>OU745253.1:6013117-16013117 GCA_916618015.1 Xestia c-nigrum
ACTTTATATAATAACCTACAATGTTAGAACCTTGCTATCATACGAACGCATAATTGAACTGGAAAAAGCATTAACACATATAAAATACGACGTAATAGGCATATCAGAAGTTCGGCGCCTCGGGAATAATATAGAAGAATACAAACAATTTATTCTTTGCAGTACAGGACAAACACAGGGCAAACATGGAGTCGGTTTTATCATAAAAAAATATCTGAAACAATATGTAGAAAGTTATTTCGGTATCTCTGAACGCGTCGCTCTGCTAAATCTCAAAATACCAGGAAAGCAATTCTCCATCATACAAGTATACGCCCCAACAGAAGCAGCAGACGAAGAAGAAATAAATATATTCTATGATACCATCTATGAGGCAATAGATAAAGCATACGAAGATTTTATTCTGATGGGTGATTTCAATGCCAAAATTGGTAATCCACAAAAAGATGAATACTTAGTAATGAAACGGTATGGATATGGAAAAAGAAACGCACGAGGCCAAAGACTTATTGACTTTGCCATGGAAAATAAACTAGCTATCATCAACACTTTTTACAAGAAAAAACAGAGAAGAAAATGGACATGGCAGTCTCCAAATGGTCAATACAAAAACGAAATAGATTTCATATTGTCTTATCATCCTCAATCATTTCAAGATATAGAAACACTAAGTATAAACTTTGCATCGGATCACAGGCCACTCAGGGCCAAAATATCACTCACAAAACCAGTGAAAACGCGAACCATGTTTGCAAATAAGCAAAACAGTACGCTTAAAAGCGAAGAAGAAATACAAATATATAAGGACAACTTAAAAACTAGAATATCACTCCTCCACACCGAGCCAATTGTAGAAGTACAAGACAATTACGATAAAATTATAACTTGTATTACAGACAGCTTACAAGCCGCACGAAGTTCACATTCAACAAAAGCGCATCTCACAGAAAATACAGAAAGACTTTTAAAACGAAGACAAGAGCTACAAAGGACCAAAAACAAAACACGAGCAATGAAAAACGAAATCAAAGCACTGTACAAACTGACCAGCAAATATATTAAAAAGGATTACAAAAACCATAGAACTAATATCCTTCAAAGACATATAGAACAAAGTGGAAGTTTGAAAAAAGGTTACAAGGAATTACGGACAAATAAAACATGGATTGAAAGCTTGAAAGAGTCAGGAGGTACAGATACTGCTTATAACCGAAAAGACATAATTAACATCGCTACAAACTTTTACAAAAAACTTTATAGTACGCCAGATTCCACCATATCAGACCATATCGGAAAAGACTACATCGATACTGAAAGTTGTGTATGAATGGAAAAATCACTCACCTGGATTCAAACTACCAGCACAAACAAAGGCTATAAAAGCCGCAAACACAGCGAACACAAGGAAGTACTTCATCTTGGAACGTCTGGAAACAATTAACAGACAATTCGGTTTCTGTCTCCTTATTTATACGACATTGGAGAATCAGCATGATTGGAAACCAATTTACAATAGCCGCTGCAAAGCTGGTGGCTGAATAAAACTGACCCGTAATACATGACTATAAGGATGACCATGGTACACGTAACTGCAATTTTCTAATATTTCATAGAAGTCAAGATTAGGTTTCGTTCACACATACTTAAAGTAAATATGTAGTTGGAATACTATAAAAAAAAAACATGTAATAAAAATAAAATTTACCTCAATTGTATAAGGTTGATTTTTGACTAACTGTTCTATGAGAGTGTTTGGTGACGATGACGCGAAATCCATGATTTTTTTTTACCCAAAAAGTGATCAACGTTCCTAAAAAAGTTTTCACTTTAAAAGTTGGGTGAAATGTAAATAAAAATCATAGTTGTTATCACGGTTGAATTTTAAAATTAAATACACTAGCATAGAAAGAAAGAAAGAATGTTTATCTGACGTCAGCACATTAAGCACACACACAATAATATTTTAAAAAAGTTATAAAGAGGACAAAAATACATAGTTTGTGCTGTGTGCCTTACGGCTGCTCCAAAAATGTCCATTTCAGCATTCATGCCAGACAGGTGATGCTGTCTGACGCTGGTCTTCCAATGAACCTTGAGGGGGATAGGTGATATTGTAATACCAAATGATTTGAAAAGAGTAACCATGGAGTTTCTTGCCGGTTCTTCTCTATGTTATCGACCAATGCGAATATTTATTTATTTTTACTTAAAAGTGCCCAAATAGGCCTACGTGAAATAAAATATTTTGATTTGGAACCGAATCAATCTTTTATTAATAAAAACCTTTAAAGTAATTCTGAAGAATATGTCTTGTATGATCTTTTGGCGAGACGATGCATTTTCGTTTTGATGAACAACTTCGCGACCATCATTCTCTATTAGGACGTGGTACATGGTGATATGACGTGAACTCGAAAGTCAGCCGCAGTGGACAGAGGCGGGCTGTGTCGGTAGACATTTTCATTGTTAGTGTTCGTGAATACATCCTTAGAAACCAATAATAATTTCCTATTTATTGCAGACATTGTTATGTTAATTTTGCTTTTGTTGAGATGCATAAAATTCAATTAAGACATCTGAAATTTATGGATACGTCAAACATAATTTGAATGAATTGAATTGAATTTTTAAGGAAAACAATCATGTTTATTAAATGCATTTTAGATGTTAAATTATAATGGACAAAAAATAGGTGGTATAAAAAGTAAAAAGGTTGCAGTTTAGGTACGTACTCTATTATAACTAGGTACTGCCCGCGACTTCGTTCGCGTGAAGTATTGATATCGCAACGCATCGCCTGCTCAACGGAAGCTTTTTGCCCGCTTGCAACATTTCTTATTGCTGCTCCGCTCCTTTTGGCCATAGCGTGATGTAATACAGCCTATAGCCTTCCTCGACAAATGGACTATCCAACGCAAAAAGATTTTTTCAGTTCGAGCCGGTCGTTCCTGAGATAAGCGCGTTCAACCAAACAAATAAATAAACAAGCAAACAAACAAGCAAACAAACAAACTCTTCTGGTATATAATATTATATAGTATAGATAGGTATATTACATACCCAATTGTCTCATCATTAAGTACCTACCATCAGCGTGGCTTACTTCGGTTTATGGACCGTTTAAAATCGACGATTCCTGAAACCATCAGTTTTACTAGGACATGAGCATTTCATGCAATTCCAAGAATAAACCACGATTAATCTCTCTGACCTCACTGTTGTAGATTTATAAAAGGTGTCGGTTTGCTTACTAGTCAAATTCAAGGAGGTATCTATGGCAATGAATCTAGACCCGAATCAATTATAAAATTGGTAAGTTTTCTTTACTAATATTGGAATACCAAATGATTTGAACAAAAAGGCCGAAAAGTTCTGGAGTGGCGACCGCGAACCGGAAGACGATGCGTTGAACCTCCCACTAGGTGGACTGATGATCTGGTGCAGGTTGCGGGAATCCGTTGGATGCGAGTCGCAAGGGACCAGTCAACGTGGCGACATTTGGGGGAGGAATGACCAAGTATCGTAATTTAAATTGTTTGTTTATGTCTTTTGTGCTCTTAAAATTTGACTAGTAAGCAAAACTAAACGTTGTATATTCAGTATAGCTTTTCCAATGAAACATGATTTCTGATCACCTGATCGATACAAGTGGCTGTTATTATAGCCACGAGCTTCCATAGTCGCGTCGCTTAAGTACGCAGGGTAAGGGTCTTATACAGGATGTAAATCACCTCATCACAAACCCGTTAACCAATCATTCTGTACATCAAACTAAGTAACTTTACGCACAAATTGTTGCTGGGAAACAACTTTTTTTTTGAGGTAATAAATCATGTTTTGTGGTAGAACTCAATGTAACGCACTTAAAACATTATGCTGATAGATGGATTGAATAGTACGGGGGTCGTGGAGGTGATCAAAATCTTGCAAAAACAATGTATTTAAAAAAAAACTTGTCAAAAAACTGTAACTTCGACCCCCAATATCTCCGTAACTAGAAGGCTCCCAGGTATGGTGTAGAACTAAAAATTGATCGCAATGATGGGGAGAACAAGTGCCTTTCGACTTCGTTAAGAGGTGTTTTACACCCTTTATTATGTGTACATCGGCAGTGTCGGCACGCAGACAGTTTATATCAAACCAAGCTCAGCTGCTGGAGAATAGAATTTCAATCTTAAGCGCAGTATGTTTGAATTCAATTTTTATAGGAATCCCATGAATGCATAAAGTTTATATTAATAAAAATATATTGGCTGCATTTTGTAAGAGGAATGGAGTTGTTTCAAAAGTATGTTTTCAGATAAGTATGTTGTTATGTATTCAGAGAAGGTTTTAATACATATATTTTTGTTAAAATATACTTAACACTAATTTAACTTGCTTTAAAATGAGTGATATTTAAAGGAGACTAAGGATATGATTAGTTTCGAAACTTTTTAATTGCCGACTTGCTACAACAGGTGGATAACGCAATTATTTTATGTTGTTTAAGAGGTATTGTACCGGTCAATAAATCTTGATATCTACCCAAAATCTATTATAGAAAAATCAATGAAACTATTGACATGAAACCATCGCTGATCAAATCTCCCAAGCTGTTTAATCAAGGAGACCTTGTCACCACTGTCAAACCGTATGTTGGAGCTAGAAAAGGAACAAATATATGTGTTTGTTAACCTAAGTACAAATTTATGAACATTAGCTTTTGTTTATAATTCCCTGCTTAGGACATAGTTATGCTTACTTATTGTCGTATACCCTCTTTAAGGCGACTATACATGACCTAAACGCGAGTTTTGAAATGCCTGAAAGTATACGATTCACTGTAATAAACAAAACCAGAAAGAAATATGATATTCTTCAGGATATATTCTAGTATGATAGTGTTTTGAAAACATAATACAATTATTTTTACTTGATAAAAAAAATCACGAACTTATCTAAAAATTAATCTTTTCGCGAGTTAAAACCATGCGATCAGTCTGATATTTTGATTTTGTCAAATAATTCTACAAGCAACATATTAGCATCATAGTGTTTTATTTCTTTAGTCCAATCAATAGATTTTTTGTAAATCGATCGAAACCACTCATTTCCCAAAAATCGGCCCGCAGACTGACATAAATTTAACCACTTTGTAGTGCAAGCTGATTAGAACTTTATTCCAACAGCATTTCAGACCAAGCTTGAACCACCACAAATGGAGTTGCTGATTTAGCTTATGTAGTCGCCTTGATTTAAATACCTAACTTTGAATGCCAATTTTGAAGGCAAGGATATTAATCTATTTATTGGCTCGGTAGATTTTCAAATATAGCCTTTGTGCCCTCGGAAGAAGTGCTGTAAAAACCTCTATTTTTATTGGGCGCGAGAGACCGCTTTTCGATGCCTTATTTTCCCAACAGGAAAAAGTCTAGGTTTTTAAAGTCCATAAAGCTAGCCTTTATGGACTTTAAAAACAAAGTATTAACAAAGTATGATATTGTGTTGCGCTAAAAATAACTGCAATTTATTAATAACTTTAGTCAGAAAAACATTGTAAACTTGAGCGAACATTTCGACGACTGAAAATTTTCTTAGCCTGGGCTCTTAAAGTCTCTTACCAATATAAACTATGGAAACATCTTCATCCATACACTTGTCTCCTAATACCATTACCACCAATACCTCCAACTTTTACCATACACGTAACTCCAAATATAATAACGCCTCATTTTTTAATAAACTCCCTGCATACCAAACAATAGAGACCAGAGACTCGGTAATATTCAGGTGTTCCCCGAAAATGACCATACACCAGGTACATAAGACTTTCATCAAAATACTGAACATAATAACATTGTGTTATGCTTGGGTTACCTGTTTAACTAATTTGCATAAAGCTGTTCCGTAGATAAAGAGAATAGCTGGAAGTGGCTGAATATTTTGTTACTTTGAATTTAGAATATGCCAAAACAAATGACAGACAATTTCTACGTACCCCGTCCTAATCCAAGCGATTGGTCGCGCGAAATAACTTGTTCGGAAAACTGGGAGGCACCATGCACGACCACGTAATTTCACCAAACGCGACCGCGCAACGATCGCTCACACATCATTTGTGGAAAACACCTGTACGCATGACGACAGTATCAAAAAATTACAAATCTATTAAGTCTGTCAGTTAGATTATTGAAAAATAATGGACACGTATTTTTTGTTTTTGTAAATCAATGAATATTGGCAAAGATAAAACGCATCAAAACTCGGGAGTGGGGCTCGTGACGTCAGTACTAGCTAAAATAATACCTAGGCGAGACGTATTGGGAATTTTAAAAGCGTCGTATCTTCATCAATTTTTAATTACGTAACAAAAGAAAAAATACGGCTCAATTTTTTTTAAATAATTTACTTGACGGACTAATTAGATTTTTTTGTCGTCTACCCTATTGGATGCGTCCCAGTTCTTGATCATCATCATCCACCTAGCCTTTTCCCACTAAACAAAAGCAGCTAAACACACATACATACACATGTTACATAGAGCGACTGCCTATATCTGACCGCCACAAACCAGTTAGAACTGAATAAGACTGGTTTGATATACTTTCGGGCCACTGACTACCTGGAAAAACTGTCAAAGATCTACTAATAACAGCCGCTTCAACTGCTTAACATGCTGTCTGAGGCACGAAGGGAACTAGGAATGTATTGGGTGATCACCCATCCACAGACCAACCTATGCAAGCGTAGTTTTACCTGACAATCGACCACGAGCGGCTGTTATTATTTAAGCACAAGCTCCATAGATAATACACTATACATATAATACAAGATAGATGCGCAACTCTGATTTTCGTTTTTAAAACTGTGTACCTCAACTGTTAGATGGCACTGTTAGTTTCTGTTCAACCAAATAAATACAAAACGCAATTTTTGAGTACGGATTCGAACTTGGTAACTATTATTCACAAGGCAACCGCTGTCACCGCTAAGCTATCTACTTCACTGACAAGTTGTCCAAAATAGATGTTCTCTTTATGACAGTTGTAAAACAGTGATACAGTTGAAAAGTTTGTGTCCTCAAACACACAGATGGCAGCACTATCTATGAAAATTTTGTTTGACGCCAATGTATGGAAATTTCACCCCCCCCCCAAGCTCCTAGATGTTATTTATAAATCGTCTGGTACCCACACCCAGTACTCGAGAGGTTTCGACGTATATTTTTGTATAATTTTGTCTTTCATATCCAGCGTCAAAAAATATCTTCGTTGTCCCGGACACTCAGCGAGTAGAGATAATAAATTCCCGCCCCACCTGCAAGGGTCCCTCTTTTCTCTTAAGAAATAAAAGTTGCTGAAAAACGCACCTTTTGTATATTTTCTACCTTCAAATTTTTTATGACGTCCATCCATCTTGTCTGCAGGAGGTAACCCGGTTATTATATCTTGTTTTCTGTTATATAATGTTGGTGATAATTCTGTCATTTTCTTTGAAAATAAAAATAAATTTTGATGGTTTATATTTAATTAAGGTTTCAATTTGTACTGAAGAGGAAACTCCGAATGTTGCTTGGTGCGTTGGTTGGGTCGTTGTTCACAATAAATAATTGCAAGTGGTAGGAAACAGCTTAAGTGTGTGGTAACAGATTAAAAAAAAAAACTTATTTGGCTAAGCTTTCACCCTAAGGGGTCTACAGGCACAGAGCACAATACAGAGTATAAGCTTCATACAACCGCGAAAATCAGTTGCACCTCGTGCGTGACCACTGGCCGCTTGTCGCGTACGCGGCAAAAGTGGAAAAAAATCGGTTTACACTGTCACAGCCAGTTGACAATCTCAGGGATGTCAGGGCAACACACGTTGTTGGTTTTGTGACAAGTAAGAATATTTTAATGTAAAAGCTTGGTATTTATTAATAATGGTTGTTTATTATACTGTGAGTGTGAATAACTTTAACTATCCCAAGGAGTACATTAGGGAAGTAAATATTTGATTAATTTGTGTACAAATTAATTCTCCCAAAATAGGTAACAATTTTGCACGTTGTTAAGAAGCTTATACTCTGTTCCGGTTGCTTACTCATGTGTTACAGGAGCTAAATTAGCAACTCGATTTATGGTGGTTCAAAGGTCGTTTGCAATACTATTAGAATAAAGTTCTAATCAGCTTGCACTACAAAGTGGTTGTTACGACAGTCACTGCAAGCCGAATAGTTCGAAATTAGTGGTTTCTATCGATTTACATAAAATCTATTGATTGGACTAAAAAATAAAACACTATGATGCTAACATGTTGCTTGCGAATTATTTGCCAAACAATCAGAATGATTACATGTATTTTTGTATGGTTTTTTCTCGCTAGTAAAAAGTTTTAGAGATAAGTTCGTGACTATTTTTATTGAGTGTAATTGTATTATGTCTTCAAAATACTATCATATTAGCATATATTCTAAGGAATATCGTTTCTTTTCTGGTTTTGTTTATTGCAGTGAATTATATAGATACTTTCAGAAATTATAAAACTCGCGCTTAGCTGCCTTAATACTTTTTAGCTAAGTTACTCGTAAGACTTCCACAATATTCTACATTATAAATCATTCGACTTACTCAAGCAAAATAAACACAATATTTCAAGCATGTCCTTTCAGAAGATTTCCTATTGAAATCGCAAAGGAGGTTGCATGTTAATGGTCGTCACTCACTCGTCTTTTCCAACCGGATTCGTATTTGGATAAGCCGTCAAAGGGTTGCGCCGTTTGCCGTCAATATGACAGCGGCTTACCGTCAATGGCTACAGTTCACGTAGACTATTCAAGGAAAATGGGATGGTTAGAAACTGTTTGGTAAAATAATTGCTGTATAGAAAAGGATTTTGAAGTAAAAATTTATTTAGGTGCCTTGAGCTCTTTTTGGGTGAACAAAAATCGTGGAACTCGCGTGACCGTCACCTAACGCTTCGTAGCACTTGTTGCCGCTACGGCGTAGCACTACTTGGCAAGCGCGGGGCACAACCAGTAGCAGATATTATAAAGGCTGTAAAACACCTCTTCACGAAGCCGAAAGGCACTTGGCAATATATATTTTTTTGTTCTACACCATACCTGGGAAACTTCTAGTTACGGAGATATAAATTTAAAGTTACAACTTTTTGACAAGTTTTTTTTTAAATGCAAGTTATTTTTGTAACATTTTTTAACACCTCCACGACCCCCGTACTATTCAATCCATCCATCAGCAATGTTTAAAGTGCGTTAAATTGAGTTCTACCACAAAACATGATTTATAACATCACAATAAAAAGTTGTTTTCCAGCAATATTTTTGCGAAAAGTTACTTATTTTGATGTAAAGTCACGTCTAATAATATGTAAACACTTAAGAATTTTTAGAAGTGTGTCTCACCTACTGTAATGATTAAAATTTCCTGTTCGTACATATTATTCTGGAACTCGTATTTTTATGAAAAAGATCATATCTCCTAGTTACAATCGTTATTTATCGCGAAAATAGCTATAATATTAAGGAGAGTGTTTATATATTATTAGAAGTGACTGTACAGAATGCTTGGTCAAAGGCTTTGTAATGAGGTGGTTTACACCCTGTATAGAATTTAGTTTGCACTTCTATCGGCTGTCCAGATAAAAACTGCCCCTTTTGTTTTTGAAGTGTATTTATTGAGAATTGGTCTTTATTTCAAGCCTAAGATTTCAAGGAAAGATAAGATTCCAAGAAAACATTGCCCATAAAAAAAATACATACCAACCTTTTGCTAAAAGGTTGGTATGTATTTGCTTTTGTAAAAAAATATGCTTTAAATTTTGCGGTTTGCTTCGTGCCTATTGACCTTGTTTGTTTCTGTCTCCTGCTGATGTGGACGAAATTATGTTTTCTTACTATTCCGTTAGAACCAAAGATTCGAAGACATGTGGCATCTACAAATCCGCACTGGGCCTGCATGGTGGATTATAGCCCATTCCCTATCATTGAGAGGAGCTCTGTGTCCCATGAGGCTGATGATGATGATTGTACTCGTAAAACTCTTCTGCTATTCTTTTCTGATTTATTTCGTTGCGGGATACCTAAATATTAATACATTGAGTTGCATTTCTCCTTCCCTTTTGATTCGATAAACAAATGACGATCCTAAGCAAACAAGACCAAGATACGGTTGTTATACGTTTCGCAAATAGATAAGAAGTGAAGTACAGCTTTTTCCTTATCAGTAATGAAGACATTGTAAGCATAACATACATGCATGGTTTAATATTTATTTGTTTGGAAGGGAATTACAATTATGTGAAAGCGTGGGTTTTGACAATCAATTATATCAGAATCAAATCATCATCCTGGCTTTTATCAATAGGCTAGTTTCCACCATCAATAAATTGCAAATCATTTTAGCCCGTCAGTTAGAGTATTGGAAAATAATGGACACGTATTTTTTCTTTTTGTAAATCAACGAATATTGACAAAGATAAAACGCATCAAAACTCGGGAGTGGGGGGCTCGTGACGTAAGAACTCACTAAAAATGATACCAAACAGTGACGTATTGAGAATTTTAAAAGCGTCGTATCGTCATCAATTTTGGTTTATGTAACAAAAAAATAAATACACGTCATATATTTTTTGATAATCTAAGTGACGGACTAATTCGATTTTTTCAGTTAACAAGCCTTTATGCTAGGATCGGCTTCCAGTCTAACTGAATGTATCAGAATACCAGTATGTTACATGGAGCTCCTGCCCATTTGACCACACCCAGTTAGTACTAGGCAACACGATAACCGTTGTTAAGATTTTCTGACTTTTTGGGCCTCTGACATACCTGTAGCGACTGTCAAAGATCTACCAATGACAGTCGGAACCAACAGCTTAAACGTGTTTTTGAGGCACGGAGGAAATTTAGCATGGAATGGCTGGTCACCTATCCGCAGACCAACCTAGGCAAGCACGGCTTAACATGAAGATTGGCCTGAGCCGTTGTTATTATTTAGCTACGAGCTTCTCAGTATCTGTATCCAGAAGAAAAAAAAGTATAAAGTTATCAAACTGCGACCGTTTGAATACTTAACTAGTTCAGTACTGGACGTCCTTTGGTAGGTACTTAAAGTACAATATTGACTTTATTCAGTAACTCCAGGCCCCTTATTCACAACCATTCGACTCGCTTCCGATTCGGAAAGACGTCTATCTGTCTTCTTCTGGCATTACGAAAACGACCGAGATAGACATACGACTTTCCGAATCGGAAGCGAGTCGAATGGTTGTGAATAAGGGGCCTGATACCTGTTCATATAATACTTTAGATACAACTCAAGTTACTTCTCGAAATTTAATTTTATGAATATCGAATTTTCAGTCAGTCTGCCAAACGGTTTCGTGTTTCGAAAGCTGTAATTACTTATTTTAACGCCCTTCTTTAGGAGTGAGTTGAATTCTAAGCGGCTTCAATGTTTTAGACCGTACCTATTTACACGTAAGTACATGGGCTATTTTTAGACTGGCGGCTTTAGAAACGATTGGGGAATTGAGGGTTGTAAATAATGTGTTACTCAAACATGTTATATTTATAACATTGCTCTTATAAATATTTCGATACTTACAGTTTATCTGAGTGTGTCATTGGCAAACAAAAGTGTGTCCGCCCAGAACTTGACTACGAGTTTGTCGGCTTTAGTAGCGTCCATGCATCAGTTTCTATAATGAGCAAACAACCGGACATGCAACTGTTCCCTGCAAGATCCCTTTGGTGAAACTGATACTCATCGTTGACATCCAATGTGAAACACTCAACGATCCCGAAAACCGAATAACATTAGATTCCCTCCGTCACTTGATCTACACACTGCAACTTCAACTTTCGACCACATGATCTGTAGACAAAAGGTTCATAATAAAAGCGTTTGAACTATTTCACCAGGATTAAACTCTGTCACAATGTCTGGCGTTGAAATGCGATGCATAATGCACAGTATTAAAATATTAAAGAATCTCGTAATGGCTGCGGCGGGTGGGCGCGGCGCCAAAGCTGCTTTCACCACACTTTGCCGTTTTAAACCCTGAGACATAGATTTGAATATTTATGGGGTGAAAAGGAAGTTTTGTACCTAAGTGCTTGGTGCATCTGTGGGGAGTCGGAGTGTAATTGAATTGTGGTTTTTGTTAGAGGGACAATTAGGATGTGATATATTTTGTCAGTTTATGAACCACCATCAAGTGCTTAGTCTTTTCTGCCTAGACCTAGATGCAGCTAAATACCAGTATTTACATAATATGATACCCATTTGGTAAGACTGGGTTGTCAGATATTCGGGCTACTAGCTACATGTAACGACTGTCCAAGATTTACAAATGATAGCCCGGCTCGAGAAGGAAACTGTAGGTATGTAAAACCCTGCTACTGCACCCAACCACGAATCGACCTAAGCAACTGTGGCTGGCTTTTTTTTTATAATGGGAGATCATCAAATAACTTCTCCCACTCTGGGCGGAGCGGGAGGGAGTGTCAGACTTTTACTAACTAAAACCCATCCATGTTCCTTCCTCGCCCTTTATGTTCCGGGGCCGTGGTATCTCTTTCGAGTGTGGCCTAAACCTCGAGTTCGAACCGTGTGCCTGTTATTATTTAGCCGCGAGCTCCTCTTGATGTTAATTTATGAGTAGCACCTTAAAAAATAATAAGAACAGGATAGCACGTGTTGTTGTACATTGGGCATAAGTACGCATTGGTCTAAAAATTATAGAATCTGACCTAAGCAAATCTATATCTATACTTCAATACTATTATTATAAACAGGAAAGATTTGTATGTTTGTAACGAATAAACTCTAAAACTACTGGACCAATTTGTATAATTCTTTCACCGTTGGAAAGAATTATGCAAATTTACCCCCGTACTCCCACGGGAACGGGAACTCCGCGAGTGAAACCGCGTGACTTGCTCTAGTATTGGATAAAAACAATTGACTTAATTTTAAAAAATGTGACGAAAATTGCTTCAAAACACGAAATTAAGTCAACAAAATAACCAGGTCTAGGTTATTATCCAGTCATGTTACGAGTCGAACAACAAAACAACAAACAACATCTAAGCAAAACAAATAAGGGGATAAAGCATGTTTATTTTCAAAACTGTTACCTCTCGGAACTCATTTGAACTTTTCAAAGTTAAACTATTCGATGGAACTAAATGCGGACCGTGTCGTGGTACTAAATGTTTCGGTACGTGGAACAAAACGTTTGAGGGATATTAAAATGTAAAATGATACAGACAGTTTAAGAGGAACTTTTTGAACAATTAGCAACTGGTCGGAAATATGAGAGATGTACTGTTTACGAAATGTTGTTGGTTTAGTCTCAATTTAGTGGCAGTTGAATGTACGTCTGTTGTGTGGTAGTGATAGTAATTATGAAGAGAAAATAACATCAGGGCATATCTCTTGCCTCTCTTAGTTTATTTTGCTGTTTTCTCAGTGAAGAAACAGGAAACACCGGCCTCATCTATTTTTTTTAAATATATTTATTGAACATGTACTACTTATCATTACTTTGCGTACTTTAGTATTGTACTGCTTATCATATATATCCAATGAAACAGTAGAATGCTCATTTGTGAAGGAAAACATCGCGAGGAAACCAACAGGCCTACCCATCCATGTTCCTTCCTCGCCTTTTATGTTCCGGGGCCGCGGTATCTCTTTCGAACAGGCCCGCAACCCCGGCAGGCTTCGGCCCTTGCGGGCCCCTCCCCTTATGCTGACATCTCTTTGAGGCGCGCGTGGAACACAAACGCGCCGTCGACACGGCCTGTCGTCGTCGTTAGACGGACGGACGGCTAGCTAGCCCATAGCCAACCGTCCACAGGCCCGCATCTACGGTGGCCGGTAGCCACCACGTGGCCCCCGACGCCCGTTGCGTCTCCCGCGGCGGCCGGGAAGAGAGGATCTCTCCCTCTCTCGTTCCGCCACCTCCTTCGCTAGCATGACTGCTTCGCAGAAGGAGGCGACGGCTTCCCATTCCATCTCGCTCCGGACCATGGATTGAACCAGGGCCGGACGCGAGAGGTCGCCACCGCCGAACCAACAGGCCTTAGAGAGAGATTTTTTCGACGGCAGAAATCCAAGTCAGAGGCTCATGTTTGGCATACAATCTCTACGACGACCCACCACCACACCAAGTAGGATGCTAGTTTTGTGTGTGTGTGTTTTGTGTTGTTTTGTGTTGTGTGTGTTTTGTTTTGTGTTTTGTGTTGTTTTTTTATTTTTTTATTTGGGAATTTGATCTTGAATGAAGATCGACAGTGATGATGACATTTTTAGAATAGAATTCTAGGTGGAACTTTTTTTAAAATCCAATTGTGCATTAGTACCCTTTCAGTGAGTACTTGCATGGTACATTCAGTGCGATCCTGTCTTTTTTTCGACCTCTGGCATTATAAATGTAGGAAGAGACAGTGTATCTGTGTCTGCACACACATTTGTGGACAGACCATAATATCTTCAGCATGTCAGGCAAAAGGACTGCTACAAAGGTACTTGCGATTGTACGGCATTACATACCTTAGCTCCATCCCAGGAGTAACAAAGTTCTCTTTGTTTTCCTGTCCCGGTTTTTTGACTTCTTAAAGGTGTCAAGGTCAACTAGTTCGGACAGAGGGTCATCTTAAGTGCGGACGCCTGAAAAAACAGTGGTTGACTCCTACTGTGTGCGCATATACCTACGGAATATATATTTATTTGCGGTCAGGGTGGGTATATTTGTCGTTTTTTGACATTTTATACTAATGCTACTAATTTTATAAATGCGAAAGTTTGTGAGTATGTATGGATGGATGAATGGATGTATGGATGTTTGTTACTCTTTCACGCAAAAACTACTGAACGGATTTAGCACACAGATTATATCCTGGATTAACACGAATGATACTTTTTATCCCGGTAATAAAATCCCATTGGTCAATTTCAAACTTCACGCGAGCGAATATTAATAATTAAAATATTATTATTGCGGGGAATACTATGATATTGTAAAGCTGAGGGGTTTGTTTGTTTGTTTGAACGCACTAATCTCAGGAACTACTGGTTCAAATTGAAAAATTATTTGTGTGTTGGATAGTCCTATAACATCATGCTACAACTATTAGGAGCGGAGCTAAATGAAAAAAGTTGCAAAAACGGTTTTTTTTTCTTTAGTCTTTTTTTCTTATGTGCCGTAGACGAAGTTGCGTGGGTCAGCTAGTTCTCAATAAATCACACTCCGCTTGATAAATAATAATTCGAATTTATTTTTGCACTATCATGCCATTGATATCATGTTGAGGAGCCTGTGGCTAAATAATAACAGCCGCTCGGGTCAATCTTTAGGTTAAGCCGTGCTTACCTAAGTTGGTCTGTTGTCTTACATGACATACGAAAGTATACCGCCTCGGAAAGCAAGCTGTTGGTCCCGGCTGTCATTTGTAGATCTTTGACAGTCGTTACAGGTAGTCACTGACCCAAAGTCTGAACACCAGTCTTACCAAGTGGTATCGTATCACCCAGCACTAACTGGGTTGTGGAGATGGAGGATAGGCAGTCGTTCTATGTAAAATACTGGTATTCAGCTGCATCCAATTGGACTGGAAGGCGACCCCAACATAGTTGGGAAAAGCCTAAGCAGATGATGATATAGGCCTAGATAGGCACTTATAAAACGTCGAAAAAGGTGCACGGTTCACGTTAGTCGTTTCCATGAAGAAGAACCGATAAGAAACTCCATGGTTACTCTTTACAAATCATTAGTTATTACAACAATATTATGTAACAGCATTCGTGCTTTTATATAAGGGACAGCCTAGGCCCTACAATAGGTCGTTAGTCGTTGCTTACTATACAAAAAAACGAAAAACAAGATAAATGTTTAACATTAGTGACACTCAGAACGATAATCCTTCAATGAAACAGACAATCTATTCACAAAAATCACCTACTCTATGTCCATCTCACATGTTTTTAATACACGAACATAATATACCTAGCTCACATTAATTTAACAGAGTGCTTGACTTGTCTGGATTCATAGTGTGACGTCTGCCTCAAAATTCGCCGTATCATGATTAATTTTACAAATTTTCTGGATAGATAACTTTGGTGACGAAATTATGTTAGACACAAAATTGTGTCATAGGGAGTTTCACACTTGTTTCACGATAAGACGTCACATCGTGTTACGACGCGGCATCGTTTCACGATACGACGACGTATCGTGGAAATCTACGTTTGAAGTCAACCTACTGCTTATCTTTTTACTGTGCTTTATAACAGAGAAATACGACCGATTTTTCAGAAGCGCTAATAGATTTATAGCTCCTTGTTTAGATATAGATTCGAATGATACGACGTCACATCGTTAAGCAACGGAATGTGTACAAGCCCTGACTCAGTTCTTTCGAATCAACTGTATTCGTTCAACAACAAAGCCGACCCGAAGGAATGAGTAAGATCCGTCAAAGGTTATTATAGATGTTTCTATAGCTAGGTGCCATCATCATCATCATGATCCCCGGCACGGCTTCACTCACTGCTGGGTATAAGCCTCTCTTTGTTTGTGCTAAGCTCCACGCTCTTGTGTCACCCTCATCCAGGGTATTCCCGGAAAAGCAACAATATCGTCTGCCTACCTCGCTGCTGGACGACCAACACTTCTCTATCCATTCCTAGGACGCACTCGGTCACAACTTTACTCCTCCTGCCATCACCGCATCTTGCTAGGTGTCTTGCCCAATTATATTTTCATTTCATTATCCTCCATTTGAGTTCCATAACTCAAATAGTATAGAGGTAGGTCACAATCTAGTCAGAAAGGTCGACTGAAACATAAAATGAAATTACAAATCAACCAATAACCTTCAAAATTAACTATCCTTTTTTCATCAGATGGGAAATCATCAAATGACGCGCTCGGGCGGAGCGGAACTTTAGACTTTTACTGACTAAAACCCATCCATGTTCCTTCTTAGTCCTTTGTGTTGGTACAGGGTGGGTCGCGGTACCTCATTTGAACAGTCCCGCAGCTTCAGCAGGCATCGGCCCTTGCGGAACCCCTTCCAAAATGAACTATGCTGGCGCCCTTAGTTTCGCGCTTACTTCCAGGCCTTACAGGCTACAGCAAGCTCAGTTTGACATTCAGCGACGGTGAATTATGTTAAATTTGATTCTGCAAAACTCCAAATAGGCCGTACGGATTTTTAATAATATTCGATGTTGCCGCTTTGCTGTGCCGAAACAAACCGATTCGTACAAGTGTGTAAGATCCCTTAGAGGGAATGTTGTGTCAGTCTTTAGCCGTCGGGTTTATGATCTGAAATGTATGACATACTCGTATGTATACACTGTACAGGTTAGACATGAGTTTCGAGTATTTGAGACTTATCTGGGAAAATTATTATATAGGTTTCAAAAGGCTTTAGGTGTGTCTATATTGTTTTGCCGAACTTTCGTGTTGCTGTTTCTAAGTTATATAATAATTTGAATGTGCATAAACAAACACATTCCGGAATAAATACTTCAAAATACAATGAAGACTGCATGAAAACTCACAGATGGACACGAAAAATATCCTTAGGGCCTACACGATAGCGGAACTGTTCGAAAGAGATACCGTGGCCCCAGAACATAAAGGGCGAAGAAGGAAAATGGATGGGTTTTAATCAGTAAAAGTCTGACGCGTCTGGGGGGAGCGAGAGGGATCCCGCTCCGCTCAGAGTGGGAGAAGTCATTTGATGTTTTCCCATCCGAAAAAAAAAGCCTACACGCAGTGTAATCCAAGCTGCCTCCCAGTTGATGCAGGATTATGAAAATGTTAAAAACGGATTGCGTTATCGAAAACCTGTCAATCCTGTTAGAAGTAATGGTATAAACATGAAACGCTTTAAAGTCTATTGCTTCATGTTTAAGGTTCTCTTGTTTTAAGAAAGAAAGAAAAAAAAATATTTATTCGTCGCAAAGTCATAACGTGCATACAATATTAATAAAGTAAACATAGAATACTATAAACAAAACAACATTAGCATTATAATAATTGTAAGACAAAATGGACAAGAAATGAAAAAAATTGCACGCCTTGAGTACAACAAAAAGGTTACCACTCAGCATGATGCTGTGCTATGGGGAACCTACAGAACGGCGCTGGTTTTCAGTGGTCACCTGTGAAAACGTTCGGAAGCCAATACAGCTGTGGGACATGCGTAAACTTAACGCGCTCACCGCCAACCTGCAAGCATCAAACGACCGCGCGCGAGGAGCGCGCAGCACACACTGAGTAAGCCACGGCAGGCGCGGCGCCTCCGCGGCCGGACGGCGGCGGGCGCGCGCGCCGCACGACATGCTCGCATCGAAGCTGATGAGAAACTAATCGCCGCATACGTAGTGAATTGCTCGGCGCCCCCGTCAGGGGGCGCGGCAGGCGGTCACGGGGCTATGCCCCCTGGCCGCGGAGGCTTTACCTCGGCCTGTAAATACAGGCCCGTCCTTGGGTAGCCTTTAATAAGGCAAGAGCCTGTTGGTGAGTGAATATTTCACTCACCTGTGTTTGGTTGCTATTGTGTTTCCGTAGGCGCGCCTACAGTGCTGTTATACAGCACTGTTATCTTCACGCCACCTCGGCGGTCCGTCCCCGCCAGGTGAGACCTCCGGTTACCCGGAGGAGGCCCGGCGGGAGACGACCAGCGACAGAGGTGACGACTCCGACGCACCTACGGTGGATGTATGGCTCCCGCCCGCCCCGCTTCCAGAGCTAGCTGGTTACGTTACGGACGGGGGGCCGATATGTGTGTTTGGGCGGTATTGTGTTGTGTAACACCGCCCATGATTGCGTGGTTCGCCAGCCCGCGCTGCGTCCCAACGCGTGAGTCTACGCGCTTGTGTAGAGATGCATGTGTGGATATAGTTACGCGCCCTGCCTATATTAACTTAGCACAGGACGCGTCGCTAGGTGTGTGTTGTGTATGTGGAGTTATAATGTGTAGGTAAGCTGCGTGTAACCTGGAAACAGTTTACCCAGGCGTCAAATCCGGTGAGGGGGGGTCAACGTCCGCTACCAGGTCGCGGGGGAGGGGGCGCCTCGCGTCAGGGGGGCGCGCATGCCATGGCGCTATGTGCTTGACATGTGGCCAAGCAGATGCGTCGGCACGCGCGAACATTCCCGTCGCAAGGCGCCGGATGAAGGCGTCCAGGCTCTCGATCCCGAGGTCCCGCTGGATGACGTCATTCCTCACGTAGCGAGGGGCATCGACGATGGTCCGCAACGCGTAGTTCTGTTGCGTGCGGAGAAGCTTCTTGTGACCCTCGCTCGTGAAGACGTACCAAGCGGGGGCAGCGTACGTCAGCAATGGGCGTATATAAGTTTTATACACACCCAGCTTGACGCGTACCGGCAGTCGGGACGAGAGCACCGGACGGAGCTGGTGGCGGGCTACTCCAGCCCGCGCCGCGACCTGGCGGACATGTTGGCCCATGGTGAGCCGACGATCGATGGTGACGCCCAGGTACTTTACCCGGGGCGACCACTCGACGTCGGCGCCTTGTAGAGTCAGGGGTGGCGGGAGGGGCACTAGTCCAGTGACCATCGCCTGCGTCTTACCCACGTTAACCGAAAGCCGCCATTTAGACAGCCATGCAGGTAGCAAATCAAGCGCGCGCTGCATCTTGACCGCCGCGTACTTCGCGTTAAGCGACGTAGTGATGTACGCGGCGTCGTCGGCGTACAGCGCGAGCATCGCCTCTGGCGTCGTGGGGATGTCGTCGGTGTAACGTGAGTAGCACGCTGGCGACACACAGCTGCCCTGGGGCACGCCAGCCAGCACCGGCCGGGCACTGGATAGCGCTCCCTCGACCACCACGCGGAAGCTTCTTCCTGAAAGAAAAGACTGGACCACTTTAACGACGCGGCGGGGCGCGCCGGACGTGGCCAACTTGTATATAAGGCCCTCGTGCCACACGCGGTCGAAGGCCTTCTCCATGTCGAGGAGTACTGCAACCGCGTACTCCTTCTTGTTCACGGCTTGCGCCATATGGTGCAGTACCCTCGACAGCTGAAGCGTCGTGCTATGTTCCGACCTAAACCCGAACTGCTCGGGCCTCGGGTCGACGTGCGGCTGGAGATGCCGCAACAGGAGTTTTTCAAACACCTTGGAGGTAGTCGGCAGCAGTGTCACCGGCCGATAGCTCTCCGGCTTCAGTATGTTTTTCCCCGCCTTAGGCAGCATAATGACGCGCCCCTCCTTCCACGAGGAAGGAAACGTCCCGGTGCGCAGTATCGCCGTGTACAGGCGCGCGAGTGCCGCAACCATGCGGTACGGCAGTTGGCGCAGCACTGTGTTGGTGATACCGTCAGCACCGGGGGCCTTCCTGGGTTTCGTCCTCAGGATGGCGCGTCTGACTGCCCCAGGCGAGAAAAAGATTGGATCTTCCTCGGGAGCTATCGGCGCGGCGAAGTAGTCCCCCAGGTGTTTCTCGACTGTTGCGACATGTTCGACGTCGTCAGTCGGGTTCGGTCGGAATTGACGCTCCAGGTGCTCAGAGAAGACCTCCGCGCGGTCCTCTGCGACGTACTTGAGCGCCCCGCTGCTGTCTAGTAGAGGCCGCACCGGAGCTGGGGTCCTCGAGAGTTGGCGGCACAGTCTGTGGGCGGATGGCCAGCTGCCAGCCGCTTCTTGAATTCTATCTTCCCAGCTCTCGGCCTCGCGGTTCCGGAGCTCGGCCTTAATCCTCTCCGCGAGACTGTTGACTTTAGTCTTGATGGTCGGGCATCTTAGTTGCTGCCACTGCTTGCGTAGACGCCTCTTGTCTGAAGTGCGAGGCCCATCCCGGCAGCTTTTCCACAATCAGCGGAGGATACTTCGGCCTCTTAGGAGGCTTCGGCTTCGGCTTTGAGGTGGCGGCAGCTCCATTGTCCTCTCGGGATGCCGGTCGATCTGTGGAGTCAATATTGGTTACGGAACTCACCCCTTGCTGAGTTCCGTGGCTCCTAGGCGTCGGTGTTGACGGAGTCGGCGACGCATCGGGCGTGCGCCGTACCGCCTCCGCGAATGTAGGCGAGGCGGCGCTGCCCCGTCCGCGCTGCGGCGCGCGGTCGCGCTGTGGCCGCGGCGAGTCAGGGCAGTACCGCTTGGCCTCTTCTTTCTCGGTTTCATCATCTGTGCTTCGGCGTCGCCGCTGTGGACGCGGCTCCAGCCGGAATTCGTAACCGAATCCCAGCGACGGCGTCGGAGAGGCCTGAGGGGAGCGCCCCCTAGGCGCGTATCGGCCCGAATCGACCGAGCCCGCGGAAGCTATCGACATGCTCGAGCCGGCTTGCGACGAGCATGCCGACAGCGCCGCCGGCGAGTCGAAGGCCGATGCACGGGGAGGCGCCGGCGAGTCGGGCACCTGTGGCGCCGAGATAGTCGGCCGGCCGCCAGGCGCCATCCTTGTCGTCTTGGGTTGCTCCCGTTCCGCTTGGGCCTGCCCGGCCATTGAACTATGGCTGGGGCCGGCAGTGGCGGTGCGCGGGGTGGTGGGGCCGCGGCTGCTGGAGGCCACCGCGGACGCAGCCCCGGGGGGCGCGTTCGACGCGGCGGGTCGTGCAGCAGGCGCGGCGCGGGTAGTGGGGCGCACCGAAGGGCGTACATAAGTCGCCGAGGGCGCCCCCGGGCGAGTTCCGCTCGCAAGGGCTCTTGGTGCCGGCGCGGGAGCGCGCATCGGCGGCGCGGCATCGCGTACCGATACCCGTGCGATGGGTGCAGGGGCACGCGCGTGTGGCGCGCGTCCGGCTACTGCAGTGGCGGGGCCCGGGGCCTGAATGGGCACCGGGCGAAACGCAGGTGGTCGCACAGCCACGGCTTGCGGCTGGCTCGGCGAGGGCGCCGGCGCACCGCGCGCAGGCGCCGGCGACGTCGACGGGCCAAACGCAGCCGTCGCTGCGCTTGTTCCGGCCTCGGGTGGTTGGTCGGCTTCGGTTTGAGTCGGCCTTTTCTTCTTTGTGGACCGCTTCTTCTCCTCACTACGAGGAGGAGGGGGTCCTGCCGGTTCTGCACCGGGCACCGCGTCTCCGATGTTGGGCATCGACGTTGTCCGGTCCAGCCCCGGTTGAGGCACAAGTTGGCCGGCGTCACCGCAGTCCAATGAACTGCGGGAGCCAGGCTTGGGCATCTTGTTGATGAACGATCACAATGTAAACACTAAAAACTTTAAAAACTTCAAAAACTTTTTCTCCTGGATCCGCGACCGCGACGATGCGTTGCACCGGGCTGCGTCGGAAACTTCCCCTGTGCTCGTCCCAGTGCTGGGCACTAGTACGAACACAGGGAAAGTGAAGCGATTTGGCGGTCCGAGCGGAAAAAGTTTTCTCCGGGTACCCTCACGTCCGTACACTTTTGGAGAAACTTCCTGATCTTGAGGTAGGTGGCGCTTCTTACTCGACTACTTCAAAGATCAGACCACTGGCGGTCCTAATCGCCGCACAGCGGCGCTGCATGTATTTGTAGTCGGCGCACTCTGAACCCAGGGCCTAGGAAACCAGGAACCATACGTCTGGATTGGCTGATCGATTTTTGGTTTTGAGTCCAACCAGCTACTACATTCATATTCCATTTTGTAATATAGGAACTAGGATTTTGACAATAAATTATTCTCATTTTGAACCTCTATTGTTTGTTTTATTTCACTTAAGAATACGAGACTAAAAGTGTGGCAAAGCCCCACAACTGGTGACCCCGAGGAAAAATGACGCAAGAAGAGACCACAAGTGAAGGAAGCAAATCCATGAAGATGGACTCCGATCTAGCAGCCATATCGGTTCAGTCTAGATTATTACCATTCTGGCGGGAGATCCCACGAGCCTGGTTCATCCAATTTGAAGCCGTCGTGGATCCCCTGAAGACTTCGGACGACCAGAAATACCGCTACGTGTTACAACAACTCCAAAACACCGATCTTCAACAGCTAACTGACATTTTATACAATCCACCCACCACGGGAAAATATAACGCTGTGAAGAATCGACTGCTCACCGTGTACGACCAGTCTGACGTAAAGAACTTCCAGAAGCTGATCAGCGGCCTAGAGTTGGGTGATCAAAAACCCACACAACTGCTACGCAAGATGAGGGAACTAGGAAGCGGCATGATCACAGATGAGGGATTAAAAATCGAGTGGCTAAATCACCTACCCACACAGATGCGTGTTGTGCTGTCGATCAACACAGAAGCAACGCTAGATACCCTCGCCGCAATGGCCGATAAGATGGCAGAATACTCCGAACCAGCAACTGTTGCCGCAGTGTCCACAACCACGCAAGATACCGTGACGTCAACACAACTAGAAATACTTTCGAAGCAAATGGAGAAACTATGCCTAGAAGTGGCTGAGCTACGCGGACGTTCAAGGGAGCGCTATAGACCCCGTTTCACACCGTTCAAATCACGGTCACGGTCACGGTCACAGTCACGCCGGCATAGCAACAAGCCGTCTGTCAAACCCGGCGATCCAACGTGGGAGTGTAGATACCATTTCCGTTTCGGAGACAAGGCAAAACGATGTGAGTCACCGTGTTGTAGAAGAAACAAGAATCACACTACGACGTTAAACTAGCTACGACATCGACCGCGGCGGATGTCGATGTCCCCAGTACCACCAACCGCCTATGTGTCTTCGATCGCGACACTCGACAGCGTTTCCTCGTAGACACCGGCGCTGAAATATCTGTGTTAGCCGCAACAAACAAAAGGAAAACGAAGACATCAAGCGCCTACACATTATACGCCGCAAATAATACTCCAATCAACACTTACGGAGAACAAACGCTAAGACTAAACCTTGGCTTTCGGCGCAGTTTTCTATGGACATTCATCATAGCTGACGTGAAAACCTCGATCATAGGGGCTGATTTCCTACGACACTTTAAGCTCCTGGTCGACCTCCACAAGAAGAAGCTCGTCGATCATGCAACCGACATATCAGTTGACGCCATTGAAGTTACAACAAATGAAGAAACTATACATGTCATTAGCACCGACCAAGAGTACTATGACATTTTGAAGTTATACCCAGAGGTACTGCGACCTATGTCCTTGAAGGAGCCAGCGAAGCATGATGTAGTGCACCACATCGAGACAACGGGCGCTCCAGTCTACGCACGAGCCCGTCCCTTGCCTCCTGACAAATATAAGGCTGCTAAAGAGGAGTTCGACCACATGCTGGAACTCGGCATATGCAGGCCATCCAAGAGCCCGTGGGCAAGCCCGCTGCATATTGTCACGAAGAAGGATGGAGGCCTAAGGGTATGCGGCGACTACCGACGATTAAATTCAGTTACACGACCAGACCGCTATCCCATACCACGAATACAAGACTTCACGTACCAGCTGCACAACATGAAGTTATTCTCGAAGCTTGACCTCAAAATGGCCTACTATTGGATTCCAATAGCAGAGGAAGATGCTCAGAAAACAGCAATTATCACACCATTCGGGCTGTTTGAGTTCACATGCATGACGTTCGGCCTACGCAACGCTAGTCAGACGTTTCAAAGATTCATGCATCAAGTACTGCGAGGCATAGACAACTGCTTCTGTTACGTTGACGACATACTGCTATATTCAAAAAACGAAGAGAGCCACAGACAACTTCTACGGCAAGTACTAGACCGCCTTAAGACTCACGGCGTCATGTTAAAGGTGGAGAAATGTGAATTCGGCAAGGACAAGATTGATTTTCTCGGCTACGAAGTATCAAGCAACGGGATCAGGCCCACTGAAGAGAGAACCAAAGCGATATCAAGTTACCCCAAACCCAAGACAATAGCTGATTTACGACGTTTCCTGGGTATGATAAACTTTTATCGCAGCTGCTTACCCCGTCAAGCCGAACAACAAAATGAGCTAAATAAATATCTACACAATCAAAAACGCAACGATAAAACGCCCATCGAGTGGACAACACAGGCAGAATTGGCTTTTGAAAAGTGCCGCCAAAGCATTTTGGAAGCCACTCAGCTGATCCACCCATTACCAGGAAGCCCCCTTGCCTTGATGACCGACGCTTCAGATTACAGCCTTGGCGCTGTTTTACAACAGAGAATAAACAACGTATGGAAACCTCTCGCCTACTACTCAAAATCGATGAGTATGACTCAGCAACGCTACAGCGTGTACGACCGTGAATTGCTAGCGATTTATACAGCTGTCAAGCACTTCAGGAGTCTGATTGAAGGAGGCGATGTCACAGTGTATACGGACCACAAGCCACTAGTGAATGCACTAACACGTCCACCGAGCAGCAGCGACACTCCGCGTCGAGAACGGCAATTACAATTCATCAGCCAATTTTGTACCAGCATCAAGTACGTACAAGGCGAAGATAACTCGGCGGCAGACGCATTATCACGCATAGAAGACATACAATGCCCTTCCATCATCGACTACGCAGCTTTAGTCAGCGAACAAGAGAAAGATCCAGTACTGAAACAGCTCAGAAATCAACCAAACCTAAAGTTTACCAACGTCACAATGCCAGGGATTAACCAGCCAATCACGTGCGAGACATCTACCGGAACGCCCCGACCATACTTGCCGACTACGTATCGTTTTGAGGCATTCAAAGCTCAACACGATTTGTGTCATCCCGGCGTAAAATCCACAAGGAAACAGATGTGCTCAAAATTTTTCTGGCCCAACATGAACAAGCAAATAAACAACTGGACCAGAGCATGTATAAGCTGTCAGCGAGCGAAGATTCACCGCCACGTCGTAACCCCACTGAGTGAGTTCCCCCCGTCGGCACGTTTTGAACACATACACGTGGACATAGTGGGGCCACTGCGATTATCTAATGAACGACGATACTGTGTGACAATTATCGACCGTTGCACCCGTTGGCCAGAAGCCGTTCCAGTAACAGAGATCACCGCTGAGGAAGTCGCAAAAGCCCTCTACGAAAATTGGATTGCCAGATTTGGTTGCCCACTGAGAATATCAACCGATCAAGGACGGCAATTCGAATCATCATTGTTCCGGTCACTAATGAAAAAGTTTGGGATAACACGAATACGGACCACGGCGTATCATCCCCAATCTAATGGTATGATCGAGCGGTGGCACAGGACATTGAAGGCAGCACTTATGGCGCGAGGCACCACACAATGGACAGAAGACCTTCCCACTGTACTGTTAGGATTACGCACGGCGTTGCGACTCAACAACGGTTTAAGCCCAGCAATGATGACGTATGGCACTACGCTCCGCTTACCATCGGATTTCATCATGCCAACCAAGTCCAATATTGATGAGAACGACTATACACGCCGCCTTACAGAAACCATGGCATCGTTAAAAAGTGCGCCGCGATCAAACAACAGTCGAACAGCGCCATTCATACATCACGATCTCACTACGTGCACACACGTTTTCGTGCGCAACGACACAGTTCGTTCCCCGTTAACACCGCCGTACGAAGGCCCCTACGAAGTTATCAAGCGCTATGACAAGTGTTACAAAATAAAGCTGCCGCTACGCACATCGGTAATATCAGTGGATAGGCTCAAGCCAGCCTATATATTCAACGAGTCTGAAGATGAGGATCATCGCACCCCTGATCAAGCAATCCAGCCATACACCACAAGATCTGGAAGAACCGTCAAGCCCGTTGTCCGCTTCGCTTAAGGGGGAGTGATGTGGGACATGCGTAAACTTAACGCGCTCACCGCCAACCTGCAAGCATCAAACGACCGCGCGCGAGGAGCGCGCAGCACACACTGAGTAAGCCACGGCAGGCGCGGCGCCTCCGCGGCCGGACGGCGGCGGGCGCGCGCGCCGCACGACATGCTCGCATCGAAGCTGATGAGAAACTAATCGCCGCACATTTTTTTTTTTTTTTTTTTTTTTTTTTTTTTTTTTTTTTTTTTTTTTTTTTTTTTTTTTTTGGATATGGCATCTCGCAGTTCAGTCTGAGAAGACTGGCTTCTGCTTAACCGGGCAATGTCCTGTGGATGCCTTGATTCTAAGGCCTCCAGCCAGGGCGAAAATAACTAAAAACTAAGCGACAGCGCTCTAAGGGCACCCCCTGTGGGGTACGAACCTCGGCTTAGGGCGTCGCTGGGGGCAGCAAAGGGACAGGCTGGATCTGGTTATCCTTATTTAGGGACTGATTTATTACTACAGGCTCAGCGTCGCGGGCTGGCTCGAGCAAGGGTCGGGGAGGGATTGATCGGGGATTTCGCGCCGGACCTCTGCGGCGAGGTCGGTAGGTTTTCGGTTTGTACTTGTATGCTCTGCGTACCGTACTGGTATCTTTCCTACTCTCTTGCAAGATAGTGATCGGATCGTCGGGGGCGACTAGGGTGTGACGCGGACGTTGGACGGAGCTAATGCGCGATGGGTCGTACCGGGCGGCCGATGCGATTAGGGGATTCCTATGCTTAATAGCAGAGTCGAAGTAACGCTTGGAAAGGCGTTTCATGAACTGCTTAACGGTGGGGATTCTGAGGTCTACGTGAAGACTATCGTTACGGACGTAAGGGGGGGCACCGGTGATCTTACGGAGATATCGGTTCTGCAAGGTCTGCATCGTGTGGATATGACGCGGGTGGGCATGCGCGAATACTATGCAAGCATAGGTCATGATGGGGCGGATGACTGCGGTGAAAAGACGCAATTTGCACTTGAGTGACAATTTGCTCTTCCTAGTGATCATGAAGTGGAGCCGGCCCATAGCAAAGGCAGCCCGGTCGCGAGCTGCTTTGATGTGGGCCTTGAACGACAGATGGTCGTCCAGAATAACTCCGAGATACTTGGCTTGCCTTTCCCAAGGGATAGGCTTACCGAACATAGTGATGGGGGGACCTGGCGAACGCTTAAGGCGTGCCTTATAGTATAATACTGCCTGGCTTTTTTCGGGATTAACTTCTATTCTCCACTTACGGAACCAAGCGCCGAGCGAGTCGGCAGCTTTCTGGAGAATGCGGCGGATGTTATCCGGAGAACGGCCGGTGTAATAAATCGCGGTGTCGTCAGCGAAAAGTGCTGTTTGAACCTTCTGGTTCCTCGGAATGTCGCTGGTGTACAGCGTGAACGCGAGGGGAGAGATAACGGAGCCCTGAGGGACTCCGGCGCGAATCGGATGAGGAGAAGATAACGTCTTACCCACACGGTAGCGGAAGGTACGGTTTGACAAAAAGTCTCGTAAGATGAGCACGAGACGGTCGGGCACACCGAGTTGATAAAGCTTGTATATCAGCCCGTTGTGCCAGACCTTGTCAAAGGCTTTCGCGATATCGAAATACATCACCCCCGTCATCGCTCCGCGCTGGAAACCAGCGCTCACGTGTTCGACGATGCGGTGGACTTGATGTATGCAAGAATGTTCGGTCCTGAAGCCGAACTGTTCTTTCGGGATGAGGCCCTTTGTCTCGGCAAAATCTCTGAGACGCTTGTATATAAGCCTTTCATAGATCTTGCCGAGAGCACTCAGGAGACTGATCGGCCTGTAGCTGGAGGGCTGGGCTTTCGGTTTCCCAGGTTTGGGAATACCTATAACAGTGGCCTCTTTCCACGTTTGGGGGAAAATATTATTGCTCAGGGCGCCATTGAAGATGGCAGCCAAAAGGACTATGAGCCTAGCGGGGAGGGCTTTAAAAACTCTATTCGTGAAACCGTCGGCGCCAGGGGCTTTCCGAGGCTTAAGCTTATCTATAATATCCTTGACCTCTTCCGGGGTGATGGCGGGGAGGGGGTCATCGGGATCTTCAAAAGGGGGAAGCGATGCTCTACGTTCAACTTCTGCATTCACCTCATCAAGGTGCTGCTTGTCTACTGGTAGAGTGCTTGGCGAACATTGAGATTCCAAGCTGTCGGCTAGGCATTCTGCTTTTTCAGAGTCGTCAAAAGCGACGCTCTTGTCGGGACGTATGAGGGGTGGAGAAGAGACCTCTTCCGAGGTGCGCAACTTCCTTTGAAGCTGCCAGAAGGCTTGATGAGTGGGCTCGAGTTCGCTAAGCGTCTTGTCCCATTGACTCGAGCGAAACTCACTAGTACGTTTCTTTACAGCACGCTGTAAGGAACGCATGTGAGCCTTGTTCGCATCGCAGGGCCAAGAGCTGTAGGCACGTATGGCCGCGTTCTTCTCGGTTATCAGTTCACGTATGTCGTCGGGAAGTATCCAGCGGCGATCACTCACCGCCGGTACTTCTCGAGAACAATCCTTCAGTACGGATTGTACGTGTTCTGTAAACGAGTCGATTGCAGCCTCGGTGTCTGCGACTGAGACGATATGGTCGGGAATACCATCTAGAAGTGGTGACGTTTCGGATTTCAGCATATCGCTTACTTTCCTCCAATCGGTAGTGAGAATAGTGGGAAGGGGCTGGCTGGGGTCAATGATACCCGAGCGAGGAATTAAGTGCATGAGCACTGGACGGTGATCGGAGTGGAGCTCGTGTAACGTCTCAATCATGTGTAACCGAAGGTTCACATTCTTGAGCAGCGCTATATCGAGAACGTCGGGAAGATGACTGACAGTGTCAGGATAGTGCGTGTGCTCCATGGGAGCGACCGCGTCGAAACTAAGAGTTTGGCCTAGATCGTAGAGGACTTTCCCTCTCGGGTTCGTCATTCTACTGTTCCAGGCCGGGTGTTTGGCGTTAAGATCGCCCGCGATGATCACGGAGTCACTCAAGCCGAAAAGAAGGGTGAGATCGCTAACCAGGAGGTTGTGATCTTCCCAAGTATTAGTGGGGGCCAAATAAGCGGAAACTAAATGTACCGGTTGATGACCGGTCATAGCAAGCCGACAGATTGAAACCTCAAGTAGGGACTTTAAAGGAGGGGGATCGATGGGAATACAATGCAATTCTTTGCGAAAGTAAATAAGGGTGCCGCCCTTGTGACAACGTAGCCTATCATTGCGAACTATGCGGTAGTTGGCAATCTTGGGGTCGCGGTGGCTGGGTTTTAGGAACGTCTCCTGGATGAGGAGAACGTCAACGTTATGGTCACGGAGGAAGGCGGCGATCTCGTCGCGCTGTCCTCTCATGCCATTGGCGTTAAAATAACCTAATCTAAGGGACCGGGGTTGGGTGCAAGAGGGATTTGGTGTGATATCCATTACGGCGCGAAGTTGAGGTTACGAAGAGTGGCCTTGATGACTGGGTAGGCATCAATGATGTCGACGACCTGCTGGAGGTCCGTTGCCGCTTTGAGCTCAGCGACCATGCGGTCGGCCTCAGCGGTGCAGAGAGGTTGGATCCTCATCAAGTAGTTCAGATTGGAATTCTGAGAAGCAGGAGCGTGGGTAGGAGCAGCGGGAGCTCGGGTTTGCGGAGGGGCCTGAGGGGCCTGAGGGGCGGCCACAGGAGTGGGCGCTGGGACAGGGTTGTCCAAAAGACCGGGCATGGGGGGTTGGGTTTACCCTTCGCGAGGGCAGGGAACGCTTGCTGATGGTTCAGCATGTTCCAAGGAGAAGGCCTCTGAGGGCTGAGACGCTCTGGGAGGACTGTTGACGGGACTTTGAAGGAAGAGGGAGCTTCCCTCTGCTGACGTTGGTTGGCGCGATTCGCCAACTTGCCAGCGGACTGTTTCGGGGCTTTGGGGCAGCCCCTGTAGTTTGCCGGGTGGCCAGACTGTCCGCACAGCACGCAACTAGGCGGCTCTGTGCAGAGACTCCTGTCCTTGGGACGGGTGCAGTCTGCCGTGGCGTGGTCGCCGAGGCACTTTACGCACCTATGCGGTGCGTAACAGTACTTTTGGCTGTGGCCATATAGTTGGCAGCGATGACACTGCCCTACGATTTTGAGTTTTTTAGGCCTCTCGATGATAATGCCCGATAACGAGCACACCGATCGGACCTTGAAGATAGGGTGGTGCCCTTCAACCGGGTCACATATTACGAGTACCATATCGTACTCGTCACCCCCTTGGGACCTATTCTTGTGAAGGCGGTGGACCGCCGAAACAGGGATGCCCTGGGATGTCAGATCATCCAGGATGTCGGAGGAGGGAATCTCCTTGGGGATCCGCTTAATGACCACACGGGTCGGCTTCTCCTCAGGGAGGCTGTAAGTGTGGAAGGCGACGTTCCTTCCACGAAGAGCGTGTACCAAGTTACGGAAATCCGTAGAAGTGGGGGTCTTGACTTTAATACCCTGGAGGGTAGATGTGGCATTGGTGTATTGGATCTTGCGATCCACACACATTTTAGAGATCTCTGTCCATCTGGATTTCTCCTGGATGTATAGAGCGGGTGGCTTCAGCTGCTTCTTTGAAGAAGGAGCAGCTGAGGAGGGGGCTGGCTGTGAAGCAGCCGTGGGACTTGCAGGGCGGCTGACAGGAGCCACACCTTGCGGTTGAGAAATAGCCATAGGGCTTGCCGGGCGACTGCCCTGGGAGGCAGCTTGAGGAGCGATGGGGGCTATCGGGGACGGGGAGGCTTGAGGAGCAAGGGGAGGCGCATTGAGGGCTGTAACAGCCTTCTTGGCCTTATTGGCCTTAGCCTTCCTTCCCTTCTTCCTCTTTCCCTTTTGCACCAGCTGAAAGTCCTCCGATTCAGAGGACGAGGAGGTGGTGTTGGGGGAGTCGGGGGAGCTCTCAGCGGCAGAGGGCGCGGACTCAACTATCTCCATATCGGAGGAGGAAGGCTGAGTGATCGGAGCGGGGGAGGGCGAACGCGACTTACTTTCCCTCTCGGGGGTACGAATGGCCTTACGGAGGGCCCTATACCTGTCTTTCTTAAAGGGAGTAAGGAGATCCGTATACTTCTCCTTAATGTACTCATTATCGTCGCTTAATAGCTCCGCTAAGAGTAGGTCGAGTTGACTTTCTAGTACACCATTACGTGCTTTTGCCATCTTGGCATGGGGATCCTAACCCTATTAAAAAACCTAATTATGGTAGCCTAACTAGAGCTAACTACCTAGTCCCGAGGAGACACGTAAAACGTGAGCTCCCCGGGCAGACAGTTCCCCGTTAAAAACGAACCCACCCTTGTGTTTTTCGTAGTGCTAGCTGGCAAGAAGAAAAACACAAACAAACTTGTCAGCGACACGACTGTCTGAGAATTGCCTGAAGGGCCTAATCTGAATTCCTATCTATCGATACCAGTACCTAGGTCCCCGGGTAGGTGCGCCCGGGGATGTGTGGCCTCTCCTGAACTTGTGCGAACAGTGAGGTGAGTACCTATGGTGTGCCCTAAGCTTGTAAACCTGTCGCCAGTCTTATTGTGCGACAGGGCCCTAGTCCCGCAAGGGGCTCTAGTGCGAAGGGGTAGACACTCCCAACCGACACTAGGTGTGTAGCTGTGAACGAAGTCGAAGACTAGGTTTGACGAGGGAAGCCCCCAAGGCCAAGGTCCTAGCTCCCGATGCCAATGGAATGCCTCGCCCTGAAGGGGTCCGGCGGGTAGGATTGGGTCACCACCCTCTTGACTTCGTTAACACCGTTAGGTTTCCCGTCAAGAACCACAAAACCGTGGCTTTTCCCTGAAGGGGCAACAAAACGCGGACGATTCGACGATAAAGGAAATAAAGCCTCGAAAAAGGCTGTTTTTTTGCCACTGAGTAACACCGGTTAGAATGTGTACTAATACGAGTATTAGACACAAACTAACGATGTACTACGGGACGGTAGGCACTGGGCCTTGATGCTCGGCGAAGCGGCGAAGCTGCGACGAACAGGACGGGATGCGCGGTGGGGCGCGGAGAATCGACGGAGCGGGGCGGAGCGCACGTCTGCACGCTACGGTGGCCGAGCGTCGAATGAAATCGCCGCACAGCGGCGCTGCATGTATTTGTAGTCGGCGCACTCTGAACCCAGGGCCTAGGAAACCAGGAACCATACGTCTGATTGGCTGATCGATTTTTGGTTTTGAGTCCAACCAGCTACTACATTCATATTCCATTTTGTAATATAGGAACTAGGATTTTGACAATAAATTATTCTCATTTTGAACCTCTATTGTTTGTTTTATTTCACTTAAGAATACGAGACTAAAAGTGTGGCAAAGCCCCACACAGCGATATTTGATTAAATGACTAAAATTATACATAGTTAGTAACTAAAATAAATTTTAGATGTCTGTCGTATACTATTTTGATTAGTTGTCGAAATGAAAAAGTTACGAGAAGGGACAGAGCCGGTATCACTTATAAAATGAATGGACACAGTCTATTGTCGAACTAATGTTTTGAGTTTGAGTTTGAATGAACAAATGACTGCCTCGTTGGTATAGTGGCTGTAATCACGACTGCTGAGCATAAGGTTCTGGATTCTATTCCCGGGTCGAGCAAATTGTTATTTGGTTTTTTTTTGGATTTGTTGGTTGATGCAATAGGGTCACCCTCTATTGCATAGGACTTCGACATTACTGGCAAAATATGGATGTAGTTGGTTCACCTCTGCCTGACCCTTTGGGACATTACAAGCGTGATGTTGTGTAATGAATAAAGTAACACCTTATTTAAACAAGTTTAAAATAACTAATAAATTGTATTCAAAGTTTAAATTGATACAATACGACATAAATCTTATAAATAATTTAGGTAAAACTAAGTACGTTGCCTGTACTAGGATAAACCTGTATCACAGGCGGCATTTTTCTTATAATTACTATTTGGACAATAGATTACTTAACAATATTTAACATAAGATTGTAAAACAGACAGACACACAAACAGATATTATAACACTTATAAAGCAGACACGAACATCGATGAATTTAAGCTTATTAACACTCAATATAACGGAGTGTGTTGTGTTAAATTGATACAAATTAGCAATATTCACGGATTTAACCCTGCACTGCGGTACAATTTGTGTGGCCATTAATGTGAGCAATTTTCTCCCACTGAATATTTAAAACGGCGTAATCTTTGCCAATTAGGGCGTTAAAAGTGTTAGTTTAAAATGTTTGCATCTAATTTTTGCGGTGTTTTTCGTCTTTGTGTGGCGCGTTTTTAGTACTTGTTTACTGTTTTGGTTTCTGTAATGGTTTGCTTGTTGAAATACGTAATTGTGCTCAAAAAGCGAGCAGGTAAACTTACTAATTATTGTCAGTCAAACAGAAAATGCTTGTAAAGTGCTTGAGAATAGAAGATAATAATTATTATACTAGAAAAACAAACGTGACTAATGCTTTGAAAATTATAGGTATGTACAAACGATTGTAGGACTGTGTTAAAAATGATAAGTAATATGGCAAGAAAAGAAGTGTCTGATGAGATGACGAAAAATAGAGAAGTATGGAAGTAGAAGACATGCTGTGCTAACCCAAAATGAATTGGGATAAGGGGAAGAGGATGATGAGGTATGTACAGTCAACAAAAGAGTTAGGTATACAGGCTGGCAATCTTCGTACGACTATGAAATGAAGGGTTTTCCGTAGCAGATTGAATGAAAGGTAAATTGCTGTTTACAAACCACCAAATTGATATCGTTCAAACCAATTTTCGGTGGAAGTTTTCATGGTAATGAACAACATATATTTTTTTTAGGTTTTTTAAAAACCACATGGGACACATTTTACCACTTTGGAAGTGTCTCTCGAGGAAACTTTCAGTTTAGAAAAAAATGGTATTAGAAACCTCAATATTATTTTTGAAGACCTATCCATAGGTTCCCCACACGTATGAGTTAGATGAAAAAAAAGTTTGTGAGTTTCAGTTCTAAATATGGGGAACTCCTACAATTTATTGCTTTTTTTCTACTTTAATGTGAAAATCTTAATGCGGGTCAGACAATATACATCTACTTACTAAGTTTCAACAGCATAGTTCTTATAGTTTCGGAAAAAAGGTGGCTGTGACATACGGACGGACAGACAGATAGACAGACAGACATGACGAATCTATAAGAGTTCCGTTTTTGCCATTTGGCTACGGAACCCTAAAAAGAAATGTAGGTGAAGTAAAGTGTAGATGTAAATAGCTATAAGACTAGATGAAGACCAAATAAACGATGCATGGACATATGTGAAGAGTGTTAAGGTTAGAAAGGAGGTGACAACTGAGGAGACGAGTGATCCAACAGTATGAAAGAATAAGACATGCTTCGTCGACCAATGAGATAAGGGCAGGAAATTGATGATTGTGATCATGATGATGTACATCTTTCAACGAAGGCTCATTAGCTGGAAGTTCCAACAGGACAGCACCTATAGGTGTCGGTAATGGTTCGTAGTAAAAAGCGACTGCCTATCTGACCTCCACAACCCAGTTAGTACTAGGTAATACGATACCCCTTTGGTAAGACTGGTTGTGACTTTAGGGGCACTGACTACCTGTAACGACTGTCAAAGATCTTCAAATGACAGCCGGGACCAACGGCTTAACGTGGTTTCTGAGGCACGGAGGAAACTGAGTATGTAATGGGTGGTCACCCATCCACAGACTAACCTAGGCAAGCATGGCTTTACGTAAAGATCGAACATAGCAGCTGTTATTAATTTTCCTCAACATAATAATTGCATACTAAAGTTAAAGGCTTCACCCAAAGGGCAATGAAGCGGGCTATGCTAGGAGTTCCCTTGCGTGATCGAATCAGAAATGAAGACATCCCCAAGAGAACCAAGGTCACCGACGTAGCCCGAAGAATTGCAAAACTTAAGTGGCAGTGGGCAGGGCACATTGCTCGCAGAACGGATGGCCGATGGGGTCGAAAAGTTTTGGAGTGGCGACCGCGAACCGGAAGACGATGCCTTGGAAGACCTTCCATTAGGTGGACCGATGACCTGGTGAAGGTTGCGCGAATCCGTTGGAGGCGAGTCGCCGGTCAATGTGGTGACACTTGGGAAAGGCCTATGTCCAGCAGTGAACGTCTGTCGGCTCAGATGATGATGATGACTAAAGTTATTATTTGCGATAATTCTGCTTTAAACCAGTATGTTCATAACAAAATTGCGCGGCATAGTCGCACATATGCACTGAAATGAGCACCGTAAGCATGTGTAGAAGCTCGGCGTAAATCATAACTGTGGCTACAAGTTGGAAGTCGGTGTCTAACTCAGTCGGTTTCAGGCAATGTTTGAAGTTTGTTCAATGTTTTTGCCTAACAATCATATTTGTATTATAGTGAGAAGCTGTTGTTATTTTGTTTAAGTGAGTTTCTTTGTGGTTGTTTGTGAGAGAGATTGGTATCTAGCTGCATTTAGAAACGGTTCTTTAATGCGGGAAAAGTGAATATCTGAATATGTTTGCGCTTTTAAAGGCAATTCTATGAGTTGCTTTCAGTTGATGTTAATAGCGGTTATTGACTAACATTTATTAAATGTTGTTAATTTTAAAAACCAAAATCAGCCTGCTCAAGTCTTGAATGTATCGTGATCTACAACATTTTTTTTTTAAACGGTTTTATTTAGCTCACCCCGTTCGTTTTATTTATTCTTGGGTCATTTTCTAATGAAAAAAGAAACACGGTTCATAGTTTTGGTTCGTGGTGAAGTAACACTTTTGTTGGTGCTTTTATGTTCACTGTTGAGAATGTAATTATGGTATTTTTGAGTACAAATGAGTCTTAATATAGAAAGGATATGAGTGTCTCATATTCTTTTGAAGGTTATTTTATTTTAAAAACAAAAGTACTCAACAAACGCGAGTCTGGCCTTGACAAATTCCATCTAGTTATGAATAAGTTATCTCCTACATTAAAAATACATAAATAAACTCACGCTTTTTTCCTATGGAGGTAAGCAGAACCCATAGAACACAGATAATTATATTGCCTTGTCCATGTTTATAAATCTAGTCATACCTACACAGAATATCAGCGCTGTGACGTTTTATTTTAAATGTTACAGCACCATGCTGAGATAGGAGCCTTTTGGTCTTGTACAGGACAAATTCTGTTTGGTATTTTGTTTGTTTTTTCTTATGATATCGTTATTATTATTATTTTTTTCTCTCATTATGTTTACTTTAAACTAGTGTTATATTCACAATTTTACCATTTTTTATTTTTTTATTTTATGTGTTGCCCTGTCGGGCTTATAAATGCTGTTTCTTTCTTCTTTCTTTCTACACTAGTACGGACTACACGACACTAGGAGTACTACGTACCTGACCTCCTTCCTGTAATTTTAAATAAATTACCGAAAGAAATAAGGGCCATGAATACTACCTTATTTAAGAAAAGCCTGAAGAGCCTTTTAGTTATTAAACGCTACTATAATTTAAACGAATTCTTAACCGATATTTTTTCTAAACTTAAAACTTGATAGTGACATCAAGCATTAACAATTATTATGGAGGTATCTTTAAAAATTGTAAAAATAGACTACTGTATAAAATAAAATACTGTAAAATTAGTTTAATATCTAAATATTTGGTTTCTTTTTATTTTATTTTTATTTACTTTTAAACTAATTTACCTGACCTTTAATTTATTGGTTGTAGTTTATGATTGTATATGTCACCGTAAATTTGTCAAACACGTTATATTACAATATAACGTGTTTTTTCTCGCGATATTGTAATGTCTCGAATTATTGTCAACTGAACATACGGAAGTATCTCTGCCCCCATAATCGGGACTTGGGGCACCCCCCCGTTAGGTTAGTTAGGTTCCTTTAAACCCTGCACTCGGAAATAGGGGCCCCGCGAAGCGGGGCTCCGTTGACTACGCTTTTTAGGGGGAATATAAAGTGTTTTAAGGTTATGTTCCATTAATCGGTATTTTTCAGGAATGGTGCATTATCTTTTCATGAGAGTTGTGCCACAAGGCAAGGGGGACCCCTCCTTCCCTCCACTACGACTACCATCGCATGCATTTCACGAAAAATAATGCGTTTTGTTGTAAGCAGTATGTTCATTTGACAATAATTCGAGACTTTACAATATCGCTAGAGATATTACAATATAACGTATTTGACAATTTTACGGTGACATATACATTTTACATGCCTTACGGTAGAATTACTTGAAACATGTAAATCTTTTTAACACCATTGTAACAGTGTTTTCTGTAAAAATAAATGATTTGTTTTGATTTGATTTAACCTTTCTGAAAAACCTCACCAATAAAGTCAGTGATATGTCCTTCTGGGGCGTCCCTTCCAGGCGTTGCCACTCACATCTTTTCTCTCTTCTGTACCTTTTATAGTTACCATGCCTTTCATGAATCCTCTCCACATAGGTTTTCTCAATCAAAATAAATTACCTGTCGCAACTAACTAATCACCATTGAAGACTGAAATCAAAAACAAAATTTTGGTTCCCAAAATTCAGAACAGACTTAATAGTTATTATTACCAAACCTACAACAAAAAAGATCAGGAAAATAGTTGTAGAGTTTTATTGTCGGACGCGGGTCGGACGTTTACAAGCACTTGAAGTTTTCCCATAAATATTGACATCACTGTAGCTCTTCTATTCATAACATGTGTTTGACCCTTTTTTGTGGCCACTGTTTGAGGAGTTCGGAGTAGGTTTCAACAGCTGGTGAGTTTATAACTTTAGAGGAGTGACATTGAGCTGACTTGGATAATTAAAAAAAAACTGTTTGGACATCTATGTTGTTAAAAAAATAGCTTGAAAAACAAAATAATAATAGCCGCTCGCTCTAGCTTAAGACCTGCTTGCCTAGGCTGGCCTGTGGTACGTGTGGCCCACGGTATATAGGTACCATGTTTCCTCCGTGCCGTAAGTCGATGTTAAAAGACAGTCATTACAGGTTTTGTGGCCCGAAAATATGATAATTTCTGTCTTACCAAGGGGTTATGGAGGTCAGATAACCGGACACTCCAAATACTGGTATTTAGCTGTATTGGAAGCTCACCACGACTTCGTTGTGAATCAACCATGACAGTTTAGGTTTTCCAAAACGTTTATAGATGCAATTTTATATATCCGAGTTTAAGATTTTCAACTGAGTTTAAACTGTTATACCGGGTTATTTACTGCTGCAGCGCTTAACTGTTAAGTTTAAATTTGAAGCGAAGTTTAAATCGCGGCTAGCGATAAATATAATACGGAAGTGTTTGCCACTTTTGTTGCTTCTCACTTTAATATTAAAAGTTATGGTTTAGGGTTTTAAAACCCGTGTTATACCTAAGTATGTGCCCAAGGGTGCAGGTCAAAATCGCATTCTATACAATGAAAATGGTTATAAAATGTATGGGACTGTCCGAAAAGCCTCATGTAATTTTTATTCCTGTAGGTACTTGCAGATTTCATTTGCTTTTGGTTGGTTCAATACAAGGATTTCATTTAACTTTAATAATTGAGTTCATATATCTATAACTTTAATAGAGTTGGAAAAATCAACCTATCAAAATCAAAATATTTTATTTTGCTTATGCCTAGATGGGCACTTATAAAAACGTCGAAAAAGGTGCACGGTTCGCGTTGGTCGTTTTCATGGAGAAGAACCGGCAAGAAACTACATGGTTACTCTTAAATAGGAGCATATTTTGTTTTGGAAAGTACAGAAAGAACCTCAGTAGGAGCCTTATCATACTAGCGAGTTGCGAGCGAATGGAAAAAGGAGCGAGCACTCAGCGAGCCCGCCGTGAGTTCGCAACAAAATGAATGATTGGACTAAACGTGCATCGCACACTGTAAACTCGCTGCCCACCCGCGGCGTCTTCGCGGCAAGGTCGCTACGCAACCGCGGCGTGTTTGCTGAGTACATGTTTCGAACTCGCGACGAGCTCGCTACGCCCTCGCCCCGCTTGCCTCTCGCTCGCAACTCGCTAGTGTGATAAGGCTCTAAGGTAAGGATGAATTAGCTTTTCTTTAGTCGCACATTATTTCCTAAAAATAGCCTACTTGATTAATATCAAGTAGGCGATTTTTGTGTATTGTATTGTACAACGGGCTGGTGTTCGCCACTCCAAGCCAAAGCGTGTATTTTGCGTATGGGCTCTAATCCACCACACGGCCCAGTGCGGTTTTGGTAGATGTCGCATGTCTTCAAATTGTTGGTTCTAGGACATGCCGGTTTCCTCACGATGTTTTTTTTCCTTCACCGTTTTGGGAGCAGTGGTGATGAAATAAATTACACAAAGTAATGCGCCTGTCTGGATTTGAACCCACGACTTGATATTATATAAAAAAATCAGTTCCAATATCGATTTCGCCTAAAAATGTTTCAGGGAAAATAAAATTATAACTGTGTTTATCATAGTTTGGGTTCCGATTCAAATTAAATTTGGATTGCAATGTTTTCGTTAATGTAGGGCAGTTATCTCCGCATTTATTTATACAATTTATTTATTTATTTAAGGACAACCAACAAAGCGTACACCAAAAATCCATATTTAAGAACACATGTTGAATCTAACAGTTTATAGTGTAGCCTTAATTAAAGGCTGCCACGGCTTGCATTGAACATATGAGAAAGAAAATACAGTAAGAGTCTTTCTTTGTTTGTGTCTATATTAACTGTATTTATATACCAATCTATTGGTACATAAATACAGCCAATTATGACTTACATCTGGCACACAAATTTATATGAAAACCTACATAATTCATTTTTGTTTGACGTTGTGCTAACCAGAAAGAAGAAAAAAAATAAAATAAAAAATATATTTATTAAATTATACTGCAGTTATTTTCAGTGTTTTCACCCCAGTTATTAGTTAGTTAGTTACGAATAAAATAAAAATAACTCATGTGTTGCATCTATATTTGAAATTTTTCGAATTGGTAAAAAGTTCAAATAAATGATTGGCCCAAAATAAAACCATCAACCGACCACCCAACTACGCCCACTGACGCATTCATAAGGTCATCAAGTGGGTGGATGACAGATCATGCGGTACTATTATTTAAATATATAAATATATCGCGGGACATTACACACAGCGCCATCTAGTGCCACACTAAGCAACAAGGCTTGTGTCGTACACCAGATAGTTGATATACTACACACATACTTTTTGTTTGCAAGTACATACTTACCAAATAAACAGTCATGACTCGGAAACAAATGTACGTGCTCATCACACAAATATTTGCTCCTACCACCTCACTACCGCCGCGCCATTCGGGTCGTTCATTTGTGACTATACTTTGCATACGTATAGACGCAAGCACAAGCACGTAAATCTACCCGAAACTGTCAAATTTCCCCAATTAACTTTAAACCTAATGCATTCGAAAATTAAAAATCTATTAAGGTTGACAGACTGTTGTAGCTGTAGTGTTGGCATATCTGTAAATGAAATCTAAGCCTGTAGGGTCAGAATAGGTTAATTGGTAGGGGTTTAGGGGCATGAAGAAGGTGACCGGAGGAAAGACATTCATCATCATCAGCCTTTAATGTTCCCACTGCTGGGACACGGGCCTCCTCACTTCGAGAGGGCAAGACATACAATACAATACCCTTAGAAGGGAATCTAGAGAGATTGTCTCTGCTTTGGTATATTTAGGTTCGAAGGCCAACTAGAATATGGTGGTGGTTATTTTAAATTATAATTCTATTGTAAACCAATTATTTGCATGCCTAGGTGACGTCAAAATGTGGAGAACTCTATTATAAAAGAACACCTATGTACCTATAACCCATGTTTGCAAAGAATAAATGATTTGATTTGATTTGAATATGTCTTCATAGAGTCAGTAATAATCCTATTCTCAACAAACCGGGTAATTTAATACTTATAACTGAAGCATTTGCCAAGTAATGAAGTAGCAGAAAACTTCAAATTAGATCAGCCAATATTTTATGAATGCTGTATTACGAAGTTTCACGATTCAATGGAGTTTCAACTTCGATTAATGACGGAAGGAGGAAGTTTTGGCACCTGATTGACGGCTGCCTAATTAGTGGATGTATATGCACTCTTGTTTCCTAAATATACATATTATAATTATTGCTTGTGATTTAAATGAAATAAGGTTCAAGAAAAAATACACCCAATAATTTTGGTTCGTCAGAAGTGATCTATGGAAAGCAATAAACCAGGGTCGATAATTTTTGAAACGAAAAAAAATTGCAGTAGGATGAAACCCATTAAAAAAGGAGGGGAAAATGATAAAAATGAAAGGAAAAATAAATAACGTTTGTATTAAAATAAAAAAAGAGTTATATTTTTTATATTTTTGGCTTTTTCTGTGAACATTTACTACAGTAATATGTATTTCTTTTTACACCATCAGAAAGTAGAGATTTCAACAAACAAAAAGCCCTCCCACTTTTTGGAAAAAGCTGATATTTTGACGCGAGAATTTTCGATTGAAAATAAGGGTAATTTTTTTATATTAAGTTTAAATAAGGCGAATAAATAAATATTTTACATCAAATAAATTACAGTGTATTTAGGACATAATAAGGTAAGTTTTCGCCAAATTTCGTAGAAACATAACATTTTTGAAAAAGAAAAAAAAAAAACCAAAAACTTGGTAATTTTAATTTTTCACCTAAATTTTGAGGTTATGTGAAGAAAATGTTAATACAAAAGTTGTAGATCTTGATCTAAAACTTTTCTTCTTGATCTAATGGTATCATAAAATGTTATGTTATCTAAAGGGCCAAAATCTTATGATAAACACAAAACAATGTTTAAAATAATCGAAACACATCGTTTAGTTACATTTTAACATTCACGATTGCTCGTCTAACTTACTTTATGACTTGCCGTAAACGGGGTTCGATTCCCGGCGTCGAATAAAGCAATAAAAACACGATAAACATTCTGTAGAAAAATCTATTTGGTGTTTATAGTTTGTCTTTACATAGAACGGGCGATAAATTGATGTTTAGTTTGTCTTTATCTTTAAACTTATGTTTATGAAGCAGGGTTGTATTTATGTAGGTATTGGAATTGACAGTTTGTTAATGTCCCTTTCATTATGTTCGTAGACTAGTAACAAAGGCAGGCCCTTACCATAACTAAAAAAAGCGGCCAAGTGCGAGTCGGACTCGCACATGAAGAGTTCCGTGGCAGCGAGTAACATAGTGTAAAATATGACGTATTAAAAAAAAAACTACTTCCTAGATCTCGTTCAAACCAATTTTTGGTGGAAGTTTACATCATAATTTTTTTTAGTTTTATCATTCTCTTAAAATGTGTCCCCCACCCCACCTGTCACTTCTAAAGAAGTGACAGGTGGGGTGGGGGACACATTTTATCACTTTGGAAGTGTCTCTTGCGCAAACTATTCAGTTTAGAATAAAATTAATATTAGAAACCTCCATATCATTTTTAAAGACCTATCCATAGATCCCCACACATATGGGTTTGATGAAAAAAACAATGATTTTCAGTTCTAGTTTCAACAGTTGAGTGAGATTGTCAGTGATATCATCATTTTTTATCTTCAAACCATTGATATTTAAAAAACCCTTATATACCCTTTTGTTGGTTGGTTAACAAATACAGTTACAGTAGCATTAGGATCTAATTCCTTCCTAGTAATGGATGATATTATCTGGTTATAAGAAGCCTGAGGTGTACAATAATTATGAAAAGAATGACTCAGATTGTTACTAATTAATTTTCCTAACCATATTCCTAAACTATCTCAAAACGTAATGGAGCAACCACAATGAGTATTACAACACCCCAGGGTGAACTACTTTCTGTGTTTCCTACTGGTGATGACCCTTGTACATTATGTAGTGAATTTTGAATGGGTACACAGTCCGGAACACTGCCTAACTGGGCTGGGTCCTCCATTACCTCAGGTAGGAGAGTGACCGGGTTGGATTCCCTTTGTGATGTGCATTGAGTGTTGTTGAAGGTCATTATGTCTACACTAAGGTGGAGGATAAAGTTGTGGTGATGCTGTGATCTGCGACAGATGGTCTGACTTAATTGATTGAACTCTGCCTTCCTAGCCAGTACCAGTTTCAGTACCAGTTTTGCCTACTCCTCCGCTATTCTTTTCTAATTAATTTTGGTGCGGAATATAAGACAGTTCAATTGTTTCTCTTGGACTTCGTCGAGCTTCATTGTCTTGGCGTTTTTCTGGTTTCTGGTATTGTGGTGCGGTATTGTATTCTGTAGGTTTGGTGGTGTGGCGTGCTTGTTGCGTTCCTTGCTTTCAAATAAATAGCATATTATCATGACTGACAAAATATTATTCAAATTATTCCCGAGCATCCATAGTTGGTACCATATTTTTTGGCGGAAAGTTTTTAATAACCGCAAAACCAGATTCAATTTAGAATGCGATTAATAAAAATATACCATCTGCTGCCACGAAGAATTAAAGTAATTCCACAAGGAAATTAGAATATCGAAATACCTTTGTTTGTATTTAATTAATTTGAGCAAGCCACGATGAAACCACCGGCGTTTATTGAATACAACATTTGATTAAATGCTTTATTTTATATTCATACTAGCCGATGTACTTGGTCCGCATATAACAATGAGTAATAAATTTAGGTTTTGTTTTCAGGGCACGGTAGCTAGTTGCACCCCCAGGTTGTGACTCGAAACCAATAAAAACTAAAGTCAAAAATAGTTGATGCCTCGTTTACATTGATTTAGTGTTTCCATCCAGTTTAATGGCAAATCGGACTTACTTAATTGATAAACTAGCTTAATGTAGGTAAATCAGCTATTTACGCCTATATCCGTGTCACGTGCTACCTATTTGTGCCAAGCCAGTCAGTTCCAACGTAGAACCAGGACAAACAAATAATCAAACTACCATTAACATTTCAAAATATTTATTAGGGATTAGAACGTAAAAAAGTTATTTCATCAATCCAAATTGCCTGAAAATCAATATTTTATATAAAAAAACTTTTCATGGGGTCGTAAAAATTGGATTTCCTTAAGCTTTTCCTTTGCTTTTATGAGTTTTTCTGTAATAATATACGCTTAAATCACTTCCTCAACTTCATGCAACTCTTTCCATTAAAAATATGAAATTCCAAAATAAATAATCTCTCGTACGGAACTCGTATGTGCCATTGCCAAACAATTTTACGCTTTTGAATCGATACGGAGGTAATTTTTTACTTGAACAACTTATGTAAGGAAAAAATAAAACCGACTTCAGAGAAAACAAAAAAGTGAAAAATAACTTTAGCTTCAGAAGTCGGTGACCTTTGTTTGATTGATTTAGTTTTTTTGTCACCGGCTTCTGAAGCTAAAGTTATTTTTCACTTTTTTGTTTCCTCTGAAGTCGGTTTTATTTTTTGTAAAAAAGTTTTTATTTTTCATTTTTTAGTGGTTCACATGTACTTACCCCTTCACGGCGTACCGGCGTGATTTTTTTTTGTGAACTGGTGTAAACAATAGACAGATACGAGATTTCAGCGATCCCAGTACATTTGCTATCATTTATTGAAGAGTTGTAAAAAGGATTACACGGAAATTGGTCGCAGGATGATTAGTGTTAGTCATTCATATTTAAATTCACGTTTTTTTTTTCTTATTACTCGTCATCTCAACAGTCGCCTCCAAATAAATTGGGATAAAGGCAAGAGAATGATGATGATATCCTTAGCACAGTCCATGCATCGTTTCTTTAAAGACCTATCCATACCCCACACATATGGGTTTGATGAAAAGCCATAAGAGAAGAGGAAGACCTCTTCTCTTATAGCCATCTACATTCGTGCTAAACGATTTCCTCATTCCTCCGCGTCACATATTTTCCTTACATAAGTTGTTCAAGTAAAAAATTACCTCCGTATCGATTAAAAAAGCGTAAAATTGTTTGGCAATGGCACATACGAGTTCCGTACGAGAGATTATTTATTTTGGAATTTCATGTTTTTAATGGAAAGAGTTGCATCAAGTTGAGGAAGTGATTTAAGCGTATATTATTACAGGAAAACTCATAAAAGCAAAGGAAAAGCTTAAGGAAATCCAATTTTTACGACCCCATGAAAAGTTTTTTTATATAAAATATTGATTTTCAGGCAATTTGGATTGATGAAATAACTTTTTTACGTCCTAATCCCTAATAAATATTTTGAAATGTTAATGGTAGTTTGATTATTTGTTTGTCCTGGTTCTACGTTGGAACTGACCGGCTTGGCACAAATAGGTAGCACGTGACACGGATATAGGCGTAAATAGCTGATTTACCTACATTAAGCTAGTTTATTAATTAAGTAAGTCCGATTTGCCATTAAACTGGATGGAAACACTAAATCAATGTAAACGAGGCATCAACTATTTTTGACTTTAGTTTTTATTGGTTTCGAGTCACTACCTGGTGGTGCCCACGTCAACTAGCAACCGTGCCCTGAAAACAAAACCTAAATTTATTACTCATTGTTATATGCGGACCAAATACATCGGCTAGTATGAATATAAAATAAAGCATTAAATCAAATATTGTATTCAATAAACGCCGGTGGTTTCATCGTGGCTTGCTCAAATTAATTAAATACAAACAAAGGTATTTCGATATTCTAATTTCCTTGTGGAATTACTTTAATTCTTCGTGGCAGCAGATGGTATATTTTTATTAATCGCATTCTAAATTGAATCTGGTTTTGCGGTTATTAAAAACTTTCCGCCAAAAAATATTGTACCAACTATGGATGCTCGGGAATAATTTGAATAATATTTTGTCAGTCATGATAATATGCTCTTTATTTGAAAGCAAGGAACGCAACAGGCATGCCACACATTACCAAACCTACAGAATACAATACCGCACCACAATACCAGAAACTAGAAAAACGCCAAGACAATGAAGCTCGACGAAGTCCAAGAGAAACAATTGAACTGTCTTATATTCCGCACCAACATTAATTAGAAAAGAATAGCGGAGGAGTAGGCAAAACATAATTTCCACTGAAACTGGTACTGGCAAGGAAGGCAGAGTTCCGGACTGTATACCCATTCAAAATTCACTACACAATGTACAAGGGTCATCACCAGTAGGAAACACAGAAAGTAGTTCACCCCGGTGTTGTAATACTCATTGTGGTTGCTCCATTATGTTTTGAGATAGTTTAGGAATATGGTTAGGAAAATTAATTAGTAACAATCTGAGTCATTCTTTTCATAATTATTGTACACCTCAGGCTTCTTACAACCAGATTATGTCATCCATTACTAGGAAGGAATTAGATCATATGCTACTGTTTACTGTATTTGTTGGTTGGATTTGAACATATTAATTGATGATATCACTGACAATCTCACTCAACTGTTGAAACTAAATTGTAAGAAAATAATTCTGTGTGACTTTCCCTACATTCAGAAACTTTCAAGAAGGAAATTAATCATTACATACATAACCTGAACAATCGCATGTGTTTATTAGCTAGTTAATTTTGTTATGTATAAAATGCACTCTATGTAAGCAAGCATATTATAAGTTGGGGGATTACATTGATAATGAGAACGCTTGGCTCAATGCTGGTCCTGCTCCACAACCATAAGCAAACTAATTAATTCCCATGTTAAGTAATTGTGGAAACTGCAGAAGATTGTTAAAATATCCTTGCATTGTTTAGATTCCATCTCGTAGTATTATATAATTGCAAAGAACATTTGTGTGAGTTCTATGTAGGTACTGTAAAGTCACCATTTACATTTAGTTCTCTTTTTTTATTTAAATACGCTGCAGCTAAGAGAATGTCATGCTCACTCAAATGTCGCGGTGATGGTGGCGTGTGTGTCAGGTCATTCAGCTCCTATCAATATGGTCGAGTTGAATGGCGCCGATACATGCATCATGTTCGTGAACGGCCGCTGTCAGTTGGGACTGGCCATCCCTTAGCTGCCACGGTTAAATTTTTATAAATTAATTGTTAATTTATTCTTTCACTATGGACGCTCTTAACGTGCACGTCTTTCTACATCGTTCGCACATATATGTATAATAATCTCAACATGAATGATATAACCAAGATTTTGTAATAATATTTTGATTGAACAGAGTGTTCATGGAGTTGCTTGCCCATTTTTCTCTATAGAGATCTAAGCTTTGGAATGGGACACTACAGTACTTTCTCAAGTTATTATGCGTGACTGTGACTGTAGTTTAGTGTTTCTTTTTGTTCTTTTTTGACATTCAAACGTGCCATAATGGTTTAATTGAAATAAATACTTTGAGTTTGAGTTTTACACATCTAGTCCATTAAGGTGGTTCTGAATCAGAGAACACTGTAAGTTTAAAGCCCAGTTCATGACTTCAGGCGATGCATGAGATTACCGATGACCTGGTGAAGGTTGCGGGGACCTGAAAAACGCATTTGTGTCTTTGGATCTTTCATTTTATTTACTTACCCGCGACGCCGACGACAGCGTGTTTTAAGTTTGACGTGTCTATCCGTGGCATTGTAGCTCCCGAACGGATGAACAGATTTTAGTTTAGTTTTTTTTTTAGTTTGAAAGCTGAATTATTCAGAAGTGTTCTTAGCTATGTTTAATAAAAAATAGTAAAAGATAAACTAAATGGCGGATTACATATTTATTCACTAACTACTTCAATATGGGTATTACATGAAGAGGCTTGACTCGTAGAATACTATACGCTATAATAAATTTAAAATCCAAGATGGCCGCCACTACAAATTGTTGGAATACATTTTTTTTTCTCAAAATTGGTATCAAAAGAAAGGGAATGAGGAATATCGTATTATAAAATTTATGACCCTATGTGTCGGGGGTTGTTTAAATTTTTAATTGAATGGTTCGCAAGCGCTCTCGTAACGTCGCTCAAGTTCACGAAATAGTAGTAGTCCGATAATAGCACTAGGTTTTGAGGTTTCAAAAATATTAAAGTTGTTTGTTTTTCGCATAATTATAGTTTCCGGACCATTTGCCCAACCTACTATATTAATTTGTGTAATTTTAGATACTTGCATAGGGAGAAACGTTACTTGGCTATTTGTCTTTTCATATATAAAAAATATGTTATATATTTTTATTATAATAACAAAGTAGTAACTGATATACGTATCTTGTGTCATCACTGTCCACGAGAATCCTTATACATTCAACACGTCAACCAACTAGCTCTAAAGGAATATTACAATTAATTACAATCGGTGAGATAGGTGTCACGCGTTTTAGAGTAGATGTATCTGTTGTTCAAAATATTTTGTGTCAAATTCGTCCACGATATTTATAGTTTTTTTTTTTTTTATTACAAAACCCTGTAAAACCACAAAAGAAAATTCATCTTTTTACAGTTCATGGGTTTTTGATTATTATGGTAGACAAAACACCATTCATGATTTGTGTCGTTTTTATCCACGCATCTTATTATTTGAAAAAAAACGTACAAAATTTCTTACATCAGTAAGAAATTCAGTTAGTCAGTTTACACTGGACGAAAGTGACACAATCTGGGTTTGCATACTTCGCTTCGCATCCTGGATAAGATATCATAATTATTTTAAACTTTTGCCAGTTTTGATTTGAACAAAAATAATCAACCACAAATCATCGAATAACTGAAAATGCAATAGTCAGATGTGACACAAAACGCAATAATAAGCTTCATAGGTGCGACTGTATCCACAGGCAAGAATAACCAACTTTCGACTTTTCTTTCGTTTAAGACCTATTCTATTCTATTCGATTTTTTTAAACTTATAGCATCCGCCTTTGTACAGTTTTAATTGTGCATAAAGTTTTAATAAATAAATAAATAAAATAGCCCAACGCTGTCGGACTATAGAACATCGCCATTCGTATGGGCTATTAGGCTTGAATTCTTGTCGCGCTTGTTGTTGGTCCTTCGCGTACAAGTATACATGGTGTTCTATAAAGCACCATACTGTTACGCTAACGTCATAGCGTAGTAGTATGGTGACCGATAGCCGTAATTTCTTTACGCCAACGTCTCGACCAACCATAGGCGCCGCAACCGACCGTCAGCGCGACTAACACTCAGGTCTTATACCTAATGCACTTATGAATGTTTGTTAAAACTAAGCCAGTAAAGAACTTTCAACCTAGACTAAAGAACCAGTTCAACTAAACTTTCAAACTATGGTCCTAAACTGCTATTAATAATCGGTACTTATGCCTCGTCGCGACTTAACAGGTAAATTACAGCATTGGTCGGGCAAAGTTACAGCTGTTGGTAATTAATAGTTGTGCCAGGCTTGTGTACTAGGTACTGATGTTGCCATATTGTTTAAAGTTGTTAAAGGTAGATTTAGAAATTATGAAATAGCGTAGACGACAGAAAAAATCTAATTAGTCCGTCAGATACTCGTAGATTTCCAAAAAATATTAGACACATATTTTTTGTTATTTCCACGTAAACGAAATTTGAAGACGATACAAAAACTCGTGTGACGTCAAATTTCGGTACATTTTTTACCGGAAAGTGACGTCACAAGCTCATGATCTTTGATTTATTTATTATTTACTAGCTGACCCACGCAACTTCGTCTGCGTCACATAAGAGGGAAAAAGCTACCTACTACTACCTACCTACTACTACCTACCTACCTACTACTACTACTACCTACCTGCTACTACTACCTACCTACCTACTACTACATTTTTTTTTCATAAGAACCTTCTCCTGACAATAATAAATACAACAAAAAAAGAATCAGCCAAATCGGTCAAGCCGTTTTCATGCTATGTCGTGACAACGGAAAACGGGTTTCATTTTTATATAATAGATTTATTAAACACTTCAAGCACATAGTACAGAGGCGAACTTAATGCCACAGGCATTCTCTACCAGTCAACCTTTGGGTGATGTAGAGACAAGCAGTGGTAGGTGTACTTCTGAAAATAATTTGATTAATACTCAGGTAAACTACAATCGTCTTTTTCATTAATTTTATAAAAAAAAAACGTATCCAATATGACTATCGAAAATCTAACTGATGGACTAAACAGAATCATATTTTTTTAAGTCAATCGTCAGCCCTTTCATTTGTTGTATTGTATAGTGTGACATAGCTTTACTCCGGTTTCCCGAAGTGTTAACCCTTTACCGCATACAGACCCATATTTGGTACAACTCACTTACTGATTGAAATATTCAAATCCACTCCACCTTTCATGCCAGATATTAATTATTTGTATAGAATATAGTGTATCCGAAGTCATGATCACAAAAGTTTTTCCAATCTTACCCTCACATTGCTTATTATTCAGTCCTAAGTTGAAAATGCAGGATAAAGTGCGTTTTTGAGATTTCGGATCGGAAGAAAAATCATTTCAGCGAAATTAACGGAGTAAAAAATCCAATTTTTTGTAAATTTTGAAGAAGAACGTTCTTTTTACATATAGCCAACAAAAAATGTAAGTATACTCAACTAAAAGACAGTTTTTTATCCATCCAAACATTGTTCCAAATTTGGGACACCATGCACTTATGGTAATTTATCCTTGGCTTATTTGGTACAGTATGCAGTAAGGTAGTTTTTTGTGTTTGGTCAAATTTGGAACAATGTGCAGTAAGGTAGACTACACATTTTCGGTGTTCAAAAAAATCTGTTAAAACTAGGCGATCCTATTTTAAAAGTTGTTAAGTTTTGAAGTCATAATCACCACATGTAGTGGTAGCTAGACAACATGAAGACTCGTGGGCGAAAAATTAACATAAGTCACACGTGAAGTGTAGCAAATGCCGACTACACTTATGTTTCAATAAAGATAGAAACTGTTTTCAAAGTTTTCATACAGAATGATGCACAAATTTTTTGGCAATTTTTTATTTAGTTTGCTCATATTAACCTCAATAATACGTAAAATACAGCATTTTTAAATACTTAAGAAGTTTATATTTAAAAATCTTTTATTAACGTTGATTTTTGTAAAAATATTATCTTCCTATTATTTCTAACCAATACTTTGTTAAAACAGTGAAAGTTAATGCAAAAGACATTCATAAATTTTTATTCGAAATATATACATAAATATACACTCCTGTATAACCCCTAATGCATATTGTACCATTTTTGACCAGTCAGCCTAGGGCTACGTTACTGCATGTTGTACCAAATATGGTACATTGATATTATTGGGACTTTTCTCGGTTTTCCCAGAGTTTTAATTTTTTTTCTTATTTTTCCTATGATCTAAAAAATATATTTACTCATGTAAATTAATATGAGCTCAATCAAAAAATCCATGCGGTAAAGGGTTAAGCGGATGTGTACCTATGGTTAAAATTTCGCCAGTTATGTTTAAGTTCCATGTAATAGTGGGCGAGCCTATTACCATCAATCGGGCGTAAATCCAGCCTTTGAAGCTAGCTGCTACTGAGAAATTCTCAGTAACACTTTACTCAACCTGGGAATCTAATCCAGGACCTAATGCTCATTGCATGCGCATTCGTGCTTCCGACCACTACACCAAACATTCATTTAGTACTTTTTATCTTGAAACATTTTCACGTAAGTAACTATTCCTTCTTTGCTTCCCATCTTAAGTAACAAGCCTTTACATCATAAAACAAGCGCCTAAAAGTTTTCCACTGGTATTATTTTTTGTTAAAAATCGCTGGGAAACTTTTCAAGGGAGGTAAAACCTACAAGGTAAAGACGCACTCTCTTACTTAGAAGTTTTTGAAGTGGTGGATGAAAAAGAAATGAAACATTTTGTAACTATAAAAATGTTCTGAGACAGGGTGCGTCCTAACCAAAGTGATACTTGTAACCGTTACGTATTGCTTGGTTGACAAAACAAAACGCGTCGCCCCGTCGCGTCGCACCTATGACAGCGGGCGACGGAAGCCGAATAAAATAATGACAACTTTTCCGATCGCTTTGGTTAGGAGGAGGAGTCAAGTAGTATAGTGTTATCAAGAGGAATGACATTTTACCTAAAGCTGGAAACACACTTACGTGGTGTGTCGTGCCACAACCCCACCATCGCTCTGGCCAATCGGTGGTGAGCAGTCAGCGCCACGACAGAACGCGCTACGACACGACACGACCTACAAATATGTCTCTAACCATACTAAATGTATGAAACCGATATGCCTTCTGGCGCACCACGCCACGCCACGCCACGTAAGTGTGTTTCCGGCATTACAAATAAAATAACAAAAAAAGACCAAATACCTACCTACCTTTATGAAACAGTTTCTTGAAAATATATCTGAAGGTCATGGCAGACTTGTCAGAATGTCAATTTACAAACAATTTTATATAAAAAAAGGTTGTTTTCATAACCGTGTTTCTTGGAAAAACGTACCGTTCTCTTCTTAAACTATTTATTTGTTTACGTACACACAAAATACTTCCTAGAACAATATAATATATGTACTGCATGCCTTGTATAATAAAGGCATAAAAATAATGTTTTATTTTTACTTTCTGCGCAACATTTTCAGTGTGGAAGAATGTAGATTGAGGAAATTGATTTACTCTAGACTCATCATCTGCCTAGCCTTTTCCCAACTATGTCGGGGCCGGCTTCCAGTCTAACCGGATGCAGCTGCATCCGGAATACCAGTATTTTATATGAAGCGACTATCTGACCTCCCCAACCCAGTTAATACTGGGAGATACTATACCACTTGGTAAGACTGGAGTCAGATTTTTGGGGCCACTGACTAGGTAGTCAGTGGCCAAAGTCTGACAGTCATCTTTGACAGTCATTACAGGTGTAACGACTGTCAAAGATGGACAAATGACAGCCTGATGTACTGAAAATGATAGTGTTAAGCATTTGTGTGTCGTTGCCTTCCACATTGTATATCTGCCATAAAAACATGATTTTTGGTCACTTACCCAGATTCCATACAATAATTTATACGAGCAGAAGATGTCCTTCATATTCGCTACCGCTGCTGGACGAAACTTAATCAGTACTATGTGAGACTAATAGATGGCGCTGAACGTATCATTTGAGAGAGCAAAGTGAATACATTGATTATTTACTTTGTTTTGAACGTGTTGAGCTACTCAACATGTCCTAGAACCAGAAAATTCGAAAATATGTGACATCTACTAATCCGGACTGGGCCCGCGTGGTGGATTATAGCCCATTCTCTCTCATAGAGAGGAAGCCAGTATCCCACCCAGCAGTGGGAACATTAATAGGCTGATGATGATGATGATGAGCTAGTTGATTGTCAGTTTGTGCCTTCTAATTTGACAATTGAATTCCACGTTATTAATATGAGAGCCCCAAAGTGACAATTTATAATACTAACTGAGTCTGCGAATATTTTAAGAAGTTTAATATTACTGATTAATATTATTCTTCTTGTCGTTTCGATGTTGCTTTCATATAACACTTTTTGCCCTCTACGATGGTCAAAGTTATTGCAGCGACAGAATCGCTATTCAAGTGGTCAAGATTGTAAGTAAACGGACACCTGGGATACTCCAGCTACACGTAGAGCATAGTTTCAGCATAGTTTCAAATTACATTCCTATTTTGATTCTCGTAAAGCGGTCACTTGTAGTTTTAAAATCCCCCAAACATCCAGTCAGTTTCTTTAATATTTCACCTGTATCCAAGCTATAACATTTGATATTTCAACCGCCACTCAGCCGGGTGTATTATCCTAACCCAGATGTCAGTTCCATTTAGTTCCCAGTTTACCAACTAGGATCGTTCAAGTTTCATACATCGGGCCGCGTAAAGTTGAACATGTACGTACTAGTCGGAGTTTGAGCCCGGACTTTGGCGTGAGACGCGTTTATATGGCGCCAGTGTTTGAGTAGACTAAATTATATTATTTTGAGGACGTTTTCGTGTTTTCTTTCATTCCTAGGTATTCTCGCCATCAAACTGTAAAGCTTGGCGAGTAAACAACTGTAAAAAAATAACTTGTAATTTTATGAGATTTAATAATAAAAAATTAAAATATACCTTTCTCGCCGCCGGAATACTACTAACATTTCGCTTTCCAGATAAATAAATAAATAAATAAATAAATAAATAAATAAATAAATAAATAAATAAATAAATAAATAAATAAATAAATAAATAAATAAATAAATAAATATCGCTGGACATTAAAACACAGCGCCACCTAGTGCCACACTAAGCAAAGCTTGTGTTGTGGACACTAGATAGTTGATATACTACATATATACTTTTTTTGTTTGTAAATACATACTTATTATACATATAAACATCCATGACTCGGAAACAAATGTCCGTGCTCATCACACAAACATTCGCTCCTACCGGGATTCGAACCCAGGACCCTAAGAACGTAAAGGCAGCGTCACTACCACGACGCCAATCGGGTCGTCAGATCTTGGATTCCACTTGATCAAAGCTTATTCTCTCGTGTTTTAATTGCTGAGAATTAGAGATCAAGTCGCAGAGAGTCTTTCACATATCTTTCTCTACGACATAATTACCTAAGTCTTTCTTGCTATAGGTAATTTCAATCAGAGATTATACAAACAGATGAATAATTAGACATAGAAATTATTAGTCAAAAACTTACTCCAAAACATTCTCGCCCAGAAAACAGAAGATTTTTTTACAGAAAAAGTTATTTGTCACTTACAAAGACAAGCGAGCTAGAAGTTATTTGACTCTCGTATTTCAAACAAGGATTTAATGTCTAAAATTTCATGGTTCCCGCTCTTATAAATCTATGCTTCTTCATCTTCATGTTTCTTTATAACTATCAACTTGCACTTCAAACTGGTGCCATGTAAACGAGTCTTTACTCAGTCTTTGTTGGCCAACACTGACACCGGTAGAAGTTATTAACAGTATTATTGAGACAAATTTGAAGTCTCCGAGTTTGTAAGTTAGTTCACTTGGTAACTGCGGGTTTTTGGTAAGTGTTGTTGCAGAAGCTGATGACGGTGGATTTGGCATATTTGCTGCGTTAGCACAAATAAATTGTGGACCTTTTCTAGCCTTAATAAGACTTCTTTTGCTATTACATCTAACTAGAACTTTATCACAGCTTTATTATAAGTGAGAATCGGCAGGTCCAACGCATTTAAAGAGGAGAAGGTCGCAGCTGGACTTATGCGTGATAGCCTTATAGCTAGACTACCTACAGAAGGCAGAAGCCTTACAAAGTTCGTCGACTTTAGTTTAAATTTTTTCACAAAATGTTTTATGGTAGTCGCCACATTGAATTTTGAAAACTGTTTGTCTTTAGTGAGACTTGGAAGATTAACACAAATCCTTTGACGTAAGAATCATTAAAATCCGCCTCTGATAGTCTAGAGAGCTACAAAGAAACAAACATTCATACTTCCATGTTATCCGTACTTCCATATCCATACTCCATAAAAAAATAATTATAAATGCGAAAGTAACTCTGTTTGTTTGTCTGTCAGCTACCTTTTCTCGACTAAACGGCTGGTCAGATCGTAATGAAATTTGGCAAGAAGATATATATTTTAACCTGGGGAAGGACATAGGCTTATATATTACCACGCTTTTAAGTTCCAGGGGTAAGAAATGTTGCATAATGTCATTTTTTTTGCATGTGACGCAGACGAAGTTGCGCGGGTCAGCTAGTACTTATATAGACTGATAAATACATTACCTTTTGCGTCACGCACTCCGATAAAACACGGTCCTACACAACAAACATGTTTTTCAAAAGGTTCTGACAATCGTACATTTTATATTTTAACTCTTATAGTAACGACTGATATAACCGAATAGGGCACTAGGCTCCAAAATTATCCAATGTTATTTATTTACTAAATATTCCACACATAATTAAAGACCTGAATCAACATAAGAATTTGTGTACACAACACATTCCGGTCCAATCATAAAGACAACCTGAGGCCATCATTATAAGGTCCATACTATCAAATCACTCGACTTTAAGCAATAGACGACATTTCGAGTGACTTGTTAAGTTTAAAACCAAGTTGTCAATATTCAGGGGAAGTTCCTTAGAATTTCTGTCTCTTTAACAAGCATTTCAAAGCTACTGGGAACTAATTTGTTAGAGTTCTCGATACGTGCAAACTAGTGATTATATGTACAATTAGTTTCCATTAGGTTTTTACTTTAACCGTGGAACATATTTAAATAAATGAAGACCATGGAAAAAACTAAACATTGCACCCGTCATTTTATCTTTTAAACAACAACATCAACATCCATTTATTTTCATGCTACTTTGGCACATTGGTTATATACCTTAACACACATATAATAAAATATAAATTGTATTAGTAAATAGAACCCTAAAATATGCAACTACTCTTTACTACCCTTGCTTGACTAGTAGAGACAGCCTTCGAATTCGTACGTACGCTTTAGTACCTTTTATATACGTAAAGTTTAAATAAATAAACGTCGAGCACACGCCAAAGTCGTGTTCTTAGAATCCATATAATGTAAAACTAGATTCACGATCAGCATACCTACACAGTTTGACATTCGATAAAGTCACACGTTCTCGCTGATGTGATGATGGCGCGTGTGTCGGACCATTTAGCTCCCTTCAAAATGGTTGAGCTGAATGGTGCTGATCCATGCGTCATGTTCGTGAACGGGCGCTGTCAGTTGTTACTGGTCATTTCTTAGTTGCCATGGCTTATTTGAAAGAATTATTTTGTTTTTACTATGGACACTTTTAACGTGCACATCTTGCTACATTGTTCTCACATAATTTACCATCTCAACATGAATGATGTAACCAAGATTTTGTAACAATAATTTGATTTAAAAGAGTGTCCATGGAGTTTCTTGCCCGTTCTTCTCCATAGAGATCTACGTTAGGGAATAGGCAACTACAGTACTTTCACAGTTTTTATGTCTTGTGACTGGGACTGTAGCTACATTTAATTTTCATCTTTGTTTCGACAATTCAAAAGTGCCTGTTATTGGCCTACTTGAAATAAATGCTTTGATTTTGATTTTGAAAAATCTCTCGACAAGACATTCTCGCACGGTCGAGTCTGTATTTCGTGTGCTTTGATTATCGACCTCCAGCGAGTATTTTAAGAGCGATACTCATAAACACAAAATTTATTCGGGACTTAATGAGTGCCTACGTTCCAATTACAACCCATTGCAAGGCTTGAACGAGCTTTATAAGTAATTTTATTTGGATTACCAACTGTAATTAAAAGTACTGAAGCGTTTACGGGTTAGGTTTCGTATCTACTTTACATACGACCTATCTATGAGCTAAGTTTTGGATGTTGGTGGGTTAATAAATATGTGGTTTGTTTGGTTAGTAACACATTTATATGGTAAGCTAGATTAAATAGACTGAAGACTCTTATGCTGGGGCTACACTATCGCGATAACGCGGAGATTTGCGTTGTCGCGACACATCTGGGCAAAGAATTCGTCCTATCGCGAATCACTTCGCGAATACGAACGCGCCGCTGTCGGTAAATTGTCGCACATCAAAGGGTTTAATCGCGACAAAGTTCGTGCGTTCGGCTACACTTTAGTTGACTGCGATATTCCGAATGGTTTGAACGTGTTTGATTGAACTTGTTAATCATGGATTGGAATAATGAGAGGATAAGGAAAGATGCAGTAAGTAATTATTAGCCGCCACGTGATATAGCGCAACCGCCTCTTCCCTGTTTTCCGCGAAATGAATTGTCTCGACGTACTAGATTATCGCGACAGTAGAGAAGTTTTTTTTTTATGTGGCCCAGCACTTCATCATGGATCGAACACGAACTTTTATTGTGGCAATGTGAACACGAATCTTCGCCTTCAAGTCAGACCGTAGCATTAGAGATTTTCAATAGTTAATTAGTGCTTTCAGTATTGTGTTATAAATTCTAGTAAGGCTCCCTTAATTCTGCAGCGTGTCGGGCATTTTTGCTGATGCAAGGGTGGACGATTTTTATGCCTTAATGCGCACAAAATGCGATGGAGCTCCCACAGAATCCTGAAGATGATTTCTGAGATTCATCATTAAATTTCATGTGACGAGCTGACACTAGGATTTCTGTGAACAAGAGACATTTTTGATTATTTATTATTTGAAGTTTATTCAATTAGGAAATACTAACGTAGTTTTAAGACCTTTATAACTAGCCATTACTTTAACAAAAGTAAGGGTATGTAATTTTGTTTTAACTTTCATAAATTATAAATTTATCTAATTGCAGTTTTTATTGTTTTAACTTTCATAAATTATAAATTTATCTAATGGCAGTTTTTACGAGTTATGTAGTCTGCCGTGTCTTACGGCTAAAATCAAATAGGTTGCCTCGTTCATACAACTTTATTTCCAGAAGTCACCATTAAAATTGCTTATACGTTACGTGACTAATCCGTGTTGTTGAAAGCATCAGGAGTGTGTCTGAAGAGGTTGTTCAGTCTCCCCCCATATCAACCATGTACCTTTTACAAAACTTGACAATCGAAGTGTCGAAGAAAGCTAACCAAAGTTTGTGCTAGAAAATATAACTAAAAAACACGCTTTACAGTGATGTTATTTTATTCCTTGTATTATTCTAAGCACATTTGATAGTTTCATAGAAATGCATAAAAATTAACAAATCCGCCATTTTGGGAGTGCGCCATGCTGGATTTGGAATGGCATCACTTTGCTAACCATGCATTGTCATTAAACTTAACATGTACGCAACACTCAGGTTGCTCGGAAACCAGATCGGGGTCAAATTGAACTACTAAGATTTTATCACTTAGTTACAGATGAAACAAAAACAGCGTGTAGATTGTTTTAGCAAACTGGTAGCTGTAGTTTTAGCTAAAATTGCGACATGCAGCCATACTAGATTTTAAAGAAAGTTCGTGGTATTTCTTGATCGTTGTTCTTAATCGTCTTTTTGGATCGGGCAACTAGCTTTGGCCTTCTGACTAATTGGCCACTTCTTGACAAATTAAAAGAGCCTGTTCAATTGTTTAATTGAAATTTGAGCATGAAATTTAACAAGAAAAGAAAACGTCTTATACGGAAAGTTCTAGAACTTATCAAAACAGTTCCTTCAAAGTTACAACACAAGGCCATTCTTGCAAACAACAAAACAAATAACACAGTTTTTGTCACAAAGGAAATGTAATACAAAAATAATATTGACGTAAACATTTTGAGCTTTAAAATGATTTTCGTCACGGATCGCCGCAACCACAAAATCTGACGAACCGCATAAAAAGTTTTAGGTCCACCGCAAATGTAACTGAAGTTTTAATAAATTCGAGCCAGCTCACTGAACATGGAAATAACAGATAGGCATAAACATTGAATTTTTTTGACATCATCATATTGATTTTATGTCCAAGTTGGATTTGTGTCGCTAAATAAAATCAGATAGCGTTTGTTTGATTAACTGATTTTTGTTCCTGTAACTAACTTTACCCAAAAACGAGTAGGTACTTAGTTTATTTTAAGTTTGAATCTTTTTCAAGAAGGCAACTGCTAGGCAATGAAAATATGAATGGGCAACGTCGATAAATTAAGTCAGATAGGCGCAAACTGAACACTATTTTATTTAAATCTACAATTTTCTTAGAAGTCGGTCAAGAGTAAGCTTTCGATTCCTGATAAAAATCAGTCAAACTATTTATATCACCAAGCAATGTCATACTTCTTAGAGTGTCTATGTCGAGTTTAGCACTTTCGGTAGCGTTCATCAGCTCCTGTAATGTGCAAGTAACGATATCAGGTCTCCCATATTTTGTGGGGTAACACCACATCTACACTCCAGGGCAGAGTCATCAACGAATTTCTACCTGAACAGGTTATTCTTGCTTAGGCTAACCTGCGTCCGGAGTTGATTCAAAGACTGCCTGGTCAGAGATGTGATACGCATCCAGGTGGTTTTTGTTTTGTATGGGCATATTTTTTGGCATAACCATTATCCAAAGTCATCATCTTTGAAGAGCTCCAGGTGTGTTTTATTTTCGGATGTGCAAACATCAAATGATGACCCCTCCTGCTCTTGGCGGAGCGGAGTGTCTGACTTTTATTGACTAAATCCCGCCCAACTCCTTTCTTAGCTCTTGTGTTCCGGGGCCACGGTGTCTCTTTCGAATAGTCCCACAGCCCCGGCAGGATCCGGCCCTTGTGGGCCCCTTCCTGCCTGCTGACATCTCTTTGAGACGCGCGTGGAACGGGAACGCGCCATCTACGCAGCCTGTCGTCAAAAGACGAACGGACGGCGAGGTGTAAAAACCAGACACTTTTGATGACTTGGCCACGTACTACCACGCTGACTCATTCAAGCCTAATCCGAGCAAAACGCAGTCGAGCATATTAATTCACCTTCGCAATAGGGAGGCGAGCCGCAATTTAACACCGTTTGTGGTAGGGTGTCCATCGAGAACAGTGATGTCATTACGATGCACATACTCGTAGGTGTCCATAGAAAGAATCCCGAAAGTATAGTACATCCACATCGCAGTTAGGGTGCTTTCAATTTAAACGTTTCGTGTCGCGCCGTTGCAGCGCGTTTGTCGTACTGCGTACCGACATTCGATTGTTTTCATACAAAACGTGCGGTGCGGCAACCGTGCGGCGCCGATATGCGCGGCGACGCCACATGGTTGCCGCGCCGCGCTTTTTGAATTGAAAGCGCCCTTGCTTTATGTAGAGCAACGTTACCAAAAGTTTTTTATTGATGGTATACAGGGTGTAAACTACCTCATCACGAAGCCGTCAACCAAGCCTTCTGTACATCAAACTAAGTAGCTTTACGAAAAAATCCTTTTTTTTTTGGGGTGAAAAAACATGTTTTTTGGTTAAACATTATGCTGATAAACAGATTGAATAGTACAGGGGTCGTAAAGGCGTTTAAAGTAAAAACTTGTGTCGGAAAAATAACTGGCCAAAAAGCTGGAACTTTGGCCCCCAATATCTCTGTAACTAGAAGGTTCCCAGGTATGGTGTAGAACAAAAAAACCCTTTCGGCTTCGTTAAGAGGTTCTAATACAGCCTTTATGTTATCGTGTTGGTATAAGTCAAAAATGTTGCTTTTCAAAAAAATAAAAAAAGTCAATACGTGGTAACAATTGATAAAATTGTTAGAGAATGTTACCTCAACATGCGGTGTGAATGCACCATTACTGTGCGTTGCCAATATGGTTCAAATTATGAACACGTCACATCATTTTCCAATTCCCATCATAGTTGAACTAGACATATTTTAGTTAATACACCAAAAACGACTGTTGTGGTTGCATTTAACATAATTAAATTACCGCCATTTTGCTAGCGATTCGAATCAAATAGCTACGAACTATTAATTAAACTATTAATTTAGTGATATAAATGAGTTTCATTTGAAATTGACTGTAATGTTTTGTGGTAGCATTGAATTAACATAATTGTAAAATAAAAATTACTAAACCTTTGAATGGGTTTATTCTCGCTGCCTGCTTGTTCACCCCGGGTGAACAGTGAACTTTAAAAAAATTGTTTGACTTTCCCCGGGCGGGTGGCTAGTGAGTGAAATTATTCACTGTAACCACCGCTGGTGGAGACGGCTACAACTTTTTCAAACATTTACAATGGCCACCCTTGCTGGACAGCGTGGAATTGGCAGTTGAAAGAATGACAACATTGTCAAAAAAAAAAATTGGTTTACTTTTTTTGTCAACGACTTCTAAAGATAAAGTTATTTTTCATTATTTTGTGTTTTTGGAAGTCGGTTTTATTTTTTGTAATTTTTATTTTTATTTTTATTTTTCACTTTTCAGTGGTTCACATGCGTTTACCCCTTCACAGCATACTGGCGTGATGTTATGTTGTGTATGCATGTGTTGAATAAATTAATAAATATCGCTAGACACACACACACACACCTACACCACACACACACCCACAACACACACCCACACACCACACACCACACACACACACATACACCTTTTACCGAATTTGCCCCGGAAAGCACGTTAACCCCTTGGTACCAGCTGTCATTTGTAGATTTTGGGCAGTCGTTACTGGTAGTCAGTGGCCCGGAAGTCTGATAGCCAGTAACAACAAGGGGTACACACTAGTAGCTCCATGTACTCGTAAGATACTGAAATTCAGCTCCATTTGGTTAGAGTGGATGAAGACCTCAAACACAGGTGGCAAAAGTTTAGGCAGATGATGAACCGGGAGAAGGAACCATCCTTCTTAACGTGATAAACAGCATTATCGATTATTTAGATACATTATATGAGAGTGTTAACATAACGTTCATAGAAAATTACTGCTCACGAACTTTTCATCCGACCGTTTCTAAATAATATTATTATTTTGTGTTAAAAACCTTGTATACGACCAAAACAAATCCGGATTACACGAAAAATCTATCCAATACTTAGTGAGGCGTGTATTAGTCAGATTTAACCAGTTTATCATAGCAAGCAACGTGCCGATATTTTGTTGTTCCCCGGTTTTGACTGCATAATGGAACGGATTTCAATATTTTAATATTTATAAGCAATTCGTTTGTTATTGGGCTGGTTGCTCCTACAGAGACTTATTTTTTTAAAGCGCGTCGGTTTTTTCAAGTGATATTTTTAAGGAAAATCTGTAAATCTCACGCCATTATTTACGTTTGAATTATTATTTTTTGAAAGGATCATAAAAGGGGCATTATCTTGAAAGCAAACAATGGCAGCCTCCGTCTGATTGTGGGAAACGAAGCGACATTGGTGGCACGTGCTGCGTAGAGCGTGGAGGTTTAGTTGGAAAATTGTATGAAGTATTAACATTGTTATTTGATTTCAGGTAAATCATAAATACCGAGAAACTAAACACGTGTTCACAATTTAGTGCTGAAATTCATATTATAACTAGCTGACCCACGCAACTTCGTCTGCGTCAAAAGTACTACCTACCTACTACTACCTACTACCTACCTACTACTACCTACCTACTACTACCTACCTACTACTACCTACCTACTACTACCTACCTACTACTACCTACCTACTACTACCTACCTACTACTACCTACCTACTACTACCTACCTACTACTACCTACCTACTACTACCTGTGGCGACTATAACATCGCTCTCTTTGGTATTCTTTTTCAATGTGTAACATCACTACGGAGAGGTCACATCCCTAGGGCCAGGTGACGGAGGGTTTTGGACGTCTGTCAAAGACGGATTAAAAATTACATGACTTTCGAATCACAAGAATTTTATTTGTTATGTTCGGGAGCTGAAATCTCCCGCATTGGTGACCCCGACGTGATTCGTCACACCTTCGAATGACCAAGCAATACCAGGAGGTGAGCTGTGATCAGTAGACTGCTGACTCCAACCACAGCCTCGGCCCTACGCCGCTCTGTCTACGGTGCGCTACGAAGCTCTGTCTACGGTGCGCTACGCAGCTCTGTCTACGGTGCGCTACGCCGCTCTGTCTACGGTGCGCTACGAAAACATCGTGTTCCTGGAAAGTACAGACTTCAAGTAGCAGTTGTTATCTAACGACTGCAATCGCTGGATCAACAACTGCGTAAGATTGCATGTTGTGTGCGCTTTGAGTGCAAGTGTTAAGTGAAATCTGAACTATGATAAGCAGCACTGGTCATTCCTAACCATTCACGTTGTCTTACATTTAATATCAACATAGGCACAAAATAATATCAACATTAGGTTGTTTTGTTGTGCTAGTACTATTTAGTGGAGTTGCACTTACTCAAAGATATGAGCGAATGATTTAAGTTTATTATTTTTATTATAAGGTGCACGTCATATACACTTATATTATGTAAGCAACCCACATATTTTTTTTTTTTGGGTTTGGTATTGTATTCTTCAAAATTTATTTCTTATTGTTTGCTTGTTCTGCGGCGCTCGGGTGTGTGGTATTATTGCTACTTGCTTTATATAGATTTTGCATCATGGTGGACGAACAGCTTCGGGCACAACTCGAGCAACTGATAGCAGAAAATGCAGCATTGCAAAAGCGACTAGGTCAGAATGAAATGGAGGCAAAGGTATGTAGGGTAGCAGTTAAATTACCTACATTTTGGGCTGACAAGCCCGCAGTTTGGTTTGCACAAGTGGAAGCCCAATTCCAAATTGCTAATATTGTTGGTGACACTACCAAATACAATTATGTAGTTGGTCATCTGGATCAGAGGCTGGCAGGTGAAGTCGAGGATTTAATAACAAATCCACCAGTCGAAGGGAAATATGAAAAATTAAAAGAAATCCTCATTCAACGACTTTCAATTTCCCAAGAGAAACGAGTTAGACAGCTTCTTAGTGACGAAGAGCTTGGTGACCGAAAACCGTCTCAATTTCTTCGTCACCTTCGCTCACTTGCAGGGTCGGTTTTATCAGATGATAATATCCTACGCCAACTTTGGTTGCGCCGTCTGCCCCAACAGGCTCAAGCAATACTAGCAGCACAGGGTGACCTCCATTTGGATAAAGTGTCGGAGTTAGCGGACAAAATCGTGGAGTTAGCCCCATCACCTGCTGTTTGTTGTACATCGGCAACTTCAACTTTAACTCTTGCTACATTAGCACAGCAATTAGAAGATGTGAGTAAGCAAGTAGCTGCTATTTCGAGGCAGCAACAACGTCCCATACGCGACCGGTCCGCATCATCCAGCAGGTCAGCATCTTCCAGTAGGTCAGCAAACAATGCTAAGCACTGCTGGTACCACAGGAGATGGGGCGTTAAAGCAACTAGATGTACTAGGCCATGTAATTGGGAGTCGGAAAACCCAACCAGCGGTCAGTAGCGGCGGCAACTGATTGCGGAAATATCGGCCGCCGCCTTTTCGTCACGGACCATGTGACCAGACGCCCGTTCCTTATTGACACTGGGTCAGACCTGTGTTGTTTTCCGCATCGCTGGTTACCGTCACGCAGGCAGCCTACGGATTATGAACTAAGTGCAGCTAATGGAAGCAGTATTCAAACTTTTGGTACAGTAAATCTTAAATTAAATTTTGGTTTGCGCCGTGATTTCACTTGGCAATTCGTGATAGCCGATGTCAGCACAGCCATTATTGGTTCTGATTTTTTGGCATTTTATCACCTTTTACCGGATTGCCGAAATAAGAAATTGGTCGACGGTACTACTGGACTAAAATCCGCTGCTTCCACTGCTAGGATTGACCAGCCCAGCGTACGAGCAGTAGCGTCTGGTAAGTCAATATTTACTCAGCTTTTAGCGGAGTTTCCAGATATCACTCGACCACCTGGCTTTCCTAGAGTCATCAAGCATAACACAGTGCACTATATCAAGACCACAGACGGACCTCCTGTTTCCTGTCGACCTCGTCGTTTGGCGCCGCAGAAACTAGTTGCGGCTAAAAAAGAATTCGAGGAAATGGTAAGATGCGGGACAGCCCGTCCGTCAAAAAGTGCCTGGTCTTCACCGTTACATATGACCGTTAAAAAAGACAATACCTGGCGCCCTTGCGGTGACTACCGGGCCCTGAACGCCAGGACCATACCAGATCGATACCCGGTTCGGCACATCAATGATTTCGCCCATAACCTCGCTGGTGTCAAGGTATTTAGCACACTGGATCTTGTTAAAGCTTATCACCAAATTCCAGTTTTTGAAGAGGATATTGAAAAAACTTCCATCGTAACCCCATTTGACCTTTTCGAATTCCCGTATATGACTTTTGGTTTAAGGAACGCTGGCCAAACCTTTCAGCGTTTCATCGATGAGGTCACACGGGGTCTTGAATTTTGTTTTCCTTACGTAGATGATATCCTCATATTTTCCAGGGACGAGTCTACTCACCTTCAGCACCTGCGCGTCCTTTTCAAACGCCTGCAAGACTATGGAGTAGTATTAAACCCTTCTAAGTGTGTCTTGGGTGTCAGTGAAACCGTATTTCTCGGCTACCACGTCAGTGGTGATGGTACTCGCCCCCCACAGAATCGAATTCAAACGTTGCTGGATTTTCCACCACCTGAGACAGTTCAAGGTATGCGCAGGTTTCTGGGTATGCTTAACTATTATCGCCGATTCGTGCCGCGAGCAGCGCAATTCCAGGCTCCTTTGATTGACGCCCTGGTTGCAACTAACAGCAAAGGTGCAAAGCCATTTCCATGGTCACCCGAACTCTTGCAACAATTTGAAGCTTGTAAAAAGAGCCTTTCCAACGCAACTCTGCTGCAACATCCAATCAGCAACGCCAAATTGGGTTTATTTACTGATGCATCTAGTGTTCACATTGGGTCCTGCCTTCAGCAAAATGTTAGCGGTCGGTGGAATCCACTTTCCTTTTTCAGCAAAAAGTTGACCCCGCAGCAGGCACAGTGGCCAGCTTATTACCGTGAATTGTTAGCTATATATGAAAGTGTCCAACATTTTCGGTACATTTTAGAGGTCCAGCATGCAACAATATTCACTGATCATAAGCCCCTTTTGTACGCCTTTTTACAGCGACGCGAGAAACTTCCACCAACTTAACCAACTGTCCTTCATTAGCCAGTTCACGACTGATATTCAGTACATTAAGGGTGAAGACAACATCATAGCCGACGCTATGTCACGTATTGATATAGATGCCATTACCTTAGACCTAGATTTTGAAGCTTTGGCTAAGTCACAGGCATCAGACCAAGAGCTTGCAAATTTATTGCAACGTGGTTCCAGCCTAACACTTACCAAAATCAGCACATCAGGGACCAATACACCGGTTTACTGTGACACATCGACTGGTAAGCCACGTCTCTATCTGACCCCTTCCTTCCGCCGTGCCGCTTTCAACAGGTTACACAATTTGAGTCACCCCGGTGCCCAAGCTACGACTCGTTTGGTAGTAGAGCGTTTTATCTGGCCTTCGGTTAGAAAGGACTGCCGAGCCTGGTCCCGATCTTGCGTAGCTTGTCAGCGCAGCAAGGTTTCAAAGCACAATACTACCCCTGTAGGTAATTTTGAGCTACCGTCCGGTCGTTTCACGCATGTCCATGTCGACATTGTTGGTCCGTTGCCTGTCTGCGATGAATACCGCTATTGTTTGACCGCAATAGACAGATTGTCCTGATGGCCCGAGGTTTGGCCCATGCGATCTATTACCGCGGAGGAGGTAGCCGAGACTTTTACCAAAGAATGGGTATCTCGCTTTGGCGTGCCGTCGGTTATTACTACAGATCAGGGATCTCAATTTGAGTCGAACTTGTTTTACCGATTACTGCAGCAATTCGGTACCAAGCGCATTAGAACCACCTCATGTCACCCCTGCGCAAATGGGATGATCGAGCGAGTTCATCGACAACTTAAAGCGGCGTTAATGTGCCATAATGATTCGTGGGTGAGGTCACTTCCGATGGTTCTGCTAGGAATGCGTTCGGTTTATAAAGAAGATCTCGAAGCCACGGTAGCAGAATTACTTTACGGAGAGCCTCTCAGGCTCCCTGGAGAATTTTTGGTTCCTCCTCTAGCATCAGAAAGATTAGAAAACCCAGTGGATTTCGTGGTACAGCTGCGACACAAAATGTCATTGATACGACCACTGCCAGCTAGTCGACATGGTATACCAGCTTCATTCATATTCAAGGATTTGTCGACAGCGACTCATGTATACCTTAGAGACGACTCCATTCGAAGAGCGTTGCAGCCACCCTATTCGGGTCCATACAAAGTCCTGGAGCGTTCGAGTGATGGGAAAACTTTCACCCTGATGGTGAAGGGCAACAAGTCTGTCGTAAGCGTCGACAGACTCAAACCGGCGTTCATTGATAATTCCGTTACACAAACGACTCACACAATGCAATTGCCCCCCCCGGCTGATCTTCCTTCACGGCCAGCCGTATCAGATAAGTCTTCCGAACCCTCAATCCCGCAACAGCCAGTACAGGTACATACGCCAGTAAAGCAATCCTATACCACACGCTCGGGTAGGCGCGTTAGATTTAAGGTTTTTGATTAGTTTCTTCCTTCATTGTTTTGTTTGTGTTTAAACCTTATTTTTTATTATTATTGTATTATTCTCTCCGTAGGGGGGTGGTGTGGCGACTATAACATCGCTCTCTTTGGTATTCTTTTTCAATGTGTAACATCACTACGGAGAGGTCACATCCCTAGGGCCAGGTGACGGAGGGTTTTGGACGTCTGTCAAAGACGGATTAAAAATTACATAACTTTCGAATCACAAGAATTTTATTTGTTATGTTCGGGAGCTGAAATCTCCCGCATACCTACCTACTACTACCTACCTACTACTTTTTACCGTTTAAACCTTCCCAGGACTTCCACAAATCATTCAAAACCAAAATGAGCCAAATCGGTCCAGCCGTTCTCGAGTTTTAGTGAGACTAACGAACAGCAATTGATTTTTATATATATATAGATAATTGTGGACCAATGTTATGTGAGTCTACTATATACGATTGCAACGATATTCAAAAATGCTCTTTTCGTACATAACATTTGCCATGTTTTAAGCTTATTCGAATCTACAATGCTTATTTTTTTGTCGTTTTAATAACTTGCAGGGCGGATAGTACTCATTAAAACGACTAAAAACAAGGGTTTCATAGGTGATAGTGATACACATTTTATTGTACGTGTAATAAACTATGAAAAGATAGTTGTGGTTTGGATGCAAAAATAGTTTGAATGTATTTTATTTTTACTCCACGCCTTTATGCTAGAATCTATGGAAAGTGTTACTACTACTTAGACACAAAACATACTGCAAACAACATCGGGCTACGCGCTGTGCTACGCCGTAGCTGGCACAGCTATGAATGCGAAGCCAAGTGGGTTTTTGAAAAAAAATCTGTAGGTAATGAAATAATGAGCCTAAACATACCATCAGTTTTTGTAGGTCAGAACTTAAGGAGCCAGCGGAGCATGCGTTTTTCATGGTACTCCCTTGATTGTCCTAAATTTTTTTCTCCAAAAATCATTAACATTATTAGTTTTTTTACACGTTTGCTATAAACTTCAGTAATCATAATGTTCAAAACATCGAAATTATGTTTAACATAACTAACTTTACTTCTAATACTATTTTGTCATAATATCGAATACTATAATAATTGAATCTCCTAATTTTACATGACATAAAGTCGTATGTCTTAAGTATTGTATCACATAATGTGTATGATTCCGAATGGTCATTTATAAATTGTAAAAAAACCCTAAAAGTTAGGTTTTAGTGACAGAAACGAATTGCTGTAAATCCGACTCCACGCAGTCTTGTCTGCCCTACCCCAAGAGTGTTATTTAAAATCGCTTAGGCGCGGAGAGGCGAGGCGGGCCGCGAGTTGAGGAGCAGGTGGTTGTAACACTCTCCGCCGCGGCTGAGGCTGGCCGGCTCAGCCAGCCAGCAAACCGAAGCTGCGGTGGTGACCGTTAAACCCATCTGCGACGATAAGCTCGCGTGAGGCCACCGGAGCCCCGTAGCGCCGGAGCCGTGACAGAAACCATGCCTGCTGCATGATGCTTGCTCGTTTGCATGCTACATGCTTGCTTGCATACTGTATGCTTGGTTGCTTGATGCATGCTTGCTGCATGCGTGCTTGCATTACATGCTTGCTACATGCGTGCTGCATGCTTGCTTGCTACATGCTTGCTTGCTGTATGCTTGCCGCATGCTTGCTACATGCGTGCCGCATGCTTGCTGCATGCTTGCTTGCATTACAGGTCAACGCCTACATTCGAAAGGAATTTATAATTTCTATCGAAAATTAAGTTTTCTCACAACTCTTGTTTAAATCAGTGTCCATTCAAAATATGTGTTTGGGAACCTTTATTTTTTTTTAATTTAATCGAAAATACACACTACCTTAAGAATATGTTTGATTTACAAATTATTTTGTTATTACGTTTGTATGAAAAACGCATGCCTCTAAACCTAAACATAGTCAGCATATACGCACCCAGTTAGGTATGTAACTGTCATCCACCTCGCGGTCCTAAAGGTGTTAAAGGATTTTTCCAAAAAGGAATTTCTCAGTACCAGCTACAGACCCTAGATTTATGCTCGGTTGATGGCAAGAGCGTCGCATAAGACTTAAACATAACTGGCCAAATGTAGGTGTACTCTTACGTACGGTCGAACAAGCCAATTGGTTTATAGTTTAACCCACAAATTACATTGTAAAGTGTAAACCAAATAGCTGGTTCGACCTCTGGTAATTACATCATGCTAACAGTAACAGTCACAAAACATACCAAAAATCTTCTTAAACTTCGCTCTTCCTTATCATCATCATTTAAGCCGAAAGACGTCCACAGCTGGACATAGGCCTCCCCCAGGTACCGCCACATTGACCGGTCCCATGCGACTCGCATCCAACGTATTCCCGCAATCTTCACCAGGTCAAACCCAAACCCAAACCTCGCTCAATACATCTTAATAACCCCAATCCTTTAATCTTAAATCTTAAATCTTTAATCCTTTGGATTTTTTTTACAATGAGAAGCTGTGTTGTTTTAAAGTTAATACTTTAAAACAACACAGCTTCTCATTGTAAACATGACGTCACACAAATCATCTTTAGAGTTGCCCTCCAGTGCGTAATAAGCTTAATTTACTCACGTTATGTGATTTATAGCCTCCTCGTGTTATATTCTTAGTGGATGACTGAAACCACCCTGTGGGGTTGGGATCTATACGTTTGTGCTACGTTGCATGGATGCATGTATCTCAGGTAACTAGAAGAGGAACCTTGCTACTTTTACACAGGAATATCATCAAGATGTACAAAAAAATCTATACTACATCCATACTCCATACCATTATATAAATGCGAAAGTAACTCTGTTTGTCTGTCTGTCTGCTACCTTTTCACGACAAAACGGCTGATCGGATCGTAATGAAATTTGGCAAGGAGATGTATTTCAGCCTGGGGAAGGACATAGGCTATATATTATAATGCTAATTACTTACGGGGGTGAGCAATATTGCATTTTGTCTATAGTTTTCAACTGTTTGACAACTGACAACTGTCATAACATGCATTGTAATAGAATAACTATTTTAGACAAATTGTCACGAGAACAAATAGCCCGTCGGTGACGGCAACCGCCTTTCGAACAGGGAGTCGCAAGATCAAGCCTCAGTACAGAGACGTTAAAATACTTTTTGATTTTGTGTAATGCTGTAAGATTTCCGATAACAACTTTGGTTCGCACCATCAAAAACCCCCCGGTTTTCACTTTTTGTAACAAAGTATTTTGTTTTTTTTAAAGCTTACATATTTCCAAATCATTGTTTTGTACATATTTTTTTTACACTTAAACGACAGTTTGGGAATCATTTATTTCAAATAATAAATCTGTAAACATGGCGTTTAAACTATTAAAGGATCACACACAGAACCCATTTTCTACAATTTCTTAAATTTTCGTCTGTGTCTGTGTGTCTCTACGTAGCCCTTTTACGTGTAAATTATAAAACCAATGTGGTTTGATTTAATGCACCAATTATTATTGTGCATAAGTTAGAGAAAGTTTTGATTTTTGTTTCTTTGCAATCGGTGCTCTCCATCAAAAGACTTTAAAGTTTTTAAGGAGAACTTATCATCATGATGTAAGGATACATGCAATGACATCTATAAAACCAAAATGGTACTAATGAATAAAAATCACAAGATAGAGAAGAAGAGAATAGTCAACATGACCCTGCTTTAAAAATCTACAAAGCCAGTAGAGTGTCCTTTCGACCGCTTTCCATGCATATGTTTTAGCAGTTTAACTTCGTGCTCTAAAATGGCGATGTTTTTTTTTTTTTTTTTTTTTTTTAGTTAGTTTTCTACCGCAGACGTGGGGGTCCGCGCTCTTATTTACATTTTATGTATTGTTTAATTGATTTAGAAATAATTAAAACTACGATCGTGCTCCATCATTGGACACGTTACATTAAACTAAGCTTATTATTAGTAACTTATGATCTACGTGAGTCCATCAAATATATATATATATATATATATATATATATATATATATTTATATTTAATTACTAATTAAAATCAACAAAATTAACAAAAATCTACACCAAGCTGTTTCATAACTGCATGGCAATGTGAGTCGACCGGCAGCAACCGTCGGCACCCGTTCACGGACATGACCTGCACATCCGCGCCGCTTAGCTCAACCATTTTGTAGGGAACTTAGCGACCGGATGTGCAGCGCCACCATCGGCACTGTTTTTACGTGAGTATGACAGACTCACCTTGCCATGCAGTTTTACATTCTCTTTTTGGTAACAGAGTTGTTTGGGAGTGGGATGTATTGGCTTTGGGTTTTGGGGTTAGGATGGGGGTTTTTTAGGGTTCCGTACCTCAAAAGGTAAAAACGGAACCCTTATAGGATCACTTTGTTGTCCGTCTGTCTGTCTGTCTGTCTGTCTGTCTGTCTGTCTGTCTGTCTTTCTGTCAAGACCTTTTTTCTCAGGAACGCGTGGAGGTATCAAGCTGAAATTCATATCAAATACTCAAGTCTATGGTCTCTTGGAGCTGTGAAAAAATCAAACTTCTAAGTCAACGCGATCAAAAGATACTCCCGTTTATGCCGCAAATTTTCGACACTCGCAAGGGAATCAAAACCTACAGGGTACTTCCCGTGAACTCAGAATCTTGAAATTTGGTACGAAGCAACGTCTTATAACACAGATAAAGGAAAAATTGCGAAAAGCATAAATTTTTAGTTACATCATATAATAAAAATATTTTTAATAAAGTTTGTACGGAACCCTCGGTGCGCGAGTCTGACTCGCACTTGGCCGGTTTTTTTGTTAATCACGTCGTCTGATCAGGGACTTCGCTAGCCTGAGCAAAGCTTCCACAACGACTGTATCTCGATGCTGCATGGCCGTCTTCAGGTTGTACTCAACGACCGTTTTAGTTGGCGCATCCATCGCTCTCTTTGCAAAGCGGCCAGTGGCGTCATCGGCGTCGTCGGTGTAATAGACGCAACTGACTGTATGTCTCGACACCGCCACTACCGCGTGGGAAATGCTGTCGTGGATTTGGAGTCTCCTAGACTTGGTGTTGATGATAATCACGCTGTCGAAGGTAAGACCCTGGGCCTCGTGGATGGTTAGCGTGCGCGACCCTTCGCCGGAGCCGTATCCCTGGCTGATGAGAACAGCTTTCTCTTCTTGCGTATGAACCAGAAATAGGGTGTTTTGGGCGGTGCTCGGTATTTGCGCTCCTGTGTAACCTTTCACGCTCAGTGAGTGGACCCGCGACAGCGACAGCTTGGAGGAGTATATACCGGAGTATATCTCGCTCAACGCAAATGCCACATCCATTGGATTGCGGTGTGTGCAGAGCAGCTCCTGCGTGATGCCAGCCACCAGATTTGGACGGGTATACCTTAGCTCGAAAAGGTTCTCTCTGTCCAGAAATGGTAGCTGGTTTATGTCTCCGATGAGGACAACCTCGCTCGCTCCTGACAACTTGACTGCCATTACTATGGCCCCAAAATGGTTCATAAGAGCCTCGTCCACCGTTAGGCGGTAGCATTTCTCTTCTTTCTTGAACCCGTTGGCTAAGATTGAGGCCATAGTGCGCACCTTTGTCTTTACTCGGTCTCCTAAGCGGTGCGCGAGCTTCTCTCTGAGGTCTTTGGCAGCTTCGGTCGTCGTGGTGGCGACAACGTCATTCTCCTCATCGAAGTGTTTCACCACCCAGGTTGTCTTGCCGCAACCGGGAACTCCGTTTACCCACCTGATATTGGGCACCGTCCAATTTCCCTGAGATGCTGTGTTGTCCGGGATCCCTGAAATGGACTGTGCCATTTCAAGGATCTTATCGTCCAGCATAATCTTGGTACATTTGGCGGTAACCACTATTGGGTCGTCATTTGGGGTTCTGAATGTTATTTTTCCCACGCGTTCCGTTTCCTCCTCGTCAAGGGCCACAAAACCGTTTTTTGCGCTGTAGGCTGCCATGTACGACCCTGTCATTTCCCCTTTGATGACTTGGGATTTAACGTTGTCGTACACCGCTGCCTCTGCCTCCTTGAGTAGTACCTTTAGCAGTCCTTCTGTGTTCCTTTGAAAGGTCTGCAGGATCTTCCTGCATGTCATGAGGTTGACCTCTCTGGTCGCCCTCACGATTGCTACGTACTCAAGGAAAGCGCTCTTCACGTGATCTGTGGTGCCCGAGTTCATAGCGAGGACAGGCGGGCTGACCTGTCCTTTATCTGCTCTCGTTGGTGTAGGCTTCCATTGGGTTGGTTCTGATGGTGCCTTCCTGAAGAACCTCTCCACTGCTGCTTCTTGTTTCTCGGCCAGTGATGCGCGGCTGGTGCTTGGGAGCAGTGCTTTCAGAAAAGTACCGAAGGCTTTCAGGCGACTCCTCGACCTGGCTTGGTCCTCTGGGCTGATGGGGGCACTCTGCTCCTTTGCAGCTTTTTCGGCGGCTGCCTTCTGCTGAGCCCTCTCTGATCCGCTTTGTGTGGTCGTGCTGGTTGTGGAGCTCGTCGCGATGGCTGTTGGGTCTCTGGGGGCTTTCAGGAAACTTAAAGTTTCCCCTCTGTCCTCATAGACGACTACCTCATGTTGTTCCGAGGCTTTTAAGCAGCCGAAGCGGTCTGCGACGTCTCCTCTCTCTCCTCCGACCTTCATCGCGTCAACGCTTATTGTGCGGGCTGTGACTGGCATGTGTTCTCCGGAATCCCTGATCTTTTGAAGCAATGAGCTTGCCTGAGCAAATGAAGTCTCCTCCTGCCACTCGAGTAGTGCGATCGTCTTTCCTTTGAATCGCACTAGACGGCATCGGTGGGTGGCTAGTTCCACTTGAGGCAGTGTAGCGTACTTACTGCCTTTCATGCTCGTTTTGGTGGTGCTTCCGTTGATTAAGGCGGCAAGGCCTGGTGAGATAGGGATACGGGCTCCAGCTCGGCTTGAACCTATGCAGAAGCTTATGCCTAGCTTTTCTGTGTCTCTGTTCATGAACAGAGCGACACCTCTCAGCCTGACACCTGGGACTCCATCTCCTCCACATGCCAGGAATTCCGTGATGGGCATGGCGGTGGGCGCTTGTTGTAGGCTAGCTTCGGCTGTTGCTGCTTCTGCCGCTGGCACTGGCCGCTCGTTGGTGTTTACGTGTGTGTCTTGTGTAATGATGAGGCGTGTACGTGTTATGCTTTGTGTTGTTGTTGACTGTGTTGCAGTTGTTGTGGTTGTTGCTGTGGTCGGGACTGTTCGCCTGGCAGATGTTAGTCGGCTTCGACGTTGTGAGGTTACGTCCGTTTTGTTAGCCTCTGCTGCGACTATGGCGACTTTGCTTGCAAATGCCAAGAATGATTTTCTGGTAGCCGGTCTCCCCATGATGGTGTGGAGTATGGACTGGCTCAGCTGGGTTTCGATCTTGGCTTCCAGCTCCATTCTGTCGTGACTGAATCTGGGGCATTCAAAGAGTAGATGCCAGACGGTTTCGTCGCAGCTGGGGTCACAGACGCACGAGGGACTGTCTTTGATGTGAAAGCGGTGGAGATACGCAGAGAATCCTCCGTGTCCTGTTAGGACTTGTACATGGACCGGTGTGAGAGCTGTGTCTCTGAGTGTTCTTTTTGCCGCTAGGACGTCTGGGAAGAACACTTTCGTGACCGATCCTGTACTCGAGGATTTGTAGCACACCTGCCACTTCTTTATAGTCCCCTCCCGTATCTCCCTTCTCACGAACGATACGGGGACCTTGCTGTAGTCTGCTGTATCTTTTGTTAGAGCTGCCTCCTTGGCTAGCTCGTCCGCTCTCTCATTTCCGGCGGTTCCCACATGGGCCTTTAGCCAAAAGAGCCTCACTTGTCGGCCTTCTTCTCTGATCTCGCGGACGCATCTCTTGATTTGCTGTGCCAAATGGTGAGTGACGGACGGACTCCTCAGCAGGTCAAGTGACGATCTTGAGTCACTTAAGATGCTTACGGAGTCCGCACTGGATTCTCTTGCCATCCTCACAGCTCTGAAGAGAGCGTACATTTCCGATTGGAAGACCGTGTTGTGGGGCTCCAGGCCAAAGGTGCTGGACTTGGACTCTTTTCCATTTTCCCACCAAGTTAGGGCAGCGCCGACTTTCCCCTCTATCTTGCTGCCGTCGGTGTATATTTGGGAACCGATTACTTGGTGAGTTTCCAGGGTCTCAGGAGTCAATTCCTCTAGGCGTGCATAATCTGTTGTTGTGAGTAGCGCTGGGTGGGGGTTTTGAGAGTGGTGCACGTTGCACTCCAGCTCGTGGCCCGGCGGTATGAACTCTTGGGAATGCCCCTTTTTGATCTTGAAAAGGGTTGCGGCCTCGATTACCCGGAGGTCTAGGGGGAGTTGGCCTGACAGAACAAGTGCCGATGTCAGAGACACCGTGCGGTATGCTTTGCAGATCTTCTGCGTGAAACCTCTCTGCAGCGAGTCAAACTTTTTCCTTGTCATCAGTTTCTCGGCTGCGGGGGCCCACGCGCTCGCTGCATACAACACAATGGGCTCTATCACCGACACGTATATCGTCCTTATTATCTCTCCGTTGAGACCCCAAGTCACCTTTGCCGCGCATGCAAGCTGCTTGTAGATGTCTGCGGCCCTTTTACAGGTCACGGACACGTGCGCGTTGAAGGTGAGTTTGGCGTCTATTGTGAGACCCAGCAGCTTGACCTCTTTGACAAGGTTCAGCCGAGTGCCCGACATGTGGAGTACCGGATCATCGTATTTAAGCTTTCTCGTTAGCAACATCGCATTGGTCTTGTGGGCGGCGAAACGTAGCTTATTTTGGACGCCCCATTCCGATACTATGTCTAGCGTGTCATTGGCTGTTTGCTGTAGGGGACCGGTTGAAAAGTCCGAGAAGACAAGGACGACGTCGTCTGCGAAGGCTTGGCAGTATACTCCCATACTAGCCATTTTTTGGAGGAGTGAGTCTAGGATAAGGTTCCAAAACGTCGGTCCGGCGATTGAGCCCTGGACGCATCCTTTCGTGGTACCCTTCTCACAAGTCGCTCTGGCGTAGTTGACCCTGATGTTCCGGTCTTCCAGGTATGAGGCGACGAGAGCGTATATGTTTTTGGGACAGTTTTTGACTACCATCTGTCTTTTGAGTGCTGGCCACCACGCGTTATCGAACGCTCCCTCTATGTCCAATGATATCAAAAGCACGATCTTTTTGGCTTCGATTTCGGCACGTAAGTGTCCTATTAGAGCATAGAGGGCGTCTTCGGTACCGCGCTGCGGCATGAAACCGTATTGGTTCTTGTTCAGTGTTGGGAGGAAGTGCCACTGGAGTCTGCCTACCAGGAGTTTTTCGACGATTTTTCCTAGAACCGGAAGCAGACCTATTGGCCTGTAGGACTTTGGGCTGGTATAGTCGTCCTTTCCTGGCTTGCGGAGTATGCACACGTGGGCGACCTTCCACTGTTTCGGGAAGTGTGACAGTGACAGGCACTTGTTGGCTATCGCTAGGAACACCTCCCTGTCGCAGTTTATTGCCGCTGTGCAGATGTCTGCTGTTAATCCATCGGGGCCGGGAGCTTTTTTCGGGTTTTGGTTTTGGAGAACCATTTCCAGCTCCGCGGTTGTGAAGGGTGGAAAATGGCGATGTTCATTTGACTCCATTTTCTGAATCACGGTGTTATCATTTTCCGTGAAAGAATGTCAATACTGGCATTCGCCCGTGTCAGATGTCTTTTTTTTGTTTTTTTTTTTTAGGATGTGAAATCATCAAATGACTTCTCCCACTCTGGGAATGACTTCTCCGTGTCAGATGTCTCGAGTTTGGTTTTTTGGAAGAAGTTCTCAATTCAACGCCTGTTTTTCTTTATGTAGATACCTATATTATGCCTGAGCAATATCAAATGACCGAATGATGAAGTCGCACGAGACCGGTCAATGTGGCGACACTTGATAGGCCTATGCCCAGCAGTGGACGTCTTTCGGCTGAAATAATGATGAATGATGATAATTCAAATGGAGTAGGGCAGGACACCTAGCAAGGCGCGGTGATGTCAGGTGGAGTAAAGCTGTGACCAAGTGGCATTCATTCTAGAAATCCAAACTGAAGTTTTGGTCGTCCAGCAATGAGATAAGCAGACGATATTGTTGCCATTGCAGTAATATCCTGGATGAGACTGGCACAAGAGCGTGGAGCTTGGCACAAACAAAGAGATGCCTGTACCCAGCTGTCGGTGAAGTCGGACTATGGATGATGATGATGATGACGCATAACTTTTTCCAGAGAAGTCCGATTTTCATGATTATTTTTATTGAAAGGCGTGTTTAGCAAAGTTTGTCCCATTTTTTATTGAAAATAGTTGTGTTCGAATTCATGTGCGTATTGTACAATCATCGCTTGCTGAAACTTCGTGAGGAAACCAACATGCCTGAGAGACATTTGGCATGTTAAGCCAAGTCAGAGGCCCATGGGCAGCATAAAAACTCTTACAGGTTAGGCAACAACACGATAAGGAAGGAAAGATCGCTTGCTTCGGTGAAGAAAGACATCGTGAGAAAACCACAGCATGCCTGAGAGTTATTTTTCGACGGCATGTAAAGCCAAGACAGAGGACCTTTTTTTTTGTTTTTTATTTTTTAGCACGCGAAATCATCAAATGACTTCTCCCACTCTAGACCTATAATAGCTAGAGTGTTCGGAAACCTCTAGAACCCAATGATGACGTCGACGGAGGCGGCACGGCGACGGCGTCAGCGGGGGCACGGCGCGGTGCGGGGAGCTCACCTATATAAGACGCAACCACGGTCCGGAGCGGCACCCACTCGATCATCTTTGAGCACTGTACGCGTCGCGCGCCATTGCAAATCTTTTATTGTTAATATTTTATAATAAACCAGTATTTTCGATATCTGCGTCGTCATTCATACAGCCCACTCAAAATCTCCTCAACAAATTGGTCCTTCGCAAGAAAAACAAGACGATCAGCGGCGGCAGGCGTGCGGCGGCGCGGGCGCGGGTATTGCAGTGCAGAAAAAATCAACGTGGCGCACACACGGGTCCCAGAGAAAAAATCAACGAGAACGGACAACTGTGGCTACAGATCGGTAAATAGTGTGTCGTTCCAATTAAACATTTCTGTCCCTTCATACTTTCTAAATTTTCCCAGCTTTCTTTGGCCATTTAATCTGTTCTATTCTCTTTCCCACATTTTTTAGTCATCGCATTCATTTCAATTCACATATTTCAAGCCTGGTTATTGCTCAAACCTATTAGACATCGCTGCATAATTAGTCGCAGAGCAAAAAAAAATAAGAAACCTGTTTTGCACGAGCACGTGGTAGCTTGACCGCTCATTCTATCAAGGTCAACATCTGTCGCTTTGCACTCATTGAATTAGTCACCGCGTTGCTTGCTTGATATTTACAGATTTTAACGTAATTAATCTTTACTTTAATTATGGAGTCTAAAGTTAAAGAATTAATTAAGAAACGTGCAAGCTGTAAGGCTAAGCTTACGCTTTTCAGCAATTATTTAAATGTAGTCCTTTCTTGTGCACGATTAAGTGATCTACAAGTAACAGAACTAGAAACCCGTCTTGATAAAATGGATTTATTATATAATGATTATGATAAAATACAGGGGGAGATCGAGCTGATGATGGAGGACCCCGCCGAGGCCTTGGGTGATCGCGAAACCTTTCAAAACCAATACTTCTCCTTGGTGTCCTCGGCGCGCGAGGTGCAACGTCATCATGGCGAGCGAAGAGCCAGCGTGTTGGTGAGTTCCGTACAGGCTTCAGATGTTAATGACGTCACACAGTCTAAACATAGTGTAGTGAAATTACCTCAAATTAGTTTACCGCATTTTGATGGAAGCTATCAGCATTGGCTCGAGTTTAGAGACACTTTCGATTCATTAATACACAAGAACACGTTGCTGGACGATATAAGTAAATTTCACTATCTTAGGTCCTCGTTAAAAGGTGCTGCTGCCTTAATTATTAGAAGTTTAGATTTTAACTCAGGTAACTATAGCATCGCTTGGGATCTATTGACGAAACGGTACAATAATAATCGTCTTTTGGTAAATAATCATGTTCAATCGTTGTTTAATGTCGACCAAATAGAAAAGGAGTCTAGTAAAGCAGTACGTCATCTAGTCGATGTAACCATGAAAAATCTGAGGGCTTTAACAATTCTAGGACAACCAACGCAACACTGGGACATCTTAATTATTTATATAATGGCTCAGAAGTTAGATACTAAAACTTATATTCATTGGGAAGAATTTAGAAATACATTATCCGAGGCACCTACATTGTCTCAATTTGTAACATTTTTAAATAACAGGGCGGACTTGTTAGAATCTGTTGAGGAATCAGAAATTAATAAAAACAAAACCTCAAACAATAAATTAAATAAACAAAAAAGCTTTGCAGTAACATCAAATGATTGCAACAATGGTTCAAATAAAGGCTCGAGCTCAAATTGTCCAATGTGTAAACAAAGTCATGTTTTATTTAAATGTGATAGTTTACGTAAACTGCCTTCAGACGTACGTATTCAGAAGGCTAAAGAATATAAGGTTTGCCTTAATTGTTTAAATCCGGGCCATTCCGTAAATAAATGTAAATTATGGGCTCGGTGCAAGTATTGTAAGGCAAAACATAACACGCTGTTACACGTGGACAAAGATAGTGAGCCGCCTACCAATAATCAAATAACAGATAATGTTACTTTAACAGCCAAAGCCATACAGAATACTACTTCTTCCACCGTATTGCTTTCCACAGCGAGGGTGAAAGTGCGAGACAGCAGTGGCCGCAGCCACGTGGCGAGGGTGCTCTTGGACAACGGTAGTACCGCAAATTTCATAACTAAGGAGCTGTGTGGTAAGCTGGGTTCACTTAAACGAAACGTAAACTCCAAAATAACGGGTATTAACCAGCAAACTTGTAAAAGCACACAGTCTTGTTCTTTAACCTTGGAATCTTACTCGGGTAATTATAAAACAACAATTGATTGTTTAGTATTACCTGAGATAACTAAATCACTACCATCGACATTAATTGATATTAGTACTATTCCATTGCCATCAGGCATCTGTCTAGCTGATCCTCACTATTATAAACCGTCAAGCGTAGACATATTACTAGGTGCTGAACAGTTTTGGAATATTTTGGGTACTAACACAATCAATTTAGGCAAACATCAACCTAGATTATACGAATCTAAATTAGGATGGCTTATCTCTGGGTATATTGCACAACCTAGTCCATCCCGTGACCAACCAGTGTGTAATTTTGTTCAGGAAATAAAACCTGAACTCACTCGGTTCTGGGAACTAGATTCAATATCAGAAAAACATTCGTTGTCAGCCGAGGAACGCGCATGTGAGGAACATTTTTTATGCACTACTACTCGTGGCAAAGACGGACGTTTTATTGTAAAAATGCCATTTAAACATTCACCCGAAGCATTAGGTGACTCATACCAGATGGCAAAAGTTCGATTTCTTTCGCTAGAACGTAGGTTCGATCGTGATCCCTTATTTAAAAGTAGGTATATAGATTTTATGCGCGAGTATCTACAACTAGGGCACATGTCTGAAGATAATAATTCAAATGATAACATAAGTTATTATTTACCACATCACGGTGTTATGCGCGAGCAAAGTACTACAACTAAATTAAGAGTTGTCTTTGACGCGTCAGCTGTGACAACTTCAGGTATTTCTTTAAATCACCTACAAATGATTGGTCCCACTGTGCAGGACGATCTTTATTCTATTTTGTTACGTTTTCGACAACATCGATACGTAGTATCAGCAGATATAGAAAAAATGTACAGAGCTATAGAATTAAATAAATCTCAACGCTCTTTACAAAAAATCCTATTTAGATTTAATAAAAATGAACCGATTAAAACATATGTTCTTAACACAGTTACTTATGGCACAGCTTCGGCACCATATTTAGCGACAAAGTCACTCGTAAGTCTCGCTTCACAGGCCTCAAATGACGGCGTTAAGCAAGCTATACAACGAGACATGTACGTAGACGATTATCTCGGGGGCTGTGACACTGAGTCCGCCACCATACAGTTATGCAAGGAGGTGAGTTCGATCCTGGCATCAGCTCAATTCAAATTAAGAAAATGGCAATCTAATAGCCCACAGGTGATGAAGGCTATATTATCATCTCTTAATCCGAATGATAATAACGTACTCGATTTAAATCGTAACCAATCGTCCAACACTTCTAAAATATTGGGTTTAAACTGGGTTTGCGATTTAGATAAATTAACCTTTTTTATAAATCTACCTCCAAGTAATAAAATAACTAAACGATATATTTTATCTAGCATTAGCCAAATCTTTGACCCATTAGGCCTAGTGGGGCCATGTGTCGTATTGGCAAAGATAACAATGCAAAAATTATGGCTAGAGAAATGTTCGTGGGATGAACCAGTTTCTCATGACACTCAAGAACGTTGGCTGTCGTTCGTCACTACGTTATCGTGTCTGAATAATTTAAATATACCACGGCATGCATTTAATTATAACTATAAATTAATTGAGTTGCACACTTTTACAGATGCCTCTGAATGTGCCTATGGGGCATGTGTGTATGTTCGTTGCCTAAATAATGATGGTACAACGACCATTCACCTTTTAACTTCCAAAAATAAGGTCGCTCCTATTAAACATACAACCATACCCCGTCTTGAACTATGTGGGGCCTTATTAGGAGCAAGACTGTGTGCAAAGGTAGTAGCCTCATTAACTATTAAAATAAATAAATTTTATTATTGGTGTGATTCGACGATAGTTCTCTGTTGGTTATCTACATCACCAAATAAACTAAAACCTTTTGTCCGCAACCGTGTCAGTGAGATACAAGAAAGTACCGGGGAAAATTCATGGAGATACGTGTCGTCGAAAGAGAACCCGGCGGACCTAGTATCTCGCGGGCTGAGGGCCGATCAAATCGGCACCTGTTCATTGTGGTGGTCGGGCCCAGAGTTTTTAAATTTCGGTGAAGACCGTTGGCCTAAAATGCCAAATAAAAATATAGGTTCAAATTCCAATATACCTGAAATTAAAGTTCATTTAGTAGATAACTGTCAATCAACTCAATCAGTAATCAGTCGTTTGATAAGTAATAAATCAAACATAAACAAATTGAAACGTATTATTGCTTATATACTTAGGTTCATTTTTAATTTAAAAAATCCTAACGGCAGGTTGTGTGGTCATTTATCATGTGATGAATTACAGGAAGCATTTACGGTCATGATACGTATTAGTCAAATGGAAATGTTTCCTGACGAATACAAAACACTTAGTTTAAAAAAGCCATTATCTAGAAAAAATAGACTTGTTTCATTATCTCCATTTTTAGATGATCGGGGTGTAATTCGCGTAGGTGGCAGATTAAATAACGCTAACTACAGTTACGACATTAAACATCCGATATTGCTAGATAGTAAACATCACATTACAAAAATATTATTTCTTTGCGAACATCTTAAACTTATGCACGCAGGGCCACAACTTCTTTTATCACACATTCGTCAAACTTACTGGCCTTTAGGAGGCAGAAATCTATCTAAAGGTATATTCAGAGAATGTGTCAAATGTTTCAGATTTAGAACTCAGGCGGTGCAACCAGTCATGGGTCAGCTACCATGCACGAGGACACAGCTTGAATTTCCATTTAATAATTGTAGTGTCGACTACGCCGGACCAATGCTAATAGCTGACCGTAAAGGCAGAGGTACCAGACTCATTAAGTCTTATATCTGTGTGTTTGTCTGTTTGGCAGTAAAAGCTGTCCATCTGGAGCTTGTGACGGATCTTACCAAAGACGCTTATCTGGCCGCTTTAAAGAGATTCATTGCTCGTCGGGGTAAACCACACAGCATCCTCTCTGATAATGGCACGGCGTTTGTGGGAGTATTTAATGAGCTTGCACAATTCTTATCTAATTCAAATTTAGAGACCGATCTTGCACAAGATGGTATTAAGTTTAGCTTTACTCCTCCTTATAGCCCACATTTCAATGGTATAACAGAGGCCGCTGTTAAATCTACTAAAAAACATTTGAAAACTATTGTTCATTCTTCTCATTTAACGTATGAAGAAATGAACACATACTTAGTCCAAATTGAGGCTATTTTAAATTCCCGTCCCCTTGTTGCCCTTTCTTCGTCACCTGACGACTTTACCGCTCTCACTCCATCTCACTTCTTAATTGGACGACCGCTTATATCCGTTTCTCAGCCACAGGTACACTCCATCAACATCACCCGATTGGATCGCTACAGAAGAATTGAGCATCTCCGACAACACTTTTGGAACCGATTCAGTATTGAATATGTTGTCATGTTGCAGCAGAGAAGCAGATGGCATGCGTCCACAGGCGAACTTAAATTAAATCAATTAGTTCTGATCAGAGAGAAAACGCAACCACCACTACGATGGCTAATGGGCCGTATCATCAAGGTGTTTCCTGGTCCTGATGGCATCACAAGGGTGGCAGAGATCAAAACCAAGAAGGGAAACATTACAAGGGCTTTCAATAACATATGTCCTTTACCTATTGAAGACAATGTTTCAACCCGGGCAGGATGTTCGGAAACCTCTAGAACCCAATGATGACGTCGACGGAGGCGGCACGGCGACGGCGTCAGCGGGGGCACGGCGCGGTGCGGGGAGCTCACCTATATAAGACGCAACCACGGTCCGGAGCGGCACCCACTCGATCATCTTTGAGCACTGTACGCGTCGCGCGCCATTGCAAATCTTTTATTGTTAATATTTTATAATAAACCAGTATTTTCGATATCTGCGTCGTCATTCATACAGCCCACTCAAAATCTCCTCAACATAGAGTATGAGTATTATCGGAGGTCTGACGATGGAGACGAAAGGCAGTCACAAGAGGTCCGCAACACTTCAAATCAGTTCTATCGTGTTTAATGCTCATTTCGTGCATCTTGATAAGAACTTTAAACCTAGCTGGAGCATGACTGTCATCGATGGTCTAACAATGGAGATTGAAGGTAGTAGCAAGAGATCCTCAACAGTTAACAGCAGCTATATCGTCATTGGGCTCACTTAATGCACCTTGATGAGAACTTTAGAAATAGCTAAAATATGACTGTCATCGAAAGTCTCATGATGGAGGCTTGGAGACGAAGAGAAATTGCAATAGGTTTTCAAGAGTTTACAGCATCAACATCGTATTGTGTTGACCTGCCTGGAGTATGACTACCATTGAAGTTCTGACTTTGGAGAAGGAAGGCAGATGCGAGAGGTCCCCAACAGTTTGAAGCAGCGTTAACGTGTATCGGCTCATGTCATGCCACTTGATGAGAACTTTCGACCTAGCTGGAGTATGATTTTGTTGAGTGTCCAAGGATAGAAACGTAAGGCTGTCGAGGGAAGAGTCCTTATTTGGAAAAACATAAGTTGAATATTTTGGCGTTTAATGCAAACCTATTCGAGAAAAAATAAATTATTACTGACTTCAATCTGTACTAATATTATAAAGCTGCAGAGTTTGTTTGTTAGGTTGGTTGAACGCGCTAATTTTAGGAACTATTGGTTCGTCTTACGCAAACGAAGTTGCGCGGGTCAGCTAGTATATCTATAATAATATTACAAAGCATAAGAGTTTGTTTGTTTGAACGCGCTAATCTCAGGAAGTACTGGTTCGAATTGAAAAAATATTTTTGTGTCGGATAGTCCATTTATCGAGGAAGGCTTTAGGCTATAACATCACGCTACAATCATAAGAAGCGGAGCGGGAATGAAAAATGTTGCAAAAACGGGGATTTTTTTTCCGTTCGTATTTCTCTCTTATGTGACGCAGACGAAGTTGCTTGGGTCAGCTAGTATTATTATGATCATCATTCCATGATTTCCAGCTGTTTAAGTCAAGGGTTAATGTGTACCTATTGGTTTTTTTGTCATTAAATATGGTTATGTACATATTCTATAGTGTAAATAGACTTATCACGAAACCGTCAACCAAGCATTTTATACCTCAAACGAAGTAACTTTACGTAAAAATTATTGCTGGGAAACGACAATTTTTTGCGTTGAAAACTCAATGTAACATACTCAAAATAGAATAAATAAATTATCACAATGACGGGGAAAACAAGTGCCCTTCGGCTTCGTTAAAAAGTTTTTTTACACCTTTTGTAGTTATTGGTATCGGGGGCATTGAACAACAATTCGACCGTAGACATCTATATTATTATCTTAACCCAGTGTGTACCTACATCACACACAAACATATATTGTTTACAACTATGTCTAAAAACAATTTGTCAAAAAACATGTCGCGTAAACATTGTATCCTAGTAAGTTGCGTCATGTCATAGTAGGTATTGTTGTTATTTCTGATAAGTATGTATTTTATTGTTAACTAATAGAGACACAACTTCTTGTCTTACAAAACTTCTTTAGGCGCGTTGAGCCCTTTTTGAGAGAACAACAATCATGGAACCCGCGTGACCACTCGCACTCGTAGCCGATCCGCTACGGCTACCGGTTTTCACTTTATCGGCAGTCCTTAAAGACTTGTTATAGACGCGAGGTTACACAAATGACCTAAATGAAATGCCAATTATAAAACATGAAAATGGGTATTTATCGCGAATTTACCTTTAATTTAATCCCGACGCTGATGCAATCCGGTCGAAACCGGATTGCATCACCCGTGGTCGCGGGGAGACTGAAGTATCGGAGGTACCGCGACAGCAAAGTGAAGGCGTTTATTCAACTACCCTCACTTGATCTTCATAAATGTTAATGAGGGCCGGTTCTCACTAGGAAAACACACTACACTAACAGTGTCCGTATATTGAGGCGATTTCACTTGACGAGTGCACTTAGTGATCACTGGATTCCAAGCTACAGAGAGTTTGAAGCCGTCTTCGCGAAAAGCCAATTGCTATAAAACTTTTGCTGGCCCTAGTTTCCAAAGATTAAAGAATCGGCCACGATTTCACATGTCGTAAGAGTATAGACACACTAACCTACATACAAAATACCTTATATCCCAAAACAGCCGAATCCACACACTTAAATAGCGGCAACCAACATACCCCTACGAGACCCATTCACCATTGAATTGTGCGTATGTAATTGAACGAAGCCCTTGTACGAACGAATTTGTTTTAATTAAAGACCAGCCTTGTTTATACAAACACAAATGGTTACTTTGGTATGTGATTAGTCGAGGTTTTGGGTTCCGATTCCAATCTGTCACTATGGGTCACGGGACAGGGGTGAGGAACTAATGGCGTGCGGTTAGAATTGTGGGAAGGCGTAATGGAAATTGAGGCGCTTGATGTAAATTGTGTTGAAATTTAAAAATATTAAGTAAGTTGTAATGAATATGAATCATATTTACTGACATTTTTCAGTTAATTCTGTAAACATAATTAAAATTGGTTAAAAACGTATGTTAATGGAAAAAAAAAACAAGTAATAAAAAAAAACTTATCTTAATTGCATAACGTTGATTTTGACTAAACTTTAAACCTAAAGTAATTGTAACCAGAAATTGGTCGGTGACAATAGCGTGAGTTACATTATTTCTGTTCACCCAAAAAATGCTCAACGTCCCAGAAATTTTCATTTCAAAAAGATTATATTCAAGCTTTAAGAACACAACACACCTGCAGCTGTTATTTATGATTAAGTCAACAAAATAATTATTTTTATCAACATTTGGGAAGAATATAATAATGTGATCAGTAATTGGTTATAATCTTACCCTGCGATCCAAAATTCCTTAATTTATTAATTAGCACGTAGATAGCCAAAGGTTCCCCATCCCTGATATAGGGTAACAGTTTGTTAATGTTGACCGGTACTGGCATAATATTTGGGTTAGTTCAGTTGGAGAATGTTTGCTGTAGTTTCGTGTTCTATAAAGTAGTTTACGGAACATCGAACTATACTTAGACATGGTCTGGCGTTGTTCAAAGCAAATTGTTTAAATATTCAGTATAGAACTAATCTCTCAGCTCATGCCATGTTTCTTTCCGTGGTTCATAGCAGTCTTCATAGCAGCTTATTTGACGACTCGAATGGCGTAGTGGTAGTGACGCTGCCTTACGTTCTTAGGGTCCTGGGTTCGAATCCCGGTAGGAGCAAATGTTTGTGTGATGAGCATGGACATTAAATTTGTTTCCGAGTCATGGATGTTTATAATATGTATAATAAGTATGTATTTACAACAAAAAAAGTATGTATGTAGTATATCAACTATCTAGTGTCCACGACACAAGCTTTACTTAGTGTGGCACTAGGTGGCGCTGTGTGTTAATGTCCAGCGATATTTATTTATTATTATTTATTTATTTATTTTATTATTCTCCTCTAAGTGAATCCCCCTTAGGGGGGATGAGTTATTCAACTATTCGCCCCTCAGAGAATCTTCCTCAAAAACTGAACCACAATATAATAAAATCCAAAATTTGTAATGATAATTATTTTCATTGATTGAGACGTGACTGTACCTCATACCGTACAACCGGCTCCTCTAAGTGAATCTCCCTTATGGGGGAAAACTAGAGCCTAATGTAAAATAATCCAGAAAGTCCCATTTTCATTTTGAGTTATTCAACTATTCGCCCCTCAGAGATTCTTCCTCAAAAACTGAACCACAATATAATAAAATCCAAAATTTGTAATTATAATATTATTTTCATTGATTGAGACGTGACTGTATCGTACTCATACCGTACACCTGGTACGGTATGAGGTACAGTCACGTCTAATAATATGTAAACACTTAAGAATTTTTAAAAGTGTGTTTCTCCTATTGTACTGATTAAAATTTCATTTTATTGCGTAATAGTATTCTGGAACTCATATTTTTATTTAAAAGATCATATCTCTTAGTTACAATCGTTATTTCTCGCGAAAATAGCTATAATATTATGGAAAGTGTATACATATTGGTGATCGTGACTGTACGATATAATTGGTAGGTGTTTTGGACTTTAAGTAGACTACACTAGGTTATAAAATAGAGCGTTGAGTTTAGTTTTTGTCCCACGCGATCATGCTACCGAAATAAAAAGTATCCTGTGTGGTAGTCGAGTTTTTAAACTATCTGTTGGTATTTAGTCGATTTAATAAAACAAAAATTTATATTTTTATACTGGCAACACTCTCACTAAACGAATGTTATAAAAGGGCTGGTTGCCTTCAGTCACTCTCACTACTATCTACACTGTGCTAGGAGGCAGATATTTATAACCTTCCTTGTGAGTCTTTTTTGAACAATAAACGAGTAACGGATATTCAATTTAAACCGCTGCAGTTTTTCTTCACGCCCATTTCTTATAGTACAATTCTGTCCGATAAATTTGTTAAAAATCCGTTCTGAAGTTTTTACGTAAAAGTTTTACAAATATTCATCCATCCACGTTCACGAAATTTCGCATTTATAACTAATAGTAGCAAGATTAGAAAGATTGCCAATGGTGTCGATTCTGTTGTGCACAAACTAAACTTAATTAAGGCTATTGCTATCTCTTATTAGAAGGCAATGCGAGAAAAGGACGGCTATAGCTCTGAACTAAGTTAGAGATGTCAAACTAGTTTATGCCTTGCGCTTCACCGTGTTTTTAGTCGAAATGCTTTTACGTGCACCCTTCATTTGTATGGAAATATTGGTTCCAATTAAATTTGACAGCTTTAAATTACGTCCGTCTCTTTCTCCTTTTATTATAGAGAAAAAGATAGCAATAGGTTAAATTAAGTTTAGTTTGTGCACAACAAAATTGACACCAATATCAGATAAAGGATCTGCTTATCACCGCTCATCACCATTATGGTCTACAAACAGAAAGTTACACTTTATACAGGGTGTAATGTAAACCCCAAGCATTCTGTACATCAATAATAAAATTCCTGATGACATAAAAAATATAACATTATATAAGTTTAAAAATGCTCTTATCAAATTATTGACAAATGTTATTATAATGTAGACGAATTTTTGAACGACCAATAATTACAATAATGCATATTATGAAGTACTTACTATGACTATTTATTAATTTAATTGTATTTAATGTTTATTTTTAATTATTATTATTTTTTTCTTTTCATGTACTAATTAATTTAAAACTATTAATGATATAATGTAATGACACCTAATGGATGACTTATAAAGTATGTCTTAATTATGACAAAACATAGCTATATCTACTGATAAATCTAAGACTGAAGATGATGATCAATTTATATTGGTGGAGAAAAGAAAGCGGAGGAAGTTTGCCAATATGAGTGGCACCGGCCAAGGATCAACTAAACTACAGGTTGCTCAATTGTCAACGGCCGTGTATGTGTCTCGATTGAACAAGGCAACTACCACGGATGATATTCAAACATATATCAGTGAAATGGGTGAGAAGTGTGTTAAAGTGGAACTATTAACTCAGAAACACGAGACTGAATTTGTTTCTTTTAAAGTGACAATAGATAGAAGTAGGCTGGAAAGATTCTTAAGTGTGGATTTTTGGCCTGTTGGCGTTAGATTTAGGCGTTTCCGTGAGTATACGGCGAGAGGAATTAATAATCTAAGTAATTAATTAATTATGGATTGTAAGTTGTCAACTATATCAATACTGTCCTACAATTGTAAATCGATTAAGCGGTCAAAGCAATGTGTACGTGAACTCACTAAAACTAGTGACATCGTTTTATTGCAGGAGACATGGTTGCTACCTCACGACTTGGATTTTGTAAATGAAATAAATGAAGATTTTGGGTGTGTTGCCAAGTCTTCTGTAGATACTTCAGCAGGGATTTTAAGGGGTAGGCCGTATGGGGGCTTAGCCATTATGTGGAACAAAACTAAGTTTCCATATGTTTCACCTATTAGTTGTAGTAGTGACCGCCTAGCGGCTGTGAGAATAGCGACTGGTACGGGATGTGTTATTGTTATTAATGTGTATATGCCTGTTGATAACGTCGATAATCTGACAGAGTTTATTGATTGTTTGGGTGCAATAAACGCAATTATAGAAGAGGGTGATGCGCAATGTGTTTATGTGATGGGTGAGTTTAATGCACATCCTACAGCTAAGTTTGGCCTTGAGTTGATAAAGTTTTGTACGGAAATGGAGTGGGAATGTGTCGATTTTAATTTGCTTGGATTGGATTCCGCAACTTTTACGTTTATGAGTGAGTCACATGGCAGTCGGCGGTGGCTGGATCACTGCATCGCAACGAAGGCTGCTTGGGATACTGTGATAGCTGCTGACGTCATACATGACGTCATGTGGTCTGATCACTACCCCTTGAGAATTGTTTGCGATATATCCTGTATGACTGTTGAGAAAGCTGTCGCCGAATCTAGTATCCACCAAAAGGGAATCAAATGGGGCAATCGTACCAAAGAACAAAACAATGTATACCAAAAGCATTGTTCTAATAAATTATTTGATGAGTTTAATATTTTTAAGTGTGACTGTGAAAACAATATTAATTGCGAACATTATGACAAGTATTGTAAATCGATTGACTTATATTATTCGTATATCGTTGAGACATTGCAGACTGCTGCTGTACTGAGTTCTCGTTTAGGTGAACAGAGGCGATGCAAAAAAGTGGCTGGATGGAACTACCATGTGCAGGACTATCATCGAACTGCTAGGTTCCATTTCAAGGTTTGGGTGGAGGCTGGTAGACCGTTACAAGGTTTGATTTTTGAAAACATGCGTAGTAGTCGTTCCATGTTTAAAAATAAAATCAAGTGGTGTCAGAAAAATGAGGAGTCTATTAAAATGAATATTTTGGCCTTTTTTTTTTTTTTTTTTTTTAGGATGGGAAATCATCAAATGACTTCTCCCACTCTGGGCGGAGCGGGAGGGAGTGTCAGACTCTTACTGACTAAAACCCATCCATGTTCCTTCCTCGCCCTTTATGTTCCGGGGCCGCGGTATCTCTTTCGAACAGGCCCGCAACCCCGGCAGGCTTCGGCCCTTGCGGGCCCCTCTTCTTTTGCTGACATCTCTTTGAGGCGCGCGTGGAACACGAACGCGCCGTCGACACGGCCTGTCGTCGTCGTTAGACGGCCGGACGGCCAGCTATTGCCCATAGCCAGCCGTCCACAGGCCCGCATCTACGGTGGCCGGTAGCCACCACGTGGCCCCCGACGCCCGTTGCGTCTCCCGCGGCGGCCGGGAAGAGAGGATCTCTCCCTCTCTCGTTCCGCCACCTCCTTCGCTAGCATCACTGCTTCGCAGAAGGAGGCGACGGCTTCCCATTCCGTCTCGCTCCGGACCATGGATTGAACCAGGGCCGGACGCGAGAGGTCGCCGCCGCCGATCGCCGCCACGAGGACACGGCGGAGCTCCGCCCACGCAGGGCAGACTTCCACCGTGTGCTCCACCGTGTCCTCCGGTCGATCCTCGCAGTGGAGACACCCGGGCGATTCCTCCCGCCCGATTCGGTGCAGGTACCTCCCGAAACATCCGTGTCCGGTGAGGACCTGCGTCAGGCGGAAGGTGAGGACGCCGTGGCGCCTCTCCAGCCACTCCTCAAAGAGGGGACTTACCGCCACTATCGTGGCGTGCCCTGCACGGGGTTGCGACAGTCGCTCTCTCCATGTCGCCATGAGATCGCGCCGGAGGTCAGTCCGCTGAGCGGCAATTTGCCGCGGCAGCGGAGTTTCCCCCCGGCGTAGTACCTCCGCGCGCCACTCATGCAGGCGCGCGAGGACTATCGCCTCCAGATCCCACGGCGGCAATCCGGCAAGCAGGCCCGCCGCCTCGCGAGAGATCGTGCGGTACCCACGGACCATCTTAACGGCCACCACTTTTTGGGGCGCGTTCAAATGGTGAGCGGCTCGCCGCTTCAACGAACGCGCCCACACTGGGGCCCCGTAGAGGGCCATGGACCGCACGACTCCCGCGTAGAGCCTGCGGCAGGAGGCGTTCGGCCCCCCAAGGTTGGGCAGGAGCCGCCTGAAGGCAGCCCCTGTCCGTTCCAGCCTGGGGGCCAAACGTCGGAAATGCTCCACGAAGTTCCACCGGCTGTCGAGGACGAGTCCTAGGTACTTCAACGTCGACTCGACGCCGATGGATACCCCTCCTACCGTCAGTGTGGATCCCGACGGTGGCGCATTCCGAGGCCCATGAAAGCACATGGCCTCGGACTTGTGCAATGCCACCTCGAGACCCAGTTGCCGGATCCTCTCAACGACTATCGCAACCCCGCGTGTCATATTGTCGGCCGCCGCCTCGTGCGACCTCCCCTGTGCCAGCACCAGGGTGTCGTCTGCGTAGCAGACGACGCTGACACCACTTGGGAGGTCCGCGCGCAGCACCCAGTCGTAACCGATGTTCCACAGGGGCGGTCCCAGAACCGATCCCTGTGGGACACCGCACGACATCTCTCGCCGGTTCCAATCTCCGCAGCGACTGGGGTAGATGACGGCCCTGTCCGTCAAATAGTCCCCGACCACACGACGGAGGTAGGTCGGCACCCGGTGATACCGGAGTGCCTCCATGATGCAGCTCCAGGGCAGGGAGTTGAAGGCGTTGGCGATGTCGAGAGACACCGCCAAAACAACCCCGCCCCGGGATATCGCTTCCCCCGTCGTGAGGGCTCTCACGCGCATGATGGCGTCTACTGTAGAGCGCCCCTTGCGGAAACCAAACTGGTTCTCCGCAAGATTCGGCCCCATCCCCTCAAGGTGCTCGGCGAGGCGGTTTGCAATGACTCTCTCAAAGAGCTTGCCCACCTCGTCGAGCAACACAATGGGCCGAAATGCGGACGGAGAGTCCGCAGGGCGCCCCGGCTTCTGGATGAGGACCAGTTTCCCCGTCTTCCAACGAAGCGGGAACCGGCCTCTCTCCAAACATGCGCTTAAGAACCCCTTCAGTCGGGGCCCGAGAGCCTCCGCATCTGAGGCCAGGACCCAGGCTTTGCCAGGCAAGCCATCGGGTCCCGGGGCGGTATTTTTGGCCTTGAGCCTACCTACCGCCACTCTCAGGTCTACCCCAGTCACTTCCGGAGTGTCGTCGTCGTCGCTTGGGTCCGACACCGCAGGTGGCGGAGCCATAGGCGGGGGCGGATGTTCCCCCCGCGAGGGGAACAGAGCGCTCACCACGTCCTCCACGAGGTCGGGCCGGAGACTCTGCGTCAGCGGGGGGGCCCAGGTGCGGAGTTTATTCCGCACCATCTTGTAAGGGCGCCCCCACGGATCTCTGTCGAGAGTCTCCAGCATCTCCGAGCGGGCCAGTTCCCTGGCCCGCAGGACAGCCTCCCGGAGAGCGGTCTTCGCCGCTCTGTATCCCTCGTACAGCTCCGCCTCAATGGCTTCAATGTGCATCCGCACACACGTGGGAACAGAACCCCGATTAAGGACGTCCAGGCCCCTCTCCAGGGCCCAGTCCTCCACCATCCTTCCCCGCACATCTGTGCAACGAGAACCCCAGGCCAAGTTCTTGGCATTGAGGTCCCCGAGGACAAGCACGGGGAGGGAATGGCTTCCGACGACGACACTCAACTCTGCGAGAGAGTTGTGGAACTCGGCGAGTGTTCGGCTCGGGGAGAAGTAGACTCCCACCACGACGATCTCCCCGAACCGTGCTGCTACGCACCCCCGACCCCTCCTGACATTTTCAAGGGTCGGGGTACCGGCGGCGGCCGATGACACTATGGTCACTGAGCCGTCAAGGTCCGCCACCCAGTCTTCCCTGGGCAGGACAAAGTACGGCTCAGAGACCACAGCGATGTTGATCAACCACTGCGCCATGCTCTGAAGCAACAGGTTCTGAGCACAGGCGCAGTGGTTGATGTTCGCCTGGAGGAAGCGTAATGGCGCCGTTATTGACAGTCCATTATCGCTTCCTCCCCCCGGGACCCCTGTGAGGGCCCCTCCGCAGGCGAGCTCAAAGCGGGAGCGGCGGCGGCGACAGTGACAGCGGCTGTGGCGGCCGCGGCAGCGGCAGTGGCGACGGTGGCGTTGGCGGAGGTGGCGGAGGGCCTTCCCCTGCCCTTGGCTCCGCTCTTGGCGGGAGCGGCGCAGGCCTTGCTCCCAGCCCGATGATCGGCCGGCTTGCGGGCCGCCGCACATGCAGGGCAGTGCGGCGCGGCGCTGCAACCAGCCGACACGTGGCCGGGCTGACCGCAGCGGAAACAGAGACCGCTGCGGTCAACCTCCGAGGCACACTTCACTGACACGTGGTGTCCCACGTGGCAGCGGAAGCACCTCAGAGGTCTGGGCTCGAGCAGTTTTACCTGCGCCGATATCCAGCCCACCAAAAGCCTTCGGCCCTCCACAATGGCTTTCGCCGCCGCCACGGGGCAGCTCACCGTAACGGCTTGCATTCCCGTGGGGTCCGGACGAAAGGTGCCCGCCTTGACCTGCTCGGCAGAGCACCCCCCGAACCTAGCGACGGCGGCCACCACCTCCGCCTCGGTGACACAGTCCTCCAGACCCATGACGCGCAGATCAGCGCATCTGACGGGTCTGGAGACTCGGGCCTCGTCCGCGTTTAGGGACGCTCTCAGCTTTTCAGCGAGAGCATCCGCGGACGAGCCGCTGGTTTCACCGGGGATCTCCAGCATCCGAGCCCCCGTTGCGGTGACTCTGAGCCGGAGGCCCCCGGTGATCCCGAGCTCCCCGAGATCCACCGTCTCCTTGGCCTTCGCCAGCAGGTCGCGGTAGGTCACGCCCTTCTTTTCCGCCTCCGGCTGTAGTGTAATCACTACAGCGGCGGTTTTCGGGGCGCGAAGCCTAGCCGCGACCTTTCGCGCCTTATTTTGGCGCTGCCGCTCCCGTTTGCGGGCCTTTTTGGCCGCCCTTCGCCCCTTCTGCTTCTCCCCGGCCACTTGCCATCCGGCTTCAGCCGTGGGAGGTGCAGGGGGTGTGGGCCCACCCGCCACTGGCGCTGGCGCCGGCACCGCTGCCGTCTGTGCCGCCGCCTTGCCCTTCTTTTTCTTTTGGGCCGCCTTCTTCTGCCCAGCCGGTGCCGCTACCTGTTTGGCCGGAGTCGGCTTTACAGGGGGCGGGGGGGGCAACGCAGCCACGCCGGGGGGCCGATTGGATGGCCCCGGAGCGGATGCAGCAGCCGCGTACGAGCCTCTGCTCGTGCCCGCGACCGCCTTGTTCGCGCCCAGGGGAGGGCGCAGAACAATTCCCTCCAGGACGGAGAACCGCGCCTGGAAGGAAGCTAGCTCCTTTCGGACCAGGTCCAGGACCTGGTTTTCCACCGGCACAGGCTGGCTCCCCCTCTGAGCTTGGGCCCCTCCACTTTCAGGGGCCACGCGGGGGCCAGGCTTACTCAGACTGGCCAGGTCTGCCTTGAGCTTGGAGTTCTCCTTCTGGAGAAGCACCATATCCGCCGCCAGGCGGGCCACGTCCGCCCGCAACTTGACCACCTCATCCCCTTGTGAGGAGGGAGGTGGAGGCCCCAAGAGATACGCCTCCGCCGCCGCCAAGATGGAGGCGGAAGCCGCGGGTATGGCCTTAAGTTTCGAAGAAACCTTAACCTTTGCGGCCACACTTTTTAACGCGGCTGCCACCTCCTCTGCAAATCTGGACTTACGCTCCGCCTCGGAGCCGCCAGGTGCACTCGCCTCGCTGCCAGACCCCGGGGCAGTCATGCCCGGGTGGCGCCCCTCTTCGGCCAGTCGTGCCGACCTTTCTGAGGCAGAAAGCCCCCCTCGCTTGCCTCGGATCCCCCCGCGCTTGCTGGTGGGGATCTTGCGAGCAGAGGCCATCTGCTCCTCCTCTGAGGACGACGAACAGTCGCCGTCCTTCCGGGACCGCTTGCGGAAGAACTTACTGTTCTCCGCAGCAGCCCCAGCACCCTCGCGGCGGGAGCTCCCTGAGCCTCCCGCAGCACTCACCCCACTCAACGCGGCGTCGGACTCCGACACCGCGTTCCTCCTCTCCTCTTCTTTGCCGTTGCCGGCGGTTGTTGGTTTTTTGTTGTTATTGCCATTTTCCATTTTTGTACCCACGAGTATGGGGGAAATAAACTCCTAGCTAGGCAGAGACCCCTGTACCTAGTAGGGCAGATTTGGAGTTTTTATTACTCGCCAGAGGGTCTGCAGGTACCCCAGCGAGGATTAGCAGTAGCGACTGATTCGTCCAATAGGCACACCCGTCAGCCATACATCCCCTCGCGCTGCGTCGCCGCTTGGGATTCGGGGTAACTTTTTATAGAGGTTTTCTACCTCGCAGTCCGGGCGGTTAAGCCAAGACCCTCGGTCCCTGTCCAAAAGGACTCGGAGTCGCGAGACGTGATCCACGGCACTCCGATACGGGATTACGAGATCAACGGTGACAGAGAAGGACGCATCCTTCTCTGTCTGCTCGGCGGCAGGGTAAGTGCACACCGAGCCCGCCGTAACACACTCCTCCGCTGTGCCCTCTGCTTAACAGAGGGTACGCCGAGGAACCCACCGTTGGTCCGTGTAGGACCCCACACATTGCCAGACTCATTAGCCGCGGCAGTGCCAATCCCAAGGGATGAGAATTTCTTCTCATTCCAAGAGGAAGGACACTGCCGCGCCCAGGGTGCACCGGCCCAGCGGCTGCTGTTTCCTCCAGACGTATCGAGAGGAACCAGCAGCTGCCGAGCACACGTGGAGGACTTCTGGCATCGCACCCCGAATATTTTGGCCTTGCATAGAAAAGAAAAGAATTTTGTTAAGTTTTGGAATGCGACTAAAAAGTTTAATTTTAAACAAAACCTTCCTGTCTCTGTCGATGGATTGCAGGAAACAAGTGAAATAGCTGATTTGTTTGCCAGTAAATTTAAAGTTAACCCCGTGCAAGTCGATTGTAAGCTCAGCAATGATACCATCGTGACTGAGCCACTGCCACCATTTACGCTGGATGATGTGATCTCTGCAGTGAGGAATATGAAGCGTGGTAAGTCACCTGGGCACGATGGTCTCAGTGTGGAGCACCTCGTCTGGGGAAGTGCCGACTTGTTTCCACATTTAAGCGCGCTATTTAATTTGTGTATAAAACACGCCTACTTGCCAAAACTTTTAATGAGAACTGTGGTGGTTTCGATTGTTAAAAATAGAACGGGTGATTTGAGTGCATCTTGTAACTACCGACCTATCTCGCTTGGGACGGTGATTGGCAAGGTGCTGGAGCGTCTCATTCAACCTGTACTGCAAAATAATATAAAAATTGACGATGCACAGTTTGGTTTCCGACTCGGACTATCAACGGACTCTGCGATTGTTAGCCTTAAGAGTGCGATAGCCTATTACACCCACCAGAAAACTTCCGTGTATGCTTGTTTCTTAGACCTGAGCAAAGCTTTTGACCTGGTGAATTATGAAATACTTTGGAACAAACTAAAAAAGTCAAAAGTACCTCACCAAATCGTAGATCTGTTGAGATTCTGGTATGGGGGTCAAACTAATCAAGTGAAATGGGGTGATACTCTATCCAGCAGTTACAGGTTGGACTGCGGAGTGCGTCAAGGTGGGTTGACTTCCCCGGACCATTTTAATCTGTATATCAATGGTCTGATCGAGGAACTCAGGAGAACCGGAGTCGGCTGTCACTTGGGCAATGTCTGTGTAAATAGCTTGAGCTATGCTGATGACATGGTTCTTTTGAGTCCCTCGATCAAAGGTTTGAGGAAGTTGTTGTCTGTTTGTGAGCATTATGCTGATGCTCATGGACTAAGAAAACCGAATCCATGGTATTCAGGTCTGGGACGGGTCCGGGGAACGTACCCAGTTTGTTTTTGAATGGTGCGACCATAAAGGTCGTAAAGCAGTTTAAATACTTGGGGCACATTTTGACGGACAGACTCCAAGACGACTGCGATATTGAAAGAAAGCGTAGGGCTCTCTCAGTGAGGAGTAACATGCTCGCACGCAAATTTGTGAAGTGCACCGAAGACGTCAAGAACACTCTATTTAAAGCCTATTGTCTGTCAATGTACACCTGTCAACTATGGTGCAACTTCACAAAAAGGATGTACAACTCATTAAGGGTTCAGTACAATGACGCTTACCGAAACCTTATGAAACTGCCAAGGTACTGTAGTGCTTCGAGCATGTTTGCTGAAGCGAGGGTTCCTGATTTTTATGCCATTATGAGGTCGAGGGTCGCGTCCTTTTGGCAATGTTTGAGGCGCTCCAGTAATAGCATTTTGAGGGTTGTCTCGTGCAACCTTGCAAGCCCTATATTTGTGCACTGGATTTCTGTTCACCTAAGCGGAAACAAAAAATGACGGAAAAATAATGTTATTTTTTAAGACTATGGGTACCTATACATACCTCCATGTTTTTTAATATTTTAAGGGTTTTATTGATGTTGTTTTTTATTTTTTAATGATTTTTTAATGAATTGAATTATATTTAATGATTTTTAATTAGTTAAGTAATTGAGTGATATTTTATGATTTTTAATGAATTTAATGTTATTTTATGATCTGTGATGAATTTAATGATTTCTTTGCGACCATTATTTTATCGGGTTGAATTGTATTTTTCTGGTCTTATGGGTATTTTTGCCTGAAATAAAACACTATTTATTTTATTTATTTATTTATAGCGCACCACCTAGTTATGTAGACACCTAATGGAAACACCTATGTTTCACAATTAAACTGATTGATTGATTGATCAAACTAAGTAACTTTACGCAAAAAATATTGCTGGGAAACAACTTTTTTTTGAGGTTATAAATCATGTTTTGTTGTAAAACTCAACGTAACGCACTTAAAACATTGTGCTGATGGATGGATTGAATAATACGGGGGTTGTTGTTAAAAGTCAAAATCTTACAATGTGGTTGTTGTTTAAAGTCAAAAGCTTGACAAAAAATCTTTTATTTAAAAAAGACATGTCAAAAGTTTTAACTTTGACCCGCCATATCTCCGTAACTAGAAGGTTCCCAGGTATGGTGTAGAATACAAAAATTATGCAAAGATGGGGAGAACAAGTTCATTTCGGCTTCGTGAAGAGGTGTTGTACATCTTTATTAACTCAATAATGTTAAAATAAGTGAAGCCTGATAAATTAGGCGATAATAATACACATACACGTGGCACTACCGTTCGCTTATTTCCTGGTTCAATTATCTTCCGTGAGTAACGTGTTACAGCTAATTATAATTAGCACGAGACGTAGGAGACATCTAATGAATAGTTAGGTAAGTTAATAATTAGAATAAGTGGGAGTGAGAGACTCAAGTGGGAACTAGATCTCATGACTAACTGAATGGTTACCGAGAGCTAGCAAAACAAGTGTGGGTGGATTATAAAGGGTGTAAAACATCTCTTCACTAAGCCAAAAGGCACTTGTTCTCGCCATCTCTCTCATCGAACATTTTTTTGTTCTACACAATACCTAGGAACCTTCTAGTTACGGAGATATTGGGGGTCAAAGTTTCTACGTTTTGTCAACTTTTTTAAATACAAGTTTTTACTGTAAGATTTTTACTTTATTATAAATCTCTACGACCCCCGTACTATTGATGTCATCCATCAGTGTTTAAAGTTCGTTACATTGAGTTCTACCACAAAATATGATTTTTTAAACCAAAAAAAAAGTTGTTTCCCTGGGACTTTGACCCTATTCCTAGTTTGGTGTACAGAATACTTGGTTGACGGCTTCGTGATGAGGTTGTTTACACCGTGTATTTAAAAGATGACGGGTAAGACTTGGTTGTAGTTTGCTCATACCAATAATACTCCGCGGCACTGGAAACTATAAATTTTGTAAACAAAGAATTTCTGCCAGACAATTCAATTAACAACAACAACTCCCAAATTCAATATCATACGTGTAAAACGAAACTAACGAGCAATTTCACTTGGTCGGGTTATAATTTGGCGATATGAAGCGCTGTCGTCTAATGTTTAGTGGTACTGGAACGCATCTGACATCTCGGAACGTAAACATTTCGGCCGCCATTTTGAAGCAAGATCACACTGACGCTGTCATTTTTTAATTTCCTCCTAAGGTTGCGAACCGAACGTTTGTTTACAAAATTTATAGCTTCTCGTGTCGGGGACTAAAGGTAGTAGAGATAGCCTAATACGTAAGTGGTAATGATTTTACTTAGCAGCGCAGCGGGTTAAACAACGCTTTTGCTGATGATGCTATACATATAAACATAACATACATAATAACAGTACGCCTGTTTTCCCCGAAGGATTAGGCACAGGTGTATCTATAGTAAACACATTTCACTAGTCGCCGGGCCCAGGCCATTGCCATCAACCGGGCATAAATACTTACTCCGTAGCTGCTATTGAAAAATTTTTGATGGAAGACCCCAATAGCTCATTGCCCGACTTGGGAATTGATTCCCAGACCTCATGCTCAGCAGTCACGCTTGCCACCACTACACCAACTAGTTCGTCATGCTATTGTAATAAACCGTGTTGTCTGCAAAATTTTATTATAGTACAGGAAGTCGCACTTACCAAAACCAGTAAAGAAAGAAAGAAAGAAAAAGCATTTATTAACCCGCACAGGACAAAACACATCAAAATTACCAGTATTTAAAACTTACTAATAAAAATTAAACAGATAATAAAAAAAAGACGTGTGGCACTCGGGGACTGCCGATGCCGCGGTAAAGCTATTGCATTTGTTTTTTACGGGGGGTGTTAGGTTATTTTCGTTACGGAATTTCTGGATTCGGTCTCCACGCTCAAGGCTCGCGATAGATGCTATGCAGTAGCTTAAAAGTAACGAAACTCGTCCTGTACGAGGCCAAAAGGCTCCTATCTCAGCATGCTGCTATAATATTAAAAAAAAACGTCACAGCGCTGGTATTCTGATAGGGACAAAGTGAAGGTGATGCCACGGTCAGGCCAGATACCAAAAGCTGGCTTTTATGCTAAAAAGAAACACTTAGGCCTGAATTCTTTTTACGTTGACGGTCGGTCGCTCACGGTCGTTTGCCTACGAGTATTCATTTATAAAGCACCATACTACTGACGTTAGCGGCAACCGACAGCCGTATTTTGTTCTATTTGTATTTTGTGCTCATCACGATCAACCGTACGCGACCAGTTCAGGGGCCTTAATCTTCTATATTAATAAATTCGTCACTCCAACACGATTCCATTCCCATCCCATTGTCAAATTCACAATTGTCGATTATTTGGTAGGTCAATAGTCTCGTAATAAAATTATGTTTTAATGGCATTATCGTATTGCCATTATTATAAAACCCTTAGTACAAATGGTTTTCGAAATCTACTACTAAATGCGAACATTTATTCATGCCAGATTTCGTGTACGAGATTACCATTCTATGATATTTCTTTCAATGGAGTGTCTGTGGTTGACCATTGTCATAATGGCGGCATTATATTAATAGATTAACAAACTTGTCAAAACTTGACAGAACTTGACCATTATGAAATCATTGATCGACTATTTTGACACTATTGTGATAGCAGAGTCGAGGCCCTGGTCTTAGAACGAACTGAAAGTTACTGATGAAAACTCCCATCAGACCCGCGAGGGGCCGGCAGAGCGTGCGTCGTTCATACAAACGTAATACCAAAATAATTCGTAAGCCAAACATATTCTTATGGAAGTGTGTATTTATTTCGATTGGATTACATAATATCTAGGTTCCCAAATATATATTATCAATAGACATTGATTTCAACAAGAGTTATGAGAAAAATAAGATTACTATAAAATTTTAAATTCCTCATATCTCGTCTAAATATCATTATCCTTTCAAAATATATAATTGGGAACCTAGATATTATGTAATCCAATCGAAATAAATACACACTTTCGTAAGAATATGTTTGGTTTAAGAAATATTTTGGTATTACGTTTACGCGTTTGTATGAATGACGCACACTCCGGCGGCCCCTTAAGTACCTAGCTCAAAGACTTATAAAAACTGTCTTAACGAAGTACAGACGAGTCACCAACTAAATAGTGATAGAAGATTAAAAACCTCGCCCAGAAGTGTTAGTTTAGTTTCCAAAGAAACTTGAAACCTTTTGCAACTTCGCAAACATTAGCTTTCCAAGAAAAATAAGGCGCAGGGAATAAAAAACGTGGGAAGTTTTCAAGTAAAAACTACGTGGCATTTATTTGTTGGCTATTTATTATGATGTTGGCTTTTTGGTTTCAACACTTTTAGTGTTTTTGGAGCTTAAATTTAGTTTTTCGTAACTCTTGATATTTTAGGGAAACACACATGAGAAATTACGTAACATAACAAAACATCACATCTGTAATTCCAAATAGGTTAGGCAGAAGTGTACCTAAAAGAGCACCCCTAATTCATCAGTTATGTTTAAGTCCCACGTAATAGGGAGCGAGCCGATTGCCAACAAAATACGAACTACAAACATAAAAATTACCTACATCTGTCGGATAATTTTTATAGACATAGAGATTGATGTCGATTCTGTTGTGCATAAACAAAACTTAATTTAGGCTATAACTATCTTTTTCTCACTAATAAAACGAAAAAGAGGCGGACATAATTTAGAGCTGTCAAATTTTATTCGAAATAATCCCTACTTTAATATTATAAAATAATGTGAATGTAAGTTTTTTTGCTACGCTTTCACGCGAAAACTCCTCAAACGATCATCATGAAACTTTGTACACATGTTCTTGGAGGTATTAGAAGTAACAAAGGATAATTTTTATTAAAAGAAAACTAAGCCTCACTCGCAGACGAAGTTGCGCGGGTCAGCTAGTATTTCCATACAATTGAAGACTGCACGTAAAAACATGTCGACTAAAAACACGGTGAAGCGCAAGGCATAAACTCGTTTGACATCTCTAACTTAGTTCATAGCTATGACCGTCCTTTTTTCGCACTGTCTTTTAGTAAAAGATAGCGATAGTCTAAATTAAGATTAGTTTGTGCACAACAGAATCGACACCATTATCTTATTTTACTGTATGCCATGGACTAGTCTATTTGAAGATCCTTCCAGACTGATGATCTTGTTCCAATTACAAACAACGTTCTCAAAAACCCCTTCAACTCTCAATAATCCGATCCACAAAGCGAGACAACCCTCTGACACCACTGTCACTTTCAATCCTCCCCCTTTCACCAAAAATAGAATAGTAAACAGAAAAATACCCGGAAAGAGCAGTGACCTCTCGTCATAATGTTTTATGAATATTTTTCAACTGGCCACAAAGTAGACAGGCACCCGAAGGTCAGCTTTATTCAATACAGAGCAATGGTCGAAAACACTAGAGCCAATACACTCACGGCCGGTTTTTGTTGAACCCTATAAAGCAATTTGCGGTCGTCGCAATCATTTGTTTGCGCAATCCAAAATCATCGCAGGGTCAATACTTCTGGTTTTAAAAAAAGGGACAAATAAACACGACTCTCGTGTGTTTGCGTGACGATTGCTCATAATCTGGTCACAGTGAAGACACTGAGATCTCCGCTTTTACAGTGCTACAAGATTTTTTTGGCACTTGAATGGCATTGACAAGGAACTTTTTATGAAATTGCAAGTCTGACTGCTCTCCTATACTAAAGGGGTTGTGCTGGTCAGATAAAAAGTTGCTCCATATAAAAAAACTGAAATTTCGGCTGCATCAGGTTAGACTGGAAGCCGAACCATATTTGGGAAAAGGCTTGGCAGATAATGATGCATGCAGCTGTCCTTCTGCACCCGTCTTTCTTGTGACCTGCCTGTCTACGATGTCGGAGTTTCGTCGGGTTCTGTTACAGACTTACATGTTTTTGACGGTTGCTACAGTGCATCCCGTTTTTCGCTTAGCTTTTTCGCTGGTTAAATTAGGGTGTATGGTTGTAAGGGTGTAGAATGGTTGTCTGCACAGGAATATTTTATTTCGAGTTGAGAGATGGAATGGGGAATATTTAGATGAAGGGGTGTTAAACATTTTTTATTGTTACGTTGCGTCAAAATAACATTGTACTTATTTTATTTATTGTTTTGCAGTTGTAGATCTTTGACAGTTGTAACAGATAGTCAGTGGACTGAAAGTTTGACAACCAGTCTTACAAAGTGTTGAGATTCACGATCTGCAGAGTCAATTTACTAAATAAATATTGTGGAAAAGGCGAAATGAAAAACCTGGTAAGCGTTGTATGATGGTTGCTATTCAAACACAAAAGTCACAAACATGGTACAATAATTTTAAACCTCGAATATCTTTTTTATCGACATTACTTATGACATTTAAAACCTAACAAACAGTAGTTAGAAAGTAGGTTTTACAACATCCGCCCTTAATGGAAATAAAAAGATTAAGTAGTAATGCTAAACACAATAAAAATAATAAAACATTACTACCGAACTAAACAGTAATACAGAAACACAAGCCGACAAAAAATAAATAAATAGAAAATTATTCTACCTATTTATCGTTAAACCCATATTAACAACGCACCTAAGATGAGCTATGCGCCTTAAGGGCTTGGTTAAAACATCGGCTGTCATTTTATCCGTAGGTATAAACTTTATATCTATCAGACCCTCAGTAACCTTTTCACGAATAAAATGATATCTCGTATCAATGTGTTTGGTTCTATTGTGGTGGATTGGATTTAGCACAAGTTTCTGTGCACTTTGACTATCGTTGTGCAACAACACCCTATCAGCAAAACCAGTAATGTCACACACTAACCGTCTGAGGAAAATAGCCTCCTTTGCAGCACTGGTCAAGGACATATACTCAGCTTCTGTAGACGATAAGGCTACCGTCGGCTGCTTCTTACACTCCCAGCTAATAGGTCCATCTGCTAGCGTGAAGTAGTAACCAGTGTACGACCGACGGTCATGTACACAATTCGCCCAGTCAGCATCCGTGTATCCACACAAACGTCTACCGACTTTCCTGTAAGTAATACAGTAATCCATAGTACCTTTTAAATACTGTAACACTCTTTTCGCGGCCAACCAATGCGTCTTATCATAACAGTTATTAAACTGACTTAAATAGCTTGTGGCATAAGCTATATCAGGCCTCGTATTCACAGCTAGGTACATGAGACATCCTATCAAGTTTTGGTAAGGATATTCACAAAGAGATGATGGATTACCTTTCTCCAACTTGTTATTCTCTAAAGGTGTAGACATCTCCTTGCAATCTTGCATATTAAACCGCTGCAACACTGCCTGAATATAGGTCTTCTGACTGACCACGATTTTATCGGCAACACGGTTAATATTTAAACCTAAACAATATGACAATTCACCCAAATCTTTTAGCGAGAAAAATTTTTCCAAGTCATTTTTGACATTGTCAAACGAATTTTTTTCTTTGTAAAAGACAATTATATCGTCAACATAGACTGCAAGTATTAAGGTTTCACTACCAAACTTTTTCAAGTAAACACATGATTCCGCAGATGTTCGTGCAAAGCCAATTTTTGATAGGATTTGATGCAATTTTATATTCCAGGCTCGAGCTGCCTGCTTCAAACCATAAATGGGTTTTCTGAGCAAACAGACTTTACCTTCTGCCCCGCGCTCAGTAAATCCCTCAGGCTGTTGCATGTACACCTCCTCCTCTAAGTCCCCATTGAGGAATGCGGTATCCACATCCATGTGCTGGATCTTTAAATCCATTTCTGCCGCCAACGCTATAAGGGTACGCAGAGATGAATTTCGAACCACAGGGGCAAAACTCTCATTATAGTCAGTCCCCCAAACTTGACTAAAACCTTTCGCAACTAGTCGCGCCTTATGCTTGACTATTGCACCGTTTGCGTTCCTCTTTACCTTGAACACCCATTTACATGGAATAACCTTTTTATTTGGTTTATCCACTAATGTCCAAGTCTGCTTATTCAATAGGGCAGTGTACTCATCCCTCATTGCGGACATCCAGTTATCTTTATCATCGCTATTAATAGCTTCACGGTAACTTTTCGGATCGTCACACAACAAATCAACATCGTGAGTGCCATATGAATAATAATTTGGAGGTTTACGTACTCTTTCAGGATACCTTCTTACAGGACATTCAACGCTGGGTTCATCTGAAGGAACCAGGGACAGATCATGTTGTTCACCTGAATGTAGAGACTCCATGTCACCAAATCCACCAGCTTCATCAGTCGCGTCCACAAAATCGTCAACTTGCTCTGCCTCCATGTGCACCCCTTCTGAAGTAGGTGAAGAAGCAGAAGTAGATGAGATAGAAATCTCCTGTGGCGATGTGGTATCTGAAGAAGTTTGTGAAAAAAGATTAACGACATTAGGGCTCACAACAACTTCAGGCAGAACAGATTTATCCTTCAATCCTGAAAAAATATTTTCAAAGAACGTAATATCCCGTGACTTAATCAACCTCCGAGGGTTTTCCACGCTACGGAAATAATAACTCCTTGGATCGTCTGAATATACAACGAAGATATGTTCAGAAGCTTTCATGTCTAGCTTAGTTCTCTGGCATGACGGCACGTGAATTAAAGCTCGGCAACCAAACACTCTTAAATGAGACAGGTCAGGCTTACTACCACACCACATTTCAAATGGCGTCTTACCATCAAGTGCACGATGAGGTGACCTATTCTTTAAATAAACACTAGTCTCTACAGCATCCTGCCAAAAAACTTTCGACAGAGAGCTGTGTGCCAGCAAGGAACGGGCCTTCTCCACAATACTACGATTGCAACGTTCACTTACCCCATTTTGTTGAGGGCTATATGGTACAGACGTTTCATGTCGAATCCCTTGAGCCTGTAAATAGTCTGTCAGCTCCTTGTTGACATACTCAGTACCATTGTCTGACCGAAGGGTTCGAATCTTAGTGCCAGTCTGTCTCTCAACAAGTGCTTGGAAAGCACAAAAATACTTCTGAACTTCTGTCTTAGATGACATACAATAAAGGGATATAAAACGTGTATAATCATCTACAAAAATAATAAAATATTTATTACCTTTAAAAGATTCAGTGGTCAGGGGACCACAAACGTCCGTATGGACCAATTCTAATGGTGACGAAGCCTTCTTATACTTTATCCCTTTGAAAGGCTTCCGGGCCTGCTTACCTTCTACACAAGGTACGCATGGTTCTTTGTCAACCTCAGTATACTCCACACCAACAGCAAGACCTTTTCTGAGTAGATCCATACCAATACGGCAGAGATGTCCTAGACGCTTATGCCAAAGCTGAAACTGGGACAAATTAGTGTGAACATTATAAGCTGAAACTCCTTGCGGTTTTACTGTACAATCTAAAGTGTACAATCCACCATAAATAGAACCATGTAAAACAGGATCATTTCTAAAAGAAACATCATTAGAATTATAAAAATTACAGCCATTCGTATCAAAAACAACCGAGAAACCCTTCTCTACTGCCTTTTTGACTGATAATAAATTACAATCTAGGCCAGGAACATGTACCACATTAGAAATCTTCTTGTATTCGGTTTTTGTGTCAATAGTAACATCTCCTAAACCCACAGCCGGCAAACTTTTACCTGATGCTACAGTTATCTTCCCATCACAGGGTCGGTAACTATAAAACCAATCAGCATGTGGAGTCATATGAGTAGACGCACCAGAGTCGATAATCCACTTCTCAGACATCTGAACACTCGGTGCAGACAAAGCCAGTTCCGTGACACCATCCAAAACCAATTTCGTGACACATGCATCCATATTCCCTGAACTAGAAGCAGTAAGTCCCTTATCTTCAGAACAACTTCCTGTAGAGCAACTCGCCTTTGCCTTTTTCTCCTTCTTTTTGAGAGGACAATTAGGACTTTTGTGCCCTGGCTTCTTACAACGAAAGCAAATAACCTGCTTGCTAGTATGCAGCGCAGCCACACCATCATTAGTCTCCTTCGTCATTTCGCTCAACAACTTAGCTCTCACCAAATCTGTTGTGACTTCAACGCTCCCATTCTCAAGCGCCATTATCATGGGCTCGTAGCGAGACGTTAGACCTCCCAATATAATAGCTGCTAAAGAACTATCTTCTATGGTTTTGCCAATATCGGCCAGGTCTAGTGCAGTTGTAGTTATTGCTGTTAAGTAGCCTTCTAAATCAGAAAAGTCAGATAAGGAGTACCTGTACAACTTTCTTTCCAGTGACAGTTTACGACCCAAACTTCGATCCTCGTAGGATTTCATAAGAGCATCCCACGCTTCTTTTGCGGTCTTAGCTGGTCGAACAATCGAAATAGCAGCGCCATCCACAGAAAGGCATATTTTTGAAAGAGCCTTTTCATCTTTCCGTACATCGTCGGGCGTCTTATTCCCTTCGAGAACTCCTCCGCTTACCGTTTCCCATAATCCTTCATGGATTAGCAACATCCGCATTTTAAATTTCCATATAGTGTATCCTAGTCTATTATGTAGTATAGGAATACCATTTAGCGATGAAATAGATACTGCAGAGGACATGTTCACTAAGTAATAATTCAACAATCTCCTTTTAAGTTTGATTGTGAATAAATTATATAGAGCCTCGTGCTGATAACGTGTTGAGATTCACGATCTGCAGAGTCAATTTACTAAATAAATATTGTGGAAAAGGCGAAATGAAAAACCTGGTAAGCGTTGTATGATGGTTGCTATTCAAACACAAAAGTCACAAACATGGTACAATAATTTTAAACCTCGAATATCTTTTTTATCGACATTACTTATGACATTTAAAACCTAACAAACAGTAGTTAGAAAGTAGGTTTTACAACACAAAGTATTGCCTAGTACTAACTGGGTTGTGGAAGTCAGATAGACAGACGCTCCATGTAAAATACTGAAGTTCAGCTTCATCTGGTAAGACTGAAAGCCGTCCCCAACATAGTTGGGAAAAGCGATGTAAGTATATGATTTTTTGTCTTGAATATTATAGCCAATATTTGTACCAATATTATCAAGAATCATCGACATCTTAATCTTTTGTAAAAGCTAAATACACTACAAAACATTATTATCTAACCAAAAGAATTCCTTCCAAAGAAAAAACAGCTACATTCTTTACAAACCAAAGCAAGTACTGAGTTAATTAAAGCGTAGATTCTTTTTTTCTTTAAAACATTAAATATCTTGAAGTTCATTAAAATAGTGCAATAGTTTCACACGGACTCTTTAGTCGTTAAATAAAAACTAATAAGAATAATGTACATGAAAGAGTTTCAGCTTATTTTTTGTTCTTATTACAAGTTTTTATTATCTTGGTTGCTAAAGAGAGGATGACGTTGGCTTGATTATAAGAAAGAAGGAAAGAAAGAAAGATAGAAAGAAAGAAATAACAATCACGCTTTTAATCCTCGAAGGGTAGGCAGAGGTGTATCAAATAGTACAGCTATATTTTGCCAGTTATGTTAAATCCCGTTGTACTATGGGGCCAGCGGTGGCGGCCCCAACTTACGAACAGTAAGTCGTGGGTTCGAACCCACGCAGGCGCATTACTTTGTGTAATTTATTTCAACACCACTGCTCTCAATAACGATGAGGGAAAGCATCAAGATGATACTGGCATGTCCAAGAACCAAAAAATTCGAAAACATTTGTGACATCTACCAATCCACACAGGGCCCGCTTTGTGGATTATAGCATTATAGCCGCAGTGAAGATCATTAATAGGCTGATGATGATAATGAATAAGGAGTGAGCTTATTGCCATCATCCAGGTACAAAATCAGACTCCGTGGCTGCTACTGAGAAATTCCTGATCGAAAAACCCAATAACACTTTGCCCGACCCGGGAATCGAACCCACGCTCAAATGGTCAGCAGTCATGCTTGCGACCACTAGACCAACGAGGAAGACAAGTTAAATTAATGGTTAATTAAACTTATATTGTCGGGTTGAGCCAACTCGCGATCATGGCGCTTGCAACAGCGTCTGCAGCTTCAAAATAATAAATAATCACGGAAGATATCCCGTAAGCTGTGTAAACTTAAAACAGTGTTTAATGGTTAATTACTTTGATTAAGCGATAGCAAGAGAAATCAATGCACAAGCTAGGATCATCGGCATTTATTTTATTCATTTATTTATTGGATAAGGCACACCAACGACATATTTACAATATATAGATCCATTCCAAACTAGTGTGTCGTCAGCCAGGAAGTGCTTGAGTCAAAGCTTCTTCATGTAGTTGCTTTTGTTATGCTGGTTGATAGGCAGTGTGAGCAACATTATAATTATGCTGTAGCATATACACAGAAACTTAGCGAGAATGTCCGTAGAATTTAGTTTTTTTTTTCTCTGTATTTTATAAGTGGAGACCTGTAATTGGCTTTCAGACTATTGTACTGTCCTTGATCTGTTTGTTTTAGCTGTAAGTCTCCCATGTTATTTAAATAAATAAATAAAAATAAATAAATATTGGTTCCATATGGTGATTATAAGTATACAGTGCGTGTAAATACGTCACTTATATACAACATTTACAACAAACAATTATTAAATTTAATTAAAAATTATTAAAAACAAAGTGAGTTAATTATGAACTTAAAAAAAAAGTGAAATATAGTTACAATCCAAATATAGTCAAACTAAATCAAATCAATAAGTAATGCAATACAATTTAAAATAGAATATAGATTAACTTATTATTGTATTTAAATAAAAATTAAATTGCATAAAGTATAAATTCAAATAAATAAGTAAGTATAAAGCTGGTTTCAGGTCGATTTCAAGGATTTTTATTTTGAACTTTGACAGAATATCAAAGAAAATGTCGATATTACTGTCAACTGTACAAGCTCTGCTGTAAAAATATTACTAGTGAATTATAATTATACATTTTTTGATTCGACACTGAATCTTGAACTTGTATCACTGTCCTCTCAAAAGATATATTTGGGAACATATTCTGTAATCCAATCGAAATAAATACACACTACCTTATGAATATGTTGGATTACAAATAATTTTGGTATGACGTTTGTATGAAATACGCATGCTCCGCCGGCCCCTCAAGGGAGGGAGCATGCTGTCCCAGATTTGTGCGACACGGTTTAGTGGCAAACGTCCTAGTGGTTCGCTTGGACCGGAGGTGGTAATGACGGGGTGCGTCCAGGGAGATTTTGTTAAGGAAGTTTGGAGTCGATGATAACCCATTCACAGATTTACGAAGTGTCAAAAAATCGATTACAGCCCTTCGTCGTTTCAGTGAATCTAATTTCAAATATTTTAATCGTTCGGCGTAATCGGCTCTATGCGGACACTTGTGGTCTTTAAATCGCAAGCACCTCGTAATTTGTTTTTGAATGCGTTCAATTCGATCTGTATGAATTTTGTAAATCGGATTCCAGACTGGAGATGCGTATTCTACGAGGCTACGCACGAAGGTGTTAAATAGCACTTTCAGTGATAAATGATAAATGATAAATGATCTTTATTTTGTAAGTAGGTTTTCACAAACACTTTTACACGTCAATTTTTTTTTTAAACTAGTTGGGGCCGGTGTTTCGTACCTGACTACTCTGAGAAGAAACAGCCGAAACAAACTCAGAGGTCATAGTCTCTTTTGAAGTCCAGACATAATCTTGCTCAATTCACATGAGGATCATGTAGATGTTAGTGTCTGAGATGGTCTTTTGAAGAAAGAACCATACAGATTTGAGTAAACCTGTCCAGTCAGTGCAAGCATTTGTCAGTTATCGTGTAGCTCGACTTATAACACAAGGAGCTCAACGAAACGACGAACAATACCAAAGAAAGGACATTTGGGTAGGTCGCTTATAGAACTCAAACTGCCAGACGGTTGGGGGGTAAAAAAAATAAAATAAAATAAAATGAAATGTAACCCACATGTTCCTCACATTCACAAAAGCGAAAAAAATAAAATAAAATAAATAATAATTTACAAAATGAATGTCAATAAAAATACGATATGTCAAAATACACACACATAAAACAATAAAAATTAACTAAAAATGTAAAAAATAATAAAATACTGAACTAAGTATTCATGTCAAGTCATTAAATGTCAAAAACCACAAGTAAATATTCATGTCAAATACACACACACACACACAAAATAATAAACAATAAAGTAAAAAAATAATAATAATATGCATTCATGTCAAAGTGTATAAAAGAAAGGAATCAATAATAAACAAGCGAAGTCCGAAATTTCTATATTCGCAGAGCAAATTTCGTTGGAGCAGCTTAATCCCAAGCCTTTTTATCATCGAGGTAGTGATTAACATGATAGTAGGCTTTCAGGCATAGCTTCCGTTTTATAAACGATTTGAATTTATTTAGACTAAGTGCTTGAATATGGCTCGGAAGTTTATTGTAAAAGCGTATACATTGGCATCTGAACGTTCCCCCTATTTTATTGAGCCTCGTAGCAGGAATAACAAATTTGTGTTTGTTTCTCGTATTTATGTTGTGGATATCACTGTATTTTTTAACAAATTAATATTTTTGTGTGCGTACAAAAGATTTTCATAAATATATTGAGAGGGCATAGTAAGAATATTAATCTCTTTAAATTTTTCTCTGAGGGAGTATCGGGGACTTAATTTATAAATTGAACGAATTGCCCTTTTTTGCAATACAAATATAGTCTGAATATCGGCGGCATTGCCCCACAAGAGGATACCGTACGACATCACGCTGTGGAAATAACTAAAATAAACTAAACGGGCTGTTTCCAAATCAGTTAAATCACGAATTTTTCTAACGGCGTATGCTGCAGAGCTAAGTTTTTTTGACAATTTGTGTATATGCGGGCCCCACTGAAGCTTGGCATCCAAAGTTATGCCTAAGAACACTGTGCTGTCTTCCGGTTTCAACTCTTCATCCTTGATTACTACACTAGTTTCCACTTGTCTTACATGGGGTATCGTAAACTTAATACATTTGGTTTTTTTCTCATTCAGGAGTAGATTGTTAACATTAAACCAATTAACGACTTTTTCCAGGGCGCTATTAACATCATCCGTAACTAACTGCTGACGTTTAAGTTTAAATAAAAGTGAAGTGTCGTCTGCAAACAATACTATATCATGATTATCCTTTATGAGGTAAGGCAAGTCATTTATATAAATGAGAAACAAAAATGGACCAAGAATTGAGCCCTGGGGTACCCCCATTCTTACTACGGATCCGGGAGATCTTTTCCCGTTAACATCAACTCTCTGAATCCTATCACTCAAATATGAAGTAAGAAGATCCAGAGAGCCGTTACGGACTCCGTAATGGTGTAGTTTCCTGATTAAAGTTTCATGAAGAACGCAATCGAAAGCCTTGGATAAATCGCAAAAAATTCCCAAAGCATCGAATTTGTCCTCCCAAGCATTATAAATGTGTCCTAAAAGTTCAACACCGGCATCAGTAGTTGAACGACCCCTTGTAAAACCGAACTGTTTTTTATGCAATAACTTATGTTTATTAAAAAAACTTTGCATTTGTTCCAAAATTAATTTTTCAAAAATTTTACTAAATGTTGGTAGTACTGAAATAGGTCTATAATTTGTGGGGTCTGATGTACTACCCGATTTAAATAATGGTATTATTTTACTATATTTCATTAGATCAGGAAACTCACCACGGTCAATACAATCGTTAAATATTACTGCTAAAGAAGGAGCTACAATGTTTATAATAGATTTAGCCACGTCCACAGAATGACCCCATAGATCGGCGGTCTTTTTAACATTTAAGGTGTGAAAGATTTTAATTATAGGTATCTTTACAGGTTACATAATGAAAGTTAAATTCGGAATCAGAGACTGAAACGTTTTCCTTAAGTAAAGACTCGGCAGCAGCAGGTGACGAGTTTAGCGATTTAGTAGTCGATACGGGAATATCCGCAAAGAAATTTTCAAAGGCCGTAGCAACTTGATTGTCTGCATTTAAAACATTATCGCCAATAGCCAGGCTGATGTCACTACTTCGGTTGCAAGACCTTCCCGTTTCGCTATTAATAACGTTCCATGTCATTTTAATTACATTACTACTATTTTTAATTTTTGAACTCAAATAACGCGACTTTGCTATAAAACAAACTTTTTTAAATAATTTAGAATAATTCTTAACATACAAATTAAATTCTACAGTGTTTACATATGTCCGCTCTTCATACAGCTCATACAGTCGTTTTCGACTCTTATGAATACCAATGGTGGCCCAGTCATTGAAAGAAGCGTTACTATTAACCGAGATTGTCTTAGTGACAAATGTGGTTTCAAATTGTGTGCAATACATACTAAAAAAATCGTTATAGTGTTGATTGGGATCACCATTGGTTGACAAAAGAGGTAATTTAGATATAAGTTTAGTTTTAAAAATTTCCAGGCGATTTTTACTTTTAGGATTAACAATGATATCTTTTTTAGAAACTTTCTTGTCCACATTTGGAATTGTGATCGATTGCCCACAGTGATCTGAATCAATTAAGTTAATAATCACTTTTTGGGTAGGTATAATATCAGTGTAAATATTATCTAAGCAAGTAGCACTAGTTGGGGTTATTCTAGTAGGCTCAAGGTGATCAAGATTGTATGACTGAAACAGGCTTATAATTTTAGAACTTAACCCAGAATTTTCTAATAAATTAATATTAAAATCACCACAACAGATTATAGACTTTTTGGAACTACTGATTTTATGCAATACTTCATCCATTACCCTTTCAAAACAGTCATACAACCCTGAAGGAGGTCTATACACACTTAATATAATAAACTGCTCCAATTCTATACAGGCTATTTCAACTGTTCGCTCAACAGATAGGCTAACAATATCCTTGCGGTCTTTAAATTTAAGCTGGTTATTTACTAGGATTAATGCGCCGCCATGTATAGCATTTACCCTGCTGAATAAACTACCAACCTGGTGATTACTGAAATTGAAAATTAATTGATCATTTTTTAGCCAATGCTCCGTTATACAAAGAATATCTATGTTATTACAATTCAAAAAAAGTTCTACTTCTAATTCCTTGTTTAAAAATCCTTGAATATTTTGGTGAACCAAGTTGATGCCATTAAAATTCTCGAAACATTCGCCTGATTTATTACCTGGCTTCCTTATAATGTTGCAAGAGGTTGCCTCTGTTGTCTCAATTTCTAATTTAAATGACTGACTAATTCATTCACTGTGATCAAACTATTGACAGAGTTATTTAACTGAATGTTGCATTGTTCAACAGAGGCAACTTGATTAGCCAAGTTCTTGGCTGTAATATAAAAATAATATGATAGCGACACAGCTACTTGTCTTTTACAATACTTGGAAAGATAGCACCTGTCCACAAGATATCTATCTTTTGTCAAATAAAAATTGTCACCAGTATAATTGTTGATGTCAATTAAATGAAATACATCACTATTAAATGTCAGATCATGCAATGTATTATTAATATTATATCTAAAGTAATTTTCTTCCTGTGGCAAACTTTTACTATATGGAAATGTGAACATTACAATTTTCCTTAAACTCAGGTTACTTAGTGATCTATAATATTGGAGTAATTCTCCTTTATTCACATTACCCCTATTTCCAACAAATATTATTAGTATAGAATCCTGGTTGAAGTTGTAATTAATAATTTTCTTCATGATGTCATATAAGGAACAACCAGGCATACAAAAGTTCATAATTGAATGTCCCGGATACTTATTTGTCAATAATTGGCCTAAATCCTTTCCAATTTCATCTGAGAAGATTATAATTTCTTTGTTGACTATCTTTTCAGTTAAGCAATGACTAATTTCTAATGGTAAACTAACACAGGACTGTGATATGGTTGTATGAGACAGAGACAATGAATGGGCCGGTGTCGACTCAACACATGTGGGTGTACAATGCTCACAGTTGTTAGTTTCAGTACTTACCAGCTCATTCATAGCCAATACATATTCCCTCATTTGGTTTTCAGAGGCTGTATATTTAATATTGAGTGAAGTTAACTTCTGTTGTAGGTGGTCAACTTCACGCTGCAAGTTTTCTGTGTCAATTTGGTACTTCCTATTACTTTTATCTAAGTTTAAAGAATACATATCTAATTGTTTTAGAAGGTTCAACCTTTCTCTATTTAATTTTACATTTTTTATGAAAAACTTTTGTTTTTTTACCATTTTTTTAGTTTTCATTATGTATTTGTTTATTTTAATATATTTTTTTAATTTATTCCTACTAGTAATCACTACTGATTTTACTGACTTTAATTCGTCATCACCTGTCAGATCTATAGTGCAAGGTTGGTATTTATCAGAAAGCATTGACGGAGCAATTGGTACCAATTCATTGAACAGACTTTGGTTCAATGAGGCCGTGATGTTATGATTGGTTGTTTCAAGTATTGATATTTGACTTCTGGCCTCATGTAGCTGTTGTTGTAGATGCTGTTTGTGACTGAGAGTTTGTTCATACTCTGTGCTACATTGACTGAACCCGTCCACAATGACTTGGAGCCGATCCCGGTCTTCAATGGCATCAGTGAATTGAGTGTATAACTGTGTCATTTCGATTTTTAACTTATTATTTCTTTCATGGGCTTCAGAGAGCACCCTTTCATTGTCATCTATTTCCCTGTTTAGCTGGTTACAGGACTCCTTACACGCCTTTAGTTCGCTCAAAGCCTGACTAAGTTTGAACTCTTCGAGGCGAGCGCGGGCACTGCGTGTCATAATCATGATGTAGGAGAATAGAGACAAGATACGACGTAAACGTAAACAATGTACTACTAAGTAAAATAAGTTATATTGTACCTGTTATTAAGATGACAATGCAAGATTCCTCCGAACCGGCAACTGTCAGTTTCACAAATGATTGTATTACACTAAGTTTTGCTTTGATTCTACAAATCTACACTATATTTCTCACTATACTTGCTAAATACTCATTATTTTATAAGAAAGGGGCCTTAATATGAAGGAAATACAATATTTAATAATAAAACTAAAGGGACTAATTCAAATCAGCTGTTAGCTGTAGTGTTGCCACAGGAAAAAAAAAAAAAAAAAAAGAAGTGGAAAGGTTCTCTTGAATTCCTTGCCAATTTTGTTTATAAGCCCAATTATTTTCATTGCCTTTTTAATTATATCATTGACTAGCCAGCGGCTTCGCCCGCGTGAAGTTTGATTATTGTCCCATGGAATCTTACTACCGCGATAGAAAGTAAACTATCTGTGTGCAAAATTTCATCCAAATCCGTTCAGTAGTTTTTGCGTGAAAGCGTAACAAACAAACTTACATTCACATTTATAATATTAGTAGGGATATGGATGTGTGTGGTAAATGACAGGCCACTGCTAAGCACTTCACCAAGATCGCGTATGTTTTGTACTCGTTCCAGTGTTGTCCCCTTGAGAGAATAGGATGATGGTATTGGGTGCTTTTTCCGCGTAAATGTTATGTGATAACATTTGCTGGTATTGAGAACCATTCCATTCATCACACACCAGCTCTGTATCGAATTTAAATCGGATTGGAGTAGAGCAATGATCATCATCATCTTTTCCCCCCGAAATCAATTACTGCTGGGCTTAAGGCCTCCCTTTACTTCTGCAACGATTCCTAGTTCAGTTCCGTATGTCTCTCTTCCTATCTCCTGAAATTTTGATCACGAGATTGTGATCCCGAGATTTTCCACCGTTTGTCCTATACGGTATTGGCATATCATCAATTAATAATAAAGCTATATCCTAATTACTCCAACGCAATTAAAAATTCGTAAACAAACAAAGGGAGTCGTGTATTTCAATTATGATTACTCACTTTTCCAGTCGACTTAATTTACTTCGAAGGAAAGTTATTTAAAAGTTATTTAAAGAGAGGTTTCCCTTTTGATCTTGTCTTTAACCTTGTGTTTGTGTAAGATAATTAGAATTAATTCGGATCAAGTGAAAATACAGGCATTAAAAATAAATACTCCATGAGAATTTGAATTCTTAGTACACTATGAACAAAATTGATACGAGAGGTTCTTTTGTTAGTGAAATGTGACACAAGGTGGCGCCATGAATTTAGAAAATATATTTCATCAACAAGATACAAAGCTGAAAATGATATTGTATTGTACAAACAAAACGTATCCATCTATCCATCGTATCGCTTTCGTATCATCTTTAGAATACATACGACAGCGTTTAGTCAAGTCAAGTCAAAAGTGCAGCCGTTAATATAGAAAGAAAGAAAGAAAAAACATTTATTAGCCCGACAGGACAACACATAAAAAAATATATATATGACGACAGATTAGGGGTGTCTTCATTATTTTGTTGGTCGGTCATGATGGCACGTGGAGTCCGACGTGAAATAATACACAGGCACTGTTCGGTACACTCAACTTTACTGTTCGCAACACTTTACAATAAAAAATAATAAAAGATTAAAAATGTATTCTCGGATTCAAATTGAAATAAAAATGGAATGTAGTGAGGTTAGCCAAGTCAACCGTTGGTCGCCACCATCAAACTTAAAATGTGTCCCTGCACAAGTCTACTGCTTTTTTTTTATAAACTTCAAAAATGACCAACGACAACTTATTCGACTAAACACACACAAGCATTGCCAGACTAAAAATCAAATTAAACAAACAAAATTAAAATTATGATAAACGCTTGACATTCCATTAGGCGATCTGCGACACGGCCATTTCTGACCTTCACACGACCTCGTGGGATGAGGTACCTGAAAAGACAAATAATCCAGAAAAGTAACTAGTTCACTCGGCTATCCTGACCCACGTCAGGGACATTCTCACAAAATGATTGGGTCAGATTAAAACGCAATACTCATAATAAGAAAGCATAATTGGTTGAGAACCAAACATAACAAACTAAAATTAAACATTACTGAAAGCACAAAATTCGGAAAGCATTTAGGACTCTATCAAACAAATCCACAACACTTAACCAGTGCCATACATCACTACTTACCCAGTAGTGTAATTCACTGCAGTACTTAACCAGTACTTAAAATTGTAGCACTTAACCAGCGTTACAAATCCTATCACTTAACCAGTGATAATAATAATAACGCTTAACCAGCGATATTAACACACTAACGCTTAACCAGCGAAAGCACACCATAACACGCTTAACCAGCGTTTCAACAACTAACGCTTAACCAGCGAAAGTCAACATAATCCGCTTAACCAGCGATTATAACACTAACGCTTAACCAGCGATAGTCAACACAGCTCGCTTAACCAGCGATTATAACACTAACGCTTAACCAGCGATAGTCAACACAACTCGCTTAACCAGCGATTTCACTACTAGCGCTTAACCAGCGATAGTCAACATCACTCGCTTAACCAGCGAGAACAACACTAACGCTTAACCAGCGATAGTTTGCATAACTAACTCGCTTAACCAGCGGTAACGTATTGGGAAAGAGTAATGATAGAAATAAAATGTCACAATTCCAAAAATTAAACAGGTTCATTCATTGGTCTCTACATCATCATTAATTTCCATTGGCACATTAGAATCAGGCATTTTTCTAAGGCGATCGTGAGCATATTTATAGTGGCGATTACTTGTTAGAGACTTTAAATTGTATCTGTCACCGTCTAACACTTCAACGACCTTAAATGGCCCTTTATACTTAGGGTCAAGTTTTGTCTGATTTCTCTCTTCGTTTTTCAAGAGAACAAAATCACCTACGACAAATCGATCAAACTTAGCTTTATTGGAATCAAATCTTGCTTTCTCATAATTTGCATTCCTATCCATGTTAACGACAGCGTCGGATCTTACTTCGTCAATACTAATTTCGGGCTCATCGGAAAACATTAAATCAAGAGGACGTGCAACTTTCCCTATGAGAAGTTCTAGAGGGCTGTGTTTGGTTACTCTGTTCACAGTGCAATTAAGAGCTAACTGCACATCTGGGAGAGAGTCTTGCCATGAACGGTCCATGCTAGTCTCTACTGCCATGAGCATATTTTTTAGAGTACTCATAACCCTCTCTACCTGACCATTCGCGCGGGAACTACCAGTTGCAATTAAGTGCAAACTAATATTATGAGAGGTACAAAACTCGCGGAAGTCGGTACTTGCAAAACAACGTCCTTGGTCTGCGATTACTCGCGTCGGCGCTCCGAACAATGTGACACAGCTTTTTAAAGCACGAATAGCACTAGCACTATTGATATTCAGGGTGTGATGTAGAAGCACATATTTTGTGAAGGCGTCAATGAGAACAAAGACATACTCTTTCTTATCATTTTTGCCACTTAACTTGCCTGTAGCATCAATATGAAGGGTATGCCAAGGGATCGCTATTTTAGGAATGGGATGTAATTCCGCTGAAACTTTGCCTGAGTGCGATTTAGAAATTTTGCAAACAACACAACTCTCAACAAATTTCCTAACAAATTTTGCCATATGCTCAAACCAATACAAATCGTACATTTTTTCAAGGGTTTTCTCCCAACCTAGGTGCATAAGGGACTCGTGAGTGGTGCTAACAATAGACCATCTCAAAGCTCTAGGTACTATAGGCAGACATAAACTCCTATTGTTACGCTGTATCTTACGATGTAAAACACCAGATCTGATCTCGTAAGTTTTTGCGATATCATTGTCAAGATTCCCGTCTTTAATTTTAACCATAAGCTCAGAGATCTCGTTATCACGTTGTTGCTCAGCCAGCAACCAATTGGCAGAGAAATTCGTGATATTGATTTGCTTCTGCTCTACTTTTGTGAATGGGGTTTTGTCAGGTACGGGATTTCGAGAGAAAAAGTCAGCATGTTGCATCCGTTTTCCATCAACATGAATAATGTTGAAGTCAAACGACTGCAAAAATGCCCACCACCTATGAACCCTAGGTGTGAGATCTAGCTTTTTACGAGTGGACTCAAGAGCGTGACAATCGGTCATGACTGTAAAATGGTTGCCGTACAAGTAATGCCTAAAATGCCGAACCGCATTCACAACTGCGAGAGTCTCCAACTCATATGAGTGGTATTTAGACTCTACAGCTGTGGTGCGTTTGCTATAGTAGGCGACCACGCAACGTTTGGCATCCTTTTTCTGAATCAAAATTGCACCATAACCTAACGAACTGGCATCTGTGTGCAATTCAATGGGACAGTTTGGGTCAAATATAGTCAGAACAGGGTGGTTGGTTAAGGCAGAGATAATTGTTTGTCTAACAGTCTCGTGAGAAGGTTCCCATTTGACATTACCTTTAGAGACACTTGTCAAAGCATAAAGAGGAGCCATGATCTGCGAGAATTTTGGGATAAATTGGCGAAAGTACGATGCCAGACCAATAAATTGTCGTAACTGAGTTACAGTCTTTGGGGGAGGGAGAGAAACAAGGGTTTCTATCTTTTTAGGGTTCGGTCTAATTTCACCAGAGCTAACCTCAAAACCCAGGTACTCAACTTTTTGTTTGAGGAACGAACATTTTTTGAGATTAAATGAGAATCCAGCCTTTGTCAAAACATCTAAAACTAATTGCAACCTATGTAGAGCTTGATCGACATTTGACGCTACGACCATTAAATCATCCATGTAGACCACGACAAACGTATTTGCAAGCTCTCCTAAGGCTTTAGTCACTGCACGTTGAAAAACCGAAGGGGCATTGCGCAAACCGAATGGCATGGCTAAATACTCGTATTGCCCGTCGGGCGTAACAAATGCAGTGCGCTCAATGGAATCCGGATGAACTGGTATTTGGTGGAATCCACTAGCCATATCTAGAGTTGTGAAGTAATGAGTACCGTGAAGCATATTAATTTGATCGGAAATCATTGGCAATGGAAATCTGTCAGGCACTGTGTTATCGTTCAATTCGCGATAATCAACGCACATACGGTCGCTGCCATCCTTCTTCTTCACCAGAAGAATAGGACTGGCGAAAGGTGAGGAGCTTGGGCGGATCACATTAGAGGAGAGAAGTTCTTCAATTTTATTACGCACTACCTGTCTTTCCTGGGGACTCAACCGGTAAGGACGACGATAAACTGTCTTATTGGGATCTTTGAGTCTAATTTCCATAGGGTCAGTATTTGCGGGAGAGCTAGGTGTTCCAAAAATAAAGTTATTTGAAAATTGATTTAAAATTAAAATAAGTCTGGCTTTGATATCCGGGGAAACGTCGGTATCAATACCATTAAATTTAACTGCATCTGACTCTACATTTAAAATGGTACGTAAATCGATACTTGAGTCAACATTCGATTCGACATTCGAGTTGACATTCGAGTTGACATTCGAGTTGACATTCGAGTTGACATTCGAGTTGACATTCGAGTTGACATTCGAGTTGACATTCGAGTTGACATTCGAGTTGACATTCGAGTTGACATTCGAGTTGACATTCGAGTTGACATTCGAGTTGACATTCGAGTTGACATTCGAGTTGACATTCGACTCTACATTCGACTCTACATTCGACTCTACATTCGACTCTACATTCGACTCTACATTCGACTCTACATTCGACTCTACATTCGACTCTACATTCGACTCTACATTCGACTCTACATTCGACTCTACATTCGACTCTACATTCGACTCTACATTCGACTCTACATTCGACTCTACATTCGACTCTACATTCGACTCTACATTCGACTCTACATTCGACTCTACATTCGACTCTACATTCGACTCTACATTCGACTCTACATTCGACTCTACATTCGACTCTACATTCGACTCTACATTCGACTCTACATTCGACTCTACATTCGACTCTACATTCGACTCTACATTCGACTCTACATTCGACTCTACATTCGACTCTACATTCGACTCTACATTTAAAATGTTCACATTAAGTACATTTTTCGAAAAGGTTAAAGTTTTAGAGGTCATGTTAATCACCAAGTCATTAATCAAAATTTCACGTCCAATCACTATGTCATGTTGAAGGTATTCATCAGGTAAAACATGAAAAACGATATCTAAAGCAATGTTACCAATATCAACATTAACTAAAATGTTCAGGTTACTATTCACGGAAGTTTGACCAATACCAGTCATAGTAACGGCAGTATAATTACGCTCACCATTGAATTTACACGAAATAGAATCTCTCATTAATGAACACTCTGCTCCAGAATCATAACAAAAATTAAATGACTCACCAGAGTGACGGAGAGTACCAGTAGGCGCGTTAACCACGCACAAGTCCACACGACGTTGTTCAGGAGCTGCACCAGCGCCACCAGTGCTGCCGCTGCCGGAACCCTGGGCTGCTGCAGGACAACGGTTCGCGTAGTGGCCTCGGCTCTTGCACCGGAAGCAGGTAACGGAGCTGGTGTCTTTGGGCTTCGCCGGAACAGATGATGTACTCCCAGAAGAAGAGCTTGAGGAGTGGGGTCTTCTTTCAATCTTGCTGTCTCTTCTCTGGTAACACGTAGAAGCCTTGTGGCCTGCCTTACCACATACGTAGCACTTGGTTGCACTACTTGTAGGGTTAGGCTTGAAATGCTTGCTATCCACACCTGAAGCACCCTGGTTAAACGGGTTTTTGCGTTTCAGGAACGACATCGCACGAAGTTCTTGTTGTAGTTTAGATCTTGTGTCGATGTCGGTAGTGAATGCCAGTCGCTGGACACGATGATCGAGGTGTGACATGTGTGCTAGCACGGTAGAAATAGCTATCTGCTCCACCGTCAGGTTCTTCCAGCGTGACATTAATGACGTAAGCACACGTGAGGAATAAGCAGCAAAACACTCACCTTCTTTTGGTGCACTGTTATTAAGATTAATAAGCGAAGCAGCTGGTGTTTCGGGGCAATCATATCTTGCCACAAATACGTCCTTGAAATCGTTCCATGTCATGCCAGGAAACGAAATCTGTGACAACCACGACGACGCTTGGCCCTTCAGCGCTCGGCTCAAAGTAATCATAAGTGACGCACCTTGAAGCTCACAATCCGCCATGCACATATCAGCGGTGGTGACCCACGCACGTGCATCGACGTTTGGTTTCTCGGGATCAAACTCGGGTAGCTGTACTTTCTTGCTTGAAGCAGGTGACATTGCTTGCAACATTGCAAGAAAGTTCTGGTTCTGTTGCTCGAACATCATGCGCCATTTTTCATCTCCATCAGGATCGGGTCGGGAAGCACGTGGGCATCTCACTTCTGATGACGACAGATTAGGGGTGTCTTCATTATTTTGTTGGTCGGTCATGATGGCACGTGGAGTCCGACGTGAAATAATACACAGGCACTGTTCGGTACACTCAACTTTACTGTTCGCAACACTTTACAATAAAAAATAATAAAAGATTAAAAATGTATTCTCGGATTCAAATTGAAATAAAAATGGAATGTAGTGAGGTTAGCCAAGTCAACCGTTGGTCGCCACCATCAAACTTCAAATGTGTCCCTGCACAAGTCTACTGCTTTTTTTTTTTATAAACTTCAAAAATGACCAACGACAACTTATTCGACTAAACACACTCAAGCATTGCCAGACTAAAAATCAAATTAAACAAACTAAATTAAAATTATGATAAACGCTTGACATTCCATTAGGCGATCTGCGACATATTTATATGACACCCAACTGAAGCGTCAGGGTAGTCTGCGAAAATCAAATTTTATAACGTTTTTTGCAATTTTCTGACCAGTGCTACGTTGTATGTTGATGAAAATATCGTTCGCGACTGTAAGACGTATGTAGTTACAGAATTGTCATCATTGAAATCATAAATACAAGTCTCCAAGCTCACATTAGTCTAGGAACGACTTTGACTTTGAAAAAATCGTTCCTCGACTTATGTGAACTTAAGTTCGCCTCTGAAAATTCCTGTGATCAATAAATAAATATGACTTGGGTAGCCAAGGGGCTGGAATATTTAATAAGAATTGATGGGTTCCCCGTCAAATAAGTTCACAATGTGTGTGAGAAGATACTACTGTTGGTCCCTTCTTTTTTTTTGAAACTGGAACACATTTTCTTTTATAGGGACTTGGTTTCCCGATTCAAAACCCACTACCCAACAAAATACTTATCTACCACCTCAAAACTATTAATAAACATAAACAACACAATCGCGAAGTAATCCATTACCGCGCTTCCATTGTGGACGGCATACAATGCGTTCAGTGCACTGTGACACGGCGGCGCGGTGACGGCGGCGCGTAATGTAGCGTGAATTAACGCGAAACCTCCAGAGAGGACTGTTGATGTTGTAAATGTGTGTGTTCCGTGCTGCGTGGCTTTTGGGATAGACCTCTGGTTTCCGATGCAGGTGCGGTTGGATTTAAAGGAGTATCTTAAATCATGAGTAGCTACTGCATTTTCGTGAACCATTTTTTGATATCTCCCGTAACACTATTCATCCAGCCCTAGATATTATAAAACAAATCGCCGCGTCTGTCTGTCCCTATGTATGCTTAGATCTTTTGTAAAAGCTAAATACACTACAAAACATTATTATCTAACCAAAAGAATTTCCATCTAAAGAAAAAACAGCTTCATTCTTTACAAACTAAAGCAAGTACTGAGTTAATTAAAGCGTAGATTCTTTTTCTTTAAAACATTAAGGGCCAGTTTCACCGGTTGCGGATAAAGTGTCGGTTAGCCTATTAGGAACTTATCTGCCAGATAAACTAACACTTTTGGTTTCACAGGTGGCGGATAGCGATATCTGGTAGACACAGTATTAGTTATAACCAGCTTTTAAGTGGTAGATAGTATTAACTATCAGATAACTAACCGTCACTTTATCCGGACTGGCCCTAAGTATCTTGAAGTTCATTAAAATAGTGCAATAGTTTCACACGGACTCTTTAGACGTTAAATAAAAACTAATATACCTCTGGTTTCCGATGCAGATGCGGTTGGATAAAAGACTATATAAAATCACGCGTAGCCACTGCAGTTTCGTGAATCATTTTTTGCTATCTCCCGTAACACTATTCATCCAGCCCTAGATATTATAAAACAAATCTCCCGCCGCGTCTGTCTGTCCCTATGTATGCTTAGATCTTTAAAACTACGCAACGGATTTTGATGCGGGTTTTTTTAATAGATAAAATGATTCAAGAGGAAGGTTTTAGTATATAATTTTACGCGGGCGAAGCCGTGGGCATCGGCTAGTACATTCGTCCATTTTTTGAAGGATTGATGGCTGAAGTGGAACCTGTAATGATCCACAATTTGACCAGATTTTGATATGATGCTAGGTTTATCAAGGTCTTGTATAAAAAAGGCAAATTCAAGGGATCACTCCGGAGCACTACTTTATAATATGTACTTATGTGTCGCTAATCGACAATTATATGACCATGGTTAACTAGTTACAATCCCCTTGAGATGGTACATTACATTACAATGCAGTGATTTCGGCTATTATACTCGTATTTAGTAGTGATCATAATAATATATGGACATACGATTTAGTTTATAGTAACGAAGAGGCTCCTGCTATAAATATCATTGAACACAAATGCTTTTTTCATCGAACCACGGCTGACAACCCACGTCATCGACATTTACTAAAACGGCAAAGCCAATAAGAACTCTATTTTGTGCAGTAAATACGACTGTATTTATTTAACTTCTATGAATTTATACCATTCTTCACACAACTAACACAAATAGCTGGCAGCAATTTTCGTCCGCCGTTTAACAACAAAACAGAGTAACATATAACATGTTATCGCTTTAAAATTCGCACGCAAGGGTTGAACACGACAGTGTGGAAGTTATTCAGAATAACATTGTCTGGAAGTTAGTCCAGCTGCCCGAACAACACGCTTCGCACTCGAGGTAAGAAAGGAAATGGATATGACATGAAATCATGGTCGAAGCATTTATTTCAACTGGGCCAAACCTATATTTGACACAGAGATGTTAAGTCATGTCCCCCCTCGGACACTTTCGACTTGTCAAAGCCTTCCGAAGATGCACCGACAAATTATGGGTCCTGTGTAGAAGAGTTGCACTATAATTATCACACCTTCTGTATGATTTCTGTGGGCATATTTGCATTCTGTATGCATGCTTAAATTTTGTGTATAACAAATTGAGCGTAGCATATCAAATGAGATGCATTATAATGTTTGACTTGTACCTGTGTGTTATAATAGTAAAGAAAAAGAGCATATCTTCTTGTAATCATTAGCTCGAACGTTTTACTTTTAGCTATTTCTCATGCTCAGCAGAACTAGTATGCCCCGTTTGACCGCTTATTTGAAAGTTATTATTTTGTTTTTACTATGGACACTATATAACATAGAATAACTAACATCATTGAAAAAACGCTTGAAAACAAGGAAGTCTGCGCCACCGTGTTTTTAGATGTCGCGCAAGCTTTTGATAAAGTCTGGCATAAGGGTCTAATATTCCACGGTGGAGGTCTGCCCTGCGTGGGCGGAGCTCCGCCGTGTCCTCGTGGCGGCGATCGGCGGCGGCGACCTCTCGCGTCCGGCCCTGGTTCAATCCATGGTCCGGAGCGAGACGGAATGGGAAGCCGTCGCCTCCTTCTGCGAAGCAGTCATGCTAGCGAAGGAGGTGGCGGAACGAGAGAGGGAGAGATCCTCTCTTCCCGGCCGCCGCGGGAGACGCAACGGGCGTCGGGGGCCACGTGGTGGCTACCGGCCACCGTAGATGCGGGCCTGTGGACGGCTGGCTATAGGCAATAGCTGGCCGTCCGGCCGTCTAACGACGACGACAGGCCGTGTCGACGGCGCGTTCGTGTTCCACGCGCGCCTCAAAGAGATGTCAGCAAAAAGAGAGGGGCCCGCAAGGGCCGAAGCCTGCCGGGGTTGCGGGCCTGTTCGAAAGAGATACCGCGGCCCCGGAACGTAAAAGGCGAGGAAGGAACATGGATGGTTTTTAGTCAGTATGAGTCTGACACTCCCTCCCGCTCCGCCCAGAGTGGGGGGGGGTCATTTGATGATTTCCCATCCTTAAAAAAAAAAAAAAAAAAAAAAGCGTCTAATATTCAAGCTTAGACGCATGCTACCAGAATTTGCAGATATCCTGGAGTCGTACATTACTAACAGAATGTTTAGAATACGGCAGGAGGACGCATATTCCGAGCTAAAAGCTATAAAAGCTGGTGTACCTCAAGGAAGTGTGCTAGGCCCAATTTTGTACTTGTTATACACATGTGACATCCCAGAACTGGAAAACAACACCATTGCGACCTTTGCAGATGACACTGCAATTATGGCTACCGGATTAAGCCACAGAGAAGCAGTTGAAAAAGTTCAATTAGCTGTGAACAAAGTTTATGACTGGACACAAAAATGGAAGATCAAACTGAATGAGTCAAAATCAATTCACATTGACTTTACAAACAAACACATGGACTATCACCCAATCTACATAAATGGTACGCAAGTACCTTATGCTAATACAGCCAAATACCTTGGCATCACTCTCGACGCCAAGTTGCGTTGGAAAGCTCATGTGAAAAAGAAAAGACAGGAACTCGATATACAATATAAAAGTATGTATTGGTTACTCGGAAGGAAATCTTGTCTATCAGTACATAATAAAATAACCCTATACAAGCACATTCTGATGCCAATTTGGACGTATGGCATCCAACTTTGGGGCTGTACTAAACAAAGCAATGTCAAAATAATCCAGCAATTCCAAAATAAAGTGCTTAGGGATGCCGTCAATGCACCGTGGTACATAAGAAATGACGACCTTCATCGTGACCTTAAAATGGATTTCGTCGCCACCATTACCCAAAAATTTGCTGAAGCCCACGAACACAGACTTCATCGACACGTGAATGTTGAGGCAATCCAGCTGCTAGACAATACAGACCTAGTGCGTAGGCTAAAAAGAACTAAACCTTTTGAATTAGTGTAGTGTACAAAGTGAATGAGTAATAGTAACAATGTTGTGCTATACATATAACACGACAAATGCTTGCACTGACTGGACAGGTTTACTCAAATCTGTATGGTTCTTTCTTCAAAAGACCATTTCAGACACTAACATCTACATGATCCTCGTGTGAATTGAGCAAGATTATGTCTGGACTTCAAAAGAGACTATGACCTCTGAGTTTGTTTCGGATGTTTCTTCTCAGAGTAGTCAGGTACGAAACACCGGCCCCATCTAGTTTTAAAAAAAAATTGACGTGTAAAAGTGTTTGTGAAAACCTACTTACAAAATAAAGATCATTTATCATTTATCATTTATCATTAACACATGAACATAGTATTTTATAAATTATATTAGACTCTAAGAAAGTGCTACGGACTTGTGTAAAAGTGCAAATGAACACTATTCTTAGTTTTAACATATTCTATCACGTAACATATTAAGTTAGAGTTAAATTGCTTATTAGTCTTTTAGGCTAGATTGTAATTAATTATTAAGAATTTTGTTCTTAATATTATAGTACAAAAAAAAAAAAAACTATGGACACTTTTAACGTGCACATTGTTCTCACATAATTTACCATCTCAACATGAATGATGTAACCAAGTTTTTGTAACAATAATTTGATTTAAAAGAGTGTCCATGGAGTTTCTTGCCCGTTCTTCTCCATAGAGATCTACGTTAGGGAATGGGCAACTACAGTACTTTCACAGTTAATTTTCATCTTTGTTTCGACAATTCATTAATAAATCAATTATGTAATACTTTAATTAATAATTATGTTAAGTACAAAAATGTTCTCAAGTAAGTGAAATACCTGTAATTTCTTATTGAGAAATAAAATTTCTTTAACCATAATTCAAAAGTGCCTGTGATTGGCCTACTTGAAATAAATGCTTTGATTTTGATAGATTTTTTGATTTGAGCAAAGAGCGCCACTTACTTCAAATCCACCTCCATCACTTCTTTCCTCCACACATTTCATGCAATATTCATGAATGATGCGTCCAGGTGTACCATTACTTCCTGTGGTTTTGAATGTTTTGTACTGATGTTGTGCCACATGTTCTGGTAGCTTGTGTCTGTAGATTAATCGACAGGTGTTGTGGTGAATAGATGGTTTGCTTTGTGGACCGACGAACATATATACCAGCACATGCGTGGTAAGATTTAAACGTTTGTATTGTTATCATCATCTAAGTTCCATCTGGATTCCAGTCAGATTCTTACCGGATGCAGCTGAATACCAGTACTTTACAAGGAGCGACTGCCTATTTTACCTCCACAACCCAGTTAATACTAGGCTTTACGATACTAAAGGTATCGTATTATCCAGTACCAGGTACCAGTAACCAGATACAAAGCGGTAGGACTGGAAAGGATGTTCAAGGATCTATTTGAGCATGGCCCAAATTAAAACTAATCCCATTTTTAAACGACTGAATTCTACCAGCATCTTTGTCCAATTTACGTTATCTTTTGTTATTTGGTAGAAGAAACCCACGCAATGGTCCCATATAGGTACATTTTATTAACTTTGCTTATGTAGTTTATGAGATCTCTTTTAACAGGTGTGATTTTTTCTTCTTCGTCAACATCGATGATTTCTAAACGTTTTCTAGTTACCTACAATGTAAAATGAGCACTTGCAGGAATTTGAGTGGAATAATGGAGGAACTTTCTTTACATTCAGAAGTTACAGGCAAAAAACGCAATGAAACAAACAAGTTACCGACTTCCGAAAGTGAAGTTTTTTTTTGGAATCCGATTGTTTTCTATTTTTGCAAAACGTATTATTTAATAGTTTCTTTAAAATAAAACTCCTGGTACAGCGTTAATCCTCCCTCACAATCCTCTAAACTATTATTTATCATTCTACGCTTACGATGGTAGACTTTGGCCCTCTCTCTCTGAGATGGCTGTCGTTTTATTTGAAGTAGTGAAGTAAATTCTAAGAACGGACCTTGTAATCAAACAAACAGACTTATCAAGAAAGTATCTCCTTGATAGGAGTAGATGTTTCTTAGAACTTAAAATGATCCTTTAAATGTTTTAGTTTTCTTTACTTTGCAATGAATGAATGAGTGTTTGGTTTTGGTATAGTTATCTGATGATTATTCAGCGATTAAGCTTCCTGCTCAGGCAGTCCATGGGGACTGCCTGAGCAAGGGAGAATGGAAAGCAAATCTTGTTACATGGGTAACAAGTTTTGCTTTCCATTCTCTCTTGTTAACCGCCGCGCTATCATTTATTCCTTTTTCAACTTTGTGACCTAGATTTATTTCCTTATCAATTTTGTACAGGAAGACCACTGGTTTTTTATTCACATCAAAGATAATAATTTGAAAAACAAATGGTGTTTAATGTCCAAATGGCAATAGAGTTTCGAAAATAGTTTACAGTATTTATATACAAAACTGCTATCAGAAAATTTCGGCTTCGTCTAATACCCATTTAATGTTAATATTCTACGAACTCCATATTGTTTTGTAGTCACAAAGATGTTTATGTCAAAACATTGAATTTAGGTTGTTTGACTTGTTTTGTTTGTCAAATTATTACACCCAAGGCGTTTTTAGGGATGGGGCGGCTGCACCTAAAAATCGAAAAAGAGAAATTATTATTTGTTTTTTTTTAATCTATTTATTTTATACGTGTTTTTTTGATAGGAACAAGTATAATAAAACTGGTCATTCTGACCACCAGTTCAGACTAGTCCATTCTGCCGAGATGAGACATCGCGCAGGAGATATTATAGTACACAAGTGTGTGTGTAGACACCGGTCCACTCTATATTTATTACCTGTCATAGTCCAATCTGACAGCAATCTGACACAACCGGAGAGAGATCAGGCGTTGGATCCACGGTTTATTTTGCTTTCCGAGGGTTTCATACCGCCAACTTGCAAACTCTGGGCGCTACTACTGAGATATTTCTAACAGAAAAACCGTACTTATAGTACTTTTTGCTCGATCCGGGAATCCAACCTAGGACCCCAAGGATCAGCAGTCGTGCTTGATACCGTGGCACCAACGATGCTGTCAAGTACAAATGACAACAAACAAGTATACACGCTGAAATTTTAGTGGTTGTTTTCCCGAAGCGTAATGAGTTTGTATCGGTAATACAATAAATTAATATATTAAAAAAAAATTAGACTCAGTAAATGGCAGATTAACAATGTGATAAACAAAACTCGAAAGCGACTTGAACCAACAATAATATTTAACGCGGAACGCAAGCCTGGCGCGGGGGTGTCCAGAACAGCCGCGCGGTCGTTGCACTTCGCGTATAAATCAGTTGATCACTACTCCTGACTTAATAAAACACAAAACCCTATAAGTTATAATAAAAATTTGAAAAGTAAAAATCTTTTTTTTTTCAGTTTAACTTTGCGTTCGATAGTGCCAATGATGGGTAATCGTCCTGCCGCGGGAAAACAACCATTAAAATTTCACGCTGTATAGGTGCTTTAAGAGTGTCATAGTCAAATTCGTTCTTTAGACATCTGTCTTACGTAACTGTAGTACTTATAACAAAATCACAAGTTCATGAATCACAAAAATACCAACATTTCGTACGTTCACCGGCTCTCATGCATGCACAATGGAAACAAAAGTACTTACATTCCTTTTCAGAAGATCATGTCATATCACACAAGCGTGTAATATTTCTTCTAAAAATAAAATAATCTGCAGCCGTAGGTGCTCCACGTGCTACAAAGCTGGATACAGAAACAAGTGACTTTATAAAATGTATTTCTTGTTCACTCAGACGTTTTTAAATCTGCATAAGCTGGAATGTTCTTTGAGATGTCGGAATAATACGAGGTTTGTAAATGATAACTTTTTCTGGCTGGTATTGATGGACATGGGTCTTTAAATAACTACGGCAATGAACGATGGGAACCAAACCGTGGTATTCACCAAGTCATCATGATGCTTGTAACCCTCAAAGGGACACAGGTTAACTCACAGTATACGCAGACTTCGATAGTTTAAGTTTTAAGTTCCATTTGAAATTATCATCAACCAGGCACATATCAAGACTCCTGGCTGATAAAAGACTTTTGAGGTAACCATACCATGTCATTAACTAAAAATAACACCACATCTGAATTCCCAAAAGGGTAAAGCAGTGGTATGCTTAATAGTACACTCATATACGCCCAGACTCCTGAGCTACAATAAAAAGAAAAACACCTATTATTCATTTGTTTCAGATCTACCACAAAGTAGTTACCTACATCAAGCTTATAGCCTTCAGAAACAACAGCTTGAAACAACGTTTACTACGAACTGTAACAAACAAACATCGACTAAAACAGCATTAGTCAGTCGACTAAATTACTCGATCAGTAATCGAGCATCGTAGTCGCATCACTATGGGAGTTTTAAACGAGTTTAGCACAAAGTTGGCCACTCAAAGAGGAAATTAACGGGAATACGCCGATCGTAAATTGGCATTTCACGAGATATATTTTGCTGTTTCAGGATTAGGTACAAAGATTGATTCGCGTGAATCGGGTTAATGTTCACTCGGTTATGAATGCTCGAGCTCCGACCGGGTTTGCGTTAAACAAGGTTATATGAATGTTTTCGTATACGATTTTTTATTGCTTCGTATCAAGCAGGTACTTCCTTTATTGTATTAGGCTAACTTGGATGTACAAGGGAGTTCATGACGAGTATGAAATTGAAAAGGTTTATATTATAAAAATTACAATCCCTATGGAAAATTGAATATACGGAGAAATGTAAGATATTGGCTTGAAAATCAGCAGAAGTAAAACTGAATACATGTTCTGCGATTTTGGCGGTCTCTCCAGCTCTGGTGCCATAGCGCTAGATGGCGCGTCTCTTCCTGTCTGCGATGGCGAAATAGATCGTAGTGTAAAGAACAGAATTAACACGGGGTGAATGAAATGCCGGCAGATCACGGGAACGATCTGCGACTCCCACATTCCCCTAAAACTTAAGGAGAAGATTTATAAAACAATGGTTAGACCTGCTGTGTTGTATGGATCAGAATATTGGGCCACAAAAGGTATGAATGAAAGGCATCTACATGTCGCGGAGATGAGAATGCTAAGGGGATGTGTGGTGTTACGCGAATGGATAAAGTAAGGAATGAGAACATTAGAGAAAGTCTGAACGTGGCGCCGTTGACTGAAAAGTTGTGTGGTAATCGGTTGTCGTGGTATGGGCCCGTGATGCGGAGGAATGCGGAAAATTTCGTGAAAAACGTTTTGAGTATGAATGTGGTTTGGACTGTGTTAAGAAGGATATGGTTAGAAAGGAAGTGACTGATGAGATGACGAAAAATAGAGAAGTGTGGAAGAAAAAGATATGCTGGGCCGACCCCAAAAAATTGGGATAAGGGCAAGAGAATGATGATGACGGAGAAATGATAGCTGTCTGACATAATTCTTTTCGCGATTAAATTTTACAAGGATATATTTTATTATTATAAAGAGACATATGTTAAACCCCTGTGAGATCAGATTTACAATCCGATCCAAATGACCTATCTTATGTTCGTTTAATTACAAACACCGTTTATACAAAAAAAAATACTGTCACCCCTTTTCCTAATCACTATCCTATTCAAATCCTCATTCACGACCACCCCAAATCTTGCAAAGCACGGACCGGAATCCGGCTCGAAGGACCATCTAATCAGTATGTGCGGGCTACCGCATGAGTTATGGCAACGCCCCGGGCTTGCATCTGCACACATCATAAATTTGCTTCACTCGATGCTCGTTCGATTTTCGAATACCGATGAGTCGCATACGGGTAGGCGGATGTTCGATGCGGGTTTAGGATATTCGAGTTTTATATGTGGAATGGTCAAGTGCGTGCTTTTGAGGTGTTTCGACCTTGATTCTGATTTGCAGGAGTAGATTTGATTGGCGCAAACTGAACGATGAGTAAAAAAAACCATTATTTTATTAAAAACGTCAAACTGCCATTAACTTATCTTTTGCATTTAACTATCATTTACTTCGTGCGTTTGTGTACATCCTTTGTTGGAAATAGTAAACAAATAAATATGACTGGTTTCACCAATAACCTTTTTGCATCAGCAATTATTCTCGTGTATAGGTTTCCGGGCAGTTTATTTGTGGGAGCCCAAGAACAATGCATTGCAATGAAGAGTTTTGTTTATTTCACGTAAGATTTATTGCAGGAAAATCCATTAGTCTAGTGTTATTCTGCTTCGCATTGGAATGCACACGCTGTGTTTTAATGTTTGAGTATAACAAAATAATTAATTACATAGGTTCCTCTCTATATAAATTCGGGTGTTTCGATTACTTCTTAATACATTTTGAAATTACATATTTCATTTACAATTATTTTTCAATAATTAATGAATTAAATTAAGCAATTTATATTGCTTTATTTTTACATTTACTATTATTTTTCAATAATTAATGAATTAAATTAAGCAATTTATATTGCTTTAATTTTACATAGTAGAATATTAGAAAAAAACGTTATTTTTTAATAATAACTATTAATATTGGTACGTTCGTAAAGTCTATTATATCAGTCTTGCTATTACTAACTTTAATATTCAAACTTTAATTTCGTAAACAAACATAATTAATGTTGTACTAATCATTTAGTTTAGATTGAAATAAATAACTATGCACAAATTCATGATAAATGGTTAGAATATTATCCAAAACAAAATTCTAAACATTTCGTAGAATCAGTCAATTACTAGCAAATTACATCCAAACCGCAGACAGTCAGAAACCTATTTATCAAAAACGAATTTTATTCTCAAAATAGTGAGAGCCATTATACGTTAAATGTACGATAAAAGTTTCTATTTCAACTTATAAAGGCGAAACGGGTCGCGTTGCATTCATCTTTTCACTTCTCTATCTACAGAATAAGTCCGCGCTTTGAGAATAGGGCCCCAAGCGAAAATACGCTTGCTTTGCCGAGAAGAGCCTTTCCACTTGCCGAAGATCTTATATATTTGGAAAGATTCAATAGGCCTCACCGGTCTTTTAAGAGAAGTACTTACATCGTTCTTGTCTGTTGAGTACCAAGGCATTTCGTTGAATTCCCGTTGAACTCGGATTATTTTTAGACTAACATAAAACTGGATGAAATAAAAGTGGTATTGGCAATCGATAAGTACTGGTTCTTTATGCTCACGAGTATATATACTAATGAAAGATTAGCTACGTACAAACGATTTTTTTTTCGGAAGGTAATATGGCGTACCTATTGTATTTTTGGGATTCAAATATTAGAAGCAAATCTCTTTTTTTTTATTTGACAAAAGACTAATGCTAATTTTCATTCTTGTTTAGCAATTTAAGACTATTTTAGTTTCAGCTACATTCAATTCGCCATCAAACAATTCAACATTTTAATAAAGCTTTGTTTTAAGTTTTTAAACAATATAAATAATGCTCTTCATTTTTAATATCCAATATTAAAACGTTACAACTAGTTTCACGCAAAATTAAAGAAGAATAGAGATTTTTAGAATTAATAAACTTTCAGACCATCTTGTGGTAGGTTCTTACTGTACAGTAAGCCGAAACGCAGTGGTTTGAACCAGTAAAACCTGATGTGTTATTTTGGCGAAACTTCGTTCTACACTAAGTCAGGTCAAAGCGAAATCAAACCCCCGGCATGCAGTCAACTGTACAACATTAAAAAAATCCTTCGAATTAGCTTTTATTTTCTCTTAATTTATTTAGTCAGTAGCTACTTAGAAAAGTTTGCACTTTCAAGTAAATATTTCGTAAAGAATAAATGAAAAGAAAGTGCTAACTAATTTTGCCTAATGATGCTTGTACTTGTGTTAAAGTAAAAACTAAGATAATTTTGAATTTAAATTAAAAAGTTTTGAGCTTTAAATTTACTTTTCACTCCTCTTGCTCGAAAAGACCGTCATAATAGCGTACCAGAGGGGGCGTAAAATTGCTCATTATAGCCCTAGGGAAAATAAGCTTTTTTTTTAAATTTGGTCGTCGGCGTTCGAAAACGCAGGCTTTACTCATAATTCATAAAGAATTGACTTATTACTGTTCCATAAAAAAAAGGTAGCATATATTTTGCCTATTGTATTGTATTGTATACGATTGTACAACGGGCTGGTGCTGGTGGTTCTAGGACATGCCGGTTTCCTCACGATGTTTTCCTTCACCGGTTTTAAGAGCAGTGGTGATGAAATAAATTACACAAAGTAATGCGCCTGCCTGGGTTCGAACCCACGACTTACTGTTCGTAAGTCAGGGCCGCCACCACTGGACCACCGCTGCTCTATTGTGCCTAATTATACCATGTACTAAGAAGATAATCAAAATTATGATCTTAGCTAACGTCAGACCTAGTTTCAAATGAAACATTACTTCGACTAAAGACCGAAGGGAAAAAAGTAAAAAAAAAATGTGTTTAATTTTTAAGTCAGATTATAAATTTGTCATATTATTTACCTACATAAATAAAAGCGATAAAATATTTATATTTTGGTTTTTACTTGACATCAAGGCTACGACGACATTTTACATCAAAAACGAACTTCCTTCCGGACGTGAAACGAACCGATTATCTTGAACATACAGACATGAAGAATGGGCAACTTATGCAATATAGGAGAGGAACTCGCATTTATTCACAACTGTAGGGTATCTATTGTGGTGTTCACTCGTACGCTAGTTAGAGTTAAGAGTAAAGCCACCGTATATCATGGTGGTGTCTTTGTTCAGGGTTGTACAATAAAACACTGTTTCCAATATTACTGGGTTAGGCGTGCTGTCGCTAAGGCTGCTCGCACTAGACTGAGCGCGGCGCATCGCCCCGCGCTCCCTCCAACGCGCATCCCCCGCTACAGCAAGCATAACTCATTTATTAAACGTCACATCTATAATATCTTAAAAATAAACTAAAGTTGGTTTTTCTGAACTAGTTTTCAAAGACTCCATAAATATTTTGGGATAAACCCATTTTAAATCACGAACAAGACCCCATTTTTTCTGTCACCCTACCTAATAAACTAACCCGAGTACATTACTTCCTGTCGCCAACAGCCGTACGTCTCCTATGCAAAGGCTTAAATTCGACTCTTTATGACACATCGGTGCTATAAGAATGTTATATAAATTTGGTGTATGACGAAATTGCTTTGGAGTCCACGTAAATTTTTTACAACATCTTTTGATACCTCGCGAGTAGGCACTTAATAAAAATTCAACGGTGTTAGAACAATCGCAGTCGTTACTTTGATGACACCAGCGCGTTCAGAGACCTTAAAGTCTTGCATGAACGGACGATGATAAAAGCAGTTTAAATTCAGACATTTCAAATCAAAAATACATCTATCCTAAAGCGTTTTTCGTTATTTTTAACGACAAGCATAATGATGGGTGTCTCTTGATAACTAAACTGAACGCGATCAACATTATACTTTAACCACATGCAAAAACTGTCCGTAAATTAATTGATAGTGAGAATTGGCTCTTACGGCTCTTGAACGCCGTGCGACGTCAAGATGTCCTCACGATGATCATGGTTAGTTAAATTATTGAAATCCGCACAAAATGTCACGTGTTTTTAAACGATTTCGAAATTGAAAATATATTAAATATCCTTCTACAAGGGCAGAAGAATAAAAATATTTTAAATTTCGAAATCGTTTAAGATCACGGGACGATAATGTCGCGCGTTTGTGCTAGATCTACCGTTCTAAATATTACAACGTTTCAGTAAACTAAGCTATGTGTAATAAGACCCAAGTCGCGAGTAATGCTTTGCTCTAATTTTCGTGGTTGATGTGATTTCAGAGCAGCGACGTAATATGCATACTATTGCATATGTTGCTGTGTAATTACATTTTCGTATATCTATGGTTTGTATGGGTACATCTCACCAATGGGAGTATCATTTCTCGCTATGGTAGGTATACTATTTTCAAACGAATTTTGTCATCTCATTGTTGAGTTGTTCTTCAAGTAGACAGAAGAAGTACTATTGATTAGCTGGTCAGTTGGTTATTGGCAGGCAAGAATGAACAAATAATCTGTTTTTTTTTCTACAAAAGAACCTCATCATCATCAGCCTATACTGTTCCCACTGCTGGGTCACGGCCTCCTCTCAATGAGAGGGAATGGGCTATAATCTACCACGCGGGCCCAGTGCGGATTGGTAGATGTCACATATCTTCGAAATTTTGTTTCTAGGACATGCCGGTTTCCTCACGATGTTTTTCTACAAAAGTGCAAATGGATAATTAAAAACAAAACCTTAGAATAAATCCATCTTCATCATCATCACCCTTTAATGTTCCCATTGCTGGACAAGCCCTGTTCAATGAGAAGGATTGGGCCATAATCCACCAAGTGGCCCTCGGTGCGGATTGGTACATGTCACCTGCCTTCGAATGTTTGGTTCTAGGACATGCCGGTTTCCTCACGATGTTGTCCTTAACCGTTTTGAGAGCAGTGGTGATGAAATAAATTACACAAAGTAAGGAGCCTGTTGGGTTCGAACCCACGACTTACTGTTCGTAAGTCGGGGCCGCCACCATTGGGCCACCGCTGCCCTCATCGCTAAAAAAATCCGTCGGAATATTATTCAAATGAGTCTGCGGATGTCGAATGAGTCCCTGACACCCTGTATGTGCATTTCGTTTGAAAATAAAGGTCCAAAACTCATAACTTTAAGTTATTTTAAATATGCAAGAAACTTACGCATAGATGATAATACCTTGGTAGAAACTTTAAGAACTTTCCCCATCTAAAATTCGCGGCCCGGTGCGAACCGAAATTAATTACTCTAGTTTACTGTTTATTTTGGATTAAAGCACATTTTAACACGAGGTAATTAAGGCCTTCTACACTTTATTGAAAATGTCTGATAGCTAGTGTTTAATTAAGTGCTCAAAGACAAGGAGGTAGGTGTTACTTTAAGTTCTTGTGGGCGGGGTGATTTATTGTCACTTTATTTGATTTTTGGTACAACTTTTGTGTTACAATTTTGAGGGTATTTTATGTAATTTATGTGGAACTGGTAAAATGAGGGTTGTAGCTGGTAAAGTGTAGTATCTACATCTGTGGGAGCTCTCTGTTATAGTTATTTTTGAAAACATTTGTTTTTATTTTCCTGCCTCATTGGTCAAGTGGTCGCTTTACATGGCGGACTGCTAAGCATGAAGTCCTGAGTTCGATTTCCGGGTCGGGGAAATTGTTATAAGATTTCTCGTCAGGAATATCTTAGTAGCAGCACGAAGTCTTGATTGGTTCCCAGTTGATGGCAATAGGATCGCTACCTATTACATTGGAATTAAACATAACTGGCGAAATGTGACTGTACCATTAGGTATTCCTCTGCTTAGTTCTTCGGCGATTACAGGCATGATGTTTTATTTTTTTATTCTATGAAATAGATTTTAGTGTTTCGTTGAATATTACCAACTACAAAAAGTCTCCTTCGTTGAGTTAAACTGAAAATATATATTGTTACGTGATTGTTTTTATTATCCACACAGAGTTTTCAATTAGCACAGTCTGTAAAAATAAAACTTACTTTAATAAAAAGTAAGGGTTAAAAATTAAAAACGCAAAACTAAAGAAACCAAATGCCGCGGGCCCAACTAATAAATTTAAGATGTAAATTAAACGAGTAAAGATTATTTTTGAACTACAAAATAGAGTATTTTCAAAGTATAAAATTGCCTAGACATCGACAAAGAAAAGTTAATATTAATTTAAGATAATTGACTTTAAGAAAAATTCAATTATTCTTTAACAGTTCGCTTTCAAAGTTTTAGTATTCAGTGCCTTTCGTCCTCTTTTATACCGTTCATGTCTCTTTGGCACCTTCTTATTAAACTTTACTGATATGTAGATAAGAATTAATTCAGGCATGTAATAAGTTTTATCAAACATCAAAAGGACTTGTGGAATTCGTTTTAAGTTCCGTAATAAGCTTATCGAGTTCATTGTCTTAAATGTTCTATCGAGGAGTTTTTGATTCTGATTTCTAAATTAAACTCAATATTAATTACATAATTAGCAAATGATGTCACTAGCTACACTCTGTGGCTCTGTTCAGGTGTTTGTGTTTAAACAAGCATCATTATTTATTTATTTAACACTTCAAGCACAAAAGTACAGAGGCGGTTTAAAGCAGCCTTTTTCATTTCACGCTTAAGTGGTGCTACGCCGTAGCGGATCGGCTACGAGTGCTACGAATCGTTAGGTGACGGTCACGCGAGTTTTATGATTTTTGTTCTCTCAAAAAGTGTGCCTATAGAAATTTTCACTTTAAAAAACATTTCGAACAATTTAAGCAAAGTCTATTTCCTGTCTTTGTTCGAATTTACAAAAACTGATAGGTCATTGATATTGGTCATTTTTACTAGGCCATTTCTTGTGTATTGGTCATCATCATCTTTTTGTGACTGTCTAATGTTACTAGGGGCCGGCACAAAACGTTTTATTCTTGCATTCTGTTTTCAACCGTCACTCAATTATTTACTCCTCTTTATTTCACACCATTACCCATAAAATCCAACCATCGTTTCCTTGGTCTTCCTCTTCCTCTCCATCTATCAACATTTAGATTACTGTTCATCATACTTTCAGTCACATGCGATTCATATACAGGTCACATCGAGTCATCATCATTTGCCTAGCCTTTTCCCAACTTTGTTGGGATCGGCTTCCAGTCTAACCGGATGCAGCTGAATACCAGTATTTTACATGGAGCGACTGCTTAGCGACTGCTTTTCTGACCTCCACAACCCAGTTAATACTGGGTGACTGGTGTCAGACTTTTAGGGCCACTGACTACCTGTAACGACTGTCAAAGCTGGACATATTATGATAGCCGAGACCAACAGCCTAACGTACTTTCCGAGGCAAGGAGGAAACTCGGTATGTATGGGTGGTTACTCATCCACAGACCAACCTAGGCAAGCACGGCTTGACCTAGATCGACCCGAGCGGCTGTTATTATTTAGCCACGAGCTCCTCAGGTCACATCGAGTATGAAAGAAATCATCATCATCGGCTGATGATGATGATTTCTTTCATAATGTTCTCACTGCTGGGACACGGCCTCCTCTCAATGAGAGGGAATGGGCTATAATCTACCACGCGGGCCCAGTGCGGGTTGGTAGAAGTCACATGTCTTCGAATTTTTGGTTCTAGGACATGCCGGTTTCCTCACGATGTTTTCCTTCACCGTTTTGAGAGCAGCGGTGATGAAATAAATTACACAAAGTAATGCGAAGAAATATCAATACGAAACTATTGCCCAGTTACTATCTTGTAAGTCCTTACCTGAAAAACAAAAGCATCAAGGTATACCCCAGTATCACTATAGGCTTGTATATTCGTCTTCGTAATTGGTGCCCTCCAAGGGAGAGCTGTTATGAACTTTGGGGGCCATCGCTCTAAAATTAATAGGTATCTATTATTCTTGAAGGTTTTATAATATTCTGCGTTCTTTCCCCCTTGTTATTAAAATTATAAAGGAATTCGTAAAAAGAATAGTTATATTTTAATTTGGGTGCCCTTTGTGATATTAAATAATTTATTCGTGAGGCTTCTTTCATAGATTTTAAGGCCCACACTGAATTTGACTGTTCGAACGGAATGAAGATTTTGATGGTTTAGAAAGTGTGTGTATTTAGTAGGGGGTACTGACCTTCAAAAAAGGTCAGTGCTTTTTATGTTAATATATCATAAACTAATTGTATTGAGTACTTGCCACCATCAAGTAGCTCTATTGCTTCTGTATTAATTGTTGCTTTTTCTCCTTATTCCAATTTTATGGCAAATTGATGTCAAAAGAAAGCGTAAGTGGGCGAAACAAAATGTGTATGTGAGGACTGTGTACATACACATTTTGTTCATATAGTATAGAAGCAATAAAGCTACGTGATGGAAAAAAAAGGATTGTAACTGATGACGTACTTCAGCTTCTGTCAGTCTCCTGGCGAGGGTTTATGTATGTGAACATAAACCCTCGCGAGTTGTTGTGAGTTTATCTTTATTTTTATTCTGTGGTTAGTGCCTAACCTGGTGTCAGATTTCTTATACCGCCCATGGGCCACTGACTTGACTTTACATGCCACTCAGGACCTACCTACCACCGGAAGCTATCGTGCCTTTATACCTACGCTACGGGGGTTGCCGGCTCGCTTCGCTCACCACCTCTCTGACCTACCACCGGAAAGCTGTCTTGACGTTATCTCTTCGAGAAATTATGTCTCAGGCATGCTGATTTTCCTATGCTATGTATGTAGTATTTTAAGAAACATAAAAACGTAATGACACTTGTTACACTAAGTTCAAAACCTCAAATTGACAAAGACATCTGCATAAAAGTGAATCTGAATTTCTTATTACGCTATCTGATGGGCTATTTCTTCTTTAATCCTTTTACGCTACATAGAATAGTATTCATTGTGACAAAACTACCTCATTCAAGTTTAAAATAACACTTAGTGAAAGAGGCATAACCACTAAATGAAATTATACAAAGTAGACAGTTGCTATACAAGGTATTACAATTAAGCTTTATTTTAATATAAAGTGTGTCACCTCTACCATTATAGCTGCAATGGTAGGGTTGTTACAGATAAGTTTAAGATTTTTACGCGTGGTGTTATTATATGTATATGGTTTTGTCCAGGTCGTCAGGGCTGCATCAGGTTTCCAGAAAGTATTTATTTTGGTCCACAGCTCATTTTACATGCAGTAGACTAATGTCTACCGCATCGAAACAACCGCCCTAGATCGAAACAACTAGAAATCATGGGGGGACTGCCTTTGCCCAGCAGTGGGATAATGCAGGCTAACAGTAACATTAACAGGAAGTTATTATAGTACATTTATTTGTAATTTTTTCTTGGTAAAAATGTCGGTTCTCTATCGTATTACCTAACTTTTTAATCCATAATCTAAAATTACATAATTGTTTTTGTCATAATCATCATTCTTCCGAATGATAATTTACCCGAACTTTAAATCACATAATATCATATTGCAATAAAGTTGTAACGCCTAAATATAATAAGCCCTACATCCGTTTGTCATAAGTATTAGAATCAATAATATACAAAAGACATAAAATCGTTTTCAATAAAAGTCATAAGTCCTATTCTAAGTAAATTTTTAATCGTATGTAGGCGTTGACCTGCAATGCAAACAAGCATGCAGCAAGCATGCGGCATACATGTAGCAAGCATGCGGCAAGCATACAGCAAGCAAGCAAGCATGTAGCAAGCAAGCATGCAGCAAGCATGCAACACGCATGTAGCAAGCATGTAATGCAAGCAAGCATGCAGCACGCATGTAGCAAACATGCGGCAAGCACACAGCAAGCAAGCAAGCATGCAGCAAGCAAGCATGAAACAGGCAAGCATGCAGCAAGCAAGCATGCAAGCAAGCACGTAGCATGCAAACGAGCAAGCATCATGCAGCAGGCATGGTTTCTGTCACGTAAATTTTTAATCGTATGTAGGCGTTGACCTGCAATGCAAACAAGCATGCAGCAAGCATGCGGCATACATGTAGCAAGCATGCGGCAAGCATACAGCAAGCAAGCAAGCATGTAGCAAGCAAGCATGCAGCAAGCATGCAACACGCATGTAGCAAGCATGTAATGCAAGCAAGCATGCAGCACGCATGTAGCAAACATGCGGCAAGCACACAGCAAGCAAGCAAGCATGCAGCAAGCAAGCATGAAACAGGCAAGCATGCAGCAAGCAAGCATGCAAGCAAGCACGTAGCATGCAAACGAGCAAGCATCATGTAGCAGGCATGGTTTCTGTCACGGCTCCGGTGCTGCGGGGCTCCGGCGGCCTCACGCGAGCTTATCGTCGCAGATGGGTTTAACGCTCACCGCCGCGGCTGAGGCTGGCCGGCGAAGCCGGCCAGCAAGCCGAAGCTGCGGTGTTACAACCACCTGCTCCTCAACTCGCGGCCCGCCTCGCCCCTCCGCGCCTACGCGATTTTAAATAACACTCTTGGGGTAGGGCAGACAAGACTGCGTGGAGTCGGATTTACAGCAATTCGTTTCTGTCACTAAAACCTAACTCTTAGGGATTTTTTTCGCGACTAACAATTTATAAATGACCATTCGGAATCATACACATTATGTGATACAATACTTAGGACATACGACTTTATGTCATGTAAAATTAGGAGATTCAATTATTATAGTATTCGATATTATGACCAAATAGTATTAGAAGTAAAGTTAGTTATGTAAGACATAATTTCGGTGTTTTGAACATTATGGTTATTGAAGTTTATAGCAAACGTGTTATGGATAATGATTTTCGGACAAAAATTTTTAGGAAAATCAAGGGAGTACCAAAAATGTCTCGTGCCTCTGCCTTCGACCCATGGATACGACTACTTGGATTCAGTGCAACCCGTGTTTTTCTTCCATTCTCTTCTGTCAAGTTTTAATTTATTTTCCCGCGCATTTTTCTTGAAATCATGACCGAGTGTCTATGGGAGTCGGTCCAAATGTTTAGTTACGAGACTTACGTTAATGAGCAAAGTTTATTAAAATAACGTAATATCATACAAGTCTTATGATTTACTCATAAAAAATGTGAGAAAAAACAATGAAAAGAATGTATCTAATTTATATTCATTTAATTCAAGTTATGGTTTCAATAATTTTAACCAAAAAAGTTTGATTTTCACGGCAGTTCTAAAGCAGTTAACATAAAAGATTGTCAAAATATTCCACCTCCTATTTTTGGTTAAACGACCGATGATTCAATTGGCAATGCAAGCTTCGGTTGAAAGCGGATAGTTGTGGTTCCAATCGGAATCCCGGCCAGGTAAACCTGAATGCCGCAACCCTAGGTGTAGGGCTGCAAGTTAATACCGCTTAACTTTCTGTTGATTGTGTGTAAGTTGGGTTTCTGTAATAGGTGAGGTTTATTTACTTTGATGTCATCTTTTTTAAGACACGAAAGAATGGAAAGTTTCGTTGAAACATTTTTGTTTTACGTGACTCTTAACACATCCACAATTTATTATCAGGTGAAATGTGCGAATGCTCTCAATCTCACTTCTCTGGGTCTGGTGATTGTGTATTATGAGTGCATAAATCTCCAAACAAATACTAAGTAATTCCTGATGGAAAATCCAGCGACAGTTTCCCCGGTCTGGGAATAAAATGCAGGACCTCATGCTTTGCAGTAGCGTTTGCTTCAAATCACAAAATCAATTGACCTACTTGCAAAATATGAATGAATGATCAACCTTTTTTTTGGACCGGGTAATCATCAAATGACTCCTCCCACTCCGGGCAGAGCTGCAGGGAGTTTCAGACTTTTACTGACTAAAACCCATCCATGTTCCTTCCTCGCCCTTTTTGTTCCGGGGCCGCGGTATCTCTTTCGAACAGTCTCACTTGTGTATAACCAGTGTGCTCTTATGTTAGGGCCAATCTTATTCTTTGAAGAAAATGCTTCATTTTTTTTTTCAAAGAATCCGCACACCATATTTTCCACAAGCAGTACAGGATTGATGGTTGTTGCTGATGGAGGAGGTGGTTGGAACTGGGCTACGCCACGCAGTGGAAGTGATTTGGTTGAGAAATAATTCGTTGCAAATACTCGTACATAACATAAATAACATCACGCTTGTAATACCCGTCGTTATTTGAATCAATAATGGAAGATGTCCTGGCAAAACTTACAACCAGTAATAAATCTACAATTATTTGTGGTGACTTCAACATCAATATTTTAGAAGATAATTCAAATAGCAGTCGGTTATTAAATCTTTTTAAGTCTTTTGACTTGACTAACGTTTTTATAGAACCCACTCGAGTCACGCCTTCTTCTGCTACTTGTATAGATAATGTTTTCTGCGATTGTGAATACTTAGATAGAGCCGTAGTAAATAGTCTGCCGTCTGACCATAGCGGACAAACTGTAACTTTCAGGTGTAATACACCATTGCAAAAAGTTGATATTAAATTTAGACCTATAACTTCTAGTAAATTAAATAGGTACAATATTTCCCTACAGAATAAGTTAAGTGTTATGAGCCATGACGATACTAATATAAATCAATTCTATGATCATTTCTTTTCAATTGTTCACACTGAATTCAATAAAAAATTTGAAAAGAAGACTAAAAGCATTTGCCCTAAATTTATATTTAGTGATTGGGCAACTAGAGGTATCAGAAAAAGTAGGGAAACACTTTTTGAGCTTTATGGCCTTAAGCCTTATGTAAATACTGAAACTTTTAACAACTATGTTGCTCGGTATTCAAAAATATTTAGAAATTCATGCAAGGTTGCCAAAGCCCTGCACATTAGCAACAAGATTAAAACAGCAGAAAATAAAAATTAAGACAGTTTGGAAAGTCATAAATAGCGAGACTAACAAGAAGAAAGTACGTAATACTAGCTATACATTAGATACAGTATGTGGTCCTAAAAGCTCCAATCAGGAAGTAGCTCAGGAATTTGTAAATTTCTTCACCAATATACCGTTAAAAACTACGGAGGCTCTAAATTCCTCTTCTGAAGTCTCAATTGGTTTATTAAAAGCGAATGTATCTGGATGCCAGGCTGAATTTAAATTTAAACATATAAACCCGATGACGGTTATTAAAGCTTTCCGGCAAATAAAAATCAAACTGACCGAAGATCTATGGGGAATGTCTATCAAAGTTTGTACTTCCATACTTGAGACGATAGCTCCATACTTAGCTTTAATTTTTAATTTGTGCGTAGACCAAGGAGTTTTCCCTGATTTAATGAAATACAGTAAAGTCATACCGCTTTTCAAATCCGGGGATAGTAAAGATACTAATAATTATAGACCTGTATCCGTGTTGCCAGTTTTTAGTAAGGTGTTCGAAAAGATAATGCTTCATCAAATGCTCAATCATTTCAACACCAACAGAATCTTACACGATCAACAGTATGGCTTCACCAAGGGACGTTGTACAACTGACGCCGGTGTAACCCTATTAAAGCACATATTCATGGCGTGGGAAGAGTCCCAAGACGCTGTAGGAATATTTTGTGACCTCTCCAAAGCATTTGATTGTGTAAATCACGACACATTGCTTTTGAAACTTGAGCATTACGGACTAGGTAAACTTGCACTTAGTTTGGTAAAATCTTATTTAAGTGATAGACTGCAATATGTTCAAATAAATGGTGTTAATTCACAGGGCTTGAAAGTAAAAATGGGGGTTCCGCAAGGCTCAATATTGGGTCCTTTCCTCTTTTTAGTATATATAAATGATCTACCCTATTTACTGAAAAACCAACCTCAAAATATGGTATTATTTGCCGATGACACTTCCTTAATTTTTAAGATAAATAGACGAGCTCAAAATCTAAATGACGTGAATAATGCCTTACTTAAAGTCCATAATTGGTTCACAGCAAACAACTTGGTATTAAATGAAAAAAAAACGAAATGCATAAGATTTGCTTTACCGAATGTTAAAAGTAGTGATTGTGAGATAATATTGAATAAAGAGAAACTCGAATTCGTAGATAAAACGGTTTTCCTGGGGCTTACGCTTGATTCAAGGCTTCAATGGGGTTCTCATTTAACATCTCTTGCGGGGCGCTTAAGTTCAGCAGCATATGCCATTAGAAAAATCCGTCAATTCACTGATGTAGATACCGCTAGACTAGTCTATTTTAGTTACTTCCACAGCATAATGTCTTACGGCATTTTGCTGTGGGGACGGGCTGCTGATATTGAGTCTATATTTATTCTGCAGAAAAGAGCCATCAGAGCCATATACAATCTTCGCAGGCGCGATTCTCTAAGGGAACTGTTTAAGGAAATTAACATCATGACTGTATATTGTCAATACATCTACGAAAACATAATGTATGTCAGAAAAAATCTGCATCTTTTTGGTAAAAGAGGTGACAGACACAATTACAGTACTAGAAATAGAGACCAATTAGTTCAGCCTGGCTTCAGACTCGCTAAAGTAGACTCGTCTTTCATGGGGTACTGTTTGAAATGCTATAATAAAATTCCACAAAGCATTCTTGAACTAAATGAAACCAAATTTAAAACTTGCATTAAACGCACACTGTGTAAGCAAGCATATTACAAATTGGACGATTATATCGCTGATAAAAATGCTTGGCTCAATGCCGGTCCTGCTCCACAAGGACAGGGGCGCATAAATGGATAGCATTAAATGGTATTGTTGGAGCTGCTGAAGATTGTACAACTATCTTTGCATTGTATAAATTCAATATCTTTAGTATTATATAACCTCATATCCCATATTGTGTGAGTGCCATGTACTAGAATGCTATCATTCGCTGGAAACCTACTTTTTATTTTTTGACTTGAATGTTCCCTGGCGGTTAAGAGTATGTCATGCTCACTCAAATGTCCCGCTGATGGTGGCGCGTGTGTCGGGTCATTTAGTTCCCTTCAAAATGGTTGAGTTGAATGGTGCTGATACATGCGTCATGTTCGTGAACGGGCGCTGTCGGTTGGGACTGGTCAGCTCTTGGTTGCCACGGCTTTTGTTTTTATTTTTTAATTAATTATTTTACTTTTGAATTGTTTTTGTTAGTTTTAACTATGGACACTTTTATCGTGCACATCTTGCTACATTGTTCTCACATAATGCACCATCTCAACAGGAATGATGTAACCAAGATTTTGTAACAACATTATGATTTAAAAGAGTGTCCATGGAGTTTCTTGCCCGTTCTTCTCCATAGAGATCTACGCTAGGGAATGGGCAACTACAGTACTTTCACAGTTTTTATGTCTTGTGACTGGGACTGTAGCTACATTTAATTATCATCTTTGTTTCGACAATTCAAAAGCGCCTGTAACTGGCCTACTTGAAATAAATGCTTTGATTTTGATTTTGATTTTGAAAAGGCATAGGTGTACTGAGTAGTACAACTACATTTCGCCAGTTATATGTAAGCCAGATGTAATAGGGGACGATCTTATTCGCATCAACTGGGAACTAATACATACTCTGTGCTGCTACTGAGATATTCCTGACGAAAAAACCCCGTAACAATTTCCGTGTTAAAGATAAAGATATATTTATTGCGAGCTGTGTCCATCAAGTTCTTGTTAATAAATATTGTTTCTGTTCTTGTTATTCCTGTGTAAAAGGGGGCGAGCCCATTGCCATTAAAAGGGCACCAATCAAGACTCTGGGGCTGCTATAGAGAAATGTATTCTTATCCTTAAACATCTTCAAACAAAGTTTATAAGTATGATTTTGCCAAAAACATCAAATACAACTACAATTCTGACACAACCACACGTACGCAAATAAAGTCACAGCCATTTTCAACCACCTAGAGCTGTCTCATAATTCCTCACGTACCAACCCTATAGCAGGGTTGGCAGTTAATGCATATTAACTTCCACACAACGTGATACATACGTCAGCTTGGCTTGTCAGTGTCATGTTGCTTCGTCGCGACCTTGTACAAGATGTATTAGTCTTTGTAACGTGTGCCTTTTACATAATCTCAGGTTTTGTTAATGGAAAAAAGATTGTGAACCAGATTTAAGAAGGATTGAAGTTTTTTTTTGGGTGTAATGTGTTGTGAGGAAGAAATTTTGTAAACCGTTAATTCGGATTGAAAGTACAGAGAGGTAGTTTATACAGGATAACTGGTAAGTCTGATCCTTAAAATGGATATAATTATTTTAACAACAACTACATTTGATGAACAAATGAAACAGACTGACCTTCTAGTACTAGCTAATACTGCACCAAATATTTGTTTTAACGGCTAGCAATCTATGCTATATTATATTATACATAGTTGGGCTGGGTGACGGTCGCTGCATTTTTGCCTGAAATTGTTTAAAAAAAGAAAATCGAATCTGAATTCGAAATTCTAAATTGAATTAAAATGATTAATTGCTATCTGTACATCATCATCTGCCTAGCTTTTTCCGAACTATGTTGGGTTGAGCGTCTGCATGCAGTTAAATACTAGTATTTTACATGGAGTGACTGCCTATCCGACTTTCACAAACCAGTTAGTACTGGATACAATTGCTATCTGTGCGACAACATTAAATGCACATCTCATATTTTGGTCGAAATGTGCGGCAGGCACGCTCAAATCCTATGGGATGCCATTTACATTTATGTCTGAACAGAACAGCTTCCAATACCTACTCTGCCTTTGTAATACCATCCATCTATTCACAGATTATTCCAAGGATTTGTTCTAAGAGATTTTCAGTACTAATAATAAATCACAAGACCTGCCACTTTTGGACTGAGAATTAATCAAAGTGGATATTTGAATCCTTAGAGTTGGGTTATAGGCTGTTCGTTTTGGCGTGGGATGTTTTAAAATAAGGCTAAAGTTGGTTCTACATTTTGCTTTTCATCAATGAATGCGAGCAGCGTTTCTAAACGGTATTCAAAAGTATAAATACAAGGTTTAACCAGAACCTTAAACTAAGCAAATAAAATGGTGATTTTTTTCACGAAGTATAGTCATTCAATAGGATTAAATGATATTTAAAAAACACAAGTATTGATGATTTTAACGATTATAACTCAATAAAGGTATATTTGTTACGTCCGCCAATCATATTTTAATCAACATTCAACCAGACAAAAAACCTAGATAATTTGAATTAAACGGGCTACCCTGATGCTTTCACCATAATAGAAAATTACAAAAAGCATTGCAACGCAACGACAAACACGAAACAGAAAAAAGCTCAGAAATAAACCGGAATAAGATCAACCACATTGGCAACTGTTCACAAGATAAGGCCGCACCGCGATACAGCGGTTAGATATTACCGTAACAACTGGTGAACATGGATCTGAATAAATGTATAATGTAATTTAAATGTACACGTTATGTCCATTGTCCAGTCATAGTAGAAAGGCTATTTAATAAATAGCTACGGGCTAAGAATGATGTTATATTATCTGGCTCTAGTTGTCACATAGCACGCTGGGCAGAACCAGTTTTCAGTAAAATTATAAAGATAGGAGGATAGAATAATCTTAAACCAAGTGTGAATAGGAGAAGTGAAGCTCAGAATAGACGTATTTCAATCTGTATCTAAAATACTCAGTACTTACATACGTAAAAAACTTAACTAATGTTAAATACGCGCTTTAAACGAGGAGTTGCGCGGACACCAGTCCTTTAAAACTCAAACTCAAACTCAAATCATTTAATTCAACTAGACCATTACGGCACTTTTTAATGTCGATAAAATGAAAAAAAAAAGGCTACAGTCACAGACACAAGGCATAATAACTTGAGAATGTACTGTAGTTGTCCATTCCCTAGCGTAGATCTCTATGGAGAAGAACGGGCAAGAAACTCCATGGACACTCTTTTCAATCAAAAAATGTTGTTACAAAATCTTGGTTACATCTTTCATGTTGAGATTATACATATATGTGAGAACGATGTAGAAAGACGTGCACAATAAGAGCGTCCAGAGTAAAAAAGAAATAAATCAATATACAATTCAATATTAGTAATAAAGTTTAGTAAAACCCACTGGTGTCCTACAAAAAAGGTTGCTTTGGTGGTTGGTTGGTCGGTTACGTCCCGTATCCGCTGAGGAACAATTTTTCTTCATTTACCTGCTCGGCTATAGAGTAGATGTCATAAATAAGTTTTAAGACGTCACACTCGGCATTCGTGCCAGCCTATCAATTTTCAATCAAATTTCATTTACTATTTATTCCACACTTATACCTTTCTACAACACATATTTCACCCACTAAACCAACATTCTCTAATACATAACATAACCGACGAAGGCCTTAACGTGTAAATAATACAAATGTTATAGGTATCGGTTATTTCTCGCCATGTGCTAGTAATGGAGGCACGTGGGGACTGCTTGCATGAGCTCAGCTTGCCCCGCGGCTCCGGTGTGTTTCAGCTTGGAAATATTATAAAGGATTTTTAGTTATTTTATGTTCGTGTTTATGGCGATACGTTGGAAAAATTATGGTTGAGTTAGAAAAGAAAAATATTACATTATTATTATATTTAGCAGCGATGGCCCAGTGGTAACGGCTCCGACTTACCAACAGTCGTAAATTCGAACCCAGATAGGCGCATTACTTTGAGTAATTCATTACATAACCACTGCTCTCAAAACGGCAAAGGAAAACATCGTTACAAAAACGCCATTTTCTAGAACCAAAACATTCGAAGACATGTCATCGTCATCATCAGCCTATAATGTTCCCACTGCTAGGACACGGCCTTCTCTCAATGAGAGGGAATGGGCTATATAATCTACCACGCGGGCCCAGTGCGGATTGGTAGATGTCACAAGTCTTCGAATTTATGGTTCTAGGACATGCCGGTTTCCTCACGATGTTTTCCTTCACCGTTTTAAGAGCAGCGGTGATGAAATAAATAACACAAAGTAATGCGCCTGCCTGGGTTCGAACCCACGACTTACTGTTCGTAAGTCGGGGCCGCCACCACTGGGCCACCGCTGCTCTCATAAGACATGTGACATCTACCAATCCGCACTGGGCCCACGTGGTGGATTAATAATAGACCTTTCCCTCTCATAGTGAGGAGGCCTGAGTCCCAGCTGTGGGAAAATTAATAGGCCGTTTTTTTTTCTCATCAACATCGTCATGTTGATGAGAAAAATAAACGGATTTTTTAGATTTAGTACGCAAATGTGAAAAGGTTTGTATGTTTGGAGTTTGTTACTCCTTCACACAAAAACAATTTAACAGATCTGGCACATAGATAGGTTATAACCTATATTAACATAAGGAATGCTTTTTATCCCGGAATGTATGATCCCAAACCAAGGTCATCGCCGTAGCCCGAAGAATTCATCATCATCATCATCTCAGCCGAAAGACGTCCACTGCTGGACATAGGCCTCCCCCAAGTGTCGCCACATTGACCGGTCCCTTGCTACTCGCATCCACCGGATTCCCGCAACCTTCACCAGGTCATCGGTCCACCTAGTGGGAGGTCTTCCAACGCATCGTCTTCCGGTTCGCGGTCGCCACTCCAGAACTTTTCGGCCCCATCGGCCATCCGTTCTGCGAGCAATGTGCCCTGCCCACTGCCACTTAAGTTTAGCAATTCTTCGGGCTACGTCGGTGACCTTGGTTCTCTTGCGGATGAGAAGTAGAAGTCATTTGATGATTTCCCATCCAAAAAAAAAAGGGATACCTTCACTGTCCTACTTTTTAAAGTGTATTAAAATAGAAAGCCGATATGTTGTTACTGTGAACGAGAGAACCCAACGAAATCAGAATTTTTGGATTTAATAATAAGCAAAATGTTAAAAGGTTGATATCTGATATCCCCTTGGGAATATCTTACTTTTTGCTTTGTTTTAGAAGGTATGTTTTTTAAGTATTAGAATACTCGTACAATGCCGATCCTCTATTATCGAGAAAGTGGAGACATAAAGAATACAAAAAGGTTTAACTAGTTGATATAATTATGTTCTATGCTATTCTTATCGTAAGAAGCAAATATTTAATTTCTCGAGACTTTTTCTTACTTGAACTACTGAAACAATACACACTCTTCTATAAAAAAATATCACCAATTATACAGACAGCAATTAATATACATCATTTAGCCCACACAGGACAAACTCATCAACAACAACAACAACTACAACAACAATCAACTCATTAACAGTATAAAATTACACAGAAAAAAAAAACAAATATATATTTACCATATGCTTCTGCCTATTTATCATAGGTGATACATTTTAAGATCTTAACATACACTTTCTGCTTGGGCCATTTGTTCCACTATGTCCCGGTGACCTTTCTGAATAAGATCACTATTCCTTTACACGTGGGGCCAAAAGAATTCACCCACTCCTCCAGTAAAAATAGATGAGTTACACTATCTGCCAGTGGAGCGTACACTGTAGTTCAACTTTATTTTTCGCCTGGCCTAGCCCAATCAATGAGTGTCGGCCGTCAGCTCCTACAACGGAAATATTGACAAACTTTATATTGGACTTGCTAGAGTTGCTGAAACTTGAGACGTTTGGATGTTACGTGCGATGGGTTTCGGTGCGACGTTTCGTAACATAGTATTTGTGATTGGATGTGAGAAGCAAGTATCAAAATTAGATACCTAATAATATGAATTACGTAACAATTCGTAAAATGATTACAAAGTGGCAATTCAAAAAATTCACTGCGATATAAAAAAAAGAATTTTGCCGTTATTACTATCCTATTTATGATTCTGTTCAAGGACCGACTGTTGGCCTTCCGATTATTTTATAGCGTTCCAAGAAAAGTCCGTTCTAAGAATTGGAGGTTAAAACTTTTTAACCCATATCAATCTGTTTTGAATATTTCAAAATTTATTCCAAAAAATATCGGTATGACAAATTATATAGTCTTTGGCCCTGGTTCACCAAAAAGATGACGGTCTGATTATCTAAAATAGCTGTTTAAAACACATTTATGTATGGGAACATGTCACAGTGGCGGCTGTTTTTAGATAAACAGACCGTTATCTTTTTGGTGAACATAGACCTTAACTATGCTGCAGGGGGTTAATCGAGTTTTATTTATATACAGGTATTTGACACACACACAGAGTTACATTAGCACTTATAACATTAGTACCGATAGTGTTTTCCCTGGGGTGACACATAGAGAGATTTTGAGTATGAATGTGGACGGTCAAAAGAGTAAAGGAAGACTAAAGAAACGATAAAAGAACTGTGTGAATTATGCTATGACTAGAAAGGAGGTGACTGCTGTGATGAAGAGTTATAAAGAAGTATGGAAGAGTAAGACATACATCAATTGGGGTAAATACAGAAGAATGACGATGAAATACAGAGTCAGGTGTTTTCTCGCTGACCCCACTGGTTCGTCCCACTGTAGGGTCAACGGGAAAAATCAAAACCGTCTTTTCGTTGACCCCACTAGCCTACCCTACTGGTGGGGTCAACAAGAAGTTTGCAATTTTGTTCCCGCTGACCCCATGGGTTCGTCCCACTAGTGGGGTCAACGGGAAGTCTGCAATTTGATTGTTTCATGAAAGAAGAATATTACACGTATAAGGAAAATGACGTGGACCATTAAGAGATGAGAAACAAGGATAAATATCTCACAGAGTACCAGGAGGCCAAATCATGACAAAATCAGACTGACGGCAGTAAACTCAAGAGAAAACTAAAATCGAATACAAGACATTACGAACAGCATTAAACTCACTAAGTTAAACATGAGAATTCAAAAATTGGTTGTAAACTCTTTACACTCATAATGTGTCACATGTTAATTCATAATTAACCGCACATTAATTTAGTGAACGCACTGTATCTAGGAAGTATTTTTCCGTGCCGGCCAGTTCAGGCGTCTATAGAATACTCCACTGTAGTGCTCTATGATTGAGACACACTGGCTCTAGGAATGGCTAATATTTGAGGAGGCTAACATTACGCAATCAGTCGATACCCACCGGATATTTAGACAAATTGAACTGCAAACAATTATTCAACTAGTAGACCAGTATTTGCGAAATTGATATAAAGAAAGAAAAAGCATTTATTAGCCCGACAGGACAACACAGAAATAAAAAAAAATATAATAAAATGGTAAAATAATTGTGATTATAACACTAGTTTAAAGTAAACAGATGAGAGAATAAAAAAATAATAATAACGAAATCATAAGAAAAAACAAACAAAATACAAAACAGAATTTGTCCTGTACAAGACCAAAAGGCTCCTATCTCAGCATGGTGCTGTAACATTTAAAAAAAAACGTCACAGCGCTGATATTCTGATAGGGCCCAAAGTGATGCCACGGTCAGATACGGCTAAGAATAAAAAATAAATAAAGTATAAACGAGCAAATATAAAAAAAAAAAATAGTTACATCGACACCCCACGTAACCGTAATGTTCGTCAATCTGTGCCATAACTTTTACTGGCAACACAGACAAACAGAGACGCGGCGCATACTTGTTTTGTTTGGGTACAATGTCATCAGAGAGAATTCAAACGTATAATTAAATTTTAAACTCTGTAATTCAAAACACTACCTACTCGTGTATTCTGTTACTGTAATCATAATCCCAGATGATGTGCAGTGATTGTGTAACCTAAGTACTAGTATAAAGTATTATAATTTGATATCTGATCTGTTGTAAAATTCCTATGGTTATAGTAAACCATACGTCAAAACAAAGCCAGCCAAAAGTAGGCCAAGCAAAGCGCTTTGGTTCCATATTTATTATATTAGGCCGCATCATAACTTCACACCAGGCGAGTTACGGTCAAACGCAAACAGAGACTTTCATATCAAAAAGGAGAAACGATTATCATCTGCCTAGCCTTTTCCCAACTATGTTGGGGTCTGCTTCCAGTCTAACCGGATGCAACTAAATACCAGTATTTTATATGGAGCGACTGCCTGTCTGACCTCCACAACCCAGTTAATACTAGGAAATACGATACCACTTGCTAAGACTGGTGTCAGACTTTTTGGACCACTGACTACCTGTAACGACTGTCAAAGATGGACCAATGACAGCCGGGACCAACAGCTTAACGTGCTTTCCGAGGCACGGAGGAAACTTCGTATGTAAGGCCATCCACAAACCAACCTAGGCAAGCATGGCTTAACCTAAGGATCGACCAGAGCGGCTGATATTATTTAGCCACGAAGAGAAACGATTACAAGTTTTCAAATTGACATGGTCACTAACACAGAATTTGTGAATTTTACCATGAGTGTGTCTGATAAATGACATTAAAGCTGTTTTTTTTCTGTATTTAAAATCGTTTTATCCGGTCCTCGTTGACTTTAGTGGCCTCGAACCTTTTCTGTTTACAATGGTACAGAATAGAGTTAGCTTGTCCCTAAAAAAAAGTTTGTCATCTGTTCCACCCGTGTGTATAAAGTGTTCGTAACTTGAGACGGACTTTGCTAACGACTGCGCTGTTTGTCCCGGCCTCACTTCCAATCTATATAACGATTATCTGCGCAACTGTACCGGGATCATTTGTTAAAAGTTCCAGCGAATAAATGAGTTTGATTAAAGGGCACTTGAGTACAAAAGTGTTACGGATTTTCGTATTGTGTTCCGAAGGTCAGAGAGTTTGGAGATTGTTCGATAGAAGACAGGGATTAGTTTTAGCATTTTGTCATCTTGGCTTTTAGGGTAAGTCCGTTGTTTAATAATAATTATTTCTTAAGAGGATTTTCGTAAATTAGCATTTATATTGTGGACGTAGGACAAAAACCTTCGCAAATTAGGATTACAGCATTTGTAGTTGCCTTCTTATAGGAAGAAAGATAGATTTAGGTATGATTTTTTCCTTGTATTGTAAAATGCACTACTAAAGAATTTAAAACAAAGATTAAACATCTGCTTTGGACTATAGGGTTTCTGAACGAATATTTTGAATTTAGACCACTATAGATAACCAATTAAGTATGCCATTAGCCAATTATTTAATTAGCTGAACCGCTCTACTTCATCTGCATTACATACTATAGCTTATAACCTTCCTCAATAAATGAACTATTCGACACCAACCAAGTAGTTCCTAAGTTTAGCGCATTCAACAAAACAATCAAACTCCAAACTCAAACTTCAGCTTTACAATATTAAAAATATAGATTATACTTCTCATCTTCCCGGTATGTTTTCCGGTTACCTACGACACATGATAAAAAAATGGGACGACCTCCATCCAATTACCATGGAACTGAGTGTAAACACATTCCCGAACTAGTCCATAAAAAAACATGCTATCACAAACACGTCCTACTCTTCTATCCATTATAAAATCTATTATTGATCAGGATGTGTAGCCTCAATACGTCAACTAAGAACATAAAATAATACACCTTACAGCTCAAAAAATACGGTTCCTTTTTCCTTGTTCCTTTGCCAAGACGCGTGGTAACCCGTTAACTGCAAGTGGGGTAAGTTTGATGGGCCTCGCGTGTCTGTGTACGAGACAGTCGACTTAAAGTTATATAATGTTGTGCACAACAATTTGGCACGAAGTGTACCGAGTTTCTTTCTCTTAATGTTTTGAAATTGCGTCCGTAGAACGATTTGATCCGGATTTTAATTAGTAGCAACTTGAGGGTTAAGTACTGGAAATAAATGGAACGAGTTTACCGGTTGAATGGGCTCAATAGTTCTAAATGAAATGTAATTTAAGTGGAATTGAAGATAGCTTTATTAATGTGAGTAAATAAAGTTGATACCGTTACAATTTTGTGTTGTTTACTTCGTGTTTTATGTATGTTTATATAAGTTTAGTATAAATATATAATGCAAACAAAAAAAAAACTTTGCTAGACATTTTATAAATTAATGACACTGATTCGGATCATCGTATACCAGTAATGTTTATTTGTCTTCTTCTTTAGACTTAATTGTTAGGAGAAACATTATTACAAAAATTTTAAATTGGTATTTTACGAGTTTTTAGGAATTAAAAAGAACAATTTTGATTAAATCATCCTTCTTGCATTTAATTAATTAAAAAACTAAATTCTACCCTACAACGTGAAGAAATGATTAATAAAATGAAGAAAAGGAGCTTCGACGTAAATATATTCAGAAATGCTCATTAAATCCATTCACTAAGCTATGAAGACCTTTTACTGCAGGTTTATTGTAATCCCGGATTACGAGCTGCCAACTTAATTAACTGCGTTTTTTATAAAGAAAATATTAAATAAGAAATTGCTTTGGACTAAGTACTACTGATAGAAATATTTCTTTTTTTTTATTGCAGATTTTTGTTTTTAGGAGCAATACGTTAGGTTTTATGGTATAATTAATTTAATTTACTAAGGTCCATGTTCACCGAAAAGATAACCGTCTGCTTATCCAAAAACAGCTGTCACTATGACATGTTCCCATACAAAAATGTCTGTTAAACAGCTGTTTTTAGACAATTGTCTAAAAACAGCTGTTTAACAGACATTTAACAGGCTGGTCAACACTGATTTTGCCACACGAACTTTGATAGCTAATTTTGTTTTATCAATCTACCCTCATCATTAAATCACAGTTTTCATTTGTCTGTTAGCCTCATATTTGTTGTGATACGGTAATACTCATAACTAGTACTACGGCGGTAAATTAACAGAAACGCTCACAAGTAAATCGTCATAAAAGTATTTGTAGTTGAATTTGAATATTTTTTGTGATTTATTAATCCTGTGAACATGTCGAGGAAGTGTAAAAATAACCCTAACTCTTTTTGTTATATCTGCGGAGAACTTACATTCAAAAAACAACGACGAAATTTTACGAATCTTGTGCTGGAGTGTTATCACCAATGTTTTGGTTTTTCTGTCGCCCATCAAGACAAATTCTGGGCCCCTCATGTCTGTTGCATAACGTGTGTGAAAAATTTAACCGACTGGAAGAAAGGTGCACGAGCTATGCCTTTTGCTGTACCCATGATATGGACTGAACAGCGAGATCACGTTTCGGATTGCTATTTTTGTCTCACTGACTTAAAAGGTATAAATTATAAAAACAAGAAAAAAAACACAGTTATCTACCCTAACGTATCTTCTGCTATAAGACCAGTCTCTCATTGTAAAAAACTTTTTTGCAAAAAAATAAAACCGACTTCAAAAAAAAACAAAATAGTGAAAAATAACTTTAGCTTCTGAAGTCGGTGACCTTTGTTTGATTACTTTAGTTTTTTTGTCACCGACTTCAGAAGCTAAAGTTATTTTTCACTATTTTGTTTTTTTTTGAAGTCGGTTTTATTTTTTTGCAAAAAAGTTTTTATTTTTCACTTTTTAGTGGTTCATATGTGCTTGATACATGGAAAGTGCATACCGTTACAATTACAACAAGCCCAAACACGACTATGGTACATTGTCTCATTATGGAGTTCCGTGACTCTTGGCTTCATCATCAGATCTGATGGTAGAATGGGTCTTATCAAACGCAAATGCTTCACTTGTTGTAGAAAATACCAAAATCGCAACACGTTTTCATATAAAATTTGAAGAGTTCCCACGATTTCGCCAAGATTCCATCATCAGATCCCGACTTGGTGGCTATGGGACCATTTGGAAAGAATACCCTTTCCAACAAAAAAAGGATTTTCCAAATCGGTTGGCAAGCGACGGAGTTATGCCCGAACAAACATAAAAAAAAAAAAAAAAAAAATAGAAACATCCGAATTGAGAACCTCCTCCTTTTTTAGAAGTCGGTTAAAAAATGCAAGAACTAATACCAGTTGCAACAACGTCTGTTGATAACGACCATTCACAACCGTCTACTTCAAGTCGGTGTGTTGACGAGGATGATGACTTTGAGTTTGAAGGAATTGAAAAGGAGCCACATTTGATAACTCAAGGAGACCTAAATGATTTGGTTAGGGATTTAAATTTGTCAAAAAAGCAGTCGGAACTATTAGGATCTCGTCTAAAAGAATGGAATTTGCTACATCATAATACAAAAGTTAGCTATTTTCGAAACCGTGATGAACACTTCAGAACGTATTTTTCTCAGGATGGAGATTTGGTGTTTTGCAATAACATAAATGAGATCATGAAAATGTTGGACTTATATAAAAATTTATATAAAAAAAAAGTTTGATTTACGAGATCTGTATTTTTTCTTAATATTTTTAATTACTCAATAGAATAAAATCCTTGGCTAGCAAATTTTTTTTAACTGTTTATTTTTTCTTACAATCACCAACTAAAGTAAAAAATATCAAAAAAGTCCGTGTGGCACGAAAAAGTTTGAATTTTGTTGACCAGCGCAATCAGAGCGTCATCTTTTTGGTGAACGTGGACCTGAGTAGTTTTGTATCTTATGTCCATGGCTTCACCCACGTGGACTTCTGTAATTGTACCACAAGATCGTACTACCGGGATAAAAAGTATCCTATGTATTAATCCAGGTTATATGCTATCTGTGTGTTAAATTTCATCTAAATCCACTCAATACTTTTTGCGTAAAAAATGTAACAAACATACATACATCTTCACAAACTTTCGCTCTCAACTTTTATAATAGTAGTAAGAAGTACGATTATATCTGGTTAGTATGCAATTATTATCCTAAAGTATGCGAACACACATGCAATAGCTTAATAGTCCACTATTACAAACATAGAATCGGTACTGAACCGAAACCGTAAGCATACTACGAGACTATTGGACCAAACACAAATGGACACTACAGTTTCAACAACTGCTCATAAAATCATTTCCACTATCTACTCTTTTTTACAGTCTACACCAAACCCAACCCGCGGTCACTCTACAACGCTTGTACATTAATTGCTCATTCCATAAACAAAAAAAACAGCTGTTAAAAGAAAAATCTCAGACAGCAACAGACGTGTACACAGAGAAGCAGTTTCCACAACAAAGATACGTTCTAAATCCGCCATTATACGTGATAAAAGCTGTTTCAGGCGAACACGCGAAACGTTAACTGAGTTTAAATTGCCCTATTAATGGGCTGTAATGGTGTGGTCTACTGGGTAATTTTGTCCCCGAGTCGCATTGCATGGTTAGGCGAGCGTTCGATTCGATGAGTGTAATCCTATTACGTATTCTGTGTAAACTATAGACTAGTGCTAGTTTTGAACTGTTTTGATATTTGTTGATTGTTCTGACTATTGACGGAAGCCCCAAGCGAAATATGATCGTATTACAGCTGTGAGGCGGCCGTAGCCGGCTTTTCCCGGGATAATAGTAAATATTCAGATGCAAGTTGTCGGGTAGTTCCCGTTTTGAAAACATAAACTTGACACTGGCAGGTTTAAACAGATAATAAATGGTTTTTGCCATTTTTTGTCATTCATCTTTCAGTAATAGTTAAACATGCATAAAAACTTTTTTGCAAAAGATAAAAACCGACTCAAAAAAAGTTAAAAATTACCAAAGCTTCAGAAGTCGGTGACCTTGGTTTGATTGATCTTGTTATTTTGTTATTGACTACTGAAGCTTAAGTATTTTTTTCATTTTTTGAAGTCGGTTGAAAATGAATAAAAAGGGGAAAAATTGTACAGAAGTGAAATGATCCAACGACCAAACAAATGATCGAATTTTGTTTATGAATGAAGAGCTACACATTCGTCCCTACGTAATTTTGTCGGGTTGTGTGAAAGTGGAATGAAACAAAAACGAATATTCCCTGAAGTGCAAAGCGACTGATACCAGCTTAACAACTGGGCAAGATAACTAGCCATTGCACTTGTTGACCCAAATACCCCTCTGGTGTCAGTCGAGAACACAAACATCCTCAAATCCTTATCCTCATGGGGTAGGCAGAAAATACAAAACGCCACCTGCTACGATACGAGCATCTCATTTAATCTTAAGACTGATGGTCCAGATAAACCCGCAAAAATCAAGTTTTCTTACGTTTATTGCAATTTTCAGGGAAGTGCTAAGTTGTATGTTGATGAAAATATCGTTCGCGACTGTAAGACGTATTTGGTTACAGAATTATAGTCATCAAAATCATCAATACAACCCTCCAAGTTCATAAACGTTGAGGAACGATTTTTTCAACCTAGCCCATTAAAATTGCAAATTGTATTTGCTTTCACCTTAAATAATGTTTTACATTTTATTCAGACAGTTTCTTTAGAAATGCAATATTAAATCCTCTATCATTGTTTCTAGTCAAAAGATTACCATACATTTCTAAAAGTCCGTTTCAAACCATTGCTTTTTACTGTCTTTTCAGAATATAAAAATTCTATTTTGGAACTCATCCAAAAAGATTTGATCAAATATGGACTGAGGGTAACCAGATAATGCACCTCAAATAAAAAAGGATGAAATCTAAGGCATCGCTTCTCAAAGTTTATTTCTTTAGAACAAATGATATGTAAATATTTCATTTACCGTTTTGGGCAGTAGCGGGAACCATTGAGGGCTGTAATCAGACAGTGTCGTAGGACTCGTAGGACTTGGGTTCAAACTCAGATAGACTTTGCTTTGTGTAAATTTTTCATCACTCACCATCTGACTAGTGAAACTATTCATCTCAGCCGAAACACGTCCACTGCTGGCCATAGGCCTCCCCCAAGTGTCACCACACTGACCGGTCCCTTGCTACTCGCATCCATCGGATTCCCGCAACCTTCAACTAAAAACCTGAAACTATTATCTATAGCCAAACTGTAATCTATCTTGGTGCCCAATTTCACCCAGACTCGTTCAGCTATTCTTTTGGTGTGATTGGGTTACAAACCATCCAAACTTTCGCATTTCTAATTGAACACAGAGTATTAAGATAATTGTCTTGTATCTCAGAAATGCATCTTTTTGGTGATATAAGAATATTTAACTCTGGCTATATTATTATAATTTTGTTTATGTGCCCCTGTTCACCATAGATTATCTGCCAACTTTTGTGTTTTGCCTTTAATTTGAATCGAAAAAATAAACTAAGTAAATTTATCAAGAAAACATTGTATCTTTGAATATTCGCCCCAAAAATCATCATTCTTTCAATGTACGAGAACAAATAGCACACAATCAACACATTATTTTCCGCTCCGCCAACCACGCACTTCTCGCAAAACTTTCCGTGTACCCAGACAATTGGACATTGTTACCTAAACATTAAATTAGTTTCTGAAAAGGGATCCTCTCGAAACAAACCAATTTAAATGAAATTTTGCTCAGACGAATCTGAGCTAAAAATTTTGGACTTCCAACACTTAATTGGACCAACAATTAATTAATTATTATTTGTCTGGTGAATTAGTACCCAAAAACAGAGTCCTTGAAAATACTAAAACAATAATAATGACATTTTGTATTCCAAGAACAACTTGTTTTGGTAATTGTGTTCGGAAAACCAGATTTAGGATTATTTTGTCAGGTTCACTTCTTGGAAAACATAGAAAATGAAAAGAGACATAATTAAAAGTAAATTATTACTTACGTTTTCCGAATTCACATTATACTATTAGCCTAAATTGTCCCAATGCAGGGCAAAAGCCTCCCCTTCCTCCTTCCACATTTCAAGATCTTGTGCGATTGTAGGTTAATCCTTTGCAAGAGTCTAGCTTATCCCGCCATCTCTTCTGGGTCTACCGCGTTGCCGATTCCTGCTATTTGGTATCCTCTGAGTGGTCATTTTTGCCCATTGCTGAAGAGCAATGAGCAAAATGCTGGTCACATCTGCATGTCGGAGGCGAAATGCAGCAGATGTGACCAGCCCAGGTCCACTTCATATTTGCAGCTGTAATGCCAACATCAGCTATTTGGGTTTTGGAGCGAAGTATAGTTTCTGACGTGGTCCGTAAGTTTGACACCCGGTATGCTTCGCTCCATAGCTTGTTGGTAGACCCCAACTGCGGACTTTCCAGCTTACTTGTCGTTAATATATTTAGTGAATTTTAGAAGAATCTGGTAATCATTTGTAGCCATTACCGAACTATGTTGTTGTTTTCCAATCTAACCGGTTGCGAAAACGGGTTCCTATCTGAACTTTACAATTCAATAACTGGGTAAAAGGAAATCTCTTGCCAAGACTGGTTGTTAGACTTTCGGACTACCCGTAAAACCTGTCAAATATCTGTAAATGACAGCTGAGACCAAGAGACTTCCTGGAACATAGAGATATCTCGGTAAGTAATGGGTTGCAGGAACCACTACAACAACTGAATATCAGACCGATTGAGGACGAGCTCCGGCAATGGGATGGACTTGCAATGAAGCTCCAGTTGGGGGTAGAACTGCTAGACCCTACGACCCAGGACAGACTGTCCTAGCCCTGGATAAATAGGAAAGCCGACCGCACTTGGTCCCGTATTCACAACGCTACGACAAGTCGTGTGTCTATCCTTTTTTCGCAAAACAAAAACGAGCGAGATACATATACGACTCGCGAACCGAAAACGAATCGAAGCGTTGTGAATGTGGGGCCTGAAGAGCAAAAGCGCTAGGAAAAAAAAAAGACAGCCGGGACTGTCGTACTTTTAGACTGATGGAGGGATCTCGGTCTGTAATGTTGGTTGAAGTTGTCAATCCATATTATATTCACTGATTGGTCTCGGTGAGCGCTGCTGCGGGGCTATTATTATTTGGCCCCTCTGAAATTGTAAATAAGAAAATGAAAAAAATAAATTACAGCTCCAAAGTTTGACAATCTCTGTGGTGTCAAGTGTGAACCGGTTTGCGGGAGCCTGGGTTACCTATTTTCAATGGGGGCTTTTATCGATGTCTAGGAAACTAGGTCGACATTCAGACTCCCAACATTTGACCCAACGGTGAATGTGTTGGCAAATAGCGCCTACTGTTTCAATTAATTGTTTCAAATTGCGTCTTTGTTACAAGTTACAACATAGTATAGTCATCTACATTACTATTAACAGGACTTTATTATTAAATACATTAGAGGACTATTTCTAAACATGATGCATTTCTGCTTGCCTCTTAATGTTGTTCTAGTTATATACACGGCCTCGTTAGCGTGGATTTAGGACATGACATTATTTAACATTTTCACCATTTTCTACATGATGTAGATTGATCGGCTAGCCGACAGGTTGACGACCTCTGCATCATTGGTATAAACACTGAACATAAATGTTGCAAACTTGCTACTTCAAAGTGCTTTCCAAAATTCGTTCCTTAGTGTTATTTTGTTGGATTGATTTGTTTTGTTTTTAACCAACTTCAAAAAGGAGGAGGTTCTCAATTCAATTGTATCTTTTTGATAGTTTAGAGATATCCCTATGAACTATTAGTATCAGTGTTATCATTTATTGTAGTATTGTCGTCGCCACCTGGTATTCTCCATTTATTTTCCCCATGCATTTAAAGCAAACATTGTTTTTGAACATGATTAAAATAGACAATACCATAATCAACATGATTTTTTCTTACAAACGAATAAACGGAAATGAAATAAAATGCCAAAAACACACATAATTAATTTTCTATTGGACCTGACATTTAATTTAATCTGTAAAGGAAATACTACGAAAATGATTTGTCAATATAAATAATATTTTGAACATGAACAATGAGTTTTCTACAAAAGGAGAGTGCTCATGAAAATTAATATCAATACATTGAATGTTATTCAAAATACGTTTTTGGTTGGGATGTCATGTTGTGATATTATTTCGTTCAGTTGTGTTAGTGTCATAATTAAATACATAATCTATATAAACAAAATTTGTAACATTATTTTGGTTTTTCTAAAACTAAAACCGAAATGTTATGGAGAGGTCCCGCAAGGGCCGAAGCCTGCCGGGGCTGCTGGTCTGTTCGAAAGATATACCTCGGCCCCGGAACATAAAGGGCGAGGATTGGAACATGGATAGGTTTTAGTCAGTAAAAGTCTGACACTCCCTCCCACTCTGCCCAGGGTGGGAGAGGTCATTTGATGGTTTCCCATCGAAAAAAAAAGGCCAAGTTAATCCCAAAATACAACTTTATACTGAAAGATTCTGCGTTTAATTGTAAGAGTTATATAGTTTTCCATCAGGGACTCCTGATTATCAACTCGGGTAAACCCTTTGATAAACTCTTCAAGAATTACAGTCGATATCATATTTTGATAACGTCTAAAACTATGAAGTTTCGTACAATGTAAGTCTACGTAATAATATCTAATATACCGTTTTCAAAATACAGTACCGAACTAGAATTCCAATTGCGTTAATGTCACGTCACAAAGCTTGATACTGACCGCATCGTCCGCATCGCGTCATGCAATTACTGGCCGCGTCCCTTAAGTGCATGCATGCATACAAATTCATAGGAAGAATACCGTAATGCAAGTGCTACTTCATGTTAGATGTGACGTGACGTTGGCTTTTAGAATTTATGTAGTCTGAATGCATTGAGGGTACTGTTTTGGAATTTAAATGGATGTGTGGAGTTTTTATGTTCGCACAATTTCTCAAAAATGTCCGCAGAAGTTAGACGTTTCATGTCACGCCGTTGCGGCGCCGAAGCAGTGCATTTGTCGTACGGAGTACGGACGTTCGTTTGTTTTGATACAAAGCGCGCGGTGCGGCAACCGTGCGGCGCCGGTACAGCGCATATTGACGCCGCAGCGGCGCGACACGAAACGTCTAAATTGAAAGCGCCCTTAGACATAACTACAAGTCATGTAACTATACGAACTGCAGTCACTAATCCAAAAAAAAAAAAAAACTTTTCTACCTTGTATATTTTTTATCTTGTAGTTCATTCATTTATTTACCACTACATCAGCAGAGCTAGACATTTTTATTTGATCCCGTAGAACGGAAATAATATTCAGCAGGATTCGATTACCGCAATTGCTAAGTAGCCACAACGTATCTCACTGTAGCTGAGAGCTGTCGTAGCACGAATGGCTACGGCGTAGAGTGCTACGCCGTAGACCTTTGTGTGGCAATTCATGTACAAGTTAGTTCTGACGGGTATTGCAGTTGACAATGCTTGAAACCCCCTTTGATGTAAGTATGGATTGGACAACGGTAACAGGTTGTTGGTGCGTCATTTATCTTCTAATAGCTTGAGTGGATTGGTTTACATTCAAAAGGGGTCATGTTGAAAAACAACGTTTACGTCGGGTACTAATTAGATATTTGAGTATGCTGAATTGAGCACAGTCGTGAGACACAATATTCCAGCTTTTTTTTAAAGCAGAGTACACCTTTTTGTTTTATTACTAAACTTGCTGACCCACGCAACTTCGTTTGCGTCACATAAACGAGATAAACGAAAGAAAAAAAACCTGTTTTTGCAACATTTTTCATTCCTGCTCCGCTCCTAATGGTCATAGCGTGATGTTATATAGCCTGCATGTGACTAAACAACGCAAACATATTTTTTCAATTCGACCCAGTAGTTCCTGAGATTAGCGCGTTCAACCAAACAAACAAACAAATAAACTCTTCTGCTTTATAATATTAAGTATGGATATAGTATAGAAATATAGATGCACTTGGCATCAAAAACATTAACTTCAAATGAAGTCTTTCATCTTCAAATGATAAAATGATACAAAGCGACGTTTATAATTTTGTCAGCGGCGGAAGTGGGCCTCAGTCTCTGATCAACTTGCTCTCAGTCAAATGTACACTGAAAATTATCAACATATATCCACACCATTGAAAGGAAAATTCGCTTAACAGACTCGCAAAACATCTGTAACACATCACCAAAGCAAATTTATTAAGAGTATTTCTTAAAAAAACGTCGGAAATCCCGTCACTCAGTACAAAGGGAATGGCATTTTTATATTCCATTTCCACATACAATTATCGTCGTTTCAAAGTGAAGAGTCTTAAGGCTCGTATGGCGTTGAGTGCCATCGGTTCAATAGAAATGTCATCACGTAGTATGCGATAAAGCCCCGTACACCGTACATTCCCCCCATATGCGGGCATTATTGGTTTCCACTCAATTTATGTCGTTTCTGAACGAAATTAAAGAACATTGGCGTGAGTCGTTTGTGTGTTCTAAGGAAATATTATGAACTGCGTCGCTTAAGTTCTAACACCACGTAAATCAAAAAGTGCAGCTCTACAGGAGATTAAAAAACTGCATAGATAATTCATCATCTACCTAGCCTTTTTCCAACTTTGTTGGGGTCAGTTTCCAGTCTAACCAGATGCAGCTAATTACCAGTATTTTACATGGAACGACTGCTTATCTGACCTCCACAACCCAGTTAGTATTGGGTAATACGAAACCCCTTGGTTTACCAAGCTAGACAAGCCAGCCAGAGATGGTAGTCAAACTTTTTGGGTTACTGACTACCTGTTACGACTGTCAAAGATTTACAAATGACAGCCGGGACATCCATATGCCAACCTAGGCTAGCACGGCTCAACCTAAGGGTCGTAGCACACGTATCAAATCGGAAAGGGATCGTCACTGTATCAACTAGAGGCGTTCAATATTATTTGTATGAAACTCCCTACTGCAACGCACAGTAACGGAATCGTAACGTAATTGCCTCGCCTCTGGACAAGCTCACGAACCGCGGTGCGGTGCGTGGTCGACATGCTTTCCCCGTGCTTACCGTTCTCCGTATCTTAGCTTACGGCTCTCCGTATTCTAGCTTACGGCTCTCCGTATCCTAGCTTACGTTAATGTTCGGATTCAAAATGATTGAATTAGTGCCGTCAGCCCTCAACCAGCGGTTGGCGAGCCGTAAGCGCGGCGGCGCCTAGCTGTAGCCAAGTCGACGTGCCGTTGATTCTGATCCGCTTATGTATACGTGGTTACGTTACGTGGACGCCTGTTTGACGCCAAGGGGAAAGGCGAGGCGATGACGATCCCTTTCCAAGTTGATAAGTGTGCTACGACCTTAAAGATCGACCCGAGTGACTGTTATAATATGCGTATGCATAATGGTGCAATAACATTTACGTTCACTTCAGATTGCCTTTAATTCATTCCTTTCGTGGCCTAACATTCAACATAAAAATCTCCTCATACATTGTAATATGTAGTTTATCTCTTTATAATAATAAAATTATTGGAATGAAAACAAGGTGTTCAAAATAGACGACCCTTGTACAACAATACTTTGTAACTAGCCCTTATCAAATTATAATTCAGAATGCACTTCAGACGGTGTACCTCATTATTTAAATTGCCGAGCAAATTCTAAAGTGCTAGTTAAACATCTGAACTATGTACAGTTACGAGCAAAAATGTGTTTAAAAATACGTTTAGCGAAACTAAAATTTAGTTTTGTGTGATTTGGTTTCTGTTTGCTCATTACTCTGCGATTGTCTTTTATCAAAAGCTATTCTTCATTACCCTCTTTAATCCCGGTTTCTTAAATTATTGGTTTAGTGACGCAACCGAAGTCATAATCTGTCTAGCCTTTTCCCAACTATGTTCGGGTCGGCTTCCATTGTAACCGAATGCAGCTGAATACCAGTATTTTACATGGGGCGACTCCCTATCTGACCTCTACAACCCTGTTAGTACTGAGCAATATAGAAATCTCTTTGGTAAGATAGGTTGTCAGACTTTTGAGCCACTCACTACCTGTAACGGCTGTCAAGGACCTACAAATGACAGCCGGGACCAACTGCTTAACTTTCTTTCCGAGGCACGGAGGAAACTCGGTATCGAAGTGTTCTTTATAAAACTTAATATAATGTTTTGTATGCAATGGATTTGTTCTTGACTTGAAGTATGTACATCTTTTTCTGGTGACTGTACATAAATTTACATGCAAAGTGTCGTTCAATTTGTGTAAAATTATTCTATTGCGTTATTGTATTATCTTAAGGATCCATTTATTCTTTGGGATCATTAGGTACTTGTAATGCTGTTTACTTGGAATTTAGACAGTCGTCGTTGTTGCCAAATTAAATGTCGTAATGGTATAATTGTGTAATTTTTATGTTTATGTTTGGTTGTTTAACCCTGGTAATGGTATCTTCCATGTCTTTAGGCCATTAGGGATTAATTTTCATTTTTGTGGCCCATTGACTACACTTTATTTACAACCACTTTTTATAATCATAAACGTAGGTGGTATTTATAACTATAGGTTTGAAACAATATTCAAATAACTCTTGAGAAGATTCTTGACTCCAACTTAAGACTAGTATAGTGGATTTCGTGATTGATTGATCATCCTAAATTTACACTTTTGGTTTTTGAAAGTGTACTGTTAATAGTATCCGTTATCCTAGGGGTGAAAGTAATCTATTTAGTCCCGAGACGGGGTTTGGCGCCCAAGCGTAGCGCGGGCGCTACTAGCTCGAGGGACTAAATAAGTCTTTAACCCGAGGTAAACACTGTGCTTTTCATTACGAATACAAGGAAAGTAAAAACAAAAACACGAAATCACTCGAAAAAAAAATAAGATCGGAATGCCGCTTTCCTATTTTGTTTTTTTTTCTGTGGCCGGCTATTCAGCCTTTAATTTCACTATGGTCACTGAAATAATAGTAAATATTTTGCCCAAATCTTGGTTTTTTTTAAGAAATATTTGTAACTAAAATAAAACCAAGTTATTTAAAAAATATGTTCTTTAATTAATACTGAATGTTATGTTATTTTAATTTTACATCGCGCTGTAATTTACAGGCTATATAGAAGTTGGAACATGGTTCAATAGAATGTGAAAATAGAACTAGATTTTTTTTTAATAATGTGACGGCTGTCAGTTGAAAGCGATTCTACCTAGGGCTGAAAAGTATTACTTTCAGCCCGCTCCTCAGGCAACTTCAGACCTACTTTTAATTGTGTATATGTTATGGACCAGGTGATTAATGCGGGCATTATACATAATGTTCGAGCATTATGAATAATGGCTATCTCTATCGGGCTAAGTGATTAATACTATCTTAACTTCATTATTTATTACATTGCACGGTCATTATTATATTGCTACATGATAATTGGGCAATTTGATAACAAAGCTAAATTTGACGCGGTGTAAGGGCGGGGAGCTAAGCACGCATGGCGTGGCACGCTTTGACCAATCAGAGACCGCCATCCAGCGCGCGGCTCGTGCGGCGGACTTCAAGCGCTAATGTTTTTTAGTTTTGCATTGTAAGCGAATATGGACGGACGCGGATGGGTTTCAGTTTTGTAACTCAGTGTCAACGCGAGTGTGTTAACACTGAATTACGAAAGTAAGATTTATTCTGCCTGAAGATGTGCCAAGTCTTACCAAGTGGTATCGTTTTCCCAGAATTAACTGGGTTGTGGAGGTCAGATAGGCAGTCGCTCCATGTAAAATACTGGTATTCAGCTGTATCCGGTTAGACTAGAAGCTGACCCCAACATAGTTGGGAAAAGGCTAGGTAGATGATGATGATGTACTCATCATCATCATCTACCTAAAATATAGCATAAAAATGTCTAATATTATTTTATAGAAATTACTTATTATTATACGAGTACTACTATATATATATCCTACTTATCCTACTGGATAAGTAGGATATATATAGTAGTAGAAATAATAATAATACAACGAATATAACGAATAATATTAGACATTTTTATGCTACATTTTTAATATGACTTCTTAAAAGTCCTTAATGATCAATCCAAATAACGAGTCTGATTATTTAAATGGTTCCATATTTCGTTTATTTTAAGTTAAATGACAAAAACAATAAAAAAATAGTAATTAAATATGTTTGTATTACTCTGCCCAAAAGGTGATGGACAATATGTATAATGCCCGGTCAATTTGATTATTTGAATAATTCTTATCAAATTGCACTCTTATATTGGCCGTTTTTCATAATGACCGGGCATTGTGTATAATGCCCAATTCATCACTTGGTCCATAACATATACACAATTCATGGTGAGTTCCAACCAACAATTACAAAGTCGACTGTGCTCACTTTCCCGATACAGTGCACACATATGTATATATGTGCGGGTACTATCACATACGCATACCGTATAGAAAAACAGCCACATTATATTTTATTGAGAACCTTTCAAACGAGACGAGGGAAAAGGGGAAATGTAAGTTTTCCGCTTGCCTGGGTAACGACCTATCTTATTTAAGGAAACCTAGGAAATAATAGGAACTTTTTAGTTTGTGGGTAGTAAATTGTACTGAAAAGGGAATATTGTATCGGTTTCATATTTAAAGAGATGCTGTTAGCTTTTCTTATGTGATAGATACAGTCGACCAAGCTGTTTGGTTTACACGTTACAATGTAATTAGCATATTAAAATGTTAATCAAATACCTTGGTCGACCGTACTATTATAAAAATTGCTGAAAAAGCTGCGTGTAATATGCATTCATTGAAAAAATGCGTAAATTCTGTTGAATTAATGTTGATACTGATCTGAACATACACTGTGATAGTGCTTGTCATAATTACAACGAACAGGCTGTCAACTTTTTGTACAGTCTTATTGTATTTTTAGAAGTTGCTTTATGTTTATTGTTTTTTTTGGTTATTTGTTTGGTTTGGTGGTTTGTTTTTTTTACATATTTTTTTCTTTATTTACATACTGAATTACGTCTATATTGCCCATTAAGAAATTTTCTAAGTATGCCTATTTGGATGTTAAATATTATAAGGAAAAGATTTACATTCATTATTGATGTAAAATGGCAAATTATAAGGAATATAAATCTCTATTAAGGCTTAAAGAATAATTTCTTTAAAATAATTTTGAATAATTATGCCACAATAACTTTATTTATTAATTATCTCTTTTTAATTCGAGACTCCCTATCAAAAAAATATTTCAACCTTTTGGACACCATTGTCACATATACGTGACAAGCAAGCGCGTGCCTTGTACGCCAAACGACACAAATATGTGACAAAATAGTAGATACAATTGTGGCTTGTCGTGGAGGGCACGCGCGAGCGTTTATGCTGTGGCGGTCAGAAGGTTAATAAACTCTGCTTCTAAAAATTGTAATAATGAAAACAAGCTTCAACTACATTTACTTTATACCGACTTCAAACTCTATTCCATTAAACTAAGAACACCTTCAAACGTGCAAAATTGGATCCATCTCGCTCCACTCCATACCAACGCTAGTACACATCAGTAATTAACTGTTTTAGACTTTTACAGTTTTTCACTTGAAGTACAGCTTACGGGATAATATTCGTGATTTTCTTTTGATTATATGAACTCCCAATATTTCGACACTGTTGTATGCATCATGATCGCGGAAATACTGAAGAAATATGCGGTTGGGACGAAAATTATTTATTATGAGCAGACAAATCCGTCTACCGTCTTTCTTGGTCTTTTATTACGCGAACTACTGGAACTCGATTGTAACTCACTTACAATATCACCAGGTTTTTATTTATAATGGAGACGCATGTTTTTTTTTTAGGCTGATCACTGGATTCCACGTAGATGATAGTTTAAAACACGGATATGATCCCGTAAGTACATTGAATCAGTAATTTCTTTCGCATTCCCCCAGATACGATACCTATACAAAATAGATCGCTATTTCTGAACCTATTACGCCTATCCGGCTGTGAGAGATACCAAATATTGACGCAAGTAGAAGCATAAATCATTGATATGAAACTTTTCTGTGGATACCGTTATGTAAGATTGCGTAACAATAAATATTGGTGAGGTGTTCTGTTGGAATAGCTAATGGTTTCGAATTTCTTTCGAACATTTTCCTTTTTGTAGATTTTGTAATTTTCTTAACATATTTTATAGATCGTAACAACTGTGTGTGGACTGGAAGGTGGTTACGAATTAATTTCTGAATTAAGAACAGCGAGTTACTAAAAATACTTGCTGTAGTTTTAAAAGTAGTTTTTTTTTTAATTTCTTGTTTAGTGGTAATGTCCACTAAACAAGTAATTTAAAAAACTATAAACCCTACTGCCGTAAAAAACTGAAAACAATAAACAAAAAGGTTTTTCATAACTATTTTTAAAGTTAATAAGATACTTATTATGCGTTTATAAACGAACTTAATCAGTGATTTATTATAGACATTGGACATGTTTATGCGAGAATCGTTGCTAAGCAACTTAAAACAAGTAATTAACAAAAACTATAAACCCTACTGCCGTAAAAAACTGGAAACGATAAACAAAAAGGTGTTTCATAACTATTTTTAAAGTTAATAAGAGACATATTATGCGTTTATAAACGAACTTAATCAGTGATTTATTATAGACATTGAACATGTAGTGTGAATCGTTGCTACATCATAATTTCAACCGCATTATTTTCAAGGGTCGCCACATTGACCGGTCCCGTGCGACTCGCATCCAACGTATTCCCGCAACCTTCACCAGGTCATCGGTCCACCTAGTAGGAGGTCTTCCAACTCATCGTCTTCCGGTTCGCGGCCGCCACTCCAGAACTTTGCGGCCGCATCGGCCATCCGTTCTGCGAGCGCTGTGCCCTGCCCACCGCCTTTTAAGTTTGGCAATTCTTTGGGTTACGTCGGTGATCTTGGTTTTCTTGCGGATGTCTTCATTTCGATCACGTAAGGAAACTCCGGGCATAGCCCTCTCCATTGCCCTTTGGGTGACTTTAAGCCTTTTGATAAGTCCCATTGTGAGCGACCACGCAAGGAAACTTTTAACTGTTATAAATCCTAAATCGTCATTCGAAAAAAAAAACATAAAGATGATTTTGAAATACCTATTCAATGTTACCGCACTTAACATGATACGCCGGCTATATTTTCGTTTTTTTTTTTAACAATTAAATAAAGCGCAAGACTCGATTGACGTACCTAAGAATCACAAAAACGGGCCAAGCGTTTGATCTTTACCAACTACCTTATTGTGTCGTTTAAAAAGTTTAAAGCTAGGTTAAGCAATTATTTTGTAGTGTGGATAAAAAACAGTATGAAAGTAAAAAAAAAAAATGTTTTACGACGTCACGTTACCAGGCAAGAAAATAAAAGCCCGTTTCGATGTGAGCCTCCAATACGTGAAAAACACAGCTCAAAATACAAAAAAAGCAAAATAAAACATATTTTCATACATTTAGGCACAAGATCCCAACATCCAATCTCGCAGAATAGGAAAAAAATATCAACTACAAAAAAAAGTATATCTCCCGTAGAATTTTTACCTAAACCCAATAGGTAGTTTCATTTAGAAAAGTTTGCGGTATTCAGCAGTTTTCGAATTGAATTTGATAAGGGGTGAAATTTTGTACGAAAGTAATTTTCGTCGGGGAAAGTTCTGAATTACCTGGCTTTAAGGATAGAGGCGATCAAGCGAAAGATAGGCAAAAAAGTATTTCGCTTTGGGAACTTTTAAATGTGCCTATATCTGAGAGATTCTGTAATTATTTGAAGAAGTATTTGAAGAGTTTGTACATAAAATAAATGTTTATTTCGATTTCTATTGGGAAATAAAATTAGACTTGGTAACATATCGTTTTTTCTTTACTCTTCTATTTCTAAATCCGATTCATTGAAGAAATTTAAGATATTTCAGTTCTTTGTATAATGTATTTTGATATTGTCTACAGTAAAAATACACCGCGTTCTAACCAAAGCGACTACCGCGCAAACACATGACAGTCGCGCATTTTTCGCATTTTTAAACATGAATGACACTTGAACGCAACAATCGCGATTTTGTCCGACGGGTCGCTTTAGTTAGGGCAACTTAGAAAGTGAAAAGTCAACCTAAATAAAATACTGAGAATGCTAAATGAAAAGAATTTCTATATAAAGTAGAAAAAGACAGTCCTGAAAGTAGAAACTGAAGTCAACGACCGGCAAAATTAATTTCATCAAGAAAATAACTTCCAGAAATGATAGAGGTTTTATTTCTTTTCAATTCCCGGAACATTTGTCACCTGTACTTCTTTAAATAATATTCGAGTCTCGATTATAAATCATGGTATTAAAACTTACTTCATCGCCCTTTTAAAGAACCGTTGCTTTGGAAGAAATGAATGGACATTTTTTTCTGTGTAATTTTTGACAAAATACCTCTAATTTAAGGTTGAAGAGATAAAAATCTGAAAAGAGTTTTCGATAGGGTCGACATTCAAATTCCGCAATGATTTACTTTGGATACTTAAGCAATTTTCCTAAGTACTAAAACCCGAACTAAATCTAGTTACTTACTAGACACATACCAAACTGTCGCCACAGTAATTTGTGAATAGCTTTAAGTAAACTTCCATGCTTCTAAGTTTCCCCAAACTACGTAATTGTCTTTGGAACCAAAACCAGTATTTTGAGAACAGATCCTATAAAGGGGAACATCCAATAACCATCCTTGTCTTGCTTCAAAATCAAATTCAGTAGAAACATAAACTTCTTATTTTTCTTTTCGTGTGGCTAACCACAGCCAGCAGAAGAGGAAGCTTATCCTGGTGTCACAGTTTTTATGCCGCCGATGGGCCTCTAACTTGACCTAAGACGAAAATCTATACTAATATTATAAAGCTGTTTGTTTCTTTGGTTGAACGCGCTAATCTCAAGAACTACGGTTCAAATTTAAAAATTCTTGTGTTGGATAGTCCATTTATCGAGGAAGGCTTCAGGCTATATAACATCACGCTACGGCCATAAGGAGCGGAGCAGGAATGAAAAATGTTGCAAAAACGGGGATTTTTTTTTGCTTTCGTTTTTCTCTCATATGTGACGCAGACGAAGTTGCGTGGGTCAGCTAGTAGAAAAATATAAGAAATTGTTCTGGAATGCTTTGAAATATAATGCGATTAATTTTACTCGATGAAAAAAATCACTAACTAAAATTAAATTATCTCCAAAAATTCCTTTTAACGAGTAAGATCATACTAAAATACATCATGCGATCATTCTGATTTTTTGGGCCATAATTCTGCTAGCAAATATTAGCATCATAGTGTTTAAATTTTTTACTCCAATCAAATTTTGTTTGTTAATCGATCGAAACCACTCATTTCACACTAATCGACCCACAGTGACTGACGTAACAACCACTTTGTAGTGCAAGCTGATCAGAACTTTATTCTAACAGTATTTCAATCGAAGTTTAAACCACTACAAATAGAGTTGCTAATTTAGCTTCTGTAGTCCCCTTAACATGCCGTCGAGTTATATTTCTCAGGCATGTTTGGTTTCCTCACGACGTTTTCCTTTACCAAAACTAGAGATAAATGCACAATACGCAAATGAATTTGAAGAAAAATCTAAAATTAGGTTTAGCTGCTGTTATATGACAACATCAGATGATATTATATTGCCTTATACAAAGCAGATTAGTAGCATAATTAACAAGCTATAACATTCCCACTACTGGGACACAACTCAGCTCTCACTGAGAGAGTATGTATGGTAGAATGTCACGATGGGGAAGAACGTTAAAAACTAATTGTAGATGGCGCCACCATAGATGGTCTCATTCTGACCAATGAGGTCAAGGTATTTTAAATATGAAATGACATTCCTTGATTTTTAACCAATGACGATGCTTGGAACCAGCTATGCTAGCGTCATTAGTTCCACAGTGTGCAGCCTCATTATTATCTTTTGGAAGTTTTGGTCCTAAATCATGCTGCAAGGAATGGTTGAGATCTTTGCCCTACAGTGGGCAGAATAGGCACATAAAAAAAGTCTAGTTCGGATGAAGAACTACGAAAATTAGTAAAAATTAAAACACTCACCTGGATTCGAGGTTACGCATCTAAAAATAATAATTAAAGAACCTAATTCTGGTATAATATCCAAAAACCCTGTTTTTCTTCTAAAAAATACTTGAAAATGAACCGAAAGTCAAGGGAAGAGTTTTTATGAAGCGTTCCATTCCATTTCGCCAGAGGATATATGAGCCAGCCTGATACCTCGCTGGAGACTGATAAGTCTCGAACGTGACACGGAATAAATCATGGACAGCGCCGTGATCCGAATAACATGTACGACAAAATATAGCCAAGAATTTATTTAACTTCATATCGAAAGTATTGCCTATTTACTTTTGGTTTCCTTGGGGTTTTAGCAGTGTAAGCTGAGGTTCTAATAGCTTGTTTCTCTTAAGGCGGGTTATGAATGTCTATAGATGAGGAAATGCGCCCTCAGGGACGACTGGAGTGAGTATTATTACACTTTTTGAGACAAAAATAAGCCAGGATCTACCGAAGGTTCCAAAACCTTCGGAAGATTCTGGCTTATTTTAAACTAGCAGTACACCTCTATGTATCATGTAAAGGAGTATTTTACTAGTTTGAAGCCTAGCGTGAACTATTATTCTGTATATTGTGCATTCATTAAACAAATAAATGAATATACTATGGTTCAACAAGATTTCAGTTAACTAAACAATCTAATTCGACAAATATCTGCAACTTCAACGTTACTTGAAAGATGTTTAATTTAGTGCATGTGATCATGGCAAAAATTTGAAAAAATGGCAGCTATGACCATAATTATTCATAATAAACGACCTATGAAATTTTACGTTGCGCATTTTTATGTAAAAGGTAAAAATACAACTATGATATTAAGATCTTTAAATCGTAGTTGGAATGTAACTAGTCGTGTTCAGCCACAAATGTAAACCCTCGAGTCCTGTAAAAACCTTGTTAGCCACTTATTCTCTCGAAACCGTACGTGCACTTAAAGATAAAAAACTTTTACATCAGCAAAATCAATAAAGTCATTATTTATAGATTATGACAGTGCGATATTATGATAGTTTGCAACCCCATCAAGTTAGAAAAATAATATATTACCCGCTTGCTCCCAGTTGACTCTTGGAACGGCCAAGGAATGATAAGTAGCTCAGTGCACAGTGTCAAGTGGCAACCAAGTTTACAAATATTAATATTTGCTCACTATTTCAAGTGTCTGCGTTGGTTATACCCACTTGGTCTTTCGTTTCAATGCATCGGTGAAGCATTTTTTAGACATTTGTTTGTTAAGGAAAAACTCAAGTATTTATTATTGATTATAAACAAATTCAGGGAAAAGAAACACTTTTTTTCATCAAATCCACCGATTTATTGTGTTTGTAAACAACCCTGTTTTATATCAATTGTTTAAAATAACCAAGAAAACAAACAATCTCAAATCAATCAATCTAATTTTTTTTCGAAATAAATCATGACTGGTTTATTTCTAAACACACTCATGTACGTTTTAAAAAAATATACCCGTATAATCGAAATCCCAGAGTAAAAAATATCCTAGCCTCTAATCCAGGTATATCCAGTTAGTCCAGTCTGGCTATTCACCCATCAAAATGCTTTAAGCCGACTGTGATACTGACAAGCTAAGAGAAAAATAAACATAGTCATGTACTTTCGTATTCATTCTTTATCTTTTGATTAGTGCCTGGCCTGGTGTCAGTTCTTATGCCGCCCATGGGTCTCTGACTTCGCATTCATAATAGTAGTACAATGAATGAATAACCGTTTCTATGCCAAAAACTCTATATCTTTCAAGTAGTATGCACCCAGTTCTACCCTATAAAATAACAACAAGGCAAGTAATGATCAGTGAAGAAACAGTTGAATTTATTCATAGTTTCACGTAAGTAATACGTCGCCGGCTCGCTGGAAATTAAGTGTCGCTTCTACTGAGTCTATTATGTAGGAAGGATCAAGGAAATTGGAACGTCAACGAAGTAATACAGAAGACTAGTTTTTTTTTAACTTTGCTGACGTAAGCAGCTATAAATAAGGGGGATGTTGCGAGCGAAAGCTTGTTCGGGGAAATGTAATGATGGTGGAAGTTGGGAATTTATTATGATTGATACTTGGTTATTAAAATTGGGAGGCGATGTTATGATGCAGATACTTGCGGCAAGGGGTTGCGTGAGTCACTCGAATGCATAATTGTGGCATGTAAGAAGACGTGCTTATAGAATAGATAATTTAGTCTTATCTGGAAATAAATTAGCTGTTGTTTTCCACCTACTGGGGTTAGATTTCATTAACTGTTAGTGAAGAAGACACAATAGTTAAACAATCGTGTCAGACCAATTCGGTCGGGGTCCACAGATAAAGGGGTAACCAAAAAATAAATACCGTCCCGTAAGTGACCGTATAAGAAAGAGTGTAAGCCTAAAACATTTTTTGATCGGAAAGCAATAAATACCGGTATGCTACATCTCTTAATTAATTGCACAAACTTTTTTGAATCTGGTTCAAATTCCTCCATAAGAAACATTTTTAATATCATTAATTACAAATTAATTCCAATAAGGAATTATTAATTCAAATATTCATTAATGCTGAATCTTTATTCGTATTACGCCCAAGTGTACGACAGATGTCCAGAATTTAATTTAATATAAGTCTCGTTTTACTTTCTTTTAATATTACATCTCGAAGGCCGACTCAGAACTCATTTCTGAAGACGATTCGATGTAGATTCAATTTAATATCAGACTTCTTAGTTCCGTAGAACAACTCAGAAATGGAATATTATTTGGGCTTTTAAAAGCAATAAACAATTTATCGTTGATTGTACTCAAATTTTACCGGTCGTTTGTTTGAACGAGATCAAATTTTTGTTTGGGCTTTCAATCAGATTAGAAGTAGACGCTCAAATGGCTTGCGATGGAGTTTTGTTTCATGATTGGTAAAACGTGAAAATAAGATTTTTTGGGCTTCTTTGATTAAGTCTTAGTTAAGAGTTATTGTCAAATTCTCAAAAAACCTTAACTTTTCCAGAGGGCTGCAATTTACACTCTGATATTTGGGTCACTTTTTTGAGTCCTGACACAGACAGAAGGCGGGGCAGCAGACTTCGTAGATGAAGGAGGGACAATCTGGACAAGACTAGCGACCAGTGAGTGATCCAAATTAACCTTGGATAGAAGATACAACTGGAACTCATGGAGTGTTTTTGCCCAGCTGTGGGAAAATGCAGGCTAACTATCAGTATATTTGGGTGGTTTACCTTTATGTGACTTAAAGGTAGTAAGCAATTATATTTTCTGCAAAGTTATCGACTTCAGGCATCAGCAACTTGCTTAATAAACTGTTAATCGTAAACACGACATACTCATTCCCAAAAAAAAAACATAAAAAAACTAGATTAACCAATAAACAACTCAAAACCAGTAACCGAAAACAAATTCAAGCATACAGATGCAAAAAAACACACAAACCAAGCGAAACGGTGGGTTTTCAAAAGACAAATCCCCAGTTCAAAAGTTGAAGGAGCCTGTCTTGTCGGGAGCAGGCGGCAACTTCTGGCGGTTACATACTGCGCTGATTTATAAACGGCAACTTTGTACTCAAATGCGGTGTTTGTCGATAGCTGTAAGGTTGGTAAAGAGGAATTGCAAAGATGTGTTATGTTTCGGATTTTTTTAAATTTGAATGTGTAGAATTACATTATACCATAAATTTAGAGTGTAAACGTACTCTTCACGCCGACAACCAAACTGATAATTAAACTAAGTTACTCATCGCAAAAATCGTTGCTGTGAAAATACTATTTTTAGGAGTGAAATATCACGTTTCCTGGTACCATTGTACTTATGGATGCATTGAATAGTAGAATCCAAAATTATTAACACTACCTTCTGACAAATTTGTAAAGGTCAAAAAAAAATTTGAAGAGAAACCATTGTGATTATTACCAAACTGAAAAAAAAAACGTTTCATTACAGCTTACAAATTTTCATACTTTAGGTGTTGCACGTTGTTGTACATGGCAACAAGGGTGGCACCCTTGTTTGTGACATAGGCGCATACATTTCGTGAGAAATTATTATACATATTCCATTTTAGTGGTGGGGTAGTCCCTTACAATTTCACGAGATTTCCCTTCGACAAAAATTATGATACCCATTGTGTCGGTAATTGAGTTTAGATTTCTTTACCTTATTCTGACATGCATAAAATTTAACATTTCACGGCGTCTACCCAAAACACTTTTCTCTATAAATCCTTACAGTTAATCGCGTTTGACTCATATTTTACACATGAGTGAACTAGAAGGCATACCTTTCTCAACCCTTGTCACTACATATTACTCAAGACCAAATATTCAGTAATAGGTGTTCAAAGTAACGGACCTGAAGTTTGTAAGCCTAGGATTTTTGAATGTCTAAGGGGAGAAAGGCAGCTTTTAAATAAGTTCAAGTTTGACCTAACTTCACAGGAAAATATTATATTCATGTAAAGACCTCAAAATGGAGACAACTATTTATACTGTAGTGTATTAATTTAGTGTAAAATATTTGTGAATTCACCGTGACTGTAATATAGTACCTAGCTATTTATATGGACACAAGAGCAAAGTGACTTCGCCGTAATGGAGTTAAGTAAACGCAATGAACGTGCTTTTAGATATAGTTTTACTTTTAGCAAATTAAGTTACACTAAAATTGCTTATTAGCCTTATTAGGCTAGATTGTATTATAAATAAAAACGACGATATAAAAACGAACATGTGTGGCACTCGAGGACTGCCGCGGTAAAGCTCTTGCATAGCATTTTTTATAAACTTATGCAATTATAATTATTTATGTATTTTATTTTCCGCTTGTTGCCGGCTCGAGGACCAAACGCAGACTGAATGTTCAGGCTCGGCTTCCCATCACGATGAAATTATACACGGCACGCAAGCACGCGGTCCGCGCTCGGACGCCGCAAAAACGATGGGGTGTTATAAGTTTGACGTGTCTGTTTATGTGTGTGTGGAACATTCATTATAAAATTCATAATTTCATCGTGATGGGAAGCCGAGCCTGAACATTCAGTCTGCGTTTGGTCCTCGAGCCGGCAACAAGCGGAAAAATAAAATACATAAATAATTATAATTGCATACGTTGATAAAAAATGGTTACAAAGAAGGTCTAACATCAAATGTATACAACCCCAACCCCTACCCCCCCAACTCCTAGTTACGGCAATATACACACATCAAAAGTGTCTAGGGATCAACATATATTTTTGCAATAACTTTTCTCCTGATTGATATTAATTAAAATTTTCTTTAAGGATTCATCAAATAAAGTGTTTTCGTTTGTCACAGTAACGATAAACCAAGTCACCTTTGCATTAATAAAGAAATTTGCCATTTTCCTAATAAAGGGATTTTTGACATTTGAACCACTAACACAAAAGTTCGAAAAAAAGACTGAAATAACAGTTTTCTTTAAAATTTTATTGGGTAACTTAAACAATTAATAATCCGTGTTTCTACCGCGAACACTAACAACACAAGAACATCGGTTTGGCACACTCAAAATGAGTTCATCCAAATCACGTTGTGGAATGGCCGCCCATGTTCGTTGCAACAACAGAAAAAGGTCTTCTTGCGACTGGATACCCTCCATATTCGGCAGAGCTCTTCTCTGTAGCATATCCCATGCATGCTCAATCGGATTCAAGTCTGGCGACTGAGCAGGCCAGGGCAGGACATTGATGTTAGCTGCGGCAAGAGTCTGTGTTACAACTCTTGCGGTGTGCGGTCGTGCATTATCATGCATTAACTGAAATAAGGGACCGATTTGCACTTGTAGAGGAACGATGACGTCTGATACAATCGTCTCAGCATAAATTTGAGCGTTGAGGTTGCCTCTGATCCAAATCAACTCAGTTCTTCCGCCGATCCAAATACCCGCCCATACCATGATGGTTCCACCACTATAAGGATGGACTTCCTGGCAGGATTTTAATCGCTGTTGGCGTCCAGGGGTTCTCCAGTGTCGTATACGTCTCGTATCCGGTCTCATACCAAAACGAGACTCATCAGAAAAGCACACGAAACGCCATTGTTCTTCTGCCCAATTTCTGTGTTCAAGAGCCCATTGATATCGAATCCTACGATTGTGCATTACTATAGGTGGTACCCGTAGCGGTCTTCGAGAATGAAGGTTCACTTCATGCAAGCGGTTTCTGACTGTTTGGTCGCTAATTAAGTTCCCTGAAGAGTGATGAAGCCTCACGGCTAACATCATGGCGGTTATTGTTGGAGCTCTTCGAGTTAAAATTTGAATGTATCGGTCTTGTCTCCGTGTGGTGCAGCGATACCGTCCTCCATGGCGCTCAGCCACGGTACCAGTGCTTCGGTAACGTGTCCAAAGTCGACTGATAACACTCTGACTTGTATTCAGAGCTAAAGACACAGTACGTTGCCGGGAACCAGCTTCTATCATTCCCACGGCTCTGAGCATTTCTTCCCTGCTTAAATGACGTCGCCGCTCCATAATAACGTTGGTTTTAATCAGTAGTAGGGAAACAGTAGCACTAATAATGTCTTCAATGCGTTGTATGTTTTTATAGGGAAAATATTGACAGCTGATTTTCATCTTTTACTCGAATTTGATTCACAGTTCCTGATTCAAATTATGAAATGCACCAAAAAGGATCCATATAAATTTATAAAATCATAAATTTATTACAAAGCCACATCTCAATCTCCAGAAATCCGCATAAAAATGCTTGATCCCTAGACACTTTTGATGTGTGTATTAAAAAGAAAACTAGCTTGTCATTGTCATTATCTGACATGGGGTGACAGGTGTTAGGTTTTTTTCCGTTACGTTATTTTCGTTACGGAATTTCTGGATTTGGTCTCCACGCTCAAGGCCCGCGATAGAAGCTATGCAATAGCTTGAAAATAATTATTTATGCTGATTTAAATGTTATTGTAATTTTAATGGAAATAAAAGATGGATGGATTGTGTGGGGACTGTCAGGAAAGAGAAAGGAGTTAATGAAGCCGTGACGTCTGACAAGGGAGAAAGGAAGAAGAAGACGTGTTGCGCCGACCCCAAGTAGAATGGGAAGTTATATCATCATCATCTTTCTGCAAGAGGTTATAAGTATGGAATTATTTTAAGAAGTAGTCATCAGTTTAAAAAAATCGGCCAAGTGCGAGTCGGACTCGCCCATGAAGGGTTCCGTAGCAACAAGTAACATTTACTATTATGGTAAATTGCGGTTTACGATTTATGACGTGTTGGTGATTCTCAGAGGTCTTTAGAAATAAAATAGCTGACTGTATAATATATAGGTAGGTTCGTATATTGGATAATAAGAACGCGCGTCTCTGGTCCGTGTCGTATGTGCGAATGGTGGTGCGGCGGGTGGCGGCGGCGGCGGTGCTCGGCACCTCGTCCCCCGCTCCCCGGTCCCTGCTGTCGCCCTCCGGTCGCAGTGGCTCACGGTGCTGCGTTTTGTCTCCAATATACTCCCCGGGTTGAAGTAGGCAGGTGGCCAGGTGGGCTGCTGATTCAACAAGCAGGTTCTGGAAGGGACAAATGTTATTAAACGCCCTTCGAATAATGGTTCCTCCTTTGATCCTTATATCGGCGACTCGAGCTACTTGATCCTGAGCTCCTGGGAAAACGACCACACAGCAACCCAGGACCCAACGGAAGGAATCTGTCTAAGTCCATAATGAAAAGTTGCATTAAATGTTTTAGATTTAAAGCCAGCAATATTCAGCTCATTATGGGGCAGTTACCTGAATCCAGAACTACACTGGAATTCCCTTTTTTACATTGTTTGGTAGATTATGCAGGTCCAGTTAAGATAGCTAACCGAATAGGTCGAGGTTGCCAACTTATTAAATCTCACTTGTCCATTTTTGTCTGTTTAGCTATAAAAGCCGTACATCAAGAACTCGTCACAGATCTTACTAAAGAGGGATTCATGGCCGCTTTAAACCGGTTTGTGGCTCGTCGAGGGAAGGCTCAAAGTATAACCTCCGACAATGGAACTAATTGTGTAGGTACATGTAACGAGTTATATCGCTTCTTACAAGACTCAAGTTTCCAAATTAGTTCTGAAGCCGTCCAAGAGGGCATAGACTTCCTCTTCATTCCGAGTTACACCCCCCATTTCAATGGTATGGCTGAATCTGCAGTCCGTTCCAATAAATTTCATCTTCGTAGGTTTCTCCAACTTACGCATTTCACGTATTAAGAAATGCACACTTGTCTGACAAGTGGAAGGCATTCTTAATTCTCATCCTATAGCCGCCTTTAACTCTGATCCTACAGACTTCACACTTTTAACACCCGCTCACTTCCTAATAGGACGATCACTTGTGTCAGTTCCACATCCACAGCTGGCAGAAAGAATAACAAGCCTTGAGCGATACAAACGAATCGACTTGGTCAAACAACACTTCTGGAAGCGATTCTCCAACGAGTACGTCTGCAGCAAAAGACGAAGTGACCTACTGCATCAAGCGAACTCAAATTGGGTTCCTTAGTCCTTATTAGGGACAAAGCGCTACCTCCCTTCCGTTGGGCCCTAGATCGCTGTGTGGCCGTTTTCCCAGGAGCTCAGGATCAAGTAGCTCGAGTCGCTGATATAAGGATCAAAGGAGGAACCATTATTCGCGTTTTGTCACCAACAGACGTATTAATAAAAAAACTGCTTACTAGATCTTGCTCAAACCAATTTTCGGTGAAAGTTTACATGGTAATGTTCATCATATATTTTTTTTAGTGCTATCATCCTCTTATTTTAGAAGTTACAGAGCGGGGACACATATTTTACCACTTTGGAAGTGTCTCTCGCGCAATCAATTCAGTTTAGAAAATTATTTGAGGAGCCTCAATATCATTTTTGAAGACCTATCCATAAATACCCCACACGTATCAGTTCTAAGCATGGGAAATCCCCAAAATTTATTGTTTTATTTTTCTATTTTTTGTGAAAATCTTAATGCGGTTCACAGAATACATCTACTTACCAAGTTTCAACAGCATTCAAACTCAAACTCAAACTCAAAGCATTTATTTCAACTAGACCATTACGGCACTTTTGAATGTCAAATTACAAATAAAATCAAAGCTACAGTCACAGTCACAAGGCATAATAACTTGAGAAAGTACTGTAGTTTTACATTGTTTTTAACCGACTTCCAAAAAGGAGGAGGTTCTCTATTCGACTGTATGTATTTTTTTTTTTTTTATGTATGTTCACCGATTACTCGAAGACGCCTGAACCGATTTGAAAAATTCTTTTTTTGTTTGAAAGGGTATACTTCCAAGTTGGTCCCACAGCCACCAAATTGGGATCTGATGATGGAATCTTGGCGAAATCGAGGGAACTCTTCAAATTTTATCTGAAAACGTGTTGCGATTTTGGTATTTTCTACAACAAGTGAAGCATTTGCGTTTGATAAGAACCATTCTACCATCAGATCTGATGATGAAGCCAAGAGTCACGGAACTCCATAATGAGACAATGTACCATAGTCGTGTTTGGGCTTGTTGTAATTGTAACGGTATGCACTTTCCATGTATCAAGCACCTGTGAACCACTAAAAAGTGAAAAATAAAAACTTTTTTGCAAAAAATAAAACCGACTTCAAAAAAAAACAAAAAAGTGAAAAATAACTTTAGTTCCTGAAGTCGGTGACAAAATAACTAAAGCAATCAAACAAAGGTCACCGACTTCAGAAGCTAAAGTTATTTTTCACTTTTTTGTTTTTTTTGAAGTCGGTTTTATTTTTTTTATAGTTCCGGAATAAGTGGCTGTGACATACGGAATGAATGAATGATACACGCAGAAACACCACACGAACAGGAAAAACAGACAGACGGACTACGGAACCCTAAAAAGGTTTAACTTAGGGCAAAACCAAACTTCCTTCCTGCTGTGCAATGATAAATATTTATTTAATTGAAACATCGATAATAAGTTAGACCCCTGTTAAATAACAGGGGGGGGGGGGGGGGTTTTGTCTAATGTGTGTTAAATAACACACATTAGACAAAACAAGTGCCTTGAAGATCGCGTGTTACACATAAAAGCAAGAACTACTAAGTGTTCTGAAAACTAAAGAGACATCACTAATATCTCTACCTACTTGTTAAAATTCTGCCTTCGTAAAGTCAAATAAAAGTGTGAAACGAACGAGTCTTATTACTTTACCATTGTTATGCCCGGTGCTAACATTAGGCGATGTGATTTTCAACCTTCAGCTCAGCGTCGTAGGTAGAAACTCCAACAGATTGCTTTTATTATAAGTATTATCTGCCGTTAGTGAAAACGAGTATTAAGTTTACAGAAACAGACTGTCATAAAGTCGTTTTTCAAATATGAAGCTCATGACGAAGTAATAAAGAGTTTTATTAAAATTTCAACAAAAGATAAAATTACTTGAAGTTGATGAAAGCGCGAAAACTTTACATTTATTTGTGTAATATCTAGGTTGTTTGTTGAAGAACTCTAGGTGACTTTGACAAGAAGACCTAAAATAAGATCGGAAAACAAGTTATTTAAATAATTTATGTTTCTAGCTAAAAACAAGAAGACTCAAAATAAGTATACTTCAATGCAAGTATACAAATGTACTTGTTGTTATACTAAATTTTGCTTTAACGATTATCTATTACAATTTTAGTGACAACACTAATTGGGTGGTACCTATGTAGTGTAAATGTCGATTTGACGTACTCTGTGGAATCTCTTGAGTAAAACTTAATTGTACCAAATTTACTTATGCCGTTTTTAATTAATCTGAACAGGTTCTGGGCCCAGACCGCCTGATTTCTTTTATATTCATTTACTCCCAAGACTTAGGATTAGTTAAAACTCACAGCCGGTCCCAATTGCGTGAAAGCGGCTGCAAGAGATAGGGAGCAGTGGAAAGCGTCAAGAGAGGTCTTAGTCTTGAGGCACACTGACATTCCTTGAGTACCACCATAATGGAAACAAAATACTGAATGGTTCCGGATTAAAGGCTTATTGATTGATTGAAGACAAAAACAGATATAGTCCTAACTAAATATGTTCTTATTATTAAATACATGTACCCACGTCTGTGGTCACAAAATCCTTATGAGTCAGCATTTCTTTGCATGGGAAATCACCAAATGACCCCTCACGCTCTAGGCGGAGCAGAAATACATGACAGACTTTTACTAACTAAATCCTATCCATGTTTGTTTTTAGGACTTTATGTTCCAGGGCCGCGGTATCTGTTTCGAACAGTCTTGCAGCCACGACAGGTTTATGAACTAGGCTTATATTCTATAGAAACCAATTATATTGAAGAATCTAGACTTACTCAAGGGTAAAGTGTTAATAAGGTCTATGAATTCACTTTCAACAATAACAAGAAAACAAACGAATATAGATTTATTTTCTTTCATCCAAATCTTTTGACAGAAACCAATTCCAAAGCTGGCTTTAGAAGCAAATATGTCATAGAAATGTGAATATATTTGCACTTTAATCCGCAACGTGCCAGTATATTCGAGTGAAAATGAAAATGCTTAGTTTTATTTCAATGTTGTGACGTAATTTGGTTCTAAAAGTTTCAAGGGCGAGCTAAATTCAGGGTCTAAAGGTTTCTTGGGCTGTGTACACAAAGCTGGCAAAAGAGTTGCTATTTTTAAAAGGCCATTAAGAGTTTATAGAAAACCTTTTTCTTTTCATTTTCTAGTAATGTAAACTAGAAATGTAAGAATAGTCATCGATAAACGTCATAGGATTTAATTTCATAGTTCCTGCTTTTGACAAAAAATTGAAAATAATTTTTAAATAGATTATTATAACAACGTTATTTCATAGTAACTAGTCGAAAATTTGCCTTGTTTGGGGGAAGCTGGCGTTCCACGCGCGCCTCAAAGATAAATATGTCAGCACAGTGAAGGGCAGGCCCCTTCACAAGGGCCGAACCCTGCTGCGGGGACTGTTCGAAAGAGATAACGCGGCTTCGGAACATAAAGGGCGAGGAAGCATTATGGATGGGTTTTTGTCAGTAAAAGTCTGACACTGGTTGGAACATAAAGAGCGAGGAAGCATTATAGATGGGTTTTGGGAGTGGTGGTTGGTGAAGCTATTTGATGATTTCCCATCCATAAAAAAATACAAAAAAATGAGGGAAGCAGCGAAGTGAAATAAAAAATTATTTGTTTTTTTTTTGCAATTAGCAGGTCAATATCAGTTTGTATGTTGATTAAAATATGATTTACCGACGACGTTATAAATATATCTTTCCAAGGTCATTGATAATAATATAATTAAAAAATAGTTCCATTAATGCCACAGATTAATACAGTTTATACTTAAGTTCTTTTAGTCCCCCTACCTATTTCATGAAAAAGTCCCAGAGTGGCAATTTGCAAAAAAAAACATAAAAAAAAGAATTTCTATATTTTACCGTAAAAAAATGGACTGGTGCTTCCATTTTAAAGAAACTTATTTAATGTTTACAGGTTCTGGCATAAAGTAGACCAAAGTATTAATGAACAGAAGTAAAAAATATCTTTGTTGATTTACAATAACCTGCAAGGCAACGGTTCTCTTTGGTCTCAAAGATAAAGTTAATTATAAGAAAATTTATTCGAATCTCTTGGGAAAAAACTGCTTCTGAATTTAATTTTCCGTACTTGTCAATAGAGTTTACATTTTATGTCTCATTTCTCTTTGAAATAACAAAACACGGATTCTGTGTAGTGAGTTCAACCAGTAAGTTGTTAGGTAATTTTATGCCGACTACTTACGGCTTTAATCGAATCATAAGCTACTGAATGTCAGTATATTAAAACGACGACCTAGATGATGTTAATATTTGTCAACAGGAACACATAATACCCAATGTTCTGTATGTCGATGGTGTACTGATATTTTCTGAAATTTCGCATCTTTTGAAGACCTTGAAAAGATAGATTCTAGAAATCCTTGAAAAGTAAAAAAAAATACAATCTTGTCATCGTCATTTTCATTGTTATTTCCTGTCCGTGGATGAACACTTATCTACGGACGTAAGAGTTGCTTTATCTATTCGTGGAAAAATGCCCTTTGCCTTTTGCAAGATTCCCTTCACAGCAACGGTGTTGGAACACAGTGTGCACACAAGTTTACTGGCAAAAGAGTGATCATCGTTGATTCCGATCACGTAATGCCTAACCGTGGTAACTGTAGAATTTAATGGGTACTTGGATGAAAAATATCGGATATTACCTACAGTTTGAGCAATCAATGGATTCCCAATGTCGTCATTATGATTTGGATGGACAAGGTCAAACGTAATACATACTCGTATGTTTGGCTGAGTCTTATTGTGCTTGTGTATGAAATTGATTTTCTAATAAGGATAGTAGGCAAATGATAAATGATGTTTATTTTGTAAGTAGGTTTTCACAAACACTTTTACACGTCAATTTTTTTTTAACCAGATGGGGCCAGTGTTATGTACCTGACTACTCTGAGAAGGTAGAGCCAAAACAAATTCAGAGGTCATAGTCTCTCTTGAAGTCCAGACATAATCTTGCTCAATTCACATGAGGATCATGTAGATATTAGTGTCTGAGATGGTCTTTTGAAGAAAGAACCACACAGATATGGGCATGACGAAAGTATAAAAAAAATACAAATATATTTAGTCCGTCAGTTAGAGTATTGGAAAATAAAGAACGTGTATTTTTTGTTTTGTAAATCAATGAATATTGACAAAGATTAAACGCATCGCATTTGGGAGTGGGGTCTCATGACGTCCACGTCAGTACGCTCTAAAAATATACCTAGGCGTGACGTATTGCGAATTTTAAAAGCGTCGTATCTTCGTCAGTTATGATTTAGGTATCAAAATAAAAAATGCGGGTCAATATTTTTTTAATAATGTAACTGATGGATTAGTTAGATTTTTTTATCGTCTACCCTATTTATTGTGTTCACGGGTTTTAGGGTTACTAACATAACGTGAAATGAAACTTCATTAACTAAATAAAGCAGGTAAGATAACATAACATCAGGCTTCTAATATCTGAATGAATAGACAGAGGTATCGATTCTGTTGTGCACAAACTAAACTTAATTTAGGCTATTGCTATCTTTTACTAAAAGGCAGTGCGAGAAAAGGACGGCTATAGCTATAAACCAAGTTAGAGATGTCAAACTAGTTTATGCCTTGCGTTTCACCGTGTATTTAGTCAACATGTCTTTACGTGTACCATTTATTTGTATGGAAATATTAGTTTCAATTAAATTTGACAGCTCTAAATTACGCCTGTCTCTTTCTCGTTTTATTAGAGAGAAAAAAAATAGCAATAGCCTAAATTATGTTTAGTTTGTACACAATAAAATCGACAATAGAAGTGACACTGAAATTTTGTCAGTTACGTTTAAACCTAACTAACCCATGAAATAGAGAGCTAGCGTATTACCATCAACTGGGCACAAACCCAAAATCCGTGGCTGCTACTGAGTAGTTCCTGATGGAAAAACCCCAATAACATTTTGCCCGACACGGGAATCAATCCCAGGACTTCATGCTTAGCAAGTAGCCCTTGCAGTAATAGCAAGTAAGATAATATAGACCAAAAGAAACGGTAAAAATGCTCTGTATGCATCTTGTTTCACCCAATAAGAAACACGATGCATCTGTTATGAACTTGGACAAAACAAAGGTCATATTGAATGCATGTTTTCGTACCAAGATCCCCGTTGCGTCCGAAGCAAACAGTTCAGAGTTATGCATGAATATTTTCAAAGTTAGAATATGTACTTTCCAGATCCATATATCAAAATATTACGTACTGACAAGTTCGTAAATTCAACACATAATTTACGTTCGTTCGATTTATACCACCACCACTGCTCTCAAAACGGTGAAGGAAAACATCGTGAGGAAACCGACATGTCTTATAACCAAATATTCGGAGACATGTGACATCTACTAATCTGCGGTAGCCCATTCCCGCTCATAGAGAAGAGGCCTGTCCCAGCAGTGGGAACATTAAAGGCTGATGATGATGAATTTACGTTTTTTTATAATTAGTTTTCTACCACAGACGTGGGGGTCCGCGCTCTTATTTACATTCGATTTTTGTTTGTTTTGTTGATTGTTTGATTGATTTAAAAGAACAATTTAAAACTACGATCGTGCTCCATCATTGGACACGTTACATTAAACTAAGCTTATTATTAGGAACTTAAGATCTACGTGAATCCATCCAATTTTTTTTTTAGGCTTGTCAATTGTTTATGTTTCCTTAACCACTAATTAAAATTAACAAAAATCTACACCAAGCTATTTAACTTTTTTTTTAATGAATTTACGTTATTTCATCATGCCTGTAATCTCCAAAGTGTTGATATACTCGTACACTCACCTTTGGTGTGTGGAAGTGGATTTACTATACTGTATTAGGGTAAATTGGGATAAGGGCAAGAGAATGATGATGATTAGGGTATACCATCGAAAAGTTCCTTTTCTTTCATTTGATATGCGACACTTAGAACAAAACAGTGAACGGATTTACTAAAAATCTACTTACTTACGTCCACTGCTGGACATAGGCCTCCCCCAAGTCTCTCGCGTCCACCGGATTCCCGCAACCTTCACCGGGTCATCGGTCCACCTAGTGGGAGGTCTTCCAACGCATCGTCTTCCGGTTCGCGGTCGCCACTCCAGAACTTTTCGGCCCCATAGGCCATCCGAACACATACTTGAATATAATTAGATGTAATTAACGCTCCTTCATAAAATAACATAACATAACGCTTGTAATCACCGAAGCGTTAGACAGAGATGTACTTAATAGTCCTAGTAATATATAGTCCCCGCCATGAGAAGCTATTTTGTAAACACACATTCGGTTCGTAACCTTTGGATCAAATAAAAAAAATCCGCCAAGTGCGAGTGGGACTCGCCCATGAAGGGTTCCATAGTAATCCACATTAAGTAAGGGCACATTTTATCACTTTGGACGTGCCTCTCGCGCAGACCATTCAGTTTAGAAAAAAAAATATAATAGAAACCTCAATACGAGTATAATTTTTGAAGAACTATCCATAAAAATCCCACACGCATTTTATGATTAAAAAAATTGAGTTTCGGGTCTCAGTATGGGGCCAACCCCCAAAATGTGTTTTGTTTTTTTTTCTATTTTTTTATGTGAAAATCTTAATGCGGTTCACAGAATACATCTATCTACTTACAAAGTTACAACAGCAAAGTTCTTATAGTTTCGAAAAAAAGTGGAGCCTATGACATACGGATGGGCAGACAGACAGACATGACAAATCCATAAGGGTTCCGTTTTTTGCCATTTTGCTACGGAACCCTAAATACTGCGTCAGCATGAACTTACTTAAAATGTCGACCCAAATGTTTAAGTTCCATAATGTGGAATGCGTTCCAGTACCATGAAACCTAAGACGACAGTGCTTTATATCGCCAAAATATTACCCCACCAAGTGAAATTGCTTGTAAGTTTCGTATTACACTTATGATAATTTGGGTTGATTGAATTTGGGAGTATTTGGTGTTGATTGAATTGATGCTACGTATCTTGGTAAAAAATCGTTGATTACAAATTTTATAGCTTCTCGTGGCGCGGACTATAGTAATGTAGTAGTACTAGTTCACTTAGGTTCATGTTCACCGAGAAGATAACAGCCTGATTATCTAAAAACGGTTTTATGTTAAACAAACATACATTGCAATGTTTAAGATAAATGTATTAAAAACCAAAAAATAATAAAATAGATACAGTCGTGGGAATTATAAACATATGCATAGACTAGACTAAAATAAAACCGTGGGGCACGTCAATTGTCTACAATCGTTGATTAAAATGTTTGTTTTGTAATGTTACACTATAATTAGGCAGTTGTTCAACCGACAACGATGGACGTGTGATAAGAAGGGCTAGAATGTGGAAACAAGTTAGCAAGCTCGATTATAAGCGAGTTTTAGGGTTTCATAGTGGTGAGCGAGTAGTACTTTTATCATATGTTTTGTCGATTAAAGACAAACTACAAGCAGTGAAACGATTCCTCGCCAGCCAGCAGTGTGAATGTCCAACGATAAACTAGTTGAAACATCTCTTTTATATACATGGAGTGGATAACTATTGGAATTTCCATGAGCAAGAAAATAGTAAGTAATTTCCTCACCGTCTGCGGGCCAACTGCCTAACGACGAATTAAACGATTCTTCTATCGCACATTGAGTCGATAATTTGTAGACAATTGACGTGCCCCACGGTTTTATTTTAGTCTAGTCTATGCATATGTTTATAATTCCCACGACTGTATCTATTTTATAATTTTTTGGTTTTTAGTACATTTATCTTAAACATTGCAATGTATGTTTAACATAAAACCGTTTAACTTAAAAAGGTTTTTTTTACCTATTTTTATTTTCTAGTTTTTAGTTTTTATTTTGCATTCTGTTTAATTCATTTAGTGCTTCATTATTGCAAGGTTTCTTTAACTTGGGTGGTGTACCGCTAACGACGTATCATTTTTGGCCACCCTAACGCCACACAGTCCTCAATATGATACAAAATCTTGACTTGGGTGGTGGATTCAGGCTGGATTAATCAGATACCTAAATTACAGATTCAATTTCTAAATTTAAATCTTATTATTATACGCCATTTAGTGGCTGCGCCCATCTTAAATATTGAGGTTGTATGCACAGTGCACTGTATTCTTCTTGTTAAGCCCTTTTATTTGATACCCATATTGGTCGGATTGATAAAAAAATATTATCAGCCATTTGGTAGCGGCGGCCATCTTAGATTTCAATTTTGCATAGTAAATTGTATTCTACTGGTTGAGCATTTTCATTTAATACCCATATTGATGGGATTAATAAAACATAAATTATCCGCCATTTTGTAGCGGCGGCCATCTTGAATTTATAATGATAATGAATAAACATAATTGTATTGTCACCAAAATCCAAAGTATATACAAAATTTCAGATTAATCGGTTGACAGGAAGAGGGTGAAATTTGAATTACTAAATTTGACCCAAGAATAAATAAAAACCGTTTAAAAAAACCGTTTAAAAACCGTTTAATAAATAATAAAAAAAACCGTTTAAAAACCGTTTAAAAACAGCTGTCAATGTGACATGTTCTCATACAAAAATGTGTTTTAAACAGTTTTTAGATAATCGTCTGTCATCTTTTTGGTGAACATGGACCTAAGTAATGAAGTAGTAGTGTATTAATAGTAGCAGGGGAATGAATGCTTGAAATGCTTTATTAGAACTGATATTCTGGATGTTGCTAGTCGTAGTCTATAATATAAAAATGAATCGCAAAATGTGTTGGTAAGCGCATAACACAACAACGCCTGGACTGATTTCACTAATTCTTTTTTTGTTGTGTTTGTTATTGCCAGGAGAAGGTTCTTATGAAAAAAAAAGTAGTAGTAGGTAGGTAGTAGTAGGTAGCTTTGTCCCTCTTATGTGACGCAGAAGAAGTACATATAGTATGTTGAAACATATTGCAAAGAAAAACAAATATTACCTGAAACCCGAATTTTATTTTGTCCATTTGGCAACAGCACCAACTTTATCGCCTTTCTGACAGACGTAAGTTATTGAAACAATCGAAATCAATGAAATATTGAAAACTACTTCGAATTGTTTCCATAAGCCGCGCCTTTCCTTGTTTGGTTAGGAATAGACATTTCATAAACAAAGGTTTTCTGAAACATTTGTTTTCAAAGGGTTTTAGGTTTTCTAAAAGGTTTTGTTGTAGGAATAATTATGTGTGTTTTTGTAATTTTTTTTGCTTCATTGCTGATAGTGAGTTGTTCCTTAAAAAGGATAATTGATTTTGTAAAATACAACTTTGTAAAATCAAGAATTATTGTAATTTGCCCTTTATTTTTCAAATTCAAAGTATACTTTTGTGTTTTATCTTTTACAATCACTTAATCAGATTTACAAGGCCTAATGCTATTCAAACTTTAAACCTATTTATCAGAGCTAACGTCTCTTTTTATATTCTAATAAAAAGATCCCAGGCCATGTTTTCAGGCCCTTATTATTTATCTACTATAAAAAAGAACATAATTTCAGTCACAAAGAAATATGTACACAGCGTTAGTGAAGGGTGAATGTTGTTTCAGTGTCATAAATCCTAAAAGAAGGCTCAATATCAGATTACAACAGCTACACATAATAAAGACCTTTATTTAAGAAAACATTTGCTGCAATGGGCCTAGTAGGAATCCGCGGAATGAGTGTAAAATACAATTTAAAGATTTTAAAATTGAAAAGTAATTGTTTAGCGCGCTGTGAGCGACTATTATGCTTTGTTTTTAAATAAATACCAAAATAATGTAGCATAGTTGTGTGGATTCCCGTTGACCCCACCTCCGTGTCCCTACTGGTGGGGCAATAAATTACAATAATTAAAAATTGTTCCTGTTGACCCCACTGTATTTTTTAGTACTAAAATGTTTGATAAAATCGCTCGAATATACTCGTACGTAACGTAACGTTCACGTCGACCATTCGTGTAAAGGTCTCGGAGCGTCTATTTTCAAACAAAATTGATAATGTAAAAAACGCCTGTGAAAAGAATTCCAGTATAGGGACTGGGGACCCCTTTTCAATAACGATCTTTAAGTTTTTCTGCCATTCATATTCAGGCCCAGATCTAATTCTATTTGAATAGTGCGACAAACGCGTGCTGCATTACTGATATAGCTATTTTTTCTAACTAGAGGACTTTTAGGTGATAAGGTCTCTGTTTTTTGTCACATTATAAATCAATCTTTGTGAGCTTTATTCAGTTAGAAATAAAAATCATATTATTTTAAACTGTGTTCTATTAAAATTTCTCGGGATTGGTAAATATATCTCTTTTGATATTGACATGAGACCAGAGGGTTTACACATAGAGTGACATTATGTAAGCGATTACGACGATACAAAAGTCATAAAGGGAGATCCCGTGACCGCAAGACCTACGTCATTTTATAAATGCTGAAACTTTATCTGTAGAAGTACATAATAGAATAGACATAAAAGACAGATAATAATATGAAAAGTCGGTCGTGGTGGCTTCGGCAGATATCAAGTGTTTAGGACACCTTTAGCTTGTAAATTACGTCATACTATAAGCGTGATTGTTTTGCAAGTATTATGATTCACCTCTGCCACTGCCAGATACTTTGTGTGGTGGAAAACACCGTCAGACACCTTTGAAGTGTGTTATGTGACTGAACAGGATCCATGAAAAATGTAACAGATTTAAATTTGACACTGATTCAGTCCCTTCAGTTATTTTACCTTCGACGTAAACTTTTAAAAACTGTCACTTATTTTGAGCCTTAGGGGTGTCAGTTGCGCCACAGAGTCTAGACTTGTGCCCGGTTGATGTTATTAGGCTCGCCACCAGTCAGTACTGGGGACTGGGAACTGGGAAAAATGTGCGTGTACTCTAATAGTACACGCACATTTTTCACACGCACACGCACTTTTTCTTTTTTTTTTTTGGTACACCTCTGCCTACCCTTCGGGGATTACCAGCGAGCTGTTATGACTATATCATAAGTCGAGAGCAGCGGTGGCCCAGTGGTGGGGGCCCCGACTTACGAAAAGTAAGTCGTGGGTTCGAACCCAGGCAGGTGCGTTACTTTGTTTATTTTATTTCATCACCACTGCTCTCAAAACGATGCCGGTGTAGGCAAAAATCGTGAGGAAACCGGCGGCATGTACTAGAACCAAAAAAAATCGATGACATGTAACATCTACCAACCTACACTGGGCTTGCGTTGTGGATTATAGCCCATACGCAAAATACGCGCTTCGACGTGGAGTTGCGGACACCAGCCCGTTGTACAATAGACAGATCATAAGTCGATGAAATAGAACCACGCCCTATTTTGTATTGAAACCTTCATCCTAACATCGCACATTCTACCCAACAAAACTTTAAAATTCCGTCAAAAATTCCCCGCTAAATAGGGCACCGTGCCTAGCCCACATATTTCGTAATAATCTCATCTTTCATACATTGTGGCTGCGAGGTTGGCGGCCACGCTATTAGCGAAATATAAAAGGTGGTCCGGATTCTGTAGTGAAGTGTTTAGAAGGCGGTCACGGGTCGTTATCCGAACTATAGTGCTGCAATTTTGTAAGAACATGCAAAGTGCATATGGTTGTTTTCTAGTGAATGCTCGCAGTTTTATGGACATTTGTGGGGAGTCGAAGGTTTTTGTTGTTTCTTTGCCAAATGTGAACTGTATTTTAGCTAGAGAAAAAACATTTTCTTAAATTGTAAAAATTGAGTTATTTTTGAATTGCAAAATCACTTCGATTCTTGGCGGTTTATGTTTTCTTTTAGACTAAAACCATCTGTCACTTAAAGGCTGATATTATATTTTCGAAGCTTAGGTACTGTTTGAAAATAGAAACAGAGTCTTTGTGACCGTCTTGAGCATGTAAAGAGGATCCGGTGCTCCCTTATCTCTGGGGAAACGTACTAGATCCCATTTGTGAGACATGCTAGGTCAGGAAACCGGACTAATGACCGAGATGGACCGAGAGTTTTACTTCAGTAGGTATAAGTTTCTCTTTTACCAAAAATTAAAATAATAATAATAATAAAAAGTATTTATTTCACAAAAACATAGCACTTTGCACTGTTAACATAGTTTGAAAATAATGTTTACGATATAATGCAATAGTAGACTCTATCTCATCTCATTATGTATAATATGATCCATAAATCGTGGCGGCCCCGACTTACGAAAAGTAAGTTGTGGGTTCGAACCCAGGCAGGTGCGTTACTTTGTTTAATTTATTTCATCACCACTGCTCTCAAAACGAAACAGAGTCTTTGTGACCGTCTTGAGCATGTAAAGAGGATCCGGTGCTCCCTTATCTCTGGGGAAACGTACTAGATCCCATTTGTGAGACATGCTAGGTCAGGAAACCGGACTAATGACCGAGATGGACCGAGAGTTTTACTTCAGTAGGTATAAGTTTCTCTTTTACCAAAAATTAAAATAATAATAATAATAAAAAGTATTTATTTCACAAAAACATAGCACTTTGCACTGTTTACATAGTTTGAAAATAATGTTAACGATATGATGCAATAGTAGACTCTATCTCATCTCATTATGTATAATATGATCCATAAATCTTTTTTGTCCAGCAATAGAGATTTATAAAGATCATTTGAGATACTTTTTTAACCGACTTCCAAAATAAGGAGGTGGTCAATTCGTCGGAACCTTTATTTACGTAGAGAAAGATCATGGAACTCACGCGTGTCCGTCATCTAACGCTTCGTAGCACTCGTAGCCGATCTGCTACGGCGTAGCACCACGTAGGCGTGGGGCACAACCCGTAGCAGATATGGACAACTTAGTTTTCATTTCTATCGGCGGTCCCAAAAGACTGCCGCTGTTTTTTTTCTATAAGAAGTTCTTTTAAACTATATCTTAAATCTCTTTGAATAAAAAGACACCTAATTATTAAATCTTTATCTGGCCTCTGACAGATTCATTGAGCGTGTCACGAAATTAAGAGACTTTTTTTTGGGTGTAAGGTTTGTATAATTTACTGAGGCTTCTCAGCGATGGATGGGCTATCCCTACTGGAGCAAGATCCGTGAAAGCGTCTTTACCTTTATTCTGGAAAGAAAAAAGGTCGGGAAATCTTACGTATTAAGTCCTGACTATTTTTTGGGTGAGATTTATTAGCGAAGACGCTGAATCTAAGCATTCTTATTTATTGTTTTTTAATTGAAAACTTCTTTAGCGGCGTTGTGCGCTTTTTGGAATGGGTAAAAAATGTTAAACTCGCGTCAGGATACGTGACCTGATCGAAAACTCGTAAGGCGGAGGGAAAACGGTTAGTCAAAACCAACCTTATACAATTAAGATAAAGTTTATTTTGGATACAAAGACTGCCCGCATGTTTTTATTTTATGTTCTCTTCATCATTTGCCTTCTGTCTTTTCCCAAATATCTTGGGCTTTCAGTCTAACTGGATACAACTAAATATGAATATTTTAAATGAGCGATTGCACATATGGCCTCTACAACCTAGTTAGTTCTGGGTAATATGGTACAGCTCGGTTAAGACCGGTTGTCAAATTTTCGGCCCACTGACGACCTTTGATGACTATCGAGAATATAGAAATAATAGCCGGGGCCCATGGCTAGCGTTCTTTCCGAGGCAGGGAGGACATTAGGTGGTTACCCATCCTAGGAACAACCGCGACTAAACCTGATCGACCTTCCTCAATTTTATGTTTTTTTTTTATGTTCTACACCAAAAAATTACAAATCGTATCAGTTTTTAAGAAATAAACATGCATTATCAGTCTGTGAAGTTAGATCTAATACATTAATTAATTATTACTGAGCGTCAACAAGGCAACGTGCAAATCAGGTTCTTTTACGAGTAACCATGCGCCTTTCTGTTTTGTTCTACACTTTCCTTCACTCACTCTCAAACCATTTTTTGTTTTATTATTTTATTTATTTTTTGCATATACAGATGTATTTCACATATTTATGTTTACACACTTACTATCACCATTGACACAAAATATAAAACTGCTTCACATCCGTAACCTCACTAATCCAGGTCCAGTTGAAAACCAGCGTTTGGCACTAGTTGTCCGGCATTTTGCTGAACTGGGCCTATTTGGCGCAGCCGTGAGGCATACAGTGTCACACTGTTTTAGTTTTTTCTTTTATTTATATTTTTTCTTTTTGTTTAGTTATAACTTTTTTTTATTGTTTTTGGTTTCCTTTTATTTGATTTATTTCGTTTGTGTTTTTTTATTTTATACTGTGTGCACTTGTGGCGTGTGCCAAATAAATGTATTTTCTTTCTTTTCTTTCTTTCTATTTTCTTTCTTTCTAATAACACAGGCCTCATCCTTGAAAAGCGGGATAGGCCATTTTCCACCACGCTGGCTCAGTGCGGGTTGGATCTCCTCATGTTTGGTTTCACTATTTTGAGAGTAATGGTTTTGAAACTGGAAACACAAATTGTCTGCCTACGTTCGAACCCATTGCTTGGAAATTCAGGTTACTTGTTTAAAACAGTGATAGTTAACAAGCTGTGTTGTTTCGATTTTTCGAGAAGGTTGGGTTCGATAGAAGCATTTTAAATTGACTTTACTAAAGGGACTACCAGCTACCTAATTAAATCAAGACAGTTCGTATTTTTTAACCAATCAAACTCCTTTCTGGCTTGTCGAAGGAAAACACGAAAATATTTGTACTTACATTCTTTAAAATGTAAATCGTGTTTACATTTGCCGCTTTGTAAATACTGTTGTCGCAATGCAGTATACTTTCTCATATCCGGCACAAAACGTAACATTATTCAGGAATAAGGACTTATTATGAAACTGGTTAATATGGCTGTTCCGTAGTAGGCAGTACATTATGTTTAAACGAAGGAGTACTGCTTGATTTCTATCTTTCAGCTGCTAAATGCTGCGGCTGAAAATTTACTAGCGTGTTTTGATTAAGACATTCATTTAGATGTCAACTAGTGTTTGTGAAAATTGACATAACGTTTTAAATTGACTTTATTATGTTTGAACGAAAGAGTGCTGCTTGATCTTCATTTTTCTGCACTGAGCCTAGAGCTGAAAATTGACTAGAGAGATTTTATTAATTCGTCCATTTAGATGTCAACTAGTGTTTGTGAAAATTGACATAACGTTTCAAATTGACGAAACCATTCTTTTTGAACGAGAGAGTGCTGCCTATTTTTTATCTTTTAGCACTCACTCGAGGTTTGAAAATTCACATTCATTTACTCGTACATGTCAATTAATGTTTGTGATAAGTGACAAAGTTTCAAATTGATAGAAGTAGTGCGAATGAGACACCGCTACACGTCTTCTATAGCTCCGTTTCTTTCTCACACTGGAATGTTAATGACAGTTACACAATACTGCTTCAAGACGTCATATGCACAAAAATCTAGAGTTATTCAACGACTCGAACCACAATCCGAGTAAAATACAGTTTATTAGTCCCTGAACTAAGTAGTCCTCTGTGTTCAGACAATTTGGAGGTAATATTAATTGATTAAATGATCATAATATATCATAATAGCCATGTTAAAAGATGTTATAAAATTAAAGTACAGTGGAAGTTTTAAACTACTAATATCCTTGTCTCGAAGTTAATGTTGAAGTTTATTTTCTTCTATCATTGTAGTTGTCTACAAACAAAATGGAACGCTTTGTAATTTTCGCGGAGGATTACAGAGCACCGGGTAGTAATAAGCTCGCATTTCTTAGAATTGGTGTCATAAGATTCTATTATTTGAAATATAAGCTGCCTGGATAGGAAACTCGACTTTCGACCACTAGATACCAAGATGCGAGTGACTGGCTGTCTAACATTTCTTATTAGGACATTATAGTGAGAAACTTATACAACGTGTAATGTTAATTGCGCAAAACATGCAAATAGTTTGATCAGAATCACGAGCAGAATCAATTGAACCACTTTTTAATATAGGTCACATTTTTCAAAAAAATCTTCATTTAAATTTTTGCCCTGTCGATTTGTTAATAGGTCAAGTCATCACGTGCGCAAACCCGTCAAAATAGGTAAACAAATAAACACAAATTGTTGTCGCCCAATAAAAAAATCTCAAACGCGGAATAATAATAATACTTGCCAGTAAATCTAATTGCCTGTAGAACTAAAACAGCACATAAGATTATATAAGATAATGAGATTTTTTTAAATGTTTTCTTTTCTCTCAGAATTAGATCAATTGATTTAAAAATCATTTGGGGTGTCTGAGGTTTTGCGCATTTAATGTTACACGTTTTATATCTTAATATCAACACTATTGTTAATTTCCAGTCGACTCTTGGTAAAGTGTATCTACCTATTAGTTGTAGATACAAAGTAGCTCGGCTATTAGCTTATGATATTCACACAGACATAAGTAGTTATATTATTAACACTGCGACTAATAGTAATAATACTAATGAATAGGTGTCCTTAAGTACATATAGCATTAGTGCCATTCATGTTTACAAACATTGTACTGAAGAGGATCCATATTATGGGTTCACACATGTTTCACCAAAACTCCATTGACAAATTTTCATTTTACAACCAACGTTTTGTATACTATTTAATTCGCAAACAACTTATTCCGTAAATGTTTTATTTTAAAAGTATTCGTTTTACAATCATTTATTTGGCAAATACATCTTTTATCAAATGCATCAGATGATATTTATTCATATATACATTTTTCATTTCTTATTTAGATACATTTGGATAAATCACGTTTCAACAAAATAATTTACAGGCTATTTTTTTAATATTCTTTTTTAAGAATAAGTTAAGGAAATGCATAGTTTTTTCATAACATACAAACAAAAATTCTTCATGCATGCAGCAAGCAAGCATGCAGCAAGCAAGCAGCATACATGCAGCAAGCAAGTAGCATACAAACACAAAGCATGCAGCAAGCGGCAAGCGTACAGCAAGCATGCAGTATGCATACAGCAACCAAGCATGCAGCAGGCATGGTTTCTGTCACGGCTCCGGGGGTTGACGCTGCGGGGGTCCGGTGGTCACACGCGAGCTTATCGTCGCAGAGGGTTTTAACGCCCATCACCGCAGCTTCGGCTTGCTGGCCGGCTCGTGCCGGCCAGCCTCAGCCACGGCGGCGAGTGTTAAACACCTGCTCCTCAGCTCGCGGGCCGCCTCGCCGCTCCGCGCCTACGTGATTTTAAATAACACTCTAGGGGTCGGGCAGACAAGACTACGTGGAGTCGGTTCTGCAGCGATTCATTTCTTTAATAAAATGTGTCCAAAAAGGAAACCAAATTCAATTATTTTTTTTATGATTGGCAAAATCTATATGAATGTGTAATGTCTTTATTTCAAACGTAGTTTTATGAGATAAAACGAAAAAATAATGAATTGTTTGTCAAATAATACGTTATTAAATAAAATTTATTGGATAATTATTTTGTAAAGTGAATTATTTGTTAAATTTTGTTGTTGTATAATGCTAAAATGACAAATAATGTGTTTGCTAATCGTTGCTTGTCAAGTAAAAGTTTGTGAATGAATGTTTAGTGAACTGACTGGTCACCCATATTATGACACCGTGGAAAATTATCTGACCTGTAAAACCCAGTTACTGATTAATACCCGACCCTATGGGTATACCATCATCATTTCAGCCGAAATACGTCCACTGCTGGACATAGGACTCCCCCAAGTGTCGCCACATTGACTGGTCCCATGCGACTCGCATCCAACGGATTCCCGTAACCTTCACCAGGTCATCGGTCCATCTAGTGGGAGGTCTTCCGGTTTGCGGTCGCCACTCCAGAACTTTTCGGCCCCATCGGCCATCCGTATAGGTCTGGGTATATATTTATTTATTTATTTAAGGTTAACCTACAATTGTTTACACTATACATTTCATTTAAAAGTACACGATATACATTTATGAGTGCAACAATTACTTACAGGCTAACACCACATGCACTATTTTATTCAAATTACATTAAACATTAATATTATTGCAATTAATTGTGAATTATAAATGTTAAAATTAGTGTAAAACAAAACAGATCTACAAACATAACAAACAAATCAAGAGATAAAATTAAATTAAACATAATATATTGATAATCATAAAAACGAAATAACAGATTTAAAACAAATTAAATTAGACTAAGATTAAATATTTGGTCATCAAATTAATAAGTTATTTAAAGTAATTAATTAACATAAAACATATTCATTATTGGAAATTCTTGTACTCTAATTGTCCGAATAGTATTCAATTATTATTCTACAAAATTTTCCTACGCTATCGTGGTGAACGTCAATCAGGTCACTACAGCTGTTTAGGATTTTACACATTCGCGGTATTGGTGAGTTAGCACCCAAGACAGTTCTACGCAATGGCGGGTAAAGCGGAGTGATGGGATTTCTAGGATAGCGGGTTGGGGCACAAAACTTGAGGAGACCTAGTAACTGTGGACAGTCTATTTGCTTTCTGAGTAGCTTGTATACAAACAGGGCATCCATAACTTCTCTTCGAGTCGATAACGGCAGCATCTTGAAAGTTTGCAGACGGGACACATAGGAGGGCAGCTGCTTGCTTTTCCCTTTGAAAAAAGCAAGGTGCCAAAGAAATCGTTTCTGGACCCTTTCTAAGAGAAGTTTATGAGTTGCGTAATGTGGTCTCCATACGACACTACAATACTCCAGTATGCTCCGGACCAGGCTATTATACAACAGTATTTTAGTGCTGACCTGCTTGAAACCCTTGGTATTGCGTAGTACAAATCCTAACATTTTGGAAGCTACACACAAGCTATAACTTACATAAATCTATATTTTGTTTCTTATATATCCCAATCAAACAAAATTCTTTCCTCATAATATTATGAGTACGCATTATTATACTTTGTTCACTACGTTAGTGTAATGAGGTAAAACCACAGATTTAAATATACCTAGATAGCGCTAGAATCACGATTCGAATGAAACGTGCCGTTTTTTGACTATTATTGAAGTCTTAAGCACTCATCAGCATCATCAGCCTTTAACCTTTTGGACGCCATTGTCACATATACGTGACAAGCAAGCGCGTGCCCTGTACGCCAAATGACAAAAATATGTGTCAAAATAGTAGATGAAATTGTGGCTTGGCGTGGAGGGCACGCGCGAGCGTTTATGCTGTGAGGGTCGAAAGGTTAATGTTCCCACTGCTGGGACACGGCCTCCTCTCAAGGAGAGGGAATGGGCTTCGATCCACCACGCGGGCTCAATGCGGATTGGTAGATGTCACATGTCTTCGAATTTTTGATTCTAAGACATACGGTTTCCTCACAATGTTTTCTTTCACCGTTTTGAGAGCAATGGTGATGAAATAAATTACACAAAGTAATGCGCCAGTCTGGGTTTAAACCCATGACTCACTGTTCGTAAGTCGGGCCGCTACCACAGGGCCACCGCTGCTTTCTCTTAAGCACTATTTAGATCCTATACAAAAAAGTTACAATACGAAATAGACTACGTTTTTGTTCTTGAAATGTCTAGAATTAAGTTCTTGAGTTGCAACGTTGTTTTTTTTAAACAAACTATCTTGGTACGGCAGTAGCCACGTTAATCATAAAATGCTTAAGGCGATTACAGAAGCTAAGCGCGAGTTTTATAATGCCATAAAAAAAGAAGAAAAAAAGTAATCATAAAAGAACATGATTCTATTATATATGCTAGTATGACAGTGTTTCGAAAATATAATGCAATTAATTTTACTCCAAAAAAAGTCACAAACTTATCTCTAAAAATTTCTTTTAATGTATAAAAACCATGCTTAAATACATGCGATCACTCTGATTTTTAGCAAATAAGTAATTCTACAAGCAACATATTAGCATCATAGTGTTTTGTTTAGTCCAATAAGTGCTCTTGCGTTATCTTGGTATAATATCTACATAATAAAGTCCATGTTCACCGAAAAGATAAACAGCTGTCATTTTGTCATGTTTCCATACAAAAATGTGTTATAACCAGCTGTTTTTAAATAATCAGACCGTCATCTTTTTGGTGAACATGAACCTAAAGCGTGTAAAAAGACCCTTAACGAAACCGAAAGGAATTTATTCTCCCCGTCATTGCGATCATTGCTTTGTTTAGAACATACCTGGGAACATTAGCTACGGAGATATTAGAGGTCAAAGTTCCAACATTTTCACAACATTTTTTTTTCAAATACTAGTTTTTAATGTCATATATACCTTTACTTACAATACCTCCGTCGCTCGTTTACTATGAAATTTGTTCATAATTTTTTTTTATGCGTTACATTGAGTTTTACCGTAAAACGTGATTTTTCACCCGAAAAAGAATATTAACCCAGCAATATTTTTTTGCATAGAGTTACTTATTTTGATTTTGAATTTTCTTTTTCATTTTCATTTTCATTTTCATTTATTTTAATATTTTTTTTAGATTGTATCGAAAATTTACTTTAAATCAAATAATTAAAAATTAGGTTCTTACAATAGAAATCATAATTACACTAGAAATCATTTTTAAAGAAGTAAATAAAATAGATTAAATAAAAAAAAACCTTTGCAGTTCCCTTGATGTATAGAATGCTTGGTTGACAGCTACGCGATGAGTTTGTAAACACCCTGTATATCTGTGGGTAAAACATTATAATACTTTCCTCCTATCCTTTTCTCCTTTTGTGGGCACAATCCCTGAGCTATTTATAGCTCATTTATAAATGAGTATTGTAGCTGATAGGTGGTTGTTGGTGGTGAGAAAAAGAAAAGTACAACTTTTTATAAATTTTGGCCAACAATGACGGAATGCGCGGGCGTTGATTTGTAACGCGTGGAGCCGTCGAGGGATTTTTATGCACACTGTCCTGTGGTCATTTGCAATGGCGGCCGCAGCGGTAGGCGGGGTGAGGGAGATGCACATCCACCAATGAGAGCGCCCGTATGCAGTCCGTTCTTGTTGGCCTTAGTATTTTTTAATTTAAAATCAATAAAAACGTAATAAAAAACATACTTCAGTTATATTAACAATTTAAATTTAAACGAGTACTTAAACTAAAAACTTAAAATCTAAGAATAATAAATCAGAAAACAATTAAGTAGTAATTAAAATATTATACAATTTAGAAAGACGGGCGGACTGCCACACCGTCGTCAACAAGTATTGTTTTCAAGAATGTCGTGTTGGTTGAATCGATTTCCAGGTCGAGGGAAGTCATCATCACCTGCCTGTCTTTTCCCAAATATATTGGGGTCGGCTTCCAGTCTAAGCGGATGCAGCTGAATATCAGTGGAGACTGCCTATCTGACCTCCACAACCCAGGTGGGACTGGGTAAACGATACCATTTGGTAAGACTGGTTGTCAGACTTCCTGGGCCATTGACTACCTGTAACGACTGTCGAAGACCTGCAAATGACAGCCGGGAAAAACACCTTAACGTGCTTTCCGAGGCACGGAGGAAACTCGGCATGTAAGGGTGGTCATCCATCCACAGACGAACCTAGGTAAGCATGGCTTTACATAAAGACCAAAACGAGTGGCTGTTTTATTTAGCCACGAGCTCCTGGAGGTCGAGGGAGGAGTGTTTGGGTTTTTCCAACACAAAACTATCAGTAGCATGTGCAATCAGTACTCAATGAGATTCTCTTTTTTTTAGTTGCCTAACTGTGGCTACATATCGACTAAGCCTATTATTTTGATGGTGACCACTTCAAGCACTTATTCTAACCACTCTTTCGCTCCACAAAAGACCATGCATTTCCCGCCTGCGCTCGATGACCTAATCTGCCACCGCATTATATCCCCATATATCTGTTACCCGCACCACAGCAGATAAGCAGCTGATCCGTTCTATATTTTCCTTTAATTTTCACCGTTGGAAACAACACTCGCCCGGATGATATTTATTTTCCTCCAATCCCCGAGAGCTCACTGTTTTATTTATTGCTTTCATTTCACCTCGATCGTGTTTTAAATTACTCGTGTGATTGTTAGTTAATTTGTGTACTTTTTGCTTTTTAAATGTTCTATTAAAAGGGAGTTTTACAGTTGAAACGGAAAATGATCATGAGGATGTAATTTCAGGTTCGATTTTTCTTAGAACAGGTTTAAATCTATACTAATACTAGCTGACCCACGCAACTTCGTCTGCGTCTCATAAATTTTGACGTAAGCTATCCTATCTTTCAAGTTGGATCAAACTGCATACGGTGTACAAAGATTAAAATCGGTTAAGTAGTCTGAGAGTCCATCGCGGACAAACAACTTGACTCGTAATTTACATATAGATTATAAAGCGGAAAAATTTAGTTTTGATTTTTTGTTACGATTTAACTAAAAATCTACTTCAACGATTTTAATAATTCTTTCACCATTAAAAGCCACGTCTTTACTGAGTAACATAGACTATATTTTATACCCGTACTCCTACGGGAACGCGAACTACGCGGCTGAAACCGCGTGATGTCCGCTAGTGTGTAATATTTCAAGACATATTTTGTTAATGTGACATCTTATGTGTTTTTCAAAATGCTGCCTGGTTAGTCTAGTAGTCAAAAGCACTACTACTGAGGATGAACTTTTGGGTTTGATTCCCTGGTTGGGAAGCGCGTCATTCGATTTTTGCATCAGAAATTTCTGAGTAGCATTCACGGAGAGAGAAACTCAAGGTTTGCCAACAAGCAATGAAGCGTAGTGTGTTAGGTGTTAAATTAATGCATCGTGTTCGAAACACAATACTGCGCCCCAAAACAGGTATAGCTAATGTGGCTCTAAAGACTGCCGAACTGAAATGGGACTGGGCAGGCCACGTCTGCCGCATGCCGGGCAAACTGTGGGCGCAAAATTGCAGGAAACTAGTGCCCTCATACAGTGAGGCGGGGGTCACGGCAGGCCACGAAGTAGATGGCGGGACGAACTGGACAAGTTCTGTCCGAACTGGAAGAAGGATGGGCGGGATCGCGAGAAGTAGAAGGAGGGAGGCCATTGCCCAGGAGTGGGACAGAGCAGTGCTTGGTTGATAAGTTTTGAGTTATGGACTTACACATATCTGGTACAATGTGGGTGTACAATTAAGTACACCTCCGTCTAACTCTTCTGGGATAACAGGCGAGATGTTATGATTTCTTATGTATGCTACAAATTTGAATATCTTACGCATGCTCCGCTGGCCTTTTAAGAGACAGATTTGCTTAGCAGTGGTACAGTGTGCGCTAAAGTATAGGTATTAAGGGATGTGCTACTGCAGACTTGACTTAATTAAGGTCCATGTTCACCAAAAAGATGACAGTCTGATGATCTATAACAGCTGTTTAAAACACATTTTTGTATGGTAATATGTCACAGTTACAGCTGTTTTTAGATAATCAGACTGTTATTTTTTCGTTGAACATGGACCGAAGTGCCAGTTAAGATCACAACTATAGCAGTCATTGATTCATCTCCTTTTATTTAAGTTCTTAACTTTGAAATGAAAAAAATACAGACGAATTGAGAACCTCCTCTTTTTGGAAGTCGGTTGAAAAATTAGCCTGTTCAAGTCTTGATCTGTCGTGATTTTTAATTTTTTTTTCTATTGAAAAACGATACATGGTTCATTTGTATTAATAATAATAATAATAAACCATTTATTTCAGGTAACAAAGACCCATACATAAATACCTTAACCTAAATATACATACTAATAACATTTTTTTGTTAGTATATATAGTAACTTAAAAACTATGTTAGTACACGATGCACTTCACTTGCACGATCTTTTGTGCGTTCTTGTGGAATCTGTCCGCGGAAACGACGGAACACCACATCCTGCGGCCAAAAACTTTCTTCCATCACCAAATGGAGCATACAGGTTGGGATACGCACCACAAACGCCTTGAAATTGACGTTGCGGTGCGACTCCAGTAGTTGTACTCTTGGCGTGTACTTCAACTTTCGGCGCACGTACTCCTCGATGTCCTCAGCCTCCGTGGTGTAGTGTAGGCGAGAGATGTACACCGGGGTGTTCGGCTTCGCTGCGCGTAGTTTAACGTTGGGCTCTGCAGGAGCCTTGCCGGAGCGGTTCTTACAGCTTCGCTGACGGCGTTTCCTCCGCTGCACCGTCACGAAACCGACATCATCAGCCAGGTCCGTTACCTTTGCAGGCATGGGCTTTGCGGGAAGAGCAGCAGGGATGCTCGAAATGACCACTGGTCCAGGTGGTCGCGTCGGTTTGGCAGCGCTGCGGGGAGGAACTGCGGGGACGGGGGCGGGGCTGCGAGGGACACTTACTGCGCGCAACGCAGACTCAGCAATCGGCGCCGGCGACAAAACTGCTGACGCGTGTATTGGTTCGTACGAAGGGATATTTTAGAAAGAGCAGTAATTGTTTTTGCGATCTTAACTGGCACTTACTTTATGTAAATATAGTATTCCCATAGAGTCTGATATTCATGTTGAAAATCATTGCCGACATTCAATATACTCCATATTATCTCGCACACAGAATGTACCTATGTCACCGTAAAATTGTAAAACACGTTAGATTGTAGTCTCTCTAGCGAGATTGTAAACTATCGAAATATTGTCAACTGAACATACTCCTTACAATAAAACGCATTATGTTTCGGTAGACTGTAATCTATTGAATTGAAACCGTAATATTGTGAAATGCATGCGATGGAAGTCAACTCGCGTGGTGTGGAAGAGAGAGAGGGAAGGCTAGGGGCCCTCCTTGCCTAATGGTATATAATACAACTCTCATGAAAAGATAATGTACCGTACCATTCCTGAGAAATACCGATGAATATAACCTAACCTCAAAACACTTTATATTCCCCTAAAATGCGTAGACGACGGAGCCCCGCTACGCGGGGGCCCTATTTCTGAATGCAGGGCTTAAAGGAACCTAAATAACCTAACGTGGGGGTGCCCCAAGTCCCGATTATGGGGGCAGAGATACTTCTGTCGCATGCTTTTCACAATATATTACGGTTTCACTTCGATAGATTACAATATATCGACAAATTATGCGTAATATTATAAGCAGTATGTTTAGTTGACTATATTTCGAGAGTTTACAACCTTGTTATCGAGATTACAATCTAACATGTTTGACATTTTTACGGTGACATACTTAGATGCCCAGTCATTCATGTTAAATTCTAAGAAATAATAAAACCTCGTCGACTCCAACCGCAATCCGGCTCAAAAGATCTTCAGAAATATCATTAGCAATAAAGCTAGCTTCGAGATATAAATACAAGACATATAATAAACATCAGTTTCCGACATCTGTTACTACGGTCCGCTATCCTTAATTAAAATTAAAACAGAATTACGAGCTATACGCGACCTCAATATTTAATTAATTTTAATATTGCCCTTTAAACACCGTTTTTGGGTATCATTTTGTTCTTAGAATTATTTGGGGTGGAAAAGTTTTTGACTGTTGGAGCTGTGAATTTAATGGTTTTCTCTTGTGGTTTTATATGTCAGCTTGTGTCTATCGTCGGTTTCAGCATGTCTTATCTTCCCACTTAACATCTTAAATGGCAGACAATGAACTGTCTAAAGCGCTGGGTCTAGATGTATGAAATATTGCGTCCTGTATGTAAAAAAGTGAGAAACGAACGCACTAAGAAAAGATTTCCGAAATTCAAATCTTAAAGGCGTTGAACAGGGAATGGAAGTTTAAAATTAAAGTTCTTCATTTTTACTAATGGGAGATCGCACGATATACAAACTGCATCACCTGATCGCAACTGGTTGCGAATCGCAGTTGCGAAAACGGCGACGGAGGGGATTAAACTTCAATAAGTCTAATAAATTGTAAAATATCTGACAAGCCTCACATACCTTTTGCCCAAGACAGAGTAGGGTGATATAAACAAATCACCATGTACGGAACTAGGGGGGGTTGCTGGAGGAATATCTTCAAAAGTACTCGAACAAGAGATTAAAATATATAATTCGGTGTTAACTTCACCAGTTAAGTACAGCAAGTGAAACAATGACCATGCATACATAAAATTACTAGACTTAAGTTAAAGTGACAAGCGCAAGTTGCTGCTATGGCGAATCTCTCAGGCGCTCGAACACACCATGATCATCATTTCAGCCGAAAGACGCCCACTGCTGGACATAGGCCTCCCCCTAGTGTCGCCACATTGATCGAACTCGTGCGACTCGCATCCAGCGGATTCCCGCAGCCTTTACCATGATATCGGTCCACCTAGAAGGAGGCCCTCCAAGGCATTGTCTTCCAGTTCACGGTCGCCACTCCAGAACTTAAAATAAACAAATAAATTTAAATGGGAAATAATAATGGTTCCGAAAAACAAATCAATGAATAACCACTCACAATAATATTTATAGTATAATGTAAAGAAATACCACAAGTAAAGATTAAAATAACAAAGCATAGTTATCAGTAGATCGTAATTTTTATGCTGCTGGTAGAAAAGTATTACAGCAATAATCAATCATGTTTATTTTTTTGAAGATTTCAGTATCTCATTTGGTCGTTTCGTCATTTTTATTCGGAGAAAAGTAGTTGAAAAGTTAATATTTTAGGCAGTACATTTAATATTTTGAGTAAGGACAATTCTTCTATTTTAGTCGGAGCTTTTATTACTACCCAATTAAAACGATTAGCTAACATAGCGGCGCGGCGGAGAGCAGCGGTGGCCCGGTGGTGGCGGCCCCGACTGGAGAGCAGCGGTGGCCCAGTGGTGGCGGCCCCGACTTACGAACAGTAAGTCGTGGGTTCGAAGCCAGACAGGCGCATTACTTTGTGTAATTTATTTCATCACCGTTGCTCTCAAAACGGTGAAGAAAAACATCGTGAGGAAACCGGCATGTCCTAGAAACAAAATTTCGAAGATATGTGACATCTCCAATCCGCGCTGGGCCCGCGTGGTAGATTATAGCCCATTCCCTCTTATTGAGAGGAGGCCGTGTCCCAGCAGTGGGAACATTATAGGCTGATGATGATGACATAGCGGCAGGTATATTTTCCCTTTTTTTAGTCAGTAAGAGTCTGATACTCCCTCCCGCTCCGCCCAGAGTGGGAGAAGTCATTTTTGATGATTTCCCATTCTAAAAAAAAAAAATGGTATATTTTCCCCTTACCAACATTAAGGTTGAGAAAAACTGCTCAACCTGGGAATTTAACCGAAACCCACACGAGAGACACAATTAGTAAGTCACCAAGTGTAATTCGTTTTTATCACTATTTGCACAAACCTACGCGCGTACTCTATCGAAGTCCAATAAGAAACGCTACTACAGTTTATATTGATGGCAGACACGATTGAACCTCGTATTCGCATCGTGTGCAAGTGGCGTATGAGGTGATTAAAGGATTAGCTGGGTGGATGAACAGCGTACAGGTTGAATGCAGGAGCTACAGCACTAGGTAAATTAATCAGAAAGTTGGTTTCATACAGCTATGGTAAACACACACAAACTAAGTACAGTAGAGGCCCTGTGATGATGGATTATTCTGGAGGTTGTTAATTACTGGCAGCTTAGAAAACTAAATAAATTAAAAGTAAACGGAAAATGATGGACAGATTCGAAAGATTTCATAAGAAACAAACGTATAATAATTATTGAAAGCTTTAAACTGTATACGTAAATATCCTTAACATGATTTTATATAAAGGGTGTAAACCACCTCTTCATGAAGCCGAAAGGCTCTTGTTTTCCCCGTTATTGCGATCATTTTTTAGTTCTACACCATACCTGGTAACCTTCTAGTTACTGAGATATATAAAGTTACAACTTTTTGACAAGTTTTTTTTTAATACAAGATTTTTTTGTAAGGTTTTGACTTTTAACACCTTCACGACCCCCGTACTATTCAATCCATCATCCAAACAATGTTTTAAGTGCGTTACATTGAGTTCTACCGGAAAACATAATTTATAACCTCAAAATTTTTTTAGCGTAAAGTTACTTAGTTTGATGTACAGAATGCTTGGTTAGCGGCTTTGTGATGAGGTGGTTTACACCCTGTATTAGTATAGTGGGCACCGAATATCTACCAAAGTTGATCGAAAATGTGTATTGGCTATGCAGGCTCAGTTTAGCAACAAACGCACGTCGCGTCGCTCACGGCATTTCTTGTCTCCGCTGTGCGCTGTTGAAACAAACACGAGTCATCAACGAGCGGATGGACCAGTAGGTACATATGCCGATTTATCAAAAAAGCTCGTCTAGAGACGTTTCTATACAACGTGTAACAGAAAAGGTACAGTCATATGGAAGGGTGTGCTTCTGACCATCAAACTGAACAACTTTCTCCTTGGGACCACCATCGTAATCGCAAAAAAATTATCAATGGCCCCATACAAAATGTATATACCTACTCGACCAAATGTATGAGACAACTGATTATTTTATTAAAGACTAGCGGAAGTTACGCGGTTTCACCCGCGTAGTTCCCGTTTCCGTGGGAGTACGGGGATAAAATATAGCCTATGTTACTCAAGGTGAATATAGCTTTCCAACGGTGAAAGAATTTTTAAAATAGGTACAGAAGTTTTTGAGTTTATTCATTACAAACATACACACACACACACAAAAATATATTTTTTTCCTCTTTATAATATTATAGTTGTACATGTAGATTGAATTGACCAGAATTGACGACACCCTTGAATGTGACTAGGATGCAAAGTGACTCAGGGGTATGCAAAATGGGGTGTAAAGCAGTCCTCAACTTTGCCATATATTAATCCCAAGGTGAATGCTTTAGTTATATTAACACGAGACGGGTTTAAAAATCACGATTTTGGGTTATACGGGCCCTTAAGAGACAGATTTGCCTAGCAGTGGTACAGTGTGCGCTAAAGTACAGGTATTAAGGGATGTGCTACTGCAGACTTTACTATGTGAAGGTCCATGTTCACCAAAAAGATGATAGTCTGATTATCTAAAACAGCGTTTTAAAATACATTTTTGTATGGTAATATGTCACAGTTACAGCTGTTTTTAGATAATCAGACTGTTATTTTTTCGGTGAACATGGACCGAAGTGCCAGTTAAGATCACAACTAAAGCAGTCATTGATTCATCTCCTTTTATTTAAGTTCTTAATTTTCAAATTAAAAATAAGCCTTTTCAAGTCTAGATCTGTCGTGATTTTCAACTTTTTTTTCTAATGAAAAACGATACTTGGTTCATTTGTATTGGTTCGTACGAAGGGATATTTGAGACAGGGCAATAATCGTTTTTGCGATCTTAACTGGGTAAGTGCCAGTTAAGATCGCAAAAACGATTTTTGTAAATATAGTATTCCCGTAGAGTCTGATATTCATATTAAAAATCATTGCCGACATTCAATATACTCCATATTATTATCTCGCACACAGAATGTACCTACATTATGTACATATGTCACCGTAAAAGTGTAAAACACGTTAGATTTTAGTCTCTCTAGCGAGATTGTAAACTATCGAAATATTGTCAACTGAACATACTCCTTACAATAAAACGCATTATTTTTCGGTAGATTGTAATCTATTGAATTGAAACCGTAATATTGTGAAATGTATGCGATGGAAGTCAACTCGCGTGGTGTAGAAGAGAGAGAGGGAAGGCTAGGGGTCCTCCTTGCCTAATGGTATATAATACCACTCTCATGAAAAGATAATGTACCGTACCATTCCTGAGAAATACCGATTAATATAACCTAACCTCAAAACACTTTATATTCCCCTAAAAAGCGTAGCCGACGGAGCCCCTCTATGCGGGGGCCCTATTTCTGAATGCAGGGCTTAAAGGAACTTAACTAAACTAACGTCAGGGGGTGCCCCCAAAGGGCACGCCACGATAGTGGCGGTAAGTCCCCTCTTTGAGGAGTGGCTGGAGAGGCGCCACGGCGTCCTCACCTTCCGCCTGACGCAGGTCCTCACCGGACACGGATGTTTCGGGAGGTACCTGCACCGAATCGGGCGGGAGGAATCGCCCGGGTGTCTCCACTGCGAGGATCGACCGGAGGACACGGTGGAGCACACGGTGGAAGTCTGCCCTGCGTGGGCGAAGCTCCACCGTGTCCTCGTGGCGGCGATCGGCGGCGGCGACCTCTCGCGTCCGGCCCTGGTTCAATCCATGGTCCGGAGCGAGATGGACTGGGAAGCCGTCGCCTCCTTCTGCAAAGCAGTCATGCTAGCGAAGGAGGTGGCGGAACGAGAGAGGGAGAGATCCTCTCTTCCCGGCCGCCGCGGGAGACGCAACGGGCGTCGGGGGCCACGTGGTGGCTACCGGCCACCGTAGATGCGGGCCTGTGGACGGTTGGCTATGGGCTAGCTAGCCGTCCGGCCGTCTAACGACGACGACAGGCCGTGTCAACGGCGCGTTCGTGTTCCACGCGCGCCTCAAAGAGATGTCAGCAAAAAGAGAGGGGCCCGCAAGGGCCGAAGCCTGCCGGGGTTGCGGGCCTGTTCGAAAGAGATACCGCGGCCCCGGAACGTAAAAGGCGAGGAAGGAACATGGATGGTTTTTAGTCAGTAAGAGTCTGACACTCCCTCCCGCTCCGCCCAGAGTGGGGGGGGTCACTTGATGATTTCCCATCCTTAAAAAAAAAAAAAAAAAAGGGGTGCCCCAAGACCCGATTATGGGGGCAGAGATACTTCTGTCGCATGCATTTCACAATATTACGGTTTGACTTCGATAGATTACAATCTATCGAAAAATAATGCGTAATATAATTATAAGCGGTATGTTTAGTTGACTATATTTCGAGAGTTTACAACCTTGTTATAGAGATTACAATCTAACGTGTTTGACATTTTTACGTTGACATACTTAGATGCCCAGTCATTCACGTTAAATTCTGAGAAATAATAAAACCTCGTCGACTCCAACCGCAATTCGGCTCAAAAGATCTTCAGAAATATCATTAGCAATAAAGCTAGCTTCGAGATATAAATACAAGACATATAATAAACATCAGTTTCCGACATCTGTTACTACGGTCCGCTATCCTTAATTAAAATTAAAACAGAATTACGAGCTATACGCGACCTCAATATTTAATTAATTTTAATATTGCCCTTTAAACACCGTTTTTGGGTATCATTTTGTTCTTAGAATTATTTGGGGTGGAAAAGTTTTTGACTGTTGGAGCTGTGAATTTAATGGTTTTCTCTTGTGGTTTTATATGTCAGCTTGTGTCTATCGTCGGTTTCAGCATGTCTTATCTTCCCACTTAACATCTTAAATGGCAGACAATGAACTGTCTAAAGCGCTGGGTCTAGATGTATGAAATATTGCGTCCTGTATGTAAAAAAGTGAGAAACGAACGCACTAAGAAAAGATTTCCGAAATTCAAATCTTAAAGGCGTTGAACAGGGAATGGAAGTTTAAAATTAAAGTTCTTCATTTTTACTAATGGGAGATCGCACGATATACAAACTGCATCACCTGATCGCAACTGGTTGCGAATCGCAGTTGCGAAAACGGCGACGGAGGGGATTAAACTTCAATAAGTCTAATAAATTGTAAAATATCTGACAATCCTCACATACCTTTTGCCCAAGACAAAGTAGGGTGATATAAACAAATCACCATCATCATCATTTCAGCCGAAAGACGCCCACTGCTGGACATAGGCCTCCCCCTAGTGTCGCCACATTGATCAAGTGACTCGCATCCAGATCCAGCGGATTCCTGTAGCCTTTACCATGTTATCGGTCCACCTAGAAGGAGGCCCTCCAAGGCATTGTCTTCCAGTTCACGGTCGCCACTCCAAAACTTAAAATAAACAAATAAATTAAAATGGGAAATAATAATGATTCCGTAAAACAAATCAATGTATAACCACTCACAATAATACTTTTAGTATAATGTTACAGTTAAAGGGTCTATTTGAAATATGACAGGTAATTTATGAATTAATAGTAGGCAAGTAAAGATTAAAATTACAAAGCATAGTTTTCAGTAGAACGTAATTTTTATGCTGGTAGAAAAGTATTACAGCAATAATCAATCATGTTTATTTTTTTGAAGACTTCAGTATCTCATTCGGTCGTTTCGTCTTATTCGGAGAAAAGTAGTTGGAAAGTAATATTTTAGGCAGTAGATTTAATATTTTGAGTAAGGACAATTCTTCTATTTTTGTCGGAGCTTTTATTACTACCCAATTAAAACGATTAGCTAACATAGCGGCAGGTATATTTTCCCCTTTTTTAGTCAGTAAGAGTCTGACACTCCCTCCCGCTCCGCCCAGAGTGGGAGAAGTCATTTTTGATGATTTCCCATTCTAAAAAAAAAAATGGTATATTTTCCCCTTACCAACATTAAGGTTGAGAAAAACTGCTCTTCCTGGGAATTTAACCGAAACCCACACGAGAGACATAATAAGTAAGTCACCAAGTGTAATTCGTTTTTATCACTATTTGCACAAACCTACGCGTGAACTCTATCGAAGTCCAATAAGAAACGCTACTACAGTTTATATTGATGGCAGACACGATTGAACCTCGTATTCGCATCGTGTGCAAGTGGCGTATGAGGTGATTAAAGGATTAGCTGGATGGATGAACAGCGTACAGGTGAATGCAGGAGCTACAGCACTAGGTAAATTAATCAGAAGGTTGGTTTCATACAGCTATGGTAAACACACACAAACTAAGTACAGTAGAGGCCCTGTGATGATGGATTATTCTGGAGGTTGTTAATTACTGGCAGTTTAGAAAACTAAATAAATTAAAAATAAACGGAAAATGATGGACAGATTCGAAAGATTTCATAACAAACAATCGTGTAATAATTATTGAAAGCTTTAAAATATACGTACATATCCTTAAAATGATTTTATATATTAGTATAGTGGTCACCGAATATCTACCAAAGTTGATCGAAAATGTGTACTGGCTATGCAGGCTCAGTTTATCTACAACCGCACGTCGCTCACGGCATTTCTTGTCTCCGCTGTGCGCTGTTGAAACAAACACGAGTCATCAACGAGCGGATGGACCAGTAGGTACATATGCCGATTTATCAAAAAAGCTCGTCTAGAGACGTTTCTATACAACGTGTAACAGAAAGCGTACAGTCATATGGAAGGGTGTGCTTCTGACCATCAAACTGAACAACTTTCTCCCTGGCACCACCATCGTAATCGCAAAAAAATAATCAATGGCCCCATACAAAGTTTATATACCTACTCGACCAAATGTATGAGAGCTGTCTCATACATTTGGTCGAGTAGGTATATAAAATAATGATTATTTTATTAAAGACTAGCGGATGTTACGTGGTTTCACCCGCGTAGTTCCCGTTCCCGTGGGAGTACGGGGATAAAATATAGCCTATGTTACTCAGGGTGAATATAGCTTTCCAACGGTGAAAGAATTTTTAAAATCGGTACAGAATTTTTTGAGTATTACAAACATACACACTCACAAAAATATATTTTTTTCCTCTTTATAATATTACTAGCTGACTCGCGCAACTTCGTCTGCGTCTCATAATTTGAGATTTAAACTATCCTATCTCTCAAGTTGGATCGAACTGCACATGGTGTGCGAATTTTATTATAATCGGTTAAGTGGTTTAGGAGTCCATTGAGGACAAACATTGTGACACGAGATTTATATATATTAAGATAGTTGTACATGTAGATTGAATTGACCAGAATTGACGACACCCTTGAATGTGACTAGGATGCAAAGTGACTCAGGGGTATGCAAAATGGGGTGTAAAGTTCTTCCATGCCTCCGGAGGACCCTCCGACTAGACGGGTGATGTGTCTAGTCGGCTACTGCCTGACATTTTCCTATCGTGTTTTTATGAAGTCAAAAACTCATTTTATCGAGACTAACTGTCAAATAAAGCTAATTGAGTCCTATCGAATTCTACGAACTTGCACTGCTGGTCTTAAGTCACGGAGAACTTTAACATCACAATTTAGGAAGTTTATGTTAGTTCTTTATTTGAGGCATAGATGGCGCTGTAATGCTTTTCGTAAAATGTCCCTGTAGTGCGGCTACATCTATAATGTGTATGTGCATTTTTGTTACTTATATGCAGCTGACCTTCTGTAACTATCTGTTCTGTGGCTGTAGGTATCGTTGCTATGAAAATCTGGTAACGTTAAGTGTTGCATACGTAAGACGGTGTTTGCACTGATGTCTCATAGATGGAGTGCATCCGAGGGTTATAAGCGCAGGTAGTGTTATGCATAATATTACCAAACAATTTGCTAAAATTTCAAATAAGTGTTCTATTAGAAAGACACTACGAAGTGTTCATGAAGAGGTGAAGGAATTCTAATTTTGACCATCAAAAAGTGAAGATCACATTGCTTGGCTAGAATAAATGAATGAAATCAATTTTATTAGTTATAAAAATATTAAATCTTTCGTTATCGTCTATCTTCTTAGAGCACAATGCTGCAATAGAACTTTACAAGAAATCAAGAAAACAACACAACTGAACTTCTCAAACACATTTAAAAGAGTTCCGTCCAAAGAATCGCAGTACTGTCTCAACTTAAAGCGTATGCCTTTTTCCAATTTATTTGCTCATTAAACGTTAAAGGAACGCAGAACACGGGTCTTATAGCTATGAAGTTACTACTCCATTTTAATGAGGGACTTTGAAACTGAAGGCAAGGTGAGGGTCTTGTTTCCTTTGTCATAGTTTACTAATTAACACCGGGCGTTCGATACTGGCATAGATTATAGAGTTTTGTAGACTTGACGGTGTGTGACGTGAAAAATTTTGTGGTTTTTGAAGTGAACACTTCTTTATGCGCGTTGAACACTTTTTGAGTCAATAAAAATCGTGGAACTTGCGTGCCAGTCACGTCCACTTTTCATTTTCACTTCTATCCGCAGTTCCCAAAGACAGCCTGCATGTTTTTTTTTTTAATTTTTGTAAAAAACGAAGGCGTTCAAGTGCCATATAAATATTAGTAGTAATAAAATAGGTGGTCAGTTTTGCTTTTTGTTAATGATTCATTGATTCATTTGTGAGGTTTTTTTTATTGGAACTAATATATAAATTCTGGTTTTTGTCTGAATGTAATATAGATTGGCCCCTAACACTACCTAGACCAAACCATGAGTAAAAGTTTTGTTGTGACAAGCTAACTGTAAATGTGTATTCAGAAAATGGGGATATAATAACTATTTTCGATCTAATTGGCTCAAAAAATGAAAATAAGTTACTTATCATTTTCAATTAAAGTTTTTTAATGTAATGTAATTATTTTATTTTATTGTTTTTTTTATTCAAAAATATAATAAATAATAAGAAGTATTAATAATTAAATAAATCAATAAAAATAAATTAAAAAAAAACAGGTAATTGTTATTAAACCCCACGAGTAGGTGAAAGATATTAAAAAAAACTGAATTTTGTCATTAATATAGCTTTCTGCTCTGTTATTTGCTAAATAAATAGAGGTAATATAATCGTATGATGTGGCAGTCCAAGAGGTATCGTACTACCCAGTACTAACTGGGCTGCGGAGGTCAACTGATAGGCAGTTGCTCCATGTAAAATACTGGTATTCAGCTGCATTTGGTTAGACTAGAAGCCGCCCACAACATTGTTGGAAAAGGCTACGCAGATTATGATGGGGTACCCCCATACTTGTTTTATTTGTATCAAACTGCTTATGACATCATTCTAATACTCCAGAAAGGTCATCTAACACGAAGATTTTCCCAATAAATTGTCACACCTATAAACTTTCCTTCCTCAACACAATTTACACTCTATGTTGGATATTAATGTAACAAATTGAGGAAAATAATAACCTGAAAACTCGATGTGTTCGCGCTACATTAGTTGTGCAAAATAAGGCCCTATTTAGAAGTAGTATATCAAAATAAACACATCATAGAAATAGGAATTATACTCAATTGAGTAGAAAGAAATTCCCTTCGATCCAATCAGCGTGTCTCCTTCGTAATAAATTGTTTGTAAAGGTAATATTTACTTATTTAGTGTGATATATTTATACCAATAATATAAATACAACAGTTAGCTCTGTATGGCGATATGTATTACTTTTCACGCTTAAACCACAGTTTCTACCTTTAGCTTGCAATCCGGAAAATACATAGAAGGATATATCCATCTACGTTGTTATTAGTTAATAGACCAAGTCGCTGCAAACTGCTAGTAAGTAATTTATAAATATTTTTGGAAATTAACCCTTTTTTTTTGGGATGGGAAATCATCAAATGACTTCTCCCACTCTGGGCGGAGCGGGAGGGAGTGTCAGACTCTTACTGACTAAAACCCATCCATGTTCCTTCCTCGCCCTTTATGTTTCGGGGCCGCGGTATCTCTTTCGAACAGGCCCGCAACCCCGGTGGAAATTAACCCTGTGCTGAATGTTTGTAATCAAGTTATGCTAAATTATAACTTGATTTAAGACATGGGTTACGTTTTCAGCAACCATACAACTACATTATTAAATCAGAATTGAAAACATATTCAGATAACAAATCATAAAAGAGACCCAAATAAGCCTTTCAAGCCAACCCTGGACTTAAACACCGTCCCAACAAAGCGACGCTCCATCGAATCGCATTGTGCTCTAAAACGGTCTTATTTCAAAGCTGGCCGTTCCCAATTTTATGCGGTCGTATTTCACACACGTCCGGCAAACCGCAATCAGCATGTTAATTATCCACCTAATTATCTTCCAGATATTTTGTCCCCTCTACAAATTCACTGTGAGGACCTCTTATCATCCAACACTAATTATAAACTTGTTTAAAGTTCACTTTCACTTCGGCTTGCAATGAGGGCAAGTCTTCGCTTTGTTTAGCATTAAACTTTATTTCAACACAGAACTTTGAAGGTGATGAAACAGACAAAGAGTATTGGCCACTTCAGTGTTATTTAAATTTAAATCTTTTAGACAGTAAGAAGTGCTTTCAAAGCTGATTTGAGGGGGACTTTGAGAAATGATAGGGTATTTGTTTCGGATGTCTGTTATGCAAATTACTTCCAATCTGGATAAGGGTATAAGACGATGAATAACCTCCTTTAAGTAAAAAGTTATTTTAGTTTTCGTGTGAATATTTGTCGTGCTGTAAATTCTTCATAATATGTCATCTTTATGATATTCGTATCAGCCGACAGACGTTCACTGCTGGACTATCGTCACCTTAAACTTGTGCAAATTTCATGTTTCGTTTGCCGGCTTCAGCTGGCCTTGGTAGTTGATAGATAGGTCGCTCCAGCTTTTAATAGGTAGGCTACTCTTATGATATTAAATTCTGTTACAAACACACGAACATTTCGTGCGTTTTTTTTTTTTTGCATGTGTATATGTCACCGTAAAATAGTCAAACACGTTATATTACAGTATAAAGTGTTTCTCTCTAGCGATATTGTAAACTCTAGAAATATTGTCAACTGAACATACGGAAATATCTCTGCCCCCATAATCGGGACTTGGGGCACCCCCCCCGTTAGGTTAGTTAGGTTCCTTTAAACCCTGCACTCGGAAATAGGGGCCGTCAACTACGCTTTTTAAAGGAAAATAAAGTGTTTTAAGGTTAGGTTATATTAATCGGTATTTTTCCCACTGGGCAAGGGGGACCCCTCCTTCCCTCCACACCGCTTGAGTTGACTCCCATCGCATGCATTTCACGAAAAATAGTAATGCGTTTTATTGTAGGCAGTGTGTTCGTTTGACAATATTTCGAGAGTTTACAATATCGCTAGAGAGATTACAATATAACGTGTTTGACAATTTAACGGTGACATGTACAACGATTAAAAACATATAGTATTTATAGTTATTTAATTTGCTCAAAGAGTCTACAAAAAGTATACCAAGTCCTGAAACCCCACTATTCACTCCAAAACTTTATTGCCATCAAAAATATATCTCAGAGTCGGCGCTTTTTGAACCGTGGAAGATGGCGGAGCAAATATTTATTAAATCAAACTTAGTTCCAGCAATCTGTGAAGGATTTCTTCTCGTTAAAGGGATGCTGTGAGCTAACACTTGTTACCTGCATGACTGGGATCAGTACCGACGTGTATTTCTTGCTCGAATAAATTTGAAGAAGCTGATTAAGTTACTTTTTGATGTATGTATATTGATTTGTTGTAAAGTTGAAAGAAATATTATAGTGAACCTACCTAAATATATTATTGAATGCTCCACATTTATTTATATAAGCCAAATCTCTTCGTATATTCCTATGTCTTCGTATAAATCCACCATGGCTTACGCAATTTTCCTACTACCTTATAGGTATATAAATACGTTCGAGTTTTTCATAACTAAAACAATGTTTCTTGTTCTCAAAAGTTTTGTCATTGGAGTTATTCAATGACAGCAAAACTGTCATTCCCACACTTTTAAGTTATTGTTAGTTTTATTCATCCACCTCCTCCATATGCTAAAATGCAAGCCTGTCTTCATTTTAAGAAAATTAAGCGTTTCTCAACACTAAGTAGAAGGTTCTTCAAAAAATCTAGAGTACATTTTAAAGACACTTTCTCTTTAGCCCGCTTAATATTTCGTCACAAGACTCTCGGGGTTCTGAGGTAAAAAAATACTTGAAAAATTCATGTAGCAGATGTGAATTTACTTAGGTTTCTTATTAAAGTCTAACGCTTGGATATTACGAGTAACTTACATTTTCAGATTTTATCGTTAAATTAACTGTCATATTTATCTGTCGTTTTTATCTTTGACAGTAGTTACAGTAACCCGTAAGTCTGACAACCAGTCTTACCAAGGGGTATCGTATTACCCAGTACTAGTCGGGTTAGGGGTCTCCAATAGGCAGTCACTCGGTATTAAATTCTGCTATTCAGCTGCATCTGGTTAAACTGGAAGCCGTCTTCAACAGAGTAGAGAAAAAGCTAGGCAGATGATGATTGTTGCCGAAAAGAGCTTTTTATAACATTTTAATCTGAAAACAAAGAATAGAAATGGCAGAAGTCTGGTCGAAACTCATCTTATTTTTTTTTATTTTTTTTTTCAGTAGTTACAATTAAAATTAAGTTCATTTTTGCAAATAAGTTTTTACAAACCGTTTACTCGTATTTTTTTTGTTAACTATATTTTACCGGTGTTCAGTATCTGACTACTGTTGGAAATATACTTCAAGGAGTTCGTCTGTTCCATTATAAACTGTATGTTGTCTAGAATAAGTTATATAGACAGATGTCACTCATCGTCTGATCGTTTGGAACAATACATTTTGGAATGTTCAAATGTGTTTCTATTGATTAGCTCACGGAAACCAACCAAATTTGAGATGAATCAGCTGAAACAAACACTGGGTACTGTTCGAAAGAGATTCCGTGGCCTCCCGACACAAAGGGCTAAGAAAAAACATGGATGGGTTTTAGTTAGTAAAAGTCTGACACTCCCTTCCAAAATGTTATTATACTTAATCAGACATTTTCAACATTGATTAAACTACCGTACAAATCATTCACTCCAACCCTTAGACATCTATTTTTAAGCCAATTTATGATTTTATTGTCTACTACCTTAGGTCAAGGCCCCTATGTGAGTCTGCACATTTCAATTCTACACACAAGTCTAAACTTTTTAGTTAGGTTCATTGTCTGGTTTATCGAAAACTATACCTATATGTGGATGTGGCTTTACAATTTGAATGCTGGTATCAGTTCGAAGTTTGAAATGAATTTATTTTTGAATTGCGTTTGTTGTAAAAGTTTAAAACAATATTGGTTATTGGTTCGTGTTTATTGTTTTTTGTTTGTAATGAGCTAACTTAGGTATAATATATGAGAGGCGCTTGACCTGACCGCGAGTGGCAAGGTGATAAGTGATTTATAATAGCGTTTTTTTTTGGATATTCAGTTAATATTTCAGTAAAGTCATACCGATAATCATGGTTTGATTTGCCATTCAAGGCTTGTAGCTAATAATCTGAATTGTAAAATTAACAAGCCAAGTTTTCAAATGGATTTTACATCAGCAAAAAGGACGATCTCCATACAATTTTTCAAAGCATTATTTTCAAATAATATGGGATGAACTTTTAAACAATCCCAGTGCTTATATTCGTGTAGTTTTGTGCAAATGCTCATGCTTTAAGTGTTATGTAAAATAGTACATTATGGTGCAAGTGTGTAATGTTGGTGATTACCGCTGAGGCGCCATTGAGACCTGAGCCGTTAGGCGAGGGTCTTAAGAGAGCCGAGGACGGTAATCATCAACACACACGTGTATCATACGACGTTTTTAAACACATTTGTGAATAAAATAATACTAAAATAGATATTAATGTCCTTGGAGTTTTCAGGTAGTAAACTTTCCATAACGTTAAGTTAAATCGGGCGGTGTACAAAATAAATCATTTCTTCATAACTAGTACTTGTAGACGTTTGAATTAATAAATAACTATAATTTCAACAGTGAAAACGAGTTGTGAATTTTTTTTCGCAATGGCGGGAATAATTAATCAGTTTTCCTATGCGCGCGCATCTAACAATGGCGATCGTCCATAGACTAAAAGAATGAGGTTTCTTTTTTTTGGCTTTTCGCGGATAGCGTTTTAGCCACGTACGAAATGGGGAATTCAAAGTTTTATTTAATACAGAGAAAACAAAAGTTGCATTTGAGTGAAAGTTTTATTTATTAAAAAATTATAAGTTGAAATTATCTATGTAGATACGAAGTTGCATGAAAAAAGCAAGCAATAGGTATATTAATTTATTTGTACTATTGAACACGATCTTTTTTGTATCGAAACTTTTTTAAGAACAAAGCAATTCAACCAATAAAATTAAAAAAAAAACCCTATAACTCACTTGTGAATAATAGCAATGAAAAAGTCACAGTTTGATTACAGGTGTCATTATGTGCCTAATTGCGGTGAAATTAGAGCTACTTTATGAGCAAGTGTGTTAAAAAGACTTTAATGTTTCTATGGTTTTATGTTCAAACTGTTTCTAACAAATGAAAATTGTCCAGACATTATTCATTCCATACCTTTATATTTCATAAAAAGTGACAGCTTTAATTTGAATTCGCTTTTTAACAAATTAATTAGGCACAAGTGTCACCCTTAGTAAAAAATATCAACGAATATGAAATAAAAATAATATGTTTAATATTCATTATCACGGTAAGTAGTCTACAAAAATGTTAATTAATTTCTTTGTACGAAGCTCTATTATAATTTAATTGAATATACTCGTACAGATAACTTCGGCCAACTTCGGGCCCCGAACTTACCCGAATCTTTTGACTAGAGGTGAGAACAAGACTTCATCTTATGTGTATTACGGGATATGATATGCAAGGAATACGTTGCACTCAAGATAATAAAAAAACATCTATATATTGGCAACTTTTGCTATCTCTTTATAGAAATCAGTCTTCTAAGATCTTCCGGATAAGTGAGGCACTACATATTTTTTCCATAATGTACTCGCATGACTCAAATGTCCATGAAAAGATTCGAAGCTTAACTCCCTTTATTATAAAAACACTAGAACAATCAAATCAAATAACTGACCATATTAATACAGAATGGCACTGATTTAAAGAGGTTGTAAATAGCGGTTTTGGTAAGTTAAAAATCATAAACGGCACGTTTAATAACTAGTTCAGCAGTTAAAACATAGCACTAAGCAGTCAAGTAAACAAAAATGAGTAATAAAAATAATGAAATGGATCAGTGAATATGGCAGGAAAATAATTAAACGGGCGGTATATATTGAACGAGCGGTTACGTGTGGGCAGTAATAAATCGGAATTTGTCGATAAGAAATCTCAATGACATAGAATTTGCTTAGTAGCAGCTAAAATAAACTTATCTAAATATATATAATTCAAAGGTGACTGACTGACTGACTGACTGACATAGTGATCTATCAAAGCACAGCCCGAACCACTGGACGGATCGGGCTGAAATTTGGCATGCAGGTAGATATTATGACGTAGGCATCCGTTAAGAAAGGATTTTGATCAATTCTACCCCCAAGGGGATAAAATAGGGGATGGAAGCTTATATGAAAGTCCGTCAGTTTTAAAGTTAGGATCTTCTAATTTTGTGTTTAGGCTGACGATTGAAAATTAATTTATGCGTGTTTCAGGGTTTTTGATAACTCCACCCCGAAGGCTTATAAAAGGGATGAAATTGTATGTGAAAAATCCTTAATTTTCGACGTAAAAAGTACAAAATTTGTTATCTGGGCTTATGATTGGAAGCTGACGCAACGGCTTTATTAGAATTTCAACCCTTGAGGGGTGAAAAAGAGCAACATTTTTTTTATTAAAGTTTTTATTTTTTGAGTCACCAAAAAGTATCAAAGTTAGTAAGTCGTTAGTTTTTTTTATTTCAACCCACAAAGGGGTAAAAGGGGGGATGAAGTTTTGCATTGTAGTTGTTCATTCGTTCACTAATAACAGCAGCAGGAGAGACCTTTTGCAGCAGTGCAAGTTAATAGTATAGGCCGTACACAAGTTAATAGCACACGTGACTTCGCGGCTGGCAGTACTTACCGTTTTGTAGGGACCTAGGTAAGCCGAAGATTATGGACTTACGGCAGGAGCAGAAAAAGAAAGTATGGCAGCCGCCGCAACTTGCTGCAGCACGCGCCCCTGACGCGCGCGCTGCGTGCACTCAATATGGTGTCACAACAGATTGATTGCTTCAATTGTACACTGAGCGAATTCACACGGGCCACATTTTGCGCAATTACTTTAGTTTGTCTAATTAATTAATTTATTCAAAACATAAATAATTTAACTTTAAATACTTATAACTGCTTTATTGTATTAGGTACCTAAACCTGTAATAACAGTTGTATGTGTTGTTTAAATAAATAAATAAATTATGTATAGTAGAACGAGATAGAATGAGTAATTGTCGATATCGTATTTGATACCAACTAGATTTTTTTATTTTGTAGATTTATGTTTTTTTTTCTCTTCTGCATTTCTGATCTTACTTTTGATGAATAAAAATGAAGTCAAAATAAAAATCATAAATGGCGCCGACGAAAGTTTTTGGATTTTTAATCATGGGTGTCTTTTCCGTGGTTTTTGGTGTCGCTGATAGTGAAAATGAGGTCAAAATTAACACGGGGAAGAAAGTTAACAGAAGCAAAAAAAAACAGTTTTCCTTTTTTTTCTACGGCTTCCCCTGACATTATTTTCACCCTGCGCCACTGTTAGGTAGAGGTGTATCTAATCCTACACCCACATTTCGCACATTTAGCTTAATCCCATCAACCGGGCACAAATAATACAAAACACTTTGCCCGTCCCGCAAATCGAACCCAGGACCTCATGCTCAGTAGCGCTTGCGATAACTCGAACGCAGTCTCACACATGACCCATCAATATTTTCACGCGAACGAAGTCGCGGGCAACAGCTAGTTGTATTATAAGGCGAAGTCGATGGAGCTATTTCCGAGTGCAGGGTTTAAAGGGACCTAACTGGGGGGTGCCCCAAGTCCCGATTATGCGGGCAGAGATACTTCCGTATGTTCAGTTGACTTACCGCTCATTCAGTTATTGGACTGCTCAATTATTGCTCAACTCTCTTCAGCTTGGAATCCAGTAATCACTAAGTGTACTCGTCAAGTGAAATCGCCTCAATATACGGACACTGTTAGTGTAGTGTGCTGTCCTAGTGTGAACCGGCCCTAATTGACATTTATGAAGATGAGTGAGGGTAGTTGAATAAACGCCTTCACTTTGCTGTCGCGGTACCTCCAATACTTCAGTCTCCCTGCGACCACGGCTGGTGCAATCCGGTCGAAACGTCGGGATTAAATTATAGGTAAATTCGCGATAAATACCCGTCTTCTTAAGTTTTATAACGCTCAATTATTTTTAGAATAGACATTGTATGATAAAATAACCGACTCAAGCAAGCAAGCAACCAAACTTATAAGAGTCTACCCACCAAATCAATATTTCTTCAGCACCTCAAACAAAAACGCCTCCACCTCACCAAACAAACTGATATACAAAATTAAATTTTCATCTATTCTAAGCAAAGGTGTCGGATCTAAAATGAAAATCTTTCATATTAAGTTCAGGTAAACATACCTTCATTTATATTGTGCCCTCGGATATTGTACCTTATTATTGAATGTCGTAAATCATAACATATACGGTCTCTTATAGTAATTGAATTTAGGTAAGGGTCGCTGTTTCATTATGTTGTTAAATTATATGATTTAATTTTTGAAGGATTAGGACTGGGGTCTAATGTTTAGGTGCGGTGTTTGTCATGTCGTTGTGGGTCAGCTATTTGGGGCAGATGATTATTATTTTACCTTTAGTGGTATATCTTCTAATAATAAATCTTAAACACTGATACTTAATGCACTAGCTAAACCTCTACCTTGAAGCGTGATGGTATGAGAGATAGATAATGCAAGTGAGAACTAAAGAAGGCAGAAGACGAAATTAGTACGAGAGCTCGTAGATATCCGGGGAGCTTACAAAATAAAAAAATCAAAATCAAAATATTTTATTTTACGTAGGCCTAGATGAGCACTTAATTATAAACGTCCGAAAGAACCGGCATGGAACTCCATGGTTACTGTTTTCAAATCTTTTGGTATTATAATATTATAATGTTACAGCATTAGTACTTAAGGCGCTTAGATGAGCTAAATTAGCAACTCTATTTGTGGTGGTTCAAACTTCGTTTGAAATGCTGTTAGAATTAAGTTTTAATCAGCTTGCACTACAAAGCGGTTGTTACGTCAGCCACTGCGGGCCAAATAGCGCGAAATGAGTGGTTTCGAACGATTTACAAAAAAACTATTGATGGGATCAAAAAACTGAAACATCTAATATATCAATCATTTAATATATATTGCTTGTAGAATTATTTGCCAAAAAATCAGAATGATCGCATGCATATTAGTATGTTTTTTATTGTTTGAAAGATATTTTTAGAGATAAGTTCGTGATTTATTTTTATCGAGCCAAATTAATTGTATTATGTTTTCAAAACAATATCATGCTAGCATATATCCTGAAGAATATCATATATTTTTCTGGTCTTGTTTATAGCAGTGAATCATATACTTTTAGTAATTATAAAACTCGCGTTTAGCTTATGTAATCGCCTTAAGTATGGGCAGCGTAGGCCCGACAATAGGTCGTTGCTAACTACACAAAAATGTAAAATAAGATAAATATTTAACAAAAGTTAAACGAAAGTTATTATACGAGTTGATGATAATCTCTTTGTTTTTTCTTTTAATTTATTAAAGTATAACCAAATAATCACACTAAAACTTAGTTAAGACATTTAAAATAAACTAAACTAACTAACTTTAACTATAAACTTAAAAAATAGTGCTGATTATCTTGATAATGATATTTGTGAATGAAGAAAGGCCAGCCTTATGCTCACAGATATGTGCGGTCTGAAGAACCTACAACTTAATGAATCAATTTATGATCCTTTAAAACCTCAAAGAAATAAGAACTGGTTTACGAAACTATGGGTCACTTATTTAGCAGAAAATATTATGTTGTTAATAAAAAATCTGTTCCATTTTTAATGCTGGCTGATAGAGCCTTTTCGGGTAACAAAAGTAATTAAGTAACAAAAAATATGTCCAACCATAACAGAACTACAAACAACGGTGAAATAGTAAAGTTGGGTGTTATTACCAAAACATACGTGGACATAACTTTAATGAAAACAATAAATGTGTTGGAAACAATGATAAAATTAAATTACTTTCCAATATCAGTGGCCTACCTTTAGGTTTACTGATATTTATGATAAGGCACATAATATATATTTGTTTTTGTTACTGAAACTGTTTTTCGATCTATGGATTGGGTTCCATATGTTGGGAAATTGGTTGTTGTTTTAATATAGCGAACAATAGGTGGATATTCAGTCACTTAAGGTCACCAGAAAGATGACGGACGATTATCTAAAAATAGCTGTTTAGAACACATTTTTGTATGGGAACATGTCACATTGACAGCTGTTTTTAAATAATCAGACTGTTATCTTCTCGGTGAACATGGACCTTATTAAAATACTGGCATTCAGCTGCATCGGGTTAGACTGGAAGCCGATCCTAACATAGTTGGTAAAATCCTAGGCAGATGATGAGGTACATACAAGGTATTCCTCTGGTGTATGATGTGGTAGGGACATGGTTGATACCTACCACCTTTTTTTTTTCTTTTTTTTTCTTTTGGGATGGGAAATCATCTAATGACTTCTCCCACTCTGGGCGGAGCGGGAGGGAGTGCCAGACTTTTACTGACTAAAACCCATCCATGTGCCCTTTATGTTCCAGGGCCGCGGTATCTCTTTCGAACAGGCCCGCAACCCCAGCAGGGCTAATAGGTCACCTTGATTAGATATAAAGATGTCTTTATACTTAATCAAGGTAGCAAGTCTCCTCGAGAGACTACTAGAGAGAGCAAGGTTGGTTGGCATACTAGTATGGCATCACTGTTACAAGTGATTGCATTTTATTTACGTCGTTTCTTCTGATAGCTTCTTTATGGTGTCATTCGTCTCTTTGAATAGGAATCACACAGCAACATGATAAAACATTAGCCTTTTCTGTGGGCCGCGTCCTAGGACAGGATATAATTTATAATACGGGGAGGGAGAGCAGCGGTGGCCCAGTGGTGGTAGCCCCGACTTACGAGCACTAAGTCATGGGTTCAATTCCAGATAGGCACATTAATTTGTGTAATTTATTTCATCACAACTGCTCTAAAAACGGTGTAGTAAAACATCGTAAGGAAACCGGGATTTCCTAGAACCAAAAAAATCGAAGACATGTGTGATATCCACCAACCCGGACTGGGCCCACGTGGTGGATAAGGTCGACAGCCAATTCCCTCTCATAGAGAGGAGCCTTGTGTTCCAGCCAGCAGTAGGAACGTGAATAGGCTGATGATGATGATGAATACGGGGAGGTTAGCACACATTAGACACTTGCTTTAAGGGCACCTGAGGTAATGGCACCTGAGGTAATGGCACCTGAGGTAATGGCACCTGAGGTAATGGCACCTGCGGTAATGGCACCTGAGGTAATGGTACCTGAGGTAATGGCACCTGCGGTAATTGCACCTGATGTAATGGCACCTGCGGTAATGGCACCTGAGGTAATGGCACCTGCGGGGTTGATATCTTCTATTCTAGACGAGCGATTTTGAAGCTGTTTTCGGCTTTTTTAGACCAAACTAGGCGTCCGCCTGTGTTCTGACCATATCGCGCGCACTTTACACGCGCGTCTGGACTTCATCCCTTATTTTCGGAGAAATTCCTCAAAATTATTTGTTTTTCCAAATTTTCTTTTACATTTTAAATTTGATTATAGTTGCAATAGTGCTCACCCTTCTTCCCTGAATTCTGGTCCACGTTCCGTGTCCCGGTCTCCAGGTTGTGGGGTGAAATTCTAAATTTTTTCTTTAGAAAACTGGTTTTTTGACCAAAACTCAAAATTTTTGTTCGGCACCTTACAAGTTTTATTCCATAATTCGCTAGCCCGCGCGGAGACGCGTCTCTGGACACCTCGCCCGCGCCCCTAGCCCGAATAAAACATACATTTTTCTAAAAAAATAGTTATTTTCATACATTTCTATAAGTACCAAAATCCACCTAAGGGAACGAGTCAACGACGAGGCGGGCAAGCTCTTTGAGAGAGTAATTGCAAACCGCCTCGCCGAGCACCTTGAGGGGATGGGGCCGAATCTTGCGGAGAACCAGTTTGGTTTCCGCAAGGGGCGCTCTACAGTGGACGCCATCATGCGCGTGAGAGCCCTCACGACGGGGGAAGCGATATCCCGGGGCGGGGTTGTTTTGGCGGTGTCTCTCGACATCGCCAACGCCTTCAACTCCCTGCCCTGGAGCTGCATCAGGGAGGCACTCCGGTATCACCGGGTGCCGACCTACCTCCGTCGTGTGGTCGGGGACTATTTGACGGACAGGGCCGTCATCTACCCTAGTCGCTGCGGAGATTGGAACCGGCGAGAGATGTCATGCGGTGTCCCACAGGGATCGGTTCTGGGACCGCCCCTGTGGAACATCGTTTACGACTGGGTGCTGCGCGCGGACCTCCCTAGTGGTGTCAGCGTCGTCTGCTACGCAGACGACACCCTGGTGCTGGCACAGGGGAGGTCGCACGAGGCGGCGGCCGACAATATGACACGCGGGGTTGCGATAGTCGTAGAGAGGATTCGGCAACTGGGTCTCGAGGTGGCATTGCACAAGTCCGAGGCCATGTGCTTTCATGGGCCTCGGAATGCGCCACCGTCGGGATCCACACTGACGGTAGGAGGGGTATCCATCGGCGTCGAGTCGACGTTGAAGTACCTAGGACTCGTCCTCGACAGCCGGTGGAACTTCGGTGAACACTTCCGACGTTTGGCCCCCAGGCTGGAACGGACCGGGGCTGCCTTCAGGCGGCTCTTGCCCAACCTTGGGGGGCCAAACGCCTCCTGCCGCAGGCTCTATGCGGGGGTCGTGCGGTCCATGGCCCTTTACGGGGCCCCAGTGTGGGCGCGTTCCTTGAGGCGGCGAGCCGCCCATTACCTGAACGCGCCCCAGAAAGTGGTGGCCATAAAAATGGTCCGTGGGTACCGCACGATCTCCCGCGAGGCGGCGGGCCTGCTTGCCGGATTGCCGCCATGGGATCTGGAGGCGATAGTCCTCGCGCGCCTGCATGAGTGGCGCGCGGAGGTACTACGCCGGGGGGAAACTCCGCTGCCGCGGCAAATTGCCGCTCAGCGGACGGACCTCCGGCGCGATCTCATGGCGACATGGAGAGAGCGACTGTCGCAACCCCGTGCAGGGCACGCCACGATAGTGGCGGTAAGTCCCCTCTTTGAGGAGTGGCTGGAGAGGCGCCACGGCGTCCTCACCTTCCGCCTGACGCAGGTCCTTACCGGACACGGATGTTTCGGGAGGTACCTGCACCGAATCGGGCGGGAGGAAACGCCCGGGTGTCTCCACTGCGAGGATCGACCGGAGGACACGGTGGAGCACACGGTGGAAGTCTGCCCTGCGTGGACGGAGCACCGCCGTGTCCTCGTAGCGGCGATCGGCGGCGGCGACCTCTCGCGTCCGGCCCTGGTTCAATCCATGGTCCGGAGCGAGACGGAATGGGAAGCCGTCGCCTCCTTCTGCGAAGCAGTGATGCTAGCGAAGGAGGTGGCGGAACGAGAGAGGGAGAGATCCTCTCTTCCCGGCCGCCGCGGGAGACGCAACGGGCGTCGGGGGCCACGTGGTGGCTACCGGCCACCGTAGATGCGGGCCTGTGGACGGCTGGCTATGGGCTAGCTAGCCGTCCGGCCGTCTAACGACGACGACAGGCCGTGTCGACGGCGCGTTCGTGTTCCACGCGCGCCTCAAAGAGTGTCAGCAAAAAGAGAGGGGCCCGTAAGGGCCGAAGCCTGCCGGGGTTGCGGGCCTGTTCGAAAGAGATACCGCGGCCCCGGAACGTAAAAGGCGAGGAAGGAACATGGATGGTTTTTAGTCAGTAAGAGTCTGACACTCCCTCCCGCTCCGCCCAGAGTGGGGGGGGTCATTTGATGATTTCCCATCCTTAAAAAAAAAAAAAAAAAAAAAGGGAACGAGTCAAAAACGAAAACGTTGATATCTTCTATTCTAGACGTGCGATTTTGAAGCTGTTTTCGGCTTTTTTAGACCAAACTAGGCGTCCGCCTGTGTTCTGACCATATCGCGCGCACTTTACACGCGCGTCTGGACTCCATCCCTTATTTTCGGAGAAATTCCTTAAAATTAATTGTTTTTCAAAATTTTCCTTCACATTTTAATTTAGATTATAGTTGCAATAGTGCTCACCCTTCTTCCCTGAATTCTGGTCCGCGTTCCGTGTCCCGGTCTCCAGGTTGTGGGGTGAAATTCCAAATTTTTTCTTTCGAAAACTGGTTTTTTGACCAAAACTCAAAATTTTTGTTCGGCACATAACAAGTTTTATTCCATAATTCGCTAGCCCGCGCGGAGACGCGTCTCTGGACACCTCGCACGCGCCCCTAGCTCGAAAAAATTTTACACGTTTTCCACCGTTTTACACGTTTTACAAGTTTTCCACCCACCCGCCCTCTGGTCTATAGGAAGGTAGACGTGGGATTTTCGACAAATTTTTTTCTTTCAAAATTTATTCTCCTTTAGGCCTGTACATAAGGATTTCTTAAGGGAAAGCTTATTTTAACCATTCTGACTTTGTAAATAATTTATTTTCAGTTTTTTTTTTTAATTTTTATTAGTTTAGATATATTGTTAAGTTAATTGTTGTGACAGTCGTACCTAATAAGGCGACTATAATTATATGACATTGTTTTATTTCGATTTTAAATTTGATTATTTCATATTTACTTATTGTGTTCCCCCCTTTACAGGGTCACATAAGTACCAGTGTTCCCTCTGAACCTCTCCTCTCGAGCAGATATTGTTGTTCCGTCCCCCGCTTTACAGGGTTCTGTTCTGACAATACCTGCTCCCAAAGTTTTTAAAATGTTTTGCACCCCATCCAGCACCGTGAGGGCTCCTGGCTCTAGCGGCTCGCCGCGATCGGCGGAGAAAGCAATGCCTTCCCCTGCTGACGCAAGGAGGAGAATCTCCTTCGGAGACGAGATTCCTGTTGCGTCACAGGGGGGCCCTGCCACTCCGGGGACGCGCCGAGCTGCTATTGATGCCCCAAGACCGCTCAAAAAGCCTGAGGCGAAGTGCCGCAGCCGCATTGAGGAAGCGAGAGCTTGCCTAAATAAGGCAAAGCTAAACTTGGGCAATTCTCGCAACCTCAAGGCCGAGATAAAGACTGCGGTGCTCGAAGCCATAAACAGGCTTTATGAGCTGGTCAAGGAGTCCGAGCGCGACAAGGCCTCTACCGCACCTGTAGCCGTGCCGGAACCCGCGCCCGCTGCCGACTTCTGCCCCCCGTCCACTTCCGAGAGTCTCGCGAGCCAGACTGAGCTCATTACCACCCTCAAGGAGCACATCTCGATTGTCAAAGAGAACACCGAGAGGGTGGAAAAGCTCCGAGACAGTCTGGCAAGCAGGGAATGTGTGGGGGAGACCACTTACGCGGGTGTAGCGGCTGTCAGCAAAATCCACACCGGTGCACAGGCCCCGGAGCGGACGACGCTGCACTCCGTGGTGGTCTCTTCCACACAGGAGATGGATACGGGGGCCGAAGTTCTCGAAAGAGTTCGAAAAGCAGTGGATGCGAAGGAGGGCTGGGTGCGAGTAGAGAGGGTCCGAAAGGCCAAGGACCAAAAGGTCATCATGGGGTGCGCAACGAAGGAGGAGAGAGAAAAGTTAAAAAAGCGACTTGAATCGGCCGGAGAGAACCTCGTCGTCGAGGCGGTGAAAAATCGGGACCCGCTTCTGGTTCTAAGGGATGTGCTATTAGTGCATAGTGACGAAGAGGTACTGAGAGCCCTTAGGAACCAGAACCGGGAGATCTTTGACGGCCTCGAGGACGGGGACCTCAAAATGACTGTCAAATTCCGCAAGAAGTGTCGAAACCCGCATACTAACAGCATTGTGCTGAGTGTTACCCCGGCAATCTGGAAGAGGGCACTCGAAGGGGGCAAACTTCGGATTGACCTCCAGAGAGTGCGCGTCGAAGACCAGACGCCTCTGGTGCAGTGTACCCGCTGTCTGGCATACGGACACGGCAAACGCCTGTGCACGGAGCCAGCCGATCTCTGTAGCCACTGCGGCGGTCCACACCTTAGGTTGGACTGCCCAGTCAAACAGACCGGAGAAGCAGCGGCGTGCATTAACTGCACCAGAGCCAAGATCGGGGAACACTCGCACAATGCATTCAGCATAGAATGCCCGATACGCAGGAAGTGGGACGCATTCGCACGAGCAACCATAGCATATTGCTAAAGTTGTTGATGCGCCCACTTCCGCGTACCCAGAGATGACCAATTTGACACAACCAGATTGCAGACGCATTGAGCGAACCACTAGGGTTGGCTTAACTGAGAGGGTTAATTGGAGCCATTTTCTTGAGAAAGTGGCTAGAATTGTGCTGGTCTGTAAGTCAACTCTAGTGGAATCGACAAGTTGTGTCAAATTGGTCGTAAGTCATTCGTGTTTGTATTCGAATTCGAGTATTTGTTTGGTTTTTAAAATTGATATATAAATATATATTTAGTATATACAGACTATATTATGAAGACAAAACCAATAATTCGAAACAATGTGAATTAAACAAAAATTGCGTGGGATAAAGATTGGGGAAAAATACTTAAAAACAAGCGAAATTAGAGAAAACTTAAATAGAAATTAAAATATCATTTACATATAAATATATTAATGAGTACAATAAAAGGTTATAATAATAAAATTTTTGATTAACAGTTCTTTAAAACTAAAGATAATAAATAGTAAAAATATAAATATAAGAATTATACAGTATTAAAAAAACACATTGTTAAAAATTTTATTGCATTGTACTTGGTCTTCTCGGCCTCCTAAAAAACTGTCGCTAAACAAGTTCAAAAATTTGTACACAAGGGCTCTGATTCCCATGTCAGAGGGACACTGGTGGGGCAGGAGTGTGGTTTTAGCCGGTTCGAGTCCGGCACTACCTCGACTGTTGCACAAGAGAAATTCCTGTGCGATAGTCGAGGTGTCCGCGGGGATTTCCCACTCCTGCCAAAACAAAAAAAAAAAAAAAAAAAAAAAAATGGCACCTGCGGTAATGGCACCTGATGTAATGGTACCTGAGGTAATGGCACCTGCGGTAATGGCACCTGAGGTAATGGCACCTGCGGTAATGGCACCTGAGGTAATGGCACCTGAGGTAATGGCACCTGAGGTAATGGCACCTGCGGTAATGGCACCTGAGGTATTCCACATTCGGCACCTATCAATAGTTTTTGCAGGTGCCCTTAGTGGAATAGTTTATTATATTAACTTTTATTCCACAATCGGCACCTACGAACCAGGAAAAGACAAAAAAACACGGAAGCCGGGTATACCTAATAATACACCCACATTTCGCCAATACATTTTTAAGTACCATGTAATAGGGGGCTAACCTATTTCCATCAACCGTGCAAAAATCTAGCCACTACTGAGAAATTTCGGATGGAATTCTTAAAACAGGACTACAACATTTTAAAAAATTTAACAACATTCTATAAATAATGCCAATGCATCTCAAACCAGGGGTCTAAATAAATACACAGATATTTACGCTTCTACCCCTAAATCTCAACGCGTAGGTTGTAATGTACTACCGAGTCCACGGACAAGCTGACATTTTTCAATCTTAGGACGAAGGAAGAAGTCTCTTATGTTGAAGTAATAAGGTTGAACAGAATGAACAGCGGTGTCAGTGAACTTGATAGTACCAAAGTAAACTTCCTTCCTTAGACTACATTCCCCTCGCAAACACTGCAAGCCAAAATTACCAACCCAGGGTTTATTTTCTCAATTAAAACAGTAGCTTCTGAAATATCTTATAAGAAGGGAGCCCTTCTTATTCAATTTACTTTTATTGTTTAAAAGAAGACTACATAGCGTGGGTTAACGATCGCCAAGCGCGAAAGATACAAAAATAAACGAGAATCTTTTAGCTTGGAATTAATATAGTGAACAAGGCTAAAAATGAACGGAATTCGCCTTTTTTCGGATGGACAGATTTGTTCTTTATTTCGAGTTTATTTGATTTGTGAGAATTGAAGATGATTGTGTTTATTATGTTGAAGTTTTCAGGATGGTTTACCTCTTTATTCATCCGTATCTTAATTTTGACTTGCTTGATTATGATCAAGGGAAATATAAGTACATAGTTCTTTTCAGTCTACCTTTAGTAATAATTTTAGTACATAACAAATTCATGATTATTGTAAAACTGTATCTAAGTGGAAACCTGTTAAATCATAAATTATTTTTATTTATGTGAATTGATTGCAAAACACTGATAAAACTAGATGGAGCCAGTGTTTCGTACCTGTCCACTCTGAATAAAAAAATCCGAAACAAACTCAGAGGTCACTGTTTCTTTTAAAGTTCAGACATTGGTAATGTCATGGTGACCTGTAACAAGTAATACGAAGATTCCATAGAATAGAGGCCAGTTTAGACTGGTATTTAGTATCTCCTTTGGCAGGTATGCTGGAAGAGATTTCTTTAGAAATAAGCATCACCTTTGTACTATTTTCTGTTCCTTTCTTCTTCTCTATATTTAGTGTGTACATAAATTGTTAAATAAAAAAAAGTAGGTAAGTATTTTTACCACTAACATACTGCCTATTGGACGTTTCAGAGATTGATACGAGTATTATAGCCAACAGCGAACTATAAACATACTTTTAATATCAATTAAAGTGTTATTCTTTTCCTATTGATGTCCACAAATGCATAGGAGTTTGATTGGTCCCGGCTGTCATTTTGACAGTCGTTACAGGTATTCAGTGGCCTGAAAATCTAGCAACCAGTCTTACCAAGGGGTACCCAGTACTAACAGGGTTGTGGAGGTCAAATAGGCTATCGCTCCATGTAAAATACTAATATTTAAGTGCATTTGGTTAGACTGGAAGCCGACCTCAAGATAGTTGAGAAAAGGCTAGGCAAATGATGATGGTGATGATGATTTAAGCCTAACTTGCTTTTATGGGGAACGCAACGTAAGAACAATAAATACCTTAGTAGGTAAAGCGTCACTTCGCTGAATTCAATTGCCGTAATAACGTTTTGAAGAATCTTCACTTTTCTCAAAATTTTCAGGTCTTATCGACGGTGGAATTCGAGTTAAATGCCATGAAAACTTGATTTTTTAATTAATTTTTTCTTTGTCAAAAATATCAGGAATTTAAAACAAATAATAAAGATTGTAAATATCTCGTTCTCAGTGTTACTAAACTAATATAAAATACTTAAGTGGCAGTGGGCAGGGCACATTGCTCGCAGAACGGATGGCCGATGGGGCCGAAAAGTATTGGAGTGGCGATCGCGAACTAGACGAGGTGGACCGATGACCTGTTGAAGGTTGCGAGAATCCTTTGGATGCGAGTTGCACGACACTTAAAATGATGATGATGAGGTACTAATATAAGAGGTGATTGACTGCTTTATTGATCTAGGGTATGGGTTTAAATTACAGGTTTACTAACGCGTTTTTTCATCGCGAATTGAAGCAAATGTTTCACCCACTATTACATGGCACTGACACAAAACTGTCAATAATTTTATTCAATGTAATGTAATGATCAAGATTTGAATATAACACTGACAGCCGAAAACTGACTACCTTGTTGGACGGCTGAGCATAAGGTCCTGAGTTCGATTCCCGAGTCAAGCAAAGTATTATTGGGTTCTCCATCACGAATTTATCATTGGCACACATGAAGTCTAGATAAGTGTTCGGTTGATGGCAATAGGCTGGCCCCTATTACAAAACGGGGGTTGTGTTAGGTACACCACTTCTTAACTTGCCTAACAGTTAGAAAATTACAGGCGTGATGTTATGTTAAGTACTACACAATCGTGGCATCTCATCATTCATCACCATTTCAGCCGAAAGACGTTCACTGTTGGACATAGGCCTCCCCCCAGCGTCGCCACATTGACCGGTCTCATGCGCCTCCCCTCCCATCCAACGGATCGTGCCATCTAATGAGTAAGAAATCATATCTCAGTGGAGACGTTATTGCCTGCCGGGTCTCAGCGTCTCTTCGAAAGAAAGAAGAAAGAAAAAAACCATTTATTAGCCCGACCGGACAAAACACACAAAAAAAAGGTTAAATTATAATTATAATCTATATATATAAAAGAAAGTCGTGTTAGTTACACTATTTATAACTCAAGAACGGCTGAACCGATTTGGCTGAAAATTGGTGGGGAGGTAGCTTAGAACCTGGAGAAGGACATAGGATACTTTTTTTTTGTTTTTTTTATTAATTATTTTCGTCGGTATGTAGAGGGTAGGTAGGGGTAGGTAGTGGGTAGTAGTAGGTAGGTAGTAGTAGGTAGGTAGTGGTAGGTAGTAGTAGGTAGGTAGTGGTAGGTAGTAGTAGGTAGGTAGTGGTAGGTAGTAGTAGGTAGGTAGTAGTAGGTAGGTAGTGGTAGGTAGTAGTAGGTAGGTAGTAGTAGGTAGGTAGTAGTAGGTAGGTAGTAGTAGGTAGGTAGTAGTAGGTAGGTAGTAGTAGGTAGGTAGTAGTAGGTAGGTAGTAGTAGGTAGGTAGTAGTAGGTAGGTAGTAGTAGGTAGGTAGTAGTAGGTAGGTAGTAGTAGGTAGGTAGTAGTAGGTAGGTAGTAGTAGTTATGTAGTAGTAGCTAGGTAGTAGGTAGTAGTAGGTAGATAGTACTTTTGACGTAGACGAAGTTGCGTGGGTCAGCTAGTTAGCTAATAAAGAGTAACCTAATGAACTAAAAAATGAAAAGATAGAAGATAGATAGATAAATTATTTATTTAATGCACACAAAAGACAAAGCAAAACACACAGAAATACTATTAAAAAGTAACCTAATGAACAAAATAATAAAAATACAAACAAAATTTGTCCTGTACGAGACCAAAAGGCTCATATCTCAGCATGGTTAAGAAGTACCGTGGCCCCGGAACACAAAGGGCGAAGAAGGAACATGGATGAGTTTTAGTCAGTTAAAACCTGACACGCCCCCACCAACTCCCACCCCATCCAAAAGAAAAAAAAAGTGGAGACTTTAACTTGCGCAATGTTTTGATGAAAAAACACACAGTTTTCAAAGTCTAGGCTCCACTACGGTTAGACTCCAACAACAAACATGATTGATGGCTGTTATTACCTGGCGGGTGACGTGACGACCTACTTACCTTAAATCTTTTAGTTGTTCTTCGTCGTAAAAACCTACTTAGTAAACATTCGTCAACATTTTCAGGGTTGTCTTCGACTTTGAAAAAATACTCTTGGATCTTAATGAAAATTATTCGTATTAAGCTTAGATATTTCAGGATGTGTGATCATGGTCGAGGCGAAAGGTACGTAGGGATCGTAGCAGGAGGCATTCTGTGGCGTCTGCCTGCCCCAATAGGAAAAAGCGGCCAAGTGTGAGTCGGACTCGCCCATGAAGGGTTCCGTAGCAGATTGAATGAAAGGTAAATTGCTGTTTACGATTAATGACGTATTAAAAAAAAACTACTTACTAGATCTCGTTCAAACCAATTTTCGGTGGTAGTTTACATGGTAATACATCTTTTATTTTTTTAGTTTTATCATTCTCGTATTTTAGATGTTACAGGGGGGGGGGGGGGGGGGCACACATTTTTCCGCTTTGGAAGGGTCTCTCGCGCAAACTATTCAGTTAAGAAAAAAATGATTTTAGAAACCTCAATACCATTTTTAAAGACCTATCCATAAATACCCCACACGTATGGGTTTGATTTTTTTTAGTTTCAGTTCTTTGTATGGCGACCCCCAAAATTGATGGCTTTTTTTCTATTTTTGTGTAAAAATCTTAATGCGGTTTACAGAATACATCCACTTACCAAGTTTCAACGGCATAGTTCTTATAGTTTCGGAAAAAAGTGGCTGTGACTTACGGACGGACAGACAGACAGACATGACGAATCTATAAGGGTTCCGTTTTTGCCATTTGGCTACGGAACCCCAAAAAGGCGCGAGTACGATGCTTTTAAAATTCTAAATACGTCACACCTAGGTATAATTTTAGAGAATACTGACGTCATAAGCCCCCACTCCCGAGTTTTGATGCGTTTTATCTTTGTCAATATTCATTGATTTACAAAAACAAAAAACACGTGTCCATCATTTTCCGATACTCTAACTGACGGATAGATTTGCAAGTTTTTGATACTGTCGTCTTACTATTATTTTTATAGTACAATGTTTCCAGCTACCAAAAGGAGACAATTTTTTTTGTTTGGGGAATAGGCCCACCACAAATTGTGGCGTATAGCAATGAAATGCACGTTAGTTTATTCCTTATAATCTCTAGATTACAGTGGTAATATTAGCAAAACTTTATGTAACCGGAATACTGTGAAATACGACAGTCAAAACAGTACTCTCATAATAACCTAAAATCTCACAAGAGCTATTGTCTAATGAGTGGATAGGTCTCCTTGGTATTATAAGTCAAAATAGTGCACTTTTCAATAATATATAGTATAAAACAAAGTCACGTCTGTACTATGTGACAGATTTTGATGTGATTTACACGATTTGATAGACTTATTCATGAAAATGGATTAGATGTAGGTATTCATTTTGAAATAGCGCAGCTTTTGCCGGCCAATACTGTAGATCTAAAATAATAAGGTGATGTGTTATAAGTTAGTTGTGTAAGGAGAAAAAAAAACACATTATAGGTACGTCACAAGAAGTATTTATTACAGTTCATCATCAATATTTTCAAAGTCATCTCTTAAAAGCAGTATTTCATCTAAAAAAGATGCAGGTGGCTCAACCTCGCCTTGATGCCGCGCCCAAGATAAATACCACACTATACAAATCACATGTGCACAGCTGCCAACAGTGCGTCTGCCCACTAAACAATTACAACAGTATCCAGCAAGAGCAGCTCTAGTGTTAGTAATTGATGGAGTGGTGTCAACTAATATATAAATATAATAAGTTTTCCTACTTGTGTGCCTTGATTGTATCCTACCTCGTAGGAGATAATTATTTGAACCGAAATCATGGACAGGTTGTCGGTATACCTCGATTTTGAATCGTCCGGAGGCCCTGACATGCTCTCCATAGTATGAACGAGATTGTTTGATTTGAAAAAATAGAATTAAGTCCTGGAATGTCAATCGAGGGAAACTATCCAGCTCTGGAAGGTTACCATCAATACTGGCAAATTGCACTCGCACTCTGTTTAAATTGTGCATTTCTATATAAGAGGCTAAATGGTTTGGAGTGTTTAGTTTAGCTTGAGCAATCGCTAATATCTGCTCAGCATAAAAATTATCTCTGATTAACGTATGAAATCGATTTATTAATGCAGCAGCTATTTTAAAGTCAAGTATGAGGTGGGACGATGCTGTATTGAAATATTCCTGACGAAACAATTTGAAGTCTCGTTTAAATCTGCCATTCACAACTTCAACCACCCACCTACACAAGGTCACACAACGAGTTTTATTGGCTGCAATGGTCGATAATTGGTGTTCACCAGCCTGTTTAGTTTCAGGCATATAAGCCTTGTAACCATGTTGTTGCAAGAATGGAATTGCATCCCTAAACCCTCTATCAAGAATAAAAATGTCGTTTTCTCTGAAAAACCTTCGCAGTGGACTATTATCAGTAAACAACCTAAGCATTATAGATGCATCTGACTCTGTTGCAGGGTATGGTCCAACAACATCAAGGATGTAACCATTACAGCACACAAGTAAAAACGGTTTAACCAAGTTGCGAAACTTATGCAAACTGTATGTTTGCTTTTGGTACAAATAATTACTACTTTTTTGTACATAAATGTATGTACCGTCACATATTACTATGGCTGGCATAAATTCAGGATCCATGTCTGGATTACCAAATAAGCCATTGGGTATTGTCAAGTTATATTGAGCAACTTCCTCAATACTTATATTATTTGTCCCTAAATGTAATTGTATGAATTGGTCTTCAAAGCATTTCCTTACGATATTAAGGTTTTTGAACACAGTTGATGAAGCTACATTAATTAAACAGAGAAGCTATACGTTCATTACTATCTCCTGTACGAAGTTTCATTAAAAACATAGCCAGACTTCTTTTAGGAGATTTAACCCTTTCACTGATAGATGGAATCTCAATTAATAACCGTTCAAATTGATAGTGAGTAAAGCCTAACCAATATTTACATAATGTTGCATTATGTTGAATGATGTTTTCAATATCGTAATTTTGAATTGCACTACTTTTAAGTAGTGAACATAAGTCGTCCATTTGGGATGCAGTGAAATCTGAAAAGTTACTGATTGTGTATAAATTATTCCAATCATTATGAGATTCATTCAAATGGTATTCACAAATACGAGCACAACGGGGCACATAAAATGAGTGATCAATCAGTAATCTTTCCTTTAGCAGTGTAGGTACTAAGAACCTAGATGTATTTTCACATAAACTAAATATACAGTGGCGGGAAGTACAAGCAGCACGCTTGTAATTAGACATAGTAATTGTTGGTACTCCTCTGTGTATAGCAGGTGTAGTAACAGCTATAGGCATAGGAGGTGGTTGTGGGATGTTACTGCTGTGTTCAACATCCAATGGCTGTATTTCCATATCCCTGATTTCATCCTGTTGCCTGTTTCTACGCACAACTCGGGAAGCTCTCACCCAACAAGCCATACAGACTCGCACCGTAGTAACATATTTTTTTTTCACGTTAAAATAATCGTAAAAACGCTCCTAAACAAGCATTTTTTGCCGAACACATTTTTACTATTATTTCATTATTCCGGTTACATTTCTATATAATTTTTGGTCTGTTAATTATAACAAGATGATCACTTTTTTCATGTGCAATATGATTAATATACGTTACCGTTTAATAGGGGGCCCAAAAAAAACTGTCTCCTTTGCGTTAATATTACTTATTATAATGTAAAGAATGTGTCGACAACTATGGCTGAGTGATATCTTTTTAGATCTCGTATTTTATACAGGGTGTTAAAAGATAGTCAAGATAGTTTGAAGCTAAAAAAAAGGCTTAGAACAAACTAAAAGGACCGTTGAAAAAACTATTCAAAACAACCTTTGTAATCCTTTCCCGAGCCCAGTTAATCCAGTAAATAAACTACACGAAAACATTCTAGCGAACATAGTTTTTGTTTGACGATATTCAGTTAAGTGAGTACAATTTACTAAAGCATTCTTTCAGGATAATTCTCTCTTTGAACAATACACAAATAAATAAAATTAAGATTTGTTTGTTATTACAAAATAACAGCTTTTTTTTGTTTTTGTCTGTCGGTTTGATCCAGCTTATCTCCGAAACGCCTGTACCGATCTTGATGGGACTGACAAGCCTGCCACACACGCCCAAACCACTGTAACTCCTGAAAGCCAGAATCAACAGTGGCGACCACCAGAAAAGCACAATGAAGCTCGACGAAGTCCCAAAGAATGAATTTAACTGTCTTGGATCCCGCATTGAAATTAATCAGAAAGTATAGCGGAGGAGTAGGAAAGAACTGTAATTTCTACTTCCCTCCAAGTAAGCAGGAGACAGAACGAAACAAGGCCAATAGGCACAAAGGGACGTTTACAACTGGGATAGGCCCAGTTGCCTAGCACCACGGCTAAATATTAACGTTAATGGGTCCTAAGTAGAGAGCTGTTATATTTGATTCCAATAATAAGTATGGCAAAAACGCTTGAACGCACGGAAATTTGCTCTAGTTTCTACAAGGTCCGTATAGTAAATAACTCCGGATGTAACCTGTACACTATCCAACATAATATTGCGTTCATTTTGCCAAAGACTACACTCCCACAAAATGTGATGTGCAGATTGTTCATATTCGCAGTCAGATGTTGAACATTGACAAAAAGGCGAGTTAACAAGCTTGAAGGAAAATAATTTACTCTTAAAGTTGCCATGGCACGTGAGGAATTGGGCAACACAGTGATCAACCTCCATATCCATGTCCTATCCAGCCGCTCACGAACGGATGGAAACAACTGGTGGAGGTGTATGCCCTTTGATGGAATTGTCCCACCTACATTGCCACTCAGATAAAAGTTCCTCCCAGACGTCGGTCTGTGGCTTGAATAATCTAGAAATCCTAGCACAATCACATATGGTTAAAAAGTCTGCGTCCGTCGTCTCACCAACCCACCTTGACGGGACTGCAAGATAGCTAATGTTCTAAGGCTTAGACTTAGGCTACATTTATTTAAAAAAAACGGATTAGGGTCCCGTGCGAGAATTTTAAACCCTGGATATTTTTTTACAAAATCAGATTCGAACAGAGAATTAATATTTAAGTTATAATGTTTTAAAGAAGAATGTTAGAGCCAACATCCAGTTCTTAATATTCCTTTTGCTTAATCCCTGTCTGTTACTTGGAGTTCATTACTTAAAGGGCTTAAATTCAAGCGTTGGTCCGATATGCAGGACTTAGTGTTGATGGAGTGAATACTTAGTTCTACTTGAATAGTCTAGAGTTAGGGACATTGAAGTCAGTTAAATAACCCAGTGAAATCCTGTTTTATTTGTTCCTCGATTAAAGGTTATAATCGAATTGCCAAACTTTTTTGAACAACTTATTGATGACGACTGCCTAAAAAAAATATGATTCTGTATATAAATAGTTTAAACAATTTAAAATATTGGACACGTGATTTTTTAAAATTACGATGATAAAACACGTCAAAGATCATGAGTAAGTAAGTAAAATTTATTTGTTTAAACATGGTAGTGTCGTCCCTTTTCAGTTAAAATATGTAGGTACTTAAATGTGACGTCAGAAGAGTTTTTGACGCAGTGTATTTGTTAACGTGGAAAAAAAAAAAGTGTCCAATGTTTTTTGTAAATTTATCTGACGGCCTAAACAGTTTTGTTTTCGTCTACCTTATTGTGATGTTCAAACCTCGTGCTGCTCAGTTCCGTAAGAAGAGGTAGAACTTGCAGTAGAACAATTACTGGCTGATTTTATTTTCATCTATTCCATTCGATTTATGAATTCACACTCTCAAAGACTGATGGAGTACGATCAAGGGTTGTTTTATATGATCGGAATGTATTGGAGCTGAGTGAATGTGAGGTACTTTTGGTAGATAGTAGAGTAGAAAATACGTGGATGAATTCCGAACGATCGAATCTATTTCAATGTGCGAGTAGACTTGATGTCAATGACTTTGCATTGGGAGGGTTGATTTTATTTTTGGCTCAATTCGATTTAATGAAAACGTGTAGCCCTGAAATTCAATTTAAAATGGAAATTCGTTTTTCATTTACCTTTTTATTAAATGAAATTGTTTTTCCAAATGCAGTTCGTGTCAATAAACTTGTTTATGATGATTTGTTGGTGGGATTCGCTTTAAATATACGTTTTTTTCTGAAAACGTTGCTGTTTTGGTCGTATTTTTACAGGTGGCCTTTATGTTAATAAAACAAACAAGACAACATACAATTCCGGAATAAACACACAACTTGACATAATATATCTCATTACGATGCGACATTTCCTTTATTTCCTAACATCACAATTCCGCATTAAATTCCAAGAAAGCAAAACACAAGACATGAAACCAACTCATAGTTACATATGCAAATCCGTACACAAAAATGTTCACACATACGTCACTATATTTGCAACTTGCATCGCCGAAATTGGGCCACCCTATGTTTAAGGTCAGCGAAAATCGAGGTCCAACTTGGCATACATTCAAGAATTAGTTCAGATCAGCGTTATATATAGCTGTGTGCTCGTTGCTTTTTGTTTCGACCGAAGTCGGGTTCTTAGCAGGGATTTATGAATGAATAGCTGGTGCTGTTATCTAATGGATTGGGGAAGTGTCCCTGGTAATTAGTTGAGGTGGCTTATTTATGTGATGTTTACTTTTAGGGAAAAGGTTTTCCTATTACCATTTTCAAGGTTTTGGGTGAAGGTTCCGGTCGATGGTACAAAAACATTAATGGTTGAGACTGTCTGTACCTTTATCGTTTAGGGGTTCTGTCAAGCCGGTACGGAAAAGAAAACGAGATGATTCCTAACTTAAAAAAATATAATTATATGTTTCTGTTTATTCCGTCACACGTTTTTTTTTTGTAATAAAAATTGACGTAGTAAAAACGCGTCAAAGATCATGAGTAGGAGCTTGTAACGTCACTCTACGGTAAAAATTGTACCGAACTGTGACGTCAAACGAGTTTACGTCTTCATATTATACTCCCGACGCAAAAACGACGGGGTGTTATAAGTTTGACGTGTCTGTGTGTCTGTGGCATCGTAGCTGTCGAACTGATGAACCGATTTTGATTTTGTTTTATATTGTTTGAAAGATAAATAAGTTGGGAGTGTTCTTAGCTATGTTTGATAAAAATCAGTTTATGATGGCCGCCGCCACAAAATGGCGGATTACATATTTATTCAACAACTCCCTCAACATGGGTAAGAAATGAAAGGCCATTTTTTTTTTTAAGGATGGGAAATCATCAAATGACCCCTCCCCACTCTGGGCGGAGCGGGAGGGAGTGTCAGACTCTTACTGACTAAAAACCATCCATGTTCCTTCCTCGCCTTTTACGTTCCGGGGCCGCGGTATCTCTTTCGAACAGGCCCGCAACCCCGGATAAATGAAAGGCCTTGACTAGAAGAATATTATACACTATGATAAATTAAAAATCCAAGATGACCGCCACCACAAAATGGCGAATTAACGAATTGTTTTCTTTTTAATTTTTAAATTTTAAATTTAATTTTACATGTTCTTTACGGTTAACAGTTTTTAAAAAAAATTGGAAATCTATCGGACGGATTATAAATAATATTTTTTGTCATCTACCCTATTGACCGCATGTCAGTATACCAATCAGAAAATGTTATGATTCATCTAGCAGTGTCAGCGGTTGGTCCAGAATTTCTTCGAATATTTGGTAAAGTGATAGAAAGTTTGCGGTCATATGTGGGTTTTGACGGAAACATTTGAGACTAAAGGCGCTCCTCTATACTAATATTACATAGAGAAAAGATTTTATTTTTGGTTTGTTTGTTAGGATTTAACTGTAGAACTACTCAACCGATTTTAAAAATTCTTTTACCATTAGAAAGCTCCATCAATATCGAGTAACGTAAATTACCCAGTTACCACAATTTTGACGAAGTCGCAGCCGAACTAACACAGTAATAAATAACCTAAGATTCAAATTGTACCGCGACAAGTGATTGTAACAAATTGTATCATCACGTTCTCATTAACTCACTGTATCGCTTGGTTATTCTTACTCTCTTAATCATCATCATCATCATCATCATCATCATCATCATCATCATCATCATCATCATCAGCCTATTAATATTCCCACTGCTGGGACACAGGCCTCCTCTCTATGAGAGGGAATGGGCTATAATACACCACACGGGCCCAGTGCGGATTGGTAATGCACTCACTTAATGCATGAATCTAAACTGCTACAATAGAGTCGAATGCTTTTGGTGAGGGACGGGCCTAAACATTTTGCAAATGTTTTTTTACAAATTTAACCCAGTTGTATCCGTGATTTACGTGTGTGCATCCATGACGCCAAAACATGCTCATGTGTCGCCCGGCATCCTGATGTATAGTCCGATTTGGATCGTTGCGAATCTACACACATCAAAAGTGTCTAGGGATCAAGCATTTTTATGCGGATTTCTTGAGATTGAGATGTGGCTTTGTAATAAATTTATGATTTTATAAATTTATATGGATCCTTTTTGGTGCATTTCATAATTTGAATCAGGAACTGTGAATCAAATTCGAGTAAAAGATGAAAATCAGCTGTCAATATTTTCCCTATAAAAACATACAACGCATTGAAGACATTATTAGTGCTACTGTTTCCCTACTACTGATTAAAACCAACGTTATTATGGAGCGGCGACGTCATTTAAGCAGGGAAGAAATGCTCAGAGCCGTGGGAATGATAGAAGCTGGTTCCCGGCAACGTACTGTGGCTTTAGCTCTGAATACAAGTCAGAGTGTTATCAGTCGACTTTGGACACGTTACCGAAGCACTGGTACCGTGGCTGAGCGCCATGGAGGACGGTATCGCTGCACCACACGGAGACAAGACCGATACATTCAAATCTTAACTCGAAGAGCTCCAACAATAACCGCCATGATGTTAGCCGTGAGGCTTCATCACTCTTCAGGGAACTTAATTAGCGACCAAACAGTCAGAAACCGCTTGCATGAAGTGAACCTTCATTCCCGAAGACCGCTACGGGTACCACCTATAGTAATGCACAATCGTAGGATTCGATATCAATGGGCTCTTGAACACAGAAATTGGGCAGAAGAACAATGGCGTTTCGTGTGCTTTTCTGATGAGTCTCGTTTTGGTATGAGACCGGATACAAGACGTATACGACACTGGAGAACCCCTGGACGCCAACAGCGATTAAAATCCTGCCAGGAAGTCCATCCTTATAGTGGTGGAACCATCATGGTATGGGCGGGTATTTGGATCGGCGGAAGAACTGAGTTGATTTGGATCAGAGGCAACCTCAACGCTCAAATTTATGCTGAGACGATTGTATCAGACGTCATCGTTCCTCTACAAGTGCAAATCGGTCCCTTATTTCAGTTAATGCATGATAATGCACGACCGCACACCGCAAGAGTTGTAAGACAGACTCTCGCCGCAGCTAACATCAATGTCCTGCCCTGGCCTGCTCAGTCGCCAGACTTGAATCCGATTGAGCATGCATGGGATATGCTACAGAGAAGCGCTCTGCCGAATATGGAGGGTATCCAGTCGCAAGAAGACCTTTTTTTGTTGTTGCAACGAACATGGGCGGCCATTCCACAGCGTGATTTGGATGAACTCATTTTGAGTATGCCAAACCGATGTTCTTGTGTTGTTAGTGTTTGCGGTAGAAACACGGATTATTAATTGTTTAAGTTACCCAATAAAATTTTAAAGAAAACTGTTATTTCAGTCTTTTTTTCGAACTTTTGTGTTAGTGGTTCAAATGTCAAAAATCCCTTTATTAGGAAAATGGCAAATTTCTTTATTAATGCAAAGGTGACTTGGTTTATCGTTACTGTGACAAACGAAAACACTTTATTTGATGAATCCTTAAAGAAAATTTTAATTAATATCAATCAGGAGAAAAGTTATTGCAAAAATATATGTTGATCCCTAGACACTTTTGATGTGTGTATCTTGTTTTTTTTTAACCGTGAATCGAAACTAATCTGTACTATAATATTATGAAGCAGAAGAGTTTTTTTGTTTGTTTTGGTTGTGGAAAACTGAGGAACTACCGGCTCGAATTGAAAAATTCTTTTTGCGTTGCATAGTCCATTTATCGAGGAAGATTATAGGCTATATAACATCACGCTATGACCAATATGAGCAGCAATAAGAAATGTTGCAATCACGCTGTACTGGGATCAGTCTATCATTACTGATGGGACTGTTGTCGCCAATAAGCCTGACATATTTTCTCTAACTATCTAAAAAGGCAGAAAAACAAAAGATAATCAAATTAATCTGATTGGAGCGTCACCGGCCATAGGTGCCTCGACCACTGCTGGTGGCCTAACTCTCGGACCCATGAAATCGTTCGAAAAATTGTTCAGCAATCATTTCGTGTAGAGTTACTTAGTTTCATGTACAGTATGTTTGGTTGACGGCTTCGTGAGAAGTCTGTTTACTTATTGTATTGTATTACAGGCTGGTGTCCGTAACTCCACGTCAAGGCGCGAATTTATTTCTTGTATAAAGTAAATTTTAACATGACCTAGTACATCAAATCGCCTTGCAAAATACATAACATTAACAAAATTGTCAATTGATGATGGCAATTCCAGACACATACGACTACCTACTCGTATAATGTATTCCGTAAGCCACCGAGTGGATGCTGGCAAACAATGCTCCCGTAGACATTGCGGCCACTACTATCGGGGCAAAGATTTGCTTTCATGATTGACCGGCTTGTTTGAAGATTGGCTACCTAAGAAGAATTCCTAAGATAGAATGGAAATTGTTAGTGTTTGTTGAGAGTCACTTGTGTCTTAAAACTTTGGTGCTAGATACGGAAAAATATTTGTCAAAATGAAGTTTTCATTGATAAAACTGTGAAAAATTATCGCTTCATTTTTTTAGGAAAGCTTCTCCTCAAAGAAATTATTCAGACATTTCAAAGCAGCAAGCGAAAAAGAATGAAAACGTCAATAGGAAACAGGCATATTCTAGATCCAATAATTGAACGATATATTTATTTAAATGAAGCGACTTTAAGGTTACTGGCTATCCTGCCGGGGTTGCGGGCCTGTTCGAAAGAGATACCGCGGCCCCGGAACATAAAGGGCGAGGAAGGAACATGGATGGGTTTTAGTCAGTAAAACTCTGACACTCCCTCCCGCTCCGCCCAGAGTGGGAGTCATTTGATGATTTCCCATCCCAAAAAAAAAATCAAAAAAAGGTTACTGACTATCTGTACCGACTGTCAAAGATCTACAATTTATTGACAGCCGGGACCCAGGAGCCGGGCTTTCCGAGGCACGGTGGAAATATGGTGTGTGGTGGGAGGTCTAAACTAAAAAGCACCTAAGTGGCTGTTATTATTCTGCCGCGAGCTGATAGTGATTATGCTTTGCTTTTTCGCCACACTATTTTCAAACCACTGTAACTCCTGAAAGCCAGAATCAACAGTGGCGACCACCAGAAAAGTGCCGAGACAATGAAGCTTGACGAAGTCCGGAGAATTAATGCTATGCTATGCTTATGGCTAATGTTCCTATCTGACATAAGAAAGTTCCGACAACAAACAACTCAATAAACAGTTCAACAATCCCCTGTAAACAAAATCATCATTCACATTCTCTTCAAATATTACCCGCGGCAGTGGTCCAGCCAAATCGCCCATATGTACGATATTCGACTTAAGTACGGGCAGTACGGGCGCCATGCATAGTTCTCGAAACATCCAACTTGTCGACTCACTGCTCCACAATTTGCATATCTAGACGAATTGTAAACAAACACCTCATAATATATTGTGTGCCCAACTTGAACAAATGGGTGGAACTTTGGTAATTAGATGTCTCGTAGTATAGCTGTGTTTGTTTGGTTTGAAACTTAGTAAAATATAAAGGCTGGAAGATGCAGCGTTTTATTGTTTGGGCGATCAGTGTGACGGTTAGGGTGATTCTCAGATGATACCACTCGTCTGCGCGGATGGTTGGAGCTAAGCATGAGTGGAACGCCGCCGCGTGGTCGGGTGTTATACATTTGTAAGGTATTAACGGATTTCATACAAGCTAATGCAACGTGAGATTCGCGAACCGACCTACCGTCGTGTTGTTGTGTGCGAAACGAATCCTTATGGATAAATCCAATTTCAAGAAGAAATCGTTGAGTCATCCAATCAACTTGTGATTTTGATATGTTTTAAGAGGCTTATTCCCGGCAGCGGATAGAGTTTAGCCTTCTTGGCCAATCGCTGGTAAAAATACAAACATGTTTGGCCTAAAATTCAAATATGCCATATCATATTCATATCATATACACCGTTCGCTGATGCAGTTAAAAGGTTCTCAATTGCGCAGGTGATGCGGTGCAAGTTGAAGGTAGGCCATGTTCTGTGGAGAGGCACCACCAATACGCACTCGAGGTCCTGTGAAGTCAGGCTCATGAGATGATGTTGAACGAAGGAAGAAACAGTAAGCAATCTGTAAATTCATGTACTGTTTTAAACCAAAAATCATTATTATGCTGCTTGAAATCCTAAATAGAAAAGCAGTCAATTTAACCATTCGCTCATCACAAATATCAAACAATTGCACTGCCTATAGAACTACACCCGCTGTAAACAAACACTACCTCTTTCATATCCCCAATAGCATCATGATACCCCCACTATAAAAACAAAGATCCCGAACAAAGGCAAATTTATTCCACAATAAAAATCACCTCTGTATACCCGGGCAAGAGAGCCTCGCATCAATCAATTACATAAATATAGCCATCGTTTGGTGCGATGCGAAATTCCGATTTGCATAGTAATAGTACAGGCGAGCCCTTAATAATGTTTAACCGATGTACTGGTATGGACAGAAACTAGCAACGTCGATAAAATAGCTCTCATGAATATTAAAAACTTTAAAAGTGAGGTACTGGCGGGTTTCGCTCAGCGACACGCTCATTTCTCGTTTAGCTTTGGGAGTGTATCGCTTGTCAAACAGTCTATTGATAGTTTCATAAGTTAGTTAGGTATTGTTATGCTCTTATAAGTGTACGACGAACATGATTTAAAGTTTCTAAATACTCCATAGACCCATCACCATTAGATTTCTCCGACTAAACTAGACCTAAGTCGCAGATATCCTGAAAGGCGCGATTTAGGAAATTGATCTTTATTGTTGTTTTAGATGGCGTTGTAGTATTTTTATTATTTGTTGCTGAAGTACTTTTTTGCAGTGCCGATACATTAAAGAGGAAACTCTTTACGTAATGTGTGTCATCCATACACGGAATAACCTAGGCTGGCATGGTTAACCTAACCATCGAACCGAGCGGTTATTATTATTTAGCCGTAAGCTCCGATACCCTTCTTGATTCCCTTGGAACTTCCAATAACTACAGGCCGAAAAAAAAATATTTATGTACTCGTTCAAAACGCTCGTTCATTTTCTCTCACCCTCGCTTTCAATAGTACCTTACCCAAAACCTTTGTTTCTTTTAGTAGGTAAAAAGAAAAGAACGTAAATTATACTGCGGTATGGTTGTGCAGAGTCGTGATAATGAATAGTGTCCTGAAAGAGACCTAGGTGAATGACCTCCGATATAAAAGTTTAGCATTTTTATTAAAGTCATCTTTCTAACTTGTGTTAAGATAGTGCAGTGGGGGTTGTCTTATCTAAATATACAACGTATAAATCTTACTTCGTACAGAAATGCGGTAAAAATAAACAACCAAAAAAATCTTCTCATATTCTTGCAAGTCAGTAAGCTACTGAACACTAGGACCTAAGAGCTGTAGTTCTATTTCAGTTATTTAACCTTTTTTTTCGGATGAGAAATCATCAAATGACTCCTCCCACTCTGAACGGAGCGAAAGGGAGTATGAGACTTGCTACATCGGACTTGAAAAACATAACTGCTGAAATGTCAAGTGGGTGTACTATAAGGTATACCTCTGCTTCGGGATAATAGTCGTGATGTGATGTGTTATGTTTATCGATAACTGAAGGCGATCGGCGGGGAGAGCAGCGGTGGCCCAGTGGTGGCGGCAACGACTTACGAACAGTAAGTCGTGGGTTCGAACCTAGACAGGCGCATTACTTTGTTTAATTTATTTCATCACCGCTGCTCTCAAAACGGTGAAGGAAAACATCGCGAGGAAACGATGTCCTAGAACCAAAAATTTGAAGACATGTGACACCACCTATCCGCATGACTGGGCCCGCGTGGTAGATTATAGCCCATTCCCTCTCATTGAGAGGCGGCCGTGTCCCAGCAGTGGGAACATTATAGGCTGATAATGATGATGATGATGATGAAGGCGATTGGCTGTTTATGTGTACTTTTCATGTTCAAATTAATTTTACGAAATAGTCCCTTTTGTTTTCTACCCATCAATTCGTAGAAAAAATATGACAGTTGCATAGTATTATCCCAAAGAAAAACTTGAAATAGAAAGCGTGTCACAAATCCGTGTTATTTACGTAATATCCTACCGATACCACATAATATTATGTAGCAATTTACGGAGCTAATTTGACCGCTACCAACATACCGCGTTACTAATTCCCACCTAATCATAGTCGCATTCAATGAGCCTGTGTGAATGACATCAATCGGTGATTATCTCGACGTGATTATAGATTCAATATTGGTCCAGGCGACGATGCATACAATATCAGGGTTCAACAACAAGACGCCTAATGGGCCAACAGTTCATGTAATGGCTTCATCTAACTACCCACACTTCCCCAGATTTCTGTAGAGATACGAACTTGGGTAGTAAAGGGGAGATTGCTACCAGTCACGTCTAGCTATGGGTCACGTGACCCGCAAAGTAACAAGTTTGTAATACTTTGTAAAGTTCGAAGATTTAATTGGTGGAATAGTTTACTTTGGAACTGAAATAAAATTTGAATCAGTTAGTTATAGTTTGATGACTGTTTTGGTATTTAAATAATAGGTCATAACCGTCTGGAAAATGTGACAGTTTTCTCTTCTAGCATATTGATGGTTCGTTTTATCAAATTAATTGGACTCAAGTAGGTGGTCACAATGCTTTATTTACGACCACTGTCTCGTTGGAGTAGTGGTCGCAAGCACAACTGTATGAACATGAGGCCAGGGTTCGACTTTTGGGTCAGAGTAAGTGTTAATGGGTTTTTCCATCAGAAATTTCTTAGAAACTAGCAGCCATGGGCTCTGGATTTGTGCCCGGTTGATGGAAATAGGCTCGCTGACTTATTAGTGTTATATAACACTTGGGAAAAGTCCAGCAGTGGTCGTCTTACGGCTGAAATGATGATGATGATGTTGATTCGATATCAGTGAAGTTTTTATGCCCTCTAAAGTGCAGCTGTAGGGACACTTAGAAAATGATTAAAACAAAGTGAGTTAATTTATGTTATGAAAATTATTTGAAATGAACGTTATACTAAATGATATTAGAGTAAAAAAAGAATTACATGTAACATCCGATCACATGAAATTAGGTTATTTGTTTTTATAGTACACTAGCTGACCCACGCAACTTCGTCTGCGTCACATAAACGTCCCCATTTTTGCAACTTTTTCATTCCTGCTCCGCTCCTTATAATCGTAGCGTGATGTTATATAGAATTTAAAAAGATTTTTTAAATTCGAGCCGGTAGTTCCTGAGATTAGCGCGTTCAACCAAACAAACAAACAAACAAACAAACAAACTCTTCTGCTTTATAATATTAGTATAGATGAAAATTATATGATGCGAACGTTATTTCAAGTGAAAATATACTAACTGTTATTATAGCATATATTTCACACCCGTTCAAGACAAGCTGATGCAGAAGGACCAGACGACCCTCAACATTGAAGAATATGACGCAAGGATGTTTTTAGTACCTAATTAAATTAGTAGAATATACGTAAACCTAGAGAGCGTGTTGTTATTCCTGTTTTCTCCATATTCTTTTATCTCTTCTTCTTTAATTTGTTCCCATATTATTGTAATATAACAGCTAAATGAATTCAACTGCATTCCTCTGCTCGACGGAGGCTTGCTTTTTTTCCCCTTTTCACTTTATCTCCTAATAATTTCATTAACACTACGTGCTAAATAGCCTCACTCCATTCTCTTTGAACAAGAACTATATCAACATTAGCATCACGTTTCCAATCGCTCGACACAATGTGTTATTCGGTTCATAAATTGTAGAGGCCGTGAGTAATATAGTCGCTTGTGTCAGTTTCGTCGACGGGACACATTATGTGGGTTTGCTGTGATATACTCTGCGACCGAATATATAACTATACGACAAAATAACCAGGCTGTTTATACAGTTGTAGCATCCCTTATAACGCAGCCTTAAAGTTTAAATTAGTATGAGTGGGAGGTATTAGGAAGTTGCCGGTTTTCAGTTCCATGATGGTACTTAGTGACATGATAAATATGATGGACTAGATGTAGAAGTGTAGATTGTTGACGTAATTTATGTGTTTCATAACCCCATGTGTTAATATTTGTTTCTACGTCTTGTAAAAAGCTGGTTAAGTTACGCATTCAATTGTTTTAGGTGAAGACGTTTAACGAAAACAGTAGACACAACATCTAGAGTAAACGTTTAAAACAAACGTTCACCTAGCTTTATGTTAAAGTAATTTCCTAGATGTATAATAAGGTGAAACTGATTTTCTAGAACGTAGAATATTGGATATATTTAGGGTAGATTAGAGCTTCGATTTGTGACCGGTTGATGGTAAGAAGCTCGCATTATGTGGATCTAAAAAAAACTGTATCATGGTGTCCTAAAAGTATACTTTGGTATACCCGTGCCTATCCCTCCGGGGCAATGAAATGCAAATGACCCCTCCCAGTCTGGGCAGACTTTTACTGACTAAAAACCATGTTCTTTCCTCCCCCTTTATGTTCCAAGGCCGCGGTATCTCTTTAAAACAGTTCCGCAGCCCGGGCAGGCTTCGGCCCTTGCGGTCCCCTTCACTTTGCTGACATCTCTTGCTCGGCGCGCGTGGAACACGAACGCACCGTCGACACGGCCTGTCGTTATAAGACGGACGGACGGCTAGCTAGCCCATAGCTCACCGTCTACAGGCCCGCGTCTACGGTGGCCGGTAGCCACCAGCACCACGTGGTTGGAGGGCAATACAGGCCTGCGTTTATGTTATGGAGATTTAAAAAAGGATAGATGATGCAAATACCGTCATAGAATTTAAAATATAAATTTTCAAAAACAAAATTGACCTACATGGCCATGCGTATGTGGTTGCGAACGTAACAGTTTCAACTTGGAATGTTGCCCACTTCGTTAGCAAAAAGATCGTGAAAACAAATTTTATTAAAGTTTTTATACCCGAATATGTTCGATTATGGAATTTTTTGTACTCGGTTAGCTTGGACCGAACTGGATCTGCCATAACATTTACAATTTATTTAGTAAAGTTTGATGTGTGTCTTTGAGAACAACGTATGATGCAAAAAAAACTGTATTCGTTGTGTTGAAGATTTACACGTTTCACGCTACGCTAGATTTACGCTTTCACTATCTCGTACCTAGAGGTAAACCTTGTTGCTCATCATCATCTCTTCTCCTTCGTTTTCCTCCCCACTCCTCAAGTCGGTATGATGGATCATTCACTGTTCGTGCTGTGCGCCTTTGGAATTTACTTCCACACTCCTTGCGGGATAGCCCTTCGTTAGAGGTGTTCAGGAAGGGAATAAAGGACCATTTCCTGTCTACATAATCAATATGTATGTACATAAGTATCGGATTTTATAGGTATGTATAATATATATCTATGCTGTATGCTGTTTACATATATTTTATTGTATGAATGTAGTTTTTTTTTTAAGTTTAATTTAGAATGTAATGTAAATGCACATACGTAAGTATATCCTCTTTTGCAAATCTCGCTTTCAAAATTAGGTTTGCTGTAAGAAAACCCAACTCTAGGTTAAGCTCGCCTTTGTACATAAGCTATATTATTGCAAGTTATATGTATATTTGTTGTTTTTTTTTGTGTGCAATAAAGAATAAGAATAAGAATTTCAGTTAAATGACGGTCTGAATCCTGTCACATCTGCAATGTTAGTAAAGGTGTCAGGCATATATTTATTTAGTACATGGAAGACTTACAACTAATAAAAACAGACAAAAAAAAAGAAACCATAGTCACCAGAAAGCGAATTAAAAGTCGTTACGTATATATGTTACCGTAAACTTGTCAAACACGTTAGATTGTAAAATAACTAGAGAGATTGTAAACTCTCGAAATATTGTCAAACGAACATACTGCTTACAGTAAAACGCATTATTTTCTCTCATTTAAAGATAATTTACCATTCCTGAGAAATACCGATTAATATAACCTAACTTTAAAACACTTTATATTCCCCTAAAAAGCGTAGTCGACGGAGCCTCGCTTCGCGGGGCCCCTATTTCCGAGTGCAGGGTTTAAAGGAACCTGACCTAACTAACCTAACGAGGGGGTGCCCCAAGTCCCGTTTAGGGGGGAAATACTTCCGTATGTTCAGTTGACAATATTTCGAGAGTTTACAATATCGCTAGAGAGAAACACGTTATATTGTAATATAACGTGTTTGACAATTTTAGGGTGACATACATATATGGTGTAGAAATAGATACACTTAGATACCGTCTGCCACAGATAGAGTCTGCGTTTGACATCGCCTAATGACTCGAATGACGCCGACACCTAGTCAACCACAAATACACTAACAGGGTATTGATTAGTCTGCATTCGTTTACTATTCTGATAGGTGTATGTTGAGATGGAGTAAGTTTAGACGAGATGTTTGTGTAACTAGCTTCGTAAGTGACGCTTTGAACAACACAGTCAACTCAACAATTAAAGCTCTGTACAAGATATATTGAGATACACGTTACTCATGTCACACATAATAATTATTTGCTTTTATTCACACATTTCTGAGATTCTATTTTTGTTTGTCGCTTGAAAAATTTAGGCTTTCATGTTCTCTGGCATGAGTTGCAAGGATTGTCAATCCCAATCTTGAAATCACATCTAATGAGAAAAAAGATGCACTAGATCCTTAATGGATCTTCAAAGATGATGAATTTTCTTCGAGTCTAAAGACTGAGTCCTGAAACAAAAAGAAAATATGTTTATTATAAATGATCTTAGACGAATGGCTAATAAATAAAATCTGCTCGAGTCAGTTTCTCCAGTGCATCGGAAATCACGTTAAGCCAAAGGTCCGGGTTGTCATTTGGTTGTTTGTGGGACTTTTGTGGACCATTGTCAGTGGCCCAAACATCTGACGTACAGTCTAACATGGGGTATCGCATACCCTACCTGAGTTGTAAAGGTCAAATAGGCAGTCGGTCCATGTAAAGTACTGGTATTAAGCTGCATCGGGTAAGACTGAAAACTGGCTCCAATAAATTTGGGAAATGGTGATGTGTGGTGATGGTGGCAGATGATGCAAAAAAGTCTCTTAACCCGAATTTCTGAAGGGAAAAAACGATTGCCTTTACAGACCAGTCCCAATTTTTTCTGTTATCTCCTCCATTAGTTTCACCCATGTTTTTCACCTATACAATAATCTTCTCAAAGCCACAGCTTGACATGGATGTCAGTAACACAAACAACGCATTTTTCCTCTCTCATCGCAGTGTCGGACTTAGAACCGACATGTGGGGAAAACCTGAAAGCTTTGTATGTGGAATTTTCGTCAAACAACATTGACATCGCTGCGCTGCCATATCGAATATCGTGACATGGACAAACATAAAGGGTAGCCTTGGAAAGGAATATACGAACGTATTAACAATTTTCATCTTGGTGTTGCCGTGTGTGACCAATATTGACAGCATGTTTGAATTGCAAAACATTTTTCAATTATTTCCTGTTGATTTTCGTTTTGGTATTGGTGAATACTTTCGTCCTACATAGGTATGATCGAACCTGGGAGGTAAATAAATAACTCACTAGTTCATAGGAGTAAGTTTTATGAAAAATCATTCGTTGTCGAAAAATATTTTATGACTGCAATCTCAATAACAGAAACAGGAGAAACTCGTGGCTAAAATATTAACCGCCGCTTGGGTCGATCTTTAGGTTGACCCGCGCTTGCCCATGGTCTGGATGGGTGACCTGACCACCCTTACATACCAAGTTTCTTCCGTGCTTCGGAAAGCACGTCAAACTGTTGGTTCCGGCGCTCATAAGTTGATCTTTGACAGTCGTTACAGATAGTCAGTAGCCCAAAAACTCTGGCATATAACTGACTTGGTAAGTATTACCCAGTACTAACTGGGTTATGGAGGTCAGATACGAAGTCGCTCCATGTAAAATTCTGGCATTCAGCTGCATTCGACTCATAGTTAGGAAAAGGCTAGGCAAATGATAATTAGAAGAAGTTATTAAATTCATGTGAAAACAATTAACGCGCTTTTCAGGTTAATTGGTGCTGGCAGTATGTTGTTTTCAGCAGAGAGAGTCAACCTTTTTGCGTAATTCCTTTATCGTCAATAATGACCACAAAAGGGGAAGGTAACACATTCCCCATTAGTTTAATGGGTTTGTAGGGGTCATCATAAGAAGATCTTAATGCTATTACGCTACTTAAGAGATCTGTTATCATCACTACTAAAAGTTTAATTATTTATCTTAAAATTGAATAATTAATTAAATTATTGTTGTTAAATACTTACATTTGCAATATTAACTGGCTGAGCTCGTGGATAAATAATAACAGCCGCTCGGGTCAAACTGTAGTTAGGCCGTGCTTGCCTAGGTTAGTCTGTGGATGGGTGATCACACATTACATACCGAGTTTCGATCGTTTGGGATCTTTGACAGTCGGTTACAGGGAGTCAGTGGCTCAAAACGTTGACAAGTCTGGTAAGAACCTGGGCATCGTATTACCCAGTACTAACTAGGTTGTGGAGGTTAGATAGGCAGTCGCTCCTTGTAAAATACTGGTATTCAGCTGCATCTGGTTAGACTGGAAGCTGACCTTAACTTGGTTGGGAAAAGATTTGATGATTTTGCAAAATTAATCATTCCTGTTTAAACCACTGTTGCTTTAAATCTGTGCTTCGGGAATGTTTGCAGAGGCATGCGCAAATGGCTTTCACGCTATCACGTGCAAGAAAGATGTGTGTATATGAGGAGGACGCGACAGGCGATAGTATGGATTACGTCAGGCATATTAACACCCAATGCAAAAACGACGGGGTGTTATAAGTTTAACGTGTCTGTGTTTATGTCTGTGGCATCGTAGATCCCGAACGTATGAATCGATTTCAATTTTGTTTGTTTGAACAGTGATTTAGTCGGGAGTGTTCTTAGCTATGTTTGATAAAATCAGTCCAAAATGGCCGCCGCCACACAATGGTGGATTACATTATATTTATTCAACAACTCCCTCAATATGGATATCAAATGAAAAGGCTTGACTAGTCCAGGGCTGTAGGACTATACGAAAAAGATACCGTGGCCCCGAAACATAAAGAGCGAGGAAGGAACATGGATGGGTTTTAGTCAGTAAAAGTCTGACACTCCCTCCCGCTCCGCCCATAGTGGGAGAAGTCATTTGATGATTTCCCATCTGAAAATCAAAAACGTTTGACTAGTAGAATATTATCACCACAAAATGGTTAACTACATTTTTTTTCTCCACTCCCTCAATATGGGTATCAAATAAAAGGGCTTGACCAGTACAATGATGGTACACTATATTGAAATGGAATGAACCCTACGTGTTGGGAGTTTTTCAATTTTAAATTGAATGAAACTGGTGTAGTAGGTATCTACCCTATACCCTTTTCCTTTGTTCCCTATCGTGGGAAAATGTGTGTATGTATAATCGCTTTCTGTTTATTATGTTCAAAGTTCGACGTCAAAGACTCTTGAACAATATAAGGAAAGAAAACTAATCCCACATTAAATTAATAACAGCATCTAAGGAAATTGTAATAGTCTGCCTAAAATAATTTCTACCATTGTGTTGGCGGTCCGTTGCTCAACGTCCCTGATTACATTTAAGGAAAACATCTTTGTAGGGATTTTGGTAAGAATTTATTAAAGCCTCCTTAGTTCGCGTAAGGTTTATTGAATGAATCATTTTGAATGAAAGCTTCTTCGAATACTTTTGTTTTGGACTTGACTTCATAAATTTTTCGTGTTATTTGATTTTTGTACTATTTTAAAGAGGAACAATTTGTATAATAATAATATTTCGGGACATTACCACACAGCGCCACCTAGTGCCACACTAAGCAAAGCTTAAGTCGTGGACACTAGATAGTTGTACTTTTTTGTTTTGTAAATACATACTTATTAAACATATAAACATCCATGACTCGGAAACAAATGTCCATGCTCATCACACAAACATTTGCTCCTACCGGGATTCGAACCCAGGACTCTAAGAACGCAAGGCAGCGACATTACCACTACGCCAATCGGGTCGTCAAAACGTTTGTATGTAACGAATAAACTTAAAAACTTATGAACCGTTTTTGAAAAATTCTTTCAGCAATTGATAGCTACACTATTAGTGAGTAACAAAGCTATATTTCATCCTCGTACTCCCACAGGAACGACTACTACGCGAGTGAAACCGCGTAACGTCCGCTAGTCATCCATAAAAACATTAGTAATTGTGTTTCTTGAACAAAATAATCGCTGTTGAATAAAAAAAATCATGTGCTATTTTTGGTAACAGTTGTTCCGTCGCTGTACTTGTACACATTGTGACATTTACTTTCAAAATTATATCTATTTAATTTTAATTATTTTCAAATTTAAATTTTAACTATATTTTATTTTAATTATGTTTAAATTTAAATATTAATTATATTTTATTTTAATTATATTTTAATTGAAATTGTATTGTTACGTCGGTTTACTTGTACATTTACTTTTTAAATCAATCAGTTATGCAAATACCTACCTGAAATCACTTTAAGCAAACTTTTGCAGTAAAGCGTAACTTTTGGGGAACTACGCAATGGGGAGACTATTATGCATTTAGGGGAAGCGCTGCCAAGTGCCAAGTATTTTCCACCCTCATATTTTATGCAAGATTTCTTCAGGAGAAGTGTTGCTTCTGTATACAAATTCATTAGCTGCCTTGTATCTAAGTTGCTTATTGAAAATTAAAATTTACATTTTCAAGTTTCCATCACTAATATCGTTTTCTTTAGCTTCGAAACTCGTTTTGACAAAGTTTTTGGCTGTCAATGGGTCATTTTGTTTTTTTTTTACCGAGTTCAAAAAAAGGAAGAGTTCTCGTATTAGTTGTATTTTTTGTGTTTGTTTTCTCATAACTCCGTCATTTAGGTAATTAAGTAAAAAAATGTTTAAGTTAAAAAGAGTGTTATAAAACAAATACTTGTTTTGTTTACATTAGTATAAAACACTATTAAAAAGAAACAATACAAAATAATATGTATAAAAATAATCAAAACAATAACCAAGTAACTAAATACATATCAGAATTGAGTGGCAAAGGAGCAATCGAGTTACAGCTTAATTTCCACAGTTACCGAACTGATTCTCACAAAACAGTTACTCAATATTTTACTCAAGGACTCAAATCTGCCGAAGACGGAAAGTCAATAAAATTGTTTTCGTCCAAAGACAAAAATAGAAACATCCCAAGGTACACGACGTTGAGTAATGAGAATGGAGTACTAACTTACTATCACAAATATTTAACTCAAAATTAGTCAAGTTACTTTGGTGTGACTGAAAGAGGGATAAATTTAAATTTAGAGGAATGGAAAGGGAGAGGAAGACCAAAGAAAAACTAGATTGATTTTATGTGAAAAGATATGAAGGAAAGAGGAGTTAAGATACTCGTAGCGTTACGCTTGACAGGGGAAAATAGAAGACAGATACGTGCTGCGCCGACTCCATATTATTTTATTTTTATTTTTTATTTAAGTATATCGTGTCAATACAGGTTACGTTTATTTTGTACTATTGAACCAGACATTGTTTGTATTGGTACTCAATATGGTGGTTATGTTCATATATAATCTATATAATCGTTAATATATCCACTGATCTGAATCCGGAGGCGTCAATAATAGTATAAGTCAAGTAGGTATTTTACATCCCTTGAGAGTGTATAAGCTATTGAACTGTTTTTTTTTTTGATAAATCAAAACAAGGTCCGTACTACTTTTTGAGGAAAAACCTTTGAAAAATGCTTTTGCACATATTTATTGCACAAACCGGTTGTTATACTCGTAGCTATCTCACACATTGGTAGGTACTCCATTGATAGTTCCTCCATGGCAAACGTGATCAAGTAAATTCTTTTTCGGAGTTACTACCGTGTAGATCAAATCAAATAGGGACATAATAGAATGTGATCTCTTATTGAAGAATTTCGTACCATCTTTACGAATTAATAAATGAGGCTTCAGGCGTTTCGTTTGATTTTTGGTTGATAAAAAGGTAGTTCCTTTGTCAAGTCTCGTACTTATAGGAACTTAACCAGTTGTGTAATACAATAAATATTATTGACATATCCATTCTTTCCTACGAAATATTGGTGTCTGTTGATTATTACTCCTTAAAGGTTGGACGGTTTTTGATACCTAAGCCGAAGGCCTGAATTCTTGTCCCGCTGACGGCTGGTCGCACAGGATTGGTCGCGTACGAGTATACATTGTGTTCTTTTAACTACTGCGACTAGAATTCAGGCCTAAGACCACCTACCTTCTTCCTAATAAATTTTATTTATATATATTCATCACCGGTAGTATATTTCTGAGTATCATGTCAAACCTCCATGTAATAACAATCTCAAGAAGAGGACTCTCTAGACACTCTCCTTTAGAGCTAATACTTCATAATTCTAATTGCAAAATCTGGTGAATTCTCCAAGCAATAACGTATGATAATTGAAGTCTTATTCTGGAACTAGATCTTATTCGCATAAGTGTACGTTAGAGACGGGAAATGTGTCTAGGCCATAGTCCTTTTCGTGAGGAGTGAGGATCGGTAGATGTTCCATGTCTTCGATTTTTTTTGTTCTTGGACATGCCGATTTCCTCACGATGTTTTCCTTCGCCGTTTTGAGAGCAGTGGTGACGAAATAAATTACACAAAGTAATGCACCTGTCTAGGTTTGAACCCACGACTTACTGTTCGTAAGTCGGGGCCGCCACATGATTTACAACAACAAATGAGTTTTCACATTTTAAACAAAATTTCAGACTGCAAACAACTTTCATTCCACCAATCACCTCACCAACAAACACTATCACAAGCGAAACAAACCTCATAAAGTACTGAACGCACTAAGGAAGTAGAACAACTAACTCCACCAAGTACTAAAGATTAAATTAGTGTTTTTTTTCCGCACGGTATCGGAATAACACCAACTTCAATCGCAATTCGACGCATGTAAGGGGTGAATAAAAACGGTGAACGTCAACACACCGACAGAAGGACAGTAATTAGATTCCGTCGCGCTGTGTGAGCGGATAAAACTCATAAAAAACGAACAGCATGTATATAAGCTGTGTTTAGGTTGATATGTAAATAAATGTGTGTGTATGTGTCTTTTTGATGAAATCGGTGATTGGTTGTCAAATGTTTCTAAACTGGCCATTAAATAATAGATCTATAAATACTTTTTTTTAGCTTTGTTTGGTCACGGACAAGAAGACATTCTGGGGCGATTCCAAAATAATCGGGATAAGGGCAGACACTAAAGATCTCCCTGTCCATGTCCACGTCAAGTGTCTATGTCTAGTGTCCACCTTTTATTCAGCTTTACTGAACCTTTGAATTCCATCAGATAACACCATCCATCATACTAGCCGTTTGCCAAGTTTGTTGGGGTCGACTTCTAGTCTAACCGGACGCATCTGAATACTAGTTATTTCTCATGGAGTGACTGCCTGTTTGATCTTCTCAACCCAATTACTAGGTACCATACCTGACCAAGTAGAAGAATGGAAGAAGGAGGCATGCTGCGCCGACCTCATTTGAATTGGGATAAGGACAAGAGATTGATGCTACAAGACCTCACAGTGGCGAGGGGTCCATTCAACTCAAAACCTGACGGCTTCCCTTCGGAACAACCACTGTACTGGAGTCTATTATTACTAAAAGTAAAAAAAAATGGTAATTCAGTTAGGACGTGATTGCCTAAACCTGACTAAAACAATAAATTTTTAAATTTTTCAAACATAACAAAAAATATGCACCACACAAGCTTACCTGTTACAAAAATTAACCCATCGCTACTGAGACTTCACCAAATGAGCAGAACATTGATTATATTAATTTATTTCATTAAAACAAATAAAGGAAATCCAGATCATTTTTTATTAGATTTTTTAAATTTTAATTATTATTGTATTTATTTAATAATCTATGTTTTTTGATTATTTTTATTTCAATTTATATACAAGAAAAAAAATGTTGTAGATCCTAATTTTGTTCACATGCGGATAATGTAGTGGGCTGCAATATTGTTAACATTCATATGTATATTATTGTTATTTGTAGACGTTATATATTGGAGCTGTTTATTGTCCAATAAATAAAATGAAATCAAATAAAGATATTATTGTTTTCAAAATCTTCTTCATGTTTAGACTAAGTCATAAAATTAACTTTGTTTACTAACACACTCCTGTACCTAGATCAGCATTTCTGAGAGCCTGTCCTAATCCGTCCTACGCAAAGTCATCCCACACAAAGTAACCGAGGCATCTATCAAAACCAAACTGACGAATCACCAACGTTACAGAACTTACTAGCAAACAGACCGGCCATGCTTTCGTAAAATAACCTCACTAATGAACGGAAGACAGATATTGAACCAGGATGTTTGACAGAGGTAAAGGGAGGGCTACAAATATGGGTGATCATCATTTGTCTGTGATACAGGGCTGAAAAGATGATGATAATGGTAATTAGTTGTAAGGACCAGTGGCAATCGTTTTCAAACAGTTTTGTATAAGTACATCGCTTTTTAATAGCTTCTCGGTAGTTTTATACAGCGTGTACCAAAAACGTGTGGTCATATTTCAGGGTTCAATTCAGATTATCAAACTGAAAAACTTTTTCCATAGGACCACCAAGGTAATCCCGAAAGAAAACAGCTGTCCCATATATTTGGTTCGAGTAGGTTTTGAAATTTGTATGAGACAGCAGATTTTTTTTTCATGACAGCCTATAATTTGACTACACTTGTTCCCTACATTGTGTTCGCATAACTCATCAAACAGCAGATTTTTTAGAATTAGTACCTAAAGTTAATCATAATGATGAGTTCAGTGAACAACAACCCCATATGAGATTTCGTGTTTGAACAGGTACAGTCAGGTCTAATTAGAGAGAGAGAATAACTATTGTGACTAGGAGATATGACTTTTTTCATAAAAATATGAGTTCCAGAATACTATGTACGTAATAACATTAAATTTTAATCAGTACATTAGGAGAAACACAATTTAAAAAATTCTTAAGTGTTTACATATAGACGTGACTGTACACCTTATATTTCAGTCTCATACAATTTTGAGCTTGTCGTTATCGATATCGACTATCGAATGACACTTTAACTGATTTTTCAGCTCTTGAGACCGTTTTTAAGTAAGACAACTTTGTAGTCTGCGTGATGATCAATGTCAACTAACGCTAGAGAGAAAATATAGCGTACTCTTTCTAATCTCAGAACATGCCATGAGATCGAAAGAGACATAAAGATCGTAGTGCGTTTCCTTTTTACTACACCCTCTGTTAGTTTCCAAAGGCCCAAACGAACAATCGGGCCGTTGTTTACGTCAAAAGAAGGAAAGCTGTTATCAGAATAAGTCGTCGGTATAAATCAACCTCTAATCTTGTTTGTCAGTGGTGATCGAACGACTGTTTTTGCATGTATATAGGTATCGTAAAAGGAATTCGGTTGCGCCTTATTTGTAAAGTCGTAATTTTGTCCCTTTGGGTAGAAATGTGTTTTTTTTTTTGTACCTGTATATCCTGTAGATTCATTCATAATATGATTGTATAAAATAGCTAATACATATTATATGAGTTGTAAAACAAAAATATATCAATTTAATATTTCATAAAAGCGAAAACATATAAAAGAAAACTAAATTCCTACAAATAAAAAGCACAATATTGGCTGAAAACTGAAAAAATCTAAAAACATGTGAAACAAACATTTGGTAAAGATTTTTGGTTTTCACATATAAGTACAAATATATTCGACTATACTGTTATATTGTGTTGACATTTTGTGGCCCGAGTTTCTGGATTTCCTTTGAGCTTCACACATGAGGAAAAATGAATAGTAAAACAGACTTTTGCTTACGCCATAGAGAATGTAGTTTTGGATTGAATACGAGATTTGATGTTCTAGTGAATATGTTAAGAGATTACTTTTGAAGACTTTTCTGGGAAGATTTTAGGACTTTGGTAAAAGATTTTCATACCAACCTTCGTAACCAAAGCGATCCACAATCGGTCGTGCGAATACACGGTAGCCGCGTTCATATATCATTTCTTGTACGGATACTGGAAGATGCTCCACTTTGGCACGACCACGCGTTCAGATTCGTCGAAGAAAATTAACGGAACGGTAATATATTTGTGTGACAATCAGTTTGGTTAGGAGGCGGCTTCATAATTTCAAAAGGTAAATACAATACGTAAACACGAAAAAAATAATTCTTAGAAAATAATAAAAGCAAAAATATTTTTTCTCGTATTATTTCTGTAAGAAATTTTCCTAAGACTACAAGAAATTCCCGCATAAATCTTTAATAACACAACTAAAACGTGCCTGCTGTTTTATTTCACTGCGCAAAAACAACAAAACGAAAACATAAACGCATAAACTCGTGAAAATATGAAATTTTCAGCAGAAGGAAGGCCATTTGCACTTCACTCCACTTCAGTGTTGTAGTAAAACAAAATAGTGCGTACAGCTTGATGTTGCCAATTTAGTCAGGACTCTTTGGTACTAAATTAGTTTTTTCCTTCGGGTTCGTCCGCGTAGCAGTCTGATTTTATCCTACAGGAACTTACTACCGGCACGAAAAGTAGCTTGGTTAGCCGAAGCGCGTGTTTGGTGAAGCGGCCGTCGATGGCGGGAAGTGCCTTCTTGGCTTGCCTACACTCGCAGTGGTCTAGCCGCAGAAGTATTGTTCACTAGTTCGTTTCCTTACCGGTGTGCGAAGGTATCCGAAAGGAACTGGTACGATAGGTTCGGGTCCCATCGCTGCCATGCTCGATCCCCTTTTAGCGAGTTCATCCGCCGTATCATTGCCACGGGAATCGTTGTGTCCTTTGATCCATTGGATGGTTATATTATTGAGATTACCAACCTGGTTCAGGCATTGATGTCACTTTTGAAATAACCCAGAGTTATCTGTGTGGTTGTTTAGAGCTAGCAGTACCGCCATGCTGTGATTTAAGTTATTTAGGGGACATTGATTATGAGTAAGTATCCTTCGAAATCCTTTGGATGGGTATTCTGTAGATATCCGAAGGATTTTCGTTCATTATATCATCGCACGATCAGAAATACACCGAAACATCAACGTTATAGGGTTGAGGTTCCACGAACCTTAACAGTGCCAACCGCCAGTCTGTGGACCTAGTAAAAGTTCGGGTGAATCTGATTCATCTGGGCAAGTATGTTCAACCGTAGGCCGCATCATTGCTTCACATCAGGCGAGTTGCGGCGACACGTAAACTACATACTTAATATTATAAATGCAAAAGTTTGTGAGTATGGTTCTATGGATCTGATGTACAAAGAAAGAAAGAAAGAACATGCATGTATTAGCCTGCACAGGACAAAACACATCAAAATGTATAGACGTGATTTGTATGAAATTTTACACACGGATAGTTTATAATACATATTATTATAATGAATCTTTTTTATTTACTGCTCTTTAATTATTTTTATTGTACCTAATTCTTTAATTATATGATTAAAAGTATATTTTCGATACAATGCAAAAATTGTTACTTAAATAAATGAAATTTAAAAAAACAAAAACAATTTTAAATATTAAACTATTTATTTCACATGCAATCCTTAATTTATAATACATACTTCACGCTTGCGAAGACACGGGCATAAGCTTGTAAAATAGTGTGCAAGTGGGTCAAAGCCTACCGTTTTTTTTTTGCTTGCCTTTCCTTTCAAATACGTTCTGCTCTTTAGGCGTGAAAGGTAACAAACGGACAGAGATACTAACACAATTGTGGATAATATACGTATATACTTTTTATGTTATAATTCAGCAGAGGCTTATGTTGTTTTTGTAATCGTGTTTATCGTTGAATTGTCTTGTTTGTTGAGTTGTGAGCTGCTTTGTTTAGTCTTGATTTGGTATGAGACACAGGTTTAGTTGTTATTTTAGCAGTGATAAGAGTTGATTAAATTGTTGTACTGAACTGTGATTGAGGTGTAAACGTGTGAAGAGATTCTATGCTATACAACGTGTTACCTGAAGGTACGCGCAAAACAGCAGACACCCCGAATTATTTTTAATTCAATTGACCTATTTCTGAGAGAAAAAAAGCGGCCAAGAGTGAGCCGTAGTCGCCCATGAATGGTTTCGTATCAAAATTATTGTGTAAATAGCGGTTTACGATTTATAATGACGTATAAAAAAAAATTACTTACTAGATCTCGTTCAAACCAACTTTTGGCGAAAGTTACACAGGTAGTAGCAGGTAGTTACCTTATAAACTTTTTTTAACATCCTCTAAACCTGTGTTATGCAAATAAATGATTTGTATTTGTATTTGTATTTGTATTTGATATTTTTTTAAGTTTTATCTTACTCTTATTTTAGAAGTTACAGAGGGGGGGGACTCATTTTACCACTTTGGAAGTGTCTCTCTCGCATACTATTCAGTTTAGAAAAAAATGGTAATAGAAACCTTAATATCATTTTTCATTTCATTCATTTTTCATCTATTTTTGTATAAAAATCTTAATGCGATTCACAGAATATAATATCTACTTACCAAGTTTCAACAGCACAGTTTATTATAGTTTCCAAAAAAAATGGCTGTGACATACGGATGGACAGACAGACAGAAAGACAGACGAGACAGACAGACGGACATGACGAATCCATAAGGGTTCCGTTTTTTGCCCTTTTGGTTTTGGAACCCTACAATAACAGATTTTTTTTTAGGTTTTATGTGCTGTTTTAGTTTTACTTAGATTTACTGGCAAAAACTATTATTATCCCGCGTATGAGAAAATTTCAATTGGACGACAACCATTATTGTGTCTGTTTGTTTACCTATTTTGGCGGGTTTGCGCACGTGATGGCTTGGCCTTATAATAAATAGACAAAGCAATATTTAAATATTAAAAACTGGTTCAATTGATTCGTTCTGATCAAACTATTTTCAGCGTTTGCGAATTGAGCGTTACACTTTGTAAAAGATAGTCATCTGCCTCGCCTTTTCCCAACTATGTTGGGGTCGCCTTCTAGTCTAACCGGATGCAGCTGAATACCAGTATTTTACATGGACTGATTGTCTATCTGACCTCCACAACCCAGTTAATACTAGTTATTGAGATATCCCTTGGTAAGTCTGTTTGTCAGAATTTTAAGGCCACTGACTACTTGTAACGGCTGCGTCAAAGATCTAGAAATGACAGCCGAGACCAACAGCTTAACGTTCCGGGGCACGAAGGAAACTCGGTATGTAAACCCGTGTTTACCCATCCACAGACATATTTAAGATTCAAAAAAACATTTTTTACAGATTACATCTCTCTCTTTTGATGCTAACAATTAACTATTTACAAGGAAAATGCAGGTCTATTAAAATTACTTAAAATCACAACAAATTTTCATTACACAACCCTATTGGCGAACAACGTAACAATAATTAAAAACTTCAATGAAAATATCTATTGTGTTAAGAGTTTTTCTCCACGTTTTTCTTCTACTCCTCGATCTGTGTGAAAGTTTAGAAAGTTTAAAAGGTTTCCCCACAAGTTAAAACGGGGAAATAAGTTACTTCGGCGGACGAAAGCTCGCAGTCTGTTACTCTTGCAACATGTAGTGTCACTTGCAGTTGTTGTGTCGTGAGAGGCGGCGTTTTTTCTTTCCAGCCATTGGTTGCAACTTTTTGAATGGAAGTAACAAAATGGGAAAAACAAAAAAATATTTTTTAAACTGATTATAACCTTATTGTGTTACATTGCAGTTTGCTAAACCGAAAATGAACCCGTTAGTAACAGCTTGAGGAACTTACCATAGCCAGTGGAAACATACTGATTAAAACAAAGAAAGTATTGATAATGAATTGAGAAGCCGCGTTTTGAAGACGGTCGGCTTATCCTAGAATGGAAAATTGAAAGACATTAGGCATCCTCTGAACCGAATTCTTTCCACCTTGTGAACGACGCACTGCCTTTCATAGAGACGAGAAATGTGTCCCAGAAAAAGGCACATCATTTGCAGATACTGTTAAGCCTATTTAAAGTTAGAACAAAGTGATCCTACTTGACGACGGTATTAAGGTATTAAATGGCTCAAAACACTTCCCCAAAACTATCCCATATTTCACTCACTCCGAATTCTATTGCCGTTACTAGTTTAAACTGTAATAGAAATTGATACCAGAATGTCGGATACCGATTCCGCACACGAATAAATCTGTAGGATCTGTATCGTAACTTGGCGTAGAATTTAATATCCAGGCTTACTACTGCGTGTAGACTCCAACTCTATAGATTCGTCGTAATACCCCGCTATGAGTGAATTCTGAATATCCTTGGAGAACGTGTCAGATCTTGGGGAATATGAAATATTTTGGGATAAAGAGTACTTCTTCGAATAGTTGGTGTAATAATGTTGTGGATAAAGTATGTGATATTGAGTTTTACTTGACTTGGTTTGCGGTTTATTAGTATAACTAGCCGATGCCCGCGGCTTCGCTCGGGTAAAAATTATATACAAAAACCTTCCTCTTGAATCACTCTATCTATTAAAACCCGCATCAAAATCCGTTGCGTAGTTTTGAAGATCTAAGCATGCATAGGGACAGACAGACGCGGCGGGATACTTTGTTTTATAACATGTACCTAGTGATGATAGTGATGTAGGCTAAAACATTTAGGCGCGGGACATATACAGGAGGCGTCGGGCGGTGCAGTGATGTGGCGCGGGCGAGGTAACCAATATTTTATGCCGCCTCTGAATTGACTATCGATACTGTTGAGAAGAAACCCTCAGGCATGCTGGTTTGGTTTCCTCGAATGGCTGGTAATATTGATTTTGCAACCACAAAACTTGACAACCATAACATAACATCATGTTTGTAATACCCGAGGGGTTAGGTAGAAGTGTATCTAATACATAGTCTACCACAGTTTTACCAGTTATATCGGACACAGATCTATAATTTCGACGACTAGAACGAGGCAGCCCTGACCACTTTTAGTAATTTAATTGACCTTCGTCAATATTATTTCAGGCAAAACGATGCACATGATAACTAAAAGATAATTGATGGACATAAGCCTGGTGGTTAATTATAGCATACAATTGTTTAGTATATTGATATGGATGGCCGATGGGGTTGAAAAGTTCTGGAGTGGCGACTGCGATCCGGAAGACGTTGGGTTGGAAGGCCTCTCAGTAAGTGGACTTGCCCGTTCTTCTCCATAGAGATCAACGCTAGGGAATGGGCAACTACAGTACATTCTCAAGTTATTATGCCTTGTGTCTGTGACTGTAGCCTTTTTTTTTTCGTTTTATCGACATTCAAAGTGCCGTAATGGTCTAGTTGAAATAAATTATTTGAGTTTGAGTTTGAGTTTGGTGGAAACTGTAAGTGCAGCAATTATGTATTTAAATAAATAAATAACTGTAGCGCTGATCCCATCTCTTGCAGCATCACAAAGAAAAGTACATTTTTTACAAGAACATCACAAGTCTCCGATACCCTTAGTTTTGTGTTCAAAGGTTTATTAAACACTAGCTTCTGCCAGCGGCTTCGCCCGCGTGAAGTTTCAAAATTGGGGTTGAGTGAGAATATTATAAACGTAAACAAATATAATAATAACAAATCTCCGAACTGCTAAGCTATCGGGAGTTACACGTGTTATTGTGAGTCAACTATAAAAGATAGACATATGCTGTCTTGGGATATTTTTATATAATTTTATGTGGAATATTTCCGTTACACATGATTTCTATGTAGCTTTAACCATTAAGGCTGCACACGCGACGGAAGCTAAAAAAAACAAGTAACTTCTCCCGTTTTCCCAACATTTCCTTTCACTGCTCTGCTCCTATTAATGGTAGCGTGATGAAAAGTATACTATTACCTGCTCAGGAGTATGTAGAATAATTGTACCAAGTTTCGTTAAAATCCGTCGAGTAGTTTTTTTTTTCCATAAATAACATACAGACAGACAGACAGACAAAAATTTTACTGATTGCATTTTTGGCATCAGTATCGATCACTAATCACCCCCCGATAGTTATTTTGTAAATATATTTCATGTACAGAATTGACCTCTCTACAGATTTATTATAAGTATAGATAATTAGTGACAGTAATAATTATATCTAGTTGGCGGTCTTCAGTTCATTTATTTCACTCTTAATTGACTCCAATTGCGAGCTTTTATAATCTTCCCCAGATCTTCGCCCAAAACAATGATTCTCTACTGTCTTAAAAATGTCCATACATTTTCTTCCTTGACAATATAAATTAGTTTTGCGCGACTGAGCAGATTTATAATTGTCCCGAAAATTATTCATCCTTCTTTTCCTTAATGCATTGTGGGATGGTGAATAATTAGCAGACCACTTTTTTCACTTTTAATTGCTCACGCGAAATTACCTGACGTTCTTACTAATTGGGTTGCGCTGAGGTAGTGCTGGTATCGGATTTTCTTTTGAAAGTTTTTTGAAACATTCATATTTTGATTTTGAAGTGGTATTTAATCAATTAGAATGTGGTTTAGCAGGGTAAGCTTTGTTGATTCTTATGATTGTATTCGTAACACTATACCGTGCTCCAAAACGCAAATCGTTGACGTGGCTCAAAAGGCTACGCAACTTATATGGGACTGGGCAGGACATGTATGTCGTATGCCGAATGAACTGTGGGCCTGTGAGGTTCAGGAATGGTGTCTTGAAACTGTGACACGAGGTCGTGGCAGACCACGAAAGAGATGGCGGGATGAACTGGATGTCTTCCTTGAGAATTGGAAAGAAAGAGCACAGAATCGTGGACGTTGGAAGGAATGGAGGGAGGCCTTTGGCCAGCAGTGGGACAATACAGGCTAGCTATAATAATATAAATCCTATGTGTCACTTGATGTTAATAAAAAAAGCGTCTTTACTTACAATGTTTTTCTTCGTTACCAAGAAGTTTTTGAAAATTATTGTCTCTCACTGACACAATAAAATAAATACACCGGGTGCCCAAAATATTTACCCAACATTAATAACGTAGATAACAACTTTATATATTGCATTGTAATCAGTATGATTCATTCTCAAAATCAACGGTGGCTACGATCTTTTCTAGAAAGTTCTCTAAGAAATTTTCTCTGCAAAGGTATAAATTAGATTCTTTATCAGTTTGTGGGGAAAGTTTACTATCTTTAGGTTTGTTTTACTACGTTGGGCGACTACGTAAATTGAAAAATAAGAGCTGCAAGGGTCCTGGCGATAGCAGATATTGAGAGTAAAAGTCTGAGCGCGCTTGGTTAAATGTAGAGGAATTAACGAACGGTATTTTTTTGTGATGTGGTTGAGAGGAAAATGTAGGTATGTGAAGTTTTGTTGTCTCTGGTTAATTTAAATTGAGATAAAAGGTTAAATTGAAAGGATTTTTGTTTGAATGTTGAGATTTAACGCAGGACTACTCTTATTAAATTGTTCTACGTAAAATTTCAATAGAGTCAAAATCTATTTGTCATAACAAGGAGAACATTATTCATTCGCTTTCGTGTCCTTTTACAACTAGTTCTAAGAATGTTTGTACATTGTGGTTGACGTGATAGTCAAAGATCACATTAATTTCATTAACATAAACCAATTAAGTAAAACACGAGATAAAGCTCTTTTGAGCTAAATTATTTTTATCCTCTTTGTAAACATTATTTTTTATTTTCCTTAAACCTAGTTATTCTTTTAAAATATTAATTTGTTTAAAAAATACAGTGATATCCACAACATAAATACGAGGAACAAACACAAATTTGTTGTTCCTGCAACGAGACTAAAAAAAAGGGGGTACGTTCAGATGCCAATGTATACGTTTTTACAATAAACTTGCGATCCATATTCAAGCACTAAGCCTAAATAAATTCAAATCGTTTATTACACGAAAGCTATACCTGAAAGCTTTCTATCATGTCAATCACTATCTCGAAGATAAAAAGGCTTGGAATTAAACTGCTCCAATGAAATTTGCTCTGTGAATGTTGAAATTTCGGACTTCACTTGTTTATTGTTGATTCCTTTATTCTATACACTGTGACATTGAATGATTTGACATGAATACTTAGTTCAGTATTTTATTATCTTTTAGGTTTTTTTTTTATGTATGTGTATTTGACATGAATATTTACTTGTGACTGTCATGACATTTTATGATTTGACATGAATACTTAGTTCAGTATTTTATTATTTTTTACTTTTTGTTTGTTTATTTTATGTGTGTGTATTTGACATATGGTATTTTTATTGACATTCGTATTTGAATTGCCAATTATTATTTATTTTATTTAATTATTGTGAATGTGAAGACCTTGTGGGTCACTTTTTGTTGTTCTTTTTCCAACGACTGTCTGGCAGTTTGAGTAAGCGACCTACCCAAATGTCCTTTCTTTGGTATTGTTCGTCGTTATGTTTTTTTTTAATATATAGCTGGACTGGAGTTAGAAGTCGAGCTGCCCGACAACTAACAAATGCTTGCACTGACTGGACAGGTCCACTCTAATCTGTGTGGTTCTTTCTTCAAAAGACCATCTCAGACACTAATCTGCATAGATCTCATGTGAATTAAGCAAGATTGTCTGGACTTCAAAAGAGACTATGACTGACTTTGTTTCGGCTGTTTATTCTCAGAGTAGTCAGGTACGAAACAACGGCCCCATCTAGTTTAAAAAAATGACGTATAAAAGTGTTTGAGAAAACCTACTTGCTAAATAAATATAATTTATCATTTATCATTCATTCCTCCACTACTTCGTTGGTCTAGTAGCCACAACCGCGACTACTGAGCGACAGGTCCCTGGTTCGATTCCCGGGGGCGACTTGTATCTAAGCAGCCACAGGGTCCGGATTTGAGCCCGATTGATTCACCGATCTACTGTTCCTAATGATGAGTACAATGACCGGCCGAACTTTGTGGATATCGTCCTAAACACTGTGTATACTCGCCCCTTATTACGTGGTTCCTAAACATAACTGGCGAAAGGTTGGTGTACGTTTAGATTTCATTAATCTGATGTATAGTTTTGAATTTACTTCCACTCCCTTCATAGTTATCTAATAATCTCATTCGATTACGGTTTTGCATCTAGGTGACATTACCAAGAACAAGTCTATCTCGTCTTAATTAAATCCCATCAAATCTTCTACACCGAGGCCTTTCTTGACTTAATACAATTCTTGTGTTACTCGGACTTAACAATGGAAGCTGTTCTTTTTAGTTAGTACCTAAACGTGTCAAAAAATTAATTATTCAAAACTGTCAAGTGCTTTGGCTGTTAATTATTTAACGTAACATATCATTACGCCTGTATTTTCCGAAGAGTTAGATGGAGGTGTGTGCCTAAGGGCCAAAACTGCTTTAAGCCCCCGCGCCCCGCGTGGTACCATACAAAAACGCACCGAAGGTGTCTAAAGTTCCGGGGTTGCGGGCCTGTTCGAAAGAGATACCGCGGCCCCGGAACGTAAAAGGCGAGGATGAACATGGATGGTTTTTAGTCAGTAAGAGTCTGACACTCCCTCCCGCTCCGCCCAGAGTGGGGGGGGTCATTTGATGATTTCCCATCCTTAAAAAAAAAAAAAAAAAAGGTGTCTAAAGTTGAAAAATCCTGAGGTACAGATCACATTTTTTGCATTTTAATTTTTAGCAAATAAATAAGGTCAAGATTCTAGTTAAAATTGGCAGTAGGTACTTAAAATAAATTATTTGAAATTTGACAAATAACCATACTTAGGGAACATAAAAAAATGCAATTAACATTATTAAGAATTAACTTGTGGAACACTAATTTGGTTCAAAAGTTGTACTAGGTACAGACGAAACAGAAATATACAAACAACACTTCACGTAAACTCAGACGAGTCACTTCCTAATAAGGTATAGGTGTAAAAAACGTGTACCTACACATCGGACCAATAGATTTAGCCCACAGTACACAAAGGGTCCACAATTTATTTTACCACATCGAATCCCCGTTCTTGGGTGCCAGAACAAATATTTTGCACTTAACCGCACGGAACTGTGGACGATGCACAAAGGCGACTTTCGTTTATTCCATGTAAAGGTTCCTAGGTCTGTGTGTGTGTGTGTCTGTTTGTGCACTGGTATTGAATGTGACAATGATGTTTATTGGACGCGTTCCCGCTCGCTTTGTATAAACGTGTTCTATTTTATTATGAAAGATTGTTTTCGGAGTGGTTGTATAAAACTTGAGTGGAATTTTGAAGTGGTTATCAGGAGTTCATACTTACATCAACTCTTGATAGCCACTTAAAACTCTATTCTCACAAACAAAAAAGTATATTATGTAGTATATTAACTATCTAGTGGCCACGATACAAGCTTAGCTTAGTGTGGAACTAGGTGGCGCTGTGTGTTAATGTCCAGCTATATTTATTTTTATTTATATTGTTAAATACTCATTCTTAAAAACTTCAATGTAATTAAAATCTCTCAATGGCATATCATTTTGTGCTCTTTGGCAAATAACACTTTAAAATTAAGTTTGCTGTAAGAAAACCCAAGTCTGGGTTAAGATCGCCTTTATACACAAGCTATAGTATTGCTATTAATATGTATATTTGTTGTTTTTTGTGCAAAAAAGAATAAGAATAATTAAGGCGACGTACTTTCATAGTTCATTTCGGAGCCTGGTGGTCTAAATTGGAACTAACGTTGCCATTATGTTTTTCCAGAAAGTTTTCACAGAGCATTTCCCAAAAACGTTTACCAATAGGCTCTTCCTGGCGGCAATATGCTCCTTATTAAATGGGATTTAAACAGAACGGGCAAAAAGTAGGTGTACTAGTATGGGATCATTCCCACTAGTTCTACTACACAGTCCTACGGTAGAACTAGTGGGATTTTTTTACCTCTGCCTCTCTCGAATTAGAGGCATGATGTTCTGTCAATGTCCTCCTGACTCTGACACGCAAGCGCTATGTAATTAAAGGGACTCCAGGAGCTAAATTGGCAACTCTACTTGTGGTGTTTCAAACTTCGTTTAAAATTCTGTTAGAATAAAGTTCTAATCAGCTTGCACTACAAAGTGGTTGTTACGTCAGTCGCTGCGGGCCGAAAAGTGCGAAATGAGTGGTTTCGATCGATTTACAGTAAATCTAATGTTTGGACTAAAAAAATAAAAAACTTTAATGCTACAATGTTGTATTTTAGTATGGGTTTTGTTTGTTTCAATATTTTTTTAGAGATAAGTTCGTATTTTTTTTTGGTATAAAATTAATTGTATTATGTTTTCAAAACACTATCATACTAGCTTAAATCCTAATGAATATCATATTTTATCTGGTTTTGTTTATTGCAGTGAATCATATAATTTCAAGCATTATAAAACTCGCGTTTAGGTCCTGTGGTCGGCTTTAATAATTTTATCAAAACAGTAAACATTTTTGTCAAAAAAAAAACATCAACATTTCACATTCCTGAAATTCTCAAGAAAATGAACCAACGGAGTAATAGACAAAGCACAAAGTATAACAATTGGAAAGAAACTTAGCACAAACGCAATCCAATTTCGTTGTTTGTGTATTTACAAACAAGTTTATCTACTTTGTCGGAGTTTAACAAAGGAAATGAGTTGACAGTACTCAGGTGTAGTTCACATAGACTTGGGTTTAGAAGATTGAAGAAGGGCGTCGCTTTAAAGTATGTTTTACGGTGATATACTCTGGTGAGACAGGTAGAGATTTTGTGTTAGGTACTACAATATAAAGTGGAAAGGTCACTACGGAGTACATTTAATTTAAATTTAGTACATCATTTCGTACCTTCCCCGATACACATTTTTCATCAGTAATTAAAAATACAAAAGTGCAACACCCATCGAAAATTTACCCAGGCCCGACACAAATGGAACATATCCCGGTTTTTTTGGTACTGTAAATATAGCTAAAATATATTTGACTAGCGGACGTCACGCGGTTTCACCCGCGTAATTCCCGTTCCCGTGGGAGTACGGGGATAAAATATATCCTATGTTACTCGTGGATAATGTAGCTTTCGAATGGTGAAAGAATTTTTAAAAACGGTCCAGTAGTTTTCAAGCCTATTCATTACAACCAAACAAACAAACAAACAAAGTTTTCCTCTTTATAATATTAGTGATAGTGATGAAGATCTACCCAAATATCATAAACCCTCTCTAATGCGTTCAAAAACCATAGGCAATGACCAGCATTACCAACCTGCAGAAATAAACGGAACTGTAATGAACTCATAACGCAACTGTTTTACAGTTGCGTTATGAGTTTTAAATTTGGAACAGATGTCAAATTCAAGTGAGTGTGCTATTCTAGTACCACCTACATTAAATCAGATATCGATAAAAATTAAAAAAAAACCCAACTCAGTATGATTTTAACTATAAATCGCACGACATTTTGATCTCGAGTGACACAAGAATAGTGACTTTGTTCGTTTGCCTATGATTTAAAAAAAAATGACAGATATCCGAAACGCCGCCATTTCGAGCTGTCATTTGTTCGTTAGCTTTTTATTTCCAGTAATCCAGTTACGAGTAGACAAATTTTCTGATAAGTTCTTTATTTCTGTCGAAAATGAGTGATGGTGACTCAGAAATTGACATGAATACTCCGCCAGAAATCGTAAATGCAGCGACGAATGCAACTAATAACCTGTTGGCACAAAAATCAAGGGCCAAGTAACAATGCAGGTCATTTCCCTATGGTTCCTGAACCCATCATAGAGCCCTTATGATATTTTGGTAGATAAAGTATTGTATGCAACTATACATAATTAGGCATTACAACACTCGTGTGATGCTATTAAAAAACTCGCCTTCGGCTCGTTTCTTAAACCCACACTCGTGTTGTAATGCCCTTCATTATGCACAGTTGCATAAACTACTATTATGGCCATAGTAACAACAATGTAATAGATATGTCTCATTCGTGTCGGTTCTGGGCACAGAACATATATACTCTAAAGGAGGTTCTGGGTCACAAATGACCGTTCTATTTTGTCCCTTCCACCATCTATCGTGTACCTATACTGTTTTACATTTAAAAGACTGGCCACTAACCTGTAACGACTGTCAAAAATCTACAGTTGACAGTATTTTACCAATCTAATAGCCAGGGGCCTAATTCTACTATTTTAATAAATTCGTCACTTCAACACGATTCCATTCTCATCCCATTGTCATTTTGCTTATATGTAGTTCGTAATCTGCTAAATTCACAATGGTCGGTCAATGGTCTCGTAATAAAATTGTGTTTTAATGGCATTGTACTATTGTCATTATTATAAAACCCTTAGTACAAATGATTTTAGAAATCTACTACTAAATGCGAACATTTATTCATGCCAGATTTCATGTACGAGATTATTATTCTATGACATTTCTTTCAATGAAGTGTCAGTGTTAGACCATTGAATCATTATGAAATCAATGATCGACTACTCTGACACTATTGTAATAGCACAATTGAGGCCCTGGGTGTGTTGCTGGAAAGTTGATCGCATCACTTATTTTTCCAGCTAATATGCTGGTAAGTGGTGGGCGTTTTTGGAAAATGTAATGTGTGTGTATCTAATGCATTATGTTATTTTGATTATTATGACTGTGCTGCGTCGTATCAAAAAACGTATCAGTTTTCACTGTTTGAAGAAAGGCTTTTCATTATCAAAAGGGTGAAATTTGGTTCCTACTTAAAAACAATTACAAAGTTTTGAATAGAACAAAATAGTGTAGAAAAAAATAACCATATCATATCTTGATATTTAATATTTTGTGTGCAATCAAGAAGAATAATAGAATAGAATAGAAATACGTGCCGATACACAAAAGCAGCGTATTCGTGGCCTAGTTTAAAATAACAGTCTACACAATTAATTGGTAAATGAGTCTCTAAGTGTTCATAGATTAGCGACGGAATCCGAGAGCCAATTAACGAAATTAGGTTTTAGATTTCATTCGCTTTATTTCCTCGGCATCGGCAGTAAATTTTAAACGTTCTGGAATAAATTAGAGCAGTTTTGGGGTCTTTGATTAAATATGTATGACGGTTTACTCTATTTAGGAAGTTAGGTAAGTCAAATCGGTAATTTGAGACGCTACTAACGGATGGTTAGATGGTAGCGTCTAAGAGTAGAGGAAGATCAAATAAACGATGTGATTCTCTATCGTATTCCCTAACTTTTTAATCCATAACCTAAAATGACATAAGTTTTTTTGTCATAATCATCATTCGTCCGAATGATAATTTATCCGAACTTTAAATCACATAATATCATATGCCATAAAGTTAAAATCCCTAAATATAATAAGGCCTAAATCCGTTTGTCATAAGTATTACAATCAATAATATACAAAAAACATAAAATCGTTTTCAATAAAAGTCATGAGTCCTATTCTAAGTGAATGTTTAATCGTATGTAGGCGTTGCAAGCAAGCATGCAGCATGCATGTAGCAAGCATGCGGCAAGCATACAGAAAGCAAGCATGCAGCAAGCAAGCATGCAACAAGCAAGCAAGCACACAGTATGCAAGCAAGCATGTAGCATGCAAACGAGCAAGCATCATGCAGCAGGCATGGTTTCTGTCACGGCTCCGGCGCTGCGGGCCTCCGGCGGCCTCACGCGATTTAAAATAACACTCTTGGGGTAGGGCAGACAAGACTGCGTGGAGTCGGATTTACAGCAATTCGTTTCTGTCACTAAAACCAAACTCGTAGGGTTTTTTTTGCGACCAACAATTTATAAATGACCATTCGGAATCATACACATTATGTGATACAATACTTAGGACATACGACTTTATGTCATGTAATATTAGGAGATTCAATTATTATAGCATTCGATATTATGACAAAATAGTATTAGAAGTAAAGTTCGTTATGTAAAACATAATTTCGGTGTTTTGAACATTATGGTTACTGAAGTTTATAGCAAACGTGTTATGAATAAAGATTTTCGGACAAAAAAAATTAGGACAATCAAGGGAGTACCAAACGATGTTTGCACTGTGTGGAGTATGATATCGTATTGTAACGCTAAGAACTTGGTTGTGGAGGTCAGATAGAAAGTCGCTCCATGTAAAATACTGGTACTCAGCCGCATCCGGTAAGTCTTGAAGCCGAACAGACGCTGGGAAAAGGCTAGGCAGAAAATGACAATTCCAAATTTTCACGACGTTATCATGAAAATGTAGTTTAAATTTTCGCCTCGAGAGCAGAAAAGCTCAAAATAATTTAATCATAATACCTACCACATACAACATGAGAGCATAAACCAATTCGGATGATAAAACTAAAATGGCGGCGGCGTCGCGGGCGTTGCACGGCGCGGTGTGGTTATCGCGCTCGTAAACAAAAGATTGGCGATGATTTACGCTTTAGCCTGCTGTAATATCTCAGGGTGTATCTTCAAAGTGTAAATCTATGAACTTGATATTTATACTCTCAGATTTTCAGGCGTCAAAATGTTAAAAGCATGTTTTGGTGGAAAACTTAGTAGCTACGTAGCGTAAACTTACTGGCTAAGGTTTCAATTTAGGTTCTCACGCCACCATATTTATTGAATAAGGACAGTACTCATAGATTAAGCACATTAAAATTCTTAATTTTATACTGAAATCAAAAACTTGTCAATTAATGTCACAGTTAACTCAAAGATGGATTGGACTACCCGTGACAAGTGCATCCACCACGATTTCAGATGAAGTTGATTACTCTATGCAGAGTGGTCAGTTCCTGGCTGGAGGCCTTACACACAAGGCACCCACAGGATAGTCCGATTAAGCAGACGACGACCTCTCTAGGTTGAACTGCGAGATGCCATTTCAAATAGTGGTCGGTTTTACTTTCCCTTTCTCGACTTATTTAACTAAATGCAGGTTCGAACTTATAATTTATTTTTATATATTGCAAAGGGTGGAGCTAGTATTGTTAGACGAGTATGTGGGGCGTCATCGTCAGCCACGGTTGATGGTAGAACCGCTCGCGCGAAAAACATGGAGCACGAGGTACCGGTCACGAGCGTACTCCCCACTCTCAACCTCATTGCTGAGGACTTGGATATATTCTGTTGTGCTTTGGGTGAATTTACAAGAGTTGAACTATTTCAGGTGAGCTACAATATCGCATTGGGTCTAACATGTAAATATATTTGTGAGGATGTAAGAATGTACATCCAGCTTCCCAACACAAAAACAATGTATTTAAAAAACAGAGAAGGTTATGTCAGATTTTAGCATCAGTTCTTTTAAACATGATATAAATAAAAAAAAAAACATATCACCAAACTTCAAAGTTTTTCAGAAAAGATTCAGCATAGTTGGGTCACATATCTTTTTAGAAGCATCTCTGTTAGGTAAGCAAGCCGTCGTTCGTCTTTTGTAAATGATTTAGGACTGCGATGTACGCTACTGCTCTTCCACTATAATTTAACTTCTGATTGGGAATCACTATCGAAAAGAAAATGATCTTTACAACCATTTCAATAAAGTTACTGTTTAGTTGCGCCCACTAACAAGTCTGGGAAATAACAGTGATCTTTACGTTCATTTATATAAGGTGGTTTTCGGGTTGTTTCTGTCAGACGTTACTACGTGTGAGGACTGTACATTATGCGTTCATATAGAATTGTGGGTACATTGTATCCTTTTGAACTTCGGCCTTTCTCTTTAACAATGGTTTTCTGTGAGCCGCCGAAGTACTATGAGCATGTATCCCGTTTGCGTGGGACATTCCTGGACTCGTTCGACAATAGCTAAACAAAATTGAGGCTTTGTATGTTCGTCTTTTGTTTTGTGGAAACTAGAATAGGGGTTTGCCAGTGTATGAATGTTTTTTATATTGTTTTTGAAAAAACAGAGAGTAAACGTAACTTTGTGGGTGTGAAAAAAAATCTATACAACTTTAAAATATTTTGAAGTTGGTTTTATTTTTTGCAAAATAGTTTTTTTATTTTTCACTTTTTAGTGGTTCACCATGTGCTTACCGGGTAAAGGGTTACGTGAGTACCAGCGTGATGTTATGTTATGAACTGGTGTAAACAATAGTCAGAAATAAAATTTCAGCAATCCCAGTCCATTTGCTATCATTTATTGAAAAGTTCTGTTGCCTATCTCCAAAGTTCTTCATCAGATCTTCACCAAATTGAAATGGAACCACTTTAAAAAAGTACTCTTTCAAAAACCCAAAAAAAATACACACACAAATACATACATTTCTATAAAATTTGAAGAGTTCTCTTTGTTTCTCCAGGATCCTATCTTCAGATCCTGACTTGATGATTATGAGACCGTTCTGGGAAGTATACTCTTTCAAACAAATAATAAATCGAAAATCGGTCCAGCCATCTTCGAGTAATCGGGGAAAATACATGAAAAAAGAGCTTCCGACGAATTGAGAACCTGCTCCTTTTTGGAGTCGGTTAAAAATGGGTAATTGCGAGTCACTCAGAGAAAAATTCAAAGAGATCGATTTACTAACTTTGCCTTCACTTTATATCTTTGAATGTACGAGTATTTTATATGTCCGCAAAAATCGAGGGCTTTTTAAAATTAGAAGCGATTTCCGTAATAAAAAACACGCAGTAAACATGAAATTGTAATCTCTAAATTCAGATTAACAAAAACTAGCAAGTCTTTTATTATATTTATAAACAGTATACGCTTTTATAACAAGTTCCCAAAGTCAGTTATAGAACTGAAAGTTCAAAAACTATATTAAACGTGTCCTTATGAAAAAAGCATATTACAAAATCAAGGACTACGTTGATGACACAGAAGTTTGGCTATAATTCCTTCTGCGCATGCGGCTTTCCTGGTAGCTCAAAGACGGCACAGATTTGTGGATGTCTGTAACTATTCTCAATCTCATTTTTCTTTTGATTCAGATTCTTACAATTGTTTTCAATTCATTTTTTCTCATATTTTGCTAAGTATAGCTACATCCCTGATGACAATATTTGTGTCATTTGTTTAATTTAGTTCGATAATTAAACTTTTTTTTAAATATTTACTTAACTTTATTTAGATCTAAGCGTTTTTACCTATTATTTGTGAAATGAGTAAACATTGTAGGCTTCGCAGATTCCTAGATGTAGGTTTAACTTTAGTTAAATATATTCATTCTGTTTACTAAGCAACGACCTATTATCGGGCCTACGCTGTCCCCCCATACTTTAATACTAATGCTGTAACATTGTAATACCAACCAATAAATGTACCGTACTGTAATAAAAAATACTAATAATATTGTAATACCAAATGATTTGAATCGAGTAACCATGGAGTTTCTTGCCGGTTCTTCTCCATGGAATCGACTAATGCGAACCGAGCACCCTTTTCGACGTTTTATAACATCTAGGCCTATGTGAAATAAAATATTTTGATTTTGATTTTGATTCGACCATTTGCAACCAAGCTGTCTTATATTTATATTAACCATACAATAGATGTCAAAGGTCATGTTCTCAAGCAAGTTCATTTCTCAGTGACATAAATATAGAAATGAACTTGACTACGGAATTTAGTTACGCTAAAAGGTACATTTTTTACCCAAGCGTATTTGTTGTAATTCGTAACTTTTTCTTCTTCGCTTGTTCGTTGTTATAATATTTTCATAAAGGTTTTTTTGGCGTTATGAACTTCATAAAACGTATTGCATCGTTGGTCTGGTGGTTGCAAGCGCGACTGTTAAGCATGAGGTGTTGGGTCCTAGGTTCTATTCCCAGGTAACAGTCACGGGGCCGGTTCGAAAGAGATACCGCGGCCCCGGAACATAAAGGGCGAGGAAGGAACATGGATGGGTTTTAGTCAGTAAGAGTCTGACACTCCCTCCCGCTCCGCCCAGAGTAGGAGAAGTCATTTGATGATTTCCCACGCAAAAAAAAAAATGTCACGGAGTCTGTGCCCGGTTGGTGCCAATAGGCTCGCTCTCTATTACATAGGACTTAAACATATCTAGCGAAATTTGGTTGTACTATTAGGTGACACTCGGCATTTCAGGAATTACAAGCGAACTTCACAAATTAGACTAATAATCATCCTATAATGTTCCCACTGCCAGGACCCAGGATTTTATGAGTAAAACATTTTTGAGAAATTACCACATTTTTATGTACTACAACAGGTTACCCTACAATAATTGCATATTAAGGTAGAATTTAACAAAGAGGCGAAATTATTATAATTTGTAATGAGTGCGATACGTTCAAAAGCGATCCTCTCTTATGTTGAACAATAGCCAGATAACTTGATATTTAACCATTGTGCCTTTAATCTGAGCCAAGTATGTTTTATTAATACTAACTTCATTTATTAATAGAAGTTTTATGAATATTATATGAAGAAAATGTGGTTTTATAAAAAAAAATAATGTTTTGATATACTTTGAATACCTAAATATTAAAACCTTTGTATGCTAAATCAGCTTCGTAGAAAAAACCTAAAAAAATAGCACAAAATGAAATTTTGAAACATTTGGAATAACGTCATCAATATTGGAGCTTTGAAAGTAGCAAGGAATATCTATTTTCTATTCACACACTAGTAAAGCTTGTTACTGTGACAATTCAACAAAATCCATTGAAAAAGTACTGCTAAAAAAATCTGCTTTCATCGTATCATGAAAATTAAAATAATTTATTTCCAGCCCAATAATTTGTAGGCCAGTTACGGCGTCTTTTGAATTGTCGAAACAAAGACAACAATAAAAATGAAGCTACGGTCCCAGTCACAACACAAGGCATAATAACTTTGAAAGTAAGGCGCGAGTACATAAGTGGCGTACGGCAGTGGCGCAGCACAAGCGAGGTGGTGGCGTGGCGCCACTTCTTTGATATTTCATACAAAATGTAGAGAAGAGGTGTGGCGCGATACATACTGAGATGGCGTGGTGCGGGCGCCACTTCCTCGCCCTCCGCGTACCCGCAGCCGCGCCGCGCCGCCGCCATACGCCATACGCCGTACATATTCGACCCGCGCCTAACGTAGTTGCCCATTTCATCTCTATGGAGAAGAATCGTTCTTTTAAGAATCGTTCTCTAAGCTAGAAAATTGAAAACTGGGGCAGTCTTTGAGGACTGCCGATAGAAATGAAAACTAAGTAACTTTTGAATTGCCTCGTCGAGCTGCACATTTTTTATTTATGTGTTTATTTTTCATTCCATTTCCCCCGTCCCTTCCCCCGCCCCAATCTCTTCCCCCCTCAGGCCCCGTTGTGCCCCGCGCACGCCTATGTAGTGCTACGCCGTAGCGTTTGCGGATCGGCTACGAGTGCTACGATAGCGTACGTGACGGTCACGCGAGTTCCATGTTTTTTGTTCACCAAAAAAGTGCTTAACTCACCTAAAGATATGGTCACGTCAAAAATCACGCTAAATCTGAACAAAAGCGAGCAATTATACGTATTGGCGTTTTTCCAAAGCACACCTACTAGGTTATTAGTTCTGCAGTTCAGTCCGCTTCTGTACGTACTAAATTAATAAAGTTAATGTCACAGGTGCAGGAATTCTCACAGAATTCGCCCAAGTTTAATATAAACAGAGCCATGAGTAAAACTTATAGTTTCCCCGCAAGTACTACGGACGGCCGATAAATAGTGGACGGGAATTTGATTTATGAAAGTGGATTTAAGTTAGTTAGTGACAGAGTTGCTTGTTACTTAATACCAGCGAAAATGTTGTTCAATCAGCTAGGCTGTTTTCATCATTCTGATGAAGAACTTACTTTAAGTAACAAAGATACGTTGCCGTTATCGATAGAATGACGACATGAATGCATTAAAATACCAATGCTGTTTCCATTTCAAAATGAAATTCAAATAGATCTAGCAGAATATAGCATGAAATCCTTCCTGGGTTTGATTACCAGGCCGAGCAAATATTAGTTATTGGTTGGAATAGTTGTTGGATTTGACGACCCGAATGGCGTAGTGGTAGTGAGGCTGCCTTACGTTCTTAGGGTCCTGGGTTCGAATCCCGGTAGGAGCAAATGTTTGTGTGATGAGCAATGGACATTTTGTTTCCGAGTCATGGATGTTTATATGTATAATACGTATGTATTTACAAACAAAAAGTATATAATGTAGTATATCAACTGTCTGGTGACCGCGACACAAGCCCTGCTGAGTGTGCTACTAGATGGCGCTGTGTGTTAATGTCCAACAATATCGAAAATTTCGTAGTAACAGCCGCTGAGTCTGGATTTGTACCCAAATGATGGCAATAGGTCCGTCCACTATTACGTGGGACTTAAAGATAATTAGAGAAATGTGGGTGTACTGATAAGTACGCTTCTGCCTAACCCTTTGGGGATTGCAGGTGTGATATTATGTAATAAAACATGTAGATAACGTAACCTCATCCATCCATCCAAGGCAAAGCAAACAAAGTTAGTCATAAAAAGAATAATGCCTAAAATTTAACGAACTAAAGCACAAAAGACTATCGAAACTGCGCATTATCTTTTTCAAAAACTTTCGTCAAATTAATTTGAAATATTATCACGTTTCATAGCAAAAACAGTGCGTTAATAACAAAGTTTTAGCAATAGAATTTACGATATGATATTATTAATTTATGGGAACCCGCATAAATTAAAATGTGCTATCAAAGGATGATGCGGAGCCGAGAGTGAGAAAACCTATCATAGGATTAACTAAGAACCCTTCGTGAGGCTTTGAAAGCCTACAAGTTGTATGGGAGAATTATTGATAGGATACTCGTATTAATTGAGTTTCTTGCATGATCCTCTTTTCCTGGTAACTTTCAAAGGAATATTGACTTTATAATTCAGTTGTAGGGATGTTATTATTTTGCAAGTAGGCAGTGTGTAGAAAATTACTTTATGAAATACATAATTGGAAGCCAATATCAAAATAAATCTGTGGAAAGGTCTGCCACAATGTGTGTGAGAATTGTTGTAACATCACTAATTAGTATGTAATTAGTATACACATCACTATCATTATCTATGTCTTTTCTATGTCTTGTCTATGATTGTCTTCACTTGCCTAATGGCTGTCTTGTTGTAAACCCCGTCTGTGATGTCGACTACTATGTGTCCTGTATAATAAACCAAGTCTTCCCAACGGTGTCTTTAATTCAACAACCAACAAACGTAACATGGTGTCTAAGTGGGTAATTTAAAATGAAAACGCAAGAACGCACGTGAAAATGCCGAATCCTCCAAGCAGCGAAGCGCGTGGTGACGACCAACATGGCGATTCAGGTTTGCGCACGAGTCTGAAACAACTCCACATCTCGTCGGATCCTGCGAATAATAACGCGGAGGCGTGGAAAAAATGGTTTCAACAGTTGGATCTGTATCTATTAGCCACAGGCCTGGACAAGTCGACCGAAAAACGTAAAATAGCCATTCTTTTACATTTAATCGGAGAACGTGGTCTCAATATATTCAACACGTTCAACCTGAAAATTGATTCGAGCACACTCAGCCAGGTCACAACAACATCGACAATTTCTTCGAGCCGAGGAGAAACGTGACGATGTGCAGATACCTATTCTTCACACTGAAGCAAGAAAAATCTGAAAGCATCCATGATTTCCTCACGGATTTGGAAACGAAGAGCAGGGAATGTGAGTTTGGCACGCTCAGGGAATCGCTCATCAAAGATATTTTTATTGCAAACCTAAATATTGATTTGTCACATGTACGTCAGAGGTTATTGCAAGAACCGGATTTGACATATCAGAGAATGCAAGAGCTGGCGATGACACTCATAGTCGCACAGCAGGATGCCGAGAAAATCGTCAAAGGAAGCGGCGTCGCCAGTGAAAACGTCATGCATCTCAGTCGAAGGAGCCGTGGTCGAGGTGAAAGCCGACAGCGTGCTTCCAGTCGCAAATCAGCTTCGAGCAAACGGCAGTCATCTTCGAGCAGTCGTGGTCCAGCTTCAAACAGCGAGGACACCAGCAACTCGAAGACAAGCAGCCGCTGTGGGCAGTCACATCGCTACAAGTGCCCAGCTAAAGGCAAGCAATGCAGGTCATGTAAATCTTTTGGTCATTTTGCTAAATATTGCTTCAAAAATAAAAAAATCAGTCAGTTGCAATCGTTTAATTCAGAAAGTAGTCAAGAATATTTTGTTGGAATGTTGAACAGTCAGTCAAAGTCGAGTCAAAGTCATAAAAGTCATTTACAAAGCAGTCAGTCAAACAGTCACACCGAACAGGCACACACAGTAAAGTCACCAGTCAGTCAGTCTAAACAGTCACCGTCACAGTGGTCATATTTAGACCAGTCACAGTCACCGTATCTCAATGATGAGAACAGTGACAAGTCAAAGAGATCTCACGGAGACTCAAATAGTCAAAAGTCCCAAAGTCAACGTCCCTATTCTCATTATCTCTGTGAAGAAAATGGTGATACGTCTGAGAGATGCATTGAAAAATATCAACATCTCAGTGATGAAAACAATCACACGTCTGAGAGATTCACTCCCCAATCAAATAGTCAAAATATAAAATGTCAGTGTCCGTGTTTACATCTCAAAGATGAAAATGGTCACAAGTCTGAGGGATCTCACAACAAAATACAATATTATCACCACAAAAACAGTTGTCAGTATTCAGAGTCACATACAAATAGTCTTAAACAAAGTCAGTATTCACAGTCACATACAAACAGTCATAATCAACATAGAATCAACACTTTGGTAAGTAGTTATTCTAAACAGTCTTGGGAAAAAAATCTATTAGTAGGTAATAAAAAAAACTAAAATCATAGACTCAGGTGCAGATGTCAACATTATGTCAAAACAGACATACAATAACATTAAACGTAAAAACAATCTGTCAAAAGTATTGCTTGTCAAATGTCAAATAAACGTCACAGGATTTGGTGGAAAATCCATTCCGATTTTAGGCAAAGTCAGCTTAAATTGTAATTTGTGTGTAAACAATAATAACGTCGTCGAATGTATAACATTCATAGTAGCAAACTTAGATTGTCCAAATGTTCTTGGTCTACCAACTTATGAAAAGTTAGGTATAATATGATGAGGTTTCTACGTCTGAGCATTGTCGTTGGTTTGTTACCTAGGTTACGTTATTGTTGACTGTCTGGTCTTGTCAGTTTGTTTTTAATGTAAAAATAAAGTTTGTCGTATACGGTTATTATATATATGGTTTTACTGATAGTAATTAGGAATATGGAGACTTCCACAAGTAAATGGTGTTATTAGGAATTTAACAGGTTATGGTCCGCCCCATATTCCTGATCTTTAGTGATTGGTGAAAATTTGCCAAATTTACGATAAAATATTTTTTTTTGGAATTCATATACAATCTGATACTGGAGCAATGGTCTTTAAGAGTAAAATATGGCTCAATTAAAACCACAAAACGTGATTTGTCGGTTAGAGGACGGAAACAATTTTCATAATTGGAAATTCAGATTAGAGATGCTAATGGAAGAGAAAGGTCTTGGTAATATAGTGGCCTGCGCTGAGGTGAAGGAGGCAGATAAAAAGAAGGATGCAGAAGCAAGATCGCTAATAGTACAATGCATAGGAGATAATTTTTTGGAGATTGTGAAAAGTGCAAAAGTGCAAAAGATATGATGGGTTCTTTAGAAAACATATTTACACGAAAAAGTATAATGAATAAATTTAATTTGAAAAAGAGGCTAATCGAGTTGAAATGTGACATGAACGAAAAATTACAAGATTTTTTTCCAAAAATTTGACAAGCTGGTAAATGACATTGAAGTGATGTCAAAAATGGACGAGTCTGATAAAGTAGTACATTTGTTACTCGCTTTACCCGGTAAATATAATAATGTTACGACAGCCTTAGAAGCAATGAATGAAGAACTTACTTTAGAAAAGACAAAAAGGATTCTACTTGATGCAGAAATTAGACTTAATGACATGATTGCACCAAACCAAGATAGTGCATTTAATATAGAATGCTGGAATTGTAATGAAAGAGGACACACAGCAAGATATTGTCATAAAAATACTCAAAACAGACAGTATTATACATCCCAACGGGGAATTTCTGTCGGGGGTCCTGAACTATATAGACGAGGTCGTGGCAGAATGCAGGGACGCACTCGAGGTGCAAATAGAGCGAGTACATCGAGGGACAATGCAATAATTGTTCACGAAGAAAGTACCGAGGAAGTGGGCTGCATGGTTGATGGAGAGTTTAATTTAACTTGTAAGGCTTTTCTTAATCGATCAATTTACTTTGTAGTAGATTCTGGTGCATCACAAAATTTTATATCAGATCGTTATACACAGTGTATGACAAATATAAGAAACCTAGAACAGCCCATACCAATTAACACAGCTAATGGTGAAAAATTAATTGCATATCAAAGCGGCAGTTTACCAATAAAATGTGGCAATGTTAAGATCACTGTTAACGGACTTATAGTGGCAAATTTAGCCTATAATCTTCTATCTGTACGAAAGTTACTGGAAAAACCAAACGAGATTATATTTGTTAATGAATATGCAAAAATTATTTTTTATAATGGCTCTACTATATGTGCATACAATAATGGCAAACTTTATATCTTACAGGGTGAAATTGTAATAGAGAATGGTGTCGCGGCTTTATACTCAGCGGAGGGCATGTTATGGCATAGACGATTAGGACATACCAGTTCTAAAACATTACGAAGGCTGCAGCTACCACTTAACAACAATGTATGTAACGCGTGCATGAAAGGTAAGGCAACAAGGCTACCATTCAAAAGGTTAGAGCGACCTAGGTCACGTCAGGTCTTAGAACTGTTGCACAGTGATATAGCGGGCCCATCTAACATTCCTACTATACAGGGTGAAATCTATTTTCAAACGATTATAGATGATTTTTCCCATTTTTGCGTAGTTTTTTTGTTAAAAAGAAAATCTGAAGCCGCTGATAATATTTTTAACTACATTCGCCGATACGAAAACGAATTTGAGGAAACAGTTAAAAGGATTAGATGTGACAATGGAGGTGAATATACCTGCAATAAATTACGTGAATTTTGTGCTCTGAAAGGCATCGCTTTAGAATATAGTTTACCATATTCACCAGCTAGTAATGGCGTTGCAGAACGAATGAATCGAAGTTTGTACAATAAAGCAAGGACTATGCTTGTTGAAACTCAGCTACCGAAAAATTTGTGGGGTGAAGCTATAAAATGTGCAGCTTACCAGTTAAACCGTTGTACCTCTATAGCTATTAATTATGAAACTCCTTGTGAGGTTTTATATGGAACAAGAGACCTAGATAAACTACGTGCATTTGGCGCAAAGGCGTGGGCTTACATTTTACCTAAACAGGATAAACTTTCTGAAAGAGCACGTGAGTGCAGAATGGTAGGACACAGCAGGACAGGGTATAATCTATGGGATCCTAAAAACAACGAAATAATTATATCACGAGATGTAAGATTTGATGAAAACGACATTATATACAAAGAAAGTAATCAAGTTAATATAGAACAACGGTGGCAAAGAGGAGTTATGTCAGAAATTATCTCAGTAAATAATAATAGGATTGCAGAACCTGAACAAGGTAATGAAAATAGAGAAGAGGTTATCATTAATAATACGAATTGTGATGAAGAAATTACCGAACCAGAAGAAATGTTTGAAGATTGTACTGAAGAGAATTTAAATGAAAGAGACGGTGATACAAATGAAAATTTAATAAAAACAAGAAGTGGCAGAAATGTTAGACCTCCGAAAAAGTTAGAAGATTATGAAACTTACGTGGCCTACTGTTTGTGTACAGGTGACCCAGGTTCTTACAAAGAAGCTGTTGAAAGGGGTCAAGACTGGCAAGATGCCATAGACAAAGAATTAAATTCCCTTAAATCTTTGGAAACCTGGGAAGAATCGAAATTACCTGAAGATAAAAAGGCTATAGATACCAAATGGGTATTCACTACTAAAAAGGATGGTACAAAAAAGGCCAGATTGGTGGCGAAAGGTTTTCAAGAAGAAACACTGTTTAATGTATATTCACCAGTAGCTCGTATGCCTACAATTCGTATGATGCTGAGCCAAGCAGTACAAAATGATATGTATATGAAACAATTAGATGTTCCAACGGCGTTTTTAAATGGTTTTTTAAAGGAAGAAGTCTATATAAAACCACCTCTAGGAGTAAAAGTTGAAAAAGGTGTTGTTTTGAAACTAAAACGATCGCTCTATGGGTTAAAACAAGCACCTAAATGCTGGAATGAAAGACTTCATTCTTTTTTAATGCAGAAAGGGTTTGTACAATCTAAACATGATTTTTGTCTTTATATTCTGGACGACGTATATTTGTTAGTGTATGTTGATGATATCATTCTAATGTCAAAAAATGAAATAAACTTACACAAAGCACATTTGTTTTTAAAAACTGAATTTAACGTTAAGGACCTTGGGGAAGTGAGTACTTACTTAGGTTTGGATATTGTGAGAACGCAAGAATCAATTTTAATTTCTCAAGAATCAGCAATAAATAGATTGCTTGATAAATTTAACATGACAGATTGCAAAGGAGCTGAGACGCCGATGGAAGTAAATTTTACCACAGATGACAATGAAACTATTACTTTGGATATACCATATCGCGAGCTAATTGGTAGTCTACTACACTTAGCTACTTCGACTAGACCAGATATTTGCTTCGCAGTATCTTTTTTAAGTAGATTTTTAGATGCGCCTACTTTATCACTGTGGAAAGCAGCTAAGCGTGTTTTGCGGTATTTAAAAGAAACAAAGTCAAAATCTCTCGTATATAAACGGGATAGCAGGTGTAGCTTAGTTGCCTATACCGATGCTGACTGGGCTGGTGACAAAAAAGACAGAAAAAGCGTGAGTGGTTCTGTAGTTTTCTTTGGAAATAATTTGTTGGCCTGGTTCTGTAAGAAACAAAATATGGTCGCCTTATCAACAGCCGAAGCTGAGTATGTAGCTGCGGCTCTAGTGTGTGCCGAATTAATTTATATAAAGGGTTTGGTACAAGATTTTAACTGTCCTTCAAATTCAATATTACTTGTAGATAATCAAAGTGCGATTAAGTTAATGGAGTCAAATGAAAATAGTAAGAGGTCAAAGCATATTGATATAAAATACCATTTCATCAAAGATTTAATTAGTAAACGGGTTATAATTGTGAAATATGTAAGCACGAATGAAAATGTAGCAGATATTTTGACAAAGGCTTTGGGAAAACTGAAGCACAACTATTTTGTACAAAAACTAGGGTTTAATTAAATATATTAGATAAGGTTATATTTTAGATGAGGTTACTTTAATAAATTGTTATCAGTTTTAATTTCAACAACTTGCATTTGTGTTTTTTATTGAACTGAATAAAGTTCTTGAAATTAAGGGGGGATAGGATTATTAATACATTTAAAAGATAAATTTTAATTTTAATTCTTTTTAATACCTAATGATTGTTATTGTTATTTTATTGTTCTCATTTTATAACAATTCTTATTCTGTGATGAATTAGAATTGAGGGGGGATGATGAGGTTTCTACGTCTGAGCATTGTCGTTGGTTTGTTACCTAGGTTACGTTATTGTTGACTGTCTGGTCTTGTCAGTTTGTTTTTAATGTAAAAATAAAGTTTGTCGTATACGGTTATTATATATATGGTTTTACTGATAGTAATTAGGAATATGGAGACTTCCACAAGTAAATGGTGTTATTAGGAATTTAACATAATAAAACGTGTATTTTCAGTAACAAAACAAGATTTTTGTAAACAAATCCTTACACAATATAATGATGTCTTTCAGGGTCTTGGGTGTCTACCTCCAGTCTGTCATCTTAAACTCAAGCCTGAAGCAGTACCATGCGTTGATCCGCCCAGAAGAGTTCCATTCGCGTTACAAGGGAAATTACGTGAAGAGTTGGATCGCATGGAGAAGATGAATGTTATTGAGAAGGTCACAAAACCTACTGAGTGGGTTAATTCAGTTGTCGTTACTGTAAAAAGCACAGGTCAGTTAAGAATATGTCTAGATCCTAGGAATCTGAATAAAAATATCATGAGGGAATTCTATCCACTCAAGTCAATTGATGAAATTAGGTCACAGCTTGAAGGTGCTGTATGTTTTTCTCATTTAGATGCTTTTTCTGGATTTTGGATGATACGTCTAGATGAATATAGTTCAGAATTGTGTACTTTTCAAACACCATTTGGCAGATATAAGTATTTAAGATTACCATACGGAATAAATGCTTCATCAGAATTTTTTCAAAGAGTTATGATGAATTTATTTGGTGATATTGAAGGAGTCTTAATATTCATTGATGATATATTAGTCTATGGCCCAAATGAATCTGTTCATAATGAAAGATTACATAAAGTCATGCAAAGAGCACGTCAAGTCAATTTAAAATTTAATAAGTCAAAATGTAAATTTTTAGTCTCAGAAGTATGTTTCTTGGGTTATATCTTTAGTAAAGATGGTGCCAGGGCAGACAAAGAGAAAGTCAAAGCCATTGTCAATATGCCCACACCAAAAAATGTCAAAGAGTTACAGAGAATATTAGGAATGATAAATTATTTAGGACCTTTTATAAGTAACTTGTCAGAAAAAACTCAAATATTAAGAAATCTTTTGAAAAAGGATTCAGTCTGGACTTGGGATGAGAATCATAGTCAAAGTCTTAATAAATTAAAAGATGAGATCACAAACTCACCAGTCTTAGCTCATTACAATCCCAAGATTCCATTAGTCTTGTCAGTCGATTCATCAAAGTCAGCTTTAGGTGCAGTCATATTACAAGCAAACAAACCTATAGCATATAGTTCAAAAACTTTAACCGAAACCCAGGAAAGATATGCTCAAATAGAAAAAGAGCTGCTAGCTATTCAATTTGGTTGTGAAAAATTCCACCAATATGTATATGGTAATAGAGTCATAGTGCACACTGATCATAAACCTTTAGTCTATTTATTTAAAAAACCTTTACATGATGTCCCCGCTAGATTACAGCGTATGATGTTAACTTTACAAAAATATGATTTGGAAGTTATACATGTCCCAGGTAAAGAAATGTTTATATCAGACACTTTGTCAAGAGCCGCTTTAAAAGACCATTATACACCTGAAAATGAGTCAGAAATGTCATGTCATGTCAATATTATGTATGCTAATTTAGCAATCACAGATGAATACAGCAAGAAATTGGCACAGGAAACCAAAACAGATGAGTCCTTGCAATTATTAATCAAGTATTATTATGAAGGTTGGCCAAAAAACAAAAATAATGTCAGTCCACTGGTAAAACCATTTTGGAACATTCAAGGAGAAATCCATGTCATTAAAGATTTAGTATTCAAAGGTTCAAAATTAATAGTACCACAGTCTATGTATAGTGAAATGTTAGAAAAAATTCACAAAGGTCACCAAGGTATAAATAAATGCTTAACTTTAGCTAAAGAATCTTTGTATTGGCCAAATATGTCTAGTAGTATTAAGAATTTAGTAGAACAATGTCTTATATGTGCAAAATTCAAGCCATGTAACCAAAAGGAACCACTACAAAACTTTGAAATATGTAAATATCCATGGCAACAAGTCGGTATTGATTTAATGCATTTTGATAATTTAGTTTATCTAATAGTCACAGATTATTACTCAAAATACATAGAGATTGCATTATTAAATAAAAACAGCACATCTCAAAATGTAATAATTCACTTAAAATCAATTTTTGCACGTCATGGAATACCATTGTCATTGGTGTCCGATGGTGGTCCTCCGTTCCAGTCAATAGAGTTTAAAAACTTTTTAGAAGAATGGGACATAGAACATGTAGTTACTAGCCCATATCATTCACAGTCGAACGGACAGGCTGAATCTTCTGTCAAGATAATAAAGAAAATGCTAAAGAAATGTAAAGAAAATAAAACAGACCCATATATAGCTTTATTGCAATACAGAAATACGTCGAAAAACAATTTAGCATCACCAGCACGATTGTTAATGTCTAGAAACTTAAGAGATAACATTCCAGTGTCATATAAAAAATTGAAACCAAAGGTTGTCACATTTCAGGATTACAAAGAGTCGGTCAGGAAAAATAATAGTAACAAATCTAGGTATTATGATAGAAATACAAAGTCTTTGTCAATGTTACATTATAATGACCTTGTCTATTTTAAAAGAAATCCCAAAAGTAATTGGGAACAAGCCGTTGTCAAACAAAGAATGATGAATAATAGGTCATATGTTGTTGAGGATGTCTATGGTGTAAGGTATAGGAGAAACAGAATACACTTAAGACATAAGTATTCTGATAACTTCACAAACCCTCCTATGCAATCCAAATCGTCACAGGGGAGAGAGGAAGGTGACAGACAGGAGTCTAGACTTCAAGCCTCTTCTCAAAAATCCTCACAAGTCACAACAAGGTCAGGTCGTATTGTTAAACCAACAAGAAGGTTAATTGAAGAAATAGATTAACTTAGAATTATAAATAAAGTAAGATCTAATGTTAGTCTTAGTATTAATAAGAATGTTGTCTAGTCTTAACATAGCTATAAGTATCAAAGCATGTTGTCATTTATAAGTTAAGTCGTTTGCATAGTTTATAATTGTCTGTCAGGGGTTAAAGTTAAACTCAACAAGGGGGATGTTGTAACATCACTAATTAGTATGTAATTAGTATACACATCACTATCATTATCTATGTCTTTTCTATGTCTTGTCTATGATTGTCTTCACTTGCCTAATGGCTGTCTTGTTGTAAACCCCGTCTGTGATGTCGACTACTATGTGTCCTGTATAATAAACCAAGTCTTCCCAACGGTGTCTTTAATTCAACAACCAACAAACGTAACAAGAATCAAAATAAAACGTCCTATAGTTATAATCCCATAGGTCAGCAAATTGGTTTGATGGAGGTTTGAGGCAAGTAAAGGAATGCCTAATTATTTATTATTTATCATGCCTTGTAATTTTTACTGGGTTGCATTCATGTCCCACTGCTGGGCAAAGGCCTCCTTTTCCATACCTCTATATCCTGTGCAATCTCTGGCCATGATAGCCCCGCAAATATGATCTGGTCATATTTGCGGGGCTATCATGGCCAATAGTTGACATAATAAAGAAAAAATAAGACAAAAATGAAGTTGTGAAGAATGCTTGCAAGACCAGACTTTGTTCGTTTAAATCTGGTAAACACAAGATAAAATGCTTTACAACCACGTCGTTTGTATCTGACCTAGTTTTGACTTTCAAAGGTCACTTTGAAATATAATAAGCAATACAGAATTTGAAACAATTTAGTTTGAACAAGTTTAGACACCCTGACACGGTCTGTTTAGGTGTCAGATGGCTTGATTGCGGTCCAGACTGTATTTGCCTTTATCTTAGGCTCCAAGCTTCTTCTTCTGAAGTCGTAAGCTCTTTTACTGCATGGTATTAAGAGGAAAATTACTAAATTACAACTTAAGTTAAGCGTTATGTTATAGTACTTAAACTGGCAGTGACAGAATTACATAGCTCTCAGGCGGGTGTAAACAGACCTCATCACAGAGCCGTCAACCAAGCATTCTGCTCATCATCCTAAGTATCTACACGCAACAAGTATTGCAGGATAAGGACTTTTTTTTGGCATCAAAAACCACATTTTACGGTATACGTCAATGTACCGCACTCAAAAAAATATGCTTGTAAAAATCTTATATTAAAAAAATAGTGTTTATTGGGAATAAGTAATATAAATTAAATGTACATTATTAACAAATTAACTAACTTAAACTAAAAACTTAAAATCTGGCGTCAAGAAACTCTTCCTCTACGCTGTCAACTGGTAATGTCCCCAAGAGACTGGCAGCGTTACCACGCTGAATGCCACCTTTGGCCAAGGTAAAAGTCAGCCCTAGGGTCACGGGAAGTATCAACTAAGCGTTTTGATTTCCTTGAAAAGGCTTTGAGCACTTGGTCCCCCAAGGTCCTAGGGTTTCAAACCCAAACGGCTCAAAAATATAATTACCAATAGGGTAACTATATTTACCCCGCTGGAGGTGCTCCGCAGCCGTAGCGGCAGCCCCTGCACAGCGCGATGTACTAGGAAGATGGGAAGGCGTAAGAGTATCGACACATGTTGCGTCCCACACTAGAGGCCCACCCATCTTCCATGGAAACAAAGACATGCCGTTCGGTCTCTTGCCATCGTCGCGTGCCAGACCAACATTGGGTTCTAATAAAGCGTGAACACCGACGGTAACAAGAGATCACCGGATGATGTCATTCAAGTTCGTGTACCGCGCAAATAGGCCCGCACTTCAGCTGTCTTAAAAAAAAATTAAGTATTAAAAAAAAAACTTGTCCAAAAGTTGAAACTTTGACCCCCAACATCTCTGTAACTAGAAGGTTCACAGGTATGGTGTAGAGCAAAAAAAAATCGCATTCACGGGGAAAACAAGTGCCTTTCGTCTTCGTTAAGAGGTATTTTACAACCTTTACCTATATGTTGCTCTGTGCTCGTAGAACAAAATTTCTTGAAAGATGAACTGAGGAAGAGGGCGTCTGTTACATTAACCACGTTGAATTCAACTTATTGTTTTTTATTCTCCGAGCAGTCTTTTTTTTTAAATATGTGATCTGGCAGGTCTACCCGGTCTGACCGAACTATCCTGAGGACCCCTTGAGAATATGGCCTCTAGCCAGAGGTCTTTGAGCAGTCATTTTACTTTCCTTTCTGCGATTCCTATTACGCGAACCCACTCAATCGTTTTACTAACCAGAGTAAAGTCCTACAAAGAAATGTGTAAAATATAAATAAAAGCGTTAATTCCAAATTTACAGGCAATTTATTTTACCTGTTTAAGTAATTTTACAAAGTTGCATTCTGGAAAGACTGTGAGAAAGTAACATTAAAATATTCACTTCACTGTACTCGTCGTTCCACAAAAGGTTTTATTTCGACATTCACTGGCAGACATTTAAATTAAAAGTGTCGTAATTATTTTGACTGTGGTAGTCTTTTTATATTTAAAGTAATATAGTGGGTTATTAAATAATGAAGTCTGCCTGGAATAAAATATGAAAACTGTTACAAAATAATTTCTCTTGTTTGGTGTTGTAGATAATCAAAGAAGCTTTAATTAAAATGAGACATATATTGGTACATATTTTTACGCCAATTTGATAATACAAACATAATTTTGTACAAACATAAATTGTGACATGCTATAAAATTCAAATGCCAGCAACCCAGCACAACAAAAGTAAACCACTCCAAACTAATATTTTGTCGCGACACACAGTAATTCCGAAAGTACCGACTCCAACATACATTTTTCAATAGCTGACATTCAAAATCGCTGCCATTTGAAAGTCGCATATTGAAGTACTATGAATGGCAACCTTTACACCAAGAATAGCGAGCTCAATGCATTTAGTGAAGTAAATATCGCGAACACTATCTCGCTACAGGCGTTGTGCAGGCAGAGCTATAGCGTAGTTTCTCTTTTTACGGGATTTTTGGTTTATTTTCAGCCATTTTGGATTAAAGAGTTAAGGTAAAGTAGGTCAAGCATCTTTACTGCTATCTGTTCTATCTCAAAATGGTAAGTAATCCCCAACCAAGTACATCGTGAAGAAATTGGCTCGTCATCTTGTGTCCAACACTCCACACTGGGTACCAAATGGTGGACTACAGCTCTCTGTCAGTGTCCCAGCAGTGGCAAAGCAGTTGAAAATTATATTGTGATTTTATTGACAAGGATAAATTGCGTTATATCTACGAGTATATCTTACTGATACTCTAGCACTTGTTTTTACCTAATTGAAAACAGTAACATTATGGCATACATCTAACGTGGGCTTAGCAAACACGGCCTTAACTGCCTTCATCGAATGAACTTTAGCAAGTTTAAAGGTATCGAAAACATTTCTTGCAAATACTTCCGTAGGGGGGGGGGGGGGTGAGCGACGTCATACTTGTATCAGTTAGTAACCAATCCAGTCGCTATTGGACTGTTTATGACGTCACACACTGCATCCATGTGGCCATACAAAACTATGCTCAGTATACCAGTATACGATCAAAGCCAAAGGTGGTCTTTGCTAATTCAGTATTAATGAATGCTAATGGATCAATTAGCGATTGAAAGGGCATGTCATGGAGTCCTAGGTACATGAATGCAACTCAATGGATGGATATCTAAGTATGCAGTAATGAGTCGTAGGGCTAAAGCCATGGTGGTGGTCTACTCTGGACGTGTTTTCAATTACTCGAATTGGGCTTTGACTGTAGATGAAAGAGTGAATTTTGCCTGAATATAATCGAGTTCCAGTCTGTCAGGAAAGTTCATTGGTGCATTACTTTTTCTTGCTAAGGGGTAAATGCGGTGAGTTAAGAAAGGTAATCTGTCCAGCACTTTCTGAACTAATATGTTTGAGTTTGCATTAGTATAACCGCAAACAACTGAATGCCGGTTGTTTATATTTAGCGACTGCCTCCACAACCGAATTCTCATATAAAGATTGTTTGTCAGATTTTTTAGCTTCTGACTACTCGTAACGACTAGCGACTGTCGAATACCGACAGCACAAAGGGGTTTTGGTAATGTTAGGGGCTGTCAGCCATTTCTAGGATTAACCTCGGTATGAATAAAATATATATTTTATTCATTCCGAGGTTAATCTTATAAATGGTTGATATTGATTTATCATAATATGAATTTACGTTACAAGTCGCAAACTGGTCAAAAGATGATAATTTATAAAATCAAGTGAATTGTCCTATTTTCAGAATTTTAATGTAATTTATAATAGGAATTTATTAAGATTATGCTAAAGCGGCAATTTTTCAGATATTACTCTAAACTGGGCCTTTACTGCGCAATGTAGTGACATTTGTGCCTTCGGAAAATAATTCACAAACTACTTTATTTTATTCTTCATGAAATTATCAGTTTAACAGTGGAACTAAAACTAACAAAATAAATATACCTATCCTGGCTATGTTACAAAAAGGATGAATTTGTTTAGGCTAGCTTATGTTAGTTTAGTTCTAGTTAACTAGACAAACTGTTCCCTTGAAATGAGCCATGCTTAATTCAGGTCTCGTGATGTAGTTAGGTACCTACGAGATTTATTTTTACATCTACTCTGAACACGTGTAACTTTTAATTAGGTAGGTGAATAAGTCTTACAAAGGTACCTAGTTGTTTTAGATCATACTTGAAAATGTTCTGGAGTATGGGTTAAAGGCGTGAGAACTACCAGGTACATAGTTTAGTCGCACGACCAGCGTTTGACCAGTTTTGTTCATAACAGCGTCCGCCGTACCCATATGGCTGGCGAACGGTCTGCGAGCTTGCACCTCACAGCCGGTGCGCGGACCACGAGCTTACATCTCGCTGACGACGCGCGGCGTAGTTAGCGCGCTGGCGGCTAGCCGTAGCCTGAATATTCTAAACAGGGCAACAGCTGTGCTGGTGCGGCGCCGGTATAGTGTGGCATGACCTCTAGTCGTTAGCGTACCGATACATTTACAAGTGCATAAAACCTATTCAATACGATTATTATGAAGCCTATCAGTCCAACTAGATTTAAAAAAAAAACGCTAGATTTAAGAAAAATAAAACTTTGAGAAAGATCTGAATAGTTTTGATGCAACATCTTTTACTCGATTCAACCAAATTTTCCCTGTGAATAAACTTCCTTGAACTTTTCCACTAAAACAGTGTAGAAATGTTCCCCAACAAAGTTTTCTATCAAGAATTTAGTTCCACAACCCAGTACGTAAAACTAAAATTCTTCATTTATAAATATGGAAAATTCCTTTATACAATATGAATAAAATTCAAAGTGGAGCAAAAATATTCCAGAATTTTTAATATCACATGTTTTGTGCGTTGACTTCATGTTTTAAACTTAAATAACAGCGGTAACTGTTACTATAACGTTATTTTTAACGTAAACCATTATTTTTAACGAGACAACTTTTACATGAACTGTACCTTTTAGTTAGTGGACTAACATCTATTGAGTTTTTTGTTTACCAGTTAGATTCACACTTTTAACACGTATTTTATTTGAGCAAAATGTTGTTTTCGATTAAAATCAAATTAAAAAATCTGTGTACCAATGCTTATTAAAAAAAAGTTGCGTTTTTCACACAGCCACAATCTTCCCCAAATTAAAGATGTTTTCGTTACGATAAGTTATTACTTATCGAAATCCCTAAAGAAACTAAGCAACAGGAAACATTCAACTTCTTTGATGGAGTTATAGAACTTAAACCTTACCTACTTTGTAATAAGGATAACATTGTAGTATAATTCTGCCGTCATAACAAAGAAGGCCGTAACTAACAATTTTGTCAAAAATGAGTTATAACCATATTTGGAATCAGCAAAGAAAATGCTATCTTGCGGTCTTACTCACAAAGCTGTATCTCGTATGAGATCAAAGATAGCATAAGCATTTAAGCCCTAACTACGACATAAATTATGGTTTTTGAATCTGAAAAGCCTTAATTACACAATAACGGCTTTTTTTTGTTAGTATTTTCGTAATTCTAGTCTGGAAGGCCGCAATTACCAATTAAATATTGTTAAGCTTTAAATATTAAATAAATTTACTACTAGAAAAAGCCCTAACTACGCAATAAGGGCTTTTTACATAAGTATTTTGAAGGAACGCTTCCTCATTCAGAAGCCATGCCAAGCCAAGCTAAGCCGTAATTACATTCTACGCAATTACGCCCTTTCAGATAAGTATTTCACAAATTATAATTATTTTTTTGCTAAGACAAAAGGGCAAAAATAAAATAAAATGAATACGCATGTATGATTTTAAATAAATTATGGTTCAACATAAAGGGTGTAAAACACCTCTTAACGAATACGACAGGCACTTGTTCTACTCGTCATTCTGATCATTATTTTGTTCCACACTATACCTGGGAACCTTCTAGTTACGGAGATATTGGGGGTCAAAGTTGCTAGATTTTGACAAGCTTTTTTTTAAATACCACTTTTTATTGCATAATTTTCACTTTAAATTTCTCTACGATCCCCGTACTATTCAATCCATCCATCCGCACAATGTTTTGAGTGTGTTACATTGAGTTATACCACGAAACATGATTTATAACCTCAAAAAAAAAAGTTGTTTCCCAGCAATATTTTTTGCGTAAAGTTACTTAGTTTGATATACAGAATGCTTGGTTAACGGCTTTGTGATGAGGTGAAATACACCCTGTATAGCCTATATTTTTTGACGTTTTATAAAATAAGCATCACTAACTAAAACCATTCAGTAAACCGCGGGCCTCAGTTTTAGATAAAACTTCAATTATCTCGGAATCAACGTTGACGTAGTTACGGCCTTCTTTCTTATCACGGCAGAATTGAAAGCCGAGGGTCCATCAGGTAATATACTAAATGTTCTGCCAAGTAGGTAATATAAAAATATTCAAGTTTTTACCGCATTCCATAGCAAAGCTGAAAATATAGGGTGGCTGATAATTAGGTCCTTGTTCACCGAAAGATAACAGTCTGATTATCTAAAAAAAATCAAACCGACTTAAAAAAAAACAAAAAAGTGAAAAATAACTTTAGCTTCTGAAGTCGGTGACCTTTGTTTGATTGCTTTAGTTTTTTTTGTCACCGACTTCAGAAGCTAAAGTTATTTTTCACTTTTTTGTTTTTTTTGAAGTCAGTTTGATTTTTTGCAAAAAAGTTTTTATTTTTCACTTTTTAGTGGTTCATGTGTGCTTCATACATGAAAAGTGCATACCGTTACGATTACAACAAGCCCAAACACGACTATGGTACATTGTCTCATTATGGAGTTCCGTGAATCTTGGCTTCATCATCAGATCTGATGGTAGAATGGTTCTTATCAAACGCAAATGCTTCATTTGTTGTAGAAAATAGCAAAATCGCAACACGTTTTCATATAAAATTTGAAGAGTTCCCTCGATTTCGCCAAGATTCCATCATCAGATCCCGACTTGGTGGCTATGGGATCATTTGGAAAGAATACCCTTTCCAACAAAAAAAGAATTTTCCAAATCGCTTGGCAAACGACGGAGTTATGTCCGAACAAACATAAAAAAAAAATAGAAACATCCGAATTGAGAACCTCCTCCTTTTTTTTAGAAGTCGGTTAAAAATAGCTGTCACTGTGACATATTCCTATACAAAACTGTGTTTTAAACAGCTGTTTTTCAAATAATCAGACCGTCATATTTTTGGTGAACATAGACCTTAGTGACCGATACTTAAACACGTGCTTGTACTCGTATCATTGATTATACTCATGATAACAAACAACTTTTACCAAACCTGAAATCGCGAAGAAAAATCTATTCTTCAAAATATAAGTTGTGGTCAAAATGAATTAGCATGTTAGGGAATTAAGGTTTTGTTTAATCATATTTCCACAAAAAGTGCATTAAGTTTCCTACATTTTTAAATTTTGTTCGTGGATTTGGCTGAATGAATACATTTCCTTTACCTGTCACGTGACAACGATCTTTGTAAATATTTTCCGTGGATTGAACGCTCAAAGAAGAGGTTGAGGACATTGGGGCTGAGGTTCTTTTTCGAGCTCGGGCCACCAAGGGAACAAGTCGTATAGTATCAAGTGAAGAGACCTACTGTAAGTCAGTCGGATTTAAATAAGTAGGTACCTATTATAAAATATCATGCCGTGTAATAAACTGTGACCGTTATTTTGTTCAAAAGTGTTGAATTCTAGGGTGTAACTGTTGCTAGTTTTGTAATTTCTGTACAAAGTATGTACAATGCATTATATTCCAAAATAAGTATTGTGTGGTTCAGTTGTAAAGATAATAAATGTGTGATTTAATTGTTACACTAAGAGTTTTTGACGTGATAACGTCTTATAAATTGATAATACCAGCAACACTCATGAAAAATAGTAACGTTCCATGTTCCATAGTAACGTTCCACCGTTCCACGTGTTTTATTACATAAAATAATGATTATGACGTTTTTTGCGGAGTTTTAAAACAGGCCGACTCAAAAGTGTCCTTGTTACGTAACATCTCAAACGGTAAATGATAAATGATAAACGATAAATGATAAATGATAAATGACAAATGATAAATGATAAATGATAAATGATAAATGATAAATGATAAATGATAAATGATAAATGATAAATGATAAATGATAAATGATAAATGATAAATGATAAATGATAAATGATAAATGATAAATGATAAATGATAAATGATAAATGATAAATGATAAATGATAAATGATAAATGATAAATGATAAATGATAAATGATATATGATAAATGATATTTATTCAGCAAGTAGGTTTTCTCAAACACTTTTACACGTCATTTTGACGTGATAACGTCTTATAAATTGATAATACCAGCAACACTCATGAAAAATAGTAACGTTCCATAGTAACGTTCTACCGTTCCACGTGTTTTATTACATAAAATAATGATTATGACGTTATCACGTAAATCTATCGTCCGTAAACCGACTTTACAGACAACCATTTTTTTATTAACTTTGCTCCCTCTGACATATAGACACAGAAACAGAAAATTACAGTCAATATCTAGTTGAAGCTTAAATGTTAATTCATTAACAAGCAGATTTTTTTTTTCGCCCTTTCAGTTTGGTCCCATAGTTATTAGTTGTTTGTTATCATGAGTATAATCACGTGTTTAGGTATTGGTCACTAATATTAATACCCATCACTTCTAAATAGTAACAACTAGTGAATAAACTAGCTCCTGCACGCAGATTTCATCTGACATGGCATGCTGCCGAGAAATATCTCTCAGTCAAGCTGGGGGTCTAAAATGGCCACTTTAGCAAAATCATAATATGAAAAACACAATATATAAAATTCTAAATTCTTAAAATGGACTTTATGATTATAGGGTCCATTTTAAGAATTTAAAATTTAATAATAAAAAATATTTATTTTTGTAATGCTGCTATTGTGAATTGCTTATATTTTGGTTTATTGAAGAAAAACACATCTTATGATCTTATTAGTTATTTTTAGTCTGTCACAATGATCATCAATAATTTTCTTTACTTTTTTCATATTTAAAATTATTTACTTTTTAAGCTGCCAGTACTTATTAGCAATCTAGAATGATCGATTATCATCGAACCTATACGACTATAAAGTCCATTATAATTTCTTTTTTATAAAATAATAAATACACACTGCCTTAGGAATATGTTTGATTTACAAATTTAGGTTTTACGTTGTATGAACTTCGCATACTCCGCAGGCCTCTTAACTGTTTGGATCTACGAGATTCATGAACTGCTCAAGAGGTTATACAGTAAACCAAAGCGCAGTGATAGCCTAGTAGTATGGACAGTCGCACTGGAAATTCACAGGTCTGGAGTTCGAACTCTGGTGTCGTACCTCTAGTATTGTATGATTGTCACTTGTTTTGGTGAAGGAAATCATCTTGAGGAACGAAAAGTTAAAAAAAATAAAAAAGTTAAAAACAAGTTAAAAAAAATATATCATCACAACTTTAATTTATTCTCACCGGGTTCACCACCCTCACTAACTCTAGTAATTAAAATTCCCCCTTAAAATATAAGAATAAAACCATATTTTATGCCTTGTCTACCTACCTGTGGGTTATTCTAATTCAATTGTCATTGTCAAAGTTTTCTTTAGAAATTAAAAATTCAACTCGTCAGCGTCGTTACAGGGATTTGCATAATTTTGAGGATTTCGACCTTGTGGCCCAGTTTGACCCGCAAATGTTTTTGTAATACTTTTGTTCAAGTTTTTGGAGGAGAAGTTTTGTTTTCGCTGTTTAAGATCCCTTGAGAGGAGTTTTCGCTGTTGACTTTTTAGCGATACGTAGGTATTTTAAATTAGAAATCAGTTGTTATGAATGACTGATGAGGCATTAATAGACCTACAAATCCCATTTCCACAATTTCCCATCAGTAAAAGGCATTAGGTTCAAGTTAGTTTTTATCAAAAACTCATGCAGATTATAAAATACATTGTTAAATAACATTTTTTATTTTTTATTTTTTTATTAAGCTGAAACACTCGAAGGAGCTCGTGGCTAAATAACAACCGCTTGGGTCAATCTTCAGGTAAAGTCGCGCTTGTTTAAGGTGGTCTTTACATGGGTTTCGGGTCATTACATAGTTACCGAATTTCCTCCATGCCTCAAAAAGCACGTTCAGCCGTTGGTTCTAGCTCTCAGTTTTAGATTTATCCATTTGTAACAGGGTCAGTGGCCCGAAAGTTTGACAACCAGTTTCACCAAGGGATATCGTATAACCCAGTACTATGACTTAGCAATCTATCACCGACTCTCTACTTGGTTGTAGATTGCTTTTAGTTTTTCATCAGACCTATATCATTTACTAGTTCATGCAAGCGGCTGATGCATAATCCCCCCATCCACCATGTCAGCTAACGCTGGGTTAACTTATAAGTCATTCGAGATCTATTGAACAAGATGGCAATCGATCGGCGTAAAAACACTACCTAAAATGCAACGGACTATAACTGGGTTTTGGAGGTCAATATACAGTCAGTAATAGACAGTCAGTCCATGTAAAATACTTGGATTCAGCTACATTCGGTTAGACTGGAATTCAAAGACAACAAAGTTGAAAAAAAAACATGAAAACTGTAACTTGAAACACGAGAAAACGTCTTACCAACAATACGCCTATCAACAAGATGTAAATAACGTATGTAGAATAAGAGTATCGAAATAGCTGTTTGGGTATTTATTTCAATGAAATCACGTGTATGTTGATTGGCTATCATTACTAAACAAGTGAACATCAAAGTGAACGAATCACCCCCAATTTTCGTAATTGTAACATGTTACACGTGTTTCAAATAGAAGCCTGTTCAACGAAATATGACGTTTATGAAATTATAACTTCACTGAGCACGGCGAGTTGTAGTGACAATAATGTTTTGATCGATGATGACAAAGACATAATATAAACTATTGACGTCTAAAAGCGCCGTTTGCTTACATCACGATGTCACCAAATAATTGACATAAGTGGGAAATAATAAAGGCTATACGTCCCTTGATTGAATTATGTGATCCCAAGATCCCCGAAACACAAAGGGCTAAGAAGGAACATCGATGGGTTTTAGTCAGTAAAAGTCTGACACTCCCTTCCGTTGAGCGGGAGGAGTCATTTGATGAATTCACAACCCAAAAAAAACGTAAGTATACATTGTCCCAATTTTAGGGTTAGGTACTTATACATAATATCGACAGTAACTACATCGACGGTCACTGTATCGACAGCTTGCCCAGCTGCATCGACGAGTAAATGAGCCGATAGTACGCTAAATCGACTGTACATCAAATCGATGGTAAGCTGCATCGACTGCCCGCCCCACATTTAATTGAAACAGAAGCATTTTATAACGTTGTAGTACTCATTATTGTCAATGTTATAGTTATTTTGAAAGTTATTGTAATAATAACCAAGGGTACTGGATACGAATTCATGATTGTTCAACCATTTTATGTGGGTTAAAAACTAGCAATATACAAAATTAATAAATTGTGATTATAAAATTAAACAAGCTTATTTTTAATCTAAATCCGGCTCAAGTTGGGCAGTCGATGCAGGGGTACCATCAAAATGGTGCACCGTTGATACAACTTATTATCGATGTGGTATACTGTCGATACAGCGTATTATCGATTTGGCGTACTGCTAATATAGCGTTTAATGTACTGTCGCCTCATTAACCCGTCGATGGAACGTTGTCGATATAGTGACCGTCGATGTAGTTACTGTCAATATTATGTAGGTAAGCCGTTTTACGAGATAGCAGCCAATATTTTAAAAATAAACCTAATTTTATGAATATTCCGTTTGAACCCTTTGTGTTACAATTTCTAACAAGATAATGATCATAAACTTTTCAAACACAAACACTGTTTTAAAACACATAAAGATTTCAAATGATTCAGAGACAATCGGATAAAGACTAGACATCAAAATTGCTAAAGCCTAACTTGTATACACGTGTCTAGTTGCATCAACTTGAAATTTCGAATAACATCCAAGTCTTGAGCTAAACTATTTCAATACTGAAGCCTTATTTTATTTCCAATAAGCTAGCAGGAACGAAAGAGGGTTGAATTGAGGGTTATTCCTTATAAAGGGTAACCAGCAAGGATGTGTATAAGTTTTTTTTGCCATTATATTGATATGGCGCCTTTGTTTGCAGTGTTTTAGAAATATTTTTTATTTTCATTATTTAGTTTAAACTGTAGTACCATTACCACCAGGACAACCCTAAAGTACCATTTTGTTTAAAACTTTAGAATTATACCCTAAAGTTTTTATACAAGTTGAAAAACTAAAATATTTTGTAATATCAATTAAAAGTGCAAATACCATATTATGCCGGGGTTGCGGGCCTGTTCGAAAGAGATACCGCGGCCCCGGAACGTAAAGGGCGAGGAAGGAACATGGATGGGTTTTAGTCAGTAAGAGTCTGACACTCCCTCCCGCTCCGCCCAGAGTGGGAGAAGTCATTTGATGATTTCCCATCCTAAAAAAAAAAAAAAAAAAAAAAAAAAAAATACCATATTATTATTGTAAAAAGAGCCTATTAGGACTGTACCATTTTTTTTTTGTAAAGATAATCAAAATTTCGTAGTCATCAGCATCACACTTAAAACAGTATTGTGTAGAACAACAAAAGCAGAATATTTGTAATTTCGCAATCTAACTAGCATGCAAAAAGACTAAAATCGATCATATATTATTTTAAATTAGAAAAAAGTTGCGCTTTGCATACAAAATCGCCAAGCATGAGTCATACGATTTATGTAAATATATCTAGTAATGCAATGTAAAACTAATAATGAAAATAGAATGTAATCAAAATAATATAAATTAGAAAGTATCGGAGTTGGTCATCCTATAATTCTACAGCACTACACACTGTAGGGCTTCTAGGTATTTCATAATTCAGACTTCAGAGTTTGACATGAAAAACCTTAGTGTCGGGTAAAAATCTGCCGAATATATTATGTGAGAACAAAAGAGCTACACTCGTTAAAACCTTTAAAAATTCGTAACAACACAATTCGTTCACTAATATTCGTGATCATAATAATATTGAATGCGGTCTAAATCACCATCTGAATAGCCTTTTCCCAACTATGTTAGGGTCGGCTTCCAGTCCAACCAGATGAATAATGAGTTGAACACCAGTATTTTACTTAATAATTTTAAAATATATAAACATAATTAATCATAATTTATATACATCTAATAATTTATAGTACCTAATATTATTGAATTGCTCTTCCTCTCTCCTAATGTTGCTGTGCCCGACAGGGTCCATATTGATTTTATATTATTTTGATAACACCATCTATGTAATACATATGGAATGCAATAAAGATTTGAGTATTGAGTATATGAGTATTGAGTACTTGGAGCGTCTGCCTACGAGTATTTGACTTCCTTAACCCATTTGGTTACCGGGTAATACGATACCCTTTGGTAAGACGGGTTGTCGAACTTTTCGGGAGGAAACTCGGTATGTGGTGGTCACCTATCCACAGATCAACCTAGGCAAGCACGTTTTAACCTAAAAATCGATCCGAGTAACTGTTTTATTTAGCCACAAGATCCTAGACGGCCTAAACAAAAACATTACGCGTTACAAAAAATCAATCCTTCAGTAGTGTTTTCTCCATTTTTTGTCTTTTTATTTTAGTATATATCCGTGTTCATTTTCTTTTTTACAGTAATATATAGTTTTTTATTTATTTATAGTATATTTATAATATATATATATTGTATTTTCTATATACCTGAGTATTAATCGAATTATTTTCAGATGTACACCTACCACTGCTTGTCTCTGCATCACCCAAAGGTTGACTGGTAGAGAATGCTTATGGCATTAAGTCCGCCTCAGTACTATGTGCTTGAAGTGTTAAATAAATAAATAATCCTCGATTTTATTTTAAATCTCATTTCATCTACTATTGCCACCCATCAACTACTATTACACTAAACGTTTTAATGGAAAATACCAAAATAAAATATAAAGTACACCACACAGACTATTTGTAGATATTGAGCGACAAAGAATTTCGAAACGTAGCGACAACAAAGAGATGTCGAATGCAGAAACTTTAATGTTGCAAAAAATTTACTCTTTAGGGTTAGTCAAACAAAAGTTTCAAACCAAATTGAATTTTGCCACGACAGTTTAAAGTTTAAATTCAAACGGAGTGCATTGATTTAGATGAAGCTTGAATTTAAGTGCTGATGACGTCAAAAGCGTTTTCCAATATGGCTACAGATTTTAATTTGTAATTTCCGCTGGTGATAAATTTAAGGGAAAAGAGAGAGATATATATACTGAGGTAGACCACGTATAAAGATGAAAGTGAAGGTCACGACGGAAAAAGAGGTCAAGGAATTGTCTGTCATTAGGGGGAGTTGGAAAATGCTGCACGAAAAAGAGCCTAAGTTGAAATAAAAGACCATTACCGATTTTTACGTGTGACTGATTTGAGTACTTACTTATCTGTCATACTGTAGGTCTTTCATGCTCGTGCATTCGATTATACTGGAAGCCGATCCCAACATAGTTGGGTAAAGGCTAGGCAGATGATGCCTGTAGGTCTTTTATAGCACTTATTGATGCACTGGAGTTTATGGCTATATAATAACAGCGGCTTGGACTTCAGGGTCTAAATTGCTTTATAAGAAGCGAGGCGTTATCTTTAGGTAATTTAAAAATGAACGCGGAATCCGTTTGTGAACTTCCCAATCAAATGACAGGTAACATACTTTGATTGGGTTAGCGGTATTGCTTTATAAGAAGCGAGGCGTTATCTTTAGGTAATTTAAAAATGAACGCAGAATCCGTTTGTGAACTTCCCAATCAAATGACAGTTAACATACTTTGATTGGGTTAGCGGTATTGGTATCTATAGCAATTTAATAAGTACCTAGTGCCAAACGCGCTTTGCCTAGGATGGTCCGTGGATGTGACCGGGTGGTGACCTATCCAGCTCGTATAATATTATGTAGACAGTTTCCTCCGTGCCTCGGGGAGCACGTTTGGGACGTTGGTCCCGGCTATCTTTTGTGGATCTTTGAGTCAGAGTGGCCAGAAATTCTGACATCCACTGTTACCAAGGTATCGTATTACCCAGTACTGAAAAACGATAAATGATGTTTATTCAGCAAGTACGTTTTTTTAACAACACTTTTCCGCGTCATTTGTTTACAACTAGATGGGGCCGGTGTTTCGTACCTGACTACACTGAGAAGAAACAGCTGAAACAAACAGAGGTTATAGTCTCTTTTGAAGTCCAGAAAATCTTGCTCTCATCTTACTAACTGGGTTGTGGAGGTAGTCTGTCAGGAGATGGAGGTAGTCAGTCAGGAGATGGAGGCAGTCGCTCCATGTAAATACTGGTTTTCAACTGCATCCAGTTAATCTAGAAGCCAACCCTAACATAACTAAGGAAAAGGCTTGGCAGGTGATTATGGCTGCCAACACTAAAAAATCAGAGTTAATAGCAACCATAATCAATTAAAAAAAACTTTTTTGCAAAAAATAAAACCGACTTCAAAAAAAAACAAAAAAGTGAAAAATAACTTTAGCTTCTGAAGTCGGTGATTGCTTAAGTTTTTTTGTCGCCGAAGTCGATTTTATTTTTTGCAAAAAAGTTTTTATTTTTCACTTTTTAGTGTTTCACATTTTATTGATTTATGGAAAGTGCATACCGTTACAATTAAAACAAGCCCAAACACGACTAGGATACATTGTCTCATTATGGAGTTCCATGACTCTTGGCTTCATCATCAGATCTGATGGTAGAATGGTTCTTATCAAACGCAAATGCTTCACTTGTTGTAGAAAATACCAAAATCGCAACACGTTTTCATATAAAATTTGAAGAGTTCCCTCGATTTCGCCAAGATTCCATCATCAGATCAAGACTTGGCGATTATGGGACCATTTGAGAAGAATACCCTTTCCAACCAAAAAAGAATTTTCCAAATCGGTTGGCAAGCGACGGAGTTATGCCCGAACAAACATTAAAAAAAAAAAAAAATAGAAACATCCGAATTGAGAACCTCCTCCTTTTTTAGAAGTCGGTTAAAAATGAAGTAACTTACATGCATTGCTACCTAAATGTTAAAAAAATAGAAATATTAATGTCAAATTTCTACCCGACTACACAACAGCAAATACACGATAAGTTTCTTTGGGCAAAAAGTTAAAAAAAAAAAAGTTTATTCCCATTAGTATTAGCAAACGAACGGACGTCACTGAGTTTGATAGCTATTTTGGTTAAGCTGACGTATCAAGAGGTTATAGAGATGTGTAACGAATCGGAAAAACATATCACATCTTTACGAGGCGACGTTAGGTCAAAGTCAATAGCAGAAAAGGGTTTTTGCGGTATAAGCGGATAGACGATGACCCTTAGAGCCATCAACCTTCAGCGGACCTTCCTACTTAATCTTTATGAATTCTATTATTAAGGGTCAAATTATTTTTTGGGTATGACGGTTTCTTATAATGTTCAGCTCAGTTAAAAATAAATGAAAATTACCTACGTGTTACTTTTATGTCACCGTGAAATTGTCAAATACGTTAGATTGTAATTTCTCTAGCGATATTGTAAACTCTCAAAATATTGTCAACTGAACATAGGGAAGTACCTTTGCCCCCATAATCGGGACTCGGGGCACCTCTCCGTTAGGTAAGTTAGGTTCCTTTAAACTCTGCACTCGGAAATACCCCGCGAGGCGGGGCTCCGTCGACTACGCTTTTTAGGGGAATATATAGTGTTGTTAGTGTTTGTAAGGTTAGGTAATATTAATTGGTATTTCTCAGGAATGGTACATTATCTTTTCATGAGAGTGGTACCATTGGACAAGGGGGACCCCTCCTTCCCTCCACACCGTGTGAGTTGACTACCATCGCAGAAGTATATTTGTTTGACAAAATTTTGAGAATTTACAATCTCTCTAGTTATTTTACAATGTAACGTGTTTGACAATTTGCGGTGATATACACAAATCTCATCGTGAAATGAAGTTACACGATCTGTATAGCTCCACATCTCATCATCATCATTATCTACCTGACCCCGTCCTATGTTGTTTGGGGTCAGTGCAATACGTTTTTTCTTCCATTCTCCCTTTTTTTTTTTTATTGGGACAAGTCCGCCACACACGCCCAAACCACTGTAACTCCTGAAAGCCAGAATCAACAGTGGCGACCACCAGAAAAGCGCCGAGACAATGAAGCTCGACGAAGTCCCAGAGAATGAATTTAACTGTCTTGGATCCCGCAACGAAATTCTCCCTTGCCAATTGCAACGCTAACATTTACTACTTTTCCATTCATATTATTCTTCACACAATCCATCCATCTTTACTTTAGTCTTCTTCTCCCTCTCGATTCATCAACATTTATATTATTTACTCTATTAGTCACATGTGATTCATTCCTACTCACCACAAGCTCATACAAAATAGTCGATAGCTCCACATGTAATGCCCAAAATTTTCTAAGCCAGGAAATCTATAACATTCACGTAAGTCAACGGCATAATCATAAATAACACATTGAAGTACATACTAGATACAAAACTTACGAGTACACTCAATGTATTTACAGTCAACAAAATAAAACCCCTACAATAGCAGACCACGAAACACAGATGTCAACAAAACAAAGTTTATTCCCGTCCCATAGCGGTATTAGTAAAAATCCCGGGACCGTCGGAAAGTGTCGCGATCCTGAAATGTCGTCAGTCGTCGATCACCGCCCCAGGGCATTATTCAAGAGAGAGATAAGTCCGAAACGTACCTGGGACTCGACACCTCTGAATAGATACTGCTTTTGGCAGGACAGCAAGTTGTAAGCGCTGAAAGGTTGAGTTTTTCGTTAAGGCTCTTTGTTTGTAGACGCTACTGTTGACTGAGGGGTATTCAGTTGAATTCCCAGCTTGTACCCAATCAAAAGGGTTTCCTACTTAAAATTTCTCAGCATTAACACAGGGGATGAATTTGTGACCTGGGGCCTGGGTATCTATAACTTTGACATCACTGATACGTCAGTGATGTGTAATAGTAGCTCTTTTGCAGAGTATTAAATTCAGTCTAGTTCCGAGATGACAAACGCTTGCACTGCCTGGACAGGTTCACTAAAATCTTTTGTAGTTCTTTCTTCAAAAGACCATTTTAGACACGAATCTGCAATCCGCATCCATGTGCGGATCTGCAATCCGTATCCAAGCATGAATTGACCAAGATTATGTCTGGATCTTAAAAGAGACTATAATAACCTCTGAGTTTGTTTTGGCTGTTTCTTCTCAGAGTTGTTAAGAGCCCTCTTACAGTCCACTAGCGCCGCCAATCGAAAAAATGTCATAAGTCGTAAATAGAATCAAAAATACAAAATGTGGTCTATTATTACTGTAGAAAAGACAATAATCTAATTTTATATCACATGGTCACCACTTGAAATATAGCTGTTTAGCTAAATCGTGCATTTGTAACATAAACGGCCGTTTATGTTTTGAATGCACGATTGATGTGTAAAAGTGTAATAACCACCAACCAAAATAAACATTCCACTTACTTACTTGATGATAACTCTGGACTTGAAGTTTTTGATATCATTTTGCGACCTTTTGTGGATGTTTCAAATCTAAAGTCGCTCCTAGCTTGTGCCTTACGACATCAATAAGAAATATCTAAGGTTGAATCGAGAAGCGACTGTGAGTGCGAGATTGGAGTATAAATCTGTCTTACAGCTTCATGCTATGTGTCATGGCAGTGTTATAATTACTATCTGTCTTACTATTATTCATGTGAAAGGTATTCTTGTCGTTATGTGGAATACCAGAAAAAAAAATGCCATTAGCAGTAACTGGGTACAGCGTACGTCGTACTGAGCCACGTCCCATCTCGTAACGTTCCCGTTTCGACAACTAAACAAAAGATGTGCAAAACAAGTGAAAAAGTGGCCCAATTTTTATTAATTTTGACACATTTAGGTCCATGTTCACCAAAAAGTTGACGGTCTGATTATCTAAAATAGCTGTTTAAAACACATTTTTGTATAGGAACATGTCTCAGTGACAGCTGTTTATAGATAACCAGACTGATATTTTTTCGGTGAACATGGACCTTAATCCCATTTTGTCAACCATGGCTTACTGCGCAGATACCGAGCGCATCAATTCTGTCGCATGCTGTAGCACTCCCACTTTGTTTCTTGCTCTAGAAAATCACGGTTTTGTGTAACAGAGAAGTATAGGAGCATGAAACAATGCGATTCTGTGCTGACAGATAAGGTTCAACCCTATCGGTCCATCACAGTTCTGGAACTCTCACGATTTTCTGATGCATTAATTCAAAGTCAAAGTCAAAGTCAAAAGTCAAAATAATTTATTTGCAGTAAATCTGGTACAAAAGGTGGTAAAAAAGCTTTTAGTGCGATGACACATTTCGCCATAAAAATAGCATGCAAATATTAATAAACACAAACTATTATACCTGTTTCTAATTTTAATTATCTAGACACAAAACAAAACAACAAAAATAACAATTATAATTATACCTACATACTCTTTAAGCTTAGACATGTTGTTACCAATGCTGTATAAGGCTGAGGCTAGATTAGGCCGCCCGGCCGCGACGCGAACTGCGACACATGAGCGATGAAAACAAGTAAATTAATGCACACGTATATGGTTACACTGCACATCAAATATTACTAGTGATCTTTGATTTCATTATGCGATCGCAACAACATTACTGTAATCACGGCATCGGCTACACCAACATAGCGAAATTGAAGCGAATTTATTAGAAAATACGCTGGAATTTCGCTTGTAATAATAATAAATAAATAAATATCGCTGGACACTAACACACAGCGCCACCTAGTGCCACACTAAGCAAAGCTTGTGTCGTGGACACTAGATAGTTGATACTATATATATACTTTTTTGTTTGTAAATACATACTTATTATACATATAAACATCCATGACTCGGAAACAAATGTAGCCATACCATGTTTTTTTCGTTTCGCTCTTACAGTCGCATCGCAAGTCGCTACCTAGTGTAGCCTCAGCCTAATAGTCCAAAAATTTTACTCGCGTTCGAAAACATTTTCCATTGACACTCTGAAGAGTCTCTTATCCAAGACTTTACATTCGGATAGCTTGCACTGCCAAAAAATAAAACAGAATAGGGTACACTTGTACAAATGTACCATCCATCAGCAAAGTATGCAAATAATAATATCATCACCTCACACAAAATCCGTCTTCATAAAGCCTGTTTAATAAATCAATACTGCTTTCTTTTAATAACCTAGTAACGAAGGTTAAACAAAAGAACTTGTGACCACATGGCAACCATTGTAGCAAGATAAAAATAAACAATGATCCATAATGAAACTAATACTTACAATTTACTTCAATATCAGACGTTTCTTCGAAGTAGCTTATGAACACTTTCTTTGTGAGAACAATAATTATTTAGGATCACGCATGTTAAGCTGTCATCCTTGACAGTCAATACAGGTAGTCAGTGGCCCAAAAAGTCTGATAACCAGTCTTACCAAGTAGTATCGTATGTCCCAGTATTAACTGGGTTGTGGAGGTCAGATAGGCAGTCGCTCCATGTAAAATACTGGTATTAAGCTGCATCCGGTTAGACTGGAAGCCGAACCCAACATAGTTTTGAAAAGGCTAGGTAGATGATTCACCATGAACCAAGTTAAGAGACCTAGAAATGTTTTTTCATTGGAACTTCCATTCTCTACTTCCCTTTAATTTATGTTCCTCTATGGTCTAGTGGTTGCAAAAGAGACTGCTGAGCATGAGCATCCTGGGTTTGATTTCTGGGCCTGGCAAATTGTTATTGGGTTTAACCACGGCTGCTAAGCCACGGTGTCTGAATTTGTGCCCTCTGGTGATTGCAATAGGTTCGTTTTCACCTTTTGTTACATGAGACTAAACCATAACTGGCGGAATGTGGGTGTACTATTTGGTACACCTCTGCCAAACCCCTCGGGGGTTACAGGCGTGATATCATATTACACCTTGAGGGGCCGGCGGAGCATGCATCGTTCATACAAAAAAATATATTTTGAAAGGACAAACAATGATGTTTAGACGAGATATGAGGAATTTAAAAAAAAAACTATAGAAAACTTATTTTTCTCATAACTCTTGTGAAAATGAATGTACATTCATAATATATACAAGGTGTAAACCACCTCATCGCGAAGCCTTTAACCAATTATTCTGTACATCAAACTATGTAATTATTGGTAAGAAACAACTTTTTTTTTGGGGTGAAAAATCACGTTTTGTGGTATAACTCAATGTAGCGCACTTAATACATTGTGCTGATGGTTGGATTTAATAGTACGGGGGTCGTGGAGGTATTTAAAGTAAAAATCTTAGAGTAAAAACTTAACTTTGACCCCCAATATCTCCGTAACTAGAAGGTTCCCAGGTATGATGTAGAACAAAAAAATATCGCAATGTCGAGGAGAGCGCCTTTCGACTTCGTTAAGAGTTGTTTACTTTACACCCCTTATTTGGGAACCTAGATAATATTATGTAATCCAATCAAAAGAAATACACACTTAATTAAGAATATGTTTGGTTTACGAATTATTTTGGTATAACGTTTGTATGATCGACGCACGCTCCGCCGGCCCCTTAACAAGTATCCTTGAAGGCAGATAGCACCCAAACTACACCCACATTTTGCCAGTCCCATGTAATAGGAGACAAGACTATTATTTTTCTTTTAATTAGTACGGTTAGTTAGAATTACTTATAATCCCAATTATTATTTGATCGGAATCCTTGAACGTTTATTTGGTATCTCAGAAATAGTTCGACTAGATTTATTCGAAGTTCTTAGTACAAGTAGGAAAGTTTTCTTGTTATGGCAACGATATTGAACGAACCAGATAAATGTAATGTAGGTATGAGTCTGATAGAAAGAAAATAGATTCGTCTGAATGTGTAGGTTTCTTTTCGCTTTCATTTACTGTTCTGAAACGATAACTATCTTAAAATATTTAGTTTTCCATACAAAGTTGAACATAACAATACGCCTAAACTTTTTCCATGTTAGGGTCGACTTTATGCCACTGTACACCAGTATTTTACATGAAACAAATGCCTATCTGACCTCCTTAACCAAGTTAGTACTGAGTACTACGATATCAGTAAGAGGAAGATAGCAGTAAGTCGTGGGTTCGAACCCAGACAGGCGCATTACTTTGTGTAATTTATTTCATCACCGCTGCTCTCAAAACGGTGAAGGAAAACATCGTGAGGAAACCGGCATGTCCTAGAACCAAAAATTTGAAGACATGTGACATCTACCAATCCGCACTGGGCCCGCGTGGTAGATTCCATTTCCCTCTCATTGAGAGGAGGCCGTGTCCCAGCAGTGGTAACATTATAGGCTGATGATGATGATGACTACGATATCTGTTGATAAAACTAGATCCGGACTGGCGGCCGAGTTGCTGGACTGACTGCCTCTTACGACTGTCAAAAAACTACGAATTACAGCCGGGACCATGACCTTTCCGAGGCACAGAGGGAATTAGAGGTAAGAACGTAAGGCAGTCTTACTACCGCTACGTCATTCGGGTCGTCGAATTCCTCCTCATAGACTCTTAGGTGTAAACCCGGGCTAAAAGTTACAGCATCTCTAAAATTTTTGTGTAAAGTTACATAGTTTGGTGTGCTTAATGCATGATTAACGGCTTTGTGGTGAGGTGGTTTACACCCTGTATAATATAAAAAATACTAGCTAGGTACTACATGCTACTAAGCTGTCTCAAACGGACGGATACTACCGCATGTATGTAAATAGCCACGCCGCTTTGACTCCCCTAAGACTGTACCATACTGGTTGACTCGACACAAGAGAAATAAAAGCTAGAATGGGACAGGATCTTGTGTTTTGCGTATAAAGGGAAAGTCTATTGTAGCTGGTACTTATTCTTAGGTAGTTCATATCAATAACCAAGCTATTAATTAAAAAAAAAAAAAATGGTCTCTGGATCTGTTTGTAATATCAAAATGACAGCTTTTAATAAATGCATAATATCTTTACTAATATTATAAAGCTAAAGTGCATGTTTGTTTGTTTGTTTGGTTGTACACGCTAGTCTCAGGAATTAGTGGTTGGAATTGAAACATTGTTTTTGTGTTGGATAGTCCATTTATCGAAGAATGTGAAATGTTGCGAAAAAGGCGGAATGTGAGCTTTTTCTCACTTCTGTGGTGCAGACGAAGTTGCATGGGTCAGTTAAAAGTAAAAAAGCTGTAAATAAACCGTTAACGGAGCCGAAACTTGTTCTCTCCATCATTGCATTTTTCTTTTGTTCTAAACCTTACCTGGGAACCTATTAGTTACGGAGATATTGGAGGTCAACTAGTACTGCTCCGTGATACGCTGTTCAACCTAAACCATGGTTACTCATAACTAAAATAGACCTGGTCTGCGCACAGGCGAGTGCAAATATACAAGGTATATTTTTGCATCCTTGTCAAAATTTAGGAGCTTGTCACAAAAAAGATAAATAATCAAATAAAAATTAAAAATATAAAAAAAAAAAAATTACGATGCCCAGTCAAATAATTAATTATTAATATAGTAACTATTATTACTATTTGAAATTGTTAAAATATAATGAAAACTATTTTATATTGTTAAAATGTTACAATATTTCAGAACAACGCGAAAGTAACAGAAGAATCCCGACCCGATTGGCGTAGTGGTAGTGACGCTGCTTTAATTTCTTGGGGTCCTGGGTTCGAATCTCGGTAGGAGCAAATGTTTGTGTGATGAGCATGGACATTTGTTTCTGTGTCATGGATGTTTATATGTATAATAAGTATGTATTTACAAACAAAAAGTATATATGTAGTATATCAACTATCTAGTGCCCACGACACAAGCTTTGCTTAGTGTGTCACTAGGTGGCGCTGTGTGTTAATGTCCAGCGATATTTATTTATTTATTTTATTTATTAATCACTCATCGCGCGACATGTCTCTTTCTGCGTTTATTTGTGTGTGTGAAGGCGCGATTATAGGGCTAGTCTCAGACGGGCTGCGGTTACACTTACCGATTTCCGTAAATAAGAAAAAAGAAATAACCCATTTTACCATCAGGTCGAGAATCATTAGCACAGATTCTTCTTTGAATTTGGCCAGAATGCAAAGCTATACCCTTTTTTTTTTTTTTTTTTTTAAGGATGGGAAATCATCAAATGACCCCCCCCACTCTGGGAGGAGCGGGAGGGAGTGTCAGACTCTTACTGACTAAAAACCATCGGCGCCTCTCCAGCCACTCCTCAAAGAGGGGCCTTACCGCCACTATCGCGGCGTGCCCTATGCAAAGCTATACCCTGGAGAAACATTTGGTAGCAGGTAGTTACATGAGTTTGTTTTTGAGAGAGTACTGGGTACTGCTATCGGGTCTTTAGCCCTTTCGTTGACTAAATAAACTAAAAATAAAAGACTGTCTATTTTTCAGTTGACGTAGGTCATAAAAAAGATACTAAAACATTAATTGGATGCATTTGCTGGCAAATTCGTTTTTCCACCTCCTTGCACTCAATCTTCTTTATTTTTCTGAATATCAAGTGCATTGGTCGTTTCTTTTAAAACACATTTATTAGCGTCTAGAGAAGGATACAAAGAAAATGCTCGAATATATTATTTTATTTGAGTCCTCGTCAGCGATGTCCACCCTGGACATCGCCGACGAGGTTGACCACGGCGCAGATGCTGTAACGATCTGATCATGTTCGCAGGGCAAACGTGGCCAAAACAAGCACAGAATATAAAAGTTTAGAGGGAGAAAGGGGAGGCCTTCAATCACTCGCCCAACATGAGTCATTAGCACGCGTAAAACATTAAATAAGCACGCGTAAAACGACAGTTTCACTAGTAAAATGTATAGTCGTAAGCGTAAATAGCCTTATCATCTTTGACATTTATTTCCACTCAATTAAACTTCAGGTTGAAGCTCTAATACTGTTTTTAATATATCTATGCTCTAACACGACCCGAATGGCGTAGTGGTAGTTACGCTGCCTTACGTTTTTAAGGTCCTGGGTTCGAATCCCGGTAGGAAAACAAAAAGTATACTATATGTAGTATATCAACTATCTAGTGTCCACGACACAAGTTTTGCTTAGTGTGGCACTAGTTGGCGCTGTGTGTTAATGTCCAGCGATATTTATATATTTAATTATTTATTTAAAACGTTTTATGACGTTTAAGATATATTTATAATCAGGATAATACTGAAGAGGTCGACCTCAATCGAAGTTGTCAGTTCAACATCTGCCTAGCCATTTTCCAATTATGTTGAGGTCGGCTTCCAGTCTAACAGGATGCAGCTGAATACTTGTATTTTAGATGGAACGACTGCCTATCTGACCTCCACAACCCAGTTAGTATTAGGTAATACGATACTCCTTGGTAAGACTGGTTGTCAGTAATTATGGGCCACTGACTGCTTGTAACGACTGTCGAAGATCTGCAAATCACAGCCGGGACCAATGGTTTGATGTGCTTACCGAGGCATGGAGGAAACCATGTATGGAATGAGTGGTCACCCATCCACGGACCAACCTAGGCAGGCATGGCTACTGCTAACCTAAAGATATCTACCTACCGAGCGGCTGTTTTTATTTAGCTCATCGATCGATAAAGGGTGTAAAACACCTCTTCACGAAGCCGAAAGGCACTTCTCCTCATCATTGCGATCATTATTTTGTTCTACACCATACCTAGGAACCTTCTAGTAACGGAGATATGGGGGGTCAAAATTACAACTTTTTGACAAGTTTGTTTTGTAAGATTTTGACTTTTAACACCTCCACGACCCCCGTACTATTCAATCCATCCATCAGCACAATGTTTTAAGTGCGTTACATTGAGTTCTACCACAATACATGATGTATAACCTCAAAAAAAATAATTGTTCCCAGCAAAATTTTTTGCGTAAAGCTACTTAGTTAGATGTACAGAATGCTTGGTTAACGGCTTTGTGATGAGGTGGTTTACACCCAGTACCTATATGGTGTAAAATAAAAGGGTAGTTTGATATTATACTTTGTTTTATTTATAACAAAAATCATAGAAATGCAATAATTACCTTTATAACCATTTTTTAAATATTTATATTCATCAATATACATTAATATATTAATATATCTTAAATAACCATCAGTAAAACATATCAAATTAAACACCATCAAAAATAAATACTGCAAAATCAACTTACCTATAAAAGATGTTAACTCGAGGAACGTCGCACACAAACTGAGCTCGCAATGATTTTTTTTTTTTTATTTATTTTTTTTTTTTTTTTTTTTTTTTTTTTTTTTTTTTTGGATATGGCATCTCGCAGTTCAGTCTGAGAAGACTGGCTTCTGCTTAACCGGGCAATGTCCTGTGGATGCCTTGATTCTAAGGCCTCCAGCCAGGGCGAAAATAACTAAAAACTAAGCGACAGCGCTCTAAGGGCACCCCCTGTGGGGTACGAACCTCGGCTTAGGGCGTCGCTGGGGGCAGCAAAGGGACAGGCTGGATCTGATTGTCCTTATTTGGGGACTGATTTGATACTACAGGCTCAGCGTCGCGGGCTGGCTCGAGCAAGGGTCGGGGAGGGATTGATCGGGGATTTCGCGCCGGACCTCTGCGGCGAGGTCGGTAGGTTTTCGGTCTGTATTTGTATGCTCTGCGTACCGTACTGGTATCTTTCCTACTCTCTTGCAAGATAGTGATCGGATCGTCGGGGGCGACTAGGGTGTGACGCGGACGTTGAACGGAGCTAATACGCGATGGGTCGTACCGGGCGGCCGATGCGATTAGGGGATTCCTATGCTTAATAGCAGAGTCGAAGTAACGCTTGGAAAGGCGTTTCATGAACTGCTTAACGGTGGGGATTCTAAGGTCTACGTGAAGACTATCGTTACGGACGTAAGGGGGGGCACCGGTGATCTTACGGAGATATCGGTTCTGCAAGGTCTGCATCGTGTGGATATGACGCGGGTGGGCATGCGCGAATACTATGCAAGCATAGGTCATGATGGGACGGATGACTGCGGTGAAAAGACGCAATTTGCACTTGAGTGACAATTTGCTCTTCCTAGTGATCATGAAGTGGAGCCGGCCCATAGCAAAGGCAGCCCGGTCGCGAGCTGCTTTGATGTGGGCCTTGAACGACAGATGGTCGTCCAGAATAACTCCGAGATACCTGGCTTGCCTTTCCCAAGGGATAGGCTTACCGAACATAGTGATGGGGGGACCTGGCGAACGCTTAAGGCGTGCCTTATAGTATAAAACTGCCTGGCTTTTTTCGGGATTAACTTCTATTCTCCACTTACGGAACCAAGCGCCGAGCGAGTCGGCAGCTTTCTGGAGAATGCGGCGGATGTTATCCGGAGAACGGCCGGTGTAATAAATCGCGGTGTCGTCAGCGAAAAGTGCTGTTTGAACCTTCTGGTTCCTCGGAATGTCGCTGGTGTACAGCGTGAACGCGAGGGGAGAGATAACGGAGCCCTGAGGGACTCCGGCGCGAATCGGATGAGGAGAAGATAACGTCTTACCCACACGGTAGCGGAAGGTACGGTTTGACAAAAAGTCTCGTAAGATGAGCACGAGACGGTCGGGCACACCGAGCTGATAAAGCTTGTATATCAGCCCGTTGTGCCAGACCTTGTCAAAGGCTTTCGCGATATCGAAGTACATCACCCCCGTCATCGCTCCGCGCTGGAAACCAGCGCTCACGTGTTCGACGATGCGGTGGACTTGATGTATGCAAGAATGTTCGGTCCTGAAGCCGAACTGTTCTTTCGGGATGAGGCCCTTTGTCTCGGCAAAATCTCTGAGACGCTTGTATATAAGCCTTTCATAGATCTTGCCGAGAGCACTCAGGAGACTGATCGGCCTGTAGCTGGAGGGCTGGGCTTTCGGTTTCCCAGGTTTGGGAATACCTATAACAGTGGCCTCTTTCCACGTTTGGGGGAAAATATTATTGCTCAGGGCGCCATTGAAGATGGCAGCCAAAAGGACTATGAGCCTAGCGGGGAGGGCTTTAAAAACTCTATTCGTGAAACCGTCGGCGCCTGGGGCTTTCCGAGGCTTCAGCTTATCTATAATATCCTTGACCTCTTCCGGGGTGATGGCGGGGAGGGGGTCATCGGGATCTTCAAAAGGGGGAAGCGATGCTCTACGTTCAACTTCTGCATCCACCTCATCAAGGTGCTGCTTGTCTACTGGTAGAGTGCTTGGCGAACATTGAGATTCCAAGCTGTCGGCTAGGCATTCTGCTTTTTCAGAGTCGTCAAAAGCGACGCTCTTGTCACGACGTATGAGGGGTGGAGAAGAGACCTCTTCCGAGGTGCGCAACTTCCTTTGAAGCTGCCAGAAGGCTTGATGAGTGGGCTCGAGTTCGCTAAGCGTCTTGTCCCATTGACTCGAGCGAAACTCACTAGTGCGTTTCTTTACAGCACGCTGTAAGGAACGCATGTGAGCCTTGTTCGCATCGCAGGGCCAAGAGCTGTAGGCACGTATGGCCGCGTTCTTCTCGGTTATCAGTTCACGTATATCGTCGGGAAGTATCCAGCGGCGATCACTCACCGCCGGTACTTCACGAGAACAATCCTTCAGTACGGATTGTACGTGTTCTGTAAACGAGTCGATTGCAGCCTCGGTGTCTGCGACTGAGACGATATGGTCGGGAATACCATCTAGAAGTGGTGACGTTTCGGATTTCAGCATATCGCTTACTTTCCTCCAGTCGGTAGTGAGAATAGTGGGAAGGGGCTGGCTGGGGTCAATGATACCCGAGCGAGGAATTAAGTGCATGAGCACTGGACGGTGATCGGAGTGGAGCTCGTGTAACGTCTCAATCATGTGTAACCGAAGGTTCACATTCTTGAGCAGCGCTATATCGAGAACGTCGGGAAGATGACTGACAGTGTCAGGATAGTGCGTGTGCTCCATAGGAGCGACCGCGTCGAAACTAAGAGATTGGCCTAGATCGTAGAGGACTTTCCCTCTCGGGTTCGTCGTTCTACTGTTCCAGGCCGGGTGTTTGGCGTTGAGATCGCCCGCGATGATCACGGAGTCACTCAAGCCGAAAAGAAGGGTGAGATCGCTAACCAGGAGGTTGTGATCTTCCCAAGTATTAGTGGGGGCCAAATAAGCAGAAACTAAATGTACCGGTTGATGACCGGTCATAGCAAGCCGACAGATTGAAACCTCAAGTAAGGACTTTAAAGGAGGGGGATCGATGGGAATACAATGCAATTCTTTGCGAAAGTAAATAAGGGTGCCGCCCTTGTGACAACGTAGCCTATCATTGCGAACTATGCGGTAGTTGGCAATCTTGGGGTCGCGGTGGCTGGGTTTGAGGAACGTCTCCTGGATGAGGAGAACGTCAACGTTATGGTCACGGAGGAAGGCGGCGATCTCGTCGCGCTGTCCTCTCATGCCATTGGCGTTAAAATAACCTAATCTAAGGGACCGGGGTTGGGTGCAAGAGGGATTTGGTGTGATATCCATTACGGCGCGAAGTTGAGGTTACGAAGAGTGGCCTTGATGACTGGATAGGCATCAATGATGTCGACGACCTGCTGGAGGTCCGTTGCCGCTTTGAGCTCAGCGACCATGCGGTCGGCCTCAGCGGTGCAGAGAGGTTGGAACCTCATCAAGTAATTCAGATTGGAATTCTGAGAAGCAGGAGCGCGGGTAGGAGCAGCGGGAGCTTGGGTTTGCGGAGGGGCCTGAGGGGCCTGAGGTGCGGCCACAGGAGTGGGCGCTGGGACAGGGTTGTCCAAAAGACCGGGCATGGGGGGGTTGGGTTTACCCTTCGCGAGGGCAGGGAACGCTTGCTGATGGTTCAGCATGTTCCAAGGAGAAGGCCTCTGAGGGCTGAGACGCTCTGGGAGGACTGTTGACGGGACTTTGAAGGAAGAGGGAGCTTCCCTCTGCTGACGTTGGTTGGCGCGATTCGCCAACTTGCCAGCGGACTGTTTCGGGGCTTTGGGGCAGCCCCTGTAGTTTGCCGGGTGGCCAGACTGTCCGCATAGCACGCAGCTAGGCGGCTCTGTGCAGAGACTCCTGTCCTTGGGACGGGTGCAGTCTGCACTCGCAATGATGGCGGCATCCTCTTTTATACAATAATGGTGGGGATGGCGCCATGATTGCGAGCTTGGTAGTTAAACTTAGTTTAATATTATTTGAATTTAAATTAAGATTTTAGTTAGTAAATATTCTTTAATTATTTAACAACAAATAATGTGATATAAAATAACACAATAAGAGGCATAAAGTGACACGTGCTTACAGTCGGCCATCCAAGCAAATTGTAAGTACGTCCCCGTACTTAGATGTTAAATCAAGCAAACAATAATAAGATTAAGGCTAAGATAAGATTAAGTATAATAAAAATACTATGTCTGTAAATGGAACAATGTAAATAAAAATTAGGTAAATGCATTGGTCTAAATTAATATAAGCAGACTTCATTAGTCCTTATTAAATATATTTGACCCCATTGGTCTTAACGTATTGACCCCGTTGGTCTCAATGTTTTGACCCCATTGGTCTCAATGTATTGACCCCATTGGTCACAATGTATTGACCCCATTGGTCTCAACGTATTGACCCCATTGGTCTCAACGTATTGACCCCATTGGTCTCAACGTATTGACCCCATTGGTCTCAACGTATTGACCCCATTGGTCTCAACGTGTTGACCCCATCGGTCTCAATGTATTGACCCCATTGGTCTTAATGTGTTACTCCAATTGATTTAATGTGTTGACCTCGTTGGTCTTGAATCAATATTCGACCCCATTGATAAAGAATAAAAAGACTTCACTTAAGTTAAAACGTCATCATGTGGTCTTTTGAAGCAAATCCATGGCTTTAATTTATCCACAGCAATAACACTAGAGTATTTTTTGTTTCCCTTCCTTGTAAGTGGCGTGTCCTCTACTTGGTAACGGTCATGATGGAAAATATTAGTAATTTTGTAAGGGCCCTGATACTTTGGGATTAATTTTTTACTACCACCTGTAGAGGGAATTTGCCTTTCAACCCTTACTAAATCTCCAATATTATATTTGACAGACTTGCAACGAGATTTATCAAATGTTGCTTTTTGAGTCTCCTGTGTGGATTCAATATGAGAAGAGATTTCGGCACGAATTTCTTCGAGACTTTTGTTTTTTGGAGTGATATCATCATCAATTGCAGAAATTACTCTACTATCGCTGGAGCCCTGTGGCCTTATTCCAAAAAGAGCCTCTGCAGGTGTCTTATTGATACCTTTGTTGAAGGTATTATTGATACCCCACTGGACATCGGGCAGGTGGTCTTCCCATTTACTCTCGCATGTGCCAACACATTTGGCTGTTAACGAGTCAACGATAACTTTATTATATCTCTCCACCTGACCGTTGGCCCGTGGAGTAGCAACTGCATTTAATACATGTTTGATGCCCTTATCTAACACAAACTTTTTGAAGAGGTCACTTGTAAATGACGTGCCTCGGTCGGATATAATTCGTTTAGGGACACCAAAGATGCTAATAAACTCTCGTAAAATTCGAATAGTAGTGTTTGATTTTGTATTTTTCACCGGTTTTAAATAAATGTATTTCGTAAAGGCGTCAATGATCACAAGAATATACACATTACCCCTACTACTACGTACAAATGGACCTGTATGATCCATGTGTATAGTATCAAACGGCACATTTACTTTATGAATTGGGTGCAAAAAACCGGGTCTTTTCCCACCAGGTGCTTTACTATACGCGCATTCTAGACATGAGGATACATATTTTGTAACAAAAGTTCGCATATCTGGAAACCAATAATGAGTTTTTATCTTTTCCAGTGTTTTGTCTAGAGCAAAGTGTCCTATATCGTCATGATTTTGTTTGACGATTTGCCATCGAACGCCTTTAGGCACAACCCATCTGTCTCCATCAGGTGTGATTCTAAAAAGTTTACCATTCTTAATTTTATATTTTTCTTTTATTTCTAAAATATCGTTAAATTCAGAGTTACTTAAAATCCCGATAATCCGTTGAAGTTCTGAATCTGAATTCTGTACTGTTGAGAGCCAGTCTGTTTCTGTTATAGAATTAACCATTTTTTCAGAGTGATTGCTACTGATAGATGGGTTGCGACTTAAAGCGTCCACATGTGCCATGGAAGATCCCGCTTTGTACTCTATTTCAAAATCAAATTCTTGCATCTGGGTCCACCATCTGGCTACCCGGGGAATCATATCACGTTTCATAAAAGTGGATCTTAACGAATTACAATCGGTCACGATTTTAAAATGTATCCCTACTAAATACACCCGAAATTTTTGTAACGAGGCTACCACTGCCAGAGTTTCTAGGTCATAAGAGCAATAATTTTGTTCTTCGGGGCTAGTTTGACGGCTAAAATAAGCTACGGGTTTTAAAATATTCTGTTCATTTTTCTGGAATAGTATGCCACCGATACCTATTTTGCATGCGTCGGTGTGCAATTCTGTTATGGATTTAGGATTATATAGGGCTAATATCGGTTTTTGAACTAAGATCGTTTTTAAGGTATTGAATGCATTTTGTTGATCAGGCCCCCATACCCAAACAGCATTCTTTTTGAGTAACTGTGTCAATGGCTTTGAAATAATCGAAAACCTTTTCACAAATCTACGAAAAAAACTTGCTAGCCCTAAAAACTGCCTTACATTGTGTTGATCTTTTGGTACGGGAAATTTTTCTACTGCTTCTATTTTAGCGGAGCCTGGTTGGATGCCATCATTTGAAATATTAAACCCCAAATAAGTTACTGAACGACCAAAGAAAACACATTTTGATAAATTTAGAGTTAGACCTGCTTCTGATAGCAAAACTAATACTGATTCTAATTGTCTCATACCCTCTTGTATTGATTTTGATGGGATGATTATATCGTCTAAGTAAGCTAGTGCCTCTTTATGACGTAAGTTGCCTAAAACCTGATGCATCATTCGTTGGAATGTTGCTGGGGCATTTGCTAAACCGAAAGGCATTCGGTTAAATTCGAAATGACCTTCCGGTGTAACGAACGCTGTTTTATGCCTATCCTGCTCTCTGATAGAGATCTGGTAGTAACCAGATGCCAAATCAAGAGCTGTGAAGTATATATTTCCAGCTAACGTATCAATCTGGTCATCTATAAGTGGCATTAGGTAATTTTCGCGTACCGTATTTTTATTTAAGGCTCTATAATCTATGCAAAGGCGGTAACCGCCAGTTTTTTTTCGTACAAGCACAATAGGACTAGCAAAAGGGGAAACTGAAGGGCGTACTATATTGTTTTGAACTAGTTCATCTACAATATCCCTGACTATTTCCTTCTCTTTAATTGCCAGCCGGTATGGCCTATAGACTACAGGTGTGTTGCAGTGCAGGTCAATGCCCATTTCACAAACCGAAGAGTGCCCTAACTCAGAGAGTGTAAACGCAAAGCAATGTCGATAACCATTTAATAAGCAAAGTAAGTCATCAATTACCTCTTTGCTTAATTCACCAGCTACGTTTAGGTCCGATGAACAGATTAAACTCATTTGTTGATCTTGTAGTTTAGAATTGGCTACATGTAGAACTTTCTTTTCATTTTGTTGATTAGCAGTGATACCCCGTGCAATTAAAATATTGTCTTCTAACCATAGAGGCTTGGAATTTAAGCAATTTATAACAATTTGTCCGGAACCATCACTGTCGAATTGATAAATTCCATTTAGAACAGAATAAAAAAAGTTATTTTTGTTACGTGAGCCTCCCTCAACGTAAAGGTCACCTGTGAATTTGGGTTCTGTATAGACATCTAAAATAGTTAAACCTGTTAATTGACTATTTTTAAGGTTTAAAATTTTGATTTTTTTGTATTGGTTATTATCGATAGAATTTTGTAAAATTTCAAAATGTTCACTTGTTTTCTTAATCATTACATGAGGTTGTTCAGTAAAGGTTTGTCCTATCATAAGGGGAACCTGCATAACACAATCTGGAACAATTAATATTTCAACTTCAGCCTTGACTCCATCAATTTCAACTAGAGTATTAACTTTTCCCAATGTACGCACAACAGAGTTCCCAAAACCTCTGAGTATAGGCAGATCTTTTGTTTTTATCTCTAAATTCCCCAATTTCGACAATTCAGATTGTTTAAGCATCGAGCACTCACTACCAAGATCAACAAAGGAATTAATTTCTATGTCGTTAACTCGCACAGTTTTAAAATATTTATTTGAAGTTGCACTATTGATATCTACTCTGTTAACTGATTTTTGAGCTGGAATTATTTTTGAATAACAATTTTCCGCCTCGTGACCAACTTTCATACATTTAGTGCACTTTTTGATTGGTTGAGTACATTGACTTACAAAATGACCTTCCTGTTTACAATTATTGCAACGAAGAACTCTGTCTTTGACGCTTGGATTCTTTGTTTTATTATCCGATGAGTTTGTAACAGGCTGATTTTTACTCAGATTAGATTTACGGTCAGAATTTTGTTTTATACTTCTTGAATTTCTTAAATAAGTGAGCAATTTATCCAAGTCGTCATACTGAGCTGCTTCGGCTCCTAACCTAACTGCGCGATCATCTATGCCGTGTAGAACACATTCTACTGCTCGTTTACCACTTATACTACATCGGTTAATAAGAGTAATTTTATCGTAAAAATAATCTTCAAGGGAATCTCCGTAACGTGCGCGCCTAGACAGCATATCAGCTAACATTTGACCATAATTCTCTTCTGAGGGAAAAGCCGATATTAATTTTGTCTGCCATTCGTTCCAAGAAAAGAGCACCGATGGTAATCCTTCATACCAACGTTTCGCAATGCCTTGAAGTTTAGGAAGTGCAAAATGCACTATTTGTTTTTCATTCCATGAATAAATGGCGGCACACTCATTCACTTTGTGCAACCACATACCCATCGTCTGCTCTTTTCTTGCAGGGTCAAACTCGGGTATAGTATTGTTGAAAGAGCCTATGTTTTCATGAACCGGAACAAGTGACCTCAACGCCTGTACTAAAATATTTAAATCACCACTGCCTCCGTTAGAAGCAGCAGTGTTACCTGTATTTCCTTGATTTGCTGCTGCGAAATGATGCACGTTGCTATTCGTGCCTCGCTGTGAGCTGCTGCGCCTCGGGCTGCTGCCCCGCTGGCTGCTGCGCCTCGGGCTGCTGCCCCGCTGGCTGCTGCGCCTCGGGCTGCTGCGCCTCGGGCTGCTGCCCCGCTGGCTGCTGCGCCTCGGGCTGCTGCGCCTCAGGCTGCTGCCCCGCTGGCTGCTGCGCCTCGGGCTGCTGTCCCACTGGCTGCTGCGCCTCGGGCTGCTGCCCCGCTGGCTGCTGCGCCTCGGGCTGCTGCCCCGCTGGCTGCTGCGCCTCGGGCTGCTGCGCTTCGGGCTGCTGCCCCGCTGGCTGCTGCGTCTCGGGCTGCTGCGCCTCGGGCTGCTGCCCCGCTGGCTGCTGCGCCTCGGGCTGCTGCGCCTCGGGCTGCTGCGCCGCGGGCTGCTGCGCCTCGGGCTGCTGCGCCTCGGGCTGCTGCGCCTCGGGCTGCTGCGCCTCGGGCTGCTGCGCCTCGGGCTGTTGCGCCTCGGGCTGCTGCGCCTCGGGCTGCTGCGCCGCTGGCTATTGCGCAATTGGCTATTGCGCAGCTGGCCACTGCACTGCGGGCTACTGCGCAAAGGGCTGCGCGATCGACTGTTGCTGGGTATACGGCAAGTCGGGTCAGTCACGCGGCCTCGCATGTGCTGCATACTCAGTCTTGAACCTTGTGATTGCTGTTTCAACGAGTGACGGTGTCTATGATCATCTGCACTTTCGTTTGATTGCACTTGTACACTCTCCAAAATTGGAGAGGTAAGCACCCTTTGCCTATCCATGTTCTCGACCGAAAAAGAGAAGAAAAAAAAATACACATATTAGAATGAGCTACTAATCCCACTTCTGAATTGTAAAATAAAAGGGTAGTTTGATATTATACTTTGTTTTATTTATAACAAAAATCATAGAAATGCAATAATTACCTTTATAACCATTTTTTAAATGTTTATATTCATCAATATACATTAATATATTAATATATCTTAAATAACCATCAGTAAAACATATCAAATTAAACACCATCAAAAATAAATACTGCAAAATCAACTTACCTATAAAAGATGTTAACTCGAGGAACGTCGCACACAAACTGAGCTCGCAATGATGGCGGCATCCTCTTTTATACAATAATGGTGGGGATGGCGCCATGATTGCGAGCTTGGTAGTTAAACTTAGTTTAATATTATTTGAATTTAAATTAAGATTTTAGTTAGTAAATATTCTTTAATTATTTAACAACAAATAATGTGATATAAAATAACACAATAAGAGGCATAAAGTGACACGTGCTTACAATGGTAAAACCCAAAGGTAACTAACTCACTGGCAGATGACTCGTTTAGTACTTGGTACTTCGCGAGTCGCTGAGTGGAACGAATGTTCTAAAATGCGAAAAGGCGCCACTCATCAATCACTAGGCGACTAGTTAGGCTTTATATGATCGTAATAGCGGTCATTGCCCTTTCCATAATATCTTTTCGTATGAACCAAAACAAAAAATAAATACATGGGGTTGTACAGAAGGTATAAAGGCAATCACCACACACACACACACCGCTATAACATACTCACACACCCACTTTAACTCCTCAGGTACACACACTTTCACACGCTGTATTCTTAGCTAAGTATAGATATTAAATTGTAAATCCTTAATTGGCTGTAAGATTAGTTTAAATAGTTTAGATTAAAATTGTAAAGAGCTGTGGATTTTGTAATAAATAAATAAATAAATAAATAAAATAAATAAAAAAACATTGGAAAAATGTTGAAGATTGCGATAGCTTTTGAATGAACGAATGCAGCGGAACGTTTGTGCTTACGAATGTTTGTGTGATGAAAATGGACATTTGTTTCCGAGTCATGGATGTTTATATAATTATATCAACTGTCTGGTGACCATGACATAAGCCTTCCTTAGTGTGGCACTAGGTGGCGCTGTGTGTAATGTCCAGCGATATATATCATTTTGTTTTTCTGGATTTGTAAGTTGAAATCTGTTATAAATGTAGACGAGTCAATAATAGGCGCTAAGCAAGCCAGATCTTAGTGCGTGTTGTTAGCCATTGTTATTATTTTATTTAGATATAGCTGACCCACGCAACTTCGTCTGCGTCACATAAAGAGAAAAACGAAAGAAATCCCCGTTTTTGCAACATTTTTCATTCCTGCTCCGCTCCTCCGCTCCATTTAAATCTTGTATAAAACGCACACTATGTAGGCAAGCATATTATAATTTGGGGGATTACATTAATGATAAAAATGCTTGGCTCAATGCTGGTCCTGCTCCACAACCATAGGCAAACTAACTGATTCCCAGGTTACGTTATTGTGGAAGCTGCAGAAGATTGTAAAATATCCTTGCATTGTATAGATTCCATCTCGTAGTATTATATAACTGCATAGCACATTTGTGTGAGTTCTATGTACTGTAAAGCCACCATTTACATTTAGTTATCTTTTTCTTTTTTTTTTGACTTGAATATGCCTTGGCGGCTGAGAGATTGTCATGCTCACTCAAATGTCTCGCTGATGGTGGCGGGTGTGTCGGGTCATTTAGCTCCCTTCAATATGGTCGAGTTGAATGGCGCCGATATATGCGTCATGTTCGTGAACGGGCGCTGTCAGTTGGGACTGGTCATCTCTTAGCTGCCATGGTTAATTTTAATTTCTTTTTTTTTTACACTGTTGATTTAATCTTTTCTCTGGACGCTCTTAATGTGCACGTCTTTCTACATCGTGCTCACATATATGTATAATCACACATGAATGATGTAACCAAGATTTTGTAACAATATATTGATTTAAAAAGAGTGTCCATGGAGTTTCTTGCCCGTTCTTCTCCATAGAGATCTACACTAGGGAATGGGCAACTACAGTACTTTCTCAAGTTATTATGCCTTGTGACTGTGACTGTAGCTTTGATTTAATTTGTAATTTGACATTCAAAAGTGCCGTAATGGTCTAGTTGAAATAAATGCTTTGAGTTTGAGTTTGAGTTTTGAGTTTCCTAATGGTTGTAGCGTGATGTTATATAGCCTTCCTCGATAAACGGACCAGTAGATCCTGAGAATAGCGCGTTCAACCAAACAAACAAACAAACTCTTCTGCTTTATAATATATTAGTATAGATATAGATCAAGAGCAATGCTCACAATATTATTCATTTTATTAATCGTGTATTTGTTTAATATTTTATTTTGTATAGTTGCCATGTATAGATTACTTGTCTATGTTTACTTGGTGGCATGACAGTTGAGTTCGAACGCTCGTCGAGTGAAGACGTGTTAATCGTGGCCAAATAGTGTTAATCAGTGCTAATAAAGTGATTATAAAGTTATACTGATTTTTTTTCTTGACAACCGCACAGTGGATTATAGTGTATAATCAAACATTTATTTTCATCAAAAATCCATGAACTTAGCGAACGACCTAACATTACCTACCTACCTTACCTACTCAATTCGAACATGTTCTAAGAAAAAATATGCCAGAATCGTATGTTACACAATTTTGTTCGGAGCCCGTCGTTATGCGTGTTACTCCAACATTGGGTATTCCGACCAGCGCCTGTGCGTACAATTTACGCAAAGTTCGCATTTACGTAATGTTCCTTATACGATGCCAATTCTTATTTTTGGAATAGATGAAACTATATTTTGATTGTTATTCTGCTTATGTATGTAGGTCGATGTGAATAGTAAATATATGAGTAGATGAGAATTGTTAACGTTTAAAGTACTTATTGTTTTAGTTGCTTCATACCGAAGGGTATCTAAAGACCGTAAATACGATCTTTCTCCTCTAATTACGTTAAATAATAACATTTATGTTATTTGAAAAGACAATGCAATCAACTAGATTGATTGAAATGGCCGTTTGGAACTAAAGTAGTTTCATATTCTGGCTGCATTTATTCAAATGCATATGTCAGCGTAACAATGTAAAACACCATAGATTGTAATCGATCTAGCGAGATTGTAAACTCTCAAAATATTGTCAAACGTGTCACTTCGATAGATTGTAATCTATCGCAAAAGCAATGCATTAAATTGTAAGCATGTTCGTTTGACAATCTTTCGAGAGTTTACAACCTCGCCAGATAGGTTACAATCTAACGTGTTTTACAATTTTAGGGTGACACACACGTAAATAAATCAACGCAAAAAAAAAAAAACAAAACTCGAACGCTGAATTCCAAAATCAAAAGCGTCATACGTCCGGTTAACACAGCTGTCTGAATACAACCAAATGCTTTACAAACAGTCACAATGTGAAATTGTTCTTATTCCTACTGTTCTAAAATGTAAATCCGCATTTGAGCTGAGGTCACAATGGCCGACCAAAACGTAGGAAGGAAAATTAAAAATATTTTTGGTCCCCACTAACGAGCCAGCCTGTTTCTAGCCTATCTGCATTTCTGTACCAACAAAATTGGATTTCTCTACGTATTTTTTTCGAATCATCCCTTTTTGTTCGTAAGCTATGACAGAATTTTTGGCACCTTTGAATTACGAGTGGAATGGGATGTTCGGTCTTTGTGTTTCGTTGATTTGGGGTTTTGAAACTGTTGCCTTTTGGTACAAGTTTGGAAAATGAAAAGAAATGGGTTTCGGTTTTTTACGGGTTTAGGCATCGATATCACGTTTGCAGTACTATAATAACATCACGCCTGTAATGATTGAAGGGTACAGGTGTACATATTTTAAACTCTCATTTCGCTTGTTATGTTAGAGTTTCATGTAAAGGTTGGTAAGCCGAGCACAAATCTCGCCTCCGTGGCGTAACTGAGAAATTCTTAACGGAAAAACCCAATTACGTTTTTCCCGACCTTGGAATCAAACAGGACCAATATTCCAAACTTCTTTTTAACTATTTTCTGAAACTTCAAGATGTTGTGCAGGGGTTGAGAAAATTAAAAGACCAATCTAAAGTACGATTTTCTTTGGATAAGAAACAAACAAACGAGCTATTTACCGTGTTTTCGGACGATATCCATAAACGTCGTATTTCCCTGTATTAACTGGGTTGTGGAGATCAGATAGGCAGTCGCTCCATGTAAATACTGGTATTCAGCTGCATCCGGTTACACTGGAAGCCAACCCCAACATAGTTGGAAAAAGGCTAGGCAGATAATGATGATGATGATCCACAAACTTCAACTGGTCATTGTACTCATCGTTATGAACAAATTTTACTATGGGACTAAAAAATGAACAGCGAAAAAAATTTGCTGTTCCCTACAATATGTTCGCATTAACTCGACAAAATGTATGGAACAGCTGAGTTCTTTTTCGTGATTCAGGGTTTGGTCCCATCGCAAAATTTGTTCATAATTATGAGTACAATGGACGGTGGTACTTTATGGAAATCGTCCGGAAACACGGTGTTTATACGATCCACATAATTACACAAAGATAAACCCCTTTACTTAGGGGCTTGGATACAATAATAAGGTCCATGTTCACCGAGAAGATAACAGTCTGATTACCTTAAAACAGCTGTCAATGTGACATGTTCCGATACAAAAATGTGTTTTAAACAGCTGTTTGTAGATAATCGGTCGTCATCTTTTTGGTGAACATGGCCCTAAGACGAACATCTAATTTATTTCACCAGTAAACCTGCTACATACTTCAAGATCACCGACCCAAATAACCTAAGACCCTAAGACCAATAAACACCACTTTAATATTCCATTCACCACACTATTAACCCATCGATTAATTTCACGCATTTATAACAGTGTTCCAATCAAGATACTCCCTCGGGCTTGTGACAATAGGGAGCCATATTTGTGGTCATGCGTTGTGGTGTACCGGCTCACAAATCAGATGCCATTGTTATACGTGTTAACCAGAATTGCGTTACTGAAATTGGGTCTAGTTGAACGCTTATGTCCCTGAAGTTTAGTGTTATTCGGAGTATTGTTGCTAGCACAATGCGTGACTGAAAGGCGGACGTATTGTGTGCCAGTGTTGGCGAGAATGGGCCGAATAAGGCTTTCATTGCAGGATAATTCAATTTGAGTAACATTCAACAACATTGGGTTTGAAACTTACAAAATGTTTTTAACCTCTGTTTAGATACTTTGCAACTTGTTTTAAGGGGCCGGCGGAGCGTGCGCCGTTCATACAAAGGTGTGTGTATTTATTTCGACTGGATTACATAATATCTAGGTTCCCAAATGCATATTTTGAAAGGACAGTGATATTTAGACGAGATATGACCAATTTAAAATGTCTATAGAAGCTTATTTTTCTCATAAGTTTTGTTACAATCAATGCCCATTCATAATATATATTTGGGAAGCTAGATAGAGAAATAAGTACACACTTCCTTAAGAATATGTTTAGTATACGAATTATTTTAGTATTACGCTTAGCTCCTTAAGATAGGGTTGAAACATTCAATACCTTCTAATACGTCTAATATTAAATCGTAATAGATGAAAATATAACAAAAATATAGAATTCTCAAAACCTTTAATCAGAATAAACCTGATATCTTTATGTTTTTCTCGCCCAAATTACCACAAGGACCACCAAGGCGTCAGCGGGGACTGTTTTATTTGTGTAAATTCGTAGTATCATGGCCAAGAATTCAAAGAAAAAACTTTTTTGCAAAAAATAAAACCGACTTCAAAAAACAAACAAAAAAGTGAAAAATAACTTTAGCTTCTGAAGTCGGTGACCTTTGTTTGATTGCTTTAGTTTTTTGTCACCGACTTCAGAAGCTAAAGTTATTTTTCACTTTTTTGTTTGTTTTTTGAAGTCGGTTTTATTTTTTGCAAAAAAGTTTTTATTTTTCACTTTTTAGTGGTTCACATGTGCTTGATACATGGAAAGTGCATACCGTTACAATTACAACAAGCCCAAACACGACTATGGTACATTGTCTCATTATGGAGATCCGTGACTCTTGGCTTCTTCATCAGATCTGATGGTAGAATGGTTCTTATCAAACGCAAATGCTTCACTTGTTGTAGAAAATACCAAAATCGCAACACGTTTTCATATAAAATTTGAAGAGTTCCCTCGATTTCGCCAAGATTCCATCATCAGATCCCGACTTGGTGGCTATGGGACCATTTGGAAAGAATACCCTTTCCAACAAAAAAATAATTTTCCAAATCGGTTGGCAAGCGACGGAGTTATGCCCGAACAAACATAAAAAAAAAAAAAAAAAATAGAAACATCCGAATTGAGAACCTCCTCCTTTTTTAGAAGTCGGTTAAAAACAGCAAAAGACTGCTTTAGAAAGTACTCACAAATTCTCAGATAATAGCTTAAAAATATACATCACAACATTCTGCTTCTCTTGTATCAGCACAAACTTTAACTGTGACAAAAGCTCATACCTTTTTTTTTCGTTTGAGAAATCATCAAATAACTTCTTTCACTCTGGGAGGAGCGGGAGGGAGTGTCAGACTTTTACTGACTACCACCACCGTGTTCCTTCCTCGCCCTTTTATATTCCGGGGCCGCGGTATCTCTTTCGAACAGTCCCGCAGCCCAGGCAGGATAGCTCATAGCTTGGATATGGTATTACACAGATAATAAGATGGTAGTGTATTTGATTGCCCAAATGCCTATAAAGCTTCAGAGGGACCCATAGTAGGATATGTAGTAGCAAGTGAGTTCTATAAGGAAAGGTCTAGTTCTTCATTATCGTACAGAGTGTAAACCACCTCATCACAAAGCCGTTAACCAAGCATTCTGTACATCAAACTAAGTATCTTTACATAAAAATAATTGCTGGGAAACCACATTTTTTTTTTGAGGTCATATATTATGTTTTGTGGTAGAACTCAATGTAATGCACTTAAAACATTGTGTTGATGGATGGATTGAATAGTATGGGGATCGTGGAGGTGTTAAAAGTCAAAATTTAACAAAAAAAAAAAAATAACTTGTCTAAAAGTTGTAACTTTGACCCCCCATATCTCCGTAACTTAAAGGTTCCCAGGTACGATGATCGCAATGATGAGGAAAATAAGTGCCTTTCGGCTTCGTGAAGAGGTGGAGGTGCTTCGTGGAGGTTTTACACCCTTTATATATCATCATCTTCCTGTCTCATAATAATTTATTTGGGGTCGGCGCACCATATCTTTTTCTTCCATCCATCTTTTTTATTACTCGTCATCTCAGGAGTCACCTCCTTTCTAGTCATACCATCACACATACTATTTGCACTAGTCGTTTGTCTAGCGATTGCAAGTACGACTGAAAGAAGAAAGAAAGAAAAAATGTTTATTTGACGTCAGTATTAAGCACACACAATAATAATAAAGCAGTAACAAAAAGAACACATTATAAAACTTAAGAAGACGGGTATTTATTAACCTTTAATTTAATCCCGACGTTTCGACCGGATTGCACCAGCCGGTCGAAACGTCGGGATTAAATTAAAGGTAAATTCGCGATAAATACCCGTCTTCTTAAGTTTTATAATGTGCAGTAACAAAAAGGACAAAAATACTGACCGCTGAGAATGAGATCCTTTTTTTTTAGGATGGGAAATCTAAAAACCCATCCATGTTCCTTCCTCGCCCTTTACGTTCCGGGGCCACGGAATGAGATCCTGGGTTTGATTCCCAAGTCAATTTGGTTTTTTCGCCCGGAATTTGTCAGTAGCTTCCACGGAGTTTATACAGGGTGTATTTCACCTCATCACAAAGCCGTTAACCAAGCATTCTGTATATCAAACTAAGTAACTTTACGCAAAAAATATTGCTGGGAAACAACTTTTTTTTTTGAGGTTATAAATTATGTTTTGTGGTATTACTCAATGTAACACACTCAAAACATTGTGCGGATAGATGTATTGAATAGTACGGGGGTCGCAGAAATATTTAAAGTAAAAATCATGCGATAAAAAGTGGTATTCAAAAAAAACTTCTCAAAATCTTGCAACTTTGACCCCCAGTATCTCCGTAACTAGAAGGTTCCCCTGGTATAGTGTAGAACAAAAAAAATAATCAGAATGACGAGGAGAACAAGTGCCTTTCGTATTCGTTAGAAGGTGTTTTACACCCTATATTTCTGACCGGTTGATGGCAAAAGGTCGACCCCTGTAAAATGTGGATTAGTAACACATCTGCTTAAATTTTCAGGGATCAAAACTCATGGATGCTATTTCAATGCACTTAAATCACAATATAGCAAGCAAGTATAACACGACAGCTAATATTAAAGCCTTCCCTTTAACTCTAACAATAGACTGCGATAGACTGATTAGAAGGCCGTGGTAGAAGTAATATCATAGCCGGGGCTCGCAAATCAGGACCTATTGTTGGAAGCATAAACGTTATTATGTTACTGAAATTGGGTGTACCTACGCTTCGTTGGAGTTTAGTGGTGTTCCAAGTATAGTTGTGAGGTTATAATGAATATTTTGAATTTGTAGGGGTATTATTAACAGAAGTGAAAGTTGTAACTATAGCCTTTATGTAAGTTTTGTCCGACAAAAACAAAAAGTTTTTCAGTTAAAAGGAAGTTAGGAAAATTTTAGATTTTTGACAGTCGGTATGAATGGAAAAAGTGTGACAACCAGTCTTTTCAAGGGAAATCGTAAAACTTATTACCAGTTGTGGGTCTGGACTGGGTCGTAGAGGCCGGATAGGCAGTCGCTCCATGCCCATGTATTCAGCAGCATAGTTAGACTGAAACCAGGCCTAAACGTATTTTGTGTTATCATTGTGAAAAAAAGATTTTTAAATGTGAAAAGTATAGAAGGTCACGTAAGCGAAGCCAAGAAAATAGCCAGTTTTAACTAAGTATAACATGAACACTAATGTAAAAAAAAAGGTTCTTTATGCATTCTAATCGCAGATTTTTTTTTAAAGTTATATCTAGAATAACTTGTAGATTACCGATACGAAAGAAAACAAGGTAATTATTTTGGGGGAATTGGGGATCTATACTGAGATATATATAAAATTTTCAGTAACATTATTTTGAATCAAAAGTACGTAGACATTCATTCACTACTAGTTGACCCACGCAACTTCGTCTGCGTCACGTATGAGCAAAAAGCAAACAAAAGGAATAAACCCCCGCTTTTGCAACATTTTTCATGTATGCTCAGTTCCTATTGGTCGTAGCGTGATGTTATCTAAAGCCTTCCTCTATATACCTACTCTATAATAGACTATCCAATTCAAAAATATTTCAAATTGCACCAGTAGTTCCTGAGATTAGCGCGTACTAAACTCTTCTGCTTTATAACATTAAGTATAGATGAGAAATGTAAGATTCCAGTAAAATTAAAGATCATTTCATTGGAATTGTAACGAACATTGTGCCTTTATATTGGGTCAATGTTTTTCGCCAACTACAACCTTAAGAGGCCTGCGGAACACTCGTAGTTCATACAAACGTAATAACTACGCGTACAAACGTAAAAAGTTATTTTGAACTTTTAAATCAAACATATTCTTAAGGTAGAGTGTATTTATTTCGATTGGATTACAGATTATCTAGGTTCCCTTAATATATTTTTAATGGACACTGATTTAAACAAGAGGTATGAGAAAAATAAGGTTTCTGAAAGAAATTTTAAATTCCTCATATCTCGTCTTTATATCATTATCTTTTCAAAATATATATTTGGGAACATGTTTGATCTACAATTTATTTTCTTATTACGTTTACGTACGATCAATGCATGCTCCGCCGGCCCCTTAGCGTCCCAAAAGCCTCCATTTACAAAAAAAAAACACCTAAAATCAAGTATTACTGATAATAATTCCACGTATAGTAAAAAAAGCTATCAACAGTTCAACAAAAAGCATTCATCATGCCAACGAACTTTCAAAAAGATAAAACGAAAAAAATAACTATGATTATACCTTTCACTTTAAACTTATTATGCCTTGAAAGCAGACAGGTTTAGTAACTCATCATAGTATAAATTATGCACATATTTGCACACACACACTTTTACGTAGACAGACACGTAGGTACCCATAACTCACTCCGTTAAACAACTTCGTACGAAGATGATAGCGCTGTGAGATTGAAAAATAAACTAGCGTGAGACATAGGTGAGATTTAGACGGCTGATAGTAAGTAGAATATAATATTATTTATTATAGCGTCGAACGTAAAATGATCTATATCGATGGCACTAAAGTTTTTTTATAGGCGTAAGCCTTTTTTTGATTGAATATAGAAAAAAGAAGACGGGGGACTTTTTTTACACACAATCACGTTGGTCAGCTGCGCTCACTGCCTCTCCGTGTTTAAAATCGGAGTTGTAAAGTTGTCAAAATGGAAGGGCATCGTCACTGTGAGTAAAGTTAAAGTTAAGAAACTACCCCGCAGGGCAACATCGAATAAAAAACAATGCAGCGCTAAGCTTCTACTTTCATTCTTCAGAGAAATTACTGCTGAAAAAAAAAACTTTGCTCGACCTGGGAATCGAACTCAGGACCTCACGCTCGGCAGTCGCGCTTGCGGTTACTCAACCAACGACGCAGAACTTGATGTAATGATCGTCTATCTACCATAAACAAAAAGTACCAACTATCTGGTGTCCACGACACAAGCCGCGTTGCTTAGTGTGGCACTAGATGGCGCTGTGTGTAATGTCAAGCAACATATATTTATTTTATCATCTATACTTTTCTTAAAGAAGACGAAAACGAAAGAAGACGATGCGTTGGAAGACCTCCCACTAGGTGGACATATATTTATTTTATCATCTATACTTTTCTTAAAGCAGACGAAAACGAAAGAAGACGATGCGTTGGAAGACCTCCCACTAGGTGGACCGATGACCTGGTGAAGGTTGCGGGAATCCGGTGGATGCGAGTAGCAACCGGTCAATGTGGCGACACCTGGGGGAGGCCTATGTCCAGCAGTGGACGTCTTTCGGCTGAGATGATGACATTTCTTAAATCTTAAATTTTTTATAACTCAATCTTATAAGCAATGTTCATAATAACAAACCAGTTATAGATACACTTGGCAATCCATCTTAAAATCCTTCACTTTTATTTTTAAACCCAAACTTTATGTAGGTAGATACAACATTAATGGGAAAATCGCAGCAAAATGTATGAGTCGTTAAAAAATTCATAAGCTGCTGAATATTCTATGAATATTGCATAAGCATTTCATGCAGCAATAAAGTTATTTGATATGACATTTAGGTACGTTGGGGTGGATATATTTATTTAAGCATCATGTTGGAAAAGTGGTGACGTGCCGAAAATAGCAACATAGTAAGAAATTGGCTTTGAGTGACAAGTGTCTTCGGTCGAATAAGAGTTTTTAAAATAGTGTTATTTTTAGTTGCTGTTGAATATACGAAAAGTCATCATCATCTGCCTAGCCTTTTCCCAACTCTGTTAGGGTCGGCTGATTAGTATTTTACATGGAGCGACTGCCTATCTGACCTCCACAACCCATTTAATACTGGGTACTACGATACCACTTGGTAACAGTGGATGAATATCCTACAAGTATTCATTTTTATTCTGTAAATTATTGTACAAATAGACTTAGTTATAGTAAGAGACATTTGATGCTTTGAAAGGTGGTTGCTGAAATCGATAAGGGGCGTAAATACTGAAATACAGTTTTGAGCCGTCTGGGGTCAAAACGCTCGGGCTCGAATTCTCCCACCAACTGGTTGATATTTCGTGTGACCAGAGGACTGGCTCTTGTCACATTAGTACTTGCAAAGGTTTGAATCTTTAACCTCATGGGAGGCAAGGCCTAAACCTCTAGGCCATCACATTTTCAATGTCTTGTGATAACAGTTATGAAAATAAACTTAAAACACACTTTATTTAAAGGCAGGAACCACAGAACAGTGAAACACATAGTTTCTATTCAAAGTTATTATCACCCTCAAACCAATAATGACGAGGTTAAAGCCACCGCAACTGTTCGCGAAGAGTTATGGCTGCGGTGTCTGCAACTAATGGCAATTTATTGTCTATAAAACTTTTACACACCCAGGTATGTTTGACAAACTGTTATATGACTGGCTGCGTTACCACTTTTCATTTTATTGCTGCGTTATATTACTGATGTTTATTTGCTGTGGGTTTGATGATGCGTGTAAAAGAGCTTTCTGTGTGATCATTGTCGTAACACCAAGCTACCTATAAGTAAAGCTAAGCGGCACCAATTTTTATTTTTTTCTTTCTTTTCTTAGCTTGTGCTGGGCAAAAACCTTCCCCGTAACCTTCCATTCTTCTCTAGGTGCCGTTTTTTCCGGCCAATCTGTCACAAACGCCGATAAGTCACCGGCTTTTTCTAGGCGAACGTCTTCTTTTTATTTGAGTGAAGTCCTAAAAACTGTGTGTTTATAAATATATCGCACCTAGTGTAAGCGGGCATCATCTAGACTATCCAAAATGTTTTAAGGGATCGATACTGTTGGTATTACAAAATACATTCGAAAACATTTTCGAAAAACTATATAGAAGCAGCTTGTTTTATAGCTTCTACGCCGTAGCATAATGGCTACGCGACCTACGCCAGCGTAGCAAAAGGCCTACGCGTCACATTATTCGTTCTAACTTTGAGCAGAATAAGATAGAAATTGCTCTTATACTCCTACGTTAGGGTTATGAAATTTTGTGGTCCAATTTTATTACACATAGCTGAAAAAACCAGACAAACGTTAATCAAATGAACACAATTAGCTAACGAAGATAGAATTGTTTTTGTGTCCATATTTTTGATGCCTCGCCGTATATTTTCACTCCCGGGATGAATTTTGTTTGTTTTAATGCCCGTAATCATTTTAATACACTTTTTATTCCTGAGGTCCACGAATAAAAATTCTTTATCGGACAAAAATGTGCTCTTTAATTACTTCAGAATAGAGTTCATAATGAAATCTAAACGACTTCGGGAATATTTTTAATCTAAAAGCGTATAAATTGAGTGTAGCATTTTTGAGTTCATTGTTATTCGGAGTTTTTAAACTGCGTGGTTTTTTTACTTTTGCTATAATTTTGATGGGTGTGGATAAAATATTGCCTAACCACGAATTCAAAATATTATTATAATAAAAACTTGAATAATATGCTCATCATGACACCGCGCATGTTATAAAAGTCCCGTGTAATAGGGGGCGATCCTATTGCCATCAACCGAGCACAAATTCAGACTTCATGGCTGCTACCGACAGATCCCTGATGGAAAATCCCAATAACTCTTTGCCTTACCTGGGAATCGAACTCAGAACCTCATGTTTAACAGTTGAGGCAGTCCAATATAGGTATAAATAAATATCGCTGCTACACACAGCGCCATCTAGTGCCACTCTAAGCAAGGCTTGTGTCGTGGACACCAGATAGTTGATATACTACATTATACTTTTTTATAAGTAAATACATAACGTAAAAACACCCATGACTCGAAAACAAATGTCCATGCTCATCACACAAACATTTGCTCCTACCGGGATTCATACCCAGGACCCTAAGATCGTAAGGCGGCCTCACTAGCACTAGACTATTCGGGTCGTCGAAATTCGGTATTTGTATGAGAATGTCAGTGTCAATGTCTTGAGATGCATCCGTATTTTTTTTTGTACCTTAGAACCTTTCATCATCATAATTTCAACCGAAAGACGTCCATTGCTGGACATATGCCCCCCCCCAACTGTCGCTACATTGACCGGTCCGTGCATTTCGCATCCAGCAGATCCCCGAAACCTTCAGGAGGTCATCAGTCGAACTATTGGTAAGCCTTTACATTCATCATCATCATCATCATCAATCTATAATGTTTCCACTGCTGGGACACGGCCTCCTCTCAATGAGAGGGAATGGGCTATAATCTACCACGCTGGCCCAGTGCGGATTGGTAGATGTCTCATGTCTTCGAATTTTTGGTTCTAGGGCATGCCGGTTTCCTCACGATGTTTTCCTTCACCGTTATGAGAGCAGCGGTGGTGAAATAAATTACACAAAGTAATGCGCCTGTCTGGGTTCGAACCCACGACTTACTGTTCGTAAGTCGGGGCCGCCACTACTGGGCCACCGCTGCTCTCCATTACTAAAAACCGTCGGCCGCCTTTACATTACTAAAAATCAAATAATTGTTAATTTCAGTATCACCAATCTTTGATTATGTTTTAGTTCATCATAACTTTAAACAGCGTTTAAAACTGCACCAATGCACGTTAACGCAATCCTCCCAGTTCATCCCAATAATAAAACCCGCTACAAACTAATGACTTTTAGCAGAGAAATCCAGTTTCCTATTCAATTCTAATTAAATCTGGCATAAACGGAAAAGTAGGTCGTCTGCGTGCAATCCGGTCATCTGCGGAATGGACTAGATTACAAGAGTTTTATAGAAAGTGGCGTCACCTCCCGAGAGTTGACGCGTACAGAATGTACCGCTTCCATTAATTATTTCTTTCTGCTGATATTTCTGGGTCGAGTATGATATTTTTTATTTTATCGTGACTTTTATGTTGTTGAAATAAGAGTTAAATTGTAATGCTCGTCGCACATACGTGAACTAATACACGGTGAAATTTTAATGGTTGTTTTCCCGCGGCAGGACGATTTCCCATCAGTAGCACTATCGAACACCAAAGTTAAAGTTAAAAAAAAACTTTTTTTTTTCAAATTATTATTGTAACTTATTGGGTTTTGTCTTGTATTAAGTCAAGAGAAGTGATCAGCTGATTTATACGCGAAGTGCAACGACTGCACCGCTGTTCTGGACACACCCCGCGCCCGGCCCGTGTTCCGCGTAGATATTACTGTTGGTTCAAGTCGCTTTCGAGTTTTATTTATCACATTGTTAATCTGCCATTTAATGAGTCTAATTTTTTTTAAATATATTAATCGATTGTATTACCGATACAATCTCACTTCGCTTCGGGAAAACAACCACTAAAATTTCACCGTGTATTTTAGGTGGATATTGAAAATGGTGTTATACAACGTGTAACAGAAAGGGTATAGTCATATAAAAGGATGTGCTATAGACCATCAAACTGAACAACTTTTTCTATGGGACCACCATCGTAATAGTAAAAAAATAATCAGCTGTTTCATACATTTGGTCCAGTAGGTATTAGAATTTAGTATGGGGCCGTTGCAATTTGTTTACCGATTATGATGGTGGTTCCAGGGAGAAATTAATTCAGTTTGGTGGTCTGTAGCACACCCTTTCATATGACTATACCCTTTCTGTTACACGTTGTATACCACTGTTTTATTTTCGGAATGAATATGCCATAGTATGTGAAGAATTTTATAGCGAATTATGAAGCTACTAGAAATGAAAGTTATTGGGTTTTTCTATTAGGAATTCTATTACGACTTAAACATAACTAGTGAAATTAATATAGGTGTTTTACTCATTACATCTCTGCTTACCCTTTCGGGGGTAAACAGGCATGGCGATATGTTATGTTTATGTCATACATCTGATGACAATTTATTACAACATATTGTTTTTTCTTGTCCAATGTTACGGCACTGAAGGGGGGCGGAGCATGCTTTTGTCATAACAAAACAAAACACCAAAATAATATGAAAATCAAACATATTCTTAAGGTAGTGTGTATACTCGTATATTTTAATTAGATAACAGAATATCTATGTTCCCAAATAAATATTTTGAAAGGACAATGATATAAAGACGAGATATGAGGAATTTCAAAAAATTCTATACTAAATTTATTTTTCTCATAACTGTTGTTTAAATCAGTGTCCATTCAAAATATGTGTTTGAGAACCTATTCTGTAATCCAATCAAAATAAATACACATTACCGTAATAATAATTATGTTTGATTTACGAATTATTTTAGTATTACGTTTATATGAAAAACGCATGCTCCGCAGGCCTCTTAAGAAGTTCCTAATTAATCTGACATTTAATTAAGTAAATACTACTTAATACCTCTCAGCATTTTGTATTTTTATATCAAAACCCAAGGTATTTAACACAGCGTAAATTAATTTCAAAGACATCAAAGCTTAGCGAGGTTTATAGAAATTATCACGCTATATCTATGAACACAAAGCAATTTAATAGTTAGACCTCTTGGTCCGTGTATTCTGAAACACAACAGGGCTCGAACTTAACTGGGTTTCAATCTTCACTGAATCGTTGACCTACTAAACGGTAAACTTTTAACAATTTCAATTTACCAAAACATAATTGTTCTTTGAACTGTAAAATTGTTAGTTTATTTTTTAAGAGTTCATTATATTCGTCAAACTATTTGGAAATGTTTGTTTCAATGTTTTGTTGGTTCGAATTGTTGGCCGAACGTTTTGGACTAATATTCTTTAAGGACCAACTATTTGGGGTTTGTAATGGGAGCTAGTTTTGCGGAACACATGAGAAAGTTTGGTCGTATCTCAGTGACGCTAGAATAAGCTACCGAGAGACCACTGGGCCAAGTCAGTAGCGAAATATTCACACATACCAGGGTCGCATAATATAGAAGAGAAGAGTTTTAAACCCAGCAGGTGGGTCAAACAGGGCTGCCTTTAATATGGTGATGTGTGTAAAGGAGAATCAAAATCTAGAACCAAGTCTTTTTTCAACTATTTGTAAAGGTTGCAATACCTACATACACGATCTAACGGTCAAAGTGTATAAACAGCCAATAGTTTTGAATTATCGATTCAAAATTTTGATTTTAAGTGCTGGTGTACTGAATATATGTTCCGGACATCTTGAAGAATGCATGACGTCAGTATAAAAAAATTTGCAAATCTGTTTAGGTCCATGGTCACCGAAAAGATAACGGTCTGATTATCTAAAAACAGCTGTCAATGTGACTTGTTCCCATACAAAAATGTGTTTTAAACAGCTGTTTTGAGATAATCAGACCGTCATCTTTTTGGTGGACCTTAGTCCGTCAGTTAGAGTATTGGAAAATAATGGACACGTATTTTTTGTTTTTGTAAATCAATGAATGTTGACAAAGATAAGATAAGATAAGATAAGATAAGATAAAAATGTATTTGCTCAAACATGTGTACACATACAATAATATATAATAAGTGTATGCAGGATAACATAAATAAAATTGGTTCAGACATGTTTGCCATATACTATGGCGTGCAAATGTTTGGAATATTACAATTGTGATTTTAATATATCCTTCAATCCGAGAAAAACAAATGAACACAAAAAATTAACATGGTCAAAATAAGACGCATCAAAACTCGAGAGTGGGACTACTAAAAATTAAATCTAGTCGTGACGTATTGAGAATTTTAAAAGCGTCCTATCTTCGTCAATTTTGGTTTACGTAACAAAAGAAAAAATACAGGTCAAACATTTTTTGATAGGCTTAATGAAGGACTAATTCGATTTTCGTAGTCTATCTTATTGTAGTCCCACAGCTCGTCCCTAGTCAAAAGGTTATGAAAATATAGTTTTTTTTAGTTCATACTACATTGTCAACGCTGTGTTACTGTTTTATTAATAAACATCGGAGTCTTTCACGAATTTCACGGGTGCTTCCCACATACCGTTATTTACTTTAACTTAATTACTAAACACATGACTAACACAACATAAGGTGTCGAAGTGAGAGTGTTGAATTTATCTTCAAGATGCTTCACATAGTTTAATATCCTGAGAATAATGTGGCTGCTTTTGGTATTTACACCTTAATAATATCTTATATAAGATGTTTCTGTTACACGTGGTCACTAGGTGAAATTAAACTTTAAAACACTAGCACTTTGCCCGTGACTTCACCTGCAAAATGCTTTTTTTTTTTTTTTTTGCAATGGGCATCTCGCAGTTCAGTCTGAGAAGGCTGGCTTCTGCTTAACCGGCAAGTCCTGTGGATGCCTTGAATTTAAGGCCTCCAGCCAGGGCAAAAATGACTATAAACTAAGCGACAGCGCTCTAAGGGCACCCCCTGTGGGGTACGGACCTCGGCTTAGGGCGTCGCTGGGGGCAGCAAAGGGACAGGCTGGATCTGGTTGTCTTTATTTAGGGACTGTTTTATTACTACAGGCTCAGCATCACGGGCTGGCTCGAGCAAGGGTCGGGGAGGGATTGACTGGGGATTACGCGCCGGACCTCTGCGGCGAGGTCGGTATGTCTTCGGTTTGTATTTGTACACTCTACGAACTGTACTGGTATCTTTCCTACTCTCTTGCAAGATAGTGATCGGATCGTAATAGTGATAGCTGTATATGCATGATATAAATATAATTTATAGCCTATAGCACTCACGAACAATGTGGCATTCTGTCAGTGCAAGATTTTTTGGAATTAAACCCTCAGTTTTGGAGATTATCCCCTACACACAAACCTACAAGTACTATAATAGATTAAGCGGTATTATTATCACCCTGTAGTTTACTTGGGAACTGACATTTGTTTCTTATCGAAAATGAAATAATATTTTATCACTCATCATCTGCCTAGCCTTTTCCCAGCTATGTTGGGGTCGGCTTCCAGTCTAGCCGGATGCAGCCGAACACCAGTATTTACATGGAGCTACTGCCATCTGACCTCCACAACCCAGTTAATACTGGGTAATACGATATCATTTGGTAAGACTGGTTGTCACTTTTTGGGCCACTGACTACCTGTAACGACTGTCGAAGATATACAAATGACAGCCGGGGCCAACAGCATAACGTGCTTTTCGAGGCACGGTTAAAACTTAGAATGTATGGGTTGTCACCCATCCACAGACCAACCTAGGCAAGCACGGCTTAGCCTAGCGATCGGCCCGAACGGCTGTTATTATTTAGCCACGTGCTCGTCGATAATATTTTTTCAATAGAAAAGTAAAAGTCATAATGGAAAAATAAACCGTAAAAGCAATAAAATATGAATATTTTCCGTATCAGAATGCTATGGAATTAACTGTCTACTGTTATCCCGAGCGCGCTTGGAATGCGACCCTCTTCCTCACTAAAGCGAACACCTCCACCATTCTTCAATTTGCGACGTGACAACATGTACTTCCGATCGAGTTGCCGACGTTAACTATGAACTTTGAAAGGGGTGAATATAAAAAGGTAGGGCAGGAATTTTATGTTTGATCCAAGGATAGATTAGTAAAGGGGTGAAATAGGGCGTGTTTCTAAGGGTATTTTAGTTCAGTTTTAGCCTTGGAAAATAATCACTGTCTATTATTAAGGTCCTATTTCATAAGTCCGCAGTCAATATTTTTTTGACTGACTTCTAAAAAGAAGGAGGTTCTCGATGCTGTAGTTTTTCTATTCACATATTCCCAGTAGCCAAGGAACGACAGGATGTATTTAAGCGTAGCCTCGTAATAGAGGAAGGTTTTTGTTTGTAAATGAGAATCACATAAAAAAGGATTAGCAAAAATTCATCATCTGTCTAGCTTTTTCCCAACTATGTTGTTCTCAGCTTCCAGTCTTACCGATACAGCTGAATACCAGTATTTTAACATGAAGTGATTGCCTATCTGACCCAGTTAGTACCATCAGGTAATTTGATACACCCTGGTAAGACTGGTTATCCGACTTTCGGGTCACTGAGATCTGGTTATCCGACTTTCGGATCACTGAGATCTGGTTATCCGACTTTCGGGTCACTGAAAATGATTTTGGTCGTTACAGCAGTGCAAGTGCGTGGGATTCGATAGAACTCAATTACATAAATTTGACAGTTATTCTCGATTAAATGAGTTTTAATGGAGTCAAAAACTGCAGGTACAAGTACACAGGGTGTATTTCACCTTGTCACAAAGCCGTTAACCAAGCATTCTGTATATCAAACTAAGTAACTTTACGCAAAAAATATTGCTGGGAAACAACTTTTTTTTGAGGTTATAAATCATGTTTTGTGGTATAACTCAATGTAACACACTCAAAACATTGTGAATCACGAGCTCCTCACTAATAACATTATAACACTAACGTTACACTCGTACCCACGCTCCCGCTACTCGCTCCAAACTCACACCAAGTAATAACCATATTTTGAGCACATACCGCAGTGCATCTGCTTGAGCTCATCTAACGTATTATATCCCGCTGTTGGCTACTGCTTGCATCGTAAATTACGTCAATAAAGAGATGCTACATTACTGTTACGAGAGGACGTCATTGTCACTAATGAAATGCTTACATGTTACTTAGACTTCAGTCTACAAAACATAATGAAACATAACACTTCTTTCTCTGAAGGGAGGTTTTTCAAATGCTGAATTACTCAATTTATAACTTCATTTTTAATTTTAAAGGAATGTTCCAATGTACAGTCTTTTCGGCCGTATAAGAGAGTCCAGAGGGGCCAGCATTTTTAAACTATAAACTAAATAATCAGCAACCGCAGCCTAAATTATTGAAAAAAGAAAGAAATACTAATATAGACAACTTAAACCTTTTGTCTGTATGAAAAGTCACGTGTGCGACAAATGCATGCAAGGGACCCATTTTGTCACTACTGATAATATCATTTGATCAGTTCTTTAGCCTAAACCTTCCTTAGGAAACCCTCTTGGAGACCCAACTGGTTAGATTTATTTATTGTCCCCATAATATACTGCCCTTTGGGAAATGAATAAATTCCTCCAAAAAATCTGCGAAACGTCATCTTTTTGGTCCAAAGTTATTATAAAACATCGAACAACAAATATTTCACTCAAAATCTAATAAAAAAAACGAGGAAAATTCAACACACTGGGTCAAATACGGTGAGGAAACTGGTCATTAGTACCCTAATACTCCAGGTCAAGGAAATATAAGTAGCGATACCAATTTCAATACTTTACGTGCAGTGTGGCTTGAGAAAACAAGCACGTAACAATCATACAAAACTGGTTTTATGGAATTAGTGTTCCGTATTTCTTGGTTCGATTAAGAAAAGAGTTTCTTATTTTACTAAAACTTAATTTGTGTAGTAAAACGGAATTGCATTTTGGGTCTTCCAGTAGTGATTTTTTGATTTTTGTTGGCAAAAGTGAAGGTGGTCATTTTCTATCAGCCATTAACAAGGATGGAATAAACAAAAAGCGGCCAAGTGCGAGTTGGACTCGCCCATGAAGGGTTAGCCCCTTCGTACAGCTTCGTAAGGCTTTAAACGTCTTCGATACTCGACGATTTTAGTCTCCAAGCGACTGCCGTCATACAAATCCATAAAGTCGGCGACGCGACTCGTGTACGAATTTCAATAGATTTGTATGGCGGCAGTCGCTTGGAGGCTAAAATCGTCGAGTATCGAAGATTTTTGTAGTCTTGTGTACGAAGGGGCTTACGATTTCACGATTTATGACGAATTAAAAAAGAACTACTTATTAAATCTCGTTCAAACCAATTTTCGGTGGAAGTTTATATAGTAATGTTAATTGTAATTTTTTTTTAGTTTTATCATTCTCTTATTTAAGAAATTACAGAGTGGGGGGCACATTTTAACACTTTGGTAGTGTCTCTCGCGCAAACTTGGAGATGGAGGTTTTTAATATCAGTTTAGAAAAAAACGATATAAGAAACCTCCATAGATATCCCACACATGTGAGCTTGATGATAAAAAAAAACATAAGTTTTAGTTCAAAGTTTGGGGAACCCCAAACATGTATTGTTTTTTTTTTCTATTTTTGTGTAAAAATCTTAATGCGGTTTACAGAATACATCTACTTACCAAGTTTCAACAGCATGGGGTATGGTATTGGGCCACTGTAATAATGTCAAAATATCTAGAAAATTTGACGGCTGGGACCAACGGCTTAACGTGCCTTCCGAGGCACAGAATTAACTGGGTATGTACTGGGTGGTCACTCATCCACCGACCTACCTAGGCCACGGCTTAACTTAAGATCGCACCAAACGGTTGTTATTTTTTTAGCTACAAGCTTCTCACACTAGATTTATTCACTAGGCCCACAAACATAATTATATTATAGTATTTTTTTATAAATTGGAAAAAAAATGTCCTTACAACAGCTATACCTCTTCAACTCAACCCAAACCATTCACTTCTCAACCAATATGATAAACATTCGCACACAATTCAAACTTATTTCAGCAACCAATCAAACTGCAAACTCGTCTATATTCAGTCAGAACAACAAACCAACTTATTTCGGAGCATAGTGACGTAAATACACTAAATCAAGACAAAAGACGTCCCCAGAACAATGTCCAGATATTAAAGTCCCTTGTAACATATTAATTTCTCAACTTGTGCAATGGAGGGCAATTAAAACTTTAGACGGAGAACGTAGGAAGTTGAAATTCTTAATTCTTTTCCATTTAATTTCATCTTCAGCTTTGATATAAAGTGGGATGTATGTAGGGTGCAGTGTGTTGTAATTATTGGTATGAAAGAGGATCGAGATATTAGTTTGGAGTTGCTGATGTGATTTATTTTTCTGATTTTACACGGATGTTATGATCGGTTTATTATGATATCCACTAGATTACAATATCATTGAGATTATTTGAAGTAACTTTTCTCATGATTTAGAAATCAGAACACACAACCCTAATGGGTTAAACAAAGGTGTACCTTAACGGGGCCCATATTTATTGAGTTACGCTTATGTGGACGCACACTTATCCGCGCCGAAAGAATCGAATTTTAGAATAACTTGTATGAAATTCTAAAAAAATCGTCGCGCACTTATCAGCGTCGAATCGGACGTAAGGATGACGTCATACACATAAGAAAAAAATCTTTCGGCGCGATCGATTGCTTCGGCGCGGATAAGTGTGCGTCCATCTTAAGGGGAAAGTGTAACAGGGTTGTTAATTGCTTTGATAAGTTAATAGTCCCAAGTTTTCCATGAATTAAAAAAAAACTGGTAAACAGAGTTATGGGTATACCCAATTGATAAATGTAACTTATCGTATGATAGAAAATAAACAATGATTTATTTCCCTTTTTTTACTGATAACTGCACTCTTAATACCTAGACCACACTTAAGCTACCTTGAATCCCAATTCAAGCAACACCCTTTTAAAGAAAAAAAAAAATGTAACGAGAGATGTATTCCAAAAATATATCTTCAAATCCACCAATCATAGCAAAGTGTGAATAAAGATCACACTTGAGAGATTGTTAAAGAAAATTCTAGCCATAATACCTATTTATTCACTTGATACCTATTTGCATTCAGAAAACTGCCTAGCACCGCCTTTATGTATTCACGTAGCATGTAACCTCTATGGCATCTGTCTGAAATATCTTTGACCTAGGGTTCAATCTCGGTCGTTTAGGCCTTGTAGAATGTCCTGGTCAGTAAAACGAGTTCTGAATTTCGGTTTAGGGTTATTGAATATGGTTACTACGTTTTTATGTTAAAACAACGGATGTTTGGGCAGTAAAGTTTTGCAGACTCTTTATTTGGGAGTTACTTTACAAAATTGCAAAATAAAAACATTTTAACGTTTACTGCTGAACAAGGGTTTTTGGGTCATAAAACTTTGCTATTATCATTACGCTTGGTGAGCATATTGCTGACAGCTAAGAGCAAAAATAAGGAAGTTTTGTGGCAGACATTCAGGTTGGTGAGATGGAATGTGTGAAAATATGGCTGAGGTGAATATTGATGGGTAAGTATGGTATGAAACAATGCTGCACCTACCCGAAATTAATTACGATACAATAAGCATCAGGGGGTCTAAAATGGCCACTTTAGCGGAATCATAATGTCAATCACGTTTCAATTTGAAATTCTTAAAATGGACTTTATGTTAATGACTATAAAGTCCATTTTAAAAACATGTTATGATTCAGCTACAGCGGCCATTTTAGGCCCGCAGACTTCTTTTTTTTTTGTCTTCAAAAAATGGTGAAAGTCAAGGTCAAGGCAAGTGGAAAAGGTCGTGAGAAGAGTTTTCAGTATGAATATGGATGGGTATACGAGTAGAGGAAGATCAAAGAAACGATGGATGGACTGTGTTAAGAATGATATGGTAAGAAAGGAAGTGACTGATGAGATGACGAAAAAAGAGAAGTATGGAATAAGGAGACATGCTGCGCTAACCCCAAATGAATTGGTATAAGGGCAAGAGAATGATGGTGACGATAAACGAAACACTGCCAATGAATTTATTATTTTCATTCGTTATTTTTTAAGTAACTGTTTACAAAATTCCATAATCTACTAATCATCAATATATAGGTTGACTGTTGGAATCTCTGAACATCAGCTGTTCAGTACATTAGGCGAACATCAATATACTGAACAGCTGAGTTTTGTTTCGCGATTTCAGCTTTGGTCGCATAGTAAAAGATGTTTATTATCATGAGCACAATCACGTGTTTAAGTATCGTACACTAATTAAGGCATTAAGTCCGCCTTTGCACATTAAGTGCATCAAGTTTAAATAAATAAATAAATTACCAGTCACCCTATATATAAAAATCAATGCCACTTTTTGTTGTAATTTTATAACTCAAGAACGGGCTCACCTATCCAAACCAAATGTTTAGGCTTTGTTCAGACTATTTAGTAGATGGTTTATGTGAAGTTTGCACAAAATCGATCGAGCGGTTCTTCACGCAGACGAAGTTGCGCGGGTCAGCTAGTAGTATTATAAATGCAAAAGTTTGTGTTTTGTTTGGATGTCTGGATGATGTTTATACTCTTTCATGCAAATACTACTCACTAGATCTGGATGACATTTGACAAGCAGATAGTTTGTATCCTGGATTTACATATAAAATACTTTTTATCCCGGTAGACAATACCTTGTGGCAACTACCGAACTCCACACGGGCGAAGCTGAGAGCATAAGATAGTCATACATTAATTTGAGAATGAGAACTGTGCTTAATCATGAACGCCTTTAATCAACGAAATTGGTGATTTTAGGCTTATTGTGTGCATTATTTCATAATTTTTTGACAATGTCTTGTTGGATACATATAAAATTCAAAAGTTAGTACTTTGCTATAAATCAGGTCTCAACTTTCAGAAAAGTTAGTCATGATTCAATTAGACCATAATTTACAGATGCTTTTGAAGTCTAGAGTTGCCAAAACGGCTCGAACCAAAAAGTTACGAGCCAAAAATATTCATGGTGACATTTCTGATTATATATGTCTTATACAAACGTTCTATTCTAGAAAACTTGATTTTGTGATTATGATGTAGAATATCAAATTATTTGAGGTACTCTAGACTGATGGCGTCTAAAAACTTTCATCATCATCATCGCTTATCTTGGAATAAATGACTAGGAGTAAACGGACTTTTTACGACACCGTCAACAAAGCTTTCTGTACATCTACATACGTAACTCCAATAATATGCAAAAATAATTGCTGGGAAACGACTTCATTTTTGAGTGAATCATCACGTTATACGGTAAATCTCAAAGTAAGCTAGGTACTCAAAACATTGTGCTGATGGATATATTGAATAGCAAGCGGTTTACGAGGTATCGAAGAAATTTAAATAAAAAAGATTTTTAACATTTATTTTATCAAAACTAGTTCATCTTTTAATTTGTGTTTATTTTACATTGTGTCTCCTTGGTTTTGGTTTTTTTCTGGACCCCAGCTAGGATAAATAAATCCAATTACAAGTACTTTTTCACAGAAAACATAAGAGAAGAACAAGAGACTAAGCTGAAAGTCAAAAATCTATCACGCCTTTATCATTTGTCAATAATTGTGAAACAAAAATTGCGTTGTACACTAATTGACGAATTTTTTACTGACAAATTAGTTTGACATTCAAATTTTTAAGGTATGTTTTTTCTTTTTAATTTTGTATTAATTACTATGATGAGATTGTATTTTATTGTACCCATTAGTTTTATGTTACGGTCTAAATTGGATTGTTGATGATTGCTGTAATACTTGCTGTTTTTAATGTAAAATTGTAAAATGTAAAAAAATCACTTGATGCTGTGTAGTGCCCGACATCTTATATTTGTACGCCATTCAGGAAAAACATGACTGTCATATACAGGTGTAAACCACCTCATCACAAAGCCGTTAACCAAGCATTCTGTACATCAAACTAAGTAACTTTGACCCCCCATATCTCCGTAACTAGAAGGTTCTCAGGTATGGTGTAGAACAAAAAAATGATCGCAATGATAGGGAGAACAAGTGCCTTTCGGCTTCGTGAAGAGGTCTTTTACACCCTTTATATAATTTGATGTAACATTTTACATGATATGTATCTTAGTTTACGGCTTTGCTAACTGTACATACAACCCTTTACATCACCTCGCAAGATTATAACCACCAATAGATCGTTGTATCAGATTAAGGACAGATTAGTAAACGTCTCGCTTCTGATGAAGATGCATTGCAAGAGATCGACAGGTGGCTGCTAGGCTACATGATTGATGCAACCATTCAGCGTGTTTGCGACAATCGGACGTCATAGATCAAGTCGCCAGGAGATGTGTCAACTAATGTATTGACAGCGTGTTTGTGTGCAGAGGAAATGGTTGACTGTTTCAGTTGTGTAGCTGTGTACGACATTATTTTGGACTGACTTATCTATACTAATATTATAAAGCAGAAGAGTTTGTTTGTTTGTTTGGTTGAACGCGCTAATCTGAGGATCTGCCGGGTCGAATCAAAAAAATCTTTTTGTGTTGGATAGTCCATTTATCGAGGAAGGCTTTAGGCTTTATAACATCACGCTGCGATTATTAGGAGCGGAGCAGGAATGAAAAATGTTGCAAAAACGGGGTTTTTTTTTCCTTTAGTTTTTTCTCTTATGTGACGTAGACGAAGTTGCGTGGGTTAGCTATGTCTGTATATTGCTGGTAGTCTTTGAGGTTTCAAAGAGACTTGTGTTAACAAATATTTAGTTATTTTGCATGATTAGCTTTTATTTTACTTGGTAAAGTATCTAACGCGTCTCTCCCAAAAAATCGTTATTTTCACACTTTTCTGTTTGCCAGAAAGAATTTTTGGCGATGTCTTTGTTGAGTTGTTTTTGTTCAATCATTTCAGTGTTCATCTCATTTTGAATTGATTTGTACTGTTCGACAATGATTTAAAGTAAGTTTTTCATTTTTAAACAGGCTTGCAGGCTTTCTAGTGGAGCTCAACTTAATAAATAATCACGGAAGATATCCCGTAAGTGACAATATAAGTTTAGTTTTTCATTTTTGTCTGATATCTGAGCATCAAAGCCATAATTATTATAGCTTTGATGCTTCGAATCAAAATATCCAAAAAGCACCAACGGCGTATCTATTTTTTCAGATGGTTTATTGATCTGTGTCCAACGGCATTGTATACAAGCTATTGGTTTGTACCAATAAAGGATTACCCTGCTGTGATACTAACTTTATATATCCAATCTTAGTTTAGTTCGTGTATTCCAATTAGAGATTGATTTAGTAACTTAATTACTAAGATCGCGTGTGAGATTTAGTTCACAACACTAAAGTTTTAGTTATAGGTACTGATGTTCTGTTAAACTTAGTTTTCGCTTTAGTTAAGTTATTGTATATAGCACATTATAATAAAACATGAATAGTATACGGTTTCTGTCCAAATCATTCCCTGTGTATCGATTCCGTGAATCAAAGACTCCTCATAAACAAATTAGAAGCGTCAGGTATAAGAGGAATTCCACTTAAAATGTTTACCGACTACCCCTCGAACCGGAAACAAAGAGTTAAGGTAGGAGAATACGTTAGTAACGATGCAAAAGTCACTTTTGGTGTGCCTCAGGGAAGTGTGCTAGGCCCTACATATTCCTACTTTATATTAATGACCTCCGCAACCTTAAAATAAATAACGCTAAAGTTTTTTCCTACGCTGACGATACGGCCGTAGTCTTTTCTGGGAAGTCTTGGGACGATGTTGCTAGAAGTGCTAAAGCTGGTATGACTCAAATTGCTAAATGGCTCTCAAATAACTTACTTACACTTAACACAGCTAAAACAAACTACATAATTATGTTTTATTATAACCGACTTTATTATAAAGGTACACGAGTGTGACGATTCAATTAACTGCCTATGTCCAACATTAGTCAAAGTTTCTCCAACCAAATATCTTGGTATTGTTGTTGACCAAAGATTATCTTGGTACTCCCATCTTGAACAAGTTACCAACAGAATTAGAAAACTGAGTTGGATTTTCAAAAATTTAAGGCATATTGTGCCAAATAAAATAACCGCCAACACAAATAAACCCAGAAATCTACTTAATGAAATATACATAGCTATAGTCCAGTCTGTCTTAGTATATTGCATCCCCATTTGGGGTGGGGCGGCTAAGACTAAATTCATAGACCTTGAGCGGGGACAACGGGCTCTAATAAAATTAATGTACTTCAAAAACCTAAGGTACCCTACACAAAGTCTTTATCAAATAAGTAAATTTACACTCTGTTCGCAAACTATATATAATTAAAACTATTCTCAGGAAACATATAACTCTTAAGTTTGATCCCAGCTTAACCTCGAAAAGAAGAAAAGATATAATAGTTGTACTTCCTAAAACTAAAACCAAGCTCGCCCGTATTCAATACGACAAACGCTCAGCTCAGCTTTACAATCGAGTAAACAAAGAGATCTACATATACAATAAACAATTAACTGACTGTAAAAAAATAGTATCTAGTTGGATAAAACCACTCACTTATCGACACGACACGACACGACACGGAGAAGCTACTGGAATAAATAAAACCTTACAATTAATGCCATCATCATTCCTATTTGTACGTATACAGTCTGATTCATTCATTGCCACTTACACTCAATCTGTCTTTTACATTAAATTTAACAAACCCTCACACTATCACTTAACTTTCACACACACAGATGCTCTATTCAACTTTACATTTACACACCTTATATACTCACAGTAACACACCTCAGTATTCACACTCACACACCTCCATTTTCACACACCTTCATAGTCATAGTCATAGGACACGGTGGAGCACACGGTGGAAGTCTGCCCTGCGTGGGCGGAGCTCCGCCGTGTCCTCGTGGCGGCGATCGGCGGCGGCGACCTCTCGCGTCCGGCCCTGGTTCAATCCATGGTCCGGAGCGAGACGGAATGGGAAGCCGTCGCCTCCTTCTGCGAAGCAGTCATGCTAGCGAAGGAGGTGGCGGAACGAGAGAGGGAGAGATCCTCTCTTCCCGGCCGCCGCGGGAGACGCAACGGGCGTCGGGGGCCACGTGGTGGCTACCGGCCACCGTAGATGCGGGCCTGTGGACGGTTGGCTATGGGCTAGCTAGCCGTCCGGCCGTCTAACAACGACGACAGGCCGTGTCGACGGCGCGTTCGTGTTCCACGCGCGCCTCAAAGAGTGTCAGCAAAAAGAGAGGGGCCCACAAGGGCCGAAGCCTGCCGGGGTTGCGGGCCTGTTCGAAAGAGATACCGCGGCCCCGGAACGTAAAGGGCGAGGAAGGAACATGGATGGGTTTTAGTCAGTAAGAGTCTGACACTCCCTCCCGCTCCGCCCAGAGTGGGAGAAGTCATTTGATGATTTCCCATCCTAAAAAAAAAAAAAAAAAAAAAAGGTATGTTTGACAAACTGTTATATGACTGGCTGCGTTACCACTTTTCATTTTATTGCTGCGTTATATTACTGATGTTTATTTGCTGTGGGTTTGATGATGCGTGTAAAAGAGCTTTCTGTGTGATCAATGTCGTAACACCAAGCCTCCTTTAAGTAAAGCTAAACGGCACCAATTTTCTTTTTTTCTTACTTTTCTTAGCCTGTGCTGGGCAAAAGCCTTCCCCGTAACCTTCCATTCTTCTCTAGGTGCAGTTTTTTCCGGCCAATCTGTCACAAACGCTGATGAGTCACCAGGCCGCTTTTTCTAGGCGAACGTCTTCTTTTTATTTGAGTGAAGTCCTAAAAACTGTGTGTTTATAAATATATCGCACCTAGTGTAAGCGGGCATCATCTAGACTATCAAAAATGTTTTAAGGAATCGATACTGTTGGTATAACAAAATACACAAGAATACATTTTCGAAAAACTATATAGAAGCAGCTTGTTTTATAGCTACTACGCCGTAGCATAATGGCTACGCGACCTACGCCAGCGTAGCAAAAGGCCTACGCGTCACATTATTCGTTCTAACTTTGAGCAGAATAAGATAGAAATTCCTTTTATACTCCTAAGTTAGGGTTATGAAATTTTGTGGTCCAATTTTATTACACATAGCTGAAAAAACCAGACAAACGTTAATCAAATGAACACAATTAGCTAACGAAGATAGAATTGTTTTTGTGTCCATATTTTTGATGCCTCGCCGTATATTTTCACTCCCGGGATGAATTTTGTTTGTTTTAATGCCCGTAATCATTTTAATACACTTTTTATTCCTGAGGTCCACGAATAAAATTCTTTATCGGACAAAAATGTGCTCTTTAATTACTTTAGAATAGAGTTCATAATGAAATCTAAACGACTTCGGGAATATTTTTAATCTAAAAGCGTATAAATTGAGTGTAGCATTTTTGAGTTCATTGTTATTCGGAGTTTTTAAACTGCGTGGTTTTTTTTACTTCTGCTATAATTTTGATGGGTGTGGATAAATTATTGCTTAACCACGAATCTAAATATATATAATTCAAAGGTGACTGACTGACTGACATAGTGATCTATCAATGCACAGCCCATACTACTGAACGGATCGGGCTGAAATTTGGCATGCAGGTAGATGTTATGACGTAGGCATCCGCTAAGAAAGGATTTTGATCAATTCTACCCCCAAGGGGATAAAATAGGGGATGGAAGTTTATATGAAAGTCCGTCAGTTTTAAAGTTAGGATCTTCTAATTTTGTGTTTAGGCTGACGATTGAAAATTAATTTATGCGTGTTTCAGCGTTTTTGATAACTCCACCCCGAAGACTTAAAAAGGGGATGAAATTGTGTGTAAAAAATCCTTAATTTTCGACGTAATTTTTTATCTGGGCTTATGATTGGAAGCTAACGCAACGGCTTTATTAGAATTTCAACCCTTGAGGGGTGAAAAAAGAGCAACATTTTGTTTTTAATTAAAGTTTTTTATTTTTTGAGTCACCGAATAGTATCAAAGTTAGTAATTCGTTAGTTTTTTTATTATTTCAACCCACAAAGGGGTAAAGGGGATGAAGTTTTGTATTGTAGTTGTTCATTCGTTCACCAATAGCAGCAGCAGGAGAGACCTTTTGCAGCAGTGCAAGTTAATAGTATAGGCAGTACACAAGTTAATAGTACAGGTAGGTACCAATCGTATGGACGCGCACACGTGACGCGGCTGGCAGTACTTACCGTTTTGTAGGGACCTAGGTAAGCCGAAGATTATGGGGTTACGGCAGGAGCAGAAAAAGAAAGTATGTATAGTAGAACGAGATAGAATGAGTAATTGTCGATATCGTATTTGATACCAACTAGATTTTTTTGATTTTGTAGTTTTCTGTTTTTTTTCTCTTTTGATTACTGATCTTACTTTTGAGGAATGCAGATGAAGTCAAAATAAAAATCAAAAATGGCGCCGACGAAAGTTTTTGGATTTTTAATCATGGGTGTCGTTTCCGTGGTTTTTGGTGTCGCTGATAGTGAAAATGAGGTCAAAATTAACTCGGGAAAAAAGTTAACAGAAGCAAAAAAAACTGTGCTCCTTTTTTTTCTTCGGCTTCTCATGACACTATTTGCAACCTGCGCCACAGATAGGTAGAGGTGTTTCTAATCCTACACACACATTTCGAACATTTAGCTTATTCCCATCAACCAGGCACAAATAATACAATAACACCTTGCCCGTCCCGGAAATGGAACCCAGAGGACCTCATGCTCAGTAGCGCTTGCGACAACTTGACCAACGATGCAGTCTCACTCATGACCTATTAATATTTTCACGCGAACGAAGTCGCAGGCAACAGCTAGTTCAAAATATTATTATAATAAAAACTTGAATATTATGCTCATCATATCATCGCGCATGTTATAAAAGTCCCGTGTGATAGGGGGCGACCCTATTGCCATCAACCGAGCACAAATCCAGACTTCATGGCTGCTACCGACAGATCCCAGATGGAAAAGCCCAATAATTCTTTGCCTTACCTGGGAATCGAACTCAGGACCTCATGTTTAACAGTTGAGGCAGTCCAATATCGGTATAAATAAATATCGCTGGACATTAACACACAGCACCATCTAGTGCCACACTAAGCATGGCTTGTGTCGTGGACACCAGATAGTTGATATACTACATTATACTTTTTTCTAAGTAAATACATACTTATTATACGTATAAACATCCATGACTCGGAAACAAATGTCCATGCTCATCACACAAACATTTGATCCTACCGGGATTCAAACCCAGGACCCTAAGATCGTAAGGCGGCCTCACTAGCACTAGACTATTCGGGTCGTCGAAATTCGGTATTTGTATGAGAATGTCAGTGTCAATGTCTCGAGATGCATCCGTAATTTTTTCTTATAGATTCTTTGTCATAATTCCAACCGAAAGACGTCCATTGCTGGACATATGCCCCCCCCCCAACTGTCGCCACATTGACCGGTCCGTGCATTTCGCATCCAGCAGATCCCCGAAACCTTCAGGAGGTCATCAGTCGAACTATTGGTAGGCCTTTACAGTACTAAAAATCAAATAATTGTTAATTTCAGTATCGCCAATCTTTGATGATGTTTTAGTTCATCATAACTTTTTTCTTGTAAATTCTCCAATCAATTAATCACAATTTCATCAATTTCAATTATAATTTTTATCAGTATTGTATACAGCATTGAATGATTTGATAGCTTTCTTTATTATTGTTTTAATTATTATTTCCATGTATAAGTTCCAATGTCAATAACATAATAAAATTATGTTATGTTAAACCGTTTATTGTGCATGTGGTGTTAACCTGTAATTAATTGTTGCACTTGTAAATGTTACTCTAGTCATTAAGTTAGAAATGTACATGGTGTAAACAAGTATTGGTTAACCTAAATAAATAACTTTAAACATCGTTTAAAACTGCACCAATGCACTCTAACGCAATCCTCCCAGTTCATCCCAATAATAAAACCCGCTACAAACTAATGACTTTTAGCAGAGAAATCCAGTTTCCTATTCAATTCTAATTAAATCTGGCATAAACGGAAAAGTAGGTCGTCTGCGTGCAATCCGGTCATCTGCGGAATGGACTAGATTACAAGAGTTTTATAGAAAGTGGCGTCACCTCCAGAGAGTTGACGCGTACAGAATGTACCGCTTCCATTAATTATTTCTTTCTGCTGATATTTCTGGGTCGAGTATGATATTTTTTATTTTACCGTGACTTTTATGTTGTTGAAATAAGAGTTAAATTGTAATGCTCGTCGCACATACGTGAACTAATATTTTAAGTGGATATTGAAAAAGGTGTTATACAACGTGTAACAGAAAGGGTATAGTCATATGAAAGGATGTGCTATAGACCATCAAACTGAACAACTTTTTCTATGGGACCACCATCGTAATCGTAAAAAAAACAATCAGCTGTTTCATACATTTGGTCGAGTAGGTATTAGAATTTAGTATGGGGCCGTTGCAATTTTTTTCGCGATTATGATGGTGGTTCCAGGAAGAAAGTGGTTCAGTTTGGTGGTCTGTAGCACACCCTTTCATATGACTATACCCTTTCTGTTACACGTTGTATACCACTGTTTTATTTTCTGAATGAATATGCCATAGTATGTGTAGAACTTTATAGCGAATTATGAAGCTACTAGAAATGAAAGTTAATGGGTTTTTCTATTAGGAATTCTATTACGACTTAAACATAACTGGTGAAATTAATGTAGGTGTTTTACACATTACATCTCTGCCTACCCTTTTGGGGGTAAACAGGCATGGCGATATGTTATGTTTATGGCTTACATCTGATGACAATTTATTACAACATATTGTTTTTTCTTGCACTGAAGGGGGGCCCGGCGAAGCATGCTTTTGTCATAACAAAACAAAACATAATACCAAAATAATATGAAAATCAAACATATTCTTAAGGTAGTGTGTATATATTTTTATTAGATAACAGAATATCTATGTTCCCAAATAAATATTTTGAAAGGACAATGATATAAAGACGAGATATAGGGAATTTCAAAAATTTCTATACTAAATTTATTTTTCTCATAACTGTTGTTTAAATCAGTGTCCATTCAAAATATGTGTTTAAGAACCTATATATTCTGTAATCCAATCAAAATAAATACACACTACCTTAATAATATGTTTGATTTACGAATTATTTTGGTATTACTTTTATTTGAAAAACGCATGCTCCGCAGGCCTCTTAAGAAGTTCTTAATTAATCTGACATTTAATTAAGTAAATACTACTTAATACCTCTCAGCATTTTGTATTTTTATATCAAAACCCAAGGTATTTAACACAGCGTAAATTAATTTCAAAGACATCAAAGCTTAGCGAGGTTTATACAAATTATCACGCTATATCTATGAACACAAAGCAATTTAATAGTTAGACCTCTTGGTCCATGTATTCTGAAACACAACAGGGCTCGAACTTAACTGGGTTTCAATCTTCACTGAATCGTTGACCTACTAAACGGTAAACTTTTAACAATTTCAATTTACCAAAATATAATTGTTCTTTGAACTGTAAAATTGTTAGTTTATTTTTTAAGAGTTCATTATATTCGTCAAACTATTTGGAAATGTTTGTTTCAATGTTTTATTGGTTCGAATTGTTGGCCAAACGTTTTGGACTAATATTCTTTAAGGACCAACTATTTGGGGCTTGTAATGGGAGCTAGTTTTGCGGAACACATGAGAAAGTTTGGTCGTATCTCAGTGACGCTAGAATAAGCCACCGAGAGACCACTGGGCCAAGTCAGTAGCGAAATATTCATACTCACACATACCAGGGTCGCATAGTATAAAAGAGAAGAGGTTCAAATCCAGCAGGTGGGTCAAACAGGGCTGCCATTAATATGGTGATGTGTGTTAAGAAGAATCAAGATCTAGAACCAAGTCTTTTTTCAAAAAAAAGGTAGGTAGGTAAAGGTTGCAATATCTACATACACGGTCTAACGGTCTAACTATTGGCTGTTTATTTAAAGTTTAAATAAACAGCCAATAGTTTTTGAATTACCGATGAAATTTTGTTTTTAAGTGCTGGTGTCCTGAACGTAATTATGTCCCGTACATCTTGAAGAATTGGCATGACGACAAAGACAAACAATTGCAAATCAATTTAGTCCGTCAGTAATGGAAAATAATGTAATTCAATGAAAATGTTGACATAGATAAAACGCAAAAACTCGGGAGTGGGGGCCTCGTGATGTCAGAACTAGCTAAAAATTATAGCCCAACCTAGTCATGACGTATTGAGAATTTTAAAAGCGTCCTATCTTCGTCAATTTTGGTTTACGTAACAAAAGAAAAAATACGGGTCAAACATTTTTTTATAAGCTTAATGACGGACTAATTCGATTTTCGTAGTCTATCTTATTGTAGTCCCACAGCTCGTCCCTAGTCAAAAGGATATGAAAATATATTTTTTTTAGTTCATACTACATTGTCAACGCTGTGTTACTGTTTTATTAATAAACATCGGAGTCTTCCACGAATTTCACGGGTGTTTCACACATACAGTTATTTACTTTAACTTAATTACTAAACACATGACTAACACAACATAAGGTGTCGAAGTGAGAGTGTTGAATTTATCTTCAAGATGCTTCACATAGCTTAATATCCTGAGAATAATGTGGCTGCTTTTGGTATTTACACCTTAATAATATCTTATATAAGATGTTTCTGTTACACGTGGTCACTAGGTGAAATTAAACTTTAAAACACTACCACTTTGCCCGTGACTTCGCCTGCAAAAATAGTGATAGCTGTATATGCATGATATAAATATAATTTATAGCCTATAGCACTCACGAACAATGTGGCATTCTGTCAGTGAAAGATTTTTTGGAATTAAACCCTCAGTTTTGGAGATTATCCCCTACACACAACCCTACAAGTACTATTATAGATTAAGCGGTATTATTATCACCCTGTAGTTTACTTGGGAACAGATATTTATTTCTTATCGAAAATTAAATAATATTTTTTCACTCATCATCGGCCTAGCCTTTTCCCAGCTATGTTGGTCTCAGCTTCCAATCGAATGCAGAGGAATACCAGTATTTTACATGGAGCGACTGCCTATCTGACCTCCACAACCCAGTTAATATTGGGAAATACGATACCATTTTTATACGATAGATTTTTGGGCTACTGACTACCTGTAACGACTGTCAAAGATGGCAAATGACAGCCGGGACCAACAGCTTAACGTGCTTTCCGAGGCACAGAGAAAACTTAGTATGTATGGGTTGTCACCCATCCACAGACCAACCTAGGCAAGCACGGCTTAACCTAGCGATCGGCCCGAGCGGCTGTTATTATTTAGCCACGTGTTCGTCGATAATATTTTTTCACTAGAAAAGCAAAAGTCATTATGGAAAAGTAAACCGTAAAAGTAATAAAATATAAATATTTTCCGTATCAGAATGCTATGGAATTAACTGTCTACTGTTATTCCGAGCGCGCTTGGAATGCGACCTGGTTAAGTTGGGATATAGCGGGAGTTTCTCGAAGGACCAATATGCGGGTTTATAATTTTTGCGCGGGAAAACAGATTATGAGAAATGTATGTTGCCAACACTTATAAGAGAGTAATGGGAAAGAGGGACTTACTTGAAGGTGAGGATGATCGCCTGGACCGATGACAGATGCGACTGGAGTGCGCCGGGTTGAGATCCAGCACGGGTTCCGGAGATTTCTTCAGCACTTCACTGGTATTAATTGTCCCACGTTGTGTTGGCCAACACGTTTTAAAGTTTAGAGTCTTTGCGGTGGTTCAGCTGTTAGCGCAGCTGTTAGGAAGCAAGCGGTAGAAATATGTGTGCGGTGCGGTGAACGATTCAAACGGAATGGAGTGATTCCACCATGGCGTTCTCTTGTCAAAAACCGCGGCGGAAGTTGACGAGCACCTTTCTCTTTCTGTCACATGCGACGTAGTAGGAAGGAAGGAGATAGGTGTATCAAATAAATGTTGACAACATGAAAAAATATGTTTGTTTTGGAAATATTTAAACAATGAGGTGTACCACGCTCGTATATATTATAGTAAAACTTGTACTACAGAAACTTGCGTAAGCATCCTGCCCGGCTTTGAGGATATGTAGTATTCTCAAAAAGAGGAAAAATATATGTTAAAGCGGACTAAGAGAGAGAAAAATAAATGAATATGTTAATAAATTATTACAGCTAAAATTTAATTGCGTGGTGATATTACTGAGAAGGTAAAGGACATAGCTTGACAACGGGCCTCTTGAAAGAACCGCTGCATGTCTTCACCATAGCAACGCGGATTGTCCCATCCTTACCAGGGAAAACTTCTGTGATTATGCCCATTGGCCAACGTAAAGGAGGGACATCGTCCTGATGCATGAGAACCACCGTACCAATCCTAATGCTGTCTGCGGCATTCAACCATTTTTGCCTAACTTGTAAGTTATGTAGGTATTCTATTCGCCATCTTCTCCAAAAGCTGCAAACCATTTGGTCAAGCAACCTTTTGCGGCAAGTTAGAGGCCTCGTTGTTTCGGGAACGTTCACGACAGGCAACGAAGTCAACGGAGAAGCCATTATAAAATGCGCGGGAGTAAGCGGCTCTGGGTACGGGTCCTCAGTCAGGACACAGAGCGGTCTGGAATTTAGAACTGCCTCAATTTCAGTGAGAACAGTAGAAAGCTCCTCATATGTGAGAAGTTGAGAACCGATAACACGGTATAGATGCGATTTAATAGATTTAATATTAGATTCCCACAGCCCTCCAAAGTGGGGAGCGCGGGGTGGAATCATTTTCCACTCTATGCGGTAGCGGTTAGCAAGTAGTTCTTGCAATTGAGCTTTGGCTCCAACAAAATTTGTCCCGTTATCGGAGTATAGGTAAGAAACCGGTCCTCTGCGGGAGATGAATCTTTTAAAAGCGGAAATAAAAGTGTCCGATGACACGTCGGTAACTAATTCAATATGAACCGCTTTGGTAACGAAACAAATGAATAAACAAATGTAAGCCTTCTGACTTCTTTGACCTCTGCGTCTACACAAAGTTACTTTAATGGGACCAGCGTAATCCACACCCGTATGCACAAAAGCCTTAGTCTCCTGCACGCGGCAAGCGGGTAAATCAGCCATCTTTGGGCTAGGGTGAGAAGGAGAAATTTTGAAACAAAAGTTACAAGCGTGTACTCTTTGTCTGATGACACCTCTAGAAGAGAGGATCCAATATTTTTGGCGTAACAGAGAGCTTAGAAGGCTTACACCGGCATGACAATAAACGCGGTGATAATAATCTATTAGAACATGTGTAAAATTATCATGTTTCGGTAAGAGAGCGGGATGCTGAGCTTCATAAGGAAGGTTTGCATTAGACAACCTGCCCCCGATTCTAATTATGTTGTGCTCGTCTATAAAGAGATCGAGTTTTTTAAACTGTGAGCGAAGCTTTTTACTTTTAATTTCGTCATAAATTTCTAAGAAATGAAATTGTTGAATACAATGGATTAAATAAATTTCAGCGGTAGCTAATTCACGGACAGTAATTGTCTTAAGTGACTTGTCGTAAGGAATAATACGTAAAAATCTTAGAATGTATACAATTATACGCAATATTTTATTTAAAGATGAAAATTTTAGAGAAAGGCTATATACTAAATTAAGCTCTGATACGGTAGATACTAAGGTTAGTGATTTATTATTAAATTCAGGTAATTCCTCGCTGCATGAAGAAACAAACGGAGTGATAGGCCACTCAGTAGTTGGGCGCAGAAGCCACTCAGGGCCATGCCACCATAAACCGTGATTTAGCAACTGTTCAGGTAGAAGACCTCGAGATAGACAGTCACTAGGATTTTCCTTTCCGTTAATATGGTAAAAGTGTTTAGGATCAAGATTTTCTTGACATTTAGCGACGCGGTTACTAACAAAAATGTTCCATCTGTGCGGTGAGGAATGAATCCATGAAAGTGTAATTGTAGAATCGGAAAAGGCAAATATTTCATTAATAGCTGTTCGAGAGCGGTAAGTGTCATAAACTAATTTAATTAAGTTCGACAAAAGAACAGCGGCGCAAAGCTCTAGACGAGCCAGAGATACGACCTTAACAGGTGCAACTTTGGATTTAGCACACACCAAAGTTACGTGTATGTTACCATATGTGTCAGTGACGTGTAAGTATATGACGCAGCCATACGCATTCAAGCTGGCGTCAGCAAAACCTACTATATTTGTCACGCAACCCATAGTAACGGCTACATGACGAGGCAATTTTAAAGAAGAAAGTAGAGGCAGTTGCTCTTTAAATTTTTGAAAAAGATTTACAATAGACTCGGGCGGAGTTTCATCCCAATCTGTGTTTAATTTCCATAATTCTTTTATGAGTAATTTCGCGAATAAAACTACGGGAGCAACTAGACCGAGAATATCCCACAAGCGGGCAACAGTGGAAAGTATGGAGCGTTTAGTACAACTTTTATCCAAAATAGATGTGGTAAAGGTGAAACAATCCTCGGAAGGAATCCATTTGAGTCCAAGAATTTTTAAATTATCCCCGTCAGAGAAGTTAATAGAAGAACGGTTGGAGTGTGGAATAGTCTCTAGTAGTTCAGAGGAATTACTTGCCCACTTATTAAGATCAAAGCCCCCCGCCTTAAATAAGGCGATAAGTTCTGCGGAGAGAATCTTGGCTTCCTCTAAAGTAGCGGTCGAGTTAGCCAAGTCATCCATGTATAGCTCATGAGAAGCGACAACGGATGCGCGCGGGAAGCGATGTTTTTCATCCTCTGACAGCTGGCGCACAGTGCGCATGGCTAGGAAGGGACTGGGCTTGAGACCAAATGCAACTCGGTTAAATTGAAATTCGCGAACAGGTTCAACCGTATTAAATCGAAACAATATTTTCTGGTATTTTCGATGCTCATCAATAACAGCAATTCGAAGATACATCTGTTTTATGTCAGCTGTAACTGCAATAGGGAATAAACGGAAATTTAGAAGTAATAAAAATATGTCAGCCTGTAAATTCGGCCCTGTGTGTAACAAATCGTTCAATGACACGCCATTATGAGATTTGGCGCTCGCGTCAAGGACAATACGAACTTTAGTAGTCTGCTTATCATTCCTAATAACAGGGTGATGCGGTATATAATAACCTATAGTCTGGTCAACAGAACTAGGTGTAGTTTCAGTTAAATAATTTTGATCAAGATATTCTTGGATTATTTCGTTATAACTCGCGCGCAAAGTAGGGTCGCGAAGCTTAGTTTTTTCCAAATTAATTAAACGTCGATAAGCGACAGCATAAGAATTTCCGAGTGAGTCTGGATTTTTACAGAATGGTAATGCAGTACAATACCTACCACTAGAGTCACGTGACACACTAGAAGCGAACAGCTGTTCACACTCGAGTTCAGCAGGGCTCATAAAAGCTTTTGACGGTATTTCTTCAATGTTCCAAAATTTATGTAACGATTCGTCTAACGAAAGAAAACAATGAGAATTATCTGTATTTAACGCGGTAGAAAAATATGAAGCGGTATTTAAATGAACGGAACTTTTATCATTGTTAGATAAACTAGCGGGTACCTCACCCATAAGAATATAACCAAACACGGTTTCAATTGCGGAAGGCGCGGTAGGTGAGATAATTTTATCATGCAGTAATAAATATGGGAAAAGTTTAGCCCCTAGTAATAGTTCAACCTCACCGGGAATGTGCCACAGTGGATCGGCTAGCGGTAATTCAAGCAAATGTTGCACTGTGGAAGTGTCAACAAAGTGAGATGGTAATTTATCCGTGATACAATCGACTACAAGAGCGGTTATTTTAAAAGAATTAGTTTTATTTTTAGCAGTTACTGTTATCTCAACGTATCCTGTAATAGGTCGCGAAGACGTTCCTACGCCCTTTATAAATGAATTTGAAAGCGGTATAATGTCTAATCGTAGTTTTTTACAACAAGCTGAAGTAATTATATTATTTTGCGAAGCGTTGTCTATTAAGCATCTAACAGAAACGTACTTGTTATATTTGTTATCAACATAGACTTGTGCTGTTGACAAAAGCACGGTGGTACGCGGAATGTTTGAGCCTACGCGAGAACATGCACACAGCGCCACCTGTGGCGAATGCTCGGAACTAGGTACAGCGTCAGTCGATATCGATCTCGCAGGCTGTGCACCTTGGTCGAGATGTAACAGTGAATGATGTTTCTTGTGACAAGTCTTACAAGTATGTGTAGATTTACACTGTGAAACAGTGTGCGTTGCACTAAGACAGTTTACACATCCACGTTTGTTTTTAATAAAATCCAAACGCGCGTTGGCTGATAGTACCTGAAAGGCTGGACAGGTGTAAAGCTTCCAGTGATCATTTTTAGTACAATATAAACAATTTTGATTATTGTCACAAGAAACAAAAGTATGAACATCACGTGACTGATTACGATAAGAATTATTTTTATTATGATTAACGGAAGAGGTCCGAGAAGAAACAGTTCTATCTAATATTTTAACTTGTGATTTTATGAAGTTAACGAAATCCGTATAAGTGGGTATCTCCTCATCTCTCATATGCATCTCGAATAAATGCACGGTAGCGGGGTCTAATTTTTTCAAAGCTAAATTTAATAGAATGAAATCTTTTAAGTCGTTAATTTGTAATTGTTCTAAGGCAGAAACAGACGCGTGAAAACTTTCAATAAAACTATTTAGAGAGGCGGAATTATTAGTTGCGGGTTTAATATTTAATAAGTTACACATGTAGTGTGAACCTAGTGCTCGTTTATCTTGGTACTTTTGAACCAAACTGTTCCAAATCGAAGCGTAATTTTCCCCGGACGGAATAATTCCGGCCGTAATTTGCAATGCGTCTCCTTTCAAGTTACCAATTAAATACTGCACACGTTGAGAGTCAGTAAGGTTTATATTATTATGAATATTTGATTTAAATGACTCGTAGAACACAGGCCAGTTTTCAATCCTACCATCAAAGAAAGGAATCTGAATTGGAGGTAGTTTGATCGAACTTCTAGAATGTTTCGCGTTGTCCTGTGACATTGCGTCATCTAATGACCTTGAAGATTTTGCAGCGATAAGTGAACGAATTCTCTCGACACGGGTATAAACGCCGTCAAAGGATATTTGACTGTTATAGTCGATTTTATGATCAGGATCTATTTGTAAGAAATATGTATTTATTTTATCTAGGTTGGTACTAAATTCCTGACGATTTATTGAGAGAATTTCGGTGTCTGCCATGAACGTTTCTACCGACCGAAGTTCAATACTAGTCGTATTTATTTTCTTTGAAGTTTCATATAGTGACGATAAACGTTCAAAGATTGCTTGATTTTTAGCTTGAAGTAATTTAACTTTCATTTTAAGATCTTCCATGTTGAAATCGTTACTTAGAAAATACAGCGAATAATGATATTGGTTATAGCGGGTAGACTTACAATAATTATTTTATTGTAAGTGGGGTATATTGAAAGAATGCGGTTGAATATAAGTTATAGGCAAATGTGCCGAACTAACTTACGATAATTAGCGGTTTTTATATTGACCTGTGCTATTTTAATGCAGCAGGCGCAATATTAAGTTGGTACGTAGTTCTCAATGAATAAGTACCTAGCGAGATGTACGAACGTTAGTACGCGTTCAATATGGCGGTTTTATGGACTTTGGTATTTGACCAAATCCTAGGTATGAGACCTAAAAATGCTGATTCTTTGAATCCGACTCGAATGGACCAAAATCTTATGGTTAAGTTGGGATATAGCGGGAGTTTCTCGAAGGACCAATATGCGGGTTTATAATTTTTGCGCGGGAAAACAGATTATGAGAAATGTATGTTGCCAACACTTATAAGAGAGTAATGGGAAAGAGGGACTTACTTGAAGGTGAGGATGATCGCCTGGACCGATGACAGATGCGACTGGAGTGCGCCGGGTTGAGATCCAGCACGGGTTCCGGAGATTTCTTCAGCACTTCACTGGTATTAATTGTCCCACGTTGTGTTGGCCAACACGTTTTAAAGTTTAGAGTCTTTGCGGTGGTTCAGCTGTTAGCGCAGCTGTTAGGAAGCAAGCGGTAGAAATATGTGTGCGGTGCGGTGAACGATTCAAACGGAATGGAGTGATTCCACCATGGCGTTCTCTTGTCAAAAACCGCGGCGGAAGTTGACGAGCACCTTTCTCTTTCTGTCACATGCGACGTAGTAGGAAGGAAGGAGATAGGTGTATCAAATAAATGTTGACAACATGAAAAAATATGTTTGTTTTGGAAATATTTAAACAATGAGGTGTACCACGCTCGTATATATTATAGTAAAACTTGTACTACAGAAACTTGCGTAAGCACGACCCTCTTCCTCACTAAAGCGAACACCTCCACTATTCTTCAATTTGCGACGTGACAACATGTACTTCCGATCGAGTTGCCGACGTTAACTATGAACTTTGAAAGGGGTGAATATAAAAAGGTAGGGCACGAATTTTATGTTTGATCCAAGGATAGATTAGTAAAGGGGTGAAATACGGCGTGTTTCTAAGGGTTAATAGGTAATTTTAGTTCAGTTTTAGCCTTGGAAAATAATCACTGTCTATTATTAAGGTCCTATTTTATAAGTCCGCAGTCAATATTTTTTGACTGACTTTTAAAAAGCAGGAGGTTCTCGATGATGTAGTTTTTCTATTCACATATTGCCAATAGCCAAGGAATGACAGGATGTATTTAAGTGTAGCCTAGTAATAGAGGAAGGTTTTTGTTTATAAATGAGAATCACATAAAAAAGGATTAGCAAAAATTCATCATCTGCCTAGCTTTTTCCCAACTATATTGTTCTCAGCTTCCAGTCTTACCGATACAGCTGAATACCAGTATTTTAACATGAAGTGATTGCCTATCTGACCCAGTTAGTACCATCAGGTAATTGGATACACCCTGGTAAGACTGGTTATCCGACTTTCGGGTCACTGAGATCTGGTTATCCGACTTTCGGTCACTGAAAATGATTTTGGTCGTTACAGCAGTGCAAGTACGTAGGATTCGATGGAATTCAATTACATAAATTTGACAGTTATTCTCGATAAAATGAGTTTTTATGGAGTTAAAAACTGCAGGTACGAGTATACAGGGCGTATTTCACCTCATCACAAAGCCGTTAACCAAGCATTCTGTATATCAAACTAAGTAACTTTACGCAAAAAATATTGCTGGGAAACAACTTTTTTTTTGAGGTTATAAATCATGTTTTGTGGTATAACTCAATCTATACTTAATATTATAAAGCAGAAGAGTTTGTTTGTTTGTTTGTTTGTTTGAACGCGCTAATCTCGGGAACTACCGACTCGAATTGAAAAAATATTTTTGTGTTGGATAGTCCATTTATCGAGGAAGGCTATAGGCTATATAACATCACGCTATGGCTAAAAGGAGCGGAGCAGCAATAAGAAACGTGGCAAAAACGGGGGAAATTTTATTCCCTTTGTGAGCTCTTTCTCTCTTAAGTGACGCAGACGAAGTTGCGTGGATCAGCTAGTGTAACATACTCAAAACATTGTGAATCACGAGCTCCTCACTAATAACATTATAACACTACGTCACACTGTCACACTTGTTCCCACGCTCCCGCTACTCGCTCCAAACTCACACCAAGTAATAACCATATTTTGAGCACATATCGCAGTGCATCTGCTTGAGCTCATCTAACGTATTATATCCCGCTGTTGGCTACTGCTTGCATCGTAAATTACGTCAATAAAGAGATGCTACATTACTGTTACGAGAGAACGTCATTGTCACTAATGAAATGCTTACATGTTACTTAGACTTCAGTCTACAAACATAATACATCAACATAACACTTCTTTCTCTGAAGGGAGGTTTTTCAAATGCTTTTAGTCTGAATTACTCAATTTATAACTTCATTTTTAATTTTAAAGGAATGTTCCAATGTACGGTCTTTTCGGCCGTATAAGAGAGTCCGAGGGGCCAGCATTTTTAAACTATAAACTAAATAATTAGCAACCGCCGCCTAAATTATTAAAAAAAGAAATAAATAATAATATAGAATACCTGTCCTATAGACAACTTAAACCTTTTGTCTGTATGAAAAGTCACGTGTGCGACAAATGAATGCAAGGGACCCTTTTTGTCACTACTGATAATATCATTTGATCAGTTCTTTAGCCAAAACCTTCCTTAGGAAACCCTCTTGGAGACCCAACTGGTTAAATTTATTTATTGTCCCCATAATATACTTATATGGGAAATGAATAAATTCCTCCAAAAATTCTGCGAAACGTCATCTTTTTGGTCCAAAGTTATTATAAAACATCAAACAAGAAATATTTCACTCAAAATCAAATAAAAGAACGAGGAAAATTCAACACACTGGGTCAAATACGGTGAGGAAACTGGTCATTAGTACCCTTATACTCCAGGTCAAGGAAATTGTAAGTAGCGATACCAATTTCAATACTTTACGTGCAGTGTAGCTTGAGAAAACAAGCACGTAACAATCATACAAAACTAGTTTTATGGAATTAGTGTTCCGCATTTCTTGGTTCGATTAAGAAAGAAATGTGATATTCTTATTTTACTAAAACTTAATTTGTGTAGTAAAACGGAATTGCATTTTGGGTCTTCCAGTAGTGTTTTTTAATTTGTGTTGGCAAAAATTAAGGTACTTTCTATCAGCCATTATAACGAGGATAGAAAAAACAAAAAAATTGGATTTCGCAATAAAATACCGAAAAGTTTATATCCATCTTATTGGAAGTTGTTTTAGAAGTAAGAAAAGATTTCTTGCAATTCGCTAGGCCCATATTCAGCGGCCTTTTCTCAGCTATTTTGGTCTTCCAGTCTTACCGGACACAGCTTTTACTTGGAACAATCTCTCACCTCCACAACCCAGTTAGGCTCGATAATACGATACCCCCCCCCCCCCTCCCTTAGTGAGACAGGTCTTACTGAGGGGTATCGTATTGGGCTCCTGTAATAATGTCAAAGATCTTGAAAATTTTACGGCTGGGACCAACGGCTTGACGTGCTCTCCAAGGCACGGAAGTAACTGGGTATGTACTAGGTGGTCACTCATCCACCGACCTACCTAGGCCAGCACGGCTTAACTTAAGATCGCCCCAAACAGTTGTTATTTTTTTAGCTACAAGGTTCTCACACTAGATTTATTCACTAGGCCCACAGACTTTTATAGCATTTTTTTTAAATTGGATAAAAAAATGTCCTTACAACAGCTATACCTCTACAACTCAACCCAAACCATTCACTTCTCAACCAATATGATAAACATTCGCACACAATTCAAACTTATTTCAGCAACCAATCAAACTGCAAACTCATCTATATTCAGTCAGAACAACAAACCAACTTATTTCGGAGCATAGTGACGTAAATACACTAAATCAAGACAAAAGACGTCCCCAGAACAATGTCCAGATATTAAAGTCCCTTGAAACATATTAATTTCTCAACTTGTGCAATGGAGGGCAATTAAAACTTTAGACGGAGAACGTAGGAAGTTGAAATTCTTAATTCTTTTCCATTTATTTTCATCTTCAGCTTTGATATAAAGTGGGATGTACGTAGGATGCAGTGTGTTGTAATTATTGGTATGAAAGAGGATCGAGATATTAGTTTGGAGTTACTGATGTGATTTATTTTTCTGATTTTACACGGATATTATGATCGGTTTATTATGATATCTACTAGATTACAATATCATTGAGATTATTTGAAGTAATTTTTTAAATGATTTAGAAATCCGAACACACAACCCTGATGGGTTAAGCAGAGGTGTAAACCTAACGGGACTCATATTTATTGAATAACGCTTATGTGGACGCACACTTATCCGCACCGAAAGAATCGAATTTTAGAATAACTTGTATGAAATCCTAAAAAAATCGTCGCACACTTATCAGCGTCGAATCGGACGTAAGGATGACGTCACACATATGAGAAAAAAATCTCTCGGGGCGGTCGATTCCTTCGGCGCGGATAAGTGTGCGTCCACCTTAAGGGGAAAGTGTAACAGGGTTGTTAATTGCTTTGATAAGTTAATAGTCCCAAGTTTTCCATGAATTAAAAAAAAAACTGGTAAACAGAGTTATGATCTATACCCAATTAATATGTAACATAACGTATGATAGAAAATAAACAATGATTTATTTCCCTTTTTTTACTGATAACTGCACTCTTAATACCTAGACCACACTTAAGCTACCTTTAATTCCAATTCAAGCAATTCCCTTTTAAAGAAAAAAAAAATGTAACGAGAGATGTATTCCAAAAATATATCTTCAAATCCACCAATCATAGCAAAGTGTGAATAAAGATCACACTTGAGAGATTGTTAAAGAAAATTCTAGCCATAATACCTATTTATTCACTTGATACCTATTTGCATTCAGAAAACTGCCTAGCACCGCCTTTATGTATTCACGTAGCATGTAACCTCTATGGCATCTGTCTGAAATATCTTTGACCTAGGGTTCAATCTCGGTCGTTTAGGCCTTGTAGAATGTCCTGGTCAGTAAAACGAGTTCTGAATTTCGGTTTAGGGTTATTGAATATGGTTACTACGTTTTTATGTTTAAACAACGGATGTTTGGGCAGTAAAGTTTTGCAGACTCTTTATTTGGGAGTTACTTTACAAAATTGCAAAATAAAAACATTTTAACGTTTACTGCTGAACAAGGGTTTTTGGGTCATAAAACTTTGCTATTATCATTACGCTTGGTGAGCATATTGCTGACAGCTAAGAGCAAAAATAAGGAAGTTTTGTGGCAGACATTCAGGTTGGTGAGATGGAATGTGTGAAAAATATGGCCGGATAGAAGGTAACTGCTGAAGTGCATATTGATGGGTATGTATGGAATGAAACAATGCTGCACCTACCCGAAATTAATAACGATACAGTAAGCATCAGGGGGTCTAAAATGGCCACTTTAGAGGAATCATAATGTTAATCACGTTTAAATTTGAAATTCTCAAAATGGACTTTATGTTAATGACTATAAAGTCCATTTTAAAAACATTTTAATGATTCTGCAGCAGCGGCCATTTTAGGCCCGCAGACTTCTATCTTTTTTGTCTTCAAAAACTGGTGAAAGTCAAGGTCGAGGCAAGTGGAGAAGGTCGTGAGAAGAGTTTTCAGTATGAATATGGATGGGTATACGAGTAGAGGAAGAGCAAAGAAACGATGGATGGACTGTGTTAAGAATGCTATGGCAAGAAAGAAAGCGACTGATGAGATGACGAAAAAATAGAAGTATGGAATAAGGAGACATGCTGCGCTAACCCCAAATGAATTGGTATAAGGGCAAGAGAATGATGGTGACGGTAAGCGAAACACTGCTAATTAATTAATTATTTTCATTCGTTATTTTAAGTAACCGTTTACGAAATTCCATAATCTACTAATCATCAATATATAGGTAGACTGTTGGAATCTCTGAACATCAGCTGTTCAGTACATTTGGCGAACATCAATATACTGAACAGCTGAGTTTTGTTTCGCGATTTCAGCTTTGGTCCCATAGTAGAAAATGTTTATTATCATGAGCTCAATCACGTGTTTAAGAATCGTACACTAATTAAAGCTAAGTTTAAATAAATAAATAAATTACCAGTCACCCTATATATAAAAATCAATGCCACTTTTCGTTGTAATTTTATAACTCAAAAACGGGCTCACCTATCGAAACCAAATGTTTAGGCTTTGTTCGGACTATTCAGTAGATGGTTTATGTGAACTTTGCACAAAATCGATCGAGCGGTTCTTCACGCAGACGAAGTTGCGCGGGTCAGCTAGTGGTATTATAAATGCAAAAGTTTGTGTTTTGTTTGGATGTCTGGATGATGTTTATACCCTTTTACGCAAATACTACTGACTAGATCTGGATGACATTTGACAAGCAGATAGTTTGTATCCTTGATTAATATATAATAGTATATTTTATAACGAGGGACTAAACGAAGCAATTATATACCCGAGGTGGTTTGACTCCCGAGCTTGCAAGGGAGGCAATGAAAGCGAGGGTATATTAAACTGGCGTTTAGTCTCGAGGTGCAAACTGTACTTTTCACTTCGAGTGCGAGAAAAATAGTCATTTAAAACCGAACAAATTTACACTCGACTAAAATTCTGAACTGAACAGTCAGATTTTCTTCTATCAGGGCAGTCACAGATTAACAATTTAAAACACAACACAAACTCCCAACATTCTCGCAATGAAGATGATCCACACTCCACAGATAATTATAGTCCCTACATTACTGCAGTGGCTAGCACAGAGGCATTCCACATACTTTTTCAAAATCAACGATGCACACAAACAACCATAAATTTTCCCGCGTTGAAGAGTTCATTTGTTTTTTTTTTCAATATACCGCTTTCTATTTGCAAGTGACCATGTTTCCGAGTAAACGATCGTTCCATTTTTAAATTACTTTTTACTCCCTAGGGAATAAACGGTCACTTTAATCCCGCTTCGTAGGGCTATAACGGCGTACTTTTAGAGCATGAGAAGTGAAAAATACTTTTTATCCCTTGTGGCAACTACCGAACTCCACACGGGCGAAGCTGAGAGCATAAGATAGTCATACATTAATTTGAGCATGAGAACTGTGCTTAATCATGGACGCCTTTAATCAACAAAATTGGTGATTTTTGGCTTGTATCTATGCATTATTTCCTAATTTTTTGACAATGTCTTGTTATATATAAAGTTCATAAGTTAGTACTTTGCTATAAATCAGGTCTCAACTTTCAGAAAAGTTAGTCATGATTCAATTAGACGATAATTTACAGATGCTTTTGAAGTCTAGAGTTGCCAAAACGGCTCGAACCAAAAAGTTACGAGCCAAAAATATTCATCGTGACATTTCTGATTATATGTCTTTTACTTTAATTTTGCAAACGTTCTTTTCTGGAAAACTTGATTTTGTGATTATGATGTAGTACATCTAATTCTTTGAGATACTACTCGTTAGACTGATGGCACCTAAAAACTTTCATCATCATCATCGCTTATCTAAGAATAAATGACTCACCTAGTCATTTATTCTTAGATAAGCGGACCTCTAAGAAACCGTCAACAAAGCTTTCTGTACATCTACTTACGTAACTTTTTTTTTTTGCAGAGTACCCTACCACACTTTAAACCATGCTTCAACAACGAGCATCGGAAAGCAAAAAAGCAGGACTATCAATGAATAAGAACCAAATTGATGTCAAATATGGCAAAAGTCAAAATAAAAGTGGAAGAAGAAGAGATCGAATACGTAGACGAATACATATATCTGGGACAGACCAAGTGGTAGAGTAAAAACCAGAACACTCAAATGGAAATGGACAGGTCATATAATGAGAGCCAAGACGGAAAAATGGACCAAAAAAGTCACAGAATGGTACCCAAGAAATGGAAAAAGTCGTAGAGGAAGACAGATGAAAAGGTGGGAGGATGATCTGACAAAGGGCTGGCGAAGAACTGCTCTGGACAGGAATAGGAAAATTAGAGGGAAATAGAGGAGGCCTATGTCGCAAGACAGCTTGACCTGGTAGCTGATTAGTTTTAAGTTAATGTTAAGTTACTCTGACCTTAAACCTGTTCATGTTTAAGGTCAGAGTAAAAAGGCTATTTCTTTATATTTATTTAATAAGCAAAAATAATTGCTGGGAAACGACTTTGTTTTTGAATGAATCAACTTTTACGGTAAAACTCAAAGGTACTCAAAACATTGTGCTGATGGATGAATTGAATAGTAACCGGTTTACGAGGTATCCAAAGTAAACTTATTTTACCAAAACGAGTTTCTTTTTTAATGTATGATAATGTTTCCAGAATCGCAACGATGGGGAGATCATGAATGGTTCTTAATGTCTCTGTATAGACCTCCTTTCGTTTTACATTGTGTCCCCTTGGTTTTGGATTTTTCCTGGACCCCTGGGCCTCGATTCTATTACAATAGTGTCAGAGAAGTCGATCATTGATTTCATCATGATCAAGTTCATATATATCATAATGGCGCCATTATGATATATATGAACTTGATCATGATGATTTTGGTCCATTTTTCCGTCTTGGCTCTCATTATATGACCTGTCCATTTCCATTTGAGTGTTCTGGTTTTTACTCTACCACTTGGTCTGTCCCAGATATATGTATTCGTCTACGTATTCGATCTCTTCTTCTTCCACTTTTATTTTGACTTTTGCCATATTTGACATCAATTTGGTTCTTATTCATTGATAGTCCTGCTTTTTTGCTTTCCGATGCTCGTTGTTGAAGCATGGTTTAAAGTGTGGTAGGGTACTCTGCAAAAAAAAAAAGTTACGTAAGTAGATGTACAGAAAGCTTTGTTGACGGTTTCTTAGAGGTCCGCTTATCTAAGAATAAATGACTCACCTAGTCATTTATTCTTAGATAAGCGGACCTCTAAGAAACCGTCAACGTTTATTCTTAGATAAGCGGACCTCTAAGAAACCGTCAACGTTGTTGAAGCATGGTTTAAAGTGTGGTAGGGTACTCTGCAAAAAAAAAAAGTTACGTAAGTAGATGTACAGAAAGCTTTGTTGACGGTTTCTTAGAGGTCCGCTTATCTAAGAATAAATGACTAGGTGAGTCATTTATTCTTAGATAAGCGATGATGATGATGAAAGTTTTTAGGTGCCATCAGTCTAACGAGTAGTACCTCAAAGAATTAGATGTACTACATCATAATCACAAAATCAAGTTTTCCAGAAAAGAACGTTTGCAAAATTAAAGTAAAAGACATATAATCAGAAATGTCACGATGAATATTTTTGGCTCGTAACTTTTTGGTTCGAGCCGTTTTGGCAACTCTAGACTTCAAAAGCATCTGTAAATTATCGTCTAATTGAATCATGACTAACTTTTCTGAAAGTTGAGACCTGATTTATAGCAAAGTACTAACTTATGAACTTTATATATAACAAGACATTGTCAAAAAATTAGGAAATAATGCATAGATACAAGCCAAAAATCACCAATTTTGTTGATTAAAGGCGTCCATGATTAAGCACAGTTCTCATGCTCAAATTAATGTATGACTATCTTATGCTCTCAGCTTCGCCCGTGTGGAGTTCGGTAGTTGCCACAAGGGATAAAAAGTATTTTTCACTTCTCATGCTCTAAAAGTATGCCGTTATAGCCCTACGAAGCGGGATTAAAGTGACCGTTTATTCCCTAGGGAGTAAAAAGTAATTTAAAAATGGAACGATCGTTTACTCGGAAACATGGTCACTTGCAAATAGAAAGCGGTATATTGAAAAAAAAAACAAATGAACTCTTCAACGCGGGAAAATTTATGGTTGTTTGTGTGCATCGTTGATTTTGAAAAAGTATGTGGAATGCCTCTGTGCTAGCCACTGCAGTAATGTAGGGACTTAATTATCTGTGGAGTGTGGATCATCTTCATTGCGAGAATGTTGGGAGTTTGTGTTGTGTTTTAAATTGTTAATCTGTGACTGCCCTGATAGAAGAAAATCTGACTGTTCAGTTCAGAATTTTAGTCGAGTGTATATGGGGAGATCATGAATGGTTCTTAATGTCTCTGTATAGACCTCCTTTCGTTTTACATTGTGTCCCCTTGGTTTTGGATTTTTCCTGGACCCCTGGGCCTCGATTCTATTACAATAGTGTCAGAGAAGTCGATCATTGATTTCATCATGATCAAGTTCATATATATCATAATGGCGCCATTATGACTTTTGAATGGTCAAACACTGACACTTCATTGAAAGAAATGTCATAGAATAATAATCTCGCACATGAAATCTGGCATGAATAAATGTTCGCATTCAGTAGTAGATTTCAAAAACCATTTGTACTAATTGTTTTATAATAATAACAATACGACAACGCCATTAAAACACAATTTTATTACAAGACCATTGACCGACCATTATGAGTTTAGTAGATTACGAACTTTAAGCAAAATGACAATGGGATGAGAATGGAATCGTGTTGGAGTGACGAATTGATTAAAAATGTAGAATTAGGCCCCAGAAAACATAAGAGAAGAACAAGAGACTAAGCTGAAAGTCAAAAATCTATGACGCCTTTATTATTTGTCAATTGTGAAACAATAATATTATTGCGTTGTACACTTATCTTAAATGACGAATTTTTTACTGACAAATTCATTTGACATTCAAATATTTAATGTTTTTTTTTTCTTTTTAATTTTGTATTAATTAACTACTATGATGAGATTGTATTTTATTGTACCTTTTAGTTTTATGTTACGGTCTAAATTGGATTGTTGATGATTGCTATAATATTTTCTGTTTTTATTGTACGAATTTAAAATCACTTGATGCTGTTTAGTGCCCGACATCTTATATTTGTACGCCATTCAGGCTAAACATGACTGTCACAATATTAATTTGATGTAACATCTTGCACGCATGTTCAAACAAAAAAAAAAAAGTGTGCGTGTACTAGCGTACACTCGTAAGAAGTGAAACTTCTTTATGACGTTATTTTTAAAAAAAGATGGCGCGTAACGGAAAAATGTGACGCAAAACGAAAAAATGTTACACAATTTTTTTTTCCGACCCCGATAAAGAAGTTTCACTTCAAAAATATCTTATCTTAGTTTACGACTTTGCTAACTGTACATACAACCCTTTACATCACCTCGCAAGATTATAACCACCAATAGATCGTTGTATCAGATTAAGGACAGATTAGTAAACGTCTCGCTTCTGATGAAGATACATTGCAAGAGATCGACAGGTGGCTGCTAGGCTACATGATTGATGCAACCATTCAGCGTGTTTGCGACAATCGGACGTCATAGATCAAGTCGCCAGGAGATGTGTCAACTAATGTATTGACAGCGTGTTTGTGTGCAGAGGAAATGGTTGACTGTTTCAGTTGTGTAGCTGTGTACGACATTATTTTAGACTGACTTATGTCTGTATATTGTTGGTAGTCTTTTGAGGTTCCAAAGAGACTTGTGTTAACAGATGTTTCTGTATATTTGCATGATTAGCTTTTATTTTACTTGGTAAATTATCTAACGTGTCTCTCACAAAAAATCGTTATTTTCACACTTTTCTGTTTGCCAGAAAGAATAGTTATAGTATTTTATATATCCTTGTAGTTTATCGTAGTTTTAATAACATTATTCGTGAAGTTACAGGAATGATACCTTCCACTGCTTGTCTCTACATCACCTAAAGGTTGACTGGTAGAGAATGCCATTGGCATTAAGTCCGCCTCTGTACTTTGTGCTTGAAGTGTTAAATAAATAAATAGTTGGTGATGTCGTTGTTGAGCTGTTTTTGTTCAATCATTTCAGTATCCATCTCATTTTGAATTGATTTGTACTGTTCGACAATGATTTAAAGTATGTTTTTCATTTTTGTCTGATATCTGAGCATCAAACCCATAATTATTTATAGCTTTGATGCTTCGAATCAAAATATCCAAAAACCACCAACGGCGTATCTATTTTTTCAGATGGTTTATTGATCTGTGTCCAGCGGCATTGTATACAAGCTATTGGTTTGTACCAATAACGGATTACCCTGCTGTGATACTAACTTTATAGATCTAATCTTAGTTTAGTTCGTGTATTCCAATTAGAGATTGATTTAGTAACTTAATTACTAAGATCGCGTGTGACATTTAGTTCGCAACACTAAAGTTTTAGTTATAGGTACTGATGTTCTGTTAAACTTGGTTTTCGCTTTATTTAAGTTATATACAAACACATTATAATAAAACATGAATAGTATACGGATTCTGTCCTAATCATTCCTTGTGTATCGATTCCGTGATACAAAGACACATGTTTTAATATGTTTATTTATATTTTTACAGTAAAGCAAAAAGTGTAAAGTTACAAAATCATGTTTATTTTACACACAAATGCAGGATGTACCAATGTTACTTAAAATTAAATGGACACAACAAAACTGTATTATTCGAATTCAGATAAAGATACATGCAATGACATCTATTGAACCTTTTACTTGTAATTTTCAAAATTATCATTGCTGGGAAGCAACCCTAACTGGACCGTTTGTCCTAGGTACACATAATCGTCTACGACTTCGAGTGTAGTCTCCGATCTTAAAAGGAGTGGGTGTGACATGGGCATTCAACATGACCTTGGTCTTGGTCAGTTAGGTAGGTCTAACTACGAGAAAGAGGCCAATCGTCGAATCTGACTCGGTTTGGCAGCGTTCGGGAAGTTGCGTAGTATCATCTCCCGTGTTGCCAGTGATTACATCCGGAACCGAAACGTGGTCCCTCACAATGGGCCTCATCAGAAGGCTTAAAGTCACACAAAGGGCAATGGAGATGGCTCTGCTCGGAGTTTCCTTGCGTGATCGTATCAGAAATGAACACATCCGCAAGAAAACCAAGGTCACCGACGTAGCCCGAAGAATACCAAGGTCACCGATGTAGCCCGAAGAATCGCCAAAGATAAGTGGCAATGGGCAGGGCACATTCCTCGCAGTACGGATGGTCGATAGGGCCGAATAGTTCTAGAGTGGTGACCGCCAACTGGAAAGACGTTGTGTTGGAAAGCCTCCTACTAGGTGGACAGATGATCTGGTGAGGGTTGCAGGAATCCGTTGGATGCAAATTCCACGGGACCGGTCACTGTGGCGATACTTGAGGGAGACCTGTGTCCAGTAGTGGACGTCTTTCGGCTGAAATGATGATGATGACCATCGCTTCATTGCGAGAGTGGTTTTTCCGTAGAAATTAATAGGAGTATGAGTGCATTTGTTATTCCGCACACGTGTAATACTTGATTATTGATAGATGGCATTGTACGAATTTAGAGAACATGAGAAATTGACACAATCATTGCCATTATCAAATATGATTCCGTATAAGTTATCGGAGGGCAGCAATAGACCAGTTGCGGCAGCACTGACTTACACACAGTAGAGCGTGGGTTCGAACCCAGGCAGGCGCGTTACTTCATGTTATTTATATCATCACCGTTGATCTCAAAACGGTGAAGGAAAACGTCGTGAGGAAACCGGCGGGTTTTTGAACCAAAAAAATCGAAGATATGTGACATCTGCCAATCCATACGAGCCCGCGTGGTAGATTATAGCCCATTCCCTCTCTTAGAGAGGCCTGTGTCCCAGCAGTGGGAACATTAATAGGCTGATGATGAGAATGATAAGTTATAGTATTTGGTTGATCAAGATCAACCATTATCAACATATAATTATGGTTTAGGTTTGGGGGAGAGACTCGTTCACTTTATTTCACAAAAAAGATGGAAAGTTTGTCCATTAGTCATATTTGAAAGCGCTATTACTAAACTGAAAAACTTAAATAACTACCCTAATAAATTAAACATTAAAAACAACTTCAGCACTCAACTTTAGTGCTCCTTCAAGAGTCTGCGTCACAGCCACTCAATACATTACATTCAGTAATTTGCCATTAGCTATCCTTACTACGAGCGTTATATTGAAACCGCAATGCATTGGGAATATAAAGGAGCAATTTCTACAGTAATGTCCAATTGTGGAGGTGAGTCAGGTATCCCCCGATCCCTCTGGAATAGTTACAACATCGTTGTGTGCGGTGTTATTTGTGTTTCACTTTATTTTAATACTTGGATCAGTAGTCGTTACGGGATAGTTGAGTTGTATGAAGTAAATATGTAAAACATTTCAGTGTACACCTGAAATGTTTGGTGAAGTTTTGTCGAAAGACTTTTCTGAATTTATGTTATGACCTGATGAATGTTATATTTGAAGAAATGTGTGGTATACCTACTATCAGACCTGCGTGGTGCCCTGGTAGATTGTGGGCCACTCCCTTTCATGCAAGTGGACTCCTGTGTTTTAGAAGTGGGAATATTACTGGCTGGTTATACTTGGTGAGACTGAGACCACCTCATACAACAAATACTTGACTATTCATCATCTATCTAGCCTTTCCCAACTGTGTTGGGATCGGCTTCCAGCCTTAATGAATGCAGCTGAAAACCGCCAGTATTTTACATAGAGCGACTGCCTATCTGACCTCTATACCCCAGTTGATGTAATTATTTTTTTAAACAGTAAACAAAAGAAAAAAAAAAGTTAGTACTGGCAGGCTGGTAATCAGACTTTTGGATCACTGACTTAGTCTTCTTATCTAGTTGTAATATTATATGTATATAGTATTATGCTTTTGTATTTTCTGCTTGTTACTGTTAAAAAACGTAATAAAATAATCATCCTTATATTTCCCGCACGGTTAGCTAGAAGCGTGCTCATAGTACACCCACATTTCGAGAATAATTCAACACTCCATCTTAATACTCGATTACAGCCTCAAGCAAACAAAGCTACAACTGAAATAGTTGTTTGGTTAATAGTTCACATGGTAAACAACTGTTTAATTTAGAAGATAATTGGTTTATTAACAAACCATTACAACGGCTTATTAAGAAACCAAATCTATTAGAAAATTGAAACTAATTGGTGTACATTTGATACCACGAAACTGAGGTTTGATCAAGACCAAAGTAATAATACATTATTTAGTTTGCAAGACCAAAACCCTATACTTAAGTATACAGTCATTAGCACTAATGTAACTGCCAAGTCATAAGTCTTGAGTTCGAACACAAGGCAATCACCTCTGACTTTTCAGATTCAAGTGTATACTGTATAATTCTAACTGGCTATAGTAAAAGAAAACAGCGGAATCCAGCATGCCCGAGAGGTATTTTTTGACGGCATATAAAGCCATGTCCGAGTTCCATCGTCGGAATAAAAACTCTCGGTACCAGTTAGGTACTAACCACACCTCGTAAGAAACAAGCACTAATATTATCGAATTAACTGACGTTCTACCACTTTCCACCCTTACGGGCTAAGTAATAAGGTTGAAAAGTAGTCTAAGTAATACTCAGCCAAACACAATGGGAGAAATTAACTTTTAAAATGTACTACATGCATACATGCTAGTGCTGGTGAATGTACGAGTACTTAGAATATTTGTATAGATATTATCTTTGTTTCAAAACAACTTGGCAACTTTCAGTCATTTAAAGGGGGCGTTGACCCTGCACACACTCGCTGGGTAAACATGCACTCGTGCTTTTGTTTAACATGTCCAGTTTGGAAAGTTAGAAACTTTCCTCAAATTGAAGAATATATTTGAACTGACTTTAAATGATAAAAGTTTGGTAGAGATCTACAATCGTTGCCTTTTCAGATATGTTTTGTTAACTGAGGTGTAATTCACCGTTGTGTTTCTTGCAAGATAATAACTTAATAATTATTTAATTAATATTTAATTGTTTTTCTTACAGTTTTTCATAATCAAGTTCCTAATAAATTAACACATGACTTAAAATCCTGAAACCAGGATGCACGTTTTTTAAAGTATTAAGGGGTCATTGTACTCATCATTATGAACAACTATTACCCTGAATCGTAAAATAAATAAATCTGCTGATCCATACATTTGATGAGTTAGGTTCATGTTCACCGAAAAGATTATCTAAAAACAGCTGTCACTGTGACATTTTTCCATACAAAAATGTGTTTTAAACAGCTGTTTTAGATAATCAGACTGTCATCTTTTGTTGAACATAATATTGGAGTAAACAGCTGATTATTTTTCGCGTTTAAGGGTTTAGCTCCGTAATAAAAGTTGTGCATAATAATTAATGAGTACAATAATTTATACATATATTTCAATGTTTTTTTACTGTTTTTTTTTCTTTTTTTTTGTAAGGAATATTTAAAAATGTGGTTAATTTGTAAAAAAATAAATAAATATTAGTACAATGACCCTTTATGAGATTTCGTGTATGAACAGATAGACCTTATACATATATGACGTTTCCACAATGATTGTCTATATTTGATGAAAACTTTCTAATAATCATTGTTTATACATTGTTATTTATGCTACACTTCTTAAAGAATTCGGTGTGTAAAATCTTGCCCGTCATTATTTTTTACGGCCAAAACCTTTATTTCAGCTACAATAAGAGATCTAGTGTTAAAGTGAGAACTCTCACATTCAACAACAATTTTCAACTCAACAACTCTCACATTCAACAAAAAATCACTCAAGCAACGAGACCAAGCATTCGAGTCAACATAGCTGTCTCTCCTCACATAGCAAAATTTACAACTATTATATTAAAAACATTCCCGAAATGATGTTTCTGAGATTCCACGTTTAATGAATGCGCAACCCTCATTTAGGTCCGTGTAATTAAAATTTTTACACTTGGAGACTGCCATCACGAATACGGTCCTCTCTTTAAAGTTCAGTCGTCTTTTTAATACAAACATAAAGAAAAGTCATTTCGTTTAAGTGTAGATTTTTTTTTGTAAATTAATCTTACAGGTCACCTATCTATCAACTTAAGACATAAGTTTTCTTTTTTAGTTCAGTAACCATGAGTCCTTGACCTTACGCAGTGAAATTGACTAATCCTGTTAATAGCTGTATTTTGTGTGCGACCTAAGAATACTTACATAAATTTTGTTCGAAAGTATTGGGGTACAAGAAAAAATGGGCCTTATCAGAAGGCAAATGCAGAGGGTTGTGCTTGTAGTTTCCTTGCGTGATCAAATCAGAAATGAAGACATCCGCAAGAAAACCAAGGTTATAGACCAATGAGCAGGGCACATTGCTCTCAGAACGGTTGCAATGGGGCCGAAAAGTGACGACCGTGAACCGAAAGACCTTGCGTTGGAAGACCTCCGACTAGGTGGACCGATGACCTGGTGAATTGCGGGAATCCACCGAATGCGAGTCAATGTGGCGACACTTGTGAAAAGTCTATGTCCAGCAGTGGACGTCTTTCGCCTGGAATGATGATGATGACATAACAAAACTTTACTTTTACTTAGCAGTTGCAATTTGTTACTGTTACTATTAGCTTGTGTCAACCCGGTGTGGGGAAAAACCTCTCTTTCGCCTTCTGACTTCCAACAATGTGGAACTGATAGTTGGTCCTGTCACAGTTTAAAGTGGTCATAGGAAACTCAATCTTCTCGTTCAAATCATTGTATAAGACCTGCAGTTACTTTTTCCCGGAGACAAATGCATGCTAAATGGAATAGGTACAAAAGTTTTGCCACCGAGCATTATGTACATTTAATACAAAACACTTTAGTTTGCCAACATTTTCAGTTCCATAGCCTCAACTATTATACTGTTATTGAATATTAACGCCCCATTAAAATAGCACTTAAGTTTTATGACACAACTGCGGGAAATTAAAATGAGTGAGTTCATGTGTTGATTCCAATATATGGGTACAGATATATTCACATAGTACCACTCAAATAACATGGCCGATTTGGGTTTCAGGACACAATTCTGCAAACACTTCATAAAATTATATAGATCCTATCAAATAATTTAGGAGTAAATAGCTTTTTCGTATACATCATCATTCCCTTGCCTTTATTCTAATGCATTAATGTTTCCTTCTTCCATACCTTCTAAAACTGGTCATCTCATAAGACTCCTGTTTTTTCCCATTATCATCCTTAACACAGTCCATCCATCGTTTCTTTGTTCTTCCTTTACCCATCCGCATTCATGCTCTATGCTTTCCTCACGAGATTTTCCTTGTTCCTCCGCATCCCATGACCATACCACGACAACCGATTACCACAGAGCTTTTCAATCATTGACCTCCCTTTCAAACATTCTCAGTTATTTCGTATCCATACATACATAGTTATGCTCGTGACTGTTTGTACCCACATGATTTTGGGTTGGGTAGTGTCAGAAAAGGTTTTAATTTAAGGTTTAAGGTTGAATGATGGATAAACGTAACTCTTTGTCATGTGTCAAATGGTTCCCAAATGAAGGACTAATACCCATAATACCCTAGATTTAGGACTTAAACATTTTTTAGGCCGATGTGTTTTTATATTTAAACAATGATTAAATAAGTATTTAAATGTGTATTCGCTAGCAGTTTAGAACGCTTGAAGTTTGGGACAAAAAATGGTTTTCCATCGTCGATCTAATTCCTCTTTAGTATGAATTTGTTTCCACGTTGTTTTTTTTTAAGTAATTAAAAAAAAATAGCAAAACATATATTTTTGTAGATTATGAATCACTAGCCTATACCCCGGCGTATCGCCTGCATGGAGTGCGGTATGGTGCGGACTCACAAGATCAGACTAACGGTTTAAACAGTTCAAGTTATGAACTATCTATAGAGTTACTGCGAAATTTTATCCAAATCCGGTCAGTAGTTTTTGCGTGAAAGATAAACAAACATCCATCCATCCATCCATTCATTCTCACAAACTTTCACATTAATAATAATGAAGAAGGAAGAAGGATTCTTCATAAAACAAACAAATGAAAAACAATGTATTCCCTTGCCACATGTACCTAAGTAATAAAGGGTCGCTCTCAAGGGCAGGGTCAATAGTAGAAGGAAAATATACCACAGTTCCATAGTGGTGTTAGATTGATGATCATGTTTGGGACCCCACATGTTTTATACATTCAGTGGGAGTAGGGAAATAGATGGAACAAATTAGTTGGTAGTTGTTTTTGTTGAATTGGTTTATGGTCTTGCGACGTAATTATTCGGAGGGATTTCTACTCTCAGGGGAACAAAATCAGGTTGTAATTTGCCCACAGCTAGGACTCAGGCATTCTATCTAAGCCAATTGGAAGACCAGAAAGTTCTAGAGAATACTTATTTACACACATGCGTTAGAAAGCCACCAACAAGGTAGACCCATGACCTGGTGAAGGCTGCGGGAATGCTGGATGGAAGGAGCATAGGACTACGTGACTTATGTCCATCAGTGGTTGGATTCAAAGTGAAAATCAATGACTCATGTTAATTTTTAGCAAAAAACGGAACCCTTATAGATTCGTCATGTCTGTCTGTCTGTCCGTCCGTATGTCATAGCCACTTTTTTCCGAAACCACAAGAACTATGCTATTGAAACTTAGCAAGTAGATGTATTATGTGAACCGCATTAAGATTTTTACACAAAAATAGAAAAAATACAAAACATTTTTGGGGCTCCCCAAACTTTGAACTGAAACAATTTTTTTTTTCATCAAACCCATAAGTATGGGGTCAGGTCTTTGAAAATGATATTGAGGTTTTAAAAATCATTCTTTTTTAAATGTAATAGTTTGCGCGAGAGACACGTAAAATGTGACCCCCCTGTAACTTCTAAAATAAGAGAATGATAAAATAAAATAAATATAATTATGATACATTATAATGTAAACTTCCACCGAAAATTAGTTTGAACGAGATCTAGCAAGTAGTTTTTTTTAATACGTAATAAATCGTAAAATCGTAACTTTTATATAATGTTACTTGCTGCTACAAAACTCTTCATGGGCGAGTCCGACTCGCACTTGGCCGCTTTTTTATTTAACCCGTGTTGCAAAAGCCTCCCCCTGTTCATTTCACTTCTCACAATGGTGTGTTTTTTAACCAATTCGCAAGAAAGTTATCCATGGCGTCCCGCCATCTCCTCCGCGGTCTTCCGCGAGGCCGTATTCATTAACAACAAAATGTAATTGTTGTACCCTTATTTAACAAACCAAAAACGTTTTTACCTTCAATACCACAGTACATAGTATAAGTCTTACCCTTGAACCGCCACCCAAATGAGTTAGTAAACAAATCTTACAAAACAACACATATTGGGTTCTTCCATGTCAGTGCCCCATTACCGTTCACCCGTCACAAAGCATTACTATTACGATCTCCTAGTATTTTTAGTTTCCTGGTACAATTTCTTGGAAGAGAAGGAAAACAAAGATTTTGTGCATATTTCGAGGACTTCAAAGGGAACTTATTTATTTATAATTTTATATTTAAACATCATCTAATTAAATTATTCAAATTAACATACTACATCTAAAACTACATATAATTACAAAAATAAAACTAAACATAAAACTAGTACACAATATATATACAACAATGTCAATAGGACACTTAGGCGTCAAAATACTCCTCCGCATCGCTGTCATCGGGAAACGTGCCCAGAAGACTGGCAGCATTGCCACGTTAAGGGAACTTAATTTTTGTGTTGAAAAGGACTTAGCAACACATAAATGAATTGTAATTTTAATTTTTATCACTAAATATATAAAATTCCAAGTGTTTTTTTCATCAGACACAAGGCAGCTCCACCATCTGCTAGGTTTCTGGTGCAATTTCTTGTTAGGGATCGAATATTGAAATATTTTATTGATAAAGATGATTTAGTGGATTCTGAGAACTTCGAACAGGACTTGTAGTGTGAATGTCTGTTTTAATTAACACTTAATGTATTTAAGTAAAATACTTCCCAGAAATTGTACCAGGGAACAAGAACATATTGTAATAGCAGATTGTAATAGTGACGTTTTGTAGCGTGTGCCAGTTGAGTGCCCCCTTAGAGTTTAAGATTCTTGGAAGAGAAGATTGAAAGATCTTTTAGGAAACTGCTTGTTGACTATAATATATATATGTTAGGTATTGACTCTGGTGCGTACACTTTTATTAGCGAGGCTCATGGGTGTCAAAGATGGCTCGACCACTGTGTGGTGACGGAGTCAGCCTATCAGGCAGTTACTAGTGTCAATGTAAAATATGATGTGACCTGGTCTGACCACTTTCCCTTATTTATAAATTGTAATTTTAATTTTATTAATCCAATTTTAAATTCTATGAATAATAGTAACTGTAAAATAAATAAAGTATTATGGGGTAACAGACATTTGCAACAACTGACTTTCTATAGTGAATTATGTAATAATGATTTAAAATTTGTTGATTTTCCTGATGACTTCCGTAATTGTTGTGACATGAATTGTAATATATTAGAACATCGTTTAGTTATTGACCAATTATATAATAATTTAATAATGATTCTGAGCAACGCTGCTGTTGCTTCATTTGATGGGCCGCATTGTAAAAGAAAAGGTGGTTATATTAAAGGTTGGAATCGGCATGTTAGCGGGGCTCATCGGGAGGCCAGACTATGTTTTCTGGTATGGGTGTCAGCGGGTAAACCCTCCCGCGGTGAATTGTACAATAATATGGTTAAAGCTAGAAAGGCGTTTAAAGCTAAAATTAAATGGTGCCAAGATAACCAGGACCAAATAGTAATGGATCGGATGGCCTCACTTCATGATAAAAATAATTTTCGGGATTTTTGGAAAAGTACTAAAAGCATGAATCATGCACCTGTCCTCCCGGTGAGCGTCGATGGACTCTCTGACGCCACTGATATTTCTAACTTGTTTAAAGATGTTTTTACTATTGATCCTCCGCTGGGACCCTCGCCGTCGTCGGGTGACGTTGAATTTAGTACCGCGTCGTCACAACTGACCAATCTTACCATAAGATTTACAGCTAAGGAGGTAAGAAATGCAATTGGTCAGATGAAGCGTGGTAAGTCACCCGGTCACGACGGACTCAGTGTTGAACATTTAAAACACGCTGGCAAGCATCTACCCCGTGTGTTAGCTTTGCTGTATAATTTTTGTATTTCACATTCCTATCTGCCCAGTGACATGATGAAAACTGTAGAGGTGCCGATTATTAAAAATAAGACTGGTGACATGTCGGATAAGTCAAACTACAGACCGATCTCCCTGGCAACGATTATCGCAAAGGGTTTTGACAGTCTCTTGAACACCTTTCTACGGAAGAATATTAAGTTACATGATGCACAGCACGGCTTCCGGCAGGGGCTGTCAACTGAGACTGCCATCATGTGTCTAAAAAAGACAGTGAGACTTTGATTATCTACGTAGTAACGTAGATAATCAAAGTCCTGTATTTACTTGCTTCCTTGATATGTCGAAAGCCTTTGATATGATCAATTATGATATACTGTGGGCTAAATTACGCAAAGCGGAAATGCCATTAGAGCTGGTAAATGTATTTAGGTACTGCTATGGTCACCAAGTGAACTGTGTGCGTTGGGCGGATGCTAGTTCTGAGGAGTATAGGTTGCAATGCGGGGTCAGACAGGGTGGTTTGACTTCTCCGATTTTATTCAACCTGTACATAGACGGTCTCATTAGTGAGCTCAGTAGCTTGCAGGCCGGTTGTTATTTAGATGGAGTGGCGTTTAATAACATTAGTTACGCCGATGATATGGCACTCTTAAGCCCTTCAATATCAGGTTTGAGAAAGCTGTTAGATGTTTGTGAGAGGTATGTTGAAGAGCACGGTTTAAGATATAATGCCAAAAAGAGTGAGGTTCTTATTTTTGGAGCAAAGTCCTCAGATAGGTTTCCTTCCATAAAGCTAGCAGGTAGTGTCTTAAACCGTGTTCAACAATTTAAATACCTCGGCCATATTGTTACCGCAAACATCAAAGATGATTTGGATGTAGAAAGGGAACGGAGAGCATTGGCGGTTCGATGCAACATGCTTGTCCGTAGGTTTGCTCGCTGTACATGTCAAGTTAAAGTAACGCTTTTCAAAGCATATTGTCAGACGTTCTACACGTCTAACCTTTGGACAAGCTGTACGCAGAGAGCCATCAATGCTCTTAGAGTTCAGTATAACAATGCATTCAGGATGCTGCTGGGGCTGCCACGCTTCTGTAGTGCGTCGGGAATGTTTGCTGATGCGCACACTGATGGCTTCGTAGCCATCAGACGTAAGCGTGCTGCGTCGCTACTGCAGAGGGTCCGGGGCAGCTCTAACAGTCTCCTGAATGTCATTGCGGGGAAATTTGATTGCCCCTTTATGCAGTGTATGTCTAGCCTACATGTTCCACTAACATAGTTTTTTAAGGTCATGTTTACTAACAATTGTTATGGATGTGAAATTTGTCTGAAATAAAATGATTATTATTATCTCCTTTATTTATTATTCATCTTACTTAGTACATTTTTAAATATTTCTAAAAAAGATATAAAAACATTTAAAAATATAAAAAATAGGGATCCGCCGGTGTCGGGAGCAGGGTCCAAGTCACCGGTGGTTAGGGTTGCAGAGACAGGAACCTCCTCACAATGCGAGCCGTATCGAGGAGTACTGCCTTCTGTATCAGGCCCTTGATCCAACCGCCTAAAGAGAGCTTCGACAGATGTTCGTCGAGGCTCTTGGCTATCAGGCCATTGGCCGTCACGACAATCGGCACAATGATAACCGAGTTCATATTCCACATGTCGCGAACCTCGTGTGCCAAGTCGAGATACTTAATTTGTTTCTCTTTCTCAGCTTTCACGAGGTTCTCGTCATGAGGGATAGTAACATCGATTATCATTACTCGGCGCGCTGATCGGTCTATCACCACTATGTCAGGCTTATTGGCAACAATAGTCCTGTCAGTAATGATAGACTGATCCCAGTACAGCGTGATATGGTCTTTCACGAGAACTGGGTCGGGCACATACTTGTAGTACGGTACCTCAGATTCCACAAGCTTAAATTTCAACGCAAGTTGCTGGTGAATAATTCTGGCTACTTGATTGTGTCTGTGCAAGTACTCGCCGTTAGCTAGACGGGAACAACCAGAAATAATATGTCTGATGGACTCACCCGGACAGTGGCATGCCCGACACACGTCAACCGTCCCGTCCTTCATAATATATTTCCGGTAGTTGTTCGTTAACATAACTTCGTCCATAATTGCACAGACAAAACCTTCAGTTTCCCCGAAGAGGTCACCAAAACGTAGCCAGGACACGGACGCTAGAAAATCTACATCGGGCCCATGAAGAGCCCGGTAGAAGCGCCCGTGAAGCACCTTGCCCTGCCATTCTTTCTTGCGGTCATCGGTAGTAAGTATTACAGGTTTGCGCCAGTTCTCTTTAGCCATGGACAACGGGGTGAGTCCCTTGTCCACTGCGACCACATCTCGGTGCATACCCACTTCGGCTTTTAGAAAATATTCCCTGAGGCTGCACACCTCGCGGTTGTGGAGGGTCTTCGCATTTAAAAAGCCTCGACCCCCGCACTTCCGCGGGATGTACAGTCTCATCACCGATGATCGTGGGTGATGCATCCGATTTTCGGTCAACAGTGTACGGACTCTTCTATCCAGAGCGTCGAGTTCGGTCTGGGTCCATTTGAGTATGCCGTACATTAAAACCGGCATGACCCAACCGTTGAAGGCGCGCACCTTGTTCCCACCTGAAAGAAGGCTATTTAATACCTTCTTTAGGCGACCAAAGAAGCGCTCCCTCAACGATTGCTTCATGTCAGTTACGTTGATACCTAACGCTTCCGACATACCCAAATACTTATAGCTCTCGGATGAGGAAAGGGATCTTAGGTGTATGGAATCCGAGAGCTGAAGCCCCTCGGATTCCATAATCTCCCCTCGCTTTACATACATGACTGCACATTTGTCCACACCAAATTCCATCCTGATGGCGTTACTAAAAGTTTCAGTTACTTTCAGTAGCTCCATCAGTCGCAATTTGTTGGGGGCAAAGAGCTTCAGGTCATCCATGTAAAGCAGGTGAGATATAACCTGACCATCTTTCCTCAACTGGTAGCCTAGCCCTGAATTCTCCAGCAATGTGCTTAAAGGATTCAGGGCTAAACAGAACCAAAGTGGACTCAGACTGTCGCCCTGGAATATTCCCCGTTTTATCCATACAGATTCATCGTTCCCCTGGATCTGTCGACATCCTGGATATCGAAGGACCGTCCTCCATTGCCCCATACATGACTTAAGGAAGGTGCATAGAGTTGCATCTATCTTGTACAACTCCAGCACCCTCATGAGCCATGAATGTGGCACCGAGTCGTAGGCCTTCTTATAATCTATCCAACATGTTGACAGATCCTTGCGGGATCGACGGACCTGTTGGCTAATGGCCATGTCGATGAGGAGTAGCTCCTTAGTACCACGGGACCCATTCCTACATCCATTTTGAGACGCAGACATAATGGAGTTATTGTCAATGTGTGTATTAATTTTCGTTCTCAAAATGGATGTAAGAAGTTTATAGACCGTCGACAAACACGTGATCGGTCTGTAGTTCTGGGGTTCCGTGGGACTACCTGACTTATGGAGCAGGTGAGTAACGCCTGTTGTTAAGAACTGCGGCAGGGACCCAGACTCTAAGGATGACTGGAATTGGGATGCCAGGCAAGTGTGTGAACTACCAAGCCACTTGAGCCAGAAGTTATGCAGTCCGTCCGGTCCCGGTGACTTCCAGTTCGGTAACGGACGAACTGCTCTGGCTATATCTAACGATGTGATTATTATTATTATTATTATTATAAAGATTTCGAAGAATAGTTGGAATCGTGCACAACGTAGCATTTTCATTGGTCTTTTTGCTGCATTTTTGCAAGATTTGCAGTAGACATTGTTTGTTATATAGTACATTTTGACACAAGCTTGTTATTGTTTTCGAGGTGGAATTAACACTCGAGCCGTAAACGAGGGTTTTTTTTGAGCTGACAACTGCAACAGCAAATGTCCACGTATATCAAACGACGTTTTTCAATACACTTTTGAAAAATTAAATAAACAATTTAAAAATATTTTTGACATGCATTGTTATGAAACTATAATTTTAATTTTCAGGCGACCAACATCGTTGTCGAGGTGGCAGAATACTGGTCGAAAATAATTTAATTAAAAGAATGGGAATCATCGACGTGAGAAAAAAGAAGAACTGGAAGAGAACACTCACAGAAATTCACTCACTTCATTCACTTACAGAAATATTTAAGTAGAAAACATTTCGCATACTTTAGATTCATTATTAAAATTAATTTTCATTCCATTTAATAGTAATCTCTACGTGAAGCTGCAACTAAGAAAATAAGCAACTCATTAACAAAAATTTTAATTTTAAATTAAAAAACCCAAATTGTGTGACCACGTAATATTTTTAAATAACCACTCAAAAGGATTTGCATAAAAAAGTAAACTACGGCCTCATATCCCTCTTTAATGAAAGAGAAAATTTATGTAAAAAGCATTCGTTCCCGTGTCTTTAATAGCTTTAAGTGCTGAAATAAAACACACTAGGTATTTAGAATTTAAATAAAAATACAATTTAGTTAAAAGCTTTCTCTAGGCTCTTGTAAAGCAGTTTGTTTTATCTTCTTCAGGTACATATCAATGTCGCAAACTTTTTTTCAAGACACTGCAATTTAATGGACATTTTACGGTGATTCGAGTTTACTGCTACTTTAGTTTAACTGCCCAGTGTGTAATTAATTAACTGTGTAGTTGATTTTGTGATGTAATTACTGAAGTTTCACAACATCAAGCAATTAAATAAGGTTTATTCTCGCCTGAAACAGATTTGTGTTCATTGTGTTTTAGCTATTAAAGTGCCCCATTTTAATACCTGCAAAATTGGACTGCTCTGGATCACGAGTATGCCTGATGGAAAGCGGTGGATGATGTCTGTGCCTATATGCCTCTTCACTCTTGCTTTGAAAACAGATGAGTTTTATGAGAAAGGGACCTCTGATACCGGCAGATTTCTGCATTTCCAACTATTATACATGTTATTATGCTGATTAATGAAAACATTCCGACGCAGAACCACAGTATTTATTACGAAGTTGATAGCTCGAAATACCACATTAATAACTCAACAAACAAAATAACACTCCGGTAATTGCATTAATCTGCATGAAGCAACTTCGACCAATACGGTACATATTTATCTTTCCTATTCGTCGATTCCAACATTAAAATGAACGCGACAATTATCGAAAACACAAAACGATTAACCCAGATAAAGGCCTGGCTATTGATTCCGTACTGGCCGCAAACCAGAAAACCAGAGAACCCACCACTATAATTCACCAACCGAAACTTTCACCCAACAACCCCTATTTCACAATACATTGCTCTTTTTGTTAAACAAGATCCGTTAAAAATGCACCACGTCTACACATAAGCAGCGATGGAATACAAATAAAAAATGCGAACTTATCGTCTCGTCATCGTTTGATACCCCCCTGGGTATCGTTAATTCTTATTGAATACCTCGTATTGTCCGCTAATTGAATGGAATCAATCAATTTCAGCATATATCAACTTTACGATACATGATTATGACATTCGCAATACCTTCTGAATAAAATATAGTTCATCAATTTTAAGAGTTAAATCGGGAAATAGGTCACGGTGATGTGTGGAACAATAAAACGAATATGAAGTATAAAATACAGCGGTAAAATACATTATTTTAGGATCACGATAAAAATGTGTAGTGTGCAATGACCGAATTTGAAATACAAACATTTAAAAAGAGCTACATAGTTTGAACGCCAAAAATTTAACTCTGTATCACAGTAACCGGTATCGAAGATAAATGAAGTGAAATACTGACGAAATACTAGCGAACACATTAAAAAAAATAATACGCAACAGACTTAAAAGAAAACCGAATGAAACAAAGATAAAAAATGGGTTGAAAATGTTAATGAATGCTTAAAAATTTTCAATGAGAACTATAACCATTAAAAATTGAGTGCAGCATTCTAGGCGTCTAACTATCCGACCGTGTAGGCAACACCACACTGCGCACACAAAATAAATATTTCTGATGTTGCGCTAAATCTAAAAGCCGCTAAGCTAAAGTGGCATTAGACTGGGCATCACGTCTGTCGGAAGCCTAATGGGTTGTGGGCCAAAATAGCCACTTTCTGAAACCCTGACACAGCCAGACGGCGCCGTGGCAGACCTCGAAGCAGGACGAGCTGGACAAAATCAACGACCTGTGGACCACATTACGATAGAAAAAACTGGAAATCAGTGACCTTTGCCCAGCAGTATGATGATGCAAGATAACAGCATCAGTACATCTTCAGTAGTTACTAACCATTGCCATCGCCAAAAGCTGTTTATTCTCTATGCAATAAAGCCGAAAGTAAATACCAACAACGAAGCGAACCCAAAAGTTTTATAATCACGACGTAGTAATTATAAGTTTATAGCCCGGGCTATGATAAATAGATCGTTTTCGATGATAAATAGCCTGGACCGATACCCGGTTGATAGACGCGTGGCGTTTCCAAACGTCAGATGTGATGTAATTTGTTAAATGTTGCGTACAATGTTCGATGAATCAATAGTAAAGTTGCGTTGTACGACATGGGCGGTTCCATGTCAAATTCAAACCATTTATTTCAAAGGTACTTTAGAACTTTTAGCTCGTTACTTGCCAAATGTTTTTATTCATACAGATATTTGTTACTGTGGAACTTGTGGCTAAATCAAATCAGCCGTAATGTATATGTCTGCGTAAATACGTTACATTGTAATATCTCTAGCGATATTGTAAAGTCTTGAATTATTGTCAAATGAACATACTGCTTACAACAAAACGCATTATTTTTCGTGAAATACATGCGATGGTAGTCAACTTACGCGGTGTGGAGGGAAGGAGGGGTCCCCCTTGCCCAGTGGCACAACTCTCATGAAAAGATAATGCACCATTCCTGAGAAATACCGATTAATATAACATAACCTTAAAACAGTTTATATTCCCCCTAAAAAGCGTAGTCAACGGAGCGCCGGTTCGCGGGGCCCCTATTTCCGAGTGCAGGGTTTAAAGGAACCTAACTAACCTAACGGGGGGATACCCCAAGTCCCGATTATGGGGGCAGAGATACTTCCGTATGTTCAGTTGACAATAATTGGAGACATTACAATATCGCGAGAAAAAAACACGTTAAATTGTAATATAACGTGTTTGAAAATTTTACGGTGACATATATACACGTAAGTATGTTGATCTTCAAGGTTAAACCTTGCTTACCAAGGTCGGTCTTTGGATATGATCATCATTCCGTACCGAGAAAAAATGCGTTAAGTCGTTGGTCCCGGCTGTCATTTGTGTGATGTTTGACAGTCACTACAGGTTATGTCACTACAGGTCAAAGATTACAGGAGGGATACAGTATCGCCCAGTACAAATTAGAATGTGGATGTCAGCAGACGCACCATGTAAAATACTGGTATCAGCTGCCTCCAGTAAGACTGGAAGCCGACTCTAATAATAGTGGGAAAAGCTAAGCAGAAATGATAACTGTTACTTACTGTGTCATAAGAAATTGAAATCTGCATAGAGCATTTTCAAGTGAATTGCACACACCCATAAAACTTGTGAACCTTAAGTTTTTCCCGACAATTCTCTGAATTACTCGGTTTTCCGTAGCCGTATTCTCGCGTACAAAACATAATAATTATATATAAAAACTGCTTTATTTTTGATGTTGGATATTATAGCCAACGCCAGAATATTAAGTAGTTTTTCTCCGCTGTAAATTGCAAGATAATCTCATATAGCTTAACCCAATTAGAGTTCACTTTACCAAAGCTGTACATGGTAAAGCGAGGCTCATGTTGAGGTGCTTGGATCTCAGGTCCGTACAGCATCCCTCGTCTACTTATCACAAGTGGTTTCCTGCAACGCCCTGTGTTCAAGCACATAACGAATTCTCTTTACCATCCGAGGTATGGTTCTGGCTACGAGAACTTAGCTGGTTTCGAGCAAACCCGACTGACGAGCTTAGTTGTTCAGAGACCCTAACTCGAATGGGTGACGTAAAGGTTACGTGAATTCGCACGTGTATTTTGGATCTTACTACGAACACAATAAGATATAAATGAATTCTCTAAATCTTAACACCATTCGAACACTAAGGCCCGTATTACAGAACATCGCTCAAAACTCAAGCGTTGCTTAAAACTAGTTTCAACCAATCAAATGGCTTGAATCTAGTTTTAAGTAATGCTTGCGTATTGAGCGATGTTCTGTAATACGGGCCTAATGCCGTGTTTTACAGGCGTTGTCAAATCTACGGGTTTTTTGTTAGGCTATCATAAATTTTAATTCATTTTTCGATGTTGTAACTAGTGACGTTCTCTATGCGACAAAGATGTTGCGTAAAGTTAAAAAATTCGGTATTGAATTGACACCACCTAGAAAAAAAAAAACAATATTATTATATCAATCCTTTTGAAAGTGATTGTTGAAATATGAAACGTTTTCAAGTATCACTTTTGAGACTAATCTGGAGGTTTTTTATACGAAACTCCGGCTTCACCTATGTGTGTAAAAGATATTTCCCTGAAAGCCACAAGCCAACATTACTAGTCCTGTCTAAGTCACTAACACCATTATCATACTCCTTATACGAATAGAACTTTGCAGCACACAACTAACTTTATTAGAGTGATTGTATGGCTGTGCAATATTGTTGGAACAGAATATTTCCAATTCCCAATGTATCTGACTGCCAGTCGCCTAACGCTTCGGTCCGTGTCCCCTACAAGCATTAATTGGTGCATCCATTCACCTTTGTGGGTCACATTCGATGCATTAACATTGGGTACTGAATGGAGATCTGTAGTTTCAGTCTTTGGTAATAATTGGGGGTGTCTAATTATTTGGATGGTTGCGGCTTTTCAGGCCAATTTGTGACTTTTGTTTCAAAAGCGTTTTAACTGTTCGGGTTTCGGAAATTCCAACTGTAGAATGTGGAACGGTCAATCATTGATGTATGGGACTTTAAACTGTTCTAGAATTTAAACGTTGCTGCCATTACTATGATACTGTATTTAAGTTTCTGCGCACTGTGGGGGCATGGTAGTGAAGTCAACTATATCTGCAATTTTCTGGCTATCGTTTATCTTGAATAATGCACAGGTTTAACGAACTATGACACTTAATTACCTATTTTTTGGATTCATGTGGGTATTGTATATCTATCCCTTGGGTCGGTGAAGGGAAACACCGTGAGGCAACTAAACCAGCATATCTGAGAGACATTTCTTGACGGCATTGTAAATCCAAGCCCACTGAAGGTTAACAATAAAAACCAAAATACATATTAAAGTAATACAGGGTGTAAACCACCTCATCACGAAGCCGACAACCAAGCATGTTGTACATCAAACTATTACTTAGTTTGATGTACAAAATGCTTGGTTGTCGGCTTTACGCAAAAAATATTGCTGGGAAACGACTTTTTTTTTGGGGTGATAAATCATGTTTGCTGGCAGAACTCAAAGTAACGCTCTTAAAACATTGTGCTGATGGACGGATTGAATAGTACGGGGGTCGTAGAGGTATTTAAAGTAAAAATCGTAGAGTGAAAACTTGTATTAAAAAAAAACTTACCTTAAAGTTGGAACTTTGACCCCCAATATATCCGTAACTAGAAGGTTCCCAGGTATGGTGTAAAAGAAAAAAATTACGGAGAGAACAAGTGGTTTTCGGATTCGTGAAGAGGTGTTTTACAACCTTTACAATACATATTAAGAGGCAGCAGCTTCTAAATGCTTTAGATAAAAAAAAACGTTTAAACGCCTTTAATGTAATATTCAAACGTAGGCGCAAAACAAATACAGAATATTTTTATTCGTTTATTTTTATATTTTTTAAATCCACTAGCTCAGTTTACGCCAACCAAAAAAATAAATAAAACATAAAAAGAAAAAGCCCCATGTATATAAGCCGATTATACTGAATCTGTTCATATGAAAACATGGCAACCTGTCTTGAAATGTTTCATGAATATTAAACCACCGAATGTATTGGCAATCGTCACGGAAATAGAAGAAAACTTCCTTTATTTCGGCAATAGAGGTAATCCTATAAGTCTCGAGGGCCGTGCTGTCGAGGATTAGTGTACCATTGTTTCAGGGAAGGAAAGAAATGGCAGTAACACTTTGTATAACTCCGTCCTTGTCTCCCAAAGGAAGCGTGATGGTTATGACACTAAAAGAAGGTTCTTAGACTAATAATGGGAAAATGAATGCAAGGAAATTAACTAATATGGCCATTGCAGTACATTTTGGCCATTCAAAGTGGTATGAACAAGTATAATTATATTTCAGCGTAATAAATGTTTCTATATAGGCTTTTATTACCTCGATTCCTATCTAGTAGGATAGAGGAATACGGTCTCATTATTTTTATTGTTTACTTTCTACAAAGGGTGTAAAACACCTCTTAACGAAGCCGAAAGCCACTTTTTCCTCGTTATTGCGAAAAATTTTTTGCTCTACACCATACCTGGGAACCTTCTAGTTTCGGAGATATTACAAAGATAAAACTTTTTGACAAGTTTTTTTTTTAATACAAGTGTTTATTGCAAGATTATGACTATAATACATAGCTACACAAACCCGGACTATTCAATCTATCCATCAGCACAATGTTTTAAGAGCGTTACATTGAGTTCTGCCAGCAAACATGACTTTCACCCCGAATAAAAAAAGTTGCTTCCCAGCAATATTTTTTGCGTAAAGCTACTTAGTTTGATGTACAGAATGCTTGGTTGACGGCTTCGTGATGAGGTGGTTTACACCCTGTATTTCAAAATCACTCAACAAGTTTGTTAAAGACTTAAAATCAAAATGATTACATTTCATTTGACTGATAAACTGCCTCGTTGGCCTAGTGGTCGTAAGCGCGACTACTGAGCATGAGATCCTGGAATCTATTCCCGGACCGGCTAAACAGATATTGGGTTTTCCACCAATAATTTCTCATTAGCAGGCAGGTTTGGATTGTTGCCAGGTTGATGGCAATAGGCTCGCTCCTTATTACATCATCATCATCATCAGCTGCCTAGCCTTTTCCCAACTATGTTGGGGTCGGCTTCCAGTCTAACCGGAGCACATGGAGCGACTGCCTATCTGACCTCCACAACCCAATTAATAATGGGAAATACGATACCACTTGGTAAGACTGGTGTCAGACTTTTTGGGCCACTAACTACCTGTAACGACTGTCAAAGATGGACAAATGACAGCTCGCTTCTTATTACATGGGACTTAATGGCTAAATATGGACATACTTATTAGTTACACCTCTACCTTTCGGAATTACAAGTTATTAGTATGTTATTTTAAAAGACAGCTCTCCGACTCACTCAAAAACGTATTACGAAAACATGAACTCCAAAACTACAGTCATATCAAATGCCAAACCGAATCGGTACCTAATATAGAAGTGACATTTCTGTCAGCATGTCGGACAACCAATCAAATTCTGCTTACGGACTAGCTCGCAAATCACATCGGTTCGATCTTGTGCTGAGTTGGCGCCGTATATCCTGCAGCGGCCGAAGATTACTAGTGTGAGAAATTAGTTTGGTATCTGGAGAAACTCGCTGACGTTTAGCATTTTCCAAAGCTTCATCACGTCTCATATTAGCAGAGCTATGTGTGTGGACAGCACAAATACAGAGTGTAAATAGACTCTTCAAGAAGCCTTCAACGAAGCATTGTGTACACCAAACTAAGAAACTGTACGAAAGGAATTCTTGTTTGTGGTGAAAAATCACGTTTTGCAGTAGAACTCAATGTAACACACTTTAAATTTTGTGCTAGTAGATGGATTGAATAGTATGGGGGTTGTTTATTACATTAAAAACACGTATTGAAAATGCAACTTTGACCCTAATAATAGTAAGGGACCATTTCGAGGCACGGAGGAAACTGTGTATGTAAGGCTTGCCGGAACTGTAAATAATATTTACATGATGGAAATTGTGTAAAATAGAACAGAGCGAGACAACATTTAATTCGTTCCGTAGATAAAAATAATATATTAATGTCTTCTAGTAATTATTTTTTAGCAATTCTTTCTTTCTTTCTGATTAGTAAATGTAACATACATATTTCGTTCATAAAGAGAAGCCGTAAACCGTATAGAAGTAGTTTTAGCTGGAAAACAGCTATTAGGCTACTTGTATCTGGGCACGCCACGATAGTGGCGGTAAGTCCCCTCTTTGAGGAGTGGCTGGAGAAGCGCCACGGCGTCCTCACCTTCCGCCTGACGCAGGTCCTCACCGGACACGGATGTTTCGGGAGGTACCTGCACCGAATCGGGCGGGAGGAAACGCCCGGGTGTCCTCACTGCGAGGATCGACCGGAGGACACGGTGGAGCACACGGTGGAAGTCTGCCCTGCGTGGGCGGAGCTCCGCCGTGTCCTCGTGGCGGCGAACGGCGGCGGCGACCTCTCGCGTCCGGCCCTGGTTCAATCCATGGTCCGGAGCGAGACGGAATGGGAAGCCGTCGCCTCCTTCTGCGAAGCAGTCATGCTAGCAAAGGAGGTGGCGGAACGAGAGAGGGAGAGATCTTCTCTTCCCGACCGCCGCGGGAGACGCAACGGGCGTCGGGGGCCACGTGGTGGCTACCGGCCACCGTAGATGCGGGCCTGTGGACGGCTGGCTATGGGCTAGCTAGCCGTCCGGCCGTCTAACGACGACGACAGGCCGTGTCGACGGCGCGTTCGTGTTCCACGCGCGCCTCAAAGAGATGTCAGCAAAAGGAGGCCTGCAAGGGCCGAAGCCTGCCGGGGTTGCGGGCCTGTTCGAAAGAGATACCGCGGCCCCGGAACGTAAGAGTCTGACACTCCCTCCCGCTCCGCCCAGAGTGGGGGGGTCATTGGATGATTTCCCATCCTTAAAAAAAAAAAAAAAAAAAAGGCTACTGGTATCTAAATTCCTCAAGCAACAAATTTATTATTAAAAACCAGATACATTGCAAGTTCATGCAAAAACATGACCATACCACGCATTAAACATATAACAAAACGTATCCAGTCTTAGAATCAAAACAGAGACATAAACATGCAAATACCATACTAGCAATAACGAAACGAATGCCGAATCGCACGGCATGTGTAATTGAATCTAGAGGAAATTGCATTCCACACGTGAAGCTCCGATCACAGAGTCGTGTTTGCAAAGATAAGGACATTTTTATACTAAAAATTTTACTGGACCTGAATTTATTGGCAGAGATAGTGTCGGATATGATATAAAGTGGTTTGTAAGGGGTGCCACATATTTGTCGGTTCGGTATATTAGATTTGGTTGTATTTTTGTTGAATTACAAAGGCGATTCGAAGCAAATGCATGTTGTTTGTAATTTCATTCGGCTCATAGCCGGTCATCTTCGAGTCGGCATGGCCCAATTCAAGTTCAATCGTGCGGAATTTTTATAAACATACCGTGGGCTGCATCAATTGGGTACGTCAGTTGGGTACCTTAATTCCCCGGGTTCAAACGTAGATGCTTTCAAGGAGGTACCCACATCGTGGAGCTGATCACATCTGAAACGGATGGGATGAACATAGAAATGATAACTATGTTTGTCCCAACTACATAATTATGTTGGCTTTGACGGTTTTGGAAGGAGCAACTACGTATTTGACCTCTACGATCCCGCTACTGATGTTAGTCTTAGTCCAGACTGCTTACGTTGTACGTCTATTGGCGGTTCCCAGTAGTAGGACTAATCTACTGAGTAAAGCCCCTATAACGCGTACCTTGCGTATACTTAATAACGTAGCAGACAGCATTGATCTTTTTACTTGTTCTCTGGGTGAGTTCACAAAAGCCACTATGTACAGAATATGTTATGATAAATAATAAAAATGTAATTATAGCCACACTATTGAATTAGGACAATCCTGTTATGATAGTGATGATGAGTGAATAAATAAATAAATAATAAGTATATCTATATATGTAAAAATCAATTGCTGTTCGTTAGTCTCACTAAAACTCGAGAACCGATTTGGCTCATTTTGGTTTTGAATAATTTGTGGAAGTCCTGGGAAGGTTTAAACGGTAAAAAGTAGTAGGTAGGTAGTAGTAGGTAGGTAGTAGTAGGTAGGTAGTAGTAGGTAGGTAGTAGTAGGTAGGTAGTAGTAGGTATGTAGTAGTAGGTAGGTAGTAGGTAGTAGTAGGTAGGTAGTAGGTAGTAGTAGGTAGGTAGTACTTTTGACGAAGACGAAGTTGCGTGGGTCAGCTAGTAAATAAATATGTTTGAATTTGCAGCTTAATTGTGGCGAATCATACCGCCCCGCACACCTATGTAGCACCCCTGATGTTCTTGAATGTAAAGTTTTGTAATATCATACATATATCATGCGTTGATCTTGAGTGCTGAAGTATTTTAGTTGTTTTTGTTTTCTGAAGTGTTTTTGTGATTTAAGATTACTTTGTTTTGTAGCAATTTATTTTCTGCCCACTCAGAAATATTTGCTTCTATATTATATTTCCAACGATTAGGAAAGGGGCCGAAAAGTTCTGGAGTGGCGACCGCGAACCGGAAGACGATGCGTTGGAAGACCTCCCACTAGGTGGACCGATGACCTGGTGAAGGTTGCGGGAATCCGGTGGATGCGAGTAGCAAGGGACCGGTCAATGTGGCGACACTTGGGGGAGGCCTATGTCCAGCAGTGGACGTCTTTCGGCTGAAATGATGATGATGATGATGATTAGGAAAGACAACCACGACTATGATCCATGTTAACCATAAAGATGACGGTCAGATTATCTAAAAACAGCTGTTTAAAACACATTTTTGTATGGTATCATGTCACAGTGACAGGTGTGTTTAGATAATCACACCGTTATCTTTTCGGTGAACAAAGACCTTAGTATTTATTGACTTGAGTAACTAATTTCTTAACGCGAGGAACTCGTGGCTAAAAAATTTCAGCTGTGCAGAGGTAAGCAGCGCCTGCCAGGGTTGGTCGGTGGATGAGTTACCACTTTCTTTGTGCCCCGAAAATCTGACAACCAGTCTACCAAAGGGTATCGGGTAAGGGTATATATCTAATTTCGTTGTGTAGGTCAGATAGACAAACACTCCATTTTTTTTTCCTATTTATTTTTTAATTTAGGGGTTTTTGTCCAATAAGGATATGTCAACCCCATCACATCTTATAAAAATATAAACTCAACAAAAAAATCTTAATTAAGTACCTACAATAAACTAAAAATAAAATAAAATGCTACTCACTGCTGAACAACTACAAACACTCCATGTTAATACGTATATTCAGCTGCTTCTGGTTAGACTGAAAGTTAACCCCAACCACAACATAGTGGAAAATTTCTACACCATTTTTTTTGCACGAAATAATGCCTGATTTCTTAACTCAGCATTCAGAAACAAGAGCTCACCAAAACAAGCAAACGCAAAACCAAACAGAAGCACAATAATTTAAGTTGAAAAACTTAACACAATTACGCAAGCTCTCATGAAACAACAGTGTTACTAACTAGTGAACAAAAAAAGTAACCACGCAACTTCTCTCTCGAGGGATGTAAAAAGAAGTTTACTTGTAATGTCAACAACTAGAGTGGGGCACATTAATTTTCCGTAAATTGTTGTGTAGCATATTTGGTTCTAACTGGGTATTATTGCTCACAACTTTATTTCCCCTAACATACATGGGAAATTATTCTGTTCCCCTCAGTTGTAACGAATAAGGAAAATAGTTGTTGGTACAGGTATGTGTTATTGCTCACATCTATTTCTCATTGTTTCTGTTTGTGTATTCCCAAGTTATTTGTATGAAGATCGGAGATTCCAAGGGAAGATTATTATCATTCTAGATGGTCTCTGTGTAGATGGAAATCTACAACGATGATTTTATTCTCTATACCGAGTAAAAAAAGAATACCCATTTCCAAGTTTGTATTGAACACAATGAACAAAACAAGTTATAGAACAAAGTTAAAAAGAGTAATCCATATAAATGTCTTGCCAATCATGTCGCTCTATTTATAAGTTCTTCATTGTAATACCAAATCATAAAATAACTTCTCCCACTACGACTGCGACTGCCTATCTAACCTCCGCATCCCAGTTAATACTGGATAATACCATTAGGTAAGACTGGATGTCATACTTTTTGGTTCACTGACTTACCTGTAACGACTGCCAAAGATGGAAAAATGACAGCCGGGACCAACAGCTTAACGTACTTTCTGAGGCGCGGAGGAAACTGGGTATGTAAGGATGGTCACCAATCCACAGACCAACCTAGACAAGCACGGCTTAACCTAAAGATCGGCCCGAGTGGCTGTTATTATTGAGCCACAGTATATTTTCACTGCGAACAATACATCATGTTTCACCAAACTCCACGTCAGACAGTCACATGAACGGAAGGGGTCGTTACGTCACGAGCTCGTGACGTCACGTCTCCGACTCATTGATCTACTGCGGATTACGTCCACACTCCCAGGCTGTGGTTTTAGTGCGGACAAGTTTAGTTCGGACGGTAGAGGGTGCTGAAGAGATGTATGATGGTAATAAACCCTGCAAATCCTGAAATAGGGTAACATCCTAACAACACGCTTATAATTTCCTAGGGGTTAAGTTGAGGTGTGTCTAATAGTACATCAGCATTTTAAAAGTAATGTTTGATGACTTCCAGTTGTTTGTTGGCAAAAACCCATCGTCAGCATATAATGTTCCCACTGCTGGGACAGGCCTCCGCTCTATGAGACGGAATTCAGTGCAGATTGATAGACGTCTTCGATTTTTTGGTAAAAACACAATAACAATTAAAATTTTGACACCTAAAATCTAGCTAATCGTATGTGGATGTTAAAATATATAACAGACTTTTCCGAGTTTACTTTTAATTGACATCGGTTGTATAATTAATGCCATTACGTTCCAAAATAAATAAATTAAACAGTCAACATGGGAATAGACACGCTCATTACTCACCATGATTTGCCGATAGCCAGGATTTTATTCTCTCTGTTATTATCTCGATACACGTACATTCACCAAATCCACGGCGACTTTACTGTTGTGACTGGACATGTCCAATCAGCTGTACGGTATTGATTTATACGGTAAAAACTTAAATGTTTAAATGACGAGGTCTTCTTCTTTGTGTCGATGATTCCCATTGTTACTGATTAAAATTTGTTTCATCCATAATAAAACGCCCGGCACTCCCTGGTAACATCAGGCTCTCGGTAACACAGAGTCCAGTTGGCCAATCTTCTCACCACGATGTGTCCCCAGGACCATCAACAAAGGTACTTTTGAGAGAACACACACAAGAACTGTATGCTCTAAAGATACCTCTAAGATACATAGAAGATACCTACCTCAAAAGATACCTAGAAGAAACTCAACACGAGTTTCTTCTTCCGAAAATAAACACTGAGGAAAGATTTTTTTAAATAATTCCTTCAAAAGAGTTATTATGGGTTGGAAGTTCGCACCGTTGGTCTAGTGATGAGTTTCTCTGTGACACATACAACTAGACTTAATTATATTAACTATTTTAATAACATATTACATTTTTTTTTTTTTTTTCTTTTTGACACTTTTGAACAGGAATTAAATAGTATTTTTATTTTATTTTATTTTTTGGACATTTGTACAGATATTAGTAATATTTTTATTTTTAATTTTGGCATTATTGTGTCTGATTGAATTTGTTTGACATCTTTTAATTTGACATACATCTTTTTACGACATTACTATTGACATTTTGACATTTTAATATACTTTACTGACATTTAAATATACTTTTAACATTAATTGTAATGGTAAAATCTTAATTTGTTGTTCTATTTTTATTTTGTTATTCAATATACTATAACAGGGAAAATGCAAATGTTTTGCTTTTTAATTATTTTGTCTTGGTTTCTGTCATAATAATGAATTTATAATGTAATTATTAACATGGTATAGCAGGGGAACTGCAAATGTTTTTTTTTTTGTAAATTAATCTATTTTGTTTACTTTACAATGATTTTCTATTGTAATTATGATTTCTATTGTACCTGTTTTTTTTTATTATATGATTGAGTGTAAATTTTCGATACAATGTAAAAATTGTTACTGAAATAAATGAAATGAAAAATGAAAAAAGTGGTCGGTCCCCAGATAGGCTGAAGTATTTTAGAGTTTTTCCTTGAGGATTTTTTTAGTATCAGCCACGAAATCTGGATTTCTGCCCGGTTGATTTCAACAGGCTTGCTTCTTATTATTAAATGAGCCTTAAACATAAGTGGCGAAATGTGGGTGTACTAATTTATACACCTCCCGGGATTTTTGGCGTAATGTTTAGTTGACTCTTTAGTAAACTCATCCCGCTCATTTGGGTCAAGTGGGATCAGTTTATTGCATCACTTTTACCGATGACAAATACGACCTGGGGCCTGGTAATTTCATAAATTCGTCATTCCAACACGATCCCATTCTCATCCCATTGTCATTTTGCTAAAAGATCATAATCTGCTAAATTCATAATGTTCGAACATTGGTCGGTCAATGGTCTCGTAATAGAATTGTGTTATGAAGACATTATCGTATTGCCATTATTATAAAACCTGCCAGATTTCATTAATATATTATTATTTTAGTGTTACTCGTATAATAAGCAATCTGAAGTAGTAAGAAGTTTGTAAATAACACCAGTGATTTATATGTACGAAATTATCATTATATGCCATTTCTTTCAATGGAATGTCAGTGGTCGACCATTAGAAATACCATACTGACGCCATTATGTTAGAAGATTATCAAACTTGTCAAAATCAACAATTATGAAGTCAATGATGAGTCAACCATTCTGATACAATTGTAATAGCAGACTTGAGGCCCATGTTTTTTTTTTAACTACTATTCCAAAATCAAAAACTAAAAAAACAAAACACTACCGCCCAAAACACATGTTCTCCTACTTAACATCCAAATCGCCGTCCGCTCCATTCGGTACACATGCTAACCGTCTCCGCGCACGTGCAAATAACGGCAACAGTTCGAAGACTAGCCTTGTACATAATCATTAATTTAATGGACGGGTGGACGGCCCAAGGGCTGGCCTGGATAGTGGCGGTCACTCCTGATCGTGACTGGCTTACTTGCTGGTAGTTATTGAATAGTTTGGTTGGTATTGGTTTTGTGCGCTGATGTGTGTTCAATGCTTTACACTTCTTGATTGCAGTTTTGTAAAAAAAAGATTGCAGTTTTATAAAAAAAAAAAACGTGCGTAGCAGTTTTTAGAGACTGCTGATGAGAAGTGAAAACTAAGTTATCTATATCTGCTACGAGTTGTATCCCGCGCATGCCTAACTACGGGCTACGCCGTAGAGGATCGGCTACGAGTGCAGTGCATTAGTTGACGGTCAAGCGAGTTCCATGATGTAGGGTAGTTTTGTTAAAAAAAAAAGAATCAAAATTTATTATTCATGCACTTTTGTGCGGGTAGGTGCCTAATTAGGAAGATTGAAATCGTTAGACTGGCCCAAACACGCCAAATTATAGTCACATTTCTTTTTGACTCCTTTAAAACACAATGTCGCTTATTGCTATAAAAACATTTACACAGGATTAGTGAGCTTCAAAGAGATTTAAAGAACGGAGAATTGGGAATAGTCATACAAAAATTTCGATCTCGAGCATTAATTGTATTTTTGACACTCAAATGTGATAAGCAGGCGTGTGCCACTAGTAAGACCAATTTGTTACTAATTAGTAGTAACAAATATTAGATTACAATTTATTTCATCGAGACTCGTCTATGGCTCGTAAATATTTAAATATTTTCTCTGCCTCACTATAGACAATTTTTCCAAACATTAAAATTACTACAAATCTGACTATTATCTATTTATATCGAACGATCGAACCACAAGCCACGAGAGTACAGTAAAAAACGTACTACAACAGTGACTTTATTATTTTTTTAATGTCACAGTCTGTATATACAACAATAGAACAACAAGAGTTTATATGAACAATGCAAACCCACACAGTTCATCCGGCTACACAGAACCTCTTACTAATGCATAGCTGGGTAAAGCCCGAGAGTACTCCAGAAACTTTTAGCCCTTAGCTCGTCTTGTTCTAAGTAAAAACAAATTGTTATGGTTATTCGCACTTTGGACAAACTTTCAATATATTCTCATAGGCATGTCAAGAAACGAAACTTTTTAGATAAATTGTAACTTTAGTGAAGCTGAAGTGGTAGAAAAAACCGTAAATATGTAGCTACAGTTTTGTGCTAATATTTTTGCTGTTGAAACAAAAGTTTGTGGAGAATGTTAGTGGAATTGGTTTTTTCTAGATCAAGTTTTTAGAAGATTTTTATTTATTTTTAACTATTTTGTGCAACAAATCCTTATTTTATTAAAATGAAGATAAAGACCTAGTTTTAAAAATCTTGTTTGTTTATCACTAACCCACAATTTTTTTTTTCAATCGAAAATGTGTATATGTTTTAATGTCGTACTTCAATCTTATATTACATATAATATGAAAAAAAAAATTGTTTAAAAAGCCCTAAAACTCTGTTCATCAAAATATATTGATCCCTCTCCCCAATCCTGAATAAAGGATTCACAGTATGTTATCCTATTTTTACGCCAATTTGCCCTGTATTCACCAATTCACAATTCAACGCATACACAATAAATGTGTGAGCTGTCCGTGACTGTACTTTGTTCTTTTCGTTTCGTACTCAATGTTTTTACTCTATTTACAGACAATTATGGATGCTGTTTCCCAGTCATAAGGTCGAAATTTGGTTGAACGTTCCCATTCTTGATACGCAGGAAAGGAAGCAAATAATATTATGGAAATTAGTTTTTATTGTTTTTTATAAATGACATTTTCCTGATATGAATTAATGAACAGCGTAGTATGTTTTTACTTGTTTCAGATGTAATGTACTTACCAGCAGTTGATTTTAGCCGTTTGAATAATTTGATACTTTTTCTTGTGATATAATCAGGAATCAGGTTTGTACCACTTAGGGCCAGTTTCACCGGTTGCGGATAAAGTGTCGGTTAGCCTATTAGGAACTTATCTGCCAGATAAACTAACATTTTTGGTTTCACAGGTGTCGCATAGCGATATCTGGTAGATAAAGTATTAGTTATAACCAGCCTTTAAGTGGTAGATAGTATTAACTATCAGATAACTAACCGACACTTTATCCGGAACCGGTGAAACTGGCCCTTAGTCTCATCTTTTTAAGCGGAAGAAAAATGTTGTCCATTTTATTTTAATTATTAAATAAATAATATACATATCATGCACGTACAACACCCACTGAGAATAGGTCTCAGCACGATGGGTGCCTGAGGATGAACATCGCCGCCGAAGCCGGCCCAGAAAGAGGTGGCACTGAAAAACAGTACCTGGAAGGATATGGATATCCCACTGCTGGGCAAGGACCTCAATCCTTGCCCAGCAGTGGGACATAAAAAGCTATACTGAAAAAACCTTAAAGCGCTATTTATTAAAGTGGACCCTTAATAAATAGCGCACACACCAACGACCTTGAGCGAGTGGGAGGTGCTTATCAATAGCATTAATAGTGCGTGAGAGTGATCAGCGATATACTGCCGCCCGTCGTCGATAGCTGCAAGAGCATTTAAAGTACTTTTATTTAATTGTTTAAAAATATAATAGTAGCTATTAAAATGATATAAAAAAATTGTATCGTTAAAACAAATGTTGAAGAATATTTTGGTATAAATATTACGTCAAAATGATGTACAACTTCGGATATATCGTATTATGTTATGCAACAGGTATGAAAATAGCTATGAAAATGTATTTTATGATTATTAAAGTTAAATATATATGTTATATGAAAAAAATTATGTGAAAATCAATATTCAACAGAATCTACAAATTAGAGTCCCCTAATCAGTTCTCCGTGAGTTTTTGCCAAGAGATGAGAATGCCTCAGGAGATTGATGATAACTAAATAAATGAAAAGTTATCTAAAATTTGCTTTATGATTATAGTGGACTAGCTGTTGCCCGCGACTTCGTCCGGGTGAACCACCTTTGTCACCTAGGGGTATAAAAGTAGCCTACGACTTGTTTCTGACCTACCGAATAGACACAATTCTTTTTTTTTTAATTTTTAAAGATGATGATGATGGTGATTTATTTATTTATTCAACTATGATGATGTTATGTTGACTCTACACTCTACAGGGTAAACCTTTCATTTGTCCTGATACCCCAATAAACATCTACAGAAGTCGAATTCGCCATCTTCTGGATGTCACAATAAATATGTACCATATTCGTAATCAGCACTCCTGATAATTTCGGAAGCGACACCCATAATGATTTTTAATTTTTCATTCCAACCCCATTCCAACGCAAATGGGGATCATGGAATTTCAGATCCGCCACATTAAATCTTAAAATCATTGTTTTGTAATACACCCAACCCGATACACAATAAAAACAACAACCATGTTGATTTTCAGACTATGTCACGCCATTTCTCCATTTTAGGGGTTGAATTCTGAACAAAACTAAAACAAATGTCCATTTATAGATAGGAGTACTCCTGTGAAGTTTCTAATGAAATAGTCTAACTAATCTGGTTTCCCCATACAAACTTTGGAGCCCCGTTTCACCCTCTTAGAAGGTGAATTTAAAAAAAATCCTTTCTTAATGCACCCCTAGACCACATAAGGAGCCTTCTTGCCAAATTTGGTATCTGTAGACCCAGTGGTTTGGGCTGTGCGTTGATATATCACCCAGTCAGTCATAGAGATTCACAGCTCCTCCCCCGTAGGTGATAGCGTGATAATATGTAGCCTATATGTTGACCCGACCTCTTAGTAATATTCATACAAAATTTGAAGTAAATTCATGTAGTGCTTTTTGTGTTTAGCTCGGACATACAGACAAACAGACAAAAATTCTAAAAACTTTATTTTTGGCTTCGATGTCGATTGTAGATCACGCCCCAAGTATTCTTTTAAAAAAAAGTTCAATGTACAGTTTTGTCTTTTCTACGATTTTATTATATGTATATAGATCAGATATCGATCTATTTTTACCAATAAAAACTATTTCAAGCAACGAAGCAAAAGCATACAATTTCAACGAGGAAACTTTGCGTTTTCGCGTTTTTTTATAGAGTTTCAATCAAAATTGACAACTTATTACGTTTTTCTCTTTCTTACACTATAACGTCACTTCAAAATCAAATCAATCCCATCAAGTGGGTTATCCCTGGTTATTCCATTCTAGAATTATTAAACGAATAATAACCCAAAAGAGCTGTCAAATAAAAAATCACCGAGTCGTTCTTGATCTCCATTATATTCTTAGTCAAAAAGTATCACAGAGTAAGAACGTATAGAAGTGGACCTCCCGTTATTAAAGCTTATTAGACCCGACATTATCAAGGCGTAAGATAAATTATGATACATACCTACACATAATACACCGTTATTTTTTACACAACTTACAAGTTTGACCATGGGACAGACTCTGAAATCTCGAAAAAAAAAATCTGCTGGTTTGTTATTATTGGTCGCGTAATTAGACAAAATGTAGGCAGCAACTGATTTTTTTTCCAGATTTCAAAGTCGGTCCCATAGTAAAAGTTGATCATTTTTAACGAACTACTATTTTTTAAAAGTTATTTAAATGACTAAACAATAACGGTGTAGTATACGTATTTTCTCTGTTCCTTTACTCTTATAGTCCAATGGGACGGCAATTCGATAAGACCGAAGAGAGATCTCTCTCCGGTCGTGTCGGATTGTCACCTGCATAGTTATACACAAACATCGATTCGATTCCGATTCGACAAGTCGTATGTCTGCCTTTTTTGGCATTACGAAAGCGAGCGAGATAGACATACGACTTGTCGAATCGAAATCGAATCGTACGTTTGTGAGTAATTATGCTGATCAGGCGCAGAATAAACGTCGTACCGTGTACAGGGATTATACTGCCTAATTCCAAACCCCGGGCAACTACTGAAGTATTTATAATGTGAAAACCCAAGTGCACTTTTACTCGACCTGGGAATCGAAACCAGCTAAACCCGACTCGACCAAGGACCCCATGGTCTTCTTTCTTTCTTTCTTTGTGCCATGTAACAGCGACACATTACGTTTTGTTTCCACTAAGTTTTTTTTATTCTATGGCAGCGTTTTCACATCGACCTCCATCACTCGGGACAGGCGAGAACGTCTTCATTGTACTTCGGAGTATAATTGAAAACTCAACGAGTTTTTATACATTGCACGTTGGTTGATATTGAGCCTGCTTCTCAACGAAATATGGTTTTAATTAAATTTTAGTTTAATTTTTGAAGGTTTTTATTAGGTTTTTTATTTCGAAGTGGTACGGTAGAAATTGTAATTTTTACTTTACTAACAGCTCTCTGCCATCTAATTCAACAATTCCTTTGACTATCACAAGCTTCAATTTCAATTTTCTAATTTCAAAAAACAAATATTTACGCAAAATAATTAGAGCACATAAAACGACCACATTACTTAACAATTTCAAACTGGTCACACTCGCAGTTAATATTACGCATTCTCATTTTACGAATTGTAACGAAATTCACTATATATTTTCTACTATGCTTCTGCTAAAGCGGCCATTTTAGGCAAAACAACAAAAATAAAATACAATTTAATAGTAATAACAATGATAAAAAGCGGCCAAGTGCGAGTGGGACTCGCGGACGCTATTCATAGATAGGCCCACACGTATGGGCTTGATGAAATTTTTTTTTTTGAGTTTCAGTTCTATGTATAGGGAGCCCCTTAAATTTATTGCTTTTTTTTATTTTTGTGTGAAAAGCTTAATGCGGTTCACAGTATACACCGACTTACCAAGTTTCAACAGCATAGCTCTTATAGTTTCGGGTAAAAGTGGCTGTGAAATACGGACGGACAGACAGACAGACATGACGAATCTATAAGGGTTCCCTTTTTGCCATTTGGCTACGAAATCCTAGTAAAAAAGGCAACAATGTTTAGGGTTAACATAAGCTCCTGAAAACTGTAGATATGTCAACCCTATCGATTATCGTTGTACAAATATGAAACGATTTGAAAGAGATTGCCATTAGTCTAGAACCCCAGGGAGTCTAGACAAATTGACATTATGTAAACGAAAACGATAATGGAAGAGTCAAAAATGTTTGAGACTGATACATGCTACAGGAAACCTTTTTGTTTGTATTTATAATCTTTATGAACAAAAATTTAACACACACACCCATACGGTATTTGTATTCACATACCCATACGGTTAGATCCGGAGCAACTACCTCTAAAGTAGACGATAAAAATATTTGTTCTGTGCGGGAACCAAATCCGTGACACACAGCGCATCATCCAATCGCATAACCAATGCGCCAACCATGTCATGCTGTGCGTGATTCCAATCTGGTTGAAAGTCGTTGCAGAAATACGAAACGATTTGAAAGCGATGCCACTTGTCTATTAGGACATTCGCCAGTCTTTTGCGGGGCTTGCAATCATTACTTTACAGTCATAACAATGTAGTCCATTTTAAGAATTTTAAAGTGATTCATATGACGACCCGATTGGTGTAGTGATAGTGACGCTGCCTTACGTTCTTAGGGTCCTGGGTTCGAATCCCGGTAGGAGCAAATGTTTGTGTGATGAGCACGGACATTTCCCGGTAGGAGCAAATGTTTGTTTCCGAGGTCATGGATGTTTGTTGTTGATATGTATAATAAGTATGTATTTTCAAACAAAAAAGTATATATGTAGTATATCAACTATCTAGTGTCCACGACACAAGTTATGCTTAGTGTGGCACTAGGTGGCGCGGTGTGTTAATGTCCAGCGATATCCAGCGATATTTATATTATACGACGAAAACAAAATGTGGAGTAGTCTTTTAGGGCGGTTCTCAGCAGTCGTGCTAGCGAGCTCTAGACCAACGAGACAATCGGGTTTTGTCGTGATATGTGACATGTCATAGCTCTATGAAATATTGCTGCTGACAAAAGTATGGGTTATTAAAATAGACAGAAAAAACATATAGTGAAACAAGTGAAAACAAAGTAATCTATATTTGCTACGAGTTGTGCCCAGCGCACGCCTAAGTGGTGCTACGCCGTAGCGGATCGGTTACGAGTGCTACGAAACGTTAGGTGATGGTGTTCACCCAAGAAATTTTCAATTTAAAAAACCCAGTCAAAAACAAAGTATTCAATTATTACTAACCACACATGATAATTACATGTCTAAAACAAAGCTCAAACATCCAGAACATGTGGTGGTATACATGAACTAGCGTACATAATTTAAGAACACCCCTCACTTCAGAGAACCGAATGGCCTTCACCTGCTTTTGTGAAATGAATTGTTCACGAGAAATTAATGAACGGCCATTTTGATTTTTATTTTGTTGTTCAACGGTTTTATGCTGGGTGGAAAATAAGTTGTACAGTAAGCGTTGATAAGTGCACAGGCACGCTAAGGATCATATTGCTGTGAACGCACGGGCGAGCGTCCGTACGGCTGTATGTGTAAGCTGTCTCAATACAGTACTTACGCACACCACAGCCACAGAGTCGCCTACTGTCGCAAGTTGTCGCGTCGCTCTCCTCGAAACATAAAGAAATATATTACCGTCTCTTTTGTTATACACGCAGCAAACGCATGATCGTATTTGCATTGGATAGCTAAACTTCGACCATATTAACCAGGCGTTGATAGCTGTTTAGGTTAAGCAGTGGGTTCACGATCAACGTGTCTTGAGTTCAAATCCCGTTTACATGATATGGGTTTTTTATTTTTTTTTGTAACCACTTTAATTAATACATATTTGATTTTTATGCAAAAACTATTTACTTAGGTATTTATTTTGAAATGGGTTCATGGTCATTATTTATTTTTAAAAGGATTTAAATATAAGTTAATAACCCATCATAACTATTTATGTGATTGTGTTATATTTTTTCGGTGTTGGAAGGTTGAAAAAAAAGTCGTGCTGACAGATAACAGAAAATTGTTTTATTCGTTTCATTTATTCATATAATTAACAACTTTAATGAGATTTGTAACGTCACATTCCTACCTAGATATAAGAAGTTCTCTTGTAACCGTTCATAAGATTTTTTTGTGTATCTGTATACCCACTTTTAAGTCATTTTTTAGTAACATAACAAGGATATTCTAATCACACTAATATAATTGTTGATACCCACTTCTATCTATCGGTATTCAACAGAGCTTACTGAAAACTAATACATAATTTAGACTTCGTGAACATGTTTTTTATGTGACGTCACAATAAATGTAACTCATATTAAGGTTATAGTTTAAGTGTTCATTTTCCCGAAGAAAAGAAGATTGAAACTAAACCTCAATTTAGGAATTATTATATCACTAAACATTTTGTAACACGTCTAATTAAAACTAGAACATTAGGGATTAATATTTTGTATAACCCCCATTATTTTCAATGCAGTCAAGTAGACGTATGCGGCTTAAAGTCACCCAAAGGGCAATGGAGACGCTATGCTCGGAGTTTACTTGCGTGATCGCATCAGAAATGAAGACATCCGCAAGAGAACCAAGGTCACCGACGTAGCCCGAAGAATTGCTAAACTTAAGTGGCAGTGGGCAGGGCACATTGCTCGCAGAACGGATGGCCGATGGGGTCGAAAAGTTCTGGAGTGGCGACCGCGAACAGGAACAAAATGGAAGTAATCCAGTCAAAGTCTAAATATTCCCGTGCGAAACGTAATCGTTCTTCTTTATGTCTTTCTGTCAAGAAGGGCATTTTAGCTGATCTTCTGTGATGCAAGCCTTCAGCGTGGAGGGCACGGCGAACAGTTTGCGGTGATTCCGAGTGTGTCGTAGGTGTGAAACCATTGGTTTCATACTCGCCCACGATATGTTGTCGCTGCGCTTCGCTAATAAGCGACGACCTTCCACTTCGCTGTCTACTTGCAAGGCTCCCTTCTTCCTCATACCTTTTGATCCAGAGACTTACTGCATTTCTCTAAACAAAAAAAATGATGTTAGGCAGCTGTAATAAATACTAAAGTGACTTCATTCACTCTGCATTTATAAATCCAATAATAAACACTAATTATTTATCTTGCATGATAGATTGAAAAAAAAACAACGAATTAAGTAAACCACAGGTCACCAAATAAATGAACAATTTATAATACCCATTCGTTTTTAATTTTTAATGTTTAAGTTACAATTCATAAATAATTATAATACTCACATTCAGTTCTATTAAGGCCACTTTTATGAAGCGCGGATAATTCGCGATAATAGTCGCCCGCGCCTTAATATTAATATTTGCCCGCATTTTAAGAATCACACCAACAACAATACCGCTATCTATTAAACCACACGTCACTGACCATCAACTACCACGTTATATAGTGTATTATGTATGACTACAACCAAACGACAAAGTTCATTCCGATCAAGTTAAAATATTCATAAAACTCATGTCTACCTCACAGAAATCTAACAAAATTCTTGACTTATTTTTCTATCTACCTCCCTAACTTTACGAAATGTGTGAACAAAGCAAACAAGTTAAAGAATATAATATTTCTGTAGAGTAAAAACTTACAAAAAGTCTAAAAGTAACTGTGCGGGATTTGAACTCACGGCTTACTGATTCACTCTTAATTCTGGACGGGCCCAACCGCTAGGCCATCATGTCTTAGATATTGGTATTGAAATTATGAACTACAACTAGTTGCTGACTATATCTATTTTGTTGAAAGTAGAAGGTCGTAAGTCAAACTAAACGTCAAGCTATTGCTTTGTGAGATTGCCTATCGACTTTTGGTCGGCACTGTACGTGTTTGTATGTGGTATTTATTTTTACTTTTGTAAACAATCATATATTTTATGAACTTGGACGTATTGAAAAGAATGTCTGTCGCTTCTGTAGTTTTTGATGAATATAATCATATAAAAATCACTGTTCGTTAGTTTCGCTAAAATTCGAGAAAGGCTGGACCGATTTGGCTCATTTTGGTTTTGAATTATTCGTGGCAGTCCAGGGAAAGTTTAAAAGGTTTTTTTATTTTTATTTTAGGTAGGTTGTAGTAGGTAGCTTTTTCCCTCTTATGTGACGCAAACGAAGTTGCGTGGGTCAGCTAGTATATTATATTTGTTGCATGTGTTAAAGACAAATTATATGGTTTCCACAACTTTTTAGTGACCGTTCATGAACTCGGAAATGCACCTTGACTTTCATTCCCAGAGACGAGGCTCATGTCCCAGCATTGGGATCATTATTGGCCAACGTATGATGCTCCCTTACTAATTAATCACCAATACCTATTCTGATCGCTATAATAGATTACATTTTCCCTTAAAAATAAACCTATAAAGCCCAAGGGAATCTGTTCCAGACTTAATTAAATACATAAAGACGTGTTTATTTGAAGGTGACCGAAGCTGCTGAAGGTGACAGGCGAGCGGCCATTGGTTATTCGCTCAAAAGTTCGTTCGTAGTGTACCTTTGATCAAAATCTTTGAGCATTTTAAAACACTGTTTGGGGTCGTGCAGTTTGGTTAAAGAGAATTTTGGGAAATAGGATTAAGTGAACTGGCGTTTTTTTTCTGCCTGCAACACTTAAGAGTGCTCTTACAGTATATTACTGCCTTGTTGGACTAGTGGTCGCAAGCCCGATTACTAAGCAAGTGGTCTTGGGTTTGTGGCAGCCATCTTGGATTTGTGCTCGGTTTATAGACTGGTCCGCTGTTACATATGACTTAAACATAATAATAATAATAATTTATTAGGAAAAATACAACTTTGACACATAATAAAGTACACAACAGTCACTAAAGTACAGAAAAATAGGCAATCAGAAGTAGTGTGCGAGAGACGATTACAGTAGGTAGTCAATACAAAATTTGAGCTCTGACTCCTCAACTAGGAAGATCCTGTATCTTAGGAGGCAGTGTCTTCGCATAAATAGTGAACGAGCAAGTTATGAGTGTACTAGCGTAATCTCGTGGTCACATACAAAATTATACTTAGACTAAAAGGTGAAATGTATCTAAACAAAAGGTAAGTACTTTATATTTTTTTAAATTAGGTAAGCAATAATATATGTGAGAATTGTATTTGTGTGGGGAGTTGTGTCATGTGCAAGTGTTGTGTGTGTATGTTTGTGTAAGGAAGAAGGGTGTGTGGAGTGGTGAGGGGTGGTGTGGTCCGGTTTGATGTGGTGTAGTGTAGCGGAGTGTGGAGTGGTGTGAGGGTGTGTGAGGTGTGTTGAGTCAGTGGAGTTAGTGGGGGTTGGTTTCTTCGTTGTGATGTGATAGATGCCAGTGATTTAGGAGATCCAGGTAAGTAGACTTTCAGTTGCCTCGTAGTCTTGATCTTTGATCCACTCCTCAATTTTAGCTTTAACCTTATAAGTATCCAACTGAATTATGTTTATTTTTTTATTTATTATTGTGTATAGGTGTGAGCTTAAAACATAATTCTGGCGTCTAGCGAAAGCGGTTTTATGCGGTACCGTAAGAACAATAGGTTTTTTCTTTCGGCGTGCTGGGTCTGGTAGGGGGACTTTGGTGTGTTTTCTCAGTACGGAGCGTAGCACAAACAGTTGCCTAACAGTAAGTACATTTGCATCTTTGTATAATTGTGTGGTGGGATACATAAAGTTCTTCTTGGACATCACCTTCAGGACAGCTCTTTGGGCTCGCTCCAACTTGAGAAACTTTGTCCGTGCTGCGCCCCCCCACACCGTGATACAATAGGTGATGACGGACTGACAGATAGCTGTATACACCATTCTAATCGTGCTGAAGTCAGCAGATGACCTAAGTAGCTTGAAAATGTAAATCATTCTTCTAACTCTTGTAGTAATGGTATCCAAGTGCGAGTACCAGTTAAGTCCGCTATCAATAACCACACCCAAATACTTCAGATGGCTAACCTCAGGAAGAGAAAAGCATGAGCAAGGGATATGGCCATTACATGTGTGGGCGTTTATGGTAAAGTCTGTGGGAGGTTTTGTACCAGGGTGAAGCCCGAACGGGAGGAAGTAGGTCTTGTCCAGGTTCAGAGTGAGGAGATTTAGTTGCACCCAACCCATAACAGATCTAAGTGACGTTTCGGCAGTGGTTCTAAGTTGCCCCCATTCAGTTCCATGAACAATGACTGCAGTGTCATCAGCATAGGTAAAAATTCTTGAATTTTTGAGTGGTAGGCAGCAAAGCTCGTTTATATAGACCTGGAAAAGGGTCGGGCCAAGCACACTTCCCTGCGGAACACCGAAGGTCGTAATTACCTCTCTACTGATATGGTCACCAACCCTAACACACAGTCTACGGTTAGTAAGATAGCTTGCAAAAAAGTCAAGAGCTAAGCCACGTATGCCGACGTCCTCCAACTTCGACAGGAGGGTGGGAACAGAGACGGTGTCAAATGCCTTTTTTAAATCTAGGAATAGACCTATGCACTTCTGTTTTTCATCAAGCTTCCTTGCAACAAATTCAGTTAGGTCGAGAACTGCATCTTCTGCCGATACTCCTTTTTTAAAACCATACTGATTTTGTGCAACTAAGTAATTTTTATCGAGGAACTGAGTAAGCCTAATATTGACTAATTTTTCAAAAATTTTGGAGATAGATGAAAGGACTGAAATAGGCCTATAATTGTCCATAGAGTCTCTGTTCCCACCCTTATAAATTGGATGCACAATGGCCTTTTTAAAAGCCTCTGGAAAAATTGCAGTGGCAATGGAACGATTAAAAATATGTGTAATTGGAGATACGAGGACATGGCGACATTGTTTTAAAAGCTTTGTAGAGATGCCATCCCAACCGGTAGCAGAATCTTGACGAAGCTGAATAATGGCATTATTTATATCCGATTCATCAAACTCAAGGAGAACAAATGAGTTAGGGGGAGCATTTCTACCAGGCCGTGAGCACGGGGTGGGGGGCACCGGAAGCCGCGAGGTGATATCAGATACGAGGTTCTTGCCAACATCCGCGAAGTACCCACACACACGATCAACAGCTGCTTGAGGATTAGAGTCAATTTTTAATAAGTCTGTAGAGGGTGTCGGTGTTTTCTTATAGCTTGTAATGTCTTTAATTTTATTCCAAAGTGTCTTAATATTTGACTTAGCTTTCTCCAACTCATCCTTTTCGAACTGAACTTTTAAGTTACGTAATATGATGTTACAATGGTTTCGGTAGCGATTGTAGGTGATTCTTAAGATGTCATTATCAGGTGACTTTTTAGTGTCCATGTGAAGTGAATCACGATGACGAATGCAACGCATGAGACCAGGTGTTATCCATGGCTTAATATTTCTATTTTTTTTGGGAATCAAAACTTCGTATGTATGTTTTTTTACCAAGCCCTGGATAACACCGATCAATTCGCATGCGGCTACATTCGCATCGTCCAAACTCATGATATGTGAGAGATCCGTTGCTTCAATTTCCTGAACCAGCTTAGCGTAGTCCACTCGGAAAATTGTTTTTTTGGGTTTTTTAGGCGATTTTTCTTCAATATGTAACAAGATAGGCATGTGATCCGTAATAAATGATTCCAAAATAAGTGTTGTTGCTGGTGTTATACATTTGAGAATGATATGGTCAAGACAGTTTGTTCCTCTCGTGGGTATAAGATAACTGGCAAGATGTGGATTTACTACTTAGGTACCTACACCTCTTCCTAAACCTTTAGCTTTTTGAGAATATAAATTCCAATAGAGCAAAATTTATCAAATTAGGCATTGCTAGTGAAAATTGGTAATAAGTACCTACATAATATATAAAACGCCAGACAATATTTCCAAAAATTTAACTCTCTAATAAACAATTTTCCAATAACTACTTTTGATATAACCTAACTTTCCCTAAATAAATTAACAGCTAAACTGTGTCTAAAAACTTTCATCGAATCGAATACCAGCGTAACAACTCAATTCCTCCGAAATTGATCCACGTTGATTATTCATCGTGAAATTAATAATCTAATCTAAAAATTTAATAAAAACTTGGCTTATCCGGTAGGATGCCAGTATCCGAAAAAACTTTGCTTGTTAAGAGCCTTCATTAGCAAGCCTTCGAGGGTTTCGGATAGGCCCTTCGGTTATCGACTTAATTACAAGTATCTTGTAGATACTTAGGCTCGGACACATTTGCCTTTGAAACTTGAAACAGATAGAGGTACTAAAGTGATTGATTTTAGGCAAATTAGAAACTTGTTGGTTCATTCACAAGTTCATCTGTAGGGGTAGCTACTTAATTAGGTTTTTGAATAATTTTGTCGCGTGTTTTGGTATTAAAATTAGTTGAAACTTCACTTACCCCATGACCTTGAAATTCTCTGAATGGAGGCAGCTCTGCAAGTCTTTAACTAAAAGACCGTTAACCCTCTATTCGTAACAATGAATTTTTAATTTTTAACGCAAAGTGATAGATTGCAGATTCTGTATCTTTTTGTATAAGAAATTTTTTTACAATGGGATCCCTTCTTTTTGCATAATGTTCTTTTGCCTAATATACTTTGGCATAACAAGTTTGGCATAATTTAAAAATAAATAAAATAATAAAAATAATTTAATTTGTTTCACCATGTAATAATACTTTGCCATATTGTTTTTTGGCATACAGTTTATGTTGGCATAATTACATTGAAGGCTTATTTGTTTTGGCATACATTTAGTTCACATGATGCTACTAGGCATAGTGACTATTAGAATAATAGTATGTAAGCATACAATTAATAGAAATAATGTAATCAAATGTGAGTTATTTTTACGTATTTATTTTGAATTAAAAATTCAAGTTGTGCTACAAAAGTTAGGGACAGCAACAAATGGCTGCAAAACCGACTCCACGTAGTCTTGTCTGCCCTACCCCGAGAGTGTAATTGAAAATCGCGTAGGCGCGGAAGGGCGAGGCGGGCCGCGAGCTGAGGAGCAGGTGGTTGTAACACTCGCTGCACCGGCTGAGGCTGGCCGGCGAAGCCAGCCAGTAAGCCAAAGCTGCGGTGGTGAGCGATAAACACATATGTGACGATAAGCTCGCGTGGGACCACCGGTGGTTCCGGCGGTCAGAGTACCAGAGAGAGGAAACTCTAAACAATACGAGACGTGTCCTGGAGCTTTTTCGTTTCACAGATCGGTGTAGTTATACAGGGTGTAAACCACCTCATCACAAAGCCGTTAACCAAGCATTCTGTACATCAAACTAAGTAACTTTACGCAAAAAATATTGCTGGGAAACAACTTTTTTTTTTGAGGTTATAAATCATGTTTTGTGGTGGAACTCAATATTACACACTTAATACAATGTGCTGATGGATGAATTGAATAGTACATCAGTCGTGGAGGTGTTAAAAGTCAAAATCCTACAATAAAAACTTGTATTTAAAAAAAACTACTAGCAGATTTAAATTAAGCAAAGACAATAATAAGATAAAAGAAATTAATAAATCTAAATGTAGAGAATGAGAACACTAAAAATAACTGTGTACAAAAAGATTGTTGTTGAAATTCTAGGAATGCAACTGATTAAACTATATGAAGTTTGTATTCGCCGAAATCAAATGTTACTTAATAATTATTGTATAGTTTTCCATTAATTTACAGTGTTACAGACCTTAGCTGTGCATATTATAATGCTAACACAAAATTATATTCCGAAACTCAAACAAAATAATAAATCCAAATAGCAAAGCCAAACAAAATAAATCTCGACGAACATAAAATAACTTTGTGAATATGCAAAATGATCTTAAAGTACACAAATAAAATGAAAGGCGATAATATGATATGTATAGTAAAATGTTAGTATATGCAACATAATATAAGCATTGTATATATGCAACGCAGATTTTACAGCGGATTGGAGGAACGGTAAATTTTACGGGTTAGACGGATTTTATTGTTAGTACCCGACCCTGGATGTTTTGCAACTGGATATGAATGCTGCAATTCATCATTGTGTAGAATATTGCTTTTCAATATTATTGTAATAAGCTTATTCAAAAGAAAAGTGAGATTTTGTGAGGAATTTTAGTTTTTTTTTTAATCTATATCTATACTTATAATAAATCTGTGGAGAGGTCAATTCTGTACATGAAATATATTTACAAAATAACTATCGGGGGGTGATTAGTGATCGATACTGATGCCAAAAATGCAATCAGTAAAATTTTTGTCTGTCTGTCTGTCTGTCTGTCTGTCTGTCTGTCTGTCTGTCTGTATGTTATTTATAGAAAAAAAAACTACTTGACGGATTTTAACGAAACTTGGTACAATTATTCTACATACTCCTGAGCAGGTAATAGTATACTTTTCATCACGCTACCATTAATAGGAGCAGAGCAGTGAAAGGAAATGTTGGGAAAACGGGAGAAGTTACTTGGTTTTTTTAGCTTCCGTCGCGTGTGCAGCCTTAATGGTTAAAGCTACATAGAAATCATGTATAACGGAAATATTCCACATAAAATTATATAAAAAATATCCCAAGACAGCATATGTCTATCTTTTATAGTTGACTCACAATAACACGTGTAACTCCCGATAGCTTAGCAGTTCGGAGATTTGTTATTATTATATTTGTTTACTCTTACGTTTATATCATCACGCTATGACCCACATAAAACATAGGATACATTTTATTCCGGTAGTAAGATCCCATGGGACAATAATCAAACTTCACGCGGGCGAAGCCGCTGGCAGAAGCTAGTAATTGTATAAAATAATAATTCGAGGGCAATTGCCTCTTGCCTAAGCCCTTTGTTCTTGTGGCATAAATTTATTTATTTATTTTTATAAATAACATGGGAGACGTACAGCTAAAATAAACAGATCAAGGACAGTACAATAGTCTGAAAGCCAATTACAGGACTCCACTTATAAATCTTAAACTTCTCCTAGAAAAGTTCAATCATCTATCTATTTTACAAAGATACTTTCTTGTCGCTAACATGATGATAATGAATGTTTACAACTGCAACTATACACGCTTAAATTTTAGTGGTTGTTTTCCCGAAGCGAAATGAGTTTGTAATTCTTAATATATATAAATCTCGTGTCAAATGTTTGTCCTCAATGGACTCCTAACCGATTTCAATAAAATTTGTACACCGTATGCAGTTTGATCCAACTTGAAAGATAGGATAGCTTACACTTCAATTTATGAGACGCAGACGAAGTTGCGCCGGTCAGCTAGTTTTTTTATATATTAAACGATTAATATAAAAAAATAGACTCAATAAATGGCAAATTTACAATGTGATAAACAAAACTCGAAAGCGACTTAAACCAACAGTAATATCTACGCGGAACGAGGGCCGGGCGCGGGGGTGTCCAGAACAGCCGTGCGGTCGTTGCACTTCGCGTATAAATCAGCTGATCACTACTCCTGACTTAATAAAACACAAAACCCAATAAATTATAATAAAAATTTGAAAAAAAAAAGCTTTTATTTAAGTTTACCTTTGCCGTTCCGATAGTGCTACTGAAGGGTAATCGTCCTGCCGCGGGGAAACAACCATTAAAATTTAACGCTGTATAAAGTAAACAAATTAATAAATAAAGGGTGTAAAACACCTCTTAACGAATACGAAAGGCACTTGTTCTACTCGTCATTCTGATAATTTTTTTGTTCTACACTATACCTGGGAACCTTCTAGTTACGGAGATATTGGGGGTCAAAGTTGCAAGATTTTGACAAGCTTTTTTTTAAATACCACTTTTTATCACATGATTTTAACTTTAAATATCTTTACGACCCCCGTACTATTCAATCCATCCATCCGCACAATGTTTTGAGTGTGTTACATTGAGTTATACCACAAAACATGATTTATAACCTCAAAAAAAAAAGTTGTTTCCCAGCAATATTTTTTGCGTAAAGTTACTTAGTTTGATATACAGAATGCTTGGTTAACGGCTTTGTGATGAGGTGAAATACACCCTGTATAATAAATTAACACACAGCGCCATCATGTAGTGCCACACTAAACAAGGCTTGTGTCGTGCACACCAGATAGTTGATATACCTACTACATATTATATACTTTTTTGTTTGTAAATACATACCCATGACTCGGAAACAAATATCCATGATCACACAAACATTTGCTCCTACCGGGATTCGAACCCAGGACCCTAAGAACGTAAGGCAACCTCACTACCACTATGCTATTCGGGTGTCAAAGTGTTTCTTATCCAGCGCTTTCTTACTCTCGGTAAGTTATACACTGAGATAAATCTCGGGAATTGGATGCGTCTATCTCGTACGGGTGTTTAGCTGGTTTAGCTGCTACGTAGTTAGAACCCATCCGCGTTTATGACTTAAAAATCCCTCCATTTGGAGATTTTGCTGGTTCTAATCTACTGTATATTGTGGGGATTTGAACAAAGTATGTAATATAAGAAGAGTTTAAATAAGAAGGATTGTACTGTAGTTTCTATCCATCCATGAAAAAGGCCAGTTTTATGTCGATTAAAGTCACATGGAGAACCACGCACCAACTTTATTTCATCAAAATTGCACAATCACAATGATAATGTTTAGTGCCATAGGCATGGCACTAAACATTATCATTGTGATTGTGCAATTTTAATGAAATAAAGTTTGTAGGGGTTCTATAAAATACACTCGCACACTGGTTAAAACTTATTTTAATGTAAATCGTTATGGCACAAGGAAGTATAGATATGAACAAAGAAACAGGAAAGACAACAATAATAACAGCAAAGACAATTCTGGCGGGACGCGATCAAGTGTGCGCGCAAAAATGTGTTGTTGTCTAGTTGCCGGCCGAACAGGGTGTGTGAGGCGCAGGGGGCAGGATGCACGTGTTGGGATGGCGTCCCTGGGCGTCACCCACGCTAAACAACCTAACGGCACTATGTTTCCCTAAATGAGTACATGGCTTTTTGGACGGTGCGCGTTACAAGTTTCATTACTAAGAAACTTTGTCCAAAAGCTTTCATAGATGACGACAGATGCTGCCAGTCTCATTCAACTACCTACGCCACTACTTTTGGCCGAATAACACTGTTTTTTTAGGTAAAGGTCTCTAGAGAATACATAGGGCGAGGCCATAACACTACGTTGCGACGTCCCATCGTAAAAATCTACGACGCCGCACAACGCTTCGTGGAAATTTCCGATGCGCTGACGCAACGTACAAATCTGCAATGCGACGACGCCTCACATTTTCTTTTGAAGTGATTTCCATCATTATTCATAATTGATAGAAATGGATGCACCCAGTACTTTCTTATTTGTTTCTTTTTCTTGATGCGTCTTTAACGCTAGCAAAAGTAGAACCCGTGTAGTGCAGTCCATGTCTCACTAGAAAATGAACTGACGGTTAGCGTTTTGTCGTACGATCTCGTATGCAATGAAATTTTTGCGTTGCGTCATCGCATTGTATTGCTGTGCGACGTCGTTTTTGCGATACGATGCCGCAACGCAGTGTTGTGGTCTTGCCCATAGTCAGAAAATCATAGAGCAATTGATAAATGCACCAACTTTCTTTTAGGCAAAAGTCTCTATAGAAACCATAATCGGAAAATCAGAGAGCAATCGGTGTAAAATAATATGTACGAAAAGTAAATAATATCGGAAATCACGCGCAGAATTAATTACCGCGGCTCAAAGATCGTGGGACTGTACAAAAATTGACAGGTTATTAACTCATCGCCAGCAAGCCTCTAGTAATTTACTTCCCTCTGATGAACGTATATTTATTAGAGAGATTCGCATCGATTTCTCAGTTATTGGAAAAAGATTTTTGTTTTGGTCAATGGACGATGGAATATGATTATAGGGACATACAAGGTGTAAACCACCTCATCACAAGTCGTTAACCAAGCATTCTGTACATCCAACTACTACTACATGCAAAAAACAAAGCTGGGAAAAAAAATAATAATTGAGGTTATAAATCATGTTTTGTGGTAGAACTCAATGTAACGCCCTTAAACATTGTGCTGATGGATGGATTGAATAGTACGAGGTTTGTGGAGGTGTTCAAAATTAAAATCTTACAAAAAAACTTGTATTTAAAAAAAAACTTGGTAAAAAGTTGTATTTTTGACCCCCCATATCTCCGTAACTAGAAAGTTCCCAGGTATGGTATAGAACAAAAAAATGATCGCAATGATGGGGAAAATAAGTGCCTTTCAGCTTCGTGAAGAGGTGTTTTACATCCTATATAATTTTGTAATTATTGTCATTAGATCGAATGTAAGCTGAAATTTTGTATAATTATATTTCTATGTTGTATGTATTTCCAGAACTTTTAATATCATTCAATCAATGATTCTTTGCAATGCATGTAACTCTGAGTTGTTTCTATAATAAACACTATCTAATAACAATGATTCTTTAATTCCCAAAGACGTTAATTTACAAATTAATACTTATATTCTTACAAAAGAAGCTGCACTTACCGGAGCCATCAGAACTCTTCAACAAGGCAAATAAAAATCATAAAGAAAGACAAAACCACACCATAATACAACGGTTGTTGTACAAATAGATTGAACAACACGTTGGGTTGTAGATGATTTATTTTGGCAATAAGTGTCGTGTTAAGCTCCGCCATTATCGGGCCCGCCCGACGGTGGATGGACCTTTGAACGGTGCATGTTGGAAGAATTAAGCGGATTTCATTCACTTTGGAAAACTGAATGAAATCCGCTCTTGTACATGAAGTTTAAATAAAGAAATAATAAATACGAAAGAATAAAACAAAAAGTGAAAGTGAGCGTGGGAAAGAAAATATTTTTCTGTTGCAGTCTAAATGTTTGTGTTTGTGTTGATGCGTTGTAGGTTTACCTCAATAAACACGCACGTAATACACGTCATGACCTTGCGACGAATAAATATTTTTTCTTTCTTTCTTTCAGTAGATGAAGACGTGCTCTGAATGATGATGATTACAATATCTGAAATGATTCATCAATAAGTAGTCATGAAATACCAGGAACTAAAGTTAAGATTTGAAGATAGAAAAGCGAAACAGTACATACAAGATTAATAAAAGTTATGTGCACGCTCCGTATTCATACTAAAAACCGACGCAGCGCATCACTGGCTAACTACTCGTCTGGCAACATTCCGCGCAGCCCGCCATAGACTCTCCGATAACAATTGATTCAAGCGTCAAGTCAAACTTATATAATAATACTAGCTGACTCGCGCAACTTCGTCTGCGTCTCATAATTTGAGATTTAAACTATCCTATCTCTCAAGTTGGATCGAACTGCACATGGTGTGCGAATTTTATTATTATCGGTTAAGTGGTTTAGGAGTCCATTGAGGACAAACATTGTGACACGAGATTTATATATATTAAAGAAGATACTGTAAACGCACGATGAATAATCAATAAAAGTTGATAAAAGTAGAGGCTTTTCATGTACCTAGTCCCCTTCACAAATCAAGTGCGAAAAGCCATCGCAAAAACTGTCGTTACTCGAATCTACAAGAACTTTTCCGATATTACAATGCAAAAGATTCCGCGCTTCTGCTTATAACTTAATCCACACACCAAATGGAAGTCAAGAGAAACAATGTTTATAGCATTTATTAAACAAGCAGCCATGATTGACGTCTGTTTAATAAAAGCCAAAAAGATGTCGTGGTTTACAAACTTGTTTTTGTTTACGCCAATCCCTTGGGTGGGAGTGGTTTGATGTTTTTATTTATTTAATCCTAAAACAACCAGCAATACTTCTTTATTGGATATTGTGAGTATTGAAAGTTTTTCGTATTGGAAGAAATTCTATTGGTAGTAAAAGAGCTTTTGAGGAAATCTTGAAAGTTAATCAAAATAAGGATGTTTATGGAAATACGAAAGAATAATAACTTGACTTTGGAAAAGAAAATCATGAGCAAATTGAATATTTATAGACGTTACTAGCTTACTTGCTTGAAGAACAATATAAAAAAAAGGATATTATTTTAATTCATGAATTTACACTTAAACAAATTTCAACTAAAACGTAAAATAATCAGAAAACAAGTCATCATCTTAGCCTTTTCCAACAATGTTGTTGTCAGCTTCCAGTCTAATGCAGATGTATACCAGTATTTTACATGGAACGACTGCCTATTAGATCTCCACAACCCAGAAACAAGTAAAAAAATGAAAGATGATGAGATGATGTAGTATGTATAAAATGTATGATTACTACTGAATAAATAAATAAATAAGTATTATGTAGAATTAGTAAATTGATTAAACATTTTCGTATTTATTTTTGATTTAGAAATAAATTAATTGTACAGAACTCCTTAGGCACTCGGTGTTTGCGGTAGAAACCAATGGATTTTAAACAACGGTTGATGAACGCCTCTTCAAAACAACCACTGTGATAATTTAATCCATCCTTGTGATTATTGGTTCAGTGAGTTTAATCCAATAGTAACTGGGCGACCAAACAGTTCGGGTGAAAAAGACAAAATTAATTTTCTCAGAGGACCTAGCTGGATCGAATTTTCACCCTCCTAGACCGCCATTTTCATCGGAATCGTTAGAGCCGTTTACGAAAACTTGATTACAAATATATACAAAGGGGTTTCTCAGTGTCAGCCCACGAAGTCTGTAATTGAGACCAGTTGAGACTGAGAGCAGTAGGTTTGCCCCCGGTACATGAGACTTAAACTTATTGTGTCGCGCGTTACCGTTCAAAAGGGCTAGGCACGCGACCTACCCTTTTTTATTTTTTTGGGATGGGAAATCATCAAATGACTTCTCCCACTCTGGGCGGAGAGGGAGGGAGTGTCAGACTCTTACTGACTAAAACCCATCCATGTTCCTTCATCGCCCTTCATGTTCCGGGGCCGCGGTATCTCTTTCGAACAGGCCCGCAACCCCGGCAGGACGCGACCTACCCTCAGCCGATGATTGTGACTTATAACTATTTTTATTCTTCTACCTACATTTTTTTAGTTTGTATGTTGAAATCTGTCATCTTAACGGCAACCTCTCGCTCAACATTTATTTTTATTGTAAAATACTTGTTTTCCTGAATCACCATTATCTGCCTAGCCTTTTCCCAACTACGTTGGGGTGATCTTACAGTCTAACCTGATGCAGCTGAATACCAGTATTTTACATAGAGCGACGGCCTATCTGACCTCCACAACCCAGTTAATACTGAGAAATACGATACCACTTGGTGAGACTGGTGTGAGACTTTTTGGGCCACTGTGACGACTGTCAAAGATGGACAAATGTCGCGGGACCAACAGTTTAACGTGCTTTTCGAAGCACGGAAGAAACTCGGTATGTAAGGGTGGTCACCCATCTACAGACCAACCTAGGCAAGCACGGCTTAACCTAAAGATCGACCAAAGCGTCAGTCACTATTTAGCCACGAGCTCCTCCTGAATATATTCACCAATACCTCATTCAACGGGAGTTTCATTATGAAATCTGAAGCCACAAAAATAAAATTAATAAATAAAACATCATGCTTGTATTCTTATATTGTAGTAGTCTTGGATTACTATGCGGTAATAACTCGGTAGATCTTACTGAAAATATATTAGTTTACTATCTTTCTTTATTATTTCATACAAGGACAAAAGCAGTAGGATAATGATAAGTAGATACCTACGTATATTCAGACCGGATAACGTAATTTAATTGAAATGAGATAATAATATCATCTTTGTAACGGAACATTGTAATAAGAGATGCTTAGAGCTACTACGAATCTTTTAAGGATTCCAAGAGGCCTCACAAGAGTCGTTTTGTGTAAAATTAACTGGAATTTTCCCGAAATTGTGGTGTTGTGCGGTTGGCCGCAACAAGGTTTGTACTTTAATTTAAGTTTTTGTTGTTTTATATAAATATAACTCGCTCTCTCTCTCTTGTGTTTTAGTATTAACTGCGAAATACTTGTAGAAACCAGTCATGGCAAAGAATACTCTGCACTGTTGACCTATCTTATGCGGTCGCTCGCGCGGTACCATACAAAAGTGCACCGTCGCGGGGCCCCGCGCGTGTTGTACGTTGCGGGGAGCCAGCGTCGTCGTTTTGCTACGTAATAATATATTAAGTTCTCAATCGACACGAATGTACATGCACACCGTTAAAATTGAACTTGCGACACTGCATAAATAAAACGCCGCGACGGGACCCGTAGTGTTCCCATTGAGCCCACCCGCCTATCGACGCGCGTAGACACGTGACGGTTACCCGTCGCGGGCGCCTGCTTAACGCAGTGTCAGCCCTTAGACAATTCTGACACAACGCGGCTCGTCCGCGCGGTCCGGCAGACGCGGCAAAGAACTTGTGGTGGTGCTCCGCGCGAAGAGGAGGTGAGCTCAGGTCGTCCGTGCGGACGGGCGGTGTTACGTACACCTATGCTATGCTATGAATATATTAAGAGATATATTTTTTAAGATCAATGGATATATTTCAAGATAGTGCTATGTAACAAGCCAAATTAGCGTAATATGACGTGAGATCCGATTCAACAGCCAAACTTGCAGGCAAACCGAGTTGTGTGTGAATCGCTTTAAGAATTACCATCTTAACATGAATGATATAACCAAGATTTTGTAACAACATTATGATTTAAAAGATATGATTTAAAATGTACACTCATTGGTGTTTGTTGCCCGTTCTTCTCCACAGAGATCTACGCTAGGGAATGTGTAACTACAGTATTTTCACTGTTTTTATGTCTTGTGACTGGGATTGTGTGCCTGTAACTAGCCTACTTGAAGTAAATGCTTTGATTTTGATTTCGAATGTTACTCACCATCATCTGCCTAATGCCTAGCCTTTTCCTAACTATGTTGGGGTCGGCTTCCAGTCTAACCGGATGCTACTGAATATCAGTACCAGAAACCAGTTAGTACTGGGTTATACAATACCTCTAGGTAAGACTTGTTATCAGACTTACAAGAATATTACTCATCATCAAATAAACAACCAAATCTTGTGTTTAAGCTTGTGGCTACTTGCCAATTATAGATGACACACTGCCTTAGACAGGTATTTCGTAATTAAGCCAATTACATCAGAGTACAATGCTCATGGATCGATTAACCTTTGTCCAGGGGGATTATTGTGAATTAATGTCTGACTGTTTATTTATCGCCGTAACAAGCTTTGTTTTAGTAGCTGTTTATAATTTGTTACTGTTCCCTGGTAGCCAAGTAATTTTTTGGGTTTAGTGGTTACCAAAATGAATTACAGTAGTCATAAGATAGTCTTATGCCCCGCAATTTCTGCCGTTTTGAGCTCGGTTATTGTCGGGGCTACGCTGTTCGTCCATACTAAAGTACTAATGTTGTAACATAATACACTCGAGAGCAATGAATCCGGGTCACTTAAAGAATGTTAAAAATCTCGGAAACTAAAAATGATAGGTTAATGCAATAAATTGTATTTAATAGACTATGTAATACTCCTTAAATGAAAGTAAAAAAAATATGAGTCACCATACATTTTATTAACACAAAATTACATAAAGAAAAAAACTGCTGATCTCTCCTTAAAACAAAAATAGGAAACATGAAATTTTTGAACTTTATTACGATTTTCTTGAATTTTAATACTTCGTATTTCCTCCTCGTGCTTTCATTACTGCGTTTACGCGGTTTGGCATGCTGTACACCAAGTTCCTTATACGATTTTGGGGAATATTCTCCCATTCCTCTGTGAGAGCAATTTTGAGCTCACGAAGCGTGATTGGGGGAGGGTTTCGTTGTTTTACGCATCTGCCTAGCTCGTCCCAAGCATGCTCGATCGGGTTGATATCCGGGCTGCGCGCTGGCCACTCCATACGAGTAATGTTCATCTCTTGAAGGTAGTCATTCACAATCCTACCTGTATGAGGTCGGGCATTGTCATGCATAAATATAGCATCCTCACCTAAATTGACCATAAATGGACCAACGTGATCGTTGAGGATTTCTTCCACATATCTTACGCTAGTTAAAGAGCCGTTTTCTATGATCACCAGCTCTGTGCGACTTTCAGAAGAAATTCCGGCCCACACAAGTACAGACCCACCACCGTAGGCTACTTTTTCTTCGATGCATGCTTGCTTGAATCTTTCCCCTGGTCTTCGATACACTCTGTGTCTTCCATCGTGCTTGTAGAGCATAAATTTTGATTCGTCGGAGAACATAACTTTTGACCAATCTTCAATACTCCAATTTACGTGGCTCTGGGCATATCTTAGTCTTGAAATACGATGCCCACGCTCCAGTTTAGGGCCGTTTGCAGGTCTAAGGGGTTTTAAGTTAGATTCAGCAAGCCGACGTCTTACTGTCCATGCACTTGGGTTACTTCCTCCGAGGCGTCGAAACTGATTTGTGAGTTCAGTTCCTGTGAGAAAGCGATTTCGAAGCATGGTGTTCACCAAGTATCGGTCTTCTCGTGCTGTGGTACACCTGGTTCTGCCCGTTCCTGGTCTGCGTAGGTTAGAACCAGTTTCTTCGTAACGTCGGAGAACTCTTTGTACTGTTGACAGCGACACACCGACAGTCCTGGCTGTATCGCGCTGACTCCAGCCGGTTTCCAGCATTGTAAGTATTCTGGTGCATTCTTCAGGCGTAAGCGACATAATTTCAGCTTGAATAATGAATATAGAGCACTATCAACATGGTTTATGTACCCACATATATGACAGATTACAAACAAAAGCAAAACCAAATGCTGTAATTTCGTAGTTCCATCTTCGAAAGTGGCCCTTTTTCAAATTTGATTTTTTATGATATAACTTTACAATAACTAAGAAGTTTTAATACCATCATTTAAGGAGTATTACATTGTCTATTAAATACAATTTATTGCATTAACCTAGCATTTTAAGTTTCCGAGATTTTTAGGATTCTTTAAGTGACCCGGATTCATTGCTCTCGAGTGTATTATTGTAACACCAAATGACTTGAAAAGAGTAACCATGGAGTTTCTTTCCGGATCTTCTCCATGGAATCGACCAACGCGAACCGAGCACCTGTGTCAAAAATGTCAGTTTTTTTTTACTTTTTCCCACAGTATCTTACTGGGATAAAAAGTCCTATACGTTTATCCAGGTTAGACTGTGGAAAATTTCCAATTCCTTTCAGTAGTATTTCAAGAGTAACGTATTATACAGGTTTTATAAAGTGCCTACTCTTGACTTCAATTTTGTCTTGAGGATACCAATAGAGATCAACCATGAGGTCAACCACGAAACGAGCTAACTAAAAATCAGCCTATTAAATCATGGTCGATTGAGCTTGTGGAGTTCATTCCACCATCAGGTACAGTTGTTGGATTAATATACAGTGAAAATACTTTGAAAATTTACTTACCATACAATTATGTACTAATCTATCGAAATGTGTTCTATCTAAAAACGAACAAAGACAAATCGGTACCTTCCAGAATAAAATTAGTGCGTTCTGGTTTCCGAATTTCTTACACCTAAAACCTCTTAGATCTTAGAGACTTTTACCTCAGTGACAATAAAATCCGAATCGAAGAGCAATGAGAAATAGCGTCGTTTTATCAACAATGTGCTAATGTGCGTAAAGCACATAGCGTAGTTCCACTGATTACACTTCGCACTCCATTGACGCGTCAAGCTTCATTGGCGTCCGTTTACAATTTTAAGAAGACCTCTCATTGCCCTCCAAGATCCACTCTCAGTACCGCATTTCGTATCCCTGCGAGGGGCAAGGAAGATCATGTAATACTAGCCCCTCATTCGAGCCTTTTCGAATTAATTCGATGTCCTACTTTTTTGATGCTGACTCATGAATCGAGTTTGGAACGAATTTGGGGTTTGTTTCTGAACATATAATTAGAATTTCCGATGTTCGAGTCTTTGCCTATTGGTATGGAAACGACCTGATGTTGAAGGCTTGATTCTCTTCTGTCAAAAAATCTTTAAATTTGAAGTCATTGGCAAACAACGTAGTTGTTTGTCCTAAGTCAACAAAAAATATTTTATTTTCTTTCGCATAAATTCTAAGAACTGGGTTCTTGAACCATCATTTATAATTCTGTTAATTATTGTCTTATTTAGTTACGATTGATTGGTCACGTATTTCATTCGTTTTTCTTAGTATTTATCAATCGGCATAAATATTTTTTTTTACATTGTATTTTTTTAAATTCAAATTACAGTAAAAATATTAAACTAAAGCTAAGAGCTATTTATGTTCTAATTTTGCGTAAATTTTTCTTTATTATTTTTGTGTGCAATAAAGAATAAGAATAAGAAAAAAAAAACCAAGAACCAGCAACTGTTACTGGTAGACTTCTCATTATCGTGTTAAATATCTTAGTAACTTTTGGATAAAGTCGTCTGGGCATATAATATTTGTTTTTTTTACCCCAAGATGTTTCCTTCACCGTTTTGAGAGCAGTCATGATGAAAACTGCATAACTTGTGAATTGTAAAAATGAGTAACATGTCAATTCTCTATATTCTCTTATAGGGGACGACTGTGTCTTAGTAGTAGGAACATTAAAAACGAATTATTATGAGCCATTAAAATGAATGTTCAACATATACTTTTTTTTCGGATGAAAAATCATCAAATAGCTTCTTCCACTCTGGGCGGAACGGGAGGGAGTGTCAGACTTTTACTGACTAAAACCCATCCATGTTTCTTCCTCGCCCTTTATGTTCTGGGGCCACGGTATCTCTTTCGAACAGTCCTGTAAAAAAAAAAGAAAATTCAGTTCTAGCTATCACAATAAACTATTTTATTTCTGATATACCCATTTATATGCAGCCGGATTCAAACGAAAGGAAATGGGATAAATTTTGTACTTTCAGTATGAAATTTATTTTGAAAATTTTGAAATATTTTTCGTTGTGATGACAAAAACGAATCTTTAATGGAATGCGGAATGCCTTTTGTTGTACGCCTTTTGTTGTACGATTGTTTATTAAAATCGGTCAGATACGCAGTCGCTCAAAACAGTACATTTGCTTTTCTAGTGAAGCTATTCATTGAATTTCGCTTCATTCCTATTATTATTTCTTTTTAGTCATTTTATTTTAGGCTTCCGTTGCCAAATAGCAAAAAACGAAACCCTTATAGATTCGTCGTGTCTGCCTGTCTGTCTGTCCATCCATATGTCACAGCCACTTTTTACCGAAACTATAAGAACTTTGTAACTTCTAAAATAAGAGAATGATAAAACTAAAAAAGTTTATAATGTACACTACCATGTAAACTACCACCGAAAATTAGTTTGAACGAGATCTACGAGTATTTAGTAGTTTTTTTTTCACGTCATAAATCGTAAACCGCAATTTACCTTTCATTTACAACGAACTGCAAGAACTTTTATACGAACCCTTCATGGGCGAGTCCGACTCGCACTTGGCCGTTTTTTCTTATTAAAAGAGTATTAGTAGTCACGTTCTCGAAAACGGCTCAAAACATTTTATAATGAGAGTGAAATTAGTGGTTTGTGTGGGCTTTCGCCCTCATAAACCTCTGATTTCGATCTAGCTAGGTCGCATTCCTAGGATTTTTTTTTTCTATTGTATCCCAAGAAGATCTCAGCTGTCCATGTACCTACTACTACCACTACTAAGTAAGCTCCAATATATGGAAGAAATAAACGTATAAACTCCCCTTGTGATAAAAATAGTAAATTATATTTAAACAACGTGGATGTAGTCAATGTCAGTGTGACCTTTATACAAAGGACTCAGACGTAATGAAGACTTTGAAGTTTAAAATATTTTATTCCACAACTAGCTCTTCGGTGTGACTTTGTCCGCAAAAATTGTGATATTTCGGCTAATTTGCATAATATCAGAATAATCTATATCCTTTGTTAGGCCTCTGCCTCGAATCTTGCGGGCAGCGGGGCGGTGGCGGCGGCGGTGTGGGAGCGGCGCGGGCATCGCAGGCCCGTTCTCGAAACTAGCGGGCAGATCGCGCGTTACTATAGCCGCCTAGTGTTTTCGTGATTATGTCGTCGAGATATTTGTTTTTATTCGCGAAAAAAATGCCTGAACAATGGCGGCAACATCTTTTTGATTCAAATTTATACCTAACGCTCGATTTATTGTGGGCAAAAGAAAAAGTAAATCCCTACTATAAAGCAAGGAAAATAAAATGCGAGTTTTATCGAAATTATAAAGAACAGAGACAATATCCCGACAAATTCAACGACTACACCAGAATCAGTGAATCAGAATTCAGTTCGTTTTTAATTTCTTCCCATAACTGGTTAATTACTCTTCTGTTTTTATGGTTCACATCTTTGCTGTTCCATATCGGTGTCCTCTCAAAAATTGCTGTAATAATTTGCTCTAACACGTCCGAGGACATTGCGACACTTCACAAAAATGAATTGCACAACACTACAACGCAGACGCCCGGGGGGTGGGTTCCGCTTGACTGAAGTACACCGCTCGCTGCCCGCCGCCGCCCCGCTGCCGCGCCGCTGTTTTCGAGGGCCGGTCCATTTGATTTTACGCAAAAGATCCTGCCGCGCCGCCGCAGCCGCCGCCCCGCTGCCCGCTAGATTCGAGGTAGAGGCCTAACTGAGTAAAGATGTAGCTTTCTAATTGTGAAATATTTTTTAAAGTAGGTTGAGAAGTTCTAGAGTTGATCGTTACAAATACACAAACAAAAACTAAAATGTTTCCTCTTTGTAATATAGGTAACTGAGATAAATCTTCATGGGCATGATAAAAACTACGTGAACGATTCCAACTTGGCCTTTTTTTTGCATCCACATAGAAATAAAAGAACTCCACGATTAGTCGTGTCAATAATTGGGTACCTTAATATTCTGTGTTATTTTATTTATCAACTAGCTGACCCACGCAACTTCGTCTGCGTCACATAAAATAAGCCTTTGATTGATTGATTTAGTTTTTTATCACCGATTTTTGAAGCTCAAGTTATTTTTATTTTTTTGTGTGAAGTTGGTTTTATTTTTTGCTTAAAAGTTTTTTTTTTCCACTTTTTAGTGGTCCATATGTGCTAACCCTTTCACAGCGTACCGGCGTGATTTTTTTGTATGAACTGGTGGAATAGACAGACTCATGTCTGTCTATTTCAGCAATCCCAGTATATTTGTTATCATTTATTGAGGAGTTCCGTTGCCTATTTCTGAAGTTTTTCATCAGATCTGTACCAAATTGAAAAGCAATCACTCAGACAAAGTATTCTTCCTACAACTAGCCAAATTCATTCTTGTGTGCCTATAAAATTTGAACAGTTTCCTCTATTTTTCTAGGATCCCATCATCAGCGTCCTTTTTTTTTTAGGATGGGAAGTCATTTAATGACTCTGGGCGGAGCGGGATCCATGTTCCTTCCTCGCCCTTTATGTTCCGGGGCCGCGGTTTCTCTTTCGAACAGGCCCGCAACCCCAGCAGGCTCCGGCCCTTGCGGGCCCCTCCCCGTATTTTTTTTATTTTTTTTTTTTTTGTTACAAGCCCGCCACACACGCCCAAACCACTGTAACTCCTGAAAGCCAGAATCAACAGTGGCGACCACCAGAAAAGCGCCGAGACAATGAAGCTCGACGAAGTCCCAGAGAATGAATTTAACTGTCTTGGATCCCGCAACGAAATTAATCAGAAAGTATAGCGGAGGAGTAGGAAAGAACAGTGTAATTTCCACTTCCCTCCATATCAGCAGGAGACAGAACGAAACAAGGCCAATAGGCACAAAGGGACGTTTACAACTGGGATAGGCCCAGTTGCCAAGCACCACGGATAAATATTAACGTTAATGGGCCCTAGTTGAGAGCTGTTATATTTGATTCCAATAATAGGTATGGCAAAAACGCTTGAACGCACGGAAATTTGCTCTAGTTTCCACAAGGTCCGTATAGTAAATAACTCCGGATGTAACCTGTACACTATCCAACATAATATTGCGTTCATGTTGCCAAAGACTACACTCCCTCAAAATGTGATGAGCAGATTGTTCATATTCGCAGTCAGATGTTGAACATTGACAAAAAGGCGAGTCAACAAGCTTGAAGGAAAATAATTTACTCTTAAAGTTGCCATGGCCCGTGAGAAATTGGGCAACACAGTGATCAACCTCCAGCCATGTCCTGTCCAGCCGCTCACGAACGGATGGAAAGAACTGCTGGAGGTGTCTGCCCTTGATGGAATTGTCCCACCTACATTGCCATTCAGATAAAAGTTCCTCCCAGACGTCGGTCTGTGGTTTGAACAATCTAGAAATCCTAGCACGATCACGTACGGTTAAAAAGTCTGCGTCCGTGGTCTCACGCGCGTTATAGTACATTGCAGCCCGCCGCTGCACCTCCAGATCGACTGGAAGTACACCCGCAAGCACCGGAAGAGCTTCGGTACTAACCGTCCTATACGCTTTGCATAAGAATATCAATGCCAAACGCTGGCTTTGAAGCAATTTACGTCGCACCGCTCCTATGGTGGCCCTATCGGCCCAAACAGGTGCCCCGTAGCACATACAACCCAAGTAAGTAGCCACGTAGATGGTCTTTAAAGTTAAAAATGACAATCCCCACGTAGATTTGGATATCCTCGTTAAGGAATAAAAGTTCTTTTTAGCTTTTTCACCGACATTTTTTATGTGATCTACGAATGAAAAATTCCTCTCTAAGACCAGTCCAAGGTAGCACACGGACTGCTTTCTTTTAACGGGAACGTTATTAAATTTAATGCTCGGCCACGATTTAAGATCACCTTTTAAAATTAGTTGAAATGTTTTATGCGGTGCAAAGGTCAGACGGTTTCGATCGCCCCACTGAGATATTAATCGTAGGCAAGTGTCAGCTAAATTCTCGAGTCCAGCCCGGGTACTTGACTGAATGAGCAGCAGGCCGTCGTCCGCGTAACCGGTTAATGAACAGCCCGGTGGGAGTGGGATCGCGAGGAAATCATCAAAACCTATATTCCATACATACGGAGAGATTACCGAGCCCTGTGGACATCCCATGGTAAGGGTCTTTGACATAGAATGATGTCCGAATTTTAGTTGCGCGGTACCATTTAAAAAGAATGAATGAACAAGATTATATATGTTTTTGTAGCAGCCACGATTTTTCATTTTAAGTAGTAGCATCGGCCACCAGGCGTTATCAAAAGCCCCGGAAATATCTAAAAAGATTCCAACCACGTACTTGTGTTCAGAGTTATTAACAATTTTTCTAACAGAAAGTGCCGCGTCAACAGTAGATTTACCCACGGTGAATCCGAATTGGTTGTTATGAAACTTTGGTCCGTGCGGTAGCAAACGCGGAACGATAAGACGCTCCAGGAGTTTTCCCAAATTTGGTAGTAGGGTTAAGGGCCTGTACGACTTAGGGTCGTCCGGTGGCTTATCACCACTTTTCAGAATTCTCCCCCCTCCCCCTCCCCGTATACTGACATCTTTTTGAGGCGCGCGTGGAATACGAACGCGCCATCGACACGGTCTGTCGTCGTCAGACGGACGGACGGCTAGCTAGCCCATAGCCAACCATCCACAGGCCCGCATCTACGGTGGCCGGTAGCCACCACGTGGCCCCCGCCGCCTTCCGAGAGATCGTGCGGTATCCACGGACCATCTTTACGGCCACCACTTTTTGGGGCACGTTCAGATAATGGGCGGCTCGCCGCCTCAACGAACGCGCCCACACTGGGGCCTCGCGGCTGCGGCAGGAGGCGTTTGGCCCCCCAAGGTTAGGCAGGAGCCGCCTGAAGGCAGCCCCGGTCCGTTCCAGCCTGGGGGCCAAACGTCGGAAGTGCTCCACGAAGTACCACCGGCTGTCGAGGACGAGTCCTAGGTACTTCAACGTCGACTCGACGCCGAGGGATACCCCTCCTACCGTCAGTGTGGATCCCGACGGTGGCGCATTCCGAGGCCCATGAAAGCACATGGCCTCGGACTTGTGCAGTGCCACCTACCTCGAGACCCAGTTGCCGGATCCTCTCAGCGACTATCGCAACCCCACGTGTCACAGTTTCGGCCGCCGCCTCATGCGACCTCCCCTGTGCCAACATCAGGGTGTCGCCTGCATAGCAAACGACGCTGACACCACTAGGGAGGTCCGCGCGCAGCACCCAGTCGTAACCGATGTTCCACAGGGGCGATCCCAGGACCAATCCCTGTGGGACACCGCACGACATCTCTCGCCGGTTCCAATCTCCGCAACGACTGGGGTAGATGACGGCCCTGTCCGTCAGCATCCTGACTTGATGATTATGGGACCACCTGGGAAGTATGCCCTATCAAACAATAAAAAAAACAAAATCTATCCAGCCATCTTCGAGTAATCGGGGAACATTGAATTAAGAATCTCCTCCTTTCTGAAGTAGGTTAATGATGACGTTATTGTAGGTGACTCAAATATCCGGGAGCCTATAAAAGATTTGGCCGAGTATCGTAAATTTGCTCCTAATAATTGAAGAGTTCCGTTACTTTGTCATTAATCCCATAGTCAGAACCTAACCAAACACTCATCACAGTACCCTTGAAGTTCACCCTTTCCAATAAAAAAAAAACAATGTCACGGAAATAGGCTTATCCCCAATAAATGGAACTTAATACACCTAACAGTCGTATTGTACACATTTGCGTACCCCCTCAGAGCATACAGGCATGATGTTCTGTCATAATGTTGTATAAACAATAAATATCCAAGCGATTGCAGCAATCACTGCAGATTTGCCGTCTAATTTTGAAGAGTTCCATTAATATATCCAAAGATCAGCACTAGACCTTAACCAAATTAAAATGTGTTTTTTTTTGTTATCTCCAAATCATGATCCATCGTAAGGAACACGGCATCCGATTTATTTGTAGTGGACACAAGTCTAAATTAGTATTATGTAAGTACTACGTACTCACTTTAAGACCATTACCTTCTTTATGTGGCAGTGGGGTAAAGATGATATCTAACTGTGTAGTCTTCTTCATTATAAAACGCAAGTAAACATGGTTAAGGAACAAAACAAAAACGGACTACTAAATCGCGTAAAAAAACTAACTTAAGCACATTTCTTTGAAACTTATTTTCCACGAAAAAACCAAACCGAACCTCTCTAAAAACAACTAACAAGTTATTTACTTTCCAAGTGTTTCGCTAGAATTCCTGCAGATAAACAGCGCATTCAAGTTTCAATTAGGTATGCTATCAGACGATCGTATGTAGCGGGACTTAACCGGAGATTGCAGCTCTAATTATGCAAGATGTTCCGAAGTAGGAACAGTGTAATTTGTCTCGACGATAACGCTGGAGTGACGGGCTAATCGGGAAAGAACGTATTTACAAGTTAATTGCATACTTGCCCGTTGATTTTTGGATCATGAGAGATAAGGAATTGATTAGTGGCTGTCTGTTCTTAGTTCCTTATTTGGACACCTGTGAAATAAACTAAGGGTTTAATGAATCGAGGGCAAAATTAAATAATTTTGTTTAATATGAGCAAAACATTATAAGTTTGTGTTCTAACAAGTTTGTAGCAAAACATTATAAGTTTGTGTTATAACAAGTTTTGTGTACAACAACAAGGTATCGCTTCTCATATTTGAGTGCGCTCTAAAAGACTTCATCTGAAATCGTACTAGTATTCTTGTTCGCCTAGTGTTCGCAAACACTATTTTTTTTTAGTTTGGGACAAGCCCGCCACACTATTACCAAACCACTGTAACTCCTGAAAGCCAGAATCAACCGTGGCAATCATCAGAAAAGCGCCGAGACAATGAAGCTCAACGAAGTGCCAGAGAATTAATTTAACTGTCTTGGATCCCGCAACGATATTAATCAGAAAGTATAGCGGAGGAATAGGAAAAAAACATAATTTCCACTTCCCTCCATATCAGCAGGAGACAGAACGAAACAAGGCCAATAGGCACAAATGGACGTTAAGACAGGCCCAGTTGCCTACCACAACGGATAAATGGGTCGTAAGTTGTTGTGTGCTCGAAAACACTACGCTGAGCAAGAGATCCTGGGTACGGTGCTCAAGTCACGCATAGTATTATCTACATCTGTGTTAAAAGAGTTAAAACGCAGCGAGTCTCTCGAAACCATTATAAAACTGATGGGAAAATACATCAAAATTCAACTCAAACCAATTAATATAACGCTTATTGATTAAGAGACAAGATAAATAACTTGCGTTGCCCAATTCCTGTAACCTACACAACAAACTGGAGAAGAGATTTAACGGGAACAAAAATAAACTTCTCCGAAATCTATATCAAGGAGGATCAGAGCATAGAAATCTTAGAGAAGAGGAAGCAAGTTCTGAACCAAGTAAATGAAAAAAAAAACAGTCAATGGGGAAAAGTTGCTATTTGGTTAACGATATAATCTATACTAATATTATAAAGCAGAAGAGTTTCTTTGTTTGTTTGTTTGTTTGGTTTAACGCGCTAATCTCAGGAAGTACTGGTCGAAATTGAAAAATTATATTTTGTTCGATAATCCAATTATCGAAGAAGGCTTTAGGCTATATAACATCACGCTGCAACCATTAGGAGCGGAGCAGGAATGAAAAATGTTGCAAAAACGGGGATTTTTTTTCCATTCGTTTTTCTCTCTTATGTAACGCAGACAAAGTTGCGTGGGTCAGCTAGTAGTAATTAAAAAGATAAAACAGGGAAGAGGAAAACTGACTGTATCAGCCTCGTTAATCAAGTACGGTAATGGCAGATGATTAATAAAAATGAAAAAAATACGATCAAATAACTCTTTTAGTACCCAAAACTAGATTGCGTAGAAGTCCACGCATCAATATCGATTTAGTCAAATGAAATTGATCAACGGGATCAGTCGATTAATTCAAAAATTAATTAGGTTGACTGATCCCGCGGGATCCACTTGTGTGAGATGAGTTTACTAAAGAGCCAAAGCGCATGCTATGAATAATACTGAACGTATCTCTATGACTTCCATTGCTTTGAGTGCTATTTATTTGTTTCCTACAACGTTACGTTACCTATGCTTTAATTGAAATTCTCATCGAATTTTTATGACTTTTAAAACTAGTTTATTTTTATTTTTATGTGCCGTGCTTCGCCGAGGCTATCAACGCTTGGAAACTCGCTCGCCCAAATTCTGAAGAACCGGATTACCCATTTTCCCAGAGACGGTAGGACGAGCCGCTCTGCAGAGTAGTTCAGATCAATCTACTGAACACGTCTGCTACTACTGCTGATATCATCCGCCAATCTCTTGTTACCGTCGGTGTTCCAGCTTTATTAGAACCTTCTCCTTTATTAGAATCTTGCGCGACGATAGCAAGAGGGCATGTCTTTGTTTCCATGGAAGATAGGCCTCTAGTGTGGGACGCAACATTTGTCGATACTCTTAGGCCTTCCCATCTTCCTAGTTCATTGTGCTGTGCAGGGGCTGTCACTGCGGCTGCGTAAAACCTCAAGCGGCGGAAATATAGTAACCTTATTGGTAACTATATTTTCGAGCTGTTCGGGGTTAGAACTCTAGGACCGTGGGGTCCGAGTGCTCACAGTCTTTTCAAGGAAATTTTAAAATGCTTAGTTGACACTTCCCGTGACCCTAGGGCTGGCTTTAACCTCGGTCAAAGTGTTGCCATTCAGCGTGGTAACGCTGCCAGTCTCTTGGGGACATTACCAGTTGACAGCGTATAGGAGGAGTTTTTTGACGCCATTTTTAAGTTTGTAGTTTAAGTTAGTTAGTTTAGTTAATTTTAGCAAATTTTAAATAATGTACATTTATATTACCCATTAAATAATTTATTACAATCACCATGATCCATTCAATATGTAATCAGAACTTGGAAGACCATCACATCCCCTTCCATATTATTATCTTCCAACTCTTACATCAAAATACCATACTCATCTTCATTCGATGCCTTGTTCCATAACCACTTCTATAGACCGGTCCGTTCTCAACTCTATTATAAAAGAATTGGATTTTTGTCTCCAGAAATAAAGCGAGCAGTAGTAGAACAAAATTCAAAAAATATATTTTAGTTTAGTACATTGTTACAGCGTTTCATGTCTTCATAACAAAATGCAACATTTTGTACTGTACCATCACCACAAACGAAGTCGAGGATAAACCACGCATAACTAATGCTATCACGTAAATTGAATACATTACATACAATGTAAAAGTCACAAGGCTCGTATAACGAAATATAAATTAATTATTCATTGCTGCAAATAAACTTGAGACCGTATCTGTGTTATTATACAAAGTAGCAATGGAAGACGTCTTACTCTTTGTGGTATCAAGCTCGTCTCTCCAATAGTATTTCTTAATAGCTACCGCCTTTTTATTCCCCTTTTGTACTGTAGTGCAACAGAATGAAACTTTGTAGGTAATATTATATTTTAATGAAACTGTTTCATTAATGGATAAACTGCTAGATTGTTTACGAGTTTCATTAGATTTGGTTATTAAGTTTTATATTCATTATCTTGTTTGGAGGGAAGGATTTGGAAGACTAGGTTTTGCGTTTTAAGGCGACTAAATGAGCTAAATTAGCACTTCTATTTCTGGTGGTTCCAAGTTCGTTTGAAATACTGTTAGCATAGTTCAAATCAGCTTGCAAAGTGGTTATTACGTCAGTCACTGCGGGCCAAATAGTGCGAAATGAGTGGTTAACAAAAAATCTGTTCATTGTATTAAAAAAAAAAAAAACACTATGATGCTAATGTGTTGCTTGTAGAATTATTTGCCAAAAAATCAGAACGATCGCACGTATTTTAGTATGGTTTTTAGTCGTTAAAAAATGTTTAGAGATAAGTTCGTGATTTTTTTATCGAGTTTTCAAAACACTGTCATACTAGCATGTATCCTGAAGAATATCATATATTTTCTCGTTTTGTTCTCTGCAGTGAATCATATACCTACTTTAAGCGTTATAAAACTCGCGTTTAGCTCATGTCGTATTGTGTCAGTCGCCTTAAGACAGAACCTATTTTAAAGGGAATAATCATCATCTGCCTAGCCTTTTCCCAACTATGTATGTTGGGTTTGGCTTCCAAGCGTCTGCCAACCAGATGCAGCCAGTATTTTATATGAAGCGGCTGCCTATCTGACCTCCACATTCCAGTTAGTACTGGGTAATACGATAGCCCTTGGTAAGACTGGTTGTCAGTCTATTTGGGTCACTGACTGTAAAAGATGTACAAATGATAGCCGGAACCAACAGTTTAACTTGCTTTCCGAGGCACGGAGGGAACTCGGTATGTAGGGGTGGTCACCCATCTATAGCCCAGCCTAGGCAAGCACGGCTTAACCTTTCCCAAAGTGAAAATTATTCACGTGTAAATATATTCCGTACTCTTGGCTATGTTTAACTAATACTAGAGGTCATAGCAACAATATGGTTTTAAAGCCTTCTTCTTGATGCTGTACCTACCAAAGTACGTAATTATGGCACCCTAACTTTTTCACCTTTCCTCTTTACTTCGCACATCTCCACAAGCCCCTGCTTTGGTAGAGTCCGGGTCTAAGGCAACCACTCTTGCCACCAGTGGCAATCGCTTTAATAGCGTTTCATATTTCTACAAAAATGTTCAACAGGATTGACTTTTCCATCAAAGTCATCGCTGACTTCACTTGTCTTAACTTTCTGTTGGATCGGTCGACTTCAATTCTATATTAAGGAAAACAAGTTTTACTATTGTCCTTGTTGCGAAAATCTATATGCAGAAATAGTCATCTATACGGCAATTTATCTTTTTTTCTTATTGCCATTACTTTGCAAATGTGGAGAGTGCATTTCTTACGCCGATTTGTTTCCTACACTAGGAAAAACAACATCAAAGAAGGGACTTTTCTTGGAAAAGTTTTTCTTGTACTACCAATTCACTGAAGGTCTGCCATTATTCACCCTTATGCCCTTAGTCATAAGGTTGAAAAGAGTTTTTTTTTCATACTACAGAGATAATGTATCGTAGGAGATTTTCTTGAAACAATGTGAAATAAAGAAGTGTTTCATTAAACAAGTAGAACGTAGCATTTTTCTTCATTCTTGTGTCATCTTCGCCCTTGCTGTATGTTTTTTTTTAAAGATTATTTTTCCCATGGGGTCAGGTTCACCGCACAGTTTCATCATTTCAGCTTATTTACGTCCACAGCTGGACATCCACCCACAAGTGTTGCCACATGGCCTAGTCCCGTGCGGTCGCGTCCAACGGATCCCCGCAACTTTCACAAGGTCATCGGTCAACCTAGTGGGAGACCGAACAATTTCAATTAAAAGTAATGAATCAGCTAACACTTGAAACGTTTCAGCACAAAACACACATTAACACACATCTTGACCGCAACAAGATCCTCACATTAACGAAAATTTTATAAAAAAATAATAATAATTAAAAAAAATAAAAAACACGCCTGCCGTGTCAAAAAATTAACTAAAAAGTAAAAAATAAGTAAACAAAAATAGAAAACAAAGAAAAACAACATTGTAATTGCAGTCGGGGGACAGTTCTGTGGAAAATTTATTTACGGGTCCCCCGACTGCAATTACAATGTTGTTTTTCTTTGTTTTCTATTTTTGTTTACTTATTTTTTACTTTTTAGTTAATTTTTTGACACGGCAGGCGTGTTTTTTATTTTTTTTAATTATTATTTTTTATTTCACACCTTTTAGTGACAAAATAACATGTTAACCAACAACCAATGCGAAACTAGATTGCCTTAGATATTTTATATGACGCTAAGGTACTGTCGTGAGGCGTTGTTTATTATTATTATTATATTTTTTAATGTTGGGTCATTATCGCCCTCATATTTTTCAGTCTCTTTTCACGTGAATTCGGAGATTCATTTTTAAGTTTATTCGCAAATCGACGAGCTTTCTTGGTTTTCTTTGAAAGAACCATTTGTCTAATAATACGACTGGTAAACAACGATAATAATAGAATTACTAAACAAACACTAAAATATACTGAATGTAATAATACCAAGTTGTGATAATACACTCGCGAGCATAAGTATGGAATCACTTTCTTGGAATTGATTTCGCGCAATCTTGAGTACTTAATATCTAGCTATGAATAATAATAAAAATGGTACCATTTTAAAGATATTACGCGAAGTAGTATGGAAAAAGATATGCTTCAATTGTTTGATACGTTGCGAGTGGCGGCCTATTTTGTTACCCCCTATAGAAGCACGCAATGTCGGATTTTCTTATCAGTCGGCTTTCACACGTTGACTGGTACACATCTCCGCAACTTTTGACCCTTGAACGTGCACGACAATGGATACTCCACCTATAGGAGCAGCACAAATCGTCGCTCTATTGCAAGAAGGGGTCAGCCAGCAGGCTGTTGCAAGTCAGCTCTATATAAGCCAGTCCTGTATTTCGAAACGCTTTCGGGAGACTGGTGGCTTTATCCCGAGACCAAGATCTGGACGGCGCCGGTGCACATCGGAGAGGGATGAACGTTTTATCATGTCAACCTCTCTCTGAAATCGACATTTGACTGGTGTCGACGTCCAACAGGAACTCCGAAATGTTCGTGGGATAGATGCCAGCGAGTGGACAGTTCGTCGAAGACTTAAGCAAGCTAATTTGACTCCAAAAAGGCCTGCCACAGGCCCGAAACTAACGGCAGATCACCGACGAGCACGCCTTCAATTTGCTTGCTACCATCTTGATTGGGAGGTTGAGCAATAGAGGCGGGTCCTGTTCTCCGACGAGTGCAAAATATGTTTGCACGGCAGCGACCGAAGGGTTGTGGCTACAGGCGGCCTGGGGGGCAATTTGCGTAGTGCTGTTTCACTGAGACAGTGGCTTAAAATAATAATAATTATTATAATGGGCCGGGATTTCCTTCGACGGTAAAACAGAGCTTCTTTTCGTGCCTGGAGGAGAACGAGGAGGTGGTCTAACTTCAAACTGCTACATTTCCGATATTCTGCTAGAACATGTTCCTTATGCGAGATATATCGGGGATGGCTTCCTCCTTATGCACGATAACGCTTGTTGTCACACTTCCCGTGCCACAACTGACTACCTCGAAGTTGTTGGTATCGCCACACTGAACGGCTAGCGCTCAGCCCGAACTTGAATCCCACTGAGCACGTGTGGGTTCGTTTAAGAAAACCTGCTCCTTCAAGTGTGAATGAGCTGAAATTGGCTTTGATAGAGGAGTGGGAAGGTATCCCGCAAGAATCGATTCAGAAGCTAATCAGATTATTACAATGAAGAACCGTCTTCGAGAAGTTGTTAGGGCGAGGGAAGGGAATACAATTTAAAAAAAAAAAAAAAAAAAAAAAGGGAATACAAAATATTGAAATTTAATTGAAGGCCAAATTAAATTGTTGTTATTTTTTTTTTCTTGTTTTCTTTTATTCATTATTTTTCCAATATCCTTGTGTTTTCTTTACTCCTTCACTCAATCTGGGATAGCTCCTTAAATACGTGTTGCATCGTTTATGCTATAGTACCTGCACGTTGTCAATGCATAGGTGGTGTTTGTAGCGCTGGCTCAACTCTCTGTACCTACTAAGTTAATACCACTGTCTGTGTGTCTGTTGGTTAAATGGGTATTTTTTTATTATAATATCGCTCATTATTACAATAATGAGCGCCAATCCCGCCGACAAACTGTACAACAAATGTAGTCATAATCTTTGCGATCATTCGCAAGAGATCCGCTTTACTACTGCGTCGGATGCGGGGCAGCGACAGCAGTCTTCTGAGCGTGAATGCTATTAAGACTGAAGGCCACTAACATAGGCTAAGGAATACAAACGAATGTATGGGTTCTACCTGAAGTAAAGATAAATAATTAAACGATTTATTTATTTGTGACGTCACGCGAGATTTGAGCGTGCTGCAGCTGTATCGTCGTCACTAATCATTTATTTGACAAGAACATATACGTGTTCAATAAATTTTGATAATGTAACCATTAGTTAGATTATCAAATAGTATTTTTTTTTCACAAATATACCCAAGGTTATTAAAATAACATATCCGCAAGTCCACAATAAGATAATCTAACCACGTGTCCTAAGAAAAACAAATAACGACACCAACAGGGGTAGCATGTAGTACTAACAAGTTTTTTATTAAACATAATACTAGCTAAGTTGTCTAGAAAGGATTTTAATTGTTGAGGTATTGTTATAGAAACTAATGAAAAGCCGATACCGTATAGTTTCGTTATTTTTTTTTTTATAATCGACGACCAATTCAACGAGCAACAAAATTATTTGTGAACGAACAAAAAAAAAGTCTGTTCTACATTTTGTAATTTACTCAAAGAGTTCTGGACGATGGTTATATGCGTAAACGAATTTTCAACAATATAAAAAAAATTAGGTGATGTTTCTTCATTAATCATGGCAACCCTATTATTTCCAAAGTTTTTCTATAGCCTATGTTACCCGGGCTAACACAAGGATTCTAACGATACCACGCATAACGAAATCGGTTCAGGCGTTTAGAAGTTATGGTGGAATAAAGAAACTCACAAACATACATACATACATACATACATGAACCCTGAAAACATAACACTCTTTTTTTTGGGCAGTCGTGTAAAAAAACCCCACATCCAAGTGCTATCAAATAGAGCTGAAAGAATGCCAAGAAAGCGAACAAGTAAGTGGTCTCTAAGTAGCTTGCTCCCTTTGTGGCTTTGCGTTTCACTACTTGAATGGCCTTCTTAATAGCTGTAGGTTTGTGCCCAGTATGGTGTGCCGCCCTGTTTTAGTTTTGACGTGAGCTTGTTGAATGTAGTTTTTTTTTCTGGGAAAGAATGGGTGTGTGACCTAATTTACAGCTTTTTTTCTCAAATTATGAACGTATTGCTGTATGTGTGACCTATTTCACGAAAATCGATTCCTCTTTAACGTTTTCTTAAAAGTACCTCTTTTTGAAATGCGTGTTTTCTTTTATTTAGCACACTTCAGTACCTACCCTCCCTTCATTGAACAACAATCTACATTGTAATAAGTACAGTAATACTATTTGACTACAGTAGACGTCTAGACACTACGTAGAGTGCCTTGAGAAGGGAAGAGGCAGGAAACGGCTTCTTAGGTACCTTCGGGCCGTTGTTGTACCCCTATTTTTGCAACACAATGACCTTTCCCTCGTTGTTATAAGGTTTATGGCAGAAGCAAAATAAATAGATATAATAACGGCCAATCTTGAACCTGACGATTATAAAAAAACGGGCCTCGTATTTCAATAGATGGCAACATTCCAAAATTCTCTCATATTGCTCATCTCACTGAACTCCATTCACACCGATCATACACCCCAACATTGGCAAATCAGTCACAACATATGTAACACAGCCATCAGATACGAAAATCACCGAGATATTCCGAAAAAAAAAACGAAACAGAATATTCGCTTTTATAGGAAAATTGTATCGCGTGTAGTTTCTGCGGTGAAGGAAGATAGCAGCACAATATAAGTAAATACAGAAGGTCAATTCATGCACGCACACATAGACATGCTCCACATACAGCGACTGCAAGTGCACTCGTGACGGGGATTCGACGGAGTTCTACGTTCTCCGTTCGTACGTGTCTGTGTGTGTGTGCGTCCTATTTTCTGTTGTTGTATGGACCCAGTCTACTGTGCCTATCTATTTTGTGATAGCAGCTTATCTGATCTTGCTGGTCGGACTGTATTGAATGGACGCCCGGCTGTCTCTCAAATGAATGTACGACTCTGTTACTATAAAGTATTACGAAATAGGTTTCATGTAAACCTCGTGTGATGGAATGGTAATAGGAATTTCTGTTGCATTTCGGAAATGTGTTTTAGAGATATGCGTTTGGATATTAGTTTTAGTTTGGATTTGTGGTGGCAATCTTCTGTTGGTTTTGCAACTTATGTTGCTTCAGTTATTTTAGCTCTATTATTAAGCGTTATGTATTTATTGCTTTGTGTTCCATCCCGTGTTATTGCCTGGCTTAGATACTTGTTCATTGTACTTCAACATTCCTGCTCCTTATCCTGGTTTTTCAAAAACTACTATACAGCCTAATATTACTATTCAGCCACCCCAGACTAGTTCGAGAAAACAAGGAAAAAGGTCCCCAATATGGATAAGAAATATTGAAATCGGTAACCATATACCGAATAACAATCGAACATCTCACAAACTAACCTACTCTCATACACAAAGAACTAAAAACGCGCGATAAATAAAACCTTAACAATGATGCAATTTCTCTCATGTTTTACTTTTCCAGGATAAGACTGGATTCGGCTCACTTATCTGTTTTCGTGGAGTGCATTACGGACCGTTGCCTCCGTCTCGAATCTCACTCTGCCCATTGGATTACCTACAATTTCATTACTACAGGTTTACGTCGACAATCTTTGAGTGGTAAATTGGAAATTCTGTTTATTTGTATCCGTGTTTGGCATTTGTTTGAGGAGTGTGAATTTGTTTGCAAATAATTAGTGATGCTTAAAATGAGATAATAAAATTCACACTTTGTGAGCCAGCTGTACATAAATAAGTATTTGTGAATGGCCTGGTGAAAAAAAAATAGAATACACATTAAACACGCCAAGAACAAAAAAACGGCCAAATGCAAGTCAGATTCGCATTAGGTAGGATTCCGTATCATAGTAGTAGAGGAGCTCCCTTTAATTTTCAATTTTAATTACTTCTTGTTATAGAGGCAACAGAAGTACATATTCTGTGAAAATTTCAACTGTCTGTCTATTGCAGATCATGAGATACAGCCTGTTACTGTGTACAGTCCGTTAGATGACAGACAGACTAACGGACGGGCGGACCGCGGATACTTATTAATAGGGTAATTAATAGTGTAGTAGGGTTATAATCCTGTTAATTACCATTTGGGTACGACACCCTGAAAACGGTTCAATCTTAGAAAATGTATCCGAATCAAAATATTCTGTACTCAATCTCTATGATCTGAAAAAAACTATCACACATTAAAACCATACCGCAAACTCCAGCTCTTTGTTCTTGAAACTTACCCACCACTGCATAAATCCCATGGTACGGGAAATTAAGTTAAGTTTATACCACTTGTTTTATCGCCCAAGTAAAACAAAGCTTCCAAAGAATTAGTTCGGTTTAATTGTGGAGGAGTTGATGTCCACACCATATCGCATCTCCAACCAACGTCCACTCAGTGCTTCGATTGTTTTCTTAATGATTTCTCTACTTTGTTCATGTACTGATGAGTTACCGAGGAGCTCGAGTCGGTCGTTAGATTAAGCCGTGCTTGCCTAAATTGGTCTGTGGATGGGTGACCACCCTTACATACCGGGTTACCTCCGTGCCTCGGAAAGCACGTTAAGCTGCTGGTCCCGGCTGTCATTTGTCCAACTTTGACAGTCGTAACAAGTGGTCAGTGGTCCTAAAAGTCTAGTCTAGTTCTAACGGGGTTGTAGAGGTCAGATAGACAGTCGCTCCATGTAAAATACTGGTATTCAGCTGCATCCAGTTAGACTGGAAGCCGACTCCAACATAGTTCGGAATAGGGCAATGACTGATGAGTTACCTGGTTCTTGCCCTTTTTTTTTTTGGGATGGGATCCCACTCTGGGCGGAGCGGGAGGGAGTGTCAGAGTCTTACTGACTAAAACCCATTCATGTTCCTTTCTCGCCCTTTATGTTCCGGGGCCGCGGTATCTCTTTCGAACAGGCCCGCAACCCCGGCAGGCTTCGGCCCTTGCGGGCCCCTCCCCTTATGCTGACATCTCTTTGAGGCGCGCGTGGAACACGAACGCGCCGTCAACACGGCCTGTCGTCATAAGCTAGCCGTCCACAGGCCCGCATCTACGGTGGCCGGTAGCCACCACGTGGCCCCCGATGCCCAGTGCGTCTCCCGCGGCGGCTGGGAAGAGAGGCTCTCTCCCTCTCTCGTTCCGCCACCTCCTTCGCTAGCATGACTGCTTCGCAGAAGGAGATGACGGCTTCCCATTCCGTCTCGCTTCGGACCATGGATTGAACCAGGGCCGGACGCGAGGGGTCGCCGCCGCCGATCGCCGCTACGAGGACACGGCGGTGCTCCACCCACGCAGGGCAGACTTCCACCGTGTCCTCCGGTCGATCCTCGCAGTGGAAACACCCGGGCGTTTTCTCCCGCCCGATTCGGTGCAAGTACCTCCCGAAACATCCTTGTCCGGTGAGGACCTGCGTCAGGCGGAAGGTGAGGACGCCGTGGCGCCTCTCCAGCCACTCCTCAAAGAGGGGACTTACCGCCGCTATCGTGGCGTGCCCTGCACGGGGTTGCGACAGTCGCTCTCTCCATGTCGCCATGAGCGGAAATTTGCCGCGGCAGCGGAGTTTCCCCCCGGCGTAGTACCTCCGCGCGCCATTCGTGTAGGCGCGCGAGGACTATCGCCTCCAGATCCCATGCCGGCAATCCGGCAAGCAGGCCCGCCGCCTCGCGAGATATCGTGCGGTACCCACGGACCATCTTTACGGCCACCACTTTTTGGGGCGCGTTCAGATAATGAGCGGCACGCCGCTTCAACGAACGCGCCCACACTGGGGCCCCGTAAAGGGCCATGGACCGCACGACCCCCGCGTAGAGCCTGCGGCAGGAGGCGTTTGGCCCCCCAAGGTTGGGCAGGAGCTGCCTGAAGGCAGCCCCGGTCCGTTCCAGCCTGGGGGCCAAACGTCGGAAGTGCTCCACGAAGTTCCACCGGCTGTCGAGGACAAGTCCTAGGTACTTCAACGTCGACTCGACGCCGATGGATACCCCTCCTACCGTCAGTGTGGACCCCGACGGTGGCGCATTCCGAGGCCCATGAAACGTATTACTGTTTTAACATTTTGGCGTTTTAACGATGTTCGTATCTATTGCATTTTGTTAGGGTGTGACTTCTTCTGAATTTATTTGAATTCTTCCATACGAGTTTGTTGTATTGATGTTATAAAGACTAGTTTCATTTCAATTAGTTTTCTTAACTTTGGAGGAGTTGATAACTACAATATCTTTCCAAAGAGTTTGTACTTGAACAATGCTTCGATTGTTTTCCGTTACGTCAATTTTTTTCTGTGCCGGCGGATTTTCTGGTGTTTAGTCTATAGTATTTACGCTATTGGAAGATTTAGGTCGGGGGGCTTTTGGGACCAGGACCGCGGTCCCGGATTACCACCAAATATTTTTGAGTAGTATTTTGGGACCACAAGAAAAAACAGTTAAAGTACAGTTATCAAAAAGAAGAAGAAGAATGATGGAGAAGTGTAGATAATACTTCTTCATAATTCTGACCTCCTGGTTGTATGCGAGACTTTATTTTAATTGACGTAGACTTTCTCAAAATATGACTTTGTTTTTTTCCTTGTGTTCCCAAAATACCACTCAAAAATATTTAGGGGTAATCCGGGACCGCCGTCCTGGTCCCGAAAGCCCCCCGACCCGAAGATTTTTGTGTCTTTAAACTGTTTGTATGATGTTTTTTTCTAAGAGAGATTTACTGTTGCAATGAGTTGGAAGATTTTTGCTCGATTTCTTTGCATGCTTGAAAAAAATAATATTAGAAAAGGTCCTAACTCGCAAACTAATGAACACTGCACCGGGTTGGCATGACCTCTTTGCTTGCTTATCTTCATCCTAGGTGACCAACGGATCCTTATAAGTGTGTGTAATACTAGCAGACATTGCAGTCCATATTGCAACGTCTACATAAAAAGATCTAGCACTTCGCATGCGACTTCATCCGCGTAAATTATGGCATCTCGGTTAATTTGCATGATAATATCACTATAATTCATCTTCATCATCAGATGTAGCTTTATAATGGTCTAATAATCTTTACATTCGTTTGAGAAGTTCTTGAGTTAAATCGTAACAAACGAATATTCAAATCTTTATTCTTATTCTTTATTGCACACAAAATAACAGATATATACAAATAAGCCCAAAGTATTGCCAAACTTAAGTGGCAGTGGGCAGGGCACATTGCTCGCAGAGCGGATGGCAGATGGGGCCGAAAAGTTCTGGAGTGGCGACTGCGAACCGGAAGACGATGCTTTCGAAGACCTTTCACTAAGTAGACCGATGACCTGGTGAAGGTTGCTGGAAGCCATTGGATACGAGTCGTACGTGACCGGCCAATGTGGTGACACTTGGGAGAGGCCTATGTCCAGCAGTGGACGTTTTTCGACTGAAATGATGATGAAGATGACGCAAATAAATAAATTAAAAAAATCAATTCTTTCCTCTTTTTAATATGAGTTACATTATTGGCTCGAGGACAAGCGAACCTAATCCTATGGAGTAGTTGTACTACGAATACGATTACGTTGAGATTAATACTCCACTGAAAATATCAACGACAGGTTTTTAATCTCCTCTTCATCAACATAATCATGAATCCCTTGTTTATTTCTGAGAATAAGCTCTATTTTCAAAGCCATGACCTCATTCATGGAAATAATGAGGAAGAAGGAGAAATTGCAGTAAATATTTATTCAGATTCCTTTTTCCTTTCTAACTGAACTTGAAGTAGAGAGCACGTCGAGCAATAACGTGTACGATTTAGGGATCAGTGAGCACGAGAAATGATAGATTTTCAAACTTTTACGTAACCCCGACGCTTTTGAGTACAAATTGTGTAACTTGTGGAAATCGAGACGGGGTATTCCTCAGAGCGCACCTTTATTTAAGCGTCTAAGCGCAACTAAATTATTCCTTAAAGCACAACCATTAGTTGCGCTCAAAAATTCAAATTAATTACTGCCTCGTTAGTCGTGTGACAAGCAAGACTGTTGAGCAAGAGGTCCTGGGTTCGATTCGTTTGTCGGGTAAAGTGTTATTAGGTTCAGTTGAAAACCAGCGTCGGGCACTAGTTGCCGCCGGCATATTGCTGAACTGGGCCTCTTTGGCGCAGCCGTGAGGCACACAGCGTCACAATATACTTACTTTTTTGTTTAGTTTTTTTTTTACAAGTAAGGTTTTTATAATATTTAAGGTTTTTTTTTCTTATTTTTTTTTTATAGCGTGTGCACTTGTGGCGTGTGCCAAATAAATGTTTTTTCTTTCTTTCTTACTTTCTTTAATGGGTTTTTCCTTCAATGTGCAATGAAGTCTGTATTTGTGCCTGGTTGATGAAAATAGACTCTCTTAAAAATAGACTTTCTTGTGCCAATCTCCACGGTCCTGTGCCAGCCTCATCCAGGTTATTCCTCCGACGGCAACTATGTCGTCTGCCCATCTCGCCGCCGGACGACCCAGGTTCCTTTATAACATGGGACTTAAACATAAATGGCTTAGGCTTACACCATTGCCTAACCCTACGGGAATTATTAGCGTGATGGTGATAGAAAAGTAATAGGTACTTAAATAACTAAAAAGTTATTTAAGTACCTATTACTTTTCTATGATGTTTCAAAATAAAAAAAAAACGACGGAAGATATCCCGTAAGTGACAATATAAGTTTAGTTTTAAACCGTGAAAGCCTAAAACAGTGTTTCAAAATAGTTATCATCTTCGGCAAAGTAATTATTTTAGGCTTAAATTACTAGTTAGTGTTCTTCTTTTAAATCAAGAACACCTAAGTTTTTACAAAAAATAGTGACACTTTTGGTGTCAACAAATTATAAGTCTCACACGCAAAAAATCTCAATTTCCTCCACGAACACTTACAGTGTTATTACCGTTTAACGCTACCTACGTTTATTAACAATTTCTAAATTACTGTAGTCTATTGTAACAAGTTTTCAGTCAGTAGTTAATTAACGCCAGCCACAAACCCTCTGTGTTGTCTAGTTTAGGGTTTTGGAGTGAAATAATAAGCGGCAGCGACATTTGTGAAGTCGTATAGAATGAGCTGCGTTGTTTTCTGTGGCCTTAGTACTAATTTTATTGTTAACCATTTGTGCCCTGCGACGCGCTGTGATCCGCGTGAAATGTTCATAAAATGTTTTCTTTTTTTAATGCCATTTTGTTAACAATTTCAAAGATTTTTACACGGAAGTCTTACCCTTTTTCTAAAGAAAAATCAGTAACTTCCTATAACAGCACCTATCTACCATTAAAAGTCCAGACAATATGGGTCCAGCTGTTTCGGTGATTAGCCGGAACTTATTGGTTTACATGATATTGAATTGTGATACACAAAATAATCAATATTTCCGCATATTACATAACATCTCTTGACACCGCTCCTCTCATAAATTACGCCAAGCAAAAGCAATGAGCATTCGCGTGGGAGAGCACTACGGCTCACAAACAACTCGCCAAGCAAAGGGTACCTACATCTCAATGTTTGCATCCATTATAACCTCTACGACAATCAAAATAAGACATGAAATCCGTTAACAGACAACTCCATAAGATTGTGATAATAATGACTCGAATATGTCGAGATCGAGTGATAACCTCGTGGTGAACTTGAAAATTGTGTTTGTGTTCAACTAAGATTTATTATTTAGCTTGCCTCTGTTTGCTTAGTATACGGCATCCTAAATTATCAATTTGGCTGTTGTTCGCTGTTATTTCCTGATTAATGTTGGCTAGGATAAACAAGAATTGCCTTTTAGTGCGAAAATGTGTCTAAAAGGAAAGGAAATTCTCTGAAACTTTAGCTTTTCCGAGTAAACATGCGAGAATCTGATAAAGTTTTCAATATCTTGCAGGTTCATCGAAACTGTTGACGTTACCAGACTGACATGTAAATCGGGCTTGCAAATCGAGCATATGAAACGTGTTGAAAAGATCTGAAGGAAATGGTCCAACCGCACATTTTTCGCAGAGGACTTCAAGCGGCATTTAGAACTTAAGTTCCCTAATATAATTTTACAGAAACCTCAAGCTTCCTCACACTAAATTCATTATTATCATCAAACCATATAAACCGCGGCAGTACGAAATTCACTGTTGCGGTTTTCATTCATGCTGAATCCCAGGCGTATTCTCGGCGGCGTTTGACAGAAACCGCGCTAAAGCCTTGTTGACTAGCTACTCGTATGACTGCCAACTGGAGGCTGCCATGCACCACAACTACTAACCCCGTTTGAACCCCATTGCGATCAAAGAAACCCTTTGAAGGCAACACTTCACAGCAGCATTTGAAAGGTAAGGAATTTGTATGAGTTGAATTTATCTGGTATAGATATTTGATTTGAGGACTGAATTCAACACAAATCAGTAAGTAATCATTACGATAAAGCCCGCTTGCGTAAATAATTACTTATCACAGGTAGGTATTAGCACGATCATCATCATCATCATCAGCCTAAAATGTTCCCACTGCTGGAACACGGCCTCCTCTCAATGAAAGAGAATGGGCTCTAATCTACCACGCGGGTCCAGTGCGGATTGGTAGATGTCACATGTCTTCGAATTTTTGGTTCTAGGACATGCCGGTTTCCTCACGATGTTTTTCTTCACCGTTTGGAAAGCAGCGGTGATGAAATAAATTACACAAAGTAATGCGCCTGTCTGGGTTCGAACCCACGACTTACTGTTCGTAAGTCGGGGCCGCCACCACTGGGCCACCGCTGCTCTAGTGACTGGGCCACCGCTGCTCTATTAGCACGATACGTATTTTAAATTCATAACTTGTGATTTGCAAATTGCAGAGAAGGCATCTGATGATGATTATCATATGTCTCCTCTCTATGAGAGGGAATTGAATACGAAAGGGAATGCAATAATCCACCATCATGCGGTCCTAGTGCAAATTGGTAGATGTCACATGACTTCGAATTTTTTGGTAGTGGGACATTTCCCCGCGACGTTTTTCTTCAATGTTTTGAGAGCAGATTTGTGCATGTTTGTGTAAGAGTCTAGAAATAGGAATAACTAACAGAATGAATGAAAAAAGCGTAAAGGCGATTCAAACAGAAATTGATGAAATTCTTAGGAATGAATTTCGCTGGAATGCAAAGGCCTATTGTCTCTTTTCCACACATTTATGTCCTTTATTGATAGGTGTCAACAACACAGGTAAATGACAGTTTTCTTCTATAACTTTTTTAAGCCTCAATTCCATACCAACTGCCTTGCCTTTTCCCTCCTACTTTGGGGTTGGCTTTCAGTCTAAGGTGGTAATTGTAAGGTGTGTCTTTGTGTTGGTGAAAACCGGCAATAGAACAAAATGGTTTTTCAAATGTAATGTGAAGCAGAATTGATCTATCTACAATTGTAACATATATAAATTGTGTTTTATAGCACGTCCACTTTATCTAACCTCGTCATTCAACATTGCAACATAAACCTTATAAATACATAACATCACGCTAGCAATTTCCGAAGGCTAATGCAGAAGTGTACCTACCCACATTTCGCCAGTTAAAGTTAAGTCCCATGTGATAGGATGCGAACCTATTGCCATCAATTTGGCGCAATTCGAGACACCGTGGCTACTACTGAGAAATACTTGATGAAAAAATCCAATAAAACTTTGATTCACCCGGGTATCGAACCTAAGACGTCATGCTTAGCAGTCGTGCTTGTGACCACTGAATCAACGAAGCAGTCAATAATTCAAAATAATAAAAAACTGTTCTACAGTAAAATCATTTTTTACTAATATCGCCCTAAGAAAGTGTACATTATGGATATAGCATAAAACGATTCGATTTGATTTGAAACTGGCTGATGTTTTTGCAACGGTTCACTAATGTATCACCAAAACTCCATTGACAAATTTTCATTTTACAACCAACGTTTCGTATACTATTTAATTCGCAAACAACTTATTTCGCAAATGTTTTATTTTAGAAATATTCCTTTTTGTAATATTTATTTGACAATATATCTTTTATCATTTGCATCAGAAGATAATTATTCATTTATACATTTTTCATTTCTTACTTAGATACATATGGATAAATCACGTTTCAACAAAACAATTTACAGACTAGTATTTTTCTCTTTAAGAAAAAGTTAAGGAAATGCATAGTTTTTTCATAACATGCAAACAAGCATACTTCATGCATGCAGCAAGCACGTAGAAAGCAAACAGCATGCATGCCTACGTGGAGTCGATTCTGCAGCGATTCATTTCTGGCACAAAATTTGTCCTAAGAAACCAATTTTTTTTTTTTATAATTGGCAAAATCAATATGTGAAATATCTTTACTTCAAACGTAAACACGTCTAGTTTTATGAGATAAAATGAAAAAATAATGAGTTGTTTGTCAAATAATACGTTATTAAATAAAAGTTTATTGGATTATTATTTGATGAAGTGCATTTTTTGTTAAATTTGTTTTTGTATAATGTTGTAATGACAAATAATGTGTTTGCTAATCGTTGCTTTTCAAGTAAAAGTTTGTGAATGAATGTTTGGTGAACTGATTGGTCACCTTTTGCAACACTGAGAAATTCGTGATGGAAAAACCTAATATCTTTTTTTCCGACCCCGAACCTCTTGTTCAGGAGTCCTACCTTATAAATAAAAGAACTCTGCAACACATTATAAGAAACCATATGATTTTACCCCGCTAAGTAATCAGCAGCTTTTATCTAAACCTACATAAATTACGGGGGCTTAATGAGCTACGGGGCCGTGTGAAGTGTACTTTTTAAATATTTATAAGCACATAAGTTACCACCTGGGTTTGGATGATGAGTTGATGGAAGTTCAAGGTTATGTCGACACTTTTAAGAGTCGCTTTATGGTTTTGCAACGATGCCTTTTAGAAGAAAAACCGACTGTGAGGGTCTTTAAATAAAGCTTACATAAGCAATAGATTAATGATTATACTAAGTAAGCATCAAAGGTTTAGCTGTGTATCGCTTTTAAACCGTATTCTAGAACGATTTTCACAGATTCAAATAATTGTGTTGATAGTTTGATGTCAAAACACTTTTTAACGGTTCCTTCATTGTACTGATAGAACGTAGGTTATCTAGTTTAGGCCTATGTTTAGTCCCAGTAAATCATCATCTGCTTATTCTTTTTCAACTATGTTGGGATCGGTATCCAGTCTAACCGAATACGGCTGAATATCAGGATTTTACATGGAGAGACTACTTATCTGACTTCCACAATCCAGTTCTGAGTAATACGATACCCGTTGGTAAGACTGGTTGTCTGATTTTCGAGCACAGATTACCTGTAATAAGTGTCAAAGATCTATAAATGACAGCCGGGAGCAACGGTGTTTTCCTAAGCGCGGAGGAAAACTTGGTATGTTATGGGATCTCCAAGGACTAGCTTAGGGCAGCGAGCGTCTGTGATTATGCTACGAACTACTCACTACTAAGGTCTTCTACAACCTGTGTGTCATGTAAAACTATAGCTAGATAAAGTAAATTCGAACTAAGGCTGAAATTTAAAAGGCTAAAAGGCCAAAAAGAACAAAAACTCAGCACATTCCAATGTCGCACTTTCTCAAATACAAACCCAATTACCTCAGGCAACAACAATTTTCGTACAAGGTATATTGCGGCACTAAACCAAACTTTATTCACAGTTACTTTCTACACTACTTATACCATAAAACTATTACGTACCAAAGTTTATTACGAAGAAATCCAGCGGCACGACATTAGTTTAGTCCCAGGCGAGGTGCACGTACACCGCTGTTTGTAAGTAGGTCACGACAGACAAATCGTTTGACAATTAGCTTACCGACTAACTGAAGTGATAAAATCGTATTTGGAGGAAATTGTGATATTATAAAGTTGTTGACACTGGTCACGCATGGTTTATTTGTGTGGGGAATTGAAATGATCTGTCAAATGGTGAATGTTTTCATGAACAATAATTCTGACGGCTGACTAAAATAAAATTGTATTCTTTTTAGTCCGTCACTTACATTATCGAAAAATATTGGAAAGATACAAAATGAAGAAGATAAAACGCATCTTTACAAATAAATAAATAAATATCGCTGGACATTAACACACAGCGCCACCTAGTGCCACACTAAGCAAAGCTTGTGTCGTGGACACTTGATAGTTGATATAATACATATATACTTTTTTTGTTTGTAAATACATACTTATTATACATATAATCATCCATGGCTCGGAAACAAATGTCCATGCTCATCACACAAACATTTGCTCCTACCGGAATTCGAACACAAGACCCTAAGAACGTAAGGTAGCGTCACTACCACTACGCCATTCGGGTCGTCAAAGATCATGGGTGCTTGTGACGTTACTTTTCGGTAAAAATGAATAGAAATATGACGTCACACGAGTTTTCGTCGCACTGTATCTATCGTCATCAATTTTTGTTCACATAAAAAAAAAAACATCAATATTTCTTGGATATTTTTTTGGTCATCTACCTTATTGTGTTAGTCCCAAGCTTGAGTTGTAAGATCGTGAACCGCAACACAATCAGGCACTTTTTCACACTAATTAGGCTTGCGTTTTGCACCTACTTATCTGATGTGTTGCGATTAGGCAGGGTAGGGTGGAGCACGTTTACCCAAAAGAAACTAGTCAAACTTCCAAGAGATCCATATTATTGAAGTGAAAACTTCTAGATAAACAAAAATCATGGAACTAACGTGACCATCACCTAACGCTCGTAGCACTCGTAGCCGATCCGCTACGGCGTAGCACCACAGAGGCGTGCGCGGGGCATAACCCGTAGCAGATAAAGATAACTTAGTTTTCACTTTTATCGTCAGACCCCGCATGTTATTATTTCATCACCACTGCACCGTTCTTAAGCCAGTGGTGATGAAAATGCTGAGGAAACCAGCCCCTTCCCTTACAGCGAAGAAGCTCGAGAATACTGGGAATGCCATAACCAATAACGGCTAATAAAGTAACTTGAGTTTCTGCTCATGTGGCGTAGAATACCTTTCTTATTTTATCCTATTTGCGTACAAATATTCGCTTATTTTTTGTAATCATTTGGTCATCCACACGATCAAGACCAAGTTAACAAGGATTGACGAGCTGAGTTTCGGCTTAAAGGCAACCCATTTATTGACTGATAGATTGAGGGTCACACACTGCCAGCCCTAGTAGTGGCAGCTCCAAAAATAGAGCTTATTGAGAGCCTAATGACAGTTACTCAAAACCAAATATAACAAAGTGCTGCTACATTAGGTTAGTTTTCACGACCAATAAATTGTAAATCTATTAAGTCTGTTAGTTGGAGTATTGGAAAATAATGGACACGTATTTTTGTTTTTGTTAATCAACACTAGTAAGCTATCATTCACTGGAAACCTACGGCAGTTCTTGACTTGAATGTGCCCTGGCGGTTGAGAGTACGTCATGCTCTCTCAAATGTCTCGCTGATGGTGGCGCGTGTGTCGGACCATTTAGTTCCCTTCAAAGTGGTTGAGCTGAATGGTGCTGATCCATGCGTCATGTTCGTGAACGGGCGCTGTCAGTTGTGACTGGTCATCTCTTAGTCGCCATGGTTTATTTGAATTAATTATTTTGTTTTTGAGTTGTATTTTATTTTGTTTTGCTATGGACACTTTTAACGTGCACATCTTGCTACATTGTTCTCACATAATATACCATCTCAACAAGAATGATGTAACCAAGATTTTGTAACAATATTTTGATTTAAAAGAGTGTCCATGGAGTTTCTTGCCCGTTCTTCTCCATAGAGATCTACGTTAGGGAATGGGCAACTACAGTACTTTCACAGTTTTTATGTCTTGTGACTGGGACTGTAGCTACTTTAATTGTTCATTTTTGTTTCGACAATTCAAAAGTGCCTGTAACTGGCCTACTTGAAATAAATGCTTTGATTTTGATTTTGATTTTGAATAAATATTGGCAAAGATAAAACGCATCATAACTTGGCAGTGGGGGGGGGGGCTCTTGATGTCAGAAAGCACTAAAAATTATAGCACGGCGTGACGTATTGAGGATTTTAAAAGCGTCGTATAATAAAAGAAAAAATACGTGTCAAATATTTTTTGATAATCTAACTGACAGACTTCACTTACTCAGCTAGAAAATCGTTGTTTAATCGTTGTTCGTTGTTTTGAATAAGTGTGCGTAGTCCCTAACTAGTTTTTTTTAGTCACCTGGGGTAGATGACATACGGATAATACAATGTAAATAGACGCAAACGAAACAAAATCATCAAATTGTAATATTTTGCTCCAGCAGCATACTGCGTTAACCCTATTACACGGTCCTCCGTCAAACAATCCCTGCCGAACTTATACTTACTGCTGACTACAACATTTACTGAAGACATTTCTCTTACGTAAACCTTATTTTCTGTACTCAAATAGAAATGTGGCAATATATTTACGTAGGTATACTGTTAGGCCTCAGTAAATAGTTGCTGAAAGAGTATAAAAAGAGCTTATACAAAACGTCACGCGTTACAACACAAAGGAAAAGGTTCCAATAAGCATCTACATATATGTAAGGGACTCGATACCAAAAGGGTTTTTAAGGTACAATTCCAATAAAGTAGCGCGAATGTCGAGTGAATAAGCGGAATACGTTTTGGAGTGGCCCCACGGCATTCTAGACGAATTTACGTAAATTTCTATTTTGTGACATGAACAAATTGGTGTGGACCTTTTGATACATTGAGGGTCCGCGTCGTAATGGCACATCGTGTGAGCGTAACGTGGAATTATACGGTTTTAAGTTACGAATTTATTTTATTAAAATTATTGCCCAGAAATATTGGTGGCACGTGAAACGCTATATTTTATGCGGGAACGTTGTAGGCCTTTGCACGTAGGCACATAATAATTGTGTAATTCTTTCTCGAGGAACAGTCTAAACGCGAAAACTGGCAGAAGTTAGCCAATTTACAATACTTCAACATAAATTAAACCTCATAATTTGCTTTCATACTTCAGCATACCTTGGTATACCTGATAATTTGCTTTGTCGTTGTAAATCGGAAATATCGGTACTTCATAGACATCTTGTAGCTTTCCACATTCAAAGTCAAAGCTGTTATTTCAATTAGACCTTTGAATGTCAAGAAGTTAGTCGGTTAGTTAGTAAGAAAGTTAGTTCCTACTTTCCTAGTTCCAAAGTCCATTTGCCTGCGGTGTGGAAAGGCATTTCATCAATTAATTTACTTAAGAGCCCGTTAACATTTTGGTGTTACGCCTATTATGCAATATACTAAAACGGCGTATAATGAAATAGTATTTTATTATTAACTAACTGACCCACGCAACTTCGTCTGCGTCACATAAGAGAGAAAAACCAAAGGAAAAAAACGTCCCCGTTTCTGCAACATTTTTCATTCCTGCTCCGCTACTTATTATTGCAGCGTGATGTTATATAGCCTAAAGCCTTCCTCGATAAATGGACTATCCAACACAAAAATAATTTTTCAATTCGAGCCAGCAGTTCCTGAGATTAGCGCGTTCAACCAAACAAACAAACAAACTCTTCTGCTTTATAAAATTAGTATAGAAGATATGAAAGTATAGCACGACTGTGAGAAAAAAATGCCTATTTAATCAATAGGATCTACACATAAGAAGTCCCAAATCATGAAATCAGGTTTCCGTAAGATTTTGCTTAAATATGTATTGGGAAATGAGTTAGTATCACTAAATAAATAAATAAGTTATCTAAAATTCGATCTATTATTATTGACGAACGAACTATTTGCAACAAGTAATTGGTATTTCAAGCAACAAACAGAAAATAGAGCTCTGTTACAAAAAAACGCAAAATTCGCAGTTTTGCGTTTTTTTGTAACAGGTCTCGTTAACTGATGCGGTCGAAAAAGTTGCCTCTTATATTTTTCATATTGTACCCTAACAACATTGCAACCTGGGATTGCATCTGATCCGTCCGGGATAAACGTGGATGATATATGAAGGTCATGGCCTTACCTTTTCCTCAACCTCGCTGGCTTTAGCTGTAATTTTGGGGATCCATTGCAAAATCGTCTATAGAAAACCCATAAGTATGTTGTTGTGGCTATTTATGTAATGGTGCATTCACACTGCAGTTACTTTTTGTAGAGCAAGACTGTGAAACACGGTAACAATCTGTAACTTTTGTGGACACTTTTTGCTATTTGTTGATTGTTATCATCGCGTCCATACCGCGACTACATAAACTAACAAAATAATAACAAAGAGTAACTTTCAGCAACAAGCGAGTTACACAGCATATGTTCTATGTTATAGAAACATTCTCTAACAATGTTAGTCATTATTATCACATGTTGACTGTTTTCAAACGTTAGGCAACATTACTAAACATATACGGCAACATATAATAACATTATACAACTTTTTGCTATCGGATTTTTCTCAAAAATACTTCACTTGCTCCACAAAAAGTAACTGCACCAACTACTAACTTTCTATTCCTACGTTATGGTCAGTAAACATCCCATGAAGATGTTTAAGTATGGTCTAGTCCATATGCGGGCAGAGAACATTTCATTACTTCACGCCTTGAAATCCTCGAATGATTAGATAGAGGTTAACCTTACAATACACCCACATTTTGCTAGTTATATTTAGGTCCCGTGTAATAGGGGCAAGCCTAATACCAGCAACCGGGCACAAATCCAGACTCCGTGGGTGCTAATAAAAAAATACTGATGAAAGTACCCAGCAACGCTTTGTCTGACCTAGGAATCAAATGCAGGCCTCATATTAGGCAGTTGCGCTTGTGAATTTTCGGAAATATGTATTCAGTATCGACTCAGTAGTTCCGAAAATTACGCTTTACATGTAAACTTACAAAGGTACCTATTTATAACTACTCATTCATTCATTACCACTCATTCAATTAATTAATAATTCTTTGACCTTAAAATTACAAAGTTCAAACCCATTTCTTCAGTTCGTCGTTTGACGTCACGAATCATCATGTACAACACTTAAATAAAACACTAATTGCATCGACGTCATATGAGTTCAAATACTCGACATAAAAACTAAAAGAACACGCAAAAGGTAAATAACGAACCCAAATGAAAGTTTATTGTGTATTAACTTTCGTCTTTTATTTTCAGTTTTTTCGATTTTTTCTCAAAGACTATGTTTTAATCACTGGAATGTCTATTACTTATTGGACTTCTGACAAAGGTAATGCCTTTCATAAAAGGAAGGGATTAATTTTGATGATGAGACTGCATTTATAGAACAGGAACTTTTAGTAAAAAAAAAGGAACGTTTAGTAGTTTATTGATACGTACAGTTTTCGTAATCAGTTACAAATATTTAAGGAGTTTTTTTGTCCATCAATTAAAATGGGAATTATTCAGAATATGATTCGAGATCTGGGAGATCTGGCAAAGAAAATTTTGACATCTAGAAAAAATGTGATATTTCCAAAAAAAGTACGTGAAGAGAATTTTAGACAAGTTTAAAGAAGAATCTACTGTTTCAAACACAAGTGCAAGAATTACTCAGTCAATAATAAATGATTGGAAGAAATGTTTTTTTTTTAAATAACTGACGAAATAGTTTAGGCCCTGGTTGCTTTTGACGTCTAGAAAAAATGTACTATTTCCAAAAAAAGTACGCTAGGAGAATTTTAGACAAGTTTAAAGAAGAATCTACTGTTTCAAACAAAAGTGCAAGAATTACTCAGTCAATAAATTATTAGAAGAGATGTTTTTTTTTTAATAACTGACGAAATAGTTTAGGCCCTGGTTGCTTTTGACATCTAGAAAAAATGTGCTATTTCCAAAAAAAGTACGCTAGGAGAATTTTAGACAAGTTTAAAAAAGAATCTACTGTTTCAAACAAAAGTGCAAGAATGACTCGGTCAATAAATGATTGGACGAGATGTTTTTTTTTAAATAACTGACGAAATAGTTTAGACCCTGGTTGCTCTAGAATTATGAACTGAATTTCTAGAGTATGACGTGTGAATAAAAACATTTAAATGTACCACAACTACTGGACCAACAAGAGCTTGTTTATGTTTTTAACAAACATTGCGAAACTAGGAGTTTGGTTTCGAGTTACTAACTATGACAGTTGACAGTTCTAGTTTCTATGATAATGTTAGATAACAGTAGGTTATCTATTCGGAAACTAGAACAATATTTTTAACACAGTGTGGAAATAGCAAAATAACAGGATTGACTAAGGACCGTTGTTTGGTGGCGCGTAAAATTCATCCCGACTTCATACATGCTATTATTATATTTTTAGCTACACTAAAAAAATGTTTTCCATATTTTATCATTTTGTCGGCGTATTATTACACATCCCTACAAAATGACAGCTTTCTAGTACTAACGGTATCTTAGCAAAAACCACGGACTGACAGGCGGACATATATATATGTTTATTTTCTCATCACAAACGTTACATTGAACATGAATTATATAATATAACAACACAGGGTAAACATTTGTTTGAGACTGGTGCCCGAAATAGGTATACAATACCTGTGTTACGGGTCACCAAGACATGACGAAACTATAAGGGTTCCTTATCAGGATTATGGAACCCTAAACAAGGTATGATTTGTTCTCTAGTTAGAACCAATTTATAAACAGTTATAAGAACAATTTGTTTTTTAACAAAGTATCTATCTTCTTCTATCTATCTATCTCTATCTTCTAAATATATATAATTCAAAGGTGACTGACTGACTGACATAGTGATCTATCAACGCACAGCCCAAACCACTGGACGGATCGGGCTGAAATTTGGCATGCAGGTAGATGTTATGACGTAGGCATCCGCTAAGAAAGGATTTTGATCCATTCTACCCGCAAGGGGATAAAATAGGGGATGGAAGCTTATATGAAAGTCCGTCAGTTTTAAAGTTAGGATCTTCTAATTTTGTATCTAGGCTGACGATTAAAAATTAATTTATGCATGTTTCAGCGTTTTTGACAACTCCACCCCGAAGGCTTATAAAGGGGATGAAATTGTATGTCAAAAATCTCCTTAATTTTCGACGTAAAAAGTACAAAATTTGTTATCTGGGCTTATGATTGGAAGCTGACGCTACGGCTTTATTAGAATTTCAACCCTTGAGGGGTGAAAAAAGAGCAACATTTTGTTTTTAATTAAAGTTTTTATTTTTTGAGTCACCAAAAAGTATCAAAGTTAGTAAGTCGTTAGTTTTTTTTTAATTTCAACCCACAAAGAGGTAAAAGGGGGGATGAAGTTTTGCATTGTAGTTGTTCATTCGTTCAAGTATAACAGCAGCAGGAGAGACCTTTTGCAGCAGTGCAAGTTAATAGTATAGGCCGTACACAAGTTAATAGCACACGTGACTTCGCGGCTGGCAGTACTTACCGTTTTGTAGGGACCTAGGTAAGCCGAATAAGAATACACTTTGATCTGTTACTCCTCAATAGCTGGCATTATTACAAAAAAGTACGGAACAGAAAATCTTCTCAAGCGTCACGTTTCCGAGACGATAATATAAGCTATCAAAGTAAAAATCTTCGCCATCAGTACACCTTTGATAGATACACGGAGCTCTCCGTACAAGACTTTCTGACACCGTTGCTTTCGCATTTGTATGCGGAGCATGCGTAGTTCATACAAACGTAATACCAAAATAATTTGTAAATCAAACATATTCTTAAGGTAGTGTACTTATATTTATTTCGATTGGATTACAGAATTTATAGGTTCCCAAACATGTTTTGAATGTACACTGATTTAGACAAGAGTTATGAGAAAAAAAAAATTCTATAGAAATTTTAAATTCCTCATATCGTCTTTATATCGTTGTCCTGAATACCACACTGCCTTATGAATGTGTTTGATTTTCATATTATTTTGGTATTACGTTTGTAGAGTAGCCCCTAGTAGCATTTTTTGTTGGCGTTTAGTTGGGCCACATACCTCTGATTAGTTGGCAATTGCATACAATTGGCGGGCAGTTTGCGGGTTGGGCCCAAAACCGATGGCCAACGAGGATTTGCCTACGAAAGCCCAACTTGCGATGGAGCTAACGTGGAATCATAGACTATATGGATATACTATAAACTGCGTGGAATTGCCTACGAAGTCCCAACTGGTCTGAATTTTGGGGGGACGGCGCGACACGTTTAAAAAATTACGCAACAGAGTTATCCACATTAGGGATAATCCCAAGGGTCAACCTGACTGCAGGGCAATGGGAAGGCATCGCCCTGGGGGAACCGCCTATTTGATCACAGTTTACCTTATTCCAGGTACATATGAATTCACTACAATACCGCGCGACAGTCATTCGACGCCGGAGAATCTTAACACCGCGATTCAGAAACGTGACGTAATTTTACAACGCCATCTAGTTTAAAGATACGAACTAAAACGTTCTATACTTACGCGTCTATTTTCCCAGAATAACGGTACCTTTACTTAGATTGCACTCACAGTACAATGTTAACAAGTTAATATATCAAGTACCATGGACAAGATTGGACTTAGTGTGATATCTAAGTAAGATAAATTGAGAACAATCAGTTACGAGATACTGACGAATCATAGCAACAAGGGAATTAAGTCATCTTCTTTAGTCGTGTGATATATATTTAAGTTCGACAATACAATAATTGTACCTATCGGGTACGGACCGGGTTTCTGCTATAGAGTCTGCGTACTAGTAAGCTCATACTGGGTAATTATACCTGTACCAGTATAGACTTATCATACCTAACAGGCCTATTGAAAGGTTTAAGTTGGACCGAATGTAAGTTCTTATCATAACTTAAATCCCTACAAAAAACTCCCAACAGTAGGAATAGAAGCTGCAGGCCTGTCGTTAGTTGGCTCAATGTTGTTTTAGTAATTTAAATGCATACAAAATCTCCCAACAGTAGGAATAGTAACAGAAGGCCCTTTGTTGGCTATTCGTTGGGCAAATAGTGCATGTTTATGACAATGAGCCTATTTTAAGTTTAGGTTGGCGGAACAACTAACCGTCTGCCAATACATTCCCAACTGTTGGCATAAGGGAGCCAACGGCAATTGCTACTAGGGGCGGTGGCCCAGTGGTGGCGGCCCCGACTTACGAACAGTAAGTCGTGGGTTCGAACCCAGACAGGCGCATTACTTTGTGTAATTTATTTCATTACCGCTGCTCTCAAAAACGGTGAAGGAAAACATCGTGAGGAAACGGGCATGTCCTAGAACCAAAACATTCGAAAACATGTGACATCTACCAATCCGCACTGGGCCCGCGTGGTAGATTATAGCCCATTCCCTCTCATTGAGAGGAGGCCATGTCCCAGCAGTGGGAGCATTATAGGCTGATGACGATGATGATGATGATAATGATTACGTTTGTATGAAAAACGCATGCTCTATCGGCCCCTTAAGAAATAGTAATATGGATATTTGCATCAACAACCACACGTGCCACCTGCTATAAATTTGTAAGGCACTTAAATACGATATATTGACGACTGGGAACCTAAGATTCCTCGTAACAGCCTACAAATTGCTCGTAGTTCACTGTTACTTACGTGATCCGGTTTTTAAATGAATATCCAGATGGCAAATCGATGAAATCCGTTAGAAAGTTCAGCGATAGGTTACATAGATTTTTGGGCCTTTTCAGCTGAGTGAAATGAAGCGAATCCTTTGGGGAAAATACCTAGAAATACATTGGATGAATGAGAATGGGTTGGGAGCTATTTTCCGGTTTTGTGAATAAATCTGTGATGTGTGCTGGGTATGTTAAATGTATATTAAGGTTAGGTAGGAAAAATAATTACCAACGTCACCGACAGCTGGGTATGCTAGTTCGTAAAACTGATATTACGAGTTAAGGTCGTGGATCACTTGACAAGCACCGCACATTGCTTCAATTCAGCAATTAACTTGCCATTCAAATTTGAGCATTAAATCGTGTGGTATACCCTATTTTACAATGTCCATATGAAAAAGCTTAGGCGGTTAGCGCGCTGTAACGTTTCGTGACTACTTTCTATACTGTGAACAATCTAGAAATTTAGTTTGAGAAATATAGGAAAAACTGTTTGGCCGTATAAATGCTACAGAATCTTTCAATAATGCGCGTTCGGCACGCACTTGGTCAATTTTGATTCTTTTATGTTCGGTACAATGGACTGAAATGAGAATGTTTGGTGCTAGAAATACTTAAATAGTTTTAGAACTGCCTTTTGACAATGGAATAATCTATATCGTTTCAATACCTGAAAGAATTGTATTTGACAAGCCGTGCGCTCGGTGCGATCCCATTGTCACACTTATTTTTTCGAATTTTCACACTTCACTTTCAAGCTATGAAAAACCAAATTAATGATCTCTCATTGTACCGGAAGCTCATAGAAAGTGAGGTCAGGTTATACTGGTTAAGTATAGCTTGATGTGTCGCCATGTGTACGTTGTCTGTGTGAATTTTTATTAAGTAAAAAGAACAAAAAGACAATAAAAAGAGTGTTAAATTGTGTACTTCAAACATTGCCCTTTGATTGACCTCTAGGTAAATCTAATAAATTTTAAAGTACCCCAAAAAGTCACCGTGATATTAGCAATGATTTCAGAGAAATCTAGGTGCCTAGAAAAGAGTTGAGAAAGTGAGTGCAACATTATTTCTCAAAACTACAGGTATCTACCAAATATGAGCTTCAATTTCATATGGATTCAGAATACACGATATTTAAAACTTTCCGGCAAACTATTAAAAGTCATATTATAGATGTTGATAGTCCAAACATGTAACGACCAATAGCTAAACAGGGAAACGGTTCGCAATAAAAACTTCAGTTTTATTCAAAAACTTTCACAGTTTCCCTATTCGGCTAAGGACCCCAAAAAATCTCGGGTCAAACTTCGAGAAACAGCGGAATGATATTTTATAGGATTGTAAAATGTCTACAGTTGAATTTTATGCGAATGTCGTCAAAAGTCAGGCGTTACGGACTTTTAAGATTTTTTTTATTTAAGGTTGACGCAGTTGTCTTTTAAATATTAAATACAAAAGTATTTTAAAGGGTGAAATGTACTGTTGTTGGTTTGCTAAATGTTTTATTCCGTTATCATTTGCGACAGCATTATCAACTGTGACATACCCGCTGCATCTCTGCGAGGGGATCGACTACGCGGGTCTAATGCGGGTTAATAGATCGATTATAGAATTTATTATAATATTCGAAAGATGCTGTTCTCAGTCCCTATTTTATGTTATGTTTTTGTTTTAAATAATTTTAATTTTTTTGGTAGTCTAATTTTTTTTAAATATTCGTTTTTTTTTTACATTTTTTTTTATGTTTGTCCTGTGTCCAATAAATACTTTTTCTTTCTTTTTTTCTCCGTTCAGACTAACAACCTCATAAGATCTAAGTAAAAAGAAAAATTCTAGACATTTTAAGAATCCATATAAATTACAAATCCTAGTACAATCTTGAGAATCTGTTAAAAAAAGCGAAGATTTCTTTTCATCCACTTATTTCGTTTAACAAGCTGAAGTTTAAGTAAAAAGTCTCAGCCATTTAAAGATAATTTTAGCCTGAAAGTAACCACAACCGGTTTTCCTACCCTAGCTAAAAGACTTCGTCGCAAGACAATGGCAGGCCACTTACATTTTTTTACGATAACGCCATTATATCTTTACTATAGATACTTTTGTAAAAAGTAATGGGAAGATATAAAAATCTTTTTGTATGGCAGGGATATTATTTTAAGATTAGTGTTTATAGCTGAGTCATTGTGTGAAGTCTGGCGTAGATTTATTTATGTTAACTAAGAAGGAGTATTATCATATTAATAATCATAATGCTGTGACGTCTGGCATAGGAGAATAGAAGAAAAAAAAATGTCGTCCACTCCGAATAGAGCTGGACAAGGGCAGGAAGATGATTATGATTTTATAAATAACTCTTTCGAGAACTACTCTATCTGTTGGTGAAAACAGCATGAAAATCGGTGTAGTAGCTTTTGAGTTTATCGTGACAAACAGACAGACGCGGCGGAGGACTTTGTTTTATAATATGTAGTGATCAAAGCATGGTTTAATGTGTATAAAAAGACGGACATGAAAGATTAAAGTACACCAAGTCGACCTGCTGAGAGTTGTGAAGAGTTGATTTGATCGATCAAGAAGTCACTAAACAAACTGGGCATCAGTTTTTTCTCATTTTGTCTAAACATCTGTGTTTGCACAAATCAATATAAATTGTTGTTGTTTTTTCTATCAACTACACATTTAATTTTACGTATCTAAAGTTTTAACTATGAAACTTTGACTCAAAAGATCAAACAAAAGCCTACATTAAAATAATAGTAACAAAACTTCAAGCAAGATACGAGAAAATATTCGCTTATTACAAAGAAATTAAGGTTTTCTATGCAGACTTAGGGAGTGATTTAAAAATGTAATAACATTTTCCTCGAATAAATGCTGGCTAAAAAATGCACCGTGCATCCTAAATACAGTTTTGCGTGACTCCAAATTGCTTGTACTTTTATTAGAGTTCCAATGGCATTTGCAGAATTATAAGGATACAGAAATATTATGAAATTTTATTTTCAACGATAGAAAATTGGAAACTAGGTTACAGATATGAAATACAAACATTTCTGCGATTTTTTTTTGTTTTTTTTTGGTAACTAGATTTAAAACGAAATTTGATTTATAATTTAACCTATGTTTGTGACGTCTATGGCCTAACAATTACGACGAAAAAAAAATGAATGAAATTAACCCCTAACTAACCTCATGTGAATTATGCAAGATTGTCTGGACTTCAAAAGAGACTATGGCTTTCGGCTGTTTCTTCTCAGAGTAGTCAGGTACGAAACACCGGCCCCAACTAGTTTGAAAAAAAAATGGCGTGTAAAAGTGTTTGAGAAAACCGAATTGCTGAATAATATCATTTATCATTTAACCTTCTCAGGTTTCTCTTTCGTACATTTTTATTTGATAAACCATGGGACATTTTAGTGTTAGAAAATACAAATTCGATATTCAAAACTCAATTTTTATAACTAATTAGTTGTTTGTATGATGAGCATGGACATTTGTTTCCGAGTCATGGATGTTTATATGTATAATAAATATGTATTTACTAAACAAAAAAAACAAATAAAAAGTATAATTATATGTAGTATATCAACTGTCTGGTGACCACGACATTGCTTAGTGTGGCACTAGATGGCGCTGTGTGTAATTTCCAGCGATATTCAAAATTTAACTGATAACAAAAACAATATATGAACACTGCAAGGGACAAAACAAAGAGCATAGAATAACATGAGAAAGTAACCGAAAAACTCGAGACTAAATATTTACACAACGTAATTTGAAGTCAAAGTTACAATTCGTTTGTTGGCCGAATTCGTATTGACCACGTATACGTCACGCAAAGCATCGCTTAAGATTTCTTCGCCATTCGTTTCGTTCGGCAAATGATGTGGCTTCGAAAACAGCCTTATGTATACTGTTGTAACATCACTTTTAGTATGTTGTTAGTGTATATGTCACCGTAAAATTGTGAAACACGTTATATTGTAATATCTCTACCGATATTGTAAACTCTCGAATTATTGTCAAACGAACATACTGCTTACAGTAAGTCGCATTATTTTTCGTGAAATGCATGCGATGGTAGTCAACTCAAGCGCAGGGTTTAAAGGAACCTAACTAACCTAACGGGCGGGTGCCCCAAGTCCCGATTTTGGGGGCAGAGATACTTTCGTATGTTCAGTTGACAATAATTCGAGAGTTTACAATATCGCTAGAGACAAACACGTTATATTGTAATATAACGTGTTTGACAATTTTACGGTGACAATATACATCACTAGTCACTGTCTATGCATTGTCTATGATTATCGACACTTCCTTTATGGCTGTCTTACTGTAAAGCCCGTCTGTGATACTTTACTATGTGACCGTCGTGTTCATGAACCAAGTCTACTCAACGGTATCTTTTATTCAACTAACCAACGAACACAACATATACTAAAACTAGCTTTTGCCCGCGGCTTCGCTCGCGTTAAGAAGTATTATTATTATTTAGGTACAGTTTTTCCAATCTTCAATTACAGTTCAATCAGTCGAAAATCTCAAAAGATTTTTACAAACTTTCATCTTACAAAGTTTCATCCCCTATTTTAACCCCTTAGGGGTGGAATTTATCAAAATTCTTTCTTAGGGGATGCCTTCGTCATAGTAACTTTATGCATGCAAAGTCACAGCCCGATTGGTTTAAAATTGACAAAGTTTCATACAAAGTTTCATCCCTTATTTTATCCCCTTAGGGGTGGAATTTATAAAAATCCTTTCTTAAAAGATGTTTACGTCAAAGTAGCTTTATGCATGCAAAGTCTCAGACCAATCGGTTTAAAATTGACAAAGTTTCATACAAAGTTTCATCCCCTATTTTATCCCCTTAGGGGTAGAATGTATCAAAATACATATTTAAAAGATGCCTACGTCATAGTAGCTTTATGCATGCAAAGTCTCAGCCGATCGGTTTAAAATTGACAAAGTTTCATACAAACTTTCATCCCCTATTTTATTCCCTTGGGGGCAGAATTGATCAAAATCCTTTCTTAGCGGATGCCTACGTCATAACATCTAACTGCATGGCCAATTTCAGCCCGATCCGTCTAGTGGTTTGGGCTGTGCGTTGATAGATCACTATGTCAGTCAGTCAGTCACCTTAAAATTATATATATTTAGATATAAGATATATATATTTATTTATATATTAAATATTAATATTAATTAAAGATAAAGATAGATAGAAGAAGAAGATTGGACGTAGTTCTACCAAAATGTCTCAACCCACCAACTCTTAGGCCCATGTTCACCGAAAAGATATCTAAAAAAGCTGTCACTGTGACATGTTCCCATACAAAAATGTGTTATAAATAACTGTTTTTAGATAATCAAACTGTCATCATTTAACAGACCGTTATCTTTTCCTAAAATAATATTAGCATTAAGTTAACCATACGAAATTGTCACAATTATTTGGAAAAAAAAAATGTGGCCATTTTGGCCTAAAAAGCTTTATTCACTGTAAATACTGTATTTCGATGTTCAAACTACCCTAAAATAATAACTAAGAATTAAATAATGCTTTAAATCTAAATTTTAATTGCATTAATTTCTGTTGCATCATCAGAATCCAGAACATTTTAATATAACACAGTCCTGCCACTGCGATCGTCCACTTTGTGGCCACAAACTAAAAAACTGTATTTTCACCGCACATTTTATGGAATTCCTTTGACATGGCATCCGACCATTACTTTGTAGTTGATTGCTACGAATTCGTAGAGGGGCTACGGCGTAGCGCTACATGCGTAAACGTTGCCTTTTTTATATAGGAAATAGATTAGTTTAGTTTGTCAAGAATGTTTGGTGATTCGTTTTTGAATATTTGTTATAAATGCCAGTATAGCCACTACTTACGGAATAAATTTAAAAATGGAATTAAAGTTGTATTGCAATTATCGGTCATAGTTAACGGGCACTAAATCGTAGTTTTATATAATTATGTGAGATTTATTTGTCACTTCCGATCAACAATCCTAACAACTCAAAGAATGACAATAAATAATATAATAATGTTAGCTTTCAAACAATACACAAACGCCCTCTTCCCCAGGTATTCAAAGAAATCTACAGGTCACAAGCTCTAAGTTGAGCTCATTCCTATTCTTGATAAGGCAATGGGGATTTTCTATAACTAATTTCTCACAAGAAATCATCAAATGTCTTCTCGTGATCCCGTCAGACTTTTACTGACTAAAACCCATCCATGTTCCTTCCTCATCGCCCTTTATGTTCCGGGGCCACGGTATCTCTTTTAAACAATCCCACAGCCCCGGCAGGCTTCGGCCTTTGCGGGCCTCTCCATTATGCTGACATCTTTTTTAATCGTGCGTGGAACACGAACACGCCGCGCGCCGTCGACACGGCTGGTCGTCATAAGACGGACAAATGGCGAGCTAGCCCATAGCTCACCGTCCACATGCCCGCTCAATATTAGCCTTTTTTTTTCGGATGGGAATTCATTAAATGACTGCTCCCACTCTATGCAGAGCTTCGAGGGAGTGTCAGACTTTTACTGACTAAAAACCATCCCTGTTCCTTTCTCGCCCTTAATGTTCCGGGGCCGCGGTATCTCTTTCAAACAGTCCCGCAGTCCCGGCAGGCTTCGGCCCTAGCCTTGATTTTGCTGATATCTCTTTGAGGCGCGCGTGGAACACGAACGCACCGTCGACACGGCCTGTCGTCATAAGACGGACGGGCGGTGAGCTAGCCCGTAGATCTCCGTCCACAGGCCCGCATCTACGGTGGCCGGTAGCCACCACGTGGCCTCCGACGCCCGAGGCGTCTACCGCGGCGGCTGGTGCGACCGACTCTCGCCCTCTCGCGTTCCGACACCTCCTACGCTAGCATGGCTGCCTTGCAGAAGGAGGTGACGGCTTCCCATTCCGTCTCGCTCCGGACCATGGATTGAACCAGGGCTGGTTGCGAGGGGTCGCCGCCGCACGCGAGATGGGGCCGCTTAATATTAGTGTGGGGTCCAATTTTACGCTCGGTTGATGGCAACGCCATCTACTATATAGAATTTTAATAAATGCTGAAACGAACGTAATACCTATATTTCATTTATTTTGTGGTTATTTATACAGATAAACCTCTACCAAAACCATTTTTAATACTTTTTACAAATTTATTAAACACTAGCAAATCGCACGCGACTTGGTCAGCAAAAAAATGTAATAACTCGTCTTATATTCATGCTATCAGTACAGTGAAGTGTCCATGTTAGGAATGATACTTCGGGTCAGGTTAGCAAGGAAAAAAAGAAAGAATTTTATTCCAAACGTGACCCACTCTGAATATATATATTTTTTTTTCTATTCTGGGTTAGGATTTGGGGTCAGCAGTGCAAGTACGTAGAATTCAATACGACTCGATTAGATCAATTTGACAGTAATTCTCGATAAAATGAGTTTTTATGGAGTCAAAAACTCATTTTATCGAGAATAAGTTCGGAATAAACCGATGTAACAACAAGCTTGGTAAAGATGTAGCTTTCTAATCATCATTTCAGTCGAAAGACGTCCACTACTGGACATAGGCCTCTGCCAAGTGTCGCCACATTGAATGGTCCCTTGCGACTCGCATCCAACAGATTCCCGCAACCTTCACCAGGTCATCGGCCCACGTAATGGGAGGTCTTCCAACGCATCATCTTCCGGTTCGCGGTCGCCACTCCAGAACTTTTCCAGAGCTTTCTAATAGTAAAAGACTTTTTTAGATCGCTTGAGTAGTTCTTGAGTTAAATTATAACAAACAAACAAATAAAAAGCAAATCTCACGTCTTTATAATAAAAGTGTAGTTGGTTGCTGCATTCAAACAACGTTCATTTTACTTCACAAAATGTTATTTTTCTGATTGGAAATCGCTATCAAAATGACAATAATCTTTTTTTTTTGTTATTTTAAGGTTGTTGTTTCCACGCGCGCCTCAAAGAGATCTCAGCATAAGGGGAGGGGCCCGCAAGGGCCGACGCCTGCCGGGGTTGCGGGCCTGTTCGAAAGAGATACCGCGGCCCCGGAACATAAAGGGCGAGGAAGGAACATTGATGGGTTTTAGTCAGTAAGAGTCTGACACTCCCTCCCGCTCCGCCCAGAGTGGAAAAAGGTTCTGATGATTTCCCTTCCTAAAAAAATAAAATAAAAAAAGGTTGTTGTTTGGTTGCTGCAGTTAGATGTAAACTTATTGTGTGCGTGTTCTTGATTGTTATCTGTCCTAGCAAATTTCATAATATTCTGCCAAGGCTTTTTGGCATGTGTTCAGGTTTTATATTTGTACCCAAGCGTGGTTAACTAACTGATTTCATATCTAACTTTGAATTAAGAACAATGTAAAACTGAATTGAGAACTTTAATTGGGTTTTCTACATTTTATTAATTTTTATTTTGTGTACGCAGTTTGTTATTTTTTTTTGTATTGATGCAGTTTTTATAAATATTCAAAGCTCACAGACACCGGTTAAATCTGACAAAATATTTTACACTAAGGTCCATGTTCACCAAAAACATGACAGTCTGGTTATCTAAAACAGCTGTTTAAAACCTTTTTCTATGGTAATATGTCACAGTGACAGCTGTTTTTAGATAATCAGACTGTTATCGTTTCGATGAACATTGACTTAAGAGTGGGTAAAATTCATCTTTCAGATATCATACGCCTTTAGCTAGTCAGAAACCATGCCTTTAAAAGTTTTAATTTTAAAATATTAATGTCAATTAAACCTATTATATTCACTCACTGAACGAGAAAACTGTCAATGAGTGGGTCAGTCAGATAAGTAAACTAATTACCAATTAACCAATTTAAATTATAAACTAATTGCTAAATACCAGGTAGCGCTGTTTAGGTTCATTGACCGCAAACATTAGTATTAATATGGATATTCTACGGGATTCCGACTGATACTACGGGATTTTATTATTGTATTATTTGTTTAAATAAGTGAATTATTGTTGAAGCGTATTGATTATTTTAATTAAGATTTTATTGTAAATACAAATTGTTCTATTTGATAGTGTTTAGATTTTCTGAGGAACAAGTAATTTGTATGGTAATATGTTTTTGTACCTACAACTTCAGAATAAAAATATTTAAATGATGAAAGATTCTTGAATAAGAAATTGTTACGTAAAAACATTTTTGTGGTTTAATGAATCAAGTTTATCTATTTATTATACTATCCTTAATCCCGTCCTTCTTATAAATTTACCTGTCAGAAAAGAAGTGTAACCTTTCATTAGTCCCGAAGGCAAGAATAGTTTTTTTTATGATTTTACTACCTACTTAAAAACCAAATCCCGGGATTTGAGGAATATCCATATTATTCTAACCTATGGCAAGTACATAATATAGCTCTACTTATTCCAATCTCTGCTAATTACGCATTCAAAAACTTTTTAAAGAAGAACGGGAAAAGAAGTTTTCCATCAGGAGTTTTTCAACAGCCACCATTGAGTCTGGATTTGCGCCCTGTTCATGGGAATGGGGTCTCCCCTTTTATATGGAACTTAAAATATAACTGGCAAAATGGGGGTGTACTATTAGGTACACCCTTGCCCACCCTTCAGTCTCACAGGCGTGATGGTATGTATTGTTTAGTATGTTTGAGCAATAGAACGCTATACTGCGGTCCAAAATACAAATTGACGTGGCAAGACATGTCTGCCACATACCGAATAGCTGTGAGCTGCAAAATACTGCTGCCTCAAAACAGAGCGGCACAGGGCCGCGGCAGGCCACGAAGAAGATAGTGGGACAACCTGAATGTCTTCTTTGAGAATTCTTACGATATCGTGCAGAATATTCTGACCGATGTTATGAATGTAAGTGGCATTTGCCTAGCTGTGGGACATCACAGAATATTAATAAAAATAAATCTGTGCTATTATTAAACAATTACCTATCTTCACCATAATAATAATACTAGCAAAATGTATTATTATATTTCGCCACCCACATTGCGTCATAATCTCATTATCTCACTTTGTGTTGGAAAGTAACAAAAGTGTATTGAAAGTAACAAAGGAGGGATTATCGGCATCCAATCATTCAAACGTTTGATCCTTTCAATTAGCTACAGAATGGAGGAAGCGATTATATCGTCGTTAAGAATACGATATTAAAATTGTTGACAGGGAGCGAATTTAACAAAGAAAATACGTGAGTTTTAGAAAGCTTTAGTGCCTATTTTTTGGTAAATGAAACTGAGGTAGGTTTGATGAGAATTTTCATTGATCCACATGAAGTTCGTTAATTGTCCATTTTTATAGGGTGACTGGTAATTAGTGTACAATACTTAAACACGTGATTATGCTCAGGATAACAAACAACTTTTACTATAGGACTATTTTACTATGGGTTGTTTGTTATCGTGAGCACAATCACGTGTTCAAGTATCGTACACTAATTACCAGTCACCCTATATACTAAAGCCTTCCTTGAGAACCACTCTATCCATTGGAGTGAAAACCGGTGCAGCTGTAGTGTTTGAGTTTATTTCGAGCAGACATACAGAGGCGCCGGATAACTTTGGATATCGATCAGCTGAAATAGGTCCACTGCTGGACTACAGCCAACCCCTCCCTCCCAAACGCTGTGCTTCTTCCTACCACCGATTCTCCCCGGTCAGTGTTCTAGAGCATACACCAATCTTGATGATATGGTTGTCACTCCAGTATATTCGGCCCTATTGGCCTTCCGGCTAAAGTAAAGTGTATCATGCTGCCAGCCTTCTGGGCACTTTTCCTGTTGGTAGCGTTGTGGACAAATTTTTCGATGCCCTGTAACCCCTTTTTGATATTTGTACATATTTTTTCTTTCTATTATAATGTTAGTGTGTATATGTTGTAAATAATAATTACCCTATGTTATTTTGGGTCTTATAGTCGTAAACGCGACCACTGAGGTGTTGAATATGTTTCCCCGGTAGAAAAAAGTGTGAATCGGTTTTTGTTTGAGCCAGTTCTTAATAGCAGCTACGGAGTCTTTAATCGAGCCCGGCTGATGGCAATAGGCTCGCCCTCTATTACATGTAACATAACCATGACTGGCGAAAGCTGGGTTTACTGTTAGGGTACATCAGCTTGAGTCTTCAGGAATTACAGGCGTGATGCTATGTATTTGTGTCAATTATTTTTATAAAAAAAAGTTGCTAATATAAAATAGGCATGACAACAGTATCAAAAATTTGCAAATATGTTAAGTCCGTCAGTTAGAGTATTGGAAAACAATGGACACGTATTTTTGGTTTTTGTAAATCAATGAATATTGACATAGATAAAATGCATCAACATTCGGAACTCGTGATGTTAAAACTAGCTAAAAATTATACCTAGGCGTGACGTATTGAGAATTTTGAAAGCGTCGTATCTTCGATCTTCAATTTTGGTTAACGTAAAAAAATAAAAAATACGGATCAAACATTTTTTGATAATCTTATTGACGGACTTATTTGATTTTTTCTGTCATCTAGCCTATTCTAAAGTTTGTCTAATAAATTTTGTAGAACAGAATGAAACTATAATATTACGTATGTAACGTACTCGTATCTTGGTGTTTGTAAAAATATACTGTTGATTGCCTTTTTAACCCCCGATGAAAAACGACAGGATGAATTAATCGGGAGTTTTCTTAGTTATGTTTGATAAAAATCAGTTCAAGATGGCGGCCGCCACAAAATGGCGGATTACATGTTATTCAACAACTCCCTCTATTTGGGTGTCAAATGAAAGGGCTTGACTAGTAGACAATCAATACAATAAGATAAATTAAAAATACAAGATGGCCGCCAGCACAAAATGACGAATTAACGAATTATTTTCTACTTCACTTTTAGTACATGCATTGTGTTGAAGTTTTTATTTTATTTAATTTTACTTGTTGCATACAGCGACTATACAATAAAACGAGTTTGTGCATTTGAACAATTTTTATATCATCATTTCAAATGTAATTCCACTCCAAATATTTTTGTATCCTTTTAATTTATTTTCACGGTTATTCAAAGATACAATGACTGTCATCGCCAAAATCACCGGGGAACTGATACTATCTCTACGGAAACAAAAAAAAACTGCCCTAAATTGTTATTTATTGCCATAATTAGCTACGTTAGTACATTATAGGTCGTTGACCTGGTAAAATACGCACGCAATCACGCTGTAATGGCCCAAGGGAAAATATTCAGCTTTATTGTTTATATGATGCTCAGCGGTGTGTTGTTCGTTAGCCATTTTGAATTTGTTTTTCATCTTAAATTCTTGTGACATAATTTTTTTCCCTTTGTTTTGGTCGCCATCATCAACGTCATTTCCTTTTGTGAATTAATTTTTAAACAGAGTGAAAATTTTCTCAATATTTCATGTTCTAAAAAAGTTTCCGGTTAGGTGGGATTCTAGATGATTGTAACTGCTAATTATTATTTACAATTAAAAAACAAATAAAAAACAATATTGTGTGTCTCACGACTGCGCACACTAAGCCCAGTTCTGATAGGTTCAGTAAAAATGCTTGACCACTAGTGCTCGATTCCCTGTTTATCAACTAGACCTGCCCCCGTATTCACAAACGTTCGACTCGTTTCCGATTCGACAACTCGTATACCTGTCTTCTTCTGGCATAACGAAAACGACCGAGATAGACAATTAGACATACGACTTCCTGAATCGGAAGCGAATTGAAGCGTTGTGAATACGGGGGCTGTAGTATTGAAGTCACGGATGTAAAACAGTTTTACGATTTTTGTCAATATGTGTATAGAAAGGTACATTACAGACAGGTATTATATTTGATTTTGATTTTTTTTTGATTGAGGCATTTATACCGACCGTTGTTAATGAGTGAGGTATTTCTGTCGTTCAAAGGTCAAGGGTATAGGGTTTTTATGAATCAAATATAATTTAATATTTATATTTATGTCCAGCGATATTTATTAAATATTGTTAATATCATGTCTTGTCTAACCTTAAGTTCATTGTCTCCCTTTAAACTAATTACCACAGCAGAGTCAGTACGTAGGGTAAGGTGCGTATTAAATTAGAAACTTTAGGCTTCTCATAGAATAGACTAGATTTAAGCAAAATGCTTGTCCGTCTCTGTACTTTTGTGCTTGAAAAAAAAATACGATAAATTATATTGTACATGGATGTTTTGGCGTTTGCCCTAAATCGGAACTTTTTGTTTTTAACCGACTTCTAAAAAAGGAGGAGGTTCTCAGTTCGGATGTTTCTATTTTTTTTTTTATGTTTGTTCGGGCATAACTCCGTCGCTTGCCAACCGATTTGGAGAATTCTTTTTTTGTTGGAAAGGGTATTCTTTCCAAATGGTTCCATAGCCACCAAGTCGGGATCTGATGATGGAATTTTGGCGAAATCGAGGGAACTCTTCAAATTTTATATGAAAACGTGTTGCGATTTTGGTATTTTCTACAACAAGTGAAGCATTTGCGTTTGATAAGAACCATTCTACCATCAGATCTGATGATGAAGCCAAGAGTCACGGAACTCCATAATGAAACAATGTACCCTAGTCGTGTTTGGGCTTGTTGTAATTTTAACGGTATGAACTTTCCATGTATATCAAGCACATGTGAACCACTAAAAAGTGAAAAATAAAAACTTTTTTGCAAAAATAAAACCGACTTCAAAAAAAAAAAACAAAAAAGTGAAAAATAACTTTAGCTTCTGAAGTCGGTGACAAAAAAACTAAACCAATGAAACAAAGGTCACCGACTTCAGAAGCTAAAGTTATTTTTCACTTTTTTGATTTTTTTTTGAAGTCGGTTTTATTTTTGCAAAAAAGTTTTTTATCAACACACTTTCATGAATGTTTACAATCAACGCTATGTCAATGACATTCAAGCACTAATAGTGATCTTTGTTGCTAACGTGTAACTCGTTAATAAGATAACACTGGGAATCAATTAAACCTGCTTTCTAATAACATGATATAAGGGGAATTCTTAGTAAAATCTACCTAAATTATGTACAGTCCCAACAGACCAATAATATGTAAACACTTAAGGGTTTTTTAATGTGTGTTTCTCCTACTGTACTGATTAAAATTTCATATTATTTCGTACATAGTATTCTGGAACTCATATTTTATGAAAAAGATCTTATCTCCTCGTTACAATCGTTATTTCTCGCGAAAATAGCTGTAATATTAAGGAAAGTGAATATCTACATATTGGTGCTCGTGACTGTACCTACCCACTATTTTCACTTCCATTAGCTCTAAAACAATAAATTACGTTTCCTGCCCAGTCGAACTTTGCACTGCCAAGCTTTTTGTTCTAAATATAACATGCACAAAGGCAACCTAAGCCTTTGCATAAATGTTATTGACGTTTAGAAAACTTACAGGCTTAAAGGTACCTAAGTATTTATGTACAGAGAGGTTAAAATTAATGTTTAAATGATAAATGTTATTTATTCAGCAAGTAGGTTTTCTCAAACACTTTTACACGTATTGTTTTTTAAAGTAGATGTGGCCGGTGTTTCCTACCTGACTACTTTGAGAAGAAACAGCCGAAACAAACTCAGAGGTCATAGTCTCTTTTGAAGTCCAGACTAACTTGCTTACCCAACTAGCAATTTTCTCTTGGTATATGTACTGATTTAAGAACTAAGGTGTTACAGCAGACTTACATGTGTCTAGACTATGACAATACCTATGTACTAAAAGAATACTAACACTTAGTACGTGCTCTTAGAGATCAGCACAGTTGTCCACAGGTGCATTTTTAAAGAGCATTTGCTCTGGAATATTGTTAGCACTTATAAAAGCATCCTAAAAGTATATTCTTTCTTAGTAGAGCCTGCATTGAGTGTTTTATGAACACTTATGACCTTAAACAACCTATTCTAAAAAAATAAAAAAAATAGAAACATCCGAATTGAGAACCTCCTTTTTTAGAAGTCGGTTAAACATTCTCTTAACGAAGCCGAAAGGCACTTGTTCTCCCCCCCGTCATTGCGATATTTTTTTGTTCTACATCGTACCTTCTAGCTACGGAGATATTCGGTGTCAAAGTTTTTTTTTAAATACAAATGTTTATTGCAAGCTTTATTCTTTACACACCTCCCTGATCCCCGTACTATTCAAACCATTCATCAGCACAATGCTTTACATTGAGTCTACTACAAAACATGATTTTTCACGTAAAATTATTTATTGCGTAAAGTTACTTAGGTTGATGTACAGAATGCCTAGTTGACGGCTTCGTGGTGTGGTTGTTTACACATGTGTATAGGCTTAACTTGCCTGACGTGAAGCAATGATGCTGCCTAGGAGAAACCAAGTTCTTCAAGAAGAAACCAATTCACTCGAGCTTTGAAGAGATCCAGATTATTATGATCCCGAAGTAGAGAAGCCGGCAGTGAATTCCACAATCTGGTGGTTCGCACAATCAAAGCGTGGCTCCTTGTTCGGGTTCGTGGAACTTCAACCATATAGCAAGACAATCTCACTGAGTAAAGGGGGCGCCTTCACGAGGGAGAGAACCGCGGCGATATTATCGTCTTTGCCACGTTTTTCTATACACTCTTGTTCGCGATGGAACAAAAGAAACACTTTGGTTGAGATTCTAATGCGTATAATAGTTTTAGCAAGAATAAAAAAACAGATTTTTGGGAAGATTAATTAAAATGAAGTAATATAATAGACAATTTTGGAATTCGGAACGATGCCGATGTGGCGTTGTATGGTAAGAAGTAAAGAATGTAGTGGAGGTGTCGCTTGAGAGCCACGATCGCGCGATAATCCGCTTCAACGATTGGCTGTTGAATATGACGCCATATTCAGGAGTGGTGATTGGTCAACCGATGCAGACGCAGACATGACGCGATCTTGAGCGTTGATGATTGGTCGAGCAGTGGCGTAGACATCCTCCCGGCCGTTGAAAGCTCTAGTTGCAGCTTTCAACAATCATTCATCGTCATCATTCATCATTGGAAGTAAACAGAGGCGGTTGAGTGCTCGACGAATTGTACCCTTGGCTGTGTTGACATCGGCGACTCTGGCTATTCCATCGGAGCCAGGAAACAGTCTGCTAACTCGTCCTAGGCGCCAGCATAGAGGGGGCGTCTGGTCTTCCTTTATCAGCACCATATCGTCAAGCTGAAGGTCTCTGCGTTTTACTTGCCATTTGGTCCTTTGTTGAAGTTCAGAAATATATTCGGAGGCCCATCGATTCCAAAAGTGTTGCCTTGCTTGTTCGAGGCGCTGGAACCGGTCGAGGCGGTGCGCGTTGGAGTCCACGAAGCTCGGCGTAGGAAGCGACGTTAGTGACCTACCGATTAAAAAGTGAGCAGGGGTAAGAGGTTGGAAATCATTAGGTGAAGGGCTGAGAGGACAAAGGGGTCGGCTGTTTAGGATTGCCTCTATCTGAGCAAATACAGTGGTCAATTCCTCGAATGTGAGGTGAGACTGGCTTAAAATTCGGTGTAGGTGGAATTTTGCTGATTTCACGCCGGCCTCTGCCAGACCGTTGAAATGAGGAGCGTACGCAGGGGAGAAGCGAAATTCAATGCCGCGGCGAGCAGCAAAATCTCCAATAGGCTCAGTATTTGATATGAGAAAGTTACCAATTTCCTTTGCGGCAGCCACAAAATTACGACCATTGTCGCAATAAATAGTCTTAGGCAGTCCTCTACGAGCAATGAATCTATTCACGGTTTGTATGAATGCATCTTTAGTCAGGTCGCTTACGACCTCAAGGTGTAGGCATCTGTAACGGAGACAAACAAATATACAGAGATAACATTTTGTTATCTTACATCCGCGACCTTTGCGATCTATAATTAAAAAGGGCCCGGCAAAGTCCGTGCCAACAGTACTGAAAGGAAAGTCAGGTTCAATGCGATCAGTTGGCAAATTACCCATAATATTAGACATAGTCTCTCCTTTAAATCTCCGGCATATAAAACAATTGCGTGCGACGTTGCGAGCTAGTTTCCTGCCTCCTAAAGGCCAATAGCGCTCTCGAATAGATGCTAGAAGATGTTGAGGCCCTGAGTGAAGCGGGCGTAAATGTTCACTTTGAAAAATTAATTTAGTTAGGCAATGATCTGCCTTTAAAACAATAGGATGCCGTTTATCGTACGGGTATGAAGAATTATTAATGCGCCCTCCAACGCGAAGGAGGCCTTCGTCATCGAGGAATGGGTTCAGAGAACAGATGCTAGTCTTAGCTTTTAATGGTTTTTTAGATTTTAATGAAGATATTTCCTTTAAAAAGGACTGATTCTGAGCAATTTTAGTAAGCATAGTCAAAGCCTTGTCAAGCTCTTGAACTTGTAAGGTGCCTGCCATTTTAGCCCTAGGGTTTCGACAATTATGTATAAATCTAATGACTGTAGCGTACACTCTTTGTAACGTGGAAAGTTTGGAAAATTGTTGAAAATTTGGTGTTGCAGGTGAAGCTTCTGTCACTATGGCGGGCATTGCCTTTAGTTCGGGTAAGTCTACATTTGAAACCGAGAGTACTGGCCATGTTGACTCTGGTTGTTTGAGAAAAGAGGGCCCGTACCACCACAAACTAGATTTACTGACGTCTTGCGGATCAACGCCGCGAGAAGCGAGGTCAGCTGGATTTTCCGCGGTAGGGACGTGACGCCAAGCTGTTGAGTCGGTTGACTCAATGATTGCGGCAACCCTATTAGCAACGAATGTTTTAGTTTTGTCGGGAGACCGAAGCCAGCCCAGTACCACATTGGAGTCAGTCCAATAGACTTTACGTTTAATATCACAACTTAGAGCCTTACTAACAGCGGAACTCAACTCCGCGCCTAGTAAAGCGCCACAAAGTTCCAATCTCGGAATAGTGCAAGCTTTAATAGGAGCCACGCGTGCTTTAGCGCACAATAATTTGACTTGCACGTTTCCATCCCTATCGACGGATCGTAGGTAGACGCAGCTTCCGTAGGCTTGTTGTGAGGCGTCACAGAAACAGTGGAGCTCGGTAAAAACTAAGTTATCTATAAGAACTTGCCTTGGTATTTTTAACGACGACAAAAAATTGATCTGTTTATAAAATTTTATCCATGAAAGTTGAATGTCTTTAGGAACTGGTTCATCCCATCCTAATTTGTTAATCCACAGCCTTTGGAGCAATATTTTAGGTTTGATTGTACACAGGGATAAAAGGCCCAGAGGATCAAATATTTTAAAAGTAGTTGACAAAATTGTTCTTTTTGTATACGTAGGGTTATCTGAATAGTTAATAGGGAAATGAATTTCATCGCTTGATGGGGACCAGCCGATGCCCAATGTACTTGTGGCATTACTAATAATGAGATTGGATTGTTCATTATTTATAAGGTTTTGACATAATAGGTCGGGTAAATTGGATCTGTATTTCCTGAGAGGAAAACAGCCTTTGGCTAGTTCTGTGGCGATTGAGCGCTGAATGTAACGTAATTCGTCGCTTGTGTCAGCAACTGTTAATAAATCGTCACAGTAGAAATCTCTTTGTATTATATTTTTGATCTTAGGATTGTCGCATTCTTCGCCAATCTGCCAAATGCAGCGAGTAGTAAGGAAGCTTGCACTGGCAAAACCGTAGGTGACTGTATTTAGTTTCAGTGTGCGGAGAGGCTCATTTTCACTGTCGCGCCAAAGAATAAGTTGTAAGTCACGATCAGCTTCTCTTAGCCGCACTTGTCGGAACATTTTTTCTATGTCTCCTGACAAAACATATTTGTATTGACGGAAACGTAATAGGATGTTAAACAGTGAGTCTTGTATTGTAGGACCTACCATCTGGAGGTTATTAACGGAAAAGCCAGAGCTTGTGGGCTCAGAGGCATTGAAAACAACTCTGAGCTTAGTAGATTCGCTCTTGTCCCTGAAAACAGGGTGATGAGGAAGAAAATAGGAATTAGGTGGTTTTGGATCAGAAGATTCAGAGAGATGGCCACAGTCAGCGTATTCTTTTATAAATTGGGAGTATTGTTCTTTGAGCTCTGGATTTTTACTAAGACGAGACTCAAGACTATAGAACCGTTTCCTAGCTATGTAATATGATTCTCCCAGACATTCTATTTCGTCTTTTAGTGGAAGCCCTACAACGAAACGACCATCACTTTCTCGAACAGTATTAGAAAGATAGTGCCTTTCACAAAAGGTTTCTTCTTCTGATCGTGGTTGAACTTGTGGGACGTGCTCTAAGTCCCAAAATTTAGTCAATTGTTGATCTGTACTTAAAGATTGTTCTTCTTTAAGTAGAAAGTTGCAAATAGTAGGTTTGTTAGATGAATATTGATTATAAATAGGCATAGGACCTGCGATGAGCCATCCAAGTTTAGAGCTACGAAGGTTTGTTTTGCTTGCCCCTATGGAATGTTGTTTATTACCTATCAAATCCCAAAACAGGTCAGCACCAATAAGCATATCAATTGGGGATGGTTCATTGAAGCTAGGGTCCGCTAGCTCGAACTCACTGAGATCTAGATGATTAGTATCAAAAGGAATTTTTGGTATGTTTTCTGTGATAGTTTGCAAAACGAGGCAAAACATAGAAACTTTAAAAGAAGTATTAATGGATAGTAATTGAAGAGCGCAGCGTTCTGTGCTCAAGTTGAGCTGATTGTTACCTATACCGACAATACCGACATTTGATGGCTGAGGAGTCAAGTTGAGTCTTTGCTTTACACCTTCCGTGATAAAGGACGATTGACTCCCGCTGTCAAGTAACGCTCGGATAGTAATATTATCATTTGTATGAGGGTTCAGTAGGCGTACCCTAGCAGTGCACAGTAGTATTTCAGGTGAAGATAGTGCAGACATAGCTATTGACGTGCCGCTAGGAGTACCAGATGATTGAGTAGTAGGTAAGTGTAGCAAAGAATTATGTTTCTTTCCACATTGACGACAAGAGCCTGGAAGCTTACAAGCTTTACTCTTATGGCCAGGCCTTAGACAGTTTGAACACAAATTCAAAGTTATAACTACAGAGTTCCTATCTTCAGGTGTCTTTGATTTGAATGTCGTGCACTCGTAGAGGCGATGACTGCCCTTGCACACGACACACTCAACTTTATGTTGTGAAGAAGGAGTAGTCTCCTTGGAAGTTACAACAAGCGACTTAGTTGTTGATGTAGTTTGTTTACCTTTATCGAACTTAACAGATTTATTGCGATTGACTATTTCTAACACGTCAGCACGACTTTTCAGAAATGAAAAGAAATCTTCAAGAGCAAGTATATCAGGTAAAGTATTTCGGTGTTCTTCCCATTTGAAATTCGTACCATTGTCTAACTTTTCCGATAGGATATGAATGACTAGGGCGTCCCAATTATTTGTGGGTAGCCCTAGGGTGCTTAGGGCACGTAAGTTTTTGTTCACATGGTCAATGATAGATCTTAGATATTTGTCTGTGTCTCGTACGGCCTCAATTTGAAAAAGTGATTTTAAATGGTTACTGATTAACTGCCTTTTATTGTCATAACGGCTGCAGAGGATAGACCAAGCTTCATTATAATTTTTATCGGAAACTTCTAGGTTACTCAGTACTCGCGCAGCTTCACCCTCCAAATAGGAACCGAGATAGTGAAACTTGTGTACATTCTTAATTTTAGGGTTGTCATGAATCAGTGAACAATAGATTTCCTTAAATTCCAACCATTTATAGTACGTGCCATCGAATTTCGGAATGTGTATAATAGGTAATTTGAATCCTAAACTATTACTATCATGATTGTGTTGATGACACTCATTGGCATGAGAACAACTAGAAATGTGACTTTCTTCCTGTTTAGTGGGTAAGCTACGCGTTTGTATAAAGTTTTGGGCAAAAGAAATGCAATTATCAAAGTCTTGTTCAATTAAATCGCGATTGGTTAATTCATTTGCTAGATTAGGCTCACTTTGAGCTTCTATTTGGTTTTGCAACTCGTCGAAGTCAATAAATAACGCTTCCATTCGCGATAACTTCATTGCAAGCTTACTAATTTCCACAGGAGAAACAGATTCTAAAGTAATTAATGTGTCTAAATAGGTTTTAAATTTAGTAACGCGTCCCTTAATGGCACCACGTTTAATAATCAAATCTTTAAGCTTTGTTTCAGAAGCCATCGCGTCTAGTTATCTAAGTAAATCAATAATAACGTAAGAATACGTTACGCTCCTCGTTTCGCAGTCCGTTGTGCAGCAGAGACCGGTTTCCGTCAGCGAAGACAGGTCGCACAGCTGATAGGCAAGTAGCGCGTAGACAATGGGTGACGTCACGTGGCCGCCGATGTACTCGGCGCAGCGATCGTCTGAAATTTACCACAAGACGACTAACTGAACAGCTGATAGCAATAAGCGTGCGAGCGGGGCGTTGTGCTATAGTAGCTTATGCACATAGGCGATTGTTATAGCAGCTTGCAAATGACGTGAACTAACGGGAAAAAATAATGAAATATATAGGGGGTAGATTGGCAAAATCCAATGAGTATTAAATTGTAATATTGTTGAAAATTACGGTAAATTCGATGTAATTAGGTAAGAATGGTTTTGAAATAGTTTAGATTATGATTTAGTCACCAAACACTCGGCATTGAACCTAGTATGTAATAAGCTCAGATAGAAGAGGAGAAATCTGGGAAAATATGATAGGAACGGGCTCACAGTTAGATCGGTAGGTCATGCGAAGCAGGTAGCAATAGGCCCGCAGCGTGGTTCCAGGACGAAGACAGCAAAGTCGTAGGCCGTTCCGGAATGAAGGCCGCTCCGGGGTGTACGCAGCTCCAACACACCCTTGGCTTGGTGATCCCTTGGCTTCCTTGTAGTTTTTACCAGCTTGTTGATTCCTCCTGGACAGAAACTAGGCGGACGGATTAGTGATCGTGTCCTGTCACGGTCGCCACTTTTTGTTCGCGATGGAACAAAAGAAACACTTTGGTTGAGATTCTAATGCGTATAATAGTTTTAGCAAGAATAAAAAAACAGATTTTTGGGAAGATTAATTAAAATGAAGTAATATAATAGACAATTTTGGAATTCGGAACGATGCCGATGTGGCGTTGTATGGTAAGAAGTAAAGAATGTAGTGGAGGTGTCGCTTGAGAGCCACGATCGCGCGATAATCCGCTTCAACGATTGGCTGTTGAATATGACGCCATATTCAGGAGTGGTGATTGGTCAACCGATGCAGACGCAGACATGACGCGATCTTGAGCGTTGATGATTGGTCGAGCAGTGGCGTAGACACTCTCTTTTGGGTCGTCTCCACTAACGAGAAAATTGCGGCGATATTATCGTCCTTGCCACGTTTTTGTATAGACTCTCTTTTGGGTCGTCTCCACGAGCAAGAGAATCGCGGCGATATTATCGTCCTTGCCACATTTTTCTATAGACTCTCTTTTGGGTCGTCTCCACGAGTAAGAGAATCGCGGCGATATTATCGTTCTTGCCACGTTTTTCTATACACTCTCTTTTGGGTCGTCTCCACGAGCGAGAAAATCGCGGCGATATTATCGTTATTGCCACGTTTTGCTTTACACTCTCTTTTGGGTCGTCTCCAGGAGCGAGAGAAACGCGGCGATATTTTTTTAATAGAAATACATCAAATCACCGCGTGAGTCAAGCTTTTATCGGTAGCACAACTATTTGCAGCAATTCTATTACCAATAAAAATGAAGCATATTATAGGGCTGTAAAAGTCAGTGAGAACTGAGTTCTAGGTCCTGAAACAGATTTTTCACCGATAATGTAATAATGAGTGTCTAATAAAAGCCTCAGCATAAATAAAACACTCTCTTTGGGTATCAGGGGGATACGCTAACAGTACTTTCTCGCAAAATGTAAACGAAACCTTTATACCTACTAAGCGCAAAAACGCAATCTAAGTAACTACATAGATTTCCCGATTGGGCATTTCAGTACACAGACTGAGTTGGCTTTCACGTAATAAAAGATCAAATTGAACACACTTCAAAGTACAGATAAATAGAATCGAAAACATCTTGAACTGTCAATCGATAAAGATTTATAAAGGATGTGTGTTTATGGGGTTTTGAGTCTTACTGCTTTGGTTATAAGGTTGTAAGCGCTTGGTGCTTTGCGGTGGGTTTTGTTAGGCTAGCGATACGCGAGCGGTGAGTTGTTGCAAAATGTTTTGTTGTTGTTAAGATGGGGAATGATAATGTTTTGTCATTGGAATGTTCCTTGGTAGTAAACATATCTTTCGATTTCCAAATACACTTTTTTGTGATTATTTCTTAAGTTAGTCGTAGTAGTAGTAGTTTGAAAGCTTATCTTAAGAGTCGGCTCATAGTAAATACTCCTGTGACGTCTGGCAGTGAAGAGACCCCAAATAGTAAGAAAATAAAATGGTCATCTTTTTTATGGTCAGCGAGGCAGTTCGTCCGTCTTAATATGACGACAGGTCGTGTTAACGTCGCGTTCATGTTCCACGCGCGCCTCAAAGAGATTTCAGCAGAATTAAAAAGGGTCCACAAAGGCCGATCCCTACCGGGGGTGCGGGACTGTTCGAAAGAGATACCGTGGCCCCGCAAAACAAACCTGGATGGGTTTTAGTCAGTAAAAGTCAACCCACTCCCTCCCAACGATTTCCCACACGAAAAAAAGGCTTATTAGTTGCCTCCTTGGACTAGTTGTCGCAAGTGCTATTGGTGAGCATGAGAACATGGAATCAAATCCTAGGCCGTGCGACACTATTAATGGGTTTTCCATCTTGAAATCGCTCGCTGGACATTACACACAGCACCATCTAGTGCCACACTAAGCAGGGCTTGTGTCGTGGTCACCAGACAGTTGATATACTACATATATACTTTTTGTTTGTAATACATACTTATTATACATATAAACATCCAAGACTCGGAAACAAATTTTAATGTCCATGCTCATCACACAAACATTTGCTAATACCGGGATTCGAACCCGGGATCCTAAGAACGTAAGGCAGCCACACTACCACTTCGCTATTTGGGTCGTCAATTCTTAATAGTGTCTAGGAAACTGGATTTTAAATGTCATTTTTAATGTCTAGTGGCTAGTCTTATTTACAACGTCAAAGTAACCAATTTTCTAACTTCCCTTATATGACTGATTAGTTGCAAAACATGCTCCATCAATGTCACTACAACTAAATTGGAAACAGCATTTCCCGACACTAACAAAATTTTTCAAACTAACATTTTTATCCATAGACTAGATTTATTTACATTTTAGTAAATAGAATAATCAACTATGTTGACACTAGTCGTACGATATTAATTAAATATAATATTAATCTCGCAATAAATAAAATTATAATCATTTTTGTGCAATAGAAATAAATATTCAACATTAATTAATAGCAATGATAACCATTACATTTACAATACATTTTAACAATAACATAATTATGGAAATTCTAAATTATTATTGCGTAAAGTACAATTCTGGGCGCAACCAGGATCGCATAGAACAGTGGCGATACGAATAATTTCTATGAAGCTCTATAGAGTTTACATGGTACTTCTATAAAAATGTAGTGAATCCACGATGACGTTGGCAAAGAGAATCAAAATAGTGACATCTGTCAAAACAGGCTTTGCCTCTGTGGTTTCTGGTTTGAGGTGCCTCCGAAGTGGTCCCGTTAGTTACTAAAACTTTAACTGGAACTTCATAGATTGCAAAATTACATTATTAATTTATTAACATTCTTTGAAAAGTAGATAATATTACGGCTTTTATCCCTGATAGGTTAGGAAAAGTTGTACCGAATAGTACCCCAACAATTTTATTCAGCAGTGATGCCCGATGTAATAGGGGGTAAGCCTATTGCCATCAACTGGGCACGAGTGTAGACTCCGTGGCTGCTTATAAGAAATATTCTGGATAAAAAAAACTAAATAACACTTTTCTGACTTGGCCAAGGCAAACAAGGCAGTCTTGTGGTCTATGAAATGTAATCGTTATGAATCCTACCTTTCTTTGTAAGCACTACACTATGAACAAATAAACCATAATATAGCATTATCAAGCAGCCTATAGTGTTCCATATTCGTACAGGCCACCTCTCTGTGAAAAAAAGAACCAATCTTCAAACAAAAAAAAAACGTGCGTCTGCAGTGTTCCTTAATCAAATTATTCAAATAGAAGATTCCGCTCGCCTCCGAGGCGCCCGTGGAGCATTCAACAAATAAGAACATTTACCCGATGAGGACTCTGTTAAGCATTGCAATCTGTTGTTTATGTATACACCCGCTTCTTTTGATTTCGTATATATTTACCTCAGTTGGGAATTCTGTGTGAAGACGGAGTTGAGTTTGAGTGGATTGATTAGGCCTTTTGTTTCGTTAACATTGATAATGTGTAGGACTAGTTGGGTCAGTTGTTAATAGTATAATTAGCTTATAACACATTATACATCTTAAGAAGACGGGTATTTATCGCGAATTTACCTTTAATTTAATCCCGACGTTTCGACCGGATTGCACCAGCCGTGGTCGCGGGGAGACTGAAGTATTGGAGGTACCGCGACAGCAAAGTGAAGGCGTTTATTCAACTACCCTCACTCATCTTCATAAATGTTAATTAGGGCCGGTTCACACTAGGACAGCACACTACACTAACAGTGTCCGTATATTGAGGCGATTTCACTTGACGAGTACACTTAGTGACACAGAGTAGCTTATAACAGCCGTCCTCCTCCGAATCACTATTTACCACCAAGTGAGCATCTCCCTGCAGGGTCTAACCTTCCGTGGTCCACCTGGAAGTCCTTGAACTGTCTCCGGACCCAAGCGGGAAGATGTAACTCCAACCTAGTGAAGTGATGAGACTAACGCAATGAAACAGGATCGGGGTGTCAAAAAGTTAAGAAATAACTTCTTAACTTTTTGAAATCCGTCGACCACCATTACCTTTTTTTTGCACTAACCACGTTCGAAACCATTTTAGATTTTTGTTAATTGTTTAATCACACAAATCTATGCATAATTGCCCCAAAGACATAATCTACTTTAATATAGAGTCTGTTCAAGTACTCAACTTACATTTTGAAAAGCAGAAGAAAACGCTGCTGGCGTTGAAGTTGTGATGTCACCTTAAATATGGTGTTACATGCTGTTCTTGTTAACCGCAACGCCACTGTAGTTTGCAATCTGCGGTAACCGCAGACAGAGGCGCACTTAGGAATTATTCCTTTAAAATTACAACGTAGGAAAATTAAAGTACGAAGATTATCGTAGAACTCATCATTGCCACACTTTTTACCAATTACGGAAGGAATTTAGGGAAACAGCAGCATATTATGTTTTTCTTGGGAACGTAATGTATCTGGCTTAACAAGCTAATTTTCTTCAATGGCTTAATTTTAGCTTATTATTGTTTACATTTTGTGCGTGCTTTCTTGAATTTGTTTACCATTGAATTAACTTTTCTAGCCCTTTTTTTTTTTTTTTTTTTAAGGATGGGACATCATCAAATGACCCCCCCCACTCTGGGCGGAGCGGGAGGGAGTGTCAGACTCTTACTGACTAAAAAACATCCATGTTCCTTCCTCGCCTTTTACGTTCCGGGACCGCGGTATCTCTTTCGAACAGGCCCGCAACCCCGGCAGGCTTCGGCCCTCGCGGGCCCCTCTCCTTTTGCTGACATCTCTTTGAGGCGCGCGTGGAACACGAACGCGCCGTCGACACGGCCTGTCGTCGTCGTTAGACGGCCGGACGGCTAGCTAGGACTTTTCTAGCCCTCACTACCAGTTTTCAACTCAATCTTAATCAAAATATTATAAATTAAAGAATTTTCTTTTTATCCCACTAACGATTTCCAACAAACCAAAGATTGATCAAAGAAACCGTATTTACCTATCAATTTGATGCCAAAAACTTTGATTCTTCGACGTGGAAATGAAATCCTGGCCGATAATAAGGCCTCAAGCCTTCAAACCGACAGGCTAAGTTAATTAAAAATTAAATTTAGGAGCTCATCGCTTTGATAGAGATCTTATAACGATTCGACGGAGAATCGAACGTTATAATGTCTTTCTAGCACGCGAGGTATATTGACTTAGGTACGGTCGTACGGGCGGGTTAGCTCGGTAATATTTTAAGGAGTTAATAGTTGTATGGAAAAAAGAAAATTAGAAACGTTTCAAAGATGTTTATTTTTAAAATATACAAATAAAATCGCATTTATATTTCCCAAAGGTTAGGTAAAGTTTAAGTCGAATAGTAAGAATAGGGGCCGAGCCAGATGCAATCATCATATTTTTTTAATAAATTGGGCTTTATCAAGAATACGCTGAACCCACTAAAATGAATAAATTTCCAGATTAGGCTTGATTATCCTACTCTATCCTTTTAATACTGCGATTTTCTGATATGTCACCCATGGTGTTAGGAAGGGGTACTTTGGGGGTAAATCAGGCCGATGTGCACCAGTGTGCAAAAAATACGTATGTACATTTATACTCACCCTTTTTCCCATAGGGGTACGTAGAGCATAAACAACGCAGGCTACCATCCTTAAATATTCGTTGCGAGTTCGACCTACTACACGCACCTAACTTTTCTGTGCAGCGTCGCGTCGAGTCGTTACCCGTGGTCCCGGTGGATCGACCCATTATCGGGTCCATGGGTAATTTTAATTACCCGTGGATATAGCATTAGGGATTGTTTCTTGGACTTCTGAATATTTCGATAGAAAATACTAATCCATAGCAACAGCATGTCATATCCCACCGTGCACCGGGACCACGGGCAAGGAGTGACTGGATATAATTTGACTACGGGTTTATTGGATTTTGAATTTTGTTATCTACCAACTACCAGGAGGCGAGGTATTTTATGTTTTAATAGGAATCTTTTAACCAATTCATGTACATTTCGATTATCGCATCGCGTATCTCTAAAAGAAGGCAAAGACAAGTTTGAGATGAGAAAGAAGGATTTAGGATAGTGAAGTCTCACAAACTACCAGGACGCCAGAAACATAAAGAAGAATTTTCTACACTGCTTACTGCATGACAATCTAAATGTACATGGATTGATTAAGAGATTCCTATTAAAAATATAAAATACCTCCTTTATGGTTCGGGCCTCCTGATAATGGGTAGAAAAAAAAATCCGTAGTCAAATATGCAATCACTCGTTACCCGTGGTCCCGTTGCACGGTAGGATATGATAGGCTATTTCTATGGATTTGTATTTTCTGTCGATATATTCAGAAGTCCAGGAAACAATCCCTAATGCTTTGGAACCACGGGTAATTAAAATTACCCATGGACCCGGTAATGGGTCGCCCACCGGGACCTCGGGTAACGACTCGTCGCGTCGCATCTCTGTGTGAATTGACCCTTTAGTGTAAATATTCTTTAGGTCGTCCCCTCACAACATAGTCTTATACACACACTCAAGATAGACATTCCAAGACTAGAGTAGGCGACAAAGCCTCTATACTTTTAATAACCATAAATTTTAATGGCCTCAACAAAGAGCACATGAAACATTTTTATTAGATGATATAAAACATACTCAATTTAATGGAACGTCGGTGTTTCAAATGGATTTGTTCAATTCGTGTCAAAGGCGCCATTTGTTATTTCTAGAATTATGATGTTGTGTACAAGTGTTGTAAAATGCTTTGAATTTGTTTTGTCATTAGCGTCTTTTTTGTTCTGTGAGGTATGTTTTTGCTTTTGATTAATGTTGTTAGGTTCTAGTCCTTTTTCTTGATTATGTTTGCAGTTTTCTTTGTGAGTTTGTAAGTAGTCCAAGCTGATTTAATACAATATATTGTAGTACTTTATAGCCAACGTCAGTGGTAACACTTTGATTTTGAGCTGGTCTACTTAAGTAGAACGTGCTTTTATTAGAATGCGAGGCCAACTTATAATGGTTTCCTCATCACTGGCATGTGGCCTACTCTACAAAAGTCCAATGTGCTTCGTTTAATATCATGGCGATATGCATTTGACCTTGACTATCAAAAATAGGTATCAAAGCAATTTTAGTTCCTTTGGACACTAAATTACGCCTCAAAATTCACCAATTTGGTTACAATATCAATGTAATGTCACCACACTAAAGTCCTACATTTATTTATTCAATGAAGTACAATAGTGGTCCATAGGCGGACTTAATGCCGCAAGGAATTCTCTACCAGTCAACCTTTTGGTCAAATAGACAGCATTGTGATAGATACAATAAAAATAAAAAGAAACATACCATCTTGTAAGCATAAAATAAAACACAAATCAAAAACGTAAAAAAGAAGTCCAGGAATGGTAACTCGGACTTAATTATAACGCTACAGAAAACCTACTTGCAATTGAGTACACAAACTAACACTAATTCGTATCATAATACACACATCATGTTACCTTTAAGTTTCATTTCAGGATTAGAAATCTATCAAATGCAGCGGGCATTTGATACATTTTCATAATTAACCATATTTGTCGAGAGAGACTGGATCCTGCGATATCTTATTGTAACACTTTCTTTGAAACAATAAAAAAATATTATCTATTATTAATTGGGTACCTACATACTAATACATAAATAAGCACATAAAATAAACTAACATGTATTAAAATACATACAAATAGTAAACAATTTAAACTTCCGAACTGCATCATCCTACGCATCGAACTTCCATTTTCTAATGGCTCGATACCATTATCAGAGGGGCTCATTACATTTTACGTGGCTTAATCCAGCCCACTCGTTTCAACAAAGTCAGCAAGCGATTCTAGTCTTTATGCAAATGTAATTATGAGTGTCGGGTGACTATTGTCAGGGAGCGAGCAGGGGTAATCAAGTTACCCTTTTTCGAGTGAAAAAATTCTGGTCGAAACTGTTTCGTGCCTCGATTTTGATAGCGAAATGAGTTTGCAGGACGTGTGAGAGAATGTGTGATTACGAAGTATAAAGGGAATGATAGATTTTTAGTCATTTGTTCATGCTTTGTAATCCATTTTGACTTTTATTGGGAACTAGCTTCTGCCAGCGGCTTCGCCCGCGTGAAGTTTGATTATTGTCCCATGGGATCTTACTACCGGAATAAAATGTATCCTATGTTTTATGTGGGTCATAGCGTGATGATATAAACGTAAGAGTAAACAAATATAATAATAACAAATCTCCGAACTGCTAAGCTATCGGGAGTTACACGTGTTATTGTGAGTCAACTATAAAAGATAGACATATGCTGTCTTGGGATATTTTTTATATAATTTTATGTGGAATATTTCCGTTATACATGATTTCTATGTAGCTTTAACCATTAAGGCTGCACACGCGACGGAAGCTAAAAAAACCAAGTAACTTCTCCCGTTATCCCAACATTTCCTTTCACTGCTCTGCTCCTATTAATGGTAGCGTGATGAAAAGTATACTATTACCTGCTCAGGAGTATGTAGAATAATTGTACCAAGTTTCGTTAAAATCCGTCGAGTAGTTTTTTTTTCTATAAATAACATACAGACAGACAGACAGACAGACAGACAGACAGACAGACAGACAGACAAAAATTTTACTGATTGCATTTTTGGCATCAGTATCGATCACTAATCACCCCCCGATAGTTATTTTGTAAATATATTTCATGTACAGAATTGACCTCTCTACAGATTTATTATAAGTATAGATAGATATAAACTAAGAATCGTAGAATTTCAAATAAAATGGCTAACAATTGATGTGGGATTTTAGACGATCCAATCACTATCTTGCAAGAGAGTAGTGAAGATACCAGTACAGTTTGTAGAATGTACAAATACAGACCGAAAACATTCCGACCTCGCCCCAGAGGTCCGGCGCGTAATCCCCGTTCAATCCCTCCCCGACCCTTGCTCGAGCCAGCCCGCGATGCTGAGCCTGTAGTAATAAAACAGTCACTAAATAAAGACCAGAACCAGCCTGTCCTTTTGCTGCCCCCAGCGACGCCCTAAGCCGAGGTCCGTACCCCACAGGGGGTGCCCTTAGAGCGCTGTCGCTTAGTTTATAGTCATTTTCGCCTTGGCCGGAGGCCTTAAATTCAAGGCATCCACAGGACTTGCCCGGTTAAGCAGAAACCAGTCTTCATAGACCGAACTGCGAGGTGCCCTAAACAACAAAAAAAAAATGTGGGATTTTAGTATGAGGATTCAATTAGACTACATTTTTAGATTCGAAATCCCTTTGGCACGCTTTGTTAAAAATACAAACTTTACTTTTTTACCCACTGAACACACATCGTATAAAAAACGCTCTAATACAATTATTTTCCATTCCATAAAATCTAATAGTTCCACGGACTAACAAGAATAGTCGAGCATGTTATTTTAAAATTCAGTATCAATTATTTAAAAACAACCCAATTGTTACCGAAATACTTTCCACAAAGCTATTTTATGAATAAATAATATAAAACGATCGATTGGAAGACGACTAAAATACGATCTAAGTGATCAATTATGTTATTTATGCTCGAAAATAAACAATTTGAATAAGTTATATTGGAAGGCCAGAAACAATTGAAGATCAAATAAACAATGGCCGATCACGAGAATGGAATCAATCGAAGTTAATATTGAATTTCCAAAAGGAGTAATATAAGTAACAAGTATCTTTTTTTTAACCACGGACGCCAAAATATACGCACACACACAAAGACGCGTCAAACTTATAACACCACGGGGTGTTATAAGTTTGACAAGTCTGTGTGTGTGTGTGTGTGGCTTCGTAGCACCCAAACGGATGAACCGATTTTGATTTTGTTTGTTTTTGTTTGAAAGGTTAATATGTTTGATAAAAATAAGTCCAAGATGGCCACCACCACAAAATGGCGGATTACATATTTATTCACAGTTTTTTTTGTTACGTACCTTTTCTTGTTATTCTTTTTTATAATAGTCTTACAATGACATGTACTCTATGACTCCCACAAATCTTTGTAACTGTAATTTGTGGGACAAAAATATTTTGTATTATAATTATACTAGCTGACCCGCGCAACTTCGTCTGCGTAAGACGAACCAACAGTTCCTAAAATTAGCGCGTTCAACCAACCTAACAAACAAACTCTGCAGCTTTATAATATTAGTTCAGATTCAGACTGAAGTCAGTAACAATTTTTTTTTTCTCGAATAGGTTTATATTAAACTCCAAAATATTCAACTTATGTTTGTCCGAATAATGACTCTTCCCTCGACAGCCTTACGTTTCCATCCTTGGACACTCGACAATATCATACTCCAGCTAGGTCGGAAGTTCTCATCAAGTGGCATGACATGAGCCGAGACACGTTAACGCTGCTTCAAACTGTTGCGGACATCTCGCATCTGCCTTCCTTCTCCAAAGTCAGACTTTCAATGATAGTCATACTCCAGGCAGGTCAACACAATACGACGTAGATGCTGTAAACTCTTGAAAACCTATTGCAAATTATTTTCGTCTCCAAGCCTCCATCATGAGACCTTCGATGACAGTAATATTCTAGCTATTTCTAAAGTTCTCATCAAGGTGCATTAAGTGAGCCCAATGACGATATAGCTGCTGTTAACTGTTGATTATCTCTTGCTACTACCTTCAGTCTCCATTGTTAGACCATCGATGACAGTCATGATCCAGCTAGGTTTAAGGTTCTTATCAAGATGCACGAAATGAGCCTTAGACACGATAGAGCAGATTTGAAGTGTTGTGGAACTCTTGTGACTGCTTTTCATCTCCATCGTCAGATCTCCGATAATACTCATACTCTAGCTAGGTCTAAAGTGTATATCAAGGTGCGTGAAATGAGTCGACACACGATGTAGCTGCTGTAACTGATCACAGTCAAACTTCAGACAGGTCTAAAGTTGTCAAAAAGGTTTATGAAATAAGCCCCAAAACGATCTTCTTCTTTATCGTGTGGTTAGTGCCTAACCTGTTGTCAGAGTTTTTATGCCGCCCAAGGTCCTCTGTCTTGGCTTTACATGCCGTCGAGAAATAACTCTCAGGCATGCTGTGGTTTTCTCACGATATCTTTCTTCACCGAAGCAAGCGATCTTTCCTTCCTTATCGTGTTGTTGCCTAACCAGGTGTCAGATTTTTTATGCTGCCCATGGGCCTATTTTTTTTTTTAAGGATGGGAAATCATCAAATGACCCCCCCCCACTCTGGGCGGAGCGGGAGGGAGTGTCAGACTCTTACTGACTAAAAACCATCCATGTTCCTTCCTCGCCTTTTACGTTCCGGGGCGAACAGGCCCGCAACCCCGGCAGGCTTCGGCACTTGCTGGGCCCCGCTCCTTTTGTTGACATCTCTTTGAGGCGCGCGTGGAACACGAACGCTCCGTCGACACGGCCTGTCGTCGTCGTTAGACGGCCGGACGGCTAGCTAGCCCATAGCCAGCCGTCCACAGGCCCGCATCTACGGTGGCCGGTAGCCACCACGTGGCCCCCGACGCCCGTTGCGTCTCCCGCGGCGGCCGGGAAGAGAGGATCTCTCCCTCTCTCGTTCCGCCACCTCCTTAGCTAGCATGACTGCTTCGCAGAAGGAGGCGACGGCTTCCCATTCCGTCTCGCTCCGGACCATGGATTGAACCAGGGCCGGACGCGAGAGGTCGCCGCCGCCGATCGCCGCCACGAGGACACGGCGGAGCTCCGCCCACGCACGGCAGACTTCCACCGTGTGCTCCACCGTGTCCTCCGGTCGATCCTCGCAGTGGAGACACCCGGGCGATTCCTCCCGCCCGATTCGGTGCAGGTACCTCCCGAAACATCCGTGTCCGGTGAGGACCTGCGTCAGGCGGAAGGTGAGGACGCCGTGGCGCCTCTCCACTGCCCATGGGCCTCTGACTTGGCTTAACATGCCAAATGTCTCTCAGGCATGTTTGTTTCCTCACGATGTTTCAGCAAGCGATGTTTATACAATACGCACATGAATTCGAACACAACTATTTTCAATAAAAAATGGGTCAAACTTTGCTAAACACGCTTTTCAATCAAAATAATCATGAAAATCGGACTTCTATGGAAAAAGTTATGCGTCATCATCATCATCATCCATAGTCCGACTTCAGCGACTGCTGGGTACAGGCCTCTCTTTGTTTGTGCCAAGCTCCACGCTCTTGTGCCAGTCTCATCCAGGATATTCCCGCAATAGCAACAATATCGTCTGCTTATCTCACCGCTGGACGAACAAAACTTCTGTTTGGATTTCTAGAATGCCACTTGGTCACAGCTTTACTCCACCTGACATCACCACGCCTTGCTAGGTGTCCTGCCCTACTCCATTTGAATTACCATCATTCATCATTATTTCAGCGCAAAGACGTCCAATGCTGGACATAGGCCTATCAAGTGTCGCCACATTGACCGGTCTCGTGCGACTTCATCATTTGAGTATTGCTCAGCCATAATATAGGTACCTACATAAAGAGAAAGAGGCGTTGAATCGAGAACTTCTTCCAAAAATCCCAAACTTGAGACATCTGACACGGAAGAAGTCATCCCCAGAGTGGGAGAAGTCATTTGATGATTTCACATCCTAAAAAAAAACAGAAAAAAGACATCTGACACGGGCGAATGCCAGTATCATTCTTTCACGGAAAATCATAACACCGTGATTCAGAAAATGGAGTCAAATGAACAACGCCATTTATAGAGCATGAAGTTAAACTGCTAAAACATATGCATGGAAAGCAGTCGAACGGACACTCTACTGGCTTTGTAGATTTTTAAAGCAAGGTCATGTTGACTATTCTGTTCTTCTCTATCTTGTGATTTTTATTCATAAGTACCATTTTGGTTTCATAGATGTCATTGCATGTATCCTTAGATTATGATGATAAGTTCTCCTTAAAAACTTTAAAGTCATATATCTTTTGATGGAGAGCACCGATTGCAAAGAAACAAAAATTAAAACTTTCTCTAAGTTATGCACAATAATAATTTGTGCATTCAATAAAACCACATTGTTTTTTTAATTTACACGTGAAAGGGCTACGTAGAGACACACAGACACAGACGAAATTTTAAGAAATAGTAGAAAAAACCGACTTCAAAAAAAACAAAAAAGTGAAAAATAACTTTAGCTTCTGAAGTCGGTGACCTTTGTTTGATTGCTTTAGTTATTTTGTCACCGACTTCATCATCAGATCTGATGGTAGAATGGTTCTTATCAAACGCAAATGCTTCATTTGTTGTAGAAAATACCAAAATCGCAACACGTTTTCAGAAAAAAATTGAAGAGTTCCCTCGATTTCGCCAAGATTCCATCATCAGATCCCAATTTGGTGGCTATGGGACCAACTTGGAAGTATACCCTTTCAAACAAAAAAAGAATTTTTCAAATCGGTTCAGGCGTCTTCGAGTAATCGGTGAACATACATAAAAAAAAAAAATACATACAGTCGAATAGAGAACCTCCTCCTTTTTGGAAGTCGGTTAAAATTATTGTGTGTGATCCTTTAACAGTTTAAGCGCCATGTTTACAGATTTATTATTTGAAATAAATGACTCCCAAACTGTCGTTTAAGTGTTAAAAAAATATGTATAAAACTATGATTTGGAAATATGTAAGCTTTAAAAAAACAAAATACTTTGTTACAATAAAAAGTGAAAACCGATTGGTTTTTGAACATGCGAACCAAAGTTATTATCAGAAATCTTACAGCATTAAATCAAAAAGTATTCTTTGTCTGTACTGAGGCTTGATCTTGCGACTCACTGTTAGAAAGGCGGTTGCCGTCACCGACGGGCTATTTGTTCTCGTGACAATCTGTTTAAAATAGTTATTTTATTACAATGCATGTTATGACAGTTGTCAGTTGTCAAACAGTTGAAAACTATAGACGAAATGCAATATTGCTCACCCCCGTCAATAATTAGCGTGATAATATATAGCCTATGTCCTTCCCTGGGTTGAAATACATCTCCTTGCCAAATTTCATTACGATCCGATCAGCCGTTTTTTCGTGAAAAGGTAGCAGACAGACAAACAGAGATACTTTCACATTTATATAATGGTATGGATTCAACAACTCCCTCAATATGGGTATCAAATGAAAGGGCTTGACTAGTAAAATACTCTACACTATGACAAATTTAAAATTCGAGATGGCCGCCAGCACAAAATGGTGAATTAACGAATTATTTTGTATTTACCTTTTAGTACATTGTGTCGGGGGTTTTTTAAGTCTAATATAATTTTGCTTGTTTATTAAACTTTCTGCGTCGATAATCTCGTGGTCGCAAACATGGCTGCTGTGCATGAGATTCTGGGTTCGATTCCCAATTCCCAGGTTGGGCAAAGTCATATTGGGTTTATTCATCAGGAGTTTCTTAGTGGCAACCAAGGAGTCTGGAATTGTGCCCAATCACCCCCTATAGAGTTTAAATAGAGGATGAAGGTACAGATTAACATAGGTTAAGTGTTTATTGCTGCAATTGTAGTGAATCCCTGTAGTCTGAATAAGTTAAAATATAAGTTTTTAATATGTATCTAAATACCATCGGAGTGCGTGGCTGTTTTCTAAAGCCTAGTAACTCGCCTGCTTTTATTGCGTGATTTCGGTAAAATGGGTGTGATAAAGTGAAAAAGTACAAGTGGGATAGTATTTGTGGACAGCCGATACAAGTGAAAACTCGTAGCCGATTCGGCTTAGCCGTAGTGGATCGGAGTGCTACGAAAAGCGTACGTGACGGTCACGCGAGTTCCATGATTTTTGTTCACTATAAGTGCTCAACGAAGCTTAAGAAGTTTTCACTCCAAAAAAACATTAATTCAGGCGTCGCGTCGTGCGGGCCTGTAGACGGTTAGCTATAGGCTAGCTAGCCGTTCGTCCGTCTAATGACGACAGGCCGTGTCGACGGCGCGTTCGTGTTCCACGCGCGCCTTAAAGAGATGTCAGCATAAAGGGAGGGGCCCGCAAGGGCCGAAGCCTGCCGGGGTTGCGGGACTGTCCGAAAGAGATACCGCGACCCCGAAACGTAAAGGGCAAGGAAGGAACATGGATGGATTTCAGTCAGTGAAAGTCTGGTACTCCCGCCCGCTCCACCCAGAGTGGGAGAAGTCATTGACCATTACCCATCTGAAAAAAAAGGCGTCGCGTCGTTATTGTATTGGCAGGTATATTGCTACGCAACTCCTTTAAGGCGCTTAGACGAGCTAAATTAGCAACTCTATTTGTGGTGGTGGGTGGCTTTGAAATGCTATTAGAATAAAGTTCTAATCAGCTTGCACTACAAAGTGGTTGTTACGTCAGCCACTGCGGGCCAAATAGCGCTAAATGAGTAGTTTCGAACGATTTACAAAAAAACTATTGATTGGAATAAAAAAACTGAAACGGTATCATGCTAATATATTTCTTGTAGAATTATTTGCCAAAAAATCATAATGATCGCATGCATATTAGTATGTTTTTTATTGTTTGAAAGATATTTTTAGAGATAAGTTCGTGATTTCTTTTTATCGAGCCAAATTAATTGTATTATGTTTTTAAAACAGTTTCATGCTAGCATATATCCTGGAGAAATATCATATAGTTTTTTGGTCATGTTTATAGCAGTGAATCATATACTTTTATTAATATTATAAAACTCGCGTTTAGCTCATGTAATCGCCGTTTTAAATTAAAATATATCAGAAGATAAAATATTTACTATACAATATACATACAACATAACATAGTTTCTATCTTATCTCCGGAAATTATTCTGAAATTGGGACCTTGAGGGCTGTTCAGATAAGGTACCTAGTTCTTGTGATGCCATCATGATTGCCAAGTCTCAAGTGTCTAGTCTAAGGATTTTCCAATCTAGTTTTTGAAAGGTAATACTATTTTTTATTAGGGCAGGTTCCCGTTACGTTGCTAAGCAAAAATGGCGCTTCATTTTATTTCAGTTCTTTTGTCTTCAAACACTTTAATTGGAGAGGAGCTTAGTAATAGTTTTAAATTACTATTAAGATATTTTGTTTTAGATTATTATTATTTGATCCTCTAAAATCTAATTGATTATTGTAAAAGAGCGCTTCAATGAATGATTTATATTAATTATTGCATCTACAAATAAATTATAAATTAACCGCTTTCTAGGTAGCATGATAATTACGTTTAAGCGTACTCAATTAATATTTGGTATAATTTTTGTATAAATTATTTAAAATTAGTACCACCATGGCTCTGGACAGGTTCTTTTGTACCCAGCAGACAAAACTAGCACTTTAACTTTTATTTGAGTTTGACCTTGATATCTGGGTGAAACTGAAATTTAGCTATACAAAAAAGTAATTTTTATATTTTTTTTACATAAAAAGTATCATCAGATCATTTAAATATACTATGCCAATTTCTTTAAGAAAGTTGTAAATGTATCATAATTTATTTTCTTTTCCAAGGTCTAGTCTAGTAAACGCAGAGAAACAAACTGCAGTTTCCTTAGACGGGAAGAAAAAGAAAACATCAAAAATCAACTACCCAATACCATTAAAAACGACATTAATTCCTTAAAAGATTTCAATAAATATTTAATAGCTACTCTTAAAAATCACAAGCCAGCTGAATCACCAGCGAATTTTTCCATTCGCTGCTTTGTGCGAGAATTCAAATTATATGTAAATACGGTACTCCCTATGTTGAGACATCAGTTGGTATTATGCTAATGTCGTAACGAGTCAACTCTGAACGGTTAATCAAGCCATATTCGTATTGAGACGTTACAAACTGTGGTACGAAATACCCCTTTTGGATTCTGATACTAATACGTGTGGATGGGTTTATTTGGCGTTCGAAAAACGCGCCGTGTTCGGTTATCGAAACGTCGAACGGAATTATTGTTGCGTTCCGCGGTGGATGGTTAAATTCGGCGTAGTTTTAGATAAAGTGTGCCCAAAATATTGTCACCCTTTAAGTCACAATATTTTGGCAAAGTTATGTGGTGGGAAATCGGGGTGTTCGTAAAAGTAATTGTTAAAGGCTCTAGCTGCTATTTCGGTAATATCATGAAAAACGATATTTAAAGTGAAAATATTTTCATTATTTAATTCGATCGATTGAGTGTCTACACCTAGACATACACTATAAAAGCAAAAGCAACGCGCTCTGCGTGTTGGTTTGTCTGTTACCTGTCCTGAGACGTTATTGATTGAACAGATTTCGATGAAATTGCACCCAACACACAGGTTACTTTTAACAAAGTAAAAAAAGAAACATATATAATCTATTTTATTTATTTATATTATATTTATGTTTTTTTTTAATAATCGTAACCGTGTGATAATTTCCGTACCCCGATTAATAAGAGACGTAAATTCCTGTTTAGCAGAATCATTATACGAAAATAGGTTAACAAAACACCAATGCCCCAGATAAAAGATATGAATATATCATTACTTATATGGTTTATTTCATGAAATCATCACCAATCCCACTTGACATGGAAACACAAACAAACAATAACACCGCACAGACGACAAATTCTAAGAAATCACTTAAATATTTCTTTATTCCACGACTTGAGCCTAATTAAAGAAAAAAAAAAGAAGCAAAAACAATATAAAGGCCTTGCTCCCTAGGTGCGGTCCGACGTGACGGGAATAAACACAAAATAAAAGTAAATAATAATGCCGAAACCCTTGTACTTTTCCATTATGGGTTTTAATGTCATGGGGCAAGGATTCTACCACCTATTATGGTAGTAATTTATTAATGCCCTCTATTAGTAATATTCGCATTATCTGATAAAATGAGGAAACGTTAGATTCAAGATGGCCGCTGATAGGGGAAAATGGTATTACCTATATGGGTATTATTTTTATAAGTGAGACGTAATGTACTGCACGAATATTTTGGTTCGTATATTATTTAGTGACTTGTTTTATTAAAATTAAAATTGTCGAATATTTTTCTAATAGTATGAAATATCTGAGATCCCAGTAGGTACAGTTAATTTTAATTGCTTAACCTAAAGATCAGGGATAAAGGGAAAAGAGAGGTGGATGAATGACCACCCTTATATACCGAGTTTTCTCCGTGCCTCGGAAAGCACGTTGAGCTGGTTCCGGCTCTCATGTAGATCTCTGACAGTCCTTATAGGTAGTCAGTGGTCCAAAAAGTCTGATAACCAGTCTTACCAAGTGGTATCGTATTACCCAGCAATAAATAGGTTATGGAGATCAGATAGGCAGTCGCTCCATGTTTAATATTGATTATCAGCTGCATCCGGTTAGACCGGAAGCCGACGCCATTATTGTTGGGAAAAAGGCTAGGCAGTTAATGATGAGAAGATCGCAATAGGTACAGTTTATTTTAAAAAACTTCAAGGTAAGTAAAACGTGGTTAGCACAGATTGTGGTTTTCAGATATACACCTACCACTGTTTGTCTCTGCACCACCCTAAGGTTGACTGGTAGAAAATGCCTATGGCATTAAGAGGCCTGCGGAGCATGCGTTTTTCGTACCAAAATAATTTGTAAATCAAACATATTCTTTAAGTAGTGTGTATTTATTTCGATTAGATTACAGAGTAGATAGGTCCCCAAACACATATTCAGAATGGACACTGATTTAAACAAGAGTTATGAGAACAATATTTGTTTCTATAGAAATTTTAAATTCCTCATAACTCGCCTTTATATCATTGTCCTTTCAAAATATTTATTTGGAAACATAGATATTCTGTAATCCAATCGAAATATATACACACTACCTTAAGGCGATTACATGAGCTAAACGCGTGTTTTATAATTACATTATAAAACAATACCAGAAAAATATATGATATTCTTCAGGATATATGCTAGCATGATAGTGTTTTGAAAACCTAATACAATTAATTTGAACTTGATAAAAAAAACATGAACTAATGTCTAAAAATATCTTTCAAACAAAAAAAAACATACTTATTTGCTTGCGATCATTCTGATTTTTTGGCAAATAATTCTGCATGACAGTGTTTTAGTTTTTTAATCTAATCAATAGCTTTTTTATAAATCGATCGAAACCACTCATTTCGCGCTATTTGGCCCGCAGTGACTGACGTAACAATCACTTTGTAGTGCAAGCTGATTGGAACTTTATTCTAACAGCATTTCAAACGAAGTTTGAACCATCACAAATAGAGTTGCTAATTTAGCTCGTCATGTTTGGTTTTCATTTTATTTTGGTATTACGTTTGTGTGAAAAGTGCACGCTCTGCCGGCCCCTTAAGTCCACCGTTGTTGTCTAAACTCAATACTAGCTAATATTATTATAAAGAGGAAGGTTTTGTATTTGTATATGTAACGAATGAACTTAAAAACTACTAAACCGATTTGAGAAAGTCTTTCAGCAATGGATACCTTCATCTTCTTCTATCAGCGAGTAAAATAGTCTATATTTTATTCCCGGTTTCTCACAAAAACGGGAAATACGCGGTTGACGACCGCTAGTCTACACTAATATTATTAAGAGATAAAATTTGTGTTAAATAAGTAAATAATAAGTTCCTCTAAATTATCAGCAAATTAAAAAAAACAGGGTTTAGTAATCTTCTTACCTGATTTGTGGTGATAACTTGATATTAAGCGATATGGAGTCGAGAGTCCAGCGGTAATTGTGTTAGGTACCCAATAATTGGGTTGTTCAGGACAGATAGACAGTCGTTCAGCGTAAAATCTTGTAATTCAGCTGCATCCAGTTAGATTGGAAGCCGACCCTACGATATTTGGGAAAAGGCTGGGCAGGCTTTCATGTTTTACTCTGAACGCTCTTAATACAGGGTGTAAACCACCTCATCACAAAGCCGTTAACCAAGCATTCTGTACATCAAACTAAGTAACTTGACATAAAAAATTATTGCTTGGAAACAACTTTTATATTTGAGGTTATAAATCATGTTTTGTGGTAGAACTCAATGTAACGCACTTAAAACATTGTGCTGATGGATTGATAGAATAGTACAGGGGACCTGGAGGTGTTAAAAGTAAAAATCTTACAAAAATAACCTGTATTAAAAAAAAAAAATGTCAAAAAGTTGTAACTTTGAACCCCCATATCTCCGTAACTAGAAGGTTCCTAGGTATGGTGTAGAACAAAAAAATCATCGCAGAGGTGTTTTACACCCTTAATGCACGTCTTTCGACTACATCGTTATGTATAATCTCAACATTAACCAAGATTTTGTAACAACATTTTTGATTGAAAAGAGTGTCCATGGAGTTTCTTGACCATTCTTCTCCATAGAGATCTACATTTTGGAATGTGTAACTACAGTACTTTCTCAAGTTATTTATGCCTAGTGTATGTGACTGTGGCTTCGCTTTTTTTGTCTTATTGTCATCCAAAAGTGTCGTCATGATCTCATTGCAATAAATGGTTTGAGTTTTAGTTTGCAGAAAAATAATGAAAAAGTTCTTTAGGACGTCATTTTCACTAAATTATATGGAATATGACGTACATTATGACAAACTCTTAAATCTGTCTGTGTCATATGACTTTCCTTTAAACCCTGCTGATCAAACGAAGAGAAATAGCTCAAAGATAAATAAGTTATAGCCTCATCCTATCTTACGAGAAAACTAACATTCTTTCGAAATTAAACTGTCGATTTATTTGCTCTGGCAGATGGATTGCTTGTTGGTGGGGCAATTGTCTATTTTAACCTGACCCACCTCTTTAGCGGCACACTATACTCTTATGACGAGTTTCTTAGACGGTGAGAGGGGTGAGGGGTTTCAGGTTAAGCTGGTAGAGATACAGCACGTCAGTTTTGGCGAATCGTAGTCGGAAGTCCGAGGTCACGTGACGCTCGCGGCGTATATCCGGTTACGAGTAGGGAGCGATTCCGTAAAGGGTGGGAATCATTTGAAATTGCTTGAAATTTCTATATTTTGGGTAATGTTACGGCGTATTTTTATTTGTTGTTGGCTTCTTTTGGTGTCATATTAAATGGGTACAGGGAAAATGTTGTTGGTAAAATATACTTGTATTTCTGTTTCTTTTAGACCTGTTGTAATTATTATGATAACGTTTCGTGTTTCTGATTTCTCCGCAGCAGACATGAAGTTAGGATCTGTGCACAGTTGATGGCAATTAGCTCACCCCCAAATATATGTGTCTTAAATATAGCTGGCGAAATGTGGGTGTACTATATTTGCGACACTTCTGCTTAACCCTTCGGCGATTAAAGGCGTGATGTTATGGCATAAACAGTAGCTGACATCATTCTCCATACATGTTTTCTTACAAAATGTTGTTTTTTAGGACCTCTGGTATATCAAAAATCATGTATTCACCGAAATAATCGGTGCCAACGCCCCTCCCAAGTGGCAAAATCGCTTTGAATAAGACTTTATTCTTAGAATAACGTCTGAGTAAGCTTTGTAAATCTGTTAAAGCTTTTAATGTGCGTGAATAAGACATCATAATAGAATAAGTAAATATAAAGCGCCGAATACACTAGGGAACATTTTGTCCCGCAACATGACGCGCGACACTAAATATACGTGACGCTGCAACGTTGCATAGTGTCCCGCAACATGACCCACAACATTGTACGTGACGCGGGGCATGTTGCTTGCTCCCGCCTCGAGAGCGAGCGCACGTGTCCCGCGTCAGTGTTGCGCCATTTGTCACTGAGTGTAGTCGCGTACGCAACGTGCCTTTAAAATGTCTGTAGTGTGGGGAAATGATACCGTGCTTTTGCTTATAGAGCTTTACGAAAGTCGTGACTTGTTGTGGGATACTTCACACCGTGACTATCGAAATAAAATAAAGAAAAATGATGCATGGGAGGATATTGCCAAGGCGCTTAAATTGCCTAGAAAAGAATTCATTTGCAATAAAGTTTCAAAATCAGACGATGACATGCGAGTAAAATTCACAAACGATCCGTCAGACATTCGGAGATCACTTAGAATATTGACTCTTCTTTCTCGTTGTAATAAGAAATTCCGCATCCACCACCTTCTCTTTCTCTTACGTTTCAACACACTCGATATAATTACTATGTACGCAGCACTAATAGCCACAACCTCCTCGGGCGACATTTCTATAAACACAGAAGTGTGGTCGACAAAATGTTCCGCGACATGTATGTCGGCACATTCCACGTAGTTGTTGAGGAACATGTTCCGCAACATGTTGCTCCAATTGTCCCCTAGTGTATCCGTGGCTTAAAGTTGAATAAAGCTTTTTTTGTGGTGGTGTAGTGGGTTTTTTCAGTGGAAATCTGGATTTACAATAGACTCGGCTCGCCCTCTGTTCAATGGAACTTAACATCACTACATATAAAACAAAGTCTCCCGCCGCATCTGTCTGTCCATATGTATGCTTAGATCTTCAAAACTACGCAACGGATTTTGATGCGGGTTTTTTTAATAGATATAGTGATTTAAGAGGAAGGTTTTAGTACATAATTTTAAGCGGGCAAAGCCGCGGGCATCGGCTAGTGTGAAATAATATGACTTCTTTACAGACCAACCTGGCTCGTTGGTCTATCGGGTCACAACTGCTCTGGGGCTGCGGGACTGCTCTAAAGAGATACTTTGGTCCGGAACACAAAGGACTAAGAAGGTACATGGATGGGTTTTAGTCAGTAAAAATCTGATACGCCCTTCCGCTCCGCCCAGAGCGGGATCTTTGATGATTTCCCATCCGAAAAAAAAGGAAATGAGGTTTGTAATGAGGCTTCAGAGCCGCAAATACACATGCCAGAAAATTGTAACTTGTAGTCTTAGGTTCAAAGTATAAGGTCCATGTTCACCGAGAAGATAAATTATTTAAAAACAGCTGTCACTGTGACATGTTCCCATACAAAAATGTGTTTTAAACAGCTGTTTTTAGATAATCGTCCGTCATCTTTTTGGTGAACGTGGACCTAAGATTTTCACGTTTTTTCACTACACTTAAAGTACTTACAGGATAATATCCGTGATTTTCTTTGGTATCTATGAGCTCCCGAGATATTTTGACGCTGTTGCAAGCATCATGATCGCGGGAATACTGAAGAGGTAAGCGGGCGGGACGAAATTATTGATGGGATATTAACAAATAAAATAAATAAATATCGTTGGACATTAACACACAGCGCCACCTAGTACCACACTAAGCAAAGCTTTTGTCGTGGACATTAGATAGTTGATATCCTACATATTTGTACTTTTTTAGTTTGTAAATACATACTTATTATACATTAAACATCCATGACTCGGAAACAAATGTCCATGCTCATCACACAAACATTTGCTCCTACCGGGATTCGATCCCAGGACCCTAAGAACTTATGGCAGCGTCACTACCACTACGTCATTCGAGTCGTCAAATATTATCCCGTAAGTATTTTAAGTGTCTTGGGTTCAATTCCCAGCTTGGGAAAAATGTTATTGGGTTATTTCATTATCTTTCATCTTCTTATCGTTTGGCTAGTGCTGAACTGAGCTTCAGATGCCGTTGAGAAATATCTCTCAGGCATGCTGGTTTCTTCACGATTTTCCATTATGAAATTCTAAGTAGCAGAGTTTGAATTCAGTTGATGGCATTTGGGTAGCCCCTATTAAATGGGATTTAACTAGCTGTATGTAATACAGGCGCACACTTCCGTTTTACCCGTCTGAGATTTCATTCGTTATGTTATGCTAACTTTTTTGTACATTATTTGCCTATAATATCGTCCCTACACGAAACGTGACAGCCTGTATATAAGTCTATTTGCGCGCTAACCCCAAAATGAAACGTATACGGTTCTATCAAAGCTGACGTAAGTACAGTTTACTTTCCCCTAAGCGCATAGACACTATCGTTTCATACGCGATAGGAAATATGATATGTTTTTATGGCTTGGTTCTACCGAACACATCAGAAATGCGAAGCTAATTTTTTTTTAAATATCGCATTTGTTTCTTTGTTTCCTTTTTGTTCTTATTTTAAAAGAGTTGGAATTAACCAGTTTTTTTTTTTAATCTGATCAGAATGTGATTCTATCTTAGTCCGTTTAATCTGAAAATGGTGTAGAAACCAGTCAGCTACATTTTAAAGTAATGCGTGAATATCTATTTGCACGATAGTTCTTGGTACACTTGTGTCTTTGCGCGGTCAATATTGATGCAACTATGGCTTTTAAACCCTATTTTTCCTGGAATTTTTACATAATATTTAAAGTTCGTAGGTCAAAGATCAAAGAAAACCTCTATAAAACTATAAGCATTTTTGTCATTATCTTTAACCCTTGATCTTATCAAAAATCAAAGGGAATCTAACCCTCAATTTACATCCTAAAAACAATAAAACGACTACGTGAGACAAAAAGTCACCGTAAATGTAAGTGCTAATAAAATGGACGACTCTCTATCGCCTCTAACTATAAACTTTTGGCCCAAAATCAAATCTTAGATTATGTCCTGATGTCTCCTCGTAAAATAACGAAGGGTCGACGAATCAGAAGAATTGTTATTGTTGAAGATATGCAATATCGCTAGTGAAGACCCTCTTTCACAAAAATAGGGTGTTTGTGAAACGAATATGAATACGATTACTATTTTGTAGTAAGTAAATACGTATTTCCGCATCACGCTTTAGAACGGCCCAGTCAAATAATAACAGCCGCTCGGACCGGTCTTTAGGTTAAGTCGTGCTTGCCTAGGTTGTTCTGTGGATGGGTGACCCTTACATACCGAGTTTCCTCCATGCCTCATAAAGCACGTTAAGCTTTTGGTCCCAGCTCTCATTTGTCCATCTTTGGCAATCGTGACTCAATGTCTGACAACCAGTCTTACCAAGTGGTATAGTGTTAACCAGTATTAACTGGGTTGTGGAGGTCAGATAGGCAGTCGCTTCTTGTAAAATGCTGGTAATCAGCTGCATCCTATTACATTGGAAGCCGGCTCCAACATAGTTGGCTAGGCAGAATGATGCTTTGGAATGGCCTTGCAACTGGGTCGGTGATGTCAGATGGGCAGTCGCTGCATGTCAAATACTGATAATCAGCTCATCTACTGTCTCTAGTTAGACATGAAGCCGTTGACCCCAATATTGTAATACATCAGATCCGTCATACATCCGATTAGGCAGTTGGTACCAAATGGTTGCATAAATACACTCGTATGGTGGATTTTACCTCTACACAAATATTTCGAGGATACATTGACAAAGCAAAAAAGAAGAAAAGAATACATACAGCACCAATTTCAAATAACATAGGAGAAGGGTAGGAATATTATGATGATGAACGTTTTTTCAAAATTCTACTACCGACTCCTGTCTGTGGAATTCTGAGCTAAACTTCCTGCAATTCTTCTTTTACATAACATAACTTCGCCCCTGTCATCCCAGACCGATCGTTCTAGTAGTATATTTGCCATCATGCAACCACGGAGTGCAGATTCCGAGAGACATTCGTGATAGTAAAAACTCAATACCACTTCGCCTGACCTTTCGCCTAGACCCGAATCTAACCCAGAACTTCATGCCCAGCAGAAGCGTTTGCGATCTGCACTAGAATCATGAGGCAGAAAAGAAATCACATTATAACTTTAATTTTAACCACACCAAAATAACGTTAAACGTGTAACATCGTTGCTCCAAACACATTCAGTCCCCGATTTAATTCACGAATGTTTAAAACAAAATGTATTGTTTTTATGTTAATTGGATTAGGAATTAGTGGGGCGTGTAATAGGGTGGCTACAGTACCGAATGGTACGGAATCGGCACGGTGGTACACCTGTCCCTTTTTTATAGAAAGAGTTGTGTGTTGCTTTGTTTTGTTTTGAAATGGTTAGAATTAGTGTTGGGAAATGCTGTGATTAAACTGAGAATATTTATTCATAATTTACCTGCCCTGTTTTTCTTTTGTTTTCTATGATTATCTCTTTCCTTCCCTCTTCTCGGTGAAATTGTCGCCAAAACTCGGGAACAGTAGCTGTGGATAAATAAACCATTTATATTTATAACGCTCCTGATCCATGGACTATCCAACAAAAATATTTTTTCAATTTCAGTATTTCCTGAGATTAGCGCGTTCAACCAAACAAACAAACAAACAAACTCTTCTGCTTTATAATATTTGTATAGATAAATAATAAAAAAACACCCTTTTTTTAGCCGAAAGACGTCCAATGATTCCCGCAACCTTCACCAGGTCACCTATTGGGAGGTTTTCCAACGCAACGTCTTCCGGTTCGCGGTCGTTACTCTAGAACTTTTCGGCCACATTGGCCATCCGTTCTTCAAGCAATATGCCCTGCCCACTGCCACTTAAGTTTGGCAATTCTTTGTTTCAAATAATACGTCCTGATTACTTTTTGTTTATTCTGTGGTCGCACCACTCATTAAATGTGATACTTCAACCTGAGCTATCCTCTCGCTTTACGGAGTTTCAATTAAATAAGAAGCCGGCTCATATTGGTTTTGTTACCACTTATGTGCCCGTATTTACGTTTATTTGTTGTTACCCGATACAAATAAATAAATAAGTAATACTCATAGGCTCTGGTCGAAGTTTCAGCTTCGGTCATCTTCGGCTAACCTTCGGCTTCGGCCCGGATGTTTGGTGAAGGTCTAACAAGTATTGAAATTGAACGCACTTTTACGAATACGTGATGGAAGAAATGACGTGCTGGAGGCAGGGTTAAGACAATCAAAGTGTTATTATTTATGTTAAGGTATACATCATATACCTAGAGCCAACTTAAGAAAAAACGTTATGATTTTGTTGTTGTTTCGGTTAGATATCAACATTCGGCTATTAATACTCATGAATCAAAGTCATGTTTTATTGAAAAACTTGATTTTTTTAATGAAACTAAGTATTTAGCTTAACTGTCGTCCAACAAATTAATCTTTTATCGCCTTAACTTTTTTATACAAATTGAGTAGGCAAACTAACCTACACCTCTCCTATAAATTGCCATATACTAGAAATACCTGCAGTATGTATACTGTCAAACGTTACTTTACTTTACTGGAACGAATGCGGGAAGTCCAACATGATTGTAATATCCCGATTTTTATTTTTACCTTCACTCACAATATCGCGTCGGCTACAAAAAACGCTCGTTCCTACATGTATTTTATTACGCAACATTTTTGTGTAGGGGTGGAAATGAAATTTATATCGGCGTAGGGAATCTCAAATATATTGTAACGCTGTCATAAAACAATAAATGCGACTTCAATTATGTAAATCGGTTGTACGAGCAAAGTTCAACAAATAAAAATAAACTTCCCCTTTCTCCCCTAAATATGAAATTGCAATATAAGAATATAAGGGGATACTTCCTTATTATGAACTTATTCCATTCATGGTGTTTTTCATACCATAATCTCCCTCTCCCCTGGCTCCCCAGGTTTCCCCTTTGTGTTAAAAGATTGCAAAGATTTGATGGTGTTCTCTGACGGCCGCCGAAGTGCAAAGAGAGGGAGACTCGGTAGGAAATTGATCATTACTGTCTGGGGATATTTTAACAGTGGTTTGTCATTGTACTCTGTTTTTGAAGGAAGGGTCAACACCCCGTTAGGGAATGCTCACAGCTGTTACTGTGCGTTTTGATTGACAGTTTTTATGAATATAATTTTGTTTTAATAACATAATATGTAGATCATTTGCATTAATAATAACGTAAAATGTAAAAAAATACTTGTAAATTTATTAAAATGTGATTAAACGTATTTACTTACGTGAATTTAAAAGCACGGAGTGAACATTGGAAACCATACTTGGAGCTGGCTCGTTCTGAAACAATTTTGATTAGCCTAGTCAAAATTCCATTTAGAAATGTAATTTTGTAAACATTCCTACAGGGACAACATAAATTTTTACGTGTCATTCAGTAGGTAGCATTTTCGGCCAGGTACTCGTTTCGATTGGTACCACTGTCCAATCACATACCATCTCATCTTTCCCGTTGTGCACTTACTAATCAACACATGACCTCTCTTTGAGAACGATGCACTTGGATTATACAAAAGAAAGACAATATTACTGTGATTTGAGCTTCAAACGAATGATGATATCAATATGTTTGACGAAAAGAAAATACCACCGAATTTATAGAAAATCGATCTTTTTGATCATTGTCTCGTATCTAAAAAATTATAGGAAATGGGCGTGAAGAAAAACAGCAGCGGTTTGAATTTAAATATACGTTACTCGTTTATTTTAAAAAAAACTCACAAGGAAGGTTATAGTATCGGCCTCCTAGCACAGTGTAGATAGGACTGAGAAGTAACTTAAGGCAACCAACGCTTTTTACACGACTGCCCAAAAAAAAGAGTGTTATGTTTTCAGGGTTCATGTATGTATACAGTATGTATGTATGTTTGTGAGTTTCTTTATTCCACCATAACTTCTAAACGCCTGAACCGATTTCGTTATGCGTGGTATCGTTAGAATCCTTGTGTTAGCCCGGGTAACATAGGCTATAGAAAAACTTTGGAAATAATAGGGTTGCCATGATTAATGAAGAAACATCACCTAAATTTTTTTATATTGTTGAAAATTCGTTTACGCATATAACCATCGTCCAGAACTCTTTGAGTAAATTACAAAATGTACAGTGCCGACCAAAAGTCGATAAGCAATCTCACAAAGCAATAGCTTGACGTTTAGTTTGACTTACGACCTTCTACTTTCAACAAAATAGATATTGTCAGCAACTAGTTGTAGTTCATAATTTCAATGCCAATATCTAAGACATGATGGCCTAGCGGTTGGGCCCGTCCAGAATTAAGAGCGAATCAGTAAGCCGTGAGTTCAAATCCCGCACAGTTACTTTTACTCTTTTTGTAAGTTTTTACTCTACAGAAATATTATATTATTTAACTTGTTTGCTTTGTTCACACATTTCGTAAAGTTAGGGAGGTAGATAGAAAAATAAGTCAAGAATTTTGTTAGATTTCTGTGAGGTAGACATGAGTTTTATGAATATTTTAACTTGATCGGAATGAACTTTGTCGTTTGGTTGTAGTCATACAGAATACACTATATAATGTGGTATTTGATGGTTAGTGACTGGTGGTTTAATAGATAGCGGTATTGTTGTTGGTGTGATTCTTACAATGCGGGCAAATATTAATATTAAGGCGAGGGCGACTATTATCGCGAATTATCCGCGCTTCATAAAAGTGGCCTTAATAGGACTAAATGTGAGTATTATAATTATTTATGAATTGTAACTTAAACATTAAAAATTTAAAAACGAATGGGTATTATAAATTGTTCATTTATTTGGTGACCTGTGGTTTACTTAATTCGTTATTTTTTTTTCATCTATCATGCAAGATAAATAATTAGTGTTTATTATTGGATTTATAAATGCAGAGTGAATGAAGTCACTTTAGTATTTATTACAGCTGCCTAACATCATTTTTTTTGTTTAGAGAAATGCAGTAAGTCTCTGGATCAAAAGGTATGAGGAAGAAGGGAGCCTTGCAAGTAGACAGCGAAGTGGAAGGTCGTCGCTTATTAGCGAAGCGCAGCGACAACATATCGTGGGCGAGTATGAAACCAATGGTTTCACACCTACGACACACTCGGAGTCACCGCAAACTGTTCGCCGTGCCCTCCACGCTGAAGGCTTGCATCACAGAAGATCAGCTAAAATGCCCTTCTTGACAGAAAGACATAAAGAAGAACGATTACATTTCGCACGGGAATATTTAGACTTTCACTGGATTACTTCCATTTTGTTCCGGTTCGCGGTCGCCACTCCAGAACTTTTCGACCCCATCGGCCATCCGTTCTGCGAGCAATGTGCCCTGCCCACTGCCACTTAACTTTAGCAATTCTTCGGGCTACGTCGGTGACCTTGGTTCTCTTGCGGATGTCTTCATTTCTGATGCGATCACGCAAGTAAACTCCGAGCATAGCCCTCTCCATTGCCCTTTGGGTGACTTTAAGCCGCATACGTCTACTTGACTGCATTGAAAATAATGGGGGTTATACAAAATATTAATCCCTAATGTTCTAGTTTTAATTAGACGTGTTACAAAATATTTAGCGATATTAATAATTCCTAAATTGAGGTTTAGTTTCAATCTTCTTTTCTTCAGGAAAATGAACACTTAAACTATAACCTCAATATGAGTTACATTTATTGTGACGTCACATAAAAAACATATTCACGAAGTATAAATTATGTATTAGTTTTCAGTAAGCTCTGTTGAATACCGATAGATAGAAGTGGGTATCAACAATTATATTTGTGTTATTAGAATATCCTTGTTATGTTAATAAAAAATGACTTAAAAGTGGGTATCCAGATACACAAAAAAATCTTATGAACGGTAACAAGAGAACTTCTTATATCTAGGTAGGAATGTGACGTTACAAATCTTATTAAAGTTGTTAATTATATGAATAAATGAAACGAATAAAACAATTTTTGTTATCTGTCAGCACTTTTTTTTCCACCTTCCAACACCGAAAAAATATTACACAATCTCATAAATAGTTATGATGGGTTATTAACTTATATTTAAATCTTTATAAAAAATAAATAATGAGCATGAACCCATTTCAAAATAAATACCTAAGTAAATAGTTTTTGTATAAAATACAAATATAAATTAAAGTGGTTACAAAAAAAAAACCCGTATGTAAACGGGATTTGAACTCAAGACACGTTGATCGTGAATCCACTGCTTAACCTAAACAGCTATCAACACCTGGTAGATATGGTCGAAGTTTACCTATCCAATGCAAATACGATCATGCGTTTGCTGCGTGTATAACAAAAGAGACGGTAATATATATCTTTTTGTTTCGTGGAGAGCGACGCGACAACTTGCGACAGTAGGCGACTCTGTGGCTGTGGTGTGCGTAGGTACTGTATTGAGACAGCTTACACATACAGCCGCACGGACGCTCGGCCGTGCGTTCACAGCAATATGATCCTTCGCGTGCCTGTGCGCTTATGAACGCTTACTGTACAACAGATTTTTTTTTTGTTCGTTCACAAATAATTTTGTTGCTCGTTGAATTGGTCGTCGATTATAAAAAAATAAATAACGAAAATATACTAGTAGCATGAACTGGTTATTAGGAAGGCATTCCGCACTGTCAGTTCCTAACAAGATCCTGCTCTACAAATCCGTCCTTATGCCAGTATGGACTTATGGTATACAACTATGGGGTTGCGCCAAAGAAAGCAATGTCGAAATTATACAAAAATTCCAGAACAAAGTACTCAAGAACATCGTGAATGCGCCTTGGTATATAAGAATTGACGACATCCATCGGGACCTACATATAGAGTTCGTAAACAGTATTATCCAAAAATATGCAGAAGCTCACGAACATCGGCTTCATCATCATGTTAATGTCGAGGCCATCCAGCTCCTCGATAACACGGACATAGTAAGAAGGCTCAAAAGGACTAAACCTTTTGAGTTAGTGTAGTGTAATGGAGTGATATTATTATATTTGTGAATTTACCGTGAGTGAAATATAGTACCTAGCTATTTATATGGACACAAGAACAAAGTGACATCGCCTTAATAGACGCTAAGTAAACGCAATGGACGTGTTCTTAGATATAATTTTACTTTTAGCAAATTAAGTTAGATTAAAATTGCTTATTAGCCTTATTAGGCTAGATTGTAATATAAATAAAAAACCTTTAAAAAAAAAAAAAAAAAAAAAAAATTTAGTTTCTATAACAATACCTCAACAATTAAAATCCTTTCTAGACAACTTAGCTAGTATTATGTTTAATAAAAAACTTGTTAGTACTACATGCTACCCCTGTTGGTGTCGTTATTTGTTTTTCTTAGGACACGTGGTTAGATTATCTTATTGTGGACTTGCGGATATGTTATTTTAATAACCTTGGGTATATTTGTGAAAAAAAAACTATTTGATAATCTAACTAATGGTTACATTATCAAAATTTATTGAACACGTATACGTTCTTGTCAAATAAATGATAAGTGACGACGATACAGCTGCAGCACGCTCAAATCTCGAGTGACGTCACAAATAAATAAATCGTTTAATTATTTATCTTTACTTCAGGTAGAACCCATACATTCGTTTGTATTCCTTAGCCTATGTTAGTGGCCTTCAGTCTTAATAGCATTCACGCTCAGAAGACTGCTGTCGCTGCCCCGCATCCGACGCAGTAGTAAAGCGGATCTCTTGCGAATGATCGCAAAGATTATGACTAAATTTGTTTTCTACATACTAAACCCACTAAACTGCGTAGTTTGTCGGCGGGATTGGCGCTCATTATTGTAATAATGAGCGATAATATAATTAAAAAATACCCATTTAACCAACAGACACACAGACAGTGGTATTAACTTAGTAGGTACAGAGAGTTGAGCCAGCGCTACAAACACCACCTATGCATCAACGTGCAGGTAGGTACTATAGCATAAACGATGCAACACGTATTTAAGGAGCTATCCCAGATTGAGTGAAGGAGTAAAGAAAACACAAGGATATTGGAAAAATAATGAATAAAAGAAAACAAGAAAAAAAAAATAACAACAATTTAATTTGGCCTTCAATTAAATTTCAATATTTTGTATTCCCTTCCCTCGCCCTAACAACTTCTCGAAGACGGTTCTTCATTGTAATAATCTGATTAGCTTCTGAATCGATTCTTGCGGGATACCTTCCCACTCATCAAAGCCAATTTCAGCTCATTCACACTTGAAGGAGCAGGTTTTCTTAAACGAACCCACACGTGCTCAGTGGGATTCAAGTTCGGGCTGAGCGCTAGCCGTTCAGTGTGGCGATACCAACAACTTCGAGGTAGTCAGTTGTGGCACGGGAAGTGTGACAACAAGCGTTATCGTGCATAAGGAGGAAGCCATCCCCGATATATCTCGCATAAGGAACATGTTCTAGCAGAATATCGGAAATGTAGCAGTTTGAAGTTAGACCACCTCCTCGTTCTCCTCCAGGCACGAAAAGAAGCTCTGTTTTACCGTCGAAGGAAATCCCGGCCCATTATAATAATTATTATTATTTTAAGCCACTGTCTCAGTGAAACAGCACTACGCAAATTGCCCCCCAGGCCGCCTGTAGCCACAACCCTTCGGTCGCTGCCGTGCAAACATATTTTGCACTCGTCGGAGAACAGGACCCGCCTCTATTGCTCAACCTCCCAATCAAGATGGTAGCAAGCAAATTGAAGGCGTGCTCATCGGTGATCTGCCGTTAGTTTCGGGCCTGTGGCAGGCCTTTTTGGAGTCAAATTAGCTTGCTTAAGTCTTCGACGAACTGTCCACTCGCTGGCATCTATCCCACGAACATTTCGGAGCTCCTGTTGGACGTCGACACCAGTCAAATGTCGATTTCAGAGAGAGGTTGACATGATAAAACGTTCATCCCTCTCCGATGTGCACCGGCGCCGTCCAGATCTTGGTCTCAGGATAAAGCCACCAGTCTTCCGAAAGCGTTTCGAAATACAGGACTGGCTTATATAGAGCTGACTTGCAACAGCCTGCTGGCTGACCCCTTCTTGCAATAGAGCGACGATTTGTGCTGCTCCTATAGGTGGAGTATCCATTGTCGTGCACGTTCAAGGGTCAAAAGTTGCGAAGATGTGTACCAGTCAACGTGTGAAAGCCGACTGATAAGAAAATCCGACATTGCGTGCTTCTATAGGGGGTAACAAAATAGGCCGCCACTCGCAACGTATCAAACAATTGAAGCATATCTTTTTCCATACTACTTCGCGTAATATCTTTAAAATGGTACCATTTTTATTATTATTCATAGCTAGATATTAAGTACTCAAGATTGCGCGAAATCAATTCCAAGAAAGTGATTCCACACTTATGCTCGCGAGTGTATTATCACAACTTGGTATTATTACATTCAGTATATATTATTACATTCAGTATATTTTAGTGTTTGTTTAGTAATTCTATTATTATCGTTGTTTACCAGTCGTATTATTAGACAAATGGTTCTTTCAAAGAAAACCAAGAAAGCTCGTCGATTTGCGAATAAACTTAAAAATGAATCTCCGAATTCACGTGAAAAGAGACTGAAAAATATGAGGGCGATAATGACCCAACATTAAAAAATATAATAATAATAATAAACAACGCCTCACGACAGTACCTTAGCGTCATATAAAATATCTAAGGCAATCTAGTTTCGCATTGGTTGTTGGTTAACATGTTATTTTGTCACTAAAAGGTGTGAAATAAAAAATAATAATTAAAAAAATTTAAAAACACGCCTGCCGTGTCAAAAAATTAACTAAAAAGTAAAAAATAAGTAAACAAAAATAGAAAACAAAGAAAAACAACATTGTAATTGCAGTCGGGGGACCCGTAAATAAATTTTCTACAGAACTGTCCCCCGACTGCAATTACAATGTTGTTTTTCTTTGTTTTCTATTTTTGTTTACTTATTTTTTACTTTTTAGTTAATTTTTTGACACGGCAGGCGTGTTTTTAAATTTTTTTAATTATTATTTTATAACATTCGTTTAGTGAACGAATGACTGTGTTGCCAGTATAAAGATGATTAAAGATTAATTTTAGTTTTTAAAATCGACTAAATTCCAACAATAATAACAAACAGCTGCTCGAGTTAGTCTTCAGGTTAAGCTGCACTTGCCTGGGTTAGTACGTGGATGTGTGACCACTCATTACACAGCGAGTTTCCTCCTTGCCTCGGAAAACCTGTTAAACCGTTGATCCCGGTTACCATTTACAGATCTTAGACAGTCGTTACAGTTAGTCAGTGGCCCGGACGTCAGACAGGCAGTCGCTATAAGTAAAATACTGGAATTCAGCTGCATTTGGTAAGACTAGAAGTCAACACTAAAATATTTAGGAAAAGGCCCAACAGTGGATGAGATTATCATATTGAATGGTTATACTCGTACAAATATTGTGCAACCTACACTGTTGGATTTCATTACATTTCCCAGTATTCCAATAATAACCAAACGCAATCCCACCTCAATAACACACTCCAATCAAGATAAAACCCTAACAATGACACCTCAACTTAAAAGGGCTCAAAACTTGAAGCAATCAATGTGAGCTTAATACCCAGTTGTTAGAAATTGCCCGATAGAAAGTTGGTGTAATCTCTTGTGGATCAACCGGTAGTACGTGAGGGTTAGATTGGGCTAAGGGATGGTGTTCTGTGCGATTTAGTTAATCACTGTGCGGTAATCAAACGTGAGGTAATGTAGATGTTTTGATCGTGATAGTAATTGCTTTGGAATTGATTGATGAGTGTATCGATGTAATGATTGACTGGAATTGTTTATAACGTCGTCTCGTGGAAAAAATGGGAAGCAAGCTACCAAAGATTTCTCCAGATAGACCTTCGTTAAACGTAGGTCTATCCCACTCATCATACCCTTTTCTTCCTTACATGAAGAGGAGCCAAGGATGCAGCAGCAAAAGAACTATAGGCTGAGTATGCCAATGCTACTTTTAAGTATCCCCCACTCGGGCTTTCATAACGATATAGTATCAATTTTTAATAACAATCGACATCATAGAAGCTTTTTGCACGTGACAATCATTGGTAATTTCATTGTATCTTGGAGATACCTATCTAAGATTAAACTATTTGCTATATCTGTCTTCGTAAAATTGTCAAATACGTTATATTGTAATATCTGTAGCGATATTGTAAACTATCGAATTATTGTCAAACGAACATACTGCTTACAAGAAAAAGCATTATTTATCGTGAAATGCATGCGATGGTAGTCAACTCACGTGGTGTGGAGGGAAGGAGGGGTCTCCCTTGCCCAGTGGTAGCACTCTCATGAAAAGATACTGTACCATTTCTGAGAAATACCGATTAATATAACCTAACCTAAAAACACTTTATATTCCCCTAAAAAGCGTAGTCAACGGGGCCCCACTTCACGGGCCCCTATTTCCGAGTACAAGGTTTAAAGGAACCTAACTAACTAACCTAACGGAGGGGTGCCCCAAGTCCTGATTATGAGAGCAGAGATACTTCCGTATGTTCAGTTGACAATAATTCAAGAGTTCACAATATCGCTAGAGAGAAACACGTTATATTGTAATATAACGTGTTTGACAATTTTATGGTGACATATCTACAAGATCAACGACATAACATCAAGCCAGTAATCTCCGAAAGGTTAAGCAGATCGTATCTAATAACACACCTACATTTTGCCAGTTTTGTTTTAGTCCTACATGATAGGGGGCAAGCGTGGCCAGGCGACCACTGGGTCTGGATTTGTGCCCGGTTGATGCACAGTGAGATATTTCATTAATAGCCACTGGGCTACTACTGAAAAATGTCGATAAAAAAAACGCAAATACCATTTCTCCGACCTGGAAATTGACATCAGGACCCATGCTCAATAATTGCGATTGTGACTACTAGGCCAACCAGGCAGTCTCAAAATCACCATAAACAAATACATCCTATAAAGGTACGGAAGTCGTACATAAACCTTTCACCATAAAACTAAGGGTTTTTCCCAAACAAAAACAAACAAAAAAAGAAACGCCCGTGACACGCATAATTGTTCTTGTTCTAAGTTGCTGTTATCCCCAGTGGATTAATTTGGCACAAAACGTGAGGGGTGATTGGCCCAAGGGTTGTGTCTATGGGGGTTCAGTTAATCGTCATGGTTATCAAAGGTAGAATCGATTACTATCGCTACAATCGAATTGAATGTTTTCCGAGATCTGATTGAGCAGAAGAGTTGTTTTGGGTTAGAGTAGATAAATGTTTTGTGTAATAGCTGTAGTCTAAATAGGATTACAAATTGTTACTACATTTTAAATATTTTTGGATAACTGATGCAGATTGTATTACCTACCTTCGGATACTAAAATAAAACCGACTTCAAAAATGATAAAAAGTGAAAATTTAGTTTAGCTTCAGAAATCGGTGACCTTTGTTTGATTGGTATAGTTTTTTTGTCATCGACTTCTGACGTTTCTTAGTCGATGACAAAAAAACTAAACCAATCGAACCCCTCCCCCCCTCCTCCTCCTCTCGTTATCTCCTTTTGGAAGTGGATTAATAAATATAACATCGAATGTTTCATGTTTGGTGTCACCAAGTACGCATGGGTAAACCTCTCCGCTTATTGAGTAAAAAATTATCCAGCAACATATCCACAAATGTAAGTGATTAAACTGCTGCACTGCTCCAAACTGAAATTCATTTACTCTTCGTGTTTTCGTAACTTATGTCTCCATTATATAAATAAGATAACCAATTTCAGTTCGAAAATTGCAACCAAATACGCGTATACGATAAACGCGAAGTAATAAAGTTACGAAAACAAGAGAGACAAATTAAAAATTCCGCCAAGTGTGTGTTACACTCGCACATGAAGGGTTCAGTAGCACCATTTTTTTAATGTTCATTCATGCGTCAATTTACCGTTAACAGCAAAGCCAAATTTATTTTTTATATTTTTTATCAAAAACAATGGTACTGCTGCAGTTTTACAAAAAAGTCCCATATCTAAAAACCTAAATACAGGATGGATTTCATCTCATCACAAAGCCGTTAACCAAGCTTTCTGTATATCAAACTAAGTAACTTTACGCAAAAAATATTGCTGGGAAACAACTTTTTTTTTTGAGGTTATAAATCATGTTTTGTGGCATAACTCAATGTAACACACTCAAAACATTGTGCGGATGGATGGATTGAATAGTAGGCGTCGTAGAGATATTTTAAGTAAAATCATGAGATATAAAGTCGTATTTAAAAAAAAAGCTTGTCAAAATCTTGCAACTTTGACCCCCAATATCTCCGTAACTAGAAGGTTCCCAGGTATAGTGTAGAACAAAAAGATGATCAGAATGACGAGTAGAATAAGTGCCTTTCATATTCGTTAAGAGGTGTTTTACACCCTTTATATTTGTACATTTTTATTCTTGCAAACCAATTTTCATTTATAGTTTTTTCCTTCTACAAACCAACATTTATCTAAAAATTTAGTTGACCTCTCCTTATTTTAGAAATTAGAGGGTTGTAACACAATTTTTAAATAAAAGCAAAACATCAAACATTAACCATAGAAAAAACTGGTTTAGCTACAGTTAGACAGACGGACAGGACAAATCTATAAGAGTTCCGTTTTAGCCAATTGGCTACGGAACCCTAAAAAGGATAGCGTCGAGTTACAGTAATTATAAAAATAAACTCTACTTTATTTTCCCGAATTTATTTTCATGTAAATTTTCCTTGAAACTTTTGTAAAGTATGCCTATTCTGTCATTATGTCGAGTAAAGCTCGTGTAATTAACATTTATACAATAAACGCAATGTGACTTTGGTTTTAAACTAATTGTAATGCTCACCAGCCCTGTGACAGTTACAATTTCATGCTATTTTAATTATGGAACCCTATTTTTGTTGTCAGTGTACAGATTGGGGTCGAATCACGGTTTCCATTTCGTAATTAAGTTTTGTTAGGTTGGTATTATGTATGATACATTCGGAGGATCTGTTTTACAAAATTAAAATGAATAGGGCCAAGGTTAAATGACTAGGACACTTGACATCTCATTTGCCTAATAGACACTTTTGCTAAGAGATGAAGCATGGATACCCAAAGACGTATAACCCGCCATTGCCAAATTAACCCCATAACGATCGACATATAGCCAAAATTTCCACTCTAATTCCAACGAATCGTAATATCTCCCATACCTATGTTTACATCCACTCACAAATATTTGCATGATTTATACCGAGCCACTCCACCTAATTTATCAGCGCATGACGTCACAGAAAGCAAAAAGATGCCGCCAACCTACGTAAAAGAAAAACTTTTGCTCACCTACTCTTCGGCTAGATAATTAAATTCTTGGAACATTAATCTTAGTTAGGCCTTTTTACACGTAAAACTTTTGCGATGATGTATTTTTGTTGGGCTTAAGTACTTAGTGCTGGAATGGGATCCGAAACGTGTTTAGATTTCGCTTAGGGAAAGTTGGAATTGTATGCCTAATGAAATTTAGATTTAGAGAATGAACGATCTAGTGAAATGGTTTTATTTGTGGGGCGGACGTGGCACCTATGTCTTAGAATTTTTAGCCAATTGGCTTATGCTCGTAGATACTACCGCGCTCAATGTCAGTCAACCAGTTTTTAACCTTATTACTTAGACGTTATGGGTGAAAAGTGATCGAACGTCAGTGAGTGGGACAGTACATCGCAAACAAGTTGCCTATTCCAACCGATACCTATGGCCACCGATTTTCTTTGCAGGTGCTTTATCTAGATATATATATATTAGTGTTGGCAGCCTTTTTCTCAATGCTGATTCCTTCTGCTGGCCTTCTTTCTTTAGTGTCATACGTTCCTTATCTCGCCGAGTATCTACCTGCAACTTATAAAAAGTACATTGACAGCAGAGCAGATCTACATACGGGGAAAGCTGAAACAAATGCCGTTAGCAAAACACTGGATGAACTGACAAATCCAACGCTGGATGAAATGCCGCCGCTGCCGCATTGATCAAGGCCACGCTCCCAGCCGGGTCGAAACATATTTTATTTCAGTCGCACCGCCCCGCTTGTCTGGCTACTGGCTCCGTCACCCCTTCTACTGTGTCATAAGGTCTAAATTGGTATCGATATTTTTGAATACAGCGTGTGTAACACAAGTTTGTTAAGCCTATATCTCACTAGGATATTTATGATGATGGCGCAACCAAGTCGTTTTACCAACAAAATGTATGAATGGTTGCGCTGTTAAACAAAAACCAGAGGTCTACTTTCCTAGTGAAATAAAGGCCCTAATTGCACACAAGTAAGCGATTGCTTGCATGCTATTCTCTCATTCACCAATTAGAAGTTGTTATGGCATAATGACAGGTACTTGCCCTTTTGGGCAAGTTAATGGCATGTGTACTTGTGACTTTTAGGAACTAGTACGTTCCGACGTCGGAGCCTCATTGCAAACCTTGGCTCACCTCTCCTGCTCTGGGCGGAGCGAGAGAGAGTGTCACACTTTTACTGACAAAAATCCATCCATGTTCCTTCCTCGCCCATATTCCGGGGCCACGGTATCTCTTTCGAACAGTCCCGCAGCCCCGGCAGGCATCGGCCTTTGCATACCCCTTCCTTTCTCACCTCCCTTGCCCTTGCAGACCCGTCTAAAGCCACTACCAATGCCGTCAATGTAGCGGACTTCTGGTCGAAGCCAATTTGACACAAGTAACAATGGGTTTCAGCGATAAGATGCAGAAGAAAAAGAGCGAAGAAACAGAAGCTTGGTTTCATAATTTGAAGAAAAAAAACTCTGATCTTTTATTTCTTTAGAAAAAATCCCTAGTCTCTTAAAGATATTTCATTCTTGTAGCTGATAGACTAAGAATTTTATAATGAACATTCTTTCGGTTGTCTCTTTATTACGTTAGTATTTTTTGGAATCGTTTCTAAGATTCCTCACAATTGAGTCTTTGCTATTGTTGACTCAAACATTACTGATGTTGAAATCGTCTTTCTTTATGTTTCTATTGTATAAATGTTATCTTTTTCTCGAATGTAGGTGTAGTAACTACAGTTTTAGATCTAGGGCTGTAAAATTAGGTTTCAAAGATAAGTCGACGATTACGTTTTATTTTAGTAGCTGGTCTATTATCTTTAGCAATTAAATGTTCAGAAATCTGTATTTAAATGGTGTTCACATAATATGCAAAGAATACACGTTTAATATTCTTTTCAACTTAACGAAAATGGGAAATGTTGATCCCATTAGTTCTTCGTTTTTGTAACAGATTATATTGTAGGACTAGTGGGAACAAAAATTCCCATTAGTTCCACCGTAAAATTGAGTAATGTAACAGTAGAAGTAATGGGATTTTTGTTCCCACTAGTTCTACGATTTTGTTGCACCTGAAATCATAGAACTAGTAGGAATAAAAATCCCATTAGTTCTACCGTAGGACTGTGTAGTAGAACTAGTCGGAATAATCCAAAATACAGCAACATTCACTTTTAAATCTAACCTTATGAAGTCATCCCAGTGAAATCAAGTATTTTGAAGAAAAAAAAGCAAAACCAATTTCTTCCAAAAAATCTAAAAAAACAATCCGATTTTCAATCTGAAAGCAAAAGGGAAAAAAAAAAACTAACTTAATTCGACGGCACAAGTAAAAACGTGCGCAAAAAGAGTGGGTAGAAAATGGAATGTTATAAAAAGCATGAAAAATCGTCGCTGTAGCTATAAGCGAGCCGTACAGAGAATTTTAAAAACTAACAACTTACCAACATCGGATGGTATCGCTTCACGTTATTACTTTGACCTCGAACCGTTTGCTTACTGTGTAGGCACAGTGGGCGGGTATTTTTGCGGAAACAATATTAAATGGGCAGAAAAATTTGGCCTTTGGGTGAATCTAATGATTTTTTTTTGTAACATTACATATCTATTTAGTCCGTCACTTAGATTATTGAAAAATAATGGACACGAATTTTTTGTTTTTGTAAAGCGCATCAAAACTCGGAAGTGGGGGCTCGTGACGTCATAACTAGCTAAAAAATATATCTAAGCGTGACGTATTGGGAATTTTAAAAGCGTCATAATATCTTCGTCAATTTTGATGTATGTAACAAAAGAAAAAATACGGCTCAAATATATTTTATTAATATACCTCACGAACTAATTTGATTTTTTTTTGCCTTTTTCTCTTTTATTGAGCAGTTAAACTGCTCCAGTCTGGTTCCAACGAATATATTGTAGACCATAGGACGTGTAAAACCTGATCGAAAAGCAGTATCCATAGTCCAAGTAGGTACACTTTTCGAGTGAGTTTTTCAATCAATATTTATTATGATGTATCGGATAGATATCAGGCTGGTACATATTATGTAGAATTTATACGACTCCTTGCTTCCAATTGAAAATATGTCGACTAAAATAAATATCGGCTTTGTGTCAGCGAAAATTAAGTTGATTTCAGAATAACCACAAATGAAATCACAAAGGCAGTTTGGCATTATGTGGCAATCGTTACATATTACGTACCTGAATGCAATGCTACAGGGTTTATATAAAATCTTCACGAAGCCTACAAACCCAGCATTCTGTTAATCAAACCCAGTAACGCTGTGTAAATAAAAAAAAAAGAAATGCGGCGGATTGTATTAAGCCGCGTACACACGTACGAACACGAACATAGCGAACACAAACATCAAATGTGAACTTACTTACGTATTCGAACATGAATGCGAACATAGTTCGAGTCGAGTTCGCGCACAACAGTCGCGAACTCCATCTTAATAGTCATGGCGGCGCCGTTGGAAGTGGTCGATTGTGAAGTAGCGGAGAGTTTTTTGGTGTTCGCAGTGATTCACGAAATGTTGTTTCCTAAAGCGGGTCCTAGATGGTCTAGAACTGAGGTACCTACGGGTAGAATTAGCTACCTCTGCCGCCCCGCCCGCACCCCGCCAATACCTATACGAACAGTTTTGTTTCGCAACATTTATTACAGCTCTTCGAACACCGTCCATACAGAACATACTAATAGGATCGCCGCAAACATGTTTGACGAACAGAGTGTGCGATGTTCGTTAGTGGTACGCACGCAGTTATTGCGTATCATGCAACGCAACAAATTTGTTCGTACGTGCGTAAGCGGCTTTAAATAGTAATCGGGTCATGGAGGTATTTAACATTTAAAAACTTAAATTTAAAAAAAAAGTGGAAACGTTGGAACTTTAACCCGTAATTTCTTGGTAACTTGAAGGTACCCTAAGAAAGGAAGACAGGGTCTAGAACAGAAAAAAAGGTTAAAAGTCCATTTACACCCGATATACTAAATTTCATTCTTATTTTTTTAAAACTACTAATACGACTATCGCTAGCCCGTGAGAAGGCGCGCCTCAGTTAGTTACACGGAGAGGCGCGCGCGAGCAAATTACTCACACTACTTTAAATGCTCATATTTCTACTTTTATAGTACCTATTGGGTTATAATGGATTTATATAAATAAAACAAGGTTTTATAAGTAAGAAAATAAATATTTGAATTAAGGCGCCTGCGGAGCATACGTTGTTCATACAAACGTAATACCAAAATAACTTGTAAATCAAATACATAATTTAGGTGCTGTGTATTTATTTCGATTGGATTACAGAATATCTAGGTTCCCAAATATGTATTTTGAAAGAACAGTGATTTATAGACGGGATATGAGGAATTTAAAACTATAGAAAAAAATATTTCAAAGCATAACTTAACTCTTGTTTAAATCAGTGTTAATTCAAAATATATATTTGGGAACCTAGATAATTTGTAATCCAATCGAAATAAATACACACGACTTGAAGAATACGTAGGATTTACAAATTATTTTGGTATTACGTTTGTATGAACGGCACATGCTCCGCAGGCCTCTTAAAACTATGAAACATAAATGCAACTTCTAAAACAATTATCAAATCAACTTGTTTTTATTTTCTAATTTTGACATCTTCATATAAATCACAATAAAAAATCTTACATAACAAAAAACTTAATAATTAACCAATATAATATAAATAAATAAAATAATATATTCTAGAAAATACAATAATACTTATTTTATTAGAAAAATAAATACTTACACGGAGGCGCGTGATGAGCAAATTACCGCACAATGTTCCACGGGCTCCACAAACACTTCACTGCGCGGTCGCAACGGAACTGACTGGTAAGAGAGTTGCGTCAGGGGGGAGGGGATGAATAGTTAGGAAGCTATCTAGGCGCTTGAGACGTAAGGGCGTCAGTGTCACCAAAAGTTTTTGCTTTAAATTTTTGTGTGAGTAAATTGCTCATAGCGCGCCTTCTCACGGGCTAGCATTGTTTTAATACAGAAGTCAGTTACTACAAAATCTTGATACTCAGTGTGCCCCAATGTGAAACGCCTAAGTGAGTCCTACTATGGCAAGTCACGCCATCCAATTTTGTGAAACGCCAGTACTGGGTCTTAGAAATCAGGGAAAAAGAACTAGCAGGTGTCCATTATATCAGCCGTACTCAAAATTTTGCACTCATAATAAAATTGTATGAGAACGTTTACGATGATAACATAAACGTTTTAAGGAAGGTCATCGGAAACTGTTTATTAAATAAATGAAGTCTTCATGCTGATAAGTTTCAAAAGTCAGGGTGAAAGGAAATTCAAAAATTAGATTCTTTCTTTCTCGATATCTTTATCGATCTCACCCACTGGTCTTTCTTGTGACAATCTCCACTGTGAGGTCCATCCAGGTTATTCCCCAGACGGCAACTATGTCGTCTGCCCATCTCGCCGCTAGACAACCGACGTCACTTTTTAGGGTTGCGTAGCCAAATGGCAAAAACGGAACCCTTATAGATTCGTCATGTCTGTCTGTCTGTCCGTCCGTATGTCACAGCCACTTTCTTCCGAAACTATAAGAACTATGCTGTTGAAACTTGGTAAGTAGATGTATTCTGTGAACCTCATTAAGATTTTCCCACAAAAATAGAAAAAAACAGTAAATGTAGGGGGTCGCCATACTTAGAACTGAAACTCAACATTTTTTTTTCATTTTTCATCCAACCCATACGTATGGGGTATCTATGGATAGGTAAAACGATATTGAGGTTTCTAATATCATTTTTTCCTAAACTGGATAGTTTGAGCGAGAGACCCTTCCAAAGTGGAAAAATGTCCCCCCCCCCTGTAACTTCTCAAATACGAGAATGATAAAACTAAAAAAAATATAAATGATGCTATATATATATATTTTTACCATGTAAACTCCCACTGAAAATTGATTTGAACGAGATCTAGTAAGTAGTTTTTATTTAATATGTCATAAATCGAAAACAGCTATTTACCTTTCATTTAATCTGGTAGCTACGGAACCCTTCATGGGCGAGTCCGACTCACACTTGGCCGCTTTTTCCAGTTCTTGGACGCAGGTTCTGTTCAGGCGGACCAAGGCAGTTTCATGCTCTTGGCTTATTCCTTGACAGAAGCTTCTACAGCTTCTTCTTGTTCATGTCCGCAATGAGCTGCCATTTAATCATTCTTAACCTAATAAGCAGTGATAGTTATTGGTGTAACCGACAGCCAATTCATAGGTCTCAAGTCTAGGGCCCGCTGTTTGGTCGGGTCTTATTTTTCGGATTCATGCGCTAATATATAATTGTCACTAGCTTTGGTGAAGGAAAACATCGTGAGGAAACCAGTGTAACTCTGAAAAAAATTTCTTGTCGATATGTAATGCCAAATCGCAGGCCCATGGGTGACACAAAAAATGTAATACCAGGTTAACCATACGATAAAAAAGAGAGAAAAATCTTTAACCTAATAGTATCCTACAATTGTATGAACCAACCGATTCACCAAATGATGGTGAGTCAATTCGAAGGCGCGAAATACATTAACCATTTAATATCGTTCCGAGAAAATAGTAATATCTATAATCGATGTTCAAAGGAAATTAATAGTGCTTACTCAAAGGTGGGAGCGACGCCAACTACGAGTACAAACTAAATGCTTACTGTACGAGCAGTCGAGCGCCGATCGAGTTCCAAACGTTCGCTTTGTTACAGGTTACCAATTATGTACTACGGCAGTTCCACCCGATTATCGTCACTTTTCATCGATAAATGGTATGAATTTATTTGGAACTCGTGTCTCTAAATGGTGTTAGTATTTAATTGATTTATGGAATGTTTGTAACTTCGAGTGCATTGTTTATTAATTTTTATCGGTTGCCGCGTTCTTTATTTCTATTGTGCAGTTTATGGAGTTGTAGAGTAGGGTTTAATCATCTGATTAAAACTATTATCATTACAATCTGGTGGTTTTATTGTTTTGCCATACTGGTGGTTTAAATGTTCCTAAGTAGAAATGAGGACAATTTTGATAACATTTTCTCATAAATCAGGTCTTTAGAGCAATGTTAGTCAAAATCCATCCCCGCCATTTCTGTTTTCGAACGAGCTAAGACGTATGTTTCTTCGGTTATACATCCATGTTTATCAGTTATCTTGGGTTTGAACCAACATTCTCTTAAAACACCTTCAACCTTGCCAAAGCATTGAAACCCAACACAGATCTCCAGATGCAACCGTTACCCACTAACCCTTAAAAGAAAGTTTCGACTACCAGAATCGAAAAAACAAAAAACATATCCCGAGATGCAATCACAGCTATAAATCAGAAGTAAAAACTTGTACACACTTGGGGCTTTTGTTTTTTTATTCCGGTGTTGGGGAACTAAACGGGGAACAGTTATTAAGTTGTTGCTAGTACGAACAGACACGTCACTACCCGTGGGTATCGTTACGCTGTAGTTTACAAACTAGGGGAGTAGGGAGTGATAACTCATGGTGATATGGAACGGCTTTCAACGTGTTTCGATTACGTTTGAGTATAGTTATTACATAATATTTTTTTTAAACGTGTCGTAATCATTTTTTGCGTGAAATGATTACCTGGGGACTGTTTTTGTTAAACCACATTGATTTTTAGAAAACAAATCTTAAATTGTATTTACAATTCATTATATTTTGTTTCCTTGTAACATATAACTTTTTTTCCGATGTAGTGTTCATAGTTAGCTATACTAATAAAATTACCAGTCAAAAGTCCTAACTAAATTGATAGGACAAAAAATATAATCAAAACACGTAAACAAATACCAAAGTTAACTAAAACAAGGATGTTTAAAGCCTCAACCGTAACTTTAAACAGATTAGTTCGCGAAACTAAAAGTAGTTATTTACACAGTTAGTATGTCTAAATGTCTATTTAATAGTGTCTACACTATTTATTACAGGGATCCCAGTTTAATGGCGAATTCATGACGGTAGCAAATCACCTGCCCGTTCGAAGGATAATAATTTCGTGTTGTGTTTCAACTAACTTCGCTATTTTGCTTGTGTTGGTAAAGGTCGGGTTTGTTTTACACGGCGATCATTAACGTAAACAATAGAACTATTGGGTTTTTTTTTTTTTTCGTGGCTGAGATTTATTTTAAATTGGTAATCTGGCTAATGACATAAGAATATACAGTTTCCACTAGAGGAACTTGGGCCTCCTATCTGCGAGAGAAAGATGTAAAAGTGTGAGTGAATTAAGTCTGCTGTATGCGATGCCTTGCTCATAAGCACTAGGATGTCAGCCAGCAAGAAGTGGCAAACGATTGTGAGTAAATCAAATCACATCCTTACAGAAATTACTTAGTGATGGTTCCTGTTGCAAAGCGTATCATGAAGAAGCAGAGAAGTGAAAAGCATTCTAGCATAAGACTAAAAAAAATGAGACGATGTTCATCTGTTGCACTGCTTACATTTGTTAATTAGCTTCATTTACATGCGAATGAAATCATTACAAATCTCACTGTCTTAGAATCCTCCGAGATCACCTAATAATTAAACATTCAATGCAAGTCTGATTACAAGGGTAACTTCAAGGCAGGCTGCAATTATCCAATCACAATACGTGATTTTCTAAGCCGCCATCGATATTAATGAACCTCTCTTGAGAGTTCGTGAAGGGGTATCGAGTATCAAGGGCCTATTGTTGTTAATAAAACAGAAATAGAATTTGATACTCATTTTCAAAGATTCTGACTGAAAACCGTCCCATGAGAACTTCTAGCGTGAAGCATATTTAATTATTTTTATTTGGCTACTTTATTTTTTTAAATAATTATGTAGTTGTAGATAGACTTCACTTGCTTGGTTGTTATTTCTCTTAGCATGCCTAAAGTTGCGTTGTCCATTTTTTTATGACATCCCGTTGGGTTTTAATAGAATAGTTCAATTCTATAACGACGACCCGATTGGCGTAGTGGTAGTGACGCTGCCTTACGTTGTTAAGGTCCTGGGTTCGAATCCCGGTAAGAGCAAATGTTTGTGTGATGAGCATGGACATTTGTTTCCGAGTCATGGATGTTTATATTTATAATACGTATGTATTTACAAACAAAAAAGTATATAATGTAGTATATCAACTACCTAGTGTCCACGACACAAGCTTTGCTTAGTGTGGTACTAGGTGGCGCTGTGTGTTAATGTCCAGCGATATTTATTTATTTATTTATTTATTTATAAAATGTAATACTATGTAAAAAATCTGCTTATCAACGGAATGAATATTGTTGATTAAAATAAATGGCAACGGTATTTTTAGTCAGTTTTGACACTAGACCAAATTCTTGTGTCCTTATGACAGACAAAAATAAGCAAGCAATTTGTTTGTGTGACGTTTTCGCGTCAAACAATCCCGGCCCTTATTTTTGATAGACGCGTCTCACACCCAACGTCGTGCCACTCAGTAATTTATATATTCGTATATTTCGTGCGTGCTGATGTTACCAATCGATAAACGCTACACTAGTTTACAAAACGCTACATTTCGGAGCAGCAATTTGTTTTTTTTTGCTATTGGAATATTCCAATTAGTGAGTACACTGTGCAAAAAAGTATAGTGTTTGATATAAGAGTATTGTAATGCATAATGACAGTGAAATAAAAAGCTGCGTTAAAATAAAAAATCTTTTGTATTAAATAGTTTGTTTGGTGACTTTGGACAAACTACAATACAGTAATAAAACGCATTTTTTAAACACTTTTCTTGTTCTTTTCTAGAATGTTGTAGAAAGAAAGACACTTGTCTTTCTTTATAAGTATTGTGTTATTTTAAGAATCTTTAATTAAGCTCGGCATATAACTTGGATACATTTTATGTGAATTTACTACTTAAACGCAAGATCATCCGATTGGAATTCTCATCAATGACAGCTTTTTTCCTTTCACTTGCTTCTTTGAATACCTAATCTATTCCAATAATTTCATCATCATTATCATCATCAGCCTATAATGTTCCCACTGCTGGGACACGGCCTCCGCTCAATGAGAGGGAATGGGCTATAATCTACCACGCGGGCCCAGTGCGGATTGGTAGATGTCACATGTCTTCAAATTTTTGGTTCTAGGACATGCCGGTTTCCTCACGATGTTTTCCTTCACCGTTTTTGAGAGCAGCGGTTATGAAATAAATTACACAAAGTAATGCGCCTGTCGGGGTTCGAACCCACGACTTACTCTTCGTAAGTCGGGGCCGCCACCACTGGGCCACCGCTGCTCAATCATTTAGGTACGGTCAAACCAGCTATTTGGTTTACACTTGACAATGTAATTTGTGGGTTAAACTGTAAACCAAATAGCTTGTTCGACCGTACATCTTTTACTCCTAGGATATGGACTTTCTTTTAACTTTACACATGCCTGCTTTCCGAAGGGTTGGATAGCGGTGTAGGTACAGTACACCCAATTCTTTTCTGAAACTAAATATTATTACTACACATAACATTACGCCTGTTATCTTCAAAGAGTTGGGCAGAGCCGTACGTACGGTCGAACAAGCTAATTGGTTTACAGTTTAACCCACAAATTACATTGTAAAGTGTAAACCAAATAGCTTGCTCGACCGTACCTAACAGTACATCCACATTTTGCCAGGTACATAATAATAATAAATAAATAAATATCACTGGACGTAAACACACAGCGCCATCTAGTGCCACACTAAGCAAGGCTTGTGTCGTGGTGCAACTATCTGGTAGTTGATATACTACATAGATACTTTTTTGTTCGTAAATACATACTTATTATACATATAAACATCCGAGACTCGGAAACAAATGACTATGCTCATCACATAAACATTTGCTCCTACCGGGATTCGAACCCAGTTCGAACCCAGGACCCTATGAACGTAAGGCAGCCTCACTACCACGACGCCATTCGAGTCGTCAATATGTTTAAATCCCACGTAATTTTTGCTGAGCTTTTTGGCTGGGGCATGCTTTAACCCCCACTAAATTATACTAACTATCCAAAAAACTCTAGCGTAAACTAATAATTTTTCAAAAAACCTACCATTTACGAAAAAGACAGTAAAGAAATGACAAAGAATGAATTTGTGTTGAATGATCGATTCGTCAGCCCACCCCTGTAATACGACAGTCAATCATAAGGGTTGGGACACGTAGATAAAGTTTGGACATTTGTTTTGTCATGTATGGCGCGGTTGCGAGAAGGATGGTGTGTTATAGCCTAATAGTAATATTTATTATATTGACTGCCTCATTGGTCTAGTGGATTAGCATTGAGTTTTGAGTTCGAGTCTCGGGCCTTGGGTCAGACAAATTATTCTTGGGATTTTTACTAGACATTTTTCAGTAGCAGCCACGGAATCTGGATTTGCGCCAGGATCGCTCCTATTACATGGGACTTAAGGCGATTACATGAGCTAAACGCCAGTCTTTTAATTACTAAAAGTACGAGTATCTGATTCACTGCTATAAACAAGACCAGAAAAATATATGATATTCTTCAGGATGTATGCTAGCATGATACTGTCTCGAAAACATAATACAATTAATTTCGCTCGATAAAAATAAATCACGAACTTATTTTATAATCTTATTATCTCTAAAAATATCTTTCAAACAATAAAAAACATACTAATATGCATGCGATCATTGTGATTTTTTGGCAAATTATTCTACAAGCAATATATTACCATGATACTGTTTTAGTTTTTTAATCTAATCAATAGTTTTTTGTAAATCGATCGAAACCACTCATTTCGCGCTATTTGGCCCGCAGTGGCTGTCGTAACAACCACTTTGTAGTGCAAGCTGAATAGAACTTTATTCTAACAGCATTTTAAACGAAGTTTGAACCATCACAAATAGAGTTGCTAATTTGGCTCGTCTAAGCACCTTAAACATAACTGGCGAAATGTCTGCATTATCCTTCAGGGGTCTGATGTTATGTTATTATAATATACTTGTCCGCACTGCGCCAACCAGAAGGCGACGCGGTAGACTTCGCAGGAGATGGCGGGACGAGCTATACAATAGCAACAGCCAGTGGTTCACATTGGTCCTGGATCGATTCGGAAGTCATGGGGAGAACCCTTTGCCCAGCAGTGGGATGACGCAGGCTAAAGTTGCTGCCAATTAAGGTCACAATAGTGGTCATTGACCCCCTACATTTAATAAAAGTTCTTAACTTCGAAATTGAAAAAAAAGCCTGTGTGAAACTTCATCTAGGTATCGATCTTTAACAATTTTTCTAATGAAAAACGATACTTGGTTCATTTGTTTTGGTCCATACGAAGAAATATTAGGAAAAAGGCAATGACCGATATTGCGGATTATTTTAACTGGTAGCAACTATAGCAGTAACAATAACATTTCGCGCTTTGAACTGCTGTGAATGCATTATAATCTTTGCCTGTATAACTGAAACGTGGTTCCCTAATCAGTACTCCTCTGACCGTATATACGTGTGTGTATGTGTACGTTGAACTGCATGTGAACTTGTCCGAAGTCGACCACTATACTAATACAAAATACTAATACCAAACGCATTCTTCGTGCGCTGACGTGAGTGTCTGTCTGCTTTTCGGGACAACAGCCGCTGTGGATTCGTGGAAAGCGTGTTCCTGGAAAAACCTGTTTGGTACACCGCCATCATCCATGCTGGCGCCAGCAAGCGGCGTGCGCGCATTACCCCCAGTCAGTCTTGATCTACTTTCGACGCGGATAGTACCCGGCCTCAGCTATACCACTGTTCTGCTTGATCCGTTTATTTTTAAAAGTGATTTGGATTGCGCTAACTTGGCTTCTGTTTGACAGTGCTATATTGAAGGCTAGTTCCCGTTATTTAAACATCTACTTGCTACTTCAAATCTAAGAGAAAAAACTGATCTGAAATGTTGGTAGATGAAGTGGAACTCACGTTGCTATTGGCCTGTATGGAATCCGTTGATGCCCAATATACGTAGTACACCACCCGATCACGCGGTTACATCATTCATTAGGATAAGGGACGTAAGAAATAACTATAATAGGTATAACTAAAACATATTTAATATTATTATTTTATATATTTAAAAATAAGTCGGGTTTTCCTTCCTGACGCTATAACTCCAGAACGCACGAACCGATTTCCACGGTTTTGGCATTCGTTGGTAAGGCTCCGTGAGGTTTATAGCAAAGAAAATTCAGGAAGTAGGTAGTAGTAGGTAGGTAGTAGTAGGTAGGTAGTAGTAGGTAGGTAGTAGTAGGTAGGTAGTAGTAGGTAGGTAGTAGTAGGTAGGTAGTAGTAGGTAGGTAGTAGTAGGTAGGTAGTAGTAGGTAGGTAGTAGTAGGTAGGTAGTAGTAGGTAGGTAGTAGTAGGTAGGTAGTAGTAGGTAGGTAGTAGTAGGTAGGTAGTAGTAGGTAGGTAGTAGTAGGTAGGTAGTAGTAGGTAGGTAGTAGTAGGTAGGTAGTAGTAGGTAGGTAGTAGTAGGTAGGTAGTAGTAGGTAGGTAGTAGTAGGTAGGTAGTAGTAGGTAGGTAGTAGTAGGTAGGTAGTAGTAGGTAGGTAGTAGTAGGTAGGTAGTAGTAGGTAGGTAGTAGTAGGTAGGTAGTAGTAGGTAGGTAGTAGTAGGTAGGTAGTAGTAGGTAGGTAGTAGTAGGTAGGTAGTAGTAGGTAGGTAGTAGTAGGTAAGTAGTAGTAGGTAGGTAGTAGTAGGTAGGTTGTAGTAGGTAGGTAGTAGTAGGTAGGTAGTACTTTTGACGCAGACGAAGTTGCGTGGGTCAGCTAGTTTGATATACATCCTAAGACATAACATTGATCGAGGATGTTAATTGAATTCCAAAATCATCTGTATTTCATTTAAAATCAAGGGTTCAGAGAAACATGACCGGCATTGGATTAGATTAAATTCTTCTAAAATAACAACAACAACATTCTCTGAATTAAATTGAAGCAAACAATTTATACCGACGATAACTAAGCGGTGAGCCTGTGGACTCGAAACCAATATGGCGGATTTTACCCAAATATATTTAGATTGGTTTTAAAGCTAAACCCTTTTTGCTTATACTATTTGTGAAGTTGCTAGTACGCTACAAGAATCATAAAATCTTCGTATCTACTTAAATTAATTTAGTTAGCATTTATGTTGGAAAATTATGTTCAACAGCAAAAAGCCGTAAGTTACACCAACGCGGTTGGTTTCATGAGTGGGCGTTTCATATTGTATTAAAAGTATATTACGTACGCTGCAAACGTACATATTTTATTAGGTACATCTTTGAACATAATTTTGTAATATTCATAGTAGATTTATTGCAAAAGAATTTACAAAGTAAACGCGACTAATCCAGTGTGATGAGCGTATGATCTTTTTGTACCTACTGTTCAAAAATTCTCAGTGAAAATGAGTCATTGTTGCAAAATGAAACGAAAAAATCCAATTCTTGGAGCTCTTCGGAAAATACGGGCGATGTAGCATGTAAATAAGTCTTTACGAATTAGGGAAGACATCTTTCATCTCTGTTCGAAACGATTAGATATTCATAAGATCGCTCGCCCGTCTCTTGTTTTCCCCGCCTCCAAAACATTTTTTACCCATGATTTATTTTTGTATGTAAACAAAAAAGTTTTACTGCTCAGAAGTAATATGAATCTATAATGCCCAGCTTCCAAGGTTTTCCTTTCAAAAATTACTTTGTATGTTTTAGGATTATGGAAACTTTAACAGGAAAAGTTGATAATCACCTAACAGGGTCGTGTTATAATGTTTCTAGTAAGTTGTAAAACTTATTGATCGAAGAAATTCTGGTAAAGTTGGCTGAAAAAATATATTTAACTCTATCTTACAGACTATGATCTGGCAATGTATCGTTCTGCAATCGTATTTATATGCATTCCTCCGAATGAATGATGTTGTCTATGTATACCAGGTGTAAACAGACTCTTCAAGAACCCGTTAACCAAGCATTCTGTACATCAAACTAAGTAACTCCACGCTAAAATGATTGCTAGGAAACGATTATTTTTTGGGAACAAAAACATATATTTGGGAACAAAAATATATATTTGGGAACATAGATATTCTGTAATCCAATTGATATAAATACACACTACCTTAAGAATACGTTTGATTAACAAATTATTTTGGTATTACGTTTGTATGAAAAACGCATGTTTCGCCGGCCCCTTAAGTAGAGTTACAACATTATAAACTTGTTTTTTTTTTTTCTTAAAACTCGTTTATAAATTGGAAATTGTGACCTCTAAAATCTCCGAAACTAAAAGGTTCCCAATCTCAAAGAGCAATAGCGCGGTTAACAAGCTGCGTTTTGGTTTCGTTAAAGGTTCTATTACACCCATTAATTAATTCATACAGTCAAATCTTTTCGTCAGGATCTCTACGCATAAGAATATCTTTAGAAGAATGACTGGAGTTCTGGAGTGGCGACCGCGAACCGGAAGACGATGCGTTGGAAGACCTCCCACTAGGTGGACCGATGACCTGGTGAAGGATGCGGGAATCCGGTGGATGCGAGTAGCATGGGACCGGTCAATGTGGCGACACTTGGGGGAGGCCTATGTCCAGCAGTGGACGTCTTTCGGCTGAGATGATGATGATGATGATGAATGACTGGAGCCAGTATCCAACCGTTTCAGGTTAGCCCCTTTAGCGTCATTATACCTGAAGCAGCAGTTCAAATGATGATCCTGTCTATAACCATGTATTATTGTAACTAATATTAGATTTACACTTGTTAAGTTCTAGACTTTTGAGAGGTAATCTATTTAAGAGATTTGTGCAATCGCATCGGTTTATTATGCACCTTGATTAAAGTGAACTTGTGTCTACTGTATCATCGAATCATGGTCTGACTGTTTCACCTAACCTTTGAGTAAAAGCCATTTGCTAATTGCATCGAATGGCAAGCAGGCAGTTTCGGATTTTGTGGATTTGTGGCAGAGGAAACGCAAATATTTTTTTAAAACTTTATTGTTTCTTTATAATGTTTATTACACATGTAATTATATTATGCGGAGCACCGCACCGTCAGGTATCATAATACATACAACAAGTTTTATTTAATACTATTGTTACTTGTATACAATAATAAACTTTTGACATAATAATAACTGGTTATAATAATTATCGAGATCTGTCAATATCCTAATTCAAGAAAAAACACTTTCAAGGATTTTTTTTTTGTTATTTTACATCGAGATTCAGCGGAGTTAAATCTGGACAGCTTTTATGTACATTTGTGGAAATGAAAAATATTTTAACGACAGTATCTGTCAAGAAAGCACTTCGATATTTTTCATAATAAGTAACCATTCTTAAAAAATAAAGGGACGGGGGTCAAGACTACTTAGGTTTTTTATACAATTTCCACAAGATAAAATAAGTTTGACGTTTTAATTAATAGGCAACAAAACTTACAAAAGTCGAAGATTTTTACGTATTTTGTTTCGTTATTATTTATAGAAATATATCGGTCACAGGAAGAATATTAAAGTACACAAACAATTTTCGATTTCAAATCAGAATTGTTTTCTAACTATGTAAAATATTTTCTCCTAGTTTACGCTTACATCTATCTACTCTATTATTTTATAGTGTATTTATTATACAATATCTTGCTTCTTCAAATGGGTCTCATTATAAGTGTTGTAAAATCCAAGATCTCTTGAGTAAGTGTTATTCGACATGCAATTTTGGATTCCTATTCATCATTATGATAAATAAGTTCAATAACATGTTTTGATGTTGCATAACATGTTTTGATGTTGCATAACGTGTTTTGATGTTGCATGAACTCGTTTATTTCTGAATTTTATTCGGGCAGTTGATGACTTACGTCAGTTTCAATTTAATTCATACTTTACTAAGACCCCTTCGCAAAAGCTTTCTTACAAATACTATTTACAACATCGTTTAGATTCACAAAATTTACTAAAAACTTACTTACAATTTACATCACTTAATACAGATATTATTAAAGGCTAGATAGAGTGATTCGTATAACCTCAACTATGTACATTTTCATTTTCTAAACATTTTGTGTTTTTAAACGTAGTATTGTCAGCTGTTTATACATTCCTGTGTCCACTATCTTTATGTCCTTTCAATGGATTAATATGTTCATCATCATTTTCTAATACACATCTATCATAAACAAGAATAGTACGTTTGAATCTTATTTGCCAATTAAGGTAATACAAATTATTCGTTACATTCCTGATACAATTTAATTTTGGAAGTTTAATCATAGAATGACAAGGGCTCTTTATACTGGGTAGAAAAAACACCAATACACAAACGCTTACCACGTATTCAGTAATTAGGGCCGAACAAGCTATATTTTACAGTGTAATTCGTGGGTTAAACTGAACACCAAATAGATTGTTCGAGCGTACATCATTCCGAAACACATAGAATTTTATAATAGGGTATTACAAAAAAAAACTGCTAGTTCCTACTAAAAGTGCAATACCAATACGATCAAAATGTATAGAAAGGTTTTTGTTTTTTAGGGGGGTTTACAATGATGTACCGAAAACGTAATAAGCCTTTGCACGTTGATGTCTCATCCACCCTGCATGTTGGAAATCAAATCTAACTTTCGTTATGTACGATTAACACGCTTTATATTACACTATATACAACACTATACGGAACAAGCATGTTCTACTTGCTCTTGGATTTACTTTATATTGTACATAACACAACCCACACTATAAAATAGCAAATTGTTTCAGTCGTTTGTACTGACAAGTTGACATAGTTACCATCTTCATCTTCATCTGCATTGTCAGTATAAGCGGCTGATATTGATAAAATTCTTGTATTTACATTTAGTTAAAGATCCGTATGTGTCAAGAGAGCGTGAGGAAGAGGCAAGCAGCCAACACCAGGCAGTGCGTCGGCGACGTCGGTGCGAAAGCCTGCCCCCCTCGCTGCATCGCCGCAGGGTATTCACCTGATAAAGGAAAAATCGAATTTGCTTCTTTGGCAAAAATTAAAACTGTTCTCAACAATATTGGTAGCAACAAAACAAATATAGAAGAGAATCAGGTTACACGTGAGGAAATATTACGTACAGAAGTTTGTTGCCAGTTAGAAAGAACCAGTTAGAATGAAGTGATAGAAAATTTGGGTCATTCCACTTTTACGTGCTTAGTCACTAACAAATGCCTTCACCAAACTCATTTGCTGAGCATGAGTACACTTGCTTTCTTAGAACGATGTGATTCATTGAGTACTTCACCGAACACCAATTTAATTTAATGAAACTTGAGTCACCAAGTGTCCCAAATAACAAACCAGGATTTAAATTACTAATCGTAGATTAAGATGCGGAACAATAGATGGAACAGAATTTAAGGGAAGAGGAATAGCGCAATAAAACCAACCATTACTATAATGGCGATATTAATATAGGTTACGAGACCAGTATATTAATTTCTGGGAAAGACAATATGAATCGTAATTTTTGAAAGAGAATAAGAGATCAGAGAATTAAAAAAGCCCTGAGGTCAATTTATGTTGCTTAAGTGATTTGTAAATGCAAACAGATATCTCTAATGGATATTGTAAATCTAGATCTACAACAAAAGAAAATCTAATTACTTAAGAATGAATAACATTCTCGTGTCTTCGTGATAGTTCTTTCTGAACTTAGGCCAGTGATAAATGGTACGTAACATGAAAACACCTTATTACACCCCAGTTCCACCTATTGTTCCCAACCACGAACCTAGCATTAAAAAGAAACATAAAATTTCGTTGATTCATTGCTTTAATGATAATAGTCTTTAGCCTTAATTTTTTATTCGTAGCGAGGTTTTAAAAATGTATTTTCTTTCCTTTATCTTAGGGAGGTCGTTTATCAAGTAGATTGGGATGCTCTTTACGAATCGCCGTCAAGATTTGGGATTTTATAAATTTATTATTTGAATATGAATTAAACAGATTTTGATAAAGGAATCATTAATAGCGACATCTTGTTAAGTATGGCTTTGTGAAATGTCAATGTAATTAGGCTTGACATTAATGGTGATGTTAAATATTCCGTTTTGATAAAAGCTCTCGTATTTTTTATTTGGGATGGAAATAAAATTTGAAAAGATGAAGACAACATTAAGCATTTATTCATTAATGTTACATCAAGCGTAAGAACTAAGTAGACGTAGTAATCTAACCATCGTTTCCCTAAATTAAACTTATGAAAATCTACAAAGAAAATAATAAAAAGGTAGAGAACAAGCTCACAAGCTACCAATCTAACGTCCAACTCACCATTGAGCACATGGACCACGATGCTCTTCGACTGTGCGTTGCTCGGGTTGCACTGATACGTCCCGGAGTCTGATGGTCTGGCCGACTGGATTAGCAGAAACGAGGTCGTCGTCTCCCCTTTCTCCGTCACCACCGACACGCCCCCTCTCGGGGAGTCGTAGCTTATTATCTGTACACATTTTATTCACTCCATGTTTTATGGTAATAGGATTGATGCTATTTTCTAGATTGGATACATTTTCCTGTTTTTCATGTTATAAAACTGTTGGATTGGATACATTATTATGGTAATTCGGATTATGTTGTCTGACAAATTGAATTACATCTGGGTTGTTGAATTTGAGAGTTTATGTCGGAATTGTTGAGTTGTAAATAATTTTAGTATTGTAGAATTGTGAATTATCTTAGTAGTTTAGTTTATTTGAATTATCAACAAATTGGATTCTATGGATTTATGAATGATTCTAGTGTCGTTTTCTTTATTGGGTATTTGTATACCTACTTCGATTATAAATTTCATAGGTCTTACCGCATCATTGTGATTCCAAAATATGTAAGCAGGTGGTTCCGGTGAATATAGAACCACACATGTGAGGTTGATGGTGCTGCCTCTGTCAATGTAGAGGTCAGGCCCACCTATGATCTCTGTTGTTGGTTCTGTAACAAAAATAACACCATAAATTGTATGTTTTACTGCAATTTGTTATCACAAGTTTACGTTTAGTTGCTACTTGATACTTTTATCATTTTTTTATTAGGGTTCGAAATATGATAATCTACTTCAATTTTTGACTATAGAAAATAGGATTTTTTAATTGGCTTGTTTTATCACGGCTATTGACTCATGGTTTACCCCATGGTTTACCCCACAAAACAAATATGTCAACATAACAGTTTCGTCGTCAGTTTCTAATGCGCAAAACCATCAAATATAACAATCCTTAATAACGAAAGGTCGTCAGTGTTTTGTTTTTCTTATGGCCCCTATAAATTGCGTGCGTGCCCATAATACGCCACACTTAATTACTCGACTTGGCCAAACATGACTAACATAAACATTTTGTACTAAGTTCACTAACTTTCAGACGCAAACGCTTGACTCACAGCTTTGATAAAGGCTTGCGTACACGTGGGTTCGTAACGTTGAAGGACAAAAACCGCCGAAACATGACTGGAGAAATATAGATGTACCCGAAACACTAGTCTTCGAAGACTAAAAGCGCGTTATTAAGATGTTTTTTTTACTAAAATTATAATCATCTGCTAAACGCATCAATCATCAATCATACAGCAAATTAGCAAACGAGCATCACGCACACTGGCAAAATTTTAAGATATTATCTGTTATAGTATGTTGTCCGTAGCCTGTCCGGTATTCGTACGTACTGGTTTCACTGATCCTTTAAACCGTTTCGGCCACCTTAGGCCCGGACTCCATTGAAGCGGAGACGACAAGAGAGAGAGGAGAGGAGACGGTGTTGTGAACCACCATTAGAATTTCGCTATTTATCCTTCTCGTCTCGCTTTAGCTTTAGTGGCAGGAGATTTGTCATAGTGGTTCAACGCACAGCGGAGACGATTTTTACGTATCTGCGGGAGGTCGCTAAACTGGGAGTATAAAGCATACAACTCTGTTCCGGTCTAGCCAGTACGCATCTCTAGCTCCTAGGCATTTACTTTCCTCTCCGCAATACACATCTAACCACAACTCCGCTTTGGTGGAGTCCGGTCCTTAAAATATGTGAGATAAAAAGTTGATACCGGTATTTACTTAGGTACGGCACTGGTATTTGAAGCCATTACCAACCCTTTGCCTCAATGGTACTTGTGAGTAAATGACGTAAAAGTTCACCTACACATTTCCCGTCTTTATCTTTTGAAGCGTATTTCAAACCATCTTTGCTACAATTTGACCTTTCATTGGCCTTGGCTCTAAGTGGTTTCTTACAGATACTTGTTCTTGGAGTTCTTATAATATTAATGCTTTCATTTTACTTTTTTCATGTTAGCCTACTTTTGTGACGTAAGTATCGTTTATGTTCTAAGTTGCTAGACCTTTAGGTGGCCTTAATTTTTAAAGGCTTATACACCCACTTGTGACACAATTTTACAACTTTTCATGCTATAGTCGAAACCCACTCAGTAATCTTATTTACGAAGTCTCTCAAATGAAATATTCGATGTAGATAGAAATTGAAACTAACACTGTTTCTTCAATAAATATGCCGCCGTCGCTCAACATTAATTTGGGGCTTGTTTAACTATGTTTATTGATGTAACAATAGTTTATAATCATTAAATACGGGTCGTCAACATTGTAGCCATGAAACAACCTATTAAGGTTCAAATTACAAGGGGCAAGTTCAAAGGTTTGTTCCGTAGAACATATTATCAAAACAGAACTAATTAGAGCATTTTACGAGTACAATATAAATTAAAGCCCTGTTTCGAAAATTGGAAACGCACAACTTATCGACATTTTACATTCGGATTTGTAAATTCGGAATTAATTTTGAGGTTTAGGAAGTTGTATTAATTGAAAAACTTCACTGATACCGAGTTTAAGATCGGTTGTAATTTCGTTGTGGCTTGGCCTTGATACTCAAAGGGAACGGTTGTTATTATCCGATCAAAAGATGCTGCGGCTTACATAAGATTGTATTATGATCTAATTAAAAAACTCCTTGGAAACTCAAACGTTCTAAAGCAAGACAAAAAATACTGGCTGTGACACAAAAACATTGAAGATTTTTCTTGTCCATGAAGACACTAACTACTACTAACACAAACTTGATACTAACTTAATTTAGACCTTTAGACCATACTAATTCTTCGTGAGCAGTAGTGAATAAGCTTCTGATAGAAAACCCAACGGTAACAGACAAATCCAATAAGTATCGACTTACCAACAACATTAAGATGTATAAAATGACTCATGTGAGGAGTCGTAGATATTTGACACTCGTATATCCCCGAATCCCGATGCTGTGGATACTTGATCTGCAACAAAAATAATATATTAAACCTCAGGCATAACAACATACTGAAAGTTTGAACTGCAAACCAACACCAGCACAGTTGGAAACACGAATCCAGGTAAAACAACAAGCAAGTAGTTTTACAGAGATTACAATAACATGTGCTGCTTTAATATCTCGTACAGATAGGGTACGCAGTATTTTTTGCCGGTTGGAGAAAAAAACTGGGCTGATAATGATGAGCTGCATCCAGTAAGACTGGAAGCCGCACAGATAGCAGAGAAAAGAGTAGGCGATGAAGTCAAAGCACAGGCAATCGTTTTATGTAGCGAATGCGGTAGAATTGTTAGACAATTTTCAGGTCTGGTAAGCATAAGACAAAATATAACATTATAAATTTTCTCTCTAAGGTTTTGCGTCGCTTTTTTGATAATATTATCGTTTGTATCGTCAATAGTATTGGATGGACTGTATGAAGGATGAAATGGCTAGAAAAAACTTTTTTTGCAAAAAATATAACCGACTTAAAAAAAAAACAAAAAAGTTAAAAAATAACTTTAGCTTCTGAAGTCGGTGACCTTAGTTTGATTTTATTGTCACCGACTTCAGAAAATAAAGCTATTTTTTAACTTTTTTGTTTTTTTAAGAAGTCGGTTTTATTTTTTGCAAAAAAGTTTTTATTTTTCACTTTTTTGTGGTTCACATGTGCATTTGAAGAGTTCCCTCGATTTGGCCAAGGTTCCATCATCAGATCCCGACTTGGTGACTATGTGAGCATTTGGAAAGTATACCCATATTTTTTCAAATCGGTTGGCAAGCGATGGAGTAATGCGCGAACAAACAAAAAAATAGAAACATCCGAATTGAGAACCTCCTCCTTCTTTAGAAGTCGGTTAAAAAAGGTGATTGTTGAGATGACGAGTAATAGAGAAGTACCGAAGAAGAAGATATATTGCGCTGAGCCTAATAAATTGTGACAAGGGCAGAGGCGGGAATGATGATGATAGTCAATACTAGCGAGTAGATTTATTTTAATTTCTAAGACGAGTACAATAAGTGCCTCGAAAGATGAGACCTGTCACACCACTTGAAACGAGTGAAACTTTGTGAAATCTTGATTATGCCTCGAGGTAAAGAATTAAGAAGATAAGGTAGGAAGATGGTTTACGACGTGTACACCTATATGTCAAAAGAAGTATTTTGTTACACAATTAACTCGTATACAAGTAGTTTGACAGGTCTCTTCTTTCGTGGTACGGACTGTAATTTTGCTGACATGCAATTTCAATAAAAACCAAACCGCCAAGATGAGCGTCTCTTTTAACTTTAAATTAATTTTGTTTTTCTTTACCATCGCAGAAAATAACGGTAGCTATAATTAAAATAACGACCATGTCATAATGCGGATTTAGTGAAACATTTCACGAGACAAAACCTTTTAACCCTCCTAGCACAGCAGTTTAATTTCCAGCACAATATTCTAGAACGTTCCGAGATAAAGGACTTCTTATTACAGCAATATTATCCTCTAGAACAAATGTCCCAGTGATTTTAAGTACAATTAATGTAATTTGGAGTCGTGGGTTTATTTGAATTGTAATGTTATTACATCTTAACGTATATGTTACCAAAATATTTACATAGATCCCTATTCCTAATGTCTGAATTAAACGTAGTGTGAATTCTAATTTCTAGCATTATTATGGTAGGTTTAATTTTAATGTTTGTTAAAATTCAAGTTGATGTGGTGTTTATTATGTTCAACTGCCGTAATCGGCTTATGATAATGTTTAGTACAAAATGTTGATGTCCGAAAAATAATGCTTAATTATTCCTAAGTAGGGGAATTATTTTCAGACACAATTAGTGTGTTGTATAGAAAACAATCGCTTACGAACAGTAGGTCGTGGGTTCGAACCCAGACAGGCGCATTACTTTGTGTAATTTATTTCATCACCGCTGCTCTCAAAACGGTGAAGGAAAACATCGTGAGGAAACCGGCATGTCCTAGAACCAACATTTCGAAGACATGTGACATCTACCAATCCGCACTGGGCGCGCGTGGTAGATTATAGCCCATCCCAGCCGTGGGAACATTATAGGCTGATGATGATGATGATAGAAAACAATAGTATTCGATTAACCGGGGCCCCGATTCTGCTATTGCAATAGTGTCACGATAGTCTTTCATTGATCTCATAATTGTTGATGAATGACAATGGGATCGCCATTGCCATTTTGCTTAAAGTTCGTAATCTGCTAAATTCATCATAGTGGTTCGATCAATGGTCTCGTAATTGTGTTTAAATGATATTGTTGTATTGCCATTATTAAAAAACCTGTTAATAGAAATGATTTTCGAAAATATACTATTAAATTTAAACTGTTATTTTAAATTTAATAGTATATTAAGTATCGTTGGTTCACTTGTTTATTTTATGAATACTTCTATTTGGTTAATTTACTGTCTCTCTGTCCGTCTATTTTCCTTATGCTTTTTAACAAACTTCAAAAAGGTCGACATTATGAATTCACCTGCACTTCAATCGTTTAGGAATTCTTTATCGTCTTCTGTACCCAAACAACATCAACAGAAGCCTTATATGTTCGCTAATTTGTACTTCTAGTCTACTTTTCGTTTTTATCTCAACAAAGAGCAGCACTTTATTTTAGAACAAAATACCAGTATTTTACATAGAGCAACCTATGCTTATCTGACATCCACAACCCAGTTAGTCAGGGTAATACGATACACTTTGGTAAAACTGCTCGTTGGTATTTCGAACCACTGACTACCTGTAACGACTATCAAAGATCTTCAAATAACAACCGGGACTAACGGCATATCGTAGTTCCGAGGCAAAGATGGGTCCCCCATCCAGGTACTAACTTGACAAGCACGGCTTAATCTAAACATCAACCATAGCGGCTGTTATTTTTTATCCAACACAAAGGAGGTTGCTCCTTTTAAGAGCACATGTGTATAGTTACATTTATCTCAATTAAAACTCTCAACATGACTCATTTTCTTGTATGGTTTGAAGAAAAGGCTATCGGAAAGCTTGCTTTTTATCTCATGGCAAGTAGCCAAAACTTAGATTAGGATCTTAAGTGGATACTTTTACATGAAGCGAAGTTTATTCGTAAAGCATAGAGGCTTAAATCTTCTTTATTTGAGTAATCGTATATCACTTTAGTTCCCAAAACACTATTTACATGCTGTTTATTACCAACAGTATTTTTTTTTTATAATCACCATTTTTTCAAAAAATCATCGATTATGTTGTGGGAATCGAACTAAAAACCCTAAATTATACATTGCTAGTGGGTTTTTGTATGAGTGACAACAACATCACATCGCCGGCTTATCGAACACATAGTAATGCGACGAGCACCAAAAGCAGACTGAATTTTTAGGCCAGCCGGGCCTGAAAATTCAGTCTGCTTTGGTTCCGTCATCTCACGATTATATATTTTATAGATTGTACTAGAACATAGATGAATAAAATGTTTTCGAAGAAGGTCTAACATCAAATCTATGCAACCTACTACTCCTAGCTCCAGCAATAAATTAAAAAGAAAACTAGGCTTGTCATTGTCATTATCTGACATTGCAAAAGTATTAAACAAAGATTAAAAATACCAAATCTTCAGAAAAGCTTTAAAGTCCATGTTCACCGAATAGATAACGGTTTGATTATCTAAAAACAGCTGTCACTGTGGCATGTCATGTTCCCATACAAAAATGTGTTCTAAAACAGCTGTTTTTAGATAATCAAACCGTCATCTTTTTGAACATGGACCTAAATATTACAAGTAACAAGGTAAAAGGTATGCTAAGCCTCCACGTAATGATCATTCAGTTAATTGGAAAGAACGAACTATGTTGAAGTTTCAGACTACAACAGCCAAAAACGTAAGTATATAAACACAAACATTACAGTGAATATTACTCCGACCATGAACAATCTTACAAACAATCGGTAGTATGCCCACATAATACGAACATTAGTTTTTCTATATTTACCTGTAAAGTCCAGTCCTCGGAGTGTGGCAAGTGAATGGCTCTAAACCTCTGATCACTTGTGTATGTGTATCGACCGACAGTCAGTAGGTGGATGTCTCTGTGCCGTACCCATGATACTTGCATGTTTAACTGGAACAAAAGAAACATATTAATATAAATACGTCTATTTAATCAAAATTAAAATGTTTTAATTTATTTTTGTTTCAAATATAATGTATCATCATTTTAAGAGTTCATTTTTAGTTATGGATGAAACTGATTGTGTTTTTCACAAAAAAATGCCAAAATGCTATACGATAATTGAACTTTTGATTTAAAAGTCCAGATATTAACCGTATTAACGTTTCGTTTACAATACGCTGTCGTGGTATAGCCTCTGTCAGTTACCAACCTAAAAGCGTTTATTACTATTATGCTTTTTGGTTGGTGTCATGGTGGCAAGAGTAATGCTGAGCAGTATCCTCTGCTCGTCGGTCATCGCTTCGTTCGGGATATACTATTTTAAATCTTGTAAAAAAAATGTTTATGATCAATGTTTTATTATTACTTGAACATAACATGTACAAAGAAACTGTACAAGACAAACTTATGTATGCCTAACCCAAACGTACCACACTTTCTTTTTCTGATGTGAAATCATCAAATAACTTGTCGCACTCTGGGCGGAGCGGGAGGAAGAGCTAGACTTTTACTGACTGAAACCCGTCCGTGTTCCTTCCTCGCCCTTTATTTTCCGGGGCCACTGTATCTCTTTCGAACAGTCCCGCAACCCCGTACATACCACCCCACCCTACCATCGTTACAAAAACATGGCAAAAGAACACAAAAAATTAAATATTTTGTTTCGTTACCCAAAAAAACGTATGCAAGGAGCCCAACATTAATGCAATCTTGCGGGATTATCTCCAAAATATTCTTGGCAACCGGATCCCCGACTGCCCCTTAATATTTCAGAGGGAAATGAGGTAGTTAACGAAAACTCATTTTGGTTTGACGAGAAAAAAGAAACTAGAAGAGCAACATTAGCGATAGCTTATAACCGAGCCGGGAATTTGGAACCTTAATGGTATAACATTGTAAGTTGTACTGTCGTTAGCATTAGTTGGACTGCAAGCTTTGTTCTCATTCCACTGAAGCTATCATTATAGGTCTTAATGAATATGGATTTTGTTTATTTGTTAAGCTAGGTGGATATTTTTGCAGACAGTATCCATTAGCGAGTTTTCTGTCTTTTAAGATTGATATTCAAGATATTACACAGGATGTAAACCACCTCATTATGAAGCCATCAACCAAGCATTCTGTACGTAAAACTAAAAAACTTTACGCAAACATTATTGCTGGGAAACGACTTTAATTTTTGGGGTGAAAAGTCAAGTTTTGTGGTAAAACTCAATGTAACGCACTTAAAACACTGTGCTGATGGACGGATTGATTAATACGGAGGTTGTAGGGGTGTTTAAAGTCAAAATTCTGCAATTAAAACTTGTATATTATAGAAAGAACTTGTCAAAACGTTGGAACTTAGACTTAAAGGTTCCCAAGAATAAAGACCAAAAAAAAACGTTCGCCGTGACGGGGAGAAAAGTGTATTTCGGTTTTTTTAAGAGATGTTTTACACTCTTTAGTGTCTTTTAATATTTTTTTTTTGACATGAATAATTATTTCAGAACTTGCTTTGTTTTTTTTAAGTTCCATTACTTTGAGTAGAAAAATGTTTCTTTAATGGACTGCTTCGTTGACCTAATCGTCGTAAAGGTGACTGCAAAACAAGAGACAGGCAAACTGTTATTGGGATTTCCCATCAGTAATGTCAGACGACAACCTCTCAAAGTTGGACTGGGAGTTGCTATTTCGAAAAAAAAAACAGAAATTTCTCTGTAGCAGTCACGAGGTCTAGATTTGTGACTCAACGTCATCATTTCTGCCGAAAGACGTCCTCTGCTGGACATAGGCCTCCCCCAAGTGTCGCCACATTGACCGGTCCATTGCGACTCGCATCCGACGGATTCCCGCAACCTCCACCAGGTCATCGGTCCACCTAGTGAGAGGTCTTCCAATGCATCGTCTTCCGGTTCGCGGTCGCCACTCCAGAACTTTTCGGCCTCATCGGCTATCCGTTCTGCGAGCAATGCGCCCTGCCCATTTGTCCCATTTGTGACTGGATGGTGGCAATAGGCTCGTCCCTTATTACATGGGACTGGATTAACCATAACTAGCAAAATCTGCTGACTATACCTTTTGGGCATTACAAGCGTGATTTTATGTTATGGGTTATGTTTCTCTATTAATTAATGACTTAAAGCAATGTGATTTAGTTTTATCGTATAATTGAGTAGTGAGACCCTGGCCTGAAATAAAACCAAGTGGTTATTCAAGGACAGGTGCTGTAATTATCGTAATATTATACCACAGCTACAATGCAAACTCAACCCATTTGTACTAATAACGTCCTTTATTATTACTATGCTGGTGTTTAATTGCTAAGCTTGCACTTGTAAAAGTAACTCAATCACTACCGCTTCTTAAATGCGCTTTATTGACCTATAAGAAATAAAAATTCTCTGAAAACTAGTTGATCTTTTAATATATATCGCCATTAGTATCCTTTTAAAAGTGGTTCTTCTTCTATGAATGATCGTCTATTTTAATAAATCATTTTTTTTTAATTGTCTGACCCTTTTTCGGAATCACTAGGTTTACATTGAATAAACTGGGCAAAAGACAATTCAGTATACAGGGTATAAATAACCTCATCACGAAGCCGACAACCAAGCGTTCTGTGCATCTAACTAAATAAGTAACGCAAAAATTATTGGTGGGAAACGACTTTTTTTTTGGGGTGAACAATCATATTTTGTGGTAAAACTCAATGTAACGCACCTAAAACATTTTGCTGATGGATGGATTGAATAGTACGGGGGCCATGGAGGTGTTTTACATCCTTTATTACAATTAAGATAAATTATGCAAGTCTATCACACAGACTAACACAGCAACATCTAAAATCCTCACAAATAATGAATTCCCAGAATTAAAAAAAAGACACAACATCCAGTCACCAGTAAAGTTATTAAAAAAACACGGAAACCGTTTACCTGAAACCAATTACCGTCCAGCACATGAATTCAGAAACGTTGATAGCGTTCGCATTTAAAAACGTCGCGTGAAAGAAAGAAAGATCTCGTTAGGCAGACTTGTATTTATGTGGGATGTGGCAACTCTGCCTAATGAGACTTTTTATTTATAAAGTTGAGCACAATACCGACTTTAAAGTTTCATTGTGCTATTGTTACGTCTCATTTTAAGCGAAGAGTTTGTGGTACACCGCTATGTAAATTGGACGTTGCCTGTTGAAATAAGGGTAACTCGTTAGTACGGGTGTGTACTCGAGGTTACTCGCACACGTTTGTATTGTTAACAGTACGAGTGCTTACCGTACGAATAAGTGCTGTGTACGAGTCTGTGCATCGGCGCGGCGCGGCAGTAATGTTTTGAAGTAATTTGACTTTCTGTAAGCTTGCGACGGTAATTTTATGGTACAGATCATTCTGGTGGTTTTTAAGAATTTTATCATTTTGGTAGGATATTAGTGTGAATGTTTAATTGAAATGTTTTTTTTTTCTTCAGTTCCTATAGTGAACAAGCAACAAAAAAGCTACCAAAAGCGTCAAACTAGTAGCTCAGATATGAGCCGACGCATTGACATTCCCTCTGAACAAACAACAAACAAATTATCATGAATTCATGTCCTGATGGTCAGGTTAACGAAATTAGCAGCTTATGCCTGCCCATGAGGATTGACATCGGTGTTAATAATGAGCGTACTCAGCTTAGTACGAACCGCAAAGCACTCCAATCAAAATAATTAGCAATATTACCACCAATGCGCCAACATTGGCCCTCCAACTTTAGCTCAAACATTGGCCATATAACCCAACGTTATGAAAAGGAGAATACCCAAAAGATAGAACATATCCATTGCCAGAGACATAAATCTTACGAGGCACGTGCAAAACGACGGGATGTGTTATCCCGGCCTTTTATCTTTAGCGTCATTTCACGTGAGACATAAACTTAAGAAGGAATCTTGGGACGGACGTGTGGTTGCAACGCTATTGTGTTACGTTGCTCGGGAATTTTCGGAGTCAGCAATTGTTGGGTATGAGAATATGAATAATAATAAGAGTAATAATGTACACATCCTGTCAACTAAATTCGAAGGTGACTTTTTATTAAATACCAACGAAAAGCCGACAAAAAATAATAATATACACGTAATAAATCGAAACTCTTGCTTCGGAGTTATTATTAATTTTGTCAGCCTGATATTTGTCACTACAATCCGTTAGCACATGACCAACCGCCAGTCCAGTCACTGTTGTATTATTTACTATACAAAACCTGTTTAGCTACAGTTCAATTTTTTACTCCTTATTGGAATTTGACGAATATGTCCACACATCTAACTTACAATAGTCTAATAATAAAAAAATACATACCGTTTTATTCCCTAAATTCTTCACTCGGCAGTTCAAATACGCCGTCTTGCCCAGCAATGCTGTCACGTTCTTAGATGCCATCAGATCGAAGTACGGCCCGGTCCGGGGCGTAGGCCTAGGGCCGTCTAGGGCCGCTCCGGACCGGATCGAATTGTCCACTGAACCCGCCGGAGACGCCGTGGCTGAGGCGTTAGTAGGCGAGCCCTTGCCAAGCTCGCGCTGCGCTGACGATACTGCGAAAGCGAAGGTTAATTTTAGTTTTGATGTTACGGGAATTTTAAATTTAGGTAAGGGTTGGTTTTTACTGGATATTTTGGAGAATAAAACTCAAAACACGATATAATAAAATTAGATTTACAAAACTCATGAAACTTTTTCCGCTGAATAAGTATTTACTCAACCGAGTAAAGTTTAGGAAATTCGGATACTAAAATGTAAATAATAAAACAAAACTCCTGATCCAACTGTTTTCCCTATCGAAATAAATTGTCGAGAAAAATCTTCAAAGCCCATTTCATACCTGATCCCATTAAAATCTAAAAGGAAATTTCGTCACGAACCCAAACAGTTTCACCTTTAGAATAAATTTTAGTAAATTGACTCAAAGTCGAAGTTACTTTTCGTTTTCCCCCATTTTAACCCTTGTAAATATAGTGCGGTAGGACTGGAATAGATTAACGCCGACAACTTTATTATCCGTGTCTGTTCTAGTGGAAACTTCGTAAAACCGATCACGTGTGTGAACATCACTTGAGTGAGTGACGTCACTGGGCATTCACGGCATGCGCCAGTTTTACTAGGAATGTAGGGCTGTGCAAGATTTTTTCTTTGTTTTCTGTGCCGGAGAAAATTTATTGAATGATTCTACGAATGTTGTATCGTTGTAAATTTTAAATTCTGGGTATAGTTATCAATTTTACCTACTAATCGAATGTGATTACCCTAAACTTAATCTAACCTAATTTGATGAGATTTGTCACTGATATAAAACAGAAGAAGACCCACTGATCTGTAATTTATCACCTGAATGAAAAGGGTTAATTCCATTTTGTTCATCAAATAAAAATAACACAAAACCAAGTTATTTTCAGAACAATAAACTAAAACTGGATTACACTAGAAAACACAATTTATATCAACTGAAATTATTGATAGAACACACCCCGCTAAAATATTGGGTCTATTATACGGAAGCAAAGTGTGAAAATAAACACCCACAACTGCTGTCAAATAAGGAACACTGAACGATGCATATCACGTTACAGAAAAGGGAAGACCAACATTTTACTACTACTCAAACTTCCTAATATTTGTTCGTGAAGCCCGCTTCAAAATGCTTTCAGGGACTTTGTAAGAAACATGAGCACGCTAATGTTATTTTAATGTGTGAGCACTGTTTTACGGGTTTTTACTCATGAGACACAATTTTGAGATAGTTGCAGATGTGATAACTTCCTTGAAACGGTGTCACACTCACACGTTTAAGTACGTGTGACACCATTTCAAGGAAGATATCACATCCAAAACGAATGATGGAGGGAAAGTAATAGTCTTTTGTTTCCGTACTCAACCAACTTAATGATGTCTAGTCTACTACTGGACAAAGGCCTCTCCCAAACTGCGCGACAAAACCTTGCCTTTTGCCTTACGCATTCAGTCTGATCAAGGCCCTTTATAGTAGGCATCTAGGTGTCCCAGGCTACGTTTTCATGATGAGCTACATTTTGTTTATGCTCGAATTGTTTCACCGAAAATAACAGTACCTTCTACTCGAATAATATTTAACTCACCTCTAACCACAAACTAAATTGAAAGATAATAATATGATCCACAATTCATACCTACAATAATCCCTAGACCAATATTTTTATCCACACAATCTCATCTCCAATCAATACTTACCAACAAACCCTTTTTTTTTTTTTTTTTTTTTTTTTTAGGATGGGAAATCATCAAATGACTTCTCCCACTCTGGGCGGAGCGGGAGGGAGTGTCAGACTCTTACTGACTAAAACCCATCCATGTTCCTTCCTCGCCCTTTATGTTCCGGGGCCGCGGTATCTCTTTCGAACAGGCCCGCAACCCCGGCAGGCTTCGGCCCTTGCGGGCCCCTCTCCTTTTGCTGACATCTGTTTGAGGCGCGCGTGGAACACGAACGCGCCGTCGACACGGCCTGTCGTCGTCGTTAGACGGCCGGACGGCCAGCTATTGCCCATAGCCAGCCGTCCACAGGCCCGCATCTACGGTGGCCGGTAGCCACCACGTGGCCCCCGACGCCCGTTGCGTCTCCCGCGGCGGCCGGGAAGAGAGGATCTCTCCCTCTCTCGTTCCGCCACCTCCTTCGCTAGCATCACTGCTTCGCAGAAGGAGGCGACGGCTTCCCATTCCGTCTCGCTCCGGACCATGGATTGAACCAGGGCCGGACGCGAGAGGTCGCCGCCGCCGATCGCCGCCACGAGGACACGGCGGAGCTCCGCCCACGCAGGGCAGACTTCCACCGTGTGCTCCACCGTGTCCTCCGGTCGATCCTCGCAGTGGAGACACCCGGGCGATTCCTCCCGCCCGATTCGGTGCAGGTACCTCCCGAAACATCCGTGTCCGGTGAGGACCTGCGTCAGGCGGAAGGTGAGGACGCCGTGGCGCCTCTCCAGCCACTCCTCAAAGAGGGGACTTACCGCCACTATCGTGGCGTGCCCTACCAACAAACCCTCAAGGGGTATTAAATTAAAAACCGTTATACCACCTCTATCTGGCCTTGAAAGCTACAATTTGAATGAAAAGCTTTGTCATCTCTATCAGTTATTATCCTGTCGTTTAGAGTGGCACCTGCTCCCTTCGGAGTTGCTTGGTCTCTCTCTATTCTTCGTTTCGTCATCATTGTGTGAAGGCGACGAGGCACGAGCTCTCTGTGCTTTGTTTATTGTGCCCTTTATAAGGTTTTATTAAGACAGCAGGTGTTTATTCATTTTGTTATTTTGGTGTTGTGTATTTAAGAGTGCTTTCTACTGCTTCATTTACTTTAATCTCTTGTATCAAACTATCTCGATCGAAGATCTGCACTTGAAAATAAGAACCGTAGCCTATAACATATTTCTACCATTTAAACTAATTACGTAAAGTACCATTTTCCGCAGCAGACAGCGCATTTAGAGCGCGGTGGTGACAACTACATACGAGAGATTACATGTAAGATTTGGATGACCATATTAATATTCTAATTGATATGATGCATGCTTATCAATTTGATCAGAAGGTTTCTATACCTACGTCAAAAACCGACATTATAACGGTGGCGGCGTTATTATCAATAACTGTGTTACTGAGGTCTAACAAGCAGACAGTAGTTTCAAGCGTTACATTATAAGCCAAACCCAATTTGGCTGGGAAAAGGTTAAATTTATTGATGATATTTAAAGTAGATACATATTTTAAGAAAATGCCTAAATACATGAAAAACAAAAGCACATCTTACAAATAATGCTAAGAATAAAATCACAGACATGTACTATTTATAAATTGCAAATGACATATTCTAAAAGCAGTACATTCAGACGTCATTACACAAAAAGGCTTCGAAAAACTTTCAAAGTATTATGTTTAGAGCACAACTAATTCAATAAGGTATAAAACTTGGATTTAAAAAGCTCTTAGAGAAAGTCTGTATAAAAATATTTTAATATTTAAATTAAATTTTGTTGTAATGTAAGACCTGTTTTTTTGTTATTTCATAATTTTTTGAGCTCTTAAGCAAAGAAAAAAGATATTTCCTTCTCTATCATATGGTCAGTGCCTAACCAGGTATCAGAGTTTTTATGCCGACCATGGGTCTCTGACTTGACTTTATACGCCCATGCTGTCATGAAATATCTGTCAGGCCTCCTCATGACGTTATCTTTTACCAAAACAAGTAAAAAACTTACAATACACACATGAACCCATGACCTGGCAGTCCGAGCGACGGTTACATCACTAGGCTACTGTGAATGTGAACCACTAAAAAGTGAAAAATACAAAACTTTTTTCAAAAAATAATACCGACTTCACACAAAAAAGTGAAAAATAACTTTAGCTTCAGAAGTCGGTGACAAAAAACTATACCACTGCTGTAAAAAAAATTATAACTGGGTTATATGATATAAAAGTAACTGAAAACTTTAATGTATTTTATTCCACAAATAATTGAACCAGCAACATTGATCACCCACCGGCACCCTAAAAATGCGTAAGAAAAGTTTAAACAATAATATATAGAAAAGGTCCAAAAAGCCAACAAGCCCAATGTAACTTACAATTCAAACCAAAATTCTAATGACGATACAAATTATTATGATAACATGTCAAAATTTCCGCAAGCAAACATTTGGTTACAAATAAATTCAGTACCGTATAGAACTTCCCCAATTGTCCCCACTTTCCGTAGCCCCAATGCTAATAACATACATGATAATAAACTAGAAGGCAACGCTATTGTTATTGTTAGAGGTATTGAATATCACAAAATGGCCGCGGACAAGGGATCGGAACAAAACACGAACACCAAACAAGAAGGGTTCGTTGGTAATTTTATAGCGGAAGCCCTAACATATTTTTACAGGGCTGCGACGGGAAATGTCAAACTTTTTGTGTGCCGATGAGTTTTTTTTTTTCAGTTAAATATTTACTTTGGCAATTTTCATATATGCATGGATTTTTGTAACTTGACATCTCGAAAGTTTTTTTCTAATTAAGATGGCTTATACATAATGCATAGTCCTAATTATTTATGCCTGGCTAGACAGACACACAGTATGGTTGAATTCTCTTATTTGTGGAAACTCGTCCCAGACTTTTAATTCAACATTCTAAACTAAAATGTATTCTCAAATAGTTTCAGCATTAATTTAGACTCAAAGCGTCACTGGCTTAGCGCTATATATGTATATTTAGAGGTTAAAGCAGACTGTATCATATGCAAAAGAGGATCCAACCTAACGAGTTTAGTCTAACTAAACTTAATTGCTAAATGTAACAGCACTTGAGTGTCTTAAGCTATCTTTTCTAAGCTACATTTGATACAGAGATATACATTTAATGTAATATGTAAGCATATGTTTAAAGCTAAAGTAATACGCATTGCAGATGTGGCAACGGAATGGCTTCTAGCTGTCCAGTTTCTGCAGTGTCTGGAATTATGTGTCGTGCCTAAGGTTTGCTTAAAATAAAGCAGGTTTTTCGTTGTATAAAGAGCTTAAATGTTTGTCTAGGAGCGGAAGAAAAACTTGGATTACTTATGCGGTGGTTTTCCAGTGCAATTTGTAAGGATTCGGTCCGTAAATGAAGATGTAGCGTTAAACTCGCTCGCAATCTTTGTATTGTGTGGAGTCTTAGTGGAACGTTAATGTGTCCGGGTATAGCACGTTGATTTATTTTCAGTTTCTTGTTTATCTACTTTCGTTTTGGTTTATTTGTTTCTAAGACTTATCATATTTTATGGGCATCATAAGATTTATGTTGTGAGTGGTGACGAATTCTCTTTAAAAGCAAAATGATCAATAATATAAATGGAACAGGATAACAAAAAACATTAAATACAAAGACAGATTTCGATAATTGTTGCGAAAATAGCACATAAAAATACCCCAAAATCTAAACTACGAAACTCCAGTCCTCAACATTCGTTAATATCTCATAACTTCTAACAGCCGATAATCCAAATACCGGAGAAATAAAACAAGCCGAATGGATAGCAGTAATAAAACCGACCATTACCGAAGTAAACAATATTAGAGAAAGAGTCGTGGTTATAAATCTTGGTAGAAATGCCCAGACAGCGATAGCCGGCCAAATTGTGGCGAAAGAAGGCACAATATACGTAATACATAAGTTAGATTACGTTGTGTCTTGTCGTCCGAAGATTTTTCTTTAGATAGAAGAATAGGGTTCGTTTTTGGACGGAATAGTTTTTGCAAGGTTAAGTGAATGATTGAGAGCGGTCGTTGAAGTTGTACATAGTTTAATTTTTTTTATTTTTTCATTGCAAATGAAGAATTGATGGCCAGTGAACTTGCTACAAGTAAGACTAGTTTTAAATATCCCATGTTCGGTATTTGAGGAAATTACTTAAATATGTACAATACTTTATGTTAAAATTAGACCATGGAGCAACTCCAATCACTAGATTGTAAGAAAAACTTGGCAAAAACAATAAATTAATTTTTCATTTCATTTTCATACAACAAAAACCGAAAGCAGCAGGTTTACATGAAACTATTTTATGCCCGAGGCTTCACTCGCATTGAGTTTGATAAGTCTCCCACTGGATCATACTACTGAGATGAAAAGCTTCCTATGTTTTAATCTAGGTAAAAATCTATATGTGTACAAAATTTCTTCAAAATCCTTTTAGTAGTTTTTACGTGAAATGGGAACAAACATACACACACATATAAACTTTCGCCTGTATAGTATCACCAGCAGCGACGCTCGCGTGAAGTTTGATAATTGTTTTTTGGGTTCTTACTACGGGCATTAAAAGTATTGTATGTTTTAATGTAGGTTATAAACTATCTGTGTGCAAAATGTCATCTAAATCCGTTCAGTAGTTTTTGCGTGAAAGAGTAACAAACATACATACATTCATACATCTATATACATCCAAACTCGCAATCTTTCACTCTTATAATTATCAGTAGGATCACTGTGATGTGATTAATGTGTTCAAATGTGAACTTTGGTGAAAAATAAAGACAAAAAATGTAAGCATCTCTTAGAAATGAATAAGTAAACGTTACCAACATATTAATATCTGTTTTATTTGATGACGACCCAAATGGCGCAGCGGTAGTGACGCTGCCTTGCGTTCTTGGTCCTGGGCTCGAATCCCAGTAGGAGCTAAATGTTTGTGTGATGAGCATTGACATTTGTTTCCGAGTCATGGATGTTTAATATGTATAATAAGCATGTATTTACGTACAAAAAAAAAGTATAAATGTAGTATATCAACTATCTAGTGTCCACGACACAAGCTTTGCTTAGTGTGGCACTAGGTGGCGCTGTGTGTTAATGTCCAGCGATATTTATATTTATATTTATTTATTTAACTTGATCATTCAGTACGCAAATAGCAATCAATTTCTAGAAAGGAAAATACCATTCCAATTGAGTGCAATTTATTTTCCAGGCACTCGCCATAAATAGAAATTAGTGGGTAAATGAAACATAAATAATGTGTATAACTGAGTAAACAACCGGTCCGCAAAGCAATTAGAAATTAAAAACTAATCCGGTACGTATTAGGATTGGCGTAAACAAAAACGTATAGTATTTATTTTGAACCAACCTCTGACATCTGCTGGGCAAAGAAAAATATTAATATCGGTTTTTAACCCCCGACGCAAAAACGACGGGGTGTTATAAGTCTAACGTGTCTGGGTGTGTGTGTCTGTCTGTTGCATCGTAGCTCCCGAACGGATTAACCGATTAAGTTTTTGTTTTTTTTTTGTTTGAAAGGAGAATTAGTCTGGATTGTTTTTAGCTATGTTTCATGAAAATCGGTCCAAAATCAGCCGCCGTGACAAAATGGCGGATTACATATTTTACATTATTCCCTCAATATGGGTATCAAATGAAACGGCTTGACTAGTAAAATATTATACACTATCATAAATTAAAAATCCAAGATGGCCGCCACCACAAAATGGTGAACTAGCGAATTATTTTCTATTTAACTTTGAGTACATTAAATTTATGTGTCGGGGTATTTAAATATTTTTTTGTTTTTTTCTCTTTCACACTCATATATTGCTCAATTACGAAGATGAAACGAGTAAATAAGGATGAGCTACAAAATGGTAAGTACCTATTTGATAAAATTATTCTCCATTTATGCCGTACCTTCATTACCAATCATCATTTTGCTATAAAAGTTTCACTATCTAGGAACAAAATTACTCTCTCATTACGACGAACATAAAAGATACAGTATCTTCGCGAAATTAATTTCTGTATTCCGTTTGGTTGCGTAACTCATCTTTTGAGGGATACTTTTAACCTCAATTTGCAAAGACGGCATTCAACTAAAGATTTATGACGTTTAGCGTTTTGAACGAGATTTAATTATGTGAAAATTTCGCTTTAATTAATCACGGAGTGGAGTTTCGTTATTGATCGTGTGGAATGTCGAATCTATATTTGCGAAGTCATGCGGGAGAGGATGGTTTGTGGTGCAAATATTTCAAGTTTTTTACTTTTAACAAGCGCCTGCGGCTTCGCCCGCTTAGAGGTCGATAATTGTCCCACGGGATTATCCTTCTGGGATAAAAAGTATCCAATGTGAGTTAATCCAGGTAATAAATAAACTATGTGCGTGCTAAAGAAGATATTTTTTTGTACCGAGATTAGGCCCACCCACGTAAATTGAAGCATTTTAATTGTCTCCTTTCATTCAAAAGTTTTTACGTTGATGTTTTTTACACTTACGATTTTTGGATCCATCTTGAAAAACTTTCGCATTAGCAATATCAGGGGGCTTTTTTTTGGAAATCTTTTGGTTTTTTTACTGTTTCAGCCTTTTTACACCCATTTAGTTAATACTGTAGGGTGGCGAAAAGCCAACGTAGTGCTTTCATTATGACACTACTTTAGGTGGCATCTAGCTAGTACTAGTATGTGTCTTTTTATTTACAGACGAATTCGCGATCTTTATCTTTCTATCTAGGTCAGCTAAAATAAAATTTCAGTATGATATGAAGCAAATCAAGTTGATGTACCAACAAAGAATTGATTCAGACATAATGTTTTTCTTGTTGAACGAAGAAAACAATTATTACTTTCATACATCGTGGCGAAGTCTCAAGGCTAAAAAAATCTTTTGACTAAATAAAATCACATTTCTTTTGCATATTTCAACAAATAAAAGATCTTCCTTACATGACAACGTCCTTCAATTACCCAAAAATTTGTCGACTAAGTTCAATTTTATTGAACTTAATTTGTTCATTTAAGTAGAACGTTATAATTGGATGTTGTCATCCATTGTGACGCGTCTTTTCAACACATTGACGGTAAACAATGCGCTGTCAGTCATTTTGGAGGTGGCATTGTTGGTTATTAATTATAAACGCGTATGTTGGATGTCGGTTTCAGAAATTTCTTGGTGATTTATGTGAATATACTATTTAACTTTTTTTTTGTTGGTAGATAGTGTAAGTGTTTCTACATTTACGGTAATAGACAATGGTGTTTCATAAATTGGTGACAGTCCAGCGACTTCGACTTCACTAAGTACAAGCCGTTATCTCTCTTAAATCACATTACATCAAAATTTTTGTAAAAAGCCAAAAGTCATAAGCCAAAAGCCAAAGGTTTAAAAGGTCGGCCTGTTATTAAACTCCGGTGAAACGTCGGTGACTGTGGCATCGTAGCTGCCGAACGGATGAACCGATTTTGATTTTGTTTGTTTTTGTTTGAAAGGTGAATAAGTTGGGAGTGTTCTTAGTCAATGTTTTATAAATACAGTCCAAGATGGCCCCTGCCACAAAATGGCGGATAACATATTTTTCAACAACTCCCTCAAAATGGGTATCATACTCGTATGAAAGGTTGACTATTTGAATACTATGCGCTATAATTAATTTCAAGTCCAAGATGGCCGCCACCACAAAATCGTGAATCACCTTTTTTTCACAACTTCCTCAATATGGGTATCAAATAAAAAGGCTTGACACACACCCGTAAGCCGCGTTAAGGAACTTCGTTCCAAAAAAATATTATAAGATATGACCCTATGTTACTTGATTTCTAAAAAAGAAAATAGATATTAAAATCTATATATATGATTGCATAATTAATTATTTTAAATATTTTCGTGCAAATATTTTCGTGTAACATTTATATGTTTAGTTCTAAGTTATTAGAGTTTATGTTGATGGAAATAATTTTTACGCTATGTAACTTTTTTATTAGTATTTAACAACAAAAACTTTTGTCCTATTATATAGCGTATTGTTAGAGCTTCTGCAGTCTGTGATACAGGATTATACTAGTACAGGCATCATACATTAGTTTAGATTCCTATTGTATTTTACCTTCTAAGATTCTGAATAAAGGTTTTATTTTTATTACTTTGAAAACTAAAATATTTCGTTCAAAAACATTGAAACTCTTATAAATAATAGCTAAACGTGAACATGTAGAATGAGCGGTAGGTAGGTAGAAAGTAATAATTAACAGTAGCAGTAGGTACCTTTAACTTGCCTCAGGGCCAATATTAAAGAAACTTTGCCCTCGACTACAGGCATTTCTGCTGTTTCTGATATATTTTTATTATTTATGTACTTATCTACATACAACATAGAAGTAGTAAAACGTTTTGGACTAAAATTTTAATAGATGTTGTTCTCAATAAATACAATTTTTTTATTGAAAAAAAAAATAAACTGGCTGAAAGTAAAGAAATAAATTGCACATAATATTGAGGCTTCCGCGTATAAATTTAATTTATTTTAATAATGCTACGATTTACTTCAGTAAAAAAGTACTACCCTAAACTTAATCAAGTCATTTGAATAAAATAATGCACAAAATTAAATAAAACCACAAAAACTAAGTGGTTTCTATATGGCAAAAATAAAAGAGATCTTTTTTAACCTCGTCTTCTTTTATTGCAAAAAAGGTTGCTTTTTTATTACAAAAAGAGATCTAAAAGATCGCCACGAAGCAGAAGTCTGAGTAACTTTATGACTCAATTGTAAGATCAGCCCTACTTTATCTGTCCTTAGAACTTTGGCTATGAACAATTTAGTTCAGTAGGTAATAATTTCCAATATTAATCATTTTCCATTGAACTGGATGCGAAGTGGAACGAGAATTAATTTGTAATTTGCCGGATGCTTGCGCACGACTCAGCTATATTTTAACGACTTTATAATGTATTGGTTATTGCTGCCATGTAGTTATCAAGGTGTATTTGACATCACACGGTAGTATAAGCTCGCCTGGGGAAGGTACTACTAGGAGTCTTCGAAAGTAAGTTTCTTTGGAGTGGAATTGATCCTGTAAATTTCTTCAGCAATATTGCCGAGGAAAGCAAAAACTATTTTGGATTTATTGTTACAACTACAAACAAAAATTACATTGGATGTGTATTTTACTCACCGACAATTAGATTTAAAAGTGTAATTTTCAACACAATTTCAAAAAACACACACAGCTGTCAAAAATTCGCCGCCATCACAGCAGCCATGACAGTTCCCACAGATAACGTAAAATCGCACAGAATAAAAATAAATCACACGCCACACGTTCGGATAAACGTTAATCTAACTTCTTCAAGTTAATATAACTTTGCCTGTTTCCTATACGCATGAACATATTTTGGGAAAGTCATGAATAATAATTTTATGGTAACACGAAATGCTTTTATCATTACTCTTTGAGTGCAAAGTTGGGGTTTTAATCTTGTTTCGTTGTGGGGTAAATAAAAACTCGTTGAAAGGGTTGGTGATGGCTGTAGATGAATCTGTCTTATGTACCAAGTAGTAAGAAAGTAATTTCCAATAGTTAATGACTGGCGTGGTTTCTCAAGGGTTTTGTGTATACTATGTTATACGATATTTTGGAACCTCGATATTTTCATTTCTACTGCCTTATCCAGCGGGTGCGGCATGTCGGTTCTGTGATCTGCTTCGATGATTCTATATTAGTCAGCGTCTGAATAGTCATCCACTTAAAAAGCCATACAATCTTGTACACACTTAATTTTTACGCCGTTAGTTTTGTTTGTTCACTCATTCATCTTTTAGTATTTTAGGCTATGACGCAACTCATTTTGAAGCAGTTATTACCTACTGTACATCGATGACACTATAATCTCTCATTATTTGCTGATTTGAACAATGTAATAATGGAAACAAATTAGTTTCATGTTATTAAAATAGGTCTACGTAATATTAAAAAACAAACGTAATCCCTGGGTAAATCTCTGAACTATTTCGCTGTTTATGCAAAACAGGTAATTGAATAATTAATCATATTTGTAATGAACATGGTTCTTGTTTTATGTTATAAGCTTAATTATACATTGTGTTCCAAATACATAATTATATTCCTCCATACTCCTATGCTAAAGTGATTCTGTCTGTCGGTTGGTCAGGGCCCCGATTCTGATATTGCAATAGTGTCACGATAGTCTTTCATTGATCTCATAATTGTTGATGAATGACAATGGGATCGCCATTGCCATTTTGCTTAAAGTTCGTAATCTGCTAAAGGAGATGTTCCAGAAATGTATGGAGCCTGGGCCAGCACTATGTACACTATATGTAAATATTGCTGTATATTACAGTAACCGTTTTTCATTGTTAATTTTCCTTAATTTCACTTCGTTTCCATGTACATTCAAATGAGCTTGGTCAAGGAGAGCAACACTACATAAAATTAAACATGGCGGATCAGAGCAGCAGTATGCAAACAATGTCATTTTGACAATGACATTTGATTGAACATATCCAATCCAAACTCAAAGCAAAGACAAACGAAGATGTCACTTCTTAAAACTGTCAAAGTCGTCAAACGTCATGGCAAACAACTGTCATGGCTGCCCTAAAATAGGGTTTTCTTATTAAAAAACTACATTTATTTACGCGTGTACCCCTCTTCAAATTAATTTATTAGTATTTTTATGGAATTCCTCTATTTTTTTCCTATTTATCCATGTAGTGTACATTGTGGTGGCCCAAAATCAAACATCTCCTTTATCATAGTGGTTCGATCAATGGTCTCGTAATTGTGTTTAAAAGACATTGTTGTATTGCCATTATTAAAAAACCTGCTAATAGAAATGATTTTCAATAATATACTATTAAATTTAAACTGTTATTCATGCCAGATTTCATTTATATATATATATTTATATTTTTACATATGATTGATTTCTGATAAAAGTAATCTGAAGTAGTAAGAAGTTCGTAAATAGCAAAAAACATTAAATAATGTGTAACCCGGAAAAATGTGCAACTATCCAACTCGTTGTATCTGTTTAGCTGTCAAAGTCAAATGTGACATTTCTACTTTATGTTTATTTGTTTTTATATCTAGCGGCCGGTGTTTTGATTTATTTTCTTACAGGTGTTTGAAATTATATTTATTAAAGAAGTCTATATTGATTGCAATATAAAATAGTGCTAATTGAGCAAATTTCCGCTCTAATTCACAAAGGAACTGGCAAAATGATGGCAGATTACCGCGTAAGTCAGTCATTTATTTGTCAATATGTACGAGACTACTATTATAAGCTTTTTCTTTCAATGTAGTGTCCGTGATTGTTTATTGGAAAGTCATAATGACGCCATGATGTTAGTAGATCACTAAACTTGTCAAAATGAACAATTATGAGATCAATGAAGGACTATCGTGACACTATTGCAATAGTAGAATCAGGGCCCAGTATGTTTTTATATTACCTGGCACACTAAATGTCTTAACGTATTGCTATAAATCGGATGGCATATAGGTAAACTATATCTGGGTAAAAGCCAGTATGTAAAAAGATGAAATCAAAACATAATTTTGAAACCGAAATATATTTACTTTGGGCCCGAAAATCAACTTACATCCTTGTTAAATGACCATAAACCCGATGACGAAAATAACCAACAGTTTTGAAATAAAAATGCATTCAAAAACCTACTAAACCATCTATTAATCCATTCAAGTGTTTAACTTCTAGACTTATGTAATAAAATAAGCAATTGTGGCTCATAATACAAGGGTATTGCATCTTAATTTTGCAAGTTTCGAGTTAAACTAGTAGTAAGTTGGAGAAAATGGTTGCACCCAACTACTTCTTGACAAGATTATGAGTATCTCATTGTTCCTCCAGTTAGAATTTTTGAAGAGATATCAGTGAAAACAGTGAATTCTACAAAACATCTTAATAGTGTTATACAGCATCTAGATGTATAAGTAGAGCATTCTGGTCAAAATTTTCAGAAACAGCGTTGTACAGCACAACAGCTTTAAGTTTTGAGAAAATAAGTAGATCACTAAACTTGTCAAAATGAACAATTATGAGATCAATGAAGGACTATCGTGACACTATTGCAATAGTAGAATCAGGGCCCAGTATGTTTTTCTATTACCTGGCACACTAAATGTCTTAACGTATTGCTATAAATCGGATGGCATATAGGTAAACTATATCTGGGTAAAAGCCAGTATGTAAAAAGATGAAATCAAAACATAATTTTGACACCAAAATATATTTACTTTGGGCCCGAAAATCAACTTACATCCTTGCTAAATGACCATAAACCAGATGAAGAAAATAACCAACAGTTTTGAAAAAAAAAAATGCATTCAAAAACCTACTAAACTATCTATTAATCCATACAAGTGTTTAACTTCTAGACTTATGTAATAAAATAAGCAATTGTGGCTCATAATACAAGGGTAATGCATCTTAATTTTGCAAGTTTCGAGTTAAAATAGTAAGTAGTAAGTTGGAGAAAATGGTTGCACCCAACTACTTCTTGACAAGAATTTATGAGTATTCATCTTATTGTTCCTCCAGTTTGAATTTTTGAAGAGATTTCAGTGAAAACAGTGAATTCTACAAAACATCTTATTAGTGTTATACAGCATCTAGATATATAAGTAGAGCATTCTGGTCAAATAACAATTGGTTTTGCCAAATTTTCAGAAACAGCGTTGTACAGCACAACAGCTTTAAGTTTTGAGAAAATTAATGCCACGAACTCAAGAGGCCTGCGGAGCAAGCGTTATCGTTATCGTTGTCATTGTCCTTTCAAAATATAGACTTGGGCACCTAGATTTCTGTAAACCTCTGAACCAATCGATATAATTACACACTACCACTATTAAGAATATATTTGATTTACAAATTATTTTGTTATTACGTTTGTATGAATGACGCATGCTCCGCCGGCCCCTTAAGAGTCCTATAACACTTTTTACGCAAATTCATGATATTTGACGCTGTAAATTTCAGCAGCAGTAAGATATATTAATTATTTGATCATGAATACCGATAGTGCCATTCTCTTTCTTTAAAGATGGCGTTACAAATTTTTATATTTCTTTTAGTGTAATTTACTATAAATATTTTACGAACTCAATTTGCAAGAAAAACCGTCGTCGATGGCAGTTGGGCGCTCAAATTTACATAGTTACATTCAGTTCTTATAAAAGCTAAAATTGCTAAAAGATAAGATAAATGTTTTACTTCATAGTTGGAGTTCTAGATCCTTGAGTTTTCACAAAACAAATCGTAAAGAAAGCCTAATTTAAGCCAAAACTGTCTTGATTCAGCGGCCATAATATTCCAAATAAACAGAATTTTATCAAATAAATTTAAATGACATAAAACTACTATCGAAATTTAATTAAACGATGAATACGTTTAATTAAATTTCGTTTGTCAGTATAATAAGACAACGTTATAATTCATAAAATTAAAGCTCTCTAAATTCTGCATGAATTTAGCTCCCTCGTCAGTTTAAGTCATTCTGAGCGCTGGACAAGGAAGGATCTGGACACAAAATGTTCATAAATAACAACCTACTCGTGATGTCGATCGAAATCATTTGACCCAGGACGTAAAAATCAAAAATTTACAAAATAATTGTAATAGCACTCTTAAATGCATACCTACAGTAAAAAGTCATTCACGTCAAAACGTTAAAATTTAAAAAAAAAACAATCAATATATTTTAAATTTGTCATTAACATAATTATTCAAGAACCTTGGTTTAGCTTTGTTTTTAATTTTATGAAAGGAAAATAATTTTTTTTTTGGATATGACTAAAATATAGCTGTAGGTAGCATCCAACTTTGAAATAAACCAGCTTTTTTCATGTTGATATCGTTATTAATAAGTCTCTATTGTAGTGATATTACTTTGTATAATTCATAATTACACAAATAAATATAAATAAAAGGCACAATAACAATTACGTTAACCACAAATGACTGTTGGAATAAAACTTTTGTTTGTCGCGATTAAACCCCGCATAATTTTAGCTTTCTAGCATAATTTATGGCACGCAGTGGTACTACATGCAATAAATTCAGCCTCTATAATTATGTCAATTTAAATGATAAATAACTTTAATAATTTATTTTGTGCCATTTCAGTTATATTAAACCACGTATGAATTGAGAATTTTGATTACTACAAAAAAGTTTAAGTACGTTTCAGCTTTTGATAAATTAATATTCCACGAAAAATAATATTCTTAAAACAGTAATTGTGTTTTTCGACTTTAACTTTGAATATTAAAAAAGTTTTTTCCTTATATTGTACCTATCTATAAGGAAAGAAAAAAATCCGGATTACGGTGTACGTTATGGCTTCCCAAGTTTTCCCTCACTCCTTGAAAAATACGAACTCAAATAAATATGTTGCGATTTTTTTATTTAACATATCATGTAGCAAGAGCCAGTTAAAATACAAAGATGTAAGTTTCAATAATCGTTTCTGACAATAAACCTCTTTTATTTTTTAAACTTTCACGATCAGAACGCATCAAACATATGAAAACGGGTATTTATCGCGAAACGTCGGGCATAAATTAAAGGTAAATTCGCGATTAATACCCGTTTTCAGTATAAAAACCTCTTGGAACGACAACTTACATAACCAATTACATACCTACAACAATAGACAGGACAATACGAAATCTAAATCCATGAACATTACACACTCGTCCAGTGCCAAAATTGTCAATTTTGCTGCAAAGAGTCAAATATGGCTTGCGATCATAATTATTCATTCTACGTCATTTTTCCTGTTAGCCTCTCTCCTAAATCTTATGGCCTATCATGAACAATTATAAACCCCAATTCCCTTGCAAATCTTAATAAACCAAAGGCAAACATCCACCTGCATCCTGTGGGTGCGTGAGCCACCATTATTAAGAGAGCTGAGTAGGTGGAGTGGCGCAGTGCTGAACTGTTCCCTACAATTTGGTTAATCGCCTCGCACGAATACGGGGGATGGGGGGGGTGAAGAGGGGGGATGTAGGGAGAACCCTGCGTGACTTCGTGCTAACTTTGGCCAGGCGTAGAGAAGGCGCGGAAGCGTGGGAAATAGGGTGACGTTAGGTGTATAAATAACGTTTTTTTGGGGGCTGTAGGAAAGGGTTTGAAGATAAATTTTGGCTTCTTTATCCGTAGCTCGATATAAATGGGCTAGGTTTTGGGTGGTTAGATACAGATTCATACCTTGAAATCGTGGCTATTATTCAAAGCTGTCAATCATTTATGTCTTGAAGAACATACGAACCTGTCTCAGACTGGTTTAGAAAGGTTTTCTCATTTATAATTACTCCAAATAAAAACCGAAATAGAACCAGGTTGTCCGTTGAAACAAACTTCATATAAAATGCACCTAACTTTGAATAAATTAAGCTCTTGGGAAGATCAGCTTTATTTTGGGGCACGTAAAATAACCCATGTGCTGATGCAGAAAAAACTGCTATAAATTCAGCCCGCTTCAGCTTTTTTCATGCCCCAAGGCCTATAAACTGTACAACATCGTATATGAACCTGTGAGGTCGCTACTGGCTTAGGTGTAAATAATTTGTAAAGCACTTAAAAAATTGTGTTTGCAGGCATGAAAAAGCGTTGCCACGTATTTCACGTCGTCTGCAAGATTAGGGAAATAACAAGACTCATGTAGCGCCTGAGTAATTTGGAATTGTTCTTTTCTATTATCACTTTTTAAACAGTCCTGGATTTTTGTTTTTTTTTTATGTTATTTTGGTATAGTAAAACATACAATCTTCCTTGTGTGCGGTTGTTTCTAAAAGAGGTTTTGGTTTTTGGGTTATCTTTGGTTTTGGCTTTGCATTGAATGATTTCTTGAAAATACAGAAATCATAATTCTTTTGTCCTTTTCCCAGCTCATTAGGGGCTGGGGCAGAACGAATTCTTCTTCAATAGTTTTCTATTACCTATTTGAAAATACAGAAATGTGAAAATGAAAACTTCTTGAATTAATAACTAGTTAAACCTGCATAATAGATTTGTGAACTATCTTAGCCAAATAACATTCATGTAAAGAAAGTGAACTCAAATAACCAGGACTAAACTAAGCGAGCCTTGTTTCATAAAAAAATATCTTCTTAATAACTGAAAACTGTGTAGGTAGAAGCTTCTACTTCATAAGTGCTAATAACCTAACCAATTTCAACTAGATATTAAACTGTGATACGTAGATTTTCATAATGCGCAATTACCTCTTTTCATATAAAGGCCAATAGCTCGTTAGAGTGAAAATAGCTTTGAACCGGCGAACACCCCGCTTGGTTCGCGACCTACTTAGGCCCGGTACACACTATCGCTCGGATCACACGTTCTCGCCCCTATCAAATCTCGCACCTTTGATTAGAATGGAATGCTGAGGTGAGAATTTGATTGAAATGACATTTGGCGCTATGAGTGTGAGTGGACTAAAGATAGCTACCTAATTCGGAGTGGTGTAGTAGATAAACGTGTGTTTGTGGCATTTTATTCTTTAAAATACGCGCGTTGTTAGTGAAGTTGCGGATACCGGCCCGTTACACAATGCAATCTGATGTAACACACATCAGATTGCATCGTATTCTTCTTCTTCGCATGCCGATGTCAATTTAAATTTAGTCAGCCAAAATGGCGACCAGTTTGGCATTTTCACTAGTGTCCATCAGCTACTGTTATGTGCAAGAAACAGGAGTGTGTCATTGAAGAAGTAGCAATGTCCAAATAAACACTAGAATAAAATGACAGCCTTTTTGTCTTTTTGAATCTGTAGTTGTACATTAAATGCCCGTCCCTACTTAATTCGCATATTAAGAGGCCAGCGGAGCGTCACTAATTTAAACAAGAGTTATGAGAAAAAAAAGTGTTCTATAGAAATTTTAAATTATTCATATCTCGTCTTTAAATAAATATTTGGGAACATCGATGTTCTGTAATTCAATCGAAATAAATACACACTACCCCAAGAGTATGTTTGATTTACAAATTATTTTGGTTTTACGTTTCTATGAACGTCGCATGCTCCGCCGGCTCCTTAATGATTTAACAAGCTTTGTTGGCAAGGCAGAATTAACCCAGAATTTGTTGTAGCAAAAGCCACATGCAGCAATAACGTACCCGTCTACACTACCTACATTATAACTAAATTAATATTTGCCTTTGCGAGAACCGCACGACATTCTGAACTACGCCTAACTATCGTGCCGTTGGCAAGTAAACTTACTTACGTGTTATTATTTAAGAATTAGTTTTCATAGCAGTATTCCTTAATGTTGTATAAAAGTGAGTTCCAAGTAGTTTGGTACAATTTCAAATGGTAATTAAGTCAAGGAGTTGATTTCTATTTTATTTCGTTCGACTGCTTATTTTCCATTTTAAATTGTGTACTCGTAGGTATTTGTTTTCTTTTTGCATTTGTATAATTTTACGATGAAAATTGAGCTCACTTTTCAACTACTAATAGAGTAATAAATATAGGTTCCTCTCCGGACCCCTAACGGCCGCCACGATGGGGCACTATTTTTTTCTTGGTATTATTTTGTATAAGATTTTTTTTAATGTAAATGTTGTATAAATGGACTTGAAATTAGAAGTGTAACTACTACATCTAACGCTTCCTCATTAAGTTTTATTGCGCTATTACTGGTATTCACCAGCATCCATTTAGGCTGGAAGCTCACCTCAACATACTTGGGAAAAGACTAGACAGATAATGATAAATTCAGATTAAAGTTTCTAATCCTGTAACGTAGCAAGTTCACAAAATAATCCTGCATCACAGTAAACACTCTTAATTCCTTGAATACAACAAAAAAAACCATTAACAGGAGGCGCTTTTGTTCCACCAGGATAATCTAAAAATGAAAAAGTAGACGGCTTAAATAATAGAGGACTTGCTGCGCCATCGTCAGTAACTATATTTCTTACTTACTTCCAGCCTTGGGACTTGAATTTCTAAGAACTTTAGTTGTAATTCATGAATGAGGATTATACACTCCAAGAGCCATGTGATATCTTAGTCACACCATCCGCCATATAATATTATAAGATTGGTGGTTGAAAGTAAGACGTAAGGCGCAAAATTACAACATTTTAGTTTTTTTAGCAAGGTTTTGCAAGAGCATGAATTATCGTCTTAGAAAGTACCTATGCATATACATTGAAAGTTGGTAAAGAAAAAACTCTATGGATATTATGAATCTAGCTCTGTCTGTTATGTGGTGCAATCCTTATTTATACCCTTTTTCTGGGGAAAACGGAGTGTATATCGGAATGAATGTACTAATAAGTCCTCTATCATCAGTCGAGGACTCGGGAGCAACTTGTAAGCAGACTTGTGTGTATTTGTATGACTCAAATGTCTGTGTAACAATTCAGGAAATACACACGTGACGTTCTGTTCAAAAAACGCTGAAAAGTACACAAAATTAAACAAACCGGACTGTGCCGAAACAAATTACGAACAAATCGAGCCGATATGTTTGATTGGATGAATAAAATGTTTACAGAATTAATCCGCACGGGATTTAAAATTGTGTTGACTCTTGCATTACACCGTTCGTTTTTTGAATTTGTTAGAATGGCTTTGGTGCCATTTTATCGAATTATTAGACAGGGAGAGAGGGGAGATTTCGTTGAATTTATATTATTCTGACCCGTTTTCCGTGTTATGTTTTTTCAGGAACCTCGTCAGGATTGTATCGGTAATCGATTGTTACCTGTAGATAACTTTCAGTCAGTTACGTTATTTCAGCAAGCAATGGATTCACACACTGAAATTAACGGTGGATGGACTGTCTAGGATGATATAGCTAGCAAGGACTGCTTAGATGACGACGAATAATTGAGAAGTATGGAAGACGAAGACATGCTGCACCAAACCCAAAAACATTGAGATAAGGGCAGATGAATGGATTCATACAGTTTTATTTAGTATCCATTCTTAGGCTCTAGTCCAGTTACACAATACAGGGTGTAAATCACCTTATCACAAAGCCGTTAAACAAGCATTCTGTACATCAAACTAAGTAACTTTACGCAAAAATTATTGCTGGGAAACAACTTTTTTTTTTGAGGTTATAAATCATGTTTTGTGGTAAAACTCAATGTAACGTACCTAAAACATTGTGCTGATGGATAGATTGAATAGTGAGGAGGGCGTAGAGGTGTTAAATGTCAAAATCTTACAAAAAAACTAGTATTTAAAAAAAAACTTGTCAGAAAGTTGTAACTTTGACCCCCCATATCTCCGTAACTAGAAGGTTCCCAGGTATGGTGTAAAACAAAAAAATGATCGCAATGATGGGGAGAACAAGTGCCTTTCGGCTTCGTGATGAGGTGTTTTACACCCTTTATGTAATCCCGTTAGTACTTACTTGAAGCAGATTAGTTTTTGCTCACAAATTACAGTTACATTCGACAGTTTGATAACATATTCAAACAACTTGAGGCCAAAACTCAATTACCTTTTATCATCCGACCCCACTCAGTAACGGATAACAACTATCTTTTAGGGCCTAGTTTGCGTATTTCTGTAATTGCGTCTTAAAACTTAAATGCTTCATTTAACTTACAAAGTAACTGTTTTTATTTTCAACCGACTTCCAAAAAGAGGAGGTTATGAATTCGTCTGTATTTTTTTTTTGTGTGTTTGTTACCTCAGAACTTTCGACTGGGTGAACCGATTTTGATGGTTCTTTTTTATTTGAAAGCTGATGCTTCTCGTTTGGTCCCATTTTAATTTGCTGAAGATCTGATGCTGATCTTCGGAGGTATAAATGGAACTCTTCAAAAATACACGGCAAAGCTGCAGTAATTGCTGCAATCGCTTGGTTGTTTACTGTTTATGTAACATAGTGACGTAACATCACGCCTGTATGCTCTTAGGGAGTACGCAGAAGTGTACAATACACCCAGATTTCGACAGTTAGAGGTGTTAAATTCCATTTAATGGGATCCTGGAGAAATAGAGGCAGTTCCTTAAATTTTGTAGGCACCAGGCACCAGAAGCGATTTGGGTAGTTTTAGGAAGAGTACGTACTCTTCCTTAGAGTGATCCCAATTCAATTTGGTAAAGATCTGATGAAGAATTTCGGAAGATAGGCGACGGGAACTCCTCAATAAATGATAGCAAATGTACTGGGATCGTTGAAATCTCATGTCTCTCTATTGTTTACACCAGTTCATAACAAAAAATCACGCCGTTACGCTGTGAAAGGGTAAACACACATGAACCACTAAAAAGTGAAAAATAAAAACTTTTTTGCAAAATACATAACCGACTTCACACAAAAAAGTGAAAGATAACTTTTGCTTCAGAAGTCGGTGACCTTTGTTTGATTGATTTAGTTTTTTTGTCACCGATTACACTTATATTCCATTTTCTTTATCGTATGGTTAGTGTCAAAGATTTAATAAAAAAGGAGATATGACCGTTAGATGAAAATGTATCGGAACCCTGTGTCTCCACTTTATCCCTACCACACGGCAACTACTAGACATGCAGTTCAGTAAAAGCAATAATACGCAGTCGCGAACACACCCGCATTTCTTAAAACAGAACGTACTACAAAATCAATTATAAACCTTAAATGCCATCAAAAACTTCGTGCGTTTACCATGCACCGTACAACTTACCCACACAGAAACATCGGTACACAAGCACATCACTAACTCGTCGTAAGAAACAGCGGCGGCACTATGCGATGCGTCCCCCTCATTGAACTATCGTTTGGTGATTTTTACATTGCTTGTCCAGTCACTTAGCGACACACTTAGGTAGTGGTTGAGGAGCAATGTATTTCTTGCAAAATAGTATAGCCATTTACTCGTGACTGGCACAAGAGGCCTTGCCGTCTCATACTGTTTTTTTTTTCGCATACGAAACAAAGATTTTATGACACTCATGGGCTTTTAAATTGGCTTAACACATCGTCAAGAAATATTTTTATTTTTTTTCTTTCACCGAAGTATGTAAGTGGTATTTATGTTTCTGTGTTTCGTTCTCGAGATTAGATATTACACTTGTAGTCTCACATACAATGTCGCCACTAATGCACTCAGTTTAAAGACAAAAAAAAATAAGAGGTGGGTAGACTGACCCTATCCCACAGATTTATTGCGTTCCATCATCATTCACATTCCAGTGCTCCGCCACTTTGTATTTCTAATTTGCGTTGTAGTGTTTTTTCGGAAAATTTGTGTTTTTAGTACTCATAAACCAAAATGCCGAAAAGGAAACGTGATGATAAGGATTCATATAGTTATATTAAGAAGAAAATTAAGAAGTTGGAAAGAAAATTGTTAAAAGGACGCCGTAGATCTTCATCATCCCCGGATTCCGAGCCAATGTTGTCAACAGCTCAAGGTATTTTTATTTAATTTTATAAATGGTGAATAAAATGGATTAACGATGCTACGCACGAGTTGCAACTTATCCTTTTTCAAACTCGGGTTCACGATGTAACGCCTTGAGTTCATCCTACCCGCTGTTATATGTACTCCTAATCACGTACATAATATGTTGTTACCTGTTTAGGTAATTAGAACCACGAAACAATTAATTATACATTCGCCTCGGGCTTACGATGCAACGCATATGAGTTCATCTTACCCGCAATTTGCTTAAAATCATGCATCGAATTTTTAATGAAAAGTAAAATACCCACCTAAACACTTATATTTTTCTTTATGAAAGATGACTATAATAATATCGTTACGAAACATTGTATTGCTATTACGATACAAATAAGGCTCATATTCCTAGTGGAAAATGTATAGCATTTTATAATTTCCGATTGCAGATAACATAATTCTGGAACCGGAGAATAATGAATGCCTACCGATGAACCTTGACGACGAGCCGGTACCGTCTACTAGCGCTTCATACTTGGAGTCACTGCAGGGACCGAAAGTACCTGAAGCGACACAAGAGTCTCTTCTCCAGTTATCAGCTGATGAAGCTGCTGCTATGGAAAAGGAGGATCACAATCAGGAGTTAGACGAAACCGTGATGGAAATATTAGGATCTGATCCATCAACCACTTCATCATTCGGTAAAAACATCCAAAAGGACTTAGCAGTACGCTATGAATTCATAGCCACTTCTGGTTTGACAAAAGAGCTACGTAAGGAGCTCTTAGATTCTCATTTACCTCCGGGCAACTGTAAGCTGATTGACGCACCATCCCTAAATCCTGAGATTAAGGCAGCAGTCACTGACGTTATAGTGAAGCGAGATAAGGCTATGCAGGCAAAACAGAAGCAGATTGCTAGTGCTATTTCATGTCTAAGTGAAGTTATTACTATTATTTTGTCTCAAGAGACAAAAGATCCGAACATATTGAGATTACTTGTGGATACCGGGCGCATCTTGTGTGACTGTCAACATAATGATTCTGTCACCAGGCGTAATTTCATCCTTGCCGTGCTCAAAAAGGACTTAAAGGATCAGGTGCAGCTGACTAAAATTGATAGTTTACTCTTCGGACAAGAGCTCGCTGAGACTCTACGGACGGCTAAGGCCATCAATAAGTCAGGAGCCGAGTTGAAGTCTGGTCCACAGCCCAAGACTTTCTCAAACAAGCCAAAGCCTCCACCACCCAACCAAAATTTAAACTGGAAGCCAACGCCGTACCGCAGACCGACGGCGCCTCGGAGAACGAAGGAGTCTGCACCCTCGACGAGACAGCAGCACGTGCAGTCATCCAAAGCGTCACGTCCGAACTACGGTCGCAACCGCCAATAGACACCACGGTAAATTATGCCGGCAGGCTTTGTCATTTCTATAATCAATGGTCACAAATAACATCTGACCAAACCGTACTATCATGGATAAAGGGTTATGAAATTCCTTTTACACGCACTCCATTTCAGAATAATATACCACCATCTAAAAAATATTCTCGTTCTGAAGAATATGACTTTGAACAGGCTATAGATAGTTTACTTTCTATTGGAGCTGTTTCTAAATGTCAACCTTGTGACGGTCAATTTATTTCAAATATATTATTGGTACCAAAACCAAACGGTAAAACTCGACTTATTCTAAATTTAAAAAGTTTGAATGTTTTCATAAATACTGAGCATTTTAAATTAGAAGACCTTCGGACAATCATTAAACTTATTTCAAAAGATTGTTTTATGTCTACGATTGATCTTAAGGACGCATATTTTTTAATAAAAATTCACGACGATTCCAAAAAGTACTTGCGATTTAAATGGAAAGATAGTCTATTCGAATTTAATGTTCTGCCGTTTGGTCTCAATACCGCACCTTACGTTTTTACAAAAATCATGAAACCTGTTGTCAAATTTTTGCGATGTACCGGTAATCTGTCAACAATCTATCTTGATGATTTATGCCTCGTATCACATTGCTATAACGATTGTGTTGCTAATGTTGAAATAACAAAGAAATTTCTTTGTTCCTTGGGCTTCATTATAAATGAAGTTAAAAGTTGTATGATTCCTAGTAATTCATGTAGATATTTAGGATTTATCATTGATTCTAAAACAATGGAAATTAGCTTGCCTGTTGAAAAACGACTCAAAATTAAGAAGGAGTTGTTAAAATTTAAAAACCTCAGTAGGTGTAAAATTAGAGACTTTGCTCGCTTAGTAGGACTTTTAACATCTGCTTGCCCTGCCATTGAATATGGCTGGCTTTACACTAAAGAGTTTGAGCGATGTAAATTCTTAAGTCTAAAAGGCAATGATGATTATGAGAAGTTCATGACTATATCGTCTACTTTAGATTCTGACTTTGATTGGTGGATAAATTCCATCGATAAATCTGTTTGTAAAATCAAATTTGATGAGTACAATTTAGAAATTCAGACTGACGCCTCAACTACGGGATGGGGTGTAGCTTGTGAGGGAAAAACAGCAAGTGGTACTTGGAGTCAGGAGGAAAGAAAGCAGCATATTAATTATTTAGAATTAATGGCTGCGTTTATCGGTCTAAAAATCTTTTCTAAAAATTTATTTGGTTGTCAAATTATTTTAAGAATAGACAATACAACTGCGATTTCTTATATAAATCGCATGGGAGGTGTACAGTTTCCCCATTTAACAAAAGTAACTAAAAGTATATGGCAATGGTGTGAGGCTCACAACATATTCGTTTCTGCTCTGTACATCCCATCAATCGAGAACAGTATCGCCGATGCTGAATCGCGACGAGTTCACCCCGACATTGAATGGGAATTATCAGACTTTGCTTTTCAAAAATTAGTTAATTCGTTCGGCCAGCCTGATATAGATATGTTCGCTAGTCGTATAAATAAAAAATGTTCTAGATACGTATCATGGCACAAAGACCCTGACGCATACAATATAAACGCTTTTTCAATACGTTGGTCTGAATGGTATTTCTATGGGTTTCCTCCATTCGCAATAATTCTCAAAACTTTGAGAAAGATTATTAGGGACAAAGCTAGAGGAATACTTGTCGTCCCGGTATGGCCGTCACAACCGTGGTATCCCTTGTTTACTAAGCTTTTAGAAAGTAAACCTTTGACATTTCATTTTTCTAATGAATTAATAATCTCTCATTCCAGCAACCGTCAGATACACAAGCGGGTTACCCTGGTTGCCGGAGTATTGTGCGGGAATCTCTATTAAGAAGAAGTATTCCTCCGGCATCGGTCCACATCATGTTGGCGTCCCTATCCGAAAATTCTATCAAACAATATGATAGTTGTTTGAAAAAATTGGTTTCGTTTTTGTGTGAAAAACAACATTAATCTTTATGAGGCCTCTATTCCAAAAATTTTTTTTTTTTTTACTGATTTATTTGATTCTGGTGCTCGGTATGGCACATTGTACAGTTGCAGGTCGGCACTGTCTTTAATTTTAGGTAATCACATCAGTAACGATGATCGGGTACAAAGATTTTTTAAAGGGTTATTTAGACTTCGCCCACCCTTACCTAAATACGACTCGACCTGGGATACCTCATTAGTCATAGAGACTCTGGCGAGCTGGGTACCCCACGATCAGTTACAGTTAGATAAAATTACAAGAAATTTGGTTACTTTACTCGCACTTGTTACAGCCCACAGGGTTCAAACCCTATCCAAAATTAAAGTTGAGAATATTAGTACTTCATCGAATAAAATATCTATTAAGATTCCTGATTTGATAAAAACATCTAGTATAAAATCAAACCAGCCATTGCTTATACTACCATATTTTCAGGAAAGACCCGAAATATGTCCAGCTAAATTATTAGTAGATTACTTAAGTGTAACCGAATCGTTACGTAATGATCACACTTTTCTGTTTATTAGCACCAAAAAGCCGCATAATAAAGTTTGTGCTCAAACACTAAGTAGGTGGATAAAGAGTACCTTACAGGTCAGTGGAATCGATGTTAACGAATTTTCTGCTCACAGTACTAGACATGCCAGTACTTCTCGTGCTCATAAAATGGGTGTCAATTTAGATTTGATCCGAAAAACTGCCGGTTGGTCTGGCACATCTACAACTTTTGCAAGTTTTATAACAGGGCTATATCCACTAATTCTAGAGAACTATTTGCTAGAAGCATTTTAATAGATGGTGATTAAGAAATCACTTCCGTGCTTGTTTGAAACTTTTTTGAGTTAATTAATTTTGTTTAATTATAGAAATTGTGATATGTAATTATTATTTAATGCCTCTCTAATTGCATACTAATTTGTGGTTTATGATTAAATCTTTTGTAATTTTTTTTTTTTTTTATTTACTCGTATCTAACACAAAAGCATTCATTTCACAAATAACTCTCAATATCTACAAGTGTAATATCTAATCTCGAGAACGAAACACAGAAACATAATTAATGATTAAACGAACTTACCTGTAAGTGAAGTTCGATCATAATTATGTGAGGTGTTTCGTTCGAAGAGATTAGCATCCCGCCCTCCCGAATTTAACACCCAAAACTGTGAAATGAGTGTAATAGTATTACTTTTCTCTGAACTAAATGATGATGGAACGCAATAAATCTGTGGGATAGGGTCAGTCTACCCACCTCTTATTTTTTTTTTTTTTTTTTTGTCTTTAAACTGAGTGCATTAGTGGCGAAATTGTATGTGAGACTACAAGTGTAATATCTAATCTCTTCGAACGAAACACCTCACATAATTATGATCGAACTTCACTTACAGGTAAGTTCGTTTAATCATTAATTACTCAACACGCACATGAATTCGAAAAATCAGAGATTTAGGTTCAAATTCGAGACCTAAGGATTAAGTAGACCACCACTAGACTATCCTGCTATCGTACTATTGTACTATAGCTGCTATCGTACTATTGCTGTTTTTTTAACTGTGTATCTTTATTAATATACTTATTATACGGGGCACTCTTAGCTATCCCTTCTGACTTCCAAACTACTCTAATAATAAAAAAATATAAAAAACACAAAAAAAAAACTCTAAAATATGCTTATATTCTTAGAATACGTTGGTCAGCAAAGCCTTTTACAGAAAAACTTACTCTTAAGATAATTAAACTTAGGGGGTCTAATTTCACTCTGGATCTATTCGTATTTGAGTGTGATCCAAAATGTTTGTAAATTCGACTTCAATATTTTGAAATTGCTATTTCAAATATTGTAACACAAACTCGCGCGAGTGAATGATTCTATTTACAGCTACATATTTCCTACGATCGTCCTCCATTCTGATAGACAGATGCCATAAAATCCATTTCTCCAATAGAGCAGGTAATTTTAGATATTGTATTTGAAATAAATGTATTGAAGATGGTGGTACGAACCTGAGTCCATACAAGGCCAAAATAGAGAGAATTTAAAAAAAAGGCAGGCTTTTGTCTTGCAATAAGATATTATGCTAATATATGTCATTGTTACTTTGGTATTTCTGTTTCATGATTGATTATTATTTCTAAATGAATACGCAGAGTTTGGGGCTAGATAATTCTGCCACGATATCAATATCCTACTCCTTTCATCACAAACTGAAATCATTATTATTATTTATTATTTGAAACTAAATTAATGTTTCTTAGAAATAAAAACAAACAAACTCGAAAACTACAATCTCTCCGTTTAATTATAAACAAGTCAATATAAACACTAACAAACTAATCTAAGTTGACACAACTCAAGTACCGGCAAATACTAATAAGAGAAACTTCGAGAATGGTTTAAAAATATTGACAGACTGAAACTAATCATGTCACCTGTATGTACCTGTTAGTATGTGTGTGTATTTGTTGGGCGCCAATAAGTACTGTCAACTAAATTGAAAAGTGTTCAGGAAAGGGATGGTGGTGCACTACTCAAGATCGACAATCGGATGTACGATTAACGCGTTTACTTCAAAACTGTACTGCGACCCACCTTAACTCGAATGCACTAAAGTGCGAACAAAATTGGGAGTTCATTTGTGCTACTTTTATGTTTGAAAAGGTTTTTATTCACGGAACAGATAATAGTTCTAGTGAACAGTCACTGTGACCCAAATATACCTATATAATGACAATAAACGTCAAACTTAATTAGCTTATAAAATGCTCACTGCTAGGGAGGAGGCCTGTGGCAGACTGCACCCGTCCCAAGGACAGGAGTCTCTGCACAGAGCCGCCTAGTTGCGTGCTATGCGGACAGTCTGGCCACCCGGCAAACTACAGGGGCTGCCCCAAAGCCCCGAAACAGTCCGCTGGCAAGTTGGCGAATCGCGCCAACCAACGTCAGCAGAGGGAAGCTCCCTCTTCCTTCAAAGTCCCATCAAAGGTCCTCCCAGAGCGTCTCAGCCCGCAGAGGCCTTCTCCTTGGAACATGCTGAACCATCAGCAAGCGTTCCCTGCCCTCGCGAAGGGTAAACCCAACCCCCCCATGCCCGGTCTTTTGGACAACCCTGTCCCAGCGCCCACTCCTGTGGCCGCCCCTCAGGCCCCTCAGGCCCCTCCGCAAACCCGAGCTCCCGCTGCTCCTACCCGCGCTCCTGCTTCTCAGAATTCCAATCTGAATTACTTGATGAGGTTCCAACCTCTCTGCACCGCTGAGGCCGACCGCATGGTCGCTGAGCTCAGAGCTGCAACGGACCTCCAGCAGGTCGTCGACATCATTGATGCCTATCCAGTCATCAAGTCCACTCTTCGTAACCTCAACTTCGCGCCGTAATGGATATCACACCAAATCCCTCTTGCACCCAACCCGGATTAGGTTATTTTAACGCCAATGGCATGAGAGGACAGCGCGACGAGATCGCCGCCTTCCTCCGTGACCATAACGTTGACGTTCTCCTCATCCAGGAGACGTTCCTCAAACCCAGCCACCGCGACCCCAAGATTGCCAACTACCGCATAGTTCGCAATGATAGGCTACGTTGTCACAAGGGCGGCACCCTCATTTACTTTCGCAAAGAATTGCATTGTATTCCCATCGATCCCCCTCCTTTAAAGTCCCTACTTGAGGTTTCAATCTGTCGGCTTGCTATGACCGGTCATCAACCGGTACATTTAGTTTCTGCTTATTTGGCCCCCACTAATACTTGGGAAGATCACAACCTCCTGGTTAGCGATCTCACCCTTCTTTTCGGCTTAAGTGACTCCGTGATCATCGCGGGCGATCTCAACGCCAAACACCCGGCCTGGAACAGTAGAACGACGAACCCGAGAGGGAAAGTCCTCTACGATCTAGGCCAATCTCTTAGTTTCGACGCGGTCGCTCCTATGGAGCACACGCACTATCCTGACACTGTCAGTCATCTTCCCGACGTTCTCGATATAGCGCTGCTCAAGAATGTGAACCTTCGGTTACACATGATTGAGACGCTACACGAGCTCCACTCCGATCACCGTCCAGTGCTCATGCACTTAATTCCTCGCTCGGGTATCATTGACCCCAGCCAGCCCCTTCCCACTATTCTCACTACCGACTGGAGGAAAGTAAGCGATATGCTGAAATCCGAAACGTCACCACTTCTAGATGGTATTCCCGACCATATCGTCTCAGTCGCAGACACCGAGGCTGCAATCGACTCGTTTACAGAGCACGTACAATCCGTACTGAAGGATTGTTCTCGTGAAGTACCAGCGGTGAGTGATCGCCGCTGGATACTTCCCGACGATATACGTGAACTGATAACCGAGAAGAATGCGGCCATACGTGCCTACAGCTCTTGGCCCTGTGATGCGAACAAAGCTCACATGCGTTCCTTACAGCGTGCTGTAAAGAAACGCACTAGTGAGTTTCGCTCGAATCAATGGGACAAGACGCTTAGCGAACTCGAGCCCACTCATCAAGCCTTCTGGCAGCTTCAAAGGAAGTTGCGCACCTCGGAAGAGGTCTCTTCTCCACCCCTCATACGTCGTGACAAGAGCGTCGCTTTTGACGACTCTGAAAAAGCAGAATGCCTAGCCGACAGCTTGGAATCTCAATGTTCGCCAAGCACTCTACCAGTAGACAAGCAGCACTTCGATGAGGTGGATGCAGAAGTTGAACGTAGAACATCGCTTCCCCCTTTTGAAGATCCCGATGACCCCCTCCCCGCCATCACCCCGGAAGAGGTCAAGGATATTATAGATAAGCTAAAGCCTCGGAAAGCCCCAGGCGCCGACGGTTTCACAAATAGAGTTTTTAAAGCCCTCCCCGCTAGGCTCATAGTCCTTTTGGCTGCCATCTTCAATGGCGCCCTGAGCAATAATATTTTCCCCCAAACGTGGAAAGAGGCCACTGTTATAGGTATTCCCAAACCTGGGAAACCGAAAGCCCAGCCCTCCAGCTACAGGCCGATCAGTCTCCTGAGTGCTCTCGGCAAAATCTATGAAAGGCTTATTTATAAGCGTCTCAGAGATTATGCCGAGACAAAGGGCCTCATCCCGAAAGAACAGTTCGGCTTCAGGACCGAACATTCTTGCATACATCAAGTCCACCGCATCGTCGAACACGTTAGCGCTGGTTTCCAGCGCGGAGCGATGACGGGGGTGATGTATTTCGATATCGCGAAAGCCTTTGACAAGGTCTGGCACAACGGGCTGATATACAAGCTATACCAGCTCGGTGTGCCCGACCGTCTCGTGCTCATCTTACGAGACTTTTTGTCAAACCGTACCTTCCGCTACCGTGTGGGTAAGACGTTATCTTCTCCTCATCCGATTCGCGCCGGAGTCCCTCAGGGCTCCGTTATCTCTCCCCTCGCGTTCACGCTGTACACCAGCGACATTCCGAGGAACCAGAAGGTTCAAACAGCACTATTCGCTGACGACACCGCGATCTACTACACCGGCCGTTCTCCGGATAACATCCGCCGCATTCTCCAGAAAGCCGCCGACTCACTCGGCGCTTGGTTCCGTAAGTGGAGAATAGAAGTTAATCCCGAAAAAAGCCAGGCAGTTTTATATTATAAGGCACGCCTTAAGCGTTCGCCAGGTCCCCCCATCACTATGTTCGGTAAGCCTATCCCCTGGGAGAGGCAAGCCAAGTATCTCGGAGTTATTCTGGACGACCATCTGTCGTTCAAGGCCCACATCAAAGCGGCTCGTGACCGGGCTGCCTTTGCTATGGGCCGGCTCCACTTCATGATCACTAGGAAGAGCAAATTGTCACTCAAGTGCAAATTGCGTCTTTTCACCGCAGTCATCCGTCCCATCATGACCTATGCTTGCATAGTATTCGCGCATGCCCACCCGCGTCATATCCACACGATGCAGACCTTGCAGAACCGATTCCTCCGTAAGATCACCGGTGCCCCCCCTTACGTCCGTAACGATAGTCTTCACGTAGACCTTAGAATCCCCACCGTTAAGCAGTTCATGAAACGCCTTTCCAAGCGTTACTTCGACTCTGCTATTAAGCATAGGAATCCCCTAATCGCATCGGCCGCCCGGTCCGACCCATCGCGTATTAGCTCCGTCCAACGTCCGCGTCACACCCTAGTCGCCCCCGACGATCCGATCACTATCTTGCAAGAGAGTAGGAAAGATACCAGTACAGTTCGTAGAGCTTACAAATACAGACCGAAAACCTACCGACCTCGCCGCAGAGGTCCGGCGCGAAATCCCCGTTCAATCCCTCCCCGACCCTTGCTCGAGCCAGCCCGCGATGCTGAGCCTGTAGTAATAAATCAGTCCCTAAATAATGACAACCAGATCCAGCCTGTCCCTTTGCTGCCCCCAGCGACGCCCTAAGCCGAGGTTCGTACCCCACAGGGGGTGCCCTTAGAGCGCTGTCGCTTAGTTTTTAGTTATTTTCGCCCTGACTGGAGGCCTTAGATTCAAGGCATCCACAGGACATTGCCCGGTTAAGCAGAAGCCAGTCTTCTCAGACTGAACTGCGAGATGCCCTATCCAAAAAAAAAAAAAAAAAAGAGGAGGCCTGTGGCCAGTGTCTTTCTTTGGTTAGAAATGATCAACCCTTCTTTTTTAGGATGGGAAATCATCAAATGACTACTCCCACTCTAGGCGGAGCGGGAGGGTGTGTCAGACTTTTACTGACTAAAACCCATCCATGTTCCTTCCTCGCCCTTTATGTTCCTGGGCCGCGGTATCTCTTTCGAACAGGCCCGCAACCCCGGCAGGCTTCGGCCCTTGCGGGCTCCTCCCCTTATGCTGACATCTCTTTGAGGCGCGCGTGGAACACGAACGCGCCGCCAACACGGCCTGTCGTCGTTAGACGGACGGACGGCTATCTAGCTCATAGCCAACCGTCCACAGGCCCGCATCTACAGTGGCCGGTAGCCACCACGTGGCCCCCGACGCCCGGAGAGGCTCTCTCCCTCTCTCGTTCCGCCACCTCCTTCGCTAGCATGACTGCTTCGCAGAAGGAGGTGACGGCTTCCCATTCCGTCTCGCTCCGGACCATGGATTGAACCAGGGCCGGCAGCATTATGTGGATTCGTCGTTTTATCGAATATTCATGTGATTATTTTTTTTGGTTCTAGGACATTTATAGAACCAACAGAACAAAAATGACATGACAAAGCGTTTATTACATTAAGACCACTTAACTTTGCTGGCGAGTGTCACAAACTTACTGATACGATTCAATGTATATTTCCTTTAATGATGACGAATACAGTCTGTAAGTACCAAACTAGCTGAACTATGCAAACCAAACTATTTTGTTAACCGTACGTTTGAGCACGACTATTTGCAAATAAAGGTTCAAGTAAACTGCGCGAGTTGAACCATTTTGTCGGGGTCTCTAATAGGGTTTGCCTTGAGTAGTGTGACTACCCGTTTGAGATTTAACGGACTTTTCTTGAAAAGGCCGACGAGATTACGTAAGCTGAGCTCCAATGTTCCCAATCATGTTGACGTGTTTGTGTCGTATACATAAGGATTAAACTTAAAAATCAATCTTAAGTTAAATATTCGAAACATAAGGGAGACGAATTATTTAACACCTTTTTCCACTTTCACTCCTTTTTTGAACGTATATCCAGGAGCATGAAAAAATATGAAGAGAGTCTCTTGACGCACGGTACGTTGCCTTATATAGTTAACAACACTTCTTAAATCACCATCAAAGAACTTCACATCAAAGTCAAGAAATAAATTCTATAAAACCACTTCAGTCTTATCCTCCTTCAATCCTCAGCGATGGTGCCCCTAGCCCGGCCTAGTTCCACTGTTTATCTTCAATAAATGAACCAAGCTCTATACGAGTTTGCTTTTGATAGCTGAACGGTTTTTTACTTGAATTTTTAATGTTTACCCGCCATACTGTTATCAGCAACGTAAACTAATTTAATTGGTCTGATGGCTTTATTTTTCTAATGTTGGTAGACTGGGAATGTTTCATTTTCTGATTCGTTTTACAGAGAATGTTTGTTTTGCTTTACATGCAACATGTTCTGAATGAATATTAGAACGTTCCACGAACTCATTTGATGTTTAAGCATCGATAAACATTTGTTGCAAGTTTGTGTTTGTAAAATGTAAATGTAACGAGTTATGTTTTCAGTGATTTTATGATGAAAGCTGTATTTATTTGAGTAGTAATTTAAGTGAAAGTAAGCACACTAAATTAAAATATGTATTTAAATATTCAAAATATCTCAAAGGGAACAAACAGTCTAGAGATCTTATATGAGTACTTATGTATTTACTACTCAGATATACAACCACATATCATACGAAATACACAAGGAAAATATCATCTTCAAAACAAATCACTGCCGAAATAACAAATAAAAGCAAACCAAGAGATATGTATGTAGGCTAAGTCATAAGTTATTGTGTATTACTATGTTTCTCTTCGCTTTTCCATCGCCAATCGCTTAGGAGTCCTTAACCCATTTTTTAGTTCGCTTTTATAAGCTGTTGACATACCTACTGAAGTTTTTCTTCGCTTTCTATAAACGAATATGATAGAGAAGCGCATGGTCTATCAGTTTGTGAGTGTCTCAATATCTATTAAAAAAGTATTTCGAGTAATAGTAATCAAACTATTGCTCTTTTATTCTCAATATTTTATTAATCAAAATGACATCAGTCTGTGTGATTTAAGTTTTAAGATTTAAAAACGTTTTTCATTTACTTTTATTGGTACTTTTTGTTGGCTCTGTTCTGTCCATCTTCCATGTGGTCTTTTCCGGTAAAAACCTAATTTTCGTAAAAATATATTCTGCAATTCACTCAGATTTTAGTTTTTACAAGATCCCCCTCCCCCTCCTCCTTTAAGGTTCCAAATTATATCCAATTAGCCTAACACCTTTAATTACTTATCACAGTGAATAAAAGTAATCATGGCAAATATTCACACGATTTCTGAGAATCGTATGAAAACGTTCGGTTTGTAAAACGATCGCATGTGCAGTACCGCCTTCTGCTTTACATGATTAGCTAATTAAATGGTAATAGCGCACCTTGGATACGTGCGATTTAATCCTAATTTATCTATAGATATGGGGTTACTACTTTAGACTACATTCTTTTGCTTTTGTGGATGTTGAAAAAGGTAACTTTGGGTTTATATTCAGGTCGTGGACACTGAAAGCCACCAACTGGGCAGCAGAGACCACATAGTAGATAAAACTAATCTCTCTTTTAGATAGGTGGTATTTGTTCCAGCAGTGAGAAAGCTATGATAAGCGCGTGGACATTGGCCAAAACGGTTTTCGTCTCTCTTAGGTCCATGTTCACCAAAAAGATGTTAAGACAGCTGTTTAAAACACATTTTGTATGGGAACATGTAACAGTGACAGCGGTTTTTAGATAATGAGACCGTTATCTTTTTGGTGAACCTTATTCATATAAATTTATAGGTACCAAATGGCTTTTTTTCATCCCAATCCAATCATTGATGTGATTTTATGTATACCATAGTTAGCTTCATGAAATGTCAAGTCATAAACAGCTTCACCTGTTCCTACGGTAAATTCAGGCGTGATGTTCTGGAAGGCACCACGAATAAGGTGATGAAATTCGAAAAAGGACTGTTTATCCCAAACATCTAACATTGAACTGCTACAATTGGTGTCCCATTCCTAAGACCATACTAGACGAATCCTGGCCCTACCAATACTTCTAATGTGAAAATGAGATGGCGCTAGACGTCTTATATACCGTCACTCTATTTCCCACACTGATGTAACGTTCTCTCTCATAGAGAGGAGGCCTTCGTTCCAGCAGTGGGAACATTAATCGGCTGATGATGATATAACATTAAGATAATTAGTAGTATTAAGCAGTATTATGATCTAAAAATGTGGTAGTATAGGCTCAGGCCCTTATTATGTATTGGTCTACTTTCATGAAGTCGTATTTCTGGACTAAATTGGTACTTAAACTCATACATTCCCACAATCACGTAATCGCGGAATTGCGTGCGGTTATTGGGTCATATTTTGGAACGACCTTAATTATATTTATTGAAGCACACATATACTGTATAGTCGGGAAAGTAACGCTGTTTATTGTTTTTGGTGGAGAAATATTTTTACTGGGTTAAATTTCGAATAAAGCTCGATAAGCTCTTGGCGAGTGCGAGGTCGTGAATTCGATTTCCACTCGTGGCATGAGCTTAGTCGGTAACTGGAACTAGTAAGTTATGTTTCCCGTACATTTCCAGTTCCTACCTAATCTTTATTGAAAAATATGCAGGCCTAACTGAGGACGACTTCACAGGCTACGTTTATTTATGCGGACACAAAACACAGTAGGTACGTGTATTAACTCAAGCAAAAATACTAGAAAATATTTAATATAAAAAAGTTAAATAAAAGATACCATAAACAAAATGTTTTTTTTTTTGTTTTGGAGCCTACATTGTGTCCCACTGCTGGGCAAAGGATTCCCCTTTCTCCCTCCAAACTTCTCTATTCTGGCCACCTGTGAACATGAACAGATCGTCACACAACCTTCGCCGTGGTCGACCTCGTCGGCGCCACCTCTCCGGGTGCATCCGTGTTAGTACTCATTCATGTTGACTCGCGGGCGCGGTGGCGGGTGCGGTCACGAAATATCAAACATATGGCCTAATATCCAAGTGTTCAAGTACACTACGCACGTGCGGTCTAAGTAGTGAGCATGCTAGCGACTGGCGCACGCGGCAGGCTCGCGGCGTGCTCGCGGCGGGCTCCCGGCAATATCAAACGCGTGAGATGTTTGTGTGTGTTCACGTCGAACTAGCGGCGGAGCGCGCGATTCACTCGCGACGTCAGGTAAGCAAACGCCTGGCGGCCAATGTGAACGATGTGTGATGTGAACACGAACTCGGCACGTCTCCGCACGCGCACCCGCTGCCGCGCCCGCGCGTTCCTACATGAACAAGTACTAACATGGCCAACCCACTCCTTTAGCTTGGCTAGTTGTTTTTCACATATTATGTTAAGAGAGATAAATAAACAAGAAAAACAACTACAACTTAATTCTGAGACGAAGCTGCCAACTGTATAAAACGGTATAATATATGTTCTCGAGCCTTCACTTTGAATGTGAACAAATACGATTAGGCCCTCTGACTCCGTCAACACTGTCTTATGTACTGACTTCCTTTGTCTAATTATTATCAAGGATAAATTATAAAAGCTTCTTTCATTTTCATGTGGCCTCTGACTTGTTTTGACATACTGTCGAGAAATATCTCTCAGTATCTTTTGTTTCGTCACAATGTTGTATGTTTGCCTTCACCGAAACTAGTGTGTTATACTCAAATGGATTCGAAACTGGTGTGCGTGCCTTTGGTTGGTGTATTCCCACTGCCTAGCTGGTGGGGCCAACGGGACAAATCAAAATCGTCGTTTCGTTGGCCCCACTATCTTGAGATCAAGATTCCGCACTCGTGACCGATGAAAGCTAGGTAACTCAAATATTTTGCAAAGTAAACTGTGGAAAGTGGACTATAATATCCTGAGAATTATTTATACAATTTCACCTGGCAGGTAAATATTTGACCTCTTCTACCGCACTACTGAAATTGGGTCAGACCCCTAAAAAGCCAAAGAGATCAGTCTCAGGGGATATTGCCCTAATCAAGCCATGGCAGGGGGATTAATGATCGTTGTATGATATAATTAGTTCATGTGTGGACGGTTCTGTGTATCCCTTAGGTTTTTTTTATAATGCCGTTGGAAATAGAGAAAAGTGATAATCGAATGAGTTTTTCGAAAATCTGTAAATGGGAATCAAAATTTCACGAAAAATTATGGATAGTGTCCTAAGACCATTTTCGTGTAGCGTCAACGGTTATGGTAGTCTTTAATGCCCCGCAGAAAGTACATATTTTGCAATTTCCGACTTTTTCAGTACTCCAACTTGGGTTGGTCTGGAAGCACTTTTTGATCAGTATTATAAACAGGATTGATTGGCATCAAAAAAATGTTTTGTGTAAAATGGCAATCTTCTTGCTAACTGTACTTTTTTTAATGTGTGAATTGGGGTCAACATTTTACGAAAAAATACGGATGGTTTCCTAAAACCATTTTGTATGGTGCAACGGTTAAGGTAGCTCCCCTTACTGCCCCGTTTACCGTTTCCACCCTGTATAATAATAAGTTTTGAATTACATTTTATGTTATTTTTTCTTTTAGTAACGTTCTATGGATGTTGCTTTGTATGAAATAAAAGTTATTTAAACGGAAAGCAAATCTGTCTGTACACTTGTAACTTACTAACAAGTTACAGGGTACACTAAAATGGTTGATATTTATGTTTAGCGATAAAAAAATAACTCCTTTGATTTGAAATATATTTCAAATTAGAAATTCAACGATGACTTGTTTCAAATGTTGTGGTAAATATTCAAATACAAAAGTCGTAATTTAATTGATTGAAGGTTTGAATATCTGCAGTACCGAAACAGGCGAATCAACCACGAAATTTTCTGGAGCACCCAACGAATAATAAGTTTCGAACCCAGGCAGGCGCATTACTTTGTGTAATTTATTTCACCACCACTGCTCTCAAAAACGGTGAAGAAAAACGTCGTGAGGAAACCGGCATGTCCTAGAACCAAAAATTCGAAGACCTATATAGCCCATACGCAAAGTATGCGCTTTTACGTGGAGTTGCGGACAACAGCCCGTTGTACAATACAATACAATCCTCTTGACACAGTCATGTGCCGGGGACATCGTATATTTTCGGTTTTCCACTTTCTTTCTACATTACTCCTATATTTCCTAAGTCACCACGTACAATACCCACGGGCAAACGTGGCGTGTTTATTTTAGCAGGCCATAATAAGGAAATACCCATTAATTAGCTTTATTTATACCTCCAATATATGCTTACTGTAACCGCACAAGCAGTAAACTAAGCTTGAAAGCAAAACGTAATAACGGTACCCAAGATAGCGTGATATAAAAAGTTTTGCTTATTACAGAAAAGTTGTTTTTGCTAAACATCGGAGTATTAGTCCAGCAACACTTACGTTAGCAATACTTTTCATATTCAATAATATTCATTTGCATTTCTGCATTAAAATGTATATTGTCGGGTTCAGAAATAAAGAAGCAAGGGCAAAATAATAAAATGGGTTCGAAAATCAGATAAGTTTATTTCAGAGTAATTTGGGTTCTTCTTTTAAGAAGAACCCAGAAAGTTAAGAGTTAGGAGAAAGTTGTCAAAATGCACTTAAGACCAGTTGGTCTTAAGTGCAGTTTGACAACTTTAATGATGAGACTGTTTCAATGTCAATGCACTTGCCAGCATTGTCTTCATACCGAGGTACTCTGTCTATCAGATAGCTAGAAGGACTGGACCTTATCGAAGCGGAGACGAGACGAAAGGAAATGGTTTGTAAAGCACCAATAGAAAACACTTTTCACCTCCGTTTTTAGCTTTCCTGGAAACGGTAAAGCCGATAGGCCAGCCTCCGCACTAGGCAGTTAAACGCACTACGGCGGAGACAAGAACATATATGAGTGGCGTGTTGCAAGTTGCGTGCTGTGAGCGGTGTGCTGTGAGCGATGTGCTACGACCCGTGTGCTCTCATGGGCTGTGTGCTGTGAGTGGTGAGCGGTGTGCTGTGTACGATGCATCTACTTCCCAAATATATTGTGGTCAATTTCCAGTGTAATGTTAAGCAACTGAATTTTACATAGAGCTACTACACCATGACTACACCTTAGTAAGACTATTTCAAAATACACAAAGCTATTTTTAACAAATTCTTTGTTTAAGCAATTTAATCCTATAGCAATTTCGAAACAGTTTAAAGCATTAAAGTTAAAACAACGCGGACAATAATTTTGAATTATTATTCCGTAATTTGAAAAGTTTTGGAGCTCATTACAGAGAGAGGGTTTCTATATTAGTTTTGTATTGGTTTTATAAATTAGTTTTGAGTTATGTAGTATTGTTAATATTAGTGGGTTAATTTACCTGTATTCATTGAACTTTTCTAACATTGTGTTATTGGGTATTTTCATCAAGAATTTATCAGTAGCAGCTACGGGGTATTTATGCCCAGTTGATAACAATGGCTCACTCGCTATTACACTGGATGTATTGTAAGACACACCGTGCCTAATTTTTCATTATCTTTTTGTCTAAGCCCTAAGGTTGGCCATGACTGTTTTCAAATTAACACACATAAAGGGTGTAAAACACCTCTTAACGAAGCCGAAAGGCACTTGTTCTCCCCATCATTGCAATCATGTTTTGTTCTACACCATACCTGGGAACCTCCTAGTTACGGAGATATGGGGTTCAAAGTTACAACTTTTTTTTTTTTTTTTTTTTTTTTTTTTTTTTTTTTTTTTTTTTGGATATGGCATCTCGCAGTTCAGTCTGAGAAGACTGGCTTCTGCTTAACCGGGCAATGTCCTGTGGATGCCTTGATTCTAAGGCCTCCAGCCAGGGCGAAAATAACTAAAAACTAAGCGACAGCGCTCTAAGGGCACCCCCTGTGGGGTACGAACCTCGGCTTAGGGCGTCGCTGGGGGCAGCAAAGGGACAGGCTGGATCTGATTGTCCTTATTTAGGGACTGATTTAATACTACAGGCTCAGCGTCGCGGGCTGGCTCGAGCAAGGGTCGGGGAGGGATTGATCGGGGATTTCGCGCCGGACCTCTGCGGCGAGGTCGGTAGGTTTTCGGTCTGTATTTGTATGCTCTGCGTACCGTACTGGTATCTTTCCTACTCTCTTGCAAGATAGTGATCGGATCGTCGGGGGCGACTAGGGTGTGACGCGGACGTTGGACGGAGCTAATACGCGATGGGTCGTACCGGGCGGCCGATGCGATTAGGGGATTCCTATGCTTAATAGCAGAGTCGAAGTAACGCTTGGAAAGGCGTTTCATGAACTGCTTAACGGTGGGGATTCTGAGGTCTACGTGAAGACTATCGTTACGGACGTAAGGGGGGGCACCGGTGATCTTACGGAGATATCGGTTCTGCAAGGTCTGCATCGTGTGGATATGACGCGGGTGGGCATGCGCGAATACTATGCAAGCATAGGTCATGATGGGGCGGATGACTGCGGTGAAAAGACGCAATTTGCACTTGAGTGACAATTTGCTCTTTCTAGTGATCATGAAGTGGAGCCGGCCCATAGCAAAGGCAGCCCGGTCGCGAGCTGCTTTGATGTGGGCCTTGAACGACAGATGGTCGTCCAGAATAACTCCGAGATACTTGGCTTGCCTTTCCCAAGGGATAGGCTTACCGAACATAGTGATGGGGGGACCTGGCGAACGCTTAAGCCGTGCCTTATAGTATAAAACTGCCTGGCTTTTTTCGGGATTAACTTCTATTCTCCACTTACGGAACCAAGCGCCGAGCGAGTCGGCAGCTTTCTGGAGAATGCGGCGGATGTTATCCGGAGAACGGCCGGTGTAATAAATCGCGGTGTCGTCAGCGAAAAGTGCTGTTTGAACCTTCTGGTTCTTAGGAATGTCGCTGGTGTACAGCGTGAACGCGAGGGGAGAGATAACGGAGCCCTGAGGGACTCCGGCGCGAATCGGATGAGGAGAAGATAACGTCTTACCCACACGGTAGCGGAAGGTGGTTACAACTTTTTGAACAGTTTTTTCTTAAGTACAAGTTTTTTTTGTAAGATTTTCACTTTTAACACTTCCACGAACTCCGTACTATTTAATCCATCCATCAGCACAATGTTTTAAGTGCGTTACATTGAGTTCTACCACAAAACATGATTTATAACCTCAAAAAAAAGTTGTTTCCCAGCAAAGATTTTTGCGTAAAGTGACTTAGTTTGATGTACAGAATGCTTGGTTAACGGCTTTGTGATGAGGTGGTTTACATCCTGTATACTTTTTGTTTGTAAATATATGCTTAATATACTTATATATTATAAAGAGGTAAAAGTTTGTGAGGCTGTAGGGGGTATGTAATCTCTGGATCTGCAGAACCTACTTTGAAAATTCTTTTACTAATAGTAAGCTTATTAATTCATTTAGGGAAAACAAACAATTGTACAATATATATTACAGTAACTATTTCAACGTATAAGACTAATGTACAATCCACGACGTTTCCATGTATTATTCGATAGGAGATACAGTGTAGAGTGACACAGTTTTTAAAATTACAGTAACGTTAATAGAAATACAATAAAAAAAAACAGAAAAAAGTTTATAGCATATGATAGTAAAATAACGGTAGGAATATATCATATCAAAAGCGAATGTTATATTACATAACAAATGATTGAAGTTAGAAAAAAATTTTTTTTCTTAAATTAAATTAAAAAAAGCAATTTCAGACTAGAGACTAGAGACTAGAGACTAGAAAGCTACATTATTTGTCAGTGTCATCAGATATATTTAAAACTTTCTCGTGGGATAATTTCCAAACAAAACGAGAGCGAAGCCGAAGCTGAAAAGCTATTTTTCCAATAAACTAATCCATTTAATTCTTGTTTTAAGAAGGCAAATTCTTGCAATAAACTATCAAAGTCGTTGAAACGTTAAGCCGTGATTAGCCATCATGCGGGTCCATCGTTTACGTCTTGGATCCCAAATTTCAGAGACTATTACATCTTATGACTAAAATGTCACCCTAGAGACTAAATTGGGTGTACTGAGTTTAAACATAATCTGTCTCAAAGGGCAAGCATAATTATCATCCTCTACATTGCCTTTCAAGGGCAGCCCAATTACTTTTTCACTAACGAGCCAATTTTAAAGTTTATAATCTTGTTATATCTAAATTATACAGGATGGGTAAAAATATGTGGATCTAACGAAATAAGGCGATGGTTGGGGTCTTCAGTATATTTTTGTTTATTTTTGCAATGTTATGTTCTAACGTTTCAAATACTATTTTTTTCGTAGAACTTAATTATTATATTAAAAAAGTGCTAAAACTCATAAATTATGGTACTTACTGTCATTAAAGCACTTTTGTAGTGATAATAGAATTCCTGGAAGCAACTAAATAATATTTTTTGTTCATATTGTACCCATTTTACTCTAATTGTCTGCGCTCAAATAGTCATAATTTTTCAGGAGACTAAGGTAGGGCTCTGCCACATATATTTCTTGCTGCAAATAACCCCAGCTATCGCCCTGTTTCGTTTGATCCACTATTTACACCCACCCTTTATAACGCGACGTTTCGTTTTCAAATTGACGCTGTCAAGCAATTTTATAGGTAATGTTGTTAGCAGTTAGGTATCTTTTTCTTTTCGCACGCATGTTTTTATCGCAAAGTGTAATTTGCGACGATTTACTGTCTAGACGTGTACAGAATAATAGAATAATCTCGTTACAGAAACTATAAGATTATTCAGAAAATTCGACCAGTATTATTAGGTAACCGTGATTTGTATCAATATAGATTACGGGATCGCTAGCCAATCAAATGTATCCTTGTAAGTCCACTCTAATTAGGAGTTGCTATTTAGCCGCTACAATTCAATTATATTATATTGCCATATATATCTTCTATTCTATTATACTGTCCATCACGGACACCACAAACCAATTTCCTTATTCTGTGGTTAATAGCTTATCTTGTAAGGAATCGATTTGTCGACTACAGAATTGGCTACGGTACAATTTGCTTGATTTATTAGGACATTCATCTTTAACAGAATATTTGTATTGACACAATTATCTTTATCTCAATCATTTATCTGACCGGGTTTGAAATTTTAAGGTTTAAGGAAGCACCTCATCTGGCTGGCGGGAATTGCATTTTGTCATAATCATATTCTTTTCTTTGAAAAAGTCTCAAAAGTCAAGACTTTTGTGTTCCCTGACAGCCACGATATTGCGTGCTGTAAAACTATAAGTTGAACTACTGCCAAGGAAAACATATTTTGTTAATAAAGAGAACCAACCCAAGACACAATCTAACAAAGCGATCGATGTTTCAAACAGTTACCTACTCAAACAAGCAATTCAGTCCCATAAGATCGTAACAACAACGTATCGTATTGGTCTCTATTTGATGAGCTCCCTGAACAATTCTTTGAACGAAATTCCCTCAGAATATAACAAAGACGTACGTAGTTTTCTTTTAATTTTTCAGACAGAGCTTACGGAGTGATCCCGGACGCTTTGAGAGCAATGCACGTACCGGATCCGGCGAATGGGCAACTCCCCCAGGGATCCATAATCCCACCTCTATACTGGGCTAAAGAAGGAAATTTTATACCCGAAAGAATTTCCGAGTTCCGATTTTGGTTCCTAATAACGCCTTCGTGAAGTCCGGAGTCGATTGAAGAACTGCTTTTTGGAGAAGTTTCGGCGATCGTTCGATCAGTTCCCACTGAGACTAAGGTATTTGAGAAATCGATTTATCGTTTGGGTTGTAAGTTTTGCTCGTAAATCAAGCTTAGGGACGGTGCCAAGTAATACTCATGTTTTTATTCATTACGGTTTGGGAATGTATGTGATTGTCACACATATTATTTTAGAAAGATTTGAAGAAAGCGGACTGTATCATGGGTTTTAGTCATCGCTCAAGTTGCTAATAAAGTTAAGTGGTCTTAGTATGAATCTGAGCTAAATTTCTCTACGCTTGGCTTCACTAGCATATTAAGCCCTTAATGTGTCATTAAGAGGAGGCCCTGTCCCAGCAGTGAGAGCATTATAGGCTGATGGTGATGATGATGTGTCCTTGCAGGAGCGTAATAAACCATCACCCGAGTTCAATAAAATACCCAGGTGACATCACAAATTCTTTTCTTTTAGTGCACTTTTGAAACTTCAATGGGCCTAAAGACTATCGACGTGTTAACCAAAACGATCATTGCGTAAAGTCATCAAGTTTTCAATTTCGTGTTTTCACGATTTCGAGGGTAGTTAGTATCTAACGTAAGTCTTGTATTACAAATTGGTATGACACATGCAATCAATTAGGTAAAGGGTAATTTTGAACCATTTTCATATATTGTCATTGTCTTGTCTTGTGTTTATTTGAAATACGTTATTTATAATTTTAACGTAGTAGTTTGTTAGGGTGCGCCAAAGTTCTCCTAAATTTTCAACTCCGATAATAATTGGAAATCCGAAAATGTTCTTCCTAACATTTTTCATCATAACAATCACAATTCCTAACTACTCTGTCTCCAATGTCATAATTCCAAATCATTCAACTTCATAATGTCAGCAGCAATAAACATCTATTATACTATTATTTGTTTTCCTATATTTTCTCAACATAACCATCTTTTCCACTAATAATCAAAGTCATATCTTTCTTGTTTAGATTTGTTTTTATTCATAATAATCATTATTAAATACATTATGTTTGTGTAACTTTATTTGCACATAACATAAAACACCTAAATATAAGGTTAAAAGTGTCTTGGTGTTTTTTGTCACCGACTAACCGTTTGTCGTAAAAACGATGTGGAAGGGATCCATAGGTTAGGTTAGGTTAGAACTGTGACCAAGTACTACGCGCGAGCCGAGCGAGCGAAGCAAGCGGTGCCGCGGCAGCGGTGGCGAGCGCTACCTCGAAATTGGTCGCGAAATTTTTAGTTTTTTTTTCATAGTGCCCCCAAGACGACACTCTGACCTGAATTTCATTCATTTAATACAAAAATCAGTGAAACGACCTTTAATCGAAAACAAAAAAATACTATAAATATCATCTTCTACCCACATATTTTTTTATTACACTTGGTAAATGTTTCTTTCTGAGTATGAGTGAAAATATTATGGTAATTATGATTAGGGATCAAAGCATTATGATAAAAAACAGTAGGGGTTTCAATATATTACATGAATGGTATTAGTAATTTCAATATTCGGAAACATGAGTGTTATGAACATCGCCGGTAGCACTAATAGGGATGAAAAATTTTAGGAAGAGTGGTAATTCGGAGTACAAATTGTTAGTAAGAACAATTTCGGGTAAAGAACTTTAGGTGAGCCAATATGGACCCAGTTTGTTGATTTATTTACACGGACGCTTAGATATTTTGTGAATAACAAATGATTGCTAGTGTTGCCCACCGTTTACTATGAATTGCCGCGAACGCTAAACATTGTTTTTTAAAAAAAGGATACGCGTTATTTTCTTTAGCTATCTAAACTATATTTACCTTGTATTTACCCAACTGCCCCATAAGAAGCGTAACAATTTCAATAATTAGTGATTCACTTTAATAAAAGGTTGTAAATAGACCCTTATTTAAGTACTGTTTAATTCATTTATCAGTACAGTGTTTTGAGTGCAAAACATTGAATTTGATCGCAAAAGGTGATTTTTACAACAAAAAAAATCTAGTTTCCCAACACAAAAATATCAGTAACTTTCTTTGCTGTAATGAATACTTGGCTGACGGCTTCGCGAAGAGTTCATTTACACCTCGTATAAGTTTCAAATAATTCAATCTATCTTAACTTAATCCATATCCAAAGCTTGTGACGATGTCAACACAATAATTACATCAATCTCAGAAGATTGACGTGTCAACAATCTAATTATAAACTGTGTACATTGACACAAGCGTAATATGCGTGTTTGAGTAGGGTACAAAGGAAATCAATAAAAGTTAAAATTGGCTATACCGTCCCCGACCTTTTACGTCAATAACTTCATCATAAGGGAGTGCCGCCATATTTAACTATGTAAAATTGGCATGACTCTGGTGTAAAATACCTCTTCACAAAGTTGAAAATCAATTGTTCTCCCTATCATTGCTATAACTTGTTTGTTCTACACCATACCTGGGAACCTTCTAGTTACGGGGATGGGGGGGGTCAAAGTAACTACTGTACTTTTTTATGAAGCACATTTTTTTTAAAGATTTTTAACACCTCCACGACCCCCGTACTATTCGATCCATCCATCAGTACAATGTTTAAGTGCGTTACATTGAGTTCTACCACAAAACATGATTTATAACCTCAAAAAAAAAAGTTGTTTCCCAGCAATAATTTTTGCGTGAAAGTTACTTAGTTTGATGTACAGAATGCTTGGTTAACGGCTTTGTGATAAGGTGGTTTACACCCTGTATCACTTTCTCACTGCTGGGACCAGGCATCAGGGTTGGAAGATGACACATGTCTTCGAAGTTTGGTTCTAGGACATGACGGTTTCCTAACGATGTTTTCCATTACCGTTTTGAGAGCCACCGCTGATCTCAAGACCGCAAGGGTGGATGCTTATCTGACGGAACCATTGTGCATCGTCAGTGGCGTAATATACAACCGATGAGCACTAGCACTGTCTAGATGAAACCGACAATACGCTCAACACATCTTCTGCCAGATATGGGTGTAATGTTTGTTGTCACAAGTGCATTTAATCAAACAAATAGATCGATCGAGAGGAAACGGGACCTTGTTTAAATTATGTCTTGACGATAAATTTATCGTTAGTTTTAAAGCCTTATCACACTAGTGGATTGCGAGCGGAGCGGGCGCGCAACGAATTCGCCGAAGATGCGTAACGAATTCGCCGCGGTTGCGCAGCGAATTCGTTGCGAACGCGTAAGGAGTTCGTTGCGAATTAACGACGAACAGTACACTCGGTAACAATAGCTATAGACCGGAGGGTAATCAAATTAGACGAATAATAATTATTATAATGTTTTAAATCGATTAACTAACTTACCGCGCGACAAATTGTTACAGGGTGTATTGTACGTCGTTAATTCGCGACGAATTAGTTGCGCGTCCGCAACGAATTCGCTGCCCAACCGCGGCGAATTCGCTACGCATCCGCGGCAAAGTCGTTGCGTGCCCGCTCCGCTTTGAATCCGTTAGTGTGATAATGCTCGAAATTCGTGGACGACAGAAATCGCGTCATCCTATAAATATGTAAATAGCTCAATTTAAATACACAAACCACGATACTTAAAACTACACGATTATCTATCGCCACGACATAGTGAGATCGGGGCCATACGGTGTCGAGTTGCGTCATCCTAATATCACAAAGAAATATTATCTTTTTCGTAGACTGCCTCGTTGTTCTAGTGGTCACAACCGTGACTGCTGAGTATAAGGTCCTTGGTTCGATTTCCGGGTCGAGCAAAGTGTTATTAGGTTTTTCCAACACAATTTCTCAGTAGCCACCACGGATTCTGGATTGTGTCCGCTTGATGGCAATAGGCTTACCCCTTATTGAATAGGACTTAAACATAACTAGCGATTTTTTATTTTATTTCTTTATACATTTAATCCATATTACAATAGTTTTACTTAATGTTCACGCGGAATCTTAATAATATTCTATCTAAGTTAAATTATAAATCTAAGTTAAACCTAAGTTATTATTAAACTAAGACTAAGACGGCAATCAAAGCCATTTTACTCAGCACCATAATCAAATGTGTTACACTATTTGGTAAGCCTAAACTTTTGAAATTTTCAGGAGTGATGTTTAGCAAATAAGGCTCTTACAAGCCGATTCCACGTCGTCAGGTGGTCACTCCCTACACCGTCTGGGTTACGTCAATAACTTTAGCATAAGCTCTGTTATTTCGAGGTTATACTTGACCTATATAGACGGATTACCGCAAAAGATTGCAACATTGCCCCGAACAAAATTCCGACTTTTATAATATCAAGAGATTTAGGGGATTTTTGAGTAAATAAATTTTTGTTACGAGGGCTTTGTGCGTGAAATATTAGCTACCACTCTGGCTGACTGTGAATTAAAATTACCTACCTAAATGGGCGAGCGGGATTGTATTATTGTTTGGGTTTTTCTTTGATTATGGACTTAAATCTCTTTATCCCTCAAAAGTTTTTATCCAAAACTCGTGCACAGCTACTATAATATTATCATCATCTGCCTAACCTTTTCCCAACTATGTTGGGATGAGCTTCCTGTCTACCGGATGTAGCTGAATACCATTATTTTACATGGAGCGACTGACTATCTGACCTCCATAACCAAGCTAATACTGGGTAGGTAACATGAAAGCCCTTGGTAAGACTGGTTGTTGGTTTGGGCCATTGACCACCTGTTACAAATTGCACTCAGCTATTATAATGATACGTAGTTTTATCAGATTTTCCTATAACCTAAACGGGCATGATGTCTTAGAACCAAAAAATTCAAATACATGAGACATCTGCCAATCCGGACTGGGCCCGTGTGGTGGATTATAGTCCATTCATATCATTCAGTCTCATAGAGAGGCCTGTGTCCCAGCAGTGGGAACATTAATATGCTGATGATGGTGATAATGACCTGTAACTTGGGTACCTTTTAAAGCGTTGCTATCTTTTTAAGCCAAGCTAGCTTATACTCATTTTTTCTTTACTTTTCCGTCATCAGTATTGCTAATACATTGTCACTAGGTATCCGCGTTCAATCAGTAAATAGGGTCTGCCTATATACAGAGCTAAATACATAGCTACACCTACTTGCAAGTAATGTCAAAGTTCGTAGGTAGAAAGATCCTCGTGTAATCAATGAACTGGTATCGAGTAGCCGACTGTAGACGAACTAAAGGTCGATTTACCAATTAGACAAACCAAAGTCACGAGACATCTTTTGAAGACACACAAAACCTCTCCATGTATTGATTAATTGTTCAAGTGTCGGTCCTATCTTGTTTTTACATACTTTTTCTGAACCTTGATGACTTTTCGAAGTAAGATAATATATTTCTGAAATATGTTTTTATGTCAAAAAAATGGACCTAGAAAATCGTTAGTTACTTAAAGTTAAACCTTAATCTTAACCTAAATCTACCAATCCACAATCTACCAATCCAGGCTGGGCCGGCGTGGTAGATTATAGCCCATTCCCTCTCATATAGAGTGTCCCAGCAGTGGGAATATTAATAGGCTGATGGTGGTGGTGGTGGTGAAACCTTAATCTAATATAAAGTAGTCTAAAAAGCTGGTTATGACCGCAGATATTAACTTTTTTAAGTAAGTTAGCGAACTAAGTACTTTGAAAACTGTGTTACTAAAGTGACTTTTAATAGCATACCTAGCTTTATTTAGGGTATTGTTACGACTGCTACGCTTCTGTAGTGCCTCTGCAACGTTTGCCGAGACACGCACTGTTTTGATGCGTTGTGACGTAAATCAGACAACACTATCCTGCAATCGATACCTGCCCAGGCAGATAGACCGCTAGTGTAGGCGCTAAAAAACTGCACCTGCAGTGCAAGTTCGTAGGGTTCGATAGGACTCGATAAGATAAATTTGACAGTTATTCTCGATAAAATGAGTTTTTATGGAGTCAAAAACTCATTTTATCGAGAACAACTGTCAAATTTATCTAGTTGAGTCCTATCGAATCCTACGTACTTGCACTGCAGATCTGTTTTAGTTGTTTAGTACAAACATAGGCTAAGTTAATATTGTTATTAATTCAGTAGACCTCTCTGTAGTCTAGCAAATTAATAAAAATAAATATTCGTATGTACTGCCCCACTTGTAATTATCTAGCCTAGATCTACGTGCGTGCTGATCAATAGTTGTTGGTCGTTTAGTCATGATACAGTAACAGACAAATAAAGTTACATAACATAACCATCATCCTTGCAATACCTAAAGGGATAGGAACAATTGTATGTACCTAATAGTACACCTACATTTCCCCAGATATATTTTAGGTCTACAGTTATTGGAGGCCAGCCTAATGCCATCAACCGGGCTCAAATCCAGACTCAGTGGCTGTTACTGTAAAAGTAACGTTCACTTTAATACTATAAACTAGGGATTAGCATGGATTAATACCAGTATACCTCGTTACAACCTACATTTTACAAAACAACACTGGCTGGTTCTACTTTTACAGATCATGGTTAGTTAAAAACTATTTTCTAAATCCTGTCAAGGCAAAAGTTTTATAGTACGTTCATTAGCCAAGCTAATATCATCCAGCTTGTGGCTATAGCTTCAGGATTTTAAGCACGAAACTAAACTTAGTTTCTCCATACTTATGTTTACCTTATACTTGGATTTAAACAAAGCAAATGACCGAATAATCGCCCAATTACCAACTGTAATGGAGTCGGTACTACATAGCACGGTACCTGACGTCCCAAAAGGAATACTTATTCAGAAATAATCGTTCGGCCACAAACTATACGATCAAGCGATGCGTGTTTTGCGACTGCGAAGAAGACATGTGAAAGAAAACGCTTAGAATGTTTCGAGTCGGTACTTACGTGAAAGAAATAAGTGATATCTGCGCGTGACGCTAGATACGCCGCGCCGTGAAGTAGATTCGCCCCAAGTTCGTGAATGAAGGTTTTAGATTAGCGTATTTTTGGCGCTTATAAGCTCGTGTTAGGAAGCGCTTGTACGCGCGTATAATATGAGCGACTTTTGTTTAACGCAAGAGTCGTATGATTGTCGCGCTTATAAGTGTGAACCACGAAAGAGGTTTCCACGCTGGCCCTCTCAGTGAGAATACCGTAGGGTATTAGCGCGTGTATACGTATTCATTTTTTAAGTAAATACGTGACGCGCGTAACCAATACGCGCTAGAAAAGTCGCTAGTTCAAAAGTCACATCTGCTGAAGTCATTAATTAACTCGTCGCGATAGAGTCGGCACTGCACAACACGTTACGTTCCAAAATGAATATTTAAAAACTAAAATGTAACATTCCGTTTGTTACCCAACCCGCTGAACTTAAAGCGTCTAGCTACTTAATTGTACTAAAACAATTTACACTCTTTGTTTTTTTACACTTAACATACGAAAACAGTTTACTTAGAGTGAGGGTAACGTTACAAAATGGACGCTCTAGGTCTGAATACGTAATTATTTAAACAATTTTATACAAAGCTTGAAAAACTAATTTGTGTTACGTTTGTTATGTTTTCGACTATTGTTCTCGCTTATAACGTATGTAAAAGATATGGTCGTTGTATAAACATTGTACTAGCTTTATGGGAATTTTCTCGCGTTTATTAAGTTCTAAATTAATGCTAGCGTATTATTCTAGACCAGATTTTCGCAAGTATAGGTACATTTTACCAACAGCTGTTTCCTAATTTTGTGAACTCACTATTTTGTATTTTTTGTGTAAACAATTATGTAACAATCTACATTTTACGTACAGGTTTGTGTGAAAATCTGTTCATTTGTATAAAAGCCCTCTCTCTGAAAGCTTAAATATTGTTATTTTTTTTCAGTGGCTTTAGAAGAAATTTTCTTTTGCTCATATCCAAGCTTACTATTTGGTGGTTCAACATCTCTTTCTTCTATTCCTCTCTATTTGTAGTCATCATACTTGTCAGCCTCTACCATCTTTCAGCCAGTCCATCTATACACATTATAAAGGGTGTAAAACACCTCTTCACGAAGCCAAAAGGCACTTGTTCTCTCCATCCTTGCGATGTTTTTTTTGTTGTACACCATACCTGGGAACCTTCTATTTACGGAGATATGGGGGGTCAAAGTTACAACTTTTTGACAACTTTTTTTTTGTAAGAGTGCAACATTTAACACCTCCACAACCCCCGTACTATTGAATCCATCCATCAGCACAATGTTTTAAGTGGGTAACATTGAGTTCTACCACAAACCATGATTTATAACCTTAAAAAAAAAAGTTCTTTCCCAGCAATATTTTTTGCGTAAAATTACTTAGTTAGATGTACAGAAGGCTTGGTTAATGGCTTTGTGATGAGGTGATTTACACCCTGTATTATGCACATAATTGCAACACTTAATACGGTACTTACGTAATACATTTTACATACACACATCAAAAGTGTCTAGGGATCAACATATATTTTTGCAATAACTTTTCTCCTGATTGATTAAAATTTTCTTTAAGGATTCATCAAATAAAGTGTTTTCGTTTGTCACAGTAACGATAAACCAAGTCACCTTTGCATTAATAAAGAAATTTGCCATTTTCCTAGTAAAGGGATATTTAACATTTGAACCACTAACACAAAAGTTCGAAAAAAAGACTGAAATAACAGTTTTCTTTAAAATTTTATTTGGTAACTTAAACAATTAATAATCCGTGTTTCTACCGCGAACACTAACAACACAAGAACATCGGTTTGGCATACTCAAAATGAGTTCATCCAAATCACGCTGTGGAATGGCCGCCCATGTTCGTTGCAACAACAAAAAAAGGTCTTCTTGCGACTGGATACCCTCCATATTCGGCAGAGCTCTTCTCTGTAGCATATCCCATGCATGCTCAATCGGATTCAAGTCTGGCGACTGAGCAGGCCAGGGCAGGACATTGATGTTAGCTGCGGCGAGAGTCTGTCTTACAACTCTTGCGGTGTGCGGTCGTGCATTATCATGCATTAACTGAAATAAGGGACCGATTTGCACTTGTAGAGGAACGATGACGTCTGATACAATCGTCTCAGCATAAATTTGAGCGTTGAGGTTGCCTCTGATCCAAATCAACTCAGTTCTTCCGCCGATCCAAATACCCGCCCATACCATGATGGTTCCACCACTATAAGGATGGACTTCCTGGCAGGATTTTAATCGCTGTTGGCGTCCAGGGGTTCTCCAGTGTCGTATACGTCTTGTATCCGGTCTCATACCAAAACGAGACTCATCAGAAAAGCACACGAAACGCCATTGTTCTTCTGCCCAATTTCTGTGTTCAAGAGCCCATTGATATCGAATCCTACGATTGTGCATTACTATAGGTGGTACCCGTAGCGGTCTTCGGGAATGAAGGTTCACTTCATGCAAGCGGTTTCTGACTGTTTGGTCGCTAATTAAGGTCCCTGAAGAGTGATGAAGCCTCACGGCTAACATCATGGCGGTTATTGTTGGAGCTCTTCGAATTAAGATTTGAATGTATCGGTCTTGTCTCCGTGTGGTGCAGCGATACCGTCCTCCATGGCGCTCAGCCACGGTACCAGTGCTTCGGTAACGTGTCCAAAGTCGACTGATAACACTCTGACTTGTATTCAGAGCTAAAGCCACAGTACGTTGCCGGGAACCAGCTTCTATCATTCCCACGGCTCTGAGCATTTCTTCCCTGCTTAAATGACGTCGCCGCTCCATAATAACGTTGGTTTTAATCAGTAGTAGGGAAACAGTAGCACTAATAATGTCTTCTATCTAATCTTGTGTAAAACGCACACTATGTAGTCAAGCATATTATAAGTTGGGGGATTACATTGATGATAAAAATGCTTGGCTCAATGCCGGTCCTGCTCCACAACCATAGGCGCAAACTAATTGATTCCCAGTCAAGTTATTGTGGAAGCTGCAGAAGATTGTAAAAAATATCCTTGCATTGTATAGATTCCATCTCTTAATATTATATAATTGCATACCACATGTGTGAGTTCTATGTATTGTAAAGCCACCATTTTTCATTTAGTTATCTTTTTTTTTTTTTTTTGACTTGAATATGCCCTGGCGGCTGAGAGAATGTCATGCTCACTCAAATGTCTCGGTGATGGTGGCGGGTGTGTCGGGTCATTTAATTCCCTTCAATATGGTCGAGTTGAATGATGCTGATACATGCGTCATGTTCGTGAACGGGCGCTGTCAATTGAGACTGGTCAACTCTCAGCTGCCACGGTTAATTTTAATTTATTATTTTTTTAAGTTGATTTAATCTTTTCTCTGGACGCTCTTAATGTGCACGTCTTTCTACATCGTTCTCACATATATGTATAATCACAACATGAATGATGTAACCAAGATTTTGTAACAATATTTTGATTGAAAAGAGTGTCCATGGAGTTTCTTGCCCGTTCTTCTCCATAGAGATCTACGCTAGGGAATGGGCAACTACAGTACTTTCTCAAGTTATTATGCCTTGTGACTGTGACTGTAGCTTTGATTTAGTTTTGTATTTTTGACATTCAAAAGTGCCGTAATGGTCTAATTGAAATAAATGATTTGAGTTTTTTTTTTTTTTTTGAGTTTTTTTTTTTCTTCAATGCGTTGTATGTTTTTATAGGGAAAATATTGACAGCTGATTTTCATCTTTTACTCGAATTTGATTCACAGTTCCTGATGCAAATTATGAAATGCGCCAAAAAGGATCCATATAAATTTATAAAATCATAAATTTATTACAAAGCCACATCTCAATCTCAAGAAATCCGCATAAAAATGCTTGATCCCTAGACACTTTTGATGTGTGTATTTTCATTTTAATCTGCCCCTCTCAACTTAGCATCTTATACCGCCTAACGTCCAATGTATTATTATTAAACCAACTATTTTGAACGTATACCTCATAAATAAACCGATACTCGGACACGGGTCGGACCCACGTACTAGGCTCCCATAATAACGTGCTGGTTTTATTAAAGGCAATCGTGCATAATTAGTGACAGCTTGTTAGACCGCTACCTGGCTGTAATAACTTGTCTTTATGTAGATAACATCAGAATGTTATCGGGGTAAACACTTTTATAATAAGGGGCAGGAAATGGGGCGAATATACAAGGCGTGATTAGACCTGTCGTACTGTATGAATCGGAATGCTGGGCTACAGTGGCGTGACTAGGTCCCTACAATGCGCCAAGTCCATAAGGCAAGCTGACTGTGCAGAAACCCTAACGTCATGAAGAGTAGTAGGTTATAGGGTAAGCAAAATTTTTAGGCTTGTATGAATGTAACGCCACTACTGGGCTGTGAAGAAGATGGATGAAAAAAGACAGCTTGTAGCGGAGATGAGAATGTTGCGGTAGATGTGTAGTATGAGAATGGATCAGGTAAGGAACGAGTATATTAGTGGAAGCTTAAAAGTTACGCCAGTTACAGAAAAGTTGAATGGGAATCACCGTAAAATTGTCAAATACATTACGTTATATTACAATATAACGTGTTTCTCTCTAGCGATATTGTAAACTCTCGAATTATTGTCAACTGAACATACGGATGTATCTCTGCCCCCTTAATCGGGACTTAGGGCACCCCCCCGTTAGGTTAGTTAGGTTCCTTTAAACCCTGCACTCGGAAATAGGGGCATCGCGATGGGGGGATCCGTCGACTACGCTTTTTAGGGGAATATAAAGTGTTTTAAGGTTAGGTTATAATAATCGGTATTTCGCAGGAATGGTACAATATCTTTTCATGAGAGTTGTACCACTGGGCAAGGGGGACCCCTCCTTCCCTCCACACCGCGTAAGTTGACTATCATCGCATGCATATCACGAAAAATAATGCGTTTTGTTTAAACCAGTATGTCCATTTGACAATACTTCGTGATTTTACAATATCGCTAGAGATATTACAATACAACGTATTTGACAATTTTACGGTGACATGGACATGAGATGAGAAGGGATGAATCACCTATGACTAAAACAGTGATGAATGAAGAAACGATGGATGAATAATTGTGTGAGGAATGATCATCTGCCTAGCCTTTTCTCAACTATGTTGTGGTCGGCTTCCAGTCTAACCGGATGCAGCTGAATACCAGTATTTTACATGGAGCGACTGCCTATCTGACCCCACAACCCAGTTAGACTGGGTAATACGATACCCTTTAGAAAAACTGGTTGTCATACTTTTTGGGCCACTGACTACCTGTAACGACTGTCAAAGATCTAGAAATCCAACCGCCTGCCGGGACCAACTGCTTAAATTAGTACTTTCCGAGGCACGGCGAAAACCCTGTATATAGGGGTGATCACAAACAGGGTTGTTTAGATCGAAGATCTAAGCGTGTATTTTTTAAATGAATTCCGTGGAAAATGTTGTAGGTAAAACATTTAATCAGACTTGTTTTTATAAAGGGTGTAAAATACCTCTTCACGAAGCTGAAAGGCAGTTGTTCTCCCCATCGTTGCGATATTTTTTTTGTTCTACACCATACCTGGGAACCTTCTAGTTACTAATATATGGGGGGTCAAAGTTACAACTTTTTGACAAGTTTTCTTTTGATGGGTACAATTTTTTTTTGTAATTGTTACATCGGACCTACTAGAACATTCGAGAAAGCCAGTGATGACAGTGTGTGTACGTTAGAAGTTCGAAAGGATTCTATTATTATTAGTTTTAAAGTTAGGTAGGTACAAACTCGCGACCTATTTATACAAAGACATTAGAATTTCGACCGTACGCCTAGGGCATAAGGTTCATATTTGTTTGTTTTGTACAAGTAGGTAATGCCAACCTTGTAAGTAGGTACCTGCTATTTTTTGTTAGTGTTTTTTTATGACCCTCTCGAATGTTCGTGGTTATTCTGGTGTATCTGTTGGCGAGTATAAATAGAGCGCTCAGGGCCGCGACCGGCAGTCTTGTTTTAGCGACACAACGAAGCGAATCCAAGTGAACTACAAGTGCGATATCTAAGTGAATAGTAAACAGTAGTGTATTTGTGATTGAGTTTTGATTGTTTTGTGATTAATAAAGTTATTGTGTTGTTTAATCGGTAGTAATTAATTTATCTCATACCCAGCTCGTAACAAATTGGTGTCAGAAGTGAGAGATAAATTATGCCAATCCTACCAAAGGACGACACGGACGGTATCCGTACCAGAAGTCAGCGACAGCAGGATATGGACCAAAGGCGGTTTGGGGATTCTCCGACACAGACACCGGGTGGTGTCCAGCCTACGTCACAGTCAGTCGCTGGCCCGTCCGGAGTTTCTCCAGCATCAGGGGCGCCAGACTTGTCAGCTTTAATGGCGCTGCTGCAGGATCAAGCTCGCCGTCAAGAGGAGCAAGCTCGCCGTCAAGAGGAGCAGGCTCGCCGATTGGAAGAGCAACTGCAGCGAGACAAGGAGGAGCAGGCTCGCCGTCAAGAGGAGCAGGCTCGCCGATTGGAAGAGCAACTGCAGCGAGACAAGGAGGAGCAGGCTCGCCGTCAAGAGGAGCAGGCTCGCCGTCAAGAGGAGCAGGCTCGCCGTCAAGAGGAGCAGGCTCGCCGGTTGGAAGAGCAGTTGCAGCAGGACAAAGAGGAGCAGGTCCGCCGCCAGGACGAGCAGATGCTCCTCATAAAGGATCTGCATGCAAGTTTTGGCAAGGACATCAAGTTGATGAAAGAACAGGTCCACCAGCATGAGAATCGCATCTCGGAGGCCGAAGTTCAGATTGCTGGGGTAAAGAAGGCTTTGGGCGAACTGAAGACTGAAGGCGGGACTGTAGCTTCGGTGATTGCTGCACCATCTTCGCGTGGTTTTAAAGTGCCTCCATTCGATGGCACATCTTCGTGGTCGGCTTACAAAATACAGTTTGAGGCCGTCATGAAGGCGAATGGATGGACAAAACCACAAGCCATGACCGCGCTCACTTTGGGCCTCCGAGACCAGGCTTTAACTATTCTCGAGGCACTCGGCAAGGATGTAACCTACGAGCAACTGCTGGAGGCGTTGGAGTCCAGATACGGCGACGCGCATCTGGAGCACGTATTCCGTGCTAAGTTGAAGGACCGTGTTCAACGTAGTGCCGAGAACCTACAGCAGTGGGCTCTGGAAGTTGAAAAACTCGTTCGGAAAGCCTACCAGTCTGCCCCTGCGCTGATTGATGGAAATCTGGTACAGGCCTTCGTTGATGGAATACGTGACTTAGAAGTTAGAGCTGCCGTGAGACTGGGGCATCATGAGACCTTGAAGGACGCCTTGGCCCATGCCTTAGAAGTAGAGGCAGTGAGGCAAGACCACCAAACGCACCGTGTCAGGGAGGTTGTTGCATCACCTGTACGCGACCGCCCACAGGGGTATAGTCCTAGGTGCTACACTTGTGGAGAAAGGGGTCATCTTCGGTCAAGCTGCCCTAAGCGCAGCACCCCGAGAGAAGATCAGCAGGGAAGAGTTGCTGAAGTGACTGCCCAGCTACAGCAGGGAAACGAGTAAATGCCAGGACTGGGGGGCGGGTGCTGGCTGGTATTGAAAAAGCCCCGAGAATCTTGATCTCGCAAGCACATGACGGGAACAGCCTGACCATCAAAGGCGAAGTCAATGGAACACCATGCAAACTGACGTTGGATACTGGAGCTTCTCACACGGTCGTCAATTCTAAACTAGCAAGTCGGTTTCTTGGGGACTACTTCAATAAGCACGACCGTATACAATTACTAACAGCTACCGGTCAGCACATAAACGTCCGAGGCAAGAAGGAGGTGGAGTTAAAATTGGGTGACAGATTTTACAAGCAGAATGTCATCGTGGCTGACATAGTGGACGATTGCATCTTGGGCTTGGACTTCATGCGGAAATATCGTTGTGAGATCGACGTTGATCAAGGAGTACTGAAATGTGGTTCAGAGGAAGTCTTCATGGAAGGTGCACCGTCAGGGAAAGTGTACTGTTTGAAGAAGATTATTCTCCCTCGCAGATCAGAAACGATTGTGCCAATTTGTTTGCCACGGAATTCTGGAAAAAAAGATCGAAGTGTTCTGATAGAAAGGGTGAACAATGACTTCCCATGGAAGATGGCACGAACTCTGGTCAAGGCCACCAACATCTCAGCAGTACGCATACTGAATCCAAGTGATCAAGAGCATGTGATTAAGAAGGGCACCTTGATCGGCACTTGCGAGGAAGTAGCTTGGATGCGTCAATTGCAAGATGTGCCTACCGGAAATAAAGTTCGTAGTACAAAATTTGACGTGTCGACACTTTTGGAAAACTGCGATTTAACCAAAGGAGAAATGGAGAAGGCTAAGAAGATGTTACTTGAGTACGCCAACACTTTCTCTTCGAATGATGCTGACATAGGGAGAACTGGACTTGTTCAGCACCAGATTAATACAGGTAACGAGTTACCAATCCGTCAGCGACCAAGAAGACTGCCAGTTGCACGAGAAAAAGAGGTAGAAACCATGATTAAGGGAATGGTGAAGGACGGTGTTATAGAACCTTCATCGAGTCCATGGTGTTCTCCTGTGGTCTTGGTTAAGAAAAAGGACGGCAGTATGCGCTTCTGTGTGGACTATCGACGTCTGAACGACGTGACGAAAAAGGATAGCTACCCGCTGCCTAGGATCGATGACACACTGGATACGCTGACTGGTATGAAGTGGTTTACCACACTTGATCTGAAAAGTGGCTACTGGCAAGTAGAAATAGACCCCAAGGACAAGGAGAAAACTGCATTCTCAACAGGAAAAGGGCTATGGCAGTTTAAAGTTATGCCATTTGGTTTGTGCAACGCTCCTGCGACGTTTGAAAGACTGATGGAGCAAGTACTCGCCGGATTGATTGGAGACGCATGTCTTGTCTATTTAGACGACATAATCATAGTGGGCCGTACATTTGAAGATCACCTTAAAAACCTCAACCGAGTGCTGTCGAAAATCCAAACAGCAAATCTCAAGTTAAGTCCGAAAAAGTGCTCGTTTTTCAGACAGCAAGTGAACTTCTTAGGACACATAGTTTCGGGGGAAGGTGTTCAAACAGACCCAGAAAAAGTAGTCGCCGTCAAGGATTGGCCAGTTCCGAAAGACAAGACACAGGTCAGAGCATTCCTGGGTTTGTGCTCCTACTATCGAAGGTTTGTCAAGAATTTTGCCGACATTGCAAAACCTCTGCACAAACTCACTGAGGAAAAGAGGCAATTCTGTTGGGACGAGGACTGCGACGTCGCATTTCAGGAATTAAAGAAACGTCTGTGCAACACACCTATTTTGGGATATCCTGACACTGAAAATGACTTCATAGTTGACACGGATGCCAGTAATACTGGAATTGGGGGCGTGCTGTCTCAACGGAAAGGAGACCGGGAGGTTGTAATAGCCTACTTCAGCAAGTCTTTATCGAAACCAGAAAGAAATTATTGCGTTACAAGACGGGAGCTACTCGCCGTAGTAAAGACATTGCAGCACTTCAGTAAATATTTGCTGGGACGTAAATTCCAACTACGAACTGACCATGCTGCACTGAAGTGGCTATTGCAGTTCAAGAATCCAGAGGGGCAAGTGGCGAGATGGGTAGAACTACTCCAAGAGTTTGATTTCGTAACTGAGCATCGCAGTGGGAGAACTCACGGTAACGCAGACGCCTTGTCGAGAAGACCTTGTCCTGAAGACTGTAAGCATTGTGCTAGGCAAGAGACTAAGGAAGTAGTACCCGTGAGGATGCTTAGAACGGATCTCAGCGATGAATGGAAGGAGACCCTACAGCAAGCTCAGCAAAAAGATCCGGACATCAAACCAATCTTCGAGTGGATCAAAGCTGGTGTTCCTAAACCCAAGTGGAGTGATGTGGCTGCGATGAGTTCCATCACAAAGAGTTATTGGGCGCAATGGAACAGCTTGGTGATCCAGGATGGAGTCTTGTGCCGTAAATGGGAAAACGCTAGAGGGGACAGCTGTCATCTACAAATGGTTGTCCCTAAAGCTAAGGTACCGGATGTTCTACGGCTCTACCATGATGGATGTTCTGGAGGACATATGGGAGTAAAAAGGACTCTACTAAAAATTCGCGAACGCTTTTACTGGATCCATTGTCGTGATGATGTGGAGGACTGGTGCCGCAAATGTACCAGTTGTGCGGCCGTGAAAGGACCCCAGACACGCAGCAGAGGTGCATTAAAAGTGTACAACGTTGGAGCCCCTTGGGAACGGATAGCACTAGACGTTGCGGGACCGTTTCCAGTAAGCGAGAGCGGAAACAGGTACTTCCTGGTGGTCATGGATTACTTTACAAAGTGGCCGGAAGTCTTCGCCATTCCTAACCAAGAAGCAACAACTGTCGCAGATAAATTAGTTCAAGAAGTCTTCTGTCGTTTTGGAGTACCCTTAGAAATACACAGCGATCAAGGAAGAAATTTTGAATCGCAAGTATTTCAAGAGACTTGTCGATTAATGGGTACCCATAAAACCAGAACCACCTCTTACCACCCACAATCCGATGGAATGGTAGAACGATTCAACCAAACGTTGGAGAGATATCTGGCGAAAGTTGTGGAAAGCCGGCAAAGGGATTGGGACAAGCACATACAGCCATTTCTTCTGTCTTACCGAAGTGCTGTCCACGAAAGTACGACTGTGACACCAGCCTTCGCGAACTTTGGAAGGGAATTACGGTTACCTGCTGATTTAATCACTGGAACTCCCCCTGATGCTCCATGTAGTGTAACAGATTACGCGAATGACTTGCGTAATAAGTTGAACGATGTTTATGAGCATATCCGACAATCCAGCCAACAGATGTCTGAGAAGATGAAGACCCGTTATGATCGGAAGGCAAACGGTAGGGGTTTCGACGAGGGTTCACTGGTGTGGTTGCATAACCCAGTGCGGAGCAAGGGAAAGTCTCCGAAGCTACAAGCAAAATGGGATGGGCCATACCGAGTCGTGACTAGGATCAATTATGTCACCTACCGAATACAGAAGGGCCCACGAGGTGCGCCTAAGATTGTGCATGTAGATCGGTTGGCGCGATACTACGGGACTAATGATGCTCGGGACGAGCATGTCTAAGGAGGGGGCAATGTTACATCGGACCTACTAGAACATTCGAGAAAGCCAGTGATGACAGTGTGTGTACGTTAGAAGTTCGAGAGGATTCTATTATTATTAGTTTTAAAGTTAGGTAGGTACAAACTCGCGACCTATTTATACAAAGACATTAGAATTTCGACCGTACGCCTAGGGCATAAGGTTCATATTTGTTTGTTTTGTACAAGTAGGTAATGCCAACCTTGTAAGTAGGTACCTGCTATTTTTTGTTAGTGTTTTTTTATGACCCTCTCGAATGTTCGTGGTTATTCTGGTGTATCTGTTGGCGAGTATAAATAGAGCGCTCAGGGCCGCGACCGGCAGTCTTGTTTTAGCGACACAACGAAGCGAATCCAAGTGAACTACAAGTGCGATATCTAAGTGAATAGTAAACAGTAGTGTATTTGTGATTGAGTTTTGATTGTTTTGTGATTAATAAAGTTATTGTGTTGTTTAATCGGTAGTAATTAATTTATCTCATACCCAGCTCGTAACATAATATTTAGACTTTTAAAACCTCTACGACCCCCGTACTATTCAATCCATTCATCAGCACAATGTGTTAAGTGTGTTACATTGAGTTCTACCACAAAATATGATATATTACCTCAAAAAAAAAATTTGTTTCCCAGCAATAAATTTTGCGTAAAGTTACTTAGTTTGATGTACAGAGTGCTTAGTTAACGGTTTTGTAATGAGGTGGTTTACACCCTGTATTATTGTAATGTGTCACTGTTTGTTTTTGAAACTGATTGTCATTCTAATTGTCCAGGCCCTGGCGCCTAAAATGATCGCTTTATCAGAATCATAATATAAATCATCGCAAATCAACTAACCACTTACAATCACTGTATGATAATGACATTTTAAGAATTTTAAATTTTTAACATGAAATCAATCACGTTAAAAATTTAAAATTACGGTTCTGATAAAGCGGCCATTTTACGCCCACTGAGGTGACCACAGTTTCTTGTGACAGGCAGGCACTGTCAAATACAAATAAGGTTAGCTTGGGGAAGTAAAAATAAGGATTTTTTCACTCCTCATTTTTTTTTCAATTAAAACCTCTTTAAAAATTCCTGAAGCGATATAATCCTACTCCTACAAATTTTACAAATGCAAAAGTCTGTGAATATGGATGTATGGATGTTTGTTACTCTTTCACGCAAAAAATACTAAACGAATTTGTCTGAAATTTTGCTCACAGATAGTTTATAACCTGGATTAACACATATATTCCGCACCACGAGAAGCTATAATTTTTGTAAATAAAGAATTTCTACCAACAAACGTAGCAACAATTCAATTAACAAGAAATACTTCCAAATTCAATCAACTCAAATTATCATCCGTGTAATACGAAACTAACGAGCAATTTCACTTGGTCGGGTTATATTTTGACGCGCTGTCGTCTAATGTTTTGTGGTACTGGAACGCATCTGACATTATGGAACGTAAACATTTGGGTCGCCATTTTGAAGTGGGATCATCATCTGTCATTTTTTAATTTGATCCAAAGGTTGCGAACCCGAATGAGTGTTTACCAAATCTTTTCTTGGCGGAGACTATAGGATACTTTTTATCCCGATGGGACAATAATAGTCAAACTTAACGCGGGCGAAGCCGCTGACAGAAGCTAGTTACCTACTTAATATAAATTAAAGAGTGGGTGGTTAAATACACAAACCTTTTCCTTGAAAAACTCTTTTAATAAAAACTTTATGAACATTTTTCGGCACTAGACTTATAATTAACCATCTTATAATATCACAGCTATTCCCAAAAATAGAAACGAACCACGTTTTAGAGTTTACCCAATAAGTTAAAAATCTATAAAGGTTTTCAAGTTAAAAATATGCTTTAAGAACTACTATTTTACTTTGAAAATTTATTCTTGGAACGAACGTAAGTCTGTCTTATTCTTGTGACAATATGTAAAGTAAAAAAAACTGGCCTATTGTAAGTTGGACTTGCGCACCGTGGTTTCCGTATAAACTAGGTATTTTGTTATTAAACTACATATTTAAGCTTTTTGATGTTTTCCTTTACATACGACGTAAAACATTGCTTCTTGCCCAATTTGGGAAGTGCTCTATAGGTTTATGATTCCCTTGGTAAATCAAAAAGTATGTGTCATAAACGGTTATCTTTCGATAGTGTTGAACTTACAGCTTTGATTTCATTGCTGCAAGTGGTAGCAAACCTGACTATTTGATGTTAAGGCAAATAATGAGCTAAATTGGCAACTCTGTTGGTGGCGGTTCAAACTTCGTCAGAAATACTGTTTGAATAAAGTTCTAATCCGCTTGCAGTACAAAGTGGTTGTTACGTTAGTCACTGCGGGCCGAATAGTGCAAAGTGAGTGATTTCGATCGATTTACAAAAAATCTATAAATAAATATAAATATATAATATATCGCTGGACATTAACACACAGCGCCACCTAGCGCCACACTAAGCAAAGCTTGTGTCGTGGTCACTAGATAGTTGATATACTACATATATACTTTTTTGTTTGTAAATACATACTTATTATACATATAAACATCCATGACTCGGAAACAAATGCCCATGCTCATCACACAAACATTTGCTCCTACCGGGATTCGAACCCAGGACCCTAAGAACGTAAGGCAGCGTCACTACCACTACGCCATTCGAGTCGTCAAAGTCGTCGTATGGATTGGACTAAAGAATAAAACATTACGATGCTAATAATTAGGTTGCTTTGTTGATATGTCAAAAAAATAAATTATTCGCATGTATTTTTAGTATGACTTTTACTCGTTAAAAGAAATTTTTAAAGATAAGTTTGTGATTTTTTTTTCATCGAGGTTAATTCATTGTATTATCTTTTCAAAACACTATCATACTAGCATATATCCTGAAGAATATCATATATTTTTCTGGTGCAGTGAATCAAATACTTTCAGGCATTATAAGACTCGCGCTTAGCTCTTGTAGTCGCCTGAATTTTGAGCTTGATACCTCCACGCATTGCTAAGAAAAAGTACGGACGAAGACGAAAGACGGAGAGACACCTCGTCTATGTCACGTGGTCAAAATCGGAACTAACAACGCCATCTTGTTTGATATTTTATTAAATACACGAAACTATTTCACTTATGCTCACCAAATCTACCTGTTAATATCATTCGACGGCCAAATGATTCTCGTAGCACTGTATTTATGGAAAGTTAGTACCTAAGTTTAAGGTGAAAGCGTCAGGGTGGCCCGCGAAATCCAAATTTTCTTACCTTTTTTGCAATTTCCAGGGCAGTGCTAAGTTTTATGTTGATAAACATATCGGTCGCGACTGTAAGACGTATTAAGTTACAGAATTATAATCATCAAAATTATGAAGAAGATCACAAGAGTCGATGAACGAATTTTTCACGGTTAAAGTCCTTCTTCGATTCACTGCCCTGCAAATTGTTTTTGAATTGAATTGAATTTCGCCGGCTACCTTGGAGCATCCCCCTTAAGTAATGATTACTTTTAGTTCACATCATAAATTAAACGTATTTTACACACACATTAGTCACATGAGGGTTGAGCCAGTTGCTATAAACCGGGTATAAATCAAGACTCCGTGACTGCTACTGAGATAATCCAGATGAAAATACCCTGTGACACTTTACCTGACCCGGAAATCGACCCCAGGATCTCAGGGTCACCAGTCGAGCTTGCGAGCACTCGACCAACGACTTACTACGAGTATTAGCTACATCTCTGACCAAACCTTTGAGGATTACAGGCGTAATGAGATGCAATGCAGAAAAAGAAATCTTGAAAAAGCCGAAGTTGTTTTCTCATTCGCTCAGAATAATCCCTTAGTCCACAAAGAAGAAACCAATTACGAAATTCAAAGCAAGATATTTTACTACCGCTTCAGTTTCAGTTCACGTATGCAAAACGTAAAAACTTCATATTCATGCAAAACACAATAAAAATGTTTATGGTGCTGTTTCCAAACATTCTTTATTTATAAGTTAATATGTCAACTGCACCCGTCCCAACCCTCCAAACGCGATGCGGTCAAATAATGTAATATTTTATTCACAGCTTTATTTCTGTTCTGTCGTCGCGAACTTCGCGCCACGAGAAAACATACAAAAATGTCGGTAAGAATTTCCAGATACTTTTGTTACTTTGCGGCTACAGCAAAGAAGAAATATTATTCAATATTTTCCTTTGAATTTTCTTGTAATTTGTTAGTTTTCTGTTAACTTTGAGATTGTTTCTAGTGTTAAGTGGCTTTGAGGTGCCATTTTTAGTTTGAAACATCATTATGAATCCTATTACTTATAGTATAAAACATAAAATAAATGAGTTTGTGATTTCAATCTTGAATTTTAAATACCTTATTAATTTAGTTAGGCAATGCTTGCGCAATAATTCGTTAAGGTTAGTGCCGCAACACAATTAATAAAAAGTTGTGTTGTGGCTCAGATTTTAATTGAAACCTAAGTTTTTACTCAATAAAATTATTATAGTCACGCAAACTCACTCAAAATACTTAATTTCAAGCACCCAATAAAGTACCTACGTAACATTATAATTGTTCCATCAGTCTAGATTTCAACAGTTCGTGTTGTTTTTCTTGAATTTCAAAAGCTAATAGAATATTTCGAGACGAGTTTTTATAAGAAAGTTTGACAAATTACTTTAGACTTTCAACGCTAGTTTTTTATGCTTGGTTACAAAAATATTTGGATAGAAAATGGTTTATCATCTAGTTTTGACTTGTGTCATTGATTTATCATTTGCGCAGATAAATCGTACTTAGGACACTCTAATTTAAGTTAGTTACCAACCGCATGTGCGCTTAAAGCTACCTAACTTTACCAATTACAAATGTTACCTGAGTCTAAGTCTATTATCTTAAACTTAATTTCAAATTGAGGACTCTAAATGTCTATACGTGCTTTCGACTACTAATTGCACGAAAATGTTTTTGAGTTTTAGGTATTTTGTACCACGGCGGCGTACAGCGGGTTAATATTTCGCAACTGAATTATATGAAGAGAATTTAATATAAATATTTATTTCCATTCCGCTTTAATTGTTGTCCGAAGGCTACTCGTGTTGAATAACTAATAAATCTTTATAGTTGCATCTTGCAAGGAGTTTTGAACTTTAAGCACTGCGTTATAAGACCTATTATTAATTTGCTGCAATGTTAACTCAGCTTGCAGTTACAAACTCTTTTCCCGGTTTCGCACGTGACTCAATTATGAATAACTACGTTTCTGAACGTTTTTTGAGAACGTTATTTAATTTATTTCATGAAGTCGTTGTAATGTTGGTCTAGGCACGAAGGAATTACGATTAAATAGTGCTTAACCTGTTTGGAATTAAAATTAAAAATATATTACACGTGTGCACTAGAAGGTTAGATACTCTTATTGCTATTAACAATTTAAGAGTAACATTATTTAAACGTAGCTTAGCTTTTAACGTAGTCATGGCCATTCTGTAAACGACTTCTGAAAGGTTGCTAAGATCGATCCCAAGGGCACTAAATCTCGATATGTTTACTAAAGTAATACCTCTACGCCTTTTACGATATATCATATCCAGCTTACGTCATAAAATATGTCAGCAGCTAACCACAAGTTGTAAAAGTAGATGTATAAGATGGCTGAGGCAAGAATATCTTTCGGTAATAATAAAAAGAAAAATCTTTCATCAATTGGATTTAGTGATGAGTAAATTAATGATGACGGCAGGCGACGAGTTGGAAACTTGTTTGTACACCGTTGACGATCTTTCAACTATTAAAGTGATACACGGTTTTTTTGGCGCTTGTATGACATTGACAAGAGAGCTAATAAGGCCGTTTTAGCAGAATCTTAATAGGCTAGGAGTAATATGACTATCGTTACAATTCTTTAAAATATGACAAGGTGTCAATTTTGTAATGTCATAATTATCTGTATCTGCGACCACTTTAGGAATATTAATAAGTTACATGTCTGCTAAACCTGCCTTTTTAGAACCCCAGAGCTCCGGTTTTATAATAGTCGACCCGAAAGGCGTAGTGGTAATTACGCTGCCTTTCGTTCTTAGGGTCCTGGGTTCGAATCCCGGTAGGAGCAAATGTGTGTGTGATGAGCATGGACATTTGTTTCCGAGTCATGGATGTTTAATGTGTATAATAACTATGTATTTACAAACGAAAAGGTATATAATTATGTAGTATATCAACTATCTAGTGTCCACGACACAAGCTTTGCTTAGTGTGGCACTAGTTGGCGCTGTGTGGTAATGTCCAGCGATATTTATTTATTTTAATCACGCGCCAAAATATTCATGTACCGTTAGACGTCACTGTAACGTTACCACACTAGGTTGGCGAAGAGCAGGTCCAATTACAAAGGTTTCGAAAAAAATGTGATGTAACTACCCATATATTTTCTTTTTCACGAGCTTTTTCAGAACATAATTTAATTTTATTTGCTTCATTTACCTTGTCAGCACGCCAACTGAATTTGAGAGCTGGTTCAGTGCCCGCACAAAGAGTAAACAAAGTCCTACGTTCTTATTCATGCATTTACATACACATAAATATTTTCACAATATTTACGTCAATCTGACGAAATTTTGTTGGACAAAATAAATAAGTTTTTATTAATTTCCATCGAAATAATTAATACGTACGTTCTTCATCATTTCACGCTATTGTCCCAATTTATTTCAGGCCGGAGCTATATAATATCTTCTTCTACAATAATTTGATTTAAAAGAGTGTCCATGGAGTTTCTTGCCCGTTCATCTCCATAGAGTTTTATGTCTTGTGACTGGGACTGTAGCAACTTTTAATTTTCATCTTTGTTTCGACAATTCAAAAGTGCCTGTTATTGGACTACTTGAAATGAATGCTTTTATTTTTATATTTTATTTTTTTTGATTTTTGAAAACTTGTCTATTAGTCGCCATCTAAGCAATCAGCCACCTCCTTTTCAGCCATATCAGCGTTTACACAGAGCATCTATTAGTTTTGTTCACTTTTTTTTTGTTATTTACTAATTTGGTCTTCTCATACTCATATAAGCATCCACATTTACACACAAGTTACATAATCACTACATATTATTATAAAACAAAGTCTCCAGCCGCGTCTGTCTGTCCCTATGTATGCTTAGATCTTTAAAACTACGCAACAGATTCTGATGTGGGTTTTTTATAATAGATATAATTATTCAAGAAGAAGGTTTAAGTCTATAATTTTACGCGGACGAAGCCGCGGGCATCGGTTAGTTGAATATAAATTTAAAAAACCCCTTACACATGGGGTTATAAATTCAAGATATTTTTTTGGAACGAATTTTCTTTAAAGCGGCTCACGAGTACTGCGATTCAGTAGAAAATAAGTCAAGCCCTTTCATTTGATACCCATATTGAGGGAGTTCAGAAAATATTTAATAAAATGTATATCACCATTTGTGGAGGCAGCGATCTTAGATTTTAAATTTATCATAGCATATAGTATTCGAGGGAGTTGTTGGATAAAATATACATATTTATTCAACAACTCCGCGATTTTGAGGCGGCGGCCATCTTGGACTGATTTTTATGAAACATAGCTGAGAACACTTCCGACTAATTTACCTTTCAAAAAAAAAAAAACAAAATCGGTTCATCCGTTCGGCAGCTACGTCAAACTTATAACACCCCGTCGTTTTTGCGACGGGGGTTAATAAAAGAATAAAGAAGATATTAATAACATTATTTTATTCATCCAGCTTGATAATAATGTAGCTTCTTTTCTTTCTTCAGATGCATGCAAGGATTCGTATATTTAATTTAAAGTCCAAGATAGAAACTTAGAAAGTTCACTGTACACATAAACGTCGTTCGTTTTTCGTTGGTTTTTATAGGTTTGTAATCAGTCGCTTACTTTAAATAATAAAGTGTACTTTGATTTTTAACCAGCGGCTCTAGGTAAGGGGAATATACTACTAAAAAAATATTCAATTTTTTATATTTCGTACCTACTTAGACCAAACAAATTACTATGTAACCAGCATAAGCTGACCTTTTGGCATATGTATACTCCGTATTTAACCAGGTGAGCTCAAGGTCAAAGTCAAACGTATGTACAGACGACGACTAAATTGTGGTCCATTGAACAAATAACAGGTTTATTTTTAACGTTTTTTTTTTACTTTCTTTGATCTTTTATTTAGGTTCTGTATTTCAATATACCCCTAAATCAGTTTTCGTTTATGTCGACCCGTAAGAGACCACTTTGGAAATCCCTGGTCTAGATAACCTTCACTATCCAGTTACAAAGATATCACCCGACGCGTTCTTGACATGTTGCGACGACTGAGCAGTGACGCCTAAGCAGTGACGCTGCGTCACTCTACATAATAAATCAGAACGTCGACAAGGCATTGCTCGTGTGGGTGGCACTCACTGCGTTGAAGTCACCGACAACGCCCATGTACTGGGTAACAAGGATACCCTTTGGCAAGACTGGCTGTCAGATTGTCCTGCTACTAATCACCCGAAACGAACAAATGTCTACTACAACTACGACTGTTTGATCTACAAATGACAGCCGGGTCTGACGGCTTAGCATATAGCAAAGCGGGTAGCGTGCTATTAAGTTTGGTAAACACATGAATAATTAATCAAAGTTGGTTAATGGTTCGGAACACGTAACTGGTAGAAAACTAAAATACGAGGATGATGACGCAGTAAAGGTTAAGCCAAACAAACAATGCTTTATTAATCGTGAAGTCGGTTTTGGTCGTTATGTTAAGTTATTTGGGAATGCTATGTAACAGGAATGTTATACATAATTCTTGCAGCACATTCTAATGAATGTGTTGCTCATTTCATCTTTAGGCATATCTTTCTAGTCATCTAGAAAGATATACCGAATTTACAGTTTTACACACTGTATGAAGTAAAATAATTGCAATTAAGTGGAATTCATATTAAAAATTGTTTACTTCTCTCCTACTTTCTTCGTTTTATTGAAATCAAGTGCAATTTATTTTCCATTAACTGTATCCTATTAATCTGTAATTAAGCTTAGTGGTTCGATAAAATAATACAATTAACGTTAATTTTACCTTTATTTGGATATTTTGGCTTTATAAGTAGGTATTACGTGGAAAACTGCTGTATATTTAATTCATGACAAATCCTTCTACAGATGTAGCAACGTATGTGGAGATGGAACCACTATCCTCGCACATTTAAATTTTAAAAAAATTAGAAGACTTATAAAAGTCAAACATGACCGAGACGGCTGCGAACGAGTGACAAAACGTAGAAAATGAGAATTCAAAGAAAATATTTTTATTTAATTTATCTCATTAAACATAATGATTCAAACAAAAATATACACATACTCGATCCTTCTCCCATGAGGATACAGTAAAGCATTTATGCGAAAATCTCTATTTCCCACACACAAAACGTTGAATTCACATCAAAATAGCACCTCCAATCGTAAAAACATTTAACCGCAGCTTCAAAAGAATTAGACGCTCAGCTTACCACGAAGGATAAAAGATACAGAGTACATGTTTGGCAAGAACATGACATTGCTTTTGTTCGTCATGACAACGGTCCGACATCTGCGGGCGGATACGGAAATAAAGAACCATGTGGGTTTAATACTCTTATCCCGAGTTTTGATCTTTAGTTTACATTCAGAGCCTTTTGACGAATGAAAAGGTACCTTCAGGGGATAAAGATTCGTTTTGATTTCCTTAAGCCTCTCTGAATCTGCAGTTATGTGTTATTACAGAGCGGATTTTGTTTGCAAAAGATTTTTTGTGGAAATCTGAGTGCTATGAAGGTTCTATGAAATGTAGTAAATATTTTTATTTGATATTTTCGGGGCGTACCTTTTCAGGGAATCAAAAACACAGAAATATTTAACACTAAAACACTGGACGAAAGCTATTTGATGCACTAAAACATGTTGTTCCCGATCGAAATAAAAGCACCTTGCTAAAACGCTACACGTTAAATTTCAAAACAAAAACTATTCAGATGAATCAATTCGTTCAGTAAACAATGCATCTGGAATAATCCACTTTGGAATTCCAAACAAAATTTTGCAAAACTAGAAGCTAGACTCACCATATTCCGGACATATGATGCAAAAAGCCACAGCCATGAAAAAGCCGATCACTTCGCCACAGAATCCTTTGAAGGCCATTTTTCTCCTTTTTGTTTAACCAACGCTGGCTTTTACCGACATCTTCACTCTTTCTATTTTTCACAATTTCTCACTAAAAACCCTTCGGCACACTCATCGTTCTTTGTATAACATCCGACGTTTTAATCGACATCTTTCTTTCTATGGAGAATTTTATCTTCTTATGGTTTATTTCGACTGGGTGGCGTTGCGGTCACATCTGTAAAAAAAGAGGCTTCTGTTAGGAAAATATTTTATACAATTTTTATAAAACACCAACCGTTGAAGTTCTATTGCCACGTGTGTCAAAATTGGCAACTTTACAGGAGATTGAAAAATCTGCATAATTTATTTATTTATTTGCTTACATGTAAAACACTGTTTATTAGGCATGCATTAAAATTTCATGAGACAGTATTAAGACATGCACCCTGTTAGGGCACCGCAATTTTTTTTTTTTTTTAAGAAATTGTTAAGTTACATATCAAAATATTTATTCTAAATATTAACATTACATTTAATTAAAATGGTTTTTAGCCTTTCCTTATCAACAAAGATTTTACATGTTTACTGAAAATTGAGTCATTTGGTAGGGATTTCAATTTTTCAGGTAGCTTATTAAATATATTAGCTAGTCGTGAGTATGGGCTTTTCCCGATAACTTTTAAGTTTGTGATGGGTAGTATTAATCTATTCCTTTTCCGGCGATTATAGTTTTCATTTAGCTCGATATTAGATTTAAAGAGGTGCCTATTTTTTCTAACGAATATACAACTTTGCAATATGTATATTGCTGGGAATGTTAGAATTTGTTGTTTAATAAAGTGTGGCCTACAACTCTCTCGTTGATCTATGTCCATTAGTATTCTGATACATTGCTTCTGCTGAATAAATAGGTCCATAAAGTCAATACTTTCTCCTCACAGAATGATACCATAATTTAGCCAGGAGTAGGCGTACGCGTAATAGGCAGATAAGGCGGTGTTGTAGTCTGTGTTACGTTTCAGTATACTTAGCGCATAGATATAATATTTATACCATGATATTTAATAATGTCCAATAATTGTCTTCTACGCTGTCCTTCTCACCGATCTGGCTTTATAAAATCTTCCTTTTCTGTCCAAGCGGTCTTCCTTTGGAATGCGCTCCCTCAGAGTATCAGGACGTTGACTAGTCGTTTCACTTTCAAAATGAAAGCTCGAGAGCATATTCGCAAGGAGTTGGCAGATTCGTCTCAAAACTAGGTTTTTGTCGTTTTTCTTATCTCTCTTAACTTTATATATTTTGCGATATGTATGTATGTATGTATTTTTTTTTCGGTTATTGCACCTACTGTGTATTATCTCTGCATCACCCTAAGGTAGACTGGTAGAAAATGCCTAAGGCATTAAGTCCGCCTTTGTACAGTTTTAATTGTGCATAAAGTTTTAATAAATAAAGAAATAAATATTTATACCATTATACATTGATATTTATACCATGTATTGGAACAATCCCACGTTCAAATGTGTGTTCACTTCAAATTAGACAAAGATTTAGCATGTTTCTGATTGGCTCCAATAACGCGTCTCCCGATTCTCTACCATACGGCACCAAAAATTACTTACGTGGTAACTTTCAACGACACAATGCAAATTCTGTTCGTGTTTTTTTTTATAAAATATCGATTACCCTAAAATCAATTATAAACGTGGTGGGATATATTTTTGGAGCAGCGTTATTTTTGATTTTCAGAGAGCAAGTTGATAGATAACGTAAAAAAGATTTTTTTAGAATATTTAATGTTTAGAAAAAAAAACCCATTTCAAACCAAATCAACTTGTTAGAATCCAAATACTTTAGCAGCTAAAATGCCTGTTTCTCTAGAACATAATGATTATGAAAAGGCGGGGTCACACATAAAACTTGGAAGCTAATTACATTACAGTATAGAAACCCATTTCCGAGGGAATGTGTAAGACTTCATAAGCAAGGGTTCCCCAAGTATTCTAGTACGTGATTCTAATAACAGTTTCTACCCACATGCTTCCCAAGTTATGTCCTAGGGTTTACCTTAAATATCCAGTTATGTTATACTTTCCAAGTTAACTGCATCGTTCTCTATAAATTGTAGACTATACAGGGTGTTTGGCAGAACGTTGAACATACGAAAATGGTGGATAGGTGGGGTCATCTGCTACTTACTGAGCCCTAATTTATTTGGCCCTGGCCCACCGGGTATTTAAAAAGATTTTTTTTTCTTTTTTCTTGTTTCACCACTTTCTTAACTATAAAATGTATTTTTTATTAAAAATGGGTAAAACAGGCAATGTTTCGTTTTTTTTTTAATTTTTTACACTTTAATTACACTTTAAAGTTAAAGAACAAGAAAAAAGAAAAAAAAAATCTTTTTAAATACCCGGTGGGCCAGGGCCAAATAAATTAGGGCTCAGTAAGTAGCAGATGACCCCACCTATCCACCATTTTCGTATGTTCAACGTTCTGCCAAACACCCTGTATAGTCTACAATTTATAGAGAACGATGCAGTTAACTTGGAAAGTATAACATAACTGGATATTTAAAGTAAACCCTAGGACATAACTTGGGAAGCATGTGGGTAGAAACTGTTATTGTTTAATTTTTTTTTAATTTGATAATTTAATTATTAATAATTGTGTAATATGTTATGATTTCAATGTTATTGTATAGTGCTTTTTATATTTTTTTAATTTTTTGTATATTTTATGCTGTGGACATTTGTCTGAAATAAACGTTTAATAATAAAATCCATTATTTTTTCTTAAAAATTCAAGAAACGTCTATACTTTCCACAGTTTTTTAAACTAAGTATTTTATTGTTTCGATAAAACAAAAAACACAATTTTAATGAAAGTAAAAACATTTATGAATATTCTTAAGAAACCTAATAGGTACAAGGTTGCGTATCATAAAAACATATTTATGTTGCAGTTTTCCTGCCACAGTTTTGGGTCAATAGAAAAAGGGTGCGGGCCGCATTGTTCTTCCGCTATTTTCGTGAGGCCCATTTCACTTTATTGCTATGTAAATTGTGCCCGTACCTATGTCGTCTATTACCGCATAAAAATCACAACCAAAAATAAACAGTATGACGTTTATAAAAACACTATGGTGTTTTTTTTTTCATAAAATCAGTCGCAAATCAATATACCGAATTTTAAAATAAAACTCAACATTTACAAGAATTTATATAGGATGTTTGGTAATTAGTGTACGATACTTAAACACGTGATTGTGCTTATGATATAAAAAAAAAAATACTATGGGACCAAAGCTGAAATCGCGAAAAAAAACAGCTGTTCAGTACATTAGGAGAACATAAATGTACTGAAAATGTGTTTTTTTTTTTGCGATTTCAGTGTTGAATTAGGTATCGTACTCTAATTACCAGTCACCCTATACAACTACGTTCTTCGAACCTTGACATATATTTCAGTATATTATCTGTCAAAGTCTCAAGAGGAGCTCCTGGCTAGATCATAACAGCCGATGAAGTTGATTTTTAGATAAAACCTAGCTTGCCTAAATTTGTCCGTGTATAAGATGGTCACCCATTACATACCGAGTTTCGTTCGTGACTCGGAAAACTTGTGTCATTTGTGTTTGACATACGTTGCAGGTAGTCAGTGGCCCACAAGTCTGACAACCAGTCTTGCCAAGAGGTTTCGTATTACCCAGTGCTAACTGGGTTGTGGAGGTCACATAGGCAGTCACTACATGTAAATGTCTAGTATTCAGGTGCATTCGGTTAGACTCCAACCTAGTTGGGAAGCAGCTAGGCAGATGTAAAATCTGTCAAAGTCTGTTATCCGAAGTTGACAGATTTTGATCGATTTTACCATACCGTAAATCACACACCCAAAATCGAAAAATCATAACCACAAAGAACACAAACCAAAAAACAAAAACAAAAAAAAAATACATATTTGAATTACGAATTTCAACATTCAATAACCTCGTTTACCGGGGCCTTACACAAACGGTTTTTCACACAATACAAGAACGGAGCATAATTATTTGTTGAACATGTAACAACTGGAAGTGACCTGAAAAGGACGACGTGTATTGTTAGAGGCGTCCGAGGCAGAAATTGTATTGTGTCGCATCGCTTTATGTAGGTACCACAGAAACGGAACGCTACCTATGTCTCTTCTATCTGTTCTTTGTCGCTGTCACCTATACAGGGTTTCTTACATTCCGCTTGTACAGTTTTAGTTGTTGTTAATGAAGTGGAAACGTACTGGAACGGGCGTCTGCGAGAGTGCACCTGTGTTTTAAGGGGTAACGAGTTGAGTGATTTTGTTTTTCTTTTGCGTTTTTAGTTTTAACTAGCTGTACCCGGCATGCGTTGCAATGCATTTTTTCCTACCTACCTACCTACTACCTACCTACCTACCTGTCTACTTCTCACCGTTTAAACCTTCCCTGGACTACGACAAACATTTTAAAACCAAAATCAGCTCAATCGGCCCAGCCGTTCTCGAGTTTTAATCAGACTAACGAACAACAATTCATTTTTATTTATATAGATGTGCTTTGTAGTTAAATTTTGTTTTTTGTTAAGAACGACCCAAAAGAGATCTGCCCCCGTATTCACAACGCTTCGTTTCGATTCCGATTCGGGAAGTCGTATATCTATCTCGGTCGTTTTCGTAATGCCAGAAGAAGACAGATATACGAGTTGTCGAATCGGAAACGAGTCGAACGTTTGTGAATACGGGGTCTGGAGTTTATAACTGTGGTTTATTTCGGAAGATTACAATATTTTGTCTTTGAGTGATTTCGCTTTTCTTGCGCTTTTAGATCTTATATGCTTTGTAGAAAAAAAAATCTTGTCGTAAGAAAGAACTATCTAAATAGATCTAGAGTTTGTTATTTACGATGGATATTTTGTCTTAGCGATATTTGTTTCTCATGCTTTCGAGTATATATTTTTTTTTTTATGTGCGAAAAAGAATCTTAACGGCATAGTTTTTAATCTGGGGACACCCAAAAACATCTATTATAATATTGGTCTGTTTATTTAAAAGCGAGTTTGCAATTTAGCTAATCCTAATGAAGTTATAAAAATAATTCTGGAAAAGGAAATAAAAGGGAGCTTGTGATTACTCAAAGAGACAGCCAAATCCTATCATTTCTTCGGCCTACAATCTTTTTTCCAATTTGTCTTAATGTTAATGCTGACGAAACAAGATTTCCTTCACTTCGGGCCCTGCCTTACTTAATGCCGAGCCTAATGTCGGTAAATATATAAAAATATCCAAAGAAAATGGCTAAAGAAAATTGAATTATGTTCACACATCGTAATCAAAGCTAAAATATATAATGTTCTTTGTGAAAAGTGTAATAAATGCGAAGTTGATATAAATGGAAACGAGATTTTAAAAACAGAATTTGTTTATTTATTTTTGGGTTATTCTGTAAAGCTCAGTCATTTTATAGTAAAGGTTGGGAAACAAAAAGCAAAAGATAATATAACTGGGCTTATACACCAAGTACCAGTCTAGATCTATGGTTGTTAATACTATTTCCAGCATCACCTTGAATAGAATAAAGAATACACCACATAAAACAAATTCGATGAACGCCTGAAATTGGAACTCGACAAACTTTTGGAGTCAGACCGACATGCTCCCAGCCCAGCCACCGTTCATACTCAATTTGAATACCGAGTACATTTTCAAAAAGAGCAGTCATATAAAAATATAATCCTCACTGTCACATAAATAAAAAATCCATTTACGAGTATTTATATCACTTGGTGTTCCCAACACCCACGTGTATAAAAAAAAGAAAATACCTCAATAATAATTTCCATAAATGACATTTTACCAACAATAAATATAAAATCGCCGACATCCTTCCATAAACCTATCCATTCTTCACTCGATCCCATATAAACAGACTATAAAAATGAGTCTTGTATTGACAATAAAAGCAATTTTATGTGATACTTCAAAACGTTTCCCAACAAATGTAATGCGATACATGTGATTATTCGATGAAGGTGAAACAGTGGTTACTTTGATGGCTTCATACAAATGGAATAGACTATTAGAGCATTTGTTTGGTAAATGGCATGACTAATGTTATTGATCTGAAACAAAATGAACCTTCATGAACTAGGTTAAACAAAACATGATCGATTTTAAATATTCAAAGTCTGAAGGCCAGTTTCCGAAATTACAAATATTCAGAATGTAGTTGCAATCTCGTCTCAGCAACAATGAATAGCATAAAATATTAAACTTTGAACACCAACAGTGTTTTGTCAAAGGAAGAAACGGCAAAATTACAGATCTCATTAGTTGATTTAGGATAAGATCGATCATATTTTTTCGTCGACCAAACCCGTTTCCACGGTGGTCATGCTACGCTTGCAGACCTAGCTTTTCTTTTAAATATACATACACAAACATTTGCAAAGTACAGAAACTGGCCCTTAGTTTGAGTGGAATATTTCATATAAAACGCAATTGAAAACCAAGCACATCCAACAGCACAAAAATATTCCTGATGCAAAAAAAATCTAAAATAATAATTTTGATTTATAACATGAACATTCCGTGCCATGAGGAAGACACGCTGCATAAGCACTGACTCGCCTTGCAAAACTTTAGACGAGAACAACACTAAGAATGCATGAGACCGGACAAAGTAGAAAAGTTTGCGTCATAAAGCAAATCCTTGCACCGGAATAATTCTCAAAAGTTGTTTGTGACGTGCCGCGTTCAAGTTTATTCCCAACGGTTAAACTGCGACAATTTAGAGAGCATTAAAACTAGTAAGGCCTGCAGGAGCTTTTAACGTTATCATCACTATTGAAGATAATGGGGCTAGTCGTGTACTTAATAGTGGATCCTCGCTGTGTGAAGCAAATTCTGATGTGCAAAATGAAGAACATGCTTTTGATACGGTAGTATTTTTTTCAATTTATCGAGTTTCCCGTCATGTTGTCAAGGATAGTTAAGCAATCCCAGTCGGTATTTGGCTGCATGTGTTAGAATATTATTATTTTAGTTATATTTATCTTGATTCAAAACATACAGTTATTTTTCAAGTTAATTTGTTAATTAATAATCGTATTTCGAACATGCAATGCCGATTTGTATAAATTTAATTCATCATTTAAAGTTCACTCAAAAAACCGTTATTCTATGAATTTATTTATATTGTAAACATACTCAGTTTTTATTATATTTAAAGAAAATTCGTAATTTTTAGATAATTCATGTATTTTTAACCTAAACTTTGATTTTAATTGTTATTGATAAATCTTCATTTAAATAGTTTGTCTGTTTGTAACTGTTGAGTAGTGACGATTCTTGTATAAAGACTTTACATCACCTGAGCGTTGGTATTTTGCTGGGGATCAATCGTCGAGGACAGACCTCACCTTGTACTAGAAGCTGAATAAACTACCTATGGATAGGTATACTTATTTACTATGTTTTCTTATTATTGTCTTTATTATAGAATAGAACAGAATACAATACTCATTATTATGTACACTATAAAAATTATCTTAATATATATAAATCTCGTGTCACAATGTTTGTCCTCAATGGACTCCTAAACCACTTAACCGATTATAATAAAATTCGCACACCATGTGCAGTTTGATCCAATTTGAAAGATAGGATAGCTTACATTTCAATTTATGAGACGCAGACGAAGTTGCGCCGGTCAGCTAGTAGATATATATTTTTTAAAATTGCTTTTATGAATTATAAAATATAATAGTACATTATGGTACAAGGCGAGGGTCTTAAGAGAGCCGAGGTCGGTAATCATCAACACACACGTGTATCATACGACGTTTTTCAACACACTTGAGAATAAAATAATTCTAAAATAGATATTTGACTTTGGAGTTTTCAGGTAGTAAACTTTCGATAACGTTAAGGGCTGCACATCTTATATCGGGCGGTGTACAAAATAAATCATTTTCTTCATAACTAGTACTTGTAGACATTTGAATTAATAAATAACTACAGTTTCAACAGTGAAAACGAGTTGTGAATTTTTTTTCGCAATGGCGGGAATAATTAATCCGTTTTCCTATGCGCGCGCATCTAACAATGGCGATCGGCCATAGACTAAAAGAATGAGGTTTCTTTTTTTTGGCTTTTCGCGGATAGCGAATTATCCACGTACGAAATGGGGAATTCAAAGTTTTATTTAATACTTACAGAGAAAACAAAAGTTAAATTTGAGTGAAAGTTTTATTTTTTAGAAACGTATAAGTTGAAATTATCTATGTAGATACGAAGTTGCATGAAATGAGCAAGCAATAGGTACATTAATTTATTTGTACTATTGAACGCGATCTTTTTTGTATCGAAACTTTTTTAAGAACAAAGCAATTCAACCAATAAAATTAAAAAAAAAAACCCTATAACTCACTTGTGAATAATAGCAATGAAAAAGTCACAGTTTGATTACAGGTGTCATTATGTGCCTAATTGCGGTGAAATTAGAGGCACTTTATGAGCAAGTGTGTTGAAAATGTTATTTTGATGATGAGTGTATTTTAATTACGGACCACAAAAGCTTGTTTATTAATTATAGTTGCTTTATGCTTTTATACTACAAGTTAAATAAAATGTTATTATAAAATTGAATCCCATTGTTTATATTTTTCCATTAATACTACCTTTAAGTAAGGAAGATTAAATATTTACATACATCACTCACATACCTACATAATTATATTCCTATATACTATTCCGTTCTGACACATGCAAAAGGCGTCGCGATAGACCTCGTAAAAGATGGTGGGAAGAGCTGGACAAAACCAAAGACATGTGGTCTACATTAGCACTGGATGGAAAGAACTGGCAGTCATAGCCTTTTGACAGCAGTAGAATGACGCAGATTAACAGTATCAGCACCAGTATCAGCTGCATCCGGATAGATTGCAGACCGACCGGAATTTTGTTGGGAGAAAGCAAGGCAGAAGATGAAAAGGCGATTTTGAGAGAAAAAGAAAAGAAAAGCAATTTATGAAAGGTTTCTTTCAAGTGACATCAAATTGACTATGGCGATATTTTCTGTTATAGTAATGTTTCACTGGAAGGTGACAATGATGAATGAGAGAAAGCTCTTGTAACAGTATTTCCAAAATATCGGCTGCTTCAAGTGTTAATATCCTGGTCGTGATTGATAGGTTTGTATCTATGTAACTTTATAGACTCAAAAAAAAGTTGTCGACCTATTCTAAGTAAAAAGCTATAAAGATTTTTATATTCAAAACAGTTTACACTTTTGTGAATAAATCTGTCTCCTAAATATATCCAATTTTAAAGGCTCAACTAATCTTACAATCTTATAATGTAAAACCGAAACAACTTCGATCGTTTTGCGAAATTTTTCTCCCAAAACTTCGAGATTTAGATTTGAACTGTCTTGTTTACCAGTATTTATGAGTCTAACCACACATTATTTAGAAGTTTCCCCTGATCGCGATCAACTAAGATTAAGCCTGTCACGTTTCTCGCGAAAATTGTGGAGATTTAGGGACAGAAGAGTTAGAGAACTCATTTACATTATAACACCGTAAGTTGTGGGCAATGTAAAAAGTTTACGATGTTCCACCAACTAAGTGAATTTATGGTCGGCAATATCTTTAGTTAGATGGGGCTTGTTAAGAGGTTTGATTTTGTGCGGTCGTGGTTCGGTTTTCAAATGTATGAGATGTTACGTCTATACAGTTTATTCATTGTGTGCCTGTTGTCTCGTTCGTCTTTTGTTTAAACTCTTAGTAATTCAAAATCTTGTCTCGCTTTTCTTTTGTTTAATTTCCACTCTTTATCTTTTACATCTTTATGTATCAAGTTGATTTTCACAGTCGTTTCTTCATTAAAGTTAAGAAACAAAATATTCTCGGACAAAGGAAGGTTCTAGGTATTGACTACAGAGTTTGTATTTTATTTCCTCAACTTTCGTGTAAAACTTTTAGTCATGGACGTTTTGCTCCGTACGATCGAAACATCATAAAACTAGACCGCAGCTGCCCAAACTATTGGACAGAAAAACTTCTCCTAACATTTTTCATGAACTTACTTGATCAAGTAAATTTAGAAGCGGAACAAGAATATAAATTGTTCAAAGCTGTCTGTTCAATTTATAACATTACATCACACCTTTAATCCCCGAGGAGTTAAGCAAAGGTGTACCTAATAAAACACCCACATTTCGCCAGTTCATCATCATCTGCCTAGCCTTTTCCCAACTATGTCGGGGTCGGCTTCCAGTCTAACCGGATGCAGCTGATTACCAGTATTTTACATGGAGCGACTGCCTATCTGACCTCCATAACCCAGTTAATACTGGGTAATACTGGTGGTAACTACTTGGTAAGACTGGTGTCAACCTTTTTTAGTCTCGGTATGTAAGGGTGGTCACCCATCCACAGATCAACCCAGGCAACCACGGCTTGACCTAAAGATCGACCCGAGTGGCTGATATTATTTAGCCAAGAGATCCTCACCTACATTTCACCAGTTAATCTCTTTTAATAGTAGGAAGCCTATTTCCATCAGCCGGGTACAAATCCAGATTCAGTGGCAGCTACGGAGAAATAGATAGTGTGCCAAAACTGCTCAACGAGATAGACTAAGATCCTTACATACTCCTTTTGCTTTTTACTTCGTCATTTACCTAATCTGAAAGACAAACACAAAAGTATTTGTAAGTAGCAATATAAAATGCAACTTTTTACATCAAGCTTGTTTTTATAAAAAAGGAGGTGTAAAAGTGATTCTATTATCATATTTACAGAATAAATAATATCATTTTATTGAAGCATGTTTATTCATTTCCTAAAAATCACTCTTAGCCCTATGCCGATTCAAAAGTGGTCGACCGTCCGTGAATTCGGTAGGATCTGCTCTGCCATATTTTCCCATTACCACGAGTATCCATAATATAAAAGCATTATGTTGCATCCTATATTCACTTACACTCACTTCTAAGAAAAGAAGCCCCAGAATAACACTACTGAATAATAAAACAGCCGGATATAGTTTTGGAGAACTCCAGTCTTCTATACGTCAATATTCATTCTGTGTTAATGAACTAAGGACTTGACTTCCGCAGTTCTGCATGTCACTCACTTTTACCCTAATGAGGTAAACGAAGCCTTGGGTATGGATGAATAAACACCAGATGCTTTTATTTGACGTAAATAAATGTACCTGTACAGTCGTTCCATGCTAAATATTGGTATTCAGCTGTATATTGTTAGACTGGAACTGAAGAAACTCGTTGCAAATTAAGGCGATGACATGAGCTAAACGCGAGTTTTATAATTACTAAAAGTATGATTATGATTCACTGCTATAAACCAGACCAGAAAAATATATGATATTCTTCAGGATATATGCTAGCATAATACTGTTTTGAAATTAATTAATTTGGCTCGATAAAAATAAATCACGAACTTATCTCTAAAAATATATTTCAAACAATAAAAGTCATACTAATATGCATGCGATCATTCTGATTTTTTGGCAAATAATTCTGCAAGCAATATATTAGCCTGACACTGTTTCAGTTTTTTAATCCAATCATCAGTTTTTTTGTAAATCGATTGAAACTACTCATTTCGCGCTATTTGGCCCGCAGTGGCTGACGTAACAACCACTTTGTAGTACAAGCTGATTAGAACTTTATTCTAACAGCATTTCAAACGAAGTTTGGACCACCACAAATAGAGTTGCTAATTTAGCTCGTCTAAGTGCCTTAATTACAGCCGCTAGAATCGATCTTTAAGTGAAGCCGTGCTTACCTAGGTTGGTCGTGGATGGACCACCCATCACATAGAGAGCAGCGGTGACCCAAGGGTGGCGGCCCCAACTGACAAACAGTAAGTCGTGGGTTCGAACTCAGGTAGGCGCACTACTTTGTGTAATTTATTTAAACACTGCTGCTCTCAAATCGCTAATCATAAATTCGATACACATCCGTATTGGGCACGCGTAATGGATTACAGCCCATTCCCTCTTATAGAGAGGAGACCTGTTTCCCAGCAGTGGGAACATTATTAATATGATGATGATCTAGGTTGGTCTGTCTATAGACCACACAATTACATTACATTACCAAATTTCCTACTTTCCTCGGAAAGCACGTTAAGCCATTGATCCCGGCTGTCATTTGTAGATCATTGACAATCTTTACAGATATTCAGAGACCCAAAAAGTTCGACAACCAGTCTCACCAAAGTATTACCCAGCATTACACATTACTAAATAGGTTGTGGAGGTCAGATAGGCAGTCGCTCCGTGCAAAATACTGGTATTCAGCTGCATGCGGTTAGACTGGAAGCCGACCCCAACATAGTTGGGAAATGGCTCGGCAGGTGATGATTTTTATTCTGGGAAACGACCCGCTAGGTACCTATACAGTTATGTAGATGAATAAGAATGTATTGATTCATTATAGCAACCATAAAGCCATTAAATACTTGGAAAGAGCTTTATAAATCTTCATAACGCGTGTGACATTTTTCAATATGAATAAAAGATTATATATTTTGATTAGAGAAATATAATAATAATAATAATAATAATGGGTATACAGAGCTTGGGAGCGACCTCAGCAAAATATGACGGACGTGTGCCGCCCGGATGATGCCGCCACGAGTTCCTTCTGGCGCAGCATCTGGTCGGTGCCCGTCTGTCATTCTGAGGCTGACTGGATGCGTGATGTCGAGCGAGTGTGTGAACCTATTCCAACAATGGAACCAATTTTAATAACGCCACTAAGATATAGCCAGAGCAGTTCGTCCGTTACCGAATTGGAAATCACCGGGACCGGACGGACTGCATAACTTCTGGCTCAAGTGGTTTAGTAGTTCACACACTTGCCTGGCATCCCAATTCCAGTCATCCTTAGAGTCTGGGTCCTTACCACAGTTTTTAACAACAGGTGTAACCCACCTGCTCCATAAGTCAGGTAGTCCCGCGGAACCCAAGAACTACAGACCGATCACGTGTTTGTCGACGGTCTATTTATTTATTTATTTATTAGATAAGGCACACCAACGACATATTTACAAGATTGGTTCCATAAGGTGATTATAAGTCTAAAGTGCGTGTAAATACGTCACTTAAAGGCATGCACAACATTCACAACAAACAATTATTAGATGAGATTAAATTAAAAATGATTAAAAACAAAATGAGTTAATTATGAACTAAACAAAAAAAGTGAGATACAAGTACAATCCAAATATAGTCAAACTAAATTAAATAAAAAAAGGAATGGAATAAAATTTAAAATAGAAAATAGATTGCTTAACTTATTATGGGATTAAAATAAAAATTAAATTGTATGAAGTATAAATTAAATAAGTAAGTATAAAGCTGGTTACAGGTCAATTTCAATGATTCTTTTTTTGAACTTTGGCAAACTATCAAAGAAAATGTCGATATTACTGTCAGCTGTACAGGCTCTGTTGTAAAAAGTCAACATTCGGTTTAAGGGAGCATGCTGGCCCAGATTTGTGCGACACGGTTTAGTGGCAAACGTCCTAGTGGTACGCTTGGACCGGAGGTGGTAATGACGGGGTACGTCCAGGTTAATTTTGTTGAGGAAGTTTGGTGTCGATGTTATCCCATTCATAGTTTTATAAAGTGTCAAAAGGTCGATTACAGCCCTTCGTCGTGTCAGTGAATCTAATTTGAAATATTTTAAGCGTTCGCCGTAATCGGCTCTATGCGGACACCCTTGGTCTTTAAATCGCAAGCACCTTGTCATTTTTTTTTGAATGCGTTCGATTCGATCTATATGAATTTTGTAAATCGGATTCCAGACTGGAGATGCGTATTCTACAAGGCTTCGCACAAAGGTGTTATATAGCACTTTCAGTGCCAAGGTTCCCTTGAATTCCTTGCCAATTCTGTTTATAAACCCAATCATTTTCATTGCCTTTTTAATGATATTATTTATGTGTGTGGTAAATGACAGGTCACTGCTAAGCACTACACCGAGATCGCGTATGTTGTGTACTTGTTCCAGTGATGTCCCGTTAAGAGAGTAAGATGATGGCATTGGGTGCTTTTTCCGCGTAAATGTTATGTGATAACATTTGCTGGCATTTATAACCATTCCATTCATCACACACCAGCTCTGTATCGAGTTTAAATCAGATTGGAGTAGAGCAATGTCTTCTTGGGTTTTTATTTGACGGTAGATTTTAAGGTCGTCGGCAAATAAGGAGCATTGGCTATGTTTGATGCAATTTGTTATGTCATTTATGAATATGAGAAAGAGAATTGGCCCGGTATGAGATCCTTGGGGCACACCGGAGGTAGCAATGTACTCCGGTGATTGATAGCCATTTACCACCACTCTTTGTGTCCGCTCACATAGATACGATCTGAACCACTCCAGTAGAGGTCCGTGAATGCCAAGCCCATACAATTTCAGGAGAAGGATTTCATGGTCTACTTTATCGAAAGCGCTACTGAAATCGGTATACAGAGCATCGATCTGTTGGCCTGAGTCAACGCTCATAGAACTTCGTCTATAAACTTCTTACATCCATTTTGAGAATGAAAATTAATACACACGTTGACAGTAACTCTATTATGTCTGCCTCTCAGAATGGATGTAGGAATGGGTCCCGTGGTACGAAGGAGCTACTCCTCATCGACATGGCCATTAGCCAACAGGTCCGTCGAGCCCGCAAGGATCTGTCAATATGCTGGATAGATTATAAGAAGGCCTACGACTCGGTGCCACATTCATGGCTCAAGAGGGTGCTGGAGTTGTACAAGATAGATGCAACTCTACGCGCCTTCCTTGAGTCATGTATGGGGCAATGGAGGACGGTCCTTCGATATCCAGGATGTCGACAGATCCAGGGGAACGATGAACCTGTTTGGATTAAACGGGGAATATTCCAGGGCGACAGTCTGAATCCCCTTTGGTTCTGTTTAGCCCTGAATCCTGTAAGCACATTGCTGGAGAATTCAGGGCTAGGCTACCGGTTGAGGAAAGATGGTCAGGTTATATCTCACCTGCTTTACATGGATGATCTGAAACTCTTTGCCCCCAACAAATTGCAACTGATGGAGCTACTGAAAGTAACCGAAACTTTTAGTAGCGCCATTGGGATGGAATTTGGTGTGGACAAATGTGCAGTCATGTATGTAAAGCTAGGGAAGATTATGGGATCCGAGGGACTTCAACTCTCGGATTCCATACACCTAAGATCCCTTTCCTCATCCGAGAGCTATAAATATTTGGGTATGTCGGAAGCGTTAGGCATTAACGTAACTGACATGAAACAATCGTTGAGGGAGCGCTTCTTCGGTCGCCTAAAGAAGGTATTAAATAGCCTTCTTTCAGGTGGGAACAAGGTGCGCGCCTTCAACGGTTGGGTCATGCCGGTTTTAATGTACTCTTTCGGCATACTCAAATGGACACAGACCGAACTCGACGCCTTGGATAGAAGAGTTCGTACACTGCTGACCGAAAACCGGATGCATCACCCACGATCGTCAGTGATGAGACTGTACATCCCGCGGAAATGCGGGGGTCGAGGCTTTTTAAATGCGAAGACCCTCCACAACCGCGAGGTGTGCAGCCTCAGAGAATATTTTCTAAAAGCCGACGTGGGTATGCACCGAGATGTGGCCGCAGTGGACAAGGGACTCACCCCGTTGTCCATGGCTAAAGAGAACTGGCGCAAACCTGTGGTACTTACTACCGATGACCGCATGAAAGAATGGCAGGGCAAGGAGCTTCACGGGCGCTTCTACCGGGCTCTTCATGGGCCCGATGTAGATTTTCTAGCGTCCGTATCCTGGCTACGTTTTGGTGACCTTTTTGGGGAAACTGAAGGTTTTGTCTGTGCGATTATGGACGAAGTTATGTTGACGAACAACTACCGGAAATATATTATGAAGGACGGGACGGTTGACGTGTGTCGGGCATGTCACCTTCCGGGTGAGTCCATCAGACATATTATTTCTGGTTGTTCTCGTCTGGCTAACGGCGAGTATTTGCACAGGCACAATCAAGTAGCCAGAATTATTCACCAGCAACTTGCTTTGAAATTTAATCTTGTGGAATTAGAGGTACCGTACTACAAGTATGTGCCCGACCCAGTTCTCGTGAAAGACCATGTTACGTTGTACTGGGATCAGTCTATCATCACTGACAGGACTATTGTCGCCAATAAGCCTGACATAGTGGTGATAGACCGATCAGCGCGCCGCGTAATGATAATCGATGTTACCATTCCGCATGACGAGAACCTCGTGAAAGCTGAGAAAGAGAAACAAATAAAATATCTCGACTTGGCGCACGAGGTTCGCGACATGTGGAATATGGACTCGGTTATCATTGTGCCGATTGTCGTGTCGGCCAATGGCTTGATAGCCAAGAGCCTCGACGAACATCTGTCGAAGCTTTCTTTAGGCGGTTGGATCAAGGGCCTGATACAGAAGGCAGTACTCCTCGATACGGCTCGCATTGTGAGGAGGTTCCTGTCTCTGCAACCCTAACCACCGGTGACTTGGACCCTGCTCTCGACACCGACGGATCCCTATTTTTTATATTTTTAAATGTTTTTATATATGATTTTTAAGAAATATTTAAAAATGTACAAAATAAGATGATAAATAAATAAAGGAGATAATAATAACATCATAATAACATCTCTGTGGGCCATTTGTGAGACAAAACAACATAATATAATTAGATGTCACGACTCGACGATAAAAAATTAAGAAAATATATCCGTCATTGACTCAAACTTTTCAAACCTTGAGAAAAATAATAATGTAAATAAAACAGACTTATTTTCAGTCATGATAAAAGGCAATTTCAGTTTTAAATGTAATACCAGTGCCAACATTTCCCGTAATATCATAACGAACTTTCTAACAAAACCAAAACTGCAGTAATTCTGCAGAATTCACTACTTATTACAATGTAATATTTCTAAAGGAAGAAAAGTCACGAAAACTTACAAACAAACAAATAAGAACATTGTAACTCATTATAACTTTGCCTATAGGAAAACATGAACCTGGTGTATGTTTGGCATAAACTTTACCTCGTCTTCAAAGGACGAACTTGCCTTTATTACTTCAAAACGTCTATTAAAATAACGACACAGTAGCTTATTAAGTCGTTAACACTAAACAATGTCAAAGTAATGGCAAATATTATGAATTATTATCTAATTTGTATTTTAATGATGAACAATTTTGGGATCGTATGTGTTGTATTGGGAATTGATACATATAGAAGTTTTAAGGTTAATGACACAAGTACTGACTTATATCCGCGGCTCCGCCCGCGTGGAGCTTTGTTATTGTCTTATGGAATCATAGTATTGATCCAGATTGTAAACTATCAGTGAGCCGAATTTCATCCAAATAGGTTTGGTAGTTTTTGCATGAAAGAATAACAAACAATAAACATCCATCCATTCATCGTATTAATATATTTCATTTCTTATGTCTGATAAAAAATGTTATATTGTTTTCAACACACTTCCTCAAAAACTGCATCTCATGACACTGCTGTTACTTTTCGTTCTATTATTTCATTTCGTCATAAGTGTATTGAGGAACGTCGTTTAAGACACGTGGACATTTGTAACAGCTGTTGCCGACTCCGTAACACCCTCGCCTTCAGTTCGGAGGTGAAATCCACTTCAGCTGCAACTACACATTTTGCCCACTTGTACATATTGAAATGAAATGAAATTCCATACGCTGGATTTTAATCGAGTCTCACATTTTTGTATTTCCTAATTTTATTTGCAGCGAGTGTGGGCAATGTGTGTAATGTCCAAAACGATAAAAGCGTACCATTTAACGCCCACACCTCCACAGATGTGGACCCGGATAAACTTAGAAAAGCAAATGGATTAACACTCCTACATAAATCCACAAGTATCTGATCTATCAAATCGTGGGTCTAAAATTTATTTGAACGACGATAAAACACTCCGAATGTTAATGTAGTTTCAAAACCAAATTGATAGCCTATGGATTATGATATAGATTTATATCCAAACTGCTGTTAACGCTCTAATTTTTTTAATTGAAAATCCAGGTATCCTAATGAGGGTTTTCTGAAATGACGAAACGATAAGGTGGCAGCACTGGCGTAAGGTCTTAATATCTATCAAAAAATACCCGAGTTCCTTGTAGTTTACGATAATTTTATTATTTAATTATCTCTTAAATCATTAATAAAGACCCTCAGTGTTGTGCCGCATTTAAAGTTACCTTTTATTATTGTGGCCGCATAAGTTACCTTTCATTAAGTTTTTCCTTGTACCACTAACTTTTGCAGTACTAAGAAGCTTAATGTTTAGTTCAGCTATACTTTTCTTTGTCCGTAATCCATATTTATGTTGTAAACCGTCCAAATACGATGAAATTTCGGTAACAAGTTTCACTAGCATACAATTCAGTACAATTTGACAGTTGTTTATACCAGACGCCTACGTAGCGACATCTGGTGTTAGATAAAATCCGAAAAACCGTTATTGGATTCTCAATTCAAAAATAAAATGATCGTCGAATTTACTTTGCGTATTCGTGCGAGCGCTCACGCGAGTCACTCATCCACACATGCCGTATGTGGCAAGCATTCACCCAACACATGTTAGTATAAACAGAACGAACTACTTGTGGCAAGTGCCTGTCGTTCTCACTCCGGATGAAAAAAAGCGCGTGAGCCATGCATACAGAGGAGGCATCATTTATCATGAGAAGATACATTCCTTTTCACGCATGTCTGTAGTGTGTGGCCTTGCGGGCTTAGGAGTGTTAGTATATGGAATGAAAATAAGCGTCGGGAAGAATGGCGAGGTGTGTTTTTAACCTCCGACGCAAAAACGACGGGGTGTTATAAGTTGGACGTGTCTGTGTGTGTGTCTGTCTGTGGCATCGTAGCGCCGAACGTATGAACCGATTTTGTTTTTTTTATTTATTTATTTGACAAATGAATTAGTCGGGAGTGTTCTCAGCTATATTTGATAAAAATAAGTCTAAGATGGCCGACGCCACAAAATGGCGTATTACATATTTAATAACCCATTCCCTCAATGTGGCAAATGAAAAGACTTGACTAGTAGAATACTATACACTACAATAATTAAAAAATCCAAGATGGCCACCACCACAAAATGGCGCATTAACGAATTATTTTCTATTTAAGTTTTAGTACATTGTGTTGGGGGTTTTTTAAATTTCTAACTTAAATTTACTTGTTAAAATGCTACTTTATGAATTAAATGTGCAGAAGGCAACTTTAACGAAAATTTCAAGAAACAAACATTGATTTGAATTTAATTTTTTTATAAGTACGTTATCACTAAATTACACAAAAGGGAAAACCTATAAAAACTAACATTCACACGCCTAAACTAATTATTAAATTATTGCACTGCTTCCTATTGCACAGAATTTAAAATCTCGGCAGTGGATGCACGCTGAGTCGAACGTTAACATTCTTACATTAATTTCGGTATGCTATTAGCAGTGCGGCCCGCGCGACCTCGGTAATAACAGGTAACAAAGTGAGTCCAGCAAATAAAAAAGTCACAATACACAGTAAATTGGCAAGAAAAAGTACATTTAAACAGGAAGTGTGTGAAGTCGTGTCCCGTACTTGCTCAATACGTGACAAGCCAATGCTTATTCGGAATCAGGGCAGGATACATACACGGAATATCAAACGCTATTGTACTCCCGACGAATATTCCCGTAGTATTGATATGAGTTATATCTAAAAAGGAAATTTATATTCGGAAGGAATTCGGAGAATATCTAATCTATGCCGAAGGCTTATATAGTACGAGTGTATTTTGTTAAATAACATGTTATGTAATACATTTTTTCGTGGAAATATCTGGATTTGATAATATTATGCCGTGTGTGTAAATTCAGATATTTTCATCAACACTGTATAAACAGTACCTTTTTTTAGGACTCTGTTAATATTGTTTTTTTTAGGTTTTGAGGTTCTATTACCTCTACATATTTAGTTTTAATAAACTCGCTTTTGGCGGCGTGATAAAAAGTAGGTATCTTAAGTCTTAGAGCTTTGTCTATTTATTTGCGTATTTCAACAAAATCCGTTTAACAGTTACTTAAAGCGTGGTTATGTAAGAGACAGACAGATTCAGTTAGATTTCACGTTAAAATCAGTGTTATTTTTAAAAACCGTATATACGAGTATTTAAGTTTTAGTTTTGATTCTAATAAGGATTTGGATCTAGATTTTGTTTTTTTTTTAATACCCATGTAAGTAGCTTCTTGCTCATTCTTCTTCGCAAAAATGTGTGCGACAAGTTATTGTGTCTGGGACTATAGCTTCACTCTTTTGTTTTTGACCGTCAAAAGTGTCTGTGCTATCATCATCATCTGCCTAGCCTTGTCCCAACTATGTTGGGGTCGGCTTCCAGTCTAACCGGATGCAGCTGAGTAACAGTATTTTACATGGAGCGACTGCCTATCTGACCTCCACAACCCAATTAACATTGGGTAACACTGGGTAAAGTGGCCCACTTTGGGTCACTGAGTACCTGTAATGAATGTCAAAGATCTACAAATGACAGCCGGGACCAACAGCTTAACGTGCTTTCCGGGTGCGTGTAATTAGGGTAGTCACCGATTCACAGACCAACCTAGGCAAGGACGTCTTAAAAGATCGGCCCGAGCGGCTGTTATTATTTAGCCACGTACTCCTCAAAAAAAGCTTTGAGTTTCATCTGCAATACGATTTCTGTAACGAACAAACAAAGCCCCAATTAACCCTAGAACTGCCCATTTCAATAGCCACACTCCTTCATGACACCATTAGAGTTTTTTACTGGTACTAACGTGACTGCGGCGTCGACTGAGGTATCGATTGATGACCTAAATGTCGCGATGCCAGCTACTGGTTCCGGGCATCAAGTTCGTCGGTATGATTAACGCATCTTGTGAGATGTTTTATGTCCGTAGGGTGGTAACTGCGGAAGTTTCTGGGGTTTGATTGTGGAGAAGCGTGAGTTGGATCAGAGTTGTTTTCGTTGCATATTTAACGTCCTGATTAGCTTATAATGCAGCTCATCATCTGCCTAGCGTTTTACCAAAGATGTTAAGGTCGGCTTCCAGTCTAATCGGATGCAGCTGAATACCAATAATAGTTACAACAATAGTTTCATAATCATAATCATTGATTTGCAGTAAGTATTGGTGTGTATTGGTCTTAAAGTAAATTGAGCCTAGCCTTGATACATAGTCAGATATATAATTATATGTTATGCAAATTTTACGATACAGACATTAAATGTTACATAATACAATTCTTCAATATTTGTCTTTAAACGTCAGTTTTTATTATTTACTTAATTATTTTAACAAAGCATTAAATCTCTAGTCAAATACCTTGTTTTTTTTTTTTTTTTTTTTTTTTTTTTTTTCTTATCAAATACCTTAATTTAAATTTAAAAATATATTTATTATTAACATTATTTAGAAATTCATTAATGGAATATAATCGTTTTTTCCAGCAGCCATAGTTTTAACTTTACAAAAAATAAATTATTCGTTAGCTCTTTTTAAAATTCTTTGTATTTTTTTGTTTACATGGAGCGACTCTGCCTATCTGATTTTCACAATCCTGGAGAGACTGGTTGTTAGACATTTGAATCACTAAAGAGTGTTAAAGATCTAGAAATGCTAAGACCATCGGCTCAGCGTGCTTTTTGAGGCACGGAGAAAACTCGATATGTAATATGTGGTCACTCATTCATGGCCTAGCCTGAGCAAGCGCAGCTTAATAAAGATCGACCCAAGCGGCTGTTATTATTTAGCAACGAGCTCTTCTAGCTTATATGTTATGCTACTGCAGGTACGAAATTCCATTCTGTGAGAAAGTGGGCCATAATACCACGCGGGTTCAATGCGGGTTTGCAAGTTACGTCTTCGTTTTGAATTATAGTAGTCGATTTTGTTTGAATTATTGTTTGAGATAAAGAAGTTACGACCTTATAATCATTTTTTGAGACCGGCTTATATACAGTAACAAACATAGAAATAGATATTAACATATCATACAACTTTCTACCTTCTACAAATAAATATAAATGTCTTCTTAGTTTAAAAACATTTCGAAACATAACAGATTATTTCCCGAAAAGCAACAAGATACAAGATCAAAGTGACATCTCAGTGTCACGGAGACTCGTGACACCACTTGATATGACATCGTCTGTGCTCATATTACCCAAACACGAGTGACGGAGAGATACGGAATAATTATAATGTTTCACTTCTAAGAGTAATGTTTTGGGAATTATTTGTGTGAAGAAGCTGAAAATTTCTTGAAAGTTAGAACGACTTTCTATTAAAATTCTGGAGGTATTTTATTTTGGGCATTGATTATGGGTCTCGTTACAAAAGTTTTGTGTTATTTCGGAAAATGTAACTTAATTTTAATGTTGTTTAAATTGCGGTGATCTCTACAGTCAAGAGTGGTGGTTTAAGCATTCTCTTAAACAGTTTTATGTCATTATCAATATTCAACACATAAGACCAAAGACGTTGACTGCTGTCTTGGTTCTGTCCTTCTCTCATCTTTCTAGTCCTCGCGCCTTTCCGGATATATCCTCTGTTATAAACGGCTCACATGGTTTTTAAAAAAAAAAAGTGCACGAGATATCACTATCTATTATGAGACTGCTTGATATCACCAGTCTGAATGTCTACCTTAAGCACGAGTTACGTCCTAGTTCACGTTAATTACAAGAGAAAACTCCTTTTTCGTCTCTTCCATACATTTTAAAACAAGTGATTATCGCTGAAATGAGAGCCATAAATGTGTTCAACATTTAAAAGGTTTACAATCAATCAATCAACTCACAAACGTAATTCACCCTAAATCTAATACTTGTCTCCAAACTCCGTTCTCTAATCCACAATTCACATGCAAAATAACACTGATAGGCATCAAGTTAAACTAATTCCGTCACAAACCCCACAAACTGTCTCATTATGCTGAAATATTCCTATGTTTATTCTACTCGTTAATACAAACGCAATAACTCGAAGATTACGCCCGTCGGGTGGCGTCGAGGCGTCTACAAAATGACTGTGATTATTCAAAAAGACTCGCATTTTTTGGGTCCCGTACGGAGATTACGAGTTTTGTATAATTCGTCGATTTTGTCAGCCTGCACTGTGGGGTTCGTTTATTTTTGGAAAGTAAAAGCATGGTTAGGAAAATCTATTTTTGTTTTTTTTTTAATCAACTAAATGCCTCTAATTCTATTCAACATTTTATTATTTCAATTTTGTAACCACTAGTATAAAAAAAAAATGTAAGCAATGATATTCGAATAACGAAAAGCTTTTTATCGAGTAAATAGGTATCCAATCAAAAATAAATCCTAAGAAAATGTTTTCATATTATCTGCTACACTTTGACGCATCATCTAATATGACAAATGGTTCTCAATATCAGAATCTGCTCTATGAAAAATAGCTTTACATTTTAAAAGAAAAGCTGCTAGGTACATGTCTTCAATAGACGTGGAATAATTTTGTTTTGTTTTTTATTAAATCGAGTCAAAAAAAAAAAGTATATAAAAGATACCGGAACCCATCAAATAAATTCCACCACATTAAAATTCAAGCTAAAATTTTCGCATCTGGCAATGCTTTGGTATTTTATTCGAGATTTATTTGGATTTTTGAAGCTTTACAGAAAATCTAATGCGGCGTAAGCCACTCAAATAACCTTGTTAATTAAAGGGGTACTCTCAAAAGACAGTTAAAAGGATTAACCGGACGAGTTTAAACCAAAATTGAGTTGCTTTATATTTTTGATGCACTGCGCAAGTATTGTTGAAGGAGTAAAGCGCTTTTCATATTTTGTTGTGTCTGAAGGATGGTGGAAAATGGGATTTAATTTTCTTCGAGAAATATAAAGGGATGAGCTCATTTTAAAATAAATGTGGAAGAGGATGATGGTTGCTATTTTAAAACTCCAAAAGCTACGTTTTTGACTTCAAATCTAGTAGGTTTTTGAGTAAAATGGCAAACCTTTTCCGCACGGGTTGATGACAATAGGCACACCCCCTACTACATGGGACAATACTATTAGTGGCGAAAAATAGGTGTACGTACATGTAACCTCCCCGTAACTGAGGATCCAAGATACAGGCGTTTAATTAAGTTTAGCATGGTAAGCATTTTTATCCCTTAAAAGCATTTTGTTATACTAGCTTCTGCCCGCGACTTAGTTCGCGTGAATTTTTGATATCGCAACGCATCACCAATGGAAGCTTTTTTCCCGTTTGCAACATTTCTTATTGCTGCTCCGCTCCTATTGGTCATAGCGTGATGTTATATAGCCTATAGCCTTTCTCGATAAATGGACTATCCAACGCAATTTTTTTTTTCAATTCGAGCCCGTATTTCCTGAGATAAGCGCGTTCAACCAAACAAACAAACAAACAAACTCTTCTGCTTTATAATATTAAGTATAGATTCACACACAATGGTCCACTTCAAGGACTTAGCGCGGAAACCTAAACCTCATGATAGATAGATGATAGCATTATGACATTATGGTGATAGTCAGATAAGTAAGAACAGATTTCCAATCCATTATAGCATAGTAACCGAATGTAAGCTTTCCCAGCTCATGCAAAGGTCTAAATTCCACATCCCGGTCAATAGGACAAACACAATTGCTTACCACAATGCACGAACCGAATGGCCAATAAATGTTTGCTCAGTATCTCAATGTTTGTGCTTGTGATTTGTATGTGTAATGTGAACTGATAACACAGGGTACACAACCACAGATCACGGAATCGGTTCGTGAGTCAGTAGCGTTTAGACCCAGTTTCGCTGGAAGTGCAGTGTTCGACCAACTACAGGAGATATAAGAGACGCGATATGGATTTCAGTTAGGTTCATGTTCACCAAAGGAGATGTTCCAGAAATGTATGGAGCCTGGGCCAGTACCATGTACACTATATGTATATTGCTGTATAATATAGTAACCGTTTTTCATTGTTAATTTTCTTTAATTTCACTTCGTTTCCATGTAAATTCAAATGAGCTTGGTCAAGGAGAGCAACACAACATAAAATTAAACATGGCGGATCAGTGCAGCAGTATGCAAACAATATCATTTAGACAATGACATTTGGTTGAACAGATCCAATCCAAACTCAAAGCAAAGACAAACGAAGATGTCACTTCTCAAAACTGTCAAAGTCGTCAAAGTTCATGTCACACAACTGTCATGGCTGCCCTAAAATAGGGTTTTCTTATTAAAAAACTACTTTTATGTACGCCTGTACACCTCTTCAAATTAATTTATTAGTATTTTTTATGGAATTCCCCTATTTTTTTCCTATTTATCCATGTAGTGTAAATAGTGGTGGCCCAAAATCAAACATCTCCTTTGTATGGGAACATGTTACAGTGACAGCTGTTTTTAGATGATCAGACCGTTATTTTTTCAGTGAACATGGACCTTAATCTGTTTGGTCAAATTCAGTACGTCTCTTGAAGAGTCATTCAAAGCCATCAGTTTGTAAGTTGATGATTTAAAGTTTTTTATCGTTATTTATGTCGGCGTGCGAAGATACGAAAACATGATTGATTTGTATCGAATATATTGAAATGCCCTCGTCGAAAGAGTAAAAGTCTTATCTATAGAAGGTTGGTTACACTTCAGGAGTGCTCTTGGTGCTCTTGATTTATGTCCGTAAGTGGTAGTAACCACTTTACTTAAGGTGGATCATAAGGCATTAAGTCCGCCTTTGTAGAGTTTTTACTTGTGCATAAAGTTTTAATAAGTAAATAAATGTAAACCAATTTTTAGTCTTAAAATGAAAAAGAAACATATTTTTTAATTACTTCAAAATGTTTTCGAGACCAAACAATGTGAGAATTAACTGGCTGGATAGATATGTCACCGCAATATTGTAAAACCCATATTAAAAATAGTAAAATATCGCTGGACATTAACACACAGCGCCAACTAGTGCCACACTAAGCAAAGCTTGTGTCGTAGACACTAGATAGTTGATATACTACATATATACTTTTTGTTTGTAAATACATACTTATTATACAATGACATATAAACATCCATGACTCGGAAACAAAATGTCCATGCTCATCACATAAACATTTGCTCCTACCGGGATTCCAACCCGGGACCCTAAGAACGTAAGGCAGCCTCATTACCGCCGCGCCATTCGGGTCGTCATATTCATCATCATATTGTAATCTATCTAGCGAGATTGTCAAGTCTCGAAAGATTGTCAAACGAACAAACTGCTTATAAACGCATAGTAAAAAGTATATTATCCTTGAAGCCATGTCTAAAGCATTAAAAGTCATCATGCTTTTTCCCAACTGTGTCTTCCAGTTAAACTGCAACAAAATAGGTACTAGTATTCAGTAGCGAAGGGTAATTATTTTTAATTAGAAAAGTCGGTCCGGTGCATATTTTCATACATCGAACCATTTGAAGTTTTAGTCATGTTAGAGCTATCACACCCTAACTAAATCACCTAAATTGTTTTACTTATGACGATAGCAGACTCTAGGACAGTGATTGTTTTGAAGGGAAGCCGGTAGGTTTCAAGTTGTTAGAACCCTCGCCACTGCTAGTATTTGTCACAAGTAAATATGATGTGTTTTACTCCGCGGGAAAACTGGTTATCAGATTAACGGATTTCTGATTACTCAACCAAAGACACTAAACCAAAGAGCAATAAACAATATTAACACAATAATAACAGTGAAAACATAACAATCCGTTATGATCTAGTGTTGTCTAGTTAGCAACACGATCGGTCCCCAAACGGCACCTCGAGCCAAAACTAACATAAATCTAAAGCTATTAATATAAATTACTTACGATTTACACTCCCCGTGGGGTGTTAAATTACCGTTATTTCCCTTCTATATAAAGGCTTTATCATAACAGACCGGAGTCCTAACGTGTCGGCATCAATTTTAATTATTTATTATTGTTGAGGTATAAATGAGTTGGCCTTTGCTTAATGGGTTCGGATTAATTAGCGAACGATTCCGAGCTGTTTTAAAATGTTCAAGTAATGAGGTTGGCTGTTAATTGAATATGGATTTTTTTGGTAGGGATTTTGATTGCTTCGTTTGGCCTAGTGGTCGCAAGTTCGACTGCTTTAGCATGAGGTCCTGTTTTCGATTCCCAAGCCGTGCAAAGTGTGCGGGACAACGAAAATATCATCATAGACACTGATAAGACAGTACATATTGTAACGTGTTACATAAATACTGATAGGACAGTACATAATGTGATGACGATATATAGACACTTATATACAGTGAAAAACTGGATATAAACTTAGTCTTTTATATTTTGTTCCCACGTACATGGTGGATTTAGTGTTAGGATGTATAAGTTTTATTATGTTATGTTTTTGTTGATTTTATATTTTATATGATAGTTCGTGATTCATAGATCTCATAAATACATAGTTTTATATAGGTTTACATAGAAAAAACAGATTAAAAACGCATTTTATTTTTATTTTTGCCTTGTTCTTGGGTTTTAGATTTTCCCGCATTTTTTGTAAATTCTAACTGGAATCTGAAAGGTCAATCACTTAACAATTTTTGTATAAAAGACGTGCCATTTTGGTGGTTCGACACAGTCGTCGGCCAGCCAGTCTCAGGAACACTCTCCTAATAAAGAAGAAAGAAGTAACTAGTGGTTTTATTCTCCACCAACCCAGTACATAAGTGTTCCCAGTCTACACAAAAAGTGTTATTGGGTTTTTCCATCAGGAATTTCTCGGTACTACGGATTGTGCCCGTATGATGGGAATAGGCTGGCCCCCTAAACATAACCGGCTAAATGTTCTGTGTGTACCTCTGTTTAGACAGAGCCATCACACCTGTAATTTTCGTAGGGTTAGCCCTACGAAAATTACAGGCGTGATGTATGGTCTCTGATTATTTTCATGCTCTGGATAAAAGCAGAGGAATATAAAAGAAACGATGGATGTACTATGGGATAAATAATTATAAGGGTAGGAAGAGGACCCGGGGTTGCGAGCCTATTTGAAAGAGATACCGCGGCCCCAGAACATAAAGGGCGAGAAAAGAACATGGATGAGTTTTAGTCAGTAAAAGTCTGACACTCCCTCCCGCTCCACCCAGAGTGGGAGAAGTCATTTGATGATTTCCCACAATAAAAAAAAGGGTAGAAAGAGGATCCGATCCAGCAGTGTGAACATTATTAAGTTAAATAATCAGATAAAACCTCAAATAAATTGACATAAGAGCCAGAGAATGATGATGGTAGTGATCTGCGGATCAGGGAAATATGAGAAAAGAGTGCAACTGGACTTACAAGGAACTGTTATTTAAAATAAAAGAAACTTGGAATTCTGAAGCGATTAGCATCTGCAATCAGATTGACCGATCGCTTGAGTGATCATTAGTGGCATTATTGAAGTTTACTATTGTTATTGTTTGTGTTTGACGACCCGAATGGCGCAGCAGTAGTGAGGCTGCCTTACGTTCTTATGGTCCCGGGTTCGAATCCCGGTAGGAGCAAATGTTTATGTGATGAGCATGGACATTTGTTTCCGAGTCATGGATGTTTATATGTATAATAAGTATGTATTGACAAACAAAAAGTATATATGTAGTATATCAACTGTCTGGTGACCACGACACAAGCCTTGCTTAGTGTGGCACTAGACGGCGCTGTGTGTAATGTCCAGCGATATTTATTTTTTTATTTTTTTATTACCAGCCTGTTGTGACACACTGCCGATCAAAGGCCCTAGTCTTCTATTTCAGAGTTAAGAAAAAGGCCACCTCCCATAGGTTTCATAATATGAAGTATGAGGCAATGCAGGTACGGTGCAAACCATTACCACTCCTAACTTAGGTTTAGTACTTACATATTATCGTGTCATATAAAAACAATCTAAATGTGGTGATCATTATTTTTTCTTTTCTTTTATACGACAAAATTGTCATCCAATAAGATGACGAAAATTGTCATCCATTAAGACGACGAAAATCGTCATCCAATACTTATTTATTACTGGTTAGTAATCGTTGTGTCCTGTGTCATACGCCCGCTCGTCATATAGCATTCGTATGTCAAAATGGTATGAAAATATTCTCTATATCCGCTCTAGAAGTCTTTCAAAACTCTTTGCCTCAATAGAAAAAACAGGTTTTTCTTTCTACATTATAACAGAATTCGGTATTTCTATAACTATTCAAAAAACCTTTACAAAACTGTCACTCACATAATTTTCCTATTCGCTTTCATAAACCCCTATTTTCGTTCCATTTTCCTTTGACAGCTGAGAAGGACCTATGGGAAGGACAAAACGATTTTACGTTATACTTTTCTTGTCAGTCAGAATAATTCTGTATAAGAAACCTTTGTCAAAACGAAGCTTGATATTTTTTATTTGTGGCAAGTTTTCTAGAATTTACCAACCATTGAATTTATGATAGTTTTTGTGACGGTATGAGCGTGTGAGTGTGTGAGCATGCCTTTAGAAATGCGGTTTGGTATGGTAGTAGTCTATTGAATATTTGTTATGACAGAGAGGTTTAGAAAAGTTTAGAATCTTGTGTCATTTTGTTTCGTAGAACCTATAGAATTGTCCGGACAGATACAGGAGTTGCGGATGAGGGTCAAATCACCGGCTACTACCATACAAACACATACTTTAGTAACACTGTTATGCCCACAATTTCCATGTAGCAGCTTAACTGATCGTCCACAGCGATTCGTCACCTGCCTAGCCTTTTCTCAACTATGTTGGGGTCGGCTTCCAGTCTTACCTGATGCATCTGAATAACAGTTCAAGTTCAAGTTGCTTATTTCATAACAAAATTACATTTGTGTCGAAATATTTGCCCAATACGTACACACAAATAAGCACACAAATAATTATAATATAAGTCTATCCAAATTAAAAATACCAACCCTACAAATATTACCATTCTTATTGACACAGAATGACAGTCCCTCAGCAGAAAAAGCTACATAAATACAAATACACTTAATGGCAAAAAATAAAGTTAAAAAAATAAAAAGAAGCAATAATTATAAACAAAGTCAAAGGGCAATGGGTGCACATCATTTAATTTAAGTTTAATTTAATACTAGTTTTAAAGATTTTCTGTCATTACAATATTCGTCAATGCTGTAATAGGCTTTATTGATTAGCAAAGCTATGAGTTTAGTTTTAAACATGTTCAGTATTTTACATGAAGTGACTGCGTATCTGAACTACACAAACCAGTTAGTAGGTACTGGGTATAATTATACCTCTTGGTAAGAGTGGTTGTAATGGTGTTTCTTCCACAGCGATTCATGGATTGGAAATTTATTACGACAGAGAATCGGCGTACTCAATTTACAATGCAATTACTCGACCTAATTTCGGTCCCAGGTGCCTAATTCAAGAATTCTTATCGCTTTTCGTATTCGCTAACAAAGTATTATTTTAACTTTACTAGAGTAAAACCACTATTAACCTCAAAAAAGCAAGCAAAACATTGAAGTATTCGCCGCAAGCTGAAAAGAGTTAATCAGTATCGCGTGCACTTAATAATAGTGTTAATTATAGTAATAACTGGTTGGTACTCCATGCAGAGAATTGAATGCGGTATAGCCGCGAAACTATTCCAAAACTAGGTAAACCTAATACTGTAACACAGTGTTAAAAACGTAGGCTAATTAAACAGTCTGAAAATGTCTTAGAAAAATATTGAAATTGATCGGCTTTCCTTTATATCTTAATGTACGCCGTATCCCAGTAGCTCCATTATCTAGTTCCATTGCGTGACTACTAGGATTTTTTTCTCCTAGTAGATTAAACAACATCACGCCTGTATCCTTTTTGGAAGTGTAACGCTGGCCATCTAGAGAATATACTTTAGATTAAAATGTGAAAGCTGGTGTTCGTTCTGTTCGTCACTCGGCAGCTATTTTTTCTATGTAAACATGTCATGTGTAATTTTATAATAATATACAACATTATTTTTTGTTTATACTAAACCCGAAAAGGGGTCATTGTACTCATCATTTTGAACAACTTTTTTTATGGGACGAACCTTGAAATCGCGAAAAAAAAAATCTGCTGTTCCCTACATTTTGACGAGTTATGCGAACATAAATGTAGGGAACAGCTAATTTTTTTTTCGTGTTTTCAAGGTTCGTCCCATAGAAGAAGTTGTTCAAAATTATGAGTACAATGACCCCTTTTCGGGTTTATTATAAACAAAAAATAATGTTGTATATTAAATATTTCACTTCTTCTTCTTAAGAAGCTCGTGGCTAAATGAAATCAGCCGCTCGGGTCGATCTTTAGGTTAAGCCATCCTTGCCTAGGTTGTTGTGTGGATGGGTGGCCACACCCATATATACCGAGTTTCCTCCGTGCCTCGGAAAGCATGTTAAGCTGTTGGCTGTCATTTGTCCATCTTTGACAGTCGTTTCAGGTAGTCAGTGGCCCAAAAAGTATGACAGCAGTCTTACCAAGTGGTATCGTATTTCCCAGTATAAACTGGGTTGTGGAGGTCAGAAAGGCAGTCGCTCCATGTAAAATACTGGTATTCAGTTGCATCCGGTTAGACTGGAAGCAAATCTCAACATAGTTGGGAAAAGGATAGGCAGGTGATGAAATATTTCACTTCTTTCCAATAGTGTTTATCACTCCACTCCGAATCAAGAACAATACACCTCAATGGGGTTAGGCAGAAGTACTCTACACACCTATATTTTGCCAAGAGCTCATAACTAAATAATGTCAAACACCCAGATTCCGTGGCTGCTACGGAGAAATTTCCCTCAAAAAAGAAATGCGTGCAGTTTTTGGGGACTCTCGACAGAAGTGAAAACTAAGTAATCTATGTATATCTGCTACGGGTTGTGCCCCGCGCACGCCTGGTGCTGCTACGCCGTAGCAGATCGGTTACGACTGCTACGAAACTTTGGGTGTTGCAATTTTCATGATTTTTGTTCACCCAAAAAGTGGTAAATGCGCCTAAAGAAGTATTCACTTCAAAAAACCTAACAACACTTTACCTGACCTCAGAATTGCATCTTCGTCGCTACGAGCCGTATTCGCGACCAGTAGCGTAGGCAAAACGTCTGAAAACTTAGACTTATTGTAAAAGTCTGAAAATGTTCTTGACGAAAATCTAATATTGTCCGGTTTTCTCTTGTATTTATGTAGACTAGGTACCATAATGTAAGACTACTAGAATGCAGACGTTACCACAGACCGCAAAGAATTTTGGGTAAAGTCCAACAGACGCAAATAAATATGTCATGTGGTTTAAAAGAAAAGGAGCAACTTTCTACATTTAGATTTCAAAATAGTATTTATTCAATCCAATTTAAGCAGAATCAAATGATTAATGCGAAGGTTTCTGAGAATGTACTGATGTTTCTTACCCTTTTACGCAAACCCCGCAAAATGACTTTGAATGGAATTTGGCACAAAAATAGTATAACCTGGATTAACATGTAGGATTATTTAATTTCAGTAATACGATCTCGTAGGACAATTACTGAACTCCACGCGGTAACTCCAGCTAGTATCATAATATATGTAGATTAAAACATTACAAGGTTCAGTCAAACGTGTGAGTTGAACAAGATTGTCTGGATTTTAAAAGGGACTATGACCTCTGAGTTTGTTTCGGCTGTTTCTTCTCAGAGTAGTCAGGTACAAAACACCGGCCCCATCTAGTTAAATGTTAAAGTGTTTTTGATAACCAATTTGCAAAATAAATATCATTTATCATTAAACTGACACGTACAAAGTCCAGATGCAGTTCCGGACACGCAATTCTGACAAGTTCCATATTGAAGCATCTATCTATGTCTGGTGTCCGTAACCAATCCACAATTTGTCCATAGGGGATAAACTGAATCTTAATACGTCCAATACCTTTTTTGAACATGGAAAATAACAACAATGACTCTTTCACATCATTTTCCACTTCTATTTTCTATCTAAAAGGGTAACCAACTTTTCATTCAAAATAATTCTAATCGCCTTGAACATAAAACGAAATTATTTTTGGTACATAGCTATATAAAAGAGTATCAACAAAAAACATGTAAAAAATATTATTTTATAACCTTGACCTATGTTGATAACTTAAGGCATTTAAGCAGTGAGGGCAAAACACAATGAAGCATTGTATGTTTCCTTTTGACTGTGTGCTACCTTATTTTATTTTGTAAGTACGTCCGTTTTCATCACATGTTATTAAGAAATGGAACGGAAAAAGTCAGGTATTCATACCATTACTTTAGTAATTATATAGTACTTTGTTGTTCACGGATACATGTATCAAAATCACTGATCAGTGGTCATTAAATAAAAAATCTCAGGGAAAGCTCCTGTTTTCTTCAATTTTCCGCGACCGACATCCACGTAGCAGGATTTCTGGCCTAACTGTAGGAATATTCCAGTATTGTGTAATTGGAAACAATATTTAATAAAAAAAATACAGAAGCAAAGGTTAACAATATATTATATTGTTAACCAAAATCAAAATCAAAGCATTTATTTCAAGTAGGCCAGTTACAGGCACTTTTGAATTGTCGAAACAAAATGAACATTTAAAGTAGCTACAGTCCCAGTCACAAGACATAAAAACTGTGAAAGTACTGTAGTTGCCCATTCCCTAACGTAGATCTCTATGGAGAAGAACGGGCAAGAAACTCCATGGACACTCTTTTAAATCAAAATATTGTTACAAAATCTTGGTTACATCATTCATGTTGAGATGGTATATTATGTGAGAACAATGTAGCAAGATGTGCACGTTAAAAGTGTCCATAGCAAAACAAAATAAAATACAACTCAAAAACTAAATAATTAATTCAAATTACCCATGGCGACTAAGAGATGACCAGTCACAACTGACAGCGCCCGTTCACGAACATGACGCATGGATCAGCACCATTCAGCTCAACCATTTTGAAGGGAACTAAATGGTCCGACACACGCGCCACCATCAGCGAGACATTTGAGAGAGCATGACATACTCTCAATCGCCAGGGCACATTCTAGTCAAGAACTGCCGTAGGCTTCCAGTGAATGATAGCTTTCTAGTACATAGTACTCACACAATATGGGCTATGCGATTATATAATACTAACATTGAATCTATACAATGCAAAGATAGTTAAGTACAATCTTCGGCAGCTCCAACAATACCATTTAATGCTATCAATTTATGCGTCCCTGTCCTTATGGAGCAGGACCAGCATTGAGCCAAGCATCTCTATCAGCGATATAATCGCTCAACTTGTAATATGCTCGTTGACAAAGTGTGCGTTTAATGCATGTTTTAAATTTCGTCTCATTCAGTTCAAGAATACTTTGTGGAATTTTATTATAGCATCTCAAACAGTACCCCATGAAAGATGAGTCTACTTTTGCGAGTCTAAAGCCTGGCTGAACTAATTGGTCCCTATTTCTAGTACTGTAGTTATGTCTGTCACCTCTTTTACCAAAAAGATGCAATTTTTTTCTGACGTACATTATGTTTTCGTAGATGTATTGACAATGTACCGTCATAATGCCAATATCCTTAAACAGCTCTCTTAGAGAATCGCGCCTACGAAGATTATATATGGCTCGAATGGCTCTTTTCTGCAGAATAAATATAGACTCAATATCTGCAGCTCGTCCCCATAGCAAAATACCGTAAGACATTATACTATGGAAGTAACTAAAATAGACCAGTCTAGCGGTATCTACATCAGTAAATTGACGGATTTTTCTAATGGCATATGCTGCTGAGCTTAGCCGCCCCGCAAGAGATGTTAAATGAGAACCCCATTGTAGCCTTGAATCAAGCGTAATCCCCAGGAAAACCGTTTTATCTACGAATTCAAGTTTCTCATTATTCAATAATATATCACAATCACTACCCTTAACATTCGGTAAAGCAAATCTTATGCATTTGGTTTTTTTTTCATTTAATACCAAATTGTTTGCTGTGAACCAATTTTGGACCTGCAGTAGGGCATTATTCACGTCATCTAAATTTTGTGCCCGTCTATTTATCTTAAAAATCAGGGAAGTGTCATCAGCAAATAACACCATATTTTGAGGTTGGTTTTTCAATAAATAGGGTAGATCATTTATATATACTAGAAAAAGGAAAGGACCCAATATTGAGCCTTGTGGAACCCCCATTTTTATTTTTAAACCCTGTGAGTTAACACCATTTATCTGAACATATTGTTGTCTATCATTTAAATATGATCTTACCAAACTAAGTGCAAGTTTACCCAGTCCGTAATGCTCAAGTTTCATAAGTAATGTGTCGTGGTTTACGCAATCAAACGCTTTGGAGAGGTCACAAAAAATTCCTATAGCGTCTTGGGACTCTTCCCACGCAGTAAATATGTGCTTTAATAATGTTACACCGGCGTCAGTTGTACAACGTCCCTTGGTGAAACCATACTGTTGATCATGTAAGATTCTGTTGGTGTTAAAGTGATTAAGCATTTGATCAAGCATTACTTTTTCAAAAACTTTGCTAAAAACTGGCAACACGGAGACAGGTCTATAATTGTTAGTATCTTTACTGTCCCCGGATTTGAAAAGAGGTATGACTTTACTGTATTTCATTAAATCAGGGAAGACTCCTTGGTCCACACATAGATTAAAAATTAAAGCTAAGTATGGGGCTATAGTCTCAAGTATGGATGTACAAACTTTGATAGACATTCCCCATAGAATCTTCGGTCAGTTTGATTTTTATTTGCCGGAAAGCTTTAATAACTACCATAGGGTTAATGTGTTTAAATTTAAATTCAGCCAGGCAGCCAGACACATTCGCCTTTAATAAACCCATTGAGACTTCAGGAGAGGAATTAAGAGCCTCCGTAGTATTTAATGGTATCTCTGTAAAGAAATTTACAAATTCTTGAGCTACTTCCTGATTAGAGCTTTTAGGACCACATGCTGTATCTAATGTGTAGCTAGTGTTGCGTATTTTCTTTCTGTTAGTCTCGTTATTTATGACTTTCCAAACTGTCTTTATTTTATTTTATAACCTTTGATTCTGTATTTTTTTTGTAACCTACGTCAATTGTTTAGTAGAATTTTCCGAAGAAAATGTCAAGAATTATCATTAAAACTTACAACAACTCCAAGAAATACGTTTACTTAACAACCCTTTCAGTACAAGAGGTCATTGCTCTGATGACCTAACATTGCTGTGCCGGGCGTAGAGCCAAAGATACAGAGATTTAGATTCATCCCGAATGGGTACCCTCTGAAATATGGAGCCCAGCCGTTGCCCAAATAGCGTCTTTTTTTAGAAACTACACAATAGACGGAGAAAACGAACGTGTAAAATAAAAGTTGTGCAGATTTGTCTGAATGCAAAATAGTGACTCGATAGTTGTTAATCATTCCAGAGGAAAATATCTTAAAGTAGGGCGAAGTGGACCGAGAAATATCACCGACCCTTATTTCGGTTATGAATCAGCAAGGGCACGTTACATAACGTGATTTGTAATTTTGACAAAATCTCTACTTGTGGATAAAATGAGATTACATTTTTAGAAGCATTACATTGTAAATCATATTTGCCGAAAGTTTTAGACTTCATTTCCATCATAATGTCTTGGATTAGCATGGAAATCAAGTCTAGACCGTAAAGAAAAAGATAAACTGAGCAAACCGCTTACTGACGACAGTTGGTAAAATAATATTTCAAAGCCAGACTCTGAATTTTAAATAAGTCTGACAAGACTGCTCTTAATATATAAATATTTCATGCCATAAAGCATGAGGGATATAAATATCTTACAACTTCCTCACATACCATTTTCTTTAAGCGTGTTTCCCTTTTAAAGTTGAATCATTTTATCTGAAAGCTGAAACATGAATTTAAAAATTTATGAAACACATTTTCAGGTTGCGCTAACGAGAACAGTTTTCTGCCCGATAACGATGTTCGGACAAAACTAACCTGTTTTGAGAAGTTTTGTTTACAAAAATGTACTCGACATCATTATAAATGACGACTTTGGAAAAACAGTCAGTGGTGGAACTGGAATATGACCTCCTAAATATTCTCACTTAATGCGTGACTATGATACAGCGAGCTCATAATTCAGCTTAGTGTTTGTCCCAAGAAGTGTCAAACCACACTAAGTACGACACACATGTCATGCAGATATTGAACCAAATATCGAACCGTTTCTTATTATGTTTGCATTACATTACATAACATAACGCCTGTCAGATCCAGTCCCGAAGTATTAGAAAGAGGTGTATCTAATAGTACAGCCATATTTCACAAGTTATGTTAAGTCCTGTGTTATAGGGTTATAGGTAATAGGGACAAGTTTATTACTATCAACTGGACACAAGTCCAGGCTCCGTGGCTGCTGCTGAGAAATTCCTAATTGGAAAACCCAATAACACTTTTCACGAACCGGGAAATGAAACCAAAACCTCAGAGTTAGCAGTCGCGCTAACCACCACTCGAGAAACGAGGCAGTCATTACATGACTTAAACAAAAAGCTTATTGAAAACATAGAGACAATGTCAAATGAAGAATGGAAATTAACTTATCCATATGGGAATACGGTGTAAGTTGCGTAAGTATGTTTAATACAAAAATAAATAATACTCAAAAACTCATTTGGTAAAAAAAAGTTAAAGTAATCAATACTGATAGGTGGTTGGCAATTTATGCACAACACTTAACACAGCATCGATGTAGTTAAAATCAATAAAGACAAAATAATAAAAAGGCACAAATGGTTTAAAATCTAATAATACTCTATAAGAGCTAATCAAAGAGAAGAAACAAATTCTTGCAACTGAACCTCGTCTTTAAGCACTGCACGTTCTCCTTGTATTACTTCACAATTACCGAGTTGAGAATCGTTACTGAGTGAGTCCTTTATTTTCTTATCTAGCCCTTTGTGCTACTTAAAATGTCTGAATTTACCAAGATCGCGTTTATCTTGACAGATTAAATCTATTCCTTGTTATTTTAGTGTTTCAAATTATTTGTGAATCCTCAAAATTATTTCTTTTTAGGTATACTTAACAAAAAGAAAAATAAGTACTTTGTGTGATTAGGTTTCTATTATCTACCTACACGCAGCATGAAATTCAATAAATGCCTACGAAATCACATTTGCCCAATCAAATATTTTATGAATTGAGGTCACTCTACCATCTCTGTAATTATCACAACGTAGCGAATGGTCCCTAAAATATGTATACGAGTATGGACAGCAATAATATAATTTACGATAGCCATAAATAGCCCATTTCTATGTATAGGTTTACGTCTGTGATAACTTTCTTATATAACTGACCGTAGTTAACTTATTTGTCTATAAATCTTAATCTAAGGTTCTGCCAACACGGTAAACCTCTCGGAACTTTTATATTGTGTGCAAATATAAAACTGTTTACCGTTTGGCAAGTGAGGAGAAGTCTATAACTTTTGATATTGTGCAAATATTTTATCCTGGTACAAATAGTCGAATCCAATCTAGGAATACCCAATCAATATTCATTTCAAAAGTGATTTTGTGACCTAAATAAATTCTACGGTGTCATCGTGCATCAAAGTCATTATATGAATGTTAGTCTAAAGGTGATTAGATCATCGGATAGTTACAGAATTTGGAGATATTATAAAACCATTGTCATCATTCTTTTGTCCTTCTGACCATTCATTTTGGGGTCGGCACAAAATGTCTCCTTTTTCCATAGTTCTTTATTATTCATCAGTTCATCTGACACATCCTTGTTTTCCATTTCATCCTTTACCTTTTCCATTATAAAATCAGTTCTAATTTAGAATAGTTATCTGTTCCATGTCTTCCGTCATTTTATTTACCTACTAAATCTCCGACAACACCACATTTCCGATAACTATTAAGAAGAATGTTTTCTCGAAAACTGGGTCCATCCATACTTTTCCTAGTTGACTGTGTGCGAGCCTACTATGTCAACTCATCTCACAGCAAATATTTACTCGACAGTGTAAGGAGATGCCCTAGTTGAACAGTTTGTAAAGGCTTCTACCCTTTCAACACAAATCCACTTTGGAGGCGTCTTTGAAACCCGCCTTTGAAATTATTTTCTTCTTCTACTATGAAGCTTTGATCGCAATATTGATAACGGACTTATTCTACTGAATCCTTTTTGACAATACTGTTTTTGGACTTCTAGAATTTCTTCATTAATAACATTTTCTGGAATCTCAAATGTATATAACTATCGTGAGATCTGAGTTTTGTAACTGTATATCTCATAAACTTTATAACGAGATGCTGTAACTCTTGAAGTTTGAATTAGGTGTTGGTTTTAAGTTCTGATGACCTATTCTTTAACGAAAATTAAAAAATATATATTTGACGACCCGAATGGCGCCGCGGTAGTGAGGCTGCCTTACGTTCTTAGGGTCTCGGGTTTGAATCTCGGTAGGAACAACTGGTTTTGTGATGAGCATGGACTGTTTCCGAGTCATGGATGAAAAAAGTATATGTGTAGTGAACTATATGGTGTCCATGACACTAGCCTCGTTGCTTAGTGTGGCACTAGATAGCGCTGTGTGAAATGTCCAGCGATATTTATTTAATACTAAATATAAGTATTTTTCCAAATTACATTTCCTCCTTTAATTTTAATTCTTCTTTTTCGTTGTAGCAGCCTTAAATAAGGTTTTGATCCATCTCCTTACTTACGTAACTGAGTTACTGGGAAAGGAAGTTAACGAACCGTTCTGGATTTTGGTGCGGGATTCCATCAAATCAGCTACATGGGCAAAGTTTAATATTTATGGTTTAACTTACAGCGGTGTTACTCAGTATGTTTTTGGATATAGGTCAACATTTTGCTATACAAGTATGTACCTATGAAATTGGGAATATTTTTCGTGTCCGTCTAAATCAACTTTGTACCGGAAAATATTTTATGTGCGACTAACTCAATAATATAGTTTTATTTTCTTTGAGTAAATTGCACTCAAAATCAAAGCATTTATTTCAAGCAGGCTAGTTAAGGCGCTTTTGAATTGTCGAAACAAAGATGAAAATTAAATGTAGCTACAGTCCCAGTCACAAGACATAAACACTGTGAAAGTACTGTAGTTGCCCATTCCCTAGCGTAGAAGAACAGGAAAGAAACTCCATAGACACTTACACACACTGAAAGCATAGTGGCAATTTTGCTTTAGTATTTTTTTTTTGTTTACACAAAACATTTGAAATTATATAACGACTCGAATGGCGTAATGGTAGTCAGGCTGCCTTACGTTCATAGGGTCCTGGGTTCGAATCCCGGTAGGAGCAAATGTTTGTGTGATGAGCATGGACATTTGTTTCCGAGTCATGGATGTTTATATGTATAATAGGTGTGTATTTACAAATAAAAAGTATATAAGTAGTATATCTGTTACGGCTAATACCCGAAGTGCGGCTGCACCTAGTTTTAGCCGGTTAGAACTAGGTGTAGCCACTTACTCTTGGTTAAACCTAGTACGAGCCGATTGTTTTCGGGTAAAACTAGGTCTAGCCTTCATCATGCCGGCTACAACTAGGTTCGGCCATTCCCTGTTGGATAAAACTAGGTCTATCCGATATCATTCCGGCTAGAACTAGGTCCAGACAATCCCTGTTGGGTAAATGCGTGTCCCGCAAAGCCTTCCGCCCCGGGTCACACTCATGACTCACCGCATATGCAGCAGCGGCGCGGGGTGGAGGGCATAGCGAGGCACGCGCCTCTGTAGGATGTGAGCGCCAGGTGCTGCTGATCTACTGCAGGTCTACCAGCGAGTGTGACTCACAGCGTCTACAGCAGCAGCGCGTGTCTTAGTTTTATCTAACAGGGATTGGCTGTACTGTACATAGTTGTAGCCGGCATGCGATAGGTAGATTTAAAGGCTTTTTTAGATATTAAAAAAACATCCAATAAAAAGAAACGTAGAGTTTTTTTATTCTTATAAATCACATTGTAATAATTAACACAAATTATTAGGAGTACAATTTTTAATACAATAGGAACGATCAGGAACATTTTTTTAACAACAGACTAGTTGCATATTATAATTTAAAGAACGTTATTATAATTATAAATCACACTTTTATAAAGTAACATAAACTATCCAGGCGCCTGTTACTTGTTTCAACTTGTTTGCATCTAGTTTTATCCAATAGGGAATGGCTGGACCTAGTTGTAGCCGGCATGATGAAGGCTAGACTTAGTTTTACCCGAAAACAATCGGCTCGTACTAGGTTTAACCAAGAGTAAGTGGCTACACCTAGTTCTAACCGGCTAAAACTAGGTGTAGCCGCACTTCGGGTATTAGCCGTAACATATCAACTATCTGGTGTCCACGACACAAGCCTTGCTTAGTATGGCAATAGATGGCGCTGTGTGTTAATGTCCAGCGATATTTATATATTTATACATGCACCGATTATGGTTACCTATACAATATTAATACATTACTAAGCCAAAAAAAGATAGAAACAATTTAAAGCTATTCAAGATTGGTTTGTAATGAAGGTATTATAAAAAAAAACACTCACTGTTATGACTTCGTTTTTAAAGGTTAGTTACTACCCAAAATCAATGTCAAACCTTTACAAAATTGGGTTTTAGTTCTGTTACTTTAAAAATGGCACTTCGCCCGCAATTTTGACCGCGAAAATTGAGATAGCTCGGCAAATTTTTATGACATTAATATAATTTATAGACTATAGCTACTGGGTAAAGATGTGACTTTCTTATGGTACAAGAATTTTTTAAATCGGCTGTGGATTTTTTGAGTTAAACCGTTACAAACAAACGCACAAACAAAAATTTAATAATATTAGTTTACAGACCACTAAAAAAACCTGTAGTCTATCGTTCTTAACTAACAGAAAGTAATCATAGGGATGACTACCTTAAACAAATTGCATGTAAACATCAACGGACGGACATACACTATAACAACCCGGACATTTTTTACTCGTAGCTTTCAATTTTACCGAAATATTCCATTACCAGTGATTAGTAATCAGAGTTAATGGATGCCGTGAGCGTTACACTTTATGTCATGTAATGAGCCAGTAATTTCGTAAGACAATATTGTATTAAACAAGAGTGCTAACCTATTATGGATTTTATGATGTTAAAGCTCATTATGATGGAAATTGCAGCTGTCGGTAAAGTTGACTATGAATTTAGGTCAGTCATAGGAAGTGGAACAAAAACAGTGACGTAATCAATTTGAATCAGCTATCCTCTCTATCAGTAACTGGCTCAATCAATCAATCAACTGGGCCAGATATAATACCAATCCCAAGTTAAGGGAAGCTTACTATTTGTCTTTTAATTACTTTACCCATATACAGGGTGTCCAGTAATTAATGGATAACCTTGAAATTTATATGGTATTTTTATGATATTTGGTTTTTTATTATGATATATTTTCATTTAGAGCTTTTGTTTTCGTATATTTTTCTGAATGGTCATAGATTCTTCTATGAGAAATTTCAAGGTTATCCATTCATTACCGGACACCCTGTATTTAGATTTTCAGATATTCCCTCATAGAAAAAAAGTAATAACAGAAATGTACGTACCTATTTTTTTATTGAATTTTGTTATTTATTTATAATTAAAACTCGTTTAAAATCTTTACGTCAGTCTAGTACTGTAATTTCACAAAGTAAAACCATTTGCGCATTTACGTCAAAACTCGACATCCAATTACCGTAGACAAACAATCACTCCGTACAGTCTCTAAAAAATCCTCCTACACGAAATCCATTTTTCTTTTTACCTTAAAACATTTTCGTCATCACTCTCGTGCTGGCGCTATCAAAGCTATAAGCTATCAAATTTTCCCCTCTGAACGCCTTCAAGGGTTCCTACGAGGAGGAGCAATTTCCTTAAGCTGAATTTCATGAGCAATATACATACTTCATATAACACATTGTTTCTGCTAACGGTTGAACGTGTTAGCTCATTTTCTTTTTAGGGTGCTCATCGATTATATGGCTGAGTACACTCCGTATTTACGACAGAAATTGTTTCACTGTCTACGACTTTACCTGACTTTGGGGTTCTAGCTATCGATTCTTTGGTAACAGTTAAATTATTCATAGTTTATTTAAACTATGAATAATTTAACTCGTATTTACTTAACACTACTAAACTACTAATAACATACTACAGACTTATTTACGAATTTACTTTGTATTTCAATTGTTTCGGCAATTATAAATTACACTATTTTAATAATTTGTACCACTTAGTGAAGTCTACAGTAAAAGTAGACTGGTTCTAAAATTATAACAATTTCGCTCTAAACATTAACATTTGACATTTCGCGAGTAAATTGAGAGGTAACTTTAAACTTTTGAATTTGTTTCAAAACGACCTCAAACGTTTCAAAGCTAAGTATCTCATTCAGTAAGTACTTATCAAAATGTAAAAGTTGTCTTGTTTCAGTGTTAACTTTCGTGCCATTTGGTAGGAACCTCGTTAAATATCCGAGGCCCGTGCTAATGGCGCGGCCTTATAGTGTATGCGGAATGCGATAGATGGCGTTTTCTAATCCAGGGACTAATGAATTCACATGAAATCTCACAGACTAACACGAGCCTTAACCCAAACATTGGTAACCATGTCATTACTACCCTAGAACACGGTTCAGGCGCCGTCGAATCCACTTAAGCACTATGCATATTTTGCGCATTATTCCTTACGATGTCGAATTCGCCTTGAGCTGTAACTGCCACTTATACAAAATGTGTCACATTACGTCGCACATTACTATTGCAAAGCTGTTATGCTTCAGTGAATACTTTATGAGTTATTTAGTCATATTTTATGTGGCATTATACTGGATTGTGCTGAATTGATAATTTATGACTTGATTGCAACCATTTGTGTGTCGTCGTCGTCGTCGTTAAGTTTTATTAGAATATTCTTGATGTTGTGTACATTGTTTAAATAAATGTTCTTTTGTTTGCTTTTCTTAGGAACGTGAAGCAATTTGCTGACTTTATGTTAATTTCGCTTAATGAAACATTGTGTTGGAATTGCTTATTATGCAAAAACAAGAGCACAACAACATAACAGTATTCATGTCATTACACTCCACGTTTTAAGTGTCAATAAACACGTCATCATCATAACCAAATCATTAATCACTCGACTCACATGTTTCCATTTTCAATTTAAACCCGAGTCTTCAAATTCGTCAATAATTTCCAACCAATACAAAAGCTTCGCGTAATCCCCATTTACTGGCTGTAGCACATAATTAATATATTCAACCCACATCAAATGTGAGCAATGGACCGAAAAATGCCATGGCAGATTATACCCCGTTAAACATCCCGGCAGAACACCTCGACATAATCCTAAAATGCCCCACACCCTTTACTGGGGGATAGACAAATAACTGTGCAGAATCTTTCGTTCAATGTAATTGCCTGGGAGAATATTTCCTGAAGGCGGGTATGACTTTCCCAAATAAATTGTTATTTTGTGATTAATACCATAATTATGGCTCTATAGAGTGCCATCCATTTTTGTAATAGCTAACGTTTTATTAAGTCTCGGAGACTATTAATTTGATGAGACTTTATGTAATAGAATAATATTATTATTTGGTGTGGTTCTTTATATACTGAAAAAGGTGGTATTGTGTTTTGGAATCCTGCTTTTTGTCTCTTGGTGTTAACCTTAACATTTTTTTTTCTTAAATAAATATCGCTGGACATTAACACACAGCGCCATCTAGTGTCACACAAAGCAAGGCTTGTGTCGTGGACGCCAGATAGTTGATATACTACTTTTTTGTTTGTAAATACATAGTTATTATACATATAAATATCCATGACTCGGAAACAAATGTCCATGCTCATCACACAAACATTTGCTCCTACCGGTATTCGAACCCGGTACCCTAAGAACGTAAGACAACCTCATTACCACTACGCCATTCGGGTCGTCAATTTGGCTAAGGGATGGAGAAAATAATGCTAAAGTTAACCTAAAGACATATTTAGGGTAATGTCACCTTTACTTTCAGCCTTTCTTGGCTATGTTCAACAAAATAATGATGTTTACAAAGTCGCCATTAAAGTGTAGCGTAGACCTAAACCAATGTAAGCTGCAAATTAATTACTTACTTACAAGTCATAAAAGCAAATGTTAATTAACACAATCACACTAAACGACAACCCTAGTTCCTTATTCAGGCAACCATCTTACATGAACGAAGACGCGTACGGAGGTAAGTAATTGGTAACCCAAAATAAGTTCAAAGGAGTTTCGCATCTGTAATTATGACAATAAAGATCACGTTTTAACGATTACTACATATTAGAAAGTTACTGTCGTTCCCTTGTGGTAATCTAATCAACGTTGTATGCTGTGTGCACTGAACTGGAACGATGCGAGGGAAGCTTACGTAATTTTCTCCAGAAGGAAATATTCGAGGAATTTATCAACTCCGCCATTTTCATAGGCTCGACTTATTAACATATTTTTAATGTTACATAATCTCGTTCGTGTTTGGAAACTCCAAGTTTTAGGTCTTTATAATTATGAAGTTAATTAGACCTGAAGTTTTGTTTAAAGGAAAGTTTCTAGAAAACGCTTTTAATTAAATAACACGTCCTTAAAAGTTACGCAACGTTATCTAACACTCAAAGTTTAAGGTTAATTGTTTTGTAGCGCAATTTCGAAGTCTTGGCTTTCAACTTACTCTATAGGTCTTTAATTGAATTTTCGAGAAAAAACACTGAAGAAACAACAATACTTTTTAGATGTAGTAGTGCCAGCAATACTGATGGCCAGCCTCATCAAACCATCCGAAACTGTCAAATTTTCCCAATTAACCTTGAACCTACTGCTTTAGAGATAAAGTTGAAAATCTGTTTAAGACAGACTTGAAATTGTGCTTTTATGTTCTACTATCTGTTTAGAGCAACGGTGGTGGCCCCGATTGAAAAACAGTTAAGTACAGTATTACAGTACAGAACAGTACAGTATTACAGAGTTACAGTATTTACATTTGAACCCAGGCAGACGTATTACTTTGTGTATACCGGCACGTCCTCGAATCAAAACGGTCACAGCAGTGGTACTCGTAATATTATTAGGCTGATAAGATGATGATCTATTTAGTCAAAAAAATCATGCATACTTTAAAAAAAACCTACTTTTCCAACAAATCCAGTACGTAACTATGAATCTATAATCCTATCCACTATTTATTAAACCCCGACGCAAAAACGACGGGGTATTATAAGTTTGACGTGTCTGTGTGTGTGTGCGTGTGTGTCTTTCGGTGGCATCGTATCTCCCGGATGAGCCGATTTTGATTTATCCGTTTCGAAAGGTGAATTAGTCGAGAGTGTTCGTAGCTGTTTGATAAAGTTCAGTCCAAGATGGCCGCCGCCAAAATGGCCGATTACATATTTATTCAACAACTCCCTCAATATATCAAATGAAAGGGCTTGACTAGTAGAATACAATATGTTATTATAAATTTAAAATCCAAGATGGCCGCCGCTCCAAAATGGTGATTTACATTTTTTTCACAACTCACTCAATATGGGTATCAAATGAAAGGGCTTGACTAGTAGAAAAATGTACACAATATATTGAAGAAAAAACCTTGAAATTATGACCCCATGCTTCCGGGGTTTTTTTAATTTTTAATTTAATGTAACTTGTTATTATTTAATGAATTCCAAGAAAAGAATATGTAAAATGTAAAGTTAAACTAAACTCCCGTCGTCAGTGCAACTTAGTACTCAATCTAATTGCCAACGCGAGTGTGGTTATGTAAAAACCGAGTTGCTGCAAAGGGATGACTTCGCGTTTTGCCAGTTCGCTTTCATTCGTTTTACGCAGTGAAAACGCTGCGTCACAGCACCGTTATCGAACCGTGCGGTGTAGTAACTTCACTGAAATATTAGGGAAGTTAGAGTAATAGGTGGGAGCTTTGTTTTTGGCGTGAGTGCGGATGATTTGCTATCTTGTTTTGGCTATTTAATTTTAGCCATAGATTCATCTCCTGTTTGGCATGAATACCGTTTGAAAAAAAAAACAGGATATTTATCTGGTTTTTCTGTCAAATTATTAAAACAGTTAGTGATTTTAAACTCAGGTAACTTAATTTCAAACTGCAACGAAAGTGAATAAGAAATGCTAGATTAATACTGTCAGTCAAAAGCTGATTGGTCGCTTATAAAAGGTTTAAGGCCTGAATTCCTTTAGCGCTGACGGTCGTTTGCGCACGGTCCGTCGCATACGAGTATACATTGTGTTCTTTATAGCATCATACTGCGACGCTGACGTCAGTGGCAACAGATAGACGTAGTTTTTTCTCGCTGACGTCACGACTGACCGTCAGCACGACAAGAATTCAGACCTAATAGGCTTATTAACTGAGAAAATCTAATTAGTCCGTCACATAGATTAAAAAAATAATAATTAACTCGTATTTTTTCTTTTGTTACATAAACCAAAATTGACGAAGATACGACGCTTTTAAAATTTTTAGTATAAATGTTTGGTATAATTTTTTGTGTGTTCTGACTCCCGAGGTTTGATGCGTTTTGTCAGTGTCAATATTTTTTGATTTACAAAAACCAATCATTTTCTTCAGTCCATTTTCTTTCAATACTAGATATTGAAAGAAAATGGACACGTATTTTTTTTGTGACGGACTAAATAGATTTGCAATTTATTGATGGTGGAAACTAGCTTATTGATGCCAAAGTAAAGCAGCTTTATTCAAATAAGAAACTTTTGGCTCGTTTATGTCTCATTTCTGTTATTTGTACAAAAATGTACCTTGTGTATGAAAAAAGATAAATTGTATTCTAAATGTTCTTTCTGTCTATAAGGTCAATTTACTTTGACTCAAATGCAACCTTTTTTTCCAGGGAACAAGCATCGTCAAGGTGGTATAAAAGATACGAAATTTTATGTCTGGGAATGTCCTCGTATGCATTTTATTCGAATTTATTGCTGCGTCATAAACGTATTGTATCTGTCAAAAAGATTTTGTTTGAATATAAGCTGTATTTTTTATGCCTTATATGGTGTTATATGATATTATTGACATACTTTTGCATAAAAATACACTTACATTTTTATTGCGGCAGATCTAGCTCGGAAAATAGCTGATTTTCTTAAAAATTTTCAGCGTCCTAGGCAAACAATTTTTCCGAGTCACTTTCATAAGCCACGACTAGGAAGATAAACTATAAAAAACGAAGAATATTTTTAATATCCGTAACTCAGTCTTCAAAAATGTTCGTCAGCAAAAACTTCAGCAAGTTATTTTTATATTATGTTCTTAAAATCTCGTAGAATCCAGAGCCGCTGATTTACTGCCAGAAAGTTTAATTATGTTAATTTTATTTGTTTATGCTCAGTTACTTGAAGATTAACTTGTAGAAATCTCGTCGAAATAAAAGCGGTGTCTTTATAACATTGTTTCGTTTTCTTAGAAAATGTTTACACGGTCGTTTTATAAGCAGTAAATATTCTGTAAATAGATCTTTTTCAAGGTTCGACAACTTTGCGTCAAAAATGTAATTAAACCGTCTGAGTTTTCAGTAGGTGTTGTGAGCTGAGCGAAGAGATTATCCTGATCATAAAAAGGATTACGTCTTTTATTTATAATAAAGTTTGGCTTGTTTTTAATAACGAAACTTGTAATTATGAAACGGGTTTCATTGAAAGATCCTCTAGACTTCCACGTGTTCGGTAAGCAAAGGGGTTTCCACTTCACAATGGTATGCGCTATTTATTTTTGTGTCTCGTGTTACCAAGAGGGAAACAGGATAAACATTTTCAGCAGAACTACTTATTGTTTTTATAATAAGTTTCATTATTTTATTTCGCTTTCATCTGGGTATTTTTTTCTTGTTACTTATCTAAAAAAGGATTACATACATAAAATTAAAACTTTATACGGCTTTCTTAACACATTGAATTCTCTATTTGTGTTTACATTACTAACATCAAACCAAGACACAATTACTTGTAAACATTGAAAGTTTTGCACGGCCGGGCGGTAAAATATGTATGCGTTTGAATTTGCCAATCACTCTATGACTAATCAGGCTGGTCCGAAAATGATTACTCAAACTAAATATCAGTACTACAATTCACATCATCAGACCCACAACACAACAGCAAAAATCATGCAAACAACTATCTCTCTCTTACCACAACAAATACTTGTACTAAACGATCAAAACTCAACACAAACAAATAAGTCAAAGATCCAATTACCTGAAAGTCTGAAACAATTTCCCGTAAACAAGAGCAGAATAATTAAGAAGGCTTGTGTAGTGGCGTAGCGTTACGCACCACACAATGACTTGGCGTAAATGCTCGCGCCCATAATGACGCACACTAATTTATTCATCAGTAGCGACCTGTACCCCATTTGCGTAACACATTTTCTATCACAATCGAGTTTAAAGGAAATTTGTAATACATCGCTTGTTATGTTAGAAACGTAGATTTTTTTCAACGATATAAACGCAATGAATATTGTACTGGTGTGTAACACATTTTGTGTTACAATCTGAATGTTTTGGAACAGTAATTGTCTTACATTGTTTGTTATTTGCGAAACATTACTGAAACCCCATCTTTCATTTTGAAGATCTAAGTGGTTGCTCAGAAGGCCTCGTTTAATACTATGCATAGATAAAGATATACATAAATGTAGAAACAGATAGACATAGAAGGTGGTATCTTTGTTCGTAATGTAAATTGGTAACTATTGGGTAATAATAACTTTGTGAGATTCGAAAGTAGGATGATCCTCGAGGTTGTTTCAGTTTATGATAGAGGATAGTTAATGTGGCGGGTAGATAATATCCGGGTTATAATAAGTGTTCTCGAGTGTTGAATATTAGTTTTAATATTTATGAAGGGATTATGCCAAGGTGTCTTATTAATTAATTTTGTATTTCTGTTATTAAACTTCCACATCATAGATTATCCTTTGCCCAACTACTCGTATATTTGGGTCAGTTTTCAGTCTGACCGGAAGCAGTTGAATAATGTTGCTAATAATTTACATAGAGGGACTGTAATATCCGATTCAACAACCCAGAAATTAATTCAGTGTCCCTATAAGGCCCTTATAAGGCTGATTGTTAGATTTCTATCAAAGCTAACTTGACGACAATTCAAAACATATGATGTAGTCAACCAATACTCTTCCCACTCCCGAAACAAAGTCTGTTCTCTGTGGAGTGATCCAAAAATCTTCGAAGCGAGCAGTGCAGGCTGATAGATGTCGTATATACTCGTGCGTTTAGTTCTATGGTATGCCTGTTTTCTTGTGATGATCCCTTCACTGTTTTAAAAGCTCCTACCATAAGGTTGAAAATTGATCCACAACGCTGAAAAAAATCTAGATTTCCATGACACAAAAGTATTTTCACTCCTCTTTAACCCCTTTCAATCCAATATCCTTTTATCAAAAAGGTCAGTCGGCAAGTCAATCATATCATTAACCCTAGGCATTGATTTTCAATAGAGTCACATTATGTTATCACATCGCGTGACTACCATCCACTTTCATTGAATCCGACGGCCATATGATACGAACACGCAAACAATAGGTGATTTTATGTGTTAAAACTTTTTTTGTATGGAAAATTTGGTGTGGTAGTATTTTTGGCCCTAACTAGGTATTTTTTAAGTCATTATTGATCACTGGAGGAGACTGGTATGTCCTAGTAACTTAAATAAGAAGAGATCTGTGTGTGATGTGTGTGTGTATGTGGTGATGATGTATGATGTGATGTGATGTGAACAACCCGCTCTGGTTTCGCGTGGACCGTGGTGGAAGAATATTGCCTCTCAAAAGTCATGTCTGACAACCAATCTTAAGGGGGCGGCGGAGCATGCGTTTTTCATACAAACGTAATACCAAAATAATATGAAAATCAAACATATTCTTAAGGTAGTGTGTACCGAAACAATACTTTGAAAATGATTTTATCGGTGAACTTATATTGTATATTGCAAACAAGGTACCTTTATAATTCAATATAATTTAGTTAACACAATAGAGTACTTGTTGGTACCATATCATGTGAATTCAACTTTAAAATCCATTCCAAAGTTTTGTTTCCACTTACCCCTGGATCCCTATTCCCCCCTCATTTTCATATATTTCGATGGAATTATAGAATATCTATGTTCCTAAATAAACATTTTGAAAGGACAATGATGTAAAGACGAGACGAGGAATTTAAAATTTCTGTAGAAAATTTACTTTTCTCATAACTCTTTTTTAAAACGGTGTACATTCAAAATATGTGTGTTGGGAACCTATATATTCTGTAATCCAATCAAAATAAATACACAAACCTTAAGAATATGTTTGATTTAAAAGAAATAAATCTATATAATTTATGAAACAATAATAATAATTATAACTGTTAAATTAATTCTGCATTAGTAAAACAGCATTATTTATAAAGTGCAAAAAAAGGCCAGTATTCTTCCTCCTCTCTCCTATTATTTGTGCTGTGCCCGACAGGGTCCATAATTGTGACTATATTTTTTCTTCCATCTTTATACATTATGGTACGCAATAAAGAATTGAGAATTTACAAATTATTTTGGTATTACGTTTGCATGAACTTCGCATGCTCCGCAGGCCTCTTAATAAGGGACATTGTATTACCCAGTACAAACTGAAGTTTTGAGATGGATGTAGCTGAGCACCAGTATTTTACATTTTCTGACTCCATCCCACCACAGCGCAGTTATCACTTGATGATACAATGCGTCTTGTTTAGACGTTGCGCCTTGCACCTTGCGCTGAACCTTGTTAAGGCGCTTAGACGAGCTAAATTAGCAACTCTATTTGTGGTGGTTCAAACTTCGTTTGAAATGCTGTTAGAATAAAGTTCTAATCAGCTTGCACTACAAAGAGGTTGTTACGTCAGCCACTGCGGGACAAATAGCGCGAAATGAGTGGTTTCGATCGATTTACAAAAAAAAACTATTGATTGGATTAATAAACTAAAACAGTATCTAATATGCAAATATATTGCTTGCAGAATTATTTGCCACAAAATCAGAATGATCGCATGCATATTAGTATGTTTTTTATTGTTTGAAAGATATTTTTAGAGATAAGTTCGTGATTTGCTTTTATCGAGCCAAATTAATTGTATTATGTTTTCAAAACAGTATCATGCTAGCATATATCCTGAAGAATATCATATATTTTTCTGGTCTTGTTTAAAGCAGTGAATCATATACTTTTAGAAATTATAAAACTCGCGTTTAGCTCATGTAATCGCCTTAAGACTGGTTTTCAGACTTTAGGCTCACTGACTATAATACCTTACAACTGTCTAAATACAAATGACAGCCTGGGACCAACGGAGAGACGTGTTTTTCAAGGTACGGGGGAAAAGTAATCTAAATACAATTTAAAAAAAACTTTCAAGTGGAAAAGTCCATAAAATCCATACTGATATTAAATCTAATTTTGGAACAAAAAGTTCAAAGGACCTATCATTATATACGTAAATTATCATATAACAGTATTACAATAACCACGGAGAGTAATTTAATTGTCCCGTGTTCAAATCGTTGCCTCGTGCCATTGAATTATTAAATAGCCCCAATCAATATTATTACCTGCGCAATTTGGTATTCTAAAGGAGGATTTCTTCAAAAGTTTGCTAATGAACAGAGAGGTCTGTTGTCTTTATTATTAACTTAGTTTGTTAAAATTATTTCGTAATTATTTTACTTGATTATTCTTTAAGTGACGTCATTCTGTTTTCTTAATACGAACACCGTGTATGTTTAAGAATTTAGTCGCGTGTTAATTTTAACGAATATCAAGTAAACATAATTTGCGAAGTCTTTTCCCGTCTATGTTGGGGTCGGCTTCCAGTCTAACCGGATGCAGCTGAATACCAATATTTTACATGGAGTGACTGCCTATCTGACCTTCACAGCCCAGTTAATACTGGGTAATACGATAAGAACGTTGTCAGACTTTTTGGGTCACTTACTACTTGTAACGACCGTCAAAGATGGACAAATGACAGCTGGGACCAACAGCTTAACGTGTTTTCCGAGGCACGGAAGAAATTCGGTATGTGAGGGTGGTCACCCATCCACAGACCAACCTAGGCAAGCACAGCTTAACCTAAAGATCGACCCTAGGGGCTGATATTATTTAAACACGAGCTCTACGGATTCTGATTGAAAAAGAAGCTGAGCATTTCTGTCGAACTCTATTTGCTAGAGTAGAGTTTGTATAATTAATACGTACGTAAGTACTCAGGTCTATCCCTGAAACACTCTAGGTACACAGGTATAGCTAATAGTATACCCACATTTATTTATTTATTCATCACTTCAAGCATAACGTACAGAGGCGGACTTAATGCCAGTCAACCTTTGGGTGATGCATGGAGAAGCAGTTATATATCTGAAAAGAATTTAATTAATACAAAAAAAAGATACACAAATACTATAGAAATATAGCAAACTCTCTCACACACACAAGTCACGCACACACACTCACACACACACACAAGTCACGCACACACACTCACACACACATATATCACTCACTCATTACACCTGTTATGCACATCTAAATCACCATAGAAGTAGAATTTAAAAAATCCGTTACATATTATATGCAAGAATTTTCCAACTTTCCCGGTTCTAATAGCAGTTCATGTTCTACGTTCATGCAATTTAAAACAACCTTGATATAACTTTGTTCGGTACCCTATACTTTACTTCAGCAGCGGTTTCAAATTATCTAAAGTGACCTGTAAAGCTAACATAAACCGCTGTTTTACAGCACTAACATTGTTTCTAACAATATCTTTAAAATCTGTTGTAAAATGTCAGGGTTAACTTGGTTAGGTAATTCAGCGAAACGTTCTTAAGGAGACTACATGAGCTAAAAAAATATTGGTTGTCTGTAAAGTCGGTTTACGGACGATAGATTTACGTGATAACGTCATAATCATTATTTTATGTAATACAAAAAAGGAGGTGGAACGTTACTATGGAACGTTACTATGCTATGGAACGTTACTATTTTTCATGAGTGTTGCTGGTATTATCAATTTATAAGACGTTATCACGTCAATAAAAACTAAAAATTAAAAGCTAAAAGAAATACTGTTAGAATAAAGTTCTAATCAGCTTGCTCTACAAAATCGCTGTTACGTCAGTCACTGCGGGCGGAATAGTGCGAAATGGTGTAAGAAAGGTGTTGATCGATTTACATAAAATCTATTGATTGGACTAAAAAATTAAAAAAACTATAATGCTTATAATTATGTTGCTTGTTGAATTATTTGCCAAAAAATCAGAATGATGGCATGTATTTTAGTATGGTTTTATGTGTAAAAATATTTCTTTTTTGAGATAAGTTCGTGATTTTTTTATCCAGTAAAATTAATTGTATTATATTTTCAAAACACTATCAGACTAGCATATATACTGAATAATATCATATATTTTTCTGATTTTGCTTATTGCAGTGAATCATATACTTTCAGGCATTATAAAACTCCCGTTTAGCTCCAGTAGTCGCCTTAAAAGGGCATTAGATGTAAACATGAGTTATAAAGATAGGTTATATCACATAGTATAGGTTTACATCTAATAAACATTTACCTCTAGTAACTAACCTGCACTGGGCCCATATGGTAAAATTACAACCACCATCAACAGACTAGATGTAGAAGTCTCATCAATGGGAATATTATAAGCTAATTGGGTAACATAGTGAGCTTATAATGCTCTAATTGCTAGAATACAAGTCTTTCTTTTTTAATGGGGATTCACCATTATTAATCACGAAGGCTGGTTGGTGTCACTATCACGTTTCCGATTTTTTGTTTACAAACATGCTGGATTCCACACTGGGCCTTTTTTTGTGATGCAGTACGTCTCATAATCCTATTTCCTTTCCGAGCAAGGGTCTCTATGTGTTCCTTTTCCTAGAAGAGGGTAAATTATAGGCATATTGTAAAGTGTACTCGATACCAACTGCATGATGCTTATGCGTTTAACAAACAATGATAGCTGAAATAATAACGTTGACGATATCACAAAATGAGCGAATGGCAAACAAAACATTATTGGAGGAAGTATTTTACTGTTGACAAAGGTCAAATTAAATTCAACCAATTAATAATATTGTTGTAATAAACCTCGTCTTTTAAGGAAGGTAAAGGTACATCAGATATCGTTGAAGACAATTCAATCACGAAGATAGACAGTAAAAGGTCTTGACAAAATTCACCTTTAAATGGTAGAAACGATGTAAAATGTTTGTTTAATATCGGTAAGTGGCTTGTCAATTTTATTCCCTACAATATTAATTGATAAAAACTAAACATAACGTTTTAAAGAGCTGAAACGATTTTGGTAATTAATAAAAATACCAATTTAGCAGGAAAGCTAAGAAATACGCTTTCTTTACATTAAATGATAACAGTTTAGGAAACAAATGAATGTCCACTGAAATATCTACGTCCAGTCCTGAAATCGGAGAAACGCAAAGAAATAAGCAATTTTTACGTTCTCATTGTTTTGCATTTTGGCATAAAAATGTTAAAAAAGTATTCAGACGACTTTTCAACGACCCCTTTTATGGCATTTTTTAAGTACCTGAATGTTAAATGTTTCGTTAAATAAATAAAAAAGCACAGACAAAAGCGCAGAAGTATTTAGCCAGGGTACCAGGATCGCAGTCGGGGCAGGAAGTCGTAAATACGGTTTTATTTGAAATGTGCTGGAACGCAAGCATTGTGTGAATGTAACGGTACCCAGGGGTCATGTAACTCGCAAAACTCTAGAACATTTTATTCGGGATCCGACCATGCCTGTTTAGTACTAATATACGCTCTTTATTACATCTTCTGTATGTTAAAAATTAGTGCCCGGGCCTGTCCATGCGTTAGTTGAAATTCCTAAGTTCATGATCTACACAGAGAAGCGTGTTTATTTGGGCTTCATTAAGATTAAACTAGGCCTGATAATAATTAAAATAGTTGAAGTCGAGTAGTGACTTAAAGTTTTCAGGAAACACCTACCTAATAATTTGCAAACTTAATTTAAAACATAAAATTACCATCAGCACGGTGGACTTAAAATTCTTCCACCATTTTCTACAAGAATAATTTTCATAAAAATGCTTTACGAATTCCTTATTCGAGTAAGCAAGTGGTTTATGAATACATATATGTACAGCAGTCGACATATCCGTCCTACTTGAATATGTGATGGGCCAACAAATGCTCGTTACCATACCCGACAAAAATGGAACAACTACATCTTGATAAAGTAGACATTAATTTATTACGTGAAACGTAACGTTTTACCGAGCTATTGTTAATCACGTGAGACGGAGCACCGATTCAGCGATTCAACGTCATCCAACGGTGCGAATACCTGTTCGATTTTCCAATTTGCTTTCTTTATTAGAATTCTGGGGGCGTTCGTAAACGGCAGGCAGTTTGTCCGCGGTCACCGCGCCTGGCAATTTCGCCTTCGTTTTTGTTCGTATTTTCTTTTAATTCACAAAATAGCGGTTTGTACCAATAAATCTTCAGTTCTGTGAGCACAATGCTGCTGTCGTACGTTGAATGTTTCTTTTCGTAAAAGAGTTGTAGTCTCAAAAAGAGCTTTCTTCTATCTAAAAATAGGGTGGTAAATGTTGTGACCTACGTAGTTAGTTCTAGAAAACTTATTAGTTGGCAGTATGTTTCTAAGCGTCCGGTACCAAGAAGTGGCTCCCATGGGGATTGTGAGGAACTATTTATGGTTCAGTGTGGCAATATTCCGAGAATCTGTTGCAAAGGGGCGTGTCATCTTGCTTTGGGAAGTTAAAACCAATAATAGAGAAAGCGTCTTGGGACTCGAGCAGTTTGCGCATCTTAACTACTTTATACTGTCCCCAGATTTACAACAGCGAGAAATTGACTGTGCTAGGGACATAATTATTCCCGTTCAGCTGTGCCAACACAGATTGATTAAAAACCCTTTAATCTATTATGACTTTGTCCATTTTTTATGTCAAGGAATTTTTTGCCTTATTTGTTAAAAGTATCTTTACGTAAAAAATATAAAAAGAAGTGATGTTACGTAAAAAGAATATTAATCACAGGAAATTGTAATTAATTAGCGCTCACGCGAATTCCTTGAGCCGAAAAATAAGTAAGGATAATCTACTAATTTTATTACAGAAATGTTTTTGCTTTTTACGCCTTGATAATTCATAGGCACTTAAATTAAAGGCGACTTATTTTGAAGACATAAATTAAAATTTTACATCTGTTAAAGAATAATTTAAACATAAGTATGATTTATTTGCAAGCAATATTTATGAGCTTAGCACTAGTTATCATGTAATAATAATATTAAAAGATTATTTATCTCTCAGTGACATGTTATTTTTGCTCGTGTTTAAAATGTAAACTTATTTTAGAAATACAGTCAGCTGTTAAGAATCTATAAGAACATAATTTAAAAAAAAAAACTACATACCTGTCGTGGTCCTTCGAGCCGGATATGAACCATTGACTTATGAATTTTATTCTACAACATCGAATTCTTCAACATGATATTACAAAAACCTACACCGCGACGTACCACACTCGTAAATAAATCAATAAGAAGTCAGTACTCCTGAACTTTTAACTAGGCATCAAACCGTTGCTACCCTTAAAAATCTTCATTGAAGTATGCCTAAAGGCGGAAACATTATCCAAACCAACTCGTCACTGGCTCGTAACATTATTATGAGAAAAAAAAAACTTTTCTGATTATACCTAATACCGAAACTCGCTTTTCGTCGTCATTGTACGGATAAATAAGCAAAGTATTATAATTGAAGAAACCCCTCAAGCTATACGAATTACATAAAAGAAGAAAAGGAAGAAATACGAGTACTTTCCAATGCTTCTTGTATCATTACGATTATTCCGAACGCGGATTTGATCAAATGAGATATCTTGAGGACACAAAAGCACTTGTTTTCTAACAAACTTGTGTACTCACTTCTTTCAATTTCAGTTTTACGGACGTAACTTTACTATAGACTTTCACTATTGTAAACTACAGTTTATTCAATTCCAATTTTTGGTCGATCACTGGCTTTTAAGATCACACGCCTCCGAGTTTAAGAGACAAGGTTCGTATTGTATGCATGAATATATTTTAGATCAAAGCGTTTTGTGCACAAATAGCTATTTTTATTATGGTTATTTTTTATTATGATATCCTACTCCGTTATTTGCGGTCGCAGCTGAAGTCGAAGGTGCATTGTACTTGGGTTCACTATACGGGTGGTCACTATTATTACTTTAAGATCTTATATTTAGAGATTCTGAAATTCTGTCACCCAGCGACATTTCTGCTAGCTATGCTGATACATTCGGTACCACATTTTTTTCTAATGAGAGAGCATTTTTCATTGCATAGGTCGACGGTAGATTTCCGTAAATATTATTAATGTTAGCAGCAGAACTGGTCGATGGGGCGTCTGCACTAGTAGACACTGAGTGGTGGTTACTGGCGTTATTGTGAGATTCTTGTGTGTGTTGGCTTATATTAAATTCGTTCTTAGTTATAATAGAAGGTATGATATTTTGATATCAGTAAACAGACAAATTGCGAACCGGCCGCCGTTACCTAATACGGACCGGTACACCAATAGTATTTATATGGAAGTGTCCTTGACCAGCGCTGCTTCCACAATTTGTCCGTGAACATTTAATCCGGTAATTTTAAACCACTGAAATAACAGTTCACTGTGCATCAAACTAACAAAGATAATTCTAAAAATGTTTAAGCCCTTCAAAAATAGGGTAGATGTCCTTATAATGCGAACCCTAACAAATCCGAGACTTAAACCCTCCATACAAGGAAAGATGATTAGCGGAAGTCAACACTCCAAAGTATCAACCTTAATACTCTGCAATACGATCTTTATAAGTAACTTTGAAGGTCCTTTATTTCTGCAGTTATTTCGATACTGCCTGGTAAGGGTAATTTGCAGGCCCATCGCCTATGGGTCTCGTTAACTGGGTCGTTCCCCTCACTTTTATAACTTGGGTATGAACCCTATTTGTTATCTTTTGTAACATAAACGTCACGCTTGTGAGCCCTGAGGGTAGGTAGAGATGTTGTCATAAAGTTTCCCAATGATAGTCGTAAGGATTTATGTGATAAAGGGTGAGTAACTACTGCTTACGTTCTGACGGCTTGATTGGCGCATCTGATGGATGATTGGCTTCTGCACAGTGAGCCACTGATTTATGAATATCCTACTTGAAGTATTTTTAGACCTATGAATCTGTCCTATGCTTCAGGAACTCTTTAGTTAGTTAAGTGATATGAAATACGATCAAGATTTACATAGCATAACATCACGCCTGCAATCCAAGAAAGGTTAGGCAGAGGAGTACCTAATAGTACACCCACATTTAAATAACTTGTATTTTTATGAGATTTAATAAAAAAAATTGTTTTGATAATTTTCAGTCCGGAACATTCCACATATTTCAAAGAAAAGGCGCTTTTACAAATTTGGCACGAGATTTCAAGCACTCCTTTCCAATAATACCACAGCACAAATATAACCTCTGACGTCATATCAGTACACAATACTGCACAACAGTTCCAAAGAGCACCTCCTGCTAATAATTCGGGCTATTGGCATTCGGCCATAGGTCGCAAGCTCGCTTTGAATACCACAAACATATTGTGTGTATAATTCCAGCTAGCTTCTGAATTCCTGGTACAAAATTCGTTTCTAGATTCCATTTGGAGATATGTACGCGTTATCTTGGAGATTTGATTGTTTGTGTGTATATTTGGTTATATAATGGAATTGTATTCTTAGGGTAAGGTAGAGGAAACTATTATGTTCCGTATGTTTGCGTACTATATTATGTGTACCTAGTTGAACGTTTTACAAAAGAAGAGAACCAGGTAAAGGTATAAAGAACCAGTGTTTAAAAGCTAAGCCACAAATATTATCTAAACAATAAGGCAGTTCTCCTCGATACGGCCCGCATTGTGAGGAGGTTCTTGTCTTTGGAGCCCTAACCACCGGTAGCTTGGGCCCTGCTCCTGAATCGGCGGCCATTATGTTTTACATTAAGGAAATATTTAAAAATGTATTAAATCAGATCATCATCATTCTTTTGCCCTTATCCCAATTTATTTGGGTTCGGCGCAGCATGTCTTCTTCTTCCATACTCCTCAATTTTTCGTCATCGCATCAGACACTTAAATTAAATCAGACGATGTAATGAATAAAGGAAACAAAAATATGTAGAAAATACCACATTGTACATAATTTGTATTTAAATTGAACATGGCTTTAAGTACCTTCAATCATAAATATCAAATCAAGTACCTAACTTACTTCCAAATCAACACAGTTTGTAAAAAAACAGACGAATACCGTCACACTCGAAAACAATGTGGCTTTTTCTTCAAGTAAACACAACGGTTGAGAAGGAAAAAAGGAAAATTGAAACTTTATTCAACCAATTTGGCCAACGAAATTACGAACTTACACACTCTAAAACCCCGGTATTGTGTTTTTAGAACGAAATTCCTTTTTCTCACAAAATTCGCTGAAGATTCTCCCTTAAACTCTACCGACAATTATGTGTTTCGATACCGAAACTCTGAAAGATTATCGCGAAAGAGAATTAATCACGTTTCGTGGAAAGAAAGACGATAATTACTGGGCTAATTGGCTAAAGGTTACTTGTGTTAAGGTGCGACCACACGCTCCACCCTACTTGCACGAATTTCAATTTGTGCAAGTAAGATGGAAATGTAATGTTAAGAGTGACCGTGTAAATCACTTGCACAAACTAAAGTAAGACAAGTTAGCATGTGCTTTAAGTCTTTGCTAGATATTTGATGACCAGACTAATCCCAAACTGTGTGTGGTAAGAAAAGAATTGTCTGATGAGATGACGAAAAATCAAGAAGCATGGAAGAAAAAGACATGCTGCGCCGACCCCAAATAAATTGAGATAAGGGCAAGAGAATGATGAATAATCCCAAACTGTGAAAATTGAGTGGCTTTAGTTTTAATATAGGTACTGCAGTATTCACTTTGCGATTAATATTTCACAAAGTAGATCACTACTTCGCCAAAAGTATTAAAACTTTCGGAAACACGATTTCATTTCATTCTCTTTGTAGTAAAATAATACTCAAACCGTTTACAAATAGCGTGCATGTGTGAAGCCGACGCAATCATGCTCTTTGCGCAAAGTTTGACACAATTTGCGCATGTAAGTCATTATTGTATAAACGTTCAGTACGAAGTTTGCCCAATCATTATCACAAACTGCGCATGTATTCTTTATAATATGTGGCCGAACCTTTATCGTATGAAGGTTTCGGCTTGCGGCTTGTAAAGGTCTACCAAATTAAATGGTTGTATGTATATTGTATACGAACAAAATAGTTGACCTAGATTGTTATCGTTTGTTTATTGTAATATGTTTTGAATCTAAATGAAATAGTTACGTAAGGAATGCTAGTCGCTAGATTTTATGTGAATTTACCTAATAATTTTGGTGTAGGTTAGTACTTAGGGCTTATTTTTTCAGTGCTAGCTTATGGAACTTAAATACAAATGTATTTTTGTTTCTGCTGTATTTTTTTTGTAACTAGTGAGTATGTATTTTTTTTTTGTGAGCAGTGTATCCAGTTTATGAAAGCTATATCTTAGATTTTATAATTAATCTACACAAGCGGAGTTATAGGAAAAGCTACTATTTTATGAATTTTAGAGACACCTGTCCAAATAATTTTGGTTAAAGCATTTAAAACTTTGTTGTTACTCGTAATTTGAAGCACACTAAATAATCACGAATAAAGTTCTATTAGGGCATAGATTTTGATTGATTTTCATAGATTGATTCGACATAGGAGAGATACGAAACTGTAAGAATGCCTCAGTGAAAATTGTACCCTAATTAAAATGTATATACCTAATTTCGCACAAATAATAAGATCGCTTACACTCTAAAATGGGTAATGTAACATATTATTAACTAGATAAGTACCAGTACATATTTTACGTTTGTAAAACCATTTGTTGTTTGTAACAGGGCTGTCCGGATAAGCCGGATAAGTGTTTTTTTAATCAATAAAATATAAAAAATAAATTATGAATATATATGTATTTTTTTAAGTGAACATCACGTGGTTTCACCCGTGTAGTTCCCGTTCCCGTGATTGTACGGGGATAAAATATAGCTTAAGTTACTCGTTGATAATGTAGCTATCCATTGCTGAAAGAATTTCATAAATCAGTTCAGCAGTTTTTAAGTTTATTCGTTATATTATCATTATTATTATTATAAGCCTACATTGTCCCACTGCAGGGCAAAGGCCTCCCTTCCCTCCTTCCACATTTCGCGATCTTGTGCGATTGTAGGCCAATCCTTTGCGAAAGAGTCTAGCTCATCCCGCCATCTCCGTCTGGGCCTGCCGCGTTGTCGTTTCCTGCTATTTGGTAACCACTGAGAGGTAATTTTAGCCCATTGCTCCTCCGACATGCGGCAGATGTGACCAGCCCAGTTCCACTTTAGCCCGGCAGCCGTAATGCCAACATCAGCTATTTGGGTTTTGGAGCGAAGTATAGAGTTTCTAACACGGTCCGTAAGTTTGACACCCAGTATGCTTCGCTCCATAGCTCGTTGGCAGACCCCAAGTGACGACCAATTCGTTATATACAAAATTACAAATTTTTCCTCTTTATAATTTTAGTTAAGAAATCTTGATAAATAATTTTTTGATTTAATTTTGGTATATATGTTACTGTAAAAGCCCGAAGTGCAGTAAATCTTAAAATTTCCCAGTAAAACCTAAGTTTTACCAGCTTCAGTGGTAAATGTCCGAAATATTCTATGATCATCGTTAATTTTGGACATGTACCAACATACACTCGGTAAATCTTAAGATTTACCCCAGAGATGCGGTAAATGTTAAAAAATTGACAAATCGAAACGTGTCAGATCACTGTGGCGTACTCGCGAGCACTCTGCAGCCCCCCACAAAAGCGCGCTCGCCTCTACGCGCTTCATTCGATCGTTTTGCTCGTTTAAATACGAAATTGAATATTATAAAATAAAAAAATGGTGAAATCAGGCATTACCTACGTTTGTTACGAAGACTTGTTTAACGTTCTCGAAGAAATACACGTTACTGTTGGACACGGTGGGAGGACAAGGATGATAATGGAATGTAACCGCAAGTATAAAAATTTAACAGTTGAGGCTATTAAGACCTATTTGAGACTTTGCCCACGTTGCTTAAAGAAACAGAAGTCAAATTATATTGATGCGACTGATTATTAATAATAAATAAATGGTTAAGAAACACACATGATAATAAAAGTACTAAAAAATAATAACATTAAAACTGTATCATCATAAATATAATTAAAACTATGTAAAGCTTTGACTGACCGATAATTAAAATAAACGATTAAGAAATAGTCATTATTTTTTTCCCATAACCAACATTAACCAACCATCATTGGTAAATCTTAGCATTTCCCAAACTCGGCTGGTAAAAGCCCGAAATATTGTCTCTTTTTTATAAAATTCGAACATTTACCAACTCATGCTGGTAAATCTTAGAATTTACTGGGAAATCTTAAGATTTACCGTACTTCGGGGTCTTACAGTAACATATATATACGTTTTTTAGTAATTACTAAATCAGCTCTAATACTTAACTCAAGCATAAGTTTTTTCAGTACAGTAAATGAAATGCGTCGATGGTCGAGTAGATGCTACCAGGATTGCTGGGCATGCGGTCCTGCCTGTCCTCTGCCTTACCCATCAAAGATTATAGACGTGATGTTATGTTACGTGGTACGAATAAATTGCAGAAGTGAATACTGACGAATACTTCAGTACATTAACTGTCACAGTGTCACAGTCCGGTTTTCGAAGTCGACTCATTTATCAAAAAAGAAGGTTCAGATATAACTGATAAACGAACCGATTAATCGAAAAAGTTTAAAAAAATTGCGCTACAAATTAACATCGCTTTAAAAAGTAACAACATTACAGAAAAAAAAAACAAACGGATGGGTCGTTATCGCGACCATTATGGGAATATAATTTGCATTTCTGTATTAATTCAAATTGTCTCGCTGTAAATTCATTTTACGTTCTTTTGATAATTTGCGAAATTTTTCCTTTTGCATAATGAACATTTTATCTGTAAAAGTTTTACATAATATTGTGATATAAAATTATCTGAAACAGCCGTCGTCACAGTAAAAAAAAGGATTTCTGGAACGAAATGTCGATTAACTGCCTTTTTCAATAACTTACTAGCCGGTTTCGGTAGGTTGCTCAATTTCATTTTTTATTAAAACGCCGATGGTTACAAAAAAACCATATTAACCAACAGTTATTTATACGTTAGTAAGTTACAAAAAACGGCCGTAAATTTTAATACTCTTCCTAATTCTTTGATCTTTAAATGGACTCGTTGATTTAAAATTACAGCCAATACACAGGGTGGAAGGGTCAGTACATCATTCAGAGCATATAAATTTCTCTTCAATTATTAAAAAAAACTACTAAGAAGCTAGTAAAAAAACACACTAGCACCATGTGTAAGAAAATCTGTTTGCTTTATATGGAAACACTACTACCCAACATCGTTAGCTGTGCTCTCACCGCACTTAATTTGGGCGAAAATGGTTTAAACCAAGAAGAGTGAGCTCACACAACCCTCATGAAACGAATGCTACTATTTTCAGCAGAACTGAGCGAGACAAAAAACTAAGGATAAGTAATAACTAAGGATAAGGGATAAGTACTTATTATTTAGCAGGTATCTTCGTGTTTTATTATTACCAATATAAAATTAGGTTTTCTCTGTGACAAAAATATTTATTGTAAATTATTTATTTATTAGTTTTATTACGTACACTTATAAATGCCCATTTAATATAATAACATTATTTATTTACCACCTACTACCCTCATCCGTGTGTCACTGCGGGGGGCCTACTGAAAACCAGCGCTGAGTGTTTTACACCCAGCATATGCTGAGTTGGCTACCCTTTCGTTATGCTGCTGACGCTTGGGGCATGTTCAGCGCAGTTGAGCTGTTTTAATTTAATTGTTAAGCTGTTTGTTATTATAATCTATATGTATGTGCTGCTCTTTGTGTTGTGATGTCCATTAGCGAATAAATGATTATTCTATTCTATTCTATTCTATAAAACAGTTAAATACGCCATCTTATATTTGTATTCCCATATTAACATAACTCCCAACTCCCAGAGCTGCATAAACCCACTATACTTTACATTTTATAGGATTTAAAAGCGTTCAAAGAAGGTGGTACCACCAAATGACCATTGTCTTTCTGTAATTTTCCTCATCAATTTGACTTCCCGTATCATAGTAATATAGTCACCCAGCCATAGATATAGCCCAACTAGGTGGCAAAGCAAGTGGCTTATTAAAAATATTATCATTGCACAAGTTTACCTGCCAAGCAACCGTGTTGTAACGGCTGTTTTACACAAACAACACTCTGCAATAAAGTTCAATACTAAATGAAAACATTCTAAAAAGCACGTTCCTATTACTGCCATCTTTATGTTACTTTCCTCATCTATTTGACTTCTCGCATCAATATAGCCACCCAGCCATAGATATAACCCCACTAGGTGGCAAAGCAAGTAGCTTATTACAAATATTATCATTGCACGAGTTTGCCAGCCATGCACCCGTGTTATGTTATATATATACGGCCTGTCTCTCACAAACAACGCTCTCCAATAAAGTCCCATGTTTGTACGACACAATGTTATTTTATCACTCACGTATAATTTTATTGTAGTGTTATATTGCTAGTGGAGTAAGTGTATTATTAATGCAGTCCTTTTGATTTGCTGACGCTTGGGGTATTAAATGGGTCGTAGTTAGCTTTGGTTTTTGTTTTTTTATTTAAACTATTAATTTAAACACTTGTCATGAACTTACTATTTCTAAGGCGTCATCAGTGGCAGTACAAGGTGAAAAATGAAATTAAAAACATTTAGTTGAAGTAAAAATGAGGTGAGAGAGTTTTAGTTGTGTAAGTAAACGAAGGAATCTGTAAAATTGTTGCTAATGCAGCACAGTACATTAACGGTATCTCGGTTTACACAATGAAATGTATTAATTTATCCACAGAAAGAAGCTATTTCTAAGATTTTTCTCACAACTGACTCGAGATGGCTATGTTTTGTGCACTTAGTCACGTATGAGGGTGTACTTATATGGTGTAAGTACACCACTGTCTATCTATTCAGTTATTACAAGCGTGATGACACGACCAATTAAAAACCTGTCCAATTGATGAGAGAAAACCCAAGTAAAATGTAGTAACAGCTCCTAGCAAAAGATGGCACCTGCATGTCGTGTGCAGAAACAAGCTTCACATGAACATGTCAAGTTGCCAATCAGCAGTCAAGTTGACTGACACTCAAGTTCAATTCATTTCAGTACTGAAATATTGCTTGCAACCGTCTGAAACGGGAGGAGTGCTGTGTAAAGAGAAGTATAGAGGTGTTATTGTGGAACTCCAATACTGATTTACAGGAGTTTTTCTGGAAACTAACGAAAATACCCGATTTACAAAAACATGGTTGAGCACTGAGATATTATTATGTACTATGTGTACTTGCAACCTGCCCCCTGCTATCCATCGTTTTTATTCTAATAGTCTATATTATTATATAAATTTAATCATCATCAACTGCTTAGTCTTTTTCCTAACTAGTTTTACATGCACACACGTACAAGAAAAGTGACTTTAATTTATAACGAGAATATAAATTAGGTAGATAACGACTCACCGACTAGTATATCAGTGCCTAGTGGTGCGACCGACTGCCAGATCATAAGTCTCAAGTTCGAACCCAAGTCGTAATCCGCTGATTTTTCGGATTCATCTGCGTTTTGTACAATTATTAGCATTCGCTTCGGTCAAGGAAAACATTGTGAGGAACCAACATACCTAAGAGATATTTCACAAGGGCTTGTTAAACCAAGTCAAGAGGCCCATGGGCAGCATAAAAACTCTGACACCAGCTTAGGCACTAACTACGACTGGTGAAAATAACTCCAACTTTCGGAATTCCTTCACAGATGGAGCTACTGGTGTAGTACGTACTAATGATCAGAAACTTGATATGCTAAGTACGTTAATGTCATGTATATCACTCAGATAAGTATCCTATTGAGTGACACCTAATCAATGATATTTTGCGTCAAATTGGTAGGGTGTTACATGGATTTCAGGCCGAACTGTACGCAATGAAAACCATTATCATATAACCATTATCGTGCCGACCGGCAAACGTTGTTCGGAATCTCTATCAATTAATCACTATGTGAAATGCTAGTGTTAGGTGACCCAGAGTGGGAGAAGTTATTGGATGGCTTCCGATCCCAAGAAAAAAAGGTAACTCCGCTGTTCCATTTAACATTAAACTGCGTATATGCAATTAAAAACAAGATAAAAAAGTAGAAAATTCAAACACAAAGAAGCGCACTAGACTAGTTTAGGTTTTCAAGTGGGTTTTTGAGAGTGTGCATGTAATAGTGTGATTGTGTATACGAATTTTTTTGTTGAGGCTTCAGTTCAGTTTTAGCAATAATAATATAAACCTACATTAATTCATTTTTACTACAGCTGTACCATCTTGACGACCCAAACAAGTGAGTAGCACCGCTTACCCGTACAGATAAAGGTTTCCCATAAGTGATTTAAAAGATGTTCTTATCCATAGAGATCTACGCTAGGGAATGGGCAACTACAGTATTTTCACAGTTTTTATGTCTTGTGACTGGGGCTGTAGCTACATTTAATTTTCATCTTTGTTTCGACAATTCAAAAGTGCCTGTAATTGGCCTACTTGAAATAAATGCTTTGATTTCGATTTTTTGATTTTGTCTAACGTATGCAGCTGTATCAACAAGGTTTCATATTTAATGGTGTAATAAAGATAGTCCATCAAACTGAACAACTTACTCGAAGGGACCAAAATCGTAATTGCGTTAAATACGTGCGGTATCATTAACGAGATCTTGAACAAAGCCTGTTCTTTTTATGAAAATCGTTTAAAAATCCGCATCTGTGCTAGATATTTAGAGAAAATCAATAGGTACTACACGTAGCAAGTTTTAATTTTGGACATGCAGCGGCGGTCGCTTAAGTAGGTCAAGCCATTTTAATACCTTGTTTTAATTCGATATAATATAACTTGCATAACTATTTACCTACTTCAAACACTAAATGTGATGAAACACATCAGTTCCCATGCAAACAAGTTCCAAATCTGCAGTGTAAGTACGTAGGATTCGATAGGACTCGATTAGATAAATTTGACAGTTATTCTCGATAAATTGAGTTTTTGACTCCATAAAAACTCATTTTATCGAGAATTTACTGTCAAATGTATCTAATCGAGTCCTATCGAATCCTACGTACTTGCACTGCTGTTCCTTTAATTTTAACACCAGATGCAAGAAGATATTGCTAAAAAGAAGTAAATATTATTCTGCGAAAACAACTCCAAACCTCATCTGCTTTGTCTTTTTCCAAGTATGATGGCGTTGGCTTGCAGTCAATAACCAAGTTTATATTAGGTAATACGATATCCAGTGGCGTAGCGTGGGTGTCAGCCGCCCGGGGCGGAAACAATTTTGCCGCCCTTTTATTTAGGTATTTCAATTTGATGTATACTATACATAACATACTTAGATTAGTTCTAGAGAATTTTTGGTAAGATATAGAATAGCAAATTTTCAAAGAATTCTTGAAATATGCATTACATCTACAACAATGAACAAAGAAACAGACCAAATTATAGTTGAATGGATACACGCATGTCACACTATTACTCTACAAAATGAATTTGTCGAATTTGAAGTTATTCGTTATCGAAAAAAAAATATTCCAGAAGAAATTAATTTAAAACAAGTAAATTCGCGAGCGGCGAAATTTTTTTTTACGTTTCTACTCCACTTGTCTAGGAACTCAAAAAAAGTCCCATGAAAATCCGCCCACTATAAACTTCGTTCAATCATATGAGTATTTTTTTGTTAAATTGCACTCGGCTACATGTGAAATGGACGACTGACAATCCAATCAATAACTCGTGGATCCCTCGAATTTGTCACAGAATAAGTAAATGTAAAATTCCGTGTTCTTTTCAATCGGTCCAAATTTGTAGTTACGATAAAAATTGAAATGGGTCAAATATATTTATTATTTATTGTGAAATTTTGCCGCCCCCTAAAAAGTGCCGCCTGGGGCGGGCCGCACCCCCTGCCCCCCCTACGCTACGCCACTGACGATATCCCAAACTGAGACTGGTTGTCGGACTTAATCAAACAATAATTTCAAATTATTTTAACCAGCGAAACTAAAATAACAATCGAAAACAAATAAACATGACGTCGCACAATGTTCACCAACAAACAACAAAACCGCAAACAACAGATGAAATAAAAACAAAAAAACACAATCATCTATTTGAAACTGATTCATATTCATACTGATTCAAATAACCAATGTACCGTGTTATTTTTACATAGAATCAATACTCCCGGACCAGCCTTTAAATTATTCAAATATTCAAACTTCGAATCTGATCGATTCCTATTCGTAAGGACTGGATCTGATGAGAATCAACTGGTTTCAATCAAAGGGGATTAACAGAACTTGCCGACGATGAATTAAAGTGGGTGTGTCCGGGTTCTTGTCGCATTTCAATTTTTATTTTCTTTAATGCTTTTTTTTCCTGTTTGTTTATTTTAAAGTTTTATATAATTGTTTTTGCTTTCCATTTTTTTTATTTGTTTTGATGCATTGTGCACTAAGACTTGTGGCGAGTGCCAAACAAATGTATTTTCTTTCTTTCTTTAATTTTTATTGTCATTTTTATTTTTCCGACACAAGTTTCTAAATGACTAAATTTCTAAATTTCGGCGCTTTTTCTATCGTGATCCATAATCACGGATAAACTGGAGTTAATGCTTATAAGCAGACAAATTCGACATGTTCTTGAAATTAGGAATATGATTGAACACACTACAATGAATACTAGTTGAAAACGTTAAAAAATAAAAAATAATGTTTCATATTATTTGAGTAACTACGTTAATTACAACGCAAAACGAATAATTATTGTTCTCCTAATTCTGTTAAAAAGGGTCTTGAACGAAAACTAATTATTGAGTTTTTCAGTCAACGAAATGAATTTTGTTTTATTTATTTATTTAAACTTCATGTACAATAGGCGGACTTAATGTTTTTTCTAATAAAAGGTAACTAAATCAATACGATTTATGACCGTGTGTTAAAATGATGGTTCTCCCTGAAGAAACGTTTCTAACATCGTATAATTTGCAATGTTTTATCTAAACCAATAACTATTTATCTCCGTGAAGCAATAAAAGTGCCTCACGAAAACGTCGTTAGCTAAATCGCTCCCTAACCTAAAAAGAAATTTAGATTCAGGTCCAGGCGGAATTTTCCTATGAAAAGAAATGTGAAAATGGGAAAAGTAGAAGGTAACTAGAAGGGGGGGGATAATCCCTCATTTTTGCCGCCAACCTTTGGCAATGAGTACTCTTTTCATATCCTGCTCACAAGAGACAACAATTTGCATGTGGAAGTTACTAGTATTCTTTCTAGTTTTACTGGACTAAACTAATAATCGGATCCATGTTTTTGTGCGAATCTTACCAATGAGTCTAAGCAGTGATAGCCTTGTGATGTGACAGTCAGACTATTATACTAAGTCATAGGTTTCATTTAATTCATGTGCGTATCACCGAAGCAATTGATAAATACAGGGTGTAAACAACCTCATCACGAAGCCGTCAACCAAGCATTCTGAAAGTCAAACTAAGTAACTTTATGCAAAAAATATTGCTGGAAAACGATTTTTTTTGGTGATAAATCGTTTTTTGTGGTAGAACTCAATGTTACAGACTCAAAACATTTTCTTTGGGGATGGTTTGAATAGTAGGGAGGGCATAGAGGTGTTTAGAGTAAAAATCTTAAAAAGTAGACTTGTCAAAAAGTTGGAAATTTGACCCACAATATCTCCGTAACTAGAAGATTCCCAGGTATGGAGTAGAACAAAAAAATAATTGCAATGAAAAGGAGAACCACTGCCTTTCGGTTTCGTTAAGAGGTGTTTTCCACCCTTTAAGCAAAAATTTGACCCCCAATGTCTCCATAACTAGAAGGTTGCCAGGTATGGAGTGGAACAAAAAAAATATCGCAATGACAAGGAGAACAAGTGCCTTTCGGGTTCGTTAAGAGGTGTTTTACACCCTTTATATAATTATCAATTGCTTCGGTGAATGAGAACATCGTGAGAAATCCAGCATGAGTGAGAGATATTTCTCGACGGCATGTAAAGTCAAGTCACAGGCATGGGCGGCATAAAAACCCTGACACCAGGTTAGGTCACACTATAGAGAAAAGATTTCAGTGAATCTGATTGCGATCATCGGCACCTAAACCACGTTCAGAAACTGTCAGTGTCCATTCATTTTCAGTACATGAACGCAGTCAGTTAATCGTGTTTAGTTTAATTGTTGATATTCACCCTTAAAGTTGAAGTTCTCACTAAGTTTCCAATTTCAAGGCATTATAATTGATGTATGACTTTGAAGCTCCGTCCGCACTACGGCACAAAGCTCGGTATATGATGCCGATATATGCCGAGCACATGGATCTGAAAAATAAATGTATCCGCACACAGGTTCGGCAAGGCCTTGGCACAACATTCGATATTTGAAGTGGCGAATTAAATAAAAAGGTTTTGGAAGGCTAAAAGGCTTAAACAATATTTTTAATTGGTTATTTCGCACTGTTTTCCATGATCAAAAATTAAAAAGTCTCTGTAAATATACACATGGTGAAAAAATTGATCCTTCATATTGTGATATTATTGACGAAAGATCAGCTCATATATTATACCTCGCTGGATATTTCATCTATTGATAGCCTAGAAAACTTTTCATCGATATTGTGCAGCATCCGCTTGCTTCATTGAAGGAAATCATCGTGAGGAAACCAGCATGCCTAAGTGATTTTCGACAGAATATAAAGTCAAGTAAAAACTCATAAAAACGGCATAAAAACTCTAACACCAGGTGAAGCACTAACCACAAAATAAAGAAAAAGAAGAAGAAGTATTCGTCCATCGTCCTTTCAGTCACTCAGTTCTGTAAAAAAATCTCTTTTTAAGGCTGCATTAAGGGGCCGACGGCGCATGCGCTTTTCATATAAACGTAATACCAAAATAATATGAAAATCAAACATATTATTAAGGTAGTGTGTATATATTTCGATTGAATTACAGAATATCTACGAGTATGTTCCCAAATAAATATTTTAAAAGGACAATGAAATAAAGACGAGATATGAGGAATTACACATTTTATGGAAAAAAATATTTTTCTTAAAACTCTTGTTTATATCAGTGTACATTCAAAAGATATGTTTGAGAACCTATATATTCTGTAATCCAATTAAAATAAATATAAACTACTTTAATAATATGTTTAATTTACAAATCATTTTGGTATTACGTTTGTATGAAATTCGCATGCTCCGCCGGCCTCGTAAGGGGATACCTGAGCTAAATTAGCAACTCTACGAGTATTTGTGGTGGTTCAAACTTCGACTGTAAGAATAAAGTTCTAATCAGCTTGCACTACAAAGTGGTTGTTACGTCAGTCACTGCGGGCCGAATATTGCAAAATGAGTGGTTTCGATCGATTTACAAAAAATCTATTGTTTGGACTAAAAAGCTAAAACAATATGATGCTATAATACTTTCAGAGTTATTTGCCAAAAAAATCTGCAAGCTCGCATGTATTTTATTATGGTTTTTACTCGTTAAAAGAAATTTTTAGATATAAGTTCGTGTTTTTTTTATCGAGTATAGTTAATAATTGTATTACGTTTTCAAAACACTAAAAATATCATATATTTTTCTGTTTTTTTTTTGTTGCAGTGAATCATATACTTTCTGGCATTATAAAACTCGCGTTTAGCTCCGGTATACGCCTTAACGACATTATTATTTGAACACACATCATAGTTTCCAACTGTATACTGTATTGAATGTACACACATACAAAAACCTCTTCCTTTTTCCCATGGGGGCAAGAAAATACTACAGAACACCTGCCACGATCCTTACATACACCTCTTTTAACTTTACCCGGTTACGTTCAATCGATCACACATTCACGCACGTATACTCTGGTATACCACGCCTTAATACACCGATATTCATCAAACTCAAACTCAAATCATTTATTTCAATTAGACCATTACGGCACTTTTGTCAACAATGTCACAATGTCAACAAGACAAAAAAAAAGCAAAGCTACAGTCACTGACACAATGCATAATAACTTGAGTACAGTAGTTGCCCATTCCCTAGCGTAGATCTCTATGGAGAATAACGCGCAAGAAACTCTATGGACAATCTGACAATCTTTTCAATCAAAAATATTGTAACAAAATCTTGGTTACATCATTGATGTTGAGATTATACAGATATGTGAGAACGATGTAGAAATACGTGCACGTTAAGAGCGTCCAGAAAAAAAAAATTAAATCAACCATTAAGCCAGCTAAGAGATGACCAGTCCCGACTGACAGCGCCCGTTCACGAACATGACGCATGGATCAGTATACTATTTATAATTTAAAAAGCTATTTCTTCTTGTACACCATTGTGTCATTAATTAACTATCTTCATTCTTGTCCTTCTTTATCGTGTGGTTATATACCACCCATGAGCCACTGCCTTGGCTTTCAAGAAATGCCGTCAAGAATTATCTCTTAGGCATACTGGTTTCCGTACAATGTTTTTCTTTACTGAAGCAAGTAATCATTATACACATGAAACTGAAAAAAACAGAAGTCTTGGGTTCTAAGCTGGAGAGCTATGACTAAGGAGTTCGACTGTCACGCCACTGAGCTTTCACTAAATATGATAAAAAATAAATAGAAATAAAACACACCGGAAACTATTAAAATGGCCATTCAGTCGAAAATACACTAAAAACAGTCCACTGACAAATGAAATCTCTGTTATAAATATGCCAAAGTAAATCCCTAGCTCCCTACACGCCCAGTAATTTATATCCTTTCATGAGGACAAAAGCATGACCATTTCCAGACTTAATTACAACTAGCAAAAGTGATTAAAATTTGGGATTCTTATAACCCATTAACTAGATTCTCACATACATGTAATTCGAAGTATCCATGCGACGGTAAGCCTCTTAGAGAGAAAGAGAAACTCTTTTAGTAAATCGTTTATTACTGAAAATAACTCTGAAAAAATAAACTGTATAATCACTGTTTTAGGCTTTCACGGTTTAAAACTAAACTTATCAACATTAAAAATAATCACGGAAGATATCCCGTAAGTGACAATATAAGTTTAAACTGTATAATATTCTTTATTGTATTTAAAGCTAAGCTGTAATAGACTTAGAGCCGAATTTTCCTATTAAATTTTGTAATTCGTTGAAATATTTGCAATCTGTTTGATTGCTCATTCTTCAAAAGGTAATCAAAAGCCTTGTTCTATTCGCACTTTAACAACTAAAACAAATACAAATATTTTCATGAGTTTTGTCAACTCATGGAAATATTTTCCTTTCCACATCACTAAAGTCAGGGCAGTTCATGCGTATTTAGCGCAAGACTGCGCTAAATACGCATAATTACTCAAACTCAACTTAAATTAGAACGATCTACATACAAGTGGTCCCTCCCGTCGGCCCTTAGTTCTGCCTGCCCAACGTTGAAAGGTTAAAGATCAACAACATAACAGGTTATAGAATTTCGAAGCAAGGTCTTTTCTTAATGAACCGACCATTTTTATTATAAAAAATACGAAACATGAAAATTCCGTTCCTTGCTCCATTGCGCAATTTCTATGACGTCATTAGCAATATTACCGAAACGATTTTAGCATAAATATAGACTTTCTTTCGATCGCTGGGTTTTTGATCGATTTGGTGCAAAGTTTTAAAACGGATATTGTGAACATGTCTTTGTAAATGTCACAATTACCTAAATTCTTTACCTTGGCGTGGTTGGCGTTTCAAAAGATCAGACAACAATTAAATTAGGTACAGAAAACTCCATATTTTTTTAAAAAACAACATGGAATATGAACTAAAGATAGTAAATTAGATGCTGACCCGAGATGCAACGAAAAACAATAAGACCAAATGTAGCACGTTTTAGTCGACATCCATTTTTAAGTGCAAATGGAAATTGATTAATTATGGCATCCACTTCTGCTGCATTTGCAAATTGCGACGGTAAATCAAAGAGGCACAATACTGCATCCACAATTTCCCCGGGTGACGGCGTATCCCTACGTCATGGGCAATGTTGCCACTCCCATATCGAAACGGCCTTTAATTGAACTGTTCATTGAATTACTACCACTGAAAGCTCTCAATTGAAAAGATTTCTAACCATTTTCATTATTTTTTGACCTCAACACTGCATTTTGTATGCAAAGCTCAAAGTTCGTGAGGCCGGATTCAATTCTGAAAAAGAGCATGGTCAGTATTTTTTTTTAGTTAGATGCTATGTTTTGAGCCATTTTTTGGGTTTATTTTTCTGCTAAATGGATATGAAATTAGACGGACTGATTTTTTTAACTAGATCTTTTATTCGTGGAATTAAATTTTGTTGATCATTATTTCTCAGATCAAGATATCTGGCGTTGGAAAATCATAGCTATATTATATTCACGTGTAGAATTCTAAGTGTCTCTTCCTACGAGATCAAAATCGCGTAAAAAGATGACAGGGCCTGCGTAGCACTTGAATATCCAGAGAAAACTAGTCCTATTTGAAGACTCGACCGTCGTTTTATAAATATTATATTAAAGCAAAGAGGTATTACTGCTTCACAATAATATCTGCAGAGCCAGAATAGTATTTACTTGAAGAAACTTCATGTATAATTAAATGGTTTTGTATATAATTTTGGTTCAAAACTATTGCCAACCGACTGTTCTCGCTAAAGTACATTATTAATATTTTAAAGGGTTAACTTTATAATTTATTCACAAAGGTCAGGATACGGACGTAATGTACTGTATTTTAGTTTAATACGGCAATTAATAATGACCCTTAAAATAGTTATTTAATTTTTAATTGCTGAAAAAGTTATTGTTATATAAGGCTTTTTTTGTAATGGTAATTAAAATTTTATTACATTAGTTGGACGCATACTGTTTTTTTTCCTATTAATTCCCGAAGCACTAATTACTCGATAATGCGTTAATTCATTGAATTTATAATAGTAAAATGATTATGAGTGTAGTACCTGAACTTTTCATCAAAACTGATTGACCACGACCGGATAAACTAATACAGTAGCATTAATATTTAATTACTTTCGATTTATTACAAAATTAAACGGTTTGATCGCAAATTACTATTCATAACGCACCAGCGGCACTGCGACCGCTCCATGTAAGTTGAAATCAACGGCACGGTTTAATCAAAATCCATCGAATTCAAATTCGCCCGCACACATCGTGAACGCTGTCCTATAAAAAGGACATTAATTTATTGGCCACGTTCGCTGCTCCGAATAAAAACTGATTAGTTATAGAGGAACCGGCAATACGGACTGAGCATGTTGCTCAATCGTACCAATCCTGTTACTATGCTAATTTTATTGCAGAAAACACCAGTACTTACCGGCGGTACCTATGCAACGCAACCACACGAACTCGCACCCAACTCACTTACTTAGTCGCACGCAAGCACTTAATCACAAGTCACAAACATTTGTTCACAATCATCGATATGGTCATTTCCACGCATGTGCTGACACTGAAACACGTCACAGACACTATATGGGGTCACCAGTTCTGTTTTGTCGGGGTGCGACGCGTACAGGCGTTCACTCGCTCGTCGCAGCCTCTACTGGCTGGGGCGACGCTACCGCGCGTGCCTAGCCCCTCACCCCCACCCCTCCCCGGTTACCTCGCAGTACAGGCAAATAGAAATAAAGTATGCGCTGTAAGGACAGTACGTGGAAGAAAAAACGGATCTAGATGCCTGCAGGCGAGTTAGTTAGATCGGGACGTTTCAAAGACTCGATGGAGCCTCAGCTTCGCTGCTTGCAAGCTTGTTATCACTGTACGGGCTGGATATTCGAAGTAATAGTGATTTTTCTCATGTTATTTAACGTTTCATATTTATTCGAGCGGCGCGGAATTTGTTTATTTAAAATTTATAAACACGTAACTGGCCTTTTGGGATATGTTTCAACGAGTGACGTCAGTAAATTTGGTGCGACAGCTTTTTTGAGCAGAAAATTTTAAATACTCATGTTCTTTTTATCGAGCTTTTTATTCCATATAAATACAACATTTGTATATTATTCTGTATTGTACGGTATTTAATGATCTGAATGTTATCACAACATGTTCGTTTTCCTCGTTAGATATAAAGACGGATTACAAGTTTCTGGGAAATTGTTATGAACGTAAGAACTTTCCTTGTTTGTACCTGTATTAATAACCCTATAAGGAAATAACACTAACGATTTAACATTATCACCGATACCAACAATAAACTCCTACGTAATAATATGTGTGTCAGACGGTACAGCTTTAATAGTTTATTTTCACAGCTTTCAAAATAAAAAACCTTCAACGTCCCACGTAAATGTTATGTCATCCAAAACGTCCTAAAAATAAAACTAAATCACAAATCATTCCAAACTTGTATCTGTCAACAGGCCTACCCTTTTAGGATAAGAATGTCAGTAACAAATTCTCATCATTCGAAAACACACAACCACATTTTTCGTATACATGTACTCTGTATAAAATGTAAAGGTACTATACATATAATGTACAGGTACTATACACAAAATGTATAGGTACTATACATTTTCCCCGTTTTGAGTTGACACCTGCGTTCGAAGTAAGACATATTGGAATTCATAAAGGACCATTCTCTCGCATCCGTGCGATTTTCTTTGTAAAATGATGTATCTGTATTGTATACATAATTTAACTTTTTCTTGAGCACATGTGAAATTCCAAAGTACTTTTGTTACTTATTACATTTTTTTGTTCGCGGCACGCCTACACTTTTCAATTGTGAAGTTGAAAAGATGAGAAAAGGTAGTTAAGGGTGTTGGTTGGGACGTTTTTGATTTTTATTTTTAATGATGGCGGCGAAAATGACTGCTGAAAAGGGTCGGTTTTCTATAGGTGCCGAAATTCGGTTGATATACGTGTTAAGTAGAAAGTTTTCGTATTGTACTATTTGACATTGACCTCGTTTAAGTAATTGACGTTGTAAAGTATGCACAGTTAATATTTGCTAAGTTATGGAAGTCTTTACAAAAAACATAGTCTCTCCTATTATTTCTTTCTCTCTATAAAATGGTATTAGAGTTTTTATGTCGCCTATAGGCCTCTAATTTGGCTGTTCATAGCGTCAGGCAAGCTGGTTTCCTCACAATGTTTTTTTCCTACACCGAAAAAAAGTGTTATTTTTACAAAACGCACCTAATTTAGAGGTCCACGACTAGGTTATCACCGCTTTTTACAATCTCCTGAATTAAATAAACTAGCAAGACTCTAATTTTACAATGATCTTGTTGACAACAATGATCTTGTTCTTTAGAAAATGATCTTATACAAAATCCTCTTATCCTCTTTTAGTATCTCTTATCAAATTGAAAGAGTGAGTTAAATTTTATTAACAACCACACTGAGTACTGTATATTTTACACATCCTTTATTTCCCCTACTTCCGTAGAAGGATAACCCACTGTCATGCTCTATCCTTTTCTTTCGCATTCGGAAGGGCACTTCGGGGATGTGCGTATTCGCTCACACACGTGTTTATTGTGTGATGGTAAGTAGGTTGCAGCTGATTAGCGATGTTAAGTGCTTATAGAACAATGATTAATGAAGTAAAGTGATCTTGTTTTAGTAGAACTGCGAGTTGTGGGGATGGTAATGAATGGAAGATAGTCTTGAGGATTTTTTTAGAGTGTGCATTCATTGAAAGAAACACTAATTATTTTATTAACTGGGGAGGAAAACTATAAAAGTGAAAAAAAAACTCTTAACGAAGTCGATAGATACTTGTTCTCTCCATTATTGCGAGATTTTTTGGTTCTACTCTATACCTGGGAACCTTCTATGTAGTTATGGTTATACAAACAAAAAAGTATATATGTAGTATATCAACTATCTAGTGTCCACGACACAAGCTTTGCTTAGTGTGGCACTAGGTGGCGCTGTGTGTTAATGTCCAGCGATATTTATTTATATTGGAGATCAAAGTTAGAACTTTTTGACAAGGTTTTAATAAATACAAGTTTTTATTGGAAGATTCTTAAAAAAACATGCTTTAAATGCCTCCACGACCCCCGTACTACAATATTCAATCCATTCATCAGCACAGTGTTTTGAGAGCGTTTCATTGATTTCTACAACAGAACATGATTTTTCACCCAGCAATCATTTTTGTGTAAAGTTACTTAGTTCGATGTACAGAAAAGTTCAAAATGATGTACATTTTAATAATACAGGGCGTAAACCACTTCATCACGAAACCGTCAACCAAGCATTCTGTACATCAAACAGCATCAAACTAAGTAACTTTACGCAAAAATTATTGCTGGGTGAAAAATCATGTGATTATTGCTGGGAAACATCTTCTTTTTTTGGGGTGAAGAATCACGTTTTGAAGTGTAACTCAATGTAATGCATTTAAAATATTGTGCTGGAGGATGGATTGAACAATTCGGTAGTGAACGTGTTTAAAGTAAAAGTAGTACAATAAAAACTTGAATTTAAAAAAAAAACTTGTTGAATAGTTGTAACTTTGACCCCCAATATCTCCGTAACTAGAACGTTCCCAGATATAACGAGAATGAAAACAAGAACGTACCTTTCAGCTTCGTTAAGAGGTGTTTTACACCCTTTATAATGAACACACAATGTCGATTATCTTCTGATCAATAGAAAACACGACCAAGTTTTTAATAGGTTCACTATGTCTATTAACAAAGTTCCCCAACTTTGCTCTTACCAAACATCATGTAAGCTAGTATCGATCTCTTTCTGAAGCAATTTCACGTAAACTTGTTTTGTAACCTTTCATTTAACATTGACCTCGGAACGCTAGTGAGTGCTTACGCAGGTTGATTCCGGCCGACGACGCTTGGATTCAGCGGCAAACGGGAGATAGACGGGATACAGAAGGGATACAAATAGTTGCCGTGTGTTGCTGTGAGAAAACACAAAGTATATTCTTAGATAATTAGTTTCTAATGCCGTTTTTTACGCATCGTCACATTTTAAAATGATCCAAAATTTAAAAGGGGAATCTAAAAATAGTGTTCCACACTGTAAAATTTATAGTTTTTTAAATATATTAATGAAATATAAAAATAATGGATCGCAATATTACGAGCTTAGGATACAAAAGCGAGCGAAGCAAGCTTGGGGGGACTTGGGGTACCCCAACATTGGGTAAGGTTGGGTTATTTTAAACCCTGGAAACAGAAATAGGAGCAACAACGCTTTCTAGGCGAATATAAAGTGTTTTGAAGTTATTTTTTTACCAACTAACTGGTTCCGGCGTTGGTTTTCAATAAAGCTATAGTGGAAACCATTATTATTGTCTTTCATTCAATTAATTTTAAAGCTAAAGATATAAATAGTGTAAACCATTATTTTTACAGTAAATACATGCCATTTAAAGGTCAAAAATGTTGCACATTTAAATGAGTACAGTCAGGTGTAAAAATGTTACCCGTCTGTATCGAACTTATTTGATTTTGAACTATTTGCTAGCCTTAAAAGGATTAATTTTACGTTACCAATCGTGGGGTCGGAAAACTTAATTTCGAAACTGGGGATTTGCGGATTTTACTCAATAGGATTTCGTTTATTTGTAAATACTGTATTGTTGAGGACAACAAAATTCAATTTGTTATACAAATAAATACCTGTACAAAGTCGATACTTTTCGGTTTCTCAAACGACTGTAAGTTAACATTTTGCGTAAAGGACCTGTCTTGAATTTCAAAGCTAGCCATAATTTTACGACTCCTACTTTCCATATTTATTACCTCAGTTGTTGGCGAACAAATTCACTGTATATTTTTAACGCTTAACTTATTTCTGGTCGAGCACAAAACAGCTTGCCGATAGTAATTTATGTTTAGATCAGAGACTTCAACCTTGTTTAATAATAATATTGTTTGCTTACTCTGAATACAGAATATTGGATTGTCTCCAGCGGGCAATTTATACGTATTACGTTCTAAACTGACATGACAAAGGATATTTGAAATGTAGAATACTAAATAACCTTTTCTTGGATACGTCTCGGTAGTAATTCAAAGCTACATAATGCTACGAACAATTATTTAGTCAATGTCTACGAGGCGTAGCACATTTGCTACGCGTCTACGCGGCTACGAATTCTCGTAGGCGTATATCAATGTGTGTGTAGTGTTCGTAACAGTGAATTTCTAGGAAGCACGATTGGATGGATTTCCTTTTAATTGATTATTCATGAATATTTAAGAATTAATAAACTCTTAAATATTCTCTTCTACTTCTTCTTAAAAAAAATATTAGGTCATATCGTTGAAAACGCTGACTTTTTACTATTGAAACACAAATTTAGGTCCTGAATTCGATTTCCATAAAGGTAAAACGATAATTTCAGTATTGTTCAAATGGTAAGAATCATAAAACGACATCGAACCCCAACTTGATGATATATCCATTTGATCTCAACATTCCCATAAATATGTCACACATCAAAATACCTCGAAACCCACATAATTTCATCACTTAAATTCATGGGGATCCACATATTTACCCCATCCTTTAGCCAAAAGAAAACGATTCTTTTATCCCTCAAAGATATCTCGGAGACTCGAATAAGCTTTGAAAATAAATGTAAAAGCATATATTTCTGTCTCATACCGGGCTAATGTGATTACGTGGGGGCACGAAACGTATCTCACTTTTTCCCCGAAAGTGCTAACGAGCCCCTTAAGGAGGGGTGTAAATTAACTAAAGGGATATCTTTCACCCGACCATAGTTGAGGATGAGTAAAAATGTTTGTTGTTTTTCGCCACAATGCGCAGTGGAACGATCTACATAATTGCATTTCCTGATGTGCTTTTGTTACATTTTTCTAATTAAGGTGTGTTTCATGGTAGTATATACCAAACGAAATTCTTCAGATCAGAATTAATCTATAAAGGACTTTGAAATATTTGGCTTGCCTAACTTTTTGTCCTTCAAAATAACAGGCACGCATTATTCCTTGTTTGTGAAAATGGTATCAGCTATTTTGAAAACAAAATAGTGAAAGTTAGGCAGATTAAAAAAAAAAATTCAAAAAACCAACTTTTTAGAAGTCGGTTTTTCACACAAAACAGTGAAAAATAACTTTAGCTTCAGAAGTCGATGACCTTTGTTTGATTGGTTTAGTTTTTTTAGCACCGACTTCTGAAGCTAAAGTATTTTTTCACTATTTTGTGTTTTTAAAAGTCTGTTTTATTTTTTGCAATAATCTTTTTGTTTTTCATTTTTTAGTGTTGCACATGCCCATACCCCTTCACAGCGTACTGGTGTGATGTTATGTTACGAACTGGTGTAAACAATAGATAGATATGAGATTTTGGCAATCCCAGTCCCTTCGCTATCATTTATTGAGGAGTTCCGTTGCCTATCTCCGAAGTTCTTCATCAGATCTTCACCAAATAGAAGTGGAACCTCTCCGAGAAAGTATTCTTCCGAAAACTACCCAAATAACTTCATGTGTGACAATTTGAAGAGTTCCTTTTATTTCTCCAGGATCCCATCATCAGATCCTGACTTGATGATTATGGGACCACAATAAAAAAAATCCAAATCGGTGCACCCATCTTCGAGTAATCGGCGAACATACATAAAAAAAAGTTTCCGACGAATTGAGAACCTCCTACTTTTGGAAGTCGGTTTAAAATCTTCCACCCCCTTAGTCTATTAGTTATCTTTCATAGATTCTCACATGTTTTACCCCGGTAGACTTAAAAAAATATATACAACAGGATAAAAAAGGCTTAATTCTAACCCAGGTTGGGTTCTATCGGTTTGCCAAGGGAGAATGAGTCTTGAAGTAAAAACAGAAAGTGAAATAGATATTAAATAATTATGTATAATTGAAAAGAGTTTTTCAAGGAAAACCTTTGCTACTAACACGACTTTTGGTAATTCGCAGTCCGTTCGGAGTTTGACCTAATTAAGTGACTAGTTAGACATCAAAGTAAAGATTTTCTAGTCAACCAATTTTTGGGGTAACCAGTATTATCAAGACGGTAATGGGTCAACCTACTGGGACCACGGGTAATGACTCGATATAAACTACTAGAAGAACCCTTGCCTGTAACACGACTTTCGCCAATTCGTTAAAACACATTGAGCTTTAGAGCGTCAAAGGTTTGTCTGATGCAGATACAGTCAAATTGTTAATATTATGTGGGAATATTTGAATTAGTACGAATGTGAGAATCTGGGAATGTGTTTACACCCCAATCACGCACAAGCAGCTGGTTTATTTTGGATAAAGGACAGTTTTACAGGTCATGTCCTTATGTTTAATAAAGAACAACAAGTTTATTAAAACAATTAAACACCATGGTGTTTGTCAGGCACATTTTTAAGGATTAGGTCTGTTACATGGGACTTAAACATAACTTGGGAAATGTGGGTAAAGTATGCACCGCTGTATAACGTTTCGGAAAAAAGACAAGGTTATGTTATGTTAACATAGCCGATTGTTACACAACACCAGTCGTCTGCCCGGTCGAGTGGAGGCGGCAAAGCAAATGTACAGGCGGTGCGCCGCTGGGAGTGCCGCGTGGTCAGATGTGAATGATCAGAACACATAAAACGTCGGGCTTAAATTAAAGGTAAATTCGCGATAAATACCCGTTTTCTTAAGTTTTATAGTTTACATGTATTAGTGCGCGTTGGCATCGGCGAATCACGGATATCGAATCCTACGTGGCCTACGAATCAAATACTCGGCAATTTTTAACCTGGAGTTCTAGCGAGTGCACTCATATTTCAGGCTGGAAAAAAGTCAGTGTTTGTTTCACTCAGGAATCGTATTTATGCGTCAAAGGATTTCATACAAGTCAAAGCGCATGTGAGATTGGCTTCACCACCTGAACGCGCCGACAAACAGTGTTGTGTGAGATTCACCATAAGTACATCTGCTGTACTTATGGTCACACGACCAATCCACTTTTAATTTTATCAAGTTTAGAAACTTGATCAAATTTCTGATGTATAATCACGTCAAATAAATTATTGGCTTGCAATAAAATCTTGCTTAATAATTCATTTGTTTATTCAAGTATAGTAAGTAACTCATAGTGTTAACAATTTCACTTACGTCTATACAGGGTGTAAACCACCTCATCACAAAGCCGTTAACCAAGCATTCTGTACATCAAACAAAGTAACTTTACGCAAAAATTATTGTTGGGAAAGAACTTTTGTTTTTTAGGTTATAAATCATGTTTTGTGGTAGAACTCATAGTAACGCACTTAGAACATTGTGCTGATGGATGGATTGAATAGTACGGGGGCCTGGAGGGGTGTTCAAATCTTACAAAAAAAACGTGTATTTAAAAAAAAGCTTGTCAAAAAGTTGTAACTTTCACCCCCCAAATCTCCGTAACTAGAAGGTTCCTAGGTATGGTGCTCTTTTGCGGGGTGATCGTGTCCAGATATTGCACAGGACAGAGAGGTTTGGAAGGAGAAACGGGACTCCTTTGCCTAACAGTGGGACACTCAAACAGGCTATTAAAAAAAAGAATATTGACAAAGATGAAACGTATCAAACCTCGTGGGAGGTCAGGCGTGACGTATTGAGAGGTCAGCATAAGGGGAGGGGCCCGCAAGGGCCAAAGCCTGTCGGGGTTGCGGGCCTGTTCGAAATAGATACCGCGGCCCCGGAACATAAAGGGCGAGGAAGGAACATGGATGGGTTTTAGTCAGTAAAAGTCTGTCATTCCCTCCCAAACAACCTCACTCCCCAAAAAGGCATCATTGAACAGCATCGGGCAAAAACTAGTCGAACCTGTTATTCTTTCTTGGTGTATTTCTTTCACTTTAATTCATAATCATCCAGCCAACCCCAACATAGTTGGGAAAAGGCCAGGCAGATAGCACTTTTCCGAACTATGTTGGGGTCGGCTTCCAGTCTAACTATTTATGCAGCTCAATACCAGTATTTTACATTAATCGACTGTCTGACCTCCACAACCTAGCTAGTACTGGGTAATACGATACTTGGTAAGACTTTTTTGCGCCATCGACTATGAGTAACGACTGTCAGTGATCTACAAATGACAGCCAGGAGCAACAGCTTAAAGTGCTTTCCGTGGCATGGAGGAAACTTGGTATAAAACCACCGGGTAGGTTAAATATTTTTTGACAATCTAACTAACGGATTAACTAGATTTTTCTTTTCGTTTACCCTATTGAATGTAGCCGAATGTCACTTGTTTTTGTTATTATTGCAATCATGTGTTGTTTTACACTGGAACTTTTCTGGAAACATTCTGGTTACTTAGAAATTCAAGTTCCCATGTACTCGTACTTGGTTTGATGTACATAATGTTTTGATTTTAAACCCTATTTGTATATCCAGCCTAGTATCAAATAGTATCAAGGCCGCGGCTAATATAAAAATAATACCCAATAGAAATTAGGATTAAAGAATTGTTATAATACGGGAATATCAGTCTGCCCAACTTAATGTTTTACTGAAACCCAGACAGCTCGCTAAGTATAGGGTCGCGATGTTATTATAGGCAATAAAAAAGAAATTAAAGGCCATTATGTCACTAATTTATTTTATGGCAATGAAGGCAATATTGAAGTTTATTTATAGTTTAAAAATTGATTGAAGGTGATGCTTTGATTTTTATTTGTATATCTCTTTTTGTTTGTAGATGTATTTTTGCAAATACGTATATAATATATGTGTATATGTCGCCGTAAAATTGTCAAATACGTTATATTGTAATATCTCTAGCGATATTTTAAACTCTCGAATTATTGTCAAACGAACATACTGCTTACAATAAAACGCATTATTTTTCGTAAAATCCATGCGATGGTAATCAACTCACGCGGTGTGGAGGGATGGAGGGCACTTACCTTACTTACCACAGGGCAAAGGGGGTCCCCTTTGCCCAGTGGTACCACTCTCATGAAAAGGTAGGTATACTGTACCATTTCTGAGAAATACCGATTAATATAACCTAACCTGAAAACACTTTTTATTCCCCTAAAAAGCGTAGATGACGGAGCCCCGCTTCGCGGGGCCCCTATTTCCAAGTGCAGGGTTTAAAGGAAACTAACTAACCTAACGGGGGGATGCCCCAAGTCCCGATTATGGGGGCAGAGATACTTCCGTATGTTCAGTTGACAATAATTCGAGAGTTTACAATATCGCTTGAAAGAAACACGTTATATTGTAATATAACGTGTTTGACAATTTTACGGTGACATATTCATAATAACAAATACGTTAAAATGCTTATGTTGTGCTTCAGGTTAAAATCATAATAGATTTTTTGACCCATGAAACTGGTATGGTCCGTAAATTAGTCAACACAGTGTTATTGATCGAGTGTTATCAGTCCTGATAACACTCGATCAGGGGAACATTACAAGGAACTAAATCGAACACCTAACGGGAATTAAATGACAATACCAAAAAAATTTGAACGTAGTGATTATCAAAAATCAAACCACATTTTTTGTTCATTGTTACTCTCTTGAAGAAACTTCCTCTGCTAAAAAAGAAACCTATTCATTCCATAGAATTTATTACGTGTCAGTTTAGTACCCTTTGTTGTGATTCTTATTTAAGTTACTTACGGTAGTTTTTGTCATGTTTTAGCTCGTTTTGACAAGCGCAAACCGAGCAGTCAATTCATACAGTTTACCAATACACACGTGTATTATTTGATTCACAAACAATCGATAGCTAAAAGCAGCGAAGCACGTCGAACAAATTGGTTGAAACTCTAACTCGCTTCATTGTCGTCTTACTACCAGATCTTCGTTTAATAAGCTCTGTGACGCTCCGTCTTGCTGAAAGATATTCCGCCTGAATACCTACAGTTTGGCTCGAATTACACTCCGTTTGAGTATAATTTTCTTGTTATTGGATAGGAAAATGTTATTAAGTTCTGCCTTGAGTTGAAGTTGGTTTGGTAAAGAAAGTGCTTCTTGAGGTTTGTACGTTGTCAGTTTACTACGACTTGTACCCAGTGGCATAGTTCTGAGGACTTGAATTTAGAACAGAATGATGGATAATATTATTTAATCTATGTTAGGTTTTGGATTAGCATGAAGTTTTAACCAAAAGTATCTTAACAAGCATTTTTAGGCTTTGGCAATTTATCATTATCGTTCGAAATTTTTTTTACAAGTTATAAGCGGATTCTTCACAAAGCTGGCAACTAAGCTTTCTGTACACCATACTAAGTAACTCTAGGAAAAATTTTACTACTAGGATACGACTATGTTTTGGTGTGAAAAATCAAGCTATACTATTGGACACAATGTAACGCACTCAAAACCTTGTGCTGGCGAAAACATTGAATAGCATGTATCATATAGAAAGTAAAGTAATAACATTGGAATATACAGGGTGTAAATCACCTCATCACAAAGCCGTTAACCAAGCATTCTGTACATCAAACTAAGTAACTTTACGTAAAAAATATTGCTGGGATACAACTTTTTTTTTGAGGTTATAAATCATGTTTTGTGGTAGAACTCAATGTAACGCACTTAAAACTGATGGATGGATTGAATAGTACGAGGGTTGTGGACGTGTTAATAGTTAAAATCGTACAAAAAAACTTGTACATAAAAAAAAACTTCCCCCCATATCTCCGTAACAAGAAGGTTCCCAGGTATGGTGTAGAACGAAAAAATGATCGCAATGATGGGGAGAACAAGTGCCTTTCGGCTTCGTGAAGAGGTGTTTTACACCCTAGTATTCAAAAAAACAAGTGAAAAAGTTTACCCCCAATATTTTCGTAACTACAAACTGATTGACTGGTATGGTTTAGAACAAAACAGTTATCGCAATGACGAGAAGGATAAGTGCTTTTTGGCTTTAATATCTCGGTCTTGTCTATTTACATCCTTTATAACGTGTGAAAAAAAATAATTCAGAAAAATAGTTTTAGTGTTATACAGACTTCAAATGTAAAACTTTCAACTGAAAATAATTAAAATGATTAATGTCTAGTCGTTTCGTGGGTTTTGGAAAACTATTATGTTTTTCCAATTATCTTGAAAAACCAGACAGGTGGAATAGCAAACATTGCTTTTAAATAATTATGCTGTGTTTTTCTGTGGTGTGCACGAATGTGACGTGTGAAATATGCCATTGCGTGTTAGTAATTACTCCTAGTGTTGCTTTTCTTTAAAATATTGTTGTTTGAGAAGCTTTTAACGTTCGGCAAAGAGCACTTCTTTAATTGTTTGTTGTTTCGTGAATATTTACGCATTACATTGAACTAAAAATCATGTCTGAGTATAAATAAATAATGGAAAGTAAAGTAATAGGTATACCAAATGGAGTCTTGAACGAATTTTTTTTTATGAAATTAGATTGTTTATGTTTAATACGAGCTAGACGTAGTAGCAGTGAGTGCCCTACTCGTCATCAATAAACAAAAGATCACGATTTACAACTGCTCCAAGAATTTTTGTTTTTGTAGTACCCATTCGTCATCGATGCTAAAGTATCAATAAAATTATAACTATACAATTCCAATTCCAACTATACAATTGTCTAAGAAGAGTTGTGTTTTATTACAAGGCAGGCCAAAATTGATCCCTGATAATAACATTTCACTCCTATTTTTATAATCGTCTTTTCGATAAGTAACAAAATTCCCTACAAAAAATACTATGCTGGCATAAATTCAAGGTGGTATTTTAAGAGTTCCGGATCTTTTTAACTACTTATTTAGGCCTTCTGGTATTTATATTGTTTAAATAAATGTTTGATTTCAGATGGTTTAATCTCTTACTTACTTATGACAGCCTGGTACTCTATAGTCATCTGACATTCCTTTTTGTAAAATTGAAAGATGTATTTTTACATTGGCTTAAAGGGATAGGAACCATTACCAATGTCCCCGAACAATTAACTAATGACCGCTCTAGGAAAACATTTTGATCCTCCACAGATCCTCTTCATATCAAACATCCAAACATTTTCATAATTTTACACAAAATTAAATCCGTTGCTCTGTTTTTCTTTCATTACCAAAATACGATCAAAACATTACAAATTACCCGTAAATATTCAGAATTAATTAAAATCTCTCGCAAAACGCTAACACTGTTTCAAACAGGGTATCGCCCGCGATTTTTATTGACTTTGCAAGAGAACCTTGTTTGATCTGAACCCAAGTCTGCAAATCTACAGTTAATTAATTTTATTTATACTGCGTAATATGTTTGGAATTTCAAATCTCGCATGGGCTTTACAAGTTAGATGTTTGATCTTGTTTTTCTAATGGGGGAGGGTGAATTGGTCTATAAACCATTATAATAATTAAACACGAAAAATCAATTGCAATGGGTGGGACTTTTTTGGGTTCATATTATTTCTTTGGCAGTAACAAGATCAGAATCAATCGCAAATGTTTTACTTTTATCTACGAAAATACTAGCTTCCTCGTAGCCTTACTGTCTCGTTGGTCCAGTGGTTACAAGCGCAACTGCTGAGTAAGAGGTCCTGGGTTCGGCGACTTTAACATATCTGCCGAAATGTCGGTATAAAATTTCGTTCACGTCACGTACTTACCCAAGGTTATGTTAGAAAGTTTCCCATTTCCTACCACAATTTATTTACGTAATCTACCTATATGTACTGAATTTCAGCATCGGAATCCTATGGATGATGCTGCTGATGATGAAAAATGCTAATTTTTCATCATCATCAGCATCCACAGCCCCAATTCAACCACTGCTGCTTGCCTCTCTTGGTTTGTGCCAAGATTCACGTTCTTCATGTTCTCATCACTTCCTTCAAAACATTATTTCAGGCGCAGATTTTGGCATAACGTACCTCTAATCGAGTCTCGCAACTGTAGCCAACACTATCAACGAACGAATTTCCATCGGCCAACCGTGCGTCCGTCCAAAAATCGATCGTCTGACAGAGTCTTAGCCCCACAAGCTCAGCTCAACTCCTGGGAATTGGACGCAATAGTCAAACGGAATCGGATTTGAGTGTACAACCATTCGATCAGCAGTCAACGCTATACGTGTGCCGGTGGGGTATTCCCTTCCGTGCAATGTCATTCTCGTATGATGTAGTGGTTAGCCGATATTTGAGGAAAGATGCTGTGATCATATTTAAATCCGTGTTGTGCTGTGTTTTTCTGATTTAACCCCGGACACATAAACGACAGGGTGTTATAAGTTTGACGTGTCTTTGTGTGTGTGTGTGTCTGTGGCATCGTAGCTGCCGAACGGATGAACCTATTTCGATTTCGTTCGTTTCGTTCTTAGCTATGTTGCATTAAAATCAGTAGACGGCGGCCGCCGCTACAAAATGGTGAAATACATATTTATTCAATATCTCCCTCAATATGGTATCAAATGAAAGATCTTGATTTACTTTTTCTACTAAATCGCACTACTCGAAAGCCGCGCACGTCATTGAATTGTAAAAATATTCTATATCAAAAATATAAAAAGGTACGTATTGCTCAGCAGTTTTAGACAAAAGTTATAGAGGTTTAAAGAAGTTGTTTTTGTCACTACTTCCAAAGTAATTTTATCTCTATCTAGTGTATAAATTAAGAATATAATGTCTGTCCCAGGAATTTAATAAACACCGTTTATTGGTTAAACAACACTTAACATACACTTGGAGTTAATTATTCTTCAAAATAAGACAATCTATTCGTTTCTAACAATAAGATCACCGAGGAAAAGGAGGTATGTAATCTTTTTGCTTTACACAAACAGATTTAAGTCTGGCACAAAATAAAACACATTCAAATTATAACAACAAACAGTTAGGTATGTCAATATATGGCTTACCAGCGTAACAAAACACTATACCTATATTTAAACTATTTTTTTTTTAATCTGTTCAGAAACCCCTAACAAAGTTAGACTGACAGTATACTCAATTATGCACTTTGAAAACTAAACTAATAATTATATCGTAAATAATGATTAATTACATTTTAAGTTACGGTAAGTTACGAATATTTTGCATTTTGGCCCGGTATGAATTAATTTCCCCTGTTCTGTTCTTTGTTAATATTGTATGGCAACGTTTAGGGGTAAATCTGACTTTTCGAGTGAAGTCGAAAATGACAAAAAACTAAAATTTTTTATAATGAGTTCTATTAAAAATCTGGTATCGTACGTTGATGATTTTTCAGAATTCTTAACTTCTTTTATTACAATTATTGGTAATACCTACTTTTATTTGTGTTCACTTGGGGCAGGATTTGCCCATGTCCTTTTCAGATGAAAACATTGATCGTTTTATGGGAATTGACTTAAATTATTTGGTAACTAGGATATTCAGGCAGATAACCTGATTTAACGCAAGATTTTACTTGCAACGTGTATGCTTTTGCCCCTTTTTATGAATGCCTATAAGGGTAGACGAAGTCTAAAGAAATTATGGATGGACTGTATGAAAGATGTTATTGCTAAAAATGAGGTGACTATGCTGAGATGACGAGTTATAGAAATACTAGCTGACCCACGCACCTTCGTCTGCGTCACATAAGAGAGAAATGCGAAAGGAAAAAAAAAACCCCGTTTTTGCAACATTTTTCGTTCCTGCTCCGCTCCTAATGTTTGTAGCGTGATGTGATATAGCCTAAAGCTTTCCTCGATAAATGAACAATCCAACACAAAAATAATTTTTCAATTTGAACCAGTAGTTCCTGAGATTAGCGCGTTCAACCAAACAAACAAACAAACTCTTCTGCTTTATAATATTAGTATAGATATGGAAGATGAAGATGCAGACCCTAAATAAATTGGGATAAGAGCTGATGATGACAACGTCCTATTATGGATGTACTATGATCTGACTGATCTAGATCTGCCCAACCCTTGGGATATTGCAAGCGTGATTTAATGTCAGGATATGGTTAAAACTAGATAAATATTGCTACAAATAAATAAATATCGTTGAACATTACACACAGCGACATCTAGTGACACAATAAGCAAGGCTTGTGTCGTGGTCACCAGACAGTTGATATACTACATATATATAATTTTTGTTTAGTTATTATAGATATAAACATCCATGACTCGGTCCATGCTCATCACACAAACATTTGCTCCTACCGGGATTCGAACCCGGGACCCTAAGAACGTAAGGCAGCCTCACTACCGCTTCGCCATTCGGGTCGCTATTACTCACTAATTCAATAATTAAAACTTATACAAGTTTCCACTGTAACTAAGTAATTCTATTTGCCTACCTCAAACCACGCCGCTTAAAAAAATACAATAAAGGCTGACCTCCTTTTTAACCAATAAACAAAACAAAAGATAGTTTCAGTTTCCCCATTAACCATCAAAATCGACGCCATTAAGGCGAAGCAAGCCGGCAGCGAACGCAGACTGTAAAGGGTATTCTTAGCCAAATCAGAAGATCACGCGCAAGGAAACAAAGTCAAGGACGAAACAATTACTGTGGCTGGTATCCAATAGTACCGTATAAGGTATAATTTCATAGCTAATCTGTGGTAATTTCAGTATGCCCTTGAATTTAGATCGATATGATTAAGTTTAAGCTATGTTATGTTTTCTTGTAAATATTTTTCAGATTATGGGCGCAAAAGACCTCCAGACAGGCCGGTTACAGGTGGCCCAAAAAGTATGACAACCAGTCTTACCAGGTGGTATCGTATGACCCAGTACTGACTGGGTTGTGGAGGTCAGATAGGCAGTCGCTCCATGTAAAATACTGATATTCAGCCGCATCCAGTTAGACTGGAAGCCAACCCCAACATAGTTGGGAAAAGGCTAGGCAGATGAAGAGGGGTACAAAAGCATTTGAAGTGAAACATTGTTGATCGTGTGTTTTTTTTCCATAGGATCACCTATGGAAAAAAAAAGCGCTAGTCGACATAAATGATCACATTTATGTCGACTAGCGCTTTCAAACGCGAGACTGTCGAACACTATATCTACAAGTTACTGTCTGAGATCTGGGCCTTTTAAAAAAGTAAACTAAATAGATATTCGTTAAAATGTATCACCACAATCAATGTAGATCACAGAATGAAACACGACTTACCTACTTTGCTTCATGGAGAAGATAAAACATCTTACACCGTATACCTTTATTAAATAAGCTCCATATTCTAATAATGACTCTAAGTCATCTTTCAGGAAATAACTCAACGATCGTGATTCAAAGCTTGACGCTCCAATAAAGGCATGAATACACGCTTTGACGTTCAATTACGAACACGAATCTTGAATAATGTGTTCCTACCTTAACCTACCGATCACTACAAGGTTACATGGCTAGACTAGTTTATATTTTCACTGACATTAGGTGACACCTAAATGAATTCCTAAACAAAAACGTGTTGTTGGATTTATAATCCTCGGCTTAACGCTGATAGTACAAATTCCAATAGCACACTAACTTACCAACTAGTGCTAGTAGAAACGGGTTATATTAAGCTTACGTTTCACTCATGTGTACAAGTTATTAGATTTGTCGCGTGCAAATACAAAATAAATTTATGATGTTCCATCATATTAAGTTTTGTCGGCATTATGTGGGCATTGAATAAAAATATATGTATTTTCCAAAATATGTGGGACGTACGTGAGTTTCTAGGTTTATAGCACCATTTGAGGTGTCCTACAATTTTGATTACGCATTTTTAAACACTCGTAACCAGAGAACATCGCTTGAAATGGGTAGGTAAATGGCTTTAGCTGTGAATACCTTCTAAAACTGTGAGTGTCATTAGGTACTGGCTGCAAAAGTAATATACTCTGGATAGTTCCTCGCAAACCTGGTATGGTTATTTTTAAGTATGTTTTAGGCGTCGTATGTTTATTGTTTATTTGTGTAATAAATAATTTTCTTTATTTCTTTCAAAATGCTTTCAAAAGACCATCTCAGACACTAATCTGCATGGTCCTTATGTGACTTGTCCAAGATTAAAACTAGAAATGAAAAGAGGCTATGGCTCCTGAAATTGTGTGTTTCTTTTCCCTAAGGTAGACTGGTAGAAAATGCCCAAGGCATTAAGTCCGCCTTTGTACATTAAGTGCATAAAGTTTAAATAAATAAATAAATAAATAAATTACATGGTCGGCTTAATCTAGTTTTAAAAAAAATGTTTTGACGTGTAAAACTGTTTATAAAAACAATTTACAAATAATCATCACCTTATAAATCAACCTATAAGAGTATTTACTTTGTGTAATTTATTTCATCGCCGCTGCTCTCAAAAACGAGGAGGCCATGTTTTTTTTTTTTTTGGATATGGCATCTCGCAGTTCAGTCTGAGAAGACTGGCTTCTGCTTAACCGGGCTAATCCTGTGGATGCCTTGAATCTAAGGCCTCCAGCCAGGGCGAAAATAACTATAAACTAAGCGACAGCGCTCTAAGGGCACCCCCTGTGGGGTACGAACCTCGGCTTAGGGCGTCGCTGGGGGCAGCAAAGGGACAGGCTGGATCTGGTTGTCCTTATTTAGGGACTGATTTAATACTACAGGCTCAGCGTCGCGGGCTGGCTCGAGCAAGGGTCGGGGAGGGATTGATCGGGGATTTCGCGCCGGACCTCTGCGGCGAGGTCGGTATGTTTTCGGTCTGTATTTGTACGCTCTGCGAACCGTACTGGTATCTTTCCTACTCTCTTGCAAGATAGTGATCGGATCGTCGGGGGCGACTAGGGTGTGACGCGGACGTTGGACGGAGCTAATACGCGATGGGTCGTACCGGGCGGCCGATGCGATTAGGGGATTCCTATGCTTAATAGCAGAGTCGAAGTAACGCTTGGAAAGACGTTTCATGAACTGCTTAACGGTGGGGATTCTGAGGTCTACGTGAAGACTATCGTTACGGACGTAAGGGGGGGCACCGGTGATCTTACGGAGATATCGGTTCTGCAAGGTCTGCATCGTGTGGATATGACGCGGGTGGGCATGCGCGAATACTATGCAAGCATAGGTCATGATGGGGCGGATGACTGCGGTGAAAAGACGCAATTTGCACTTGAGTGACAATTTGCTCTTCCTAGTGATCATGAAGTGGAGCCGGCCCATAGCAAAGGCAGCCCGGTCGCGAGCTGCTTTGATGTGGGCCTTGAACGACAGATGGTCGTCCAGAATAACTCCGAGATACTTGGCTTGCCTTTCCCAAGGGATAGGCTTACCGAACATAGTGATGGGGGGACCTGGCGAACGCTTAAGGCGTGCCTTATAGTATAAAACTGCCTGGCTTTTTTCGGGATTAACTTCTATTCTCCACTTACGGAACCAAGCGCCGAGCGAGTCGGCAGCTTTCTGGAGAATGCGGCGGATGTTATCCGGAGAACGGCCGGTGTAATAAATCGCGGTGTCGTCAGCGAAAAGTGCTGTTTGAACCTTCTGGTTCCTCGGAATGTCGCTGGTGTACAGCGTGAACGCGAGGGGAGAGATAACGGAGCCCTGAGAGGAGAAGATAACGTCTTACCCACACGGTAGCGGAAGGTACGGTTTGACAAAAAGTCTCGTAAGATGAGCACGAGACGGTCAGGCACACCGAGCTGGTATAGCTTGTATATCAGCCCGTTGTGCCAGACCTTGTCAAAGGCTTTCGCGATATCGAAATACATCACCCCCGTCATCGCTCCGCGCTGGAAACCAGCGCTAACGTGTTCGACGATGCGGTGGACTTGATGTATGCAAGAATGTTCGGTCCTGAAGCCGAACTGTTCTTTCGGGATGAGGCCCTTTGTCTCGGCATAATCTCTGAGACGCTTATAAATAAGCCTTTCATAGATTTTGCCGAGAGCACTCAGGAGACTGATCGGCCTGTAGCTGGAGGGCTGGGCTTTCGGTTTCCCAGGTTTGGGAATACCTATAACAGTGGCCTCTTTCCACGTTTGGGGGAAAATATTATTGCTCAGGGCGCCATTGAAGATGGCAGCCAAAAGGACTATGAGCCTAGCGGGGAGGGCTTTAAAAACTCTATTCGTGAAACCGTCGGCGCCTGGGGCTTTCCGAGGCTTAAGCTTATCTATAATATCCTTGACCTCTTCCGGGGTGATGGCGGGGAGGGGGTCATCGGGATCTTCAAAAGGGGGAAGCGATGCTCTACGTTCAACTTCTGCATCCACCTCATCGAGGTGCTGCTTGTCTACTGGTAGAGTGCTTGGCGAACATTGAGATTCCAAGCTGTCGGCTAGGCATTCTGCTTTTTCAGAGTCGTCAAAAGCGACGCTCTTGTCGGGACGTATGAGGGGTGGAGAAGAGACCTCTTCCGAGGTGCGCAACTTCCTTTGAAGCTGCCAGAAGGCTTGATGAGTGGGCTCGAGTTCGCTAAGCGTCTTGTCCCATTGATTCGAGCGAAACTCACTAGTGCGTTTCTTTACAGCACGCTGTAAGGAACGCATGTGAGCTTTGTTCGCATCGCAGGGCCAGGAGCTGTAGGCACGTATGGCCGCGTTCTTCTCGGTTATCAGATCACGTATATCGTCGGGAAGTATCCAGCGGCGATCACTCACCGCTGGTACTTCACGAGAACAATCCTTCAGTACGGATTGTACGTGTTCTGTAAACGAGTCGATTGCAGCCTCGGTGTCTGCGACTGAGACGATATGGTCGGGAATACCATCTAGAAGTGGTGACGTTTCGGATTTCAGCATATCGCTTACTTTCCTCCAGTCGGTAGTGAGAATAGTGGGAAGGGGCTGGCTGGGGTCAATGATACCCGAGCGAGGAATTAAGTGCATGAGCACTGGACGGTGATCGGAGTGGAGCTCGTGTAACGTCTCAATCATGTGTAACCGAAGGTTCACATTCTTGAGCAGCGCTATATCGAGAACGTCGGGAAGATGACTGACAGTGTCAGGATAGTGCGTGTGCTCCATAGGAGCGACCGCGTCGAAACTAAGAGATTGGCCTAGATCGTAGAGGACTTTCCCTCTCGGGTTCGTCGTTCTACTGTTCCAGGCCGGGTGTTTGGCGTTGAGATCGCCCGCGATGATCACGGAGTCACTCAAGCCGAAAAGAAGGGTGAGATCGCTAACCAGGAGGTTGTGATCTTCCCAAGTATTAGTGGGGGCCAAATAAGCAGAAACTAAATGTACCGGTTGATGACCGGTCATAGCAAGCCGACAGATTGAAACCTCAAGTAGGGACTTTAAAGGAGGGGGATCGATGGGAATACAATGCAATTCTTTGCGAAAGTAAATGAGGGTGCCGCCCTTGTGACAACGTAGCCTATCATTGCGAACTATGCGGTAGTTGGCAATCTTGGGGTCGCGGTGGCTGGGTTTGAGGAACGTCTCCTGGATGAGGAGAACGTCAACGTTATGGTCACGGAGGAAGGCGGCGATCTCGTCGCGCTGTCCTCTCATGCCATTGGCGTTAAAATAACCTAATCTAAGGGACCGGGGTTGGGTGCAAGAGGGATTTGGTGTGATATCCATTACGGCGCGAAGTTGAGGTTACGAAGAGTGGCCTTGATGACTGGATAGGCATCAATGATGTCGACGACCTGCTGGAGGTCCGTTGCCGCTTTGAGCTCAGCGACCATGCGGTCGGCCTCAGCGGTGCAGAGAGGTTGGAACCTCATCAAGTAATTCAGATTGGAATTCTGAGAAGCAGGAGCGCGGGTAGGAGCAGCGGGAGCTCGGGTTTGCGGAGGGGCCTGAGGGGCTTGAGGGGCGGCCACAGGAGTGGGCGCTGGGACAGGGTTGTCCAAAAGACCGGGCATGGGGGGGTTGGGTTTTCCCTTCGCGAGGGCAGGGAACGCTTGCTGATGGTTCAGCATGTTCCAAGGAGAAGGCCTCTGAGGGCTGAGACGCTCTGGGAGGACATTGGACGGGACTTTGAAGGAAGAGGGAGCTTCCCTCTGCTGGCGTTGGTTGGCGCGATTCGCCAACTTGCCAGCGGACTGTTTCGGGGCTTTGGGGCAGCCCCTGTAGTTTGCCGGGTGGCCAGACTGTCCGCATAGCACGCAACTGGGCGGCTCTGTGCAGAGACTCCTGTCCTTGGGACGGGTGCAGTCTGCCGTGGCGTGGTCGCCGAGGCACTTTACACACCTATGCGGTGCGTAACAGTACTTCTGGCTGTGGCCGTATAGTTGGCAGCGATGACACTGCCCTACAATCTTGAGCTTTTTGGGCCTCTCGATGATGATGCCCGATAACGAGCACACCGATCGGACCTTGAAAATAGGGTGGTGCCCTTCAACCGGGTCACATATTACGAGTACCATATCGTACTCGTCACCCCCTTGGGACCTATTTTTGTGGAGGCGGTGGACCGCCGAAACAGGGATGCCCTGGGATGTCAGATCATCCAGGATGTCGGAGGAGGGAATCTCCTTGGGGATCCGCTTGATGACCACACGGGTCGGCTTCTCCTCAGGGAGGCTGTAAGTGTGGAAGGCGACGTTCCTTCCACGAAGCGCGTTAACCAAATTACGGAAATCCGTAGAGGTGGGGGTCTTGACTTTGATACCCTGGAGGGTAGAAGTGGCGTTAGTGTATTGGATCTTGCGATCCACACACATTTTGGAGATTTCTGTCCACCTGGATTTCTCCTGGATGTACAGAGCGGGTGGCTTCAGCTGCTTCTTTGAAGAAGGAGCAGCTGAGGAGGGGGCTGGCTGTGAAGCAGCCGTGGGGCTTGCAGGGCGGCTGACAGGAGCCGCACCTTGCGGTTGCGAAATAGCCATAGGGCTAGGCGGGCGACTGCCCTGGGAGGCAGCTTGAGGAGCGGTGGGGGCTATCGGGGACGGGGAGGCTTGAGGAGCAAGGGGAGGCGCATTGAGGGCTGTGACAGCCTTCTTGGCCTTATTGGCCTTAGCTTTCCTGCCCTTCTTCCTCTTGCCCTTTTGCACCAGCTGAAAGTCCTCCGATTCAGAGGACGAGGAGGTGCTGTTGGGGGAGTCAGGGGAGCTCTCAGCGGCAGAGGGCGCGGACTCAACAATCTCCATATCGGAGGAGGAAGGCTGAGTGATCGGAGCGGGGGAGGGCGAACGCGACGGACTTTCCCTCTCAGGGGTGCGAATGGCCTTGCGGAGGGCCCTAAATCTATCTTCCCTAAAGGGAGCAAGGAGATCACCATACTTCTCCTTTATATAGTCGCTTTCGTCACAAATAAGATGCGCGACTAGCTCATCGAACTGACTGTTCAGTAAGACATTGCGTTTTTCCGCCATCTTGGCATGGGGAACCTAACCCTATTTAACCTAATTTTGGTAGCCTAACTAGAGCTAACTACCTAGTCCCGAGGAGACACGTAAAACGTGAGCTCCCCGGGCAGACAGTTCCCCGTTAAAAACGAACCCACCCTTGTGTTTTTCGTAGTGCTAACTGGCAAGAAGAAAAACACAAACAAACTTGCCAGCGACACGACTGTCGAGAATTGCCTGAAGGGCCTAATCTGAATTCCTATCTAACGATACCAGTACCTAGGTCCCCGGGTAGGTGCGCCCGGGGATGTGTGGCCTCTCCTGAACTTGTGCGAACAGTGAGGTGAGTACCTAAGGTGTGCCCTAAGCTTGTAAACCTGTCGCCAGTCTTATTGTGCGACAGGGCCCTAGTCCCGCAAGGGGCTCTAGTGCGAAGGGGTAGACACTCCCAACCGACACTAGGTGTGTAGCTGTGAACGAAGTCGAAGACTAGGTTTGACGAGGGAAGCCCCCAAGGCCAAGGTCCTAGCTCCCGATGCCAATGGAATGCCTCGCTCTGAAGGGGTCCGGCGGGTAGGATTGGGTCACCACCCTCTTGACTTCGTTAACACCGTTAGGTTTCCCGTCAAGAACCACAAAACCGTGGCTTTTCCCTGAAGGGGCAACAAAACGCGGACGATACGACGATAAGGAAATATAGCCTCGAAAGAGGCTGTTTTTTTGCCACTGAGTAACACCGGTTAGAATGTGTACTAATACGAGTATCAGACACAAACTAACGATGCACTACGGGACGGTAGGCACTGGGCCTTGATGCTCGGCGAAGCGGCGAAGCTGCGACGAACAGGACGGGAGGCGCGGTGGGGCGCGGAGAATCGACGGAGCGGGGCGGAGCGCACGTCTGCACGCTACGGTGGCCGAGCGTCCTTTTGGAGGAGGCCATGTCCCAGCAGTGGGAACATTATAGGCTGATGATGATGATGATGATGATGATGATAAGAGTATTTCATAAGTCATGTGAATTATTATGTTGAGATAAACACTATTTCTAACTATTACACTGTTTCAATATGTATTACTTAATCATTTAGACGTGGGTAGATAAGAGAGAGTCTGGCCCTGACGGTTAATAGCAGCGTGTTAGCAAACATTATAAATTCCTTTGAAGTTCAGAAAACAACATTGCAATAAGGGCAGGAGAAGAATTTTATGTACAGTTTTTTACCTACAGAGAAATCTTATCAATACAGTCATCCTCATTATTTCTTATCTAAATTTATTGGAGGTCGGCACAGCATGAATTCTTCTCCCATACATTACTACTACAGAATTGGTCTATATTTTTGGTTGGTATTGATTTAAGGGGCGGGCGGAGCACGTGCTTTTCTACCAAAATAAAATGAAAATCAAACATGTTCTACAGGTAGTGTTGTAGTGTGATATTTCCATTGGATTACAAAATATCCATGTTCCTAAATTAATATTATATATTTGTTTTTTTTAATACGTCATAAATCGAAAACAGCAATTTACCTTTTATTAATCTGCTACGGAACTCTTCATGGGCGGGTCCGACTCGCACTACATATCTTCTTAATATATATAAATCTCGTGTCACAATGTTTGTCCTCAATGGACTCCTAAACCACTTAACCGATTATAATAAAATTCGCACACCATGTGCAGTTCGATCCAACTTGAGAGATAGGATAGTTCAAATCTCAAATTATGAGACGCAGACGAAGTTGCGCGAGTCAGCTAGTTTTTACTATATATATTTTTTTTACATATTTTATAGTTATTTTATTCGACAGTGCAACTTTATTATTGCTTTCAATTATATCACGGAATTAATTAGCTCAATTAACTCGGTACACATTATACCTGGGTGGGCAAAACTGGGATGAAATGCAAATAGTGTTGATGTTTGCCGTTTGTTTTGCTTTAATTGGTCGGCAAAGGTCAAAATGATATTCGAATAAACATTTGTTTGTTTTGAAGGTTAGATATTGCCGTAGAGAATATTGTTTTAATTAATGTGCTTTGAAGCGCGGTTTAATTTCTCAATCCGATCAATTTGCTTACTTATAAGATGTTAGACGCATACTGTAGATACACTTCTGATCTTTATACGTGCGTCTTTACAGAATTTTATATTAAACTTGGATAAAATAACACAGGACTAGAGGAGCTTGCGGAAGACCACAGTCTGACTACCTGAAACGACTGTAAAATATCAACAAACGACAGCCGGGACCAACAGCTTTCCGAGGCATGGAGGTAACTCGATATGTAATGAGTGGTCAGACATCGACGGACCAACCCAGAGAAGTGCGGCGTAACCTGAAGTTCATCCCGAGTGTTTGTTATTGTTTGGCTACGTTCTCCTCTCTATTATTTAATCCAAGAAGATGATAATGTTTTGAATTGTTCACTAGTGCAGGTTTCAAGGTTCCATTCAATTACCATCCGGCCTAGCTAATTATTTGTCGTACCGAAAAACAAGTCAAAGAGCATTACCTCTCTTCTAGATACAGTAATATTCTACATATATATGTATGTATTTTATAGGTAAATATTTACACTAGTAGTTTATTTTGTTTTTAATAATATGTGTATGTATTTCTATGTTATATTATGTTAATATTAAATATTCATAGTTTTGTTTTAAGTTTTAATTTAAATTTTCTTGTTTGACTTTTCTACACACTATGTCTACATTTCTTATCTTTCCTCTCGCAGGTCTGCTGGAAGAAATTTCTTTTGAAATAAGCAGAACCTTTATGCTCTTCTATGTTTATATATTGTCTTTTTAAGTATTTTGTGTGTACATGAATATATAAATAAATAAAATAAATACAAAATGAGTGTAACTGGATGTAAAGCAAGATTGATGTTTCCACAAAGGGATTTTAAACTTGATCGCAATGTTTCGTTGAGATTGGCGCAAGTTATAGGGTGACAAATCGTTTTTTTATGCAAAGGAAGAAATACTCTCGTGATGACGTAACTAGACAGACAGAGGGCAGAAAGTTTTAAATGTAGACCAATTCGATTGTTTTTTTTTTATGAATATTGAATAAGTATAATACAACGTGTAACGTTAAATGCGCAAAGCTTGGAAATAGTTTGATCAGAATCACGAGCAGAATCAATTGAACCACTTTTTAATATAGGTAACATTATTAAAAAAAAAATATTACAAATGTTGCCCTGTCAATTTATTAATAGGTCAAGCCATCAAGTGCGCAAACCCGTCAAAATAGGTAAACAAACAAACAAATGGTTCTTCCCATTTTAACTGTCTCATTCGCGGGATACTAGTAGTTCTCTAAGAGAGCTGTTTAAGGATTATACGAGTAGCATCCCACAAAGTATTCTTGAACTGAATGAGACGAAATTTAAAACATGCATTAAACGCACACTTTGTCAACAAGCATATTACAAGTTGAGCTATTATATCGCTGATAGAGATGCTTGGCTCAATGCTGGTCCTGCTCCATAAGGACAGGGACGCATAAATAGATAGCATTAAATGATATTGTTGGAGCTGCTGAAGATTGTACTTAACTATCTTTGCATTGTATAGATTCAATGTTAGTATTATATAATCGCATAGCCTATATTGTGTGAGTACTATGTACTAGAAAGCTATCATTCACTGGAAGCCTACGTCAGGTCTTGACTAGAATGTGCCCTGGCGGTTGAGAGTATGTCATGCTCTCTCAAATGTCTCGCTGATGGTGGCGCGTGTGTCGGACCATTTAGTTCCCTTCAAAATGGTTGAGCTGAATGGTGCTGATCCATGCGTCATGTTCGTGAACGGGCGCTGTCAGTTGTGACTGGTCATCTCTTAGTCGCCATGGGTTATTTGAATTAATTATTTAGTTTTTGAGTTGTATTTTATTTTTGTTTTGCTACGGACACTTTTAACGTGCACATCTTGCTACTTTGTTCTCACATAATATACCATCTCAACATGAATGATGTAACCAAGATTTTGTAACAATATTTTGATTTAAAAGAGTGTCATGGAGTTTCTTGCCCGTTCTTCTCCATAGAGATCTACGTTAGGGAATGGGCAACTACAGTACTTTCACAAATTTTATGTCTTGTGATTGGGACTGTAGCTACTTTAAATGTTCATTTTGTTTCGACAATTCAAAAGCGCCTGTAACTGGCCTACTTGAAATAAATGCTTTGATTTTGATTTTGATTTTGTTCTTGCCAGTGAATCTAAAACAGCACATAAAACCTTTAAATGTTTTTAATTTTCACTCAGTTTTAGGTCAATTGAATTAAAAATCATTTAACATTACACGTTGTATATATATATATATCGCTGGATATTAACACATAGCGCCATCTAGTGCTACACTAAGCAAAGCTTGTGTCGTGGTCACCAGACAGTTGATATACTACATTTATGTATACTTTTTGTTTGTAAATACATACTTATTATACATATAAACATCCATGACTCGGAAACAAATGTCATGCTCATCACACAAATATTTGCTCCTACCGGGATTAGAACCCAGGACCCTAAGAACATAAGGCAGCCCCACTACCGCTACGCCATTCGGGTCGTCAAGTAACTGTATCAGTTATAAAGCTAAAGAGTTTACGACTGAGTTTCCATCATTTGTTAGAGGTTCTGCACACAAAATTAATGTTAGTCGCAGCACGATTATTAAAAGAATACTACCGAGCATAAGCATTACCGGGAGGGAGGCGGGGGGCGCAGCTGCACTTTAACATCTACTTCTGAACAGAAGAACTAGAGAAAAGTCTAACTTCTTTTAGTTCCTAGACTTTTAAAAAATAGCATCTTCTAATAAATTAACAAGTAAATAAAATCAAACCAATTCGAGGCACTAACATACTTGAGGTGGCTATTGCATTTTAGATTCTTAAAAAGAACTGAAACTTCTAGAAATCTGTTATTTTTTCTGCCCTAATCTAACATAGCCCATATTTAATATGTCGGCCCAAACAAGTCTGTGAAATCCTGAAATGAAAAGTCTGCACATGCAAAACGCTTCCAACAAACCTCTATATTCATTTGTTTCCCACCTGACAATTGAATTTCGAACGTTCGATCGTCACTCACCGACGACGTTCGTCGCCGCCATATTTGACGTTTACGTCATCGTAAAACTAAAATGACTCAACCCTCTCCTGCCACTAAAGTTTACAACTTGCACGGTCCCCCAATAGTCTTGTCGCCGCAGAAACAGTCAGGTAGGAAATAAAAGTTGAAAAGAAGACGGACGTCGACTTTGGGAACGGATTTAGTGGAACGATAGAAATATTTGATTTTACTGCCGTTATGTTTTTCATATCTTGGTTCTGTAGAAGTTATTACTGGTCTTGCTTACTCAAATATTCGTTGTACAGTTTTCTATACAAAGCTAGCGCATACTTCACTACTATTGTGTCATCTTGGCAAAGAACTTTCTTCATATTCTCCAGTTCTCGCAGTTCGCTAACCAGCGTCGTTAAACGAAGTCCCAAAAATAGGAAAATCTAAATTATTCCGTGCTGAAAACCGCACAGTTCATTGGTCCTGTAAATCATTTTGGTTTAGGAAATTACTCAAGGTTTACAAAACGTGTAATTATTTTTTTCTCAGAATTCCATATTGCAGGTTCAAATTAACATATTCAGTATCAGTGTGAAGCCGTATGTTTTTTGTGTAAAAAGTATTTTTACCTCATTTTAAAATTTCAACGAATAACAATCAAGGTATGTATTTTTGCAGTAATGTGCATTGTGAGCGCAGCGGTGGCCCAGTGGTGGCGGCCCCGACTTACGAATAGTAAGTCGTGGGTTCGAACCCAGACAGGCACATTACTTTGTGTAATTTATTTCATCACCGCTGCTCTCAAAAACGGTGAAGGAAAACATCGTGAGGAAACCGGCATGTCCTAGAACCAAAAATTCGAAGACATGTGACATCTACCAATCCGCACTGGGCCCGCGTGGTAGATTATAGCCCATTCCCTCTCATTGAGAGGAGGCCGTGTCCCAGCAGTGGGAACATTATAGGCTGATGATGATGATGATGATGATGTGCATTTCTCGCTGACCCGACCGCTCGTCGTCCCACTGGCGTCAATACACCTAAATATCTGCATATAGGTATCTGTTTTCTTTTCGGGCTTGCTCTAGCTTTCCTGTACTGTAGTCAGATACTTACCAATCTGCTATGGTAACTTGATACTTTAACTGAACTTAAAGAGGGTTTATGAAGATTCACGGCTTCATGGTGCAGGTAGTCTTTAAAAAATATTTCAACAAAGCTGTTATACAATAGACATACAGAGGAATAGGAACCAAAACGACCAAAAAATCGGGACAAAATTTAAAGTCAACGGTCGGAATACAATCCACAGATGCTATTAAAAGTTTTTATTTTATTTTTTTATTTAGCCTGTACTGTCCCACAGCTGGGCAAAGGCCTCCCCCAATTCCTTCCATTAAAAGTTACTCATGATAAAATCGTAAAACAAACACGAAACTTGTAAAATAACTAACACCACACAAACAACGTCAAATCTAAAACGGGAATACTAATGGGAGTAGGTAAATATTGAAACAAGCGGAAAAATGGTAGGAAACGATATTAATGGCTGGAATCGAGTATCGATTGATTTAAATGGCGGATGAATCGAGTCTATTCGATAGCGAATCGAGATATTCAAGATGAATCGTGATTGCTCTGGATTGACAATTTGTGTTCTTTTTTATCGCTGCTCAAAGGTTCTTCTTATTCTTTTGTTTGATTCGTCGATAAGTTTCAGATTAGATGTTTTTGATTGAGACTATTAATCTTTTATATCAAATTTGGTGATAGAAACAGTGAAAATGAGTCTTGTCTTGTCTTGTTGTCTTGTTGTCTTGTTGTCTTGTTGTCTTGTTGTCTTGTTGTCTTGTTGTCTTGTTGTCTTGTTGTCTTGTTGTCTTGTTGTCTTGTTGTCTTGTTGTCTTGTTGTCTTGTTGTCTTGTTGTCTTGTTGTCTTGTTGTCTTGTTGTCTTGTTGTCTTGTCTTGTTGTCTTGTTTTGTATTTTAAGAACATGAGGTCAGGAGTTTGATAACTCAACATCTATTACTTTAATAACCCATAAGATCGCAAAGCCCGGTGCGTCGGCCTGTGGATGACCTATAGACTAGCTCGCCGACCGTCCGTTTTATGACGACAAGCCGTGTGGACGCCGCGTTTGTGTTCCACGCGCGCCTCAAAGAGATGTCAGCACAGGCCTGTTTGAAAGTGATACCGTGGGCCCGGAACATAAAGGGCGAAGAAGGAACATGGATAGGTTTTAGTCAGTAAAAGTTCTGACACTCTCTCCTGCACCGCCCCGAATGGGAGAAGTAATTTGATGATTTCCAATCTTTAAAAAAAGAAGCTATTATCTTCTACCATGCTATACCTAACCCTTGCAAAAGGCATCTAAGATATTTCTTTACCAACACAACATAAAATAAACCTAAGTCCACAACAATTTTCATTAACTTCAACATTCATTCTTCCTTCATTTTATAAATTCATTTCACGATTAAATCCACAAAATGATTTTATTTAACAAGTTTGTAATAAAGCGTCATATTTTGTGTTTGTTATATAAAGGTGCTTATCTACATAAGTTCTGAAGTATGACATATTGTCATGAGATGATACTGTCAAACCTAAGGATGAGTAAGAATAAAGCTGGTGTCATACAAATACGACGTGTTCATCAAGATAATTTGACGTACTGTGATAGAATAAGTCTATGCTGGGGTCATCTTCCGGCCTTCAAAATCAATGCATACGTTCAAGTAAGGCTGATTAAGCTAAAGAAAACAGTATTTTGTAAGAAATATTCATACTGTTTTAGCTGGGAGGAAGTGGCGGATCAAAATCTGCAGCAATTACTCCCCTACAGTCTTACCGGATGAAGCTGAATCCCAATATTTCATATAGAGTAACCGCTTAACTAACTTCCACAACCTAGTGGGTAATACGATATCTGTTGCTAAAACCGGTTATCAGACTTTCTTGGTACTATCCGTCTTCCAGTAACGACTATCAACAAAATGACGACAAATGTCAGCCGAGACCAATGTCTAAAGGATGACGCACGCGCATTGTCTGCAGTAGTACAATTCATTGGCCGTTGCTCGGTAGCGGCTCGGAAGCGTGGGAAATTTGGTATTTGACTTTGACAAGCCCTTGCTTTTTTTTTTATTCTTCAACATATTTTTACATTTGTGCTTAACCTTGATGATCGACACTTATCTAGTAACGAGCACCTCGTACTCGTACCAATAGTATTAAAGATAAATGGCCTATAATATAACCACAATTTTCAAATAGAACTGGGCATTATGTCTGATAGATGATGTATTGACATAATCGTTCATAACATCACCACTATTAGGACTATAATCGAATCCCAATGGTTTTCGACCGTAACAATATTATGTTAGGTCACATTGACAGGATTTCAGATAGGCCACTAACAAATTAATGGCAATTTAAAAGGTATATGTGAGTGGACACGCCGTGAGGCAAGTACGCCCTAGAAGGACATGGTCTGACCTTTTAGTGACGTTGGTGGTCGTCTTGAGAAAGGTCAAGTGCATTATGTAATTGCAACCGACGTGCGTGTACCGGAAAAAGATCACATTCAATCCTAGTAATATTTTAAATGGGAAAGATTGGATCTTTGTTACTCAATCTCGCAAATGGCTAAACGCATTTGCGCACGGATAGTATACAGGGTGTATTTCACCTCATCACAAAGCCGTTAACCAAGCATTCTGTATATCAAACTAAGTAACTTTACGCAAAAAAAATTGCTGGGAAACAACTTTTATTTTTGAGGTTATAAATCATGTTTTGTAGTATACATATAACTCAATGTAACACACTCAAAACATTGTGCGGATGGATGGATTGAATATTACGGGGGTCGTAGAGATATTTAAAGTAAAAATCATGCGATAAAAAGTGGTATTAAAAAAAAAAAACTTGTCTAATTCATGCAACATTGACCCCCAATATCTCCGTAACTAGAAGGTTCCCAGGTATAGTGAAGAACAAAAAAATGATCAGAATGACGAGTAGAACAAGTGCCTTTCGTATTCGTTAAGAGGTGTTTTACACCCCATATGGCTAGTTATGTAAAGCGGCGGAATAGTTCCATCAAAGAAATAAAGAACCCCGTTTGTCTAATAGTATTAGTGTGACTGCTGATCACCAGATCAAAGAACATTTTGCTTTCTTGTCATCATCATCATTGTCAACCTTGTGCCTTGTTTTTCTCTGTCTCAACAAGGTTTTAACTGAGTTTTTCTGAACTTCATCTTCTGACCCATCTGTCTTTCGGTCTACTACTACTTTATCTACCGTTTTAAGCAGCCATTCAGTGAAGGTTCTAAACCACCTGCCATGACTACTTTGTTTCAACTCTGAAAATTTATCAGAAGCCATCCGAAGTATGGATTTGCATTTTGGGACATGCAGAAGCCTTGTTTTACCTGGAATATAAACACAGACAGCAAAAAATGGGTCTACATATATCCTACATTTAAATACCTTTGACTACCTTCGAAGAATTTGCAGACAGACAAACAGAAAGTATATATGTATTTTGAACAGAAGGGTACTCTATTTTAGTAGACATATTTACTTAGGATTTTATGTTTCCTAAAATCTTAAGAACGAATGCTGGGTACAAGATACACGTGTCATGACTGTCTGGAATGAATCCTTTCGAGGAATATTTTGAAAGGGTAGCCGTAGTATTCTAATATCACAAAGAAAACATCAAAATTTCAAGTACTCGATATAGTTAAATCTATTTCTTCAGAATCACAGTTCTCGTAACTTTATTTATTATCAAATGGGATGCTTATTCGCTTTGATAGTCTCTAATTTAAGGGGTTCAGTTTCATTTAAAAAAGTAACCTATTAAATTCAGTTTTAAATTCTATTCAAACCACTTCTAGTAGTCTTAAGAACTAATGCTGTAACGTAATGATATTAAAATACCAAATCATTTGAAAAGAGTAACCATGGAATTTCTTGCCGTTTCTTTTCCATGGAATCGACCAACGCCAACCGTGCACCTTTTTCGACGTTTTATAGGTGCCTGTGTAAAAAAATATTTTTAGTTTATTATAATATATATTTATAATAATAATTTGGCGTTAGAATAACCGTGACTGTGTCCACGTGACCAAAGGATTCATGTATTCACATCTCTAATAGGTACAACTTATGTTTTTTTTATTAAATTAAAAATTAAAAAACTAAACCATCATCTTCCTGCCCTTGTCCCCATGTTACTTTGGGTTGGCACGAAACTTTTTTTTCTCTCCTCTGTCAACCATAACGCTATCATTTACTCTTTTTTTCTGTCGTATATTGACCATTCCTCACACAATTCATACATCGTTTCCTTGATCCTTCTGTTGTTCTCTATCCATTCACATTTATATATTCATCACGCTTTTAATCACCTGCACTTCGTCCCTCCTATCATAAATATACCTTTCAACTTTTCTGTTACTGGCGCAACTTTTAAACTTCCACTAACACTCGGTGCTTCTTTATCCATTCTTATCGCAACACACACCAGCTCACCGTTCTCATCTCCATTACTTGCATCATTCATCTTCTCCAAAATATCCAATGTAAGCCCAAAACGTTACACAGCCAGGTCAAAAACAAAACCTAAGACTTTTTGTACTTCCACAGTGACACAAAACCTCTCTGGTCACTCGTAAATAACTAACTTCACACAATAGACTTCCGAACTTCTGTCCCACTAAGTCCCGATAATAACGTCAGCAACTGGATGCACCATAAGATCCGAGTACATACCTACCTAGAATTACATGTGATCCGAAACATCTGTGTCATTTCCTCAATATCCAACCAGTGCGGCCTATGAACGTTAGATAAGGCTTATAGTAACGCCATAAGAGGTGCGGGTAGCGATTTGTGTTTTCAATGAGAGTAAAATTTTAACTGAAAACTTTGTACGTACATAAATAAGAAATACACGAGAATGACTCTCTCTATACAATTCTGAAGGAGCAGGTATACGAACAATTCTTTATAAAAAATCCACCAACTTTTTTTTTTGTTATTTATAATGCTTTTCTTATTTCACTGTCACTACTGAGAACCACTGGACCGGTGAGTATGATGAGATCCATGGTTCGATGGCTCACGTCAAGCCAAAATTAAATGTTAATGGAGTTTGCCGCCTAACCCTTCGGGGACTTCGTTAGGTTATCACCAGGTTATCAGCGCACCTTGTTTGTGGAGTAAGTCCTTCCAATGCTGGCGAGGCGATCACGTACTATAAAAGTATGTGATCGCCTCGCCAGAACATTTTTGTTCTACATTCAATGCGTTCCGCCTATTTAAAACTTGCAACTGGAGGCACTTGTTCTCCCGGTCACTGCAATATTTTTTTTCTAAACCATACCTTCTAGTTACGGAGATATTGGGGGTTAAATTTTCTCCCGACCTCCGACCTCCACGACCCCCGTACTATTAAATCCATCCACCAGCGCATCGTTTTGAGTGCGGTATATTGAGATTTACCGAAAAACGTGATTTTTCACGACAAAAAATGTTACTTAGTTTGATGTACAGAATGCTTGGTTGTCGACTCAAACTCAAACTCAAATCATTTATTTCAACTAGACCATTATGGCACTTTTGAATGTCGATAATACGAAAAAAAAAAGGCTACAGTCACAGACACAAGGCATAATAACTTGAGAATGTACTGTAGTTGCCCATTCCCTAGCGTAGATCTCTATGGAGAAGAACGGGCAAGAAACTCCATGGACACTCTTTTCAATCAAAAATGTTCTTACAAAATCTTGGTTACCTCTTTCATGTTGAGATTATACATATATGTGAGAACGATGTAGAAAGACGTGCAGAATAAAAAGAAATAAATCAACAATTTATAAAATAAAGCAATTCACTTTGTGATGAGGTTTTTTATACCCTGTATTTATAAGTAGACTTAAAAATTTCCACCAAAAATGCGATCTCTTGAGCACAAACATTTGAGAAACACCACCTTTTGCGGTTAAAACGGCAAACAGTTTATTTATTTAGCGCAGATCGTTAACTTAGTCGGTTACTGTGGCACATTACTTTGAGTGAGGTCAGTGCATTTAGTATTGATACCTTCAATACTTGATGCAACGGCATCGCTCCTCACAGCGCGCGATGTCTATGAACATCGTAGGGAATAAAGAAGCGAGGTAGGCGAATGAAATTAAATGTCTGTGCCTGTTTGCCCAAGCAAAGCTTACTTTATTGGGATCCAGACTTCTGCATTTTTATGTCGCTGGCAACTTCAAATTCGCCATTTCGATGACGTCATATAGGTTGCAACGTAGAGTACACTTTTATCTAGATTAATAAGATCCCGCACATGTGTAGTAATAGTTTTGGTCCTTCGAGTCGCACCGACAGATAATACAATGATGAATGTCAATCAACCTTGAAAGGAACCGCTTCATATTTTTTAATAGGTGACTCAGTCAAAACCATCATCACCTATTTCTAGTCCTTTTCCCAGACGAATTCCCGAAAAGTTTTTATTTGTTATTCTCGCCTGTCAATCGCCAGGTTTCAGTTTTCTATCATCCAAAATATTTTCCAAAAAAAAAACATAAATATTTCATGACCTGCTGCTCCCAATATAACCTCAACCTAATAAATGTTATGTAACAGGTCGCAAACTGCTGGGAAGGCGTAATAATACCGCCGACGCCACGCTCAGCCGATACAAGCTAGCGGAAATTAACAGCTTGTACCGTGAGCAAGCGGAGCGGAGCGAGCAGAGCGGGACGGAACTAAGAACGGATTTATCACCGCTGTTTGTGCTGTTATGGCAGTGTATTCGTGGTTAATCTCACATGCGGGATGACCGAGACCTTTGGAATATCGTATCGTTCCTAACCAGACTGAATATCCGACTTGGGAGTACATGTGGAATACTGAATTAGAGCAAGGTTGTAATGTCTAATTTAGAAATGCAGTGTGATGGCCACACGTGAGGAATTTTGACTTAGGGCGCTGTCAACACCAAAATGCGCTCACACTGTCTGTTTGCATCGGAGTAAGTGAGAGCCCACACTTTACTGGGCGGCCAGGTTTCAGAAGATAATAAGAAATAAATACATAGTGAAATAGAAAAGTGTGGTTTATTTGTAAAAAATGCCTGAAATTTCATAAATAGGTATGAATATGTTGACTTCATAATTTTAATTGCAGACTCTTCGTTTAACTCTTTGCAATTATTTGCTATCGAGCCGATTTCATCAAATTATGTATCGGGTCCGTCCACGGTCTTGATGATGAATATTAAGTTGTATTTTGTTTGATGTGCTAGAAAAAATAGTTTTTCTTAAAGAACTGCTTAAATAACATCAATTAGGTGTTGTCAGCCTCATACTGTATGTGATGATCTGCATGATCATCACAGGGAAAAAAGACATTACGGATTGGTCGGGTTTTATTTAATCGATTAAGGTTCATGTTCACCAAAAGATGACAGTCTGATTATCTAAAACAGCTGTTTAAAATACATTTATATGGTAATATGTCACAGTGACAGCAGTTTTTACATAATCAGACTGTTATCTTTTTGGTGAACATTGACCTAAGTATATTGCTTTTTTTCGCCATGTCTCTACATGACATAATATCATTAAATAAAACTACGGTTAGTAGCAGCCCACACGTCATATTAATAAGGCAGTAATTTAGCCTTGAATCCTAGGTTCGATTCCCAGGTCTTGCAAATAGGAATATTGGTCCAAATAGGAATTCCTCAGAAGTATCAACGGATTTTGGGTACGTGCCCGATTGAAGGTTATAAGCTCGTTCTTAATTACAGGGGACTTAAACATAACTGACAAAATGTGGGTTTACTATAAGGCATTGTCTGAGCCATTGCTTCGAAAACATCATAATATCCTCTCGCATCTTTTTCAGGCTTTTAAGCTAATGACTTTTAACAATTACAACCGAAAATGACTTGAAACTCAAGCCACCTACCCAATTATCTTACCAAACAATGTATCACAACTCTGAACAATCAACACATGAGTTAATTAATACTGAAGTCTACAATTCTACATATTGCATATCATAAACTTACACAAAGTAACCAAGTTGAAAGAGAACCCATATTAAATGAAAGGTAAAGTAGAGAAGTGACAGAAACACCTGCACGACTGAAGTTAATTCCGCCTATAATTTTTAGTGCTGCTACCAAATAGTCGATTAATCGAGTTTTCGGAATCGAGTGCATTGATAGTTAGTCGATTTAATGAGATTGTAACGGTTTGTTGCAAATTTATGGGCGGTATTTAAGCTCTGAATGGAGTTTAAAGCATTTTAAACATAATTTAGTTCTGGTAAAATTTACGGTTATTGAACTGGATACATATTGTACTTATTTATTTTTAAACACTGTTTTAAGCCTTAACAGTTTAAATTTTTCTCTTCTTATTTTATTTATTTTTATTTAAAAACTAAATAAAAATAAAACCTGGTTGTCTGTAAAGTCGGTTTACTGACGATAGTTGAACGTGACAACGTCTTAAGAAAATACTGGTGGAATGGTAGCATTTTTTGACACCATATTCACTTTTCACTGCACTTGATACTCGATCAAAACATGTAAATGTACTATAGTATAGCAGCTGTCCACGCAGACGCATCGCTCACTCAAGCAGGAGAGAGACGGATGTCGAACGCTGCCGAACGCAAAGGCCGATTGTGCTTCTTTGTCACTCGTTCCGCGCTCTCGCTTGCACTTCAAGCCTTACATGGAACGCCTCAGAGCGATCAGCGAGGTAGCGCCGCATGAGGTAACGCCGCATGAGTAATGTTTTTTCGTGCGTGCAGCCGGCTCTATCGAATTATAAGACGTTGTCACGTCAAAAAGTAACAGAATTATAATTCCCGCAGATTTACGCAGGTGTGTACCAAGTGGAACACTTACGCTTTTCCAGATAAGTATGTCCTATGTAATAGATGGTGAGCTATTACCAACAATCGGATACACATTCAGAGTCTATGGCTGATACTGAGAAATTACTGATAGAAAAACCCAATACCATTTAGCCCGAACGGAAATTTAACCCAGATCTTCAGAAGTCGCGTTTTAGACTAGAAGCGTCCATTTTAATCCTGTTTACTATTCGCACATGTTTTTGTGTTATGTAAAAAATAAAACCGACTTCTAAAAATACAAAAAAGTGAAAAATAAGTTTAGCTTCAGAAGTCGCTGACATATAACTAAACCAGTCAAACAAGGTTCACCAACTTCTGAAGCTAAAGTGTCTTTTTTTATTTTCTAATAAAAAAGATTGTATTTTTCACATTTTAGTGGTTCACAACATGCGCTTACCCCTTCACAGCGTAAACAATAGACAGACATGAGATTTCAATAATCGCAGTCCATTTGCTATCATTTATTAAGGAGTTCCGTTGCCTATCTCCGAAGTTCTTTATCAGATCTTCACCAAATTGAAAAGGTACTCTTTCGAAAACTACCCAAATCGCTTCATGTGTGCCTGTAAAGTTTAAAGCTCTCTATTTTCCATCATCAGATCCTGACTTGAAGATCATGGAACCACCTGTGACGCCCTTTTAAACAAAACGAAAATAATCCAAATCGGACCAGACATCTTCGAGTAATCGGGGAACATACCTACAACATACTCCCCCTTTTGGAAGTCGGTTAAAAATGGACTACCACCACACAAAAAACCTAGAGATACCTTCTTTAAACTACTTATGAGTTATCTGAAAAATTGTTCGCGTAATCGATGCAGTTACTCGCTCCCCATCACTACGCCTCGTCGCCGCGTCGCTACAACTTCATTACCGCGAGCCAATTACAGAGACGTGTAATATACGTTAACACTTGACCGGATTCCGAGCGGGAATCGATTCATAACTCGAGTCTACTGTTGCATACCTTGCCGAGTATGAAGATGACATGTTGTTCTGTTATGACAGTTATGACATGTTAAAATGCGAATATGAATATCGTGTTTGGTGTAAAGTCACTATCAGTATAAAACAACTACATATTGTAAAAGAAAGTTCTCCGCCGCGTCTGCCTGTCTGTTAGCGATAAACTCAAAAACTCCAGCACTGATTTTCATGCTGTTTTCACTAATGGATAGAGTGGTTCTTGAGGTCTTATTGCACAATTTGTATGCGGGCAAAGCCGCCAAGTTAAGTTTATAATTGTGATTTGTTGGTGAAGAACCAGTGACTTGATCCTGCTTTGCATCAATTTTACGATTTGAGCAAGCCTAAAGATAATATTGTTATCATAGACTAGCTTATAGGTACCCATGGCTTCGCCTGCGTGGAGTTCCATAACTGTGCTATGGATTTATACTACCAGGATTTAAAGTAGGACTTATATGTTAATCCAGATTATAAAATATCTATTTGCCAAATTTCATCCAAATCCAGTCAGTCGTTTTTGCGTGATAGTGTGTAAGATATACAAATAGGATTACAGTAAGAATTATTTTCTGAACCTAAGTCGGTTCGGAAGATGTCGGTAGAGGATGTCATCGAAATGCTAATAAAAAATAATAATTAAAAAAATTTAAAAACACGCCTGCCGTGTCAAAAAATTAACTAAAAAGTAAAAAATAAGTAAACAAAAATAGAAAACAAAGAAAAACAACATTGTAATTGCAGTCGGGGGACAGTTCTGTGGAAAAATTATTTACGGGTCCCCCGACTGCAATTACAATGTTGTTTTTCTTTGTTTTCTATTTTTGTTTACTTATTTTTTACTTTTTAGTTAATTTTTTGACACGGCAGGCGTGTTTTTAAATTTTTTTAATTATTATTTTTTATTTCACACCTTTTAGTGACAAAATAACATGTTAACCAACAACCAATGCGAAACTAGATTGCCTTAGATATTTTATATGACGCTAAGGTACTGTCGTGAGGCGTTGTTTATTATTATTATTATATTTTTTAATGTTGGGTCATACTACTTACTATTTTTCAGTCTCTTTTCACGTGAATTCGGAGATTCATTTTTAAGTTTATTCGCAAATCGACGAGCTTTCTTGGTTTTCTTTGAAAGAACCATTTGTCTAATAATACGACTGGTAAACAACGATAATAATAGAATTACTAAACAAACACTAAAATATACTGAATGTAATAATATATACTGAATGTAATAATACCAAGTTGTGATAATACACTCGCGAGCATAAGTGTGTAATCACTTTCTTGGAATTGATTTCGCGCAATCTTGAGTACTTAATATCTAGCTATGAATAATAATAAAAATGGTACCATTTTAAAGATATTACGCGAAGTAGTATGGAAAAAGATATGCTTCAATTGTTTGATACGTTGCGAGTGGCGGCCTATTTTGTTACCCCCTATAGAAGCACGCAATGTCGGATTTTCTTATCAGTCGGCTTTCACACGTTGACTGGTACACATCTTCGCAACTTTTGACCCTTGAACGTGCACGACAATGGATACTCCACCTATAGGAGCAGCACAAATCGTCGCTCTATTGCAAGAAGGGGTCAGCCAGCAGGCTGTTGCAAGTCAGCTCTATATAAGCCAGTCCTGTATTTCGAAACGCTTTCGGGAGACTGGTGGCTTTATCCCGAGACCAAAATCTGGACGGCGCCGGTGCACATCGGAGAGGGATGAACGTTTTATCATGTCAACCTCTCTCTGAAATCGACATTTGACTGGTGTCGACGTCCAACAGGAGCTCCGAAATGTTCGTGGGATAGATGCCAGCGAGTGGACAGTTCGTCGAAGACTTAAGCAAGCTAATTTGACTCCAAAAAGGCCTGCCACAGGCCCGAAACTAACGGCAGATCACCGACGAGCACGCCTTCAATTTGCTTGCTACCATCTTGATTGGGAGGTTGAGCAATAGAGGCGGGTCCTGTTCTCCGACGAGTGCAAAATATGTTTTCACGGCAGCGACCGAAGGGTTGTGGCTACAGGCGGCCTGGGGGGCAATTTGCGTAGTGCTGTTTCACTGAGACAGTGGCTTAAAATAATAATAATTATTATAATGGGCCGGGATTTCCTTCGACGGTAAAACAGAGCTTCTTTTCGTGCCTGGAGGAGAACGAGGAGGTGGTCTAACTTTAAACTGCTACATTTCCGATATTCTGCTAGAACATGTTCCTTATGCGAGATATATCGGGGATGGCTTCCTCCTTATGCACGATAACGCTTGTTGTCACACTTCCCGTGCCACAACTGACTACCTCGAAGTTGTTGGTATCGCCACACTGAACGGCTAGCGCTCAGCCCGAACTTGAATCCCACTGAGCACGTGTGGGTTCGTTTAAGAAAACCTGCTCCTTCAAGTGTGAATGAGCTGAAATTGGCTTTGATGAGTGGGAAGGTATCCCGCAAGAATCGATTCAGAAGCTAATCAGATTATTACAATGAAGAACCGTCTTCGAGAAGTTGTTAGGGCGAGGGAAGGGAATACAAAATATTGAAATTTAATTGAAGGCCAAATTAAATTGTTGTTATTTTTTTTTCTTGATTTCTTTTATTCATTATTTTTCCAATATCCTTGTGTTTTCTTTACTCCTTCACTCAATCTGGGATAGCTCCTTAAATACGTGTTGCATCGTTTATGCTATAGTACCTACCTGCACGTTGATGCATAGGTGGTGTTTGTAGCGCTGGCTCAACTCTCTGTACCTACTAAGTTAATACCACTGTCTGTGTGTCTGTTGGTTAAATGGGTATTTTTTAATTATATTATCGCTCATTATTACAATAATGAGCGCCAATCCCGCCGACAAACTACGCAGTTTAGTGGGTTTAGTATGTAGAAAACAAATTTAGTCATAATCTTTGCGATCATTCGCAAGAGATCCGCTTTACTACTGCGTCGGATGCGGGGCAGCGACAGCAGTCTTCTGAGCGTGAATGCTATTAAGACTGAAGGCCACTAACATAGGCTAAGGAATACAAACGAATGTATAGGTTCTACCTGAAGTAAAGATAAATAATTAAACGATTTATTTATTTGTGACGTCACGCGAGATTTGAGCGTGCTGCAGCTGTATCGTCGTCACTTATCATTTATTTGACAAGAACATATACGTGTTCAATAAATTTTGATAATGTAACCATTAGTTAGATTATCAAATAGTTTTTTTTTCACAAATATACCCAAGGTTATTAAAATAACATATCCGCAAGTCCACAATAAGATAATCTAACCACGTGTCCTAAGAAAAACAAATAACGACACCAACAGGGGTAGCATGTAGTACTAACAAGTTTTTTATTAAACATAATACTAGCTAAGTTGTCTAGAAAGGATTTTAATTGTTGAGGTATTGTTATAGAAACTAATGAAAAGCCGATACCGTATAGTTTCGTTATTTATTTTTTTTATAATCGACGACCAATTCAACGAGCAACAAAATTATTTGTGAACGAACAAAAAAAAAATCTGTTGTACATTTTGTAATTTACTCAAAGAGTTCTGGACGATGGTTATATGCGTAAACGAATTTTCAACAATATAAAAAAATTTAGGTGATGTTTCTTCATTAATCATGGCAACCCTATTATTTCCAAAGTTTTTCTATAGCCTATGTTACCCGGGCTAACACAAGGATTCTAACGATACCACGCATAACGAAATCGGTTCAGGCGTTTAGAAGTTATGGTGGAATAAAGAAACTCACAAACATACATACATACATGAACCCTGAAAACATAACACTCTTTTTTTTGGGCAGTCGTGTAAAAAGAAGGTAACGCTAGTAAACGTCAAGAGGTTCCCGCCTTACTTAATAACTTTCGCTTTAGAACTTCATAACTGTAGGAATATTGGTAATCAAGCAAGTATTTATAATATTCAATAGTGTAATTTATTAGAGAAAATCTTTGATAGGTAAACGTCACAAGGCAATAGCTTCGAGAATAATCTAATGGCATCAAACATATAAAAACTTAACCTTATGGTTGCGTTCCATTTCTATCACCCACCCCAGAACGTAATCCCATATTAACTACACAAAACAGATGTTTATCTATAGTTACACCTTTAGTTAACACATCAGAAACATTCTCTTCACCCTTTACATAACAAAATTTTAATTTTAAATTATTTACGTGTTCCTTTAAAAAGTGATGTCTGATGTCTATATGTTTAGATCTCGGCAGGTAACAGTCATTAGCAGTGAGTTTTATAGCGCTTTGGTTGTCGCTGTAGATGACTAGAGTGCGGCCGCGCTGTCCGTCAAGCTCCTTTTCTAGTTGCTGGAGCCACAGCGCCTCCTGCGCCGCCGCTGACATGGCCATATATTCTGCCTCTGCTGTGGAGAGGGCAACGGTCTGTTGCTTTCGGGAACCCCATGACACTGCGCCACCCTGTGAAATAAAAACATAGCCCGTGCAAGACTTGCGGTCGATATTGTCGCTGGCCCAGTCTGCGTCGCAGAAGCCTCTCAAGTTATTTGATTCACCATCTTTGGTATAAGTGAGATTCATGTCTTTAGTTCCTTGTAAGTACCGTAGTACCCTTTTGGCTGCTGTCCAGTGTTCAGCTCTTGGCTCCTTATTGAACCTACTAAGAGTATTAACGGCAAAGGAAATGTCAGGCCTTGTACCTTGAGCAATATACAGAAAACATCCTATTGCTTGTTGATAAGGGTAATCCATATCTTTGTCATCAGCACACTGAGTAAACTTCAGACCAACTTCTATTGGTGTTTTACTTGGTCTACAATCAGACATAGCAAACTTGGTAAGTACATTTTTAATGTATTTTTCTTGGTCAATCATAATGGTGTCCTGATCTCTTGTTATGTTCAGACCAACACACTGACTGGCCTTACCTAGGTCCTTCATCTCCAAGTGTTGCATAAGCCTGTTTTTAACCTTGTCTCTTTCTACTTGACTAGAAGTAAACAAAATAAGGTCATCAACCCATACAGCAATGTAGGTATTCTTGTCTACATTGAAATAGACACATGGGTCAGACTTTGATCGTTTCAGCCCAATCTCTTGCAGCACAGTGTTCAGTTTTGAATTCCACAACCTGCTTGCCTGTTTAAGGCCGTATAAAGATTTATTCAAATGACATACCTGAGGCCCTTGTTCAAACAGCTCTGGTTGCTTCATGTATATTTCTACATCAATATCTGCTTGAAGGAATGCTGACACTGCATCTAGCTGATCAATCTCAAGCCCCAATCTTACAGCTAGAGATATTAGATAGCGTATGGTACTGTACCTTACAACAGGGGAGAACACTTCCTCATAGTCAGTGCCCTTTCTCTGGGTATATCCTTTAATGACGAGCCTGGCTTTAAAACAAACTATATTACCACTTTGGTCAGTTTTAGTTCTGTACACCCACTTGCAAGGTAAACCTTTTCTATCCGAAGGCAAGTCCTTTAAAGTCCAAGTGTTGTTTTTCACTAGTGAGTTGTACTCCTCATCCATTGCCTTTCTCCATTGCTTGGCATATGATGATGAAAGTGCCTCCTCAACCGTCTGCGGATTTGTGAAATTGGTAAGTAAACAATACATACTGTTTTCATCCGTATCTGTGTTTTCTCTTTGTGTTCTGTTTCGAGGCCTCAGTGTGATGTTCTGCTCATGCTGTGAGATTTGTACATATCTTGGTGGGATATATGTTTCATCTAAATCCCCTGCGTCCGTCTCATATTCGCTAGAATCCTGATCACAATTATTTTCATTTGTTGTACAATTACCAGTAGTTTCTTCATCTGATGCTATGAGGTTTTCTACCTCAGTCAGAGGTACTGTTGTAGGTAACGGGACACTGCTGCTGTGATTTGTGGAAGTAGATTGATTGCCTGACGACTGTGACTTTACTTGAGAATCTTGAAAGTTAGGAGATGAAGCTGGAACCTCATTAATAGTTGTTAAATCAGAACTTTTACAATTCTCAAAGAAGGCGACATCTCTGCTTTTAATAACTTTATATGTCTTGTCATCTAATAAACGATATCCTTTTGTTGTGTCACAATATCCCACTAGAATCATTCTGTTTGACTTTTTGTCCCACTTTTGCCTTTTTTGCTTTGGTACAAAGACCATGGCCTCGGACCCAAATATTCTCAGATGAGACAGGTCAGGCTCGTGCCCATTCCACAATTCAAAGGGTGTCTTACCATGTAAAGCTTTATTAGGAGATCGGTTTATAATATATGCTGCAGTCCCCACTGCCTCGGCCCACAGTTTCTTTTGTAGCTTGGCATGGAACAGCATGCACCTAGCTTTCTCAACTAGTGTCCGATTCATCCGTTCGGCCAGTCCATTGTGTTGAGGGGTGTAGGGAGTGGAAGTCTGATGTACTATACCGCTGTTGGATAAAAACTTTTCAAAATGAGTATTGCAGTACTCAGTACCATTATCCGTTCTTAATACCTTTATTTTCTGAGAACAATGGTTTTCAGCTCTATTCTTATAGTCCTTGAAAATGTCTAACACTTTGGTTTTATTTTCCATGAAGTATACATACACCATTCTTGTGTAGTCGTCTATAAAAGTAATATAGTACTTCATACCTGAGCAGCTCAAGTTCTCCATGGGTCCACAGAGGTCAGAGTGAACAAGCTCTAATGGTGCTGTAGCTCGGGAACCAATATTTTTAAATGGCAACCTCGACTGCTTGCCTTCATAGCAGGAGATACATCTTGTCACATTACTCTCTGTGTTAGTCAGAGTTACACCCGTGACGCAGTTAGGTAGCCTGTTGACATCTGAAACATTTAAGTGGCCCATACGCAGGTGCCACAAGTGAGTGTCACTACACTTTTCCTCACTAGAGCTTAAATGTGCTGTTTCAGGACTATTCTCTGTATCCAAAGTATATAATTTATTATTTAGAGTTGCAGAACATATAAATTTGCCATGTGAATCATGAACATCACAGCCTCTTTGAGTAAATGTTACTTTGTAACCACTGTTAACAATAGTACTCACTGAGAGTAGGTTGACAGCTAAGTCAGGAACATATAAAACATTTTTTAACTGAATGTTCTTACCCTGCGCTAGTTTAACATCAGTGTATCCAACTCCTTAACTGACAGCGGCTCTTTATTAGCTACTGTTATATTCTTCACCGGTGGCTCTGTGACATTGTACATCCACTGTCTATTACCTGACATATGCATGGAAACACCTGAGTCCATGAACCATTTGTCATGATTCTCTCCTGAAAATGCTGAAAAAGCTGCATTGAAACCAGTATCCTTTTTGCCTTTTTCATTCTCAGTCTTGTTTACCTTCTTAGCACTTGTACAAAACTTAGCAAAGTGTCCATAATTATTGCAATTGAAGCATCTTGGCCCTTTAGCTTTTGGATGTTGTGGCTGACGTTGATGTTGTTTCCTTGAATTTGAGCTAACATATGAAGCGCTACTGGTGTCTGCTGCTCTAACTTCCTGTAGGAGCTTGGTCTTGATAAAACCGGCACTAATCGTCGCGCCAGAACTCTCAAGCCCCATAATCATCGGAGCGTAGATGTCGGGCAGACCGGCCAGCATCAAAGTGCCCAGCCACTCGTCGTTAACTTCAAACCCTATATTGCGTAACTTGTGGGCAGTGGTCATTATTTTATGTGTGTATGACTCCACGTTATCGCTAGTTTCCAGAGTAGTATTCACTAAGTCTTTTAGCAGTCCAACTCTTCTGGTCAATCCATTGTCATCAAACGCTCGTTGCAGAGTTTCCCACACTTCTTTGGCGGTCTTACAACTTTGTACATGTATATAGTTTTGCGGATCTAACAATAAAATTAACTTGAACTTCGCCTTGACATCCTTACCCGAATCTACAGGTTTGTCATCCCTGGGCTCCACACATTGCCACAAGTCCTCATGTTCTAGGTATGTCTTGACACTAAATTTCCACGTTGCAAAGTTTTCACGCCCGATCAACTTATCGAGATTAAACATGTGATGCGACGAACTCATTTTTTTCGCCGGCCGGTCACTTGCACGGATCTACAAAGTACTGATAAATTCTGCACGAATATTAGTACAGATACTTGCTAATGAACCACGCTCTGCTACCATGTAGGAATATTGGTAATCAAGCAAGTATTTATAATATTCAATAGTGTAATTTATTAGAGAAAATCTTTGATAGGTAAACGTCACAAGGCAATAGCTTCGAGAATAATCTAATGGCATCAAACATATAAAAACTTAACCTTATGGTTGCGTTCCATTTCTATCAATAACCTACCTCTATCTATCACTTGGGTTAAAAAACGGTATCTATTGATATCTACATTGATAACTTTAATTAAACCATAACTATCGCTTTAAACTAAATATAAAACGTGACCAAAATTTAAACCAAGAATGAAATGGCAAGAAAAGAAGAGCCTCATCAGATGACGAAAAATAGAAAAATATAGAAAAAGAAGACATGCTGACAGACATGAATAAGACCCCAAATAAATTGAAATAAGGGCAAGAAAATGATGGTCATTTCAAGCCATTGAGTTTCAAGCACAAAGAACGGAGGCGTACTCAAAGACATACGCATTTTCTATCAGGCAACCTTTGGGTGATGCAGAGACAAGCGAAACTATTTTGTTTTTAATGTTGTTTTCGAGGCATCTATTCCTGTACCTTCAATGTTTTCCAGTTCTACGTAACGACCAGATTTGATTAAAATAAGAGACGGAAACATATTTTCATCTCTTATTTGCATCACATCTGTTACGTATTCCTTGCTAATTGTCATCTCACATCATGTATAATATCAATATCACCAGCTTGCAATGCAATTTCAGACTACCAGTACATTTAAATTGCATCGAAACACACAGTGACTGTAGCGCCTTTGAGCTCGGATAAAATTAACTGGATACGAAATCAATGTTGGATACCTATGGTTATAATTACTTTGTGGAGGACTTAAATTATAGTGGTGTTGAATGCGTTGTGTGGTGTAATGAATAATGTATTACTTTTTCTCATATTTCAAAGATACGCTATGGAATTACATAAGAATTAAGATACAAGTCAAACATTTATTTTGTTTGAACTTTCATTTAGAGGAGTTATTACGCCACTTTCATGGTGTTATACCTGCATTATAATCACACTGATATGGTACATCGCCATGAATTTTGCAGATATTTCTACAACCACAGAAAAAGAAAATTCGCCAAGCAAAAAAAGGTGTTTTGCCTGTTTCATACTAATTATAAAAATGCAGCACTTTACGATTGAAATGTATAGAAAATCTGGTATTTCAAATCCTGTGCAGATTTTTTGCACACCTTTATTTCAATGAATAATTCCTAATATTTAGTCAAATCGTAAAATCCATACGAAGCAGGAGCGTGTTGCTTTGTAAACTGACAAACTAAATACACATAAAAGTCTTTTAACTACAAGAAAAAACGAAGAAACAACCGCGCACTAAAACTGCGACCCCAAAAAGTAAACGAAACCGCTACTAAGATCTGGAACCAGGGGGACCAAATTTGAAATTTCAAACAATAAAGTCTGTTATATGTAAATTCGTCTGCTTTATTATGATACAAGTACGATCTAGCTTCACAGTAACCGTAAAATCGTTGAAGATTTACCGTCAGTCTAAAACAAGCTCAACTGTACAATGAAACTTAAGCCAGTCCAATCCGGTGCCGGTCTTGCATAATAGTTTCGTTTACACCGAACTGGACGTTAAATGCCAAAATATATGTACTATTTTTGTACAAAACCAAGTGAGTGAACTTATTATGAACCTAAGTCGTGATTGTGATGGGATGTTGATTGGGATGTAGATTGGGATGTTGCATGGAAGGTTGATTGGGATGTAGATTGGGATGTAGATTGGGATGTAGATTGGGATGTAGATTGGGATGTAGATTGGGATGTAGATTGGGATGTAGATTGGGATGTAGATTGGGATGTTGATTGGGATGTTGATTGTGATGTTGCTTGGGATGTTGATTGGGATGTAGATTGGGATGTTGCATAGAATGTTGATTGGGATGTAGATTGGGATGTTGCATGGAAGGTTGATTGGGATGTAGATTGGGATGTTGCATGGAATGTTGCTTGGGATGTTGATTGGGATGTAGATTGGGATGTTGCATGGAATGTTGATTGGGATGTAGATTGGGATGTTGCATGGAAGGTTGATTGGGATGTAGATTGGGATGTTGATTGGGATGTTGATTGGGATGTTGATTGGGATGTTGATTGGGATGTTGATTGTGATGTTGCTTGGGATGTTGATTGGGATGTAGATTGGGATGTTGCATGGAATGTTGATTGGGATGTAGATTGGGATGTTGCATGGAATGTTGATTGGGATGTAGATTGGGATGTTGATTGGGATGTTGATTGTGATGTTGCTTGGGATGTTGATTAGGGCGTTGATTGTGATGTTGCTTGGGATGTTGATCCGGTTGTTGATTAGGATTTTGATTAGAATGTTGATTAGGATGTTGATTGAGATGTTGATTGGAGTGTTGGTTGAGATGTTGATTCAATCAATGAATAAAGTTAGCATTTCGCAGTTCACTGCTGGACATATAACTGTCGACCCAACACCCAATCCACAACGTTCAGCACGCCAGTCTGAAGTATCCACCCTTATAATTACATTGGTTAATTCAAGCCTATGAAACTAAAGTAGCTACATTGTTATGCCATTGAATAATAATTTTATCTTCATTATCTGTCACATAGGTGAAACAGCACTTTTTACAGAATAACTCATAACTGCAGTGTCATCATGTTTATGTTTGTCAAATAATGTACCGGTATTATCAATACACAACAGTAAAATAACATTATCACAATGATTAGCAATATTTTTATCTATAGAAGGGTTTAAAAACTTCAATGTTGGTGTAACTACCCGTATAACAATATGTTCTGAGAGAGAAGACAGAAAAATTAACTGGAAGTCTTTGGGGACTGCCGATAGAAGTGATATCAGCTACGGGTTGTATTCCGCGTAGGTCTAAGTGGTGCTACGCCGTAGCGGATCGGCTACGAGTGCTACAAAGCGTTACGTGACGGTCACGCGAGTACCATGACTTTTGTTCACCGAAAAAGTGCTCAACGCGCCTAAAGAAGATTTCACTTTAAAAATTAAATTAAAAATAATTTATCCCTTACATTCGTTCACGGTGTGAAAGCGGCCGGCACCCATAAAGATGATACCAACGCTTCCTCAAGCGTTATTCAATTTAGTTCCCAGTTGGAGGTTGGTTGCTGTATACCGAAAGACGAGCGCCCGGCTGTGCGAACAAACGAAGATTTAACCCCTTATTTAAGAAATCTAGGATTAATTGAACTGTTGCGGAAAAATGCATTTGTTATTAGTGCCACGCATGAGTTAGAAAAAGTTTACTTACCTAGTTTATTTTTGACAGCCTGTTCTGAAAACGTCGAGGTTGTTAGATTAAAGTTTTAAGTTTGTTCCAGAACTCCAATTGCCTATTTAAAATTAAATTCTTGGCCAGACAAGCTCTACAGGGCGTAAACACCTTCACCACGAAGCCGTCAACCAAGCATTCTGTACATCAAACTAAGTAACTTTACGCAAAAAATATTGCTGGGAAACGACTTTTTTTCTGAGGTTAAAAATCATGTTTTGTGGTAGAACTCAATGTAACGCACTTTAAAATATTGTGCTGATGGATGGATTGAATAGTACGGGAGTCGTGGAGATTAAAGTAAAGTCTTACAACATAAACTTGTATTTAAAATAGGTTGTCTTAAAGTCGGTACTTATACTCCCAATATATCCGTAACTAGAAGGTTCCCAGGTATGGTGTGGAAAAAAAAGATCGATGACGGGGAGAAAAGCACCTTTCGGCTTCGTTAAGAAATGTTTTATAATAGAACGTATATTTTTTTCGGTTAATGTCATGTTTACGGTTTTCATGTTTTGTTTGTGTGTTTGTCATGTTTGTGTTTGTTCTATCTGGACAAAGAAAATTCTAATGAATACCTTACATGTTTTTCTAACAGCAAACCACTAAATGCTTTTATTATACATATATGCTAGAATTTGAAATGCACATGAAATCAAAAATGTAAACTGTAGAGACAAGTTTGGCTAAAAGTGTTGTCAAATTTATCGAGCGAACAGTCACCTCGCATACATATTACGTAGTTTCTATTCTATTAGACACTTAGAAAACGGTATAAGTTTAGAACCGCAAACGAAAACTCAACTCACACTCTCACGCGTAAAATACCTTGTAATAATTTAATAAAAGTAAAATATTTTCATAACAAAGAAATGTGTGTTTAAAATCATATGTGAAAGAATTCATTTTTCTTTGACGCGCACTCATCTCATCACTTTCCGTGGAGAGCCTTTGTATGCGGCTCTTCGCGCTAAGTACATTATGTAAATGTAATACCGGAGGCAGGACTGCTTGGTCCTCGTACATTACAGATAACCACACCCATATTATTTTACACAGAGTAAGAAAGCAGGAACTATATTTTTAGGAAAAATAGCAGTAGGTTTATTTGGTCGCTGGGAACGTTAGCAGGCTGTGGCTTTGAGTTATTTTAGTAGAAACAAGTGTGCAGACACGAAGCGCAACGGGGCAGCCCTGTCGTGTGAACGCTCGCCATTCTTTCAAAATATTTTGCTGTTTAATATTTATAAATATCCGTATAACATCTCCGCACATGTGTTTCGTAATTTTAATATTTTTTGCCGCATGACTCCTTGGGGAAACGTTATTGAACCAGCTTATGGAACAGGAAAATAGTAATGTAATTATGGTGGAATGCCATGTTTGTGAATGTAGTTTTATTTTGTGGTCTTATAATATTTTATGGAAAACATAGCGACCCGCCCCTGTGTCGGTCGGTTTTTGTTAATTTCCGAAACACCAAAATTCCGGTAAATGTTCTAAGTCCAAGTCTCGAAATTTGTAGAGGAGGCCTGAGAGTTACCCGCTGTCAGAGTGTCCAGCCTCACTGAAGTCGCCGACCTCGGAAGGTAAGGTCATTACAAGAGGGCTGAGGGCTACAAGACGTTGGAGTGTGCAAGCTCGTTGTAGACCACGACATTTTTCTGGAACGCAATGGTAATAAGACTGACGGTCTTGTATGCTCTTGCGTCAGGGCTTTAGACTGACACCAGTGCTAAGCATCGCTGGCTTAGCGACCACATAATAACCCGAGAGCACTGCCCATCCCTTGCTAATACTCTTGCCGGCAAGAAGCTGGTGCTCGTCACGACAAGAAGCTTGGTACGTTCCAAGCTACATGTCGGCACAAGCACCAAAAGTAGACACGGACCTCTCACTTCATTGGATCACCAACTTTCTTTCCCTTGGTTTCCCTTGAATAATAGATTCTCATGTCGTTTTTTCCATTTTTAGGTAAGTGTGTAAACCTAATGTGACTGCAGTTTCCTCCTCCCAGGAAAAAGTAACGTTCTGGCGCATATGTCATGTCAGTAATCCCCGATAGGTAAGTCCGAGGTGTACCTAATAGTACAGTCACATTTTGCCAGTTATGTTGAAGACCCATGTATTGGTGAGCTTATTGCCATCAACCGGGCACAAATTCAGATTCCGTAGCTGCTGCTAAGAAATTCCTGATAGAAAAACTCAATTACCCTTTGCCCAACCTGGGAATCGAACTCAGGGCCTCAGGCTCAGCAGTCGCGCTTGTGACGACTAGACCAACGAGGCAGACGTCCGACCGGTGAGGGTTCCTGTAAGGGGTTTGGGCGTTTTGGTCCTTATGACCAATGGACTTGAGTCGTACATCGATGGATAGGTCTTTTCAAGAGGAAACAAAAGTTATTATTGGGTTACATTTGAATTTGTGGTCTGATTTGAGATATCGGCTTATAAAATATGTGTTTTCAGTACATCGGATGGTACGCTAAAAATTAATAAAATACGTATTGTGTAGTCATTACTAAGCTGATATGTTTAGTTTTGTTTTTTTAGGAGCTTAGAGCTAAATAATAACAGCCACTCGGGTCGGTCTTTAGATTAAGCCATGCTTGCCTAGGTTGGTCTGTGGATGAGTGACCACTCTTCCATAAAGCACGTTAAGCTGTTGGTTCCGGCCATCATTTGTAGATCTTTGATAGTCGTTGCTGGTTCCATGCGCGCCTCAAAAAGATCCCACCAAAAAGAAAAGGGTTGGCAAGAGCCGATGTCTGCCGGGACAGCGGGACTGTTCGATAGAGATACCGCAGCCCTGGAACACAAAAGACTAAGAAGGAACATGGATGGGTTCTAGTCAGTAAAAGTCTGACAGTCCTTTCCGCGGGAGGGGGTCATTGTATAATATAAAATCCGGAAAAAAAAAATTGTTATTATTTATGCACCTTATAACACTGATAAGATTTATACTTTTCATTTAATACCTAAATAATCAAAATCGGATCGGTAGTTTGAAAAAGGTGTCAAAAATACTAAAGACATTTAATTATTTAATATTAAAGGTTCAGTTACTCCGATATCAGGTCAAGCGCCATACCTGTTCGTGCTCTATGAGAATATACCTTTCTTACAATATGCTATTTATATCTATCGGATCCATGGCCAGAGTCCATACATTTGTGCTCATAGCCCTTTATGATCATCAACATCTTTTCAACCGAAAGACGTCCATTGATGGACATAGGCCTCCCCCAAGAGTTACCACATTGACCAGTCCCGTGCGACTCGCATCCAACGAATTCCCACAACCTTCACAAGGTCATCGATCCACCTAGTGGGAGGTCTTTCAACGCATCGTCTTTTGGTTTGCGGTCGCCACTTCAGAACTTTTTGGCCCCATCGGCCATCCGTTCTGCGTGCAATGTGCCCTGCCCACTGCCAATTTAGTTTGGCAATTCTTCGGGTTACCTTGGTTCTATTGCGGACCAAGACAGACAATAGACGTAGATGATGCGTTGGAAGACCTCCCACTAGGTGGATCGATGACCTTGTGAAAGTTGCGGATGATGATGATGAAAGAGACGGACACGATAAACAACTTTCATATCTAATTGTGTATACAGATAAGAGATAATACCTTAATCAAATCACAAAACTGAAAGTTAACTCTAAAGACTTCAAACAATGACTAATCAGTCCTTAATTCCGTTCTGTAAACCCGTCAAACTGAAAACACCACATAAATCCTAAAACAACAAACAAAAACAAATTCCCTATTCATAATTAAATAACTTTGTCAACAATATCAGTGAATCTTCATTGACATTCCTTGGAAAAACATTGGGGCCAGACATACCTCGAATTGTTTTCATGAAATCTAAACAAATCCGCGATGTTACGTGTCCGAGGTAGCTTTAATTTAAAAGGACTTAGAAGGGCGATCACCGTCGCTCCTCGGATTAAAACTTGCTGGGAAACTATTGATACGGTTCAATATTTTAACAAATAAGAAACCTTTAGAAATAGGGATTCTTTTGGTGGTCTTACAGACTGTTTGCAATGGCATTCAGTCTCGCTAGGGTATTTGATTATTTTTGCCTTAAGCTCGTTTCCTTTGCCCGCCTGAGGTCCTTTGTGACTTTAACGTATTATTTTCTAAGTTTTAATGGAATAACGCTTAGTGCCAATGACCTTTCTGAGAGGTATCGGGCATAGAATGCAATTTCAATTTAATTTAATTCAAGAATATTGAATATTTGTGTATTGAAAATCAATTAATTATTAATTCATTTTAGAGAAAACCGGCCACATGTTTTCAGTCTGCTAGAAATTACAGCTATAACAATATAAAATTAATAAATAATCTCAGTCTAACTGCATCGTTATATTTAATATTTACGCAGACTTAATAAAATTTTCAATTTATTTTTAATATTACAACACACAATTTTATAATATTCTATTTATAGACGCTTTCTCATGACTATTGAATACCTTTTCAAGACAACATCTTATTGTATTCTTCTAACACAATTACGTCCACGATTATCTGTTCTGACAAATGACTTTATATTCCCTTAAAATAGAACGTCAAAGGCTTTTTCTAGGCTTTACAAATAAACATTGAATCCTTCCCACGCAACTGTTAATGACGGAAATTAAAAATAAACTCGTGATGAAGGCCCAAATTTGACTTGGCGACTTCTTTATTTGCTTTTTTCTCCTTTGATCTTGATATTCAGGTAGCTGAAGGCGATACATCCCGTAGAACAACTTTTAATCCTGCCACCGCCGCGCCGCCCGTCAGCAATCGAGCGGTAAGTCGTTTTAAATTAAAACTTGTCGTCGAACCCTGATCCTGTGGATTTATGGCAAAGTTAGGGAGAACCCATCGATCCCTGGTAGTCCTCATACATACATAATTGCGGTCGAGCCGAAAAAGGTTGTTGCTTTGCATGGCTACCGCGTATCTGCAACTGGAATTCGTAAGACCTTTCACGCAGTATTATAACTCTTCGTTTCTTTAGTCACCCGAAGGATAGACCACAGAAAAAATATAATGGATGTTGAATTAAGATTTTGTGTCGTAATTTCCATTTTCAGTAACTTGTCTCAGCATCTCTATAGATATTTATGCTTTTTGTTACACTTAAAAAAAAGGGTTATTTGTAACTTCAGACAATAATTACACAGTGGGTTTAACTAAAATTCACGAATAAACATAAAGTAAATACAAAAGATTATAAAAAAATGGAAATATATTTCACAAAAAATACCGAAAACTGCTATGTAAATTTACAGTTACAATTTCGACTCAAAAACTGATTCCTCGAATTCCGTTACAATAACTATAACATCGTGTCTATGACTTTTGATATCAAACGTTATGTGATTCGAAATAAATACATATTTAAGTAGGCACAGTAACATTAATAATACGCTTCTGAGGAGTTATTAATATTGATGGGCACTTATCACGAAGAGAAATAGATATGACCTTGGCCTCCAGAATTAATTTAAAATGAGTACATAGAGTACTGATTTTTGATGTTCAAATGTCGATATTTAAGTTCTGTTTGAACAAGTAAGACAAATGTACAATCTTAAGCGTATATACGAACAAATGTACAATCATAAGCGTATACACGTGAACTTAAATACGAACAAAATTACTGGGTACATTTCCATAAGGGATAAAGATGTCCTAACCCCACCTAACCAGATCTACCTTTTTTTTTCGGATTCCCATCCGAAAAAAAAAGAATACTCAAATGACAGCTCCCACTCTGGGCGGAGCGGGAGGGAGTGTCAGACTTTTACTGACCAAAACCCATCCATGTTCCTTCCTCTCCCGTTATGTTCCGGGGCCACGGTATCTTGTGAACAGTCCCGCAGCCCCGCCAGGTTTTGGCCCCTGCGGACCCATTCCTTATGCTGACATCTCTTAGAGGCGCGCGTGGAACACGAATGCGCCGTCGTCATAAGACGGACGGACGGCGAGCTAGCCCAAAGCTCACTGTCCATAGGCCCGCGCCTACAGTGGTCCCAGAGCAACTCCCGCGGAACCAGATCTAGCTGCGTGCATAACTTTTTAGAAATCCATCCTGGTGTTTACTGACTTTCTTCTTCGACTGATTGACAGTTACAATATCTTGTAGTATAGATATCTATTATCTACAAAATTATACCAACAACTAAACTTCTTACTGCCGTGTAATATTTTTTCAAAGATGGCATAACTAGATGTTATTGTGACCAACGGAAAAAAATACCTCAAAGAAAGCTTATCCTCACAAATTCCCATGTATGCAAAAAGGTAAATATAAAAAAAAAGTTTATCACATCCTAACAAGCTACTTAGATCCGTGCAATGAACATTGTAATTACATTACCAGTGTCACTCAGAGAGTTTTTAATTAGATTTATGTGTACAACTTCTACACTCTGTCGCGTGGATTTTATATTTGTTATTACTCAAACTTTATTTTTTTTACGGATAACCTAATGTAAGTGGGCTTTAGACAATACTGGATACATTATAAATTAAATATAACTTTAAATGGATGGGATATTCTCTTGCATATGTCATATGATAATATCAAACATAATTTGTCATGAAACTGTTGTTTGATATTTAGACAATAAAAAAACAGCTCAACATGGTTTAAACACAGTCAAATTTGCTGTTTGACAGCAATTTCATACATCTGTCAAAGAACGACAGCTGGCATTTGAACTTATTATATGCTCAATTTTATGACAGTATAGTAATTTCGGAAAAATATATTTTCCCTTACTTTACCTAGGTAAATACATAAACAATTAAACAGCCTTGTTTAAAAGTATGTCTTCCCGATAAATTGTTTTATTTTGTTGTCATATTAATTTTAACACACAACGATATATAATGTGTCGGCATCAAATGAATAGTACTTTTCTGTACATCCCAAAACATACCTTCTGCGACGAGATTGGCTTAAACGAGCATTTAATTCAACGTAATGTTGGTACATATCTTATCAGTCGTACTAATCGCTTTCTGCGGGCCAGACAGCCTGATTGCTCTTATTGTGGCTTATCTATCACAAATGTCTTGTACTATCGTGTGTCTAGAGGTCTACTTCTATTAAAGTTGGGCAAAATACAAGACTGCTTTGATATGTTTTGGTAACGAGTGTTTAGTCTTGTTTGGGGATTCTGAATTTGAACATTGGGCTGGACCTAACCGGAGTGGAGTTTAGCTTGCTTCAATGGCACTAAAGCACTTCTCTAAGATTTATCTATTTCTTGATAGCCTTGTGATGTGACCGACGGTCTGCTAAGACACACATTTCTGATTTTTTGGATTCATGTGCGTATTGTAAACTTATCAAAAGAAAGAAAGAAAGAAAGAAAAATATTTATTTGACGTCAGTTAATAAAGCACACACACAATAATAAATAAAAAAGATACAAAACAATAAGTTGGACTTTGTAGTAATGTGCTGTGTGCCTCACGGCTGCGCCAAAAAGGTCCATTTCAGCATTCATGCCAGACAGGTGTAGAAGCTGTCTGACGCTGGTCTTCCAATGAACCTTGAGAGGGTACGTTACAGAATAAACGGTTTCAAACAATATATAAACAAATAAACAAATGGTTAATAAGAATAAATAGATAACGAGTAAATTAATTGAATGTGTTTCACTTGCTTCGATAAAGGGAACAATGTGAGAAAACCAACTGGCAACCACTTGAAATAAAGGGTGTAAAACACCTCTTCACGAAGCCGAAAGGCATTTGTTTTCCCCGTCATTAGGATATTTTTTTGTTCTACACCATACCTGGGAACTTTCTAGTTACGGAGATATGGGGGGTCAAAGTTACAACTTTTTGACAAGTTTTAAGTGCGTTACATTGAGTTCTACCATAAAACATGATTTATAACCTCAAAAAAACAGTTGTTTCCCACCAATAATTTTTGCGTAAAGTTACTTAGTTTGATGTACAGAATGCTTTGTTGACAACTTTTTGATGAGGTGGTTTACACCCTGTATAATTATTTTTTGATGGCATGTAGAGCAAAATTAGAAACCCATGAGCTTCAAAAAAACTCTAACACCAGATCAGGGCTTCGATTCTGCTATTACAATAGTGTCAAAGTATTCGATCATTGATTTCATAATGGTCAAGTTCTGTCAAATTTTGACAAGTTTGTTAATTCTACTATCATAATGGCGCCATTATGACTTCTCAATGAACAACCACTGACACTCCATTGAAAGAAATGTCATAGAATATTAATCTCATACATGAAATCTGGCATGAACAAATGTTCGCATTTAGTAGTACATTTCGAAAACCAGTGATTTGTACTAAGGGTTTTATAATAATGAAAATACGACAATGCCATTAAAACATAATTTTATTATGAGACCATTGATCGACCATTGTGAATTTAGCAGATTACGAACTTTAAGCAAAATGACAATGGGATGAGAATGGAATCGTGTTGGAGTGACGAATTTGTTAAAATAGCAGAATTAGGCCCCAGGTATAAACCACACGATATAGTGTAACGTTACGGTTTCCTGGATAGGAAAACGTAAGGTTGCATTGTGTAAAATAAGAGAAAAATGACAAGGGTAAATAATAGTAAGATGATTTAATATAGACTAAGGAAGCCGAGGTAACGTGGAGGGTCCAGGCCTGAAGCTCGCAGTAGGCAGGAGCGGCTCGCCGCAGTGTTAGACTCGCTCGCAGACGCCATTCTTGCGAGAGTTCGAAGGTCGAGGCTCATCCGCTGTCAATGTCCAGGTTCTCAGAGGTAGTAGTAAATGCCTTTTCGAGGCCGACAGCGTCCAAGCTCTCCTTAGTAGTGTATCATCGTAGTAGCAGCAGCTTTTCAAGGATATTAAGCAGGATTTTGCGAACTTAGCGATCACATTAAATAGTTCTGAGTAATGTCCAGCATGTTGCTGGGTCAAGGACCGCACGCAGACTGACCATTCAAGCTCGGCTTCCTGTCATCATGCAGTTATAATTTTTTATAGAGTGTTCTAGAACATGGAAGAATAAAATGGTTACAAAAGAGGTCTAGCATCAAACTTATACAACCTACAATTACTAGTTACAGGAATAAATTAAAAAGAAAACTAGGCTTGTCATTGTCATTATCTGACATCACAAAAGTAAACAAAGATTTGGAAACACCAAAATGTACAGAAATGCTTTAAATAATACTAATTAAAAGGCGGAAAAGGCATGCTAAGCCTCCGCATAAAAGCTATGAAGTTATTCGGAAATGGCATGTGATAATATTTTGGATTACAATAGTTAAAAAAGTAAGTACAAAAACACAAACATTACAATAGCAAGAACTTTACTGTGTTAATCATCTACGTCGTAGATGACTTCGTTTAGGTTGTCGTAGATTCTACGACAACCTAAACGAAGTAAGAAATCCGTAGCATAATATAAAGCATAACTAAAGGGACTGACTTCCACAACTAAAGTTTCGGAGACTGCAGTGTTTTATATTTTTAGAAATTGGTTGTATTTTTAGTGTGTATGTTTTAGTAGTAAGTGGCTGTTTATTTAAACTAAGCACCCATATTTTTTATCAAGGTCATGTGAGTAAGCATTAGAACTTTGATCTCAACTTAACCGCGATTTGTATTCAACGTTTTTAGTCATTTGGGAAGAAATTATTAGGTATATTTAATACATTTTATTCATTGTTATTTCATTACCAACGTTGTATAGTATTTTGGAATTTCAATTGGCTTAGTATCAGAATAAAGCTCCTTACTTTATATTGAAGGTGACCGAAACAACCTTTGTTCAAAGTTTTGTATGCAGATGAAACTCTTAAGCCAATATCTGACGCTTCAAGTGCCTGGTACTCTCGACTGATTTTTTAATTTTCTTTCATGCCATGTTTTTACGACTCCGACAAGAAAAGTTCATGTACTCCCATTATTTTTAAACGTCGAAATCAAATTTCGAAGACCGACATCATTCAATTAGATAATTTTTACTTTTGATTCCGTTCAGTATTCACATCGAGTGAACAATGTCGAATAAAAGAGAAAAATAAACAAAGAATGAAGTGAACTGTCTGGTACGGCTTTACGTATTACAAAGTATTCATGTCATCAGCCCGTCTCGTTCCATTGTATCGATACTTAAGACTTTCTTATTGTTTTCTTTTATTAAGTTTTGTAAACTTTTTGTACTGATTGCGTATGATACGGTGTTTTTTGTTTTCAATGCAAGCAAAAAGATTTTTGTAAAAGTGAGTAAAACACTTATACATTGTTATTAACCCAGATCGAAAGTGCGACCAGCAGCATTTCAAAAGAAAATCTTGGTGGGCAAAGCACAGATAGTTTTGTAATGCCCATTTGTCAACACCACCTGCATGATATTCTTACTTTTTCAAGTAGGCTTCTAATATTTTATATGGAGTGAGTACCCATCTGAACTTCACCCAGCAATTTTATTGCGAGTAAAACGATACCCCATGGTAAGGCCAGTGTTTTTTTTTTGCATTTCTGAATAGCTGCACGGGCTGCTGGCTGCTTAAAGTGATTTCCAAGGGGTCTTGGCTTGTAATGATAGTGACCCAACTACTGGCCAACTGTGACAATCCTAGCTAAACCTAGCCAATAAACACTCGCGACTGCTATAACAACATAGCCACGACTATAAAATCGTCAAAAATTAACTAATTATTTATTTGTTAAAACTTTATGCACGATTCAAAACTGTACAAAGGCGGACTTAAGAGGCCTGCGAAGCATGCGAATTTCGTACAAACGTAATACCAAAATAATTTGTAAATCAAACATATTCTTAAGGTAGTGTGTATTTATTTTGATTGGATTACAGAATTTATAGGTTCCCTAACACATATTTTCAATGTACACTGATATAAACAAGAGTTATGAAAAAAAATATTTTTCTATAGAAATTTCAAATTCCTCATATCTCGTCTTACCATTACCATTGTCCTTTCGAAATATATACACACTACCTTAAGAATATATTTTATTTTGATATTATATTGATATAACTCATCCAAAGAATTATTGTTATTTTTTGTTATGTACAATATTTACATACTACATCTAAAACTATATATAATTACAAAAATAAAACTAAACGTAAAACTAGTGTGAATATAAATATACAGCAATGTCAATAGGACACTTAGGCGTCAAAGTACTCCTCCGCATCGCTGTCATCGGGAAACGTGCCCAGAAGACTGGCAGCATTGCCACGTTGAATAGCAATGCTAATTCTTTGGCCAAAGAAAGAGCCAGCCCTCTGGTGAAGTGTCGATCAGTCGGCGGGAGATATTGATATTACGTTTGTATGAAAAACGCGTGCTCCGCCGGCCCCTTAAAGCCTTAGACATTTTCTACCAGTCTACCAGTCAATTATCCTTATACGTTTGCTTCAATTCTGTACAAACGAATTCTTAATTAGTTGAAATTAGTACATTCCCACAACGATATCCTTTCCCTTTCCCTCTTACCTACAAAATTTTCTACGCAGTCTCTATAATGAAGTCTTGAGTTTATCAGTAAACATGTTGAAGACATTATTAATTTAACTTGCCTAATTAAGGTACAAGTGTGGAACATTTAGCCTTACGATCAAATACCTTTGCTTGTTTCCACAGAATTGTGTATACAGATTTTGGTAGGATATGGTTTTCAATGAGATGGTTTAATTAGTACTTTACAGGAGTCATTGACCCCGTAGTTATTGATGAGATAGGAAAATATGGCTGTTATGAACTATGTTCATGTATGTGTTTAGGATCTACTATGACTTTGCTTGCAATGGAAACCGCCAAGGCGTCATCTTAATCTTTAACTTTTTACAAGAAATCGGAACGGCTCAAAACAAACGGACTGCGGGCCATCCGACCGTAATCAAAAATTGTCTACGTTTCAATGGACCGAAACGATTTCAAAATAAGTATAAAAGGACAGTCGCTTATATGGTTATTAAGCTAATTCAAAGGTCATAGTCTCTTATAAAGTTCAGACGGAGAAAGACGACTTTATCTTTGGAACACGTGTTACCCTAATTCCACCCTTGCAACCAACAACCATATCGAGAATTTCCCTGACACAAACACGCTACTTCAAGAAACTTCTAACGCTATTTCCCGACGTTTTCATACGAATTAAGACGCCGCATTAAGATAACGTATGCGCCCACAATGCCTCGGGAGACGTTATCGTTTAGTTCCCGTACTAGCCGTACGTTTTCAGCACAAGTTGTTTTAACCCCGGTGAAAAATAAGAGGAAACGGCTTACCTTTTCTCGTATTTTTCAGAGGGTTTCTTTCCCTTGTATTATCCGGGTTTTGCGATGACGTCAACGTGATTGAAATTGTAATTAAGAACAGCATGTTTGTGAGGAGCTCCTGGCTAAATAGTAACAGCCGCTCGGGTCGATCTTTAAGTTAAGCCGTGCTTGCCTTGGTTGGTCTGTGGATGGGTAACCAACTAATACATACCTAGTTGCCTCGGCTGTCATTTGTAGATCTTTTACATTCGTTACAGGTCTGACAACCAGTCTTACCAATGAGTATCGTACTACGCAGTACCTACTGGGTTGTGGGGGTCAGATAGGCCGTCGCTCCATCTAAAATACTGGTATTCAGCTGCATCCGGTTAAACTGGAAGCCGACCCCAACATAGTTACTAAAAGACTAGGCAAGATGATGATGAAAACGTTGACTCAAAAGTAAAAATCTGTAAAAAGTTTCATTATTGATTTATTTTAATGTTTTTTCTCGTGACTAAAACACTGTTTCATCATTACTTTTAATAAAGAAATGGTTTTTAGTAACGCAGTTGTTGGTTGCAAAAGTAATAAGCTGGCATGATCTTTTACATACCTACGTTTTCCCTAAGATGGTAATCGATCTACACAACACAACATCGCGCCTGTAATTCAAGAAGGGTTAAGTACAGGCGTACCTAGCATCAGGATAGTACACCCACACATGTACCTAGTACCAGGATCTAACACCCACACGCTGTGTGTGTGGGTGTATTAATAATTTACACATCCTAAAGACCGTGTCTTAATTACATGGTCTATTTATACCTTCGACATTATAATTTTTGGTGTGTTTTATTCTGTCTTTTATTTTCATTCTATCTATGTTTTATTGTACAACCTAAGGTTATGTTGTAGAGAAAGTTTTTCCATTTTGATCACTTTTTATGACCCACCTACATCTAAAATAAATATTAATTGTTATTCTATGGTTACTTAACAATTTATTTTTTATTTTAAATATGAAATAAGCCAGAAATTACAACACTTTTTTGACAACAAGTTTGGCACGTTCAGTGACATCTAGTAGCGTGTGGACAAGAGGACATGAAGGACAGAATATTACGTTTGTGGGACAACACCTTAAGTACGTATGTACTGAGACGATTCGACTCCAGGGCAAGAGTGTATACTCCAGGGCAAAATCGTCTCCGAGCCGTCGGGACTGTTCGAAAGAGATACCGTGGCCTCGTTACATAAAGGGCGGGGAAGGAACATGGATGGGTTATAGTCAATAAAAGTCTGACACTTTCTCCCGCTCCGCCCCGTAGGAGAAATTATTTGATATTTACCCATCCCAAAAAAACAAAGAAAGTCGTCTAAGAATTACCACATGACTAACTTAGTACCAAACACTTTCTTTTTCACTTCTTTCTTTATTATGTGGCTAGTGTGTTCCATGGGCTTCTGACTTCACTTTACATGCCGCCGAGAAATATCTCTTAAGCACGCTGGTTTTGTTCACGATGTTTTCCATCACCGAAGCATGCTATAATGTTTAGACAATACGAACATCAATCAGAAAAATCTGAGTTCGAACTCAACACCATTAGGTAATCACTGCTCTATCTATCTTTATCAATCTGTATACATCTTTAAAGATGTAAACAGATTGATAAAGATCTGAAACGAAGAAGAAGAAGAACGAAGAACTGTCTTTATCTATTTTTATTTAAATATTAATCTTTAGCCATCTTTTCCACTATCAGACTTGTACAAATATCAAACACAGGAGCATAAAATGAGTGAACATAAACCTATTCTAACCTCAGTTCTGTTACAGCAAACGGTTCTCAAAGAGCATCCAAATCCCCAGTGGATCGTACATGAGGTGCATCAATATCACTGGTTTCAGTACGTGGTTCTCGTTCAGGTAAATAGGAGTAACCGTCAATTCATACATTGCTAGATTTACCTCGTTGTTAGTTGTTTCGTACATAGGTAAATAAAATTTGTAAAACATTTTTGGATGTCTTATTTTTAATATCCAGTAGCGTATTAAAAAAAACTACATTCAGTCTGGTGAGTCTTTTAATTAATATTATAAAGTTGAATAGTTTGTTTGTTTGGTTGAACGCGCGTATCTCAGGAATAACTGGTTGGGATTGAAAAGGCTAAATGAAAAATGTTGCAAAAACGGGGATATTTTTTTCCATCTGTAAGCTTTTTCGCTTTTATGTGACGCAGACAAAATAGCGTGAATCAGCTAGCTGGACATAATTTCAAAGTGGCGCAATTGTCTAAAACGATAAGAAGGAAAAATACAGTTTATAATGTGCTCCAGTCACAACTTGATAGTTTTGTTATCATTTACATTAATATAGTCAAGTTACTGTTACTGCTAGCTTGCATCATCCCACTGCTGGGCAAAGGCCTCTCCCCATGATTTCCAGTAGTTTCAGTCTAGGGTTATTGTTGGCCACTGGTCATTGGTTTTGTCCAGCTCGTCCCACCATCTTTTGCGAGGTCTGCCGCGACGCCTTCTGGCTGTATCAGGGCTCCTAAAAGCGGTTATTTTAGTCCACAGCTCATTGGGCATGTGGCAAACTTCCGTGGCCAGTAACGTCCCAAGTCAAGCAGTCAGTCAGTCAGTCAAGTTATGTTTAGGAGAGTATTTTTCACCGCAGGTCTTATTTAAACAGACTTGCGAAATCGCCTTTGTCCGCAAAACTTAAGAATACTTTATAAAACTTAAGAAGACGGGTATTTATCGCGAATTTATCTTTAATTTAATCCCGACGTTTCGACCGGATTGCACCAGCCGTGGTCGCGGGAAGACTGAAGTATAGGTTAAAGGTAAATCCGCGATAAATACCCGTCTTCTTAAGTTTTATAATGTGTTCTGATCGTGGAAGGTTAAGTATACTTTGTTTTTTTTTTTATAAAACGTAAATTTTGATTACTAAAACTATTAATTTATTGTGTTTTATTCATTCTACCTTGCATTTTGAATTCAATAAGCGTATCGGTATCAGTATCAGTATCACCGATATGTTTGTAGCAGTATCGGTATCGGTATCGTATCGGCAAAAAGGCGTATCGAGGCATCCCTAGTTATGTTTAATAAAGTTAAGACCAAGTATGAGTCATTTGGTGTGCAGAGATAGCAAACCTTCTCTTCTTTTGTTTGTTGTCAATGCACCAAGCACTCTTTAGATATTCCGTCTACATATTATAATAGTTATAATGTTAAATTTACATTTCAGCACAGAGATCTGTTTTATTAAAAACGAATGGATCTCAAAGGCACCTCGTTAACCCTTGTAAACGAATACTAGTTTCAGTAATTACGCTTTAATGTTTAATAGCAGTGTTTGAAAACAAAATTATCCAAACGTTATAATTTGCGTTACAACTAGAATATAATGTTGCTGCAAATAAATCGCGCTTTCATTGAGATAATTATTTTGAATTTGCCAACTTTAAATTATTCAAAATCCATTATTTCAATAATTCAGGGTGAAAAACCTTGTCAAAAAGTTATTACTTTGACCCCTCATATCTGCGTAACTAGAAGGTTCCCAGGTATAGTGTAGAACAAAAAAATGATTGCAATGATGCGGAGAACAAGTGCCTTTCGGCTTCGTGAAGAGGTGTTTTACACCTTTCTCAGCCGTCAACCAAGCATTCTGTACATCAAATTAAGTAACTTTATGCAAAAATTATTGCTACAAAATTACTTTCTTTTTGGGTGAAAAATACAGTTTCGTGGTAGAACTCAATGTAATTTTTACACCCTTTATAAGTTTTTGCTGTAACATTTTTACTTTCAACACCTCTACGACCCCCATACTATTCAATCTATTCATCAGCACAATGTTTTGACTACGCTACATTTAATCTTCCAAAAAAAAAAACATTTCCCAGCAATAATTATTGCGTAAAGGTACATATTTTGATGAACAGAATGTTTGGTTGACGGCTTCGTGATAAGGTTGTTTACACCCTGTATACCAGTACCTTTGTTTATATCCACCTTTAAAATTATGATTGTTGTTTTGTTTTATTTTTCACGCTTCATTTGTTTATTTCCCTTTAACCAGACATCCAATTCCGGAAAACAATTAGCCATAAAAAAAACCTAACCTAATCACGTTGCTGGAGTTCACCGAAAATTACCTGTTCAACACGCAGAATTTATTATTTAAATTAAGGTATTCAAACAAAGGACCTGTTTAAACGGCTATGGTATAATGCAGCCCTAGTAAAACAACAAAGCTTCTTTCATGGAGTAAATAAGAAATGAAGGTTTATATGCATTTTTTTTCTTACATTGTAGTACCTACAATAATTATTTTTACTGTCAATTTTTGCCTCCACTCAAAATCAAAATTAAAATAGTTTTATTATTTCCATGCATAAGAATCACAAAGTATTAAATTGCAGTTAATCACAATAATTAGAATAAAATAATCAATAGTAAAAAATCGCAAAAAAAAACGAATTTTTAAAATATTAATAACCAATTATAAAGTAAAATAATAAATTAAAATAAAATAATAAATTAAAATAAAATACAATTTGATATTAAATTACATTTTGAAAGTAATATTATTTTTTACACAATTACTAAAGCTTTCACTAATCTGTCTAAACTATTGTTTGCAGAAAATCTGTAGATGTCTATCAAAAAAACATCGTACTAAATCGTTTGAAGAATGTGAATCGTAGAAGCCATAGTTTGAACCGTAGCACATTGCTACGCCGTAGCATACAATGTAGCACTATAAGCCTTTAGCGGCGCACCGTGACAATTAATAATCTCTCCGACTGGCAAATTAATTGATTTGCAATAATTTGCTATAGTTTCTCTTAGCAAAACTATCCTTTAGAAGAATCTTTGTGTTTTTAAGAAATGTCCACATTATTTTTAGCAAATATGTTTTCAAATACACTTGACAGCTCAATCTTTAATTCAAGATGGCCTCCAAAATCACTAATCACTCGCCTCTATTACTCCGATCCCACTCTACTCCAAGTCTGGTCTAAAGTACACAGTTTACTGGCCGTCTTCACAACCTGTAGGCAGCAGCAACGTAAACACCGAACTAATTATAAGACGCTGGATACCCAACGTAAATATTTTGCTCTATCTTGCCGTAATGTTGGTTACGAACTTGCCTGTTTTTATTTTATAGGGAAAGTTGCCCGCCTGCCTTTGAAATATGTTGATTAATTTAATTAGTTTTGAGGTTGATATTTTATTAGTTAGTTTATCTTTGTTTTTGGTTTGTTTTGAGAGTTATTGGTGTTCGTTTCAGAGTTGCAAAAGAAAAAGGGTTTAAAATAAAATTCACGTCTTCACGTAACGCTAATTTTACACAACTTTTCAACTTTCACGAGTACTAAAAACAAAATTAAATCACAAAAATGACTTCTACTACAATACTTTTTTTTTGGTAGCCTTCATTGTGTCCCACTGCAATTCCTGGGCAAAAATCTCCCATTTCTCCCTACAAACCTCTCTGTTCTGAACAAATTCTGGCCATTTTTGCCCTGCGAATATGATCAGATCGTCAGACCTCTTTCGCCGCATTCTACTACAATACAATTTTAGTTAATGGTCAAAGACATCATGACATTTGTACAAAACTAGCACTAGCACGCCCATATTATTACCATACCAGAAAAGTGGCGCAAGGATGCAAAATGAACTTCCTTAGACCGCGTAAGGACTCTGCTTGAATATACAAAAGGATTCACCAAAAACTTTTTCATTACATAATTTAACATAATGTCTTGAATCCTACAAGTTTAAGCAGAGGTGTACATTATAGTATAGCCCATTTAGTCAGTTTTGTTTAATATTTCATTGCATATCCACTATTCGACAGTTTTGATAACGTCCCACGTATTAGTTCGCGGGCCTACTGCCATCGCCCTGGTACAAACCTGTGGCTGCTACTGGAGAATTCCTGATGTGTACCCAGTAATCATAATCATAAAATCTTTATTTTTCTCGACATCTAGAATTACAGGCGCTGGTTAACATTGTTTACAATATTAGATAGAAAAAGGTGTCTGATGTAGGATTATCTAGTGGTACAGATCACCTCTCCGGCTTAGATTTAACATTTTTAAAATGCACAAAATAAAGTCAAGAATTAATTTACAATCAAATCAAAATCAAAAGATAAAACATTTACACACAGATAAAAGAATTGAATACAATACTTTGCCCGACCTGGGAATCAAATCTTAAACCTCGTGCTCAGCAGTAACGCTTGCGACTACTATACCAACGAGGCAATCAAAACATTTTCCTCATTCACATAACTTCGCACCTCTGTCCTATTTTTACGCGACTAAAGTTACGTAAGAGAAGTGGCTCGTGGCTCGTGGCTCAGATATCAGACTGTCGTCTACACCATTCTCATTTTATAGGCATCGTCATATAAATTCAACCGACTCGTTCTTAGCTTTCTGAGCGAATTTCAACATATCGCTCCTTGTACGCTACTGTATTCACGGTGGGTCTAAGGCACCTGTCTGTCTGTTAGCGTTTAGCGAATAGAGCTAGCAACGAGTTTTTAGTTATAATGGGTGTAACAATCCCCTTAAAGACGCCGAACACTTTTACTACCCGTCATTGCTATTGTTTTGTTCTGGTCCATCCCTGGGACCTTCTCGTTACAGAGTTACTGTTTTTTTTAAATACCTCCACGACCTTGTACTATTCCTTAAATCTGCCAGGCACAGTATTCCGAATACGTTATACTGAGCGCTGCTGTAAAACGTGTTATTTCAGCAGCAAAACAGTCGTTTCTAGTAAAATAACTGTTGTTTTATCTTATTGTCAAAATCACAATGATCTTTATTCTCATAATAATAAGATTGCTCCACTGAGAAGTCTGTCAAAATATAGTGGTCTTTACTTTTGTAAACATAAAGTCGTTGTTGGACTCCAACTTTACACGCGGCGACACATACTGCTATACATTTCCGGTATAACATGGTCTCGCTTTGTATAGATTTTCCGTACAATTAATCCACATAAACTGGTTTTGTGTAGCTTGGTCATCTTACGTTCAATCTTTCGTGCGGTGTAGTCGAAGAAAATCGCCGATGATTTGTCGCTTCCTCGCTGACAGTGAGACAGGTCCTTATACCTTCTAGTAATGTTATTTGAGTTGGAGTTTCGGCTGTATTATTAGAACGTTACTCTGAATGTTGGTGTAATGTGTATGTGTGTGTTTTCTCACTTTTTGTTGAAATTATCACCTGTGGGTGTGGCTGTAATATCAAGTGGCTTAATTTTTTCGAGATATGTGAATGTGTGTAAAAGACAATTTTAGAAAAAAAAAACTGGTGACATTTTAGAAGAGGCTCTTGGCTATATGACAAAAACCACTCCAGTCGATTTTTAGGTTATGCCGCGCTTGTCTAGATATATCTGTGGATGGGTGACCACCCATTCCGTACGGAGTTTTTAGGTGCCTCGGTTGGTTCCGGCTGTCATTTGTCCATCTTTGACAGTCGTTACAGGTAGTCAGTCCCCTAAAAAGTCTGACAACCAGTCTTACCAAGGGATATCGTATTACCCAGTACTGATTGGGTTGTGGAGGTCAGATAGGCAGTCGCTCCAAGTAAAATACTGGTATTCAGCTGCATCCAGAGCCGACCCCAACATAATAGGGAAAAGGTTAGGCAGCTGGTGATAATATTTAACTGATTTTTTGTTAAAAAATCTCCGAAACCGCTAGTGTCATAATAAAGTCGTTGAAACCATGTACCATTTCACAATAACTAAATTCTCTACACACCAGTTTTAAAACCTTTACATCCAAACCTAAGACAAAGACGAGACTGGTTCGTTTTAAAGCAATATCACCCCAAGTGAAACTGTAAGCTCCGTCGAACAGGAGACAAATCCATTCGCCGCTTGGTTTCAACCTGCATTTTATAGCTAGGCATTACACCCTGCACTCTTAGCTCTTAACTTCACACTTTGCATTATAAATTCAGTTTTGAAAAAGGGAATAAAACAGTAGCTACAGTTTTTTAACCGCTGAAAATGGCAAAGTAGACGGGGCTTCGTATGGCGGGATAATTCTAAGATATCTTTGGTTAAAGTGAAACTCATCTGTGTGATCATGGTTTAGGAATGAGTTACGGAGAAACTTAGCAAAAGATTGAAAAAGAGTACTTTTATGATATTGTTTTGAAGCTGTATCTATACTTAGTTCTAAGTACTCGAGAGCTTCAAAGTCGACAGGTCCCAGTCTGGGTATCAAAATGTTAAATTATTAAGGAACAGGTGGACTATAATGCATGCATGCAAATGCTTACACTGACTGGATAGGTCCACTCAAATCTGCGTAGTTCTTTCTTCAAAAGTCCATCTCACTAATCTGTATGGCCCTCATTTGACTTTAACAATGTCTGGACTTTAAAGAGACATTGACCTCTAACTTGTTTCTGTACTATTTCTTTCCAAATTAATCAGGTATGAAACACTCTGGCTGCATCTAGTTTTAAAACATAACACGATGTGACGTGTAAAAGTGATTTTTGATACCATTTCACAGAAATAAATAAGATTTCATGTGTTTATTATGGGAACAAAGGAACATTACCTGTCAACTTGATCAATAATAATTATGTATGTAGGTATATGTCAGCGTCACATTGTAAAAACCGTTAGATTGTAATACAACTAGAGAGATTGTAAGCTCTCGAAAGATTCAATTTATTGTCAAACGAACATACTGCGTAATAATACGCATTATTTTTCGGTAGATTATAATCTAACACAGTGAAAACGTAATATTGTGAAATATATGCGATGGAAGTTAACTTTTGAGGTGTGGAGGAGGGAGAGGAAAGGAGGGGTCCCTCTTGCCTCATGGTACCACTCTCATGAAAAGATAATGTACCATTCCTGAGAAATAGCGATTAATATACCCTAACCTCAAACCACTTTATATTCCCCTAAAAATCATAGTCGACGGAGGCCCCTATTTCTGTCTGCAGGGTTTAGAGGAACCTAACTTACCGAAAGTGGAGGTGCCCCAAGTCCCGATTATGGCGGCAGAGATACTGCCGTCGTCGCATGCATTTCACAATATTACGGTTTCACTTCGATAGATTACCAACTACCAAAAAATGATGCGTTATATAATATTGTAAGCAGTATTGACAATATTTCGAGAGTTCATGATCTCACTAGAGAGATTACAATCTAACGTGTTTGACAATTTTACGGTGGCATATACGAATATAGGATTTTATCGGTATGTACATAAAAGGGTGTAAATCACGAAGCCGTCAACCAAGTATTCTGTGCATCAAACTAAGTAACTTTCCGCAAAAAATCATATCTGCCTAGCCTTTTCCCAACTATGTTGGGGTCGGCTTCCAATCTAATCGGATGCAGCTGAATACCAGTATTTTACATGGAGCGACTGCCTATCTGACCTCCACAACTCAGTTAATACTGGGAAATACGATACCACTTGGTAAGACTGGTGTCAGACTTTTGGGGCCACTGACTACCTGTAACGACTGTCAAAGATGGATAAATGACAGCCGGGCCCAACAGCTTAACGTGCTTTCCGAGGCACGGAGGAAACTCACCCATCCACAGACCAACCTAGGCAAGCATGGCTTAACCTAAAGATCGTCCCGAGCGGCTGATATTATTTAGCCACGAGCTCCTTTCTTCTTCTTCTTCCTTTCTTGAACTTTCCGCAAAAAATATTACTGGGAAACGACTTTTTTTTTTGGGGTGAAAAATCATGTTTGTGGTGTCAATGTAACGCACTCAAAACATTTTGCTGATTGGTGGATTGTGTAGTTCGGGGTTTGTGGAGGTATTTAAAGTAAAAATATTGCAATGAAAATTTGTTTATAAAAAAAAAACTTGACCAAAAGTTGGGACTTTGACCCCCAATATCTCCGTAACTGGAAGGTTCCCAGGTATGGAGTAGAACAAAAATGATCGCAACGACATGGAGAACAAGTGCCTTTTGGCTTCGTTAAGAGGAGTTTTACACCCATATCTAAGCTTATACGTATATTTCATTGTATTTATGTATTTAAAATTATAATTTGAATTAATTTAGGATGTACTGTTAATACACATACGTAAGTGTATCCCTCTTCTTTTGCAAATCTCGCTTTCAGAATTAGGTTTGCTGTAAGAAAACCCAACTCTGGGTTAAGCTCGCCTGTGTACATTAAGTATAGTATAGTTGTAGTTATATTTATTGTTTTGTTTGCAATAAATACTAAGAATAATAATGATTTAGCAAGGGTAGCCTCAAAGGCCCTGACCCTCGAAGGTGTCAATTAATCTTAATTATTGAGCAAAACACAAATAAAACATCATGACATCCATATTTCACACAGCAAAATCGGCCATAGATTTAGATTCATCAATGGTGCATACACGTTGATACAGAAAATAAAAGAATTTATAACAACTCATTGTAATAGGACAGTTCCTGTGAAAAATTGATTCAATCCTTTTTAGTTCCCGCTAGGTCCACTGAATAAACAAACACTTATGGAGCCTTATTTCCCACTAACTCAACGTTAACAACTGTTCCTCTAAAGACAAAGAAAATGCTACCAGATTCTATGAACAATAGAGTTCAAAATGGGTCGTATTTGTGAACGGAATCGTACAAACAATGATCTCGTGGCAAGGAATCGAATAATATTTATAGAAAATGGCTAATATCGGGATCTAATAAACATAGATGAGGATGCAAACATTCAATAATACTATTTCTCTCAGTTTAATTAAAAACCGATGTTTATATTGAGTTTAATAATGAAGTAGCCGTTCGTGGAAAAACATTTATTTTTATCATCAAGCCTTGAGGCTCAATACGGCCCGGGCTGAGGGACAGTTCGAAAGAGACACCGTAGCCCCAAAACACAAAGGGCGAAGAAGGAAAATGGGTGTGAGACGCGGGAGGGATCATTTGATGATTTTCAAGGCTAAGTACGGTTTATTTTCTGAAACATAAATCTGTCAGTTCTCTCGTGGTCCACTGTCTGACATAGGTCTTCACACCAATAAATGAATTTGAATTTCCCAAGTGGTGGCCTGGATCCTGTTTTTGCCTTGTGCGCGTCCACAAGAAGTGAATCACAGCTGCATATTAAAAAGGGCCTATTGCTCATGCAACTAGTAAGATCTACAGCTAAGATATTCTATCAGCATTAATGAAAGTGTCAAAAACATTGTCATTAGTACCATTAAGAGTTCCATGATGGAACTACTGTTGTTTTCTTTTATCACTAGTTCCATTTTGAAAGAATCTGAAAATAATGGAACAAATTGTAGAATTACAATTCCTAAAATGACAATCCTGTTGAATGAAAATACAATAATATTAGAATGAATCATGACGTCATTTTATTTTTCGTATTTTTCTCAGCAAATTTCATTTGACCAATATCATGGAAATTCGTCAAAAATAACTAGTCCGCCAACTTTGGGAGTCCGCCATATTAGATTTTGAATGAGCTTACCATGCAGCGTCATCGAAACTAAACATGTTTGCATAATTTCAGCTCAATCGGGAACCAGAATGTAGGTCAAATTTACGTCTAAGATTGTTTTGCATGGTTACAGGTGAGACTAATAACAGCGTGTTAAAAGCTTTGAAAGGAATACCACTTGCCTTGCGATTTCGTAAAATTTTCTTGAAAATAATACCACTTGCCTTGTGATTTCGTAAAATTTTCTTGAAAATAATACCACTTGCCTTGTGATTTCGTAAAATTTTCTTGAAAATAATACCACTTGCCTTGTGATTTCGTAAAATTTTCTTGAAAATAATACCACTTGCCTTGTGATTTCGTAAAATTTTCTTAAAATAATACCAGTTGTCTTGTGATTTCATAAGAATCTTTGAAAATAACACCACTTGCCTTGTGATTTCATAAGCTTTTTTGAAAATAATACCACTTGCTTTGTGATTTCATAAGATCCTTGAAACAAATTATTTTGTAGCTGACCCAAACAATCAAACTGCAAATCTCCACAGATTTCCTCAATACACAAAATCCAATTCAAACCTAATTACTCCCGAACCACTAGAATACGAACAATGAACACATTATCTTATAAACGGCAAAACTAATATTAAATGAAAAGTTCGAACGGAAAGCAGGTACAATGCAAGACCTCAATTCGTTCTCAAATACAATCGGCGAACTTCAAGGCGTGCTATTTAAACTTGGCAAAATAGCTTTTCAGTTAATCGTAGTCATTTTGTTGAGTACCTTCGCTTGAGTTTGATCTGATGATATTTTAGCAAAGTTGCCGACTATAGGCGGTTGATTTTGTATGGATGGTTTGATATCCGTTGATAGTGAGATTATTGTTATCTCGTTCTTTCTAGTGGGAAAAGAAAGAGCTGGCTTCAACTAATAAATAACAGAAACAATAGGGTAGACGACAAAAAAATCCAATTACTCCGTCAGGCAGACTATAAAAAAATATTTGACCCGTATTTTTTCTTTTGTTACGTAAATAAAAATTGACGAAGATACGACGATTTTCAAATTCCCAATACGTCACGCCTATCCATCGTGTAACAGAAAGGGTACAGTGATACGGAAGAAAGTGCTATAGACCATCAAACTGAACAACTTTCTCCATGGGACCACCGTCGTAATCGTAAAAAAATAATCAGTAGTCTCATACATTTGGTCAAGTAGGTATTGGAATTTTGTATGGGGCTGTTGATAATTTTTTAGCGATTGGGGCGGTGGTCCCACGGAGAAAGATAATCAGTTTGATGGTCTGTAGCACACCATTCTATATGACTATACCTTTTCTGTTACACGTTGTATATTATAGGTATAATTTTTAGTTAGTTCTGACTTCACGAGCCCCTTCACTCCCGTTTTGATGCGTTTAATCTTTGTCAATATTCACAAAAACAAAAAATACGTGTCTATTATTTTTCAATAATCTAACTAACCGACTAAATAGATTAGATTTTTTTTTGATACTGTCGTCATACTTAGTTCATTGCAAAAATCCTGAAAAAAATTATACAAAAATTGGGGCCATAAAACTGCAACTCAGTGGTTCTGGCATTATTTTCTTAATAGTTCGTCCCGAGCTCTTTCATTATTACTCTATCACTATTAAAAAACAAGCCGTTAGCGCCGGACGCAGACACCACAGCTGCTGAACTTGAGATTTCAATTTGTTAATGGGTTTTTCCATTAGAAACTTCTCAGTCCCAGCCTGAAACCTTTAGTTTTGCTCGGTTATTGGCAATAGGTATCGCCCCTACTGCCGCCCTATCTTATACAAAACTATAGTCCCCGCCACGAGAACCTATGCATTTTGTAAACACACGTTCAGGTTCGCAACCTTTGGATCAAATTAAAAAATGACAGCGTCACGTCCGCGTCACGTCAGCGTGATCTTACTTCAAAATGGTGGCCCAAATGTTTACGTTCTATGATGTCAGATGCGTTCTAGTACCACAAAACATTAGACGACAGCGCTTTATAGCGCCAAAATATAACCCGAGTAAGTGAAATTGCTCGTTAGTTTTGTATTACACGTATGATAATTTGAGTTGATTGAATTTAGGAATATTTCTTGTTAATTGAATTGTCTTTACGTATCTTGGTAGAATTCTTTGTTAGCAAAGATTCTAGCTTCTCGTGCCCCGGACTATAGGGCAATGTAGTGTATACATCTAGGTAGGCTCTCTGTCTAGGTACACTTCTCCTCTGTAAGATTATTCATTTGAGGATGTGTTGTCCTGTGCGGGCTAATAAATGCTTTTTCTTCTTTCTTTCTTTCAACCCCTTTTAGATCCCTGGCGTTCAAGTGGTCATTTTTTATTACTTCATCATCATCATCACCAGCCTATTAGTGTTCCCACTGCTGGGACTAGAACACAGGCCTCCTCTCTATGAGAGGGAATGGCCTATAATCCACTACGCGGGCCCAGCGCTGATTGGTAGATGTCAGAGGTCTTCTAATTTTTGGTTCTAGGACATGCCGGTTTCCTCACGATGTTTTACTTCACCGTTTTGAGAGCAGTGTTGATGTAATAAATTACACGAAGTAATGCGCCTGCCTGTGTTTGAACTCACGACTTACTGTTCGTAAGTTGGGGCTGCCAACACTGGGTTACCGCTGCTCTCTCGGTATGTCCTATTCCCAACACGAAACGAAAATAAAGGATTCTGGTGAAATTATAATAACGAATACCTAACTAAGCATTGCTATATATAATTATACACACGTTCTCGCAATGAAAATAACTACAGCCGAAACCACACGCAACCGCTAAGAAAGTAAACACAAATCATACAAGTACGGTACTATAGTGCCCAATATTTCACAGAGCGCGCTTATCTTGTAATAGAAGGAAAACATATTTGTAGTATCGTGTTAGAATGTAAGCCGTAATAAAGTAAACCTACTTAGGCTTGTTTGTTATTGTGTAGATCAGCAATAGATTTACTTATAATTTGCCTTTTTCGAATTTGGATTTTGCGATCGTGGGCTTTGTTGTGGCCGCTCTTGCCTGGCTCCCACCCATTACATACCGAGTTTCTGCCGTGCCTCGGAAAGCACGTTAAGCCGTTGGTCAATTGTTGATCTTTGACAGCCGTTACAGGTAGTCAGTGGCCCAAAAGTCTGACAACTAGTTTTAATAAGAGGTATTGCGTTGTACTAACTGGGTTGTAGAGGTCGATAAGCGGTTGTTCCATTTAAAATACAGGGGTCTGATTCTGCTATTTTAATAAATTCGTCACTCCAACACGATTCCATTCTCATCACATTGTCGTTTTGCTTGAAGTTCGTAATCTGTTAAATTCGGAATGGTCAATCATTGGTAATGGCATTGTCGTATTGTTATTATTATAAAACCCATGCCATGGTACAAATGGTTTTCGAAATCTACTACTAAATGCGAACATTTATTTTTGCCTGATTTCATGTACGAGATTATCATTCTATGACATTTCTTTCAATGGAGTGTCAGTGGTTGATCCTTAAAAAGTCATAATGGCGCCATTATGTTAGTAGAATTAACAAACTTGTCAAAATTTGACAGAACGTGACCATTATAAAATCAATGATCGACTACTCTGACACTATTGTAATAGCAGAATCGAGGCCCTGGTATTCAGCTGCATCCAGTTACACTGGAAGTCGATCTCATCATAGTCAGGAAATGACTAGGCAAATGTTGAAGAAGTAACTTTATCCAGGCTTTCAGATGCCAGATTAAGAACCAACAGCAACTTAACATTTTACAAAGTACGTGACATTACATACCTAATTCAAAAATGACAAACATTATAATTACACATATCACATTTATAGAAACAAAACAACCCTTATACAAAGCGACAGTTGCCGCGGGGTGAGACTACCTCGCGATAATTCTTGTACAGATTACAGAAATATGAGATATGGCATGTGTCGGATCAAATTAACATTTACTTGTGTTCTAAATTACTTAAAAAGTAAAAAAAATACTTTATTTTAAATTAGGATGTTTAATTTAGCGGCTTCATACCTTTGTTTCTCCTTTTGGCGAAAGCAAAACACGGAAAAAAAAGAAAATTAATATCAAAGTTTCGCAATACTACATGAAAATCATTTTTCAATTTTTTATTTTATTTTTTCAAAAGTGTATTGAAAAACGTCGTTTGATACTCGTGGACATTTTTGTTATTGCAGTTCTCGGCTCAAAAACACCCTCGCCTACGGCTTTTGTGTTAATTCAACAATACCAAACTTTCTCCACTTGTATCAAAATGAACTATTAATTTAAAAAAAATGTGTGGAATCTCTGTGTTTTAAAGGGCCCACACAGTTCTAGGAGAATTGGAATTGTCGTCTGCTTTTGAAGTAAGAGTGAACAGGCATCTTCTGGACAAGCTAACGAGCTTGCCCAGAACATGTTCACTGTTCACTAGCGGTCTGGGCCTAAGCCTTGGATTAGGTCTACGATAGCGTTCAATCCTCATCCAACGCTTTCCATCAAGCGTGATGCGCAAGCCCATTATGTTACAAAAAAAGAAGGAAATAATATGGTTTTTACGGTTTATTCCGAACCTGACCCGAAATCCTGACCCGGTCGCGTTTAAGTTAGGAACATGAAAAAAAATGGAATTTTATGAGGGATTTTCTTTTTTAACTCTTCCCTAGTAGCTGGATAGATGGCGCTAGTCTGACTACGTTACTACAAGGAACAGAACGTCACATAATATCACTTGGACCTAATGATTATATTCGGAAGCTGATGCAAACGAAAGTGTCAGTCAACGAGCGTATGTGACGTGTGTTTTTTTCAAGCGTTTTGGCTTTGGCACCCAGTAACGTAGTCGGATCAACGCCATCTATCGAGTTCATCGAAACTATATTTTTTTATTGTCAAATGAAAACCTCTCATTCCGAACCTAACCCTATTCCTGCCGTAATACATCTTCGTGTATGGGAGGAAGGCACTTAGTGTTGTCCATAATCATAGCACAGTCAGACAATATTGATCCAACTACTGTGACATAAGTTTCCTCTCCGTAAGAGTGAACATAAAACAAAGATGAAAAAAATATAAACTGACTAGCTGGCCCACGCAACTTCGTCTGCGTCACATAAGAGAAAAAAGCTCACAAAGGGAATACAATTTCCCCCGATTTCGTAACATGTTTCATTGCTGCTCCGCTCCTATTGGTCATAGCGTAATGTTATATAGCCTAAAGCCTTCCTCAATAAATGGTCTATCCAACACAAAAATATTTTTTCAATTCGAGCCCGTAGTTCCTGAGATTAGCGCGTTCAACCAAGCAAACAAACAAACAAACTCTTCTGCTTTATAATATTAGTATAGATATATAGTATAGATAGTAGTCTAGTAAAAGAGTAGATATTTTTAATAATATAGGGCGACTGGTAATTAGTGTACGATACTTAAACACGTGATAACAAACAACACCGACAACAACTTCCACTTCAACTTTCAACTTTTACTTTGGGACCAACCCTGAAAACGTGAAAAAAAAAAATCTGCTGTTCAGTATATTTCTGTTCGCCGATTTCAGCTTTGGTCCCATAGCAAAAGTTGTTTGTTATCATGAGTATTGTTAGTTGTAATAATGTGTCACCCTATATAGCTCAGTCTACAAAAATCCGTAAAATAGTTGTTTTGAAAACCCACAAAAATATTTGTAATAACAGAACACTTCTTTTTAGGCAGGTGTGTAAAAAAAGTACCTAAGATACCCTTTCAATCCAACAGCATCAGTATCAACACCAATTTGCCGTGACGTCACATCTTTCTTCTTCGCTCCATGCCCCACACATTTGACTTCGTATCTCGTTACTCGTAACTCTGTACAATTCGACCTTTTTGTTACAACCGAGGTGTATACTCGCCTTTGTTTTCTCTCTGAGTCTGACAAAAGACGCACCTTTGAAAGGAAATCCAGCGTGTTATGTAAATTAGAAACAGTACGACTGCTTTAAAGGTAATGTGTGATATCAGTTGTGTGTTGCGAGGGTGATTATGATTAATTATGTCTTTCTTTTTGAGAAGTGAGTCACTGTTTTGGGGTAAATTTTATTTTTACATGCTACAGTATGCAATTTTGATATGTTGTCGAAACTTGGCAGACGGGGTACCAATATTTTTAACGGATAAATAAATAGCAGTTACAAGTATGGGTCTCCAGTTCAAAACCAAGACACGCGTGACATGTGCGTTTTGCATAGTATTTCTTGATGGCATGGAAAGTCAAATCAGAGGCCCATGGGTGCCATAAAACTCTGAAACCAGGCACTAACCACATGATGAATAAATAAATCGGATTAAGACTAAAAGTATATGACTCACTGCAATAAACAAAACCAGAAAAATATATGATATTCTTTAAGATTTAAGCTAGTATGATAGTTTTTTTTTGAAAACATAATACAATTAATTTGACCCGATAAAAAAAATCCCGAACTTATCTCTGAAAATTTCTTTCAACAAAAAAAAAAAACAAAATAATGATCATTCTGATTTTTTGGAAAATAATTTTATAAGTAATATATTAGCATTATAGTGTTTCTAGTTTTAGTTTTTTAGTCCTATCAATAGATTTTTTGTAAATTGATCGAAACCACTCATTTTGCACTATTTGGCCCGCAGTGACTGATGTAACAACCACTTTATAGTGCAAGCTGATTAGAATTTTGTTTAAACATTTCATACAAAGTTTGAACCACCACAAATTTTAATCAAGTTGCTAATTTAGCTCATTTAATCGCCTTAATCAAAAAGCTAAACGGTTTTCTAAACTAGTCAACACAACTTTCTATTTTAAAACTGGCATCATTTCCGACATTGTTACTATACCCAAGGATGAATTCAGTATTTAATTCTACTATACCCAAGGATGAAGAAAATATCGATATGGCTTTTAGAATTACGTACTGAATGAATGGTAAAAACACATTTTTTGATTTTTGTAGTGGAACATTTCTTTTAAACAACTGTTTTTATATAATCAGACCGTTATTTTTTCGGTGAACATGGACCTTAGTAGTCTAGAGATAATGACAATAATCATCATTTCTCCTGCCCTTATCCCAATTTATTTGGGATCGTCACATCATGTTTTTTGTTTCTTTTATATTTTTCCGTTACTTGCAGCTAGCAGCTAGCAGTCACCTTCTCTATAAACATATCATCCTTCACACAATCCAGCCTTCGTTTCTTTGATCATTGATCATTAGATCTTAGATCATTTTATCTTAAAAATCTCCGTGATAAGTTCTGTATTAAATTTGAGCACTACTTATATCTTAACTATGACTTTTGCTAACGTTTGCGCATGACAAAATTAATTATTTCTCCTTCCATAGTCTGAATATAGATCGCTATTTATTATCGAACACGCTTGTGCCTTATTATATAAATTGGCATGATGTACCTAATTTATGAAAAAGGTCAAAACGGATCGTAAATCCGTGAGTTTATCTACAATTGCTGCGTCAGTCCCTAGGGCTTCAATCATCCGCTCTTCTTTGTACGTCCTAAAAAATAAAGTAAATCTCGTAAAAGGCGAATGTAATAAAAATATCATAACCCAAAAAATAGTAGCGTCATTCTCACTTTAACATGTATACGCTGATTGTTGGTAACATTGACGTTGCTGAGTGCGCTATTTGACAGTAATACCAATAAACTCATTATCTATGTATTAATATATTTATATAGGATGTAAAACAGACTCATCACGAAGCTGTAAACTAGTCATCTTGTACATCAGGCTAAGGAACAAAAGGAAAAAAAATCATGTTTTGTAGTAGAACTCAATGTAACGCGCTCAAATCACTGTACTGATGTATGGATTGAGTAACACGGGGGTCGTGGAGGTGTTAAAGGTAAAAAACTTACATTGAAAACGTGTATTAAAAAAAAAACTGTTATAAAAGTTGTAACTTTTGTCCCCAAATATCTTCGTAACTAGAAGGTTTCCAGGTATGGTCTAAAACGAAAACATAATTGCAATGACGAGGAGAATAAGTGGCTTTCAGCTTCGTTAAGAGGTTTTTTACACCCTGTATAAGAAGCGCAATTGTCAACAACACTCAAAATATCTCATTTAAGAAACTTCAAACGATACTACACTCACTTGTAACTAGAGAGAACGGGAGCAAGAAAGGCAAAGCGTTTTTGGGTTTTCCATTAGGAATTTGTCAGTTGCAGCCACGGAGTCGGTTTTTGGACCTTTGGATTTCAATAGGCTAGCCCCTATTACATGAGACTTAGTACATAACTGGCAGAAATGTGGGTGCACTATTAAATAAATAAATAAATATCCCTGGACATTAACACACAGCGCCATCTAGTGCCACACCAAGCAAGGCTTGTGTCGTGGACACCAGATGGTTGATATACTACATATATACTTTTTTGTTTGTAAATACATACTTATTATACATATAAACATCATGGCTCGGAAACATAATTTATTATGTCCATGCTCATCACATAAACATTTGCTCATACCGGGATTCGAACCCAGGACCCTAAGCACAGAAGGCAGCCTCACCCTCACTCGTCGCCATTCTAGTCGTCTAGGTGCCGTACCTCTGCTTTACCCATGGGGGATTGCAGGCTTGATGTTATGTTATTTTGTAAGAGAGGGTGTTAAACAACGGGGTTGCGGGCCTGTTCGTAAGAAATACCGCGGCCCCGGAACGTAAAAGGCGAGGAAGGAACATGGATGGTTTTTAGTCAGTAAGAGTCTGACACTCCCTCCCGCTCCGCTCAGTGCTCCGAGTGGGGGGGGGGCATTTGATGATTTCCCATACTTAAAAAAAAAAGGGTGTTAAACAATGTTACTGTTAAACAAATATTTTTCTTCAATTTTATTAATATTACTTAATGATCATTTCACAGTTAATTCTGTAACGTTATATTATTTCTTAGAAAAATTGAGGGAATCCACTGAACAAAAGAATATAGCACTTAGATCTAAGTAAAACTAATCACATCACCTTTGATAGATCGCCCAAACGAAACTGAGTAATCCCAACACATTTCAAAACAATAACTTCAAAACATCGCATGTTCTATAAAAATGATGGATGTGTTATAAAAATATAGGAAAGATAAAGTCGAAGGCTTACCACTAATGCTTAGGTAACCCTCCCCGCCCCGTAACAGATCATAAATACCGTAGAATCCTGATAAGCTCTGGTAAAAGAAAGGCAAGTACCAACCCACGCGAAAGAGGAAAGTTACGGTACCTTTAGGGTTGACAGATCAGGGAGTGAAAAATGCTAAGATAATGGGTTGAAAATGGGTAGAAAATGCCAAGAAATGGGGGGTGTGCCGAGGTTAAGGTGTTTTGATAACCTTGTGTTTTGGTGCCTAGGAATATAATATTATACTTAGTAGGTTGTGATAGAGATGTTTTTGGTAAATGATCGGAGACTGCAGCAAAAAGAAGGTGGTTCAATAATATAATAAGTAAATTTTTACTTGTCCTTTTTAACCCAAAACTTAACTGTTAGAGATGCTTAAATTATGGCATTAAGTGCCACCAATAAAACGGTATATGAAGTTGTTTTAGTGGAACGCGCTAATCTCAGGAACTGCTGATTCGAATTGAGAAATCTTTAAGTTTTGGATAGCCCATTTATCAAATAACATCACGTTTTGACTAATATAATGGAGCAACAATGAAAAATGTCGCTAAAGCGGAGAAAATAGTATATTTGAAATCGTCGTGGGCAACAGCTATTAAATAAATATGCGAGAGTTGTCTAGCTGAGTAGTTATTTTTATGAATTCAATAAGTATATTAAATAACCAAACCAAATTAAAGTCTATATTCAGAATCATGTTCCACCAACGCTACTATAACAATTTGGGTCTACAAAATTCAGTACAATCATAATTTACATACATAGCCTTTTGCTAGTAAAATGTTCAACCTCTAGCGAATACATAGACCATTTTCTTTTTTCTATGCTACTCGTATTTACAGAAATATCATATTATTTAGATAAGAATTTGCCTGCTGGCGACCCTGATTCCTCTCGAATTCGATGTTGGCTTTGTTTGAAAGTTGATCGGTCCCTAATTTTCTTTCTCTGAAAAAAGAAAAAACAACTAAGTTGGCTACATTTTAGACGGCCAGTGTCGTCTCTCATTTATTTAAAACAAAGTTGGTTTTGACGCGTCTCTGCTTGTTTAAAATTTTGTTTTTTAAATTGAAATTTTAATAAAACCGGAAACACATTTACGTGGTGTGGCGTGTCGCGTCATAACCCCCCCACCGCTCTGGCCAATCGGTGGTGAGCATCAGCGCAAAGACGCGCCACGACACGACACGACCTACAAATATGTCTCTAACCATACTAAATGTACGAAACCGATATGCTTCTGGCGCGCAATGCCACGCCACGCCACGTAAGTGTGTTTCCGGCTTTAAGAGGAAGAGGTAATTCAAGTTGTACGTTTTTCGAATGCCTATTTAATTTGAGGTAAGAATACGTTATTTTGTTACAACAAACCTGAATACTTATATTTGGTTCAACAATTTCACTTGAGAAACATTCTCATCAAAATATTGTATGCTCAAATTCACCCTTAAATGTGTCTCATCAGTTACCCAATAATAAAAAATAAATAAACGCAAGCGAAAGATGTATCGAAATTTTACCGAATGACAGTCTTTGTCTACTAACATATTTGGTAAAAATATTTTTTCCCTCGGTATCTAAAATTGTATGTAGGTTTTATGTAATTCAGATGGAGGACGAAAAATGTTCTTCAAAAATAATCTCTTCGCAAAATGTGATGTTCAGCACTGTGTATAATTTTTCATACAACACGCATGTGTGATCATGTTTAAAAGTGAGAAATTGTAATATCTAGGTTTGTGTATGCTTTAGTCGTCGTTTAAATAAACGCTCCGTTTAGCAATTTATATTATTTACGTTTTTTTGGGTACAGAAATTATTGACTGTAAATATTTTGTAACGTTATTTGGGTAGGTATATTCGGTCTCGTAATTACTTTACAAACCAATTCAATAAACTTTTTCACCCACATCTAAACCATCTTGACTGACACAGACGAGTACTTTGTTGTTGCTTTGCACTGGTAAATGAATGTTGATTTATTTGCATTCAAATTTAAGAGGACTGTAACAATTTTTCTTGTATTTGGTTGTTTTTGGAGTAGATACAAGAAAAATCTATGGAGTGCTCAAAATACTTATTAATTTTGAGCACTCCATAGAAAAATAATCAAACTTTCTCGAGTTTTATTTTTTTATTTTGTGGTTATACCTAAAACATAATCACACATCAAAACTGAGAATTAAAATGTGTGAGTTTGGTTTAGAAATGACCACAAATTAAAAAAAAATATTTGCCCCAGAAATTTTAATAATTTCGCAATGGAGTGTTCAAAATAATATAATTTTTTTTCTAATAGAGTGTTAAACGCTCAAATACAAGAAAAAATGTGATAGCTCTCTTAAGCCGCGATTCCATTCGGCAAGTTTTGCATGCAAGTATGACGTCACATTTGCGTACAAGTTGCTTGCATTGGAAACATATTTTTGAGAGTGTGCAAATTGCATACAGGTTTTATTTGCATACAAGTGGAGATGTTCAACAATAGGGAATATGCAAGAAATACAAAACTCTTTTTATTTATTAAAAATGCAACAAAACATTATGGTACACTTGTTTAAGGTTCTAAAACATCGCCTATTTTGCAATTTATTGTTTTATGTAGCATGTTTTTGGTGAAACGGAACGCACTCTCAAAACACGTCGTCCTCGATAACGGCGGTAGTGACATCAAAATTCATGTGTCAAAAATAACTTCTATTTGAATTGTAGGTAAAGTTGCTCTACGATTTTATTATAACATCGTTATCGCAATTTATGCTTGAATAAACCACAACAATTAGTAAATTGAATTTATTAAGGCCAAAAAAAATACATGTAAACAAGGTAGATTTTGATAAATGACGTCAAAGTATGGTCGCGACAATAACGGACGTTTGAACTGTCATAGAAAATTGCAGGAGTTTAGTATTATTTTTAAGCGACAAGCAGTAGTTGAAATGAACTTTTAATACTTTCTTGGGTTGATAGTAGTGTAATTAGTTGATTGTGAGAAGTGAAGAAAAAAATACATGCATATTCCCTACTCACTCGTTTGCAATTAAACACGTGCAACTAACGCTTGTGCGTTCAATTTGCACGTCACTTGATTAAAAAATGTACAAGTTCAAACTACCTCACACAAGTTGTAGCTTGTATGCAGATTTGTTCAAGTTGTATGCAATTAGCAATTTGCATACAAGTAACCTGCCTAATGGAATCGCGCCTTTATTAAGGTGATATTGCAATTACAAAGTCGAGTATACTTTTGCAATGATTATAGAGAGAGTAACTGTTTGTTATTTTTTTATTTTGAGGTCTTCTTCTGTATCGGGTCGTTAATGCCTAACCTTTTTTTTATTCGGATGGGAAATCATCAAAAGAGCGGAGCGGGAGGGAGTGTCAGACTTTTACTGACTAAAAACCATCCATGTTCCTTCCTTGCCCTTTCCGTACCGGGGCCGCGGTATCTCTTTCGAACATTCCCGCAGTCTCGGCAGGCTTCAACTCTTGCGGGCCCCTCCCTATATGCTGACATCTCTTTGAAGCGCGCGTGGAACACGAACGCGCCGTCGACACGGCCTGTCGTCATTAGGCGGACGGACGGCTAGCTTGCCCATAGCTCACCGTCCACAGGCCCGCGTCTACGGTGGCCGGTTGCCACCACAGGCCCCCGACGCCCGGTACGTCTCCCGCGGCGGCTAGGGCGGGAGGTTCTTTCCAGTGTCAATTTTTTATGCCGCTTATAGGCAACTGTCATGACATTATATGCTATCAAGAAATATCTCTCAGGCATGCTGGTTTCCTGATTGTGTTTATTTTCACCGAAGCAAGTAATGATTTAGACATAAGCAGATTCATGAATCTTAAAGATCAGTGGTGATTTTTTCCGAATGGGAAATCATCAAATGAGGCACGCACCTCATGGTCATTCAGAGCGGGACCCCTACTGCCGAACTGAGGTCGAACTTGAGACCTATAATTTGGCAGTCCAACGATGACACCACTAGGCTTTCAATTTCTTTTGCGACAGTAAATTGTCTTGGAATGGAAAAGAAATCCATAAACAAGTCCAATCATTTGAATAATCTGTCTATTCATGACGTAAATAAAAATCGTGACGGAATTCGAAAAAGCTGCCACAAATCAAAGGATTAGCTAATCTGCCTTCCACAGCTTATCTTAATCCTTTTAGAGAATCCCATAAAAGGCATCAGCACGGAAGTCTTTGAATAACGTTTTTCCTGTTATTTAGTAAAAAATAACTTGAAACGCTTTCTGTGTAAATAAAGAAGCATGGTGAGCTTGATTCTTTTTGTCGTTTTGACTTTGGTTAAAAACGAAAACACTTTCTGCGTAAACCAGTGAGGAGCTCGTGGGTAAATAGTAACAACCGCTCGTATCGATTTTTAAGTTTAGCCGTGCTTGCCGAGGCTGGTCTATGGATGGGTGTCCATCAATTCAAATCAATTCAAAGTCAAATTATTTATTAATACATTTTTATCAGGTTTAACGGTGATCCGATTACATATCGAGTTACACATGAATTACACATCGAGTTTCTTCCGTGCTTCGGAAAACACATTAAGCTCTTGGTCACCCGGCTGTCATTTGTAGACCTTTGACCGTCGTTTAAAGGTTAGACTTTTCGAGCCACTAACTAGTCAGTTGCCCAAAAAATTTGACAACTGGAGGCAGATGGTGATCTCAATGGTACTTAAACCAGAGTTTTTAAGCTTGTCAAAAAAAAGCTTTTGGCATCACAAAAACATTTTTGACCAACGTCGCGCTGATGGTCGTTCCCGTACGGTCGGTCGTGAGTCGTGACGTCAGCGAGAGAAATATACGGTTGTCGGTCGCCGCTAACGTCAGCGTTGCAGTATGTATGACTGTGCAGCGCAACAAGAATTCAGGCCTACATGTTTGCAAATACGACAGTTGGATACCTGATTTTCCATTAATTAAACACAAACGTAAACCACCAAACAATGTCAATAATTGTGCCTAATAAAATAATGTACAGTTTACAGCAACCACATAATTGTTTTAGCTCAATGCATATCATGAAAACTGGCCAAACTCAAACCAACACAATAAACATAATTGAATCCGAGTTAGATACGCAAACAATTGGCTGTTTATTAATAGCTTTTGCCCTTAATCAAATGGCTGTCAAACGGTTTAAACCAGGGGTGGTGAACCTATGGAGCATATACCGCCGCGCGGTTGCTAGTGATAGACAATTCTGGGTATGACATCATCCTGCCGGGGTTGCGGGACTGTTCGAAAGAGATACCGCGGCCCCGGAACATAAAGGGCGAGAAAGGAACATGGATGGGTTTTAGTCAGTAAGAGTCTGACACTCCCTCCCGCTCCGCCCAGAGTGGGAGAAGTCATTTGATGATTTCCCATCCTAAAAAAAAAAAAAAAAGGGTATGACATCATCATTCTCTTGCCCTTATTCAAATTCATTTTGGATTGGCGCAGCATATATTTCTCCATTACTCGTCATGTCATCAGACTATGGAGAGAGTTCTTCAGAGAAGTATAGAAGAAGAATACATGCTGCGCTGTCCCCAAATGAATCAGGATAAGATAAGAACAAAAAGAAAAAAAAAAACTGGGCACATACATTATGTACGTATTTCAAAACAAATAATAATATCTCATAATTGTGTCATAACATTGATGGATTGAATGGTACGAGGGTCGTGGCGGTGTTAAAAGTTAAAATCATACAAAAAAACTTGTATTTTTTAAAACTTGTCAAAAAGTTGTAACATTGACCCCCCATATCTCCGTAACTAGAAGGTTCCCGAAGTAGAAGTTATGGTGTAGCACAAAAAAAATGATCACAAGGATGGGGAGAACAAGATTAGTGTCTTTCGGCTTCGTGGCCCACGACGTCTCTAAAGGGTGTAAAACACCTCTTGTATTTTACACCCTTTACAGACGTCGTGATGGTCCGTTCTTTATTTAGTTGCGACTTCCAATTCAGCAAATGCCATGTCACTTTTTCAATACAATAATAATACTTTCTAAATAGTTCCCCTTTCGACACTACTGACTAACTGTGAAGAAAATCATCGTTTGAAAACTCTGAACGTCAATCAGTTATCAGTGTTATCACCAACCAACTAAGCTAGCGTGGTGATCTACTCAGTACGCAAAGTGGCTATAGTCCGATAATCGGAAAAAACAGCCAAAAAATACAGAAATAGAATATCGTATTACTCTTATTGTATTTTAAGTTCTGTTTTAGTTGTTTAAAATCATTTAAATATCGCTGGACATTAACACGCAGCGCCATCTAAGTGCCACACTAAGCAAGGCTTGTGTCGTGGACACCAGATGGTTAATATACTACATACATACTTTTTTGTTTGTAAATGCATACTTATTATACATATAAACATCCATGACTCGGAAAAAAATGTCCATGCTCATCACACTAACATTTGCTCCTACTGGGATTCGAACCCAGGACCCTAAGAACGTAAGGCAGCCTTACTACCACTACGCCATTCGGGTCGTCAAATTATTTTTGCTTAAATTATTCCCTCTTGCGTTTGCTTTTGCATTTGCTCGTGGCTTAATAATAACAGCCGCTCGGGCCGATCTTTAGGTTAAACCGTGCTTGCCTAGGCTTTGGTCTGTGGATGGGTGACCGCCCTTACATACCGAGTTTCCTTCGTGCCTCGGAAAGCACGTTAAGCAGTCGGACCCGGCTGTCATTTGTCCATCTTTGGCCCAAAAAGTCTGACAACCAGTCTTAACAAGTGTTATCGTATTACCCAGTATTAACTGGTTTGTGGAGGTCAGATAGGCATCGCTCCATGTAAAATATTGGTAGTCAGCTGCATCCGGTTAGACTGGAAGCCGACCCCAACATAGTTGGTAAAAGGCTAGGCAGATGATGATGATGACATTTACCGAACTTTGGCAACACGCGTCACGTTCAAATTAAAATAGCACATAGATGTAAAAGGTTATCCATCCCAGATTTAACCCGTCAGCAACGAAAATATGACCGGCACTCCGAACGTTTTGTGGTACGTCAATATATTTGTGTAACAGACGACATAGTAATATCGACCCTTCTCAATATGTGGCAGACCAAAGGACTGGGCTGAAATATACATACATGAAGCGTTTTGGCGTTGGCATTTCTTAAAGGTTTGAGATTTGAGTGGTGCGGTTATTATTGGAAGGCTGCCTCGTGTTCGCTTAATTGACGGATTTGGGATAGGTAGATGATATTCTAAATTATATTCTCCATTATTGTTCTTAAGTGATCTGAATAGAGAGGCAACTGAACTCGAAGTCAAAGCATTAATTTCAAATAGACTCGTGACAGGCACTTTTGCAAATAACCTACCCACAGCTCTGGCATTATAACTGTGAATGGACTGCAGTTACCTATTCCAAAATCGTAGATCTCATGGAGAAGAATGGGCAAGAATCTTGATGTTCACTGTTTTCAAATCAAATTAGCTATTACCCAGTCCTGGGTACAATATTATTGCATTTAGGAATCAATACAATAAGCATTATCAGCCGCTGCTGGCATAGGCTTCTTCAAAACTGCACTACAACACTCTGTCGAAGTACTCATTCACGTTGACTCGCGGGCGCGGTGGCGGGCGCGGTCACGAAATATCAAACATATGGCGTAATATCCAAGTGATCACGAACACAACGCACGTGCGGTCTAAGTACCGGCCAAGCTAGCGAAAAGCGCGCGCGGCGGGCTCGTGGCAATATCAAACGCGTGAGATGTTTGTGTGTGTTCTAGTCGAACTAGCGGCGGAGCGCGCGATTCACTCGCGACGTCAGGTAAGTTCAACCGGTATGAACTTGTCGCTAGAAACGGACTCGCGCAAACGTCTGGCAGCCAATGTGAACATGAACTCGGCACATATCCGCGCCCGCACCCGCTGGCGCACCCGCGCGTTCCTACGTGAACAACCACTTTTTAAAAATCGTCGGTTTAGTTTGGGAACTTTGGTTGTCGATTTGGTTTGGATTTTTGAGTAGAAGAAGACAAAAAAAAACGATGGATGGACTATGTTAAAAATGACATGGCAAGAATAGAAGTGTCTGATGAGATGACGAAAAATAGAGTATGGAAGAAGAAGACATGCTGCGCTGACCACAAATTAATTGGGATTAGGGGAAAAGAATGATGATGATTTAGTTTGAGAACCTCACACAAGGACGAAGCAGCTACACACAACACAAATTACCGAAAAATTATGTTACACACTACAGTCACTCGGTTGGGTAGCGTTCGGGAAGTTCCGTAGTATTTTCTCGTCCAACTTACCGTAGTGTCTCAAGACGAAAGTCTATGACCAGTGTGTGTTGCCAGTGAAAACATATTGAACCGAAACGTGGTCGCTCACAATGGGCCTCATCAGAAGGGTTAAAGTCACATACAGGGCAATGGAGAGGGCTATTCTCGGAGTTTCCTTGCGTGATCGAATCAGAAATGAAGACATCCGCGAGAGATCCAAAGTTACCGACGTAACCCGAAAAATTGCCAACTTAAGTGGCAATAGATAGGGCACATTGCTCGCAGAACAGATGGCCAGTGAGGCTAAAAAGTTCTGAAGTGGCGACCGCGAACCGGAAGACGTTGTGTTGGAAGGCCTCCTACTAGGTGGACAGATGATCTAGTGACTGTGGGAATCCGCTGAACACGAATCGCACGTGACCGGTCAATGTGGCGATACTTTGGGAGGCCTCCCCCAAGTGTCGCCACATTGACCGGTCCAGCAGTGAAATGATGATGATGATGATGACTACAGTGTTTAATTCCCCATCTCTACATAAAAGTCTATTCATGTCATGTAAAAATCACAATTGCTAAAAACACAATGAACAACCCTGATTGCACAATTTTAGACCCTACTGTACCCTCAAAATAAAGATGTCCGCTTCTGAAATATATTAGCATATTTGAGTAGAAAAGTCAAAAACCCGAGCCACTCAGAGATTCCGTGTAGCTAACATTTTTTCAAACAAAAGCCTGGACTGGAGGAAAACATCTTATTTTACACAAATTATAATCGCAGGATTATTTGGGATTAGCGCTCAATTTTGACGGAAGCGTCAATCCTGAAAGCTTTCTTTTCTCGAGTGAATGTTTTTGTTAAGAAAAACTTTTTCCTTTTAAATGTTTTGTTTTTGACCGGTTTTGGACTGACGTTTTGTTTATTTGGTGAGAATTATTTAATAGAAAACACTGGTTATTCAGTATTAGAACGCGATTCCGTGATTGGATTTCACAAGAAAGGGTCTGAAAAGGTGTTTAGGTAATTAATTAAAAATCTTTAAAAGCGTCGGATTTGATTGGATAGCTTCAAGTTCAATAACATTTTTTTTTCTTAGAAAATCTTCTAAAAGAAAAATAAACTGGACGACGTATTTTCTACCTCGATCTCCTCCAATCTTTACTTTTACTAACCTCATCAAATGAGGAATGTGTTCATTCCAACTATATGGGACATTTGTGAGTAGGTTCACGAAAAAAAGAAAATTGTTTAATTCTCCGGAGGTTTTCGTACAAATCAAGATTTTTTGGGAGAAACCAATTTCATTTGGACTAGTTTTCGCCCACGACTTTAACCTCGTGAAAGAAAATTATTTTTTATTGATTAGGTATTGATAATAATTGAAGGAAGTTTCAGTCAATCAATTTGACCTGTCTTATGCAGAATAATATTTCTTTTGTGTTCAAACAGAATTTTCTTAAGAAAGTTTTTAAGATAAATAGTGTGAGCGCCATCACCAGGTGTGTCATTTTCATTGGGAGATACATGACATGCACTTAGGCTTTTTTCGATAGTAGCCAAAAACTCAAATTAGTTGTGCCTAGGGTGCACTACTAATACAGTATGTGACTCGAGACAGCGCACACTCTTGATTATGACTTTTAAATTCGTGTTACCATTTAGGCCTTAATTCTTGTCGCGCTGACGGTCAGCGTAAAGCAGCAAACTGACGCTGACGTCAGCGGCAACAGAGGGCCGTATTTTGTTCTCACTGTCGTCACGATCAACCGTACGCGACCGACCGTCAGCGCGACAAGAATTCAGGCCTGAACATTCAGTTAACATTTTTACAACTAGGAGATATTAGATGTTTTATCAGAACACCGAAACTGGAGCTCTGTTGAACCTGGATATAATGCAGACAAAGAATTCATTAATTAATGTTTTTCTGTCCACATTCCCAAATTAATTTTGTTAAACCATCATTTAAACTCCACATTGTTAGCTTCCATCCCAACAATGGCTTTGTTATAATTTTCACGCACGACCCACTGAACCAGTTCTCTATTATCTCGAAATTGTAACTCCACAGTAACCCATTAAAAGTAAATACAGAAGGAAAGCTACATAAAACTGCGTATATCTGGACTGGCATTTGTCTGAGGTCCTGACCCTTCATGATTCGGTCTCTCATCCCAATATATTTGGGGCTAGCGCATCATCTCTTCTTTTTCCGTACCTTACTCTTACTCGTCATCTAAGTAATCACTTCTATCATATAATCCTTCACACGGTCTATCCACCGTTTCTTTGGTCTTCTTCTTCTACTCTCATAGCAATCCACAAAACTTTCTTCCTGATGATTTCCTCATTCCTCCGCAGCAGATACCAAGACAACTGATTACCACACAACTTTTCAGTCACCGGCGCCACTTTGAGCAAAAGTATCGTCTAGGCCAAATAAATTTAGACTGTTATCGATTGGTTAGCAAGAAGTATAAACAATACAGGGTACTTGGTTTGATATCGCCTTAAGTAGAGACGCATCGAATGATTGCGTGCACCAGTTGTACTTGATCTATTCGTCATGTTTGTGAACCGTCAGTAAGGACTGGGCATCATAATTATAGCTGCCATGGTTTAGTTATTTTTTATTGGTGTATTATAATACTCTGGACTCTCTTAATTTGCACGTCTTTCTACATCGTTCACACACATATCAATAAAATCACAACATAAATAATTTAACCGAGATTTTGTAAAAATGTTTTGATTTATAAAAGGTTTCATTTAATGTAATACCTATTTATCTCCATAGAGATCTACGCTTTGTAGTGGGCAACTACAGTACGTTCACAAGTTATTATGCCTTGTGACAGTAGCTTCGCTTTTATTTTGTTTTTTTTTTGACATTCAAATGTGCCTGGAGTTCTAAAGTTCTAATTGATATTAATGCTTCCAGTTTGACGTTTTAAAGAACCAGCCCTTCTGTTTTTATTTCGTGATAGTACCAACGTGTATCAGATAAGAAAGTTTTCTGTCCAACATTACCAAAATTGCGTTGTCTGACAAAGATTGATTGAGATTTATGATCGCCCGCATTCCCCTAATTAACTTTTACCTGCATTTTGAAAATAACAGTTTTTATGCAAGAATTGATTTACGATGTTTATAAATCATCTAGTTTTATAGTTGAGCCTTTTATTATGTATTCGTTCAGTGCGTTAATAGTGTTTGTGTTTGATGTTTTCGTAATAAATCTACTTTGTTAGCTGGTTATATTTGTGTTGCGTTCATTTTGCGAATTTTCGTTTTGAAGTTATCAGCGGGTGGTAAATCAATCTTGTTTTCGTGAAGAGATATTTGATTTTATTTTATGAATTTACATTTTTGTTCCAAATAATATTAAGTTATTAGATTCAATAAGTTGTTATTTTTTTTCGTATTTTTTTTTTTTGATTACATTGTTTTTGCAGCACCACCTGTGCGTTTAGCCTTAGTATCGTATCACCCACCAACCGTTCGGTTGTTGATTGTGTAAAATTTTAACTACACTAAGACTTTGAAACAGTTTACACCACTTCTACCTTTTCTTCAAAACAATAAGTTCTGTATGAACAAACCCAACTTGATACTTACAACTGTGTTATAAAAAGGCTATGTGAAAACAAAGATAAAATAAAAAATGAAAGAGTGCTACGCAACGCATATTCGTAAGGTTCTCGCGGTAGGGCTCAACTGCTAATTTATTTATATCTGCCCGCTACCGGCGGCGGCAATATCTCAATGCCGACCAGTGCTGCTAGCCACTAAACAATGTTGCCATGCGTAAAAATGCCTAAAATTTCAAATATAGCAAGGATTGAATTGAGGCATGTAGGACACTCGACTTTTAGAGCGATGGTCGTGTTTACAAATTAAATGTTTGCGAATGCGCCATTTTGATTTATAAGGAGAGTAAAATACCTCTAAACAAAACCGAAAAGCTCTTGTTCTCCCCGCCATTGCGTTTTTTTTTGTTCTACACCAGGCCTACTATAAAATAATGTTAATACATTTCAAATTGAACTATAGCTACAATCAGTTAAAGAAGACGCTCGCTAGACCGTGCCGGGTCCGAGTCGAGTGTCGATGATATCACAATTAACACAATTCCTTGTCCGTTGCTCGGTAGCGGCTCGGAAGCGTGAAAATGTCCATACTAAATAGGCTTGTGTCCTGAAAAAAATTTAATAGTCCGTCATTCAGTTAGATTTTCAAAAAATTATTGACAAGTATTTTTTCTTTTGTTACGTAGACCAAAATTGACGCAGATACGACGCTTTTAAAATTCTCAATACGTCACGCCGTGCTATAATTATTAGTGCGTTGTGACGTCACGAGCCCCCACTCTCGAGTTTTGATGCGTACTAACTTTGTCAATATTAATTGATTTACAAAAACAAAAAATACGTGTCCATTATTTTCCAATACTCTAACTGATGGACCAAATATGTAGATTTGCAATTTATTGATGGTGGAAACTAGCCTATTGCACGGTCGACATTCGGTTTGGACCCAGCACGGTCTAGCGAGCCTCATCCTTATTTCGTATCTTTCTTTGTGTAACGTATCTACAGTAAGTAAAATTGTATCATGGTTTTATTTTAATTGTTATGGTGAACTCTTTTTTCCTCCAAATCAACATACGCCATAAAAATTAGAATATTTCTAAAACGGCAACATTGTTCTTATGCTTACCTACACTAGCTTTAGGCCCGGCTTCCACCAAAACGGAGAGAAGCGGAGTAGAGAGGAGAGATGTGCAAGTTGGTACATTGCGTCTCTAGACTTTCCTATGATTGGTCGAATTTTTAAGGAGGAAAAGCGGCAGGCAGTTAACTTATGCGATTGGACTAACACTATTAAATAATGTAAATACATTTTAAATTGAATTACAGCTACTTAATTCGAGTCTTTATTTTTGTTACATACTGTAAATAATATTTTATCATAGTTTTATTTTCATGGTTATGGTTGGAACTATTTTTGCCTCGAAATCAACAAACACACGCCATAAAAAGTAAGAAGCTTTGTAAAATGGCAACATTGTTCTAATACTTACCTACACTGAGATGTGCAAGATTCGACCAATCACAGGAAAATAGACGCGATGTAGACTTCAACAAATGTGATTGGTCGCATCTTGCACATCTCTCCGCTCCGCTCCTCTCCGCTTTGGTGGAAACCGGGCTTTCGGCTGCGGTTCCACAGAGGCGGAGCGGAGCAGAGCGGAGAAGAGCTGTGTCGCGATTGGTCATGCGGCGAGATTCACCATCCACATCAAGCCATGTGATTGGTGAATCGGGGCACAGCTCGTCTCCGCTCTGCTCCGCTCCGCCTCAGTGGAACCGCAGCCTATCGCTCACACCTCACTCTTTACATGAATAAAGAATCTGATCTTTGCCGGACGTTAACATATTATCAAGATCAAAGACGTGACAGCTGCGAAAATTTTATTTATGTTACTTCTCGCCCCTTGCATTTTTTTGTTCCATCAGAGGGTTGTAATGTAAACGAATTGTTGCAAGCATTTTATACATGAGCATAAACATAGCACAATCAGCGTATTATTTTCTCACTGCTGGGACAGAGACCTTCTACTATGAGGAGGAATGGGCTAATATAATCCACCACGCGGGCCCAGTGCGGGTTCGTAGATAACAATAATAAATCAATAAATATCGCTGGACATTAACACACAGCACCATCTAGCGCCACACTAAGCAAGGCTTGGTCGCGGACACTAGATAGATGATATACTACATATTATATACTTTTTTGTTTGGAAATACATATTTATTATACATATAAACATCCATAACTCGGAAACAAATGTCCATGCTCATCACACAAACATTTGCTCCTACCGGGATTCGGACCCAGGACCCTAAGAACGTGAGGCAGCTTCACTACCACTACGCCATTCAGATCGCCAGGTGTCACAAATGTCTTTGAATTTTTGGTTCTAAGACACGGTGATTTTCTCAGGTTGGTCTCCTTCAACGTTTTGAGAGCAGTGGTGATGAAATAAATAACACAAAGCAATGCGCCTGCCTTTTTTCGAACCTACGACTTATTGCTCGCAAGACGGAGCCGCCACCATTGAGCCACCGCTGCTCTCTCTTTTATGGATAGTGTTTTTACGCAGCAAATGATTCATTTAACATGACTGCATTGGCTCTCTCATGATACGTGGAAAATCAGACGCTTACTGTCTTGATTTTACAATGTCAATCGAGTCTTAAAATGGAGAAGTGCCGCAGCTTACCTTGATCCCATTCTGGAATACCCTATGTCATTTTACGTATAATTACTAGTACTTGTTTTTATACGCTGGAATACTAAATTCCGTTAAAAAACGTAACATGAAATCAGTCTAATTTTCTTTCTTGCTTCAATATCATCATTCTTTTGCCCTAATCCCAATTCGTTCGAGGTTAGCGCTGCATGACTTCTTCTTCGGTGCTTCTGCATTACTCGTCATCTCTTCAGATCCATCCATTCTTGCCGTATCATACATTACATCAGGGGTTCCCAAAGTTATTTTGTCTACTGCCCATTTTGAGAAAAAAATGTTAGTTAGCGCCCTCATTTTTTACCTACGTGAAAACTTCTGTAACTTCAAATATTCTAATTATTTTTAGCTATATTAGCAAACATTAAAAATTCACTCTGAACGAGACTTTTCCTTTAACCTGCAAGAGTTAACTTGAGCGCAGTAGGTAGTACACAACGTCGCTCAGGTGTCAAGTTAACTATTTGCGGGGGCTGACAGGGTCTACAACGGCTCTCAGCTTTAAGCCTTTTTTGGCAAACATCATGTCTTACCTTGTGGAACCCACATAAATGAATATGATTATCTCTTACGGGTTACACCTGCCAATTAGAATCATTATTGAAACGCAACTTTATGGTATTCAGAGAGAGTAAATTATATAATAATATGATACTAATATTAATATTAGTTTATGTTAACAAGTTGTAGTCGAGAGTCGAGAGCTCAGTGGGTGTCTAAGAGTCTTCTTAGATGAAATTACAAGTCGCCCCCTAAGCCTCTACACAACGCCCGCATTTTTCCAGGACTCTTACTGCCCCCCTTTATGCCTGCAGCACCCACAAGGGAGCGTTTTAGCCCACTTTGGGAAAGGCTGCTTGACACAGTCCATCCATCGACACTTTGGTCTTTAACTATTCTTTTTTCTTTCTTTATACAATAGATGAGCTTAAAAATGAAGAAACGGAACCCTTACTAAACGACTTAAATACTCCAGGCCAAGTACCGGTAAAGCTGTCAAAATCATTATCAAACACTCATCCCCAACTAGGCCACGCTGAATAAGTTCAGAGGAAGCCATTTCCAAATGAACTGCTGCTATAAATCAAAGGATATCTATAAAAATAGGATCCTCCTTTATAAAGAATATCAGAACGAAGGTCAAGTACTCACTTTCGCAGTTATTACCGCAATCCCTCCTAATATTATAAATGTGAATGTAAGTTTGTTTGTTACGCTTTCACGCGAAAACTACTCAACCGATCATCATTAAACTTTGTACACATATTCTTAGAGGTATTAGAAGTAACATAGGATACTTTTTATTAAAAAAGAAAACTAACCCTCACTCGCAGACGAAGTTGCGCGGGTCAGCTAGTATTCGTATTAAAAGCTATGTTTAAAGTTATTGTTGTTCATAACTAAATAATAACAGGTGCTCGGGTTGATTCGTGGTGATTATGATGGGGGGGGATTAAGTTAAGCTGTGCTTGGTCGGTTGATCTGTGGATGGGTGACCACCCTTTTTTTTAGGATGGGAAATGATCAAATAACTTCTCCCACTCTGGGCAGAGCGGGAGGGAGTGTCAGACTCTTACTGATTAAAATCCATGTTCCTTCCTCGCCCTTTACATTCCGGGGCCGCGGTATCTTTCGAACAGTCCCGCAGTCCAGGCAGGCTTCGGCCCTTGCGGGCCCCTCTCTTTATGCTGACATCTCTTTCGGTCTCGGTCAAAGTGTCATTGGGTTTTTTCCATCAGGAATTTGTCAGCAGTAGTCACAGAGTCTGGATTTGTGTCCGGTTGATGACAATAGGATCGCCCCCTATTACATGAGACTTAAACAAAACTGGTGAAATGTTAGTGTATTAATGGGTACACCTCTGCCTAACCCTTCGGGGATTACAGGCGTGATGTTATGGTCTGTAAATAATAACACAATTTATTAGGAATAGAATCTCTGGATACTTCCAGAAATTCTATCTTCTCAAAAATTCAAGGATCAAGGATAAAAAAAAAACTATCTACTAAGGTATATCATAAATTTAAACTACATTGAACGCATGTAACGAAACCATAGCGCGATTCAGAAAAAGGCACAGCGCCATCTATCAATGCAGGAGGAATACTTTACATTTTATTTCACTGTTTGAATTTTCATTTTGTGTAAGTACAGTAAGGCCAAAAGTTAGGAGGAGCTCGTGGCTAAATAATTACATCCGCTCGGGCTGATCTTTAGGTTAAGCCGTGCTTGCCTAGGTTGGCCTGTGGATGGGTGACCAACATTTTATATATTTTTTAATGGGAAATCATCAAATAACTTCTCCCACTCTGGGCGGAGCGGGAGGGAGTGTCAGACTTTTACTGACTAAAACCCATCCATCTTCCTTCCTCGCCCTTTATGTTCCGGGACCGCGGTATCTATTCGAACAGGCCCGCAACGCCAGCAGGCTCCGGCCTTTACGGGCCCCTTCCTTTATCCTGACATCTCTTTGAGGCGCGCGTGGAACACGAACGCACCGTCGACACGGCCTGTCGTCATTAAACGGACGGATGGCTAGCTAGCCCATAGCTAACCGTCCGCAGGCCCGCGTCTACGGTGGCCGGTAGCCAGCACGTGGCCCCCGATGCCCGGTGCGTCTCCCGCGGCGGCTGGGGCGAGAGGCTCTCTCCCTCTCGCGTTCCGCCACCTCCTTCGCTATAACAACTTCGCAGAAGGAGGTGACGGATTCCCATTCCGTCTTGCTCCGGACCATGGATTGAACCAGGGCCGGACGCGAGAGGTCGCCGCTAGGAGGAAACTACGGTGCTCCGCCCACGCAGGGCAGACCTCCACCGTGTGCTCCACCGTATCCTCCGGTCGATCCTCGCAGTGGAAACATCTGGACGTTTCCTCCCGCCCGATTCGATGCAGGAACCTCCTGAAACATCCGTGTACGATGAGGACCTGCGTCAGACGGAAGGTGAGGACACCGTGGTGTCATTCAGGCCACTCCTCAAGGCCCATGAAAGCACATGGCCTCGGACTTGCGCAGTGCCACCTCGAGACCCAGTTGCCGGATCCTCTCTATGACTATTGCAACCTCGAGTGTCATACTTTCGGCCGCCGCCTCGTGTGACCTCCCCTGTGTCAGCACCGAATGGGATGCGTAGCAAACGAATGGGTAACCACCCTTACATACCAAATTTACTCCGTGTCTTAGAAAGCACGTTAACCTGCTGGTTCCGGCTGTCATTTGTGGCCACGTCTGACAACCAGTCTTTCCAAGGGTATCGTATTTCCCAGTACTAACTGAGTTGTTGTATAACAAAAACTAAAATGGTGAAGGAAAACATCGTGAGGAAACCGGCATGTCCTAGAACCAAAAATTCGAAAACATCTGACATCTACCAATCAGCACTGGGCCCGCGTAGTAGATTATAGTCCCATTCCCTCTCGTAGAGAGGTCGAGTCCTGTGTCTCAGCGAATGATGATGAACTGGGTTATGGAGGTCAAATAGGCGGTCGTTCCGTGTAAAATACTGCTATTTAGCCGCATCCTGTTAGACTGGAAGCCGACTCCAAAATATTTTAAAGTTATTTTAGTACATATCTGAGATCGATTTTGTCTGGTTAGTTTTTTGATTAGGAGTTTCTCAGTAGCAGCTTATCCAGCCAGATAACAATTATGTCCGGTAAATGGGAAGGATTCTTCCCCTTTTACACAGGAATTCTTCAACAAAAAATGAAATACTGGTGTGAATTCTGGAGTTATGTGATTTTCGAATGTTTAATCTGATAACACCTCACTTTTATCTAAATGCGTTTAAAGTTTATTGTTTACTACCTTATGCCCGCAGTTTTGCGTTCGATAATTGTCTCATGGATGATCCCATGTAACGGTAGAAAAAGTATCGTATGTGTTAACCCAGGTCTTAAACTATCTGTTTTAAATTTCATCCAAATCCGTTTAGTAGTTTTTGCGTGAAAGAGTAACAAACATCGATCCATCCATCTACGAGTACACAAATGTTTGCATTTATAATATTAGTAGTATAGAATTTTTTTTAGTATTGTATGCACGACATGTCCTAGCGACAAATTAGTATTTTCCTTCTTGCTTTCACTTATCTGAACATATCTTATCTATGCGAATAAATAGATAGTTTAAAATCTTTAAATTTTCCCTTTTGACAATAGCTGTTGTATGACATGAATACGGTTTCAGTAATAGAGCCATTTGTATTCGGAATGAACTGAAAGATGAGTCACTTTATTGATCCAATGCAGTCCAATTCATTCCCCGTTAACGACATCTACTTGAGCTACTTTTAATATAACCACGAGCTGAATATTCAGTCTGTCAGCATGATCCATAAATGCCCTAGCTACCCATAATTTGATTCGATTTTATATGACTGTAAAATCAACTCTGAAATCCGTTTTAGCTAACCTACTTTTTTTTTCTTTTCTTTTTTAGGATGGGAAATCATCAAATAACTTCTCCCACTCTAGGCGGAGCGGGAGGGAGTGTTAGACTTTTACTGACTAAAACCCATCCATGTTCCTTCCTCGACCTTTATTTTCCAAGGCCACGGTATCTCTTTCGAACAGTCCCGCAACCCCGGCTAGCTAACCTACCCAAGACCTGCTTTACGAGTATTGGTCTAATGGTCGCAAGCACAAGTGCAAAGCATGAAGTCCTTGATTCAATTTGCAGGTCTGACAAAGTCTTATTGGATTGATCCATTAGGAATTTCTCAGTAGGAACCACGAAGTCTGGATAACTATGAGTTACATACATAAAAATACATATCGCTGGACATTACACACAACGCCATCTAGTGCCACACTAAGCAACGAGGTTTGCGTCGTGGACATTAGATAGTAAGTTGGCATACTATATAAATACTTTTTTTTGTAAAAGGTTACATTGGACTAACATAACTGACCACCAAATGTGGTTGTACTATAGTGTACACCTATGGTTAACCATTTGGGTATACCTAACTGTAACAGGCGTGATGTTATGAACCCAAGGCATATCAAGCACAAATTTTGACATTAACCACCGTGCTTATTAAATTAACCTAAAACTATAGCATGTTACGACAAACTGTGAGGTCTGGTTGTGAGCTTATAATAAGAAATCTGTACTATATTGTTTTAGATCAATAAAAACAAACGGGATTTGCAAAGCACAATCTCAATTTATTTCTGAAGTAACACCATAAAATGATCTTCAGGAAGACAATATCTCTTATGACTGGCTTTGTTATGAAAGACAAATCACCAATAACAATTTTCTTAATCAAAAGCCTTTCTCAAATTCACGATCAATCATTTTCTCGAGACCTTTCATCAGTCAAATTTCGTACGTTTCTAAGCGTACGCACACGAGCTTGAAGAGGACTCAATTTTTTATTTAACACGTCTTTATTGTCTTGAGATACAAGCATGGTTTATAACCGGCAGTTCAGTTAGAAGGTTGGGTATCAAATGAAAGGACTTGATTAGTAGAATACTATACGGTATATTAAATTTTAAATCCAAGATGGCCGCCACCACAAAATAGTGATTTACATTTTTTTCACAACTCACTCAAAATGGGTATCAAATAAAAGGGCTTGACTAGTAGAATCATATACCTAAAATTATGACCCTATTAGTCGGGGTTTTCATTTTTAATTTAAGGCGATTACATTAGCTAAACGCGAGTTTTATAATTACTAAAAGTATATGATTCACTGCTATAAACAAGACCAGAAAAATATATGATATTCTTCAGGATATATACTAGCATGATACTGTTTTGAAAACATAATACAATTAATTTCGCTCGATAAAAAGAAATCTCTAATAATATCTTTCAAACAATAAAAAACATACTAATATGCATGCGATCATTCTGATTTTTTGGCAAATAATTCTACAAGCAATATTATTAGCATGATACTGTTTCAGTTTTTTTATCCAATCAATAGTTTTTTTGGAAATCGATCGAAACCACTTATTTTGCGCTGTTTGGCCCGCAGTGGCTGACGTAACAACCACTTTGTAGTGTAAGCAGATTAGAACTTTATTCTAAACGAAGATTGAACCGCTACAAAAAGAGTTGCTAATTTAGCTCGTCTAAACGCCTTAATGTAACTTGTTTATTCGTTTCTTGTCAATGTTACCAATAGGTACATAAACTCTTTTACCAAACCTTTGCTAATACATCATACAAACATGGAAGAAGCCATTCTAGTAGCATCACATTCTTCAGTGCTCGTTCCCCGTCCCTCTCTAATTAATAAACCTAAGCCTTCCTCTATAAAACTTTTATACGGCGATAAAAACCACATACAGATCCTTCCAATGAATCTTGAGATTAGTCGAAATAAACAAGCTTGGTTTTATACTTGTATAAATGTTTGATGAGATGAAGACGTATGCTGCATTTGTGGTCATTGAGACGTGAATACTATGGAGCCAGTCATGTGTTTTAGTATCTAACAAAACCGATTTTTCCTCTCTTTTGTGTTTGTAACACTAGCACTTAGCCCGCTATTTCGGCCGCAAAATGTATGATAGCTCGGCTAATGTATACTAATATTATAAAGCAGAAGAGGTTGTTTGTTTGTTTGGTTGAACGCGCTAATCTCAGGAACTGCTGGTTCGAATTGAAATATTCTTATTGCGTTTGATAGTCCATTTATCGAGGAAGGCTATAGGCTATAATTATATCCTGTGAATCACAAGCCCATATTAGATAACATGTATGAAACCATTGTGTGTATACTTACTGAGGCTGCCCAATGTCCCAGTAGTGAGGGCGCAGGAGGGGGAGGAAGGAGTAAACGTGTTATCGGGTGGAATAGGCATGTTAAGCAGGCTCACGCGGATGCCCGGCTTGCTTTTCAAGTCTGGAGTATGTCCGGTAAACCAACTTCTGGTCATGTGCATAAACATATGTACGACACGAGAAAAATCTTTAAATCGAAGTTAAGATGGTGTCAGAATAATCAAAATAAAATAAAAATGAATATATTAGCTGAACATCACAAAGCGAAAGATTTTTCAAGATTCTGGAAAAACACCAACAGATTGAATACGAGACCGGGCGTCCCCGTGAGTGTGGCGGGGCAACATGAGCCCACCACCATAGCAAACTTGTTTGTGGAACACTTCAAAGTGGAATCCTCTCTGGGCTCAGCATCGCAGGCGGTCGATGCTGAGGATTGTCTGGAGATGAATGTCAGGTTTTCAGCGAGAGATGTCGCTACTGTTGTACAAAATATGGTTAGGGGCAAGTCTCCGGGGCATGACAACCTCAGCATCAAACACCTGCAGCATGCAGGAGTTCACCTGCCAAGGATATTGGCGATGTTCTTCTCGCTCTGTCTGAGTCACGCTCATCTGCCCAGCGATCTCATGAAAACTGTGGTTGTACCTATTGTAAAGGATAAGACTGGGGATACATCAGATATCTCAAACTATAGGCCCATATCCCTTGCTACTGTCATTGCCAAGGTATTGGACAGTTTGCTTGATAGGCACATGGCGAGCCGCGTCGAATTACATGATGCGCAGTTTGGGTTCCGACCAGGTCTCTCCACGGAAAGTGCCATACTGTCTCTCAAGCATACTGTCCAGTATTATACGTCTAGGAAAACGCCTGTTAACGCATGTTTCCTAGACCTTTCTAAAGCATTCGATCTTGTATCCTATGACTTACTGTGGCAGAAACTGTTGAAGGATACCACAGTGGATAGGGGAGTTATAGCAATATTACGGTACTGGTATAGCAACCAGACCAATTGTGTGAGGTGGGCAGGCTCGTTATCGGATGTGTACAGGCTGAAGTGTGGAGTGAGGCAGGGCGGTCTGACCTCCCCTCGCCTCTTCAGTCTGTACATAAACCGGTTGATCGTTGAGCTCAGCAACACTTATCAAGGCTGTTATGTAGACGGAATATGTGTCAACAATATTAGTTATGCTGATGATATGGTGTTGCTGAGCCCATCGATTAACTCAATGATGAGTCTGCTCATGATATGTGAAGGGTACGCGGAGGCCCATGGGCTCAGATACAATGTTAAGAAAAGTGAAGTACTGGTATTCAAGGCAGGCACTAAAACCTACCCGATTACACCTCAGCTGAAACTTTGCGGAAGTCCCTTAGAGCAAGTCACATCTTTCAAGTATCTGGGCCACTGGGTTTCCGAGGACCTAAAGGACAGCTTGGACATTGAGCGTGAGCGCAGAGCGTTGGCTGTCCGCTGCAATATGTTGGCTCGCAGATTTGCGAAATGTTCGACTGAAGTAAAGGCTACACTGTTCACAGCATACTGTCAGTCGTTCTATACATGCAGTCTGTGGGTCAACTACACGCAGAGGGCATACAGCACTCTGCGCGTACAATACAACAATGCATTCAGGGTGTTGATGGGGTTGCCGCGCTACTGCAGTGCTTCCGGCATGTTCGCAGAAGCGGGAATTGATGGCTTTCACGCCATCATGCGCAAGCGATGCGCCTCCATCATGCGCAGGGTACGCGTCAGCTCCAACAGCATCCTGGCAACTATAGCTGATAGGTGGGACAGTCCCATACTGGGGCATTGGATGGGCCTACATGCCACAGTGGCGCATAACTGATAATTGTTTTGTTTCGTTTCTGTTTCTTTTTGTTCTTCGGGTAGATATAAGTACTAACACTAGTTTCTAAGTTGTGTGTTGTACTAACCAATTGGACTCAAAAGTCTGAATAAAAAGCATTTTATTTATTTATTTATATAACATTACGCTATGACCAATAGGAGCGGAGCAGCAATGAAAAATGTAGCAAAAACGGTTTTTTTTTTCCTTTCGTTTCTGTCTCTTATGTGACGCAGACGAAATTGCGTGGGCCAGCTAGTAGTAATATAACTGTCCAACCACGCAACTCTCACACAATAATATTGACCAGTAACGATACCATTCGTCTTCATCATCAATTCGTGAAACTGATTGCCCGATAATAAAATTCAATTTCATACCGATGCAGGCCATTATGCCTCGACATAACGAAGCGCAATTTCGGAAAAAAAGTAAAAAAGGTGCGCGTTTTGAATTGGATTCCCTCTTGGAGTTATGAGGGTCTCAAGAACCATGCGTCACAATCATTCTCTGTCTTAGAATTGCGCCGTTTCTAAATATTGTTTCGAGTCTGTTAGGCTCGCAAAATATTTACCTTCTACCTTACTAATTTCAACCTTTTTTTTGACGTGGTATGGTTCAGATTTGTGTGGAAACGGAATCCTAATATGTTCCCCAAGATTGGTACAGCAAGTTTCTTCCAGTATTTGACGTTCGTGTAATATAAGTAAGTAGTATATTGTGTAGGTGTATGGAACGTGGAAAAAATGTTTTCATCTTGTTACAGAATTATTATGAATTGACATTGAAAAAATGTTTATGACGATGTTACTTATGTTTTAAAGATTATATAAGATAAGGTTCATCACTTTAGCAAGATAATTGAATCAATTTCCAATTTTTAGACATTTTTCTTTTTTTTCCTGATTGTTCATTATCTGGAACGAAATTGTCAAATTATGAATTTTACTAGGTTATGAACTTTTCCCACGGGATAGGTTATATACTGTCTGTGTGCCAAATTTAATCCAAGTCCCGTCAGTGGTTTTTACGTGATAGAGTAACAAACATCATTTAAAGGATGGATGGATTAATGTTCATTCATCCATCCTTAAATACTTTCCCATTTAAATATTAAGTAGGAAGTGGAATATTAATTTACAAGGAATAAACAGACCCAGAACAAAGCCGTGAACCATACACTCTGTACACAAAAAAAGTTCTGAGGTAACAAACACAAAAAAAAAAAAAAAAAAAAAAAAAATTGATAACCTCCTCTTTTTGGAAGTCGGTTGACAAAATAACTATACGTCTACGCAAAATTATTGCTAGGAAACGACATTACTTTTTTGGGGTGTTTCTTACAGTAGGACCCCAAACTTGTGAAAAAGTTGGAACGTTGACCACCAATATCTCCGCAACTAGTAGGTTTCCAGGTACGGTATAATAAAATGGAACAAAAAAAAAATTGCAATGACGGAGAAATCAAGATCTGTCTTTCGGCTTTGTGAAGAATTTGAGTTCGAGAATTTGGTTTTCCGCCTGCACAGCTAAGTTGGTAACTGTTTAGCTGCTTTTAGGAGATTTCCTCACAAAGTTTTCCTTCAATTATAAACCTACTTCAAAGAAACAGTAGTTAACAGTTGTAAGTCCACAAACAATTTCTCTTTGCTACAATTACAAAAACCAATTCCCAAAGTACACATACATTTAGCATATGCATACATATGCATAAAAACAAATTTTATTGCAAGCAACGGTCGCAAGGTACCTATGCAGAAGTTCAGAATAAGTTGGCGAGAGCGCTCTATTTACTTAGCTCTCGAACCACGACTTGCGTTCAAACTGCACTGGCCATAGATTAAGTTTAGAGAGGAGATACGACTGCAGTTTGTCTGTGGAGTATGCGGATTGGAGGTAGATTAGTCTAAGTGAAGTTGGTGGGTTCCGAGAAGATAAGGTGGCTCTGCATTTGACTGGTCTGTCGCATAGCCATTCCTAATGTGGCAAATATAACCGTGCCAACCGTCGAAGGTGGATATTATAAAGAAGATTGCAGATAAGACGCGTCATGCCCGATTTGTCACGGTTCCGATTGGTCACTATTTTTTTTCCATACAAAAAGTCTCAACTCGTCATCGAAAGAAAACAAGTTGAATTTTCAACTTTGAATTCCTGGTTATGACTCGCGTAGACCAGAGAAGCAAGGTACAAAGGACGCTTTTATTAAAAAATGGATGGAAAAAAGATGTCTACCACAAGGTGTGGCAAATTGCAATGACCTTTTCCACACAGATTTCTAGAATTTATTCCATTTTGTATTTGTCACATAATTGTCGTATCTTGCGATTAGATACTGTTACGACCAATCACAAAGCTCGCATATGCTTTCAAAGCAAACTTTCAGAAGGATTGTCAACAGACTTAAACAGTACATTGTGCAAGTATCGTTGTATTTCTACATAATCCATCGCAGAAGAACGGAACTCATGTCCTTTCTATTCACTCTATTTATTTTAACTCTTTGACTAAAACGATTTCTTTTACAAGAAACCGCTCGAAAGCTGCGAATATGAAATTGGCTCATCCTTGCAACAGACATGCCTTCTTTATTTATGCTAACAGAAAAGTGCCGTTTTCAGAACTTGCCATAGTAAGTTGTGCAAGTATTTTATACCATTTCTTCACAAAGTTTCATTGTAAAACAAACAAGTTTTATCAGTGTTGAGTTGTAAACTGAATTGGGATAAGGTGTGATAAAGTAAACAGACAAAGAGATCATTACGGGATTTTTATTTCAAAGCATTAAGGGGCCGGCGGAGCATGCGTATTTCATACAAACGTAATACCAAAATAATTTGTAAATCAAACATATTCTTAAGGCAGTGTGTATTTATTTCGATTGGATTACAGAATATCTATGATCCCAAATATATAAATTTTAAAGGATAATGATATAAAGACGAGATATGAGGAATTTAAAAATATCAATAGAAAACTGATTTTTCTCATACCTACCTCTTGTTTAAATCAGTGTTCATTCAAAATATATAATGTATATGGGAACCTAGGTGTTCTGTAATCCAATCGAAATAACAACACACTACCTTAAGAAAATGTTTGATTTACAAATTATTTTGGGATTACGTTTGTATGAACTACGCAAGCTCCGCAGGCCTCTTAATGATTATTTTAGCAATGACTCCGATTCTAAGGTTGCATAAATTTACAAGAGCCTTTTACCTGCACTCTGTATTACTATCTATCTATCTACTAAACAAAGTAAATTTTATCATTTAACCACTTTAAATGGATAAAAGATTGGATAATATAATTGAGTATTGTGTATTATTGTATTGTGTATTACTATCTATCTATCTATCTATCTACTAAACAAAGTAAATTTTATCATTTAACCACTTTAAATGGATAAAAGATTGGATAATATAATTGCTTTAAGTTTTCCTTGAAGCTCCATTGCCATAACTTCTGCAAAACCTTTCAGCAAATAGAACCGTGATGTGATGTTATGTTATAGAGGTGCTTTTCAAAAATACGTAAACGTTACAACAGCCAACGTCGTTTAAAAACCTTGAGGGCCAAAGTACTCCTAAAGAAACAGAAAGTTAATCTTAACTAAATTATAACGATATAGCATTTAATGCGAAACAAAAATAAAGAAATAGCCGAAGAGAACTTTGGTCAATATTAAAATAATTTTCTTTGAAACGGCAAAGGTCCGAAGTGGCTCTCATTTGCAAACTTTGTACGAAGAAGTTTTTATTTACGAAAATGTGTATAACACTGGTTTGTGTGTTAAAGTTTCGTGTTTTGAAATCTTCAATAATGTTGTAAACAATTTGTCAGTTTTTCGAAAGTAATTTGAAAACATTTTGTTACAGGCTCTTTTTCAACCGACTTCCAAAAAGAGGAGGTTATCAATTCGTCTGTATTTTTTTCTTTTTATTTTTTTGTGTTTGTTACCTCAGTACTCTCGACTGGGTGAACCGATTTTGATGGTTCTTTTTTTGTTTGAAAGCTTGTGCTTCCCGTTTGGTCCCATTTTAGTTTGCTGAAGACCTGATGCTGATCTTCGGAGATATACAACGGAACTCTTCAAAAATACACAGCAAATCTGCAGTGATTGCTGCCATCGCTTGTAGGTTCATTTTTTATACTATATTATGACGTAACATCACGCCTGTATGCTCTGAGGGGGTACGCACATGTGTAAAATACACCCGATTTCGAAAATATTTGTTACCTCAGTACTTTCGATTTTGATCGTTTTTATTTAATTTGAAAGCTTGTGCTTCCTGTGTGGTCTTATAATCATCAAATCAGTAGCTGATGATGGGACTCTGGAGAAATAGAGAGAATTCTTCACATTTTATAGGCACACTAGAAGCGGTTTGGGTAGTTTTAGGAATTGTACTTTCTCGAAGTGATCCCAATTCAATTTGATGAAGATCTGATGAAGAACTTCGGAGATATGCAACGGAACTCCTCAATAAATGTTAGCAAATGTACTGGGATTGCCGAAATCTCATATCTGTCTATTGTTTACACCAGTTCATAACCTAAAATCACGCCGGTACGCTGTGAAGGGGTAAGCACATGTGAACCACTAAAAAGTGAAAAATAAAAACTTTTTTACAAAAAATAAAACCGACTTCAGAGAAAACAAAAAAGTGAAAAATAACTTCAGAAAAAACGCTTCAGAAGTCGGTGACAAAAAAACTAAATCAATCAAAAAAAGGTCACCGACTTCTGAAGCGTTTTTTCTGAAGTTATTTTTCACTTTTTTGTTTTCTCTGAAGTCGGTTTTATTATTTTACCAGAGATTATCAGCAGTGATATCACTGCTAAGACTGGTTGTCAGACTTTTTGGGCCACTGACTACCTGTAACGACTGCCAAAGATCTACAAATGGGAGCCGGGACCAACCCAAGTAACACGGGAAGCATTTTAAACAACTACTAGTATCCCTATGTAAATTTAAGGCCCGTATAAACTCTTATAAAAGTTCACCGAGCATCTTGAGGCTTTATATTGGCATTTCAAAACCATTATGATGCTTTACGATGTATAATGGTTGGATAAAGGCATAAAAAAATGCTTTTGTAAAGCCTTTAGTTTTAGTGCATCAAACCACAATGCAGCTGTCCTGCTTTCAGCTGTTTTTACTGCATTTGGCACTACAATAGCATATTAAGTAGTCAAATAAATGCTACAGACTGTTTAAGAGCATAAACGTGACCCATTATAATGCCACGTAAATCCAGGATCCAGCTTTCAGCTGTTCTTAGTGCCTTAGGGTTTACAAAAGCATTTAAGCAGTAAGATAATGCCTATGGCCGCTTAATAGCATAAACGTGTACCATTATAATGCCACGTAAATCAGGTATACTGCTTTGGGCTATGTTTAGTGCTCTTTGCACTTTTTTTGCACTTTTAAGTGCCAAGTAAAAGCCTAATGCTGGTGAACAGCATAAACGTGAACCAATGTAATGCTTGCATTTGTGAAGATCACCTGTGAGCTATTGTAATGCGTAAAGTTTTAAATACGTTCACTTTAATGTTTTTGTAAAACCATTTGTCGGCCATATCGGGGAGAAGTACAGTCAGCAAATCAGTTAAGTTTACAGCCTAGCAATCTTCTTACTACTATTATAAATGGAAAAGGGTTATAATCAATCTGTTTGCAATTTCATCCAAATCCTTTCAGTAGTTTCTGCGTGAAAGAATAACAAAAATCGATCTTTACGGACTTTAACATTTATGATAGTCGTAAGAAGGTTGCTAGCCTGCATACCTAACTATTTTGCTGACTGTACATATTGTATGATCAACAAAACAACAATATTTATGGTAGATTTTTTATTTTCATGATATCTCGATTTTGAACTACGGTTGTCCGTGGTGCTACTTTTCCTGTGTGTGTCATTCGCGGCATTCTGTTTTTTTTAAATTATGGACAGCATAAATCATCTGGTATACCGGTGAACCCATATAAAACAACCCTATAGCCAATGGCACTACAGTGGTTCATCAAAAGTCTTCTCTCTGGCCTCTGGCTTAATAATTGTTCACGTGTGAGAGTTTATACTGCTGGCGGCATTAATTAGGGTATCACTGAGCTATTATGGACCGACACCATTTTGTAAATATTTTATAACCAAAAAATGTTATGTTTCCGACCTATTTATAAAAGCAATAGGCCCATATTATAATGATATAGCTTAAATGTATACTGCCCAAACCCATATAAAACTACCCTATAGCCAACGGCACTACAGTGGTTCATCAAAAGTCTTCTCTCTGGCCTCTGGCTTAATAATTGTTCACGTGTGAGAATTTATACTGCTGGCGGCATTAATTAGGGTATCACCGAGCTATTGTGAACCGACACCATTTTGTTAATATTTTATAACCAAAAAATATTATCATCCCGACCTATTTATAAAAGCAATAGGCCCATATTATAATGATATAGCTTAAATGTATACTGCCCAACCAATACTATTACGTTAATTATGGAAAATTTGTTCTATACTAAGAATAAACAATTGTTTTGGTTATTTGACACATATCTTTATACTACATTTTATATCAAAACCACAAAATATTGAGGGCGCTTGAAAATTTTGAATGAAAGTTATGTATACATTTACAGTAAACTACATTGCGTTTAAAAATTTGAAGGCGTTAAATAAGAAAGGAGTAAAAAACGTGTCCAGTATAATACATTTTGTTTTGATGTAAACACGGTGTCATTCACTCAGTTTTGACCGTCTCCGTCCATATTATATTGCTAGGCAAAATACTTAAGTTACAACGTTATTGTATTATAACATTTGTGTCATGGTATTACAGATGTATTTGCAATGATGTAGGGTTTATTTAAGGTCTAACTGTGAACACTTAAATAGCCTCAATCATTCTTTTAGAACAATCTAATGCTAGTCTCATGCTTCTGTAATGCCATTGGCAACTTACTTGACCACAATAATGCTTCTTTAATGCGATTCGCAACTTATTTGGTCACAATTATGCTAATATAATGCGACTGTAGTGCAATTAAACAACTAAGTGTGAACTTATTTATGACCTAAAGCCATACAATTTGTGCCCAAATAAGCATTACAGTAGCCGTATATACGTCTGTAATGCTATCATAGTGCTAACTCAAAATGCTAAAACAACACAGAAATGCTGTAAGCGGGCCGATATACTGCTTTGATGTGTTACTTGGGAATAGCTTAACGTGCTTTCGGAAGTACAGAGGAAACGGTATGAAACCCATCCACCGACCAACCTAGGTAGGCACGGCTTAACTTGAAGATTGACCAGAGCATCTGTTATTATATAGTCACGAGCTCCTCATAATATGTGATATTGATTCTAATTTAAATAGTCGTATTGCTAGTCTTCTTACTAAATAAACCTACGAAATATTATGATCATGGTGAATAAATAATAATAAATATCGCTGGACATTACACACAGCGCCATCTAGTGCCACACTAAGCTAGGCTTGTGTTGTGGTCAGCAGACAGTTGATATACTACATATGTACTTTTTGTTTGTAAATACATACTTATTATACAAATAAACATCCATGACTCAGAAACAAATGTACATGCTCATCACACAAACATTCTCTCCTACCGGGATTCGAACCCGGGACCCTAAGAACGTAAGGCAGCCTCACTACCACTGCGCCATTCGGGTCGTCGTCGTGAATATGTACATATACACAGTGAATTATCTAGCCCACAATATTTACGATAAATCTACATCAGATTAAAATATGTATAAACATTTGACTTACATACTCGTAAGTCTTAAGTTATAATTTAAAACAATGTGGTTATTAATTTTGAAATTGCACAGCAGCAGAATTAAGCGGCAGTGGGCAGGGCACATTGCTCGCAGAACAGATGGCCAATGGAGCTGAAAAGTTCCGGAGTGACGACCACGAAACGGAAGACGTTGCGTCGGAGGGCTGCGGGAATCCGTTGGATGCGATATCGCACGGGAGCGGTCAATGTGGCGAAATAATGATGATGATGCTGGCAGCAGCAAACTAAAGCTAAAACTGTATTGTACCCGTGTTGTGTGTTGTTTTGTATTGTATTGTAACCATCGAGCTATAAGTATTAACGTACTAGAGAAGCCACGTCAAATAACTGCGGGGTTACCACAACGTCCAAATGCGATTCAATTTAGGTTTGAGCTGTCATTTTCTGACAGTTTTTCTATGGAACTGACAGCTTGCGACTCAGTTTAGGACCTGAATTGAATCGCATTTAGAGGTTGTGGTAACCCAGCAGAACTGTCCTATTCTTCTTAATTTGAATCTCTAGTTCGCTGCAGCGCTAAAATAATAACATCGACTAAACCGTAACGAATTTACCACAGCGCTAGATTTGCTGCGGAAGTGTATTTGTATGCTGAGTGAGGTGCGGCGCGATCGCCGCAGTTGAACGAGACAAAGTAGTAATTTACGGTGTCTTCTCTAGTACGTTAGTACTTATATCTCAATGATTGTAACTGTGTTGTAATGTACTGATTTTGTATGGACTGCCTCGTTGATCTAGCGCGACTGCTGAGCATGAATTCTGAGGTTCCCAGGTCGGTCAAAGTGTCATTGGGTTTTTCCATCAGGAATTTGTCAGCAGTAGTCACAGATTTGTGTCCGGTTGATGACAATATAATTAAATAAATCAATATCGCTGGACATTACCACACAGCGCCACCTAGTGCCACACTAAGCAAAGCATGTGTCGTGGACACTAGATAGTTGATATACTACATAAATACTTTTTTTTGTTTGTAAATACATACTTATTATACATGTAAACATCCATGACTCGGTAACAAATGTCCATGCTCATCACACAAACATTTGCTCCGTCACAGGCAGCGTCACTACCACTACGCCATTCGGGTCGTGATTGCCCCCTATCACATGAGACTTAAATAGTGAGTGTGTAGTGTTAGTGTATTAATGGGTTAACCTCTGCTTAACACTTCGGGGATTACAGGCGTGATGTTGTGGTCTGTAGACGTGAGGCATTAATATTGGAACAGGTATGTGGATTAGGTATTTTTCGATGCGAGTCCGTACCTAATCCAAAGCATCGAGGATTAGGTATGGTACAAAATATTTGTACACAGTCTACATAGAAGATATTCCGTACCTTAAAATATGGAGGTTAAGGTTCAAGTTTAATTAGCACTGCCACCAGCGCCATCTACGTAGAATACCACTGGAGTAGTTAGTGCTCTAGCGATGTATGTCTTATGGAATGATACTCTTAAAGAAAATAACAACTTTCACGTCTTTTTTTTTTAAATAAATGTGTAAAAATCAGAAACTCATGTGATAATAGGGTGAAATGCATTTGAATATCATAATGCTCTGTTTTCTATACATAGTAGGTACACCAGTTTTAATTATAAGCCATTTTTTCGGTAAAAAATACAAAAAAGTATGTTTTTTTAGTTGTTTATAAAAGTGAACCTAACCTATCTTTATTAAGTTAAAAACAAAAACAAAAGTTTTACGGTGACTCCTAGTTTTAGAGTACCGTTTGCCTATAAAAAAAAAACGATCAGAAATATCAGAAAATATTCCACAATGTATCAGAAACGGAACGTCCATACTCCATGACGAATATTTCTGACCAAAATATCGTTAACAGGCCAGGGGCCGTATTTTTGAATCAATAGAATTCCAAATCGTGTACGAAATCGCAGAATTCGTATGCGAATTCCTCAAATCGCTATTTTTGAATATTCATACCCGTGAATTTTGCAACGAGTGGTCCGACCCACTCGTTTCCGATATTCTACCAGTAGAAAATGAGAGTGAGAATGACACTGACAAGTGAAGATTTGTTGACTGATTCTTTTTTTTGTCGTTTTCCATTTTCTACGTATTTTCTTTAACAATTCAAAAACAAATAACAACCGGGAAAAATATGTGAAAACTAAAGAAAAAAATATCGAAATCCCAATGACAAACGTCAGACAATGACATTATAACTTTTTAATTAACGTTCCGTTCCAACGTAACTCATTACCGGTATTTAAAATCAACGAGTTATGGCTTTCCCGTTTTTATTTTTCTGCGTGAAATGAAAAATATTATAAGATTCGAGTTTTAGGGCAACACTCATTTCTACTACTTCAAAAATACGTAAAATTTGGAGTAATCGAAATTCATTTCGTATACGTTTTGCTTTCGTGCATGAATTTAAGATTCACTTCGAGTGATTGAAAAATACGGCCCCAGGCCATACCTAATCCAAATATTTATTCAATAAAGTCATTACTGAATAAATATTCGGGGATTAGGTATTTTTAAATATTAGGATTAGGTATCGTTTTTACCTAATCCGACCCATGTCTAGTAGTCTGTAATAAATAATACAATTTATAAAGAAAGAATAGAATCTCTGAATACTTCCAGAAATTCTATTCTGTCAAAAATTCTAATAGACCCTTCTCACCTACAGTCTCCTACATTGCACGCACCCCATTGAAAGCATGTAACGAAACCATAGCGCGATTCAGAAAAAGGCACAACGCCATCTATCGAGGCAGGAGGAAAACTTTACATTTTATTTCACTGTGGTTTCAACTTCATTTTGTGTAAGTTGTAATATTTTAAAACACTGGAAAAAAAGGATAAATACTTTAAGAAAACTAACTCATTTCTCCTCTAAAGAAAATATAAATAATTGAATGACATATTTTACTTAGATATTTTTTTGGATTGCCACAAAAACCCCTCCCCTCTCATTGAGAGGAGGCCGAGTCCCAGCCAGTGGGAACATTATAGGCTGATGATGATGATGATGATGCCACAAAAACCCGTGAATAAATAAAATAATGTTATTCAACTTCAAATGGTTACCTTCTTTGGGTAAACGAAAGTTCTGTGGCTTAAGGCTGCTACACACGTTACGAAAAATCGTTACGATCGGACGGTGCAGTTCAAACTGCGACGATAAATCTACATGACTGTGTGTCTGAGAAAAACTGTACAGTTAGTCCGATTTTTAGAACGGTACAGTTGAACGGAACAGTATGAAATTTTGGATAGGTAAATCGGAATCGGAAGAAACTGTGCACTGGCACACACGTTACGATTATCGAATCGTAACGTGTGTGCCAGTTGTTCCAGTTTTCGCATGGATCGCGGTCTGAATGGTTGTGCGTGTGTTTGATAAAAATAGTGGCCAGTAGTCTATCATGGGTAGGAATAGTATTCGTGTGTCTAGCTTTTCAATTATTGGCAATACCACGGACAGCAAATGTAAATAAGTATTACTATCCATTCGTAAAAAAAATTGCCAATCTTTAGGAAATTTAGCCTTTAGTTATCAATTAATTAACATGGGAATGAGCTTTTTTTGTCATTAGCCATTCTTTACACCAAATATCTGTTTTCTCTTTTCTTCCTTTTGCTTTTTTATGGCGAATAATAACTCAACAACTGCTAACGCGTCGTCAGTCGAAGACATCTCAACGAATGTATAATCGTACAGTTTTCTAGTAACATGCGTGGGCACTATGAAACTGTGCAGTTTAATCTGTACAGTCCGATCTTAAAGATTTTTCGTAGTGTGTAGCAGCCATTACAGACCAAATACTTCGTCATCATCATCCACAGCCCGAACCCACTTCTGACCCTGTATTCACAAACGTTCGACTCATTTCCGATTCGACAACTCGTATATCTGTCTTCTTCTGGCATTATGAAAACGACCGAGATAGACATACGACTTCTCGAATCGAAAGCGAATCGGAGCGTTGTGAATACGGGGGCTGGGTACTCATAGGCCTCTTCTTGTGCCAATTTCCACAGTTCCGTGCCAGCCTCATCCAGGTTATTCCCCCGACGGCAACTATGTCGTTTGCCCACGTTCCTTTTTCCATTTATTGAACGCCATTCGGTGACAGCCTTGGTCCACCTGTCATCCCTGCGCCTTGCTAGGTGTCATGCCCAACTCTATTTGGTTCCGTAACGCGATTTATAACATCTAAAATATGCGTATTAAATATTATTATTTGCTTTTATGTGTTTGTAGAGATGTGTCCGTATCCACTACGGACACATCTCTAGAAAAACAGACAAGCAAAGACACTTGTTGGACAAATCGGTATGGAACACCCAGTCTTCAGTTCCATACCGATTTGTCCATACCTATAGAGAAGTGTCGAATAACTTTGGTCAAAATATCTAAGAACGTTCGTCAATTTAACACCGATAAAGTCATTGTCGTTTAACAATGACAGTCTAAGAACAAAAAAAATATGAACATGTCATTCAAAGTTGCTGTTTTAGCTCCAAATATTGATTTCTCTAATTTATTTATTTTATTTTATTTTATTCAATAGGTACAGATACAGGCAACAGATCAAGACAATACGAAATAATGACCTTAATAATAGTAATGGAGCCGTTTCCATTTTGAAAACCGTTGTTTTATCCATAAAATCAAACTTTCATCGCAATAGTGAAATTCTGCGGAAAATGTGGCTAGTACAGTCATAAATCGTGTCTGGATACAAAACAATTAAAGCTGAATAGAGTTGTGTTAGTAATTTATTGGATAGAAATTAGATATGGGTATCCATCAGAGTCCGTTGCTGCGGTTTGTGACGTAATGCTGCTGTTGTTAGCTGAAAGAGGACTCAACTTGCTTACATAATTTGTCATTACTTGACAACGTTTCTGGTTTGAGAATTATTTTAGCACAATGTTAAATTGCTCTCAAAACAGTGAAGGAAAACATCGTGAGGAAACTGGCATGGCCTAGAACCATAAATTCGAAGACATAATATGTCATATAAATGACATTTACCAATTCGCACTGGGCCCGCGTGGTGTATTATAGCCCATTCCCTCTCATTGAGAAGAGGCCTATGTCCCAGCAGTGGGCACATTAATAGGCTGATGATGATGAATGTTAAATTGATGGATAAGAACAAAAACCGGTCAAGCGCGAGTCGGACTCCGCTCCGTTTCTTACCATCGTAGTAGGTGAACTCCCTTTAATTTTTTATTTATTTCTATTATTATTTTTTTTTTAATTAATATAGATATATATTTTTATTTTTTTTCAGAGCAGCGGTGACCCAGTTGTGGCGGCCCTGACTTACGAACAGTAAGTCGTAGGTTCGAACCCAGTTAGTCGCATTACTTTGTATAATTTATTTCATCACCGCTGCTCCCAAACGGTGAAGGAAAACATCGTGAGGAAACCGGCATGTCCTAGAATCAAAAAATCGAAGATTCCCTCTCATTGAGAGGAGGCCGTGTCCCAGCAGTGGGAACATTCTAGGCTGATGATGATGATGATGATGATGATTAATTTTTTGTCATAACAGCATAGAAATACACATTCTGTGAGAATTTAAACTAACTACCTATTACAGATCATGACACAGCCAGCTGACTGATAGACAGACGGTCGAACGGACCGCGGAAACTTAGTAATAAGGCCCCGTGGCACTTCATATAAGGAACCCTAAAAATGCTTTCAGTTTTCATTAATATATTATTTTTGACCATTGGAATCAACATGACATGACATCTGGGCCTCAAGTCTGCTATTTCAATAGTGTCAGAATAGTCTATCATTGACTTCATCATTGTTGATTTGGACAAATTTGGTATTCTACTAACATAATGGTGTCAGTATGACTTTTCAATGGTCAACCACTGACACTCCATTGAAAGAAATGGGCATCGAATGGTAATCTCGTACATAATGACAAATGAATTACTAGTGCTTATTACGAAGTTCTGACTACTTTAGCTTGCTTATAACACTAATAAAAAAAATATATAAATGAAATCTAGTGGGTTTTATAATAATGGCAAGACGATAATGTCATTGTGTTGTTGTTGTTCAATGGTCTCGTAATAGAATTGTGTAATTCTATTATAAGACCATTGACCGACCAATGATCGACCATTATGAATTTAGCAGATTACGAACTTTAAGCAAAATGACAATGGAATGAGAATAGGATCGATCACGTATTTATAAAAATAGCAGACTGAGGCCCCAGTTTGTGTTAGTCGATTACTACTTTCGTCCAAAAAATTTTTTTTTTTTTTTCAAAATACGCTTTACAGGGCAAGCTATAAACATATATAACAGATTAACTACTGAAGCAAAATGTTCCATTACTGTTTTAGGTAATTCAGTTATAGATACTAACTAGTGTGGAACATCCAAATTGCTGTATCGACTTATACCTAGACGCCCAACATGATCGTAACTTCATCGGGTGTCCATAATCTAATGTTGATGTCCCCCTGACTCTGTTGATCACAACTGCGTGACAATATACACATTATGTGTCCAAATATAACGTCCATGCTTCACACCGGCGCAATGTTGCTCAAAAAAATTATGTTCAAAATCCAGTGTGTAGTTTGAAAGAAACGGTCACATGTAAAGTGTTTAAAAAAAACTGGCCATTGACTGGCCAGTTTTTTTTACTATATAAAGGGTGTAAAACACCTCTTCACGAAGCCGAAAGGCACTTGTTCTGCCCATCATTGCGACCATTTTTTTGTTCTACACCATATCTGGGAACCTTCTAGTTACGGAGATATGGGGGGTCAAAGTAACAATTTTTTGACAGCTTTTTTTAAAAATACAAGTTTTTTTTGTAAGATTTTAATTTTTAACACCTCTGCGACCCCCGGACTATTCAATTCATCCATCATCACAATGTTTTAAGTGCGTTACATTGAGTTCTACCACAAAACATGATTCAAAGGTAACTTCAAAAAAAAAAGTTATTTCCCAGCAATATTTTTTGCGTTAAGTTACTTAGTTTGATGTACTGAATGCTTGGTTAACGGCTTTGTGATGAGGTAGTTCACCCCCTGTATGGTATGGTCATATATTAGAATCTAGGTATAGTAACGTTCATATACACAATAATTATTCTCGCTAAGCTGATTGTTTGTATCATACGTGAATGATTAATTGTTTGAATTTACAATGGAAAATTGCAATATCATTCAACTAGAATGACAATGCGTTAACATTAGTGAAATATGACTATATCTCTTAAGTATAAAATTATATAGTACATCTGCCATGTATCAACATAGATTTTGTTTATTGAAATGTTTAATGATAAGTTTCATATATGTATTTGGTTAGATACATACGAGTACTAACCAAATAGGTACTACATTTTGTTAATATTAATCGTTTTGTCCTGAAAGACAAATGTACTTTCTTTCTTTTTTTTCATAACTGCACGCCTGTAATACCCGAAGGTTATTACAGGCGTGCAGTTATGAAAAGTTCAAGTTAATTTTCAGCTTTAAGTTATTTCTACTGATTTCTATATGACCATATACACATGTTAACTATTTTAGGTAGTTGAAGTTAACGTTTCAAATAATATTGAAAACTAACGATATGGACTAAATTCAACGGTACGTAAAATTCATATTGAAAAAGTTACCGCTAACAAATATTCAAATTGAGTGAGACACACCACAGTGCGCTTTTGAATTTCATTCGGTTTTCAGCGGCCTTACTTTCAGTTCCCTGTTAAGGCCACGGCCACGAAGCCACAAAGGATTTGTTCCCGAAAATTCATTAAAAATCTTTGTCTTTTGTTTTGTACATACATGGTGTAAACAGACTCATCAATAAGCCGTCAACCAAGTTTTTTGTGCATCAAACTTAGTACTTAACGCAAAAATTATTGCTGGGAAACTATACTTACTTTTATTTGGGGTGAAAAATCATGTTTTGTGGTATAACTCAATGTAATTTACTCAAGACATTGTGCATATGGATGGATTTAGTAGTAAAAATCTTACATTAAAAACTTGTATTTAAAAAAAAACTCGTCAAAACATCTACGCATCTACGTAACAAGAAGGTTCCCAGGTGGGTCGGGGGGATTTTGGAACCAGGACCGCGGTCCTGGTTCCAAAGTTAAAGTATGGTGTAGAAAAACAAAATTGCAATGACGGGGAAAACAAGTGCCCTTCATACAATGAAGGAGGGTATGGTCACCTTTTTTTTTTTTGTAGGATGGGAAGTGATCAAATGACTTCTCCCACTCTGGGCGGAGCGGGAGGGAGTGTCAGACTTTTACTGACTAAAGCCCATCCATGTTCCTTCCTCGCCTTTTATGTTCCGGGGCCGCGGTATCTCTTTTGAACAGGCCCGTACCTTTTGTCTATGTTGTTAATAAGACTGCATGACAATCGTCATCATTGTCTTGCCCTTATCCCAATTCATTTGGAGTCGCTGCTGCATGTCATCTTTTTCCATATTTCTCTATCACTTTTCATCTCAACAGACACTCTCCACAAAGTTCATTTATCGTTTCTTTGGTCTTCCTCTACACACTACTACTATTATTACTACTATAACATTCATACCTAAAACAAAAAAAAAACCTCATTCGAAGACACTGACAATTGTTAAAATTAACATGAACGTAGCTTTGTATCTCCATCATTTTTATTATTGTTTATGTATGTACAGATACGCAATCAGATCAAACAAACCGCTTATAGGAAAACTGGGGTCATGGGGTCGCCGATGGCATTTCGGACCACTGATTGTATTTCAGTCTCCACTCCCTGAAGGCATACGAAAGATAAACATTTCATTCCGTTTCGTGGAAAGCCAAATTTGCCAGAAATATCTCGCCCCCGCTCCACCTACAGTATGACCCGAGGTTTACTTAATCAGGGCTGTCGAAACAAATTGTAAGCGGATTATTATCGAGGATTACATTATCTGGATAATGTGTATGTTATTGTCTATTTATTTACGCTTACACAAGGCAAATAATATTGGTAAAGGATACTGAATCTATTAGCTTTTTTCCTTATTTGATTACCGAAAAGTATTGTTTTTATTGCTCTTTTAGCAATATTGTAAGTGCCTTTTATGGGTATAGCTGGGATGCGATTCTTTCAGTGAGATATTTTTCCGAGCTCCTGCATGGTGGAAGCATCGACGCTATAATTCATACAAAATTGCAATCAGCTGGAATAATCAGCTGGTCCATACATTTTGAATAAAAAATCCATAAAATTTCTATGTTTAATCAATTGGGACAATCAGAATGTCGTTTTGAATACGTAGACACCATTTTAAAATCTTTCACCTTATATACAATGGCCGCAATAAAGCAATCGGAGTTAACTTTTGACATCCTTAATTCTTGTTTGACAAACGTCAACAATGTCAATAAGAGACCAACCAACAGTAATAACCGTTTTCAATAAGAACTAGCCCTACAAACTGCCCTAGAAAAGGGTCACTTCTCCACACACCCATCACTAATTTATCCTTGTACAAAAACCAACACATTCCACTAAAAAGAACACGTTTTTTACACCGAAACATTATCCGAGCCCAATTGATGGTCTTTAACCAACAAAAAGATAGGTAAATGCCGCAAACCGAAATCGGTGATCGTAAATCGTGTACCTGTGAAATCGGCACTGACCAGTTACCGGTTTATTGCAAGCTTGTGGTCACATCCTTAGAAGTCCATGTTACGATTCAGTTCCGACCGGCGCGAGTTTTATGGCGAGGGTTTCTTTGAATAATGTAGCAGCCGGCGCGTGAAGAGACGAGCTACAGAACTGGTGTGTAGGGTTCAAGTTATGAGCGGTGGAGAGCCTCCAAGACGGATTGAAAAATGTACGACGGGCACCACCTAATCGTGAGGAAATCAGAATGCCTAAGATATATCTCAGCCAAGTCAGAGGGGGTGGCATAAAAACTCTGACACCAAGATAGGCACTAACCACACGATTAAGAAGAAGACCACTTAGGTGGTTCACCTAAAAGATGACGGTCTGATTTACTACGACCGTTTATTCACTGGCTAGTTTCTATGCGATTATTAGGCCGCGCAATATCCAAAAGGCTTCTACAGGCTGATTTGTTATCAAGCACGCTGTCAAAATTTTTGTTTGACGTCCTGTTATGTTTATAGAAATTTATTGAGTTTTGTCTGTATAATGTGTATATATATTTATTTTCTTTTTATTTCGTACGCACGTCATCTCCTTAATTTTAAATTGTGCCATTTTTTTTCTCGACCAAGATTTTATTAATTTTTCCATTCTTTAGCAACTTTTTTCAAATCAATAACCATGGAATTGGTCTCAGTTCATAGCTTGAACCGGTTCCAAAACTGTCAGCATACGATTTAATGCAAAGTGTTGGAGAATTTAAAATGGCCGAATCATCCATTGCTATATTATTTTATATGGTCTATTAGCCCACGTACGATGTAATTACAAAGTAGGAAATCATAAATAGACATTGAAGTAACTTTTATCTTGTAGAATTTTATGAGAGAATTAAAACGGTTTTATATGAAAACATGAAAAGCCTCTTTTTGTGCACTACATTTAAATGATTACACAAATTCAAGAAACACTGTTAGTGTCAATTCTTATTAGTTCAAGCTACGTACTAAGTTATTAAAATACTGCAAACAATTTACTGCATTTTGGAAGTATACCTAAATCTCGCGGCTATGCTCGGAGTTTCCTTGCGTGGTCGAATCAGAAATGAAGACATCCGCAAGAGAACCAAGGTCACCGACGTAGCCCGAAGAATTTCTAAACTGTAGTGGCAGTGGGCAGGGATGGCCGATGGGGCCGAAAAGTTCTGGAGTGGCGACCGCGAACCAGAAGACGATGCGTTGGAAGACCTCCCACTAGGTGGACCGATGACCTGGTGAAGGTTGCGGGAATCCGGTGGATGCGAGTAGCAAGGGACCGGTCAATGTGGAGACACTTGGGGGAGGCCTATGTCCAGCAGTGGACGTCTTTCGGCTGAGATGATGATGATGATGACCTAAATCTGAAAGACACGTTTATCGAACCGAAATTAATATTTAAAATAAAAAAATATATTATTTCAGACTTTGCAAGTTCAAAGAATATAATAACAGTGTTGCCAGAGCTGATAATATTACTCTACGTGGGTTGCCAACTCATCGCCTCTTTATTAGCACAGCAGTGTGACCCTTTCCGTCAGTCAACTTTTACGACGCACCCGGGTGATAATCAGCTGATTCATTCCGTTTTTCCTTACTACCCACCTTTTTACTCCTGTATCCGGTACAAGATCGCACAAGGAAATAAAGCCTAATTTGTTATTGGAAAATATCTTGTGAGTAAATCGGAATTATGACTGTAGATTCGAGTGATTCGCATTGTATCCTTAAATACGTTTCATATCATACCATAGGGTAGACTACAAAAAAAAAAGTTGCTGTTCTAAAAAGGATAGGTGTTCGAACTTTTTCATCGGTTCGAAAAAAAAATCGATTTCAGAATGATACTGATTACGTGGCAATTCTTGCACCTTATATTATATCGACAAAATAATACAAGGCGATTACTAGATTATTTCCCAAGTAACACAAAAGTATGCCTATCAGCCATAAATATTACCAAGTAGCCTGGATTCTGAAAGTACTGAGAATAAATTATTTATCAAGTTACCTGAAATAAACCACTAAACCACTGACTAAGTTGGAATTTAAACTATTGGCCAACGGTCTATCTCTAAAAATAGCCGAGAGCTAACCCCAATAAATCCATAATGAGGACCTATATAGTGTTGTTGACTGATCTACTAGCCAAAATACATTAGGTCAACATTCACACAATAGATTCCCGGATGCTGTTTAACTTTTGTTAAATATTCCTTTTGTTTTTCATTTTTTGTATAGTAAGCAATGACCTATTGTCGGGCCTACGCTGTCCCCCCATACTTTAGTACTAATGCTGTAATGTAACATAATAATATTGTAATACCAAATGATTAATTTGAAAAGAGTAACCATGGAGTTTCTTGCCGGTTCTTCTCCATGGAATCGACTAACGCAAACCGTGCACCTTTCTCGACGTTTTATAAGTGCCTATGTCAAATAAAACATTTTGATTTTGATTTGGAACAAACCAAATCTGCAAATCTATTTTAACACGCATAAATCATTATCAATTAAACCAATAGCACGCCACATCCTGGATACGTTAGATAGGGGTGATATTTAAAGGGTGGAATTTTTCAATGCCACCTGGAGGGAAAGTACTCGAAATATTGGAGATAGCAAATTATACTCAAAGGAAACATTCCTTTAATTTAAAAAGAAAAAAAAATCTGTGTTCACAGATTTTTCAGAATTCGCATGCCACACTCGGAAATCACTGCTATCTCAAGTATTTAGAGTCCCTCCAGGTGGCATTGAAAAATTCAACCCTAAGTACGGTACGTAGGGTTGAATTTTTCAATGTCGTCCCATTTATGCTTAAATCACATACAATGGTAGGCAAGTTTAATGCCACCAGACGGGTACTACAGAGAAACTACTGATCATGGAAGAATACATTTTACTTGACCTGGCAATCGAACTCAAGATTTTATACTCTACAGTAAGCTTTTTGCAACTATTCGAAACAAAACCGATAATTGCACATTTAAAACCCATTTTACGAGTATGAGCCGCTTTTGAATATAAATCATTATGTAAGGAAGTTAAAGCTATCTATGCAAGTTTTGTTAGTTATCCAGCAAATAAATTGGCATACAATATTATATACATCAATAAATCAATATCGCTGGACATTACACACAGCGCCACCTTGCTTGGGAATGTTATGTACAATAATAATATGTTGCTTTTTAAAATGCTGCAGACTCATAATAAAGCATTATTATCAATGACAGTATTTAATTGATCAAATACTTAATTTGAAGACTCGCACCTAGCTTTTGATTTCTGAATCTGTAACTTTGAAAAAAAAGTCTCAATTCAAATACAGAACACCTACTTCTGAATTAAGAATTTGAAATCAAGAACTCAAGAGCAGTGTGGGGGGGGAGGGAGATCAATTCATAAAACAGTATGGTCAACTTAACTAAATGTTTAACTTTAATTAAATTCTTTGTCACATTTAAACAATTCATGGCCTATAATCAGGAGACAACGAAGCGAAAGTAAATCACACAAAGCCTAACTCGAAATAAAACATTCTCTCCGACAATGACATTGCCAAAAAACTTCAGTCCATCAACAGCACCCATCCCATCATCCATCGCCGTCCTCCTGGCCACAACGTTACAGAGATCGAGTTAATTACACTTACTTCAGACGGAATCAGAAATGCAATTAGTTCGGTGCGTGCGCCCCGGTAAGCCGGGCTTTTTACTGCTCCTACGGACGCGACGGTCCCGTCCCTAACAAATGTCGTCTCGTTGTCGTTACGGGTCAGTGTCGTATAAGTTTTTTTACGATCCTCGCATTTGTTTGCTGAGTCAGAAATTGGAGTCTATTACACTGATTTTTTTGATTTGTTTGAAATGTTGTGAAATTCTTTGGTTGTTTTTCTGTAGCAATGTTATTAGCTTTGCTGTGGCTATCGGTTTTGTTGTTTTTATTCTTATTGGTGCTTTTAAGTACGTTGCCTTTAATGTGTGCCAGGTGTAGCAATGTATTGGTCTCAAAATTGTTTTCAATAAATGCCAATTCTCTGTTATAAAGTGGCAATATTGCTTCACTCTACAAAATTTGTTCGAGAAAATTCAATGTAATATTGCAAATCATTGTAAGTTCTTTTTATTTTATTACTTTTCGAAACTAAAATCTAGACAGAATAATAATTATCTGCGCTAGAACATTGAACCCAAGTAATTTCCCAAACCACTTGACGAAAAGTTGCCTTCACCCATTCAAATTTCTTGTTGGTCTTTGAGACAACTATGAAAGTGTTTTCAGCTTCGAAATTTTCATTCAAACACAAAGGCCCTTCCATAAAGTTTAATTACAAAATATTTAACACAACTATACCGCCAAACTTCCTTTGTAATGGCGATCCTAAGTCCAAGTGTTGGAAATTTTCAAACATATTTCGTTTTGTAACGAGGTCAAACGACAGAAAAGGGAGTTTGCACAACAACTGTTAACATAGAGAAAGGACAAAGGAATTATTAATCCAAGCATTTTTTCTTCTGAAATAAAGGAGACTGACCTATTCTATGTAATGGCTGACGTAATTCTTCTCAATCATGATAGGGTTGGCTCGCTGTGAGGATAGGAGCTTTCAGTTGCGTATTCATTAGGGAATCGTTGCGACAAATGTTCTGGAATTATGTTTCCGGGATTATTCGCTTGCTCAAGAAAACAAGATGTGGCACTCCTTATCCCTGGGAGGAAAACATGTCGTCGTGCCTCGCCGTGATTGTTGATTTTATTATCGTTGATCCGTAGCCTTTTGTCACTCGCGTATGTTTCATGTTTTGCTTTTGTCTTGTCCTTTTTATTGGATAAATCGTTAATCTCTCAAGTTATGATTGTGATTGGATGTTGTTTATGTCTTGTGACCCCTCTATCTTTAGTAATAACCCTTATTTTGCTATTTTTATGTTTGACAGCCACTTATTTGGAAAGGGACGGTTGTAGGTTTTAGCTCCGTTGTCCGCCAGCTTTTTTTGGTGTAATCATACTAGTTAGTGAAAAATCAAATAAGTAAGCAGTATGTTTATCTGAAATAAGGGTTTATCTCCACAGTATCAGATCACGTTAGCCACGGACCACGCCGAGTTGTATCCAGTGATACCGTTATCTGTTTCCCTCGTTATCGTGTAACCCACTGATCACGATACCCGTAGCGACAATATATATGTCACCGTAAAATTGACAAATACGTTATATTGTAATATCTCTAGCGATATTGTAAAGTCTCGAATTATTGTCAAAAGAACATACTGCTTACAACAAAACGCATTATTTTTCGTGAAATGCATGCGATGGTAGTCAACTTACGCGGTGTGGACGGAAGGAGGGGTCCCCCATGCCCAGTGGCACAACTCTCATGAAAAGATAATGCACCATTCCTGAGAAATACCGATTAATATAACATAACCTTAAAACACTTTATATTCCCCTTAAAAAGCGTAGTCGACGGAGCCCCGCTTCGCGGGGCCCCTATTTCCGAGTGCAGGGTTTAAAGGAACCTAACTAACCTAACGGGGGGGTGCCCCAAGTCCCAATTATGGGGGCAGAGATACTTCCGTATGTTCAGTTGACAATAATTCGAGACATTACAATATCGCGAGAAAAAACACGTTATATTGTAATATAACGTGTTTGACAATTTTACGGTGACATATACACTATAAACAGTGGTTAATTACCGTGGTTATAGTGTAAGTTTATTAAACGTCAGTTACCAACATTGGCCTTACCATGCTATTCAAAAGAAGTGCTACGCATTAAATACAAAGTGTATAATCATACTTTTATCCCTTACTCTTATCCATACCATTATATAAATACGAAAGTAACTCTGTTTGTCTGTCTGTCTGCTACCTTTTCACGACAAAACGGCTGATCGGATCGTAATGAAATTTGGCAAGGAGATGTATTTCAACCTGGGGAAGGACATAGGCTATAATATTATCACGCTAAATACTTACGGGGGTGAGCAATATTGCATTTTGTCTATAGATTTCAACTGTTTGACAACTGACAACTGTCATAACATGCATTGTAATAGAATAACTATTTTAGATAAATTGTCACGAGAACAAATAGCCCGTCGGTGACGGCAACCGCCTTTCGAACAGGGAGTCGCAAGATCAAGCCTCAGTACAGACATAAAATACTTTTTGATTTTGTGTAATGCTGTAAGATTTCTGATAATAACTTTGGTTCGTACGTTCAAAAACCGCCCGGTTTTCACTTTTTGTAACAAAGTATTTGTTTTTTTTTAAAGCTTACATATTTCCAAAACATTGTTTTATACATATTTTTTTTAACACTTAAACGACACTTTGGGAATCATTTATTTCAAATCATAAATCTGTAAAATGGCGCTTAAACTGTTATAGGATCACACACAGAACCCTTTTTCTATTATTTCTTAAATTTTCGTCTGTGCCTGTGTGTCCCTACGTAGCCCTTTTACGTGTAAATTATAAAACCATTGTGGTTTGATTTAATGGACCAATTATTATTGTGCATAAGTTAGAAAAAGTTTTGATTTTTGTTTCTTTGCAATCGGTGCTCTCCAGCAAAAGATATATAACTAAAGTTTTTAGGAGAACTTATCATCATGATCTAAGGATACATGCAATGACATCTATGAAACCAAAATGGTACTAATGAATAAAAATCCTGCTTTAAAAATCTACAAAGCCAGTAGAGTGTCCGTTCGACCGCTTTCCATGCATATGTTTTAGCAGTTTAACTTCGTGCTCTATAAATGGCGTTGTTCATTTGACTCCATTTTCTGAATCACGGTGTTATGATTTTCCGTGAAAGAATGTCTTTTTTTTGTTTTTTTTTTAGGATGTGAAATCATCAAATGACTTCTCCCACTCTGGGAATGACTTCTCCCGTGTCAGATGTCTCAAGTTTGGTTTTTTGGAAGAAGTTCTCAATTCAACGCCTGTTTTTCTTTATGTAGATACATAAATGACCGAATGATTGATGAAGTCGCACGAGAACGGTCAATGTGGCGACACTTGATAGGCCTATGTCCAGCAGTGGACGTCTTTCGGCTGAAATATTGATGAATGATGATAATTCAAATGGAGTAGGGCAGGACACCTAGCAAGGCGCGGTGTTGTCAGGTGGAGTAAAGCTGTGACCAAGTGGCATTCTAGAAATCCAAACTGAAGTTTTGGTCGTCCAGCGGTGAGATAAGCAGACGATATTGTTGCCATTGCGGGATGAGACTGGCACAAGAGCGTGGAGCTTGGCACAAACAAAGAGAAGCCTGTACCCAGCAGTCGGTGAAGTCGGAGTATGGATGATGATGATGATGACGCATAACTTTTTCCAGAGAAGTCCGATTTTCATGATTATTTTTATTGAAAAGCGTGTTTAGCAAAGTTTGTCCCAATTTTTATTGAAAATAGTTGTGTTCGAATTCATGTGCGTATCGTATAATCATCGCTTGCTGAAACATCGTGAGGAAACCAACATGCCTGAGAGACATTTGGCATGTTAAGCCAAGTCAGAGGCCCATGGGCAGCAAAAAACTCTTACACCAGGTTAGGCAACAAAACGATAAGGAAGGAAAGATCGCTTGCTTCGGTGAAGAAAGACATCGTGAGAAAACCACAGCATGCCTGGGAGTTATTTTTCGACGGCATGTAAAGCCAAGACAGAGGACCTTGGGCGGCATAAAAACTCTGACAACAGGTTAGGCACTAACCACACGATAAAGAAGAAGATCGTTTTGGGGCTTATTTCATAAACCTTTTAGACAACTTTAGACCTGTCTGAAGTTTGACTGTGATCAGTTACAGCAGCTATATCGAGTGTCGGCTCATTTCATGCACCTCGATATAAACTTTAGACCTAGCTAGAGTATGAGTATTATCGGAGGTCTGACGATGGAGACGAAAGGCAGTCACAAGAGGTCCGCAACACTTCAAATCTGCTCAATCGTGTTAAGGCTCATTTCGTGCATCTTGATAAGAACTTTAAACCTAGCTGGAGCATGACTGTCGGTTGAACGCGCTAATTTTAGGAACTTTTGGTTCGTCTTACGCAGACGAAGTTGCGCGGGTCAGCTAGTATATAATAAATCTGTATACCTAATTTACTATCGCGCAGGTGTGGCAGCAGCGGAGCGGTTCCAAACTTATGTGAAACTTTTTAATCCTCATTAAGAGGCACTGCACTTTCAATAACAGCATTATTTCACAGTTTCTCAACTTTACAATCGGGCTCAATATCAGTTTAAGCAGCGGTTTTAATGTGTTTTAATAACACATTAAAACCGCCGTGTGGCGGGAAACGGTGGAGAAGGAATTGAGACTTTTCACAAAAATGATTACATATCACTACATAATTATTTTAAAACAAAATCTTCTGCCACGTCTGTCTGTCTCTCTGTTCGTGATAAACTCAAAAACTACTGCACCGATTTTCAAGCTGTTTTCGAAGGTTTTGTAAGCATATAAAGTAAGAGACAATAATATTGAACGAAGCCGCGAGCAAATGCTATTTCTTTATAATTCTCTCCCACATTCAATTCGTCTGCCTTCAAAGCAAGAGTGAATAGACATCTTCTGGGCACGCTCATTCCATCATGGACCTTACCTATCGCTTTTCATCAGGCGTGATTGAGGTCGCAAGCAGGATAAAAAATAAATTAATTAAATATTCTATTCAGCTTGGTCGTATACGATCATTGTACAACATGAATAGGTTTATCATTAGATCACGAGTTCGAGCCCAATACCACCTGTGATTTTTGTATTCACATATTGTACAATTATCAGCCGCTCGGGTCGATCTTTAGGTTAAGCCATGCTTGCCTCAGTTGGTCTGTGGATGGGTGACCACCCTTACATATACCGAGTTTCTTCCGTGCCTCGGAAAGCACGTTAAGCCGTTGGTCCCGGCTGTCATTTGTACATCTTTGACAGTCGTTATAGGTAGTCAGTGGCCCCAAAAGTCTGACACCAGTCTTACCAAGTGGTATCGTATTTCGTAGTATTAACTGGGTTGTGGAGATCAGATAGGCAGTCGCTTCATATAAAATACTGGTATTCAGCTGCATTCGGTTAGACTGGAAGCCGGCTAGGCAGATGATGATGATGATGATATTGTGCAATTATCACAAGCTTCGATGGTGGGAAAAATCTTGAGGAAACCAAACATGCCTGAGAGATATTTCTTGACGGCATGTGAAGCCAAGTCTGACACCAGGCTAGGCACTACACAAAATAGTAGAAATAGCAAAGTACAGATAGGATAACAGGATACCTTTCGAGTTATGTGAAAAAAGTGACTGTGCCCTATCATCGTATCTGTACTGTGCTCCTCCTACTGTTTCTCTCGTGTGTCTTTGTAACTCTCGAAAGATTGTCAAACGAACATACTGCTTACAATTTAATGCATTATTTTTCGATACGAAGTGAAACCGTAATATTGTGAAATGCGTGCGACGGAAGTATCTCTGCCGCCATAATCGGGACTTGGGGCACCCCAACGTTAAGTTAGTTAGGTTTTTTAAACCCTGCAGACAGAAATAGGAGCGCCGTGTAGCGGGGGTCCGTCGATAACGCTTTTTAGGAGAATATAATGTGTTTTGAGGTTAGGTTACATTAGTCGTTTTTCTCCGGAATGGTGTATTAGATTTACCTGGGAGTGGTACCATGGGGTAAGAGGAACCTCTCCTTTCACAATATTACGGGTTTATTTCGACAGATTATAATCTAACGAAAAATAATACGTGATATTGTAAGCAGTATGTCCAGTTGACAATATTTTGATAGTTTACAATCTCGCTAATTATATTACAATCTATAGGTTTTTACAATTTGACGCTGACATAATATATATGTCACCGTAAAATTGTCAAATAAGTTATATTACAATATAACGTATTTCTCTCTGGCGATATTGTAAACTCTCGAATTATTTTCAACTAAACATACGGAAGTATCTCTGCCTCCATAATCGGGACTTGGGGCACCCCCCCGTTAGGTTAGTTAGGTTCCTTTAAACCCTGCACTCGGAAATAGGGGCCCCGCGAAGCGGGGCTCCGTCGACTACGCTTTAGGGGAATATAAAGTGTTTTAAGGTTAGATTATATTAATCAATATTTCTCAGGAATGGTACAGTATCTTTTCATGAGAGTGGTACCATTGGGCAACGGGGACCCCTCCTTCCCTCCTCACGACGTGAGTTGACAAACATCGCATGCATTTCACGAAAAATAATGATTTTTATTGGAAGCAGTATGTTCGTTTGACAATAATTCGAGAGATTACAATATCGCTAGAGAGATTACAATATAACGTATTTGACAATTTTACGGTGACATATACACACGCCAGGTCGTCATCCAAGATGACGTATTAGGCAACCGCTTTAACGGCACTTGAGGTATTCCATATTCGGCACCTATCTATATTTTTCGCGGAATAGTTAGTAAGAATACTCGTTTATTATTTAAAATGTTATTCCACAAATGGCACCTACGGCTCAGTAGGTACCTACTAGTGTTGGGACGTTTAATTTTTATAGGACGTCAAATTAAAATTCGATTAAAATCAGTAGAGTTTAATAACATGGTAATAAATATTTTGTATGATTTGCAAAGCGCCACCAGTTTCGTCATTTTAAAATGAGGAGGTTTGTTAAGGAGAATAAGATTAATACAAAGATGACATTTACTGATGATGGTTTAATGTGAAGGCTCGTTAAAATCAGCTAACACTCAATAATGGAGCTTAACGGTATCTTTCACACTGACCTTACCCTTAACCGATTCATCTATTCTAACCTCTCCATTCACCGATTCAGCACAAACGTCTCTATATCAACCCTTAGACGATGCACAATCAATACCAACTTAACGAGTCAATTAAATCGATTCCACTGAACCTTTTCACCCGGCTACCTTTTTAGGGTTCCGTAGGTTCATTATTAAGCGCAACCTGAATAATTCCGCCGGTCGGTCGGCAGATAACCCTAATTTCATGCGTGACTAACTAAGCTTGACCGGTTCTTTCTACAGTAACGTCCCGCAAAATTGTCTCCTAATCCTGTTCTTAACTATGGGTGGTTACTGAGCTGTTTATACGGTTTGTGGTGAAGGAAATAGAGTCTATTTTGGCATAATGGAAAACTGCTGTCGTGTCTCGTGCTTTGGTACTACATGACAAAAAATTGCGATGGGATACTACGATAATGGACGAGGGAGTGGCGATCTTCGCATGGTGAATCGTATACGTGCAATTGTAGATGGCTATGTCTAACTGTGGACTGCTGCAGGCTGGTGAGTAGACATACCTGATTATCAAGGCACTGCTGCGTAAATAGAGTTCAAAATCACGAAAGTTTTCCAAGTCACTGCTTTATAAAAGCAAGTAACAAATTTTACCAAAACCTGCACAAAATGTTCATAACCAAACATTCTAAAACTGCTGACGCACAAAAATATGATAGATTAACGTACCTAATGCGTTTCTATTCGTTTCTTAAAAGTGAACTGTGCACGGTACCCACAAATATTTGATGTTTCAAAAGTTTTGATGAATCGTTCTACTGAATTACACCATTACCCTGCATTTGCTTTCAAATGTTAGACTTCAATATTTTACCAAAACAAGGGAATGTGGCCGTCTTGGTTTAGAATGTCCAATTCTGTCTTCTTTATAAAAGTTGGTTAAGGATGTTTAGTTTAAAGTACATTATCGTAATTGGATATATTGTGAAAGTATGTTTTTGAATTGCTTCTTATTCTAATGTTATCGAAATATGTAGTCTTATTTTTGCTAGATTTTGTGACATTTTGTGATTTATACTGACTGATAAATGTTTATAACTGAATATTATGTAGGTATTTGGATGATGCCTTCGGTAATTTAGTTTTTTATTTTGTAATATTTGCGTACAAAATATTCGTGCTTAATTTGCATGTATACGCATGTTTTCTACACTAATATTATAAAGAGGAAAACTTTGTTGGTTTGGTTGTAATGAATAGGCTTGGAACTACTGGACCGTTTTTTTTTAATTCTTTCACCATTCGAAACCTACTTTATCCACAAGTAACATAGGATATATTTTATCCCCGTAACCCCACGGGAACGGGAATTACGCGGGTGAAACCGCGTGACGTCCGCTAGTCTTCTATCTATCTATACTTATAATAAATCTGTAGAGAGGTCAATTCTGTACATGAAATATATTTACAAAATAACTATCGGGGGGTGATTAGTGATCGATACTGATGCCAAAAATGCAATCAGTAAAATTTTTGTCTGTCTGTCTGTCTTTCTGTCTGTCTGTCTGTCTGTCTGTCTGTATGTTATTTATAGAAAAAAAAACTACTCGACGGATTTTAACGAAACTTGGTACAATTATTCTACATACTCCTGAGCAGGTAATAGTATACTTTTCATCACGCTACCATTAATAGGAGCAGAGCAGTGAAAGGAAATGTTGGGAAAACGGGAGAAGTTACTTGGTTTTTTTAGCTTCCGTCGCGTGTGCAGCCTTAATGGTTAAAGCTACATAGAAATCATGTATAACGGAAATATTCCACATAAAATTATATAAAAAATATCCCAAGACAGCATATGTCTATCTTTTATAGTTGACTCACAATAACACGTGTAACTCCCGATAGCTTAGCAGTTCGGAGATTTGTTATTATTATATTTGTTTACTCTTACGTTTATAATATTCTCACTCAACCCCAATTTTGAAACTTCACGCGGGCGAAGCCGCTGGCAGAAGCTAGTAACAAATAAAATTATCTTTATAATATCTTCATGTATCTGATCCTAACTTCATCCCAATTTTACAGTACGTCTGCGTCCTGTACGATTGTTTGATTTTGTACCCCTTCTATAACAAAATAATTGAAGGAGTTTTATCCGCATTGTCAGTCAGGAGTCCCCAATCAATATTTATATTACGAATGAATCTATAAACAAATCCTCATACAATTCTAGTATTCTCAAAAGCGTTTAACCTCTTTGTGTTAGGCAACGAAACTATTTATCGTGAGGCGGTCTCAATCGCCCCCAATATATTTGAACTCTAACTACTGCCCAAATATTTCCTGCTCTGCAATTTATAGCTAAACATTCGTATCAATTTGTTGAGGTTATTGTGTAGTGGTGTTCTGTATCAAATGAATCATCATTATCAAACATTTGCTGGTACCCGAGTCAAATAACAAGTATAATTTCTGATTTATTTCAAACCAGAGACTAATTATTTACAATATATACAAACTAACTCTATACTAGAAATAAAAATATGTACAAGAATCAAAAAGGGTTACTTCTGATTGAAATAATAGATCATTACAAATACTACTTCTTCCATCAACATCTTCCTCAGCCTTGCCTTTTCCACACCTATGTTCATCAGCCTATTAATGTTCCCACTGCTGGAACACAGGCCTCCTCTCAATGAGTGGGAATGGGCTATAATCCACCACGCGGGCCCCGTGCGGATTGGCAGATGTCTCATATGTCTTCGATTTTTTTGGTTCTGAGACATGCCGGTTTCCTCAACACGATTTTATCATCACCGTTTGAGAGCAGTGGTGATGAAATAAATTTCACAAAGTAATGCGCCTGTCTGGGTTCGGACCCACGACTTACTGTTTGTAAATCGGGGCCGCCACCGCTGGACCACCGCTGCTCTAAATAAAGGGTGTAAAACACCTCTTAACGAATACGAAAACCACTTGTTCCCTCTGTCATTGCGATCATTTTTTTGTTCTACACCATACCTGGGAACCTTCTAGTTACGGAGATATGGGGGCTCAAAGTTACAACTTTTTGACAACTTTTTTTTTTAATACAAGTTTTTTTTGTAAAATTTTGACTTTTAAGACCTCCACGACCCCCGTACTATTCAATCCATCCATCAGCACAATGTCTTAAGTGCGTCACATTGAGTTATACCACAAAACATGATTTATAACCTCAAAAAAAAAAGTTGTTTCCCAGCAATATTTTTTGCGGAAAGTTACTTAGTTTGATATACAGAATGCTTGGTTAACGGCTTTGTGATGAGGTGAAATACACCCTGTATTATCTCAAATGATACTCTGAATTTCATGATTTTAACTCTGTAAATCCATATATCTGTCACCGTAAAATTGTCAAACACGTTAGATTGTCATCTCTCTAGCAATATTGTAAACTCTCGAAATATTGTCAACTGTACATACATCTCTACCCCCCATAACCGGGACTTGGGGCACCCCCCGTTAGGTTAGTTAGGTTCCTTTAAACCCTGCACTTGGAAATAGGGGCCCCGCGAAGCGGGGCTCCGTTGACTACGCTGGAATATAAAGTGTTTTAAGGTTAGGTTATATTAATCGATATTTCTCAAAAAATATCTTTTCATGAGAGTGGTACCATTGGGCTAGGGGGACCCCTCCTTCCCTCCACACCGCGTGAGTTGACTACCATCGCATGCATTTCACGAAAAATATAACCTGACAATGCTTTATGATTTACGAAAAACGAAAATTGATGAATTAGGCGGACAATATTTAATAAGTTATTAACCTAACGGTATTTTTTTTATCGTGTGCTTAGTACATAACCTGGTGTCAGAGTTTTCATGATCTGTCATGTGCATTTATTTGCCTTGGCTTAATATGCTGTCCACAAATATCTCTCAATCAAATTGAATTATCACCAAAATATTTTTCAAAAACTCAATTTCCTTAACATAAATCACTCTCGATTTCAATACAACAATCCCCGATACGAAGCATCTCAGTATCTCAACTCAAACAGTACCGTGAACTTTTGACATTGCGTCAGTCAGCCAACTTGAGTCCTACAATGAAGACTTACTGGCTCTGTTGTTCCCAACACTTTCTTATAAGAATATATTGCTTATGTCCCGAAGTTGCTCGGCAACTATGAAATGTTACCAGTGATACAATTTCCCGAACTTTGTAATAGCTCCGAGATATTTTGTGAAAATACTGCGTGTTTGGACGTCTTATTTCGATTGTGTTATTGCGGATCGGGTACTTTTATTTTGATAAATAGGTTTTGGGTTTTTCTTCGGAAAAAAATTAAAGGTATTGAGTAAAGGTGCTGCAAAGTGAGCTCGTGGGTAAATATTAACGGCCGCTCCGGTCGATCTGCAGGTTAAGCCGTCCCTGGGTTAGTCCGTAGATGGGTAACCACTTATTTTAAACCGATTTGCCTTGGAAATCATGTTAATCCGTGAGTCTTGGCTATTATTTGTAGATCCTTGACAGTCGTTACAGTTAATAAGTGGACCAAAAGTCTCATCATCTGCCGAGCCTTTTTCCAACTATGTTGGGGTCGGCTTCCAGTCTAACCGCATGCAGCTGAATACCAGTACTTTACATGGAGCGACTGCATATCTGACCTCCACAACCCCGTTAATACTGGATAATACGATATCACTTGGTAAGACTGGTTGGGCCACTCACTACCTGTAACGACTGCCAAAGATGGACAAATGACAGCCGGGACCAACAGCTTAACGTGCTTTGCGAGGCACGGGGCTCGGCATGAGGGTCCACAGACCAACCTAGGCAAGGAAGGCTTAACCTAAAGATCGGCCCAAACTGTTGTTATTATATTTGGCCACGACACCCAGTTTTACTCAACATTTTCCTCATTCCTCCGCATCACTTTTCAATACCACGACAACCGATTACCACGACACAGACTTCCTCTTTCTGAAGACGTTTGGGACTAGGATAACAACCTAACATTTTCAACTTTTATTCGTTTTTCTCGAATATTTATCTAACTACATAGAAAGAATAAAGGGTATTCCAGCATTTAGCATTAAAACAAAATAATATCTTTTGTTTATTTATTCAAGAATCAGTTTTACGTATACGAAGAGACTGATGTTACTACCAAAATAACATTATCTCAATATTTCAGAAATAGTTTTCCCTTTGAATAATGTAAGCTATTATCTAACTAAGTAATGAAATATGTTCTTTTCCCAAATCAGATGCCCCCGAGACATCTTGGAATACCCTGAAGCGACGTATTATAACAAAGTTCAAATTTAATGGTGTATGATAACAGGTTGCTGACCTATCAATAAAAGCCCTAAGTAACCCATTCTTTATAATAATCAAGGCATATATCACGATCCTTGCCACTAAGGTTTATTTACAAGGCAGACCTAAACCAATATGGCGTCCATAATCCACTTAATCATAATTCTGTTCCCGCAAAATTATGTTACATGAAAATATCAGCGACAAAATGACAAGCCTAATTGGCAGACAAAAAATTCCCTTTCAATTTTTTCCGCGCATTGAGTACAAAAAAACGTTGATCCAATTTGCCAAAGTCGTCGTGTTTGTATCCATTTTTTTATTGGTGTGTTGGCCCAATTATTGACCTACATTTTGCATGCTCTTGAGTTGTGTGTTCACGCAATTTTCAACACGAAATTGTCATTACTTGTGGGGTTGTGTGTCTTAGTAATTGAGATGGAGCATTCAAATTCGATTTTAATGTCCTCAACTTTCTCAAAAGAAAAACACATTTTGGTAAAACCGGATTGTTTATCTTCAAATGATTAATAACTACTACTACTACTGAATGATACCTTCTGAGTTTAATAACTCCTATATACAACAAAATTCAAGATTATCCCCAGAGGCCTGAAACAGAATTAGTTTTTAGCTTGTGCGATATCATCGTTAAAATATGCAGCCCTTGTAAAAGTCAGCCAATGGATAACCAATGTAACACTAAAAGGATTAATTACATTAGCATATTTTAACCCTCCAACTATCCACATTGCTGAGACATCCAATTTAAACGATTCCATCCCAAATGCACTCGAAAAACAAAATGAAAATGAGGCGATAAAAGCGCCAAGCTTGTAAAATAATGTTAATAGAAACAGAAATACAGAATTCGAAATCTGTTGAAACAAACATGAAGTAAGAAAGTTTCTTGAGGATTCCAGGTAAATACAAACCGATGGAGATTTAATAAAACGTTTTGGAATGTAATGAAGTGTAAAATAGAGTTCCTTCCAGAGATTAGTCCCTTTTGTCGTGCGGCGACGTCGCCGACCAGGAAATCACTAGGAAATTGCCCAGTACCCTCCTCTGGCACCCGAGGACTCGCTGATATGAACAGTTATAATATCCTGAGAGCTTGGACTTGCGACTTGATCTATTCTTTGTATGTATTTTTGAACTCCTAAAACAATAAGCCAAGATTTTTCTTAAAACTTTTCTGAGTATAAAGAAGGTGAAGTTTAATATGTAATCGTCCCATAGAATCTTATCACCGGGATAAAAAGTATCCTATGTTTTAGTAAAAGTTATAAACTACCTGTGTATGAAATTTCATCCAAATCCGCTTAGTAGTTTTTGCGTGGGAGGAACAAACATTCATATATCCTTACATCCATACTCACAACCTTACGCATTTGTATATTAGTATACAGGATGTAAAAAACCATGCTCTACATCAAACTAAGTAACTTTACGCAAAAAGTTTTGCTGGGAATAGACTTTTTTTTTTGGGGTGAAATTCATGTTTTGTGGTAGAACGCAATCTAACACACTCGAAACATTGTGCTGACAGACGGATTGAATAGTACGGGGGTCGTGGAGGTGTCTATAGTAAAAAACTTGTGATATAAAGTTGTATTTAAAAAAAAATGACAAAACGTTGGAACTTTGACGTTTAGAAGGTTCAGGTATGGTGTAGAACAAAAAAAAAGAATGCAATGACGCGGAGAACGAAATTAAATGACTTCGGCTTCGTTAAGAGTTATTTTACACCCTTATGCATGACTGCGCGTGTTTTTGTTAGACATAACCGAATTAAGAAATAAAATAAATAGATAGCCATGTATAGCAATCAGTCGTTGTCAAGAACTACAAACATGTTGAAACCCTAAAATGCACAGACACAAGACAATCCATAATGCAGTTACAATAAATCTTACTTTTCTACAGTGACATCTACAAATACTGCCATTTTTAATCAAAGAAAGTGCTGCAAATAACTCTTAGTACTACATTTTATACCACGTCGTATCAGCTTTATCTATCACGGTGATTTTTCTCATGAATACCCTTTGCTTGACCGCGTGCCTTCAAGTAAAGATGTCTAAAGTAGGACGACTTCACAAAATAGTACAGAAGGTTTGATTTTAAACAGAAATAAGCGCACTCACACGGAGCCAGATTTCACTTTTGTTAATGAGCGATTCATGGGAATGGGAACTTTAATGTTATGAAACCATTGCTCACATTCGTTTACACGAATACTAGCATTTAATACGAATCCCAAATTGCTTTACTGTGGTGATCTCGATCTATAATAGTCGAAAACCAGTCAACCATGCGTTTTTCCTCGTTATAAGGAGAAACATTAAAAGTCAAAACTCAAGGTCTGCCAACGCGCAATGGAGCGCAGCATTTTAGGCCTCAAACTAACCGACCATATACGCAATCCCACACTGCGCTCCAAAACAAAAAATACTGATGTCGCTCAAATAGCCGCAAAGCTGAAGTGGGACTGGACTGGCCACGTCGGCCGCGTCTCCAATGACTTGTGGGCCAAAATAACCATTTTCTGGAGCCTTGATACAGCCAGAAGGCGTTGCGGCAGACCTTGCCGAAAATGGCGAGACGAGCTGAACAAAACCAATGATCAGTGGCCCACTTTAGATCTAGATCGTAACAACTAAAAATCATGGGGAGAAGCCTTTGCTAGCAGTAGAAATGCTGGCTAGCAGTAACAGTAAGGAGCGAACCTTCTGAAACTATTCTGTGACGAGTTTCCCCAGAAGGCTCTTAAACACTCTTGGCTCAAAGATCCTGTAAGAAGCTTGGAGATCAAACGCGAATGCACCGCTTTGCTATGCAAAGGAAGACGGCGGATTAAAACTATTATGTCAGGACAAATTTGTTTGTAGATGTTTGACTTGTTAACTACTTTTGTTGGAAACGAAACTTGGAAAAGACGCTTGAAAGTCCTCAGGCTGGTTTTTTTTTTCAATGAAGAAAATTTCTTAGATGTCTAACTATTGATTGAGGAGCTCGTGGCTAAATATTATCAGCAGCTCGGGCCGATCTTTAGGTCCATGCTTGCTTCGGTGCCTCACCGCGCGTACAGACCACCTGGTCTGTGGATGGGTGACCTGACCACCCTTACCTACTAACCGAGTTTCCTCCATACCTCGGAAAGCATGTTATTGTCCATCTTTGAGAGTCGTTACATGTAGTCAGTGGCCCCAAAAGTCTGACACCAGTCTTACCAAGTGGTATCGTATTTCCCAGTATTAACTGGGTTGTGGAGGTCAGATAGGCAGTCGCTCCATGTAAAATACTGGTATTCAGCTGCATCCGGTTAGACTGAAAGCCGAACCCATCATAGTTGGGAAAAGGCTAGGCAGATGATGATGGATTGATGTCTTAGTATTGACTGCCTCGCCTTGCTTTGTAAGCGCGACTGCAGATCATAAGGTTCTGGGTTTGATTCCCAGGTCGGGCACAGTGGTAATGGATGTTTCCAGCAGATTTTTAAGTCTTAATTTGTCCTGGACTGAAGGCAATAGGCTTGCCCAATATTACACAGGACTTAAACATTACTACACAACAAAACAAACGATCCAGTTAGGTAGGTCTAACTTCGAGAAAGAGGTCAATCGTCGAATCCAACTCGACTGGCCAGCGTTCAGGAAGCTACGCGGTATCTTCTCATCCAACTTACCACAGTGTCTCCAGTCGAAAGTCTATGAACAGTGTGTGTTGCCAGTGATTACATACGGGAACGAGACATGGTCGCTCACAATGCGCCTTATCAGAAGGTTTAAAGCCACCCAAAGGGCAATGGAGACGGCTATGCTCGGAGTTTCCTTGCGTGATCGTATCAGAAATGAAGATATCCGCAAGAGAACCAAGGTCACCGACGTAGCCCGAAGAATTGCCAAACTTAAGTGGCAGTGGGCAGGTCAGCCGAAAAGTTCTGGAGTGGCGACCGCAAACCAGAAGACGATGCGTTGGAACACCTCCCACTAGGTGGACCGATGAATTGGTTGAGGTTGCGAGAATCCGTTGGATGCGAGTCGCAAGGGACCGGTCAATGTGGCGACACTTGGGGGAGGCCTATGTCCAGCAGTGGACGCCTTTTGGCTGAAATGATGATGATGATGATAAAACATTACTAGCTAAATGTGATTGTAGTAGCTACACCTCTGCCTGAGACTTCGGGGATTTCAGGCGAGATGTTATGTTTTTAAGCCATCTGCTGTCTCAAGATTCATACAAATTTTTACATCATGAGCGCGTCGCAAAGTTTACTTAATATCTAGGCACAACAGAAGGTATTGTTCAGAACCACAGTGAAAGTTCCCCAGAGTATCGGTTGCAAAATTCACAGCTACCCGCTTACTTCAACTAAATCTTCAATTTACCAAGGATGACAATAAGTAGAGCACTAGGGATCCTTGTAGACGAACAACTTGCTCCTACTGCTGTGCCAATTAAGTTTGGTCAATATTGTGTTGATAGAATTATGGGAATAGATATTGTGTGTTAATATCAGTTCGTATCAGTAGTGGGCCAATAACTTTAACTGTAAATAAAACTGTTTTAAAACAAAGATGTGATATTAAATAATTAACTGAGTCCAAAAACGAATACTAGATAACAATGCCGAACACTATAAACTGTTGCTATCTTAACATAAAGTAATCACCAACTATTGATTACGATATTCAAATTCAATAATTATATCACAAAAGTATTTGTTGTGTTCAATATCAATCAAATAGGTAATAGTTTTAAAAGTATTATTGACATAATGACTATTGAAACGTTAAGTAATATTTCTTTACTGTAATTTAGAACCAAAACACCTTGCAAAGATGGGTCTTTAGTACTAAAGGTAAACCCATAACAGGAAGATTTTGAGGACTCAAAAAAGAGCTTTAAAAGTGATTTTGAAAATGAGAGCTATTTACTGTCCCAATTCTACCAAAGCAACGAAAATAAACCATCACTAAATCATGAAACCAATTTAAATCTGTTACGTAACGTTTAAAGTTGGGCACAGCTATACGAAGCACACTGGTTGGCAATCCATGCGCTCATACATAAATACTTTGGACCATACAATACAGCTTTTACGAAAACTAACCGCTGCGCTGGCCGGGCCATTAAAACTTGGACGAAACCAACTTTTGGTTCGATGTCATCCGATTTTAGTTGTTACAGCTTTATTCACATACAAAATTGTTATTATTTAATGTCAATACTTTTGATTGACAAGATTCGTTTAGAGTAGACCAAACGAGCAACTGCAAGTTGTCAACCAACTCGCCAAAATTCTTTAGTGTAAACGAGTGGGATAGTTTAGTTTAATAGAATATATGTATAACATGATTATTGTCAACAAATCCAAAAAAAAAAACATGCTTTTTACTGGACTTCCAACATGTTAGTCTTAGTTTCATCTATAGTCCCCGCCACGACAAGCTATACATTTTAGAAACACACGTTTTAGTTCGCAACCTTTGGATCAAATACAAAAATGACAGCGTCAGTGTGAACTTACTTCAAAATGACGCCCCAAATGTTTACGTTCCATGATGTCAGATGAGTTCCTGTACCACAAAATATTAGACGACAGCGCTTTATATCATCAAAATATAACCCGACCATGTGAAATTGCTCGTTAGTTTCATATTACACGTGTGATCATTTGAGTTGATTGAATTTGAAAGTATTTATTGTTGATTTTGTCGCTACATATCTTGGTAGAAATTCTCGTCCGTCCCACCTAGTTACATTGTAGTTAAAACGATGTAAATATCTGGACATTTTTATTCCAAGTAGTTACATTATTTAAAAAATTAACTTTAACGTAACTAATGAGACTTTTTTGTTCCACCTAGTTACATCGTAGATAGGTACCATCGTAGGTTCAAAAGATATATTAGTTAGCTCTCGTGAGTCATGTACTCCTAGTACTTTCATGATCATGGCAACCAACGTCTTAATGAACTTACTTAATGAAACCTCTTTGGTAAGGAAATGTACTGCACTGTACTGTACTGTGTTGCCACTTATAAATAATAACGAAGTCATCGACGTCAATGAAAATTGTGTTGGCTCAATTACATTGTCTACTGTAAGTAATATTTGTCCTACAATCGCTTTTTTCCGATAAAATATGACTATCGAGTTTGGAATTTATGTCTAAGTTACATCTTATGACGATTTCATTCGAACGCAACGCAGTCATATAGCTATCGATAAGAGCGAGGCCACACGATGCGTTGCGCTGCGTTGCGTCGTCGCAGCGTCGTACAATCAAAACAAGGAAGCGTATATTATATTATTGACGTGACAACGTCTTATAATTCGATAGAGCCGGCTGCAAGCACGAAAAAACATGACGCATGCGGCGTTACCTCATGCGGCGTTATTTCGCTGATCGCTCTGAGGCGTTCCATGTATGGCTTGAAGTGCAAGCGAGAGCGCGGAACGAGTGACAAAGAAGCACAATCGGCCTTTGCGTCTCTCTCCTACTTGAGTGAGCGATGCGTCTTCGTGGACAGCTGCTATACTATAGTACATTTACATGTTTTGATCGAGTATCAAGTGCAGTGAAAAGTGAATGTGGTGTCAAAAAATGCTACCATTCCATCAGTATTTTCTTAAGACGTTGTCACGTTCAACTATCGTCAATAAACCGACTTTACAGACAACCAGTTTACTATTGAGCATGAGGTCCTGGGTTGGAACCACAGACATACAGACAAACAGACATACAGACAAAGTACCAAATACGATATCGACAATTACTCATTCTATCTCGTTCTACGAGTACTATACGTACTTTCTATTTCTGCCGTAACTCCCTGCTTACCTAGGACCTTACAAAACGGTACTGCCAGCCGCGTAGTCACTTGTGCGCGTCCATACGATTTTAGTTCTGAAATTCTGACATCCGTGCACCGGCTTATTTGACGCTATCTGTTGCTTTCTTTGTTGACATGCTTTTGTTTTGCATATTTGACACTACGTGTAAGAACTGGAAAAAGATCGGGAAGGCCGGGAAGAGGACCGGCAAGACCGGAGAGACCGGGAAGAAGCGGTAAGAACGGGAAGAACGGGAAAACCTGGAAGAACGGGAAGACCTGGAAGAAGTCCGGGAAGACCGGTAGGAAAACCGAAAAGAACGAGAAGCCCGGGAAGATCGGGAAGACTGGGAAGACCTGGAAGAAGACCGGGAAGACTGGAAAGACCTGGAAGAAGACCGGGAAGACAGGGAAGAAGATCGGGAAGGCCGGGAAGAGGTCCGGTAAGACCGAAAAGACCGGGAAGAAGCGGTAAGAACGGGAAGACCTGGAAGAACGGGAAGACCTGGAATTAGACCGGGAAGATTTGGAAGAAGACCGGGAAGACAGGAAAGAAGATCGGGAAGGAGGGAAAAGGTCCGGTAAGACCGAAAAGACCGGGAAGAAGCGGTAAGAACGGGAAAAACGGGAAGACCGGGAATAAGCCCGGGAAGACCTGGAAGAAGACCGGGAAGACCTGGAAGAAGACCGGGAAGACCTGGAAGAAGACCGGGAAGAAGACCTAGAAAAAGACCGGGAAGACCAGGAAGAAGACCGGGAAGACCGGAAAGACCTGAAAGAAGACCGGGAAGACCTGGAAGATGACCGGGAAGACCTGGAAGAAGACCGGGAAGACCTGGAAGAAGACCGGAAAGATCTGGAAGAAGACCGGGAAGACCTGGAAGATGACCGGGAAGACCAAGAAGAAGACCGGGAAGACCGGAAAGACCTGGAAGAAGACCGGGAAGACCAGAAAGACCTGGAAAAAGACCGGGAAGACCTGGAAAATGACCGGGAAGGCCTGGAAGAAGACCGGGAAGACCAGGAAAATGACCGGGAAGACCTGGAAGAAGACCGGTAAGACCAGGAAGAAGACCGGTAAGACCGGAAAGACCTGTAAGAAGACCGGGAAGACCTGGAAGATGACCGGAAAGACCTTGAAGAAAGGGGAGGCCTGGAAGAAGACCGGGAAGATTTGGAAGAAGACCTGGAAGAAGGCCGGGAAGACCGGAAGACCAGGAAGACCGCCAAGAAGCCCGGGAAGACCGGAAAGACCTGGAAGACCTGGAAGAAGACCGGGAATACCTGGAAGAAGACCGGGAATACCTGGAAGAAGACCGGGAAGACCGGAAAGACCTGGAAGAAGACCGGGAACATCGGAAAGACCTTAAGAATCAGAAGAACGGGAATACCGGGAAGAACGGGAAGACCGGGAAGAAGCTTGGAAAAACCTGGAAGAAGACCTGGAACATCGGGAAGACCGGGAAGAACGGGAAGACCTGGAAGAAGACCGGGAAGACCTGGAAGAAGACCGGGAAGACCTGGAAGAAGACCGGGAAGTCCTGGAAGAAGACCGGGAAGACCTGGAAGAAGACCGGGAAAACCTGGAAGTACGGAACTAAACGAGACCTCTTTTTGCACATTACCATCTACTGTCACCGTGAAATTGTCAAATACGTTCGATTGTAATGTCTCACTAACATTCATTAAACTATGTTTCTCTGCCCAAGTTACTTTAATGGCATAGTTTTTATTGTGTTAATAGCATGGCTTACTCAAAGACAACATTTAAATATGCGTCGTTAGATTACACGCTGTCACAGAATGCGTAAAGGTGAAAAGTTTATTCTAAGTGTTGATCAAACCTTAACAATTTTTGGTCATTATTTATGGCCCATTTTCCGTCGCTTGTTCTGATGGGTGGTATTTGTGTAATCGGTCTTTTAAGATTTGTTGTTGCAAGCGCTATTGAGCATGAAGTCCTGGGTTGGAACCACGGAAAACGACAACAAAAACCACGGAAAACGTCACCAAAAATTTGGTGTAAAACCATGCCGTACTTTTTGAGTTAAGCCCGGACATATATACAGGCAAACAGACATACAGACATACAGACAAACAGACATACAGACATACAGTTATACAGACATACAGACAAACAGTCAAACAGACAAAGTACCAAATACGATATCGACAATTACTCATTCTAGCTCGTTCTACGAGTACTATACGTACTTTCTATTTCTGCCGTAACTCCCTGCTTACCTAGGACCTTACAAAACGGTAATGCCAGCCGCAAAGTCACTTGTGCGCGTCCATACGATTTTAGTTCTGAATTCTGACATCCGTGCACCGGCTTATTTGACGCTATCTGTTGCTTTCTTTGTTGACATGCTTTTGTTTTGCATTTTTGACACTACGTGTAAGAACTGGAAAAAGACCGGGAAGACCTGGAAGAACGGAAAGTCTGGGAAGACCGGGAAGACCTGGAAGAAGACCGGGAAGACCTGAAAGAAGACCGGGAAGACCGGGAAAAAGACCGGGAAGACCGGGAAGACAGCGAAGAAGACCGGGAAGAAGACCGGGAAGACCGGGAAGAGGACCGGTAAGACCGGAAAAAAGACCGGGAAGACCGGGAAGAAGCGAGAAGAACGGGAATAATGGGAAGAACGGGTAGAACGGGAAGACCAGGAAAAAGACCGGGTAGCACACCGGGAAGACCTGGAATCAGACCGGGAAGACCGGGTAGCACACCGGGAAACCGGATAGACCTGGAAGAAGACCGGGACGACCGGGAAGCAGACCGGGAAGAAGACTGGGAAGAACGGGAAGAACGGGAAGACCGGGAGACCAGGAAAAAGACGGGAAGACCTGGAAGTAGACCGGAAAGATCTGGAAGAAGACCGGGAAGACCTGGAAGATGACCGGGAAGACCAAGAAGAAGACCGGGAAGACTGGAAAGACCTGGAAGAAGACCTGGAAAATGACCGGGAAGACCTGGAAGAAGACCGGGAACATCGTGAAGACCGGGAAGAACAGAAAGAACGGGAATGCCGGGAAGAACGGGAATACCGGGAAGAACGGGAAGACCGGAAGACCGGGAAGACCTAGAAGAAGAACGGGAATACCGGGAAAAACGGGAAGACCGGAAGACCGGGAAGACCTAGAAGAAGACCGGGAAGACCATGAAAGAAGAAGACCGGGAAGACCATGAAAGAAGAAGACCGGTAAGACCGGGAAGAAGACCGCGAAGAAGACTGGGAAGACCTGGAAGAAGACTGGGAAGACCTGGAAGAAGACCGAGAAGATTTCTTCCAGGTCTTCCCGGTCCTTTTCCAGTTCTTACACGTAGTGTCAAAAATGCAAAAAAAAAGCATGTCAACAAAGAAAGCAACAGATAGCGCCAAATAAGCCGGTGTTCGGGTGTCAGAATTGAGAACTAAAATCGTATGGACGCGCACGAGTGACTACGCGGCTGGCAGTACCGTTTTGTAAGCACCTAGGTAAGCAGAGAGTTACGGCAGAAATAAAAAGTACGTACAGTAGAACCAGATGGAATGAGTAATTATTGTCGATATGATATGTCTGTTTGTCTGTATAACTGTACACATTATAAAACTTCATCATCATCATCATATCAGCCGAAAGACGTCCACTGCTGGACATAGGCCTCCCCCAAGTGTCGCCACATTGACCGGTCCCTTGCTACTCGCATCCACCGGATTCCCGCAACCTTCACCAGGTCATCGGTCCACCAAGTGGGAGGTCTTCCAACGCATCGTCTTCCGGTTCGCGGTCGCCACTCCAGAACTTTTCGGCCCCATCGGCCATCCGTTCTGCGAGCAATGTGCCCTGCCCACTGCCACTTAAGTTTAGCAATTCTTCGGGCTACGTCGGTGACCTTGGTTCTCTTGCGGATGTCTTCATTTCTGATTCGATCACGCAAGGAAACTCCGAGCATAGCCCTCTCCATTGCCCTTTGGGTGACTTTAAGCCTTTTGATAAGGCCCATTGTGAGCGACCACGTTTCGGTCCCGTATGTAATCACTGGCAACACACACTGGTCATAGACTTTCGTCTTGAGACACTGCGGTAAGTTGGACGAGAAGATACCGCGCAGCTTCCCGAACGCTGCCCAGCCGAGTCGGATTCGACGATTGACCTCTTTCTCGAAGTTAGACCTACCTAACTGGACCGTTTGTCCTAGGTATACATAATCGTCTACAACTTCGAGTGTAGAGTCTCCGATCTTGATAGGAATGGGTGTGACATGGGCATTCAACATGACCTTCGTCTTGTCCATGTTCATTTTTAGACCCACTCTTTTGGAGGCTCTACTGAGGTCATCGAGCATTGTACTGAGATCCTCCATGGTCTCAGCCATGACCACAAAATCGTCGGCAAACCGAAGGTGAGTGATGTACTCGCCATTGACGTTGATGCCTAGCCCTCTCCAGTCCAGAACCTTGAAGACATCCTCCAGTGCAGCGGTGAACAGTTTCGGAGATATGACGTCTCCCTGTCTTACACCTCGCTGCAGAAGGATAGGTTCCGAGGCTTGGTCCTGAAGTCGGACTGACATGGTGGCGTTTTTGTACAAACACTTCAACACCTCGATGTACCGATAGTCAATTTGGCACCGTTGGAGAGACTGCAGTACAGCCCAGGTTTCGATCGAATCAAAGGCTTTTTCGTAGTCCACAAACGCTAAGCAGAGAGGCAAGTTATACTCTTCGGTCTTCTGTATAACCTGCCGAAGCGTATGTATGTGGTCCACGGTGCTAAAACCTTTTCGGAAACCGGCTTGTTCGGGTGGCTGAAAATCGTCAAACCTGCGCGCGAGACGATTCGTGATGACTCTTGAAAACAACTTGTAAACATGGCTTAGAAGTGAGATGGGCCTGTATAAAACTTATACATTATAAATACCTGTTTTCTTAAGTTTTATAATGTATAACTGTATGTCTGTATAACTGTATGTCTGGATGTCTGTGTGTCTGTTTGTCTGTTTGTCTGTTTGTCTGTTTGTCTGTTTGTCTGTTTGTCTGTTTGTCTGTTTGTCTGTTTGTCTGTTTGTCTGTTTGTCTGTTTGTCTGTTTGTCTGTTTGTCTGTTTGTCTGTTTGTCTGTTTGTCTGTTTGTCTGTTTGTCTGTTTGTCTGTTTTTCTGTTTGTCTGTTTGTCTGTTTGTCTGTTTGTCTGTTTGTCTGTTTGTCTGTTTGTCTGTTTGTCTGTTTGTCTGTTTGTCTGTTTGTCTGTTTGTCTGTTTGTCTGTTTGTCTGTTTGTCTGTTTGTCTGTTTGTCTGTTTGTCTAAAAGTACGGCATGAATTTACTTCAAATTTTGCATGAATATTACTTAAAGGTCGGATCAACATTAGGCTACATAAAGGGTGTAAAACACCTCTTCACGGAGCCGAAAGGCACTCGTTCTCCTAATCATTTCGATCATTTTTTTGTTCTACATCATACCTGGGAACCTTCTAGTTACGGAGATATTGGGGGTCAAAGTTACAACTTTAAGACAAGTTTTTTTTTAAATACAATATTTTACTTTAAATACCAATATCTTCCCCGTACTATTAAATCCATCCATCAGCACAATGTTTTAAGTGCGTTAAATTGAGTTCTACCAACATGATTTGACCTCAAAAAAAAAAGTTGTTTCCCAGCAATATTTTTTGCGTTAAGTTACTTAGTTTGATGTACAGAATGCTTGGTTGACGGCTTTGTGATGAGGTGTTTTACACCCTGTATTATCACGTTCTTCCCGGTCTTCCCGTTCTTCCCGTTCTTCCCGGTCTTCCCGGTCTTCTTCCAGGCCTTCCCGGTCTTCTTCCAGGTCTTCCCGGTCTTCTTCCAGGTCTTCCCGGTCTTCTTCCAGGACTTCCCGGTCTTCTTCCAGCTCTTCCCGGTCTTCTTCCAGGACTTCCCGGTCTTCTTCCAGGTCTTACCGGTCTTCTCCCAGGTCTTCCCGGTCTTCTTCCAGGTCTTCCCGGTCTTCTTCCAGGACTTCCCGGTCTTCTTCCAGGTCTGCCCGGTCTTCTTCCAGGTCTTCCCGGTCTTCTTCTAGGTCTTCCCGGTCTTCTTCCAGGTCTTCCCGGCCTTCTTCCAGAACATGCTGATTTCTTCACAATGTTTTCCTTAACCGCTTTGAGAGCAGTGGTGATGAAATAAATCACACAAAGTAATGCGCCTGTCTGGGTTCGAACCCACGACTTACTTTTCGTAAGTCGGGGCTGCACTACATACACTTTAGTATTAATTTTAAAATTCCATCCTTCCACGACATTGTTTGTTCGATGTAGCTCACCATAGTTACACCACATTTTCACAATTTTTTCTTTTAGTCAAAATTTTCAAAATAATGTTGAAACTGTTCAAGTTCTATTCGATCATCTTCTAGTACAATTTCACTCTTTATGTAATTCCAAACTGATAATATTTCCTCTTCTGGTAAATATGCTAGACTACTGCAGAGTAAAACTATAGTTTTGTGACATTTATCCTTAAATATACCCATTTGCTTTGCTTTGCGTTTCAAACTATTGTAATAATAGAAGTCACAACCTTTTATTTCGTGAACAGTGTTAATCTCTCTGAGCGCTGCAATTATTCCCTCTTCAAAATCTATCATTATTTTCTGGGGCTTCCAATCATTTAATTGTGCTTTAATTAAATGAAAAACTGGTTGTCTGTAAAGTCGGTTTACTGACGATAGTTGAACGTCACAACGTCTTAAAAAAATACTGATGGAATGGTAGCATTTTTTGACACCACATTCACTTTTCACTGCACTTGATACTCGATCAAAACATGTAAATGTACTATTCTCAAATCTCAATTCTTTATTGCGTACCATAATGTATAAAGATGGAAGAAAAAATATAGTCACAATTATGGACCCTGTCGGGCACAGCACAAATTTAGTAAGAGAGAGGAGGAAGAATACTGACCTTTTTTTACTATAGTATAGCAGCTGTCCACGAAGACGCATCGCTCACTCAAGTAGGAGAGAGACGGATGTCGAACGCTGCCGAACGCAAAGGCCGATTGTGCTTCTTTGTCACTCGTTCCGCGCTCTCGCTTGCACTTCAAGCCATACATGGAATGCCTCAGAGCGATCAGCGAAATAACGCCGCATGAGGTAACGCCGCATGTGTCATGTTTTTTCGTGCGTGCAGCCGGCTCTATCGAATTATAAGTCGTTGTCACGGCAATAATATAATATACGCTTCCTTGTTTTGATTGTACGACGGAGCGGCGCCGCAAACGTCATCCTACATACAAATCACTACCCCACTAGTGCGTTGCGCCATACAATCACTGTTGTGCATTGCCATTTTGACAGTGATTGTACGACGCTGCGACGACGCAACGCAGCGCAACGCATCGTGTGGTCTCGCTCTTATCGATAGCTTTATGACTGCGTTGCGTTCGAATGAAATCGTCATAAGATGTAACTTAGACATAAATTCCAAACTCGATAGTCATATTTTATCGGAAAAAAGCGATTGTAGGACAAATATTACTTACAGTAGACAATGTAATTGGGCCAACACAATTTTCATTGACGTCGATGACTTCGTTATTATTTATAAGTGGCCAGTACATTTCCTCACCAAAGAGGTTTCATTAAGTAAGTTCATTAAGACGTTGGTTGCCATGAGCATGTAAGTACTAGGAGTACATGACTCACGAGAGCTAACTAATATATCTTTTGAACCGACGATGGTACCTATCTACGATGTAACTAGGTGGAACAAAAAAGTCTCATTAGTTACGTTAAAGTTAAATTTTTAAATAACGTAACTACTTGGAATAAAAATGTTCAGCTAGTTACATCAATGTAACTACAATGTAACTAGGTGGAACGGACAGAAATTCTTTGCTAAAAACAAAAATTATAGCTTCTCGTGACGCCGACTTTAGCTATGCATATTTTTTTAGCACATTTTAGACCACTTTTGTCAATGAAACAGTCTTGGAGTAAGGGTTCTTATTACTGTCAATCATTCCATACAAACGTAGTGAGACTAAAGATAGTCTATGACTTACGTTACACACGTTGCTTTTGATGTAGTTTTCTTAGGAAGGATGTTATATAACACCGGATGAATCTACAAATAGCAAGTGGCAGGTGGCCCATCTGATATGAAGCTGTGTCAGGGAAAGCTTTTGGAATAGTATTGCATTTGTCTTCATGACAGGAAATTCAAAAGTTTGTTGTACAAGACGAGCATTTTACAAGTTACTTTGTAAACCCCTGAAATCTCTTTTCTCTATGCTATGGGTATATCGAGAAATCCTTATACCTGGTCTATCTTCATCACCAAGGGAACCCCTTGTACAAAAAATAACCACTTAGATCCAAGGGTTTCAAATGACCATTGAATAATCAACCAGTGAGTGAAGAGTTTTTTTTAGAATATTGAATTGTCTGTCTTTAATTTGTCACGCACCATCAGATCGATAACACCTGCTTTAGATAAATGGGGTTTGAGCTTAGCTTATAAGCTCAAACCCCATGTCAACCCTGAGGAGGCTAGAGGACCTGACTATTTATCAGAACAATAATGAGAATGTTAAAAATGCTTTGCATAAGCTACCGATGGTTTATGACAACTGTGATAAAAGTCGTGTAAATACGAGCCGAAATATCTTTTGTCCCTCTGCTTTACCATCTTACAACGGGATTCCGCAATCATAATGACGCAATTACACTTGGTCGTTCTCCCGAATTCGACTACCTATAGAATTCGAGTAAACGACCAAGTATGCGCCCGCTTTCGGACAAGCTCCTTCGGCTAGTTTCAGATACCCAAAAGTGACCTCTCTTTCACTTTTATCAGTGCAAGCGGGTGCAGGTACTCGATTTATAGGTACTTCATTAAAACTAACCATATTCCAGTACGACGTTCAGTGTAACGAATGTATCGCGTGTCCAAATTCTTTCGAGTACCAGAATAAAAAAAAAACAAAGGAGAGAATCCTTTTAAGCAAGGAGTATGCTTGTTTTAGGATGTTCTGCCTCTCCCTAGGTTATATTATTATTTTTGAGTTATGAAAACTGATCAGGACGTTAAGTTAATTTATACATTAAGAAAACAATAAAAATAGGTAAGTACAGAGCATTTTTATTAAAAACAGTTAACGCGCTGTAATGTAGTGATGTGATATGTGTGTAGGAGATGGGGTGGAGGTAGGAGTAAGTGGGGAGTGAGGATTTTTTTAGTAAGGAACCCTTTTTTGTAGCTAACTCTGCTACTAGTCTTGGGATCTAAATTCATGTAGGACATAAAATTTCATTAGCGGCATAAATTCAAGCTAACGACCAAGTAGGCTTGTTAACTGAAAAAATCTAATAAGTCCGTCATTTAGATTATCAAAAAATATTTGACCCGTTTTTTTTCTTTTGTCACGAAAACCAAAATTGACGAAGATACGACGCTTTTATAATTCCCAATACGTCACTGTTCGGTATCATTATTAGTGAGTACTGACGTCACGAGCCCCCACTCCCGAGTTTTGATGCGTTTTATCTTTGTCAATATTCGTTGATTTACAAAAACAAAAAATACGTGTCCATTATTTTCAAATACTCTAACTGACGGACTAAATAGATTTGCAATTTATTTATGGTCAAAACAAGCCTATTGTGTCACAATAATTCGCATTTCAAAATTATTCCAACTCAAATCCCAATTCAAAATCCTAATTCTAAGTCAAGATTCATGACTCAGTATTAGTCTAGAATTCCGCCTAAATTGTTTAAACTCACATATCAGCTGTTGACTGTATCAACATCGACGTGCCTCATCGGCTTCACTAACTGGTTGCTAGGCAACGCATTAACGATACGTTACAGATATGTGAGATAATTATTACTGTTCGGTGTAGTTAGGAACTTCATAATTATATTATCAAGAATGCCTTGAGTTGGTTTGAAATACTAATGTGCGTCTTAAACCTTTAGGGTCAAGGTTTTAGATTGAATGGTATTTGTTGCGGCTGTTTGTTGCGTGATTTTGGATATTGTTTTTATAGTATTAGTGCTTCTTTTTCTTTGTCGTGTCAATGATTTTTATAATTGAAGTTACCTTAGCGTATACTAGAACTGTATGTCTTATAAGAGACGGCACGTCCACCTTACCTAATTTTTTAGTTCATGTTTTTCATGTTAGCCGGTTCAGTCTACTGCTGGGCTAAGAATTTTCCCATACCCGGAAGGCCACGCCGTTTCTTGGGCCTGTCTAGGTAACTGGTTACGATATCTGCCTTCAGGCTCCCACTGTGTGACCATTTGACCTGATCCCATCCTAAAGCTGTGACCCAGTTTATAATACAAATACAAAGTCTCATTTAAAGAAAAATGATCTACTAGATACTGCAAACTAGGATTAAAAGAAACTAATGAACGAACTTTACGTTTGAAACCGAGAAGGTTTTCATTTCGTATTACAATATTTTAATTTCAATTGATATTCATAGCTAGCTAATGGATCTAAGCCGTTAAAATAAAATCGAAAACCTTTTATCTTATTTCTTAGGCTATTATATAGCACTAGCTGTACCTGCGCGGTTTCACTCGCGTGTTTCTTAAATTGTTGTTTATTTAATGAGATTTGCCCATACGCTAAATATGCGCTTTGATATTTAAATTGGCCAACGGAATCAAAACATCAAAATTACCTTCATTGAAGTTTCCTGAGAATCGGGTTACTTTTACTCCCTGTTTGTCCCTTGAAACACCTGGAACTCAAACGGCAATAATTCTCCCGCTGCCATGAGTGATGCACCAAATATGATAGAGATGAAAAGAAGCAAAGATTTTTTATTTTTTTTTTATTTTGAGAGGCTAAGAATTTTTGCTCAATTAGAAGTGATAGTAATTAGATGGATGGATAATCAATCCATTTAATTAAACAATGCGCACGACCGGTAAGTGATGTAAAAATATTATTTGGAACGTTATTTTCTTTATAGCTATTCTTTTGCAACACCAGCCTATATCCAAGATACAACATTAAAATTAAAATACGATCGTAGGTATTCAAGGACACCTTTTCTAGTAAGAACGACTAATACTAAAAGACCTATTATAGTAATACCAAAGTGTAAAATACACAATATGTAATTTGCGAAGAAATAGACATAACAAAATTCCAACCAGGCAATAGGTAAGAACACAATAAAATGATTATCCTCCGATTTAAAATTACTAAGTGAAACATACCGAAACGAAGACAAACCAAACAACGATGATGTCAAATATTTCACAGCAAATTAGTAGTAACAGCAAAATATCGCAGAAGAAAAATGAGCTTGAGCTCGAGCGTGTTTCGCTTGTTCGTTTTTTGAAACGTTTATTCTTACCCTTCAGCAGACGCCTGCGTACTGAAAAATACTGGCCACCTAGAAATTGGCATAAAAACTATAAAGAATCTCATTTCAATAACTTTCAGCAGATGCCTGCATATCACTGAAACATACTGGCCACCTAGAAATTCCGCTTAAAAACTGAAGATAAACCTCAAGGACCTTCCAAATTCTTATTTCAATGTAAAATATGCATTAACGCGTTGTCGTAAAATTTAATTTGGATCTCTAGCGGCTTCCGAATTCTAATTTCAATGTAAAGTAAGCAATAACGCGTTGCCGTAAGATTCAACTTGGATCTTTAACGTTTTTCATACAAACATTATAAAACCCTTTTTTGTACCCTTAAGAGCCGAATTTCGTAAAACCTTTTCTCAATAAGCACCTAGAAGCCGAAAGGAACATTCAGGCCCACATTCACGTTTCTAACTTTAAAAATATAGGACTTTCATACAAACTTTGACACCCGTTTTCAACCCCTCGAGGTGCGAATTTAAAAAAATCTCGCGTATGCTACGCAGTTAGCGCACTAGCAGCTAGACGTAGCTAGCCTAAGGGTCAAGTCACACCGCAAAGTGACGCGACGCTGCGTTTTGCGCACATTTTAGTAGCCCGACTAAAAAAGAAACTATATTTACTACACGAAATGGTATACCTACGTTTCATTGTGAGAATTCAGAATACGTTGCACCATGCAGCACGCTAGCAGCACACATGCAGCGGAACGTGTCTACATTCGCTGCGTGCACCCGCCCCGCCGGCGCCGCCGCGTCCACGCGCATTCATCCACTTTCAAGCGCATGAGAACGACGACACAAGTCGCAATGGCGGGCACAGGCTGCGTCTCGTGGTGCGGTGGCGTTGCGCTGCGCTATACAATCGCGCCACACCTCGCGTCGCGTCGCGTCTCGGTATGAACGCGCCGTGCTGCAGCTGTGTAGTTGTGGTGCAAGTATACTGAATCATGAGTGCATAGCATGAGGTCTTGACTATGATTTCCAGGCCGAGCAAAAGGTTATTGGGTTTTTCCTTCCAAAATTCCTCAGTGGCAGCCACGGAGTCTGGATTTGTGCCCGTTTGATGGGGATAAGCTCTAAACATAACTAACAAAATCTAAGTGTACTATTAAGTACTTAATTCTCATCCTCTTCATAAGATTGATGCGAATCGCACGGGGCCGGTCAATGTGGCGACACTTGGGGGAGGCCCATGTCCAGCAGTGGACGTCTTTCGGCTGAAATGATAATGATGATGATGATGCTTAATCCTTCGGGAATAAGAGGTGTAATGTTATGTTTTCAAGTTTTTTTAGTATTATGATGACTAGCCATTAGGGTTTGATAAAAGAAATGCTGACCTTAAATTTATTTGAGGTTTTCAAAAACAATATTAATGGCTGAGAATGATTCTCAGATAAGTCTAGTTAAATCATATCTACTTCAAACTGAATTTACTTTAGAATAATTTATTAAGCAAGCAAGATAAGTACGAGTATTTCTAAGAAAACTCATGAAACTAAAGAAATAAGAGCATACGTTATAATATTCTCCGTCATCCTTACGAAGAACGAGATTTAAAAGCTTTATGAAGATGAAGTAGGTGAGAAAAAGTGCCATATTTTATCAAACCTCTCTATGACTTGAGAACCTCTATATTTTTATAACATGTCGTCTCTTAGGTACTTGTTCAATTTATATGTAAGGTCCGGTCTTCTAGTGTCCATTACTGAAAGATCATAATAAAATATAAAATCAAGCTTGTTTTGCTCGAAGTTTCCTCTTCTCTATGAGAGGGAAAGGGCAATAATCCACCACGAGGGCCCAATGCGGATTAGTATCTAGATGTTACATGTCTTCAAATTTTTGGTTCTAGGACATGCCGGTTTCCTCAAGACGTTTTCCTTCACCGTTTTGAGAGCAGCGGTGCGCACATTTAGTTATTTTATACTGAAGAAAAAGTTAATGAAATTACCCAATAGCATTTTGCCGACAACCAACGGCCACGGTGTCTCTTTCGAACAGTCCGCAGCCCCGTCAGGCTTCGGCCCTGGCGGACCCCTTCCTTTCTGCTGACATCTCTTTGAGACACAGCCTACCGTCATAAGGTGGACAGACGGCGAGCTAGCCCATAGCTCACCGTCCACAGGCCCGAACCAACAAGGACCCTAGGCTTATATGTAACACTTGCGATCGCTAGACCAACGTAGCAGTATACATTGTTTTGTTATACTTAAAAGAGACGAATTCACGTATTTTATCATTCTCTTCTTGATTTGGTAACACGTTTTCGTCACGACGTCACATCATTCATAGGTAAGGGCGTATACACATAAACACGATACAATGTTGCATCGTGCTACGACGCGGCATCGTCTCACGATGCGACGTCGTATCGTGGGAATCTACGACATCACAATGTGTCAGATTGCGTCATGTGGTCGGTCGAAATAAACATCGAAAAATAGACCGCGCGGCCTCCTCTAACCAAATGAATGCGGCACCGGCGAAAGAAAGCTTCAAGGACGTCGTACTGTGCATTGTGGCAAGTTCCGATGTCGTAGATTCCCACGATACGTAGTCGCATCGTGAAACAATGTCGGATCGTAGCACGATGCGACATCGTATCGTGTTCGTCTTTAAGTGGATGTTGAAAATACCGACAATGCACTACTCGACCAAGGAATCATTATGCAGGACTTCACTCATAGCAGTCACGTTTGAGACGCGTAAACCAACAGGGCAACTCAAAGCTGAAAATACGTGAAGTAAAGCACCATAAATGTTGTCAAACCTCTATATTTTTACGTCATGACGTCAGTCGATTTATAGGGACGGTCCGATCTTCAAGTGTCCATTACCCAGACAGTCCCATTAAAAAAGAATGTGACATTAAAAACGTATCAGATTGTCCGAAGCTCGCCCCTTTGATGGGATTACCTCTATTTTCCTTGATAAAAGGAAAATGTCATAATGATAAGGTATCGGGGTCTGCTGAGGTTTTATTTTTGTTAGGACAGTCTAGTTCAAGAGCTGGGTAGTGGAAACTGTTGGGAAGTATTTTTGTAAGTAGGTAAACCAGTTTTTCTTTTACGTGGTTGTTGTGCGAGGAAAAGTCAATAAAAATATTTCATTCATATAGGCCTAGATGGGCACTTATAATTTGTTGAAAAAGGTACACAGTTCGAGTTGGTCGTTTCCGTGGAGAAGAACCGGCAAGAAACTCAATGGTTACTATTTGAAAAATCATTTGGTATTACATTATTGTGTAGGGTAGGCCCGACAATAGGTCGTTGAGAAATAGTTAGGTAAGAATCTGAGCATGAAGTTTTCTGTAATATTTTCCCCGAAGGAAATAGGCGTCAATTAATGTACCATAACTACGAGTATGCGAGACCCAAGCCTCCACACATTTGGGAGCAGCCAAGAATCAGGAAACGCTCGCTTAGAGAAAAGAAACTCTTACCTCACAGGTAACGTGCGTCCTGTCCTTGTGGTTGATATTATAGCGATCGATGCTTGTCGTTTGAAGAAAATAATAATTCTTTAGTTGGCGACGTACGTGGTTAGAAGAAAATTGTTGTACTGAATATTTTCTGACAGGCGCGCATAAGTGTTGATTTGACACTTGTCTCTCTGATTCAAATTTCGATTATGAAAGCGGCCAGTCAGATCGTTGCAGCAGAAAAAAGAGGTGGCAATGAAACAATAACTATGTTTGTTCTCTGTTCAACACTATTAACTTGTGGCCCATATGTTATCTAGTAGGTAGCCGCTCCATGTAAAAAAGTAATAATCAGCTGCATATTATTGTTAAACTGAAAGTTTACAAAACATAACATCATGCCTGTAATATTTGAAGGGCTAAGCAGTGATGTACATTCATAGTACACCGATAATAAAAGAAGAATGTTAACTGGAGCCCTGCTGAGACAGCCAGAGGGGGTCGGGGTAGACCAAGGAGAAGATGGCGGAACGTCTTGGATGGCTTTCTTTTGAATTGGCGAGAAGAAGCACGCCATATCGTGTGAAGGGGAAGAAATGGAAATGCTCACAAAAGAAATAATTAATGCTCTCAAAAGAAATAATTAAATTAACAAATAAAAATCCCGTTTTTTTTCTAAACCTGTTACTGATCCAATCAGTTTGAAGAATAGAAATACTTCTTCTATCTCAGCTCAATTTATTCAAACTTTACTATTACTTTTTAGAACAATGCCCACTTTCCATACATTGAAAAACCTGATAATGAAAGTTAATGTATTCTTGTTTGTGTTTTTTTAGTTTTTTATATATCGAATTATTTTCAGATGTACACCTACCACTGCTTGTCTCTGCATCACCCAAAGGTTGACTGGTAGAAAATGCCTATAGCATTAAGTCCGCCTCTGTACTATGTGCTTGAAGCGATAAATAAATAAGTAAATAAATGTATAGTTATAAGGTTTAGTAGAAAGAGTACCTGTAAGATTAGAAAATAATGCCTTATAGTAATTTTTACGATTTAAAGTCTACAAAGGCCAAAAAATATAAATGTTACTTTTTAGGTTAGGATTTGCCTTTACGATAGTTTGGAGTTTTTTTACATAAATAAGTCTAACTTTGATATTGTATTGTGAAAAGTGATCACTTGCCTACCCATTTCGTTGACCGCAGTACATACATACCTACCTATCTGATAAACAATCGGGAAAATAATTAAAAGACTGTTACAGTGAAATGGTTTATTAATAATCGTCATTTTCATCTAAATCTCTTATAACTACGTCATCCAAAAATTCTGCAAGAGCAGAGATATTATCTTCAAACCCAGCCCATCCAAGTTACCTACCACACTTACGTCATAACGTGAGTGCAACATTCAATAGTCCGTCGACCGACCAAACAACTACAGCAGTATTCGACCATACCGGCTCTGCCAGACACATTATTTTCTAACAAAATATAGACATTATATTGTTTTCTTGAAATGTGCCTGGACTTAATTTTTTCTCTTATTAGAGTTATGTCACCATTTCCTCTCAGATTATATTGAGAAAAATCTCGTGTATCCCTGCGCCATTGCCAATCGCAGAACTCAAAACTGTCGAAATATCTAAAAAATCCGTTTCGCTCGTGCGAACTCAATCATATTCGGCATCATTAATTCATTTAATTATTATGTTATTTTCAACCGATTTGTATTATGCACAGACTAATATAAAACAGTTATTGATTAAATAAAACTTGAAATAATGTATAAAGCTGAGAAAAAGATTTGAATAAGAATAAGAATAAGAATAAGAATAATTTATTTAAAAAAAAAGACAAGAGAATAAAGTCAAGAAGCAGTGTGCAAAACGGAACGTTGTATAAAGTGCGTAGTTAGATGCGTTCAGGATAATTGAGATGCGTTCAAAATAAGGTAATAAGCCGTAGAGTCAGCATAAAGAAAAATTGAAGAAAAAATTTTCTGGCCTTCTTTTAAAATTGCGTAATTAATGTACAATTAAATGAGCTAAATTTTAGTATTTATTTCATTTCTATACATTGTCAGGTGAAAAATGGGCATCCTTCTTTAACTAGCTAGCCTTCTCAATAACAGTGGCTTTAATCCACCACGCGGGGCCAGTGCGGGTTGGTAGGTGTCACATGTAAATGTATGTGACAATGACTACCATCAACAGATCTGAGCGTGGGCTGCTGTGCCACCTGAATCACCAGCGTCAGACCTTCCATCCATTGACGAATTCATTAATGTTGTCAGGAAACCGCCTCTTAAAAAATCAGCAGGTGAAGATAAAATTTCTAATCGGATGATCATAGAAGCGTGTAAAACAGCGGGCGACGCCATTCTATCTGTTTTCAACCGATGTATTGCGGAAGGCGTTTTTCCTCGCGTATGGCGACGTGGCTTTATGCGAATAATTCCGAAAAGTGGTGATAAGCCACCGGACGACCCTAAGTCGTACAGGCCCTTAACCCTACTACCAAATTTGGGAAAACTCCTGGAGCGTCTTATCGTTCCGCGTTTGCTACCGGACGGACCTAAGTTTCATAACAACCAATTCGGATTCACCGTGGGTAAATCTACTGTTGACGCGGCACTTTCTGTTAGAAAAATTGTTAATAACTCTGAACACAAGTACGTGGTTGGAATCTTTTTAGATATTTCCGGGGCTTTTGATAACGCCTGGTGGACGATGCTAATACTTAAAACGAAAAATCGTGGCTGCTACAAAAACACATATAATCTTGTTCATTCATTATTTTTAAATGGTACCGCGCAACTAAAACTCGGACATCATTCTATGTCAAAGTCCCTTACCATGGGATGTCCACAGGGCTCGGTAATCTCTCCGTAGGTATGGAATATAGGTTTTGATGATTTCCTCGCGATCCCACTCCCACCGGGCTGTTCATTAACCGGTTACGCGGACGACGGCCTGCTGCTCATTCAGTCAAGTGCCCGGGCTGGACTCGAGAATTTAGCTGACACTTGCCTACGATTAATATCTCAGTGGGGCGATCGAAACCGTCTGACCTTTGCACCGCATAAAACATTTCAACTAATTTTAAAAGGTGATCTTAAATCATAGCCGAGCATTAAATTTAATAACGTTCCCGTGAAAAGAAAGCAGTCCGTGTGCTACCTTGGACTGGTCTTAGAGAGGAATTTTTCATTCGTAGATCACATAAAAAATGTCGGTGAAAAAGCTAAAAAGAACTTTTATTCCTTAACGAGGATATCCAAATCTACGTGGGGATTGTCATTTTTAACTTTAAAGGCCAACTACGTGGCTACATTTGGGTTGTATGTGCTACGGGGCACCTGTTTGGGCCGATAGGGCCACCATAGGAGCGGTGCGACGTAAATTGCTTCAAAGCCAGCGTTTGGCGTTGATATTCTTATGCAAAGCGTATAGGACGGTTAGTACCGAAGCTCTTCCGGTGCTTGCGGGTGTACTTCCAGTCGATCTGGAGGTGCAGCGGCGGGCTGCAATGTACTATAACGCGTGAGACCACGGACGCAGACTTTTTAACCGTACGTGATCGTGCTAGGATTTCTAGATTATTCAAACCACAGACCGACGTCTGGGAGGAACTTTTATCTGAATGGCAATGTAGGTGGGACAATTCCATCAAGGGCAGGCACCTCCACCCAGTTCTTTCCATCCGTTCGTGAGCGGCTGGACAGGACATGGCTGGAGGTTGATCACTGTGTTGCCCAATTTCTCACGGGCCATGGCAACTTTAAGAGTAAATTATTTTCCTTCAAGCTTGTTGACTCGCCTTTTTGTCAATGTTCAACATCTGACTGCGAATATGAACAATCTGCTCATCACATTTTGTGGGAGTGTAGTCTTTGGCAAAATGAACGCAATATTATGTTGGATAGTGTACAGGTTACATCCGGAGTTATTTACTATACGGACCTTGTGGAAACTAGAGCAAATTTCCGTGCGTTCAAGCGTTTTTGCCATACCTATTATTGGAATCAAATATAACACTCTCAACTAGGACCCATTAACGTTAATATTTATCCGTGGTGCTTGGCAACTGGGCCTATCCCAGTTGTTAACGTCCCTGTGTGCCTATTGGCCTTGTTTCGTTCTGTCTCCTGCTGATATGGAGGGAAGTGGAAATTACAGTTCTTTCCTACTCCTCCGCTATACTTTCTGATTAATTTCGTTGCGGGATCCAAGACAGTTAAATTCATTCTCTGGGACTTCGTCGAGCTTCATTGTCTCGGCGCTTTTCTGGTGGTCGCCACTGTTGATTCTGGCTTTCAGGAGTTACAGTGGTTTGGGCGTGTGTGGCGGGATTGTCCCAAAAAAAAAAAAAAAAAGGTGTTTCATGTCTTCAAATTGTCTGTTCTTTGACATATCGGTTTCTTCACGATGTTTTATTTCACCGTTTTGAGGGTAGTGTTGATGAAATTAACTACACAAAGTTATGCGTCTGCTTGTATTCAAACCCATTGACTTACAACTTGGAAGTCGGAGCCGTTACTTTTGGGTCACCACATCTCACTTTTACTGATTAAAACCCACCCATGTTCATTCTTAACTCTGTATGTTCCAGGGTCGCGGTATATCTAATGAACAGCCCGCAGTCTCGGCAGGCATCGTCCCTTAGCAAAAAAGAAAGGGGTCCGCCCTTTCTTTTGTGCTGTCACATTTTTAAGGCGCTCGTAGAACACGAACGTGCCGTCGACACGGCCTATCGTCAAAAGACGGAAGAGATTGACGGTGAGCTGCTCACCGTCAACAGGCCCGCGCCTACGGTGTATCCTCTAGCCCTTGTATTTTTTTTGCTGCTTTTGTTTTTTTTCCTTTGTTGATATCACAAGCACTGACCTTAGTAGCAACTATAACATGGCCATTTTTATTTCTAGGATCTCCTATACTGAGTAATTTTAAAAGCGGCAACCCAGTAAAATTATCAGTGTTTTTTAAATCAGTAACATCCTCGTTAAGTACTTATTTATCTAGCAAACAGAATGTTTATTAACTGTGTCACTCCAGTCAATTTTAATAGCCCAAAGTAAGCAGACCGAGTACAAACAAATAATATTTTAGCCACAAAATAAAATGTTTCGTGAAACATTCCTATTTGCAGAGGCCGTCATGTTCTGGTCAAAGTAAACTTAGAACAGTATTAATAAAAATACACCAAATGTTATAAAAAATATTTTATTAACATTTTAAACATATCCCTAGGCACCGGATTCCAGCAAAATATCACGTTTTAACAAGTTTTTTTATTAAAAAATAACATTTTGTATATACTACTGTGACTTCTTGTCTTCGGATTCATCATCGCTGTACTGCTTTGGTGTTTCACCAGGCTTCAGGAGACGACCCACAATGTCGTACTTCTCTGTAAAATTATATTTGAATTATTAGTTAGATACTATTTATAAATTTACTATAAGGGTCCCACTGCTGGGACTTAGACATATCTCACTGTAAAATTAAAATGTCAGATTTGAATTCAACAATAAAATGAATTTAAATCTGTGCTAGATCTTTTTATATCTGAATAGAATTGAATTAGAATTTTAAATAAATTTAAATATTTCAAATCATTTCCAGTCGTTGTATATTATTTTTTACATGGGATTATATGTGCGTAATATTAACAAATGTTACGCACCGAACATTCAATCGTACGAATGTTTGCAAATCAAATTCGTGAAGCGATTGCGAGTCCATTACACAAAATAAAATTGTTTCTAGTGAATATAACTCTGTATTTACTAAACCAGACTCAAGAGATAGCAATAAAAGTATAGGTACAATGTATGATTGGGTTTTAAGATTTATTTTACTTCGTAGCATTTAGGTCCATATTCACCGAAAAGATAACGGTATGATTATCCCAAAATAGGTGTCACTGTGACATGTTCCCATACAACAATGTGTTTTAAACAGCTGTTTTTAAAAAATCAGACCGTCATCTTTTTGGTGAGCATGGACCTTAGTGCATTCAAGGATGTTCTAGTAATTTAATTCGCTCCCACACTGCTATTGTTGTTTTGTTTATTAATATTCTATTGTTTCAGTGATTGCTTCGATGATGAAGTAATTAGCATGAGTATTATATTTATATACGAGTACACTCATAAAAGAGTATTTTTTAATCATGTTTTATTCAAGGAGAAAATGGAAAAAATCGTGTTATTTTTATTGTGACCCTGAGTAAGATATTACTAACAAACGAGAGCGAGAGTTAGGATTGACAAATATTTTTTTTCATTAAACTGACCTTGATTTATGACTATCATTTAAATATAAAATAAGTAGTAAGGACATTTTCAAAAGGACCGTAACAATATTTATTAGGTACCTCACTAGGTTCTTACAACTTACCTTTGAACTGGTCTTCCCATTCCTTGGCCGAGGCAGCCTCATCAGGAGTCAAGTCACTGACGTCATCGTACTCCTTGTCTGAGGCAGCTACCTGACCAGTAGCCAGACCTCGTGTAGCGTCTTTACCCGCGAAGGCTGAGTATGGGCCACCTGGAATTTAACAAATAGAAAGTGTTAATAATCATTCAATAGTAAAACATACATCACTACATATTATGAGACAAAGTCCTCCACCGCGTCTGTCTGCCTGTCTGTTTGCGATAAACTTATAAACTACTGCACCGATTCTCATGCTGTTTTCACCAATAGATAGAATGGTTCTTGAGAAAGGTTGTAGTACATAATTTTTACGCAGGCGAAGCTGCAGGAATCAGCTAGTAAGTTATATAAGATTGCGCCGGTAATGCCACCAGAGATCAGACAAATGTATCCCCATAATACATGGGTGTATTTTCTCATATTAGTACTATGTCACTAGTTATATTTTTTGTTTGAGTCCATGTAATAGGGGAGAGCCTAATGCCATGAACTAGGCACAAATCCAACGTTCGGATTTTATTTTCTCTTGGGACACTCCTATTGGAAAAACCCAATAATAAATACTTTGATCAACCTGGAAATCAAACCCAAATTCACTTAGCAAGAGTAATTAGCACGATTTGGACTACCTGTGTAAAATGTCCATGTAACAATGTCGCTGTTTTTGCAAATTTTTGCTGTCACAAAGATGGTTTACTTGGCAAAGAGCACACTGGAGAAATGCCAGAAATACAAGACGAAACTCAAAATACTATTTCCTAATGCAAACCAATCAACTGTCACGAAAAAAAAAGTAACAAAACAAACAACAGTTTGACTCCACACGAGTAATAGAAAACTAGAAATCCAAACTCCCATATATTTATTCAGAAATATTCAGAAAACTTCAACAGATTCCCTAAGTGTATTGTTTCAAGAAGATTACGGGAAACTATTTCGTTTTGGTCAGAAAATAATATGTTGCGCGCTAGGGAGGAATACTAATGGCGCTCGTGGAACTGACGTGAATGATAAAAGTGTTGCATTTACATATATTTAGGCATATATTGAACTGGTAAATGCAATTAATATAATGGTCGAAGAAATAGAAGCGATGGTTGATAACCATGTTGAAATACATCTTTTCAAGACCGTTGAACATAACAAGCTCATTGAGGCAAAGATTTTAGAAAGACGCAAGAAACAATCATAATTAATTTGGAACAAAAAAACTAACGAGTAACTTAAAAAGTTTCTCTCAGAAGGAAAATATCACAAAGACCGCTGGAAAAAGGTAAACTCTAGTATCTTCAGGACAGACTCTAATGGAAATTGTTGGAAGAGGCCTAAGCACACTGAGATAAGGGACATTTTATTCATTTTAAAGACAGGCTTTTCATATATTTATTTATTTAAAGGACTCAAGACAACACAAAATTTGAAACCATTCAGTTACTTAAATATCAATTGTAAACAATTTATAGATAGTATTATTGTAAGAATAAAGAAGCTTACTTGAGAATCAGTTATAGAATAATATAAACAACCCAACGACAGTATAACTAGAAATATTGTGACTTGATGTTTTGGATTCAACGTACTCTAATCGTGTATTACGTTACTCTATAGAATATATTACTTTAATAGAAGACAGTTTCCTTCACGTGACAGTTTATGATATAATAACGGATGTTTGTAAAACAAAATTTACATGTACACTATGAATTTTACTGGAATTTATAACGTCTATGGCTACGTAATTATACACCATGCTTAAAGTATTTTGGAATCTATAAATATGTTATTAATCACTAGTTTTTGCTAGCGGCTTCGCCCCGTGGAGTTCTATAATAGTGCAATGAGATCGAATTACCGGGATAAAACTATCATATGTGTTCATTCAGATTATAAACTCTCTGTGACTAATTTCATATAAATTATTGTAGTTTTTGCGTGAAAGAGTAGGTAATAAATACATCCATCCATCCTCAAAAACTTTCGCTTTTATAATAATTAGTAGGAAGTAGGATTCCACTTTTACAGTCATAAAGAAAAGTAAAAACACTTGGCATACATAGACAAAACTTGAACACGGATTTAGATAAGGACTCCCTAAATTTCCATCCACGCAAATGTTAAAAGAAAGAGACACACTTTTATGGGACGAGATTCCATTAAAAGGATTTTAATTCACCGCTTCATGCATTCATTTAAATAATTGCACGCTTTTCTTTTTTTTCGTTGGAGGGCCTCGGCCCCTCATGAACGTAAAGCGTTTACGTTTTAAAAATTAGTTCCGAAACCGTGTTTGCTTGAACCGTGTCTAAATTATTACTTCCTTGCATATAAACAGTAGTCGCTACTTACTGTCGTGTTTTTGGGAATTTAGTTTTTTAGCTGAACTTTGTTTTAGTGATAAACATCAGCTACCGTTTGAGTTGGCTTGTGTTTGCATTCAAATAATGGTTTTAGATAGTAACATCTTTGTTTATGTTGAATTTCTGTTTCTGTTATTGGCTTTAAAATTTCATTCATACAACCGGTTGGGTTAATAATTCCACAGCTTAGCTTAAGCTGCCATTGTTTTAGTTTTTCCCAGCAAACTATAGTTTTAAGTATTACATTACGTTTTCTCTTTTCTCTCAAATAATATGCTCCCCCTCAAACATGATGACGTCATTCAAAATGTAAAATCATTATATATTATAAAAACAACGTCGACTTTTACCGAGGTCGAATCACTTGAAGCGCTACCGTCTGTTTATAAAATCAGGGACTATGTATAATTACCGCACCGCATTCAATTTTGAAACTTAACGTTGGAGTAGTATGGTACATTTTTGCAAGGAGCAACATTGGAGCGGAACGTTGATAAATGCAGTGTCCTCGTTGTCAGTAACTGGGGGCATAGGTGATTACAAAATAAAATTTATGAGCAAAATTTTTAAATTATAATAATTTTGGAGTAGAAACGGGACATTTCAGTGAACGTTTATCTATAGTTAACCATTCAAACATTATAAGTGATATTATTATCTGCCTATCCTTTTCCCAACTATGATAGGGTTGGCTTCCAGTCTAACCGGATGCAGCTGAATACCAGTATTTTACTTGGAGCGACTGCCTATCTGACCTCCACAACCCAGTTAATATTGGGTAATACGATACTACGAGCAGCGGTGGCCCAGTGGTGGCGGCCCTGACTTACGAACAGTAAGTCGTGGGTTCAAACCCAGACAGGCGTATTACTTTGTGTAATTTATTTCATCACCGCTGCTCTCGAAACGGTGAAGGAAAACATCGTGAGGAAACCGGCATGTCGTAGAACCAAAAAAAAATCGAAGACATCTGTCATCTACACCCGCACTCCGCACTGGGCCTGCGTGGAAGAGTATAGCCCATTCCCTCTCATTGAGCCGTGTCCCAGCAGTGGGAACCTATGAAGATACAGAGAAGTTATTACTCGTGCCAAAGTGACCATTGTTCATAGTATTGAATTTTTTTAAACTAGTTAGCTTAGTTAAGATAGTAAAAATATATACCTTTTTAACCGACTTCCACAAGGAGGAGGTTCTCAATTCCTCGGATTTTTTTTTATACTATCAATAATATTTAGTATTTACCAATAATATTAACATGTTCAAAATGTTCAAATCAATGAATTTTACCGTGAAACACAAGATTACCTAGTTTAGGCTCAAAACATGTGTGAAGTTGACTTAAATTTAAGAAAAATTTAAACGTTTACCTATTTTGAATACATTTTACTATTTTTTTTTATAACTTGTTAAGACTGGTTTTTGGGCTTTTTGGGCCTCTGACTACCTGTAACGACTTTCAAAGATGCCAGCCGGGACCAACAGCTTAACGTGCTTTCCGAGGAACCCATCCACAGACCAACCAAGGCAAGCACGGCTTAACCTAAAGATCGACCCGAGCGGCTGTTATTATTTAGCCACAAGCTCCTCCTCATATTATAAATGATGATAAGAATAATTAATTACACATTAAAATATCATGTTTTTTTGTTCCTTGACCGAAATAAAATAAATTAAAAATGGTATTTTCAAAGTTAAAAGACAATATTTGCCAGGTAGTTCTCTAAACCAAACAATGTGACTGTTTCAGAGAAGCTGATAATTAAATTACCAATGTTTTGCTCAGACAGTTTGATGATTCTAATTTAAAAAAAACCGGTGTCATAATGATAAAGCAATTATCACACAAAAATACGAAGACCCGGTTATGATAATGAGTATTAAATAATCTTAAGTTGTGTATGTTCCACAGATAGATACGGAAAGTCACATTTTTATAATCTGTTGCAATAATTATGGTAGGTAAAAATAAAACAGGATGTAGTGGAAAATATGTTTAAAGCATCAACATAATCTGTTTATAGTATAGTAAATAATATTGTGTTGCTGTTTATAATATTGTATAATATAGTTCCCAGGGCTGAGACCCTCGATTTTTATTGAGAAGGAGTAGGCTAAATTCCACCACGAGAGTTCACTGTGAAATAGCAGATTTATTATGTACGTACTATGTGAAAAAAATATCAAAATCAGGTTCAAATAGGGCAGTTATAGACAGTTTTGTATTGTCGAAACAAAGATAACAATGAAACGTAGCTACAGTTCCAGTCACAAGGCATAATAACTGAAAGTACTGAAGTTACCCATTTCACAGCGTAGATCTCTATCGAGAAGAACGGCCAAGAAACTCCATGGACACTCTTATAACCGGAATATTATTTCAAAATAGTGGTTACATCATTCGTATTGAGATGGTATAAATTATGTGAGAATGATGTAGCAAGATATGCATATACTCGTAATAAGCAAAAAGGTGTCTGTTGAGAAGATGAGTATCAAAGAAGTATGGAAGCAGAAAACATGCTGCGCTGACCCCAAATCAATTAGGATGAGGGCAGAACATTGATAATGCATGTATTGGTTGTTTTTTAATCATAATTTCCAATCATCTTGCTAAACGTGTAAAGCACGTTCTAGAAAGATTCACTTGAAAGACACACTTCACAAAGCAAAATCACAAAACTCTTCAAGTAATCGAATATGACATAAGTATTATGTTTCTTATAGTATTAGATAAAATAGGTAAAGAGAACATTCAAGTTGTATAATACTGTTTATCAGAACAACGAGTGCGCTGATTGATAATTTTATCGATGAGACGATTGAAGACATTGATAAGTGAGTCGATAACCTAGTCGGAGCAGGTAACAAAATTCTCGTTGAGAATATGATAGTCATAAACGAATAAATGAAGCTTACTGATTATAAAACATACCCTAGAATTATATAACTTAGCCCAGTTTAATACTATAGCATAGTAACTAGGCTGGAAATGATTATTCCAAAATGTACGGGCAACTACAGTATTTACTTGTTAATTAACATAGTAATTACGCCTTGCCGTTGTACTGTATCTTTTTATTTAGGCAATTCTAAACTGCCGGCAACTACTCTATTTGAAATAAAAGCGTAGAATTGGAGTTTGAAACATTAATCACAAGCGTGTTATCTCCTGTTATCAGTTTCAGGTTTCAACCAACTCAGTATTGATGGATCGTAAACGATAACATATGCGTCAGGAAACTTGCTATCATAAACTGTTCATGACATCGTAAAAACTCTGAGAAATTATTAAACTTTCTTGTGTAACAAGTTTTGACGGTTTATCAGTTTAGTTTTTTAATGACTTGACGTGGTCCTGTTTCTGAAGTTAAATCATCATTATGACTCAGATAGAAGAAACCTTGCAGTTTAAAACTGTGCAGAATAAAATTAGATTGCGGGTAATCATAAACGGAGCATTGCTTTATTTTAAAACAATGATGGCGTGAACGCTCTAACCAAAGAGGTCTCACGGTCTAAGTTGTCAAAACATTAAGCATAATGCTGGGAAACCATTTTGACACAAAAATGGTTTTCAAAAATGTTCTGTCTATGCTAAAAACATGTTTTTGTCATTTTTGTTGTCTATCATAAACAAAAATGTTTTATTTTCAGTATGCGCACATTCAAACGCTTGTCTAGCTAGATTCGATGATGAACTAGCACGTACTATGTTATTCAAATAGCTAAAGATAGGCTTCATTTGAATACATATTATGTTCTGTATTCAAATGATGTCTGAGGGTGCTTATTAGCTAGATCTCTAGGTCAAGTACGTTCTAAATAAAGACTTCCTGCTTTAAAAAACTGGTTTATATTACTTTGGAATTGAACATTGCCACGAGCATCAACGTAATCATTGATAATTTTATGTCTAAACAGTCCCATACTTCTGAAAACATACATAACAGTATGAAGCTGTAAGGACATATTCGTGTGCTGGTAAATGCGATGTTGTATGACTCGAGTGTTTTTTTACAACTACAACGAAGTTGTGTCTAAGTGCTACGTCTCGGCTTATTTTACTGCGAATAGTTTTGTGATAGTTATGAAAATTTCAAGTTATTGCTTAGGTGACAAAGTACACAAACTACATACGTCATATTTTGATGGTCTAGAGACAAACCTACCCATTTATCTAGGCTAACAGGATGATCGAAAGTGGGGGACTAAGTGAGCAGTAAAGGATCATTCCAAGTGGTTCGGACGAATTGTAGATGCGGTTCCAGTCACTAGACCCTGTCAGGTATATGGAGGAGGTACCTTTGTGTGAAAACGTTAAACTGCAATTTGGATCAACTGCGAATCGGACCAACCGCGAACTATACATTTTTTGAACATTGAGGTGAACCTAATTTGCCAGTTATTTGGCCACCAACCACAAATCTAGATGCCGTGGTTGCTACTGAGAAATTGAAACCTGTGGGAGTACTGTCGCACGCAGCAGCAATGATGTTAGACCCGGCAGCGCGCTCTGAGCATGGAAAAATGCGATTCCGTGCTTCATTCTTGTTACCAGCAACATAACTTTATTCACTGTATGTTATGTAATTTATTGCCTTGTGTACAAATAAATTAAATAAAAATAGGCAGTGACGTTTATCAACGACATGTTATTCATATTTATCTAGTCATTCTGACAATGATTTACAAAGTACATTTGCTGTGATAACCTTACACTGTTTTGGGATACTGAACTTTAAATCAGAAGGGTCAAAGGTTTTTGTCATGGGAGTCTGTTCCCATCCAATTTCTCAGAAAGTCCTGGGCCTCTTTGTTGGTTATCTATCAATGGTTCTAAAGAAGTAAAACAATATTGTCTAATAACACACTTCATCATCATCATCATCATCATCATCAGCCTATTAATGTTGGGTCACAAGCATCTTCTCCACTGATGGGTCACAGGCATTCTCTCTATGAGAGGGAATGGCTATCAGACTTGGATGATGGCAATGCAGATCCTGGCGTGCAATCCTTAGAGGGTATGAGGTACAAGAAATGTTGTCGTTATGAATAAATGATATGGTAAGGGCTTTGGGAATCCGCTGGATGCGAATCATACGGGACCGGTCAATGTGGCGACACTTGGGGGAGGCCTATGTCCAGTAGTGGACGTATGTCGGCTGAAACGAAGATGATGATGATGAATAAAAGAAGTGGCTTAGATAGTGGATTAGAAACACACATGTTTCTAAAAGTATCGTTTAAATCGATTTCATAGGTATTCTTGACTGGCCTCTAGCCCTACTGATTCATTATTTATTTAAATTAAATACACGGTTAAGTGTTCGTAAAAACTGGTTGGCATTCGAGAATACGTTATTTTACGTAACAGTGTTGTTTTTTAGACCATTACTGGTACCCCGCGGACCGAGAAATAAAAAAACTGAATACGTTAATGTTTACGTTTCTTTTCTCGCTCTAACATACGTGAGAGACAGAGATGGGTAAATACCAAACCTAGCTCGTTTGTGCTTCTTCGGGAAACACAAAAGTTGGATTCTATATTATGATACTCAATCCTACTAATATTATAAATGCGAAAGTTTGTGAGGATGTATGTTTGTTACTCTTTCACGCAAAAACTACTGAACGGATTTGGATCAAATTTAGCACACAGATAGTTTATTACCTGGATTAACACATAGGATACTTTTTATCCCGGTAATAAGATCCCGTGGGATAATTTCAAACTTCACGCGGGCGAAGCCGCTGGCAGAAGCTAGTAATATTATAATGAGGACTGAGACAATAGGGTCTTTATTCTCATTGTTTTTTAGTTGTGTGATGTTTTAGTATCTTAAACATTTAGCTTCCAATGACTTGATGACAGCACGAGTTATTTCCTACTTAGTGACAAGGTTTACCTTGAATCGTTTTTTATCTAGCTATAAACACTCCAAGACAACAGCACTCTAATGTGAGAATATCAGTGCATTTTTCTTTAAATCAGTTTATATTACAAAACCGTTTCCTAGATTGATTCCTCTACTTGTATCAGGATAGCAAACAAGCTCACTAAATAAAAAAGCAGTTCCTACACACTTTATGACGAGTGAAATCGTAAAACTAGGCACATTTTATTGCGCACGATCATAACCTTAACACGTCAAGTACATACAATACAGCCGGTATAACCCTACCAAATAGAGAAGACACTTACCGGGACCGTAAAATCTCTTGCCCTTGGTTACATCGAAAATAATTCCGTTGACAGCGAGCAACACTCTGCCGTCAGGTTGCGTTCCATCGTAATTCTTGATCTCTGCTACTGTCAAATCCTTCCTCAGCGTCGGTAATCTTGGAGGTGGTGCAGCCACAGTCACTTCAGTTTCAAAGTTCGACTTGATTATTTTATACACGAGGTACACAATTATTGCTATTAACACAAGGTTTAGTGGGCTCATGAGTTCGTCCCATAATGTAGGAGAAGCGGTTTCTTCTGACATTTTGATAGGTACGTGTGCTTGCGCCGGCCGCGGTTACAAAACTGATCTATGGTCTCGTTATCAAGCCACTATAAGGTCAACGAGTGTAAGGCCGTCACTAGACGTGTATGTTTTAAAATTCGACGGGATATTTACTGATTTTTGTAATGTGAAACCGTTGTTGCTGTGACAATCTTTGTTTATTTAACTGCGTTGCATTCGCATTGTTGGACGTGGTTAACGTTCCGATTAGTGATTTTAAAGCGATTTAGCGCTGCAAGTGCAATAACTGTTCTGTCTTTGTTGCTAATGATGTTACTTTAATGAGCGTATAATAGTGTGGAGTTAACTTTTGAATACAATAATAGAACGTTCCTTTATGGTTAACTGGGAGCAATTAATTTGATTATAATATTATTGTTGTTTTTATATGCTTATCTTTAGGTGTGTAATGTTATCGAATTGTCTTAAATCTATCTGTTTAAGTACCAAAAATCAAAGTCATGCTTCTTTTCTGCGTTTCATCGTGATGTTCCTTTATCTATAAAACTTAAACTTTGTCATGACTAAACAAAACTTCTTCAGAAACGACGTTTTAAAACCAAAACACTTCCGAAAATAAAACATTCGCCGAAAATATATTTACGGCACAATATATATTTCATTTTTTCCAGCGGCTTCATACCTAATCTGACAGGCGATGGACTCAGCGCATTTTATGAATGGGGAACGAACTAGGAAATCGTTGGCTTGAATAATAACCAGTTTTTAATTATCATATCGTACGAGAGACATGTGTATACTTTGTACTTGATGGACTTTGCGCTAAGTAGTGTAGAATATAAAATAAAATCTGTGTCAGAGGTATTGTGTTGTTTTTTTTGAGTTTCACAAGAAGTTTATCCCTTACTTACATAGTAATTACATAGAATTACCATGACTTTTTTGCAAAAAATAAATGTTAATAAGGTAGACGATACAAAAGTCTAATTGGTCTATCATTTAGATTATCCAAAAATCATTGACCCGTATTTTTTCCTCCGTTACGTAAACCAAAATTGACAAAAATACGACGCTTTCAAAATTCTCAATACGTCACGCCTTGGTATATTTTTGTGTGAGTTCTGATGTCACGAGCCCCCACTCCTGAATTTTGATGCGTTTTTGTCAATATTCATTGATCTACAAATACAAAAATGACATGCCGCTTTGTATTCCTCAAATATTGAATTCCTTTGTACCGTAATCATTTTACACTGGCCTGAAAGACCCCAAAACTTGATTTTACACCACCCAACCCCTCGTTATTGGTGTGTTTAGTAACTGCAGTTTTTATTATTCAAAATACTTCTAAGATGTCTTCAGGAATCACTGTTATAGCTAGTAACTCAACTCTCTTGAGCACACTGGCAGATTTATATAGAACTAGCTGACCTGCGCAACTTCGTCTGCGAGTGAGGGTTAGTTTTTTTTTAAATAATAAGTATCCTATCCTACTTCTAATACCTCCAAGAATATGTGTACAAAGTTTCATGATGATCGGTTGAGTAGTTTTCGCGTGAAAGCGTAACAAACAAACTTACATTCACATTTATACAATAGTAGGGATAGGGATTCTCCAGTTATTTGGTTGTTTCATCATGGACCGAGCACTTTTCAGATAATATTCGTATTGAGGACCTATTAATGTACCTTTATAACCCGTTATGGTGACGATTCTGTAATCGTAAAAAGAGGAATCATTCAGTCAGTATTTACGTTTTAACGATTCAATAACGATTCAAACAGTATTTACTTAATTTCCATGGCCAACTGCGGTGTATTTTTATAGTATTTTCAGGCAGTCAGAGTTACTTTGATTTTACGCTACCACACCAAATAGTATAAAACACGACAATCACCATGAAATTGCAATATCTATCGTATAATAAATGAGCTAGCAAAGAATCGGTACACGATGATTTAAAATTTAACACAATCCATTTCCGATTAATTACGATGCTATTAATGTACGAGTTATCAGAACGTGCAGTGGATGTAAAATCACATTTGTGACTCGACAGTTATTGTAATGATCTGTTCTCGTGTTTGTATACAATATCGCAGCATGCCATCGTGACTGGGACAAATTGTTGAACAGGGACATTGACACGTAGCTATAATCTAAGAAGATCATTGTGATAACGATATGATGAAATGAAATATAAAATTAAGTCACTTAATAAGTAAACAAAAAAAAATAAGGGCCAGTTTCACCGGTTCCGGATAAAGTGTCGGTTAGTTATCTGATAGTTAATACTATCTACCACTTAAAGGCTGGTTATAACTAATACGTTTTACCTACCATATATCGCTATCCGACACCTGTGAAACCAAAAGTGTTAGTTTATCTGGCAGATCAGTTCCTAATAGGCTAACAGACACTTTATCCGCAACCGGTGAAACTGGCCCTAACCCTTACTAATACCCTTTATGCTGTTTTTTAACCTTGCCTTTCTTTTTCGCGTGGCTAGTGCTTAACCGGTGTCAGAGTTTTCATGCCGCGCCCATGGCTCTTACTTGAAATTATATGCCGTCGAGAAATATCTCTCCGGCATGCTGGTTTGGTTTCCTCATGATATTTTCATGGTTGCGCTCCGAGGAATGATTTACTTAGAAATAAGTGCGCTCTGAGGAATACCTCGATAATAATTATTTATTTATTTATCAAAAGGAGAACCAACAGCTAAAATAACTGAGTTACAATAAATTGATTAAGCGACACAGAGCCAATTGCAGGTTCTCACGAGTAGACACAGAGATAATAGTAGAGGATCACAAAATAGCAAGCACGATAATAATACAAATTATTAAGGGTATTAAAAATAAGCACTAAATACACTCATACAATACGCCCATAAATTCAAAAAATCTGTTGTGCTTGTCTTGGATTAGCACTCGAGACTATGATTTGGCAGTCACATAACACATAGTTTTACGTTCTAATGCAACTGCAACACAGTCAAAGAGAGGCTTAACACCCAGTAGGATGAAACGTTGTCTGAATGTTGTTGATGATCCTAAAATAAGACATTGGCGGTTAAGCCATAATGTGTTTATCTTTCAAACTGATTCCTCAGCCTTTGCTTAAGGTGAAAGCGTCAGGGTGGCCCGCGAAATTCAAATTTTCTTACATTTTTTTGCAATTTCGAGGACAGTGCTAAGTTTTATGTTGATAAACATTAGCACTGAAGAAAGACTTTGACCGCGAAAAAATCGTTCATCGACACTTATGAACTTGGTTGGTTGTATTGATGATTTTGATGATTATAATTCCAGTCGCGACCGATATGTGTATCAACATACAACAAGGGACTGCCCTACGAATTGCAAAAAACGTAAGAAAATTTGAATGTCGCGGGCTACCTATAAGCATCCTCCTTAATTCGAGGTTTCCAAATGTCTTCGTCTTACGTAGGAAATAACGATAAACCAAAATAGGTGCTGAAGCCACATTTATAGATCTTAGCCTTATGCCTATGTCCACTAACACTGAGTGACAGAAGGCCTAACTTGAAGCGCAATTGATTTTCAACGCTCTACTTATCACCGAAAGCTGAAATTCCAACATTGCGTTAGTGCCAATGCGTTTTAGTACGAATTTATTTTTGTTTTGGTTCTCAGTTTTACTGTATGACGTGATAGGCACATGTGTTCAACATAGTTGACAACATACGCACATGTTTTAGTTTATAAAAACACAAACATCCTGAAACCAGTTATTGAGCCGTTATTGTGGATCAAGGTTACGTCACAGAATACGTTAATTGAATTGGCAATGGGCCGGCCATATGACCCGTACAACCGATGACGGTTGGGGTATACGTGATCTTGACTGGAAACCGCGAGTCGTGGAATGTCCTCAGGCTCGGTGGAGCGACGATCTTTGCAGGGTGACTGGTAGCAACTAGATGAGAGTTGCTGAGAATTGAGTTGAATTGCATGCGGATTGCTGAGGATAGCTGATGATGATGACGGTCCCGCTGTCTCGTCGCATTGTTAAATCAGGGGTACATTACAGCAGTTTGCTTTGTTTGTTATTTGTCTCCATAGTAACATACATATATCTTGCGTTTTCATGATGACAAAAACTGTTACGTGATTTTAATGATGACAATTATTTTTTTATGCTCTTAGTGCTTAGCCTTTCTGATAAATGTAGGAACAAAATAACAAACAAAAAATAAACAAAGAGAAACCTTGCTACCATAATTTTATATTACTACCAATCTTTTAAAAGACAGTGCAGCCACGATAATAGTTCCAGAAATATTAAAAACAGTTATATCTATGAGTGCAACGCTGCACTTAGCAAGTGAATAACAAAAAAAACAGTAGGTTTTATTAATCCAATTAAATTGAACACAAGTTTCAATTGTATGAATTCCGTTCGAATTTTAAGTAACTCCCAACAAGCCGATTAAAACTTTATAAATTTTTGTATCGCTCATTTTAAAATCGGCAGTGTATTGTTTCGAATTGGCGATTATTGTACCCAATTTAATTGGATCCCTGACAGTTCAATTAACTTGAACAATTTTTGATCTGTTCCCGTGGCCTTTATGAGTGGTTTATTGTTCTTGGGCTTATTTTACTGATTGTACTCAAATAGCTTTTATACTGTTTAATTATCTTAATTACGTACGGGCTGAAATCTGTTTGATGTTGATCGCTGGAACGTAGTTATTCGGTTATTTAAATGCGCATTATTTTAGCAATATAGTTTTTAATATCAACAAGTTAACTTAATGACATGGTCGGCAGAGGACTTGAAGTCATGCATTAGTATGTAAACTGAAGAGTTAAACTCACTTTAAGTTATGCACGGGAACTTCAACATTTCTGAGATTTTAATTAAAGTTTGCTTTGCAGCACAAAGTGCAAATCACACATTCTTACCGTAGTCTCGTACGCTGGAACTGCTAGAAGCCATCTTTGAATTATTATTTCAGAACTTGAATCATAGCATTAAAATATTTACTACAGAATTATATATTTTTCATTGTCAAACGATTGTCGGAAACCGAGCGCTGGCCGAAATTAGTGCAGTTTTACGTCTAAGTTTAGCAAAATTTCTTTAAAGATTCTAGCAAAATGAACTTCAAAACAATATTAACCGTTACATAAACATAACATAACATATAACCCCACGCCACGCGCCGCAGAGGTGTACCTAATAGTGAACCCATATTTCGGATCCATTTTAACAGATAAATTTCTGATTCAAAAATCTAATAACACTGCCTAACCCAGGTATCGAACCCAGGACGTCATGCTCAGTAGTCGTGCCTGTTATCACTAGACCAACGAGGCAGACCACGATAAAGAAAAATAATGAAAAAAAAAAGTAAGAACCTTTTTGAAAATATCGTCCAAAGAAACTGGCTGTTGTATTTGCAACATTGTTTCCACGTCAAATTGCTAGTTCACCGTAATGCTGCAAAATGAGAAATGCTTCTACAACTTTCCAGGGGCATATAAAGTAGCTGCATCAATATTAATATCTGTGTAGAGTTCAATACCATCGGATTACCATAACCGTTCGCTCTGACGTCTCTCTTCTACATTTAAATATCTTGAAATTCATGAATACGGGGTGAAAAATTACACAGACGATTCATTAGGTACGAAAAACTTATGTGGAACCTTTATGTTAGGTGTCTCCTCTATGTTGTTTTGATGAATGGATTGTGTGATAGATGTTTGAATAAGGCGACTGACGAAGAAATATGGACGATCCATATAAAACGAAGTCTTCAAAGAAATTGGGATAAAGGCTACATGACGATTATAGTTTAAGTATTTTATCAAGCTGGAGAAATCTTGAAAAGGTGGACTTCATTTCCGGACCAAATCAATACTTAATATTATAAAGCTGAAGAGTTTATTTTTTATTTGAACGCGATAATCTCAGGATCTTCTGGTTCGAATTGAAACGTTATTTTTGTATTGGATTTTCCATTTATCGAGAAAGGCTTTATGCTACATAACATCACGCTACGACCAAAAGGAGCGGAGCATAGAATGTTGCAACTGGGAAATTTTGTATGAGCTTTTTCTCTCTTATGTGCCGCAGGCGAAGTTGCGTGGGTCAGCTAGTTATCTATAGATTCGGCTAGTAGTGATTTCAGTGTGTAAATATAGAACTATCCATTTTTTTCTTAGGATGGTTCATTTGTTGTAAAAAACCACTCGAAATTCAAAATTTAAAACTTCACAAGAGTTGACTAGTTTTAAAATTAAATTGCTCAATTCAGAAACCGTAAATTTTGAATTCAAAATGCTTCATCTTACTCTGCTTATCCCTTAACAAATAAAATCAATGATGAACTGTCTTCCTTTAACTTAACGACGACGTTGAGATCGTCTTCAAGTCTGACCACATGCCAGCTGAATAACAGAATTTAATATGGAGCGACTTCCTAGCTGACCTTCGCAATCCAGTTATCCGATACGTAATATTGAAAATGTAAAGGTTTGGACGGATGGATGTATGCCAATGTTAAGTAATAATAATAATATAATAATAATATTTATTCACAAAGTTAGGACAACCAATCGTCCAACCGAATCGTTATATTTGAAATGGTACAGTGTAGAGATGGTTCGGCTGTCTTTAGACTGATTCGCCCTATCCCCTCGTACTAGTATAAAACTGTTTCACGAGCGGATAGTATTCCTCAACCCTAGAACAACATATTTCCACAAGGTTCCAGTTACAAGTCACATAATAGCAGCAGTGTGATTACATACTGTATAGGTTATAAATCGTGGTACAGATAGTTATATTAATTAAGCTACAAATGGTTTGTAACAGTAAGTATAATAGTAACAGAGACAAGTGAAACAACCGCCTGCAGAATGCACATTGATTTATTCGTAGATAAGGCGCGTACTATAAACATGGAAATAATCATTACACATGTCATTTATACAACAACTCATTCCCCATACTATAGGTAACAGTCTCAATTAAGGGTCAATCCCCACTAAAAGATCAGCGGCGCGCAGCGGCCGTAAGAGCAAGTGACTGAGCGCGGCGCCGCAAGGGGCAGTGTGGCGCCGCGCGGGGCAGTGCGGCGCCGCGAGAGGCAGCGCGGCATCCCGAGGCGCCGCAATGAGCCTCCGCGTGGTAGCTTTGAAAACTAGTGTGCGATCTACTTCACTCAAGGAAAGTTGGGTAGGGCGGGCGGGTAGGAAATGGTCGCTCGCGCGCAGCCGCGAGTCTGTCAGCTGCACCGCGGTCGGCCGCACGTCAGCTAGCTGCGCCGCGAGCAGCCGCGCGGCGCCTCTTTTGACTAGTCGGTAGAAAGCTCGTGCAGCCTTGCGACGCCACGCTTCCCCTCTTTTGCCTTCAAGTGACTATGAACTTTTTAATCACGTGGATAAGATTCAAAATAGTTTGTAATATTTTGCCTCAAAAAGACGCTGCCGGCCGCTGCTCTTTCAGTGGGAATTGACCCTTAACGTTTTGACATTATAATGTTCTCTAGGAATCTTGCGTAACAACTTACGAGATCCTCTGTATCTGTTGTTCCCTCATTTGTGGTGAGTTGTTTTCTCACAGATCGTCGTGAGACTCCTTAGGGTCTTCGTTCTGAGATGTGGACTGTTCGACTGTTTCAACAACTGGACCTGATGAAGGTTAGTTTAGTTACTCAATCAAGCCAGAACGGCTTAACGGATCTGGGTTAAACTTGGCATAGAGATAGATTATAGTCTGAAGGCATAAAGTCACACAAAGAGCAATGGATAGGGCTATGCTCGGAGTTTTCTTGCGAGATCGAATCAGAAACGAAGACATCCGCAAGAGAACCAAAGTTACCGACGTATTATATTGTACAACGGGCTGGTGTCCGTAACTTCACGTCCAAAGCGCGTATTTTGCGTATGGGCTATAATCCACCACATGGGCCTAGTGCGGTTTTATGGTAGACGTCACATGTCTTCGAATTTTTGGTTCTAGGACATGCCGGTTTCCTCACGATGTTTTCCTTCACCGTTTTTGAGAGCAGTGGTGATGAAATAAATTACACAAAGTAATGCGCCTACCTGGGTTCGAACCCTTGACTTACTGTTCATAAGTAGGGGCCGCGACCACTGGGCCACCGCTGCTCTCAGTTCCCGACGTAGCCCGAAGAATTGCCAAACTTAAGTGGCAGTGGGCAGGGCACATTGCTCGCAGAACGGATGTCCGATGGGGCCAAAAAGTTCTGGAGTGGCGACCGCGAACCGGAAGACGTTGTGTTGGAAGGCCTCCCACTAGGTGGATAGATGATCAGATGATCTGCTGAGGGCTACGGGAATCCGCTGGATGCCAATCGCACGGGACTGGTCAATGTGGCGACACTTGGGAGAGGCCTAAGTCCAGCAGTGGACGTCTTTCGGCTGAAATGTTGATGATGACAGTCTGAAATAGCACATAAGATACTTTTTTTTGCTCTTACATAGTGATCCACGCGAACGAATTCGCGGGAAAAAACTATGTAGACCAATTATTTTCTGTTACTCCACTACAATAATTCTACACACACATAGAAACACCTACTCGAACAAAACAAGCAATTCATTTGTCTCATATTCCATTTTACTTTGCGTAGGTAGTCAGTTGCAATGAATACTTTTGCCGAGGTTTTAATATCGGAAGCCGTGGGTGGAGGGTTTTTCTTTATTAATTGAGCGAGTGAAGTGCTCTTCAGTTTCCGAATGTTATAAAATCTACACGGCGCGGCGGTGGAGGCTTGGAATGTTTGCAGTTGGATAAGTGATGAGTATTTTTGGCAATTCTAAGGTTCTGACCTTAAAAGGTATAAAACGTGTATCAGAACCGATTTTCTCAGGAACGGGTATAAAGAATAAGAATAAGAATCATGGCAAGAAGCAATGTCTTGCAACATATATTATGTAAAGGGAAAAATATGAAAACCGTAAATATGTAGTTTAATAACTAAGTACCTAAAAGTTTATACAGGACCTTCGGTAACAAGTAATATTAGTCGAGTTCTCTTTCTATTTGCCTAGCCTTTTATAAGCCCGCTTTTTTTTTATGCTCAGCTGCATCCGGATGCAGCTGAGCATAAATAAAAAGCTGGCTTAGAGGGTTGGCTTCCAGTCTAAACGAATGCAGCTGAATACCAGTATTTTACATGGAGCGACAGCCTATCTGACCTCCACACCCCAGTAAGTACCAAGGGATATCGTCTTAACGAGTAGGTAGGTGGTTAAGACGATATCCCTTGGTAAGACTGATAACTCGCTCAAATACTTAACTTGATCTATTTTTAAGATAGAAAACTTGAAGTGTTTAGAATAATAGCTCCCTTTAAAGTTCGTTTAATTGATTGTGCTTCCCCTCTGGACATTCCGTCATCTTCACAATAATCAACGCTCGTTGCATTGATAAAACGTAGATCGCTCGAATGTTGCTAATTAAAATGCACAGGCGCCTGAGTGACTGACCTAAAATGGGTCGCTTAGAGCGGTTTCTTTTAACCTTATCGCCAATAATCTAGAGCTTATTGCATAGAAAACTATGACCTATTTTTTATAAAGGTTCTGTCAAACTGCGTCAATAACTGACTGACTCTGTTACCAAAATCTCCTTGAACAGATATTTCACAAAATTTCTTCAGGGAGATCTTAGTAACACCTCTTTATAGACTTTATATTATACCACTAGGTGTCCATAACCGGTCTTTTTTCGCTATTTATCAGTACCAGGTTGACCAAACCATTAGTGTCGGTCAGGACTACAACTGGTTTTAAATGAACTACAGACTTTTGGTACTAGTTACTCTATAGATATTTCTATTCCAAAATTCAAAATTCCGTAACACACAGCTTTTATCGAGCGGCACTCGGTGTCGAGACCGGCCGGCCTCAAATCGTCCATGTTGTTTTATTGATAGAACCTACATGGGCCCACTTGGCCGGCCCAAGTACCTGTGTTTCTATGCGCATATTAATTCTTGATTAATAGCTGGTATTGTTTATGGAGACTTTCGAATGAATTTAGGAGACGATCGAGATTGGAGCGAAATGTGTAGTTCTTTTTTTTCTGTATAAACGGCCGGCCTGTGTCCTCTTAAGGGAATCGTCTACCGGGGTTGCGAGACTGTTCAAAAGAGATACAGCGGCCCCGGAACATAAAGGGCGAGGAAGGAAAATGGATGGGTTTTAGTCAGTAGAAGTCTGACACTACCTCCCGCTCAGTCCAGAGTGCGAGAAGTTATTTGATGATTTCCCATCCGTATGAAAAAGGGGACCTTCTACGTACAAAACATTATGCTGGCATACAAGTGCATATTACTCTCTCTATTCAAATCCCGCAGTAGTAGTAGACGGTCGTCTTTTAGAGGCCGAGATAGTTGATAGCTGAGTGGGTGTGTGTGTTACGACTTACTAAGAAAAGGCATGCCGCGAACTAAATTAAAGTTATCTGAAAAAAACGCAGGTGGTCTTTTTGTCCTGGATTCACGTGTTCCGGCACGGATTGCGCGTATACCAAAAGTTTACCTTAAAGTAATTTTGTATAAGTTCAATATCATCTAACAACAATACAGAACAAAAACGCAATTGGAGCATTGTGCAGTATTTTCATTGAAAAGGATTAAAACATTTCACGCGTTTGATTTGAAGTGATACGTCACGCGTCGTTTCAAACGGATATTTTGTGTTAAAATTGAAAAGTTTTTAGCACACGTCGGACATTGAAACGCCCTGCAGGTTCGCGATTGGGATGTAACATAGAAAACAAAAAATATATAGTTTTAGAGAATTTCACACCTCGAACGTTGTATGGATTAAATTCATAAGAGAATAAATAGTCTCCTTTGAATTTCAGCCTTACAAACGTTCAGACAACCCATAGGACCTGAGTTGTGGAGGTCTGATAGGTAGTCGCATGTAAAACACTGGTATTCTGGTATTGGTTAGAATAAAATTCGACCCCAATGCAAGGCAAATAGTGATGACATAAAGGAGACTATTAGAAAAAAAAATGATACCATTTCCCAGTAAAATGAGTCAGGATTAGTACGTAACACTTCTAACAGCAAGCAGTTGCAAGTAAATTACGATTATTTACACGTTCTCTCAGCTATCGTAACTTGATCAAATTAAATATTGTCTTTTTTAAACTTTCACGATCAGAACACATTATCTATCTTCTTATTTAACAATTTATTTTTATTTATTTATTTAACAATTTATGTACACACTAAATACAGTAAAGAAGAAAGGAATAGAAAATAGGTACAAAGGTGATGCTTATTTCTAAAGAAATCTCTTCCAGCATACCTGCGAAAGGAAAGTAGATAAAAAGAGTCTTCTATACTTATAATAAATCTGTAGAGAGGTCAATTCTGTACATGAAATATATTTACAAAATAACTATCGGGGGGTGATTAGTGATCGATACTGATGCCAAAAATGCAATCAGTAAAATTTTTGTCTGTCTGTCTGTCTGTCTGTCTGTATGTTATTTATAGAAAAAAAAACTACTCGACGGATTTTAACGAAACTTGGTACAATTATTCTACATACTCCTGAGCAGGTAATAGTATACTTTTCATCACGCTACCATTAATAGGAGCAGAGCAGTGAAAGGAAATGTTGGGAAAACGGGAGAAGTTACTTGGTTTTTTTAGCTTCCGTCGCGTGTGCAGCCTTAATGGTTAAAGCTACATAGAAATCATGTATAACGGAAATATTCCACATAAAATTATATAAAAAATATCCCAAGACAGCATATGTCTATCTTTTATAGTTGACTCACAATAACACGTGTAACTCCCGATAGCTTAGCAGTTCGGAGAATAAATGTGAATGTAAGTTTGTTTGTTGCGCTTTCACGCGACAACTACTGAACGGATTTGGATGAAATTTTGCACACAGATAGTTTATAACCTGGATTAAAACATAGGATACTTTTTATCCCGGCAGTAAGATTCCATGGGACAATAATCAAACTTCACGCGGGCGAAGCCGCTGGCAGAAGCTAGTAAAACATATGAAGACGGGTATTTATCGTGAATTTACATTTAATTTAAGCCCGACGTTTCGACCGGATTGCATCAGCCGTGGTCGCGGGGAGACTGAAGTGTTGGAGGTACAGCGACAGCAAAGTGAAGGCGTTTATTCAACTTCCCTCACTTGCTTCATAAATGGACACTGTTAGTGTAGTGTGTTGTCCTAGTGTGAACCGGCCCTAATTAACATTTATGAAGATCAGGTGAGGGTAGTTGAATAAACGCCTTCACTTTGCCGTCGCGGTACCACCAATACTTCAGTCTCCCCGCGACCACGGCTGGTGCAATCCGGTCGAAACGTCGAAATACCCGTCTTCATTTATGTTTTATAATTATATCAAATTAAACTTAAAATTCGTCTCCAAAATCAGAGAATCTTTCGTTATGTGGTAACTGTTACAATGGAACGACAACGTTCTAGTATTTAAGTACCTTACTGCAATATATAGATTATAGAGAGGTCTGTACCCAGCAGAGGGTGAAGTCAAGCTGTGGATGATCATCATCAGTCTATTTATGTTTCCACTGCTGGGACACAGCTTAGGCCTCCTCCCTATGAGAGGAAATGGGCTATATCTATGTTCCGGCGCATCACTAGCGCCTGAGGGAGGGCGCGCGGGACGCGGTCGACCTGGCCCGCTACTTACTATCAACCGCCTTAGCGAGCACACGCATTCGCGCTCATACAATTTTTTTATATACTTTCGGCCGCGGTCTACATTGTGGAACCTTGATTATAGTTTTTAATTTGGAGTCAGATCGTTTCAATCAACAACCATCCATCCCCGTACGGAACATTGGTGACCCCGACGTGATCCAACGGAACGAGAACGGAACTGAAGAATAATTGCGAGAACATTTCCCCAGCGCCGACCTTTGGACCCTGTCGCAGCTGCAGTGTTTTCGATCGTCGTTTGGGATACATACACTGGAACGTCGCAGGAAATCGGAATTTATAAGACAAGACAGTGAATGTTTATAACAAATATCGGTATAACCAGCTTGAAGCCAGCCGGTCAGTCGACATACATTACATAAGTACGCGCCGCAGCTACAGCTTAGCCAGGAAAGTGCCCAATCAATCATTCATTCCTACTTGTAATATCCTTTTCAAACTTCATCCTACAGTGATCTTTTTTCGTCTTATTTGCCTGAATAGCATTGCCGCTGCTTCCTTCTTTGTTTATTGCAACTATTCATGCTTAGCCGCGCAGCCCATTGTTATGCTATACGCTATTTACAAAGCTACTTGAACAACAAGTAAGTAATTAAGTGTTTAAAACGTGAAACTATTATTTGCAAGTAATTTCAATCTTCTTTTATCGAAACATAATACGTAGGTACTTCAACAGTTTGTTTTTGCATACAGACAACGTCCCAATCGTTTTATAATCGTAAAGGTTTAATACATTTGTTAAAATAAAAACTAATTGTACATTCCAGTTGCTTACGGGTGCGGCTCGGCTGCTTGTGAGTGCATCAGCTGTTTCTTATCTGCGCCGGCGCTGGCCCAGCGAGTACCTACTTGGTGTTGGGGCGTAAACAGGCTTAAAGTGACGTATTTTTCGTATTGTTTTATCGTTATTTTGTTTGTTTGTGGTTCAGTTACTGTGTTGTGAGTTCCTTGTAATCAATATGTCTGTCAAAAGTGGAGAACTAGCCCTTAAATCCCCTCAAGAAGGTTTGTTAAGGCTAAATATTCCAAAACCAAGTTTTAATTGTAGTTTAAAGGATTTAAATGCCAAACGAAGCTCTGTCAAGGGTCGCATTACGAAGTATAGGAATTTTTTAAACCCGTTCCTTGAGTGTGCATCTATTTCACGAAGTGATTACTATGTGATTAATCAGAGATTCGAGCGGCTCCGCGAAATGCTTGCGCACTTTGATGAATTGCAATCAGAGATAGAATTGTCAAATCAAGATAATTTGGAAGGTGAACTAGACATTAGGGAAGAAATGGAGTCCGACATTTCATTACTTATCGCAAAGACACAATGTTTACTTGAGCAACATGAAACTAAATTCAAATCTAACAAATCTGAATGTGGCAAATCTGAATCAAACTGTCATACATGTGATCAAACCTGTCGTAATTCAAGTAATCAAAATTGCAATTCAATGGGTTTTAAATTACCAACTATTAAAGTGGCGAATTTTGACGGAACGTACTTTAGATGGCTCGAATTTCGGGATATGTTCACTTCTCTTATCCACAAAAATGACAGAATTGAACCAATTCATAAATTCTATTATTTAAATTCTTACCTTGAAGGAGAAGCTTCTCGCGTCATCAGTAATTTAGAGGTGAGTTCGGCTAACTATAAGGAAGCTTGGGATCTCCTCTGTAAGAGATATAATAATAAAAAACAGCTAATAAACAACCACTTGCATTCTTTGTTCAGCATCCAGCCAGTACATCGCGATTCCGCCAAAGGTTTACGATTTCTCATTGATCACGTTTCGAAGAATCTGCGCGCACTAAATACGCTGGGTGAAAAAACCGAATCCTGGGATTCGTTGGTTGTTTATTTGGTTGCGGCAAAACTCGACAGTCTCACTAGTGTCAAATGGGAAGAACATAAAAATACTATTAGTGAAAGCCCTTCTTTAGATGATTTCTTCCAGTTTTTGAAAGGTCGTTCGGATGTTCTAGAATCCCTACATGTTAATAAGCCCGAACGCCACAGCAATTATAAAGGCGAATCACACTCGCCGTCATCTTCTCATAAATCTGAAAAGTCCCACATAAAATCATTCGCAGTTTCAGCCTCGACTGCATCCACTTCTGTGGCGTGTGTCCTGTGCAACGGCAGCCATCGCCTGTACGACTGCGCTTCTTTTTTGGGCAAGCCCGTTGATGAGCGGGTAACTGAAGTGTTGCGGTTGAAGTTGTGCCTCAACTGTCTGCGCAAAGGTCACTCGGCTCGTCAATGCAGGTTGGGTCCTTGTTCTTCTTGTAAAGGGCGACACAATTCTTTGTTGCACAAAGAGCATTCTCAGGCTGTAAGTACCTCCGAATCACACGCAATCATTGCTACGACAGAAAGTCAGGTCGAGGGACTAGAGGGGGACTGCGACAATGTCATGAGTATGTCAGTTACATCTAATAATAATGTATTACTTTCAACTGCTTTGATAGATGTATATAATCCAAACACAAACCAATGCCTGACAATTCGAGCTTTGATGGACAGCGGGAGTCAAACTTCTCTAATAACAAATAAGGTTAAAAATGCATTAAACTTGACTCCTCAGCCAACCCGTGTCGACATTGTAGGTGTAGGTAATCAACCTCTTTCTAATTCCTTGCAACGTTGTGGTTTAAAGTTAAAGTCAAAGCAAAACGATTTTGAAGCAAATATTTCATGCCTTGTACTACCTAACATTTCAGGAAATTTGCCCAACAAAACATTTAATGCATCATCAATAAATTTGCCAAGCAACATTAAATTAGCTGACCCTACATTCAATCAGAGTGCGCCTGTAGACATGCTCATAGGTGCCGATTTGTTTTGGACTCTGATTGAATCCGACAAATTAGTACTGGGCCCAAACCAACCCATTGCTCTTAAATCCAAGCTAGGTTGGTTATTGACTGGTCCGTTCATATCCAACAGCAAATGCCTTATCAACACTGTACAATGTCATCATCTTGTTTTTAATTCAAGTAAGGAAACTATTTCCAATGAAGCATTAAATGATGAGTTAACAAAACTTTGGGCATTAGAGCAAATTCCTCAAAATAGTAATCAATTAACAGACGAGGAAATTGAGTGTGAAAACCATTTTGTAAAATATACCTACCGGGACGAAAATGGTCGTTTTCACGTCAGGTTGCCTCTTGTAACAGAACCGGATTGCTTAGGAAATTCCTTTAATTTAGCAAAACGACAATTTTTATCACTTGAAAAAAGGTTCGCGCGGGATCAAAACCTTAAAAATATGTACTCACAGTTTATACAAGAGTATGCAGAGTTAGGTCATTTATCCGAGTCCAGTGAATTGATTCCTAAGCAGTCTTACTTCATTCCTCATCACGCTGTCTTACGTCCGTCCAGTGAGTCGACAAAATTACGCGTTGTTTTTAATGGTAGTGCTAAAACGACGTCTGGCTACTCATTAAATGATTTACAAAGTGCAGGTCCACATATTCAAGACTCTTTATTTAATATATTGCTTCGATTTCGGCAGTATTCGTACGTGTTATCAGGCGATGTCGAAAAAATGTACAGAATGGTACAAGTTCAAGACAGTGATCGAGACCTGCAATTGATATTGTGGCGCAATCATAGCACAGAACCTATAAGGTCATTAAGGCTCCATACGGTCACTTATGGTTTGACCAGTTCCAGTTTCTTAAGTACTCGTTGTCTATGGCAGCTTGGTGAGGACTGTTGCGATAGCAAAATAAAACAAATAATTCAAAACGACTTCGTAGTCGATGACTTATTAACCGGAAGTGACGATAAAGACGATTTATTGTATATAAAACAATCTGTAGATAATGCACTCGCTGCTGGGTGTTTTAACTTAAGAAAGTATCGTTCAAATTTGCCGTCAATTTTGGTTGATCAGGAGAATTCACAAAAGGATCTCATCATTAGTTCATCGTCACACACGTTAGGTGTCGGGTGGGATCCTAAGGAAGATTTCATACATTTTCCTACAAATTATGAAAATAAACCTAAAATTACTAAACGATCAATATTATCTGAATCATGTAAAGTGTTTGATCCACTTGGAATGTTAAGTATTTTTACAATTAAGCCTAAAATATTGATCCAAAAATTATGGATACAAAAAATTGACTGGGATAAACCAGTGCCCCATGAAATCGGCCAATCATGGCTATCATTCGTCAACAACATGAAGCATCTTCATGAATTACGCATTCCAAGGCATGTTTTATGTAAAGAACATACCCATATAGAACTGCATTGTTTTTGTGACGCTTCACAGACAGCTTATGCAGCCTGTGTTTATTTAAAATCCACTGATAAGCGAGGCGTCATCACAGTACGACTGCTTTGCGCCAAGGCCAGAGTGGCCACGGTTAAGCCGACAACTATTCCGCGCCTGGAGTTGTGTGCATGTCTTTTGGGCGCCCAGCTCGAGGACGCCGTGGAACGCGCCCTGCGTTGTGTGATTGTTCGTAAAATATACTGGAGTGACTCATCTATAGCGTTAGCTTGGCTAGGTACAAGGTACGATAAATTAAAAACCTTTGTAGCTAACAGGGTTGCAATGATTTTAGAGCTAACAAAAGACTCCGAATGGCGTCATGTTCCCACTCACCTCAATCCTGCAGACTTAGCTTCGCGTGGCGTAGATTTAATAAAAAATAATAATTTAGATATATGGTGGAATGGTCCTAGCTTTTTAATTCAGCATGAGTCTTTGTGGCCATCGTCTGATTCGAATAATAATAATATTCCCGAGCTGCCTGAAGTTAAAGTCCATGTTAACACTATAAATGAAAATGAAACTAGTAAGCAATCATTGCTAGACTTTAATCGATATTCAAAATTAAAATTCATTCAGCGTGTGTTCAGTTACTTGCTTCGATTTATTTACAATTGCAGAAATGTAAACAATAAAAAGGTAGGTGCCTTACAGCCTGATGAACTCTCTCTTTCCTTTCGAAAACTTGTATATTTGTCTCAAGCTGATAGTTTTGCAAAGGATATCAAAGTTCTTCGTACTAAAGGAGTTCTGAACTCCAAAAGTCAGTTGATTTCATTGAATCCGTTCTTAGACGGTGAAAACATAGTAAGAGTTGGTGGACGCTTGACTCTGTCTTGCTATCCCTTTGATACACGCCATCAAATGTTGCTTCATGCCAAACATAGGCTTACTAAATTGTTATTTCAACAAGAACACCTGCGACTTCTTCATGCTGGCCCCCAGCTATTGCTTTACACCATTAGAGAATCCATTTGGCCTATTGCTGGCAGAGACTTGGCTCGTACCACTGCAAGACAGTGTGTTAGGTGTACAAGAGTTAGGGGTGAGACACCGAGCCCTCTTATGGGCTCATTACCTGAACAACGTGTAAATCCCGGTTATCCCTTTGCTAGCGCAGCTGTCGATTTTGCCGGACCGTATTTAATAACCGACAGAAAGGGAAGGGGATGTAAAATAACGAAATGTTATCTTTGTATATTCGTATGCCTTAGGTATAAGTGTGTTCATTTAGAGGCCGTCAGCGAGCTCTCAAAGGATGCCTTCATCTTGGCTTTGCGTCGATTTATCTGTCGCAGAGGAAAGCCTGTAGAATTCTTTTCCGATAACGGCCGTAATTTTGTCGCAGCCGCGAAAGAATTGGGAGACTTCTTAACTTCTAGTGCTGATGACGTGAGGGAGTTTTCTTCCGGAGAAGGCATTAAGTTTAATTTCCAGCCTGCGTATTCCCCACACTTCGGAGGTCTAGTTGAGGCCTGCGTACGGTCAGCTAAACATCACTTAAAACGCATTTTAGGACAGACGCACCTAACGTTTGAAGAGCTGGCAACTCTATTTAGCCAAATCGAGGCGATCTTAAATAGTCGTCCCATTTGTCCTTTATCGTCTAGTCCCGATGACCTACATCCTTTAACTCCAGGGCACTTTTTAATAGGAAAACCATTGACGTCCTTACCATCACAAGATTTGGAGCAAACCGGCTTCAATAAAACAGACAGATATCTGCGGTTAGAGTCATTTCGTCAGCAGTTTTGGAAACGTTGGCAGCTGGAGTATGTGACTGATTTACAGCAGAGACACAAATGGCGTGTTCCTAGCATATCTATACAGCCTGGAGACCTGGTCCTGTTAAAGGAAGAGAATGCTCCACCTATGCAATGGAAGTTGGGGCGAGTGGTTTGTCTCTTCCCGGGCAAGGATGGAGTGGCACGCGTGGCAGAGGTGAAGACTACGACTGGCACGTACCGACGAGGTATCAAGTACCTATGCCCGTTGCTGGAGCCAGCAGCAGTTCCCACTTTGGAAGCAGCAGCTTCCAAGGCCCCGGAGGATGTTCCGGCGCATCACTAGCGCCTGAGGGAGGGCGCGCGGGACGCGGTCGACCTGGCCCGCTACTTACTATCAACCGCCTTAGCGAGCACACGCATTCGCGCTCATACAATTTTTTTATATACTTTCGGCCGCGGTCTACATTGTGGAACCTTGATTATAGTTTTTAATTTGGAGTCAGATCGTTTCAATCAACAACCATCCATCCCCGTACGGAACAGCTATAATCCCTCAAGCGAGCCCATTGTGGATTGGAAGATGTCACATGTCTGCGATATTTTTGGTTCTAGGACTCAGGCCGGTAGCCTCGGTTTCCAGCAGTGGATGATGATGGTGAGTAACTACAATGATCACGGCATACTTGGTCTTTTGTGCATATTAAAACGTGAAATCTAAGCACTGAAAGCACAATCAGCGTCCATATAGTATACAACAAGCTTCTGCACAAGTTTCTTCCGAGTCAGAATGTCAGTGCATGTTTGACTCTGTGTCTTTGACCCACGATAAATATTGAGGCCATACTCACAATGACACATCAAAATATAACCCGCAATAACGTAAATAAACTCGGCCACATTATCTCATCATAAATCTGCAGGGTCATGCTACAAAAAATATTTGCAAACTACGCCTCAATGACAATGCAAAAATAAATAGTATTAAAATGCCATGGCGACAGAAACCTCATTGGTGTACTTGTTGTGTGGTGAATGGCGTTTATTATAGGAACAAAATACACTATGAAACAATGAAATGGAATAAAAAGATGCTCATAATGTCAAAACTGCGCAGCTCAGAAACTTATAGCATTCACGCTTCACTATTTGATCATGTACTCGTCTGATCACAAAATGAATAAAGTTAAATATCTTTTCGGCATTTTTCTCTAGTGTTGCATGTATTATGACCATTCAATGAAATGATACAAGAAAAATAATGTTCTTTTCTATGTAATATTTGTAATATAAAGCAAAAATTAAGCATTCTCTCAATAGTAGCAATAAAACACGGCGAACAAGAAATCCTAGAAGCCCTGTAGACACTTAATTATTAGAAACTCTAGATCCTTTGTAAAAACAAGTTCCATAAACCTTAATCCAAAGTTTATCAAAGTCATTAAGCAATGCTATGTTTGCGCAGATCCCTCTACATTTAGTTGAAGCAACCAATAACTGCAGAGAATGTAGATTGAACAAGAATTGCGAAGTTTCTCTAAGTTCCAAATCCGTAATGTTTTAATGCACTCCGTCTGGGTTGTCGGTTAAATAAGCTTGCGTTTCCAATGTTGTACGTCAGGTTTTTGTAGTTTGTAATGCAAACAATTCAAAAGGCCCGAGTATTTTTATTCAGCAAATTGGGCAGATTGTGCTGCACATTGTTACTGTCAGTAAAATAAAAAACGAAGAATTGATGCTGTGTCGCATCAAAAATATAAAACAATTTGTAGGCACTTGTTTGATATTTTTGGAATCGCCTACTATTTTAATTTCTGATTGGATCCCACAAAATCCTACTGTAGTTTCATACAAAGTTACGGCCAACACTGGCATCAATGCCAGTAATTAGAAATGCGAAAGTTGGGAACCATGTCTGTCAGACGATTTCTCTTCTTTTCACGCTGGTAAAGAGGACTTCTGTAAAATTTGGCACAACGGTAAACGGAGACCTGATTTCGGACCTAGGAGACGTGGAAACTTTTTATTACGGTAAGTAAATAAATATCGCTGGACATTAACACACAGCGCCACCTAGTGCCACACTAAGCAAAGCTTGTGTTGTGGACACTAGGTAGTCTGTTGATATATTACACATATACTTTTTTTTTAAATACATACTTATTAAACATATAAACATCCATGACTTGGAAACAAATGTCCATGCTCATCACACAAACGTTTGCTCCTACCGGGATTCGGACCCAGGACCCTAAGGACGTAAGGCAGCGCTCTACGCCATTCAGGTTGTCAAAGTGTAATAAGTATAGGGCAAACGTGGCCAGAAATTGCAAAGTATAGAGAGGTTTTTGAGGGAGAAAAGGGTGGCTTTTGCCCAGCAGTAGAAAACAATGTCGGCTACAAAAGAAGTTTGCATGAAGTCATGCCAACTAACCCATTTAACAGAATATTACAACTTGTATCGCTAACGTATAACAATGGAAACAAATACTCGTAGTATAAATAGTGTTGCCATAATGGCGCGGCGCGAGTTCCACAACTGTTTGCATACGAGATAGCGCGAGGTGTTGTCTGCGGCATGTGGGATGATGACGGCTCTAATACCACTTGTTCACAATAAATAAACAGACAAAGGTTTATAGAAAACTAAGTTGAGGAAAGCCGAATAAAAGTTAAGCTCGGAATATTTATTAAGAGACTGTTACAACGGACAAACTCAATAGATGCCAAAAGAGGATGTTCCAGAAAAGTTAAACTGCTTAGTTTTTCTCATTCTGAAGGTTCCATACAAAAGTGCAATCTGACCTGCACAAAATGTGTGTGCCAGCGGTTTTTTTGTGGAAACAACCAACTAAAATTTTCAATAGGCACTGGTCGGTTTATTGCACCTATTTTGCTGAGGTACAACATATGACATCATCTGCATCCCAACTATTTTAGGGTCGGCTTCCAGCCTAACCGACCGACTGCCTTTCTGACCTCCACAACCCAGTTAACACTAAGTAGTACTATATTCCTTAGTTGACAGACTTTCAGTCTACTGACCTCTAATAACGCCTGCCAAAGATTTACAATTGACAGCCGGGACAAACGGTTTAACGTGCTTTCCGAGGCACGAAAAATCCAAGAACCAAACTATCCAAGCGAGGTTTAACCCAAACAGGTAGCTAGTATTTAGGTCCATATTCACCGAAAAGATAACGGTCTGATTATCTAAAAACAGCTGTTACTGTGACATGTTCCCATACAAACATGTGTTTTAAAAAGCTGTTTTTAGATAATCAGACCGTCATCTTTTTGGTGAACATGGACCTTAGTCACGAGCTACTTTATAGAGATCAATATTAATCATCATCTGCCTAGGCACATGCAACATGTTGGGGTCGGCTTCCAGTCTAACCAGATGCAGCTGAATACCAGTATTTTACATGGAGCGACTGCCTATCTGACCTCCACAACTCAAGAGTACATCATTCATATTATATGAAAATTAATCAATCCAGATCACAAATCATTCCCTCAAACACTCGAAAATATTTCTACTTCTTGATAAGACCTCAATTGTACCCCTGTTAATGTTTAACATTTGCTCTTTCATTCAATCCAAAAATATCATTTCCACTCCACACCTTTTGAGACACCTCAAATTCTTTAAAAGAACACCCAAGATTAATTTCTGGGGAGGTTAAGCTGGCGTGAAAACGGGGGTATAATTAGTCGTGCCTACATTAAAAACCTTGGAACATAGAATAGAATAGATCCAGTAGGTTAGTTCCGTACGACGAACGAAAATGCACATAAACATAGACACGGATTACGTACCTACAGTGAGTTCAAGCGTACTTGCGGAATTGCGACTGTCATTGGTTTCGGATCGCAACACGTAGGCATGCGTCTATTAGGTCCAATTTCACGAAAAAGATGACAGTCTGTTTATCTAAAACAGCTGTTTAAAACGCATTTTTTATGGGAATATGTCACAGTGACAGCTGGTTTTAGATAATCAGACGGTTATCTTTTCGGTGAATATGGACCTTAGAGTGTTGACGAAAAACGACACTTTGCAAAGTTGTGCGAAAAAAATCACTTTTTAAGGTTACATTTTAGGTCAAGACTCTTAGTGCGCCTGTTTTCGCGTCTGCGTGTAGGTAGTTAGCCTTCTGTACCAATCTATTCGATGGTTGGAAGGAGCTATATAGTCCCGAAGTACATTCAATGGAAGTAATTAAGTGTATTACGACGGAGGAAGCGAAATGAAATACATTGTCACATGGAGCGACTAATTTGGGACAAATGGAGTAATAAAGACTTTTGTTTCGGTTTGATATGCAGATTTTATGGTGTGGAACGTTTTTTAAAAGTGTTTATTGGCAGTTTAACGTGGAAATGGGACAGTGTTTATACCAGTACTTACTAATTCTATGGTTAATTCATTTTTGTATTTTGTTGAAGGTTTGAACTTATTTTTTTATTTTAACGCGTTTTTGGTTTAACGTTTACAAGAAACACTAAAATAAATAAACAACTGTTGTCAGATTAGTTCTCTACAACATGTTTGTGTGTCTCAGAAACCTTATTGCTCATGGCTCTAATTGACTCCTTTAAACTTCGTAAATTCTAAACACAAATAATTTTAGACATGGGTTTCATAAAAATAAGTTTCATTACAAAATCACAGAGTTCTTATTTTATAACACTTATACCCGTGTCGATTATCGATTTTCGCATAATACGGCTATATTTGCACAAAGACACTTTTCGTCCTAAAATGAACAGAACAACTAATCATGCAGCAAATAGGAAGTTAAAAATGAAATATTTGATTATTTGCAAACAAAAAATCACGAAAGTGTTTCATCGGTCTCACAGACCAACTCTCAAAGTAAAGTTTAATTCTATTGTTTTTTAACACGATCACGAGCTTTGCAGCTTATGTATTTTATAGGTACGTCTGTCTTCTGCGCGAAAACCAAACTTCAGATGAACTGAAAACAATGATAGATGGAGGAACTGACCATGCGTATACTATAGCATCTCAAACAATACCCCAAACGAAAACTCTATGTATCAGGCAACTAAGCCAGTAAATATGCCTATAAGTAAAACCCTTACAAAAAGCAGATAGTAGCTTCGAGTATATACGTAGATATGTCAAGACAGATTGCTCATTGCCTACAAGCACCAAAATGACGCATTTCCGTCACAGTACCTCGCAAAAGGAAATATATTTTGACGCTCTTTATAAGAAAAAATGTGGAGCTATTTTTCATATGTTTCCATTTCCCAAATAGGGTAATTGCGCAACTCAAAATGATGCAATAAAACGTAAGGAAATGTATCTACTGTTGCTACAGTAGCTGTAGGATTCACTGAGCTTCGGTGTCACTACGCTATGTAGTAGGTACATTTTTATGAATTTCTATTTTCAGAAACTCTATGTTGAGATTAGTACTGGCACGTTAAAATAAATACCCCGTTAGTACTCTTTTGTGGTTTAAATTTCCGAGACATGACAACAATGTTCAAAATAAAAAAAAAGTTGAACGAATACGAATTTGAAAAAATATTTTTGTGTTGGATAGTCCATTTATCGAGAAAGGCTTTAGGCTATATAACATCACGCTACAATCATCGGGAGCGGAGCAGGAATGCAAAATGTTGCAAAAACGGGGACGATTTTTTTCTTTCGTTTTTCTCTCTTATGTGACGCAGACGAAGTTGCGTGGGTCAGCTTGTTAAAGATATTTTATAACACCAGTTTTCACTTACAAAGAGGACATCTAAAATATACTTTCATTAGTCTTTTTCCAGGTATCGGAATACCAAGTTCAAAATCAAACTGCATTAATTTAGTTTTCTCCTATTTCATAGATCTAGTATAATACCTACACAGTACACACCTACGTTATTATACAACTGGCTGGTACCATAAACAAAAGCCAAAACAAGGTCTGCTCCCATAATAAAACCTTAAACCAAACCATTAAATTCTAAGGAAATAAAAAGCCACTCAACTTATCAAATGAAACACCCAACTTCGCACATCTATGTAAAAGAAGAGCTCCGAATAATTTAGCCACGGGCTTCCAACTGCTCCTCGAATACTCAATTACCACTTTTTTGTCTCAGTAGTACACTTTGTTTCTTGTTTTTATTTTACTTTCCGCCCGAATGGAGACGGAGGGAATACGTATTACCGTCAAAGACGGCAACGTTCTGTTGTAGTTTTTAAAGTTTGGTTCTGGAATTCGAATTTGAAAATTGGACTGGCATTCTAGAAAGCTTGGTTCTTGATTTAAAATTGGATAAGAAGAAAATATTGACTTTGAAGTCTGGCTGGCAGTTGAAGAGTTTCGTGCTTGAAAATTTTAGAACGTTTGAACAAGTGATGGCATGGACAACGTCAGTTTTAGATTTTTAAATAAAAATTGTTACAAAAATATCACAATAAAACGAGTTTTGCTAAAATGTACCAACTTATTTTTTTCTGGTAAAGTATTTAACGTGGATTTTAAATCTGATTTCTGCAAAGGTTTTAGGTGTAAATTTTTATAGAGCTAATTTTGCTTGAATAACAAGAGATTGTGGTTTGGCTTAGTAAATCGCTGAAATAAATTTTATTACAAAATCATGAATCGGTTTTTATCACTATTTTATGTAATAGGTAATTATGTTTTGCGCAATACTATCTCACAACAAAGCAGATTCAGATAATTTTAGTGGTAATAACAGCGAAATCTAATCGCTATTAAAGATAGTCATTGTAATAATACCAATCGTAATCACTATACGAGTGTTAAAATATACTTCGGTTATTTTAGTTAATACCGAAAACACTAGTCAACACAAATACATCGCTAGACCTCTTAAAATCTCAAAATCTTAAAATCTGAAAAGAATTTTTAAAAAGACCTTAAACATTCTTTCAAGTATTATTGTTGTAGTTGTACGGTGTTGGCGAACTGAAAATGTTTACAACCTCTTTGATCAACAAAAAAAAATTGTTTAAGTTTCGAACTTACCTAATATTTATTTTTAAATAAGCCCGCCAAAATATTCAACCCGCTATGACTACGCAAAGAGTGGTTAGCATCTGGCAAAGTGAGATTTTCAGCCGAATTTTCACTAAATATGTACTAAAAATGTGTTTAGGGCTTCAATGTTTTAGTTTGTTACCTCTAGCCTTCACTACGCTTGTCTACACGAGTTTTACAACACTGGGCATCATAAGTTTTTTAAGCACGTGGAAAATTATTCATAAACATTTTTACTGCTCGTGTGTGTATAGCTCGCTCGCTTTAATAAAAAATCTAACAAACATTACACAGTAAAACTTCTTCAAAAGCATTTAAAGTGTCATCGTTTATTTTAATACGTCAACGCTCCCTTAGATTCTCTTTGAAAGCAGACTTAGGATATTATTCACCACCATTTTTAAAGACACTCTTATTTGCACAATGCAAATGTGACTAGAGAAAGTGAATATAAAAAGTGGAACTGCAAACCGTTTCTTTCATTTATTTCTTTGATAAAGACGGAGTGGGTCGGAATTTTGCAGCTGAGGCCAATTGTTACTTTACTCGGTTGGATTTGCATGTTGGTAATGCATTTCTCTTTGTTAGAAAGACGGATGAACTGATGTTATGTCAGTATGAATAAAAAGCAGATTTTTCCTTTAGTTCGTAAAGCTTTGGCATTAATGTTGCATTTGTAAAAGAGGTTATTTTTAGTTCCCTTTGTGTTTTTTGTCATTCACGTTTTTAGTTTATTTGGTGGAGTCGTGTTTTAAAAACATGTCTGAGAAAATATGTCTTTTTTTTTAGTTTTTCATCAACTTTTGAGAATTAGAAAAATGAGTTTAACATTATGGGTTCACCTCGCGAGCTTCCTCTACATGCACAGCTAAGCAAGCTTAAGCTTAAGCTACATGTCACAGTCAAAGGCATAATAACTTATGTTGTTAAAAAATCTTGGTTTCATCATTCATGTAGTTGATTATTACCTATACATATTATGTGAGAACGATATAGAAACGTACATATTAAGAGCGTCCAAAGAAAAGATTAAATCACCACCTCTAAAATAATTAAATTAAAATTAACCGTGGCAGCTAAGCGTGTCGAGAAAAACATGACCGTTTTAGGGTTCCGTTGCCAAATGGCTAAAAACGGAACTCTTATAGACTCGTCATGTCTGTTTTTCCAATACTATAAGAACTTTGCTGTTGAACTTGTTAAGTAGATGTATTCTGTGAACCACGTTAAGATTTTCACACAACAATAGAAAAAAACATTAAATTTTTGGAGTTCCCCATACTTTGAACTGACACCCTAATTTTATTTTTTCATCAAAGCCACGCGTTTCTATGGATAGGTCTTCATAATTGATATTGAGGTTTCTGTTATAATCTATTTCTAAACTGAATAGTTTGCGCGACAGACACTTCCAAAGTGGTAAAATGTCCCCCCCCCCTGTAACTTCAAAAATAAGAGAAAGATAAAACTAAAAAAAATATGTGACATACATTACCATGTAAGCTTCCACCGAAAATTGGTTTGAACGAGATCTAGTTAGTAGTTTTTTTAGACGCATTTAATTCGTCATAATTATTGTTAAATCGTAACCTTTATATTAGTCATGTCATGTCATGTGTTGTGTTGCTATGTCAATTATTAACTGAAATAATTAAAAATGTGACAAAATGTCATATTAGGTTACTAGCTTCTGCCCGTGACTTCGTTCACGTGAAGTTTGATATCGCAACGAATCGCCTGTTCAACGGAAGTTTTTTTCCCACTTGCGACATTTCTTTGCTGCTCCGCTCCTATTGGTCATAGCGTGATGTTATATAACCTATAGCCCTCCTCGATAAATTAAATATCCAACGCAAAAAGATTTTTTCAATTCGAGCCGGTAGTTCCTGAGATTAGCGCGAAACAAACAAACAAACTCTTCTGCTTTATAATATTAGTATAGATTAGTATAGGTATCCGTAATAGCGCTATAAACATGTTTGAAACATCACTTTAAAAACAGCGAAAATGAACGAAATAATGAAACTTAATTTTCTTATTGAAACCATTATTAACGAATTCCAGTAAAACTTGTCTATCTTATAAACTGAGTAAATTATGTTCTACTGAAACTTGATTACTGCTTTAGGAACCATTTTTCCTAGAATTTTCAAATAATTGCACTATATTACTTAAATTACGTAGAATATTAAGTTTTCAGTATTCTGCGAACACACAAAACATCAAGAAGATTCTAATTTAGTTGGTTTTATTGTAAACATTCTACTTTTGACGAGAGAAAGAGCTTTACTTCCTATGTTATCATATTCCTTGACTTTATGCAAATTACGTTACGAAAAATACCCGATTTATTTTTGCAAGACCCAATGTTCCTCCATCAAGATTTATTAAGCACTCGGCGTCTGGACTTGTGTCCGTTTAATGGTAATAGGAACATCCTTTTCATCATTTCAGCCGAAAGACGTCCGCTGCTGGACATAGGCCTCCCCCAAGTGTCGCCACATTGACCGGTCCCTTGCGACTCGCATCCAACGGAATCCCGCAACCTCACACCAGGTCATCGGTCCACCTAGTGGGAGGTCTTCCAATGCATCGTCTTCCTGTTCGCGGTCGCTACTCTTGAACTTTTTAGCCCCATCGGCCATCCGTTCTGCGAGCAATGTGCCCTGCCCTCTGCCACTTAAGTTTGGCAACGTCAGTAACCTTGGAACACCAAAGGGTGTTCCAAGGTTACATGAGACTTAATTGTCAAAAAGTGGGTATACTACCTCTACTTAACCTTTCAGGGATAAAGCGTGATGTCCTGTTTATGTTTTAGTACAAAAAATGTTGGTTCTCAATCATCATAATGAAGAACAATCATCAATAAATCAACAAAGCTTTATGGGGCTCTCTCTCACGTTTATAAGCCGTTTCCATCAAAATAATGAGTCCAATATTTCTGACTGGATCCTTTTGGGCACCATAACAAAATATTAAAATTTATTTTCATAATAGGACGTGTTGCCTTAATTGCGTTTGTTCAAGTTTTATTGAATGTGTATTGGCAAGAATTTCAATTCTGTTTGCCTGTTTAATGTGATCGAGAGATGATTGAGTATTGTAAGACGATGCAATCGATTTTATTCAAACTGTGTGCTTAATACAAAATAGGAATCAATTAATTTCTGACACCGAATTCCTTGAAAATGTTTCAGCGAACTTGAATCTGATTGACGCCCAAAACGGACTCAGTTTACCTATTCAATTATGGAGCTAATATTTATGGAAACAGTTCTCGGAAACGTCCCAAGATATTTCTAGAATACTGAAATGGAACAAAGCTCAAATATCTTCTAAAACATTAAAGTCGAAATACAATGAATTCAGAGAACGCCACAAAGACTTTTCAAAACTAACTGACAATATCATTTTCATGCTGCTTTTGTGAAGAGCTCTAAAATCACCATAAAGTACATTTCTACTGAGGAGCTCCGATAAAAAATCCGAGCGAAACTCGAAAACATTTAACTTCACAACTTTTTGCGGACTTACACTTCTCGTTTTTTTCGTACTTTTCACTCAGTTCCCATTGACCATAATACAGTCGAGGCTTCTAAAAGTTTTCCGCTGCCTAACTTTAAAGTTACGAAGTATTTTAACTATGTATGGTAGTTGGAACGTCTTTAAGTAGTGCAAAAAAGGCAGAAGATATATCTTCCTTGAATGTAGACGCAATAGAATATTGATGAGGCTTACGACTCGAGGCGGTCGCTGCTGGGCTCCTATTTCGTTCGTATGTACATATTTAGGTATTTGTTGTAATACCTAATGGGGTTGATGCAGATGGTTAGATTGTAAGCTGATTCTAGCATACTATACTAGCTAGCTGTACCAAGGCACGATGCTTCTCTGAAGAAGATCGAAACCGCAAAGCGTTTTGACGCCTACTGGTTTGTGTTGCACACTTGACCGCACCGTTAAGCCAGCAATAGACAATAGGTTATACGTACATGTGTTGTTATGCCTCTACAGTTTGAAGAATATGAAATACTAGCTTCTGCCAGCGGCTTCGCCCGCGTGAAGTTTCATAATTAACCCATGGGATGTACTACCGGGATAAAATGTACCCTATGTGTTAATCCAGGTTGTAAACCATCTGTGTGCAAAATTTCATACAAATCCGTTCAGTAGTTTTTGCGTGAAAGAGTAACAAACATACATCCATCCTCACAAACTTTTGCATTTATAATATTAGTAGGATAGTAGGACTTGGACAGCGGGAATCATCACAATATACAGTAGCATCATGTCAGATTAGAACCCGACTCCAACATAGTTGGGAAAAGACTTGGACTTGGCTGGACGCTCTATTTGTTGCAACAAATAGAGCATCTAGCCAATTTCAAGTCTTTTAAACAATATTTCCTCAGAAATATCTTACGATGCTCACAACCAGAATATCTGGAGAACACTCGAAGTTGGAACAGACCACTAACCTCACACCTTAAGCCTCACTGAGAGTGAACATTCTCAGTCCGAGAGAGTATTTGATCTCACAAGAATAGATCGTCGTTCGATTCAACTGGAACTCGAACGTTTGAGCGCGCTTGATTGAAGATACCACGTTGCCTCAATAGAGTAGTAACACTATCCGAGTCCAAGAAGCCCATAGCTAGATCAAGTTACTAGCATGGTGTCAACGCGGCTTCTTATGCGCTAGGTGCGGTAAGTTCGTACATACTTCTCTCGCAATTATTGCAAACTGTAATGTGTTATCAATTAGGATTAGAATTGTCATAGTTAATGAAAATATAAGGCAGGCAGTATGTTGATAAGAATCCTATCAGCCTATTTGGCGATACTCAAATGAACATCCAATGTTCAGTTACGCCATGAACTTATTTAAAGCACATAAAAGCAAGTATTCGCTCTCAACTTATTTTAAAAAAGGAAGTCTGTAGGATTTTAGTCGGTTAGGGATCGGCATAACCCCTCGTCCTCCCTAGACGGATGGCGTCCATTAGGATTCCCCAGACGATTTTAATGCAGCCTAGTTCTTAGTAGGTACGACGGCACGCGGTCACATCCCGGTATGTGCGATAAAGTGCCGCGTCGTTTACCTCTTCACCGAGACAGGAATGCAGTGTATCGTGCAACTTTAGTAAGGACTTAAGTCCAAGACTTCGGGTGAATAACTTATGAAAGGATTTTAGGTAACTTCGTGCAAAAGATCAGCAACGCTTAAAAATTGTGGCCTATTAGGTGTTTCGGTTAACGAAATTGCAACTAATTTGTTATTTTTGGCCTGTATTCTCACAATAGGATAAGTGCGCTTTTCACTAAACCCCATCCCGATTTTAAATTTTATATTTATTTATTTATCAAACATAATTCCCACCTTCTACGCTTGGGTGTCGCCTTTAGACATTTTCAGGGTCAAAAGAGATGGTGGTTTTAGCCCACAAAACATCCGATAGGCGGCAAATGTCAGAACCACTGATATTCTGCATTCATTTGATACTTGGTTGTGTTTAAATGAAATTGAAAATAATTCTCAAATTCTTAATAGGTAGGTAACATAAATATTTTTTGTTACTAGCTAGTTCTCATTATATTTCACCGCACTGGTAGGTAATCACGACACAGTGCCCTAACATAAAGTTGTAAGTTTTCACTCGGCTGCACATCCTTCGTGAAATAACGTCTAATGATATGGGAACAATGGTATTTCACTTACGCACTTTATGTCACGAGAGTTGATGTAGGTAAAGGACGATTTTGTAAAGCCAGAAGACTTTTCACTGGGTTCACTTTGTTAACTACGTTTCAAACATCATCAAGAAAAAAACTCTATGTTGTAAATTTAAACTTCTAAAGGATTCAAGTTACCGTAGGTAAGTTTGTGTAAGAAACCGGTGCCATTAATTAAATTTCGCCCACGTGGACATCGGAAATTATCCCACGATATTCGGCTTACAGGGATAAAAAGTATTCTTTGTCCTAAGAAGCTATGGTCTACCACAGGTAGGTTACTTTTTTGTGGAGTTTTATCAGTATTTGTTAAGCCTATCAGGCGTGAACAAGTAACAGATGGATATACAAATAGTAACTTTTACATGTATTATAGTATAGCTTGGCGCCAGCGAATCTGTGTCATTGTATTGTTTAGACACAATTATTTGGCACGAAAACTCTAAAATCTGTTGACCGCATTGTAAGCCTTCAAAAATTAAACACTTCACAAAACTGCTAGTAAACAATAAAAACCATCAAGATAATAACGTTCACAGTTCTGTTCGCCCCAGAAGTGAAACGAAGCGTAAAGATAAGCTATTACCCAATGTAATCAAGAATCCATTCAATTTAAAAAACAAAAGAGCGAATCATTTGTTACTTCCATTAACAGGAATACAAAAAACGTCGATACGCTGGACAACTGGAAAGTCGGCTACTATTAAATTTCATTCTGTTACAATTTTCACTGGTGCTGCAAACAAAAATCAATCAGCCGTTGGACTAGTAACCGACATTCGTTGATCAATAAAATACGATATGTGTCGGTTCTAGTAGATTGAAATCCTTTGCGAAGAGGACCGTGGTCTTTGGTTTCGGTGATGTAGACACACTGTGGTCGTTTGAGCATTTTAATCGAAAATAAGTGAGGGCTGACTGAGGACTGTCTGTGCATTTTGTAATGGCTTTGAATACTTCCAACAGCAAACCTAGGTAATATGGTGAAGCTATCTTAGAACGTACTAGAACGATTAAAATAAACTCAAAGACGAATCAGTTGAACAAAATTAAGAATTTAACCAGGCACGCCAGTCAACCCTCGATCTTGGTGCTTGCAACAGTGTCGAAATATCGGGAGCTCAGAATAACAAGCCTCTGTTTAATACTTCGTAGAAAAATGCGTGATGTGTTTTCGCGAATTAGAACTTCGAAGAAAAATCAACAACAAAAGTAGCATTCACCTTTGACCTTAAGTATTTTGACAAGTACTACCTACTATTATCAAAACTAACAATGCTAAGCACTGTTCCAAAAATAATAAGACCAATAACGATACCTTGTAAAAGCCCAATTAAATGTTAGAATATAATGTTCCTACAGTCGTTAGACCAAAAACATTGGCAATGTACCTACACAGTTTCGAGGATTACTTCAGTAATTTATTACCGAGACAGAAGAAAGCTAAGACTTGAAATCTCAAAAGGATTTTGTAGTCTGACTTGAGACCGGTTGTTATTTTAAAAGGGGTTTTAAAATATACTACTTTATTTTTTTGAAACATGAATCGGTATGTAAAGCACAAGGATATTTTGGCATGTAGCCAAAAATAAGAACTAGCGGTGCCATCTTGCATTTTTGAAAGAATTTCACGAAAATATTTGCAAAATGTTTCAAGCCCTAAAAGATCCTTGCAGGTGCAAACTCAACACAGATGCATCATTATGTGCTTTAACCCCAACAAAATCAGAAGCTTCACGAGCAGGTACTTCAAAGTATAATTTCCGATTGAACTACCACAAAATACACAGCCTGCTACGCAGACTGATTTCGAAATAATCTTAAATATTCATTGCATCTGTCGTAAACACTCAAGTAGTGCGGAGCGTAACCAGTTGGAAAATTCTTCAAGCGCTTAGCGCTCCTGTCGCGGCGCTGCAAAAGTACATTTATTTCATTCCCACTTTTTGTATCAAGCGTGTTGTTACGTAAGGGTGATTTACGAATGCACAATTCACTGTAAAAGCGACAGTGAAAAATGCACTACATTATATTGACTTCAGCAAACGATTGTTTTAAAACTGTAATGCTTTCATCCAAGTAGAGTGTCCGCCCACTCCTTGGTTCTGACCAGAAATGAAAATTTAGTGGCCAGTTTAGTTCTAGCTGAGTTTTGTGGGGTCTTATCTTTATTTTGGGAACAAAGGAAGCTGTTCACCGCAAGAACGTAGAATTTCCTGAACAAACGTAAAATTGGTACTAGCTTGATATTTTAACGTAGACTTGGAAAAACAAGGAAAACTGTGTAAGAATCGTGATCTTATCTTCGCGATCAATTGAATGAATTGAGGAAAGTTGGTTATTTATTGAAGATACTTACATGGACAGGCTACTTAGAGATATACATTTAATGGCCCTTTAACTGATGATATTGATGGTCAAACTTGGCCTTTAATCGGATAAAAAGTCACTTTTTCCCATTCAATTTCATATTAGGAATCGGTAGTCAGTGTTATAACCACATAATTTTGACGTTTTGTAACACAAATACCCAGAAATTCCTACTAACAAACATTGATTGGCACTTTATCTTTCCCCCGAAACACTCATCTTTACCGAGCACAATACCAAACCACTACATCGAACGCTAAATCAAAACAGGCACACTATGAAATTCCGGTTGTACTATTGCAAATGCAACCTGCACGAAATTGATCGATGCCGCACGGTGACCGCGGCTACTGATTCATTTGTGCACCTGAGCCCTGGGAGTTGATATTATGTGACAGAGACCAAGCTTCGTATGGATGCGATGGACGTGAACAAAAAAATGAGCACGTCACGTAGAACGAAGAGTTTAAATATAAAAAAACTAGACTATACTTGGTAACCAGGAGTACAAGAAGCTTGGTAAATTGTGCAGTTTGTCAATAGCCGTTTTTAACCCCCGACGCAAAAACGACGGGGTGTTATAGTTTGACGTGTCTGTGTGTGTGTGTGTGTGTGTATGCATGTGGCATCGTAGCGCCCGAACGGATAAACCGGTGCTCATTTTGTTTTTTATTTGTTTAAAGTTTGAATTAGTCGGTAATGTTTTTAGCTATGTTTGATAAAAATCAGAAGAAGATGAGAGAGAGCCGCCGCCACAAATTGGCGGATTACATATTTATTCAACAACTCCCTCAATATGGGTATCAAATGAGAGAGCTTGACTAGTAGAATACTATACAGGATAAATTAAAAATCCAAGATAGCCGCCACCACAAAATGGCGAATTAACGAATTATTTTCTATTTAACTTTAAGTACATTAAACTTATATTGTCACTTACGGGATATCTTCTGTGATTATTATTTGTTATTTCGAGTTCCCGATATTGTGACGCTGTTGCAAGCGCCACGATCGCGGGTTGCAAAAGCGTGAAAATATCGGTAGCTCAATAATCACGGAAGATAAGTGACAATATAAGTTTAGTTTTAAACCGTGAAAGCTTCAAACAGTGTTTAAGTACATTGTGTTGGGAGTTTTTAAATTTAATTTTTCTTGTAGTTTATTTGAAGAGATCATTGTCTGCCTAGCCTTTACCCAACTATGTTGGGGTCGTCTTCCAGTCTAACCGAATGCAGCTGAATACCAATTCATTTGAAGAGTTAAAGTAAAATGAAATGGTCTTAAAATGATTGTTACGAGTATCTTGTTAGACATTTGAATTCAATTAGCAGTATATTTGTTACAGTCTAGTTTTAGTAAGGTTGAGGTCAACATTTTTATTTAAAAAAAATGAGGTCGCTCTATTTTTATTATAATCTGTTGTCTCTTATCAGCAAACTTTGTTTCATATACAACTCTCAGTAAGCTTTATACTTACACACACGGACGCCCCATTTAGGAGTCTACCTCTCACATTTTAATTATCCATTCCTCGGTCTCTGTCTCAAATCTACTCATGTACCTGAGCTGATACATAGGCAAGTGTATTACCAACCACTGTTCTACCTATATATGTGCCTATGTGATAGGTGGCTGTTTCAGGACGTTGAACCGCAAGAGCTAATTTGTCTTTGTATGTGAGCTGCACTTGTCAATTCTGGATACTAGGTCATTGTACGGTGCTGTAGAAGTCTATTTTGGTGGAACAAGTTCTTGGAACTTGTTTTGAGTAGATGGATGCTGTTTCGCATTTCTTTATATTTGATTGAGTTCTATTTAGATTGAAGATTCCGTAGCTATTCCGTAACAGCCGCTCGTGTCGATCTTTAGGTTAAGCCGTGCTTGCCTAGGTTGGTCTGTGGATGGATGACCACCCATTACATATTGGGTTTCAAACGTTCCTCGGAAAGCATGGTAAGCCGTTTGTCCTGACTGTCATTTTTAGATCTTCGACAGTCGTTATAGTTTGATTCCTAAAACGAGTGTCCCAAAAACTCTGACAATCAGTCTTACCAAGGGGTATCGTATTACTCAGTACTAACTGAGTTGTGGAGGTCAGATAGGCAGTCGCTCCATGTAAAATACAGGTATTGAGCTGCAGCCGGTTAGACTGGAAGCCGACCCCAACATAGTTGGGAAAAGGCTAGGCAGATGATTAGTTCTATTAAGATTGTAGAGGTCTTGATTTCAGTGTCACATTTGATCGATTATTTGTCACTAGTTATTTTCGTAACTTGTTTTTTAGTAAGCAGCGACATGATGTGAAAGTTTCGATTGAAAATAAATGTCCCAAAAGCAAACTAACAATCAAAACCCAGTTCTCATGCTCTAAAGAGACTAACTAAAATTTTACAGCTCTACCACCCAGTTCTGTTTAGTTTGGAAAACACTATTACAACCTATAAACCACTTTTCATACATAATTATACAAAACGCCTACCCAAGTACCTACACAGTAATCAATTAGTAACCGCTGAACTTTGGCTAACATCGTGTATTGAGTATTACACATGAGCGGATCAAATCAAAATCAAATTAATCTAAAACCACCCTTAAGTACTGAACAAAACAACGGCAAGACAATCAAATCCTCAGGATTTCTATTTAATATTAACGTCCATTAGCTTTTGAGAAGGGTCACCGATGCCACCGCAGCAAAGATTTGAATTTTTTATTGAATTTTCTTCGAATACCCAAATCAAGATCAGATACGTCTCATTGTTGATTGTGGTGGCTTATTAATGATCCGCAAATGGTGATTCGTTTTGAGACGTAGACTTGGGAAGAGGGACGAAAGAAAGATGGAGTGTCTAAGTAGGTATAAGGTTTTAACACGAAACTAAAAACTTCGAAACAAAGAAAAATTCCTCTGTTTTGAATGAAACGGTATCTTAAGATTATGCGTGATCATGAACCATACATTTTTGACAAGTAGACAAGGTACCTCATGAATTTGAAAGTTATTTTTAACATAACAAAGTCCAAAATAACAAGCAAATTATGCATCCCAAATCTTACAAAAACGCCTATACTTTCATACACAATAACACATTATGATGGATCGAAGCGGAAATGAGAATAAAGGCAACGAAGTGATGTAATTATGTGAGAACATATATGTGTATGTTTTCTTTTCTTTTGTAAAGAGAGAAAGTAGGTAAAGGCCGTGATTATTTTCTTGAGTACCTACAGAACACGTGTATTTATACTGGTCGATCTTATATCAGTAAATAAATCAGTCTCTGCTACGCATTGAAGAGTTATGTCCGATTGGTCAATATTAACATTTTACTTATTAGAAGTCTCAACTCGTTTTTTGCCATTGAACTAAATTCCCTATTTGTCACCAGTGTAAATTACTATGTTCAAAATACTTCAAGTATCTAATGAATACGTTTCTGGGTTTTTTTATTCTGAAATTACTTATATTAATCCGCAGTCCGGTTATATGCACAACTGTGCCTATTGATAATAGGTTCGCAACAAATACTTTTTCCTAGCATTGTTTGGCAAAAAGTAGAGGAGGACCAATTGAACCAACTCCAAAGTTGGTTCAATTGCCCTCCTCCTCCTACTCTGCCTAATCCTCAGAAAACAAACTCATATGTATGTAGTACAACCCTGCTACATGATGAAAGAAATGAGATGGTCTGTTCAGTAACTACAGCTATAGTACCCGACCAAGTGAAATTGCTCGTTACTTTTCTATTACAATTTACACGTATGACAGCCTGAACGTTCGGTCTGCGTTTGGTTCTCGAGCCGGCAGCGGGAGGAAGGATGAAGTGAATAAATAATTATAATTGCATAAGTTGATAAAAATGCTATGCAATAGCTTTACCGCGGCAGTCCCCGAGTGACACACGTCTTTTTTTTTAATTTACTTACCTTCGTATAGATGCTTTTTTACCTATTATTTGTGAATGAGTGAACATTGTAGGGCTTTTAGATTCCCGGATGCTGTTTAACTTTTATTAAAAATTCCTATTGTTTTACATTTTTTGTATAGCAAGCAACGACCTATTGTCGGGCCTACGCTGTCCCCCCATACTTTAATACTAATGCTGTAATGAAACATACTAATATTGTAACACCAAATGATTTGAAAAGAGTAACCGTGGAGTTTCTTGCCGGTTCTTCTCCATGGAATCGACCAACGCGAACCGTGCGCCTTTTTCGAGATTTTCTTGTTGATTTAATGTTCGCTACGTATCTTGGTACAAATTCTTTGTTTACAAAAATTATAGCTTCTCGTGGCGTGGACTGCAGCTACTAGTATTACCGCCTTATTTCATAAAATCTTTTGCAAGTAGCTCCCATACAATATACCTAATTATAACTACAAACTATATTGTACAAGTTCAAATTAAAATGGTTTCGTGGAATCATTATCATCACTGCGCCATTTGAGTCGACAGATTTAATTGTTAGTGTAATGTACACTTCATACAATTTCACTGAATATTCCAGAACTGGTAAAACCAGTCACCCAGCAAAGGGGTACTCATTAGGTAAAGTGTTACTAACCGCAATTGGCTAGTAAGGCCACGTCCACGGCCTCAGCTGAGGCAATTTGCGACACGCGACACGCGACAGGCGCGTTTGCCACTTGTTTCTTTCACATGAGTTTTGTACTTCATTTTAATCTACAAAGGGCTAGCGAGAGGGAACCTTTACAGTACACCCCCCTCATTTCGCCAGTTATATTGAAGTCGTATGTACTAGGGGGTGCGTTTATTGCCATCAGCGGAACACAAATCTATACTCCGTGGGTCCTGCTGAAAAATGACGATGAAATCCCAGCAACACTTTGCCCTACATTGGAATAGAACCCAGGAATTTATGCTCAGCAGTTGTGTTTCCAACTACTAGACTAAAGAGGCAGTTTCACAAATGTTCGAATGTTAGGTTCCAAGACATTAAATTTTCTTTCACCGTTTCACGACCACACGTTAGTGATTACCCAAATTAAAGTACCTGCTGAAGTGGACGCCGGGACGAAGGCTGCTAAGCTGAAATAGGATTGGCGAGTCACGTCAGCCGCATACACGATGACCATTGGGCAAAAGTCTCAACACGATAGTCGTCGGAAGACGGACGGTGCCGCCGAGGCTGGCCCGGAAAGACGTGTCGGAACGATATAGGCGCGTACCGCGAGGGCTGGTTCGAGGACGCATGGAAAAAGAGCACATTAAATGTATTGTGCCTTTGTCCAGCAGTGGGGCAGTACAGGCCAAATAAAAAAAAAGTCGTGGTTGGGTTTGAACCCATGACTGTAGGTCGTAAGTTCCGGTTTTCACCGCTGTCCTTAGGCTGCTCATTTAAAGCCACATGCAAATTCGTTTATTAGTTTTCTTCGCAGTTGCTGTTACAAGCGTAAAGCTCGTGGCCATACCCTTTGGCTCACTCTGAAACAAAACACGAACGGTTTCATTTCGATTACATTACGTTGCGCCGTTTCCATGCCGCGGTTTATGAAATTATTGTAATGAGCTACCGTATAAAAGCTGCATTGTAATGTGAAATTGTATTTTTTCGTTTGTTTTTTTGCAAAGAGATCAGTAATGGACTCCACTAGCGATGCTAAGAGTACTTTTTTTTTGTTTGGCCAGAGTTAAATAATAATAAATAATAAATATCGCTGGACATTAACATACAGCGCCATCTAGTGCCACACTAAGCAAGGTTTGTGTCGTGGACACCAGATAGTTGATATACTACATATATACTTTTTGTTTGTAAATACATACTAATTATACATATAAACATCCATGACTCGGAAACAAATGTCCATGCTCATCACACAAACATTTGCTCCTACCGGGATTCGAACCCAGGACCCTATGAACGCAAGGCAGCTTCACTACCACTATGCCATTCGAGTCGTCAAATTTCTAGTTAGAGGGCAGTTCAATAACATACCGCTATACTCAAATAATTTGCGTTTCAAAATTTGAGTGGCAGTACGATTTTATGCACATCAAACACATTTTCTGTCTCCGCTACTAGTTATACGTAGGTAATAACACCAAGACAATCCAATTAATCAACATAATAATTTACTGGCTACGCTTTACTAAGTACAGTCTATGTTGTATAACTAGGCGCTGACCAGTCTGTCTGGCAAGGCACCCAGCCAGTCGCTTGCGGTTTGAGTCCCCGACAAACTGCGCTCAACCAGACGCCATTTGCATTTGATCTGAATGAATAGTGGAAACGTGGGTGTACTGTGAGGTACGGTCGAACAAGCTATTTGGTTTACAGTTTATCCCACAAATTACATTGTAAAGTGTAAACCAAGTAGCTTGTCCTACCGTACGCCTCTGGTTAACCCTTCTGGGCGTAATATATGATGCAGGCGAGATGTAATATTATTGTTTAATGTACATTTTATTACACATTTGTACCAAATATATAGTGGTTGACACATGGGCCGGAATCATCACTCAGAGGATGCTTGAGCCGATCGTCGTCACCGAGGCAGGCCCAAGATACGCTTAAGATTTGGACTCATTCCTGTATTGCCGAAGTGGACTGCTTGGCCGAAGAAAGAAAAAAACTGGGAGAGTTGGAAAAGAATGGAAGAGTCTTTTGCCCAGTGGTGAGCGAAAGAGCCTAAAAAACTATATAAAACACCTCTTCATGAAACCGAAAAGCACTTGTTCTCCACATCATTGCGATCATTTTTTTGTTCTACACCATACCTTCGAGAACCCGAGAGTTACGGAGATATGGGTGGTCAAAGTAAAAACTTTTTGGCAAGTTTTTTTTTAAAACAAGTTTTTTTGTAAGATTTTAATCTTTTTACACCTCCACGAACCCCGTACTATTCAATCCATCCATCAGTACAATGTTTTAAGTGCGTTACATTGAGTTGTACCACAAAACATGATTTATAAACTCAAAAAAAAAGTTATTTCCCAGCCATATTTTTTGCGTAAAGTTACTTAGTTTGATGTACAGAATGCTTGGTTAACGGGTTTGTGATGAGGTGGTTTACATCCTGGGGCCGGATTTTTGAATCACTCGAAGTGAATCTTAAATTCGTGCACAAAAGGAAAACGTAAACGAAATGAATTTCGATTGCTCCAAATTTTACGTATTTTTGAAGTAATAGAAATGAGTGTTGCCCTAAAACTCGAATCTTATAACATTTTTCATTTCAAGCAGAAAAATAAAAACCGGAAAGCCATAACTCGTTGATTTAAAAAACCGGTAATGAGTTACGGTGGAACGGAACGTTAATTAAAAAGTTATAATGTCATTGTCTGACGTCTATCATTGGGATGTCGATATTTTTTTCCTTAGTTTTCACATATTTTTCCCGGTTGTTATTTGTGGTGGATTTGTTTTTGAATTGTTAAAGAAAGTACGTAGAAAATGGGAAACGACAAAAAAAAGAATCAGTCAACAAATCTGCACTCGTCAGTGTCATTCTCACTTTCATTTCTACTGGTAGAATATCGGAAACGAGTGGGTCGAACCACTCGTTGCAAAATTCACGGGTAGGAACATTGAGATATAAGTACTAACGTACTAGGAATATTTAAAAATAGCGATTTTAGGGATTCGCAAACGAATTCTGCGATTTCGTACACGATTTGGAATTCTATTGATTCAAAAATACGGCCCCTGTATATTAATAGCATCGAAAATAATCTGTTCTGGGAATAACGAAAGCTCTAAAATAACTATTTGTCAGATTTGTTAGTTTTGCATGCTGCTTCATTCTTCTATTGAAAAGTCCGCGATGGTTATAAAATTCACTGTCACTAAGCATTTACGTAAATCTGCTACTTTGAGCTCTCCGAAAGGAACGTTTACTTTCAAACCACTTGTCTATTATTAGCATGTACGTACAGCATAAGCATCATCAGACATGCACAATATTATAAACCTTGTTCTACTAAACGCAAAAGTCACAAGGCTTGTCTACTCTAATATTTACCAACACTTTGGCGAATTTACTATGTTCTCCAAACATGGAAGCTGCTTAACAGTTTGTTTTAAACACGTCTTCGTGTCACCTGCCGTCTAGTCTACCAGTCTCGGTACACCAATATAGAATTTAATATTAACACGTGGGTGTCCCCGCATTTACTTAAGTGTTACTTAACTATCACTTAACATACGGTGACTGAATATGAATGGCAATGTGCTTCAAAACTCAGAAGGCGACACTGTTATTGGATGTCATGATTTTTAACATATAAATACGATTTGACAGTGACTAGATCGTTTTCAGGTTTTGAATATCAAAAGAATACATGTTATAAGCTTCTGTAATAATAAATTATTAAGTTATTTAATTTATTTTTTAAAAGGAGAACCAACACCTTAAATAAATGAGCAACAGTTTCTCACGAGTAGACACAGAGATGATAGTAGGTAAACTTAGGATCACCAAATAGCAAGAACGATAATAATACAAATAAAAGGAAATAAAAATAAACAATAAGCACTAAATACACTCAGACACTAGGTTTGGCATTGATGATGGGATAAAAATAAGATAAATCACAACGCGCTTTTAAAAAAGTTTGCATTTAGCCAAGTGCGTAGAGAGAGGCTTTTGTGGAAAATGGGTCAAAAGAGAACTCTTTACGAAGAATATTAAAGTCCTTACAAACCTTGTCCTCATTTATTTATTATACGACATATTACAGGCTCAATCCACCACATACATTTAGCAGCAATACGACAAATGAAGCTTTTTAATCATAAATATTTAATCTCACACAATTATAGAGCAAAGGACTTTAAACATGACATTTACGGAACACAATTCGCAAACAAGCCTACAGTTCATGAAAGTGATTGTTATAATTGCCACAGGCAAATTACGTCATTACGCCAACATCATTTTACAGTTGCAAAACTGGGAAATACGAAATTAAACTCCTGTTTAGAGGGCGGAAAGTTTAAATCTGGATGGGCGAAGTTTTGGGGAGTGTTAACGTAAAGTTGTAATTTTGCACGGATTGTTCACAAGTATGGCGAGGTTCGTACTCGTATGTGCGACGTTCCTCAATGCTTAACATTTCCTAGCCACAAAGCCTTATCTTTTGTTACATTATATGATATTACGCCTGTGTAATTTATGTGAGTTCAAACTCGCGTTTATGAAATCAATGTCGTAGTAAACTCAGTTGGTAATTAATTAGAAATCTGTTTTGCGTGTGTGTGGAGAAAATTCACATGTTTTTGTACCAGGGGCCTATAAAACAGAAGAAGTAAAACAGACATAAAAATGCTTATCAGTTGACAAAGGACGACAATAAAAGATATGATTCCGAAACATCAATAAAGATGGAAGTCTGTCGAAGAGAAGTCGACGTGACTTGGTATGGCGCGCTACGAATAATGGTGACTTTCAAATTAGATTGCATAGCACACCCGGGATTCTCAAGGTGGTGCCAAGTATTTGCGTTCAGGCTGTCTCGTATTTCGTTGGCGGAATTTTTATTTCATCGAAAGGGGTTCTATCTGGAACTTTTCGGAATAGGTCGAGATATTTTCATATTGATCTGCTATAAGTTTTCTTATTTATTTTATGTTCATGACATGTGTGGTAGTATGAGTAAATGATTATGACAAGGCGATGGTAGTACATAAATCAATTGTCACTGTAGAGACATTTCGTTTAGTTATTTTAACAGATTCTTATGGTTTTTGGGTATGCAGGAAATAATAGATGCCAAACAATGAGCAAATTGTCAACAAATCAATCTTGAACAAATGAAAACACATATTCAATAGCGATCATCATTAAAGTAAATATTTTCTGAAATCTCATGCAACTCACGTCACTCACGTCCAATATAACTAAAAAACGATTCCGTTTTCGTTTTGTCGTTCAAATAAAAGTCAAGCTACACATTTATGTGGACGTACGTCCAAATCGCAATAAGAACTGGCTAGGGAGAGAAATATGGAACCATATTAACTCGTCGACTCGATTGCACAAACTCTTGCGACGATTAATGACCCCGCTGCGAAATGGGAATGTCTTCAGCTTGATAAGTGATCCACGTAACGTGGCCTCAAGAAAGCCCAGATGCGAATGCATTTTAAAGTTTCAACGCTAAAATGTTTCTTCTATATTTTAAATCTTTCTCTAATTTAAAACCTTTCAGAAGTATTCATTATTCATGACAAGAATATGTTATTGAAAATAATAAGCAAATATAAAATACTAGCTGACCCGCGAAACTTCGTCTGCGTCACATATAGACGATAATGCAATATTGCTCACCTACTTATTAGAGTGATTATATATGGCATTACCAGCTGACCCGCGCAACTCGTCTGCGTCACATAAGAGAGAAAAAAGAAAGGAAAAAAAACCCGTTTTTGCAACCTTTTTCATTCCTGCTCTGCTCCTTATAATTATAACGTCAAATTATATAGTCTAAAGCCTTTCTCGATGAATGGACTATCCCACACAAAAATAATTTTTCAATTCGAACCAGTAGTTCCTGAGATTAGCGCGTTCAACCAAACAAACAAACAAACTCTTCTGCTTTATAATATTATAAGTATAGATTATGTTCTTCCCCAGGTTGAAGAATAATATCTCCTTGCCAAATTTCATTACAGATCAGCCATTTAGTCGTGAAAAGGCAGCAAACAGACAAACAGAGTTACTTTCGCATTCATAGAATTAGTATGAAAGTACGGATTCTTTTCATGTGACGATATTTTTGTAATCTCGTTGTACCTACACCTATTGTTAAATACACATAAAAATAAATAATAACTACTGATAGATTATATCGAGAATACAAAATATTGTTCTCGTCTTCGAATTACTCTGTGTAAGATTTTATTGTTGAAGAAAGTGTCTTACATCAGTGACGACTTTTTACAAAGAACACTTTTGATTTTATCTAAGCATTGAAATGTTCATTACATTGAATACTGAAGTTAAAGCTCAAAATTTCGAATACCTACATTACTTTCAACAATTAGGAACATAAATTTAATTTGGAGCTGCCTAACTCACTGAAACGGTCCTATAGAAAAATAAATGGACAGTGAATCTCATCCTCATTTTAGTTAATTATCTTTTTTTAACAAATTTTTGTTTCAGAGATCTCTAACGATTATAATCGGCACAGGACTTACAGTATTTTTCTTTGTAACAGTTTTATCGAGGATAGCATGTTACTTACAAAATAATAGGTCACTTTCATGCAACTGCATTCTTGCTTTCTAAAATAAGTTCAACAGAGAAAACACTGTTTTAGGTATTTTTTGCAGTGGAATTTGTTCTTTATTAAATAAGTTAACAAACTACTAATAGAATGATAAAAATATTAACAAGTATCAGAATGAGAAAATAACTTCGTTGCGTCAAAAAAATCACACATCACCATCGCTGGCAACAGTATTGCATGTAAATAAATAATTTATACGAGTATAATAGAGAATCATCATCTTTTCAGAAATTCTACTTACTGCGAAAATTTCAATTGTGATCGTTATATGGGATTTAAATCGCTCATGGCTAAATAATAACAGCCGCTCGATCCTATCTTTAGGTTAAGCCGTGCTTGCCTAGGTTGGTCCGTGGATGGGTGACCACCCTTACATACTGAGTTTCCTCCGTGCCTCGGAAAGCACGTTAAGCTGTTGGTCCCGTCTGTCATTTGTCCATCTCTGGCAGTCGATACAGATAGTCAGTGGACCAAAACGTCTGACAAACAGTCTTAGCAAGCGGTATCGTATTACCCAGTAACAGTAAGTATTAACTGAGTTGTGGAGGTCAGATAGGCAGTCGCTCCATGTAAAATACTGGTATTCAGCTGCATCCGGTTAGAGTGGCAGCCGTCCACAATTTAGTTGGGAAACGGCTAGGCAAATGAAATGAATGACATGGTATTTAAATCCATATATCCAGAAAAATGTGGAGTGTTTTAGATCGTTCTTTGCAGTTTATTCAAGAGACCGACGTAAGACAGTGAATATGTGTACTGTTCAACTGATGATTTTATTGTATCTATAAAATGTTGCCACCAAAAATATAACGTTTACTCCTTTCCTAGACATCTTTTAACAACAATGTATGTGATGATGTTCCCAGTAGTATTGCAGACTATAAATTTTTAACAGCCGATCAAACTGTCGAACTGGAAATCGATGGAGTACCAAATGTTTCCATTCTAACACTGTTGCTGACATTTAGTTTTACAACAAAAGATGGATTGCAGGCCTCGCCCTTGAACATCAGCTTCCTTATAAGATGATTTGAGTGATTTGGTAGAAGTCTTTTATGAACATGAATCTGTGCGATCTAACGAAAGGCGTCGTATTCTGTCAATTTTGAAAAATCTTATCGATCTCCCCCATTGATTCGGTATTACACACTTTTCTATCTCGATCCGACGGATTTTAAAGGAAATTTATAATCTGTTAAACTTAAAATGTCACTTACAGGATATTTCCGTATTTATTATTTTAATTGAGGTCCCAATATTTTGACGCTGTTGCAAGCGCCATGATCGCGGGTTGACTGGAGAATACGGGGGGATGGAAAAAAAAATGTGTTGTGTTTTTTGTGTTTGTGTTTTTTGTGTTTGTGTTTGTGTTGTTTTGTTGTTATTGCTGTTATTGGTTTCCCGTAAGTGATATTTTAAGTTTAGTTGTGAACCGTGATAGTTTAAAACAGTGTTTATAATCTGTTGCTTTAAGATATGTTTGAAACATTGATCTGTTTTTCCTTTAACACAAAAGATAATAATTTAGTGAAGGTTGCCAAGTCCCTAAATTAAGGAATTAGTAGATCTACCTAAAATAAAGGAAGACATTATAAATTCCATGGAAAATGTCGCACATCACACAATGTAATGAACAGGCTTGTAAAGCCAAAAACTGCGTCAACAAACATCACAAACTTTAAAATTGGCATTAATAAACATTTAACAACATCCACCATCTACAGGGGTTGTAAACGGCCCGAAATGTCTCGAGAATAAACTTCGCCCAATAAACACGAAATAATCCTTCAAGTTTGTTTTATTTTGGTGGATTAAAATATTAGGTAGAAACAAGGAATGGTGGAAGATTGTACCAGCTACGTTGCAATTTAGTTTTACAATTGGATGGTATCGCTAGCGGTTGGAGCACGCTTTCTTAGTTCACAGATTGGGTGAAATTATCTTGAGGTTTTTTCACAATGTTAGATATCCCGGTTTTGTAATCGTGCTATACAATTGGTGAAAGGATTGCCTGTCAATTTTGGATTCTATTGTATGGAATACAAAGAAGATTATTGCATTTCTGGTGAAACCACAGAGAACAAAATTCTTTGTTTTAAGAAGTTACCTGCTAGTAGCAATAAGTTTCTACGCATGATAGAACAATTCCCATTTTGTACATTCATTTACTTTGTTAGCCCTGCTATCGTACAACCAAAGTGGTCTAATTTCCTTTTCAACATTATTCCCATAGATTCAGGTGGGAACCAGAAGTTAAGCAACACGTGATTGGCATTCTCATCAATCTAGTGCAGGTCTAAGGAATTTAGATCTTACTACATTGTCTTAAAGTCCAATATTGCTTTGTGAGAAAAGTCTTGATACTTTTAGTACAAAACCGAGTTGCAGGGTGAAACTAATCACTATAATTGAATTTTCTGCTGTGCATTCGCGTCGCGCCTCGAATTCAGCTAATTCTATTTGCCATTTTAGTTGCTAACTAACGCCTTTATTTCCCCATGAGTGTAATTGCCATCCAGTTTACTGTGATTTGAGTCAGAATAACTTTAATGTTTTGATATTTCAATGTTGCGTTTAACCAAATTTAAATTTACATATTAAAAGGTTGTTAACAATATTTAATTCGTCAGTCATGAATATTCCACGCAAATATGAGCTTACATTAATTAAATGTCACACAAATTAGTGGTGGGCTATAAAGATATGTTGACCAATAAATTGGGAATCAAACCGCATCCATTATATTATTGAAATATTTTGGACACAGTAACTCGTCCGAAATATTCCAGGATAATGGGCTGCGGGTTCATTAGTAACACAAAACATAAAATCTTAATAATACAAAATAACTGCACTCATTTAATATTTCCCCCTGAGTGATGATCTTAAATGATTAGTATTTAGATATTTTCGGTGAAGGTCCATTTCACGTGTCCCGGGCAGGGACCGTACAACCCCGAATATAAGTTAATTCTTTCGAAAGGGTTACATGTTGTGCGGCTTCAGTCACGGAAAGGGTTACCTCTTGGAAGTGGTAGCCCTTTCATAACACTAACGTTAGGGTAACCCCTACAATAAGTTAACTAGTACAAGATGTTACCGGCTCCTGAATGGTTTCCAATTGAAGAAGATAACCCCTTGAAAGGGTTTTGTCGGGGTAACCAAAGGGTTTTAAATCAAATAATTTTAAATTACGTTGAAGTTGAGGAAAAGTTATTGTTGACCTTGGAAGTTTGGAATCACATAGAATCGTTCATTAAGTGTTTCTTACTCGGTTTAATAGGACGGTGATTTCTTGTTTGACCGACTTCAATAAAGAGGAGGTTCGCAATTCGTGGGAACCTTTTAATTTTTTATTTTTTTGTTATGTATGTTCCCGGATTACTCGAAGATATCTGAACCGATTTGGATTATTTTTATTTTGTTTAAAAGGGTATACTTCACAGGTGGTCCCATAATCATCAAATCTGGATCTGATGATGGAATCCTGGAGAAATAGTGCGAAATCTTCAAATTTTATAGGCACACATAAAGCGATTTGGGTAGTTTTCGAAAGAGTATTTTTTCAGAGTGGTCCCACTTCAATTTGGTGAAGATCTGATGATGAACTTCGGAGATAGGCAACGGAACTCCTCAATAAATGATAGCAAATGGACTGGGATTGCTGAAATCTCATGTCTATCTATTGTTTACACCAGTTCAGAAACATGACATCACGCCAGTACGCTGTGAAGGGTGAACCACTAAAAAGAGAAAAATGTTTTTTTTTGCAAAAACTAAACCGACTGCAAAAAACACAAAAAAAAGAAAAATAACTTAAGCTTCAGAAGTCAGTGACAAATAAACGAAATCAATCAACAAAGGTTTTATTAAGTTACTAGCTGACCCGCGCAACTTCGTCTGCGTCTCATACGAGAGAGAGGGTTAGACAGTGTGAGTCAACCTTCAAAGATAGACATGAAATGCTATCGCGGACTCGTTTTAAGAGGAACAATTCCGTGCTACATGATTGTTGCGTAACTTTAACCGCTTTAGCTCTCAAAAGGAATCAATGTTCACTGTTTTTGTAAAAAAAAACATACTCCGCTGAAATTCATACTCCAGCTAGGTCTAAAATTCTCATCAAGGACCATGAAATGAGTCCAACCACGATGAAGATGCTGTGAACTCTTCAGGACCACTTGTAACTGCTTTCCCTCTTCACCGTCGGACCTTGGATGAAACTTTTACTCTTGTTAGGTTTAAAATTCTCATTAAGGTGCAAAAAATGAGCCCAAACATGAAAAAGCTTCAGTAAACTCTTGCATAGATACCTCATGCAACTGCCTTCCGTCTCCATTGCTGACCTTCGATGACAGTCATACTTTAGGCAGCTCTTGAGTTCTCATCAAGGTGCTACAAATAAGCCTAATAATAATATAGCTGCTGCAAACTGTTGAGGACATCTTGCATCTGCCTTCTGTCTTCATCGTTAGACCATGGATGACATTCATTCTTCAAGCAGGTCTTAAGTTCGTCAATCTAGTTCGTGGATACCGCACAATCTGCGGCGAGGCGAGGCCTTGCCGAATTTCCGCCGTGGGATCTGGAGACGATAGTCTTCACCCCGCTCAGCGGACAGACTCCGTCGTGATCTCATGGCGACATGGAGAGAGACTGTCGCAAACCCCGTGCAGGGCACGCCACAATAGTGGCGATAAGTCCCCTCTTTGAGGAGTGGCTTGAGAGGCGCCACGGCGTCCTCACCTTTCGCCTGACGCAAGTCCTCACCAGACACGACTGTTTCGGGAGGTTCCTGCATCGAACCAGGCCAGAAGAGACGCCCGGGTTCTGGGGCCGCCCTTGTGGAATATTGGTTACGACTGGGTGCTGCGTGCCGACCTCCCTAGTCTAGGACTTAGTTTATAAGTAGAACGAATTGCCCTTTTTGTTTGAATATCGGTGGCATTGCCCCACAAGAGAATACCGTACGACATCATGCTATGGAAATAAACTTAACGGGCTGTCTCTAATAGGTTAAATCACGAATTCTTCTAACGGCGAATGCTACGGAGCTAAGTTTTTAAGCTATTGCATAGCTTCTATCGCGGGCCTTGAGCGTGGAGACCAAATCCAGAGATTCCGTAACGAAAATAACCTAACACCCCATGTCAGATAATAACAATGACAAGCTAGTTTTCTTTTTAATATATTGCCGTAACTAGGAGTTGTAGGTTGTATACATTTGATGTAAGACCTTCTTTGTAACCATTTTTATCAACTTATGCAATTATAATTATTTATGTATTTTATTGCCGCTTGTTGCCGGCTCGAGGACAAAACGCAGACTGAATGTTGAGGCTCGGCTTCCCATCACAATGAAATTATGAATTTTATAATGAATGTTCCACACACACATACACAGACACGTCAAACTTATAACACCCCGTCGTTTTTGCGGCGTCCGAGCGCGGTCCGCGCGCCGCAAGCGAGCGGACCGCGTGCTTGCGAGCCGTCCGCGCGCTGGCTGCGCGACGACCGCGCGTGGTAATGAATAATTTTAATGCGTAAGTTGATAAAAATGCTATGCAATAGCTTTACCGCGGCAGTCCCCGAGTGCCACACGTGTTTTTTTTTTAATATATATGTTCATGTCGCCTCGGTTTTTTAAATCTTACAGTTTGAGTGAGCTCCTATCCTTTCCCTTCGGGCACTAAATAATGAGTGAGACGATCGAATGATATTTTAGTCCGATAGCGCTAGGTTTTGAGGTTTCAAAAATATTAAAGTTGTTTTGTTTTTCGCATATAGTTTCCGGACCATTTGCCTAACCTAACCTACTATATAAATTTTTGTCATTTTAGATACTTTAGTTAGGGAGAAATTTGGCTATTTATCTTTTCGATCACTGTTAGAGGAAAAGAAAATGATAGTTGATTTCGTTATAATGACGTAGTAGTACCTAACTGATACGATTAGGGTGAATATCCCAGAATTCCTGAATAGCAGACTGACCACAGAAAAAAAAACAAAATAGGCGGAAAAGCGGCAATCCGAACTCGATTTGTTTTTCGATTGACTCATGATTTTATTTTTATGTTTCTTGTATTCGCAATGAAAAGCACAGTGTTTACTTATTTAGTCCCTCGCTCTCGAAAATGTTACAAACGGGGTTTGCAGGCCATCCTAGATAAGATATCATAATTATTTTAAACTTTAAATTAATTTTGCCAGTTTTGATTTGAATAAAAATAATCAATAAACCACAAATCATCGAGATACTGAAACTGCAATAGTCAGATGTGACACAAAACGCAATAATAAGCTTCACAGGTACGACTGTAGCCACAGGCCAGAAATAAGCAACTTTAAAAATTTTGAAACTTTGGCATCAAAATAGCCCAGCGCTATCGGACTATTTATGATTCCGTAAAAAAGACAAGATTGTATCATGTAGGAAACAATCCCGACTTTTCCAGGAAAAAAAAACATTGAACTTTAAAAACTCTGCAATAATAACTATAATCGCATGTGTAAGGAGTCGCTACTCATCGCTAGGGCCTAGAGTGCGTGTTGCGACTTGACGCATTCCTGCCGAATGTATGCAGTTTAGTACTTTAAAGAAAAGACGTGAGAGATAAAATTACAATACTGGTAGTCCGAATGGGTAACCCCTTCAACGGCTTTACAGTCGTTGAAGGGGTAACCCGTTCAAAACGACTTACCATTAAAAAGTATAACCCACCAAGAATGGGTTTTCGAATATACAGGTAATCATATCGAAAGGGTTTGGAAGAGGTTATCCATTGATGAGGGTTTTCGTAAAAAATGGTAACCAATATGAAATGGTTTTTAAAACAACACTTTGTCAAAACCCTATCAAAAACCCTTTCAATGGGTAACCAAAATGGTCCCTGGTCCCGGGGTTGCGGGCCTGTTCGAAAGAGATACCGCTGCCTCGGAACATAAAGGGCGAGGAAGGAACATGGATTGGTTTTAGTCAGTAAGAGTCTGACACTCCCTCCCGCTCCGCCCAGAGTGGGAGAAGTCATTTGATGATTTCCCATCCCAGAAAAAAAAAACCACTTCACGTTATTCCTTCTGTTATTTTTATTAAAAATATTAATCCACCGGTGTCAGGAGCTGGAACTTACTGGTGGTAAGAGCTCCAAAGACAGGAAACTCTTCATAATGCGAGACGCATCGAGGAGTTTTGCCTTCCAAATCAGGCCCTAGATCAAACCTTCAAGTGAGAGCCTCGAAAAGTGATCGTCGAGACTCGTTGCCATCAATTAAGTCATTGGCCGTAAAGACAATCGGTACAATGATAGCCGAGTTCACATTCCACATACTGACAACTAAGTGCTGAAGAGACAATTATATAATAATCTATCTGACTACAAATTCCTCATAACCAGCTTCTACAAACTTTTTGCTAGAACACAAATAAGCATTCATTATAGTTTCTTTCATAAAATGCTAGACAGCCTTTTTTCTCCTACAAAATGGTAGACGAAATTAATTTCGGTCTTGTTTTAATATTTCAGTAGAACGAAAGGCTTATTAACCTTCTTAACCACATAATGAAGGAGAAAAAAATATAAAGATATTAAAAGTAATGCTTTCAGTTCCTTAGCCATAAAGCAGTGTTGATTAAATTTTTTGACAATATTATGACGAAAATTGTATGGTTGGTAGGTAGTCAACTATTTTATGGCATGCTCCTGAGTTTTGTTTAATTGGGTCGAATTTCAAGGGGTTATCCGGTGGCTATAGAATTTTAAATAACCTTGATATAAGTAAGTCTCTTGGGTGCTGCCGTTACGCGTTGCTCTATAAATTAAACTTCTATTTATTTTTCATTCTTATACAGTCATGACAATAGTGTAGAGGACCTAAAAAACGAATTAGTTCCATGTTCACCGAGAAGATAACAGTCTATTTGTTGTTCCCATACAAAAATGTGTTTTAAACAGCTGTTTTTAGATAATCGTCCGTCATGTTTTTGGTGAACATGGACCTTAGCCCGTCAGTTAGATTATCAAATAATATTAGACCAAAATTGACGAAGATACGACACTTTTAAAATTCTCAATACGTCACGTCGTGTTATAATTTTTAGTGCGTTGTGACGCCACGTGCCCCCACTCCCGAGTTTTGATGCGTTCTAACATTGTCAATATTCAAGAAATACATGTCAATTATTTTCCAATACTCTAAACTGACGGACTAAAACGATTTGAAATTAATTGATGATGGAAACTAGCTAATTGGTGCAGGTACGTCTATTCCTTCAAAGTCTTGGTAATCAGCATCATCTTCCTGCCTTGTCCCATGTTACTTGGGGTCAGCGGAACACGTTTTTTTCTTTCATTCTACTCTGTCAACCGTAACGCAATCATTTACAACTTTTTCCTTCATATCCATCCAAAGGTTGTCTTTAAAAGATCGCTTTTAGCGATAAAACCGCCCATTGTGTCACCCCTTGTAAAATGTAAAAAAATTGTATCTATAATTTTTATGGTGTACATAATCTATTCTATTTCTATTCTATCATTGCTCATACCTTAAAGTCTTAGTAATTCAACAATTACACAGTCAACCATAATGTATAGTAATAAAAAACCGAATATATATGTAGTTTATTCCTTCGTTAACCTAAGATAGCAATCCAATGATCATCAAAATTTGACCTGACAGAAACTATTGCTTGCACATTGACAAAACAAAACAAAAAGTATCTATGTATAGTATATCAACTATCTGTTTTCCACGACACAAGCCTCGTTGCATATATTTTTAATCCTCGACGCAAAAACGACGGGGTGTTATAAGTTTGACGTGTCTGTGTGTGTGTGTGGTGTGTGTGTCTGTGTGGTGTGTGGGCCCGAACGAATGAACTGATTGATTTTGTTTTTTTTTGTTTGAATGGTGAATTAGTCGGGAGTGTTCTTAGCCATGTATGATAAAAAACAGTCCAAGATGGCCGCTGCTACAAGATAGCGGATTACATATTTATTCAACAACTCCCTCAATATGGATATCAAATGAAAGGGCTTGACTGGTAGAATACGCTAAACGCTATGATAAATTATAAATCCAAGATGGCCACCACCACAAAATGGTAAATTGCATATTTTTCACAACTCCCTCAATATGGGTATCAATGGCTTGGCCTACGGCATTTCGTTACGTGACGATTTCAACTGAATCGCACTACCCGTAAGAAAAAAAAATACCTTGAAATTATTGCACTTACGTGTCGGGGGTTTTTAAACTTTTTAATTTAATGTACTTAACTTGTTAAAATTAAAAACTCATTTAAGTATACCATGAAATACCTAAATAACTTTCCCATCTTCAACTCTGAAACCATCAGCATATTTTCAGATAAAAAGCCTCTTAGGAATACCTTTAATAAGTAGCCCGCAAATCGAAATTGTGACTGGACTTAGAGATCCCAGATCCTCCAGATCCCACGGCGGCAATCCGGCAAGCAGGCCCGCCGCCTCGCGAGAGATCGTGCGGTACCCACGGACCATCTTTACGGCCACCACTTTTTGGGGCGCGTTCAAATGGTGAGCGGCTCGCCGCTTCAACGAACGCGCCCACACTGGGGCCCCGTAGAGGGCCATGGACCGCACGACTCCCGCGTAGAGCCTGCGGCAGGAGGCGTTCGGCCCCCCAAGGTTGGGCAGGAGCCGCCTGAAGGCAGCCCCTGTCCGTTCCAGCCTGGGGGCCAAACGTCGGAAATGCACCACGAAGTTCCACCGGCTGTCGAGGACGAGTCCTAGGTACTTCAACGTCGACTCGACGCCGATGGATACCCCTCCTACCGTCAGTGTGGATCCCGACGGTGGCGCATTCCGAGGCCCATGAAAGCACATGGCCTCGGACTTGTGCAATGCCACCTCGAGACCCAGTTGCCGGATCCTCTCAACGACTATCGCAACCCCGCGTGTCATAATTTCGGCCGCCGCCTCGTGCGACCTCCCCTGTGCAGCACCAGGGTGTCATCTGCGTAGCAGACGACGCTGACACCACTAGGGAGGTCCGCTTTTTGATACCCTTGAATAGTTTTTTGTAAGTTTCGTTTAGTTATTTTAGTTAACCTAAAACGGGGTGAATAGAAATTGCGGACTGAATGAAGACAAAACCAAGAAAGTTATTATGTCTTTTGAAATAAAAATGTTAAGTACTAAAAATAAACATGGCAAAAAAAAATGAGGATAAATCTTTTAAAGCTAAAAAGGTGTGTCAATCGTTAGTTTATACTGCACTGCAAAATATAGGTACTCTTATTACTTTACTGTTTAAATGATGATTCGTTTAATCAGCATATTCAATAAATGATGTTTATTAGAACAACTATTCACTAGTATAGGTATTCACAGGAAACGAAAAAATAATACTTAACAACAACTAGTGACTTTTAATTTATATAATAATTATTACATATTTTATTTCTAGAGCATGCCTTCCCAAGTTTTAAAATATGAAGGTTTCAAAAGGAAATAATGTGTAGGGACTTATACTCGAATAATGTAGGGTAGCAAAGAATCAAAGTGGATGTAAAAGAGGAATGCGATCAAGGTCAATAGAACAACAGTAAAACAAAAAAAAAAATGTAGGTACCTTTTTATAAAATACTGAATAATGAAACCATTGTTACAAGTAAAACCAAAATGTACAATAACCAAAATATATAATATTTAAATAGTAAATCTGGGGAACCGAATGTTCTGGAATGTAGCCCAGAATAAAACATTCATCTTAGTGCTATAACTGACAGCGACAAGTGTACATCCTACGATTATAACGTAGATCCACGAAATGTACTGCTTGGATGTTCACAACTAAAGGTTAGCGATGAACTACGCATAATAATCACAAATACGGGAGGGACACCGGGGCTAACACGGTTACCACGTATTCAGTACAATAAAGTGTGTAAAACACATCTTAACGAATCCGAAAACGACTTGTTTTCCCCGTCATTGTGATCATTTTTTTGTTCTACACCATACTTAGTTACGGAGATATAGGGGGTCAAAGTCAGGGTTTAGTTTTTTTAAATACAAGTTTTTATTGGAAGATTTTTAACTTTAAACACTTTTACGACCCCCCTACTATTCAATCCATCCATCAGCACAATGTTTAAGTGCGTTACATTGAGTTCTGCAGGCAAACATGGTATAGATATGGTATAGGTTGTGTATAAATGTATTTCTAAGTTTTGTGCTAATTTAAGAATCTCTAGTTAAGCTTGGCATGTAACTGTTTTTTGTCCCTAACAAATAAAATAAAATAAACATGATTTTTCACCAAAAAAAAAGACGTTTCCCAGCAATATTTATTTCGTAAAGTTACTTAGTTTGACGTACACAATGCTTGGTTGACGGCTTCGTAATGAAGTGGTTTACACCCTTTTAATATTTTTAAGATGAAAACAAGCGCAGTTTGAAACTCATGTGATTCCCAAATATGTGTTACTTGCTATGGATTATTTCTGGTACAAAAAACCGAATATTTTATAATTACGGCAATCCGGGTTTAATCAGTTTAATCAAGTTGTTTCTTGATTAAACCCGGATTGATTTTAATTATGCAATGTAATTACAAATAGCATTAGCCGTATTTGTGTATGAATAAAGTAAAAAAAAAAACTTATTTCCTTCAATGATTTGACTTATGTTATCAATGACCAATTAAAAGATTTTCGTGCCGTTTTATAAAATTCGGTTTGTCTGAACTCTGAAGATAGAAATAAAACAATGTATTTTGTATCAATGTTTATTTCTATGGTTTTGATGGTGCAAGTAGTATTTACACTTGATTTGGACAAAACTAAGTGCGATCGCTTGTTGGTACGTAGTTGCAATTGTTTAAATAAATAAATACTTAATTGCACGTGTTCTGTGTCTTGTGACAGTGACAATACTAGGTAATACGTTACCCCTTTGTAAGACTTTCGGGCCCTGTAGTATTCAATTTTACACGTGTATAATTTGTTTTAAATCTTACATTCTAATACGTTTCACACACGCCTTCAACAGCTTCCTCATTTCTCAAAATTCCAGTAAAACAGTGTTGTACCCATCAAAATAAATACGAGTACATATTTACCTGGGAGCCGGAACAGCACGTATCGCGTCGAGTACATCAAACGCCAGACATACCACGTTGACTGACACTCGATTAAGTATCGTCGGATTCGTCCAACCCTATCTGATACCACAGAAAAGATAGGATGCAGAAGGTGATAGACCTCATGGCTAAATAATAACCAGTGATCGGAATAAGTAGAGCTATTTACCACATCAGGTTCATTGACCGCAAACATTGTTGTTAATATGGATATTCCACGGGATTCCGACTGATACTAAGGGATTTTGTTGTTATATTATTTGTTTAAATAAGTGAATTATTATTGAACCATTTTGATTATTTTAATTAAGATTTGATTGTAAATACAAATTGTTCTAAGTATTTGATAATGTTTTGATTTCTTGAGGAACAAATAATTTGTATGGTACCTAATATGTTTTGTACCTACAACTATATGTATAGAATAAAAATGTTTAAATGATTGTTGATTCTTATGAAATTGTTATGTAAAAAACATTTTTGTGGTTTAATGAATCAAGTTTATCTGTTTACTTATTATAGGTACTATCTTTAATCTCGTCTTTCTTATATTTACCCGTCAGAACGAAAGTGTAACCTTTCATTAGTCACGAAGGAGAGAATAGTTTTTTTCTTATTTTACTACCTACTTAAAAACCAAATTCCGGGACTCAGGGAATATCCATATAATTCTGACCTATGGCAAGTACATAAAACAGCTCTACCTATTCCGATCTATGATAAATATGATAATAACAGCAGATCAATCTCCAAGTTAAGTCGCGCTCGCCAAAGTCAGACCGTGGATAAGTGGACCCCCTATTAGTTTCAAAATTTCCTTCGTATCTCGAAAAGCCCGTTATGTCGTTGGTCCAGGTTGACATTATTTAGATCTTTGACTGGTAGTTAGGGCCTGAAAGTATGACAACTAGTCCTACCAAAGGGTAACGTATTACCCAGTTTGGGGGTATGAAGAACAGGGTGTGTAAAGCTCTTCATCCCCCATAGAAAAGGGAGGATCCTACGACCAGACGGGTTTTATGTCTGGTGGGCTATTGCCCGACAGGGTTCTCGTATGTGCAGTACAAGTACGTAGGAATTGATAGGACTCGATGAGATAAACTTGACAGTTTTTCTCGATAAAATGAGTTTTTGACTCCATAAAAACTCATTTTATCGAGAATAACTGTCTTTATCTTATCGAGTCCTATCGATTCCTAAGTACTAGTACAGATGGTCTTAAGTCGCGGAGAATGTTGCTTGCGCGATGCAAGAATTCTGACGTATTTCGCTTTATAGTTCATCACCTTTGTCATAGATGTCACTGTAGTACTTTTTGTTAAACGTAGCTAAAGTACTTTTTGTAGTGCCGCTACACCCACTATTAAGTAGATTGTGGAGGTCCACAAAGGAAGGTACCAATATTCAACTGCATCCAGTTAGACCATTAGAAGCAGATGGTGGTGCAGAAGGTCAGGTTGCGGCTCCATGAAAAGAATTAAAGCGCACATACATATAGACATGTGTATCTGCATAAAACGACGACTTTAAAAAAGTGTCTGGGACCGACGGGGCACGGATGATAGACCTTGGTCACAGCGTCCGTCGATATACTGAGCTGACAGAAGTATCTAGGTTTATAGAAAGTGTGCAAGCATTTAACCCGCCTGCCTTCAAAGCAAGGATAAGCAAGCATTTTCTGGGCACACTGGTTCTATTATAGACCTCATTCGTCGATTCCCATCAGTAATAAATATATTTTTCATCCCGTTCATTCCATCTCGGAAAGAGTATTTTTGCTCTACGATATCTTAGTGCAAAAGCCGTTTTTATCGTCTTTAGGGTAAAGTAAATTTGAATTTAGAACATCGTGTGCACTAAGCATGTGAATTTAAAACATCATTAAACCTATTTACTTCTGCCTCTATGGTGCCGAATTTATCATACAATTTATTTTTGTTTTGTTTAAAACTCAAACTCACAACCTTCCTGGTGTACTTTTTTTTAATATGTTTCGCGAGCGCCATTTTCTTTTGCGTCATATTGTTTACACCTTAGGTTAAAAACAAGGAATCCAACTTGAAAACAAGTGAAAAACCTAAAATGACCACTCATTATCTAGCAACGAGGAAGTTTATTTGACGCCAACAGAATTAACTGAATTTGTTTATAATGCGCATTTTTTTTTGCGTTCTTTCATTTCCTCGCTGAGGTGGGATGAAAAGTTACGTGTTGCACTCGAGTGCAAAGATTTTTCGCGACGCTCAAGATTCTAAGTTTTGAATCACTCGCTGCGCTCGTGACTCAATTTCAGAATCTTTCGCTTGCTCGGTCATCAATATTGAGCAAGCAGTTAAAAAAAACAACTTTGCATTCTTGTTTATCAAATAACTATTTGCGTGCTTAAGATCTCCTTTGTGGTATGAATGTAGCCTTCTGTTCCTACCAATTTTGTACTGAACTTGTGCCAGTGTGCGTTCACTCAACATATTGGCTTAAAAAGTAGGTGTGATTGCGATTCGAGTTATACCTATGTAGTTACTGTGGTGATTCCTGGACCCTTAATTACTTTATTTAGTTTTAAATTTAAAACGTGGGAAAGTATTTTCTAGAAATATAATCTAAAGGCCAACAGAAAAAACGTAGTTATGTTATATTTCCGTTTCCTTTGAATATACTAGAAACACTTTTTAATAAACAGCATAATATGCTGATTAAATGAATTATAAACTAAGGATTGACACACGTTATTAGCTTTAAAAGATTTATCCTCAATGTTTTCGCCAAATTTATTTTTATTTGATAATCTAATTATCTACATCATAACATTTCAAAATTATTAAATTAACTAAAATAACTAAACTAACAACAAACTATTAAAAGACATCAAGAAACCCCTCCTCACTAAACAATGTGTCATTAAAAATTCCCAGCCATCGAGTCTAAAACCGTCCATCGATCACCCCATTTAACCCTCAACCGCTACACTCGAGTAAATCAACCCTACTTCCACACAACACTATATAAAATCAGTTCTCATTAGCACATAGTGCGCCACGATCACATTAGTATTCTGCTGGTGCTCTGTCATTTATCTAAGTCCAGTCACAATTTCGATTTGCGGGCTATTTATTAAAGGTATTACTGAGAGGGCTGGTTTTTAACAGCTATTTTTATCTGAGAATATGCTGATGGTTTCAGAGTTGAAGATGGGCAAGTTATTTAGGTATTTCATGGTATACTTAAATAAGTTTTTAATTTTAACAAATTACATTAAATTAAAAATGTAAAACAACCCCGACACATAAGTGCGATAATTTCAAGGTTATATTTTGCTTACGAGTGGAAATCGTCACTTAACGAAATGCCGTAGGCCAAGCCATTGATACCCAAATTGAGGGAGTTGTGATAAAAAATTGTAATTCACCATTTTGTATGGCGGCCATCTTGGATTTGAAATTTTTCATGAGTCAAGCCCTTTCATTTGATACCCATATTAAAGGAGTTGTTGAATAAATATGTAATCTGCTGGTTTTTTATCTGAGAATATGCTGATGGTTTCAAAGTTAAAGAAGAGAAAGTTATTTGGCTATTTTGTAGAATACTTCGGATCGTGTAATTGGGTTTTTCCATCACGAATTTCTCAACATCAGCTACAGAATCTGGATTTGTGCCTGGTTGATGGCAGTTTAGGCTGTGTATGTATTTTTGTTTTGTAAATTATATTTAAAATAGTTATCTGTTATAAGTTTTATGTATTCCATTTTCTTTTTTTCTTTAAGACACTATGTCTACATCTCTTTTTTTTTTGTTTCCTTTCGCAAGAATGCTGGATCAGTTTTCTTTAGAATTAAGCATCACCTTTTTACTATTTTCTATTCCTTTCTTCTTTTCTGTAATGAGTGTACACATAAATTGTTAAATAAATAAAATTCAATTTCTGAAGATTCTACAATGTCAGTTTACATTTTTCCTATGAAATTCCTGCTCTCTTTCTCTCTTTGATATGAATATACCAATCATGCCTTTCATTTTGTTTCTAATGCTTAATGAAACGCCGATTTCAAGACAAACGTTATAATATTACTTTTTACACAGGTATACTAAAGGAGATAGTTTTTTTGGGCCCACCTGGTCGTTGCATTTATTATTCATAATATGGTTTTAAAGGAAATATTACGTAGAAATGAAAACGGAATCTTAAAATCATAATAAATAAGCTATGTTATGATATTTTTTTGCGAGTCAAATCATTCCTGTTGTGGTCAATGTCATTTGACAGCAAATACTTACGTGAATAGGGGCGTTTTTCTGTTTACTAAAAAAAGTACGGTACCTATCCGTTGGAAATCATATGTGCTATATAATTATTATAGAATCAGAAAGAATATAAAAATAAATATTATTAAACTATAAGCATTTTTAATGCCATTTTTATAGGTTTACACTAAAATCGCATAGGTGGGTTAAACAATCAACGTGGCATGAAACGTTATAAACCCACTTTTTTTGTGATTGACAGACACTTCATTATTTTGACATTTACTTTTTCTGTTTATTTTGGTTTTCGTAAGTGTTTTTGCAGATTTTTCGCATTTATTCCGGTTAGACAATGCTAAGCTAATTAAACCACTGGAATCTAGAGGTTATAAGGAAGAAATCAATGTAAGTTTCATTATTATATGCTAGAATTTATGTGGGAAACTAATCCTCGAACAAAAAAAATTGTCTCCTTTGAACAGTTTGATTCGTGTCGTCGTTACGAATTAATTATGCAGTGTCACAGCTATGAGCAATCGTCTTATGGTAAAGATGGTGGATTACACAGAACATAAATATTATTTAATGCAACAAACTAGCGCCCTCTCGCGGCACTGACAGGCGACAGTTGAATTATTTAGTATTTTAGAACAATGCCATATCCAACATTACAAGTTCCCTGCGATGAAACATCTATAAATCCGACAACGACGGAGTAAGACATCCAATTTTCTCTAAAGCCAGAGTCCACTCGAAAACTCAGCAGTGATGAATAGAACGCTCAGGAAACAAATCTCTTTTGTGAGTTATTTTACACTGACCTAAGATGACCCTTTCAATTTTATTTACTTAATGGAAACTACACTAATATTTTTCGACGTTCAATAATCATCATTTCGCCGAAAGACGTCCACTGCTGGACATAGGCCTCCCCAAAGTGTAGCCACATTGACCGGTCCCGTGCGACTCGCATACAAGGGATTCCCGCAACCTTCACTAGGTCATCGGTCCGCCTATTGGGAGGTTTTGCCAACGCTTCGTCTTCCGATTCGCGGTCACCACTCCAGAACTTTTGGCCCCATCGGCCATCTGTTCTGCGAGCAATTTGCCCTGCCCACTGCCACTTAAGTTTGGCAATTCCTCGGGTTACGTCGGTGACCTTGGAACGGTAAACATTCATTAAATTGGTTAGTTTTATTGTATTTTTATCATGAAGATAGATGTTTTGGTATCTGAAGCGTGGTCGAGTCTGCAATACAGGGTAACGGATCCTTCACTAAACCGTTAACCAGGAGTTCTGTACATCAAACTAAGGTCCATGTTCACCAAAAAGATGACGGTCTGATTATCTAAAAACGGCTGTTTAAAGCACATTTTCGTATGGGGACATGTAACAATGACAGTTTTTAGATAATCAGATCGTTATCTCTTCGGTGAACATGGACCTAAGTAACGCTACGAAAAATTATTGCTGGGAACTTAATTTTTTTTTGGGGTGAAAAATTACGTTTTATGGTAAAATTCAATGTAACGCACTCTAAACATTGTGCTGATGGGTGGATTGAATAGTGTAGAGGTCGTAAAGGTGTTTAAGGTATAGGTCAAAAAAAATAAAAAAAGTGTGATGTCGTTTGAACTTTGACCCCCCATATCTCCGTAACTAGAAGGTTCCAGGTCATGACGGGGAGAAAAAGTGCCTTTCGGTTTCGTTTAAAGTACATTTATGTCACCGTAAAATTGTCAAATACGTTAATATATTGTAATATCTCTAGCGATATTGTAAAAACTCGAAATATTGTGAAATGAACATACTGCTTACAACAAATCGCATTATTTTTCGTGAAATGCATGCGATGGTAGTCAACTCACGCGGTGTGGAGGAAAGGAGGGGTCCCCCTTGCCCAGTGGTACAACTCTCATGAAAAGATATTGTACCATTCCTGAGAAATACCGATTATTATAACCTAACCTTAAAACACTTTATATTCCCCTAAAAAGCGTAGTCGACGGAGCCACGCTTCGCGGGGCCCCTATTTCCGAGTGCAGGGTTTGAAGGAACCTAACTAACCTAACGGGGGGGTGCCCCAAGTCCCGATTATGGGGGCAGAGATACTTCCCTATGTTCAGTTGACAATAATTCGAGAGTTTACAATATCGCTAGAGAGAAACACGTTATATTGTAATATAACGTATTTAAATTTTACAGTGACATTTACATCCATTATGTAAAACAACAAAGCTGACTCGTCGCATAAGTAAGTATTCCGCTTTCATCAAACACTGCTTGTAATATACCATAGTGACGCTTGTTTGAGTCGTTTCTGCAAAAAATATGGTTTTTTCGAAGCAATAGCAAATGTACATATTTGGCCTTGCCATCTAGCGGTACTGGATCATACCGAGCTAACCATATGTGTAGCATTGTGTTCTATAAGGGTGTATGAAATAAACTAAATAAACACATGCATTTTTTAGTAGGTCACTATAGTGACAAACTTATATTTCTTGATATTAACACTTTTATTGATAAACTCAGATCAACGCGGGGTAAAGTGTATCTACCTATTAGTTGTAGACACAAAATAGCTCGGCTATTAGCTTTTAATATTCACACAGACATAAGTAGTATGTCTAAGTTTAGTTCTATTATTGATACTGCGACTATTAGTACTATTACTAATGAACAGGTGACCTTAAATAAATATAGCATTAGTGCTATTGATGTTTACAAACTTTGTACGGAGGAGAATCCATATGTCACCGTGGAAACTTCTCAATTAGCTCTTAGTTATGATAGGATCATGTTGTCTGGCGATGGATCGGGAGTCTCGGGGCTCTCTCCAGATCTTAATATTAATTTAAACTAGGAAGTGAGACAACAGAAGGTACCATTAACAATATTGTTAAGCCTACCAACAGCAAGGTATCTTCTTGCACTCCATTAGGTCGTAAAAAAGGGCCTCAGCAGAACTCTTTAAAATTATTCCACCAAAATATCCAAGGCATTTCTTCCAAATTATTAGAAATTGAATTGTATTTAGAGAAAAGTATGTTTGACATTGTTTGCTTTACTGAACATTGGTTAAAAGATTACCAAATGCTTATTAATTATGAGAATTATATGGTGGGTAGCTGCTTTAACCGTAAATCTATGCTGCGTGGAGGTTCCCTAATATTACTGAAAAATTGTGTTAAATATAAGCAACGTGCTGACATAGTAGGTCTTTCGGTTGAACATTGCGTCGAACTGTCTTGTGTTGAGCTAGATAAGCATGTAATTGTGTGTGTGTACAGACCCCCAAACTATCAAAACTTTTCCATATTTGAATCAATAATGGAAGATGTCCTGGCAAAACTTACAACCAGTAATAAATCTACAATTATTTGTGGTGACTTCAACATCAATATTTTAGAAGATAATTCAAATAGCAGTCGGTTATTAAATCTTTTTAAGTCTTTTGACTTGACTAACGTTTTTATAGAACCCACTCGAGTCACGCCTTCTTCTGCTACTTGTATAGATAATGTTTTCTGCGATTGTGAATACTTAGATAGAGCCGTAGTAAATAGTCTGCCGTCTGACCATAGCGGACAAACTGTAACTTTCAGGTGTAATACACCATTGCAAAAAGTTGATATTAAATTTAGACCTATAACTTCTAGTAAATTAAATAGGTACAATATTTCCCTACAGAACAAGTTAAGTGTTATGAGCCATGACGATATTAATATAAATCAATTCTATGATCATTTCTTTTCAATTGTTCACACTGAATTCAATAAAAATTTTGAAAAGAAGACTAAAAGCATTTGCCCTAAATTTATATTTAGTGATTGGGCAACTAGAGGTATCAGAAAAAGTAGGGAAACACTATTTGAGCTTTATGGCCTTAAGCCTTATGTAAACACTGAAACTTTTAACAACTATGTTGCTCAGTATTCAAAAATTTTTAGAAATTCATGCAAGGTTGCCAAAGCCCTGCACATTAGCAACAAGATTAAAACAGCAGAAAATAAAATTAAGACAGTTTGGAAAGTCATAAATAGCGAGACTAACAGGAAGAAAGTACGTAATACTAACTATACATTAGATACAGTATGTGGGCCTAAAAGCTCCAATCAGGAAGTAGCTCAGGAATTTGTAAATTTCTTCACCAATATACCGTTAAAAACTACGGAGGCTCTAAATTCCTCTTCTGAAGTCTCAATTGGTTTATTAAAAGCGAATGTATCTGGATGCCAGGCTGAATTTAAATTTAAACATATAAACCCGATGACGGTTATTAAAGCTTTCCGGCAAATAAAAATCAAACTGACCGAAGATCTATGGGGAATGTCTATCAAAGTTTGTACTTCCATACTTGAGACGATAGCTCCATACTTAGCTTTAATTTTTAATTTGTGCGTAGACCAAGGAGTTTTCCCTGATTTAATGAAATACAGTAAAGTCATACCGCTTTTCAAATCCGGGGATAGTAAAGATACTAATAATTATAGACCTGTATCCGTGTTGCCGGTTTTTAGTAAGGTGTTCGAAAAGATAATGCTTAATCAAATGCTCAATCATTTCAACACCAACAGAATCTTACACGATCAACAGTATGGCTTCACCAAGGGACGTTGTACAACTGACGCCGGTGTAACCTTATTAAAGCACATATTCATGGCGTGGGAAGACTCCCAAGACGCTGTAGGAATATTTTGTGACCTCTCCAAAGCATTTGATTGTGTAAATCACGACACATTGCTTTTGAAACTTGAGCATTACGGACTAGGTAAACTTGCACTTAGTTTGGTAAAATCTTATTTAAGTGATAGACTGCAATATGTTCAAATAAATGGTGTTAATTCACAGGGCTTGAAAGTAAAAATGGGGGTTCCGCAAGGCTCAATATTGGGTCCTTTCCTCTTTTTAGTATATATAAATGATCTACCCTATTTACTGAAAAACCAACCTCAAAATATGGTATTATTTGCCGATGACACTTCCTTAATTTTTAAGATAAATAGACGAGCCCAAAATCTAAATGACGTGAATAATGCCTTACTTGAAATCCATAATTGGTTCACAGCAAACAACTTGGTATTAAATGAAAAAAAAACGAAATGCATAAGATTTGCTTTACCGAATGTTAAAAGTAGTGATTGTGAGATAATATTGAATAAAGAGAAACTCGAATTCGTAGATAAAACGGTTTTCCTGGGGCTTACGCTTGATTCAAGGCTTCAATGGGGTTCTCATTTAACATCTCTTGCGGGGCGCTTAAGTTCAGCAGCATATGCCATTAGAAAAATCCGTCAATTCACTGATGTAGATACCGCTAGACTAGTCTATTTTAGTTACTTCCACAGCATAATGTCTTACGGCATTTTGCTGTGGGGACGGGCTGCTGATATTGAGTCTATATTTATTCTGCAGAAAAGAGCCATCAGAGCCATATACAATCTTCGTAGGCGCGATTCTCTAAGGGAACTGTTTAAGGAAATTAACATCATGACTGTATATTGTCAATACATCTACGAAAACATAATGTATGTCAGAAAAAATCTGCATCTTTTTGGTAAAAGAGGTGACAGACACAATTACAGTACTAGAAATAGAGACCAATTAGTTCAGCCTGGCTTCAGACTCGCTAAAGTAGACTCGTCTTTCATGGGGTACTGTTTGAAATGCTATAATAAAATTCCACAAAGCATTCTTGAACTAAATGAAACCAAATTTAAAACTTGCATTAAACGCACACTGTGTAAGCAAGCATATTACAAATTGGACGATTATATCGCTGATAAAAAGGCTTGGCTCAATGCCGGTCCTGCTCCACAAGGACAGGGGCGCATAAATGGATAGCATTAAATGGTATTGTTGGAGCTGCTGAAGATTGTACAACTATCTTTACATTGTATAAATTCAATATCTTTAGTATTATATAACCTCATATCCCATATTGTGTGAGTGCCATGTACTAGAATGCTATCATTCGCTGGAAACCTACGATTTTATTTTTTATTTTTTGACTTGAATGTGCCCTGGCGGTTAAGAGTATGTCATGCTCACTCAAATGTCCCGCTGATGGTGGCGCGTGTGTCGGGTCATTTAGTTCCCTTCAAAATGGTTGAGTTGAATGGTGCTGATACATGCGTCATGTTCGTGAACGGGCGCTGTCGGTTGGGACTGGTCAGCTCTTGGTTGCCACGGCTTTTGTTTTTATTTTTTAATTAATATTGTTAGTTTTAACTATGGACACTTTTATCGTGCACATCTTGCTACATTGTTCTCACATAATGCACCATCTCAACAGGAATGATGTAACCAAGATTTTGTAACAACATTATGATTTAAAAGAGTGTCCATGGAGTTTCTTGCCCGTTCTTCTCCATAGAGATCTACGCTAGGGAATGGGCAACTACAGTACTTTCACAGTTTTTATGTCTTGTGACTGGGACTGTAGCTACATTTAATTATCATCTTTGTTTCGACAATTCAAAAGCGCCTGTAACTGGCCTACTTGAAATAAATGCTTTGATTTTGATTTTGATTTTGATTTTGTAGAACACCTCTTAACGAATCCGAAAACCATTTCTTCTCCCTGTCATTGCGATCATTTGTTTGTTCTACACCATAAATTGGAACCTTCTAGTTACGGAGATATTGGGAGTCAAAGTTCCAACGTTTTGACCAGTTTTATAAATACAAGTTTTTACTGTAAGATTTTGACTTTTAACACTTCTACGACCCCCGTACTATCCAATCCATCCACCAGCACAATGTTTTAAGTGCGTTACATTGAGCTCTGCCAGCAAACATGATTTTTCATCATAAAAAAAAGTTATTTCCCAGCAATGTTTTTTACGTAGAGTACTAAGTTTGATGTGCAGAATGATTGGTTGACAGCTTTGTGATGAGGTGGTTTACACCATGTATAGCACTGCACTGCGACGCTGACGTCAGCGGCGACCGACAACCGTATTTGATTTTCGCTGACGACGACGTCACAATCGGCCGTACGTGACCGACCGTCAGCGCGATAAGAATTCAGGCCTTAGTTTTTGTACTGACGACTGTTCTTTCTAAACTCAATTAGGTTATCCAATGTTAAGACTTCGACATCATTCTGCACCAATGCAAGAACAGTATGGAGACTCTAAGCGAAGCCATTTTCTGTACAGGAGGCACCTGCTTTAATTAACAACAATAGGATAGAATAAACCAACTTTATTGTTAACTAGCTGACCCGCGCAACTTGGTCTGCGTCACATAAGAGAAAGAGAGGGTTACAGACAGAGAGTTGGTCGCCGCGGGAGACACAACGGGCGTCGGGGGCCACGTGGTGGCTACCGGCCACCGTAGATGCGGGCCTGTGGACGGCTGGCTATGGGCTAGCTAGCCGTCCGGCCGTCTAACGACGACGACAGGCCGGGTCGACGGCGCGTTCGTGTTCCACGCGCGCCTCAAAGAGATGTCAGCAAAAGGAGAGGGGCCCGCAAGGGCCGAAGCCTGCCGGGGTTGCGGGCCTGTTCGAAAGAGATACCGCGGCCCCGGAACGTAAAAGGCGAGGAACGAACATGGATGGTTTTTAGTCAGTAAGAGTCTGACACTCCCTCCCGCTCCGCCCAGAGTGGGGGGGGTCATTTGATGATTTCCCATCATTAAAAAAAAAAAAAAAGGGGTTACAGAGAGTGGGGTCGTAAGCACCTATAATACAATTTTCAAAGAGCACATCGCACACATCCTTCCGCATAATGAAAATGCGCGTCCGGTACATATATTGTGTAATTATGATGTTTTTAGTCAGTTTAGCTTTCCTAAATTGTTAAAAAATAATCAAACTAACATCATCAGCATACCTTATCCACTGAACTTAACTTCAGTTGCCACTAAGGATCTTCCATTGACAACTACGATAAACATTCAAAGAGGAAATACCTCTTCTTGGTTCACAGGCTGTCGGTATTGATAGATTTAAGTACATACACTCATACCTTTCTTAGCAACAACCATAAAACCGTCGGTATAAATAGATGTAAGAAAAAAAAAACGAATCAGCTTAATAAAGGTTTTTAATTGACCTTTGAACATTTTGGTACTATACTTGTATTTTTAAACAATGACTTGTGAAAAATGTGTAAAATAAAATTCTGGACAATATCCGTTGACTAAACATTTGGTAGATCGAGAGATAAGTATGAATGTGGTGCCAAAGAGCTAACAATCTTAATGGACATACAATCTAAAATCATATTGTTCGTTTTCAAAGCAGGAGCAAGTTTATTGTGCCCTACTGCCTAGCGGTAACATCACATCGTATGGACTAAATCTAGTATCAAAAAAATAAAATAAACATAAGAAATAAATACTGTAAAGAGAAAACAATAATCAACATGTGATTTCGTGTCACTGCTAGAAAGATGATACCAGTTTTCAGCATAATCGACCTTTAATTACCAAGTTTTCGTAACAACGAGCAGGATCCAATTGTTGGATGCGACATGTCTAAGAATTTTGGTTCTGGAAAGATCCATTTCCTCACGATATTCACAGTTTTGAGAGCAGTTACAGTAGTGCGGTACTGAATTGAGTATGCACCCACGCTATGCAACACTAATGTCTAGCCAATACCGCTGGACCTTTAAAAGGTAGGCCTCCACGATTCCACATGTCCGCATCATACGCATCCGGAGCGTACATCAAACGGATTGTAGTAAATGAACAGTTTCGAAGCGATCTGTACGGTGCGGATCAGTGGACGGCATGTGTGACTGTGTATACAAAAATTCTACGATACGTTTCATACGATGCGTACGATGCAGACATGTGGATTGTGGACGCTTACTTTAAGGCTGATGCTCCCTAGAAATTCAAATTTTCTTACGTTTTTTGCAAGTTGCAGGCCGTTGTTAGGTTTTAAGTTAATGAAAATATTGTTCGCGACTACACGACTATAAGACGTATGTAGTTACAGAATGATGAGAGTCAAAATCATCAATCCAACCCTCCAAGTTCATAAAGGCTGGGGAACTCCCTTTTCAAGGTCAAAATCGTCCATAAACCAAAAAATACTAATTACGCGGGCTAGTGACGCTTCCACTTTAACTACACTCTCTCCCGAATTATTATCTATATTTTTTTAGGTTAGGGTTCGCAAATTATGACTTTAAAATGCACATTACAAAAAAAAAGTACACTTAGCTAATTAAAATCTTTTCATCCGTTGGGGCAGGGGTAGCTCAAGGGATTGATCGAGCAATAACATTCCATCTGCAAATCAAAGTACCTACCTACTCATAAAATCTAAAAAATGCTATTTTCCCAAAGGAAAAGTCGAACGGAACTTCCCTTTAATGCACAAAAATGCTTTTCATCATTAAAAAAAATTGGTTAATAAAAGACTTTAAACGATGTTGTACAAGGACATTTAAATATACTTCCGACTGATAGGACACCACCAATAAAATCGTAATCTGTTGTCTGGTCGTTTGAATCTAGGTTAAGGTGTAAAAATTGATAAGAACATTTTCTCATTATGACATTTCTTATGACTGTATGAATCAGGTAAATGGGCGAGAACAAAGGGTGTCTGAAGAGGGGCGTAATCGGGGAAGACCCAAGAAACATTGGCGAGACGGTTTGGAGTTGTTCCTGGCCTCATGGCAGGAGAAGGCTAAACCTAAGGATGAATAGATTTTTTTTTAAGCATCTTGCTAAATAGTTTAACTTTTCATACCGTTAGAGTACATTTAAGTAAAATACAAGTTTCTTAAAATGTTATGTTAATTATTTAAACCTTTAGATTATTATTACTGTTTTTTTTTTAAACTAGAGTCAAATAAAATTAGGTCAATATTATTACTTCTTTATGCATACGGAGTGTACCTTTAAGTGATTGTTGTACTGTTGCATTTACATTTTTGCATGTTACCTTAAGCATACAACCTGTGTAAACAATTGTAGGTGAACCAATAAAAACAAAAAAAAATTGAAAGGTATAGGAGTGCCCTTTGCCCGTGAGACAGATCATTCTAACATTAAAAATCATGCTATATCCGCTACGAATTGTGCCCCGCTTAAGTGGTGCTACGCCGTAGCGGATCGGCTACGAGTGCTACGAAGCGTTATGGCGGTCACGCGAGTTCCATGATTTTTGTGCCCCCAATAAAGAGATCATACGCCTAATGAAGTTTTCACTTCAAAAACCTTATCTGTAATATCTTTAATCATTTGGTTACTTATTGGTTTAAAGATTTAACAAAGAACGAAGAGTGATAAAAACAAATGTTTGACAAAAGGGTGTCAAACAGCCATCTTTAGCTCAATTTACTACGTTAAGAAGTTGACGTTATCGTTGGAAACCCGCGATCGGATGGACGCAAACGTAGAATTTAATGATAAAAGTCATAAAACAGTTATGGCACCAGATAACGGACTTTACGAGCTTCTTACGAATTAATTTTCTAACTGTTGCAGATTTGATTGGCAGAATTTCAAAACCGAGCTATTTAATTTTTATTATAATTCACTGATAGAGCTGTTTAAACATTCAATTAACATAAAACAGGAAACCCTTTGTTTGAAATGTTATGGTGGTGTAAAACAGTTCTGACGTGAATAAAATAAAAAAAAATGCAGTATTTACAGTTGGATAAATTTAATTTTATCGTCTTTTTAGATATTTTTTAAACGGTAAGTAAACTTTTAATACAAGGCTATGCAATATCCGGGGCAGCGGGACTGTTAGAAAGAGATACCGCGGTCCCGGAACATAAAGGGCGAGGAACATGGATGAGTTTTTAGTCAGTAAAAATCTGACTCTCCCTCCCGCTCAGCCCAGAGTGGGAGAAGTTACTTGATAATTTTCCAAGGATGATAGATATGAAATGTTTTTTACATCCGTCGGCAATTTAAAATACATGTTTGTCAGCGCAGAGAGAGTAAAATAATAACTTACATGTGCACAATAATTTAGCAACCAAAACTAACCAACATCACGTCTATTTCACATCACCACATATATAAAACAAAAAACTGTACCTACTTTTCTACCCTACCTTCATGAACCATCCCCATTCACCAAAATAACAACACCATCTAACTTCTTACCTCGGTGGCATCGGGCGTGCAACGGAAATGGCGCCCAGACCGAAAGGGCCACGCAGCTATTCATCATGGCGGGGTACTGTCTCCGGTCATGTGACCCCACCTGTGACCCCACGCGTGTATCACATGCTCCTGTTCCTAATTAAATTGGGTGTACTATGTTTGTCAGTGGTAATTATAGAAAACCATTATGAGAGTATTACCGTATGAGAGTATTACCGTTGTTTGGGTACATCAGTCAGATTTACGTATATACCCAAACCATGGTTAGGGAGTAGTGTGTAGAATTTTTTGTAAAATTATCGAAAAATAGTATTTTTTTTTTGTTTTATTCTTTGGAAAAAAACAAGAAATTATAAAAATACAAATTATTTTTTATTGTTCTTTTATCTGATTATTTTTAAAATGATTTTTTACACGATTTTTAATCTTCATGCGCTCACAGATTTATGTATACTAATTGCTCATGCCTTCAATTATGTTACTTCTCAAACTATGTTCCACCTCCTATTCTTCTTAAGCCTTCTGAGTACTACAACACGCAACCACAGTGACCTCTGCGCTACCACCGACGACAAATTTGACGAAGTTTTGGGACAGCAAAATATAAAGTACTGTCTGATTTATGTCCAAGTTGATTAAAGCGCTGATAAACATCAATAAAAATATTAAAAAAAACACACACTGTAAAGTATTTCCATCAAACAGCCAGGTACTCCAGCGATAACTGTCACGCCTAGACACCACATGCAATGCCAGAATGAAATCCACCGCGTAAATGCCGTATGAGCACCTCCATAAAAGTTAAAAGCTTTTGTCGAAAAAAGTGCTGGGGATAAAATAAAAGTGGATGCAGTTCCTAAAAGCGGCCTACCAAATGCAGAGCCATGTACGAACATCGAACAGTTGTTGTGTCCCACGGGACTTTTGACCGGAGAAATATTTTCCAGGGTGGATACTTTTTGTGAGCATAATGTGGATAGTCTTTTTTTGCGAGGGTTTCTTGCGAGAGCTGCCAATTTTTCTGCACGTTAGTGTTTACTGAGGGAAGTTTCTTAAGAGGTTTAGCGTTTTCCGTGGATTTTTTAGATAAAAACCGGTGTGGGATTTTATGTTTTTTTTATATTAAATATTATAGACTAATAATAAAATGATGCTCGAATTTTTCAGTTGATATAAGAGTAAAGGATATCTTTCATTTTCAACCGACTTCCAAAAAGAGGAGGTTCTTAATTCGTCTGTATTTTTTTTTTGTGTTTGTTACCTCAGAACTTTCGACTGGGTGAACCAATTTTGATTATTCTTTTTTTATTTGAAAGCTAGTGCTTCTCGTTTGGTCCCATTTTAACTTGCTGAAGATCTGATGCTGATCTTCCGAGATATACAATGGAACTCTTCTAAAATAGACGGCAAATCTGTAGTAATTGCTGCAATCGCTTGTAGGTTCATTGTTCATACTACATCATGACGTAACATCACGCCTGTATGCTCTGAGCAGGTACGCAGATGTGTACAATACTCCCAGATTTCGACAATGTTTGTTGCCTATGAACTTTCGACTGGGTGAACCGATTTTGATGATTCTTTTTTATTTGAAAGCTGGTGCTTTTCGTGTGGTCCCATTTCAATTTGGTTAAGATCTGACGCTGATCTTCGGAGATATAAATGGAACTCTTCAAAAATACACGGCAAAGCTGCAGTAATTGCTGCAATCGCTTGGTTGTTTATTGTTTATGTAACATAGTGACGTAACATCACGCCTGTATGCTCTAAGGGAGTACGCAGAAGTTTACAGTACACCCAGATTTCGACAGTTAGATGTGTTAAGTTCCATTTAATGGGATCCTGGAGAAATGAGGGAATTCCTTAAATTTTATAGGCACACCAGAAGCGAGTTGGGTAGTTTTTGGAAGAGTACGTTCTTAGAGTGATCCCATTTCAATTTGGTAAAGATCTGATGAAGAACTTCGGAAAATAGGCGACGGGAACTCCTCAATCAATGATAGCAAATGTACTGGGATCGCTGAAATCTCATGTCTCTCTATTGTTTACACCAGTTCATAACAAAAAATTACGCCGTTACGCTGTGAAAGGGTAAGCATATATGAACCACTTAAAACTGACAAATAATAACATTTTTGCAAAAAATAAAACCGACTTCTAAAACACTTTTAGAAGTCGGTTTTTTTTTAAATAATTATCAAGAATTACTGGTCAGTTTTATAAAAAGTAAAAACACAAATAATTATACGTACAATAAAAAGAAGCATCCGACACAAAACTAAACTTATAATAAATTAAAATGAAAACACATTATTATGTTATGTTACAAACAAGAAAACTTAAAAATTACTTCTTAACCTTACAAACACTCTTCATTACTATTAAAACAGTTCCTCAACATCTAACAAACAATTCTAGGAACTTGACAGTGTAAACAGTTCGCCTAATTTAATGTATTCATAGGTCATCTCAGTTCTCAAGTAATAACAATGGGTATGTATATCTAGTTAGGTATTGTATCCTTGCAGGCGGTCCAATATACGCCAGCTTCTATGACAGGCAATTAATACGTACGGCTCGTATATGCAATCCTAGTGCTAAGATTGAGAGGGAGAGAATCTTGTGGTCTTAATTATGTTCATTGAGCTATATATACTATATATCTATGATTATGTTAGTGTTTAAGATGTAAGTGATAATATAGGTAATTGTCTCGAAATAGGGAGTGTTGTAAACAGATTGAAATTACAGCAATATAATTTCGCCTTTTCGGAGAGCAGCGGTGGCCCAGTGGTGGCGGCCCAGAACCCAGACAGGCGCATTACTTTGTGTAATTTATTTCATCACCGCTGCTCTCAAAACGGCGAAGGAAAACATCGTGAGGAAACCGGCATGTCCTAGAACCAAAAATTCGAAGACATGTGACATCTACCAATCCGCACTGGGCCCGCGTGGTAGATTATAGCCCATTCCCTCTCATTGAGAGGAGGCCGTGTCCTAGCACTGGGAAAATTTTAGGCTGATGATGAATTTCGCCTTTTAAGCAATGATGGCGAGCAGAAATAAGGATTTTTATAAAAAGAATCGCCAACCAATTTTTATTTCAAGTTCTATTCTTACGTGAAATGTCTTGTCTCAAAACATTGCGCTCTGGTTTGTGGATGAATTAAATAATACGAGGGTCGTGGACGTGCTTAAAGTTCATGGAAGGTGGTGGAGTCACACAAATCCAAGTCTGATTATTGGTTAAGAATGTCCACTTTTATTTCACAAGGAACCCGTAATGAAAACCTTCTCAGTGCGTTGTCGTCCGTTCATTCGTGTCACTCGCGTACATTTTTGCTTATCTAGCGTTCAGCCTTTCACCCTTACATTGTATCCCTACACATGTATTTAAAAAAAGAAAGCTATGGAAAAGTTTGAACTCCCAAAAAAAAATATCGCAAAGACGAAAAGAACAAGTTTCTTTCAGCTTCGTTAAGAGATTTTTATTTACACGCTTTCGTTATGGTTACTATCCTGTTTCTTCATTATTAATGCTAACCTAATGATTTCTTGGAAGCCACCGGCTTGTTTTCCTGTTCACTATGTATTAACTTATCATGAAGAAAAGAATATTCAAGCTGTGGTAGGTACTTACTATTTTATCCTGTTCACTATGTACTAATCATGAGGAAAATATAATTACACTTAAAGTACTTACGGGATTATATCCGTGATTTTCTTGTGGTTTTTGGAGTACCCGATATTTCGACGCTGTTGCAAGCATCATGATCGCGGGAATACTGAAGAGGTATGCGGGTGGGACGAAAATTATTAATTATGAGCAGACAAATCTGTCTACCCTCTTCCTTAGTCTTTTATTACGCGCACTACTGGAACTCGATTGTAACTCACGACAGAACGCACTCACAGTATCACTCGGTTTTTCTTTAGAATGGAGACGCATGTTAACAACAGTGCAAAATTTAATTAAGTTCAAGCTGTTGTAGGAACTTACTGTTTTATCCTGAGTTATATTTTCTATGGTTCCCATTGTCGCATCGTCTATTATTGAAATGCTCACGTGCTGATCGTACACTGATTTAAGCTTCATTTTCAAGAAAATAATACAGACCATCATTAACACAGAAAATGAAATATTGATCATGTTTACTATTTGTTTTAAGATTCCTATTTTCAGCGCTGTTGCACCATGATCACGAATTAACTGCAGTTACTCACTTGCAATAACTTCAGTGTTTCCGTGATCTTCTTTGCTTATAATATAGATTTGATAACTTCCTCTTCTTCCGTGAAAACCTATGTCTTAGCATCCGATAAAAAAGCTTTTCAACTAGTACCTGATGATGTATACAACGTGTAACGTTAAATGCGCATAACCTGAAAATAGTTTGATCAGAATCACGGGCAGAATCAATTGAACCACTTTTTAATATAGGTCACATTTTTCAAAAAAATCTTCATTACAAATTTTGCCCCGTTTATTTATTAATAGGTCAAGTCATCACGCGCGCAAACCCGTCAAAATAGGTAAACAAACGAACGGTTGTCTTCCAATTTAAATTGTCTCATACGCGGGATACTAATAGATCTTGCTAGTAAATCTAATTGCCAATAAAACTAAAACAGCACATAAAAACCTTTAATTTTTTTTTATGTTTTTTGTCCCTCAGTTTTAAAAGTAAGTTTAAGTTCAATTGAATTAAAAATCATTTGGGGTGTCTGAAGTTTTGCGCATTTAACGTTACACGTTGTATAAAGTGAGGTGTCTTGAAGTCTTTGAAGATCCACTTCTGCAGCAACATCATTTGCCTAGCCTTTTCCCAACTATGTTGGGTCTAGCTTCCAGTCTAACCAGATGCAGCTGAATAACATTTTTATACATAGAGCGATTGTCTATCTGGTCTCTTCAATCCAGTTCGTACTGGGTAATTTGATAGCCCTTGGTAAGACTGGTTGTCAGACTTCTGTACCACTACCTGTGACGACTGTCAAAGATCAATAAATGCCATATGACCAAAGCTTAACGAGGCGCTTGCTTACCGAGGCACGAAGAAATTTCTGTATTCAGTTGCTTACTCATCCATGATCCGACAAAGATACGGAGGTCAACACCCTGCAGTTGGTAGTATTGAGTCATGAACTCTTCAACAACAACAACAGTTCATTAAAAAGCTTTACTACAACAACTCAAGCATACAGCACCCGTCAATGCCATTGACGGCCAACGGCCAAAGCACAAAACAAAAAAAAACCGTCACGAGTGATTACGTTGAACAAAAGCAGATTTGTTCGGACGATATTCAGTTAATCCATGATTAATCCGACCACAGATGCGTGTGATGAGGGTCGGCGGTGTGACAGCGCGATAATTGTGATATTATGATAGCCAACGTTCTGATATACGCTTTGTTCTAGGGTTTAGAGAGCGAGGACTGAAGCAAAAGATTTGGGATTTGAAAAGTGCGGGAGAGATAATTATATCGTTAATATGTTTAAAAAGTTACAACTATAACATTTCGTGATGTTTAAGCATAGCATTATGGACTGGTTACATCGTATTCAGTCTACAATTTTCCCACTGCTTGGACGCAGGGCTGTTGTCAATGACAGGGAATGGGCTGTTTAGAGGCATTACAAAACGTACATCAGCGCCATTTATGACACAAATGAAGATCACAATCATCTGCCTAGCCTTTTCTCAACTATGTTGGAGTTGGCTTCCAATCTAACCGGATGTATTTGAATACTAGTATTTTACATGGAGCGACTACCTATCTAACCTACACAACTCAGTTAGTATACCAGGTAATACAATACCCCTTGGTATGACCTGTTGTCAAACATTTTTGGGCCACCTGTAACGACTGTTAAAGATTTACAAATGACAACTGGGATCAACAGCCGAGGCACAGAGGAAACTCTGTATCTAATGGGTGGTGACCCATCTACAGACCAACCTAAGCAAGAACGGCTTAACCTAAAGATCGACCCGAGCAGTTGTTATTTTTTAGCCACAAGCTCCGATGACGCAAATGAAGATCCAACATCAAAATTTTGAATCTCAATATTTAAGTTATCCGCGACTTAAATAAGAACATAGAGAAAAATCCGAGAGTATCTCTCTGGCAGTAGACCACCAAACATAGCACCAGTCAAAATTCCATGAAACAAAAATACCAAATGCCTGGCTGTTACCCGAATAGATGCAAAACGTAAATGTGCTTCAGTATCGAACGGCACATCGGCTTACGTGACATTGCAGAAGTAATCGCTAATTATTGATCAACCTGCACTAAGCTAATAGCAGGCTGGAGTTTCGAGCTGACGAGAGAGAGGCATAACTGAAAACACTGACGATCGATCAGTTTCCAACCTTATGCCCTAAGTTTTAAGATTGAAAAGACATTCGACCGTCGCGTCGGTAAGCATGGTAATATCTTCTTATTGCGATCGAATCCTAGCCGTTTTAGTATCGACGCAAAACTGCTATTGTAATATAGCTAGCAAGTTACCCTCGTTCAAAATATAATGTTATCACACATATCAGGCCCGATCAGGCATCATCAGGCCTGATATCCTCTCTGGGTTAGGCAGAGGTGTACCTAAAGGACCTATTAGTACACCCACATTTCGCCAGTTATGTTTAAGTCCTATCTATTGTCATCAACCGGATACAAATCAATCCCGACCCGGAAACCGAACCCAGGACCTCATGCCCAATTCAGTCGTCTATTACTAGATTAACGAGGCAGTAAGCAATCACATTTCTAGGAAACAAAATTATCAAAAAAAAATTAAAAAAAATATTTCGCATAGGCCTAGATGGTCACTTATAAAACGTCGATAAAGATGCACGGTTCGCGTTGGTCGATTCCATGGAGAAGAATCGGCAAAAAAAACTCTACTTTCAAATCATTTGGTATTACAATATTATTTTGTTTTTTGTTAAGTATGGGGGGACAGCGTAGGCCGGACAATAGTTCGTTGCTTAATGTACAAAAAATGTTAAACTAGATGAATATTTAATAAAAGTTAAACAGCATCTGGGAATCTATTTGCAAATATAAGGATGGTCATGAAGGATGGTAGTGTTATCCAAAGACTAAAAAATGCTTACGGGTCAACCCTAACAAAATCGTAATCTACCTCCTAACAAAATCGTAATCTACCTAGGTGGTGGTATATTCACACAAACCTGGTTTGCCATTATATCTTAACTCTTCATAATGTTATGGTTTTGAACAGTCCACTTACCTTGCCGTATTATATTGTTTGCCCTATTTTACGCCACTGAATCAACTTGCAGAAGCCAACGGTATAACGTTTCATAATGAAGGTTCACGAAAGGTGTTTTTTTACTAATAGCCTATCAATAGTAGGTACCTTTGGTGTTATACAACGACCACTTAGTATATAAAATTAGGTAGGTAACCACGACAGGTATTTTTTGTCAGGTGAGTGAGTGATAGCATACACACCCGCACACACACATCGTCCCATCTCTTTTTACTTTCACACCCCAATCCACTCTCGAACAATCCGACCACTTCAGTGTTAAAAATTCCGAATTCCTTCCATAAAGACTAGGTACAAAGAGAACCTTACTGTGAGTGTTCGTGTTCTGTAATAATTTCCACTTCAAATGTAGGCACAGTGGGCCAGAAGACTCGCTTAGTTGAATAATTCAAAAATTCACGTCGGCCACTTGCGAAAACAAGGAGAGTAAACGCTAACTGTGCAGTTCGCGAAAAAATACAACCGGGCGAGTGCAAAACGTTGCCAGTTCATTATTCTGTTTGAATGTACTCTGGCCACTGTTCTTTTGGGGAATTAGGGTGCTCGTTATGATTTGAGTAGCGGATTTGGGGGACTGCCTTGTTTCTTTTTTTTTGTCTGTTGATTGTGGCAAGGTAATGATGCTGATTTTTTTCGGGTAACAAGTTGTCGCGGGCTACAGAATTGTTAGGTTAGATTAAATAAAATTTCTCTAAAAAAGTATGCTCATCTACAAAATTGTAAGATTTTTTTTGTTATTTTTTCACATTTTAGGAAAGTTAAGAGACTAATTAATTATCGCTATCGCTAGACATTACACACAGAGCTATCTACTGCCACACTAAGCAAGGCTTGTGTCGTGGTCACCAGACAGTTGATAAACTAGTTATACATACAGTTATATATACCTACTTTTTGTTTGTAAATACATACATAATATACACATAAACATCCATGACTCGGAAACAAATGCCATGCTCATCACACAAACATTTGCTCCTACCGGGATTTGAACCGGGATTTGAAACCGGGACCCTAAGAACGTAAGGCAGCCACACTACCGCTGCGACATTCGGGTCGTCTTACATTATTATAACAATAATGTTTTATAATAACTAAATTACTATTTGTCATTAGCAATTTAGTAATAGCCTTCACAGATAAAATACCTACATAATATATTACTACCTTAAAACATAAGTTGTAATTGTTGCAGTTAATAAGCATCTAAGTCTACCGTTCCTGGGATAAAAATATCCTAAACAAACATAGAATTTATATTGTAAAAATTAAAGGTCCAAAGCTCGCAGCACGCAGAAACAGCTCGCCACTGTGTCAGGCTCGCTCGCAGACGCTAATCTCTCAGGGTATAGATGCTACCCGAGGGCTGAAGGTTCGAGAGTCGAGGGTTACCCGCTGTCAGAGTCCAAGTTCCTAGTAGTACAAGTAGTAGATGCCTTTTCAGGGCTGTCAACGTCCAGGCTCTCAGTAGTAGTAGTTGTAGTAGAAGCCGCTCTCGCCAGCTTAGCGATCACATCAAATCGTTCAAAGCACCGTCAAGCTTCTTACTGGCTAGAGCACCAAAAGCAGACTGAATTTTCAGGCTCGGCTTCCCGTCATCCATGGTACAATAATATACTTTATTTGACCATGGTTTTAGTTTTAGATTATAGATGAATAAAACGGTTACAAAGAAGGTCTAATATCAAATCTATACAACCTACAACTCCTTTTTTCAACAATTTTAAAAGAAAACTAGGTTTGCCATTGTCATTATTTGACATTACAAAAGTAAACAGTGATTGAAAACACTAAAATGTACAGAAAAGCTTTAAATAATACGAATGTAGGGACTACACCCATATTTAATTTATGTATTTGTATTGCATATTACACAACACAAGACATTTATATACAAACACATTTATTTACATGTATTTATAATATTCACTTATTACATATCACCGGCATCCTATATTGACAACATCAATATAATGTCGGATGATGCCGGGACGCTGTACACTGGAATCGCACCGCGGCCGAGCTACGTCATCGTGACGTATAGCAAGCGAGTGCGGTGGGAAGCAGCGCGCGATCGTTGACCGTCCTCTCCATGACCTTCAGTCGGTACTAAACTCGCAACGACGCGTGCGCATAATTCTGTGGCTCCTAGAATAACGCATAGTTTCCGTGTTACGCTGATTATATTGTGTTTACCGTTATTTGTAAACTGTTGTGCTGTGCTTACTGTGACTGTGACTTTAACTATCATCTCTGTTCTCCTTCTTCTGTTTTGTGTTGTGCGTGTGAACTATTTATCTTCAATAGAACTGTAAGTACTTAGGCAGTGACTTTTATTTATACTCCTGCCTACCCAACACACTCGACAACACCTCTATACTGGTGACCCCGATCGAACACTTTAAAAATGAGTGATAGTGAGTCTGAGCACACCGCGTCGTCACAGCCGGCGGACAACGTCACACGGAGACCACGCAGGGCAAAGCGCGTTTCCATTGTGGCGTCGCACGAGATTTGCCGTGCGCCGTTAAAGTTACCACCGTTTTGGCCAGAAGAGCCGGAACTATGGTTCGCTCAAATAGAGGCGCAATTCGAAAACGCTGGGATTACAGATGACGTCACGAAATATAATTTTGTGGTGGGTCATCTTGACCCCCAATTTTCTAAAGAGGTGAAGGACGTCATCATGTCCCCTCCTACAACCAACCGGTACGAGAAGCTGAAGACCGAATTGGTGAAGCGCCTCACAGCCTCCCGGGAGAAGAAGGTGAAGCAGCTGCTGATGCACGAGGAGCTGGGAGACCGGAAGCCGTCGCAGTTCCTTCGCCACCTACAGGGTCTAGCCGGACCAAGCGTGCCCGAAGACTTTGTGCGCACCATTTGGAGCAGTCGACTCCCCAACAGCATCCAGCCCCTGCTGGCAACCCAGCCGCACAGCACCTTGGAGGCGCTGGCTGAGCTGGCAGATCGTGTCCAGGACATCGCGCCACCGAGCCACGTCGCGTCAACTTCAGCAGCAGGACCCACAGTGAGCGAGATGGCAGCCGAGATCGCTGAACTGAAGCGTGCTATGAGGGACCTGACGGTGCAGCTGCGTGACAGTCGGTCGCGTAATCGCTCCCACAGCCGTGGTCGAGACACGCGACGCCACTCACGCCAACGTTCTTCAACCCGCTCAGACTCCAGCTACAGAAGACACCCACAGTGTTGGTACCACTCGATGCACGGCGAGAACGCCAAGCGTTGCATCAAGCCCTGCGACTTCAAGAAGGGAAACGCCGCGGGCAGTCGGTAATGGCGACAGACGATTGCCCCGCTTCTACTGGTCGTCTATTCGTCACAGACCAAACGACGAACACGCAGTTCCTGGTCGATACCGGAAGCGACCTCTGCGTGTACCCTCGTCGTTTGCTCAGCGATCGTCGTGCGCCCACCAACTACCAACTTGTGGCCGCGAATGGGACGCCCATTCCAACATTTGGTTTCCTGGAGTTAAACTTAAATTTAGGACTACGTAGAGACTTTAAGTGGCGTTTTGTGGTAGCTGAGGTTACAAAACCTATCATTGGTGTGGACTTTTTGTGTTTTTACTCTTTAGCCGTTGACTGTAAGAATCAACGATTAATAGATAGTAGTACCAACATTTTTTGCATAGCCTCGAATCACTTAGATTCGTCTTTATTTTCTGTAAAGGTGTCTTCTGGCGACTCGAGGTACCACAGAATCCTCGACAGCTTTCCCGACATCACCCGACCTGCCGGAACACTACGCGACACACCACATAACACGGTACACCATATCCGCACGACCCCAGGCCCGCCAGTATCTTCTTCGTTCCGGCGATTAGCGCCGGATAAATTAAAAATTGCTCAGCAGGAGTTCCAGCTGATGCTGGCCAATGGAACTGCCAGACCCTCGGAGAGCCCCTGGTCATCTCCACTTCATCTCGCCCCCAAAAAGGACGATGGTTGGCGACCATGCGGAGACTACCGCATGCTCAACGCGCGAACGGTCCCTGACAGGTACCCGATTAGGCACATCCACGACTTCGCACATAGCATTGCAGGCTGTCGAATCTTCAGCACCATCGACCTGGTGAAAGCCTACAACCAGATACCTGTCAGCCCAGACGATATTCCGAAGACCGCAATCACCACACCGTTCGGCTTGTACGAGTTTCCGTACATGACGTTTGGTCTGCGCAACGCAGGCCAGACGTTTCAACGTTTTGTCGACGAAATGACTAGAGGGCTAGATTTTTGCTACTGCTATTTAGATGACTTTTTAATATTTTCTAGGACAGAAGCAGAGCACGAGGAACATCTCCGAATTATTTTTAATAGGTTGAAGGACTTTGGCATGTTAGTTAACACGTCCAAGTGCGTTTTCGGTGTCCCGGAGGTAACTTTCTTAGGATACCATATCTCCGAGAAGGGCACGAAACCACTCGACGCCAAGGTCGAGGCCATAAAGAAGTTCCCGCAGCCCAAGGACGTTCGTCAGTTGCGTCGATTTCTGGGCATGATCAACTTTTATAGACGTTTCATGCCCCACGCAGCACAGATACAGGCGCCACTTCACAATCTCTTGATTGGCAACGTAAAGGGCTCGCACCCCATATGTCTGGCGGAGAGTACTTTACAAGCATTCGAGGACTGCAAGGAAAGCCTAGCTAATGCTGCTCTATTAGCACACCCCGATTGCAATGCCAAACTCGCGTTGGTTACCGATGCGTCGGATACAGCAATCGGCGCGGTGTTACAGCAGCTTAGCAAAGACGGCTGGCAGCCATTAGCTTTCTTTTCCCGGAAGCTTGGCCCATCGCAAGTGAAGTATTCTCCCTATGACAGGGAACTGCTGGCCATTTACGAGGCCATCAAATACTTTCGCCACATGCTGGAGGCTAGGCACTTCGTCGTGTACACGGACCACAAGCCGATCAGTTTCGCATTCCATGAACGGAAAAGAAACTGCTCGCCTAGGCAATTCCGGTACCTCGACTTCATAGCCCAATTCACCACCGAGATAAGGCACATTGCTGGCAAGGACAATGTTGTCGCCGACCCCTTATCTCGCGTGGAAGAATTACAGGTGCCGGTCAGCCTCAGCACCCTCGCAGACTCTCAAGCATCAGATCCAGAACTGAAGAAGCTTCTTCAGGAAGGGTCTTCACTGGTGCTTGAGAAGGTGCAGGTCCCAGGGGAACGTACGTCCGTGTACTGCGATGTCAGTACAGCGTCTCCCAGACCGTATGTGCCGAAAATGCTGCGGAAGCAAGCATTTGACAGCTTGCACTCCCTCAGTCACCCAGGCGTCTCAGCAACTGCAAAACTAGTGGCAGAGCGCTTTGTATGGCCAGGCGTCAGGAAGGACTGCAGGGAATGGGCACGAGCTTGTCTCGCATGTCAGCGGGCTAAAGTGAGCCGCCATGTATCTGCGCCATTAGGAGCATACCATCTCCCACGCGCCAGGTTCACTACTATCCACATCGACCTTGTGGGCCCGCTCCCAATTTCACAAGGCTTTAGATACTGTCTGACGGCAGTCGACCGATTTACCAGGTGGCCAGAGGTCGTACCTATCGTCGATATTACTGCCGAGACAGTAGCTAAGGCATTGCTGTCTGGATGGATTGCCCGATTTGGCTGTCCGACCGACATTGTTACGGACAGAGGCCGTCAGTTCGAGTCGGCTCTGTTTGAACAATTGGCCAAGATTGCTGGTTTCCAGCACAAACGGACAACGGCATACCATCCAGCGTGTAACGGCATGGTGGAGCGATTTCACAGGCAACTCAAGGCGTCCATCACGTGCCATGCCAATGACAAGTGGACCGAGTCGCTGCCGTGGGTATTGCTTGGCATAAGGAGCGCATTCAAAAACGATGTCCAAGCGTCCTCCGCCGAACTGGTATACGGCGAACCGCTAAGGCTCCCAGGAGAATTTTTTTCTTCCAATGATGATGGAACGACCGACATTACGGACTTTACCGCGCGCATCCGCAAGTTCGCTCACAACTTGCAGCCAACTCCAGCTTCCCGTCACAACAAAGCTAGCATTTTTATATTTAAGGATCTGCAGACCACTGATCACGTGTTCCTTCGTGAAGACGCATTACGTGGCTCGCTAGAAGCAGCCTACACAGGTCCTCACAAAGTTCTGCAAAGGGGCGACAAAGTATTTAAAATTTTATTCAAGGGCAAAGAGGTCACGGTCTCCATCGACCGCCTAAAACCAGCCTACATATTGGCCGACAAAGATGACCCCCGTGAAGATACTCCATCCGGCGATAGAACTGAGTTCACTACGCGTTCCGGTCGTCGGGTCAAGTTTCCAGATTTTTATCGCCCTTGACGGTCTCTGGAGGGGGGTGGTGTAGGGACTACACCCATATTTAATTTATGTATTTGTATTGCATATTACACAACACAAGACATTTATATACAAACACATTTATTTACATGTATTTATAATATTCACTTATTACATATCACCGGCATCCTATATTGACAACATCAATATAATGTCGGATGATGCCGGGACGCTGTACACTGGAATCGCACCGCGGCCGAGCTACGTCATCGTGACGTATAGCAAGCGAGTGCGGTGGGAAGCAGCGCGCGATCGTTGACCGTCCTCTCCATGACCTTCAGTCGGTACTAAACTCGCAACGACGCGTGCGCATAATTCTGTGGCTCCTAGAATAACGCATAGTTTCCGTGTTACGCTGATTATATTGTGTTTACCGTTATTTGTAAACTGTTGTGCTGTGCTTACTGTGACTGTGACTTTAACTATCATCTCTGTTCTCCTTCTTCTGTTTTGTGTTGTGCGTGTGAACTATTTATCTTCAATAGAACTGTAAGTACTTAGGCAGTGACTTTTATTTATACTCCTGCCTACCCAACACACTCGACAACACCTCTATACGAATTAAAAGCTGAAAAAGCATGCTAAACCTCCGCATAAAGGCCATGCAGTTACTTGGAAAGAACGTTTGATCATGTATTACAATAGTCAAAAACGTAAGTACAAAAACACAAACATTACAATATCCTAAATACAAAGCACAAGAAATTGCGTGACTGATTTAATGAATAGTTCAGCAACATATCCATTTACACACAACACCGATCCATTCCACAAACCCTAGACAAATCACTAGAACAATCTCGGACTGTAATCACATTCAGTTTTCTGGCTCACAACACAATCAGCCTCACAGCTAAAGTACTGAAGATAAAGGGAAAGTAATGAAATCTCGGGTAAGTGGATAATTAAACAACAGAACAAGTTTTGACATAACTCCCAACGGTCTCATAAGGTAATGAGTTTGGAAGAGAAACCTCAGTTCTCAACTCTAAAGTCTGCCTATTTTATCAACTAACATTATGAGTTACGCTGTTGAAGTTGGAGGATGAGCAGGGCTTCAAGTACTGTCGTTGTTTAAGTACCGACAGTCAGAATCTAGTTTACTTAGATTGGTACATGTTTATCATTGTTTTTTACTGGTTTAATCTGAATTTATTTGTGGCCGGCGCAACTTATTGTTTCACACAATGCATGGTAGTATCGGATTTTCACTCGCGAGTTTTGATGAGTTTTTTTGTCAATATTCACTGATTTACAAAATAAAAAGATACCATTATCAAACTCCAGGTGACCGAAGCCATGGGCATAACCTCGTTTTATTTTTGTACTTACATACCTGCCACAATACACGTGAGTAAACTATTATAGTTTGATTATTATTTTCTTAACTATAGTTAACATAAATTCTGTAACCACCATTTCCTCGCAAGCTGTTTAGTAAAAGCCCACCCATAAAACGGTTACGAGCTCCTGCATAATTTGTGGCGCGTGCGCGAACTGCACCTGAAATTGATACGTGCTTTAAAATGCTGTAAACTTTGTAAATAATACAAGAAGTAGGAAATACCTATGTATGAGAGAATATACAAGGCACAACATAACGCCTAGAATCCCTGAAGGGTAAAATAAGATAAGATAAGATATATTTTTTTTAAAGCAGATTGATTGATTTGATTTTAAGGCAGAGGTGCTCCTAATAGTACATACACTTTGAGTCAGTTTATGTTAAAGTCTTATGTTATTACATAAGACTTAAACTGACTTAAAGTGTGTGTACTACTAAGGGCCAAAATGCCCTATTAGCTGATTCAAATCGAAAAACCCAATAGTACTACCAACATGTAACACAACACAACAAAAACTAGGAACCACTTTACTTTAGTTTTAGCTCCAAACACTTTAGCTGTGCTGATTGAGGCATGATCTACAAAATTAAATAATAAAAAATGATTTTAGAAACCTCAATATCATTTTTGAAGACGTATGTATGGGTTTGACGAAAAAAAAATTTTGACTTTCAGTTCTAAGTATGGGAACCTCCAAAATGTATTGTTTTTTTTTCTATTTTTGTGTGTAAATCTTAATGCGGTTCACAGAATACATCTACTTTCCAAGTTTCAACAGCATAGTTCTTATAGTTTTGGAAAAAGTGGCTGTGACATACGGACGGACAGACAGACAGACAGACCGACAGACAGACAGACATGACGAATCTGTAGGTATGGGTTTCGTGTTTGTCATTCGGCTACGGAACCCTAAAAACCCGGAAAAAAATCTTGACATAACGAATTAAATGATTAGTATGGATAAGACAGTGCTAGAGGCGTGGGCGTTGTATGTTGCCAAGAGAACTACGGAAAGTGTCGTGAGATACGGTTTCACCGCAGCCATGTCGGAAGCTCGGAAGCATGCCTTGACTTACCTCTCTAGAGGTGCATTGTGTTACTTATAACATGTTGAGTTTATTTTTACGTTTCCTTTCTAGTCTTCTTTCCTGTTACAGTTCTAGAAAAGATACTGGCAGGGTCAGGGTTTCTTTTGCTGCTCCTATAGTATCTTTGCAAATTATACATTAACCAGTATTAACTGAATTTTGGAGTTCAGATAGGCAGCTATCGCTCCATATAAAATACTGGTATTAGACTGGAAGCCGACCCCAACATGGATGGAGTCGGGTCATTTATTCAGGCTGGTAATTTTTTGGTTCCCGTCTCGTTTAGGACTTTGTTTAAAAACGTATTATTGTAGTTCTACAGTTTCGCTCCTTTCATTACAGAAAGTAAGAAAGTACTGTTATTTGTAGCTGTTTCAGAGGAAGTTGAAACAATACTTTTTACAGATTAGTCGTTCATAGAAATATCAAACAGATCGGAGATTCATTCAATGAAACATTTTCTATAGTACCGTTATTTTTTTTAATAAATGAGCAAATACCATGAAAAAAACAATAACAAGAAAATACCTGAACTAATTATTATTTTGAATAACTCGCATTTCCAGTTAAAAAAAGAATACGAAAACCTGACAAGAATAAAATAAAGGATTACCTTTCGCCAAATGGTAAATTATGACAATAATGCTTTTCTCATCTAAGCCTATAGCTAAATTCTGCAAAATCAACTGTAACTTGTAACAAATAAAGTTCATTTTACAAATCATATTTTAAACGAGACAGGAATGACAATGTTTATTTCGAGAATACATTCCTTCAGTTAAAAAGTGCTCAACGGAAACTTTTTTATTAGCTTATTTATTTGAGACTGAAACGTAGAACGAGCTTCTGCAATTTGTCGAGGTTTCTTGGCGATACTTTTTATTCTTATTTTCCTTCGATCGTGGAAACAAGAAGAACTGAAAATATTTTTATGTCGAAACACCGATATGCTCAAAGTTTAATACCAACATGATTATTGTAATTTAAATATTTCTCACGTCCTCTAAAACAACTGTTTTAATAAAGCAAATAATGGCCGTTTTGAAATATACGCGTTTCAAAGTTTTTGTGACCTTATCAATGCTTTACGTAAAAAGTTTCGATTGTGCCATTCGGTGACTTATTTTCGCAGTGGTCGTCCACTTAACCGCGCCGAAAGAATCGACCGCGCCGAAAGAATCGACCGCGCCGAAAGAATTTTTACTCATACGTTTGACGTCATCTATTCGTCCGATTCGACGCGGATAAGTGTGCGAGGTTTTATAGGATTTCATACAAGTCATTCTAAAATTTGATTCTTTCGGCGTGGTCGATTCTTTCTGCGCGGATAAGTGTGCGTCCACCTTTTTGGTGTTTTTTTTTTTCAATTATAGGGCAGAGATAGTTGAAGTAGAGTGGGGTTTTTCCTAAACACTTTGTTTTTGTGTTATGGCTGTTATTAAGTAAGAAGTCAATTTCGTGTAAATGGAGTATTCACAGATATACTCCCATTGCCATTCCTAGAACTACATTTGTAGCCGCTTAATGTCTAAGTAACTTGAAGCCACCATGCTCATTCAAAAAAAATAATTATCATCAATGCCACTTTTCGTTGTAATTTTATAACTCAAGAACGGGCTCACCTATCCAAACCAAAGGTTTAGGCTTTGTTCGGACTATTTAGTAGATAGTGTATGTGAATTATGCATGCACAAAATCGCTCGAGCGGTTCTTCACGCAGACGAAGATGCGCGGGTCAGCTAGTAACTCATATTTTTTTTATTTTCAACCAGTAAATATTGTACGAGTCGGTATATTTGTTGTAACACTTGGTTTGGTATGGGCATGCTGAGGAATGAGGAAAATGTCGTGAAAGTTTTTAGTTTAAATGCGGATAGTTATAAGAGTTAGAAGAAGACCAAAAAAACGTTGAATGGACTGTATGAAAGATGTTATGGCTCGAAAGGAGATGACTGCTGAGAAGTTAAAAGAGAAGAAGAGAGTAATAGAGAAGTATAAAAGAAGAAGATCCAAAATAAATTGGGATCTTGGCAGGAGAAAGACGATAATACGTTGTGCTACGACGAAGATATGCTCATTTTGATCATATCAACGCATCAATATCAACACCATTCAAGGAAGGATTATTTCTCACTCTTGAACCCTTCCCTTTCTTTACATAGTTACGTGGACCGTGTTGAATAGCTAAAGTTTAAAAGTTTTTTGTCGTAAATCCTGGACACGAAAGAGTTTATTTAAGAAAGATAGTTGTAGTACAGTTCATTTGTTTTCTTTTTCTTGTCTTGAATTTTGTTTCTTAGTTTTTCCAGTCCTAAAGGTTTACTTGTCAACTCAGTAGCGGACGAAATCGATTTTCATCATGTTTTATCATAATAAGGTATGAAAACCGGCATTCAATTTTGTTTTAATGATGATTATTTTAGTGAAGATCATCTTCAGGTTAAGCCGCGCGTGCCTAGGTTGGTCCGTGGATGGATGACCTCCCATACGGAGCTTTAGGCCGCGGCTGTGATTTGTGGATCTTTAACAGTCGTCGCAGGTTGGGCTGAAAGTCTAACAAGGTTGATATATGATCAAGGTGGTATACCCCAGTAGGTACTAACTGGGTTGTAGAAGTCAGATAGTCAGTCGCTCCATGAAAAATACTGCTATTCATTTGCATTCGGTGAGACTGGAAGCTGACCCCAATGGTACATAGTAGGGAAGAGGCTAAGCAGATGATTATATTTAAGTGGAATCCTGAAAAGAATTTCTCATCCCTAGTAGAGACTTACAATGAAGGTGCACACTAAAGAAACAATACAAAAATTCTTCTCTTACCTGATTTGGGGATGAAAGTAAATACAGATGTTCGCCATTTTAGTTGTTGGCAAACCCCATCGGAAATTGATATGAATATATGCAATAGAAACTACGAAACTATTTACTGCTTTAGGTCCTATCAGAATATCAGCGCTGCTGTGACGTTTTTTTTTTAAATGTTACAGCACCATGCTGAGATAGGAGCCTTTTGGTCTCGTACGTGACAATTTTTGTTGGTACTTTTTTATGATTTAATTATTTTTATCACTATGTTTACTTTTTATTAGTAATAATAATAATTCAACCATTTTATTATTTTTGTGTGTTTTGTCCTGTCAAGCTAATAAGTGCTTTTTCTTTCTTTCTTTCAAACTGTGTATGCTAATGACCTGTAAAACAAATACTTAGATTGGCGTTGAAGCTTAGACTTGGGTGAGCTATTGTTTTTATAAGACCAAGTAGGTGTAATAATATGTATGAACTCCATTTTGATCCATGTAAGAACGTCAGAGAGTTTGCTAAGCCCACTTGCAAGTGCCAATATTAGACTTGAAATACAGTATTTATTAACACTCAAGAAAACATAATATTCGCCTCTTTACACATTTTTTGTTTGCAGAATCTATTGCTGCGGTTGCTTGTAATATTTTCTCAGGCGCTACTATTATTTTCTCATACAATGTTCAAGCTATTTACGAGTATTTCAAAAGAGCATTCATGTTTAGTTATAAAAATAAAGAATAATTAAAGTGTTATAGAAGGAGAATCTTTAGCATAACAATGTTTAATTAAAACGAAGGATTAGCCGCGGAGCTTACAATCTTTGAGGCAATGCTTGCGTGTAGATAATTAAGTAGGTAGGTATTTCTTGAGTTCATTGAACCCTGGACAAGCATCAATAGTATCCTGTAGTTTATGATACTGACACTTAGAAGGCGTTATTGAAACAGGAGTGGAGTTTATAAACGGAATCACAAACGAGGTTTATAACTATTAAAAATAATCATTATTATTTTTGTTTGATTACTCATAATATCTCTCGAATCAGAAATGAAGACATCCAAGAGAACCAAGGTCACCGACATAGCCCGAAAAATTGCTAAACTTAAGTGCCAGTGAGCAGGGCACGTTGCTCGCAGAACGGACGGCCGATGGGGCCGAAAAGTTCTGGAATGGCGATCGCGAACCGGAAGACGATGCGTTGAAAGACCTCCCACTAGTTGGACCGATGACCTGGTGAAGGTTGCGGGAATCCGTCGGATCGAGGTCGCAAGGGACCGGTCAATGTGGCGACACTTGAGGGAGGCCTATGTCCAGCAGTGGACGTCTTTCGGCTGAGATGATGATGAGGACTCATAATACTCAAAAAGCACATTCATCATCTTCCTACCCTTGTCCATTCTATTTAGGGTCGGTGCAATACGTTTTCTTCTTCCATTCTCCCCTATATGACGTCACGGTATCATTTACTCCTTTCTCTTTTATCTCAGTCTTCACACCATCCATCCATCTTTACTTTGGTCTTCCCCTCCCTCTCTATCCACCAACATTCATGGCTATAACTCTTCAATAGTCAATACTCAATACTCAAACTTTATTTGCATTCCACAATGTGTACTTAGGTGGTAAATTTTCAAAATGAGATCATTTTGGACCCTGTCGGGCACAGCAAAAGACAAAGAGCGTTAAAAACAAAAAAAATATATCTGAAATAAATCCAATATTACCATAATAAGAATTCTTTATATATATACATATAAATTTTATACATTATCAATTATATTTTATCGTTTAAATATTCATTTATGCTATAATAGCATTTTTCTGTTAAAAATAGTTTTAGTTATTTTATAAATGTGCTTAATTTTTCTTCTTTTTTTATTATTTCAGGCTATCACTCTTATTACTTTGAAGAGGAGCTCGTGGCTAAATAATATCAGCTGCTCGGGTTGATCTTTAGGCTAAACCATGCTCGCCTAGGTTGGTGTGCAGATGGATGACCACCCTTACATACCGAGTTTCCTCCGTGCCTCAAAGCTGTTGGTTAAGCTGTTGGTCCCGGTTGTAATTAGTCCATCTTTGACAGTCGTTACAGGTAGTCAGTGGCCCAAAAAGTCTGACAACCAGCCTTACCAAGTGGTATCGTATTTCCCAGTAATAACTGGGTTGTGGGGGTCAGATAGGCAGTCGCTCCATGTAAAATACAGGTATTCAGCTGCATCAGGTTAGACTGGAAGCCGACCCCAACATAGTTGGGAAAAGGCTAGGTAGATGATGACTCATAATACTTTGAAATCCAGTATTTAGCGGATATGGATAAAGGACCTTAACGCTAACACAATTAGGATCATTAACCGAGTTCAAAATTAACATCTGGAATTTATCAGTAGCGGCCTAGAGACTGGACTTGTGTCAAGTTGATGGCTGTAACCTCTTTTTTACATGGGGTTTCAACATTATTGGCTCCATTTCTGCCTTACCCTTCAGTAATTATGGGCGTGATATTATGCCGTGTGGATTCCTGAATTCATTATATTTCCTGTTGGTACTAAAATATGACTGTCTATCTCAATCTATTCCTATTGGTTTTACATATTTTTCTTTAAGAGTTATTTTAACTGTGACATAAATCTTATTTACACGAGAATAAACCCCACCGTATTGCACACTCGGGCGTAAATGAATAACAATGAAAGGTACAGTAACATCCTTGTTAGACCTGTCCTTATAAGTACGATACTACAACAGTAACAAGCGACAGGGCCGTCCTATTTCCAGCCAAGACCGTTTTTAACAGAAAACAACACGTGCATTTTACTGCAAAGACATGCTTTTTTACAATGTCGTTGTAATTTTCTCCGCGCCCTTGCAATTGTCGTACATGCAAGACTGGAGCTAAATCTGTCGGCAGTAACTTTGTGTCGGTGTAAGTTGTCGGCGTAAGTTGTCGGTGTATAGCGTAGAGTCGGTGTTCAATGTCGGCCAAGTAGCCATGTAGTTATCTTAATTAATCTCTTATTTAATTAGACGGTGCATGTGTTCTTACTTCGCACTTAATCTAGTGTCCTTCTTAAGTGTTTTATTTTATAAAGCTGGTTTATTGGTTTAAAATCTTCTCACTTACTATTATAAATGTGAAAGTTTGAGAGAACCACCCATAGGTGTTTGTTGTTCTTTCATGCAAAAATGGTTAAGCAGTTTTGATACTATTAAGCTAGATTAACATTAAGGCGACTACAGAAGCTAAACGTGAGTTTTATAATGCCTGAAAGTATCTGATTCACTGCAATAAACAAAACCAGAAAAATATATGTTATTCTTCAGGATATATGCTAGTATGGTAGTTTTTATTTATTTATATAATAGATAAGGTGATTATAAGTCCACAGTGCGTGTAAATACGTCACTTAAAGGCATGCACAACATTCACAACAAACAATTATTAGATTCGATTAAATTAAAAATGATTGAAAACAAAGTGAGTTAATTATGAACTAAACAAAACAGTGAGATATAAATACAATCCAAATATAGTCAAACTAAGTTTTTAATGTAAGATCTCCACATCCCCCGCACTATTCAATCCATCCATCAGCACAATGTTTTGAGTGCGTTACATTGAGTTCTACCACAAAACATGATTTTTCACCCCACAAAAGGGCGTTTCTAGCAACATATTTTACGTAAAGTTAATTAATTTCTTGGGCGTCATTATTAGTCTGTTTGCACTTCGTATAGTTAATCGTACTTCGTGCTCTAACAAAATAAAGATAATTCTTTTATATCCCTGTAAAAACCTCGGTAAAACAACCGCAGGATAGTAAATGCAACAAAAAGTCGTGATTTATGTAGCGTGCGACGCCACAGACAATGTTTCTAGAGATGTACGAATGGTACGTTTGAGCGGAGCGCTGACGTGCAGAAACCATTTATTTTGTTACTGATTGTTGAAGACCGGATTATATGCAACTTAAAATCAAAGAAGTATGCGTGCAAATATGTATCGTTTGTGCTCAAAACATGCAACAAAAGACTCTGCATCACCCTATGATAGACTGGTAAAAATGCCCAAGGCATTAAGTCCGCCTTTGTACAGTTTTTACTTGTGCATGTAGTTTTAATAAATAAATAAATAAAATCAGCAATATTAAATTTGAAATCATCGTCATTCATCATTATTTCAGCCGAAAGACGTCCACAGCTAGACTTAGGCCTCCCTTCAGTGTTGCCACATTGACCGGTTCCCGAGTGACTCGCATCTCGGATTCCCGCAACCTTCACCAGGTCATCGGTCCACCTAGTGAAACGTCCACTCCAGAACTTTTCGACCCCATCGGCCATCTTTTCTGTGAGCGATGTGTGGCTACGTCGGTAGCCAACGTTGGTTTTCTTGCGGATATCTTCCTTTTTGATTTGATCACGCAAGGAAACTCCATAAATAGCCTTCACCATTGCTCTTTGGGTGACTTTAAGCCTTCTGATAAGGCCCATTGTGAGCTACCACGTTTCGGTCCCGTGTGTAAAACTGAAAAAAAGTACTACAAAATATTTTTTTTTTTTTCATTTTTGTCGACAAGTCATATTTTTCTTTGAGTCTTCTTTATCTTTAAATATTGTGAAGACGCTGAATTACGGTTGTTCTATATTCTCTAAAAAGGTCGATGGGCATTTGTTGGTATTACCTCTGGCATATTTTAGAGCGTATTGCCAAACGATGTACAATTACGCCCTATGGGTCGGTTATACAAAAAGTTCGTACAATGCTCTGCGAGCCCAATATAAAGGGTGTAAAACACCTCTTCACGAAGCCGAAAGGCACTTGTTTTCCCCATCATTGCGATCATTTTTTTGTTCTACATCATAACTGGAAACCTTCTAGTTACGGAGATATGGGGGGTCAAAGTTACAACTTTTTGACAATGTTTTTTATAAATACTAGTTTTTTTGTAAGATTTTATTTTTTAACATCTCCACGACTCGCGTACTATTCAATCCATCCACTAGCACAATGTTTTAAGTGGGTTACATTGAGTTCTACCACAAAACATGATTCATACCTCAAAAAAACGTTGTTTCCCAGCAAAATTTTTTTGCGTAAAGTTACTAAGTTTGATGTACAGAATGCTTGGTTAACAGCTTCGTGATGAGGTGGTTTACACCCTGTATAACGCCTTCAGAGTTTTGTTGGGACTACCGCGCTTTTGCAGTGCATCAGGGATGTTGATGGTGCGAAGTATGGTGTGACTGATTTTACGCTCTGATGCGAACACGAATAGCTTTACTGATGCGTCGCTGTAGTTCTAACAGCTTGGTGGCTATCATGGCCGACAGAATGAACAGTCCAATGATGTGGTACTGGATGACCACTCATCGTGCGTCATTTAGATATTTAAAATGAAATTCTCATTGTGCGTGTGTATGTTTTCATTTTGTGTGTTTTTGTGTTCTTTCACGTGTGTGTTTTGTAAGGTTTCCTAATTTTTGTATCGAGCAGTGCGGTTTTTATTTCAGTCATGGTGATTATTTTTCTTAGAGTGGCAACATCGAGGCATTCTTGGTTGGACGTTTAAAATCGAACGGCTGTGTTGGATTGCGTCGAGTTGTATTTTGGGATAGATTATGATATTATAATTGGTTAAATTGGTAATGTAACTGTTATTGAGTTTAAAATAAGTTTTGGTGCTGCAATAAGTTTTGATCTAATAAGGTGTGATGTAATAAGTTTTGATGTAATAAGTTTTGATGTAATAAGTTTTGATCTACATAATAAGTTTTGATTTACATAATAAGTTTTGATCTACATAATAAGTTTTGATCTACATAATAAGTTTTGACCTAATAAGTTTGGGTTCGGCTGATAAGTTTAGAAAATATAAGTTTGGGTGGAGATCTGTGGTTTTCTTTCTGAGATAATTTACATCTCAGTAAGTGGGATAAGCAACAAAAACTGTAAGTACACGCCTACATTTGTACTTTCTTCTTTAAAATGTAGCCGTCGTCGGTCGTTATATCAAAGGGTTATTTCTGTTAATGTCCAGTGAAATTGAGTAATCCAGTAACTGGCCACAGTGATTGGAACCATTGCAACCACATGGAATCCATATCATATCTGGAAACCATATAATTATAACCATATCAATCAGCGGAAATAAGAAGTATGCCTAGTTAAAATTGTTGCAATTAACGTGCTTTGAAAACCGTTACAGTTTAAATTATAAGGATTAAAAAAAAAAAAAGAATAAAAAAAGTTCTTTTTCACTTCTCATGCTCTAAAAGTACGCCGTTATAGCCCTACGAAGCGGGATTAAAGTGACCGTTTATTCCCTAGGGAGTAAAAAGTAATTAAAAAAATGGAACGATCTTTTACTCTGAAACATGGTCACAAAAGAGTAACTTGTCAAAGGTTTTATTTAAATTTAGAATTGGCATGCAAATAGAAAGCGGTTTATTGAAAAAAAATAACAAACGAACTCTTCAACGCGAGAAAAATTTATGGTTGTTTGTGTGCATCTTTGATTTTTAAAAGCAATGCCTCTGTTGCTAGCCGCTGCAGTAATGTAGTGTAGGTACTAATCTGTGGAGTGTGAATCATCTTCATTGTGAAAATGTTGGGAGTTTGTGTTGTGTTTTCAATGGTTAATCTGTGACTGACCTGATAGAAGAAAAAAACTGACCGCTTAGTTCAGAATTTTTGTCGAGTGTAAATTTGTTCAGTTTTAAATGACTATTTTTCTCGTACTCGAAGTGAAAAGTACAGTTTTGCACCTCGAGACTAAACGCCAATATAATATACCCTCGCTTTCATTGCCTCCCTCGCAAGCTCGGGAGTCAAATCACCTCGGGTATATAATGGCTTCGTTTAGTCCCTCGTTATAAAATATACTATAATGAATACCTACATAATCAGTTAACTATTTTTGCCATTTTTCTTTTTCCAGGCACATAAATATCGTTATCATTAGCCTGTTGCAGTCCAGTTCAGTCCATAAAAATATAGCTTTTATTAATTTAAGGTTAGAAATTGAACACTTTGATTGATGATGATGATGATAATTATGATGATAATGATGGGTTTATAAAAGGGGGAAATTTTTTGATAGTTTTGCTCTAAAACATACGATTTCTGAGATATTTACGTTTTTATAGTTTTCCGTTTTCATTGTTTCACTTTTATTTAATTTTCAAACTTTCGGCATATTATTGGTGGTGGATATTGGTTATTTACAAATTCATTTATTTACAAATTCTAATATTTGTAATTTTGCTGCGAGTTCTAGGATATGAATGGAGATGACAATGCGCCGCGGAGTCTCAGAACTCCGCGGCATAGTCGGTCTCGCTCTCGACGTAGTCCCAGTCGAAGGAGTACGCATAGATACGACCGCAGCCGCAGCCGGAGTAGCAGATTGTGTGAGCGAGAACAGGCACTTAAGCGCGAACAAGAAAAAGTGCGTTTGATGGAAATAGAACTACAAAAGTCACGTGAAGAAGAACAACGTCGCCAGCGGAGCAGACAGCCTAGCAAGCACACGGCGGTGAGGAGACACGGGAGCCGCAGCCGTAGCCACAGCCGTAGCTGCAGCCGTAGACGAAGCCAGGTGACCGAAGCGGGGAAGAGAAGGCATCATCGTTCAGACAGGTCATGTAGCCCTACTTTTTCTTCTAACGATATTGTTAAAATTATACAGAGCATTAAAGAAGTTCTGCCATCTCAACCATCAACCCTTAACACCTCTTCAGTGAGTAATAAAAATATCATACCTGAATTGAATCCTTCAGAAAAAAATCAGCGTATGGATGTTTGGCTTAAGAAAATAAATGAACGTGCAAAGGTATATGGTTGGGATGAAAGGACGACAGTACACTTCGCCATGCAAAAACTGTCAGGGTTAGCCAAGACATGGTATGAAAGTCTTGGTTCCATTTTGTTTACATGGGACGAATGGCAAGTTAAATTGTTGAATGTGTTCCCGTGTGAACAAAATTATGGACTAACGAAGTCATCGCGAATAATTTTTATGAAAAGTTGGCACTTTTGAATCAAAGCGAAATTACTGGCAGATGGGCCGTTGACTGCATTATTCACGGTATTACCGATAGGAGTATGCGTTCCAGTGCTTTAGCATTACGATGTGAAGAACCTGACCAGCTGCTGAAGTTTTTGCTCAGTAGCAATAAAGAGGTTTTCACAGCACCTCATCAGGCTCACAGAGAGAAACATGCTGGCACTGTTGATGATAGGGCAAGTAATAGGTCGAGTCCTAGGATCGGTTCAAGTTTGTTTTGCTACAACTGCAAGGCGAGGGGACACCCATTTTCAAGGTGCCCCAAACCTTTAGTTAAATGTAGGCATTGTGATAAAGTTGGGCATAAGTCGGATCAATGTCGTATAAAAAAGGACGCGGGGACAACTAAGACTGATACAGCGGCAAAAACTATGCGTATTTCAAATTGTTATTCAAATAGAACATTTATAAAAGAAGTGAACGCAGAAGGTTTGTTGCTGGAAGCCTTTGTTGATCTTGGCAGTGAGGTGACCCTTATTAAGAAAACCAATTTTGAAAATGATGGGCTTCAACATGACCAAACTCCAACTTTTATGAAGGGTTTTGGAGACAGCCTTGTCAAATCTGTAGGCTCGGTAAAGTTGAATTTGGTTATTGATGATGTAAACGCGTTTCATGTAGAGTTGTAGAAGACCAATTATTGGAAAAACCAATGCTAATTGGACAAAGTTTCTCCGAACAGCTCCATATAGTTCTTTACAAAGATGTTAACAAATTGCAATTTTCGCACGTCAGTAATGAAATCCCAAATGATAACATCAATGAAGATAGGGAACAATTACAGAGGTTAAGAATGGTGGCACATAATACATTATTTGGCACAGCTAGTGTCAGGGCCGCAACAGAAACACTATTTACTGATAGTGTAGTCTTCGATACGAAGATTGTGGCGAAACCAAACGAGCAGTACATTGTATGCGGGGGATTTTATGAAGTCAAAGACGGTTTATTCTTTGTTGTAGTAAATCCTTTCCTCGGTGCCATGTTGCTTAAAAGAAAATTTTGTTTTTCACGGGCCGAAATGGTAGACCTGGTTTATAGACTTGCTGATGTAAATGTTCTTTCAGTAATACACCGACAAAATGACGTCTCTTCAGACAAACGGCTTGATGAGAGTCAAGTGCAAATAGGTGAAGACGTACCTGATGCGACAAAGATAAACTTATGAGTTTACTCCGTCGCTATGAGGACTGTTTTGCACAAAATTTAACCGAACTGGGTTGCACAGATGTGATAGAGACGAAATGTTGCAGGCAGGCATTATAAGGAAATCGACGTCTAACTATTCGAGCTCAATTATTCTTGTTCGGAAGAAAGACGGCAATATGCGGTTGTGCGTTGATTTTAGACTGCTCAATTCGATTACTCTAACTAAAGGAAAGATATCCCATACCTGTAATTGAATTTGCGATATCGAGGTTATCTGGGCTTGGTTCATTACCCTAGATTTTATAATAATAATAATATTGGAAAGCTTAGACATAGGTTACAAAGTGTTAACAGGCTAATTTAGGTCAGTATAACTGGTGTAGTCATCTGTAGCCGAAATAACTAGAGCCTGTATTTCGACTATCAGCGCCAAACCCCTCGATTGTTAAACATATAAAATGCCAGTAACATTTCCTTAGTTTCTTGTACGAATAATTTTTTTAACAATTTTATAATATAACTAGCGGACGTCACGCGGTTTCACACGCGTAATTCCCGTTCCCGTGGGAGTACGGGGATAAAATATATCCTATGTTACTCGTGGATAATGTAGCTTTCGAATGGTGGAAGAATTTTTAAAAACGGTCCAGTAGTTTTTAAGCCTATTCATTACAACCAAACAAACAAACAAACAAAGTTTTCCTCTTTATAATATTAGTGTAGATTATGTATTTCTTTATATTTATTTTAACAAGTTTTTCTTTTTTAAATATAAAAAAATAAAGGAAAAAGAGTTAGTGTAGTGTTTAAATGCAGGGCCTCTTATTTGTGTGAGATGGGAATGTACGTGTCCGATGTGTAAGAGGATGTGTGTGGCGTTTTTTTTGTGTTCTGCTGTGTTGTGGTGTGAGTGAGCGTGCACGGGTGTGTGTATGTTATGAGAGATGTATGTTATATTGTTCATATACTATAGTATTTCATTAGGATGCTATGTGCAAAATAAGTTCAGTCTGTTCACAGGTAAGACTTTCAAATATTCGGTAAGTTTCTTCTTGCATTGCATTTTTGTTAACGGGATGTTGATGTCGGGGTATTACCAAGTACCGATTGCGGAAGACAGCAAACACTTAACGGCGTTTGTCACACCGGACGGCCAGTACGAATATAACCGTATGCCGTTTGGTTTAGCAGATGCCCCTGCTGTCTTCCAGAGGATGATGAACCATGTTTTGGGATCGGCTAGATTCAATAAAGCCACTGTTTACAGAGACGACGAAATAAGGTGGGACAATAAATTAGGCAGGATTTGAAGGGATGAAGAACAAGCGTAAAACGACCGTTGCCGCAGACCGAATGCGCGTGGCTTCTTGAAATAGAGGATGATAATTACCATTGTGTTGACACTATTGATAACCATCTCGCTTCTGAGTCAAGTACGAGCCTCATTCTCGTCGTGTTTCATGTCATCAATGCAAATAACAGTTATTTGATTTAATATAGTCATAATGTACCTACCGTAGATTTATTATATTTTGTAAAGATTTGATAGACAATTAATAGTATAAAAATCAGTGTTTGTTTACAAAAAGGAAAGATTGGGATACATAAACTGTACTTATTATAACAAAGATATACTTAGTTATTTAAGATATGATTTATATACATAATTAGTTATTTTATCAATTTCAGATACAATACTTAAGTATTAAGTTCTGCGCTATTCTAAAAGTAATACTTATGTTTATAGTATACAAACGTATAATCAAGAGAAATGCCTCGTTTGCCAAGTGTAAGGTTCCACCTGGTCCGTGTATGAGGTCATACACGCCATCAGGATGGTCGAGTGTAAGGTTTCCTAATTTTTGTATCGAGCAGTGCGGTTTTTATTTCAGTCATGGTGATTATTTTTCTTAGAGTGGCAACATCGAGGCATTCTTGGTTGGACGTTTAAAATCGAACGGCTGTGTTGGATTGCGTCGAGTTGTATTTTGGGATAGATTATGATATTATAATTGGTTAAATTGGTAATGTAACTGTTATTGAGTTTAAAATAAGTTTTGGTGCTGCAATAAGTTTTGATCTAATAAGGTGTGATGTAATAAGTTTTGATGTAATAAGTTTTGATGTAATAAGTTTTGATCTACATAATAAGTTTTGATTTACATAATAAGTTTTGATCTACATAATAAGTTTTGATCTACATAATAAGTTTTGACCTAATAAGTTTGGGTTCGGCTGATAAGTTTAGAAAATATAAGTTTGGGTGGAGATCTGTGGTTTTCTTTCTGAGATAATTTACAGTTTTATGTATGAACGATAATAAATTGTAATGTTTTAAATATGGACTCGATGGTCTGAAATAAATTTTATTATTATATTATTGTAATTTTCCAGTTAGATACAAGTTATGACTATACGAAAAATGCATCACTTATTTCCCAAACAATGCACGATTGGTTGTTTAGTCTGAATAGACAAAAAATGTTTACGTCCAAACGGACCGGTGTCAAAAATAAAAAATAAACAAAAGTAATACTTTAGTATATTGTACATTTCCATTCGTGACCATCCCAACAAAGCATACTCACTTCAATAAAATTGTTCAAACGATACTAATCTGTACCAAATGTTGTAGCTTTTAGTACAGAAAAGTATCGTTTACATAAACGATACTTTAGAACATTAGGCCTTATTTAGCCCAATAATTACGTCACCACAATATAACCAAAACAAAATACAAACGGACTCGTATTGTTCGAAACTTTTAATTCGTTCACTCTAATTCTGTAACAACGAAATATAAAGTTCTGTATGGTACAGTATGGTGAATACACAGTCTAACCAGTATGACGTGCAGTTGTTCAATATCTACCAATTTCTATTATTATTTTTAAGGTAGAAATTAAAAATCTGTCGTAATACTCATAGCAAAAGTTTTGATTACTCCTACAGGTGACACAGATTACCACTGAAAACCAGCGCTGTTCTGTGGGCTCCCACATAGCATAGCACAGCATCATGCCGAGTGGTAACCTATTTGTCGCACTCACGACGTGCAACTTTTTATTTTTTGTCCGTTTTGTCATACAATTTATAATGTTAATGTCGTTGTGTTAATTTTCTGTTATAGCGTAAATGTTTGTGTAAATGCGTTGTAGGTATGTTTACTTTAATATTATTGTATGCACGTCATGACTTTGCGACGAATAAATATTTTTTTTGGTTTTTTTCGTTCTATTTCTGTCCTACAGATATTGATATACCATAGATAACGCAAGTATCCGTATGAAAATCAAGCGTCCACTTTTCGACTACCTACTATGACGTCATAACCACTAGTTTACTATACCTACAATCAAGTTACTTCACAAAATATACTTTTTGTTTCGAAATTGCATCTCGCAATTAAATCTAAAGAGGTTTTAACCGGACTATGACAAATTGAGATTACGGTTTTGTTCTTTTTTCAAATGTATAGAATTGAAAATTCATGGGTTGTAACGTTGATGTATATCTGCGGTACAACCATATTTTGTCAGATATGTCTCGAACGCATGACTTCATGCTCAACAGTCGCGTCTACAATCTCTAAAAGATGACTTATCAAGGATTTCTTGCAAAACACAGTAAATGCTATTTTTATACATCACTGAATAATGAGAATTTACTTAATGGTTTTTTATAAGCTTCTAAAGCTATATCTCAAAACTGACAATGTAAAATCTTTGAACAACTGTATTAAGTTACGCTGTGGCCAAGTTATGAATTCATTCACACGCACGCTTTTATATTAAAAATGTCCGCTATAAATTCACGGATTACAAACTTTGTTGGTTGTTAAAATTTCGGACAAATAGTACCCGTCTATATATAGGTTGGTTATAGCTCAGGAACCGTATTTTTATGGATAACATCAATGTAGCTGAAAACTAAATGGTGGGTCATGTTTTTACGACTGCGGTAGCGCGCTTACGTAGGTAGGTACTGTTTTTATCATGTAATACCGTAAAGTCTGTTGTAGAACATTTTCAAAAAACTGCTGAAAGAGGAAATATTTTGTTCACCTACAGGCCTACAGTCGAGTAGAGCAGATCCCTATTTACTTATCAACTATCTGTCCAATTCGTCATAGTTGTATAGGTATTTTATTTTTATTATATACTAGCTTCTGCCAGCGGCTTCGCCCGCGTGAAGTTTGAAATTATCCCACGGGATCTTATTACCGGGATAAAAAGTATCCTATGTGTTAATCCAGGTAATAAACTATCTGTGTGCTAACTTTGATCCAAATCCGTTCAGTAGTTTTTGCGTGAAAGAGTAACAAACATCCACACATACATCCATACTTACAAACTTTCACATTTATAATATTAAGTAGGATTATATTGTAGTTTAAAGTTGTGTTATATATTTTTGTCTTGTATGTATATAAGTATATTCTTAGGTTTATCGTTTGTTTGTATGTATTCTATTTTCTCATCTTTAACACACTATGTCTAAGCATCACATTTGTACCTATTTTCTATTCCTTTCTTCTTTTCTGTACTTAGTGTGTAAATCGTTAAATAAATAAATATCTACTTAATAAGATCCTTAGTACCAAATGATATCCTAGTCATTATACCTCATCTTTGGTGTAAAAAACGCTCTTCTTCTAACTAAATATACTAGTCGCAACGTATTTTCAATCATAAAGTTATATCTACTGGGCACATAATTCGCCACAGTACACCTAAATATCATGAAAATGCTCTACTAAGCCACCCAGCCTAGCTCATTCACGGATCAAACGTAATTCCTGAGTCCATTGACCTTTAGGCCTGAGCTGATCTCACGCAAATATCCCAAACGATCAATAAAGGTCCACTTATACGCTGAACGTCATACACAAATTATGAAGCGAACCACGTTTATTTTTGGAGTGTCTGTCTGTGTTTGAAGTAGGAAAGGCGGTACAAAATCAAAATCAAAGCATTTATTTCAAGTAGGCCAGTTACAGGCGCTTTTGAATTGTCGAAACTAAGATAAAATTTAAATGTAGCTACAGTCCCATACCAGTACCTACACGTAAACCTACTGTAATTCTAATTTTAAACTGAAGAAATGTACTCTGTTCGAATCTCTTATATTTAATTTGGTTCGATCCGAAACAAATATTGTTTTTTTGTACTCATATAACACACATACATTCTAGTGCGGTAGGTTCTACAGATGAATGAAAACATAATTCATTTGTTTTGACTTAATGCTTCCTAAGGTTCTAGACGTAGTTGAGAGTTTCAAAGACATACAATAGGTACCCACACACAAGACTAATTTGTTAGGTTACTAAATTACTTAGCTAGACAAATCACTATTTGAACAGCACAATGCTTCGAATTTTGTGCCCAAAATTGGCCCATCAATCAATGGACAGGTACTCTTTGTTTCTATAATAAGCACAAATGAGATTTTACTAAAAATACACAGCCTTTAGGTGACCTTACTTCTATGTAAACCCAAAATCTGTAACGTTTTTCAGGTCATTCAAGATCAAGTTTCAAGCTGTCTAGTCTAGATACAACATTCCCTTTCAGGGTAAGATCTCTTCGATACCAATCTATTTCCTGGTACACCCCTGAACCAAATACAGCGTACATTTTTATAACGTGTCGAGATTTATTAAGGGGCACCGTCGGAGTCGGGACGGAGTGAAATATTCAAGGATCATGAAAACCCGTAAAAGAAGATTTTCACTGTAGATGATTTATTTGGAGGGCTCAGAGGTCACGGTTTGCCTAGACCTGTGTTTGAAACAATAAGGGTATTTACTTTGAAGGCTGAAATATTGGGCTTGTTTTGGCAGGTTCTATGATTAAATTCAAGATTTGAGTGGTTGGAAATTATTGTTGTCGTTCCATTGTTTCGTCGGTAATGTTTTCAGGAGATTGTTATTTTCGTAATGTTTTGTTGTTTGATGATGGAAATGTATTTTAGTTGAAATTGTAGAAAAGAACTCAGAAAGACAGGTTGAATATACATTTTTACCTATTTTAAAAAACATAAAATACGTTGAAATCTGGTTTCGAATGAATTAACACAATTTCGATGGAGAGTTTCGGTAGATAACTAATAACGTCTTGCTTTTTTAAAATTATGTAAGATAAAGGAATATTTTTTTTTTGTTTTTACCTGACCATCTTTACATTCATTAGAAATAGTAGGTTTTTAGGGTTCCGTAGCCAAATGTCTAAAAACGGAACCCTTATGGATTGCCCTTCCCTTATTGATTGGCCATGTCTGTCTGTCCGTCCGTATGTCACAGCCACTTTTCCGAAACTATAAGATCTATGCTGTTGAAATTTGGCAAGTAGATGTATTCTGTGAACCGCATTAAGACTTATACACAAAAATGAAAAAAGAAACAATACATTTTGGGGGTTCCCCATACTTAGAACTGAAACTCAAACCCATACATATAGTGTGGGGTATATAAGGAGGTCTTCAAAAATGAATTTGAAGTTTTTAATGTATTTTTTTTCTAAACTGAATAGTTTTTGCGGGAGACACTTCCAAAGTTAAAAAATGGGTGTAACCCCCTGTAACTTCTAAAATAAGAAAATGATAAAACTAAAAAATACATATGATTGATAACCCTTTAAACTTCCACCGAAAATTGGTTTGAACGAGATCTAGCTAGTAGTTTTTTTTAATACGTCTTAAATCGGTAACCGCGGTTACCTGTCATTTACAACGAACTTCAAGAGCTTTTAGATTATGTTACTTGCTGGTACGGTACCTTTCATGGGGAGCCCGACTCGCACTTGGCCACTTTTTTAAATTATGTCTATCCACCTAGATCTGGGTATTTTCATACACTTTAATATTAATTTGTAACCACCCTTAACAGAAATAGCATGTTATTAGTAAAATTGAGGAGGCAAGCTGACCTTTCCTTTGTTTTGGGAGCAACAAAGCGCCTGTCTTTGGCTAATTAAAATGCAGAATACATGAATTCAGATGAAAAATTATCTAGGCTCTACCAAAATCAGTGTTTGTACAAAACAGATTCAAGTAGAACTAAATGGTCACATTTAAAAGGGCCAGTCGATGTTTTGTTTGTCTTGATTTGACACTCTTTCATTTTATTTATTTAGAAGAAACTCCTTTTTAGGGTTCCATACACGAAGGGTAACCAGCGGGACCCTCTGTTGTCCGTTTGTCTAACCATCCGTCTGTCTGTCACCGAGCTGTATGTCACGACCGATTGATTTCAGCTATAAGCGTTCACTGCCTGTTTAATAATTAGAATTTAACCAAGTTCAAGGCAAACATCAGCATCAGGTATCAATGTTGGTACCGGTTTTAGTTCCAACCCAAGTGGAACGATGACCTGGTCAGAATTGCAGGCTTGGATGATGGAGGCTTAAGACCGGATTAAGAGGCGTGCAAAGGCCGACATCCATGCTCTACATTTGGTGGGAGAACCTGTAAGCCAAGCTGCAGAAGCAATGACAGCCAAGTGACGTGACCGTCAGACTGCCAAAGCATAAGTCTAAAGTTCTAACCCAAGACACGGACCAGGACTACTACTACCTACTACTACCACCTACCTACTACTACTTACGTACAACTACCTACGTACTACTACCTACGTACTACTACCTACGTACTACTACCTACCTACTACTACCTAGCTACTACTATCTACCTACTACTACCTACCTACTACTACCTACCTACTACTACCTACCTACTACTACCTACCTACTACTACCTACCTACTACTACTTACTTACTACTACCTACCTATTACTACCTACCTACTAGAACCTTCTCCTGACAATAACAAACACAACAAAAACAGAATTAGTGAAATCGGTTCAGCCGTTCACGCGTGTTGCCGTGACCAAGTGAAATTGGGATTCATTTTATAAATAAAAAGATTATCACTTGTTTCGGTGAAAGAAAAGATAGTGAGAGAACCAGCATATCTATGAGATATTTTCTCGGCGGCATGTAAAGCCTAAGCAAAGACCTAAGACGGCAATAAAACTCTGACACAGGTCAGGTATAACCACACGATACAGATAAACGACCTGCAGAGCAAAACACACTTGACAAATCTCAAAACTCCGTGAAAAATAGAAAATCGATTGATATCTAATAATAAAGTGTTGCTCTGTCAATAATTCACGAGTTTCAGCTCGACATTTTCAGCCACATTATGAGTCGAGGCACGTAAAGTACGGAGCAAGTCTCACGGCCTATCGGTGCTGTTAGCTTTAACTTAAAGTCCACTGAGGCAATGGTGCGGAACGAATAATATTTTTAGAAGAATTTTAAGGGCGGTTAAGGACATTTTATATTTAGAGGATTCTGTGGACTTGTCGTATTATTACAAGGCGTTCAATGAAAATCATATTAAAATTGTCAAACTTAAGTGGAAGTGGGCAGCACATTGCTCGCAGAACGGATGGCTGATGGAAAAGTTCTGAAGTGGTGACCGTGCACCGGAAAACGTTGCGTTAAAAGACCTTCCACTAAGTGGACCGATGCCCTGGTGAAGGTTGTGGGAATCCGCTGAATGCGAATCGTACGGGACCGGTCAAAGTTGCGACACTTGGGGAGGCCTATGTCCAGTAGTGGACGTGAAGAAATGATGATGATGATGAATGATGATCTGTCAGTGATGAACATGGCGTAATGTAATGTAATACAGCGCTTTCATCTGGTCCAGCTCGTTCCGTTATTAAGTAAAAAGTCTCAATACAAATGTATTTTCGAGAATCATGTCTAATAATCATTAAAGGAGCTCATGGACTAAATAATAAAAACTGTAGGTTGGTCCGAGGATGGGTGACCATCAATTGCATACTAAAATTTCCTCCATACTCGAAAAGCACGTTAAGCCGTTGCCGCGTTGGTCCTGGCTGTCATTTCAAGACTTGTTACAGGGTAGACAGTGCTCAAAAGTCTGACAACCAGTCTTACCAAGGGTAATCGTGTTACCCAGTACTAACTGGGTTGTGGAAGTCAGATAAGAAGTCGCTGCGTGTAAATTACCGATATTCAGCTGCATCTGGCTAGACTGGAAACCGAACCCAACATAGTTGGGAAAAAGCTAGGCAGATCATGATGTCTATACATATAAATCATTACATCAATGACATTATTACATACCAAGCAGACTAATGTTCTTGTTTAAATTATCTTTCGTATTCTTATTTACCTAGCCTATAGCCTTCCTCGATAAATGGACTATCCAACACAAAAAGATTTTTTCAATTCGAACCAGTAGTTCCTGAGATTAGCGCGTTCTACCAAACAAACAAACAAACTCTTCTGCTTTATAATATTAGTATAGATTTCTACCATTACCTTTATAACAAAATGATTTCTTCTAAAGCCATGTCAAATATCGCTTCCACTATTTTTCCCAGTCGTTTTAAATCTACTCACACAACTACAACAGCTTAACCTGTTAAAAACTATTGTAGCAAAGCTGCTTTCAAAAATTTTACAATAACTCAGCAATGGCTGGAAATATCGGGAAACGAATAGAATCATTTCGAGTGTAATAATCCTGGATTTAAAGTATTGTAAGTCTTATGTTTCGTCCAACTGTTCGTAACAGACCTGAATAAAAAGAAAATCGGTTGGAAAAAAATCTATAGCAGTTTAAACAACACTGGCCGTAAATACAATTCAAGTAACGAATATAAAATCATGAAAGTTAAAATATAAAAAAAAAAGAAAATAATAGAGGATTTTTGGGGCCAAAAAAATTAAAGGTGAACATGGAATTTTTATGTAGGGCGAATGTGATACAATTTCCTTACAAAAGTATTTTGTATTGGAATATTTCATAACCTATTATTTTTTATTATAAGAATTGAATATTTTCCTTAGTAAGTAATCCCCGATACAAACACTGGCTGATATTTTACTACAGCAGGAGCCATATTCGTGATTATGCAGAAAAAAGAAAATTTCAAATTCCATTTTCTTTTTTTTTATCTACCTAGTGCCGTTAGGACATGGCCAGCATTTTTAATGACATAAAGTTAATAGTTTGGAACACATTGTCTTAGAAAAAACGCGGGAAACAGAAGGGACGAAAGTAACTTAGCACTCAGTATTGTTTTCTACTTAAAAAGCTTTCGGAGATTACTTAAAAAGTTAAAGAAAGAAATTGAGTTGAATTATTAATTATTAATGCTTTGTTATTGGTTCCCCTTGTTTGTTTTTATAAACTTAGTAGCTTTTATTTTTTTTAGGACTTGTTCTTGACTTTAGGAATAGTAAGTACTTAATAAAATAATTATAATTATCATCGAAATAATTTTATCATTTATTTGCAAACTCATTTCACGTCATTGTTAAAATCGAATTCATTCTCATGACATTTAACAAAAATCTAATTACGCCATGATTTGAAATTAAAAAAAAATCATTTCACTTCTTTGGCAGTCGTGTAAAAAGTATTTTTGATTTTTGACAGATACGACATTTCACGTACTTATTACATCCGAACCTTATTTTTTTCTTATATAAATTGAAATCACCTTAAGAATGTCACCGTCTGTTACCTTTATTCACAGGTAAACAAAAAAGTAGCTATCTAAAAATAAAATAGTGACGCAACGCTTTTAATTATAAAGGAGTAGACAGCGTTGTTACCGATTGTCACAGCTTTCATTACAGTTAGTGTTACAAAGAAAATACTCGGAGCGGGCGGCCTGTTTTAAGTAGTAGGGTAAACGGCCCTGTTAGCAGCGCTCTGATTTGAGTGGCGGATTTTGTTTTGTTTTTGTTTCACGTATACTGGCTCTGTTATTTTTTTAATGAATACAATTTTTTAGTCATTCGCTTTCATGAATTTGTTTGGAGATTTTTATGCACTGTTGTATTTTTTTAGTTATTGTCGTTTTATATGTGGCTTGTTTTAAACTAATGAGCTGTGCTTACAGCAATGCTTTTATCTTGAATTTTCTGTCATAAGACACAAAAATATTAGATTGTTTTTTTTTCGCTTATTAAAAAACTTGCTTAGGTATGCTCGCGGTTCGCCCGCGTGTATTTTGGTAACTGCCACACAGAATCATACCACTGTCATCATTTGCTTAGCCTTTTCCCAACTATGTTGGGGTTGGCTTCCAATCTAACCGGCTGTAGCTGAATACCAGTATTTTACATGGAGCGACGGCCTATCGGACCTCCACAACCCAGTTGATACGCTTACGCTGGGTAATGGCCACTGACTACCGCCGGCACCGCCGCTGCTGCAACGACTGTCAAAGATTGACAAATGCCAGCTGGAATTAACTGCACGTGTTTTCCGAGGCACGGAGGAAACTCGGTATGTAATGGGTTGATATACAGACCAGCCTAGACAAGCACGGCTGAACCTGAAGATCGACCCGAGCGGTAGTTGTTATTTACCCACGAGCTCCTCGGGATACAGGATCATACTACCGAATTACCGATACCAGAATAAAAATCCAGGTTATAAACTATCTATGTGCCAAATCTCATTCAAATCCGTTTCGTAGTTTTCGCACGAAAGCGTAACACAAACGTCCATTAATTCATCCATCCTCACAAACTTTCGCATTTATAATATTAGTAAGAATAACTATTTAGGAACGCTTTAGTTCCTCCGAATTTTACTGTACAAGTAAAACTTCAGAAAAATCCACGATTCAGCAACGTCTCTCCTCAATTCCCCACATAATCACTCCTAAACCCAACACAAAACACATTATAACTCTATAATTCAAGATACGTAGTTTGATCTTACGCCAAGCGGACACATGAAGATAGGCCCACATACAGTTAAACATTATGTTGTGCCTAACATACATCTGGCAGGGAATCAAATTGGAAACATTAACTTACTCTACTCATACCTACATACGTATATGTTTGTATAATATGGTTTATTGTTGTAGAACTTGTGATTGAGGGTAGGAACTTAAGTTGTGGGGAATAGGTGTCGTGTTATCTGACGGAGTTTGGTTGTAACCTTATGCCGTAGTCATCCTATATGTAAAGCCTTATTTGTGTAGTATCTACTTACAATGTTCTCATTGTGTTTGTTGTAAAGCCAGATTTTGGGTGAGCTCAGTATTTGTGTTAGTGATTTGACATCAAAATGACTTATTTTTACTTTGGTTGATTTCCTCACAATCATGATGGGTAGGTTTACTTTATCTTATTTTTCCAACACTATTAAGTATTCAGTTTCATTTTAATTATAAATAAATAAATAAATTTTTTGAGAACTTTATTGATTTAAAAATATATGAATAAGAAGATTGAACTGAATGTCTTCCTTGAGAATTGGAAAGAGGCCATCGGAAGGAATAAAGAGAGGCCTTTGCCCAGCAGTGGGACAGACAGGCTAGATATCATCATTATCAGCCTTTAATGTTCCCACTGCTGGGACAAGCCTCTTCTCTATGAGACGGAATGGACTATAATCCACCACGCGGGCCCAGTGCGGATTGGTAAAATAGATATTTAATAAATAATAATAAAATATTAACCACATGATTGATAGAAATAGCTATGGGAGTACAACTTCAATTATATCTTAAAAAAAAGTCGTTCCTACCAAGAAACCGTACTTAATTGGTCCATATTATGTTCAGACAATACAAAAAAATTTCGAAAACAAAGCAACAACAATTGCTTTCACCCCTAAAAGTACGACTGTTTATGTCATGAGTACGTACTAATTTAAACATTGCCTCCCAAGAGTACAGAAAAAGTCTCGCCCGTCGGGCCACAAATACCGAGCATTTTTCCTTTAATTTGAAGAACTGCTAGTTATTTTCACTTACTTTCTCTCCAACAACGTGAGCTGAAATTGAAATGGTTTCAATCAACGTCTCTTGTAGCAATCAATTTGTTAGAATCAAATATCAGTGTTGTTAATAAATAGCCCTTGGGTTCTTTCTTGATTAGTCTTACATTATTTTTTTAAAGCCTGGAGCGTTCGTCTTTGATGAGCTTAGATACTAGGTATCAGTACTTAAGAATAGTTTAACTGTATTGAAGTAGTTTCATCGTATTAGTTTTTTTTATCAAGATCGTATTTCTGCAAATTATTTTAACTTGTAGTTCGTAATTAAAAGAAGGAGCGCATAAATTAATACATTACAGTCGGATTCGACAACGTCGAAACCCTAGAGATTAATTAGTGCATGCGGTTCATCTTCCTCGTTTGGTTTGTTTCTAAATCTTAGTGTCAAAGTTTTTGAGCCACCAATCATCATGGGCCCATGGTTTAACATGCTGTCAAGGAATATGCTCAGGCATGCTGGTTTCCTCACCATGTTTTCCTTCACTGAAGCAAGTGATAATTATATATCTATATATAGTGATATTTTATGTATCCTTGTAGTTTATCGTAGTTTAAATAAAATCATTCGTGAATTTTCAGGAATGACACCTATCACTGCTTGTCTCTGCATCACCTGACTGGTAGAGTATTAAGTCCGCCTCTGTACTTTGTGCTTGAAGTGCTAAATAAATAAATAATTATGCAATACGCACAAAAATCCGAAAAATCAGAGGTGCATGTCTAGGGTTCCAACTCGAGACCTATGACTAGGCAGGGCAAAGATCACACCAAAAGACTATCAGGGCTGACAGTTGTGCCGTTATTCAATATCTGTTACTAGGGAATCGCTGTTCTAAAAAGTGTAACACACACACACAATTCGAAAGAAATAAGTTGATGAACCAGTTTCATGAAACAATAAAAAAATCTAAGGGCGCAAAATTTTCTTGATAAACAACAATAGAAAAGCAAATACTACAGCCAGTCATTGTCCCTTCCACCTTACAATATCGAACTCTTTGACACAAGATGCAAGTTGAGTAGCTACTAATTAAACATCGTAGACATCGAACGTCTCACAGCTACTAATGAACCTTGATGTCTCTGATTATTTCCAACAAATGGCGCACTCTGCTTCACTAAATTACCACGAAATGGACTTGTGTTGAAGACTGGCTCTATTCATCATCGTCTGCCTAGCGTTTTCTCAACTATATTGGAGCAGGCTTCCAATCCAACCGGATGGCAGCTGAATACCAGTATTTTACATGGAGCGACTGCCTATCTGAGATCCACAACCCAGTCAGTACCGGGTAATACGATAACCCTTGCAATGACTGATCGTCAGACTTTCTGGCTACTGACTATTGACAGCCGAGACCAACAGCTTTACGTGGTTTCCAAGGCACAGACGAAACTCTGTCTGAAATGGATGGCCACCCATCGACGCCAACGGTTCGAACCCAGAACGAAGTCGGGGACGATTTCATTGGGCGTTTATATGAGCGCATTTTCGGGCGAAGTATTAGCGGACCTTCTGTGCCTTTTTTTTTTAGAATGGGAAATCATCAAATGACTTCTCCCACTCTGCGCGGAGCGCGGGAGGGAGTGTCAGACTCTTACTGACTAAAACCCATCCATGTTCCTTCCTCGCCCTTTATGTTCCGGGGCCGCGGTATGTCTTTCGAACAGGCCCGCAACGACCTTCTGTGCCTCAAATAGACTGTTGAATAAGTTCCTAATAATACCTTATTAGACCAGCAGAAGTATGCAGGGTGCCACAGTATCTCTTTGGAACAGTCCCGCAGCCACGGCAGGCTTCAGCCCTTGCGGGCCCCTTCCTTTTTGCTGAAATCTCTATGAGGCGCGCGTAGACTCGGCCTGTCGTAACAAGATGGACGGACGGCGAGCTAGCCCATAGCTCACCGTCCACAGGCTCTCGCCTACGGTGGCCTGGTGACGCCCGGTGCGTCTCCCGCGGCGGCAGGGACGAGAGGTCCATTTTTAACCCCCTACTGTGACGTCCTGCAAGCTGTATTCCACCACCAGTAACCCTGTATGTAATTCCTCAAATCTGAAAATTCTCTCTTGACAAGTTACGAATATTAATATTATGTATTAAATTATGAAACCACACTAACATTCAAATTATTTTAGTGCACCAAAATAAGGTTGGTCTAAATTAATTCAAGCAAGGCGAAATTACAAATCTTAACATTACAAATAATTTAAGTAAAACCTATGATTAATATTAACAGTAAATAGGTATAATCAAAATAGTATATACATTTGCGTTTACAAGGATTTGATTTAAATGATTTAATTAAGTTTGTTCAACTATTAAATTAATAGGATTGAGTATAACACTAGTTACATTTGTTTTCATATAACCTTATATAAATGTAAATACTTTGTAAAGCCGTAATTTTGGGACTGAAAAACTAAATAGAATTTAAATGCTAGCTGACTACATAATTTTGTTTTTCGTTGCTCGTAACTAGACCTAAAGGTATTCGACGAGAACGAAATAATTTGAATGTGGGCGCTGGTCTAAATTGAAAAGGATTTACCCTCTATTTATTTTATTTACTTGCGCATTGACTTTTTGTCTAGGACTAAAACAAACAAAATAATGTACCATGCATTAGAAGATTCTAATGCATGCGTTTTGACAGGAGATGTCTCAATAGATATACATAGAGACATCTCCTGTCAAGACGACATTGGCAAACTTAGTCATTATTTATATTTTACGGAATCATTTACGGCCATTTTCAATAACTCAACGACGGTTGCTATATTTGCCTGTTAGATATGTATATATATAGCTAACGTTAGAAGAAAAACGTCATAGAAGAGCTTTGTCCATTTTTCTATGAACCATCACTTGGTCCAAGTGACATATAGGGGACGCTGATGGATATTTCAGATAAACTTTGTTTAAAGAAACACCGATAGTTGCGCGACGCAGGCATATTACCTAACAGTTATACATAAGTAAGTTATTGAAAACGGGCGTAAGACATTGATCATTTCATAATCGTTTAGTTAAACACGCTTATTATGTTTGGAAAGTATACTATAATTCTAGCTAGTTCAATCAATTGCTATATCTCTTGCAGTGCTATAAACTAGCTGTGTAAACCTCTGGAACACAGGTCTCCTCTGTCATATGAGGATGACCACGCGTGTTGGATTACCAAACATAACCGGATTCACTTGATGTCATGGTACAAACTCATTGTGTACTTCTCCAAAACCTGGTTACCTTGAACAATATCGTAAGCAAGTAAGCCTTTTTTTTTTTTTTTTTTTTTTTTTAAGGGTGGGGAATCATCAAATGACCCCCCCCACTCTGGGCGGAGCGGGAGGGAGTGTCAGACTCTTACTGACTAAAAACCATCCATGTTCCTTCCTCGCCTTTTACGTTCCGGGGCCGCGGTATCTCTTTCGAACAGGCCCGCAACCCCGGCAGGCTTCGGCCCTTGCCTTGGGCCCCTCTCCTTTTGCTGACATCTCTTTGAGGCGCGCGTGGAACACGAACGCGCCGTCGACACGGCCTGTCGTCGTCGTTAGACGGCCGGACGGCTAGCTAGCCTATAGCCAGCCGTCCACAGGCCCGCATCTACGGTGGCCGGTAGCCACCACGTGGCCCCCGACGCCCGTTGCGTCTCCCGCGGCGGCCGGGAAGAGAGGATCTCTCCCTCTCTCGTTCCGCCACCTCCTTCAAGCAAGTAAGCCTAACATCATTTCTGCGTCATCATCATATTCCTGCCGATGGCCCTTTTTTCCCACTCTGGGCGAAGCGGGAGGGAGTTTCAGACTTTTACTGACTAATACCCATCCATGTTCCTTCCTCGCCCTTTATGTTCCGGGGCCGCCGTATCTCTTTCGAACAGGCACGCAGCCCCGGCAAGCTTCGGCCCTTGCGGGCCCCTCCCATTATGCTGACATCTCTTTGAGGCGCGCGTGGAACACGAACGCGCCGTCGACACGGCAGCTGGTGGCCCTTGATTGTTGCTTTGAGTCGGTACAGCACATTTTGTCTTCCATTCTCCTCTGTCAACCTCATCTCATCTCTCTCTGTCACGTCACATTTACTCTTTATTCTATTATATCATACTTCACACTATCTATCCATCATCTCTTTAGTCTTGGTGCGTATCTACGTAAAAATACCAACAATACAAAATGCAGTAAAAACAAAATAATGTAGAAGCGAGCATGTAAATTCAGTGCTAAATAAAGAGGTGCTCGGTAGTACACGCCAAGAATGTTTGTTCAGCCGGAATGTTTAATAAATCAGTACTTTACTTGTTTTTCCGTCGGTCAGACGGTGGTCTCAAGATTGTTGTGGGTATAAAGATATTTGTTACTGTTAAATTGTTGATTTTCTTCAGATTCTTGTTTTCAGTGAGTTTAATTGACTGTTCTTGAAATTGAGTGGCTAATAGTCGAGTTGCTTGGATGTCCACAGATTTGATTATGACTCCTATCCCATATGTAACCGATTTGTTTACTTTGTATGTGGGTGACAGAAAATGAAGTGGTACCATGGTGTCTGTACTAATTTCGAAGACGAATAACTAATAAACATGCTAGTTAAATTGTAAGCTAACGGTTTAAATCTCCACCAAGAAGGGATTTTACACAGGATTTTATAGGCAATCCTAAAATTCAACTACTCAAACTTCGCTTGTTGACGCTATGATAATGTCATCTAATGCAATCTAACGGAAGGTACGACATTGTCGCATACGCACTTAAGATCTAAAACGTCCAGGAAGACACATTTAAATTAAATATCACTTGTAGAAAGTGCAACATTTTTTAACCATACTACGTTATTCTGTCATAATTATTATATATATTTGATGACTATATAGCAAACATTGAATATGCCATTTCTAAGAATCCCAGGGCTTTTTGGCAATATGTTAAATCAAAACAACAAACTAACTGTTACCCATCTGTACTTAAATTTGGTGAAGTGTCGTCTGGTCACGGGGAGGAAATTTGCAACATGTTTGGCGACTATTTCTCTTCGAACTTCCAAGAGCGACTTGACGCGAATGAATTCTCAGCCTATGCAGGAATAGATCAGTCTACTGGTCTCGTATCAGACATCTGCTCTATCGATGTGAGGGAGGAGGACGTTTTTCGCTTGCTAATGCTAGTGGATGTTAATAAATCCGCTGGCCCGGATAATATTTCACCAATTTTCATAACCAAATGTGCCAGGTGTCTATCCCGTCCATTAGCAATATTATTCAAACGGTCATTTGACTTAGGAGTGGTACCTACAATCTGGAAGTCGGCGTATATAACACCGATTCATAAAAAAGGACCTAAGGGTAGCGTTGAAAACTACAGACCGATCTCCAAACTCTGCGTGTTCGCTAAAATTATGGAGAAAATCGTACACGTACAACTTTCTGCTTCACTCAAATTAAGTTTCTCGGAGCACCAGCATGGATTCTTAAAAGGTCGATCCACTACATCTAATCTCGTGGTCTGTAGTGACTATCTTACAGAACATATGTCTAAGAGGTCTCAGGTCGATGTTATATACACAGACTACAGTAAATGTTTTGATCGAATAGATCATGCACTTCTAATGCGCAAACTTTTGAAGATTGGTGTGAGGGGTAGCTTATACAGATGGTTTGTGTCATATGTCGAGAATAGGTGCCAGACTGTAGTCCTCAACGGTTATACCTCAAGAGCGATGTTCATCCCGTCGGGGGTTCCCCAAGGATCCTTATTAGGACCCCTTTTATTTAATATTTTTGTTAATGATATCGCCTCTTGCTTCTTAAACTCCAAAATATTATTGTATGCAGATGATATGAAAATTCTGAGTGATGTTTCAACCATTACTGATGCACACCTACTTCAGGAGGATCTGAACCGGTTCCATGATTACTGCGTCCGAAATAGGTTAGATTTAAACATTTCAAAATGCTATGTATGCACATTTACTCGGAAACCAAACCCTATTATATATGACTACAAATTATTGAATACCTCAATTGCCAGAGTCAACGTTATCAAGGATCTTGGGGTGAGTTTTGACTCGAAGCTTTTGTTTGATGCGCATATTGATAACATAGCCAACAAGGCTTCTAAGGCTTTAGGTTTTATTTTTAGGGTTGTTTCTGAGTTTAAGAATGTCAAAACCATGAAAATTCTATACTGTGCTTTTGTCCGTAGCCATCTCGAATATGCTTCTCAAATTTGGAATCCAAATTACAATGTTTATATTAATCGCCTCGAAGGCATACAAAGGCGATTTTTAAGGTACATTCAATATCGTTCAAATACTTATCTTCCTAACTATACTAGTCGGTGTAAGAAATTTCATATTCTTCCTTTGCAAGAGCGAAGAAAAATTGCAGATCTTGCTTTCCTATTTAGTATAATGAACGGATCTACTGACGTCCCTGAGCTGGTGGCCAAGATTGGACTTCGTGTGCCGTCTGTGTTTCTTAGGAGACCTCATCTCCTTCATGTACCTATAGTAAAAACTAACTACAGGCAAAATGCATATATCTTAAGGGCATGTCGAATGTTCAACATGGTGTGCCGGGATGTTGAGCTTGACTTATTTACAAATAGTGTCCAGAAATTAAAAAAAAATGTTAAGTAACTTTTTCTTTGAAGTGTAACTTCATTGTATAATGTATTTTATTTTTGTTTACTCTCTTTATTTGTTTCTTTGTTTAACCATAACGCTGCTTGTACCGTTTTGTAAATTTATACATTAGTTTATAAGTGGAAAGTTGTAATTGGCTTTTTTCTACATATTTTACTTTTACTACTCGAATGTATTAGCTGTAACTTTTCTTAAAATTAATAAAATAAAATAAAATAAAAATACCTAAAATCGTATATGCACTTGCATAGTCCTATGTTTTGCATATACATGGTCACGCATATTGACGCGCTGAGCTGTAGACCAGTTAAGGCCGAGCCCGAAAGTCCAAAAAGTACTAGGCTAGCATGAGCTCAAGGTAGTATAGTATCCAACACGGCATGTACATCATACATATTTGTGTATGAAAAGCCCTAATCTCGACCAAGTCAGGCTCAGATGCGGGCACTATCGTTGCACCAACAAACTATTAACATCATGAGGCTAGGCAGAACTCTAACTTAATCTAGCTTCACAAACTCTAGACTAGTTCGATAAGGGGAATATATAATTATACAAAAGTTGTAGGAAAAGTCTCGTTAAGTAGTTTGTAAACAGTTTAGTACTTAGCAGTATTCTGAGAAAGATTGGGCTCATAATATTGGGCTTAGACAAAGTTAGGTATAAAATAAGTTTTGAAAAAAAAAAATGGTTTTAGCCTGGATTAGCGAGTTGATTATGGATGCTAGAATTTTGTTCGATGAGTTTTGTTTAGTAAGGAAATGTCAAGAGTCAGTAGAAAGGACATTTCATATAAAAACAATTTTTTTTAGTGGTTCACATGTGTTTACCCCTTCACAGCGTACCGGCGTGATGTTATGTTATGAACTGGTGTAAACAATAGACAGATATGAGATTTCAGAAATCCCAGTTCATTTGCTGTCATTTATTGTCAAATGACAGATGGCGTTGCCGTCACGTAAACAACGCACTCCGTATAAATTAGGTCTTAAAAATATTAAAAGCGTCAATTTTGTGTTAATTGTAGTGTAATAATTATCTAGCCAGTGTAAATATACCGTGAAATCGTTATCTTCACCGAACATAAACAGAGAACTCTGTTATAGTGATTTAAAGTTGTGAACTGTGAACAACACTTATTTCAATGTGTTTGTGCAATTAAAGTGACTAAAAACGATAAACATTTTAGAATAATAACCATTCAGCAATATCTGTGAATAATACAACGGTGTAATACCAAAAAACAAACCATTAACAAAAATTAAAAGTGCGCGTCGGTTTTTCAAATAAATGCTAAATATTAGCGTCCTAACGAACTTTTTGAAAACAACATTCATTGGAACCAAAATTTCAACCAAGTTTAAATAAGTCACTGTAGCCCATTACCTATAGAACGTACATGCAGTGCAAGGGGGCCTGGGTTCAATACCGCAGGGCTGAAATTCTTTTTGTATTTTCTTAAGATTATTTTCTTAAGATTATCTTTTCATTAGTGTTTAGAAGTATATAAAAAAGTAGTGTACCAATAAAACTGGAATCAATAACTTAGTGACAGTGTTTGCAAATTTCCAAAACAAAACTTCATAATCCGACCCAATGACAATCACAATAAAAACAATAACAAGTGTCAATTTGTAAGAAAATAACTACCTAAATTTCAACGGTTTCAACCTATAAAACATTCTGTTACCCAAAATACTACCTATTACTTAAGTGCATTACAAATAATAAAAACAAAGACAAAGTGAAAAAAAAAAAAGTGATTCATTAATGTTTGAACTTCAACCGTCGTAAACTCGACAAAAAAAAAGTGAAGGTGAACGATTTTGGACCTTACTCCGTATTTCGGCACACATTTAATCCGCCGCAACTACTCAAAAAATTCAACGACATTTCCAATGTACAGTTGGCCTAGTAGTTTAGGCATACTACTTTTGCCTATAAACTAGCGTCGTCCAAGTGGTCGCGAGTTCAAACCCCAGAAACCACGCGTTCACTTTTAGGAATATATCAATTATTCTAATTTCTAATTGTGATTTTACAAAAACCTTATAGTCTAAGATCCCGCTATACAACGACCTTCACCGAGATGCTTATTTAATGAGACGTATTTTTTATGTTATTAAATATGCCAATAAATATATCCTATATGGGTTGCCTAACAAATTTCAGTCCAGAGTATTTTTAATTAATAATCAAAAAAAATTTTTTTTTAAACAATTCACCGGTGTGATTATTAAATAAATTTGATACCAATCGAAAGTTTGAAGCCCATAGAATATGCAAACGTTAGGTTGCCTATTTTTTTCCGGTCACAACCACGGGTTGCCAGGTGTAAACAGGTAAATCTATAAGTACTAGCATTTTGCAACGATCTGATTATTGAATCAAACTTAGATAAAATGAAAGATTATTTCATAAGGAACACGGTGGTATAGGGTTGCCTGCGAAAAATCAGTCCCGAATTACGGTTGTCGAATTTTAAATAATAAAATATCGCAAACATCAGAACAGATCAGTCACATCGGTTTTTTATTTCTCATCAGAACCCCCATATAATCTCCAAGAAATCCGAAAACTGAAAATTTGTAGTTCCACAAAATTTTTTTTGCGGGAACTGTTTTCATTGGTAAGTTTATACGGAACCCTCGGTGTGCGACTCCGACTCGCCCTTCCCCGGTTTTCTTTATGTCGCTTTCGATGACACAGATTTCATCGGTCTAAACTTCAGGCTTTGTGTAGGTACCTATTTCTAATTTTATCACTAATTATGGGGTACATTTTTCCTAACAGGGTAACCCTAAATGTAGTGAAGTACTTTTTTTTTGTCCCTTTCAGCGACACGCTTTCTCGCCATCTATATAATACTATATCTATGACTCCAAAATAATGCACAGCATATACGAGTCTATCGCTATCCTTTTCATTTCCAAGCACAAATAGCATGCGCACTCTCCTTCTTTAAATGGGCGGACTTTAAACAGCTGCTATGCTGCGTCCTTTTCTACCGCATGGGATGGTTGGTCTGGGACCTCTCTCTCACACACATTCACTCGCAGCGATATTTTATTATTTAAAATTCGACAACCGTAATTCGGGACTGATTTTTCGCAGGCAACCCTATACCACCGTGTTCCTTATGAAATAATCTTTCATTTTATCTAAGTTTGCTTCAATAATCAGACCGTTGCAAAATGCTAGTACTTATAGATTTACCTGTTTACACCTGGCAACCCGTGGTTGTGACCGGAAAAAAATAGGCAACCTAACGTTTGCATATTCTATGAGCTTCAAACTTTCGATTGGTATCAAATTTATTTAATAATCACACCGGTGCAATGTTTAACAAAAAAAAATTTTTTAATTATTAATTAAAAATACTCTGGACTGAAATTTGTTAGGCAACCCATATAGGATATATTTATTGGCATATTTAATAACATAAAAAATACGTCTCATTAAATAAGCATCTCGGTGAAGGTCGTTGTATAGCGGGATCCTATACTATTAGTGGAATATAATGTCAGCAATCACCACAACAAGCAATGGCAATAGCGGCCGAAAAATATTACCGCTAGTAATATGTCATAAATGTAAAAAGAAGGTAAACATTAAAAGTACGGCCTTGTGCTCCGCGTGTGATAACAGATACGAACTTGATTGTGATGGATACCCAGAACACACATATCGGCTCAAGGACCCAGAAGCAAAACAGAAATGGAGATGTAAGACGTGTATCAGAAGCAAAAGATATGCTAAAACCGACTCATTATCTGGCATTACTTTAAGAAAAAAACAAACTATTTTGAAGACCGTATCACCTAAGCAACAGGTACAGTCAAATAGTACAATGTTATGCGATTCCCAAATACTTACTGACTGCGAAACCTCTGATGAGTCATATATAACTCCCAACAAATTATCAAGGAGTGTGGACAGAACTGTAAGTGATATGATAACTACCTCAGAGATGAAAGAGACAATCGCGCAACTTACACTAAAACTGGAAAGTACGGAAAACAAATTAGAAAATTGTTTGTTAGAAAACACCGATCTGCATAAACAAATCAACGAATTATCCACGGAAATCAACACTCTAAAGTCCCTGTGCCAATCTTCTACCATTTTTCAAAACCCGGGGTCAATCACAAAGAAACAGAAGCAAGCCCTATTACAGCAACACAACTTGAGTTCTTTACCGTCCTCTCCTTCGTCCGCCTCATTGAAAGTGGAGACCAATGAATACGTAGTTAGCCTGGAACAGGAAATTCTAACAATGCAAAAGAAATTACAGGCCGCAGAACAAGAGATCGCATTGCTGACAGAGCGTATTAATTCATGTGAATATGTCAATCAGCAAAATTATGAAATTGCAGAACAAGTGAGTAATTTTACTACCAAAAATATTGCAGGCATCAAACACAAAAACAAGCTTGCTATCTTCAGCAGCAATTGCACAAGGGGGACTCTGCCCTTAATCGAAGAAGTATTCTCTAACCAATTTGAGTATTGTCATTATTTAGTATCTAACGTCACCTCAACAGACTTCTTAAAAACCTTTCAATACAAATTAAAAGATTTCTCAATTAATGACTACTGCCTGATCTTCATCGGAGAAATAGATCTGCAAAATGGTGACTATGCAAATATACTTCACAACCTAAACTTCTCTCTAAGGAATGTAACGCACACTAATATTGTTATCTGCACTCCGATCTACGTAAAAGGTGCATTAATACACAATTATAAAGTGGAGTTTTTCAATAACCTCCTCCTAACAGATATAAAAAATAATGAATACGCATATTTTTTCGATAGCAATGCTAGCCTATCGCACGAAATGTTTTCCTACAATACTGGGAAAATAAATAAATACGGATGGAGAAACATATTTGACCAGATTATGTGCAAGATAATGATTGACTACAAATTATTCAGTTCACAAGAAGTTGTGCCAATCACAAAGATTTGCACTCATGACAACTCGGCCTCAACAATTACTGAGATTACAAATAAGCAAGAGTACATTAAAACAACGAGCGATCAGTTTTTTCTATAATAAATCATCAATTATTAAAGTACCTATTATCAAGTCTGTTTGCCCAACTCGAACAAATGTGTTCATATGTCATCAAAATGTATGTGGTATCAGTAACAAGAAAAGTGAACTCGAGGTTTACATAAATTCGCTAGATAAGAAAGTAGACTTTATTTGTATAAGTGAACATTTTTTAAATGATAAATCGATTTCTGTATTTAATCTCGAAAATTATAACTTAATCTCATACAATACGAGGAACAAAAAAATCAGAGGGGGGAGTCTAATCTTGGGACACATAGACAGAAAAGTGGAAAATATAGATTTTATAAACAAATTGTATAAGATGGAAGCCTTTGAAGTGTGTTGTATTAAGGATACTCGTACTAATCTATATTTGTGTTACTGTTATCGCACTCCCAGTGACAAGAATTTTGCTCATTTCATGTTAAATATGGAGAAGATGTTGGAATATTTGTTCAATAAGAAAAGCATTATTTGTGGTGATTTTAATGTGGACTTAATGGTTGAGAGCAAAAACCGGACTGAATTTATAAGTTTACTGGCATGTTATAATTTCCGACTGCTTATTAATACACCTACGTTTATTCGCAACAATTGTGAATCTTGTTTAGATAATGTTATAACTAATCTGCCTGATGATTATGTAAAACAATGTGATGTAGACCACAATGGCTTGGCAGATGGACACGGTGCACTATTGGGCGACTTTTTGTTAGATAATATTGATAATTCAAATAATAATAAATATATAGTCGTAAATAAAAGAGTCTTTAACACCAAAAACCGCTTAGCTTTTAGACAAAGTATTCTTGAAACTGATTGGATTAGTATGGGCATCAACAAGTTCTTGAAGACATTTGCTTCAATTTTCAAAAATAGTTATAAAAAGAGAGAACAAAAAATTAAACTCAAAAATGGTTTCAAACTAAGGTGGATGACAAAAGGCATTAAAAAATCAAGTCAAATGAAACGTTTGCTGTGTGCTGGTGGTACCAAGCTGGAAGACAGTGTTAGGAGTTATAAAAATAATTATATAAGAATATACAGAAGGGTACTGTCTAAGGCCAAGAAAATTACAATAACGGAAAGTATTAACAATTCTTGTAATTTGAGTACAGAGGTTTGGAGAGTTATAAATAAAAGCACAAATAAAATAAAAGCACCGCATTCTGAAATTCCCTTGCTTAAATGTGACGGTAAAATTATAGAAAATCCCTTAGATATTGCAAATGTATTGGTAAATCAATTTGGCTACAAATATATTTTAAGTAATTGTGAAAATCTAGATCCCCGAAAACTTCTAGAACAAAGCACCAAAAGGGTTCAAAATGACATGGTTATTGCCCCTGTTACTCCAAGTGAGATAGTAAAAATAGTTAATCGTATGGAAAATAAGAAATCATGTGGTTATGACGACATTCCCATAGCAGTTATTAAAGAAAATTTAGATATATTAGCTGAACCTTTGACTAGTTTTTACAATAAATGCATTTTAGAAGGTATTTTTCCGGAACAGTTAAAAATAGCGAAAATTGTTCCACTCCACAAAAAGGGTTCAAAAACAGATCCAAAAAACTATAGACCCATCTCTTTGCTCCCTATTTTATCCAAAATTTTTGAGAAAATTATTAAGAGTAGACTTGTACTTCATCTAAATATAAACAAGGTATTGCACTTAAGACAATTTGGATACCAAAAAAATGTCGGAACAGGGGACGCTATTTATACATTAGTGGAAGATATTATTAGTAAATTTAATAGGAAAAAGAGGGTAGCTGGCATTTTCCTTGATTTAAGCTCAGCCTTTGATACAATTGACCACAAATTACTCATTGTAAAATTAGAGCATTATGGTGTGAGAGGCAAAACTTTACAACTCTTCTCCTCATTTTTAAGTAACAGGAAAATGTATGTAGATATTAGTAATATGATAGCAAAAGGTAATAGTAATGGTAATAGATCTTCTATGCAAGATATAGTAGCAGGCGTACCCCAAGGCTCGATCTTGGGGCCTATATTGTTTATACTCTTTACAAATGATTTAATTAATTACATGGCTTCAATATTTCCCGACACACAGCTGACTGTTTTCGCAGATGACACCAACGCAATAGTTGAAGCTAACGATATACAGGAGCTTTCTGCTAAGGTTAATGCAGTTTTGAGAGTTTTTAAATCTTGGTTTGATGGTAACAAGCTTTTAATTAACACTGAAAAAACCAACATAATGTTATTTAGTACAACAGCTCGTAATAAAGACAACATGACGATCGCACTTAATGACGTTAAAATTGACATAGTTAATGAGGCAAAGTTTCTAGGGATATACATTGATAAATATTTAAATTGGAAAAGAGAATTGCAAGCCATTGATTCGTATATTTCTTCAGCGTGTTATGCCTTACGCAGTCTTAGGGACGTATTAGATTTAAAACACCTTAAAAAAGTATATTATGCTCTAATAGAATCAAGGTTAAGATATTGTGTTCAGTTTTGGGGGAATAGTTACAAATACAACTGCCAGAGAGCCTTTGTGCTCCAAAAAAGGGCCATACGAACCATGGTCCGGATATCGCAAATAGAGAGCTGTCGGCCGCACTTTATAAATTTAAAAATTCTTACTGTGCCCAGCCTCTATATTTTAGTACTGTTGGTTAATTTTAAAAAATACTTACATAACTATGAAACAGATGAGGAGAGACAGGTGAGAGAAAGTACGCGCAGAAAAGATTTTAAAAACAAAATAATTCCCCAACTTAATATTGTTCAGCATAGTGCTCAATATCAAGCAGTGCGGATTTTTAACAGGTTGCCTTTGGACTTAAAAACTATAATTTATGAAAGCTCATTTAAGTCAAGACTCAAAGCATTCCTATTGGAGAAATGTCTGTATTCGATAGACGATGACATTTCCCCTTCTTAATTTTATAGATATCAGTTTATGTGAGACTGGGTAATAATAGATAGTAATGTTATGTTGTTATTTTTTTATTAAGTAGGCGTAATGTTGTTAAATTTTTATTAGTATTGATTTCTTTGTATTGTTTTTATTTTTCTAATTTTTGTAATGTTTTCTATAATTTTGTGTTAGGTTAGGTTAATTTTAGCTGAGGTATATTTTGTTATTCATTTATTTTTAGATTAAGATTTCAAACACAATGTAAATTGTTCTTGAATAAATTGAATTGAAAAATTGAAATTGAATTGAGGAGATCCGTTAACTATCTCCAAAGTTTTCGTTAGATCTTCACCAAATTCAAATAACACCACTCCGAGAAAGTATTCTTCAAAAAACTACCCAAATTGCTTGAAATAGAGAGAACTATAAAAACGATATAAAATGATACGATATAAAATTTGAAGAGTTCTCTCTATTTCTCCAGGATCCCATCATCAGAACTTGACTTGATGATCTGGGGACCACTTGGATAATATACCCATTTAAACAAAAAAGAAAAATCAAATCGGTCCAACCATCTTCGAGTAATCGGGGAACATTATACATATAAAATAAAAAAGGTTCCGACTAATTGAGAACCTCCTCCTTTTTAAAGTCGGTTAAAATGGGTAACAAATAAAATTCAAAAACTTAGAACTCCAGGGTGATTATAATAAGTGATTTTGTTCTCTGTTTCAGAGAGACGAAACATACCAACTTTATACCAGCGATAATTACGATGGAAAAGTGTAACAGCTTGTGTTGGATCGACAAACTAATACTAATGTAAAAGCTATATGCCCAGCTCATGGCCGATGGGGCCGAAAGGTTCTGGAGTGGTGACCGCGAACTGAAAGACGATGCGTTGGAAGACCTCCCACTAGGTGGACCGATGACCTGGTGAAGGTTGCGGGAATCCGTTGGATGCGAGTCGCACGGGACCGGTCCATGTGGCGACACTTGGGGGAGGCCTATGTCCAGCAGTGGACGTCTTTTCGCTGAAACGATGATGATGATGATAAAAAGCTCATGCCAATATTGTTGAAATAAAAGAAAACGTTTTGAAAGAAATTATCACTTATTTATGTGGAAGGAGCTCGTGGCTGAAAAATAACTTAAGGTCGATTTTTAGGTCCGCTGACGCGGCAAATTGCCGCTCAGCGGACGGACCTCCGGCGCGATCTCATGGCGACATGGAGAGAGCGACTGTCGCAACCCCGTGCAGGGCACGCCACGATAGTGGCGTTAAGTCCCCTCTTTGAGGAGTGGCTGGAGAGGCGCCACGGCGTCCTCACCTTCCGCCTGACGCAGGTCCTCACCGGACACGGATGTTTCGGGAGGTACCTGCACCGAATCGGGCGGGAGGAAACGCCCGGGTGTCTCCACTACGAGGATCGACCGGAGGACACGGTCTCACACACGATGGAAGTCTGCCCTGCGTGGGCGGAGCACCGCCATGTCCTCGTAGCGGCGATCGGCGGCGGCGACCTCTCGCGTCCGGCCCTGGTTCAAAAATGTGATTGCCTAGGTTGGTCTGTAGATGGGTGTCTGCCCATTACATACCAAGACGATTACAAGACGAGACGAGATCTGTCAGTCGTTAGGTGGTACTCAAACTCAAATCATTTATTTCAATTAGACCATTGCGGCACTTTTGAATGTCAAAAATACAAGGAAAAATCAAAGCTACAGTCACAGATACAAGGCATAATAACTTGAGAAAGTACTGTAGTTGCCCATTCCCTAGCTTAGATCTCTATGGAGAAGAACGGGCAAGAAACTCCATGGACACTCATTTCAATAAAAATAAAAAATTGTTACACAATCTTGGTTACATCTTTCATGTTGAGATTATACATATATGTGAGAACGATGTAGAAAGACGTGCACATTAAGAGCATCCAGAGATAAAAAAAAAAGTAAAGTAATTAAAATTAACCGTGGCAGCTAAGAGATGACCAGTCCCGACAGACAGCGCCGTTCACGAACATGACGCATGGATCAGCGCCATTCAATTCAACCATATTGAAGGGAACTAAAAGACCCGACCCACCCGCCACCATCAGCGAGACATTTGAGCGAGCATGACATTCTCTCAGCCACCAAGGCATATTCAAGTCAATGAAAGATAACTCAATGCAAATGGTGGCTTTACAGTACATGGTACTCACATATGTGTACAGTTAGTAGAATGGTTGTCAACCAGTCTTACCAAGGGTATAGTATGACCCAGTATTAACTGGGTTGTGGACGTCAGAAAGGCAGTCGCTTTATGTAAAATATTCTGGTATACAGCTACATCTGGATAGACTGGAAGCCGACCCAACATAGTTGGAAATTGGCTATGAAGATGATGAAAGCGTCTGGCCGTACTTGTAATAATCGAAAAGAGGTTTAGGTACCTAATAATTGTTAAAACCAATTAGAGACTTCATGGGTAGACGTACCTTTGTGTATTGTATTGTACAACGGGCTGGTGTTCGCAACTCCACGTCAGAGCGCGTATTTTGCGTAAGGGCTATGATCCACCACGCGGGCCCAGTGCGGGTTGGTAGATGTCACACGTCTTCGAATTTTTGGTTCTAGGCCATGCCCGTTTTATCACGATATTTTCCTTCACCGTTTATGAGAGCAGTGGTGATGAAATAAATCACATAAAGTAAAGCTCCTGGCCGGGTTTACTTTTTGTAAGTCGGGGTTTCCACCACTGGGCCACCGCCACTCTCATAGACGTACCTAAATAAGGCAATCAATAAACACCACCTAACAAACCTATTTCACTTGGTACCTACTTAATAAGTCTTAGTTCATAAGCAGGAGCTAGACCAACTTCCACACGCAAAGTACCCACCGTTTCAAGTACAACGCAAGTTTCGGTTATACCATTTTCTTGAAGAATTATTTCAAGTTTGCTAATTCTAGTTTGTTAGATATTTCCTATACCTACCTAGTGAAATAATTGTCTTTAAAGCGACTACCGGAGCTAAACGGGAGTTTTATAATGCCTAAAAATATATGATTTACTGCAACAAACAAAACCAGAAAAATATGTGATATTCTTCAGGATATATGCTAGTACGATAGGATGTAATACGTATGGAATGCAATAAAGATTTGAGTATTGATTTGAATTGAATTTGTTTTGATTGAAAACATATTACAATGAATTATACTCAATAAAAAAAATTACAAACTTATCTCTAAAACTTTCTTTTTACGAGGAAGAACCACACTGAAATACATGCGATCATTCTAATATTTTGGCAAATAATTCTACAAGCAACATTTTAGCACCATAGTGTTTTACTGTTTTAGTCCAATCAATAGATTTATTGTAAATCGATCGAAACCACTCATTTCGCACTATTCGGCCCGCAGTGACTGACGTACCTAACAACCACCTTGTAGTGCAAACTGATAAGAACTTTATTCTAATAGTATTTCAAACGAAGTTTGAACCACCACAAAAATAGTTGATAATTTAGCTCCTGTAGTCTCCATAAAGAAAATAAAAGCCGAGAGTATAATTATAGAATAGCTCATAGCTATGAGCCTATAGTGGTAAATAAAAGCTTAAACAGTGAGCTAGGTTGGTAGTGGTTTGGCTGTTTAGGGAGCTGAATAGTTAACAAAAGTACTTTTAAACGTCAACCGTCATAAGTGAATGAGCTACCCCCATATCTCATATCGCATGTTAAATCTAAACGTCAACTTAAAAATGTTCTTAAAAAAAAGTATTGCCTCTCATTGTGTCCATAGCTAATTTTGTATGTATGGACATTAACAAAAGGCATATTTTTTTTGATAAGTGTTAAATGTGTTTGTTTCTATTAACTCACTTCCTTTTTGTGGGTACGTTACTTTATAATAAACTAGCCGATGCCAGCGGCTTCGCCCGCGTAAAATTATATGCAAAAACCTTCCTCTTGAATCACTCTACCTATATAAAAAAAACAAAATCCGTTGCGTAGTTTCAAAGATCTAACCATACATAGGGACAGACAGACGCGGCTGGAGACTTTGTTTTATAATAATAAGTGATATTGAAATTTGTTAAAAATATGTTATGAAACGAAAACAACTGCCGACAAACTGTTTTTCAGTTTGACAGACTTTTTATGTTTGTTTGGTTGAACGCGCTAATCTCAGAAACTATAGGCTCGAATTGAAAAAATATTTTTGCGTTGGATAGTCCATTTATCGAGGAAGACTATAGGCTATATACTATGACTAAAAGGAGCGGAGCAGCCATAAGAAATGTTGCAACCGGGAAAAAAGCTGCCGTTGAGCAGGCGATGCGTTGCGATAGCAAAACTTCACGAGAACGAAGTCGCGGTCAGAAGCTAGTATGTTATATTTATACAGATTTTGTCGTTACAGGTAGTCAGTGGCCCGATTGTCTGACAACCAATCTTACCAAAGGGCTATCGTATTACCCACTAATAACATTGACGTGGAGGTCAGATAGGCAGTCGCTTCATGTTAAATACTGGTGTTCCAGCCCCTTTATTGTTGGGAAAAGACAGACTTGGCTGATGACGAGGTTTCTAGATGCATTTTCTGAAAACAATACAGCCGAAAAAAAATAGTCAACAGACCCAAAATCACCATTTTCAAGTTAACACTTTTAGATAACGAACTAAAACTTCACAAAAATGTATCAACACAGCTACCCCTTCATATTTTAACTCACAAAAAATTAAAGCAAAACATATTCTGTGGTGTAAGCTGACAACGTGTTAAAACATCGCATTGTACTATTTGTAGTCTATTCTTCAGTCCCGCGGGTGTCGAGCTCACACTGAAAGCCTGAAAGGTCCTTCTCCAGACCTCGTTTACACTGAGTTTCGTTCAGTGACGTCATATGGGAATAACAAAACCGGTTTTCTAACGAATACATCGGTTTTGGCGCATGTTATGTACTTTCAGGGGTTCGGTTGTTAAAATGTTAGTTAGTTTTTAACGGATATATGTTTTGAAAAGTTTTGGAGTAGCAGCTATCAATGTACACCAACGCGTGACTAGAGTTTACAGGAACCACGCTGTTATGCTAGTGACATGCTGCTACGCTATAGCCCTACCATGTTTGCACATTAAAAAAAAGAGAAAGAGAGTGACGAAAGGGAGAGTGCAAATGTCTACTTTGCACCGAGAAGCAGAGAGCGATAGGAGACTAAATTTTTGTTAACACTTGGTTTTACTATCTACTTACCTATTTTTCATTCCGTAGGGGAGACCGGGTACAAAAGTAACGGCGGGTCGAAAGTAACAAACGGTCTGTAGGTATATCAAATGGTCGAAACGCTGCTCTGCTACCGTCAGGAGACAGCCAGTGATGCTCCCCTCGCTTATGTTTAGTCGCCGCGCTCGCTCCGTGCCGTAAAGTTGTGCTAGAGGACGCCACGTGATTTTAAGAACCAAAAGTAAGTTTTTTGTCATTTACTCATTAGTGTTCACGTAGTGTTCAAATGGTGATATCAATGTGACTATTTGCAGTGTAATTTTTAATTAGATTGTTTACACGGTGTTGTTATTGATTTTGGAATAGCAAGTTCTATTTTTATGCAGGCATTCATGAATTAACAAAATCGTGGTTGGGTACAAAAGTAACACAGCACTACGGGTACAAAAGTAACATGTTACTTTTGTCCCCATAATGCAATACGTATGATTCCCTTGTTATTTTAAGTTAATTAATTTATTATTTTTATTGTTTTTATTTACTAACAGAATGCCGCGACAACGAGTGAGGAAGACACCAAGAAGGACCACTGACATAATTATGGACGTGCACATAAAAGCGGCTGACGAGCATTTCAAAGAGAATGCCACAATTAGAGCCCTGGCACAAATGTACAATGTTTGACATCTGACATTGTATTGATACATAAGAAAATTACCATTCAAAAAATGATAAACACAGCTACAAACAACTGGATGCGAAATAATCCTGGTCAAACGCTGACTACATTACATTCCTGGTATTGTCAAAAAAGCATTTCCTCTAGCTGTTACTGATAAATACGAGTATATCATTGCTGCATTCTTCTCCAATCGCAAAAAATGCAATTGAAGAAGAATACTAATAAAGAATGAAAGCCAAAAAACTAATTTACAACCTGATACATCTACAAAACGGAAAAAGAAAAAGAATAAAAAAGGCAAGTTAAAAGTAAAAGAAAACATTGATCATATCAATAATTCATGTGACGAAGAAGATTGCTTTTGTTTTTTTGTGTGTTTTATAATAAATAAGTTGATTTTATATAGCATTTCATATTTATAACATGCACCTTAACCATGTTACTTCCGACCCACACCGTGTTACTTTCGTCCTGGCCCCGGGGTCGAAAGTAACAATCGTCGTTTTTTTTTAAAGCATTGTAACTCACAATATAGGCAGAGAGCGGAGAGAGGCGTAGAGCACAATCGAAGGTATTATGTGGCTATATTCATTTCATCATAAATATATTAAATAACGAGAAACCAGTGTCAAAGTACAAAGTGTTACTTTTGTACCCGGTCTCCCCTACACTATTAAATATTTGAAACGTATGCAGTGTAATTCAATGAACTCCAAAATCGCCAGACATTAAAAAGTACAAACACTAGACAGAGAAGAATGGGATATATGAAAGGAAACAGGAAACCCATACAGATGGTGGAATAAGACTGCACATTATCAAAAATTTAAGGCATTGAAGTATCCAGTTTACGTATATCTTATGATTGTAGGTTAAACAAATATATAATTCTTTTTTTAATACGTTACCCCAGTCTAGGAGTATCGTGAGTGCGTTTTACAAACATTTAAACTCACCTATACAAATAGTCAGACCGGAACAACTCCCAGTACAAAATAAAGTAATGTAGTAATTCTAAAAATGAATTTCAGTCATTCTTCACAACCTAATTGAATACTTACTATCCAAAGAAATATCCAACAATACACGCATCCGCTAATATCACTCAAACGTAAACGAACAACAAATCCCACGCAAATTCACAAATCAACACGCACAGCTTTAATCTGTTTTCCATCTACGCACGCAAGACATATAAACGAGTAAATTTTATTACACACATCATACACTGTGTTCGCATTATTCGCATTATTCCCTTGAACAATACAATCTCACCGAAATTACAGCGGAACACGCAAAGTGGCGGAGGATATATGAACGTAGCTCGCGACATCCAAAGTATTCGCAAGTTCAGGGGAGATAAAGCTATCTCCTGCGACCCACTTCCCTGGCAGCTAGGGATGGCAATGGGATTAGTTGGGTCTTCGTATGGTCAAGATTGTGTTTTGTTTTGGGTTCATACCTTGATTCGGGAAGTGTAGGAAGTGTTACAAGAATGTGTACCTTTAAAATATTTAAAGTTTAGATTGTTTACGCTTGTTTTTAAGATAAGTGTGAAACTAATCAAATTGCTTGCAGTTCCAATTGAAAACCGTAGTCGTCTTAAATTTGTAAGGCTAACAGCTCCCGGTATCAAGAATGAAGTCAAAATGTACTGGCTGCTGGTGATCCATTCATCCAATCACGTTAATAACCTTGAGTTTAGTTGCAGAAACTGGGGATATTCAGGTCATCAAACTCAAATAATGTTTATTCGTGATACACATAGGTAAAAGCATGTTTATGCTATGTCTCACTATGTGCTTGCAAGGAGCAAAAAAAAATGTTTACCCAGTAAGTAGTGCAGATCATTCTGAAAAAGAAGATCTAATGAAACTCTACGATAGTAAGTGCCAGTTAAGACCGCGGTGATTGCCCTTTTCCTAATATCTCTTCGTGAAAACCAAAAAAAAAATATTTTTACTTTAAAAAAAAATGTCGAAGGTCACAAATACGTGGTTCGAGACTTGAACATGCTTGTTTTTGAATTTCTAAGTTAAGTATTTTAATAAATGTAGGTGTGGGTCAATGACCGCTATCATGTTCACCGAAAAGATAACCGTCTGGTTATCTAAAAACAGCTGTCACTGTGACATGTTCCCACAGAAAAATGCGTTTTAAACAGTTGTTTTAGGTAAACAGACTGTCATCTTTTTGGCGAACATGTACCTTACTGTAATACCATTACGTATCAAACCATACTGACAAATGTGACACCACATAATCTGAAATGCCGTATTTTTAGATCAAAAATCACGACCAAAAATGGTAGCCCTAACCCCACATGTGTCCGCATAGAGTCGTCTTTTATCTTGAAAAGATAGAGAGGCCGAACACATATCTTTTTGTTATTTAGATATTATATATCTTTACCCGATTTCGGTAACAAGAAGAAGTGTTATGTTTCTGTCAGCCTCCGTACTGTAGAAACGATTTCTATTATCGTGTACACGTGTGGTATATACCAATGTTTCTGTCATATCATTATGTACAAGAATGTATATTTTCGTAGTTACTAAAAATAATAATTTCAATTGTTAGTTGTAAGTATATTATTTTCGTATGTTCACTGAACTCACTGCCTATATGAAAATAATCGTATGTGACCTTCTGAGGTATATATTGTATAATTATAAACAAAGCTTTCACAGTCCTTTTGTTTCATGTAGGTACGTTTATTCTTTTGAAAATAATGTGGAGTATAAACCATTGAGATATTATTTTTGTTTTGGAACATGTCTGCAAAACCTTCTGTAGTTACAGAGATATTGGAGAACAAAGATTCAACACTTTCACAACTAAAAACATATGCAGGTTTTTAATTCAGTGACTTTACTTTAAAATAGATTGGGGTAAGATCAGGTTAATGATAAAACTCTACTTAAAATACACTGAGTAATACAGTTTTTTTTAATGCGTAACTTTGAATCCAATGTTAAACACCTAAATAAAAGTCGTTTCCCAGCAATAATATTAGCGTAGAGTATGTTTCTGTTTGATGTAAAATATCTTTGTTTGACGGCTTCGTAAGGGTCCGTTTACACTATGTACACAACAACATCATCATCATCATCATCAGCCTATAATGTTCCCACTGCTGGGACACAAGCGTCCTCTCAATGAGAGGGAATGGACTATAATAATAATCCACCACGCGGGCCACCGCTGCTTAGCGTTAAGCGTAATGTTTATCAACAGTATCCCCAGCCCAGCTATAACTAAAGTGCCGAAGATCCTTGTACATTTATTAAGGAAATTGGTTTTATGATGATGATCAGGTGCCATAGATTTACCATCTCTTGTACATAATGTATAAAGAAACAAAAACTCCCATGTTATGTAATTTGGCATCATAGACATTGGAATCCAACACTGAAACATAAATAGAAACGTAAGCCATTCATTACCATGACTGAAGTCTCTCAGCTTTCTTTCCTTGCTTAAGCAACCAATATGATAAATTAACCCAAAAAGGGCTATCGCAAATCCACCCAGAAAAGGAACTTCCTAATCACCACAGTACAGGGTTAAAGGCCTAGTTCTCGAGCCACTATTACTGACAAACCTCCCTAAATAACAGATTAAAGATAACGTTTCAGAACGAACCTCATTTCTGTGGGTCATCGCGCATAGACAAGACCTCAGCTTTAAGGGATGAAGGGAATTCCCCAGAGTGTATGCGTCGGTTAATATTTGTAGATAAAATTATCTGGGTGTTTCATTTACATCAAGATCGGTTTTAGTAGCGTTTGTTTAGGAACAATTTAATGCACAGTATTGTTAAAAAGGGTAATGAGTTTATTTGTGCTATGTTTTGGCGATTATTTCCTTTTACCCACGTGTCGCCGCGTACTCTAGCGTACTTAAACTCTGTAATTGAACGACATTTTTAATTATGACGGTTGTCATTAACAGATGAATTTATAGAGGCGTTGTCAAGTGTGTTGGGTAGGCAGGAGTATAAATTAAAGTCACTGCCTCACAATACTCACAGTTCTTTCGAAGGATTAGAGATAGTTCACACGCACAACACAATAAAGAAGAAGGAGAACAGAGATGATAGGTTACAGTCACAGTCACACCGACTGAAGGTCACGGAGAGGACGGTCAACGATCGCGCGCTGCCTCCCACCGCACTCGCTCGCTATACGTCACGATGACGTAGCTCGGCCGCGGTGTGATTCCAGTGTACAGCGCGCAGCGTCCCGGCATCATCCGACATTATATTGATGTTGTCAATATAGTATGCCGGTGATAAGTGAATATTATAAATACATTTTGTATATAAATGTCTTGTGTTGTGTGTAATGCATTACAAATACATAAACTAAATATACTCGTAGGTGTAATCCCTACAAATTGATTGTGTATCTGTCACCGTAAAATTGTCAAACACGTTATATTACAATATAACTACATTTATTGAGGAGTTTCGTTGCCTATCTCGGAAGTTCTTCATTAGATCTTCACCAAATTGAAATAGGACCACTGTAAGAAAGTACTCTTCCGAAAACTACTCAAATCACATCACGTGTGCCTATAAAATTTGAAGAGTTCTCTCAATTTTTCCAAGATTCCATCATCTGATCCCGACTGGATGGTTATGGGACCACCTGGAAAGTACACCCTTTCAAACAAAATAAGAATAATTCAAATCGCTCCAGCCGTCTTCAAGTAATCGGTGAACATACATAAAATAAAAGGTTCCGACGAATTGAGCACCTCCTCCTTTTTGATGTCGGTTGAAAACACACACTCTGGGACGAATTAGGACTTTTTAGCTTGACGGACAGTGGATATATTTACAAAACTACACTTGCAATGTCTACCTTTACAAAGGTATAAGTTCCACACCCCATCAAAAAAAACTCTCACATACGAACCGTCAACCTCATTACCCACTCGCTGCAATCGACGCTTTCAATTAACGGCCTACGATTAATTTTAATCAAATTATCAGTTAATCCGTACAAATTAAACGAATCAGTATAAACCGTGGGCCACTACAAAGCTGAGCCGGGAGCCTGTGAAGCCGCCCGGCCGTCACCATTAAGCCGCGTGGTACGCAATGCATTCGCGAACATATTCATATTCATTACGGAGAATGAAGTGGGGACGATTCACCTGCTTGACGCAACGCCTGCATCATTTATGGCAGGGAGGTGTATTGTGGTGGTAGTCGATATGAATTTTGTTGAAGGAAATTATCACTAATGAAAAGTTATATATTTTGTTACCGTTTCTCTGTTTTGCTATAGTATATAGCCTTTTTATTACGAGAAAGGATATGGTTTCTGTTTATTTGGCACCCAAAAAAACAAGAAGAAAATCTAAACACAGCAATGGTTAAAATATGGTATTGTATAAGCCCGTGCATACATTTTATCATAACATCTTGGCTGTAAACCGTTAAAGGTTACACAGTGTACCTAGTAATGCACCCATATTTCACCAGTTATGTTTAAGGGTAAGCATCAGGGTGGCCCGCGAAATTCAAATTTTGTATTGATGATTTATATGATTATAATTCTGTAACTTAATACGTCTTACAGTTGCGACTGACATGTTTATCAACATAACACTTAGCACTGCCCTAGAAATTGCAAAAAAACGTAAGAAAAATTAAATTTTTCGGGCTACCTTGTAGCATCCCCTTAAGTCTCATGTATTCGGTGGCGAGTCTATTTTCATCAATCTAGACTCAGAAAAGAATTTACTGATGGAAAAACCCAATAACAATTTGACCGACTCGAGAATCGAAGCCAGACCTAATGCTCAGGGGTTGCGGGCCTGTTCGAAAGAGATACCGCGGCCCCGGAACATAAAGGGCGAGGAAGGAACATGGATGGGTTTTAGTCAGTAAAAGTCTGACATCCTGCTCCGCCCAGAGTGGGAGAAGTCATTTGATGAATTCCCATCCTAAAAAAAAAAAAAGACCTAATGCTCAGCAGTCACGGTTACGACCACCAGACCAACGTGGCAGTATTGTTTAAATATTATTAACAAAATCTACATACTAACTTCCCTGAAGGTTTCAAGGTATCCAAACTAGTTCAGCCTCATTAGTTAGAAAAAATCTACATACTAACATACGACGCATACATAGCTATACGACGCACGACAAGAATAGAAGTGGAATCTTACCAAGCAAAACACTGACACAGTCGATTTTGCGATAAACAATAGACATGTCACAGGGGAAATCTCAAGTGAAATTACCAACCCTAAGTCGTTCGATTTGACCACGCAGGTAATAGCACTGTTTTTGTAGTAGATAATAGTAATAGTAGATTGTTTAGTTCCGCCTGATAAAGGTCCCAAGTTGACCCTTACGGCCTCACAAGGGAAGATTGATTGGATAGCCTAGTTTTAGGCAAACCTTATAGAGTTAATCAATCTAACTGTCCTCCATAAATCCGTAGGAAAGAGGTTAATGTTAGATTGACTACACTTATTGTTTTACATGGGTGTAGGGTTTTGGTTCGAACTAATATGGAATTTATATTTCAATGATTAGTGTTTTAAATGCAGTGATAGCTTGGTGGTGTGACTGTATCGGACTGCTTAGTCATAGGTCTCAATCTTGATTTTTCGGATCCATGTGCATATTGTATAATTATCTCATCCTTCGGTGAAGGAAAACATATTGAGGAAACCTAACCAGCATGCCTGAGAAATTCTCCCATACTGTCCTCCCATACTGTCCTCCCATACTGTCCTCCCATACTGTCCTCCCATACTGTCCTCCCATACTTACTAATGCTGTAACACGATATTATTGTAACACCAAATGATTTCAAAAGAGTAACCATGGAGTTTCTTGCCGGTTCTTCTCCATGGAATCGACCAACGCGAACCGTGCACCTTTTCGACGCTTTATAAGTGCCCATCTAGGCCTATGTGAAATAAAATATTATGATTTTTCTTTTTGAGATATTTCTTGAGGCCCATAGGCAGTATAAAAATCTGAGACTAGGTTTGGCGCTAACCACACGAACCAGAAGAAGTGCTTTAAATGACACGTCAAAAAATAATTGTTTTTAGCGTCATCGTCTCTGCGAAAGTACATCGACACACAAAAACCTGAACCTGTTAGTACTTTCTCAAGGTCACCACAATAAATGACACATCAAGAACGCAGTTTTTATCAACCCTCTTCTTCGTACTATTACACATAACGATTAGTGATCGATGATGATGATGAAGGATTACTAAGGTTTTATCACAAGCATAAACTGTCAAATTGTGAGTGTCGTAGGTATAAGCACACTTCTGCCAAACGATTCAAGGTGTGATTATATTATCCTATGTTCACAACGATTAGTAATTTTTCTAGGCGTGATAAAAAATATGTCAATGACCTCATATTTACCGACATTTTTCAGTCGCTGAATTAATTTCTGAGAATACTCCCCCTCAGGTGTGATTCAACGAAATGGACGCCAGATATTCACGAGCATTTCTCACTAATTGCTCTGAGCCGCTCAATATGCTATGGCACGCAAAAAGAGACAAATTAATAAAAGAATGAATATTGATGTTTAAGTATCCACCGTAAGGAATTCTGATGGCGTCTTTTCGTTTAAAATACGGAAGTTCGGTAGCTATAATACCAGAAAACGTCTTTTTTTCTGCATAAATAAAGTTTGTTTTATTAAAAATGTTCATTTATCTCCCCTTTTACGTTTTCCGGTTTCGTTCGTATTGATTAATGTTTCCGAATTTGAAATGAGCTGATACCAAAAGATGTTGGTTTTATTATTCCTCAGCGAATTGATAAATGGCTCGGCAAATGAAGTCTGTGTAAGAGCAAGCATACGACGTGATTGTTAACGCACGGTTGATCGTGCAATTGCCTTTGAACGTTTAGGCAAAATCGAATTTTATTAGGCTTCAAGATCGGTAAAGAGTAAAAGTCGGCAAATACCGAAAAGTATTTCTAGACAGTGCCTATAACGAAGGAAAATATGTAACTCTGTGATGTTTTCCTCCATAACCATCATCACAGAAACATTTGGAGTCTCTGAGATTGAGGTTATGGAGGAAAAGATATCTAATGACGAGCTCAGTGCTAAATAATAACAGACGCACGGGTCGATCTTTAGGTTAAGCCGTGCTTATCCAGGTTAGTCTCTGGATGGTTGATCACCCATAACATACCGAGTTATTTCAATGCCTAGTTGGTCCTGGCTGTCAATTGCAGAACTTTGACAGTCATTACAGGTTTTTCAGTAGCCCCAAAAGTCTGACAACCAACAACCAGTCATACCAAAAGTTTTATAACTGACTAGCTGATCCACGCAACTTCGTCTGCGTCACATAAAAGAGAAACAGCCCACAAAATGAATAAATGTTCCTCGTTTTTGCAACAATTTTCATTCATGCTCCGCTTCTATTGGTTGTAGCGTGATGTATATAGAACCTTCCTCGGTAAATGAAATATCCAACACAAAAGGATTTTTTCAATTTCAATCAGTAGTTCCTGAGATTAGCGCGTTCAAACAAACAAGCAATCTCTTCAGCTTAATAATATTAAAAATTATAGATTTATGGAGATAAGATAAAACACACCAAAAAAAACACCATAAAAATACTGGTATTCAACAGCGGCCGGTAAGACTGAAAGCCATCATAGTTCATTAAGGCGCTTAGACGAGCCAAATTAGCAACTCTATTTGTGGTGGTTCAAACTTCGTTTGAAATGCTATTAGAATAAAGTTCTAATCAGCTTGCACTACAGAGTGGTTGTTAAGTCAGCCACTGCGGGCTAAATAGCGCGAAATGAGTGGTTTCGATCGATTTACAAAAAAATATTGATTGGATTAAAAAACTGAAACAGTATCATGCTAATATATTGCTTGTAGAATTGTTTGCCAAAAAATCAGAATTATCGCATGCATATTAGTATGTTTTTTATTGAATGAAAGATATTTTTAGAGATTTTTTCGTGATTTCTTTATATCGAGCCAAATTAATTGTATTATGTTTTCAAAACAGTATCATGCTAGCATATATCCTGAAGAATATCATATATTTTTCTGGTCTTGTTTATAGCAGTGAATCATATACTTGTTTTTTATTGTTAAGGCGCGGCACTTGATGACCTGTACAACATTTCTTTTTTGTATTTCTAAAAAGACTTTCAACAGGATTCGAATAAGATTTACTGTAGATTATGATATTTATATATATATATTTTTTTTATCATTGTTATCCCAGATAGAACACCCAGAACTTTATCGAAGCTCCTCAGAAGTGGTATATTTCATTTTTCACCGGCCCTTTTAGAATATAACACTCTGCCCCACCCTATTGATTGAACCAGAATTCTCCACTCCGTAGCTGCCTCCTGGGCTCCAATGAATTTCTCGTATAGCATCAAATATTATTTCTTAGTACGAAACAATAGATGGAAAACCTAGTACGCCGTCAATTCATGCTATCGTTCTATAGCCTAAAATTGAACAGCCTGTAGAAGCTAGCTTGACTTTATTTATCTACTACAAGTTGATGCCTGTGGCTTCACTCGCCCGCTTGACAAATTACGAGTATAAACTTAGCTTTCGAGAACCACTCTATCCATTGGTAAAAACAGCATGAAAATCAGTTCACTAGTTTTAGAGTTTATCGCGATCGGACAGACAAACGCGGCGGAGAAAGAAAGAAAAGAAAGAAAAAGCATTTATTAGCCCGACAGGACAAAACATAAAATAAAAAAAAAATAAAAAAAATGGTAAAATTGTGATTACAACACTAGTTAAAAGTAAACATAATGAGATAATAAAAAAAATAATAATAACGATACGCGGAGGACTTTGTCTTATAAAATGTAGTGATATAGATTATCCTGAGAAATTATTTTCTTTGATAATCTAACAATTATTAAAATCCTTGAAAATCTATAAAGTAAAACTGTAGTATAGCGACCTATCTTTGTATCGATCGGAACAATAAAATAGAGATGGAGGTAGGTTAGCCATCCATGCCGAATTACAGATGACAGATAGACAACAAGGGTAACAAAATGGCGGCCGAAAATGGGCGATCAAGGCGTTGGACCGACGACATTACAAAAATAAGCGGGAAATAATGAAGAAGGATAGCGCTAGAGGTGGAGCAATAATAGCGCGATTACGACAAGACTTATGCAATGGATGATGATGGGAAAAAGAAGACAGGGCATTGACTCTTGGATTCCGTTACATGATTTTTGAAGGTCAAATGTAATTAGCTAGCAGAACTCCACATACTTGATGTTTATCGATGTTTAAACATGACTAAATAAAAGTAAGCGGGACCAATCCACACTGGGCCCGCGTGGTGGATTATAATACCCCAATCCCTCTCATAGAGAAGCAGTGGGCAGTGGGAACATTAATAGGCTGATGATGTTGATGTTGAAACAAAAGTAATCACCACAGACCTTTATGAATGGGCTGTAAATGGGATCACAGGCGAATTGGTAAATGTCACATATTTCAAATTTTCGATTTCAGGTCATGTCGATTTGCTGACGATGTTTTCGTTCACCGTTTTGAGTGCAGTGGTGATGAAATAAATTACGCAATACGGCTATCGGGGTTAGAACCCGTAAATCGAGGCCGTTACGGTTCACCGATAATGCATTCGGCCATCGAAACTAAACACTTCTAAACTAAGATTTTTCGTTCCATAAATTCTAGAACACGGCCCCAAAACTACCGCCACTTTATCGAAACAAAACGCAATCATCAACAAAATCCCACGTTATCCACGGATAAACGAATTGTCAACAAAATGTGACATTTATCGCTGCGTGACATATTTTCTTTATTTTTCACTTTGAACGGGTCATCTCTGGGGACGGTGTGGTGACAGCACCGACTTATATCGTTACTAATCTAGTTTGTTACTATGTGAGTGGTAGCCATTTTTGTTATTACTTACAGTATTTGATTAGGATCAATTTGATTTCTAGGTCTACTTGGATTTATTAAGGCACGGTCACCGAAAAGGACAAGTTGCGGGCCATAGATAATACAAGATAGATGCACAACTCTGGTTTTCGTTTTTAAAACTGTGTACCCAAACTGTGTCAGATGGCGCTCTTAGTGTTTGTTCAACCAAATAAATGCAAAAAGAAATTCTGAGGATTCAAACTTGTGAACTATTAGTCACTAGGCTATCTCCTTCACTAGCAAGTAGTCTAAAATAGCTATTCTCTTTATGACAGTTGTAAAACAGTCATCCAGTTGAAAATTTTGCGCTCTAAAACACACAGATGGCAGCACTATCTATGAACATCTTGTTTGACGTCAATGTATGGAAGTTTCACCCCCCTGCCCACCTTCATACAAGTAAGTACCAATCTATGATACCAATGAAGTATCTGATAGTGTCCGGTGGTTCGAACCAGATTGACTGATCCTGTAGGCCCATTTTCTATAACCTACTTACGTATAACTGGCAGTTAATGTACCACGACTCGTAGCTATCGGTGTTCCTATAAACAAAGTTAGCTTAAAATATCCTATCCGCCACTTACCACCTACCTGTCACTTGATTCATAGAAAAAAATCCACTGAAAATTACCGTTAATTGAGTTGTCGCATTTGGTCGACAAATTAAACACAGCGAAAATGAATAAAAAGTGAATTATAAAAAACTTTTTAGCAAAAAGTAAAACAGACTCCAAAAAACACAAAAAATTAAAAATAACTTTAGCTTCTGAAGTCGGTGTTTTTTTTTTATTGATTTACTTAGTTTTTTGTCATCGACTTCTGAAGCTTAAGTATTTTTTTTTCTTTTTTGATTTTTGGAGGCGGTTTTATTTTTTGCAAAAAAGTTTTAATCTTTCACTTTTTAGTGGTTTACTTGTGCTTACCCCTTCACAGCGCAGCGGCGTGATGTTATGTTATGAACTGGTGTAAACAATAGATAGACATGAGATTTCAGCAATCCCATTCCATTTGCTATCATTTATTAAGGAGTTCCGTTGCCTATCTCCGAAGTTCTTCATCAGATCTTCACCAAATTGAAATGGAACCACTTTAAGAAAGTACTCTTACAAAAACTACCCAAATCACATCAAGTATGCGTATAAAATTTGAAGAGTTCTCTCAATTTCTCCAGGATCCCATCATCAGATCCCGACTTGATGATTATGGGACCACCTGTGACCCCTTTCAAACAAAAAAAATGAAAATAAAAAAAAGATTCCGACGAATTGAGAACCTCCTCATTTTTGAAGTCGGTTAAAAAACGAAATCAAAATCAAAATCAAAGCATTTATTTCAAGTAGGCCAATAACAGGCACTTTTGAATTGTCAAAACAAAGATGAAAATTAAATGTAGCTACAGTCCCAGTCACAACTTCACAAGACATAAAAACTGTGAAAGTACTGTAGTTGCCCATTCCCTAACGTAGATCTCTATGGAGAAGAACGGGCAAGAAACTCCATGGACACTCTTTTAAATCCAATTTTTGTTACAAAATCTTGGTTACATCTTTCATGTTGAGATGGTAAATTATGTGAGAACAATGTAGCAAGATGTGCACGTTAAAAGTGTCCATAGTAAAAACAAAATAATTCTTTCAAATAAGCCATGGCAACTACGAGATGACCAGTCACAACTGACAGCGCCCGTTCACGAACATGACGCATGGATCAGCACCATTCAGCTCAACCATTTTGTAGGGAGCTAAATGGTCTGACACACACGCCATCATCAGCGAGACATTTGAGTGAACATGACATACTCTCAACCGCCAGGGCACATTCAAGTCAAAAACTAAAGTAGGTTTCCAGTGAATTTCTAGTACATAGTACTCACACAATATGGGCTATGCGATTATATAATACTAACATTGAATCTATACAATGCAAAGATAGTTGTACAATCTTCAGCAGCTCCAACAATACCATTTAATGCTATCAGTTTTGGCGCCCCTGTCCTTGTGGAGCAGGACCAGCATTGAGCCAAGCATTTTTATCAGCGATATAATCGCTCAACTTGTAATATGCTTGCTTACATAGTGTGCGTTTAATGCATGTTTTAAATTTCGTCTCATTCAGTTCAAGAATACTTTGTGGAATTTTATTATAGCATCTCAAACAGTACCCCATGAAAGATGAGTCTACTTTAGCGAGTCTAAAGCCTGGCTGAACTAGTTGGTAAAATCACATTCAAAACACACATCTACTTACCTAACCTATTAACTCAATGTTAGCAGCAGCACGCTCGATTAGTTTGAGTCTCAACTCCCGCGACTTACAGATATGACACACGAACACGATACGTCGCGCGTCGTCCCAGTGTCGCCGTAGCGATGCCCGAGCGTTGCCGGTACACACGCTTGGGCAGTGACGCTGCGTCAAAAACATGCGTTGAAACAATGCGTGCGCAAGAAAGACGAAACAGGGAGGACCCCGATACCGCGCCGCGCCGTAGCGGTCGGACCGGCCTCACAGCGCAGCTGCCATGCCCATGATCATCAGCCTATAATGTTCCCACTGCTGGGACACTGCCTCCTCTCAATGAGAGGCAACGCAGGTCAATATTGCTTTAAACTGTAATGTATGGGAATATCGGGGTACATTGGTTATTATAACATGGCGGTAGGTTGTGCTTAATGAATAGAATTCAGTCTGCGATTAAACTTGAACTGGTCACCATCCGTATCATTTATTCCCGTGTCCAGACTTCTCAGTGTTCCCGAATTTCAGAATACGTCATAAACATCCAAAGTTGTTAACACTGTGGCGTAGTAGCATTCACCGCTCGTGCATTGCGTTGTTCATGTGGCACTCAAGGCGTCTAACTTATAGCGTTTCGGCGACGTAACGCTGCGGCACTGCCCGTGTGGCATCCCTCTAACCCGACTTTCACGGCTTTCGCGACCGCTACCCGCCTCGGTCGCGGTTCGTCCGCAATTCATTTTACCGAAGCACACCGCGATAAGTACGTGAGAACGTGACTCGACTACAAGATCTAAGTTTACCTTTTCTGCTGAGAACATTAGGCGATTTTTTCTGTCTTAGGAATGAGCGCCGTCATAATTGGTTGGTGTTTTATTTTTTCTTGTTTGTTTATTTCTGGTAACAGTTTAGATGAGCTTTCTCTAATGTGTTACCTAGCTAGCAGCATAATTGGCGATTAATTATCCCGGATCTTGTACCTGCCTTGCAAGCATGCCTCATCATCTTTACCACTACTGGCAGCCATATTCAACCGGACAGCAAAGTACAGACCCTCTTCTTCCTGCAATGTTATGCTTTCCTGGTAAATGTGACTCTAGTCTCGTCTTTAAACGCGCTTATCTGAAGGCCTGTCATAACGCGCACTAAATACTATAATTTTTGTAAAACTAAGAATATTGTAATACAATTAGAGGGGATCGGCACTGTTACTTCTTAATACAGGCTATTCTATAGCCTAGCAAGGAGGACAGCTCGTCACCCACTGGATTGTCAGTGATATGATACTACCCACTTTGTGAAATGTTTTACATGTACTACAATCTGTTTTTATATAAATAAAGATTATTTTTATTATTTCCTTTATTATAATAATGCAATTAATATTAGTATATCTATAAAAATGTTAACTACTTTAACTAAAAACTTGTCTGTTTACAAAATCCCCAGTAGTAAAGTTAGTTTAAATAATTTATCAAGGCCTTGCCTAAGACTGTCCACAAGGTCAGGTTATTCTTCGAAGACTTAAAAGATGTCGGGTTGTGTCTTCTAAAAGCTTATTAACTTTAATATTTAGGGATCTTAATGGTTCTTCATTAGCCACTAAAATTCATATTAGCGTAAAATGGGATCATTTAAAATTTATATTATAGCCGGCACCGCTTTAATCTTTGGGTTTGGGGAGAAATGAGACCAAAGTTTGATATAACTATTAAAACATCATGGTTTGAGCCCCTGTAAAGTCAATTTAATTTAGAAGATTATGTCTCAAGCGTATAATAAAAACTGAACCCTTATAATTTCTTATTGTCAGTATGTAACACAGCCATTTTATTGGATGCTATTTTCTATCAAAAAAAAAAATAGAAAGAGTACTTTTTACTAAGCTACTAATGTCCCACTGCTAGGCAAAGGGCCTTAGCCTTCCACTTTTTCTCCGTCCGCTTTTCTCAGGCCAATCTCTCACGCCGCTAGATCGTCACGCCATGTTTTCTAGGCCTCCTTCGGCCACGACGCTCTTCGGGCACAGCTACAGCGTGACGACTCTGCCCCATGACACTAAACAATAATGTTGTAAAATTACAAATAAATAATTATTAGGAGTGGCACTCTCCACAATGTGCGATTAAACATGAATCAATCATTGAGCAGCGGTGGCCCAGTGGTGGCGGCTCGACTTACGAACTGTAAGTCGTGGGTTCCAACCCAGACAGGTCCATTACTTTGTGTATTTATTTCATCACCACTGCTCTCAAAACGGTGAAGGAAAACATCGTGAGGAAACCGGCATGTCCTACAACCAAAAATACGAAGACATGTGACATCTACCAACCCGCACTAGGCTCGCGTGGTGGATTATAGCCCACACGCAAATACGCGCTTTGACGTGGAGTTGCGGACACCAGCCCGTTGTACAATACAATACAAACATAAATCAATACACCCAGTAATGCAAAAGATCTTGATTTATCCAAATAAGTTATATTATATAATTATTAATCTTCCACCTCTATCCATTGCACGTGGTCATACTTTAACATACAATCTTTCTAGAGAGAACATGTTGATTCTCGCAAAACACATGACATCAGTCGTTTTTTTTTAAGTTTACACTTGTCCTCGAGGTTGGAGAAGTACACTTAAAACAAAAACTGACAACACAGTGAGTTGACAAAATACCAAAAAAATCTAAGCCTTTAGTATTTTCCCTAGACCCAATTAACTTAGCCATACTTGTTAAATGCAGAGTCATGTACCTAGTAATCCCTAAAAGTACTGAATCTTTCAAATTCGCTTACATCATCCATCTTAAATAGAAGGCACATTTTCCCTCTTCACCTGAACAGACAGTCTATAAAACAAAGAATACCTATTTTTCTTTGTATTCAAGCACTAAATTGTTCCGTAAGATAGATATATTTGGGTTATTTTATGATCTCAGTGGCATATGATGGGCGTATTTTGATAGGTCCGGACTTCGATGTGAAATATAATAAAAGCCTATACAATGTTTAACGTTAGGTGCGCAAAACCTCAGACACCCCAAATGATTTTTAATTCAATTGACCTACTTAATTCTAAGAGATTTTTTTTTTTTTTTAAAACGTTATTTTAATGTGCTGTTTTAGTTTTACTGGCAATTAGATTTTCTGGCAAGAACTATTATTATTCCGCGTATGAGACAATTTAAATTGGACGACAACCATTTGGGTTTGTTTTTTTACCTATTTTGGCGGGTTTGCGCTCGTGAGGGCTTGACCTATTAATAAATAGACAGGGAAAACTTTTTAATGAAGATTTTTTGAAAAATGTGACCTATATCAAAAAGTAGTTCAGTTGATTCTGCTCGTGATTCTGATCAAATTATTTTCAGGTTTTGCGCATTTAACGTCACACGTTGTATATGATGCAGTTGACTAAATGTAACTGCCTCGTTGGTCTAGTGGTCACAAGCGCGACTGCTGAGCATGAGGTCCCAGTTCGATTCCCGAGTCGTGTAAAGTGTTATTGGGTTTTTCCATCAGGAATTTGTCAGTAGCATCCACGGAGTTTGGATTAATAAATAACCTCTTTGCTTGTGCACAACCCTAAACTTTTACATATATTTTAAGTAACCCGCAATTTATAAGTATACCAAAAGCGATGATTAGGTACGCTTCCAATTTTGCAACGTCGATGTAAGTATTTAAAAACGCCAATTTTCAGCAGCGAACGCATTGCCAAAGATAGTTGCACATACTTAAAAAAGCACGTGAGCATAAACATAGCAAAAACATTATTCCATACAAATACCCAAGCGTACCTTTCCCATCTTCTTTTACCTGGAAACTGTCCATAATAAAAACAATATAAACATTTTTCAACGCGAAGTAATTTCTCAAGCTAAAGATATCGGGTTCCCAAGATTGCTGTGTGATCTTTGAAGTCTGCTGGAGGGTTCTGATTTACTGGTCCCCCGGGGAAAGCCGGGAACACGAAGCCGAGATAAGTAATAACACCCCTATCATATTTTTATAGCACTTTTTGTATTACTGTTTTAAGTAAAAACGGAGATTTATAATGTATCGCAAGTTTTATGGTTGGTGTGGTCTTGTTTTATTAGAAGAGGGAAAAATTGAAGTCTGCAAATTGCAATGCGGGTAACGTTGCATCCAAGTGTAGTTTGGAAATATTGGAAATACACTGGACACGAGTTACAATCAATGAAAGGGACGTCGTTTTCTTAAATAATAAGAAAATAAATTATAAATGATGTTCATTTTGCAAATAGCTATTTACAAGTACTTTTACACGTATTTTTTTTATAAAATTGGTGGGGCCGGTGTTTCGTACTTGAATACTCTGAAATGAAACAGCCGAAACCAACTCAGAAGGAACATACTTTTAAAATCCAAACATAATCTTGCTCAACTCGAATGAGAACTATGCAGATTAGTATGAGAACCACACAGATTGACAGTGGACAGGTCCACTCAAATCTGTGTCACTTACTCGTGTCCAGTCCAGTCAATCCAAGCGTTTGTCAGTTATTGTGTAGCTCCCTCGACTTACAACTCTAGGTTCTCTAGGCTCAACGACACAACGAGCAATACCTACCAAAGAAAGCACAGTTTAAATTTTGGCAATATCTCTGTATATTAGGCAGAACAAACGAGTGTGAAAATATTCAATGCATTGCTGCCAAATTAATTTTTATGTTTCGTCGAACAAAAATAAACTGCTGTCGTACCAGGAAAGGAACTTTCTGTTGCATAAGTCAAACTTACAAATTCTACAAAATAAGTCACTGTAACTCAACAAACGACAAACAACTGTATTGTCAATTCATTGCAGCTCATAATTAGACGTTGAAACTTGTGCAGTTAAGAACATTACCTACGTCTGAACGACGCATAAAGCATTCTCCCATAATATGGTGCTGGAGAGAAAGAACCCGTGGGAATGGTAGAATTAAATGTACGCCGAGCTACTCCGCAAAGCATGGACTTATTGGGGCCATTAATATGCAGTGGGGAGCGTGAATTATTATAACGGGAAGTGTTGAATGTATATTTCTGTTGGGTAGTGTATTTATCCTGTGGTTTTACTTTGTGCAGTGATTTGAGATTGTAGTCTTCTACAGTTCATTTGGTTTTCTCGTGTATTTGTTTCATGGTGAATAATTCTGGGGCAGGTAGCGTGCTGCTCCCAAAACGGTGAAGGAAAACATCGTGAGGAAACCGGCATGTCCTAGAACCAAAAATTCGAAGACATGTGACATCTACCAATCCGCACTGGGCCCGCGTGGTAGATTATAGCCCATTCCCTCTCATTGAGAGGAGGCCGTGTCCCACCAGTGGGAACATTATAGGCTGATGATGATGATGATGATGATAGCGTGCTATTTAGAAATGTAATTAGTCATATCTATGATCGACTTCTGATAATAATACATAATCCCTTCAATCATAAAGGCTCACGATTTAACATTAAACGTAACTCCTCGAGTGTTTATCTCGCCCAATGGTTACAAATATAGATGTTCTTGGTAATAATTTGAATACCTTACTGTGTTATGGAGGTCAGATAGACTGTCACTCCATGTAAAATACGGGTATTCAGCTGCACCAGCTAGACTGTAAGGAAACCCCAAAAATGTTGAGTAGATGATGATGAAGTTTATTGTGACCTAACTGCAAATATTCAGGGCCAAACTAATAAGTACCTACACTAATGTAGAAACAGTGGCAGTGAGCAGGCACATTGAACCGGAAGAAGAAATTTGCGTTCGAAGACCTCCCACTAAGCGAACCGGTAACCTGGTGAAGGTTGTGAGAATCCGCTGGATGCGAGTCGCATTGGACCGGTCAATGTGGCGACACTAGGGGGAGGGAGGCATATTTCCATCAGTCTTTCAGCTGATATTCGTTTTTTTTAACACACAGCGCTACCTAGTGCCACACTAAGCGAAACTTGTGTCGTGGACACTAGATAGTGGATATGTCACCGTAAAATTGTCAAATACGTTATATTACAATATAACGTGTTTTTTCTCGCGATATTGTAATGTCTCGAATTATTGTCAACTGAACATACGGAAGTATCTATGCCCCCATAATCGGGACTTGGGGCACCCCCCCGTTAGGTTAGTTAGGTTCCTTTAAACCCTGCACTCGGAAATAGCGCGAAGCGGGGCTCCGTCGACTACGCTTTTTAGGGGGAATATAAAGTGTTTTAAGGTTATGTTATATTAATCAGTATTTCTCAGGAATGGTGCATTATCTTTTCATGAAAGTTGTGCCACTGGGCAAGGGGGACCCCTCTTTACCTCCACACCGCGTAAGTTGACTACCATCGCATGCATTTCACGAAAAATAATGCGTTTTGTTGTAAACAGTATGATCATTTGACAATAATTCGAGACTTTACAATATCGCTAGAGATATTACAATATAACGTATTTGACAATTTTACGGTGACAGATATACCACATATATACTTTTTTGTTTGTAAATACACAATTATTATACATATAAACATCCATGACTCGGAAACAAATGTCCGTGCTCATCACACAAACATTTGCTCCTACCGGGATTCGAACCCAGGACCCTAAGAACGTAAGGCAGCGTCACTACCACTACGCCAATCGGGTCGTCGAATAAATATAGAAACACAACAGGCTTAAAAAACCCGCTGCTCTTCTAGCCCAACAGTTACAGCCGTCATTATGTTTACGCACAATTTAAAGCGGAGCCACCCAGTAATGAATATCGCAGCAGAGATAAATGGATTTGGTGCCAATAGAACCGCTAGTCATTACCGACACTTTTATATAGCTTTTATGTAACTCTGCTATAATGTAACGCGGTTTTCATTCGTTTTTTATGCTTATAGAGCTTTTTTGCGAGCTAGGTTATTTGACAATGGTTGGCAGAGTTAATGGTGTATGTGATCAGCAGTCTAATTGCGAAGAGGTCGTGGAACTTGTGTTCGAAAGAGATACCGTGGCCCCGGAACATACAGGGCAAGGAAGGAATATGGATGGGTTTTAGTCAGTAAAAGTCTGACATTCCCTCCCGCTCCGTCCAGAGTGGGAGTCATTTGTTGATTTCCCACCCAAAAAAAAATCGCGTTAACTATCTCTGTGCCAAATTTCATCTAAATCTGGTCAGTAGTTATTGCGTCAGAGAAACAACCATATACATATACATCCGTACAAACTTTCGCATTCATAATATTATAGTAAGAGGTAGGGTTCGCCCCTAAAATAAAATAAAAATATAAGAAAGATTACCTTTGCCAACCTCTTCGAGGATTACAGGCGTAATATTACGTTACGTTACATGCCATTATTTTATAGCTCTAAGTAGGTTTTATCAGAAACTAGCCGACCCGACAGACGTTGTTCTGTCAACTATGAATATTTAATTCGAATTGACCTACTGTCTACCACCTACCCATTACCTACACACTACCAACCTACCACCTACCTACCACCTACCCACTACTTACCCGCTTCCTACATACTAACTACCCACCACCTACCCATTACCTACCCACTAACTACCTACCACCTACCCCTAACTACCCAATACCTACCACTACCTACCGACGAAAAAAAAAAAACAAAAAAAGTATCCTATGTCCATCTCCCGGTTCTAAGCTACCTCTCCACAAATTTTCAGCCAAATCGTTTCAGCCGTTCTTGAGTTATAAATAGTGTAACTAACACGACTTTCTTTTATATGTATAGATATGGCCAAAAGGAAAAACATACTTGACGTAATTTATTACACCGCTTGCACTGCCACATCGTGATGACGTGTTCAACCTTAACACAGGGCAAAATTAATTAGTATTTAGCCCTTCTTTTGTTTTCGATCTCGTGTCCGAATATAGTTGCTCACCTGTGTCCGAAAATAGCTCCTGTTAATGTTTTCTTAATAAAATTAACGTATGGAACATGTACCCAAAGCCTTATTTATGGCCGGCTATTATTAACTTCGTCTCGTTGTAGTTTGGGAGCGGGTTACTATTTTGGGCACCTATTATGTGCCAACGTCTTTGAGACGAATGATTTACAATTTATTATTTATAAATCAGATTTACATTATATCAATATCTGTTTTCTCGTATTTACTTAAGATTTACGAACACCGCTGGAGTTTTAATTAAGAACTTAAAAACATTTAAGTACTGCCCAAGGACACTCCCACGGCAGAACAAAACCATCCATGTGTAATTTACTAGAAAATACCTGCCTTTGCTTCGAAAACGAGGAAATCATAACTCTCATCCAAAAACTCAGCATAATGAACCTTCGTGCTTTCATCGTGTGGTTGGTGCCAAACCTGGTGTCGGAATTTTTGAGCCACCAAGGGCCTCTGACTTGACTTTACATGCCATCGAGAAATATCACTCTCAATCAAATATATAAATATCTCATAATCAACCTGGTTCCCACGGCTTTTACGCAAGCCACCCAGACCCAGTGTGGGTTGGGTGTCCATAATATAATGTCGAATTTTGGTTTCTAAAACGTGCCAGTACCCTCACAATGGTTTCGAAACCAAGGTACGTAACTTCAAACTTGCCTCTTAAATTTAATGACCAGCTCCTGGACTATTCGTATTAGGGTGGCTACATTCACCCACGTTATATTTGCCACATGAATTTTTTATACGTATGTCGGTGGTTAACCGTTTGTGCCCACCCACGCTGAACAAACAATATGAAATTATATATATATCAATGTACGAGTAAATTCTACGGGTTTTGTTTTTAAAGCCCGACCAGTGAATTAATGTATTGCAGATAAAAATGTCTGCCCTCTGGTAGTACCAAGGGATTTTTATATTTAGTTATGTAAAGGTATTCTGTTGGGATTATCAAGTTATGATGGTTGTAAAATAAACAAGCAACCGCGAATTTGCAATGAAATAAATAAAGAATAATAATTGCACACCACTCACTAACGTTAAAGTATAACAGCGTCCAACAACTAGTGCGAACTGGTGATATTATTTATAATTGTAATTTTCTGCATAAATAAAAAAACAAAAAATCTTCTCTGAAATTTCCGGTCTCAAATTCCGGGCTCCTACTAAGATTTTCTGAAGGAAAGTCTGACGGAAAAACTCTTGGTGGGGCCAAAGACTTCTTTCTTCTTTCTTTCTTGGTCGGGCAAAGAATTTTTCCAGGTTGCGGTCACTCGACCAACAAGACTGTCAAAGCCATCATGAGTCATTACCAAAATTCATACAGCTATATATAATATACAGGGTCGAATTTTACAATGACACCTGGAGGGAAAGTACTAAATACTGGAGATATCAAATTTTACTCACAGGCTTTATTTTTAAAAAGAAACAAGTCTGCATTCACAGCACACTCGAGCATCGAACCCGGGATGGGTCGACTAGAGTTCGACAAAATGACATTCTGCACCTTTTTGACACCAATCGATAGGGTCAATCAAATGGATCAAATCTCTCTAAGAAACATGATAAATTAAATGAAAGGAAAAGTACAGGATGTTATTTTTTCTGTGAATGCAGATTTGTTTCTTTTAAAAATAAAGGAATGTTTCCTTTGAGTGAAATTGTCTATCTCCAGTACTTCGAGTACTTTCCCTCCTGGTGGCATTGAAAAATTCCACCCTGTATACTACCATATAATATGACACTTCTAAATCATTTCCACAATAACCAAGACACAGAACTTAACAATATAACACCGTAAATCCTGCAAGTAAGAATTCATAGTGAAAATGAACAACCGCCGCGCGCCGCCGACGCTCCCTAGTTCGTGAAACTTGGACGTTTTCAACTTTCTTATTAAAAATTCGGTTTGAAAACTTTTAACGGTTAATAGAATTTTAACCGCTGCAATGATTAACTTACGGTCCGTATTCCGTAGGTACGAGTACGTCTCGCCTTTTAGTTTCTGAATAGTTTCGGTCGGAATTCATTTTAAGAAGTACGTTTGGAATGATGAATGGAAGATAATTATGTTCGTTGAAAGAAGGTGGTTTTAAATGTTCTTCGTAGTTTCTGTGTTTTGATTACCGGGATGGTTTCAGTGAATTATTGTAGACGGTTTAATATTTCTTGTGATTGTCTTTTACCGAAAACTGTAATAGGATATTTTTTTATGTGTAACTCTTGAGAATGTTAAAATCATGATGTACTTACTGAAGTGACCTAAGTGCCCATACAACTACAATCCAAAGATTTAAGGGGCCGGCGGAGCATGCGTCGTTCATACAAACGTAATACCAAAATAATTTGTCAATCATACATATTCTTAAAGTAGTGTGTATTTATTTCGATTTGATTATAGAATATCTATGTTCGCTAATATATATTTTGAAAGGACAATGATACAAAGACGAGATATGAGGAATTTAAACTTTCCGTAGAAAACTCAATTTTCTCATAACTCTTGTTTAAATCAGTATCCATTCAAAATGTATATTTGGGAACCTAGATATTCTGTGATACAATCGAAATAAATAGACACTACCTTAAAAATATGTTATATTTACAAATTATTTTGGTATTAGATACGTTTGTATGAACGACGCATGCTCCGCAGGCCTCTTAATAACTCTGCTATTGACGTGGCTACCTTGCAACTGTTCTGAAGAGTAACAACGACTCGAAAAGGAAAAGTTTGAGAATGGTTAACACATTTCTACAACAAGTTTATCGTGCTACAAAGACGAGGTTCTTTTTGCCCATCACAAAACATTATACCCAATCACAAATTACATATCTTCCTGGTTAGACCAAATAGTCATTACAATAAAGATACAAGTAATCATCATAAAGCTCTCTAATCACCTAAAACAAAGACCTAAGGCGAAACAGAAGAAAAACTGTGACTATCCAGTGAAAAATGTTAATTGATGCAATCTTAATGGGCTTTGAACATTTACCGTTTCCTACAAGCTTACCTTCGCTGCTAATTCGATATATCTACTAGTAAATCTTGGCAAACAAATGTTCTTTAGAGCATATGGGCTAATTAGAGCACCGTCTTGCATTTTTTTAATTAGCATGCAACGTGAGTAATGTACTGTTGACAAAACTGGGTGGTGTGCAGGCATTAAATGAATATAAATGCGCTATCGTCATAATCAACTGATTAGCTTTTGGTCAACTATGTTGGGTCGGCTTACAGTCTAACTGGATGCAGCTGAATACCAGTATTTTTAATGGAGCGGTGGCCCAGTGGTGGCGGTCCCGACTTAAGAACAGTAAGTCGTGGGTTCGAACCCAGACAGGCGCATTACTTTGTGTATTTTTTTTAATCACCGCTGCTCTCAAAAACGGTGAAGGAAAACATCGTGAGGAAACCGGCATGTCCTAGAACCAAAAATTCGAAGACATGTGACATCTACTAATCCGCACTGGGCCCGCGTGGTACATTATAGCCCTTTCCCTCTCATTGAGAGGAGGCCGTGTCCCAGCAGTGGGAACATTATAGGCTGATGATGATGATGATGACTGCCTGTCTGACCTCCACAAGCCAAATAATATTGGGAAATACTATTCTCCGTCGTAAGACTGGTTATCAGACTTCGGGCCACTGACTACCTGTAACGACTGTCAAAGATCAACAAATGACAGCCGGGACCAACAGCTTAACGAGCTTTCCGAGGCACGGTGGAAATTCGTCGTCAACCTAAAGTTCGACCCGAGCGGCTGTTATAAATGCGTTATATGAGCAATATTGCTGTTGGATGCTTACTCCATTTTTAACCGACTTCCAAAAGGAGGAGGTTCTCAATTCGTCGGTATTTTTTTTTATGTATGTTCCGGGATTATTCGAAGATGGCTGAACCGATTTCGTATATTTTAATTTTGTTTAAAAGGGATTGCTTCACAGGTGGTCCCATAATCATCAAGTCAGGATCTGATGATGGGATCCTGGAGAAATAGAGAGAACTCTTCAAACTTTATAGGCACACATGAAGCGATTTGGATAGTTTTCGGAAGAGTACTTTCTTGGAGTGGTTCCCCTTCAATTTGGTGAAGATTTGATGAAGAACTTCGGAGATAGGTAACGGAACTCCTCAATAAATAATAGCAAATGGACTAGGATTGCTGAAATCTCATGTCTGTCTATTGTTTACACCAGTTCATGACATAACATCACGCCAGTAGAAAGGGGTGAGCGCGTGTGAAACACTAAAAACTGAAAAATAAAAACTAAAAAATAAACATACACACACACACGTATGACGTACGCACGCACACGCACGCGCGCACGTATGTACTTAATTTTTCCAAATGCAATACCTGTGACCTTTGTTTGATTGGTTTAGTTTTTTTGCCACCGACTTCTGAAGCTAAATGTATTTTTTTTTTTTTGTGTTTTTAGAAGTCGGTTTTAACTTATTGCATTTGGTAAAAGACAATGAGACGAGCAATATTTTAGACCAAGTAAAAAATTAAGTCTTAAGCTTGCTCCGTGCTTTGCATGATCAAAAAGAGGCAACAAGATAAGCAACAGTTCGACGTCGACTAATAGTTATCCCAAAACATAAAGAGAAATTCCTATTGTGGGGAAAAGTTCTATTAAAAAAATGCGGGGCAGTCTTTCGGGACTGCCGCTATAAGTGAAAACTCGTAGCGGATCGTCTACGAGTGCTACAAAAAGCGTATGTGACGGTCACTCGAGTTCGATGAATTTTGTTCACTCAAAAATTTTGTTGCTCAACGGGCTTCAAGAAGTTTCACTTCATAATTCATAATAATTCATAATTCATTTATTTATTGTTTGTCACAGGTGAATAGAAGTTCTTACGGTTATTGTTGTTGTATCACTGTTACATACCCATGGGGTGTACAATATTTATATGTTAATCTTATTGGCTATGTTAAAAATAATATTACAATAATCATTCATTCTTACACTATGTCAAAAGATAATTCAAAATAATAAAAAATAAGTTAAACATTGTCAATATGTCAACCTCATCAGACATTCATTATTACACATTTTTATATACGGGCAAAAATAATTTACATTAAATAAGTAAATAAATCGATGGAGCGCAATTTTTGCACTATACAGGGTGTAAACAAACTCATCACGAAGCCGTCAACCAAGCATTCTGTACATCAAACTACTAGGTACGCAAAAATTAAGGCTGGATTTTTTTTTGGGGTTATAAATCATATTTTGTAGAAGAACTCAATGTAACACACTCAAAACGTTGTGCTGAACGACCCCTGTACTATTCAATCCATCCATTGAATAGTACAGAGGTCGTTGAGGTGTTTAAAGTCTTACATTAGAAACATGTATAAAAAAAACTTTTCAAAAACTTGTAACTTTGACCCCCAATAAATCTATAACTAGAAGATAAGGTGTAGAACAAAATAAATATCGGAATTACCAGGAGAATGCCTTTGGGCTTCGTTAAGAGGTGTTTTACAAACTTTATAAGTGAAAACGTATTAAAAATCAGCAGCCCAAACACCTATCTCTTTTGTGAACTGTACAAGTACATGAGGGGTAGTTAGTGACGCAAAAAGGTTGTTCCTGTGCGGTAGGATTTATGAAGGATAATTATTATGAGGGAATTAATTAGAAATATGTAATTAGCTTGGTAGACTGGATTCTGAGAAGTGCGCTGTTGCGTAACTTTGTGAAGGTATTCATGTGGGTATATTATATTTTATACCTGTGACGGGTAAGATGTAGGTAATTTTGATTAATTTGTGATACTTCAAAGCAAAGTTTGATTAATATCTGTTCTTTAAAGAGTACTATTCACGGTTTAAACTAAACTTATATTGTTACTTACGCGATATCTTCCGTGATTATTTATTATTTCCCGAGCTCCCGATATCTCGATGCTGTTGCAAGAGGGTAGACATATTTTCTGCTCCTAACAATTCATTTCCATCCACCAGCATTCTCCAGTCAACCCGCGATCATGACGCTTGCAACCGCGTCGAAATATCGGGAGCTCAAAATAATAAATAATCACGGAAGATATTCCGTAAGCAGGTGAAATTTTCATACATTGGTTTCAAGCTAAATTTTCATAGATAGTGCTGCCGTCTGTGTGGTCGATTGTAGGCTTGTCCTCTTGTTCCATTCTCTATTATTCAACATCACATCAGACACCTCTTTTCTTGCCATATCATCCTTAACGCAGTCCATCCATCGTTTCTTTGGTCTTCTCCTCCTTTATATGAATCTACATTCATACAACCAAGTAGAGAGTGTGTGATAGATTGCTTTTAGTTTTTTATCAGGCGTGCATCATTTTGAAATTCATGCGAACGCATAATCCCCCCACCACTATGCAGCTGACGATTTTTTAAAGCTCAGTATGACGTAAACTATTTATGAAACAAGTTTTAGCCGGCGTACTATGACTTAATTTTTTTTTTTTTAACCTAACCTTACCTCCCAATACTACACCCACTGCGGGTGCGTCAGCTGTCGCTGGGTTTACTTAACAGTCGTTCAAGGTCTATTGAACAAGATGGCAAGTGATCGGAGTAAAAACACTACCTAAAATGCAAACGTACCTCCCGAACTAATAGCCAAAACTTTCCTAACGACATTTTTCTCACGGCATTATCCAGCAAACCACCCACATCAAAAACAAATGGAACATAACAAAAGAAAAAACAATAACTCAGCAAGTCAACACATACCGAAAATCTTCTATAATCGGATAAAGGGCCGAGATTCCATGACGTCACCCTTTTGAAAGGCCAAACAACATGTTGGTATAAGAAAACAACACATCACGGCTCATTTACTGTCATTATACGTGTAATTAAACACGAAAGACAAATAAGATTGTGTTGCTCTTAAAAGATTCGCCAAATAAAATAAAAGATCTTGAGAAAATAGTGCTGTGAAGTTTCGTTAAATGTTTTTGTTGTTGATCAAGGTGGGTAGTGGAGATCAAAGTGTTTGTAGAGGATCTTGGAGATCTTATAAAAATAAGTACATTTAATTCAGATATTTTTGTGAGTTGGGATAATATTTAAAAAATACGTAAAGAGGTGTAGTGAAAAAATTGTGGTGTAGCTGACGATGTTATAGGATTTTATTAGTTGGTTTGTGGTAAAGATTTGACGACGGCGATGTCTACCTACATATCAGCCAACGGCTACCGTGGCACGGAGGTGACTAATCTTGGTATGTAATGGGATTCCACCGTCCATTCTCATATGTAATGGGAACCCATCCGTGGATCAACCTAGGCACGCGTGAAGATCGACCAGCGGCTTATTATTTAGCACGAGCTCATCCATCAACCAACACACAAATTACTAGGCAACTGGGCCTATCCCAGCTGTAAACGTCCCTTTGTGCCTACTGGCCTTGTTTCGTTCTGTCTCCTGCTGATATAGAGGGAAGTGGAAATTACGGTGTTTTCCTACTCCTCCGATATACTTTCTGATTAATTTCGTTGCGAGATCCAAGACAGTTAAATACATTCTCTGGGATTTCGTCGGGCATCATTGTCTCGGCGCTTTTCTAGTGATCGCCACTGTTGATTCTTGCTTTCAGGAGTTACAGTGGTTTGGGTTGTCACACACAAATATAACTTAAAATCAAATATAAAATATCACAAAATCATTATAACACGTTCCGTTAACAAAGTTCTCGAAGAAAAAACCTTACTGCACTGCAGAACTTCCATAATGCAGGATAAAGTGTTCAAAGTTTAAACCCGCTCACCTATCGCTGTATGCAAAGTGAATATTTAAGGGCCGTCGAGGGTTTGCAGCTGCATGCTGTGATAAAACTGAACAAGATGCTCGTAATTTTGATACTTAAGTGCTTGCTTGGTAAAGAATAAGAATTGGTTGGTTTAAGGAGGTTAGGGTTAGTGCACATTGTGAGTTTTGCATGAGTTTTAAAGTAATAGAATTCAAGAAATTGGGTGGTAGATTATTTTGTTTAATCTAGTTACAGTCAACCAAGCATTCGGTACATCAAACTAAAAAATGCAAAAATTATTGCCGGGAAACTACTTTTTTTTGGTGATTTGTCGTGTTTTGTAGTAAAACTCAATGTAACGCACCTGATGGATGGATTGAATAGTAAGTAAATAATTTGTAAAAAAGTTGGAACTTTGACCCTTAATATCTCCGAACTAGAAGGTTCCTAGGTATGGTGTATGTAGAACAAAAAAAATGATCGCAATGACGGTGAGAACAAGTGCGTTTCGGTTTCGTTAAGAGGTGTTTTACACCCCAAGGGACTAAAAACATAACTGGCGATATGTGAGTATACTTCAGGTACACCTCTACCGTACGTTTACGCTTCTGCCTTACGTTCTTAGGGTCCCGGGTTCGAATCCCGGTAGGAGCAAATGTTTGTATGATGAGCATGGACATTTGTTTCCGAGTCATGGATGTTTATATGCATAATAAGTATGTATTTACATACAAAAAGTATAATTATATGTAGTATATCAACTATCTGGTGTACACGACACAAGCCTTGTTATTATTATTAATTTATTATTTACCTCTGCATAAACTTTCGGGGATTAGTGGCGTGATGCTATGTTATGTCTAGTTACTAAGTTGTAAATCTGAAGTTGCTTAAGTAGGTACGATACTAATGCATTATGACTTTTTACCAACAGGTACACTAAAATATGAGGTGAGCTTTATTTAAATAGAAAGAAAAAACAATCAAAATTATAGTAAAACTTAACAAAAAGAAAGCTAGCTCAAAACTTACAATTTAATGTTTGCCTTTGCCTATTTTCATATAATTAATTATTCAGAGATCACACAAGTTAAAGAGGGTTCGACGGAGATAGAGAAGGGCCCAGCAGTGGGAACCTTGGCAAGCTAACAAAAATAGATCTTTTATAAGTTTGGCATTACAATCAATCTAAAACAATTTTCAATGCAAACTTCCTAAACACGTTCGCTGAAAGTATAATGAACGGGTCCACCCTTTATAGCAGAACTTTTTATGCCATATTATTACTTTGCATAACAGCGGATAGCATAAACTTCATTTCGCAGAAAATCGTTTGGCAGACACGCATTTATCATACATTCAAACTCATAATTTTGTAAGTCAGAATCATCTAAAGGCATAAATTTCATATGCATAAAAATTAAAAGTCGAACCATCTTGTCGCAGATAGTTGGAGGTCAGTATCATCGTTTTGCATAAATTTCATATGCATAAACATTAAACGTTGAACCATCCTATCGCAGAAAGTTTAGGGTTAGAATCATCTATTGGCATAAATTTCATATCAATAGTCATTGAATGGCAAAACTATCACATCTCAGGAAGTTTATAGTTTGAATCATCTTTTCGCATACACTTCTTATGCATAATTATGGAAAGACTATTTTCAATAGGTACAGAAAATTCATAGTTAGTTTAATTTTATATTTCTTACCGTAATAATTATAAAATTTATTGAACATTTTTTTTCGCCGCAAAAATACTACGATAATGTTTATTGCTGCATATTTCTGATCAGGAATTTAAGATTAGTTTAACGAAAATTGTCTATATATTTTATTTAACTCAATTAATTATCGTTTTGCATGTATTAATTATTGTTTTTAAGTGATTAACTTATTAGTTAATCACTTTTACCAATTTTACCAATGTTATTAATTTTGTACAATTTTATTGTTTTTTCTTAGTATATTTACGTCACGTCATTTTATTACTGTTATGAATTTTATCCATTTCCCTATTTTGTAATTTTTGCATGTATTTTATGAATATCTTAATATATATAAATCTCGTGTCACAATGTTTGTCCTCAATGGACTCCTAAACCACTTAACCGATTATAATAAAATTCGCACACCATGTGCAGTTCGATCCAACTTGAGAGATAGGATAGCTATCATTTCAATTTATGAGACGCAGACGAAGTTGCGCCGGTCAGCTAGTATTTTATAAATTTTATACGTTATTCAATTATACCAGTGTTATTAATTTAATAAAATATACAATAATTTTACTTAGTTGGTACTAGTGCAAAATATTTCGACGATATTATGTGTTTCTTTATGTTTTTCGAGCGTATGGCACTCGTGGCCTGCAGGTGAAAATCATAATATTTTGGGTTTAATGGCTAAATAAACATAATTTTCTTTCTTTCTTTTATTAAAACAGTAGATTGAGATCATGTGGTTTTTATTTTCCTGTAAGAAGCAGGCAGACATGCAAACAAACATACACCATGCATGCAGCAAGCATGCAGCAAACATGCAAACCTGCATACACCATGCATGCAGTAAGCATACAGCAAGCATGCAGCAAGCCTGCAGCAAGCATGCATCAAACGTGCAGCGAACATTCAGCAAACATGCAAACCCGCATATACCATGCATGCAATGAGCATGCAATGAGCATGCAGTAAGCATGCAGTAAGCATGCAGCAAGCATGCAGCAAGCATGCAGTAAGCATGCAGTAAGCATGCAGCAAGCATGCAGCAAGCATGCAGCAAACGAGAATGCAACATGCAGCAGGCATGGTTTCTGTCACGGCTCCGGCGCTGCGGGGCCCCGGCGGTCCCACGCGAGCTTCTCGTCGCAGATGTGTTTCAACGCTCACCACCGCAGCTTCGGCTTGCTGGCCGGCTAAGCCGGCCAGCCTCAGCCGCGGCGGCGAGTGTTAAAACCACCTGCTCCTCAGCTCGCGGCCCGCCTCGCCCCTCCGCGCCTACGCGATTTTAAATTACACTCTAGGGGTAGGGCAGACAAGACTACGTGGAGTCGGTTTTGGAGCGATTCGTTTCTGTCACTAACTTTTCTAGCACAACATATTGACTTTTTAAGATAATATTTTAATTTTAAATTAAGGTTAAAATGCTATTTTGTGGCATTAAAAAATGGCAATACTGCCAAATAAAATTATTCCAAATGAAATTCTGCAATCTTCATAGTATGCCAAGTGAAATTATATCAAATAATCGTCGTTCTAAATAAACATTATTCTAAACGAAATTATGCGAAATTTGAACAATGCCAAAGGTAATTATGCCAAATAAAAAACTGCCATCTAAAAGTATGCCATTCGAAATTCGGTCATACACACATTCACCCAAACAATAAGTATATTTAAAAAAAAATATGCCTTTAATATATTCGTTTAAAGAAAATTATGCCAAGTGTGTTATGCTAAATGAATTTCGGAGCAACAAGATTCTGCCAGATAGATGGAACCCATAATGAACACTAACATGTTTTGCCAAAGTCACTAATTTCATTTTGTGTTTCACCCGACAATATGTCATCCTTGTCATACACACAACGCACAGATGTATACAGACCCTTACGCCTGTTACAATTTCTCAAGGATAACGGTTCAATCCTTGAGACTTTTACATGTTTTGTCAACAACATCATATGATTATTAAATGCAAAGTGATTTTATTGATCAGAGCTATATTGAGTTGAGCAGCGGTGGCCCCGTGGTGGCGACCCCGACTTACGAACCGTCGTTACTTAGTTGTAGGTTCGAACCCAGACAGGCGCATTACTTTGTGTAATTTATTCCATCACCACTGCGCTCAAAACGGTGAAGGAAAACATCGTGTGGAAACCGGCATGTCCTAGAACCAAAATTTCGAAGACCATGACATCGGCCCGTGTCCCAACAGTGGGAACATTATAGGCTGATGATGATGATATTGAGTAAATAAACCGGAGTGAACTTGTAGTATTAATTGTAACACATTTATTAAAATGCCTTGTAAAACTTGAAAACTGTTTTAATTCGAAATTATGTGGTAGATCAGTCAAAGAAACGATGGATGGACTGTGTTAAGAAGGATATGGTAAGAAAAGAAGTGTCTGATGAGATGACGAAAAATAGAGGAGTATGGAAGAAGAAGACATGCTGCGCCGACCCCAAATAAATTGGGATAAGGGCAAGAGAATGATGATATGTGGTAGATCAGTCGACGCTGCCTCGTACACTAATATAAAGGTGAATTAATGTAACTATAATGTATAATTAATTTACATTCCATGAGTTTCTTAGTGACAGCCATGGCGACTGGGTCTGTGCCCTATTGATGGCAATAGGACCCTCTATTAATAGCGAAACGAACGAAATACGGGTTAACTATTAGGTAGATCTCTAGCAAACCCGTCGGGGATTACAGGGTTGATGTTATGTGTGAATGTTTTGAAGCTTTTTTTTGACGTCATCGTAATCAGCGTATTAGTCTAATGTCGGATCATTATAGGCAGATGATGCTACCCTGCACGAGCTTTAACCCGGTCCTGTGTTTTGGTTTTACGGATGGAAAATCATCAAATGACTTTTCCCACTCTGGGTTGACCAGATGCGCGAGTCAGAGTTTTATTGACTAAAACTCATTTGTTCCTTTCTCGCTCTTTATGTTCCGGGGCCACGGTATCTCTTTCGAACAGTCCCGAAGCCGAAAGAAGCCGAAGAAGTTTATCTCATTCCCGAGATGCTCTCATCCAACTTACAACATCCACACTGCAAAGACCGTCACTTCACCTAGCCTGAGATCGACCTAAACTACCTCTGCGATACCCAGTCTGTTTTCAAGAATATATTTATTAACAGTCAGTTCTTCTATGTACAGCTAACATGACTTCTCTAACACTCTGACCACTTTTATTGCTAATTTTAATTTCTAATGATACTGAAATGCTATGCTACAAGAAGGTTTATTTAATTTGTTTTAAACTCCAGCGAAAGTAGATAAACTTACGAGGAAAACTCTGAACAAAGAAATTCAATACAATCAAAGAGAATAAATCAGAAAAATATTCTTTAACATTGTTCAAGTTTTTCTTAAGCGGCACGTGCAATGACTCGTTATTACTCTTCAGAATATACTTTACTGCTTAAGAGTTAATTAAGAACAAAGTACGTACCTTGATGTAATTCATTATCAATTTTTAAATCTTCATTGAATATCAAAGATGTTGATTTAGCTTCCAAGCTTCTTTTCAACTGTTATTTCTATTGCTTCGAAGTTTTAATTTGCCGAAGTAGGTCCTCCAAAATTGGACGTAAAAATAGTAGGTACACTGTATTTTTTTTTATACAGAATTTAATTAAAAAGCCGTGAAAAGATCTCAATTAGAATGAACCCCAGTCTTTGAGACTCTCTAATACGAAAGTCTAGAACCATTTTAAAATAAAACGAAAAGTAGAAATCTATTTTTAAGTATTCTTGCTTCGAAGGGGATACAAAGAGCCAAAAGAGAACATTGAACCAAGATTGAATATGTGCTTTGAGATATAAATAAAAATTTCCAGACTCGCAGAGAGGTAATAAAATATTTTGCGGTGACGCAGGCGGACTTAATAGAAAGCCTTAGAATATTTCCAGTGAAGCAAACATTATGTATTCCGCTCCCAGTTTAAACTGATCCAACCAGATATTAAAAAGGTCTCAAACATGACCCTATTTATGTTTTCTCTGTTCATCTAAATCTAAACTAACACATATTAAACACTGTTTTAGGATTTCACGGTTTAAAACTAAACTTATCTCTAACTTGTGACTTAGTGTCGAGTTCCAATAGTGCGCGTAGCAAAAGACAAAGAAAGAGGGTAGACAGATTTGTCTGCTCGTAACAATTTAATTTCTATCCACCCGCATACTCCAGTCAACCCGCGATCATGGCGCTTGCAACAGCGTCGAAATATCGGGAGCTCATCATTACAAATAATCACGGAAGATATCCCGTAAGTGACAATAAAGGGTGTAAAACACCTCTTCACGAAGCCGAAAGGCACTTGTTCTCCCCATCATTGCGATCATTTTTTTGTTCTACACCATACCTGGGAACCTTCTAGTTACGGAGATATGGGGGGTCAAAGTTACAACTTTTTGACAAGTTTTTTTTTAAATACAGGGTTTTTTTGTTAGATTTTGACTATTATCACCTCCACGATCCCCGTACTATTCAATCCATTCATCAGCACAATGTTTTAAGTGCGTTACATTGAGTTTTACCACAAAACGTGTTTTATAACCTCAAAAAAAAAAGTTGTTTCCCAGCAATAATTTTTGCGTAAAGTTACTTAGTTTGATGTACAGAATGCTTGGTTAACGGCTTTGTGATGAGGTGGTTTACACCCTGTATAAGTCTAACACATATTATCAAGAGGAATGATTTGATTTTTTGTTTGTTACGATTTAGAAGAACTATTTAACCGATTTCAAAATTCCTTCGCCATTAGAAAACTACATTATTACCAAGTAACATAGGCTATAAATTACGTTGATATCATGTAAATTAGCCAAGCTATAACAATTTTTGCGGACGAAGTCGCGAGCGGAGTGCTATTATAGCTGAAGCTTCAAAAATATTGACTGTATGCCATCCATACCCGCTGTCTCGCCTACTTCCCCTTTGGTAAACTTGCTTACATCCTGACAACATTATTTTAAGACAAGCTTACCGTCCCTAGGCCTTTCTCAACAATGATTTATCGAGTCCCGGGACGTATTTACTTCATACTTTATAAAGTTCCCCTTATCCGTAATATCTTATTCGGGGATGTTTGGTGTGCATATTTGTGGACTAGTGAGGCCGATGTTTTGGCCTTATCTTTTGTGTTAGGCCACGGATTAGGTTTTCTTGTTTTATGGACATTAATAGCGTTGAGCGATTTATGGTGTACGGGATTCTGGATTCGGTATTTCTTTTTAGATGAGATGCTTAATCTTTGTGAAATGTCTTGTCTCTAAAAATAATGTGAGACATTCACTTGGTCCTTAAATATTAATATATGAAACTGAGATCACCTACAGCAAAATCATTAATACAATTTGTTATACTGTCTGTGTCTGTTAAAGAGCTTCGATTAAAAAAATGGAACAAATAAAAATTAAAGTGGTGTAACATATCAAGCAGTGTGAGCGCCTCTTTTTACATCTTGTGCTGTTTATAAATTATGTTTCCCTATAAACATTAAGTGCATTTCCTACTTTTTATTCTTTACTCCAATTTTCCTCTCACGACCAAACTAGACGATGATTAATACCAACCTTGGCATACATTACCGCTAAGCTTTAGAAACTAAAAACAGTGATAAATAGTCTTCTCAAACTTGGCTTTGACAATGTCAGAGAGTCTCGAAGGTTAAAACTGAGACGGCTGGCACCAGACTTTGGTCCCAACATTGGCCATTCTCTTAAAAATGTTTTACTTCTCTGAGAAAATGGTATTGGGGCCAACTTTGGAACCAATCTGAAGCCAGCGTAAGACCTATTTGCCTCTAAGTTATGGGTATTGAGTTTACTTAGTAAAACTAGGTTAACGATATTGTTCCACCTGTATTTTGGAAGTCTGCGTTGTCCTTAGAAGTTTTAATTGTAATATTGCTGGTTTCCAAGGTCTTGCTCGTGTGACGGAAAATAATTTTTCGTTTTTACTTCCAAAGTAAGTCACTTACTTTGTAAGTAAAAAGTCTTCGTTTAGTCGTTCTTGTTTTAAGAGAAGGTAATTTTTAAACCTTACAAATGTTTTTTTACGAATGAGCCAAAAATTTCACAAATCCAAAAAAAAACATATTTTCAGGAGGATAACAAAAATAAAATAAGTATTTCCTTCTATATTTTAATCTCGTTATCAAATCAACCCTACGGCTGCCACTCGAAAAATAAAACACTATCATATGAATACCTCGGACAAAAACGTCCATTACTTATTTCCCTCGTTCTCTTAATGACGTCATTATCTCCAGAGGCTCCGTACGCGGTCACGTCCCCCCTTAATTCTGACTGTGACATCGTCTGAGTGACGTAGCGATGATAAATGACGTGAAAACCGTGACACTTTTATGCGACTGCGGAAATAAAGATGTTGGGGTGCTTTCGACCGCGTATTAATTTGTATGGTTGCAGAGGTGGGTGATGACAGGGTTAATTAGTTGAGGTTTGAGTTGGTTCGATGAAGGCTGTTTTGAAATGATCTATTGGTTTTGTAATTTGACCCTTATGAGATTGAGTGATAATACTTACCGGGGCTGCGGGATTGTTCGAAACCCCGAACCCCTCTGTTCGTGGCCCCAGAACATAAAGGGCGAGGAAGGAACAAGGATGGGCTTTAGTCAGTAAAAGTCTGACACTCCGTCAGTGGGAGAAGTTATTTGATGATTTCCAATCCGAAAAAGGGGAAATTTCTCGAGTGGGTAACGTTCAAAAAAAAGGAAAAAGAATACATGATCAAAGTATAATATTCAGAATAGCGGCATTACAGCTGTACATTTTTGTTACGACGATCATAACTATACCAGTGCATAGTGAAATACGTAGATTGTACATTAGCAGCCGTAGGACATAGCGTGCCATATACCTTAATAGGTACACGTCGTTATTAACGCACGCCTAATAAAACCACAAGAACTGTTTCCTTGAATAAGTATAGACAAAACGAATCCTTTAAAATTGCAGTTTGTGTGACCTACTTATCGATGTACAGTCAGCAAAACAGTTAGGTATGCAGGCTAGCAATCTTCTTACGACGATTATAAATGTAAAAGTCTGTAAAGATCGATTTTTGTTATACTTTCACGCAGAAACCACTGAAAGGATTTGGATGAAATCGCAAACAGATTGATTATAGCACTTATTCATTTATTAAAGTAGTAAGAAGATTGGTAGCCTGTAAACCTAACTGTTTTGCTGACTGTACCATTACCTACATTCATTATGTTAAGGTAATTACCCTACTTCTTGAAACATATTTCATAACCTTTGTAAGGAGTAAAATATGTATATGTCACCGTAAAATTGTCAAATACGTTATATTGTAATATCTCTAACGATATTGTAAAATCTCGAAATATTGTCAAATGAACAGACTGATTACAACAAAATGCATTATTTTTCGTGATATGTGTAGTGTATGCGCCTGGGCGGCGCGCAGTCAGTCGAGCGCCAACCGTGACCGAGGGCAGTCGTGCACTAGACGCATATACTACTTCACCTACGTGATCTATCAAAGTGTGTTTTATTAACTCAGTACAGAACATTACAAGTGGCGACGAGGATAAAAGTAAGTACTGAAAACATTTACCAAAAAAGGGGAAGAATGCACGCCGAAAAATAATGCAAGTTGTTTACGATCAGTTAAGCGACTATATTTCGATAAGGATCGTTAGTAATTTGGATACTAAAGTGAAAACAGAACGTAGTCACGCTGTACCTACCTACATAAACGTTAATAAACCGTTATCAAGGTAGATGTTCACAGCTAATGATTACTTTGTTGCCTCAGTTTCGTATGATTAAGTAACGGGAAATAAATTCTGCTTCAATTGATGTAAACAACTGATAAGCGTAAATGTTACAAAGGCCATGCAATGAGTGTTGTTTACAACAAAACAAAGGGCCATGCCTGAATAGTATGCAATTATTTTAAATGTGCTGTAATGCAAACAGTAAATCATTGTTAATTATTATTGAGTAAGTGCTTTCATTTAAATAACAAGACAATTGAGCTATTTGCACGCTTCTTATTTTAAATAAAAATAATAACCAACTATTATCATAAATCTTGAACATTCTTAACTTTTCTGTTGTAAATAACCTACATACCCACTTATTGTAAATATAAAACAAAAACAGTAGATACTATTTTAATCAGGTCACTGGTTTTGCTAGGATCAAGCGTTTGCATTTCGACACAAAAATATCAAGGTCACGCAAATACTATTCGCACAAACGACCATGCATAAAGAATAAATGAGAAAAACGACCGGGAAACGTTAGTGTAAGCATCAATAATGGCTTAATTACTAGCATAATTATTGCTAACCAGTTAGTAAATATAATCATTTGTTAATATATAATGGTTATTATGAGTCAATTTCCATAATAGTAGTTAAAGAATAAAGTTATTTAGTATATTTAGTTAGTCATACTTATGCTTACGTCAAAGGTCATGCCGAATCCGAAATGCCCTAATGGGCACGCAAGTACTAACAAGTACCCTAAGGCTATGCAGTAGTTTTACCGTTATATATATAATATACATATATATACAAAAAAAGGCCACGCTTAAGAGTCTCAAAATCCTGTTACAGGTCGCCCCAAAAAATGACTCACGCAACTTCAATGCTGACAACTTTAGATCACTTTGATTGTGAGGGTGACACGACATCGGTTTGTACCCGATGGGAGAAATGGAAACGGGCCCTAGAAATTTATCTTTTAGCTGCTAATATTGACTCCCCTAATAAAAAGCGAGCTACTCTTCTCCATGTTGGTGGATTAGCACTACAGGAGATTTACTGCACTTTGCCCGGGGCCCATGCAGAGGAAGGTAAAGATGATTACGGGAAAGACTTAGATGTGTATAAAATTGCACTTGAAAAACTTAACGGTTATTTTTCCCCAAAGCAAAGTTATATTTATGAAAGATACATTTTCCGGCTCATGCAACAGGAAGAAGGAGAAAAATTCCAAAAGTTATATTGAGATTAAGGAATCAGGCTGAAAAATGTAGCTTTACAAATAAAGACGAACATTTGGTAGACCAAATCACAGAAAAATGTAGACTTGTTGATTTGAGGAAAAACATTTTAAAAATTGGAGGTTCCATTACATTAGATAAAATCATTTCTAAGCAAATGCCTTAGAACTTGTTACTAGACAACTTGATCAGTTCGGTAACTCCAACAACCAAACTGACAGCAAAAAAAAAAAAATTGATATAAACAAGATTGATTCCAAGAAACCCTTAAAAAAAAAAAACTTTAAACCAAATAAAGATCTCGGATGTAGCCGTTGTGGTAGTGATAAATGATAAATGATAATGATAAATGATAAATGATAATGATAAATGATAAATGATAAATGATAAATGATAAATGATAAATGATAAATGATAAATGATAAATGATAAATGATAAATGATAAATGATAAATGATAAATGATAAATGATAAATGATAAATGATAAATGATAAATGATAAATGATAAATGATAAATGATAAATGATAAATGATAAATGATAAATGATAAATGATAAATGATAAATGATAAATGATAAATGATAAATGATAAATGATAAATGATAAATGATAAATGATAAATGATAAATGATAAATGATAAATGATAAATGATAAATGATAAATGATAAATGATAATGATGATAAATGATAAATTTATCAATCAATTCACATGAGGATCATGTAGATATTAGTGTCTGAGATGGTCTTTTGAAGAAAGAACCATACAGATTTGAGTAAACCTGTCCAGTCAGTGCAAGCATTTGTCAGTTATCGTGTAGCTCGACTTATAACACAAGGAGCTCAACGAAACGACGAACAATACCAAAGAAAGGACATTTGGGTAGGTCGCTTATAGAACCCAAACTGTCAGACGCCTGAGGGGTAAAAAAAAAAAAATTAAAAAAAAGACAAAAAGAAAATGTAACCTACATGGTCTTCACACTAAAAAAAACACAAAAAATAAAATAAAATAAATAATAATTTACTAAATGGATGTCAATAAAAATACGATATGTCAAATACACACACATAAAACAATAAAAAATAAACTAAAAATGAAAAAATGATAAAATACTGAACTAAGTATTCATGTCAAGTCATTAAATGTCAAAAGCCACAAGTAAATATTCATGTCAAATACACACACACACACACAAAATAATAAACAATAAAGTAAAAAAAAAAAAAAAAAACCATTCATGTCAAAGTGTATAAAAGAAAGGAATCAATAATAAACCAGCGAAGTCCGAAATTTCTATATTCGCAGAGCAAATTTCATTGGAGCAGCTTAATCCCAAGCCTTTTTATCATCGAGGTAGTGATTAACCAGATAGTAGGCTTTCAGGCACAGCTTCCGTTTTATAAACGATTGAATTTATTTAGACTAAGCGCTTGAATATGGCTCGGAGATTTATTGTAAAAGCGTATACATTGGCATCTGAACGTTCCCCCTATTTTCTTGAGCCTCGTAGCAGGAATAACAAATTTGTGTTTGTTTCTCGTATTTATGTTGTGGATATCACGGTATTTTTAAACAAATTAATATTTTGTGTGCATACAAAAGATTTTCATAAATATACTGAGAGGGCATTGTAAGAATATTAATATCTTTAAATTTTTTCTGAGGGAGTATCGGGGACTTAATTTATAAATTGTACGAATTGGCGGCATTGCCCCACAAGGGGATACCGTACGACATCATGCTGTAGAAATAACTAAAATAAACTAAACGGGCTGTTTCCAAATCAGTTAAATCACGATTTTTTCTAACGGCGTATGCTGCAGAGCTACGTTTTTTTGACAATTTGTGTATATGCGGGCCCCACTGAAGCTTGGCATCCAAAGTTATGCCTAAGAACACTGTGCTGTCTTCCGGTTTCAACTCTTCATCCTTGATTACTACAATAGTTTCCACTTGTCTTACATGGGGTATCGTAAACTTAATACATTTGGTTTTTTTTCTCATTCAGGAGCAGATTGTTAACATTAAACCAATTAACGACTTTTGCCAGGGCGCTATTAACATCATCCGTAACTAACTGCTGACGTTTAAGTTTAAATAAAAGAGAAGTGTCGTCTGCAAACAATACTACTCGTATATCATGATTATCCTTTATGAGGTAAGGCAAGTCATTTATATAAACAAAAATGGACCAAGAATTGAGCCCTGGGGTACTAGGATAGTCATACCAAAAGATTTACGCCAGAGGGAGAGAAGCTGCTCACGAAGGGCACCCTGGTATAGTCGCAATGAAAGGTCGCCTTAGGACAAAAGTGTGGTGGCCTAGGATCGATGGAGATGCTGAACGTGTAGTGAAAGGTTGTCGCGGATGCACTCTTGTATCGGCTCCTAATCCACCACACCCGATGAAAAGGCGATCATTGCCTAAAGAGCCATGGATAGATTTTGCCGTTGACTTTTTAGGGCCACTTCCGAGTCGAGACTACATACTAATTCTTGTCAACTATTATAGCCGGTATAAAGAAATTAAGGTTATGAGAAGTATCACTGCACTTGACACCATTAAAGTCCTAAAAGAAATGTTTTCAAGGTTAGGTTTTCCCGCAACTATAACATGTGACAACGGGAATCAATTTACGAGCGATCTGTTCCGTAATTTCTGCAAAGAATGCGGTATCGTTGTCAATAGTACTATTCCCTATTGGCCACAAATGAATGGGAAAGAGACTTAAAATTAGCCAAGCTGAAAATAAGGACTGGAAAGAAGATATTTTAAATTATTTAATTATGTATAATAGTACACCCCACTCTGTTACAGGTACATCACCATCTGAGTTATTTTTTAAAAGACGCTTTCGAGATAAAGTTCCTTTCGCTCCAGATGTAGAAAATAAACTCATAGATTCCGATGTGAGAGATAGGGATATGCTAATGAAAGAAAAAGGGAAAGAATATGGGGATAGAAAAAGAAGAGCTACTGATTCTAATTTAGAAATAGGGGAAAAGGTAATGTTAAAAAATATAACTAAGGATAATAAATTAACACCTAACTATAACCCTACCTCCCACACAGTGACCGATGGTAATATTCACGTCGTACGGAACGACGAAACAGGTAAAGAGTATCGTCAAAATATAGTACATTTAAAGAAAATTAATGATTCTTGGCAGGTTGTGGACAATGATAATAAGGACACAGGGTCATTGAACAATAGGGACTAAAGTATTCCAATATACCTTTAAGCGATTAAAATGATTATCTGTCTGTCACTTTGTTGATGATATAATGTTGTATGCCTGATTTACTAGTTTATGTATTACTAAATCTATTCTGTTATTTCATGGTTAATATTGTAGTTTAAGTTATTGTAACTTAATTATTTATAAAATAAAGAAGAGATGTAGTGTATGCGCCTGGGCGGCGCGCAGTCAGTCGAGCGCCAACCGTGACCGAGGGCAGTCGTGCACTAGACGCATATACTACTTCACCTACGTGATCTATCAAAGTGTGTTTTATTAACTCAGTACAGAACATTACAATATGCATGCGATGGTAGTCAACTTACGCGGTGTGGAGGGAAGGAGGGTCCCCCTTGCCCAGTGGTATAGCTCTCATGAAAAGATATTGTACCATTCCTGAGAAATACCGATTATTATAACCTAACCTTAAAACACTTTATTTTCCCCAAAAAAGTGTAGTCGCCGGAGCTATTTCCGAGTGCAGGGTTTAAAGGAACCTAACTAACCTAATGGGGGGGTGCCCCAAGTCCCGATTATGGGGGCAGAGATACTTCCGTATGTTCAGTTGACAATAATTCGAGATTTTACAATATCGCTATAAAGAAACACGTTACATTGTAATATCACGTGTTTGACAATTTTACGGTGACATATATAAATAATCAGATTTTCTGTTCGAGGAAGCGCGTTTGACCTTTGAAGCAATGTTACGAACTGTATCATATTAATTACAAATTATTTAAGTTAACAAAGAGAACGGTTCATTGGCTCTGTGATACCAAACTCGTGTATAAATCATCTTATAATATGGTTGAAGTTTACTAGTAGGCGTGTCTAAATTGATTTTATGTCCACTCAATGAAATATAAACTATTGTCAGTGCAAATTGAGTTGATTTTAGAATGACTTTTGAAATATTCATTAAAAACTTTGACGTTGAAAAGCAAACTGAACTTTATGTGTGGGTACTTATAGAAGTAATTTTCCCAAACATGTTTGGTAACCTAAATGCAAACACAGGATATTTTTGTTGTTTCACTATGCGTTTTATGCTACATAGAGTAAAACAAAACGACTCATGTTATGGTGAATAGATTAGCTATAAAATGTGTTTTTTTAACTAATATATATATTTCTCCTAATACTAGTAACTACGTACACACGGCGCCACATCATGCTTTACATTTCCAGTATAATGATGAACTCACTTTTTATAGATTTCCCATACAGTGAGACATCCGTATAAACTGGTTTGGTTATGGCTTGTTTGGTCTCCATGCGTATACAGGTAATCAATTTGTCTGCATCTTTTCAATCGTCTCAATTGTTAGAGGTACAATTTGGAAACTACTAGAAGTGTTACAGTAAATGTGTCTAAATCTATGGTGTCGTTTCGAGGATTCGCTTTGTGGGTTGAGAACCACGGGCGAGAGTGGACGTCTAATCGATACAAGTGTGCCACGTAGCCAACACCTACATACACCCGTAGTACTCGAATCCTCTATTTAAAACTCACCCGTGGAACTTTAATATATATATCCGAATCGCGAAAATGTGTCATTGTAAGCCATGGCCATGTCCCAAACCCACGCAAATTCAAGTCCGCAGTGCGTACAAAACTTTCCTTTCCGTAGACACAGTATGGCTAAATCAGTTTTACCCGTCATTAGAACTTTCATAAATATTTTCTTGACCTTATCCCATATTTTTGGAGAAAAAGCAGGATGACATCTGCCATTCTGTCTGACAACCAGTCTTACCAAGTGGTATTGTATTACCCAGTATTAACTGGGTTGTGGAGGTCAGATAGGCTACATGTATAATACCGGTATTCAGCTGCATCCGGTTAGACTGGAATCCAACCCCAGCGAATTTGGGAAAAGGCTAGGCAGAAGTCGTCATCACAATAAACATTTCTAGCCATACTACACTATACCTAGAAACATAGAAAAACATAGAAAGATAAAAAAACAGGAGAAGTGGCAAGGGGGCCTGTCGGTGTCCGCGCGACTGGTACAAGACGGGCCTCTTGTGCCAGTCATAAGCAAATGGCTATTTGGCAGTAAATACATTGCTCCTCAACCACTACCCAAGTTTGTCGCTAAGTGACTGGGCAAACAATGTAAAAATCACCAAACGATAGTTCAATATGCGGACACATCGCGTAGCGCCGCAGCTGTTTCTTATGACGACCTGGAAACAGTGATCGACCGACCGTCGGTCGTCGTGGTGGTTTATAATTGATTGTGTACTACGTTCTGTTTTAAGAAATTCGGGTGTGTGCGCGATTGCGTATGTATTGCTTTTACTGAACTGCATGTGTAGTAGTTGCCGTGTGGTAGGGATAAAGTGCAGACACAGGGTTCCGATACATTTTCGTCTAACGGGCATATCCCCTTCTTTCTTATATCTGTGCAGGAACCTTCTAGTTACGGAGATATTGGGGGTCAAAGTTCCAACTTTAAACAAGTTTTCAACACTAAACACTTCCACGACCTCCGTACTATTCAATCCACAAATCAGCACAAGGGGGTTAGTGCCTAACATTGAGTTCTACCACAAACATGATTTTTCACCCCAAAAAAAAGTCGTTTCCCAGTAATAATTTTTGCGTAAAGTTGCTTAGTCTTGGTTGACGGCTTCGGGATGACTTAGTGTTCACCCTGTAGTCCATCCATTGGTTTTTTAATCTTCTTCTACCAGTAAAAGAATTTGTGGGAGTCGAATGACTTATTAGATATCCATAGTCTTCATATTTTGAATATAAGCGTTTCGCAAAAAGCAAATCTAATGCGTGACCGGGCACAAAACTAGAGCAAATATATGCCATTGAACATTTTCAATGAAATTATAAATAAAGTAAGTGGTACAATGGAACTCATACAAGTCACAAAAAAATCAAAGAAAAGTTTCCTGACCTTTTACGCTTAACTCTAAGCGGTACTCTGCAGCATCAATCAATTATTTAAAATTGTGTGGGTGTGCCCATTTGGAGAGAGTAGGCGATGACAGTTTTTTTGTGTGGTTAAGGAAAACTTTGAAATTCATTCAGTATACCTAGAGCATTTATTGAGGGATGTATTCCACCGTATCTATTTCTGCCACAAGACAGTACAGAAAACAGACTTACAGATTATTCTACATATTTCCTAGACTAAAAAAATCTTGAAAACAAAACTCACATGACATTACGCACTAAATCTAACTAAAAAGAAAAAAAACAAAGGCAACACCAATAGGCAGCACAATAAAACATTATGAAGCTCATAATCATATTTTTCCGCTAAAAAATCGCGAGTACGCCATAAAACTCCTTTCCCTCCTTTATTTAAGGATTGCTTTCGCATCATAAATTCGTTAAACATTGAAGCACTTTCGGTACCATTTAGTTCTTAGCTCAGGACGAGTCCAATTTTCTGCCTCGTTATGCGTTAAAATTGCCATGCGACGGCCTCTTGGTGTGTACTTGAGTTATGGTAGTGATATGTAAGACATTTTGGGTGGGTTATCGGTCACCCTAGTTGCAAGCTAGTGGGGGAGAGCTCAGATTGTTGAGTGAGACATATTAGGACATGACAGTTAACAAATTGTTGAAAAATTGCTGCAGAAGATAAACACAAGGTTTTCAACGAGGATAGAAGCTACATCACACGAAACATCGAAAAACTGGTTACAATACTAGGAAAGAGGAATATTGGTCACTATTTATTATGTTTGACAAAGGTTATGTACAAACAAAATACTATAAGCAAAAAGTTCTGGTTACTGGTTTTTATAGTTCTGCTGCATATATCATCATCTGCCTAGCCTTTCCCGATTATATTGTCCTTCCAGTCTAACTGGATGCAGCTGAATACTAGTATTTACTGCCCATCTGACCTCCACAACCGAGTTAGTGCTAGGCACTGTGGCACCTGTAACATTTACCACTATAACTTATACAACTATAATTTGACAAATAAGAAAGTGCAAACCAATGCAATAAACGCTTTAGCTAAACGAAAAACAAGAAGGACAAGAAGAGTTCTAACCAACTTAAGCAAAACGGTAAAGTTTACCTCAACACTACACACATACGAAGCTAACTGAAACATTTCCTCTTACCCAAGGGAAAACGGTGTTGGAAATACCAACGTTATACATGTCGCAGTATCATCATTCGCAAAACTATTTTTTGCTAAAATCCTAGGGAATTCGCCAAAACATGCTTATTAGGTACCCACATCGCGAACAAAAGAGACTCAGCACTTTTTGAACGCCGAAAACTACATAAAACAGTCCCCCAAAACGCCCGTTTGTTTTGGTTCGATGAGTTCATACGCAGATTTGAAACCGATTGCCATACAGTTTTAAACATACGTTACAAATTGACTAGCCTATCAGCAATCAATTTTCATATAATCCTAAGCAGGCTGGTTTCTTTACAAGCAGGTTCAGGCAGGTTTGGTTTAAGTCCTAGAATGTTCACCTTTTTTTTTTTTTTTTTTTTTTTAAGGATGGGAAATCATCAAATGACCCCCCCCCACTCTGGGCGGAGCGGGAGGGAGTGTCAGACTCTTACTGACTAAAAACCATCCATGTTCCTTCCTCGCCTTAGAATGTTCACCTAAAAAGGATTTTAACATGTATCCTTCGACGTTCTAGAAACTTGTATCCTGTTACGCAAAGCAAAGAGTGCCTTGCAACTAAGGCATGTAATTTGAATGATTAACCTGACGCTTACGCACTTGAGAATGTTCCACTAAGTACTTTCTTGTCTCGTTTGATGCTGCAAAACCCTACTAGCTTCACTTTGGATTGCTTAGGTTTTTAAATTATTATATGGATATTTAAATAATTAAGTGGGGGTTTTTCTGGTAAACATACGGAGCAAAACTAATAATAATTATTAAAATTAACTTTTTTTAAGCTATTAAATAAATAAGCAATTCTAAACAGCAAATTATATAAATAAGAAATGATAACATATTTACTATTATTATTACTAGAGACTATTAGGATTTTTAGATAAATGGAAAAAAATATTTAATAGTATAAGTTATAAAGCGCTTTTCCTCTCTCTATTTATTTACTTTAAAAATTGCTGTGCCCGACAGGGTCCATAATTGTTACTTTAATTTTATTTACCACCAATTACCACATTATGGTTAAAGCAATAAATGATTTTGATTTTGATTTTTGAACTAAGGTTTCTGGAAGATTTTGTTTCAATCAAAATCATAATAATATGGTATATACACATTATTGCTTTTCCTGAATTTTAAGCATAGGAGGCCTCAGTCCAGGCGTAGATTTTTCTCAAAAACTAAAACTAAATATTTTTCATAACGTTCCATTATGTAACGCATTATTCTATTATCATCATTCTCTCCTGCTTTTATTCTAGGTAATGTATTTGCTTACATTCTTGCTTGCCTGCAGCATATCTTCTTTTCTATACTTCTCTATTACTCGTTATCTCAGCAATCACCTTCTTCCTAGCAATATCATTTTTAACGCAGTCCATACACTGTTTCTTTGGTCTTTTCTACAGATGCTATCCCTTATTAAAATTATGGTCAAGCGGTGGTTTTCCTTTTAGTCTTACTCCTTAACATTTATTTTAGACAATTTTCATCTTCTAACATTCTAAGGAAGTATATTCGTCATGTTGTTATGCCACATTGGAACGCAAGTATTTTAACAAAAGTTCCAAAAAATCAATCGCCACAAAATATTTTAGTACTAGCTTTCATCGGAATTAAGAAAATAATTTGGCAAAGGTACGCTAATTTGGATCTTGTAACAACGGGATAGACTGAAATTCTCCAATAAGGGAAAAAATACGACCAATAAACAATTTTATCTACATGAGAAGAATAAAGTTTGCTTATCTTAAGACATAACACGTGTTAGCATTATTATGATCGCGTCGGTTTATTCGTTGTATTTCTCTTCGTGTTATGAATTTGACAAATTGGGGCATTTTGTATAGGCATTTCTTATTTTTTATTTTATGAGAGTAATTTATTTTCTGTCTGGGCAGAACACAAGTAGGAAAATGGATCAGCAATATAATTTAGCAGAACCAAAGTGATGTTCTGTTTTCGGATTATTCAACAAAACTATAACTGAGACGAAAACTAAGAAACTTGACAATGTGACCTTCCACCAGCGAGACTGATGGTGGAATAGTGAAAACTATTTTGTCTAATGTGGATGTAAATGTGCGTGTGTGAATGTGTTGTAAGTATTTGCAAATGTCGCATCGCGATCCTAAAAAATCTTTGAGGTCGATTATAAGATAAAAGGAGCTCGTGGGTAACTAATCACAGTCACTCAGGTTGATCAGTCCTTAAATGGGTAAATACCAGTAGCGAGGGGTTCATACAACTCAAAATCTTCCCTTCGGAACAACCACTGTACTGGAGTCTACTATTGCCAAAAGTAAAACAATGTAGGTAAAACAGTTAGGATGTGATTGCCCAAACATGACTAAAACTTCAAATTTACACCGGACCGGCTTACCTTACCCTTCGCTACTGGTAAATACATATACCGAGTTTTCTCTGTGCCTCGAAAGGCATTGATTTTGATTTTGTTTTTTTTATTTTAGTCCCGGCTGTCGTTTGTAGATCTGACGACGTATTCACCTTTACACCGCGCGGTCGTGGCACGGTCTCAGGTCTTTACACTCCAATGGAATCATAAAGGCTAATGAGTAATTCAAGGCTATTTTTCCATGGAATTTTACAAATCTATTTTGAAACATCAATCAAGCCCATTATTTACTCACAATTTCATTTAACAAGTACCTATTAGGAGTGGAACAAAGTCAAAGCAAATAACTAGGCGTTTCGACAGCTTAAATATCAGATTTAATTACTAAAGCTAGTACCGACTGCACTGTAATTATTGACGAACGGTCTCTCGTATTCACTCTTTTGTTTCTTTGTAATTAATTAAAATAGGAGTAGAAGTGCTTTTAAGGTTCATTTTCGGTGGATATTTGAAACCTGCCAGTTGCTTTTCAAACAATTTCAAGAGTGGCTAATTACAGGCTAAACTATTGGTCTGGAAAATTCGCTTTATATTTTTTAATTAGTACATAAAAATATATATTAACTGTTTTGATTACCAAAGCCAAGGGTTTATTATACAACTGATAGCATTCCCGCTGCTGCGACAGAGGGCTCCTTTTCGGTAGAGGGAATGGACAGCATTTCACCACAACCACCGTTGGGTTCGCATACTACTCGTATCTTTGTTGCCAAATGGCAAAAAACGGAACCCTTATAGATTCGTCATAATTTTCTGTCTGGCTGTCCGTCCCTCCGTATGTCACAGCCACTTTTTTCCGAAACTATAAGAACTATGCTGTTGAAACTTGGTAAGTAGATGTATTCTGTGAACCGCATTAAGATTTACACACAAAAATAGAAAAAACACATAAAAAAAATTTTGGGTTCCCCATAATGAACAAATGAACTGATCTTTTTTTTTTCATCAAACCCATACGTATGGGGTATCTATGGATAAGTCTTCAAAAATGCTATTAGGTTTCTTATATAATTTCTTCTAAACTGAATAGTTTGCGCGAGAGACAATTCCAAAGTGGTAAAATGTGACTGTCCCCCCTGTAATTTCTAAAATAAGAGAATGATAAAACTAAAAAAGACGTGCTGCCATTTTTGTGGTGGTTTAGTTTACCTTTTTAAAGCCGTGGTGTAATTTAATTCCACAAATTAAATTACACAAAGTAGGTTGCCTGCCTGAGTTCGAACCTACGACCTCAGTCGCGTCACCACCTCTGCAAATCAAAACGAGGTTCGTATATTCGATGAAATGGCACATTCAGTGAAATGGCTCTTCAATGATGAAGCGTCGAGCGCTTTCGATAGTCAGAACTATTCCCGTTCACTTCAACATCAACATCATCATTTTTACCAAAAGACGTCCACTGCTGCACATAGGCCTCCTCCAAGTATCGCCACATTGACCGGTCCCTTGCGACTCGCATCCAACGGAGCAACTTTCACCAGGTCATTGGTCCACGTAGTAGAAGGACTTCCAACGCATCGTCTTCCAGTTCGCGGTCGCTACTCCAGAAATTTTCAGCCCCATGGCCCATCCGTTCTGCGAACAGTGCCCACTGCCACTTAAGGTGAAAGCGTCAGGGTGGCCCGTAAAATTTAACCTAGGTTTTTTGGAATTTGCGGGCCAGTGCTGGGTTGTATGTTGTCGGAAGTACAGTTCGAGGCTGTGCGTATATGGTTGAAGAATTATAGTCACCGGAATTGTCGGTGCAGCCGGCGAGGAACGAATTTTTTAGGGTCAAATACGTTCCTCGACTTTTATAAACTGTGAGAGTTGTGTTGATGATTTTGATGATTATAATTCTGTGACTGCATAAGTCTTGCAGCCGCGAACGATGTTTTACATCAGCGTACAACTTGCTACTGCCCTGCGAATTGCAAAAAAAGGTTGGAAAATTTGAATTTCGCGGGCTATTCTGGAGCATCAATCTTAATTAATGTGATATTATTTATTTCAAATCAGTAATTATCATAATTCGCATGAAATTTATGAATAATTATGTCACCGTAAAATTGTCAAATATGTTATATTGTAATATCTCTAGCGATATTGTAAAGTCTCGAATTATTGTCAAATGAACATACTGCTTACAACAAAACGCATTATTTTTCGTGAAATGCATGCGATGGTAGTAAACTTACGCGGTGTGGAGGGAAGGAGGGGTCCCCCTTGCCCAGTGGCACAACTCTCATGAAAAGATAATGCACCATTCCTGAGAAATACCGATTAATATAACATAACCTTAAAATACTTTATATTCCCCATAAAAAGCGTAGTCGACGGAGCCCCGCTTCGCGGGGGTTATTTCCGAGTGCAGGGTTTAAAGGAACCTAACTAACCTAACGGGGCGGTGCCCCAAGTCCCGATTATGGGGGCAGAGATACTTCCGTATGTTCAGTTGACAATAATTCGAGACATTACAATATCGCGAGAAAAAACACGTTATATTGTAATATAACGTGTTTGACAATTTTACAGTGACAATTATACAACATAACTGGCGAAATGCGGGTGTACCATTAGGTAAATCTCTGCTTAACCCTTCGTGGATTACAGCCGCCATTTTATGTTAGGTATATTTTCACATTTTTTTTGCTTTCCTACTTATTTCAAATTTTCAGGTTTTCAAGGCTTTACGGTCATTAACGCAATGCAAATCACAACACGATCCCAACGCTAAAATGTGTTAAAAATAAATAGAATTTCTTCCGCCCCGCCACGTAGCTGTTAATCAAATTATTTTTCCATCAGTCTCTTTAGCTTGCTATTAATTGTACGGCGACAAAATATTTTCAAGATCCACTAATGATTTTTTGACGAGGGTACCCGAATTTGTTTCATGAAACAACAGTGATTTTAGTGCTTTACTTCGATCGACGGTGTAATTTTGGGCTACCTTTAGTAATTAGGGTTTGTTTTATATTCTGGAATTCAATTAATTTGAAGAGGTTTTCTAGATGAAGTGTCCATTGTTTATTTTGGAAGGCAGCAACTTTGCTACGAATTTGTGAACTCTACAAGACTTAAGAGAAGCAGTAATGAGATCATGTTTTAAACAATAGTGTTTCGAACCAGTATTTCTCAATTATTATAACAATTATTATTTCGCATTTTCCAAACTACTGCTCACGTTATTGTACCTAATCATTATGCTATGTCCAAAATAAACGAAATACGCCAGAAAATGCGACAAAACTAACTGCTGTCGGTATGTATTTATCGTTTTCACGTATTATTGAGCTGAGTAATTACGATGAATTGTGGCACGTAGATAGATCAGAGCAAAGCTGCATAGAACATATGAAAACAGGTATTTATCGCGAATTTACCTTTAATTTAAGCCCGACGTTTCGACCGGATTGCACCAGCCGTGATGGTCGCGGGGAAACGCCCCACGGATTGGGTGGGAGGAAAATTCGCGATAAATACCCGTTTTCATATGTTTTAGAAAGCTACATAGAACTAAATTTTATTATAGACTCACACACAAATACTAGACCTACCTAAAAGTGTGTTAAAAATCCAAAAACATGTGCCTACAAGCTGTTAGAAACATACTCTTGGCCCCCAAAAACAAAGTGCTCTAAATAAGTAAACCTAACTAAACCCACTAAATAACTCAACCTAATTAGTGTAAAACAATACCGAGGGTCGTTTACTTGGGGTTTCTACGTAGAAATAGATTCTATCAACACTGCCCACTGGCAAAAACTACTAGAACAGTGGCTTGGCAACAGTTAATTAATCAGAATTGAGGTTCCAAGGATACACTTTTGTGCTAAGAAAAATCGTTGTTATGTCTTACGTGGGATAAATAATGTTCTGGGTAGCTTTAAGGGAACATGGATTGGGTTTTAGGGTTAACATTTTTACGACCTATGTATATTTTAACCTAAAATTTGAGGAGCTTTGAAATATTATGTAGGTTTCAGTTTATTTTTTCTAAATTAAACACACTACATCACGCCTGCAATCCCTTAAGGGTTACGCACGTTTCTTCCGTTATATTTAAGTCCTGCGAAAAAGGGGGTGAGCCTATAATTGCCATCAATCGGGCGCCAGTCCAGACTCCATAGCTGTTACTATGAAATTTCTGTTGGAAAAATGCAATATCCAAAAAAAAAATGCCAGAAAGTGCGGTAATCCCAGATTTAGATTAGAATAGATCCTGACAAATTTGTCAGCATCAGAAATGTAGGAGTTTTGGACATCATCATCATCATTTCAGCCGATAGACGTCCACGTCGTCCACTGCCGGACATAATCCTCCCCCAAGTGTCGCCACATTGACTGGACCCGTGTGACTCGCACGCATCCAACAGAATTTCGCAAACTCCACCTTGTTTTGAACATATAATAATTATAATTAAGCCTTTTATTCCGAAACCAAACAATTACACTAACAATAATCACAAAAAAAAAAAAAACACAAAATGTCTCAAATTTCGGTGTGCCTCGTGGCATAGGCCTCCTCTAACAGTTTCCATTGTCGTCTGTCGCTGGGTACCCTCCTCCAGTTTGAACCTGCTGTCAGCTTTATTTCATCCTCCCAGCGGACAGGCTGCCTTCCCCGATTTCTCTTGCCGTCTCTTGGGTACCATTCTGTCACTACCTTGCTCCACTTGCCTTTAGTGTCACGCATCATGTAGCCAGTCCACCTCCATTTTTGTTGGTCTATTTTTATTAGGATATCGGTCAGTTTTGTTTTGGACCGGAGATCTGTGTTCCTTATTCTGTCCTGTCTCTTTGAGCCTACCATGCTTCTCTCCATTGCTCTTTGACACTTGGCAAGCTTTTCTCTGAGCGATTTGGTGAGTGCCCATGTCTCACACCCAAAAGTTAGACACGGGAGTATACATGTGTTGAAGGTCTTTCTTTTCAATGCCATGCCTAGGTCTTTTGACTTCATGATCTCCTTGAGGGACCAGTATTTTTTTCCAACCAATTGCAATCCTCATATTAATTTCCTGGCTAGTTTGGTCTTTGGTGGATATGACTTGACCAAGGTAAATGTAGTCCTCTATATAGGCCAAAGCTTCCTCTTTCATTATTATATCTACCTTTTTAGAGTTAGTCATTAGTTTTGTCTTGCTGTAGTTTATTTTTGGACCAATTTTTTCGCTTTCTTCGCTCAGATTTTGTATCATGGTTTGCAAGTTTTCGAACATATAATGCATAAGAATTAAAAAGATTATTTTATTAAGGCAAAGGCCTACTACAGTCTTTGCAGAGAAGAAGAACCTTGAGATTTTTGAAGACTCGCAGAAAACAGATTCTCATTTACAATTCTAGACACAAGAAAATTGTTTCTCCTAAAATATATTCACTGAATGTCCGTGTATAAAGTATCGCATATGAATTCCAGCACCCCACCCGCGAAATAACTTAAAACTGTAATAAATACAAACCCAAGAAATATTGCAATATTACTTTCAAAGTTTAGACAAATGTACGAGTTCCAAGAAACCAAACTTTCATGTCAATGGACCTTTTACTACTGAAACTAACACCTTCACCAGATTTGTTGGTTTCATTTTCTGAGTGGAAAAGCCCTTTAAAGTTTCTCAATCTAATCGGGAGGCGCATAAAATAAAATTAAACTTTAGCCTAAAGTAATAAAGTAGCGTTTAACACTTAGTTTTATGTTGGGTATAAAAATATTTAATATTTATAGAAAGTGGAAATTGATGATTTAGATTTTATTTTCATTACTTCTTTTAGCACTGCTTTAGCAAAAGACATAAAAGTCCTTGTCAAATAGTGCTGCCAAGTGTCAATACCACTCTTGCCTTTTCTCATGCATGACACACAGGTCCCTCACTGATGAGACCTGAGGGATAACTGCTACAGTTTGATGCCAATGGTTTCCTTTTCCAATGAGTTCAACAGCATTCATGGCGGTTTTAGGCAGACGCTCAAATGCTTGTTTATATTTGATAGTACTCCGCGACTTCGTCCGCAAAAATTGTAATAGCTTGACTAATTTGCTTGTTATCAATATAGTTTATAGCATACGTTACTTGGAAAAGATGTAGCTTTATAATGGTGAATTTTTTTTTTAATCGCTTGAGAAGTTCTTGAGTTAAATCATAACAAACAAATCTTTTCTATTTTTAATGTTTGTTTAGAAGTTTTGATACCCCATAGCAGACAAAATAATCTGTGCTTAATCCGGCTAATCGCAACATAAATACGCAAAGACTGGACGTTGACACAATAATTATCCCAGTGATACTGCCGAGCCTAGTGTTAGTTTACTACCTGTGGTCGTACTGTCCAGTGTCCATAGCAAACAGTTTCTGTAGGTGCCTACATTAGTGTACATACACAGTGTGTTCGTACGTACGTAGTCGGCTTAGTGAATGTTTAAACGGGAATATAACTGGCGAAATAGAGGTTGGGCTTCTGAAACTGGTTTAGGTATCTATAGTATATTAAATCTATTCTAATGTTTTATTTAATACTAGCACTTCGTGCGCGATCATTGTGATAACTCGGGTTAATTTGCATGATATCCCTTTGGCGAAACTGGTTGTGGAACAGTCGACCCCACGTGACCTTAAACCTGAAGAAGAATGTCACCTTTTTTAACGACATGAAAGATGAAAAATCGACGAAAAAGAAAAATCGATCATTTTATTTCTTCAAAAGTGTATTGAAAAACGTCGTTTGATACACGTGGACATTTGTTATTGCAGTTCTCGGCTCAAAATTAATAATTAATATTAAATACTGCCTTGAACTACAAAAACAAACTTTCTCCACTTGTATCAATTCTTTAATATTTAATGAAAAAAGTAGTTGAATCAATCAAGCTTTGGAAAAGTAATCAGGGGACTACGAAACGTTGTTTTTGTGTACTTTTAAGTGGTATTTTCTGCGGTTGTCTCTTTCGCGCTGTCCACGCGGTCATTTGGGCACTTCGCAGCAAACATTTTACAAATACCTATTTTACAATTCTCTCGGCCGCTTTGTTTCCCTTATAATGCCGACTACGGGCCAGAACAAACGAACCAAGCTGCATTAGGCATTTCAACGATTGAACTTACATTTCAACCACAGACCAAACTATATAAATATCCATGCAAGGAGTTTCACCTCAGCAGTGCAATGGGTGGGGACCAAACTCACGCCTGAGACGTTGTTCCATTGTGGCTACGGAACCAACCTGCGGTTGCCTGCGGTTCCAAGATGACCACGATAAGCAACAATGTGTCGGTTCCAGCCGCTCGAACAATGTTGTTGATAGTCCATTCAGTTAACGCATTCATTGGACGCGGGTAGTTGATCGGAAGACGTGTATCCTAGTTTGAATTTATGAGTTGTTTTGTACCTATAGCGTGCACTACGAAAGTCACCGGGTTTTAGAGCTGAGTTGCTGACTATCTTCTACATTCAATAAAACTAAACTTGAAGGAAATGACGAACTTCAACAAAATTTTAAACATTGTTGTACCAGCCACACGAAGAAGCAGAAAATTGATCATTCTATCAGCTTGAAGTTACTATTGATGAAAAGACAATGTAAGTCAATAAATTGAGGAAAATAATAGTTTTATTGATGAACCACCTCGCATTGTTATATCACCTGTAGAACATCATCATTGACCTTAGAGATGTTCTACAGAGTTCCATGACGGCTGACCACTTTTTAACCTTATTACGTAGCGCATAAGAGTGAAAAGTGGCAAACAGTTCTTGTCCACATACTAAACTCGGTTTGTTTAAATTCGAAGTTACATTAGCGTTGCCACAAATGCAATTGTAGCAACAGTACAAAAAGTATTACGGTGCCATTTATGCCACAAATGAAGAACTAACATGGAAATTCCAACTGACAATAACTGCCGGGCAGTACCTAGGTCACAACACCCGTCTGTTCGAAAGATACTCTTTTTCCTACGGCTATGAAAACCTTTACACCCTGTTATTCATACCATACATACAACAAGCATACACAATCATTTTCAGAACACATTCCAGCAAATTCGTGTAAATGTGCTTCTTCATTTGCCATTGACAAACTACGTACGGTATAGATTGTCCAATTGCCATTGGGAGTCTAGTCACTAAACCTGATGGATTATTGGTCCCCTACATATCCGTCTGATATCGGCTTCTTGTTTGCATGGGCCATCAGTTGGCTAGCTTCGGCAATCGCTAATGGTCTGCTCTACGTTTGCGTTTGTGCAAATAAAGGACTGGTGACAGGTGCCCAATGTGGCATACGTCAAGGTTTTAAGACTGGTCCAAACATCGAGAGCTTTTAAAATATAAATTCTCTAAATTATGGAAAAAATAATTGTTTACAAGGATAGCATGATAACGTAAAAATAAAACATAGACACCGGAAAAGTGACTTGTAATTATAATAATAAAAAATAATCGTATCACACGAAGAATCAAATCGACCAATCGGCAATATTCCAGTCTCGACATAGACTAAATCGCAAAGACCTTCTCTTCATCCTTCTCTTTCGGATAGACCTGCTCTGTTTTGCCCCACCAAAAGTGCTGGTGGAAAAGTAGTCTTATTTTGACCAAGCAATTTTAGCTAAACTTTAGACACAACTCAAAACTCGGATGATCTAGTGTGGTTCATCCTTGACTTAGGTTACGGCTTTCTACTTCCTAACTATTTGACTTAGTTCATGCAAATAAGTGTCAGTTGCATTCACAGAACATTCATTGAACATTGTTATTCAAAATGTTGTGTCTGAAAGTTTAGTCACTATTAAAAACACGTGCAAGCTATATTTAATTGAATTCAGTAACGAAATTAACTGTTTCAGAAATTTTGGAATAGTCTTAACTTCATTACAGACAGACTATGCAAATTTTGATTAATTTATTCCAGTTATTTCGTACTTATGGTGATTTGTAACGGGAATAGTAGATAATAAATCCTGCCAGGTTCCAACACTGGCGCAGAATTTTTATGAAGAATTAATTATTTCAATAACTGCTTCGTTGCTTTAGTGGTCGTAACGCTACTGCTGCACATGAAGTCCCGGGTTTGATTACCGGATCGCCCAGTATTTTTGGGTTTTCTCATCAGAAATTTCTGTGCCCGGTCGATGGTAAAGGGTTCCACCCCATGTTAATCTTGCTGTACAGGTCACTTGATAACGCTTTGGAAAGAACAGGCGTGATGTTTTGGAGATATTTTTTTTTAATAGTAACGTTGAGTTCTCTCGACAACCTAAAACTAAAACCAAATAAAAAATCAGAATAATAACAGGAATCACATTTCTAAACATCGCCCTATTTTGTATTGACTATAGAGACAAAAGCGACTGATTACTCTCATTCTCATAATTCCAATTTTGGTATAATGAAGCGTTTATTCCAACCAAACGATAAATAAAACAAAATGGCGGTTCATTATGACTATCAGTTATCTCTTACGCTCTGACGCGTGCGTTTAACTTCATCGCGAAATTAATTGTAATAAAGTTAAAATTAAATTACATCAGTATTTAAACGTTTTGAAAATGATATTATTATAATTTTAAGTGCGATTTGATGAATGGAGAGGGAGGAAGGTCAAAGGAAAGATGGATGGACTATGTGAGGACTGATACAAAAAGGAAAGGAGTAAATTATGCCGTGACGTCACACAGGGGAAACTGAAAGAAGAAAACGTGTTGCAACAACCCTAAATAGAATGGCACAAGTGCAGGAAGATGTTGATGTTAAAGTGCGTTTTCACCGTCATATTAATTTCAAGTATCGTATAGTATAGTATCGTATTTTTCACAAATATACTGAACAATACAAAAGGTCTCACCTAAAAGAATCCTGAGCTTATAGTACTGTGCACAAATAGAGATCACTGTGTGGCAAAGCTCAATAACACAGTGAGCCCAGGATCCTACAATCAAATTTCAACCCACCGAATCAACTGATAAGGCAGTATTTGACACTACAAATCTAAACTGAAAGTAAATCCCTCACATTCGCAACCTGTTATTTCAGAAGGACGTATATTACAGTATTAGGCGTAAAGTGCATAATGTGCAATGGGCAGTATTTCAGAGGTCGCACACATTTTGTCAGCAGTTTGCTCCGCGTGGTCGAGTCGGCGACTATTCTAATAATACTTGCTACTGTTTGCTCAACAAACAATTTGAAGTTATTTTCAGATTTTTGAAATCATTAAGTGATTGTAAGCACGTGCATATATTAGTATTGTACACGTAAGTACCTATGTAGATCATAATTATGTGGTACGCCCATTTTATTTTCTGGAAAGTGTAATTGAAAATCCAGTGTGCTCGTTGTAGATTTTTAATGCTACAACTTTAACTATGCTGCAAAAGCTAATTCTTACATTTAGTTGAGCTTTGCGATCCTAAGTGCATAGAGTAAAATGTTTTCTGTTGTTGTAATATCATAATTGTGAACGAGTAAAAGTTGTTTGTAATGCTAGTATAGGTGATGGTTGGTAACCAAAAGTATGCATACACAAGTCCCTGTGTCAGGTTTCAGCTAATTCAATTACAAATTGCTTTTGAAGCATGGCTGAAAAACCAACTTTTTACTTTAAAAGTGTGTCGAAAAGATATCAAGTTCAAGAACACAGACAAGACACCTTAAGTAGGTGTCTTGTCTGTGTTCTTGAACTTGATAAATCTTTTGCTGGGCCAAAAGAACACAACACATCATCTGCCTAGCCTTTTCCCAACGATGTTGGGGCCGGCTTCCAGTATAACCGGATACCACTGAATACCAGTATTTTACATGGAACGACTGCCTATCTGACCTCCACAATCCGAATAATGCTGGATAATACGATATCACTTGGTAAGACTGATTGTCGGACTTTTTGGGCCACCTGTTACTACTGGAAAGATGACAGCCGGGACCAACAGCTTAACATGCTTCTCGAAGTGCGGAAGAAACTCGGTATGTAAGGGTGGTCACCCATCCACAGACCAATCTAGGCAAGCACGGCTTAACCTAAAGATCGACCCGAGCGGCTGTTATTATTTAGCTACGAGCTCCTCAAAAGGGCACAACTACAACGTACAGTCACATCTAATAATATGTATACACTTTCCTTAGTATTATAGCTATTTTCGCGAGAAATAACGATTGTAACTAGGAGATTGGATATTTTTTATAAAAACATGAGTTCCAGAATACTATGTACAGTGCCGACCAAAAGTCGATAAGCAATCTCACAAAGCAATAGCTTGACGTTTAGTTTGACTTACGACCTTCTACTTTCAACAAAATAGATATTGTCAGCAACTAGTTGTAGTTCATAATTTCAATGCCAATATCTAAGACATGATGGCCTAGCGGTTAAGCCCGTCCAGAATTAAGAGCGAATCAGTAAGCCGTGAGTTCAAATCCCGCACAGTTACTTTTAGTCTTTTTGTAAGTTTTTACTCTACAGAAATATTATATTATTTAACTTGTTTGCTTTGTTCACACATTTCGTAAAGTTAGGGAGGTAGATAGAAAAATAAATCAAGAATTTTGTTAGATTTCTGTGAGGTAGACATGAGTTTTATATTTTAACTTGATCGGAATGAACTTTGTCGTTTGGTTGTAGTCATACAGAATACACTATATAAATGTGGTATTTGATGGTCAGTGACGTGTGGTTTAATAGATAGCGGTATTGTTGTTGGTGTGATTCTTAAAATGCGGGCAAATATTAATATTAAGGCGAGGGCGACTATTATCGCGAATTATCCGCGCTTCATAAAAGTGGCCTTAATAGGACTAAATGTGAGTATTATAATTATTTATGAATTGTAACTTAAACATTAAAAATTTAAAAACGAATGGGTATTATAAATTGTTCATTTATTTGGTGACCTGTGGTTTACTGAATTCGTTATTTTTTTTTTCAATCTATCATGCAAGATAAATAATTAGTGTTTATTATTGGATTTATAAATGCAGAGTGAATGAAGTCACTTTAGTATTTATTACAGCTGCCTAACATCATTTTTTTTGTTTAGAGAAATGCAGTAAGTCTCTGGATCAAAAGGTATGAGGAAGAAGGGAGCCTGGCAAGTAGACAGCGAAGTGGAAGGTCGTCGCTTATTAGCGAAGCGCAGCGACAACATATCGTGGGCGAGTATGAAACCAATGGTTTCACACCTACGACACACTCGGAGTCACCGCAAACTGTTCGCCGTGCCCTCCACGCTGAAGGCTTGCATCACAGAAGATCAGCTAAAATGCCCTTCTTGACAGAAAGACATAAAGAAGAACGATTACATTTCGCACGGGAATATTTAGACTTTCACTGGATTACTTCCATTTTGTTCCGGTTCGCGGTCGCCACTCCAGAACTTTTCGACCCCATCGGCCATCCGTTCTGCGAGCAATGTGCCCTGCCCACTGCCACTTAAGTTTAGCAATTCTTCGGGCTACGTCGGTGACCTTGGTTCTCTTGCGGATGTCTTCATTTCTGATGCGATCACGCAAGTAAACTCCGAGCATAGCCCTCTCCATTGCCCTTTGGGTGACTTTAAGCCGCATACGTCTACTTGACTGCATTGAAAATAATGGGGGTTATACAAAATATTAATCCCTAATGTTCTAGTTTTAATTAGACGTGTCACAAAATATTTAGCGATATTAATAATTCCTAAATTGAGGTTTAGTTTCAATCTTCTTTTCTTCAGGAAAATGAACACTTAAACTATAACCTCAATATGAGTTACATTTATTGTGACGTCACATAAAAAACATATTCACGAAGTATAAATTATGTGTTAGTTTTCAGTAAGCTCTGTTGAATACCGATAGATAGAAGTGGGTATCAACAATTATATTTGTGTTATTAGAATATCCTTGTTATGTTAATAAAAAATGACTTAAAAGTGGGTATATTTAGATTTTTTTGTGTATCTGACACAAAAAAATCTTATGAACGGTAACAAGAGAACTTCTTATATCTAGGTAGGAATGTGACGTTACAAATCTTATTAAAGTTGTTAATTATATGAATAAATGAAACGAATAAAACAATTTTTGTTATCTGTCAGCACGACTTTTTTTTCCACCTTCCAACACCGAAAAAATATTACACAATCTCATAAATAGTTATGATGGGTTATTAACTTATATTTAAATCTTTATAAAAAATAAATAATGAGCATGAACCCATTTCAAAATAAATACCTAAGTAAATAGTTTTTGTATAAAATACAAATATAAATTAAAGTGGTTACAAAAAAAAACCCGTATGTAAACGGGATTTGAACTCAAGACACGTTGATCGTGAATCCACTGCTTAACCTAAACAGCTATCAATACCTGGTAGATAATATGGTCGAAGTTTACCTATCCAATGCAAATACGATCATGCGTTTGCTGCGTGTATAACAAAAGAGACGGTAATATATATCTTTTTGTTTCGTGGAGAGCGACGCGACAACTTGCGACAGTAGGCGACTCTGTGGCTGTGGTGTGCGTAGGTACTGTATTGAGACAGCTTACACATACAGCCGCACGGACGCTCGGCCGTGCGTTCACAGCAAAATGATCCTTCGCGTGCCTGTGCGCTTATGAACGCTTACTGTACGTAATAACATTAAATTTTAATCAGTACATTAGGAGAAACACAATTTAAAAAATTCTAAAGTGTTTACATATTATAAGACGTGACTGTACATAATAATGATGTGTAAGTGGTTTTCTTTTTTATAAACAGCCAAATTCTCTGGCTGCCAACATCGGGCAGGCCGCAACTCGGTGTGGCTCGCTCGGTACGGCCCAACGTTGCGGGGCAATGGCCCACACGTTCAATATCACCGGAAAATTCACTTTATACCACTGCGATACGCATTCTTCTCGTTTTTCCTGTTTTAATTTTTATTATTTGTTAACATTGGTGATATGTGAGTTGGAGATGTTTGTGAAAGATTTTTTTGGCAGATTTTCCGTTACAATGTTAAAAAAATTAACTAAAAAGTAAAAAATAAATAAATAAAAATAGGAAAATAACGAAAAACAACATTGTAATGCAGTCGGGGGACAGTTCTGTGGAAAATTTATTTACAGATCCCCGACTGCATTACAATGTTGTTTTTCTTTATTTTCCTATTTTTATTTATTTATTTTTTACTTTTTAGTTAATTTTTTCACATGGCAGGCGTGTTTTTTAATTTTTTAATTATTATTTTTTATTTCATACCTTTTAGTGACAAAACAACATTTTGACCAACAACCAATGCGAAACTAGATTGCCTTAGATATTTTATCTGACGGTAAGATTTCTGAGGTCATAGAGTTGTACTGGTATTCGGGTACTGTCGTGAGGCGTTGTTTTTTTATTATTAATTATATTTTAAAATATTGAGACATTATCGCCCTCATATTTTTCAGTCTCTTTTCACGTGAATTCGGCGATTCATTTTTATGTTTATTCGCCAATCGACGAGCTTTTTTGGTTTTCTTTGAAAGAACCATTTATCTAATAATACGACTGGTAAACAACGTTAATAATAGAATTACTAAATAAATACTAAAATATACTGCCTTCATTTTGCTTGCTACCATGTTGATTGGGAGGTTGAGCAATAGAGGCGGGTCCTGTTCTCCGACGAGTGCAAAATATGTTTGCACGGCAGCGACTGAACAGTTGTGGCTACAGGCGGCCTGGGGAGCACTTTGCGTAGTGCTGTTTCCCTGAGACAGTGGCTTATAATAATTATAATGGGCCGGGATTTCCTTCGACGGTAAAACGGAGCTGTTTTTCGTGCCTGGAAGAGGACGAGGAGGCGGTCTAACTTCAAACTGCTACATTTCCGATATTCTGCTAGAATATGTGGGGGATATATCGGGGATAACGCTTGTTGTCACACTTCCCGTGCCACAACTGACTACCTCGAGGAAGTTGGTATTGTTTTACTGAACTGCCTAGCGCTCAGCCCGGACTTGAATCCCACAGGGCACGTGTGGGATGAACTAAAGAGGAGGGTTCGTTTAAGAAAACCTGCTCCTTCAAGTGCAAATGAGCTGAAATCGGCTTTGACAGAGGAGTGGGAAGGTATCCCACAAGAATTGATTCAGAAGCTGATCAGGTTGTTACAATGAAGAACCGTCTTCGAGAAGTTATTAGGGCGAGGGAAGGGAATACAAAATATTGAAACTTAATTGAAGGCCAAATTAATTTTTTATTAATTATTTTTGTTGTTGTTTTCTTCATTTATTATGTTTCCATTATCCTTGTGTTCTTCGTGTTCCGGGATAGCTCCTTAAATACTGGTGCATCGTTTATGCTATATTACCTACCTGCATGTTGATGCATGGGTGGTGTTTGCAGCGTTGGCTCAACTCTCTGTACCCAACTAAGTTAATACCATGTGTCTGTTGGTTCAATGGGTATTTTAATTATAATATTGCTCATTATTACAATAATGAGCGCAAATCCCGCCAACAAACTACGCAGTTTAGTGGGTTTAGTATGTAGAAAACAAATTTGGTCATAATCTTTGCGATCATTCGCAAGAAATCGCTTCACTACTGCGTCGGATGCGGGGCAGCGACAGTAGTCTTATGAGCGTGAATGCTATTAAAACTGAAGGCCACTAACATAGGCTAAGGAATACAAACGAATGTATGGGTGCTTTACCTGAAGTAAAGAAAATAATTAAACGATTTATTTAACGGTTGCAGTTTTTAAGAGAAGAGTGAAAGATCATTACCTATCCATATCGTCGTAATTGCATAAGTACCTATTTATTGTTTGTTATTTTATTGTTTTTATAGTAAGTAAGTAAGTAGTAAGTTTGTATAGTTAGTATAGTATATTTATAGTATGTATGAGTATGTATATTGTATATATTTAATTAGGTTTATGCTGTATGTATTCCATTTTCTCTCCTTCTTTTACACACTATGTCTACATCTCTTTTTTTAGTATCTCCTATCGCAGGTATGCTGGAAGAGATTTCTTTAGAAATAAGCATCACCTTTGTACTATTTTCTGTTCCTTTCTTCTTCTCTATATTTAGTGTGTACATAAATTGTTAAATAAATAAATAAATAAATAAATAAATTATTTATCGAAGCTCAGATAAAAGTTTGTTACAAGTTGTGACGTCACGCGAGATTTCAACGTGCTGCAGCTGTATCGTCGTCACTTATCGTTTATTTGACAAGAACATGTACGTGTTCAATAAGTTTTGATAATCTAAGTAATGGACTAAACAGTTTTTTTTCTCAGAAATAGATCCAAGGTTATTAAAATAACAAATCCGCAAGTCCACAACAAGATAATCAAACCACGTGTCCTAAGAAAAACCAATGAACGATACCTACAGGGGTAGCATGTAGTAGGTACTAACAAGTTTTTTATGAAACATAATACTATGTTGTCTAGGAAGGATTTCAATTTGTTGAGGTATTGTTATAGAAACGAATGAAAAGCCGTATACCGTATAAACTCGTTGATTATTATTTTTTAATTTTATAATCGACGACCATCCATTCAACGAGCAACAAAACTATTTGTGAACAAATAGATATTGAGTGCTATAACTGTTCTATATTTTGTAATTTACTCAAAGAGTTCTGGACGATGGTTATATGAGTAAACGAATTTTCAAGAATATTAAAAATTAAGGTGATGTTTCTTCATTAATCATGGCAACCCTATTATTTTCAAAGTTGTTCTATAGCCTATGTTACCCGGGCTAACACAACGATTCTAACGATACCACGCATATTGAAATCGGTTCAGGCGTTTAGAAGTTATGGTGGAATAAAGAAACTCACAAACATACATACATACATACATGAACCCTGAAAACATAACACTCTTTTTTTGGGCAGTCGTGTAAAAAACACCTCTTAACGAAGCCAAAAGTCACTTGTTCTCGCTGTCATTGCGATATTTTTTGGTTCTACACCATGTCTGGAAACCTTCTAGTTGCGGAGATATTTGGGGTTAAATTTCCAACTTTTCGAAAAGTTTTTTTAATACAAGTTTTTATCAAGATGAGTTTACATCTTGCTAAACACCTCTGTGACACCCATACTATTCAAACCATCCACCAGCACAATATTTTAAGTGCGTTACATTGAGTTCTACCACAAAATATGATTTTTCACCAAAAAAAAGTTGTTCCTCAGCAATTATTTTTGCGTAAAGTTACAAAATTTGATGTACAAAATGCTTGGTTGACGGCTTTGTTATGAGATGGTTTAGGGCCTAAACCAAAACTATACAGGGCCTAAACTTTAGGCCCTGTATCATTTCAAAATTCTTGTTTAATCTGAATGACGTTTTAAATATAAACGAACTCATTAATATTGAGAGATTAGCCTAGTAAGGAAAAGGAACTTCCACTTGCTGGATCTTCAGATCGGTCAGGCCCGTAGTACTCTCAACCGCGTAATAACGTAGACGGAGGTAAAGTAGTGTCAGCGTAAGGCCTGGCTTCCACCAAAGCGGATATGTGCCTCGTGGATAAAAGAGGAGATGCTTAGAAGCTAGGGTGTATCCACCGAAGCTGGAAGAGATTCGTACTGCCTGGACCAGAGCAGATAGACTGCATATGCCCATCACCGCTCTGCGTTTAACAAATATGAGACATCTCCTCTCCTGTCTAACCGTTCCCACTTAAGCTAATAGGAGACGAGAAGTGTAAATAACGATTCTATTACTGGTTTACAGCACATTATACCATCTCTCTCACTCTCGCCTCATATCCGCTGCAGTGGAATTCGGGTCTACGGGTCGTAGTTTCTGCTTTCCCCAAAAACTTACCGTAAAAATGCGTGATTATGTACCTAATGTTTGAAACTTCCAAACCACTAAACAATCCGAGCATTAAAAGGAACACGATTTAAATACAGTTCACGATGAAAATACTAAACCCACTGATCGTACAGTGGACGCAGCAAAAAAGGTTTTTCATTAAATATTTTCACGTAGCGAACTCGCCCGTATCATGATAAATGGGTTTGACTCTTAACAATGTTAGTTCATCCAAAATGTATTGAGTAAAACGTAGCCGCACTAACTGAACTGTGAATGAACATGCCTTGATGGTTGACATAGTCTTACGAGGTAGGCAGTTAACGAGGTTGAAGTTTTTTATACGTTACAATTACTAGAAAACAACACATGCTTTTGTTATTCCTTAATATAATGTACTCGTACATATTTTCATTGATGAACGCTTTAGAAATAAAAGGGCTCCTAAATGCCGATCTTCTTTAGGGTCCTACATCATTTCAGCCGAAAGACGTCCACTGCTGGACATAGGCTTCCCCCAAGTGTCGCCACATTGACCGGTCCCGTGCGACTCACATCCAACGGATTCCCGCAACCTTCACCAGGTCATCGGTCCACCTAGTGGGAGGTCTTCCAACGCATCGTCTTCCGGTTCGCGGTCGCCACTCCAGAACTTTTCGGCCCCATCGGCCATCCGTTCTGCGAGCAATGTGACCTGCCCACTGCCAGTTAAGTTTGGCAATTCTTCGGGCTACGTGAGTGACCTTGGTTCTCTTGCGGGTCCTTGCTTATGGGAAAAAGCCACACCGTCAGCAAGCGAGCGAGGCGAATTTAGGGGTATAAAGAACCGTAACGGATAATTTTTCTAAGGTTGATGGCAAAAAACTCGCACCTAACTATATCAATTAACATACCTGATCTAATGGCACATTTTAACAACCCCTTTAGGAAGGCAGGCGTAAAGTCATTATATCGAAAAGTTATGGGCTTAGGCTTGTGACACATCGCATATTTAAAACAAGCTTCTGCCCGCGACTTCGTTTGCGTGAAGTTTTGATATCGCAACGCATCGCCTGCTCAACGGAAGCTTTTTCCCCGTTTTTACAACATTTTTCATTCCTGCTCCACTCCTAATAGCCATAGCGTGATGTTATATAGCCTAAAGCCTTCCTCGATAAATGGACTATACAACACAATAATATGTTTTCAATTTGAACCAGTAGTTCCTGAGATTAGCGCGTTCAACCAAACAAACAAACAATCTCTTCTGCTTTATAGTATTAGTAAGTATAGATAATAAGATAATATAGAAGATTAGAATACATGTAAGAAATAAAAAGCGTATTTATTGACACACAAGTCTCATTGTTCCATTTAAATTAAAACACGGACGAAACAATTATGTACATTAATGTGTAATTACCGCAAATAGAATAATGTTGTGTTTTCATCAAGACTGCTGACATTTGTATGCTTATTCAGGCGTATCTACTCCTTGTCTACGCTTGCGAAATAATACTTACTGACTTACCCAGACCACAGATCATAGAAAACTACGAACGCCTAGGCTTATCTTAGCATTTATTGAGAATCATACCATATTTGTTGGCCTCTCGAATATCCCACTGTTGGGCTAAGGCCTTCCTTTTTCCCTCCAAACTGCTCGTATTTTTGCGATCTCTGGCCGTGGATAAAATGAGTGAGAAATGATGAGTATTATCTGCTACTAATACTTCGTCCGCAGAAAACATGACTTAAATAGCTTGGCTGTCAAATAAAAAAAAAATTAATTGGATCATTATTTCTAGAGATTTACTCCCTTATACAAACTTACATACAAATTTTACTCTTTTTTTATATTTTTTACAGCCATTTTTCAGTGAGAAAAGTCTCACTAAGTACTGTCGAACAAGCTATTTGGTAAACTTATATTGTCACTTACGGGATATCTCCCGTGATTGTTTATTAAGTTGAGTTGAGTTGTTTATAATCACGGAAGATATCCCGTAAGTGACAATATAAGTTTAGTTTCAAACCGTGAATGCCTAAAACAGTGTTTAAGCTATTTGGTTTACACTTTACAATGTAATTTGTGGGTTAAACTGTAAAGCACATAGCTTGTTTGACCGTACTGTGGTGAGTATATATAATTATCCTGTCTTCGTCTTACGAGATTTAAATGTTTACCTGTAGTAGCCCCGCTACGCTTTGACTCACTCGCACATAGTTTAGCACCATAGGAAAAAAAAGAGATAGCACTATGTCCATAGGCGCTTGATCACCCTACTAAAACATTCCTCATTCGTTTCCGTGCGCGCGCGGCTACCGCACATAGTGACAGAAGTTTTTTCGGTTTACGGATTTTGTTGTTGTCAAACAGTTATAAAATCTTAATAATGCCAAAAAGGAAGCATGAAGACAGTAAAGAAGATAAATGGCGAAGAAAATTAAAGAAATATGAACACAAATTATCCAAGAAAAGACGTCGTCATAGACGCGAGTCAATTGAAGGTATGTACCAACTACCCACAAAAAAGTTATTTTTTTTTAGTGATCGTTGTTATAGTACAAAATACAAAGGTTATATTTATAATAGTTTTTTGTACAATGGTACCTTAGATCTAACACGAGATGTTAGACGGTACATCAAACATTCGAGTCAATACGAGATATTGACCCATTGTTTTCTTTTTTTTAGAGTCAATACGAGATATTGACCTAGATATTGTGTTTTTATTAGAGTTAATACGAGATATTAACCAAAAATATCGTTCCAGAATATCTGGAATCGGACAGCGGTGCGTCTAGGCTTTCGTCGCCTGACCGCTCGCCTACGCCGACGGCTGGGGCGGCGGATGACATACCGGCTGACTCGGCGAGGCCCGTGGATGAGCCAAGCACCTCTGCGCGGTGTGCGTCACCCGTGCCACCCGAACTTTCTACAACGGGGGGAAGTACATCACAGCCAGCTGACCCCCAGGGTGTGACAGTCCCGGCCGATGACGCTAATACAAATGGCGATAATATTCCTCCTATCCCAGATCCCGAGCTCCTAAGGGCTCTAGGTGATTTCGAGGCTGAAACCGCCGATTGGGGTCCTGATATTGTAGCTGATTTAGCGAAGAGATGGGACCCTATCCTTAAAGATGGCCTTAAAAAAGATACACGAGAGGAACTTATAAAAAAATACCTACCTCCAAGAAATTGTCCCCTAATAAAAGCTCCAGCGCTTAATCCTGAATTAGCTGCAATGCTAAATGAGTCCGCAAAAAATCGTGACGTAAGGATTCAGAAGAAGCAATCACAAATGGGCTGCGTTCTTACTATATTAGGAAGGACGATGTCAGGTATATTGACCAAATCCGGTGACACTGCCGATATACTTCGTCTCCTTACAGACGCGACAAAGCTGTTGTCAGATTCTCATTACTTGGAGACTGAGACTGGAAGATCTCTTGTTACTCCGATGGTTGACAAGACATTTTTAGAGCCTTTTAAGGATCGAAAGAGAGACAGTCATCTTTTTGGTGAGAAATTAGGAGAATTTATTAAATCTTCACGTGGAATACAGATGACAGGCAAGCTGATCCAGTCTGCAGCTCAGACGAGCACTTTAAACTACAAAGCCCCGCCGTCACGCCAGCCTTATCAACGCTACGTTCGTGGGCAGCCGAGACGGGGCGGCGGGACCAAGCCAGGATCGAACTACCGGCGTCGCGGGTCAATGCAGTTGCCAGCCCCTCACCAGCACCCTGCACCACGCCGCAAACCAGCGGGAGCGGCCCCCACAACGAAGCAGTAACTTCTCAGGTATACTCTCATGCTGGTCGCTTAAGGCATTATATTGAAGCTTGGAAAGAGGTTACTAATGACAAAACGATACTTGAGACCATTTCTGGTTATAAAATTCCCTTTCTTAAGTATCCTGTACAACATCTGGGTATGATTCCAAAATCGTCTTTTTCGAAAGACGACAGGTTTTATATTAAACAAGAATTGAATCGTTTGTTGCAAGCGAATGTCATACGTAAATGTAATCCTACCCACGATCATTTTGTTTCTAGTATTTTTATCATTCCTAAGAGTAATAGTGAAAAACGACTGATTCTAAATTTAAAAAAATTAAATACATTTGTCGATGTTAGCCATTTTAAGATGGAAGATGTTAGGACAGCTGTCAAGTTAATGACACTTAACTGCTACATGGTAAACTTGGACTTGAAAGAAGCATACTTTCTGATACCTATTCACAATGATCATGTAAAGTTTTTGAGATTTTATTTTGATAATATTCTGTACGAATTTTTGGTTTTACCTTTTGGATTGAGCTCAGCTCCACATGCTTTTACAAAACTTATGAAACCAGTTTCTACTTTTTTACGATCTCGAGGTTTTAAATCAGTATTCTATTTAGATGACAGTTGTTATTTCGGAGACAGTTATGAAGAATGCTTAAAGAACATTAACGAAAGTATTAAGTGCCTAGTGAACTTAGGATTTGTAATAAACTATGAAAAAAGTTCACTGGTACCAACCCAACGTTGTCAGTTTTTAGGTTTTATTTTAAACTCTAAGAACATGACCCTAGAGCTCCCTTTAAAGAAAAGACGCGACATTTTGTCACGTACTGAAAATATGCTTATTACGACGAGAATCACTATTCGTGGTTTTGCTCGCTACTTAGGCACCCTGACAGCTGCCTGCCCGGCCGTTGCTTACGGGTGGTTGTACACAAAATCTTTAGAGCGGGCTAAATACCTAGCCTTATTGGATAATGACGATTATGACAAGATGATGACTGTTCCAAATAGTTTACGCGTTGATTTGACTTGGTGGAAGTCTTCAATTTTAAACACGACAAACCCTATCAGACCAATGTCGTTTGCATTAGAGATCTTTAGTGACGCATCTAGTATTGGCTGGGGTGCAGCCTCTGGGGGAGAGAGTATAGGCGGTTCGTGGACGGAAGTCGAGCGTGCTAGTCATATTAACTATTTGGAACTCCTCGCAGCCTATTTTGGACTTAAATCTTTCGCGACCAAGGTCACTAATTGACACATACTCTTACGCATTGACAATACGACGGCGATCGCTTATATAAATAGAATGGGTGGAGTGCAATACCCACATCTCAATGAAATTACTCGTAGAATATGGACGTGGTGTGAAGAACGGCAGATATTCCTTTTTGCTTCCTACATAGCGTCATCCCAGAATATTGAAGCAGACACAGAGTCAAGAAACATTGATATTGAGTGGGAATTGCACTCTACATCATTTGATAATATTGTTTCAAAATTTGGTGAACCTGAGATGGACATTTTTGCATCGAGAACGAATGCTAAATGTAAAAAATATATATCATGGAAGCGCGATCCCTATGCATACAACGTGGATGCTTTTACTATTAAATGGGATATGTTCTTTTATGCGTTCCCACCATTTTCACTAATTTTAAAGGTTCTGCAAAAGATTATTGCTGATGAGGCAACCGGCATAATTGTAGTGCCTCATTGGCCATCTCAAGCATGGTTCCCAGTATTCACATCTCTTGCTGTTAGTGAAATATTGATATTTCCTCCGGATAAATTTCTGTTATCATCTAATTTCAGGGAAACTCATCCTCTGCATCGCCACCTTTCCCTGGCGGCGACTATATTATCCGGGAAGCCTTCACGCGGTTGCAGATCCCTCAATCAGCACTGACTGTAATGACGTCATCTATATCTGGGAGCACTAAAACGCAATATACCTCTAGCTTTAAACGATGGTGGTTATATTGTCATGATAAGGGATTAGATCCGTTCCGGATCGGAGTACATGATTTGCTAGACTTTTTGTCTCAATGTTTCACAAATGGTTCTACGTATGGAACATTAAACAATCACCGTTCGGCTTTATCACTTATTTCCGGAAATAATGTGGGACAAGACGAACGTGTTAAAAGATTCTTTAGGGGATTGTTTAAGTTGAAGCCTTCCTTCCCTAAGTATAATTGTACATGGAACCCCAATATTGTTCTTAATTATTTTGGTGATTTATACCCCAGCGATAGTTTAAGTTTGGAGCAGTTGAGCAAAAAATTGGTTATATTATTGGCTTTATCAACAGGCCAAAGATGTCAGACGCTCTCATTGATTAGGTTGCCCAATATTACGATCAATCAAGACAAAGTTTTAATAACTATTACTGATTTGATTAAGACATCTGGTATAGGTAAATCCCAACCAATTCTTGACCTTCCTTTTTTCCGACAGCGTCCTGCAATCTGTCCTGCAGAGACTTTAATAGCTTACATGAATGTTACATCCACCAAAAGAAGTACTTTAGATAATAAATTGATTATAACTTTTAAAAAACCTCATCACGCCGCCTCTTCGCAAACTATAGGGCGATGGATAAAGCAGGGTTTGGCTGCTAGTGGCATCGACACTGAAATATTCAGTGCCCATAGCACTCGACATGCATCATCTTCTGCTGCACATCAAGCAGGAATCAGTGTCGATGTCATTAGGAGAACCGCTGGGTGGTCAGATCAATCTGCCACCTTTGCTAATTTTTATAATCGGCCAATCGCTCAAACAAATTGTGAATTTGCAAACGCTGTTCTCAGTAATCAGTAAGGAAGTTTTGTTTATTTCTTTAGGCTATAATCATTAAGGTTATTTATTTTTTGTTTATTAATTGAAACAAGAATACATGTATTATTTACTTAAGGAATTCATCTTTTAATTGTAGTCCTACCTATAACATTGCAAATGTCTATCTCTAAACATCTACAGGTAAACATTTAAATCTCGTAAGACGAAGACAGGATAATTTAATAATCAAACGAACTTACCTGAAGTGAAGTTCGATTTTAATTATCCTGTCTTCGTCGAAGAGATTTAAGGTCCCTCCCGACCCTAACATTCAGGTGGACCTTTCATTTCCCTAAACAATGTTATAGTTCGTCCAGTAGACCGGTACCTACTCTGAACTGAATGAGGAATGTTTTAGTAGGGTGATCAAGCGCCTATGGACATAGTGCTATCTCTTTTTTTTCCTATGGTGCTAAACTATGTGCGAGTGAGTCAAAGCGTAGCGGGGCTACTACAGGTAAACATTTAAATCTCTTCGACGAAGACAGGATAATTAAAATCGAACTTCACTTCAGGTAAGTTCGTTTGATTATTAAATTATAGTCCGGAGCAGGTACCACATGCAAGTGACGTTGATGTATATGACGTAATCTGAGTATCTACTACACGGGACCTCGACAAAAAGGCTAATGGAAATGAGCCTTTTATACATTATGTAGGTGAAATTTTACCGCATCCTTCTCCATTTTTGACATTTCAAACATAAAATATGTTGTTGTCATGTAGATCAATACCTCTTATTAGTAACGAGATAAGAAAGGCTTGATAGCTTTTCTTACACAAAATCATTTCTTCTAAAGAAGAAACTTCCTAAAAAATAATTATGATCACATGTGTTAGTGAGGACAACAAGTAAAATTAAATTTTAAATTTTAGAAACCCCCGACACGCTGTGCTAAAAGTTAAATAAAAAATAATTCGTTAATCCGCCATTTTGTGGCGGTATTTTTAATTTATCATAATGTATCATTTATTCTACTGTCAAGCCCTTTCATTTGATACCCATATTGCCCTCAATATGGTTTAACAGCTCCCTAGCTGTTGAATAAATAATATGTCCGCCATTTTGTGGCGGCGGCCATCTTGAACCGATTTTAATCAAACATAGCTAAGAACACTCTCGACTAATTTACCTTTTAAACAAAAAAAAACAATATCCTAATCGGTTCATCCGTTCGGGCGGTACGATGCCACAAACAGAGACACGTCAAACTTATAACACCCCATCGTTTTCGCGTCGGCGGTTAAAAAAGCAAAGAAATTTGCCAAGTTTTACCGACGATAAAAATATTATTACTGCTAATAGATTAAAATGTAGTTCGCCTTTTCCTGTGCATTATTAGTTTGTTAAAAATGTCTTTCCCTTTGAAATAAAGAATAAAAAATATACCAATAATAGACAGGTAGTGGCATATCAATTTTTCTTTTAAACTGCTAACCTGATTGTAACAGCAAATAAAAAAATCCCTCCGACAAGCCGCAGGAGGAGGTAGACTCCGAGGTCCGACTATTGAAAATTTGTATAAAGAGTTGTACTTATGTGTACAATCTACAAAAAAAAATTCAATATCGTTGTCCTGTAATGGAAAGTTTACCCTTTTTACATTCTCTTTTAAGAGCATGGAAACGCTCTCAATTTTTTAGTTATTGTATTTTTTTATTTCGAAAACTATAAGTTTTATCGCTAAACTTCAAAGGCAACAATTGTAGGGTAAACAATTTGCTTTCAAAAAAAAAATACGACGTTCAAAATGTTTACTGTTTCGGAGATGTGGAAATTTCAACCCCCTCCACAATTTAGGGGTTGCATCAAAAAAGTTTTAATTTAAAGTTGTCCGTATTCTTACTCAGAATACGGCTCAGCCCACCGCCACCCCCCATAGACGAACTCTGCCCATTCACGAACTTAGCCTAAGTTTTGACCTTTTCGATTTTTTGGCCAAGTTTGAAAGCAATCGGTTCATAATAGGGACCTGTAGAGTGTGGCAAAATGTTGCTTGTCACCCATATACATACGTATACACATATTTCCCCGTAGGTGAGAGACCAATAGGTACATTTCTTTAAAAAAAAAGGAAATCTAAGTAAGCACCTAGTATATTTTTTTTATTTTTTATTGGTTCACTAAAAATTGTTTGCATAGGTTGTATGTTTCAGGTAAAATGCAAAAATGTTAATGCAACAGTACAACAATCACTTAAAGGTAAACTCCGCAGGCTTATAATTGTACAATTTAAAATATTAAGCTAATTTTATAATTTTAATCTACTTTAAAAAATAACAATAATAATAACATAAAGGTCTAAATAATTAATATAACATTCTTAAGAAACTTATATTTTACTTAAATATACTCTAACGAGACAATGAAAAGTAAAACTGTTTAGCAAGATGCTTAAAAAATTGGCTTTCAATTTGGCCAAACTTTCAAAGTGCAAATCAATTTGATCACTGCAGTTATTTACAACCTTGTATAATCTTGCATAGAGGGAGTTGGCGCCTAGAACCATCCTTCTCTGCGGCGGGCAGAGTGGTGTAATTGCACTGTGAGGGATTCTTGACGAGGCACGGAAATTAAAGGTGTGCAATATTTGTGGGCAGTCAATTTTGTGGTGCATTACTTTGCACAAAAACATTGCGTTAGTAATGCTAATGAGTCTCTAAATGTGTACATTACTGCGGCGGCCAGCAACAGAGGCATTGATGGACGAACGTGCAAATGTGGGTTGAGCCGAAGCCGAGGCGCACATACGTAAGTCCTTCAATACCTAGTTGTGGCCAAGGCTTGTATATGTCACCGTAAAATTGTCAAATACGTTATATTGTAATATCTCTAGCGATATTGTTAACTCTCGTATTATTGTCAAACGAACATACTGCTTACAATAAAACGCATTATTTTCGTGAAATGCATGCGATGGTAGTCAACTCACGCGCTGTGGAGGGAAAAAGAGGTCCCCCTTGCCCAGTGGTACCACTCTCGTGAAAAGATACTGGACCCTTTCTGAGAAATACCGATTAATATAACCTAACCTTGAAACACTTTATATTCCCCTAAAAGGTGTGGTCGACAGAGCCTCGCTTCGCGGTGCCCCTATTTCCGAGTGCAGGGTTTAAAGGAACCTAACTAACCTAACGGGGGGTGCCCCAAGTCCCGATTATGGGAGCAGAGATACTTCCGTATGTTCAGTTGACAATAATTCGAGATTTTACAATATCGCTAGAGAGAAACACGTTATATTGTAATATAACGTGTTTGACAATTTTACGGTGACATAATATACTTTTTTCAAATAAGGAAATTAGTTTGTACTAATTTCCTTTTTACTTTTACTTTTCAAAATCAGTGTTGCACACAAACAACAATACTTTTTCTCGCGTTGAAGATATCATTTGTTTTTATTTCAATAAACCGCTTTCTATTTGGAAACCAATTCAAAATTTAAATAACATGAAAGATATGAGTTAACTATGTAATTTTTTTGGCCGCTATTCAGTACCAATATGGATTTTCATTCATCTTTTGCCAGCCGCTGGTCGTCGCATGTGCCTGGCCAGTACCTACAACAATTTCGATTTATCTGGAAGAAGGTTGTCAAAATAATGCTCAAACCAACCATGTTTGAAAAAAAGTCTTATCAGAAATGTATCTTCATACCGCTGAAGGTAAACTGTACCCACTCTACGCATTAGTTACGCAAACACCAAATAACCTAAATGGAAACACTTAAGGCTTACTTAGTTGATAATATTTGTACCTAGGTTAGCTAAGAGTTTCTCCAAGGAAAAGAACTTTACTGGAGGTACATAACCGGATGAGTGTACTAGAATGAAATAGTCTTTTCTCTGCTGTCTTTTGTAACAGTTTGCTTTGTGGAGGCCGAAAATTAACTAACCAAACGTTCTTGGAGAGCAGCGGAGGCCCAGTGGTGGCGGCCCCGACTTACGAATAGTAAGTCGTGGTTTCGAACCCAGACAGGCGCATTACTTTGTGTAATTTATTTCATCACCGCTGCTCTCAAAACGGTGAAGGAAAACATCGTGAGGAAACCGGCATGTCCTAGAACCAAAAATTCGAAAACATGTGACATGTACCAATCCGCACTGGGCCCGCGTGGTAGATTATAGCCCATTCCCTCTCATTGAGAGAAGGCCGTGTGCCGAAGGCTGATGATGATGAACGTACTTACTAGTTTCCCTTTCTAACCATAACCAGGTCAGGTTAAGTCAGTTCAACCAATATACCACACATCAAAATCCGTTTTGCCGTTAAGGCGTTAAGGGGTGACAGACAGCCAGTGTTTTTATTTATTTATGAATTTAATGTTAAGAACCTATGGAAGTTATTCATCATCATCACTCGCCTAGCTTTTAACAAAACTTGAAATCAACATCACGAATCACACACAACACATTTTAATGAATACATAAAGTATAATAGCACTTCGCCTGCGACTTCGTGAAAATTGTGATAGCTCGATTAATTTACATGGTATCGTTATAATTTATAGTCTATGCTACTCGGTAAAGATATAGCTTTCTAATGGTGGAAGATTTTTTTTAAATCGGGTTAGCAGTTCTTGAATTAAATTGTAATAAACACACAAAATAAATCCAAATCTTTCCTCATTATAATATGAGTGTCACACACATAACACGACTCCTGACAGTTTTTATTTTAACAAGTAATACCAACTTTGTGAGAATGTCGAAGAGTCACGGATGAATGGCTTTATACTCTCACATATGAAGAACTGGAAAACTATGTGAAAAGTTAAACTCCCTTTCTAAGTGCCCTTGTTATAAAAAAAAATGCGCAAACCAAACACCCCACACAAACATACTCTCCTCTCCTACACACACACACTCACACACGTTAGTTTTTAATTTTTATTTCATTTATTACTAGTTTTTAACTTTTAGTTTTTCTTTTGCTTTTGTTTATGTATCGGCTGTTCGGAGATGGGCGTTAATGACTGCGACACAGTTTTATACTAATGCAGTTGTTATCGAACACAGAGTTTTTGTACACTGAGTTTTCTTTTCAATAAAGCATTATTATTATTATTATTAATTTAGTACTAACTGCTTTTAACCGCAGGTACTTACATCATTTTACTAAACAACTATATTCAGTTTCACTATTTTTTCGTAGAAATATTCTCCGGCAATATTTCAGTATAACCGTAGTCCCCGTGGGCACAGTTACTTCATAATGAAACATTTATTAACTCCGATAATAAATCACACTTTCTAATAGCAGCTATAAAAAACTTGCAAAATATTTTATATTTCAATGACAAACTGGAGGGTTCTAAGCTCATCCTTGAAAAATCTCAACGATTTTTTCACCGAATTTCTGAGTGGAAATCACGATGTCTCGGCCAAAGATGTCGATGGCCACTTAATATGATTAATTGTGCCCAAGTTTCTTGGCGGAGACACTTTATAACATCCTTTGTTGGGGATGAGCCCCGACGCAACTCCTCAGAACTGTACGATGTTTGAGACAGGAGAAATTATTCTATTAGGAACTTTTTGATGGGAGAGATTTTCTATCATATTTCATGGAAACAGACGTCCTTTGTAGAGGAGGTTTAAATTCTATTTTAACATACCGCTGTGTAGACGATTGTTGGAGAATGGCCGCAACTTTCAGGATTGCATAACAAAATTATGGATTGCAAATGTTTATTAAGGAGGTGTTTTGATTTGAAGTTTTCAGGTATTTACTTGTTTTAGACTACAAAATATTATGTACTTACTTTTGCTCACAAATTTACTCTCATTATGTACGGAAATTACTCACGAGGACAATGTAGCCCGTTACTGAAAGAATTTTCTGAATTGGATCATCATCAACCAATTAATGTTCCCACTGCTGGGACACGGCCTCCGCTCTATGAAAGGGAATGGGCTATAATCTAACACGCGAGCCCAGTACGGATTGGTAGATGTGACATCTACCAATCCGTACGTAAAATATTGAAGACACGTGACATCTAAGACGTCACATGTCTTCAATATTTTGGTTGTAGGACATGCCGGTTTTGAGAGCAGTGGTGATGAAATAAATTACACTTAGTAATGCGCCTGTCTGGGTTCGAACCCACGACTGTTCGCAAGTCCGGGCCACCACCACTGGGCCACCGTTGCTTGAAAAGGATCAGCAGTTCCGAATTACCCCCTACAAACAAATACCATTTTATAATATTTGTATAGACAGTATAGATGAGTAATTTACTTAATTTGGAGTCGATTGACAACAATTAGAACGTAGTAAGTAGATAAATTTCGGCACTAAACAGTAATTTCGTGCACCATCCAATCCAAAGCAACCAGACCTTTTTACTCCATTGTCTAGTCTCAGCCTCCACTAAGATGTATTATATCTTGACACACTGCCAGACGTATGACAAATAGGAAAACACGTTGTCAGCATATTCACATGAGAACGTGGCCTAAAGCTAGTTGAAATATTACCATTTCGGCTTACCACGCTTTTAGTCGGATCTGAGCTTTGTAAGTTTATCATAACTTAGTGTTGTGTCAACCTGAATAAGGAGTGTTTGTATGTCTATAACACCATGTTACAAGTTACCAGTAGGGCTATTACGTAACTCTGTTGACAGTTCGAAATGATAGTAACTGGGCTCAGTGTATATCAATTAACTGCCAAAAGGCTAGTTTCGTAATATGTATGACCAGTCGCGATCAAATATGACGTCATTGGTGCCCTTCGTGGTTGTTCGTCCCCTTTAGGGTATATATGTTCTGTGTGATAGTCACCGTAAAGTGATATCTACTCAGTGTGATACCTAATATCAATGTTAAGACATTCTCGGTTGCTATCAAAGTTCGGTGTACAACCGAAGCTCGTTAGTCACTGGTTTCAGAAAGTTACGTAATAGGCCAGCAGATATTATTTTGATCTTAGTATGGTTGTGCTCTTGTGACGGTGAAGGAAAACATCGTGAACCAGTAGCATGTGCTGTCATACTAATGTTCAAAAATATAACGAAAATATCACGACATGTATCGGCTACGAAAGTGCTTGTTTTTAACCCCCGACGAAAAAACGACGGGGTGTCATTTTTAACCCCGACGCAAAAACAACGGGGTGTTTTAAGTTTGACGTGTCGTGCCGTGTTGCTCCCGAACCGATGAACTGATTATAACTTTGTTTCTTTTGTTTGAAAGTTGAATTAGTCGGGAGTGTTCTTAGCTATGTTTGATAATAATTAGTTCAAGATGGAAGCCGCTACAAAATGGCGGATTACATATTTATTCAACTACTCCCTCTGTATGGGTATCAAATGAAAGGGCTTAATTAATAGAATACTATACACTACGATAAAATAAAAATCTAAGATGGCCGCCACCACAAAATGGTGACTTAACGAATTATTTTCTATTTAACTTTTAATACATTGTATACGGGGTTTTTCAATTTTGTTTATTTAATTTTACTTGTTAAACGTTTAATAGTTACATTTGTATTGTTAAAAAGTAGTCGACGACGCCAGGAACATTATCTCTGGATAATGCAACCACTTAATACTAACTCATATTTTATAAGTGCTGTGATTTTCAAGGGCCAACACTACACTGTGTATGGAGTCCTAACAAATAGCTTTTGATTCGCCCGTGCAACGTTTTGTTTACCAAATTACATAAAGGGTGTAAAACACCTCTTCACGAAGCCGAAAGGCACTTGTTCTCCCCGTCATTGCGATCATTTTTTTGTTCAACATCATACCTGGGCACCTTCTAGTTACGGAAATAGGGGGGGTCAAAGTTACAACTTTTTGACAAGTTTTTTTTGTAAGATTTAGGCTTATAACACCTCCATGACCCCCGTACTATTCAATCCATCCATCAGCACAATGTTTTAAGTGCGTTACATTGAGTTCTATCACAAAACATGATTTATAACTTCAAAAAAAAAGTTGTCTCCCAGCAATAATTTTTGCGTAAAGTTACTTTAGTTTGATGTACAGAATGCTTGGTTAACGGCTTTGTCATGAGGTGGATTACACCCTGTATACTTTTACGGGTAGTTTTTTTTCGTTTTTGTTTAAGTTATAATCATAAACAAGGCTGGCACATAACACGAATGCTAGTATTTTTTAAGCTGGAATAGAATCCGACACAGTCAAGAAACCCATCACAATTTCCAACACCAACATCACTCATTCTCCCGCAAACATTAATTAAACCCATACACACACTCACACAACCTATTCATCCAGTGAAACCATAACAAGACCGGTATCTACCCACAGGAAACGTACTGTATCGACTAGACGGCTAAGTCGTTAAGGCAAGTCCTTATCTACAAGTGTCTTACATAAGGCTTACCCCCTGTCTAATGACTTGATTTTCTGAGTCGTAAAAGCCGTATCACTGAAGATGTTCGGTTGAATTCTGTGTTTTACTTACATGGAGTTCTGATACACTTAGGTCCTTATAGCACTTCGGTTAGTTTAAGTGTTCTTGGTGTATTCTTCGAATGATGGCTGTGTTGATGTTTTTTGGTTTTTGTGACGTATTATTTACTTGTTTTGGTACGTAAAATTAAGCTTTTTATGTTGCCTTGAATCTACTTCGAGGTATCGCGTTTTACTTGAATGTTTGGATCATTTTTCTATGCTTCTTTTTCGTGCGGTTAGTCCTCCACCTGGTGTCAGAGATTTTATGCCGACCACAGCAACTGAAGTGACTTTACATGCCGTCGAGAAATATTCCTCCGGAGTGCTGGTTTCAATCGCAAAAGCAAGCGACAATTATACAATACGCAACTTTTTTTCCGGTTAGATAATGATCAAACGCACCGCCGCCGCGCCGCGGGAGGCGCACCGGCCACCCGCGGCGGATGGGACGAGAGCTTCTCTGCCTCGCGCATTCCGCCACCTCCTTCGCTAGCATGACTGAAGGAGGTGACGGCTAACTATTCTGTCTCGCTCCGGACCGTGGATTGAACCAGGGACGGACGTGAGTGGTCACCGCCGCCAATCGCCGCTACGAGGACAACACAATATGCACCTGACTCCGAAAAATTAGAGGAACTTGAGTTCGAACTCTAGACATGTGACATGTCAATCCGAGAGTCTTGCCACTAGGATATCACTGGGGCTGTATTAATTTTTCTAAAGAGATGAAACGCCAGACTCGTCTTACTACTAAATTATTGTGCCAAGGACACAAACCACGGCTGATTTTTTATATGAGCCTGATTTAACTCATTCTCTTAAACCTTCAGCACTTTCACATCTCAACAAATTGTACTGAAAAAGAGCCCTATTTTCTTCAAAACCATTGCATTAATATCCAGCGAAAATTTTGTGTAATATTCATACGAAATCTCATACTAACTTTATGTAAGTAGATGTTCAGAACCAATTTATTTACTAACACTTCTGAAAGAAATCTTAAATCCATTATGTAGGTACACACACTCGTCTCCACGTTATCATGTTTTCTACGTCAGATCCATTCTGAAGCCCCTTGTGATACCTACATGAGAAGCCTCAGTTTCGTCAAAATTCAACATAAACTAGTCCGCGCCTCTTATGTTAATCTAGTACTTCGGTTAAAGCAGAACATTTCTTATTTATTCTCTCGTTTCTTCAAGCCACAAAAAATACTAAGTTGATTTAAAATGTACTTACGTCTTGGAATTTTCGCGTTTCGACTCTGAAACGGTTTACGAGAGAAGTATATATTAGATGACTTTTTTACCGTTGCAACATTAGGTTTTAATGTGGTTTTTAAGTCTTTGGAACTCGCTAAAATAGGTTGGTAAAAATTGTATGTTTTATGTATAAAGATAAGTCGTAAAGAACGATGTGGCTGTGCAAGAAAACGACGCATTACCGTAAGCATTACTAGTTAAAGAAAGAAATAATCTTTATTTATCGCAAGGACATGACGAACATAAGAAAACAGAACATAAAAAACAACAACAAAACGGAACATCACCAAAAAAATATGTCAGCTTGCACGTCGTGAGTGCGACAAATAGTTAGATATTGAATTTACCTAAATTACCAACCAATGACTGAAACTTATTATCTATGTCCTCTTAAGTCTCGTCTTTGGGCATATAACTAATCGTGGTACCATTAGGTTATCAGCATACAGCGTACAGGATCACCATTCAGTTTTCTGAGAACTATCATGAATTGAGCTCATTGGCCTCTATCTACCTGTAACGTTAGGGCAAGACATAATGTTTGACTATATTATTATTCATGTAATATAATAATATCAGTAACCGACTACTTGGTTTCTCAACAAGCTTCCTAATATTTACGAAACAATACCAAACTAAATATTTAGTTTACCAATAATGATAAATCATTAAAATAATTCCTACCGGTTGACAGGCAATCAAAGATGATTGCCTGTCAACGGAAGAGTCTCGGTTGACAGGCAATCAATATGTTGTCTTTAATACTTACAGTAGTTTTAAGTTTTGAGTAACTATAAGTTATTTGTTGTTATTATAGTTTAATTAAAGCTCTGCTTTTATGGGGAAATAATTCATACACCGTAATTAAAGCAAGATAAACTTTATTTTGCAAAACAATGTCTGCTGTCAGTCAACATAAGACTGAGAATTAAGTGTATATGAAATACAGGAAAGCAAAAAACAAACAACGACCTTTTTTCTCAAACGAATATTGGTGTTGTTTCGTGTAGACATAGACAGATGTATAAGTCGCAAATCAGAATCATGCACGAGAATAGGTTATAAACATAATTAAGATTACATCATATTAAATCATGCCTGTAATTAATTCCCATTGAGTCCTCTCTCTCTCTCTCTCCCTCTCACTCTCCCTCCCTCTATCTCTCTCTCTCTCTTTTCATGGCGAGAGTTAATAATCCCATATAACAGGGGGCGAGCCTATTGACCTAACTCCGTGGATGCTACTGAGAAATTCCTTATGAAAAAACCCCATAACATACTTTACCCGACCTGTGCATCACATGCTCTACAATTGTGTTAAGACTTCTACTAAATCTTACCATTTTTATTTACGAAATACCAGTATGGTCCGTCAGTTCACACGCACATGGCTCTCATGCTAATTAGGTCCATGTTCACCAAAAAGATGACAAGCTGATTATCTAAATCAACTGTTTAAAACACATTTTTGTATGGGAACATGTCACAGTGACAGCTGTTTTTAGATAAATAAATTAAATAAATAAGCATTCACGGCTTAAAACTAATCTTACACTGTCAGATACGTATCTGAGGGTATAAGTTTAGTTTTAAGCCGTCATATCTTCCGTAATTGTTCATTATTTGCAACTCCCGATAATGAACAAACACGGAAGATATCCCATAAGTGACAGTTTAAGTGGCAATACCTATTCATTCCGAATATAAGTAAGTAACATACAACCCAACTCAATTTCTTGTAACACCCAAAGTTTTTGTCCAAATCCACTTCAAGTGGTCCTTTGTGCTAATTTCCTCACCTAATTCCACTCAATACTGTCACAGATTAGGCCTAACAAATTGACTGGTTGGCCTCAGCGACCATTACAAAAGTCGATTAGACTCGTAATGATTTAAATGGACTCACGAGATAAAGACTAGAACTTAAAGTAGGCTTTTGTGGGTAAGCGACGATAATTTGTCATTGAAGGAGATATTTTTGAAATGTGGGTAAAAGGTACTAGATAGGCGCTAGGTTTTGTTCAGTGAATTTTGCGGTTTTGTGGCAGAGATGAGGGTACCGTGAACTTAGCTAGGTCAGTGGAGATATTAATTGTATACTTACCTGAACAGGGCCGGATTTAAAGGTTTGGAGGTCCTGGGGTAATCATGAAGTGGACTAATAGATTTTACATGAAACAGACGGAAATATAAGTAAACCAGTTCTAACATAGACATAACCGTACAACCTCTCATGTGGGGTCTCAGACCATGAACCAGGTCATGGACACAAAGTTTTTTTTTTATCTACAAAAAAATGTTTTGGAGGCACCTTGTGGAAATCCGGGGCAAGTGCCCCTGTTGCCCTGCCTTAAAACCGGCACTGTGATCTAAATATTTCGACTACCTCGTTAGTAGACTGGTCGCAAGTGTATCTGCAGAGCAAGAGTTCTGTGTTTGGTTCCCCAGAGAAGCTCATTGCTAAATAAAAACAGCTACAAGGGTCGATCTTTAGGTTAAACCATGCATGCCTAGGTTGGTCTGTGGATGGGTGATCATCCCTACACACCGAGTTTTCTCCGTGCCTCAGAAAGCACGTTAAGCCGTTGGTCCCGGCTGTCAATTGTATAATTATCTTTGACAGTCGTTACAGGTAGTCAGTGGCACAAAAAGTCTGCCAACCAATCTTACCAAGTGGTATCGTATTACGCAGTACTAACTGGGTTGTGGAGGTCAGATCGGCAGTCGCTCCATGTAAAATACTGGTATTTGTCTGCATCCGGTTAGACTGGAAGCCAACCCCTACGAAGTTGTGAAAAGGCTAGGCAGATTAAATGTGGTAGAGATGAGAGTACTGTGAACTTAGCTAGGTGGAGATATTATGTATACTTACCAGAATTTTGACTGTTTCATAGGCCCAGTGGCCGCAAATGCGACTGGTCAGCAAGAGTCCTGTGTTCGATTCCCCGGTCGAACCGATTATTTTTGGGTTTTTCAATTTTATTGGAAACTAGTTGAGCCACGCAACTTCGTCTGTGTCACAAAAGAGAGAAAAATGAAAGGGAAAAATAATCCACGTTTTTGCAACATTATTCATTCCTGCTACGCTCCTAATAGTTGTAGCGTGATGTTATAGAGCCTAAAGCCTTCCTCGATAAATGGACTATCCAACAAAAAAATATTTTTTTAAATTTGAACCAGTAGTTCCTGAGATTAGCGCGTTCAACTAAACAAACAAACAAACAAACTCTTCTTTAAAATATTAGTATAGATTTCTCAATAGCAACCATGGAGTCTAAATGTAGGTCTTGTTGATGGTAATAAGCTCACTCCCAAATACACTTAAACATAACTTCCCTTCAATTTACTCTATCTGACTTAAAGTACACCTGACCGCTAGTTTAACGGTCACAAATTGTTGACCAACCTGTCAGGGGCCTAATTCTGCTATTTTAATAAAATCGTCACTCCAACACGATTCTATTCTCATCCCATTGTCATTTTGCTTAAAGTTCGTAATCTGCTAAATTCACAATGATCGGTCAATGTTCTCGTAATAAAATTGTGTTTTAATGGCATTGCCGTATTGTCATTATTATAAAACCCTTAGTACAAATGGTTTTCGAAATCGACTACTAAATGCGAAAATTTATTCATGCCAGATTTCATGTACGAGATTAATAGTCTATGACATTTCTGTCAATGGAGTTTCAGTGGTTGTTCATTGAGAAGTCATAATGGCGCCATTATGATAACGTAGTAGAATTAACAAACTTGTCAAAATTTGACAGCTCTTGATAATTTTGAAATCAATGATCGAATACTCTGACACAATTGTAATAGCAGAATCGAGGCCCAGGTATCTCCTCTGTTATACTACAAGAAGTAACCTGCAATAAGGTATTATGAAACAGCACAGCTATATTAAAACCTTTGCAAGCAACCCCACAAATAATTACTCTTCCTCATTTAGAACTTGAACAACAAAAGCTCCCCACAAACGAAGTAACTACGTAATAAAACTTAAACAATATATAGTAAACTATTTATAGTTGTAGATAAGGCGACATCTCTTGTTTATCGTGTGCAGGAAGTCTTTAGCGTTGATGGGTGGGCGACGGGGTGAGGGGGAGGAGTGGTGAGGTGCGGGGGTGGCTGGCCGGCGAATTAAGTCGTTATGTGACGCTTTCGTATTTAATACATACTGCTGTGAAATTGAGCAAGTTTCTTTATAATGCACTAGCTGACCCACGCAACTTCGTCTGCGTCACATAAGAGAGAAAAACGAAAGGAAAAAAAATGTCCCGCTCCACTCCTAATGATTGCAGCGTGATGTTATATAGCCTAAAGCCTTCCTCGATAAATGGACTATCTAACACAAAAATAATTTTTCAATTCGAGCCGGTAGTTTCTGAGATTAGCGCGTTTAACCAAACAAACAAACTAACAAACTGTTCTGCTTTATAATATTAAGTATAGATTGTTTACAAAAGAACCTGGGTCTCGACTCGGATTAATAAAGAAAAAAAAACACACATTTTTTATTCCAAATCTATATTACCAACTCCTTTTTAAAATAAAATAGGTTATCTTTCTCTGGCGCACGGTGACTGAAAAGTTGTGTGGCAATCGACTGTCGCGTTAAGGGCATGTGATTCGGATTTATGAGAAAAATGTATAGTATGAATGTACACAGCTATTAGAGTAGAGGAAGACTAAATAAACGATGGATTGACTATTATAAAGGATGATAAAGCTAGGAAGGAGGTGTCTTATGAGATGACGAGTACCAGAGAAGTACTTCTTTTTCAATAAAAAGAAGTCCAGAAGAAGTCCAGCGATATTTATTTATTTATGCTGCGGTGATTCTAAATGAATTGGGACAAAGGCAGGAAGGAGACTAATTCTCTTAGCCCACATAAACGACTCCGCTCCCACCCAACAAAAATAATACAATTTAATTATGGGCTTTATGTATTCCTCTTTAGATATACTTTACATTGGCATTGACGGTGGTAAGCCCGCTGACAGCAAGCTGTCTGTTATTATACGTTGCCAATGTAAATTATAACTTAATGATGAATACTTAAAGACTATTAATTTTTGAATTATATTCCTTTTGCCGAGTGGGAGTGGAGTCGTGTAACTAGGCTAAGACCTTAATAGTTCTCCAGCATGACACTCTTGACACTGCTACCCATACAGTATAGGTACACATGGTTTACAATAAACGACATTTTTTTTATTTTTTTTATTGGAAATCATCGAATGACTTCTCTCACTCTGGGCGGAGCGGGAGGGAGTGTCAGACTTTTACTGACTAAAACCCATCCATGTTCCTTCCTCGCCCTTTATGTTCCGGGGCCGCGATTTCTCTTTCGAATAGGCCCACAACCCCGGCAGGCTTTGGCCCCTGCGGGCCCCTCTCTTTATGCTGACATCTCTTTGAGGCGCGCGTGGAACTCAAACGCGCCGTCGACACGGCCTGTCGTCATTAGACGGACGGACGGCTAGCTAGCCCATAGCTAACCGTCCACAGGCCCACATCTGCGCTGGCCGGTAGCCACCACGTGGCTCCCGACGCCCGGTGCGTCTCCCGCGGCGGCTGGGAAGAGAGGCTCTCTTCCTCTCTCGTTCCGCCACCTCCTTTGCTAGCATGACTGCTTCGCAGAAGGAGGTGACGGCTTCCCATTCCGTCTCGCTCCAGACCATTGATAAACGACTCTGACGTAGACTTTGACCTAGCCACAGTTGCTGAGCACGCACTACTCCCATCCATCATGGTCCCAATCTCCAACTCCGTCACTCCAACCCCCTGTATGTATCGCATCCATAAGCCGCTAACGTCCAAGGAAGCACCGATAACCGAGTCTTGTTGGCCACTCGATAAGCTTTGTTAACTGAATTCAAGCTACATATTAACGTGTCTACACTCAACTAATTGCGATCAGCTCGTTAGCGCCTTAAACTTCATTAACAACTTTGATGTCCCGAATAATGTAGATAGGGTTACAATGATAGACAAGGACTGGGAAAATGACCTCTGTTAATTTTAGTAGTGGCTTGGGACTCTTCGAGGGTGAAGACCTTGAAAGGAAAGTACCCACATATTCAACGAATGCGTATGTTTAATCTAAAAATAATTGAAACAATATTTGAAATGGAATATGTTAGTTCTTCCGCAGTTTTTCCTTCCAAATTGGTCTGGCTATGTTTTGAAACACTCAACGGTTGAAAAATCTTTCTTTTAATGTGCTAAAAACAATTAACTTTTTTTGAAAATGGGCCACCCTTAGACGACGTTATACCATTTCACCATATTCTCGAACTCGAAAAAACGCGATTTAATACCATAGATTAGTATATTCAACGTAATAATGTTCCTATTGCTGGGTACATCGCGATCTTTGATCTTTCAGACGTAGCGGCCAATACCATAGACTGCGTGATATAAAGAAATATGAACCTCATACGAACCGCAGTCGTTTAAAAACACTAACTTATTTTTTTATCCTGGCTTTGCCTCGTAATATTCTCTACCTATCTACAGTCTCTCAAAGCTCTTCATCCAGGTAAATAACTTATTTATATACTCACTAAAACACCAAATGTATATACAGGAGTAGTTGAGCGATGGATAACATTCTGCTTTGCAAATGTGGAGTGTTTGCAAACCCACGATCCGTGTGCTAGCGTTTGCCCGAAGGAATACTTGCCATTAATAGAATCGGACTGTATGAAAGGTAGTGCTGCGTCTGTTTGTTTGTTTATTGAAGTTGTTTTGGAAACTGTTCGGATGGTTAAGGTTCTGTGGATTCTGAAATGCAAAAACAAAATATTCATTGCATTGATGGCACATCAAGTCAACATTTGCAGCAGTAATTTTAATCTTACCTCTCTCTCTCTCATATACTCCCATGATAACCTGTTCAATGTTAGATCAGCTAGAGCTGATTATGTTTCTTATGCGATGTGTCGTCGTGCGTCCGTCATTACAACATTTGTATACAGGAAATTGAATTGAGAATAATTATGTTTATTATGCATTAAAATATCTAAAGGGTGTAAACAAACTCTTCACGAAGCCAACCAAGTATTCTGAACATCAAACAGAGTAACACTGTGCAAAATGTTTTGCTGGTAAACGTCTTTTTTTTGGGCTGCAAAATCACATTTTATGTTAAAATTCAATGTTACGCATTGAACTCATTGTGCTGATAGATGCATTGAGAAGTAAACAAGTCATGGAGGTATTTCAAGTAAATAAAAACTTATCAAAAAGTTGGAGCTTTGACCCCCAATATCTCCGTAACTAGAAGGTTCTCAGGTATGTACTGGAACAAAAAAAAATGGAATGACGTAGAGGACAAGTGCTTTTCGGCTTCGTCAAGAGTATTTTTACACCGCTTAGATATTTTTATGCATAATACATACATTCTCAATTAAATTTACTAACACTTTCAAAACCAAATCACATATATTAACACAACCTAATTCACTAACGAAACTGGCAAGCTACCAACCGAAATAAATGCGACCAAAACCGCGTGTGAAAGCTGAGCCTCAAGACAAGACTACAACATAATATCGTGGAACCTTAAGAGCATAAAGCTTACGTTAGAACTAGAATGTTACCGTACAAGGAAAGTGGGTATTCCGGTGAAGGATTTAAAGAAGAGAAAATGTTACGCAAGGAAACGTGAACCATTCTCAAAGAGTTCATGACCTACTGAACTTTTGTTGTACGGCTAATTTTATTGCTTAGCGGATTTCGGGCGTATAAAAGAATGAGCGGAATTGGACTGTAAATAAGTTTGGAATACAGTCATAAATTGTATGTCAATTGTTCTCATAATCTAGGTATAGGCAAAAAAACGACAACGCCGCATTGGGCACCCGCTTTAACGATAGATTCGAAAGTAACTCTGTTTTTCTGCCACTTTTCGCATCTGAAGAAGAAATAAATTTAGATAAAAGGCACAAAAGTAGATTCTTTAAACCTGGCATACGAAATAGGGTACCCTGTACCGTGGATATAATTTCTGTGTAATAGATTGCTTCCAACCGCTGCAAGGCAGCCACCTACAAAGGCTAGAAAGAAATACACAATTGCAACAAAAGAAAAAAAACTTAACACACAGACAAAGATCTTGCTATTATCAAATACCGAGACCCCTTTATCTATTTAATCATAAAACCCCAAGAACTACAACCATCCCCACTCCATACAACGCCCGCGAGAACATGCAACAAACCACAACCGTCAAACCATTCCCTCATTACCTGTCAATTACGTCACAAAAACCCAAAACTAAAAATAAATAATAAATCTACAAACTGTGCTAACACAGTACTTAAAAACACCCGCGTCTTAGCGCTTGCACTACTAACAAACTAGCACAACTTTCAGCATGCAAAATGGATTTGCGCAGCTAAAATTATGACCATGAGTGCACCGCTTTAGATAATTGCAGCTTAACTTGTCTCCTAATGAGGGAACGTTCCTGTACGAGTACTGGTGGCTCGTGTGATTTCGTTTACGTTAGTTTGTGTATGAGTATAGTTGTTGCTTAGCTTGCTTGAATTTGGGTCGTTGCAAGAAATAAATGCCTAAATTAAACCTAGTACGTTACGGTTTTTGCCCACGCTTTTAATAGGTTCACCTGTAACTATGTAAAGAAAGCTAAGAAGTTAAATTTGACACTCTTCCCGGTTTCCGATGTAGCTGAAGTTTTGCATACATGTAAACATCAAATCAAATCAAATCATCTTTATTTGTGAAACACAGGTATTAAAATAAGGTCTTATTCATACATTTTAGTTGAGCTCTGTGTCCTACCAATGAAATTGGTGTACAAATATTTGTAATAATAACTCTGGATCTATACAATACAAAGTCAAATAATGAGATTTCAAAATAGGTATTATTAATTAATTATGAAACAATTATAATTTATTTGTCATGCATGTCAACGGTAAATTCTAAAGAAAGCTATTAATGTATTTTGTAATATTGGAGAAAATGTCAATGAAATATATTATTAATAAAGAAAATAAAGTCAATTATATTAGAGGGCTTGTAATGTCATATTTTATCATTTAAGAATTCTTCTATAGAGTAATATGTCTTATCTATTAGGAATGAATGCAATTTACTCTTGAATTTGCGGACATTATCTTCACTTCTTATATATTTTGGTATTTTATTATAGACCTTTGGAGCCATTACAAAAATACTGTTTCTGTATAGTGCAGTACTAGATCCGACTGTTTGTAACCGATCACAGCGGCGCTGACTAGTTACTCGAGGAAATTTATGTAAATTATTTTTCACGAACATAGACGTTTCATAGATATATAACGACGGCATAGTTAATATTTTTGCATTTTTAAAAAACGGTTTACAGCTGTCTGTTGTCTGCAAATTATGAATAGCTCTTATGCATCTTTTTTGGCACTTAAATACCATATCTTTACCCGTGGCATTGCCCCAAAATATAATTCCGTATCTCAATGTTGAAGCTACTAGGCCATGATACGCCGTTAAGACTGTTGCTCGATTGGCCGTTTTACTTAACATGTGCAAAGCATAGGAATGTTGGTTTAGCTTACTGCATACTTTGTCAATTTGGGAATTCCATTTTAAAGTGTTTTCTATGTTTAGTCCAAGGAATTTAGTCACATTTGCTTCATTAATAGTTTTGTCTTTGTATTTAATATTTAAGTCCAGATTGTAATTTATTCTTTGTTGAAATGTCATTAATACTGTTTTATCAAGATTTATAATCAAATTATTATTCTGCAGCCAATTCACAACTGATAGTAAAGTAGAATTAATCTCAGACTCCAATGTACTTACCTCGTCACTATTAAAAAGTAAAGTGCTGTCATCTGCAAACATTGTCATAGGATATGTTGATGCTGTTGGAAAGTCATTAATATAAATAATAAATAGGGGCGGCCCGAGTACACTACCTTGTGGTACTCCATAATTCACCGCTCTTTGGCTGGATTTATATGCTGTTTCGTTTTTTTTTGAAATTCTACTTATGGACGTTATTTGTTGTCTATCAGATAGATACGATTTTATTAGATTTGATATATTACCTCTTATTCCGTATGCGTTAAGTTTATTTATTAGTAATGTATGGTCTACGCGATCAAAAGCTTTTGACATGTCCATATAAAGTGCTAGAGTTGGTAGCCTCTTATCCACTCTACTGGTAACCATTTGTAAAAAATCGTAGATGGCCATGTCAATGGATCTGTTTTTTCTAAAAACTTTCTGGTTATCAACGAAAAGGCAATTTTTTTCAAAGTATGAAGTAAGTTGATTATATATTGCTTTTTCGAATACTTTTGAAAAAATCGGTACTAACGCTAGAGGTCTGTAACAAGACATATCTTCTCTGTTATCTTTCTTGAAGAGAGGTTTTATAATTGTTATTTTTAATTCCTCTGGAAAGTAGCCATGGTATATGCACATATTGATGAGATGACTCAACACAGGAGAAATTATTGTAGATACCTGTTTTATAATATTTGTTCTTATATCGTCATACCCAGTGCTAGACGTATTCTTTAGTGACATAATAATTTGATGAATTTCTTGAGGTACTGTAGGCGACATTAAATGACAATGCATGGTTAAGTGAGTGCCGTCATTCTAAAACCAATATGGTGAACTCCCAAAGATGGCGGACTAGATTTTTATGCATTCTCATGTTAAAAGGTATTAAATGAAAGGGTTTGTTAAGATCAATACAGTATGTTACAGATCACGTTATATGTTAATTCGCTCTGCCGCAGTTCTCTTAGACCAAAAAACTTCACATTCAGTTTGTCTGTGCGAGACAAATTAGAGAGTAAGTGACACTCTTTTGTTTTTTATTCGATTGGATCCTCGGTTGACTGTATGAGCAATGATCATGAGTGCACCGCTTTAGATAATTGCAGCTTAACTTGTCTCCTAATGAGGGAACGTTCCTGTACGAGTACTGGTGGCTCGTGTGATTTCGTTTATGTTAGTTTGTGTATGAGTATAGTTGTTGCTTAGCTTGCTTGCATTTGGGTCGCTGCAAGAAATAATTAAACCTTGTGCGTTACCATTTTGTACCAACGCTTTTAATAGGTTCACCTGTGACTATGTAAAGAAAGCTTAGAAGTTAAATTTGACACTCTTCCCGGTTTCCGGTGAAGCTGAAGTTTTGCATACATGTTTACATTAGATGACAATGCATGGTTAAGTGAGTGCCGTCATTCCAAAACCAATATGGCGGACTCCCAAAGATGGCAGACAAGATTTTTATGCATTCTCATGTTAAGGGTATTAAATGAAAGGGTTTGCTATAGCTCAATGGTTTGCTAAGAAGAATATGAAAAATATAATGACGTCAGTGAAAAGCGGGTTAATGTATAAAACAGTGTCTACAATATTGTTATTATCTTCCCTATTTGTTTTGAAAAAGTACTATAGTCTGTGTAATAAACATACTCGAATCAAATCAGGACAATTTTAAATACTGTTTCGTGAAAAAGTATTATTTATTATAGTGTTATGGGAGACCGATAACCGATAAACATATATTCCTTAAAGTGGTAAACTTTTTTGTGTCACCCTGTTACTGAAATGTATTTCTTTATTTTTATTCGACTAACCAGTTTCCATAAATCGATGGGCAGCCCTATTAGGGCTGACAAAACAATATTTTTAATAGCTCCAGAAATCAAGCACTTTTCACAACTCAAGTACAGATTGTGGTCAAATTTTCCGGCCGTAATGCCCTGTTGCGGTCAAAACTGTAACTGAAAAGTAATTCAGAGAACACTGAAAACGTTAAGCCACAAAACAACATTTGAAAAGTTTCGTTTCATTCAAAAACCGCTGAACATTTCTGTAACATAATTCGTGATTTCGCCGACAAACAATTTTCGTAGGTTTTTATGTACTTACGTAATACTCGTATATAAGTATGGACATTTGATCCCGAACAAGCTTGACCGTTTGTTTTTTGGGCCTAAAATAATAAAATGGATATCATAATCGAGGGGCCTAACCCTACTTACATATCATCCTGTAAACGTCACTGCTAAACATTGTCGTCTTTATTTAACTTTTTTCTTGTAGTTTTATATAACTTTAATACAGCGTGTATCAGAAACATATGGTTATATAGAATATGGTACAGATAATGAATCTACAACTTCCTCCATGGGACCATCATCGTAATTGCATTCAAAATAAACAGTTGTCCCATACATTTGGGTCGAGTAGGTATTATTTTAGTCCTTTAAAAATCCGTTTGTGGCCAGGACCACAACTTGCTTTTTTTTTATTTCTTTTTACATGACCACATCTTTATGATGCATGTTACATACCTATATATCTATGGATACATGCCGTATATCCTTTGTAACTAGATCTTATGTAAGTTCTAATCTATGTATTTTAAATGGTGAAACTACCATTATCATCATCTTCTTATCTGCATAAAAAAATATATATTCACAAAAGCTCGATTCGGTTCGATTCGGAAAGTCGTATGTCTATTTCGCTCGCTTTCGTAATGCTGAAAAAAAAGCAGACAAACGACTTGTCGAATCTGAATCAAATCGAGCGATTGTGAATAATTATGCTGGTCACTTTGGTCGTAGCAACACGTTTTCTACTTCCATTCTCCTTTGTTAACACTCCTTTTCCATTCCATTCCTAACACAATCCACCAATCTTCTTCAGCCTTTCTCTGTCTCCCCTTCAATCAACTAAAACCACCAACTTTCATTACTTTGTAAAGGCAGCTGCTTTAAAATCGTGGTTTAAAATAAACAACACCCTTGCAGCTGACTTAACATTAAAATACACCCTATATTTGAATCCAGTTGCGGTATTAAATTAATATTCGTATCGATATTTCAGTTGTATCGTGTTTACTGTAACGGCTGAATGGCTGTTGAACTGAATTAACTATTATGGAGCGTCACGGAGCGTAACGATGATTGTGTGAAAGACAAATATGTATCGCTCGAACTCATTGACTTCTATTCAATCAATTGAGTCGGTTGCCTCAAATGTAGATGTGATTTTGTTTTGTGTTCATACTGCTTGTTATTGAGTATTAGGCGTAAATTGTTCGCAGAAGTTCAGGGGTTTATTTATAAGCGTTGGTTAAAGTTGAGCAATGATTATGGACTTTTTAATTATACTTACAGATTTGACTTACCCCATCTAGTTCTAGTCTATGATCATTTAAATTCTTAAAGAAAACTGCAGTGCCTTCAATCTTTTCTTTTACTAAAATAAAATAATCAGCATCTGCGCAACAGCGTTTAGAACGTTTAGTAAAAAAAAGGTCCCTACAAGCCCTCAAGAAAGCAATGCAACTTGTATGTGGGCACCGATATTGTGGGTCACGGTGAGAGATGTGCCAGGCTCTGGGTTGACATTAAAATTAAAATTTCTGTCGTGTGCTTCTAATCTGAAAGTCAAAAACATACATCATACTGGATTCGAGGAGTATATCGATTATTTATCAATATAACCTTAAAATTATTTATTGATTACCATTCAATCAAAACTGCTTTTTCCCTGCTATTGATGCATTTATTTTACGTAACTCGTCTTTTAATTGTTAAACAGTCTCAAAATAATGCATTATAAAATTAAATATAAAAATTATTCGAAAAAAAACATTAACAAATTCAGTATACAACGTCAACATTTAGCTGGCAAGACAGAGTCGATGCTAGCGACATCTATCTCGACCTTTGAGTTTTTCTCCCATGTCACGTACCTGTCACTTGATTCAAGGAAAAATCAAAGAAAGCTTTTACGTTTTGTTTCTAACCGTCCAGTAAGCAAAATGTTATAGTTAGAGATAGCAACCTACCGAAACCGGTAGGTAAGTTATTGAAATAGCCGTAAGTGACTAATTCGAACCACGGAATTTATTGAATGTGAAATTTTCCTTATTCCGTCATTAGGGATTTTTACACAGCGTAGCAACTGTAAAGTCCCTAATATGTAGTGACAATGGGGAAGAAAACTGTCAAATAGTTCCACGTAGAGGGCGCTGACTGTTTGTTACAAACAAACTGTCAAAGTCCATAGAAATTAAAAAATATGATGATGCCTCGTTGTCACATTTCCAAGAAATTACGCATGAAAAAAAATGGCACTGAATCTAAAAAATTATGTGGAGCTATTAACATCACGAACAAAACCTCTTCTGGCAATTTCATCTGGGATTCAAGACTGTTACACACACTGTCGAAGTTGAAAGGGCATTGTCCAAGCTTGGCCATTTTTGTACACAATGCCATACAAAAAAAATATTTACCAATAATTTTAATTCTATTTAAGTGATTGTCTGATGCTAATAACTTTGTATTAAATGGCACTGTAAAAAAAACACTTCATTTTAGTATCTGATTTGATGCTGGACCTGAATTGGCTTTGGATTTGATTACAGTGCTGCCAAACCAACACTCCATAAAACAATAAATTCTAATCGATTTAAAATCAGTACACTATTTCTCTACTATATTTGACATGCTCTTCGTTAAATGACATATTTAGAAATGACAATTAAGCGACTGAGATGATTTAGGATATAAACAATGATATACTGATAATTTATAGGTAAGTACATTATTTCTGGAGAACTTATAATATTTTGATCGATTTCCAATATGTATATTATTATCAATTTATAATTGTTTTGTTTTATAAATGGCAACCCGACCATTAAAAATGTTGTGTCAATTGTCAAAACAACTGTCAAATCGTTTGCTTTGTTTGTGTGTTTAATAAGGCGACGACTTCGGTTTGTTTTTAAATGGAACCTGGCAGACCTACGGACACTGATGGCTAAAATTTATTTTATGGGCCAACGTGTTAGAAGTTCATTTTTTTTTGTAAATAGTACTCATTAACAGAAGGCTTTTCACATTTTGACGTGACAACGTCTTAAATTAGGTTGCGGCTGGGAGTCACTTATGAAAAAGTGTAACGCCCGGTAACGTTACGATGAGTCACCGAACGAGAGAGAGGCCCGCCGAATGCCTTGCGTCTCTCTCCCACTCAACTATGACGTTTTTCAATAATAATCTTTGTAGTAATAAGCTAAAATGAAATAATTGTGGAATTTGCATTATGTCTTGGAGAGGTCAGGAAAAGGATGGGTGGGGTTAAGTAACATTTGTTGAGGTCGGGAAAAGGATGGGTGGGGTTAAGCAACACTTGGTGAGGTCGGGAAAAGGATGGGGGGGTTAAGCAACACTTGGTGAGGTCGGGAATAAGATGGGTGGGTTAAGCAACACTTTGTGAGGTCGGGAAAAGGATGGGTGGGTTAAGCAACACTTGGTGAGGTCGGGAAAAGAATGGGTGGGTTAAGCAACACATGGTGAGGTCGGGAAAATGATGGGTGAGGTTAAGCAACATTTGGTGTGGTCGAAAAAAGGATGGGATGGGTGGGTTAAGCAACATTTGGTGAGGTCGGGAAAAGGATGGGTGGGTTAAGCAACACTTGGTGAGGTCAGGAAAAGGATGGGTGGGGTTAAGTAACATTTGTTGAGGTCGGGAAAAGGATGGGTGGGGCTAAGCAACACTAGTTGAAGTTGGGAAAAGGATGGGTTGGTTAAGTAACACTTGGAGAGGTCGGGAAAAGGATGGGTTAGGTTAAGCAACATTTGTTGAGGTCGAAACAAGGATAGGTGGGTTTAAGCAACACACATAGTGAGGTCAAGAAAAGGATGGGTGGGTTAAGCAACACTTGGTGAGGTCGAGTAAAGGATGGGTGGGTTTAAGCAACACGAGGTGAGGTCGGGAATAGGATGGGTGGGTTAAGCAACACATGGTGAGGTCGGGAAAAGGATGGGGGGGTTAAGCAACACTTGGTGAGGTCGGGAATAAGATGGGTGGGTTAAGCAACACTTTGTGAGGTCAGGAAAAGGATGGGTGGGGCCAAGCAATATTTGGTGAGGTCGGGAAAAGGATGGGTGGGTTAAGCAACACTTGGTGAGGTCAAGAAAAGGATGAGTAGGTTAAGCAACACTTTGTGAGGTCGGGAAAAGAATGGGTGGGTTAAGCAACACTTGGTGAGGTCGGGAAAATGATGGGTGAGGTTAAGCAACATTTGGTGTGGTCGAAAAAAGGATGGGATGGGTGGGGTTAAGCAACATTTGGTGTGGTCGAAAAAACGATGGGTGGGTTAAGCAACATTTGGTGAGGTCGGGAAAAGGATGGGTGGGTTAAGCAACACTTGGTGAGGTCAGGAATAGGATGGGTGGGGTTAAGTAACATTTGTTGAGGTCGGGAAAAGGATGGGTGGGGCTAAGCAACACTAGTTGAAGTTGGGAAAAGGATGGGTTGGTTAAGTAACACTTGGAGAGGTCGGGAAAAGGATGGGGTGGTTAAGCAACACTTGGTGAGGTCGGGAATAAGATGGGTGGGTTAAGCAACACTTTGTGAGGTCAGGAAAAGGATGGGTGGGGCCAAGCAATATTTGGTGAGGTCGGGAAAAGAATGGGTGAGTTAAGCAACACTAGGTGAGGTCGGGGAAAGGATGGGTGGGTTAAGCAACACATGGTGAGGTTGGGAAAATGATGGGTGAGGCTAAGCAACATTTGGTGTGGTCGAAAAAAGGATGGGATGGGTGGGGTTAAGCAACATTTGGTGTGGTCGAAAAAACGATGGGTGGGTTAAGCAACATTTGGTGAGGTCGGGAAAAGGATGGGTGGGTTAAGCAACACTTGGTGAGGTCAAGAAAAGGATGAGTAGGTTAAGCAACACTTGGTGAGGTCGGGAAAATGATGGGTGAGGTTTAGCAACATTTGGTGTGGTCGAAAAAAGAATGGGTGGGTTAAGCAACACTTGGGGAGGTCGGGAAAAGGATGGGTTGGTTAAGCAACATTTGGTGAGTTCGGGAAAAGGATGGGTGGGTTAAGCAACACTTGGTGAGGTCAAGAAAAGGATGAGTAGGTTAAGCAACACTTGGTGAGGTCGGGAAAATGATGGGTGAAGTTAAGCAACATTTGGTGTGGTCGAAAAAAGAATGGGTGGGTTAAGCAACACTTGGGGAGGTCGGGAAAAGGATGGGTTAGATTAAGCAACATTTGGTGAGGTCGAAACAAGGATGTGTGGGGTTAAGCAACACACATAGTGAGGTCAAGAAAAGGATGGGGAAAAAATTTAGTGTAGGTAACATTTTTTCGTTACGCGTCACATTTTTCCGTTACGCGCCATCTTTTTCAATAATAATCTTTGTAGTAATAAGCTAAAATGAAATAATTGTAGAATTTGTATTAATGTCTATGATAATAAAAGCCTTTTATTAAACTTTATCTAATTTAACTTTATTTAACCTATTTCTGTAAAGTTGCATATAGTAAATTATTTTTTGAAAAATAACGTCATAAAGAAGTCTCACTTCTTGTTGACGTGACAACGTCTTATAAATTGGTTTGCCGGGTGACACTTCAAGAAACTGCGTTACGCTCCGCTCACGTTATGCGCTCACAATGAGAGCGAGTGAGAGGCACGCGTCCCTTCCACTCGGGCATGGTTAGCCCGCCTAAGAGCGAGAGAGACAGACATAAAAAGTGAAAGGCACGCGTCCCTTCCACTCGAGCACAGTTAGCCCGCCTAAGAGCGAGAGAGACAGAGCGAGAGAGAGAGAGTGAGACAGATAGGCATACACACCGGTTCATTTCATCCTTCTTCCTACTATACGAATGAATATTCACATTAAAATTATTTTACCACTCAAAGTCGTTGTCACGTAAAACTTTCGCCCGTATACCGACTTTACAGGCAACCAAATTTTTTTTTTTTAATTGCGGAGACTCACGGTTTACGAGATATATTTTTTTTAAATTTTCCATATAAATTGAAAAATAAAACGCAATTTATGTAGATTAGATGTCAAATTTGACGTTTCACGTTCCGTTGACCGTTAAAAAGTGTTTCATTCAATTTTGTCGTATTGATCACCAGTAAATTGAGCACCAAATTATAATGGGGTGTTTGATGGCAAGCTAGTTTTGCCTAAGCCGACTTGGGGCACCCCGACACGGATAGATTAGGTTAGAAGGTATGGCGGGGTCTATTCGCTCGCTTCGCTCGCTCATTTGACCCCGCCATACCCTTCGTGGTTATTTTTTATAAACCACTAAGAACGGCGTCGACCGGTTCTCCCTCGACTCGGATGCAAGACCATAACAGTACAATGGAATTTTAGGGCACTCCACAGGTTAGGTTGGAACACAGACCCCGCCACCTCCTTTGAGGTTATTTTTTTTAAACCACCCAGAAGTTGGAGCCCCGCTCAGCTATTTTGGCAGGTGTCGAAAAATACGCTAATCTAACCTCAAAATTTTAACCACGAATATCTCCATAACCATGGGTCTCTGCGGGGTGGGGATGGGACAGGGGGTAGGTACTTCCCACCCTCGCCCTCCCCGCCCCATAAATCTATGGAAATTAGAGTTCAAATTGATGGAAATTTGTGTTTTAACCTAACTTAACCTCAAAACTTTAACCATGGATATCTCCATTACCATGGGGCTCCGCGGGATGGGGATGGTACAGAAGGGTAGCCCCCCTCCCCCCCTCCCTACCCCGTCCACCCCGACCCAATAACCGATGGCCCATAAAGGAAATTTTAACCCATACTGAGATGGAAAGAGAATCTCGTATACAAATGTGGTGATGGAACAGATTGCTCCCCGTCAAGTAAGTATTTTAAATAATGATTAAGTGTATTTGCAAAATACAATAAAACGTCAATCATTTCTCACCGCAGCTTTATTAAAATTCATATTTACATAAAGTGAGAAACTAGAACAAACTAAACAAGCTCTTATATTAGTTAGGGTCCCGGGTTCGAATCCCGGTAGGAGCAAATATTTGTGTGATGAGCATGGACATTTGTTTCCGAGTCATGGATGTTTACATGTATAATAAGTATGTATTTACAAACAAAAAAGTACATATGTAGTATATCAACTATCTAGTGTCCACGACACAAGCTTTGCTTAGTTTGGCACTGGGTGGCGCTGTGTGGTAATGTCCAGCGATATTTATTTATATATTAGCACTCCGGGGCCGATCCCACAGCAGTATTTGAACATAGGTTGGCATAATATGTATATGAAATGTAAGCACAACTTTTTGATTGGCTTGTTTTTATTACTTCTGATATTTATTTATTTTGTTATAGTTACATGGATCCGATCAACTCTGTCATACCTGCTAGCTACGAGTAGATCGAGCTTCTGTCCGGTCCGGTGAGGCTGAAAGACATAATGTATCCTGTCCGAGGCTAGAATACAGTGATTCATTCTTATTGAATGTGGAACATATCAATTAAAACAAGCATGTTCTTACTATGGAGAACACATAAGAGGCCATGGTTCCTATACACAGCCAGCAAGACAGCTAAAACTATCAGCGCCACCTTGCGGCATAATTTCCGGGAAACAACCCCATTGATGTCACTTCGAAAATTGAATTAATTTTGTATTTGACCCAGAATCTTTACGAATACAAAAATAGTAGCGTAAACATAATTGAAGATTATTTTTCAATTGTTATGTGTAAAGCGAGGTTCGTTCTACATAATTGGGGCAATAGCTGATAATAACATTTCACGCAAATCAAGATGAATAAAGAATCTGTAGGTTGATTGTTTACTGAAATTATCATCTCGTGTATTAATAGTTTTATTAAGCCATGTTTATAGCAAAGACAGCCTCCTTGGTCGAGTGGTTGCAAGCATAGATAATACTCTATTTAATACAATCTAAAATAGCTGTTCTCGTTATTTCAGTTGAAAATTTGGTGTACCTAAACACACAGATGGCAGCACTATCTATGAAAATTTTGTTTGAAGCCAATGTATGGAAGTTTCACCCCCTGGTCGGAAGCGATTGATACCTTTTTTTTTGGGATGGGAAATCATCAAATGACTTCTCCCACTCTGGGCGGAGCGGGAGGGAGTGTCAGACTCTTACTAACTAAAACCCATCCATGTTCCTTCCTCTCCCTTTATGTTCCGTTGCCGCGGTATCTCTTTCGAACAGGCCCACAACCCGATTGATACCTAAGTAAATGATTTCAAGATTCCGGTTAGATTAAAATGTTATCTTTCGTTTGTTTACCGTAATAAGTTGTTTAATTTTTTGCTGTAAGTACTATAAATACGTAAAATATTGTTACGAGCTGGGTATGAGATAAATTAATTACTACCGATTAAACCACACAATAACTTTATTAATCACAATACAATTTAAACTTAATCACAAGTACACTAAAATACACTACTATTCACTATTCGCTAAGATATCGCACTTTAAGTTCACTTCGATTCGCTTCGTTGTGTAGCCGAAACAAGACTGACTGTCGCGGCCCTGAGCGCTCTATTTATACTCGCCAACAGACACACCAGAATAATCAAAAAATCATTCGACGCTCGGCCGCCGTAGCGTGCAGACGTGCGCTCCGCCCCGCTCCGTCGACTCTCCGCGCCCCACCGCGCCTCCCGTCCTGTTCGTCGCAGCTTCGCCGCTTCGCCGAGCATCAAGGCCCAGTGCCTACCGTCCCGTAGTGCATCGTTAGTTTGTGTCTGATACTTGTATTAGTACACATTCTAACCGGTGTCACTCAGTGGCAAAAAAAACAGCCTCTTTCGAGGCTATATTTCCTTATCGTCCGCGTTTTTGTTGCCCCTTCAGGGAAAAGCCACGGTTTTGTGGTTCTTGACGGGAAACCTAACGGTGTTAACGAAGTCAAGAGGGTGGTGACCCAATCCTACCCGCCGGACCCCTTCAGGGCGAGGCATTCCATTGGCATCGGGAGCTAGGACCTTGGCCTTGGGGGCTTCCCTCGTCAAACCTAGTCTTCGACTTCGTCCACAGCAACACACCTAGTGTCGGTTGGGAGTGTCTACCCCTTCGCACTAGAGCCCCTTGCGGGACTAGGGCCCTGTCGCACAATAAGACTGGCGACAGGTTTACAAGCTTAGGGCACACCTTAGGTACTCACCTCCCTGTTCGCACAAGTTCAGGAGAGGCCACACATCCCCGGGCGCACCTACCCGGGGACCTAGGTACTGGTATCGTTAGATAGGAAATCAGATTAGGCCCTTCAGGCAATTCTCAGACAGTCGTGTCGCTGGCAAGTTTGTTTGTGTTTTTCTTCTTGCCAGTTAGCACTACGAAAAACACAAGGGTGGGTTCGTTTTTAACGGGGAACTGTCTGCCCGGGGAGCTCACGTTTTACGTGTCTCCTCGGGACTAGGTAGTTAGCTCCTAGTTAGGCTACCAAAATTAGGTTTTTAGGGTTAGGTTCCCCATGCCAAGATGGCGAAAGAACGTAATTCTATATTAAATAGGCAGTTCGATCAGCTAATAGCGCAGCTATTAACTGACGACAGCGACTACATGAAGGAGAAGTACGCCGATCTCCTTATTCATTTTAAGAAGGATAGATTTAGGGCCCTCCTCAAGGCCATTCGTACCCCACCGAGGGAAAGTCCGTCGCGTTCGCCCTCCCCCGCTCCGATCACTCAACCCTCCTCCTCTGATATGGAGATTGTTGAGTCCGCGCCCTCTGCCGCCGAGAGCTCCCCCGACTCCCCCAGCACCAACTCCTCGTCCTCTGAATCGGAGGACTTTCAGCTGGTGCAAAAGGGCAAGAGGAAGAAGGGAAGGAAGGCTAAGGCCAATAAGGCCAAGAAGGCTGTTACAGCCCTCAACGCGCCTCCCCTTGCTCCTCAAGCCTCCCCGTCCCCGATAGCCCCCATCGCTCCTCAAGCTGCCTCCCAGGGCAGTCGCCCGCCTAGCCCTATGGCTATATCGCAACCGCAAGGTGCGGCTCCTGTCAGCCGCCCTGCAAGCCCCACGGCTGCTTCACAGCCAGCCCCCTCCTCAGCTGCTCCTTCTTCAAAGAAGCAGCTGAAGCCACCCGCTCTGTACATCCAGGAGAAATCCAGGTGGACAGAGATCTCCAAAATGTGTGTGGATCGCAAGATCCAATACACTAACGCCACGTCTACCCTCCAGGGTATCAAAGTAAAGACCCCCACGTCTACGGATTTCCGTAATCTCGTTCACGCGCTTCGTGGAAGAAACGTCGCCTTCCACACCTATAGCCTCCCTGAGGAGAAGCCGACCCGTGTGGTCATTAAGCGGATCCCCAAGGAGATTCCCTCCTCCGACATCCTGGATGATCTTACATCCCAGGGTATCCCTGTTTCGGCGGTCCACCGCCTTCACAAGAATAGGTCCCAAGGGGGTGACGAGTACGATATGGTGCTCGTAATATGTGACCCGGTTGAAGGGCACCATCCCATTTTCAAGGTCCGATCGGTATGTTCGCTCTCGGGCATCATTATCGAGAGGCCCAAGAAACTTAAGGTAGTAGGGCAGTGTCATCGCTGCCAACTCTATGGCCACAGCCAGAAGTACTGTTACGCACCGCATAGGTGTGTAAAGTGCCTCGGCGACCACGCCACGGCAGACTGCACCCGTCCCAAGGACAGGAGTCTCTGCACAGAGCCGCCTAGTTGCGTGCTATGCGGACAGTCTGGCCACCCGGCTAACTACAGGGGCTGCCCCAAAGCCCCAAAACAGTCCGCTGGCAAGTTGGCGAATCGCGCCAACCAACGCCAGCAGAGGGAAGCTCCCTCTTCTTTCAAAGTCCCGTCAAAGGTCCTCCCAGAGCGTCTCAGCCCGCAGAGGCCTTCTCCTTGGAACATGCTGAACCATCAGCAAGCGTTCCCTGCCCTCGCGAAGGGAAAACCCAACCCCCCCATGCCCGGTCTTTTGGACAACCCTGTCCCAGCGCCCACTCCTGTGGCCGCCCCTCAGGCCCCTCAGGCCCCTCCGCAAACCCGAGCTCCCGTTGCTCCATCCCGCGCTCCTGCTTCACAGGAATCTAATTTGAATTACTTGATGAGGTTCCAACCTCTCTGCACCGCTGAGGCCGACCGCATGGTCGCTGAGCTCAGAGCTGCAACGGACCTTCAGCAAGTCGTCGACATTATTGATGCCTACCCAGTCATCAAGTCAACCCTTCGTAACCTCAACTTCGCGCCGTAATGGATATCACACCAAATCCCTCTTGCACCCAACCCCGGTCCCTTAGATTAGGTTATTTTAACGCCAATGGCATGAGAGGACAGCGCGACGAGATCGCCGCCTTCCTCCGTGACCATAACGTTGACGTTCTCCTCATCCAGGAGACGTTCCTCAAACCCAGCCACCGCGACCCCAAGATTGCCAACTACCGCATAGTTCGCAATGATAGGCTACGTTGTCACAAGGGTGGCACCCTCATTTACTTTCGCAAGGAATTGCATTGTATTCCCATCGATCCCCCTCCTTTAAAGTCCCTACTTGAGGTTTCAATCTGTCGGCTTGCTATGACCGGTCATCAACCGGTACATTTAGTTTCTGCTTATTTGGCCCCCACTAATACATGGGAAGATCATAACCTCCTGGTTAGCGATCTCACCCTTCTTTTCGGCTTGAGTGACTCCGTGATCATCGCGGGCGATCTCAACGCCAAACACCCGGCCTGGAACAGTAGAACGACGAACCCGAGAGGGAAAGTCCTCTACGATCTAGGTCAAACTCTTAGTTTCGACGCGGTCGCTCCTATGGAGCACACGCACTATCCTGACACTGTCAGTCATCTTCCTGACGTTCTCGATGTAGCGCTCAAGAATGTGAACCTTCGGTTACACATGATTGAGACGTTACACGAGCTCCACTCCGATCACCGCCCAGTGCTCATGCGCTTAATTCCTCGCTCGGGTATCATTGACCCCAGCCAGCCCCTTCCCACTATTTTCACTACCGACTGGAGGAAAGTAAGCGATATGCTGAAATCCGAAACGTCACCACTTCTCGATGGTATTCCCGACCATATCGTCTCAGTCGCAGACACCGAGGCTGCAATCGACTCGTTTACAGAACACGTACAATCCGTACTGAAGGATTGTTCTCGTGAAGTACCAGCGGTGAGTGATCGCCGCTGGATACTTCCCGACGATATACGTGAACTGATAACCGAGAAGAACGCGGCCATACGTGCCTACAGCTCTTGGCCCTGCGATGCGAACAAAGCTCACATGCGTTCCTTACAGCGTGCTGTAAAGAAACGCACTAGTGAGTTTCGCTCAAATCAATGGGACAAGACGCTTAGCGAACTCGAGCCCACTCATCAAGCCTTCTGGCAGCTTCAAAGGAAGTTGCGCACCTCGGAAGAGGTATCTTCTCCACCCCTCATACGTCCCGATAAGAGCGTCGCTTTTGACGACTCTGAAAAAGCAGAATGCCTAGCCGACAGCTTGGAATCTCAATGTTCGCCAAGCACTCTACCAGTAGACAAGCAGCACCTCGATGAGGTGGATGCAGAAGTTGAACGTAGAGCATCGCTTCCCCCTTTTGAAGATCCCGATGACCCCCTCCCCGCCATCACCCCGGAAGAGGTCAAGGATATTATAGATAAGCTAAAGCCTCGGAAAGCCCCAGGCGCCGACGGTTTCACAAATAGAGTTTTTAAAGCCCTCCCCGCTAGGCTCATAGTCCTTTTGGCTGCCATCTTCAATGGCGCCCTGAACAATAATATTTTCCCCCAAACGTGGAAAGAGGCCACTGTTATAGGTATTCCCAAACCTGGGAAACCGAAAGCCCAGCCCTCCAGCTACAGGCCGATCAGTCTCCTGAGTGCTCTCGGCAAAATCTATGAAAGGCTTATTTACAAGCGTCTCAGAGATTATGCCGAGACAAAGGGCCTCATCCCGAAAGAACAGTTCGGCTTCAGGACCGAACATTCTTGCATACATCAAGTCCACCGCATCGTCGAACACGTTAGCGCTGGTTTCCAGCGTAGTGCGATGACGGGGGTGATGTATTTCGATATCGCGAAAGCTTTTGACAAGGTCTGGCACAACGGGCTGATATACAAGCTATACCAGCTCGGTGTGCCCGACCGTCTCGTGCTCATCTTACGAGACTTTTTGTCAAACCGTACCTTCCGCTACCGTGTGGGTAAGACGTTATCCTCCCCCCATCCGATTCGCGCCGGAGTCCCTCAGGGCTCCGTTATCTCTCCCCTCGCGTTCACGCTGTACACCAGCGACATTCCGAGGAACCAGAAGGTTCAAACAGCACTATTCGCTGACGACACCGCGATCTACTACACCGGCCGTTCTCCGGATAACATCCGCCGCATTCTCCAGAAAGCCGCCGACTCGCTCGGCGCTTGGTTCCGTAAGTGGAGAATAGAAGTTAATCCCGAAAAATGCCAGGCAGTTTTATACTATAAGGCACGCCTTAAGCGCTCGCCAGGTCCCCCCATCACTATGTTCGGTAAGCCTATCCCTTGGGAGAGGCAAGCCAAGTATCTCGGAGTTATTCTGGACGACCATCTGTCGTTCAAGGCCCACATCAAAGCAGCTCGTGACCGGGCTGCCTTTGCTATGGGCCGGCTCCACTTCATGATCACTAGGAAGAGCAAATTGTCACTCAAGTGCAAATTGCGTCTTTTCACCGCAGTCATCCGCCCCATCATGACCTATGCTTGCATAGTATTCGCGCATGCCCACCCGCGTCATATCCACACGATGCAGACCTTGCAGAACCGATTTCTCCGTAAGATCACCGGTGCCCCCCCTTACGTCCGTAACGATAGTCTTCACGTAGACCTCAGAATCCCCACCGTTAAGCAGTTCATGAAACGCCTTTCCAAGCGTTACTTCGACTCTGCTATTAAGCATAGGAATCCCCTAATCGCATCGGCCGCCCGGTACGACCCATCGCGTATTAGCTCCGTCCAACGTCCGCGTCACACCCTAGTCGCCCCCGACGATCCGATCACTATCTTGCAAGAGAGTAGGAAAGATACCAGTACAGTTCGTAGAGCTTACAAATACAGACCGAAAACCTACCGACCTCGCCGCAGAGGTCCGGCGCGAAATCCCCGTTCAATCCCTCCCCGACCCTTGCTCGAGCCAGCCCGCGATGCTGAGCCTGTAGTAATAAATCAGTCCCTAAATAATGAGCCCCCAGCGACGCCCTAAGCCGAGGTTCGTACCCCACAGGGGGTGCCCTTAGAGCGCTGTCGCTTAGTTTATAGTTATTTTCGCCCTGACTGGAGGCCTTAAATTCAAGGCATCCACAGGACTTGCCCGGTTAAGCAGAAGCCAGTCTTGGATGCCCATACCAAAAAAAAAAAAAAAAAAAAAAAAAAAAAAAAAAAAAAAAAAAAAAAAAAAAAAAAAAAAACACCAGAATAATCACGAATATTCTAGAGGGTCATAAAAAAACACAATGGTAGTAGGTACGTAGGTAATAAAAAATGTACAAGTAGGTATAACCTACTTGTACAAAACAAGCAAATATGAACCTTATGCCCTAGGCATACGGTCGAAATTCTAATGTCTTTGTATAAATAGGTCGCGAGTTTGTACCTACCCAACTTTAAAACTAATAATAATAGAATGCTCTCGAACTTCTAACGTACACACACTGTAATCACTGGCTTTCTCGAATGTTCTAGTAGGTCCGATGTAACAATATCAAGGGGCCGAAAAAAGCTGTCTCCTCTTACAAGAAAGAACTCTCACAGATTCCATGTGAAAATGTGAAAACTAACCTTTTTACAACTTTAGTACAGAACAATAATTAAACAAAATTTTAGTATTTTTATTTTACACTAGCTTCTGCCAGCGGCTTCGCCCGCGCGAAGTTTGATAATACCCATGGGATCTTACTACCGGGACAAAAAGTATCCTATGTGTTAACCCAGGTTATAAACTATCTATGTGCAAAATTTCATCCAAATCCGTTCAGAAGTTTTTTTGTGAAAGAGTAACAAACATACATCCATCCTCACAAACTTTCGCATTTATAATATTTGTAGGAAGTCATCAATAATGTTTTCAACTACTTTACGAGTAGACCATATAATGATGCCATTCATATTTTTTAAATGTTCAGAATATTTTGTAGTTCTTTGTTCAGCGAACCCCAAACATCACTCGCTCGTTACTTTTGCGGAAAAGGGGTTTTGTATATGGGTGATTGCCATTAATATATACATTATTTTTAAAAAAGAATCAAGCGGTCGACAAGAATAAGAACCTGACTCTTATATTAACAACAAAGAAGGTTCATATTCTTCTTACATTTCCCACAAGTAGTGATCAAAAATGTTCAAAATGAGTTAATTTCGTGCACGGACTCTTAAAGTAAGTCTTGTATGGTTCGTATTTTCTCATGAAGGCGAACGCGCAATCGTGAAAAATTTACCTCTGTGCTCGATAGATGGCGTTGTACCGTTTTCTGAATCGCGCTATGGTTTCGTTACATGTGTTTAATGGCATCCTAACATTCTCCAAAAACTTGTGTATTATCATTCATATTCTGATACCAATTTTTGGATAGAATCCCTGGAATTATTCAGGGATTCGTAATTCGTAATTATGTACCTCACATAGGGCGTGACGTGCAATATCTTTTTTGTTCTCAAAATGCACGAAACAAACCCGCCCTTAGAGTTTGTCATACATAGATTCACTTAATAGAATAGTAGCATTTTTATAATAAAATTGTTGTAATTTATTTATGAATTAATTAAATTTTTGTTCCTTTTTAATAAAGTATCAAGTATAATCATTAATACAATCTCGCCTTTATGTTTTAGCATTGTCATCTATTCTAAATGTTTCTATTTATTATATCTTTTTGCTCTTTTTATAAATCGACACAATTTTGATAAATTTTATATATGTCACCGTAAAATTGTCAAAAACGTTATATTGTAATATCTCTAGCGTTATTGTAAACTCTCGAATTATTGTCAAACGAACATACTGCTTACAATAAAACGTATTATTTTTCGTGAAATGTATGCGATGGTAGTCAACTCACGCGGTGTGGAGGGAAGGAGGGATCCCCTTGCCCAGTGGTATCACTCTCATTAAAAGATACTGTACCATTCTTGAGAAATATCGATGAATGTAACTTAACCTTATAACACTTTATATTCCCCTAAAAAGCATAGTCGACGGAGCCCCGCTTCGTGGGGCGCCTATTTCCGAGTGCAGGGTTTAAAGGAACCTAACTAACCTAACGGGGGGGTGCCCCAAGTCCCGATTATGGGGCCAGAGATACTTCCGTATGTTCAGTTGACAATTATTCGAGACTTTATAATATCGCTAGAGATATACACGTTGTATTACACATATATACAGGGTTACTGGTAATTCGACGTATTCCTTGCAGGACGTCATAGTAGGGTTATAAATTATAATCATAGATCGGAATTGGTAGAGCTATTTAGGTTCATTGACCGCAAACATTGATGTATATTCCACGGGATTCCAACTGATACTACGGGATTTTATTAGTATATTATTTATTTAAATAAGTGAATTATTGTTGATTATTTTAATTAAGATTTTATTGTAAATACAAATTGTTCTATTTGATAATGTTTTTTTGTTTATTTTTTTATGAAAAATCCCTGATTAAATCATTAAAGTCAATTTAAAAACAATTGACGGCGCAAATGTACTAAAACTTAAGTTATTATCATAGCTAATGACGCAGCAGACCTTTATTAATAATTTAAAAGTTAAAAAATGGACAAAAAAGCAAAAATCACAACAAAACAAAAAAACAAAAATCACTAACGAAACATTTTTTTTTTGTAATTTTTGCCATTGCGTTATGAAAAGATGTTGTATAGTGACAAAAAAAAATACTACGCCAGATGTACAAAATGCTAGAAAAACATTATTTTCTGAATTCACGTCCTTTTTTATTTTGCAAAAAGAATGTTTCAAAGAGGATCGTGTTTAAAAAAAGAGCATATGTGTGACATGTGAAGGATATTTCTAGACGGCATAATCAAGCTCTACTGTCGATAAAGATTCAATAACACCTAAACGCCATCAAAACGGCCAAATAGCAGAACACAGAGAGCCTTCCATTGTTTTCACCAACCATGACAAAACAAACTAATTAAGAAAATTCCTTTTCTAATTAATCACCCAACATTTCGCCAATAACTCAACGTTAGAACAAAAACAAAATAAGTAAACGAACAAACAAACTAGGGGTGTATTAGCGCTGTCTATCTTTTGGCGGAAGCTGTAAGAGGTAATTGAGGGTACAGCGTTATTTAATGGTGCAGGAGACGGGTAGTCGTGGCAGCAATCTTATTTAATGCGTTATCGCTCTGAAGTTAATACGATGGCGGGATAATGTTGATATTGTGGTGATAATGGTGCGGCCGGGAAAAGCCTAACCCGAAAGGCGATATCGGGTTTGAGGAACGAGACGGGAGTCGGTTGAGTTTAAATCCAGCTCATTCCACTATGTCGTAAACCCCTTATTTGAGTATTGTGCGTTTATTTGGATTGAGGCAGAGTGCCTTAACGCGACTGCAGGAGCTATACGCGAGTATTATAATGACTTAAAGTATGATTCACTGCAATCAACAAAACCTGAAAATTATCTGATATTCTTCAGGATATATGCTTGTATGATAGTGTTTTTAAAACACTCATCTGCCTAGCGATTAATTTTACTCGATACAAAAAATTACGAACTTATGTCTATAAATTTCTTTTAACGAGTAAAAACCATACTAAAATGCATACGATCATTCTGATTTTTTGGCAAATAATTCTAGAAACAACATAATTATTAGCATTATAGTGTTTATTTTTTTTAGTCCAATAGATTTTTGTAAATCGATCGAAACCCACATATTTCAAACTGCTCGGTCGAAAATACAAATTAATATCCTGTAGCGTTTTAGTTAAGTTGTTTGCAATAAGCACAATTAGTAATATCCATGAAAATGTTATACATAATAATGTATCTCAATTTTAATATTAAAAAATACTGGTTTGACATACATACATATGTGAAACCAGTATTTTTTTATATTAAAACCGACGCTTCGGCCTCTTGTCTGGCAAAACCAGTTGAGCAAGAATACAGCTTTCTAGAAGAAGAAGATAGCTGTATTCTTGCTCAACTCAAGAGACTTAAAGCTGCTCAGAACTTAGCTAAAGTAGTGACCTTAGCTAAGCTCTGAGCAGTCTTACGTCTCTTATTATACAGAGTCTCATATTCATAAAATGAAAAGTTATAGTATCTGACACTAAGCTCGTAGGTAAGTAACAAAAAATTAAAAGAGTGGAATGCTTAGATGATTTGTCATGTGGAGAGGATGAGTGAAACGCGAATACGGAATGTATTTACGAGTACAAGGCACATGTAAGTGGCAACATCGGGAGGGGACGCTCTAGAAGGACATACACTGACCTTTGTTGAGGTTCTTCTAAAACGTCAGGTACTAGTAGTAAAGAAAGAAAGAAAGAAATAAAGAAAAAGCATTTATTAGCCCAACAGGACAACACCAAAATAAAAAAAAAATAATAATAAAATGGTAAAATTGTGATTATAACACTAGTTTAAAGTAAACATAATGAGAGAATAAAAAAAAATTAAAAATAAAATCATAAGAAAAAACAAACAAAATACAAAACAGAATTTGTCCTGTACAAGACCAAAAGGCTCCTATCTCAGCATGGTGCTGTAACATTTAAAAAAAAACGTCACAGCGCTGATATTCTGATAGGTTCCTACATACTCGCAGCTGACGTACGTGTATGATGAACGTGGACGACGCAAAAGGAGAATAAGTATGACGGTAGTATCAAAAAAATGCAATTCTATTTAGTCCATCAGTTAGAGTATTGGAAAATAATAGGAACGTATTTTTTGTTTTTGTAAATCAATGAATATTGACAAAGATACAAGCAAAATTAAATTTAAAAAAATAAAAACTCCCGACACAATGTACTAAAAGTTAAGTAGAAAATGATTCGTCACCTCACCATTTTGTGGTGGCGGCCATCTTGGATTTTTAATTTATCATGGTGTATAGTATTCTACTAGTCAAGCCCTTTCATTTGATACCCATATTGAGGGAGTTGTTGAATAAATATGTAAGCCATTTTGTGGCGGTGGCCATCTTGGACTGATTTTTATCAATCATAGCTAAAAACACTCTCGTCTAATTCACCTTAAAACATAAACCAAAATCGACAAATCGGTAAATCCGTTCGGGCACTACACTGTCACAGACAGACACACACACGCACACATACACACAGACTCGTCAAACTTATAACACCCCGTCGTTTTTGAGTCGGGGGTTAAAAACGCATCATAACTCGGGAGTGGGGGCTTGTGACGTCAGAACTCGCTAAAATTATACCACGGCGTGACGTATTGAGAATGATTTATATTGCGAGAGATTAAATGGACTGTATTAAAATTGGGGGCGGCAACGACAAAGCCCGAACGAAAAAGTTGACAAAATGTTGGTACGATAAAAGGGTGTGCTTCGAATAGGCACTCACCTGATTGCTCCCTGGTCGATGTCTTCGACACCAGAACCTTCACGAAGGAACCCTTCCAGCTACCCAGTACTGACGCCAGACTTACCCAGTCGCTGTACAAGTTACCTTCCTTAATTGTCGGTCCGGCTGACTCCAGGTATCATGCAAGCTTGAGCACCGATTCAATAGCACACTCACGATTAGACAAAGAAACTGATGTTATAATGTCAGAGACAAACTCTAGGAATGTTGCTAAACCCCAAAATTGATTTCAGGGTTGCCATTACAAACCGCTTTAATTAATAATTTTAGTTACTAAAGTGAACAGAGAATTTTAAAAGCGTCGTATCTTCGTCAATTTTGGTTTACGTACCTAACGAGAGAAAAAATACGGGTCAATTTGTTTTTGATAATATAAATGACGGAATAATTCGATTTTTTTTTTCGTCAACCCTCATTAAAGATCGTAGCAGATGACGTTTGTTTTCACGTGATTTCTGCCTACACACCCATGAGAAAAAGGCATGATTTTATATACATACGTATGTAACAAGATCTTAACAATATTGTAACACACAAACACGAAAAATTACAGCCATCCTAAAAAAAATCTGTGCCTAATTCCGCCAAGTAATCAGTTATTCCAGTTTTCCTGAACTTTAGAGGCTTATTGCGACTGAGTTATTAAAGTCAGTAAAGCGGCCGGCGCTGGCACCGTGCCCATCTCTCACGGCTTGTGTACGATGTAAAAGATATGCTTTAGAAGGAAACAGGCGTAGGTACTCGAGATATTCAGTGACCGTTGGTTTAAAAGCAAGAGCTATTTAATTTCGTTTTAGCCTTTTTTGCTGTTGTAAAATTAGCCTTATAATTCAGTGTTAAAGGGCTATTTTGTAAACTGAACTTTGAAGACTGCTCAAGTGACTGTTCTCAATGAAAGTGAGCGGTTTCATAGATTTGTGGATTGATCTCGTCAGTTTTCTTCTCTCCATCTTCTTTTGGCGCTATCTCAAAGCTGTCTTTTACGAAATTCATGAAAGAACGAAGAAAAAGATTTGCCCTTAGAACCACATGCTTCCGGGTATCAAAAGTCCGCTGACTAAGAATGAGTTTCACAAATTGGGCGCAATCAACTTGTCTAAGCTCCGTTTAAGAGCTGTCAGACTCAGTACTACTAATAATCCATGGCATGATGAAATTCATACTTGATGAATCCATGCTTCTGAACGCAGTCAAAAATGCTAATCACGTTCAATTGCTTTGTGAAAATTCGTTTTCCTCTAAACACTGATTGAAATAAACACAATTTAGTAGTCCAAATAACAACCAAAAGCTTCAACCGTGTATTTGAACACCGCCTTTATAGCATGACCAATAAAATATGTCCCATATCTTGGTAACCGAAATGCTATAAAATTTTTGGTGCATGTTCGGTAAAAACGAAACACTGGGTAACTGTGTCATAGTAGGTAATTACCGGAAAGCGGGTTTCGGGCGAAATAAAATATTTACTGGAATTTTGTGAAAAACTGTTATTCTTCATTCTTATTTTTGTGTTCAGAAATAATAAGGACTTGTTAGTTCTCGTTGTTGAGTTAATATACTTTATTTTATGAATATATTTTTGGAACGTGCTAGTATAATACCCGTCGGAACTCTTTTTGGTTTTATAATTAGGTACAGTTAGGTCACCTATACATAAGCCCTTCCTTTTGGGGGTATCGGGGAGATCTGGTAAAAAGAGAACCTGAGCTTTATTAGTTCGAGCTTAGAGGTAAAACTGAAGTGTTTCAAATTTTAACCATACCGGTATTTAAAACGTCTTACCAACTTATAATATTACGCAGTACTTAGCTGGGTTGTGGAGATCAGATAGTCAGCCGCTCATGTAAAACTCAGCTGCATCCGGTTAGACTGGAAGCCGTCCCCAACATAGTCGGGAATAGGCTAGGCAGATGATGATGATGTCCGGTATTTAAAACGCCGCCGTAGCTGTTTAGACATCTCGTAGAGGCCCCTACGAGACCTCGTAGACGCTCGTAGAAGCTCGTAGAGGATTCGTAAATACTGTACACCGCGTAGACCAAATTAAGATTCAGTTCTACAGATCTATCTCAACACCAATTTGAATTTAAAACTCCCCCAATTGTGACATTTTCTTTGATAATATTCTCTAGCTTTATATAAAACCAACTCGCAATTTACTTTTACTCTCACTTTTCTGCAATCCTAAGATCAGTACGGAAAATTTAATTTAATTTGCTTGAATAAAATATATACGGGCAATAAAACATGATTAGACAATTGTAGACGAGAAAAATATACGAGGATAGTAATGAAAACCATATCTCTTGCTGCAAACAATTTTATAGGAGATTGCATGAAGAATTTTTATTATCTGACTTTAGTCGCTATACGGATTTAGTGCAAACATATGTATGTTTATGTATGTACGTATTCCTCTAAATTAAACTCCGTTGTATATTTATTTCTTTATTTAACAATTTATGTACACAATAAATATAGAAAAGAAGAAAGGAACAGAAAATAGTACAAAGGTGATCCTTATTTCTAAAAAAATCTCTTCCAGCATACCTCCGAAAGGAGATACAAAAAAGAGATGTAGACATAGTGTGTAAAAGAAAGAGAGAAAATGGAATACATACAGCATAAAACAAGATACAAAAAAGAAGATTACATACTCATACATTTAATTGAAAATTGTTTTCTCTGTTTAGGGTTCGAAATCCTTCTTACTTTTTGTTTCACTATTTTTCTTCTTAAATTCAAGTTATCGTTGGAATGAAATGTTGGTGACCTCTGAATATTTATATGTGATTAACTAACATACCCTTTTCAAAAAAAAAAAATTATAACGTAGACAACGTTATTCACAAAAACTTGCTTTTAAAAAACACTGCCCACTGTAAAAGTTGTAATGTAAAAATCAACATTTTATGTAACAAAAAAAACTTTTTTGCAAAAAATAAAACCGACTTCAAAAAAAAACAAAAAAAGTGAAAAATAACTTTAGCTTCTGAAGTCGGTGACCTTTGTTTGATTGCTTTAGTTTTTTTGTCACCGACTTCAGAAGCTAAAGTTATTTTTCACTTTTTTTGTTTTTTTTTGAAGTCGGTTTTATTTTTTGCAAAAAAGTTTTTATTTTTCACTTTTTAGTGGTTCACATGTGCTTGATACATGGAAAGTGCATACCGTTACAATTACAACAAGCCCAAACACGACTATGGTACATTGTCTCATTATGGAGTTCCGTGACTCTTGGCTTCATCATCAGATCTGATGGTAGAATGGGTCTTATCAAACGCAAATGCTTCACTTGTTGTAGAAAATACCAAAATCGCAACACGTTTTCATATAAAATTTGAAGAGTTCCCTCGATTTAGCCAAGATTCCATCATCAAATCCCGATTTGGTGGATATGGGACCATTTGGAAAGAATACCCTTTCCAACAAAAAAATAATTTTCCAAATCGGTTGGCAAGCGACGGAGTTATGCCCGAACAAACATAAAAAAAAAATAGAAACATCCGAATTGAGAACCTCCTTCTTTTTTAGAAGTCGGTTAAAAAGACGATTCATAAGTCATTTACAAATTGCCGCGGTCAATTGTATCAGCATAAACAACTTAGTATCTATGTCACTGCTAATCAAAATCAAATACTATTTTGACTTCAAATCTCACAATACATTTACAAAATGCCGCGGTCAATTGTATCAGCATAAACAACTTAGTATCTGTGTCACTGCTACTCAAAATCAAATACTATTTTGACTTCAAATCTCACAATACATTTACAAAATGCCGCGGTCAATTGTATCAGCGTAAACAACTTAGTATCTGTGTCACTGCTAATCAAAATCAAATACTATTTTGACTTCAAATCTCACAATACATTTACAAAATGCCGCGGTCAATTGTATCAGCGTAAACAACTTAGTATCTGTGTCACTGCTAATCAAAATCAAATACTATTTTGACTTCAAATCTCACAATACATTTACAAAATGCCGCGGTCAATTGTATCAGCGTAAACAACTTAGTATCTGTGTCACTGCTAATCAAAATCAAATACTATTTTCACTTCAAACCTCACAATACTACTGTTGACTTACATAACAAAACGAAACGAACCAATTTTCGTCAATACGGTGTGCTATGATTAACTTGATAAAGAAAACAAATGCCGACCGACAGCAATAAATTACATTAGTTTAGTAGCTACATAAACAAACGGTAAATATTAAGACAGCGCGCACACCACAGTAAAAACCAGTTTGTCTATAGTCCCCGCTACGAATTAATATTTTTAGGCACAATTAGTAACATCCATGAAAATGTTATACATAATTATGTATATCAATTTTAATGTAAAAAAAATAGTATTTTTTATATTAAAACCGACGCTTCGGCCTCTCGTCTGGCAAAACCAGTTGAGCAAGAATACAGCTTTCTGTCCATGTTGACTGCAACATGGACAGATAGCTGTATTCTTGCTCAACTCAAGAGACTTAAAGCTGCTCAGAACTTAGCTAAAGTGGTGACCTTAGCTAAGCTCTGAGTCTTATGAATCGTCTTTTTTGTTACAATAAATTACATTATTTTTAGTAGCTACATAAACAAACGGTAAATATTAAGACAGTGCGCACACCACAGTAAAAACCAGTTTGTCTATAGTCCCCGCTACGAGAAGCAATGTTTTTTGTAAACACACATTTGGGTTCGCAACCTTTGGATCAAATAAAATAAAATAAAATGACGGCGCGTCAACGTAAACTTACTTCAAAATGGCGGCCAAAATGTTTACGTTCCATGATGTCAGATGCGCTTTAAATCGCCAAAATATAACCCAACCAAATGAAATTGCTCGTTAGTTTCGTATTACACGTTTAATAATTTGAGTTGATTGAATTTGAAATTATGTATTGTTTGTTGATTTGTCGCTATGTATCTTGGTTGAAATTCTTTGTTTACAAAAAAAATAGCTTCTCGTGGCGCGGAATATACAATAGACAGAAAAACTGACTTCTATCCCTATAATGGTTTTCGGTATTGAGTATTTGAAGTTGAAAACCTGTCAAACTAGACTACATTTTACATTTTTAAATTCGAAGGTGATCCCTTCGAATTTCAAAATGTAATTTGTACTGGGTATTTAAAGCGTGTAAAATACCCTGAACGAAGTCGAAACTGCTACTGAAAATGGTTTTAGTCCATACCTGGGAACCTTCCATTATAATACAAGTTATTAATAATTGTTATAACTTTACTTTTAATTACTCCACGATGTCCGTACTATTGGAGTTTCGGCAGTATTTCAATAAAACTCGCGTTATATTTCTATAAACACGATATATTATAAAACGTACAAATCACCATGACGTTTTGTAAAAACCAAAAGCAAAGATAAGATAGCCACCAGTGTCGGAAAACTGAACCACCAGTGTCTATGATCTATCTTCTAAGTTTACATATCCAACACGTACAGTCAGCAAAACAGTTAGGTATGCAGGCTAGCAATCTTCTTACGACTATTATAAATGTAACAGTGTGTAAAGATCGATTTTTCTTACACTTTCATGCAGTAACTACTATAAGGATTTGAATGAAATTGCACACAGATTGATTATAACCCTTTTCCACTTATAATAGTAGTAAGAAGATTGCTAACCTGCGTACCTAACTATTTTGCTGACTGTTCTATTTAATACATCCAGCAACACAATGTTTTGAGTGTATTACATTGAGACATCCCGTAAAATATAATTTTTACTTTGATGTGTACATAATGCTTGGTTAACGGGTTCTTGAAGGGTCCGTTTACGCCTTGGATACTGCATATTTAATAAAGGGTCCACCCTTGGCCGCATCATCGTGTAAGCACCGTGCTCCATCCTACACTATACTTGCCCAGAAGAAGCCGATTCAATACAATTTCGAAGAGATAGATATTAAAATGATTGGGGAACAGAAAGAAGTCTATATGTCTGTCTGTTTGTGTGTCGGTCCGTATGTCACAGCCACTTATTTCCGAAAGTATAAGAACTATGCTGTTGAAACTTGGTAAGTAGATGTATTCTGTAAGCCGCATTAAGATTTGAAGGGAAGACACTAAAATAAAAAAATTAAATCAATAAATTGGGGGTTCCCCATACTTAGAACTAAATCAATTTTTTTTTTCGTCAAACCCATTCATGAGGCGTATCTATGGATAGGTCTCCAAAAATGATATTGAGGTTGCTCATATGATTGTTTTCTAAACTGAATAGTTTGCGCGAGAGACACTTCCAAAATGGTAAAATGTGCGAGTCCCACCCTGTAACTTCTAAAATAAGGGAATGATAAAGCTAAAAAAGTGTGAGTAAAGAGTGAGTAGTTTTTTTTTAATACGTCATAAATCGTAAACCGCAATTTACCTTTCATTAACAAAGACCAACTACAAGAACTCTTACATTGTGTTACTTGCTGCTACGGAACCCTTCATGGGCGAGTCCGACTCGCACTTGGCCGCTTTTTGATACTTGTATATAATTCGAACTTTAGTCGGTTCGATTTCTGAGTGCGGCAAGCGATTTGAAAATCTGTGAATGCAGATTTGTTTCTTTTATAAAATAAAGAAATGTTTTCTTTGAGTAAAATTGTCTATCTCCAGTATTTCTAGTACTTTCCCTCCAGGTGACATTGAAAAATTCCACCCTGTATATACTTCGTAATAAACCGTATATTCATAAAGCCATATTACCCGAGACGATAAAAAGTATATTCTCAGCTTTAATTTGAATGTATGTTATTATTTTTATTGCGTTTTCTTTTTGAGATAAATTGTGTTACTCCGCCTTTGCGCTGCTGCTGCAAAGTGATTCACAACCCTTTTGAGTGTTAGACTAATAAAATAAATGGATCCCGAAGACATTTAAATATAAGATGGACGGGACAACGCGAACAGAATCATAATCTAAGTTCGAGATCCAACTGGCTGCTGTCGGAGCTCTTTAATAAACTGATCCCACGCAGGCGGATCCCGCGGGATCAGTCGGCCTAATGTATGCAACTTATCGAAATTGGAAATTATGTAATTTTTAAAGCCTCGTTGAATTAGTGGTCGCGACTGTTGAGCAAGAGGTACTGAGTTCGACTCCCGGGTCAGGTTAATTCTATAGTAGGAGCCACGGAGTCTAGATCTGTGCCCGGCTGATGGCGATAGGCTCGCCTATTACGTTAGGACTTTAATATAACTGGTGAAATATTTTGAATAATAAAAGTAAAAAAAATATAATTGGGGCTGTACTATTAGGTGCCTTACCCTTCGGAGGCTCAGGCGTGCTATTTTTTTTAGTGTCACTAAGTCAAGGGAAGTTCTTTTTTTCTTTGACATTTCTTCTGATAGCTTCCCATGTAGTAGGTTTCTTAAATCTCTTCGACGGATCCAAAGGACGAGTTTGAGATGTTATTGTTACGGCGCTTCCACACCGCCGGAAGCATTCGCCTATAATGCAACAGTTCACATTCATGGAACGAGTAAATCACAATAAATACCAACAACTTTTAACAGCCAGCCACTGATTGGTCTCACATGCATGTGACGAAAAAAAAATCTAATCAAGAATTTAAATCAAAATCATGAACAAAGAGACAACATAAAGGGTGTAAAACACCTCTTCACGAAGCCGAAAGGCACTTGTTCTCCTTATCATTGCGATATTTTTTTTGTTCTACACCATACCTGGGAACCTTCTAGTTACGGAGGTATGGGGGGTCAAACTTACAACTTTTTGACAAGATTTCTTTTTAAAACAATTTTTTTTGGTATATTTTAACTTTTAACACCTCTACGACCCCCATACTATTCAATCCATCCACCAGCACATTGTTTTAAGTGCGTTACATTGAGTTCTACCACAAAACATGATTTATAACCTCAAAAAGAAAAGTTGTTTCCCAGCAATATTTTTTGCGTAAAGTTATTTAGTTTGGTGTACAGAATGCTCGGTTAACGGCTTTGTGATGAGGTGGTTTACACCCTGTATATATTATAGATAGAGCTACCGCATACTTATATGAGGTGGGTTACCTACCTTACCCAAATATACATAAGTCATACCATATTGAAATGGGAGCAATTAATTTCAGTCTCCCCAAAGTGAGTAACCGAATTTCATTTGTAAGCAATAGAAATTATTACTTTTTACAAAACTCGTTAAAATGTAAAATACTTTTCCCTTTGATCCGCCAAACCATCAGAGAAATATATTTTCCATAAAATCATTTAATTAGTGATTGATTGATTAACGTTCATCAGACAGTCTTTTTGGTCGATATCTATACAAAAGCTGTTAAAGTTTGTTTCCAGTTCTTCAGTCAAATACCCTTCACCAACGGCTGAAGTACACAGAACAACCACCTTTAAAACTATCGGCATAAGATTTAACGTTCTGTGCAACGTCTGGCAGATGTTATCGTTTTCTGTATGACAGATTGCCTGAAAGTTTCCATCAATTTTAAGTTACTTTCATCTGTTTATTCGCTCAATATTCCGCAGCTATTGAAAGTAAAATGTTTTTATTAGCTTGAACGTGGACCTGGGAAATTATTTAGGTAAGTGTCTACAGCCGTTTTCATGTCTATTGATTTAAGTTTCCGTCAGAACTATAAGCCGTTACAGATTTTCGTGTTTCGTGTTGATTGAGCATAATTGAATTGTGACGACTTTTTTATTGAGACTAGCTCTTTAAAAATGTTTTATTTAGACTATTGTAGTTGTTAATTTATGAAGCAGCTTTTCATTTGCGTTTTATTTTAACCTGCCGTTTTTAGGGTCGCCATTTTGTATCTGTTAGATTTTAATGGGTTGATTACAATTCTCACTCAGTTCCAATCGCTTTTAAACCTATTCATTAACTAACAGAAAGGACCAAAAACACAACTTTATACACACGTATTTATATGACATCATATAACAATAAAACATTCATATTTACATTTGCAACTCAGCACATACGGAACCCACGCATGGTTAGGAACATAAAAGATATTTGTTTGTTTATTTGAATCTTGCCGATGTCAGTACTTACTCTCTGCATGGTATATGCATATTTATTGCTCGTTGAATGTTCCCTAGCCTCGTATATGGGGGTGAAGAGGTAATAAATCTGAAACACGTGGAATTGGTTGAACGAGTTTTGCAAACCTTGAACTAGATGATTATGCAGCAGGGTAATGAATTGAAGACTTAAGGATTCAAGCCACAGGTCCAGTGTATTAGGCAAACTCCTTTTGGAGTACCTAAGTGTAAGTAATGGAGTTTGGTCCTCTGATCCGCTAATAATATTATATAGGGTGTAAAATACCTCTTCACGAAGCCGAAAGGCACTTGTTCTCCCCATCATTGCGATAATTTTTTTGTTCTACACCATACCTGGGAACCTTCTAGTTACGGAGATATGGGAGGTCAAAGTCACAACTTTTTAACGAGTTTTTTTTGTATGATTTCATCTTTTAACACCTCCACGACCCCCGCACTATTCAATCCATCCATCAGCACAATGTTTTAAGTGCGTTACGTTGAGTTCTACCTCAAAACGTGATTTATAACTCCAAAAAAAAAGTCATTTCCCAGCAATAATTTTTGCGTTAAGTTACTTAATTTGATGTACGAGTATTGTATGCATCGATAAGGCCCTAAGGGCCTACTATGCAATATTACCTATGAAACCCCTACTCCAAAGTAATCCAACTAGAAAAGCTGACTTTAACTTTTGTAATACAAATACATACAAATATAAACTCACTCTTTTTCCTTTTGGGGTAGGCAAAAACCCCGGAACGCCACCTTATCTAATGCTGTTTCTTTCACTACGTTCATACACCTTTCCGATGAACCTCACTCTAATAAGGTCAGTGTCACCTCCCGGCGTAACCGTTAATGCAAACAATTTAACCATATTTTCAGACAGGCCTAGTTAATACAGCTACATAAGTTTCAGATCGAACGTACAGAAGTGGCTCTGATGACGGAAACTACTAGATAAATGCTTACTGAAGCATCATCAGTAAAGATTCGCAATTTGACAAACTTTGCCAAACCTTGAACTAATCTGCAAGGTCCCTATAGGTTGACTGATTAAAATGTACCGAACGTACTTTAATTAAACTTTCGCAAAACAAAAACCAGCTAAATCAAACAACAATTCACTACATCGAACCACAAAACCAGGCTCATTTCCCCTCTAATCTCGAAGGCTCTGGAATCTAAGCACAATCTATGTTCCCAAGGGGATCGACACTCTTCATGAGTGTCAACCCTCGTCGAAGTACTGCCTTAGCGTGACGTCACGAGGTATGGCCCAACGTTTACACCTTTTACCCCTGATATATGTGCCAATATCGTATGTGTCAATGGATCAAATATTTTTTTCAGTAAGGGTAGTTGGTTATGGACGTTTTTGGCTGATTTGATCTGAGTGGGGTGAGGTTAGTTGAAGTGAATTTGGGGGTTAAATTGCAACATAAAATGCGTTTCAAAACTGCTTGATATAAGGTTCTATTTACTAACACAAATTGCATTTTTACCATGAGTACGTTAGTCTGTTAGGTTACATCTATGACCCTGATGAAAATTGGCTGAAAATAAATAAATGTTTGGTTTGATAGTTTATTAGGCGTAAGTACTATTTCTTACCTGCTAAGTACATCATTCTTTACCACACAATTCAATTTAACCTTATTAAAGATCTATTATTCTCAGTAATCTTCGGACACATTTATTACATCGTCAATATCTAAATCCAAGCCTACGTGATCTCGATTCGTCCAGGTCAAAAACTCGATAACAATTTCGAACTTGACGAATGATGCATTTTAAAAGGATCGATTCAAAAACACCTAAGGCACGCGATTATTCTTATATTCCACGCACATATGTGATCGTAAGGGTAAATTTTCTTTACACATATTTTAGAATCTACCACACGTAGTAAGCAAACCTTGGAATATATTGCCGCGATTCGATGCGATTTATTGCGGTAGAAAAAGGAGTGTATTTGAAATCTTAGCTGTGTGAAGTAGGAGACTAGATAACTTTACGGGACTCGTGTGGAGAGGGATTTATATTTATTTTCATGATGCTCATATTGCTGGGTTTTTCTTTTTTCTTTACTGGTGTTGTTTTGGCGTGTTTTACTTTATTGTCATAGGTAGATATTTTTTTGAATGATTTGATTGTAATTTTTTTTGAGAGTATTTCGTTTATTTTGTTTGGACTGCCTCGTTAGTCGAGTGACTATGATTTTGAGGTCCTTTTTTTATTTTTTGGATGGGAAATTGGGAAATCATCAAATGACTTCTCCCACTCTGGGCGGAGCGGGAGGAGAGTGTCAGACTTTTACTGACTAAAACCCATCCATGTTCCTTCCTCACCCTATATGTTCCGGGGCCGCGGTATCTCTTTCGAACAGGCCCGCAACCCCGGCAGGCTTGGGCCCTTGCGGGCCCCTCCCCTTATGCTGACAACTCTTTGAGGCGCGCGTGGAACACGAACGCGCCGTCGACACGGCCTGTCGTCGTTAGACGGACGGACGGCTAGCTAGCCCATAGCCAACCGTCCACAGGCCCGCATCTACGGTGGCCGGTAGCCACCACGTGGCCCCCGACGCCCGGTGCGTTTCCCGCGGCGCGGCGGCCGGGAAGAGAGGCTCTCTCCCTCTCTCGTTCCGCCACCTCCTTCGCTAGCATGACTGCTTCGCAGAAGGAGGTGACGGCTTCCCATTCCGTCTCGATGATTTTGAGGTCCTGGGTCTGATTCTCGGGTTGGGCAAGATGTTTTTGGGGTTTTCCATCAGAAATTTCTCAGTAGCAACCACGTTGTCTAGATTTGTTTACATTACATTACATTATAAAACATATGAATACGGGTATTTATCGCGAATTTACCTTTAATTTAATCCCGACGTTGCGTTGTAATGTTTGTGTTTTTGTACTTACGTTTTTAACTATTGTAATCCAAAATCTTATCATACATTCTTTCTGAATAACTGTATGCCTTTAATGCGGAGGCTTAGCATGCCTTTTCGCCTTTTAATTCGTATTTAAAGCTTTCTGTATATTTTAGTGTTTTAAATCTTTGTTTACTTTTGTGATGTCAGATAATGACAATGACAAGCCTAGTTTTTCTTTTAATTTATTGGAGTTGTAGGTTTTGTACATTTGATGTTAGACCTTCTTTGTAACCATTTTATACTTCTATGTTCTAGAACATTATAAAATTGATAATTGCATGATGACAGGAAGCCGAGCCTGGAAAATTCAGTCTGCGTTTGGTCCTGGAGCCAGCAACAAGCTGGAACTACCTCTAAACTATTATTTGACGTGGTCGCTAAGTCGATAAGATCTAGCCCTGGCGTCGTATTGAAGCCCTAACATCCTTGAAAAGCTGCTGCTACTACACTGCTACATCTACTATACTACTACTGAGAGCTTGGACGCTGACGTCCTTGAAAAGGCATTTACTACTACTTCTGAGAACCTGGACATTGACAGCGGGTGAGTCTCGACCTTCGAACCCTCGCAAGATTGGCGTCTGCGAGCTTCGGACCCTGAACCTGGACCCTTATCACCACGTTACCTCGGCTTCCTTGGTCTATTAAATCATCTTGCTATATTTTCTCTTGCCATTTTCCTCTTTCTTTACACAATGCAACCTTACACTTTCCTCTCCAGGAAAACGTAACGTTACAACGTTTTGACCGGATTGCACCAGCCGTGGTCGCGGGGAGACTGAAGTATTGGAGGTACCGCGACAGCAAAGTGAAGGCGTTTATTCAACTACCCTCACTCATCTTCATAAATGTTAATTAGGGCCGGTTCACACTAGGACAGCACACTACACTAACAGTGTCCGTATATTGAGGCGATTTCACTTGACGATTACACTTAGTGATCACTGGATTCCAAGCTGAAGAGAGTTTGAAGCCGTCTTCGCGATTGAAATTAGGGTACTTCGCGATAAATACCCGTATTCATAATAATATGCTTTATAAAGAATTCCTTGATTTATTTTTATCCTCTACCTTTTGTTTTATCCTATCCTCCTATCCTACCCTTTTGACGACTCGAATGGCGTAGTAGTATTGACGCTGCCTTACGTTCTAAGGGACCTGGGTTCGAATCCCGGTAGAAGCAAATGTTTGTGTGATGAGCATTGACATTTGTTTCCGAGTCATGGATGTTTATATGTATAAGAAGTATGTATTTACAAACAAAAAAGTATAAATGTAGTATATCAACTATCTAGTGTCCACGACACAAGCTTAGTGTGGCACTAGGTGGCGCTGTGGGTTAATGTCCAGCGATATTAATTTTATTTATTTATTTTGTTTTATCCGATTTATATTTTTTAGTTTTAACTATCATATTAAGAAGGATTTAGACATAGTTTCCTTGTAAAGAAGGTCTAAAGGAATCCATCAAGAACCCGTCCACCAAGCATTTTGTACATCCAACTAAGAAACTTTGCGCAACTGTTATATTGTAAGTGTGATAGTATGTTTGTTTGTCAGGCCTTTAAGCCGTAACGGCCGTACAAATTTCTATGAAATTGCTGATTAGCTTGCAAACCGTCCATGACCTCGGTTCGGCCAAATAACTTTTAACCCCGCCACAGATGTTCCCGTAGGATAATTTCACACCTCCACAGAAGCGAAGCTGTTTGCAAAACCTACCAAATAGCTAGGTATATAAAAGATGACGCAGTACATTTATCGCCAAAAAGCCAGAAGTAATAAATTCAATTTTACTGCAGCAAATAAAATATTCTAATTCAGAGCTCTTCCACGCTATTGTATCGATGACACGCGCCAATAAAGTAAAAATAGGTCAGCGGGCTGCAAAGCGATATGTGCATGAACACTGTGTTGCGAGTACGGAATCCGTTTTCCAATTATCTGCTATTTTGTCCAAGCCCAACGTTTTCGGAAGAGGAATCGTTGGCACTGTGCCAGTTTTAAACACAGTGTCCTGTTGTGTCTGCTGTTAAAGATATAGTGTTCCTGTCGAAAGGCTTATCTGCGAATTAAAAACTGTTTGGGAATGGAGGATTTAGGTTGTTCGTGTTTATTCGGTTGTATCGTATTTTTGTTTTGCCATTTCTTCATATCAGACATGTTGCTTATTGTTTTAAGTAAGTCTACCAAATTCAGACAAATATCATAAGAGAAATCAACAGTATGAATTTATAGCAACAAACCGATTTCACAATTCAATATATCAAGCCAATTTGCATTGTCTTTCCTTCCTTTGATATGCTTTTGTCAATCCAAACACACACAATATTCAAACACGATAATCAACTATGAATGCAACATCGTCATGAATCTTACTAACTCTATTCACACCCCGTAAACGCTAACGAGCGCAATAATAAACACATATCATTAGAGTATTCCACCTGATTTCACGTAGTTTAGTAATGTATGTATTTACATAATCTAACTACGTTGATTAAGCGGTGAGCGTCCGCAGATCTCACGCATAACGTTTAATTACGAGACAGACATTGTTATTATGGAAGGAAATTAACTATTAGTGGTAGTCTGGAATAATGGGATTCAATTTTGCAAATTGTCTGCTAAACAATTGACAATCATCATGGACAGATGGCTCAACGCTGGAACTAATAAAAGACAATCAATTATAGGAAATAGATTGAACCTAGCGTAGCCTAGAATGTCTTTTCAAGGATGTTTGGCCATTTATCAATCATCTGATATCTCTCTTTTTTCGTGAAGCCTGTGGGTAGTAGGAAGCTTGTTTTCCCCAGTAACTACACCTCGACGATTAAGTTTTCATTTGTCTTAGATCCATGTTCACCAAAAAGATGACGGTCTGGTTATCTAAAAACAGCTGTTTAAAACACATTTTTGTATGGGAACATGTCACAGTGACAGCTGTTATTAGGATAATCAGGCCTTCGCCATGTTCATCTTTTCGGTAAACATGGACCTAAATGAATCAACAAATGAAGTGTGAAGTGAATTAAAAACTCTTGTCATTATCCCAATTAACTTATTTGGGGTCGGCGCAACGTGTCTTCTTCTTCCATATACTTGTCTATTGCTTGTCATCTCATCAGAGACCGTCTTTCGTGTCACGTAGTCCTTCACACAGTCCATCCATCGTTTCTTTGACCTTTCTCTACTCTTATATCCATCCAAATTCATACTCAAAACTTTTCACACGACATTTCTCTCAGCCCTCCGAATCACATGCTTATACCAAGCCAACCGATTTCCACCACATGAAAACTATATGCCACTTTTCTAGACTTAAAAGCAATTTCGGGAAGAAATAATGATTGTAACTTGGAGATAGGATCTTTTTAATAAAATATGAGTTTTAAAATATTATGTTCGAAACAACATGACATTTTAATCAGAACAGTTGGAGACAAACACTTCTAAAGTTCTGAACGTTGTAAAATGTTTACATGCTGGAGACTGTACCTACATACATAATGTGTTAGTTTAGACCCTTCAAAATTGACGGAATAGGGCGCCAAGACATAATCTCTCTTTACTAAATCCACTTCAATGACATAAAAGTCCAATGGCACTCAAAACTATTTGATTTTATGTTTTTATGAATAGCAAGTTTACTTGAAAGTAGCATACCCACAATTTATAACAAGTCCTGCTTTACCTCAGGGACCATTTCGAAGGTAAAAGGAGGAAGTATCTCCACAATCTCCTTTGGAGATTATTAAAGTTTTATATTAGCTGGACGTTCTGTAGTTGATTGCTTCCGTGTTTCTTTGCACAGAAATGAGAACTTATTCTCGGAGTATTGTTTACTTAATATTAAACCTGATTCCGTTGTGGATTTCTCTAAGTCATAGGGCGGTGAAGAAATGTGCTGTGAAATCAAAGCATTTACTTCAAGTAGGCCAATAACAGGCACTTTTGAATCGTCGAAACAAATATGAAAATTAAATGTAGCTACAGTCCCAATCACAAGACATAAAAACTGTGAAAAGACATAAAAACTGTGAAAAATTGTGATTCTTTCTTTCAAACAATATTTATGTATGAGAATGCGATAGATGAAACTGTCATTAAGGTATGAAATTATCTACATTACATTTAATGTAAATAAATTATTTACTAAAGAGTAATGCGATTATTTATGAAGCTTTTTCACGAATCAACACCATGAATTATGCTGAATGATGTTGTAAATTCATACATTCAAATTAAAAACAGGACTTTTCATCTTATTATAGGTACACGGGATATATATCTTTTCTCAGTAATACCAAGCCACTTCCCAATGAAGGCGTAACTAAAAGATCATCGTTGGTTTACGCTAAGCACCAAGAGATTCGTCAAATTACTAAAGTGCAGTCAGTTAAAAGGCCTGCGGAACAACAGTAGTTCATATCTCGTCATGATTTTGATGATTATAATTTTGTAACTACATACGTCTTACAGTCAAACACAACAACACAACAACCACAACACCTACAAGCTAGCACTGGCCTGCAAATTGCAAAAAAAAGTAATAAAATTCGAGTTTCGCGGGCTACCCTGACGTTTTCACCATAAGTCCCATGTAATAGGGGCGAGCCTACTGCCATCAACCGGGTACAAATCCAGACTTCGTGGATGACGCTGAGAAATAGCTGATGGAAAATCCGAGGCAGTAATATACACATTGTGACGTTTAATAAATGAGTTATGCGTGCTGTGGTGGGGGATGCGCATTGGAGGGAGCGCAGGGCGATGCGCCGTGCAGCACGGCGCATCGCCCTGCGCACGGGCACGGGCCGTGCTCAGTCTAGTCCGAGCAGCCTTAGCGACAGCACGCCTAACCCAGTAATATTGGAAACAGTGTTTTATTGTACAACCCTGAACAAAAACACCACCCTGATATACGGTGGCTTTACTCTACACCCCAACTAGCGTACGAGTGAACACCACACACATTAATATATATTATAACCTATTTCTATTATAACGCTGAGAGCCCAGTAACAATTCCTGGGAGACTAATCTGTGGCCGGATTACGCATTATTGTCGACTAGTGCAATTTAGTCCTGCACTATTATGAACGTTTGTTAGCTGGTATTCGAAGCCTGTAGCTGTCCACAAGACTCAGGACTGGCAGGTTTATGCTTTGAAGCTGCAATGAATCCTCCACAACCGTTATGAAAGCTTAGAAATCAAGTGTTTTAACTGATTGTTTGATTGTCTGACTGATTCTTAATGTAACTCATCGTCCACGTAGTCATTTCCCCAACTACGTTAGGGTTGGCTTCCATTCTTGCCGGAATACCAGTATTTTACACGGAGTGGCAGCCCAGTTAGTACTAAGTAATCCGATACTCCTTCATAAGACGGGCTGCCAGACGGGTCTCTGACTAACTGTAAGGACAGCCAATGATCTGAGCGGCGATTATTAATAAGCCACGGGGTATTCTCTATCTAACTTGGGAGTTATTTGAAAAATCCCGTGATCTAGTGAAATGGTATTTCAAAGACTCAAATCGTTTATACATTTGCCACATCTAGGAAGCTTTTTGCTAAGTAGATAGAAAAATATAGACATAAACAGGAGTTTTGGAGAACGTAAATAGAAAGGACTAAAATGGCAGCGCGTAGCGGTGGGTACAGCTAAACTAAACAAAAACCACTATGGGCGATTAAAACAAGAACTACAAAGTCCGACACTGAAAGGACAATGATACAAAGACAAGATATGAAGAATTTAAAATTTCTATGGAAAACTTACTTTTCTCATAACTCTTATTTAAATTAGTGTCAATAAATTCAAAATATATATTTGGGAACCTAGATATTCAGTAATCCAATCGAAATAAATACACACTACCTTAAGAATATGTTTGACTCACAAATTATTTTGGTAGTGAAGCTGCCTTGCGTCCTTAGGGTCCTGGCTTCGAATCCCGGTAGGAGCAAATGTTTGTGTGATGAGCATGGACATTTGTTTCCGAGTCATGGATGTTTTATGTATAATAAGTAATTATGTATTTACAAACAAAAAGTATATACAATGTAGTTTATCAACTGTCAGGTGACCACGGCACAACGATACCCTGCTTAGTGTGGCACTAGATGGCGCAGTGTGTAATGTCCAGCGATATTTATTTATATATTTAATATGTTTGATTTACAAATTATTTTGGTATTACGTTTGTATGAAATACGCACGCTCCACAGGCCTCTTAAATTAAAAGAGTAACAGGCGTCCACCGCAGATACATTATGAATCGTAATAAACATGTAACGAGGGCATGTTTTACGTTACCCTACATAAATCCCACGCACTTCTTGTCGTGCCAAATACTCGTAACGTAATTGACAAACCTGTCAGAAGACTAACCTAGTTTATGATGTCTCTGCCAAATTCATTCATGCAAATATTTGATCTCTTGCGAGCTGCGTCGCCCACCCTTTTATTCAAAAGGCTGTCTGTTCAAGTGTAAGATTGGACTAGATTTTTGATTTAAGTAGATAGGTTATAGGTAATACCGAGTTCACTGATAGTAGGCTACTGTTAACCTTATAACCTACGGCAGAAGGGTTAAAAATGGCAGACCGTCAGTGAATTCGTTAGTACTTATCGTGACGGGTCGTATTTTGAGTAATATTTATAGAACTTATTCGGGCGTTGACTCATCTTAATGAGTCAACGCCCGAATAAGTAAGTACACCTGTATGTCTATCCCTTTCTGACTCTTAAGTCAGAAAGGGATAGACATACAGGTGTCAGTTATAAACGCTATTTGAACTTTTTCTAAAATTTGTAACTAAACATAACATCACGCCTATAATCCCCGAAGGGTTATGCAGAGATTTACTTAATAGTATAGCCAGAATCATTGCTCCAGTTATTCCATCCCATGATCCGTCGGTCATCCCGAGCGGCAGTGTACCCACTTCTGTACCCACTTCTGTCGGACTGCCGCACAGGCATTTTCCTCCATGCGTTAGTTTCGACATGAACGCCATTATGAAAGTTGTTCTTATCTCTCTTAAACTTGCACAGAGTGTAGTAGAAAGAACAAGACAGACATTTTGCCTCAGTTCAACAACGGACTACGCTTTTTACTGACCGTAACAGTGCGTAATAGGGAAGAGCCTGCTACTGCTATCAACCGGATTTAAAACCAGATTCCGTGACTGCTACAGAGAAATTCCTGGGCCTCAATTCTGCTATTACAATAGTGTCAGAATAGTCGATCATTGATTTCATTATGATCAAGTTTTGTCAAGTTTTGACAAGTTTGGTAATCTGCTAATATAATGGCGTCATTATGACTTCTCAATGAAGAACCACTCTATTGGAAGAAATGTCAAAGAATATTAATCTCGAACATGAAATCTGGCATGAATAAATGTTCGCATTTTGTAGTGGATTCCGAAAACCATTTTTACTAATGGTTTTATAATAATCACAATATGAAAATGCCATTAAAACATAATTTTATTACGAGACCGACCATAGTGAATTTAGCAGATAACGAACTTTAAGTAAAATGGCATAGGGATGGGAATGGAATCGTGTTGGAGTGACGAATTTATACAAATAGCAGAGTTAGGCCCCTGATGGCTTGCCACCATCTGACCAACGTGCAACGGAGCAAATATTCGATGAGCTATTTTACCGGCTGGGTACTGTAGGTTCATCTCATGTATTCTAAGTCTTTTATATTGGTTGGCCTATTATTGATCTAGTAATATAACTGCTGTTTCAATCAATAAAACGTTTAAAAAACTCAGCTGTTCCAAAAAAATACAAAAAAAAAAGTGAACGTTTTTTGGAACAAAGAAACTTTTTTTGTTTTTTTTTTTTTTCCTTTTATGGCAACTGAGCCGGTTCCGACGTCGTTTTGACATTACCAGTATACAAAAACCGCAAACTGTCACTGTTCGCTTATTCCACAGATAAAAAACTGACGATTAACAAAATAATCGCTAAGATTTTTTTACTTTTACGTCCTCATGAACCCTCGTCTCTATTTCCTACAAAATAAAACTTATTTTCAGCACACCTTTCAATCAGAAACTGTTGAAATAAAGCGCTTTTCACACTACACCGCGATTTGTGTGAAAAATGTCCGCTTGTTAGCGAGGCGGGGTTATTTATAGAGGCACTAACAAGATAACCGCGGTAATGAGAAACGAAGCATCCCTTCGCACTTCGTTGCAAGGTTTTTTTTATATTTTTCAATATCCCGCATAGAATTCCCGGGTTAATGGCTGCGGATAGAGATCGTCTGGTGCTTACTTAATTAAGGAGGTTCTTTGTGGTGGCTGGACTAAAACGTCTACCGTTTTAAGTAAAAGAAGTTCTTGCTTTAGGTTCATTAAACCAGCTTCATCCGGAGCAGTAAGTATCACTTTAGAACTCACGGAACTGTATTATCTTTTCAGGACATGAACTATGGATAAAATTACGGACATAAATACGGATTATACTGAGTAAAAAGAAGCAGAAGCTTGGATACAAGACAATGGTGTCGATTCTGTTGTGCACAAACTAAACTTAATTTAAACTATTGCTATCTTTTACTAAAAGGCAGTGCGAGAAAAGGACGGCTATAGCTATGCACTAAGTTAGAAATGTCAAACTGGATTTTACCTTGCGCTTCACTGTGTTTTTAGTCGACATGTTTTTACGTGCACCCTTCATTTGTATGGAAATATTAGTTCGAATTAAATTTGACAGCTCTAAATTACGTCCGTCTCTTTCTCATTTTATTAGAAAGAAAAAGATAGCAATAGCCTAAATTAAGTTTAGTTTGTGCACAACAGAATCGACACCAATGTCAATCACTTAGTCTAAAAATGCTATAAAAACTGACCAAAATTGCAGTGCTATTTTGTAAAAATACCTGGTGAAAACATGCGTGAAGTTATCGCGAGTGCTGAAGTTTTTTTATTACTATCTGTAGTGAAAACGAAAATAGAGCCACACAGCGATGATGTCACTGTGGGTTTTAGTAAAGAATAGTTTACCAGAACCACAAAAGCCAAAAACATCAAAACAAACAATAAATATATTATAAAAACTAAAAATACAAAGCAAGAAAGTGCGCCCAGCTATTTGTTGTACCAGGGCTATATGCATAAAAGAAGGCTTGCGTTACACAACGCAGCACACAGCAAATGAAACCGCATTACTGTGGTGACATTCGCTTTTTATTCCCTATTTTCTTCTTCAGTATTATTTTCTGCATAAAGCTACACGTGTTTTCTATACGTATTTACTTTAAAGTCTTGTTGTTTCTATGTCGGCTTTGTCCTCTGATACTTTTGTGAAGTGAATTCTAGTTGGGCAAAGGAAAATACAGGATGTTTGTTCTGTGTTTCTGATTCAACAGATGAAATTCATGCTGTCGTGTATATCTTTTCCTTTTTACTGTACATTATGTTTATTTTACTTATAACATGCTGTCTTAAGTACAAAAATTATTTGTCGATTTTTTATGGTAAGTATTGCATTTCCTTGACTTGTTGGCTACTCAAACTTATTTATGAACTTGGTTTCTGATTCTTCTATTCTTTGCCACGGGCCACTGACTTGGTTTTACATGCCTTCAGGAAATATCTCTCAGGCATGCTGGTTTCCTCACGATGTTCTGCTCCACCGAAGCAAGCAGGCTGCTGTTTAAAATTTGAGGATGATTGTTAATTATAATCAATCTCCTCGGTATATCCAATGCCGGACACAAACTTCTACCTATTTCTACTTCGAGACGCGATACTGGGTCGAAAGCAGTACAGTGTAACATCTGTGTCAGTTAAACTCGTGAAGTTACCAGTCTCTATTGACGCCAGTTAATGTCCTACAACATCACAATTTGGCGGAGCAAGCCTATTTATTTAATTGAGATTAACTGTAGATACCGTTGCACAATGTTTAAGCTGAGGTATATTATGTCATCGAAGATTTATATCAAAATATTGGTAGTATTACTTATGGAGGACTTATGGAGATCATCATCATCATCATCATCATCTCAGCCGAAAGACGTCCACTGCTGGACATAGGCCTCCCCCAAGTGTCGCCACATTGACCGGTCCCTTGCGACTCGCATCCACCGGATTCCCGCAACCTTCACCAGGTCATCGGTCCACCTAGTGGGAGGTCTTCCAGCGCTTCGTCTTCCGGTTCGTGGTCGCCACTCCAGAACTTTTCGGCCCCATCGGCCATCCGTTCTGCGAGCTATGTGCCCACTGCCACTTAAGATTATCAATTCTTCGGGCTACGTCGGTGACCTTGGTTCTCTTGCGGATGTCTTCATTTCTGATTCGATCACGCAAGGAAACTCCGGAGTTCATCATTGTGGAAATGATTCCCTTCCCGATTTCCACTATACTACTTTCTCGGCCATTCCCGGAATTCCAGTAGAAGGTAGCCCAGTCTGTTAAGCCACCATTTTCATTTGACCACGAGCTGTTTTCTATTGTAGTTTATACTTTACTAAAGGAAAAGCTATTCATAAAAGTAATATGTTTACTAGAAACCTACAAAACAAACATTTTACGTCAAGAAAACGGTTATTTAGCCCACAAAGCAACATTTTAACACATGTAAACTTTACGCGACCGTAAAATTACTTTTTATCGTCCCAGAGAGGCATAAAGTTGAAATTCCAATAAAATAGATTTCCAGCGATATTATGACGACGTGTATTCGTTTAATTTCGCCATTTGTGTGGAGTTTACCCACCACGAGAGGCATTATAGGGGCCATACCAGCGTTTTATATGAAAAAATCAGCCATTCCTATTTCAAATTGCCACTTGTGAACGTCGCGAGCACTTGAAACCGGGGAGAAAGTTTAATATAATACAAACAAGAGGTGTTTAGTATACGTAGGTATATAGATAAATACGTTTTGTTCGTCCCGCTTTGTTTTCGTTCAAAGATTAATTCTTTCGATAAATATAACCGAATGGAAAGTCAATTTCCATTGATCTTTTGTGTTCATTGTTGTTTTGGATTCGGTTTGGCGACAGTATGATAGCACGGATTACAGGGAACCCACATTAGGGTTAGATAACGCGGCCCATATAAATTGCCGAAAAATTCGGAAGGAACATAATTTACTTATAATCCCAACATTTTCCTTTACTAGGGTTTTTTTATAATAATAGCAGACCACTCAGGGTGACCTTGACCCTTGTGGAGATCTTAAGAAATCTTCTTTTCATTATAGACTTCAAGTTACATTGGCTACTGGAGCTCACCCAAACTACTTGTAGATATTGCGTAAGAAAGTAGACACACATCGCCGACTTTTCGAGTCTCGATGAAAATAGTAGATAGGTACCTAATTACAAAACTCATAAGACTGAAAGTTTCTTATTAACCGTAGACCGGCCTTAGTAGTTGGTAATCTGTATTAAGGCTTGCGACTGAGACCGTTAGGTACGGTATACCTATGTAATCATAGTTACAATTGTTTGATAGTAAGCGATTATTTCTGAAAGCGGTAGACCACGCTCACTGACAATCGACTTCTTTTCACACTTATGCCCTGAGTAATAAGGTTAAAAGGAGGTCGACCATCTGTCTACTGACAAAAGCTTCACTATATTAGCCAGGTGCCATTACCTCTGTGCCTGCACTGGGCCCGCGCGGTCGCGTGGTGGATTACAACCCATTCTCTCTCTTAGAGAAGAGACTTGTGTCCCAACAGTGGGAACAAGCTGTTGATGATGATTACCTATCTCCGTGTATTCCATGCGGACGAAGCCTGCGACAGAAGCTATAAAATGTGATAAATAAATAAATAAATTCATTTAATTTAGATTTCACAACATCCATATAAGTACAATCATAATAATCCACGTAGGTACACAAAATTATATTAAATCACAATGTTAGTAAAAATACAGAACTTACTTAGCTACGTTAGTATTTAGGCTTAAATGTAGATTGCTCCAAAACTTATGAAACCGACTGTCCAGTCTGTCACTAAACATCGCCAGAATGCTGTTCGGGCTGGCGGCGGCGGCGTGGACTCCAGCGCAAGGCTGCGCACCGCTTGCGCAAGATGGCATGGAAACCACTTTTTCAAAATACCCAAGCATGCAGTTAACTGAATTAACTTTCAAGGAAAGGAGGTTATTTACTTTTTCAATGACACGAAAAGCAGGCAGGCTTGCGCGAAAATACAGATTAGTCCGTCCCGGGAAGGTTGATGTATGAAAAATTCAAGTTGATCTTTGCTTAAGCACAAAGCCCACTCAATGGCACGCTGTACGGAACGCCGTGTTACATAAGGATGGGCACAGACGGGATCACAGAATGTAAAAACTGTTTTTTTTTTCAGGAAGAATTAAGTACTCACTCGCACTGATGCACTCGCACTTGAAACTCAAAAAACCGAAACACTCGGATTTGAAGGACGGGTGACGGAATATGCTTAATCTCCTGCATTGTTAACAGGCATATAATTAGTGGAAATGTGGATGAACATGCCTGCTAAGCTGATTTCAGGGAATTCTTTCTGGGTCTCTTGAAGTAATGTTTATTATATCTATCGTCAATAGGTACCTCCAAACTCTTTTCATTCTGCCGTTTTTCACTTTTATTTTTATTTTATTTTGCCCTACATTATTATGTTCTTCCGCCATTGCTTTAAGATTTGGACAAAAATCAAAGAAAACAGAAAAACAAGAAAATAATTATCATCCTTTAACACAAAAACCAAAAAAGCCACGGTGAACCATCAGCTTAAAATGTAACCCAACATAAGCGGACGACAACAGGTGTTATGTGATAATGACTAAACAGCCTTTGAATTTGTAATGAACGCAGTGAGTACGGGGTGGCGGGTGTCATGGGGCCTTTGTGACGTCACGGGCTTGTGGCACAACGTAGCACATTACAGAAGGTTAGGTCCTTACCAACCGGGGCTGCGGGACTGTTCAAAAGAAAGACAGAAAGAAAATAAAAGCATTTATTAGCCCGACAGGACAACACATAAATAAATAAAAAATAATAATAAAATGGTAAAATTGTGATTATAACACTAGTTTAAAGTAAACATAATGAGAGAATAAAAAAAATAACGAAATCATAAGAAAAAACAAACAAAATACTAAACAGAATTACCGCGATTAAAAGAGATACCGCGGCCCTGGAACGTAAAGGGCGAGGAAAGAACACGTAGGTACTTATGGTTTTTAGTCAGTAAAAGTCTGACACTCCCTCCCGCTCCGCCCAGAGCGGGACGGATGGTAAATCATCATTTGATAATTTACCATCCGAAAAAAGAAAAAAGGGTCCTTACCAAAATGAATGACTTACTTTGACCATGGCCTTACAAGAAGAAAAACAAAAATGAGAACGCTTAGATGATAAATAGTAATTATAAGTACCTATCGCTGGACATTACACACAGCGCCATATAGTGCCACACTAAGCAACGAATCTTGTGTCGTGGGTACCAGATAGTTGATATACAACATAGATACTTTTTGTTTGAGTAGAAGGTGACCAATAAAAGATGTTCACAAGGTAGATGTGTGTGGTAAATCCGGGAGGGGACACCCTAGAAAGTAATACACTGACTATTGATCTTGGTGATAAATAAATAAATATCGCTGGACATTAACTCACAGCGCCACCTAGTGCCACACTAAGCAAAGCTTGTGTCGTGGACACTAGATAGTTGATATACTACATATATACTTTTTTGTTTGTAAATACATACTTATTATACATATAAACATCCATGACTCGGAAACAAATGTCCGTGCTCATCACACAAACATTTGCTCCTACCGGGATTCAAACCCAGGACCCTAAGAACGTAGGGCAGCGTCACTACCACTACACCAATCGGGTCGTCATAATGTTTTATAGAAACGTCAGGGTGTGGAATAATCGCAAGCAGCGTGTGTAAATAACCAGTTGTATGAATGTGGAAGGCACTAAAAGAGTATGTCAGCTGGCGTTCAGATGTGCGGTCCATGGCCCTCTACGGGGCCCCAGTGTGGGCGCGTTCCCTGAAGCGGCGTGCCGCTCATCATCTGAACGCGCCCCAAAAAGTGGTGGCCGTAAAGATGGTCCGTGGGTACCGCACGATCTCTCGCGAGGCGGCGGGCCTGCTTGCCGGATTGCCGCCGTGGGATCTGGAGGCGATAGTCCTCGCGCGCCTGCATGAGTGGCGCGCGGAGGTACTACGCCGGGGGGAAACTCCGCTGCCGCGGCAAATTGCCGCTCAGCGGACTGACCTCCGGCGCGATCTCATGGCGACATGGAGAGAGCGACTGTCGCAACCCCGTGCAGGGCACGCCACGATAGTGGCGGTAAGTCCCCTCTTTGAGGAGTGGCTGGAGAGGCGCCACGGCGTCCTCACCTTCCGCCTGACGCAGGTCCTCACCGGACACGGATGTTTCGGGAGGTACCTGCACCGAATCGGGCGGGAGGAATCGCCCGGGTGTCTCCACTGCGAGGATCGACCGGAGGACACGGTGGAGCACACGGTGGAAGTCTGCCCTGCGTGGGCGGAGCTCCGCCGTGTCCTCGTGGCGGCGATCGGCGGCGGCGACCTCTCGCGTCCGGCCCTGGTTCAATCCATGGTCCGGAGCGAGACGGAATGGGAAGCCGTCGCCTCCTTCTGCGAAGCAGTGATGCTAGCGAAGGAGGTGGCGGAACGAGAGAGGGAGAGATCCTCTCTTCCCGGCCGCCGCGGGAGACGCAACGGGCGTCGGGGGCCACGTGGTGGCTACCGGCCACCGTAGATGCGGGCCTGTGGACGGCTGGCTATGGGCAATAGCTGGCCGTCCGGCCGTCTAACGACGACGACAGGCCGTGTCGACGGCGCGTTCGTGTTCCACGCGCGCCTCAAAGAGATGTCAGCATAAGGGGAGGGGCCCGCAAGGGCCGAAGCCTGCCGGGGTTGCGGGCCTGTTCGAAAGAGATACCGCGGCCCCGGAACATAAAGGGCGAGGAAGGAACATGGATGGGTTTTAGTCAGTAAGAGTCTGACACTCCCTCCCGCTCCGCCCAGAGTGGGAGAAGTCATTGGATGATTTCCCATCCTAAAAAAAAAAAAAAAAAAAAAGCTGGCGTTCAGATATTATCTGCCTACCCGCTTCTGCCTCTTTACTCTTTGGTCTATTGTAAACGTAATCGCTTGTAAAGTCCAACTGACACTAATCTATTTGCAACTGAATCATGGAATTTTATTTTTTATCGCATTTATCCCAAATCTCTTTTCTGACTTCCCAGGTCAAGGACTTCTCAGTTGGTGGTAATAGGCTTACCCCCTATTAGATGAGACTCAAACATAACTGACGAAATGTGGGTGTACTATTACGTACACTTCTGCCTAACGCTTCGGGTATTACAGCCGTGATGTTATAATATGTTCTGTTCTTCGTATGAAGCCGACCTTCTGTACCGATGTTTCTGGCTCGCAGCCTACTGTGGAAGTACAACAGTAATTTAATTGTGGGTGGGTAGTGGGCAATGTACTTTGGGAGACTTGATTTTTTGCTGGAAAGGTTCATCGATTAAACGTTAAAAATGGCACGAAACGTAGGTAGCTGAATCCATTCTCACCTCAAATAGTGCATGAAATTGGATGAACATTTGATCAATGTGGGATTTGAGTCAATACCAGGTTCTATACATGTCAGCTCGTGGTTAAATAATAACAGCTGCACGGGTCCATCTTGAATGTAAAGACAGTGTTTACCAAGATCGGTCCTCGGATATCATTCCCGGATATCCTCGGACCATCACGGCATTCCTGGTTCCGTCAGTACCTCAGAAAACACGGCTATCATTTGTAGATATTTGACAGTCGTTACAAGTTGCGAGAATCCTAAAAGTTTGACATCCAGACTTACCAAGGGGACAGGAGTACCTATCGTACGGTTCGTTCCCACTAGTTCTACTACAGAACGATTGGGAATTCCCACTAACTGGGTTATGGCTATCAGATCAGCAATGGTTATGCAAGAGGACCAGGACATTGGGTGGGACAAATTCTGGAAAGTATTTTACACTGGAACTACGTTTGGAGTAAGTCGAGGTTACTTTTGGTCTAATATTTTTTTACAGCAACAAACTACACTTGATCTTCTGCCTCAAGTATTCAAAGTGCGAATCGTGACTCATGTTTATAACCTTACTAGCTTTTGCCAGCGGCTTCGCCCGCGTGATGTTTGAAATTGTCCCACGGGATATTACTACCGGGATAAAAAGTATCCTATGTGTTAATCCAGGTTATAAACCATCTGTGTGCAAAATTTCATCCAAATCCGTTCAGTAGTTTTTGCGTGAAAGAGTAACAAACATCCATACATCCATACTTACAAACTTTCGCATTTATAATATTAGTAGGATAAAGATGATGGGAGTTACATCATTCACATTATGATTAATTTACCATAGATTACAACGTGTTTGCGACGTTGTTGTTCTCATAATGATTACACGACGAGCTGCTTATTAATCAAATGTATTCAAACATGGTTACAGTTCAGTAATCCGGAATGACTCGTGCTTCTGAATTTGGTACAGTTGCTATAAGTTGCCGAAAAGTTGTCGAGTGGCGATTGCGTACCAGAAGACTTGGCGTTGGAAGACCTCCCAGTAGGTGGACAGATGTTCGGGAATCCGTTGGATGCAAGTCGCACGGGACTGGCCAATGCGAAACTTTGGGGAGGCCTATGTCCAGCTGTGGACGTCTTTCGGCTGAAATAATGTTAAAGGGGTATAGATCGCCTGCCGGGGTTGCGGGCCTGTTCGAAAGAGATACCGCGGCCCCGGAACGTAAAAGGCGAGGAAGGAACATGGATGGTTTTTAGTCAGTAAGAGTCTGACACTCCCTCCCGCTCCGCCCAGAGTGGGTCATTTGATGATTTCCCATCCTTAAAAAAAAAAAAAAAAAAAAAAAAAGGGGTATAGATCACCGTTCAGTCGTTTCAGGTAAAATATCAGTTTACATCAGCTGCATTCACTTAGACGTGAAGCCAACCCACTACATTCCTCTTCTTATAGTCCTCTTGATCGTTTCGATCACGGGCATTCAAGGCTTGCGATTTCAGCAGCGAGTAGCCATTGGTGCGGAAGATGTTATAGTACACAGGGGTGTGTGCAGAAATATGTGCACTCTCTGTTCGTTTTCTCTTATAGTCAGATGGAGCGGCAATCCGACACGGCCGGCCGGAGAGAGATCTAACCAACGGCTTATATTACAGGGGTATCGTACCGCTAGCTTCCAAAATCCGGGCTATTACGGAGCCAATGGAAATAACCAATAGCACTTTTTGCCGCCCCACACCAACCACTGTTCTTCTACTTCTTGTCGCTAGCACTACAGTATTTTAACAAAACGTATAGCACGTTCGTCCGTCGTGTACGCGTAGTTATGTTTGTTTTTAGCTATATACTGCAACTAGATTTTGGGTGGTGCGCGAGCTTCAGGTTTCGTGTTTTTGAGAAGTATTCACCCTCATAAAAATTTGAGAGAGCATTAGAATCGTTAAAAGATTTTTAAAATCCATTAGAACACTATAAAGATTTAGAAACCCCTTAAGAACCCCTAAAACATTTTAAAAAACTAATTCAATAAAAAATGGAAATCGCTCGCATCAATTCGCGTTTTAGGTTTCGTGTTTTTGAGAAGTATTCACTTTCATAAAAAATTGGTAAATTCAGTGGAATCGTTTAAAGATTTTTACAATCCATTAGAGCACTTTAAAGATTTGGAAACCCCTCAAGAACCCCTTAAACATTTTAAAAACGAATTCAATAAAACATGGCAACTATAATAAAAATAAAATAAATAAAAAAAATCCTATTAAAAAAAAAAAATACCCTAAAGTTTGCTCGTCGCTGCCCCTGAGTTACGCTTCACTCACTCAACCTTCGTTGCGCTACGGAGGTCGACGTTTGGCACTTCTCCCATACTCGCGAGAGTTATTTGTTTACGAATCTGTCAAAATATACCCACCTTCCCCTTCACCACCTAGGAGAACAATTATGTCAGTGAGTCAGTGGTAATCGAGCTTTTTAATATTTAGCTATATATTGCAATTTAAATGTACACTTGTTACTTTGTTTGCAATAAAGAATAAGAATAAGAAACGTCGCCGCCGCCTTTGAAGTCGTCGATGGCAGCACAGAGGTCAGTGTGGTGCCTGTTTTCCTTGTGTAACCATACTCCACCACCTGTCCTGCCCTTTGATCCCCAAAACATGCAAGCCAACATAGTAGGAATAAGGCTAGGCAGATGTTTAGGTTTCAAACTTGTAAAGACTTGTAAGACAGCAGTATCCATGATGAACAAATGATTACACTTTGTTAGTGAGATTTTAAACCTAAAAAGAAAATAAAAAAGGTTGTTTTAAGAAAATGTTATTCATCGCTATTAAGTTGAATTGCAAAGCAATCTATTTATATCGTAACTAAATCCATCTGAATCACCAAAGCTTTAGTTTGAAAATAAAATTCAATTCGTCAGCACCAAGATGAAGTTATAAAAAAAAAACGCAAGTAGACACTTAGCAAAATGAAGGCATTTCAAAGTTGAAGGTTCGCATATTTTAATTTACATATTTTATATGTGGAAGCGACCCAGCTCATATGTAAATGGGCTTATCTAAAACCCACATTGAGTAAAAATATACCATAACTCATAGTGGAACAAGTTTTTCCATTTCCTCTAATAGCACACATCAGTATACCTACGCCTTAAGTATACCCGTCAGAATTCAATAGTTAACAGGGCCGAACTAGTTAGCGTAAAGGGTGCAATTTTGGGGATGATTTTTTCCAAAGTCTTCCTCAAAATATTCATGCAAGAAAAATATAGCGATCTATATTAACTACTCGGTAAGATATTGTAAATATCGTCAACACAACAAGAAGCAATAATCTGGTGAGGTAGCTCGATACAAACCGCGACGCGACGCTGCACATTAGTGAATCAAAATGTAACTTTATTTACTCAAGACGCATCGCAATAAAATGTGTAACTTACACATTTTATTTCCGTCTCGCAGCGGTGCGCGGCGCAGCGCGAAATCACTGGCCTCCAGTACCGCTACGCCGCGCCGTGTCCCATCGCATCGCGTTTCGGTGTGAACTGACCAGGGGGGGTGAAACTTCCATACATTGGCTCCAAACAAAATTTTCATAGATAGTGCTGCCATCTGTGTGATTGTTTTAAAAACGCAAACCAGAGTTGCGCATCTATCTTGTATTATATAGTGGAACTGACGCTGAGAACTGTTTTTTTACAGTACTTCTAAGTATTGCACTATACAGCCTCGCACCTCTTTACTCTGCACCCCTATCCAAGCTAACAAATCCGACCCTGTATATTACTAGCGAGATGTCCTCGCCAAGGGAACAAAAACTATTTCTCGTAATATCGAATGTGCCATAAAACGCGATAGGAAAGCTATTGCTTATCTCAAAGCGTCCCGTGGGCAATTCACAGGACAATGTCACACGACCTTGATGCCCCCAAATTATACACAGAATTTTCTGTGTCAAGACACTGTGACGGGTTGCCTGTGAACCTTCGTAGAGAAGCTAGGGTTGACACTCATGTGTCAGTTCTCAAAGGAAATGGAAACATGAAAGGTGGAAAGTGAATTTATAGTACAGTCGTTGCTTTAATTAAATGGTAGAGACTTTCATGTGAACGAATGTGACATTTTTTTCGTTAAAGCATGTTAGACGTTTCGTGTCGCAACGCTGCGGTGCGGCAATCGTACGCCGTCGGTACCACAGCGCATGTCGACGCCGTACTGTTGCCGCACCGCGCGCTTTGTATGAAAACCAACGAACGGCCGTACGCAAGACGACAAACGCGAACGTTGAAGTTATCCGCGACTCAACTGACCCACCAGACACAAACACCCATCAAAATGTTGAATGAAGAACGTTACCAGAGTTTAAAGTCTTCATAACCCTATAAGGTATGGATCCTTGAGAAGACCAGGAAGTTTGATCTGCTTCTTGAGGGAGGTGGGCTGGGTGGAGTAACGGCCACAATGGCTCATGCACAATGGTCCACTTTAAGCACTAATTCACCAGCTAGCCTTTTCCCAACTATGTTGGGGTCGGCTTCCAGTCTAACCCGTATTCACAACCCAGTTATTACTGAGTAATACGATACCACTTGGTAAAGACTGGTTGACAGACTTTTTGGGCCACTGACGACTGTCAAAGAACTACAAATGACTGCTGGGAGCAACAGCTTAACATGCTTTCCGAGGCATGGAGGAAATTTAGTATGTAAGGGTGGTCACCCATCCACAGAACAACCTAGGCGGAACGGCTTAACCTAAAGATCGAAAGAAGCGGCTGCTAAAATTTAGCCACGAGCTCAATGACTAAATGTTAATCCTAAATGACTAATTTAAAAAAGGCTTACGTAAGTAAAGTTTATTTATTTATTTATTTAATTTTAAAGAAAGCTTACAGACTAATAACAATAATAAAAAAAACATGTATAAGTAGTGACAATTGCTAATTACAAGCTTCCACATGTATATATCTAATTAGTAATGAGTTACATGTTTATCTGTATCTTAAGAAAAGTCAAAAACAAACCTTGAAAAGCTCACGTCGCCGTATTACGGAGTATCGGCTAGGTTTGGGCAAGTCCTTGTTGGCAATTTATTTTATTTTACGAGAGCAACTTGCGATAAGTGATGTGGCACGTGACCCGACTGATCTATGTAAGTGGACCTCATCGAGCAGTGACATGGGCTTCATATTCTAAGGAAATTGAGTGAGATTGCGTTTAGACGTTGAAAAATAGACGTTGAAACCAGCACTTAGATTAAGCAAAACAAAAATTGATTCTGTTCTAAAATTAATACAACATAACTATAACTAACACAACTAACACACAAAGACTTTATACAACGTGTAACAGAAAGGGTATAGTCATATGAAAGGGTGTGCTAAGACCATCCAACTGAACAACTTTCTCCATGGAACCACCATCGTAATTGCGAAAAAAAATTCAACGGCCCCATACTAAATTCCAATACCTACTCCACCAAATGTATGAAACAGCTTATTATTTTTTACGATTACAATAGTGGTCAGGTACACTCTTTCATATGGCTATACCCTTTTTGTTACACGTTGTATATACTCTATGGGTATGTCACCGTAAAATGGTCAAATACGTTTTATTGTAATATCTCTAGCGATATTGTAAAATCTCGAAATATTGTCAAATGAACATACTGCTTAAAACAAAACGCATTATTTTTCGTGATATGCATGCTATGGTAGTCAACTTACGGTGTGGAGGGAAGGAAGGGTCCCCCTTGCCCAGTGGTACAACTCTCATGAAAACATATTATACCATTCCTGAGAAATACCGATTATTATAACCTTAACTTAAAACACTTTATATTCCTCTAAAAAGCGTAGTCGACGGGGTATTTCCGAGTGCAGGGTTTAAAGGAACCTAACTAACCTAACGGGAGGGTGCCCCAAGTCCCGATTATGGGGGCAGAGCATACTTCCGTATGTTTAGTTGACAATAATTCGAGAGTTTACAATATCGCTAGAGAGAAACACGTTATATTGTAATGTTTGACAATTTTACGGTGACAGGTACACATGATAGCATACCCACATTTCGCCAGTTATGTATTAGGGGGCGAGCTTATTGCCATCAACCGGACATGAATACAGACTCCGTGGCTGCTACTTAGAAATTCGACATGAAAAAACCCAAAAATGATTCGGAATCCCCGGAAAACCTGGGAACCGGATGACCCGGGAATCGAACCCGTCCTGGGTTGAATCCCTCTGAATGCTCAGCAGTCGGGATTGCGACTCCTAGACCAAAAGGCTAAAAAAATGGTTGTATGAATTTATCTACCATTTTTCCCTAGCAGGATTGCAGATGCTGCAGATGCATTTTGTTAATTCAGGGAGGACGCAGCAGGCGGTACCAGGGCGATTGCCCCGTGCCCGCGGAGGCTATACTGGGGCCCGCTACTGCGTGGCCCGTATTAGGTGGGACGCTGTCCCAGGTCCTAATGGGTGCATAGTAGCAACATGCACCCATGTGTGTGAATGCTATGATGTAAGTTGCAGGCGCAACACAGCGCTGTCGCACAGCGCTGTTTTCTTCACAACACCTCGGTGGTCCATCCCACCAGGTGAGATTTCCGGTGAATTGATACCGTCCGATCAAGCGCCCAGCGAGACACCTTGTAGAAAAATCGTCAGGGCTGGGCATTTTCTCGTTGGAGCTTCTCGCGTCCTCGAAACCATAGCGCGATTCAGAAAAAGGTACATCGCCATCTATCGACCAAAGAGGTAAACTTTACATTATTGCGCGTTTGCCTTCATGTGAAAATACAAACCATAATATTATTTAATTAATATACGAATTAGTATTTTTTTTAAATTGTTCTGTTCCCACTAAAATAGTTAAAAGTTTGTTTTCACAAAGTTTTGAGTTCCATGAGAGTTCTTCCTTATAAAATGTGTGAATTCGCCAAATTTATTCATGTCATAAGTTATCCGGGGATCGAACAAACGACCTAGGTGTACCTATATTTATGTTTCAACATCCTAGATCGAAATGGAAATGTGCCTGTAATTTCACAAATCATTTCTAACACAGGAATAAACCACTTATCTTGTCTAGTTTTATTTATTTTTCGGTAGTAACATTTCTTTTTACTCGAGGCCAAAGTGTGTTTGTTCTCGTTCGTACGTATAAAATTTTCTGTAACATCTACTTTCGTGTGAAAAAAAAATGAGCAAATAATACAAAAATGTTTATGTATCCAATTCGTTTTCTGGAAAATATAACAAGATTGAGAGTCAATCAAGATAGTTTTTAAATAGACATTCGGAAACGACGAGTCAGTTTTGATGATGTTTTCCTACGCCATTTTAAAATCTTCATAACATGTGCACATGCTTTGTTAATAGTTTTATAGCAACTCTGAAATAAAATATTAAGGGTTCTGAATGAAAAGTAAATTGGTAGCGGTAAACATATTTACTATGGATGCTTTGATTTAGTTATGAAAATACTGATAAAATTTAGTCATGATTTAGTCATTTTCTAAGCTTTACAAATTAAGTTGGTTCTAAAGTTGCTGCATTTTTCTGGTTAAAGACATTTATTTCTCATTAAGAAATTTACATTTCACTTACATGAGAACAATTTTAAACAGTTTATACTAATCATTGTCCTTCGACACTCGGACTTACAAATTAACTTAACGCATTTTATTGCAAATAATATATTTAAGTTTGTGGGTACTCCCTAAAATCTCACACTGCGCTATTATACGTAATTACCCTGCCTTGACATAAAGAGTGCGATCCCGCTGTCACAATGCAGATACACCAATTTTATAGTAATTAACGAACGATTAAACTCAATTCAATTTTATACACTTTTTAAATTCATTTCCCTTGTCACGAATCGGATTCAGATAAAGGAAACTCGTTGGGCATTATATGCTTTTTACTTTATCAGGCTTAATTCAGTTTCGGCATGACTCTTGACTAACTTCGGCTCGAGCCATTATTGGTCGAACTAAAAGTTCGGCGTTCACACAAACGGCCGACGTACCTACCCACCTAATTTGAAATTCTTATTGGCTTTCACATTTGTGAATTAGATTGTGTTCGTAGATTAGTAATGCGAAGAATAATGCTGACATTTTCTCTGGGGAGCCTTTTTATTGAGAGATAAGCGTTTTTGGTTCAAAATACTATGTATTCTGTAATGTGGCCCTTTACTCTAAATGCTTTTCTAATCTGCGTGTATTTTGTGTTTTGAAAACGATTTCTAATATGCAAATATTTCTAATTCTGATTTTATATCAGTTATTCTGCTATTGGTTACGGTTTACATTTGGAGCTCAGAATATCATCATAAGGTAGACATTTAAAAACAATACCTAATAACTATATTTACTTCAGGCGGGTATGTAATAGGTATGTCAATAGAATGCTATTGAAATTTTCTGAATTTTTTTACATGGCGATTTCGCAAACCAATTTGATAACACAAAATATAGAACGCTACGTGGGTACAGCTGTAAAACATTTTCAGTGAACGTTGGTAAACACTGCGTTGTCATTCAAAACCTCTTGCAGTGTCGAACATTATTCTCTGGCCTAATGAAGTGTCTGGAATAGTCAGTCAATTGGAGTAGGCGGCGGCGGGCGTGGCGCTACAAAGCGATTGATCACGTGCCCTGTCCTTCTCTTAAGAGTGCTCAGTCAAACAATTAGAACACGCTCGGTTGCGGGATTCTTTGAAATTCATCATGAATTAAATTTTGCATGTTCAGGAGCGAGAGCTCTTCAACTTTATTTTTGAATTTAGAACTAGGTGCCTTAATTGGTGGAATGTGAGGTATAACTAAGTAAAAAGTCACAAGGGCATCTATGCGTTAAAACACTGAATCCAGTTCAGATGATTCTCACAGAAATCGAAGATTGATATTGTAGGATTAAATTGGAGATATCTTGTGTCTAGTAATAACAAATGTAGATGAATTAGCTATCACGCCATCTGTGTTGAATGCTCAACTCACTCAAATTTAATTTAAACGAAAAAATCTGTTCATTCAAATAAAAACCACGCATCAGTAAATTGATAAGTTGAAAATTAAAAGCGTACGATCCCCTGAGAGGTCATATTTCCACTGTGCCCGCAAGCAGTCATTAATTTCCCAAAAGATCGAGTAGCTAATTATAAAGGTTTATTCCTAACTGCCCCGCAAGGGACTCCATCGAAGCAGCCTGTTCATTTTCTTACAATATTTTCTTTTACATTTAATTTACAAATGTAATAAATCGTTCGTCTTAAGTAACCGTTTGTTGGTTTGAGTTTGGGACCATTGTTTTTGAATATCGTTGCAATTATTTTTTGTTGCGTACTTTCCTTAAATATGGAACTCCTCCTTTTTAATGTCTCATTAAAATTACATCAAAGTGCTACTCCCCGCTCCGTAATGTTTTCTACAAAATATTTGATTTTACATAAATCTGGTTAGTAAGGAAAAGTCAAAAGATAGATGCACGATTCGGATTGCTCGTTTCCATTGGAAAAGAACCAGCAAAAACTACATGGTTACAAGATTTCAAGTATTTATTTATTTAAAATTTATGCACAAGTAAAAACTGTACAAAGGCGGACGTAATGCCTTGGGGTATTGTGCACAGTATTCTTCTTGATTTGCGAATACGAATAGAACGAATCACAGCAATCACCATTTCACCAAAGCCGGCATTATTTAATACAATAAATGAATAAAATGCTCTTAAGGGGGATGTTTCAAGTTAGCCCGCGAAATTTATTTATTTATTTTATAAAGGTAGCTTCACAGCTTACAGCACATTAATTTGAAAAAATAAAACGAACATTACGCCAATTACGAAATCGTGCATTCAAAACATAAACGGCCGTTTTTGTTACAAATGCACGATTTAGCTAAACAGCTATATTTCAAGTGTTGATAAGGTGTTATAAAAAATAAAACCGACTTCAAAAAAAACAAAAAAGTGAAAAATAACTTCTGCTCTGCTTCTGAAGTCGGTGACCTTTGTTTGATTGCTTTAGTTTTTTTGTCACCGACTTCAGAAGCTAAAGTTATTTTTCACTTTTTTGTTTTTTTTGAAGTCGGTTTTATTTTTTGCAAAAAAGTTTTTATTTTCAACTTTTTAGTGGTTCACATGTGCTTGATACATGGAAAGTGCATACCGTTACAATTACAACAAGCCCAAACACGACTATGGTACATTGTCTCATTATGGAGTTCCGTGACTCTTGGCTTCATCATTAGTTCTGATGGTAGAATGGTTCTTATCAAACGCAAATGCTTCACTTGTTGTAGAAAATACCAAAATCGCAACACGTTTTCATATAAAATTTGAAGAGTTCCCTCGATTTCGCCAAGATTCCATCATCAGATCCTGATTTGGTGGCTATGGGACCATTTGGAAAGAATACCCTTTCCAACAAAAAAATAATTTTCCAAATCGGTTGGCAAGCGACGGAGTTATGCCCGAACAAACATAAAAAAAAAAAAAAAAAAAAAAATAGAAACATCCGAATTGAGAACCTCCTCCTTTTTTAGAAGTCGGTTAAAAATTACGTTATTGTCTTTTCTACAGTAATAATAGACCACATTTTGTATTTTTGATTCTATTTACGAGTTATGACATTTTTTCGATTGGCGGCGCTAGTGGACTGTAAGAGGGCTCTTAAGTCACAAATTGTACCGGTTATGTTAGTGTAAAGAAGCAAGAAAAAGTTTTATATCTTTACTTCTTTACTTACTAGTGTTATAAATGCAAATGCAACTCTGTCCATGTATCTGTCACCGTAAAATTGTCAAATACGTTATATTGTAATATCTCTAGCGATATTGTAAAGTCTCGAATTATTGCCAAATGAACATACTGCTTACAACAAAACGCATTATTTTTCGTGAAATGCATGCGATGGTAGTCAACTTACGCGGTGTGGAGGGAAGGAGGGGTCCCCCTTGCCCAGTGGCACAACTCTCATGAAAAGATAATGCACCATTCCTGAGAAATATCGATTAATATAACATAACCTTAAAATACTTTATATTCCTGGGTTTATATTACTGGATTTGGTGTTCCCCAGGGAAGTATATTGGGCCCTACCCTTTTCCTGGTTTATATTAACGACCTGTGTAACCTAAATATCAATCACGGCAAAATCATATCATATGCTGACGACACGGCGCTAATATTTTCTGCTGAAAACAGTAGCGAACTGTTTGAAAACGCTCAACTTGGCTTTAATACTGTGACTAATTGGCTTCAAAGCAATCTACTAACACTAAATGCTGATAAGACAAAATACATCCACTTCTCCATGCGCAAGTCTCACACACTCACGAACCTCCATGTATATGCCCATCAATGTGATAATCGGTCAGTCAACATTTGCAATTGTCCTTCTATCCTCAAAACCAGTAATATTAAATACTTAGGGGTTATAATTGACGACAAACTCTCTTTTAGGTATCATATTGAAAGTCTCGTTAAAAGAGTGCGCAAATTAATATATGTATTTAAAAAAATACGAACTTTTGCAGATCCTAAACTAATCACACAAGTTTATTTCGCGCTATGTCAATCTATAATTCACTACTGTATTATTTCATGGGGAGGCGCATCAAAAACTATCCTGCTACCCCTCGAAAGAGCTCAAAGAGCAATTTTAAAGGTGGCGAATTTCCATCCCTTTTACTTTCCCACAGATCAGCTGTATAAATCCTGCAACGTGCTGACTGTGCGCCAGCTATTTATTATGCACCTGGTATTAAAACAGCACACCATGCTCACGTACAATGCTGACAATACTAACAAGAGACGGAATTATATTGTATGCATTTCTAAAGCAACCTCCAAACATGTCTTTGTGGAAAGATTCTTTACATTTTTAGGCCCATTTCTGTACAATAGATTAAATAGAAAACTAAGTATATATAAGTTGAACTATTTTATCTGTAAAAAGGCTATTATTACTTTTTTACAACCCATGACCTATGCACAAACAGAAGATTTACTTGTTGTCTGCAAGTAAACTGCTGACATGTTGTTTGTTTTTTTCTATGTAAGTCGTAATTTTAGTCATTTACTTTTACATTTCTCTTAATGTTAATTTATTTATTTTAAGTAGGTATTTATGCACCTTCTAGCCTGAAACACAGGTTCCACCTAGTTTAGGCAATAAGCAACAGTGCTCTATTTTACTTGTTTCTGATACTAAATTGTAAGTGTGCCCCTTTTGATGAATAAACGATTATTATTATTATTTTTGAAATGTGCTTTTGCTTCTCAGCTAACTGGTACTTCCAACTACATTTACGGGCCTTAACCAAAGTAAATGCAGCGTGTGGTGTGTTATGTTGAGGGTGTGTTGTGATGCGGACCTATTTCGTGTTCTTCTATTTGCATGAACTTTCTGACGATTCGGCACGTGTTCAAAATTGCGGCCTTTTGGAGGGTGATGTAGAGTGTTTCTTTTAGATCAAGTAATTTAAGGCTATGGAGAAGGTGATTCGGAATTACACCTGTTGTCGAGAGAACTATAGGCACGACATAAACTTTTTCCTGTCGCCATATTCTTATAACTTCCTGTTTGAGTTCTGCGTATTTACTAATATTTTCGGTTATAGTTTTTTGTATGTTGTGTGTGTTGGGAACTGCGATATCTATTAGGTAAGTGACTTTATTTATTTTATCTTGTAGTATAATATCCGGTCTATTATAGTGAATTGTCCTGTCAGTTAGAATGGCGCGGTCGTAATAAAGTTTGTGAGTATCATTTTCGAGGGTAGCTTGTGGTGTGTAATTGTAGTATGGAGTGTTTGTGTCTTGTAAGAGTGAGTATTTGACTGCCAATCTTTGGTGAATAACATTTGCTACCTGATTATGCCTATGTGTGTAGTCGGTCTGTGTCAGAGTTGTACATGCTCCTGTTATGTGTTGGATAGTTTCTGGCTGCGTGTGACACTTGCGACATTTATCATTTGTTACTGAAGGATCTTTAATAATAAATTTTCTGTAGTTTTTGGTGTTAATAATCTGGTCTTGTATAGCAATGATAAATCCTTCAGTTTCTGGGAATAAATTACCTATTTTGAGCCATTTATTTGAGGCAACTTTGTTGACGTGTGATTGTTCTAGGTCATGGGGATGTCGCCCATGAAGAACTTTTTTCTTCCAGTCATCAATTTTTTGTGTCTGTGGGTCTTCGATAATAATTTGTGAGGTGTCTGACTGTTCATTTAAGTTAAGTGGAGTGTAATTCTGATCATTTTGGACTATGGCTTTATGGATGTTACTAGTTTGAGATTTTGAGTGAAAGAATGTTTTTAATCTACAAATTTGTTTTCGCCATAGGTGCTGGATGTCTATTAGGCCTCTCCCTCCGTTTTGTCTTTTTATGGTTAGCCTCTCTATGGCAGATTTAGGATGTAAATTATTATGTTTTGTAAGAGTTGTGCGTGTGGTTCGTTCTAATTGTTCTGTGTCTGTTTTTGTCCATTTAATAACTCCGAATGAATATGTTAATATGGGGATGGCAAATGTATTTAAAGCCTTGATGAGATTTTTTCCAGATAATTGGGTTTTACATATAGCATTTAGTCTCCTCTTAAACTCTACAGTAAGTGTCTCTTTAATCCTAACGTGATCTAGTCCCTTCAATTGTGTGTACCCTAAATATTTGTATAAGTCAGACGGTTCCATTGCTGTTATGGTGTCTGTGCTATTTACTGCATAGTTGCCGGGTCGTATTTTGCCACGTATGATGTGAAGTGTTTTACATTTATCCAGACCAAATTGCATATTAATATTGTTGGGTTTTGTTTTGGGCCTTCACTATAATTCCCGCCAAACCGACATCACGCCAGCTACTAAATCTGGGCGCCAATCAACGCGCGCCAGTATGAAAAAGTTCCCGACGCGCCCGCGCAAGGGAGCGCGGCGCCAACGTCAGTCGCCATCGTTAGTCGCTTCACCGAACGAGCCGAGCATGCCTCGCCGTCAATCGCGTGCGCTCAAAACTAACTAGAACAAATAAAACCTAACCGAGTTTTTCCCTAACACGGCCAAAAACCTTGTAAAACCCTAAAACCATCAGTCCGTCCCGGGACGAGTCGGAGCAGCATCATCATCCAGGATCCTGGGCGCAGAACTGGTCGGCGGCGGGTAAGTGAGGCCACCCTATTTAAACATTCAAACTAATCATTACATTTTGGTCATATCGAGCCAGGGATAACCCAGTTATATGGTCATAAACTCGTTAGGTACACATTTTCACATATACTTGTTCAATAATTTCGTAATTTTTCACATAAATTGTAATAATTCAACGTAGAGATCACTTTATTTCATTGCATTGTGTTAATAATAAACTATATAAACTTAATCCAATACGTAAATAAGTCAAATAAAGTAGATTTTTGCAATAATTTCGGCAACCTGCCGCTAGAAAGGTCATTGACTTTTGTTTCTAGAAAAAGTTCATTTTATGGATAATTTTATGCATATTTGTGTTGTATTTACAGCAAAATCTGTTGTAATTGATGTGTATTAGTGTAATACAGTGTTTTAGTGCATAAGTGTGATTTACGATCGTAAAAACATTGGTTTTTGGTGCGAAATTACCCGCGCTCCGCCATTGCATACCTACTACAATACGGGCCACGCAGCGCGTTGCGTTGTTGCACCGGTACCTATAGTCGGCTGCGCGATATTCTTATTATTTACAGACGTACTATTGTCTTATAGACGTACCTATTATAATTTCAATTCCATTTAATTTCACGGGGTTAATTATTAGTCAAGTGAGTTTGTTACATTCTTAGTACGCGTGTATACATTTTAGTACTTACTTAATCAAAATGGAGGACGCGGAATATGATCGATTATTGCAACCACTTCTGACCTCAAAGGAGATGTGTTTTATTCGTTTGCAGAATTTGTTCGAAATATCAAAAACGGTATCAACAGACCCAGGTGCGGAAGGGCTGTTTATCGCTAGAGTGCAGGATTTATCTAAGATTCGGGATGAGTTCGATAGGTGTGTCGCGGCAATTAACTCGTTGAATAGGCAAAACGATCCGAAGTTTCAACCAACTTATAAAGAAATCGCTGCATTCGATGATATTTATTATATGATTCGTACGGTCGCGGAAACTCTCACATCAAAAAAAGTTTCGGTTAAAACCGAACAAAATGCAAACGAAAATAGTGACGTTGACCTTCGGCGGGTCAAATTACCCGAATTGCAACTTTTTAAATTCGATGGATTAGTTGAAAACTGGCCCACTTTCCGGGATACATTTGTTAGTCTCATTCATAATAATTCTCGAATATCTAAGATAGAGAAATATTATTATTTGCTGTCATGTGTCAGTGGTCCAGCCTTGTCAATAGTAAAGTCGATGCCGGCCAGCGCGGATAATTACGCGATTGTATGGAACTCACTAGAGAAGCGTTATGAAAATAAGAGCGTCCTAGCGACCGCATATCTAGATAAGCTGTTTAGTTTCAAACCGATTACCAGTGAGTCTGCATCGAGCTTAAACACGTTTGTAAACGTCTACCAAGAAAATATTAGTGCATTAGAGCTTCTTAATATAAAAGACTTAGCACGTTTTATATTATTTTACGTATCGTTGCGTAATTTAGATGCGGTTACTAGACGTGATTTCGAAAAAACCGTGTCTCCGGGGCATATCCCTACAGTAACGGAACTGTTGACATTTGTCGAGAGTCAGGCGCGCGTACTTGAGATGTCGGAAAGCAAACCGATGTCCGTCAAAACGGCGGCACTAGTCAAGCAAAACCCATCTAAATCGCCCCCTCCCGCGATGTCAAAGGCCCCTACCTCAAATAAATCGCGCAATCAAGCGCATACATTAGCGTCTGGTGTGGCCACTGCTGATAGGAGTGAGTCAACAAAACCTTCCATCTCTTGTCTGTATTGTCAAAAGCCACAACATTCCATATATCGATGCACCGAGTACAATGAGCTCACACCTAAGGAACGTAGCGGCAAAGTTACGGATCTCAAATTGTGTGGTAACTGTTTGCGGAACAATCACGCCACGGAGGATTGTACGTCCAAACATTGTTGTACGGTGTGCAAAAAGAAGCACCACGTAAGTCTCCATACAGATTCGACTAAGTCCGAGGAGAAAGTGGCCTTATATCTACGGCGGTGATAAGATCTTACCTTCTCAACCTGGCATGCCTGTCGCTATCGAATCCATCTTCGGATACGTTATTACCGGTCAAGTCATCCTCGACCAACGGAATCCGCAGCAATCGATGACGTCAGTCACCACTGCCAGTTCGGACAATTCTTTTTGCGGTCTGACAAGTTCAACCAACCTCGATCAGATTATGAACGCGTTCTGGGACACTGAAAACATACCGTCTGAGAAGCCCATGAAACCGGACGACGCCTTAGCTGAAGAGTTGTTTGCTACAGATTGTCGTCGTGACGAAACTGGTAAATTCGTTGTAAAATACCCGTTCCACCCCGACCATGATCTCGGCGAATCTAGACAGGTCGCTGTGCGTCGACTGGTCAATTTAGAGGCTAGACTGAATCGGGAACCTCAGCTCAAGTCTGAGTATCACAAGTTCATGGCTGAATATGAGGTGCTAGGGCACATGACATGCTTAGGAGAGATGCAAGACGTGGTTTCCAAGTATTTAATTCCGCATTTTTGTATCCACAAGCCATCCAGCACCACAACAAAATTGAGAACGGTGTTTGACGCGTCATGTAAAACCACCAATCAAAAATCGCTCAACGATGTAGTATTGGCAGGCCCAAAACTTCAAGCGGACATAAACACAATTCTTATCAATTTCCGACTTTACGAAGTATGTCTATCAGCAGACATCTGTAAAATGTATAGGCAGATCCTTATTCACCAAGAACAGCGACCGTATCAGCACATATTGTGGCGAGTCTCAACAGATCAACCCATGCAGGTTTACGAGCTCAACACAGTCACATACGGTGTAGCCAGCAGTCCATACCTGGCCATCAAGGTCTTGCACACGCTAGCCGATGCTGAAGCGGACAAGTATCCCACAGCCGCGCGTGTCTTGAAGACAGCATTCTTCATGGATGACTTGTTATGGTCAGAACCTAACGTCGACGCTGCCCTACAGCTGCAGATGGATCTTCGAGGTATTCTAAAACGTGCAGGCTTCATACTTCGGAAATGGTCGAGTAATTGTCCTCAACTATTAGCAGCCGTACCAGAAGACCACCGTGAGACACCGGTTGATTTTGATGATGAGGAAAATCTGTCACTTAAAGTACTCGGTCTCCAGTGGCAGCCGGCTACCGACTGTTTCTCGTTTCGGACTGCACCTTTAGACCAAGAGGTCACGAAGCGATCTATACTATCGCAGATAGGACGCTTGTTCGACCCACTAGGATTCGTAGCCCCTTGTGTGTTCTACGCCAAGTGCTTCATGCAGAAACTTTGGGCTCTACAACTTCACTGGGACCAACGTTTGCCTGCGAACCTTGAAGCAGAGTGGCTTACATACGTGCGGGAACTGCCTCTCCTTTCCGAATTTAAACATGATCGACATGCCATGGTCAGACAAAATACCTACTGCCGGATTCTAGGATTTTGCGATGCGTCGACTCTTGGTTATGCCGCTGTAATATACTTACAAACCACAAATAATAATAACGAACAGAAGGTTAGTCTTCTTATTGCGAAGTCTAAGGTTGCGCCCTTAAAAACCCTATCGGTACCTCGTCTCGAGTTGATGGCGGCCCATTTGTTGTCAAAATTAGTCAAATATATTAAAAATATTTTAGCAGAACGCAAGCTAACAGTTGATGAAGTACTGTTATTTACAGACTCGTCAGTTGTCCTAGCATGGCTGAACACTCCCGCTTATAAATTAAAAATATTTGTCGCGACCCGCGTGACTAAGATACTGGACACAGTTCCCAGCACTTGTTGGTTCCACGTCAGTGGAGTGAGTAACCCAGCCGATGTGTGTTCTCGTGGCGCTCTACCTTCCACCCTTCTCACAATGCCCGAGTGGCTCAAAGGTCCACAATGGTTGTCTGAAGACAACTGGCCAGTTCGTTCAGTCGAAGAGTTCAGGGACGAGCAGCCACCGGAGCTTAAGCCTTCTGTCGAGTCGAAGAGCATGGTTTCGACCGAAGTTCCACCCGACGTAATATACGAATTAACTGAGCGTTATTCTAGTTTCACCAAACTGTTGCACGTTGTCGCAAGGATTTATCAGTTCATCCGTTACTGTCGACTACCCAGAAATGAGCGTACTGGAATCAAAATAGCCGATCGGCGCAAGGCACATGATAGTTTGATTAAATCAGTACAACAACAGCACTTTGCTGAGGACATCACCGCGCTGTCAAAAGGCTTGAAACCTCATCAGAATCTGCGAAAGCTCAGCCCCTTCTTAGACGTGAATAAATTCCTCAGGGTGGGGGGCAGACTTTCGCAATCTAGGATAACGTACGATAAAAAGCATCCCTTGCTTCTTCCAAAAAAATCCAATTTCACATGCATTCTTATCGATTATTACCATATTCTGTACTTACATTCAGGACCGCGATCTCTTCAAGGTATATTGAGTCAAAAATATTGGATAGTATCAGCCAGAAGTATTATCAGGTCGCGAAACAGTAAATGTATTGCATGTTTTAAAGTCAGGCCTAAGTCCTGGCAACCTATAATGGGCCATCTGCCCAAATTTAGAACTCAAGATATATATACCTTTCACACGGTCGGTGTTGATATCGGTGGCCCTTTTTATACAAAGGAGTCAAATCGCAAGAATGCACGTACCGTAAAATCATATCTATGCGTATTTGTTTGTTGCTCTACTCGTGCAGTGCACTTGGAGGCACTCTCGTCTCTGAGCACGGAATGTTTCTTCGCGACGTTCGATCGATTCACCGCCAGACGTGGATTGTGTAGTGCTGTAATATCCGATAACGGCACAAACTTTGTCGCAGCTGGTAAGCAGCTAGCAGACGTCTCTCAGTTCTTCGAAGATCATACTGACGAGATCTCCGGCAGCTTTACGACACGCAAGGTGACGTGGAAACATAATCCACCCACAGGCAGCCACTTTGGAGGCATATACGAAGCAGCGATCAAATCCGCAAAGACTCACCTGAAAAGGACTGTTGGAGAAAGAGCCCTTACTTTCGAAGAGCTTACCACCCTTTTTGCACGCGTCGAAGCAGTACTAAACTCACGACCGCTTTGTGCATTATCGTCAGATCCTAGCGAGTTCGAAGTGCTCACACCGGCGCACTTTCTGATCGGGCGAGAACTTCTAGAAGCTCCCGAATACGACGTAACGAATTCTCCACTATCGAAGTTGAATCGTTGGCAAGCCGTACAGCAGGTTTCGCAACAATTCTGGCGTCTCTGGCGAAAAGATTACCTCCACACACTGCAACAACGTCAAAAGTGGTTGGATGGTTGTCGTAACCTAAAAGAAGGAGACTTGGTACTCATTAACTCCGAAGCCCCTCCTCTTCAATGGGCATTAGGTCGAGTTATTAAATTATATCCGGGGCCTGATGGCATCGTACGCGTCGTCGGTCTTCGCACCAAGAACAATGTCATTACTCGACCCGTAGTCAAGCTTAGTCCGCTCCCTCTAGAGCAGGAATCGTCTTAAATATTAATTTATATTTTATTAGGCACTCATTCAGAACATTGAATGAGTCATCTATTAGTTAAGTAACTTTAGTTTATCTTAGTTTTTTGTATACAGTCCACTACTCATCACAATTTTAAATTCTTACACACTATCACATGTTTTCAACAATGTTTACCTAGTTAAATATCGTTATTCAACACTTTAATACTTTGACATCCCTGTCAAATGACCTTATAACCGGGAAATCCTGGTGGATTTCGATGGGGGGAATGTTGGGTTTTGTTTTGGGCCTTCACTATAATTCCCGCCAAACCGACATCACGCCAGCTACTAAATCTGGGCGCCAATCAACGCGCGCCAGTATGAAAAAGTTCCCGACGCGCCCGCGCAAGGGAGCGCGGCGCCAACGTCAGTCGCCATCGTTAGTCGCTTCACCGAACGAGCCGAGCATGCCTCGCCGTCAATCGCGTGCGCTCAAAACTAACTAGAACAAATAAAACCTAACCGAGTTTTTCCCTAACACGGCCAAAAACCTTGTAAAACCCTAAAACCATCAGTCCGTCCCGGGACGAGTCGGAGCAGCATCATCATCCAGGATCCTGGGCGCAGAACTGGTCGGCGGCGGGTAAGTGAGGCCACCCTATTTAAACATTCAAACTAATCATTACAAATATCTTGGCTGAAATCTGCTGTAGCTTCTACTAATTTCTTCATATCTTTTTCGGTTTGTGCATATAGTTTAATATCGTCCATGTAAATGAGATGTGAAATTGATGTTTGTTCTGTGGTGTGTTTAAGACAATATCCGGCCCCGCAACGTTGCAGCAAATGAGACATGGGGTTAAGTGCGAGACAGAACCACAGGGGACTTAGTGAGTCACCTTGATAGATACCTTTCCTGATAAATATTTGTCGCGTAGTAACATTATTTTGATTACAATTTATTATTATTCCCCCTAAAAAGCGTAGTCGACGGAGCCCCGCTTCGCGGGGCCCCTATTTCCGAGTGCAGGGTTTAAAGGAACCTAACTAACCTAACGAGGGGGTGCCCCAAGTCCCGATTATGGGGGCAGAGATACTTCCGTATGTTCAGTTGACAATAATTCGAGACATTACAATATCGCGAGAAAAAGCACGTTATATTGTAATATAACGTGTTTGACAATTTTACGGTGACATATCTATTACCTTTTCACCCAATAACGGCTGACCAAATTAGGATGAATCTTGGACCCTTATCACGGTAGTTCAAGGATAATTCCCAAAACGTATGTGAAGGGGTCAACAGCGATTGAGAGAGCGACTGTCGCAACCCCGTGCAGGGCACGCCACGATAGTGGCGGTAAGTCCCCTCTTTGAGGAGTGGCTAGAGAGGCGCCACGGCGTCCTCACCTTCCGCCTGACGCAGGTCCTCACCGGACACGGATGTTTCGGGAGGTACCTGCACCGAATCGGGCGGGAGGAATCGCCCGGGTGTCTCCACTGCGAGGATCGACCGGAGGACACGGTGGAGCACACGGTGGAAGTCTGCCCTGCGTGGGCGGAGCTCCGCCGTGTCCTCGTGGCGGCGATCGGCGGCGGCGACCTCTCGCGTCCGGCCCTGGTTCAATCCATGGTCCGGAGCGAGACGGAATGGGAAGCCGTCGCCTCCTTCTGCGAAGCAGTCATGCTAGCGAAGGAGGTGGCGGAACGAGAGAGGGAGAGATCCTCTCTTCCCGGCCGCCGCGGGAGACGCAACGGGCGTCGGGGGCCACGTGGTGGCTACCGGCCACCGTAGATGCGGGCCTGTGGACGGCTGGCTATGGGCAATAGCTGGCCGTCCGGCCGTCTAACGACGACGACAGGCCGTGTCGACGGCGCGTTCGTGTTCCACGCGCGCCTCAAAGAGATGTCAGCAAAAGGAGAGGGGCCCGCAAGGGCCGAAGCCTGCCGGGGTTGCGGGCCTGTTCGAAAGAGATACCGCGGCCCCGGAACATAAAGGGCGAGGAAGGAACATGGATGGGTTTTAGTCAGTAAGAGTCTGACACTCCCTCCCGCTCTGCCCAGAGTGGGAGAAGTCATTTGATGATTTCCCATCCTAAAAAAAAAAAAAAAAGGGGTCAACAGCGATCGTGGTCACTCCAATTCTAGGTTGTTGAACTCTTAATATATTTATGAAGATTAAATACAAAGAGACTTCAACTTAAAGCTCTTTTCTTTTTACTTGATAAATAATAAAATAACTAATCAATCAAACGAAATACCTTTTTAAGACAAGGTAAAAAATGAGTTACAAGTCGTTGAACCGCGCCCTGTATAAGGAAAAACTCATTTCAGTGTCAATGACACACACACAAACACACATATGTACATGCATACATATCGACGATCAGTATTGACTGTCTGTGTTTGTTAGGTACTCCCCCTTATCCGCGTCGGTTGATTAGTCAGACACTATTTGTATTTTTTGAATAGGGAACCTGACTCACTTTCAAAAGAACCGTTAGAAACTGTTTCTATGAAAGTGACAGGAACACTGAAGAATGATGAATGGGGACCGTCAACAAATATACCTAGATGTTTATTTCTATGTTTGAGATCGTTTTTAAGGAAAACTACATTTGTATCCTAAAGGTCAGACATTCTTTATCTTTAATCATTTCCTTGTAAAAGTGATGTCGATTTTCGTACATAGGCAACCAATTAGGACTCTGATAGTAAGTCATTATAACATAACAAAGCCAAAACATTATATTATATGTAGTATTAACAGTATAACACCCACTCCTTTATCTAGCTGCTTTTTTACAAAGTTTCTGTCACGGAATTGAGGAGCTCGTGGCTAAATAACAACAGCCGCTAGGTTGGTCTGTGGATGGGTGACCACCTTTACATACCGAGATTCATCCATGCCTCGGAAAGCACGTTAAGCTGTTAGTCCCAGCTGTCATTTGTCCTTCTTTGACAGTCGTTACAGGAAGTCAGTGGCCCAAAAAGTCCGACACCAGTCTTACCAAGTGGTATCGTATTACCCAGTATTAACTGGGTTGTATAGAGTGTTGAATAGAGCGTGGTCTCTTCAGCCTCAAGCAAACAAGTCGTGAAATAAGTGTTATCACAGTACACAAGGTCTCTGATAATGTCACAGGGACACTGGTGGGGCAGGAGTGTGGTTTTAGCCGGATCGAGTCCGGCACTACCTCGACTGTCTTACAAGAGATATTCCTGCAAGATAGTCGAGGTGTCCGCGGGGATTCCCACTCCTGCCAAAACAAAAAAAAACTGGGTTTTGGAGGTCAGATAGGTCGCTCCATGTAAAATACTGGTATTCAGCTGCATCACTGGATGCAGATGAATACCAATATTTTACATGGAGCTATTAGGCTGCTGTAGGTATTAGACTGGAAGCCGATCCCAACAAAGTTGGGAAAAGGCTATCTGCCAAGCCTTTTCCCAACTTTGATGATGAAGATGCCTGTCACGGTACTGTGCTCAATACACCTTAAAAAAACTTAAATCTTCAAGACTTGTACACAATTCAACATAATCAAAAATAAAGCAGGTGTATCTCAGGAACCTAGATGTCTAAAGTACCGAACGCACTCACAAACGAGGCTCAAAAGAGTGCGTTCTCTGAAGTACTCAGGTATCTGCGCCATTATCAAATTCTTGAGATCCATTACCGTGTGGGTGTGTCCTACATACCTACATCTGCCTAGCAGTTAGGTCGTATTGCGGAGGTGGATTACAATAAGGGTTTGAATGAAAAATATGGGGAAATAGTAAGAAAAAATATATTAACGTCATAACAAAAGATGAATAGATAACTGACGTAAGACTGAAGTGAAAGAGAAAGGCGTAAATGATGAAGAATGCAAGATCATCATCTTGCACTTGTCCCATTTCCCATTTCTGATCATCAAAAATCATCATGACACCTCCGTTTCTTGTAAATCCTACTGCTGAGGGTGCTCATAAATAGTTTTTACTTATATCTGTACATTGCCGTCTCTGGTCAATCTCTGAATAAACGCTAAGTCCTGCATTTTTTACAAGACCAAAAAGCTAAATATCGTTCTGTTGAACTGTCTGTCTTTTGACTTATCACGAATGAACCGCGGAACGAATTTTTAACCCTGTAGTAAGATTCCGTCGTAATATTTTTACATCACCACACAGACGGATCCGCAAGCAAAGGCTAGTATCCCAAAGACCATACATCAAAACACTTGTAAAAAACAAAGGCTGACTGAAACTCACAAACTGCGGTGAGTTATCTGCGGATCTATTTGAAGACATTCGCGCTTATTGTTTCCTTGACAAAAGGGCGGTGGTGTCAGTGGCAATTGATCACGTAGCTTCCCATCCCTACGTCCGATCCGATAATATTGAGCGGCGTACACATTCGACGTAGAAAACTCGATGGTTGGCGAAAAAATTCTCTTGTTGGAAAAAAATTGTTACCGTTACGCCAAATTTATCTGATCTACCGCAATATTGGTGAACTATAGGTACAACACTGAATGAGTGTAATGAAGAGTGAATTCTACGAAAAGCACGCAGAAACACAAATGTTCACATACTTACATCTACATATCGGTAGAAACAACAAGATATAGTTGGTTGTAGAAGCAGTTTTTGAGCACTCTAGCATAACATCACCTTCCAAAGAACATCACTATTCCCACACAGCTTTTCAAATAAATAACTGAAATTCAAAGCCTCAAACTAAAGCCTAAAGTACTTCAACAAAGCCTCTTGTTATCTCAAATCACCGGTAATCACTACACTCAAAATAAAAGAAGAGCAGAAACGGTAGAAATAGAATAACAAAAAAGATTTTCCCCAATAAAGGGCCACAAAAGATCCTAACAGCAAACGTTACGCTGCATTTTATTACAGCCAGTGTACACGGTCCGTTCGTCCGAACCGTAACGGCGCGTCAATTATCCGGAGTCGTTGTGACGGCACGGATACGGATTGAATTAACGTCGAGAAAAAACGCTCCACCGCGTTATATTAAACCCAGCCAGTTGAGATCAAGCTAACCGATATTAAATGGTGGCTTTGGCTGTTTAATTAAAGATGTGGTTGAAGTTTCGCTGGGTTTGCTGAAAAAATATTCTGTAGGGCCGGTCGTACTTTGAGACTACGGTCTTGTAACAAAATAATGTGATCGACTATCTTTATCTAGCGTGAGGACCATTTTTGGGACCCAGAATTATTCCTTTAGACAGTCCTTTGAAAGTGATTTAGTTCAGGCGAAAAATATCACGCAAAGATTGCCTGCTTAAGTATATTTTTATAGAAACTTATTATTGTTTATAAAAAAAAACCGAAATATGCTACTTGCTCTTATAAAAGTTAATAAATTATCCAATGACTGTAAAAACTAATTGGAAACAGGAGAATGATGATATTGATGACATCGTTACAAGAGCAACTTTGATTAGCTCTTCGATTGCTGTGATAGAACACTGATTACTAAGATTTCCCACGTTAGTACTATTAACACAAATATCAGAAACTAACAGGATGTCTGAACCCGCAACCGACCAGTAAATTGTATGTTTTCCAACCACAAGTTCACGCCTCCGTCACCCAAAGTTTCATTTCCTGAAGGCAGGGCAAACATTTGTGTGTTAACTTCGTAGGTACCGTCCTTTCTTATAAACGGGACTACTTTCTTATAGACTCTGCCGCGACTTAGAACGACTGTTTCCGAACTGATTATATCAGTTTTATCACTGTTTTCGCCTTATTAAGATAGTTTTTGTGTTTATTAAAATCGTTAATTTGTTGTTAGTACTGCTTTAGGCGTTATTTTGGTATCATCTTAGGGTTTAATCGAGAATTCTTCGTTTAAATCGTTATGTAAATATACAGTTTCATAAAGTACATATTTTTAGAGTCTGTTATTATTGATGAAAAACAATATTCTGTGAAAGTTACTCTATTCCACGTTTTTATAGCTTTCAATGTATTTATTAACGAACATTGGTTACTGATAAAAGCGGATAAACAAAATTTTAACGTTTCCAAGAGTCTGTGTGTTTCATTAGACGAACACGAATGGATGTACTCCTATGTGTAGTGTGTACAATTCATGCCAAGCCGAGATCATTGCCAAAACACCACTAGAAACCACGTTTGGCACAAGTGCGGTGAGCTACAAGTTTATTATATTGCCAGCTCATCTGCACACATGACTGTTACCCTTTGCCTCACTCCAAGAACACGTTGAACATTACAGAAGACAATCATTTCTATACAAGGTTTTGCTTTACATCCTGCCCGCGTAGCATGACCACCGTAGATACGACAGAGTCGACAAATCTTTTGTTCATCTGTCATTTTGTCGATTCAATGACAGATGAACAAAAGATTGGTTGAGTCTCTCTCGTTTCTCCCGTGGTGATGCTAAGTGGGCTGGTCAAATTCAAGGGTGTGCTGCAGATCATCAAACTGAACCACTTTCTCAATGGGACCACCATCGTAATCGTAAAAAAATCTGCTGTCTCATTCATTCGGTCGAGTAGGTATTGGAATTTAGTATGCGGCGATTGATTATTTTTTCGCAGTTACGATGGTGAACCCATGTAGCAAAATGTTCAGTTTAATGGTCTGTACCACACTCTTGAATACGCAAAGCATTACTTGTTTTACTTTTATTTTTATAATTATTCTATTTGTAGTTTGTATATAATTTGCAGCTCTCATCCGATTTCAATTTTTAACATTTGCTAACGTAAGTTCTATTGCCGTGCCATCTTTGTTTCTGCGGAACCAAGAAAAGTACTTGTATAAGTTATTTCCATGTCCTTGCTCCCATTTTTTCACGATCTACATTCTTTATCGTATGGTTAGTGCCTAGACCGATGTCAGAGTTTTTATGGCACCCATGGGCATTTGACTTGGTTTTACATGCCGTCGAAAAATACCTCTCAAGCTTTCATCGAAACGAGTGATAATTAATTTTTCACGATAAAGGAATTTTATTCTGCATGGAACCTTACACGGAAGATACGCATTTTAACATCCGTCTCTATATGAATCTTTTTAAAAATAAACTATGATTAATAATCTGTGTTCCTTTTCTAAAATACACAAATAAACTTCTAATTCCCAGTATCTCCAACTAACGCCTGCAAAGATTTGTGCGCAGTTCCATGTCCAATCTACACATGACCCAGTTAGACTTGTAAACAAATGGCGGGGACTTTGCAGATGTATTGCAGTTTCTTAAGTTTCAGACCAACTGTGGAAAACATCATAGAGAGCTTTAGCATAGTCTAATTCAACAGCTGAAGCACTTTTGAGACCTGTGCGTGTTATGTTTGAGTATCTAGAAGATACATTTCATCTGCCACACCGTATTCCAGTTCTATTTTAAGACAAGTCTTTCTTGAACTTCCATTATTAACCAACGTGAACACTTTGAAATGTATCCCAGATCCAATCCGATCGAATGTCTAGGAATCATTTAATGGGTGAATAGAAAAGTCGAATTTAAAATTGAATGAAGTGCAGTTCCATGTTCCTTGCTCCCGTTCCCGGCGAAGCCTCCAAGACACTTGATAATTGATTTTGTAACAGTTTCAATAGAATGATTTTATTAGTATTCGGTAGTTGAATGAAGGAAAAGCGAGCTTAAATTTCATTTCTCATTCCAATTCGAACGCTCTTTCAAGATTCACGAATGGATGAACATTATAAGGGCATATCGCTTTCAGATAACAAAATTATTTTTGATACAATTTCACTTGAATAAATAATATTGTTATTCAAATATGTAAATGGAAACTTGAATAATGTCTGTCTGTAAATGTTAATAAATTCGTTTTGTTATTCTTTGTCTTGTAGTATTTTATTACATTGGATAGAGACTGACTGATCTTCTTATTTAAATTCTTGGCCTTGACATTATTTTCTAGTTTCAGGACATGTCTCTTTCATAATATCATTAACTAGGCCACATGAATAAAACTAATTTATATTTGCGTCTTTATTGAAAGCTAAGAAAAAGACTTCAAACGTTCAGAGATCAAATATGTAGTACCTACCAGTAATCGTTAAATCAATGTGGTGACACTTGGGGGAGGCCTATGTCCAGCAGTGGACGTCTTTTGGCTGAAATGATGACGATGATGAGGAATCATTTGTTGCATTCCCTCGTACATCATTTTAAAATACAACACTCCCACTGCAACGAACAGTCCCCAAAAAAATCCATACGCAGACTTTTTTCTTATCATCATCATCATCATCATCATCATCATTCTCTTGCCCTTATCCCAATTTATTAGAGGTCGGCGCAGCATGTCTTCTTCTTCCATACTATTTTTCGTCATCTCATCAGACACTTCCTATCTTACCATATCCTTCTTAAGACAGTCCATCCATCGTTTCTTTGGTCTTCCTCTACTCAAATACCCATCCACATTCATACTCAAAACTTTTTTCACGACATTTTCCTCATTCCTCTGCATCACATGCCCATACCACGACAACCGATTACCACACAACTTTTCAGTCACCGGCGCGACTTTCAGACTTCCTCTAATATACTCATTCCTTACTTTATCCATTCGCGTAACACCACACATATTTGCGTCAATAATACTTTTTCACCACGCAACACTATCAAGTATCACTTCGAAGCACTCATTAAGTACAATTTACACTGGCAACGTGACAGTAAGGCCATTCTATCTCGGATCGCGTGAATACGGCTCGAGTGGGTGCCACGTTTCATTAATCAGGCCAAGGGCTGATCCCATCCCGACTAATTGACGCGCTACTGATAGTCCAATAATTACTGCTTCGCCCCTACATCGAATCCCGTCTAATCTACTGGCCAATACATTATGTATTAAACCGCTGAATGAGTTTTAAATGAGAATCGACGTTTGGGAGTGTGGAAATGGTGGTTTTGCATTGTCAATTCGTGTTTTTTTTACAATTATTAAGTTTTTGGTAGACTCGTCCAGGTGTATGTCAAATTAAAAACTACAGAACTGAAATCAATCAATGTATACGTCACTGTAAAATTGTAAAACCGTTAGATTATAATAGAACTAGCGCGTTATTAAACTCTCGAAAGATTATCAAACGAACATACTGCTTACAATATGACGCATTATTCTAAGAGGAATATAAAGTTTTGAGGTTAGGTCATATTAATCGTTTTTTCTCAGGAATGGTGTATTATCTTTTCATGAGAGTGGTACCATGGGCCAGGGTTGACTTCCGTCGCATACATATCACAATATTACGGTTTCACTTGGACAGATTATAATCTACCGAAAAATAATGCTTCGTATTGTAAGCAGTATGTTCGTTTGATAATCTTTCGAGAGTTTACAATCTCGCTAGGAGTATTATAATCTAACGGTTTTTACAAAGTGACAATGACATGTATATTACAGTCAAAACTATTAATCGGTCAAAACCACTTTGGACTGGTGTTAGTCAAAACCCTAACGAAGTTGAAATGCGTTTTCTGTATTTGTAAAAATGTTGTTTTAGAACGCCTTGTTTTTAATTACCGCGTCCTAGAATTACATGATGATTTTCAAAATGTCACAAAAAAAATGTAGGTTTACGGACGATAGTTTAACGTGACAATGTCATAACAAAACATTGATGAAATGATTGCATACATACGCTCCGATCGTAACGTTACAATGGGCCAACGGGACAGAGCGTCACGGGACACTTTTTCGTGCGTGCAGCCGGCGTTCATCGATTTATTAGACGTTGTCACGTCAAAAATACCTAATAAGTTTCTAAGTAAATTTAAATTATTGTTAAAATAGGTAGTTTCTACCGGGTAAAGTAGTTAAGACTGATTAACAGTTTTGACAGTGACATTTATTGAAGCAAATAACCGCATAAAAAATGTTTATGCCATTAATTATTGTTGATCTGAGGTTTGCATTTTGAAATTGGAAAAACATTGAACGTATTTTCTTCAAATTAAAACACAAAGGTGTTTGTAAGTACCTACAAAACAGACGCCTATACAGCTTTAAAAATAAAATGTTGGATCATTAATACCGGCATTGTTTACTACTGAAACGAAGTTTAAACGATGTCGTCGACCGGCAGGTAAACATTCTATCCAAGAACTTGAATTTTCAGAATATGCTAATAATTCCTAGAAGTGAAATTCAAGTAAAAAGCACTAGGTATAATGAAACTGAGATTCACGGAAACTACATTTAATTTTCATACAAGACTATTTAATTTTCATCACAAAACCAGAAACATCAGAAATAAATAATGTCATCCTCGCCCAGGTTTAGCTTAACTCCTTGTATATGTCACCGTACAATTGTCAAACACGTTAGATTGTAAAATAACTAGAGAGATTGTAAACTCTCGAAATATTGTCAAACGAACATACTGGTTACAATAAAACGCATTATTTTTCAGTAGATTGTAATCTATCGAAGTGAAACCGTAATATTATGAAATGTTGATTTTAAACGTTGCAAAATGAATTTTATTACTTATTTTACCATTCTTACATGAATTAAGAGGGATACGAAACAAATGTATGATGCCGGTTTACGTTCCTTGTTGTCTAAAAATATAACAAAAAGTCCCCACTGTGACTTAAGAGACTTCCCTCTCATAGAGAAGAGACCTGTGTCTCAGCAGTGGGAACATTAATAGGCTGATGATGATGATAATGATGACTTAAAAGTTTTATATCGACGATGAAAACATGAGACTATACACATTTCCCCCAAACTTATTGTAGAGATAACACAGATGTTATTAAATAACCAGAACTGGTTAGTTTCGTGGATTAAGATATAAAAAGTAATATCGTGCAATATCACTATTGACTGCCCAATGAGCTGTGGGCCAAAATAGCCACTTTCTGGAGCCCTGACACAGCCAGAAGGTGTCCTCGGCAGACCTCGTCGAAGATGGCGGGACGAGCTGGATAAAATCAACGACCAGTGGTCCACATTGGCCCAGGATAGAAATCTGGAAGTCATGGGGAACCCAGCAGTGGGATGAAGCAGATTAACAGTACCTGTATCAGTATCACTAGTCACATCCTACGACCTTGCCTAGTCTAGTCTAGAAAAGGTTCGGATGAGAGAAAACCTGAAACACTTCCAGCATCTGAAATTTGTACAGTGACATCTTCGTCGAAGCATTGTGAATATTTGTCGCGTGGGTGTTCTCAGAATAGTGAATAGAAACGCTTGATTAATGTTCCCCAACGAGAGGGAAATTCGGCCTAAATCAATTCACAACAATTTATAACTCCTTCTCTCGATTCCATTAAATTATAATTGTTGTTTTACATTGTTGAGATCGGAAGAAGTTTGCCAAACGTCTTGTTTTTAATTGCTTATGAATAATTTATAGTTGTATGTGCATTTAGGGCTATCTAGTGTCCACGACACAAGCTTTGCTTAGTGTGGCACTAGGTGGCGCTGTGTGTTAATGTCCAGCGATATTTATTATTTATTTATTATTTATTTGGATAATTTTATTAATTAGTACGTTATCATAAAATGTTTGTTTTATTTGTTCTGTTAATGTTATTTAAACTGTATTAGCTGTAACCATAGATTACATAAAAAAAAAGGTGGCATTCTTTTTCGTCACCTTCTGATAAATCAGTTATCTAGTCTTTCTTATGACCCTAAACGTCCCTTTACGTTGTTTTATTTATTAAATCCATACTAATATATACTTACCTAATATTATAACACAGAAGAGTTTGTTTGTTTGGTTGAACGCGCTTATCTCAGGAACTATACCGGCTTGAATTGAAAAATTATTATTGTGTTGGATAGTCCATTTACCGAGGAAGGCTTTCAGCTATACAACGTTATTTACAAAAAAAATCAGCTGTTCCCTACATTTATGTTCGCATAACTCGTCAAAATGTAGGGAACAGCTGATTTTTTTTTCGCGATTTCAAGGTTCTTCCCATAGAAAAAGTTGTTCAAAATGATGAGTAAAATGACCCCTTTTCGGGTTTAGTGTAAACAAAAAATAATGTTGTATAACATCACGCAACGATTATTAGGAGCGGAGCAGGAATGGAAAATGTTTGGGTTTTTTTTCCTTTCGTTTTTCTCTCTTATGTGGCGCAGACGAAGTTGCGTGGGTCAGCTAGTTATAATAATTTGTCAAGTAAACACAAAAAAAACGATGGAAGGACTGTGTGGAGGATAAAAAAGCCATGTCGCTTGAAAAGAAGTAACTGCTGAGCTATTGGTAATAGAGAAATATGCAAGAAGCAGACATATGCGGTGCCGACCCCAATTAAATTGAGATATAGGCCAAGAGAATGACGATACTGATATAATTTTTGACACATGTATGCTAAAATATCTATTGCTGTTCTTAATTTGGACATTTTTCAATCTAAGGCTATTTTCAGTTTCATCAATAACTAGTTTGCAAACACTATCAGTTAACTAACCCACCAAGTCATAACATCTAAGTGAAAACCATAAAAGTTAACTATAAACTACTTAATAATAGCATTTTAACCGCATTAAGGCTTTACGATCCACTTTACTGTGAGCCTACTACTCATTGTGTTCGTACAATTTCAACTAACACTTTAATAAAATATTAGACTAAACCCGTATTAAAAAAGTCGGTATACGGGCGAAAGTTTTACGTGACAACGACTTTGAGTGGTAAAATAATTTGAATGTGAATATTCATTCGTATAGTAGGAAGAAGGATGAAATGAACCGGTGTGTATGCCTATCTCTCTCACTCTCTCTCTCTCGCTCTGTCTCTCTCGCTCTTAGGCGGGCTAACCATGCCCGAGTGGAAGGGACGCGTGCCTCTCACTCGCTCTCATTGTGAGCGCATAACGTGAGCCGGGTGACACTTCAAGAAACTGCGTTACGCTCCGTCACGCAGTTTCTTGAAGTGTCACCCGGCAAACCAATTTATAAGACGTTGTCACGTCAAAATTGATGTTGCGTTTCAACGTGACGGTTTTATTGTCAAAAATGAATATGGAAGTTTTTGTATTAGGTTTCTGACAGACGAGCAGCACGTTACCAGATAAACTGCAGCCGTCGCTGACGCGTTGACGGTTGCAGTTGTGGCGTCGGCGGCTGCCACCAACTAGTTGACGGCCAACGTTGACACACATTTACATGACATTACAATGTAGTGACATTTAATGACACCTACCACTGCTTGTCTCTGCCTCACCTATAGGTTGACTTGTAGAAAATGCCCTTTTGTGCTTGAAGTGTTATTAAATAAATTTACGCGGCATGCCGCAACTGTAAGCGTCGCCACCCGCCGACGGCAGCCGTTGACAGTTCGGCGGCTACCGCCGACGAGTCGCCGTTGGCAACGTGCCGTCTGTAAGAATACTTTTGTTTACAAGGTAACAGCGAGTGGAACATTAATTTTGTTAACACGTAATGTTATATCTGTTGTAACTACAAAATTGACGTGTACCCACTAACGTATAAAGAATGTTTAACGGCAAAGTCACACAACGTTAACTATAATAAATTATTATAGTTAACGTTGTGTGACTTCGCCGTTCAGGTTCCTTACTGCGATTTCTTCATTATCCTATCCTACTAATATTATAAATGCGAAAGTTTGTGAGGATGTATGTTTGTTACTCTTTCACGCAAAAACTACTGAACGGATTTGGATCAAATTTAGCACACAGATAGTTTATTACCTGGATTAACACATAGGTACCTTTTTATCCCGGTAATAAGATCCCGTGGGATAATTTCAAACTTCACGCGGGCGAAGCCGCTGGCAGAAGCTAGTTATTAATAATGAAGAAATCGCAGTAAGGAACCTTAGACTTGGCACGACTTTGTCTGAATTTCATTACTTTTAAGATATAAACAAGCAGCTCCATCGAGACTTGGCTAGTTTTTTACAGAATGGTTTTGGTGGGTTCCACATTCGGCACCTACCAATATTTTTTACAGGTGCCCTTAGTGGAATAGTTTATTATTTTAACTTTTATTCCATAATTGGCATCTACAAACCAGTGTACTATAAGTGTTGCCACGTTTTTTTATAGCAAAACAAAATTAAAAATTCGATTAAAATCAGTACAGTTTAATAACATGATAATAGATACATAGTATGATTAGCTAATGCCCGGTTGATATCAAAAGGCTCGTCCCCATATACATTACTGGTGAAATATCGGAGTACTTATGGGTTCACCTCTGCCCAACCCTTAGAGGATTACAGGCGAGTTTATTATATTTAAAAAATTGAGTACTGTGTTAGTAATATAATCTTATTTTTGTGCTAAAATGACTTGACACAAGGTTCTTTTTTCCATACAAAGTTTTCTGTCAAACGGTATGTCTCTTATTAAAGACACATTGTAAAATTTCCATCGGAAAAATAAGTCCGCCATTCTCCTTCTATGAAACTGCCATCAACATCATACAACAACATAATTACTTTGATTTCCTCGTTCCCTTCCGTACACACTTTAAGTAAACTGTTGACCAACCGATAACATACCCTACTGACCCAACCCGTTACCAACGCAAACCGAACATATCTCCCTATTATGTAGAAAGCGAAATTCGGATAAAAACGACATCGTTACTTCGCTGATAACAAATGCTATCGCCGAGAAATATTACGCCAATATTACAGGAACCATTACCTGCGACGGGAAGCAGGAGAGCAGACAAAACGAATCGTGTGAAATGTTGCTTCCACGCCTACAATTGCCCTTGGAATAGAAAGTAGACTCAATGGTTCGAGAAATAAAGTTAGAATTTCGTTGTTGGGTGTGCTGATTCGACGGTAGTTAACGCGTATCACGCATTTGGATTGCCGCCTCTGCCCAGGTGGAAGCGGCGTGATCGATTGCCTCTTTGTCGTCTCAGCCCGATATTACGGGAAACATTTCTTCTGTTGTCATCGCCCTTTGCCTTGCTATTGATGGATTGCAGGCAAGATGTACTGACGTGTCAGTCTTTATGTCTGATTGCATTTTTGTACTAAGTAGTACTCTTGGTGTGTTTGTTCTATCTACAACTTTGTGTTTGTGATGCACTAATGCGTATTTTTCTACGTTTTGTTTTTCTCTGATTGATTGATCTAATTAACTGTATTTGCATCCCTATTTCATTATTAAAGGATATCATGATAGTTTTACTTCTTTCTTCGTATAATTCCTTTGCCTTTTGGGAAATTATTGGTGATTCAGAACGTTTTTCTTAGTTCAGTTTTATCACAATTTACTGACATATACCTACTCAACGTTCTGACGGTAATATGCAATTCAATTTATCGCATTCGTCACATATTGAACGTAACCAGTCAACTGTGCAATCGTAAACCTCGTTTTATTTCAGCTGAACGTTAATCATACTGCCATCTTAAATAGACCACAATTGTTTCTATAATGGTTGTTTTAATTGGCATTAAGTTTTACTTAAGTATTTTAGTTTTGTACTGAAAAAGCACACACAAAAACTCACCAGAAAATACTCATTCTTTACCCTAATAATTTTCCATAAAGTACAAAAGATCGTTTCGGTACTAAAAACAATTCTCAACGCATACAACCATGCAGCAAATGGTAAATATTTTACTTTTCACCGTCGTATACAACGTCCACTTCCTTGTTCCAAAAAAAGTAACAATTCTCGCCAATCCACAGAATTAGCGGTACGGAGTACCCCTGAAAGCTGAACACATTACGCACAGACCCTCGCTTTACTCATTTGTAGGAAGGAAGCCGTGATGAGGTCGTCAGAACTGGCTCACAACTCCTCCCCTCGCCCCTCTCCTCAAGCAGTGTGGCCGTTTCCTCAGCCCCAACTTTAATGGACATCATTTGGTAAATCACTGGTGTTCCCTTTAATTACGCATTCCAATCTTTCTTTAAAACTTCGCCCGTATTTTTGCCGTTCAACCTGTAAAGTATTCTCGTCCAAAAAGTTTGGAATCACGATTTGTGTTAGCCAAACTTGGATGTAGGTCCTTTATTTTTAAAATGCGACACAAATTGTGTTTACTGTTGGGGTAAAGATAAGTCTTCCATGTCAAACTACGGAACAATAATACCAATTAAGAACGAAGTATTGCTACATGATTTTAGAAGTCTTCGTTAATTTTAAATAGGTTTCGCAAAGCACCTAACGCCTGATTCAACTAACTTGGGCTCTTAGCCATCGAACCAAACTGTACTCTCCTATATAAATAAGTTGTGCCTCGGAGCACTGCCACTGAAACCGGCTGTTGACGAACTTAAATTGTGTTTCCGAACCGACTGGGTGTTTGCTTTCGAGATGAGACCCGAAATAGAAAAGATATTTCCAAAAATATTTGTTAAAATAAATTTTGTTTACAGAGAATTATTCACGTTTGTCCAGGAACCGTTTTTAATTGGTTCCTTTGAAAATGAGTTGTTTGGAGAGCAGAACATGAAAAAATATAGACAAGGTATCCAGGGAGATAGTATAGCGCATACATAGCATCTTCATTTCCAAACAATGTTTTCCTTATTCAACAAAAATCGTCCCTGAAAACCTCCCTTTAAATATCCCAGTAAAGCGCCTTATAAAATCTGCCGCTACACTGAACTGGTTTACTACATGAATGTAAGGATTACGCCTGAAATAAACACGAGGAAAGTGGAATAACGTGACGTGAAATGAAGGACGTAAAAACTGAAAAGCATCCATCCATTGTTTCGGAGCTGACCGAGTTACACGTTGTTATTATTTAAGCGAACCACGCCGCATTAAACATCAGAAAGTTGCCCGTTATAACCTTTAGCCGGGAGTTCCGAAAATAAAGAATGTCAACGCTTCGGCCGGGTCTCTTGAATATGTTAGGTGAAACGTGAAATGAAATTATTTAGATATTTTCACACCTCACATTCAGATTCTTTCTGACTTATCTCACTTCTGCATGACGGTTTACCTATTTTGCGTTTTGTAAATTAACTTAGGAAAGGTATTTTCGATCCAGTAATGGAGCAAATCATTTTCAAAGTTTACATCGGTCCTATTAATTTGAAAGAGTAAAAGTGACTTTTTTTCGACTAGGTAAGAGGAGGAATTTCAAAGGAGATTTTTTTACATTATGGCCACAATATCAAAACGATGATAAGCATCATCTACTTGCGCAATAGTAAATATCACTGGACATTACACACAGCGCCATCTAGTGCCACACTACGCAACGAGGCTTGTGTCGTGCGCACCAGATAGTTGATATACTACATAGATACTTTTTGTTTGTAAATAGATACTTATTATACATTTAAACATCCTATGACTCGGAAACATGTATGTCCATGCTCATCACACAAACATTTGCTCCTACCGGGATTCCAACCCGGGACCCTAAGAACGTAAGGCAGCATCATTACTGCTGCGCCAATCGGGTCGTCGATTCTATACCTGTGTAATATCAAAGCAACAGAATTTAAGTCCGAATCTTCGCGACTTGGGATTACGCCAACCAAAACCAGAAACAGAAGAAAAGCAAAAAGATTTAATTCAATAGCACATGCATACAATTTCGTTATACGAAGTGAGCGGGGCTGCGGGGCAATATAAGGCGACATCTCACCACTAAACTATTGCTCAGTGCCCAGTAGTGAGGCAGTAACAAGCTGTTGATAAATTAAGTGGTCGACTCGACAACAGGGTGGGACTTGAAATTGCTCGACGTGCTCCTTAGGAGAGGCTGCGCTTTTTCCGTCGGGTTGCTGCGATTTTTGCGTCTCTTAGGCCTTATTTTTTTAATTTGCTTAAGGCCATTACATGAGCTAAACGCGAGTTTTATAATTACTAAAAGTATATGATTCACTGCTATAAACAAGACCAGAAAAATATATGATATTCTTCAGGACATATGCTAGCATGATACTGTTTTGAAAACATAATACAATTAATTTTTCTCGATAAAAAGAAATCACGAACTTATCTCTAAAAATATATTTCAAACAATAAAAAACATACTAATATGCATGCGATCATTCTGATTTTTTGGCAAATAAATCTACAAGCAATATATTAGCATGATACTGTTTCAGTTTTTTAATCCAATCAATAGTTTTTTTGTAAATCGATCGAAACCACTCATTTCGCGCTGTTTGGCCCGCAGTGGCTGACGTAACAACCACTTTGTAGTGCAAGCTGATAACTTTATTCTAACAGCATTTCAAACGAAGTTTGAACCACCACAAATAGAGTTGCTAATTTAGTTCGTCTAAGCGCCTTAATAGTGTATTCATGTTTCTTGAACGTTGCCCCACACAGTTAAAAACAGACCCGTCACAACAAATACAAGTAGTTACTTGTAGGTCATACAAATATGTGTTCCGTGCTGGAATCAAAACCGCGACACGCAGCACAGCGTTATTTTTTTCATCGAAATTCCGACTAACCCTTCTTATTACCAACAGATTTGAATAAACAACAGCTAATACAGTACGAAATTCTAGATACTGAGTCACCTGGTTAATTCTATGTATGTCACTTATAATAGTATAATGACTTGCAAAAAAACAATCACAAACATGGACTAGTAATTTACGGCAGACATAATATCAACACTGGAATTCTCTTATCTCCGCAAAGAAACACGGTAACCGCCATAAACGAATACTTTAAATTGAAACAAAACACAGCTAATGCGCTCTCCATAATGTTCACCCCATTTCCCTAACTCCGTGCCTGTATTTCTATTCTATGTCCCCAGTTATCCGCGACGCTGATATTGTTTCTCTACTGGCGAGCACTTAGAAAAATTACAATTACTCCAATGAAAAGAAGATTTGATATTGCCTCAGCCTTTATTGTTGTTTACCCTTGCTCCTTTCATAAATGATATTGTATTTTCTTGTTGTCTGTAGTACCTACTTACCTACCTATTGAGGGTATAGAACTTCTGAATGAGATCAGGTAAAGATGAGAAAAATCATATGTTGATAATAAACTACTATTCACTTAAGTACCACGATATTGCTTATTATTCTGTATTATTTGCTTAACTTGTTCAAAACTTACGTTATTCCAAGGAATACAGATATTTCTATAGGTCTATTAAACGCACACTGAAAGGTAATATGTAGAAAATGCTTATTAGAAGTGTGAAAGCGACCTCAACTTTTATATAGTTACTTACTCAAAAATCATGGAATTACGCATCAATTGGTGATCATATTCAACTCAAACCGTACCTTACAAACGGTGACAAATTACTATTCACTTCAATTTCCGAAGTCAGTGCTGAAAATCCAACCCTAACACAAAATTTCCATGCCAAAAATGTATGTTTTTACTAAAACATAGTTTACCTGAAAAGTCAACAAATACACTAATCTAAACAGTAACAACCATTTCTCGGTAACATCCTTTGAAAAAAACTTCATGATTAACTTCATCTTTATTTTATTATAAAATCTCTAAAGCAAAAAAATATTGTTGTACGAGCAGAAAGTTACAGATAAATCTTGCTTTGTAGAATGGCATATTTTATAATTAAGCACAAGTGAGTTTATTCTCAGCCCGAGGCGATCTGCCGTATTTCCTTTAATACAGTCTGCTGCAGAAAAACTCACTAAAAGATAATAATGATACAATGTTTTTTGATGCTTTGTGACGTACTCTTGTTTTTATCAAAGGGAATATTTTTCTTTTATTTCGTTTACGCGCGATTTTCACGAAGAGGCGATAGGTACTTACAGCACAGTACTGCATGAAGGAAGGTGTGTTTTGTGAAATGTATTTAAAACCAAAATGGAGGTGTTAGTTACGATAAATTAAAAGATCCATGAACAACAAAGTATAATTTGAAGAAAAAAACTATTGCCTACAAAAGTGCACGGTCAAAATGTATGGAACTGCTGGTAACAACATACAGGGTGTAAGCAGACTCATCACGAAGCCGTGAATCAAGTAGGTATTCTGTACATCAAACTAAGTAACTTTACGCAAAAATTATTGCTAGGAAACCACTTTTTTTTGGGGAGAAAAGTCAAGTTTTGTAGTAGAACTCAATGTAGCGTACCTACTTAAAATATTGCGCTGATGAATATTTCACCGTAAAATTGTCAAACACGGTAGATTGTAATCTCTCGAGCGAGATTGTAAACTCTCGAAATTTTGTCAACTGAACATACCGCTTACAATTTATCGCATTATTTTTCAGTAGATTGTAATCTATCGAAGTGAAACCGTAATATTGTGAAATGCATGCAAAGAAAGTATCTCTGCCCCCATAATCGGGACTTGGGGCACCCCCACGTTAGGTTAGTTAGGTTCCTTTAAACCCTGCACACAGAAATAGAAACATAAATGTATTACAATGTAACGGTTTCTACAATATGGCGCTGACAGATATATTAAAAAGTAAGGGGATCGTGGAGGTGTTTAAAAATCTCACATTAAAAACTTGAATTAAAAAAAAACAACAAGTTAAAAAGTTGGAACTTTGACCCCCAAAATCTCCGTAACTAGAAGGTTCCGAAGTGTAGAAAAAATTAAATGATCGCGATGACGGGGAGAACAAGTGCCTTTCGCCTTCGTTAAGAGGTTTAATTACACCTTTTATTTCTATGTTTGTGCGTCGATGGGACCTTCCACCCTATATAATGTCACTGACAGTAATCTACAGTATGCCTGCCATAAGACAGCCACCGCATTATTGATACCTACAGAAAAACTGATTATTATAATCCGTGAGTAAATTATGGATGTTTTGTCTCCTGGCCAAAATAAAATAAAGAAATAATAAATATCGCTGGACATTACACACAACGCAAGCAAGGCTTGTGTCGTGGTCACCAGACAGTTGATATACTACATATATACTTTTTGTTTGTAAATACATACTTATTATACATATACACATCCATGACTCGGAAACAAATGTCCATGCTCATCACATAAACATTTGCTCCTACCGGGATTCGAACCCGTGACCCTATAAGAACGTAAGGCAGCCGCGAGCAATCATTTATATCATATTTTCACAAAAATGTTTACAAGCAGCGCCCTCTAGCAATTATATTCAAGCGCAAAAACATCTTTGCAACACTATACATCAAAATTTTGACTCAATTCGATTGATTAAGCGCCGCACAAAATGTTTTATTTAATTTTTTTTTACGCTTCTCGTCTCTGTTTGGTGACAGTTCATTCACCTCTTTGAGTGGGAGTTTACTGAGAGAACGATGCGGTGTTTCAATAAGACCTGTACTAATAATATTACGGCTATATTTCGTTGTAGAGAAAAGTTGTCACTATACGAGAATGGCATATGGATTTAATGAACATTATTCAACTAGTTTTATGGTCCTGGATCGTTTTAATAAGGTGCTAGGCAAATAAATAAATATCGCTGGACATTAACACACAGCACCACCTAGTGCCACACTAAGCAAAGCTTGTGTCGTGGACACTAGACAGTTGAAATACTTATTATACATATAAACATCCATGACTCGGAAACAAATGTCCATGCTCATCACACAAACATTTGCTCCTACTGGGATTCGAACCCAGGACCCTAAGAAAGTAGCTAGTAATAGTAATTGTTTTTTTATGTGCAGCTTTATACGTGATCGACCGCTGGAAACAGGCAACGTTTCTCAAACAATAATCTCGGTTATGTACGATTTCTGATCGTTTCAATTATCCAGAATTAGTACTTAAAAATTTTCAATATGTCTTACTACAAATTGTTCTGTTTAACTTATCATTCCAAAAAACGCACAGTGGTCCCTAAAAAGAAAGTTCTATCCAAATAACAACTGTAACCCACAAGGACCTAACTAGCTCATAACGAACTCGACCTACTTTAACTATAAAATAGCATGTAAGAGATAACAATTTCATGAAATCTGCTACATAACTCACTGCAAACAAAACTACAACGTTGCAAAACAAAATTAAACAGGAAAATAAATTACAAAACTCTGCAAGTTTCATATTTACCTGTACTACCAGATAACAAGAACACATACAATGATAACTGACGTTCGTAATATCAAATAAACATCACCCTGTTTAAAGATTCATCCAAACAAAGAATAATCAACTTAATCTCCTTCTAATATACCAGTAAAGTGAATGACGAATACGGGATGTATCACTTGCAATTCTATGCCGGAGCAATTGACTCAGGGTATTCCCTCCACATCCAATATTAATGTGCTAGCATATAGTGCGAAGCGACTGATTGCACGAGACTGTTTCTGCGGTATCCATTTCCGTCTGAACACGATTGCAAATACGTTGCGGGAACGGTTTTGCGTCAATGGATGTCTTGGTGAAATGTTTGTGGATCTGGTCGTGTTATGTATTGATCTGGTGGTATAGTTAGGGAGAAGTTATACGCGGGTTAGAGTCGGTATAAATAAGGTGAAGCTTGGAAAGTTCCGCACACTCTGAAAGGTTTCCATCATGAAGGCTTGCTTCGTGGTTGCGTTGTTCCTCGTCGCTTTTGCAGCCGTGACCTCGGCTGCTGACATTGGACATACTGGTAAGATAAATACCATTTTCACCATTTAAGAACATTTTTTAATAATAATAAGACAAAGTAATAATTTATGACAAACCGTTGTAGCAGCTAAAGATACAATTCTGAAGGTGTCCTCAACAGCAAACCACAGCTGCTATGCCGGCCATTCGCTTTGACAGATAGCAGTAACACTACTGGTTTCTTTGTACCCGATGAAAATACTTCCGAAGACGGCAATATTACCGCCTCTGCATAGAGTCAAACAACCAATTAAAAGCACCAGCCTAAAACATGTTTGTTGTTTTCACAGACTCATCCCACATAATGCTAAAAAGAGAAACGATACAAGGGCCACCGTTCCCGAATCGTTGCGTGTTTTACGAGTGCATTGCAAGTTGCAGAAACAGAGGACACAAGTCTGGCGGATACTGCACCCTCAATGGATGTCAATGTCTGCGATAGTCACGCATAAGATCAACCCAAGGTTAGCACTGCTAAGGATCAGCATTTCTCAATTGAAGCTGTTCGGGATTACGACTGCACAGCACAGGCCTCGGATACACAGCTCGATTTCACCCACTGCTAGGTGTAGGCCAACCGCCATGTTCTTGTGCAAACCCCATCCAGGATTAGCCCTCAATAGCAATAATGTCGTCTGTCCATCACAAAGCCGGATTCAGCTAGTCATAATGTGGTGAAATGAGGCCTATCTGGTGCAGTGCTAACGAATGTTCCATGAATTGATAATAATGTCTGGAATGATTTTTAAGAGCCATTTCACGTTTTCGCGCAAATATGTAAGGTTTTAGACGCCTAATTTGCCATCTTAGATAACACTCTCGCATTTTTAAATACATGTTTAAAATAGACTAGACTTTCGTATTGATACTTCATGTAACACATTTGTAAAAACTTATTTGTTAACAGTGTAGTGATTAATCTCCGACAACTAGTTTACTGAAAAATCATCGCTGAGTCAATTTCGGACTCCTATATCTACGATAAATATTTATAAATTTCACTTGAAAAAATACACGAAGCATGAGACAAATACTTTTGTCGACACATAACGTACTAAAATTTCGATAATTAATAACATACACTAGTAAAAAAACAAAGTCTTAGGGCAATTTTTAAGTTTTATATCGCTATTTTATCGTGATTTTTTGGTTTGAACGAAGCGTAATTACATTAAATAAAATATGTAAAAATAAACTATGCTCGTTTACTAAACTAATTCCAAAGTTTCATTAAAATCAATTCGTTTAATCAAACATAATAAATTTAATAACATCACTCTAAATTCGAATAAATTACGATGCATAAGCCGGCACCGATTAGTACGGCCTGAGCACTTACATTTTGTGAAATGGCTCTTAAGAAAGCAACCCTGCCATAATAAAACTTGTGCCATTTAACTTCTATAGTTTTCTTAACTCAAATGGAACTAAAACAAATAAATTAAAAGTGCATGTTTAAGGAACCCAAAACAGATCCCCACTAACACTTGAGTTAGGTACTTATGGGTGCCCAAAATAGCTGCCGTTAATTTGTTTAAACAAATTAATTTAAATTTCAAGACTCTCAATCATCAAGTAGTTTAGATTGTGGGAGATTTGTATTTGCATCTCACAAATAACCGCGAAGTCTTCGTTTCAATGTAAAATTTGTTGATTTAGGTTCGGAAACTCCTCCCCAGTTTTTACCCTTACGAGTAAATAACTGAAACAGTTTTATTTAAAATTCGATTTATTGGTATTCAAATAAGGCAAATACATAATTATGATCTAAGCTATTATTATTTAATCTTAGCATACAAACTCTCTTACATATAATGACCGATAAATAAAAAAGTAATTCCTAATAGAAATAACATCACGGCTGTTTTTCCGTAGAAGGTAACATATAAGTACATAGTTACAGTAATCAATAAAATAAATAATAAATGCAACATTGACAAGAAGTTTCTTCTAAAACACAACTAAAATTTTCCCATGTTCATCAAAGTGTATGGGGCTAAGAAATATGTTGGTATTGTATTGGGAATAATTGCTGTGTTTTTCGGATCCCTGATAACTGCCTTGGAGCCAGTACCGTAGTAGAAAGCCTGAAGCACAAGCTTGGAACAGTAGCTAGGGTTAAAAGACCTAAAGGCTGTTGGAAATATCTTATAGGTCACGTGTATGGTCTTCGTAGCACTACCGTTTGCGTCGTAGTAGTGTCTGTCAGCCCAACGCGCAGCCTGAACAGCAACAGAACTGTCACGATTGCGGTACACCGTCGTCCAATCAGTTTTGTGCTCTTCAAACCATTGGTCCCTGGGAACTTGCCTGTTATTGTCCGGTATACCTGACACATATCCGTCGCCACCAGGCATCTCTAACACCCATTTATCAGAGGTCATAATCGCCGCGTGACCAACGAACCCTCCAATGCCTGGACCTGCGGAGATCAGGATGTCCCCTTTCCTCACAGTGTTTACGAAGCGTCTCTTGTTATCTGCTGTGCTACGTTTGACAATTTTTCTTTGAAACAAAGACTCCTGAGTATCACTTAGTATCCCGTAGTTGTTCATTATGAGCCATTCCTGGTAGTTAATCGGTTCGCTGCCGTTCAATGATTTATATTCCTGGTACAAATCTTTGAAGATGTTTCTCTCATCACGTTCGAACGATTCAAGTGAATATTTTTCAGGATTGATTATTCCCATGTGGACCCCGATATTGTATGCGGTCGCCGTCTGGTTCGATACCGCGTCATTCTGCCCTGAAAACAATAAATTGCGGACCGTCATTTTATTGTTCGTTCAGTTCCATTTTTGAAACAAAAAGGTGACGTAACGTTGCGATACATCATTTTGCTTGACAAGTATGCAGATGCGACCACACTGACTTCGGTGACTAAAATATTTATATTATGTCTATTGCGATCGGTTATCGACGCTTAACATAAAATATGGGGAGATATCCAATTTAAAAAAAAAAAACCTAAACCAATAAAATCATGTGGGCCAAATTAGCTACTTTCTGTAGCCCTAAGGTGCGGGTCATATACAAGTGGCGTATGGCGGTGGCGTGGCGCTGGCGCAGCTGCGGGTGCGCGGGGGCGAGGAAGTGGCGTTACTTCCTCGCCCTCCCGCGCACAGGCGCCACCGCAATACGCCATACGCCACTCGTGTTTGTCTCGCGCCTGACAGAGCCAGAAGGCGTCGCGGCAGACCTGACCAGACAGAAAAAATTGCGAGACGAGCTAGACAAGACTAGCAACCTGTGGTCTACATTAACTATGGATCGAAAAAACTGGAACAGCTGCAGAGAGACCTTTGCCCAGCTGTGGGATGAGGCAGGTTCATAGTATCAGTTATCCAATCCAATACAGAAATTAATAATAAAACAACAACTTACCAAAATCTAGTTCTTCAGTCAAAGCTTGTGATCCAACTGCAAACAGGACCACAAAAATATACGTGTGTCGAAACTCCATGGTGGCGTCTGCAATAATGTGATTAATTACCTGATCAACATCCCCTTTATATATTTCATTAAGCAAGGTTCAAATGTACAAATACGGTGCAGTGTTCACAGTAAAGCACTCGAGATAAGGATAAGGGGATGTCCTGCGGCCTAGTAACTGTAATACTGTTACAGAGAACTGTGACACATTAGGGATAATGACTGCGTGTAAAAACATGCATATGTGCACGGTTGCTGAAACAATGTCATTCTGAGAGTCGTATTCAAAATTATTTGTTTTCGTTAAATGTTATAATAAGATAGACAGATAATAGATAATATAGATAAATCATTTATTTAGTGGACACAAAAGACATAGCACAACACACTTAAATGATATAGTTAAAACAAAATGATATAGTAAAAAGCAAGGAGCCAATATATAAAAAGAAAAACATATTTAAGAAATAATTATAGTAACACCGTGACAGAGTTCAAATTTAAACAAAATAAAACAATAACAAGTAGGAATGCAAGGTGCGGTGTGCGTCTCAGGGTTGCACCAAATGGGCCAAAGCCAAGTCAGAGGTCCATGGGCGGCTTAAGAACTCTTAACACCAGGTTAGGCAACTAACCACACGATAAATAAATAAATACCAAATGGGAGTCCAGCTCAGCATGTGTCAGGCGTGCTCCTGACGCTGATATTCTGCTGGATCCCTGTAGTGACATTGAGCTGGACACCGTTGGCTGGAATAAGGACTTTGACAGTCGTTACAGGTAGACAGTGGCCCAAAAAGTCTGACAACCAGTCTTACCAAGGGGTATCGTAATTACAGGCAAACAGAGAAAAGTGAGAAAATTGTGTTTATTCAATGACATTAAAAACCTAAAAAATATTACAAAATTAATAAACAAACAAAACTATTAACGCCTAAAGGACCTCAGCTCAGCATGAAGTCAGATGGCAACACAAGGTGTGCCACTTGACGCTGATTTTCAGCTTCAGCCCACAAGTGCCATACGGTCGACAACATGAACAAACACATAATTAAAGTCTTATTTTTTTTTGCACAAATACCAACTTACTATACATTATAATATACTCACTCAATCACTCAATGTTCAATCAGTATTTTTAATCTATGTTCACTTTGACATTTACTTCATACGAGTACGTTCATTCCCTATTTCATTCGAAACTGCTCCGTCGTAAAGAATTATGTGAAAATAGTTTTTATAACACACTAGCTGACCCACGCAACTTCGTCTGCGTCACATAAGAGGGAAAAAGCTACCTACTACTACCTACCTACTACTCCCTACCTACTACTACCTACCTACTACTACCTACCTTCTACTACCTACCTATTACAACCTACCTACTACTACCTACCTACTACTACCTACCTACTACTCCCTACCTACCTTCTACTACCTACCTACCTTCTACTACCTACCTACCTACTACTACCTACCTACTACTACCTACCTACTACTACCTACCTACTACTACCTACCTACTACTACCTACCTACCTACTACTACTACCTACCTACTACTACTACCTACCTACTACTACTATCTACCTACTACTACTACCTACCTACCTACTACTACATTTTTTTTTTCATAAGAACCTTCTCCTGACAATAACAAACACAACAAAAAAAGAATCAGCCAAATCGGTCAAGCCGTTTTGAGGTTATAAATCATGTTTTGTGGTAGAACTCAATGTAACGCACTCAAAACATTGTGCGGATGGATGGATTGAATAGTACGGGGGTCGTAGAGATATTTAAAGTAAAAACATTGCGATAAAAAGTGATATTTAAAAAAAAACTTGTCAAAATCTTGCAAGTTTGACCCCCAATATCTCCGTAACTAGAAGGTTCCCAGGTATAGTGTTGAACAAAAATATCACCAGAATGACGAGAGGAACAAGTGCCTTTCGTTTTCGTTAAGAGGTGTTTTACACCCTTTATATGTTACGGCTAATACCCGAAGTGCGGCTACACCTAGTTTTAGCCGGTTAGAACTAGGTGTAGCCACTTACTCTTGGTTAAGGACGCTGTTACATTTTTCCACGAATATTAGTGTTTTTCAGGTACCATTTTAATGTACAAGCTGTCACAAATGTGAAAATTTCATGGTCTTAATTTAAAGATAATATATTAATCTCCAGATAATTATCAGAAAAAATCTATGACGTCATACAAAATTTTCGCACAAATACGTTTTTCCCATCACAAGAATCGCAGAAAATTTAAAAAAAGGGGTCAGAATAGGTACCAATTTAGGTCATTTTAAAGCATATTTTATCTTAATAATTAATAAGAAATTGCGGTAAATATAGTCCTTTACTGGAAATCCATTTTTTTTTGTATTCAAATCGCAACATTTTCCAATTACTAGCCAAACTATAAACATTTGGCGAATTCTTCATACATTTTGCACTCGAGGTTCGTCAATCTGCGCTGAGACGCGCTCCTCAACGGACGGGTGTATCGCTCTGTCGCAAAAAATAAATACGATTTTATTACTAAAAAATATTGTAGTGTGCATGCGTGTGAGTAGGTACCCCCGGTTGTATAGCGTATTCGGAATGAGTTGAAACTTTTTCCAACGACATTAAAGTAAGTACTTACGAGTTCCTACTTTTATTATTAAAGTGTGGTTTAGAAAATATGTTGGGTAAGATCGGGATTTGTGCAATGGATGGGTGGTGTTAAACAACTCTTAGTAAGGTTAGGATTTGGATGGGTAAGGCCAAGCTGTTCACGATGAGGTTCGGAAGTGGATGGGGAGGAGAGTTATGATTTAAACTTTTTTTTTAGGTGTGTATGTACGAATATGGGGACAAAATCAAAAATGGTGCCCATAAAAAACTGGAACGAGCAGACTTCTATAGACTCTGGTCCAAGAAGCGTTGTTGGTACTAGGATACTCATATCATTTGTCGTGTTTGATGCTTTGCAATTACCGAAGCTCATGGAAATAGTACCTACTTTTTGTAAATCAAATTCTTCATTTCTGATTATTATATCATCAGTATAAGAAGTATAAAGCCTTCAACACTTAATTACTGATAAACATAAGCGTAACCTTCACGACTATAATCCTTAGTGGGGTAAGCAGACATGTTCATCGTACGCCAGATTTCACAATTGGTCGCATTAGTTATTATGAGTTCAAAACGATCCGTTTGCTAAGTTCTGGGGATGAAATCTTCACGACTATAATCCTTAGAGGGGTAAGCACACATGTACTTCGCACGCCAGATTACACAATTGCTCGCAATAGTTATTACGAGTTGAAAACGATCTGTTTGCTAAATCTTGGAGACGAAATCTTCACGACTGTAATCCTCAGAGGTGTATGCAGCCATGTTCATCGTACGCCGGATTTCACAATTGGTCGCATTAGTTATAATGAGCTGAAAACGATCTATTATCTAGGATTATACTATATATTATATAGGATAGGATTGGATAGGATTCGAATTAAATGTTCCATATAATTAATAACAAAATGTTCAATCGGAACCCTTACAGATACTTCATGTCTGACTGTCTGTCTGTCTGTCTGTCCGTGTGTCACAGCCACTTTTTTCCGAAACTATAAGAACTATGATGTTGAAACTTGGTACGTAGATATATTCTGTGAACCGCATTAAGATGTATACACAAAAATATAAAAAAAAAGAATACATTTTTAATTTTTTTTTCTAAACTCAGAGACACTTCCAAAGTGGTAAAATGTGTGTCCCCCCTCCCTTTTAATTCTTGTGACCGGGCGTGTGTTCCGTGCGACATCGACACTGAGATGATGATTTTCTTTACGGTAGTCGGTGTCGGTACTGTTGTTTTTAGTTTTTGAACACGGGGCAGGTTTTTTATGTTGGTACCATATTAGGTGTACATATTCTGTTACCCTTAACAGCCGTGATTTTATGTTATGAAAATCGCGAAGAAAAAGATACTATTGATAGGGTCAAGCACCTTCTTTTTTTGCAGTTGGTTGAAAATACTAACCTATTATCACGACAACGGTACTAAGTAATAGTAACCAATAGCATTTTCAAAGGTCCAAGTATTCTTCCGGAGTTAATTTCAATAACATTACAAAATATAACCAAGGAGCTAAATTATTTAGGTGAAGTATAAAATCGAGCGCTCGGAGTTGTTGAATGTGTGCGTAGTGCGTACGCGTGATGTTGCTGTGTGCGGCATTGAATACCTAAATTTGAGTTCAACGAAAACGGTGCAGCGTCCTTTCGGGTAAAACTAGGTCTAGCCTTCATCATGCCGGCTACAACTAGGTCCAGCCATTCCCTGTTGGATAAAACTAGATGCAAACAAGTTGAAACAAGTAACAGGCGTCTGGATTGTTTATGTTACTTTATAAAAGTGTGATTTATAATTGTAATAACATTCTTTAAATTATAATATGCAACTATAGTCTGTTGTAAAAAAAATGTTCCTGGTTGTTCCTATTATATTAAAATTGTACTCCTAATAATTTGTGTTAATTATTACAATGTGATTTATAAGAGCGGAGAGCAGCGGTGGCCCGGTGGTGGCGGCCCCGACTTACGAACAGTAAGTCGTGGGTTCGAACCCAGACAGGCGCATTACTTTATGTAATTTATTTCATCACTGCTGCTCTCAAAACGGTGAAGGAAAACATCGTGAGGAAACCGGCATGTCCTAGAAACAAAATTTCGAAGATATGTGACATCTACCAATCCGCACTGGGCCCGCGTGGTAGATTATAGCCCATTCCCTCTCATTGAGAGAAGGCCGTGTCCCAGCAGTGGGAACATTATGGGCTGATGATGATGATGATGATGATGATTTATAACAATAAAAAAACTGTCTACGTTTCTTTTTATTGTATGTTTTTTTAATATCTAAAAAAGCTCTGCCGATAGCATGCCGGCTACAACTATGTACAGGCAATCCCTGTTAGATAAAACTAAGACACGCGCTGCTGCTGCAGACGCTGTGAGTCACAGCAGGACCTGGCGCTCACATCCTAGAGAGGCGCGTGCCTCGCTATGCCCGGGCCTCCACCCCGCGCCGCTGCTGCAGATGCGGTGAGTCATGAGTGTGACGCGGGGCGGAAGGCTTGGCGGGACACGCATCTAAGTTTTATCCAACAGGGATTGTCTGGACCTAGTTCTAGCCGGAATGATATCGGATAGACCTAGTTTTACCCGAAGACCTTCTTCTTCATATATATATATATATGTTACGGCTAATACCCGAAGTGCGGCTACACCTAGTTTTAGCCGGTTAGAACTAGGTGTAGCCCCTTACTCTTGGTTAAACCTAGTACGAGCCGAGGGTCTTCGGGTAAAACTAGGTCTAGCCTTCATCGTGCCGGCTACAACTAGGTCCAGCCATTTCCTGTTGGATAAAACTAGATGCAAACAAGTTCAAACAAGTAACAGGCGCCTGGGTAGTTTATGTTACTTTATAAAAGTGTGATTTATAATTATAATAACATTTTTTTAAATTATAATAATAATATGCAACTATTGTCTGTTGTTAAAAAAATGTTCCTGATTGTTCATATTATATTAAAAATTGTACTCCTAATAATTTGTGTTAATTATTACAATGTGATTTGTAAGAATAAAAAACTCTCTACGTTTCTTTTTATTGGATGTTTTTTTAATAACTAAAAAAGCTCTGCCGATAGCATGCCGGCTACAACTATATACAGCCAATCCCTGTTAGATAAAACTAAGACACTTGCTGCTGCTGCAGACGCTGTGAGTCACACTCGCTAGTAGACCTGCAGTATATCAGCAGCACCTAGCGCTCACATCCTACAGAGGTGCGTGCCTCGCTATGCCCTCCACCCCGCGCCGCTGCTGCAGATGCGGTGAGTCATGAGTGTGACCCGGGGCGGAAGGCTTGGCGGGACACGCATCCAAGTTTTATCCAACAGGGATTGTCTGGACCTAGTTCTAGCCGGAACGATATCGAATAGACCTAGTTTTATCCAACAGGGAATGGCCGAACCTAGTTGTAGCTGACATGATGAAGGATAGACCTAGTTTTACCCGAAAACAATCGGCTCGTACTAGGTTTAACCAAGAGTAAGTGGCTACACCTAGTTCTAACCGGCTAAAACTAGGTGCAGCCGCACTTCGGGTATTAGACGTAACATATATATAGATTTGCTCGTAAAGGGTCTCTTATTTCACCAATTTCAATATCGTAATGTATCTCATTACGTACTTGTGCGGCAATGTAATGTAAAACGCACGGTTATCAAGAAACTCCGTCTAAAACGAACGATACTTTTTTAAATCTTAGCAAAGAGTTTTTATGTCAGATAAATGTGGTAAACATTTTATGAATAAAATTAACTTTGGGAGATAAAATATAATAAATAAACATTCAATTCTTTAATTTAATTAATTTTGATAATAACTTACAACCATTTATCTGTATCAAAAACACAAAAATATTAATTTACTTTATTAGTAATACTGGCTGGTTTTTGTGCCATTGCCTTAAAAAAAGCGATATTTTTTTGGGCCCACCTGGTCGTTGCATTTATTATTCATAATAACACCAAAAAAAGTAGCCAATTTACTATAGTATTTAACGAAATATTACGTAGAAATAAAAACGGAATCCTAAAATCATAATAAATAAGTAATGTTATGATATTGTTTTGCGAGTCAAATCATTCCTGTTGTGGTCAATGTCAATTGACAGCAAACACTTACTAGAATAGGGGCGTTTTTTTCTGTTTACTAAAAAAAAGTACGGTACCTACCCGTTGGATATCATATCTGCTATAATTATTATATAATCAGAATAATCAGAACCTCCCCAAATTCTCATGATACTACCCTTAAAGTACATCCTTTCCAATAAAATACAAAAACAATACATGTCACGGTAATAGGCTTATCCCCAATAAATGGAACTTAACCCACCTCTGTCGAAATGTGGGTGTATTGTACACTTCTGAGTACCCCTCAGAGCATACAGGCGTGATGTTACGCCATGATGTTGTATTAAACAATAAAAAACCAACCGATTGCAGCAATCACAGCAGATTGACCGTCTATTTCTGAAGATTTCCATTCATACCTCCGAAGATCAGATCTTAACCAAAAAATGGGACTACACGGGAAGCACCAGCTTTCATATAAAAAGAACCTACTATCAAAATCGTTTCCCCCAGTCGAAAGTTCTGAGGTAATAAACACTAAAAAAATAAAAACAGTCGACTTGAGAACCTCCTTTTTGGAACTCGGTTGAAAATTGTGTCAATTTATGAAAAAGAGCAAAAAGCCATAATAAATCACAAAAATAAAGAATTGATAACAATGCTAAAATTAAAAATGGCGAGATTGTATTAATGATATACTTGATACTTAATTTAAAAAGGAACAAACATTTGATTCAATCAATAAATAAAATTACAACATTTTAAGCTATTGCATAGCTTCTATCGCGGGCCTTGAGCGTGAGACCGAATCCAGAAATTCCGTAACGAAAAAAACCTAACACCTGTCACCCCATGTCAGATAATGACAATGACAAGCTAGTTTTCTTTTTAATATATTGCTGTAACTAGGAGTTGTAGGGCGCTTTCAATTTAGACGTTTCGTGTCGCACCGCTGCGGTGCCGAAGAGCTGCGATATTGAAGCCGCCCTGTTGCTGCACCGCCCGCTTTGTATGAAATCTAACGAACGAACGTCCGTACGCAAGACGACAAACGCAGCTCTTCGGCACCGCAGCGGTGTGACACGAAACGTCTAAATTGAAAGCGCCCGTAGGTTGTATATGTCACCGTAAAATTGTCAAATACGTTATATCGTAATATCTCTAGCGATATTGTAAAATCTCGAAATATTGTCAAATGAACATACTACTTACAACAAAACGTCAAAATTTTTCGTGATATGCATGCGATGGTAGTCAACTAACGCTGTGTGGAGGGAAGGAGGGGTCCCCCTTGCCCAGTGTTACAACTCTCATGAAAAGATATTGTACCATTCCTGAGAAATACCGATTAATATAACCCAACCTTAAAACACTTAATATTCCCCTAAAAAGCGTAGTCGACATAGCCCCGCTTCGCGGGACCACTATTTCCGAGTGCAGGGTTCAAAGGGAACCTAACTAACCTAACGGGGGGGTGCCCCAAGTCCCGATTATGGAGGCAGAGATACTTCCGTATGTTCAGTTGACAATATTTCAAGAGTTTACAATATCGCTAGAGAGTAACACGTTATATTGTAATGTAACGTGTTTGATATTGTACGGTGACATATACATGTCTAGGTAGAGAGTTCGATCGTCTAAACATCAACAAAAATATCAGTCAACATCTCATAACAGCTGCAGTAACATTCTGTGGTAAACACGCGTTCAGTTGCAATTTAAAATGACGATTTGTGCTCTTAAAGTTTAATAACCATATTATAGAGAAACAATTAAATTAACAAAATATAAATTTATCGATGTATCGCCATTTTGACGGCATGTTTACAGGGTTGCCTGTTTATTGAATGTAAAATTTCCCATTTGAGTATTAGTTAGTTAAAAATCGTTTAATCATGAAGGGTGTAAAACACCTCTTCACGAAGCCGAAAGACACTTGTTTTCCCCATCATTGCGATCATTTTTTTGTTCTACACCATACCTGGGAACCTTCTAGTTTCGGAGATATGGGGGGTCAAAGTTACAACTTTTTGTCAAGATTTTTTTTAAATACAAGTTTTTTTTGTAAGATATTGACTTTTTCACCTCCACGATCCCGGTTCTATTCAATCTATCCATCAGCACAATGTTTTATGTGCGTTGCATTGAGTTCTACGACAAAACATGATTTATAACCTCAAAAAAAAAGGTTCCCCAGCAATAATTTTTGCATAAAGTTACTTAGTTTGATGTTCAGAATGCTTGGTTAACGGCTTGGAATTTGGAATACAGGGTGTAAACGGCTTACACCTTGTATTACAAAAAGTATATTTCCAGATTTCAAGCCACCCTTTTCCTGTGGTGCTATATAATCTATTCATATATCTGTTTACATATATTATTATATATTTAAAATCAAGGTTGTGGACATTGTTTATTTTAGTTTATAATCTGCTATGGGTGTGAATTTCGGGGGTCCTTACTCCTTGAGTGCTGATGACGAGAGTATTCTACGTATTATAAATAAAGTATTAAAATTATAAAACTGTGGCGGCTTTAGGTGTTGAAGCCGTTGTGTGTACCTAATTTTTTTTTTACAAAATACCTAAAGATTCAATTTTAAGAAGTAGGTGGATAGAAAGGATAAGTAAAAACCGCAGAGAGGATCTCTGACAACCATCTAAAACAATAATTATTGCTGTGGGGGCCTAAAATGGCCGCTTTAGCTGAACATGATATAATTCACATTAAAAAAAAATGGACTTTACGGCTATGACTATAAAGTCCATTTTTAAGAAGGAATTATTAACACTATTAGGAATGTAAATTTAAAAAATCAAAATCAAATAATATTTTTTTTCCTTCTCTTATGGGAAATTTTCAAGGGCTGGTATCACTCAGTAGGCTTGTTACACATAAAAGCTACGCTTACTTGTGTGCGTGACACGCACTCAACCGCTTCAAATCTGGCCTGTTGTTTTTGCTGCGATTGCAGCGCTACAGCGCAACACTCTATCTAGACATGTAAATAATCAAAGCGCAGACTGAATGTTCAGGCTCGAATTCCCATCACGATGAAATTATGAATTTTATAATGATGGTTCCACACACACGCGCGCCGACCGCGCGTGGCCGACACAAAAACGACGGGGTGTTATAAGCTTGACGTGTCTGTGTATGTGTGTGTGGAACCATCATAATAACATTGCATTGTATATAACATTAAAATGTAACATTACCTAAGGGGTGGATACCTGGTGTCCTGAAATACAGATGTCCAAGTCTAGCTTAGGCACCAGTCTCCCACGGTTTATTATAGTTGTTACGTAATTTGAATTGATACCTGTCTAATGTGCCTTTATTGGCGATGCAAAGATTCTAACTAGCGCCTCTAGTGACAAAATTGTGAAGCTGTCTAAGAACGACACTTTGACAGTTTTCGTTACAGTTCGTCAGGGAAAAAGTTAAATGTTAATACAAATCAGATTTAAGTACCGCCCTAGTAGCAATTGCCGTTGGCTTCCTTATGCCAACAGTTGGGAATGTATTGGCAGACGGTTAGTTGTTCCGCCAACCTAAACTTAAAATAGGCCCATCGTCATAAACATGCACTATTTGCCCAACGAATAGCCAACAAAGGGCCTTCTGTTACTATTCCCACTGTTGGGAGATTTTGTATGCATTGAAATTACTAAAACAACATTGAGCCAACTATCGACAGGCCTGCAGCTTCTATTCCTACTGTTGGGAGTATTTTGTAGGGATTTAAGTTATGATAACAACTTACATCGGTTCAACTTAAACCTTTCAATAGGCCTGTTAGGTATGATACGTCTTACAATTATTGTATTGTCGAACTTAAATCGTATCATATTTATTAGAGAGATTTGATCCATAAATGATTGAACCTATCGATTGATGTCAAAAAGGTATATTATTTTTTCGAACTTCAGCCGATCCATCCCGGGCTCGATTCTGGTTCGAAATATTTTTTGAAAATCTTCGAATGCAGATTTGTTTCTTTTTAAAAATAAAGGTATGTCTCCTTTGAGTAAAATATGCGTTCTCCAGTATTTAGAGTACTTTCCCTCCAGGTGGCATTGTAAAATTCCACCCTGTTTATTATAGTCTAGTAAATATATATCACAACACTAAAGAAGATGACTTAATTCCCTTGTTGCTATGATTCGTCAGTATCTCGTAACTGATTGTTCTCAATATAACTTACTTACTCGTAGATATCTCACTAAGTGCAATCTTGTCAATGGTACTTGATATATTAACTTGTTAACATTGTACTGTGAGTGCAATCTAAGTAAAGGTACCATTATTCTGGGAAAGTAGACGCGTAAGTACAGCACGTTTTAGTTCGTATCTTTAAACTAGATGGCGTTGTACAATAACGTCACGTTTCTGAATCGCGGTGTTAAGATTCTCCCGCGTCGAATGACTCTCGCGCAGTATTGTAGTGAATTCATACGTACCCGGAATAAGGTAAACCGTGATCAAATAGGCGGTTCCCCCAGGGCGAGGCCTCCCCATTGAACTGCAGTCAGGTTGACCCTTGCGATTATCCGTAATGTGGAATGGATAACTCTGATGCGTATTTTTTTAAGCGTTCGCGCCGTCCCCCGGAATTCTTACAAGTTGGGACTTCGTAGGCAATTCCACGCAGTTTATATTATAAACTATATATAAAATATATATATATATATATTATAGACTAGTCATAGTCTATAATATATATATATATATATATATATATATATATATATATATATATATATATATATATATATATTAGATAGACTATGACTATATGGATATATTATAAACTTTATATCCATATAGTCATAGTCTATGATTCCACGTTAGCTCCATCTCCATCGCAAGTTGGGCTTTCGTAGGCAAATCTTCGTTGGCCATCAGTTTTGGGCCCAACCCGCAAACTGCCCGCCAATTGTATGCAATTGCCAACTAAACAGAGGTATGTGGCCCTACTAAATGCCAACAAAAAATGCTACTAGGGCGTTTTGCTGTAAAAGACAATAATTATGTTGTCAATAGTCGATGTAATTAATGCAACTGCAGGATACACAAAACCAATGCGTTCTGGTGAAGAATTATTACGGAGTGGAATGGTGATTTCGGTTAGAAAAAAAGAGAAAAATAATAACTTAATTCACGTACAAGCACTGGTACTGCGTACGTCGGGATTAAATTCCAAACATCCAGCCATTATAAAACTGTGGATAGATGTATCTCAGGAATATGGAAATAGATTAGTTGAAGATAATGAACAAGAAGTCACAAAGGTCTGCGATTGCCCTGCTGGAGCTTCAGAGAAATGTAAACACATATTAGCTGTTATGCTTTATCTCTTAAGGTTTGTGAATTGATCAATTACTTTTAAGTATATCCATTTGTCCTACCTCATTCATATACACTATGAATACTATAAATTTTAAAGTAGGTACCTAATTTACTCTGGCTGTCTGTCTGTAACAATTTTACAGCCAGGTAATAGATAACTTAAAGTACTTACCTACATAAGTAACATTTGATTAATTATGCAATGTATTTATATATTAATGTTCTTGTTACAGCGTCTGCTTCAGCTTGTCAGGCCTCCTTTCTTAAGTCAGAAAAAGCAGATGACCAAAGAAGATGCAATTCGCACTGCAGAGATTGCACGGGCAAGAGTGCATGTTGAGAGAGTGATACAGAGATTACGGCAATATAAACTTCTATGTGGACCATTACCATGGTCACTGGCGCCTTATTTTGATGATATATTGAATATTGTTTGTGGTCTTACAAATTTGGGTCCACCAATTATTCACATTGATAAATTTATGTAGTTATTGAAAATTATACCTAAAAGCGAAACAAGGGAAGCTTATGAATGGGAAGGGTATTGTAAGTGGTAATAATTTTTTACAGTGAATAAATAATTTAGTACATAAGAGTTGTATTTATTTTTATTCAAATTCAGTCATAATTTGATCCATACTTGTTTCCTTAACTATTATAGGAAGAAATTTCTCAAAATAAACATTAACAAGACATACACAAATTTCCAAAATATGATTTTCATCAAATGAAACTCTTCTTACAGCTAAATCCTTTCCTATTTCAGAGTAAACTAAATAATCACATTCTGTAATACCTGACAATAACATACCCACTTGCATTTGAGTATAATGCTGAGTATTTTTTTTCAAATTTTGATTTTTATCTAATACTAGCTTCTGCCAGCGGCTTCGCCCGCGTGAAGTTTGAAATTGACCCATGGGATCTTATTACCGGGATAAAAAGTATCCTATGTGTTAATCCAGGTTATAAACTATCTGTGTGCTAAATTTGATCCAAATCCGTTCAGTAGTTTTTTCGTGAAAGAGTAACAAACATACATCCATCCTCACAAACTTTCGCATTTATAATATTAGTAGGATAGGAATTGCATTCATTTCTATAAGTTCATCTGCAGTTAACCGAGTTCCTTCCTTCAATGTCTTAATCTCAATATTTCTAAGAAAATTTCCATCTTTATCTATGGCAGTACCGTCTAGACTTGCAGAAAGCCATGGTAATTCTGGTCGCACCAGTAATCCAGACTCTAAAATCATGCAGCTATAATGCTCTGCATACAAATCTCTTGCGACTGCTTCACAACGAAGACCTCTGATAGTATCTTCATTCCCAAGGAAATTACTGTGAAAAACCTCATGATATCTTTTATCCCAATCAGCATTTTTATTAGAATAATAAGTAAACTGGGCTCTCACTTTGGAGGCTGTTAGTCTTACTTTTCTAGCTTTATGCCAAGAAGGAGTACCCTGCTCAGCATTGATTATTTCTGTACTTTGGCCTAATGATACAGCTACATATCTGTTGTAAAATTCAAATTCATTTACTTCACATGTCTTCAACTTTTCTTCAGTCAGTTTTCTTAATACACTCATTACCCGCCACGAATTAAAAGTCAATAGTTTTTCAGGAAATTTTGTCTTGTCTACACTTCTACTTGACGCACTTCTTACCCTTTCACCATAATCAACAACTCCATCACCTCTTCGCATTAGACTTGTAAATAAAGAATATTCACTGTTTGGTGTGCCTGAAATAAACAATATAATTTTTGAAACTTCATTTTAGTTTGTTATGTGTATATTCAATCTGTCAAATTGATGTTTTCCAGGTAGCTGCCATATACTCTTATGTTTTAGAAGTATTTACTCTGCATTAACTTCATTCTCCAACGACTTTCCATCTCCTCAGTGACTTCTGGCATTGTTTTCACATAGGCGTCCCTCTGTCCTTTCACATGGCACATTTCAGATAATGATTTTGCTTCGTATGCCTTCAATGCTGTAGTTTTAAGTGTACCCCATTGTTTCTCAATGTCCGTACAACTCAGGTCCTCCAGATCTGCCTCCTCAGTTCTGAAAAAGAGAAAAATAGCTAATCATTTACAATTATGGTCTTATTTTACTAATCTATCTGACGAGAAACTCGCCATAGCGTAAATATGAATAACTTATGAAATACATATAAATATAATTTATGTACAATAAAATAATTAAAACATAATTGTACTTACTGTTTGGGAAAAAGTTCGAAGCTTGAAAATGATGAGAACAAACTCTCATTGATGGTGAAATTGGCTTGCCTATTCTTAAAGCAGTCTTCCATTTTTTCTTCATAATTTTGTCTTTTGGGAATAAATGAAAACTTATTCCCGTATCTCCGTAAGTACTACATTGAGGAACGCAACAATATTTCGTATTTCTGCTTTTATTAGCAACAGGTTTCCGTATATAATCGTGATCCATCTGAATAATCTAAACATAACCTCAACAAATAAACAAACAAAGTGTCGTTCTTAGACAGCTTCTAAATGTCGCCACTAGAGGCGCGCGGATAATCTTTGCATCGCCAATTGAGGTGAGAAAATAAATCATTATTATTAACAATAATTATTACAAAATAAGAATCTCTGAATAATTCCAGAGATTCTATCCAAAAATTTATTAGTAAAACATTATACCAATAATTACATGTAGTTTATCTTGGAGAATGTAAGCATGCCATTAAACACATGTAACGAAACCATAGCGCGATTCAGGAAAAGGTACAACGCCATCTATCGAGCACAGAGGTAAACTATACACTAAATTGCGCGTTTGCCTTCACGTGAAAATACGAACCTTAAAATCCGAATGTAAAATAAAAAATACCAAGATTTTGTTCAATTGTTTTTCTGTCTATCTATTAAAAAGGTTAGTTTTCACAGTCATTTTCACATAGGGTCTGTGAGAATTCTTTCAGAAGGAGACAGTTTTTTTTCGGCCCCTTGATATTTTACGTTTAGGCAATACTTATTTAAAGTAGGTACACCAAAAAAAGTATGTAACGAACTAATAATGGTAAATAAACGAAAGAGAACATTTTAATCTAACTGGAATCTTAAAATCATTTAAGTACCTATCAATCGCTTGCGATGCGACCACTCGACCAAGGAGGCGGTCTTTGCTACAAATCTCTTAATTCGAGATGATAATTTCAGTAAACAATCAAACCTACAGATTTTTAAATCATCTTGATTGTGTAGATTGTGTAGAACAAACCTCGCCTTACACTTAACAATTGAAAAATAATCTTCAATAAGCGTGACTTGAAATCCTCTTCCCTAATGTAGGTACACATTTACTATTGACGAAAAAACCTATATTTCGGTAATAAACTTAAGTAACGAAGTTTATAGCCTTTTTTTATATTTTTTCAATAGTGCGCGAAAACAGCTCTCAGGTGTCATGGCGTCGGCTCTGACTAAGAGCGAGGCCACACGATGCGTTGCGCTGCGTTGCGTCGTCGCAGCGTTGTACAATCACTGTCAAAATGGCAATGCACAACAGTGATTGTATGGCGCAACGCACTAGTGGGGTAGTGATTTGTATGTAGGATGACGTTTGCGGCGCCGCTCCGTCGTCGCACCGCACCGCCAACGCATCGTGTGGCCTCGCTCTGACGTCACACGGTAAACAATGCCATTGTTTGTGTCTATGCGTAGCGAAGAAAGTTACCTAACAAAATATTAAATTTAAAATGAATTCCAAAGTTTTGAAGTGGTGTGTGTGGTGTGCAGTACCGCAGTGTAACAACACCCAACAAAGTGTTTGTGTATGTAGGTACCAAACAAGAAAATAATAAGAGCTATGTGGTTAAAGCTCGCACGGAAAAAACCCGAACGACGTAGTCACGAATTCGCCACATTATTTTTGTGATGTGAGTATGTTAACATAATATATCGATAGGTCCTAAACTTAAAATGTTTGTTGGACATGAAATAGTTGTCATTTTGAGGTTATACAATTTTGAGGTTATGTTTGTTTTGGTCTTGGCTATCATTCTTACCACAGAGTACATTATACTATATATAGAAAGATTCTTACTACCTACGTAGCGTTATTAATCGTTTACTTGTCTTTTTTAGTTGCCAAATGATATAGAATATTAAATGGAGAATCATGTGACCCCATCACATGATTCTCCATTTAATATTCCGCTTACGCTACGTAGTAAGAATCTTTTGATATTATATCAAGTGCATCGGGAATTTCTATTGGCTCTAAAAATGCCAGTGCAGCAATATGTCTCATTTTGTGGGCAAATACTGGATCGCTTAAGAGAAAAATATCAAAATATCAAGAGAGGATTAATCAGCATTTGTCAGAAAAGGATGATATGGACATAAAAACCTACTTAAGTGGCTGGGCTCATATTTCTCATTTATGTAATACAAAATAAGTATCCTATGAAGTTTATAATTGTTTTTGTTAATCATAGTTGATTTGTTATGTTTTTGTTTTGGTTTTAATCATGTTGGTTAGCTATCTGTTAATAATAAAAATTATTTTCATTTGCAAATATATTTCAGTTAGCCTTACAAAACGTATAACATAACATAACATGTATGAAACATGTATCTATTGACGTTGAAGCAAATACGTTTTTGTCACTTTTTTGGTTAGTTTTGTTCAAGTTTTGCATAAAACTTTAAATTTCGTCTTCACAACTTCATTCAGGTGTAACCGTGTAAACAACAAACGGAAGCAGGTCTACATGTCGAATACCTATGTTTTATAACCCAGGAGCAGATGAACAGTTGTGTCGGCGAATCGCTCGCCGGTGAAAGGTTCTGTCGATGTAATTTTCAAAAGTGAATCGTTCTGTCGGCGAATCGTTCGTCATTGAAAAGTTCTGTCGGAGAAAAAATGAAAAGTGAATCGTTCTGTCGGCGAATCGTTCGTCATTGAAAAGTTCTGTCGGAGAAAAAATGAAAACCGTATCGTTCTGTCGGTGCACCGATCAACGGCGAAACGAATGTCGAAGAAATGTTTCAGAATCCATTGAAAAAGTTAATTTATTCTCAGTGTTATTACTTATGTACATTTGTAGGTACACTCAAAACTACGTAGAGTTTTCTGTGACTCAGTACCTAATCTCCTACTTGTGTTGATAATTCTAACATTGCACTGAAATAACAAAATATTTGTTTTACAGGTCAGCAGAATGTAGAAGAAGTTCCCCAATGAACACCAAAAGTATTGGATAAATCAATTCAAGTACTTATATGGAAAAAAAATAGATGTAAAGCTTACCAAATAAAAGTCAGTTCGGTAAATCAGATGACATCACCATCAAAGCCTTTTCTACATTCTGTATCTACATCACCATTTAATATCCACCACCACCACCACCATTTAATACCATCATGGTGTTAATATTAACCCATCAAGACGAAGTAAAATTTATTTGAGTAAAATAGTAAAAAAACTGGAACAATCAGATAGTGATACTCTTATACTCCCAGTGTAACTCACGCAGAATCAATATCTGTAAAATCTCTTCAAATGGAGACTACATCGGACTGCGACGGTAGCAAAATGATAGAGGATGACAAAAGGAGAGAAGATTTAAACGATTTAGAGTGTACCTTGACAAAAATTCAAAAAAGTCCCCGTTCTTATACATGTTATTATTTAGTTAACTTGATTCAACAACAGAGTAATTTATCGTTTAACCATATTTTACTATGTCTTAAGAGCCCTCTTACAGTCCACTAGCGCCGCCAATCGAAAAAATGTCATAACTCGTAAATAGATTCAAAAATACAAAATGTGGTCTATTATTACTGTAGAAAAGGCAATAACGTAATTTTATAACACATTGTCAACACTTAAAATATAGCTGTGTATCTAAATCGTGGATTCAAAACATAAACGGCCGTTTTTGTTACAAATGCACGATTTAGCTAAACAGCTATATTTCAAGTGTTGACAATGTGTTATAAAATTACGTTATTGCCTTTACACTTGAAATATAGCTGTTTAGCTAAATCGTGCATTTGTAACAAAAACGGCCGTTTATGTTTTGAATCCACGATTTAGATACACAGCTATATTTTAAGTGTTGACAATGTGTTATAAAATTACGTTATTGCCTTTTCTACAGTAATAATAGACCACATTTTGTATTTTTGAATCTATTTACGAGTTATGACATTTTTTCGATTGGCGGCGCTAGTGGACTGTAAAAGGCCTCTTAAACTTGTGGTTTGATTTATAACACAAAAAATATCAGCATTTTTATTTTCTATTCTATACTTTTATATGTATATCAATGGATATAGGTAGGTACGGGGGGTTGGTTTTCCAAAATTTAATAACATTTTCAAGAAGGCCTGACATATATTGCTCATCAAAAGTTATACATATCATTTCTACTTTATCATTAGCAGAAAAATTTGGGTCTGCAACGCAAAAGTAACACTTATTTATACCACTCAGGTACATTTGCATTCGAATCTGGGCAAAACATTTCTTGCTGGGATTCCCATTTTCAACCGACTTCCAAAAAGAGGAGGTTATCAATTCGTCTGTTTTTTTTTTTGTGTTTGTTACCTCAGAACTTTGGACTGGGAGAACCGATTTTGATAATTCTTTTTTTATTTTAAAGCTGGTGCTTCTCGTTTGGTCCCATTTTAATTTCCTGAAGATCTGATGCTGATCTTCTGAGATATACAATGGAACTCTTCAAAAATAGACGGCAAATCTGCAGTAGTTGCTGCAATCGCTTGTAGGTTCATTGGTCATACTACATCATGACGTAACATCACGCCTGTATGCTCTGAGGGGGTACGCAGATGTGTACAATACTCCCAGATTTCGACAATGTTTGTTGCCTCTGAACTTTCGACTGGGTAAACCGATTTTGATGATTCTTTTTTTATTTGAAAGCTAGTGCTTTCCGTGGTCCCTTTTCAATTTGGTTAAGATCTGACGCTGATCTTCGAAGATATAAATGGAACTCTTAAAAAATACACGGCAAAGCTGCCGTAATTGCTGCAATCGCTTGGTTGTTTATTGTTTATGTAACATAGTGACGTAACATCACGCCTGTATGTTCTGAGGGAGTACGCAGAAGTGTACAATACACCCAGATTTCGACAGTTAGATGTGTTAAGTTCCATTTAATGGGATCTTGGAGAAATAGAGGGAATTCCTTAAATTTTATAGGCAAACCAGAAGCGATTTGGGTAGTTTTAGGAAGAGTACGTTCTTGGAGTGATCTTATTTCAATTTGGGAAAGATCTGATAAAGAACTTCGGAAGATAGGCGACGGGAACTCCTCAATAAATGATAGCAAATGTACTGGGATCGCTGAAATCTCATGTCTCTCTATTGTTTACACCAATTCATAACAAAAAATCACGCCGTTACGCTGTGAAAGGGTAAGCACATATGAACCACTAAAAAGTGAAAAATAAAAACTTTTTTGCAAAAATATAACCGACTTCACACAAAAAAGTGAAAAATAACTTTAGCTTCAGAAGTCGGTGACAAAAAACTAAATCAATCAAACAAAGGTCACCGACTTCTGAAGCTAAAGTTATTTTTCACTTTTTTGTGTGAAGTCGGTTATATTTTTTGCAAAAAGTTTTTATTATGTTTTTAAAATAAGTTTTGTTACTTATTGGACATTTTATCTCCACAATGTTTACTGATTTCATCTGGGGAACGTTCTATCATGGGATATTTTTGGGATATGAACTTTTTAATCCCCTTAAGATGGTCTTGAAGACCTGAAATAATTAAAATTAATTAGAATAAATACATACACATTGACTTGGTGATTTATCAGATTTTATTTGTTTACTATTAGGAAAAATAGTACTAGTAGGTGCTTTATAGAACTTACTGAAATTTACTCGTTAAAACGGGTATCACCACGGGAGCCGAGGCTGGTCGCTAGTATAATATAAAGGTAACAAATACCGTAAAACGGGGCTATTTAGGTTTTGGGGGCTATTTAGGATGACCCAGAAATCGAACAATAGTATCGATAACTGTCGGTTGGTGTAAGTATGGTAGAAATTATTTTACAATGTCTAGAAACACTTTGATTGGAGGCTACTGAAAAATTCTGATGGAAATACCCATATAACATAACACATGCAATAAGTTCCGCGTGGTTCGAATAAGTTACTTACGGCTATTTCAATAACTTATTAGCCGGTTTCGGTAGGTTGTTATCTCTGACTATTTAACATTTTGCGGGACGGTTGGAAACAAAACGTCATAGAAAAGCTTTCGTTGATTTTTCTATGAATCAAATTACAGGTAGGTGACATGGAAATATAATTTGTGTTTAAGCCACCGTATAATTGTCAAATTATATTACAATAAAACGTGTTTCTCTCTAGCGATATTGTAAACTCTCGAAATATTGTCAACTGAACATCTCTGCCCCTATAATCGGGACTTGGGGCACCCCCCCGTTAGGTAAGTTACCGCCAAGCGTGGCTCCGTCGCGGCGTCGACTACGCTTTTTAAGGAAATATGAAGTATTTTAAGGTTAGGTTATATTCATCGATATTTCTCAGGAATGGTACAGTACCTTTTCATGAGAGTGGTACCATTGGGCAAGGGTACCCCTCCTTCCCTCCATACCGCGTGAGTTGACTACCATCGCATGCATTTCACGAAAAATAATGTGTTTTATTGTAAGCAGTAGGTATGTTTGACAATAATTCGAGACTTTACACTATCGCTAGAGATATTACAATATAACGTATTTGTCAATTTTACGGTGACATTCATCGCTCCTTCATCTCATGATAGTACCTATGACTTTTAACTCGACTCGTACATACAACTTTGAACTCGTTCATTTCTCCGAAACAAATACGAACCAAAATAAAAACAACAGCACTAAAACAACAATACCTTGAAACAATTAAGCCTCATGTAGCAGATACGAGTATTTTTTATCCTTAGTATCAACCTCTTACGTGGGAAGTAAATAAATTAACACCAGGGATAAACCAGACGGGCGATTTCTGCCTATCTGTTTCTTGACTATCTTTGGGTGTTTAATTTTCACGTCTTATCCTCGCATTTTAGTTTTCAGATTTTTACTTAGTTTGCGTGGTGAATCCGTAGTAAATCGTCTATCGGTTTAAAAACCCTGGGAGGTAAAACTTACCATTGATTTTTTAGTTATTATTTCCCTTCGCTAACTGTTTACGTAAATAATCACGATTGGTATGATTAAGCATGTGACAATAATTGGTGATGATGGCGGCTAAGAAGAAATGCCGCAGAAGCTACCTTCGACTACACTCTTTTTGTTATCGATTTTAAGTCAATCTGTTCTATTATGTAGCTAGGCAATGGAGAGAAAATAATGGGTGTAAAACACCTCTTCACGAAGCCGCTCCCCATCATTACGATCATTTCTTTGTTCTACACCATACCTGGGAACCTTCTGGTTACGGAGATATGGGGTGTCAAAGTTACAACTTTCTGACAAGATTTTTTTAAATACAAGTTTTTTTTGTAATATTTTGTCTTTTAACACCTCCACGACCCCCGCACTATTCAATTCATCCATCAACACAATGTCTTCAGTGCGTTACATTGAGACAAAATATGATTTATAACCTCAAAAAAAAAGGTGGTTTCCCAGCAATAATTTTTGCGTAAGGTTACTTAGTTTGATGTACAGAATGCTTGGTTAACGGCTTTGTGATGAGGTGGTTTACACCCTGTATATGGAAATAAAGGTTGTAAAAAAACGTTTTAACGACGCCGAAAGGGACTAGTTCTTCCCGTCATGGTCATTGCGATCTTATTTTTGTTCTACACCATAACTGGGAACCTAGTTACGAAGATATTGGAGGTGAAAGTTTCAACTTTTTGACGTGTTTTTTTTATAATACAATGTTTTATTGTTAAAATTTGAACTTTAGACACCTCCACGACCCCCGTACTATTCAATCCATCCATCAGGACAATGTTTTGAGTGAACATTGAGTTCTACCATAAACAATGCTTTTTCACCCCAAAACAAAAGTCGTTTCCTCGTTAATAATTTTTGCGTAAAGCTACTTAGTTTGATGTACAGAATGCTTGGTTGACGGCTTTGTGATGAGGTTGTTTACACTCTGTATAAAGGGTGTAAAAAGACTTTTAACGAATCCGAAAGGCAATTGTTCTCTCCATCTTAGCGAGTCTGTTTACATCCTGTATGTGCCATGACACATTTCGTTATAAACACATAATACATAACATCACGCCTGTTATCCCGTAGGTTTAGGCAGACCTAATATTCTTGTACATCTCTAAGGTACACCCACATTTCGCCAGTTATGAGCGTGATGAGCCTGTTTACACCCTGTATGTTTTTGTCGCCAATAAATGTGTTTGGAAAAAATGTGATCGGTGTTCTCTATCATGTTTTTCCATTATTGTTAACCAAGGAGTCGTTCGTCTGGTCGCCCGCAAGACGTATAAATATTCTCAGCGAAGAGCAGCCCGAAAGTTTATCTGCGTAAATGTAGGAAATGCTTGGTAACTGGCAAGTTCCCGCCCTAGGCGGATCGCCCTCAAATTAGATACTCACCTAGTTAGGCATTCAGTTGAGGTCTTTAGTATTCTTCGCAAGCTCATCGACAATCGCTCATGGGCACTTCATTATTCCGATAAAGTTCTGTTTGAAGGTGAGGTCCTTTAATCTTTAGTTTTGGGATTAATGGTTTTGTTTCGAGCTGCAATTTTGAATGGAGACTAAATACAGTCCTTTTTTACTAGACTACGCGATACTCAAATGTAATGAATAAGTCAAAACGAGCTGTTGTATTGTTGCGTGCATGCTGTAATTTGTAATGCACTTCTCAGCACCGTGACTATGAAAACTAACAGTTTTTGGTTATATTTAAACAAATCAAAGCTATCAGTGTAACTTACTACTTAAGGAATTTAATGAAAAAACCTTAATGATTTTGTAAGAGATTTTCCCACTATGCCATAACTGCTGATTTACCTACATTCTAAATCTGCCGTTGTCAAGATATGTCCTGTTTAATGGCATATCTAACCGACCAAAAACACGCGATCTCCTTTACAGCTCATAACAGCTCCCAAAGGTTTATAGCGCACATTAATATACCAGCAATAACAACAGCGCATTAACCTGAACCCGGTACAGGTGCAAGCAAGCACATCAAATACCATGTGTACACGCTTGAAGCAGTAACGCTGTCGTATGCAAATTATTCACAGAAACTAAATGGAGGGTAATGGAGGGTATTAGTTACATGCTGCGACTGCCACCCAATCAGAATGCGAGGAACATCGAGTAGCCAATCACGTACAAGATTGATGTACTGCACTGTGACTTTCGATGTCATTTACAAATATTTGACAGTCGTTACGAGTAAAGTACACGGTTCTTTTGGCGCTTGGAAGACGGTATCAGAACAACACTTCTGATAAACATTTGTGGAAATTGTTCGGTAACTAGACTTCCCAAGCGGTATCTCAATTCCGAATTACCGGGTTTCTGAGCTCACATAGGTATCCACTCCATGTAAATCCTGATATTCAGATACATCTGGATGCCGACCTCAACTTAGTTGGGAAATAGCTAGGTGTAAACTGATCTGAGACTCAATCTAGGAAGAGTTTATTTCAGTAACAGATGGTAACTCGCACTAAATGAGAAAGCTCTAGGTAATTTAAAACAACATTAGATATGATGTTTGTCTATCCTTTCTGTAATTAGATGCTATCGGATTAATAGTTATGATTGAGACTTGTCTCTTCATGTGCGTTCCCATCTTTAATTTAACGCATCCCTATGATACATAGATAGAGACCATGCAAGATGCGAAGAGTTCCGATGACCTATCACAAACTGTGAATTTCTACATCCAATGACATATTCTAATGATGATCTGATGAGGAAGGCTAAGTTGTAATAGTACACAGATATTTTGGTGGTTATGTATCAATAAACCATATTTTCTTATTCGGGAATTGAACCCTCTCTGGTTCAAATCCCGAATAAGAAAATGTGGTATCTCAGTGACTGCATTGTCAGTAAATGTCTATCCACTTGAAAAAAAACCCAATAGTGTTGTAAGAAATCAGTCTTGTACCCGTTTAGGTGGGGACGATAAACCAATGCAATGTCTACACACTACAGATAATGAACACATGTTTTATATTTTCTCTCAGGGGATGGGAGATAATAAACACAAATAATACACCACCTTCCTACTCAAATTATATAATTTGTAACCTACGTATAAAAATCATTTAAACTATCTTCTACAAAAGTTTTGCGTGAAGTGCATCTGCATATGGACCCCGCGCAGGTTCCGGAGTTGGTTCCTCGAAGATGGCACAGCTCGTCACAATCGTACTTGCATGTCCGCTTCTTTTTGACGGCAGCTTGTGATCCTGGTAACAAAAAAAAGAAATATAACATAAACATCTAATCTATACTATATACTATACATCTAATCTATACTAAAGGCAAAAAAGGCGGTAGCAGTTTCCAGGGCTAAGGCCCAGGAGAAGTTATATGACTCACTGGACAGTCCTAGAGGCCAAAAAGAGCTCTACCGAATTACAAAAGCAAGAGAAAGGAGAACGAAAGATATAAATCGGATCAAGTGTGTGAAAGACGGCGCTGGTAAAGTTTTGTCTAAAGATGATGAAATAAAAGAGAGGTGGAAGGGTTATTTTGAAAAGCTAATGAATGAAGAGAATGAATGGAGCGGTGTGCTTAAAGAGGTACCGGTAAATTTGGGTTTGGTGAAGGAAATTAGCATGGATGAAGTGAGGAAGGCAGTTCAAAGTATGAAAAATGGAAAGGCCTTGGGCCCTGATGAAATACCAGTAGAAGTGTGGAAGTGTTTAAAAGAAGACGGATGTATGTGGCTGACTTTATTCTTCAATAAGTTGTTGTATGAAGGAACGATCCCACAAGAATGGTGCAATAGCTCGCTTGTGCCCATCTTCAAAAATAAAGGTGACGTGCAGGATTGTAACAACTATCGGGGGATAAAGCTCATGTCACATAGTATGAAAGTATGGGAGAAAGTGATAGAGAAAAGGATAAGAGAGGAGAGTAAGATCACCCAAAATCAGTTTGGGTTTATGCCAGGTCGAGGAACAATGGACGCCACTTTTGCACTCCGCCAATTGTGTGAGAAGTACAGACGTGCACACAAAAACTTGCACATGGTGTTCATTGATCTGGAGAAAGCGTATGATAGGGTACCTCGGGATGTGTTGTGGTGGGCCTTGAAAGAGAAAGGTATACCTGGGAAGTATGTAGAGTTAATTCGTGCTATGTACAGTCAATCTTGTACCTACGTCCGGTCAGCTGCTGGCAACACCGATGAGTTCAATGTGGCTGTAGGTTTGCATCAAGGGTCGGCTTTAAGTCCTTACCTCTTCTTGTTGATCATGGACGCTTTGACGTCGGACATCCAAGAAGAAGCACCCTGGTGCATGCTGTTTGCCGATGACATTGTTCTTGTCGGTGAAAATGGACCTGAGATCCAGAGCAGACTGGAGAGATGGCAACAGAAACTGGAGAATGTTGGCTTGAAAATCAGCAGAAGCAAAACTGAGTACATGTTCTGCGATTTTGGCGGTCTCTCCAGCTCTGGAGCAATAGCGCTAGATGGCGCGTCTCTTCCTGTCTGCTCCGACTTACGGTATCTTGGTTCACTCATGCAAAGCGATGGCGAAATAGATCGTAGTGTAAAGCACAGAATTAACACGGGATGGATGAAATGGCGGCAGGTCACGGGAACGATCTGCGACTCCCGCATTCCCCTAAAACTTAAGGGGAAGATTTATAAAACAATGATTAGACCTGCTGTGTTGTATGGATCAGAATGTTGGGCCACAAAAGGGATGAATGAAAGGCATCTGCATGTCGCGGAGATGAGAATGCTAAGGGGGATGTGTGGTGTTACGCGAATGGATAAAGTAAGGAATGAGTATATTAGAGGAAGTCTGAAAGTGGCGCCGGTGACTGAAAAGTTGTGTAGTAATCGGTTGTCGTGGTATGGACATGTGATGCGGAGGAATGAGGAAAATGTCGTGAAAAAAGTTTTGAGTATGAATGTGGATGGGTATTTGAGTAGAGGAAGACCAAAGAAACGATGGATGGACTGTGTTAAGAAGGATATGGTAAGAAAAGAAGTGTCTGATGAGATGACGAAAAATAGAGGAGTATGGAAGAAGAAGACATGCTGCGCCGACCCCAAATAAATTGGGATAAGGGCAAGAGAGAATGATGATCTAATCTATACTATATACTATATATTATTATAAAGTTTGTTTGTTTGGTTGAACGCGCTAATCTCAGGAACTACTGGTTCAAATTTAAAAATTCTTTTTGTGTTGGTTATTCCATTTATCGAGGAAGGATATAGGCTATAAAACATCACGCTACGACCATTAGGAGCGGAGCAGGAATGAAAAATGTTGCAAAAACGAGGATATTTTTTCCTTTCGTTTTTCTCTCTTATGTGACGCAGACGAAGTTGCGTGGGTCAGCTAGTATAACATAAACATCATCAGAAGACGGGCGTCGTCAGCGCCGATGGATAGAAGTCGCGTGACGGGTTAGAGACACTTGAAAGGCTAGGGAGGTCTATGCCCAGCAGTGGGACAACAATATAGGCTAATTAAAAATAAAATATCATGCCTGTAACTCCCGAAGGGTTAGGCAAGGGCCTAATATAAAGGGTGTAAAAAAACCTCTTATCGAAGCCGAAAATTACTTGTTTTCCTCGTCATTGTGATCATTTTTTTGTTCTATACCATACCTAGGAACCATCTAGTTAGGGACATTTTGAGGGTCAAACTTCCAACTTCTTGATGAGTTTTTTTTTTAAACAAGCCCTCTATTCAATCCATACATGTGCACAATGTTTTTATTGCGTTACATTGAGTTCTACTTCAAAATATGATTTTTCACCCCAAAAACAAAAGTTATTTCACACCAATATTTTTTGCGTAAAGAACCCGGGCGAGACAATTGTTGATGTAATTATTGAGCGTCTACGTATGTCACCGTGATAGATGCCTACGAAATAATTTACTAAGATTTATCAAATCAAACTTAAGGTCTAACAAAGTCCGGTGGGTTGCGGGCCTGTTCGAAAGAGATACCGCGGCCCTGGAACGTAAAAGGCGAGGAAGGAACATGGATGGTTTTTAGTCAGTAAGAGTCTGACACTCCCTCCCGCTCCGCCCAGAGTGGAGGGGGTCATTTGATGATTTCCCATCCTTAAAAAAAAAAAAAAACAAAAAAAAAAGGTCTAACAAAAACAAAAAGAGGAAAAAAGAAAAAAAAGAAAAGAAAGACTTAAAGACTTTTCTTTAAGTCTTTCTTTTCTTTTTTTTCTTCTTTTAGTTTGATGTACAGAATGCTTGATTGATGCCTGTAGTATAATAAGTAATTCACACAATATTCTCCATTTATGGTCAAGTCCTGTGTACCTACCCAAAAGATACCTTAATATTGTTGGAGATGAATTTTATTACAGTGCAAGCTCATTTGAAGTACAGCGTTAACAACCGTAGAATTAAGGATGCAATAAACATAAATAATTGTCCAGATTATAATCAACGCGATTTATTCACATTAGTTAGCAGGTCTGAGAACAAAGGAGAAGCGTTAAAACAAAATATACTCTTTTTGGGAAACCCAAGTGCATTTTGATGAAAACCTCCTGCTGGATTTCTGTACCTAGTTCTATCAGGTGTATGGGTTGCTGGGATCATCATCATCATCACTGCTTCAGCCCTTAATCATCCACACTTCTCAGCTCTGTGCATCCCTCAAACAATATATTGCCCGCGATTCAGAAAATATCGTCAAATCAACGTTATTTTAGATCGGTGACAATGAAATATTAAATAAGAATAGGCCAGTACTAAAAATAGTTGCTGCTCAAATACTGAGATATTAACAGGACTATCGTGAAACTCACACACATATACACACACACACACACACGAAAACACACACCTACCTACATCACGTTTTAATAATAATTACTATTACTCAAATTAGCTTTATATTCATAGTCCCTCAAATTAGCTTATTAGTATTCATAGTCGCTCAGGTAGATCGACACAGTCTACTATTATACTTGTAGCATCACTTTTTAAGCTGAATCACTGTCTCTCAAGATATAGGTTGCCTAGTTTGAGAGGCAGGGTTTTCTATATTGTGTGCAGATCTCAGGTTCTTAGATTGTACTGCATTGTGTTACTACCAACGCTCATGTAAATTTTGTTTATTTTTATAAACCATGTTAAATCTGTATTTTGAAGAAATAAAGTTATTTTAGTCTTATTATTTATTATTATTAACTCGGTAGGAAGACTACGGAGTTCACTGACGGTCTGCCAGTTTTCACACTTAAGGCTGATTTACATTGAACCAGTAGCTTCACTGAATTCCGCGGCGACAACTGGCCATTGCGTTTACACGGATCCAGTGCCACTGGCACATGGTGCGCGGCGTACGGAGAAGGAACGTAGTCTATTCTGATCCAGTGGTGGATACTGGACGCTGTACCGGATTGTAACATGTTTACGTTAACCCAGTGCCGATCCAACGCTGGAATCCAATGTAGCTGGTTCCAACAACTGGATCAATGTAAATCAGCCTTAAGGGTGAAAACTGCACACAGCCTTTATGCCTTCTTTCGTGTAGTTAGTTGCCTAACCTGGTAAGTAATCCTTTATGCCCTAAATAATAAAGTTCATCTACGAGTACTTAGCACAAAGAGTCGCCTGCCTATCTTTTTAACCGACTTCCAAAAAGGAGGAGGTTCTCTATTCGACTGTATGTATTTTTTTTTTTTTTTATGTATGTTCACCGATTACTCGAAGACGCCTGAACCGATTTGAAAAATTCTTTTTTTGTTTGAAAGGGTATACTTCCAAATTGGTCCCATAGAAATATTGTCATGATCTGATCACGAACTTCGGAGATATGGAACGGAACTCTTCAATAATAGACAGCAAATCTGTCGTGATTGCTGCAATCGCTTGGATGTTTATTGTTTACACAACATCATAACATAACATCACGCCTGTATGCTCTGAGGGGGTACGCAGATGTGTACAGTATACCCATATTTCGACAGTTAGGTATGTTAACTCTTCAAATTTTATATGAAAACGTGTTGCGATTTTGGTATTTTCTACAACAAGTGAAGCATTTGCGTTTGATAAGAACCATTCTACCATCAGATCTGATGATGAAGCCAAGAGTCACGGAACTCCATAATGAAACAATGTACCCTAGTCGTGTTTGGGCTTGTTGTAATTGTAACGGTATGCACTTTTCATGTATGTCAAGCACATGTGAACCACTAAAAAGTGAAAAATAAAAACTTTTTTGCAAAAAATAAAACCGACTTCAAAAAAAAAACAAAAAAGTGAAAAATAACTTTAGCTTCTGAAGTCGGTGACAAAAAAACTAAAGCAATGAAACAAAGGTCACCGACTTCAGAAGCTAAAGTTATTTTTCACTTTTTTGTTTTTTTTTTTGAAGTCGGTTTTATTTTTTGTTTCTATTCGTTATCTATAGGTACTAATATTATAACGCAGAAGAGTTTGTTTGTTTGGTTGAACGCGCTAATCTCAGGAACTAATGGCTCGAATTGAAAAATATTTTTGCGTTGGATAGTCCATTTATCGAGGAAGGCTATAGGCTATATAACATCACGCTATGACCAATAAGAGCGGAGCAGCAATAAGAAATGTTGCAAGCGGGAAATTCACGCGAACAAAGTCGCGGGCAGAAGCTAGTTAATTTATAAATCAAGAACACAAAAAACAATAGTAATAAAAGCCTTTGTCTATGCTGCAGAAACAAATCTTAATTGTAAATTTCGCGTAAACACGTGTACTATTACATATTAGGCAGAACAAAGTGGAATATTTACTCAAACCAGTTATATGAGCAATTCCTTGTGGAATTCCCCTCAATATGTTTAAACCTTCAAAGGTCAATTTATAAGCAGGAAAACACAGCACCGGTTGTTGCAAAAGGTTAAATTCAAAAAGTGATGCAGAGCAATAAATATAATGCAAATGTGCAATCCTTGCAATCATTCGAGGAATGCACGACATGATAAAAATAAGTGATAAGAATGCGATAACATCAAGAACAACAAACAGTGAGTAATTAATTACGCACTGACCATTCAAGGACAGGTGATCAACATATTGACATCACTCACTATACTACATCTAATCTTCTATATTGCACACAAAATAACAAATTATTGTAATAGCTTTGGTATTTTGAAGTGAACATTTCTATATCCGCGTTGAGCACGTTTTGAGTGAACACAAATCATAGAATTCGCGTGATCGTCACGTACGCTTTGTATCGGTAATCCCCAAAGACTATCCCACATGTTTTTTTTTGTATACTGTGACAGTGACTCCTGGAAAGTCAGAATCAACAATGGCGGTCACCAGAAAAGCGCCGAGACAATAAAGCTCAACAAACTCCCAGAGAGACAATTTAACTGTCTTGGATCCCTGGCGGAGGAGTAGGAAAAACTATAAATTTCACTTACTGATATTATTATTAAAGCTTATTTAATAATAAACATTTAACCCGTCCTAGGAATCAAACTATCAATAGTGCTTGCGACCACATTTAGGATTTGGTAGTAAGTTTTATAATGTGGACTGATACTAGAATGACTTAATAAAGTAATAAGCTCCTAAACAAATAAACATTAGTTCTATTTTATGCCCACCTATCTTGATTTAAATAATCTACACTAAAATCATTACCATCCAGTATGGGTCCCGAGTGTTACAGTCAATATGTTCCGTATTAGATTTTAATAAGTATTTGTTCTTGTTTTTTTTCTTTTCAGATTTTATTTAAAGTTAATTTTTACACGGTCAGATTATTTAACTTTTTCAATTATTTTTATTTTTTTTTCTTAGCTTCCAAGGCTATGGTATAAAAACCATGACATAAAGGATTTCGAAATAAAAATCTGTCTGGTGGAAAGAGATAAGAAAGAACTCTCATGGATCCTAAAAATTGACCTTTTTACTATTTTAGTACTTACAGAACAATACATATATTTGTCGTTAGTGTTTTTAGTCATGTTTGCTAATAATGTAACTTGTTCACCCTTCCACGCCCTTTCCCTTCCTTCCTTCTTCCCAGCTGCAGTTGCCTGTACTTAGTCAATTTGGTATTCCTAGCAGTTAACTACATACTCATTGATACGTAGTACCTTTAGTAGTAAAGGTTGATAACCTAGAAATTGAGCACGTGCTCATTTAACAAGTGCCATATTGTTAAGGCTTTACCTTGGATTCATCTGATAAACATAATAACAAACTAGCATGAACATGTTAAAGTATATAACAACCTACCTACTCTGTCAACTAGCTAAAGAACCCTGTCTACGTGTTTTATAACCGGTCTAACAAGATAGCCCAATATTGTTTCATCCAAATTCCTTTGTTCGAGCCACTCAGTCACCACTGCATGAATCGAAGGACCAAAATGTTAGCGCTGTAAGCTTGGTGATTTTAATGCTCGTTTCTCGTTTCTTACCACTTTTGACTAATGTGGGGTTTGATATCTGACTCTTTTAAAGATAATTTAACGCTCGGTCTGTCTTACGTTTTCATACATTCGCGTAATTCTAGTGAACGATTTTTTATCATAACAAAAACAACAATATTAAGTCATTATAAAGGCACCTTACAATTGCGTTAATTATTAAAATAACTAAATGCAATTACTTGTCATAAATCATTATCTGCCTAGCTTTTTCCCAACTATGTTAAGGTCGGTTTCCAGTCTAACCAAATACAGCTAAATACCAGTATTTTACAGGGAGCGACTGCCTATCTCACCTCCACAACCCAGTTAATACTGGGTATTACGATATCACTTGGTCAGATTGGTTGTCAAACTTTTTGGGCCACTGACTACCTGTAACGACTTCTAAAGATGGATAAATGACAGCCGGGACCAACTGCTTAACGTGCTTTCCGAGTCACGGAGGAAACTCCCTATGTATTGGCGGTCACCCATCCACAGACCAACCTAGGCAAGCACGGTTTTACCTAAAGATTGGCCCGAGCAGCTGTTACTGTTTAGCCAATAGCTCCTCAATTTCTTGTCAGAAATATTAAACAAAAATCTTAAAACAAAATTAGAGACTAATTGTCCATTAATATTGCTATCTTGTATGAAAGAGAAGCCCCGGTTCGTGGCTTATGAGAAAACTGATAACGCTTACTGCAGTCGTAATTTTCTTTTAATTCTCTTGGTTAAAGTTCCTTGTAAAGGTGTTCTCCTATTATACCGAATCATGTGGTCCTGCTCTTTACAGTTTTCGGTTTTGACGGCCTATCTCACTGGAGACTGGCTATCGGGCGGGAGATCTTATAGTGCACTCTCTCTTCTCTCCTTCTCTTACTCTCATAGTCCAGGAGCTCTCATAGGAGCAGGATTAATGGTCTACCGTGCAACTGTACGCGATAACATGACCTTAATTAACTACGTCAACAAGAGCAAAGAAAATCAATAGGTAAAGGAAGAACGACTGTGTCCCAGCACAAATACATGATAAATTAATAAGATAAGACGGCCACTTCACCATTCCGAAAAATGTCGTATAAGTACTGCATTATCTTTTAGTAACAATTTATTTCACGTACATAATTATAGTATGCATTTCTATTGCATTCATTCATTTTTAGGCCCATTTCTGTACAACATATTAAATAGAAAACTAAGTATACAGGGTTATTTTTTGTTTATACTAAACCCGAAAAGGGGTCATTGTACTCATCATTTTGAACAACTTTTTCTATGGGACGAACCCTGAAATCGCGAAAAAAAAATCAGCTGTTCCCTACATTTATGTTCGCATAACTCGTCAAAATGTAGGGAACAGCTGATTTTTTTTTCGCGATTTCAGGGTTCGTCCCACAGAAAAAGTTGTTCAAATTTTCTGAAGATCTGATGCTGATCTTTGGAGATACACAATGGAACTCTTCAAAAATGTACGGCAAATCTGCAGTGATTGCTGTTATCGCTTGTAGGTTCATTGTTTATACTATATCATGACGTAACATCACGCCTGTATGCTCTGAGGGGGTACGCAGATGTGTAAAATACACCCAGATTTCGAAAGTGTTTGTTACCTCAGAACTTTCAACTGGGTGAACCGATTATGATGGTTCTTTTTTATTTGAAAGCTGGTGCTTCTCGTGTGGTCTCATACTCATCAAACAAAAAGGAACTCCTCAATAAATGATAGCAAATGTACTGAAATTGCCGAAATCTCATATCTGTCTATTGTTTACATCAGTTCATAACATAAAATCACGCCGGTACGCTGTGAAGGGGTAAGCACATGTGAACTACTAAAAAGTGAAAAATAAAAACTTTTTTACAAATAAAAACTTTTTTACAAATAAAAACTTTTTTACAAAAAATAAAACCGACTTCAGAGAAAACAAAAAAGTGAAAAATAACTTCAGGAAAAACGCTTCAGAAGTCGGTGACAAAAAAACTAAATCAATTAAACAAACGTCAACGACTTCTGAAGCGTTTTTCCTGAAGTTATTTTTCACTTTTTTGTTTTCTCTGAAGTCGTTTTGTTTTTTGTAAAAAAAGTTTTTTTACAACCCATATCCTATGCACAGACAAAAGATTTACTTGTTGTCTGCAAGTAAACTGCTGACATGTTTTTTATTTATTTTCAATGTAAGTTGTAATTTTAGTAATTTACTTTTACTTTTCTTTTAAGTGTAATTTATTTTATATGCATTTATTTGTATACAGCTTCTACCCTGAAACTCATGTTCCACCTAGTTCAGCCATTAAGAAACAGTGCTCTATTTTATTTGTTTTGATAAGTACTTAATTGTAAATGTGCCCCTTTTGATATAAACGATTTGTTATTTATTTATTTATACTGTACCTACTTGGTATGTTACAGTGTAATGTGTGAACGCCTTTAAGCCGTAAAAGTTAAATAGGCACGAATATTTGAAGACATTAAAACGTTGCCGCTAATTATACTGTCGTTTTTTGCAGTACCATTGTGGTTCCTAGTGGCGAATAGTTTTTAAACTATTGTCGTGAATTTCATAGCTAACGACTTCATTAGAATAAGAAGTAGAACTTGCAGTTTTACATTACTTATTTAAGGAGCATACCTACTCGTTGTCTTAAGATTGATTTGATAGAGCAAACCTCTTTTTAAAGACAGACTTAATTTACCCAAAATATTGATTCTTCATCATCGTCAGCCTATTGTTTCTACTGCTAGGACATAAACCTTCTCTCTATAAGAGGAAATAATGATTGTAAGAACAGAAGTATCGGACTACATAGTTATAACATTACCTTTAAGTATTCCTTATTTGTAAATTGATTGATCATGATTTTCCCAAGAATGTACATTCTTGCAGCAGGTTCGACGTCTATGGACCATTCAAGAAACAACATTGTTTGAACAGTACCTACTTCATTCCACCATATCTGGTAGAGAGATATTGTTGTAGAAGAAAATTAAAAAAAAAAAACATAACATCACGCCTAATATCCGCGAAGAGTAAAGCAGACGTTTCCTAATAGTACACACAAATTTCCCCAGTTAGTAATAGGGGGTGAGCACAAATCCTGACTCCATGGCTGCTACTGGGAAATACATGATGGAAAAACCCAATAACACTTTGCCTGACCCAGGAATCGTATCTAGGACCTAATTCTCAGCAGTCATGTTAGCGAAACAATAATAATTGTATATTATGAACTTGTTGATGCCCGCGGCTTCATCCGCCCAAACTGTGTACTAAAACCTTCTTCGAGACCCACTCTATTCATTGGTGAAAACAGCATGAAAATCGGTGCAGTAGTTTTTGAGTTTATCGCGAACTGACAGACAGACGCGGCGGATAAGTCTGTTTTATAATATGCAGTTAAAGTTATGGATATGTACAGCCCGAAAATAAATGACAATCTAATTTTGGATGTAGATGAATAAGGAGCATTTTCTTCTTAATCTTACATTTCAAATAGAAACGCAAGTTACAACGGCACTGCAAGACAGCACCTAAGAGGATTCACCATCACTCATCTTGACTGACACGAATGCTTTCTGGTCAGTAGCTTGTGTCTAGTACATACATACGTAATGCTAGTACGGTTGCACAAGCTAATTGGTTTACAGTTTACACTGTAAATTGTGGGTTAAACTGTGAACCAAATAGTACATGTAATCGATTTGCCACAGGAAACTCGTCCTGTCTTTGCTAGTACCACTACCTACAGGGTGTAAACCACCTCATCACAAAGCCGTTGACCAAGCATTCTGTACATTCAACTAAGTAACTTTATGCAAAAAATATTGCTGGGAAACAAGTAGTAGTATTCGTGAAGAGGTGTTTTACACCCTTTATACTATGCTGGTATCACACAGTGGTGAATCCCGTGCCTTGGAATCGTGATATATCATACGGTTGCCATGAAGCTACGAAATACTGTATAAATAAAGGGTGTAAGAAAACGATAGGCATTTGTTCTTTTCATCACTGCTATCATTTTTTTTGTTCTAGACCATACCTGGGAACCTTCTAGCTACGGAGATATTGGGGGTCAAAGCTCTTTCTTTTCACAAGTCTTTTTTTTAATACTTGATTTAATGTAAGAAGTTTGTTTGAGCACCTTCACGACCGCCACACTATTCAATTCATCAACCAGCGCAATGTTTTGAATGCGTCACATTGAGTTTTACCGTAAAACTTGATTTTTCACCCCAAAGTCATTTCGTAGCAATAATAGGTTACAAGCCCACCACACTATTCCCAAACCACTGTAACTCCTGAAAGCCAAAAACAACAGTGGTGACCACCACAAAAGCGCCGAAACAATGAAGCTCGATGAAGTCCCAGAGAAACAATTTTACTGTCTTGGATCCCGAAATGAAATAATCAGAAAGTATAACGGAGGAGTAGGAAAAACCGTAAGGTTACTCACAACGACCATTGTATGCTTGGTTGACGGCTTCGTGGAGAGTCTGTTTACACCCTGTATTACGTAATGCTAGTACAGTAATCCCGTCATTGCTGGTACTACTACGCTGAGCTGGAGTAACCTTTCGGTGAATCCCGTGTGGAAATAGTGACACGTCATACAGTTGTCGTGAAGTTACGTAAGACTGTAGGCTACGGAGTTCACTGAAGGTCAACCACTTTTCAACCGTATTGCTAACGAATTAAGGGTGAAAATTAGCAGACCGTTGCATTGGTGGACTCGGCAGTATGTTCTATCCCGCGCCCTACTCGGAATTAAGATTATTGCAATACCTATGCTACTCGTCATATTAATACTTTGGGTGAGCACTTCGGGCTAACTATGACCCTCACACTGGAAACCGTGGTATGAGCAGTGTGCTACGTTACATAACATAACATCCCGCCTGTAATCATCGACGTGTTAGGCAGAGCCTATTGACATCAAGTGGGCACAAAGCGGGAAGTAAAAATTACGGCTTTTTCCTTGTCCGTATAGTATTTCGTTGCGGGATCCAATACAGTTAAATTCATTCTCTGGAACTTCGTCGAGCTTCATTGTCTCGGCGCTTTTCTGGTGGTCGCCGTTGTTGATTCTGGCTTGCAGGAGATGCAGTGGTTTGGGAATAGTGTGGTGGGCTTGTGTGTCCCAAGTGGGTACAAATCGAGATTTTGTGGCTGCTAGTGAGAAAAAAAGTGGTCATTGGCCGACCCAGGATTCAGACCCATGCTAACAAGTGGTCTATAATGTAAAGCAATTCAAGATGGACCCTAGAGTAGTGCGCATATAAAAACGTCTAATTGGTACGGACTAATAAAAAAACTGACACTTTGAAAATATAACTTACGGCAGTTACATTTTCAAAAATTATTTGACCCGTATTTTTAATTTTGTGACGTAAATTAAAGTGAACGAAGATATGAAGCTTTTAAATTTCTCAATACGTCACGCCTAGGTATATTTTTAGAGCGAACTGACCCCCCCCCCCACTCCCAAGTATTGATGTGTTTTATCTTTGTCAATATTCATTGATTGGAAACAAAAAATACGTGTCCTCTATTTTCCAATACTTTCACTACCGGACTAAATAGATTTGCAAATTTTTCGATTGAAACGTCATTCCTATCCAATATGGGCTTTAAAACATTGAGTAGTACATATTTTACAAAATTATCATTATTACAGACATGAAACGTATACAGCTGAACAAACACCTGCCCAAAATTGATCTTTATTTCTTTCACATTGTATCTAGTCATATCGTCACCGGTCCAAGACTCCACTAAGCAAACTTTAATATGCACCGTCTATAATTTATGTAATGCTTACTTAAATTAATGTGTTTCGGTGTTATAGAATTATACAATTTGGCTTCTGGTTTTAATTAACCTCTTATCTGTAACCAATTAATTAGTGGTCTGTAACTTTACTATCAAATGTTAGTTTACAACCCGCTGAACCAAAGAAACTTGTTTTTAGGTAATCTTATGCACTCTGTATTAAGTTACAATTAGATGTATAAGTAATTTAAAATGCAACTATGCAATTTATAGAACACTAGCTGACCCACGCAACTTCGTCTGCGTCACATAACAGAGAAAAAAAAGTCTCCGTTTTTGAGACATTTTCATTCCTGCTCCGCTCCTAATGGTCATAGCGTGATGTTATATAGCCTATAGCATTCCTCGATAAAGGGACTATCCAATGCAAAAAGAATTTTTCGATTCGAGCCGGAAGTTCCTGAGAATAGCGCGTTCAACCAAACAAACAAACAAAAACAAACTCTTCTGCTTTATAATATTAGTATTAGTATTTAATGTAAACATGTTAATCTCTCCTTATCGTGTTTGATAACCGGGCACATAGTTGTTTAAAACAATAGAAAGACTACTTGTATTGCCAATTACAGATTATTTAAATTTTCTACACACGTTACCTATTTACAGTATCTACTCAAACTTTAAATGAACTACAACTAAATGACCTACCCAAATGCAATGTCATCTCATATAATATATCGTCGTTTATGTTCGGACACCACGTTGGTAAGTCAAAAATAGCAACTGTACAGAAGAGTGAAAAAACTGCATAGTTATACCTAATAAATGGTACAACACCATTTTATAATTAGTGTACACCTCAAATTAGATAGAGACGTTGCTTGTTTTTGATTGGCTAAAACAACCCGTCTCGATTTTCTAGCAAACGGGATCAGAGTGTCAAAACCGCCAAAAATTGACTTACGTAGGTGTTAACTTAAACGACGATGGATAGCATTAATACGGTATTTATAACGTACCGGTTCATTAGGTAGATAACCAAAGAGGTTTTTACTACTTTTTCCTCAAGAACCAGTTTCGCTTGATGTTCAAAAAAACTTTGAGGATCGAAACGTAACATTCGAAAGTCACCTTAGAACTCGCAGACTAAACAATAAGTAAATGATAAAGATGAACTTAACCGCGATAAAAGTTCGTAAACAACATGAAACAAAGAGACAATACCGTGCCAGAACAATATGAACCGTGAATCAGATAACAATTATGTCAGCAACACAATTGTAAACTCAAAAACATGTTTATATACTAACCTTGTATACTTAAACTTAGTATCACGATAAAAACGACAAACAAACTAAATATTTTCACTTTCATTTTCATAATTTTTTCTTTTTAAACAAAAACGAGTTTTTCACTGTATATTTATTGCACATGGTGCAGAAAAGACGTGTTTATGATGTTATTGATACTGTGCACAGCTTCATCGAACTAATGAGACGATCGACTCATGCGCACGAGTGATGCCAACTTCAGTGCGCAAAAAGCGCCGCCTTGTGGCAAATGTCAGAAGGAAATAATAAAAATGACGAACGGAAAAACTCGTTTTGAGAATAAGGATTATGTTTTACTTACAACATTTTTGTACAAGATTGTTATGACGGCACCTACATGTATAACAGCCTTTTATCGACTCCTTATTAATAAAACAAAAAAAGAAAAACTAAATAACAGTAGGGACAGACTTTAAGGAAAGCCCAGAATGAAGAACCATTAATAAAATGTGTAGGTACGAGTATGCTTAAAACGGTCTTAGAAACAACAACTTGAATTGAAACAGTTACACGAAATAATATGTATTTTAGGTTTAAAGATTAGAGAGTTACTAAACCAAATTCTCCAGCTGTTTAATAGAGATTTGCAAACAAGAATTAATTTGGAATAGTTACAAAAAATATGTTACCATACAATGAAAAGGCGCAATGAACCGGCTTTTATACATTCATCTTGAAAACATGTTTTATACAATACACGGAATGTAAATGCATAACGATTTTGGGTACTTCTGTGGTTTTCCATTTTATTTTCTTGCCAATAGATAAATTATTTCATAGATATTTTAAGTTAATGGCAAAACTTGCATTTATTCTAGTAAAGACGATTTGTAAAATTCGAGTGCAACGAATAGATTGGTAACTATTAACTTACTAAGTAATTTAGTTTTTAAGTTGCCACAAATGTTTGTTATTAAATTACAACTGATTCCTCTAGTGCAATCTACAAATACCTGTTTTGGTAGTTAGTGAATTTTAAATTTTAGTGCACTGTTTTAGACTTTCACGGTTTTCCACTACACATAAAGTACTTACGGGGTTTTTTTCTTATTTCTTTTAAGTATAATATGTATTTTAGATTCAAATATCATCAGCTCGTCTCTTTGTGTTTATTGGTCTGAACCTTACTAAATCAAATTCTTCCAACTGCTTAATAGAGATTTTCAAGCAAGAATTAATTGGAATTTCTTCTTACTTCTTGTGATTTTTTTTTCTTGTGTAAATAAACTAGTAACTATTTAATTGAGTAACTTAATCTGCTAAGGTCCATGTTCACCGAAAAAATACGAGTAACAGCCTGATTATCTAAAAACAGCTGTCACTGTGACATGTTCCCATACAAAAATATGTTTTAAACAGCTGTTTTTAGATAACCAGAGCGTTATCTTTTTGGTGAATATGGACCTAAGTTTTTTTTTTTAATTTCAGTTTAATTAAATACTTCTAAGTACTTACGCCAACCTCGCGACAAGCTTTTATGACCATTTAAATTGTGTATAATGACTACGCAAGTACTCATTATACACAAGTTGATACTTAAAATTTTAAAGCATAATGCTATTTCCTTCTTTTTGAGCATTTAAATAAAACTTTTTTTTTTTTCAATTGGTTTTTTGCTTTTAATTTATTTTTTAATTTTTAGTTATCGCTGGCTAGGTTTATGAGTCTGTTCATCTCTATCAGCGCATCATTGTTGCAACGTCAAGGCAATTTTGAAGTGGTCTTTCTCCTAGACAGGTTGCAGACCAATGCTGATGACGCCCATCTCGCCAAATCACAGAAGTCAAAGTCAATCAACCGATGCTACAGGCTCAAAAAATTCTACCTCAAGAATAATCGAGGTCTCTACACCTTTCCGGTGGATTAGAGCAACGTAGCCTGTAATCACCATCTTTTTTTAGCTTGCATTTTTAGTCTCAGCGAACCCTTTAATTTAATACCCATAGGCCATACTATAGAAAACCATAATAAACTTGAAAAGTCCACCATATTGGAATAAGAGTGATGTCAACCTATTTTTCTAATTGTTCTCGTCAAGCCCTTTCATTTGATACCCATATTGCAGAAGTGCTTAAAAAATAACTATTCGGTCATCTTGGATGTTTCGCACTATTGGATTCAGAATGACGTCACATTATTTTTCGAGTTATTCTCTACAAGCCCTTTCATTTGATTCCCATATTGTAGAAATGCATTAAAAATAACTATTCCACCATCTTGTATAGTCCGCCATATTGAATTTAGAATGACGTCACACAAGCTTTTCAAAAGAAGCAGACATACCGCAGATCCCATTTAAAGAGATAAGGACAGGAGAATTATACATTTTTCGAAAAACTAATTAGTCAAATCAAGAAGGAGAGAAAAGCTAGGAACAAAGAAAGTTCATGTCGCAATAGATCTTGCAACAAAGTCTTTCCGTCCAACAGTCAATATACTGCGATACACTTCCTAAAGTTCTGACAAAAAAATGTTTACAATGTTTTTGCTGCGATCCTGTTATTACTTATCAGTTTAACGTGAACAGAAACTGTTTGTGACTGAATATAGATTAATGAATCACAAAACATCCTTTTCGCAGTGGTGAAGTCCCGATGTTGCAACGCTCCCTATAAAAAGGCTCCACACCAAGCTATCATTACTATTTACATTGGTAGCAGTACCAAAGTCATCATGTTCTCTAGAATATTTTTCTTCCTTGTGATAGTGTGTGCTGTTAACGCTTCAGTGTTAACTGTCAATGTGTTTGATGGTAAATCAATATTTATTAACTGCCTTTAAAATTCTTAACATAACTATTTAAAAACATCATTTTGATTTAAAAGGGAACTTAACGCCATGGACACTTCTATGGCGTTACATTCCCGTTCTTCTCCATAAAGATCTACGCTTCGGAAAGAGCCACTACAATAATAACATTTCAAAATTTATTATGTCTTGTGGGTAGGACTGAAGCTTCATCTCTTTTGTTATTGTCAATTTTTTTTTTTAGTGCCTGTAATAAATCGACTCTTTCAATAGTTTTTGAGGTTTGAATCAACAGGAAGTCTTTACTAAAAACTGTTGTCAACATTACAAATAAAATCGTAAGCTGTCTGTAATCAATTTTCTCACTACAGATGACCCCAAAGATGAAGTTGCAAGCAATCCAAAAGACTGCAACCCCCAAGCGTGCGACCAGCTGTGTCGCCGACTCAAGTTCCCCCGTGGCGCCTGCGTTAATGGTCGCTGCAAATGTGACAACTTCCTCAATGTAGAAGGTATTTTTGAAAATGTATTATTTAAATATGTTTTAGACGCTACTAAAGAACTTTGTAATTAATTGCATATTCGCGTCACAGATGAACCCGAGACTGAAGTTCAAGCGAATCCGAGTAGATGCAAAGACAAGGCATGTGACTGGGTGTGTCGTGCCCTTAATAACACCAGTGGCGCCTGTGTCGATGGTCGGTGCAAGTGTACCAAGTCCCTCGTTGCTGAAGGTAATTTATTTATTTATTTATTTATTTATTTATTAAAAGGAGAACCAACAGCTAAAATAAGTGAGTAACAATTGATTAAGCGACACAGAGCCAATTACAGGTTCTCACGAGTAGACACAGAGATAATAGTAGAGGATCACAAAATAGCAAGCACGATAATAATACAAATTAAGGGTATTAAAAATAAGCAATAAGCACTAAATACACTCAGACACTGGTTTAGGCATTGTCGACATGGGGAAAAAATAAGATAGATAAATTTAAGCTCATTTAAGCACTACGCGATTGTTTAAAAAAGTTTGCATTCAACCGAGTGCGTAAAGAAGAGGCTTTGATGCAAAATGGGTCAAAAGAGAACTCCTTACAAAGAATATTAAAGTCTTTACTCACTCGCACCAAGTATGAGTTTTGCCTATAGTTGGATGAGGAAAAAGGAATGGAGATAGGTGGATTAAATCTGACTGATCTCTGGGGTACATTGAAATGTAATTTATGCAGGAGATCAGGACAGTCAATTTCGTTATTCATAATTTTTAAAAGAAAAGTGCAATCTGCAAGTCGGCGGCGATCTAAAAGTGGCTGTAAATGGAATTTCTTACAAAGATTTAAGTAATTATCAGAATGGTATGGTACACGCAGCCGAAAACAAAGAAAACGAATAAATCTTTTTTGAATACCCTCTATACGATTTATGTATTTGCCATAACACGGGTTCCATACTTGTGACGCATATTCAAGGTGACTTCTGACAATAGAGGTCCATCTTTTGTAATTAGATACAGAATACAGTTTTACTGCAGGTTATGAAGTTTGTACAATTACGAAAATGTAAGTCAATCATATTTATTCTCTCTACAGAATATCACAAGACAGAAGTTCCAACGAGTCTAAATACATGCAGTTAAAACTTCAGTGTTAAGCACCTAATTATGCAACTAATAAACCACCTTCACTTACAGATGCAACTGCTGATACCAACATAGAAGACTCTGTTTCATCAAGAGCTTGCAACAACAGAAGGTGTCACCAAATGTGCCGAAAGCAAAAGTTCCGCGGTGGTGCCTGTGTCGGAGCTAACTGCTACTGCAACAAATTTCTTTCTCAACAAGGTGAGGATCAGTTTATAAACAATTAGTCTTCAAAACTGAAAAAAATCTCTTAGATACAATTTTTCAGGAACTGGTTTGGCCCATTTAAATACTGTCATTTTTTTGCAGACTTAATGACTGACTCTGCCGAGTCTACTTCAAGACGTTCTTGTAACCGCAGAACGTGTGACGACAAATGTCGTAGATCCGGCTATTATGGTGGTATTTGTATCAACGGACAGTGCAAGTGTGACCACTTCCTAAACACAGCAGGTATAATGTATTGTTATCAAAAGTCGTTGTATAAAATTTAAAAAATAGTCAGAAATGTCATTCTTATCTTGCATTTCATATTTTATCATTAGAAATTTATTAACGATTTCTATTTCGTATACAGTTTCTGAAGACTTAGAAGATTCGGTAACACCAAGAAGATGCACACAACCGGCATGCAATAATCGGTGCCGCCAATCCGGGTTTCGTTCAGGCGTCTGTACGCCAACTCGCTGCGCCTGCATGACTTTTGTTTCGTCTCCAGAAGGTACAATTTAGATATTAAATACAATATTTAAATTGCCACATTACAAATGCCAGATGCAGTATAATATACGTCAATAGCAAAGTTTTCCTTTGATTTTTCTAATAGCTTTTGTTTTTTGCAGATGCCATGAACGACTTGGAGGAATCTATTTCAATAGACGATTTCTTCTTTAACGCAGAAGGTAATGTCATGCTCGCAGATGATAGATGGAGCAAATAAAAAGCTAACAAATCTTTGCAGTGATTCGGTAATACAATTTATACCAAAATCGCATAAAAATTAAAGCATTCTTTGTTTGCTGTTTTAGATCCATCACTGTCAGTAGTCAACTAATCCTCGATTTTCATCTTTTACAACTTCAGAATCTCTGAAATATACTTCTTCGGTTTGTCCCACTCAAAGACTGCCATGTTCGTTTTGCAGACACCATGACTGAACCTGCCGAATCTGTTTCACGACGATCTTGTAACCGCAGAGCGTGTGACGACAAATGTCGTAGATCCGGCTATTATGGTGGTATTTGTATCAAGGGACAGTGCAAGTGTGACCACTTCCTAAACTCAGAAGGTATAATGTATTGTTATCAAAAGTCATTGTATAAAATTAAAAAAATAGTCAGAAATGTCTTTCATGTCATTCTTATCTTGCATTTCATATTTTATCATTAGAAATTTATTAACGATTTCTGTTTCGTATACAGTTTCTGAAGACTTAGAAAATTCAGTAACACCAAGAAGATGCACACAACCGGCATGCAATAATAGGTGCCGCCAATCCGGGTTTCGTTCAGGCGTCTGTACGCCAACTCGCTGCGCCTGCATGACTTTTGTTTCGTCTTCAAAAGGTACAATTTAGAAATTAAATACTGTGGTGAATAAGAAAAAAACAACTCGTATATAAGCGAGCGCTGCCTTCAGCGCCCCCCTTCTGTTCGAGAGCTGTCAGACCGTCAACATGTCATCGTAGCGTCCGACATTTATTTTTCCCAATTTTATATCTGTTTGGCTAATTGCTTAATTTATTTAATTAATAACTGTAGCTGTAAGATTTTTCTTTTTAAAAGTAACTTGCCATCTAATTTACAACATCAGAAGTGGGATTCGATTCAATTTCTATTTTTGTTCATTGGGTTTGTGCCTAAATAAAAAATGTCGGATCGCTCTCGTAGTCGTCGCCATAGCCGTGAGCTAGGCCGGCGACATAGCAGACGTTGGGTTGGTACGCAGACTCCGGAGACTGACCTACAGCGGGAATTGAAGCAGGCTCAATCGACTGGAAAGTTGGACTCCTGTATGCGTGGCCCCTACCGCATCGTGAAGACGCTGCCACAAGGGCGCTACGAGCTCCAGTTCTTGGCCGGCTCGTATGGGAAGTACCGCAGGCGGCTGCGGAGTACATGATCCCTTGGCGCGGAGAGTGGACTCCTGAAGTATGTGCTGCTTACTTCGATGGTGAGTGCTTTATGCCTCTCTTATATATGAAGCTTCATATGTGTTTGTGTTTTATTCTTGTGTGTTCCCTGAGGCGTGTGTCTCCAAGCGCATGGGTTTGTTCCCTGACTGAAGCGTGTGTCTCCAAGAGCATGGGTTTGTTCCCTGAGGCGTGTGTCTCCAAGCGCATGGGTTTGTTCCCGAGCGCGCGTGGGCGCGCTGCTGGGGCAGGACGCTCTGCTGGCGCTGGATGCGCTGCTGGTGCTGGACGCTGTGCTGGCGCTTGATGCGCTGCTGGTGCTGGACGCTATGCTGGCGCTTGATGCGCTGCTGGTGCTGGACGCTCTGCTGGCGCTGGTTGCGCTGCTGGAGTTAAACGCACTGCTGGCGCTGCTTGCGCTGCTGGTGCAGGACGCACTGCTGGCGTAGGACGCGCTACGTTGCTGGCGCAGGACTCGCTGCGGTTGCTGGCAAAGAAATAGCTGTATTGCTGGCGCAGAACTTGCTGCGTTGCTGGCGCAGAACTCGCTGCGTTGCTGGCGCAGAACTCGCTGCGTTGCTGGCGCAGGGTGCGCTGCTGGCGCAGGGTGCGCTGCTGGCGCAGGGTGCGCTGCTGGCGCAGGGTGCGCTGCTGGCGCAGGGTGCGCTGCTGGCGCTGGGTGCGCTGCTGGCGCTGGGTGCGCTGCTGGCGCAGGGTCCGCTGCTGGCGCAGGGCGTGGTGCTGGTGCAGGCGCGCTGCTGGCGTAGGATACACTGGTGCAGCACGTGCGCCTGTCGCTACTGGTGCAACACGTGCGCCTGTCGCTGCTGGTGCAGTACGCGCTGGTTGTGGTATACTGTTGGAAATCTAGACCTTGTGTGTTGGGACAAGCTTCACGTAGTGCCTCTATCCTGAACAAATCTAGACCTTGTGTGTTGGGACAAGCTTCACGTAGTGCCTCTATCCTGAACAAATCTAGACCTTGTGTGTTGGGATAAGCTTCACGTAGTGCCTCTATCCTGAACAAATCTAGACCTTGTGTGGTGGGATAAGCTTCACGTAGTGCCTCTATCCTGACCAAATTGAGTTACGAGTACGCTTTACAGCTAGCCTCTGACTCCGCTAAGCCTTACCCGTTAATTTATCGAGACAAGCTTCACGTCGTGCCTCTATCTCGATGGCTTAATGTGTGCCTGACCACAATCATGATGTGCGTATGCACAATGTGTAGCGTTGTGCATGGAGCACTTGGTTCTCTATCCTATACAGATGCAGACCATGAAGATGAGGACTACACTTGTTACGGACGAGTCAATCTTGCCAGCCAGCCAGTCTGTCTCCCAACCACAACCCAGTATCTCCGGGACCCAGGCTGAAGCGCCGCGGCATCTCATCGAGTCCGAGCCACTACAGCATCTCATCGAGCCTGAGCCACTACAGCTTCAGGTTGAGCCTGAGCCACTGCAGCTTCACATCGAGCCTGAAGGGCCTCCAGCAGACATAGCCTCCTTGTCTATGCTGGAGACCGACCACCAGAGCTGAAGACATCATGATGGAGCCCGGGACGGCCTCCTGTCAGGAGAGGCCGTGTGGTGAATAAGAAAAAAACAACTCGTATATAAGCGAGCGCTGCCTTCAGCGCCCCCCTTCTGTTCGAGAGCTGTCAGACCGTCAACATGTCATCGTAGCGTCCGACATTTATTTTTCCCAATTTTATATCTGTTTGGCTAATTGCTTAATTTATTTAATTAATAACTGTAGCTGTAAGATTTTTCTTTTTAAAAGTAACTTGCCATCTAATTTACAACAATACAATATTTAAATTGGCACATAACAAATGCCAGATGCAGTATAGTATACGTCAATAGCAAGGTTATCCTTTAATTTTTCTAATAGCTTTTGTTTTTGTAGATGCCATGAACGACTTGGAGGAATCTATTTCAATAGACGATTTCTTCTTTAACACTGAAGGTAATGTCATGCTCGCAGACGATAGATGGAGCAAATAAAAAGCTAACAAATCTTTGCAGTGATTCGGTAATACAATTTATACCAAAATCGCATAAAAAATTAAAGCATTCTTTGTTTGCTGTTTTAGATCACTTCCTAAACACAGCAGGTATAATGCTTTTCAAAATTCATTTCATGCCATTAAATTATTAGTGCGAATTCCCAATTAATTATCACTTTTGACATTTGTCACTTTTTTTTTAAATTAGGTACTGATTTGAAATGTCACTTTTGTAACTTAATAACTTGTCTCTACTTTTTAGGCGTAGACGAGGTTTCTGGAACATCATTACCTGTCTCTGAATTGTCAGAGGATCAGACTGAACGCGGTTGCAACCCGAAGGCGTGTGACCAATTATGTCGCAGACTCAAGTTCACCGGTGACACCTGTGTTAACGGGCACTGCAAGTGTGACAATTTCTTTGGAACAGAAGGTGCAATTACTATTGCCTGAACGGCAACTAAACGGATAACTCTGAAAAATAAATACATTTAAAATAGACTCGTAAAATTCTTAAAAAACTGCTATAAAATACGTAACTAGGTCATGATCGTATGATTTTCAGAGCAAATTATAAAGTAACTAAAGAATCCGTATTTAAAACATTTTCTTTAAACAGATGATTTCGACACAGAAGTTGCAAAAAATCCAAAAGACTGCAACCCCCAAGCATGCGATCAACTGTGTCGCAGACTTAAGTTCCCCGGTGGCGCCTGTGTCAATGGTCGCTGCAAGTGTGACAACTTTTTTGGAACAGAATGTACAATCACTTTTGCTATAACAAGCAAGCAAGTTCTTGCTTGCTTGTTTAAATAGATATATAGTGCTATAAATAGATAGCTCTGAAAATGGAGACATAAAGAAATATGATTTTGCTCTCTATAATAATATTTGATAAGATATTTCATTGCATTCATTCATTCCATGTGAACATTATGTTTGTTTTAGTAGAATTTTCGCAAGTAGACACAAGACGCATCTGCAAGTTAAGGCAATGCAACAGTACATGCACCCGTCGTGGCTATGAGCGTGCCAGATGTGTCAACGGTTGGTGCAAGTGCTACAACAAGATACAAAGAGAAGGTACCATTTCGATATTAATTTTGAAAAAAGTTAAGAATAGTTATTATTTCCCTTCAATTCAAACTTACAACCAACTTTAGCCATCGCCACAGTTTGTTATTGGTCCTAATGTTGCAGTAGATATTACAATTATTCTAAAAGCTCCGACAAGTTTCCAAAAGTAAGTAGCTGCTTGACGCAGCTTTTAAGTCGCTATTTTTCAGAAATATTTACTAAACTAAGATTTTTATAGATGCATCTCCACTAAACGAAGTAAGCAGTGACGAAAATGGAGAATCTAATGAAATCTTAAGGACTAGTGAAGGTGAAATATAGAATAACATTTTTTGTCTAATTTATAGAAAATTTCTAGTCAGGGTGTAAACCAACTCATCACTAAAGAACATAACGACTTTTTTTAGGGGTGAACATAACGCACTCAAAACATTATGCTGAAGGATGGATTGAATAATAGTACGGGGATCGTGGAGGTGTTTAAAAAACCGACTTCAAAATACTATTTATTTTTATTTTTAGCAAAAAAGTTTTTATTTTTCACTTTTTGAGTGGTTCACTTGTGCTTACCATCTTCACAACGTAGCGTCGTGATGTTATGTAATGAAATTGTGTAAACAATATATAGACATGAGATTTCAGCAATCCCAGTCCATTTGCCATCATTAATTGAGGAGTTCCGTTGCCTATCTCTGAAGTTCTTCATCAAATCTTCACCAAATTTAAATGGGACCACTTTAAGAAAGTATTCTTCCAATAACTACTCAAGCACATCAAGTGTGCCAATAAAATATGAAGAGTTCTCTCAATTTCTTGCGGATCCCATCATCAGATCCCGATTTGATGATAATGGAACCACCTGGGAACCCTTTCAAACAAAAAAAGAATAATTCAAATCGCTCCAGCCATCTTCGAGTAATAGGGGACCATACATAAAAAAAAGGTTGCGACGAATTGAGAACCTCCTCTTTTTTGAAGTCGGTTAAAAATAACATTCTAATCTTGTATTTAAAAAAAACTTCAAAAATTGGGAAATTTGATCCCCAATATATTATGGTGTATAACAATAAAATGATCGCAAAGACGGGTAGGACAAGTGCCTTTCAGTTTCGTGAAGAGTTTTTTACACGCTTTATATTTTCTTTATTCTACTCGTAACTAGAATACGAAAACATTTGATGGTTTAAATAATTCTTCACTTACTCGTATATTTTTAACTTTGTCTAAATTTTATTTTTCTTTGCAGAGGAGCTGACTGATGCTTCGCCCAGATCTTCTTATAGACCAAATTGTATTAAAAAGTGTAACTTTTTTGAATACGTCAGAGGATATAGCTTCTTTGGCACATGTCTATGCATTTAAAACTAATTGATTATTTTATTTTAAAAGCTTGTGTTAATAATAGAAATTAATGTCTTATTAAGAAATTAAACTCGTTAGTAGTATTTATTAATATTGAACATAAAAACAGGAATTAAAAAATATATATACTTATTTTAAGATTACATTTCGTGATTTTATTTGAACTTAACTAAACTGAAACTGAAACAGATGTTGTTTGTGACAAAAATGTTAGGATTACAACGATATTTGATATTTAAATAGTCACACTATTTAAATATCAAATCTCGTTGTAATCCTAACTGATATTATAAATGTGAAAGTCAGTTTGTTTGTTTGTTACCTTTTCACGCCTAAACCAGTGAACCGATCATCCTGAAATTTTGCATATACGTTGTCAAGTGTAGAGAAACGAACGTAGAGTACCTTAAATTTTCATCCCGACAGAAAAACAGTTCCCGAGGAAAATCACAGAAACGTTCTTACGATATTATATAGTACAATTCAATTGTCAAATTCTAAATTAATGCGAGCGAAGCCGCGGGCGAAAGCTAGTTAACAATGAGATAATAAATCGTTAAATAATAAATTATTCTAAAACATCCTTTTTTATTTATTCCAACCTGTAAAATTACGTCATTCGTAGTACATAGTACTGAAAGAACAATTTACTTTTCTACATTTTTATCGAAAACACAAGCACAATCAAATTATAACACACACATACACACGCACACACATTGAGTATGACGTAAGGTTGGCAGCTTAATATACCGACCAATATGGACCGTATGGAATCCTCACTATGACATTTTTTTAAACGCTTGGAAAGTGTGCAAAGAAGTTTCAGTACCATATGTGCTATAAAGACCGTCTTGCAAAAAGAAATGTAGAGCTTCAACACTTTAAAATGTCCTACTTATGAGATAGAAGACAAGTTCTAGCTCTCACATATCTTCACTAACTGTTCAATGGGGTTGTTGACTGTGGCGAGCTTCTTGGAAAGCTCATGTCTTAAGATACAAAAAACTCCTTAAACAATGGAGGAAAATTAAGGTGATAGCGCTCCTCAAACCAGGTAAGTCTTCAATCTCACATCGACCCTGAGCTGATCGCTGATCGCTGATCGCTAAACGAGCTGGTTTTTGCCCTTGAAAAGCATGAATTGGGAAAATCTATCGCCTCACCCAATATATTGAGGATGGCTACGAAGCTAACCAAATAACTGTTGATGTCCAAGTCGACTTACTAGCAGCTTACGACACGGTCAACGTTAACCGATTGCTAGCCAAACTAACAGCCATAACCACAGAAATATTACATAACAGACGATCAAACTTCATACGGATCCTGGGTGAAATTTCACTAAACCGACGATTCATAGTCCACTTGAACTCTTAGTAAAGTAGATGGCGCGTTCTTAAGAATGGCTTACCCCAAGGCTATGTCCTAGGTTGCATTTTATTAAATACTAGCTGACCCACGCAACTTCGTCTGCGTCACATTAGAGGAAAAAAGCTACCTACTACTACCTACCTACTACTACCTACCTACCTACTACTACATTTTTTTTTCATAAGAACCTTCTCCTGACAATAACAAACACAACAAAAAAAGAATCAGCCAAATCGGTCAAGCCGTTTTCATGCTATGTCGTGACAACGGAAAACGGGTTTCATTTTTATATATTTAGATAGATATGCACCAACGATCGGCCCAAAACAACCAACACCCGAAAAGTTTCTTTACGCAGATTACCTGGCCCTAACTACAAGGACTACAAACTTCGTGGATGCCGAAACTTATCTTGATATAGGTCTGAATACTTTCAGTAGTTACAACGCTTTGAAGTCCAAGACGTCTCAAACTGGACCTGCGTATTCCACATCAGACAGATCACTTAAAATAAATTGAAGGCGAGGCTATTGAGCACAACAACAACCCCGTCTATTTGGGAGCCATACTAAATCGTTCACTCACCTACAAGTACCACTGCATTAAGAACAAGCTAAAGGTCTCCGTTCGCCATAACTTATAACGTCGGCTAACATCCACCGCTTGGGGCGCCTCCGCACATGTTCTCTGAACTTCTGTCTGATTTTCGGTTAGCGAATCTGCATTTTTCAGTGTGGCATCAATTCGTCTATGCCCGAGAAGTAAATGTACCTCAACGAAACATGCCGAATAATCACCACACAAACATTATAGGAATGGCCATACCTACTAACCACATTTTACGAATGTCTCAAAGATTTGAATGAAGAAAAGCTGGGCATCGAACAGAATAATGCATTGTCCGTTTTCACCAACACTAGACAACACTTAAGTGAATGCCTAAACATAACTCATTTTTTGAATTTCGACTCTCGGATCGTCGATGAGAGTTGAAATTGTAATAGTGCAACAATCATTGCGAATTCAACATTTTAAAAACTTTTTACAAAAAATATAACACACAAAAAAGTGAAAAATAAGTTTAGCTACAGAAGTCGGTGACAAAAAAACTAAATCAATCAAACAAAGGTCACCGACTTCTGAAGCTAAAGTTATTTTTCACTTTTTTGTGTGAAGTCAGTTATATTTTTTGTAAAAAGTTTTTATTTTTCACTTTTTAGTGGATCATCATCATTTATTTAGACTTCCCGTCGCCTACACCGGCATGATTTTCTGTTATGAACTGGTGTAAACAATAGAGAGACATGAGATTTCAGCGATCCCAGTACATTTGCTATCATTTATTTAGACTTCCCGTCGCCTATCTTCCGAAGTTCTTCATTAGATCTTTAAATTGAAATGGGATCACTCCAAGAACGTACTCTTCCTAAAACTACCCAAATCGCTCCTGGTGTGCCTATAAAATTTAAGGAATTCCCTCTATTTCTCCAGGATCCCATTAAATGGAACTTAACACATCTAACTGTCGAAATCTGGGTGTACCTATTGTACACTTGCACTTCTGCGTACTCCTTCAGAGCAAAGAGGCGTGATGTTACGTCACTATGTTACATAAACAATAAACAACCAAGTGATTGCAGCAATTACTGCAGCTTTGCCGTGTATTTTTGAAGAGTTCCATTTATATCTCCGAAGATCAGCGTCAGATCTTAACCAATGAATTAATGAAATGGGACCACACGGAAAGCACCAGCTTTCAAATAAAAAAATAATCATCGAAATCGGTTAACCCAGTCGAAAGTTCAGAGGCAACAAACATTGTCGAAATCTGGGAGTATTGTACACATCTGCGTACCCCCTTAGAGCATACAGGCGTGATGTTACGTCATTATGCAGTATGAACAATGAACCTACAAGCGATTGCAGCAATTACTGCAGATTTGTCGTCTATTTTTGAAGAGTTTCATGGTATGTCTCGGAAGATCAGCATCAGATTTTCAGCTAATTAATTAAAATGGGACCAAACGAGAAGCACCAGCTTTCAAATAAAAAAAAAATCATCAAAATCGGTTCACCCAGTCGAAAGTTCTGAGGAAACAAACACATAAAAAAAAAAAAAATACAGGCGAATTGAGAACCTTCTCACCGTACCACAAAGCCTTTCTGTCTAACAAGTAACTACTGCGAAGCACATAATAAAGTTCTGACAAATCAATGTTTACAATGATTGTGTTGCAATCTAATAATTATCAGAAACTTATCAGTTAAACTTGAGAAACAACTGTTTGTGACTGAATATAGGTTAATTACTAACAAAAGATCCTTTTTGGAGTGGTAAAGTCCCGATGTTGCAACGGTCCCTATAAAACGGCTCCACAGTAAGCTATCTTTACTATTTACATTGGTAGCAGTACCAAAGTAATACATCATGTTTTCTAGAATATTTTTCTTGGTTGTGATAGTGTGTGTTGTTAACGCTTCTGTGTTAACTGTCAATGTGTTTGATGGTAAATATTTTGTTTACCCAACATTCTTTTTTAAAATTTGTTTTCCAAAATTCTTAAAAAAATCTACTGTAATATTCATAATTAGGTCATGGTCGTGTGATTTTCATATGGCAAAGGTATACGGTAACTAAAGAATCCGTATTTAATGCATTTTCTTTTGACAGATGATTCCAATCCCGAAGTTGCAAGCAATCCAAAAGATTGCAACCCACAAGCGTGCCACCAGCTGTGTCGCAGACTCAAGTTCCCCGGTGGCACCTGCGTCAATGGTCGCTGCAAATGTGACAACTTCCTCAATGTAGAAGGTATATATGATATTTATGTCAGCAGCGGTTGTTTAATATTAGATTCCATCTTTATCTAATTTGACTTAATAATTGTAGATGAAATTGCTGAGGAAGAGTACTCGGACCTAGAAGACATGGTTTCACAAAAAGGTAAATGTTTTTAAGGTATGAGTTTTGGCAACTACGAAGTAGAATTTTGTAATTCATTCCACGTTTTTAACGTAGACGATCCCGATGCTGAAGTTGCAACTAACCCGCGTAGATGCAAAGACAAAGCATGTAACTGGTTGTGTCGTGCACTTAATAACACCAGTGGCGCCTGTGTCGATGGTCGGTGCAAGTGTACCAAGTCCCTCGTTGCTGAAGGTAATAGAAGATTTTTTTTATAATTTAACCTTTATTACAACAATTGTAATTACGTAAATGATAAACTTGATGATTTATTGTTATGGTATTCTATAAACCATTGTATAAGTAAACTGTTTCATCTTTGAATCATAGATGATCCTGAGGCTGAAGTGGCAGCTAATCCGAGTAGATGCAGAGACAAAGCATGTGACTCAGTGTGTCGTGCCCTTAATAACACCAGTGGCGCCTGTGTCGATGGTCGGTGCAAGTGTACCAAGTCCCTCGCTGAAGGTAATAGCATGTTTCTTTATAATTTAACCCCGGCATTCGTCTTCTGTAATTAGAAGCAGAATCAGTCAAAAAGGTCTGATGCTTCCATTTTTTCTTAAACTTTATTTTGTTCATTCGGTTTTCATTCAGTTTCATAGAATGTTTATAAGTTTGTACAAATCACTATTTCTATTATAATAAAGGGTGTAAAACACCTCTTAACGAATACGAAAGGCACTTGTTCTACTCGTCATTCTATCATTTTTTTGTTCTATACTATACCTGGGAACCTTCTAGTTACGGAGATATTGGGGGTCAAAGTCACAAGATTTTGACAAGCTTTTTTTTAAATACCACTTTTTATTGCATGATTTTTACTTTAAATATCTCTACGGCCCCCGTACTATTCAATCCATCCATCCGCACAATGTTTTGAGTGTGTTACATTGAGTTATACCACAAAACATGATTTATAACCTCAAAAAAAAAAGTTGTTTCCCAGCAATATTTTTTGCGTAAAGTTACTTAGTTTGATATACAGAATGCTTGGTTAACGGCTTTGTGATGAGGAGAAATACACCCTGTATATTCATTGTCTTTATTAAGGTCCCGAGGCAGAAGATCCAGCGAGTATAAGGAAATGCAGTATCAGTGCATGCAGCTCGATATGTAAGAGTGAAAATAAACGTGGAATATGTTACAAAGGTCGCTGCAAGTGTATCAGTAACTTAAGCGCACAAGGTATTTATTATTCCGATACAATTAAAATATCTATAAATTATATCTACATTTATTATTCATCATTTTCAACAAATTTCTTTCCCACCAAGAAGGTGAGGATTAAATTGTTAACAATGAGTCATCAAAATTAGAAATCTTCTCTTGAATACAGTTTTTCAAGAACCGGTTGGGGTCATTTAAAGACTGCCATGTTCGTTTTGCAGACACCATGACTGAACCTGCCGAATCTGTTTCACGACGATCTTGTAGCCGCAGAGCGTGTGACGACAAATGTCGTAGATCCGGCTATTATGGTGGTATTTGTATCAAGGGACAGTGCAAGTGTGACCACTTCCTAAACACAGCAGGTACCTATATCGTTTTCAATAGTAATTTCACAATATTAAATAATTAGTCAGAAGTTATTTTCATATGTGATTCCTTACTTGCATTATTTTATCATTTAAAGTTTAATCTATCTCTTTATGCAGTTTCTGAAGACTCAGAAGATTCAGTAACAGGAAAAAGATGCACACCAGAGGCATGCAATAATCGGTGCCGCGGATTCGGGTTTCGTGAAGGCGTCTGTACCGGCAACCGCTGTTCCTGCATAACTTTTGTTTCAGCCTCCAACGGTTTTATAACAATTTATTTATCAATACAAATTTGATGCAGATGCAGTATAAGTCGATAACAAAGTTTTCGTTTGTTTTTACTAATAGTTATTCTTTTTTTCAGATGCCATGAACGACATGGAGGGATCTATTTCAATAGACGATGACTTCCTTATCGACAACTTCTTTAGTACAGAAGGTAATGTCACGCTCGCAGAGTATAAGCTGCAATCAAATGAAAACGATACTATCATGGCGGTTATGACGGCGCATATTGAGTACCGGGGTCGATGTCAGCATGCATCAATGACGAGGCATTCTGAATTATGATTATGGCTGACCAATATTTGATTTTTATATTTTTTTCACTGATGACCCATTTTACACAGAGTTAATGATTAAAAGTAGCAATTGTTTTCAGGCATAGTTGCGCATTCTGAAAAATCGCCCGAATCCGAATCGTCAGAGGATCAGACTGAACGTGGTTGTAACTCGCGAGCGTGTGAACAGTTATGTCGCAGACTGAAGTTCAAAGGTGGCGCCTGTGTCTATGGTCGCTGCAAGTGTGACATTTTCTTCGGGACAGAAGGTACAATTACTATTGCCTTAACAGCAGCTACACGGATAACTTTGAAAAAAAAAAATTAAATAGACTCGATCTTTAGCTGTTTATTACAATTATTTTCCTTGTCTAAGATTTTTCTGGTCTCTGAGCGAGTCAAGTCATAATTACCATAAACATATATTTATATTTTACTAGATGCAGTTGACGAATATTCAGAATTAGACACGAGACGTGGCTGCAGAATAACTAAATGCAATCGCACCTGTACCCGTCTCGGCTATGACAGCGCAACATGTGTCAATCGTCGCTGCAAGTGCTACAACAAAACACAAGCACGAGGTTACTTAGCTATATTTAAGCTGGAATACTAATTTGATATACCACTTAAATAACTTACTAATTTCACTGTACTTTGTAGATGAAGTTTCTGAAACATCATTACCTGCCTCCGAATTGTCAGAGGATCAAAATGAACGCGGTTGCAACCCGAAGGCGTGTGACCAATTATGTCGCAGACTCAAGCTCAAAGGTGGCGCCTGTGTCAATGGTCGCTGCAAGTGCGACAACTTCTTTGGAACAGAAGGTACAATCACTATTGCCTGAACAGCAACTAAATGGATAACTTTGAAGAAAGAAGTTTAAGTAGATTCGTTCTTACAGCTGTTTATTGTAATTATTTTCTTAAGACCAAGTTTTTCTGGACTCAGAGCGAGTCAAGTCATACTTACCTCATTTTTTTTTACTAGATGCAGTTGACAAATATTCAGAGTTAGACACGAGACGTGGCTGCAGAGTAACTAAATGCAATCGCACCTGTACTCGTCTCGGCTACGACAGCGCCACATGTGTCAACCGTCGCTGCAAGTGCTACAACAAAACACAAACACAAGGTTACTTAGCTATATTTAAGCTGAAATACTAATTTGAAATACCACTTAAATAACTTACTAATTTCACTGTACTTTGTAGATGAAGTTTCTGAAACATCGTTACCTGTCTCCGAATTGTCAGAGGATCAAAATGAACGCGGTTGCAACCCGAAGGCGTGTGACCAATTATGTCGCAGACTCAAGCTCAAAGGTGGCGCCTGTGTCAATGGTCGCTGCAAGTGCAACAAATTCTTTGGAACAGAAGGTACAATCACTATTGCCTGAACAGCAACTAAATGGATAACTTTGAAGAAAGAAGTTTAAGTAGATTCGTTCTTACAGCTGTTTATTGTAATTATTTTCTTAAGACTAAGATTTTCTAGTCTCAGAGCGAGTCAAGTCATACTTACCACTTTTTTTTTTACTAGATGCAGTTGACGAATATTCAGAATTAGACACGAGACGTGGCTGCAGAGTAACTAAATGCAATCGCACCTGTACCCGTCTCGGCTACGACAGCGCAACATGTGTCAATCGTCGCTGCAAGTGCTACAATAAAACACGAGGTTAGCAACATTTTTGTTATGCTCGTTAAATTTTTCATGTGACTTCTGTTTATAATAAAAAAAAAACCATAAGTAGCTGCTTTTTTATTTGTACTATAATATTAAGAACAAGTCTTAATAATTAATTACAATCTAGCCTAAAAGACTAATAAGCAATTTAACTCTAAATTAATATGTTACGTGATAGAATATGTTAAAACTAAGAATAGTGTTCATTTGCAGTAGGTGCTTGACAAAGTTTCAGCTCTTCTGTCGTAGTTATTCAGAAATATTTATGAAACTAAAATGTCTTAATAATTTTATTATAATTTATAGACGCTCCACTAAACGAAATGACCAGTGACGAAAATGAAGAATATAATGAAATCTTAAGAACTAATGAAGGTGAAGTATTAAATAATGTATAAATTAGTCTAATTTAAATAAACAGTTTTAATTTTAAGTAGAATACGAAAACTTGTAGAGAAATACGACAGCTTTCTTAATTTCTGCCTCTAAATAATTCTTCACTTTTTTTATTTTTTTTTCTTTTTCACTTTTTTTCTTCACTGTATTTTCGATTTTTCCCATTTTTCTTTGCAGAGGAGCTGACTGATGCTTCGCCTAGAGCCTGTAACACATCAACCTGCAATAAATTGTGTCGTCGTCGCGGATACGCCGGAGGACGGTGTCGCTTTGACAAATGTCAGTGCTTTCAATGATAATTGTATACCGTAAGCTTGCATTATAAATAGAAATGAATGTCAAATTAAGTAAAAAAACATGCAAGTATATACTTGCCCTTTACTCTCTAGTAAAGAGCAAGCTTGGGGAATGTTTTAAGAACCACAATTTAATTATATTTAATTTTCAATACATTTGTCGTCTTGTCTTGCCTTTAATAGATATCTATTATTAAGTACAACACACTTAAGAATATATTTTAATCTGTTATACGTATTTAACTGCCAGTGACAGACAGTGACTGTATCATTTGTCTTCACGATTATGTTGTACTAGAATGGCGCTCCTGACAAAAATGACAATATAAATACCAAATAACGCTATTAAATCAGTCGCTATTTAATCTTATTATTACTTGAAATAAAAATATGTAAATGATACAATGCATTTAATTATTACACAATTTTTAGTAACCTACTTCTTAATTCCACTTCTTCATCTCATTAATTCTATTTTTTTTTTAATTCCATTTCTTAATTATTTTCTTTTTAATACTTTTGAACTCTTACAGTATATATGTCAACGTTAAATTGTCAAACACGTTAGATTGTAATATAACTAGAGAGATTATAAACTTTCGAAAAATTGACAAACAAACATACTGCTTACAATATAACGCATTCTTTTTCGGTAGATTGTAATCTATCGAAGTGAAACCGTAATATTGTGAAATGTATGCGATGGACGTCAACACGCGCGGTGTGCAGGAGGGGGTGGGAAGGACGGGTACCTCTGGCCCCATGGTACCACTCTCATGAAAAGATAATGTACCATTCCTGAGAAATACCGATTAATATAACTTAACCTTAAAACCCTTTATATTCCCCTAAAAAGCGTAGCCCCTATTTCCGAATGCAGGGTTGAAAGGAACCTAACTTACCTAACGGGGTGTGCCCCAAGTCCCGATTATGGGGCAGAGATACTTCCGTATGTTCAGTTGACAATATTTCGAGAGTTTACAATAGGTATAGTTTATAATATAGAGAGACTTCAAGCTGACGTGTTTGATAATTTTACGGTGACATATAAAATAATTTCATCTCAACCGGTTGAAGACATCTGCTTCACAATTGAGTAGCAAGATTTCACCTGAACAAACATACATACATACATTGCAAGATACATATAAGCTTTTCAAAAGAAGCAGACATACCGAAAATCCCATTTAAATAGATATAAGGACAGGAGAATTATACATTTTTTAGAAACAAAGAGTGTTCATATCGCAATAGATGAAGACACATCTTGCAACAAAGCCTTTCTGTCCAACAGGCAATAACTGCGATACACTTCCTAAAGTTCTGTCAAAAAAGTGTTTACAATGTTTGTGCTGCGATCCTGTGATAACTTATCAGTTTAACGTGAACAGAAACTGTTTGTGACTGAATATAGATTAACGAATCACAAAATATCCGATACGCAAAGGTGAAGTCCCGATATTGCAACGCTCCCTATAAAAAGGCTCCACAGTTAGCTATCATTACTATTTACATTGGTAGCTGTACCAAAGTAATACATCATGTTCTCTAGAATATTTTTCTTCCTTGTGATAGTGTGTGCTGTTAACGCTTCAGTGTTTGACGGTAAATAAATATTTATTAACTGCCTTTAAAATTCTTAACATAACTATTTGAAAAAATATTTTGATTTAAAAGGCGCTGTCCATGGCGTTTTATTTTAAACGCCATGGACACTTCCATGGCGTTTCATTCCCGTTCTTCTCCATATAGATCTACGCTTCGGAAAGAGCCACTACAATAATTTCACAATTTATTATGTCTTGTGGATAGGACTGTTATGCAACCTGAACCACAACGCGTGATCACCGTGAGAGCGTAAAACGCACCGTTGCAGTTTAGGGTGGTCCGTCTGGAACCTTCTATGCATTTTTGTCAATTTAGTAGATAAGTAGCGTTAAGTCCCACATGTAGCGACTAGATTTAGTATTGAATATTACATCGCAGCATGCGCTTCTGCTCATACGTAACTCTACTCTTTTATTTAAAACTCCAAAAAACTTGACTGGCGCAGCCGGGAACAACACCAAATAGTGTTGTGCTGTCCTTCGCGATTTTCCGAAATAAATCTTTTTCGAGTAACGCGTTCGGGTGGCCTTGAAAGCAGCTGTGGTGATTCTATGAACCAAATAAATTCGTCATGTTGGAGCTGAAAATGAGAAAGGCGAGCCGGTGAGTCCAAATTTTCAACTTCCTTTCCTATTCCCCTCTTTTTGTTATTTTGCGATTAGACGTCTCGCGTTATAACGTTATCTGGTTTTTACAGTTAACTCAAACACAAAATGCTCAATTTCAGGAAAATTTCATAGACATTTTTGCTACCTATAGAATCTGTTTATTTGCTTACATTAGTCGACGCGTTCAGTAAATTAGGACAAGCAATAGAAATATCGAAAAGACCTACACCCGAAGTAATACGCTCACCTATAGAGCAAGTCTCGTATCATACCTATCTGGGGTAAATAATTGATAACCGATTCAACTGGAGTTACCAGGTGGAATCTGTTTGCGGCAAGTTACGTGCGATACTCACCAAATTTTCAGTTATAAAGCACAATATACCGTACGGAACCCTCCTTCAAATGTACACAGCACTTGCCGAGTCGATAATCTCATATGTGATATAATTATATGATATAATTTTCCCGCCCCTACACATTCACCCACACCTACAAATATATTACTAAAAACGATAATGATCACATAGCACTAGATAACTAATTATATGTCATTATGAGTAACACATTACAAGCTATAAACAATATTGACAGGTCAGAAACCGCACTGACTTTTAGCGGTTCCCCTGAGGATCTTAATCGATTAATAAAACGAAATCCTGTGGATTTGACCATCGTGTCGCAAAACATACGATCCGTTTACTCTAACCACAACGACCTGCTAATTAACTTGCATAGTTTAAATACAGACATAGATCTCATAACACTAACCGAATGCAGACTCGACGCCACTAAACCCATACCCCAGATACACAACTATGTATCTTACCAAACTGCCAATCTCCTAAACAAAGCCGATGGAGTAGTTGTCTATGTCAAAAATACTCATAAGACCTCTGTAGAGGAAGTAAAACTGACACATGCATCCTGCCTTCAGATTAACTTTCACCCTGGGCTAACTATCTTGGCTATCTACCGGTCGCCTTCAAAACCAAACGCCCACGAATTTATTAATTCATTAAATGATCACTTAACCACTATTGCCTCGAGTAAAAATATAATAGTTACGAGAGATATAAATATAAATTTGATTTATAACGAGGCCGAACATTCTTATGATCGTTCAAACAGGTTAACCAATCTTAATATGCTGGCGATGCACGGCCTACTTTCAGCGCATTCACTAACCACTAGAGGTAAAAACTGTTTAGATCACTTCATGGTAAAACTTGACCACACAAACACTACCGCAACCATAGCTGTGTTAAACACAACTATAACAGACCATTCCATGATTTTCTTAAAATTGACAAACAAAAAACAAATACGTATAATCGCTAAATCTAAAACGAAGATTAACTTTGATAAAGCATTAGAAAACCTAGGTGAAAGTAATTTGCATCTCTTGTTAAATATTTCCGACCCAAATCAAATTTGTGACCAACTAATACATATAATACAAACTTGCCTTAAAAATAACACTATCACGACAGCAATACCGCAAAAATGTAGACTAATAAAACCATGGATGACGCTCGGATTACTACGCTGTATACGTAACCGTAATGACATGCAACTTAAGCTAAAGTCTGAGCCTCATAACGAAGTATTAAAGATCACTTTCAAAAGATACAGAAACTATTGCAACTGTATTATTAAAAAGCAAAAGCGGAAACATGACCGGGAACAACTATCCAAAGCGCATAAAAAATCCCAAAAAAATATGGGAAACAATAAACAACATTACTCATCGAAAGCCAGGTAAAACGCCCAATACGGATCTTTTAGAACTCAAGGCTACTCCAAAAGAGTCAGCCGATGCTGTAAATAAATACTTTTCAAATATAGGTAAAATTCTTGCGAACAAGATAACAGCCTCCTCAGCCACAGGGTATGGCCAAAAATATAGTTCTGACTCAGATAATGGTCCACCTCTCTCATCATTTGTAATTCTAAAAACTGAACAGGATGAAGTTCACCGCGTTCTAATGTCACTAAAAACAGATAGTGCCCCGGGCTGGGACGGCATAACCGTCAACTTCTTAAAGACCGCTCATGCTCTTCCCAATTATAACCCACCTAGCGAACCAGTGCACAGTGCTTTGAACACGCTATATACCCAAACGCCTTAAAACTTGTCTTTATAACACCGGTGTACAAGAGTGGAGACAAAACTAATCCGTCTAACTATAGGCCTATACTCCCTCCTCTGTACTCCCATCAATATTTAAAGTAATAGAAAGATTAATCAATTCACGTCTCTTATCTTACCTTAACAAAAACAACCTTTTATCGCCCTCGCAGTACGGATTCAGACAAAAAATGTCCACTGAAGACGCGGTACTGGAGCTTGCCTCCGCTGTAACCAGTCATGTGGATAGCGGAGGCAAGTCCCTTGCTGTCTTCCTAGATCTCCAAAAGGCTTTCGACACAGTTTCTGTAGTCACACTGCTGGATAGGCTGGAATCAATTGGAGTAAGAGGTATTCCCCACGCCTTGCTCAAAGACTATCTAAGCGAACGCGAACAAAAGATTAAATTAGGCAATGCCATTAGCTCTGAAGAGTCCATCCAATTCGGAGTAGGTCAGGGTAGTGTGCTCGGACCGACATTGTTCCTCATATATATAAATACCCTATGTAGCATGAAAATTGTGAATGCAAAAATTCTTTCTTACGCAGATGATACTGCTATAGTGTTCAGTGGTGATACCTGGGACAGCATCCGGATAACTGCCGAGCGTGGAGTGGCAAGGATAGCAGCCTGGCTTGACGTTAACCTTAAATACTACCAAAAGCAACTTCATCTGTTTCACAAAGTATAACATCTGTCAACCCCCTCCAGAATTTAAAATTAAGATTTATAAATGCAATTATCCTGTAGACCCAAACTGTTCTTGCACTGTAATTACTAGAGTGGAATCTACCAAATACTTAGGTATTATGGTTGATCAACGTTTATCCTGGCATAACCACACTGAATTTATAATGAAGCGAATACGCAAATTAATTTGGACTTTCAAAATATTACGACATGCTACCTCGAAAAAGCTTCTGCTATAGATTTACATCTCACTTGCGCAGTCCGTCTTGGCTTATTACCTACCCGTTTGGGGAGGTGCCACAAAGATTAAATTCCTAGACCTCGAGAGAGCTCAGAGATCCCCACTGAAAGTTATGTTTTTTAAACCCTTCAGGTTTTCAACTGAGAATCTTTACCAGATTTCGGTTCTTCTGACCGTTAGAAAACTTTACGTACTTAGTATAATTCTAACTAAACATAAAAACCTAACGTTCAACCCACAGAAAACAAAAAGTAGAAGGAAGAACACGGTTGCTCCCAATGTGTCAGTAAAGTCTACATTCGCAAAAAGACAATTTCCTAGGCAATCATCCCACTTATACAATCTAATTAATAAAGAACTTGACACAGATCCACTAACCTATCGCGAATGTAAAAACGCTTTGTCTAATTGGCTTAAGTTTAAAACCTGTGATGAAGTGGAAAATATGGTGCAATCGATGAGACTGTAATGTGCACATATTTTTATTACGCTTTGATATTTATGCCGCTAATGGAACTTTGTGTCCTACATGAATTCCGATCCCAAGACTTGTCGCAAGGTTAGCTTACAAAACACACACTCACAAAACACTTACATTCACCTAATACTCACATACACATTCACCTCCACCCCATCTCCTACACACATATTTTATTCTTGCATTTTTATATATATATTTTTTTTCTTGTTATATTTTTATATTTGTATAAATTAACTAAATGTCGTGATCAGTTTCAATAACTTAAATACTTTAATATAACCTGGGGAGGGGCAGAGTATCCTAAAACAAGCATACTCCTTGCTTAAAAGGATTCTCTCCATTGTAAATATAATAAGTTATCTAAGTTGAAGCAATAAACTTTTTTATCATTTTATTTTTTTTATATGCACTCACCAGTTATGGACGCACATTTAAAACCTACCTAGACAAAATACATAATCTGCAAACACGTTTACTGGAACTTATAGTTCCAAACCATGTATAAAATAAATTCCAAGACAATTACACAGGGTTATTTAAACATTGCAAGGTATTACATATACTTGCGCGCGCTGAGTATCTGTTCCTCTTAGAACATTATGATAACAGTGATATTCAAGTTCCAGTGAAATATGACGTGGATACAGGACAAGCCAAATCCAAATCACTTCAAGTGCCACGCAAAAATAACTTCTATGGCAGGTGTACCGCTTCTTTCGCAATACCCAACTTACTAAACCAAATACCTGTAGACATCAGAGACTCATTGAATAGTAGAAACATAAAGCGTAAGCTCAAACAATATTACATCGATTCGATTATAACTTAAACTTAAAGGCCGAGGCCGCACTGACAATTTGTGCATCGGGGTCCTAACGAGGGCCGGGGGGCAGGGCGGTCCTAGCTGTGACTGGTTAGAAAGCTTGAAATTTTAGAAAAGAGGCTATTACGATAAAAATAAAGCGTTTAAAAAAAAGAAAACGTATGAACGCTGCGTTATATATTTTTCGACTATCCTGAAAAGTTTCCTGACCTAATTTAATGTTTTTAATTGAATACTTGGTTTTGAAATTTATTTTAGAGGTAATTTTGAGGTAGTTTTCTATCGATAAAATTTTATGGAATCGTGTTTCCGTATGAACCTTAGAAGCAGTCCTCAACTTTTCCATATATTAATACCAAGGTGAATGCTTTAGTTATATTAACACGAGACGGGTTCAAAAATCACGTGCGTCAATTTCAGTGTGTCAAATGTAATTTATAAATAAACAAAATAAAAAAATATTAAAAAATATTTTTCCATAAAAACCCCCATGAAAATTAGTTGCGATCCTGGCAGTGAATTTAACAACGTATTATTGAAGGAATAAATGATAATATACAACATACAATTACATATCAGTACACCTAATAATCCAAATTCAACAGGCATAGTAGAGCGTTTCCATTCAACTATCATAGAAATATACCGTTTAGCTATATACGATCGAAAATGCACTAATGCAGCTTCCGTTATTGTCATACTCAATAATGGCTTACAATCATACCATACACACAACAACAGGTTTGACACCATTCGAAGTTGTTTTCGGTCATACTGATTCAAATTCTATATTAAGTGCAAATTTCGAGAAAAACTATAGAAAACAATTACTTAAAGATCATGCGAAGCATACGAAACGTCTCTATAGTTACATATCAGATCATATGATAACAGCAAAGCAAAAGATTAGAGATAGCAAGGGCGGTGAGACATGTAAAAAGTTTGAAATAGGTGACGTAATTTATGCCAAAGATGTTTATAAAAGATTAAGTAAAGATAAGCCACGTTATAGAAAGGCAACCGTTAGTGGTAATGTAGAACATAACGTAATTCCTGTTACAATGGGACCTAGAAACACACAAGTCCCAATTAAACATATTAAACGTCCTCCGCAGGTGGAGCCTCACGCTATTGGCAGTAGCGCAAATAACATGGGCCCTTCAACTTCAAAAGGTTGAGAAAAACTCCGGTATCCTTCCCGTGAGAAAAGGACAGGCATTTAAACAAGTAGATAAGTGGTTAATTATAAAAGTTTTAAATTTAAATAGATTAGGTAATGAATTAGTAGATGTCAAAAAAACCTTACAGTCATGAGTTTTTAAGGCATTCGTACTCAAACAGATTACCTAAGGGATAGAACTATCGAAACATTCCAGCAGTTGGTACCAAATACAAGATTCAAGCGAGGACTAATTGATCCACGATTGATCCGTGATTTTTTCACAAAATGTTTATCCCTATTCACAGATTTAATTAAAAAATAAAGTACAGTTAGCAAGAAAATTGCCATTTTACATTAAACATATTTTTATGCCAATCGATCTTTTTTCCGACATTAATAAAGAAGTTCTTCCAAACCAACCCTGGTTAGAGTACTCAAAAAGTCAGAAATCGCAAAAAAATAACTTTCAGCGGGGCAGTTTATGGGTAATAGTTAGCCAGAAAATTACTATTTTACACAAACGTTTTTTTGATGCCAATCATTATTTTTTATTTTACATAAGACATAAAGCCGGAAAAGTTACAAATACTCGTACATTACAAACGAGTACAAATCCTACTATGTACAAATAAAAAATGCTTTGTCCTGAAGGACTGTCTGATGGATCAACGCATAGCCTAAACCGCAGGTTGTAGAAACCTGAAACTTGGAGGGTGTATTTTCTGTATAACGTAGGCATACGATAAGAAAGAATTTTGAAATTATACCCCTAAGGGGTGGAAAACGGGGGGGGGGGGGCAAAGATTGTATGGCAAAATGTGATTCCTTGGTCCAATCTACTTCAAACTTTGCAATCAACAATATTAGCAGAATTGATGGACGCGTTTCATATTTCATTGAAATTCATCCCCTAACGGGGTTAGAAAGGGGTAGAAAGTTATTTTGGCGGTGATTTGTTTCGAATTTGATATCAATACTCCTTCGAGATTTTGATATAAACTACAAGTTGTTTTGATACATGTTTCAAAACCCAATCCGATTTTATTCCAAAAAGGTTGAACTCACATAAAAATTTGGTGCAAAATTGCAAATACTCTTTAATATTGGAATGTCTCGAAAGTCACCGTAAAATATTAATACCGCATTTGAAGGTTTCTAATCTAAGCTTTGAAGAGGTTGTGCACTTTAAGACACGGCGTCATAGCGTAGGGACGTAGAGTTTGAAATTTTAAATGGTATAAAATTTTAATGGTAACAGTTGTAAGAGGTCCGCAACGGTTTACAGCAGCTATATCGTGTTGCGGCTCTTGTAATGCACCTTGATGAGAACTGCAGACCTAGGTGGAGTATGACTGTCATCGAGTGTCCAAGTACGAAGATGTAAAGCTGTCAATAGAAGCCTTTAAAGCATGTAAACATGGTAATTTATTCTTATTCAAATAAATACGTTGTTAATCACAAGTATTTGATTTTGAACAAAATTGCCCTTGGGTACGTAAATTGACTTCAATGCATATCTTGGGAGATACACCGTTTTAAATAATCCGCAGCAAAATAATGATCATGTACCGGGCGCGCATTTTCATTATGCGGAAGGATGAGTGTGATGTGCTTTTTGAAAATTGTATTATAGGTGCTTACGACCCACTCTCTGTAACCCTCTCTTTCTCTTATGTGACGCAGACGAAGTAGCGCGGGTCAGCTAGTATATATAAAGGAGAAGTCCACTCACTGACCACTCATCACGAAATCTCGGAAACTACTGGGCCGTAAGGACTCAAATTTGGCACAAGCACTCTCTAGGGAGTGCAGGCGCGTACTAAGAAAGGATTTTTTAAAAGCCGATAAAGATCCAAATTAAATTTTACGACAACGCGTTATAATCATCGAGATATAAGTACTAACGTACTAGAGAAGCTACGTCAAATAACTGAACTGTCCTATTCTTTGTAATTTGAATCTCTAGTTCGCTGCAGCGCTAAAATAATAACAATTCGTCTAAACCGTAACGAATTTACCACAGCGCTAGATTTGCTGCGGAAGTGTATTTATTCTAGCCGGGGCGCCCTGCGGACTCTCCGTCCGCATTTCGGCCCAATGTGTTGCTCGACGAGGTGGGCAAGCTCTTTGAGAGAGTAATTGCAAACCGCCTCGCCGAGCACCTTGAGGGGATGGGGCCGAATCTTGCGGAGAACCAGTTTGGTTTCCGCAAGGGGCGCTCTACAGTGGACGCCATCATGCGCGTGAGAGCCCTCACGACAGGGGATGCAATATCCCGGGGCGGGGTTGTTTTGGCGGTGTCTCTCGACATCGCCAACGCCTTCAACTCCCTGCCCTGGAGCTGCATCAGGGAGGCACTCCGGTATCACCGGGTGCCGACCTACCTCCGTCGTGTGGTCGGGGACTATTTGACGGACAGGGCCGTCATCTACCCCAGTCGCTGCGGAGATTGGAACCGGCGAGAGATGTCGTGCGGTGTCCCACAGGGATCGGTTCTGGGACCGCCCCTGTGGAACATCGGTTACGACTGGGTGCTGCGCGCGGACCTCCCTAGTGGTGTCAGCGTCGTCTGCTACGCAGACGACACCCAGGTGTTGGCACATGGGAGGTCGCACGAGGCGGCGGCCGACAGCATGACACGCGGGGTTGCAATAGTCGTTGAGAGGATCCGGCAACTGGGTCTCGAGGTGGCACTGCACAAGTCCGAGGCCATGTGCTTTCATGGGCCTCGGAATGCGCCACCGTCGGGATCCACACTGACGGTAGGAGGGGTATCCATCGGCGTCGAGTCGACGTTGAAGTACCTAGGACTCGTCCTCGACAGCCGGTGGAACTTCGTGGAGCATTTCCGACGTTTGGCCCCCAGGCTGGAACGGACAGGGGCTGCCTTCAGGCGGCTCCTGCCCAACCTTGGGGGGCCGAACGCCTCCTGCCGCAGGCTCTACGCGGGAGTCGTGCGGTCCATGGCCCTCTACGGGGCCCCAGTGTGGTCGCGTTCCCTGAAGCGGCGTGCCGCTCATCATCTGAACGCGCCCCAAATAGTGGTGGCCGTAAAGATGGTCCGTGGGTACCGCACGATCTCTCGCGAGGCGGCGGGCCTGCTTGCCGGATTGCCGCCGTGGGATCTGGAGGCGATAGTCCTCGCGCGCCTGCATGAGTGGCGCGCGGAGGTACTACGCCGGGGGGAAACTCCGCTGCCGCGGCAAATTGCCGCTCAGCGGACTGACCTCCGGCGCGATCTCATGGCGACATGGAGAGAGCGACTGTCGCAACCCCGTGCAGGGCACGCCACGATAGTGGCGGTAAGTCCCCTCTTTGAGGAGTGGCTGGAGAGGCGCCACGGCGTCCTCACCTTCCGCCTGACGCAGGTCCTCACCGGACACGGATGTTTCGAGAGGTACCTGCACCGAATCGGGCGGGAGGAATCGCCCGGGTGTCTCCACTGCGAGGATCGACCGGAGGACACGGTGGAGCACACGGTGGAAGTCTGCCCTGCGTGGGCGGAGCTCCGCCGTGTCCTCGTGGCGGCGATCGGCGGCGGCGACCTCTCGCGTCCGGCCCTGGTTCAATCCATGGTCCGGAGCGAGACGGAATGGGAAGCCGTCGCCTCCTTCTGCGAAGCAGTCCTGCTAGCGAAGGAGGTGGCGGAACGAGAGAGGGAGAGATCCTCTCTTCCCGGCCGCCGCGGGAGACGCAACGGGCGTCGGGGGCCACGTGGTGGCTACCGGCCTGTGGACGACTGGCTATGGGCTAGCTAGCCGGCCGTCTAACGACGACGACAGGCCGTGTCGACGGCGCGTTCGTATTCCACGCGCGCCTCAAAGAGATGTCAGCAAAAAGAGAGGGGCCCGCAAGGGCCGAAGCCTGCCGGGGTTGCGGGCCTGTTCGAAAGAGATACCGCGGCCCCGGAACGTAAAAGGCGAGGTAGGAACATGGATGATTTTTAGTCAGTAAGAGTCTGACACTCCCTCCCGCTCCGCCCAGAGTGGGGGGGGTCATTTGATGATTTCCCATCCTAAACAAAAAGGAAGGTGAATTTTACGACCGATTTACGTTGTGCTGGAACTGATAAGAAACGAACTCAAATGGCCTACTACGAGGTAATATTTCGCAAGAATGTCTGTACCTACATTTAGGTACATAGATTCCTCACAGCCTTTTTTATCCTTTTATCAACTTACAAATATTCTATATGCGGCATAAAAATCCTTTTTTCAGGTCGGAATTAATAACCATAAAGCAACTTTTTTTTGAGGTTGACACACGCTAATCTCAGATCGGAACTTAAGCGACAGAAATCTGTCACTTAGATTAAGGCTAGTTAGGGTGGACTTTATGTGCCGCTTAACTTTAATCCAATATTGAAATACACATAAGTCGTTCTTAAATTTAATCCTGGATCACTCCGAGATAAGTTACTATTGAAATACCGGCCCTGAGTGAGGTGCGGCGCGATCGCCGCAGTTGAACGACACAAAGTAGTAATTTACGGTGTCTTCTCTAGTACGTTAGTACTTATATCTCAATGGTTTTAATGCATATTTTACATTGAAATGAGAATTTGGAAGTTCCTTGAGGTTTATCTTCAGTTTTTAAGCGGAATTTCTAGGTGGCCAGCATGTTTCAGTGATATGCAGGCGTCTGCTGAAAGTTTTTGAAATGAGGTTCTTTATATGAGGTTTTTTTATGTTTTTATGCCAATTTCTAGGTGGCCAGTATTTTTCAGTACGCAGTCGTCTGCTGATGGGGAAGAAAAAACTTAAAAAAAAACGAACAAACGAAACACGCTCAAGCTGAAGCTCATTTCTGTTCTGCGATATTTTGCTGTTACTGCTTTGAAATATTTGCCATCATCGTTGTTTGGTTTTGTCTTCGTTTTGGAGGTTAATCATTTTATTGTGTTTTCTGTTTCATTTTTAGTTTTATTAATGAATGAGTTCTCCAAAGCTTAAATAGTAAAAGATAGAACTTTGTGGTAAAAGATATTTATCTTCCTATCAAGTTACGCTTATCTTGGATTTGTGCCAAAGTAGTAACAAAATGTTAAGGTACAATGTATTTTTGACAACGACCAAAAAATATAAATCCCTCCTCTTTTTAAAAAAGAGGAAGGATATTTGTTATTTCTGGATTCGGTCTCCACGCTCAAGGCCCGAGATAGAAGCTATGCAATAGCTTAAAAATAATTAGTGAAATCGGTCCAGCCAGCCGTGACCAAGGGAAATAGGCACAGAAATATTAAGAAATAGGGATTCATTTTTATATTATTGCACATGTTACAATCTATAGCCAAGACAGAAAACCTGTTATATACTGTTAATGAAAATAATTTAGTTAAGTTTGAAGATTGTATTAGGTGGTACTGTTAAAGCTTATATTAAACAAAACCAGATTACTTACATTCATATTAGAGATTCCACTAATTGAAAACAGTACCTACTTATAGTTATTTTTAAGCTTTACTCCTTACCTTTGATTAACACAGATTTAAAAGAAACTGTAATAGTCGTTCCTAAATATCCTTACCTTTTGGTGAAAGACTCAGATTACATACTAGTCGTGAAAGCCTGTGCAGAGATTGCAATAAGTAGATGAAAAATTCTTATTTTATTTTATTTTATTTTATTATTTTCGGAAAACTTACAGCTAGGCAGATACAATAGTTTCGTTAGTAACAAAAATATGGCCAATTACAAGCTTTCACAAATAGCTTTATAATAGTTAAAAAAAAAACAAAAATAATCAAACTAAAAGACAGTGGTAAGGAAGAATTAGTACACAAATAAACGTAAAAAAAGAACACAAATTGACATCTTAATACATTATGGGTTATCAAAGAAGTGGCTGCAGAGGGCCTTTTTCAACTTCGACACAGTTGTATGAAAGATGTCGATCTCAACCTCCTGACAAGTCGCATCGTACTCACGGCTTGCCCTAATCATGTACGAGTTTTGTCTATAATTAGTCCTGGTTGTTGGTGTGTGCAACAAACGAGATTTCCGCAGAAACAAACATGGTACTCGCAGCCCAATCTTGCTTAGCAACTCAGGAACATCACTGGTTCCGTTTGCAATTTTAAATAGAAAGGCCAAGTCTGAGATCTTTCTACGCTCATACAAAGGAAGAATATGAAACTTTTTGCACCGTTTAAAATAGGTTGGTAGATATATTTTGGATCGAAATTGAATGTACCTTAAGAACTTTTTCTGTATGCCCTCTAACCGTGCAATATAGACGTTATATTTAGGGTTCCAGACTTGAGAGGCATACTCGAGGTGACTACGAACGAATGAGCAATATAAAATTTTTATAGTTTTGATGTTCCTGAACTCTGATGCGACCCTACAAATGAAACCAAGAGCTTTCGACGCTTTGCTGACAATATTATTGATATGCGTGTCAAAAATAAGCTTCGAGTCAAAAGTTACCCCGAGGTCCCTGGTTACGCTGACCCTTTCTATCGGGGTATCCACAAGTGTGTATGCAAAATATAAAGGGTGTGGTTTGCGGGTGAAAGTACACACATAGCATTTGGATACGTTTAAGTCCAATTTATTTAATTTGCAGTAGGTTTGAAAGGCGTTAAGATCCGCCTGCAGTAAGAGAGCATCTGCCTGGGTAGTAACCTGTTTCATGATCTTCATGTCGTCTGCATACAACAGTATTTTACAGTGCTGAAAACAGGAAATTACGTCATTGATGAACATATTGAACAAGAGCGGCCCCAATAACGATCCCTGGGGAACTCCCGAGGGAATACGCATAGCTCTAGATGAGTAACTATTCAGCACCACGGTCTGGCATCTACCCTCAACATATGACATGAACCACCTGTAGAGGTTACCCCTGATACCCATCGACAAGAGTTTCCGCATTAAGATTACATGATCTATTCTGTCAAAACATTTACTGTAATCGGTATAAATAACATCGACTTGGGACTGACGTGACATAGACTCCGACAGGAATTCACTGCAGGTAACTAGGTTAGACGTGGTAGACCGACCTCTTAAGAAACCGTGCTGATGTTCGCTAAAACTATGTTGGAGAGCCGAGTAGACTTGTTTATGAACGAGTTTCTCCAGTATTTTTGCAAATACGCACAATTTAGAGATCGGTCTATAATTATCAACAGAAGTTTTAGGTCCTTTTTTATGTATCGGTGTTATGTATGCCGACTTCCAGATCGTGGGTACCACGCCAGTGTCAAGTGATCTTTTGAACAGGATCGACAGCGGGACCGATAAACTCTTGGCGCAGTTCATTATAAATAACGGTGGAATATTGTCTGGTCCAGCGGACTTGTTAATATCGACTTGTTTCAGTAGCCTATAAACCTCTTGCTCATTTATTTCAATAGTACTGATATCTGATGTGCTCTGTACCGTACTACTGTGATTTACATCACGAGAAGAACCACTATCGCCTGTACCAGTGCTTGCAAGAAAGTTGGACTGAAAATAGTCAGCAAACATATTGCAAATTACGTCACCGTCACCAGAAGACTGCTGCCCAAAGTGTAGTACTGACGGATAACAGTTGGAGTGTTTTTTTGACTTAACGTAACGCCAAAAGGCTCGAGGATTCTTAGATATATCTGTTTCAATTTTTTTCATAAAGTCGTCAAACATTACTTTTTCTAAGTCTTTAGCACGTTGTCGAAGTAAAACAAAACTTTGATAATCAGAAAGATTTCCATATTTTTTAAATTTAGCATGACAATTAGCCTTTTCTTTTATAATTTTGACCAATGGGCTTTTATACCAAGGCAGATATTTTGATTGGGCAAGGACTGTTTTTTTCGGTATGTAGGTGTTACGCAGTCTGTCTACAATGGAATAGAAATATTGAACGGCCTCTTCCAAAGGCCGATCATACAAGTCATTCTGCCAATCCACCAGATTAAGTTCGTCATCTATAGCATTATAGTCCGCCAAATGATACAAAAATTTAACATATGGACGAACTGGAAGACTATGCAATTCAACAAAATCTGCGGAAACACACAACGCCCCGTGATGCGAATCTTCAGGCACCAGTGGATCTCCACAACGTGTGACTATAACCTCATCGTTGGATAGCACCAAATCTAGAATCTTATTGTTCTTGTTTAAGTGGCAGTTATACTGTACAAGGTTACAGATATTGAAATTGTCAATAAGACTAGTTTGTACATCTCCACACAGCCCAGTAGGATATAAAGAATGACCGTCGGCTGTCGGTTGCCACGTTATATTGGGTTGATTAAAGTCTCCTAGGATCACAAACTTGTCAGCGGAATGCTTAAGGACAATATCCGAGAGATTCTCTGAGAAATTGCCCAACTGGACAGCTAGAGAGTTTCCCAGATTCTGGCGGCAGATGTAAGCAACGCATATGTGCATTTTATATGAAGCTCTTGGTTTCTTTCGCGATAGTGTTAACGTAACCCACAAGTCCTCAGCACTCGAACACCACTCACTGCGAGAATCCACTACTAGCTCACGTCGGACCGCAATTAAGACTCCTCCTCCTAAACCTTGATTAGTGTTGGCATAGTCACGGTCCCGTCTCCATAAGAGATACCTGTCGTCAAACAATTCGGAGTCAGATATCCCGTCATTTAGCCATGTCTCAGTCAGGCAAACAACATCAAAACTATTAGTACATACGTTCCTAAAGAAAAGTTCAGTTTTAGTTCGTAGTCCCCGCACGTTTTGGTAGTAACATGTCCCGATGACGGTGTGTTGACCCATAAAAAACCATCTTGTAAAGAACAGCTGATGAAGTTCCAATCTGATACGAGATGCATGCGAGTAGCACGCCATTGACATTGAAGATTTGAAAGTTCAACGAATTGGTCGTGAAAGTTGGATTTTATATTCAAAATATAACAATATATCAAACAAAAAATGCTTTGATGACGTCGTGAGCCACGACTCTCTACAAGGAACATACAGTGCCGACCAAAAGTCGATAGGCAATCTCACAAAGCAATAGCTTGACGTTTAGTTTGACTTACGACCTTCTACTTTCAACAAAATAGATATTGTTAGCAACTAGTTGTAGTTCATAATTTCAATACCAATATCTAAGACATGATGGCCTAGCGGTTGGGCCCGTCCAGAATTAAGAGTGAATCAGTAAGCCGTGAGTTCAAATCCCGCACAGTTACTTTTAGACTTTTTGTAAGTTTTTACTCTACAGAAATATTATATTCTTTAACTTGTTTGCTTTGTTCACACATTTCGTAAAGTTAGGGAGGTAGATAGAAAAATAAGTCAAGAATTTAGTTAGATTTCTGTGAGGTAGACATGAGTTTTATGAATATTTTAACTTGATCGGAATGAACTTTGTCGTTTGGTTGTAGTCATACAAAATACACAACATAATGTGGTAGTTGATGGTCAGTGACGTGTGGTTTAATAGATAGCGATATTGTTGTTGGTGTGATTCTTAAAATGCGGGCAAATATTAATATTAAGGCGAGGGCGACTATTATCGCGAATTATCCGCGCTTCATAAAAGTGGCCTTAATAGAACTGAATGTGAGTATTATAATTATTTCTGAATTGTAACTTAAACATTGAAAATTAAAAACGAATGGGTATTATAAATTGTTCATTTATTTGGTGACCTGTGGTTTACTTAATTCGTTGTTTTTTTTTTCAAACTATCATGCAAGATAAATAATTAGTGTTTATTATTGGATTTATAAATGCAGAGTGAATGAAGTCACTTTAGTATTTATTACAGCTGCCTAACATCATTTTGTTTTTGTTTAGAGAAATTCAGTAAGTCTCTGGATCAAAAGGTATGAGGAAGAAGGGAGCCTTGCAAGTAGACAGCGAAGTGGAAGGTCGTCGCTTATTAGCGAAGCGCAGCGACAACATATCGTGGGCGAGTATGAAACCAATGGTTTCACACCTACGACACACTCGGAGTCACCGCAAACTGTTCGCCGTGCCGTCCACGCTGAAGGCTTGCATCACAGAAGATCGGCTAAAATGCCCTTCTTGACAGAAAGACATAAAGAAGAACGATAACGTTTCGCACGGGAATATTTAGACTTTGACTGGATTACTTCCATTTTGTTCCGGTTCGCGGTCGCCACTCCAGAACTTTTCGACCCCATCGGCCATCCGTTCTGCGAGCAATGTGCCCTGCCCACTGCCACTTAAGTTTAGCAATTCTTCGGGCTACGTCGGTGACCTTGGTTCTCTTGCGGATGTCTTCATTTCTGATGCGATCACGCAAGTAAACTCCGAGCATAGCCCTCTCCATTGCCCTTTGGGTGACTTTAAGCCGCATACGTCTACTTGACTGCATTGAAAATAATGGGGGTTATACAAAATATTAATCCCTAATGTTCTAGTTTTAATTAGACGTGTTACAAAATGTTTAGCGATATTAATAATTCCTAAATTGAGGTTTAGTTTCAATCTTCTTTTCTTCAGGAAAATGAACACTTAAACTATAACCTCAATATGAGTTACATTTATTGTGACGTCACATAAAAAACATATTCACGAAGTATAAATTTTAATTATGTATTAGTTTTCAGTAAGCAAGCTCTGTTGAATACCGATAGATAGAAGTGGGTATCAACAATTATATTTGTGTGATTAGAATATCCTTGTTATGTTAATAAAAAATGACTTCAAAGTGGGTATACAGATACACAAAAAAATCTTATGAATGGTTACAAGAGAACTTCTTATATCTAGGAGGAATGTGACGTTACAAATCTTATTAAAGTTGTTAATTATATGAATAAATGAAACGAATAAAACAATGTTTTGTTATCTGTCAGCACGACTTTTTTTTCCACCTTCCAACACCGAAAAAATATTACACAATCACATAAATAGTTATGATGGGTTATTAACTTATATTTAAATCTTTATAAAAATAAATAATGAGCATGAACCCATTTCAAAATAAATACCTAAGTAAATAGTTTTTGCATGAAATACAAATATTAATAAAAGTGGTTACAAAAAAAAACCCATATTATGTAAACAGGATTTGAACTCAAGACACGTTGATCGTGAACCCACTGCTTAACCTAAACAGCTATCAACACCTGGTAGATATGGTCGAATTTTAGCTATCCAATGCAAATACGATCATGCGTTTGCTGCGTGTATAACAAAAGAGACGGTAATATATATCTTTTTGTTTCGTGGAGAGCGACGCGACAGCTTGCGACAGTAGGCGACTCTGTAGCTGTGGTGTGCGTAGGTACTGTATTGAGACAGCTTACACATACAGCTGCACGGACGCTCGCCCGTGCGTTCACAGCAATATGATCCTTCGCGTGCCTGTGAACTTATGAACGCTTACTGTACATAGTTACTCTGAACGATGCTTGTACGTTTAACGTCGGGCACATACATCTACGAAAACACCAATTTTCTTCTACACATCTGAATCCCAATCGTTATACTACCAGACTTGAAACCTGAAAAACGCATCTCAATAGTGTCAGTGCAGTGAATATGAAAGGTATAAATCTAGCTGAACTGAAAGTATTAGCTCAAGTGGTGAAAATGAGCAAGGTGAAATACAGTGAAAATGATAGTGCGGTTAACACGAAAAGCATTAGTTTAGGTTCAGTAGTTTTACATGTAATTCTACCTTTAGGATTCATAACCACTGTCGTTTTTAGATATAAAACCAAATTGTTAAACCGTCAGCGAAATGATCAGAATCTTAACAATTCTGATAATTTCGTTCTTGAGGAGGGAGGAGTTATGCAACCTGAACCACAACGCGTGATCACCGTGAGAGCGTAAAACGCACCGTTGCAGTTTAGGGTGGTCCGTCTGGAACCTTCCATGCATTTTTGTCAACTTAGCAGATAAGTAGCGTTAAGTCCCATTACATCGGAGCATGTGCTTCTGCTCATACGTAACTCTACTCTTTTATTTAAAACTCCCAAAAACTTGACTAGCTTCATCTCTTTTTTATTGACAATTTTTATTTGAGTGCCTGAAATAAATAAACTCTTTGATAAGTTTTTGAGGTTTGAATCAACAAGAAGTATTTACTAAAAACTGTTGTAAACATTGCAAATAAAATCGTCGTCAATGAAAAATTCGTTTATCTTATTTATCAAGAAGCTGTATGTAATCAATTTTCTCACTACAGATGACCCCAAAGATGAAGTTGCAAGCAATCCAAAAGACTGCAATCCCCAAGCGTGCGACCAACTGTGTCGCCGCCTCAAGTTCCCCAGTGGCGCCTGCGTTAATGGTCGCTGCAAATGTGACAACTTCCTCAATGTAGGCGCTACTTAAGAACTTTGTAATTAATTGCATATTCGCATTATAGATGAACCTGAGACTGACGTTCAAGCGAGTCCGAGTAGATGCAGAGACAAGGCATGTGACTGGGTGTGTCGTGCCCTTAATAACACCAGTGGCGCCTGTGTCGGTGGTCGGTGCAAGTGTACCAAGTCCCTCGTTGCTGAAGGTAATAGCATGTTTCTTTATAATTTAAACCCGGCATTCGTCTTTTGTAATTAGAAGCAGAATCAGTCAAATAGGTCTGATGCTTTCATTTTTTCTTGAACTTTATTTTGTTCATTCGGTTTTCATTCAGTTTCATAGAATGTTTATGAGTTTGTACAAATCACTATTTCTATTATATATTCATTGTCTTTATAAAGGTCCCGAGGCAGAAGATCCAGCGAATATAAGGAAATGCAGTATCAGTGCATGCAGCTCGATATGTAAGAGTGAAAATAAACGTGGAATATGTTACAAAGGTCGCTGCAAGTGTATCAGTACCAAGTCCCTAGATACTGAAGGTAATAGAGGTTCATCTTTTGTAATTATATACAGAATCTGTCAAACATGTCCTATGCTTTTTTTTGTTCTTTCATATTTTATTAAGTTTTACTGCAGGTTTTTAAGTTCTTACAAGTAGGAAAATGCAAGTAAATCGTATTTATTCTCTCTACAGAAGATCCTAAGACAGAAGTTCCAACAAGTCTAAATAGATGCAGTTATAGTAAATGCACCTGAAGTATGCAGTATAAATTTTAGACTTCAGTGTTAAACACCTAATTATGCAACTAATAAACTACCTTCATTCACAGATGCAACTGCTGATACCAACATAGAAGACTCTGTTTCATCAAGAGCTTGCAACAACAGAAGGTGTCACCAAATGTGCCGAAAGCAAAAGTTCCGCGGTGGTGCCTGTGTCGGAGCTAACTGCTACTGCAACAAATTTCTTTCTCAACAAAAAGGTGAGGATCAGATAATTAACAATGAGTCTTCAAAACTGGAAAATTTCTCTTTGATACACTTTTTCAGGAATTGGCTTGGCCCATTTAAAGACTGGTTTTTTTACAGATATAATGACTGACTCTGCCGAATCTGCTTCAAGACGTTCTTGTAACCGCAGAGCGTGTGACGACGACTGTCGTAGATCCGGCTACTATGGTGGTATTTGTATCAAGGGACAGTGCAAGTGTGACCACTTCCTAAACTCAGAAGGTATAATGTATTGTTATCGAAAGTCGTTGTATAAAATTAAAAAAATAGTCAGAAATCCCATTCTTATGTGATTCTTATCTTGCATTTCATATTTTATCATTAGAAATTTATTAACGATTTCTATCTCTAGTTTCTGATGACTTAGAAGATTCAGTAACACCAAGAAGATGCACACAACCGGCATGCAATAATCGGTGCCGCCAATCCGGGTTTCGTTTAGGCGTCTGTACGCCAACTCGCTGCGCCTGCATAACTTTTGTTTCGTCTCCAGAAGGTACAATTTAGATATTAAATACAGTATTTTAATTGGCACATAACAAATGCCCGATGCAGTATAGTATACGTCAATAGCAAAGTTTTCCTTTGATTTTTCTAATAGCTTTTGTTTTTTGTAGATTGTATGAACGACTTTGAGGAATATATTTCAAAACTAGTTTTTGCGTGGTGCGCGAGCTGCGCGCAGCTCGCGTTTTAGGTTTCGCGAAGTTTTTTGAGAATTATTCTCCCTCATAAAAATTAGAAAATTCTGTGGAATCGTTAAAAGATTTTTAGAGCACTTTAAAGATTTGGAAACCCCGCAAGAACCCCTAAAACAATTTAAAAACGAATTCAATAAAACATGGGAATTAAAATAAAAAAATAAAATTCTGAGACATTTTCCTATTAAAAAAATATTACCCTAAAGTTAGCTCGTCGCCGCCCCTTTCATTTTTTAGGATGGGAAATCATCAAATGACTTCTGACTACACTGACTAAAACTGACTAAAACCCATCCATGTTCCTTCCTCACCCTTTATGTTCCGGGGCCGCGGTATCTCTTTCGAACAGGCCCGCAACCCCGGCAGGCTTCGGCCCTTGCGGGCCCCTCCCCTTATGCTGACATCTCTTTGAGGCGCGCGTGGAACACGAACGCGCCGTCGACACGGCCTGTCGTCATTAGACGGACATACTGCTAGCTAGCCCATAGCTAACCGTCCACAGGCCCGCATCTACGGTGGCCGGTAGCCACCACGTGGCCCCCGACGCCCGGTGCGTCTCCCGCGGCGGCTGGGAAGAGAGGCTCTCTCCCTCTCTCGTTCCGCCACCTCCTTCGCTAGCATGACTGCTTCGCAGAAGGAGGTGACGGCTTCCCATTCCGTCTCGCTCCGGACCATGGATTGAACCAGGACGCGAGAGGTCGCCGCCGCCGATCGCCGCTACGAGGACACGGCGGTGCTCCGCTCACGCAGGGCAGACTTCCACCGTGTCCTCCGGTCGATCCTCGCAGTGGAAACAACCGGGCGTTTCCTCCCGCCCGATGAATCAGAATTATGAACATTAGAGACAGAGCAGTTAGGAATCGTGATTGTTATGATAAAAAAATGTTAGGAAGAACATTTTCGGATTTCCAATATTGGAGTTGAAAATTTAGGTGAACTTCGGCGCACCCCGTTTGAACAACCTCAGTCGGTAATTTTTTGGGAAACCGGAAGTAACGTGGCGTTTTGAATCACAGCCGTCTTCAGTCATTTTTTTTTTTTTTTTTTTTTGGGACAAGCCCGCCACACACGCCCAAACCACTGTACTGTAACTCCTGAAAGCCAGAATCAACAGTGGCGACCACCAGAAAAGCGCCGAGACAATGAAGCTCGACGAAGTCCCAGAGAATGAATTTAACTGTCTTGGATCCCGCAACGAAATTAATCAGAAAGTAAAGCGGAGGAGTAGGAAAGAACTGTAATTTCCACTTCCCTCCATATCAGCAGGAGACAGAACGAAACAAGGCCAATAGGCACAAAGGGACGTTTACAACTGGGATAGGCCCAGTTGCCTAGCACCACGGATAAATATTAACGTTAATGGGTCCTAAGTTGAGAGCTGTTATATTTGATTCCAATAATAGGTATGGCAAAAACGCTTGAACGCACGGAAATTTGCTCTAGTTTCCACAAGGTCCGTATAGTAAATAACTCCGGATGTAACCTGTACACTATCCAACATAAAATTGCGTTCATTTTGCCAAAGACTACACTCCCACAAAATGTGATGAGCAGATTGTTCATATTCGCAGTCAGATGTTGAACATTGACAAAAAGGCGAGTCAACAAGCTTGAAGGAAAATAATTTACTCTTAAAGTTGCCATGGCCCGTGAGAAATTGGGCAACACAGTGATCAACCCCCAGCCATGTCCTGTCCAGCCGCTCACGAACGGATGGAAAGAACTGGTGGAGGTGCCTGCCCTTGATGGAATTGTCCCACCTACATTGCCATTCAGATAAAAGTTCCTCCCAGACGTCGGTCTGTGGTTTGAATAATCTAGAAATCCTAGCACGATCACGTACGGTTAAAAAGTCTGCGTCCGTGGTCTCACGCGCGTTATAGTACATTGCCGCCCGCCGCTGCACCTCAAGATCGACTGGAAGTACACCCGCAAGCACCGGAAGAGCTTCGGTACTAACCGTCCTGTACGCTTTGCATAAGAATATCAACGCTAAACGCTGGCTTTGAAGCAATTTACGTCGCACCGCTCCTATGGTGGCCCCATCGGCCCAAACAGGTGCCCCGTAGCACATACAACCCAAGTAAGTAGCCACGTAGATGGTCTTTAAAGTTAAAAATGACAATCCCCACGTAGATTTGGATATCCTCGTTAAGGAATAAAAGATCTTTTTAGCTTTTTCACCGACATTTTTTAAATATAAATATAAATATAAATATCGCTGGACATTAACACACAGCGCCACCTAGTGCCACACTAAGCAAAGCTTGTGTCGTGGACACTAGATAGTTGATATACTACATATGTAACAATATAATTTCTTCCTAAGCTCCGAGTGCAATTGTAAAATAAAAGATTCCAAACACAAAGTAGAATGGTGCTTTAATGATTACATACAATTGTTCAAAAGAGAAGCTTACAGGAAATACAGGGCGTGGGTTTAACAATTTCTTGCAGCTCACTTGTTGCACAGGCAGAAGGCCTTGGATTGCAGGATCCTCACTGAGTTGGAGACAAAAGTTTTCACGAACTATACTATATCACAGGTTCTATCTTATCGCTAACCTTAAAATAGGCTTACAATCTATCAGGTTAGATAAGGGTTATTAATTAAGATACATAGAAGAAGAGAAGTCTAGAGATGATAACTGGGCGCCACACGCTTATGGGCGAATCATAAACGTGAAAAGTAGAATGAAGTGTAGCAGGTTAAAACAATAAGAGAACGGTTACACCTGAGATTGGTATCTTGAGGAGGGCTCCCGTACGTCGGTCACTCAAGGACAGAGGTCAGCGGTTGAGGGCTTGGCGGTGTTCCACTGCTTAGCAGGTACTTGTCCCGGCCGGATAATCCAGTCCAGACAAAGAGAATATAAAAAAAAACTGTCGAGGAAAGAGAAAACACAGCGTTATGCCAAAGCAGTGACATGAAAAGATGTTGGTAGACATAATTGCCGTTTAGCAGATAGACTTACCCGGACGCTGAGAATCGAGGACTGATGAATAAATAGCGGTGTTCTCACGATGATGCAGCTAGGGACGCAATTAGCGAGGTTTATCAGGAATGAATTCACACTCCACGTATTCCAACTATTTCGTGTTAATAGTTCACGGTGACTTTTTCACAATCAATTAGGTCGAGGTTCAGAGAGAAAAGTAAAAGAAGCTCCCGGGGCATGTCGGGTCCTATTTATATGTTCTTTTAACGTTATTTTCTAGAAACTTGATTTGAACTCGTTTTTCTTCCCCATAAATCTCGAATGTTCCCCAGTCCGTTCCATAAACAATGCAGACTTGTGCGTTACTCGAATGATCCGATTATAGTCTATGGTTAAGAAAATTATTTAAAGATAAATGAAGAGTTATATAGAATCGAATAGAGGAAGATTTGTAGATTCTAAATAACTAATTACTCCCATTGTGGATTAAATATTCATAAAGTTATTGTTATAAGTTTATAGGTACCATAGATAATTTAGGCTCTATATCAGGACGTTCAAATGTGAAAGCAAGAAACCTACTCCACGCCAGATGTCAGTTCGGGCGCTATTGCATGAACGAGATGACAGGATGGTTATGCATTTAGGTGTGAGAGAGATGGCAATACACGCACGACAGACTCTGCCGCTATTTGTCACTAGATAGCGCTAGGTGTTTTTATGAAAAGAAAAGGATGGAAATAGCTAGACATCCATGCAAGAATGAGAGGACGCATATATTTGGATGATTGCTTGTGGAAATGGTTCTGCTACTCCTCACAAGATTGAGCCAATAGTATAGAAATTATGATTTCTATGCTGATAAAATGAAAATGTCAAACGTCAGACAGAGTTGTTGTTTGTTGACGAGTTAAGTCTACATAAAATGTAGAATTAGCAATTATTGCGTGGAATTGAGTTGATGAAGATGTATGAGTACCTAGCCGTGTGTGAGGTATAAGGTAACTGTGCTGTGTAATGGTATATAATATTGGATGGAACAGAAATGAAGGTTGGTACCATCAAAGTTTATTATCAATGTAACATATTAAAAAAATGATATGTTACAATACCTCATTAGTTGAGAGAAAAAAAAAATAAAAAAAAGGAACTGGGATGAGGTGTGTGAAGGACAGGTCGTTATCCCCACACAGTAAAGAAAAGAAAGCGAAAGCGTGAGGAAACATGAAGGGAATAGACAAAGCAAGAACAGAGCAAGAGGGGAAAAAATATAGAGAAAGGAGAGTTGTGTAGAGAAAGGAAAGGTTGTGTAGAGAAAGGAGGAATGGATGGCACAATATAGTAGAGTAGGAAAGTAAAGAAAGTTGTGGGTTGGGAATCAAGTAAGGAGAGGAAAGGGCAAAAATTAACGAAAACAAAAGCGTGTAGAAAAAAAATCCATATACATATGCTACATGCCAGCTGTAAACAAATAAGTTATATAGATAAACGGAATACATGAACAATATAGATAATTGATATCGACGGTGGGTCTTACTTCCGGCCTATGTACCATGCGCCCTTGCCGAAACTTTAAAGTGTGCGTAAACTAGATAAATATGGATATACATGAATAAAATAGAGTGCCGATGGCCTATTTTAAGAGTCGCAGCCGCTCTGATATATAGATGAGTATAATATACTAGTGTGATAAGAATAATCTGTTGTCGTTAAGGCTTATTTATACATAGTTACAATCCGCTATGAGTAATAAGGCTTTTGATTTTTCATTTATGGGATTACCAGCCGTCCCATAGAATAAACTAGATACTATAAACTTAATATATATATAATAAAAACCATGCAAAAAATACAGTACATAAAAGAATATATAATAGGGTTACGGAATGGGTATCAAGATGAGGGAAAATGTGGGATAGGGAGATGGGACTTTTGGTCGGCTCTTACGACGCGCAAGGGGAGAACGATGGTACTATTCTTTCTCCGGCAACCATACGGATAAGGTAAGAGGAGATAGTATCTAGAGGCAGGGTAAGAGAGAAAGGAGAAAATACTCGTATATAATCAAATACATAAATGAAATGAAATAAGGGAGGGAAAAAAATAGGTGTAGTTATATAGGTACTGATTTTAGAATGTCCTTAATGTGCCAAGTGCCTAAATCCTTGGATGTGTGAAAGTCCTTCAGAATGTATGTAAGAGGAGAGATCTTCTTTTTCACAATACATTTAGTAAATTTAGGAGCAAGTTTTGCAGTGAAAAATTTATTAGCATCAGAAAGTGGATATTCTTTTTTCCATACAGTCTGGCCCTCCTGATATTCAATGTCACGCCTATTTTTGTTGTAATGAATTTTATACTTGGAGTAGGCTTTGGACATGTTTAAGTTTACTTTAATAAAAATGTCTTTAAGATGAGGTAGAGTAGATGAGTATGAAGTCCTGTCGTTAAACAAAATATCTTCTTCTTTAAGTGGAGAGTTAGGGTACCAGTCACCAGAGAGTACAGCTTCGCGGCCATGATTTAGAAAATACGGGCTAAAACCGGTGGATTCACTAACGGCTGTGTTGATTGCAAATTCAATTTTTGGTAATTCTTCAGCCCATTTTCTGTGGTCTGTACCTACATAGGAAGATATGGCAGTGACAATGACGCGATTAGTCCTTTCAGAAGGGTTGTTTTGTGGCAGGAACCTACAGTTGTAAAAGGAATTAGGAATTTTATACTTCGCAACCAAATCCTTCATGGCATTAGAGATGTACTGGGGACCGTTGTCCATGACAATTGTTTGAGGAATCCCATACTTCATAAATATATTGTTTTCAATAATGGAAACTACTGTTTTGGCAAGTGAGTTCCTCATAGGAAATATGCATGCATATTTAGTGAAAACGTCGGTGACTACTAGAATGAATTTGTAGCCCTGATAAGATCTAGGTAAGGGACCCATTATGTCTGTAGAGATCATTTGGAAGGGACGTTGGACCTGTTTGGGATTTTTCATGATGCCTGGGGGCCCTTCATTCGTGCTCTTATACGCCAAGCAAACTTGACAATTTTTGATGTATTTCTTGACATCTCTATGTAGAGATGGCCAATAGTAAGATTGAGTAAGACGTTTCAAAGTCTTAAAGGTGCCTAGATGGGCTGCACTGGGGTGGTCATGACATTTAGCTAAGACGTCATGCCGCGATTCGAAAGGAACCACGAGTTTCCACTCACAGTCAGCAGAGAGAGGGTTGGGATTTCTCATCCTTTTATATAGACGATCAGAAATCAGTTTCCAATCAGCGAACTTGTGGGGTGAAGATTTGACATCTTGTACTTTCTTGTGGTACCAAGAGTCTTTAGTAGTAGAAGAAGAAGTAGGGTAGTCTTGAGGTGGATCGTCATCAGAAGTGACATTCACGGGAAATGAACGAGAGAGAGCGTCGGCCAAGGCATTGTCAGAGCCCCTACGATACTCAATTTTAAGATTAAATTGAGAAAGCCGGACTGCCCATCTCGCCAATCTTCCCGTAGGAGACTTAAGACTGACAAGCCATTTCAGACTACTATGATCTGTGTAGATCGTAGTGGGGAAGGGAGAGCCTTCAATATAACCCCTAAATTTTTCCAGAGCAAAAATTAAAGCATTGAGTTCCTTTTCAGTGGTGGCATGGTTTCTTTCTGGTTTAGTAAGCGAACGGCTAGCGAAGGCGACAGGATGTTCTTTACCCTCGTCATCCTTTTGAGAGAGGACACAACCGAGACCTAAATCAGAGGCGTCGGTAGAGATGATAAAAGGCTTATCAAATTTAGGTATAGAGAGAATGGGTGCAGATACCAAACGTTGCTTAATTTCGTTGAAGGCAAGGATAGCTTCTTGCGGAAAACTAAAAGCTTTGCCCTTGGGTTGTTTTTTTATTAGGCTATTTATAGGAGCAGTTACTAAAGAAAAATTTTGGATAAAACGCCTATACCATGACGCCATGCCTAGAAACCGTCTGACTTCTTTTTGGTTAGTAGGGACAGGGTATTCTAAAATGGCCTTGACCTTGTCACTGTCGGTGCGTAGTCCGTGTCGGTCGACGATGAACCCTAGAAACTTAAGGGAGGATCTGCAGAAAACTGACTTTTCAAAATTGATGGTGAGACCTACTTCTTTTAAACGTTGATAGACGCGCTTTAATAAATCGACGTGTTCGTGATATGAATTACTCACTAGTATTATGTCATCGATGTAGGTGAACAGGCGGCCAGCAAACTCTGGTCCAAAAACTTTATCCATAAGTCTCATCATTCTAGCAGATGCATTTACAAGTCCGAAAGGCATGCGGCAAAATTGGAAAGCCCCAACTCCTGGAATAGAGAAACTAGTCTTTTCCCGGGAGTCTGGGTGCAAATTAATCTGAAAAAATGCACTTTTCAGGTCAATAGAGCTTAGAAATTTAGCATTATTAAGCGAATCAAGTATATCTTGGATACGTGGCATAGGATATGAGTCTATTTTGGTAACACTATTCAGTTTTCTACTGTCTAGGCAGATCCTTAAGTCTCCGTTGGGTTTGGGTACTACTAAGAGAGGGGAATTCCAAGGTGAATTACTTTTTTCAATAATACCCATTCTCAGCATATCATTTATTTCGGCCTCGACTCGCTGTTTATAGTGAACTGGTATAGGGTAGTATTTTTGTTTCATTGGGGGATGATCGCCAGTGTCAATGACATGTTCTTCAAGATCAGTGAGACCTAAGTTGTTAGAATCAGCAGAAATACTTTTAAAATCAGTGATAATGTTATCAATCTGAGATTTTTGTTCAACCAACAGATCCTCGTAAGCATGTAAGTGTGTGTTTGTGTCAGTTAAAGAGTTGAAAGCAGAAGGACACTGTGAGTCGGTCGTATATTCCAGTATATCCTGACATAAGTTAAATGCCCTAAGAAAATCTACACCTAAAATAAGAGGACTGTTAATATCTGTGCACACATTGAGAGTAATTAGTCTTAATTCGGATTTGTAAGTAATAGGTATCGTAATGGATCCTAAAATATTAAGGTTGGCGTTATTGCCAACTTTAAGAGTTTTAGAAGATGGCTGAAGATGAGTCTGTAGTCCTAATTCCCTAAGCGTCCCTAGCGCATCACTGCTGAGTATTGAAGTTGATGCACCAGAATCGGCCAAGGCCAAGCACTCTGTTCCCAAAATGTTGACTTTGATAAACGCTCGGTTGTCAGGCAAGTTTGACTCAAAAAGTGGAGCTATCTTCTGAGAGGAGAAAAAGTTTTTTAAATAATTTAGATATTCCTGCCATTCCTGGTCAGTAGTATGTTTAGTTAGTTTAGAAGATTCAGGTTTATGAGAGAGAGAACATGCTACTGACCGCTTATTCAGTTTTTTGAACAAGTGCAGTCGCGAGTAAGCACATTAGGTTTTTTACATTTGAAACATATAGGTGTATTGTATACATTGCACTTTGAATAGTGATGTTCGCCACTACACTTTAAACAAGTTACACTATCTTTTTTTAGCATAGCGGGATTGTTAGCATTATGGGAGACGGTAGCAACATCTCCCGATGAAGGTTTTTGTTTAATAAACGGTTTATCTACCGATTTAACAAGATTAGATTTCACTGTGAAACCGGGAACAATTGCAGTATTGCCTGAATTTAAGGCACCTCTATTCTCACATCTGTGCCTTGCTATGTCTAGACTGGAGCACACTGATTTGAGTTCCGCAATCGAAGAGAACTCATGGAGAGCTAATTTTGCAATATAAAAGGTGTTCATATTTGATGATATTATTTCCAACTTTTCGGTTTCCGTGAGTGGTTTTGATAGTTTAGACATCTCATAAAGCATGAGATTAATATAAATTTTTATGTCTTCAGATTTTTCTTGCAATCTGCCTTTTATTTGCAGTAGTAGTCGTCTGTCATAATCAACAGGTAGAAATTCCTCTTTTAGATAATCAAAAAGTTGAGAAATCGAAGTTATATTATCCCTGTAACCGCGGAACCATATCAATGCATCGCCAGCAAGCAGATGTGAGAAGTTTGAGAGCAGTTCATGGTCTTGGGCAGAGCAGGAGGCAGCTAATTCTTTAATTTTCTCAATAAATTCCAAGACACAGGTGTGTCCGTCAAAAGTTACACCCCATTTTAATATTGGAGAATTTCTAATTGGAGAGGAGTGAGAGGGATAAGGAGGAGGGATAGGAATGGATACTCCCTCAGAGTGTACGTCCTCATCGACACCGTTCTTCCGAACGTCTGTGATGTGGTTTTCTTCATCACCGGAAGCAGTCGGATGTAGGTGTTGTTTTGACGGGGAAGGATCTCTACTGCGCGGTGGATTATTTGTGATCCAAAAGCGGAGTCTGTATAACTCCTCCAGTAGAGATGATTTGTTCCGCCTTTGGTCCCTGGTCTGCCCTGCCAGTCTGTCTAGACGGTTTATGACGTGAGTCAACCTTGCCCAGCATTTTTGTAAATGCGTAGTTGTGGAATATTTGGGGACAAGAGCGCTTAGTTCGGCCAACTTCCGTGCACATACCTCCAGTTCTGTTCCCGTGTTAAGGGAACCAATAAATTTGTCCTCGACCTCTTCAGCGGCCGGTTCAGCCTTCACCAGCAGGGCCGCCAACATCTCCGCTGTGGCACCACGCTCGTGTTCCACTCCCCGCAGGTTGAGCTCGTAAGTGACCTCTGTCCTTGAGTGACCGACGTACGGGAGCCCTCCTCAAGATACCAATCTCAGGTGTAACCGTTCTCTTATTGTTTTAACCTGCTACACTTCATTCTACTTTTCACGTTTATGATTCGCCCATAAGCGTGTGGCGCCCAGTTATCATCTCTAGACTTCTCTTCTTCTATGTATCTTAATTAATAACCCTTATCTAACCTGATAGATTGTAAGCCTATTTTAAGGTTAGCGATAAGATAGAACCTGTGATATAGTATAGTTCGTGAAAACTTTTGTCTCCAACTCAGTGAGGATCCTGCAATCCAAGGCCTTCTGCCTGTGCAACAAGTGAGCTGCAAGAAATTGTTAAACCCACGCCCTGTATTTCCTGTAAGCTTCTCTTTTGAACAATTGTATGTAATCATTAAAGCACCATTCTACTTTGTGTTTGGAATCTTTTATTTTACAATTGCACTCGGAGCTTAGGAAGAAATTATATTGTTACATTTTGGCGCCCAACGTGGGGCGAATCATAAACGTGAAAAGTAGAATGAAGTGTAGCAGGTTAAAACAATAAGAGAACGGTTACACCTGAGATTGGTATCTTGAGGAGGGCTCCCGTACGTCGGTCACTCAAGGACAGAGGTCAGCGGTTGAGGGCTTGGCGGTGTTCCACTGCTTAGCAGGTACTTGTCCCGGCCGGATAATCCAGTCCAGACAAAGAGAATATAAAAAAAAACTGTCGAGGAAAGAGAAAACACAGCGTTATGCCAAAGCAGTGACATGAAAAGATGTTGGTAGACATAATTGCCGTTTAGCAGATAGACTTACCCGGACGCTGAGAATCGAGGACTGATGAATAAATAGCGGTGTTCTCACGATGATGCAGCTAGGGACGCAATTAGCGAGGTTTATCAGGAATGAATTCACACTCCACGTATTCCAACTATTTCGTGTTAATAGTTCACGGTGACTTTTTCACAATCAATTAGGTCGAGGTTCAGAGAGAAAAGTAAAAGAAGCTCCCGGGGCATGTCGGGTCCTATTTATATGTTCTTTTAACGTTATTTTCTAGAAACTTGATTTGAACTCGTTTTTCTTCCCCATAAATCTCGAATGTTCCCCAGTCCGTTCCATAAACAATGCAGACTTGTGCGTTACTCGAATGATCCGATTATAGTCTATGGTTAAGAAAATTATTTAAAGATAAATGAAGAGTTATATAGAATCGAATAGAGGAAGATTTGTAGATTCTAAATAACTAATTACTCCCATTGTGGATTAAATATTCATAAAGTTATTGTTATAAGTTTATAGGTACCATAGATAATTTAGGCTCTATATCAGGACGTTCAAATGTGAAAGCAAGAAACCTACTCCACGCCAGATGTCAGTTCGGGCGCTATTGCATGAACGAGATGACAGGATGGTTATGCATTTAGGTGTGAGAGAGATGGCAATACACGCACGACAGACTCTGCCGCTATTTGTCACTAGATAGCGCTAGGTGTTTTTATGAAAAGAAAAGGATGGAAATAGCTAGACATCCATGCAAGAATGAGAGGACGCATATATTTGGATGATTGCTTGTGGAAATGGTTCTGCTACTCCTCACAAGATTGAGCCAATAGTATAGAAATTATGATTTCTATGCTGATAAAATGAAAATGTCAAACGTCAGACAGAGTTGTTGTTTGTTGACGAGTTAAGTCTACATAAAATGTAGAATTAGCAATTATTGCGTGGAATTGAGTTGATGAAGATGTATGAGTACCTAGCCGTGTGTGAGGTATAAGGTAACTGTGCTGTGTAATGGTATATAATATTGGATGGAACAGAAATGAAGGTTGGTACCATCAAAGTTTATTATAAATGTAACATATTAAAAAAATGATATGTTACACATATACATATACTTTTTTTTTTTTTTAAATACATACTTATTATACATATAAACATCCATGACTCGGAAACAATTGTCCATGCTCACCACATAAACATTTGCTCCTACCGGGATTCGAACCCAGGACCCTAATAACGTAAGGCAGCGTCACTACCACTACGCCATTCGAGTCGTCAATTTATGTGATCTATGAATGAAAAATTCTTCTCTAAGACCAGTCCAAGGTAGCACACGGACTGCTTTCTTTTCACGGGAACGTTATTAAATTTAATGCTCGGCCACGATTTAAGATCACCTTTTAAAATTAGTTGAAATGTTTTATGCGGTGCAAAGGTCAGACGGTTTCGATCGCCCCACTGAGATATTAATCGTAGGCAAGTGTCAGCTAAATTCTCGAGTCCAGCCCAGGTACTTGACTGAATGAGCAGCAGGCCGTCGTCCGCGTAACCGGTTAATGAACAGCCCGGTGGGAGTGGGAGCGCGAGGAAATCATCAAAACCTATATTCCATACATACGGAGAGATTACCGAGCCCTGTGGACATCCCATGGTACTTTGACATAGAATGATGTCCGAGTTTTAGTTGCGCGGTACCATTTAAAAAGAATGAATGAACAAGATTATATATGTTTTTGTAGCAGCCACGATTTTTCATTTTAAGTAGTAGCATCGGCCACCAAGCGTTATCAAAAGCCCCGGAAATATCTAAAAAGATTCCAACCACGTACTTGTGTTCAGAGTTATTAACAATTTTTCTAACAGAAAGTGCCGCGTCAACAGTAGATTTACCCACGGTGAATCCGAATTGGTTGTTATGAAACTTTGGTCCGTCCGGTAGCAAACGCGGAACGATAAGGCGCTCCAGGAGTTTTCCCAAATTTGGTAGTAGGGTTAAGGGCCTGTACGACTTAGGGTCGTCCGGTGGCTTATCACCACTTTTTGGAATTATTCGTATAAAGCCACGTCGCCATACGCGAGGAAAAACGCCTTCCGCAATACATCGGTTGAAAACAGATAGAATGGCGTCGCCCGCTGTTTTACACGCTTCTATTATCATCCGATTAGATATTTTATCTTCACCTGCTGATTTTTTAAGAGGCAGTTTCCTGACAACAGTAATGAATTCGTCAATGGATGGAAGGTCTGACGCTGGTGATTCAGGTGGCACAGCAGCCCACGCTCTGATCTGGTGATGGTAGTCATTGTCATTTACCGGCGAATCATCAGGTATCAGAGTATTTAATAGAACTTCGGTCGTTTCCTCAATACCGGTGGTGTGTTTATTATTTACTTTAATGTTTTGGATAAACGCTAGGTCGACCGATCGATTAGCTTTGAACTCATGATACAAAGGAGACCACGGACCTTCTTTATCTAATTTTTCTACAATTTTTCGCAGTAAATTACCCTTAGATTTTTCAGTCGATGCTCTGTAGCGGGACCTGGCAACTCTAAACGCATTTAAAGCAATGGTATATGGTTCTCCGGTGACTTTTTGTTTTTTAAGCTTGTTTAAATGTCTACGTGCTCGGCGATAGCTTTTACGTTGTTCAATTGGGTAGTCACACCACCAATCACATCTACGGAGGTTGGTCATAGATGCGCGACCAATAGCGATGTCAGCACAGTAAGTGAAGGTGTCTGACATAATTTCAGCACTTTCTTCAGCTGACAGCCCATCACGAGTGAAGTCTTTGGCGTGACTTGCAAAAAGCGAGCCAAAGAATTCCCAGTTCGCGCCTTTACTTTTATATCTAAAATTACCAGTGATATGAGTCGGACCTTGAGTAGACACCGGAACAAATTCGTACACGATCAGGCGATGATCACTGCAAGACGCATCTGGTAAGACACGCCACCTATCCAAGCGAACGTCTGCACTAGAAAGTGTGACGTCAATACAAGATTCGCCCATTGGGCTGCAAAAAGTAGGTGGTGCATCAGGGGTATTATGAATCGATAGGTTCATTTCAGCAATAAAATCTTCAACAGCACAACGTCGGTCGGAATCCGTTGACCTAACCTTGCCATACCACAGAGACGATGACGCGTTAACATCAGCGCCAACGATAACTTTACAGCCCGCGAGTGACTGCAAGACGTGACGGAGGTTATGTATATGAGGAGCAACAGGATCTGAGTATTGAAAGTAACAGCTCACAACGTAAACTTTGAAAGAAGCTGATGAGACTTCCGCAACGGCACAGTGGGGCGTCATGAGGTTACGCCAAGATGTTACTGTAAAGTTAGAAGAACGCGTCACGTAAATTCCGGCTCGTGCCTTGCTGTCCAGCTGAACTACTTTGTGGCGTAAGTGTGCATTCTGGTATTGTTCTTGAACAAGTACAATGTCTAAGTTATAATCGATAATTAATTTGTCTAGTTCAGAGGTCGCCACCCTATCGTTGTGGAGATTTAATTGTCCTATATTTAAACTATCCATTATTTTAGTAGTTAGTGTTGAGGATTAACTGTTCGAGCTTAAGTTTGTATGTGGTACACTCTGGAGACCCGCAACGATGGTCAAACAGTTTTTTAAAACGTTTACACGCCACGCAAGTCGGTATATAATTTGAGTTATCCTTGTGCGGGCAGTTATTTGTTTCATGCGCTTCGGAGCAGTTAGCACAGGTAGGTGATTTGTTAACGCAATGTTTCTTAACGTGACCGAACTGTTGACAATGTAAACAACGAACTACCTCCACATCATCGATGAAACGGCAAGTCGCCCAATCAATAAATAATTTTTCTTTGGTGGACACCAGATGTTTACGTACGGAGGACTCGATTTCAACACCTATCCACTTAGCCCTCTTCAGTCAAGTAAATATCCTTAAAAAACCCTGAAAAGCTTAAAATTTGACACAAACTCATACCCATCAGTGGGATGTGAACCGCTTGAACGACCCCAATCGGACCAGGTTTCGTAAACCGGAAATGGCACGGCCGCCATCTTGAATGTCTAAAATGTCACAATTTCGCAAACTAACCAAGATATAAGCTACCTGTCAGTAAAAAAACGGTGGTTATACGTTGAATATGGTAGAACAAAAGAATTCACCAAATTTGGGTCTGACCCGAAAATTCATGAACCAATGGCTCTCGGAGTTGCCAGCTGAAAGTGTTGAAAATGGGCAAATTACATTTGGGGCGTCTCATTCTCGGTGGTTATGCAAAATTTTCATTTAAAATGTCGTAATTTCTGCTTTTTTGGCAAAATCTGGGAAAATACCTTAAAAGTGGGGAGAATTTTTGTCACACTCATCAATGGAGAACATAACCGGTTCATACATCACAATCCGGTCAGGGGATACCAGCGGTCCCATTTATCATGTCGAAAATTGGGATTTTTGTCAATTTTACAAGATGGCCGCTTTACTATCTTGTGTTTCTGAAAAGTCATAATTTTCTGAAATCTCGATGATACAGGCCACCGCGCGAAGTAATAGTCGTTGCGAACCTTTGAGTTTGGTAGAACGTAAGAATTCGCCAAAATCGGGTCTGACTCGAAAATTCAAGCCCCAATGGCTCTTGAGGTTGCTAGTTGAAAGTAATGAAAATGATCAATTGTCATTTGGGGCACCCTATTTTTGGTGGTGATGCAAGATGTTCGTTCAAACTATCGTCATTTCTCCTTTTCATGTTTTTGGGGAAAATCTGGGAAAGTACCATAAAACAGGGGATTTTTTTTGCATCAAGCAACACCTCTTAACAAAATCACAACCACTTCATAAATTTTGAACCCGTCAGATGTTGTTAACTACCCGAAAAATCGTCTCGAAAATTGTGATTTTTCGTTGATTTCACAAGATGGGCGCCAAACTGTCCGCCATCTTGTTTTCTAAAAAGTCATATTTTTTATAAAACCGGTGTACTTGGTGCTGCCAACTGTTGAGTTTGGTAGAACAAAACAATTCGCCAAAGTCGGGTCTGACCCGAACATTCAAGCCCCGATGGGTGTCGGGGTTGCCCGCTGAAAGTTATGAACATGGAAAAATGTCATTTGCGGCATCCCATTCTTGGTTATACACAATTTCTATTCAAAATGTCGTTATTTCTACTTTTCATGATTTTGAGCAAAATCTGGGAAAATACACAAAAAACGGGGAATTTTTTGGCACCAGGCAACACTCCTTAGCAAAACACACAACTTGTTAAAATTCAAACCCGGTAAAGTCAGATGTTGTGTCGAAAATTCGGATATTTAGTCGTTTTTACAAAATGACCGCCACACCAGCCGCCATTTTGTTTTTCTGAAAAGTTATATTTCTGGAAATCTCAAGGATACAAGCCACCGATGGGTGTACTTGGTGTAGCCAACTTTTGAGTTTGGTAGAACAAAGTAATTCGCCAAAGTCAGGTCTGGCCCTTAGATTCAAACCCCAATGGCTTTCAGGGTTGCCAGTTGAAAGTGATGAAAGTGGTCAAAATAATGTCATTAAGAGCATCCCATTCTTGGTGATTATGTAAAACTTCCATTCAAAGTGCCGTTATTTCTACTTTTCGTGTTTTTGGGAAAAAATCTGTAAAATTACCCTAAAAGTTGGGTAAGTTTTTACATCAGGCAACACTCCATATGAAAACACACAACCGCTTCATACAACTCAAACCCGTCGGATGTTGCCAACTACCCGAAAATTCGTGTCGGACATTCGGATTTTGAGTCGTTTTTACAAGATGGTCGCCACACCAGACGCCATTTTGTTTTTCTGAAAAATCATAATTTTCTGGAAATTTCAAGGATACAGGCCACCAACAAGTGTACTCGGTGTTGCCAGCTTTTGAGTTTGGTAGAACAAAACAATTCGCCAAAGTGAAAAAGTCCCAAAAATAAAAAAGTTTAATATTTTTTGGGGTTGCCAGTTGAAAGTGATGAAAATGGTCAAATGTCATTTGGGGCACCCCAAAGTTGCCAGCTAGACAAAGTCTCTAGTGATGCAACGAATACTACTTTTACGAATACGAATACGAATATCAAACCTACTATTCGGCGAATACGAATAAGAATATCTCACTATGGTAATACTGACTTATATATTTGATGAATGTTTACTCTTCTAATACTTAAAATGTACAACAGGCAATTTTTTATTTAAAAAACGTAAAATTTGTAGATTTTCTGGTTTTAGGCGATTTCTTTTTTCAGTCAGGATGTTCCCAGCCGTTGAAAAAAGTCTTTCCGAGGCGACTGTACATGGCTTCAGTGAACATTTTTTTGGGCGAGATTATTCAGACTTGGAAAATGGACATCTTCTCGCCAAAAGGCCAGTGGATCAGCAGGCGATAAATTAAATATTCGTATTAGTATTCGCCGAATACGAATATTCGGTAAATGTCTACTATTCGGCGAATACGAATATTCGTATTCGTATTCGTTGCATCACTAAAGTCTTCATTCAAAATGTCGCCATTTGTACTTTTCTTGTTTTTGGGGGACATCTGGGAAAATACCCCAAAAATGGGAAACAAATTGCACCAGGCAACACTTCAACAAAACCGTGTGGTAGAATTCGAACCCGTCAGATGTTGCCAACTACTCAAAAAATGCATTAAAAAAAAGTAGAAAATTCCACCGTTTCACAAAATGGCCGCCACAGCGTCCGCCATCTTGGATTTGAATCTCCTCTATAATTTTCCTTTAAGTAAAGCACTTCCGGTCAAGTGACCGGAAGTGCTTTACATGTGTCCAAAACTAACCCCTAACCCATCTCTCACCTATTCCGAGACGGCTTCACGGCATGTCAATCAATGAGTGGCTTTGTAGTTTTATTTAATATAAAAATAAAAATAAAATAAAATTTATATGATATAAAATAAAATAAATAAGTAATATTAATATAACAGACGATGTCTTCTTTAATGCAGAAGGTAATGTCACGCTCGCAGACGATAGATGGAGCAAATAAAAAAATTGGTTGTCTGTAAAGTCGGTTTACGGACGATAGATTTACGTGATAACGTCATAATCATTATTTTATGTAATACAAAAAAGGAGGTGGAACGTTACTATGGAACGTTACTATGGAACGTTACTATTTTTCATGAGTGTTGCTGGTATTATCAATTTATAAGACGTTATCACGTCAAAACTATTTTATCTTTGCAGTGATTCGGTAACACAATTCTAATAAACAAAATCGCATTAAAAAAAAGTAAAGCATTCTTTGTTTGCTGTTTTAGATCCATCACTGTCAATAGTCATTAAGAACGCAATCCTTGATTTTCATCTTTTACAACTTCAGAATCTCTGAAATTATACTTCTTCGGTTTGTCCCACTCAAAGACTGCCATGTTCGTTTTGCAGACACCATTACTGCACCTGCCGAATCTGTTTCACGACGATCTTGTAACCGTAGAGCGTGTGACGACAAATGTCGTAGATCCGGCTATTATGGTGGTATTTGTATCAACGGACAGTGCAAGTGTGACCACTTCCTAAACACAGCAGGTATAACTCTATGCAAAACTAATTTCATATTATTAAATAATTAGTCCGAATTCCCATTTATATGTGAGTCCGTCTTCTAAATTATGAATATGGCTGATTTCGCTGAGTTATTTTATTAAAAAAGCTATATGTTTCAGGAATAGATGAGCTTTCTGAAGAATCGCCCGAAACCGAATCGACAGAGGATCAGACTGAACGTGGTTGCAACCCGCGAGCGTGTAACCAATTATGTCGCAGACTGAAGTTCAAAGGTGGCGCCTGTGTCAATGGTCGCTGCAAGTGCGGCCACTTCTTCGGAACAGGAGGTAATATTACTATTTTCAATAAATGTATTGTAATTGGTTATTCCGGCTTGGAACAAAAACGTTGGCTTGCCTAAATTATTTTGCTCGTTGTCGTTTTGTTAAACCATGCAAACATCCTTTTTACTAGACGCTGCTGACGAATATTCAGAATTAGACACGAGACGTGGCTGCAGAATAACTAAATGCAATCGCACTTGTACCCGTCTCGGCTACGACAGCGCCACATGTGTCAATCGTCGCTGCAAGTGCTACAACAAAACACAAGGTTATAAGTAACATTTTTTTATGGTTGTTTAAGTTTTCATGTGACTTTTGTTAACATTACAATTTTTCCATAAATAAGTACTTAGCCGCATGACGAAGTTTCATCAGCTCTTCTGCCGAAGCTTTCCAGAAATATTTTCCAAACTAATATTTTGACTTCTTTTTTTAATAGATGCATCTCCACTAAACGATGTAATCAGTGACGAAAACAGAAATTCTAATGAAATCTTTAGGACTAATGAAGGTGATGTATCAAATATGTAATATAAAATTTAAATCAGTATAATTCAAGTAAATCTTTGAAATTCTATAGTTTTCATTCTAACTAGAAAACTTGGACTTATAGAGAAATACGATAGCTTTTCATAAACTAAGTTCTCCTCTTTAAATAATTCTACACTTATGTTTTCGACCATCCAAATCCTATTTTTCCTTGCAGATAAGCTGACTGATGCTTCGCCTAGAGAATTATGTGACCCAACTAGGTGCGATAACGTGTGTCGTCGTCGCGGATACGTCGGAGGACGGTGTCGCTTTAACGAATGTCAGTGCTTTAAATGATTATTGCTAGCTGGCATTTTAGATATAAATTAATTAGGGATTGCAATTGCTGGATCCAGCATACAGCAATCCAGCTGGATCCAGCGCCTTTTTAAATATGCTGGATCCAGCATACAGATGCTGGATCCAGCAATGCGGATCCGCAAACGTATCAAACCCAAGACTGATTGAACCTAAGACTGATTGCTACTGATTAGCCGTCCTATCATTAAACATAAACGTAATAAGGAGAGACTGGATTATATGCAATTTATAAAGCTTGTTATATGCATGAAACATGCTTGAAATATGCAAGGAAATTTTCAGAATATGTGAAATTAAATGATAGATTTTAGGAACACCCAAAATAAAAAAGAGAAAAGTAAGTTTTCATTTTTTCTATTTCCAAATCAGCATACAATGAGTAAATTATTTTTAAAATTATTTAAAAAGTTTGTAAACGATCAAGTATGTTTCCAAATTTTCAGTGGTAAGATTGTCTGTAGTTTCGTCAGCTGAAATTCAAATGAAGTTAACTTTGAATTCATTCGTTGCTCGTTTGTTACGTCAAAGGGATTCATAGGTTCCACTGTGAGGATCGACCGGAGGACACGGTGGAGCACACGGTGGAAGTCTGCCCTGCGTGGGCGGAGCTCCGCCGTGTCCTCGTGACGGCGATCGGCGGCGGCGACCTCTCGCGTCCGGCCCTGGTTCAATCCATGGTCCGGAGCGAGACGGAATGGGAAGCCGTCGCCTCCTTCTGCGAAGCAGTCATGCTAGCGAAGGAGGTGGCGGAACGAGAGAGGGAGAGATCCTCTCTTCCCGGCCGCCGCGGGAGACGCAACGGGCGTCGGGGGCCACGTGGTGGCTACCGGCCACCGTATATGCGGGCCTGTGGACGGTTGGCTATGGGCTAGCTAGCCGTCCGTCCGTCTAACGACGACGACAAGCCGTGTCGACGGCGCGTTCGTGTTCCACGCGCGCCTCAAAGAGATGTCAGCATAAGGGCAGGGGCCCGCAAGGGCCGAAGCCTGCCGGGGTTGCGGGCCTGTTCGAAAGAGATACCGCGGCCCTGGAACATAAAGGGCGAGGAAGGAACATGGATGGGTTTTAGTCAGTAAGAGTATGACACTCCCTCCCGCTCCGCCCAGAGTGGGAGAAGTCATTTGATGATTTCCCATCCTAAAAAAAAAAAAATAGGGATTCATAGGTTAGGTTAGGTTAGAATTGTGACTAGGGATTGCAATCCAGCGGCGTTTTCAATCCAGCTGGATTCTTGCTGGATTGACCTGAATCCAGCTGGATCCAGCGCGATTGTTCGTAAATATGCAATAGCATATTTTACCACTTTTTGCTTTTTTTATTCTCAGCGGTAATAACCGCCGAGAATGGCTTAAATAAGCAAATGCATATAATCAGGTGTCTAGGGTAATAAGATATTGCTTTCTTAGGGCAGATTCAACCAAACTAGAGTAAGTTGTTACTCGAAAGTAAGCTACTGCTTTGTATGACAATTATTATTCTCGAATAAACAATTGCATAGTAAGTGGTAGTTTACTCTCGAGTAAAAACTTACTCTAGTTTGATCGAATCCATCCTTAGAAACATTATCTTAAATGTTATATGAGGTTATATGTTATTTAATTTTAAGTTGATTCTTTTGATCTCAAATGGTTAAGAAACCAAAGAAAATTGAAAGAATTCATAGATTATCGTAAGAAGTTCCTTATACAAATTACTTAATAAAAAAAGTCTTACAAAAGGTCGTCTTTTTATTTTAGTTCCACATTTTGCTGGATCCGCGCTGGATCCAGCTGGATTCAGGTCAATCCAGCAAGAATCCAGCTGGATTGAAAACGCCGCTGGATTGCAATCCCTAAAATTAATGTCATATTAAGTATAACATGCAAGTATATGTATATTATTATTGTTAGATAGAGAGTAAAGAGCAAGTTTGGGGAATGTTTTAAGAACCACAATTTAATTATCTTTCATTTGTAGTACCTTTGTTGTCTTATATCTTTACTAAACATATATTATATACCTTATTAAGTGGTATGCTGATGATATACCTTATTAAGTGCAACACAGTGTCCGTGACTCTACCATTTTTCTTCACGATACGTATGTTGTACTAAAGTGGCGGTCCTGAGAGAAGTGTTTTGGGTCAATTTAAATTAAATAACGCATTAAAATCATAATTATTAATACATGAAATAAATGTAAAATGAACAATGCATTCAATTATTACACAATTTTAGTAACCTACTTCGTAATTCCACTTCTTCATCTCATTAATTCTATTTTTCACTTCCATTTCTTCATTATCTTCTTTTTAATACGTTTGAACTCTTGCAGTATTATAGGTTTGGCTATTAATTATTAATGCTCAAGCATTAGTGCCATAAATATTTCAAAAACTAAATTTGCCAAATCGGTACAGCCGTTCTCGAGTTTTAGCGAGACTAACGAACAGCATTCAGCATTCGAAAGTGCAGATCATCGATTTATAAATATTCGATGAATCGTTCATTCGAAGTAGCGTTTGACGATAAAAGGTTGTTTCGCAATAAGTTCCATTCGAACAATCCAGTCGACTTTCCGTTAATCGAACAAATGACTCTCGAAGTTACGAGTATGTTACGGACCCAATAAAAAACGATGCTTTATTTGAAACTGTTTAAACACTGTTTAAAACACATGTTTTAAACAACTTGTTTTAAACATGCCAACCCTGGTTGCAGTAATGCATGATGTCTGATTTTATTACTATTGAGTTTTATTTATTACCGAGGTAGGCTGTCCCAGTTTTATTAAACTTATACAAAAACTATGAAAAACAAAACCAAATACACTGAAACTAAAAAACTGTTATTTTTTATGAATTCCAACTTTATTCAAAACTTCTGAAAAAAATGGAAACAGTAAAGCAACAACAACAATTTTGCAAAACGAATGACGAATTTTCATTTTGTTTAATCGCGCGCTAAACGGAAAGCCACACTTTTTGTTGAAAACTTTTTCGTCAACTTAAACTAAACAATAAAAAAGCGGCCAAGTGCGTGTCGGACTCGCCCATGAAGGGTTCCGTAGCAGATTGAATGAGAGGTAAATTGCTGTTTACGATTTATGACGTATTAAAAAAAAACTACTTACTAGATCTCGTTCAAACCAATTTTCGGTGGGAGTTTACATGGAGTTACATACAATGTACATCATATATTTTTTTTAGTTTTATCATTCTCGTATTTTAGAAGTTACAGTGGGGGGACACACTTTTTCCACTTTGGAAGGGTCTCTCGCTCAAACTATTCAGTTTAGTAAAAAATGATTTTAGAAACCTCAATATCATTTTTGAAGACCTATTCATAGATACCCCACACGTATGGGTCTAAAAATGTTAGTGTAAAAATATTAATGCGGTTCACAGAATACATATATCTACTTAATAATATCTACTTGCCAAAGGAGATAGCCAGTATTGGGCTAAAGTATATACAGAAACGATGTGTATATAAAAAAAACTAGATGTTTTACTGATTCAAAATAACATGTAACTATAATAACTTTCTATCGGAATGAGCTAAAAATTACAATTTGAAATATGGTTTTTAATTTAATGTTATTCTAAAACTAGCTCCGTAAACAAGCTGTCAGGTCATTTTAAGTTCGTTCTGAAACCAGTAGTTCTAAAGAAGTTATTAAAAAAACGATATCTATTTTGATTTAGCATTTTTCATGAACATTATAATCATTTATAAAAGAAAAAAGAACATTTAATGAAAGTATTGTTGTTTTAGTAATAGTTATTTATTTATTTCACATCGTTCAAAATCGTGTACATCGGGCGACTGTTTCAAAACGAAAAAATATCGATGGTTGTCAAAATGTCAATGTCACGTCACGCCCGTCGAGATCCGTCATTCGTTTTAGGGATGGGCAAGTGAAAAAAAAAATCGATATTTATCGTATAGATATTTTTAAACAGTATCGATAATTATAGAGTGATAAATATCGATATATCGTCCGTTTTCGGAAGATTATTCAGATATATTCCCAAAGCATTCAAACTTCGTATAAAAGAATAAAAGAAAACAGTATTTTTATTGATGTTTGAGCCTAAATCAAACAAGTAGTCATCAGATATGGACACGAAACGAATTTGATACGAATCCGATACTCTAAAATAAATATCGAATATCGATGTATCGCGATTAAAAATATCGATGATATAAATCGATAATGGTATGGAAAAATATCGATATTTCGATATTTTTCATCCCTAAGTCGTTTTCATACTAGATTTCTGCTATTTTTCTGACGACTTTGGATTGATTTTTCGGACTTGGATACTTGGTATTGTGAATTTTGTTGGACACCCATTTTGAGTATGAAAATGAAGATGATTAAAGTACTGCAAAAATAACTTGTTTTTATGTTACCTACCTAATACTTTTTTATGCTATGCAATAATGCTAATAGTGACATACATATATGTTTTCAAACAATTAAATCAATGTGTCTACTTATGGTAATTATTTTACAATATATTTTGGCATTATAAATACAATTCTTACCATCTCCCGCATAACTTATCTTAGTGACCCAACAACTTATTTTCTTCATAATTCCCATAGAATTTTGAAAAAATCTTTCTAATATTAATACGAGTATGTATGTGTTTTATCTATTAAATAACACATAAGTGATTACTGTTCACATTTGGCCCAACGATGTATGGATTTCTGGCGATCGCCTTTCAGTAGCATAGTTCTTATAGTTTGGGAAAGTGTCTGTGACATACGGACGGACAGACAGACAGACAGACAGACATGACGAATCTATAAGGGTTCCGTTTTTGCCATTTGGCTACGGAACCCTAAAAATGAAAGTTAGACGTCTGAATGAGAAGAAATTCGTCTTGAAGCGTCAAAGACGGAGAGAAGAGTAGGGATGTACGATAATTGCATCTGGTACCGATACGGATCGCAGCTAACCGATACAATTTTGAGGATCGAATCGTTTATATTAATATTTATTTTTTTAGCATTTGTAACATCCTCTGATCCTTTCTTTGTGTAATATAATTAAATGTTTTGTAATTAAATGTATCGAAACAATATTTAAATCTACATTATATCGTTTTAACCTATTATCTCCGCTACCTAAGAGTATTGACTAATCATGCAACTTGTAGTAGACAATATAGTTTGATACGATCCATTCATACAGACACCGGTACTTTTGTCTCAAAAATATCGTGTCGATACTGTAACTTACCGGTTCGGTTTGTACATCACTAGAGAAAATATAGGCAGGCGTTGAGTACCTTCTTAGTACTGGGGTCCTGGTGATGCGGACCGGCTGAGCCTGCCCTTTGTATAAGTCCTTACAATTAACTTGAAGGACAACGTCTTCAGACTTGCTCGATTGTTATCTCCGAACTTTGCAGAAGTGGCTCCGTTGGCAGATCAAAGATTAAATAACAAATATGTCAACCAGTTCCTGAAACATTCCTTTTATTAGCGGAGGGGTCGTAAAACTGATATGACTGTAAATCAAGGGGAAAACATATAAACATTCCTAAATCTCATGTAAACATTTCCAATCTCCATGAATGTAATTGAAACTGATATAAATTAAATTGCGTAAGCAATATTTTCAGAATCAGAATCTAATTTTCTGAAACCAATCTGCAAGCAATATTTATGCTGTATCAGGTCACTCGTGAAAAAACATCGTACGCTTTTTCACAAGTGACCACTGAAAACCAGCGCTGTACTGTGGGCCTCCCATAGGCATAGCACAGCATCATGCTCTGTGGTAACCTACTTGTGGCGATCACGACGTCCAAGCTGACAATTTTTTTTTGTTCCGTCCTTTTTTAGGGTTCCGTTGCCAAATGGCAAAAAACGAAACCCTTCTAGATTCGTCATGTCTGTCTGTCTGTCTGTCCGTCCGTCCGTATGTCACAGCCACTTTTTCCGAAACTATAAGAACTATGCTGTTCAAACTTGGTAAGTAAATGTATTCTGTGAACCGCATTAAGTTTTTCACACAAACTGAACTGAACTGAAACTCATTTTTTTTTTAATTATACCCATACGTGTGGGGTATCTATGGATAGGTCTTCAAAAATGATATTGAGGTTTTTAATATATTTTTTTTCTAAACTGAATAGTTTGAGCGAGAGACACTTCTAAAGTGGTAAAATGTGTCCCCCCCCTGTAACTTCTAAAATAAGAAAATGATAAAACTAAAAAAAATTGTGATGTACATTACCATGTAAACTATCACCGAAAATTGGTTTGAACGAGATCTAGTACGTAGTTTTTTTTTAATACGTCATAAATCATAAACCGCAATTTACCTTTCATTTACAAGCAAGAACTTTTATACTATGTTACTTGCTGTTACGGAACCCTTCATGGGCGAGTCCGACTCGCACTTGTTATTTATTGTGTCACATGTTTAAGTTATTTTTTAGTCATTTTGCGACAGATTAATATTTTATCTTTCTTTCAATTGTCCATTCAATTGACCTAGTCGTCACAGTAGACACCCCACCACTATCTAGCATAAATAAAAACAAACATTTCTTTAATAAATTGCCTCCCAAATAATCTAATTAACGCAACGTCTTACGCAATTATCCCCTGTCCTACGAAACTAACTCATCACGTTGATGCTACGATATTGTCTCTAAATATACGGTGAAAGCGACCCCGGTCAGTCGGCTATAATTTTCTATTTACGGCCTATAAAGGCTTTCATTTCTAGGCACTTGTTATTGGAAAAGCGTTCTTGACGTCCCTTGTGTGTTCTCCTGCTGGTCGAGTAAATAAAACACTGATTTATACCATCGCGCATCGCTTTGACGGTATAAAAATGTTGTTTGTGAGCACTGTAGGGTTGGTATTTTTTTTTCAGAGATGTTGAAACTAGGGTTCTTTGATTAGTTAATTTCTGTATTCAAAACTTTTCCTTTATAACATAAAATAACATCACGCTAATAATCCCGTATATTATATAATCCCCGAAGGCGTAGGTAGAAGCGTACATGATAAATAAATAAATAAATATCGCTAGACATTAACACACAGCGCCACCTAGTGCCACACTAAGCAAAGCTTGTGTCGTGGGCACTAGATAGTTGATATACTACATATATACTTTTTTGTTTGTAGTACACTACATAGTACACTAAAATTTCTCCAGTTATGTTTAAGGCGACTACATGGGCCAAACACGTGTTTTATAATGCCTAAAAGTATATAATTCACGGCAATAAACAAAACCAAAAAAATATATGATATTCTTCAGGATATATGCTAGTATGATAGTGTTTTTAAAACTTAATACAATTAAATTGACTCGATAAAAAAAATCACGAACTCATCTAAAAATTTTTTCAACCAAAAAAAAACAAACTTAAATACATGCGTTCATTCTGATTTTTGGCTAATAATTCTACAAGCAATATTTATAGCATTATAGTGCTTTAGTATTTTAGTCCAATCAATTGATTTTTTGTTAATCGATCGAAACCACTTTGTAACCGTTTGTAAACCACTTTGTAGTGCAAGCTGATTTTAACTTTATTCTAACAGCGTTTCAAACGAAGTTTGAACCACCACAAATATAGTTGCTTTAGCTCATCTAGTCGCCTTAAGTCCCATATAAAAACCATTAACCAGGCGCAAATCCAGACCCCGTGGCTGCTATTGAGAAATACTTTATGGGAAAACCAAAATAACACTTTGCCTGACCCCAGAATCGTACCCTAGACCCTATTCTCAGCAGTCGCGCTGGCGAGCACTAGGCCAACGAAACAATCGGGTTTTTTCGTGATATGTGACATGTCATAGTTATATGAAATATTGCTGCTGACGGAATCTTCTGCCCGCGATTTCAATCGCATGAATTTCACGCTTGCAACATTTCCTATTGTTGCTCCGCTCCTGTTGGTCATAGCGTGATGTGATATAGCCTATAGCTTACCTCGATAAATGGACTATCAAATCTAACGCAAAAATATTTTTTTCAATTCGAGCCGGTAGTTCCTGTTTCCTGAACAAACAAACTCTTCTGCATTATAATATTAGTATACGAGTACATTAAAATCGACCGAAAAAACATGCGGTGCAGTTTTGGGGACTGCCAATAGAAGTGAAAACTAAGTAATCCATGTATAATATTATCTACTATATACGGGTTGTGCCCCGCGCACGCCTAGTGGTGCTACGCCGTAGCGGAGCGACTACGAGTGCTGCGAAGCGTTAGGTGACGCTCACACGACTTCCATGATTTTTATTTGCACAAAAAGTGCTCATCGCGCCTAAGCAAGTTTTCAATTTAATAAAAGTATACCAAAGAAGTTCCGAAATATGATATTTTTTTATAAAAAACATGAATTACATAGCTGTTACCAATTGATTTCGTACAGTAGCGTAACTGCGTTATGAAATAAAGTAGGGCAGTATGAAGGCGTGTCAAATGTGCAGAATTTTCAATAAGATGGTTCGTATTGTTCTATTTTTCTTGAAGTGTTTTCTGTGAAAACTTATGAATAAACAAACTTTCAAGTGTACAAGGAAAGATAAGTTGGAAATTGAAGTAGCATTATTTAAGTAGTCACTTGAAATTGTGGAAACAAACATGCATTAGACTTGTATCAACAACAACAACAACAAGTATCGCAATTTTCCGTTAGTGTATAACGGAATTATACAATACCAAATACAATACTTATACACGAAATCATAATCTCTAATATACAAAATTCACGTGTCACAGTGTTAGTTACCATACTCCTCTGAAACGGCTTGACCGATTTTTATGAAATTTTATATGCATATTCAGTAGGTCTGAAAATTGGCTACTATATATTTTTCATACCCCTAAGTGATAAGGGTTATCCACCCCTAACATTTAACTAGAAATAATTTATATGGCAAAACAATGTTTGCCGGGTCAGCTGGTGATTATATAAAATACTAGCTGACCCACGCAACTTCGTCTGCGTCACATAAGAGGGAAAAAGCTACCTACTACTACTACCTACCTACCTACTACTACATTTTTTTTTTCATAAGAACCTTCTCCTGACAATAACAAACACAACAAAAAAAGAATCAGCCAAATCGGTCAAGCCGTTTTCATGCTATGTCGTGAGTTCGTGACAACGGAAAACGGGTTTCATTTTTATAATATAGAAGATATAACATCACGCCTCACATCCCTGCAGTTTTAGGCAGAGGTTGTACTGCACCCACATTTCGCCAGTTATATTTAAGTTCTATATAAAAGAGGGCTAGCCTAATGCCATCAACCGGGCGCAAAGCCAGACTCCGTAGCTGCTACTGAAAAATTACTGACGGAAAAACCTAGTACCAATTTACCCACTTGGGTATTGAACCCAGGACCTCATGCTCAGTCGCTTTTCAAAATCAAAATCAAAGCATTTATTTCAAGTAGGCCAGTTACAGGCACTTTTGAATTGTCGAAACAAAATGAACATTTAAAGTAGCCACAGTCCCAGTCACAAGACATAAAAACTGTGAAAGTACTGTAGTTGTTACTGTAGTTAATTGCGACTACAAGAACAATGAGGCAGTCAATAAATGGCTATACAGGGTGTTAACCACCTCATCACAAAGCCGTTAATCAAGCATTCTGTTACCATCCAACTAAGTAACTTTACGCAAAAATTATGGGAAACAACTTTTTTTTTGAGGTTGTAAATCATGTTATGTCGTAGAACTCAATGCAACGCACTTAAAACATTGTGCTGATGGATGGATTGAATAAAACGGGGCCGTGTTAATAGTCAAAATCATACAAAAAAAACTTGTACTTAAAAAAACCCCCCATATCTCCGTAACTATAAGGTTCCCAAGTATGGTGTAGAACAAAAAAATCATCGCAATGATGAGACAACAAGTGCGTTTCGGCTTCGTGAAGAGGTGTTTTACATCCTTTTATTTTGCTAGAAAAACACCCTCAGTAAAAAAAACCATTCATAGCAATCTTTAGGGACTACCGATACAAGTAAAAACTAAGTAATCTATATCTGATATGGTTTGTGCCCTGCGCACGCCTAAGTGGTGCTACGCCGTAGCGGATCGGCTACGAGTGCTACGAAGCGTTAGGTGATGGTCACGCAAGTTCCATGATTTTTATTCACACTAAAAGTGCTCAACGCGACTAAAGAAGTATTCACTTCAATAAGTCAACAACTCGGTGCAATTCTCATTAACATTCCGTGTTCATAATTCGTTCATCATTCTCACATTGTGTGTACAGAACAAGTTGTTCTGAACAAACTTAATTAACTCAGTTGCAATGTCTTCAGAATTTAGGCTCTTTCATTAAAACTTAAATTAATATGCGTCACGTATGGTTGTTTTGCGGCTGTTAAGAATACGCTGTTATTCGAATTCTGTTTTGAAATGAGGTTTATGAATATGAGGGGTTGTGGACTGAAAAGTAGTATTAGGTATCTAGTAAGTGGTAGGGCTAAAGTGGAGATGGATGATGGAGTAAGGTTTTGGTCGAGTGGTAAGCAAAGTTGAACCTTAAGAACCAGGCCCATAGCTGACGATATCGCAAAGATCTTGGGATTAGGGATGCACAGAACAGAGAAGAGTGACAGAAGAAAGGGGAGGCCTTTACCCAACAGTGGGTGTCTGGGCTGAAATGATCATGAAGTGATAGGGGTAATTTTTTTTATTTTCTGCTTGTAATTTGTATGGTGCACATAATAAAGAATAACCAGGTTATTCTAGCCTAAGTAAATTTTTATATTGTGGTGTGCACTAGTGATTGTGAGACATTTAATTTAGTATTAAAACGTTTGCGCTTTTTCGCTTTAAACTAAATATAGTTTAAATGTATCTTTCATCGAATCAAAAATGAATTGTCTAATTTTAGAGATGAAATATGGTAAAACATACTTGCCCCAACCTAATTGTTCCTTCAACCTACTAACCTAAGTACAATCACACAATCCCACATTACAAAGCTGCATCTAAAACATAAAGAAAACCTTTGAAAATATGTGAAACACGGAGTTGTCGGCCCTCTCGAAATAGAAAAGTCGCGGCTCTCTCATGAATATTGATGCTCAGTAAAAACCTACTTTCCGTTGAAAGCTCTGGTGTCTACGTACTCGCACTAGTGCCGATAAAGAGTGCAAAAGATACTATTGTTATGTTAAACATTGATACAAACTTGCAAATGCAGCGTGCCTGGCTTGGACGATAGTGTCATTTCCCGGGGGTGACTGAAGACAGAGCACATTTATAGGCAGAGAGGCATAACGTAACATGACGCCATATGTACCCAGTGGGTTAGGTAGAGGTGTACCTAAATAGTACACCCACATTTCAACAGTGTAATTTCCATGTAACAGGGGTAAGTCATCAGCCGGGCACATATCCAAACTCCATGACTGCTCCTGAGAAATTTCTGGCGGAAAAATTCAATACAAAATGATCCAAATGTGCCTGCACCTTATAACCTGGCGTACACCATTGGAGCATAAAGTCATCCATTATCAAACCAGGTGTCGTGGGATGCAACCGGCATCTACTATACTACAGAAGATGAAAAACTGCATTACTAGCGGGGAACCAGACCCCTCATCTGTTTGGTAGTTAGGGATATTCTTCAATCGTCAGTCGTACATTGATCACAAATTTATTTACTGTTCCACTGTTGGGCAAGGTTTTTTTGCTGATATTTCCAACAAACTGGTACCGAGCTACAGTCAAACTAAAACTACACGGAAATGGGACTGTAGGTACATGTGTTTCGGATACATTTACGTATGTACCAGTTATATTTACCCACTCTGTTTGTGAATGGAACCTTCATCTGACGACTAAAGCAAAATCCTGTACATTTCCACGTTCCCTCGAGTATTTGATGCAATACATGGATCCTGCCATGTTGCTTTAGCTTATTTCACAAAGATATATAAACATTTAAATAATAAGAATAGATGCTATGTTTTACTGTTACAAGGCGGTCAATGGCTGAAAGTCTGTCAGCCAGTCTGACCAAGGGGTTTTGTATTACCCAGTAATAATTGGGTTGTGAAGGTTAATTAACTGAACCACCACTGCTGGTGATAGAGTGCACCTAGGTGGAGCATATACTGAAGAGGGGCTCCAAACTGGCAATCTATTTCGGATGAATAAAGGATACCCCATTTAGCCAGATCCAGAGCCACAGCTACCAACCTGGGCTCGCATTCGTTTAAGGGATTTCAAAATGAAACGTGTGGCCTCCTTTTTCTTAGATTCTTGACGTAAATCTAAATTGAGAAGTCCATCTAAAAGGCTAGGAGTTCGGCCCCTTCAATTTAGAGCCGTCCATCAGTAACAGTGATGAACAAACAGCACGTAACGATATAATGTGCCTTAACGTTTGTGGAACAGCGCCACAATCAGAGCATAGTCATCTATTAATCCCTTAACATCGTAAATAATAAATAAATAAATATCGCTGGACATTAACACAAAGCGCCACCTAGTGCCACACTAAGCAATGTTTGTGTCGTGGACACTAGATAGTTGATATATTACATAATATATAAAAAAAAGTATATATTATATACTTTTTTTTTTGTTTTTAAATACATACTTATTATACATCATATAAACATCCATAACTCGGAAACAAATGTCCATGTTCATCACACAAACATTTGCTCCTACCGGGATTCGAGCCCAGGACCCTAAGAACGTAAGGCAGCCTCACTACCACTACACCATTCGGATCGTCAAATCGTAGCTGTCTACTACAAGTTTCACAGTCTATGAAATCTTACTGCGACAATACACGAGTCCGCGATGTTTACAACTAGTTCACACGGGCCGATTGTTTGACTCGATTTGGGTTTGGCAAATGTAATCGATTTCTCCGCAAACCCCACCCGGTACCTGGACCCTTCGTAAGTGCCACAATAAGGAAACACACCGCATAACAACTTTGTTTTAGAACACAGAGGGAATTACAATCGATGCTTAATGGGAAACCACCTTTAACTGTGTTAGGAAACATTGATTTGAATTCGGAGTTACCAGATGTGGCTAAGTTCATCTGAAGTCATTGCCATCCCAAGGTTTCCATTTTTGATTTCATCATCATCATCATAATCAGCTCGGAAGCAACCACTGCTGGGTATCTGCCTCGCCTTTTTCTGTCACAGTTTCCGGTTCTGTGCGTCCTTTATTCAGGTATTTCCAACAATTTTGAGTATATCGTTGACCCAATGAGCTTTAGGACGGCCCTGGTTTCTATGGCCTAACGTTGGCCACCACTCGGTCAAAGCCTTACTCCATCGCCCATCTATCTATCATGGGGTTTTAGGTTTCCGCACTTAGTCCTTGAAATGGACCATTGTGCGTGAGCCATGGTGGCCGATTACTCCAACCAGCCCACCTCCCTCCAGAAGCAGATTAGACCTCCCGTACTCCTCAGGACATCTGCAAGTGATCCTGGTGTTCCCAGGGTCTCTTCGCGTATCTTGTTAACGCCTGTGCACTCCAGGAGCACATGCGCTACCGTCTCCTCCGCCTCCATGCACGCTCTGCACAGGGGACTGTCAGTGATACCTAGGGTGTGGAAGTGTTTGTTCAGCGAGCAGTGTCCAGTGATGGTCCCCGCCACCAGACGCAGGCTGTTTCTGTCCAGGCGCAGAAGGCGCCTGGTCAGCTTTGGATCCAAGGATGGCATTGCCTCCTTGGATTGCCTACAACCTGGTGCCGAGGCCCACCATTTCTCTGCTTGTATTCGGGTGTGATCCTTTAACCAGTTTCTCAGCTGCTTGAAGGGAATGGGGACAATGGGTTCGGGTCCGTAGGGTTTTGTGCTGGATCCTCTTCTGGCAAGTTCGTCGGCCGCATCATTGCCGAGTGATCCACTGTGCCCTCTAATCCATTGCAGCGTTACCGTGTTGTGATTCAACACCGTGATTCGTTCTAGGGCCTTGTGGCATTCCAAAATTAGTCTCGACGTGATCTGGTTACTCTTTAAGGATTGAAGGACTGAGACACTGTCGGAGAGTATACGAATGTTGGTATCCGTAACCTCCCTGGCCTCTATGGCGTGTGCTGCTTGGATAATGCCTACACACTCTGCTTGGTAGACAGAGTTGAACTTTCCAAGGGATTTTGATATTTTAATGTTGAGGTCGTCGGAGAACACCCCGACGCCTGTCCCATCGTTGGTTTTTGATCCATCAGTGTAGATTCTTAGCTCTCTTGTGCCTGAGTAGTCGCACAACTCCTCTATGAGCTCTATATTGTAGTGTTTTTTGAAACTGTGAGTTTTCAGAGTTCTGTCGGTAGGGGATGCTATCATCGGTTGTTCTTTGATTACATCTTCTTTGATGCGTGTATGTTTTATTCTAGAGTCGTTACTTAGGGTGCCGGCTAACTCGAGTCTGATAATCGCTACGGCCGCCTCCTCTCTTACGACGAGGTGTAGGGGTGGTAGCCCCAGCATCACCTGTAGGGCAGCAGTTGGTGATGTTCTCATGCTGCCGGTGATTGCCACGCAGGCAAATCTTTGTAGTTTCTCAAGGTCCTTTTGGGTCGTACTTAGGTTGGTCCTGGGCCACCATACTAAAGACCCGTATGTGATAATTGGTCGGATAACTGTGGTGTATAGCCAGTAAGTGATTTTGGGGCTTAGGCCCCAGTTTCTCCCGAGGAGCCTCTCCATCGCCCATCACCGCGTCTAGTTTTCGATTTAGTACCTATGAATTTCTTGTCATAATAGGGGAAAAAACGACAAAACGCGGATATAATTCCGTAAGTACTTTAAGTGTAGTGATACATTATTGCTACCAAAATCGTATAATAGTCATATTATTTTTGTGTCACCCGTATGTGGAAGATCTGAAATATACGGAAAACATAGTATTCCCATATTCCCACATTAATAACCTACATTTTATGACTAAACCACAATATTACACAACTATGGTATCCCTATGAATAATTTTACCTCAGTAAATTTAATTATAGGCAACGTGCACACCGCAGCAGGCAGCGGTTCATTAGTTAATGTCGTCGCAACGCGAGGCGCATTCCTAATTCACTACCGCAAAAAATTCGATCCAGCTCGAATAAATTCTGTTAGGGAAACAATAAGTGGTCGGTTTTACAGAGTGTGGCGGTCCGGGGGGTTTGAAATGAAGGAACGTGTTTGATTTGCCTGTGATGGAACGGTTTTTCGCAGGAAACTGTTACAGGATGAAAAACTGCTGTAACGATTTTGAAGTTGGTTTTTAGGGTTCTGTGCCCAAAGGGTAACCAACTGAACCCTATTACTAAGCCTCCGCTGTGCGTCACTCCATCTGTCTATCAGCGGGCTGTATCTTATGACCCGTAATATGAAGATAGTTGTCATTTTCCCAGAATGTGGACTTCTGTTGCCACCATAACAACATAAAACGAAAAATTAACCCTTCGTATGCCAACGTAGATCTACACAAGGCGCAATGGCTTTTTAATTGTGTCTATAATTACAGCATACAAGAGGCTAAAGGGTTTCTGCTACTACGATGGTACGAAACCGTCAAGGAGCGAGTGCGACTCGCCCTTGGCCGATTTTTCCATAGTACGAGCGAGTAACCTGCAGCAAAGTCAAGTCAACTTCACATCCTTTTTTTTATAAGCAATACAATATTGTATTGCATATTGCACCACGCTTTCTTGTTAAACATGCATCAAGTAGGAACCACATTACCACCGTACAGAAAACATGAAAACGCACCCACAAATAAGACAAAACACGAAGAACAAAACTAGTATTCAGTACACCAACATTCCTAATGCGCAAATTGAACAGAGCTCGAAGCAAACTTCTGAATTTGATAGCACAAACAGGGTGCACGAAGTTGTGCACACCTTGCACAGGACACGTATGGAACTAGCTGAATAATTCACTGACACATATTTGTGCAAAGTAAACTATCCACAGGTTCGGTGAGATTCGGAAATGAGTGAAGGAATCTCTATTTGAGTCCGGCCGAACTTCGGAACAGGTGATACGCTCAGGGGCCTAATTTTGCTATTTTAATAAATGATCCAACACGATTCCATTCACAATCCATTGTCATTTTGCTTAAAGTTCGTAATCTGCTAAATTCACAATGATCGATCGATGGTCTCGTAATAAAATTGTGTTTTAATGGCATTTTCGTATTGCCATTATTATAAAACCATTAGTACAAATGGTTTTCGAAATCTACTACTAAATGCGAACATTTATGCATGCCAGTTTTAATGTACGAGATTAATATTCTATGACATTTCTTTCAATCAGTCTCACTGGTTGTTCATTAAGAAGTCATAATGGCGCCATTATATTAGTAGATTACCAAACTCGTCAAAACTTGACAGAACTTGATCATTGTGACTTCAATGATCGCCTATTCTGACAGTATCGTAATAGCAGAATCGAGGCCCTGTAGACTTGCGAGAGATCATTTTGTAAATATAGTCTTTGAGACTTTGTTATTATTGGTTGTTTATTAATAACTACTTCAAATTAAGTTTTAACCTTGTTGATTGCTGTGCCCTAACAGGGCCCATTATGGTTCTCAATTGTAAGCCTATTGTAACATTATTTCAAACTTGTGGTACGCGAATGAATAAATATGAATCTTGGATATTTTTCTTCTAGACAATATTCGATGGATGCTTTTATTACTGCATATTATGCTATCCCGCTTTGGTTTCCATCAGTTTATCTTCATGATCATTAAAAACTATTGCACCATCAGAGGATGACCTACGGTCACATAATTGAAATAAAATTTTATATTGTTCGTCGTTTCGTTGAGCTCCTTGAGTTATACGTCGAGCTACATGATAACTGATCAATGCTTGCACTGACTGGACAGGTCCGCTCAAATCTGTGTGGTTCTTTTTTCAAAAGACATCTCAGACACTAATCTACATATTTCTCATGAGAGTTGAACAAGATTGTCTGGACTTTAAGAGAGACTATGACCTCTGAGTTTGTTTCGGCTGTTTCTTCTCAGAGTAGTCAGGTACGAAACACCGGCCCCATTAGTTTAAAAAATAAGGACGTGTAAAAGTGTTTGTGGAAACCTAAAACATTAACAAATATATATTGTTATCGTTTAATTTATGGTTTTAAATTGAGATGGTCAATTGGTCACTATCATTACCAAAACTTGCCTTTACGTGTCTTTTGTCGGCACATACACAACAGTCACCGCAATAACTTAAGTTCAACCGCGATCATAGTGCTTGCAATAGTGCCGAAACATCGGGACCTCAAAACAAATAGCAAAAATGGTAAATATCCCGTTTTCAGTGGTAATGATAATAATTATAAGTATGGATGTTTGGTGAATCGCAAATTTCCTTACTTATCGTTCCATGCAATTTCTTGGCTGCTGCAGTAAGCACCAAATCTTCGTCTGTCAAAACCTATAGTCATTCTGTCTGCCTGGTATTAAGCCGTGTTTCGACATTATTAGGAATTTTTCGAAATATTTTCTAAAATTCACCACCCATTCCAGTACCTCAGCTTTGTAGTTTACAAACGTGACCAGGCCCGGCGGCATACTATGCGGACTTGCGGAGCTAGTCATAAATAAAACTTTTGTCTCCTCCAAGTTCTTAACAAAAACGATTGTAGTAGTCTGAGTCAACGGGTAACGTCTTAGATGTGCCGCGTCCCACTCTCAAAGGCAAATAGCAATCTGCGCGCAAATATTTCAATTCGTTCGAGCACCGACCGATAGCGCAGAGGTTATTTCCTTTGTCGCTTTATCTACATATTGAGCCAACATTATCGTTTTATGGTTCCTATCTAACTTGTAATAGTGAGTTTTAGTGATGAAAATGATGCGCTTTTACCCGACTAAGCCAGAGCCAAAAGGAAGGGTTATGATTTTAGCAGTCCATGTATGTATGTAACACCTTAGCGCCTAATTTAACCTCTCCACTGCTAAATTTTCGCTCATTGTAGCGGTGAAGATGACTATTTGATTTGCAAAAATATCAAATTAACAATTCACATTCTCGTGCACTTACACCAACTCTTCATTTGGGGTCGGCGCAGCATCATGTGTTCTTCCATAAATCTCTATTACACGTTATCTCATCGGATACCTCCTTTCTTCCCCATTCAACCAAACGTGGACGAATAACAACTAAAACGATCGAATGAATTCCAAGTATGCCCAAAATGAAGTTACTGTGTTTTCTTATCTTATTTTATTTTTGGAGCCGAGTCCTTAAAACAAAGTTGCACATAAAACATTAATTTATTGTTATTATCATACTGTTATCTACAACTTTGTAATTAACTTTTATAATTGGCTCATTATTAATTTTCATTGAACAACTTTCTTCTTTTCAGACACTTCATTAGTCATGCTTATAATAAATAAAACATTAAATACAAAGTGCTTGCAACAATTAGCGCTCATTAAGAAACTAAGAATAAAATATAATATCATTTTCGTTTTATTTCTACTTCTTTGTAAATAAGTAAAGGTCGTGTTTATGGCATTTTTATGTGCATCATTCCAGACACTGACACTGAAACCCATCAGTTAATGAATTAAATAATATAAGGTAATGTTCTGTTATCACAGTTACTCGTACATTTGAGCCTTACCCAAAAGACTAACAAATAATATTTTAGAAACTAAGTTTGTTTTCACAGGCACATGGACCACTGGAGTATTCACGAGCGGACTTTAATTATTTTAATTAATTTAGACAAGTTATTTTCAAACTCTTTCCCAAGGGACTTGGACAGTTTGACACATGTTTTAAACAAAGTCATAATGATCGAACGATTATAAAGCTTAATTGGTAATTAAATATTTAAGTATCAATATATTTGAAGTGAAAGGTTTTGAAGTTACGAGGGGTCGATAACTTCAGGAGAGAAAAGGGGTAAATGCAGAAGACCCATACCGAAGATTACCGCTTAATCACCCGTCGAATGCGACGGATGTTTGGTGCAGTGGTTGAGCGATTGACTGCTACGCTGTGTGTAGCTGATTCTATCCCAGCACGGAACAAATATTTGTAAGGCCTACAGATTGTTCTTCCGGGTCTGCCTTTCCGTTTTTCAGTTTTAATGTTTGTAAACACACCCACGATAAACAGACGCGTCGGAGAACTTTGTTTTTTAATATGCATATGTAGTGATGTAGTGATGTGGGATAAAGTGCTAGAAAATCGGCCAAGTGCGAGTCGGACTCGCGCACGGAGGGTTGCTCCCTGTATTTTTTATAATCCTTTATTATTTTTTTTAGAAATTCATAACATTTTTTTATTTCAAGAAAATTTAAAAATATAACCGACCGATATCGGGAACAAGGCCCAAGCTACCTGCGGTCAGGACTCCATAGAGAGGAAGAGGTTCCTCTCTCTGGAGTCCTGAGTCCTGGACACTTTACTGTTAGCCTCTTATCAATACGAGCCGTGTCCAGAAGTACCGCTTTCTGCATCAAGCCGTTGATCCAGCTGCCTAACGAGAGCCTCCTCAGGTATTGGTCGAAGCTCTTGGCCATGAAGCCCTGGACTGATACAAATATCGGCACAATGATCGCTGAGTCCACTTTCCACATGTCAACAAGCTCGCGAGCCAAGTCGAGATACTGATTTGTTTATAAATCTTTCTCGGCTGTTTCGAGGTTCTCATCAAGCGGGACCGTTATCGATCCAATATCCATCACCACTTTATCAGGCATAAGCCTGCTTAGCATAGCCAATAATGGCTACAATTGTCCTATCAGTGATGATGATTAATCCCAGTACAATGTGATACTGCCATTAACGAGAACTGGGTCGGGCACATACCTATAGCAAGGCACTTCCGATTCCACAAGGCTGTATTTTAGAGCAAGTTGCTGATAGATAATCCTGGCTAAAAGGTTGTGTCTATGCAAGTAATCTCCGTTAGGCAGACGACCCGGAGTTAATGTGACGGATTGAATCCCCTGAACGGTCCTTCACAATAAATCTCCGGTAGTTATTCGTCATCATAACTTCATCCATTATTGCACAGACAAATCCTTCGGTTTCTTCGAATAGGTCCCCGGAACGTAGCCAGGCTACGGACGCTGATAGGTCTACATTGGGTCCATGCAGAGCCCGGAAAAAGCTTCCGTGAAGCTCCTTACTGTGCCATACCTCCCTACGGTCGTTAGTGTCAAGCACTGTAGGTTGGCGCCAGTTCTCTTTAGCCAAGGAGAGCGGGGTGACACATAGGCTTCTAGGAAATATTACCTGTGGCATATCTCGCGGTTGTGGAGAGTCTTAGCATTTAAAAAGCCTCGACCCCACACTTCCGCGGAATACTAGTCTCATAACCGAAGAATGTGGGTGATGCATTCGATATGCCGTCCCCAATTTACGGACTTTTTTGTCTTTTTTTTTTTTTTGTAATACCGGCAAGAGAAATACATCATCTGTGAAAATTTCAACTGTCTATCTATCACGGTTCATGAGATACAGCTTGGTGTCAGACAGACAGGACGAACAGTAGAGTCTTAACGATAGGATCTCGTTTTTTAAACGTTAAAAACTATAATTTGCCCACAACTGGGACACAGGCCTCTCTATAGCTGTGATCCTTTCAGCTTAACTTTTGTGGATGATCGTGCAGTAAAGCCTCATTTACATGATACCATTTTCTTGAACATACAAGTGCAATCATTGAATACAATAATTTAAGCACAATACCTTCAAGAATTGCAACCAACTATATAGACCAAGAACTGTTTGGAAAGAAAAAAATTGCCCAATAGAAGCAAGAATATGACATGTTGTTTAGTAGACGATGTTAGTAATTTATTGCTTCAATATTATTGTATGCGTGATAAACTTGCATCGTGTAAATGGCCCTTTATACTGAAAATCAATGCCTACGTGCAGACGTTTTATTTACGTCAATCATCAAACCAATTACATACAGATAAATCAAGCTTTAACATTTCACAAACAATGCAATAATTAAATGAATATCAGGTTAAGCGACAGAATTAATATTTGCATTGGCATTTGCAAACAGCTCATTTAGTTTTTAAATCTCTTTCATACTATACAAATCAGCTTCATATTTCGATATGGTGAGTATCCTCAAAACACCACAAAGTTTTCAATCTCCGAAACTCCGCGTTTATACCAGTATGCAAGTTATGGTGCTTGAAAGAGAGGTACTTGAAACTTATTTATTTCACGCAGGTTGTGTGTCAAATAAAGGGTGTAAAACACCTCTTAACGAAGTCAAAAGGCACTTGTTCTCCCCGTCATCGCGATCATTTTTTTGTTCCACACCATGCCTGGGAACCTTCTAGTATCGGAGATATTGGGGTCAAAGTTCCAACTTTTTTCCAAGTATTTCTTACAATTTATACTGTAATATTTATACTTTAACCATCTTTACGACCCCCGGACTATTCAATCCATCAACAGTACAATATTTTAAGTGCGTAACATTGAGTTCAACGACAAAACATGATTTCACCAAATAATTTTAGTTTGATGTACAGAATGCTTGGTTGACGGCTTCGCGATAAAGTTGTTTACACCCCGTACATGTATGATTTTAAAAATACCTGTAGTTTATGGTGAGCGACGTATCATTATTGCGGTCTGAAATGTATCGCCAATAAAAAACATATGCGATCATTCTAATTTTTTGGCAAATAATTCTACAAGCAATATATTAGCATGATACTGTTTTAGTTTTTTAATCCAATCAATAGTTTTTTTGAAACCACTCATTTCGCGCTATTTGGCCCGCAGTGGCTGACGTAACAACCACTTTGTAGTGCAAGCTGATTAGAACTTTGTTCTAACAGCATTTCAAACGAAGTTTGAATCACTACAAATAGAGTTGCTACTTTAGCTCGTCTAAGCGCCTTAATCAAACACCTACATATGAATATGTAGACACCTATCTAGGAATCTACTCAGAAGACACAAATTACATTTGTCTCATCATACAATATTGATGCATATCGTCTTACTCGGCCCAATTGTGTACGTGTATCTATAATTCATATGCTATTGTACACCCGACGACTTCATTTCGTCACACTAATTGATTGAGTAGTACATAATGATCGTATTATGTGACATCTAGTATGTGAGCTGTGTTGATTAGCATTAAGGAATTAAGCATGGTGTTTATATAACATATGAATACGGGTATTAATCGCAAAGGACATTGTCAAAAGTGGCCTATGAATCAACACGCATGAAACATTTACTATAATTCATTATTCTTTTAATAATATACATTACAAATATTTCAATAGAACGGACACTTTTTAATTTCAAAAACATTTTAAAAAGTACCTATATACTTCCGTCATGATCCTCGGACATGTGATGTTATTAACTTATTATTTTTAGGTTCAATTTAGGGTTTTTAATAGGCAAAGGTATTATAGCTCATACAGCCTAGTCTTTGTACAGCACTCTTAATAAGAGTTTGACACAGACAAGCGTCAGTATTCTCAACACTTGATATACGATAATGGTTTTTAGTTACAAACAGTCCGCTAGGATTTCGCGGAATAATACGGGTTATCAAAAAACTCGATTGAAAGCGCTGTTTGAAACAAGCAATAAGAAATAAAAAGCATTTATTAGCCCGTGCAGGACAAAACACATAAAAAAATTTACATTATTTACAACTATTGTAAACAAAACATTGATAAAAAAATTAATAAAATAAACGAAAGGTCCTGAACTAGGCCAAAAGACCCCTATACCAGTTGTAAATTGACAGATGGCAACAGAACCGAATGTTTTTATTGACGTAAATATAACCTCAAAACCCGAAAGTGTTTTGATTTTTTCTGAATTCTCAAAAGTGTCCGTTGTTTTAATTCAGGTTCAATCGAATATATACATTATCTAAAACCCAAAAAGTAAATACACCTCCCTGTTGGATCTTAGGCGAGCCATGTATGGACGACGAGCAATGTCCTTTACCTTTAATTTAATCCCGACGTTTCGACCGGATTGCACCAGCCGTGATCGCCGGGAGACTGAAGTATTGTGGAGGTACCGCGACAGCAAAGTGAAGGCGTTTATTCAACTATCCTCACTCATCTCATCTTAGTTGAATAAACGCCTTCACTTTGCTGTCGCGGTACCTCCACAATACTTCAGTCACCCCGTGACCACGGCTAAATTCGCGATAAATACCCGTATACCTACATATGTTTTATAAGTGTTCTGATCGTGAAAGTTTAAAAAGACAAGGATGTTGTTTGACAGGTTCTATAGAAGTTATGGAACAGGAGTAAATAACGTTTTAAAGCGAAACTGTTTTTTTAATCATGCGAAAAGGCTCTTTTGAAAAAATGCTAAAATAATGAATAACACAGAGGTACCTACTGTTTCCGGGTATAAGAACTATTTTTCAGAAAAAGACGATCTATGACAATGGATATCCTGCTTGTTAAATTAAAAAGCCTTCAAAATACAAACATTTATGAATAATTGTAAATTATGCAGACAAAACTACCAACAATTAACCAACCTAGCAATTTCCACTGCGCATTTTATCAACGCTTCATTTAATCGAGTTTGTCTGTTCAAAACAAAATGGGTGTAGCTGTAATTTAAAACAAACATACCGTTTTTATTTTCACTGTTTTTGTTCAGTCAAAAACGAACAGGCCCAAATTGATGCAGATAACTACAACATGCGAACTTTATTCAACGAAGTTAACTGTCTATAAAATAGTAAAATCTTTTTAAAAATCAAGTTATAAAGTACGACATAGGTACTACATAGAACTTTAATAAAAGAAAAACAAACAACCACATTTTTGTATCTGTATGTGTGACCACTTTAAGATCAGTAACCACGCAATGAATATTGACGTATTTATTATCTTCGCTCGAGTATTTCCTAAAAGTTTATTAATAGAACTAACCCATATTTTACCCTTTATTCCCTGCCACGACCGTCGACCGGTCAGCCACCACTGGTGGCAGTTGGAACTCACATATAAATTCAAATGTATAAAGATCCAAAAACGTTTTGACATGTTACTCCAAATCAAGAGTTTGCCTAAGAAGCATGAACGGGTTGATAAGGTCATAAACAATTTCAACCAGTGTCACTAAGGTAGACTGAAGCAATTCTGACTGACAGACTGGCGATTTATAAATCCAACTAACTCTAGTTGTGAATCGCAAGAAAACAGTAAAAACTGACAAAATGTACGGTCGAATAAGCTAATTAGTTTACATTTCACAAAGGAATTTGTTGGTTAAACTGTAAACCAAATTACTTGTTCGACTGTACTGAAAAAAACTGCTCCGTTTCATGACCTAACTGTTTTGTCAAGACAAAGGTTCAAGCGTTTCAACATAAACATTTCTCTAAATGCACCATAACCTTTACCAACCAAGTTATACGTCTATAGATTTCTGTAGATTTGGTCCCGCCGTTCGCAATTAACGCTGGCAAATAATTAATTTGCGCCGCGACGCCGTGAAATGAGTTCCGACCGGGCTAGACTTAGATTACAGCCATAATACAGAATACTTACCTGTAGAGTACGTAGGTGTCGGGTTTAAAGGGAAAAGATTTTGTTATACACAAGATTAGAGATAAAAATATCTCTAGACAAGAATTAGGGGTTATATAAGCTTTAACTGAGCTTATTTTTACTAAAAATATGGACAAAAGCGAGAGTTACATTCTGCATTAGTTTGAAACCTAGTTTCTGAATGGCTGCTGCAAAAAACTATAAAGGTACTTCCAAAATAAACGTCACTAGACAAAGTCCCTTTAAATCAGGGATATCGTTATTATAAAGTTTATTTAGGCACTTTACAGACAGATTATCAAACTCATTTGAAGAAACATAGGATTTTTCAGTCTAATCACAGGTTTTTGGCCATTTTACTTGCAATAATTGGTTTTTCTAATATCAGGTATTCTATTAAGAACTTCTATAATTTAGATCCCAGTGTCAGCAAACAAAATGGGCGCGAAGATGTTTTTTCTCTCACCCTATTTCACTTCCAATTTTACGACACCCAATGGGCCATCACCTTAAAACTTTTGAACAAAACCTAGGCAATATTGAGCTCTCCTATCTCCGATAACCGTTACCATTACGATAAGATTAGAGGGCAACGTTAAAAGAAATTATTAGCCATTACGAACAAACAGTTGGTTAGTTACTCTGCCACAGATGTTCAGCCACTTTGCTCGTTGCCATGGTTTGAAAAAAGTTAAGTAGGATTCGAAAAAAAAAGAAACGTTCGATTCCAAATTTTCGTTTTGAATTTGAAGTGTTGTTCGATTTTCAAAAGATAAATGTGTTTGCTTCGTTCAAGCATTTTTTGTTTTCTTTTTTTCTTCTTATATTATTGACCAGTATCAACAATACATTATTTGCGTAACATTCATTCATATCACACACTCACAGCTTCTTAGTTTGCAGTTACTAAAGTCATACCAGCAGATATAAGTCACACAGCTGCGTTGAGGGGAGTACCTACCCAGACCCAGACCACACGTCCTTAGGTAAAGTCTCAAAGACAAGAGAGGGCACCAACATTAACATGTGTGTTGTTACAGCTCTGTCATCAAGTCATTGGAAAACAATGGCCTATCGGGACTTTTTTTTTTTTAAATGAGGTATTCCTCAGATCGCACCTATTTGTAAGCGCAACCATCTAAGCGCAACTAAATCATTCCTCAGAGCGCAACCATACATGATAAAAAAATAGAGAGGGGTATGATGAATTTGAGGATCCGGGGCCAGCTGTCTTTAAGGTTTGAAATAGAGCCATTATTCGTAAGTGTTTTGGTTTATCCAACTGCACTCAATTTTAAATCAAATTCTACTTATACTTAGATGTGATTACCTCACCTGAAACCACCGTCATAATAATTTAGAGCAACTTCAAGGAAGACCTAAATACCGCTATAAGTTGCCAGTGTACAAAGATGGAGGTAGAAAAAGTGTAGTAATCATTCTTACTTTCTGGGACGAGATACCTGGTCCGGAGAGACGGGACCATTAATCTGCCGCGGGCAAGGTCGGCTCTTATGACGTTTTTGCTAGGCTTTTTTCTTTGTAATAACTGTGGATGTGGAAGAAATCGCTATGATTGTGGAGCAAACAATCCAGGGAATTATTTATGAAATTAAACAAAAATCCAATAACAATGTTTTGTTTATTAGACACAAATCTTGAGAAAAAATCTAAAATATTTGTTTAACAATTAAACAACAAACTAACGATTTTTTATTTTAGAAAAAAAACACGTGGCTTCACTAAAGCAATTTTCAAATAAAAATGAGCATTTCGGACCACGCGCGTTGGTACCTGCACGAATGATTAAAAATCATTGTATCTCAGACACCAGCTCCTTCCTAAACAGGTTTGATACATGAAAATAAGTAGTAAAACTCAATTTAAAGTAGAACAACGTAGTTAAAAACAATTAATACTACACAACAAAGTAGTTAAAAACAATGAATACTATAAAAAACGAATGTTAGTTACATAATACTGAAAAATAACCTTTTGATGTTTTAGATTTTACATGCAACAATACCTATGTTGATTTTTCGAGTTAGGGATCATTCGGCACACTATGGAACTGGGAGCAGGGACCAGTTACCTGTTTAAAAAAATATAATGGTTAACTGGGCCCACATCTGTTTTGCTAAGAAAAGGTATATTTTCTCCGACTCTTTAAAAATAAGGAGGGGGTCACTATTGCAACACTTCAAAGAACGATGTGGTTGTTTAATTTTTTTTCTGCTAATAAAACAAACATAACAGAAAAAAAAAACAGAATAAGTACCAACTCAACAGACCAATTCAAGAACAGGTTCGTTGGTAGTCATTTAATCATCATCATTCTCATCACCAAGGCTTGACATGAACAATAAGATCATTTCCATTCACACATCTTTTAAGAGATGATTCGATGACGAATGGAATTGACGAATTCCATTCGTCGTTTCTTCTTGTTTAAATTCCGAGAGCAATTCAAACAATCCTGGAATTTGCCGCAAAGACACAGAGTAGTGGACACACAGTAGCTTTCTTTGTAGTTCAGGTTTTTACAGGTGTATGTACACCTCGAGACCTCGCATATCCCTTGTTTTTCCGTCCGGAATGATATAGCATCGGGAATCTCATATGGTTCTGCAACAAGAAATAAGCTTTGGTCTTGAACTTATAGCAACATAATGGATACGATGAACACAGCATAACGACAGTATCAAAAAATTGCAAATCTATTTAGTCTGTCAGTAAGAGTATTGAAAAATGATGGACACGTTTTTTTTTTACTGTAAAACAATGAATATTGACAAAGATAAACGCATCAAACAGGAATGGGGGCTTGTGACGTCTGAACGCATTAAAAAATGTACTAAGGCATGATGTATTGAGAATTTTAAAAGCTTTGTGTCTTCGTCAATTTTGATTTACGTTACAAAAGAAAAATTACGGGTAAAATATTTTTTGATAACGTTACTGACGGACTTATTAGATTTTTTTGCCTCGCTTCAGCTTTTCTCTTCAGCTTGAAGTTTTGGTTAAAAATAATAAAGACAGGACTAACCCTGTAGCCATAATCAGTTTGTTAGTATACGAATGTTTCCTTTGTGTAAAATTTGCTATCTCCAGTATTTAGAGTACTTTCCCTCCAGGTGGCATTGAAAACTTCCACCCTGTCTGTATATGTATAGGGTGAATTTGTCAAATCTGTGGTTGGCCTAATCCAAATCGCCTCCTATTTTTAATATGTATTAATGACCTACCTAAGATCACTGAAGGGCCATGTGTTTATTCGCGGACGATATATCCATATTAGTCTCATGCCAAGACAATGAAAAAATAGAAGAAACTCCAAATTCCATACTGAGTAAAACATGCAACTGGATGAACGAACATAATCTCGAGATAAACTACTCCAAAACCAAATTAATACCTTCCACCCTTACCAAAAAACTCCTTGAACATTAAATTTTATTTTCAACAACTTAAAATTTGAAACAGTTAACGGATTCACCTTACTCGGACTAGTTATAGACACTCACATAAACTGGAAATCACACATACAGAAAACTCACTCAAAGATTTCTAAATTTTCTTACGCCCTTCGTGAAATAAAAAAGACCACCAATCTACAAACAGCTCTCTCCACTAATGCTTATGCAGGCACGCATGGCTTAGCTATGGTGTCACTCTTTGAGGAAACAGCACAGGTGCACAACCACTTTAACCCTACAAAAGAAATTGATCAGAATCCTGGTAAACATTGAGCAGACAGATAGCTGCAAGCCTTACTTTAGAAGACATAATATTTTAACCTTTCCTTTCTATTTACATTTTAGAAACATGCACATTTGTGCGAAAACATCAAGAATTTTATTCAAAACGTGAAGACATTCAGACACGCTATCTACTTAGACACCGATCTAGACTAAACATACCAAGTTTCCTATTAAAAATGCACTCAAAAAGTCCCTACGTAATGTCCATAAAAGTATACAATAAACTACCCGCTACAATAAAAAAAGAAGAAAAAATTAACACATTCTTAAAAAAACTTTGACAATTTTTGCTAAATAAAAGCTACTACTCAGTAAATGAATATTTAAGTGATAGACTTACAAAGTCATAACTAGTCATAAATATCTAGGCTATAAATTTCGTTGGTTATTTATTATAATTTTTTTTAATTTAATTTATAGGTACCTACCTGTTTATGTTGTATACCATTGATTGATTTATTTTATACTATTAATTAATGTTTTGTACTAATACATTATTATAATAATAATTACTAATTACACATAATTAATAATAATTTTAGACTATAATTAATATTTTAATATTAATCTCAGAAAGTATCTACCTCCTACGTTGTACAATTTACAAAATAATGCTTCCTCTCTCCTAAGTCACTTATTTTGCTGCGCCCGACAGGGTCCATGTGATCTAGTCATAAGTTTACCACCTAAGAATACATGTGAAATGCAATAAAGTATTGAGTATTGAGTAATCTATAAGGAATAGCAAAATATACTCAGAGGATTTTAGTGTAAACTAAAATACAGATGAACAGGACCGTTTGTTCCCATTTGGCTACGGAACCCTAAAAATGTTACACTAACCTTAGATAAAAGTACATCGTTGTTTAAAATAGTTATAGCTGGTTCATATTCACATAAAAAAAAAAACGTATTTCATTTTTTTTTGGATTCCGCTCTTTGGAAGCAATGGCAACGTTTTTTAGTTTCACAATTGCCCTCTTTGAAGTCGAGTAGCTTGCAAACGTATGAACACGAAGGGTTGGCACAATGCTTCGTAACAAATGGGACATAGAATGTGTTAGGAGCCTTGGATTTTCCTGGAACAACGAAAAATGCAGATTGGTATAATAACAACATTCTGAAAGACATTCTGTGTCGTTGGTCGAGTGGTCGCAAACACGATTGCTGAGCATGAGGTCCAGGGTTCGATTCCCGGGTCGGGCAAAGTCTCATTGGGTTGTCACATCAGGAATTTGGCAGCAGTAGCCACGGGGTCTTGATTTTTGATGATGTTATGTCATTCTGGAGGAAGGAACAGAAGGTTCTTCTGTGTTATTCGATTATAAACTTCTCACTGATGGAGTATAGGACTCCTCTCTTGGAGTGGGAGTGGTCTATACAGGCCACATAACGGTGACGATTTAATAAATAACACAAAGTAAATGTGATTACTTGGGTGTAAACTTAGGACCTTCGTTTCTTAACTATGCTTAGGAATGACAACAGCAAGCGTAGCACAATCACCACAGAAACAGGTTTTGTCGACAGAAGAATCGATAAATTGACAGATCAACAAAATAAAACTGTCCTTTTGTCGATTCTTCCATCGACAATATCTGGGCTTAGCTAAACCCAGAACTAAAACCCGGTAACTTAACAACAAAAAAAACACACACACGTTCAACTATCAATGTCATGATGTAGGTAACAGGAAAAACAGAATTCTGCATTTATTATGTACAATATTTACATACTACATCTAAAACTATATAAAATTACAAAAATAAAACTAAACGTAAAACTACAATATATATACAACAATGTCAACAGGACACTTAGGCGTCAAAGTACTCCTTCGCATCGCTGTCATCGGGAAATGTGCCCAGAAGACTGGCAGCATTGCCACGTTGAATGGCAATGCTAATTCTTTGGCCAAAGAAAGAGCCAGCCCTCTGGTCACGCGAAGTGTCGATCAGTTGGCGGGAGATTTCTTTAAAAAGGACAGGTAACAGGTATGTGTGTATGACAGGGTGGATTTTTCAATGCCACCTGGAGGGAAAGTACTCCAAATACTGGAGATAGCAAATTGTGAAAGAAATACTATTTTATTTTTTAAAAGAAACAAAACTGCATTCACAGTTTTTAGAAAATTATTTTGCCACAGTCGGGCATCGAACCCAGGATGGATCGACTAAAGTTCGACAATATTATTCTGTGCCTTTTTGACATCAATCGATAGAGTCAATCATAGGGATCAAAACTCTACTTAGTGCAGTTAGCAGTAGTCTGTTAGGAATATCGTGGTTACTTACCGGTATGGTTTGCTATATAAATCCTTGTCTCATTGTTTTCCTTTCCACGTAGTTCTCCATCGTATTTACGATGAAACTTCGTTTTAGGGTCTTTATGTTCATTCGACAACGTGTTACCGTAGAAAAGCAGGACATTGCCATTCGACTCCTCAAATGAATCATTTGCTCCATATACTACCAACACTAAAGCACTTGCAACAACGATCAGGAGTTCCATTTTGATAACTTCCCTTTACCGGGACGAGATACAGAATGAAGTTAGTTTTAACTAACTGTGATAGAAGAACTCTAGAACCATTGTGGATAACAAAGGTATAGGTAGGTGGACAATACGCATTCTTTAAGAATGGGTGAAATGCCTTAGGATCACAATTTCAATAACTGCCATGTCTAATGGATGCATTGTGATGCGGAATGGGTCTCAATAGCATTATTGTTTCACAAGCATTATACTAAATTTTTCTTTGAACCTTTCACTGAAGATCGGAATTTAAAATAAATAAACAGTAGTAAATTCTGTGGTTTACAATCGAGAATTTTGCATAGTCAGCAAGTGAAAATATGGACCATAAGGTCCATATTTTTACTTGCAGGTTTGAAGTCCTTTTGAAGTTTGAAGAGACAAGACTCGGCTGAGAGAAAGATAACTGCCTATAGTGTTCTCACTCTTAGGCCACAGCCACGCAGGTTGATTTCGATATGATAAATATCAAGTTGTCTTGATAACAACAAAAATAGAAAACAATAATAAATAAAACAATCAAAATTTTGTTTTAAGTATCCAAACGTAAAATAAATACCAACTTCTTATAAAAAAAACGGTAACAAACGTTGTGTTTAATCAAACAAACAATTTTATTCTTATATTCTCATAGTTACAAAAATGCCGAAACAAAAACACTGTTTGGACTGAATTTGAAGCACAAAATTAAAACTAAAGATATCAAGTTATGAATTATGCTGATTTATGCTTACCATTCACAGCCTTGGTACATGTCTTGTCCAACTCCATTTGAATTCTATTACGCTACAGAAGTGTTCGAGTGTTTGGAGTAGGCAAGTAAAACTCACTACAAAATTACAAATTAAGTTTATTTTTAGGTTCCGCACACGAAGGGTGTCAACGTAACCATAACTATTGTCGTACCTGCTGTCACGGGAGGAAGGGGGGTCCCTCAATCCGACTTTTCTTAATTTCAACAAAAACTTACACATTCACTGTCCACGAAAAGAGACAATAGTTTAACAATCGCTCTGATCCATATGTGGCTCATGGGACAGGAAAAGGGTTAAGGATACCCACCATTCTACTGGCAAATCTCTAGTTATGTTACATAGGTCAGTATTCACAACCACATGCATCTTTCCAATATAGAAATGTCTTGAAAATTTGAAAACCTCTTTTATTTGAATATAACATGTATATCATTAAACAATAAACATCCACATCAACCTACATTTTGTTTTTCCGATTAAATAATTTAACCGTTATAATTATTGTAACTCATAATTTATTACAATAACTTATGCAAAAAAAGCTTAAAACCATAGAGTTACTAAATCTTAACATGTCAAAGACGTAGTTAACGATTTCGGCACTGACATATGTTAGCGCTTATACAGCTGCCATATTTGAAACCAAGCCTATGGCAAAGGTTGGCACAAGCACCGCCGTTACAGGCCCTCGCAACGATTGGGATGTCAACGCCAGCTTCAAGATCCGAAACGCCTTCTGAAACAAATTAATTACATGATTTAGGACAAGAAAGACATCATTTGAATTCGTTCTATTAATATACGAGGAGAATTGAAATGATAGGGCTCACTATAGAACTCCTGTCAAACTTGGCTCATTTCTACCTCCACTGGTTCCACTAAGTGACACTTCTTTTAATAAATTCACTCCTAGTTTAATTTAGTTTAAATTTGTTAAAATAACTTTAGTTGTACTCTCAAATCTGTTTTTCTTTTTGCCAAGATTTTGTTAACACACTTTTGAGTAAAAGGTTTTTGTATCATAGTGACAGCAGAACACTGACTCCTAAGTCACAGGATCTCCTAGTTTGGGAGTCAGGGTTACTTTATCTGTATGACCTTTACTTCACTAAAATTCATGTGACCTATTTTGTAAGCAATGTTGAAGGTTTTTGTATAAATAAAGATTTTTATTTATTATTTATTTATTTATTCTATATGGCTCTTTATTTTCCCTTTCAACTTGCTCATAAATGACTTGTCCATCACGTCCAGTGCTTGAGTTTCCATAACCAGGCTCTGAGTAATATTTAGTTTATGACCAAATCAAGGCAATGCGCTCGCCAATCCATCGCTTTTAAGGCGATTACATGAGCTTAACGCGAGTTTTATAATTACTAAAAGTATATGATTCACTGCTATAAACAAGACCAGAAAAATATATGATATTCTTCAGAATAAATGCTAGCATGATTCTGTTTTGAAAACATAATACAATTAATTAGGCTCGATAAAAAGTAATCACGAACTTATCTCTAAAAATATCTTTCAAACAATAAAAAACATACTAATATGCATGCGATCATTCTGATTTTTTGGCAAATAATTCTACAAGCAATATATTAGCATGATACTGTTTCAGTTTTTTAATCCAATCAATAGTTTTTTTGTAAATCGATCGAATCCACTCATTTCGCGCTATTTGGCCCGCAGTGGCTGACGTAACAACCACTTAGTAGTACAAGCTGATTAGAACTTTATTCTAACAGCATTTCAAACGAAGTTTGATCCACCACAAATAGAGATGCTAATTTAGCTCGTCTAAGCGCCTTAACACAAGTTCACCTTTACAATCTACAAGTATTAAATTTATTGTTTGGTGTTTTGTCATTAGTTTCAAGAATATGTAACTGCTAACTTACCGACTTCAGGCTCTTGCGGGGAATCAACCATGGGTTTTGCTTCTTCAGAGAATATATCGTTGAATCCTACACCACCAGCTGCTTGCCCATCAACAGCAACATAGCCAGCAACTTCTTCATCGGATGAAGGAACATAGCCTTGCGCTACCAGCACCAAGGCACTCAAGAAAACGATCAGGAGTTTCATTTTGATACACGACTTTCTTGTGCCGGAAAGAGTAGTAGTAGTAGAGTAGAGAGAACAATATTATTGTAATTATAAACGATTTTAAGGAAGTATTTATACTGAATGAATACAGTGATTGTGGTGGTGTTGACACTACTGATAAGGATTAAAACCCCCGATATGTCATTTGTACCTATGGTAGTTGCATCATGATGGATCAAGGATGACAAATAATTTACGAAATAACTTAAGATCGCAATTAAAATGCTTGTCATGTCATATAGATGCATTCTGATGCGGGATGGGTTTAAATTTTGACTCAATAACCTAATCAATTTAGAATATGATTATGAAATATTGACACAATAACTAAAATTGTTTCAGAATTATCATCACTGGAGACCGGCATTTAAAACAACAGATGTAAATAAAATATTTTCTTACCTAATTTAACCCACATTTATCCTTGCATTCAAGCGTTCATCACATTTTTGTACCAGCTCAATCTGGTTTCTGAAAGTTTGTTTTAGTATTGCCGTCCCGTAAAGTTCTTGTTTTGGAAATCGCATTTATTTCAATCACTAGATTTGGTAGAAGCCACACCACTTGCATAATGTATAATTTTATGTAAGATATCTTTCAGATTTGGTCTGAGATATAAATTCCTAACCTAACCCGCGACCGGGTTAGGATTTCGGGTTAGGTTTGATATGGAAGGTTGGTTAGTGGTGGCTGAGATTTGTCCACTTTTTGTTTAGAGTATCTAAGAACTTGCGATACCTATGGTATTGCAGAAATATTCTCAAGAGATACTCATAGTCAAGAATTACCTTCAGGTGGATCCCTCTTCAGGTTTGTCAGCCATCATCATCAGCCTAGCCTTTCCCAACTATGTTGGGGTCGGCTTCCACGCTAACCGCATGCAGTTCCTGTTTGACCTCCACAACCCAGTTAATAGTGGGTAATATGAATTTTTGGACCACTGAATACCTGTTACGTCAAAGTTGGACAAGTGACAGTCGGGGCCAACAGCTTAACGTGCTATCCGAGGCACGGAGGAAACTCGGTACCTAGGCAAGCACGGCTTAACCTAAAGACCATGGAGCAAAAAACGAATTTCTTTCGGGGGTGAAATACAAGGCCTTGGAGCAGCTTATATTTTCTCCACAGAAGCTCTTGTACAACCCCCCGATTAGTTTCAACAAAAACTTACTATACGGAGTCAACCCACCATTCTACTGGCAATGTCTAGTAAAATGTTACAATGTTGTTGTCTAGTAATAAACTAAAGTATTGACTATAGTTTATTATTCACAACAACTTTCCTTTCCACCATTTTGCCTATGTCAGTTTTCATTTTTGATACAGGCTTGAGGCAAAAACAATTAGGTTATTGAGTCAATATGAGACCCATTCGGCATCAGAATGCATCTACTCGTATATGACACAAGAAGAATTTTAATTACGATCTTAAGTTATTTCTTAAATAATTCGTCATCCTTCATGTTACAACTACTATAGGTACCTACATGCCTTTTACTAGATTGTCCTTTTGATACTGAGGTGACAAATCGCGGGTTTGAACCCTTATCTTTAGTGTCAACACAACCACCACAATCATTGTATCCATTCAGTATAAATACTGCCTTGAAATCGTTTATAATAACAACAACATTATAACTCTTTCCGGTAACAGAAAGTCGTATGTCAAAATGAAACTCCTAATCGTTTTCCTGAGTGCCTTGGTGCTGGTAGCTCAAGGCAATGTTCTTTCATCTGATGAAGCAGCTGCTGGCTATGCTGTTGTTGATGGACAAAAAGCTGATCGTGTAGGATCCCAAATTTTATTCGCCGAAGAAGCAGAACCAGCTGGTTCCCCGCAAGGTCCTGAAGCCGGTAAGTAACCACTTAATTTTTATCCGTTCTCGTAACTAACCAAACTCGAAACAAACAACAAAAACCTGCTGATTTTATTTCGTGATGGACTGGTTTCTGTCGATATTAAGCCCTAAAGCACTAACCTATTCATTGGTTATAAATTCAGTCCCAGGATATTACTTACTGGGGCTGCGGGACTGTTCGAAAGGGATACCGCGACCCCGGAACATAAAGGACGAGGAAGGAACATTATGGTTTCTAGTCAGTAAAAGTCTGACACTCTCTCCCGCCCTGCCCAGAGTGGGAGGGTAATTTGATGATTTCCCATCCGAAAAAAAAAGGCATTACTTACTAAAATAATTATCATTCATTTCTAAATATCATTTCACTTCTTCTAATGAAAATCTTCTAAGATCTGGTAATGGAATCTCAGTCTGCCATGTATACAAGGCAATGAGGCAGTCAATAATTATAATTTTAGAGTCGTCATTTATGACCAAGTAAAAAGGGTAGAAATAAGTTGAGGTTAACTGGAATCTGTTTTTATGTAAGGAGAAGTAATACGTTCTATAGTGAGCTCTATCCTTTCAATACTCCTCGTATATACAGGGTGTAAACAATCTTATCACGAAGCTGTCAACATCATGAAAAATCATGTTTTGTGGTAGAACTCAATGTAAGGCACTCAATACATTGTGTTATTTTATGGATTGGATAGTACACGGATCCTAGAGGTATTTAAAATTAAAAATCTAACAATAAGAACTTGTATTTATAAAAAAAATGTTAAAACGTTTGAACTTTGACCCCCAATATGGCAATGACGGGTAGAAAAAGTACTTTTCGGTTTCGTTAAGAGGTGTTTTACACCCTTTGTTGATAGAACGTACTAATAGAATGATGTCTTTCTTCTCCTAAATCATTTGGTAGCATTCTGAAAGTGTTATATCCAATGTTTTTACTTTAATATATTGTTTCAGAACTAGTTTCGGCTCTTGAAGCTGGCGTTGACATCCCAATCGTTGCGAGGGCCTGTAACGGCGGTGCTTGTGCCATCCTTTGCCATAGGTTTGGTTTCAAATATGGCAGGTGTATAAGCGTTAACATATGTCAGTGCCGAAATCGTTAACATACGCCTTTGACATGTTAAGATTAGTAACAATTTAGTTACTGTTACACAGTATAATTGTGATCCCTTTATTTTTTGCATTAACACAATATAATTAATTACTTTAATAACGGTTAACTTATGTAATTGGTAAAAACACAATGTAAGTTGTTATAAATGTTTATTGTTTTATGATATTATATATTGTATTGAAATAAAAGAGCTTTTCGAAACATTTTTTTTTTATTAAAAAGATGCATGTTGTTGTGAATAATATACTAATGTAATGTAATGCCATAACTTTTTATTGCTGGTAGCACATGGCAATCATACTCCATCCGATGAAGGTAATGGTTTTATGGAACTAAACCTGAAGTAATAATTGTTGGTTATGTTAATGGACAAGAGGCCGATGGTGAAGTACTCCAAATTGTATTTAAACTTGAAGAAAAACGAAGGGCTGATTACCCGTAACAACCGTCAAAAGAGTCTGAAATAGACGAGTCTACTCCTGCACATGGCTTGTATATGTCACCGTAAAATTGTCAAACACGTTATATTACAATATAACGTGTTTTTTCTCGCGATATTGTAATGTCTCGAATTATTGTCAACTGAACATACGGAAGTATCTCTGCCCCCATAATCGGGACTTGGGGCACCCCCCCGTTAGGTTAGTTAGGTTCCTTTAAACCCTGCACTCGGAAATAGGGGCGTCCGTCGACTACGCTTTTTAGGGGGAATATAAAGTGTTTTAAGGTTATGTTATATTTCACAAAAAAACAATGCGTTTTGTTGTAAGCAGTATGTTCATTTGACAATAATACGAGACTTTACAATATCGCTAGAGATATTACAATATAACGTATTTGACAATTTTACGGTGACATATACAACTCAATGATTGAGAACGCTTGCAGTAACGCTCCGTGGTTCCACGTTTGTTTACGGCTTGGCTTCAAAATTTAATTTAGTGTCTGTATATCCATCAGGTCGTGTCTGTGTCCGAACACTTCCAGCTAACAGTTAAATTGTGTAATTGTAAAGAAAGTATTGTGTTCAATTATATAGTGTCTCTACGTTATCTATATGTTACGGCTAATACCCGAAGTGCGGCTGCACCTAATTTTAGCTGAACTAGGTGTAGCCACTTAATCTTGGTTAAACCTAGTACGAGCCGATTGTTTTCGGGTAAAACTAGGTCTATCCTTCATCATGCCGGCTACAACTAGGTTCGGCCATTCCCTGTTGGATAAAACTGGGTCTATCCGATATCATTTCGGCTAGAACTAGGTCCAGACAATCCCTGTTGGATAAAACTTAGATGCGTGTCCCGCCAAGCCTGACGCCCCGCGTCACACTCATGACTCACCGCATCTGCAGCAGCGGCGCGGGGTGGAGGGCATAGCGAGGCACGCGCCTCTGTAGGATGTGAGCGCCACGTGCTGCTGATCTACTGCAGGTCTACTAGCGAGTGTGACTCACAGCGTCTGCAGCAGCAGCGCGTGTCTTAGTTTTATCTAACAGGGATTGGCTGTACATAGTGGTAGCCGGCATGCTATCGGCAGAGCTTTTTTAGATATTAAAAAAAAACATCCAAATAAAAAGAAACGTAGAGAGTTTTTTTATTCTTATAAATCACATTGTATTAATTAACACAAATTATTAGGAGTACAATTTTTAATATAATAGGAACAATCAGGAACATTTTTTTAACAACAGACAATAGTTGCATATTATAATTTAAAGAATGTTATTATAATTATAAATCACACTTTTATAAAGTAACATAAACTATCCAGGCGCCTGTTACTTGTTTCAACTTGTTTGCATCTAGTTTTATCCAACAGGGAATGGCTGGACCTAGTTGTAGCCGGCATGATGAAGGCTACACCTAGTTTAGGGTGACTTAAAATAAGTAACTGAACATATTAAAACCATTTTTAAAATTCGTGTTTGTTTGTTAGTTTGTTTGACCGCGCATCACGTAAAAACTACTGGACGGATTTTGATGAAAACTTCACTAATCTATTTAAATAAACTTAGAATAACACTTAGGCTATAGAAATTATGGAAAATTTTGAAAAAAGGCGGTGAAAAAGGGGGGTAAAGTTTGTATGAAAAAAAATTTTAGATTGCTCTAGATTCATGAAACTCAGAGTAAATACTTATTATTAAAAATAAAGAAATACCTGTTTCAGCATTTAAAAAAATAATCATCCAGAGACGTGAAAAAGAGGGTTTTGTGTATAAAATTAATTAACTTCATACACCTATAGAATAAAATCCATTGAAGTGGAAACCTTTAAAAGTTGCTGTAAATACTTCAAATCTAATACAGGTAAATGTAATTTCTCAATTTTCTAGAAATTTGAGCGGAACTCAAGAAAATCGGCTTTCCTCGGTATAAGTAGTAGGTAATACAGGGTGGAAACCAGTGGAAACGGTAAACGTAAGGGGAGCTGCAGCTACACAAAAATGGTCTTAGGTAACAATCCGTAATTTTTTCACAAAATGTTTATCCCCATTCACAGATTTAATTAAAAAATAAAGTACAGTTAGCAAGAAAATTGCCATTTTATATAAAACATTTTTTTTTATGCCAATCGATCTTCTTTCCGACACTAATCAAGAAGTTCTTCCAAACCAACCCAGGTTAGAGTACTCAAAAAGTCAGAAATCGCAAAAAAATAAGTTTCAGCGGGGCAGTGTAGGAGAAATAGTAAGCCAGAAAATTGCTATTTTACACAAAACATTTTTTTGATGCCAATCATTATTTTTTATTTTACATAAGACATAAAGCCGGAAAAGTTACAAATACATACCAAACGAGTACAAATCCTACTACGAGTATCTACAAATAAAAAATGCTTTGTCCTGAAGGACTATCTGATGGATCAACGCACAGCCTAAACCGCAGATTGTAGAAACCTGAGACTTGGAGGGATTTTATTCCAAAAAGGTTGAACTCACATAAAAAATTGCAAATACTCTTTAAAATTGGAATGTCTCGAAAGTCACCGTAAAATATTAATACCGCGTTTGAAGGTTTCTAAGCTTTGAAGAGGTTGTGCACTTTATGACACGGCGTCATAGCGTAGGGACTTTGAGTTTGAAATTTTAAATGGTAAGCAGTTGTAAGAGGTCCGCAACGGTTTACAGCAGCTATATCGTGTTGCGGCTCATTTAATGCACCTCGATGAGAACTGCAGACCTAGCTGGAGTATGACTGTCATCGAGTGTCTAAGTATGAAGCCTTTAAAGCTGTTTTTGTAAACATGGTAATTTATTCTTATTCAAATAAATACGTTGTTAATCACAAGTATTTGATTTTGAACAAAATTTCCCTTGGGTACGTAAATTGACTTCAACGCACACCGTTTTAAATAACTCCGCAGCAAAATAATGATCATGTACCGAGCGCGCATTTACATTATGCGGAAGGATGTATGTGATGTGCGATTTGAAAATTGTATTATAGGTGCTTACGACCCACTCTCTGTAACCCTCTCTTTCTTCTATGTGACGCAGACGAAGTTGCGCGGGTCAGCTAGTGAATTACATAAAGCTGTAAAAACACTGCTTTGGTTCATCGTAGTTATCACACTAAGTCCGAAGATATAACACATATTATAATATGTTTTTAGAAAACAATACAATGGCTGTGTGGCTACTACCAAATCTGGTGATCGAAATTAATCAGTTTTCTAAAATAAGAATTTATTGGACGATAAAATTTAAAAAAAAACTTAAAAAACTCGCTTGCGCTTGCTGGTACAGTCATGTGAAGGGGTGAGACGTGAGATGAAGACCATATGATATGACTAAAAGAGCCATGATATAGAAGACGGAAAAAAAGGTCGTGGACGCGAACACCTGCCACCTGAACGAATACAATGTTTAAAGCGATTGGCAGAAAAATGTAAAAGAATAATAGGTATTTAATTAAAATGTTTTACTAGATACATCTAAATTAATATGCGTTGGCGGAAGATTAAATAACTCGTCATAGTAAAAAACATCCAGCGCTATTGTGCTGTAAACATAGATTTTCAGTGGTTGATGTAACGTTTTCTGAAACAAGAAGAAAATATTTGGTTTTTGTATCGAGTAAAGTTTGGTTTGTCCTTTAAAGTTCAACCTTTAGTAAAAGCTATTGATCTAGGATGTAGAAAATCTTTCTACCTCCTGTATCCCAAAAACAAACAGGAAAGTTTGATCAGGATTAAAATACAGTGGGGATTATTTACCAGGCTCGTCCATTTCAAACTCCTGTAATGGTTCTTTTGAGTAATCAATCCTTGGTTCTTTTTCAATGTCAAATACACTCTGGAGAAGCTCAGCATCTGCTTCGTGTTCGTTAACATAATTAACAACTACATCGGGTATAGTTTCGTAAAAACCAGTTTTTTCATCGTATATTATATCATTGCCATGTGCTACCAGCATCAAAGCACTTGCGAAAACCACCAGGAGTTTCATTTTGATAGAGATACGACTTTTTCTTACAGAAACCAGTAACTTTATGGTGCTATTTGTGATGGTTAGAGTTATATATCGGTTTAGTATACTGAATGGTAACCTATACAATGCGCATTGTAAATATGAATAGTGAAAGGTGTTGTGAAAAGTTCCTGATTCATGAATACATCATCATGGATTGCGTATTGGATTGTCAACTATAGTTTCTGTAAATAAGCTTCTTTTTACGTTCCGCACACGAAAGGTATCCACGCAAACATAACTATATACTGCCTTACCTGACCCCCGTATTCACAAACGTTCGACTCGTTTCCGATTCGACAACTCGTATATCTGTCTTCTTCTGGCATTACGAAAACGACCGAGATAGACATACGACTTTCCGAATCGGAAGCGAGTCGAATGGTTGTAAATAAGGGGCCTGATGTGTTCGAGTTCCGGACACATGCGTTGTATTAAGGCTGCAAAGAACTGGAAATACCTCAAGTAGATATTACAGAAATGTTCTCAAGAGTTAGTCGTTGAATTACCATCAGGTGGAACTCTCTTGACGTTTGCCAACCTATCAAGGGACAAAAAAGAACAAATAACTTTCGGGGGTACGTAAAAATAGAAGCTAGTATTTTCTGCTCCTAGAACAACACCCCGACTAGTTTCAACAAAAACTTATTTTCTGGAGTCAACCCACCATTACACTTGCGAATGTCTAGTGTTGTTCTATGTATGAGAATAGCGGTGGCCCATCGATTTTGCCAGGGTAACGTTTCAAACGTTACTCCAGCAAAATGTATTTTTCTCAAATAACTTTAAAACTATTATGCAAGCAAATTTTGCTATTAGTAAGCAAATTGCTCCTCATGAGTCATGATACTCGAATTATTTGGCTAGGTCTAACATCTCAAATGCACAACATTTTGCCAGGGTAACCCACACAAAAGTTCGTAAACATGTGACATCTACCATTCCGCACTGAGCCCGCGTGGTGGATTATTGCCCATTCCCTCTCATAGAGAGGAGGCCTGTGGAGCCCCAGCCGTGGGAACATTAATAGGCTGATGATGATATTCACAACAACATGCTTTTTTTCAATAAAAAATGTCTTGATAAACTATTTTATTAACCGACTTCCAAAAGGAGGAGGTTCTCAATTCGCCGTAATCTTATTTTTATGTATGTTCCCCGATTACTCGAAGATTAGTTTTTTTTTTGAAAGGGTATGCTTCACAAGTGGTCCCATAATCATCAAGTCAGGATCTGATGATGTGATCCTGGTGAAATAGAAAGAACTCTTCAAACTTTATAGGCACACATGAAGCGAGTTGGATAGTTTTCGGAAGAGTACTTTCTCGGAGTGGTCTCCCTTCAATTTGGTGAAGATTTGATGAAGAACTTTGGAGATAGGTAACGGAACTCCTCAATAAATAATAGCAAATGGACTAGGATTGCTGCAATCTCATGTCTGTTTATTGTTTACACCAGTTCATGACATAACATCACGCCAGTACGCTGTAAAGGAGTAAGCGCATGTGAAACACTAAAAAGTGAAAAATTAAAACATTTTTGCAAAGAATAAAACCGACTTCTAAAAACAAAAAAAAAGTGAAAAATAACTTTAACTTCAGAAGTCGGTGGCAAAAAAACTAAACCAATCACACAAAGGTCACCGTTTTTCACTTTTCTGTTTCAATCACAATATGTACATTATCGTTAATCAATGAGAATTCACACTTGTGTTTTCCAATTATACACTTTAATCGGTAATAAAATAATTCATAATATTATAATTTTGCAAGAAATAAAAGGATTAAGACCATATTTATAACAGTAAACTATATTGGGTAACAGTTACTAAATATGTTTATTAAATTGATTAACCTTAAGTAAGTTATCTTAACATTTTAACGATTTCGGCACTGACATGTGTTAGCGTTTATACAGACGCCAAATATGAAGCCAAGTCTATGGCAAAGGTTGGCACAAGCAGCGCCGTTACAAGCCCTCGCAACGATTGGGATGTCAACGACAGCATCAAGAGCTTCTGAAACAAATTAATTACACTAATTAGGAGAAGACAGACTATATTTGAATTCGTTCTATCAATATATGAGGAGTTTTAAAATGATTGGGCTATAGACCTTGTCAGCTCTCCACTGATTCCTGTTTACCTTGACGTTGGCGTTGGCCTCCGCAAGTTCCACCAAGTGGCTAATCTATATGGCTGTATAATTTATCTTTTTATTTGCTGAATTTTATCATAAAATTATTATTGACTGCCTCATTAGCCTCTACATACATGGGATTCTGAGTTTCTATTATCAGATCAGTCAAAGAAGTTAAATGTGATTTTTCCATGATTTTAATACAGTAACATTCTGGAGACTGGATTTGTGCTCAATGAATAAGTTAGCGCTCGATATCTATAACACCAATCAACCATATTTAAAGATAAGTTCCTATTTAGGTGTTTGTTTCGAGATTGGTCATTAGTTACAAGATCAGATAAAAATTGAGTGGTTACTCACCGGCTGCAGCCTCTTGCGGGGAACCAACCCTGGGTTCTGCTTCTTCAGCGAATTTGCCAACTGATCCTACTCCACCAACCTCTTTCCCATCAACAGCAACATAGCCAGCAGCTTCTTCATCGGGTGAAGGAACATTGCCTTGCGCTACCAGCACCAAGGCACTCAGGAAAACGATCAGAAGTTTCATTTTGACATACGACTTTCTGTTATCGGAAAGAGTTACAATAGCACTGTAATCATAAATTACTTAGAGGTAGTATTTATACTGAATGGATACAGTGATTGTGACACTACAAATAAGGATTAAAAGCCCCGATATATCAAGTACCTAGTTGCAACATGATGGATCAAGTATTGCGAAGTACCTATAACGAAGTTATTATAATATTAATAGTTTCGTCACAACGGATTAATAGTTTATTATTAGTTTCGTCACAACGGTAATGTTTTCGTCATTGTTTGTCTTTTTATTTTAGTATATCCATGTAAATGTCCATTTAATTTTATTTTAATATATATTTATAGTATTTGATAAATATGTATAATATTTTATATATCTTTGTAGTGTATCGTAGCATTAAATAAAATTATTCTCAGAATTTCAGAAATGACACCTACCACTGCTTATCTCTGTATCACCTAAAGGTTGACTGGTAGAAAATGCCTATGGCATTAAGTCCGCCTCTGTACTTTTGTGCTTGAAGTGTTAATAAATAAATAAATAAATAAATAAATATTAAGTAAATTATCCGAAAATCTTATTGTTACAGTATATGAAAAAAAGGTTTGTGATTTTTTTGCTTCTGAAGTCTACGCTACGCATTTTTCTTAAAACTTCATTCGTTTTTCGAGTTAGGTATGATAAATGAATGGCACTTACTAAACAAATACCAAGAACCATTATCTTGTCTAATCAGCTTTCTTAAATAATATAACAGTGTCCACTTCCAGCAAGTGTGAAGCATACTTGAAGAACTTCGATGAATCAATTTCAGAATTTAGAACTGCCCTCAGTGGGCCTTGCACTGCATCAAAAACGTCTATTTCATCTCTTGTTAATTGTTTATGGCGAATAAACTCAGGGGTAATTATAGAGTCAACTTTTTGAGTAGGTACGCAAACCTTGATCCAAAATATTTTGCACAAAACCCCCGATTTCAAGTACTAGGTGTACTTGAAATCGGAGGGCTTTTAATCCTTATCTTGAGTATCATCGCCACCACCACAAGTTAAAATCATTGTAATTCAGTATAAATAGGTCATTGTCAAGAATTCTAATTACACTCTCTCCATTTAAAGTTACACTTTATTCAGTAAAAGAAAGACGTTTATCAAAATGAAACTCCTGGTTGTCTTCGTAAGTGCTTTGGTGCTGGTAGCGCATGGCAATGTTACTCCATCCGATGAAGAGGATAACGTTTACGAAGTTCAATCTGAAGTCGTTGTGAGTTATGCTGTTGTCGTTGGACAAGAGGCAGATGGACCCCAGGATGTGTTCGCCGAAGAAGTTCCAGTGGTACAAGCATTTGGTGCTGAAGGAGAACCCAGCGTTGGTTCCGCACAAGAGCCTGCAGTCGGTAAGAAACCTTTAGTTTTCTTTTTCTATTCTGACTTTTTTATTTCTTTGTCCGCCGGTGGTATCTGATTGTTTCCCGGTCGTACCGGATTACCGTCCCCTCAGACTATAACAGTAAAGGGACAAGCAGTGCATCCGTACGCTATAATATCTTCCTGCGCATTTAGCTTATCTCCCTTGAGATCGTCTGCTGTGGCTGATTTTCGATCAGGTTTCACTTGAATATTATACCCCTAGGTACCACGTTCAAAATCTACATGAATTTTAGCATCACCATTTATTATTTCTTTGTTTTTTTTTTTTTAATAGTAGATAGTTTGCGGGTACTAACAGAAAAATGAACCATTTGGTGGTAGCAACTCAAAGATGAAAAAGGCGCACTCACAAATCAGTTTATTATGTAGTTTTGATTGTGGTTGGTTAGCAATGTGTAAACTGGTCTCGTCAATCCATTACTTCGATATTTCTCGTACACAGATAGACAGCAGCTTTTAACGATGTCTGGCTTCCCAGTGTGTATTCTATTTACTTCGGGCCAGTGTGCAAGGATATAGCGCATCCATCTTCCTATCCTACTAAAATCGTAGATGCGAAAGTTTGTGTGGGAGGATGAATGGATGTATGGATGTTTGTTACTCTTTCACGCAAAAACGACCGACCGAATTGGGAAGAAATTTGGCACACAGATAGTTTATAACCTCGTCTAACACAGGATACTTTGAATTCGGGTTTTACGATCCCGTGGGAAATAAGCTAGTAGAAAATAATATTTTTTCTTTTATTCCAGAAAATGTTCCGATTCCTGAAGCTGGCGGTTACATCCCAATTGATACGAGGGCCTGTAACCTCGGTCAGTGTAGAGAGGCCTGCCGTCGGCTTGGCATCAAAAATGGCAAATGTAAGAACAACATGTGTCGGTGCTACAACTAACTACATTGTACTACAACTACTACATAGTATTTAGTGCGTCAATGTGTCAAAAATGACTAGGTTTTGTAAAGAAACTACTTTTGTTCTCGCGGGTTTTAAGAAATTAATTAACTCCTTAAAATATACAATTTATGGAATACAATGATTACTGTATTTTTTTTTGTTTCGCAATGTTCATGTTTTTGTTTGAAAATTAAAGAGTTTTTCGTGTCATTTTTTCTTATTATTATTACAACCAGAAGCAAAATGTTTTAAAATTACAGCCTCGGTTGGCCTAAGTGGTCGCAAGCGCTACTGACGATTATGGGGCTGAACAAGTCCTGATGTCGAATATTCGGGAATTCGATCAACATCATCATGCATTCATAATCATCATCATCAACCTATGAATGTTCCCACTGCTGGGACACAGGCCTCCTCTCTTTTAATGTTCCCACTGCTGAGACACAGGCCTCCTCTCTATTAATGTTCCCACTGCTGAGACACAGGCGTCCTCTCTATTAATGTTCCCACTGCTGAGACACAGGCCTCCTGTCTTTTAATGTTCTCACCGCTGAGACACAGGCTTCCTGTCATTTAATGTTCCCACAGCTGAGACACAGGCCTCCTCTCTATTAATGTTCCCACTGCTGAGACACAGGCCTACTGTCTTTTAATGTTCCCACAACTGAGACACAGGCCACCTCTCTATTAATGTTCCCACTGCTGAGACACAGGCCTACTGTCTTTTAATGTTCCCACAACTGAGACACAGGCCACCACTCTATTAATGTTCCCACTGCTGAGACACAGGCGTCCTCTCTATTAATGTTCCCACTGCTGGGACACAGGCCTTCTCTCTATTAATGTTCCCACTGCTGAGACACAGGCCTCCTCTCTATTAATGTTCCCACTGCTGAGACACAAGCCTCCTCTCTATTAATGTTCCCACTGCTCAGACACAGGCATCCTCTCTATTAATGTTCCCACTGCTGAGACACAGGCCTCCTCTCTATTAATGTTCCCACTGCTGAGACACAGGCCTCCTCTCTATTAATGTTCCCACTGCTGAGACACAGGCATCCTCTCTATTAATGTTCCCACTGCTGAGACAAAGGCCTCCTCTCTATTAATGTTCCCACTGCTGAGACACAGGCCTCCTCTCTATGAGAGGGATGCAGGGATGGAGGGATTCATTCATCATTATTCATTTGTTTTATTAACTTTCCATTTAATTACAGGCGTGACGTGATGTAATGTTTTGTTCACTAAAAATTTTCCCAGGTAAGTATAAAAAAACAAAACAAAAAACAACGTCATGTTTAGAACAAAAATAATCACAATGCCAATGCCTCGTTGGTCCAGTGGTCGCAAGCGCAGCTGATGAGCATGATTATATGATTGAAATGGTTTAGTTAGTTTAGTTTAGTTTATTTATTAATAACTAGCCGATGCCTGCCTGCCTGCCTAAAATTATATACTAAACCCTCTCTCTTGGATCACTCTATCTTTTAAAAAACCCCGCATCAAAATCCGTTGCGTAGTTTAAAGATCTAAGCATACATAGGGACAGATAGACGAGGCGGAGACTTTGTTTTACAATACGTAGTGATTATCAAGAATTACAGTTCAGTTTTATAAAAAGTAACAACACAAATCATTTTACATTCAAAAAAGGCATCCGACACAAAATTAACTTAGAATAAATTAAAATTAAAAACACATTCAAAATAATGATAAATAAAAATTTTCATAAATTAAAAAAAAAGATATATTAGCGATGATGGTTTAATTTTTTTTTTTTTTTGAAATATTATTAGGTGTTAGGTTATTAGGTGGTTCCATCCGGATTTTTTAGTGTCAGCCACGGAGTCTGGATTTATATCGCCCTCTTTTACATGAGTCTTAAACATAACTGGCGAAATGCGGATGTACTCTTAGGTACACCTCTGCCTAAGACTTCTACGATTACAGGCGTAATGTTATGTGTTATGTTGACGGGAAGGATAGGTGCCTCTCGGCAGCGTTAAGGGTGTTTTACACCATTTATTATATCGTAGAAAGTATATTGACTGATATCTTTCAGCCGTTACGAGTAAACAGAAGCCTGAAAATCTGAAAAGCAGTCTTAACGAGATGTATCATATTACCCAGTAATAACTGGGAGCAAACTTTGGAAGAACTCATACTATGTGGTGATGACTTGATGAAGGTTGCGGGAATTCGTAGGGTGCGAGTCGCACGGGACCGGTCAATGTGGCGACTCTTGGGGAAGCCCATGTACAGCAGTGGACGTCTTTCGGCGAAATGATGATGATGGTGATGAACTGGGTTGTGGACGTCGGAGAGGCAGTCACTCATTGTAAAATACTGATATTCAGCTACATCGGATTCAACTGGAATCCGACCCAACATATTTGGGAAAGGCTTAGCAGATGTTGATGATGATACAATTATTACCAAGTAAACTGTAATGCAGATGTTTTCCTAATTTAAGCAAACATTTCATTTTCTTCTTGGTTTTAGAGTTTCAAACATCTACAGCAATTGATGGGGATAGGAAGTAAGACTTGTACTTTGTGATTCTGTTTCTATTTGGGCTTGTACCCCAGAGCAATTTTATCCACATGAATATTATCACTGACTCGTCATTCATCTGCCAAAAGTCATGATTAATAAAACAACATATAAAACAAGATTTTTTTTATTTGAATCAGAACCAAAGATAAAAAAAATACACATTAATTTAGATAAATACAAATCATTTATACATAATCCATAGAAATTAAGATGCAGCACAAGAATTAAATTTAGTACGACGCGACGTTTAGTAGACGTTTCTAGAAACACCTGAATGTTATTTAAAAACACTGGCAAGTGGTGGTGGACACACAGACGCCGTTTGCATAGCCGAGCAGATTGCAAATTTGACGACACGCAGAGTTGGTACAGGCTCTCGCTATCATTGGGATGTATACGGTTTCAGGAGCGTTGAAATTGTGTGCTGGAAGAAGATAAAATAATTATGATTACAATCATCTTTCAAAATAAATTTAAAACAATTGTAGGCTGTGTACAGTTAAGAAGTGGAAGTATCTATGCAGTGTCTAAACTTTCTGATAACCAGGAAGTCTCTAGTGAATAGCTAATTATATAATTATATAATATAGGCAAGCTTCCAGCAACTTTTACCATCAGGGGACATCGTGGGAAAACATTCTGCTGTTACTTCCTCTAAGTCGCCAATATATCTGACTTTTTCTTCAAACCTTCCATAAAATTCAGGATTTAGTACAGATCCAAAATCATTTGTTAAAAAGAAATATCAGGAAACCATGAATATTGTTAAAAGCATTGGCAAGTTGTGGTGGACACACCAAGGCTTAGCAGATTGTAAATGTAGACCCACGCAGAGTTGGTTACACGCAATAAAAATCCGATAACTAACAAATGACTTCATCGCGAAGGCCTAAATTAGGATGTGTAATTCATCCTATAAGACAGAATTGGCAAAACAATTTTCATGAGTACTTACCAGCTGCCACCAGTTCTTCTGCTAGCTCTTCGATTGGAGAAGCCTTTGGTGGCCATGCATCAGCAACCGCAGGTTCATCTTCTTCTGGAGCTTTTTCAACGAATTTTACAACCCCAGCCTCTTGCCCGGCATCAACAACAGCATAACCGTCAACTACTTCAGATTGAACTTCTTTAACCTCGTCTTTGGATGGAGCAGCTTTGCCCTGTCCTACGAGCACCAAGACCGTTACGAAAATCAGGAGTTTCATTTTTGATAATCGACTGTTTTCGATTGAGACGTCTTGTGAAATGAACTATTTCTTGTATTGATTACAATTATCACTAGTTTTATACCCAGTGGTAGCAACTACGCATTGTGTACTTGATGATATTGTAGTGTTGATGCACTTCAGATTGATTACAGCTCTTAAAGTAGGTGGTGGATGATTCATCATGCATTGTGCAAGAAAATATCGACTCTATTATCTGTAGGAAGAGCCTGAAATGTCATTTGCGGTTTCTTGTTTGTAATTCAGTTGTTTATTTAGCTTACCTGTATCCGTGATAGCATAGGTACATAGTTTTAAATCTTTTTTATACTTATCCGCTTTTATTTAACTTGCCTTGTTAGATGGTTTGTTTGTTAGTTTGTATTGGTCAAACACCTACAACTGAATTTCAAACCACTTCTCTCCAACTGATTGAGCTGAAATTTTGCACACACCTTTGGTTTTGGTGACAGTTTGTGTGACAGACATGCCATAATTGAGGATCGTCTCTTTAAGAGAGAACTGATCAACGTTAACTAGCCGGTACACGAGGATTCCGTTACTACCAACGTGTTACTTCTAACTACTACTTCATTATAATACAACCTGACACGGATCTGTAAATTGCAAAAAACGTAAAAAAAAAAGAATTTCGCTCGCTACCCTTGGTTTGTATGGAACTACGTTATCTTTCCAGTGAAAAACCCACTGGATACACGGCTTTTACAATTACATTTATGAACTTGTTTATTGATCCAATCACCCAGTATTAATTTTAAACTCATTATATTAAAATGCACAATTTTCCCTATTTGCTGTTCACAACGGATTTAATGCATTTTACAAAATAATACGTTACGGTTTAAAAGCCGACTGTATTTCAGTTATGAAGTTCATTGATTAAATTACATAGTTAAAGCTTTACCGTGCCTGATTATAATACCGGATTTGTAGTCCGCCTGCAGGACATGTTAAAACCTTTTCGTTAATTATGACTTTTTCCTGATTGTATAAAATACTAGTAATAGATGTACCCTAATTACTACAAAAAAAAATTGTAGAGGATAGTTATTAGCTTTAAAAATCGGTCAAGTGCGAGTCGTCCTTGCGCATGAAGTGTTCCGTCCCTTTAATTTCTTAAATTAATTTCATTATTTGTTGTTATAACGGGAACATACTGTAAAAATTTCAACCGATGACAGACAGACGGACGAACGGCCGGACGGACACCGGAGGCTTAGTTTCGAGTTCCGTTGGTTACCCTCGGGTACAGATCCCTAAGAATGATCTAAATCTGCGCTGAAGAGCTGGGAATGTAGCTTGGTTTATTGGATTATGGTAATTATTATGACAACCGATTTACCTACATAGTTTGTCCCAAGTCATTTAACATAGAACACTGTTGCAATGCAGTGTGTGCCGTCAAATGCGAACGCCAAGTCCAAAATATTGCAGATTATTTTGATATATCGGCGTTTCGTGTTTATTTTGCCCATATATTAGCATCTGGTTCAATAAATACACATTGTTTGAGTTATGATCCAACGGGTTCGTGATAGAACGGCGTGGACTTGAAAGCAAATTAATGTTTCAAACGTGTGTTTAGGGAGATCCGGAGAAATTTTAATTACATCGAAATCGCCAGTTTACATAAAATGTTTGTGGAAAGGAAAATGAGTTATTTTTGGGTTTCGTATTTGAAGTCTTACGTAAAATCCGATATAACAATGTTTACTAGAATCGTAGATGGTCAGGTAATTTTTGTCAGCACTAGGTATTTCTTCTTCTTCGTGTCGATGAGACCCATATCCACATCCCTTTCAAATTGATCTCAGCCACGTCGACGGCGTGGGGTAAGAGGTCCTTAATTGCGGGTGGAGTTGCACAAAGACCACGTCAAGAGGTTTGGTTTGGTCTTAGACTCAACAGTCGCACTCAGGTTTATCGAGATGCCCAAACGGACAACTGCAGTACTTTCAATGAGTGATTTGTCATCTGTCTAACCTTTTCCCAACTATGTTGGGGTTGACTTTCAGTCTATCCGGATTTCCGGATGCAGCTGAATACCAGTATTTTACATGGAGCGACTACCTATCTGACCTCTATAACCCTGTTTAATACTGGGAAATACGATACCACTTGGTAAGACTGGTTGTCAGACTTTTAGGCCACTGGATTACTTACCTATAACGACTGTCAAAGATGGACAAATGACAACCGGGACCAACAGCTTAACGTGCTTTCCTAGGCACGTAGGAAACTCGGTATGTAAGGAGGGGGTCACCCATCCACAGACCAACCTAGGCAAACACAGCTTAACCTAAAGATCGTCCCGAGTGGCTGTTATTATTTTGCCACGAGCTCCTCTGAATGATTAGTGTTTTCTGATGATAATAATATTGATGGGAGTTTATTGTAATAAATCTACCACTTCTGGTATCTAGATGTCAAGATGTGTCGAGGAATAATTACTGAAGCAAGACTACGTGAGAAACTCATAAAGTACTTCAGTAGGTACCTACTTAAATGAACCATCAACCGACGTTCAAGTGTTCCAAGAAATGCACTGATAGCGCAGTTCAGCATTTTCCTGTTTTGGAGTTTTGTAACAATTCTGTATTAAGTAAATATAGAATCTAACGCACTCATTAGATCACGTACTATTTGTACAGAGACGCACGGTTCTTTTCGTACATAAGTCATCAGCTTCTATTTTAAATTCAATTTTCACAGAAAATTTTATAAATGTAAACTGATAACGCGGCCCCCCTGACAATGATCTATCATTTTGAGAACTGTTTTAACTATATGAACCGGCAAAACCTAAAAGCAACAAACATAGAGATTGTTTCACAAGAGGTACGAAATGAACATCACAAATTGCAATATTTGCGAAGTATGAACTACGAAGACGTGAGAACTCGACTGTCAACCCCGTCCCGTAATTAAGGGTGATATTAATACAGAACTACTGAGCGCATGCCACGGCGGAGGTATTCCGATATTGCGAAGCCGTATTGGTGATCGCTCAAGTGATACGAAATATTCGACATAGCTCTGAGATCATTATATTCGCTTTCTTTGTTCATTATTATGTGTCACGAATAAAAGGCCAGTGTTTATCTATGTATAAGTTGCTTGGGCTTATCTCGACTGGCGTTCTTTTAGTAAACAACTTCTGTGAAAGTGCCTACTTAGGTACTTGGATAAGAAAGCTATATTGTTTTGTTTTGTGTTGCTCTTTCGTTTTTGTTTATGTCGTTTATTAAACGTATGTGGATTGTGGGCGTCTCGTATAAGCACTTAAGTCACCGCTTTCATAGAGTCCAGTAACAATTGTTTAGTCTATGGTATTGCTCTGTATCAAGTTCCAGGCACAAATGATAGATAAGCAAACACGTTGACTACCGAATATTTTAACTGACGCCGACAGACGGCCAGCTGACGTTGTGTTGGAAGACCTCCCACAAGGTGGACGGATGAGATGACCTGACCCCATATTCACAACGCTTCGATTCGATTTCGATTCGGTAAGTCGTATGTCTATCTCGCTCGTTTTCGTTATACTAAAAAGGGATAGACATACAGCTTGCCGAATCGAAATTCATTCCGAGCGTTTGTGAATACGGGGGCTGGTAGGTAAGGTTGGGACTCCGCTGAATGCGCTAGGGATCGGTCGTTGTGGTGACACTTGTGGGAGGCCTATGTCCAGCAGTGGACGTCTTTCGGCTAAAATGATACTTAATGATGATGACGCTGACTTCCTAGTATTTTAACCGACGCCAACAGAGCTCAGCCAGGACATAACTTAGCTGGTAATAACGATTCGAGTAATACAAAAATATGGACAATAACGTCACTCATAAATAAAATAACGTGTGAGTTATGAACAAGTGGAAAATCCAGAGTTATGATATCCGAAAATTGAGATCTAGATTTATGTTTGCAGTTGTTATTAGAGCTAGGTTCAACTAGAGTTGGTTAAATTATGGCATGAAAATGCACTGATGTGTTTTCAGTAGCCGTTTTGCGTAACATATTCCTTTTCACAATCGCTTTCATATGTAGTTTTTAAGATCGGAAAAGGAGGAGAAAAACTTTATTCTACAAAGGATGTTTTGTAATAAAATATTATCGTTGGTCTAATGGTTGCGACTGCTGAGCAAGACACTGTGGGTTCGATTTCGAGGTCAAGTATTATTTGGTTTTGCATCTAGAATTTGTCAGTGTCAACCACAAAGTCTAGATTTATGCCCGGTTGATGGTAAAAAACACGCCCCCCTATCAGGTACTTAGAAATTGGAATTCAGCTCTGCCTTATCCTTCGGGGATCACATGTTATATTAAAATAATGCAATTTTTGTAGTAGGTATGTCTTTTGTATCACTCCCTCTATGTTTGTTTTTTCCATTCCTCTCCATGCTCGGTTTTAAAACAACAGAATCAACGCTATTGTCTATGATTTTTCGTATTCCAAATTCAAAATGCGTTTTCATGACCAAGGACAAAATAAAACGTGTTTAGGAGTCCGACAGTCGTTTTCAAATGCAAAGCGTGTTCACTCCGCGCTAATTGTATTGAAATAATTAGCAGTCCTTGTGGTGATCATTTTAATTACAGCGTTTTGTCTGAAATTATGTATTTTGTTCAGCAATTAAAAGGGGCTCGTTGTTTTTAAAACAGAGATCTTTTTGCGCAATTTTCACTCGTCTAGCTGCTTTTAGTAAATGTGAGAAATGGTATATGTAAACTCACAATCGAATCTCGCAAAAAATGTTAGGAAGAGAAGATTCAACTATTGTTTAATTGATCCATCTATAAGAAGCTCATACATTAAAAGGTTAACCCCACACAGTATACCGAATACGTGCACACACTCGGGTATACTCAGCTGACAAACCTTCCAGCTGCTGATCAAACACTTGAAAACCATTTCGATCAGCTACTCCGCTATAAATAACGTGAATGGGCTTGCAAATTTACGTGCTGCCTGCCAAAATAGGGATAGCGTAGGAATTTCATAGATGGCAGAGTAGGAGGGGCACCTACTACGTGTTTCTGAACCCAGTTTAATGACGTACATTTCAACCTGTCTAGACAAAGCAGACAAATGATTTGTAAATTGATATTGATAGGTATCGTCTGGAAGTCAGCTATCGTTAGGTCTGTTCTTCTGTGGACTGATACTAAAATTGGAGTACTTAGAGGTTGTTGCCACCAGGTAACATAATTATTTAAGTAAGCATTTGTGCACCCTACTGTACTGTGTTGACTAGTCTATTAAAATTTAAAACATATGAAAACGGGTATTTATCGCGAATTTAGCCCGAAGTTTCGACCGGATTGCACCAGCCGTGGTCACAGTGAGAATTAGAATTTAATCAGAGGACATCGCCGACTAGGTCGACCGCGGCGAAGGTGGTGTGACGATCTGATCATGTGCACAGGACTAACGTGCCAGAAATTGCACAGAACAGAGTGTTTAAAGGAAGAAAGGGGAGGCATTTGCCCAGCAGTGGGACTATGGGACACATGTAGGCTAGCAAAAAAAAAAAAACACACCGGTACAGCATTTCTGTACCGATAAAGATGGCCAATTCATACGCCTTTTAAAAGAGAAAATAACGAGACTTTTACCAAACAGGATTACAGAAAAAAACCCAACATCTTTGTCTATAAGTCTGGCACACAAACGAATAAATATCTCTCACATGAAGCTGACAGATAAACGGGTATCGAGGGCCGATAGTACCCTAATAAATAAAATGCGAGAAAAATCGCTGGCAAGACGAGAACCCTTCCCGCGGGAGTGCAGTGGCCGAGGCATTTACATACATAATGATGACCTCTTGGGGCTGACTGCGACCCTAGTACCTACCCCACGAGACGACCGTTTACGACCAGCCAATGTCACTTTTTAAACATTTTACGACTTTTCTATGGTTACGACCGCTGACGTTTGAGATTTTAAAATGTTGTTTGATAGCGATATAGTAATTTCAAAAATTGTTGTAACGTTTTGGTAATCTATTCAAGAATTCTTTCATTGGTTTAGTGGTCGTAAGTACGACTGCTGAGCATTAAGGACCTGGATTCAATTCCCATTTCTGGGTTTTCCCATCAGGAATTTCTTAGTAGCGACCACTGAGTCATATTTACGCCGGGTTGATGGCAATTGGCTATCCCCCTTTTACATGGGACTTAAACAAAACTGGCGAAATGTGGGGGTACTGTTAGGTACAGTCACGTCTAATAATATGTAAACACTTATGATTTTTTTAAATTGTGTTTCTCCTACCTGTACTGATTAAAATTTAATGTCGTTACGTACCTACATAGTATTCTGGAACTCGTATTTTTATGAAAAAGATCCAATTTCCTATTTACAATCGTTATTTCTCGCGAAAATGGCTATAATAACAAGAAAAGTGTATACATATTAATAGACGTGATCACGTGACCATAGATATAATATAGAAGAAAAAATGTTATATTGTTATGTTATGCTATTCAAGAATAGGCGCTGGTGAGTAGTTCATTCTAAAAGGAATGATAGAATGGCCACTTCAGTTTCACCTTTTTATTGACTTAGTTTAAAAAATCTGCTCGCAGAAAAAGCTTATCTACTCCCGAACTTAAGTGCTTTTTCAATCAAGCAACACTGAAGTGCATCAAATAGTGGCTTGAAACTAGTTATTAGGCTAGCATGTCGGTACATTAAAGTTTTAGACATAAAGCTGCTGAAAACCAATACATCATAAGGCGATCTTCTAAGGAGCTGTACAAACTGGGACTAGACTATACTCCGCACAACGACTAATAAAGCTATCCAATCCAGCCCAGCCAAATCTCTCATTGAAGGGTAAATCTGTACATAGTGAGCCCATGTTAGACTGGAAATAGAGCTTGATGTGTCCCTATGTCATATTGTTGAATTTTAATGTTTGATTTACATACTTATACAGGGTGTATTTCACCTCATCACAAAGCCGTTAACCAAGCATTCTGTATATCAAACTAAGTAACTTTACGCAAAAAATATTGCTGGGAAACAACTTTTTTTTTTGAGGTTATAAATCATGTTATGTGGTATAACTCAATGTAACACACTCAAAACATTGTGCGGATGGATGGATTGAATAGTATGGGAGTCGTAGAGATATTTAAAGTAAAAATCATGCGATAAAAAGTGGTATTTAAAAAAAAACTTGTCAAAATCTTGCAACTTTGGCCCCCAGTATCTCCCTAACTAGAAGGTTCCCAGGTATACTGTAGAACAAAAAAATTATCAAAATGACGAGGAGAACAAGTGCCTTTCGTATTCGTTAAGAGGTGTTTTACACCCTATATACTACGCAAGTGTGACTCAATAACTGAGTTGTGGAGGTGAGGTAGGCTGCCGGCCAAATAGCTGCTTCTGGTGAAATTAAAACCTGACCCCAAAGTTAGGAAAAAGGCGGGCCAGATGATCATGATACGGTAAAATACTGGAAGCAAACAAACAAAGCACAGTATCAGTAAGTATACGGTAGATATGTACATTAAGGCGATTAGACGAGCTAAAATAGCAACTCTATTTGTGGTAAGTTTGTGGTAAAATTAAGCTGCTGTGCTGTTAGAATAAAGTTCTAATCAGCTTGCACTGCAAAGTGGTAGTTGCGTCGGTCACTGCGGCCCAAATAGCGCGAAATGAGTGGTTTCGATCGATTAACAAAAAAAATATTGATTGGATTAAAAAACTAAAACACTATCATGCTAATATATAGCTTGTAGAATTATTTGCCAAAACATCAGAATGATTGCATGCATATTAGTATGTTTTTTATTGTTTGAAAGATATTTTTAGAGATAAGTTCGTGTTTCTATGTGTTTCTATCTATCATGCTAGCATATATCCTGAAGAATAATTATCATATATTTTTATGGTTTTGTTTATAGCAGTGAATCATATACTTTTAGTAATTATACAACATTATTTTTTGTTTATACTAAACCCGAAAAGGGGTCATTGTACTCATCATTTTGAACAAATTTTTCTATGGGACGAACCTTGAAATCGCGAAAAAAAAATCAGCTGTTCCCTACATTTTGACGAGTTATGCGAACATAAATGTAGGGAACAGCAGATTTTTTTTTCGCGATTTCACGGTTCGTCCCATAGAAAAAGTTGTTCAAAATGATGAGTACAATGACCCCTTTTCGGGTTTAGTGTAAACAAAAAATAACCCTGTATAACTCGCGTTTAGCTCATGTAATTGATGCCTAATGAAACTTGTATTGTAAAGCCCGCTACAAAAAACTTGACTTATTGGTGGCAGGCTGTTGTTGTAACTGTCCTAGAGAATTTAGGGTCCAATCCAAAACTCTCTCTCAACAGTCACGCATATTGTATGCATGCAGGGTGCACGGTGCTAGTTCTAGTAGAAGTCATAACAAAAGTTGTGACCATATTGTGTGTTAGAACGTGTGCTTCTAAACTCTCTACGTGAACGAGTCCTAAGAGTGATTCCAGCAAGGAAGTGCCCACACAGCCATCGGAAATTACATTTTTAATCTCCTCTCTCGCACGCGTTACCCCGATTGGGGTTTGAGGGTTAATACTTCAGCAAGAACACTACACTTCCTACACAGAAAATAGTGAAGTGGCTACCATCCTAATAAGAAATCATTTTTTTATTCATTTCAGCTAGGTAATGGTACCAGGTTGGAATGTAATAAGGCACATAGTTTCACTAAAAGTTCGGCTTTGTTGAGCCTGACATCTCTGCAACTAAATAACTCTTATTTTACTACTATTATACTCGTAATTACGAAACTTTGTAAGGATGGGTGTTGGACTCTTTCACGCAAAAACTACTGAACGGATTTTGATGAAAATTTGGCACACCCATAGTTTATAACATGGTTTAACACATAGAATACTTTTTATCTCGGTAGTACGATCCCTTCGGACAAAAACCGAACTCAAAGCGAGTGCAGTCGCGGTTGTAAGCTAGTAGCAGTTTATATCTAAACATCTACTGACTTCACTAAAGACTATTTTGACGATGTTGACTAGTAATTGGTTTGTGGAGGTCAGAAAACAATGTCTCCATGTAAATCAAAATGGTAAGACTCGAAGCAGACAACATTGTTGGGAAAAGGCTAGGCAGATGATAATGATCCCACTAAGGTCATGATCACCAAGACGATGACAGTCTGATTATCTAAAACAGCTGTTTAAAACGCATTTTTGTATGGGAACATGTTACAGTGACAGCTGTTTTTAGATAATCAAACGGTTATCTTTTTGGTGAACATGGACCTAAAAATACTTTGGGTAACTCACACTACTAACCCACAAATAGTTTGGTACTCTGTTATCCAAACTAGCTGCCCATAACTACAATGCTCGATTCTTATGCAACTACGAAAAGAAAAACACTAGAACGAACAATACCTAGTGGCTTTTTGTGGGTTACTGGCGCTCTCTGCCGGCGCGCGGTTGAACTAATGGCTCATTCATACATAAATAAGGGATCGAACAAAGGTTCTAGCTTTTTTGTGGCAGCCGAATGTTCGAGAAAATAAACTAGCACCTGGATAAGTACTGTTTTGTATTCACGTTGTGAATTTAATTGAACAGAATTATAATGTTTTTGAATTACAAGAATAGTAGTTTTTCAACCGACTTCCAAAAAGAGGAGGTTATGTAACCGGACTACGGTAAAGACAAAAAAGGGAGGGTTAAAGTTTGGATGACATAGGCCACTTATGTTTTATTTTGTTAACAAAATCAAAGTGCTAAATCCAAAAAAAGTGGGTGTCGCTTTTTTGCTAACCTAACGAGTGGTTTTCAAAATCATCTCCGCCCATTAAATCATGTTATCTGCTGTCCAAGTGACTATAGCAATATTAAGATAATTCCCACAAACATTTATCATCAAAAGCGAAAATCGATTAAAGTTACTGTTTTTAACCGACTTCAAAAAGGAGGAGGTTCTCAATTCGTCGGAACCTATTTTTCTTTTTTTTATGTATGTTCCCCGATTACTTGAAGACGGCTGGAGCGATTTGAATTGTTCTTTTTTTGTTTGAAAGGGTATACTTTTCAGGTGGTCCCATATCATCAAGTCCGGATCTGATGATAGGATCCTAGAGAAATTGGGAGAACTCTTCAAATTTTATAGGCACACTTGATGTGATTTGGGTAGTTTTAGAAACAGTACTTTCTTAAAGTGGTCTCATTTCAATTTGGTGAAGATTTGATGAAGAACTTCGGAGATAGGCAACGGAACTCCTCAATAAATGATAGCAAATGGACTGGGATTGCTGAAATCTCATATTTATTTATTGCTTACACCAAAGCATAACATAACATCACGCCGCTACGCTGTGAAGGGGTAAGCACAAGTGACCCACTAAAAAGTGAAAAAACAAACCTTTTTGCATAAAATAAAACCGACTCCAAAAAACACAAAAAGGTGAAAAATAACTTTAGCTTCAGAAGTCGGTGACAAAAAACTAAGTAAATCAATCAAACAAAGGTCAGCGATTTCTGAAGCTAAAGTTATTTTTCACCTTTTTGTGTTTTTTGGAGTCTGTTTTTTTTTGTTTGTTTTTGTCAAATAAACATCGTTAACCTAAGACAGAGATCCGTCACTGCTTCCTTCTTCCTTAAATTGGGGACTGGTGGCTCATTCATTCTACCACTATACTGTATTCTGTCTAGACAGGCCTGTTGATAAAGTATTATAAACAATGGCACATAGAGGTTCTTTACCTATTAGTCGTAATTAATTGAATATATACACATATTACTATTATAGCCTTGCCGCAGCGCAGTAACCACAACAAGAATTTATATTTAGCCTAAACTAATTATATTGTTATTTCATCATGTTGCCATACATGTTGTTACATTTATCCATTTATCGTTATTCGTAGCCTATTGTTTTCCTTCTGCACTCCAAATAAATACTTAATTTATTAAGTAATTTTGTTTTGTTTTATTGTTGTATTAAGGAAAAAAAAACTTGTTCTATTACTTTTATTGAAGAGTAGCAAAGACCAGTATTTGTTAATATTAACGTAATTTAAAATCACAAACATAAAATTAAATAATGAATATCAAACCAAAATTAAGAAAAGATAATTTAGTCTAATTCAGTCCATGGAGACTCGTGCACGGCCTCAAGAGTGACTTTTAGACTGGAACCAACATATCCAAGTGTTTTTAAATACAATCATCTGCTCCTTCAACTTCGCTCTGAATTACAAAAGAGAAAAATAGTTACGTGATATTTGCCAAGACCCCTCCTCCCCCCTTAGTGAGATTTGGAAAGATTTAACTTGATCCCCTCCCCCCTAGAACACCTCACGTAATTAATGGGGGGTGTCCATTAATTACGTGTGCTAAAAATAGCACACAAATGTCACCTCATTTGGTATGAGTGTAACCCTCTAAAATTCATTACAAAAAGTGACTCACAAGGCGAAACGCAAAAGGCTGGGCAATGGTTGAATGGTCCTCTTTGTTCGAGCGCGGTGCTTCCCCGGCGAACCCATTTACGATGTCAAGTATGCAATTGACTTGTAGCGTGAACGATAAGATTAATTTTATCCTTGAAGAATGAACCTCACATTCAAGTATCTTTGATCTAGTTTTAGAATAAACTAAAGTTTTAACATCAGTAAATTAAAAAATGGCGTCAAAAAACTCTGTATCGGCATTACAAAAACTGACTTCTTTCTTTATCGTGAAGTTAGTTTCTACTCTAACCTGGGCTCATGGTGTCAGAGTCTTTAAATGCTGCTTTTGGCCCTCTGACTTGTCTTTAAAATACGTCTTCAGCATGCTGGTTTCGTCAATATGGTTTCCTTCACCGAAACAAGTGATTATTATACAATACGCATTCGAAAAACCAGATATGCGTGTGTTATTGGGTTCAAATAGGGTAGACGACCAAAACATCTAATTAGTCCGTCAGGTAAATCATTAAAAAATATTTGACCCGTATTTTTTCTTTTGTCACGTAAATCAAAATTGAAGAAGCTACGACACTTTTAAAATTCCCAATACGTCACGCCTAGTCGCCTAGGTATACTTTTTACCTAGTTCTGACGTCACGAGCCCCCACTCCCGAGTTTTGATGCGTTTTATTTTTGTCAATATTCATTGATTTACAAAAACAAAAAATACGTGACGTGTGACGACCCGATTGACGTACTGGTAGTGACGCTGCCTTACGTTGTTAGGGTCCTGGGTTCGAATCCCGGTAGGAGCAAATGTTTGTGTGATGAGCACAGACATTTGTTTCCGAGTCATGGATGTTTATATGTATAATAAGTATGTATTTACAAACAAAAAAGTATATATGTAGTATATCAACTATCTAGTGTCCACGACACAAGCTTTGCTTAGTGTGGCACTAGGTGGCGTTGTGTGTTAATGTCCAGCGATATTTATTTATTTTTATTTTATTTATTTTACGTGTCCATTCTTTTTTAGTAATCTACCAGACAGACTAAATAGATTTATAACTTTTTGATATTGTCGTCATTTCTATTCGAGACCTATGGCTTGCACATTCCGACACTAGGTTATCACTGCTATTGCAGAGTAAAAAAGAACCACAGCAACATAGTACAAAAAGAAGTACAGCGCCATCTACAACAATAACTAGCATGACAATTGTGACCCGGTGACTTAAGACTATATGGGAAACCCCGACAACAAGAGACGGGCAGTAGCCAACCAGGCAAAACACCCGTCTGAGGATCCTACATTTTGGGTGAAGTATTGAGAGATCTTGCTCTTAATGCAGGAGTATGAACTACAAGATGAACTGCTTCTCACCGCTGTGAACTGGTAATGTCCCCAAGAGACTTGGCCAGAGGCAGCCTCTGAATCGCCGGAAATGTCAACTAAGCATTTGTGGTAAGGTAACGGTAACATTTAAACGATGAAATGATGTTCTATTGCATAATTAGCATAACATAATCAGATTGATAAGCCTTATAAAATGTTCCAACAACTAAAGAGATTCATGGAAGGAATGCACTATAATGCACAACTTGGGTCCAGTGAGCGTTGGTTGATGATGATGATGCTTTCGAATTCTAGTTTTTAAGACATTGGTTTCTTATAAGTTTTCCTTCACCGTTTTGAGAGTTACTGTCATGAAACAAATGATATGACTCAAACTTGGTAATGTACCTGCTTAGGTTCGAACCTTAGGCCTCTTCTTATCAACTTGTTATTGATTTGAAATTCATTTATAATTGTTTTTATTACCTTCTGCATTATTCTAAATTCCACTAATAACCGTGAAATAAAGGTACATAATTTAATAAATAACTGCTCCTAGAGATAATGCTAAATTAGATACCTCTTCGAGACATATTTATTGACTTTTCCTCAGTACACCTTATTCTCACTTCTTATCAACTTATCCAAAACTAAAACTTGACATTATACAGCAAATCATTAACAGCTCTATTACTAAGCAATAAAATATACAATTGTAAAACTGAATGCATTTACATGCAACACTTCCCACTCCATTTGACTAAGGAACCATGTAGTATCAGAGCCTCGACGTATAAAAATAGGAACTGATGGCATAACGAAGTATTTGTCACTTCGCTCCGCAGGGCACTAGTGGTTGCATAACCTTACAGGAAGATCGTCGAAAATATTAATTAAATCACAATGAAATTTTCGCTAGTATTGTTCGTGATTGCTGCGACGCTCATGGTAGCTAATGCAAAGATTACATTTAGAGATTTACTGAGTTTATACGACATGTCGCAAGGTGAGTGATTCAGTATTATTTTTTGCCATAACCGATATTGTATTCCACTGCTGGGCAAAGCACTCCCCGTTAATCCCTCCAAACCTCTCTATTTTGAGCAATTTCTGGTCACGTGGCCCCGCGAACATGATCAGATCGTCACATCACCTTCGCCGCGGTCGATCCCGTAATCCATGTGCACTCCCTCAGCCGTCTAATAAGTGACAATTTTTGCCCATCTCTCCGGATGCATCTGTGCGAACGTCGCGCGTTGTTTTCATTCAAACATCAGCTACTTCAATTATGAAGCGCAGGGGGACACCCTGAGCTTCTAGCGCGATCTGATCGGTTGGCACCTTTTATGATTCTGACATACCTTTGTAAAATGCGTGAAACGTATTTATTTTAACTTCATGTATGTACAAGTGTGGTAGATAGGCGGACTTCAGTCCCCAAGGCATTGGTGCCGATTCTCTTGTCACAAATTTCTCTAAACTAGACTAAAAATCACTAAAATTTAGTTTATTCCTGTCAAACGACGTTTCCTATTCTGAAATTGATTAAAATGACATAACTTAAATCAATTATAGTTTGACAGCACTAAATTATTCAATTTAGTGAAAATGGCAATTTCGCTATTCTGAAATTGACGTTTTTCACCTAAAACTTTGATTGTCAAACTAAATCAGACTATTTTTAATCGAGACTAAAAAGGTGTAGATTAAAATTAGTTGTCATGAACTAAAATTTACAAAGCAGATTTCTCCTCGTTTTTCTTGAAAGTTTGGATGTGTTTGAGTTCAGAATGGAAGCTTATGTGATTGCAGCCGTTGTCGATTTGGCAGAAAGGTAAATTTAGTGTTATTTTATTATGATACAATACGAAATGCATTCATGAAAACTTACAAGGGAAATCCGCCCCTAAGACGACCCACTGACCGGGATTTGCGTATTAAACATCTAATGCACATGCTACATTGCATACACTTCTCATAATCAAAGCCACTTCCAGGTTTTGTGTAATAAAATATGTGTCTAATAAGAAATAACTATGTTTTAGAAACTATCAAGCGAGGATTCAATTGGAAAGATAATAAGACTAATCCAACCCATTCAAAATGGTAGAGAAGAAATTCAATAAAAAGACACCTAGATCGGGGACACTTTATTTGGTGGATAAGCTGAATCCTCGTTTGGATGAAGGATTTATCCCCAATCACCTAAAGGTTAGAACGATTTTGTGTCCTATATGTATATTATATGTATGCAATAATTCACTTGCTAAAACAAGTTAATTACTGCATACATACAAGAAACTGTAATTCTTACTGAATTACAGTTCCTGGATTTTGTTTTTTGTCATAGTGACTTTTATTATGTGATACTTTACACCTAGTCATTACTTATTAAAGAAATGAGTTAGTGAATAGTATGTGGGGAAAGATCTCAGTGGCTTCGCCGTAGGTCACTAGTCAACTTTATACCTATTGGGTATATCTATTAACTAAGTACATATAAAGTTTTATTTATTTTAGGAACAGATACCCACTACAGTCATGGCTCATGATTCCCATCGTGGTGTCATATATTGAGTGCCACTCAAGGGCAAGAAATGTGGTGGAAATGTGTAATGGGCGCCTAATGAACAGAACCAGAAAATGCTACAAAAATTATTCTGGCATGTTGCACCCTGTACAATTGGAAACATTTGATTGTAAGTGTTTGATTTGATTTATATGTAATTCTGTTTTATTTGTTTGTAAAATAAGAAATCTAATTAAGTGTATCTTTGCAGATGAAGATATCAATGTCACCGAGCATAGTGAGGAGAGTGCTATTGCGGAGGATACCTGCACAGATTTCCTTGCTGAAACGAGGAAAAATCAGCAATCACTTGTCAATTATTTTAATTAAATGAAACATTTTATTTCTTTAATGTTAAAATATTTATTTTCTCCTTAAACCTTAACAAAAAAGAGTAGCGATTTCACAAAATTGAAACCGCATATTTAATACATGTTTCTGGATAACATGCGTTGAATGTCATTGAGATCTGCCCCTGCTGGTCTTCCACTAGTAGCCCTGATGAAATCCCTCGCCTTTCTTGCCTTTGTTTTCACTTTTGTCACCCACACACTCCAAATCTGTTGAAATTAAATAAGTTTAGAATACATGAAAATTATGCAAGTACTTATCCAATCCAGTATAACATTTCATCTCACTGAAACAACTTACATGGTTGCCACTGCTCCAATTTGTTCAGCTCGCTACTGACATTGGCCTTAAATCCAATACTTTGGGATCAGCTTGATTTTCTTCTTGTTTTTCCATTTAGAGTATAGTGTACACAAGTATACGTTACTTTACTACTACTCGTGAATACAGAGATTAGTTAAACCAATCGAACATCAAAGAGTATTTATTTGTTAATTAATTATGTTAACCGACCACCAAATTAATAATATTATTGACATGTGACATCTGACATGACAAACAAAACAAAGATAGGGCTTTCCTTCCAAACGCCGACGAAAATACCGGTTATTTTCAACTACAAAACCGAACATAATTTTTTAAGATCAAATTTTTATTTATTAACAAGCTTTAATAAACTGAAACTAGACAGAAATAAATAACAGGACAAATCATGCTACCTCATAGATTTTTAAATACGGCAGTTTTGTCGATTATAATAAAATTATAGGTTTTAATCATATTGAAAACCGAAAAGTGTCGCCAAAATATTGTCATTTCCGATTTCCAACCCTAGCAGGATTATTATGGTCACAGATAATAAAAACTGAAAAATAAATATTTAACAACAATAATGTTTTACGCCGTTACAAATAGTCCCTGTCTTTCATTAATGATCTTTGATAAACAATTTTAAATAATTCTTTGATTTCACTAGGGTTTTTTTTGCAATTCAGATCATTTCGTTCACTTTCATTCAGTTTTTATTTTAATCTCCGACAAATCTTAATCTATGGTCTATTGAATTTAGCGATTGTCAAACTCGATTTTAATTGTGTCAAATCTAAAATTAAAATTAGAGAATTTTGTTTTCAGAATAACTTACCGAAACCAACTAACTAAAATTAAGAAATTTTAGATTTAGTTTAAGTTAGTTCGGTGTACAAGAGAATCGGCACCATTATCTTTGCTTACTATGTGCCTGTAATTTTATATTCTAGTACTGATGTCGTATGAACTAATTCTCGTTTTCACTAACACTACGCTATACCTAAATGGTTGCATAATTACTACCGCACTGTCCGAGCTTTGGGCGTTCGCGTGGTTCTAATCCAACGGTGCTATAATAGACAATCACTGATGATTCGCTCGTAATAGTCAACAAGATGTACTATATTTTATTTAAGCATATTCTCTTCTATAAGCCTTTTTTTGAAACACCGCATGTCGGTGAGAATTTATATTTCTAGTATTTGGTATGATTTCAAACAGTTGTTATTTTTGGGTGAAATTTTATGAATTTTAAAATGTGCTGTGCTAGTCTGCAATCCCCGATGGGATAAGCAGAGGCGTATACTTGCTTGCACTCAGACCTTCATTTATCTACTTATGCATAACTTCTATGAGAATAGGATGAGACTACTCGTATTACCATTAACTGGCCAAAAATCCAGGCTCCAGGGAAACCTTTCTAAAAACCTCAAATACTCAGCTTCTTCAATCTTAAATCAATAAACGGTGTAAATAACTAAGCCAAAAGGGACTTGTTGTCCCCGTCATTGCGAACATTTTTTTATTCCGAACTTACACATGGGAACCTTCCAGTATAGTTCCAATTACACTGATTTAAACAAGAGTTCTGAGAAAAACTTATTTTTCTCAGAACTCTTGTTTAAATCAGTGTCCATTCAAAATAAATATTTGGGAACCTAGATATTCTGTTTCACAAATATTATGAACTAGCTTTTGCCCGCGACTTCGTTCGCGTGGAATAGTGACTTCCGGCAGATTTTTGGTTTTACCCACATTGCCGACTCTTGACCAAGAGATGGCGCTGTATGTCAGGAATAAATTTTATTTTTAATTTATTTTTTGTAATAAAACTATCCTATGTCCTTTCTCAAGTTCCAAACTATGTCTGTACCAAATTTCACACAAATCGGTTCAGTAGTTTAGGCGTGAAGCAAAGACAGACAGACAGAAAGACAGACAGACAGAGTTACTTTCGCATTTATAATATTAGTTTGGATTAAGAATCTTTTAGATTTACAAATTATTTTGGTATTACGTTTGTATGAACGACGCATGCTCCGCAGGCCTCTTAAGGCTGATGCTCCAAGATAGCCCGCGAAATTCAAATTTTCCAACGTTTTTTGCAATTTGCAGCGCAGTGCTGAATGCTGATGAAAACATCGTTCGCGGCTACACGACATATGCAGTCACAGAATTATAATCATCAAAATCGTCGACAGAACCCTTTTTTTTTCTTTTTTTTTATGATGGGAAATCATCAAATGACTTCTCCCACTCGGAGAGAGTGTCAGACACGGTCTCTCCCTTCTCTCACTTGGGCGGAGCGGGAGGGAGTGTCAGACTCTTACTGACTAAAACCCATCCATGTTCCTTCCTCGTCCTTTATGTTCCGGGGCCGCGGTATCTCTTTCGAACAGGCCCGCAAGTCGACACTACCCTCATAGTTACGCCCCACGACCGCGAACGGTAGTTCCACCAACATACAACCCAGCCACAGCCCCGAATTTCGCGAGCCACCCTGACACTTTTGATGTATAGAAGGCTTGTGTGACAAGTGCCTTTACACCCTTTATTAACGTCCATACTAATTAGTTTTATTGTTTCAGATGACTCGGTGAAAATAGCAACACAGGCCCTATACATACCAATGACGTTGAAAACCTGCATCACAGCCCAATGTATAGAAGTTTGTAAATACCTCGGCTACGATCACGGCGTATGCGTTTCTTCATCTACTTGTAATTGTTTCAATTAACCATTTTTGTGGAAAGCTCTTATAATTGTGTAGTTAGAAATTATCATACTTGTATTTTTTTATACTGTGAGCTCGATGAGTGACGTTTTTTTTATTAAAACTTACTCCTACCTCGTGTTGGTCTTACGTTTGAAATATTATAATAAGTAAAATGATTGAAGACTTTTATTTACTACCAACAATACCAATACTACAGGGTGTATTTCACCTCATCACAAAGCCGTTAACCAAGCATTCTGTATGTCAAACTAAGTAACTTTACGCAAAAAATCTTGCTGGGAACACACTTTTTTTTTTTGAGGTTCACATCATGTTTTGTGGCATAACTCAATGTAACGCACTCTAAACTTTGTGCGGATGGATGGATTGAATAGTAAGGGGGTCGTAGAGATATTTAAAGTAAAAATAATGCGATAAAAAGTGGTATCTGAAAAAAAAACTTGTCAAAAACTTGCAACTTTGACCCCCAATATCTCCGTAACTAGAAGGTTCCCAGGTATAGTGTAGAACAATGGAACAAGTGCCTTTCGTTTTTGTTAAGAGGTGTTTTACACCCTTTATATTTGTCTCTAAAATGTGTCTTATTTTAATACTATTTGTCTCTTAAATGTGTCTTATTTTAAATAAACTGGTCTATTGCGGTTCTGCATCATGTGTTCAAGTTTCCAAGATAAATTATAGCCTATATGTTGACCAGGCTTAATATCTATAAGTACAACCAAAAAAACAATCAATCCTTCCAGTAGTTCCGATGATTAGCGTGTACAAACAAACAGACAGAGTTTTTTTTGGATTCGTGCTCTATACTGTTTCTAACCCCCCCTCATTTTTTTTGTTTTATATATAATTATATTCAATGTAAAGACACAGTTTGTTTACTTACTGTTTTATTATATGTATATAGAATAGATATAGATACAATATACATTATCAGTAGATATAAAGTAGTTTAGTAGCGGACCGATGACGTGATGGTGCGGAGATCCGCTAGATGCAAGACGCCGTGCGTCTGCATCTAGCGGATCCCTGCTGATTATGGGAACGGTCAATGTGGCAACACTTGGGGTGGTCTATGTCCAATGTCCAGCAGTGAACGTCTTTCGTCTGAAATAATGATGATTGTGATGAGTCAGTTTGACTACTATCAAGAGTTATCGTTTTATTTAGTAACTAGGATGTGGAGGTCAGCTCGGCAGTTGTTCCATTTCAAATACCAATATTCAGTTTGCATCCGGTTAGACTGGAAGCAGGTAACATAGTTGGCTAGATAGATTATGAGTAACGTAACGTAACTGGTAAATTAATACTAGGTAGGTACACGTGATTAAGTAACCTTAGACAACCATAACCTACGCAAGCAAATTTCTAGTAAGTAGCTAGAAGTCGTCATAATGCACCTATCTTATAGTCATCGGGTACTGTGTTGGTATTCAAAGTAAGATGGTATAGGTCAGATGGCATTCGCTACGTGTGCACTTATGACATACACCTAGATAAGATAGCTACTGTTTATCCAGAAGGTCAGAAGTATAAGCGCCAACTATAGGTTCTCTGGCATATCTAGACCAACATTAAAAACTTATAAATAACATTTAAACCTAGTGAAGGTTGCGGGAATCCGGTGGATGCGAGTAGCAAGGGACCGGTCAATGTGGCGACACTTGGGGGAGGCCTATGTCCAGCAGTGGACGTCTTTCGGCTGAGATGATGATGATGATGAACATTTTAACCTGAAACTAGTTTGTTCAGAATCCAGAGATACAATATCTGCCGAGCTTTATCCAAAATGTTAGGGTTTGCTATCAGTTTCTAACGGAAAGCTAAATACCAGTATTTTATACGTACCTATAACTATTTCATGAAAAAGTCCTTTTAATGGGGTTAGATATGTACTCGAGGTTTGTATTGATGCTTTTAATGAACGAGGGCATGTAAGCGAAGTCAGAGGCCCAGGAGTGGCATAAAAACTCTGATACCTGAGCCACTCTAACTACGCGAAAGAAAAAGAAGAAGATGATTATAATTCTATAAGTAAGTAAACAAATTCATTTAGCCTTCTATCCTGCTTTCCGAGGTACGGTTGAAACTTGGCTTGTAATGGAGGTTCACCTATCCACAGACCGACCTAGGCAAGCCCAGCTTACCCTTGAAGTACGACACGTGGCGTGGCTGCTAATTTTTAGCCCCGAGCTCCGTCATGCGCATGCGTCTTTCATACAAAACGTAATACCAAAATAATTTGTAAATCAAACATATTCTTAAGGTAGTGTGTATGTATTTCAATTGGATTACAGACTATCTATGTTTCCAAATATATATTTTGAAAGGACAATGATATAAAGACGAGATATGACGAACTCAAAATTTCTATAGAAAACTTATTTTTCTCATAACTCTTGTTTAAATCAGTGTCTATCCAAAATGTATATTTAACCTAGTCTAGTCACAAAAAAAATCCCTTCAGAAGAACTTAAGTCAACTAAGACCCTCATCATATCTGGAAAGAAAAGTGTGAGAAAAGGACCAATGTCGTTTGAAGGTTTATGTGCGCTGCATACATTATTACGAAGCTAGGTGGGTTAGGCGATTAACACACGGCACCGCGCACCGCCGCGGAGGGCGGTTGCGGTAAAGCGGATTTCATAGCGGTGCCCCGTGCGGTAAGGCGGTTTAAGGTCGTGGCTCACTTGACAAGCACCGCACCAGCACCGCTCCAACCCAGCAATTTACTTGCCATTCAAATTAGAGCATTAAATCGTGTGTCGCATAACATATTTTTTAATGTCCATATGAAAAAGCTTACGGCGGGTGGTCAACGCGCTTGCCGCTACCATACGCCTCGCCTCGCGGGCGGCGCGGCGTCCGCGCGCGGTCCGCGCGCCGCAAGCGAGGAGTCCGCGCGTGGACGCCGCGCCGTAACCGAGGGGACCGCGCGCGGCCCGCGCGCCGCAAGCGAGGGGACCGCGCGCGGACGCCGAGTGGCCCGCGAAACAACGTCATTGCGCCGTCGTGCTTCTCTACGTCGTTGCTACTCTTTGTTTAATGTATTGCCAGTTACAAATTTAGTTAGAGAGCCCTCGACACTAAAGCTAGTTCGGTTAGACTCCCAGATAATATCTATATATATAATTGGTCACGATGCTGCAATGTATAAACCTGGCGGCGCTATTAAAAAAACCATTACTATTATGATAAGACTCAAGTTATGTGAAATTCATTACAAATCGAAAGCTTGTTGACACCGAAGTAGCACAAACTAGTTGCTTAAGAGCTCTGGAGCCAATCCGATTATTCCCAAAGGCGTGTAAGTCTTACGCGTGTTCAAGCACACCTTACAATTGTGTTCGCGGTGACAGCAACCTCTTATTCCGGGAGATAGCGGTGCAAATAAAAATGCCCTAATAAACCGACTGAAATTGTTGTAATCGAAGGTTGATCTTATAAGATTTTAGAGACCATGATCTTATATAGATCAACCTTCGATTACAACAGTATCAGTCGGTCGGTCGGTCTGTAACCAATCGTTACAGTACACCGGCTGAAACTATTTTTAAAAATAATTTACATATACTGAACTTAAAAAAATCACAGAACTGTAATGGAAAGAAAAAATAAACCACGAATCCACGTCAACAAAATATAATTACTTGAGATAATTCCCTAAAATACAATGCTACCTCCTGGACTAATATTGTGTGTGCCAGGAGGCTACACTGTGTCGGATGGCCGAATGTCATGATTTTCAAATATTACTAGAATCTGTTGTGATTTATCAAAAATAAACATAAGATATTAATAGTACTTGATGTGACCAAAGAGTTCATAAAAACTCTTTGGTCATGTTTTTGAATGAGTTCCCGCCAAAAAATAAAAAATAAAGATGGTATTCGATTTTGGAGGTGGAAACAAAAGCTTTTTCTAAAAAAGAACTATTCTTGGATTGAAATAGGTTTGATTTTATGTTAAGCTGATTATGGATAAAAAGCAAGTTGTAACTATTTTAAGTAATAGCACAAGTTTATAAATACAAACATAGTTAATCTAAAAAAGGAGTTTCTTTACAGGATCAAGTTAAATTTTCACACCAGTGTGACTACGGATCATGACTACGGAGCAGCCGTAGCCACACCAGTGTGAAAACGGATCTAAAATTAACCATAGTCACACTGGTGTGGCAATTTGGTGTGACTATGGATCGGTCGTGCAAAAAAGTTGACCCAATGCAAATGAAACACAGAAAAAGTGTCGGATCAGCAACATTTTATTAAAAAAAAAAACAAATACAAAGAGCCTGTGTAAACTAAATACCAAAAACTTAAACTAGATTCAGACTGGGAAGACTTTACGAGAAAATCATTTGAATTTGGAACTCAATCTAACTGTAGCACCGACATGTGTCCGAGTTGACACACGTGCCGTATTTGTAGCCAAGCATTTTGCACACGAAGTTGCAGGCTCCTGAGGTACACGCTCGCAAATTTTTGTTCATCGGTATGAACAGAGCCTCAGTTGCCACCTTCACCGAATTTCCTCCTGAAAAAGAAACAAAAAAATATTATAAGTACTGTTTACATACAATACCAGCCGACCGGACCTCACAATAAGGTTTTTCGACTATTAGTCGTAGTACAGTCGCCAGTACATAAAACCCATAAACCACCAACCATAAATGTTGTTGATTAAGTTTATAATCTAATGAAAGTATTTGACAGTTTGTTGTAACTTGCTGCGCTCGCGCTGCATGGCGTCTGTACCGTATTCCGTCAAATCGTCATCGATATAAAAAGTCATGTTAAAAATTAAATGTTTTATCGTATCTTCTATTATAAAAGAGACCACCTACTAACACTCGACTACCTTTCGATCTTAGGGTGTAAAGTGGAAGACCGTCAATGTACTTAGTGGTAGGTACCTACTACAGTCACTTAGTTATCAACTTTTTATTAAGAGCAAGTGCCATTTGACCTCCACAATCCAGCTTGTCCAAAACATCCTTAGATAAAAAAAAAACTGATAGGTAGTGACTTATAGAATGACATTGAAGTGGAAGTGGAAAATTTCTCGGAAAGCAAAATTTTTAATAGGTGCTGTTGAACCAGATCAGGAACAAGAAAAACAAATATGACATTAGTAAGTTAAAGGAGATAGTATCGCCTGTATTTCCAAAAATATCCAATATTTTATTTAGCTGCTTTTATTTTTTACAATAACATCATGCCTGTAATTCGACAAGGCAGAGGTGTAGCTAATAATATATCCACCATAGATATAATAAAGATCCACAGTTCCCCAATTGTGTTTTTGAGTCCCATGTAATAGGGAGCGAGCCTATTGCCATCAAACGGGCACAAATCTAGACTCCGTGGCTTCTACAGGCTAATGGAGCATCTCAAAAACACTTTACCCAACCCGGAAATCGAACCTAGGACCTAATGCTCAGAAGTTGCGCCTAATAAACCAATTCATTCATTTTAATTTTTACCTCCACTGATATAATCATTTCAAGAAAGAACCCAAAAACTGCGCAACGCTTTCACATTTTTATTATTATCGGAAATTGTTCTTACTAAAACAGGAAAGAAGAAAAGAATGGCATTAAACCCAAAAATATTTAAACTATTAACGGACACACAAGAATATAGGTACTTTAAACAAAAAAGTGGCTTATTGACCCTGGAAAAGATTTCCAAGAAGCCGCATCAACAACAACAAAAAAAAGAGCCAAAAAAACAATGCGGACAAAACAAAACACAATTCACATGGTAGTAAGTACTATTATCTATTCTGTGAAATGGTGACCACTTACCATTGCCAATTTCATTGGTGGAAATGTCTGAGGAAATTTCGTAAGCCCTCAACAGGTCGTCCAGCGAGATCAACTGAGACGAGGCAACAAGAATCATGGCACAAAAAACAACCAACACGAACTTCATCTTGAAATTTGATCACACGACTGACTTGCACGGGAACAAACTACAAATTGACCCCACCAACGGCTCAGGGAGACCTTATATTTTGTAAGCAACAACCATGCATAACCCGAGTCGAGCCATCCCGCGCGCGTCAACCGTCAACGTCAGGGGTCCCGCGCTCTTACGTCATCGCTGCTAACGCCGGGCCTCGCGCACTTGTCGTAAACAAAGACGTTTTATGACAATGTTTCTAAGAAAGTGGCAAACGCTTGATGTTTTTTACAATGCTTATGAACAGGCCTTTTGAACTGTATATATTTCGTTAGAGTGTATGATTTGTTTCATTTATAAAATCGGTTGTAAATATGTACATTGAGAATTTTTAGCCGGTTACGGAATATTTTCGAAAACTAAGTACAAAAGTTACTTCTAGACTTGAAATTTTCACTAAATCCTTTACTCTAATAACTGATTATCACACACAAATAGAATTTTAGGTGTTTTTCATGTAAAAAAACCAATTAAAATACGATAATAACTTAACTTGTCGTACAAAGTTGTTCGCGAGCGCGTCACACAATGAACTGTCACTTTGTTTTTTTTTTTTCGAGAGTTGGTTGAATGATTTCTAGTGTTGTCATACCTCGAAATGAGCGGTGGTTAATAAAGAACGAAACGAAATTGTTGCCAGGCCAAAACAACTCTTACTTTAGGAGCAAAAAGGCTATATTTCCAAAAAAAAAGTTTGGGTACTACAGTACCCATGGGCGTTTAACTTCAAATAAATTAGAGGGTACTATAGTCCCGATGGCCAAAAAACGGCAGCTGTTTTTAGATAATCAGACTGATATCTTCTCGGTAAACATGGACCTTAATTTAATAGACTTTATAAACCGGAACCCAATAGTGACATCGACCAATCCGCACTGGGCAAGCGTCGTAGATTATAGCCCATTCCCTCACATTTAGACGAGGCCTGTGTCCCAGCAGTGGGAACATTATAGGCTGATAATTAAAAACACACACACACTCAGCGCCATCTAGTGCCACACTAAGCAAGGCTTGTGTCGTGGTCACCAGACAGTTGATATACTACATATATACTTTTTATTTGTAAATACATACTTATTATACACTAGCTGTACCCGGCATGCGTTGCAATGCATTTTTTCCTACCTACCTACTACCAACCTACCTACCTGTCTACTTCTCACCGTTTAAACCTTCCCTGGACTACGACAAACATTTTAAAACCAAAATCAGCTCAATCGGCCCAGCCGTTCTCGAGTTTTAATCAGACTAACGAACAACAATTCATTTTTATTTATTTTTCCTGTCCCATGAGCCACATATGGTTCAGAGTAATTGTTTAACTATTATCTCTTTTCGAGGACAGTGAACGTGTTAAGATGTCAGTAATCTATTCCTGCGAGGTTGTTGGTGTTTTACAAATAACCCTGTATACATAATTATAATGTATAGGGCACAAATTGGCGTGTCCCTGGAGTCCGGTGGCATGGCACAGCGGTCAAAAGGTTGAATCTAATTTTAACCACACACAAAGCAAACGTTTACGATACCTTTGTATTCACGGGGAATCCCCTGACATGGAGTAGGTATAAGTTATTTAATTCTTAGTGGGCGATTCTTTTAAAATTGTCAAATATTGCAAATAGGTACAAGTATTATACCTACATAGAGTAGGTAGGTACTATTATAGAGTTTAGGACTTGGGACTGCCGCGGTAAAGCTATTGCATTTGTTTTTTACGGGGGGTGTTAGGTTATTTTCGTTACGGAATTTTTGGATTCGGTCTCCACGCTCAAGGCCCGCGATAGAAGCTATGCAATAGCTTAAAAGACGTGTGGCACTCGGGGACTGCCGCGGTAAAGCTATTGCATTTATTTTTTACGGGGGTGTTGGGTTATTTTCGTTACGGACTATGTGCATTCGGTCTCCACGCTCAAGGCCCGCGATAGAAGCTATGCAATAGCTTAAAAGACGTGTGGCACTCGGGGACTGCCGCGGTAAAGCTATTGCATTTGTTTTTACGGGGGGTGTTAGGTTATTTTCGTTACGGAATTTCTGGATTCGGTCTCCACGCTCAAGGCCCGCGATAGAAGCTTGCAATAGCTTAAAAGACGTGTGGCACTCAGGGACTGCCGCGGTAAAGCTATTGCATTTGTTTTTTACGGGGGGTGTTAGGTTATTTTCGTTACGGAATTTCTGGATTCGGTCTCTACGCTCAAGGCCCGCGATAGAAGCTTTGCAATAGCCATGCGGGGACTGCCGATAAAACAAAAACTCGTGGCCGTTCCGCTACGGCTAGGTACGCCGTGCTACTAGTTACGCGATTTCCATGATTTTTGTTCGCCTAAAGAAGTTTTCAGTTCAAAAAATCTCACGCCAGCGATGTCCTTACTTCCGTAGTACCTATTCTCGCATAATTCACGTCTAACAAAAACTAAAACTCAGAATTTTTCGTAGAATTCAAGTGGGTAACAAAATCATAAACAAAATAAAAATTGAAGTGTCAGGACTCCGATAACACTGAAGTATTTTTAGAGTCGTCGTCGGTCGCTTGCACTTCAAGTGCCTACTTGAATCACCATTCGAGTATTTCCTAACAGAATTTATTAACCAACTGTCGAACGAGCCATCAAGTATCTACATTACGATCCCCTAAAATGTTATTCTGATCACGGACACTTCATTTCGCCAAATTCTCTTCAGGAATCTTTTGTGAAGACATTAATTAGCACACAATGCTAAAATAATTAAATGCGAGAATTAAGCTCCATTCATCAGATCTTAATTAAGTCCCGACATTGGATTCAGATTGAATTTTCATTTGTATGACAATCATAATGTTAAAATCTTCAATGTCCACAATCGTAAAGAACAGCGCGCGTTAATATTGCTCATCGAGCATTTGTAAGGGAACTGTCACATCACATAATTTTATATGGCCTAGGTCAAACAGCAAATAGTTTAAACAAATAAATATCGCTGGACATTACACACAGCGCCATCTAGTGACTCACTGACACTATGCAACGAGACTTGTGTCGTGAACACCTGATAGTTGATAATTATACTACATAGACAATTTTTTGTTTGTAAACATAGGTAGGTACTTATCTACACTAATATTATAAAGAGGAAAAACTTGGATATCTGTGTGTGTGTATGTTTGTAATGAATAAACTCAAAAACTACTGTACCGATTCAAAAAATTCTTTCACCGTTGGGAAGCTACACTATCCCCGGGTGACATTTTATCCCTATATTCCCACGGGAACAAAAACTACGCGGGTGAAACAACATGACGTCTGCTAGTTTAATAAACATACAAACATCCATGACCTGAAACAATTGTCCATGCTTATCACACAAACATTTGCTCCTACTGGGATTCTAACCCGGGAACGGAACCTAAGAAACCATTCTAAGAACGAATTCGAAGAAATAATTCATCAGAACGTCAGCCAGCCTCACTACCGTTGCGCCATTCGGGTCGTTTCGGGAGGGCTGTTCAGGTGGCCTTTCATGGGGCCATGTAAAATCTACTACTCAATACATTTCTGTTCAAGTATATGGCTCAATACATTTCGACCAACTATAGGGAACATCTAGTGTTTCCTGCGTGTTAGAATTGAAAAAGTTGTTCATGATGAACTCCTATGAAGGCGTTATACTTACTACCACAGGGTACTTACAGCCCCTTTTAATTAGTTTAATTAGTTTTAATCGACTAGGTAGATATACCATGCAGGTTTGGTTAAACTTAATTGAAACAGACATTTTCCTGTTATTAATAACAGCTTAATATGTTATTTACATCACATTATTATGTATGTACCTACAAACATTATACCGTACATAAACGGAAAACTCGTGATTAGTTTTAATTTGTAAGAATAAATAGGCGCTGACCAACTGGACCAACAGCTTAACCGATTCGTTGCGGATGGCACGTCTCCCGAGCCATCATTGTTTTTTGCTTGTGGCGTTAGGCACGGGAGCCGTGTCATTCTGAAATCGATGATAACTCCTTCCTTACGTAAATTAAGTTCGTATCCTTCGTTTCTGGATATTATTTGTTTTTTTTTTAAATAGGGGTAACCAACCTGTTTGTAAGTTGGGTTGATATTATAAACCACCAAGTAATAATAAATTAGAAGCGCAGTAGTTTCTTCGAAAAGGGCTGTTTCGTTGACGACGTTTATCTGTGTCTTACATGAAAAAAACGGAAAAAAATCCACTTGATAACGAAACAATGGACGATCCCGGATGGTAAGGGTGGTCACCCATTCACCAACCTAGGTGTAAGGACAGCGTAACCTAAAGATCGGCCCGAGCAGCTGTTATTATTGAGCCGCGAGCTCCTCTTATAATACTTCGCAACTATCGATCTTATTTTAAAGCGATAAGGTAGTTTTTCGTCCAATTACTTAAGACTTGCGGTTCAACACGCCTTATTTAATATCTAATCTGATTATTACAGCAAAAAGGTACAAATAAACTTGAGAATTACTCAAAGCTCTGGTGGTAGGTTTTTTTATAAAGTTAGCATTGGCGAAGGTAATGAATACAAACAAGAAGGTAATCTAGTAATCAGTGTTTTATTTTCTTTCTGGATACACTGGCGACTGGTTCCGTCTCGTATTCTATTTCGACGCGAGCCTTCTTCTTCTGAGGTATCCTTGCAGCCACGTCCTGTAGACAAATGAAATAATTTAGCATTGCACCAACGATACTAGTTCGTAGGACTGTCAACGGTCAGAGAGTCGTCTTAGGGCCGAAGTAACAATTAACATGTAATCGATTTAAAATTGTGTATTTATTATGTATTTACCCCCCAGTTTATTATTCACGGAATGAAAATACAAATTATAGTCATACTGTATCAATAGAGACCAGCATAAGAATAATCAGCCTTTAATGTTCCCACTGCTGGGACACAGACCCCTCTTTATTAGAGGGAACGGACTACAATCTACCATGCGGGCCTAGTGCCGGTTGGTAGATGGGCTTATTCGTCAACTGGCGACTGTGAAACTCGAGCGACCTTGTAAATCTGACGTAAAATACCTCAAGCCGTACACAGACTTTGCGAGGCATGCGCCGCGAACGGCGCACAGCGAATGCTTCTGCTTGAGGCGTGTGACCTTCAGATGTACAGTCAGCTATGTAAACTTCTTATAAAATGTATAATCTATTAATTTCTTTAAACGAGTAAAGCTTGTTTTTTTGCGAGTTGACGACAAAAAATAAATTCAAATTGGAATGTGCTAACCCGCGAGCACTCGCAAGTTTCATAGTCGCCAGTTGACGAATAAGCCGGTAGATGTCACATATCTTGGATTTTTTGTACGAGATTATTCATTATTTCAGATGTGAGTCTGAAAATGATGTAGCAAAGAATTCAAGAATTACCTCAATGTCCGATGTTTCTGACTCGAAGTCGCTGCCAACATCTGCACTTTCTATCTTGCCTGAGTCAGAGTCCTGAAATATTTATGAATTGTAAGAAAAAATATTGACAATAAATAAATAAATATAAATAAATATCGCTGGACATTAAACACACAGCGCCATCTAGTGCCACACTAAGCAAGGCTTGTGTCGTGGACACCAGATAGTTGATATACTACATATTTACTTTTTTGTTTGTAAATACATACTTATTATACATACAAACATCCATGACTCGGAAACAAATGTTCATGCTCATCACACAAACATTTGCTCCTACCGGGATTCGAACCCAGGACCCTATGAACGCAAGGCAGCTTCACTACCACTACGCCATTCGAGTCGTCAATGTAGGTTCTGTACAGTCGAGGATATGAATTCTATATTATTAATAGCTATCCATATTAATTGAGCTGTTGTTCAGTAATGTGTCTTAATAAGAAGCTGCCATGAATGAGTATAAACAACCCTCCAGCCAGCACACCCTGGGCAGCCAGTCCAGTCTAACCAGATGCAGCATAAGGTGAAAGCGTCAGGAGAGCCCGCGAAATTCAAATTGTCTTACGTTTTTCGCAGGCCAGTGGTAGGTTGTATGAAGTAAAAATATCGGTCGCGACAGTAAAACGTATGTAGTTACAGAATTATAATCATCAATAAATCCCTCTAAGTTCATAAAAGTCAAGGACTTTGAAAAAAATCATGCAAATTCCAAAAAAACAATGAAAATTTGAATTTGGAAGGCTACCCTGACGCTTCCCCTTTAATACCAGTATTTTACATGGAGGATCTGCCTCTCCGACCTCAACAACAACCCAGAAAATACTACGTAGTAAGATAAGACCCTGGTAAGACTAGTCGTCAATTTTGGGCCACTGACTACCTTTAATGACTGTCAAAGATGTACAAATGACAGACGGGACAAAAGAACAGAGCATGCATGGTCACCCATTCATAAACCGGGCTTAGCAAGCGCCGCTTAACTTTAAAGATCGACCCAAGCGGCTGTTATAATTTTAGGATTAATCATTTATGCAAGGCCACACCAGGTCTTTATTATTTTCATAAAAACAGAGTCATAAATCCAACTTACTTCATCACTGTCCATTTCACTGTCAGCTTCAACAAACTCGTCAGCCTGTTCCACAGTCCTCTCCAACTCCCTCTCAAGCTCTGGTTCCATCTCCCTCTCTACTTCTTCTTCCTCCTCATCTTCTTTCTCACTCTCGCTGGATATCTCTTCTGCCTTGAGTGCCGAGTCGAACGCCATTTGTGGGAAGTTGTAGATGTCATTGTACTGGAATGAGAGAAAGAGACAGTAAATAACTTTACATTCTTAATTATGTTCAGAAACGGTTGTTTGATTTTGTAAATATAAGACCCAAAAACTAAAAAAAAAACCTTTTATGATAAATTAGCTTTATCTCCAATGCAATAGTACCTCGTTTTAGATACCTTTAAATATAATAAAAGAAAAAAATTTCTTCCAGGAGTTTTTCACATGTGTAAAAGTACAGCCCTATTATAATGACTAAATGACAATCATAGTATTTTTTACCATAAGTTTAGTTGGTGTGTTTCCTGCTGTGAAAAAGTAGCAATACTAAAGGCTGCATAGTGATAACACACATAAACAGAGTTAAAAACCCAGTATCTTTAACCTTATATCACTTTATGCAAAATATCTGCTTTGGATGTGGAGCTGCAGACACAAGCAACACTATGTGTCACATTATTAAGATGCAATTATACTTACGGTGCCCTTCTTCAATCTCTCAAGCAGCTGTTTTTCTATAGCATTGTCTATTCTTGCAGCGACTAAGGCTTTCTCCTCCCTTCTCCTTTCACGTCTCTCTATCTTACGCTGTATTGGGACTAATTCTTTCCTGTAAATGGGAAAAGTTTTTTTTTTTAATAGTTGTTTTCAACAGCTGCAATCTGATAGGTATGTTTAAATCATGGCTCATGTCTTCTGGAAATACCATTTTATAGGATACAATGCAACTGTCATACGCTCTGCATAAAAGCTCCTATGAACAAATTAAAAAAAAAATGGTTGGGGCGATTTGATACACAAATGGACTGGCTGGGGCATACGGTTCTTGTTATCCCAGTGTTACATTCCAGTGGGAAAATTTTCAACATACAGTCAGGCGAAGTTGTGGAAAGGGGAAAGGTTAAAGGACAGTGTTTCATAAAACATTCTAGTTATACTTACACTCTTCTGAGTTTAAGTTTTCTCATCCGTATAAGATATTGTGTTATTTTGACAAATCTCTGCTTGCATTTTGCTTTGATAAAAGCAGGCCAATATAATAGATTCTCATTGATTTGATATATTGCTTTCTCAAAGTTTCTTGATAGCTTTACTTTCTCCCATTGCTTGGCTGGAAACATTACTCTGAAAATGGAACACATCATCATAACATGAAGGGATAGAGGTGTAACATGTCAATTGAGTCCTGCTATATCCTGACATACCTGCTGACGCAGACATTTTTTAATATGATCCAAAGGTTGCAAACTTGAATGTGTGTTTATAAAATGTATAGCCACTTTAGTCCCCGCCGGACTAAAGTGGCTTTTAGGAACAAATTATTTAAATTCCTACAATAAATAATAATCGTAATAAATAATATGTAGTTAAAAGAAAAAAAAAACTATTTTATAATTGTTCACAAAACAATAATCAGAACAAAAATTTGTATAAGTAATGCAATTAGGGCCATTTGGATTAACAACACAATTATATAAACATACCTTTCAGCAGTTTTCATGAACAAATAAATAATACCATTCTCCTCTCGAATTGTCGCATATTTACTGTTAGCAAGTGGACAAGATGCCCTGCTGCATAGACCTGTTAGGTTGAACTCATTTCGGCAAAACTGCTGAGTTTTTGTGCTGAAAAGTTTATTACGACCTTATTAACATGTTAACTAGCAAAAGCATATTGCTTTATTCATTTTCGCAGCAAAATACTCACGTTACTTTGTGAGAACAATGTGTTTTGTTGATAATGGCCCACACAACCTGTAAACAATAGTAACCATATCAATAAATGAAGTTGTAGAAACGAAGCAGTTTCGCCTACATATATGGAATACTTACGTCGTCGTGTTGCATTTTAATTTATGTTTGTAACTGAACAAACTGTTTTAAATAAATCACACATGGGCTCACACAACATAACCTCAATGACAATTTAGTAACGAAATGACAGTTTTTTTGTACGACATGAGCATGACACTGACAGACTGACAGTGACAGTCAAAATAATGGTGTTGCCAAGATTCCAAAATCCATTTGTCCATCTAGTTCCTTTTTTTTCGGATGGGAAATCATCAAAAGAGGGCTCTACATTCGCGCATTATTGCGTTCGCAATGTTCGCATCCATGCATCATTTACAGGGATGGGGGGGGGGATTATTGGGATTTATGCCCCCCAGGAATCTAACTAAAAATAAATGGGGTCATACCCACTGCGAAGTACATAAATTATAGTACAGTGATTACAATGATTTTTTACACATCTACACAAGAAAATACAAAGAAAAACCAACCATCCGAGCCAGAAAGCAAAAATTTATTGTAATCCTATTTTGCTTTCCGAGTGTTATAAACGGGAAAATTAACTTAATTTTTCAAAAAAAATACGAGAATACTTAAAAACTACTTTTTAAAATTGATTGGCCTTTTTGGATGGCGAAGTTACATGGTCTCATGTTTGTTTCAATGTGTAACATTGAGCTATATATACTAGAGATGCAAACCTCAACAAAATTGTCACAAAAAGTGTAACCACCATTTAAACGCGACGACGTAGCTTTGAAACTACTAACATTTCAAAGTGAACGTATATTTGTCTCGCTTACACAAGTCACAAGAACAATACCGTCGCCTTAATTAGACAAAGACGGCAATATAAACTTACAATGGTGGGATGGGGTGGCCTACTCATGCGAAATTTTACCCAACTTTTTTAAGCTAAAAATATTCGAATTACACATTTCTTTTTGGATATATTAGAAGTTTTTAACTAACTAGCACTTCACCTGTGACTTCATCCGCGAAAATAATTAAAGCCTTTGTTACTGGCTAAAGATGTAGCTGTGTGTGAAATAATTAAAAATCGGGTAAGAAGTTCTCGAGTTAAATCGTAACAAACACATAAACAAAGAATTCAAACATTTTCTCTTTATAACATTATGATTTCGTTTATTAATTTATATACACATTCGCTTTTTAGATTTATTTTGTCTTGATCACGGAAGTGCTTCGAAAATGAGAAAAATCAAAATCAAAGCATTTATTTCAAGTAGGCCAATCAATTACAGGCACTTTTGAATTTTCGAAACAAAGATGAAAATTAAATATAGCTACAGTCCCAGTCACAAGACATAAAAACTGTGAAAGTACTGTAGTTGCCCATTCCCTAGCGTAGATCTCTATGGAGAAGAACGGGCAAGAAACTCCATGGACAATCTTTGAAATCAAAACTAATGTTACAAAATCTTGGTTACATCATTCATGTTGAGATGGTATATTATGCGAGAACAATGTAGCAAGATGTGCACGTTTAAAGTGTCCATAATAAAAACAAAATAATTCCTTCAAATTAGCCATGGCAACTAAGAGATGTCCAGTCACAACTGACAGCGCCCGTTCACGAACATGACGCATGGATTAGCACCATTCAGCTCAACCATTTTGAAGAGAGCTATTTGGTCCGACACACGCGCCACTATCAGCGAGACATTTCAGCGAGCATGACATACTCTGAACCGCCAGGGCACATTCAATTCAAGAAATGACGTAGGTTTCCAGTGAATGATAGCTTTCTAGTACATAGTACTCACACAATATGGGCTATGCGATTACATAAAAGGTAAAGGAAAATTTAGCAGGTAGCTAGTCAGTCTCTTTTTTCAGCTATTGGATTATTTCCACCCACTAAACACGGCGTTTTACATCTTTAGGCACCCTACAGCGTTAATGTTATAAAAAAATACAAAGCACTTATTCCATCAATTAAAAAATCTCCCACAAATGTTGGAAACTAAAACCAAGTTTTACTGGTAACACTGAACCTAATTGTCAACATTCAAAATGTAAATTAATAAATTGCGTTTTTACGTTGATGTAAACCATTATAAAAACTCAGAAACAATAAAATTAAGTACTTATGGAAAGTAATTCCGGTTAATTAATTATGTGTTTGTGATTTTAAATCGCACTCTTTCAATACGCATTTACCCATTTTTTGTCCTGTGTCACTTCCGTAGGCATCTAACAGAACACTGAACTGACGTTAGCGACGCATATGTATCTGTACATATGTCCCGTGGCAACGCCTTGGCGTGGTAATTGCTAATCTAGTTACATATATATCTATGATGTGTAACCTTCCCCGAACCCGAACCAAAAGTCTGGATAGGTACGTGCGAAGATGACTGGAAACGAAGATAAATGATCAATTATCTTCGTTTTTCTCCATGTTCTTTGTGTTTAAGATCCCATAAAATGGATTTGGCATGGTAGCATTCGATCAATATGAGTTCCAGCTCATTCGTCCACCCAGCTGACGCTCATTTTGACACACCAAAACAAGTACAAGAAAAAATACATTTTTTAATTCACGTACGAATGTGGATGCGCTTGCTTGTACGGGAGGTTAGCGCTTCGCAAACCCTTTGAAGCGAGCGCAAATACCACGGCAAATACCGACACTGAGATAGAGATGGGCAAGTGAAAAAAAAATTTCGATACTTATCGTCGAAATTTTTTCATCGCCATATATCGATAATTGATATTTATTTTAGAGTATCGAATTCATATCAAAGGAGATGTTTGATTTTGGGCCACCACTATGTACACTACATAGATAAATAGGAAAAAAATAGGGGAATTCCATAAAAATACTACTAAATTAATTTGAAGAGGGGTGCAGGCGATATTTCGATATATCGATATTTTTTTCCCATGTCTACACTGAGATGTGACACTTTGTGTGGCGCGGTCCGCAATAAATTCATACACATGGCAACGTATGAAATTGTTTACAGACAAGCGATTTTACGCGCGTTGGCTTGAAATGCAGCGTTACGAGAGAATCAGTGTGTGAAACATAGCGATTCAAGCCATATCTAAAAAACTCTGTGGACACCAGCGACGGGGGTGGGTGGGCCGCTGCCCGTACCGCACATCCATGAACGGAAAAAATGTGCACCGCGAGACGCCAAGACGCACGCGACACACCACCCTCTGTAATGGAGATTACAGTGTGTTTTATATGATTTTTTTCTTTAGTTATTTTTGGGTTTCACCGGTGCACAACAAGTGTCTGGTGTATCCTCCAATGTTAACTTATTAATTCATAAAATGAAAAAAAAAATGATTTATAAAATAACTGACTATTATATTTTCTAACGAGCTTATTAAAGTTATTGAACGAAAAATTATGTTTAATCTGTATTATACATTCATCTTGAATCGATCAAATTCGGTTATTATTGCGATAACAAATAGTCGTCAAAATCGATTCTATATATACATTCTGAAAAAATGTGGATTCCAAATGCTAGTAAGATGAGTATGACCTAAAGTCAAGGAGGAAAGAAACCTTAGTTTCCATTTCTTACTTTTTATTGCAGTTCCCACGATGATTACGAGCACATTCATAACATAACACAAAAATTGAAGCAAAACCTAAGCATAAAGAGCATTAAATCTCGAGCGTTCTCTTCTTTACAATATGAAAAACTAGCTTCTGCCAGCGGCTTCGCCCGCGTGAAGTTTCAAAATTGTCCCATGGGATTTTACTACCGGGATAAAAAGTATCCTATGTGTTAATCCAGGTTGTAAACCATCTGTGTGCAAAATTTCATCCAAATCCGTTCAGTAGTTTTTGCGTGAAAGAGTAACAAACATACATCCATCCTCACAAACTTTCGCATTTATAATATTAGTAGGATTAGTTAAGCAAAATAAATGACTTTTTTTGGTTACGTAGAACTAATATCTCGTTGTAATGTGCGAAATGTAAGCTCTTCGAGTAAGACTAACTACGTTTTCTTTTCTCATTTTCAAATGATGATACACAATAGAATAATAGTTATTTCAACAAAAATACCACAAGTTCTGGGACATATCATTTTTAACCGACTTCCAAAAAGGAGGAGGTTCTCTATTCGACTGTATGTATTTTTTTTTTTTATGTATGTTCACCGATTACTCGAAGACGCCTGAACCGATTTGAAAAATTCTTTTTTTGTTTGAAAGGGTATACTTCCAAGTTGGTCCCATAGCCACCAAATTGGGATCTGATGATGGAATCTTGGCGAAATCGAGGGAACTCTTCAAATTTTATCTGAAAACGTGTTGCGATTTTGGTATTTTCTACAACAAGTGAAGCATTTGCGTTTGATAAGAACCATTCTACCATCAGATCTGATGATGAAGCCAAGAGTCACGGAACTCCATAATGAGACAATGTACCATAGTCGTGTTTGGGCTTGTTGTAATTGTAACGGTATGCACTTTCCATGTATCAAGCACCTGTGAACCACTAAAAAGTGAAAAATAAAAACTTTTTTGCAAAAAATAAAACCGACTTCAAAAAAAACAAAAAAGTGAAAAATAACTTTAGCTTCTGAAGTCGGTGACAAAATAACTAAAGCAATCAAACAAAGGTCACCGACTTCAGAAGCTAAAGTTATTTTTCACTTTATTGTTTTTTTTGAAGTCGGTTTTATTTTTTGCAAAAAAGTTTTTTATTTAGTGCAACCTTCGAAATCGATAAAAAATTTGAGTCGAGTACTCGAGTCCAATCTGACACATGCACGTCACTATTTCCAATTCTATTTTTTCAGTTTGAAATCGTATGTCGGTTATTTTGGTGTTCTGCGTCTGTTTACGTTTGTTTTCTAAATGTTAAAATTGCATAGGTCGCAAAATGTTAAAATGACGATTTCGCTTAATTTTCATGCTTACTTTTGCTAATATTCATATCTTATTAGGGAGACGTAGATAAATAATGGTAGAAAATGAGTGACAATATAAAAGTAGTTGTCAAAGTTAGACCTCTAATTTCGCGTGAAATAGAAGACAAACTTTCGTACCAGTGGCGGGTCAAGAATGACACGCTATATCAACTCGATCAAAATGGAAAAGATCTCGGGCAATCTTTCACATTCGGTGAGTAAAATTGTTATAACCCCTAATAAAATTGTGTGCGAATCAAATGCGTACAGAGAAAATACGTCACACAGTCGAAGGCTAATGCATTAAACGAATACTAATCAGGCAAAAATGGTTTTTCAGACAAAGTCTATGACAAGGATACGAAGACTACAGATGTGTACGATGACATTGCGAAGCCGATCGTGCAAGCGGCGACGGCTGGCTTCAACGGCACTATATTTGCGTACGGACAGACGTCTTCTGGCAAGACGTATACCATGACCGGTACAGACAGATCACCTGGAATAATTCCACTGGCAGTCATCAATCTATTTGAGATTATCAGAAGCGTGCCTGACCGAGACTTCTTAGTGAGGTAACAACATTTATTTTATCTATTTACCTGTATGCTATATCAGTTTCACAGTTCTATTTATAAATAAACAAATGGTACTTGTTTAACTGTTTATTTTATTGTCAGTTAGGTAATGTTATGAGCGTGTATCAGTCTCCAGAAGATTTTCTAAAAAACCTGATTTTTCATCAGTTTTTGATAAACTGCACACTAAGCTAAATCTTCAAGGTATTAAGAAAATGCCTACTTTGACTGATAAATTCCCAAGCAAGGTTATACAAATAGAAACTTCAACTTGGCATTCATGTTAGGAAGGCAATCAATTAATACCTGATAGATTTAGCAAGACATTAGGTTGATTATAAGACAGATAAATGATGACATACTCGTATAAAATCACAGGCCTCTTGTATGGGTGTGTAATATATGCTATAATAACAGATTGTATATTTTCACTTGAAATAACATTCACATCATATAATTTTCATAATTATGCTATAAAAACAAATAACCTAATTTCATGTGATCTAATGTTACATGTAATTTAAACTTCTTTTACTCTAATATCATTTAGTATAACATACATTTCAAATAATTTTCAATTTGTATAATGCTGTTTTAATATAACGTTTAGTTGACCTACCTTTCATTTGACCTAATTATCAAATTTACTAATTTTAGCCAAAATTCTGTAATGAATAAGTAATGCACGCTAATGGTCACTGTTCTAACCTAACTTAATCCAGATGATTCGCACTTCGATGAGCACTCGAGAGAGAGTCGGGGGGGAAAACACGAAAGTAGCAAGCGTTAATAGTCCAATCAGTTTTTGCAAAAATATTTAAAAAAAAGATGCTTCAAAATTATAATTAACGTTACTATAGATTTTGAATATTAATAAAAATTATTAATTAAATATTATACTAACTTAATATTATACTAATTAAATATTATACTAACTTAATATTATACTAACTTAAATAATACTAAATAAATATTAATTTAAAAGTGCATTATAGAAAATGTTAATTAAGCCATATAAAATTAAAATTATATCAATAATTCATTATATCATTTCATCGTTATACTAAACAAAAAGTATATTAAATGAAATTAGGTCATGTGAACGTTAGACTTTCTGTTATTATAGCACATGGCACGCACCCCTATTATATAAGTCTAACGCACTTAAAACCGTCATAATAAATCTTTAAAAAAAAAATCTTTAGTTAATTTGTTCTACAGAACTTAGTGGCTATGCATTTGAGGCTCAAGACTGTATTTTGTGTATAAAAACATGGCCAAGGATTGAGTATGCTACTATTTATACAATTAATTGACAGGCAAGATGTGTTACTTAAAATGTGTTAATTCTTTAATATCCTTCTTTCTTATCTACACTAATATTATGAAGAGGTATAATTTGCTTGTATGTGTACGGGTAATCTTCAGAACTACTGATCCAATTCTGAAAATTCTTTCACTAATGGGAACCCACATTATCCCCAAGTGCTATAGGCTACATGTAAAACATTACTCGGTGTCGAGTGCTATAGGCTACATTTAAAACATTCCTCCATACATAACGGGAGTGAAGCTGCAAGCAAAAGTGAATAAGTAATCTAATATTTATGCAGATTGATTGAAATTTGCTGATAATACCAAGGGCCTACCTGATTGCTTTACAGAGACCAGAGTCAGGTTTTGGTGTGTAATTAATGTAGATATTATTTGGGTTGAAAGCCAAAAAACCTATAACCTATTTGTATGATTTATAAATATATGGGTTAACCCATATAACAACATCACGCCTGTAATCACCGAAGGGTTAGGCAGGGGTGTACCCACCCACATTTTACCAGTCATGTTTGTGTTCCATGTAATTGCGGGTGAGCCTAAGTAACCGGGCACAAATCCAGACTCCTTGGATGATGGAACAACCCAATGATATATTTATGATTGATTGATTCTACCTTTACTCTATTCCTATGATGTCAGAATCTCTCTCTGAACTGGGAATGTAAGAAGTTTTGCATTAAAAGTTTGTTTGTTTGTTTTAACACAAAATAATCTATAATTATTAATAATTCTTCTTGCTACCATCCCATTTATCAAATAAACAATACTATAATTAAAAGCATAAAATCTTTTTCCAGAGTGTCTTACATAGAAATCTACAATGAAACTGTGAAAGACCTACTATGTGTGGACAAAAAAGACATTAAGATTCATGAAACATTACAAGGCATCAAGGTGGATGCCACCGAGAAAGTCACATCTTCACCTGAAGAAGTTCTTGAAGCCATGACAGAGGTACACTTTGTTTTTATACCATTTTAAAAGAAAGAATAATGTGGTGTTACGCAAATAGATACAGTAAGGAATGAGTATATAAGAGGAAGTCTGAAAAGTAGTTTGGTAATCGGATGTTGTGGTAAGGGCATGTGATGTGGAAGAATGAGGAAAAAATCGTGAAAAAGGTTTTGAGTATGAATGTGGATGGGTATTTGAGTAGAGGAAGACCAAAGAAGCGATGGATGGACTGTGTTAAGAATTATACGGCAAGAAAAGAAGTGTCTGATGAGATGACGAAAAATAGAGTAGTATGGAAGAAGAAGACATGGTGCGCTGAATCCAAATGAATTGAGATAAGGGCAAGAGAATGATGATATAAAAGAAAGAATAATAATAATCACAGCGAAATAAGTATTGACTCATCATTTCATTTATTTCCTTAAATACACTTTCACCTTGCAGAGATTTGATGCAAGTCTTGTCTGATTCTGCTTTTTAATTATTTTGATGAATTGCAACATAAGGCTGCATAGATTCAGTTTAGTGCTCTGCAATGTTCTACTAATACATTACTTTCTCAGCTTCAAAAAGTTTCTGAATGCTTTTGTTGACGTTTTGTGTATAATTTCAGGGTGAAGCAAATAGACAGAAGGGTGCCACAAATATGAATGAACAAAGTAGCAGATCCCATTCCATATTTCAAATAGTAAGTAAAAGTATATTAATATTTAAAGTATTTGTTACTGCCTGTCTTTACTAAGATTTTTTTTGTGCATCTAACTTTCCATACTAAATTGTTAGATTTGTTTTAGTTATAACACTTCTTAAAGCTCTCATAGTAATGCGAAAACCCCATCATACTGGTATTGCATGGTAAACATAAAATATTAACTGAAACAATTAGCATGTTACCCATGCCTTTGTGCATTTAATTATCAAGTCATTGAATTATGATAATGAGCAGTTTATTTAAAACCACTCTATCCATTTTTAGTTACATGAACATAAAAAACATTTTTGTGTACTTGAGTAACATTGTGTGGGACTAGAATTTGGCATTCAACCTTAATCATTATGTGCCTCTTTTGGACATATGCTGATGTAACACGATACACCCACACAACCATTTTATTTACTTTAATTGTGTAGAAGTTTTGGAAGCACACTATTAATAGAATGCTATATTACTTACATGTAAAGAGATGAGCCAAAATAAGGATTGTAATGAATAAAGCTTTTCTGCTATGTTAAAAAAGATAGGTTTGGACATATATTGGAAACTATTCGGCACAATATCTTTTTCCATAGAATTGGTCTAATAAATTAAATATTCTATGCTATTATGGATTGTTTTTACGCAGCAATGCGTAAAAGGAGCGCTTTCCTGGTGCGCAGGGTCTGGGGCAGCACCAACAGTATCTTAACCATGTTTGCCAGTCGCCTGGACTTGTGTTTATGTGGGTCGCTGCTGTGCAATTACTCATGGGTTGTCGCAGCAGTGATCCACCTTTATGTGTTGTCTTATTTGTTTTTATCAGTGCTTACTAACATAGTCGTAAGTTAAAGAGAAATTCTATTCTATTCTATTGTTTGGTTAGCGGAAACTCTTGTTTAGTGAATAACATACCTACCACTTAGGGACCATACCCATACTATGTGACCATTAAAAAAAAATGCGAAGACCCCCTCTAGTTTTCACATAGGTAGTAATCAAAATTTTTGGTTTGGTTATGGTTTTAAATCATGTTTTGCAGACACAATGTTAAAAAAACATTTGACTATAGCTCAAAAAAAGCACGAGATTTCCGTAGAGGATATTGACTATTGACAAAAACCTAAGCCGTCACCCCGCCTTTGTGACCAAGCGTGGTATTTTGAAGATTCCCTCCCCGCTCAGAACAGGTCACGCACCCATACAGCATGTGCAACCTTCTTAAGCTTATCATGAAAATTCCTCCTTTCAGATAATAGAATCTCGTGAACACATCGAAGGTGAAGAGGAGCCAGGCTGCGTGAACGTGTCACAACTGAACCTCGTGGACCTGGCGGGGTCGGAGCGCAGCGGACAGACCGGTGCAACTGGGTTGCGGTTCAAGGAAGGCACGCACATCAACAAGTCACTGTCAGCCCTTGCTCTTGTCATCAAACAGCTGTCTGAAGATCCTAACAAGTATGTTATTTAAAGATAAAGTTATTTATTCACCAAAGAACAAGGTGTACGTTGAAATCTGATGATGAGGGAAGTCTATTGCCATTTATCAAGCAAATTGTGACACCTGGCTACTACTTGATCTTTCAGTGATAAGTACAATTCTTATTCTTTTAGGGATCTCGGGCTTCATAGGAGCTGTGCAGCATGCTGACAAAAAATACAGGAACTAGAAGTGTCTGACTAGCTGAAAAAAATTCTATTGGTCAACCTTTTTACCTTTAATGACAATCATATTACCAAAAAAAGTTACTAATTATTTTATGAATTTCAGGTTTGCAAACTACCGTGACAGCAAACTAACTCGTATACTACAAAACTCACTCGGCGGTAACGCGAAGACTAGCATCATATGCGCGATCACGCCCGCGGCCGTCGAAGAAACCATATCCACTTTGCAGTAAGCCATTTCGTTTCATACATTACAGTTACACAATGTATATCCAAAAGAGTAAACAGAGGTGCCTAGTGGACCCATATTTCCCGTGTAATAATAATGAAATTGTGAAACAGATTCGCAAACCGAGCCAAAGCAATAAAGAACAAGCCGGAGGTGAATGCCGTGGCCACAGCCGACTCCACTATGATCCAGCGCCTCACCAAGCAGATGTGCAAGCTGCAAGCACAGTTGGAGAGCAAGAAGAATATTGAGGTATGTTGGGATGGAGGCAGATGTATGTGCCACAGGATACTCGTATTTCGGCATTTATGTTTAAAGCCCATTTTCGCGTACACTAAGTGTCACTTAAATGATTTTCTGAAAACTATTGCGCTGTTGGAATGTCACAATTCCAACACAGATACATAGATCAACAGCTGTCAGTAAATGTATGCCTAGGCTTAGGTTTGCAAACCCTAATGGATGCTTCATTTAGGTTTCGTCTAGTGATAATACAAAATGAATCAACAGTTTTAGACAACATTTCAATAAATCATATTTATTTCTGTAAATTAGATTTGAAAAACACTTTTAAATGTCACAATGCTATGTCTAATAACTAGTTGGGGCCAGTGTTTTGTACTTGACTACTCTGAGAAGAAACCGCCGAAACAAACTTAGAAGTCACTGTATCTTGGAGAGCAAGAACAAGTAGGACACTGTAGGTCACTGTCATTTGTTCCAAATGTATGGGAGATGTAATTACTTGTCCCTGAATACCATGGAGAAAGCTGTTTCTGGTGCACGCTCTAGATATTAAATTCAACTACCGTCTCTTGATTTTCTTGCTATAATATTATACTTCTTCTATTGCAGAATGACAACTATAAACTGCAGAGCAAGATACAGAATCTTCAAAAGCTCATACTGAATGGGTTTGCTCAGAGACGCAGCGTGGATCTAATAAGTGGGGCACGAAGGAAACTTCAACAGCCGAGAAGGATAACAATATCTACATTACATTCTATACCCGATGACGAGCCCGTTGTCAGTATACCTAAGTTTTGTACACCTAGTTTGAAGTATAAGTAAGTGATTCTTTTTTTTTTTGATTTTGTAGCATCAAATAGTGTGTTATACCAATGGGGAAGACCGTTAAAAGTTAATTATAGATGGCGCCACCATAGCTGGTCTCAATCTGACCAATGAGTTCAAGGTATTTTAAAATATGATATGACATTCCTTGATTTTCAACCAATGACGATGTTTGGAACCAGCTGCGCTAGCGCCATTAGTTCCACAGTGTGCATCCCCATTCTTGTAAGATACTGTAGGAAATTTAATCTTCATTTTGACTTTTGATATGTGTGACGGTCGCAACTCACACAATGAATTCATTGATGTGCGGCACAGGTCTCGTCACGTAAAAAGATAGCTGAGCGCAATGGAGGGGATGTTGGGGATGATGAGCCGCGTCCTAAAATAATAGGGCTATTGTTTTATAACTGAAGTGTTAATTTGTTATTGTAGAATCATATTAGATACTTTACTAGCTACTTAGTACTATGGAATAGGCTAGAATTAAAGAAATAGATAATGGTTATTTGAGCCGTCAGCGTTCTTTTTACGTGACGGGACCTATAAACGGCAAAGAGGTCAAAAGGGCGCGCGGGAATAATACAAACAATATAAAATACTGGAACTGGGTAGGGAACTGTGAAACTAATGACGCTAGCATTGCTAGTTTCCAAAATTGTCATTGGTTAAAAATCTGTGTCAATTCAAATTTGAAAATAGCGTGATCTCATTGGTCAGATGGGTGAATCGAACGAAATTCGTATTCGTATGTTCGTAAGCTCCTTCGTACACAAGGCTACGCAAATCTTCGATACTAATGTTGTATACCACATTAGTATCAAGTCGCGAGTATCGAGTAGCGCACGGTCCCTACACACGACATTGAATCGCAAGAAACGCGAATTGCCTATTCAGTCGCTAAGCAGATCACACTTTTCCCAAAATGTCAAAAATCTAAATGCCATCTTGGAAACCGCTGCGACTTATGTAGCGATGATCTCGTCCGGCAAGTAGTGCGCGACTAGCACGATGCGAGTCGCGGGACGAATGTCGGCGACGCGACTCGTGTACGAACTTCAATGTATTTGTATGGCGGCAGTCGCTTGAAGACTAAAATCGTTGAGTATTTAAGTATTTGATTAGTCTTGTGTACAAAGGGGCTAAGTGATACGGAGTAGGAAATACCTATAACTTCGACCGAGTGGTTTCGTGTTTAGAGCTTAGACCCCTGTAACAATAAGCATCAGATCACACCGAGACGCGACGCGACGGTACTGGAAGAAGCCAGTGATTTCTGCTTGATGCAACATATTCTGAATTCTCACAAACGTGTATCTTTTCATGAATAAAGTAATATTTTTGGGTCGCTCTCTTAAAATATGCTCAAAGCGCTGCGTCGCGTCGCGTCTCAGTGTAAACTGACCCTAAGTGATGGTTTTTAGTTGACGTAAGATATTTCGCAGTCCCGCGCTGGTTGCGGCGGACTTCGCGCCGTTGACCGCGGAGAGCCGACAGTCGCAGCTGAGCGCGGTCCCCGAGGAGACGCGCGCGGTGACGCCGCCGCCCACACGCGCCGTGTTCTTCAGCAACGAGATCATTGAACTTGGTTACTACAGTTACTACTATGCTACTTTTCTTGCCAGTTTTCATCGTGTTAGACCCCCCATGTGCGTCCTTACCAAACCTAAAATAGCGCGGACACCCGACCTTAGCGTTTATTTTTATCGCAACTAAAGAAAAGAATAACTAATATACAAGATCTATTAAAATTTGGCTTGTGAAATTTCACAGACTTAATGAGTATTGCCATCCAATAATAAGAAAGCAACATAACTACAAGTTACTATACGCGACAAATAAAGAACAGAACACCTAATTAAGTTTTCCCCACTTATTTTAAAAAGCAGCTGGTTGTAGGTGACAGTATGTGTTTCTTATTGCCTTACAAAGCAGAGCAACGGTGGCAAGCACATTACTTTGTGTAATTTACTTCATCACCACTGCTCTCAAAACGGTAAACGAAAACATCGTGACGAAACCGGCATGTCCTGGAACCAAAAATTCGAAGACATATTACATCTACCAATCCGCACTAGCCCCGCGTGGTGGATTATAGCCCATTCCCACTCATTGAGACCGTATCCCAGCGGTGGGATCATTATAAGCTGATGATGATGATGATTCCCTTACAAAACATCCCATCATGTAGAATTATGAAGGAAGAGTGTCCCATATCGATATATAATAGTACTCTCACTTTTTCCTTTTACCCACAACATGTAAAAATCGTGTGTCCAGTGTCTACTAAACTTATTTATTTACGAGTATGTACCTACGTTCTTCTTCTTTTATAATTATTTTATTTAGTTTTAAGATTACCTTTTATTTCTCATATAAAGTGAATTGTATTCTTTTTGAGAAATCAATGTCTTAAACTGTATATTTTTCCCTGAAAGACAGTATATAATGTTGTTGTATTATATTCCACAGACAGTGATGACGACGACTCGTCACGAGATGAAGTACAAACATGCTCGCCAGTTCATAAATGCTACGGTAACTAATACCTCCGTTCTTTATATGTGTTAGAATATCATTTGCCTAGCCTTTTCCCTACTAAGCCGAGAAGTACGTGTTCTTACAATACCAGTGATTTACATGGAGCAACTCCCTATCTGACCTCTACAACCCGATTAGTACAATAGCCCTTGGTAAGACTGGTTGTCTTACTTTTGAGCTACCTGTTTCGACAGTCAAAGATCTACAAATGACAGCCGGGACCAACGGCATAACGTGCTTTCTGAAGACTGAGGAAACTCAGTATGCCATGGGTGGTCACCCATCCACAGACCAACTCAGCCAAGCGTGGCTCAGCTTGAAAATCGAGCGAAGCGGCTGTTATTATTTATCCGCAAACTTCTTTTTTTATGTAAGTTTTTAGGATTAAAATAACGGCTTTACGTTATTTGCAGGTGCGACAAAAACACCACCATGCGTTCTCAGACGAAATGCGAAAGAGGCTGAGAGGAATCTGAAAGGTATTATTGAACTGACTGAAAGAGAGAAGATGTATTCGCCTAATGTGGTAAGTTATCACTCCCCTCTTTAAATACCCTTATTCCTAAGTATAAAGTATAAAAGTATAAAACTACTCGTGACTACTACTACTACTCGTGTAGTACTCGGTTCCTTAAGTGCTGAGAAAGCTGACCCATCTTGTTGGTTTCCTATCCTGGCTCGGCACTAGACAAATGACCGTTTCGGCCTGTTCTTTAGGCTTCCCTAAAAGATAATCCCAAGGAATGGAGGATCCAGTCTGGTCCACCGTTTTGGTCGTCATTTGCGACCAAGGTTTGAGCATTCTGTAATTATCACGTTGTGGCTGCCACACATACATTTTTTTCCAAATTTCAGGTTGAATATATAGAAAAATTAGAGCATAATACTACTGTGATAGCGAAATTGCAAGACGAAATTGAACACATGAACAAACAGAGCCAAGAAAAAGACTTAGAAGTGGAACATTTAAAAAGTAAAATTTACCAGACTGAAGAAGTTATAAAAAGTTTAACCTCCAGTAAGGTAAGAGTATATTATTTTACTAGTATTTTTATTAACTTAATACTATTGCACCTTCCCAATAATGAGTGTTAATTCACAGGCCGATCTACAAGCACAGTGTGCTAACTACAACACTAGATTGACGGATGCAGAAGTAAGTTACGAGACTCTTAGGAACAAAGCTAAGCTCAGAGAAGAAGAACTGCTGTCTTTGCTGGAGGAACTTAACGCGAAGAACAATAAACCTGAAGATATTGGTAAGTTTAGACTAAGACTAGTACTGCATTTCACGAGTGTACAATCATTCCCAATTTATACCTTAATGCAATAAAATAAGAGTCCTGACGCATTGCATATTTATAAAGAAGTCAGGCACTTTATATTGAACACATTTTTTGAATGCTTTTGTTAATAATTAATGTATTTTTGTTACCATTTATAGGGAAAGTATTGTCCCGCACATTGGACAAGGAGATACAATTCATGGATATTTCTAAAGATATTTCTCTCGTCAATAGTGACAGTGATAGCACAGTTAATACAAATGACGGTGATCATATAAACGAACTACTCGCTGACACACAATCAGAATTAAACCTAAGAAATCAAACCATCATAGAATTAGAGGCAAATATCTTTGCCCAACAACAAAAAATATTCTCGTTAGAAGACCTTAACAAAAATCTCCAAGAAGAAGTAACAACTTTCAAAGAAAAACTCTCTCTAATTGACAATGAGAATTCTCTCCTTAAATCAACAATAGACACGCTAAATTCGACTATAAAGGCCCAAAAAGAAAATTTAGAAACCGCGAATAATGACATAGATTCTTATAATAGTGTTATACAAGAATTGCAAATAAGAATAAGCCAACAAGAAAAACTACCAACCGTCAACATTGACGACAGCACACTAGAAAATATGATTGCTAATGAAGAGAAATTTATTGCTAGCAATGAAAACATGAAAAATATCATTCACTCTCTTAAAATCGCAATTAATTCCCGAAGTAAAGAAATTAATGAATTAAGAACATCAGCTCAAATAAACAGCGACGCAACACACAAAAATGTAAACCTTGCGGAACAGCTTGAATCTAAAACAAAAGAGATAGATAGCTTGAAAAAGCAAATAAATGAAAACATAGCAAGTATTAGCAAACTAGTGTATGAAAAGAATGTTCTTAAAACTGTCGAACAAGATCTCACTAAGAAACTAGCAGATTTTGAACTTAAAACTAATGAACTTGAAAAGATTAATATAGAAATGACCACTTCCGCTGAAAGACTGAAAGAAGAAAGTGATAAGCTTGCACTTTCCAAAGTAGATGCTTCAGAAAAAGAAATATTAGAAATGAAAAATCTTTTGTTGGAAAAACAGATTGGGAATATGACAGACAAAATTGCTGAATTAGAAAAAGAAATGAGCGAAAAAGATGATCTGATATCTTCTCATGAGAAAGAAGATAAAGAATCAAACGAATATTTACTTAAGGCTAAAGCCGCCGTCCTCAAATCACAAATGATACTCAACACTTTGTCTGGTAACATGCAGGAAGTGCCCGAAATGATTGACAACTTAGTAAATGTTTTTAATGTTTTAAGCAATAGTATGAATACTTTAGAAAATGTTGCGAATAATGTTATCAAACAAAAAGAAGAAACCTCAAAGAGTAACGATGATTTGAAAGTTATGTTAGACATGCTCACTTTAAAGCATAATTCTGAAATATCAGCACTTGAAGAACAATTAAACATCCTTAGTAACACTGCAAGTAGCAGAAGCCAAGAAATTGAAACTTTAACTCAATCAATAAGTCAGATGAACAATGAACTCGAAATGACCCGCAAGGAGCTGAATTCAATAAAATCAGAAAAAGATAGTCTGAATGCGTCTCTAGAAAAAGCTACAGAAAGTATAGAAACATGCAGTCAACAAATAGCTGATTTACTTGACAAGAATAATATTCTTGAAAATCTTACAACGCAGTTAGAGGAAGAGGAGCGCATACTACAAGAAAAGCTTGCAGAGTTAACTGTCATTAAGAAACAAACTACCGATTCAATTCAAGAGCGAGATGAGTTATTATGTAACATATTTGACAAAATCACAGAATTCACGATCAATCATAACATCCAGAACGATATTAGGGGAGAAGTCGGTAACGACTGCCGAAAAATTCACGAACGCATTCTTTCAACGTTGGAGAAAGTAGGAAGTCACATCACGTTTATCAGCTCGAAAAACGAATATGATGATGACGAAAATACTAAATTAAATGAAATTTTATTAGAAGCCAAACAAGAAATAGTTGAGCTAACACAACAGAATCTCAGTCTCATAGAACAGCTATCTCAGGTTGAAAGCAATCACGGTGAATTGTCATCTAAACTAACAAAAATTCAGGATGACAATCAACAACTGAATAAAGAATTATCAATGAGTCAACGCGTCTTACAAAGCTTACAAGAAGAACTTCAAATGAAGGCTGACGAGCTAACAAGCATGGAAAACAAAGTTAAAGACTGGAAAGAACAATTTACAAATCTAGATTTTATAATGAAAGAGCAGATGGATGGATTAAAATCAGAAAACGAAAAACTTAAAGATAGCATCACAGATACTCGACGTAACCCTAAATTGAAAACAATAATAACTTATGAACACAAAGATTCATTTGATATTGACAATCAAGATGAAGCTGCTATAAAACAATCTGATACATGTGGTGATCTGTTGTCTCCTCCTAGCCTGTTAACGATATGCTGTAATAAAATAGTGGATTTCATTCCAGAAATAAATTCAAACACAAGAACTGTAAGTTGTAATGGTGATTCAGATAAAAGTGATCAAAACAACATAGTCGATTGCAAATGTAGTGAACTCTCTTTAGAACTGGAATCTCTGAGAGACGAAAACTTTGAAATCCTTGAGCTTTTACAGCAAATGCAAGCTCTGAATAAACATCTTATGCAAGAACAAGAGCAAACACGCAAAGAAATACAGCTTCTCGTTGAACCCACGTACGAATTGCAAAAGAAAATTATTAATCATAAAACAAATCTGTCTATCTTAACAGCTACAACTACTGCCGAAAATAGAGCTTTAAAGTCACAGGTAAAGGGACTACAACATCACCACAGCCGCTTTCACAATGTGTGCCAAAGAGATATACCTGACTTTAAGAAGCAATTACGTGAACTCATGCTTTTGTTGAAAGGGGATCCATCTATAGCCGATCAACAAAACGCCAGTTTTAAACGATATTCACTACCAGATGTACTGGATAGTAGTACTGCCCTTCCAAACTTTAAAAATGAATCTACTCTAGACGGGGATCTTTTAATGCTCGATACAAACGTTACAATAACTACAGCCGCAGATAACACTTTGACAGCTCATGACCAAACTTGTTTAGATTTAACTCAGTTTTACAACGAAGCTTCTTGCCAGACGAACGAGTTAAATCAAACGGAAATTCTCAGTCATCATGACATACACATGTATGAGAGGTTAAATATCCTGAAAGACGAGAACGATAAACTACGCGAATTAGTCAAGAAATACGCTGAAATGAAACAAACAATGACAGACGCACAAGTTAGCCCAATCAAGATAAATAATGTTTCTCATGAACATATCAATGAAAGTCCAAAGAGTAATAAGATTAGTGCCCTCAAGGAGTGTGATAAATGTAAAGAGCTACAACTCGCACAGGACCAGATCTATGACGATTTTAAATCACTTTCTCGAGAATTGTTAGACATTAAATCGCAAAAATCTGAGATCGAACACAAATATAACGATATAATATTAGAAACACCCTCAACTGATCTCCTCATTAGGAAATTGAATAATTTAGAAAAAGATCACGATAATAAAATTCAGGAAATTAATAAACTTAACAATACACTTAGCATTAGGACTGAACAACTAAAAAGCCTCCAAGAGGAAAACGATTCGTTATCTACACAAGTAATGGAAAATATTTCCGAAGCCGATGACTTGAATAAAGAGTTAGACAAGGTTAAAAAAATCAATACTGAATTATTAGAGAAATGCAACAAGTTAGAACAATCACTTAAAGAATTGAGTGATAAAGAGCTTTCTGACAGCTGTTCCGAGTGTCTGTCGAAAGACGAAATTATAAAAACACTAGAATTAAAACGAACAAAAACGTATACAAAACTAAGCAGAAGTCTAAGTGACTCCGATACCTCATCCAGATACAACAAGATTTGCACGCTGCAAAGTGAGTTGGATGCGGGTAGAGAAGATTGCAAGGAGATTACTGAAGATGTAGCGACTATTAAAAATCATTTAGATCGCAGCAACCTCTCGATGGATTTAGATGATAGTATGGGAGAATCCAACTTGTACACGTTTGCTAAAGATTATGTTGTCAACAGCCCTCAGTCGAACAAATGCTCTATGCCCGATATTCCTGAGGAACAACCCGTGGATATATACAAAATGGACAAAATAGACTGTTTTAATTACTACGCTGAAAAAACAGGCGTAGGCAGTGAAAATGTCAACCGTAATATCAAAATTATTGATCTAATGAAAACATTTTACGAACACTTAATAACCAAACACGGTAACGAAGTAGAGAATTTAACAAATAAATTGAAAGATTATGATGAAAGTAAAAGCCAGTTAGAAAGTCAAATCAGCAACTTAAAAGATAAACATTCTCAAATTACCAAAGAATTGGAGCAGAAAGATCAGAATTATAATGCAGTTGTAAATGCGCTGTCACAAATTAAAAATAATATTGATATCTTAAACCAAGAGATTATTAAGTTTTCTGATGTGGACGTAACAAAATTGGTAAATATGTACAAAGACTATTTCTTCAAAGTCTTAGACAATGAGTTAGGTTTGTCCAGTATGAAAATTATCGAAACGCTTATCAATAACATTGTTAACAAGCATCAAACTGATTTGACCGGAATTACGGAGCAATACACCAAGTTACAAGTGCACATGCAGAGTGTCACTCAGGAATTTAGTTTAGTTAACGAAAACTTTGAGCACATGAAAGGCCAGTTATCTGCAAAAGAAGAAGAATACAATTTACTCAAGAAACAGAAAGAGAGAATCCATGAAATAAACAATGCAGTTACGTTAGACATAGTAAAGAAAGAACAAGAGTTAACCGAAACAATTAGCAATGGTTTTAAAAAACTAATCGAACTGAATGTGGTAAGAAATCAAGATGTTGATTTGACTTTACCTGTTACTGCCAATATTGACCTGCTATTTGAGTATTTGTTAACCCAACACAAACACAGCATTAGCCTCGATACAGACAAAGAGAAAGAAAAACTTGCCTTAGAAGTAAAGGATTTAAATCAAATTATAGAAGTAAAACAAAAGGAAATTGAGGATCTTCAAAAACGCAGTCAAAACGTGCAGGTAATTAATAGCGCTGTTACTATTGATTTAGCAGACAAAGAGAACAAACTGCAAGCTCAAAGCGCCTTGTATAAAGATTTGAATGAAATATACGAAAGTAAAGTTAAAGAGAACAAAGTAAATGTTGATGTTATAGAAAAGTTATCAGAAGAAGTCATGTTCTTAAAAGGTACAATTGATCAGAAGGAAAAGACTATTGAAAAACTTAAACTGGAAATCCAAACACAAAATGATTGCAAACAAAGAGAATTTATTCAAATGTTAGAGAGTGTAAAAGTATTACAGGATGATTTTGCACAGTTGAAAGCAATGAATGAAATTATAGTTAAAGAAAAGGATTCTTACGCTACTGAATTAATAAAGTCTGGTGAGACTCTAAAACAGAATAGCATAGAAATGGATAAGATGACTTCCGATATTTTAGTACTAAGAGAATCTGTACGAGAGAATGGTATTATAATAGAGAATTTGAATGTGGAAGTGAAGAATTTGTTAAAACAAAATAGGGAGCTTAAAGAAAACTTAGAAGATAAATGTAGGGAATGCTCTAGACTGGAGACTAATATTAAAACGCATGAGAAGACTGCTGAGATTCAGACCAGGATGATAATGAGGTGAGTTGAAAAAAGTATCATCTTTTGTTATGAAATTAGCTTTTCCGATGCTCCAATTGCTGAACTGGGAAACTTCTTGAGGTTATTCTAATACCTTCTCTTCGTAAAACTTACGTTTAAGATCGTATTCCTAATGCGAATTACTAAACACAGGGTTGTTTGTTTAATCCAAGACTAAAGTATCATCTAAAACCGTCCAGCCGTTTCTGGCTGGTTGACGTGTAAACTTACTTTTACACTTATGATAAAACAAAAGTTTACATGATGTAAATTAATAATATGTGACGTCTTTAGTTGCCTACCCGATTGTAGCAATCTTCAAATCCATATTAACTAGTTTTCGACCAACAAATACCGATAAAGATTGATAAAAATCATGGCAACATCTGTGAACAAATAATTACTATAGTAACCAGTCAATCACATTTTCAAGCTATTATAATGTCATCAATATTATTCATACAAACTAAATCATGCTTTCTTGTCGCAATTTATTTCTATTAATAATCATATCAAATATATAATTCATATAGAAATGCCTCCGAATTTCAGGTAAGCCTTGAATTCGTCATAACCAAATATTTAGGTTTTGCGAAACTGCTGTTGGTACAGTCACGTCTAATAATAATAATGTAAAAACTTAAGAATTTTTTAAATTGTGTTTCCCCTAATGTACTGCTTAAAATGTAATGTTATTACGTACATAGTATTCTGGAACTCATATTTTTATGAAAAAGATCCAATTTCCTAGTTACAATTCTTATTTCTCGCGAAAATAGCTATAATATTAAGGAAAGTGTATACATATTATTAGACGTGACGGTACAACCACAGGTACAACTTAGATAAAACACGTGCTAAGTAATATCTTACTATCTCGATCTAAATAAATTAAAGTATCTTTGTTTACTTCAGTAATATTATAAAGAGGTAAAATTTGTTGAGTTCGCAAACAGAAACTATTACCATTATAAATGCGAAAGTTGATGGATGCTTGTTACTCTTCACGCTAAACTACAGAAACGGATGTGGCAGGTAGATAGTTTTATAACCTGGATTACATATGAGATACTTTTTTAACCTAGAAGTACCCGAGGGATAAAAATCTATGCGGGCAAAGCTAAAATCATAAGCCAGTTTTATAGTAAACTAGCTGACCCACGCAACATCGTCTGCGTCACATAAGAGGGAAAAAGCTACCTACTACTACCTACCTACTACTACCTACCTACTACTCCCTACCTACTACTCCCTACCTACTACTCCCTACCTACTACTACCTACCTACTACTACCTACCTACTACTACCTACCTTTTACTACCTACCTACCTACTACTACCTACCTAATACTATCTACCTACTACCTACTACTACCTACTACTACCTACCTAATACTATCTACCTACCTACCTACTACTCATTTTTTTTTCATAAGAACCTTCTCCTGACAATAACAAACACAACAAAAAAAGAATCAGCCAAATCGGTCAAGCCGTTTTCATGCTATGTCGTCACAACGGAAAACGGGTTTCATTTTATATGGATTAATTTATACTTAAGTACCATCAAGGGACCAATAAGTAAAGAGGGACTTTAGTGTAGTCCCTTCGAACATACAAGCGTGATTGAACCACTGATTTATGATACTTAAACATACCTAGTTAAATCTCTGTATACTATACAGGGGCGTAGCTACTGCTGTATCCGTCGTATCAATGAAACTGGGGCCTTCGATGTAGAAAAAAGTCACAAAATCTTCTCACAACCGCAAATATTCTTCATGCTAGAAGATAAAATGAAAATATAACTTATCACGGTCCAGATTGCTCCAATTTTCAGAATGTTATTTTCTTTGCAAAAGTCGTTTGTTTGACATTCATGATTTTCTCCTCTTGTCGGACTTCTCCGCACTCAACCCAAGTGTGGCAAAGGGCCCGAATAAAAGTTGAGACTGCTCTACTCTACTAGGACTAGCTCCGCGACTGATACTATATTAATTTATTCCTCTTCACTACATAAAATAAAGTCTCCCGCCGCGTCTGTCTGTCTCTATGTATGCTTAGATCTTTAAAACTACGCAGCGAATTTTGATGCGATTTTTTTAAATAGATAGAGTGATTCAAGAGGAAGGTTTTTGTAAAAAATTAAGAAAAAAAGCGTCGGCTAGTAACTAATTATCCTCGAAGGATTATATTTTAGTTATGTTATGAATTTCAGGCTAGAGAAACAAAAGAACGAAGACGACAAGACTATCAGCGAGAAGAACAAACAGATTGAAGAGTTAAAACTCAAGGACTCTCAGAATGATGGCAATGAAATCGAGCGCCTTAGGAAGATCAAGGAAACTTTAGAGGTATTTTCTTTGAAATTTACTTCTTTATTATACGCACTGCTAAAGTGTGGAACTCTCTGCCTCCCACCCACATTCAACCCGCTTGCCTTCAAAGCAAGAGTGAACAGGCACGCTCCTGGGCACGCTCGTTCTATCTAACACCTCATCCACCGTCTTCCAGCAGGCGTGATCGAGGTCAAGAGTAAGCCAATTGAAAAAAAAAAAAACAACTTGCACTATTCCATTTTTGAATAAAACCCTCTCACAAGTCCTTGCAGGAGTTCTTTTCTCATGTTACCTTTGTTGTTACTCTTGGTATAAGTTTTAGCACCATCTTATGTTTTGTAGGCCCGTGTGACTGAATTTGAAGAACTGTTCTCGGGTAAATCGCGCCCGTCCATCGACGCTCTCGCCGACCTGTCCCGACGAAGACGACAGAGCCTGCATGACTCGAAGCGATTGTTCGGCGAAGAGAAGCAAGAGTTTGAAGGTAAGTTGTACTTTAAGATCTACTTAACAAAACTCAGAAATGAATTCATTTGTTATCATTATCAGGCTACAGCAGGAGGAGGAGCTCGTGGCTAAATAATATCAGCCGCTCGGGTCGATCTTTAGGTTAAGCCATGCTTGCCTAGGTTGGTCTGTGGATGGGTAACCACTCTTACATCCCGAGTTTCCTCCGTGCCTCGGAAAGCACGTTAAGCCGTTGGTCCCGGCTGTCATTTGTCCATCTTTGACAGTCGTTACAGGTAGTCAGTGGTCCTAAAAGTCTGACACCAGTCTTACCAAGTGGTATCGTATTTCCCAGTAATAGTAGTTTGGGTTGTGGAGGTCAGATAGGCAGTCGCTCCATGTAAAATACTGGTATTCAGCTGCATCCGGTTAGACTGGAAGCCGACCCCAACATAGTTGGGAAAAGGCTAGGCAGATGATGATGATCAGCCTACAGCAGTCATCAGTCCACTGGCACTGGACATAGGACTCTTCAATCGCGCGCCACTTAACTCGATTCCAGCTACCAGCCAACCTCCAAACATCGTTGCTTTACGCTCACCTGAGGTCCCCTCACCGTACGTTTACCGATTCGCGATCTCCACTCAAGAACACGTCTACCCCAACGGTCATCGGTTCCACGGCTAATATCGCCGACCCGTTATCATCATTCAGAAAGTACTTTTTTTTGTCTGTTTCAGATCATAACAGTGTGGAAGCCGTGTTTGAGTCTAGGCAGAAACCCGATGATCTGTTCATGGACGTCGACGAAGATATATCTAACAGAAGCAGTCCAATTATGAGGCATAGCAAAGGGTACAATGATTTTTCTTTGTCTTTTCTGTTCCACTTCTTCCATAGTTTGTGAGCCCGCGCGTGGTTATTCTATACAGGGTGTAAACCACTTCATCACAAAGCCGTTAACCAAGCATTCTGTACATAAATCTAAGTAATTTTACGCAAACATTGTTTTTTTAAGGAGTTATACCGCAAAACATAATTTATAAATTATGTTTTGCGGTATAACTCAATGTAACGCACTTAAAACATTGTGCTGATGTATGGATTGAATAGTACGGGGGTCGTGGAGGTGTTAAAAGTCAAAATCTTACAAAAAAAACTTGTCAAAAAGTTGTAACTTTAACCCCATGGGGGGTTAACTAGAAGGTTCCCAGGTATGGTGTAGAAAAAAAAAATCATCGCAATAATGGGAACAACAAGTACCTTTCGGCTTCGTGTAGAGGTGTTTTACACCCTTTATAATACCTATGTTTTCATCACAAAATAACTAATATGTATTTCTATTGTTTCAGACGTGATAGCTTGTCACTTTCAAAGACTGATCAGGTAATAATAAACACTGTTTTAAACTTTCACGTTTTAGTTCTAAACTTATACTGTCACTGACACTTCCGTGATAGGTATTTATTTTGAGCTCCCTATAAATACCAATCACGGAGGATATCCCGTAAATTCACTATAAGATAAGGTATATCTTCAAACATTCTTCTTTACGTGTCGAACTGTCGATGAACTCAAATAGTGGTAGACCAGACCACTTGCACGGCTCTAACATTTGCTTTGATTAAATCTTGATAGGTGCAAGTGTGTGCTTTCAACGGCTTATGTTTAACTTACCACCAGATATAGTAACAAATAGCAGACAAAAATAGTAAATGATCACCAAAATGAAACTCGCATTTTAATGTAAAATTATAACCAAAGTTTTAACACTTTGCTATCCTATTTAAGTAAAATGACTCCAAGTAAATCATAAGTAACCCAAAAATAGTAAATGATCACCAAAATTAAACCAACATTTTAAAGTAAAATTATAACCATAGTTTTTAAATTCTGCTATCCTATTTAAGCAAAATGAGTCCAAATAAATCATTCTTATCCCAAAAGTAGTAAATGATCACCAAAAGTAGTAAATGATCACCAAAATTATACCAGCGTTTTATGATAAAATTATAATCAAAGTTTTTACATCTTGCTATCCTGTTTAAGTAAACTGACTCCAAAAAAATCAAACCCAAAGATAATGAAAATGTTAAGGAAAATCAAATTATTAACCACATTTCAATTTAAAATGACATGCAAAAAATTACATTTCTTATCCGATTTATAATTATAAATAATAAATTACCCTTGGCAAAATATAGAACATTTTGATACAAATGCAGGAAGTTTGTCATTGCCACGGAACATTTATATGTCACCGTAAAATTGTCAAATACGTTATATTGTAATATCTCTAGCGATATTGTAAAGTCTCGAATTATTGTCAAATGAACATACTGCTTACAACAAAACGCATTATTTTTCGTGAAATGCATGCGATGGTAGTCAACTTACGCGGTGTGGAGGGAAGTAGGGGTCCCCCTTGCCCAGTGGCATAACTCTCATGAAAAGATAATGCACCATTCCTGAGAAATACCGATTAAAATAACATAACCTTAAAACACTTTATATTCCCCCTAAAAAGCGTAGTCGACGGAGCCCCGCTTCGCGGGGCCCCTATTTCCGAGTGCAGGGTTTAAAGGAACCTAACTAACCTAACGGGGGGGGTGCCCCAAGTCCCGATTATGGGGGCAGAGATACTTCCGTATGTTCAGTTGACAATAATTCGAGACATTACAATATCGCGAGAAAAAACACGTTATATTGTAATATAACGTGTTTGACAATTTTACGGTGACATAATTATATACCCTAAAGGGCACGTGACTGACTGGGGATCGTGTCCGGGCGAGCGCAGCGCGGCGTTTGCGGTGCGGTGGGAGGGGATTGCAAGCCGGAGACATAACTATCATTATCCTTTATTTGATAATAAGGCTACATTTGATGGCAATCACAGTGATTTATTTAGGCAAAAAAATACATTAATTTGGTCAAGATTTGGTGATCATTTACTAAATTTGGTGGTCGAATACAATTTAAAATGGAGTCGTGACTAAAATAGCTGGTACTATTGTATTTTTAGACTTATTTTTCTGGTGTTAAGTAGATATTTTTGGTTACAAAACTAAGGGTATCAAAGCATTTTATGGTGGTCATTATATTTATCCCCGCTTTCAACTAAGATTGGTCTACCTACAGGGTCTCTTATCTTTCGTTTGTATCTGTTATAAGGACGAGGAACAACCGTCCCGGCCGAGCAGCGTGGTAGCGACGCGTAGACGAAGGCAGAGCATTCATGATTTGCACAGAAGCGTACTGCGTCACACTCCGTCGCCAGGTAATGTAGTAAAACTTTCATACTAATAAAACTCACGCCGTTAAAGAAACTGATTCGAAATGGCTGCCAAACTTTTCTTTCATTCATAAATTAATCAATTGGCGGGCCCCATTTATATTCAGGTCTTTAATGACGCGAGTTAAAATGATCGATAAATCGTCAGTTTTGTTATCTCATTAAATAATAATATGTGATTTTAACTCGCTATTATTTTCTTACAGGCGTAGACACATCCAACAGGATACTTGATGAAATCAACCATTCGAAACCTTCTGATACTTCCGGTGATGCCGTCAGGTTTGTAATAAACTCTTTACAGTACTCAAGAAAACAATCTGTTATGCAACACTGAATGAATTAAACAAAGAAAATGTCACTTACGAGATATCTTCCGTGATTGTTAAATTGTTATTTGTATTGAGAATTTCGATTTTTTTTTTCCCGAAATTTCGATGCTGTTGCAAGCGCCATGATCGCGGGTTGACTGGAGAATGCGGGTGGATGGATAAACTTGTTAGGAGCAGACATAACAGACAAATCTGTCTGCTCCTAACAAGTAGCTATAGACAAAGAAAGAGGGTAGACAGATTTGTCTGCTCCTAACAAGTTTTCCCATCCACCCGCATTCTCCAGTCGACCCGCGATCATGGCACTTGCAACATCGTCGAAATATCGGGAGCTCAATATAAAGAACAATAATCTCGGTAAGTGACATTTCACATTTTTAATATGTCAATATTAAAAATGTGAAATGTCACAGAGAGAACCCTCGTTGGGTTCTCTCTGCGTCTGAATTATCTTGAACTTGTGTCTAGGTAAATACGTTTACCTGTAAGTTCTGTCTGCCATTTCTCAAATTTTGATACAATCTGTTGTATTGTAACAAATGGTATTTATCGTGTTAACCAGGAACTGAGTTTTAACCATAAAGTTCGGTACGGGCCCCATTCGGGGCCGGGCACTGAAACCTACGCTGGCTCGGTACTGGCCCCGAATGGGGCCGGCGGTTAAGTCATGCGACATCCTTATTTTTTATGTTAATATTTAAAGTTCTGATTATGAAAGACTATGAGTGTGCGTTAATTAAGAGAGTTGGAGAAAAATATTATATGTTAGAGCCATTCAAAGTTCTGTATTTAGCGCGCAACATTCTTAATTTACCCTAATAAAATCCAAATGCGTAAATACGTTCATCGCCATTTTGACGGCAGTGCTAGCCGACGCTAAATATCATAAAAATTGGGGTTTTCGGGCATCCAAGCTCCATTATGTTGAGAAATAACAACTCGTCATTTAATTATGTGACGAATTCATCCATAGTTCAACTTTAATAAGCAGTGGTAATGATATATTTTTATATCCAAAGTCAAAGTTTCGCGCCAATCTTGTTTGTTTACATTTTATTTTTCACATTTTAACACAGACACGTTTAGATTCGACAACAGATGTGACAAATATCAATTCAAATATTATAAACAACATGAGAATACCCAGATCTTAGCGTAATTTACTAATATAGGACCAATAACACGTAATATTCATTACCACTACTACTAAATTTTGTATTCGAAAATGCACATCCTTTTTTTTTCTTTTTTTTTATATTTGTGATGTGTGAAAGCGATTATTCATATCGATTCTTTTTTGTAAAATTCGATTAACTCGATTAATTTATTTAGGTACGGAAGTAAGCAAATCGATAGATGGAAAGTAAAACAATTTTGTTTATATAATTATATTATAACATTGTTAAAAAGCTTTAGTTAGGAAATCTTAATAGTTTTTCGTACATTGTACCAACTCAACAATAAACAGCATAGATTGACCAAAGGATAAATTCGCGCCGTTTTTTTTTTCCTTACCAAAATTTAAATTAAGAATGCACTCGCTGTTCAAAATTACATTGTACTTCAATGTAGGTAATTTATTGTGATTTTCTTTTCGTTGGTTGTCAGTGCGCCAAGGATGAAAGGTTATAATATACTCTATGCCAGGGATCTTGGTACTGATTTTTTAGGTGTGGTGAAAATTGGTTTGGTTCCTACCATGATAATTGTATTTAGTAAACAAAATGGGGAATAGTATGATTATTTTACTGTGTTCGGTTGGATTAGTTATTGGGATACACCATTTTATTTTCAAATACTTTTTTTAACACCCTTTTCTATCGCATTGGTGGGCAAAGGCCTTCCCATGACTTTTTAATTTTATTTTTTCTCGCCTTTTACGAACAATAATTTTAATCGTCAATTTTCATTTAATTTTGAAAGAGAGGCCGAGGGTAGGAGCTCGTTGTTAAATAACAACGGCCGCTCGGGTCGACGTTTAGGTTAAGCCTTGCTTGCCTAGGTTGGTCTGTGGATGGGTGACCCATTACATACCGAGTTTCCTCCGTGCCTCTGAAAGCACGTTAAGCAGTTGGTCCCGGCTGTCATTTGTAGTTCTTTGAAAGCCGTTACAGGTAGTCAGCGACCCAATATGTTAGACAACCAGTCTCGTATCAAGGGGTATCGTATCATCACCCAGTACCAACTGGGTTGTGGAGGTCAGATAGGCAGTCGCTCCATGTAAAATACTAGTTTTCAGTTAAACTGGAAGTCGACCCTATAAAAGATGGGAAAAGGCAAGGTAGATTATAAATTTTCATTTGATTTTGGATACTTAGATAAGCTTGGTTTTAGAATCCGTAATATTGATTTATCATTCAATTTTTCCGATCCTTGGCGCATCATCTCCAACCTATAGACATAACAAAACCAAATTCACAATCAATGATTAAAGTAAATAAAAATACTTTATAAATGTGAAAGTATGTGTATAGTCACAATTATACATTCCTAATTTAAATTTTGAATTTAAAAATTCGACGCGAATTTAGCAAGAGGTTGTCCGTTCGTACGGTTGAAAATATTAATAATTCAGTTTTTGTCTTTGCTTAAGCTGTGAGACCTCATATTTTGCCACACGGTGCTAGTTCGGCAACGGCGTTTCTCCAAATTCTCCAATCCATAAGTTTTTGAAGGAAAGATTATCATTAAAATGTTGACTTGAAGCAAGAATTTCGTTATTTGTTTAGAGTTTAGCGAGTTCTGTGTTTATTAACTATTAATAAGTCAACCAAAAGCAACGAATAATTACTATTCTACATGATATTATTAAAAAAAGTAGTATAAAAGGATTCATTTCAGAATTTAAATATAATTATTTGAAATTATACCAAGGAGTTTTCATTGTGTCTCAAAACTTTTTTCCAAACTTAATTTTATTGCGAGTATCGATTAGGCTGAATGCAACATTTTAATCGTAATGATGAAACCCGGGTTTACGGTCAGCACTACGAAGTGACATGTCATGTGATAAGTTGGTTGCAACATTGTTTTTTTAGTAATATTTGCCAAGACTTTGATCGTAATTTTTATGAAATGATGTATGAATAAGGGCAAAAATAAGAACGCAGATAGAAAGTTACTGTTTTTATTTAGCTTTTTCCAGTTTGTTTAGCGAACGAGAAGCTTGCATATGTACATTATTTCCAGCTCATCTACGTTACCTAGTTTTTGGAAGGGGGCAGTAATATGTGTTTTATAAATATTTGGTGATACACTGACGCCGTTTTACCGACCTAAACACGTTACTGGAGATATTTACCACAAAAGTATGGTATGAAACAGCTTCCTAGACATATTTTTCATAAAAAAAATCGAATGCTGAAAGTTCACGAAAATTCTTTAAATTTTTGACAAATTCGCATCACCCCGCCGATTCAGCTGATGTGTCATGTGTCAAAATCTTGTCGTGCATAGTGGTTAAAAGTCAAATAGGCAGTAATGTATGTTGGGAGTTGAAGGCCATTCCCATCTTGTAATACATTTGTCTGCTGTAACAGTGAGGTGTCCTATCTGCGAGAGCGTCTAGCCTTCTGCCAACAAGAGTTGGAAGATCTAAAAGAGAAGTACAGAGAGTTAGACGAGGAGTGTGAGACGTGCGCCGAGTATCTGCGCGAGCGAGACGAACAGTGCGCGCGGCTAAAAAAAGAGAAGGCAGCGCTACAGGTAACAATAACGATCGAAAGTGTATTAGATTGACATACGCTATTCAAAATCTTGTCTTAATAGTATTGTTTTTTGAAGTGAAACTTCTTTATCGGGGTTGGAAATAGTTATTTATCCAACAAGTGAGGAAAGTTCGTTTTTCCTATGAGTTTTAATTTTGAGTCTTGAGTGAACGAAGGATTGAAAAATAGAATCACGAGCGCAGCGAGTGATTATAAATTTCAATCTTGAGTAAGCGAAAGACTCAACAAAACGAATAGCAAATGTACTTGCTCACATGTTGCATACAAAACTTTTCACCACTCCCAGGAAGAAAGTATTCAGTCATCATAGGTAAATAAATTAATGTTTCTGAACTTATACATTTACAATAATTTGATAAATTTTATAAAAAACACTAATCTTAACTTATGAATATTTCTATTCTAAGCATAATTTTTTTTTTTTTTTAAATATCTCCAAAACTTAACAAAAAAATCAGGCTAAGTTTCTGAACAGGATCATTACTTTCCTCACTGTTCAAACAGTGAGGAAAAGCCAACTTTCCTCACTGTTCAAACAGTGAGGAAAAACCAACTTTCCTCACTGTTTTAGTAGAGGAAAGGCACTTCTTTCGTGCGGGAGTGATGAAAAAAAAATTGTGTAACATTTTTTCGTTACGCGTCACATTTTTCCGTAACGCGCCATCTTTTTTTTTTTAAATAACGTCCTAAAGAAGTTTCACTTCTTACGAGTGTACGCTAGTACACGCGCACACATTTTTTTTTATTTGTACATGTGGAACGCTTTATTAGCGCTAATTGGCCTGTCAGTTTCTAAAGTTTTTTCTAGGGAAGACTGTTAAAAGTAAGTTGTAGATGGCGCTACCATTGCTAGGCCAATCGCCAAATGGCATTAGGTACCAGATTTTCCAAGTCAAGCCAAGTCAGAGGCCCTTGGGCGGCATAAAAACTCTGACACCAGGTTAGGCGCGGGTCATATACAAGAAGCGTATGGCGAGGATATGGCGCCACTTCGTCGACTCCCGCGTACCCGCGCCACCGCTATTCGCCAGATTTCACACCAGAACCAGATTTTCAACCAATGATGATGATTTGAACCGGCTATGCTAGCGCCATTAGTTTCAAAGTTGCCACCCTCATTGGCCGTAGCAACCTAGCTTTAATATTTGTCTAGCAATAGGCAAACCGACTTAGGTCCATGTTCACCAAAAAGATAACGGACGATTATCTAAAAACAGCTGTTTAAAACACATTTTTTGTATGGGAATATGTCACATTGACAGCTGATTTTAGATAATCAGACTGTTATCTTCTCGGTGAACATAGACCTTAGTAAATTTGTTACATTTCAGGCAACAGTGTCAGACCTCAAAGAGAAACTACAGTCGTGCAATCCGAATCAAAGTCAGCAGATCACATCGAAGCCGAGCATGGCTCATGTCGGCGTTAACACTGACGAAGGTAACATGAGTTGACATTACGCGACTAAATTTAAAATGTGAGGCCTCCGGAGCACGCGTTTTTCATACAAACGTAATACCAAAATAATTTGTAAATCAAACATATTCATAAGGTAGTGTGTATTTATTTCGATTGTATTACAGAATATATAGGTTCCAAAACACATGTTGAATGGATACTGATTTAAACAAGAGTTATGAGAAAAATAAATTTTCTATAGAAATTTTAAATTCATCATATCTCTCCTTTAAATTTAATATGATACGAATATGTTTGATTTTCATATTATTTTGGTATTACGTTTGTATGAAAAACGCATGCTCCGCCGGCCCCTTTTTTTTTTTTTTTTAAGGATGGGAAATCATCAATGGCCCCCCCCCACTCTGGGCGGAGCAGGAGGGAGTGTCAGACTCTTACTAACTAAAAACCATCCATGTTCCTTCCTCGCCTTTTACGTTCCGGGGCCGCGGTATCTCTTTCGAACAGGCCCGCAACCCCGGCAGGGTTCGGCCCTTGCCTTGGGCCCCTCTCCTTTTGCTGACATCTCTTTGAGGCGCGCGTGAAACACGAACGCGCCGTCGACACGGCCTGTCGTCGTCGTTAGACGGCCGGACGGCTAGCTAGCCCATAGCCAGCCGTCCACAGGCCCGCATCTACGGTGGCCGGTAGCCACCACGTGGCCCCCGACGCCCGTTGCGTCTCCCGCGGCGGCCGGGAAGAGAGGATCTCTCCCTCTCTCGTTCCGCCACCTCCTTCGCTAGCATGACTGCTTCGCAGCGCGGAGGCGACGGCTTCCCATTCCGTCTCTTACCGGACCATGGATTGAACCAGGGCCGGGCGCGAGAGGTCGCCGCCGCCGATCGCCGCCACGAGGACACGGCGGTGCTCCGCCCACGCAGGGCAGACTTCCACCGTGTGCTCCACCGTGTCCTCCGGTCGATCCTCGCAGTGGAGACACCCGGGCGATTCCTCCCGCCCGATTCGGTGCAGGTACCTCCCTACACGGATGTGTCCGGTGAGGACCTGCGTCAGGCGGAAGGTGAGGACGCCGTGGCGCCTCTCCAGCCACTCCTCAAAGAGGGGACTTACCGCCACTATCGTGGCGTGCCCTCTCCGCCGGCCCCTTAAGAGACATTGACCGAGCTCTTGGAGCGCTCGCTTTCGCGCCTAAGTTTGAAATCCAAACTTGCGCTGAACGTCCCTTACATTTGAAGTTTCCACCGTCGATTTAATTCTTGAATATAATTTCATAAACTATGATTATAAATCTGACCAGATATAAAAACCAACTTGTTTACTCTCTCAATTTTTTTCCTAGATACTTGTAATAGCAAACACTCAAAACATGGACATTTTTTGTTTTTTACTGGTTTTAATTGATTTTATTTTTACTGCATTATTTTATGGTAAAACAAATTTTTAGTTTTTGAACCGAATTGATGATGTCTTCAGTGCACATAAATGCGTTTTGGTTCTATTTTTATCAGATTGGACAAACCTGCATTCAGTGGTTGTAGACCGCATGTCGTTTGACGCCGAGGTTGAGAAGAACAAGAAACTCACGAAGACCATCGAAGAGTTGCGCTTCAAGAAGCAAGACCTGAAGAACACGCTCGCTAAGATGCAGAAAGCTTTGGAGAAGAATAGTAATCACAGGTATTTTATAATTGCTTAGTTTACATAATTTTGACTCCACAACTTTCACTTCAATTTCAATTGTCAATCTTAATAAACACAGTGTTCGGTTAAATATCCGACGAATAATTTTGATGCTGGGGATTTAGAATCATGTGCTGAATTTATGATAACTGTTTGTGTGCCGATGTCCTTTATTTGTTTACTAGCTGACCCGCGCAACTTCGTATGCGAGTGAGGGTTAGTTTTTTTTTTAATTAAAGTATCCTATGTTACTTCTAATAAGTACCTCTAATGTGTACAAAGTTTCATGATGATCGGTTGAGTAGTTTTCGCGTGAAAGCGTAACAAACAAACTTACGTTCACATTTATAACAGTAGATTTAACACTTCAAGCACAAACGTACAGAGGCGAACTTAATGCGCCGTGGATAAAAATCACGTGTCACTATGTTCGTACATGCTTATCTTCGAAACCACCCAACTGATTCCAATGAAATCTTGTGCTCCTTATCATATAAATAAATATTTTTAACTGGGTATATTCCACTTGCACAATCCGACGCGTAAAAAGTACGCAAAAAAATTACCCACTTGGTGGACAACAAAGGCCTTCATCCCAGCAAAAGTCTTGACTGATTGTACTGCTTCATCTTCGTATAACTTTTCGTGAACAGAGAACTAGATGCGACACGGCACGAGCTCCAAGCTTGCAAGCAAGAGCTGGTACAGCTCAGAGAGAAGTACAAGGACCTGGACGAAGAGTGCGAGACGTGCGCGCAGTACTTACGGGAGAAGGAGGAACAGTGCCGCCGGCTGAAGGAGGCTAAGAATGCTTTAGAGGTACGTAGTCGCTTTCTTATCAATCTTATCTTAATGATAAGAAAATGAAAATCATGTTTTCATGTTGATGCAAATTTATCACCCGGTTACTGTATATCTCTTAAGAGCTCTTTGGGAGAGGAGGTCCCATCGGGCAATGGACTATCGGCAAGCTGCGTAGAATAATAACAGGCATATTACGGTACCTGTCATCAAAACTTTTTCTTTTATTTTTACTTTTTCGTCAGTAGGGAAAAACCGTTTCGATGTCGAGACATGTCGTGAACTGCTGTAATTTTGAAAATTTAATTGTTACGTTTGGACTTTTATTGTTGTATAAGTCATCGACGCCACGTCCACAGATAATGTAAGTCTAGGTCAATCATATTTTTTCTCATTCAGACTCAACTACAAGAATTCCAAGCTGATCACAACACGAAGTCGCACTCGACGCGCAAGAAGCGCCAGAGTCTACACGATCAGAACCGAAGCGCCACTGTCGACGTCAAGGACGCCTGTACTGAGACTTGCGACGGTAAGCAAACACCTTTTTAAAACCTTTTTTGTACAAGGTCCCACTAAAATAGATGGACAACTTTTAACACAGCGCTCAGTACGCCTAACCAAAGATATGCAAGCAAAAAAAAACACTAGATAACAAAGACATGGATGTGTTTAAGGGACCGGCGCGGAGCATGCGTTTTTCATACAAACGTACAAAACGCACCCCAAAATAATATGAATATTAAACATATTCTTAAGGTAGTGTGTATATATTTCGATTGTATTATAGAATATCTACGTTCGCAAATAATATTTTGAAAGGAAAATGATATAAAAACGAGATATGAGGAATTTAAAATTTCTATAGAAAACATTTTTTTTTCATAACTCTTGTTCGATTCAGTGTCCATTCAAAATATATATTTGGGAACCTAGATATTCTGTAATCCAATCAAAATAAATACACACTACGTTTGATTTACAAATTATTTTGGTATTACGTTTATTTGAAATTCGCATGCTCCGCAGGCCTCTTAAGCGTTGGGTAACCAACCTTTTAGTGTATTTTCGTTAGCTGTTTCTATTTTAATAGGACCTTAGTTGCATTTGTTGTTTGTAAACAGACTTGTGGTCCGATCTTGCAAGATGAATTAGAATTACACCCACTCTATCCAGTGGTGTTGAACATTTTCACGCTGGTTCATTTTCGATGACAGGGCATTTTTAAAAGCTTTCTGCCTTTCATTCATTTATTCAATTTATCAAGAAAAAAAGCCAACCAGTCTTACCAAGCGGTATCATATTAGCTAGTCAGCCAGTATTAACTAGGTTGTGGAGGTCCGATAGGCAGTCGCTCCATGTAAAATACTGATATTCAGCTGCATCTGGTTAGACTGGAAGCCGACCCTAAAATAATTGGGAAAAGGCTAGGCAGATGGTGAAGAAAAAAAAACACCATTCCCCACCACAGAACAATACTTGCCAGTTTTTGCAGACTACTGCGGTTTTGGGCTTGATTTTAAGTGTTCAGAATATGGGGGTGGGTGTACGTATAAGCCCCTTCGTACACAAGGCTACTCAAATCTTAGAGACTCAACGATTTTAGTGTTCAAGCGACTGCCGCCATACAAATCCATAATGTCGGCGACGCGACTCGTGTACGAACTTCAATGTATTTGTATGGCGGCAGTTGCTTGAAGACTAAAATCCTTGAGTATCTAAGATTTGAGTAGCCTTGTGTACGAATTGGCTAACACTGTTTTATGATGGACTAACCACTAAATAGTTAGTATTTCTTCCTTTTTTGAAGATGGACATATACTTGCAAGTGATAATTATGTTAAAACATTCACAGATTTACTAAGTTATCAAGTGGAGCGCGATGGAAGCAGCCGTCCAATGCCGGAAAATAAGTCCAAAGAAATAAAGCACTTGAAATTGGTAAGTACTATTTAATTACCGTCCTTCAATTATATTCAATGCTTAATTATTGGTAAAATGTAGTTATTGTTGGGTTGATATTGAATTTGCGACCCTCGCCTCTGCGCTGAAAATTGAAAATACAACAGTTAGCCTTTATTTAAAGTTAGTAAACCTCTATACTTCTATAATTAGTGTCCCGTAACAAACAAGGCGTTATAATGTCTCGCATTTGTCTACCACACTGGTTCCCAACCTGTGGTCCGTGGATCACTGGTGGTCCGCAGGAGCCTCGATTACGGTCCGCGAAAGATTAAAATGTTATTCGTACTTTTTAACTTGCACAGAAGATGCAAGCTCAACCCAACCTAATTGAAACTATCAGAGGCAAAGTTGTAATATTTTTTGAGAATCTCATACTAACTAATTGCTATATTTTTCGAGCTGAATTCGATCGCTTTTGTATCCATCACTATCTTAATTCTAAAGGTTCTCATCACATTAACCAATTTGCGTATAGTGTGAGTTAAAGATTTACTTCCCGAGTTATAATCCTGTCAGTGTACATGTTTATCTAGAACCCTATGGTTCCTGTTAACAATGAACATAGGTACCAAAGTGGTCCCTGGTCTAAGAAAGATTGGGAACCACTGGTCTACCAGAATGTTCGTCAAAGGAACTGAGAGCTAAAATTGTTCGCGGAGTTCTTCTATACAGACACTGCTGTACTAATCATCATCTGCCTAGCCTTTTCCAACTATGTTCGGGTCGGCTTCCAATCTACCAGGATGCAGCTTAATACTAGTATTTAACATGGAGCGACTGCTTATCTGACCTCCACAAACCAGTTAGTACTGTGTATTACGGTACCTCTTGGAAAGACTGGTTGTCAAACTTTTGGGCCTCTGACTACCTGTAATGACTGTCAAAGATCTACAAATCATAGCCGGGACCAACTGCTTAACGTGCTTTTCGAGGCACGGAGGAAACTCGGTATTTAATGAGTGGGGATGACACTGATCAACAGACCAACCTAGGCGAGAACGGCTTAACCTAAAGATCGACCTTAGCAGCTGTTTGATCTAAGAGACCAATAACATAACGTACCGCTGGCTCCGAAGCTTTCTGTGACTCTGTTCGCCGGTTCCACTTGCTAGGGTGTGTGGTGTACAGAAAATAGATAAAATAAACAAATAGCTTAGTAACCTAAACTCACCCCAGACTGCCACAACTCCTAGCCGGTATTAGCACTGCACAAAGGGTTTTCAATGCTTCCGCGTCACTTGTTTCATGAATAATTTTGTAGCTTGCTACCCGCCATGCTTGTTCCGATTTGAATTCTTTCTTCGTCCTTGATTTTCCCACATCTGTCAGTGGCAGTAGCATCGCCCAATCATCGCAGGCGCATGACACGTTTCCGCTTCCGTGACTTGGATACACGGCCTTTGAGGTGACATTGACAGCAGAGACCCATCCCAAAACGTCAAAGAGGGACAATAAACTAATATATATACAGAATAAAGTGTAATGTGTATGTGTGTGTTCCGCGAAGTCTGTATTTTCTCATATATATTAAACAGCAGCTGTTATTATTTAGCCACAAGCTCTTCTACTAGAGGACTAGTACAAGCTATTTGGTTTACAGCTTGACCCACAAATTACATTGTAAAGTGTAAACCATATAGCTTGTTCGACTGTACATAATACTAGAATGTTTTTGGTTAGGTTGTGGAGAAGCTTTCGCAACAGAAGACGTTTTTGGAGCAGCAGCTGGTGAGCGTATCGGCTATGCAGGCGCAACAACCCATGTACGTGGCAACTGGCAGCGCTATCGTACAGGTATGGACTTCAACACACGTGTACGGGTCCACCCATATTTCGCCAGTTTTGATTAAGGCCCTTTTAATTAGTTGCGATCCCCTTGACATCAACCAGGCTCGAATCAGGAGTCTCAATAACCCCCAAACCCATTCCAAGAGAAACAAATCCACAAACTCGCGGTTTGCAGTCGCGCATTTGCGACTTTTAGATCAACGAGGCAATCATTTTAATGCAGAAATCATAATAAAATTTGTCTTTACAGAACCAGCAGCTAACAGACGTGATGAAAGAAAACCAAAAACTGAAAAAAATAAACGCAAAACTGGTAAACATTTGCAAGAAGAGAGGCAAGGACTCAAACAGAGAAAACGAAGACCCTGCTGATCGGGGCTGAGTGAAATTTACGTGTTAATTCGAACAAGTAGTTAAATTTTCTTTGACCAATGCACAAATGAGACGGGTATTGACTTAGGGCATAATAATCGTAATCAGCTGGAAATGTATTACGTAATACTCATGATATTGTGGTATTTTAGTAGTGTGGAAATTGTTATAGTATATTTTTGGCATGTTTATTCAAATGTTTGTCGAGTAAGTAGGTTCGAACGCTTCACTTGGTTTTGAATCTCCATTTTCCCAGTAACTACGCTAAAATAACTAAGAAATTACTCAAGTGCAATTAGACAAAAAGATGGAACGAAGTTTATAGTCATCGGATTTTTATGGAACTTTTTTATTGAGTCAAGAAAGTTAAAAAATAATCGAGGCTTTCAACTTTTTTGTTTTGTAATTTCCTGTTATTTATTTTTTCATTAATGAATAACTGTAAATTCGACGAATTTATGTTGTGGCGTAATAGTGTGACCTATGTGCATCCATTAAATACCAATTTGGTCGTTTTATTTGTTCATTGTGGTCGATGAAATGCATATTTCAAGTTTTACTTTGAAGATTTTTTTTTTCAATTATTTCAAAAATACCGTATTTTTAGACCAAGATATATTTTGCCATTGGTAACAGATTTTTATTTAAAAGATAACTGGACATAAAATGTTCAAGAAAATCACATTTATGAGTAAAGTGACTAAAAATGAATTTACAATATCTGGAAATCGTCTATGTAAAATTTAAAGATGGCCATTTTTCTCCAAATGTTTGTATGACGGCCAACGTAAATATTACCTTGAAAAAATCCTTATTGCTTACAAAAATCATCGGAGGTAAAAAATAACTAATATTTAACGAGTATCCGTAAATATTTTTCTTGTTATTATACCTCAGATAGCTACTTAAATGAGTATTTGATCAATAACTTATACATTGAGTTTCAAACAAGCATTTGGAAAAAAAATATGCTTTTCTGAACAATGACGATTTTCTGATATTCGCGAATGTACTTTTAGTCACTACACTCATAAATGTGATTTTCTTGAACATTTTATGCCCAGTTATACGTGAAAAAGGTATCAGTCACCAATAACCAAAGAATTCTTAGTTTAAAATCCGGTATTGTCAAAATAATTGAAAAAAAAATAGCAACCTTAGAAAAAAAAACGTCAACGTTTTGTTCATTTCATCAACAACACTGAACAAATTAACAGACCAACAAATTGGCGTTGAATAAATACACACTGGTCACACTATTACGCCACAATATAAATTCGTCGAATTTCAAGTTGGCATGAACGAAAAAAAAGCTCAAGGAAATTTAAAAAAAAGTCGCAATCGGCGAAACTTTCTCCTCCACACCTGTATGAATATACAGGTGTGGAGAAGAAAGTTGAAAGTTGGATAAAAAATGTCCCATAAAAATTCCGACCACTGTGCACTGTCAACTTAATCTCGAGTTTTGCAATCGGCTAAAATGGAGATGCTATTGACAGGTAAATGCTTGTCACCCTAAGTATTTGAATGGACACTAATTTCAAGATTAAATGTGGCTCCTTGTAAAACAGTAACAATATAAAAACTATTCAGATTCAAGTAGCCTAGTGTGGACAGAGTGTTTCATATTAAGAACAGATTAATTAAAGCCGCTGTATTATCTTAATTAAGACTGAATGTTGCGAAGACATTCCAAAAGCATTTAAAAACAGAACAGCGCAAGAGTTGCCTAACAGTTCTGTGTTCAATCAAATGTATGTGTCAGTAGTTGGAATTGTAGTTTTTTTTTTGTGTTTCTATAAAGAGTTTCGTTAAAATTTATTAATTTTATGTTAGTGTGACACGAGACGTATTGATTCGATGTTAGGTCACTCTCCGCTAGCTACTCCATAAATGAAATGATCAAAATGATTGAAATTGTCTGATTTTAAAGCGAATGTTGTGAGTTTGGTGCCATTGTAGATAGTTAAGTAGCGAATCCTAATATTATTCTCATAGATATATTGAATGTGGTACAATATAGTATTATTAGGGTGTACTTAAAATGTTTGTGCCTAAAAGTATTTAGTGATATTAGTTTTGAGAATGCAGATAATATTTATTATAACTTTGTATCCATCTGTAAATTATTTAGTTATACTCTCACGTGTTCTACTAAAAGATTGGCGGAAACATAGCTAACTGCGTTCAACTTGCGGCTCATGTTGTTGCAAAGTATTTACGAAGCAGAACTAGTATAGCCTGAGTGTAATAATCCACCAAGTATTCGTTAAGTTTGTTAATGATTTTACCAGTTCATACCTAAAAGTATAAAGCCGCGTTTCCACTAGGCAACAATTGACGCGCAACATGTTGCACTACCTGTTGCTCAACGTGTTGAAAGTCAGCGCGGAACTTTTGTTTAGCAACTTTTATATTGTTTTGTCATGTTGCGCGCGAACTGGCAACGTCGCGCGATGTAGGGCAACGCCGCCGAACATGTCGAGCGTCACGTGTTGCGCGTCAATTGTTGCCTAGTGGATACGCGGCTTAAGGCTCTGGTCCAAAAAAGACGAATCCTGTTACTACGAGTCCTGACTAGCATAGCTAAGCATAAGCTATTCATGTTCCGCCTCTTTCACAAATGACTAACTTCGAATATAATGATTCGTCCATTAATCAGTAATAAAATTATAATGCACAACTCTAAGAGAATTTCTATTAATATTGAATGAACGACTTATATTCTTTGAATATTATTTTAATTTAATATGGTACCAATACAAAATAAATGTTTGATTATTATTAATTGTGTTTTCATTATAACATTATCACAGGTGTAGGGGATTGGATTATTTTATTATTTCAACATAACAGATGAATCTAAGCTATTGAGCAGTATACTATAAACAGGGTGTAAACCACCTCATCACAAAGCCGTTAACCAAGCATTCTGTACATCAAACTAAGTAACTTTACGTAAAAAATATTGCTGGGAAACAACTTTTTTTTTTGAGGTTATAAATCATGTTTTGTGATAGAACTTAATGTAACGCACTTAAAACATTGTGCTGATGGATGGATTGAATAGTACGGGGGTCGTGGAGGTGTTAAAAGTCAATATTTTACAAATAAATCTTTTATTAAAAAAAAAACTTGTCAAAAAGTTGTAAGTTTGACCCCGCATATCTCCGTACTAGAAGGTTCCCAGGTATGGTGTACAACAAAGAAATGATCGCAATGATGGGGAGAACAAGTGCCTTTCGGCTTCGTGAAGAGGTGTTTTACACTCTTTATATACAAGAACTTTTATACTATGTTATAGCAAGTAACATAGTATAAAAGTTCGTGCAGTTCGTTGTAAATGAAAGGTAAATTGCGGTTTACGATATAAGACGTATTCAAAAAAGCTACTTACTAGATTTCGTTCAAAACAATTTTCGGTGGTAGTTTACATGGTAATGTACATAATATATTTTTTTTAGTTTTATCATTCTCTTATTTTAGAGGTTACTGGGGGGGGGGGGGGGAAACACATTTTACCACTTTGGAAGAGTCTCTCGCGCAAACTATTCCGTTTAGAAAAAAATGATATTAGAAACCTCAATATCATTTTTGAAGACCTATCCATAGATACCCCACACGTATGAGTTGGATGAAAAAAAATATGAGTTTCAGTTCAAACCACCTACTAAAATAAATTAAAGTATGTGGAAACAATGCATTTTATTCATGTTAGACATCATGTTTCATACAGAAATTTACTGCTTGAGACCTACACAATCGATATCCAAATATAAATAGTGTAGGTTTTTTTTTCAAAATAACCGGGTTCGATTCCCGAACGGAGTACAGATGTTTTTTAAAATGTATGAATGCAGTTTTTCTTGTTATTAAAATCGATGACATGGTTCCTCAGAACAGATCTTCGTATGTCTTATAGTTTCAGACTTTCCCATACTGACCGATTTCAATGAGACACCCTGTATACTAGTTCCGCTATATAAGCTCCCTGGCCATACACAATGTTTCTCTCTCCGATCATTCGTTTAGAATTTTCCTGCTGGAAAAACGACCCCGGCAGGAATGGTTTTTCCTTTTTTTCCAAAATGACAAGGGGCACCAATTCTTTGTGGGGGCACACTTACAGCACTTAAGGCACATATATTATACGTGTCACTCATCTACTAGGAAACATTTGCCTGCTAGGGTAACGTACACTGGCGTGTCGCGTTAATCTATTGATTCAGGGTCGACAGGTGGCGGCGGCTGCAGTGATATCCGCCGTTGGCAACTAGTCGCTCAGCTGTACGAGCACTTAGGAATGTGGATCTTCTCTGAAAGCAAGGCGTTAATACTCTCATAGGGACTAGGGGTCAAATAATTGAAGCAGACTCCGATTTAGTGAACGTCATAATGACGGGACCACGCCAGGTTTAGCGAATATCATATAATACAATATTTCATACTTTCATAGAAAAATTCTACACCCAAAAACTTTGAAAAATTCTATACAGAAACTGGTCCCGCCATTTTGACATTTTGACACAAAGTTGCTAATTTGCGAAGACTACTCGTATGTATGGTGCGGCGGCCGCTTTTTCATGACCTTTTCGATTTGGTCGGCTTATTAGAGTATTCCTGTTTTGTGGCCGTTTCGATAGCGCGGCAATGACGTTTTTTTTTTTAAAAAAAAAACAATGCCCTGATTTTGTAAAAGTAGACTCCCAAAACCATAAATTTGTCAAAGGTATAGTTAAAAAGTTAGAAGGGTTTGAACGTGGCCGCGCCATTGAAACGCTCCGAACCGCGCGGCCACGGAGATCTTTAAAACTAAGCATTGCAGAAACCTGTAATTTTGCTAAGTAACATAATGAATTTGTAAAAATAAAATTAAAATATAGAAAAAAGTAATAAAACCGATTTGAATTTATCGAAACTATACTTTTGTAAGCGTCTACCATGGGTATCTTTTACAGCTGTTTATTTGGTTCTAAGTGTTTTGGTTTACTTGCAAATCCGTTTTTATCTGATTTTTGGAACCACTTAATTCCATTGGTTTACGACGACCAAACTAATTTAAGCAAATTAAGGTCTCTTGTTGGTTTTTTTTTCAATCTTCTGCTTTGAGCCGTTTTCGAGATCTGAGGTATCCCAAAATCTTACCGCAACAAAATCTTGAATAACTCGAAAACCATATCACACACAAATTTTGCTATTTACTACGCAACAAAAGCTATCTATTCATGTATTTGGTTCCGGGCTAAACGATTTTTTGAAAATCAATTTTGCCAGGGTGAAAACGTTTCAAATGTTACTCCAGCAAAATATGTTTTTCTCAAATAACTTTAAAAGTATAATTCAAGCAAATTTTGCTATTAGAAAGCAAATTGGTCTTCATGATACTTTAATTATTTGTTAAGGTCTCACATCTCAAATGGGCACTGTCGCAAAATAACCACTTCTCAAAATGACTACAGGTAGCAAAATGTCCCTTTCGCGGAATGTCCCTTTCGCAGAATGCCCCTTCTCAGAATTTACCTTTCGCAAAATGTCCCCTTCCCCAAACAGCCATTTCATCAGTAAAGAAACTGGTCATGAGCCAGTAGGTGTACGTACAGTCACGTCTAATAATATGTATACACTTTCCTTAATATTATAGCTATTTTCGCGAGAAATAACGATTGTAACTAGGAGATTGGATCTTTTTCATAAAATATGAGTTCCAGAATACTATGTACGTAATAACATTAAATTTTAATCAGTACATTAGGAGAAACACAATTTAAAAAAATCTTAAGAGTTTACATATTATTATTATTCATTTAGACGTGACTGTACACCACAGAGGGGTACTGTAATAATGTTTAATCAGTAAAATGGGTACATGCATGCACATAAACTAACGTGCATGAATATAAATTGAAGTTTGTCAGATTGCGTAAAAAGGTACCAGATCATGAACTTTCGTTCCCTTCAATCAACCTACGGGCTCATGACCAGTTTCTTTACTGATGAAATGCCTGTTTGAGGAAGGGGACATTTTGCGAAAGGAACATTTTGCTACCTGTAGTAATTTTGATAAGTGGTCATTTTGCGACAGAGGCCTCAAATGCACAACATTTTGCCAGGGTAACACACACGTTGCGGTGCCCATACACTTTTTAATTGTGACTTTCAGTTTTATGGGGATAAGGAAAACAAAATATTGCTAAAGACAGTTTTAATAGTTGAAAAAGTTTATTTTATAGTTTCGTGTTAGGATGCGTCCTTATTTGTAACAAGCACGCCAACAAAGTGATCAACGTGTTATGCGTAATATGGCCAGAGATTTTATAGAGCGGCGGCGACGAAGGCTCGAAGCTTTGATCTACTTTTATGATTATTCAAACCAAATCGCATGTCGTTTGCGTTTCGCAAATCAAATCGAAGATCTACTTTGTGATCCCTTTTTTGAGTTTTTCGCGAATATTCATGTGAATAATTATGGGGAAATTTTGAACTCCCCTTTTGTAAAATCCTTCAATAGTGGATGGCCTTTATTGTATAAATAACACGTTAGAAGTTTAGTTGGTGAACATGTTACAGGTGGAGATACAGCTATACACAAACAGATATAATAATACCACATGCATATTGAAATCGCCTATGCCCAGTAAAGGGCTATGACAGGCGGAATAAAATGCAAAAGACACCAAGATTCGACTAAAGTCGATAGAATACACATACGTTCACGAATTATTCGTTAGTTACACTATCACCATTCAATTTATCACTTTTTATGGTTTCTCCGTCTAATGTATCACATTCCAAATTAACACTAGTTTTCTCCTTCATAAGGAGTTCTATCTTCGACGGCAATTCTTTCAGTATCTCTTCAGTCTTTTCTGACGTTTGTTTTGGTTGGGTTAGATCAGCTTTCTTCTCTACATGGTAAGCGAATGTGGTTCTACCGGCGACTTTGGCGACGTCTGCAGCTAATCTGAGGTGATCTTCTCTTAGGGATTTGGCTAGCTCTTGCGCAGCTTGAGAAAGATTTCCCTTGGTTATATGCCTGTAATAAATAGAATAATATTGAATGTCAACCAAATAAGACAAAAAAATCTTAAGGTTTTTTTTTATCTTTTCTTAATCCAAAAACACAATAATTGAACAAAACGTGAACATACCACAAACCATCATAGGTTTGTGTGATTTGTTTACATAAAAGTCTACAGGTGGATTGTTTACTGTGCTAACAACTCCTCAAGCAGAATCGATTGAATAAAGCGTATAAACAAACTTACAGCATAGCTGCTACAGACAATTGACCACAATTGGAAAGTTCCGCAGCCCATTTCTCCAAAATGTCTTCAGCCACACTGTCCATGTATCTGTGAACATTTTAAATTATAAAGCTTCAATTTCATCAATAAAAAATCAGATTTCATCTTGTATTGTTCTATAAAAATCATGTCCTTTATGTGTACTAAAACAAAAGTTAGTCAAAATTTAAAATTTCGCTTTGGGGAATATCTACCGTGATAGTTCTTTTGAGTCCCGATATTTCCAGATTCGATTCGTATTTTTCTCCAGTCAACCCGCGATCATGACGCTTGCAACAGCGTCGAAATATCGGGACCTCAATATAAAGAACAATCACGAAAGATACCCGTATAAAGTGACATTTTGAGTTTAGTTGTGAACCGTGATTGCTTAAAACAGTGTTTAAAAGTTAGTCAATAACATTGCACCAACATAATAATTATGTTTACAACATGTTTCCCCCCAACACAGAAACATGTCGCTTTAACAATATTGTACGTCTTAATTTATGGGCTTAAGGTTGACTATTATTATTGTTGTTACTGCAGTATAGTGTTACTGAGACACTTAATTTATATTCCTTACCTTATCCTGCATAGAATATAAGCTTCTTTGAACAGTTTTCCTTCCAACAGAGCGTCTACAGCGCCTACCACATCGTGCATGCTCAGCAAGATGGCCGCTTTGCGGTACTTCGGACCACCATAAAGTCTGTTTTCTTTATAAAAAAAAATACAAGACATTTTAAATAGGCTAAGTATAGACTTCTAACAACAACAAAAAAAAGATATTTCACAAGATTTTGCCGCGTAAGAAATAATAAGTAATATGAAACAATATTTTCCATACCATAAAGTTTAAATTCCTCTGCTCTGGCCACTAGGCGATCTATTTGTGCCAAATAAAGTTGGGTTGCGTCTTTCCAATATCTGCAAGCAAATCAGTTTTTATTTCACTTAACCAAAAACATAAACAGGCCACTTCTTGCCTCTTGGAAGAAATATGGTGCCAATTGATTGATTTATTAAAAGTGGTTTTAAGACTTGAAAGTCAAGGATGTTTTGTAACAATGAGATAACGGTGTTTTGTTTTGGGTTTTGGCTTAAATGAATGTAGTGGGGATGGCAAGAGAACGGTGATAAGTTTTAACTTACTTGAAAGAGACGCATGGTGCCATACTAATGAGGAATGGGCAGAGCATATCGTGTTCGCTAGCGTACTGGATCATGGTGTCAATGTGGCCGCGGAAGATTGACAGCATTATACACGCCTCGTGGTGGTCACCATGCATCATATGAGCCTCCACTGCAAAAAAAAATGTTAGCTCTGAATAGTAACTCATCTGCCCAACCTTTTCCCAACATTAGTGGAGTCTGCTTCCAGTCTAACCAGACGTACCTGAATACCTGTGCAGTGCCTCTAGTTCTGGGTAATACTATACACTCCTTGGTAAGACTGGTTGTTTCAGTCGTTACGAGCTATAAATGACAGCCAACCAATGTTAGGCAGTAACTTTTTAAGTATAAGGTACTCAGAAATCGGGCATTAAAAACTTTCTCGTTTATTGTTTGAGCTTTGCAATTGACAAAATTAGTAGTTGGTGCAGACGTTAGGGGAAAATAATGAAATTATTTATTGACCGACATATCTGACGCCAGGCCTGGAGAAACCATCAATAAGATGGGTGAAGATCTACAGCACTATGGGGCCCGAGTGTAAAAAGAGAGAAGTGGCTAAATAAGACTGGATTTGCAATTGAGATTTCGCATAACCATAATACCGTGCCAAACAAGACAACACAAGCTTTTACAAATATTAAAAAATACTCACTTTCCATATCCAAAAATTCGTTAACCTCCTTGATGCTACCAAAAACTTTGAGGAAGTCTAAACCAATTTCTTTTACACCTTTCGACTTTTTAGCTTCAGTAGTTTGAGCAGTTTTTGCAGTATCAGTCTTTGGATCTACCGTTTCTTGTGCACTAGTAGTCTCTGTAGCATCTTTTTCATCAACTGTAGCAGGAAGATCTTCCTGTTTTATAGAATCTCCTTTCTGATCAACTACCGTTGTAGTTTTTTCTGGAGTAACATTCTGTGAGCCATCCCCTTTCTCTCCTGTAGGGTCAGTCTTCTGTGAGTACATTTGTAGCATCTTCCTCGGCGCATGCAACGCATGGGGATCATTTATTTGTTTATACATTATTGGTAATAAGAACTTTTTGGGCTGTTTCAATGCTTTGTCAGATATTTCCATTGTTATGGCGGCATTTTCCTGTTCTTCTCCTGAGGTACTTTCTTCACCTGCTGGCTCTGTTTTCTGTACTCCCATCTTTTGTGGTTTCCTGCGTTTCTTTTTAGCTACTCTATATCCAGAATCTGTTGGAGAAATAGTGTTTTTGTTATGTTGTGTTCACTTGCGGCATAAGCCAAATAAATATGGCTTCTTTCTTTCTTTTTTTCTGCTTATTTTACATTTTTTTAAAATAAATTCCTAAATTTAATAATTTGGGACTACGGTTTCGGACTTTTGTTCGCGCACGAAAATCAATAGTACTTTTGATAATTAGAAGAAATATCAAGTTCATTAGTATCTCTATCTATCTAGAATATGGTTAGCATTATCGATATTGATGCAATAAGATTTAAGGTTACAATATTGTCAACAGCCGTTCAAACATCAGCTAAGACATAATATATTATAAGACCGAAGCTCACCGGTATAATTCTCAGGCTTATGTTGATAGATGTCCCAGAGACGGAGACAGTACTCCGCGCCGCCCGACATGACGTGGTGCGGCAACTGCGGCTGCGTCACCCAGCACACGCCCAGCGACGTGCACGCATGTCCGCCGAATATCGAGATACATTCCCCTGTCGATATGTCCCATACCTGTATAGAAACAAACATTTTATCTTTTACAGAAATAAAATCTATACTAATTGTAGGGGATCACTTACTCAACTGATTTACAAAATTCTTTTACCACTAGATAGTCACATTACGTGTACGTCATAGACTATTTAAAACGTTCTGGTGGGATAATTTCTGAACAAAACGCAAGCGAAGCCGTGGGCAAATGCTGCTTTTTTATTTATAATAGAATATTCTCCAGTTCTTAAAGGATATTGAGATTTCTATGGACAAGCGTAATTTCGTTACAGTTCAAACAACCGTTTTTTTTTTTTATAAAAAAATCATTTCAATAAGCGTTTTGTCTTCCTTCGATTATTCTTACATACCCTAACGGTTGAGTCCTGCGAAGAGGACAGCAGCAGTCCATCTCGATGCGGGTTCCACGCCGTTTGCAATACTGCCCTTGTGTGACCAGTCAGTACCTTCCATATGGTTAACTGTTTCGTGCCATCTGATAGCATAAGATAAATTTACATTAATTCGGTAACACCATTTTACCATTAAACACATTTTATCTGTCATTCTTCTGAGCAACAGCTTCTCCTATTCTTTTCAGTTCTCTCTCCCTTGATATTGTGCCTCTTTTTGCCAATTAATGAGAAGAATATCTCTTAATATGACTGAGCCATGATCAAACTGAGGATACTGCGTTAATTATTTTAATCATGCGGATATGCACGCCAGTTTGCATGACCTCCATTCAATTTAGTTGACACGCTATTGTGTGCGTCTATACGCGATGAATTTCGATCAAAACGCGAGTTTCGGTTCATTTTGGACAGAACTTTTAACTATATAGTGAACCATTTTTTTAATCATAGATTGGATAGACCATTGTTTATCGAATAATTAATTTTCTATCTGTGCCAACTTCTTCTTCTGGACATGCTTCTGAGCTACGTATAGAGAAACAAGTACCTACCTTTTTCATTTGTCCCATATTCCAAAATGTAAACCAAAAATTCTTTATCCATAGAGGTGACTACTATGAGGTTCTTGTATGGCGACTCTTCATTTGAGTTCGACGTCTGTTCCGGGTGCCACTCTAACGAGTGTATCATTTTACTAAAACAAAATAAACAATTGTTAAACTACCCACCCAAGTTTTCCTATGACATTGAATTTTAGACCTTATTTACAGTACAATTAAGTGCAAACGAGTGCGCGTTGTAGCCAGTTTTGTGTAGTAACATGAAGTGTGTATTCAATATCATTATAAATATTACCAAAATCAAGTAGTTAACGACGCGACGGGTCGGCCACTCGATACAGAAACGCACGCTTTGGAACACTTTTGAGAGTTTGTTGCTAAATTACCACACTAATACAGGGTGTAAACAACCTCATCACGAAGCCGTTAACCAAGCATTCTGTACATCAAACTAAGAAACTCGACGCATTATTGCTGGGAAACGACTTCTTTTTTGGACTGAAAAATCATGTTTTGTGGTAGAACTCAATGTAACGCTCTTAAAACATTGTGTTAATGGATGGATTGAATAGTACGGGTGTTGTCGAGGTGTTTAAAGCAAAAAGCTTACCATAAAAATTTGGTTAAAAAAAAATGTCAAAAAGTCGGAACTTTGACCCTCAATTTATCGGTACGGTATGGTATAGTGTAAGGTATAAGGTATGGTGTAGAACAAAAAAATTATCGCCGGGGAGAACAAGTCCCTTTCGGCTTGTTAAGAAGTTTTTTACACCCTTTATTATAAAGGCGAAAGTTTGTATGTGTGTGTGTTTGTTACTAAAACATACACACATGCACTAAAACTACTGAATGGATTTGGATAAAATTTAGCACACGATAGTTTAGCGACCTAGATTAACGCATAGGATACTTTTTATCCCGGTAGTATGATCCCGTGGGACAAATATCGAAATCCTCGCGGGCGAAGCCACGGGCACAAGCTAGTTGAGAATATTTTTTTTTGGTATTTGAAGTCCATTCAAAGTTCATAACTATGTCAACTCACCTGCATACAAAGGCAGCAGCGATAAGAGTATGCGGCCGTCGCGGCGTCAGTATAGCGACCGCGCCGTTGGTGGAGCCGACCAGCAGTCCACGAGATGACCAGCTCACTGAACATATGGCCCACGGCTGACCCTCTACCGTTAAGTCTATTTGCTCTGGATCTGTGGAATGAGGATAGATGGTAAGCTTCTCTACTTTGGCTTCTTCCGCTGTCGTATCGTACCAAACCATGTAAGAATGGGTTATGCTGAGGTGATTTGGTAAATTATTTTTAAACCAGACAGCAAGGGGGTCTACCCTTTATAGCAGAACTTTTTATGTCATAATATTACTCGTATTTTGCATACCAGCTGATAGCACAAACTTCATTTCGCAGAAAATAGTTTGGCAGATACTCATTTATCATACATTCAAACTTAAAATTTTGTAAGTCAGAATAATCTTTAGGCATACATTTCATATGCACAAGATTTAAAAGTAAAACCATCTTATCGCAGAAAGTTCACAGTCAAAATCATCTTTTGGCATTTATGTCATGAATATCAATAGTCTTTAAAGGCAGAACTATCATATCTCAGAAATTTTATAGTTAGAATCATCTTTTGTTAATCATTCATTTCATAATGGAAAGACTCATCTATCAAATCACAGAAAAATTCATAAAATCTGTTGATTGTGAACACTTGGTTTTTATTTCCCTGTAAGGAGCAGGCAAACATGCAAACACGCATATATCGTGCATGTAGCAAGCATGCACCATGCATGCAGCAGGCATGCAAATATCTGAACAAACATATACCATGCATACAGCAGGCATGCAGTATGCAACATGCGGCAGACATGGTTTCTGTCACGGCTCCGGCGCTGCGGGGCTACGGCGGTCCCACGCGAACTTATCGTCACAGATGGGTTTAACGCACACCACCTGCTTCTCAACTCGCGGCCCGGCTTGTCCTTCCGCGCCTACGCGATTTTAAATTACACTCTAGGAGTAGGGCAAACAAGACTACGTGGAGTCGATTTTGGAGCGATTCGTTTCTGTCAGTAATGTTTCTAGCACAACATATTGAGCTCGCGCGTCACTGTGGCAACCGCACGCCTCCGCTCGCCGCGCCCGCCTCAGGCCCCAGTCACCACGCATTCAGTGTGAACGCACGCAATGAAATGAAGTTTATGCTATCAGCTGGTATGCAAAACAATATTATGACATAAAAATTTCTTACTACCCTTTATGGTAGATCCCATTAGTTCCGGACATTATCCCTACATACAAATACCTCTTAAAATGACAGTACAACATTAAAAATGAAGTGTCCGTTACCCCAGCCAGATGTGGTCGACAATGGTAATTTGAATCTTATAGATAATTAGTTTTGCGGCTTCTGTAATTGTTGCGCACCTTTTTAAATTTGTTGCACTTATAGTTTTTTAATTATTTCACAAAAACATTTCCTGCTGGGGTAACGTTACCCCAACCAGACCTTTTTCTTTCTAATGGGAATATTTAAATAAATACTAGCTATAAAATTAGTTGTCTAGATGAAGTAAATGTTGTGCCTTATTTTGTATTTGTTCTTTCTTCGGTTGCGAAGTTATTCGAGATTTTGCTGGGGTAACGTTTTTGGTTTTGCTAGATCTTTGAAACGGTTAAGCGGATTCTTATCATATTTTGTACAAGACTTCTTTGGAATTAGTTTAAATTTGTTGTGCAATAAAAGTACCAAAATAATACATAGCTTAAAGGTTATTTCATTAAATAGAAAAACACTTCAATTGGTCCCAGCACTCTCAATAAGAGGTCTAAAGACTTACTTTAAACATTATTTTGAAGCTTGTAACTGCCTTCAAATGTATGTGAAGTTTCATTAGTATCCTGTAAGTATTTAACAAGTTATGATGATATTCAGTTCTTCACGAGCACGGTCATGATGCGCGCGGTGTTATTTGGCAACTGATAAGCCTGTATATGGTTAAATGAACTGAATGTTATGTCAATAATTAGTTGTGTAGTTCAGTTGTATATCAGTTAAATTTCAACGTAGTACATTGGATAATTAATGAGATAATACGATTAAAGTCATTAGGAAGTGAATGACCGTGGTAACCCGACCAAGGTTAGGTGGTTACAAAAAAGCGAAAACGTAGAACATTATGCTATCTTTTGAAATGTTTAGTATTATACACCTTACAATTTCGGTACAGACGCGTACACTGTTAAATACATAATAATATCTGTACTATGAAAACATTATTATTATCTTCCAGTTGCACATACTTATAAAAAATCACCGATAACACGTCGTTCGGCGGGACGCGGGAGGGGTGGGGTGAAGGGGTAATTCATTGTTTGCATAACGCACTAAACATGCTCCATAATTACATAATTCATCTTGTAGACGCGCCGCGATGATGGACGCGGTGATGACGACCTGCATATGATGATTGTAATTAGTTAAAAGTAATACTTACATAATTATTTGACTGCAGTTTAATATTACTTAATTTTATTATTTTTGATCTGTGATTTTTAAATAGTTTAAGTTCATTTTATGTGTATAAAGTTAGGGAAAAAAATGTGATATTTGAAATGAGACAACAAAACAGTAGGACTAACTGTGAGCATTTTACTACATTGTGATGTCATTTAGTATTACCATTGATCTGTGATTTTAATTGATATAAGTGGTTATTAGTAGACATACGTAAGTTTAGTGTTAACTGAAAAACACCATTGTATAATTATTTATTGTCTGTGCTCATTACACATTCCAATATTGTGTATACCTATTTAAATAAAAACTGTAACTGTGTACTGTGTTTACTGAAATCTATCATTTAAATAAAAAGTACTTAATAGAAACGTCAAAAAAGCAAAATTACTATCTGTAATTTTAATCTGTGTTTGTTTTTATTAGGTATAAGTTTATTAATACTTTAAAAGTTCAATTGAAATGATTATTTTACCTGTTAGTAAAAAATCGTTAATAGACATCTAGTTTATTTTAACACTTGTGTAAATGTCTGTACTAAATTTGTAACACTATCCTACATATTTTAGAAGGTAGCATAATGTTCTACGTTTTCGCTTTTTCGTAACCACCTAAACTTGGTCGGGTTACCACGGTCATTTACTTCCTAATGACTTTAATCGTATTATCTCATTAATTATCCAATGTACTACGTTGAAATTTTACTGATATACAACTGAACTACACAACTAATAATTGACATAACATTCAGTTCATTTAACCATATACACGCTTATCAGTTGCCAAATAACACCGCGCGCATCATGACCGTGCTCGTGAAGAACTGAATATCATCATAACTTGTTAAATACTTACAGGATACTAATGAAACTTCACATACATTTGAAGGCAGTTACAAGCTTCAAAATAATGTTTAAAGTAAGTCTTTAGACCTCTTATTGAGAGTGCTGGGACCAATTGAAGTGTTTTTCTATTTAATGAAATAACCTTTAAGCTATGTATTATTTTGGTATTTTTATTGCACAACAAATTTAAACTAATTCCAAAGAAGTCTTGTACAAAATATGATAAGAATCCGCTTAACCGTTTCAAAGATCTAGCAAAACCAAAAACGTTACCCCAGCAAAATCTCGAATAATTTCGCAACCGAAGAAAGAACAAATACAAAATAAGGCACAAAATTTACTTCATCTAGACAACTAATTTTATAGCTAGTATTTATTTAAATATTCCCATTAGAAAGAAAAAGGTCTGGCTGGGGTAACGTTACCCCAGCAGGAAATGTTTTTGTGAAATAATTAAAAAACTATAAGTGCAACAAATTTAAAAATGTGCGCAACAATTACAGAAGCCGCAAAACTAATTATCTATAAGACTCAAATTACCATTTTCGACCACATCTGGCTGGGGTAACGGACACAAAAATGAAATAATGAAGAAGAAGCAATGGCACATGAAAGAAGTTTATATAGTTACCTTCAGTAACAAGATCAGCGCGGTACACGTATAGTTTCTGGCCGCCACTGGCATACAAATGCATGCCTTCGCCCCAGCACAAGGAGTATACTCCGTGAGTCACAGCAGGGTTCAGTGTGCGAGCTGCCCGGTCAAATTTGCCGCCAATATCTAGCAAACCCACCTGTACAATACGTTACTAAATAAAATAAAATCATGCCTGGCACTGGTATGTAGAAAGTACCTATAGTACACTCCAAATTGTGTTACAATGTCAATAATTTCTTTAAGGTGGATGCTCCAAGGTAGCCCGGGTAAAATCATCAATACAACCCTCCAAGTTTAAAAAGGAATTACTTTTGGTCGGACATTCCTAAATCTTTATTAACTTAGGAGGGTTGTATTGATGATTATATTTCTATAACTACCTAAGTTTTACAGCCAGCAGTTGCCATTTTGTTCAATAGATCTCGAATGACTGATAAGTGAACCCAGCGTCAGCTGACGCACCCGCGGTGGGCGTAGGGTAGGGAGGTTACGGAAGTGATGAAAAACTAAAATAAGTCATAGTACACCGGCTGAAACTTGTTTCATAAATAGTTTACATCATACTACTCGCATAAACTTGTAAATGATACACGACTGATGAACTATAGTAGGGCCAATTTAGGTCCATGTTCACCAAAAAGATAACGCTCTGATTTTCTTAAATCAGCTGTTTAATACACATTTTTGTATGGGAACATGTCACAGTGACAGCTGTTTTTAGATAATCAGACTGTTATCTTTTCGGTGAACATGGACCTTATTAGATCACATTTGACATCTGTCAGTTCATAGTAACGGTTACCACCTTTTGGCATTATTACAATAAAAAAATATGTAATAGTAATTGAAAAATGTTGACCAATTGTGCAGTTCTAACTTCGAAAAAAAAAAACTTATTCTTTATTGCACACAAAACAATAGATACTGTAATAATAAAAAATAAAAAAAATATATATTGATATTGATGCTACGTGTTTTCCAGTGTTGTGAAGCTACTGGGTTAAAATAAAATATGAATAGTGTGTGTGTGCTCAAAAAAATAAGTTTAAAAATGAACCTCGGGCGCCAGAGCACACACCATGCTTACGGATTGTTCAGGCAGCAGGCATTAAAAACCTTTAATCTGCTAGCGGGGGGCATCAATAAAAGTCGAACAAAGTTATAAGAAAAATCTAACTTTATTTGCCCGTAGGCTGCTGGGCTTAAAACTAAAACAATGGAAGATTCCTTCCTAAAGAAACGAGTATTTAAAACTAAGAAAGAGGGTCAGATCATTATTGCACTTTTTGAATAATACAGTTAAAATTATACCAAGGCCAGAATAACCAGCCCACCACACACGATGCTCATCTCATGGGTCCTCCACTCAGGCGTGCGTCCCAGGTGAGTTGGTAGGAGCCGCGCGTCCAAAGTTTTAATTTGTAGAAGGTAAAGGAAACACCTCATTGGGCTGCAAATACGAACAATTTTGTTAGGTGACGCTATTACCAAAAATATGGCGTCGCACGCCTTCCGAGAAAATCTATCAAATATACTACTTACTGTTTCCTTCAAAATTCAAATGATTGTCCTCCTCATGCAGGACATCCAGATTATCTATTAAGGGTATGATTCCATTGAAATAAAACGGAATCCTAGGGGGAATCATGGAAGACTACCGGCAGCTAACGCATTTCGGACTAATTTCCGGTGTCCTGTAACCCGATTATACGGATTTATTATCGAGAGATCTAGATCACCGCCATTCTTCCAAAACTCTCAGTCGGAAAGTGACAGTTGTCAAAGACAAACTCCACAGCTAAGAAAAATCCGTGTGACCACTACACAAAAAAAATAATTTTAAAGAAATAAATCCGCTTTCATGTAACAGGCTTAAAAGACCCGTTACATTACATCCCTCCCCGAAAAATAAAAGAAAGGAACTTTCTTTTATTAGAAAGCAATCTTCAACCAAACAAACCAAACCTAATTACTTTCTAATTCCAAATAAAAAAAAATCATAAAAGATTCAAAGTGTAAATGAATTCTGAAAACGTCAAGCGACTAAGTATCAAGAACTCTATAAAAGCAAAAAAATATAAATAACAAAAAAAAACAAAAAGGAAATCTGTGAAAAACAGAATAAAAAAAATAAGTTATAAAAACTTAGATAAATGAAACGAAGAGAGAAATCTCTTACCGCTTCCAAACTACAACCCTTAGTGCAGTTAGGCACCTTCGCCACTGACTAAAAATTTCGAACAAACTCGAACAATATACCAAAACAAACTACTACTTTTGGTACAATTAGGCACCTTCGCCACTGATCAAAAATTTCTAGCTAACAATATACCAATACAAAACAAACTACAATTTTTAGTGCAGTTAGGCACCTTCGCCACTGACTAAAAATTTCAATCCATTTGGAACAGCACAACCTTGAGTGCAGTTAGGCACTATCGCCACTGACTACTAGGTCAGCTGCTTCCAACTCTACCATCTCTAGAGTGCAGTTAGGCTCTATCGCCACTGACTAACTCCGTGTTCTACAATCCAAAAAATATTTGAAAACCCAAACAAAAGTTTTCAAATAAAGCTGAAGGACTTTATTTAAAAAATATTGTTACAGGAACAACCTGCAACAAAACAAAGAAAAAGCGTATTGTGATCGGCTCATCACCACCGAATTCCCGAGCACAACAGCTGCAAAAGAATGTGAATGCTGTGACTGGCTCAACACTACCAATCTCACAGACACAAACAAATTCACAAAAAAACATTGAGATCTCCAATGAGAAATCTCAATAACAAAAGGGCGAAACCCAAAGTTTCACAATGCGATCGGCACACCACCACCGAACTTCCGAGCGCAAAGAAAAAGAATGACGAAAGTCAAAAAAAAATCCCGCATTGTGATTGGAACAACAATGTCCAACACAATGGAAAAGGAAAAAATATGGCCGGGGCCAAAATCCCACATTGTGACCGGCACAACACCACCGACCTTCCGAGCACAATGGTAAAAGAGTCGAAATCAAGGTCAAAAATTACACCAAGATCCAAAAAAAATGATAAGGCATTTTGCAACAAAAGTTACAGAATGACCCTAAAAAGCAAAGTCCAGGATGAACGCGTTACTAACAAAGTCAAATCCGATCATTAAAAAGAATGAAACTCTAGTAAAAATGAGAAACAATTCTGACAATGAACAAAACAAAATAGATTTAAAAATCGATTACTATTTTTATAACGAAGAGGAAATAGAATGATTTTAAACTATGTAAAAAAGTGAAGATTACAAAAACTTAAAATTGAATTTAAGTCTTTTAATCCCAAGGTAAAATTACCTGAAGTGTAGGATTATATAAGATTCTAATAAAATGTAAACAGGTAAAAAGGTTACCCTTAAAAAGAAAAGAGAATCATATATAATCCAACAAAAACAAACAAAACATAAATAAGATCCTTCGATGTGAAAAATAGTTAGTGTGGAAAAAAAACTAGTATTAAATTAACCAGAATGACCTAAGCTTTATTTTAGAAAGAATCGAATTGGAATCTAATAAATTATAGTGAAGTTACCTAACATAATAATAAGTTTCAAACGGTAATAGCCTTTCATACATCATTCTAACAAATACCGATCTTCACACAAAAATACTCAATAACAAAACAAAGTCTAAAAGTTCCCAAAATTAAAATTTAATAATATCTTTAACATGATAACGCCCCACTGAACCTTTATTTAAATCTTTCAAAACATAGACGTTATCTGAAACCTTTTCAGTTATTTTACACTTTACAAACTTAGGTGCAAGCTTAGCCGAAAAATATGCAGGCGCATGAGATTGAACAAAACTTCTTCTCCACACCATATCACCCACATCAAAAGAAATGACTTTCCGACCTTTATTATAATAAGCGGCATTTCGCTTATACCCCTTTAACAAGTAAGCTTGAACTTTAACAAAAATATCACTAAGTGAACTAAGAGAAACTGCATAAGCATTCCTATTTGAAATTTCTAGTTGAGTTAAATCTTCAACAGAACTACTAAAATGATGTAATGACGCATCAAGAATAAGCTCCCTACCAAACATCAGAAAGTTAGGAGTAAACTCAGTAGCAAGGTTTACACTATTATTTAAAGCTAATTGAACATTGGGCAAAAAACTTGACCAAGTTCTATGATCATCTTTAACAAAACACGATATGCAGGTTTCGACCGTTTTATTATACCTCTCAACAGGATTATTTTGAGGTGTATACAAAGTATTATAAAATATTTTGGTTATATTAAAACCTTTCATAAAATCTACAAAATGTTTTGAAGTAAATTGGTTTCCATTGTCACAGACTACTATTTTTGGACAACCAAACTTAAGAAATATTTCTCTTTCAAAATGTTTACAAATTACTCTAGTGGTAGCATTGATCATTGGAAAGAACCAGCAATATTTAGTAAAAACATCTACAACCGAAAGTATGTATCTATGACCAGAATAAGTTTTAGGTAGAATTCCTATGATATCAACGGATAGCATCACTTTGTTTTGTAAAAAGAATAGGAGCTGAACGGTAAATGTTAAAAAAGGTTATTAAATAATCCAACCAGCTTGAGTAATCTTTGTCACGAGTAACATCATCCGGCTTGTGACTTCTAATTAATTTTTCACACATCGAGGCACGCGAAGTTTTTTATCAAAAATGTGGGCTCGATGCAACCGAATTACAAACGTCACAAGTCTTAGAAGTGACCCCTGCCTTCTGACACTTAAAACAAACAATACCCGATTCCTGAAGCGGCGGAAACTGAACTCCCTTGTCCATGATTAACAAAACAGCAAGTCGAATAAGAAGCGATAAGCAAGAACTAAACGTCAAAAAGTTTTAAGATTTGAAAATAAATTCTCAAGTTTGAGGTTAAGTATGAAAGTCAATGTGGTTTGCCCATGAAAAATTACTAAGTTAAATATTGTTTTAAAAAAGTGCAATAATCACTTACAAACAGCTTAAGTCTAGTTAAATTAAATGTACAATATTGTATTTAACAATTAGATTAAATTAATTACATACAAAGTTAAACTTAGTTTTTTAAAATAACTTTCCTGTTGAGTGCAACAACTAAACGCGGTCTATACTATAAATATGTTGGTTTTGCTAAGAAAAAACATGTTATTAAAACAAACAAGTCAATAAACAAAATTATCAATTGTAAACGCCAAACATTGTTTACAAAGATTCACCAAAATAAGTTAAGTACTACTTATGAGTCAAAAACTAAAATAAACACAAAGTTATTAAAATAACAATGATGAACAAACAAAAGACTCATAGGTTAATTAATTATTGTGCAATAATGACCGTATATACTCATAAACAAGCACCAGACAACCTACTTCAAGTCCCTGTTCGCTGAGCGACAATTGTAATAATAAAAAATAAAAAAAATATATATTGATATTGATGCTACGTGTTTTCCAGTGTTGTGAAGCTACTGGGTTAAAATAAAATATGAATACTGTGTGTGTGCTCAAAAAAATAAGTTTAAAAATGAACCTCGGGCGCCAGAGCACACACCATGCTTACGGATTGTTCAGGCAGCAGGCATTAAAAACCTTTAATCTGCTAGCGGGGGGCATCAATAAAAGTCTAACAAAGTTATAAGAAAAATCTAACTTTATTTGCCCGTAGGCTGCTGGGCTTAAAACTAAAACAATTGAAGATTCCTTCCTAAAGAAACGAGTATTTAAAACTAAGAAAGAGGGTCAGATCATTATTGCACTTTTTGAATAATACAGTTAAAATTATACCAAGGCCAGAATAACCAGCCCACCACACACGATGCTCATCTCATGGGTCCTCCACTCAGGCGTGCGTCCCAGGTGAGTTGGTAGGAGCCGCGCGTCCAAAGTTTTAATTTGTAGAAGGTAAAGGAAACACCTCATTGGGCTGCAAATACGAACAATTTTGTTAGGTGACGCTATTACCAAAAATATGGCGTCGCACGCCTTCCGAGAAAATCTATCAAATATACTACTTACTGTTTCCTTCAAAATTCAAATGATTGTCCTCCTCATGCAGGACATCCAGATTATCTATTAAGGGTATGATTCCATTGAAATAAAACGGAATCCTAGGGGGAATCATGGAAGACTACCGGCAGCTAACGCATTTCGGACTAATTTCCGGTGTCCTGTAACCCGATTATACGGATTTATTATCGAGAGATCTAGATCACCGCCATTCTTCCAAAACTCTCAGTCGGAAAGTGACAGTTGTCAAAGACAAACTCCACAGCTAAGAAAAATCCGTGTGACCACTACACAAAAAAAATAATTTTAAAGAAATAAATCCGCTTTCATGTAACAGGCTTAAAAGACCCGTTACAATACACATATTAATTGCAATAATATAGCTTATGTACAAAGGCGAGCTTAACTCAGAGTTGGGTTTTCTTACAGCAAACCTAATTGTAATTGTGATCTATTACAATTAGTCCCACTGTAAAAGATATCAATAACACACTCTCTAACATAGTGGTATATTGCTTTTAGTTTCTATCAGACATGTAAAAGAATGAGAAAAAGGAATTCCTTATTGCAAAAAAAAAACAAGTAGCAATTTCCATTTTTCCAAGCACTTTAAATTTCAGTGAAGTCGCTAATTTTGCAACTGTTATTATTATATTATGAAGTCACTGGTCGAAAATTACCATTTTCCATTTCAGTATTTTAAAATCTACTTTGTGATTTGATTGTTGAACTCAGAATGGTCAGAAAGCTTTAGCCACTTACTCTAGATTCTCCTGTACCGAAGGCCAGTAAATTCTCCTTAGTGGGATGCCAGGCCACAGACAGAACTTTCCCTGTCACATTCTGCCAGTAGAGGGTCACGAGGGGCTGGGTTAGCCTGGTCTCGTCTTCGGGTAGAGTCCAGCTTTCTAGTATACGGACCGCGCCGTCGCCTATGCCTACTGCGACTCTGAAAACAGACAGTGTTTTTGTAGGGTAGTGGTAAGGATTGGCACAAGTTGGCAGAGAATAGGTTTATGGACCTATTTTTTTTTGTTTTTTTTTCAGTAGGAGTTAAGATCGTCCAGGCCTGTTCTCCTTGTTCGCTGCAGTATGAACGAGTTCACAGGAAACCAAGGAAAGCAATCTGGGCACATCTACCCCAAACTTAATGTCTTGCTTATTACTGGCTAGCCTCGAACGCACGACGACCATCAAGCTATACAAAATCGGTTCATGCGGATCTCTCATTGTTTTGGAAATCTATAGAATGCAAAGCCATGTCATACTGGAAATGTATAGCTTGATGTGTTGCTATGTGTACAAAGTATCTGATTTTCAACTCAATAACCACGGTAAAAGTAATATGTACTCATTAAATTCAAAAGTAAACTTACTTTCCAGCATCATACGGGCAAGGTACAACTGAATACACGCCCCCACCAGAGGTTGAATTAACACTAATCACCGTCTTAGTCTTCCCACAGTAATGTATTAGGTAGCGGTCCTGTGCAACTGACCATAGGGCCCAATCATCTGAAGGTACCGTTGACTCAGTTTGTATACGAGGTGCATTTGATTTGATACAATACAACCCACGCTTGTGATTGCGGTTGACTATCGTCCAATCTAATTTGTTCTTACTGTGAAAGAGGTAAAAGAATAATTATAATGACGACGAACCTAGAGATTGTGGTACTGGGTTACAAAAGAAGGGATGAACGAGAAACAATATCAGGTAAAAAAGTAGAATAGCCTTAAAAATATTTTATTATGGAATACCAACATACCTGTCAACATATTGTGGGTTTATTTCCAGAATTTGACTTCTACCATCACATACAAGCAGTGAATCAGGTCTGTACCACAGTATTGATGTCGCGAAGGTAACTTTTTGAGTTTTTGATGGAATGGGTATGCCACATGATCCCACTTGCTTACCAGTGTCAGACCAAATACGAACTCCTCTGAAAACAATTTTTTTTTAAATTCTGTTTCTCTAAATATTCATTGAATCTAAAGAGTGTACTTTTTACCCCATGTCCTAACCTAAGCAATCACTCACATTTGTTTATTCAGGAAACCAGAATTAACACCAAGTGTCGCTTATTATGTGACAATTGTTTTGGTCAGCACAAGGCCTAATAATGTAAAGGCACTATTAAGCTTGTTCAGCTTTAATTACGAACAGCTGAAATCCTTCTACAAGAACTTACTGTGCTTTAGTTATTAGGCCAAGACCAGTTTCAAATAAGTAAATAATAATAATAAATAAAAAGCGCTGGATATTACACACAGCGCCATCTAGTGCCACACTAAGCAGGGCTTGTGTTGTGATAGTTGAAATACTACATAGATACTTGTTTGTAAATACATACTTATTTATTATACAATTAAACATCCATGACTGGGAAACAAATGTCCATGCTTATCACACAAACATTTGCTTCCTACCGGGATTCGAATCAAGGACCCTAAGAACGTAAGGCAGCCTCACTACCGCTACGCTGTTCGGGTCGTCAAAAATAAACTTACCCATATTTTCCAACAGCAGCAAGGAGAAGTTTGTGACTAGATTTTTCAGGATTTGATGTGTTTATTTTAACACATTTTACTGTACTTTCTGTACTTGGCTTGACACTTTCAGACTGGGATGGACCACTTTCTAAGTCAGTTTGAGCAGACTGGTCACCTACTTCAACGTGAGTCTTACCCAAGGCATCAACCAGTGATTCTATAGTTGGTTCAGTTTGATTCTTCCTTCTCAATATCTCCTCTTTCAGTTTCAAACAGTCAGCCAAATAGTCCGAATCATCAGCTTTCTCTTTCTTCACTTTCACCAGTATATCTTCTGGTTCATACTTCTTATGGCCAAATTCATCAGGTTCGTGGTCTGTATAAATATCAAACATATCGTCTTCCTGCACCACAATAGACTCATCAAAACTGTCTTCTGGAAGGGTTTTACCAACTCCAGATTGTTCTAGAACGTTTATTTCCTTTTCTAATTCTTTTTCCCCTTCACTCCTTATTGCTGCTAACCTTTTATCAAGGTGTGATTTGTTTTCTTTGCCTGATTTATTGATAGTAATTTCATATTGTGGGCACCAACTTAAATTCATAATCATATCATCTTGGCCTCTAACTTTATATACAACTCTTCCTTTACCTGTGAACAGTTAATACATAAATATTTGGAAAAGTTCAACAATTGGGTACTTAGATGACAAAAAAAATCTAATTAGTTCAATAGATAGATTTCCAAAATATATTGGGCACACATGTTTTCTTTTTCACATAAACAAAAAATGAAGACGATACAGTGAAAACTCGTGAGACGTCACATTCGAGTATATTTTTGACGCGTTTTATCTTTGTCATATTTTATTAATTTGATAAAACAAAAAGCAGTTAAGTACCTATCCAATATTTTTGGCTTGAAAGAATATTTTTTTACGAAGCAAATGAAATAATAGCAGTTTCATGCAAGTGAAAGAACTTTGCCGTTACCACATATTCAGTAGTGCATTGCGCTGAACCTGAACATCAAAATTTTTCATTGGTAATTTAAAAAACAACTGTTCCATCCTTTTTGCCCGGTAGGCATTCTACTTTAAGAGTAACAAAAAGTTTGTAGTGATTTGCTTAAAATTTAATTTCCTTTATTATACATAACATACACTGGTCAGCAAATAAACCGAGCCACCCGCTACCTAGGAACTCAGATTCGATTTTCTCAAAAAGTATAAAACTTACAACTATAAAAGTTTACCTACAAAAAGTGCGTTTCATGGTGATTAAAATGACTACAAATTAATTCGAAAGTACCGTCAACTCACACTGTAATCAAGCAACTAACACAATGCTAACGATTTGCTCTGTTTTCACCAGAGTTTGAAATTAGCGTTCTTTTTCTCTACAATGAGGGTAGTCGAGCAAGGGGAGGGAATACGGAATATTGATCAAAACTTTTTTTTTATTTTATCTTTGTTTTTGGATTTAATTTTTTTTTCACTTTATCATTACTAACGATTGTCACGACTGGAAAACGACTCTTCTTTGTAAAATCCTTAATAAACACTGAAATATTGATTAAACCCAATGAGTTTCCTTTCATTTTAATCACCATGAAACGCACTTTCTGTAGGTACAACTTTGATAATTGTAGGTTTTGAGAAAATCTAATTAGAGTGCCTAGGTAGCGGGTGGCTCGGTTTATTTGCTGTCCAGTGTATAATATACAAAACACATTACCATGAAGATCCAGAAGAAGGATAACACCCTGTTTGGTGCCCACAGCTACTTGCAGTGGAATATGAACTGAGCAAGCCATACAGGTGGGTTTGAAGCCCTTCAGAAAATGGTAGTAAACCTTTGTAATATTAGAGAGTACGTCCCATTTAACTACGCTAGTTGTACTAACAGATATAACCACTGCTTCAGTACTATAACCCATACCAACGAGTTCCTGAAAATAAATAAATTGTATGTTTACTTGATGGATCAGCAGTTGCCGAACCCTAGAGATTTTATTGATGTTTTTATGGATGAGTTTTTTTAATATATTTTATTGGTGTTGTTAGAGTCCGTTGGTCTCATGTAAAATTGAATCAACCTAAAAACAAGAATTGTGGTAAAGGGAAAAGAGATGTGTTTTTAGGGTTCCGTAGCCAAATGGCAAAAACGGAACCCTTATAGATTCTGGATTTAATTTATATAATGCATGAAGTTTGATAATTGCCCCATGAGATCAGTGGCGTAACTATAGGGTGGCAGGACTCGCAAAATACTACGGGTCCCCCAGCTCGACAGGCTGCAAGCTCAAAAGTGACATAACATTGTTAACAAAATTTAAAAAAAATACATTTAAATAAGTACCTACTTAAAATTAATTGGTCCTTGGGTCGTCTTAGATTAAAGTTGGACCAAAAATAAAATCGATTTAGGTTACAATCAAAGACTGTCGGCGCCTCACATATGCGTGGACGACCGCGGGGATGGCGCGGGGCTCGGGGTACCGAACCCGGCAACGCGAGCGGCGCTGCGCGCCCTACCACTCACTGAGCTCACAGACGCCGGCCACTCCGGGCATTTCTTTGTACGGTCTTCATATTTTGTTGTAACTGTTAATTGTGGTATTACACCTATTTTAATACAGTCCACTACTTTTATTACAAAGTCCCAACCGAGTCTATTCATTGGTCCTTCGATTGCCGTAATTAATTATCGGTATTGCCGTGATTAACGCCGTCAACATCATCGGTCGTCGTGTCCACCTGTGCGGACTTTGACCGCGCGCGAACGCCACGCGGTACGACCACGAAGATTCAAGCGAAGGAGTCGTTCCCGAAGCAGCCTGCATCGTCATCGTGGGAGCTCATGTCATATTTACGGGAGTATAATACTGTATTTGAGTGAGTCCGTTCCAATTAGTTTTTTTTCTGCTTTCTTTTCATGCCGAAAAATCGTCTTTTTATCTTCTCATCATTTATATTCATACAGTCTTTCAAAATAAGTGCTTTCCCATTATAATCCATTTCACTGCTTGTGTAACACGCATATTTTGTTTAAAAACGCGTGGTAATTAGCTGATTTGCACGACGATAACACGTGTTGAGTACTTGACCTTGACAGTGATTCTCGAATCCTTTCACTAACGCACAGCTGTTTTGCCGTTTTTTATCTATTAAGATCATTAGCATCAGTGCGTACAGCTGTTATTTTTTATTTAACAATGGCAGATAACATTAAAACATTGATAAAAAAGCGTAGTTCAATTAAATCGAAGCTTACTATTTACAGCAACTATTTAAATTTAGTAAAAAGCAGTTCCGCGGTATCTGAGTTGCAACGTTTAGATTTAGAGGAGCGTTTTAATAGATTCGAAAACTTACACACCGAATTTGATGCCTTTCAGACACAGATCGAAGTGCTTTCCGATGAAGACGAGTCTGCGTTGACTGAGCGTGAGGACTTTGACCGTCAGTTCTTCAACCTGTTGGCACTCACGCGCAGCCTGCTCGGTGTCTCGGTCAACGGTGCTGCGTCGGAGGCGGGCTTCAAAGATGCTGACTCAGGTGCACATGTTCCATTTAGGAATTCTTTTGTTCGTTTGCCCAAGATAGATTTGCCTCATTTCGATGGGAACTACCAATGCTGGCTTGAGTTTAGGGATACCTTTGGGTCATTGATTCACGACAACGCTAGCATAAGTGACATTAACAAGTTCCACTATTTGCGAGCTTCACTCCAGGGAAACGCGGCTTTAATTATTAAAAATATAGATTTTAAAGCCGACCATTATACTGTAGCGTGGGACTTGTTGTGCGAACGGTACAACAATGACCGACTGTTAGTGAACAACCACTATCAAGCCTTGTTTGATGCCGAACCAATAACAAACGAGACAAGCGTTTCCATAAGAAACCTTGTCAACATTATTCATAAAAATATTAGGGCCCTTACAACATTAAAAAGGCCCACTCAATATTGGGATGATATCATAATTTATTTCATGGTTAAAAAATTAGACTCAACAACACTACGTGCATGGGAAGAGCACAGAAATACTTTTAAAGACGATCCGACTATAACACAATTTTGTTCATTTTTAAGCAGGAAAGCGGACTGGTTGGAGTCAGTGGAGTCCAGTCATGGCACTATGGGCCGGAATACTGTTGTCGCTTTAAACAACAGCCTTAATTCCGACAAAACTGACTCTAAGCCTGATCAAACAAACAAAAAACTGGATAATCATAAAATTAATAAAAATAGTAAATGTCCACTTTGCTCCCAAGCACATACATTATTTAAATGTGAATCTTTTAGAAACTTGTCCATCGAAAGTCGCTTACAAAAGGCAATGCAATTTAAAGTGTGTCTTAATTGCTTACGCTTTGGACACAATGTTAGCAAATGTAGATTTTCACATTGCAAATACTGCACAACAAAACACAATACGCTTTTACATTTAGAATCTAACGAGCCACAACTTGCTTCCAATCCATTGCCTTCTGTCATGCCTTCTGCTTCACCTTCTTCAAATGTGTCGCTTTCAGCCAATTCCATGCAGCTTGCTACTTCTGCGCATGTATTACTGTCCACAGCGATGGTGAACGTGACTGGCGTGTCGGGTAAGAAGTACACTGCACGCCTACTACTGGACAACGGCAGTACGGCGAACTTTATTACGCAGAGCTTGTCAGAGAAGCTGGGTTTGTTACGACACGGTACGAGCACCAAGGTAACGGGTATTAATAATCACATATCCACCAGTACACAGTCTTGTCACCTCTCAATGGAGTCTTTATGCTGTGCCTTTACTGTAGATATCGAGTGTCACATTTTGCCTGAAATCACAAAGGTTCTACCGTCTTCATTCGTACAAATTCAACACGTCCCTATTCCTTCAGGTCTAATGCTAGCAGACCCGAACTTCAATGTTCCGTCGGTCGTAGACATCCTGGTAGGGGCTGAAGTTTTCTGGAATGTCTTAGGTAGCAAAATGATAGACTTAGGGAAAACCCTACCTAAATTATGCGAGACCAAGTTAGGATGGTTAGTTTCAGGTAGTATTTCGCGCCAATCATGTTTTTCCGCTATTCAGTTTTGCCATCATTCCAATGTCACTCCCGACCTTACTTATTTTTGGGAGCTTGACAACGTCGCTTCAAAACATTCCCTCTCACTTGAAGAGAGAATGTGTGAGCAATCTTTTGTTCAAACCACTGTACGTAACGATAGTGGAGGATTCGTCGTCACTATGCCTTTAAAAGGGGATCCTAGTACATTAGGTAATTCTTTTACTAATGCTAGAAATCGTTTTCTTTCCCTTGAACGGCGATTTAAACGCGATCCATTATTTCATAATAAGTATAACGAGTTCATGAGAGAATATGAGCGCCTAGGTCATATGACGTTAGACGCAGACTGTACTACTCCACCAGAAAACTCCATGAATAAATATTACATTCCACATCACGGAGTTATTCGCAGTTCTAGTACCACTACACAACTACGCGTAGTATTCGACGCATCAGCTTCGACCAGTTCAGGCGTGTCACTTAACGACATTCAGATGGTCGGTCCCGTAGTTCAAGACGATCTGTTTTCTATTTTAACACGTTTTCGTCAGCACAGGTACGTGGTCTCAGGTGACGTAGAGAAAATGTACAGGGCCATCGAGTTAAATCCAGTCCAAAGACCTCTTCAAAAAATAATTTTCAGGTATGAACCTTCAGAACCTCTTAGGACCTACACTTTGCACACGGTTACCTATGGTACCGCTTCTGCACCCTATTTAGCCACTAAGTGTCTTGTTAGTCTAGCTGATACCATTGAGGACAGTCGTGTCCAATGTGCCATACGACGTGACTTCTACGTTGATGACTTTCTTAGTGGAGGGGATACCATAGCTGATACTGTTGAGATTTCTAAAAAGGTACATTCGGTTCTAGCATCTGCAAAATTCAACTTACGTAAATGGCGGTCAAATAATCCTCAAATTCTCAAACAAATCACTCATAGTAACGAGTTACATAATACTTTAAAATTTTCTGAGCAAGGTCCAAACTCATCTCAATCAAAAACTTTAGGTCTTAACTGGGTTTGTGACTCTGATTTACTTACTTATAATATAAATATCACCTCCACTACTAAAGTCACCAAACGTCATGTCCTTTCTGTCATCAGTATGATCTTTGACCCACTAGGCCTCGTAGGTCCGTGCGTCGTCGAAGCGAAGATGATAATGCAGCGTCTTTGGTTAGATAAATATGACTGGGATGATGAAGTATCACATGACATCAAAAACCTTTGGTCTACATTTGAAGGCACAATAACAGCATTGAACAACTTAAAAATTCCTCGTTGGGTTTTGCGTGAAGACTCTATTACTCATGAAGTACACGTCTTTACCGATGCGTCGGAGAAGGCGTATGGCGCATGTGTGTACATTCGGTCATGTAATGGCAGTGGATCCATAGGCGTACAACTTCTAGTCTCTAGAAATCGTGTAGCGCCCATCAAACCAACGACGATACCGAGGCTTGAACTTTGTGGAGCTTTGTTAGGTGCAAGGCTGTGTACTAAGGTTCAGGAATCGCTTACCATGCCCATTCATAAATGTAGATTCTGGTGTGATTCAACCATAGTCCAGGGTTGGCACTCTACTCCTTCAAATCAATTAAAGCCTTTTGTCAGACACAGAGTCAATGAAATACAGGAGAGTACATGTGGTCATACCTGGAGCTACGTACCGTCGAAGGACAACCCGGCGGATCTTGTTTCCCGCGGTCAGAGGGCAGACGTTCTCATAAACGAACCTCTGTGGTGGTCTGGACCCTCATTTTTACAGCATAGTGAAAATGAGTGGCCCAGCATGCCAAACACCGGGAAGGATAGTCTGCCGGAAGTAGTGACTCATTTAATTAGTGGTGATAGCAACAACCATTCATTCAGTAGTAATCATTCAGACCTTACCATTCATTCATCAATCATTCATGATTTATTACTAAAGTATTCTAGCCTAACAAAAATACACAATATATTTACATATGTAAGTACAACGTTTTATTTACAATGTAAAAAATAAAAATAAATTGCAAGGTAATTTTTCAGTAACGGAACTTGAAAATTCATTAAATTTAATTATACACTATTCACAGCTTGAAATGTTTCCTGAAGAGTATAATTTGTTAAAGTCTGGACAAAAATTACCACGCAAAAGTAGATTGCTTCCTCTGACACCGTTCATAGACAATCATAACCTCATTCGCGTGGGTGGGAGGCTCGATAACTCCCCCTACGATTTTAAGGTGAAACATCCTATTGTTTTATGCAGTAAGCACGTACTTACAAAACTTATATTTCAAATGCAACATTTAAAGCTCGTGCACGCTGGTCCGCAGTTGTTATTGTCTCATATACGACAAACTTATTGGCCTCTAGGTGGCAGAAACTTGTCTAGGTTTGTCGTGAATAAATGTCTTAAATGTTTCAGACACAAGGCTCAGAACGTACAGCCTATAATGGGTCAACTACCGAGTTCAAGAACTAATCTTGAGTTTCCTTTTTTAAATTGTTACGTGGACTATGCTGGGCCAGTATTGGTGGCCAATCGTAAAGGCCGAGGATGCAAACTGACAAAATCCTACATGTGCATCTTTGTTTGCTCGGCAGTTAAAGCCATACATTTGGAGCTCGTCAGCGACCTCACTACTGAGGCCTACATGGCCGCTTTAAATCGTTTCGTGGCGCGTCGTGGCAAGCCTCGAAGCATCACGTCCGATAACGGGACTAACTTCGTAGGCGCATCAAATGAGATGTGTAGGTTCTTGCAATCATCAAATGTTGCATCTGAAATGGCGCAGGAAGGCATTGAGTTCATTTTCACGCCTGCTTATAGCCCTCATTTTAATTCATTGGCTGAAGCTGCTGTAAAATCCTGTAAGCATCATTTGAAACGGTTACTGCATCTTACCCACTTCACTTTCGAGGAGATGGCTACCTGTCTCACTCACATAGAGGCGGTGTTGAATTCCCGCCCTCTTACTCCTCTTTCTTCTGACCCCAACGATTTTTCGGCTCTTACTCCCTTTCACTTCCTAATTGGACGACCATTCTCATCAGTACCAAATCCTCAGATGACTGAAGCCAACATTACGCGGCTGGATCGTTGGAAGCGGATTCAGCTCATCAGGCAACACTTCTGGGGACGATTTCATAATGAATATACCTCTCTGCTGCAGGCGAAATCAAAGTGGTTTGATTCCAGAGGCGAAGTGAAGCCGGGGTCATTAGTCCTGATCAAGGACAAGACGACGCCACCTCTGCTCTGGTCCCTGGGTCGGGTCACGAAGACCTATCCCGGCGTAGACGGGGTCACGAGAGTGGCTGAGATGAAGACGAAGCGGGGCACCATTCGGCGTGCTTTCAACTGCATCTGCCCCCTACCAGTCGAAGATTGAAGACTTCTCTTCAACCCGGGGAGTATGTCGGCGCCTCACATATGCGTGGACGACCGCGGGGATGGCGCGGGGCTCGGGGTACCGAACCCGGCAACGCGAGCGGCGCTGCGCGCCCTACCACTCACTGAGCTCACAGACGCCGGCCACTCCGGGCATTTCTTTGTACGGTCTTCATATTTTGTTGTAACTGTTAATTGTGGTATTACACCTATTTTAATACAGTCCACTACTTTTATTACAAAGTCCCAACCGAGTCTATTCAAAGACCATTTGCAGATTCAAATAAATAATTAAGATTTACACGCATTCATAAAGAAAAGGACCGATTTTAGAATGCATACATTGGGTACTTCATTTTTTTGTCACGGTAGGTACTTAGTTGGCGCGGCCGAGTTTGTGACGCTCCGCGCTCGCTTTAAATAAAGTGATAATAGAGCTTTCCAGAAAAACATTTCTGGTGTAAAACTTGAACATACACAAAAATTATTTGAAAATAAGATAAGTACTTATTTAACTAACATGGACACAATGTTACTATTGGGTAACTTTCTCAGTGATTAAACTAAATTAAAATGTGACGAGTTTTCTTGGGGCTCCATACAATGGATTTGGCAAGGGCCTCAGATGGTTACGCCACTGCATGAGATCATAGTACCATGTAAAAAGTTCCTATGTGGGTGGGGCTCAAAAAAGATGTACTTTGTGAAAAAAATTCGCGGTCACCTGTTTGCCGCCAAATAGGGCTAGTAGGGGTAGGTATGTACTTAAAAGGTTTTTTTATGAACTTGTTTGTTGTTACATTAAGTTTAAAATATCACAAAGGGATGAGTGTAAATAAAATACACGTATCTTCAGTATACACAGAATTATAGTTCATCCAACTTTTGATATTTTTTTGCTCCATACAAAAGCGCCGTTCGTCAACAATGATTTAATTTTATTATTTTTATTATGTTGTTAATGTTATATCTTTTTGTCTTCGTTGATACATAGGAGTTAATTTAAAGTAATTTGCCTGAAAATCTCACAAAATATTACAATTGCTTACGATATAACAAATTTAAAAAATGTCCGTTATAATTTTCTCGTGTGTTACAAGTCATAATTTGTAAAATACTGTGCTACACATAATGTAGCATAGTATTTTTCGTAGTTTAGTGATAACCACACTAAAACTTGTTTTGTAAGGTAGCACTACCGTATAGCAATAGTTGTCAAGTGTCAAATTAATGTCAGTCATTTTAGTCTAGCCGCAACCGGCTCAGTTGCCATAAAAGGAAAAAAAAAAGAAGTGAAGTGTGTTGTTAGGTTTTTCCGCATGAAAATTATTAGAAACTAAAAAGAGAATTTTTAAGGTAAGTATTTATTTTTCACTATAATAAAGTTTATGTCTATATATATAATAAAACTGTAGGAAAGACGTTTTTGTACATTAAAAAATAATCAAAAAAATATAGCCAGGGTGTTAAAGGACAACCAATAGAACCCATTTCCAGCATTTATCGAATTTTTGTCTGTTTGTATGTTTATTTGTACCAGCATCACGTAAAATGTACGAAATCAATGTAGCTAACTTTTATATATTTAGCGTAACTTGAAGTAACATTTAGTTTTTGTTTCATTGCAATCGGTTCAGTCTATCAAAAGATATTTGAATTTAAAGTGTTCCAGAAGTTAAATTAGGATTAAATGTGAATTTGTTCTCACAACTTCATTCACGACGGCTGTTTACAAAGCTGGTATTATTCGAAAAAAAGGTTTATTTTAAAATTGATATTATTTTATTTGAATAAAATCATTTTGTTTCGTTTGCTGTCTATTAAGTTACTAGCTGTATATTTCCTTATATAAACAAAACGAAATATTAAGTTACTAGCTGTATATTTCCTTACATAAACAGAACGAAATATTCAAATAAACCAATTTTATTTACTACTTATCATTATCTACCACGATCATCTATTTACTACCATTTTGTAGTGTTCCCCATAAACACAATCTCAATCGGATAGAAAAAAGCGCATCCATTCGGATCAATGAATAGCGTTTTGACAATTCTTCAGTTCGGAAATGAGATAGTCGAATACGGTTTCTTACCGATGCGGAAAAGTATTGAATGGTTGTCAATAAGGGGCCAGCTATGTCCCACCCATAAGGCATTGTTTTAATGTTGTTAATTCACTGTAAATAATTAAAAACTAAGAACACTGCTACATTGTTGCCTATTTCCTAGGAAGTGGTAGTTGGAACATAACACAGTAGTTTGTTCCAAGTGAGTGTTATTGTTTTATTTCATTATGGGTGAAAATTCTAATAGAGTCATGAGTTTTAAGTTTAATGAAGTAAACACACAGTTTACATTAGTGTGATCAAGTTAGGTTTAGCAATACTTACTTCACGCTCGCTTTTGTGAACATCATGGCAATGAGTTTCTTTGACTGCAACCCTATTGTTAACAATGTCGAGAGACCATTGTTTGATTGGACCATCTAAAACACCAGTGAGGAATTGCCTCTTTTTTGGCCAATCCGGCGAAATGTCCACAGCAATAATCCTGAGTAAGAGAAGAAAAATAATTATTTTGCACTTTCACACATTTTAATGTGCCTTTTTGACCACTAAGTACAATATTACAAGTTGTACTTACTTATCAGTATTCCCACAGACAAACACATGAGCCTGATATTTATCCTTTGATGCTATAATACCAACATCTGCTGTAAGAGGCTCTAGAACACAAAGACTTTTATTTGGTCCTCCATAAATGAGCCAGCCATCATTACTTACAGCCATTATAGAAGGAAGAAACCAATTAGGTGAGGGCAATACTATTGTTTCGTCCATGGTTAAATTAAATTAAATGTAACGTTTCGGCAAGATTAAAACTCAGCTCGCCGGTAAATTAAAATTTTCACCCGCGCTGGATAAATTTCACTTTTTGACAGTTGATTTAAAGGCGTAGACAACTTTCCTCGGGAATATTTTAGCCTATGGAATAGGCATGGGCAAAAAATATCGAAATATCGAAATATTGAAGTTTTTCCCTAAAAATATCGATAAATATCATCGAAATTTTTAATCGCGATATCTTGATATTCGATATTTATTTTAGCGTTAATTTCAATTTATTTTAAACGCAACTTTAATTTCGTGTCCATATCCGATGACTACTGGTTTAAATTGTAAATTATTAAAATTGTTTAGACTCAAGCATTAATAAAAAAAAGACGTGTGGGACTCGGGGACTGCATGCCGTGGTAAACTATTAGCATTGCTATTGCATTTGTTTTTTACGGGGGGACGAGGGTGCTGAGTTATTTTCGTTACGAAATTTCTGGATTCGGTCTCCACGCTCAAGGCCCGCGATAGAAGCTATGCAATAGCATAACAATTTTCTTCTATTCTTTTTTAAGACGTTTGAATGCTTTGGGAGTATATAAGAATAGTCATACGAAAACTGACGATGTACCGATATCTTGCTCATCCCTACTATTGAAAACTTGCGGCCGGAGACATAAGATTTTCGGAATATAAAATGGATTTAGACACTCCTGTAGTCTTAGGCTAGTTGTACACAGCCGGAAGCCTTTCTGAATTCAGAACCAAAAGACGAGTGTTCAATCCTTAAAATAAGAAAACAGTCTGTCATAATATTTTTGTTTTCTATTGTCACCTGTCGTCTGTCATATTTGCACAGAGCATCTTTGAGTAGAAGTTTCTGGGAAGTGGTGTTTGTTTTGGTGGAGTAACTGCATTTCAGCCTGCTTTTATTATAAACTCTAAGAACATATCTTTAAGTTTTTGACAAAAACTTCTTTTGTTACATAGCTAAATTCCTATCCAATCATGGCTCATTACAAGGGAGCAGCATCTGAGGCTGGCAGAGCCATGCACCTCATGAAGAAACGAGAGAAAGCTCAGCAAGAAATAGAACTACGCAAAAAGAAAATAGAAGAAGATTTAAAGATGGTAAACATTGAGAATAAGTTCGCTACACACTACGATGCTGTAGAACAACAACTTAAGAGTTCCACTATCGGTCTGGTGACCCTTGATGAGATGAAGGCAAAGCAAGAACACATAGTCAGGGAAAGAGAGAAAAAATTGGCACAAAAGAAAGCTGAGAAAGAAAAGGAGAGGCAGAAGGAAATTGAAGCTAAACAGGCACAGAAGAACAAACAGAAGAGACAGGTATGTAGTATTTCTCTGCGTTTCCACATTTTCTCATCATATTTATGTGAAAATAAACTTCATTCATATAATCAGACTTAATCTAACTTCCATCAATAATTGTAATCACTGAAATCAGTGTCTGCCTATCAAAATTCAAAGATAGGAGTTAATTGTACCACTACCACTGTTGTAAAATAAATGAATATAAGTACAAAAATTAGTTTTTTTTTTCAGATTCAAGCATTGTCATTTGACATGAATGAGGATGAAGAAGAAGAAGAACCGGAGAAATCATCAGCTGAAGAAGAAGAAGCAGCAGAGGAATCGTCAGCGGATGAGAAACCACCAATTTTTGAGAAACTGCCTGCAGATTGGAAACCACCCGCAGATGATAAGAGCTGGAGGGATAAAGAAGAACCGGTATGTTGCAGAATTATTGATTCAAATACTAAAACATTCTATGTTAGCTAATGCACTAATAAAGGGTGCAAACCTCTTCACGAAGCTGAAAGGCACTTGTTCTTCCCGTCACTGTTTTTTTTTTGTTCTACACTATACCTGGGAACTTTCTAATTATGGAGATATAGGGGTCAAAGTTTAAACTTTTTCACAAGTTTTTTAAGGTGAAAGCGTCAGGGTGGCCTGCTAAATTCAAATTTTCTTACGTTTTTTGCAATTTCCAGGGCAGTGCTAAGTTTTATGTTGATAAACATATCAGTCGCGATTGTAGAAGAACGAAGAAGGACTTCGTTCGAAAAAAATCGTGCATCGACTCTTATGAACTTGGTGGGTTGCATTGATGATTTTAATTCTGTTACCTTAATACGTCTTACAGTCGTGACCGATACGTTTATCAACATATAACTTAGCACTGCCCTGCAAATTGCAAAAAACATTAGAAAATTTGAATTTCGCGGGCTACCTTGGAGCATCCCTCTTAAATAAGTTTTTATTGTAAAATAATTATTTGAGACACCTCCACGACCCCCATACTATTCAATCCATCCACCAGCACAATGTTATAAGTGCGTTACATTGAGTTCTACCACAAAACACAAAAACATTTTTTATGTCAAGTTACTTAGTTTGATGTACTATGATATATTATATGCTTGGTTGATGGCTTTGTGATCAGGTTACTTACACCCTGTATATTATGAGGGAAAATTCTCATAATTGCAAAGACAGTTGTCAAGACAGATAGTCAAATTAAAATAACTACCTGAGTTTAACTAATTACTTAAGCAATAGACAAGAATTAGAAAGAAATAAGGCCTGTTGAAGTAAGCAAATTACCATATCTAAACTCAAGTTTAAGTAAATACTTAAGAATCTTCAAAGAAAGCAGTGCTAAGAATTCAGAATAAAGGCTCCCACACAGGTGCGTTTTCGCGTTTCTGCGATGTTGCGATAATGCGTCCCTATTTCTATTGCAGCGTCACTTTGGGGACAGAAGTCAAAGAGTGTTATTTAATATGCGAGCGAAGCGTGCGCGCGTAGCTGGTTCTAACAAAATAATTAATGAAATTGCTGTTGGGGTACGGCCAGGGGTCCAGTGGGTTCTCTTCTTCTTTTTCTGCAGAGTTTTTGCTGTTATACATAGCTTTGAATGACACATGTACCTAAAATACCGTCTCTCTACATCTTGATGTGATAATTTTTAACTGTAAAACTGTGGCTCATTTTATGTTCAATGTGTTTATTTTGTGTCGTTTAATTGCATTGCAGCTATTCAAGAAAATCAAAAAGAATCCAGATGTAGACACATCATTCTTACCAGACAGAGAAAGAGAGGAAGCTGACCTCAAATTGCGAGAGGAACTGCGGCTAGAATGGGTGATGACACAAGCAACCCTCAAAGACGAACCTATTGCAGTTACCTTCAGTTACTGGGACGGTTCAGGGCATAGAAGAAATGTTACCTTAAAAAAAGGTATGGCTTATTTTGTTTTTAGGAGCAGCAGAAATACATGTCTAGGGCGTACGCCAACAGGGCCAGGTGGCCACTGTCGGAATAGCATTAGAAAATATGCCACACGCACCAGCTCTGCTCTCACTATTTTTAGGGTTCCGTTGCCAAATGGCAAAAAACGGAACCCTTATGGATTCATCATGTCTCTCTGTCTCCCTGTCTGTCTGTCTGTCAGTCCGTCCGTAGGTCACAGACTCACAGCCACTTTTTTACGAAAGTATAAGAACTATGCTGTTAAAACTTGGTAAGTAGATGTATTCTGTGAGCCACAATAAGATTTTCACACAAAAATTTAAAAAAATTTTTTGGGGTTCCCCATACTTTGAACTGAAACTCGATTTTTTTTTTCATCAAACCCATCTGTGTGGGGTAGGTCTTCAAAAATGATTATTGAGGTTTCCAATATATTTTTTTTGTAAACTGAATAGTTTGAGCGAGAGACACTTCCAAAGTAGTCAAATGTGTCCCTCCCCCTGTAACTTCTAAAATAAGAGAATGATAAAACTAAAAACAATATATATGATGTAAACTTCCACCGAAAATTGGTTTGAACGAGATATATTAAGTAGTTTTTTTTAATACGTCTTTACTCGTAAAGTCGCAACTTGTATAGGTATTATGTTATTTGCTGCTACAGAACCCTTCATGGGCGAGTCCGACTCGCACTTGGCCACTGTTTTATACTTCTTCTTATTAAGCGTCCATAAGTACCTATCCTGTAGTGAACAAACAACAGGACACAATATAAGTGCCCCATTAATACTGATTGTTACAGACACGCGAGTGTAATTTAGAAGACACTTTGACAGTGAAGCAAGATGAATGTCGAATGAGTATACATAAATTACTCAAATCTGCTGTACTATGTCTCACTGCATTTTTTGATGACACAAATGCTAATAAATAATACTGTAATCTTTATTCTGAACATATTAAACCATTATTATTGTTTTCAGGCAATTCCATATATCAATTCCTTCAAAGATGCTTAGATACACTGCGGCCGGAATTCAGTGAACTAAAAACAGTATCTGCTGACCAGCTTATGTATGTCAAAGAAGATCTCATATTACCTCATCATTATACATTCTATGATTTTATAGTTACTAAGGTAAGTGACATAAAAGAAAAGTTTAAATAATTATTTTTACAGAATTTCGATTTTGCCACTAAGGATCGTGTTATAGCGGGCCTAAAATGGCCGCCTTAGCAGAATCATAATATGAATCACGTTAAAAAAAATCTTAAAATGGACTAATTCTAATTCTTAAAATGGATAAAAGTCCATTTTAAGAATTTCAAATGTTAGACCTCCTGTGGTTTCTGCCTACGCCCATTATTACTGTCCCATGGGATCTTATTACCGGGATAAAAACTATCCTATCTTTATTATTATTAATTCATTTATTTCAGATCATTAAAATCCATAAAATACAAGGACATTACAAAAAAGAAACAATTAAAATCATAAAATAAAAATTAAAACATAAATCACATAAAATAAAATTAAAATCAATTATAAGACATGGGGCGAACATGGCCAGATACCGCACAGGATAGAGAGGTTTGGAAGGAAAAAGGGGAGGCCTTTGCCCAGCAGTGGGACACACGATAGGCTAGGAAAAAAAAAAAAAAAAATAAGACATAAACAAGCAATGACCTGTATGAGTGAGCGCCCAAAACTATGCGCATCCATTTATTCTGGATAGGACAATCCGTGCGCGACACGGATGCAGGATGGCGTTGCCACTGCCTCGCACACGAAAATAATGGAACTAGTTTTGAATTTTTTTATCACTAGTTCCACTAGTAACATTAACAGTTCCATGATGGAATTACTGTTGTTTTTTTTTAAATCACTAGTTCCATTTTGAATGAATCTGAAAAGAATGGAACAAATGTTAAAAATGTTTACCACTAGTTCCACATTATTATTTTAGACACTTGTGAAAATTGTTAAGGGTGGAAACACACTAGAGATAAAAACACTTAAGTTTTTTTGTATTCATTCTATTCAATAAAATCAACGAAAATCGTAAAAATCAAGAAAAAAACCGAGAAAGGTTGAAATCGAGTATTAATTGGTGTAAAGTGAAGTAAAATTTATTTACATAGATTGCAGGTAGGTACATGAAATAAGATGCGACCGCGGAACGGAAGACGTTGCGTTGGAAGACCTCTCACTAGGCGGACCGATGCCCTGGTAAAGGTTGCAGGAATCCGTCAAATCTATCAATCCAAATTGCACTTGGCCGGGTTTTCCTTTGTCGGGAGTGTTGACGACGCATAAAATCTGTTTTTGAAACTCTCTGGTTTTACTGTTAGTTAGTAAAGGGTGATTGGTAAAATTAGGTGCAGTTTTTTAAATGGGTTATACCAAACCTTATTTGCAAAAATGTTGACCTTGTAAACTTGGTGTTCAAACACAAGAAAAAAGAAGTTTTGTAAAGATTTCAAGAAAGAGCGTCGCGTGTTATTTCATGTACCTACCAGCAACCTATTTAAATAAATTTTACTTTACTTCACATCAATTAATTCTCTAAATAAAAGTAGATTTTATTGTACATAAATAATACAAATAAGTGATTTTACCTCTAGTGTGTTTCCACCCTTAACAATTTGACATTAGTGCCAAAAATAATGTGAAACTAGAGGTAAAAAAAAACAACATTGGTTCCATTATTTTCAGATTCTTTCAAAATGGAACTTATGGAACTAGTGATTAACAAATACAACAGTAGTTCCATCATGGAACTGTAAATCTTACTAGTGGAAGTAGTGATAAAAACAATTAACACTAGTTCCATATTTTCAGATTCTTTCAAAATGGAACTAGTAATTATAAAAAACAACACTAGTTCCATCATGGAACTGTTCATGTTACTAGTGGAACTAGTGATTATAAAAAACAACACTAGTTCCATCATAGAACTGTTAATGGTACTTGTGACAATGATCAGATTTTGTCTAATAATTACTCTCAAATGCAAATAGTATAAGTACCAAAGAAAATTTCATCCAAATCCGTTCAGTAGTTTTTGCGTGAAAGAGTTCAAACATCCATCCATACATGATAAGTAGGATAGGATAAAGTTAACTACACCATTGCTTAGAGCTGCACTTTTATCAGGAATGTCAGGCGTGTAGTACTCGCAACCGGAACTTAATATATCTTCTAAACTAAGATCTGATTAGCGACCAAAATATGGGAGAAAACAGATTTACGCTAGGTGCCCTAGTTTTTGAGATATAAATGTGGCCAAGCTGGAGAGACTTCAGATCGGCCACCTATAAACCCTTATCAGTTGGCGACAAATTTCGGCTAATTAGCGACACATTTGTGTTATCAAAATTAAAATCCCTGATTGTGGCCAAGCCAGTGTCAATCACACCTCGCAACCAGCATGCCTACGACCAGACAGGTGGCATTCTGTAACCTGTCTACCCCATAGGGTAAAGGCGTAAGTTTATTGTAGGATGAGACATAAATAAAACAATTTATAATCTAATTATTCTGTGTATTTACTTGCTTGTCTTTAAAAGTCTTATTACCTTGCGCCAAAGCGCTCATAGTCATTTTGCTCCTCATTTGAATGTCCGATAAACGAGAGTTGACGTTAAGTATAGCTTCTAGACCTGTTCTGTCAACCTGGAATGGTTCCCCATCGCTGAACGGTATTCTCCTGGTTGACGAAATCGCCTTTGCAGCAACATGATAAGACTGATCCTTGGTTGGGTCTAGAACCGCTGGAGATTCTGCATCTGTTTGCGACTCTGCACTCTCAACTTGCGTAGGTTCAGCTACTGCTTTGCCCTTTCCACCTTCAGGCTCGTCCATTATTTAAAAAAAACTTAAAAATAAATCTATTTGTTAAATCTACAATGCAATAATATTTCTTCTTGCTAGAGCTTGTACACGCGTCAACTGGACTAATCAAATTGACTAGAAAGCAACTGTCATTCTATATTCAAAATTTTAAAACTTTTTTGAATATTGATTGTTTCCTGACACTGCCAGGTCGATATAATTCAGAATGAGGTTAAACACTTAAAGCTCATCTTTCATGGTAGCACTGTGAAGATCTTTGATTATATAATAATCAAAGGTTGAGATCTTACTGTCACTAACCGAAGCCAGCGCCCCGGCGGGTGCTGAAGACAGGCCGTAATTTTTGCTTCCACAGCGTTCCGTGTGCACGCGCGCGCTATTGTTGTTAACAATCATGGAAATGAGAACGAGCAATATAAACGTAACCTGCACTTACTGTTGCTTAGCAACATTCCTATCAATGTCGCATAGCTGTGTTAAGGTGAACACACACTTATCAGAGCCGAAAGAATCGAATTTTAGAATTACTTGCATGAAATCCTATAAAACCTCGCACACTTATCCGCATCGATTCGGACGAATAAATGACATTCGTTATACGGATGAGAAAAATTCAGGATAAGTGTGAGTCCACCTTTATCAGAGCCGAAAGAATAAATCCATTTGTTCTACAATGCAATAATATGTTTTCTTGTTCGAGCTTTACACACGTCAACTGGACTAATCAAATGGGGTTATGGGGATGCACACTGTGGAACGAATGGCGCTAGCATAGCTGGTTCTGTTCTAAGCTTCGTCATTGGCTGACAATCATGAATGTCATTTCATATTTTAAAATACCTTGACCTTGTTGGTCAGATTGAGACCAGCTATGGTGGCGCCATCTACAATTAGCTTTAAATGGTCTTCGCCATTGACTTGGAACCAACTGTCATACTATTTTCAAAATTTTAAACTTTTTTGAATACTGATAGTTTCCTGCCCTTGCCAGGTCGATAAAAACTTAAATCGGATTATATTTAGAACTTTTTCGGCACTGATATGTGTGCGTTCACCTTTAGCTGTCAAATAACATATATATCTATGGATAGAGATAAAAATAAGTGAGAGCCGAGTATGGTTTATAGATGTCGGACCCGAATGTACGCACGGCCGGCATAAAGGCGCTTCCTATGTTCCTAAGTGTTTAAGGAGGATGCTCCAAGGTAGCTCGCGAAATTCAAATTTGAATTTCGCGGGCCACCCTGACACTTGCACCTTAATGGCCGTCACGTCTTCTTGCGTTTAGTTTCAAAGTGCGTATAAAACCACTGACAGTGAAAAGTTCCAGTATACAACAAACTATAATAAAATATTTTATTTCAACTCCAGGCAAGGGGGAAAAGTGGGCCACTATTCCAGTTTGATGCTTCTGATGACGTCAGACTCGTGAACGACGCCACGCAAGAAAAACAAGACTCTCATGCAGGCAAAGTATTATTACGGTATGCTGTTTATTTGTTGAAGTTGATTAAAGTTATTATTGTATGTCCATTTCAAAAGCTTGTTCTGTTTGACCTTGGCACCAATCAATCTAGAATGTTTTTTTTTGTTATACTGGCTTTTCCATTATTTTTTTAGATGGGCAGCACTCGTTACAAGATACATCACAACTACCTTCTTTTTGCAATAACTAATAGAACATCATGTACTGATAAACTGGAAAAATAAATAGTCAACTATTTGGTCTAGAATAAGTGTTTGAAGTGTTTATACTTATGTCTTCAATTTCCTTTTTTTTCAGATCTTGGTATGAGAGAAACAAACATATCTTCCCCGCATCGAGATGGGAACCTTATGATCCAACAAAAACTTATTCAAAGTACACAATCAAAGGAAAATGAAAAATAAACTGCATTTTAATGATAATTAACTTATTAAGCAATCTTTTAGACAATGTTGTAAATGCAATAATACCAACGAATAAAATAAAATGTGTATTTGTAGTACCTAACAAGTGAGTTTTTATTCAACATCAAAATTATTTTACGCCGGTCACTTGGCGTATTTGCCAAATATTCGCACCAATTCACTAGTTAGAAGTAATCTTTATTCGGTCTTAGCAGACGTTAGGTATATATTTTATTAGACGACCCGAATGGCATAGTGGTGGGTGAGGCTGCCTTACGTTCTTAGGGTCCTGGGTTTGAATCCCGTTAGGAGCAAATGTTTGTGTCATGAGCATGGACATTTGTTTCACGGTTGGACACGGTTAGGCATTAACCCCCCGTGTCACGAATTTTTCTGCCACCCATCCCATGGGCCTCACGATTATTTCCTTCACCGAAGCAAGTGATAATAATACAAGAATTGTCATCATCATCACCATCATCATCATCAGCCTATTAATGTTCCCACTGCTGGGACACTGGCTTCCTCTCTATGACAGGGAATGGGCTATAAGCCTCAGTGCGGATTGGTAGATGTCACACGTCTTTGTTTTTTTTTGGTTTTTGGGACATGCCGGTTTCCTGACGATGTTTTCCGTTTTCTGGTCCGGTCACCGTTTTGAGAGCAGTGGTGATAAAATAAATCACAAAGTAGTGCGCCTGCCTGGATTCGAACCCACGACTTACTGTTCGTAAGTCTGGGCGGCCACCGTTGCTCTCATTTGGCCGCCAAGCCTGCAGTATGCCCTGCACAACAAGCCTAATTGAAATAAATCAACTACTTAAGGATTTTATTTTATTTAGCCTGTACTGTCCCATTGCTGGGCAAGGAATATATCAAGGTCCAGAAAACAAACAAATTAACAAATTACATTTAATTCTAAGTTAGAATTCACTCCTAACACCAAATAAAACAAAACTATAAATTACTACACTATAACAAAATAAATAATTTAATTATTTATGAACAACTAACTAATTTTTCTATTTGTATCCATCTCTGACTTTCCAGTTTATCAAGAAACTGTTGTTTAGTATCACTGACACGTATTGCGTCTTTGGGAGGTGGAGCATGCCTTTGGAAATGTATTATAGCGGCTAGAAGATTCCAAATGGTGAATTCTGGCCATAATGCTTCCGTGAAATATAATACTGTGTTGGAAACCTGCAAGAAAAAAGAAAATTGTAGGTAGTATGAAACATTTAGTATACAGAGTGATTGTTTCAGCTAGGTTTGTACTTAATCATCAGAGACACTGGGACCTGGGTCTATAATGGTTCTAGGAACCATAAAAGTTAGGGTCTACGAAAAATTGTACCTTTATGGTCGATTTTGACTAACTTCTATGAAAGCGTTCGGTGAAGATGACGCAAGTTCCATGATTTTTGTCCACCCAAAAAGTGCTCAACGCGCGTAAAGGAAGATTTTACTTCAAAAGATTAAAACGTTATTTTTAAAGCTGTTCGGCTCTGTCTCATTTGGGGATCATTTTAGTGTTTCGGCAGAAATGACAGCAGAAGCAGGTCAAATGAATATAAAAACACTTTTTCATAAAATATGTATCAAGGTAAAAGGGACATTTTATTTTCCTTCCGAGCGTAAGCATACATCACAACCGCACAGTGTTATTCCTGGACTTATGGAGTCTGATATTCCAGTCATTATCATCAGCCTATTAATATTCCCACTGCTGGGACGCCACGATCCACCACGCGGACCCAGTTCGGATTGGTAGATGTAACATGTCTTCGATTTTTTTGGTTTTAGGACATGTATTCCAGTAACCAACTATGACCATTGCTTGATTTCTTACCTGCCATATCATAAAGTCAGATAGTCTCACTTCGCCTGATGTCCTCACAAGGAGGTCAGGTTCCCCAAGTTCCAATGTCTTTGATACAAGCTCATCATCAATGTCTTGTGCCAGTATTTCACTGTTCTGCACTCCGTCTACTAAGTGTGAGGCTGCTCGGCTGATTTCATCTCTTCCTGAAAGCATTTGAATTTGATTTGTATTATTTTAATCATCATCATCGGCCACACATAGCAGAGCAGCTAGAGCAGTCCACTGTAAGTTAAATAAAAAAAATAATCTGGGTGGTTCGGAACTGTCAAAACCGTCGCCAATTTCAGGTGAGATGATATTTAATCATTAAAATAGTATGAAAGTAACCACATGTGGTCATGCGTCATAACTAAAGCGAAAATTGGCAGAACATAGTTCCTTTTGTTCGGCTAACTCCAACATGTACTGCACCAGCAGAGTTTTCTGCAAGGATGTATTTGTGCGACCGATTGCTTTGGCTAGGACACGGGTCTATCTTTAATAATATTTTCTACATCAACAATATAATTTACTTTGGATCTCATCTGGGATTGAGATAAAATTGTAGATGTACCTGTATATGCATAAGCAATGTTGAGCCTAAGCTTATTGTTATGCCTGGTTGCTAGCATAGATTTAGAGACTTTCCTTCTTAAATCTTCTGGTAACAGGGAAAGTCTTCCGGCAACATGCATCCTTACACCCCATTCGTTGATTTGATCACTGTTATGAAAACAATGGTATTATAAAATAGGATCTAAATAGATCTTGAGTAAAATTCCTGTTTTTCGTTTGCTTTCCAAAAGATGCTTAATATTGTTCAGAAAATTAAGACAAATGTAGGTGTTGTCCTTTTCAAAACATTTTTTTTTTTTTTTTTTACCCTTCGGCGAAACGGTATTGAGGCTGCCTTACGTTCTTCGGGTCCCGGGTTCGAATCCCGGTAGGAGCAAATGATTGTATGATGAGCATTGACATTTGTTTCCGAGTAATGGATGTTTAGATGCTAATAACTTTGGCAGTCAAACAGAGTAGACGTGTTACAAATTTTCTCCCGAGAAATCAATTTCATTGTACGCAATAAAAACCCTTAAAGTGAAAGTGTTAAGTCCCGAAATTAGCATACATTGAGTGATACGGTAACGACTAATTGCTTCTACGTTTCGGCGCAGTCGGCGCGAGCACCCCCCGCGCGCACCTCGAGTAAAAGAGACAGCTGAATTTTTCATCTCGCTCGCGCGTACTCGCCTGCGCATAACTCACAGGTATACTACAAAACTTTTAACTATGAGTGATCACAGCACGCCACAATCCAGAAACATACCAGTAGGCCAATCTTGCTCGCACTCACAACCGGATTTATCAAAAATATGTGATGATACTGTGAAAAGCAATGTAAGCTGCCGGAAAAGGAGAGAAAGAGAATGCTGCGACGTGCTAACTGCACTCAATGACTTTCGAGCGGAGATGATCTCAATACTTCAAACAAACTTGCAACCGATGCGTGATGACATATCTACAATGAAAGAACAAATTAATGATATTAAAAGCTCAACTAGCACATTGTTGGCTGAGCACAAAAACATGAAAGAAAAAATCTCAGTACTCCAACAAAACTGTGCCAACACGGATTCTAAAATAACTAAGCTTGAGGTTGAAATTGAAAATATTAAATGTACTACATCCAAACCAAGCACATCTGATATTTTTGCTGGGGAAAAAATTATTTCCGAACTCCAGGAAAGGAATAACAGAAGTAGAAATATAATAATTGTAGGCCTGCCAGAGCAAACTCTGTCAGATAACTCTGCACGTCAAACCGCAGATGCAAACGCTGTACAGACTATCCTGCAAAATGTAGTTTCAGATATTCCTAAAGTGGTCAAAACTATGCGGCTCGGTAAATACGCCCTTGGAAAAAATCGTCCGCTGAAGATATGCTTTAAGAGCTCTCAGGAAGCAAAAGAAATACTGCAGAATAAAAATAAAGTACAAAATAACATCAAAATTTACTCAGATCAGACTCCTACTCAGAAGAATATAATGAAGGAACTGAGCCAGGAATTGGCTCGACGCAAAGAAAATGGTGAAACAGATCTCATCATCAAATATATTAGCGGCACTCCCAAGATCGTAGAAACGCCTTCAAAAAACTTCAACCATTAATCTCACCTATCCTGCAAAACCCAACCCACGAAACCATTACCTACCAACTATGTCACACCTACCAGGATCTATCTACATCAAAATCAACCTTAAACTTATTTTACGCAAATGTGCGGAGTATACGCAAGCGAGGAAAATTTGATGAGCTGAAATGTTCCTTAAAATCGATCGGAAACACAACCCATGTTATCCTACTCACCGAGACATGGTTGAGATCTAAAGAGGATGCGGAATCATTCCACCTACCCAACTATACGCATTATTACAATCTCAGAACAGACTCTAGAGGTGGTGGGGTTTCCATATATGTACATAATAACATAAATCATACCATAAACGCAGAAGCCTACACTGGAGGAATAAACTACCTGTGGGTGGGTCTAGAAAAATATGCACTGAACATAGGCTTAGTTTACAACCCGGGAAATACCAACACAAAAGAGTTTCTTGAAGTGTACTCATCACAACTGATCAACAAAAAGCGTGCTATTGTCTTTGGTGATTTTAACATTGACTTATTAACGAAAAATATCAATAGCAAACGGTATAGAAGTGCCATAAAAGAATCTGGCTACGAAATTATCAACAATATCAGCGAAGCCTATTGCACACGTGAAACCACATCAACAAAAACTATTCTCGATCACGTATGCACAAACTTGAAACATAAGGGCTTCCACATGGCAATTGTGGACTCGCCCATGTCTGATCATAAGCAGATTTACCTAGCAATGAGAAAGTGCAAATCACCAACAAGAAAGCGTGTAAAGTATGATGGGGTGGATTACGAAAAGCTTTTCGAATATATCAAAAGTACTAACTATCAACCAAGTGACAACCACTACGACAACTTCAAAAAGCATATGAAATGTGCAATACTTAAAAGCAAAGTTACCAAAACCAAAGTCCTAAATCCACCTCAACAAGATTGGATATCCAGAGATATAATAACAAAGATCCACGAAAGAAATGTAGTTTGGCACAAATTTAAGCAAGATCCAGAAAACAAAGATTTACACAAACAATTTATAATAGAAAGGAACAAAACTACAGACAGAATACAACGTACTAAAAAGAATTACTACTATGAAACATTCAAGAAATACTCAAGAAACCCAAAGAAGATGTGGAAACTAATTAACACACTGTCCAACAATAAGGTCAAAACACATTGTACTCCACCAAATCTCTTAACCAAAGATGGGCCCGTTACTGATGGTAGTGAAATATGTGAAACTTTTAACATCTTCTTCTCAACGATCGGTTCGACACTCGCTAACGCTATTCTAACGACGCAGCAAAAACACAACGACGAAACCACAACACAGGCAAGAGATTATACTAATGAATTAACTACTTTTACACCTTGTCAACCAGACGAAATCTCAAAAATAATCGACAATCTTGATCCAAACTGTAGCGTAGGGATTGACGGGATAACCACAAAAATAATTAAGTGTTTAAAAACCCTAATAACAGACAAACTAACAACTTGCATTAATGAACACCTTGCTGAGGGAACGTTCCCAGATGCGCTGAAAATTGCTAAAGTTACCCCTATCCATAAATCTGGTACAAAAACAGACCCAAACAACTACCGGCCTATCTCTGTCCTTCCCGTCGTGTCGAAAATATTTGAAAAAGTTATCTATTCACGTTTAGACAAATACCTCACATCTATGAACTTCCTTTATAAAAGACAATATGGGTTTCGTTCTTTATCCAACACTTTGTCAGCTACAGCAGACCTAATTACAGCAACACAAACCAATATTGACCAAAAAAAGATAGCATTAGGTCTCTTTATCGACCTAAAAAAAGCTTTTGACACCGTTAGCCACTCAATACTACTGCAAAAGCTCAGCAACATGGGTGTTTCTGGGGTTGCACTCAAAATGTTTGAATCGTACTTAAAGAACAGGTTTCAAATAGTAAAAGTTGGGGAATACCAAAGTAAACCACATAGCACCGGCTCGTTCGGCGTGCCCCAGGGATCGGTTCTTGGACCACTATTCTTTCTCATCTACATCAATTCCGTGCACGAAATCGCATTACACGGACACGTTTCTCTTTATGCGGACGACACCTGTCTTTTTTATTATGGTACCTCGATTGATGACATGATCAACCAAGCGCAACAAGATTTGAACACGTTGTCTGTTTGGTTCCAACGAAACCTACTTACAATAAATGCCGCTAAGACTAGTTATGTTATCTATAAAGCCAAAAATAAAAAAATTCCAGCTCACCCCCCATTGACTATTAACAATGAAAGAATACAGCAAAAACAATGCGAGAAATACCTTGGACTAAGAGTAGATAGTCAGTTAAACTGGAAAATACAAATTGATCACATTCGATCCAAGCTTTCCTCACTTTTGGGCTCATTGCGCAATGTTGTCCATTGTCTTCCTCTTCGAGTGCGGCAGACCATTTACAACTCCTTAGTGAAGCCACATCTGATGTACCTCATTGAAATCTGGGGCAACGCGCCAAAGACTAATCTCAAAGACCTACAAATTGCACAAAATAAAATTATTAAACTACTATTCCACTATGATTACCTTACACCTACATTTAAAATTTACAGGGAAACGAAACTCATGAATATTAGACAACTCCATACATACTGTACCAGCATCCTAATTAGAAAAATTTTAAATAAGACCATTCACACACAAATACACTTCACAAAAATACATCAAGTACATAATCGTAGCAGTCGTAGGAAGGACCACATTTTACTGCCTCGAGTGCGGACAGTCAATGGTGAGAGAACGATTATTTTTGCGGGAGTACAACAGTACAATAAGCTACCTAAAGAGGTAAAGAATGAGAGCTCGTTTAATATTTTTAAAACTAAATTAAAAAAACACATTCTAAATGATCAAACTTTACTTTAAACAAACTTGCCCTGCTGCTGGATTACCTTTATTGTGGCACGGAGCTCGCATTCCTTATCGGTTGTGATTGTTTGCGACCACAGTATTTATTTCTTTTGCGGGTGGATGGAAAACAATTTTAAGCTTTGTGTTATAGTATATTTGCCTGTTTTCGAAATTTTATTTAAGTATCTAATATGTTAGTTGTTATTGTTATGTTTAAGGAAAAACATGTTATTGTTAAGTTTAATTAAAAACATTACCTAGGTGTCTACTTAGTTTGGATGTCAAAGTTTATGTAATACTTTAATTAATAATTATGTTAAGTACAAAAATGTTCTCAAGTAAGTGAAATACCTGTAATTTCTTATTGAGAAATAAATTTCTTTAACCATATATGTATACTAAGTATGTATTTACAAACAAAAAGTATATAATGTAATATATCAACTATCTGGTGACACAAGCCTTGCTTAGTGTGGCACTAGATGGCGCTGTGTGTAATGTTTAGCGATATTTATTTATTTAATTATTCATACTGATTAACATCAGGATGTTAATTATGATATGGAAAAGGATTAATTGGATACTAATTACGATAAGGATGTAAATTACTTACATATTTAACTGAAATAGTACAGTTACACGGATACTTACATTTCCTCCATAAGTCTCTGAAACTTGTCTCTGGCCAAATCCATGAGGCCATCCACTTCCTCCTTACTTCTTTTAAAGTTTTCAATACTAAATGCATAAACTGTTACTTCACGTATTCCAAGATCTAGACACCACTGAAAAAGAAAAACAATATTAAAAATTATTTTACTTTTAGTTTTGAGGTAAGAATTTTTATTTAGAGGGGAAAAAATGGATATTATTACTTTAAAAAAATTGTTGAGCTTGGAGGTCAACCCATCACTATGGGTGTTATCGCTGGAGAGGAAGGGTTGAGGAGGGGATAGTTCTATCCAACTTTATCAAAGTATGACAGTAGACTTTTCCCTTAATCGCCTTCATAAATAGGTGAAAGAAAAAGTTATTTGTTGTAGAAATGACACTAACCACTATAGCCGCTATGACCGCTTTATGTAGTGCTTGCATAACTTTTCAAGATTTTTTTGCATCTTGGGTGGTACCTTGCTTCTGCCTACAATTTCTCAAAAAAACGGAGTGCTCAAGTACAAATTAACATTACCTTAACCAGGTCCATACATAACTTCTTGGTTTTCTATTTATAAAAAAAAAGAACTACAACTACTTAACTAGTATATCAAAATCAAAAAGTAACTAATATAGGTAGGTCTATGTTTTAAATCACAAAATATCCTTTTAAACTATGTCTTTAACTACTGAAAAACTCAATGTAAGTTAATTTTTTTAATGTTTAATCTAGGCTACCTGATATTACAAAAGCTATGGCTTTACATACAATAAAGCCATAGTTAAGCACAGTATATGATGTTCAATTACAATGATTAATGTAATTGTTATACACAAACTATGTTTTTTTTTAAATACTTTGCTATTACTACAATTCTAAACTTTAAAAAATGTCTGTTACAATAATCTTGATGTTTTCTAGAGGTATTGTGCAAACAATAGCCTTTCTATTACTGTTCACAACTCACCGCCACAGCTTGAGATAACTTGTCAAAGCCTCTATAATGGCCAGTGATATTATCAGTAATGATATCGTTGCATTTCTTTAAAAAAATCTAAAGAATATAAAGAAAATAAAAAAATGAAAACCAATAAAATTCATTGTTTTTTATGTTGAGAGTAGGTTAGATATAAGGAAACAGCATGCAGAGGAGAACAATGATAGCTCCCACCTGGAAAAACTGATATAATTCAAATATGGGCTTTATGTCTTAAGATATACTTTACATTGGCAGCATATATTAGGGGACAGTTCGCAGTCAGCGGGCTTACCGCCGTCAATGCCAATGTAAAGAAAAATACTTATAGTCCATATTTGAATTATATTCTTTTAGCTTTGTGGGAGCGGAGTCGTGTAACTGGAATTAGACCTTTACACTATCAACACATCATCATCATCTTGTTGCCCTTGTTCCATGTAATTTGGGGTCTTCTATTCTGCCCTGTTGATTGTTAGTATCATTCACAACATAATCTTCTACTTAAAAATCTTAAATTCACGTGACACATAGCTTCAGCCTCTGGGGCTATGCATAGACTTTTGCACAAAAGTTTCAAGCAAAAATGAGGAGTAAGAAAAGATTTAGGAAGTCAAGTTTTTTTATGGAAAGTCGCTAGTTTTTGCCGAAAAAAAAAACTTCATGGCTCGGGTTTGTATACATATTCACACGGAGCACAACAATCAGCCTTGCCATCAAATTTAGTTTCAACTCACCTTCAAAACTTCAGATAACTTGTCAAAGCCTTTATAATGACCAGCACTGGTATCCACGCTGTTCTTCTTCGCATAACGACGATTCCCATCCATTATAAACGCTACATGTTGCGGAATACGACCGGTCTTCAAGACTTTAATGCAAAATAGTTGAAAGAATGAAAGACAGTTCTCTTTTACCCAGGACATGGTTATTTGTTAATGACCTTTGTTTTTCAACGACTTCAATCGATTTAATACACTTATTCAATGTATGAGGTAATAATTATGAAGAACAAACGACTAAAACCACGTCAGAACTGCACATTGACATTCCTTATCTGTAAGGATATTGTACTGTTGCTGTGGGATTAAATTAAAAAGGAAGTATCAATATTCTAGACACGTATGGCGTTTAAGTATTATTTACTCAAATGCATAAATTAAAAAGCAAATTGAATTCATTTCTGCATTTTCGTGTCGAGTTATGTTTATAATAATGTCAATGTCAAACTGACAAAGTCAAGCGATTTTCGAACGTGTGACTTTATTTTTGACAGAATTGCAGTGCTGCCAACTGATACCAAGCAAATAAGCTTTGCCATGCACCAGACGACGGTAAACATGGTACCTTTGGATTTACATATTTCCAAATAGAGTAGGCTGTGGCTGTAGTTATTTTATCTGGCAAGTGGCAACATTTTAAGAAAAAATAATTGACAGCTTGTTTCGTGTTTGTGGTTCCAAAACTCCAAAATTGCCGAAAGAAAAGTTATTCAGGTTATTTGTTGGAATTCGTGAATAAATACGAATAAATTATTATGAGTAATATATTCAAGCTTAAACTGACTGCTTTAGGCCATCCTAACCCAGGAGATTTCAATTGTGAAGGTAAATATCAAGCTACAAGTTGTTTCCATTTCGCATCCTACGCATCGGTTGTTCATTCTTGCCTATTTTACAGATGAAAAAGAATACAGAAGTGTAATTCTGTGGCTAGAGGATCAGAAGATCAGACATTATAAAATAGAAGAGCGAGATGGTCTGAGAAATATAGAAAAAGACAGTTGGAAAGAAGCTTTTAACACCTACCAACGAGATTTGGTGAGCCCTGTCGCCGAGGGCACTCCCAATGAACAATTAAACTGGATACTATCATATGCTGTAAGACTAGAGTATGCAGATAATGGTACGTGACTTAATTACGATTACTGCGGTCATTGTCATTCAGATCCCTAATACGGGCTACTTATTGCAAAGCAAGTTATGTTACGATATTATAACATATTGTGTAGTTGTATTACACATTTATTGTAATCACAGGTTATCCAAGTATCATACTTGAGCTTGGTTAATTACATTTGAAAAACTTGGTTCTATGATATTCTATTATTTTATAAGGAAATATCCGCAAATAACTTTACATTTGGAACTTAGGCAAGGATATTCTACCTAATCGAAAGGATTAGGTAGAGTATCTTTGCCTAAGTTCTTGCCTATTGATGAATCACCTCTTGCACAATAATTATTTTTCAGTCGAGAAATATAAGGATGCTAAAGTGGAAAAAACAAAACAGGCTACACCCAATGTTGTGTCTTCCAATCCCCTGGATAATATTGATTGTAAGTATCACTACATATTATAAAACAAAGTCCTCCACTGCATCTATCTGTCTGTCTGTTCGTCATAAGCTCAAAAACATAGATCTTCATGCTGGTTTCAGGCATCAGTTATTAGATGATAAATTATTTATTTCACCAAAGCCAATCACATTACAATATACAAAGACTAAGAATGTATGGCTGATAACTAGTTCAAAATATTTTAAATACTCTGACTCCTAAACTAGGTGTAATGTACCTGTGTTTTAGGGGCGAGGGAGTGCGTTCTGCTAGTAATATTTCTTTGCATTGATTATAATGGGTACTTTATTCTTATTTACAGTTTCAAGTCCAGCATTCAAGGCAGGTGTAGAAAGAGTGTCTACATTAGCTGGGGTTGGGCCACACGCAGACCCTAAGTTCCGGTTGTTGGCGTTAGCAAAAATCCTTAAAACAACTCCCCATCCTGAACCACCGGCAACTGAGGTGAACCTCATTCAGCAACCATCTGATGTCTTGAAGCTACTGTTTGTTCAGGATCTTCGAGATTTGCAGACCAAGATCAATGAAGCTTTGGTTGCTGTTCAAAATGTGACAGCTGATCCAAGAACGGACACAACCCTGGGAAGGGTTGGTAGATAAATTGTTGAGATGATCAAGTTGGGCATCTTTTAAGATAAAAATCTAGTCTGTTACATTGACTAAATAAAAGTTACAAATACTGACATTATTTTTTCTTGTAATTACATTTTTGAAGATGCCCAGGTAATGTTGTACTAACTGTACAGTAGCTACTGCATCAAGTTCCCCCAAACTGACAAATTATCTCAATTCATTTTGAACTTAACCACCAATATATTTATCTTTTTTTTAGCATATAATATGTCCCACTGCTGGGCAAAGGCCCCCCCCCCTAGTCTTCCTTTTCACCAACATTTTATAGCTTAAAAAAAATTGCTGAAATTGGAGTTTGTGGTAACTTGATGCGGTGGTGACTGTAGAGCACTGCATTTACTTACTGTAAATTAAGTTTTGTTAAGAATGTAGCAAGATCTTTTCAGGGAAATAGTACACATTTTGAATTTTTAAATACAAGAGTGTACTTATTTATTTTCTAAATCACAGTGTGAGGTATTAAGACTTCAACTCCAAATGAACTGATTTGTAAACTATTTATATCAAGAAATAAAACAATAACTTTTATGTCTTAGTTTAATTCTGTCATTAAATAAACAATTTGTTTAGGTACTCCTAAGTGTACATTTTTGGTAAAGTAAACAACAGAGTGGCCACTAGCTACTAAGGTAAACAAAAATGTACATATCCATAAAAATCTTGAACCTAAAAATGCACAACACTTGCATACATTGACTGAACTACAGATCAGTTTATAACAAATATATAACTAAAGATTCAATGCATTCCACCTCCTTTCTCAAGCATTTGTGCGAACCTATTGGTAATGAGTAATGAAACATCTATGAACCTTTCAACACAGTTTGTAATGCAGGTTTCTGTGCGAGAGTCCAGTTTAGTCCCAGGTTTGTCCACACATTTGTCCCAGCAAAAGTCGTTGAATTCGTGGATCTGGAATTAAGATACGATTGAATAATCGGTGGTTCAACGATCATATTATTATATTAGGACGCTGTATCACTGACGAAAATGACAGCAACTAACGCAAGTAGAAAAGATGACGTATTGTATCTTTTTTCTTTCAACTTTTGCATGGTTTTTTGTAAGTTGCTGGAGAAAATTAATGATGCAATGGTACATAATTTATTTACCTGTGCATGGAACTGCGCTTTTTGTTTTTCTTGAAGGAGAAAATCTTGCAGTTCAGAGTCTGCGCCCTTAGGGACTGGGTAGTCTGACGCGTTCAGGTCACTCATGATAGGTATTGATTTTCAATATACCGACTTATTTTACAAGTTTTAATTCAGCAGCTCCAGCCTGATTTGAGGTTATACTGTCTTCTTATTACGTTTTGATTCGACTCAATGACATTCAAGACAAACTTTTTTCAAGTCTAGGAAGCCAAGAGAAGGATAAACTAAACGCATCATTTTTATTTTGGCTCGGAGACAATGGCTTTTGAGATTAAATATTGAAGTTTAAAAAGTTTGCAATTTCAGTCCTACTGCCAGTAGGGCTGCAAATACTACTATGATTTTAAAACCAATAAGCCTTCTCTTCTTTACGTGTCAATTAATCTCAAATTGTGATAGACCAATTTATATCAACCAGCACAGCTTCAACATTTTCTTCGTTATAAGCTTGAAAGGTACAAGTGGATGAGCAGGACAGGGGGTGGAGCATATATTACGAAGGTCGGAGGGTCTCCACACAAGCATTGTTTGGGAGGGATCGAAGATTCTCCATTCGGCCAGATTATATCTACAGCGGCCAACCTGGGACCGCAATCAGTTAAAATATTTCCAGATTGGCCACCACTGTTCTTCCGGGGCAGGTGTTCTTTCAGGTTGATGAAATATAGCGGGATAATAGGATGTTTGGTTCTCCAAACATCTTCACATCTTTCGTCTGCAGCACCGTCTCAAGGGTCGTATTTCTCAAAAAAAAAAAAAAACAGTTATCGCGTTTTGTGTTTTTCCTCTTTAACTTGCTATTATTATTATTTCGGAGAGACGACGAAATGAGTTATTGTAAACCACTAATCGATTTTCATTATTCACACTTCTCTATTTCTGCTTCTTTAGTGGAAACGGTTGTTAGGCATAGAGATCTAATTTTTGTTTAAGCCAAGTGGGCCTGAAAAGTCGAGAAGGGAGAGGAGGATGGCTGGTTTTCGGAAATTAAAAAAAGGTTCTAATAAAACGAAGTACTAGTAATTAATCAATACCCTATAATTGTCATACATCATTTTAAAACAATCATACATAGGTATTTTACAGGGATTTTTTTCCAATAAAATTAAGTAGTTTGTCGTTGAGCATTTTACGAGCGTTATCAGCAAACACATATTGACAAGCGTTCAGGGCTAATCTTGCAGTTTGTGATGAAGTTAGAGAAAATGTGTTGACACATATTTGGTATTCTCGTGACAAAGATGTTGCGAAAACGCCTTTGTCGTCCGTCTGCGGAAATAAAAACACATCAAGATTTTCATTTGTTTATAAATAATCCGTGGTAAAGCTTCATAGCGAGCTCAGGTTTTTGAACCGCAACAGTTTTGCTTGGTGTGAGCGGAACTCACACGAAACACTTCACACTAACATTTATGTAGGAAGTATCTACTTTTATTAAGAACTAGCTTCTGCCAGCGGCTTCGCCCGCGTGAAGTTTGATTATTGTCCCATGGGATCTTACTACCGGAATAAAATGTATCCTATGTTTTATGTGGGTCATAGCGTGATGATATAAACGTAAGAGTAAACAAATATAATAATAACAAATCTCCGAACTGCTAAGCTATCGGGAGTTACACGTGTTATTGTGAGTCAACTATAAAAGATAGACATATGCTGTCTTGGGATATTTTTATATAATTTTATGTGGAATATTTCCGTTATACATGATTTCTATGTAGCTTTAACCATTAAGGCTGCACACGCGACGGAAGCTAAAAAAACCAAGTAACTTCTCCCGTTTTCCCAACATTTCCTTTCACTGCTCTGCTCCTATTAATGGTAGCGTGATGAAAAGTATACTATTACCTGCTCAGGAGTATGTAGAATAATTGTACCAAGTTTCGTTAAAATCCGTCGAGTAGTTTTTTTTTCTATAAATAACATACAGACAGACAGACAGACAGACAGACAGACAGACAAAAATTTTACTGATTGCATTTTTGGCATCAGTATCGATCACTAATCACCCCCCGATAGTTATTTTGTAAATATATTTCATGTACAGAATTGACCTCTCTACAGATTTATTATAAGTATAGAATATATTTCATGTACAGAATTGACCTCTCTACAGATTTATTATAAGTATAGATGAAGATTCTTAATAAAAGTAGGTACTTCCTACATAAGAATAAAGGTGGAGGAAAGTGATTAGTTAATATACGCGGTCATCTTGCATTTTCATTTTAACCTCGTTTTCGTTATCAGCGACCCCGAAAACCATGAAAACGACACCCATGATGAAAAAACCGAATCTTTTGTTCGGCGCAAAAAAAGGTGCGTTGTTATGATTACCTACTCTACATGGACCTCACCTCAGTGGCTAACAAGTCTCGCTAAAGTCCAGACGCGCAAGTGTCCTTTGTGCAAACGTCCATTCGCGCTAATGTCCAAGCGCGCAAAAATCTATGCCCGCAAGTCTTCCTGATACTGGAGGAATTACGCATCTACATAATATACGGCTCAAAAACGTGAGCTCACAAACAAAGCACTTTATTTTTATCATGGAGGTACTTATTGTAAGGAAATTAATTGTATTTCGAAGGTTCCTACTCATTAATAAATCCTTTGTAATGATAATTTCAGAAAAGTCTATTATTCATTTTCAAGCACAAAATTTTAATGAAAACATTTTCATGGACTTCCTTTTATTTAACACTAGCTGATGCCCGCGCCTTCGCCCGGGTACAAATTATATACCTAAACCTTCCTCGAGAACCACTATATTATGTATAACAGCATCCAATTCTGTGCAGTAGTTTTTGAGTTTTTAGCGACTGACGCGGCGCGGAGGACCTTGTTTTATAATAATTATGTAGTGATGCTATCATATTGAGAGAGGGTAGCCCGCGAAATTAAAATATTCATTACGTTTTTTGCAATTTGCAGGCCAGTGCTAGGTTGTATTTTAATTAAAATATTATTCGCGACTGTAAGACGTATGTAGTTGCAGAATTATAATCATCAAAATCATTTTAGAACCCTCGAAGTTCATTATAGTGTAGGAACGATTTTGACATAGAAAAAGTCATTCCTACACCTTTCAATTCTATAAAGTACATACGTCTTACAGTCGCGAACAATATTTTAATCAACGTACAACCTAGCACTGGCCTGCAAATTGCAAAAAACGTAATAAAATTCGAATTTCGCGGGCTACGTTGGAGCCCAGACCACAGTGTGCCCAGACCCCGTATTCACAAACGTTCGACTCGTTTCCGATTCGACAATTCGTATATCTGTCTTCTTCTGGCATTACGAAAACGACCGAGATAGACATACGACTTTCCGAATCGGAAGCGAGGCGAATGGTTGTGAATAAGGGGCCTGGTTTCATAAAATAGATGTTTTTTTTTCGCATTTGGCGGGGCGGGTTCGATTCTTGGTTCAAGCAGGCGATTATTTCAAAATCTTTTAACGCAATTCAAATAAGTCAAATTGAAGTCTTCTCTCAGTAACTTCCTATAAACAATATTTAAGTTCCTTCTATGTGGCCTAGCCGTGGGACGTAATACTTACGCATATTATAACGGGCACTTCTGCATCATAAAGAAGTTTGAAGTGATGAGAATCATAATCTGGTGTTGACTTGGTATTGACATTACTTGTGAGGCAAACTTCTGTAAAAGGTAAAAAAAAGACAGGGATGAAGATGAGGAATAAAAATATGTATATTTTTATTGCTACTAGGATCTTTTAGATGCTAATGTTGCTGGTAGGAATCACTGTTGACATTTGTGAAACATCTTGATTTTTTTTTGTAGGTATTTTGTTCTATTTCTCAGAACAGTTTAGGACTTTAGTTCCAATTTTAGACCCCCCCTCCCCGATTGAAAGTGCAAATAAAAGTTTTGATAAATCAAATTTTGTGCACCACTTACCAACAGGTATTTTCAGTTCACAGAGGGTGGACCATGTTTCCTCAGTTCCACCATATCTGGGATGGATGCAAGTGCCATGCCCAAGTCTGTTTGGTTTAAATTTTAACATTTCAAGTATTTCTTCTGGGTTGCACACCTCACCACAGTGCAGTGTTACCTGAACAAAATAAAGCAGAAAATGTTAAGTAGGTACTACCATCTTGCAATCAATATAAAATGCAAAATTGTTTGTTGGTTTGCCTTTCTTTTTATCAGAAACAACCTCTTTTTTTAAGTTGTTAGATAGTCGTGATACTAAGCACAATGATAATTTTTATATAGGCAAGAGATTTTTGCTGGTTATCATCACAGAAAAATGCACAGATCTTGGGCAAAAAACAGTAAAGCAAAAACGAGGGTAAAGGATACTTTAAAATATAATAATTCTCACTTTCAAGCCTGCTTCTTTTGCCTGTAGCAGTACTGGTACAAAATTCTTGAACACTCCCGCCATGGGGTCACCACTTAATTCAATACCCACAATCACATCTGGGAATCTTTTATAACATTCTATTGCGAGCTTAGCTATTTCTTCGCCCTCAGAAACTGGTGATTTTCTATTAATAGAAATGATGAGGCAAGTCATCATTGAGAGATGTATAGAAGATTTCCTGGAAACAAGTTACATATTTTTTGTACCAATAACATAATGGTTGGTTACACTCTTGGCATTTAACAAATTGGTTGTGAGGCAAAACAATAGTAAAACAATGAGCATGACGAATTCATGAACTCTGTAAACTGATTTTATACTCACTGTATAGCTTCAACAATAGTTTCGATGTACTGTAATTTGTTCATGTATGGCGTGTCCCGTGGTGTACTACGGAGTTCAAGGTAACAGCAGCCATCATCTTGAAACTCTTGCAGCGTCAGACTAGTAGCCAGCTCCAATGCTTTAGGAGTACTTGTCAGAGAATGTGCAATGTTGAAAACTTGGAAACAACTGTGAATATGAATAAAAAAGATGAGTTGTAAAGATCACGCATACATAAATATTATATTCATTATACAATACTTGCATGGTGTGCGTGTTTGACCAGATGTAGAATGTGGTTGAAGCAAAATGAGGAATGTAAGAATTGTAGCAGGTAGTGTTTATGTAGTTACTGCCTAGTAGTTGAAGGCAAGAGTTTATGTACGTATAGATAATAATTATGTATCTTTAACTTTTTACATTATTTAAAATTAATATTTAAAAAGTAAATTAACTCATATAAAGCTTGTGTAAAAATTGTATCTTTGATCCCCAATGTCATGGTAACTAGAAGGTTCACAGGTATGGTGTGGAACAAAGAAATTATCATGATGATGGGGAGAACAAGTGCCTTTTGGCTTTGTTATGAAGTGTTTTACACCCTTTATATGCAACTATGTCAATAGGATACCTCCTTAGGCGTCAAAGTACTCCTCCGCATCACTGTCATCCGGAAATGTAACCAGAAATGAATTTGTATAGAAATAAATAAAATAATAATTTATATGAATATACTGTGATGTGATTGTTGTGGTTTTTTATTTCCATTACTTTTCTGACAATATGCAGCTTTATCTGCAGTTGACAATGTGAATAATATTCACTCAGCCATAATTATGATGCAGTGCTGTTTATTTACATTAGGTACATTTACATGCATAACATATTTAAATGAGTGAGTCATATATTTATTTATACCTTAGGTTGATACACTTATTAGCAATGTTAGGACTGAAGGAAATATGCAGAACCGACGGTTAACCTTGGCTAATCAAAGATATATATCATGAAGAATCAAATTGATTGGATCTGGTTTTATGGGCACTGTAGGTCCCTAAGCAGACTGCAATAAAAAGGGGTACCTCAAGGAGCTTAGTTAATAAAACTGATTCAACATAGATCAATCAAAGTTATTTGCGCAGTACAATTAATAACTACTTTATTCGTATCTTGTAGGGTGGTGAATTTAAAAATATCCCACTTACTCTGACAAGTCTCTCGTGTCGCCGGCGCCGATTTGAAATTCATCAAAGAAAGCATTCGTTTGGTCTTCGAGGCCAGAATCAGCGTGATATCTCTTTAGTTCTAGCATAGTAGCTGGGCTCAAAGACCCATTTAAATGAGCATGCAACTCCTAGAAATGTAAAATTATTAAAATGGAATAAAAACATCAATTTTTTCAAACTATACGTGTTATGTACTTACAACTTTTGGCAATTCGACAAAGAAAGTATCAGAATTCATTATGCGTTTCTAAATAAAAACAACTAGCCGTGTCTTTCAAAACTTTCCGAATTGCAATATAATTCGCACTCAATCTCAAGTAAATACTTCTTCAAAACAAGGAAAACTGTCAGTGAAGAATAAGATCAGAGTTATCTTTGGAAATGCACATGAACCAATCACGAGTTAGTACTTTATCAATATGATGTGCTATTGGTGGGAGTTTGTATTTGTTTATGTCACCTTTGACCAATGAAAATACATTTCGTCAAAAAAACCAAATAAACTCAGTTCTACAAAGCCACTTACTCAAATCTGGATTTTTTTAAATATTGCGAAAAATGTCAAATGTTATCAGTGACATTCAAGTGATAACGATACCTATCACTTTATTTCTTGCTGTTTATTTTGAAACAGTGCTGGTTAAGACTTCATGTTAACTACTGAAATATGTTCAAATTATTAGTTATAGTGTTCTGTTCAGGTTTCAATTATTATTTAGTTGAAAGCGAACCGAATGTCCCAATAGTCATTACGACTTGGTGGTTCTCAAACTCTACCGTAAAAGGTAAACAAACTTTATTAATAAAGTATGTACATTATTTAAATCGCCTATATAGACAAGAAAGCCGTTCTCTGTACGTTAAATCTCTTTTAATTTTCGACTTAGAAGCGTTTGTGGTCATGGGCTGGAGAACAAACAGAGAACAGTCGAAAAAACGGTGTTTCGGATGGGAGAAAATATTAATTTTGTCCAGTTTTTTCTCCGTAAACTTATTATAATTTTTTTTTTCTGTAAAACGTTTAATTCCATCACCATTCCTTTGCCCCCACAAATTATTTGGAGCCTATTTTATGCATCTCTGAGAATATAATTTAAACTCATTTGGTTCCAGCCTGGGAGGTTCTTAAAGAAGGAGGTACAGCTTTAGATGCTGTAGAACAAGGTGCTTCAGTATGTGAAGTTCAGCAATGTGATGGCACAGTAGGATATGGAGGAAGCCCAGACGAGAACAGTGAGACAACACTGGATGCCCTTATTATGGATGGGTAAACCAAATATGTTATAAAATATTTATTTATTTATTTATTTTTATTTAATAAAGTAAATAACTGCTAAGTCCTTAATCTTAATAATTTAAAATGCAATAAATAAGTCAGCAAAATGATAACACAATACACTCATTATTTTAAATAACAAATGTGCAAAGAATTCTCATAATAATTATCACTTTAGGTATGTTAGCAAATGGGTAGGTATTGAGTTGTTATCTAGTTTGTACACCATAGATAATACACTATTATATTGTACACACTGTGATGCATCAAGCGTCACTTGCACCAATTTGTATACACTTTTCTAAATTTAAAAGCAATTTTCACGACAAATAATGATTGTAACTTGGAGATAGGATCGTTTTCATGAAAATACATATGAGTTCCAAAATACTATGGTCGTGGGTAACACTTTTAAAAGTTTTTAAGGGTTTACATGTTGGTGCTCCTGACTGTATAATGAGAGATCCCTTTTTTTTTTTTTTTTTTAAGGATGGGAAATCATCAAATGACCCCCCCCACTCTGGGCGGAGCGGGAGGGAGTGTCAGACTCTTACTGACTAAAAACCATCCATGTTCCTTCCTCGCCTTTTACGTTCCGGGGCCGCGGTATCTCTTTCGAACAGGCCCGCAACCCCGGATCGAACAGGCCCGCAACCCCGGATGAGAGATCCCTTGATACTGGTTATTGCTTGGTTGATTGCCAAGTGTACCTATTCTTTACTTTATTAAATAAGCTGGGATCTTCTTTTCACCATGCAGAACCTTCGTGCTATGATAATTCAGATAGTTTCTGGGGTATCCAGACAATTTTTTAAATTTCTGTCTCATTTTTCAGGAAAACTATGAATGTGGGTGCAGTGGGAGTTCTTCGCAGGATAAAAAGCGCCATATCAGTAGCGCGCCATGTTCTAGAGCACACAAAACATTCATTCCTTGCTGGTGAATTAGCCACACAGTTTGCTGTTCAGATGGGCTTTCAAGAAGAATCTCTTTCTACTAGTGAGTCTAAACAGCTGTGGTTGAAATGGCACAATCAGAATCAATGCCAACCTAACTTTTGGATAGTAAGTGTATCAAAAATATTATGATGTACAGGGGCCTAAAATGGCCGGTTTAGCAGAATCATTATAGAAACTTGAAATGAATTGTGTTAGAATTTTTAAAATAGACACAGACTGTTCTTTAAGACCATTTTAAAAATTGTAACTCAATTCATACTATGATCCTATTATGATTCTCTAAAGTGGCCATTTTAGACCCCCAGAATCCCAAGATGCCAGTACATTATACTACCCGGAACTGTAAAAATTTCCCCATTAACCTTGAACTTAATAATTTTGCAATAAAGTTAAAAATCTATTAAAGTTGACAGGCTGTAGTAGCTTGATGACTTGGCGCCTGAACAATAATATTGTAGGATCAAATGAATATATTATACTAGCTGACCCACGCAACTTCGTCTGCGTCACATATGAGAGAAAAACGAAAGGAAAAAAATCCCCGTTTTTCCAACATTTTTCATTCCTGCTCCGCTCCTAATAATCGTAGCGTGATGTTATATAGCCTAAAGCCTTCCTCGATAAATGGACTATCCAACACAAAAATATTTTTTCAATTCGAGCCGGTAGTTCCTTAGATTAGCGCGTTCAACCAAACAAACAAACTCTTCTGCTTTATAATATTAGTATAGATTCATTTGATCCTAGATATATGAATCAAATAGGGAAAGGTGTGAGTTTATGTAAGTAAATAAAATAGCAAAGTTTCTGAATAAAGGTGAACGCACACTTATCCGAGCCGATCGAATGAATTTTAGATAGACCTGTATGAAATCCTATAAAACGTCGCACACTTATCCGCGTCGAATCGGACGAATAGAACGCTCTAAACCGCACACTCATACAAACATGCGCATCGACACGGCCGGCGGCGGCCGGCCCCTAAGCAGTCTAGCCATGCTGTCAGTAGCGCGTGCCGCACAGAGTACATTATCTTAATATATATAAATCTCGTGTCACAATGTTTGTCCTCAATGGACTCCTAAACTACTTAACCGATTTCAATAAAATTTGTACACCGTGTGCAGTTTGATCCAACTTGAAAGATAGGATAGCTTACATTTCAATTTATGAGACGCAGACGAAGTTGCGCCGGTCAGCTAGTACTATTATATGCATGCCGCACCGAGACGAGTAGTCACGTATACGTTTTTATCGCGCATTATTTTTAAAACTGCCACGAACGTATTGCGCGGTATAGGGTATAAGTTTATTTATAAAAACTGTCCGATAGAATGAGAATTTTTACAATTAAATTTACTTAACAGAAACAATTCCAAACTTGTCGTAGCAGAAGAAAGTATTTTTCTGTAAATAATTTGTACCTAATAACGTAGAGATTTTTATGTAATATTTTTGAATGGAATGGTTTTCATAATTCCTTCATAATTCATAATCCAACCGCGGCTCGCTCCCGCCAAAACTTGTAAAAGGTTACGCCGTAATCACAAAGTTGTAGATATAGGTTCTACAAATTGTTTTGTGTTAATATTGATCGGGTTTCCGTGTTTAAACTATCGTTTTTTGATGAGATTAACCGTCGCCATAAGATAACCTATGTAAATTGTATTTGTAAGCTAGCCATTCGATTGATTGATCACAACAGAATGAAAATGTTTTTATACAAAAACATCATAAAAAAGAGACAAGCCGTAGGGTTGTCTCTTTTTTTAAAAAACTTAAAGAGACAACCCTATGGCTCCCATGGAGCGTAGGTAATTATAGCATCAACTAGGCTTAGTTACTGTACTGTCCATATTTATACTGTGGATAAACGGATGAGAAAAAATTCTTTTGGCGCGGATAAGTGTGCGTTCACCTTAACAATGTATGTTGTAGTAATGTCATTGATTGTCAAGTACCCACTATTTATCTAATCTCAGGGAGTCAAGCCAGATCCAAGCAAACAGTGTGGCCCTTATCGTCAAATAGAGAAGAACATAGATAGTCGTCCTGAAGTACAGATGATAGTGGATAAATATAATCATGATACTATTGGAATGGTAGCCGTAGACGGTAATGGTGACGTAGCAGCCGGCACTTCAACGAATGGCGCTAAATATAAAATACCTGGGTAGGTTATTTTTATTTATTAAGTTATCTACACAATTATCATCTACTAAATTACAATTGCGCTCTTCTTTCTCACTGCTCTTTTTCTTTAGAAATAATTATAGGGTAAGAGCTAAATACAGAGATGAATAAAATGAACACGAAGCTATTATCTTGAACTTACGTTTAACGCTTCCCAATTATGTCAAAAGTATTGACAGGTCGACGCGGAATTGATCGCTATTTTAAGTTTCCTCACTGTATCCGACTTGGGTGTTCTATGTATAATACGAGACGAGCAGTTGCAACAGCGTAATATATCAAAGTCTTATAATCCTTTATTGGAATCTTATCCATATTTATATGTGTTGATTCTTTGATTGCATTGAAAACAGGAGAGTTGGCGACTCTCCGATTCCCGGGGCAGGCGCATACGCAGACAATGAAGTAGGAGGTGCTGCGGCTACCGGCGACGGTGACATCATGCTCCGGTTTTTGCCTAGGTAAGGCAACCACGAAGGAGATTGCGGGACGAACTGGACAAGTTCCGTCCGGATTGAAAGGAGGACGCGCGGGTTCGCGAGAAGTGAAGGGAGGCCTTTGCCCAGGTTATTTAAAATGGTTGTCACCATTTTAAATACATTGAAAAACCGAGTGTGTCAGTGGCCAGTAGTAGCCTACTTCCAACAGTGGACTACGATGGGTTTAGTTGTCACTAAGACCTGCATTTTTTTAATTTTATAAGCAAACCGTAATTAAAGAAAGTAAAGCTATGTCTCGTATATTTTTTTCAGCTTTTTAGCAGTAGAAGAAATGCGTCGAGGAGCTTCCCCTACGGATGCTGCACAAACAGCAATCGATAGAATAGCAGCGCGTTACCCTGATTTCATGGGAGCTGTGATAGCTTTAACAAAAACAGGGCAATATGGAGCTGCATGCCATGGAATCCCGACATTTCCATTTGTCGTACAAGATAAAACTCGAAGAAAGTTTGATATTGTCACTATTAAATGTTGATTTTAATTAATATGTGTTTTTTTGTAAATATAATATGAGGCATTTTCAAGTCCAGCTTCCTCTGAATGATACGATAGATGGCACTGTGCAAGACTGATTGTAAAAAGGTTTTTTAACTTGTGCGAGGTTTGCTTTTTGAGAATTAAAAAAAAATAGTTTCCAAGAACTCGGTAGATAGCGTTGGCGCCGCAAGAATCGACTGTGGCAAAAGATTGGAATCACTCATTTCTTAAATCAATGAAGAAGTAGAGTTTGGCCAGCGAAAGCTGTCCAAAAAAAAAAGGCGGGACACTACTTAATGGGGTTGGCAACTGTGGAACTAATGGCGCTAGCACCGCTTGAACCAAAACATCGTCATTGGTTGAAAATCTGTCAATGTCATTTTATATTTCAAAATAGTTTGACCTCATTGGTCAGATTGGGTCTATGCGGTGGACGCGCCATCTACAATCAGCTTTAACTTGCCAACCCCATTAAACGGTGTTGATACTTTTTATCAATCAGAAGGAAAAACGTAAATTAAAGTTTTTGTGTCATCTAAGTACGTAACTCGAAATGATGATTTTAAATCGGTTCAGTACTTTAGGGAATATAAGGCCAAATAAGTAGTAAACATTGTGTACATCGTACATTTAACACTCATTCTGGTTCAAATGACTTTTTAAATCTTTATTTGTTAATCATAGTGAATATGTAGTCACTTTCTCGTCGAACTTCTGATTGTTTTCGGCATTATTTTAAACAAAACCAATTTAAATGTGATAAACGTAAACACAAAATCAAGATGACTCAAGTACGAAACGTCTTAAATTATTGTCATACATATCTTATATATATATAAAAGAAAGTCGTGTTAGTTACACCATTTATAACTCAAGAACGACTGAACCGATTTGGCTGAAAATTGGTGGGGAGGTAGCTTAGAACCAGGAGAAGGACATAGGATACTGTTTTTTTTTTTTTTTTTAATTATTTTCGTCGGTATGTAGTGGGTAGTAGTAGGTAGGTAGTAGTAGGTAGGTAGTAGTAGGTAGGTAGTAGTAGGTAGGTAGTAGTAGGTAGGTAGTAGTAGGTAGGTAATAGTAGTTAGGTAGTAGTAGGTAGGTAGTAGTAGGTATGTAGTAGTAGGTAGGTAGTAGTAGTTATGTAGTAGTAGGTAGGTAGTAGTAGCTAGGTAGTAGGTAGTAGTAGGTAGTTGTAGGTAGGTAGTACTTTTGACGCAGACGAAGTTGCGTGGGTCAGCTAGTTTATAATAAAATCGTAGAGACCAAAAAATCTGTACGTTGAAGATTTAAAAAAAAACCGACCAGGGTGACTTAAAATAAGTAACTGAACATATTAAAACCATTTTTAAAATTCGTGTTTGTTTGTTTGTTTGACCCCGCATCACGTAAAAACTGCTGGACCGATTTTGATGAAAACTTCACTAATATATTAAAATAAACTCAGAATAACATTTAGGCTATAGAAATTATGGAAAATGATGGAAAAAGGGGGTGAAAAAGGAGGGTAAAGTTTGTATGAGAAAATGTGATTCCTTGGTCCAATCTACTTCAAATTTTGCACGTATATGGCACGTAAATTGATTTCAATGCATATCTCCTAAGATACACCGTTTTAAATAATTCCGCCGCAAAATAATGATCATGTACCGGGTGTGTATTTTCATTATGCGGAAGGATGTGTGTGATGTGCTCTTTGAAAATTGTATTACAGGTGCTTACGACCCACTCTCTGTAACCCTTACTTTCTATTATGTGACGCAGACAAAGTTGCGCGGGTCAGCTAGTACATTATAAAACTTCTGAGAATAATTCGTGGACAGCTTTCGTTGGCCAAACTCTAGTAGTTGACGTTGCGCTGTCGTACGCAACTGATAGAATGCGACCGCATCGGTCGAATCGCCCGCATCAGCCGCACCGAATCGAAAGATTCGACGCGGATAAGTGTGCGAGGTTTCATAGGATTTCATACAAGTAGGTAATTCTAAAATTCGATCTTTCGGCGCGGTCGATTCCTTCGGCGCGGATAGGTGTGCGTCCACCATAAAGAAGACAAGTCCATATAATAACATTTTCATTGTCATGAACTTTTGTATTTGTAGGTCTCTATGGTAATGAAATCAAATTCAATCAAAATATTTTATTTCTAGGCCTAGATGGGCACTAATTTATAAACCGTCGAAAAAGGTGCACGGTTTGCGTTGGTTGATTCCTTTTTATTATTACCAAATGATTTAATATGTTACAGCATTAGTACTTTAGTAGGCCCGACAATAGGTCGTTGCTTACTAAACAAAATATGTAAAACAAGATAAATTTAAAAAAAGTTTCCCTATAGCCAATTAGCCATAAAAATATACCCAAGTCTTGCACAGAATTTTCTACCGTTTTTCCGTGCAACCCCTGAAAACTCCGAAAATATCCCAGAATATCTTACTCCTTATTTCTTTGGATTTTATTACTGCTTTGTGGTGTACAAAAATTATTTGACGAGCTATACCAACTACACTTTTAATCAAATTACAAGGGATCATGCAAAGAGATTTCAACAAAACTGCTTAGAGCTAAACTAAAACAAGCCAATAAACCAGGTGTCAGATAAAAAAAATGAATCCATAAACAACCGACACCACGGTGCGAAACCAAAGTCAGAAACGCAAATTCATCGGCCATTTTGTGTTTGACTGTCTCACTGCGCTCACAGTTCAACGTAAGTTTAATTATTTTATTTATTTTTCTAGAGTATTTAAATTATTTGTTTTTGTTGTTCTTTCTACGTATTAGTTTATCCATCATCAATTTAATTCATATTTCAATTAAAATTTCGGTTTTATGGTGTGCAGTGTTTTTGAGTGATCGAAACCCCCACGTGGTTCAAGTTTCAATTTCCATGATGAGAGCTAAACCTTAATTCATTCGTGGTATCTACCATAGTGTTCACACGATGATGGCCTTAACGCGTCTGATTTTCACTAAACAACGTTTTATTTTGTATAAATTAAAATAGACCACGCTACTAATATTCTAACCTTATCAACAGAATGGCGGACGCAGCTCCAGCCGGTGGACGTGGCGGTTTTCGCGGCGGCTTTGGGTCTCGTGGTGGCGATAGAGGCCGTGGTGGTCCTCGTGGCCGTGGACGTGGTCGTGGTCGCGGCCGTGGACGCGGCAAGGAAGACCAGAAGGAGTGGGTGCCAGTAACTAAGCTGGGCCGTCTAGTACGCGAGGGAAAGATCGACAAACTCGAGAGCATTTACCTGTTCTCTCTGCCCATCAAAGAGTTCGAGATCATCGACTTCTTCCTTGGCCCCTCTCTCAATGATGAGGTCCTCAAAATCATGCCTGTACAGAAGCAGACTCGTGCCGGTCAGCGTACGCGTTTCAAGGCTTTCGTGGCAATCGGAGACAACAACGGACATATTGGTCTGGGTGTGAAGTGCAGCAAGGAAGTCGCCACTGCCATCCGTGGTGCCATCATCCTTGCCAAGCTGTCTGTTCTGCCAGTCCGTAGAGGTTACTGGGGTAACAAGATCGGCAAGCCCCACACAGTTCCCTGCAAGGTTTGTATTTCTTTATCAAATTCAAGCTGTAGTTAATTCAATATTTTATTTTTTGTATTTCAATGATGATACTGATAATCATTTCATTCGTGGTATCCCCTGAGGTTTTCCAATGAAGTTCGTAAACGCGTCTGATTTATTACTTCTAAAAAACCCATTTCAGAAAAACCTTAGGACCATTTCTAATATTTTCAATCTCCTATTTTCAGGTCACCGGAAAGTGTGGTTCAGTCACCGTGAGGTTGATCCCTGCTCCTCGTGGTACCGGTATTGTGTCTGCTCCAGTCCCCAAGAAGCTGCTTCAGATGGCTGGTGTCCAGGACTGCTACACTTCAGCTCGTGGCTCCACTGGTACCCTAGGAAACTTTGCCAAGGCCACTTATGCGGCTATTGCAAAGACCTATGCCTACCTCACTCCTGACTTGTGGAGGGACATCCCATTGACCAAGTCACCCTACTCAGAGTTCAAAGCCTAAAGACAGTTTTTTAAACTGAAATAAATGTGACTTTACCATCTTTTTTTGGCATTTTTATTTTTAGTTCATATTATTATTAAAATCCTGTTTTTTCATTCTGGATTGAAATATTATAACTATATCCATTGGTATGGACAGTGCTGTACAATGTTGTGCTTTCCTTCTCGTAGACAGATTGGAAAGTCCACACATAAGGCCCATAATTTTTCATGCTGCTAATAGGTAGTGATCAGAATCATGAGAAGCCTCTCCAACCTACCTTTCTGTTGTGGGTATCGTCTATTATTACTACTATTTACCCACTTAAGGTGATTGCCTAGACAGACCTCGCCATACATTTTCCAAGCTCTGTAATCTCCGTAAATAAACGGTTTCTGCAGAATAAAAGCAAGTATAATGGTACTTTATATTTTATTAAAAAAACAGTATTTCTAGGAGAATTTGACCCAATAAAAAACGAAAAATCTTTACATGTGTGAGTGTACTGAATCGCGCCATCTGACAGAAATATTTAGAACCACGAGAAAAAGTTCGTAACTGTTGTAATACGAGTTTACGTTCGGTAAACATTTATTATTTATAGATGGCGCTGTCCGAAAATTCGAACAAGCGCCAAGGTTATTTATTAGGTAGGTACCGATTGACGACGAACGCGACGTTGCCGTTACTCAGACCAGACGCACCCCGAGTCACCCGCATTGTTGCCATTCTTCCATTCTCAGCCCATGCGTTATAATTGTCTTGACATCTTGCGAATCAAAATTGTGTTTATAGCAAGTTTGCGCTAGCGCGCGGGTTTGCCCGCTAATTTTACATTTTATGATTGATAAAATGATTTTTATTTGGAGATGAGAGAGAATGCCAGAAAGTGAAAAAAAATATCTGCGACGTGCCTTTGGTTCACACAGATACAATACTAATGTAATTATTGTATTATCTACTTTTAATTTAAAGTAGGTACCTAAGGATTTAATAGTAGATTGTATCATAAGGGAGCAAAATAATATTTTTACGGCGAGGGCGCTTTTTTGAATCCAGAGCGAAGTGAGGGATTCTAGAGTAGAATCCCGAGCGTAGCGAGGGATTCTTTAGTAGAATCCTGAACGTAGCGAGGGATTCAAAGTACGTCGCCCGAGCCAAAAATATATTTTGCGCCCGAGTGATACACTCTACTTTTCATCACCCACTATGAGAAAATAAAAGGCGCCTCATATTTTATTGTAATATTGATATTTAATGAAACAGAGTAACAACTAAATTGAAATTAAGTAGTATCTAATAATAAAACAACTAAAAACTTATATTTACATTTGAGACATTTTCACAATTTTGAAAATTAATTGTTACAGTTTTATTAGGAATAGAGATTGTTGTAGATTTAATTTTATTCTGCGTGTTTGAAATAATGTCTGAATGTGGCTCATTTTGAGGAAAATGTGACGGTGAATCTCTTTGTTTGGATGTAGATGGGCGCGGCGACAGTGGCATGGATGGATTAACTGAAGGTTGCAATTTAATGTTTTCCACGATGCGTTCACATGTTTTCGCCTTGTTCTCAATGGAATCTTCTATATATCCCTCTGCTACAGCACTCGACTTCCATCCTCCATGTCGCTTGAGAACAGTTAAGTCCGCTCCAGAATCTGCCAACAGGGTAGCAGAAGTGCGACGAAAACAATGTCCTGTATATAGCTTGATATCTGGTAACTTCAAATAAGTAGCGATTTCTTGTGGCATGTAAGAAATTTTATTTTTTCCCATAACTTGTTTGAAGCACTTGCCATTTTGATAACGGGTGAAAAACCGATTGGTCTTTATATCAGCAGGACGCAGGTCCAGGTATTTCTGTACAATAGTTTTGTATTCTCCTCGGATTACGAAGGATCGGTCAATTTTTGTTTTTGTGTCTGTCAGCTTTACTAACAGTAAATTATCCGAGTGATTTTCGACATCATCAACAGTTATTTTTAAAAGTTCATTGCCACGACAAGCTCCATGTACTCCGAAAATTAAAGCCACCTGTAACAAAACCGAATGTGAATAAGACAAGTACCTATCTATCGAAGTACAGGTTACAATAAAATGCGCATTTTAAAACACTGGTTATACTTTACTAATCCACCCACCATATATACATACATAGTTACTTACTTTTACGGCAAGAAAGATGTTGTCGGGTGCCTCATTAAGGAAAGTCTCCACGTTTTTGACTGAGAACACTTTGGATTTTTTAGGTTTAAATCCATCAGACATCCTCTTCAGATACGCTATTAATTTCGAATATGTGTCCAGTTTTACGTCGTTATTAGAACTGACTGTTGATTTTAGCATTGAGTAGGTACTCCAAAGTGTGGAAGGTTGTTTAGTTTTGGCTAAGTACTGGAAGTAGGCCAAAAACACAGATTCTGAAAAATTCTTGGCGCCTCTTGAATTTCTCCATTCAATAAAATTACCATAAGCTTTCATATATTTCTCCCGGGATTTTGCAGGTAGTAGATTATCCATCACATTTCTTGCGTCAGTTCTAATACTATCAGGAGTTAATTCTATACTTTCACTGTCACTTGAAGAACTCATTTTTCAAAACAAAATCATGAATTTCTATCAATCCGTGAAAATTGACGAAAACGCGGGCTATAGTTCGCGCGTTTTTAATTTTATTTCTTTTTTTTTTTGTATTCAGCCGGCGCGCGGCGCTACTATGGGCCGTCGCACCAGCCAGTCTTTATTCAAACAATATTTGCGTTCGATTTCTTGGGCGCTGAACACAAGATGTTCCAAATTCAAAAAGTGCGCGGCAAAGATAATTGCGGCGCACTTATAAAGAGGATTAAAAACTCATTACTGCCCGCTAAAAGTTTCTTATAGAAAACACCACCTTTGGGTGCACTTAAAGGCGAACCAAGTCGTCTTTTTCGAATAGATGGGATGAAAAAATCTTTCTACTGTATGTAAGTAAAAAGATTACATCTACATCATCATTTTCATCTTCATCTTACATCTATTGATTGAATCATATTTAATTCATGTGAAACCAGCAAGATAAGTGAATAGGTACACAGACAAACCACTTTGGTTTTTCATAACTATTGCAAATTTTAATATTATTAGCACACAAAGTGCGTCAAGATAAATTGGTCTTGCCATTTAAGAAGTTTACCAAGAAAAAGGGGAAACGTAGGGCAGTATTTTTGGTCAGTTTTTTTAAATATCAGAACATCCTACAACTTGTAAATCAGAGACTGCTGTACATCGTTTATTTATGTTTCGGGGTTTTTAACTGTCAGCAAAATGTTGTTCTCAAAATGGTAGCTGTAGTTCAAATTTCGCTCGTCTGAACGGCTAACTGAGTAGTAAGCACCATTCAGGTTTAGCATATTTGGCGACTCTACTACTGAGAACCATTCAAACGTCCGTGAAAGAGTTTTTATGGAAAAGTGAAGTGTTTTTTTATTGACGGTAAGTGTTATTTTTATGTACAATGGATGCTTTTCAAGGTGATGTAGAATTATATTTAGTAATTACCCTTAAGGCGCGGTGTTATCTCAATATTCCCAAAAATTGGTTTCTTAGAACGTCGAGTATGACGTAATGTAATAAAAATAAGTAACGCGAAAAATACAGTGAACAGAGAAGGGTATAAAGAAGAATTTAAACCGAACAGAATAATAAATAATAGTCTGATATTCCCAATAAAAAATTGGGAAGTTGTAGCACAAAAATAAACTTTGACGTCAAAGATCTCTGTATTTTCAGCGATAACAACAGTTTTTTTTTTAAGAATTTAGTAGGTTTTCCATTTTTTTAAAACTTTAACCAAACCATTATTTAATTTTATGTCTATATTTTAAATAATCTAAAGAAAAGCAGTAAAACAAATGCCCATTCGCAGCTTACGTCACATTTCAACACAAATATCATTTTCAATTTTCAATCTTATTGACGCTCCATAGTGGTGACAATAGTTTACGCGGTCATACTTTAGTCGTCGGGCAGCGCTCGACTTGGATGGTTGGTACCGGACGCTCTGTGCATAATTCGATTGTAGTTTTCAAGTAATTTATGACTGAAAACAGTGCGTGAATTGAACTAAGGTTCTGTGGCGGACTACTAAGGCTACTCACTGCCTAATATTGAAGTAAAAATTCAGTCTCAGTGGCAATATGGGCAATAAAAATAAAATGTTGCGAAAGAGTTTTACAAGAGAAAGACGAAAAACTCGAAAAAATGATGGAATGTTTGGGTAAATAGGATGATTACAGTATTGTATCATAACATTTGAAATTTGTATTTAGTTTAGTTTACTTACGAAACTGTATAAATCTATAGAAACGGTATTGACAATTTCTACAAACATTTTGCTAAATCCAAAAACAAATAGGTGCACTCTATTTTGATGTCTATAGAATGCATATTTGAATGAGCCTAGTGCCGTTTGCACTAGGCTCTCTGGTCGAAGCAACCATCGAGGCGATAGCCATATTGCAATAGTAGGTATATGTAATAAAAACAGACTTGCAGATAAATCAGAGTGCGTTCGTAATTATTATAATAATATAAATATTGCACTAGTTATTTAAAAAGCATTTTGATTCTTTTGTAAGATTATTTTTATAATATTTATTGAGTCATAAGACCAGTGCCGATAATTTTTGAAAACGAAAAAAATCACAGTAGGATGAAACCCATTGGAAAAGAAAGAGAATATAACAAAAATGAAAGGAAAAATAATTTACGGGCGAACCGAGGTCGGGAAGTGGGGGTTGGGTAAAAAGCGGTTTATCTCGATTTCCGGCAAAACTACAAGTCTTATGGAAAAAAGTGTAATGGCAAAGTTGTAGGTAATAAAAAGATCTACAACTTTTGCATTCACACTTTTTTCAAGTAACCTCAAAATTTATGTGAAAAATTCAAATAACCAAGTTTTTGGTTTTATATTTTTATCTTTTACACAGCAATTTTTTTTTTCTTCAGCAAGTTGTAGATCTTTTTATTACCAACAACTTTGCCATTAAACTTTTTTCCATAGGACTTCTAGTTTTGCCGGAAATCGAGATAAACCGTTTTTTACCCTTAACCCTCCCCCCTTCCCCCACTTCCCGACCTCAGATCACCCGTAAATTATTTTTGTTATATTCTCTTTCTTTTCCAATGGGTTTCATCCTACTGTGATTTTTTTCGTTTTTTTACCGTTTTCAAAGGTATCTGTACTGGTCTATATTAGTAGTATCTTAGTTTCTATACAGACGGCTTCGTGTAGGGTCTTTTTACACCCTTTATTTCTTAGTTTATAATAATAAATACTACCTACTTATTTTCTTTTTTAGATCAATGAAACGGAAAGTTGGTGATACTAATATTGGTGAATTTATAGATAGTCAGTACCCTTTTATCGGCGCAACACCCGATGGAATTATCGGCGAGGATACAATTGTGGAACTTAAATGTCCAGTGACAGCTTATAAAAAAGGGATAGAGGAAGCAATTAAAGAAAATAAAATCCAGATATATAAATACAATAAAAAAGAAGATAATTACTCAATCAATCGTAACAGTAATTGGTACTTTCAAGTACAGGGACAGCTTCATGTCACACAGAAAAATAAGTGTATTTTTGCAATTTGGGGTGGACAAAACCAAAATTTAAAATTAGAAATCATAGAAAAGGACGACAATTTCTGGAATCTTAAAATGGAACAAGAATTGGTCGGATTTTATATGAACTGCCTTCTTCCTGAAATAGTGGACCCCAGACATACACGTGGCATGCCTATACGCAATGGTATTATATTAGAAACGCAAAATAATTTACCAACCGAGCAAATACCAATTAATATTCAGCCAGCAGCAGCTTCCATTCCCGTGGATGATCCCTCTATCGTCTAAATTTTCCAGAATTCTAGCTTACGTCCCGGCTCCGCATTTTCTTAGAAACATTATGGCATTTGTCATTTTGGAGCTGTGATATTATTGCATTTATTTAGAGTTTATGTGATTTTTAAGTGGTCCGAGGGCCTTTATGTTGGTTTTATTTTCTATTTTTTTACCGCACCCACTAAGTACCTATCTAAAACACAAACATTAGTTTGAAATGGCCTTCCATCCCTGATACTGACTTACACCCGAAAAGCATAATTCCCCTTCTAGAGCAGTCGGGTAAAATTCGGAATGTTTATATTTTGACCTATTTATCATGTACTGTAATAAAAATAAACAGTAGTGATTTAATTGTTTTTTTTTTAAATTGTTATGTGTAATTATATATTGTATCATATTATGAACCGACACTGTAATTACATCGAATTTTAGAACGCACGTCATAAGTAAGTATATTCAACAGAAAACATCTGATTTCCTTACATATACTATGCAACTTTCCTTGAGCACACAAACGCCCGTGTTAGCGTTTGCGAGTGTGTGCATTACCGTAAAACGCGCAGATGCGGTTGTGTGAGTGCGGTAATAGCGATTAAAATCGTAGTCAGTCCGCGCCTTAAAACTTTAAAAAAGTATAAGATTTAGAAGAGGAAATACAAAATCAAACGTTAGCAACACTCGTTGATTGTCATCACATCACATACCGGTATGTACCTACCTACTCTAAAGGGAATCGTTAATTTTATGGTTGGACACTGATTCGGTGTTGCCACATTAATTATATCTGTGATTATTCTTACAGGAAAGATACTAATCGATTTCGAAAACTTATAAAAATACGATTACATTTTCTTAAAAATCTGTAATCAAGTGATTTTCAAACGGTGTTATATTTATTTTCTTTTAATTATATTAAAAACAAATAAAACACTCATTGATTTTGGCCTTCAAATCATTTTATCTGGCTACACCAACTGTCAATAATGACAAATGCATACAATGAAATGAAAATAAAAACATTCAATGTGGTTTCGATTACTTTTCGATAAGTTTTTTTCATTTTGTTATAATGGACTCCTATACCGCTTTTATTGAAGACCCGGCTTTACCCTTGGACACTCAATCTGCTCATGACGATGACCCTGGCGCTATTTTGTTAAACGTTGAACCGGCTTTATATGACAACCTAGGCATGAACACTCCTGCGCACGATCTTGTTGCCCTACTAGGAATGAGGATTGAGGAACCAATGTGATGCGGCAATTGCGGCTTTGATATTATGCATCGCAGGAGACGGCCTCTGAAACCCGTTGAAATACTATCAGAAATTCGACTATGGACTGCTAGTGGTAAGCTAATGTTCTGTTTAGCAGTTTTTAAATAATCTTTTCTATTATCCGTACAAACTGAACAAAAATAAATATGCATATGTCTTATTTACAGTTTACAGCTCAGTGCTTGGTCTCTCATTCTTGCTGGATGTTGGCTCTCAACAATTCAGGGATTCGAGAAAATGAACAAAACACAAGTAGTGGTCACCAACGACAATAATTATGTGTAAATTGTGGATGTTCAATACTACGTATTAAACATCATGTTCTGCGTACAAATTCTGAAAGAGAAACACATAGGAAATGTAATTAGCGAGTAGATATTAACACGGCAGGTACAACCAGATTTTTATTTTTTTTATTTTATGTTTGTGTTTAGAATATAATTTATATGAAATAGAACATTGAGTAGAGAGCAGCGGTGGCCCAGTGGTGGCGGCCCCGACTTACGTTCAGTAAGTCGTGGGTTCGAACCGAGGCAGGCGCATTACTTTGTGTAATTTAATTCATCACCGCTGCTCTCAAAACAGTGAAGGAAAACATCGTGAGGAAACCGGCATGTCCTAGAACCATAAATTCGAAGACATGTGACATCTACCAATCCACACTGGGCCCGCGTGGTGGTTATATGTATAGCCCATTCCCTCTCATAGAGAGGAGGCCCGTCCCAGCAGTCGGAACATTAATAGGCCGATGATGATGATGATGATGATTTCTTGGATTGTTTCTTTTTAACAGCTATTATTATTTTGATTCTAGGTCCAGGGTCAATTGCGAATTACCAAAATGAATAAATGTTATTTCATTTGCTTTATATCTGTCACCCAACCATTGACTGTAATAGAAGTTAACCGGGATGAGGAATTTATCAATGCTATGATGCCGAAGTTGGTAACTTTCTTTAAAACATGTGTACTGCCGGAAATTATTTTGAGACGAGTTGAAAAAAATGCCAAATGTCTAGACATCAAGGAATTAAAAGGTATGAAAAATATATTATGTCTTACTCATTTCCTAACTTATTCCTCAGGTCTCTGAGGTGTGGGTTCAGTAAGTATAGTCTAACAAAACTGTAAATTCATTTGTTGCAGGGCAAACTGCTTCTTCCAGCATTTGATTCAGATCGCACGGAAATTATATAAATGGAAGTAAAAAGTGACAAGTAGAAGATTAAGACTGCACGGCGACGGCAGCGAGACCAAAAAGTAGCGCGTAGAAGAGAAGATATTTAGTTATTATATTTTTTATGTACCTACCTACTTATCTTTGTCTGGTGGTACCAGTCGATGGTTCGAACCCAAGCGACTTTGCTTTGTGTAAATTATTTCATCACCACTGTTGAGAGGAGGCCCGAGTCTCAGCAGTGAGAACATTATAAACTATTATTATGCTATTTTTGAACGTAGCGATGTATAGTTTGTGTTATTTGTTAGTTTATAAGAATTTTCTATGTAGATATGTTTCACTCATGTCGGCGACGAGACCATATCTCCACACCAGGGTGCAAGTAGTGGACGTGCAAATAATGCATCGTGAGTCGTTTTACTCGTAGTAGGAAATTAGTTTTGTTTGTTTTGAAAACTTGTTATGAAAATTGATGGTGAAAATATGTAAATATTTTAACGGAATCTAGTTAGAATCATCATAGAATTATGAAAAAATGCCATGATACCAGTTTTAAATTCCAATAAGACATAGAAAATTGCAAATTAGAATTTTTGTCTCATAATTACGTAAGTTGAAAATGTGATTTTTTGTTTATTAAGTTAGAACTTTTTAATTAGTGTAGAAAGGTTGAACTTGGTCTAAAACCGATATTTATGCAAAAATTATGCAAATCGGCCCAGTGGTTCAGAAAATATAAGGAAAATTAGATAGCAAAAATTGTGTCCATCGTAATTTTTATAGTTTTTGTTCTAGAATATTTTTTGTAATTAATGTAAGGTGCAATATTGTTGTTTCATAAGGTAATATAGATAATAAGCTATGTAAAAATGTATATATTGTAAGGGTTATTTTAAATAAATAAATAAAATATGGGGCTCCAAAGGTTTCGGCTTTCGCAAAAACAAACGCGAAATTGGGCTTAAAAATCGCGGCTCTCGTTATGGGCGGACAGGGCCGTATATAAGACGAGAACAACGGCGAACGATCGTCAGTCGCAGCCCAGCCATCGAGGAAGAAACAAGAACAAGCAAGAAGCCGAAACCTAGGGATAACCAGCTAGAAGAAAATCCGGGTTTTATTCCCTGCTCCTGCCTGCCCCCTCTTCCCCCGAGGTCTCCGTGGTAGTCTACGAGGTCGCCGGTACCCCCCCCCCCCCCCTACGCATTCAGGGGTGCGTGGAGGCGAGCGTCACCAGCCTACTCTGCAAGGAGCGCCCGTCTACTATTGGGAGATTGTCCCAGGTACCTTGACTTAGAGTCAGGTAGCCGAAACAACTCATGTATTTAGGTACCAGTCTAACAATTCAATTGTAAAAGAATATTTATTGAAGTTCAAAATTGTATAATAAGTAGGTATTCTTGAAACATAAATGATATGGTTAGCTAGCAACCACTTGTGTGTTGTTGTGTAAGATACTTACATGTGCCGTTATATACACTTACGTGTGATGTTATATAAATTGTAATCTACGTACATAATTCTTTCTAATACTAAATTCAGAATCATAATTGTAAATATCAAAATATTTAAAAAAACTATGTTATCTTTGTATGGTGGTACGAGTCGATGGTTCGAATCCAACCAGAAACTGAGAGTGAATAAAACGATTATTTGTATGAAAATATGAACCATAGAAAAATATTATTAATTTATAGTAAAGGTACTTACAATAAAAAGCTTTACAATTGAATAAAATATCTTTTATTTATTTAGTACACATCACAATTTATTTACACGTTATGTACTATTTAGGTTCAGTCACATAACAACCTATATAGGTACAACGTACCTTTATTACCCACAATAATTTATCTGAATAATTTGTTATGGCACAGATATTATAATACTGTTATGGTGAAAGGTATCGGATATCGAGCCTGGAAACAAAAGTATGCATAGAATGGATTGGAACATAACAATTTAACCTCTAGTAGTATATAGTAGGGTAAGTCAGGGAGAGTTGCCTATAGTTTAAAAAAAAAATCATTATTAATTATATATGTAAGGTACTAAATGAAATACACATAGTTAATTTGAATCACTGTTTATTTATGCCATTCAGATTAAATTTGGAACTATTGTGTAACATATTTTGATTCAAGAATATTTTTTAAAAATAATGTAAAATAGGCATCTCTCCCAGGCATGTGGGTGAGTTGCCTATAGATACCAGGGATAGATGCCCACAAATAATTAATACATAATCAGACATTACACGTTAGGCATTCCGCTGAATCTTCACTGCAATCTTCATGAAACCATATTTCGCATTGAACACACCGTAACCAGTCGCATTTCTTTTTAGTGGCGTGATAATATTCCCCACACACTACACAAATATCTCCAAGAATTTCGTATTCTATGTCTCTTTCTGGTGAAATCCAAATCATATTAAGAAGTTGCAAATCCACGGCTTTGCAACTTCTTAATATGATTAACAATCTTTTTTTCTTTGTTTCAAACAGAGTCAGGTCCAAGTCGTCCTTTTTTAGTATTGCCTATGAGAAATCGACGACGAAGAGTTCTGTAAGGAATATTGTATCCTTTACTTGCTTGAAAAAAATTTAATGATTTATCTTTTACTAGAGAAATGGCCTTTTCTAAGTCTTCTTCACTTCACGTAGCTCTATTAGAGCCAGAAGGTTTTCTTTTGTATTCATTTAGCATCTGAAAAGATAAAATATCATTAATATTTACTAGGCATCTAACCCTGAAACTTCATTGGGCATCTCTCCCAATCATTAGGGAGAGATGCCTATCGACTCTGAACGTACCCGAAAGCACTTTCAATACAAAAAGGTGGATTACCAACAAAACAAGATCACAATGTTAGGTTATAAAACAAAAAAATACTATTTACGAGAAAAATTAGGGGAAAAAAATACTGCAAACTAACTCAAAGAATATATTATACCGATTTAATCAACTACACTTACCTTATTTTTGGAATTCACAACAAAATACTATTTTAAAATAATTATTGTCCGTATCAAAACTTTCACACTGACATTAGCTGTCAAATTGACATAATAAGGATGCGTTCCGATTCACGTAATTTTTTAATTTTATTTTTTAAATTCAGTAGGCATCTATACCGTATAGGCGTCTCTCCCTGACTTACCCTATGCTTAGTAAATAAATTAAAATTTGTTTGCTATAATGTAAGGACATTCATGTTTTATATAATTTGGTCCTTTCCAACCATGTTTGAATAAAACGCCATCTAGTGGTGTCGAAAGTTACTACTATTTACTTTGCATGTGTGTGTAAAGAGCATATTCAAGCGGCTAATCTTTATTTTGATGAAATCTTTGCATGATACTAGTTAACAAGCACAGTGATTATCTAAAAAAATCAAGTTAATGCCCTAGGTTTCGCATTTAATAAAGTTGTCTATTAAAAATATCTATGTTAGGTGTAAAAATTGAAAATGTTCGAAACTGTGGATGTGTCGCCATCTAGCGACAAAATGGCAAAGAACTCGATCATCCATCCACCTTAAGAGGTTAGGTTGTGTGTGTTACCCTGGCAGTGTTGTGCATTTTAACGTGAGACCTTAACAAATATTATCATGAGCAATTTGCTTATTAATAGCTAATTTTGCTATTAGTAAGCAAATTGCTCATGATACTCTAGATCTCTCGCATCTCAAATTCACAATATTTTGACACACATTTTACCATTGTATGCAAGTATCTCGATTTATATAGAAATCGGGCCTAGCACAACACACTGCCGACGCGGAAATGCGCGGGAAGGAATCACGTTTCGCGTGATATGATTTATACAATAAAATTATGAGTTTAGGCCGTCCTAGTCTGCATCACCGCGCGGGGGAGCAAATTACACCGCTAAGGCCCGGTTTCCACCAAAGCGGAGAGATGTGTCGACCAATCACATAGATTGAAGTCTTCATCGCGTGACTCGTCTTTCTTGTGATTGGTCGAGTCTTGATCTCTCCTCTCCGGTTTGGTGGAAACCGGGCCTAAATAAGGCAGATCTGTGCCTCCGTCGCTCCGCGCACCGCGGCGTGACGCATCTTCAGTGGGTGAACCGCCTAAGAGCTGGATTTCACCTAAGACCTAAGTGGAAATGCTTAGAGCTATGGTGTAGGTATTCACCGAAACTGCTGTATTGTGAGAACGCTGACTAGAGGTGTGTACCTGTGCACCTACTACTCACGCCCCAAGTTTAAGAGATTCACGAAACGAAAGCGATCGCCGCATACCGCACACGTTTCTTTTCGTCTCCGCTGTGCGCTGCTGTTTGCTTGGCCGCCGAGTGAGGAAGCTGCTGGCCTATTAAACAAAATATGAGACATCACTCCTGTTTCCACTAAAGCTAAGCGGAGACGAGAACCGTATACAGGGTGGAAACGTTAAACGAGGCAATAAGGGGAGCTACCTTAACCGTTGCAGCTACATGAAAATGGTCTTACGAAACTCTCGATATTTTTTTGTAATAACTTGATCCCCGTGTCTCGACTTTTTGAGTACTACAACCTCAGATCAAATAAAAAAAGAATTTTATTTGGTCTGAGACTGCAACTTGGGTTGGCTTAGAAATTTTTGATCATTATTAGTAACAGAATCGATTGGCATCAAGAAAATGTTTTGTATAAAATGGCAATTTTCTTGCTAACTGTGCATTTTTGTTTAAATCTGTGATTGGGGATCAAATTTTTACGAAAAACTACGGAGTTTCTTATGATCATTTTCATGTAGCTGCAAAGGTTAAGGTAGCTCCCCTTACTGCCCTGTTTACTGTTTCCACCCCGTATAACGAAATTCTATTAGTGGTTTACAACACATTACTTGGCTCTTTTGGTGGAGTCTGAGACGTGGAATTTTACAACAATGGTTCTACACAAATATAACTATGTATATCTCTTGATGTGAAGGGAGAAGGGAGGTGCTAAAACTTCACACCTGTAGTGAGGTACATCTGTCTGTAGTACACCCCCAGCTTGGAGATGGAGATAGGTAATAAAACAATATTTTACATTTTACTAAAATCTTTTACTTCTTTTTCAAATAAATCTATTGTGTGATCACATACTTTTTCTAAATCTTTCAAACCTCTTTTCAATATTTCTAGGGCAGGTGTTTCTTTTGTTTGTATCCTGAAGTGCATTTTTGATTCAGCTGGATGTGGTACTGTGTAGCCGCAGAAATCTACATCTTCACTGTAAACCAGGTTACCCAAATTAGTTAAATTTACAGATGAGACAACACCGCTTGCTAAGACACAATTTATTTGAGCTTTATTTGGTGTTTCAAAGAAATAACTGGGACAGTGGTTAGTGCATTTAAATTCTAGTAAGTTGCTAAATTTCATTGTTATCTTTGTTTCGACAATTCAAAAGTGGTCTACTTGAAATGCTTTGATTTTGCTGAAGTGTAACTAGATTGCAATATATTAGAGAAAATGAATGTGGGAAATACTCACTATCTGTTGATAATACATTTTAAAGCATTTCCTAATGTATGACTTTCATTTTGAAACACGTAGGTTCTGCATGTTGGGCCAGAGTCCTCATCACCAGGAAGCTGAAATATTCATAAAAAATGTTCTAACTGTAGAGGTTATGTTGTCATGTGGTGTATTTCGAAAACATTGTAGTAGTATACCCAATTATTTAAATTAAGGGTTCAGCTGAAATTGTATGAGAAACTTTATCAAATGGCAATTTACCTCGGATATCTTCATTATTTTCTTCAAGTCAAGTTTGTTTTCCTGAAAGTATTTGAAAGAGAGGGCAAAGCCGTTGTCAAATAAAAGTGATTTTTAGCTTCAGTCAGAGTAAGTGAGTTAATACATTCAATAAGACGACCCTGTCATCCACATTTATTTAAAATTTAAATAGTTCTTCGCAAATTCAAAATTACTTTCTGATTCTGTGATGAATGTTTACAAACATTTGACAGTTCACCAACGACTGCTGTCAGAGTCAGATGTCAGACTGAAACTAGATACACATTTTGAACTTTTAACGTAGGTGCAACACAGTAACTAGTCTTTTAAGTCTAAAGCTCACCATACAAAGCCCGACATTTATTTCATGCATATTCCGAGGCGTCTTTTCGATCAGATAATGAAGCGGAAATGTTTAAGTTTTTCTTGGACTCATGTGTACACAACCATAGAGTATCAATCACACATACTGCAAACAGGTATAAAATGTTTCCTTGAAATTGGGAAAACCGTACTGGGCTGTAGTTGGTGTCATCTTATTCATGGTTACTTTGGCACAGCCGTGAAAGGCAGGCCTTTTTCTCAATGCTTACATCATCACATTTTCGATTTATTATCTGCAGAGCATGTCTCTGAAGGGTTGGGTTTTTTATCACAGATATTGCTGCCATCTGTGTGTTTAAGGACACCATTTTTTCAAGTGTTTGACAGCTTTCAACTGTCATAACGAGAACAGGTATTTTAGACTTCTTACATTCGTCAATGAAGTAGATAGTTTAGCGTTGACAGCGGTTGCCTTGTGTTCACAAGTTCGAATCCTCAGACAAGAATTACTTTTTGTTTTATTTGGTTGAACAAAAACTAACAGCGCCATCTACAAGCTTAGATACACAGTTTTAAAAACGAAAACCAGAGTTGCGCATCTATCTTGTATTATATAGTGTATCATCTTTGGTCTGGATTTGTGGCCAGTCGATGTCTATAGGCCCACCTCCTATGATTTGGGACTTAAGGGGGAAGCGTCAGGGTAGCCCACGAAATTCAAATTTTCATACGTTTTTTGCAATTTGCAGGCCTGCAGGCCAGTATTAGGTTGTATGTTGATGAAAGTCTCGTTAGCGACTGTAAGACGTATGTATTTACAGAATTATAATCATCGATATAATAATAATCAATACAATCCTCCAAGCTCACATACGTAGGAACGACTTTGACCTTGAAAATATCGTTTTCGACTTATATGCACTTAGAGGGTTGTATTGATGATTTTGATGGTTATAATTCTGTAACTAAATAAGTTTTACAGTCGCGAACGACATTTTCGACTTGATACAACCTACCACTGGCCTGCAAATTGCATAAAACTTAAGAAAATTTGAATTTCGCGGGCTACTCTGCCGCTTTCACCATAAACATAACTGGCAAAATGTGAGTTGTATAGGTACATCTCTGCCTAATGAAACATTTATCAGGAAACTACACCACAACGGAATCCGTAACGCCTCTCTGGATCTTCTTACTTCATATTTGAGTGGTAGGATTCAGAGAGAGTTGATGTTAACGGGAAAAGATCTCCCGGATCCGTAGTAAGAATGGGGGTACCCCAGGGCTCAATTCTTGGTCCATTTTTGTTTCTCATTCATTTAAATGACTTGCCTTACCTCATAAAGGATAATCATGATATAGTATTGTTTGCAGACGACACTTCTCTTTTATTTAAACTTAAACGTCAGCAGTTAGTTACGGATGATGTTAATAGCGCCCTGGCAAAAGTCGTTAATTGGTTTAATGTTAACAACCTACTCCTGAATGAGAAAAAAACCAAATGTATTAAGTTTACGATACCCCATGTAAGACAAGTGGAAACTAGTGTAGTAATCAAGGATGAAGAGTTGAAACCGGAAGACAGCACAGTGTTCTTAGGCATAACTTTGGATGCCAAGCTTCAGTGGGGCCCGCATATACACAAATTGTCAAAAAAACTTAACTCTGCAACATACGCCGTTAGAAAAATTCGTGATTTAACTGATTTGGAAACAGCCCGTTTAGGTTATTTTAGTTATTTCCACAGCGTGATGTCGTACGGTATGCTCTTGTGGGGCAATGCCGCCGATATTCAGACTATTTTTGTATTGCAAAAAAGGGCAATTCGTTCAATTTATAAATTAAGTCCCCGATACTCCCTTAGAGAAAAATTTAATTAATATTCTTACTACTTCTTTCTCAGTATATTTATGAAAGTCTTTTGTACGCACACAAAAATATTAATTTGTTTAAAAAATACAGTGATATCCACAACATAAATACGAGAAACAAACAGTGGACCATATGTGGGTTACATTTTTTTTACCCCTCAACCGTCTGACAGTTTGAGTTCTATAAGCGACCTACCCAAATGTCCTTTCTTTGGTATTGTTCGTCGTTTCGTTGAGCTCCTTGTGTTTTAAGTCGAGCTACACGATAACTGACAAATGCTTGCACTGACTGGACAGGTTCACTCAAATCTGTATGGTTCTTTCTTCAAAAGACCATCTCAGACACTAATATCTACATGATCCTCATGTGAATTGAGCAAGATTATGTCTGGACTTCAAAAGAGACTATCACCTCTGAGTTTGTTTCGGATGTTTCTTCTCAGAGTAGGCAGCTAAGAAACACCGGCTCCATCTAGTTTAAAAAAAAAATTGACGTGTTTGTGAAAACCTACTTACAAAATAAAGATCATTTATCATTTAATTCTTTGGGAATTGCAGATAATAATTGAATATCTATGAATTTTAATTGTCAAATGTGACTTGCACTTCCTGCCATATTATAGTATATTTTATAACGAGGGACTAAACGAAGCCATTATATACCCGAGGTGGTTTGACTCCCGAGCTTGCGAGGGAGGCAATGAAAGCGAGGGTATATTATATTGGCGTTTAGTCTCGAGGTGCAAACTATACTTTTCACTTCGAGTGCGAGAAAAATAGTCATTTAAAACTGAACAAACACTCGACAAAAATTCTGAACCGAGCGATCAGTTTTTTCTTCTATCAGGTCAGTCACAGATTAACCATTGAAAACACAACACAAACTCTCAACATTTTCGCAATGAAGATGATCCACACTCCACAGATAATTAGTACCTACATTACTGCAGCGGCTAGAAACCTCTGTTGCTTTGCTTTTCAAAATCAACAACCATACATTTTTCTCGCGTTGAACAGTTCATTTGTTTTTTTTTTCAATAAACCGCTTTCTATTAGCATGCCAATTCGAAATTTAAATAAAACCTTTGACAAGTTACTCTTTTGTGACCATTTTTCAGAGTAAAAGATCGTTCCATTTTTTAATTACTTTTTACTCCCTAGGGAATAAACGGTCACTTTAATCCCGCTTCGTAGGGCTATAACGGCGTACTTTTAGAGCATGAGAAGTGAAAAATTATTTGTTTTAAAATGTGATTCATTTGAATAATATTATGATGTTTTGTAATATTTTGTGACGCAGTCGGTCAGTATCCATCACTTAGGAAAGACACCAAACTTTAACAGAAAAGTGATTTCCATATAACTAAAATACTCTTTTGCCCGGAAGTCGTAAAACTTAGGTTGGTAAAAAAAAACATCTACAAAACTCTGCAATATTTCTAGAACATAAATACACTAGAGAGACTAAAAACAACTTCTCACATTTTTTTGCTCTTTTTTGCTACTTTACAATTTTATTATTACTTTCAATTAGAAATTAGGTCTACATTAACAGCTCCTAGCGGTGTCAAAATTTAGTTCAAATTATTAGTGAGGACGGAGGAGGCAGCCACAGCCTAACGTTAGGTGTAATGAAGTGCTTATAACATCCGAAGTAATTTCCCTTTACAGCCTTTGTCTCCGAGTTTAAATTATTTATCTCATCATTGCGCTTCGCGAGTGATCTTTCTCGGGGTAAATTAAACTTTGCGGTAGGTAGTTTGGCCCCGTCATCTGAATGTTCCAACATATTATTATTGTCTCAGAAACTTGGAATGAAGAACCAAGGGAGGGAGATATTGTATAGGTTGTAGGGCTTATTAGAATCTAACAATAATTATCTTCCTCAATAGTTTTATTTGTTCCTTCAATATAAGCATCGTTTTAGGAAATAACGTGTGGTTTAACATTGATTTAAAATGAGATCCTAGCTACCATTATCGCAGTTGTAGAGCAGAGTTGACAGTGGAGCGGTCGGAGAACGGACGGAGCCGAAGTAGAATTTGTCTGCTTTGCATAAAAACTGACTGTCAAGAGAAATAATGGAACTGCAAAAATAATTGATCTAAAGGAATTTTAATGGCGTGTCATGACACCTACGTCGACATTGTTTAGTTAATGGACAGTATCTTGGGAATCCAATAGGACCTAAGGACCTAATGCAAGGCACTTACTGTGCCTGCAATAGTTGCATTTTGTACATACAGGGTGTAAACCACCTCATCACGAAGCCAAGCCATCACCAAGCATTCCGTACATCAAACTAAGTAACTTTACACAAATAATATTGCTGGGACACAACATATTCTTATTCTTTATTGCACACAAAAAACAGATATAAGTACAAAGTAATTGCAATCTTGAAGTCCACTCACTGACCACTCATCACGAAATCTCGGAAGCTACTGGGCCGTGAGGACTAAAATTTGGCACAAGCACTCTCTATGGGGTACAGGCGCGCACTAAGAAAGCATTTTTTTTTAATTCGCACCCCGAGGGGTTGAAAAGGGGTGTCAAAGTTTGTATGAAAGTCCTATGTTTTTAAAGTTAGAGATATGAATGTAAAGCCTGAATGTTCCTTTTGGCTTCTAGGTGCTCACTATGAAAAGGTTTTACGAAATTCGGCCCTTGAGGGTACAAAAAAGGGCTTTTTATGCTTGTATGAAAAAAGTTAAACATCCAAATTGAATCTTAGGTACGGCAACGCGTTATTGCTTACTTTACATTGAAATTAAAATTCGGAAGCCGATAAAGATCCAAATTGAATTTTACGACAACGCCATATTTTGAAATAAGAATGAATGAATTGAAAGTTACTTGAGGTTTATTTTCAGTTTTTAAGCGGAATTTCTAGGTGGCCAGTATGTTTCCGTGACTATGCAGGCATCTGTTGAAAGGTATTGAAATGAGGTTCTATAACGTTTTAAAGTTTGTATGCCAATTTCTAGGTAGCCAGTATTTTTCAGTATGCAGGCGTCTGCTGAAAGGTAAGAAAAAAACGTTTCAAAAAACGAACTCAAGCGATACACGATCAAGCTCATTTCTGTTCTACGATATTTTGCTGTTACTGCTAATTTGCTTTGAAATATTTGACATCATCGTCTTTTGGTATGTTTCACTTGGTAATTTTAAACTTTAGGATAATCATTTTATTGTGTTCTTACCTAATTGCCTGGTTGGAATTTTGTTATGTCTATTTCTTCGCGAATTACATATTGTGTATTTCACACTTTAGCTATAGGTCTTTTAGTATTAGTCGTTCTTCCTAGAAAAGGTGTCCTTGAATACCTACGTTCGTTTTTTAATTTGAGTGTTATATCTTTGGTTTAGGCTGGTGTTGCAAAAGAATAGCTATAAAGAAAATTACGTTTCAAATAATGTTTTTTACGTCACATACTGGTCGTGAGCATTGTTTAATTAAAATGGATAATCAAATTATTATCACCTCTAATGGAGTGCCAATTCTTAGCCAAATAGTAAATATTCCTGACAATGGCGCATGCTTATTTCCATCTCTATCCTTTTTGGTGCATCACTCATGGCAGCGGAAGAATTATTGCCATTTGAGTTCCAGGTGTTTCCAGGATCAAACAGGGAGTAAAAATAATCCGATTCTCAGGAAACTTCAATGAAGGTCATTTTGATGTTTTAAAACCGTTGGCTAATTTAAATGTCAAAGCGCGTACGGTATTTTGCGTATGGGGAAATCCACCGCGGGCCCAGTGCGGTTTGGCAGATGTCACATGTCTTCGAATTTTTGGTTCTAGGACATGCCGGTTTCCTCACGATGTTTTACTTCACCGTTTTGAGAGCAGTGGTGATGACATTATAAAACTTAAGAAGACGGGTATTTATCGCGAATTTACCTTTAATTTAATCCCGACGTTTCGACCGGATTGCACCAGCCGTGGTCGCGGGGAGACTGAAGTACTGGAGGTACCGCGACAGCAAAGTGAAGGTGTTTATTCAACTACCCTCACTCATCTTCATCTTCTTCTCTCTTCTTCTTTCTTTTTATAATGTGTTCTGATCGTGAAAGTTTAAAAAAGACAGTGGTGATGAAATAAATTACACAAAATAATGCGCTGGTCTGGGCCACGTGTTCGAGCCAGTATTGTGCGTGTCTAACAACTGGGAAAGGTTTCAACCTTTCAACCAGGAGCGGTCAGGAGCTGTTTATTATTCGATGCGTAAATAGTTACTGAAATGTCTTGCCATGGCACCTACGGAACCACCTGTGAAGTAATGGAAGCGGGAGAACTATTCCCATTTGAGTTCGAGGTGTATCAGGATGGAATTTTTATTGCTCTTTTCTTGGAACATTAACTTTCACACTGAATCTCATTGAATAAACACCAACGTATGGAACACGCGAGTGAAACCGCGCAGGCACAGCTAGTTACTTATACAGGGTGGTGATGACAATACGACAATAAATTAAACTACGCATACCTCAAGACGTTCCTAACAAACAAAAAAAAAATCGTTTGAAAATATCAAGTAGTTTAGTCACAGGAAATTATTTTTCACCTTCAACATTTGCTACATGATGTATCTGATTTTAAGGAAGCACTAACAGGTTAACGACCCCTTGCCAACTCGCTATTTAAAAACTTTCGCTAAATTTGATTTACTGCAAATTAGACCTTAAACCAGGCCAATAAGAGTCATAAAGAGTATCCTTAGAGTTAGATTTTGTCTGTTTTTTTTTTTTTTTAATTTCGGTTTTGGGTTTTTTTAATTGTGTAGAATTATTCCTAAGAACTAGTATTACGCGTATTTTCATTTATTGTCGTATTGTCTTCTCCACTCTGTATATAGCTTATGTACAAAGGCGAGCTTAACCCAGAGTTGGGTTTTCTTACAGCAAACCTTATTTTAAAAGCGACATTTGCAGGAGAGGATACACTTACGTATGTGCATTAACATTTCATCCTCCATTAATTCAACTTATGAACGAAACTACATCCAAACTTACAACAACTCACAACAACAACAAGTTTTTGTTTTTAGGGTGAAAAATCATGTTTTGTGGTAGAACTCAATGTAATGCACCTAGACCGTAATGTTTTTGGTGAACATGGACCTTAAAACATTGTGCTGATGGATGGATTAAGTAGTACGGGGGTCGTAGAGGTGTTTAAAGTAAAATTCAAACATTAAAAACTTGTCCAAAAGTTGGAATTTGACCCCCAAATCCCAATATCTCCGTAACTAGAAGGTTCCCAGGTATGGTGTAGCAAAAAAATAATCGCAATGATGGGGAGAACAAGTGCCTTTCGGCTTCGTTATGAGGTGTTTTACACCCTTTAACCCTTTATGTAAGCGACTCGTTCCTATCATGTTTATTACTTTCTTTTTTACTCTGTTTCACAATACCTTCATACAGTATGGAATTCAATTCGTTATCACAAGCAACAACGTTTGTGTATTTTATCCGGGAGCAGAGCAGCTTTATTAAAAACATTCCGCACGAGAGTTTGTGTGTAAATGTTTGAGTTTGACTATAAGGATGAGATTATTAAGACACATTGTACGCACATTGCGCACCTTCTCGGCTAATCTAACAACTTTTTGTGTTGACTGTAGATAATATATTGACTGCAAATATTGTTTAAGTACTAAAACCTATGGAACTTATTATGTACGAGCACTACTACCACCCCTTAGGAGTCTTACTCCTGCTTATCGACAAAAATATCCAGAACGACTTGACAAGAGTACATAAATTATAGATAGAAACTAAAACAAAGAACACATTTGAAACTTATCTTTTATCAGTCCTTGAAATAGTTTAATAGTTCATAACATCTCTCTTTGTCTACACTAATATTATAAAGAGGAAAACTTTGTTTGTTTGTTTGTTTGGTTGTAATGAATAGGCTTAAAAACTACTGGACCGTTTTTAAAAATTCTTCCACCATTCGAAAGCTACATTATCCACGAGTAACATAGGATATATTTTATCCCCGTACTCCCACGGGAACGGGAATTACGCGTGTGAAACCGCGTGACGTCCGCTAGTCTACACTATAATATTATAAAGAGGAAAACTTTGTTTGTTTGGTTGTAATGAATAGGCTTAAAAACTACTGGACCGTTTTTAAAAATTCTTCCACCATTCGAAAGCTACATTATCCACGAGTAACATAGGATATATTTTATCCCCGTACTCCCACGGGAACGGGAATTACGCGTGTGAAACCGCGTGACGTCCGCTAGTCTCTTATAAATTTGTAAAAAAAAATTAGGTAGGGAAGTACTGAAGTCGTAGCCAGGGGGGCTACTCTCCAAGTCCACCAACGAAGATACAGGGCCCGTCAGTAAGTAGCTTTATACAATGAAATTAACCCACTCTGTAATATTTTCAGATATTTTAGTTTTAAACACATCGGGTGTTAGGACAGATGACCAATCGAGTTGTCATTAATTTTAGTTCGGGCCCCTAACGAATCTTATGTTCGTAAATGATACGGAGTAGGAAACGCCCGAACTTTGGCCGACACTACGGGTTTCATGCTTAGAGAAAAAATGGAGTAGTGTATATCTAGGTAGGTCTGCAGGTACCTAAGTATAGGTACTTCAAGAATACATAAAACTACAAATGTGCATAATTCAAAGTACCTAATCGAGTTTCCTGCTAAAGGCGAACACACACTTTTTTTTTTTTTTTAAAGCCGTTTATCTCTTGCATTACAAATAAATTAATAAATAACATGCATGCAATCACAAACAGATCGTATTAAACAATTCAATTCAGTTCAATTCATTATTTATAAAATGTTTTTTTTTTCAATAATAAATAACCACAAATAAAAAAATAAAAAAAAAAACACGAAATGTGGTTTACAGGGTGGTCTTGGCCGAATAACCGGATGTAAAAACAAGCCCAAGTTTGGGCTTTCAGACTTATAATACAATTTTATTGGTAAATAGCCGATCGATACCGGTTCTGTACTTAATCATTCTTTGCTTCTCTTAAAACGATCATTAAATCTGTTCAATACTCTGTTTTTCGGTTTCGGAACACAAAGGCTCCAAATGGAGGCCTGTTGTTTTCGCTCCTTTCGCTCATAGACGTCCACCCGTCCTCTGTCACATTATTCTCTAGCGGCTAAACCTTTGAAGCTATAGTCTTCATATTTGTACTATTTATTAAGTGACTTCCAAAAGGAGGAGGTTCTCAACTCGACGAAATCTTGTTATTTTTTCCCCGATTACTCAAAGATGGCTGGACCGATTTGGATTTTTTTATTTTTTTTTGAAAAGGTATGCTTCACAGGTGGTCCCATAATCATCAAGTCAGGATCTGATGATGGGATCCTGGAGAAATAGAGAGAACTCTTCAAACTTTATAGGCACGCATGAAGCGTTTTGGATAATTTTCGGATAGTACTTTCTCGCAGTGGTTCCCCTTCATTTTGGTGAAGATCTGATGAAGAACTTCGGAGATAGGTAAAGGAACTCCTACATAAATAATAGCAAATGGACTGGGATTGCTGAAATCTTATGTCTGTCTATTGTTTACCCCTGTTCATGACATAATATCACGCTAGTACGCTGTAAAGGGGTAAGTGCATGTGAAATACAAAAAACTGAAAAATAAAAACTTTTTTGCAAAAAAGAAACCGACTTCTAAAAACACAAAAAGTGAAAAATAACTTTAGCTTCAGAAGTTGGTGGTAAAAAAACTAAACCAATCAAACAAAGGTTACCGACTTCTGAAGTTGATCTAAAGTCAAATATACAGGTAAATACCTACTAAACAGGTAACAACAAATATTTTGTTTTTTTTTTCCTCCCGGTTTGCAAGGAAAAAACTGTCCTGTGTGTAAAACTGAGTGTAGGACGTTTCCAAAACTTGCCTCGACGATTATTAATACAGTAATATCCATAGCCATGCAGTAATATCCTCCCGAAGTGCACTTGGTCTGTTTTCTTGGAACATTAACTTTCACACTAAATCTCATAAACACCAACGTATCAACAACGCGAGTGAAACCGCGCGGTACAGCTAGTAGACAATATATTGCGAACTGCATTAAAAACTTCAAAAGCTGTTATTCCCATGTTCCCATGTTAATAATAGCCCGGGCTCTTGAACGCAGTTTAAATGTGCTCATGACACTGACACTGACAGGAAAGTCGACTTCAGCTCAATTGCCAAAGAGAAAAAAAATGTACGTTCACTTCATTGGGGAAATTGTCTAAGTAGGTAAATATTGGTGAATTCAAGGACAATCGGTTCTAAAGGGTAATAGTTACTGAGGTCGAAAAAAATTGATTCGCACAATGATGTGGGTACATTCACACAGTTTTTTTCATATTAAGTACCTACCTATCTATTCCAAGAATTTAATATCATTATAGATATTCTGTTCATTTTTCCTCCAACAATATTTCAGCGATTTGTTATTGTCCCGCCTAAGTTGCTAATAGCATAAGTAACTAAACTGGTATTCGTGACATGTATTTTGCACGTTACTTGTTTCCTAACTACCTCATTGCGTTAGGTTACATCGTATTCTGATGGCACACGGTAACCGGGGCCTCTAATTAGCTGTATGACAATATTATTCTTTTTTTTTTTTTTAAAGTAAGGATGGAGGGTGCTGCTTTATGATATAGTTTGAAGAGCGGGTTCAGAACCCGCTCTTCAAAGCGAGAAATCTTTAGTTCTTTTTCATGTCAAAAAGGAAAACGCAGTCGAGTTTCTTGTTCAATTATGTACCTACTAGCTGGCCCACGCAACTTCGTCTGCGTCACTTAAGAGAGAAAGAGCTCACAAAGGGAATAAAAATTCTCCCGATTTTGTAACATTTTTGATTGCTGCTCCGCTCCTAGCAGTCACAGCGTGATGTTATATAGCCTCAAGCCTTTCTCGATAAATGGATTATCCAACACAAAAATAAATTTTCAATTTGAACCAGTACTTCCTGAGATTAGCGCGTTCAACCAAACAAACAAACTCTTCTGCTTTATAATATTAGTATAGATATCCCTACTATTATATAAATGTGAATATAAGTTTGTTTGTTACGCTTTCACGCGAAAACTACTCAACCGATCATCATGAAACTTAGTACACATATTCTTGGAGGTATAAGAAGTAACATAGGATACTTTTTATTTAAAAAAAAACTAACCCTCACTCGCAGACGAAGTTGCGCGGGTCAGCTAGTTGATTATATGTTATACAAAAAAACAAAAAAACCTGGTTTAGTGAATATTGGTTTAAATAGTTTTAACCGGGCAAAAGTTATTAGTCCAGTAAGGTACACATAGGCACATTTTTTGTGATCCTGTTTTGATTTGGTAGAAGACGCCACACAGTGGTCAATTATATCAATTTTGATTGAATTTTAATGGTTCAATAGTAGGATGTTAATGTTTATTTTTATGATTTATCTAAGTTGATAATGTTGCTATCTTCACTTAAATCCGTTCAAAGGTCCGGGCGCTTATCATGTTATCATGTCTGTTTTAAATTTATTTAGGGATTATCATTTTAAACAACCTGACTTATCTTTTATTTAGCACAACAGTGATGTAGGTTTTTGTAACTGCACTTTGGAGTTTGGACTTAGATAAGTACTACAAATTATAATGCGTTGTCATGATGTCAATATTATCTTCAACAGGTAGTGCAAAGATAGAAACTCATTTGTACATATACGTTACGGTTACGTCACATTTCAGCAGGATTCGACTCACCTGAAGAGATAGTATAAAATAAAACAAACTATTTTATTTCACATAGGCCTAGATGGGCACTTATAAAACATCGAAAAAGGTGCACGGTTCACGTCGTCGGTCGATTCCACGGAGAAGAACCGGCAAGAAACTCCATGGTTACTCTTTTCAAATAATGTGGTATTACAATAATATTATGTTACAGCATTTGTACTTTAGTATGTAAGTTATCCGGAAAGTTGTTAATTGACTAAAGAAAAGAGATTCTGTACTATACCTATAGAAATAAATAATAGTAGATTGTATGACAAAATAAAAAAACATTTTAGTGAGATTTTTTCTATTTTGGATCCAGAGCGAAGCGACAGATTCTAGAATATAATACTTTGATTCCTGAGCGTAGCGAGGGATTCAAAAACTAGGAATTCGAAAACTATCCAAAGCGTAGCAGACTACGCTGTCGCCGCTAGGGAGATTGGCGCGCATCATCTATGAATAGATTCGTAAGTTTAAAGATCTTTAGTGAACCAAGCACCAACCACCTTTGGTGAACCAACCACATGAAATGGTGTAACCAACTCAATACCGATCGGTACACATAGTCATATTTGATCGAAGAAGTCATAATATAAGTGATAAGAGAAGTTCAGCCGGTCATAGTGTCGCAACGATTATTCACGAACACGGTAAATAACGTAAATTCACATTGTTGTCATGAGCGCAATTAATTATACGATTTACAATGCTTTGAAGCGACCCGCTATGACATGGTGTGTTTGTGTTGATAATTTTATTCAAACACCGCGTGTAAATTCCATTTTTAAAACTATTACGTATTACATCATTGACCGCATGTGTACAATACTTTTTTTAAGCTAGTCACCGATTATCTTGCCGGCCTGCAATATCCGTTTGAACTTGTATTATAGTCTCGCATTTTGATTACAAACCTCATCGAATGTGGCTGAGTTTTGGGTAACACGTGCTATTTGCGGAATTAATAAAACATGATTTTGTTATTAGTATCTGTAGTTGTCGTGCTAGCTTTGTTAGTGTCGTGGATTAGTTTAGTGCGAGAGACCAAACGATTCAATGTTAGAGGACCAATGCCCTTGCCTATAGTGGGAAATGCTCATTTGTTTGTTGCTAAATCTTCAGGTACGTTTTTTTTTGTAATTTTAAGTATCTAAGTACTCATTTTTTTGTGAAATTATGAGGCACTATTATTCAGTGATCAATATTTTTTTTTGGATTATTAGGTAATTAGGTATTAATGAATATTAGTACCTTAGCTATTGCAGGATATAAATAAACAGGGAAGATAACATCTTCCATGCCATGTGTAGGTGCGTCTACCTACAAAATAAATATTTTGGACAACATAAAGAAGCGACCATGTTATTTGGAATAAAACAAAAAATAGCCTTGGTTTGAGTGAGCCATATTTCCGGTATTCAATAGTGTGGCTATATGTAGGTACCTCCATAAACTATGTTACCATCGGTTAAATAAATAAACTCGCTGTTCGTGCATGTCTGTCTATAGACCATAATTGCGTAGTTTTCCATAATTTACTGATTTATTAAAGGAGACCTGAGGCCAGTCAGAAAATTGGGGCGAAATACCTACTTATTTTCGCCCCAATTTTCTGACTGGCCTGAATTATTTGTTGTTTGTCTTTTGCGCTTATGTATGTAGGTAAGTACCTACATATAAGCGCAAAAGAACACTAGAAGAAACGTTATAAAAAAATAAATTAAACTTACCTATAATAAATATTGCTAAACATTGCTCTAAATATCAATAAAATAGAATTATTTAATAAGCTGCCTCCTGATTTACGATCACTGATCTAATTAAAGCTAAACTTAAATCATTCGTTCCTGTTAAATAAATGTTTATATTCTATTTCTGAATTGGTGATAAATGATGGTAATTAATTCTTATTTATTACTAGTTTTTTTTGTATTTTGGAGAATAGGTTAACATAATAATGTGACATGACAATATTTACAATCATTTAGACATAAAATTGTTAGTTACATTATATTGGCATACTTTTTATCATATTTTATTGATATATTTAACATAAACATTTTAAAATATTTATTTTGTAATACATTAAAAATATTAAAGATAAAGTAGTCTGCCGGTGTCGGGAGCAGGGTCCAAGCTACCGGTGGTTAGGGCTGCAGAGACAGGAGACCTCCTCAAAATGCGAGCCTAACGAGAAGTTATTGCCTTCTGAATCAGGCCCTTGATCTAACCGTCTAAGGAGAGCTTCGAAAGACGTTGCTATTGTGATTCATTTAATTTTTTTGTTTGTTTTTTTTTTTTGTGAAATGTCATTGTTTATTTCACAAGTATTTTTTCCACTTGTAGTCGTCATTTTGTTCATCAAAAATCATTTGTAAGTTACAATTTCTAGAAAATCATAGGAAAAACCTGAGAGTGTCCATAGACTCTCCATTCCGTCTTACAAGTGTCGCGCTTAGAACCGCAATACATTTTTTTGAGTTTAATGTATCTGCGACATAGGTGCAATCTTTTCCCCCAGAAAAAGCGACTGACATTGTAATACATGACATTGAAAAAAGATTCTTCCACTCTTCTATTTTTTATTGTTTGGACATCCTGTCGCTAAATGTACCAAATAATCAAATGTCTTTTTTAGAAGAAATCGCAAAACCTTGCCGCGTATTTCAAATTATAAATTATAAATAAAAGGCTCAGAGAATACTTTGTCGCTCCCACTTTTTAGGGTTCCGTAGCCAAATGGCAAAAAACTGAACCTTTATAAAACGGAACCTTTTGTCTGTCTGTCTGTCCGTCCGTATGTCACAGCTACTTATTTCCGAAACTTTAAGAACTATGCTGTTGAAACTTGGTGGTGTTTGTGTATTCTGTGAAACTCATTAAGATTTTCACACAAAAATAGAAAAAAAAAACATTTGGGGGTTTATCATACTTAGAACTGAACCTCAATTTTTTTTTATTAATCCCATGTGTGTGGGTCATATCTATGGATAGGTCTGCCAAAATGATATTGAGGTATCTAATATCATTTTTTCTCAACTGAATAGTTTGCGCGAGAGACACTTTCAAAGTGGTCAAATGTGCGCCCCCCCCCCCGTGTAACTTCTAAAATAAGAGAATGATAAAATTAAAAAAAATATATGATGTACATTACCATGTAAACTTCCACCGAAAATCGGAATGAACGAGATCTATTATGTAGTTTTTTTTTAATACGTCATAAATCGTAAACCGCATTTTATCTTTCATTCAATCAACTCAAATATAAAAATAAATGTTACTCGCTGCTACGGAACCCTTCATAGGCGAGCCCGTTTTTTTATGTCCCATCAATTATTTTAGACAGACATTATACCATACAGCCAAGTAGATTTATTCATTTAAAAACAAAAAAAAAATGCGCGAAAAGTATGCAGCATACATACATTTTTGATTTTAGAACTTAGTAACTTACAAGTAGAACCTACAAGACTAAGTGTTCAATTTGACAAGCCTTGTAATTTTTTTTTGATAAACGTAATTCACACGAACTTGTAAAAACTTCGTTGTAAAGTGTTACTTGTGAACGTGTAGACTTGTAAGCTTTGATAAACAGGGCACTGGTCGTTGCATTTATTATTCATTATGACACCAAAAAAAAGTAACTATTTTACTATAGTACATATACTCTATAGTATTAAACGAAACATTACGTAGAAATGAAACCGGAATCTTTAAATCATAATAAATAAGCTATGTTATGATATTTTTTTGCGAGTCAAATCATTCCTGTTGTGGTGAATATCAATTGACAGCAAATACTTACGTGAATAGGAGGGTTTTTTTTCTATTTAGGTACTATAAAAGTACGGTAGAATCAGAAAGAATATAAAAATAAATATAATTAAACTGTGAGCATTTAAATGCTATTTTTAAGATTTTATTTTGTTTTTGATATTATTTTATATACATATAATAACAAAATAATATGAAAATTTAACATATTTTTAAGGTTGTGTGAAGGTATATATTTCGATTGCATTAAGTATAGAATATCTATGTTCCCAAATAAATATTTTGAAAGGACATTGATGTAAAGGCGAGATATGAGGAAGTAAAAATGTATACAGGGTGTATTTCACCTCATCACAAAGCCGTTAACCAAGCATTCTGTATATCAAACTAAGTAACTTTACGCAAAAAATATTGCTGGGAAACAACTTTTTTTTTTGAGGTTATAAATCATATTTTGTGGTATAACTCAATGTAACACACTCAAAACATTGTGCGGATGGATGGATTGAATAGTACGGGGGTCGTAGAGATATTTAAAGTAAAAATCATGCGATAAAAAGTGGTATTTAAAAAAAAGCTTGTCAAAATCTTGCAACTTTGACCCCCAATATCTCCGTAACTAGAAGGTTCCCAGGTATAGTGTAGAACAAAAAAATGATCAGAATGACGAGTGGAACAAGTGCCTTTCGTATTCGTTAAGAGGTGTTTTACACCCTTTATAGAGAATTTATTTTTCTCATAACTCTTGTTTAAACCAGTGTACATTAAAAATATATTTTTAGGAACAGATATTCTGTAATCCATCAAAATAAATACACACTACCTTAAGAATATGTTTCATTTACAAATTGTTTTGGTATTACGTTTGTATGCCATCCGAATGCTGCGCAGGCCTCTTAATGGTTTACACTGAAATCGCATGAAAGGTTTAAACAATTGACGTGGCACGGAACGTTATAAACCCACTTTTTAATGGTTAGTAGACAACTTCATTATTTTGACATTTACTTTTTCTGTTTATTTTGGTTTTCCTAAGTGTTTTTGCAGATTTTTCGCATTGATTCCGGTTATGCAATGCGTTAACCACTGTAATCTAGAGGTTATAAGAAATAAATCAATGTAAGTTTCATTATTAAATGCTACAATTTATGTCGGTGGTCTAAAATTAAAATTATTTTTTTTTGTTCGGAGATTACTCTGAACAAAAAAAATTGTCTCCTTTGAAAAATAGAAAATTCTAGTATTTTTCAATTTAGAACACAAATAAATGTTAATTGTAGGTCAATGTGGCGACGCTTGGGGGAGGTCTATGTTCAGCAGTGGAAGTATTTTTTTTTGTAAATAAGTAATTACGTTTTTTTTTATGTTGTTTTATTAACAAACAAAATTTAAATACTTATAAAATACTTATGTTGCATACTTGCATTTAAAGGGGCAATGCCTTTACCGAGTTAAAAAAAAACAATCACTGCCGACGATAGGAAATAAACCAATTTCGATAATCCTTGGAATTTTTATTTTCACACTATGGTACAGATAAAACCACGATTGTGCATATACAATAGATTGCATGTTGAACCTCATTGTGATAAAGAAATAAGAACCATTTTTCGATGAAGTGTGTTATCTCGCTCATCTCCATATTCGATCCTTTTTGCCTTAACATCGTTCATACAAAATCAAAAGTTCCTCATATTCTTTATTAGTCTTTTTTCATAGTCGAGGCTTTTGTCAGTGAAAATGAACACGAAAACACATATGTTATTACTCATAATTACGGTAAAAGTATACCTACCTGCCATTTTAAATCTTCTTTTGGTTTACTTATGCCATAGCCGTCACACAAATATTTTGCCAAACCGATTAGGTCCGTGGCCCTAATAATGATAGTAGATAAAATTGAACAGTAGTAGGTAGAACCTTGGTATTGGGTTTAGCCGATTGTATTCAAGGTTTGCAGAAGTTGTGTTTAGAATTCGAAGTAGGTACACAATTAATACTCAGGTTCTAACAATGACTAAATACAAAGATAAACTTGACTGTTTTTTTTGCTGAATGGACTCATCATCATGATCATAATTTCAGCCGAAAGACGTCCACTGCTGGACATAGGCCTCCCTTTAGAGTAAATAGGTAATAGGCCGGGAGGCCGGGACAAAAAAAAAACGGGGACACGGGGAACGGGGGAAAAATTAATAAAAATATTAATCCTGAAAAAAAGTGCTTATTTTTCTTCAGTTTCGCTTTTAACTGTTAGTGAAACATTTAGCTATAAAATTTATCTATGTCTATACGAATATTCCACTTATCAGTGACCTCTAGGTACTTACTGTGAAAGGGCAATGGCCTATCATTGTTTGTATATTATAAGGTCTCGAACTCCCGATACCCTATCATTTAGCTTACTTATAAAGTTATAATAAAGTCCAGGCGGCCTATGATTGTTTCATCAAATTAATAATCATTGAACGGGGTTAAATGAGCTTAGAGGGTTGTATTGATGATTTTAATGATTATAATTTTGAAATTTCATACTTGCGTGAATCATATTTTCATCAACATACAATAAAAGCTGACATTGACCCGCAAATAGGCATACAGTATAAAAAAATTGCAAATCTTTTTAGTCCGTCTGTTAGAGCATTGGAAAATATTGGACACATATTTTTTGTTTTTGTAAATCAATGAATATTGACAAAGATAAAACGCATCAAAAATCGGGAGAGCTCGTGACGTCAGAACTCGCTAAAAATTATACCAAGGTGTGACGTATTGAGAATTTTAAAAGTGTCGTATATTCGTCAATTTTGGTTTATGTAACAAAAGAAAAAATACGGTTCAAATATTTGTTGATAATCTAACTGATGGACTTATTATTATTATTTTGTCGTCTATCCTATTTCAAAAAAGGTAAGAACAAAATTCGTGGGCTACCAGGCGATGCAAAGGTTTTCGCCAAAAAAGATTCATACATTTTCAGAAAAACAATGACCTGCTTTGTTTTAATTAAAGGTGTCGTCGCATTTACATTTAAAGCTACAATCAATAATAATTAAATGTCACCTACTTATATTTAATCTTATTATTATCTTATCACCGTACGAGGGCGTACGAGAACATAATAAGGACAATCTAAAGCTGTTCTCGTCTGCTCCCAGTCTAACCGTCAACCAAACTGTTGTCTTATGAATATAGAATTGGAACATTGCATTGAACTGCCCGACTTACAACATAACTGACAAACAAGTACACTACAAACAACACACATACAACTACATTATTATAACTATATAGTTATATAAATAGAAGCGCTAGTTATAAGATTTTTAGTTTTGATAGAATAAATAACGTCGCATCGTTTTCTTTTAAAACGACTTAAAAAAAACAGGTGGTTCTTGGTTTGGTTGATGCTTGGTGTTGGTTTTCACGAAGCTGACTGATTTAGGTTAAATGAAGCTTTACTAATAAGGTTAATAGTGGTAGCGTAAATTCTTTAAGGCTGATTCTCCAGGGTAGCCCACGATTTTGACCTTGAAAAAGTTGTTCCTCGACCTTTGTGAACTTGGAGGGTTGCATTTGATGATTTTGATGATTATAATTGTAATAACTACGTCTTACAGTTGCGAACGATATTTTCATCATTTTTTTTTTCTGCAAATTGCAAAAAACGTAAGAAAATTTGAATTCCGCGGCCTGACTTTTTCACCTTAAATAAGGGGTAATAGTTTGTGTGCCATTGGTCGCACGGCTTTTTGAATCAGTTTTGTAAATAGTTAGTAATGTAAATATGAAACGTGTTGTACACTTACAAGTTTTGTGTGACCTTGATAAAAAATAGATATTTCTTTTGATTACAGAGGTCCTGAACTTAATACACAGGCTATCAGTGAAGTATGGACATGCCTTCCATGTACATTTTTTCTCCGCTCCATATGTCCTCGTCTGTCATTCTAAATTTGCTGAGGTGAGTTACAAACGTATGTTATACACATACATACAACGTATGTTAATATACAAAATAGATGTGAAAAATATCGGGTGGGGCTGTTTTGAACTCTAGTCCAGCCCGGTTCCTTAACATCTTCTTATAACAATTCATACCATTTGTGGCAAATAATGCATTGCAAGCATTCTCGGGCAGATTTTTTTTGTCATTTTTGACGGTACAATTCAAACGGCTTAAGATAATAAAGCGCTTCCAGCGAAGCACCAAGTATACGGCGTGTAGCGATATCAAGTAGAATAAAGCGATGGAATTCTTAAAGCACTGAAAAGTAAAATTTCGTGACCCAAGTTCGTGAACGTCAACACTCATCAATTCGTAAGGTTACAGTCAGGTTTTCTGACATGGTATCCCGTGTATGCTACTGATTTTAAAGAAGTTTCACGTCAAAATTATCAAGTTTACGTTCAAAAGAATAAAAGTTGCTCTAACAAATGTATCTAATGTTAACGCATTGTTTCAGGCGATAGTGTCGAGCACGGAGCACATAACAAAAGGCAGATCATATAGCTTCCTGACGTGCTGGCTCGGACAAGGTCTACTTACTTCCACGGGTAAGAACGAGGTTTCTTCTTGTTAAACTAGATAATTACACCATACTTCTACTTGAAATGGTAAAGTACTTAGGCCAATATTTAAAATAAACTTGCGATGAAATGCGTAACACTCCAATCCCAATGCTATACAGGGTGCAAAGAACCTCATGACGAAGCCGTCAACCATGCATTCTGTACATCAAACGAAGTAACTTTATGCAAAAATGTTTGCTGGGAAATATCTTTTTTGTGGGGTGAAAAAACATGTTTTGTGGTAGAACCCAATGTAACGCACTTAAAACATTGTGCTGATGGATGGATCGAATAGTGCGGGGGTCCTAGAGGTATTTAAAGTAAAAATCTTACAATAAAAACTTGTATTACAAAAAAAAAAACAAATTTAAGAGTTGTAACTTTGACTCTCAATATCTCCGCAACTAGAAGGTTCTCAGATATGGTCTAGAACAAAAAAATAATTGCATTGACGGGGAGAACAAGTGTCTTTCAGCTTCGTTAAGAGGTGTTTTACACCCTTTGTTCATGGCATAGCAATATTCGTTACCTAATCATTAAATTATTTTAGGTCAAAGATGGAAGGCGCACCGCAAGTTCCTGACTCCCGCCTTCCATTTCAACATCCTCCAGAATTTCCTGCCAGTATTCTGCAAGCACCAGCGCATTCTGACGGAGAAATTACGAGGATTGGCCGACGGTCGCCCTGTGGATATGTTGCCTATCGTCGCTTTAACTGCCCTTGATAACGTGACAGGTAGAGAGTCATAGTCAAAATGTTCCCAAGACCAACCGGATCGAAACATTTATCAAAATGTAGCTCAAAATTAGAACTCAAATTCATACTATCGCGACAAATCCCAAATCACCGGATACCAAAGATAGAGCTAATTGAAAATGTTGCAACTTCCTGTATTTTGTCGAAGATTTGACTACAATAGCTTTACTTTAATTTCAAGTACGCTACTATTATTTTGATATGTATTTCAATTCTGTTGGTCGTACGCCCAGGTTTCATAGATGGGAAATTTAGTTAGTTACCCACATTGAGTCTTTTATGACGTCAACAATATTTTATAATTATTTTTAAAATTTTTAGTTAAGTACAAATTAAAATTCAGTTTTATTTATTTAATTTTTATGAAACATTTTTGTTAAGTTATTTGTATAGGAAACCTATATTTTTTATTTTCCAGAATCCATTATGGGCGTTAGTATGAATGGCCAAGAACAGAGCGAGTCTGAATATGTAAAATCCATCGAAGAGTAAGTACTTAATTAGTACTTTTTAATATCGTAGTTAAAAAAAAAACATGCACCCATCATTAACATCAGCACATATGCAATAAAACACAAAGAATTGATTACAACTGCAGCTTAAAACAGCATCAATCAATAAGAATATATCTAAGTATCCATCCATACACTCGACATCAATAAGAAATAGGTACTAATAGCATATCATATCCTGTCTCAACAAAAGCTGTCAACATTTTTAATTATAGATTGTCAGCCATCGTGACGATGAGGATGCAAATACCATTCTTTGGTGAAGACGCCATTTTTAATCTGTTGCCATACAAGACGAGGCAAGACAAAGCTTTGAAGATTCTACATGGACAGACTAACAAAGTGATTGAAACCAGACGACAAGAGTTGAAGAAGGCTAATATAACTACTCTTGAAGGCAGTAGTGATATTGGTAAGTTTTCTGATATTAATGATAACGAAAAACGTGCTATTGTACAGACGCCACTACGGCAGCATATCAATCTACCCGAAGCTATCATATTTTCCCGGTCAACCTTGAATAGGTCCCAACACCTTCAATTGCGGTCCGTTCAGACGAAGACAAAAAATGTTTATACGTCCGAAAGGACCGGTGTCAAAAAAAAAACAAATGAATAAAATGCTTTAGCGATAAAGTTGAAAATCAATTAAAGTAATTTGCTTGATATACATACATAGTATAGTTTTACAATGAGAAACTTCTTCATACGTCAAAATGTGTTGGCCCAATCCTTCGCCACTCGATGTAGACTTATAGTGAAAATTATGCGCTACCTTTGTCTTGTTGTCTTGCGCCCAGTTGGTAACCCAAAACTTGAAGTCAAAGTAACTACATAATTACATGAAACAAGAATTGTGCTTTATAAAGATTGTGTTTTAAAAGGTATTAAGAATAAGCACGCATTTTTGGACCTGCTGCTACTTGCTGAGATCGACGGCAAAAAGATTGACGACGAAAGTGTGAGGGAGGAGGTCGACACATTCATGTTTGAGGTGAGTTGCATTTATTCTAATATCAAGTACATTTTTAAGATTATTATTGTAGTAGTCCACTGTCATGTTCATTACTGAATGTACTTGTCAGTTTATTTCCAGGGGAGACCAAACACAATTTTTTTTTGAGACAAGCTGCCTATATTTGTTTCTTTCCGAAATAGATTGTAGCTGATCGACTCAAATCAAATATAATGCATCACCAGCCTACGGAAGTCTAATATTGGACATATGCTACACATATTGCAAGCCATTCAACTCGATTCTCGACATCTCTCATCCAAATGTCAACAGCTTCTGGTGCTCATACATGATTATATAAAAACCTGAATCTGTATGTACAGGGTCACGACACAACCACTTCGGGCATCGTGTACACTCTTCACTGTCTATCAAAGCGCAGGGACGTCCAAGAGAAGATCTACGAAGAACTTAAGACTATCTACGGTAGCGAAATGCACAGAGACCCGACTTATCAGTAAGTTTATAAGTTTCATTTACTAAAGCACATTCATTCTTTTTATTCTTATAGTGCGATCATCACTTTTCTGGATGGTCTTATCCCAATTTATTGGGGTCGGCGTAGCATGTCTTGTTCCATACTTCTCTTCTGATGATGGTGTTGTTACTTAGTTCAACTAAGTCTTAGATTTGGTGACGCCATGCCATAGTAAATAGTGATGGTAACAAAGTGTTCATGGAATGGCAATAAAATAAAATGCGGGGCTTTCTTTTGGAGCTGCCGGTAGAAGTGAAAACTCGTAGCGTTAGGTAACGGTCACACGAGTTCCAAGATTTATGTTCACTCAAAAATTTTTGAAGTAAAATTAAGATTTTTTAACCTTTCAGTGTAATTTGGCGACGTTATAATCATGCGTGAATACATATTAACTTCATTGACGAACAGAATAATTTCTATTGACACGAATACATACAATACATGAATATCGTTGATTTATTTATACTAACTATTATGTGAAGAATAGTTTTAGCTACGTAGCTACACAATAATAATTATTACATTAATTCTATGTGTAGCTAGCTGCATTGACAGTGAGTTGAAGCTTAGGTTAAAAAATTACCCCATTATAACATGCTAGATTCAGTCTTTTTTGTCATTCATTATATCACAATTGAATTCAGCTGTTTTGCAACTTTCCGCGTTTTTTGCTAGACATCGTTGATAAATGCAAATCTAAATGGTTTTGTATAGGATTTTTATTCGATATTTGATGGGAACCAAATCAATATAAAAATATTAATATCTAGGGCAATATGAGCTTTAAAAATATTCTAGATTGCGAGTCAAAAAATAAATAAAATAAACCATGAGAAATGTTCATTTCTGAGCGTGAAGTTTTTTTACAAACCGTTGCTGAAACGGAGCGAAGTAGGCAAGAATTGCCTCGAGCTTTACAGACTCTGAATTTGTCGCAATTTTTATTACTTAGCAATTTTTAATTAGTGACAGAATATACTACTTGGATACTTTTTATGACGGTATGAAAAAGTTTATTCAAGGCAGCCTGGTAAACAAATAAATTAAAGATCTAAGTTATGTTGTATAAGCGATGTCTTCAAATTACTTTTTGTTGTTTAGAGAGCTTAATGACATGAAGTATTTGGAGCTGGTCCTCAAGGAGTCCATGCGGCTGTACCCGCCGGTGCCACTCATTGAAAGAAGAATCATGAGAGACTGCGGTAAGTAATACAACACTAACTTCCTTATTCATCATCATCGTCATCAACATAAAAAAAAAAACAAAATAAGCGGGAAAGCGGTAATCACATTTTGATTTGTTTTTCGATTAAATCATATTTTAATTTTGATTTTCTTTATATTCGCAATGAAAAGCACAGGGTTTACCTCAGGTTATAGACTTATTTAGTCCTTCGAACTATTGGCGCCCTCATTATGTTTGGGTGCCAAACCCCATCTCGGTACTAAATAAGTTACTTTCATTCGTAGGGTAATAATAAACTATTTTTAAATATTTGGTTACGACTAACGAGTACCTATACCTTCTGCTATTATTAACTTAAGTCGGTGGGATTATCACCATTAAAATATATTTCTGAGAAACATATGTTTCGTTATTTTTATAAAAAGTAAAGACGAGCAGGTCAACTTTTTCTAGATGTTTGTTTACATACTTGTAATAAAAGCATAAATTACAATCGCCTATTGGTTTTACTTGTAAATCTTTTTAGATTTTTAAATTTTTATCAAAAAGCATTGTTGCACTACATACATAATCACAGTTAATGGCGACCTTTTATCCGGTTTCATTGGTGTTAAAAATACAATAATAATATAAGTATCACTGTCATGTAACCTTTAACCCAGTAAGAATTAATAACAATAGCTACAATGTAGTTTCGAGTTATGTTGACTTAGGGTTAATATTTCTTTTAGAGTAGGTACAAGCTCCATTTATTGTTGTAATATTTTTATCGTAATGAAAAAACAAAGACATGTGACATCTACCAACCCACACTGGGCCCGCGTGGTAGACTATAGCCCATTCCCTCTCATTGAAAGGAGGCCGTGTCCCAGCAGTGGGAACATTATAAGCTGATGATGATGATGATGAATGAAAATAAAATTATAGAATGAACTCATCATCTGCCAGCCCTTTTCCCAACTATGTTGGGGTCGGCATCCAGTCTAACCGGATGCAGCTGAATACCCGTAATTTACATGGAGCGACTGCCTATCTGACCTCCACAACCCAGTTAATACTGGGTAATACGATACCACTTGGTAAGACTGGTTGTCAGATTTTCTGGGCAACTGACTACCTGTAATGTACATGCCAAAGATGGACAAATAAACCTAAATTAAAAATTAAACTTTATAGGTCAAAGAATTGTTTCATTTGGTGGGTTTTCACTTTCCATTTTTATAATTACTCTAATTTTGAGGTCTTATTACTTGGTGTCGACAAAGCATGCCTTCTTCCATTTTTTTCCATTACTCCTACCTTAGTTGTCATCTCCTTTCCTACCATTATAATCCTTTACACAGTCCATCCATCGGTTCTTCATAGTGTAATAATTTATAAGATTGTCTGAATGATTTTCCAACAATTTACGTAAAACGGTAGAAAATATAAGCGCGCGCCAAGTTTTTTAGTAACTTATTTATGGCTTCAATACGGTATCTATATTTGAAACCGTTACAATGAAAATATGAATCATAATTACATTGTTTTTATATTCAGGGCAATGACCTAGCGATAGTTTTGGTTTGTTATTAGCTATGTAGGAGAATAGCTGGAATAGGTGTTCACTGTTCAGTCATTCGCTTATTTTTGTTACCTTTATTACCAATTGAACTTGAAAATCGAACGGTGAACGGAACAAACACCCATATAGGATCTATTTAACTTAGTGAAGCGTGGATTTCACTAAATTGATCCTACACTATTGGAAGACAGCATGGCACACACACCTTGAAAAACAAAGCGTATTGTAATTGCATTGATTTGAGAACAAGCACATTTTAGAAAGGGAAACAGTTATAAGTGACAGAGAGGACGTAGTAAGTCTAATGTATTTTCTCCATTCCAGAGGTGGGAGGACTGAAACTGATAAAAGGCACATCAGTCTTAATAAACATCTTCCAGATACAACGCCAGCCAGATTTGTATGACGATCCCCTGGAGTTCCGTCCGGAAAGATTCGAGACGCCGCTGAAGAACGCCTTCAGCTGGCTCGCATTCAGTGCTGGACCTAGGAACTGTATTGGTGAGTGTCTACAACATCTTTGCCTGTTACTGTAACTATATTTTAATATCAGTAATACTATAATCTGCAACTGACTGTTGCGTCCTTTTCGGGCCATAGGAGATGCGTCGCCAATGTGCTCACCGTCACCTATGGTTATTTGTAATTCCAGTAATAAGGATGTCTTTAGGAGGCGGTGGTCATTTATCAGTAGGTGGTCCTTCGGCACGTTTGCTTCCAACAGCATAAAAAAACGGATGCTCGTTATTAAGCGTTTATTGAGAGCGGCTGTCTTGTGATCTCCATAATCGGTTTACTGTTACTGGAATTCTTGATTCAGATTCAGATCATTAATTATCAGTTATATTTGGTTTGACAATAGCACACACAATACAACAATAGTGCTTGACCTGTTATAAGTTCAGCCGTTATATTTCGCTCATACATTCTTTTTGGTCAGGTTTAGCTAAGGAATTGAATGGATCGTCCATTTAAATTGACTCTTCTAAATTGGTTGAATCGCTTTTATTACTGTTACTGTTAGCCTGTGTCATCCCACTGCTGGGCATAGGCATCCCCCAATGACATCCAATATCTTCGATCGGGGGCCAATAATTGTGAACCGCTTTCATTATGTCGGATTTAAATTTTTGATAGGATTTTTTCATTTGCAAAACTTTTCACCATGAAATTAATATATTTCAGTAACATTTTTCTGTTCTTCATCAGGTCAAAAATTTGCGATGATGGAACTCAAAATAACTATCTCGGAGATTGTCAAGAACTTCTACATATTGCCAGTAGATCAAGAGCCACAATTATGTGCAGATCTCGTTCTGAGATCCAAGAACGGAGTTCATGTAAAATTTATGCCAAGGAATTAATGTGAATAATTGTTGAAACTTCAAATACCTACTCGTTACCGGATGACATTGTGAATTTAGTATATATAATAATAGTCTAAGTTTGTGAATTCGTTTTATAAAAGGATATATTTTTGTACTTAGTCCAGTCTGTAAATATATTTTTGGAATTAAATGTTATAAGTTAAAATGTGTCATTATTTGTACCCTCATCATTTTTGCGAAATAGAAATATGAATTCACGAGAGAGAAAGTATCAAAGAAATTGATAATCCTGTGTACTACATTATAGTAGTGATAAATAAGAATCACCTCTATTTCCCACAAGCAGTTCTTTTTGCATTTTCTAAGTGCAACAGCAATCGGCTCGTTCTATTGGAACTTGGAATAACAAAAACGGTTCCTTGCGTAAGTATTTTTTTATCTCTGTTCTTGACAGATGCTGTTTTCTTGATTAGCTCTTTTCAGCCTTCTTTCCTTTCCTCCTTTCGGTCGTTTGTAAATCTTTATATTGGTATAATGAGAAGTTGGTATAGTTAGTTTCTGAATATTATGTTTTATTCAATGTGCACTGGAGCACAGCTGGTTTCTTCTATAATTTTGACAGGTCAATGGATGAAAGAGGATGCAAGTAATACTGTGGATTTTACTTATTAGGTAAATGAGGTCGATCCAATTTGCAAGTTTCTGGGGCAGAATAACGTAGCAGCGGTGTACTAAGCTTTTCTTGGGCTACATAAAAAGCTTCTTTTATGAGACCTAATTAAGAATAGTGTTTAAAAAGCTCCCGAGTTTCCTCTGAACATTGTAAGAAAAATATTTACTGAAGGCGTAAAGAGGTTAACATTGCAGGACTTTAAAAGAAAAGTTAGACATTCTTCAAAACTGCTCTGAGACGAGTACCTAAAAACTGGTGTTCTTTATTCAAAGTAGTTAAGTTTTCACGAGTTTCCCACTAAAGCGTTTTGTAGTAGACTAATTAGCGCTGCATGGAGCAACGAGACGAGAGTAAAAAGCGACAGTTTTTCCGCCATTTTTGCTCAGCTTGCAACCGGGACTGGAAACCGCATTGTGAACAGTATATTGCTGCGTGTATTGGTGTTCATGGTTTCTAAAATAAGTTTATAATATATTCGACATTCTAATAACTATTACAAGTACTATATAAAGTTAATGATGAAGTGGCAGTGGGCTTGCCACGTCCCGTAAATGCCATAGAGGTGGGCAAGGATTGTAACTCACTGAGCGCCTGAAGGTAGACATCGGTTTTGAGGTTGACTGCGGCGAAGGTGGTGTGACGATGACATCATGCTGGCGGGGCAAACGTAATCGAAATTACACAAAACAGAAGGTTAAGAAGATAAAAAGACAGGTCTTTGAAAAAGAATCTAAAAAACAGTGCTACGTAGGATAAATGCCCGAAAAATATTTCTCACGTTTTGTTTGTTATTTATCATCGCATACAAAATTCGCAAGTCACTTCATTCAATTTACTCGACATCGTAAAACTTAAGGGCCGACTCATAAACGTGGTTATGGGTTATAGGCGACATTATTAACTGAGATGTCTGAGTAAGGGTTTCGTCTAAACATGCCCAAATAACTTGAATTTCAAGTTGTCTCATGGAGACGGTCTTAGGTGACTTAACTCTCGCGGTTGCTCCAATTAAATTAAGTAGACATGGCCTATAAAGTGTTTTGTTACGAGATTGACATCTAAGTACGATACATTAAAGTCATAAACTGTTAGGTATCGACATTAAATTTAAGGTTTATCTGGATACCTAGTTAAGTATTTGAAATGTTAATGTCTTTTCTTGATTAATAAAGATTTTTTGTTTTCACTTTGTAAGAAACGTATTTTAAAAGAACACAGCCATATTTTATAAAGAACTTCATGTAGTAATTTCATCAGGTACTCCTGACCTGTAGTTTGCACGTTTCTCGTTTCCTAAACGCCTCATTGCGCCGCATTATATCGTATTTAGTTTGTTGGCACACACTAACCGGGCCTCTCTAATTATGCTGTAACAGACACTATAATTTTTTGCCTTATTAAGAATTATGAAGGCAAAGATGCCTAAAGTATCTTTTTTATTATTTTTCAGTATTCATACTCGGAAAGTAGGTAGTAATACTTTTCGGCCCTAGGGAGAATCGCTTTCAACTGACAGCTGTCAAACTACTTATAAAAATAGGTAATGGCTGAATAGCTGGCCGGCCTGATTTCCGATAACGTGAGCTTTGAAGGTTGTTGATAAGGGGACTACAGGATCCAAATTAGCAATTCTATTTGTGGTGGTTCAAACTTCGCTTGAAATACTGTTAGAATAAAGTTCTAATCAGCTTGCAGTAGTGCAAGCTGATTTTGATGAAAGCGGTTTTTACGTCAGTGATTGCAGACCGAATAGTGCGAAATTAGTGGTTTCAATCGATTTACGAAAAATCTAATGATTGGACTAAAAAAATAAAACATTATGATGCTAATATTTTGGCATTGCATTTTGCCAAAAAAAATTGAATGATCGCAAGTATTTTAGTGTGCTTTTTTTGGTTAAAAGATTTTTTTAAAGAAAAGTTCGTGATTTTTTTTTTTGAATAAAATTAATTGTATTTTGTATTCAAAACACTTTTATAGTAGCATAATTATCCTGAAGAATATCATACAGAGTGGAGAAGACAATACGACAATAAATGAAAACACGCGTAATACTAGTTCTTAGGAATAATTCTAGACAATTAAAAAAACCCAAAACCGAAATTTAAAAAAAAAAAACTGACAAAATCTAACTCTAAGGATACTCTTTATGACTCCTATTGGCCTGGTTTAAGGTCTAATTTGCAGTAAATCAAATTTAGCGAAAGTTTTTAAATAGCGAGTTGGCAAGGGGTCGTTAACCTGTTAGTGCTTCCTTAAAATCAGATACATCATGTAGCAAATGTTGAAGGTGAACAATAATTTCCTATGACTAAACTACTTGATATTTTCAAACGATTTTTTTTTTGTTTGTTAGGAACGTCTTAAGGTATGCATAGTTTAATTTATTGTCGTATTGTCATCACCACCCTGTATATTTTTCTGGTTTGGTTATTACAGTGAATCACATACTTTTAGGCATTATAAAACTCGCGTTTAGCTCATGTAGTCGCCTTAATGGAACTATGTATTCGGTTTGTTACCTTATCACAATATTTAGGTAAGTACGTTTTAATTTTGCACTTTGGTCGGTGATACAAAGATTATGCATTGTCATGATGACAATATTTTAGGTAGTAATGTACTTAACAAATATTGATTGATGCTGCTAAAATTAAGGAATTTGCAAGTAACATCGGAATTTTTCTTGATCATTTTAATTCATCTTTACTATATTACTATATCTTCTAGATATACAACGTGTTACAAAAAGGGTATATTCATATGAAAAGGTGTGCTATAGACCATCAAACTGAACAACTTTATGGGACCACCATCGTAATCGTAAAAAAATAATCAGCTGTTTCATACATTTGGTTGAGTAGGTATTTCAATTTAGTATGGGGCCGTTGAAAATTTTTTCACGATTACGATGGTGGTTCCTTAAAGAAAGATGTTTAGTTTGATGGTCTGTAGCACACCCTTTCGTATGACTATACCCTTTCTGTTACACGTTGTATATTCAAAGGTGACTGACTGATTGACTGACATAGTGACCTATCAACGCACAGCCCAAACCACTGGACGGATCGGGCTGGAATTTGGCATGCAGGTAGATGTTATGACGTCGGCATCCGCTAAGAAAGGATTTTGATCAATTCTGCCCCCAAGGGGACAAAATAGGGGATGAAAGTTTGTATGAAACTTTGTCAATTTTAAACCGATCGGGCTGAGACTTGGCATGCTTATAGCTACTATGACGTAGGCATCCCCTAAGAAAGGATTTTGATAAATTCCACCCCTAAGGGGATTAAATAGGGGATGAAAGTTTGTATAAATCTTCTTAGATTAACGACTGATTGAACTGAAATTAAAGATTGGAGTTACTATGATGAAGACGTCCGGTTAAATAGGATTTTGATAAATTTAACCCCCATGGGGAAAAAATAAGGGCTGATGGAGGATGAAAATGTATTAGTGTGAACCTATCAGTACCTAATGGAACGAATAAATTAAGACGTACATCATCATTTTAGTTCTAAATGTTGACAATAGATGGCGTTAGTAGTATTTTAAAACGCGCTAGTGTTGTGTTTTCACTGAGTTACATATAACCGATGATGAGTGGCCGCCGTCTCTTATAGTACATACTATATACCTTATCTTAATATATATAAATCTCGTGTCACAATGTTTGTCCTCAATGGACTCCTAAACCACTTAACCGATTATAATAAAATTCGCACACCATGTGCAGTTCGATCCAACTTGAGAGATAGGATAGTTTAAATCTCAAATTATGAGACGCAGACGAAGTTGCGCGAGTCAGCTAGTAAATTTATAAAATGGTAAACTAACTGACTGACTGTCTGGGTGATATATCAACGCACAGCCCAAACCGCTGGGTCTACAGATTCCAAAGTAGGTTTCTTATGTAGTCTAGGGGTGCACTAAGGAAGGATTTTTCAAAATTACCATCTAAAGGGGTGAAGCGGGGCTCCAAAGTTTGTATGGGGAAACAAGATTAGTTAGACTATTTAATTCGAAACTTCACAGGAGCACTCCTATTGATAAATGAGTAGAAATGGGTTTCAAGTTTTTTCAGAAACCAATCCCAAGAGGTGGAAATGGCGTGACAAAGTTGGAAAATCAACCGGGGTATTGTTTGTATGGTGTATGGGGTTGGGTGTACCTACTTAAAAAATAACGATTTTAAGACTTAATGTGGCGGACCTGAAATTCCATCATCCCCTGTTGGGGTGCGATAGGGTTGGAATAAAAATTAAAAATCAAAATGGGTGTCGCTTCCGAGATTATCAGGGGTGCTGATTACGAATATGGTATTTATTTTATGAGATCCAGAAGATGGTGGATTGGACTTCTGTACAGGGTATCAGGACAAATGCGCGACTTAATGGCCACTGAGGTTTAATCTGTAGAGTAAACATAATAAAAATAATAATAATAATAAAAATTGTTTATTTCTCTTCCACAAATAAAGAACATACAGTACTTTTGCTTTGACATAATTATATATACAGGAAAATAATGTTCTATTTGTGGGAGACTGGCGCCTAAACTAAGCCGAGGCCTGTATTTTAGGACACCAGGACCCCACTAAGATAGTTTCTAGGACATCTCACAAAAGTAGGGCCAAAGATTGTAATATAATACAGATACATCAAAGTTTATAAACCAGGTAGGTAAAATAATATCAGTAGTACATTAAGGTAGCAGCAGAAGAGTTAAAAACCAGTGTGTTTTAGTGTGGCTGTGTAATGTATAAGTGCTGTTGTGCTGTGTTATGTGCGTGTGTATATGAATGAGTGTGTGATGGTATTGATTGTGTGAGAGTGTTGTTGTATGAGCACGTGTTCATGTATGAGCATGTGTTCATGTATTAGTGTACTGTGTGAGGTGTGTGGTGATTGTTTGTTATGTGTTATAAATACTACAAAACCTGAGATTATTTTTATTTTTTTATTTCCAAAAGTTCCTCAGTCTCCTTATAGTCAAATCCCATCAGCCATGAAGTTACTTTTCCCTTACATTGTTTTGAATTACATTTAAATATATTTTTAATTTTATTAATTTGATTATATAATCTAGGAGCAATAAAGTTATAAAATTTTTGTGCAAATCTAGTTTTAGTTTTTGAGGTTTTGCAAACGGAATAGTGCCTTCTTGTATTAGCAATCTCCTGGTTAAACGCCGACATACCTCTATGTTGTCGGAGGATGCTCAGAAGAATGTACAGTTGTCTAATCGATAGCACACCAGTTTCCTGATACAATTTCCGGGTAGAAAAGAGTCTAGGTTTAAAGAAGGCTACCTTTAAAATAAGTCTTTGAGCTCGCTCGAGCTCCAACAATTTTGTTTTGTCCGTGCCGCCCCATGTAGTAATACAGTAGGTCACAATGGATTGAATCAAGGTCTTGTAAACCATGATCAATGTCTTCCTATCTGCTATGTGTCTGAGTTGTCTAAATATGTAAGTTAGTTTACGCACTTTCTGGGCGACGTTGTGTATGTGTTCTCCAAACGAAAGATTATTGTCAATAGTAACGCCTAAGTAACGTATTGATTTAACTGATTTTATTTGTGGACAGTTACTACACTGTAACACAGGAGGAACCGAACATTGGTGAGCCAAAATTTGGGATACACTTTGTGAAGTCACTGCTAGGTTACGAACAGAAAATTGCATGAATTTGGTCTTGTCCGCATTCAACGTCAGTGAATTTGCAGCCAGCCAGTGGCAGATAGTGTTAAACCCATTCTGTGTTTTAGCAAAAACCTCTTCCCAGGTGTCACCTACAAATGTCAAAGTAGTATCATCTGCATATGAGATAATATTACAGTCTTGGATTTGGAGCTGACAGAGCTCATTTATATAACACAGAAATAAGGTGGGCCCAAGAATACTCCCTTGCGGGACTCCAAACGTCGTTTTAAGGTCAACACTCGTGTAATCACCGATATTCACACACTGAGATCTTCCCGATAAATAATCAGCGAAAAGTTCAAGCTGCTTCCCCCTAATTCCCATGCTGTTTAGCTTGTTTAAAAGGTTGGAGATACAGACTGTGTCAAAAGCCTTGGCAAGGTCAAGGAAGATAGTAATACATTTCTTTTTTGCATCCATTTTTTTAACTAAATAGGTAACGAAATTATGAACAACCTGATCCGTAGATTTGCCTGCTCTGAAACCAAACTGTGATGAGGAAAGCAGTTTATTCGATTCGAGATAATCTGTAAGCCTACTATTTATAATACGTTCAAATACTTTTGACAATGATGTGAGGATTGAGATTGGTCTATAGTTGTTGACACAGTCAGTATCCCCTGCCTTGTGTATAGGAATAAGTATAGATTTTTTAAGTGCATTGGGAAAAACACCAGCCTCTAAGCAGCGATTTATGAGATCGGTAAGCACAGGAGCAATAAAGCCTACCACTCTTTGCAGAAAACCAGACGAAACGTTGTCCCAACCCGCTCGACAATCGTGTTTTAGGTTAAGTATAATTTTTGTTACTTCCTCACAATCAACATTTAGAAGGACAAAAGAGTTACAAGGTGAACCTTCCATATCGTCGTCGTTTTGAAAAGAAGGGGTAGGAGGTATATTTTGTGCTAGTCGACTACCGACGCTAGCAAAAAATTCGTTTACAGTGTTGATAGACAACTGCGGAGATGAGTTGGCAGATAGCAAGTCTTGGGAAGAGCTTTTTTCTTGACTATTATAACTGGTTATAGCTTTTATAGACTTCCATAACTTTTTAGAATTATCTTTAGCCATTTGCAATTGATCTTTTTCGTATTGACGTTTCAGCTTTTTTAGTAGATTATTACAGAAGTTTCTGTAGCGTTTATATGTTGTACATAAGATTACATTATTTGGTTCATTTTTATTTTTTTTGTGCATCAAATCCCTGTTTCTTATACACCTTAGAAGCCCAGAAGTAATCCATGGCTTTAGGAGAGTTTTGTTCCGGGGAATCTTTACAACCACAGTATGTTTCTGTATTAAATCAGTCAAAATATTTACAAACATACTAGTAGCTGAACATGGATCAGCTTCACTATAAATAGAACTAAAATCTATCTCCGAACAGTCCAATACAGCTCCCTCCCAATTAATTTTCTTCACTATGTTAGTATTTTTTGGCTTTTCGGAACTTTTGCTACTTAGACATAACAATATAGCTTCGTGATCAGATATCGTAGTATTCAAATTAAATGTAAAAGCACTTTGTTTCGTCTTAACTATAACATGATCAAGGCAATTACTACCCCTAGTCGGTGTATAGATGGCTGGTAGTAGACCGTGGAAAAGGGTAATGTCGAGGTAAGCTAGAGAGTTAGAATCTGAATTTAGTATATTTATATTGATGTCACCCGTTATAATAATATTGTTAAAATTAGATAATTTATGTAATAGATCATCAAGTGATTTTAAAAAGTTATCAAGTTTTTTAAATGACGGTGGTCGATATATGGCTATTATAACAGTATGATTTATTCCCATCTTAATTACCAAGCAGTTAGCATCCATAAATATCGGTTCCTCAATTTTAAAGTTATGTCGATTATTGGTCATGACCACAATACCATTATTTTGATTGTAATTTTTAGATGTCCTATGTGAACTGTAGCCATTTATTTTAGGGAGACTAGATACCTGAGAAAGCCAGCACTCTGATAATACAATTATATCACAATAGAATTTCATCCTAGCCATCATTATCAATAATTCATCAAAGTTGCGATTTATGCTGCGAATGTTTTGTTGTAAGATTTTCAGAAACTTCAGGGGCTTTATGTATGAGCTGCATTGTTCGGGATTACAAGTAACAGGTTCGGAGATGCGAAATTGTTCTACGTTGTTTATCAAATCATTTACGGCAGCGAACACAATAAATTATGGAGTTCGAAGGAAAAACTTATTGGATAAGTAAAGCTATTCAGTTCATTGATAAATACGTTATCAATGTTAACTTGAGTTTTGTAATATTTAATGAATTTTGTAAATAATAGTATTATAATGTTGTGTGTGTGTGTTTGGTGTAAATTAAGGTTTTGTAAACTTGTAGTGAATAGTGTACATATAAATATCTCAGTTTGAAAACAAAAAGCAGTGAATTTAAACAATATCAAGACAGCAGCTAATTCTAGTCATACAGGGTGATTGGAAGATGGGTGCAAAGCTTTAAGGTGAAGATAGTATAGACAATTTAGGACCATTTAAGCCATGGTTGTCTTAGACGAAGTCTTACCAAATTTTTTTAAACAAATTTTTAAGTTTTTCTTCGGAAATTCTCAAAATTTAAAATTTTGTAAACTGCATAATTATGGCCAAATTGAATGATAAATGAATTCATTTTTTATTTATTTAATTAAAGTAATGTGTAAGCAACCAAGCAAAACATGTTTTAGGCTTCTGTGTCATTAGACATTTTTTTTACAGATATTTAAAGCTCAGAAAAAATAAAAAATTTGTACAATACGTCTTTTAAACCTTATTTAAAAAAAAAACGGAGGTTGCTTTTTTTGTTCAAACCTTTTTGAAGACATGCTTGATAATCGCTCTTTCTTTTGAGGTATCATTTATGCGGATATCTTACAAATTATTGAAATTAGGACCTATAAACCAAATCGAGGGAGAAATTTTAAATTTTAGGCAGTCTAACAAAACACAAAATTTTTGCTTAAAAGAATACTTTATGTGCTCGAAATGATAACATTGTTCAATTCTAAGAATTTTTGGCACATGCAGGAACCAATTGAGGGGAACCCATTGAGGGGATTCTCTAAACAATGGCCACCGAGCGCGGTGCGACGGCATTTCCAGGTAGAACGCCCAATGAATAGCAAAAAGCGATAAAGAGTTGGTTTTTACAGCAAAATGGTCTTAGTTACTGAGGCAACAAAGTCGTTTTTCTTTAGTCAGGGTCAGTCGGTCTGTGATGAAGCCGTTACATCTTTTACTTATTAGTCAAACTACTGCCCTTGTGAGTGGACGTTGTCGTGTTGATTCACAATTTACCGTGTTCAGTTGTAGCCCTTTGCGTTCCTGCACGTGTTGTTTGCGTTAGTTTTGAACTTTTTTGTTTCACCGTGTCCAGTCGTAGCCTCGCGCTCCTGCACGTGTTGATTTTTGACTTAATTGTGTTGAGTTGACGTTTAGTGCGCTCCTACGCCGTTTTTCTTAATTGTTAAGTGACTATGGCTACTTTTTCCAATCAAGAATATGCGGATATCGTATTTATGTACGGTAGAGCAGACGGCAATGGATCTTTGGCGCGACGGATGTATCAAGAGCGCTATCCGAATCGCAGGATACCGAATGTCCGAGTGTTTTACAACACGTTTTGTCGTCTTGCCCAAGATGGGTTTCACCGCGTGGAACCTGGAGTCAACCCGGGCAGACACGAAACTGCCGTCGACGAAGACATTTTAGCAGCATTTCAAGCGGATCCTACTACCAGTACTAGAGCAGTAGCTCGAAATTTAAACATTTCTCAATGGAAGGTGTGGCATACAATGCACCAAAATGATAAGTATCCGTTCCATGGCAGGAGTGTGCAAGGTCTAGTAGAGCAAGATCCTCAAAGAAGAATTCAGTTCTGCCGTTTCCTCCTCAACAGAGACATCGAAGATGCGTGGTTTCTGAAATCAATCTTGTGGACGGATGAAAGTAAATTTTCAAGGGAAGGTATTACAAACTTTCACAACATCCATGAATGGGCCGACGTAGACAACAATCCACATTTTAAGAAGCAGGTGTCATTTCAGATGAAATTCTCTGTGAATGTATGGGCTGGAATAATTGGCAGAACATTGATTGGGCCCCACTTTTTGCCTGATCCATTGAATGGCGAAAATTATTTGCAATTTCTGCAAATTGATTTACCACTGCTGGTAGAGGAATCAGGTGTCCCGATCTTCGAAAGAGACCGAACAGTCATCTTTCAGCAAGACGGCTGTCCAGCGCATTGGACTTTAAATGTAAGGGAACACCTCAACAATTGCTTTCCTGATAGCTGGATCGGCAGGGATGGACCCATCCCTTGGCCCGCTCGCTCCCCAGATCTGACCCCGTTGGACTTTTTCGTGTGGGGCCGGGCCAAGGAACTGGTGTATAACAACAAAGAAATTAACACTAGAGAAGAATTGATACAAAGAATAAATTCAGCGTTTGAGACAATGAAGCAGGAGATGATGTTGAAAATAACGACTACAGAAGTTAGAAGACGGGGCCGTGCTTGTATTAGGAATCACGGCCGTCATTTTGAACATGAAAAATAAATAATTTTAATTCAAATGTTGTTTTAATTAGTCTGCCTAAAATAAAAAAAATTCTCCCTCAAATTGGTTTGTAGGCCCTAATTTCAATAATTTGTAAGATATCCGCATAAATGATACCTCAAAAGAAAGAGCGATTATCAAGCATGTCTTCAAAAAGGTTTGAACAAAAAAAGCACCCTCCGTTTTTTTTTGAATAAGGTTTAAAAGACGTATTGTACAATTTTTTTATTTTTTCTAATCTTTAAATGTCTGTAAAAAAAATGTCTAATGACACAGAAGCCTAAAACATGTTTTGCTTGATTGCTTACACATTACTTTAATTAAATAAATAAAAAATGAATTCATTTATCATTCAATTTGGCCATAATTATGCAGTTTACATTAAATTTTGAGAATTTCCGAAAAAAAACTTAAAAATTTGGTTAAAAATATTTGGTAAGACTTCGTCTAAGACAACCATGGCTTAAATGGTTCTAAATTGTCTGTACTATCTTCGCCTTAAAGCTTTGCACCCATCTTCCAATCACCCTGTATTTTATTTAGATCCAAGTCTACCTCGTCTTTTATGTGGATGGGCCTTTCGCCTTGATTCTTGCGGAGAAAGATTCGCCCGAAAGAAATCCAGCAGCCATCATAAGAATGGGCTTTAGCACATTGCCTGGCTAAGTAGAATAGCCTGCGTGTTTTACCAGTTAAAGAGTCCGAAACATAAATGTTTCGTGGAGGCCCTGTTATATTTAAATGATTTGTGTTCAGCGGTAATTGTTTCTGTTCCTTCTGTATCTTATTAAAATTAATAACGGCTGATATAAACGATGTCTTTCTGGCTACGGTAGTGAAGTCAACGACTACGGCTTCGCTCTTCGTGTTAGTCCTGTAGATGTCACGTATTTCCGCTCCTTCAACTTTTGACAGTAGATTGACCGCTGAGCTGAGATCCCTAACAATGTTCACTAGGCTTTCCTTAGTCTCATTTTCATGCTTTGGGATTTGACGAATTTCTAGTGTAGATGCTCGTGCCGACTTTTCGTGAGATTCAAGCTTTTGTTCCAGGAACTGCACCTGTTTTTTGGTATTTTTGTTCTCCTGTTGCAATTGGCCAATAATCACCAGGGATTCATCGTATTTCTTTGATACGAAAGAAACCGATTCCTTTAGTTCAAGATGCAGCTCCTTGATGCAGTTAATAGATTGGTTTATAATATCAAATTTTGCGTTTTGTTTCTCCTGGAAATCGGCGAACATAGATTTCATTTGAGACATAAACTTTTCAAAGCATTCGGCGTGATCGTCCATCTTACGTTTGTAATTTCTTCTGGCAACATTTAACGACTCATCTATTTTGATTTCTGTGTCATTTAATGCATAATATCATCATCATCACCTTCCTGCTCTTATCCCATGTTACTTGGGGTCAGCGCAACACGGTTTCTTCTTCCACTCTCCTGTCAACTGTCATGCTATCATTTAGTCATTTTTCTTTCATATCCTTCCTCACACATTCCATCCATCGTTTCTTTGGTCTTCCTATCCCCCTTCATCCATCACAACACGCATTTTTTTGGTTTTTCCGTCATGAGTGTCATTTTCATGGTTTTCATTTAAAACAAATCTATTTTCTCTTTGATGTATGTGTGTCTTCGTAGATACGTATCACATCGTAACGTAATTTATCGGCCATATAGTATGGCCCATACTAGACAGTAATTTCAGAGTTTACATAATACCTACTTCTGATAAGTTCCTCTGTTCTGCTTTGAAACCAACTAATTTATGAGCAACTTCTGAATATGTATATCTTTAAAATTCTGATGGATCTTCAATTTTACTTACTCATTGTTTTGCGTTGTAAAAGTCCCTCATTTTTTATTTAAAAATTACCCTAATTTCAACCCGAGTGAAGCCGCAGACAAAGCTGTCTAATGTATAAAAATCTCGTGTCACACAGTGTTTGTTATCGAAGTCTTCTGAAACGGCTTCACCGATTTTAATGAAATTTTTTGTTTATATTTGGTAGGTCAGAGAACAACCACAACACTTTTATACCTCTAGGTGACTAGGGTGGTTCACGCGGACGAAGTCGCGGGCAACAGCTAGTTAATATTATAAAGCAGAAGAGTTTGTTTGTTTGGTTGAACGCGCTAATCTCACGAACTACCGGCTCGAATTGAAAAAATATTTTTGCGTTGGATAGTCCATTTATTGAGAAAGGCTTTAGGCTTTATAACATCACGCTATGACCAATAGAAGCGGAGCAGCAATAATGTTGCAAGCGGGAAATAAGCTTCCGTTGAGCAGGCGATGCGTTGCGATATCAAAACTTCACCCGAACGAAGACGCGAGCAGATGCCAGAAATCTGTGATTAAAAGGTTTTTTTGTTACAAGGTGCACCAGACTTACTTAAGATCGTGGCACACTAGACAAGCACCGCACTGGCACCGCTCCAACCCAGCAATTAACTTGTCATTCAAATTAGACCATTAAATCGTGTTTCGTATAGCATATTTTATAATGTCCATAAGAAAAAGCTTACGGCGGGTGGTTAACGCGTTTGCTGCTACCATACGATTCAACGCTCGGGCGTGTCGACGTCCGCGCACCGCCAGCGAGCGGCCCGCGTGCTTACAGCGCGCTGACCGCATGCTGACTGCGCGACGACCGCATGCTGACTGCGTGCCGACTCCGAGTGCCCTGCGAAACCAAGTACAGTTACTTATATAGTTAGAGAGCTCACGATACTAAATCTAGTTCGATAAGACTCCCAGATAATACTTATATACGGTCACGTTACCACTTGAGATAGTTAACTTTAACCTCAAAATTGACATGACAATCTTTCAAGAACTTTCTTTTCACCACTTCCGTAATCTCCCAACCTACCGTGTGTGCCTCAGCTGACGCTGGGTTCACTAATTAAAATCTATAGAACAAGATGGCAACCGATCGTTACAACACTATCTAAAATGCAACGCTAACTCCCGGACTATCACGGGCAGCGCACGGACTGCGAGTTTACGCTTTGCGGACGGCGCGTGGCGCCGCGCCGCCAGCAAGCGGACCTCGTGCCCTCGCTAACGACGCGGGGTAAGCGCGCCGTGGCCTGTATTCGAGGCAACGCCGGGCAACAGCTGTGCTGGTGCGGTGCTTGTAAGTGTGCCACGACCTTTACACTCACTGTCTTCACCGTAACTATTTTAATTGATCTCGGTGGATATTGCCAAACATGGTTGTTATTATTTTCTATGCGTCTGGTTGAAATGGTAATAAAGGATCCGGATACGGTGCGACTTATCTGTTTATCTGTGAAAGCTGTTCATTTGTGGTGGTAGGGGAATCTGTCATAGTAGAGTCGAACTCTACTATGACAGATTTGTTAACCTTCCTATATCTACTGCGCATAGGTCTGTGAGACCGATAAAACTCTCTTTCCTGATTTTTTATTTTATAATCAACTAGCTGATGCCCGCGGCTTCACCCGCGTACAAATTACATGTATTCTACCAATTTCCACCACTCCACTCATTGGTTAAAGCAGCATGAAAATCGGTGCAGTAACTTTTGAGTTTATCGCGAACAGGCAGACAGACGCGGCGGAAGACTTTGTTTTATCAAATGTAGTGTTGATGGCATATTGTACTTCCTTTTAGCTGCAGGATTAGTTGCTACGAACGTTTCAGTTTCAGGACGAAAAGAGTATCTGTGCGAATAACACAATACTAGTATTGCCATATCAGGCGAAAATCGGGCTGTAATACCCACGCGGGTATTATAATCTTTTATACATATAATAAAATCGTTGAGACCAAAAAATCTCTACATTGAAGATTAAAAAAAAAACCGATCAGGGTGACTTAAAATAAGTAACTGAACATGTTAAAACCATTTTTAAAATTCGTGTTTGTTTGTTTGTTTGACCGCGCATCACGTAAAAACTGCTGGACGGATTTTGATGAAAACTTCACTAATCTATTTAAATAAACTCAGCATAAAATTTAGGCTATAGAAATTATGGAAAATTTTGGAAAAAGGGGGAGAAAAGTGGGGGTAAAGTTTGTATGAAAAAAAAAAATTAGATTGTTCTAGATTCATGAAACTCAGAGTAAATACTTATTATTAAAAAATAAAGAAATACCTGTTTCAGCATTTAAAAAAAAAACATCCAGAGACGTAAAAAAGAGGGTTTTGTGTTTAAAATTAATTAACTTCATACACCTATAGAATAAAATCCATTGAAATGGAAACCTTTAAAAGTTGCTGTAAATACTTCAAATCTAATACAGGTAAATGTAATTTCTCAATTTTCTTGAAATTTGGTTTTTGAAGTGAATACGCCTAAAATAGCGGAAGTCAAGAAAATCGGCTTTCCTCGGTATAAGTAGTTGGTAATACAGGGTGGAAACGGTAATCGGGGCAGTAAGGGGAGCTGCAGCTACACAAAAATGGTCTTAGGTAACAATCCGTAATTTTTCCATAAAATGTTTATCCCCATTCGCCAATTTAATTAAAAAATAAAGTACAGTTTTGCAAGAAAATTACCATTCTACATAAAACATTTTTTTTGATGAAAATCGATCTTCTTTCCGACACTAATCAAGAAGTTCTTCCAAACCAACCCAGGTTAGAGTACTCAAAAGGTCAGAAATCTCAAAAAAATAACTTTCAGCGGGGCAGTCTAGGGGAAATAGTTAGCCAGAATATTGCTATTTTACACAAAAAAATTTTTTGATGCCAATCATTCTTTTTCATTTTACATAAGACATAAAGCCGGAAAAGTTACAAATACATTACAAACGAGTACAAATCCTACTATCTACAAATAAAAACTGCTTTGTCCTGAAGGACTATCAGATGGATCAACGCACAGCCTAAACCGCAGATTGTAGAAACCTGAAACTTGGAGGGTGTATTTTCTGTATAACATAAGCATACGATAAGAAAGAATTTTGAAATTATACCCCTAAGGGGGTGAAAAGGGGGGCCAAATATTGTATGGGAAAATGTGATTCCTTGGTCCAATCTACTTCAAACTTTGCAATCATCAATATTAACAGAATAGATGGACGCGTTTCATATTGCATTGAAATTCATCCCCTAACGGGGTTAAAAGGGGTAGAAAGTTATTTTGGCGGTGATTTGTTTCGAATTTGATATCAATACTCCTTCGAGATTTTGATATAAACTACAAGTTATTTTGGTACATGTTTCAAAACCCAATCCGATTTTATTCCAAAAAGGTTGAACTCACTTACACAGTCACAGTAAAATATTAATACCGCATTTGAAGGTTTCTAAGCTTTGAAGAGATTGTGCACTTTAAGACACGGCGTCATAGCGTAGGGACGTAGAGTTTGAAATTTTAAATGGTAAGCAGTTGTGAGAGGTCCGCAACGGTTTACAGCAGCTATATCGTGTTGCGGCTCATTTAATGCACCTTGATGAGAACTGCAGGCCTAGCTGGAGTATGACTGTCATCGAGTGTCTAAGTATGAAGATGTAAAGCTGTCAATAGAAGCCTCTAAAGCTGTTTTTGTAAACATGGTAATTTATTCTTATTCAAATAAATACGTTGTTAATCACAAGTATTTGATTTTGAACAAAATTGCCCTTGGGTACGTAAATTGACTTCAATGCATATCTTAGGAGATACACCGTTTTAAATAACTCCGCAGCAAAATAATGATCATGTACCGGGCGCGCATTTTCATTATGCGGAAGGATGTGTGTGATGTGCTCTTTGAAAACTGTATTATAGGTGCTTACGACCCACTCTCTGTAACCCTCTCTTTCTCTTATGTGACGCAGACGAAGTGGCGCGGGTCAGCTAGTACAAGATAAATTAAGTATAATACAATTTATTTTCTGTGATTTTATACTTAAACTTCCTATGTCTTAAATATTTTATTTACTTATACTAAAGAAAAAGATACCTTACGATGGGCCATAGCCCGGCTTTTAGGTTTACAAGTTTCTAGAAGAAATTTATCCTTGCAACATTTTACAACCTCCAAATAAATCGAAAGATTTTTCAGAGACCACGCAAAGGCAGAACACTCAGAAGCTGTAACAAGCAACCTATTGTGCTCTTTTATATGAGAGGCAAATAAGATCATCTGAAAATCTTGCTAGTAGTACGTTCGACTATTCGGAAGATTTATAAAGTGTGTAAAACACCTCTTCACGAAGCCGAAAGGCACTTTTTTTCCCCATCAATGCGATCATTTTTTTGTTCTACACCATACCTGGGAACCTTCTAGTTACGGAGATATGGGGGGACAAAGTTAAAAAAAAATTAATACAAGACTTTTTTGTAGTATTTTGACTTTTAACACCTCCACGACCCCCGTACTACTCAATCCATTCATCAAAACAATGTTTTAAGTGCGTTACATTGAGTTCTACCACAAAACATGTTTTTTAACCTCAAAAAGTTGTTTCCCAGCAATAATTTTTGCGTAAAGTTACTTAGTTTGATGTACAGAATGCTTGGTTAACGGCTTTGTGATGAGGTGGTTTACACCCTGTATAGAAACTCAAATCGGTTTTTAGTTCCATTCAAATTAGATTCTTGCACATAGATTTGTTACTCAGTGCTAGTGCATATTAAATTCCTAACGTACGAGTATTTGTATCGCGTCGACCGCAACGGTTTACGACACCTGCCTCATTTGATTGTGTAACTCACCTAGCCCACCACACAGTGGCAGCCAACATTTATATGAATGACAATAAACTTGCTAGCGGGGAGATACCCGAAGTAATGCCAACCTTCAAGAAGTTGCAGCATATCTAGTTGGATGGGTAATTTGGTCGCTACGTCTATGTAATTTTGGGGGATATTCTTGATTCCTGTGTATGAAGTATACACATTTTCTTAGGACCGCATTAAAAAAAAAACGGTGTATTACTTAAAATAATTGAAAAATGCGAAAAAATACAAATTGGAATAAATGGCACACTAAAAGAACACGTTCTAGGTGTACTTATATGTTTTTGTACGTGACATTACCGTCAAAATTACCAATAAACCTAAACTTGACACCTAAGTTACTACGAAAATAAGTGCTAAACATATGAAAGCGTTATGCTCCAATCACATAGATTTTTTTACTTAGAAAAAACCGCTGTAAAAGTTTCAAAACTACATATTTTTGCAAAATGAATAGCAAAGTGAAGCTCTCGCAGTCGCAGGAAGTTTGAAAACTATCGAGAACAAGTTTTGAGGTACCACAATCCGCACACCCAAAACACGAATGTGGTTTAGTTGTTTTTGTAAAAAAAAGCGTAACATTCAATTCAACCTTGTCTAATATAAGAAAGATATCAAGTAGATTGAAAAAAAAAACTTAAACAATACATAAAAAAGAGGTCTTTTAAGCCAAAGTGAGAAAAAATATACTTGGATATTTCTTGTTTGTTTACTTCTGAATAATCGTTCAGTGTTATCGAAATCCGATGTATTTTAAGTGTTTTGAATTGAACTTAACTAGCCCCTCCGTTTCTTCTGAATTCAAACAAGTGACAAGCTGGAGCAAGGAGCACCATGTACATCATGTAGGAATCGGATTTTAAACAAATTGAATAATATTGGACGAAATTCGACAAGAAGTGATAATTAGACTTGGTCGGACTTGTATGCTGAGTATGCTGAATAACATAAAATAGAAATACAGAATTGACTACGAATTATAATTAACCACTGATTGTCAATTTGAAAGGTAGTAATCAATGAAACGATTAGCGAGACTTCCAAGTGACCCAGTATGACATGATAATTATGTTTTTGTTATTACTGTTACAAAGTTGTATTCAAACAACGTGTGTAATTCCATATTCAAACAGTTACGCATTGTGGCATTGACCGCATGTCCTTATGTTTGTGTAGTTTTTTTTTTCTTAGTTAGTGGCCGATTATCTTGCCGGCCAGCATGTCTGGTTGTGGACTCGCATTTTTATTATAAACCTCATCGAATGAGGCCGAGTATTGAGTAGCACACGTGCCAGTGCCGATTTAAAAATGATTTTGTTATTAGTATCTATAATTTTAGTGTTAGCTTTGTTAGTGTCGTGGATTAGTTTGTTACGGGAAAGCAATCGTTTTAATGTGCGCGGGCCAACGTGTTTACCTCTTGTGGGAAATGCTCATTTGTTCGTTGTTAAAACCACAGGTACAATTTCATGACTTTATTTTTATTATTTGGTTCTACATATTTTTTTTTCTTCTTTTTTAATTAATTTATTAGGCACTAACCATTTTTTTTTACTCAAAATTAATTCATTTGGTTTGGTTCTATCAAGCCTACTAGTCAATGAGTGAACATAGAACAATTATAAGATACTCGTACCTATTGCATGCCATGCATTTCTAAACTCAGGTTTTGAACGGATATTTACACGAATGTACGTACGTATTTTTTTTATTTCCTTTTAATAGGTACACAGATTATTTGTAGTGTATAGGCCTGGATGGAAGTGTATAGGCTGTGTCGAACAATTTTTCCCAGATTCGAGACCCAGCTAGATCAACTTTTCGCCCCCATATACCTACATCTTAATATTGCAACTAATCATCGAAATCGTTAGAGCCGTTGAACGTGATTAAAAATACATATCTTAAGTTGTTCATTTGACAGTAAGTAGTAAAAAAAATCTTGTAAGTATCTGGAAGTAGAATTGTCATAATGTCATTCGGTCGTGTACCTATATCAAGAGCTATGCTAGAGGTTCTTAACAAGAATTAGAAGACACATTCACAAAACAAATAAATGAAAATAACATTGTAAAATCGAGCAGTTCAACAAATATATCAAAATGCTAAATGGCTGTGGTCAAACAGGTAACCCATAAAACCTGTTGCCAAAATCGGCGCGTTGGTTGTGGGTTGTAGGTACCTAGTTCAAGGAACTGGTGTGACTGCTAGCTAATACTTATAGCTGCTTTAAAGAAACAACTATTCAACACACACATTGAGGTGGAATCTTCAGAGTAGCAGTAAAAACTAATTTTCGTACGTTTTTGTCAGGCTGTAGGTATGTTAATTAATACTTTTTCATGAAATAGTCACTTAATGAGATTAAATTAACGTAGAGGATTTAATTGATGAGTTTAATGATTACAATTCTACAAATACATACATATTACGGTCGCGAATCATTATTTGAATTAACCTGCAAATAGCAAAAGACGGAAGAAAATATGAATTTCGCAGGTTATCCAGGCGCTTAAGGCGACTCAATGAGCTAAATTTGCAACTCTATTTGTGGTGTTAAAACACCGTCCGTGCGGGCCGAATAGTGCGAAATGAGTGTTTTCGATCGATTTACAAAACATCTATGGATTGGACTAAAAAAATAAAACGCTATTATTAGTCATTTCCTCGCTGAGGTGGGATGAAAAGTAACGTGTTGCATTCGAGTGCAAAGATTTTTCTTTTTTTTTTTGTTATTGCTTGAGGAATTATTTGTCAATAAATCAGAATGATCTCATGCATAAGTATGTTATTTTTTTTTGTTTGAAAGACATTTTTAGAGATAAGTTAGGGATATTTATAAATCAGAATGATCGCAAGTGTTTTAGTATCGTTATACTCCTTAAAATATTTTTAGAGATAAGGTCGTGATTTTTTTTTATCGAGAAAAAAATATTATGTTACGTTTTCAAAACACTACCATAATAGCATATATCCTGAAGAACATCATATATTTTTCTGGTTTTGCGCAGTGAATCTTATACTTTTAGGCATTTTAAAACTCGAGTTTAGCTCTAGTAGTCGCCTTATGTCCGATAACGACATCTATTATCGATTCACCGACTATCAATAAAAGTAAATATTATGGAATTAGTTCCCTCTTAGCTTAGTAATACATAGTTATTTGTGATACAAGAGTGCAAAGTTTTTTTTAACTGCATGCTCAATTTTGATGACCGAGCCGGGGAAAGATTCTAAAATTGAGTCACGAGCGCAGCGAGAGAGAGAGAGAGCATGTGATTACCTATTTAAATAGAAATCTTCTAAACAATGATGAATGTGTAACTAATTTCCTTTAAGATGCCTGTTCACTAGAGCAGAGAAGAAAATACCAACAGAATTGCATGAAATGAGAGAAGCGAGGTTTTCATTTTACGCAATACTTCTGGTTATTTGCACAGCTCCACTCCTCTTCTCTATTCTCCAGTCGCCAGACAGCTTCAGTGGGTGAAGACATACCTAATAACAAACAGGGTTGGTTTAAATAAGCGTCAAATACTTTTGGGACAGAAATACCTACTTTTGGCGTTACGTAGCTAGAAACTAGCCACGGTAAGGTATAAAACCACATAAATAGATTTTTCAATATTCGTAAATCTCGTTTTTGATTTGATGATCTAAATAATGCATGCTAAGACACCCTATATAAATGTCTATATATTTGCATTCTGTACATATGTAAAAATATTTATCCATCTACGATGTTATTTTCTATCATTATAATAACAGGTTTCATTCGTAATCATTTTATTTGCGGTCGGTGCAGCATATTAGATATTGGTATTTCCATTATAAAAAAACTAGAAGGTAAAGTAAGATTTTGATTCTTCAACCACTTACCCATAATTATATACCATTTATATAAATAGCATTTATTTTTTGCGATTTGAATGCACAAGGGTAGACATTCGGAAGGCATTGGAATGTTAGTTCCGGAAATATTATGCAAAATGCCAAGGTGCATTTTAAATATATTTTTTTAATCGTTTTATACAAGTTTTCTATGTCATTCGTCATCTGCCCAGCCTTTTCCCAACTAGTTTGGGGATACAGGAGCGTCTGCCCATCTGACCTCCACTCCAAAATACAAAACAACTAACTAACTAGGGGATACCTCTCGGTAATACCGACTGTTGTCAGACTTGCTGGGCACTGATTACCTGTAACGACTTAAAGATTCTACAAATAACAGCTGCGACGAGATTTTCGAGGATGTTGTTTTACCAAGAAATTAATATTTTTGTTACAGAGTTCTTGAACTTGCTTCAAAAACTAGCGGTGAAGTATGGAAATGCGTACCGGGTACATTTTTTCTCATGTCCGTACGTCGTGATCTGCCATTCAAAATATGCTGAGGTGAGTTACACAAACGTACATTATTGTTGCTATTAGGTGCCCATAAAAGTACCCTAGCCCTCTTCTATTAGGCATTATCTACTTAGTGAAATAGGCAATATGCATGTCATTTGTTATGCGCCAATACAAGGACTTTAAAAAATAATAAAAAGAGTTTCCTCGTTTACTAAATAAAAATAACTATAAGTGCTATAAAACTGATATTCTATGACAGGTTTATAAAACACGTTTTTCGATGAATATGGATATTTCACAGATTTGTTGTTTATTTAATAATATGTAACGTAATAAACAGACCCAGTGATTCTTGACAGCAATTAATTATCACTTCGCACAAAATAATTGTTGAATAACATTGCAATGCAAATAAACCACAATGATCACCTTGACCAGTACTAGGTATAATTATAACTGGTGTAGTAACAAACACCCTTATCGAAGGCGAGAGGCACTTGTTCTTCCCGTAATTGGGTTTTTTTCTCCTGGTCATACTAGTTACGGAAGAGCTATTATAAGTTAAATTACAACATTTTCATACGTTTTATTGTGATAAAAGTTTTAAATGCTATAACTATAATTGAAATACCGCCGCATTCATTGGCACACATATCTTAAACCGTGGCTTTTCATATAAAAAAGTCGTTTCCCAGGATATATAATTATTTACGTAAAATATTAAAATAAAATTGTATTTTTGTTGTAAAGGTGGTATAAAAGTATCTCTACATAATTATATCCCTTAGGATATAAAATAATAGCAGGTAAACAAGACTAATACAACTGTTCTTCTTACAACTATAATCTAAAATTGATAAACTTTTAACTTAACGTAAAAATAACTAATTTACGTGTGCTAGGAAAAGATATAAATAGGTATAGCGGCACATAGATATTTACAGTTTCTACCTCAATTGCATAAATAAGTACCTTGTAAGGCGTCCCATGAACGGTCGGATGGCGTTTTCCTTGCATGGGACGCTAATGACTCGTTTATCATATGGATTTTATCTCCTATTATGATATATATTTTTAAGGATTTTTGTATCTAGAAGCATTATGCTGTTACGTGCAATTTGCATTCGCTTTTTAAAAGTAGTGACTTTTACATTGAATGGAAGTGTCTCACTTCGTTCGATCAAAATCAAAACCCAGCAGTCATTTTTAATTATTTAAATGATCAATAAGTATACGGAACAATAACATTACGAGGTCGCACTATTGAACAAAATTACTTGTGGTGATGTTACGCTTAGGCCATATCCAAATAGCCGATTTTTTGAGATTTACATTTTAATGATATACGCCATGTGTACGCAATTATTCTAGTTTAGATGTTATCGTGGGCTCAAAATACCCATTACGTAGTTTTTTATGTAATTCTACTGGGATACCTGCGTATGAAAACACACAAAATAGTAGCAATTATAAAAAATACCACAACGAGCATAAAAGAAAAAATATAACTATAGATTATAAAACAACCACACCATGAATGTCATCATGTATCAGATACGGTTCTAAGTTTTAATAAAAGGATTATGTTTATGTAAAAATCGTACGTATTTACATAAATGTATCTATTTGAGTAGATAAGTTATTGTAGCTTTGTTTCAGGCGCTAGTGTCGAGCACGGAGCACATAACAAAAGGCAGGTCATACAGCTTCCTGACGTGCTGGCTCGGACAAGGTCTACTTACTTCCACGGGTAAGAACGAGGGTTAACCTTGAAAATTGTAGACTGGTTTCCTGTGTCTTTAAGCACGTGTAGTAAGATTTAATTGTACTACTTACGTTCCATACTAGACCATAATAACACAGCACTGCTTATATAGACATGTAATCTTTAAACTTAAAATGTCACATCTTCCGTGATCAGTGGCGTAGCTACCTAGGGGCTAGGCGGGGCAGTGCCCCGCGGGGCCCTCAAGCTCAGGGTGGCCTCGAACCCTTACCAGAAAATCTCGATCAAACTGAACTTTTGAAAATTTCTCCCATTTTCAAAATAAATATGACAGGTTGCAACCCGACTTTAATCATAGCAACTCAGTTGAGAGAAATTCGGAAGTTATACCTACGGAATTCCCCTAAATTCTTTCTGTGGGTTGGCAGTGTTGTCAATTTGACGGATAGCGATATGTGCGTTTAATTATTATCGATGAACTGATGATAAAGTACCTTAGCATTTTTAAAGTATTTGTATATTTAATATGTTTGCTTGATAAAACCTAACCAAACTTATATTGTCACTTACGGGATATCAACCCACACATACCCAACCCGCAACCCGCGATCATGGCGCTTGCAACAGCGTCGAAATATCGGGAGCCTAATAAATAATCACGGAAGATATCCCGTAAGTGACAATACAAGTTTAGTTTTAAACCGTGAAAGCCTAAAACAGTGTTTAAAACCTAACCAGTTTAGATAGCAGTGGGGCCCCATTTTTTTATTTGCCCCAGGGCCCTAGGTTACATAGCTACGCCACTGTCCGTGATTAATTTAATTTTGAGGACCCGATCTCGGAAGATATCCCGTAAGTGACATTTTGAGTTTAAGTTATTAACCGTGAAAGCTTATAACACCTCCTACTATCAAGTTTGTAAAAGGTACGTGAGTGTGATATGCAGGAAACCGGAAAGGATATAAACTTCAAAATTGATCAATATTTCCTCTTGCGCTGCGTCAGTGAGACTAATAAAATTAATAAGCTGTTTTACCGCACAAGGTCGAGATATTATGTTAATGGCTTGTAAACACAGCTCTATAACTTACTTTTAACTGTTAGTAACTATGAGGCACATCTCGTAGCTATCGATTTTTGTATAAACAAAGTTTGAAATATCCTATACGCCGCGTCACCTACTTGTCACTTGATTCGTAAAGAAATCAAAGAAAGCTTTGCTCTGCGACTTTTTGTTTGTAACGGTCCGTAAGCTAAATGTCAAAAAGACACAGATAGCAACCTTCCGTTACCTGTTAGTAAGTTGTTGAAAATGGCCGTTACAGGTCTTGATCAATAATGTTACAGGACTAAGATTGCGTTACCAAATCACTCCATTGTTTTAGGTCAAAGATGGAAGACTCACCGCAAGTTTCTGACTCCCGCCTTCCATTTCAACATCCTCCAGAATTTCCTGCCAGTATTCTGCAAGAACCAGCGCATTCTGACGGAGAAATTACGAGAAAAGGCCGACGGCCGGCCTATTGACATGTTTCCTCTTGTCGCTTTAGCGGCCCTTGATAACGTGAATGGTAATTTTTTATGACAAAAGTTAATTGATTGCAATTAAAATAGGTCACGTTAATTAAGACCCAGTATGTTTTCAGTCAGTCTTCACAACTATAGAACCTTAATCTAACACTGCTATAATTATAAGCTGAATCCCTGTTACCAACTCAGTAGAGCAGCAGCCATTTACACACAAGCATTTCAGGGTATTGAAACCGTTAATTGCATAATAAATTGTTTGGCTATATATTGTCAAATTGATGAGTTTTATGTTTTAACCGGTGTCATTTTGTTTAGAGTGTGTCCACGACACACTCTAAACAAAATTCTCTTGCCGCGAGACAGTTTTTGCTTTGCATTTTATGAAACTTTCTTATTATTTTTATTTTTCTAGAATCCATCATGGGCGTAAGTATGAATGCCCAAAAACACAGCGAGTCTGAATACGTGAAATCCATCGAAGAGTAAGTCTACCTTCGATTATTTTTTCAGCATCCCAGAAAGTATAAACTTATTTCAATTATATCAATCCTGGTTCAATAAAAATAATTAAATCTTTTTATCATAGATTGTCGGCCATTGTTTCCATGAGGATGCAAATACCATTCTTCGGTGAAGATGCCATTTTTAATCTGTTGCCATACAAGACGAGGCAAGACAAGGCTTTAAAGATTCTACACGGACAGACTAACAAAGTGATTGAAGCCAGACGACAAGAGTTAAAGAAGGCTAATATAACTACTCTTGAAGGCAGCAGTGATATTGGTAAGTTATTTGATGATGATAAAAAATTGGGAGAACGAAGGACCGTTAAATATCGAAATAAGCTCTTTTAATTGGAAACGAACTTCACTTAGGATTGAATCAATCGTGGAAGAATTTTTATTATTTGAGATTGTAGAAGTTTAGCATAAAATATTGTTGATGCACTTTGGCCTGCAAGTCCGTCGTTTCATAATTATCAAACCGTCTGTTAAGGACAGTAATGATATTGGTAATTTTTTTGAAGATGAGGAAAAATTGAAGGAACGAGTGGCCGTAAAATTTAAGACGAAAATATCTATTAAAGTTACTCTTAATTTTTGGAAGGAACATTAAAATCATTCGTGAAAGAATCTTTATTAGATTTGATTGTAGATGTAACAGAACAGAGAGAGCGTAAAACATTTTTGATGACAAATAACAATAATTGTCGTGGTGTAATTCGAATCCCACCAAAAACATTGTCATGTAAAATGTTGCCAAGACGCGACCATATGACTCGCTCTGTCAAAAAGTTATCAGATCTCATGTAGAGCCAAGTCTCTAACTGTACACGCCCTAAGTCTACAAGGTCTAACTTCATAAACTCTACACCTTTGTCAAAATATGTGGCTTGGCCGTTTCGCTTCATACATTCACATGGGCGTAAGGTGAATGTATACATTGGTCATTACTTTTCTGTCATACAATAGTTCTTGTAGTAACAAAACGGCCAAGCCACTTAATATAACTAAGGTGTAGAGTTTATGAAGTTATACTTTGTAGACTTAGGACAGACTTAGATCTGATAACTTTTCGTGAGCACTTCCGTGCCCAGATGGGATCATTTCATTTTAGTATTTTGGTTTTTGGTGACAATTATTCTTCTCCGCCATCAGCAAAACGTGCTGATAGAGGAATAATTACGATTGTTTTAATTGGAAATTAAAACAGCGTTTCTTTAAAGGTATTAAGAACAAGCACGCGTTTTTGGATCTGTTACTTCTGGCTGAGATAGACGGCAAGAAGATGGATGACGAAAGTGTGAGGGAAGAGGTGGATACATTCATGTTTGAGGTGAGTGTAATACAGGGTGTAAACCAAGCATTTTGTACATCAAACTAAGTATGCTTACGTAAAATTTTTGCGGGGAAACTACTTTTTTATGAGGTGAAAAATCATGTTTTGTAGTAGAACTCAAAGTAACGCACTCAAACATTGTGCTAATGGATGGATTGAATAGTACGGGAGTCGTAGAGGTGTTTAAAAATCCTCCAAAAAAAACTTGTCGAAATGTTGGAACTTTGAACCCCAATATCTCCGTAACTATTTTAGAAGGTTCCCAGGTATGGTGCAGAACAAAAAAACTAGTGCCTTTCGGCTTCGTTAAGAGGTGTCTTAAACCCTTCATATGCACCGATGATCTATTAGCAAATTATATTTATTTATTTGTTTATTCATGTACACATAAAATACATAAAAGGATACTGACAGGGAGACGCAAAAAAACAAGTGAACAAAAAATATGTGCCGAATAAACATGTTTTCTTTCTTTTTATGAGGTCTAAATTGTATCCGATGTAATACTGCGTTCGTGTAAACTATTCTAACAGTTAATCAAGAATTTCAATATGGAGTTTAAGATCGAATTCAGACCCTTCTCTAAGCTTGAACTACAACCGTTTCCCATAGTTCAGAAACCGTTATCAGTTTCGAAACGGTAGTAAGATAAAATAAGTACAAAGTCAGCTAAGTACCGGTTAAATCCGGAAAAAGACGTGAGTTTATTTATTTATGTAGGTATATCCGCATTTATATAACTAAAAAAACAAAACATCATTTTTATTTTAGTTCTGGCCACAAATAATAAATGGTTCTAGTGTTTTTGTTTCTAAAGTCTTATAAGGCACCTAAACTCCAGCCAGCACTTGGAATTTCGAGATTTTGCCCCATTTTTACAAAGAATCTATTTGCATAGGGTCACGACACAACTACTTCAGGCATCGTGTACACTCTCCATTGTCTATCAAAGCGCAGGGACGTTCAAGAGAAGATCTACGAAGAACTTAAGACTATCTACGGTAGCGAATTGCACAGAGACCCGACTTATCAGTAAGTTTGATTCACTTATTCTCTTCTCTGGTAGTTTAACCTAGTTTGAGTTTAACTGAGTAATAGGCATGGATTTGGTAAAATACATTGCTTCACTTGCACATCGCCTTAATAAAATGACTTCTTCGTGAATTGATCTTCGGGACGATCCATGGTTGGAATATTTTTTTCTTGGACTGTGTTAATCGTGGTCCTGCCTAAAACAAGTTACTGTTCCAGTGGTTTCGATACCTATGCTAAGTTTCTGGTCATAATATATATGATGGTAAAATTGTACGGTAAACGTGGTCTTTCAACTTCGATTAAAATAAAAATCAATTTTCGCAAGAGATGTCCCGCGTGGGACATTACTTGAGGATGTCTATAGTTGGTGCCAGCGAAATAGAGGTCATTCACACCTACCTACCAAGTTTTTCATCATTAAACGATAATGACACTCACTAATTACCTAAGTCTACCAATAAGCGATACATGCATAAATCGCTAGAGTATCGTAGAACCAGTCGGCTAGACATACAGGGGTTTAGAATCTTGTGTTGTTCAAAAAAAAAATGAAGCTGGGCGAAGCTGGGCGGGTCGCTAGTTTAATATGACAATTAGTTTACTGGCAATGAAACTGAATGATGAATGTGATGATGGACATCAGTCGATTATTTTATTTAGGACCACTGATAATTACAATAAGAAAAGAAGACTTAACTACAATCGTTGGCAAGATAATACTTAATTACCTACCTTATTATTACCTATAGATAAGTAGTAAGTTAGGTACATGTAACAGTAGTAGCATTGGCAATGAAACAACGGTTAGGTTACAAGATACAATACGTAAACGTAATACCATGCAAGAATAATTGACGCTTCTTGTTTCCCATGAACGATTATCATAAATTAATTCTACTGCGTAAAAAGATCGTGACGCATTTTTAAATTGACGTCATCTTTGTAATGCAAATCTAATTATCTTTTTAACACCAAACAATAATAAGCAAATCTAATAATATCTAAACCTTAAGCATACGACGACCTTCTAGGTTGCCTTGCGAGATGCCATTTCCTATAAAAATCTAGGTACCTATTTGGAAACTGCACCACATTTACGAGAACTCTCAACTACATCAGATGAAGTTTTCATTCATAATAGCCACCTAGAGACTTAGAATCAAACGACTATCATTATGGCAAGAATTTGGCACAGCTCTCTGAGACACTTTCAACTTGGTCGGTAAAGTTAGATACAGACTGTAGGCGACAACAATGAGCGCTCCGAACACCTATAGTTCACGAAGTTCCTATTCATTCCTGCACTGGTGCCAGTGCGTTAAACTAACAATCTGCTATACAATTGGTTCTATTTTTAGACAGAATTAAAGCAATTAAAGTGTACTTAGCTAGATAAATACATTAGCAGATTCTTGTCGAGGTTGGCATGTTTTTCGTATAATGTTTTTAAAAGCATTCAATTTACTAGTATCTCTTATACTGCCATCAGTAAAAATAATGAGATGGTTATCTTTACCTTTAATCTTTTCTTGTTTAGCGAGCTCCATGACATGAAGTATTTGGAGCTGGTCATCAAAGAATCGATGAGGTTGTTCCCACCAGTGCCACTCTTCGAAAGAAGAATCATGAGTGATTGCGGTGAGTTATATAGTATTAGGAACATCGAAACACTTCTTCATTTACAATTATTGGCTTCAAGGATCGGTAGGTATAGTAGTAGCAATTGTGCTGGGTTTAGGCTTCATTTATGTGACGAACCACTTTATTTGTAACGACTTACGAATAGGTACTTAGTAACTGCTATTAATGATTTTAATTAATGGAGTAAAATGAATTTAAAAGTGTTTTTCGAATCGCAGGTTGACTTACCGTTTAGATGTTTTTCTAAAAAGCTGTCCTTTTGTTAAACTCGACGTGCTGCAGCACTAACGTATTTTCTTCGTTCCAGAGGTGGGAGGACTGAAACTGCTAAAAGGCACATCAGCCTTAATAAACGTCTACCAGATACAACGCCAGCCAGATTTGTATGACGATCCCCTGGAGTTCCGTCCGGAAAGATTCGAGACGCCGCTGAAGAACGCCTTCAGCTGGCTCGCATTCAGTGCTGGACCAAGGAACTGTATTGGTCAGTGTAACCTTTTTCTGTATCTTATGGATATGTAAATATATCTGACTTCTGAAAATGCACGTTCTAGTTAAATTCAGGGCTTACGAGGTAAATTCCACTCCTCTTTTAAAATATAGCTCAGGTTACCAGACCCCGTATTCACAAACGTTCAACTCGGAAGCGAATCGAAGCGTTGTGAATACGGGGGCTGGGCCATCATTACCAATCGATTGACACCTTATTCATCCAAATCGGATGTATACCTTAGTTTAGGCGTTACAAACTGGATTCTTTTAAAAGTATTTTCAAATAACACCACTGGATAGGGATAAGTGAAAAAAGGGAAGGCCATTGGCCTGCAGTGGGACACAAATTGCTGATAATAATAATTACTCGCTTATTAGGTTATGGACCGCCGGTTGATGTTTTAAAGTGTTCTGTTAGTTTAACACCCATTATACTGCGCTCCATTGCTCATACTACGGCAAAATATTTTAATGTAACATCTTTTCTGTTTCTTCTCAGGTCAAAAGTTCGCGATGATGGAACTAAAAATAACTATCTCGGAGATTGTCAAAAACTTCTACATATTGCCAGTAGATAAAGACCCTGAACTAAGTGCAGACCTTGTTCTGAGATCCAAGAACGGAGTCAATGTAAAGTTTATGCCAAGAACATAACGTGATAGATTAAAAAAACTGGAAATACTTGCCGGTAACGAGATGACATTGTGAATTAGTTTTATAATAGAATATATTTTTGAGTCAGTAAATATATTTTTGGGAAGGAATTAAATGTTATAAGTTAAAATGTATTCTCATTTTGAACCTCATCGACAAAACAAATCAAAACAACCGAATAAGTACAGAGTATAAGAACGGTAACGTTCGTCTTCTTTTCGTATCAATGTTCCTTCCAATTACTCGGTATGGGCCCAGTAGGTGGCCACGATTATTGCAGCGGTAGAGGCGCTACGCAGGTCGTCAAGAGTGCAGGTAAACGGACACTCGAGACACTCCAGCATGTGGGGTATTGTTTGGTGCGGAGCGCCGCCGCACTCGCACTCGGTTTTGGAAGACCCAATAATACCCCATTTTGCCAGGTTATGTTTGCAGTACTTGGGTACGCAATCGATTCAAAGCTTTCCAAATAGGCCACTGTAGTTCACTGCCGGAAGCTAGGTTTTCTTGGGGCTTTAAGAAGTCGTGTTGTGGAAGACATTTCTCTTGCCTTAACATGCTTCTTTCTGTAGGTGGCCTGCCTTGGATTGCCTGAATGGTTAACTAGTTTTTTCAATAGAGGACAACCACCGCGGAAAGAATAACAATTTTATTCTCAGCTCTGTTGGCCGTGTGTGTTGGTTTTCGTAGTTTCTAGTGGTAGTCGAATATAATTATGCAAATGGAACAACTACAGAAGTTAGGGCAAAACGTTCATGTCCCTTATATCACATTTCTTCAACACAGCTGAGGCTGCGCTTCCAACAGAGATGAGTAATATGTGTGGAACTAACCAATTACAAAACTAAAATGCCTCACGCTGTGAAAAAGAAGCGTTATTTAATAATAACGCTTTACGCTTAGAAAGGCTACAGAGCTAACATCTCATTCTGACCATAAGCTTTATTTCACACTTGCATATTTTTTTAAATTTTAATTAGATTACATAGTAGCGAACCGCGTCGCAGAAAACGGGCATTAGGCATGAATGAGGTGTCACTAAGTGTCGGTGAAAACAGAAATTAAGCATTCATTTAACTGTCAGTGACATTTAGTGTTGGCGAAAACGGGCATTTGGCATGTCTGATAAAATCTTTGCCGTACACAGCAGGGAGATCAAGAGCTGTGCCAAACACAGTGGAAGAGAGATTAATGCTTCGTGCAACATTCCTCTCGGAGTTACTTTTGTACTTCTCGGCCTTTTATAGACCGAGAAGAGAAGGAGATCGGAGGCGACACGGTAGTAACCCGACATTTTTTCAGAGTTAGTTTAGTTCAATTAAACACAAAGAATTGCAATAAAAATAATCTATTGAGAAGAAATGTTTCTACCACCAAGTGTCAACAGTGGAGAAAAAATTGCCGTCATGCTTGACGTTGTAGACTTTTGTTGACTGAAGAATCGAAACATTTCTTTTCTACATTTTTATCTTCGTCACGCACACGACGATAGAATTTTTTATTCAATATAATTATGTGCCATAAGAAATATGTTAATATGTCATTTTGTTGATTTGTTCGTCATCCATCATGAAGTTTTTAAGAAGCTGCCTGATTCGTGGCGGTCACGAAGCATAAATAAATGTTAGCGTCATAATATAAATAAATTAATGTTAGCAATACGAGTATGTCTATAACGATAGGCGAGATATTATTGTCTTTCAATAATAAGAACAATACAAGTAAATGTTGTAATAGAACAAGAAAGTCAATAAACGGGTCCAAAATACTTGCAAAACCTTCTGGTTCCTGAAAGAGCACATGGAGGGATGTCTTTCCAGGACATGAAAAAGAAAACACATCGAAATGTGCATCCTTCCCGCCGTAATGGTACTACGGTGCACCAAGTTGGTCACTTACTGATCAACAACCCTCCTAAAATTATTGTGATGTGGACTCACTGTGTCTGGATATAAAGCTGTGTTACATTCTGATGGCTCGCCTTCCTTGTGTGAGTGTGGAAAATTATTTCAGTAAATCATTTTCCACACTACGTAGGTAATCTCTAATTATTACAAACCTCATCTAATGAGGCCGAGTATAAGTAGTAGCACACGTGAGTGCCAGTGTCATGATTAAAAATGATTTTGTTATTAGCATTTTTAGGTCTAGCGCTAATTTTGTTAGTGTCGTGGATTAGTTTGTTTTGGGAAAGCAAACGCTTTAATGTGCGCGGGCCAATACCTTTACCTCTGGTGGGAAATGCTCATTTGTTCATTGTTAAAACTACAGGTATGATTAAGGTCCATGTTCACCAAAAAGATGACGATCTGATTATCTAAAAACAGCTGTTGAAAAACACACTTTTGTATGGGAACATGTCACAGTGATGTTGGATAAATAATCAGGCCGTTATCTTTTCGGTGAACATGGACCTTATTTGTTTTGTTTTAATTTATTATTTAATCTATTTAAAAATATGAACTATATGGCCCTAATCAGTCATTCAATATGTTTGACTTAAAATAAATTAATTTGGCATTCGTTCATATCAAACCTACTTAGTAAATAAGTTTTGCTTGCATAAAAAAAGACTATTGTATTTACACATTATACGTATATTTTTCCCTTTTATTATGTGGTGATACGTATAGTCACCTTGTATGAATTTGTAAGGGCCCGCATAATGAGGTTAGTGTGAGCTTCTGGCGTGGTCTCGGTGAATAAAGACGTGAGGGGTGCGGAATGTAGGTGTTGGGGCATGAAGAATGGTGTAGTGGTGCTCGGGTGACATAAAGTAAGTTATGGGCAAGCAAAACTAAAGAAGCAGAAGAAGTTTGGTTATCTGAGCTCGCAGGCGTGCAGCATAAGTTCAGTGTCATCGAAGTCATCTTTGGGAGACAAGAACTGTGATGGCAATTCAGCCAGATAGTAGAGCAGCTGCGCAGGTCCCGTGATGCCTTCTAGGGGAAGATTCGGGTCATCGAGTTAGTTGGGTCAATGACGGTAAGGCATCGAGGGTGAATGTAGAAAAATTAGGAATAAGGAGTCGGGTAAGAGAAAAGTAGAGATTTAGCACGAGCATTACCAAGCCAACTCTCTGCAATCTTTGCGGATCCTCGGCCAAACAAAATATTGTCGCACAGTAGCAGTATTCCCAGGATGATGTAGGTTATGAAGCGAACTGAAGACTTCTCTTCGTAATGTCTTCGTTATGTATGGAGTTACGGGGAACCGGGGACTTCTGGACAGCTTCAACTTCAGAATCTAATGGTTTGGTACCTTCAGCTGCCACACTGTATCCCAGGAAAACGACTTCTGTCTGTCCGATGTTGCACTTGCCTATATTGACTACGAAGCCGTACTGCTTAAGACGATCGAACAGCATGTGGACTTTGTGTTCTTCTGGCAACGCTGAAAAGGTGAGAATGTCATCAACGTACCCATGACAAAAGTCAAGTTCAAATAAGACTCCATCGATAAATCTTTGTAAGGTTCAGGCTAGCACAGCCTGTGCTCCTCAACCCAAAAGTCGTGAAAAAGAACTCGTTACGGTGAAAAACTGTAGTGATTGTTATCTTGGTAATGTCTTCTGGGTTGATACTGATTTGGTTGTAAGCCTTTACGACCTCGGTTGTTGAGAAGACAGTGCAGCCTGACAGTTGGTGAGATAAGTCGTGAAAATGGGGGGGGGGGGGTACCTGTCAGTCACTGTTCTTGCATTAAGAGCCCTGTATTTGCCGCATGGTGGAAACGTCATGTGGCATTCTGACGTCCTTCTAACGAATATTCAAATAAACCACAAAAAGTGAATATAATATTGGGGTTTGCAACCCGTAGTTTTACAGAGCAGTCATAAATAGATAGCCATTATAATAATCGTCATGATTGTAACGTCAAACACTTCATGAATACGGACATAATGAAATATAGCTCACCCCCAAAAGCAAGTAGCGTAATAATAGATAACCTAACATTTGAAGAGGCTTGTAAGAAATAATTGTGAAAATTTTGAACAGAATCTATGCAGTAGTTTTGCGAGCATTGATTTGGATTTTGGCAATTTTATTATATGTATTTATTTAGATTTATTTACTAGATTTAGAAGAATTCTAAGTGTTTAGTAATTAGTTATTAAGTATTTCTTTTTGTTCCAGAGTTCTTAAATTTGGTTCAAAAACTATCGCTTAAGTATGGAAAGGTGTTCCGGGTACATTTTATGTCCTCTCCGTACGTTGTGATCTGCCATTCAAAATATGCTGAGGTGAGTTACATAAACATACATTATTGTTGCTATTAGGTCCATAAATGTACCTAGAGACCTTTTCTATGAGACATTGTTTATATGTACTTAGTGAAATTGTCACATAAGCAATTATAAAAAAATATATAAAAGGGGAATAAAATGAAATTAACCTAGATTCTATGAAGTACACTATGCATCAGATAGGGTTGTAATACAGCCCATGAACAACCTAGAACTCAATGTACCGCACTCAAAACATTATGCTGATGGATGGATTGAATAGTACGGGGGTCAATGTATTAAAAAAAAGCTTGACAAAAAGTTGCATAAGACCCCCAATATCTCCGTAACTAGAAGGTTCCCTAGAAGGTATGGTGTAGAACAAAAAAATAATCGCAATGACGGGAAAAAACAAGTGCCTTTCGGCTTCGTTAAGTGGTTTTGTACACCCTTTATACGTAACTATACATAACTATACTATACGTAAGTAACTATACTGAAAATCGAAAATATTTACGTTATGTATACGGGAGTTGAGATCAAAAACGTCAGCCTATTGAAAATATATCATTGTAATGTTGTAGCATTGTTTCAGGCGCTAGTGTCGAGCACGGAGCACATAACAAAAGGCAGGTCATACAGCTTCCTGACGTGCTGGCTCGGACAAGGTCTACTTACTGCCACGGGTAAGAACGACGGTTAACCTTGACAATTGTAGACTGGCTATCTGTGCATATACGCACCTATAGTAACGTTTAATATTGGACTACTTAAATTAATGCAATATCATAATAACTAGGTTAGGTACCTAACTCCAAACAACACTACTTACATATACCCTCCTACTGCTAATATTTGAAATGCACATGAAAGTTTTAATAGGTAGTGAGTGTCTGATAAAGTATACAGGAAACATTCAAGGAATCAACTTTAAAATTGTTCACAATTCTCGTTGCGTTGCGTTAGTGAAAGTAATTGAATTCTGTTTTACGCACAAAGTCGAGATATTATTATGTAAATGTCATGTAAACATAACTTTACTTACCGGACTGGCATTCCATTAACAAATCATTCGATTGTTTTTAGGTCAAAGATGGAAGGCTCACCGCAAGTTCTTTACTCCTGCTTTCCATTTCAACATACTCCAGATTTTTCTGCCAGTATTCTGCAAGAACCAGCGCATCCTGACGAAGAAAATACGAGCAATGGCCGACGGCCGGCCGATTGACATGTACCCTGTTGTCGCTTTGGCGGCCCTTGATAACGTAAACGGTATTTTTTCATGACAACATTATTAGGTTGCAATTAAAAATTATCGCCTTATTTCTATCAAAATTAATAATTAATTGCTGTCTAGAATCACTGGGTCTATAAGTGTTAATTATCACTTCACACAACTGAAAATGGAAAGATAAAAATTAAAAATTGGTTTAAAAAATACAAAAAAGTGAAATATAACTTTATACATAAGTCGGTGACTTTTGATTTAGACATTTAGTTTTTTTGTCACCAACAATAAACATCCAAGCAATTGCAGCAATCACTGCAGATCTGCCGTCTATTTTTGAAGAGTTTAATTGTATATCTCCGAAGATCATCATCAGACCTTCACTAAATTGAAATGGGACCACACTGGAAGCACCGGTTTTCAAGTAAAAATCATCAAAATCGTTTCACCCAGTTGAAAGTTCTGAGGAAAAAAACACAAAAGAAAAAAAATACAGTCGAATTGATAACCTAATCTTTTTGGAACTCGGCGGTAGAAAATACCCCGTGTGGTGTATAACAATATCAATATAAAGGAAACATCTCATCATTTTTTCATCATCATCTTCTTGTTTCTTTATCACCTGTGTAAGGGTGATATGGCAAGAAAGGAGATGTTTGACTAGTACTAGAGATTATTGGAAGAATAAGACATTCTGCGCCGACGTCAAATGAATTAGGATAAGGGCAACAGAATAATCATGAAGTTTGGAACCCTATTCTATACACTTAACCTAACACTGCTACTCGTATCATTATAACAATCCCTGATACCAGCTCAGTACCGAGGTAGAAAACATGCGGCAGCGATTTACACAGAAGCAGTACAGTAATCCAACCTACTTATTCTTATTATAGAATCCATCATGGGCGTAAGTATTAATGCCCAGGAACACAGCGAGTCTGAATACGTGAAATCCATTGAAGAGTAAGTGTACGAGTACTTTCGATTATTTTTATAAATCGATTCCAATATTTTATTAAAATGATCTGGTTTAATAAAACTAATCATATATTTTTTTATATAGATTGTCGGCAATTCTTTCAATGAGGATGCAGATACCATTCTTCGGTGAAGACGCCGTTTTTAATTTGTTACCATACAAGACGAGGCATGACAAGGCTTTGAAGATTCTACACGGACAGACTTACAAAGTGATCGAAACCAGACGACAAGAGTTAAAGAAGGCGAATATAACTACTCTCAAGGACAGTAATGATATTGGTAAGATTTCAAATAATGAAGGGCCGTAAAATTTGTCCCGTAAATATCGATTACTCTTCATTTTGGAACGAACTTCCTTTTGGATTAAATAAATCATGGAAGAGTCTTTATTATTTTAGATTGTAGAGGTAAAAGAGAAGAGGCCTGGTATAAAAGGGCATCACCCTAAGGTAGACTGGTAGAAAATCGCCAAGACATTAAAGTCCGCCTTTGTACAGTTAATAATATTGGATAAAGTTTGATAAATAAATAAATAAAAAACATTGTTCTGTGTAACTGCACTTTGACAAGTCCGTCGTTTCATAAAATCAAACCTCATTATTTTATTCTTTTGAGCGGATGTCATTATTTTAGATTTATTTCATAACCACCTGTTTCTTTACGAGATATCTCTTCTAGTTTCTTGGATGTCTTTTCAAAGTCATACGTTTCTTTAAAACTACGAAAGGATTATCCAAATTAATGTTTTCTTTACCGTTTTTGTACGAACATGGGTAATTGGTACACATATCTTTAACTTACATAATATAATCCTCCATACTCTACCGCGTTGCATAGGCACGCAAATCATTATAAATGTTCTGGTAAATTTCAATTTAAATGGCCGACTCCCGTATGGTATTTTTTGGTTTCTAGTGAGAATTATTCTTCTTCGCTATCAGCACTTTAAAAAAAGGGTATTTTTTAAGGTATTAAGAACAAGCACGCTTTTTTGGACTTGTTACTGCTAACTGAGGTCGACGGCAAGAAGCTGGATAACGAAACTGTGAGAGAGGAGGTCGATACATTCATGTTTGAGGTGAGTAACATATGGTGCGACGATGGTATTTAGCATGCAAATGATGTTGACACGGAGACGGTTTTGGTAAAAAAATGCAAAAAAAAATAGACGTCCCACAACCTGGAAATTACCAAAATACTTATTCGTAGATCCTTTTAGGGGGTTGCTGTACGGCAGATTGCAGAACAGATACACAATATTATACTTTTTGTTTAGACGCGAAGTTTCGAAGCCTTTTGTATGAGACACTTAAGCACTTAAGCACTTCGATTGATTAATAAATATAATTTCATCATAAGCAGGCATAATACTTTATTTCTCTATTTTTTTGTATACGTAAATGTAATGCATGAACGGATTTCTCTAGCAATTTAAGGTAATCTGTGAACAGCGCTGTGGGCTACGTTATTATTTAAGTTACTAATGTTATCATCATCATCTGCCTAGCCTTTTCCCAACTAGGTTGGGGTCGGCTTCCAGTCTAACCGGATGCAGCTGAATACCAGTATTTTACATGGAGCGACTGCCTATCTGAACTCCACAACCCAGGTAATACTGGGTAATACGATATCCCTTAGTAAGACTGGTTGTCAGACTATTTGGGCCACCTGTAAAAACTGCCAAAGATGGACAAATGACAGTCGGGGCCATTAGCTTAACGTACTTAAGTTACTAATGTTATCATGTTGTAATATTCCATAATGTAGCGGTTTGTTGTTCCCATTTGATAAAATAAAATAAAAATAATGGAGTTTAGGACCGAGTTTAGACTCTTCTCTATGATAACACTTTTTACTCACGAACTCACGAATTTTGGGTGTCCTTATGGCAAAATTCTTGACCGTATTTTTGTTAGGTACTGACTAAAAAACAAAAAGTTATTCTGGTTTTAGATCTGGCGATTACAGTAACCATTTGATTTATGATGGGTACATCATAAATCAAATGGTTACTGTGCTTTTGTTTCTAAGGTCTTTCACGTCTCTCTATATAAATCCAGTATGAAGGCCCCTAAATTCCAGTCGGCACTTGGAATTTCATGGTACAAAGAAACTGTTTCTGTCCGTTTGTGCAGGGTGCAGACACAGTTACTTCGGGTATATCGTACTGTCTCCATTGTCTGTCAAAGCGCAGAGACGTTCAAGAGAAGATCTACGAAGAACTTAAGACTATCTACGGTAGCGAAATGCACAGAGACCCAACTTATAAGTAAGTTTAATTCACTTATTCTCTACTCCGTTAGTTTAAACTAGTTTAAGTTAAACTGACTAAGGTCCATGTTCACCAAAAAGATGAAATCTGCTGTTTAAACCACATTTGTGTATGAGAATATGTCAAAGTGACAGCTGTTTTTAGATAATCAGACTGTTATCTTTTCGGTGAACATGGACCTAATATGGTCGCTGGGCACGGATTTGGTAAAGTAAAGTCGAACAAGCTATTTGGTTTACAGTAATGTAAACTATATAGCTTGTTCAACCGTACATCGCATCCTTCGTAAACTGGCAACAGTTAAAATAATAACATGGTTAACAAGAGTTAAAAAAAAATCGTTTTGTTGTTTAGTGAGCTTCATGACATGAAGTATTTGGAGCTGGTCCTAAAGGAGTCTATGCGGCTGTTCCCACCAGTGCCACTCTTCGAGAGGAAAATCATGAGGGACTGCGGTGAGTTTCACAGTAATAGGAACATGGAACCACTTCTTTATTCATCATCATCAGCATCATGGAACCATTTATAGAAGGTAGAATCAATTGTGTTTGTTGCATGAGTCTTACGTTGTTTTACGAGTGAGTACTTCGCCACTGCCATTTTTAAATAATTAATTAAAAAGTGTTTTTCGAAGGAACCAAATAATTTGTATTAACGTTTTTTTTACCTAGATGTTTCGTTTTTTGCTTGATATCGTTAAAAAACCTGATTAGAGAAAAAACTAAAATGATACTCGTACTTAGTCCAACATTATTTTTGAGAGCAGCGGTGGCCCAGTGGTGGCGGCCCCGACTTACAGACAGTACGACTCGCATTACTTTGTGTAATTTATTCCATCACCACTGCTCTCAAAAACGGTGAAGGAATACATCGTGAGGAAACCGGCGTGTCCTAGAACCAAAAATTCGAAGACATGTGACATCTATCAACTCGCACTGGGCCTGCGTGGTGGATTATAGCCCATACGCAAAATAGACGCTTTGACGTGGAGTTGCGGACACCAGCCCGATGTATAATACAATACAACATCATTTTTTACCTATTACATTATTTAATTCAAGACTACGTAATTATCGCTAATGATATTTTAATTCGATACCACTGTTGTTTATAAGACAAAAAGTGTTATTATAATGTAACCTTTACCTCGGTTACAATCACATTAACTACAATGTTGACTGGAATAGTCATTATACAGGGTGTAAACAGACTCATCACGAATCACATATTTTTTTTTTAAACTAGATGGGGCCGGTGTTTCGTACCTGACTACTCTGAGAAGAAACAGCCGAAACAAACTCAGAGGTCATAGTCTCTTTTAAAGTCCAGGCAATCTTGCTTAATTCACATGAGGACTATACAGATTAGTGTCTGAGATGGTCTTTTGAAGAAAGAACCACACAGATTTGAGTGGACCTGTCCAGTCAGTGCAAGCATTTGTCAGTTATCGTGTAGCTCATTTACAAAAACGAATGTCAATAAAAATACGATAAGTCAAATATACACATAAAACAAACAAAAAAAAGTAAAAAAATAATAAAATACTGAACTAAGCATTCATGTCAATTCATTAAATGTCAGTCACAAGTAAATATTCATGTCAAATTCACACACATAAAATAAAATAATAAAATACTGAACTAAGTATTCATGTCAAATCATTCAATGTCACAGTGTATAAAATAATGGAATCAACAATAAACCAGCGAAGTCCGAAATTTTAACGTTCACAGAGCAAATTTCATTGGAGCAGTATAATCCCAAGCCTCTTGTCTTCGAGATAGTGATTGGCATGATAGAAAGCTTTCAGGCATAGCTTCTGTTTTATAAACGACTAGCTTCTGCCAGCGGCTTCGCCCGCGTGAAGTTTGATAATTGTCCCATGGGATTTTACTACCGGGATAAAAAGTAGTCCTATGTGTTAATCTAGGTTATAAACTGTCTGTGTGCAAAATTTCATCCAAATCCGTTGAGTAGTTTTTGCGTGAAAGAGTAACAAACATACATCCATCCTCACAAACTTTCGCATTTATAACATTAGTAGGAAGTATGATATTATATATACTATATATATATATTTATATATTATATTATAATATTATATTATATATTACTAGCTTCTGCCAGCGGCTTCGCCCGCGTTAAGTTTCAAAATTGTCCCATGGGATCTTACTACCGAGATAAAAAGTATCCTATGTGTTAATCCAGGTTGTAAATCATCTGTGTGCAAAATTTCATCCAAATCCGTTCAGTAGTTTTTGCGTGAAAGAGTAACAAACATACATCCATCCTCACAAACTTTCGCATTAAAGGTCGTGGCTCACTTGACAAGCACCGCACCAGCACCGCTCCAACCCAGCAATTTACTTGCCATTCAAATTAGAGCATTAAATCGTGTGTCGCATAACATATTTTTTAATGTCCATATGAAAAAGCTTACGGCGGGTGGTCAACGCGCTTGCCGCTACCATACGCCTCGCCTTGCGGGCGGCGCGGCGTCCGCGCGCCGCAAGCGAGGGGATCGCGCGCCGGCCGCGCGCCGCAAGCTAGGGGCCCGCGCGTGGACGCCGCGCCGCATGCGAGGGGACCACGCGTGGTCCGCGCGCCGCAAGCGAGGGGACCGCGCGCGGACGCCGAGTGGCCCGCGAAACAACGTCATTGCGCCGTCGTGCTTCTCTACGTCGTGGGGACTCTTTGACCAGTTACAAATTTAGTTAGAGAGCCCACGACACTAAACCTAGTTCGGTTAGACTCCCAGATAATATCTATTTATATAATTGGTCACGATGCTGCAATGCAAAACCTGGTGGCGCTGTTAAAAAAACCATTACTATTATGATAAGACTCCTAAGTTATGTAAAATTCAGTACAAATCGAAAGCTTGTTGACACCGAAGTAGCACAAACTAGTTGCTTAAGAGCTCTGGAGCCAATCCGATTATTCCCAAAGGCGTGCAAGTCCTACACGTGTTCAATCACAAATGCCTTACAATGTGTTCGCGGTGACAGTAAGCTCTTATTCCGGGAGGTAGCGGTGCAAATAAAAATGCCCTAATAAACCGACTGATACTGTTGTAATCGAAGGTTGATCTTATAAGATCTTGGAGACCATGATCTTATAAGATCAACCTTCGATTACAACAATATCAGTCGGTCGGTCGGTCGGTCTGTAACCAATCGTTACAGTACACTGGCTGAAACTATTTTTAAAAATAATTTACATATACTGAACTTAAAAAATCTCAGAACTGTAATGAAAAGAAAAATTAAACCACGAATCCACGTCAACAAAATATAATTACTAGAGATAATTCCCTAAAATACAATGCTACCTCCTGGACTATTACTACCAGCGTGCGGACTGTGAGCTTGCGCCTTGCGGACGGCGAGATGACCGCGCGCGGCCCGCGCGGCGCAAGCGAGGCGACCGCGCGCCGCAAGCGAGGCGACCGCGCGCCGCAAGCGAGGGGACCGCGTGCTTACACCTCGCTTGCGGCGCGCGGGCCGCGCGCCGTAGCCTATATTCGAGGCGGTGCCGGTCAGGAGCTGTGCTGGTGCCGTGCTGGTGCCGTGCTGGTGCGGTGCTTGTCAAGTGAGCCACGACCTTTATAATATTAGTAGGAAGTAGGATAGGATAGGATATTATATTATTATTATAGTAGGAAGTAGGATAGGATAGTAGGATAGGATAGGATAGTAGGATAGGATTTGAATTTATTCAGGCTTAGTGCTTGAATATGGCTCGTGAATATGAAGTTTATTGTAAAAACGTATACATTGGCATCTGAACGTACCCCCTATTTTTTTGAGCCTCGTTGCAGCAACAACGTGTTTGTTCCTCGTAGGTATTTATGTTGTGGATATCACTGTATTATTTAAACAAATTAATATTTTTGTGTGCGTACAAAAGGTTTTCATAAATAAACTGAGAGGGCAAAGTAAGAATATTAATTTCCTTAAATTTTTCTCTGAGGGAGTATCTGGGACTTAGTTTATAAAATGTAAGTACGGGGATTGTGGAGATGTTTCAAGTAAATATCTAACATTAGAAACTTGTGTTTAAAAAACTTGTCAAAAAAGTAGGAACTTTGACCCACCAATATTTATGTAACTAAAAGGTTCCCAGGTATGGTGTAGAACAAAAAAAATATTGCTATGACGGGGAGTACAAGTGGCTTTCTTTCAGCTTCGTTAAGAGTCGTTTTACACCCTTTATACAAGGTGTAACTAAAATGATGGTGGACCTGAAAAAGGGGTCGTTGTGCTCAGCACTTTGAGCAACTTTGCTATGGGACTAACCTTGATGTCGAGCTGATTGTTTTCGTGGTTGTTTGGGAAAAATATAGAAGCAATTACGATAAGTTTAAAAACAAATGTGAATAAACTTATTTTGTCACCTACGGGATATCTTCCGTGATTATTTGTTCATAAAAGCGCCATGATCGCGGGTTGACTGGAGCGCGTCGAAATATCGGGAGCTCAACGTAACAAATAATCACGGAGGATATCCCGTAAGTGACAATATAAGTTTAGTTTTAAACCGTGAAAACCTAAAACAGTGTTGAACAAATGTGAATGTTATTAAGTAGCGTAAATAGCGTGACCAAAAGTATTCAGTCTTTCAAGTAATTTGGTAGCTTTTGATCTTTTCGCTTTGAGTAAAAGGATCAGAATTTATAAACACGAGAAAAAAATCCCCTTGGTGTTTTATTAATCAACACTATTGGTCCACGACCAAATCACAGTGCAAAATTATAATCTTTCAAAAACTTATCTTATCTTGACCTTAGCCAATATGCTGACACACTTCGTTACGCTATATTTAGATTACTAGAAACAATTAAATTGAACAATCTTATCTGTCTATTTAATACCATTGAACATTCCGCACGGTTAAATTCAGAAATCTTTCGAACTCACGATTGCATTCAAAAGCATTCGGAATACAATAATCGGCGTTCCATGCAATACAGTTAAAATACAATTCGTAATTGGAATGATTTTCCTCGCTTTACAAGATAATTAATTAATTAGAGCATTACACACACAACATTTTAATCACAGATTGACTTACCGTGAACTGCTTAGGAATTGTGTATGATAAGAAGTATGTATAAGAAAGAGACACATGTATGAGTGCCAGAGACGGCATTAAACACAGCTGTCTTTTTCTAAAACTCGATGTCCTACTTCACGGGTAAACTAGTAGCTACTCTAGCGTATTTTCTTCATTCCAGAGGTGGGAGGAATGAAACTGATAAAAGGCACATCAGCCATAGTAAACGTCTTCCAGATACAACGCCAGCCAGATTTGTATGACGATCCCCTGGAGTTCCGTCCGGAAAGATTCGAGAAACCGCTGAAGAACGCCTTCAGCTGGCTCGCATTCAGTGCTGGACCAAGAAACTGTATTGGTGAGTGTAGCCTTTTTACCCGACTACGACAAAGTCAAGAAGGGTTATGATTTTAGCAGTCTATGTATGTATGTGTTTATATGTTCCACCGTAGCCCCTAAACTATTCATCCGATTTGAATAAGTAAGGTGTCAATCGTTTCGTTATTATAGTCCAAGTGACATAGGGTATATAAATTTTATCAATTTTTATATGACGGAATTTAAATTAATATTCTGAACTAAAAAAAAATTCAACTGAGATTATCATCACGTGTTTGGTATCAAAAGAATGGTTTTAGCGAGCACATTACAAATATGTATTTATATTATATCGTTTAAGTTAAAATATAGGTACAAAAATAGTCAAGGTAGAGGTCGCACCCAATATACCATATCTGTTTAATGGAGTCGTTCCTGGCACCCAAATAATCATAGAAGGTATACAGTGGGTGGTATATATCTTTATTTTATTCTGTGTGTCTGAAGGATATGTAAAAATAAACAAATTAACTACTACCACCCTACATATTCTTTCTGCCAAACAGACAGCTTGGTCTCCCCAATCAGTTAACCGATAAGGGAGTTCCTAAATCAGATGGGTAATTCACTATCAGTCATATATGGGTTAACAATAGTACACACAATGAAACAATAGTGACCTATTTAAACATGAACCGTTATAGTGCGTTCATACATATTTTTTTGGCCTGAGCGATCCATTCAATTTGATTCTTTCAAGTGGTCAATGTTGGGTTTAAATTAGAGCAGTTTTGGCTTTAGCACACATGTTTTTATATCGATGGTCGATTGTAAGTACCTAATACGAGCTTTTAAAGCCCAGATTGTACTGCTCTGCTAGGAAAAGGCCTCGTCTTGTTCACTAAAAACCTCTTTGTTGTGCGATCTCTGGCCATGATTGCCCGGCAAACCGGATAAGCCACATCATCTTCGCCACGGTCTACCTCTATAGGGTCTAGTGAGTGAGGATATTCGTCCACCTTTTCCCGTGCATGTGTGCTACATGGCCTGTGTACTCCCACGTCAGCGTGGCTAGTTTATTAATAATTGTCTCTCCAATATTCGCTAATTTTATTATGGAGTGCAGAGTGGTGTTTCTAATGCGTTCTGTTCTCGAAACACCTATCTATGCTCCATTGCTCCATTAGTTAGTAACATTAATGTTCTGTTTCTCCTCAGGTCAAAAGTTCGCAATGATGGAACTAAAAATAACTATCTCGGAGATTGTCAAGAATTTCTACATAATGCCGGTAGATCAAGAGCCCCAACTAAGCGCAGATCTCGTTCTGAGATCCAAGAACGGAGTCCATGTAAAATTTATGCCAAGAACATAACACTATGGATTGAAAAAAACTTGAAATACCTGCCGGTTACCGGTTGAAATGTGAATTAGTCTTGTAATAGATTCGGTAAATATATTTTTGGAAAGGAATTAAATTATATAAGTTATTGGATGTTCTTATTTTAACCCTCATTTACAAAACAACCAAATAGGTACTGAATGTTTACTCGTTTCTTCAATAGAGAAAGCCCACCGCGGCAGGAATAACAATTCTCCGTGATTGCATGAGGATTGTAACATTTTAGGGGTGTTGGTTCTTCGCAAGACTATCTACGAAACTGTTATTCCAGGGTATTCAGTTTCCTTGTCCGAAAGGTTTACTACATACTTGTATTGGAAAGGTACGTGAATTGTTAGCAGAATCGTGATGGGCTTGCTCGCAGCAATATTAATGACGTGACCTTGGTGGTTACACATAGTATATTAACCTTCAAGGATAAGGTATTTGGGCTTCGCAATAAACTTATTTCAGGAGAGACAAACAAATACACATGGACATACCTATTGGAACACTCTCATTTCGTACGTTATGTTCCTGTACAGATTAATAAGAGGCGAGCCTTTTTTCGTCAACCTAGACAAATCAGAACAAATCTAGACTTCGGGCTGTCATCGAAGATTTTAGGTAAATTTTATCTCACAAGTGCCTCACAGCAAGGTGTATGCTTGATTAACATTCATTAATCTCCAGTATTTTGGATATAAGTGCTAAGTAGGTATATGCTTATAGTGCAAAGTCGAAGGTTAAGCGGAACAGGTAAAGTAAATACCAGAGGTAAACTCGTTTCACCTGTTGGAAAAAACGGAATATTTCCGTAATTGACTGTAAGCTATATGTGTGTTTATTTAAGTGCTAGTTTCATTGTTGGGTGTCTATCAATGGACTGACAAATGACAACGTACCTTTGTTTTGCACGCAATTCTGCTAAATGATAGTTCTGAACCTATAATTTTAAAATCAACCAGCAATTGGTTCTAATAAGTCTTCGTACAAAAGTCATGGTGATACTCACATTAAACCATTTAGTGTAATTAAAGTGCTTAAAATTTTCCTATTTTTTGTAGAGACTTCAATTTTTTAAGCCAGGAACAACCTACAATAAGTACCTACTACACAGATGGATTAACAGGGCTTGGATAATAATGATGAAATTCTATTAGCACTATCGAATATGGAATAGGGGACCGGTACAAACCATGAAATATGTTATATATGTCACCGTAAAATTGTCTCTAGCGATATTGTGAACTCTCGAATTATTGTCAACTGAACATACGGAAGTATATGACAATAGGACAACTACTTCGACTAACAAGTCAAAAGTGCTCTTCCTCATCGCTGTAGTCCGGGAAGGTAGTTGCCCAAAAGACAGGCAGTATTGCCACGTTGAATGGTAATGGTATTTGTATATCCAAAGAAAAAGGCAGCCCTCTAGTAGTCACGCAATGAAATGAATATTAAAAGTGACCATAATCATACATGATCTAAGATAAAACTTCGCTAATTTAATTAATCGACCTTGTGTCCGCGCCATATTTAAATTGATCTCGGAGGATTTTTAATGACCTTTACTTTGACTTGAAGTTATTCAAAATATCGTGATTTATCTTGCGGTTGTTGGTCGTAGAAACTGCTAGCTACCATAATTTATGGTAGCTAATCTTCTATAGCATTTAATAATTTCATTGGCACATAAGATACAGTAATCTTCTAGGAACTATATAGTTTTCCCATGATCATGTTCAAACGATGATTTAAATAGTTTTTAGCTGACAGGCAAATGCATCAGGTTTCCGAATCAAGAATTTGAATTTGTTAAGTTCTTAACTTCATAATAATTCTCAATTCAGAAACTTAGTTAGGCAGTATATTATACACACGACCGGCACACCGACCAACCGCGCGGTCGAGCGGCGCACAGCGCTTAACCGCGCGGTGCACCGCCACAAAATCGAGCAGAAACGCGGATACGAAACGAGTTGTATGAGAATCGCATTGGACTCACTTTACGTCGACATCTTGTAAAGCCTTGTTACAAATTATTGATATTTGTTGTAAATAGTACAGCAATAAGTTCCTTTTCCACATTTTTAAGGACATCATACCTCAGCACCTATCCTTTTTTTAGGTATACCGCCGTTTACCCGAATTTTATTTGCCCTAATATCATTTCCCATAATAGTCAACAGCCATAATATCATACGACATAATACTCATTAGCCCTACTCTCATTTGCCATATTAGTCACGTGCCAGAATCATTGTTTCCCATAAAGTCACTTACCATAACATCATTTGTCATAATCATTGTAAGCCCTAATTATCACATGCCCTAATTATCACCTGCCATAATTATGATATGTCATAACATAATTTGCCATCGACATCGGGTGTGTAACAAGAGAAATTGGATGCAATTGGGACTTTAGGGCACCCCGACTCGAACAGGTTAGGTTAGAAGGGGATGGCGGGGTCGTGTGAGCGAGCGAAGCGAGCGAATAGACCCCGCCATCCCCTTCGTGGTTATTTTTTTATAAACCACACAGAAGTAGGAGCCCCGCGAAGCGGGGCTCCGTCGACCTAGCCCACCATCAACCATGCACAGAAAAAAAAACCATGCACAGAATAAATAAGTTTATTCTTATGCCATTTAAATATTATGTCTAATAACTATTATGGCACATAAAAATAAGGCAAACAATACTAAACAACCATGCACAGAAAAAAAAACCATGCACAGAATAAATAAGTTTATTCTTATGCCATTTAAATATTATGTCTAATAACTATTATGGCACATAAAAATAAGGCAAACAATACTTATGGCATTCGTATCTTATGGTATCTAAAATTCGGGCAATTAAAAGTATGTCATATGTCTTTTAGGGCAAATGAAACATTCGGGCAAATGAAATTCGGGTAAATGAAATTCGGGAAAATGATGATTATGGCATATAATCTTCGGGCAAACAATAGACAACCCTTTTTTTAGCCTTGTTGGCTACAGTAAGCCACCCTTGATAACTTAGTCCGTCTACTCCACCTGTTTTAAATTAACTAGTTATCGAAGTTTCACCTCACGGCTACGTCAAGACTCCTGTAATCTGTAACCATCAAAGTTGAGCTTTACCAAACAATGGCACTTCACAAACTAATTTCGATATACTCGTAGTTTGCGTAGGATCAGGCTGTGGGTGGACGGTCTTCAAAGAGACAATGTTGTGTTCGGGTTGAAGAAGACGTAAACTGTGGGTTTTCGAGTAGGTAGTTTATCAACTTTCCGAGTGATTTGTTACAATTCACTAAAATTACTCTGGCTTTAAATCCGACAGATTTTTTTACGTGTAATTTCTGATTCAAAATTCATATACATATTGTGCATAGGCCGTGTCCCAACTCAAGCATTCACGTAAGGTACATAATTAAGTCACATCGACAGAGGGCGTGACCCATCGTTTTAGTTATGACACAGAGTGAGGAAAAACTTGTCCTTGCCGTTGCAATCAGCGATTATAATTGAACACGTGTCACATTCATACAATCAAATAATGAACGGTAACGAGCAACTCAACAATAGATCTCTGGAACACATAGTTTGTATACACATTGATAAATTATACACTTGCACAGCAGAACAACGTAATGTGGGGATTTGTATTCAGCACGTGACGCGTTGCCGACGAGACGACGACGTGCGGACACCAGCACGAATATGTTATTATATCGCCAGTTTTAAACTGATATTTTTGGACCTTTTGTTCAGGATTTTGAACGTGAACTGTTTGAAGACTCGCGTTTTATTGAAGTTTTACAGATTTCTCTCTGGCTGCAGTTTTCAAAGCAGTTTAGTAAGTGTCTTACGCTTCAATGAAAGTTTTATAGGGTGTAAAACACCTTTTCACGAAGCGGAAAGGCACTTGTTCTCCGCATCATTGCGATTATTTTTTTGTTCTACGCCATACCTGGGAACCTTCTAGTTACGGAGATGTGGGGGTTCAAAATTACAACTTTTTGACAAGTTTTTTTTGCAATATTTTGACTATTAACGCCTTCACGACCCCCGTACTATTCAATCCATCCATCAGCACAATGTTTTAAGTGCGTTACATTGAGTTCTACCGCAAAACATGATTTATAACCTCAAAAAAAAAGTTGTTTCCCAGCTATAATTTTTGCGTAAACTTACTTAATTTGATGTACAGAATGCTTGGTTAAAGGCTTTGTTATGAGGTGGTTGACACCCTGTATAGTTATAGCTTTAGAATGTTGCGTCACTATGAAACGATGGATGGACTGTGTGAAGAAATAAAAAATAAACAAATAAAAAAAAAAGAGATGAACAAACAAAAAAAAAAATTGCTGCGCCGCCTACAAATAAATAGGGATAAGGGCAGGCGACTAATGATAATGTAGATGGATTTGCTTCAAAAATTGTATGGTTATCTCAACCAGCTTAGCAACCTAGTGGTTAGAAGACAAAACACTGACTGAAGGATGTACAAGAATTCCTAATGAGTGAGTTATTTTTTCTAGCTGTCTTGTGTCCACGACACAAGCCTTGCTTAGTGTGGCACTAGATGGCGCTGTGTCTAATGTCTTACAATACTTATTAATTTATCAATTTATTTTACACGACAACTAGTACCTAAGTTTTTGTGATTAGTCCACTCAAGTAGTGTCGTAGTATCTCCACAATTAAACGGAACTATGGAAGTAAAGTGAACAAGTCAAGTTTGCGGGGTATGACTAGTTTAGTCAAGCTACATACCCGCATGGGAGCAATCGCCAAGATAACATGTAGGTGCTCATCTCGGGAAACTTTGGTGGCATGCTAACTTCAAATTGTCGTAGCAGCGCAGCGTTGAAAACTAGAGAAGGGATCTAGAACAATAGATTGCATGATTGCGTGACTTTATGTGGCTTGATGTGTGTTTTGGTCAAATTTTGCAACCGAATTTCAAACCAATTCCCTTTTGATGACAATCCATTTTATGAGAGACGGGTTATAAAAATCAATTGCTGTTCGTTAGTCTCGCTGAAACTCGAGTTCGGCTGGACCTATTTGGCTCATTTTGGTTTTGAATTATTTGTGGAAGTCCAGGGAAGGTTTAAAAGGTGAGAAATGGTGGAAAGGTAGTAGGTAGGTAGGTAGGTAGGTAGTAGGTAAATAGGTAGTAGTAGGTAGGTAGGAAAAAATGCGTTTCAACGCACGGGTACAGCTAGTAAAATAATAATTGTAGGTCTAACACGGGCTATTATAAAAAAAAGTTTGCAAACTAAACTACATTGTTCAATGCAAGGTTAGGTTAGGTTAGTTTTTGAAGGTCAAAATGTACAAATAATGACGGCTTACTTTACAAAATATAGGTAAACTAGTTTTATTCTATAATTTGCTGTTGGTTCTCAAAATTAGATTAAATAGCATCAGATCTGCGTAAACATCTTAATGTTAAAGTTTAGTTCACTTCAGGGAGCATACAATATTGTCCTTTCTGGTCCTAATAATTTTGTGTATTTCTGGTCCCAATCAAATTAATCGCTAACCTACGGCAAACAAAAAATATTTCCTGATTTCTCATTGTTTGTTGTTCAGTATCTACCAGTTATATAAATAATATTGAAGTGTATGTTTGTAACTCAAAATAACAGCTTTTTACTGAAAGTATGAATGTATAGGTACTTACAACAATTTAATGATTGGTTGTCTTTCAATCAGTCTGTTTGTTCCGGCTAATCTCTTACTGGTTGATAGCTGATGTTTTAAGGAACAACTTTTATTTGAGAAGAAGAATCGTGTTCCGTTAAAAAAAACCCTTTATAAATTGTTAACAAAATCTGATCGAAATATGGAATTACTTTTATAATTTCAAGTTGACGAAGGCAGCAGGGCACAGTTAGTATAAAATACAATCAATGCGAGGACTAAACTAATCTCCAATTAATTCAATATTGAAAAATACATGGATGGATACTAATGTGGCCATTTGTCATATTTTTTCGAACCTTGTATAAATAACAAGTAAGCGGCGATCAACCGGCTTATAATTAAGTTTCTATAACCACAATTAATCATAAAATATGTTTTCAATATTGTGAACTTTGGTCTGTGATGCAATAGGTATTATTAAATCGAATAAATGGCATCCAAGTTTTTGAAGTGAAATCTTCGTTAGGCGCGTTGAGCATTTTTTGGGTAAATAAAAAATAATGGAAGTCGCGTCATCGTCGCCGAACGCTTTCATGGAACGGGTAGGCTGCGTTTCCACAGAAGCTGAGCTGCGCGGAGCTGAGCAGAGACTTATAAAAATTGACCAATCACATTGCTCAAAATACACATCTCATCTCCGCTCCGATTCAGTGGAAACAGTGTTCTATCTATCATGGGGTTTTAGGTTTCCGCACTTAGTCCTTGAAATGGACCATTGTGCGTGAGCCATGGTGGCCGATTACTCCAACCAGCCCACCTCCCTCCAGAAGCAGATTAGACCTCCCGTACTCCTCAGGACATCTGCAAGTGATCCTGGTGTTCCCAGGGTCTCTTCGCGTATCTTGTTAACGCCTGTGCACTCCAGGAGCACATGCGCTACCGTCTCCTCCGCCTCCATGCACGCTCTGCACAGGGGACTGTCAGTGATACCTAGGGTGTGGAAGTGTTTGTTCAGCGAGCAGTGTCCAGTGATGGTCCCCGCCACCAGACGCAGGCTGTTTCTGTCCAGGCGCAGAAGGCGCCTGGTCAGCTTTGGATCCAAGGATGGCATCGCCTCCTTGGATTGCCTACAACCTGGTGCCGAGGCCCACCATTTCTCTGCTTGTAATCGGGTGTGATCCTTTAACCAGTTCCTCAGCTGCTTGAAGGGAATGGGGACAATGGGTTCGGGTCCGTAGGGTTTTGTGCTGGATCCTCTTCTGGCAAGTTCGTCGGCCGCATCATTGCCGAGTGATCCACTGTGCCCTCTAATCCATTGCAGCGTTACCGTGTTGTGATTCAACACCGTGATTCGTTCTAGGGCCTTGTGGCATTCCAAAATTAGTCTCGACGTGATCTGGTTACTCTTTAAGGATTGAAGGACTGAGACACTGTCGGAGAGTATACGAATGTTGGTATCCGTAACCTCCCTGGCCTCTATGGCGTGTGCTGCTTGGATAATGCCTACACACTCTGCTTGGTAGACAGAGTTGAACTTTCCAAGGGATTTTGATATTTTAATGTTGAGGTCGTCGGAGAACACCCCGACGCCTGTCCCATCGTTGGTTTTTGATCCATCAGTGTAGATTCTTAGCTCTCTTGTGCCTGAGTAGTCGCACAACTCCTCTATGAGCTCTATATTGTAGTGTTTTTTGAAACTGTGAGTTTTCAGAGTTCTGTCGGTAGGGGATGCCATCATCGGTTGTTCTTTGATTACATCTTCTTTGATGCGTGTATGTTTTATTCTAGAGTCGTTACTTAGGGTGCCGGCTAACTCGAGTCTGATAATCGCTACGGCCGCCTCCTCTCTTACGACGAGGTGTAGGGGTGGTAGCCCCAGCATCACCTGTAGGGCAGCAGTTGGTGATGTTCTCATGCTGCCGGTGATTGCCACGCAGGCAAATCTTTGTAGTTTCTCAAGGTCCTTTTGGGTCGTACTTAGGTTGGTCCTGGGCCACCATACTAAAGACCCGTATGTGATAATTGGTCGGATAACTGTGGTGTATAGCCAGTAAGTGATTTTGGGGCTTAGGCCCCAGTTTCTCCCGAGGAGCCTCTTGCATTGCCAGAGGGATATACTGGCTTTTGTGACGATGTAATCCGTGTGTTTTGCCCAGTTAAGCTGTTTGTCCAAATAGATACCCAGGTATTTGGTTTCAGTCGATAGGCTTAGGGTTGTCCCAAAGAAGTTTGGTAGTTGCAACGTTGCCAGCTTCCTTTTCTTTGTGAAGAGGACGAGTTCGGTTTTGGTGGGGTTCACTGCTAGTTCGTGTTCCTTGCACCAGTCTTCTACTATCCTTAGGGCCTGGCGCATAAGGTTGCATAATGTGTTTTCATGTGTGCCGTTTATTATTATAGTCAGGTCGTCGGCATAGCCCACCGTGTAGTAGCCACTGCTATTTAGGCGGTTGATGAGGCTATCTACTACGAGGTTCCACAGTAGTGGTGAGAGGACTCCACCTTGGGGGCAGCCCTTCGCCACTATGGCTCTAGTGGTGTCGTTTACCGTTACTTGAACCGCTCTCAGTCTGAGCATATTTGTGATCCAGCCTCGTAGGGTTGGGTCCACCCCGTGTTTCTCGAGGGCTGCGTTGATGCTATGGAAGATGGTTTTGTCAAAGGCGCCTTCTATGTCAATGAAGACGGCCAGTGACGAGCATTTGTGTTCTACTGCGCATTCGATCCTAGAGATCACGCTATGCAGCGCGGATTCTGTTGATTTACCTGTGGAGTACGCGTGTTGTTGTTTGTGAAGTGGTCTTTCCCTAAGAGGTCCGTCCCGAATGTGTCGGTCGCAGAGTCTCTCTAGGGTTTTCAGTAAGAAGGATGTTAGGCTTATGGGCCTGTACGCCTTAGGTTGTGTGTAGTCTGTTTTGCCTGGTTTAGGAATGAAAATGACTTTCACCTCTCTCCATGCAAGTGGTATATATTTCTGTGCTATGCAGGCTTGATAGATGACGGTCAGCCATGGCGTTAAGACGTCTACTCCCCATTGTAATAGGGCGGGGAAGATTTCGTCTAAGCCTGCGGATTTATATGGTTTGAAAGTCCTTATTGCCCATTTTATTCTTTCTGCTGATACTATGGTGCGGGCTCTGGCCCAGTCTTGGTCGTCTGGTGTGTGCGTTGGCTCCGTTGCCCAGGTTCTGTTCCCGGAGAGGTCGCAGTCTGGAAAGTGGGTTTCCAGGAGAACCTTACTTGTCTCGTGGTCCGACTTGGTATATGTGTTGTTTGGGGTTTTCAGCGACCCGAGGGCGCGGTCCTGATCGGTAGATAGTATCTTTCTCACGCGTGCGGCCTCGTTGTTCGATTCGATCTCTTCACAGAACCTTCGCCAGGCCGCCCTGCTGGCGTACCTGACTTTTCTTTTGAAGGTGTATTGTGTTTTCTTGTATAAGTCCCAGTCTTCTGGTAGTCTGGAGTTTTTGGCTTTGTTAAATTGTTTGCGCATGGTTTGCCTGAGCTTACTAAGTTCCGAGTTCCACCAGGAGTTGCCCTTTGTCTTGGTGTTTGGGTCTTTTAGTTTGCAGCAGGCGTGATAGGCTTCGATAATAGATTCCGAGAGTTTTGTTACAGTGGCTTCAAGTTGTTTAGGGTCCGTTAGATTTAGGGGCGCTTGGTGCTGCGTTAGCAGGGAGGCCAGTAGTCGTTTGTAGCCGGGTACGTTGGTACGGCGTGGGTTGCGTCTGGGTTCGGGTTTTTTTATATTGGCCACTAGTGAGAAGCGGATTCTTCTATGGTCAGAGCAGGAAGGCTCGTTGGATACGTGCCAGTCGGATATGAGTTTTGCCGCGCTTTCCGAAGCCAGCGTGAGATCAATAATTGTTTGTCCGCGAGATGTGACCCAAGTGGGTTCCGAGCCGCGGTTAGCGATGTTAAGGTTAGTGGAAAACAAATATGTGCATAGTACCTCACCTCTAGCGTTGGCTTTGTTGCAGCCCCAAAGTGGATGATGGGCGTTTGAGTCCGTGCAAATGACCAGGTCCAGGTTGGCATCTTCACAGTACCTTACCAGGTCAGCCATCTCCTTTGGTGGGCAGTCTACATCCTCACCAGGCATGTATACCGAGGCTAGGACGATGTCAGGTGCATCGCCGTCGGTTTTGATCCTGAGGGCTGTTAGATCTCTGGAACATAATTGCGTGAGTGTGGTGGTGGGTACATCTTTGGGTATATAGGCGCACGTTCGTGGCCTATCTGTGCCTTGTGTATCGAGGATTAGCTTACCTCCAATGTTACCAAGGCCACATATTCTATTCTTGCGGATCCACGGTTCTTGGATGAGTGCAATGGTGCGGGGTTCCGTCTCCAGCGCTCTGCGCAGGCAAGCGGTAGCCGTCTGGCTGTGCTGGAGGTTGGTCTGGATGATGTTTATTATTGGACGGGATGTGGGCGGTAGTGGGGTGGAGTTAGGAGGAGAGGGATCCATCTGACAAAACACTCCCCCCTTCCGGCCCGTGCTGGCCTTCGTCCGGTGCCGGTGACGACGAGAGCAGCCGCTCCGCCCACCCTGATGGTGAGGCTGCCATCCTCACTGCGTCGGCATCAGCCACCGCCGTTCTGGCCATCTCCTCCTCCAGTTCGGTCATGGTCATGTCGATGGTCGTCGGTGCCGGGTTCGTCCGTTTCGTGTCGGTGTCGGTCTGAGTGTCAGTCTGTGTGTCGGGAGGGTTGGTCTTGGGGAAGAAGCGAACGTATATCGACCCAAGAAGGTACGATATCCGTCGCTCCCTACCCAAGATCTTTTCGGCTTCGTCCGGTGGGATTCCCAGGGTCAAATATGTCCCATAGTTGTCTCCACCGACCAAAGTCGCCCTGTACAGGGACCACTTTCCGACATCATACCAGGGGTTCTGGCCTGTGATAATCTTTTGGAGCCGCGCTATGTCCCCCTTGTACCTGGGTACAAAGAGCGCCGCTCGAAGTCGGGTCGGTACGTCGGACTGTCTCATTATGGTCAGTGTCACATCAGTGTCCGGCAGTCGTATCTTGGGTACATTCAGAGTCAGCCAGGTCAAAGCTTTTTCGTCCTCGCACCATATGTGCACCGTGCCATCCGCTACCCTTGGGTAACCGCGGAAGGCCGGGCCTTTGAAGGGGGCCGTACAGCATGTGTCAGCTATGAGGTCTTCGAGCTTGGTCTTTACGACCTCGCACTCGACAAGTGTCATGTCCCGTGATGGAGGTGGGAGGCAGATCGCTACGGCGAGTCGCGCAGGAATATCCTTTGTGGCCCGCGCGTAGGTTCTCGGCTCCCCTTGAGCAGCCTGGGTTCTAAACCGCTTGGCGTCTCCCTGGAGCGTGCTTGGCGAAGCCGTGTCGTCCGGGCGCTCCCGCTTCGCCGCTCCCTGGCCACTTGGACCCGGTTGCGGTTCTGTGGGGCCCGGCTTGACTCTCTGTTCCAGGGACACCCGGTTTAAGAACCCAGCCCGCTTTCCTCGTTTTCTTGTCCGGTGTCGGTCGCCAGTCGTCTCGTCGCGGTTTCGGTCGCTTCCTCCGGATGGTCCCGGTGCGGGCAGTGACTTCTCGCGTTGGGTTTCCCCTTCGCGTACTGTTCCCTGCCCGCTCGTTTCCGCGTCCGACTGCTGCTTGCTCTGGGTTTCCCCTTCGCGCGCCTGTAGCCGGTCGCGTACTCCCTTACAACCTCCCGTTTGCGCATCGCGTAGACTGTTGCCTTCGCGGGCTTTGCGCAAACGTTTGTTGAGTTCTCTTTCTCTGTTTCGGAGTTTCCCGCGCTGAGTCTTCAGCTTGCGAACCTCGTCCACAGAGATAAAACCGGAATCGCCAGGCTCCGCTTCCTTTCCCGTCCCGAGAGAGTCTATGTCCCTCAACCTTGCCTCGATCTTCCCACGCTGGAGTGCCAGCGTGCGGAGCTCGCTGCTAAGGCTGGATACACGCGGATTGTCGTTGTCATTGTCGGGATTGTTTGTTACACTGTTCCGAACGATACTCTGCTGCCAGGCCATCGTGGAAGGTGTCACAGTCGTCGTCGAGTCAGTGGGCGCACAAGTTGCAGCCGTGGTCGTGTCCGTGTATGTGTGTTTTGGCGCGTGAGCCGCAGCCGATGCTGGCGGTAAAGCCGCCTTAGGCAGAAGAGTGCCCCCCCCCAGATTACGGTGGAGGCAGACCGACGAGTCGGTGTGGGATTCCCCGGCATTACCGGGACCCACCTGGGGAATATTATTTTTACAATTCTGCGACATGGTTTTTATTGGGGTGGGCTTTTTTGGAGATGAGGTTACCCGTCCTCATGGACCGAAAGGATAAAAGGGGGAGAAGGGAAGGAGGGTCTGGGTGTGGGATCATGGAAATGGGGTGAGGGATTACCCTAGGCCTGGGATTTTGGCTTTCGGGAGGATGCGAAAAAGCGCCTGGGGGTTTTCGTTACGTCTATTTCTTATGGAATTAGACCAAGAACAGGGTGGCAACCTCGTGAAGGTGAATCCCCCAGACCTGCCTTGAGGATCTGCACGACCGTAGCGCTCTCCCTCAAGACCCCGCCACCCTACTGCCTCTGAGGGAGGCAGTAGGGTAGGCCTGCATCTATACTACCAAGCAAAGCATGAGCAAAGCATGTCGTTGTGCAACCGCGAAAGCATAAATACAGACCCTCCCCCGGAAACAGTGTTAGCGGAGTTGAGAAGATTTACATTAAAATATATGGTGCGCGGAGATAAGCGGGGCACAACGGTGTCGAGCTTAGTGGAGCTGTGCCGGGTGAAGCGGGGCTGTGCGGTGTAGAGCGGGGATGCGCGCGGTAGAGCGGGGTTGCGCAGGGTGGAGCAGGGCTGAGAGGGGTAACACGACGTCAGGCGCGGGAGTTTGCTTGTTGTTTGTTTGTTGCTCCGCTAGTCTCAGCTCTGGTCCACTCCGGTTGTCTCAGTTCCGCTCGGCTCCACTTCACCCAGCTACACCGCTCAGCCCTGCACCGCCCATCTCTGCGCAGCTTTAGTGGAAACACCTACCTATTTACACGGCGCTGCTCCGTTGAACTCCGTGCAGCCCCGCTTCTGTAGAAACGCACCCTTAGTCAAAATCTAACTAATACAATTAAGACAAAGATTATTTTGGATTACTTTATTTTCACTTCTATGGGCAGTTCACAAATACTGCCTGCGTGCCGTATATTTATGCAGTTTATAACAACAGGGGCATTTCTGCTATTTTTATAAATTCGACATTCCAACACGATTCCATTGTTCGTATCTGCTAAATTGATAATGGTCGATCATTGATCGGTCAATCGTCTTGTAATAGAATTGTGTTGTAATGACATTATCATATTGCCATTATTATAAAACTCGCCAGATTTCATATATATACATTTTTACATTTAATATATTAGTGTTATGAGCAATCTGAAGTAGTAAGAAGTTCGTAAACCAGTCACTCATTTGTCATTTTGTACGAGATTACCATTCGATGCCATTTCTTTCAATGAACTGTCAGTGGTTGACCATTAGAAAGTCATACTGACGCCATTATGTTATTAGATTACCAAACTTGTCACAATCAACAATTATGAAGTCAATGATTGACTATTCTGACACTATTGTAATAGCAGACTTGAGGCCTTGTTTAATAGGGTAATTATGTTCGACTATACCAACAAGTAACAAACAGACATATTCCAGCGTAATTTTCCATCAACCAGACATTCTGTTGATATTTCCAGCTATTATCGCTTCTCATAGAATCTGAGAGATATTATTTTAAGCGTCCGAAGATCGTAAAACCCATAAGGACCATTTTATGACAACGATCTTGCTTAAGTTTAACATCGCTACTGAATGTGCTTTGAGAAACGCTTACATTTTATAGGTATTCATAAAGATGATGATATTCCTCAAATAGCTTTAAGTACAGAATATAATTATTTAGTACAGATTATTTTTTATGTAGGTGATGATTTTATCGTGATTGCAACAAAAACACTTATGACAATGCATTATCTATCGCGGGAAACTCATTGTTATTATAAAGGACCAGATTTTACCTTGCAAATGACCTGTTAATTACTTTAAAATGCAGATTCACGGCGCAATTTAGACAAGATCAAGATGCTCATATACAAAGGATTCATAATCACACTTGTTTCCCCCGAACAGTTAGGCAGAGGTGTACGCTTAGTGCATACCGTCAAAAGGAAGAGATTTTGAAGAGACCTACACTCAGTATTGGGTCACTAAAGCTTGCTAAAGAGAGAGTATGGATAGTAAGCCAATATCTTGCTAGTTATGTTATAATACCTGCCCCATCTGCCGTTACAGGATAGTCAGTGAACCAAAACCTCTTACTATAAGTGGTGTCGTTTACCCAGTACTAACTGGGTTGTAGAGGTGCATATACAAAACTGGTATTCAGCTGCATGTGGTTAGACTGGAAGCCAACTCCAACATTGTTGGGAAAAGGCTAGGCAGATGATGATGATGATAATACCTATCCTATTGTCATCAACTGGGAACAAATCCAAACTCCAGAATGGTACTGAGAAGAAAAAAAAAAACAACAAATAAAGTTATCATCAAAGACACAGACATACAAAATTATTTATTTGCTCTAGCGCAAAAAGGAGTATTAAATATAAACAAAGAAAGGATGCGAGGCGAAACGTGGCCTCTCGCTATCAAGCATATTAAAAGGTCCCCGATGGAAAATTTAAGATTAATGACCTCTCTATATTAACGTTCAGTGAGGTAAAATGGTCGTCGTAGACAATATTCATTTAGCTTGCTTGCCTGAATTTTACATCAGCCACGGAACGGGCGACTGAAAAATGTGTCTTAAAATCTTTGCTCAAAATCTCAAAATGAATTATCTACTATTGAAATGTGTTTATGGTAAATTGATGATTGAGGTAAATTAAGCTTTTTTTCGATTTTTATTGTTTAGTGATTTAATAAGTCATTGCCGTTTAGACTTTTTCCGCTAAAAACTAGAAAATAAATAAGCACAAATTAATTTTAACTAAGGTAATCGCCTCCACTTTGACAATCTAAAACCACCAACAAATTTTCAATTACCAACTACGAAAATTAATTCACATTTTCGTCTGTGGTTTTTCTGTATCTAGTCTAAAAAAATGTAAGATTTTGTTTGCGCATTCTATCTGCGAATTTTCATCGTTTGAATTTCGCTTTACATTTTCTTTTTTTTAAACTAACCACGTACATTGGTTGCATAATTTAATATTAAATGCATTTTTATTTTTTCTGCTTTCTGTAGTAAATTGTTGGCTTACAACAACTGTTTCCTGGGTATAACGTATATTATTTTCTTTGTTAAGGAAAAATTAAGAAAATAAAACGCTTGATGCAGATTTTCTTAATGGTGTTTTAGTTAAATCAGTACGAGTTCAATTAATTTAAACACGTAACATAACATCACGACTATAATCCTCGATGAGTTTGGCAGAGGTGTACACATTGTATTGAATTTGTGTTTACATTTGTTTCCGAGTCATGGATGTTTATATGTATAATAAGTAGGTATTTACAGACAAAAAAGTATATATGTAGTGTATCAACTAGGTATCTAGTGTCCACGACACAAGCTTTGCTTAGTGTGGCACTAGGTGGCGCTGTGTGTTAATGGCCAGCGATATTTATTTATTTATTGATACAGACGCGTTCGCCAGATATGTTTTCCCACGTAATAGGGGACGAGCCTTTTGTCATCAACGGGGCACATGCCCAGACTCCGTGGCCGCTACTGAGAAATTCCTAATGACTTCTCCCTCAGGAGTCACGCTTGCGACTATTTTTTGACCAACGAGGCAGTGAAGTTAGTCAGTTTAATAAATTACTGATCTATTTTTAATATGCATATTTCTTTACAAGATATTCTCGAAAGTAGCCAAGTTTTGGTACTTTTTAACGGTAATCCAATTAGCTCATGGTTTTCTACTCAATTAATTTTCAAATCGGTCAAAGCGGACCGAAGGACCAAAAAGGTTTGTCCCTGAATTACAAGCAGTTGTTAAGTGAGCAACGTTCCTCTCGCGACCCTTATCAAGTGCAGACGGCTTGTGTGATGTATTTCAAGACAAACGTTTGGTACCGGGTTTTAATTGAATTTGTGTTTTGCTGCCCACTGTCTTTTATTTAGATATCTTTAAGCTACTACTGAGCGTGGCGTCCAAGGGCCTGGGGCCGTCCTATCGGACTATGAGAACGGGCGATGGGAGAGTGCACGTATTTCTGCGAACCAACACTTTGCCGTTATAATCGCTCGCTGTCAGCAAAGATGACATAACATTTCTCCAATCACGTAAGGGTGATCGAGGGATTATGCGAAGTCTTATTTGGCAGAAGAAAAAAGTTTGGTGATGTATTTTAGTTTTAGAAGAAAGCGCTAATTCTCCTGCCTGTCAATACTCTATGCCTATAGGACCTCATCCCTTACTTGACTGTTACAAACCTTTTTTTTTCGGATAAAAAATGATCAAATGAGACTTTTACTTTTAACCTATCCATGTTCCTTCCTTACCCTTTATTTGTCACGGTATATCTTTCGAATAGTCCCGCAGCTCCGGCAGGCTTCGGCCTTAGCGGGCACCTTCATTTTGCTGACATCTCTTTGAGGCGCGCCCTTCAAACAGCATATTTTGTCTTGAATTACATGTCTCAGTATCACAAACAGATATTCCAAACTTAATTTATAACCAATACACTGTAACCTTACCATTACCACAGGTAATTTCACAGTAATCGAATCAATTCACCGATATATACGGTGCACGTGCAGACTGTAGATACGTCACTAATTGAGAAACCTATAATTGCTTAATAAGTTAATAAGCCAGCTGATAGGATGAGGAATCGTAGGTAATGTACGTATAAATGGGTTCAGTACCTATTGAGTTATGGTGTTATTAATTCTTGAATATTGGTTTTGTGCCAACGGAAGTGTAAATAGCTCCTTAACGCGATTTCTGTGTTGAGAAGAAACTAATTTCATTTAGAACTTTTATGATTTTGAGGGAAATTTTGTATGATTTTGAAGATCTAGGCAGACGACATTGTTTTCATCGCGGAAAACAATCTGGATGAGGCTGGCACAGAAGCGTGGATTTGGTAACAAACAAAAAGAGACTTATACCAATTAGTGGGTGACTTTGTTTTTAAAAAGTAGGTAGATACAAGGTAATTTAGAAAACTCTGGCACGTTGTGAATAAAAAGGAAATGAACAATAAGGTTGAAATTGGATTTCTATTAACGACACTCCATTTATAGAATTCCAATTTCAACCTTCTGCATCCGAGTGACTGCTGATATGATTTTTATCAATTACTAGCTGACCCACGCAACTTCGTCTGCGTCAAAAGTATTACCTACCTACTACTACCTACTACTACATACCTACTACTACCTACCTACTACTACTACATACCTACTACTACCTACCTACTACTACCTACCTACTACTACCTACCTACTACTACCTACCTACTACTACCTACCTACTACTACCTACCTACTACTACCTACCTACTACTACCTACCTACTACTACCTACCTACTACTACCTACCTACTACTACCTACCTACTACTACCTACCTACTAAACCTTCCCAGGACTTCCATAAATCATTCAAAACCAAAATGAGCCAAATTGGTCCAGCCGTTCTCGAGTTTTAGTGAGACTAACGAACAGCAATTGATTTTTATATATATAGATAGATTATTTCAATGAACTTGCTTAAAGTTTTATTTAAATAAATTATTGACATTATCAAAAATTAGTGTAACAGCTTGTGTACTGGTATTAGAATACCAGTACACAAGCTGTTACACTAATTTTACTTTTTACAGTACCTAACTACGAAGTCTATTAAGAACATGGGTACTTTCACATTCAATGTATTTAAATCTCCTCCAAACTTAAACTAAAAGCTGGTCCTTATGTAAATTAATTGATTAAAGAAAACTGGCGCGCGGAACTAAGGACCACTTTACAAAAATGCATAACATTACATAGACTACGCGGGCAAAGTTAAGGTAAAGAAAGATATTACATTATCCGGGGCAGAATTGGATCATGCAAATAGGATCTCGGCTTACCCAGTAGTTCGGAAGTTGGTGACGTTAAAACCATACATCAGTGTCGCAGGTAAATGCGGAAAACTAAAATTTTGGTAGCAACTTTTACTTCGAAGAATTTCCTGAAAAAGTATTTTTGCTAAGATATTGTGACGTTGAAAAACTAGAAATCCATTATTTTGAGAGTTTTCTAATGTACCAAAATTCTGTAGATCTGTATTTTATGAGGTAAATTGGAATAAAGAGAGGAGAATGATGGTAATGTTTTGTTTTAAGACGTGTAATGTCTCGATAGGCAAATTAACTATATATATTGAGTCCCTAAGGTTTTGGTACTAGCATCCTACGGATCACAATGTTTGTGTGTCCTTGAGATAGCTGACCAGTAGTTTAGGATGTATGGTTACTTTGTTTGTAGACACAATTCTCACTTTCATTAACACCCAGATGTTTTCGAATGTGCAAATTGTATCTGCAAATAGTGACGATGTTGTGGACTGCAATTACCTATGATGACCTACCCAAGCGATATTTGCGAATATAGGTTCTGAATCTGAACCAAATTATATTTAACTTTTGATGAATGATTATTGTGTATATTTTTTATCAAAAGCCTGTGGCTTATTTATGGTAGAGCCATTCAGTAATCCCCTTGCTTTCGCTCGACAGGTGGATCACCGGTATAATGAAACCTTCGACCGTCGGCTTAGATGGTTATGATCTATAGAACTCATATTTTGTTTGGATTAATGAATGTAGATTTATCATATATGTAAAGATAAAAAGCCACCCACAAGATTATTCCTTTTAATATGGCTTTCCAGCTACTTTTGAGGTGCTTTTCTTGTGTGAAAGACGTTTCATGTAGCGTTGTTATAAAGAATATAAAGGGTGTAAATCACCTTTTCACGAAGCCTAAAGGTACTTGTTCTAGCCATCATTACCATATTTCTTTTGTTCTACACCATACCTGCGAACTTCATAGTTACGGAGATATGGGGGGTCAAAGTTACAACTTTTTGAAACTTATTTTTTAAATACAAGTTTTTTTTGTAAGATTTTGACTTTTAACACCTCCACGACCCCCGTACTATTTAATCCATCCATCACAATGTTTTAAGTGCGTTACATTGAGTTCTACCACAAATCATGATTTATAACCCCAAAAAAAAAGTTGTTTCCCAGCAATATTTTTTGCGTAAAGTTACTTAGTTTGATATACGGAATACTTGGTTAACGGCATCGTGATGAAGTGGTTAACACCCTGTATATGCACAGATTTCGATATTGCGACAAATGGTCTGCCAATTGATCTAGGCGGACGTGAGAGTTTAAACTTGCTTTTAATACTCGAGCATGCTTAATGTCTGCGTTGAATCTTAAACATAAAAGCAAATCAGACACAGTTTTTTATTCAGTGTCATAAAAAAAACTGGACCCTTACTCGCTACATGTACACCGTGTTTCAAATTGTTCATAATGATGTGCACAATGACCGGTCCGGCTGGGAGTTTATGGATATCGTCCATAAACACATAGCAGAGTAACTTTGGAGAAAACATCTTGTGGAAGTTTCCTTCTTCTTAGCGTGATGGTGGCAACCGAATCTGCCCAAAATTAAGCGACGAGTATGTAACTTTCAGTAGCGCCCATCAGCTCCTGTACTGTAAAAACAACAGGAGAGGCAGGGCACGTTACTAAGTGTTCAATCGTTTGTGGAACAACACCACATTAACACTTCAGGGCAAAGTTATCTCCGGGGCTGCGCCTGCGGGACTATTCAAAAGAGATACCGTGGCCCTAGAACATAAAGAGCGAGGAAATAACACGGATCGGTTTTAGTACGTAAAAGTCTGACACTCCTTCCTGCTCCGCCCAGAGTGGGAGAAGTTATTTGATGATTTCCCATCGGAAAAAAAGGGCAAAGTTATCATCCATGGCCAGGCCTCCATGTAACCTCATCGTCATTTTTAACATTATTCAAAGTTGATGCACCTAATTTCAGCAGCGTCATGACAATATTGAAAGTTTAATATTACTTTTATTTTCTTGACATGAAGAAGATTTATTACAAAGTATTACTGCAACGTCAGCTGACGAATTACCAATTTTTTTAATAAAATCTTTATCAAAGTCTATTGCATATAATGATCTACAGAAAATTGTAAAACTAAAACAAAACCAGCTTGCTAAAAAGGTTTACTGCACTACCAATAGTAAATGGATTTTTTAGCAACTCAGTTTTAATTTGTGAACTTAATTCTGGAGTCTGGAGGTGAAACTAACGTGAGACTTAAACATAACTGGTGAAATGTGGATGTACCACTAGGTATACCTCTACCTAACCCTTCAGGGATTACATGCTTGATGTCATGTTATGTGTATGTGTCAGTGTCACATTGTGAAAACCGTTAGATTGTAATATAACTAGCCAGATTATAAACTCTCGAAATATTGTCAACTGAACATACTGGTTAAAATATGACGCATTATTTTTCGGTAGATCTGTGGAAGTGAAACCTTATTATTGTGAAATGCATGCGACGGAAATACCGGACGGAAGGGACGGAAATAATAGTAAGCAGTGTGTTCGTTTGACAATCTTTCAAGAGTTTACAATCTCGCTAGATAGATTACAATCTAACGGGTTTTAAAATTTTACAACGGCATATGCCGTTGTAAAATTTTACCTTTAGTAGTGCATATGCACTACTTGCATCCAGCTTCATCATATGTCAAACAAGGACAGTAGTCAGGACATAAATTCCTACTTATCTTAGCTTATAGCTTGAAGAACTAGCCTCGTGGAATCCGGCCATAAGACCCCATAAGTGGGTCCGTAATATAACTTCAAGAGTCATAATGATGCGGTAGTTACTTAATTTTAAATAAGCAAAGTACCTACTGGAACCTAAAAGCAAACTTATAGGGATGCAAGGATACCGATACGATAATTATACGATATTTTACGATTCCTTCTTTTCCAATATTTTTGTCAGTTTCGAGTAAAATGAAACGCAGAACGCATCAGTTTTTGAACGAATCCGTCAGTTTTGACATCTACCTATCACCTACCTACCACCTACCTACCATCTACCTAAAACCTACCCACCACCTACCTTTTAAACCTTCCCTGGACTGCCATAAATATTTCAAAAACTAAATTAGCCAAATCGGTCCAGCCGTTCTCAAGTTTTAGCGAGATTAACGAACAGCATTCAGCATTCGAAAGCGCAGTCTATCGATTAATAAATATTCAATGAATCGTTCAGTCGAAGTAGCGTTTGGCGATAAAAGGTTGTTTCGCAATAAGTTCCATTCGAACAATCATTCAGTCGACTTTCCGTTAATCGAACAAATGACTCTCGAAGCTATGTTACGGACCCAACGCATTGCAACGTTGCATCGCAAGCGCCGTCTTACTACAAATCATTTTCATTGAAAGCTCTCACTATGACAATAAATGAATAGAAAATAGAGACGTATAAAAATAGATATGTATAAAGAACCGTCATTGTTCCTTCCCTGGTTATAAAACCGGTGCTTTTCCATTGACTGTGCTGAATCGCAGTAAACCCCAGATGAATAATTCACCGTTAGCCATTGTTAGTTTGTGATTTTATTTTTTCCACACCGTTCTTGTGGTGGGTCGTGGTTAGTGTAGGTATATTTTACTTCGAGTCTGTTACAGACAGCACAGAAGAGTAATTACAAAGGATAGGTTAATTGTTTTTCTATTCTAAAGAAGTTTTTAATTAACTAATGTTAGTTTAATGTTTTACATCGCTTTTTCACTAAGGATTTGCTCAGTGTTGACTAAAAATATTATATTGTACTAGCTGACCCGCGCAACTTCGTCTGCGTGAAGAACCGCTCGACCGATTTTGTGCAAACTTCACATAAACCATCTACTAAATAGTCCGAACAAAGCCAAAATATTTGGTTTAGATAGGTGAGCCCGTTCTTGAGTTATAAAATTACAATGAAAAGTGGCATTGATTTTTATATATATTGATTGTTAAAAATATCTCAGAAAGGCAGGTACGAGTAAAATCACATCACCATCATCGTCCCGTCCTTGAGCCATACTATTTGTGGTCTGTGCAACACGTTTTCTTCATCCATTCTCCCCCTGACAGACGTCACGGCATCATTTACTCCCTTCTCTTTCGTATCATTCCTTCCATTCCATTCAGAAAGGTAAAACAGAACCCAAAAACGAATCACTCGATAAAAACTAAACAAATGTTTGATTACGCGCTTGAATACTTCCTAACGACTACAAAACCGCTTCAATGAAAAATAGCTTTATTCAACTCCACGTTTGTTGATTACTTCTCGTATGTCTAAAGCCTGACTGCCAGCACTCGCGCACTCCCAGTAGAATTTCGGAACAATTTAAACTCATGAAGGATTGTTATTATTCCGGGTGAAATTAGTACAGCCGAGCTTATCTTTTGACGAGCCATGTGTGAATACCGCCAGAAGAAACATATTTCACGAGGCATTTCCATAAACGGCTCGAATTTATTCCTACAAAATGCTCTGTCTTTCGAATATAATAAGCCATAAATTCAAGCTGAATTATTTCGTCTAAATACAATTTGGGGTTCTCTACATCTAAAAAGTACGCAATTAGATGATTTTCGTCGGCTGTAAACGTACAATTTTGGGATTTCTCGTCCGTTGTTTCGTGAATTGCCTACAATTCTCATTATCGAGGCCGGATATCCTTTTGTCCAATTAATGGAATTCCAAACACTGTTTCTTAATTTGTATTAGCGGTATTATGCTTAATTGTTGTAATTGGTCCTTCGGTTCGATTCTGAAGCCTTGTATTGCCTTTTAAGCTATTTGAAGAAGAAGCCTTATTAAAGTTACCCAGCGATAATAATGAATTCACAATTATTTCTTCTTCAAAAAGACCTATTAGAAAGTAATTTGATACAATAAAAATACCACTTTGTAAAAACTTTACGTTTGAATGCTCTTTAATTAGTTCGAGAGTATTTGGACTTGAAAGTTGAAGGTGACCATTGGATTAAGAAAAAACCTTTTACGTCTAAATTGGCTTAACGAAAACGGTCAATACACCTTTGCCTGTAGGTACTTTCAAGTTTTTGTAAGGCTATAAATTAAGCTCGAAACCTAAACTAAAGAAAATCCGAGAAAATTGTAAAGGCCAAAGGCACAATGAACAATACGAACAGACAAGGCTTGTTAAACCTCAGTTAGCGTAATTTTGCTGTAAATTTCACTAGAACTGACCATCTGTACTATCCGAAGTGGTTTTAGCGTCTGATCAAGTTTTAGGACCTTCAAATACAGTGTTTAGTGAAACTTTAATTAATTCAACTGGACCCTAATAATTTCCAAGTGGTTGGACACGTTTTGGACGTTCTTGTTAACGGTCTGAAGAACCTTTGTAGTAAGGGCCGAAGTTTGAGTAATAGAAACTGATTAGTCAATACCGGACCTTATACAGTCCACTGTTTTAGGCTTTCACGGTTTAAAACTAAACTTACATTGTCTCTTACGGGATATCTTCCGTGATTATTTGTTATTTTGAGCTCCCGTTATTTGGTCGCTGTTGCAAGCGCCATGATCGCGGGTTGACTGGGGTATGCGGGTGGATGGAAATTAAATTGTTACGAGCAGACAAATCTGTCTACCCTCTTTCTTTGTCTTTTGCTTCGCGCACTACCACTACCAAGTTTTTTGGAGTTGGTGATACTGTGAGTGCGTTTTGTCGTGATTTAGTGTCGAGGTCCAATAGTGCGCGTAGCAAAAGACAAAGAAAGAGGGTAGACAGATTTGTCTGCTCGTAACAATTTAATTTCCATCCACCCGCATACTCCAGTCAACCCGCGATCATGGCGTTTGCAACAGCGTCGAAATATCGGGAGCTCAAAATAACAAATAATCACGGAAGATATCCCGTAAGTGACAATGTAAGTTTATACAGTCCATTTCTAAACACAGCCTAGAGCAAAATCACTTTTATTGTTTGTGTGGTCGCTTTGTTTATCGGAACTGCTGAACGGATTTTGATGCGGTTTAGTGTGAATCTATTTAAGTATGATATTAATGACACTGTCTTGGAGTGTAAATGTGGTTCAACAAACGATGGGGCACTTTATTTCGTGTCCTGTTTTTAGTTTACTACAGGAGCTTATAAACGCTACCAAAAGCACCAAACTCGTAGCTCGGTTCTGAATCGACACAATTGAGATTAGATTGTCATCGACACGCTTAAAAGAAGAAAAAAAAAGACATTTCAAATTGCTCCCATACAAAGCAAGGACGCACACAGGCGAAAAATCAATAAAAGTCGGACAAAACCAAAAAACTTAAAAGTACTCCAAATGAATAAAAACATGTTTTACCGATAAGTCTGATAGACAATACACGCTACCTGCGTACGCGGGGCGGACCTTTATTTATCTACGCGCCTGGGTCTTAGTCCAAAGTTCGACTTGATCAACAGCGGATGTGTTCAAAAGTGAAAGTGTTGAAAGAAAGAAAGAAAGAAAGAAAAAGAAAACTACCTGCCACTACCTTACTGTGCTTTTAACTATTACGATTTTTATAATTTTCTTCGTGAAAGTCTTTGTTTTTTCGATGGATTCACTTCCAGGAAGTAATAAACCAGTTAATAACATCTACTTTTGATAGTAATGCTTGATATTTTATATTAAAAAAAAATATTTACTGAGACGCCGTCCCTAAGGCTACCCACTGACCACGTAGTACTGTTTTGCATATTTTTAAACTTCACAAAAGGGTAAAGTATAACTTCCCGAGAGATCCGGCCTTGTTATTAGTGTTTTTAGAGAGTGTGGACTTTGCTTTTCAATATACAATCACAGTTTTATGCGACCGTGAGCGACGCTTTAACAAAATTGTCTTTTTAGTCGACCATCTAATTTGGACGCAGTCTACGTAAAACAAAACAATGCCTTGCCTTGTCTGCAATCGGTTACGTAATTGGTGCTTAATATTAGTTTGATATTGTTGTAGGATCAACTGACGAATAAGTGAGCTTTAGCAGAAAGACTCTAATGGCCTACTAAAGGGAGGAAACAAGAAAGTCGAACCAAGGATGTTCGAAAGTACAGAGCTCAGAGCGGTTTTCAAGAAAATTAGCCATGGAATACACTTTTAATAGACTTATGATGTCTTCCAAACCTTTCATAACGGGGTTAAGGAAACTTATCGCAAAAAAAAAATTCTATGTGCCCAGACGTTTTAAATCCATTGAATGAACCAAATATTACTACTGATAGTGAATAATAAAAATGTCTTAAAATGATATATATGTATTTTTTATGACATACCAACCCTTGTTTACCCATTTTGTAGAATAATAATGAATGTTTAGGTTTTGTCCGACTTTTGTTGATTTTTCGCCTGTGTGGGACGGCCCACTAGTTTTAAGACAAATATAGAAAAACGAAAAAAGAAAATAGTCTTTAATTCGGTTAAGCAACGTTCAATATGGGTTAGTAAAAAGAAAAAGATAACTTATACATATGTTAGTAAACTTATATGATTATTATCGATTTGACAGTACGGCTGTTGTTCAAGATGCATCTTAATAAAGGAGAATCGTACCTCCCCGCTATGGTCTTCAGAAAGGAGTTGGAGCTGTCCCGCACTCTGCAGAGCAAAGAGGCAGATTTCAGTCTGACGATGGTAGTATTAAGACGTATGTGGCCTATCTTAAGCCAAGGTCTGATAGGACCTTTGAGGGATGCTAGTGATGTATTAGTTTCTATTTTTAACCCTAGTAAGATTAAGAAGGTAAACTTAGTCCTAATAGTCTTAAGCTTCACGTTAGATAAAATCCTCTTAGTTACCACCTTCATGAAATATTAGTCACAGGGGAACGAAGTCCGGAGACACAAAAAATAAAATTATTCATCTGTCGGCGTGGTTTCTTTGACACGATTACAAGCATTAATAATTCTGATTCAAAGGACCAAATTAGGTAATGTACCGCAGGCTTTTATACTTATACACATTAATCCATACGTCATCACATGACATTTTGATAAATTACCTTAAAAATTAAAAACCTTGGTACGAAACCTTTGTTATTGGGTTTTCTTTTGGGAATTTCCAATAGCATTCCGGAGTCATGATTTGTGTCCGTTTGGTGGTAAAGGGGTCGCTTGAACATGACGACGATTTTCTGTCTCTTGCCTTGACCTAAAGTCCAATTACTTAAACAACCACTGCTCTTATAATATTCACCAAAAAGATGACTGCCTGATTATCTAAAAACTTTTTTGCAAAAAATAAAACCGACTTCAAAAAAAAACAAAAAAGTGAAAAATAACTTTAGCTTCTGAAGTCGGTGACCTTTGTTTGATTGCTTTAGTTTTTTTGTCACCGACTTCAGAAGCTAAAGTTATTTTTCACTTTTTTGTTTTTTTTTGAAGTCGGTTTTATTTTTTGCAAAAAAGTTTTTATTTTCAACTTTTTAGTCGTTCACATGTGCTTGATACATGGAAAGTGCATACCGTTACAATTAAAACAAGCCCAAACACGACTATGGTACATTGTCTCATTATGGAGTTCCGTGACTCTTGGCTTCATCATCAGATCTGATGGTAAAATGGTTCTTATCAAACGCAAATGCTTTACTTGTTGTAGAAAATACCAAAATCGCAACACGTTTTCATATAAAATTTGAAGAGTTCCCTCGATTTCGCCAAGATTCCATCATCAGATCCTGATTTGGTGGCTATGGGACCATTTGGAAAGAATACCCTTTCCAACAAAATAAGAATTTTCCAAATCGGTTGGCAAGAGACGGAGTTATGCCCGAACAAACATAAAAAAAAAAAAAATAATAAAAACATCCGAATTGAGAACCTCCTCCTTTTTTAGAAGTCGGTTAAAAAACAGCCGTTTAAAACAGATTTTTGTATGGGAACATGTCACAGTAACAGCTGTTTTTAACCGACTTCTAAAAAAGGAGGAGGTTCTCAATTCGGATGTTTCTATATTTTTTTTTATATTTTATTAATTTTTTTTTTATGTTTGTTCGGGCATAACTCCGTCGTTTGCCAACCGATTTGGAAAATTCTTTTTTTGTTGGAAAGGGTATTCTTTCCAAATGGTCCCATAGCCACCAAATCAGGATCTGATGACGGAATCTTGGCGAAAACGAGGGAACTCTTAAAAATTTATATGAAAACGTGTTGCGATTTTGGTATTTTCTACAACAAGTGAAGCATTTGCGTTTGATAAGAACCATTCTACCATCAGATCTGATGATGAAGCCAAGAGTCACGGAACTCCATAATGAGACAATGTACCATAGTCGTGTTTGGGCTTGTTGTAATTGTAATGGTATGGCCTTTCCATGTATCAAGCACATGTGAACCACTAAAAAGTTGAAAATAAAAACTTTTTTGCAAAAAATAAAACCGACTTCAAAAAAGTGAAAAATAACTTTAGCTTCTGAAGTCGGTGACAAAAAAACTAAAGTAATCAAACAAAGATCACCGACTTCAGAAGCTAAAGTTATTTTTCACTTTTTTGAAGTCGGTTTTATTTTTTGTTAGATAAACAGACTGTTATCTTTTCGGTAAACATGGACCTTAGAAGCTATAAATTGGAAGACATGTGACACCTACCAACAGGGACCGTGTGGTGGATTACAGCTTCAGGAGGACACTGTGTTTCAGCAGAGGAAATGTTAGTTAATCGTGTTTTATATGTGTATGTGTATGTATTATATGTGTATGTACGGAAGATTTTCACTTCAATGCGGACGTGTTTTGAGCTCCGAATCATGGGACCCAAATAGCTTAATGTAAGACAATTTCCAAAACAAAGAGGATTATCGAATCCAATTATTAATTAGCTTGGGGATTCCAGCTGAAGCCGTCAGGCTCGGATAGGTATGTTAAAGGGCTTTCGGGCTAAATCCCTTAACACCGGCTAAATCTCGAACGGGGAAACAATTTGATATGGGATAGTGTTAGGGCAGGCTCGATCGGGTGGCAACGTTCAGTGAAATAGAAGGTGGAAAGGACACGGAGGACGTACAAACGGTTACCACAATTCAATACATCATTCTGAAGCCTCAACATCGAAACTTTTCATCAGTAATTTAAAAAAAAAACACCCGTTTCGTATAAAAGTACAATACCTAACATGTTTAAAATGTATGAACAGTGGAACATGGGGTTCTTCAGAATGATGTACTGAATATGTGGTAACAGTTTCTGCGTCGGTGTCCTTTTCATCTTGTTCGAGTATATTTTTATCCTTTTCATTTTGTTAGACTAAGACGCCCAGCGTCACTGCTGGTACAACTTCAATGTGGTATTTGCCAGTGTGACAGTCATGCTTTGCTGAGCTTCATTACAAACGAGGCCCCACCTTTTTTTTCTTTTTTTTTACGGATGGGAAATCATCAAATGATTTCTCCCACTTTGAGCGGAGCGGGAGGGCGAGGTTGGAGGCCCTCATCTGCGGTCCTGTTTTTTGGTGTAACTCTACCTGCGTTTTGAGGAACCTGATAGAAGCGCACTTCTAATGCTATCCATGTGACAGAGATTTGGTCGCAGCTCATTTAAATAAAATGTATAAATAAACACTTAACGAAGTCGAAAGGCACTTGTTTTCCCCGTCATTGCGATTTTATTTTTGTTCTGGACCATCTCTGGGAACCTCCTAGTTACGGAGATATTGGAGGTCAAAGTTACAATTTTCCACAAGACGTATTTTTTTCAAATACTAGTTTTTAAGGTCATTACTATACTTTAAATACTTACATGACCCATTTACTAATATTAAATGCGCCACCAGCACAATATTTTAAGTGCGTTACATTGAGTTTTACCGTAAAAGGTGTTTTTTCCACCCAAAAAAAGGCGTTTCAGAGGAATATTTTTTTGCGTAGATTTTAGATCTTTTGATATACAGAATGCTTGGTTGACAGCTTCGCACAGGTTCCATTTACATTTACATTAACCCTGTATATGAATCATCGGCACGAAAAATGAGAGCTGTTCAGTTGCTGCTCTTGGCATCTCTTGAAAGAATAATGCGCTGCACTGCAAGTTACCACTGAACATGATAAAACTGATATTGACCAAATTATCTAAAATAGAATGCCTTGTGGCATAAGTCCGTCTATGTTCTATGTCTGTGATAAGTATTGTCAAGGCTCATTTTTCAAAAGTCAGATATTTTCAACCTTAAACCCATAGTTCAAAAGTAGACATTTTAAGCATAGACTTTTTTATTGATACTCACAATTTTACATCTACATTTTATTTCTACAAAATCCTAGTGGGGGCAGTACATTGCCCGCGTAGCTACGACACGGGCTATTAGTAAAGTACTCTTCAACCCTCTGTCTGAAGCTAGCTCCGCCATTTTAATAGGAGCCGTCATTATCCGTGGCAGAGCCTAATGAACGTCCTCGTGATAGTGCTAAATGAAACGTCGTGCCTCCACTTATATTATTCTATTTATTTCTGAAAGAAAATTGTATTAAAATTTATTTTTATAAGCTCAGCTTTCATCTGTGAAGATGACTAACTGTATAATTATCACGTTGACCTTTCAACGTGTTTGTTTTGGGTAAAATAATTTCTAAGTTAATTTGTATTTAAAAAAGTTATCTTAAATAGAACTAACGTTCTCGTACTTGTAATGAAGGTTGTCATTTGCAGATGATTGATTGTGACATGAACTTATCAAAAAATTGAAACGTTTAAAAACTTAAATACAACTCAAAAGATACTAAGCTTTTTGAGGAGCTAAAAATATAACGTACATCCATATATTCATATAAGCAAAGATGAAGGTATGTCGATTGTTACAGTCAGTCGGCCCTGAGGAATTATATGACAAGAGGAAGAACACGTGTAGGCAAATAAGACGGACTAAATCCATTGATGTTTTCCCAGTGGATACAAGCTATGGTGGTAGAATTTCTAGTCTCTTGGGAAATCAGAAAAGACACCAAGACATACCGCAAACCCGTACTTCTGGAATAAAAAAAAACAAATAAATATTTTGTTTTTCAAGATGCCATCCATAACTACACTTTTCTGTTATCGTGCAGGAAAATATACGTTTAAAGGCCAGAATAGGTTTGGGATTTGTTCCTATTTATGTGTAAATGGGACCGGAAAATGTGGCAACACTTGGGGGAGGCATAGGTCCAGCAGTGGACATCTTCCAGCTGAAATGATGATGATGATGATGTATAAACTGGCTTAGCTCTATTGGGCTCCAAGGCGACGATAAGTGTAAATAGGTACAAAAATTGAATCAAACTATTGGTACAAAATCAAATTTTCCAGCAAACCAAGGCTACTTTGTGCCAATTTGGCTGAGCGTCGGAAATAAATCCACATTGATCCACGACTAGCGATTTAGAAAGCGGTCCCATTCACCGATTAGCTCTGAAAATACGAAACTGTAGCGTTGCCCGTTTGTAGTCAGAATCCAATCAATTTATTTAGATCCTAATTTGGTGCGGTGGGGGCACCCTCTTGAACCCTAAATGCCTCGGCCTATAGCCGATAGCCACTAAGTGACAGGGGTTGTGTAAAATTAAATCTGGCACGTGTTATCGTAGGGGTTAGTTAGCTCGGGGATTATTGGAACCTTTTTAGGGTTAAGTGCTTTTTTTTGTTTGTGGTGGTGTGATAAAAAAAAAGGAACGAATTTTTCTCCTCTTTCTTTTACTTATAATAAATGCTTGCTGTGTGCATGTTATAGTCATAATTTTCGCGTTTGAATATTTTCCAAGACCGTGTTTGTTTCAGCAATGTGTTGTGCGTAATGAGAATGAATTGCAAATACAAGATCATTCCAAATATTACCTACGTTACGACATATTCGTGTCATAAATAGTATTATGAAGTATTTTTCATTCTCCATTGACGACAGTCAGTTTTTATTAATCCTGCGAACTTCCACCATTTTTGAATATTTCAGAGATTGTTTGTAATGAAAATCTACCGGAACTTGGAGCCACTTCTGAATAACTTCTTTGACGTTCCACTCGAAGGTAACGATCTCTCCAATTTATTCAAACTGTCCAATACTTTTTACTTAGCTCCACTTGGCCACTTGTTTATCTCTCAGTGAGAAATTAAATATTTCGATTCCGTTTTCTGAAGTTAATTAAATTGTGTTTGAAAGTACTCGTAGTATGGTAAAAGAAACAGGAGGCCGTATAACCCAGTTGCGGGTAAAAATGATGATGATGATGATGAAAAGTATTTCATCATCTGCCTAGCCTTTTCCCAACTATGTTTGAGTTGGCTTTAATCTAACCGTATGCAGCTGAATACCAGGATTTTACATGGAGCGACTGCCTATCTGAACTCCAACACCCAGTTAGTACTGGGTGCGATATCCCTAACAGTGCGTTCCGAGATAGACTGTAAACGCTATTGAGCGTCCATAAACCCGTTCCGAGTAACCGGGAGCGCGATCATAAGCGCGATATCGATGTTCCTTGAGTCGTCATAGATGACGTCATGACACGCGCCATTTTGCGATTAAACCGACCATGTTCCAAAGAAATATCACCATGAGTGCTGTCAAATGACCTAATGACAGATCTTAGCTGTCATAATCGTGAAATTTAAAACGGAATGCAAAATATTGCTGTGAGCGCTGTGAGTGATTATGTCGTATCTCGGAACGCACGGTTAGTATGAGTTTCAGGCCACAAATGATGGCTGTCATCTAAGCCATTGGTCCCGGTGGGGACTTGCTTAACATGCTTCCGGCACCGATGAAACTCGGTATGTATTGAGGGGTCACCATGCACGGCCAACCTAGGCTAACACGGCTTAAGTAATCTAAAGATCGACCCGAGCGGCTGATAGTATTAGAACTCCTCCGATGATGAAAATTGTTTGCGATGTTTTAAAATAACTCACTTGACAAATACTACGAGGGTTGAGTGTTATTAGCCTCAGAATTCAGTGGAAATTTTATTGACTGAAAATAAATGCTCGGGTCAAGTGTTTCCATTCGCCTTTTAACCGCAGACTTATAAGACTTTAATTGAAGAGAAATGTTTATGTGAAAATAACAATTTAGGTAGGCATTTATTTTCACTTTCTAGTTATTTTTTCGTGGAATAGTAATAAAAAGTTATCAAATGGTGGTTTCAATTTTTCATTTCAATATTAGTCTACTACAGACTTTTAACATTGAAATCCAAGGTCACAGACAATTTTCAATACAGAGACTTATTTTTCGCACAGTCCGTTTGATCGCGGGAGGTTGTGGTTTTAAATTGTATTTAGTTATGCGAACAGCAAACGCAGAGCAACTTTGCCTTCATATCAGATTTTTTGAGCAAGGACGTCAAACCGCACCTCACACACGATTTGTTTTTGTTTTCGTAGTGTATTTTCTAGTTCAGCACATCACTACGACTTTCGCCAAAAACCTTAAAATTCCTAAAGTTCAGACTTAAAGAGAAGTCGTTAATATTGATTGCCACGAATTGCCAGAATTAGCGGGAGTCATTAAGTGCTACCTTAATCTGATGCCTCCAGAATTAATGATCAAACATTTTTGTCTTAGCCCGGACGGTAATTCCACTTTGAAATAATTTATTTTGTTCCCGTCTCGCACTTGATCCGTGAGGAAAATTATAAGCATGGCTTTTATCAATGTTTGTCTAGGGATAATGGGAGACAGATAATCTTTTCGAAAGTCTTGGAAAATAATTGGTTTTCGCCTATTTTCTGGAACGGCGAAACAAAGTATTTCTTTGATGGTAACGCGATTTAAGATTATCAGTTGACATGGATTTAAAACGCTTTGCTACTCCCTGTTTATTTAAAAAAAAACAGTAAAACAGAAATTGTTTATGATTTTAAAGAACCAATTCATGGATATATAATTTACTAACATTGATTAATATGCTGTATGCAAAAGTTTTCCTAAACATTGATTTTAAAATCTGAGCGATTTATCAAATTTACATACATGGATAAATAACTTTTATCTTGTGATTTGGTTTGACGTTATTTATATGAGGTATTCCTCAGAGCGCACCTATTTCTAAGCGCAACCATCTCTGCGCAACTAAATCATTCCTCGGAGCGCGACTATTAGTTGCGCTCAAAATTTAAATTAAAAATACTATACGTTTATTCCTCAGACGCTCTGAAGAGTAAACATATAATATTTTTAATTTAAATTTTGATTAATATTAACCATGATCACAAACAGAGAAGAGACAATTTTAAAGAACGATGGACCTTAACGTCCGCTCGTGATTTTTTTTTTTTTTTGATAGCCCATCAAAATGTACTAGGCTAGCAGAAGTTCAAGGAGTAGTGTATTTTTATATTCCGGGTATCTAAGTAGGTAGGTACTTACTGTTTAATATTATCTCAGAGCAAACTTGTGATTGACATACTATCTTCAATTCCTGATAGCCTAGTAATTCTGTACATTAGTAACAAAAAGTTGCTTAAACACTTAATTCAAGTAAATAGCCTGAAAGTTTGCGTTTTAACATATAAACAGTTAGAACAATTGATTTCATCGATATAATGAGTGAATTCATCATATTCTCTTTTTGTATCATATTTATGGTGTCGTTTTGAGGAATAAACATCTAATACTTTTGATTTAAAATTTTGAGCGCAACTAATGGTTGCGCTCCGAGGAATGATAAGTTGCGCTTAGATGGTTGCGCTTAGAAATAGGTGCGCTCTGAGGAATACCTCATTTATATTACAAAGTAGTTTTTTTCTTCAAAACTGTACACCAAAAAGAATTTTGAGGCGGTTTTATTCATATATTTCAGAAGATAATGTGTGTACAATGCCCGTTATCATCAGTCATTGCGACATTTCAGGACCATATCTTCAGGGATTCTTTTAGTTACAGAGATAATGGGGGTCAAAGTAGCAACATTTTTCAACGCAACTGTATAATAATTTAACGTTAAATACCTCCTAGACATCAGTGCATTCATCAGTACAATTTTTTGAGTGCGTTATATTGAGTCACACAACAAGGGTCGTTCTCAAGCATTAATTTAATGTACTTACAGAATTTTTAGATGACGGCTCTTTCACGAAAAAAGGTCCGTTTACAGCTACTATGTGTATTATACCTTTTTATTTAGGTAGCCTCAGCTAGAGCGGACCAGTATAAAGTTAGAATAAGATAAGTCCATTTCAAGGTTATCTTTTTTTTCTACTGATGCATTCAACTTTTTGTTTGACCAGGTAATGGTCAAATAATTGAGCACATTGTACAAAAAGCTCATTAATTCAAGTTACTAATTGGATATAATTATTATGACATGTGTTGTTAGTCTTTACGTAAGAAAGATGACTTGTGTTTGGATTTACTGATTTTCAAATAAATGTGCAAATAATTAGGCGTATGATTATTAACTGCAGCAACGATTTATTTCGTTAATCACTTTTACAAATTAATAATTGTTTTCATTGAAGAATAAACGACACATGATTTGAATTTGTTAGATTTTTGTTTCTCGAATTAAAACAATACATACACAAAAATAGTACCTATTAAATCTTATTTTTAGTTAGGTTAATACCTAACCTGATGTCAGAGCTTTATTTATGTATTTGTGTATTAATTAATTAATTAATTAATTATTTATTTATTTATTATTTATTTATTTAATTAATTATTTATTTATTTATTTATTTATTTATTTATTTATTTATTTATTTATTTATTTATTTATTTATTTATTTATTTATTTATTTATTTATTTATTTATTTATTGGAACTTAAGACTTACAGATACTAAATAGAGGAAAAAAAAAGGAAACCATAGTCACCAGAAAGCCAATTCAACAACAAGACAAGTCCTCACGTATTATAGTAATCTATGGTGTGAGCACAAAAGCACACAGTTTTAATATATGTGAGAAAAAAAATATAAAACCAAAACAAACAATATAATCTACGGCTACTTGAAAAATTTAATGCTTAAGCACCTTCTGGCCGAATTCACACTAATTGTGAATGGATCAGTCATATTCCTTGCACATGTCGTTGAAGTCTCTGCTTGCCCGCGCAATATGTTCTGCCTATAATTCGATGATGAATGAGGTACACGTATGAGTGGATTAAAACGAAATGTCTTACTTGGCATTGGCATTTATGCCGCCCATGAGCCCCTGACGTGGCTTTACATGTTGTCGGGGAATATCTCTCTGGTCTGCTTGTTTCCTCACGATGTTTCCGAAGCTAGTGATAATTATTATACAACTAGCTGTTGCCCGCGACTTCGTTCGCGTGAAAATATTGATGGGTCATGTGTCAGACTGCATCGTTGTTCGAGTTGTCGCAAGCGCTACTGAGCATGAGGTCCTGGGTTCGATTTGCGGGACGGGCGAAGTGTTATTGTATTATTTGTGCCCGGTTGATGGGATTAAGCTAAATGTGCGAAATGTGGGTGTAGGATTAGATACACCTCTACCTAACAGTGGCGCAGGGTGAAAATAGTTAGTCGTTGAGAGGATCCGGCAACTGGGTCTCGAGGTGGCATTGCACAAGTCCGAGGCCATGTGCTTTCATGGGCCTCGGAATGCGCCACCGTCGGGATCCACACTGACGGTAGGAGACATGGAAAAAAAAAGGGTGAAAATAGTGTCAGGGGAAGCCGTAGAAAAAAAAAGGAAAACTGTTTTTTTTGCTTCTGTAAACTTTTTTCCCCGTGATAATTTTGACCTCATTTTCACTATCAGCGACACCAAAAACCACGGAAATGACACCCATAAAATTCAAAAACTTCCGTCAGCGCCATTTTTGATTTCATCTTCATTCATCAAAAGTAAGATCAGAAATGCAGAAGAGAAAAAAAAACAGAAATCTACAAAATAAAAAAATCTAGTTGGTATCAAATACGATATCGACAATTACTCATTCTATCTCGTTCTACTATACTATACATAATTTATTTATTTTATTTATTGATTTAAACAACACATACAACTATTATTACAGGTTTAGGTACCTAATACAATAGATCAGTTATATTTAAAGTTAAATTATTTATGTTTTGAATAAATTAATTAATTTGACAAACTAAAGTAATTGCGCAAAATGCGGCCCGTGTGAACTCGCTCAGTGTACAATTGAAGCAATCAATCCGTTGTGACACCATATTGAGTGGTGCGAGCGGGTGGCATCCACAGGAGCGGCAGCTGCCATACTTTCTTTTTGTGCTCCTGCCGTAAGTCCATCTTCGGCTTACCTAGGTCCCTACAAAACGGTAAGTACTGCCAGCCGCGAAGTCACGTGTGCTATTTACATGTGTACGGCCTATACTATTAACTTGCACTGCTGCAAAAGGTCTCTCCTGCTGCTGTTTTTCTTGAACGAACGAACAACTACAATGCAAAACTTCATCCCCCCTTTTACCACTTTGTGGGTTGAAATTAAAAAAACTAACGATTTACTAACTTTGATACTTTTTGGTGACTCAAAAAATAAAAACTTTAATTAAAAACAAAATGTTGCTCTTTTTACACCCCTCAAGGGTTGAAATTCTAATAAAGCCGTTGCGTCAGCTTCCAATCATAAGCCCAGATAACAAATTTTGTACTTTTTACGTCGAAAATTAAGGATTTTTCACATACAATTTCATCCCCTTTATAAGCCTTCGGGGTGGAGTTATCAAAAACGTTGAATCACGCATAAATTAATTTTCAATCGTCAGCCTAAACACAAAATTAGAAGATCCTAACTTTAAAACTGACGGACTTTCAAATAAGCTTCCATCCCCTATTTTATCCCCTTGGGGGTAGAATTGATCAAAATCCTTTCTTAGCGGATGCCTACGTCATAACATCTACCTGCATGCCAAATTTCAGCCCGATCCGTCCAGTGTCAGTCAGTCAGTCACCTTTGAATTATATATATTTATATATATATATATATATATAGAAGATACGAACATAAGTAAGTAAATCAGAGGTGAGTGTCTTGGGTTTGAACTCGAGACCTAAATGATTTCTTTTCCAGTCCGACGGTCACATCGCTAGGCTATCACTACTGCCTTCTTAATGACCAAGACTCCATTAATTACAAACAATTACACTAAACGATATACTTTGCGAACAAAACTTGCGACCAACTTTGTGGAAACCAGCATATAACTAAATGGGTCATTTTCGCGGCTCCAAGATAATGAATGGAAATTGTTTACAAAAGGACATGGCTAAATTGAAGTATGGACGACTGCCCCCGCTATGAAAACGCATGTATAAACATGGTACCTAGCAATATATAATGTAAAATAGCTGAAATTAGTATTTTGTAATTTTAAAAGGTTCAGGAACTTTTAATATTAGCACAATCCTAAAAATAAAATCGCGTAACTCCTACGACAAAGGTACAAAAACTTCAAACAATGTCATTGCTATAAACTTTTATCTAGGCGTTTTAATGTGTCTGCGACGATTTTTATTGATAATTGTGTTTTTGACTGGCGATTTTGCACTAAGGTACTTGAAGTAGGTAGGCGAGCAAACAATAAGTCCAATAAACAAGCGAGGGGTCAATGAAAATTCAAAATAAAAAGCACAACGTACAAATAAACGGCAGAGCGTTCAAACGATGTCTGACGTTTTTTTTTTTCATAGAGTAGAGATGAAATCTGATTTACAATGTAACGAAATCGATAAAATAATCGAATGGACTGAAAGAAAAAGTAAATTGTTTTTGTCGACCTTGACGGACAGAAAATATATATTAAGATTGTGCGCCTGAAGTGTTAGTAATATGATACAATTAATCAATTAAGTAGTTTCAGAAAATAAATCGTTTTGATAACTGTTCTTAAATATCGATTGAAGTTCAACTTATTCAATTTGGCATTTTGGTAATGCAATATGTCTCTTCCCTAGCTGTCAGTATTCCTTGATCTTGTCAAGTCAAACCAAAACAAAGCATAAATACAATTAAGAAACTTTTTTAGGTTTATTATTTCACGAAAGTTATAAGAAATTATTAAACACTAAATAATTCATGAATTAATATTTAAATATTACTGGTTAGTGTGAGGTTCCTATTTGTGCTAGTCATGTTGGGGGCAGTCGTTTAGCCATCTCTTTTGTCGATGAAAGCTGATTTATCAGAAGAAGTCGTCACGCGTGACGTAATGAAATGTCATTGCTGTGAGTGTGTAGTACGAGTTTCATTTCTTTTATTTTTTTTAATATAAATATGTTTTTTTTTTCTTTCTTTCTAGTAGGGTCGATACACGCACGCATGAATGATGGAGCCGATGAACATTTTCGGATTTTTCTCCATTTGTGTCATTTTTGTGGTTTTTGGAGTTGATGATGGTGAAAATGAGGACAAAATGAAAATCCAAGATTGCGCCGACAAAAATATTCTTTCTTTATGGGTGTCGTTGTCGTGTTTTTTATTTAACTCCAAATGTAATTCACGTCAAAACGATTTCATGAATAAACGTAAGGAACTTCGACACCGCACAGTTTTCTTTCATGGACATTTAACTTACTTTTCTTCCGTATCTCAGTGTGTCCCAAAGGCTAATAAATCTCTACATGAAACATTTTTTTTGCAAAAAAAAATAAACGTTTACTTGGAAAATCCAAAAGTTATGGTAAGGTCCAAAATGCTGGACGTGTCCGGACAAATCCAGAGGGAAAGTAACATTAGTCACGAAAAAAACAAAGTACGGCGCCTGCCTCCACCATTTTATCCTAGTCATTGCCGATAACGTTATTAACCGTTATTGTTATGATATTCTTGGGATATATTTTATGAATGGGACTAAAAATAGATAGTAGGCAATGATGTGTACCAGTTTATTTTGTGTAACAGAGGAAAAAACAAACACAGATACTTAGGTACTCTGCATCTAGAACTTAGAATTTAGTAGTTGGTCAGAAATACTTTGCAAAATAAGGTAAGGTAATTCATTCTTTAAGTATGCGTTAGCCGTTGGTTTTTATTGGAGTGAAAACTTGTTTAGGCGCGTTGAACACTTTTTGACAGAATAAAAATCATGGGACTCGCGTGACTGTCACCGAACGCTGCATAGCACTCGTAGCCGAATTTTCTTTTCTTTCTTCTATTACCAGTCTCCAAAGACTGCCCTGCATGTTTTTTATTGTCAACAACACTATGGATTATAATAATTAACATTATCTAAACCCTAAATATGTAAATGTTAGTGTAACAAAATTAGGTACATTTACATGTCTAATGGTATAAAGAAACCAGTCTTGGAGGTCGAAACATTCTTCCCGTCCAAAAGTAGGTCGCTATTATACTCGTACTTTATCCTGTAAAGATAACAGAAACTTATTTGAAATCTCATTCATGTAATTTTTGTCAAGGGTCTAATATATTTCTTGTGAAACGTGAAGGCTTTAAGGCTCGCCCTTTATTCCTTACATTCAATAAAGTTTAAGCTTTATTCAAATTTTATTACCGTTCTTAGATTTTCGCCATTTCATTAACATTTAGATTTTAAAGTCACTTTACAGAGCCCATAAAGAAACATTACCATAAGTCTAGAATCATGAATTTAAGACAGGTACAATGTTTAATTATTGAAACTTGGATAGCTTTTGTTTTAGATAAAGAAAGTGAATTAAACTCAAATCTTCAAGACCATTGTAAATTCTTTATGCCCTTTATTTTTAGGGTCCGTCGTTTTGTTTTTTCAGGAGCTTTAGAAGGACAATCCAATCAGCCTTTTCTTGCCACTCCAAAAAGAAAGCTAAAAACAACATTCGACTTCATTGGTGTATTTTCATCACACGTATCGAAAATGATAATTTGAGCTAAAAAAATAAAAAATAAAATAAACCAATAGTAAATACGGGCACGGCGCAGGAGCGTTACCACGGGTAGTTGTTCCGGGCCTGGTCTGTTTGTGAATGTTATTTTAATCATATGTAACCGCACCCGCGATACAAGAGAAATTCCTAGAGAAACGTTGCCCCGTTTAAGAGTATCAAAAATATTAGACATATAAAGTTTATATCGACAGAGTAACTTTTCACTGAGCTACTAGTATTGGAGATACAAAGTAGTTGCTTGATTAATTGCACCGCATTACTTAAAGTATTCATGGTTTACTAATTGTCTATGCATAACATGTTTACTATAAAGGGTGTAAAACACCTCTTAACGAATACGAAAGGCACTTGTTCTCCTCGTCATTCTGATAGTTTTTTTGTTCTACACTATACCTAGTTACGGAGATATTGGGGGTCAAAGTTGCAAGATTTTGATAAGTTTTTTTTTAAATGCCACTTTTTATCGCATTTATTTTACATTAAATATCTCTACGACCCCTGTACTATTCAATCCGTCCATCCGCACAATGTTTAATTGAGTGTGTTACATTGAGTTATACCACATAACATGATTTATAACCTCAAAAAAAAAAGTTGTTTCCCAGCAATATTTTTTACGTAAAGTTACTTAGATTGATATACAGAATACTTGGTTAACGGCTTTGTGATGAGGTGAAATACACCCTGTATGAGATTAAGAGTGTTACAATTAATTAAAATGATTTTATTTTTATTTTATTTTATTTACGGTTTTAGTTTGGGTTGCTTACACGAAATATAAACAGTAATATATACAGTAAGTAGTGAGTTTGAACCCAGACAGGCGTATTACTTTGTGTAATTTATTTCATCAACACTGCTCTCAAACCGTTGAAGGAAAATATCGTGAGGAAACTGGCATGCCTAGAACCAAAAATTTCGAAGACATGCGACATCCACCAATCCGCAGTGGGCCCGTGTGGTGGATTATAGCCCATTACCTCTCATAGAGTGGAGGCCTGTGTCACAGTAAATAAATAAAATGAATAATAAATATCGCTGGACATTAACACACAGCGCCACCTAGTGCCACTCTAAGCAAAGCTTGTGTCGTGGACACTAGATAGTTGACTACATATATACTTTTTTGTTTGTAAATACATACTTATTATACATATAAACATCCATGACTCGGAAATAAATGTCCGTGCTCATCACACAACATTTGCTCCTACCGGGATTTGAACCCAGGACCCTAACAACGTAAGGCAGCGTCACTACCACTACGCCAATCGGGTCGTCAAAAAGTGGTAGTGGGAACATTAATAGTCTGATGATGACACGAAATTTTTCAGCCTCCTTTAACTATGTGTACAAGTTACTGGTACTCTTTTAACGATGTGCAGTGCTTTAATTATGTACACTCGTACATTTTTGTAAATCTGGACCCCAAATCCAACACTTTACCGTGGGGGCAACTGTCACAGCAACTTCCTTACCTTTGTGAAATTATCTGTGGAAATTGCCTTGAAAAAAAAGATGGCGGCATAAGTTCCGACTATGGCCGCTTGCCAAGAGAAGCATGCTCCATTCTAAGTTTAAAAGCAGTAAATTGAAGACGTATTTTAATCATAAAACTTTAATTTCACTAGGGAAACCCTGAATTGTTTTCACCATTTCATTATGTTTCATTGCCGCGCGCGAACCAAAGGTAGATCATCTTTTTTAAGTTGCAGCAATAAAATAAACATCTGTGGTTATTCATGTTATCACACTACTATCCAGCTGAATGAAAAACACAGAAGTCTCCTCGTTAAAAATTAACCGTAACCGAATCAACAAATAAGACTCAAACTCCAAAAATTCCAACAATATTTAATGTTGTCGAGATAAGCTTAAAGTTGTCCCACCGCATTTGAAATGAGGGTAGAAAAACAAAAAGCGTTCAGCGGCGGACCCACGGCACATACAAATTCAATAGGGGCGGAAAACTATGTAATTTTCTAAGTGAACATAGCGGCAACGTGCTTACCGAGCTCTAGCAAGCTTTATTAAATTTAGACTGAACAGAAATTCTGGGAAGACGCCTCTGAGAGCCTACTGTCAGCGATTAGCGGTGCTGACGGCGGCAAACTAGAAAATAATGGTTTATCAGCAACATGCTGTGGTATCGTATTAACCAGTATTGACTGGCCGCTTTGCGAAGAGAGCGACGGATACGCCAACTAAAACGGTCGTTGAGTACAATCTGAAGACGGCCATGCAGCATCGAGATGCAGTCGTTGTGGAACGTAGTTTGCTCAGGCTAGCTAAATCCCAGGTCAGACGACGTAATTAACAAAAAGAACCCCCATCCTAACCCCAAAACCCAAAGCCAATACATCCCACTCCCAAACAACTCTGTTACCAAAAATAGATTATGAAAAACTGCATGGCAGGGTGAGTCTGTCATACTCACGCAAAAACAGTGCCGATGGTGGCACTGCACATCCGGTCGCTTATTCCCCTACAAAATGGTTGAGCTAAGCGGCGCGAATGTGCAGACATGTGACTGTTCCTAAATTACCCTAGGCTGATAAAATTTTCGTTGTTCCTAAATCATGCTATTTATTAGTATTTATGGTCAGCTTCCGTCATGTCCGTGAACGGGTGCCGACGGTTGCTGCCGGTCGACTCACATTGTCAAGAAGTTATGAAAAAAAGATAATTGTTAAATAGCTTGGTGCATTTTTGTTAATTTTAATTAGTGGTTAAGGAAATATCAACAACTGTAAGCCTAAAAGACAAAACAAAATTGGATGGACTCACGTATATCTTAAGTTACTAATAATAAGCTTAGTTTAATGTAACGTGTCCAATGATGGAGCACGATCGTAGTTTTGATGAGCATGCGATGATGGAGCATGAGCGCGGACCTCTACGTCTGCGGTAGAAAACTAATTATAAAATAAAAACTTTTTTACAAAAAATAAAACCGACTTCAGAGAAAACAAAAAAAGTGAAAAATAACTTCAGAAAAAACGCTTCAGAAGTCGGTGACCTTTGTTTGATTGATTTAGTTTTTTGTCACCGACTTCTGAAGCGTTTTTTCTGAAGTTATTTTTCACTTTTTTTGTTTTCTCTGAAGTCGGTTTTATTTTTTGTAAAAAAGTTTTTATTTTTCACTTTTTAGTGGTTCACATGTACGCTGTGAAGGGGTTCACAGCGTACCGTCGTGATTTTAGGTTATGAACTGGTGTAAACAATAGACAGATATGAGATTTCGGCAATCCCAGTACATTTGCTATCATTTATTGAGGAGTTCCGTTGCATATCTCCGAAGTTCTTCATCAGATCTTCATCAAATTGAAATAGGATCACTTCGAGACAGTACACTTCTTAAAACTACCCAAATCGCTTCTAGTGTGCCTATATAATGTGAAGAATTCTCTCTATTTCTCCAGAACCCCATCATCAGATACTGATTTGATGATTATGAAACTACAAATGGAGCACCAACTCTCAAATAAAAATAGAACCATCAAAATCGGTTCACCCAGTCGAAAGTTCTGAGGTAACAAACATTTTCGAAATCTGGGTGTATTTTACACATGTGCGTACCCCCTCAGACCATACAGGCGTGATGTTACGTCATGATATAGTATAAACAATGAACCTACAAGCGATTGCAGCAATCACTGCAGATTTGCTGTGTATTTTTGAAGAGTTCCGTTGTATATCTCCGAAGATCAGCACCAGGTCTTCAGCAAATTAAAATGGGACCAAACGGGAAGCACCAGCTTTCAAACAAAAAAAGAACCATCAAAATCGGTTCACCCAGTCGAAAGATCTGAGGTAACAAACACAAAAAAAAAGTTTTAGTATTTTGGTTGTAAGTATCACACGAGATCTAAACAGAGGGTCCTGTTACGAAACTTGTAACTGCAAAACACGCTATCATTTTCCAATCAAAAGCTTCGAATTTTTTTTTTTATTTATACACAAAATTAACGCCCTGTAAAATGTTGAGAACATATTTGAATTCCGCTTAAAATACAAAACAAAGTTATGTAAATGACGATTTACGGCACTGTGCAAGTCGAAAATACTTTTACAATTTACAGGAAACCGAACTTTATTTGCTCACACAACTACAAGTATTACACCCTCTTATGAAAACATATAGCTATGTGTTCCCCTGTAATAGCCATAAGTGTGTGTAAACGACGGGCTTTAATAGTGGGGTGTGTTTTTTATGTTAGCAGTTGTGCACATTACATGGGAGCCATATTGTGCCCGGGTGAGACGTTAGCCAAATGAATTATTTGTTTGATATTTTGCGCGTGTGTGTTAGCGGTCGCAGTCAATGACAGTAAATTTTTACGTTGAGTCCCTTTAAAAATTCAGTCTATAGTTTGTCGTGGTTTAGGTTTTTATGCAGTTACCAGAATAAAATCATCTCATACATGAGCATACTGATTTTACCAGTGATGTTCTTCGGTGGAAGAACCAAAAGAATATGTAAGCATAGTAGCGGAAATGTGTAAGTTCAATGTAAATATGTATCAGTGAAACAGGGTCAACTGCAACGGAAATGTCTCACCATTCAACGTGACCATCGTTCATTGGTTGGGTTAGGTCTTGATCTTAAGGTTTACTGTCTGGCAATTCATACCTTATTAAACGATTTCATGACGGTCTATGAAGTCATCAAAACATGAAAACCTGTTACTTTTTATGTCACCTGTTATAGTATATAATAAGATACTATTTATTATTAAGTTTAGTTCTTTTATTTCTATAAAATGTGCACACAGTAATCCATTTTCAGTTGTACATCCTGTGTTCCAGGGTTACCACAGACAAACCAAAATCTTACAGATAATTAAAGATAACACAGCACATCCTCTCTGTTTTATCAAATTAATGAGTTTATGTGAATACAATCAATCAATACTTATCTATTTATTACTAAGTTTTATAATCACTTTTTACATGCCTTTAATCTTAATTAACACAAAATCAATTATTATTAGAAAATTTAGAAATAGTTTAATTACCATAATTAGTTAAGTTATACATATAATATGATAGAAACACATTTAATCCAGTGTGTAGTCATTGAACCTTACTGGTAAACATCTTGATCTTACAGGTCTAGTGCTATGACTTTGACTCGAAATTGGCTCAGCTGTATCAAGGCTAGTATCTGTATTTGGAATCACATTATTATCCAAAATTAGTTCACAACCATAATCAGTATTATCATACATAACAGATTTATTTTTATTTGCATCATTATTTTCAAAATTATCTATTATACCAGTTTTCTTCTTTTCTTTATTTTTGTTTGTAATTTCCTCATTTTCCTTTAATACCCCTTTAAATGGTTTTATATGTGTTAAGTCGCGCCTATATATTACCCATCGACATTCACTTTATATGACCTTTCGTTAACTTTTTCTACAACAAATCCTAATTTCCATGTGTTTGTGTGTTCGGGACTTAGTTGTACCGCCACATTCTGACCGATATATAAAGAAAAGGGTTGTTAAACTGCTTAAAGATGAAATAATCTCATCAAATTCTAATTGTTCCTTTTCTGTCCATTGCCATATAGCATTTTTCTTTGTTAATTCTCGTAAAGAAGTGACTTTTAAACTTAAGTTTTTAATAAATTTACTCACATAAGTTACCATTCCTAGTAGTCTTAATACATCTTTGGAGTTTGTAGGTATTGCAATATTCTTGATAGCTGTGATTTTCTCTTCATCAACCTTCAGCCCAGTATCAGTCAACATATGTCCATAAAATTTCACTGATTTCTGTCCAGTTCGTCTTTAAGAGGTGTTCGGAGAGCCATAGGCACACGACGTGCCGGCTGAATGCGAGGTGGAACATTTTCATCAATTTCCAGATCAACAATTCCTGGTAACTCGCCATAACCTTCAAAAACATCCGAGTACTTGCTTATAATATTTTGTGCTTCCATGGCCCTGGCATTGCCCACTGATACTGCATTACAGTATTTTATTAAACCTAAGGCAACACAAGCAGATTCTGATAATAGAGGTTGATGACTGACATTCACAACATGAAAGTTTATAACATACTTTTTATTTTTATGTATACATTCGACATCAGTCACACCTAATGTTTCTATGTCTGTTTCATTAAAACATTTTAATTTTAAATCAGTAGGACACAAATGTTTCAAGTTGTCTTTTTTACAGAGGTTTTTGTATTGCTCAGCACCTATAACACAAACATGAGCTCCAGTATCTAACGTACAGTAGACATTCAACCAGGTGTTACTAAACTTCAAGTAGAGTTCCACTTCTTTGTGGCCGGAGTGTCGATTAGTCCTGATCTTGGAAATGTATGTGCTGTTGTCGCTGACTTCTTCTTCTGAGTCTTCTGTATGCAACTCTTTCACCATTTTTGTTTTTTTACAAACATTTTTGGAATGATTTCTACCTTGGCAGTTTTCACATTTTTTTCCCCAAGCAGGACAAATTTTCTTTTTGAATATATGCTTCTCACCACAAAACTTGCACAGTAAAGGTTTGCTGTCAACTTTGGTCTGTTTTTTGTCCAGTTTGTGAATCTTTGCAAAAACTTGTTCGGAACACAGATTCTGAAGTTGTGCAGTTGTTGCTTCAGCAGATTTACAAATCTTAATAGTTTGGGTAAGATCCAGTTGATCTATACGTAATAATTCTTTTTTAATTTCTGGATTTCTAATGCCTACCACAATTCTGTCTCGTAGAACCTCATCAATTATAATATTGCTATATTCGCAAGTTTTCATTAATTTTCTTAACTCCAGTATATAAGTATCTATGTCTTCGCCCTCTGCTTGTGATCTTTGGTTGAACATGTATCGGCTATAGATGACGTTGTGTTTCTTCCTTAATTTTTCTTCAAGCTTCTCAAATATTTTAGCCTCACTTTTCATGTCTTTATCGTCTAGGCCAAAGTGCATGTATTTCTTCATGGCAGCATGGCCTATCGCATTAATAAGAAGTGTAGGTCTTTGTTCTTCCTTCAGACCTGTGGCTGTAGCATAATTTAACCACGTGGTCTTGAAAAAATCTAGAGCTTCTCCCGGATCCCCCGAATCTACATCGAGAGGCGCCGGCCATGGAATGTGAATACGCGATTGTTGAGTCCCTTGTTGCATTTGCAACTGTGACTGCATTAATTTCAGCAGTTCACATTGTTTCCGAACAACTTCGGTTAACTCCGCCATTTCTTCTTTGGAAGCCATCATAAGACCTTAGAATTTATTTTCTGAGCTTTGATTCTAGTACTTCTGACACCATGTTATAGTATATAATAAGATACTATTTATTATTAAGTTTAGTTCTTTTATTTCTATAAAATGTGCACACAGTAATCCATTTTCAGTTGTACATCCTGTGTTCCAGGGTTACCACAGACAAACCAAAATCTTACAGATAATTAAAGATAACACAGAACATCACCCTCGCTTAAAAATCGCTGTCACTACAACCCCATGCCAAGTTAAGCAGATGTATGTACGTATCTATTAGGGAAGTATTACCTTGGCAACATGACGGTAATACGTTTGGTGACGTTTTCATTTAAGAAATAAATAGCGGTGGTACGTGGTACGCATACCAGTCAGTGAGCTATATATGTGTCCTGGTGGAGACGAGTGAGGAGCAGAATTTGGAGAGTCGCGTGTATTGCGCGTGTGTCGTTGTCAGGATTGGTTAGCGGCGTTGAGTTTCTTTTCAGGGTACAAAAACGTTTTTGTTATTTTTATTACTAATGCAGAAGATATATTTTTCAGTTGTTCCTAGGTATATGTTTTGACCTCATTTGGTAGTTGTTAACTGTATGATTATGGGTAGTTTTGTAACTTACACGCTCGCGTACAAATATTTACCTTCTTCTTATAAACCTTCCTCGATAACCACTCTATGCGTTGGTGAAGGCAGCATAAAAACGGTGCTGTAGCTTTTTTGAGTTTATCGCGAACAGACCGACCGGCGCGTCGGAGGACTTTGTTATAAATATGTTCTAATTAAAACGATTATTCAAAATAGCAATAAAAACGTATATTCAGAATAGTTACTAAATGGGATTGTTGTGATGCTATTTTGTTTAGTTGTCGAAATGGAAAAGTTACGAGATGGGCCGGAGCACAGATATAGATAGACCTAGATGACGCAAGTATCACAGTCTAAACGTGCCATTTTTTTACTACCTATATCACAAGCACTATTTAGTGATGGAAAAATCAAATCGGTTCAAAGATGCCATCGACGTGCTAGTTTTTAGATACCTTTGCCATAATTTCAAAACTGACGTCCGACTAACGTTATACACAGATGCAAACTGAGCGCGAAAGTGGCCACTTACGAACTTTTATCGTATTTTTGATCGTAAACAAGGCACGCGAAGTAGTTGCTCTTGCGTTATCTAGGTCTATCTAAATATCGGGAGTTCAAAATAATGAATAATCACGGAAGATATCCCGTAAGTGACAATATAAGTTTAGGTCTATCTATATCTGTGGTCCGGCCCATCTCGTAACTTTGTGCCTGAGCCTATTCCAGTACTTATAAAAAACAAAGTATCCAACCTTTCAAGTAAGGTTTTGAGATTTATATGCAAAATTACTATTAGTTTTGTACAGTCTGGTGCATTATGATCCTTTTCACCACTATATCTAAACCACGCATAAATATGAACCCGCTCACATAAGTTAATTCGTAACTTTAGAATATAATTTCTAACGTTGCGGTTATTCCGCTGGTAAAATAGTGGATGAAAACTTTATGTAAATTTGTTCAGCACAGTGACATCCAAAAGTTTAAATATTTAAATTGACTCGTTGAAATATATTAAGGCTTATTTTAAGTGCACATTGTAACACTGTGGGTACATTGAAAATGGCTCTTGTGGTGTCTGTATTTGCCTTATGTAAGTACCTACCTAATATAACTCTACTGGTTGACGAGTTAAAGGGGTTTACCTAAACTGTGTATTTAAGGGTAAAAACGTAAGTTAACAGGCCGTCTTGTTTATTGAACTGTCCATGTCCATGAGCCCCTCGTGGCTACCGGCTGAGGAGCACCTCTGCCTGGGATGGATCCGTCTCACTTCGAACTGGTGTCTCCGTCTTGTTGTTCCGTCGTTGGTTTTTTAAGCACTCAGGGCAGCACCAGGTGGGTCCTACAGCACCCGTAGCAGGCAAGTTAACGCACACGCTATGGTATAAGGTGTTGCACTGACGGCATTTAGCGGCCTCTATTAAAAATTTCGCGCAACCACCGCACTTCACTGCTGGCATGGTTTACTTCGCTCGTAACGTAAGATAAATCGATCTAGCTTAGTAGTTAGGTGCTGTGTTAATAGATGGCGCTGTTTTGGACTGCAAATATCGTTAGATGGCAATTCAATGGTTTGTTCACACCATGCAATGTCACTGGGCTAACCAGAATGACCTGAATCGTCTCATCGTCGTAAAAAAGGAGCAAAATTTTGTTATAAACTATAGTTTTTATTTTTTGAGTTTCTAAATAGTATCAAAGTTAATAGGTCGATGGTTTTTTTTATTTCAACCCACAAAGTGGTAAAGGGAATGAAGTTTTGCATTATAGTTGTTCATTCCTTCACCAATAACAGCAGCAGGAGAGACCTTTGGCTGCAGTGCAAGTTAATAATATAGGAAGTCCACAAGTTAATAGTTCAGAACATTATCCCCGTTCTTTCCGGTCTTCTTCCCGGTCTTCCCGTTCTTTCCAGTCTTCTTCTTGGTCTTCCCGGTCATCTTCCCGTTCTACCCGGTCTTCCCAGTCTTCTTCCCGGTCTTCCCGTTCTAATTCCCATTCTTCCAGGCCTTCTTCCCGGTCTTCCCGGTCATCTTCCAGGTCTTCATAGTGTCAAAAACATTACAAAAATGCAATTTTGTTTTGCATTTTTGCATGTCAACAAGAAAGCAATAGAACACGCCAAATAAGCCGGTTCTCGGGTGTCAGAATTCAGAACTAAAATTGTATGGACGCGAACACGTGACTTCACAGCTGGCAGTACCGTTTTGTAGGGACCTATAAGGTAAGCCGAAGATACGGCAAGGGCAGAAAAAGAAAGTATGTATAGTAGAACGAGATAGAATGAGTAATTGTCGATATCGTATTTGGTACCAACTAGATTTTTATTTTGTTGGTAGCTGTTTTTTTTAATTCCTCTGCATTTTATTACTTTTTTAATTACACCACTACGGAACTCGTGCTGCTGTATCAAACAGGCAGCAAAAAGTAAATCCAAATGGGGCGACGACCTCCAGGTCTCTAGTCAAGATAGGCGTACCCCAAGGTTCAATTCTCGGTCCTTTCCAATTTCTGGTTTACATTAATGATCTCCCTTATATGATGGCCAAATTATCAGATATACAGGGTGTAAACCACCTCATCACAAAGCTGTTACCCAAGCATTCCTACTTGAAGACTGGAACCTACTTCTCCCCAAACCGAACTCAAGCCGAGTTCCACTACTCTCTGGAAGAGTTGAGTGTCGTCGTCGGAAGCCATTCCCTCCCCGTGCTTGACCTCGGGGACTTCAATGCCCTAAAACTTGGTTTGGGGAGGGAGGGAGGGCTCTGAAGGGCTATTACGTATCTTTCTGATATCCAGTGACTAACGAGCTTCGGTTGTTAACCGAACTTTGATAGCAATCAAGAATGTCACAATATGGGTATTACGTAACACACTAAATGGATATCAATTTACAGTGACTAAAGTGGGTACGGTTGTCGTCGCCTCAGTAGTTTACCACTCTAATTTTTATCGACTATTAGTTGAGTAGCGCCCTTTGAGTGTTACAATACTTGGTTTTGGGGAAAATTTTATATTAAGCGGTTTATATGACACGTGACATTGTTTTTGTAAATTGTGTTTTGATTGTGCTAACCTAAAAATAACTTCTTTAATTATTAAAGGAACCTAAGTTAATGTATGCCCAATGTGATAAGTTGTTGTATAAGCCTGTTTATATTGTGATGACTCGTAACATTCGATAAGTCATGTTCCAGCTGTCAACTTTTGGACTGCGAATTTGAATTCTTCGAACCTGGGGAGAATTATATTTTAATTTACATATTATTGTTGTATCATTTACATACCCATATGAATTGACACGGAGCGACTTCCTAGTAAATTACAGCTACGATTATGTCTAATTTTGCTTGAAAAATTGTAGACGCAAAATCGAGGACGAAAACACTTACCCCTAAATAGAACATTCACTACAAACCCTACTTCGCACATAATAATTATTATGGTGTCTCTAATAGCTATCCTCTTGATATTAAAATTAACCAGTTAGTTCATTGTAAAATAAATATTTCGCAACCCCCAGGGCACGCCACAATAGTGGCGAAAAGTCCCCTATTTGAGGAGTGGCTTGAGAGGCGCCACGGCGTCCTCAACTTCCGCCTGACGCAGGTCCTCACCGGACACGGATGTTTCGGGAGGTTCCTGCATCGAATCGGGAGGGAAGAAACGCCCGGGTCTTGCCACTGCGGGATGGACCGGAGGACACGGTAGAGCACACGATAGAGGTTTGCCTCGCATGGGCGGACCAACGCCGTGTCCTCGTAGCGGCGATCAGCGGCGGCGACCTCTCGTGTCTCGGATCCATGGTCCGGAGCGAGACGGAATGGGAAGCTGTCACCTCCTTCTGCGAAGCAGTTATGCTAGCGGAGGAGGTGGCGGAACGCGAGAGGGAGAGAGCCTCTCGCCCCAGCCCCCGCGGGAGACGCACCAGGCGTCGAGGGCCACGTGGTGGCTACCGGCTAGCTATGGGCTAGCTAGCCGTCCATCCGTCTAACGACGACAGGCCGTGTCGACGGCGCGTTCGTGTTCCACGCGCGCTTCAAAGAGATGTCAGCATAAAGAGAGGGGCCAGGGCTGAAGCCTGACGAGGCTGCGGGACTGTTCGAAAGAGATGCCGCGACTTCGGAAAGTAAAGGGCGAGGAAGGAAAATGGATGGGTTTTAGTCAGTAAAAGTCTGACACTCTCTCCCGCTCCGCCCAGAGTGGGAGAAGTCATTTGATGATTTCTCATCCGAAAAAAAAAACCTGAAACCCGTTTCTACTCATACAGGGTGTAAACCACCTCATCACAAAGCCGTTAACCAAGCATTCTGTACATCAAACTATGTAACTTTCTGCAAAAAATATTGCTGTGAAACAACTTTTTTTTTGAGGTTATAAATTATTTTTTGTGGTAGAACTCAAGGTAACGCATTTAAAACATTGTGCTGGATGGATTGAATAGTACGGGGGTCGTGAAGGTGTTAAAAGTCAAAATCTTAGAAAAAAAATAGTATTTAAAGAAAAACTTGTCAAAAAGTTGTAACTTTGACCCCGCATATCTCCGTAACTAGTAGGTTCCCGGGTATGATGTAGAACAAAAAAATGGTCGCAATGATGGGGAGAATAAGTGCCTTTCGGCTTCGTGACGAGGTGTTTTACATCCTTTATATTAATAGCAGAACTCTTGTGAAGTTCCGAATTTTGTTTTCCCATATAAATTTTAGAGGCCCGTTTCACCCCCTTACAGGGTGAATTTTGAAATATCCATTCTTAGTGCACCCTTAGATCACTTGAGGAACCTACTTGCCAAATTTGGAAAATAGACCCCCTAAGGTTAGAGGGTGAATTTTGAAAAATTTTTTTTAGTAGTACGGTAGTAGTCAATTTTGCTGGATCTTGAAATTTACTCTTTTGTATTGCGCAGTGAAATTCCCTCATTTTTTAATTAAGATTACCCCGAACTCAACGCGAGCGAACCCGCGCACCAAGCTATCTAATATGTTATAAAATCTCGAGTCACATTGTTTGTTACTGAAGTCCTCTGACACGACTTTCCGATTTTAATGAAATTTTGCGTGTATATTTGGTAAGTCACAGAACAAGTCGTAAGCTACTTTTATACCCCTTGGTGACAAGGGTGGTTCACGCGGACGAAGTCGCGAGCAACAGCTAGTTATGAATAAAGTGTTTTTAATATATAAAAGGTACCTTTATACCTTTCATTCAATAAAATAAATAAAAAGAAGAAAAATAGAGTGACATTGCGATGCCATTGAGGTGGACTTTGAACAGGCTAACAACAGTGTGTAAAACTTAGCTTATCCAATTGTTTCATTGGGTCATTTTTACCATTGTTCTTTAATCTATACTAATATTATAAATCAGAAGAGTTTGTTTGTTTGGTTGAACGCGCTAATCTCATAAACTACCGGCTCGAATTGAAAAATTCTTTTTGCGTTGGATAGTCCATTTATCGAGGAAGGATATAATAAGCTATATAACATTATGCTATGGCCAACAGGAACGGAGCAGCAATGAAAAATGTTACAAAATCGGTGGAAATTGTATTCCGTTTGTGAGCTTTTTCTCTCTTATGTGACGCAGACGAAGTTGCGTGGGCCAGCTAGTATTTAATAATTGTTTTTTCTTTTTCATGTTAAAAATGTATACTTAATAAAAATTTATAAGTTTTATTCAATTTTATTAAATTTAGTCAATTAATTATAATTTTATGTCGATCTATATTTATAATTTATCAATTTCAACTCAACAATGTAATTTAATTTTAATTTATTTTTTTTTTTTATTTTAGACATTTATTAATGTTGTCATTTCCATGAATAATTTGATTTTATTTATTTTTACAAACGATTTTGTCAAATTCTGGTATCAATTATAGTCAATTAATTATAATTTAATGTCGATCTTTATTTATTTTATCAATGTCAACTCACCAATGTATCTTAATTTTTTATTTTTTTATTTTAGACATTTATTAATGTTGTCATTGTCATTTTCATGAATAATTTGATTTTATTTATTTTTACAAACGATTTTGTCAAATTCTGGTATCGATTTTAGTCAATTAATTATAATTTGATGTCGATCTTTATTTGTTTTATCAATTTCAACTCACCTATATAATTAAATTTTTTATTTTTTTATTTTAGCCATTTCATAATGTTGACATTTTCATAAATAATTTAATTTAATTTATTTTTACAAAAGATTTTGTCAAATTCTGGTTTTCACACCTATAGTTTAATTTAATTGAATATTGGCGCTTAGTACTTGCTTACGCAAGTTTCTGTAGTACAAGTTTTACTATAATATATACGAGCGTGGTACACCTCATTGTTTAAATATTTCCAAAACAAACATATTTTTTCATGTTGTCAACATTTATTTGATACACCTATCTCCTTCCTTCCTACTACGTCGCATGTGACAGAAAGAGAAAGGTGCTCGTCAACTTCCGCCGCGGTTTTTGACAAGAGAACGCCATGGTGGAATCTCTCTATTCCGTTTGAATCGTTCACCGCACCGCACACATATTTCTACCGCTTGCTTCCTAACAGCTGCGCTAACAGCTGAACCACCGCAAAGACTCTAAACTTTAAAACGTGTTGGCCAACACAACGTGGGACAATTAATACCAGTGAAGTGCTGAAGAAATCTCCGGAACCCGTGCTGGATCTCAACCCGGCGCACTCCAGTCGCATCTGTCATCGGTCCAGGCGATCATCCTCACCTTCAAGTAAGTCCCTCTTTCCCGTTACTCTCTTATAAGTGTTGGCAACATACATTTCTCATAATCTGTTTTCCCGCGCAAAAATTATAAACCCGCATATTGGTCCTTCGAGAAACTCCCGCTATATCCCAACTTAACCATAAGTTTTTGGTCCATTCGAGTCGGATTCAAAGAATCAGCATTTTTAGGTCTCATACCTAGGATTTTGGTCAAATACCAAAGTCCATAAAACCGCCATATTGAACGCGTACTAACGTTCGTACATCTCGCTAGGTACTTATTCATTGAGAACTACGTACCAACTTAATGTTGCGCCTGCTGCATTAAAATAGCACAGGTCAATATAAAAACCGCTAATTATCGTAAGTTAGTTCGGCACATTTGCCTATAACTTATATTCAACCGCATTCTTTCAATATACCCCACTTACAATAAAATAATTATTGTAAGTCTACCCGCTATAACCAATATCATTATTCGCTGTATTTTCTAAGTAACGATTTCAACATGGAAGATCTTAAAATGAAAGTTAAATTACTTCAAGCTAAAAATCAAGCAATCTTTGAACGTTTATCGTCACTATATGAAACTTCAAAGAAAATAAATACGACTAGTATTGAACTTCGGTCGGTAGAAACGTTCATGGCAGACACCGAAATTCTCTCAATAAATCGTCAGGAATTTAGTACCAACCTAGATAAAATAAATACATATTTCTTACAAATAGATCCTGATCATAAAATCGACTATAACAGTCAAATATCCTTTGACGGCGTTTATACCCGTGTCGAGAGAATTCGTTCACTTATCGCTGCAAAATCTTCAAGGTCATTAGATGACGCAATGTCACAGGACAACGCGAAACATTCTAGAAGTTCGATCAAACTACCTCCAATTCAGATTCCTTTCTTTGATGGTAGGATTGAAAACTGGCCTGTGTTCTACGAGTCATTTAAATCAAATATCCATAATAATATAAACCTTACTGACTCTCAACGTGTGCAGTATTTAATTGGTAACTTGAAAGGAGACGCATTGCAAATTACGGCCGGAATTATTCCGTCCGGGGAAAATTACGCTTCGATTTGGAACAGTTTGGTTCAAAAGTACCAAGATAAACGAGCACTAGGTTCACACTACATGTGTAACTTATTAAATATTAAACCCGCAACTAATAATTCCGCCTCTCTAAATAGTTTTATTGAAAGTTTTCACGCGTCTGTTTCTGCCTTAGAACAATTACAAATTAACGACTTAAAAGATTTCATTCTATTAAATTTAGCTTTGAAAAAATTAGACCCCGCTACCGTGCATTTATTCGAGATGCATATGAGAGATGAGGAGATACCCACTTATACGGATTTCGTTAACTTCATAAAATCGCAAGTTAAAATATTAGATAGAACTGTTTCTTCTCGGACCTCTTCCGTTAATCATAATAAAAATAATTCTTATCGTAATCAGTCACGTGATGTTCATACTTTTGTTTCTTGTGACAATAATCAAAATTGTTTATATTGTACTAAAAATGATCACTGGAAGCTTTACACCTGTCCAGCCTTTCAGGTACTATCAGCCAACGCGCGTTTGGATTTTATTAAAAACAAACGTGGATGTGTAAACTGTCTTAGTGCAACGCACACTGTTTCACAGTGTAAATCTACACATACTTGTAAGACTTGTCACAAAAAACATCATTCACTGTTACATCTCGACCAAGGTGCACAGCCTGCGAGATCGATATCGACTGACGCTGTACCTAGTTCCGAGCATTCGCCACAGGTGGCGCTGTGTGCATGTTCTCGCGTAGGCTCAAACATTCCGCGTACCACCGTGCTTTTGTCAACAGCACAAGTCTATGTTGATAACAAATATAACAAGTACGTTTCTGTTAGATGCTTAATAGACAACGCTTCGCAAAATAATATAATTACTTCAGCTTGTTGTAAAAAACTACGATTAGACATTATACCGCTTTCAAATTCATTTATAAAGGGCGTAGGAACGTCTTCGCGACCTATTACAGGATACGTTGAGATAACAGTAACTGCTAAAAATAAAACTAATTCTTTTAAAATAACCGCTCTTGTAGTCGATTGTATCACGGATAAATTACCATCTCACTTTGTTGACACTTCCACAGTGCAACATTTGCTTGAATTACCGCTAGCCGATCCACTGTGGCACATTCCCGGTGAGGTTGAACTATTACTAGGGGCTAAACTTTTCCCATATTTATTACTGCATGATAAAATTATCTCACCTACCGCGCCTTCCGCAATTGAAACCGTGTTTGGTTATATTCTTATGGGTGAGGTACCCGCTAGTTTATCTAACAATGATAAAAGTTCCGTTCATTTAAATACCGCTTCATATTTTTCTACCGCGTTAAATACAGATAATTCTCATTGTTTTCTTTCGTTAGACGAATCGTTACATAAATTTTGGAACATTGAAGAAATACCGTCAAAAGCTTTTATGAGCCCTGCTGAACTCGAGTGTGAACAGCTGTTCGCTTCTAGTGTGTCACGTGACTCTAGTGGTAGGTATTGTACTGCATTACCATTCTGTAAAAATCCAGACTCACTCGGAAATTCTTATGCTGTCGCTTATCGACGTTTAATTAATTTGGAAAAAACTAAGCTTCGCGACCCTACTTTGCGCGCGAGTTATAACGAAATAATCCAAGAATATCTTGATCAAAATTATTTAACTGAAACTACACCTAGTTCTGTTGACCAGACTATAGGTTATTATATACCGCATCACCCTGTTATTAGGAATGATAAGCAGACTACTAAAGTTCGTATTGTCCTTGACGCGAGCGCCAAATCTCATAATGGCGTGTCATTGAACGATTTGTTACACACAGGGCCGAATTTACAGGCTGACATATTTTTATTACTTCTAAATTTCCGTTTATTCCCTATTGCAGTTACAGCTGACATAAAACAGATGTATCTTCGAATTGCTGTTATTGATGAGCATCGAAAATACCAGAAAATATTGTTTCGATTTAATACGGTTGAACCTGTTCGCGAATTTCAATTTAACCGAGTTGCATTTGGTCTCAAGCCCAGTCCCTTCCTAGCCATGCGCACTGTGCGCCAGCTGTCAGAGGATGAAAAACATCGCTTCCCGCGCGCATCCGTTGTCGCTTCTCATGAGCTATACATGGATGACTTGGCTAACTCGACCGCTACTTTAGAGGAAGCCAAGATTCTCTCCGCAGAACTTATCGCCTTATTTAAGGCGGGGGGCTTTGATCTTAATAAGTGGGCAAGTAATTCCTCTGAACTACTAGAGACTATTCCACACTCCAACCGTTCTTCTATTAACTTCTCTGACGGGGATAATTTAAAAATTCTTGGACTCAAATGGATTCCTTCCGAGGATTGTTTCACCTTTACCACATCTATTTTGGATAAAAGTTGTACTAAACGCTCCATACTTTCCACTGTTGCCCGCTTGTGGGATATTCTCGGTCTAGTTGCTCCCGTAGTTTTATTCGCGAAATTACTCATAAAAGAATTATGGAAATTAAACACAGATTGGGATGAAACTCCGCCCGAGTCTATTGTAAATCTTTTTCAAAAATTTAAAGAGCAACTGCCTCTACTTTCTTCTTTAAAATTGCCTCGTCATGTAGCCGTTACTATGGGTTGCGTGACAAATATAGTAGGTTTTGCTGACGCCAGCTTGAATGCGTATGGCTGCGTCATATACTTACACGTCACTGACACATATGGTAACATACACGTAACTTTGGTGTGTGCTAAATCCAAAGTTGCACCTGTTAAGGTCGTATCTCTGGCTCGTCTAGAGCTTTGCGCCGCTGTTCTTTTGTCGAACTTAATTAAATTAGTTTATGACACTTACCGCTCTCGAACAGCTATTAACGAAATATTTGCCTTTTCCGATTCTACAATTACACTTTCATGGATTCATTCCTCACCGCACAGATGGAACATTTTTGTTAGTAACCGCGTCGCTAAATGTCAAGAAAATCTTGATCCTAAACACTTTTACCATATTAACGGAAAGGAAAATCCTAGTGACTGTCTATCTCGAGGTCTTCTACCTGAACAGTTGCTAAATCACGGTTTATGGTGGCATGGCCCTGAGTGGCTTCTGCGCCCAACTACTGAGTGGCCTATCACTCCGTTTGTTTCTTCATGCAGCGAGGAATTACCTGAATTTAATAATAAATCACTAACCTTAGTATCTACCGTATCAGAGCTTAATTTAGTATATAGCCTTTCTCTAAAATTTTCATCTTTAAATAAAATATTGCGTATAATTGTATACATTCTAAGATTTTTACGTATTATTCCTTACGACAAGTCACTTAAGACAATTACTGTCCGTGAATTAGCTACCGCTGAAATTTATTTAATCCATTGTATTCAACAATTTCATTTCTTAGATATTTATGACGAAATTAAAAGTAAAAAGCTTCGCTCACAGTTTAAAAAACTCGATCTCTTTATAGACGAGCACAACATAATTAGAATCGGGGGCAGGTTGTCTAATGCAAACCTTCCTTATGAAGCTCAGCATCCCGCTCTCTTACCGAAACATGATAATTTTACACATGTTCTAATAGATTATTATCACCGCGTTTATTGTCATGCCGGTGTAAGCCTTCTAAGCTCTCTGTTACGCCAAAAATATTGGATCCTCTCTTCTAGAGGTGTCATCAGACAAAGAGTACACGCTTGTAACTTTTGCTTCAAAATTTCTCCTTCTCACCCTAGCCCAAAGATGGCTGATTTACCCGCTTGCCGCGTGCAGGAGACTAAGGCTTTTGTGCATACGGGTGTGGATTACGCTGGTCCCATTAAAGTAACTTTGTGTAGACGCAGAGGTCAAAGAAGTCAGAAGGCTTACATTTGTTTATTCATTTGTTTCGTTACCAAAGCAGTTCATATTGAATTAGTTACCGACGTGTCATCGGACACTTTTATTTCCGCTTTTAAAAGATTCATCTCCCGCAGAGGACCGGTTTCTTACCTATACTCCGATAACGGGACAAATTTTGTTGGAGCCAAAGCTCAATTGCAAGAACTACTTGCTAACCGCTACCGCATAGAGTGGAAAATGATTCCACCCCGCGCTCCCCACTTTGGAGGGCTGTGGGAATCTAATATTAAATCTATTAAATCGCATCTATACCGTGTTATCGGTTCTCAACTTCTCACATATGAGGAGCTTTCTACTGTTCTCACTGAAATTGAGGCAGTTCTAAATTCCAGACCGCTCTGTGTCCTGACTGAGGACCCGTACCCAGAGCCGCTTACTCCCGCGCATTTTATAATGGCTTCTCCGTTGACTTCGTTGCCTGTCGTGAACGTTCCCGAAACAACGAGGCCTCTAACTTGCCGCAAAAGGTTGCTTGACCAAATGGTTTGCAGCTTTTGGAGAAGATGGCGAATAGAATACCTACATAACTTACAAGTTAGGCAAAAATGGTTGAATGCCGCAGACAGCATTAAGATTGGTACGGTGGTTCTCATGCATCAGGACGATGTCCCTCCTTTACGTTGGCCAATGGGCATAATCACAGAAGTTTTCCCTGGTAAGGATGGGACAATCCGCGTTGCTATGGTGAAGACATGCAGCGGTTCTTTCAAGAGGCCCGTTGTCAAGCTATGTCCTTTACCTTCTCAGTAATATCACCACGCAATTAAATTTTAGCTGTAATAATTTATTAACATATTCATTTATTTTTCTCTCTCTTAGTCCGCTTTAACATATATTTTTCCTCTTTTTGAGAATACTACATATCCTCAAAGCCGGGCAGGATGCTTACGCAAGTTTCTGTAGTACAAGTTTTACTATAATATATACGAGCGTGGTACACCTCATTGTTTAAATATTTCCAAAACAAACATATTTTTTCATGTTGTCAACATTTATTTGATACACCTATCTCCTTCCTTCCTACTACGTCGCATGTGACAGAAAGAGAAAGGTGCTCGTCAACTTCCGCCGCGGTTTTTGACAAGAGAACGCCATGGTGGAATCTCTCTATTCCGTTTGAATCGTTCACCGCACCGCACACATATTTCTACCGCTTGCTTCCTAACAGCTGCGCTAACAGCTGAACCACCGCAAAGACTCTAAACTTTAAAACGTGTTGGCCAACACAACGTGGGACAATTAATACCAGTGAAGTGCTGAAGAAATCTCCGGAACCCGTGCTGGATCTCAACCCGGCGCACTCCAGTCGCATCTGTCATCGGTCCAGGCGATCATCCTCACCTTCAAGTAAGTCCCTCTTTCCCGTTACTCTCTTATAAGTGTTGGCAACATACATTTCTCATAATCTGTTTTCCCGCGCAAAAATTATAAACCCGCATATTGGTCCTTCGAGAAACTCCCGCTATATCCCAACTTAACCAGTACTTACTAAGTTAGCTTATCTTCCGAATTTATTGTATTGTGCATGTGGTGTTTACCTATAAGTAATTGTTGCGCTGTATTTACGAATGAATTATGTCCCTGTATCCAGTGTAAACAATTGTTGGTAGGCCTATAATAAATAAATAAATAGTAAACAGTACAAAACACCACACATGAATCCCTATCATGTCTGATGTAGATTGTGTAATATCAATCAAAACGATTACAGCGATGACTTGGCGCGAATCAAGCTGGGTACCTAGCAATAATCTACCTACCTATACCTTCTTATTAGTCTAAAAAAAATCTGCTTGCATGCGATGATTTCGATAACGTGAGCATTGAAGGTTGTTGTTAAGGGGACTACTAGATCCAAATTAGCAACTCTATTAATTTGTGGTGTTTCAATCTTCACTTAAAAACTATTGGGATAAAGTTCTAACCAGCTTGCACTACAAAGTGCTTTTTACGTCAGTCACTGCGGGTACTTTTTTATTCTGTGCTGCGGGTCGAATAAAAGTGAAATTAATGGTTTCGATCGATTAACAAAAAATCTATTGATTGGACTAAAAAAATAAAACATTACGATGCTAAAATGTGGTTTGTAGAATTATTTGCCAAAAAAAATTAGAATGATCACATGTATTTTAGCATGTTTAATTTTGATTAAAAGATTTTTTTTGCGACAAGTTCGTGATTTTTTATAGAATAAAATTGATTGCTTTTTATTTTCACAACACTGTCATACTAGCATATATCCTGAAGAATATCATATGTTTTTTTCTGGTTTTGGTTATTTGTTTCAGAGTCATGGATGTTTATATGTATAATAAGCATGTATTTACAAACAAAGAAAAAGTATATACCTATGTAGTATATCAACTATCTAGTGTCCACGACACAAGCTTTGCTTAGTGTGGCACTAGGTGGCGCTGTGTGTTAATGAAATGAAATGAAATTATTTATTTTGCAAATAGGATACTCAATCACTTTTACACGTCAAGAGAACGTTGGCGCCGGCATTTCCTAACTGACTACCCTGGAGAAGAAATGCCGAAACAAACTCAGGGATCGTGGTCTCTTTTAAGTCCAGACACTATATTATTTGCAAATTATAAAATAAAATGAAAAATAATTAATAATACAAATACAATATTTGAGGAAATAAATTCAATGTCAAAAAATAAATTAATATTAAAAAATGATAAATGAAAATAATTAATAATACAAATACAATATTTGAGGAAATAAATTCAATGTCAAAAAATTAAATTAATATTAAAAAATAATAAATGAAAATAATTAATAATACAAATACAATATTTGAGGAAATAAATTCAATGTAAAAAAAAAATATTTAAAAAATAATAAATGTACCTAGTTTAATATATGAATAGGATATTTCGGCCCAAGCGAGCAGCTCATTCCCAAGCGCATTTATCATTTAGGTAATCTGATATTTTTTAATAACCTTTTTTTTAAAGTTTAGTTTTAATAAAAAAAATAAATTTCTTGATGGGTAGATTACGAATTTCAATGGGAAGTTTATTGTAGAAGCGTATACATTGACCCATGAACGAGTTGCTTACTCTGTGGAGACGAGTAGCATGTCCAACTAAATTGTGTAATGTCCAGCCATATTTATTTATTTATTTATTTTTATACTTTTAGGCATTGTAAAACTCGCGTTTAGCTCATGTAGTCGCCTTAATTTTCGCCTTTGTATTCGGTTTATCACCTTATCACAATATTATGGGTACGGTTTTTTTTGCACTTTGCTCGGAGATACTTATAGATAGTGCATTGTCATGATGAGAATAGCACCAAACTTACTTACACTCACTGTCTTCACCGTAACTATTTTAATTGAACTCGGTGGATATTGCCAAACATGGCTGTTATTATTTTTTATGCTTGTGGTTAAAATGGTAATAAAGGATCCCATTATGGTGTGACTTATCTGTTTATCTGTTACAGCTGTTATTTTGTGTTGGTTGGGTTCGACTCTGCTATGAAAGATTTGTTTACCTTCCTATATCTATCGCGCAATGGTCTTTGAGACCGATTTCTCCCGTTTTATTTTATTTCATAATCAACTAGCTGATGCCCGCGGCTTCGCCCGCGCACAAATTACACAAAAACCACTCTATCCATTGAAGCAGCATGAAGATCGGTGCAGTAGTTTTTGAGTTTATCGCGAACAGGCAGACAGACGCGGCGGAAGACTTTGTTTTATAAAATGTAGTGTTGATGGCATTTTGTACTTCCTTTTAGCTGCAGGATTAGTTGCTGCGAACGTTTCAGGAGGAAAAGAGCATCTGTACGAATAGCACGATAACTACTCGTATTACTGTATCAGGCTAAAATCGGTCTGTGATATCCACTCGGATATTATGCAATTTATCTTCTGTGATTTTGTACTTAAACTTAAATTATGAAACCTATGTCTAAAATATTTTCATTTAGTAAAGCGGTTATACTAAAGAAAATGTACCTTATGTTTTAGGTTTACAAGTTTTAAGAAGACATTTATTATGCAACATTTTACAACCTCCAAAAACATCGAACGATTTTTCAGAGACCACATGAAAGGCAGAACACTCAGAAGCAGAAACACGCAAACTATTGTGCTCTTCTATATGAGATGCAAATAAGATGATCTGAAAAGGAGATCACCCAGCCTCCATACATTTTGGGGCTATTTTCGAAAGTGTGAACTTGGGTGGTGTGTTAAAAATGTTTATATTCATATGCTCTATTTAATTATTGCGTTTAATTTTGTTGGCCGGCTAAAAAAACTTACCCCAATTTGAAAAAATATACCTACTTGGATATTTCTTGTTTGTTTTGAATAATAGTTCAGCGTTTTCAAAATCCGATGTATTTTTGATGTTCTGCATTGAGCTTAACTAGCATCCTGCTTGTCACTTGTTTGACATCAGAAGGAAACCCTACTGCTGAGTAACATAAAAAGAAAAAAAACTAAATTTATTATAATTTATTATTATTTTTACACATTTTTTTATCTGTCATTTTTTAAAGGTTAATTATAATTACCCATTGATTCTCAATTCTGTTTTTGTAAGTTAATAATTAATTAAAATCGATGCGACCCAATATGACATGATAATTATTATGTTTGTGTTGTTACTGTTACATAGTTGTATTCAAACAACGCGTGTAATTCCATATTCAAATTCCAGTTACGCATTGTTGATCACATATCTCATGTTTGTGATTTTTTTATCTTACTTAGTGGCCGCTTATCTTGCCGGCCCGAAATATTTGGTTGTGGTCTCGCATTATAACTATAAAAAGCTCAACGAATGTGGCCGAGTATTGAGTAGCTCACGTGCCGGTGCAGTGTCGCGATTTAAAAAATGATTTTGTTATTAGTATCTGTAATTTTAGTGTTAGCTTTGTTAGTGTCGTGGATTAATTTGATTCGTCAAAGTAATCGTTTTAATGTGCGCGGGCCAACGCCTTTACCTTTTGTGGGAAATATTCATTTGTTCGTTGTTAAAACTACAGGTATATGATTTAATAACTTTAATTTTTTTCTTTTTTATTATTTCGTTATTTTTTTTTAAATTAATTTATTAGGCACTAGTCAGTTTTTTTAAGTAATTGTTTTGGTGTTGATTCCATCAAGCCTACCTAGTCAATAAGTGAATATTGAACTTGCATGCCATGCATTTCTAAACTCAGGTTTTGGACGGACATACATGTATGTACGTATTTTTTAAATTTCCTTTTAATACATTGATTATTCGTAGTGTGTGCCCACGGGCCTGGGTAGTTCTGTGTCGAACTAATTTTCCCAGATACGATACCTAGCTAGATCGATTTTTCGCCCCCGTAAACCCCTATATTGCAAGTTTAATTGAAATCGTTATAGCCGTTTTCAAGAAAAAAAAAAACTCTGTCACTCAAATCTGTAATCAAAAATCGAAATAAATCACAAAACGTAATCTGAAGAGGTTGGGGTGTGAAACTTCGATCAGTGGGTCATAGGCGGCCTTGAATCTATTAGGATATCTGTTCCACTGACAGTTTGACTAAAATAGCTATTGACATGCATGCGGTGAAACGATTGAAGACTTTGGACATGCTAGGTTAATTTCGTGTTTTTTTGTTAAATATCATTTTTTTAAGAATCTTCTCCTGACAATACTAAACACAAAAAAAAAAAATTGTGAAATCGGTCCAGCCGTTCACGCGTGATGCTGTGACCAAGGGAAATAAGGATTCATTTTTATGTATACAGATAAAAAATATAAATCTTGAGGTATTAATTTAAGTAGGAAAAAATCTCGTAAGTATCATGAAGTAGAATAAAAATTTAATTTTCTAAATATCATTCGGTATATAGTCTATATCAAAAGCCTAATGCTAGAGGTCAAGGATTAGAAGACACAATCTCATGACAAATAAATGAAAATTCTTAGCAAAACGTGTATGTTTTTTTTCTCTTAATCATGATTTTAATTTGGATTTGATGTGAGATAATATTTATGTTGTTCTTTTTAATTGTGTTGCTTGCATAATATTTTTCTTTTTCTCTATTTTATTATCTTTCTTAAGTATTTCAAACACAATGTAAATTGTTTGTCAATAAATAAATTGAATTGAATTGAAATTGTAAAATACAACAGTTCCACAAAGATAACGCGGTCAAACAGGTGTGAGGTGTTGTCGGGTGTGTTGGGTAGGCAAGAGTATAAATAAAAGTCAGTGCCTCTTAGTTTTATTGAAGGATTGAAGATATAGGTATAGTTTCACATGCACGACACAAAACAGGAGAAGGAGAACAGATATGATAGTAACAGTTAAACACGGAAACTATGAGTTATTCGAGGAGTCACAAAATTCCCACCAAGCTCGTCGATCGTAGTGCGATTCCAATGTACAGCGTCCCGGCATCGGCATCATCCGACATTAGTGGGAAACGACTTTTTTTTTTGAGGTTATAAATCATGTTTTGTGGTATAACTCTATGTAACACACTCAAAACATTGTGCGGATGGATGGATTAAATAGTACGGGGGTTGTAGAGATATTTAAAGTAAAAATCATGCGATAAAAAGTGGTATATAAAAAAAAACTTGTCAAAGTCTTGACCCCCAATATATCCGTAACTAGAAGTTTCCCAGGTATTGTGTAGAACAAAAAAAATATCAGCATGACAAGGAGAACCAGTGCCTTTCGTATTCGTTAAGAGGTGTTTTACACCCTTTATTGATGTTGTCAATATAAGATGTCGGTGATGTGTGATAAGTGAATATTATAAATACATGTAAATATTTGCCCGGTTGAAGAATTACAGGCCCATTTCACTTTTAAGCCATGTCTACAAGTTGTTTTCAATAGTCATCTCGAATTGTCTCGCGCGCAGGTTTGACGATTTCCAGCCACCCGAACAAACCGGTTTCCAAAAAGGCTTTAGCACCGTGGACTACGAGAAAGCCTTTGATTCGATCGAGACCTGGGCTGTACTGTACTGCAGTCTCTCCAACGGTGCCAAATTGACTACCGGTATATCGAGGTGTTGAAGTGTTTGTAAAAAAACGCCACCATGTCAGTCCGACTTCAGGACCAAGCCTCGGAACCTATCCTTTTGCAGCGAGGTGTAAGACAGGGAGACGTCATATCTCCGAAACTGTTCACCGCTGTATGGAGGATGACTTCAAGGTTCTGGACTGGAGAGGGCTAGGCATCAACGTCAATGGCGAGTACATCACTCACCTTCGGTTTGCCGACGATTTAGTGGTCATGGCTGGGACTACTTCTTGACAAGTATTTTTTTTTAAATACAAGTTTTTATTGCAAGATTTTACTTTAAATACCCCTAAGAACCCCTTACTATTCAATCCATCCATCAGCACAATCTTTTGAGTGCATTACATTGAGTTATACCCCAAAACGTGATGTTTACTACAAAAAAAAGTTGTTTCCTAGCATAATTTTTGCGTAGAGTTACTTAGTTTGATGTACAGAATGATTGGTTGACGGCTTCGTGATGAGGTGATTTATACCCTGTATGTTACCTAATTAAGACGCCTGCGGAGCAAACGTAATTCATAGAAACGTAATACCATAATAATTTGTAAATCAAACATATTTTTCAGGTACTTAGTGTATATTTATTTCGATTGGATTACAGAATATCTAGGTTCCCAAATATATATTTTAAATGGTCAGTGATTTAAACTAGAGTTATGAGAATAATACATTTTCCATAGAAATTTTAAATTCCTCATATCTCGTCTTTATATCATTGTCTCTTGGTAGAGAATGCCTTGTTTCATTAAGTCCGCCTATGTACCACTAGTCCACTACACACACACACATGAAGAACACTACATGAAGTTTTAAATTAATAAATTTGAATAAGCATCAAATACTTTTGGAACAGACCATAGGCGTTACGTAACTACAAACTAGCTACGGTAAGGTATGAAAACACATAAGTAAATTGATTTGGCAATTTTGGTACCTAAATTTCGTTTTTAATTATGATTATTTGATGAATTTGAATAATGCATATTAGGACAGTCTATGTATATATTTGCATTCTGTAAATAAGAAAATTTAACTTAGTAAAATAAATACTATTAGTAATTATTTTTTTAATATTTTTTTTTAAGAATAAATGTTCATAAAAAAAACTATCTACGATGCTATGTTCTATCATTATAATAACAGGATTCATTTGTTATTATTTTATTTGCGATCGGTGCAGCACATTAGATATTGGTATTTCCATTATAAAACAAACTATATACAATGTAAAGTAAGATTTTGGACTAACAACAACTCATTTATACATGAGATTTATGTAAGGTAATAGGTTTTATTTTTTGCCATTTGAAGGCACAAGGCCAGACATTACAATTTTAGGTCCGGAAATGTTATGCAAAATGCCAAGGTGCATTAAAAATATTTTTCTTTAAACGTATTATAGGTACAAGTTTCTTATAATGTCCATCATCTGCCTAGCCTTTTCCCAACTACTTTGGGGTTAGCTACCAGTCTTACCAGATACAGCTAGGTAGGTACTAATATTTTACATTGAGCGGCTGCCTCCTGACCTCCACTCCACTCCACAACACAACACAACTGGGGGGGGGGATACCCCTTGGTAAGACTGGCTGTAAGACTTTCGGGCCACAGACTACCAGTAACGACTGTCAATGACATCCGGGACCAACAGCTTAACGTGCTTTTCAAGGCACGGTTAAAGTAAATTATATTTTTTGTTCCAGAGTTCTTAAACTTGCTTCAAAAACTAGCGGTGAAGTATGGAGATGCATACCGGGTCTTTTTTTTCTCAACTCCGTACGTTGTGATCTGCCATTCAAAATATGCTGAGGTGAGTTTCACAAACGTATATTATTGTTGCTATTAGGTGCTTAAAAGTACCCTAAAAAGTAGACCTCGTCTATTAGGCATTATCTACTTAGTAAAATAGGGAATAAGCATGTAATTTTTTCTTCACTTAAATTATCAACCCAAGAAAAGTATTGCAAGTTAAGTTCAACGACTTTTTGTCGTCGATACCAAATAATATTAAACTACTGCAATCTTCTGCGACAGTTCAAACGGTTGAGACTGTCGCCATGATGAGCCGTCATTTACCTCAATCTGCTCTGTTAATATCTAATTTTTCAGCCTTAATAAAGTAATTTTACGGATCGTATGTTCTTTTCCTATTCATGCAAAAATTGCTATAACCATATCATAATAACATCTTAGTGAAAGTTAATATACTTTTCAAATAAAAGGGATTTTTAACGCATAAACTTTGACGTCACTACCGCCGTAATTGGGACTACGTGTTTTGAGAGTGCGTTCCGTTTCACAAAAAAACATACTACATATAACAATACATTGTAAAATACGAAATTCTATTCATTACAACAAAAACAAACAAAGTTTTCCTCTTTATAATATTAGTGTAGACAGGTTTTCCTCTTTATAATATTAGTGTAGACAAATTTTTTGCTCTAAATAACCGTTAAAATAGGTAATTCACCTATTTTAACGGTTATTTAGCAAAAAATTCAACATCCTGTATTCACGCGGGCCGTCGCACGTAACCAACTACGCTTGGTTCCTGCAAATAACACGTACGGCGCGAGCGGACATCTTCTGACCTTGTTCCTCGGTTAATTAACAACCTACCTTCCGATTTGCGCAGTAACATTACGCCAAAGAATATTAAATTAAAACTTAAGTCCCACTATACCTATAACACATTGAATGCTCAATGTGGATTGTATACGAACAGAGATGAAGTTACCAAATTTCGAACTATGTCATTTTAATGTGATGTTTTTATTATTTATCTGGTTTTTGTATTTTACTTAGATGTAGAATTATAAAACGTTAGTGGTTTAAAAATGCTATTCTGCCTAGACAAATGTAATATTTTGTTTAAACGGTAAATACATGAAAAAATAAATGTTATAACTTTAATTAAAATACCTCCACGACACGCCAAAATCATTGCTGGGAAACGATTTAGTTAGACGTCAAACTAAGTAACAGTTTCACAGAATATTTGGTTGCTTGACCGTTTAACAAAACGTTTTTGTTTTTGGAAGTTAGTACAATTTTCTTGAGGTTTATATAAAATCTTTCCAGGAATTACAGCAACTTCGTAACATCTATGTGATCAAACGATATCGGAGGCTATTTTTGTAAGTCTCGTGCAACGAAGGTCGGAATCACATCCGGATCAATTTCTTTATAGAGACAGATAATGTCCTCTATTTAAGTCTCTTTGCATTTTGCCATCTCGCCTTCTTGATTTTTTGCCTGAGAAGTCGTTACAGACTCAAAAAACATTGTTTTCGCATCGTCGATTTCTGGTTCCGAGAAGGCCGACACGAACTATATATAGACTCGTTATCCATTACATCATGTTTATTTTGGATGAATGCTAGTACTTCTCATAAAAACATTTATTGCAATTAGAACACGCCAACTTATTAACCGCCATTGTTTACAAAGGACGCGCGCGCGGGTGCGCCAAAGTTCACCAAAATTTTCAACTCCGATAATTATTGGAAATCCGAAAATGTTGTTCCTAACATTTTTTATCATAACAATCACAATTCCTAACTACTCTGTTTCTAATGTCATAATTCCGAATCATTCAACTTCATAATATCAGTAGCAATAAACATGTACCTACTATTATTTGTTTTCCTATATTTTCTCAGCATAACCATCTTTTACACTATTATTGAAAGTCATATCTTTTTTGTTTAGATTTGTTTTTATTCATAATAATCAGTATTATATACATTATTATTGCGTAGGTAACTTTATTTTCACATAACATAAAACACCTAAATATAAAGCTAAAAGTGTCTTGGTGTTTTTTGTCTCCGACTAACCGTTTGTCGCAAAAACGATGTAGAAGGGATCCATAGGTTAGGTTAGGTTAGAACTGTGACTAACTACTATGCGCGAGCCGTGCCGCGGCAGCGGCCGGCGAGTGCTACCTCGAAATTGGTCGCGAAATTTTACCAAGTTTTTTTTCATAGTGCCCCCAAGACGACACTCTGACCTGAATTTCATTCATTTAAGACAAAAATCAGTAAAACGAGCTTAAATCAAAAACAAAAAAATACTGTTACGAGCTGGGTATGAGATAAATTAATTACTACCGATTAAACAACACAATAACTTTATTAATCACAAAGCAACTTAAACTTAATCACAAATACACTACTGATCACTATTCGCTTAGATATCGCACTTAAAGTCACTTCGATTCGCTTGGTACTGTAGCCAAAACAAGACTGACTGTCGCGGCCCTGAGCGCTCTATTTATACTCGCCAACAGACACACCAGAATAATCACGAATATTCTAGAGGGTCATATAAAACACAATGGAACAGTAGGTACGTACTACGAAGGTAATAAAAACAAGTAGGTATAACCTACTCGTACAAAACAAGCAAATATGAACCATATGCCCTAGGCGTACGGTCGACATTCTAATGTCTTTGTATAAATAGGTCGCGAGTTCGTACCTACCTAACTTTAAAACTAATAATAATAGAATGCTCTCGAACTTCTAACGTACACACACTGCAATCACTTGCTTTCTCGAATGTTCTAGTAGGTCCGCTGTAACACTGCCCCCTCCTTAGACATGCTCGTCCCGAGCATCATTAGTCCCGTAGTATCGCGCCAACCGGTCTACATGCACAATTTTAGGCGCACCTCGTGGACCCTTCTGTATTCGGTAGGTGACATCGTTGATCCTAGTCACGACTCGGTATGGTCCATCTCATTTTGCTTGTAACTTCGGAGACTTCCCCTTGCTCCGCACTGGGTTATGCAACCACACCAGTGAACCCTCGTCGAAACCCCTACCGTTTGCTTTCCGGTCATAACGGGTCTTCATCTTCTCAGACGTCTGTTGGCCGGACTGTCGGATATGCTCATAAACATCGTTCAACTTATTACGCAAGTCATTCGCGTAATCTGTTACGCTACATGGAGCATCAGGGGGAGTTCCAGTGATTAAATCAGCAGGTAACCGTAATTCCCTTCCAAAGTTCGCGAAGGCTGGTGTCACGGTCGTACTTTCGTGGACTGCACTTCGGTAAGACAGAAGAAACGGCTGTATGTGCTTGTCCCAATCCCTTTGCCGGCTTTCCACAACTTTCGCCAGATATCTCTCCAACGTTTGGTTGAATCGTTCCACCATTCCATCGGATTGTGGGTGGTAAGAGGTGGTTCTGGTTTTATGGGTACCCATCAATCGACAAGTCTCTTGAAATACTTGCGATTCAAAATTTCTTCCTTGATCGCTGTGTATTTCTAAGGGTACCCCAAAACGACAGAAGACTTCTTGAACCAATTTATCTGCGACTGTTGTAGCTTCTTGGTTTGGAATGGCGAATACTTCTGGCCACTTTGTGAAGTAATCCATGACCACCAGGAAGTACTTGTTTCCGCTCTCACTTACTGGAAATGGTCCCGCAACGTCTAGTGCTATCCGTTCCCAAGGGGCTCCAACGTTGTACACTTTTAATGCACCTCTGCTGCGTGTACGGGGTCCTTTCACGGCCGCACAACTGGTACATTTACGACACCAGTCCTCCACATCATCTCGACAGTGGATCCAGTAGAAGCGTTCTCGAATTTTAAGGAGAGTCCTTTTTACCCCCATATGTCCTCCAGAACATCCATCATGGTAGAGCCGTAGAATATCCGGTACCTTAGCTTTAGGGACAACCATTTGTAGATGACAACTGTCCCCTCTAGCGTTTTCCCATTTACGGCACAAGACTCCATCCTGGATCACCAAGCTGTTCCATTGCTCCCAATAACTCTTCGTGATGGAACTCATCGCAGCCACATCACTCCACTTGGGTTTAGGAACACCAGCTTTGATCCACTCGAAGATCGGTTTGATGTCCGAGTCATTGTGCTGAGCCTCCTGTATAGTTACCTTCCATTCATCGCTAAGATCCGTTCTTAGCATCCTCACAGGCACCACTTCCTTAGACTCCTGTCTGGAACTACGCTTACAATCTTCAGGCAATGGTCTTCTTGACAGTTCGTCTGTGTTGTTGAGGTTTCTCCACTGTTGCTGACCAGTCTTCTTAGCCGCTTTTCCCTGCTGAGATTGATCTTCTCTAGTTGCGCTTCGCTTTTTACAATTCGACCGAAGGTGACCCCTTTCTCCACAAGTGTAACACCTAGGGCTGTATCGTCGCGGACGCTGGCGTTCAGGTGATGCCACAACTTGCTTTGGACAACTTGGCCGAAGATGATCCCTTTCTCTAGCTGTGTAGCAGCTAGGTCTGTAACCTTGCGCACGGTCGTGTACAGGTGATGCCACTACCTCCCTGACGTAGTGTGTTCGGTGGTCTTGCCTCACTGCCTCTACTTCCAAGGCATGGGCCAAGGCGTCCTTCAAGGTCTCATGATGCCCAAGTCTCACGGCAGCTCTAACTTCTAAGTCACGTATTCCATCAACGAAGGCCTGTACCAGATTTCCATCAATCAGTGCAGGGGCAGACTGGTAGGCTTTCCGAACGAGTTTTTCAACTTTCAGGGCCCACTGCTGTAGGTTCTCGGCACTACGTTGAACACGGTCCTTTAACTTAGCACGGAATACGTGCTCCAGGTGCGCGTCGCCGTATCTGGACTCCAACGCCTCCAGCAGCTGCTCGTAGGTTACATCCTTGCCGAGTGCCTCGAGAATAGTTAAAGCCTGGTCTCGGAGGCCCAAAGTGAGCGCGGTCATGGCTTGTGGTTTTGTCCATCCATTCGCCTTCATGACGGCCTCAAACTGTATTTTGTAAGCCGACCACGAAGATGTGCCGTCGAATGGAGGCACTTTAAAACCACGCGAAGATGGTGCAGCAATCACCGAAGCTACAGTCCCGCCTTCAGTCTTCAGTTCGCCCAAAGCCTTCTTTACCCCAGCAATCTGAACTTCGGCCTCCGAGATGCGATTCTCATGCTGGTGGACCTGTTCTTTCATCAACTTGATGTCCTTGCCAAAACTTGCATGTAGATCCTTTATGAGGAGCATCTGCTCGTCCTGGCGGCGGACCTGCTCCTCTTTGTCTCGCTGCAACTGCTCTTCCAATCGGCGAGCCTGCTCCTCTTGACGGCGAGCCTGCTCCTCTTGACGGCGAGCCTGCTCCTCCTTGTCACGCTGCAGTTGCTCCCGTAACTGGCGTCCCTGTTCCTGCAGCAGCGCCATTAAAGTATACAAGTCTGGCGCTACTGATGCTGAAGAAACTCCAGATGGGCCAGCGACTGGCTCTGACGTAGGCTGGACACCACCCGGTGTCTGTGTCGGAGAATCTCCAAACCGCCTTTGGTCCATATCCTGCTGTCGCTGGCTTCTGGTACGGATACCCTCCGTGTCGTCCTTTGGTAGGATTGGCATAATTTATATCCCACTTCTGACACCAATTTGTTACGAGCTGGGTATGAGATGAATTAATTACTACCGATTAAACACTGCAATCACTTGCTAACTGCTTAATATCAGCGCTGTGCGAGCGAGACTCAACTCTACTTTATATGAGTAGATAATATTTTAGAGGTTTACTAAAGCCCATTGAAAAGAGATGATTTGAAATATTATAGTATTGTTTCAGGCGCTAGTGTCGAGCACGGAGCACATAACAAAAGGTAGAGCATACCGCTTCCTGACGAGCTGGCTCGGACAAGGTCTACTTACTTCCACGGGTAAGAACGAGGGTTAAACTTGACAATTATATACTGTTAATCTATACATAAGCACGTGTAGTAAGATTTAATTGTACTACTTACGATCCATACTAAACCATAATAACACAGCACCATAATAACACACATATTATAATGTCCCGATTTCGGAAGATTCCCGTAAGTGACATTTTTAGTTTAGTTATACACCGTGAAAGCTTGAAACAGTGTATGAAATATTTAATTTTTTCGACCTCCTTCTACCAAGTGGAAACAGGAAAGGATATAAAGTTCAAAATTGATCAACATTCCCTCTTGCGTTGCGTCAGTGGGACTAATTAATAACCTGTTTTTTCGTACAAGGACGAGTTAATTCGGCCGTCTTCTATAACTTACGTTTAACTGTTAGTTAATATGAGGTACATCTCGTAGCTATCGATTTTTGTATACAGAGTGGAGAAGACAATACGACAATAAATGAAAACACGCGTAATACTAGTTTATAGGAATAATTCTACAGAATTAAAAAAACCCAAAACCGAAATAAAAAAAAAAAACAGACAAAATCTAACTCTAAGGATACTCTTTATGACTCTTATTGGCCTGGTTTAAGGTCTAATTTGCAGTAAATCAAATTTAGCGAAAGTTTTTAAATAGCGAGTTGGCAAGGGGTCGTTAACCTGTTAGTGCTTCCTGAAAATCAGATACATCATGTAGCAAATGTTGAAGGTGAAAAATAATTTCCTGTGACTAAACTACTTGATATTTTCAAACGATATTTTTTTGTTTGTTAGGAACGTCTTGAGGTATGCGTAGTTTAATTTATTGTCGTATTGTCATCACCACCCTGTATACAAGTTTAGCTAGAAATATCCTATAATCCGCGTCACTTACCTGTCGATTCGTAGAGAAATTCTGTGAGTTTTTTGTTTCTAAGGGTCCGTAAGCTAAATGTCAAACAGACACAGATAGCAACTTACCGTTACCTGTTAGTAAGTTATTGAAAATGGCCGTTCCAGGTATTGATCAATAATGTTACAGGACTAAGATTGCGTTACCAAATCACTCAATTGTTTTAGGTCAAAGATGGAAGGCTCACCGCAAGTTCCTGACTCCCGCCTTCCATTTCAACATCCTCCAGAATTTCCTGCCAGTATTCTGCAAGAACCAGCACATTCTGACGGAGAAATTACGAGAAAAGGCCGATGGCCGGCCCATTGACATGATCCCTCTTGTCGCTTTAGCGGCCCTTGATAACGTGAATGGTAATTTTTCATTACAAAAGTTAGGTACTTGTTGCAATTTAAAGAAGGTCACGTTTATTAAGACCCAGTATGTTTTCAGTCAGTATTCACAACTACAAAACCTTAATCTAACACTGCTATAATTATAAGCTGAATCCCTGCTACCAACTCAGTATAGCAGCAGCCGCAACACACAAGCAGTCCAGGGGTATTTAAACCGTAAATTTTATAATAAATTGTTTAGCTATAAATGGTCAAATTGATCAGTTTTATGTTTTAGCCGGTGTCATTTTGTCTGCTTTGCATTTTATGAAACTTTATTATTATTTTTATTTTTCTAGAATCCATCATGGGCGTTAGTATGAATGTCCAGCAACAAAGCGAGTCTGAATACGTGAAATCTATCGAAGAGTAAGTGTACTTTCCATATTTTTTTAAGCATCCAAGAAAGTATTAATTTACTCCAATTTTATTAATTAATAGTATCCTGGTGCAACTAAACTAATCAAATCTTTTTATCATAGATTGTCGGCCATTATTTCCATGAGGATGCAAATACCAGTCTTCGGTGAAGACGCCATTTTTAATCTGTCGCCATACAAGACGAAGCAAAACAAGGCTATAAAGATTCTACACGGACAGACTAAAAAAGTGATAGAAGCCAGACGACAAGAGTTGAAGAAGGCTAATATAACTACTCTCAAAGACAGCAGTGATATTGGTAAGTTTTCGGATGCTGAGATAAAATTGGGAGAACGAAGGATCCGTTTAAGTTCCGTAAATATCGATTGAAATTAGCTCTTTAATTTGAAACGAACTTCATTTAGGATTAAATCAATCGTGAAAGAATCTTAATAATTTTGGATTGTAAAGGTAAAAGAGAATAGGTTTAGCATAAAACATTGTCACACTTTGACCTATGCTTGTCCGTCGTTTCATAATATCAAACCTTCTCCTAAGGACAGTATTGATATGGGTAGATTTTCTGATGACGAGGAAAAATTGATGAAACGAGTGGCCGTAAAATTTAAGATCCGAAAATTTCTATTCATGTCACTCTTCATTTTTGGAAGGAACATTAAAATCAATCGTTAAAGATTTTTTATTAGATTTGATTGTAGAGGTAACAGAACAGAAACAATAAATGTCCTGGTGTAATTCAAATCCCACCAAAAACATCTTCATGTAAAATGTTGCCAGGACGCGACCATATGACTCGCTCTGTCAAAAAGTTATCAGATCTCATGTAGAGCCAAGTCTCTAGCTCTACACGCCCTAAGTCTACTAGGTCTAATTTTATAAACTCTTCACCTGATCACATACAGATGAGATCATTTAATTTTGGTATTTTGGTTTCTGGTGATAATTATTCTTCTCCGCCATCAGCAAAACGTGCTGATATAAGAATATTTTTGATTGTTAAAGGTATTAAGAACAAGCACGCGTTTTTGGATCTGTTACTTCTGGCTGAGATAGACGGCAAGAAGATGGATGTCGAAAGTGTGAGGGAAGAGGTGGATACATTCATGTTTGAAGTTAGTAACATATGCATCGAGGATCTTTTAGCAAATGATACACATAATACAATAATGACAGGGAGACGTAAAAAAAACACGTGCACAAAAAACACTCCAGTCAGCACTTAGAATTTCGAGGTTTTGCCCAATTTTTACAAAAATCTGTTTGTACAGGGTCACGACACAACTACTTCGGGCATCGTGTACGCTCTTTACTGTCTTTCAAAGCGCAGGGACATGCAAGAGAAGATCTACGAAGAACTTAAGACTATCTACGGTAGCGAAATGCACAGAGACCCGACTTATCAGTAAGTTTGATTCACTTATTCTCTTCTCTGGTAGTTTAACCTAGTTTGAGTTTAACTGAGTAATGGCGTTACTGGGCATAGATTTGGTAAAATACATTGCTTCACTAGCACATCGCCTTAATAAAAAGAATCGTCGTGAACTGCCTGATCTTCGTGTCGATGGTACGACTTATTTTTTCTTGGACTGTGTTAATCGTGGTCCTGCTTAAATGAAGTTACTGTTCCAGTGGTTTCAATAACTGTGCTAAGTTTCTGGTCATAAGATGGTAAACCCGTACTGTAACTGTGGTCTTTCAACTTCTATAAAAAATTCAATTTTCGCAAGAATGCGGGGGCATCACTTGAGGATGACTCTACCGATTTGGCTGTTTTTTGTTGTGTCAGGACAAGTTTGTAGGAAAGTTTTTGCTTATAAGTTTTTGCAATTGTACCCATGCGAAGCTGGGCGGGTCGCTAGTTTAATATGACAATTAGTTTTTCTGGCAATAAAACTGAATGATGAATGTGATGATGGATATCAGTCGATTACTTTATTTAGGACCATTGATCACTACACTAAGAAAAGAATACTTACCTACGATCGTTGGTAAAATAATACTTAAATACCTTATTATTAATTACAGATAATATGGTAATATAGGATAGTTAGGTACATGTAACAGTAGTTGCATTGGTAATGGAACAACGGGTAGGTTTCAAGATACTCGTACTTAACCACAAGTTAATATGCTAGAATAATTAACGCGTCTTTGTTTCTCATGAACGATAAAAAGATAGTGAGACATTTTTCTTCGTCTTATTGGACTTTAAAACTATGATGGTGATATTTTATCATAATACTATGTCGATTCTGATAAGACTCCGTTTAAAAAAACACTTATTTTTGACATAAAATTATCATCCAAAGTTTTCAAAACAAAAGTACTGATTCAATACTAAAACGACTCACGATGCCTTTTACGCATGTCCACTACTTGCACCCTGGTGTGGAGATAGGTCTCGTTGCCGACACTTATAATCTACCAATGTCTATGCAGTCGATATTCATACAGTCCGGTTATGCAGACCACGACATTCTAGGTGGCCCTGCGAGATTCAATTCCCAAAAAAAAAATCAAGGTACCTACTTGGAAACTGCACCAGTATTACGAGAACTTTCAACTACAACAAATAAAGTTTCCATTCATAATAGCCACCTAGAGACTTTAGAATCAAATAACTATCATTATGGCAGGAATTTGGCAAAGCTCTCTGAGACACTTTCAACCTGGTCGGTAAAGTTGATGCAGACTGTAGGCGATAATACTGAGAGCTCCGAACACCCATAGTTTACGAAGTTGCTCTTCATTCCTGCACTAGTGCGATACAATTGGTTCTATTTTCAGACAGAATAAAAGCAATTAAGGTGTACTTGGCTATATAAATACATTGGCGACCTTTGCTGATTCTTGTCGAGGTTGGCATGTTTTTGTCTTTTTTCTATAGTGTTTTTAAAAGCATTCAATTCACTAGCAATACTAGTACCTCTAATACACAGTAAAAATGAGATGGTTATCTTTACCTTTAATCTTTCTTTGTTTAGCGAGCTCAATGAGATGAAGTACTTGGAGCTGGTCATCAAAGAATCGATGAGGCTGTTCCCACCAGTGCCATTCGTCGAAAGAAAAATCATGAGGGATTGCGGTGAGTAACATTGTATTAGGAACATTGAATCACTTCTTCATTTATAATCATCAGCATCATGAAACTATAGTATAGTAGTTCCAATTGTGCTGGGTGTGGGCTTTATTTATAATACGAACCACTTTTTTTGTTTTGTTACCACTTACGAGTAGGTACTTAGTAGGGATTTTAATAAATGGGGTAACATTAATTAAAAAATGATTTTCGAAGGTATGAAATAATTCACAAATACAATTTAATCAGAATCAGAATCAGAATTATTTATTTGTGGGTATGCATTCATAGGTATATCAAGGATCTTATTAATCGCAACTTGACTTATCGTGAACAAAGTGTTTGGACGATATTCTAAAAAGCTGGCCTTTTCTAAAATCTACTTCCTGCAGCACTAACGTATTTTTTTCAATTCAGAGGTGGGAGGACTGAAACTGATAAAAGGCACATCAGTCTTAATAAACATCTACCAGATACAACGCCAGCCAGATATGTTTGACGATCCCCTGGAGTTCCGTCCGGAAAGATTTGAGAAGCCGCTGAAGAACGCCTTCAGCTGGCTTGCATTCAGTGCTGGACCAAGGAACTGTATTGGTGAGTAGCCTTTTTCTGTGTATCTTAAGGATATATAAGATTGACTTCTAAAATTCACGTTCTAGTTAATTCAGGGTTTACGAGGCAAAATCGACTTCTCTTTAATATAGCTTAGGTTACCATGGTCATCATTACCAATCGATTGACACCGTATTCATCAAAATCGGATGTATACCTTAGTTTGGGCGTTACGAACTGGACTCTTTTCAAAAGTATTGGCAAATAAAGCACTGGGTAGGGATAACTGAAAAAAAGGGAAGGCCATTGGCCTGCAGTGGGACACAAATGGCTGATAATAAAACTATTATTAGGTTATGGACCACAGGCTGATGTTTTTAAAGCGTTCTGTTAGTTTAACACCTATTATACTGCGCTCCATTGCTCGTACTACAGCAAAATATTTTAATGTAACATCTTTTCTGTTTCTTCTCAGGTCAAAAGTTCGCGATGATGGAGCTCAAAATTTCTATCTCGGAGATTGTCAAAAACTTTTACATATTGCCAGTAGAAACAGAGCCTGAAATAAGTGCAGACCTTGTTCTGAGATCCAAGAACGGAGTCAATGTAAAGTTTATGCCAAGAACAGCGTGATAAATTGAAAAAACTTGAAATACCTGCCGTTTACGGGATGACATTGTGAATTAGTTTTATGATAGAATATATTTTTGAGTCAGTAAATATATGTTTGAGAAGATATTAAATGTTTTAAGTTAAAGGGTATTCTCATTTTGAACCTCATCGACAAAACAAACCAAAACAACCAAATAAGTACAGAGTTTAAGAACTGTTACGTTCTTCTCCTTTTCGTATCGATGTTCCTTACAATTAAACGGTTTGGGCCCAGTAGGTGGCCACGTTTGTTGCAGCGGTAGAGGCGCTACACAAGTCGTTAACAGTGCAGGTAAAAGGACACCTGGGACACTCCAGCAGGTGGGGCGTTGATTGGTCAAGAGCGCCGCACTTGTGTTGGAAGAACCAATAATACCGCATTTTACCAACTTATGTTTGCCGCGGCCTACTTGGGTACGCAATCAATTTCATGGCGAATTAGGTCATTTTGATATGTAGAAAACTCTAGATAAACTAAAAGATCTGTATTGGTTCCTTAAAATGAGGAAATTTGTAAAGAAATATGTTAAGTTTTGTCTGGAGTGTGCTTACAACAAAATACCAGGCGGTAAAAATCAGGGAAATGAAGCATTCCCTGTTTTTTACCGCCTGTCCCAAAACTTGACCAACCTTTCCACACCATCCATTTAGATCATTTGAGGCCGTTTGTAAAAAGTAAATCTAAAAAAACCTACATATTAGTCGTAATCGATGCCTATACAAAATATAAAATAAAATACCCCGTTTAAAAACCTAAAACAAGGATAACTTTGACAGTTTTAAACAATTACGTTAGTCTGTTTGGTGTTCCAAGTAGGATAAGTGATAGAGGAACGTCTTTTACAAGTAAGCGTTTCAAAGTTTACATAAATAAACTAGGTATACGTCATGTTTTAAACGCGGTTGCAACTCCTCGAGCGAATGGTCAAGTAGATCATTTCAATCGTACAATTTTGCCTCACTTGCCACTAAAAACCATAATTGCTCTGAAAATTGATGGGATAGTCACTTATGCCCGGGCAACACCAACGAGAAATGCCATTGCTTATCGCGATAATGCACGTTCACCGTAGGTGTAGCCACGAGTCAACGCGATAATTTGACAACGGCATTCACATTGTCGTTTGGCGTTGGGCGATAGCTCAAGTGGCGGTACATCAAAGAAATCAACGCGAGAATAAACGCGATAAAGCGGCCACACTACGTCAGTGTCAGTGTGCATCGTGAGCGCGACCTAATCGCACGTGTTTGTGTTTGAAATAATAATTAATTAATATTTATATTAATTATGTTACTAATATTTATTCATTAAATGTTTGCTATTAAATTATTCAAATTAACATACTACATCTAAAACTACATATAATTACAAAAATAAAACTAAACATAAAACTAGTACACAATATATATACAACAATGTCAATAGGACACTTAGGCGTCAAAATACTCCTCCGCATCGCTGTCATCGGGAAACGTGCCCAGAAGACTGGCAGCATTGCCACGTTGAATGGCAATGCTAATTCTTTGGCCAAAGAAGTAGCCAGCCCTCTGGTCGCGCGAAGTGTCGATCAGTCGGCGGGAGATTTCCTTGAAAAGGAGACGCGCACTCGGACCCCATGACCCGAGCGTTTCGACCCCAAACGGCTCAAAGCTCTAGTTACCAATAAGGTTACAGTATTTGCGCCGTTTGAGGATCTCAGCAGCTGCAGCAGCAGCGCCTGCACAGCCCGCCGTGCTTGCAACATGGCAAGGCGCAAGGGTGTCGACACAAGTTGCGTCCCACACCAAAGGCCTGCCAACGCTTCAAGGCACCAACGTCATGCCGTCCGGTCTCTTGCCATCGTCACGCACCAAGCCGTTTGGTTCTAAAACCGCTGGTACGCCGGCGCTGGCAAGAGCCCGACGGATAATGTCGTTGATGCTGGCGTGCCGTGCAATGCGACCTGCGCTCCTGTAGCAGGACAGGCCATGATGTTCGAGGCAGTCGACAGCTACACCGCCGTACACAAGGTGCGCCTAAGCGTAGACTCGTAGCGACCCGGAACGATGCGTCATCCATCATAGTGCCAATGGTGAATGACAGAAGTGCCTGAAGCCACAAGCCCGATTCCCATTCCCCCACAGCCAACAGACGGGCACGCTCCACAGTATTGATTAACGTATGTAATAGGGTATTCCGTACAATACTGCAGAGCGGCACGTCCCACTGACTCTGGGAGGACAGGTTGTTGGGCAAATCCGTATTGGGACCAGCCATTTTCCAAGCGTTCAACGCATCATTCACATACGGCACCTTTTTTTTTTTTTTTTTTTTTTTTTAGGATGGGAAATCATCAAATGACTTCTCCCACTCTGGGCGGAGCGGGATGGAGTGTCAGACTCTTACTGACTAAAACCCATCCATGTTCCTTCCTCGCCCTTTATGTTCCGGGGCCGCGGTATCTCTTTCGAACAGGCCCGCAACCCCGGCAGGCTTCGGCCCTTGCGGGCCCCTCTCCTTTTGCTGACATCTCTTTGAGGCGCGCGTGGAACACAAACGCGCCGTCGACACGGCCTGTCGTCGTCGTTAGACGGCCGGACGGCCAGCTATTGCCCATAGCCAGCCGTCCACAGGCCCGCATCTACGGTGGCCGGTAGCCACCACGTGTTCACCGGGGATCTCCAGCATCCGCGCACCCGTCGCGGTGACTTTCATACGGAGGCCCCCACATACGGCACCTGAACATCAACCAGTGAAAAAGATAAAATATCCCTGGTTAATTTCTCGGTACCGTAGACCGAGGAGAGGAAGGCTGGTAAACTTATACTTGAAATTTTGCGGACGACGACACAACCCAAGCGAATGGGAAGTGTGGCTTGCTGCCACGCTCGGTCGTCCAGGGCCACATTAAGTACTGAAGTAAGTGTGTTCCTAATAATTTGGTCGATTTTATCTAAAAGCTGTGGATGCTTCCAAAGATGAGAAGAGCGAAGGCTATACGTGAATTTTGGTCCAAAACAACAGTATCGAATAAGAGTGAAGGCTGAATGAATGTTAATTTTGAAAAGTCTCTCCGAAACATCATTAAAATTTTGGATTTTTTCTTCAATGAAAGACGGAAAAGATTCGTCAAATATTGGTGACCCTAGGAGGTGAAGAGAATTTTTTTCGGTAATTTTGATATTTGGTGCCAAAGAGTTAAATTTAGAAATGGTAGTTTGTCTGTCAGTGGTTTCTGGAAGGTAAATTTCGCACTTCGAAAGGTTAAGGTCTAGGCCAATGGAACAAAATTTTTCTTTTATCTATTTTTAAGAAACGTAATCAAATAATCAAGAGATAAAGGTGATTTTGACTGGTTATGACTATTTATAATTGAACTTTTATGAGTCTCCCATTCTCTTTCGGTAGCTGAATCAAGTTTAGATGTAATTAAGTAAATAGTCAATGTGTCCCAAGACTCAGTCGGTTCGCCCAGATTTTTGAGAGAGCGTAGATTTTTGAGAACGGTGTCGATGAGTTTACGAATTTGATTGGATGTTTCCTTATTAAGCGACGTAATAGAAAATAAAGCCTTTACATGGTTTTGCACAAGTAAACGGTTATTATTGAATCTGTTTTCCAATAACTCCCATGCTATATTGTAATTATCAGAGGAGAATTCTAATGACTTAATCACCGACGATGCACTGCCAGTAAGAGAAGACCGTAAATAATGGAATTTTTGCACATTATCTATTTCTTTAGAAGTATGGATGAGAGATAGGTAAGTATCGCGGTACTCTAACCAATGGTCGTAAGAGCCATCAAAGGAAGGAAGTGAAATTGTAGGTAATTGAACTTTACTAGAAATTTTGGAAGAATTATTATTATTTTGAGCGTTATCTGCGTTAATAATACACTTAGCTTTAGTCACATAAGTATAATAGTGGGTTTCAAAAGTTTCCCTCTCAGATAATTCCTTTTCTATTTGACTATCAGGGATTTTTAAGTCTATTTCATCCTGAATTTCTGAAAACTGCTCTAACAATAAATCTGCCTTCTGTAAACGCGTTTGTAATTCTGTTTTAATGGTTTCAGTAATAGGTATTTTTTCTACAGAGTCTACAAACTTCATGAATAGTCTAAATTTACCGCGAACAACACCTCTTCTTTTATTTAAATCTCTAATTATTTCCTCACTACTACTACGACTCTCTTTCTCTTCTGCCGGAGTTTTAGTCATTTTGGAGTTTGTGGAAGACAGTGGAAAATACTTATTTGTAAAGATTTGCAAAAGCTTTTTTATGATTTAAACGAAGCTGAGGGTAGTGGCTAAACAAAATCTTTACTCGTTTTTAACTATTTAACGGAAATAAAACACTTTGATTTCACACAATATTAACACAAATGAAGCACTGAATATAGAAAGAAGGGATAAGGATGAAGAATGATGATTGACCTGACCGTTTTATGCTGGTTCCTTGGATGACTTCGCTGATGGCCTCGTGCGTCCGATTAATGCTGGTCGCTACGATTTCTTCTGCTGCACCCGGCGCTGGCCCAAGAGGGTCACCCTGTTGGCATCCAACGGCTGATTCCAAAAGATTGTCCTTATAGAGTAATTTTGAGGGGTTCCTGTAGCATTGGTAAAGAAAACTGTAAATTTTGGGTATTTCTTTTTGAGCCTCTGCCAACAAGGTGTCCCTGTTTACAGAATTAAAGGCATTTTTAATGTCAACCTTAAGGATGACCTCACCCTTATCACTATGCAGGTAAGTGGACAGAGCGTGTACCGCAGCCTCACAGCCCCCTTTGGACCCGAATCCAAGCTGTAGGGGCTGGAATTTGCTGGCCAGTTCTTCACTGTAAAAGGCGCAGCAAATTTTGGCTGCGATACGACGGTAAGTTGACCCTACGGCAATGGGACGAATGCCGCCATCCTTCTTACGTAGGGCACAAAGATTGGCCCCGTAAAGAATATCGATGACGGCATCGTTCACACAGCCGGAGAGCATGAGATTGATGAGGGCCGTCAGCTCCTTCAAAAGGGACTCACCAGCTTCCCCGGCGCCTGAACAAATAAAGTCCTTCAAATGTTGAGGAGTCAGGCCGTCGAGGCCGCCAGCGGAGCCACTCCGGAAGGAACAGACGGCCGCACATACTTGCTGAGCTGTAATGTGGAGTGTGTTAGTTTCCGGAATGGGGGGGTCAGGGAAGGTGAGGTCATCAGCCGGGGCGGGATGTTTGCTCTCCAGAGCTGTAAGGGTCTCTGGAGAGTACGGCGCAACCACATCGCTGCTAAAGATGATCCTAGCTGCACCACTGATATCACCCTCGCCTAATTTAGATTCTACATGATGCAGTAAACCTCTTTGGGGAAGATGTGCTGTAAATTTTGGGTCAAAACTTTGGGCCGAAATGTTACAGTTATCTTTAATTTGAGTTGTTAAGGTTTTCTTATTTGCCAAATCTTTTTGCACATGTAGAATTCTAAAAGGGAAGGTAAGTAATTGCTCCCAAGCACTTTGAGAGTTCTCTCGGGCGGCGAGGCGGACACAACGCGCTAAGCTTGATGCTACAGAAGGTCGCGCGCCTCGAGGAACTCTCTTTAAAACCGGAGTTGAAGCTTTTAATTTTGAAAGATATTTCCAAAAGGGTAGAATGGGTGGATCAGGAGTAAGGGGAGAAGGTATTGTGGGGCATGAAGAAGGTACATTGAGGGGCTTATGTTTTCTCCCCAAATGTACCTTCAAGCCTCTTTCACCCTTAAAAAAGTGTGCTTGGGAACAGTGTGGGCATCTTACTAGGACATCCAGCGATGTGGTTGGTTGACTGGCACTTCGTTCGGCGTCACTACAGTCATTGTTGGACATAGAAAACAATATTTAAATACAACTTACGAGATAACTTAGCAAATAGAACATAAAATTAATAAAAAACCAAACAAAAACACAAGTAAAAAGTCAAGCACGACATATTACACTATGACAGCAACGTCACGCAGGCGGCCTGGAGCGCCGCCGGTGTCGCTGCGCGCCGCGCCGGCCGCGCCTATCACGCTGACATTGTGCTTGTAGCCCCGCAATCCGCGCCGCAGTGTGCTTCGCTCTTGGCTGTGACTTGCTTTTGAGACACAAAACTATTAGCTTGCTATTTATTTCTTCTTGACGACTTCCAACAAATACTCACTGGCGATATTGTTGAATGACAGATTGAGTTTGACTGTATTTCACTACCAATAAAGTTATTTCCCAGTAATAATTTTTGCGGAGAGTTACTTAGTTTGAAGAACAGAAAGCTTGGTTCATTGGATGCATATTCCGTATTAGTTTTAAAATAAATTTATTAATTATTATATTATAATTAATAATATATAATTTATAAATATTATATTATTAAATTATTATTTAAATTATTATTATTATAATTTATTAATTAATATTATCTTCTTTTTCTTTGTTTCCTTTTTTCTTCATTCGGTAATAATTCAGTAAATTTAAATAATAAAAATGAACACTCATGAAATATAGAACTTTGTCAACGTCCATCTTGCTTCAATTCACGTAAAATTAACGCCGTTTTTATCGCCGATGGTGGGCATTCACGTTGAAATTTCAAGTGTAGCCACCCACTTTATCGCGTTAAAATTATCGCAATAATTATCGTAGTAATCATCGCGATAATCGGCATTGACGTTGACGTTAGTGTGGCCCGAGCATAAGAGGAGATACAGTTAGCCATTAAATACAACGGTCAACAAAACAAAGGTAAAAGTCCATCCGTAGTATTATTTGGTACAAGGGTGCGAACTAAGGGAGATGGGATGATTTTGAACTTCATTGTTAAATTGCAATGGAAACGAAACAAAAACGTTAAGATGAGTTAGGAATGAAGAAAATTTTGGAAGGATGAACAATTAACAAATTAAGCAGAAAAGCAGATTCGATAAAAAAAGAAAAGAGGCTACAATTTATAAAGCGGGAGATTTAGTAAGGATAGAGAGGGAAATAGCAAATAATAACGGGAAATCAAAAAATCTTTCACCTAAAATACAACGTCCCGATAATATAGTTAAAGCATTGGATCATGATCGATATGTCGTAGAGGACACTTCACTGTTCAGATCAATCCAACAAAGAATCTGAAGTAGACAATGACGATAATAAAGACGTAAATAATAATTGAGGTTTAGAATTAATATTTAAGTATGCAATTGATTGTATGTGTTTCATGAGAAATTATATGAATGTAAATTATTATAAGTTTGAAAGGTACACGGAAACATACGAGGCGGATAAGCCAATTTGGAGAGTATCCGTGTATCTGAGTAGAGTATCTGCATACACATGAGGCCGATAATCGAAACACAGGAGTATGTAAGATATTTTGACAATTTCACACATATGAGGTCGATAAGCCACGAAAGGAGTATGTGAATACGTTGAGTGTTACTTAGGTAGAGCATCTGGATACACATGAGACCGATAAGTCAAATGAAGGAGTATGTAAGATATTTTGACAATGATAATTCCATACATATGAGGCCGAAAGCCAATAAGAACAACTCACATGAGAACTATGCATGTATTTTTGTCTCTGAGACGGTCATTTGAAGAAAGAACCATACAGATTTGAGTGGACCTGTCCAGTCAGTGCAAGCATTTGTCAGTTATCGTGTAGCTCGACTTTTAATTCATAAGTTTCTTGTCACTACAAAATTGTTTCAGTCTGTGATATTGACATAAAAATCCAAAATCATCAAATTTTAATCAGTTGATATACTGAATTCTCTGATCCTAAACTCCTAACAGATTTCACTTAACAATCACAACAATGATAATCCACATTAACAGCTTAATGTAAGTCATATAATCTTACTTCCCAGTTCTAATTGTGAGATGAATATTCATAATTCATGTTGTTGGGAGCACCCTCTAAAGAGGGGGCGCTAAAATGAACAATTTATAACAAGATTATATGTGCCCATGATACAGCAGCCATAACTTTCTGGCACTTTAACTTGTTTGACATGGTTATAGAAGGTTAATTCGCGTTCAATGTGGATTAATGTCGCAATATTCAAATTATATCACCCTTTAAATACTCGTACCTCCTAAACAGCGATATAATTTAAGCATTGCTCGTCTTATACCAGGGTAGCAGAAGAAGGGTCCAGCTAATTACTCATTGTTTTTGATCAAGATAAATGTTTGGAACTAAAACAGTCTGCTTTTATAAAGTGTCATCAGGGCAGTTCTGTAATCATTTTAAAGGATTTTTATAAATTAACAACCGTAATGCACACAAACGACACATCCGTATAACAAACCAATGCTAATTTCCCTACCATGCTATAACATTTAAACAAAACAGCCAAATCCAAACTCAAGCAAATTCTCCGAAATCTCTGCTGGTAAGGGCTTTTAATCTACCCTCGATTGTTTTGTAAAATAGTTACAGGTATAGGCCTTATTACATTACACGATTTATCGGGCACGATCTGTTGGGCACGATCGGCAGCGTGGCAGGGAAGTAGCTGTAGCCGGAACCACTTATTACACTTTCCTTTCCCTGCAGGCAGGGCCCGATAAATCGTGTAATGTAAAAGGCCTATTATACCTGTGACTATTTTACAAAATAATTGAGGGTATAATAGGTAATGTCCGAGATTGAAAGACGTTTGAAAGTTTAGGAAGTAGTGTAATATTTCCTAGAAGTTGGTTCAAGGGATGCTACCCTTGTCAGAAGCACGCTACTATTAGGTTTTTTACATTGTGTTCTATACAACGTGTAACGTTAAATGCGCAAAACCTGAAAATAGTTTGATCAGAATCACGAGCAGAATCAATTGAACCACTTTTTAATATAGGTCACATTTTTCACAAACATCTTGTTTAAAAATGTTGCCCTGTCTATTAATATGTCAAGCCATCACGTGCGCAAACCCGCCAAAATAGGTATACAAACAAACACAAAAGATTGTCGCCCAATAAAACTATTACTAGTAAGTAAATGTAATTGCCAGTAAAACTAAAACAGCACATGAAACCTTAATTTTTTTAAATGTTTTTTTTTCTTTCAGAATTTTGTCGATTGAATTAAAAATAATTTGGGGTGTCTGAGGTTTTGCGTATTTAACGTAATACGTTGCATGGCACCATACTGCGACGCTGACGTCAGCGGCGACCGACAGCCGTATTTTGTACGTCATGACCGATCGTACGCGACCGACCGTCAGCGCGACAAAAATTCAGGTCTAGCAAACCTGACGCACGTGGGCCGAGGCGCAGTCTCCTTCAGAGGGCCATTATAGTACCAAGTTATTGAGTAGACCTTAACAAAAGCCAAGAAGAGCAAATATGATGTGGGAGGAATTTCAGTGGGTAGATGGTGATTCTCTAGACAGAAAGTGTTAGCTGGAAATTCTTTAAATACCACTTGTTGAAGTCCTAATCAAATAAATTAATCTTTAAAGTTACTTCACCTTTGTTGAGCTAAGGAGACGTGACTAAATTGATATCTCGAAAGATATTATTCTTCAATATAGCGAGACCTTCAATTCAATTTCACCAACACGTACGTGTGACAACATTGTTAGAGAAGAAAAATAATTCAAAATAATAGAATACATTTACAATTGCCTGAATTCGATACAATATGTAAATGTGTACATTTACACAAGAACGTATTCATTCCAAATGTAGATGACGTCACTTATCCTAATGTCTAGATTCGCACATTCATCCAAGTCCGCGACACGAATTTGAATGCGAATGCGAACAATATAATTTAATGTTGATTGTCACTCGTTAGAGGGCGCTCGAGTGTCTTAGCTTGGGAGCTCCATTAGCTAGTGTTTACTTAATCTCGCTTGAAACAAGCTGCGTTTTAAAACGTTAAATCAGTCTTTAAGCTTTTTAGCGAACTCTTTAAACTTAAGTGTTTAAGATTATTTTGTGTAAAGTGTTTTGCAAGTTCAATTTTTATCTGAAGAATGCTTCTTCAGAAATATTAGCTATGCGAATAACTCTGAACTGGTTTAATAATTTGAAAATACCTATTTTCAAAATTGGACAATTCACACACTGAAAATCGTTTATTTTCTGCGTCAGATTCTATTTCAAACCTAACATTTTGACAGAACAGACTGACAGTGACAGGTGACAGCTAGAAATACGCGAACAAAATTCCCAAAATTCCGTATTACCTAAGCTTACTAGACCAAAATCTCAATAGTCAACCCCATATCTGCAACATCATTGAATATGCAAAGATGTAAAGGGGTGTCAAAAATAAGGCCGAGATGAATACGAAACAGTTTCATCTCGCTTATGAGCTTGGCTGCATCAATCTACGTCAACGCGCGATAAAATTGCAAAAAAAAAGTATAGAACCATAAATCTTCTTGTCACTTTGCGATTCATAAACGTTATAACTTGAGCTGGCGTTTTCTTCAAGCTTTTGAGTAGGTTAAACTGGTTTATGGGGAAATTAGCGTTACTGCCGGCTTATTTTTAAGAGTGACAATATGTTTGAAAGTGTGGGAAACGCGTTTTTTCCCTTCATTTTTTTATTGCGTTACGCAGGAGTCAGGTCAGCTCGGTCCCTTTGTCCACAGATACCAATGGGTGATGGTGGTTGTCGTGTGTGATTTTACCGATCTAAGCCTTGAACTCTTGTTGCGCTGACAGTAGGTGACGTCGGTCGTGACGTCAGCGAGAACAAAATACGACTGTCGGTCGCCGCTGACGTCAGCGTCGCAGTATGTTTCATATATGTAGAACACAATTTTTACTCGTAAGCGACTAAACGAGTGCGACCGTATAAATCAAATGTTGTTGTGTAAGTTGCCATTGCTGTGAAAATTTCGTATGAGGTTCTAACCATGAGGCAGCGTGAGTGGTCCCTCCGAATGGTCCGGCGCCGAGTACTAGATATATAATATTAAAAAAATCCCGCACCTCCGTTCCCCCCCTTATACACCATGTCATCACTTCTTCTCTTTTATTACCTCAACATTTCGCATCCATATTTCGAACTGAAAGCATAAAGTAACAAGTTGTCACCTTAATCTTCTTAGTTCGAAGCTGCCGGACCGCATTATGCAAATTCATCAGATTAATTAAAGAAAGTTTAAAAGTAATTAAACTTGGTTCTCCTCAGGTGTTGTAAAGAGACGTTAAAATAAATATTCCTTTTGTTTTATTAGTTAATTTAAGCTAAGAATCACAAATTAGCTCGGAATTATTTTTGAGTTGGCAAAGTAATGCCTTGAAACGATATTTTTAACATTTGGGTTTTTCCGAATATAACATTTTATCACTCCTTTAAACCCAAAAGCGTAAGGCATAGATGTTATTAATAGTACAACCACATTTTGTCCCTAGTAAAAATCTTTCAAAAAAACTTGCATTCAAACAAACCTGGTCAAAAAGTTGTAACATTGACCCCCAATATCTCCGTAACTAAAAGGTTCACAGGCGTACCTGGGAACCATTTGGTGACTTGGCGTGACTTGAGGTGACTGGTTCTCCCCATCATTGCGATAATTTTACCACCATAGTGCAAAAAATTATCGCAATGATGGGGAGAACAAGTGCCTTTCGGCTTTATTAAGAGGTTTAATACCCTTTATAATACTAGCTGATGCCCGCAGCTTCACCCGCGTGAATTCTTGATGACGGTAAAATCATACAAAAAATAAAAGAATATTATTATCTAGCTCCAACTTTAATTGTAACTAAAATCCCATAATCACTATTATTGGCAAACAGTATAAATGTTTTCGAGTTCTCTCGAGAGTATCCACCCTCCTTCCTCTTAGGAAGAAGGCGTGAATTTTTTTTTTGTTTGCTGCAGCAGTTTTCCTTATCTCATCAGATTCCTGCTGATGACATGTTCCTTGCACAGATGGCAGTGACGTACTTTGATATTAAATGATCTCGCGTGCGTGTCTCTGCTAATTATTAGCTATTAAGGCTAGTAATCATACACTTAGACGTTGTTTACTTGTGTAACTGTTAATTTATCGCTTCATTTCAAATAATTGGAGGCATTAGATAATTGTACAGTAATCAGTGTGTTAGTATACGTTATACGTTACACAACGCAATAAATAATTAGTATTAATAAAAAAAAAAGTCGCTTTCTCGTATTATTCTTAGCAAACCCTTTATTTGATACCCATATCACGGGAATAAGTATACAAAAAAATCACTAGTCCTTGAGATGTGGAAGTCCGCGGTACTGAATTTAGAATGACGTCACTTAACTAACTATGCATTGTCATTCAAATTGAACATGTTTGTAAAATTTCAGCTCAATCGAAAATCGGGAAGTAACTTCTAAGATTTTTTCCAAAGTCGAACTAGTGAAGCTACTTAAGAGCCCTCTTACAGTCCACTAGCGCCGCCAATCGAAAAAATGTCATAACTCGTAAATAGAATTAAAAATACAAAATGTGGTCTATTATTACTGTAGAAAAGGAAATAACGTAATTTTATAACACATTGTCACCACTTGAAATATAGCTGTTTAGCTAAATCGTGCATTTGTAACAAAAACGGCCGTTTATGTTTTGAATGCACGATTTAGCTAAACAGCTATATTTCAAGTGTTGATAAGGTGTTATAAAATTACGTTATTGCCTTTTCTACAGTAATAATAGACCACATTTTGTATTTTTGATTCTATTTACGAGTTATGACATTTTTTCGATTGGCGGCGCTAGTGGACTGTAAGAGGGCTCTTAATAAAAACGTGCTAAAAAGTAGTGATATTTTGTTCGACATGGAAATCGAGCCAAAGAACCTACGATCAACAGTCATGCCTTGGACCAATAGACCACATGTAATTTATTTGAAGGCCCTGATTCCACTAAACAGACGTTTGAGTGGTCTGTCGATTTTAGATTATGAAAATAGGTAACTATACCTAGATAAAATCAGCGCTCAGACAATATGGCGAACTGCTGATGAAGAAGCATTCTTTCTTCTTCAGTTCTCCCCTCTCCTTTTCCTTTTAATAATAGTAAAGTTAAGCGCTGACTGCCGCATGCCGAGAACCCTCTCAACAAATAACTTGTAAAAGATGCCACTCAGTGTTATGTGTATTTTCTTTTTAACTGACTTCAAAAAGGAGGAGGTTCTCATTTCATCGGAACCTTTCTTTTATGTATGTTCCCCGATTACTCGAAGATGGCTGGAGCGATTTGAATTATTCTCTTTTTATTTGAAAGGGTATACTTCTCAGGTGGTCCCATAATCATCACATCGGGATCTGATCCTGGAGAAATTGAAAGAACTCTTCAAATTTTATAGGCAAACTTGATGTGATTTGGGTAGTTTTTGAAAGAGTACTTTCTTTCAACAGACATCATAGGGATGTAAAGAAACAAGTAACTTTTTTCGCGAACTTTTTACGCTATTGATGTAAAAAAAGTACCTGTACTTTTTGATGTAAAAATCAATCGATAGGGATAGGATAAAAAAGAATAAGATGTTATTTTTTCGAACTTTGGTCGGTTCGATTCCCGAGTGTGGCAAGTGAATTTTCTGTGAATGCAGAGTTGTTTCTTTTCATTAAAAAAGGAATATTTCCTTCGAGTAATATTTGCTATTTGAAGGATTTTGAGTACTTTCCCTCCAGGTGGCATTAAAAGGTTCCACCCTGTATATGCGAGTAGTTCAATTTGTTTCTAGTTGCTAGCACTATATTATTTTCGCTAATCCTACCATCACTACTTCAGTGTGGACAAGAGATGGATAAGTAGTTCATTCAATTAATTTTAAAATTATTTTTGAACGCATTTATTCCTTGTTTTACAGGACCGTGCCAAATGACAATGCTAACAGTAGTTTAGTAAACAAAGCTGATTACACAAAGGATGTAAATGTTAATACCGCGCATTATCATGTAGATTGGCTTATTGAAAATGACGTCATTATCATAACCGTGCCATATAATTACTGATTGCAATTCATCATTCATATTGACAGGTTGTGTTAGCCTTTGTTGGTGCTTTTTTTTTAATTATAATTGTTGGTTGCACTAGTCTAATATGAACTTTTTAGTACTTATATCCTTTTAAAGACCGTGCAATTTTGTATGGATAGTCACCGTAAAATTGACAAAAAGCCCTGCCCAGGCTTGAACACAAAACAACTCAATAGTCGCACTTATCTATCTACTTAACATAAAAATTGATAGATTTCAAAAATCCCAGGCCCAAACCTTAGGGGATTACCTATATAGCCAGATAATAGGACCTTGGGCACTAAATAAAACAAATACAAAACTTTTCAAACAAGCTTCATACATTTTAATTGTAAATGTATTTATATTTTTTGTTAGTGTTTCAACATGTTTGTTGTTAAACTTTTTACATATTTTTCCATTTGAACAGCTGAAAAAGTTTTAACATGCTTGATTTTTTACTGTTTGAATATTTCACGACTAGTTTGTTTGCAAATAAACAGGTATGAAAAATATTCTAGCAACTATTTGAAATTCCATGCATAAAATAAATTCGTGATGGTATTTTCACAGGGAAAATAATCTGTAATATTTAGTTAGATGGCCTCAAAACTTTCTCTATAATTATACCCCGTTTCACCTGGTTTAGTCAAAATGTTAAGAAAACTGTTTCACATTTGACTATCAGAGGCCTATTGGTTGACCTACTTACTTAAAAAATTGGTTCACGAATAAAATTAATTTGATTATTCTAAAAATAGCAATAAGATTCGAGAGAAAAATGAATTCGAATACAAATCAGATTCTCAATCAATATTCTAAGTAACGTTGCGTAAATTTAATATTGAGAGAAGAGAATCCAATATAATATTGGTACCTAGAATAAATTATGCGATTCGATTTGCGGGCGAAAATTGTCCTAGACCGTACCTATCTGGTCCAGAGTTGCCACAAAAGAAAATTCAATACACTATGATTGTTGTACACATTTTTACAATTGCGAGAATGTAAGGAGTACGTATAAAAAATTGAAAATTGATGGAAGTAAATATTTTTGAATTCGAAATTTGAATTTGTTGGAGTGAGAAAAGAAAATTGGTTTAGCGTGAGAGGTATTCTCGTAGCGAAGGTCTGCATCTTAAATACAGTAGCATCTACCATCGGGGTTTTCCGATATCGAAGACTGACAACGCTGCGCGGTATAGTGTGTAATAATTTGAGTTTAATTTTAAAGGCTTATTAATTTTGAAATATGTCTTATGGATTTTTGTAAGTACTTACGTGATGCATGTTCAAGGAGTCTGGATTTGTGCCGGCTTGATTTCAATAGGCCCACCCCTTATTACATGGGGCTTAAACATAACAGGCGTAAATATGGATGTATTGTGAGGTATATCTCTGAGTAACCCTTCGGGGATAACAGGCGTAATGTTATGTTATGTATGTTTAAGTTTGGACGATCTCCGATGTTCACGTACGGTCCGGTACGGTACGGTCGACCAAGATATTTGGTTTACATTTTAACATGCAAATTACATTGTAAAATGTAAACCAAATAGCTTCGTACTTATAAACTTCAAAAGTTTAGATTTCATTGTTTATGTGGATTTATATACCTTCACGTTTTCTGAAAGAATACAAAGAGTGTTATAGAAACTATCTCTGTTTTATAAATCGTAACAAAAATATATTTTTCGATCACATATATTTTTCTTAGTGCTGTACGGCCAGCCATATTGAATTGCTCAGTTGACCTTCGGCAAAGTAAGTTTAATATAAGTCGTATATCAAGTGCAAAAGATTAATTGCTATAAACTTATTAGCACTCGAAACTAAATTGGCAAACTTCGTAATTTATTCCTACAAAATTATTTCTTTGAATTGAAACACGCGATTGCTTCCAAATACAATTTCTGTTGCCAAAATGAAGACAGTATTTTAAATCTAGCGTGTAAATAAGTTTGGTTTACAAGATAGCTACTTTCTAGGTCGATCCCATTAGGCTTCTGTAGGATCTATCAGATTTGCTACATTTGCCATCATGGTAGTAAATGGGCTCCTCCATTCAAGACCCCTCGAAATGACAAGATAGTATTACCGGTCGCATATGTATCACAGAAAAGGGATACGGCTTAGGTGGATGCTGGATAAGACTTGCTTCTCGAATTTGTAGCTAAAAGGTTTGAAAAACATTAGTTTGACATTCACTTTTATGAAGTTTAAGCCCGTTGTTCTTCATTGATATCTATAAAGGGTGTAAAACACCTCTTTCACGAAGCCGAAAGGCACTGGTTCTGTCCATCATTGCGATCATTTTTTTGTTGTACACCATACCTGGGAACCTTCTAGTTACGCAGATATGGGGGGTCAAAGTTAAAAGTTTTTGACAAGTTTTTTTTAAACAAGTTGTTTTTTGTAAGATTTTAACTTATAACACCTCAACGACCTCCATACTATTCAATCCACCCATCACCACAATGTTTTAAGTGCGTTACATTGAGTTCTACCACAAAGCATGATTTATAACCTCAACAAAAAAAGTTGTTTCTCAGCAATTTTTTTTGCGTAAAGTTACTTAGTTTGATGTACAGAATGCTTGGTTAACGGCTTTGTGATGAGGTGGTTTACAGTCTATATACGTTAGGGTATAGGCAACTACAGTACTTTCATAGTTTTTGTGTCTTGTGAAAATAAAATGTAGCTACAGTCTGGGACTGTAGCTACATTTTATTTTCGTCTTTGTTTCAGAATTTATAAATGCTTGTAACTGGCCCACTTGAAATAAATGCTTTGATTTTCATGAATAATGTAGTACATATATTAAAAACCTTAGCAATAAGTATTTAATTGTATAAGAACAAGTAATTATATGACACTTTAATCTCCATCGGATCTTTCGGTGATCGGCAGGAGTGCGAATTAAAAGTCCATCTGAAAAGTCTTAGAAAAGTACACAAGAAGTAACATATGTACATGATAGCACGGTTGGCGCAATGACTAAATGATTGGCTGATGCGCTGCGTGTCGCGTTTACGATTCCCGTACAGAACAAATCTTTATAAGGTCTAAATGTAGTGGTTTCGGGTCTGGCTGTTTGTGAGTTAAAATGTTAAAAAGAAAAGAAAGAAGACCCTAACAATATTTTCGCCTTCAGTGTTGCATTTATTTTAATACCCAAGCACATACATCTTGATGAACGAGCATCCTCATTGGTCCTCGGACTATTCGGCCATTGTAATGTTAAAGAGCAAACGCGAAATGATTGAGGAAATCTGACAATGTAAATGTTTGGAGATGGGATGAAGGGAAATGGAGGTATACACGAGGGTACACATGGATGAATAGAATTGTGTAAACGAATGATCATGACACCGAATGAATGTGAGGGATGTTTGCCGACGATCTTATTTCAACGTTCTTTGTGGAGAAATGTTTATATATCAAATGGTTTTTAAGTGTTTTGTGTGCCAGTATTTTTTGGTTAAAAGATGGAAGAAGATAGGCGTGAATACACTGAGGTAAAAATCACCAAGATCGGTTTTATTTTTATTTATTTCTTTGAGCACACTCTTGTCAACTGGACGACCCGAATGGCGCAGTGGCAGTGACGCTGCCTTATGTTCTTAGGGTCCTGGGTTCGAATCCCGGTAGGAGCAAATGTTTGTGTGATGAGCACGGACATTTGTTTCCGAGTCATGGATGTTTATATGTAAAATAAGTATGTATTTACAAACAAAAAAGTATGTATGTAGTATATCAACTATCTAGTGTCTACGACACAAGCTTTGCTTAGTGTGGCACTAGGTGGCGCTGTGTGTTAATGTCCAGCGATGATATTTATTTATTTTACTTATATTTAACTTAATGTTAAAGGTATTGTCTCAGTCAACCTTTTCATTTGTTTATAGATTTTTCAATCAATCGATCGTTTTGCAGAGATAATCTAAATAAGTTATCATTGTATGAATAATCTAAAAAAACAAATAAACTAACTAAGTAAATTAGTAAATTTTCAGCCACCAACAACATTACCAATTCCCGATCCGGTGATTATGGATTAAAGCCAGGATATTTGAGCATTCTGTGGTTTCATTCAAATGAGAGTTTCATTAGTTTTTGCATTCAATTCAATTTCGGTAATATCCAAAAGAAAAACTCAGAAACATAACATCACGTCTTTAATGTCCGAAGGCTCAGGCAGAGATGAAACTAGGTGTTAGTAGGTACCCCACACTTCAATCAAACCAACTCCACTACAACCCTTCAACTGGGCGCAAATCCATACTCCGTGGCTGTACTGAGAAAATCCTGATGAAAAACTACTAAATACTGTCTGACCTGGTAATCGAACTAAGTACGTCAAACTCAGCAGTCGCGCTTTTCAAAACACCCCACATAACAGATTCAAGTAGTAAATAATAAGGACCAACTTTATCTAATTGATACCCAGAAGTTGTTTAATTTAAATTTCAAAGTTGGACTGATTACGAAGGTTGAACGTAAGTATGTCTTGAAGACTGACGGCATTCGCTGACCCTTGCAGAACTTTCGTTATTAGGCAGGTATCAGATCTCTCGCCACTCTCCAACTTGATATTAGAAATGTTGAATTGAAGTTTTGATGACATAATTGGTTCTGGCGGAATTTTGAAGATAACTGGGATTTCGTTTTAGTTAGTATCTTGTTGGACCTACGAATATGAGGACCAGGAAATGCTGATTTCAAAAATAATTTGTACTGATTAGGGAAACTTTAGGTTCCTTCAAGAATAAGATACGAGTAGGTTACAGTGAGGCTCATGGAGGTTTCATTTCAGGATTCCAGTTCATTTGCATTATATTTTGTCACAAAATCAATGATCCATTACGAACAAGATAAGTTTTTATCCAAGTACTTAAAATGAACTTTATTATTGACATTAAAAGCCACTTTAACATTTACCCAAATATTTCACAAAGTTATTAGTTTTAAACTTAAGCAAACCGCAAATAGGTTTATAAAGTTCACAAACCTTATTAAATATCATTCAATATGCTATCTTGCAGTAATAACTAACTTTATAATTAATAAACCATTTTAATGAGAGAAACTTTTCGGTTTCGTACCAAAGGACTAACTTTTATCAGCTTAGGATTTGGGAGTTGAATTTCAAGTCATTTATATTGCAGGCGTTTGAATACTTGCCAATTTACACATGGTATTTCAAAGAGCCGACCGATATTATTTTCTTAGGTATAGGAGAAGCATTCTGATCCATACAATACGACAGGTCTAGTCCGTGATTAGACCTGTCGTATTGTATGGGTCAGAATGCTGGGCTGTGAAGAAGATGGATGAAAAACGATTGCATGTAGCGGAGATGAGAATGTTGAGGATGTGTGGAGTGACAAGAATGGATAAAGTAAGGAATGAATATATTAGAGGAAGTTTGAAAGTGGCACCTGTTACTGAAAAATTGGAAGGAAGTCGTTTGGCTTGGTATGGACATGTAATGAGGAGGGATGAAACGCATGTGACTAAAAGAGTGATGGACATTAGTATTGATGGATGGAGAGGGAGAGGAAGGCCAAAGAAAAGATGGATGAATTGTGTAAAGACTGATATGAAAGAGAAAGGAGTAAATGATGCCGTGACGTCTAACAGGGGAGAATGGAAGAAGAAAACGTGTTGCGCCGACCCCAAATAAAATGGGACAAGGGCAGGAAGATGATGAGGAGAAGTCATTTTACCCCACAGAATCTATAGTATTTATTTCGCGAAATGTCACCTCTTAGGCTCCGAGTCATCAAAAGTGACTAGTAGAAGGCAATGTTATATCTGGAAAATTGTATGTACCTAAGCATGTCGAACAATAAATTGTTAAGATGAAAAGTCTTTGAAAGGCCTAACACTAAAAATGGAGTTAAGATAATATGATTTACTAGCTTCTGCCAGCGGCTTCGCCCGCGTGAAGTTTGAAATTATCCCACGGGATCTTATTACCGGGATAAAAAGTATCCTATGTGTTAATCCAGGTAATAAACTATCTGTGTGCTAAATTTGATCCAAATCCGTTCAGTAGTTTTTGCGTGAAAGAGTAACAAACATCCATACATCCATACTTACAAACTTTCGCATTTATAATATTAGTAGGATAGAAAAATCTCTTCTGTAGTTGCACAAAAAAGTTATAATTTTATTACTCCCTCAAAAATGTGTCCCAGTCCTACAACCAACCATCCTCTGTAAATAACGTAGACCTAAATAAAGCAACAGTATATCTATCGGTACTAAATAAAGCTATATCGTGTGAGCAAGATATTTTCTATGTTGTTAAGCTGGAGCCGAGTTGCCTTTCCACTTGAGTGTTATACAATTTTCTGAGAACTTATAAAATGTATCGGAATCGTCCTACTGCTCTCCGATACTAAATAAGTTTCTTTTAGTTGCGTATTCAACAACCTAACAAGCTTCATTTATAAAGATCCTTTTAAAATAACTTTTAAGCTTTTGTAGATAACTTTTTTGTTAGGCACTGAAAATGAGGCGAGAAAAAACATTATAATTCTCTTTTTGTATTAAGTTTCATTTATTTCTCTAAGACTTTATAATAAATACAACTTGTGTGTGTACCATGGATAATATACACCATCATTTTTATGGGAAATCATCAAATTATTTCTTCCGCTCTGGGCGGAGCGGAACGGAGTGTGAAACTTTTACTGAATATAACCCGCAATCTCTTTTGAACAGTCCCACATCCCCGGCAGGCATCGGCCCTTGAGAATCCCTTCTCTAACTCTTCGAGAAATACAAGTGTCATATCATATATTATGTTTGTTACTTTTTTTTATATAAAAATCATTATGAACAAAATATTGAAAAACCCACTAAAGACATAGCACCCAACAATGGGTGTTATTATATAACACCTATTAGCGTTCTATAAACAAAAAAACTAAACAATAAAATGGCTGCCGAATGGATTCTTTCCCGCGAACAAACATGGAGGTCTAATATCGCTAAAAGCCCCACGCTGCGGTCCGTCGTCACGCGCCGGGCCCGAATTTTCAATATTCGTAAAAGGCACGACTATTTCGATAGCCAACTATTTTCTTTTTATTTAATTAAAATAAGTGTGGAAATGACTGTAAATGAAACAAAAAGGTAAGTCTTCTTAGAATTCTAAGAAGACTTGCTTACATTCGGTTGTTATGTAAGCAACGTAATTATTTTCTTTCAATCCAGCTTTCAAAGCCGTAATAACATTAGCCACGGATTTTCAGAGTACTTAGAAAGACGACGTAAAAACCTAAAATTGTGAAAAAATAACAATTACGTAAAATTCAAATCGTTTGTAGGTTTAACAGATTTTCCAGGCTTCCCAGAAATCCCGATTTCATTAACCAAATATATTTCAAATATGTGCAGACTGCACTGACTGTAGATTTTTGTTAATTTTGTTAATTTTAATTAGTAATTAAAAAATAAATAAATATATATCTATATATATATATTTGATGGACTCACGTAGATCATAAGTTACTAATAATAAGCTTAGTTTAATGTAACGTGTCCAATGATGGAGCACGATCGTAGTTTTAATTATTTCTAAATCAATTAACTATATTTGTAATATATGTTACTGAGTACAAATGCTCATTGTAATAGGAAAGTTGAACAAAGCTGAACCTAAAAAAAAAATGTATCGTCTGTCAACAGCAGGGCACAAATTAAGACTTTGTGGCTGCTACTGAGACATTTCTAATGGATACACCCAATAAAACTGCGGCCCTAGGAATCGAACCCAGAATCTCAGTCTTATTTGCGCCCAAAACCAACGATGATGTGGTTCTAAGAAAATAACATAAAATTAAAGCTCAGAAAGATTTAATAGACGATAAAATAGTTCCTTGTTAGTTTTCGTTTTCAATATTTGTAATGGCGGCTTGCGTGCGACCGCCACTTACGACCATGCCCTTGACAGCACGACAATCACATCAATGTCATCGGCGAACCGATTACACTCCATTTTGTTCTACTCGTGCACACAATTGCCAACAAAAATATGTAAGTATAGGAAATCTGTGGGCTAATGTCAGGGCTGTTAAGGTATTAAATATTAAGTGGGTCGGTTTCAGCAGGTTTGTTTTTCTATTTGTTTTGTGCATCGGTCGTAGATGGTAATCGGTTGTGTCGTGGTGTGGAATGAGAAAAATGTAGTGAGGACAGTTTTGAGCATAAATGTAGATGAGTATGAGAGTAAAGGATGACCAAAGAAACCATGGATGGACGTTGTAAAAGATGATATGGCAAGAAAAGTGGTATACGATGAGATGACTAGTAACAAAGAAGAATAGAAGAAGGTCGTGCTGCACCGACGCCAAAATATGAATTGGCATAGAATTAGAATTAGAATTAATATATTTGTGAGAATGTAGTTTTACATGGTATGATGTTAATATTTTTTTGAGTTCTATACACTCTACCAACCAACCTGTGGTGTTCAAATATTAAATAATTAAATGTCATTCTTATAACTAAGTACAATAACTGTCAAGATTCATAAGCACAAGAGATTGATGATGATATAAGATATCATAGAATACAGTTTAGAACAAACAGGGAAAAGTTACAGTTGTCTGGTAGCAGGAAACCTAAATCACGAGCTCAAAGGCTACTAGATAAATAACTATTTAGAGGGCTAGATACTTCGCCGTCTTTTGGCATGGTGCCTGCCAGGTAGATGAATATTTGGGACTTGTCGGTATTGGAATGCAATTTGGTTCTGCAAGTTCGGAGTGAATTTTCCGACCTGCTCTGTTTCAAAGTTCCACTTGATTGAATGAGCAATACTAGAGCTTGATTCTCAATACATCGCGCCTAGGTTTAATTTTTACAGCGTACTGATGTCATGAGACGCCACTCCCGAGTTTTGATTCGTTTTATCTTTATCAATATAGATACATTGATTTACAAAAACAAAAAATACTCGTCCATTATTTTCCAATATTCTAACTTACGGACTAAATAGATTTGTATTTTTTGATACTATCGTCATGCCTATTGCAGCCAAAGAGATTCAGGAGAAAACTCGTCATGAATGTCGGGGTTCTTTAGAAGGGAATTACGTTTTTTTGCGTATTGTATAATTCTCACTTGCTCCGGTGAAGGAAAACATCGTGAGGAAACCTGCATGCCTAAGAGATATTTCTCAACGGCCATGTAAAGCCAAGTCACGATAAATAAGAAGAAGAATGGAAGAAAGTTGTGAAGACTATGTAAATTGTAAAAAGCAACCGTAACGTTAGTGGTTCATAACGGAATCAACATTTACAAAACTCGTTTTCCATAGGAACACCCTCCTTACTTGCTCCTTACTGACAGGTTCCGAATACAATGGATATTTTATATATAGACATTATGAAGATCAGTAAATTGCATTTCTGTTTTTTTAAGGTAGGTTACTACCTATCCTAACGTTATCTGAAAAAGATGTACCATTTGAAAAATACATCATCATTCATTATTATAAATAGATGTCCATCCTTCAAATGAAAGAATTTTATTCTCTGCCTGTCAATTCATACGATTTGTGTAGGACGGGTCCCAGGTGCTATCATTTTCCATATTTTTCTTATACCTTTCCGAATACATTTTATTGAAGGTCAAATAGGAACATTTATATTGAATGAGGTTCAATATAAACTTCTTTATTATGATTAGATGTATATGTAGTTATAATTTATTATTGTTATACTCATTGAAAATTTACAGAGTAATAAACCAAGCATTCTGTACATCAAACTAAGTTATTTTATGCAAAAATTATTGCTGGGAAACGACTTTTTTTTGGGGTGAAAAATCATGTTTTGTGGTAGAACTCAATGTACCGCACACAAAATCTTACAATCACCACTTATATTTTAAAAAAGACTTGGTTTAAGTTGGAACTTTGTCACCCAATATATCCGTAACTAAAAGGTACCCAGGTATTGTGTAGAACAAAAAAAAACCGGTACCGGCTGTCATTTGATGATCTTTGACAGCCGTTACCAAATTGAAAAAATAAAGACTGTTTTACCAAGGGGTATCGTAGGAGTACTAACTGGGTTGTGGAGGACGTATACGTGTCGCTCCTTGTAAAATACTGGTTTTCAGCTCGATCCGGTTAGACTGGAAGCCGACCCCAACATAGGTGGAAAAAGTTTAGGAGGATAATGAGGTACTACCTGTTTTGTAGGAAAAAAACAGTTTTTTTAATATTTGACGAAAGCTTTCGATGTTCAGACTCATGTACTAAACACATACGTGGACAACGTTTTAACGTTGGTGTCTTTCTCATCCTGTATACATATATACTGAACACACATGTCATTGTATTCAGTGTTTTTACAATTGTGGATTACTTAGAACGCGTGAGTTGCATTCGATTTTAAAGGATTTACTTGACTGAATAAACAGTAGGAACCCGCTAAATGGAGCAAAAAGATTTTATTTAGAAAAACGTTCGAGTAGAGCAACATAATGAAAACGCAAAAAAATGTTAACAAAACACCTAATCTCTATTATAAAAATCCGTGAAACGCTAATTAAGTTTGTTTTAAAAATCGAATATGAATTCCTACACTCTATTGGTCAGGATTCTCTCTAAATGTATGTTTAATAAAAATACACTAGTTTGAGTGGATCCGCGGGTCCGGCCTGTGTCAGTTGACTTAAGAGCCCACGTTTTATGCTGAGGGTAAATGGAATGGAACTGGAATGGAACAGGAATTCATGGTTGCGGGGAGCTGGCAACTTTGAATCTGAAACTGAATTCTGTACTATATTGAATTTCGCGGTTTTATCGAAAACTTTCGATAGAGATGTTTTTTATGCTTAGTTCCATTGTAAAACTTTGGTTCGATCGTTTAAAGAAAAAATAGTTAATAAAAAATAAAACAGACTCCAAAAAACACAAAAAAGTGAAAAATAACTTTAGCTTCAGATCTTCACCAAATCTTCACAAAAAAAAAGAAAGCGACTCAAAAAAAACCATAAAGTGAAGAATAACTTTAGCTTCAGAAGTCGATGACAAAAAACTAAGTAAATAAACTAAGTTTTTTTAGGAAAACGAAACATGTTGAGCGCGGGCTGTGTAATGTTACGTTCTGAATGTGACCCGTGTTATTTTTTTATTATGAAGTTCCGTTGCCTATCTCCGAAGTTCTTCATTAGATCTTCACCAAATTGAAATGGAATCGTTTAAAGAAAGTACTCTTCCAAAAACTTCCCAAATCGCATTAAGTGTGCCTATAAAATGTGAAGAGTTCTCTCAATTTCTCCAAGATCCCATCACCAGATCCCGACTTGATGATTATGGGACCACCTGGAAAGTATACCCTTTCAAGAAAAAAAAAGAATAATTCAAATCGCTCCAGCCGTCTTCGAGTAATCGGAGAAAATACATTAAAAAAAATGGTTCCGACGAATTAAGAACCTCCTCCTTTTAAAAGTCGGTTAAAATGTAAAAAGATCAAGAATTACCGATAGTTCTTCAATAAGTATCTGTCATACTTGGTTACTTATCGACCTTAGCATGAATAAAAAAAACATCTAGGTAGTTTTTCAAAGGTGAACTAATAAATCTTTTGGTCCATTAAACTCAATTTGTATTTCATTTGAAATTCAATGCACGAAACGTTCTCATTAAAATGGCTAAGACATATATCAGCCTTTAGCTTTTAGTACCTTTTACTAATTTAACACTTTGCAGGGACGTACTTAAGTCCTTTCAGTAACCGCAACACATGTTCTGTATTCTAAATCATGCAACATTTTAGACATAATGCCCACTTTAGTCATTACCAAAGTTTGAAGTGTACAATGTACGTTAAATTTGTACTGGCCAATCAGTTATTAGGGGTCAAAGTTGGCTATATAGAACCCTAGGGACGGATAGAACAATGTACCGCAGGACATCAATTTGGAATTAGCATTTATGTTTGTTATACGGACGTATTTCCGATAGCAGCATTTCTGGCGTCATGTTTAAAAAGTGGAGTGAAATTAAACCCATGTCGGCAAACTTATTGATGTCTACATTTTCACTTACTACCTTGTATTGTATAACGGGCTGGTGTCCGCAACTCCACGTCAAAGCAAGTCCTTATGCGAATAATTATTTTAACACCACCCTATAATGTTGAAGAGCTCGTGGCTAAATATTGACAGCCGCCCGGGTTGATGTTTAGGTTAAGTCGTGCTTGCCTAGGTTGATCACCCATCCACAGGGATGGGTGACCACCCTTACACACCGAGTTCTCTCCGTGCCTCGGAAAGCACGTTAAGCTGTTGGTCCCGGCTGCCATTTGTAGATTTAGACAGACAGTCATTACAGGTAGTAATTGTAAGAAATTACTACTACCAGTAATGAATTGAAAAAGGATCTTTTGTCAATAAAACTCGACCAAGCGAATTTTATTAAAAAAACTGTTGTTTTACACCTTTTCGATGTTTTCATTAATAAAAATACACGTGGGAGGGAGGAGGAGGGGTAGCCTTAAAACCACACCAAGGAGGCTATAAAACTAGGCTAAAAACCTCACGTGATTAAAGGACGGCCCCTCTCTTAGTATTCTTAACGGCCAACATTTATAGAAGAAAATAAATAGGTTACACTTACAGTTAGCAACCCTCCTTTATCACGTCGACCAAAAAGTATCACACAACACAACATGGGAATACAAAAAAGAACGAAAGCGTGACCCTTGCTACTCTAGCTAGTTTCTATAAATTCTACTGAAGGTGTGATTGGCAGAGAGAAATGGCCACGGCCCCATTGGGCGAAGAATGAATTACGTTGCCGATTTTTCTGACGAAAACCTTCGAAATTCACGTAGGTACGGGCGACCTGATATATTGTTTCTTGTATTGGAAAATTGCCCTTGGGAACCAGGGAATAGATAGCGCGTTTTGAATTCGTGATGGGATGGCTTCCTGAATTTTTATTACATTAAATAATAATTCGTTTGATCAATACGGCTAATATTATTATGCTTCTGTACGTTACTGTAAGTAACAGAACGTCACATAATTTCACTTGGACCTAATGGTTATATTCGGAAGCTTATGTAAACGAAAGTGTCAATCAACGAGCGTATTTGACGAGTGTTTTTTCATGCATTTTGGCTTTGGCACCTAGTAACGTTGTCAGATCAATGTCATACTGAGTTCTTGGAAACAATTTTTTTTTTATTCGCAAAAAGAAAACTTCTCATTCTCTTCTTGTATGAATGACCTTCATTGTCAAATAATTTATTTAATGTTATTCAAATAAATTAATGGATATTTGAATAACATTTATTCTGTCTAGCCAAAATGCCAAGGACACAGAGGGCATCGGGCACGACGGAAAATGTTAAAGTAGTTAAAATATTCATCGTTGGATAATCCTTTAATTATTACTTTACGAATTTTTGTAATTAAAATGGTATCTCGTTTCAAAAAACGACAAACACTAGAATAAGACATGTCGTGAGTCAAACACATTCTGCCTTGATCGTAGGGCCGGCCAGGGGCGAAAACTTGTAGACTGAGTAAGAAAAGAAAGAGTGCATTCCATCAGTTTCATTCAAAAATAATATCAACCGAACAGTGACGAATTTGAAACGTAGTAAGATCGTAAGACCTTTTACGTTTTAGATTTGAAGACGCCATTCCAAAATGATAGAAACGTGCCAGTTGTCACGAAAACAGTCCCTTTCAGTGTTAATTCGAGCTCTTATCAGTTGGCAACATTCGGAACTCCCATTCACAGGACCGAAGACCAATTACTGTTGTAATTGGAATAGGTAGCGTCTGTAGAATAGTGTCGGGCGTCCGACAAATATTATCGGCTCCTATTCAATTATGTCGTAGGCGGTGTTGCAAGCTGAGGGGTCGGTGTGTAGGGCCCTTTGTTTGTGTTACTGTGGAATTGGAATTGTAAATGTTCGTAATTGGTAGTATAGAGAGGGGGTTTACAATGTTGTGACGGTTTTGGGGGCTTTGACGGACGAATGCGATACGGTGACATTTATAAGTAAAAAAAATGATTAAAACGGACAATTTGAGGACGTGGCTCGGGACACTGAACTGTGGCAGATAATTTTTATCTATTGTCTGGTGTCAGAAGCTGAGTCTCGTTCTGTCCGTACATGACATACCTTCTGTCTTGACGACCCGATCGGCGTAGTGGTAGTGATGCTGCCTTACGTTGTTAGGGTCCTGGGTTCGAATCCCGGTAGGAGCAAATGTTTGTGTGATGAGCACGGACATTTGTTTCCATGTCATCGATGTTTATGTGTATAATAAGTATGTATTTACAAATAAAAAAGCATATGTGTATCAACTATCTAGTGTCCACGACACAAGCTTTGCTTAGTGTGGCACTAGGTGGCGCTGTGTGTTAATGCCCAGCGATATTTATTTATTTTGATTTATACCGGGCAGTCTGACTGACCCTGAGCGAAAGTGTGGTTAGTTGCTTAACCTGGTATCAGAGGTTTTATGCCGCCCATTGGCCGCTGGCTTGGCTTCTTCTCAGCAGTAGCTCTTGCAGCAGCTTGAGTAAGTCTGCCTGCTAGTTTACAGCTAACTAGCAGGCAGACTTACTCAAGTTAGAACAATTCCAAGCTATCAGTAATCGTCCTGCTTGAGACGTTAAAATATACAGCTGTTTTAAATTTTCTTCATCATTTTCATGCAAAAATATTGCTTTGACAACGGCAGCACTTTATAATGTCAATAACAAAGAAAACCGTCCATAGACGCGCTTCCTAAAAAATGTTTATGCATAAAAGATGCAATATCGCTGATCTATGCAAAGTCCAGGTCACAAAGCTTGTTTGTTAGAGCCAGGTGAGATTCTGGACCGAACAGCATTTACAATTCAGATCTAACGTTCCAACTGGACAATAAAAATAAAAAAAGTAAGGTCGCCCATAGCACGCTACTACGGTCTGCAAACAACTAAGTCTTGTGAAAAGAATGCAAAGATTGTGCAAGTTCGTTAGGTGCTTGGCAGTTGGCACTAGCACGGTGTTAAATAAATCCTAGAAGGAATTTCATTTATTTGAATATATTTAAAGAATCAGGCGAAAGTTGCAACGTGGTGCTTGCAAATCTGATTTTGTATTTAAAAATGGTTAAAGTGTAGGTAACGAATGTTTACCTGAAATAGGACTTTCAACGGTAATTTGACGGTAAAAATGACTATCATTTATATTCTATGTTAAATGCCTAGAGTGGACTGCAAGCCGACCCCAAGGTAGTTGGGAAAAGGCTAGGCAGCTGATGCTTAGGCTGGATTACACCAATCCACATTTAAACACGTTTAAAATACGTTCTCGGACTTCCATCATTGCTCAAGTCACGTATCACACTCCTCATCGAATGCTGTAGAACATTTACACTTATTTATGTAGTTCTTATTTAACTAGATTAAAAAGACAGCTGTAGAAGGTCAATAATTTTACTAACACTATATGTTTTAACAGTTTCATTAAAAAACTGACTGCATAAATTATAATACTAGTAATTATTTACTTCATTTCAGGGTCTCGGTCGGTTTGATATAAAAAAAAACATGGGAACTGCAGCTGATAGAAGTGAAAAGTAAGCAATCCAAAATAAACTTGATCTTAATTGTTTAAGGTTGATTTTGACTAACCGTTCTATGAGAGCGTTCGGCGACAAAAGCGCGAGTTCCACGATTTTTGTTCACCCAAAAAGCGTTCAACGCGCATAAAGAGGTTCTCACTTTAAAAAAAAAACGTGTAACCGAAAGCATATAAATAAATATTCAGGCGCTATCCCAGCACTTGGTAGTAACATACCATCAACACCATAAAGTACTCGTAGATGGTTTAGTAAGATTGATACACCGAACATGCGAACCAAGTTTATATTCATAACATGCATCCTTGCGCCATGAATACCAAGGCAGACTGATCAGAGATTTCGTGAAGCGTTACATTTTATGGCGATAGGCCTCAAGACGTGGAATCTACAGCGTTAACTAGAAGATTGAGAGGAATAACGCTGAACAAGGTGTGAGCGATTTATGTGTGCCTGGTAACTGAAAGGAATAATATGATCGAAAAAAAAACTTTTTGCAAAAAATATAACCGACTTCACACAAAAAAGTGAAAAATAACTCTAGCTTCAGAAGTCGGTGACCTTTGTTTGATTGATTTAGTTTTTTTGTCACCGACTTCTAACGGCGTGATTTTTTGTCATGAACTGGTGTAAACAATAGAGAGACATGAGATTTCAGAGATTCCAGTACATTTGCTCTCATTTATTGAGGAGTTCCCGTCGCCTATCTTCCGAAGTTCTTCATCAGATCTTTACCAAATTGAAATACGATCACTCCAAGAACGTACTCTTCCTAAAACTACCATCGCTAAAACTACAAATCGCTTCTAGTGTGCTAATAAAATTTAAGGATTTCTATTTCTCCAAGATCCCATTAAATGGAACTTAACACATCTAACTGTCGAAATCTGGGTGTATTGTACACTTCTGCGTACTCTCTCAGAGCATACAGGCGTGATGTTACGTCACTATGTCACAACCAAGCGATTGCAACAATTACTGCAGCTTTGTCGTGTATTTTTAAGAGTTCCATTTATATCTCCGAAGATCAGCGTCAGATCTTAACCAAATTGAAATGGGACCATACGGAAAGCACTAGCTATCAAATAAAAAAAGAATCATTAAAATCGGTTGACCCAGTCGAAAGTTCTGAGGTACTCGTAACAATCACAAAAAGTTGAAAAGGGGAAGATAGAAAGTTTTGGTGCGTTATGCGAGATAGTGCTTTCTGCGTCAAGCCCTTGATAAGGTTGTTCAATGAGAGCCTGTCAAGGTTCATAGCAAGGCTTAGACTATGATTAAGGGTCACAATCATAATGCATCTACTTAGAGACGGACATGTCCACGACAGTCATTTGAATGAAGAAATACCTTTGAAATTCTCTGTAAAATGTTCTGGACTGCGTTATCTATTGGTATTACGAAGAAAAAAAATCTGACAAGGTAACTTGTAGGTTGTAGCTACACGTAGTTCGCAACAAATGTTTTGACTGTGACCTTGACAATGCTATATTGCTAAAAAAGTAGAACCAACCCGTTATATAATAACAGAGGTTTATTTATAACAACCTTTATACGCAGCTAAAGTTCGTTTGTATAATCACAGAAGCTAGTGTACTCAATTTCAGTGTTTCCAAACATTAGGGCTCCACTTAGGCTTCGATAAAAGCTTCCAAACAAATGCCTTGAAAGGGTATTAGACTCCCCCCAATCCCATGTTTAGCGCCTTAAGCCGTATAAGTAACATTGCTTTTATTTTCCCACTCCATTCGGAATGGAATAAATAAGGAACGGATCCGTGTTTTATTTAAAAGCATTATTATTGAGCTTGATGTCTGTTTTAGTAAAGTAAGACCCTATTTCTAAATATACGGCTTCTTAGCAAATTGACGGCGAAAAATTCAAACACGTTTGGCCCTAAATTCAGCTTCGCGGACACCGTGCATCGCTCACTGGTGGTGTTCAAAGGTCTTCTGCTCTGGTGACAGGGCATGCGGTCAGGATAGAAGGAAGGCAATTGATTTCTGTCAACCGTTTAATCCACAGATATAGTGTGGTTTAATCATTTTACAGTCCGTGCCACGAGAGATGAGACCTGTCACACCACTTGGAACGAGTGAAACTTTGTGAAATCTTGATTATGCCTCAAGGTAAAACATTAAGGCAAAGTAGGCAGATAGTTAAGGACGTTTACACTATGTCAAAGTAAAAAAACAGTATTTCGTTTCACAATTAACTCGTATACAAGTGATGTGACAGGTCTCATCTTTCGTGGCACGGTTTGTACTTGGTATTTTGATCTAGGAACGCTATTCTATATATACATTAGTGCAATTCTAACAATCAGGTAGACAAAGATGATTTTCACTCTTGATTGGTACGATCGATGAACGCTTCTGCTTATTTATGCAGTCGTCTCTGACTAAACCCGTGCTAAAAGGATTAACAACATAGGTATGTTTATTCATCGCGTGTGCACCATAAACCAAAAAAAAGGGACATGGACGCTAACGACGCGACGTTCAGAGTGCTAAATATCAAAATCATCTCGATTCCGACTTTGAAGACGTGCGTCGTCAACCCAAAACGCATTTTCCTTGGTCCTATTTTGCCCACATTCGGTCAAAACTATATATCAGTTATCTCAAAGTCCGTTCCGTCTTGTCGTACTTCACTTGAGGCGTGTCCCTGACGTAATACACTTTCGCCTGACGATGGATTTCGGTGTTACGCACTCGGTCTGTAACGATGTCGTTTCATTTACAGTCTCGTGGACGTAAAACCTCCACGACGACTAAAAAACCTCCATAGTACTTACTTGTACTCAAAGAAAGAAATGTAACAGTCCTTTCAAAATTCGAATTTAAAATTGGCTTGTCGCATTGACTGCACAGCCATTTTTATGATGAGTCCTACCAAAATCATGTAACGATATACATCTTCTAAGTTTCTTCCTGAATCAGAATATTGAGTGTTACTCTAACTAGCACAGCTAAGTTTTTATTTTAATGAAGAAGTTCTAAAAAACCATAGATATAATGGTATCCACCAGTATATCCATATTGTATATTGGATTTCTACAATAATAAACAACCAAGTCGCACAAGAAACGTTTATTATTTCATCGTCGGCACCCACTACGTCACACTCCGAAGTGCTATTCAAAATCTACGACGTCACACTGGCTCTCCGGCGGGGAATCGAACCCCGGTCTCCCGCGTGACAGGCGGGGATACTTACCACTATACTACCGCAGTCCTACCAAAATCATGTAACGATATACATCTTCTAAGTTTCTTCCTGAATCAGAATATTGAGTGTTTACTCTAACTAGCACAGCTAAGTTTCTATTTAATGAAGAAGTTCTAAAAACCATAGATATAATGGTATCCACCAGTATATCCATATTGTATATTGGATTTCTACAATAATAAACTACCAAGTCGCATAAGAAACGTTTATTATTCATCATCTGCACCCACTACGTCACACTCCGAAGTGCTATTCAAAATCTACTACGTCACACTGGCTCTCCGGAAGAACTACCCCGGGATGAGGTTGTAGAAGCTTGGCGAGAAAGCGCTGACACGCCAGACGAGGCCGACACGCCAGCTACCAGAAGCGCTGACACGCCAGACGAGGCCGACACGCCAGCTACCAGAAGCGTTTTACACCATCTCCCGCTACATTCTACGTGACTGCGCCGAGGACACTGACCACCCTAATTGGATCAAAAAATGAAGATTAGAGACTATTATTAATATTTACAGCGCGTATATAACAACGGCGTGATAGTGATTACTTTTTAGTGTTTTTAGTGTTATACCATATTCTACCCTATGTAAGTACTACAGTCAAACTTCATCCCCATTTTTCATAACACAAAACAGAACGTATCACAACTATCTAAACTACAATCATTATACACACATTTTACAGACAATAACACGCTCGACGCTACTAAGGCAGGTTACAAATGTAATCGGTTCCCGATTGTCTTAGTACCGGAGGCATTCATACACAAACTAATTACCTACCTATTACTCATATACCAAATACTTACAAAACTCAGTACTTAATACAACACAGCCTTACAGACATCACCTACTCACACCTACGGCTTGTCTAACGACAGCTACATAAACTCACGAGTTTTTGGAGTTTAAACCCTCGCAGTTATTCCAAAACACGTTGGTTACCTCACCCTTGGCTTTGGGGAGTACCCTTATCCAAGTTACTACACGCTTAGCCCGTATTTCTCTAGGCCTTCGAAGCCGACTCGAGAATACGTAAGCTAAGTTCTTACAAACATTACATGCCGCTAACAGAATATATTTTTAACACTAAATACACAACTATACAATAATATAATATAATAAAATACATAATCAGAAATTATCATCATATTCAGAATATTTTAATACATAAACTGTCATACTCAGACGTTGTCACTATTTATTTTCAACAATTTTCTTTATTTGACTGAAAAGGTTTGATACCAATTGTTCAATTATAAAGCCATGTATACAATATGGATATTATTTTGATCTGCTTGTTTGGACTTCACAAATATATATTTTGGAAATAACATTTTACACTTATTCTTTAATATTTTTACCCCTAATTTACCATATTCCTTCTAATATTAACTACTTATTTTTTTTTAATAATTTGTTGTATTTTTAAGCGTGACACATGTCACTTAGTCTTATGATTTATATAGGTACTGTTTTTATATACATCTCCATCCTTTCGGCTAACCATCAACTTCTTTATCAATGCTTAATTTTGTACATATGAGATTATTACAATTTTATTTTTTTTTTTACATTTCCTTGTCGTATTTGCGGCTTTAGTAATAGTCGCATATTACCTTATGGTGTCGAGCGGTTTTCATAACTCGTAAAATAAGCCTTTATGAACCTTACTTTTAAGTTAGATAGTAATCTTATATCCTTGAACCTGAATTTTAAGTGGGTTATTTAAAAGGTGCGGGTTACGACACCTAATTAAAAAAATAAGCCATCGTAAACCTAAAATACTATGTACTCTTCACAAGTACCTACTTATTATAATCTCTAAGCAGATTAATATTTTTCCTGACCATTATTAGGGTTAGTAAACTTGTAAATTTTTATAACACTTAACACACACACTTACACATGACATTCATCACACACAAAAACACTGAATACGATCACCAAACGCCAGCGGGTGGTGACTGGCAATAATTCAATAAGCCTGCACTAATCTGGGTTAGTTCCTTGAGAAACATCTTCTATTATATAAGATTTCTCTTCTTAACTGTTGCCTTAATTCAGACTTATTGATTAAGACTTTGTTAGATACGATGAATGTTAGTATTTGAATGGAACCGGAACCAACCTAGTGTAAATTTGTCACTGTAATTAACATTCTTACATTCAAATTCTATCATGCACTTCCATTAATTAACAAATATGTTATTACCTATATTATTATTTTTATATAAAAGTGACTTGTTTTGTAACTACTTACCTACCAAATTTAATGTATTTAAGAAAATGACATCGTTATCATTCCCGTATTTTTTTTTTTTAATTTTTAATTTAACTCTGACTTAATAACAACTTAACTTCAATTTAACGAATTTTTTTTTTTTCTTTTCTAACTTTCAACTAACTTTTTCTTTAACTTTCACCTCTTCATACTAATTCTCCTTCTTTTGCAAAAAAAAAAAAAAAAATCCTTAAAGATTTTTTTTTTTTGCGCCGGCCACCCCGGTATTGTAACGATGTCGTTTCATTTACAGTCTCGTGGACGTAAAACCTCCACGACGACTAAAAAACCTCCATAGTACTTACTTGTACTCAAAGAAAGAAATGTAACAGTCCTTTCAAAATTCGAATTTAAAATTGGCTTGTCGCATTGACTGCACAGCCATTTTTATGATGAGTCCTACCAAAATCATGTAACGATATACATCTTCTAAGTTTCTTCCTGAATCAGAATATTGAGTGTTACTCTAACTAGCACAGCTAAGTTTTTATTTTAATGAAGAAGTTCTAAAAAACCATAGATATAATGGTATCCACCAGTATATCCATATTGTATATTGGATTTCTACAATAATAAACAACCAAGTCGCACAAGAAACGTTTATTATTTCATCGTCGGCACCCACTACGTCACACTCCGAAGTGCTATTCAAAATCTACGACGTCACAGGTCTAGTAGGGTTATGGCTCGCTCCATGGCCCTTTGTGCAACTCGGAATCGGTGGATACCCTCTTTGGAAGCATTCATGTCTCGGCACCAAGCAAAAGGCGAGTTTCAAGGCTTACAGCTAAATAAACAAGAATTTGTGTGGTATACAACAACTAAAGAAATTCGGGGTTTACAAGGTAAAATCTTCCTATTGTTGAAGTCGATTTAAATGTAGCCTATGTTACTCAGGCCATAATAACGAATAATTTGATTTATTCATCAAAATCGGATGAATAGTTTAGGTCATACGAAGGAACAAACGTATATACAATTGTACATATATAGACTGCTAAAATCATAACCCTTTCTTTTGCCCTCGCCGTTGTCGGGTAGAATATAGAAAGATAGATGGGCTAAAGGTCTAGACTAGCAGGCCGAGATAAATAGAAAGGTCCATGTTCACCGAAAAGATAACGGTCTGTTTATCTAAAAACAGTTGTTACTGTTACATGTTCCCACACAAAAATGTGTTTTAAACAGCTGTTCATGGATAATCAGACTGTCATCTTTTTGGTGAACATAAACCTAAGTAGCAAGACAACAACCCACATTGTTAGTAGCATTAACAAAACACAATCTGAATAAATTAAACCTAGTAAAACAATATTTACTTCAGTAATTCAGTATACAGAAGCTTGTTTGTCACAAAATATGATTATATAAACAAAAACCTTTTCATCTTGTTCTTTACCGTCCCTTGCGGCAATGTTTCTGTTCTATACACATCTCAAAAGCTTTGTCCAGGATTCTTCAAACTGTTTTTGTTTGATTGGGTAGTCAGAGAAGCAGGGTCCTGTTTTTATACACACATTAGAGACCGAATATTTTATGAAAGAACCCTGAATCGGGTAGACAATTAAATAAATAAATAAATATCACTGGACATTAAAACACAGTGCCATCTAGTGCCACACTAAGCAAGGCTTGTGTCGTGGACACCAGATAGTTGATATACTACATATATACTTTTTTGTTTGTAAATACATACTTACTAAATACATACTCTGAAACATGTCCATGCTCATCACATAAACATTTGCTCCTACCGGGATTCGAACCCAGGACCCCAAGAACGTAAGGCAGCTTCACTACCACTACGCCATTCAGGTCGTCAAGGTCAATGGAATAAAGTTACCGTAAAACAATAATTCGTTGCGGGACCCAGACAAGCGCATTACTTTGTGTAATTTATTTCATCACCGCTGCTCTCAAAACGGTGAAGGAAAACATCGTGAGGAAACATATTATGTCTTAGAACCAAAAATTCGAAGACATGTGACATCTACCAACCCGCACTGGGCCGGCGTGGTACATTATAGCCCATTCCCTCTCATTGAGAGGAGGCCGTGTCCCAGCAGTGGGAACATTATAGGCTGATGATGATGATGATGTTGCGGGATTCAAGACAGTTTAATTCATACTCTGCTGGACTTCTTCGAGCTTTATTTTCTCGGCGCCTTTCCAGTGGTTGATTCTGGCTTTCAGGAGTTGTAGTGGTTTGGGCATAGTGTGTGCGGGCTTGTCCCAATTATAAAAATAATAAATTAAATAACAAAAGTTTTTATGCATTTATTCATTAATCTTAATACAACGGTTGATACCTTCAAAAATTATGCAATTATTAAAAAATAATACTAATTAAAATATCACAAAGCTATGACCTTTCAAAAGTGTTGTGTCATGTAACAAGATAATTATTTTGTTCGAAAATAAGAATAGTTACCAACCAACATTGAAAGGCATGTTGTTATACTAAAAATATCGTTAAAAGTTACTGTTGCTGCTGGACAAAAGCCTCTTTCCATGACCTTCGAATCTTTCGATTCAGGGTCAATTTGAAACACTGGTTATTGATTCTGTCCAGGTCGTCACCCCATCTCCTGCGAGGTCTACCTCGTCCAAGCTCTCTGGTTGTGTTAGGGCGCCAATACGTGGTTATTTTGGCTCAAAGATGGTTGTTAGTTCGATAGCGCTGGGCTATTTTGATGTAAGTTTGTAAGTCCATAAGTTGAAAAATTCTAAAGTTGCTTATTTCTTGTCGTCGTAGAAGCTTATTATTGCGTTTTGTGTCATATGTGTCCCTTGCATTTTCAGTAATTCGATGACTTTATGCCGCATTAGCAAAAATTGATTTAAAGTTTAAAATAATTATGATATCTTTTCTAGAATAGCCTGCGGAGTGTGCAAACCCAGTTTGTAACAATTTAATACATATTCAATTTCATAAAAGAATGAGAATTCGACATTCCATGACGACAATTTATGTCATTTTCGTGCACGATATTTAAAATTATTACAACTCAAAAATAATCGTTTTTGAGCACCGAGTTTAGGATTTTCTGGGTGATCAACACCAATAACTTACACCTCTGAAGAGAGCTTTTTAATGAAAACTTTTGGTACTTATATAACTTTTGCTGAGACACTGAAGTTAAGATTGTCTTGGCTACTAACTAGCCACAAGATGTACAACATTAGAAAGAGATTTTTAAGGAGAACCTTTGCCTCTTACGACTTTCACCTTAATAAGTGACGATTTGAGCTCGGAAGTTAAGATTTTCGGAGTAATTAACAGCGAACTTTTTCAGCTGAGAACTTTTCAATGACAACTTTTGCTATTTATATGTATAACTTTTCTAATTCGCAGTCCGTTCAGAGTTATTGGCCTATTTAGCTAACTATTTGGACAACGAAGTTAAGATTGTCTTGACTACTAATTAGCCATAAGATATACATAAAGATTGAGATTTTTCAAAGAGAACGTCCTTTGCCAGTAACACAACTTTCTTCAATTCGTTGTCCGTTCGTAGTTATTGACGTAAACGATGTACACGTGGTTATTGTTTTTGAAATCACACAGCATTAAAACCATGTTAATAAATACAAAAAGAAAATAACTGTGAACAGACTCGAACTTGCGACCCGTTGTTCATCGACGAGCCACTTATTACGGTGAAAAATAGTGTAAAAAAGCTTTCTTATGATGTCTTGACAGTTGTCAGATTTCAAGGATACGGACATTACTGCAAAAAAAATGAAAAAAAAAAATTGCATTAGTGAAAATCAAATCGAATAACGCATGCACTTCTTTGTCGCAACTTGCACCGAAGACATTGGTACTATTTGTTCAAATAATAGGATTACGTGGATAAAAACGAAACAAATTATGAATGTGAATCAAAGACACGTAAACTCTAAAACTTGAATTTTCTTTTGTGGGTTTTACATGGTTTTGTAATAAAAAAAAGTATCTATCAATATCGTGGATGAATTCGGCACAAATTATTTTGAACAACAGATAGTCCTTGGGCGACGTGTTAGGTACTCGTTAAATATAAGGATTTCCGTGGACAGAGATGACACAAAATGCCTATGTATATCATTTACTACTTCGTCATCATAATGAAAGTAAAACTTTCAACTAAAGTTGTCTTTTCGTCTAATAGTGATCGAAAAGACAAATAGCCAAATATCTCCCTATGCAAGTACCTAAAATGACACAAATGAATATAGTAGATTTAACTAATGTTCCGGAAACAATGCAAAAAACAAACAACTTTACTATTTTTGTAACCTCAAAACCGCTAGCGCTATCGGTCAATGTTAAAAGGTACTTATTTAAAGTAGAAAAAAAACGAACGTAAGCTTATTTGATATCCGTAAACACGAAATTGTATGGGCCCTTGACATAATTAAGGGCATGCTGAACTATTGGCGGTGGTGGCCCGAACCAGTTTACTTGGAAATTCTCTATTAGCCTCCCCACAAATGTGTCCATTTCCAGTTCAGCTATGCGGCGACCTGAGAAAAGAAAATACTTATTATATACCCGTGTGTCTATTATGTAGGATAAACTTGCCCTTGATTTTAAACGTAGCCATAAATAAAAAATAAAATAAAACTTTTTAGTTCCTCTGATATTCCATTTTAAAATCCTCGTGTACACGTAGCCCTTTATCGAGCTGTTTAAGCTGCAGAGCGTGACAAACATTTGAATTTGGCAAAATCCGCCATTGTTTTTTATTCATTTTGATAATACCCAGTGTCACTCTCACACTAAATACAAATCTAACGACACCTCTCAAGCTAAAATAAATCGAGCCGTTCAGGCCACAGAGCCCATTCTTGAGTCATTCTTGGTCTCTTTTTGAAACTTTATGTCTTATTAAACTGTACGCACACAAAACGGAGGCGGTCTTAATGGCATACACTACATACATAACATCACGCATGCAATCACCGAAGGGTTAGGCAGAGTGAGGGTGATGCACTTAATAATACACCCACTTTTCGTCAGTTAAATTTAAAGTCCCTTATAACAGCGGGCGAGCCATCAACGGAGCACGAATACAGACTTCGTGGTTGCTACTGAAAAGGAAAAACCCAATACTATTTTGCCCGATTCCAGGATCCATATCACATTAACTCTCTCTCTTCGAGCCTTTATTCTCCCACTGCTGGGCAAAGGCCGGGAGCCTTCCTCTCATCTCTCCGTGCGATTTTCTCTGGCCTCATAAACGCCTCTAGGCCGTTACAAAATATTACTCTTACAGTAAACTCTAATCGATATACACCGATCTCAAAAAACGACCTAAATAATGTTGAACTTTGCAATGAGGGATTTTCTTTTTCAACTCTTCCCTAGTCGCTGTTAGTCTGACCACGTTACTGCAAGGAACAGAACGTCACATAATTTCACTTGGACCTAATAGTTATATTTGGAAGCTTATGCAAATGAAAGTGTCAGTCAACGAGCGTATGTGACGTGTGTTTTTTCAAGTGTTTTGGCTTTGGGACCTAGTAACGTAGTCGGATCAACGCCATCTATCGAGTTCACGGAAAATATATATTTTTTTAATTCTCAAAAGGAAACCTCTCATTAGGCACGTACCAATGCAGCTGCGGGCGCCAAAACCAAAGGGTAAATTAACAAACGGATGGGTATTCCCGTAATAAAGTGGGTCATCTTTCTTGGCAACCCATCGCTCTGGGATGTATTCATCAGCTCTGGGGAAATGCTTCTCCATCAACGACATGTCTTGGTGAGTGAAGACGATGTCAACCTGAAAAATTTTCACGATTCATTAGAGTATTATAATTGAAAAATACAAAATTCTGGATAGTATTGTCAAGGTCGCGGGGAACACCTGGATCAGGGAGGCACAAAACCAGGAAGTGTGGTGATTTCGGCTGATATGATTAAAATCTTGGATGTCTAAACTATACTGCTGTTAAATCATCAGGATCGTGAGGCATTATACTTACAAACATTTGTTTTCAAATATTTTTGCTCAGGTTGACGAGTTTCTTTTTTACGAATTACACACACATTTGGGTCCGTAGCAGCCGTTCAGTAAATCAGAAAGTCTATTTTGACGTCTCGCTACCCGTCAACCGAGTTTTATTTCTGATGATTGAATCAAAAGATCTTCTTAGGTCCATGTTTATCAAAAAGATGACGGTCTGCTTATCTAAAATCAGCTGTTTAAAACACATTTTTGCATGGGAACACGTCACAGTGACAGCTGTTTTTAGATAATCAGACTGTTATCTTTTCGGTGAACATGGACTTTAGCGTGTTAATGGCAATCTGAATTATATCGGCTCAGCACTGGGCGCTTTCGGTAGCGTTCATCAAACAAGAACAGGACAAATTATAGTAAGTGCCTCATCGTTTCAGGAATAGCACCACATTGGCACTCTAGGGCAGAGTCATTAATGAATCTTTACTTGACAAGCGCAGCTTGCGGCCAAACTGGGGAAAGATGTTTTAATGAAGCTAATAATGTAGTTTGTTGCAATATAACACTTACACCCTTCGGGACTTCATAACCTAGTATATTGTACTTCTTTGTGGATGTTCTTGCGTTCCCTGACACCACAGGCATCATTCTCATCGACTCTTTTATGCAAGCCCTCAGGTACGGCCTCCTCTCTGAGTTCGACATTATCTCCTCTCTTAGTTTGGCTTGCTTCTCTGGATTTTTCGCTAAAAGGTAAAGAGTTGCTATTACTGTGTTTGCAGCCTGAAAAAAAATCATAACATGAATTATTTGTTACCATACTCTCGATGTTTTAAAATATATTTTTCTTGGAATTTTGTTCTACCTCATATTCAACAGTGTAAACAGACTCATCGCGAAGCCGTCAACCAAGCATTCTGTACATCAAACTAAGTAACTTAACGTAAAAAATATTACTTGGAAAGGTTTTTTCTTTGGGGTGAAAAATCATGAAACGAACTCAAAACATTGTGCTGATGGATGGATTGGTGCGGGGGTAGTGGAGGTGTTAAAAGTAAAAATCTTACATTATAACTTGTATTTAACAAAAACTTTTCAAAAAGTTGTAACTTTGACCCCCAATATCTCCGTAACTAGAAGGTCCCCAGGTATGGTGTTAAACAAAAAAAAATATCGCAGTGACGACGAGACCATGTGCCTTTCGACTTTGTTAAGAGGTTTTTACACCCTTTCTACAAGATGGAAAGGACACATACACTGAAATCATTACCACTTATTCAGTACATTAGTCTTACAGGGGCGTCACCCACAAAGAAAGTTTTCGTTATTAAAGAAAATCAGGTGTTTAATTCATTTTGACCGTGTAGTGCAGTTTCGTATGCTGCAGCTGTTTTTTATTGAAATGTAAGACACAAGATGGTGGCCATAAGTATTTTTTTTAAAGGGAAATTTGGCCTTTGCACCTCAAAGAGAAGTCTCTTTGAGGTGCCGTTGACACGGCCTGTCATCATAAGAGGGATGGACGGCAAGCTAGCCCATAGCTCACCGTTCACAGGCCCGACAAGATGGTGGCCTGCGTTTCGATTTTGATTAACCACCAGAAGATTCATGTGTTTAACTATATTTTTACAATCAAATGAAAGATTTGCTTGAAAGAAGCTTACCGTATCGACACCCGCAAATAACATGTCACTAGCCATGATATGGGCTGCTTCTTCATTTATCTCCAACAATTTCTCCAGAACTCCCTTTTCCGTATTAGATACTCGTATGTTCTTTAGGTTATCCCTTCCCTTTTTGATGAAGTATTTTGTTAAACTGAAAACATGAACATTAAATACTTTGCACCAATATGCAAGAAATTCAAACGTTTTTATTCCTTAAAAATACCTTGTATCGTCCCATAGAAATATAATTGTACACTGGTTTATCTTTCTAATACAGCACTAATTTTACTATTTAATATTTGTAGCGTTCTTTTGTTGAAATGGAACGCAAATTCAAAACGCATCGTCGCCGGTAGTGACGTCAAACGAAATGCGTCAAATACACTTTTATTTGAATTTCACTACGCAATGTTTGCTTGAATTAATGATATTCAGAGTAAAAACTTAGATGTATGCAAGGCAGATAGACGGAAATGACGACAAACGCTCTGACATGAATGGCCGCGACAGTCACGGACGTTTGAACTGTCGTAGAAAATTGTAGAATAATATATTTTTTGAGCGACAAGCAGTCGTTAAACTTAACTTTTAATTATTTTGGGTTGGTATTACTATACTTTAATGAATTAAGTGAAAAAAAAATACATGCTTATTCCCTATTGATATAGTGGGGAAAATTTGACAGTTCGAATAGATTTCAATTTATTCAGGCCATATTATTAGATAAAAAGTTTCAAAGCCCTACATCCGTCAATATCAAAAAAAATCCTGCATTTATCGACAATGGAAATTGTTAATTAATTTATGAAAACTACCAGAAAGAGGAGTAACACTTACTTATCATGATGCTCAAACATCTTCATAGCTCTCTTGTACGCCGGTGTTGAGATCCATCTCCAAAGGTTTGGCTTGAAATCCAATTTACTGACCACAGCAAATAGATCGTGGACGCATTGGATTAACTCCCACTCCGGAGAATCTGCGGGCAGGTTGGGATCGAAGCAGTTCAATCGGCAACCTAGGGCAACGGTACCGATGGATTCCAGTGCCCACAAGTTCATTTCCTTGTCGAAGTCTTTCGTGATCATGTTCTTTTCGTTACGGTTAGCTTTCATTCTGAAAAAAGTAAGGTTTCGTTTTTAGTAAGATATAGTTAGACTGAAAGCCGATCAGACTATAGTTGAGAAAAGGCTAAAAAGATGGTAAGTAAGAACGGAAATGTCTACTGTGAGAGTCATCGTTCACATAGATCGTTGTAACTTCAGTCCTCCTTGCTTTGGAAACCAAATGGTCCCGAATGGCGTAGTGGTAGTGAGGCTGCCTTACGTTTTTAGGGTCCTGGGTTCGAATCCCGGTAAGAGCAAATATTTGTGTGATGAGATATGTAGTATATCAACTATGTGGTGTCCACAACACAAGCCTTGCTTAGTGTGGCAGTAGATGGCGCTGTGTGTTAATTTACTGCGATATTTTTTTATTTTTTTTATTTTTCATTTAAAAAAGTAGTTCATGTACTTGTACAACAAACAAGTTGTAAACGGACCTTTCATGAAGCAGTCAATCAAGCACCTCATAAATCAAACTCAGTAACTCTATGCAAAAAAAAAGTCTTGATAAGCGACTTTACGGTAACGGTTTACGGTAGGATTCAGTAACGCACTCAAAACATTGTGTTGATAGATGCATTGAATCAGAATAGTACAGGGGTCATAAAGGTATTTAAAGTCAATTTTTAATAGTAAATACTTGCAAAAAAAAAACTTGAAAAATGTTGAAACTTTGGCCACCAACATTTCTGTAACCAGAAGGTTCCCAGATATGTTGCAAAAAATGATCGCAAAGACGGGAAGAACAGACACCTTTCGGCTTCGGTGCCTTTTGGCTTCGTTCCGGACCTTCCGTGTCTTTTAATTTTAATTTTGATCTATGTTTAGTTTTCAATACTCGTAAATAATGTTATTTTTTATGTGTTTTGTGCTAAACGAGCTAATAAATGCTTTTTCTTTCTTTCTTTCTTTAGTACCCGGAAGATAAAATGTCATTGGCTTGCATTGAAACTGTCATTCACACCTTGAATAACCTGAGAGGATAACTCAAAACAAACCAGATCATAACGAAAAAAAACCTACTAAATTAAGCATTTAACTGTCCATCGACAAAACGGAACAAATAAAAGTCATCCTTTATTTTGCTAGGAATTTAATTAATAAACAGAGAGCAGGGAGGAAGCATTTCATTATTTCGCTTACTCTCATCCTCATCTGATTGAACTCAGTGAAGATTAGGCGATTTTATTAGATCTACTTTTAATCCACTAGCTGGACCGATGACCTGGTGAAGGTTGCGGGAATCCGTTGATGCGAGTCGCACGGGACCGGTCAATGTGGTGACACTTGGGGGCGAGGCCTATGTCCAGCAGTGGACGACTGAAATGATGATGATGATGACTTTTAATATTGCCCTGCGTGCCCTGTTGTTTGTTCATTACAGAAACCGATGAACGCTACTGAAAGCGGCAAATTAGTGGCTCAGTTCTAGAACTGCTTACCTTGTTATCATATCCTGTGCCACCTCATCAAGCGCTTTTGCGTACAATTTAACCGTCTTAGGTTGTAACATCACTGGGTTGACTGTTGAGCGGAACTCTCTCCATACTTCGCCGTGGCTAGAAGAAAAAGCGATTAAGAATTTCTATTTAAATGTTTAATAATGGCGATAGTATAACAATAAGACGTACAGCCTACGCGGAAAGTACGCTAGGCGATAGAATTCTGGTGTTATGCAATAACACCGAGGGTATGTCGGGTACAATTAAAACTGGTTCTGATATTCCATGATCATGTAACTCAACCTCTGTTTTAAGCTTTCGCAGTTTAAAACTAATCTTATATTGTCACTTACGGGATATCTTCCGTGATTATTTATTATTTTGAGGTCCCGATATTTCGACCACCCGCATTCTCCAGGATCATGCATTCGCAATCCGTGATCATGGCGCTTGCAACAGCGTCGAAATATCGGGAGCTCAAAATCACTACATATTCTAGAAAAAAGACTCCCGCCGCGTCGGTCTGTCCCTATGTATGCTTAGATCTTTAAAACTGCGCAGCGGATTTCGATGCGGGTTTTTTTAATAGATAGAGTGATTCAATAGGAAGGTTTTATTATATATGTCACCGTAAAATTGTCAAATACGTTGTATTGTAATATCCCTAGCGATATTGTAAAATCACGAAATATTGTCAAATGAACCTACTGCTTACAACAAAACGCATTATTTTTCGTGATATGCATGCGTTGGTAGTCAACTTACGCGGTGTGCAGGAAAGGAGGGGTCCCCCTTGCCCAGTGGTACTACTCTCATGAAAAGATATTGTACCATTCCTGAGAAATACCGATTATTATAACCGAACCTTAAAACACTTTATGTTCCCCTAAAAAGCATAGTCGACGGAGCCCCGCTTTGCGGGGGAGAGATACTTCCGTATGTTAAGTTGACAATAATTCGAGTTTACAATATCGCTAGAGAGAAACACGTTATATTGTAATATAACGTGTTTGACAATTTTACGGTGACATATATAATTTTACGCGGTCTAAGCCGCGGCATCGGTTAGTAATAAATAATCACGGAAGGTATTCCGTAAGTGTCCGTGGGTACCGCACGATCTCTCGCGAGGCGGCGGGCCTGCTTGCCGGATTGCCGCCGTGGGATCTGGAGGCGATAGTCCTCGCGCGCCTGCATGAGAGGCGCGCGGAGGTACTACGCCGGGGGGAAACTCCGCTGCCGCGGCAAATTGCCGCTCAGCGGACTGACCTCCGGCGCGATCTCATGGCGACATGGAGAGAGCGACTGTCGCAACCCCGTGCAGGGCACGCCACGATAGTGGCGGTAAGTCCCCTCTTTGAGGAGTGGCTGGAGAGGCGCCACGGCGTCCTCACCTTCCGCCTGACGCAGGTCCTCACCGGACACGGATGTTTCGGGAGGTACCTGCACCGAATCGGGCGGGAGGAATCGCCCGGGTGTCTCCACTGCGAGGATCGACCGGAGGACACGGTGGAGCACACGGTGGAAGTCTGCCCTGCGTGGGCGGAGCTCCGCCGTGTCCTCGTGGCGGCGATCGGCGGCGGCGACCTCTCGCGTCCGGCCCTGGTTCAATCCATGGTCCGGAGCGAGACGGAATGGGAAGCCGTCGCCTCCTTCTGCGAAGCAGTCATGCTAGCGAAGGAGGTGGCGGAACGAGAGAGGGAAAGATCCTCTCTTCCCGGCCGCCGCGGGAGACGCAACGGGCGTCGGGGGCCACGTGGTGGCTACCGGCCACCGTAGATGCGGGCCTGTGGACGGCTGGCTATGGGCAATAGCTGGCCGTCCGGCCGTCTAACGACGACGACAGGCCGTGTCGACGGCGCGTTCGTGTTCCACGCGCGCCTCAAAGAGATGTCAGCAAAGGAGAGGGGCCCGCAAGGGCCGAAGCCTGCCGGGGTTGCGGGCCTGTTCGAAAGAGATACCGCGGCCCCGGAGCGTAAAAGGCGAGGAAGGAACATGGATGGTTTTTAGTCAGTAAGAGTCTGACACTCCCTCCCGCTCCGCCCAGAGTGGGGGGGGTCATTTGATGATTTCCCATCCTTAAAAAAAAAAAAAAAAAGGTATTCCGTAAGTGACACTATAAGTATCTCATGTTACTCACTCGGAAATGAGCCCGGTGATGTGAAATTTAATTCCTTTGCTTTTCCTATAATCTTTTCTGTAGTGTTCCAGCGACTGAAATCCAGGACGGACGGGCAACCAATTTTCACTTCGCAAAACCTGTAAAATATTTGTTTAATAAATAAATAAATATCGCTGGACATTAACACACAGCGCCATCTAGTGCCACACTAAGCAATGTTGGTGTCGTGGACACCAGATAGTTGATATACTACATATATACTTTTATTTTATTTGTAAATACATACTTATTATACATACAAACATAATACTTATTTAATAAAGTTTTCACATATTTTTTCAGATCTGTTGTACTTCTTGAGGGTTTTTCCGTCGCTGCAGTTTATCTGCCGTTGGCAACATGCCGCTCGTCTGTTAGAACGTTTTGGTTTTTCCATATGTGTGGGTAGTATAGATTCAAAAAAGACACATAGTATTTATTGTTATAGCGGCATCAAATTAATTAATAAAGGAATGAATTAACTGTGATTTTAATTATCATTATTTATTAATACAGGGTTGTTATACCTGTTGCGGGCCTGTTCGAAAGAGATACAGCGGCCCCGGAACATAAAGGGCGAGGAAGGAACATGGATGGGTTTTAGTCAGTAAGAGTCTGACACTCCCTCTCGCTCCACCCAGAGTGGGAGAAGTCATTTGATGATTTCCCATCCCAAAAAAAGGGATGTTATACCTTTTTAAATCCTTGTTATGAGCCCTTTATATCAATATTTTGATAGCCCTTTATATCAATAAGTTTATATCAATATTGCGTAAATAAAAATTAATAAAAAATACACCTAACAATGAAATCTAGCCCCCATCTTTTGTTTTTACGTCATCTATCTAAAAACACTTGGACTAATGCGATAAATCTAACGATGTCTTAAATAAAGCAATCCATTTATAAGGGATAACAGAATATTATAAAAATTCCACATTTCCCCCTTAGGAGGATTTTTAGGTGGGATTTGAGGAATAAGCCTAAACAAAGATAGACGCGAAAAACATCACCTTTTCCTTGCAGGCGGGTAAAAAACAAAATGATCTTATTTACTTACAAATGCTGCACTTTCAGGATCACTTACGATGAGCAAAGGAGGTTTCGCGAATATACTGTCTAACTTAACGATTGGCCCATATGCGTTAATAAGGTTCTTGAAGGTGTTAGGGTCCTCTATGTGGCCAAATGCACCTGAAAAATACATAAGTGGTCAGACTACTAAAAAGATAAACATTAATTTACAAGAAAAGACAAATATTTTAACAGAGAAATAGTACATTTTGATACAAGTGAGGAAAGTTTGTTATTGTAATCGAGGCGGAATTAACATTCGAGCCATAGGCGAGTTTGTTATAGAGCCGAGAATTGCAATAAGAAATGTCCACGTGTATCAAACGACGTTTTTCAATACACTTTTACATAAAATGAAAGAATGAAAAATATTTTTGTCACGAAATAATATGAAACTATTTATTTTTTATTTAAAACACAAATAAATCTTAATTGGTTTATAAAAGTAAATATTAGTTTTAAATAATCATGTGCATCTATGACATTTTTGCAATACTTTAGTCCGTCAGTTAGAGTATTGGAAAGTAATAGACAAGTATTTTTTGTTTTTGTAAATCAACGAATATTGACAAAGATAAAACGCATCAAAACTCGGGAGTACCAAACAGTGATGTATTGGGAATTTTAAAAGCGTCGTATCTTCGCCAATTTTGGTTTATGTGTCAGAAGAAAAAATAAGGGTCAAATATTTTTTGATAATCTAAGTGACGGACTATTTAGTTTTTTCCAGTTAACAAGCCTATTATTGTTGTTTGTTTGATTATGAAAAGTACCTAATTGTATTAATTTCCTCGCATTATTTAAGAAATGTTTTTTCCAAGCCTTGGCCACAACTAGGCATTTTATGGACTTACGTATGCGCGCCTCTGTTGCTGGCCGCTGCAGTAATGTATTATTAACTCAATAAAGTTTGACATTTATTTCTGCAAAGTGTTGTCCGTTAATTTAAGAACAATTTTGTTTATGATTTCTCTGGACAGATACTAAAAGAAGGTCTTTTAATACTGTTTATATTTAACTCACCTCCTGGCAGGAAATGATGGATTTGTCCAATGATTGGCAAAGAGGAGGGTCCAGGAATATCTTTCCATGGCTTTACGTTCTCTGTCTTTACAGCAGTGCTTGCCTCCGCCACAGTTCTGAAAATACCAAATTTTAAGTTTTCTCTTCTGTAGTATTGCTGACTTGTGTCCAAGTCAGCAATTCATTACCATTGTGAGCAGGGCTGACTGGCCAGGCAACACAATCGTTGCATTGTTGGAATTATAACTTTCAGGTCTAAATCAAGCAGCTAGCGTTGGAAATCCAACGGCGTTTTGCCATTTTGACAAACGAAATGAATAGGTATACCCAAGTATTTAAATATGAAGACTACATCTAGAACCTATAAAAATGAAATGTACAGTCACGAGCATCAATATGTATACACTTTCCTTAAGGCGCTTAGACGAGCTACACTAGCAACTCTATTTGTGGTGGCTCAAACTTCTTTTGAAATGCTGTTAGAATAAAGTTCTAATCAGCTTGCACTACAAAGTGGTTGTTACGTCAGCCACTGCGGGCCAAAAGGCGCGAAATGAGTGGTTTCGATCGATTTACAAAAAAACTATTGATTGGATTAAAAAACTGAAACAGTATCATGTTAATATAATGCTTGTAGAATTATTTGCCAAAAAATCAGAATGATCGCATGCATATTAGTATGTTTTTTATTGTTTGAAAGATATTTTTAGAGATAAGTTCGTGATTTCTTTTTATCGAGCCAAATTAATTGTATTATGTTTTCAAAACAGTATCATGCTAGCATAAATCCTGAAGAATATCATATATTTGTCTGGTCTCGTTTATAGCAGTGAATCATGTACTTTTAGTATTTATAATAAAACTCGCGTTTAGCTCGTGTAATCGCCTTAATATTGTAGCTGTTTTCGCGAGAAATAACGTAGCTGGGAGATATGATCTTTTCAATACACTTCCTCGAAAAATGGTTCTTTTCGCACTACGATTAGGTTCAAAATCCAGTGTATTTCAAACGAGTGCATTTTTCATGTTTTTTCTACACATGTGCAGAAAAAGCATGAAAAATGCACTATACTTAGTCCAAATTGGTTCTTTGCATAATTTAAAAAAAACATTCACTTCTGACTATAGAGTCAGAGGTGAATGTTTTTTTGATTATTTCGGAAAAACGATCTACCTACGTCTTTCGTTATAACATTTTTTGAATGTTCAAATAGTGTTTATAAAGTCAATATCGTAGATAAACATGATTATTCATAACTAATATTTACTTTTTATTCAATAATAATCAACATTTATTTGTGTTCTAAATTAGAAAAATTAAATAATATATTTTAGACTGTATAACAGCTTCATACTTTTGCCTCTCCTTTCAACCTGGCGAAAGCAAAGCGCGGAAAAAATAAAATTTAAATCATAGTCTCGTGACACAAATATTTTAAATATTTTATTTTATTTCTTCAAAAGTGTATTGAAAAACGTCGTTTGATACACGTGGATATTTGTTATTGCAGTTCTCGGCTCAAAAAGACCCTCGCCTTACCGCTCGTGTGTTAGTACCGCCTTGAACTACAATAACAAACTTTCTACACTTGTATCAAAATGTAGGTACTATTTTCTTACTGTGTACGTAATAACATGAAATTTTAATCAGTACAGTAGGAGAAACACACTTTTAAAAATTCTCAAGTGTACATATTATTGGCACCTATCAAACACTTATGTACACAATCCGATAAGACACGTCGCTCGGCGACCTCTCGCGTCCGTCCTGGTTCAATCCATGGTCCGGAGCGTGACGGAATGGGAAGCTGTGGCCTCCTTCTGCGAAGCAGTCATGCTAGCGAAGGAGGTGGCGGAACGAGCATTGACCCCACTTACCTGATACATTCCTTATTAATGGCTGTCAATTTGAACAGCGGCCTAAACTTCGTCGTATGCATGTTAATGTTGTTAAAATTACACAATTAATCTAAACACTATCACACAATGAAGTCGTTATCAGTACACGGGGCACAACTTGTCTGGTTGATGATCTACGGCTCATATTATATAGTTTGTTTTTACGTATTAATGGAGTCGCATAATATGAGGAATAAGTGCAAGGTAATCTTAAAACGAAATATGAGAAAGAATAACTTATGAAGAAGGAAGGTACTCGTAAATAAATAAACTAATTAGTAGACACTGGATACACAATTTTTACAGTGTTGTGGGTAGAAGAAAAAAGTGGGTGTACTATTACATATCGATTCTTGAAGGCAAGTCAAAAGCAATTACGTACACTATGAACTATTTTTTAATGTTTCGGAAATACAAATATGTGATGTTCGGTAATGATGTATTTGGTCTGTTTTGTGAACAAATACGTAACATATCCTTGTAAGAACGTCATTTTATCATAAAATAAAAAAAATCACGAAATCATCTACGTTTCACTTGTTTATGAATTGACCTTCGCAAAAGGTCAAAATAGTTACGAAATGGGACTTTTGTGATGTTTTTTTTAGTTGTCGAAATGGGAAAGTTAGCCGGAGCCAATTATACAACTACGCGTAGCTCCAAACGGATTGATAAAACCGGTAGCTGCAATCTTTCGAATCACAATCTTATTCCGTAATCGTAAAGTCGCCTTTTGACCGATGCCTGATGAGTGCGTTGTATATTTGGTGTTTTTGTTGACACAAGTCTTTATCACAACAGCTGTTGATTGTTCCACGATACATATGCTTAGATGTTATTATTTTTGAATATGTCTAAGCTTGAAGGATTATTTTTGGTGACGAGAAATAAAAACACATTTGTCTTTAGAATTAATGGAATTGTAATCGGGTAGGTAGGGACTATTCATTTTTTTTAAAGTTTGCATGGTACCGGCTGGTTTGTGGTGTATGATGTCCCGAGATCAATAGCGGAACTGTTCTGGATTTCCAGATATAAAGTTTAAAAGTTAATTGACCATTAAAAACAATCTTATACATATCGCAACAGTCCTGTGATTGTGTCTCCTAATCTTCTATCTAATCTATCTAAATATATATATCTATATCTAAATATATATAATTCAAAGGTGACTGACTGATGCCCGGTTTCTGAGGCACTTTTAACGGTGGCTTATCTGTTCGTTAGCGCTATTGGTTCGATAACTTGTGAAAGTGCGTTTCCAAACACCGCGATGTAAGTTAAGCTCCGTTTAAACTGACGTCAACTTAACTGACCAATTTGCGGCGTTTATCGGTTCCATAACTATAATTTTGACGTTTCATTTCTCAAACCAAGCCAACTTTTAGGTTACATGTACTTGTAACGTATCTAGATGTTATTGTAATAAATTGCGCAGTAAAAGCGAAATATTAAAAGTCGGTAAAAATATTCAAAGGAAAAACAATCAGTGTTAGCATCCGCCTTTTAATACATTAATGGTTAGTAGGTATTATGAATACGAACAGCTCATCAGAGTCTGATGTGGAAGTAATGGAGTTTCATATTAATGTTATATCAGTACCCAGAAACTTAAGACGCAGGAGAAATCCTTTCGAAATATTTACGGATGAAAAATGTAAATTGAGATATCGCTTTGATAAGAACATTATGAAACACCTAAGTGATAGTAATTAATAACCCTGCTTCATAAAAAAAAAACTGCTTTTTCAGATTCCATTATGATTAAAAGAATGGATACTTGTAGCAAATACGATATAACTTCTAAAATCAAACGGCAAAGCAAAAACAATGAAGTGAAATGAGATCGAGAGTAAAGACGCTTCGTTTGGAACACAATTGACATTCACAATAATAATAATAAATCATGCATTTCAGGTAGCAAAGACCCATAGATACACAGGCAACGTCAACAATGATGTCGTTAATAAATATTTTAAGTATCATATCTTTTTAACTAAAACAGCGCGAAGCCGTTTATTTATTCTCGAAAAAAATATTCTAGTAAATAAAACTAGTATTAAAGACGAATTAAGCTAATAAAATCAATTTTAGAGACGATCTTTTAAACAGAGCCATCAAGCGGCAAATAAGGAACTAGTTATCAGTTAGATAGTTTTTGAATGGCTTGTTGTGTATTCAGAAACGCAGTGACAGATAAACGACGTTTATGTTGCGTTTAACTTTAACGAATCAATAGTTATTGAGAAGTTATGTGGGGACTTCAGAAACCGGGCATGACTGACATAGTGATCTATCAACGCACAGCCCGAACCACTGGACGGATCGGGCTGAAATTTGGCATGCAGGTAGATGTTATGACGTAGGTAGATAGGCCCAGATAAATAAAAGAAGTGGACTGTATGCTTAAAAAGGTGTAATAAAATCTAATATAAATAAAACAATAAAAATGCGTGCGATCGCGGTTGCGTTGTGAGGTGGTAATGGCGCGCGAGCTGAGGTCCGTCGCCGTGCCGCCCGGTCCCCTCGTCGCGCTGGTGTGTGTTGAAGTAATAGCGTTGCTGGTGACGCTGTGTGCGTAGACATATTCCCGGGCCACAATTGAGAGTCCATTGCAGCCCGGCTGATTGATTTGCTTCGTGCTCAGTCCGATGGTTTATCATCCAGCAATGGGCATATTTTGTGAAACGCTCTTCTGATTGTCCCGGTCATGGTGCGAATGTCCGCTACTCGAGCTTCTCCGTCTGGTCCGGGATAGAGCTTGACTATGCGTCCCAGTGGCCACTGCGCCACCGGCAGTGTCTCGTCCTTCACGATGACCAGCGAGCCGTCTGTGAGCGCGCCGTGTGAACGATGCCAGCGTGTCCTTTGGTGCAACTGGGAAATATATTCCTTATTAAAGCGTCTCCAAAAATGCTGACGTAGGAGTTCGACTCGTTGATGACGCGGCAGCCGAGCTGGGTCGCAGTCGGACATCTGTGGATGAGGTAGCACAGTTAGAGTACGACCAATTAAAAAATGAAAGGGTGTGAGAGCTGAAAGATCGGACGGATCGGATGAAAGAGGTGTGAGTGGCCTTGAATTAAGAATGCCTTCTATTTGGACTAGTAATGTATACATTTCCTCATATGTGAGGTGTGCCATCCCTAGTACTCTTTTGAGATGATGTTTCACTGATTTAACAGTGCTTTCCCATAGACCCCCGAAGTGGGGAGAGTATGGGGGAATAAAGTGGAATTTTACACCTTGTTCTGCAGCACTACTGTAAATTGACTCACTGTGATTTTTGAGAAAGTTGGTGATCACACGAGCTGCACCCACCAGATTTTTCCCATTGTCTGAGTAAATATTATTAGGTTTACCTCTGCGAGAAATGAACCTGTTAATTGCTGCTATGTAAGAATCTGTCGTCAGATCTGTAACCAACTCCAAATGTACAGCTTTGACTACAAAACAAACGAAAATACAAATGTAAGATTTGATAAGCACACTGCCACGCCCCTTACGGTTGTTTATCATAATTGGCCCGGCGTAGTCGACACCTACGTCACTGAATACAAAATTTGCGTGCAGTCTCTGTTCAGGTAACTGCCCCATGATAGGTGTTACAGTTTTTCCTTTATACCGTTTGCAAGTTACACATGATTGTGTAGTTTTTCTAGCTAGGTTGCGACCAGAAGTTGGCCAGAAAACTTGACGTATGTGTGACAATAGGAGTTGTGCGCCAGCGTGAAGAAGTGTGATGTGATATGTTGAGAATATGATTTTAGTTATGTGATGAGCTGGGTGGAGAAGGATAGGAAATTTTCTATCGTAATTATATGGCGATTGAGCTAACCTTCCGCCCACACGAATGAGTTGATTATCTCCTAGGAAAGGATTAAGTGAATTTAATTTATGTGTAGCAGGTAACTGTTTGTTATGTAATAATAGTTGGTATTCCTCAGAAAAGTGATCTAATTGTACTATCTTTGCTAACTGATACCTAGCTAAATTAAGTTCACTAGTTGATAAAGGCATGACGTCACCTATGCACACCAGCTGTTGGTGTTTATTTGTACTGATATTTTTGTTTGAATGTTTATGTTTGCAATGATGAACGAATCGAAGTATGTAAGCTACGATGCGTGTAAGTTTGTTAAAATTTGAGTATTTGTAAACAAATGAATTGTTATTATGTGCATCTTCGTGTGTGAGATGTGTTTGGGACCGGACTTCTGGAAGGTCAGATACGCTGAGATGTCCTGGTTGTTCAGGCCAGCTGTGTTTATCATCATTCCTTAAAAAGTTTGGTCCTGAAAACCATAAAGGTGTTTGAATTAATTGTTGTGCATTGGTACACTTTGTAATTATGTCTGCTGGATTTTGTTTTGTTGGTACATAGTACCATGACTGTGGTTCAGTATGTTTGAGAATGTCTGTGACTTTGTGTTTGACGAATGTTTGAAGTTTGTGTGTAGGTGAGTTTATCCAAGATAAAACAATTATTGAATCACTCCAATAATAACACCTGCAGTTGGTTTTATTGCGAAGTGAGTTTAAGACTTTTTTACTTAAATTAACACCGGTAAACGCGGCCATCAATTCAAGTCTCGGAACGGTAAGCGTTTTTAATGGTGCCACGCGTCCCTTGGCAGTTAACAGTTGAACATTGATATTGCCATCGGATGCGTAGGTACGTATGTATAAGCACGCACCATACGCTTGTTGTGAGGCGTCGCAAAAAATGTGTAGTTCAATGTTATCGCGCGATGAGTCATGGAATGCACGCCGAGGAATAGTTAACTGATTTATAAAAGATAACGATTCCACAAACTTCGCCCATTGTTGTTTAATTGAAACCGGTATTTCACCGTCCCAGCTGATGTTGTTTATCCAGATTTGTTGTATTATTAGTTTAGCCTCGAGTATGCAGGGGCTAATGAGACCTAATGGGTCGAAAATCTGACCAATAGTGGATAAGATTGTGCGTTTTGTGATTTGTTTTTGTGATGCTAACTCTGAATGTACTGTATATGAAATTGTATCTGTGTGTATGTTCCAAAAAATGCCTAGTGTTTTTGATGGATCGTTTGAACTAAGGTTAACTGTTGTGTTGTCTGTATCACTGAAATCTAATTTTTTTAGAACTGCGGGACTGTTAGACTGCCATTTTCTAAGTGGAAATTGATAATTTTTTAATTCGGTAAAAACTCCTTTTGCAATTTCCAATAGTACTGACTCGTCATCTGTTCCGGTCAAGAGGTCATCACAATAAAAATCATGCAAGATGATTTCGGAGACCAGTTTGTGATCATAGTTGTCTGAATGATTTTGTGACTTTTGACAATCTAGGCCTATTTGTTTGATGCATCGTGTTGCTAGGAACGGAGCTGATGCCGTGCCATATGTGACAGTGTTGAGCGTGTAAGTTTGCAGAGGTTCCGTAGGATGGTATCTCCATACGATTTGTTGTAGGTGCCGATGATGTTCCGCCACTGATATTTGACGAAACATTTTTTCTATGTCAGCTGATATTATGTATTTATGTTGACGAAAACGTATGAGTATTGAAATAAGATCGTCTTGAACGACAGGTCCTATTAACTGAATGTCGTTGAGTGATAGCTTTGTGGATGTTTTTGCGGAACCATCAAACACTGATCTGAATTTTGTGGTGGTGCTTGATTCACGTATAACTCCGTGATGAGGTAGATAGTACACAGGTGAGCGCTGTTTGTTTGTGTTAGTGCTGTGTGCACTTGATTGTATAATTGGTTTGTTGTGTTCTGAATGTATGTTTGCATTTTTATGTGAATGTTTGTTCATAGTCATGTGACCTAGTTGTATGTACTCTTTTATGAAGTTTGAGTACTGTTGTTTGTATGTTTGATCGGAATTCATGCGGTTTTCTATGGAATAAAATCGTTTTTTGGCTTGACTGAATGAATCACCCAAGCATTCCGGAGATTTTTTTAATGGAATAGTGACAACGAATCTGCCATCACTTTGTCTTTTGGTTGTTTGATTAAAAATGATCTCGCATGCATCTGAATCGCAAGGATCGTTGATTTGAGATTTAGATATGTTGTCTAGCTCCCAAAAACGTGATAACGGATCTGCGTTGTTGTTATTGAAAAAACAACTGTTTGTGTGTTTGTTGGTGCTTGTAGTACACCCAGAAACTAGCCAGCCTAATTCAGTTTCCTGTAGTGTTGGTTGTTGTTTACCTAACTGAACCTGACCACCACCAATTATTTGCCAGAATATGTCAGCACCTAGCAATAGGTCGATTGGGGCGGGTTCATTGAACTGTGGGTCGGCGAGTTTTAAATGTTTAGGTAGATTTAAACCCTGTGTATTGATGCGCATGTTTGGTAATGAGTGTGCTATGGTATCAAGTACTAAACATGACAAATTGGTTGTGAATGAATTATGTAATGATTTTATTTTTACATTTGTGCGATGAAATATGTTTGTATGTTGTTGATTTATGCCTGAAACTGAGCCGCAGATGGGTTCGAATGTGAGATTGAGTTTTGTTGCCAGGTTGGTTGTGATGTAACAGGAGGTACTTCCATTGTCCAGTAATGCTCTCGCCAAGTGTGATGTTCCATCACTGGCGATGACATGCACTATGGCAGTGGAAAGTAGAACTGATGTGTGTTGAGAACTACTGTTACTGGCGAGCGTGGTGTGCGCAGTGTCCTTGTTCGTTTCCTTGTGTAGGTGTAACATTGTGTTGTGTTTCTTTTGACAATATTTACATTCTCCGAAACGACAAGATTTCGTTTCGTGACCGGTGTGCAGGCAGTTAGCACAGAAATTGGAAAACTTGGAAACCTTTTCTATTCTCTTTTCCACTGTCATTTGTTTGAATTGTGGGCAAGCGAATAGATAATGGTGACCTTTACATAAGGGACAAGGACTGCGAGATTGTTTCTCTTTATTGTCTGATTTGGATGTTTGTGATTTTGAATCTAATTTATTGATGTTTTTAGTGTCTTCAAGATTTTGTAAAAGAATACAGCGATCATTGAGATAAGCTGTTAAATCTTGAAGTGTGGGCTTTTCTGCTGTATTATTGTTTATTGTTTCTTTCCAGTATCTGAGTGTTCTGAAGTCTAATTTGGAGGTAATAATATAAGTTAACATTGTGTCTACTGTAAGTTCGCCTAAATTATTAAGTGCTCTGTAATTTTTGTTTACTGTGTCTAGTAATTGTCTGAGTGCTGTTGCGGATTCTTTTTCAATGTTTTTTATGCTGATTAATGCGTGTAGATGATTGTGTATCAGTTGAGGCGTGTTATTGTACCTGTCTGTGAGGAGTTCCCAAGCTACTCGGTAATTGTCTGATGACATTCCTAATGATTTTATCATTTCTGATGCTTCTCCTTGCAGAGATGCACGCAAATAGTGAAACTTTTGAATGTTATCTATTGATTTATTGTTGTGTATGAGTGATTCAAATGTGTCTCTGTATTCAAGCCAATTCTGATATTCCCCTGAGAAGTGTGGAAGGTCAATGGTGGGTAATTTAATGAATGCTTTAGTTGCTGATTCACCTGCAGTTGGAGTTAGTACAGACCCGTTAACGCAGGCAGTTTCATTGTCTCGCTGAAGTTTGATGGCGATTGCTAGTTGATTCTGATATTCCGTTTCAAATTGCTCCCGCTCCTTCAGCTGTTCGTCTGAAACCCCAATTATGTCGTCGATGAGGGTCTGGTTTTTATCGAACTCATTAGCAAGGGACTTGTAAGACTCTAATCGATTACTCAATTGTATTATGTCTAAATCGGACAACTGTTTTTTGGATTTTAATGATTCTATATGATTTTTAAAAACCGTGACCTTTCCTTTATGACTTGATCTCCTTTTTTTGTATGTATTGAGCTGAGGAGAATCATATTCATCGGGCTTATTAGATGTTTGGGCTTGTTTAGAATCAGTCATTACTGTAATTTAATTAAAGTAATGTAATGTAATTAATGGAAACGATACTTAAGTTGGATCGGAAGTGTGGCAGGCACAGTGTGTATGTAGTGATCACGCAACTTTACCAAATTACCCTCGGTGTGAAGTCAACTCGGTACGCTGAGAGCAAGGCGATGTAATCTGTGTGATATGGAAGAAAAAAATGTATTAGAAAACGATAGTATAATGAAAAGAAATGATTGGTGATTGGAATTGATCGTTATTCTAATAGATTGGCAAGAAAATTTAGAAAAGTAAAATGAAGGTAGGCGGTGAGTGTAAAAAAAAATCTGATGCAATTATAATTGCTTATGTATGAATAATTACGTAGAAACTGTAATGGATGAATTTATGTTTGGAAATGGGAATGGATGGCAATTAAGCAAGTTGACTGAATGATTGATGACACTGAATAGATGGGTGCTTTAAAGAATGAATTGGTCGTACTCACGAAACTGTTGATACCAAACCCTTTTTTTCGTCCTTTTGCGACTGATGTGGTCGACGCTGCTTGAGTGGCTGCTTCCAGATGCTGGTAGGCTGCGCTCGCTGTTGCGATGACCGCTGTTTGACCTCCTGCTGAATTCTGGACGCGTGATGGTATTTTTCGTGCTTTGCCTCTGACGTGGCCCACGCTGCTTGCGTGGCTGCTTCCAGATGCTGGTAGGCTACGCTCGCTGTTGCGATGACCGCTGTTTGACCTCCTGCTGAATGTTCTGGACGCACGATGGTGACGCAGTTTGCGACCGCGACGCGAATTATATAACTTTTACCTATTAGAAGGCTCCGAAGGACCATAGATAGGCCCTGATAAATAAAAGAAGTGGACTGTATGCTTAAAAAGGTGTAATAAAATCTAATATAAATAAAACAATAAAAATGCGTGCGATCGCGGTTGCGTTGTGAGGTGGTAATGGCGCGCGAGCTGAGGTCCGTCGCCGTGCCGCCCGGTCCCCTCGTCGCGCTGGTGTGTGTTGAAGTAATAGCGTTGCTGGTGACGCTGTGTGCGTAGACAGTAGGCATCCGCTAAGAAAGGATTTTGATCAATTCTACCCCCAAGGGGATAAAATAGGGGATGGAAGCTTATATGAAAGTCCTTCAGTTTTAGACTTAGGATCTTCTAATTTTGTGTTTAGGCTGACGATTTAAAATTAATTTATGCGTGTTTCAGTGTGTTTTGATAACTCCACCCCGAAGGCTTATAAAGGGGATGAAATTGTATGTGAAAAATCCTTAATTTTCGACGTAAAAAGTACAAAATTTGTTATCTGGGCTTATGACTGGAAGCTGACGCAACTGCTTTATTAGAATTTCCACCCTTGAGGGGTGAAAAAAGAGCAACATTTTGTGTTTAATTAAAGTTTTTATTTTTTGAGTCACCAAACAGTATCAAAGTTAGTAAGTCTTTAGTTTTTTTTATTTCAACCCACAAAGGGGTAAAAGGGGGGATGAAGTTTTGCATTGTAGTTGTTCATTCGTTCACGAATAACAGCAGCAGGTGAGACCTTTTGCAGCAGTGCAAGTTAATAGTATAGGCCGTACACAAGTTAATAGCACACGTGACTTCGCGGCTGGCAGTACTTACCGTTTTGTAGGGACCTAGGTAAGCCGAAGATTATGGACTTACGGCAGCAGCAGAAAAAGAAAGTATGACAGCCGCCGCTCCTCCTGTGGGTGCCGCCCGCTCGCACCAACTCAATATGGTGTCACAACAGATTGATTGCTTCAATTGTACACTGAGCGAATTCACACGGGCCGCATTTTGCGCAATTACTTTAGTTTGTCAAATGAATTAATTTATTCAAAACATAAATAATTTAACTTTAAATATAACTGCTCTATTGTATTAGGTACCTAAACCTGTAATAATAGTTGTAGATATGTGTTGTATAAATAAATAAATAAAAAAAAAAATATGTATAGTAGAACGAGATAGAATGAGTAATTGTCGATATCGTATTTGATACCAACTAGATTTTTTTATTTTGTAGATTTCTGTTTTTTTTCTCTTCTGCATTTCTGATCTTACTTTTGATGAATGAAGATGAAGTCAAAATAAAAATCAAAAATGGCGCCGACGAAAGTTTTTGGATTTTTAATCATGGGTGTCGTTTCCGTGGTTTTTTGTGTCGCTGATAGTGAAAATGAGGTCCAAATTAACACGGGGAAAAAAGTTAACAGAAGCAAAAAAAACAGTTTTCCTTTTTTTTCTACGGCTTCCCCTGACACTATTTTCACCCTGCGCCACTGTTAGGTAGAGGTGTATCTAATCCTACACCCACATTTCGCACATTTAGCTTAATCCCATCAACCGGGCACAAATAATACAGTAACACTTTGCCCGTCCCGCAAATCGAACCCAGGACCTCATGCTCAGTAGCGCTTGCGACAACTCGAACAACGATGCAGTCTCACACATGACCCATCAATATTTTCACGCGAACGAAGTGGCGGGCAACAGCTAGTATACAAATATAATAACGTTTTATAATACAAGAAGTGTAGCTTATGCAGTTGTTTAATCTTGATATGGAGTAATATTGGAGTAATATTTATTTTGATTGGATTACAGAATATATAGGTTCCCAAATACATATTTTGAATGTACACCGATTTAAACAAGAGTTATGAGAAAAATACTTTTTCTACAGAAATTTTAAATTCCTCATATCTCGTCTTTATATCAGTGTCCTTTTAAAATATTTATTTGGGAACATAGATTATCTATAATACAATCGAAATATAAACACAATACCTACCTTAACAATTTGTTTGATATTCATATTATTTTGGTATTACGTTTGTATGAAAAACGCATGCTCCGCCGGCCCCTGTTAGCTGCTTAGACCGCGTGTTCCAGTAGTTGCAAACCATGGGTGATGATTTATTATTTGTATAAGACAGTCCGATTTTGAGACGGGAGGTGTTAAACGTAAGAGATTATTATTAAATAAAACCAAAGTACCTAAATATCCCAACTATTGTGAAGAAAAAAAAGAAAGAAATAAAATCACCATTTATCTACCTGCTTTTACTTATTATTAATAAAAATATATAATAAAAACCGAGATAATGGTGATTTTATTACTTAGTACGAATAATTGAGATTGTATACTAAACAATCTTGTATTGTGAGATCATAGTTCTTGCGATGTTTACTTAGGTTTAGATTGAATCGCACCTGTGCACTAACATAGATTTTGCATAATTATGCGGCCAAAATTGAAGATTTTAAACTAGTTACAAATACAAAATGTAATATCTTTCTACGTTAACAATAGAACAGACGATAATAAACCGGTCTTCTCGGCTTCAATACCCGCGCGGGGTACGTATGCAGGTAGTCGGAACTTGTTAGTCTCCCGCTACGCACGCGCTTTCGCTCTTTACGCTTTTAAAGTGACTTGTTTTTCGTCGTCAATATTTTTGATTTGAAGACAGTTTTCAAAGTAAACAATATGGATTCGAGTGCTTCAGGTAAATACTATTATTTATTATAGAAATTGTCTACTTAGTATAATTAAAAAACCTTTATTTTAAACCTTCAAAACATATTACGTTTTCTTGAAAAAATATTCTTGATTTTTCAGTTTAAAAGTAATTTAGTTATATTATCGCTTCCTCTCGCCTCAAAATTATTATTTATTATAATACTTAATACTCTTTTCTTATAATTCTGATAAAAATCAGTTGCAGGTAGGTGCAGGTAGGGTAAAAAAAGTTATGTTGAAAAATGTTCCGAAAAATTTATTTTTTTCTTTTTCGTCGTAGGTTCTCCTGGCTCATCCGGAACAAAATTAGTCACCCGTCAATTTCTCTACGATAAAATGAAAAGCCAAAATTTATTAACAATGGATGAAAAATTGGCCTATTTAGAAAATTACCTGTTTTCTTCTTACGGTGACACAGAGGAAAATATAAAAAAACTAAAGCGAAATATTGCTTACTTCAAGACTGCCATAAAGAAAAAATGGTCTAAAGCACAAAGAAAAGAAGAGGATTTCTTAAAATCTAACCACTCATGGTTAAATGGGACGTTTGAAATCCCATTCCAAGCCCAAAATCGCCCAGGCCGCCCTTCAAAATCATTTGAAGAGTCAAGTGAGAGAAGCAAGCGTCGCAAAACTGAAGTGGTTCGCTCGGCCGTAGGCGATTCTGTTATCATTCATGCTGCTCAGTCAACTTTGAGAGCTAAGGGACTTCGAAATGCATCAGAAATCCTTAAAGAAATCACAAAATCGCCAACAAGGGCAAAAAAAATAAGAAATGCTTACAAGTCATCGAGTGAACCCGACAAACACAATATATTAACACCTCAAGAAGCATTGGCGATGTTTATAGAGGCCGACCTTACACGACAGCAATATGAAATCATACGTAAGACAAATAAGTCGCTCTATCCTTGCTACGACAGATTATTAGAGGCCAAAAAAGAATGCTATCCACCTGAACAACACATAAAAGTGACGAGTCTGTATGCAGAGAGTACTTTGCAAAGTCTTATTGACATAACTCTTATGCGCCTTTCAATGTACTTAGAGGAAGTACTTTTATCTATTAGTGAAGAAGATAGACAGACTTTAATTATTATAAATAAATGGGGATGTGATGGCTCCCAGCAAGCCAGATATAAACAAAAGTTTGAAAATCCTGCTGATTCGGACGCCAATATATTTTTGAGCTCATTTGTCCCGTTACAAATACTTTGTGTCAAGGATAACAAAAAAGTTATTTGGGAGAATCCTTCTCCATCATCTCCCCGGTATTGCCGGCCTATAAGATTCAGATTTCTGAAAGAATGCAATGATGTGACCAAAGAAGAAATCAGTTACGTTGAAGAATCGGTAAAAAATTTGGTTCCCACCGAAATCGAAATAAATGGAAATAAATTTACCTACAAGCACATTTTCAAGATGACTATGATTGATGGCAAGGTTTGCAATGCTGCAACCGACACTAAGTCTACCAGTCGATGCTTTATTTGTAAAGCCACTTCAAAAGATTTTAACAATCTAAGCAAAAAATATGATGTAAGTCCTGAAACTTTAGACTTTGGAATATCTGTGCTGCATGCCAGAATCAGAATTTTTGAGAGTATTTTGCACTTAGGCTATAAACTAGTAGTTCAAAAATACAGACAGAAAAAAACGACGGAAGAAAAAGACTTGGAATTGGCCGCTTAACAAAAAATCCAAGACAGATTTAAAATTGAAACCGGGTTACTCATTGACATGCCTAAGTCCAACTATGGGAATACAAATGATGGAAACACCAGCCGTAGATTTTTCGAGAATCCCCAATTGGCATCCGACATAACTGGAGTGAACTTCGATTTAATTTACAGACTGAAAGTCATTTTAGAAACGATTTCAAGTGGATACATTATTGACGTCAAGAAATATGATGAGTATGCACTAGATACCGCCAAATTATACGTGCAGCATTATGGGTGGCACCCGATGACCCCTACTTTGCACAAAGTGCTCATACATGGTGCTGCCATAATAGAGAATTCACTTCTCCCAATAGGCCAATTGTCGGAGGAGGCTCAAGAGGCCAGAAATAAGCACTTTCGCATGTATAGAGAAAATTACGCAAGAAAATTTTCCCGCGAACAGTGTAACCGCGACATCTATAATCGACTATTATTGAGCTCTGATCCGCTCATTAGCAGTATTAGTAAAACAAAGAAGGAGAAAAAAAATATCTAAATCCTTTTCTCCGGAGACTTTAGATATGCTTTTACCCACCAAACCAGACTCCGCTTCACCAGAATCCTCGGAAGATGAGGATCTGGAGTAACGAATTGGCATGGAGTATGTGTCGACTGTCGAGGGGATACGTCAATTCATTACTCACTAACGTTTAAAATGTACATTTATGAAATATATTTTTAGGTTAGGTTTTTGACATTTTTTTTTCATAAATATGATATTTTCTAGAATAAATATTTAAAATTTCAACAGAAAGTTGTTTTTTATTATCATTTATGTCATTTAGTTTAGCAATTAAAATAATTTTGGCCGCATAAAACCTAAAAACCTATCTATGTGCTGTGTTTACGGTTTACGGTTAGCTATAAGGCTAGCTCGCCGTCCGTCCGTCTTATGACGACAGGCCGTGTCGACAGCGCGTTCGTGTTCCACGCGCGTCTCAAAGAGATGTCAGTAAGTGAAGGGGCCCGCCAGGGCCGAAGCCTGCCGGGGTTGTGGGACTGTTCGAAAGAGATACCGTGGCTCCGGAACATAAAGGGCGAGGAAGGAACATGGATGGGTTTTAGTAAATAAAAGTCTGACACTCCTCCCGCTCCGGCCAGAGTGGGAGAAGTCATTTGATGATTCCCAATACGAAAAAAAAAGGTTTTGATTGAATCGCACATACATAAAAAAACTACAGTATTTATCGCAATTTTAACATCAAAAAAAATCAAAGACGCGCGGCCGTTGAGCGACAATATCAAATTGGTTTGATAGCCCTGCACTCACGCATAAAGTCGCTTGCTGTTTAGGCCCGCAATATGAACGCAACGAACGGATATAGGAAGGTTTGAAAAGTACGCTCGCTTAAGTCGCTCACGCCCGCTGTGCTAGGTACCTTCACCGCTTCAGCTTCTTGTAGCAGTAAACAGCGGTTTCATACACGTTTAAATAAATAAATAAATATCGATGGACATTAAACACACAGCGCCATCTAGTGCCACACTAAGCAAGGCTGTGTCCTGGACACCAGATAATTGATATACTACATATATACTTTTTTGTTTGTACATACTTATTGAATATAAACATCCATGACTCGGAAACAAATGTCCATGCTCATCACACAAACATTTGTTCTTACCGGGATTCGAACCCAGGACCCTAAGAACGCAAGGCAGCTTCACTACCACTACGCCATTCGAAAAAAAAACAAAAAAAAAAAAACAAAATTCGATAGGGTTAACTCGGGCCCTAGTCCCGCCCGCAGTATGAACCTAGCCTTACGGACTCCTTACGGATTATGACAGTGAGAGCAAAAAGAGAGGTCCTGTGACGGCGCACACAGTTGTGTGTTTTATTTTCCTCTGCCTGTTAAAAAAAGTTAGTTGGGAGAATATTAATAAATCATGGAAAATTAAACAAAGTCTAAGTTTGTACAAAATAATTTAATTTAAAGAACGCACATTGATAAATCATAAATGATTGTGACTTTATTACAATTTTTTACTTATGCTTTATTATCTATGCTATAGTATAATTATTATTAAAATATCTCTTCTGTCATGAATAACACAACAAGCCATCACTGAAAAGTAGGAATCTCTTCAAAACAATTCATGTTGTGGATCGTGAGTTAACCTTATTTAAAAACAATTGAAATTCGTACTTGATTGGTTGTTCTTAACTTTGAACAATACTTTTATTTTCAACTATTTAATAAAGTTGGTTTTGACTGTAAAACAAAAGAAGTCCAAACAAGACTAGACCTAAAATAGTACCTTGGGAATTCCTTTTTATATCTTGGGTACTTTAACGTAGAGCTGCATGAATTACTTTATATTAGAATGCAATTTTGTGATATCGAATGCTTTTTTGTAATCTGGAAAAATATTTCCTTATTTTACATCCTTAAACACGAAATTGAAAGGACCCTTGATGTAATTAAGGGCTTGTTGAACTGTGTTTGGTGGTGGACCAAACCATTCCACTTCAAAGTTCTCTATTAGCCTCGCCACAAATGTATCCATTTCCAGCTCAGCTATGCGACGCCCTGGGAACGAAAAAAATGTGTTTGAAATTATGGAAGTACTTGAATGGAGTGATGATGAAGGTAATTATGTCAGCTTTTGATTTAAACGGACGATCTCAGTCTACATTGAGCGAGGATTTTTACAGGGTGAAGGCCGTGCACGTGATGATTATGATTTCAAAAATGTGAGATCAAATTAAACAGATATACAGACGTGGTTGTGCAAATGTCCTTTTGCTTGCTATTTAAAAAAAATGTAATCCAATGTTAATTTACCTATACAGCTCCGGGCTCCGAAGCCAAAGGGTTGATGGACAAACGGACTGGTGTTCCCGTAGTAAAGTGGGTTATCTTTACTGGCTGTCCACCGCTCTGGGATAAACTCTCGAGGCCTGGGGTAATTCTCTTCCATTAGAGACATGTCTCGGTGAGCGAATACAACCTGCATCTGAAATAGTCAATGTAAAAAAAAGACTTTTTTGAAGTTATTATTACTGCTACTTAGTAACTGATACAGAAATGCAATAGTAGGATATTTGTTAGACACTGTTTAATATAGCTCTTTTGTTTATTTTACACAATTATTTTTTTTACTTCTTCTTTGTGAGTGTGAAAACGTTGTAAAACTTTTAAGTTCTTTTTCATCCCTTCTATTCGAAAATTGTCGTTTCGTTACATAAGCAGGAGCAAAGTGGCTCATTTGTCCACTACAGTTTTTTAGCGGGCAGTAATGTGATTTGAATTTGGAACATGAATCGTTCATTGAAATTTAACAGAAAATGTATAAAATAAATTAAGCGTCCGCGTACATCGAAGGATGTGGTACCATTCCAGGTTCCTGGTGTTTATATGATCGATTGCAGCTGCGGGCGTTGCTACATAGGCCAAACGAAGTGAACAGAAGGGTCAAAGAACACATAGCAGCGGTCAAAAATCGACAAACAAACAAGTCGGCTATTGCGGAGCATGTAATAGACTCAGGACCCAGCCACTGGATGGAGTTACACAATCCAAAAATCCTTGCCAATGAGAGGCACTATTATAACAGAATGGTTCGGGAAGCGATTGAGATCAAGAAGCACCCTAATTTCAATCTCGAAGACGGCTTCAAACTCTCTTCAGCTTGGAATCCAGTGATCACTAAGTGTACTCGTTAAGTGAAATCGCCTCAATATACGGACACGGTTAGTGTAGTGTGCTGTCCTAGTGTGAACCGGTCCTAATTAACATTTATGAAGATCAAGTGAGGGTAGTTGAATAAACGCCTTCTGTTTGCTGTGGCGGTACCTCCAACACTTCAGTCTCACCGCGACCACGGCTGGTGCAATCCGGTCGAAACGTCGGGCTTAAATTAAAGGTAAATTCGCTATAAATACCCGTCTTCACATGTTTAATAATGTGTTCTGATCGTGAAAGTTTAAAAAAGTCAAACAGTGACATCAAACTGGCACGGTTTGCCTTTTCCATAATTACCCGGTTTAAGCGAAATAAAATATTTTCATTTTAATATACAGATTAGGGGCCCAAGATATACAGAGTAGACCGAAGCCCTTTAATACGGGAAAATGAAAGCAGCAGCTGCTGAGGAGCCGCTGCAGCTTTCATTTTTTCACTACAGGCGACTAAAGTCGTCACAAGTGTGAAATGTACACATCTAAACCGACGAGTAATTTCATACTTACATCTTTAGGTATGTTGTAGCCCAAAATGTTGTATTCCTTTGACGTTTTTCGTATATTTCCAGATACTACCGGCATTATTCTCATGCCTTCTTTGATACAAGCCCTCAGGTATGGTCTTCGTTCTGATTTCGACATTATTTCATTTCTCAGTTTTGCTTGCTTGTCCGGGTGTTTAGCCAGAAGATAGAGAGTTGCTATAACTGTGTTGGCGGCCTGAGTTAAAGAAAAAGTTTTGAAATAAAACATTTATTTATTTCAGGTCAGATAATTATACTTGCACTAATATGCTCTATGCTGCACAATATTATTAGGACAAAATATTATTGCAGATTTCCGAAATGTATACTTCTTGATTAACTGTAAACTTAGCAACATTAAAACTGAGTTTAAAAAAATGTAATGTAATGTGTGTATATTTACCGTATCCACACCGGCAAACAACATATCACTAGCCATAATGTTAGCCACTTCTTCATCGATTTCTAACAACTTTCCTAAAACGCCTTTCTCGTTATTAGAACTGTTCTTGAGCTGTTCCTTTCCTTTTTGAATGAAGTGCTTTGTTAAGCTACAATAATGCTTTGTATGTTAAATTTTATTTTGTAATTGTTATTTAAGAAAATTTAGTAATGATTTGACATTGAACTTACGTTTCATGATACTCGTACATTTTCATAGCTTTCTTGAACATTGGCGTCGACACCCATTTCCAAATGCCTGGCTTGAAATCTAATTCATTGGACATCACGAACAAGTCGTGTACGCACTGGATCAGCTGCCATTCTGGAGAGTCTGCCGGCAAGTTGGGATCGAAGCAGTTCAGGCGGATACCAAGGGCGACCGTGCCGATAGATTCTAAAGCCCACAGGTTCATTTCTTTGTCAAAACTCTTGGTAATCATGTTCTTATCATCGCGGTTGGCTTTCATCCTGAAAGCGATTTAATCCATTTGAGTGCGTCCATTAAAAGTACTTAGGTATTTATTTAATGTTGTTCATAGCTGACCTTTTGACCATGTCCTGTGCTACTTCATCAAGAACTTTGGTATACTGTTTGATAGTCTTAGGTTGTAACATTACTGGATTGACAGTTGAGCGGAAGTTTTTCCATGCCTCACCGTGTCTGGTGGAAAAATATCACTGTCATGATACATCATCATTTTTTGTTCCTCACTTATGGTGTTGTTTGTTTCACTTACTCAGTTACAAGGCCTGTGACGCCAACTGTGTGTCCTTTGCTCTTCTTAATTTCTTTTCTATAGTATTCGAGGCTCACAAATCCTGGACGGACGGGCAACCAATTCTCACTGCGTAATATCTGTAAACATTTATGAAATGTTATGTCGGAAAATTCATACTCTACCTACAGCTACTATATTAAAATTTGGAAGGTATCTCTACTTGAAATTTCTTTCAAAGTAAGCATTATCTTTGTACCTATTTTTCTGTTCCTTTCTTCTTTTGTGTACTTAGTACCTCCATAAACTTTTAAATATATGTATTCATGTTAAATAAAAAGTATGTTATTTTACTTACATGAGCTGCACTTTCGGGATCACTGAGTAGAATCATGGGCTGAAAGCCGAACATTCCATCGAGTTTAACGATTGGCCCAAATGCCTGAAACAATTTCATCGTGAATTCCATTCCACCGACGCCATCGAAATGACCTGAAGAAAAAGACGATTTTAGTAAATTTACACACAATATTGTAGTAAGTGCATTGTAGTGCCACAAGATTTTTTATCACTGGTTTAAGATTAAGAGAGGAGTATTTTTTGGTAACATTTGAAAATAAAACAAGATGGGAAGATCCTTGTACAGCTATAAACGACGAGTACCGGTTCATCAGTGCGGTAGTCTTTACTGCCGAGGATACATGCAACACTGATGGGACATATAGCATTTTTAAAAAGAAATTCTGCTCAAAGAAAATTATGATGGCCGTTAGTGTTCTCGTGGACATACACTTTTAAAGGAAGCCTAGGTCTTCTACTTTTTTTGTTTCCAATACAACTCACCTCCAGGCAAAAAATGATGAAGTTGACCAATGATGGGTAAAGATGAAGGTCCGGGAATCTGTTTCCATGGCTTCACGTTTTCAGTCTTGGGAGCAGTGCTTGTTGCTGCTACCGTCCTGAAAACCACATTCAACTTACTGTCAGTTAATCATTATTTGTTTAGTATATTCCCAACTATGTTAGGGTCGGTTTTCAATCTAACTGGATGCAGCAAAATACAGCTCACCAAGTTACTATTAATAGTAGCCGTTATTGTTTTTTTTTTGGGTATTTCTCAAGACAAACTACAACTACTGATGCAGTTAGCCTGTATCATCCCACTGCTGACCAAAGGCTTCTCGTCATGATTTCCAGTTGTTTCGACCCAGCGTTCAACGTCTCGCAAGTTATAAGTACCTACTAAAGTTTTTCTTTTTATTTTGTTGATAATGTCAAACGTTTTAAACCTTCCGTCCGTTGTTAAATCTCCAGGAGATTTATGTAATTGTATAACTAATGTGTCTCTTCGTTATCAGTTAAAGTTTTAAATTCGGCTGCCCCATTTCAAAACCTAGTAAAGGACAATTTTTCCAAAAATCGTTTTATTGCATAAACTTCCTTACCTAGTAAGTCCCTACCGAATACAAAAACACCAGCGTTAAAAACTCACTTAAAAGCACATTTATTTAAGCATCGATACCTAGTAAGTGCCCTATCCACTCCCTCGTGACCAGTTTAAAACCTAGTAAGTCACTTCAACCAATTCAAAACCTAGTAAGTCTCTAGACTTACTAGGTTTTTACCAATAGTATTTTTTTTACTTAACATAAATACTTTTTAAAGGCTGACCTATATTACGTTTATGCGCTCTCCTGTAAAATTTTGTTTTAGGTCCTTACTAGGTTTTGAAATGGGGCAGCCGTAATATCTACGAACAAAAACTGCAAGAGCACTCAATTTGTATAGTTGGTTTATGCTATTAACATAATATTTCTCGAAGCGTTTGAAATCTGACCTTGAGTCTCGCCTCTCAGACATTACTATTTTTATTTACTGAGAACAAACAACTAGAGCGTTCTAATGAAGGATAAACATATATATGTCACCGTAAAATTGTCAAATACGTTACATTGTAATATCTCTAGCGATATTGTAAAATCTCGAAATATTGTCAAATGAACATACTGCTTACAACAAAATGCATTATTTTTCGTGATATCCATGCGATGGTAGTCAACTTACGCGGCGTGGAGGGAAGGAGGGGTCTCCCTTGCCCTGTGGTGCAACTCTCATGAAAAGACTGATATTGTACCATTCCTGAGAAATACCGATTATTATAACCTAACCTTAAACACTGTATATTCTTCTAAAAAGCGCCTATTTCCGAGTGCACGGTTTAAAGGAACCTAACTAACCTAACGGGGGGGTGCCCCAAGTCCCAAGTATGGGGGCAGAGATACTTCCGTATGTTCAGTTGACAATAATTCGAGAGTTGACAATGTCGCTAGAGAGAAACACGTTATATTGTAATATAACGTGTTTGACAATTTTACGGTGACATATACAACTAAGGTCCATGTTCACCGAAAAGATAACCTGCTGATTATCTAAAACCAGCTGTCACTGTGACATGTTCCCATACAAAAATGCGTTTTATACAGCTGTTTTAGATAATCAGAATGTCATCTTTTTGGTGAACATGGACCTACTCGTAAATACGGAGTCTATAAACCAAAAGTATACTTACCGGATAAATTCTTTATTAATCGCCACTAAGTTAAACAGCGGCTTACACTTCGTTGTCTGCATTGTGATGTTGTTGAATTATACAATATCAAGTAAAGGTGATCAGTCTATTGTTATCGTATCACATGTATCTACTACGAAAGTTGAGATATTACTGATAGATCCCTGACCGTGCACCGTTGATTAAAAGTAAGTAGGGTTTTTATCTTCAAATTTTGTTGACGGCCCATTTTTTACATACGTACATAATATGATTATCGATAACATCTACTAACAGTTTATCTTCGAATTCACAATTGCACAACATTTCGTGTAGGTTATGTTACCGTGTTATTAACTGTGACCGTCCTTAATTCATAAAATAAAAGACAAGCGCGGAACATTTGATTTAAAACTAATAAATACTCACGGTATCTTTGGTAAGACTGGTTCTACCATTAGTGTTTTTAAACGCCTTTGACCTTCACCTGGAGATGAAATCGTTTTATCAATACAGGCTGTAAACCACTTCATCAAGAAGCCGTCAACACAGCATTCTGTGCATCAAACTAAGTCACTTTACGTAAAAATTATTGCTGGAAAACAACTTTTTTTATTTTGGTGAAAAATCATGTTCTGTGAACTTCTGTGGTAGAACGCAATGTAACGCACTAAAAAAATATGCAGATGGATAGATCGAATAGTGCGGAGGTCGTGGAGGTGTTTAAAGGACACTAAAAACTTTTATTAAAAAAAAGGTTGTCAAAAAGTTGTAACTTTGAACTTTGGTAATAATGGGAAAAATGGGGGATATTTCCGTAACTGGAAAATTAGCAGGTATAGTGTAGAACAAAAAAAGGATCTCAATGACGGGGATAACAAGGCCTTTCGACTTCGTTAAGAGGGGTTTTACATTCTTTAAAGATAGGTTCAGCCATTCAAATGGCAATCGAATCATGTTTTATAAAAGTCTGCTTTTCTTGGTTTGCTGTTTGCTGTTGAGTGTAAAAAAAACTTCTGTCATTGTTACTTTACATTTTTCACAAGTGATTCTAGCTATTTTTAGGCATGATATTTAAAAAATATGGTAATCTCTGTTATTTATGTCCTATCTAATTTTAGGCACTATTTATAGAATGTTTGTCAGTAATCGCAAATACGCCAGCAGATAATCTATATCTACAGTGTTACCACGCTGTTCCCCTAGTCTACGGATTCTGATGCAATTTTCTTATTCTTATTCTTTATTGCACACAAAAAAAAAACAACAAATATAAATATTACTTGCAATAATATAGCTTATGTACAAAGGCGAGCTTAACCCAGAGTTGGGTTTTCTTACAGCAAACCTAATTTTGAAAGCGAGATTTGCAAAAGTGAAGAACAATAATTATACAAAGAGACCGAAGTCCTGACGGTGCGTCAACTGTATAATTCCACGTTCTTATAAATCATCATTCTCTCCTGGTTTACAATCCAACGCTGTCTAGTCTAGGGGAAAAAGACGCGATATGACCTGATTCGTTTTTTTATGAAATAAAAACGCTGTTCATAAACTCAACTTGTTCATTCCAAACTGCTACAGAATTCAGTTTCAATATACAGTGTGCACTCGACACGTCTTAATGCTACGATAGCCAAGCACGAACTAAGTACCGACTGCCGGTGCTGCCGGTCTGTCCCCGGAAGATATCATTGTCGCACTCTTAACCCAATACCGTAACGATACTCGGGATCATGATAGGCTACAAAAGTGACAGCTAGTGTTGCCAAATTTCTAAATAAAATTATCTTACAATGAAAAATCACGCCAGTTTAATTTTTTAAATGAAAATCTATTAGATCAAATGATTAAATTTACTTTTTTATCTACACAGGAAAATCTCGCGACAAGCTTTAATATCGTATAAATTGTGTAATGAGGTTATAAGTTAAAAGTAAAAGTTTTATGGGAAAAGTATATTTAATTCTTCTCAAGGCATTTAAATAAAAGCTTGTTGAATTAAAAAAAATATCTTTACTTTTAATTTTATTTTTAACTTTTAGTATTTATGATTCGTGATTTACTACGGCATAGTTCGTTGCGCGTAGCGGCGTGTTTCCGTAGCCCGTAGTGATTCGTAGTACGCACAAAGTAATGTTTTGAGCACACATTACCTATAGAAAAGAGAAAGTAAGAAAAAGTATTTATCAGACTCATCTAATACCAAAGTACTCATCAATACGAATGAAACGAGCCCTAACTCGAAGAAATTATGTCGTTATATTACGGACATCCTATGGCCACCTTCCCGCTCGTCAGACCCTGGATACCATTTAGAGACAAAGGACTCGTCAAGAAGAATCATACGAGCCGAAACTCGATGGGGTTATGTCATTTTATAACGGAGTTCCTATGGCCACCTTCCAGCTCCATCATCAGACCGTGGATACCACTTGAAGATAAAGAATTCATCAAAAAAAATCAAATAAGTCCAAATTCAATGAGGTTGCGTCGTTTCATTACATTTTTCCTGTGGACACCTTCCAGCTCCATTTTCGGATTAGCTCCGTGTTATCATATTATTGCATTGCCTCGTGATGTACATATGCGTGCAAAATTTCAGCTCAATCGGTAACTAGGAAGTGGATCAAATGTAACTAGCAAGATTTGATTACAGACAAACATCAGGACAGGTTGGACTAAATAAAAGCTTTTAATACAAAACCATTATCTTTTTATCTTTATAATGCAAACATTTCATAAAATCAATTAATTCATGTTAAAAATAAATATAAATTGGAAATATCAACTGACTGACTTGACTGATACCTTCTTAAATGTGATATTGTCTTCATTTTTCATAGCAGTGGAATGATGAAGTTACCGCAGAATATTAAAACAAAAAAGGTCCTAGAATTAGTTCCTTGTGAACTTCTTCATAAAATAGTCTATTTACAAGTAATAAAAGTAACGTTATCAGCTATTTGTGTTCCACTGGAGAGCAAAAGTCTCATGCCCTACTTCCACTTTTATGTGTTCATTGCATTTTTGTGTAAGTTTATTGACCTTATAAATCTAAATATTTATATGATTGAAAGCTTTAGTGACGTCACTAAAGTTTTCGACCATATAAATCATTAGATCTAAAAGGTTTTTGACATCTTATTTGACATCCTTAAATATGAAGTTGTAGGGTCCCTTGATATAGTTAAGGGACGTTTGCATTGATTCTGGTGGTGGACCAAACCATTCCACTTCGAAGTTCTCGATTAGCCTCCCCACAAATGTATCCATTTCCAGTTCAGCAATGCGACGCCCTGGAAAAGATGAAATAATAAATTAATTTATGGCTGTTATTTTTGGATGCATCCGCTCTTGAGTTAAACTACGCCTAAAAACTGAGTGGCAGCAGCTGGATACAATTCCGAGGATAAGGATTAATGGAGTGGTGCATTGGATTGGAGGGGCATTAACGTCTCCAATCGTTCAGCAATATTGCTGTAGATTGATGATTTAAATTTGTGCAGACAAATCAAGTAGGTAGACTTTATGACAGTGCATACACCTTAACTGTTTGTTTCTAACACAGGAACTACATTGCAAAATTAACCCGTAGCAAGAGTGAGCCTGTTTCGTCTGTGATATTACCACTTTTGTCCGCGTTTTTAATCGGTCGCATTTTACTATGCACTCCCGATATTCATTTTCTTAATGTCCAAAATTCCAATCAAAGTTATTATAATTTACCTATACAGCTCCGGACTCCAAAGCCAAAGGGTTGATTGACAAACGGACTGGTGTTTCCGTAGTAAAGTGGGTCATCTTTACTGGCTGTCCACCGCTCTGGTATGAATTCTCGTGGCCTGGGGTAGTTCTCTTCCAGTAGCGACATATCTCGGTGGGCGAATACAACCTGCATCTGAAATGGTAATGCAAGCATAAGTTAAAAAAGTAAGTAATGTTTTGAAAGGGATACATTATTACTATAAAATTATGTTAGTTCAACGATATACATTATGTTCATAGTAGCCCAGTAAAGCTTAATATAATGCGGTAAGGAAAGCAAATGATGCTTGCATGTAACTAAAGTAAACTAAAGTCACAAATGAGAAAATTTACACATTTAAACGTTCGAATAGTTTCATAGTTACATCTTTAGGTATATTGTAGCCAAAAACATTGTATTCCTTTGACGTTATCCGCATATTTCCAGACACTACCGGCATTAGTCTCATGCCTTCTTTGATACAAGCCCTCAGGTATGGTCTTCGTTCTGATTTCGACATTATCTCCTCCCTTAGTTTGGCTTGTTTTTCCGGGTGTTTAGCCAGAAGGTAGAGGACTGCTGTCACTGTGTTGGCGGCCTGAGTAATGGGAAAAGTCATTTTAGTCAAGGATTTTTTTATTTCACTTTAGATATACACTCATCGTTTATGCTTGGAAATAGGAACTAAAAGTATATGAATTTTCGGGAATGACTATTATAAGCATCATATTATTGTATATTTTATATTTATTTAACTTACCGTATCTACACCAGCAAACAACATATCACTTGCCATAATGTAAGCAATTTCTTCATTTATTTCTAACAGCTTTCCTAAGACACCTTTCTCGTTATCAGATTTGTTCAAGAGCTGTTCCTTTCCTTTTTGAATGAAGTGTTTTGTTAAGCTGAAAGAAAGAAAAATGTAACATCATCTACAAATTATTTACTAAGTTATTTTATTTAAAAAGGAAATAATTGTATTCATTCGACACTGAACTTACGTTTCATGATGCTCATACAACTTCATAGCTTTCTTGAACATTGGCGTCGAAACCCATTTCCAAAGGCTTGGCTTGAAATCCAATTCATTGGCTACAACGAACAAGTCGTGGATGCATTGGATCAGCTGCCATTCTGGGGAGTCTGCCTGTAAGTTGGGATCGAAGCAGTTAAGGCGGATACCAAGAGCGACCGTGCCGATAGATTCTAAAGCCCACAGGTTCATTTCTTTGTCAAAATTTTTGGTAAGCATATTTTTTTCGTCACGGTTGTCTTTCATCCTGAAATTGTTTTTATTGATTTTTAGTTTGACCATTTAAAAGTATTATATTGTTCATTTAATGTTGTTCATCACTGACCTTTTGACCATGTCTTGTGCGACTTCATCAAGTATTGTGACGTACTGTTTAATAGTCTTAGGTTGTAACATCACAGGATTGACTGTTGAGCGGAATTCTTTCCATGTCTCACCATTGCTGGAGATAACGTTTCAGTGTTGTAGATTAAATGAAATAGTTAATATATATAATTGTGTTATGGCTAATAGCCCAAGTACAGCTACACCTATTTTTAGCCACATGCGGTTAAACTTAAATGTATCCCTTTATCTTCTTCGGTCAGAACTAGGTTTAGCCTTCATCATAGCGGCTAGAACTAGGAGCAGTAGCACAATCGTGGTTATACCTAGTTCCAGTATTTCGAGTACTTTTCCACCAGCCCGCGTAGCATGACCACCGTAGACACGACAGAGAGACGACAAACCTTTTGTTCATCTGTAATTTTGTCGATTCAATGACAGATGAACAAAAGATTTGTCGAGTCTCTCTCGTTTCTCCGGTGGTTATGCTAAGTGGGCAGGTGGTATTGAAAAATTCCACCCCGTATACTTACTCAGATAGAAGGCCTGTGATGTTAATTGTGTGTCCTTTGCTCTTCTTAAAATCTTTTCTGTAGTATTCGAGGCTCGGGAATCCCGAGCGACTGGGCAACCAATTTTCACTGCGTAATATCTGTAAATCATTCAGATATTATGTAGAAAATAATTTTTGTTATTTAATATTGTATTTGCTCTTTCTTTAACGTGTTATCCATGGAAATTCAATAGTAAGTGACTCGTCTTACGTGTGCCGCACTTTCAGGCTCAAAGAGTAGAATCATCGGCTTCTGGCCGATCATTCCATCGAATTTAACAATTGGCCCATACTTCTTAAATAGGCCCATGGTGAATTCAATTCCTTGTAGACCTTGGAACTGACCTGAATAAAAATGTCAGTACAAATTAATCTAAAAAAAAAAACGGAATACTTCTTGTAGAAACAACTTGATTTTTCCCTGGTTTAAGACTCTTAAAAGGACTTCTACTATTTTTAGGGTTAAAACAAAGGGTAAAAACTGACTGGACGCTATTACTAACATTCCACTGTCTATCTGTCTGTCACCAGGCTGTATCTTATATAAACCGTGATAGCTAGACAATCGAAATTTTCAGAAATGATGTATTTTGGTACTGGTATAACAACAAATAATAAAAAAAAAACATACGGAACCCATCACACGCGAGTCCGACTCGCATTTGGCTGGGTTTAGTTCCAACAACCTACCTCCAGGCAAAAAATGATGAAGTAGACCAATGACGGGCAAAGACGAGGGTCCGGGAATGTCTTTCCATGGTTTTCCGTTTCCAGCCTTCACTGCAGTGCTTGCTTCCGTTACCGTTCTGAAAATAACGTTTATCATCTAACTAATCGTCGTGAATTTTTCTGACTGTTTGTTTTTTTTTGCCGACCGATTTTTTCTTAAACACACAATGACTAGTTATTAACACATTAACTCTATAGGTACTAGGAATAAAAATGTGTCACCCTTGCGGGCCCCTTGATTTTTGCTGACATCTTTTTGAGGCGCGCGTGGAACACGAACGCATCGTCGACACGGCCTGTCGTCATAAGACGGATGGACGGCAAGCTAGCCCATAGCTCACCTTCCACAGGCCCGCGGCGGCTGCTGGGGCGAGAGGTTCTCTCCCTCTCGCGTTTCACAACCTCCTTCGCTAGCACGACTGCTTCGCAAAAGGAGGTCACGGCTTTTCATTCCGTCTCTCCAGACCATGGATTGAACTAGGGCCGGACACGAGAGGTCGCCGCAGCCGCTACGAGCGCACGGCGGTGCTCCGCCCACGCTGGTAAACCTAGACCGTGTCCTCCGGTCAATTCTCGCAGTGGAAACACCCGGTCGTTTCCTCCCACCCGATTCGATGCAGGAACCTCCCGAAACAATAATTATGTATCATTGACTCTTCTATGAACACGAACTGAAAGCGTGCACTTTATCTAGGACTAGCGGACGTCACGCGGTTTCACACGCGTAATTCCCGTTCCCGTGGGAGTACGGGGATAAAATATATCCTATGTTACTCGTGGATAATGTAGCTTTCGAATGGTGGAAGAATTTTTAAAAACGGTCCAGTAGTTTTTAAGCCTATTCATTACAACCAAACAAACAAACAAACAAAGTTTTCCTCTTTATAATATTAGTGTAGATAGATGGACGTCAATGATATAGATAATATTTTAAACTACATATACATCGTGATTATCTTTATTAGTTTTATTGTGAAGCAAACAAAATACGACCTTGACACTTTTGGCTGTCATACATTGCTATTTTTATTTACTGAGTATACAACATTATTTTTTGTTTACACTAAACCCGAAAAGAGGTCATTGTACTCATCATTTTGAACAACTTTTTATATGGGACGAACCTTGAAATCGCGAAATAAATCAGCTGTTCCCTACATTTTGACGGAGTTATGCGAACATAAATGTAGGGAACAGCTGTTTTTTTTATGTTGTATATTATCTAAAACTCCTGGCATGGCTATGTTTGAGACATTATCTACTTTTATCAGATACTCCTTTTCCCAATCAACATCTGCTTTGCCCTTTCTGCAACAATGTTGAAGGTCAGTTTTCAGTCTAATAGGATGCTGCTGAATGTATTAATGCGGTTTTAATCTCACTAAGGAAATCAGGAAATAGATATTTTGGTTTAGTCTATATAATTCTCGTAACGTTCCATTTACATTTGATCCAAGTTTACAATAAAACGTTTATAACGTTTTATTGTAGATACGGCTGTTCATTGTTATTTACTACGGAACTACTATAACCTATACTAACTAACAAATTAATATTATTAAATAATGGTATTTACCCAACCTACACCTACATACCTATATACATAAAAAATACAGTCATATCCAGTATGTGTAGGATACCCCGTCGGTGATACATGCTTTGTTATTTGTATTGAATAAACGAAACAAGAGAACCAGTGAAGTAGACGTAGAACTATAACCTATTATCACTATTTACAACAACATTACGGAGTTCAATAGTCCAAATTGCTTACCTGACAAGTCAGAGACTCATAGGCGGCATGAACCACAAGACTAAGTAAAAAAGTGAGTAAGTGTAGGTACCTGACAAATTCCTTATTAAACGCCACTAGCGACGGCAGCGGCTTGAACTTCGTTGTCTGCATGTTGATGTTGATGATTACACAATGACAAGTAAGGTTAATGTACTGTTATCGCATCACGTGTATCTACCACGAAAGTAGAGATACAACTGACAGATCCCCTCATGCTTGCCAGTAGGTATATATATTGCAGATTTTTCCTCATACACTGTTGATTAAACTAGTTTTTATCTTTAAATATAGTATAAATCCCTCTTTTCAAATACGTAAATAGAGTTTCGGTAACACGTTGAATCGCTTTATCTTCATATTGACCATTGCACAATATTATGTGTAGGTAAAGTAAATTTAAATGAGATTACGACACAATCTTTCATTCGTTTTCACTTCATTGACAAAATAAATGACAATCACGGAACGGTCGATTTAAAACGAATTAATTGGCTGATCAATGATATGTTGTAGTGAACTATGAATGATCTGTCGAGACCAGCTACGCGATGTGTGTTTACAAAACGACTACGACCTTCATTATTTAATAAAATGGAAGCGAATTCAATCATTTGATAAACGTAATTTAGCTTCAACCATTACAATAGCAGTAGTATCGTGTTGAAGTACAGTCGGTTTTTCATTAATTGATGATTATTGAACATTTACGTGTTATTGTATTTTTGAGCATTTTTTACATTTTATTGAGACTAGCTATTGTACAGGTGTACTGTTGTAAAAATATCGTAATCCCTGTGTTATTTTTGATTTTAGATATTCTTCAACACTATTTGTGGAATGTTGCGCTGTACCTAATATGCACTGTTCTTCTATTAATTATTTGTAAAATAGTAATTAAAAAAAACTTTTTTACAAAAAATAAAACCGACTTCAGAGAAAAAACAAAAAAGTGAAAAATAACTTTAGATTCAGAAGTCGGTGACCTTTGTTTGATCGATTTAGTTTTTTTGTCACCGACTTCTGAATCTAAAGTTATTTTTCACTTTTTTGTTTTTTCTCTGAAGTCGGTTTTATTTTTTGTAAAAAAGTTTTTATTTTTCATTTTTTAGTGGTTCACATGTTTCAGCGATCCCAGTACATTTGCTATCATTTATTGAGGAATTCCCGTCGCCTATCTTCCGAAGTTCTTCATCAGATCTTTACCAAATTGAAATGGGATCACTCCAAGAATGTACTCTTCCTAAAACTACCCAAATCGCTTCTGGTGTGCCTATAAAGTTTAAGGAATTCCCTCTATTGCTCCAGGATCCCATTAAATGGAACTTAACATAATATATCTAACTGTCGAAATCTGGGTGTATTGTACACTTCTGCGTACTCCCTCAGAGCATACAGGCGTGATGTTACGTCACTATGTTACATAAACAATAAACAACCAAGCGATTGCAGCAATTACTGCAGCTTTGCTGTGTATTTTTTAAGAGTTCCATTTATATCTCCGAAGATCAGCGTGAGATCTTAATCAAATTGAAATGGAACCACACGGAAAGCACCAGCTTTCAAATAAAAAAAGAATCATCAAAATCGGTTTAACAATGAACCTACAAGCGATTGCAGCAATTACTGCAGATTTGCCGTCTGTTTTTGAAGAGTTCCTTTGTATATCTCGGAAGATCAGCATCAGATCTTCAACAAATTAAAATGGGACCAATCGACAAGCACCAGCTTTCAAACAAAAAAAGAATTATCAAAATCGGTTCACCCAGTCGAAAGTTCTGAGGTAACAAACACAAAAAAAAAAAAAAAAAAAAAAAAAAAATACAGACGAATTGATAACCTCCTCTTTTTGGAAGTCGGTTGAAAATAACAGTTATTGTACTGATAGAGCGTTTTAAGGGGTTTTAATAAACAAACAAAAGAGAACCCATTAAAATGCCATAGGTACTCCTAACTGAATTCGCTTTTAGTCCAATGTACGTAAATACATCATTAAATTTTAAAATATATGGTCTCAAATAAATGACGAAATCTCTTGGAGACCTATTTCAATGTTTTCGTAACAAGTTTCGCAGTATGCCATAGACAGTCTGTAGAGGGCTACGAAGGGCCACGAGTGCCGGGGCCCTCAGGGCGCACTTTTATTATGCTGAGGACCATCGAAAAAGGTATATTGAATGAGCTGATGCTGATGGTTGAGTTGTAGAATGTGTGGTGACAAATTATTTATGGAACTCCACTACTAGTGGTAACGTATCATATCAAACTCAACAATTTTCATTTTAAGTAAGGTTGATCTACATAATAACGTTCATAACGCATGTTGGACGACTCACTTGCTGTTTCATCTCAGCCGAAAGACGTCCACTGCTGGACATAGGCCTCCCCTAAGTGTCGCCACATTGGCCGGTCCCTTGCTACTCGCATGCACCGGATTCCCGCAACCTTCACCAGGTCATCGGTCCACCTAGTGGGAGGTCTTCCAACGCATCGTCTTCCGGTTCGCGGTCGCTACTCCAGAACTTTTCGGCACCATCGGCTATCCGTTCTGCGAGCAATATGCCCTGCCCACTGCCACTTAAGTTTAGCAATTCTTCGGGCTACGTCGGTCACCTAGGTTCTCTTGCGGATGTCTTCATTTCTGATTCGACCACGCAAAGAATATATATCGAGTCGAGCATAGCCCTCTCCATTGCCCTTTGGGTGACTTTAAGCCTTTTGATAAGGCCCATTGTGAGCGACCAAGTTTTGGTCCCGTATGTAATTACTGGCAACACACACTGGTAAGTTGGACGAGAAGATACTCGTACCGCGCAGCTTCCCGAACGCTGCCCATCCGAGTCGGATTCGACGATTGACCTCTTTCTCGAAGTTAGACCTACCTAACTGGACCGTTTGTCCTAGGTATACATAATGGTATACAATTTCACTTACTGTTTAACTTACCTAAATTTGATTCAACTTAAGCCAATCGCACTAACAAACGATTAATGTAATGGTTTTTTAAGATTTTGGCTATGACCTCAATTGAATGTGACGCGCGCTCGCTACGCTCGCATTTTACATTACACAACAACTTTTGTCATAATAGCCGATGCGATTACCTTTTAAGAACAAATTTAATTAAACGTTTACCTCAGACTTTAAATCGTCCATAGAATTTTACAATAGTTAATAAAAATCATAATAATCAACTTTGATACAAACTTTCATCTTTGAAGGATATTTTTTTATTCCTTCTTTTTTCGTTATCAAGAAGTCTTCTTTAGTGATGCTTATATAGTATATGCTTTTTTTGACACAAATACTTCAGCAGCTTCCAGCTTCTAGACCCAACGGGCGTTTATGTGGGCTCTGCGTTTCTAGTGACTGAGTGAATGAATGAATTCTAAAGAGTCCTATATAATATTTTGTACGCAAATTCATGATTTTTTGACGCTGTAATTTTCAGCAGGGGTTAGTTATTTTAATTATTTGATTATGAATAACGATTGGGTCATTCTCTTTCTTGTAAGTTGGAGTTACATATTTTCATTTTTCTCTTCGTGTAATTTACGAACTCAGTTTGCAAGAAAAACCATCGACGATGGAAATTTGACGCTCAAATTCACATTGTTACATTCAATTCTTATAAAAGCTTAAATTACTATAATATATTTTGAATGTTTTACTTCTTCATTAAAGTTCTAGAATTTCGTTAAGAGGCCTCTTACAGTCCACTAGCGCCGCCAATCGAAAAAATGTCATAACTCGTAAATAGAATCAAAAATACAAAATGTGGTCTATTATTACTGTAGAAAAGGCAATAACGTAATTTTATAACACATTGTCAACACTTGAAATATAGCTGTTTAGCTAAATCGTGCATTTGTAACAAAAACGGCCGTTTATGTTTCGAATGCACGATTTAGCTAAACATCTATATTTCAAATCAATTTAAGGAAATTGAATCCAGGCCTTGCATTAAATTCTTCGCAGTCACTCTATCGACACTGGCCTAACGAGGCAGTCAAAACTAAAAACGTAGACCTTAAATAGTCGAACTATTATTTATATCGTAGCTGAGTCATATTTAATGAAGATCTTAACTCTAGCGTTATTTCAGCTAAAACAAATGCGAAATATCTTGACACAAAGAATATTTTCGACTAAAGGTACTCGTAAGTAGGCAACATCTAAAATATTCATTTTCGTATACAAATGACACGACAATCTACTTTGAACTTCATCGTAGAAATCTTCTATTAAATATTATATTACATTTATTTTTTCAGTGGAGGGACTAAATAAAATTGCTTTTGTCTACTCATTCTTTTTTTTTAAATTTAATCTACTGACTCGCATTAACAATCCATGGAAATTAAGATTATTAGATTATTTATGTTTTATTTAATTAATGACAACTTAATTCTGTCTTAAACCGAATTTACCATGTCAATTTGATAGACAGTGAAATGAGCCAAAAGTAGCGTTTGTAGTTAGGGAGCCCTAAACCTAGTTCGATAATACTCTCAAATCCTTTTTTTTTTAGGATGGGAAATGATTAAATAACTTCTACCACTCTAGGCGGAGCGGGAGGGAGTGTCAGACTTTTACTGACTAAAACCCATCCATGTTCCTTGCTCGCCCTTTACGTTCCGGGGCCGCGGTATCTCTTTCGAACAGTCCCGCAGCCCTATTGGCGGATCCTCAAAAACAGATGATTTATTATAATTGTTTTGTTGGTATGCTGATCGCATGTGTGACTGTTCAGCATAATGTCATTTAGTTCGATTCCCAGGTTGGGCAAAGAATTATTGGGTTTTTCCATCAGGAGTTTCTCAGTAGCAGCCACGGAGTCTGGATTTGTGCCCAATTCATGGCAATAGGTTCAGCCCCTATTACATGGCAAAATTGTTAATCCCGCTCAAGATCTCTCTGCGTCGTGTCAGGTTACTGTTTCATTAACCTATGAGAGTAAAAGAAGAGGGTAGTACACACAAAAAATATATACACAAAAAAAATATTATTTACCATAAAGTTATTTAATTAAACATTTGTATAATTATCATAACAACACAATATATTACCTACTTAAAATATAAAATATGTAACCATTATCTCTTAACCTAATAATGTGGAAGTAAAAATCTCATTAAATCAATTAATGTTATAAAAAAATACCAATTGGAAATTGACTGTTGATACCTTTTTAACTGTGAATACAATCTTCTACTTCGTCGTGTCGATGATTTCCCCTTATAATATTGTCGTAAGTTACCGCAGAGTATTATAACAAAAAAGGTCCTAGAATAGTTCCTTGTGAACTCCTTTATAAAATAGTACATTTTAACCGTAATAAAAGTAACGTCATCAGCTATTTGTGTTCCACTGCAGAGCAAAGCCTCAATCCTTGCTTCCACTTTAATGTCTTCACTGCTGTTATTGAGAAAATGTTGTAAAATTCAGTTTTATTATAACGATATCCTGTGATTTATATGATCGAAAGCTTTAGTGACGTCGGCCAAAAGGTTTTCGATATCTTATTTAATATCCTTAAATATGAAGTTGTAAGGTCCTTTGATATAGTTAAGGGACGCTTGCATTGATTCTGGTGGTGGACCAAACCATTCCACTTCAAAGTTCTCTATTAGCCTCGCCACAAATGTATCCATTTCCAGTTCAGCAATGCGACGCCCTGGGAAAGATGAACTAATAAATTAATTTATGGCTGTGCTGTTTTTGGATGCATCCGCTCTTAACTTTAAACTACGTTTAAAGACTAGGTGACAGCGGCTGGTAGCAGCTGCATGTAAAACACTTAGAATTGAGATTAATGAAGTAGTGCATTTGGAGGGGCATTAACGTGTCCAATCGTCAAGCAATACCACTGTAGATTGATGATGATGTTTTTAGATGTGTGCAGACCTATTACAGGTAGACTTATAGCCGCAAAAACCTAAAACTGCTTCTTTCCATTACAGGTAGTACATTGCAAAATTAACCCGTAGGAAGAGTTAGCCTGTTTTGTCTCTGATATTATCACCTTTCTCCGCCTTTTTAATTGGTCGAATTTTACAAATAAATATATATATCATATACAGGGTGTATTCCACCTCATCACAAAGCCGTTAACCAAGCATTCTGTATATCAAACTAAGTAACTTTACGCAAAAAAATATTGCTGGGAAACAACTTTTTTTTTGAGGTTATAAATCATGTTTTGTGGTATAAATAAATGTAACACACTCAAAACATTGTGCGGATGGATGGATTGAATAGTACGGGGGTCATAGAGATATTTTAAGTAAAAATCATGCGATAAAAAGTGGTATTTAAAAAAAAGCTTGTCAAAATCTTGCAACTTTGACCCCCAATATCTCCGTAACTAGAAGGTTCCCAGGTATTAGTGTAGAACAAAAAAAATATTAGAATGACGAGTAGAACAAGTGTCTTTCGTACTCGTTAAGAGGTGTTTTACACCCTTTATATCACATATCCATTTTCTCAAACTTTAATTTCCAATAAAAGTTATGATAATTTACCTATACAGCTCCGAACTCCAAAGCCAAAGGGTTGATGGACAAATGGACTGGTGTTTCCGTAGTAAAGCGGGTCATCTTTACTGGCTGTCCACCGCTCTGGGATAAACTCTCGAGGCCTGGGATAGTGCTCTTCTAGTAGCGACATATCTCGGTGGGCGAATACAACCTGCATCTGAAATTGTAATCCAAGCATAATTTTAATAATTGAATGATATTTATAAGGGATCAAAGTTATAGTAACCCCTGTGAAGCTGAAGTAGTTACAAGTGTGAAAATGTGCCTATTTGAACATACGAGTTTCATACTTACATCTTTAGGTATGTTGTAGCCCAAAACATTGTATTCCTTTGACGTTTTTCGAATATTTCCAGATACTACCGGCAATATTCTCATGCCTTCTTTGACGCAAGCCCTCAAGTATGGTCTTCGTTCTGATTTCGACATTATTTCCTCTCTTAGTTTTGCTTGTTTGTCCGGGTGTTTGGCCAGAAAGTAGAGGGTTGCTGTCACTGTGTTGGCGGCCTGAGTAATGGAAAAGTCTTTTAAGTCAAAGATTATTTTATTTCAGTTCAGTTTATTTCATTTATGCAGTCATTGTCTATGCTTGGAAATAAGAACCAAGATTGTATTAATTTTCTGGAATAACTATTAGAAGCATCACATTGTCTGTTTTTACGTACCGTATCTACACCAGCAAACAACATATCACTTGCCATAATGTAAGCCATTTCTTCATTTATTTCTAACAGCTTTTCTAAGACGCCTTTTTCGCCGTTATCAGATTTGTTCTTGAGCTGTTCTTTTCCTTTTTGAATGAAGTATTTTGTTAAGCTGATAGAAAGCAAAAAGGTCACATCATTTACAAGTTATTTAATTTAAAAAGAAAATAGTTTTATTAATTAGACATTGAACTTACGTTTCATGATGCTCATACAACTTCATGGCTTTCTTGAAGGTTGGCGTCGAAACCCATCTCCAAATGCTTGGCTTGAAATCCAATTCATTGGCTATAACAAACAAGTCGTGGACGCACTGGATCAGCTGCCATTCTGGAGAGTCTGCCGGCAAGTTGGGATCAAAGCAGTTCAGACGGATACCAAGTGCGACCGTGCCAATAGATTCTAAAGCCCACAGGTTCATTTCTTTGTCAAAATCTTTGGTAATCATGTTCTTATCGTCACGGTTAGCTTTCATCCTGAAATTGTTTTTATTGAATTATAGTTTGACCATTGAAATTATTTGTAGTGCTAATTTAATGTTGTTCATCACTGACCTTTTGACCATGTCTTGTGCGACTTCATCAAGCACTGTGGCGTACTGTTTGATAGTCTTAGGTTGTAACATCACTGGATTGACTGTTGAGCGGAAGTTTTTCCATGCCTCATCTTTGCTGGAGACAATAAATGTGTCATACAATTTTATTGTACTCAACCTTTCAGTGTTCTTAAATAAATTAGATAGTAATTATAATTATAAATATGTAAACTTACTCAGTTATAAGGCCTGTGACGTTAACTGTGTGCCCTTTGCTCTTCTTGAATTCTTTTCTGTAGTGTTCAAGGCTTGCGAACCCTGGACGGTCGGGCAACCAATTTTCACTGCGTAAAATCTGTAAAGTTTTCAGATGTTATGTAGGAAATAAGTATTGTCACTTAATATTTTCTTTATCTCTTCATTTGTTTTTTTACACGTGTATTTATCGAGATACAAATAGTAATTAAACCTTCTTACGTGTGCTGCACTTTCAGGCTCAAAGAGTAAAACCATAGGCTTCTGGCCGAGCATCCCATCGAATTTAACGATTGGCCCATACTTCTCAAAAAGGCCCATGGTGAATTCAATTCCTTCTAGGCCTTGAAACTGACCTGAATAACATTTTCACTACAAATTAATCTTTAAAAAACGGAAAACTGCTTGTAGGAAATACCTAATGTTTCCCTGGATTAACACTTAAAAGGAGCGCATCGACAATTTTTGTTTCAACAACTCACCTCCAGGCAAAAAGTGATGAATTAGGCCAATGATTGGCAAAGACGAGGGTCCGGGAATGTCTTTCCATGGCTTTCCGTTTTCAGCCTTTATTGCAGTGCTTGCAACTGCTACCGTTCTGAAAACAATTGTGCATCTTGATAAACAGGTTGACTGTGAAGTTTTTGTTGGAAAGTTTCTTCTTTTGCCGTTATCTCTGTTTCTAATGTGGATTATTTAAACTAATTTTGTTTAGTTTAGTGACAAGTGCACGTGACCTTGAGACTTTTGTTTGCTAGATATTGCTATTTTTTGGACATGTCTTTAATTTTTCAAATATTCCTTTTCCCTTTGTAACTTTTGCCATTCCTTCATAAAAATGTTGTATGGTGAAAACAAAATACTACGCCAGATGTACAAATTTCTAGTAAAATATCCTTGTCTCATCAGCTATCTAAAATAGTATAAAATTAATTGAAAAGTCATGGACTAAATTATGAAAATCGTTTTTGATTTAGTACATGCATCTCTTAAAAGGTATTCGGAAAATCAAATAATAATATAAGTTTATGGTTATAGCTTAGTGTACGTTAGATCAGGAAGTAGCTATTCAAGTTGAGTCTATAAATACATCTCGTTACGGTTCATTTACATTTAATCTTTCCTAGTTTGCACTAAAACAAAATAATTACGAAACAGCTGTTTATTGTTATATACTACGAAACTACTCAAACTAACAAATTACTAAGTTAACTAATGGTCTTTACCTAACCAGATAATCAACATACCTACCTACATAAACAAATCCAGTATGTATAGCATACACCTGTTGATACATGCTTTGTTATTTACATTGAATAGAGGCTCAGTGAGGTAGAACTATAATCTAGTATTACTATTTACAACAAGATAACGGAGTAAAATCGCCTAAAATTTAAGTACAAATCAATAACTGTTTGGTTTAGTATTGTTTTGTTTGCATTGGTGTCGATTCTGTTATGCACAAATTAAACTTACTTTACACTATTGCTATCTTTTACTAAAAAGCAGTGCAAGAAAAGTACGGCTATAGCTATAAACTTATTACATATTTATTATTATATAATTTATTAGATACACCATAATCATGATACTTTCGACTAACACTTGGTTACTTTCGCCCTGTCCTCGGGGTCGAAAGTACAACCGCCATTAAAAAAAAAACAGCAATTCTCAATAAACTTAAACAGTAAATAATGGGGTCAATTTTAGATACGAAATTGTAGAGCACTATCGAAGTTTATATTTATGTTGCTATATTTATTTCATCAATCGTGATAGCTAGCTAAAAACCACAGTCAAAGTCAATTTTGTACCCGGTCTCCACTACGCTTACTGTCAGAGGTTTTATGACACCCAAGGGCCCCTGACTTGTTAGGTCAAATCAGGGGCCCATTGGGTGGCATAAAACCTCTGACACCAGATTTGGCACTAACCACACGATTAAGTAAAAAAGTAATTACCTCACAAATTCCTTATTAATCGCCGCTAAATTGAACAGCGCCTTGAACTTCGTCGTCTGCATGTTTATGTGGTCGATTACACAATAACAAGTCTAGTTAATCAGCCGTCTGTACTGTTATCGCATCACGTGTATCTACTACGAAAGTAGAGATATGACTGGCATAACTCGTCATACACTGTTGATTATACGTATTTATATCTATAAATTTTAACCATCATTGTATACAATTCACTTTATCTTAATAATTCACAAGTGCACAATATTACGTGTAGGTAATGCTTTTTAATTGATACGGTCTATCATTCGTTTAAACTTCATTCACAAAATAAATGACAATCACGGAACGTTTGATTTGAAACTCATTGGTTGAACAGTATTTTAGTGAACTATGAATGATCTGTAGGCTAATTCACGTAACTAAAGTCGTGCGGTTGCAGTGCAGCTGCAGTTAAGTTTAGATCAAAACAACGCTTTTCGTATTCTCTACCGCTGTCAGACACGCTCGCGTCAAGTGCGCGTCACGCGAGCGCAATAACGGTATTCTACTGTTGCGCGTCTTTGGTGCGTGCTTTGGAACGAAACATAATCGGTATTCTACTATTCATTTGACGTGTCAAAATGACAGCTTAGAAGTTTAAATTCGATCTACGTGCAGTTTTGTTTACGCACAACATAAGTTCATCGTTATTTACTTTTGTTGGCATCAAATTGTATTTTTTGAAGATGTAAGTGTTTTAAATTGATTAATGTATTTAGACAAGTTAACCACAAGTCATTTTCAATGAAATCCTAAATGTTTTTTACCTTTTTAGTGAATAATGAGTTTCCAACTTGGATTGAGAATTTTATCCCTCGCTGCCGAAGTTGATGAAGTCGAACGTCGTCAAGCTTTGAGAAGACACAGGTTTTCTGTGGATCCATTCCATATTTCTGATCGAGAATTCCAGAAAACCTATCGTCTGAGCAAAAGCTTGACTCGACAATTGAATCGACCATTCTATTTATTGTTAGGTATTTATTTTAGTTTCTAAATGTCTTTGTTACAGGTGTTTGTTAGCTGCACGCATGCTTCACTATGATCCTGTTTTTGCAGGCCAAATAGTGAATGCCTGTGCAGTATTGCACAATATAGCAAACAAGGCACGATTGCCAGTACCCCAACCGACACATCAAGAGCGTGAGCAAGAGGAGAGAATGCGTGTACGGCGTAGAGCTGCTGAGGAGGATGTGCGTACGGAGACACAGAGTATTCTTGCCCAAAGCAATAGGCGGCCAAACAGGGATTTATTGGAAGGTCGAGCTGTCCAACAGGCCCTTATTAATCGCCTGTGGTTACATAGGGAATAAGGAGTATTTAAAATCAGAATTAAATATTTATTTTTTTATTTACAATTATTTATATATTTATATTTACTTAAGAATAACCTAAACTGCCCATTCAAAAATCAAAATCAAAGCATTTATTTCAAGTAGGCCAATAACAGGCACTTTTGAATTGTCAAAACAAAGATGAAAATTAAATGTAGCTACAGTCCCCAGTCACAAGACATAAAAACTGTGAAAGTACTGTAGTTGCCCATTCCCTAACGTAGATCTCTATGGAGAAGAACGGGCAAGAAACTCCATGGACACTCTTTTAAATCAAATTATTGTTACAAAATCTTGGTTACATCATTCATGTTGAGATGGTAGACATTTCATTCTTCATCTGAAGAAGCTAGCCGCCTCCGTCGACTTGCCTAGAAAGAAAATTACTGCAATGTAGTTTCTACTATGATAATAAACATAATAACAAAAACATTGTTATCAGTGCAAAGTCAAATCAATGTGTGTTTGAAAAGAAAATTTATATAATAATATTTTTACCAAGGTACTATTAATACCAGCCAGTGCGTCTGCTATACGGCACTGGGCATGTGCTGATTTATTGGCTGCATCAGCCACTCTATTCATGGCCTCAGCCATCTTAATGTAGCCTTCAGCCACAAGCCGCTCTACTTCGATTCTGGACTTCTCAAGATTGGCCAGCGAATTTTGAGCCTGGTCCAGTTGTGTGGATGGAGGAGGCGCTGCAAAAAATAAGATATTAAAATTGTACCTGTTAATAAGGTAAAAAAAAATACCTATAGATTTCATTTGAATTTTTCATTACAATTATAGTGGATTATGTATTATAATAAATACACACATCAAAAGTGTCTAGGGATCAACATATATTTTTGCAATAACTTTTCTCCTGATTGATATTAATTAAAATTTTCTTTAAGGATTCATCAAATAAAGTGTTTTCGTTTGTCACAGTAACGATAAACCAAGTCACCTTTGCATTAATAAAGAAATTTGCCATTTTCCTAATAAAGGGATTTTTGACATTTGAACCACTAACACAAAAGTTCGAAAAAAAGACTAAAATAACAGTTTTCTTTAAAATTTTATTGGGTAACTTAAACAATTAATAATCCGTGTTTCTACCGCGAACACTAACAACACAAGAACATCGGTTTGGCATACTCAAAATGAGTTCATCCAAATCACGCTGTGGAATGGCCGCCCATGTTCGTTGCAACAACAAAAAAAGGTCTTCTTGCGACTGGATACCCTCCATATTCGGCAGAGCTCTTCTCTGTAGCATATCCCATGCATGCTCAATCGGATTCAAGTCTGGCGACTGAGCAGGCCAGGGCAGGACATTGATGTTAGCTGCGGCGAGAGTCTGTCTTACAACTCTTGCGGTGTGCGGTCGTGCATTATCATGCATTAACTGAAATAAGGGACCGATTTGCACTTGTAGAGGAACGATGACGTCTGATACAATCGTCTCAGCATAAATTTGAGCGTTGAGGTTGCCTCTGATCCAAATCAACTCAGTTCTTCCGCCGGTCCAAATACCCGCCCATACCATGATGGTTCCACCACTATAAGGATGGACTTCCTGGCAGGATTTTAATCGCTGTTGGCGTCCAGGGGTTTTCCAGTGTCGTATACGTCTTGTATCCGGTCTCATACCAAAACGAGACTCATCAGAAAAGCACACGAAACGCCATTGTTCTTCTGCCCAATTTCTGTGTTCAAGAGCCCATTGATATCGAATCCTACGATTGTGCATTACTATAGGTGGTACCCGTAGCGGTCTTCGGGAATGAAGGTTCACTTCATGCAAGCGGTTTCTGACTGTTTGGTCGCTAATTAAGTTCCCTGAAGAGTGATGAAGCCTCACGGCTAACATCATGGCGGTTATTGTTGGAGCTCTTCGAGTTAAGATTTGAATGTATCGGTCTTGTCTCCGTGTGGTGCAGCGATACCGTCCTCCATGGCGCTCAGCCACGGTACCAGTGCTTCGGTAACGTGTCCAAAGTCGACTGATAACACTCTGACTTGTATTCAGAGCTAAAGCCACAGTACGTTGCCGGGAACCAGCTTCTATCATTCCCACGGCTCTGAGCATTTCTTCCCTGTTTAAATGACGTCGCCGCTCCATAATAACGTTGGTTTTAATCAGTAGTAGGGAAACAGTAGCACTACTAATGTCTTCAATGCGTTGTATGTTTTTATAGGGAAAATATTGACAGCTGATTTTCATCTTTTACTCGAATTTGATTCACAGTTCCTGATTCAAATTATGAAATGCACCAAAAAGGATCCATATAAATTTATAAAATCATAAATTTATTACAAAGCCACATCTCAATCTCAAGAAATCCGCATAAAAATGCTTGATCCCTAGACACTTTTGATGTGTGTATTATAATATGTCAGCCAATGGCTTAATAGCCAAAAGCCTCAACCAACATCTTAGGAGGCTCTCGCTTGGCAGCTGGATCAAGGGCTTGATTCGGAAAGCAGTACTTCTTGACATGGCACGTATTGTCAGGAGGTTCCTCTCTCAAGAGCCCTGACCACCGGCAGCTCGGACCTTGTTTCCAGCGCTAGTGGGCTACTGTTTTTTATATATTTTTTTATTTAGTTTTATTAAGAAACATTTAAAAATAATTTATCAAAATCAATAAAGGAAAAAAAAATGTACATTGTCTACGACGGCGACGAGGGTTGTTTCTGCGACACTGTCTAGCTGCAGAAGCCTCTTGCTCACTGAAATAAAATAAAAATATTATGTTATGGAAATCAGACTGTTATTTATTTCCTAATGTGACAAATTTCTATAATTACCTTTCAGTAAAATGCGTGATGTCTTGTGTCATAGCGGGTGTACCATCAACAATAATATTATCTTCATCTCTGAAAAAATAAATAACATGAATATTAACTGGTTAGTAATAGCACAGCTATTATAAAATGTTAATAGTGCTTGACATAAATTGAAACTCACATAATATTAATACTATTGTTGGGTATAGGTGCAGGTTCTATAGCGTCTGACAGTAATTCAGCAAATTCGGGAATTGGAACTGGTAAATTATCGGGCAGAGCAGGCAACGGAGAAACTGCGTGGGGTGCAGGCTAGCAAAGCAAAAAGAAAAAACCATTCACTATGACTGCAAAGCATGAATATAGTATGGACAACAAAGGTGTTCTATAACTTACCGACAAGGGATTGATTTGCACCACATTTTGGGGCGTGCCACTCCTCCCTACAGCTTCCGTGCCTGCATCAAGCAGAGCGGCGATTCTCTCATCCAAAGGGGATATCGAAGTGGGTACGCCTGGCCCTCCACCTGTACCCCTTTGGTTATGCCGAATCTGCTTGATGCGGTTGAGTAAGCGGCACTTATAGTCAGTATACCACTAAAAATATTACAAAACTGGTTATTTACCCAAGTAGAATGTACCAATACACGTAGGTACAACATTGATAGAATCTAACAGACCTTACTCCACTCTTTGGGAGTTCTTTGATCACCATCTGCCTCGGCATTTAATATATTTGCGCACTCTGCCCAAAGGGGCGATGTGAGGGCACTCCCCTCCCTTGATCGAAGTCTGCCAAGGGCAAGGTCCCTGTGACCCTCTAGATATTCCACCAGCAGTTCCATTTGCCGCAGGGAAACTCTTTTGCGTGAAGTCATATCTATTGAGGAATCAGGATGAAACACTATGAAATATATTTATACTGCTACTTCATCGTTTATCTAGTTACATTCTTATACATAATTTTATTATAATATAATACATGCTTACCGTCTATTAAAATATAAATCTTTTGAGTTTTCCTGTGATTTACACTGTCTTGCGGGTTGCGGGAATCCGGTGGATGCGAGTAGCAAGGGACCGGTCAATGTGGCGACACTTGGGGGAGGCCTATGTCCAGCAGTGGACGTCTTTCGGCTGAGATGATGATGATGATGACACTGTCTTGTTTTTCAATTATCTCGTCATTGGCGGGTCTGTTAAGGTCTCCTGTTATTTAAATTTTGACAGGTTTGGTTTTGTCATCATGGGGCAATGACAAAGCATCATTCAGCCTAATTTTAGTAAAATATGAGTTAAATTGTGAATTAAATAATTATAATTTGTCTATATAGTAAGAAAAAGCACTAAAATCGCAACTAGGGTATTATTTTAATATTAAAATAACGTAATTTTTATTGAAATGTAATCGATTCTTTTCGATTATTTAGTAAGTACTATTTTTTCTCTCATATGGCCACACCATAAGTAGATTGGTTGAGTTTGGTTGACGTTCAGCGGACGTGCAGTTCACGTGCAGCTTACGCGCAGCTTACGCGCAATTCAAAGATTACAAGAATACCGTTTGTCACTCGAACTTAAACTTAACTGCAGCTGCACTACAACTTCATCGATGTGTCATAAAATTACGTGAATTAGCCTTCTGACGAGACTAGCTACGCGATGTGTGTTTACAAACGTCTTCGACCTTCATTATTAATAAACCGGACGGGAACAAAATCGTTTGATAGACGTAATACATCTACTGTTATTCAAATAGCAGTCGAATCATATTCTGGTAGAGTCGTTTTTTATGTAATATCTGTTTTTGATGCTTCGAATAGAAAAACACGTGTTATATTGTTTCCATGTAATTTTCACAGGTGTCTCATTTGAGTGAGATTAGCAACTACATAGCTATGTTTTTGTAAACATTTGGTAATCCCAGTGTTATTTGTGTTTTTTTTTTATCTAATCTTTTGCACTATTTATAGAATAATACGCTGTAATAATGCGCTGTTCTTTTATCAATCTACATGACGGATTTTGATATAATAATAAAGATGTTATCCTGGAGGGTATTTAGCTATTTAACCCTTTTCCTGTCCCATGAGCCACATATGGTTCAGAGCGATTGTTTAACTATTGTTTCTTTTCGTGGACAGTGAATGTATTAACATTTGTTCCGTTAAGTCTTTATAACCGTGGGTGGTGTAAAATACAAGCAGTAAAAATCCTTTTGCTGCTTGCTTGCTTGCTAACCTAACCTTAACCTTAGTAATATCCTTGAATATTATTGCACTGATAGAGCGTTATAATAGATTTTAGATAACAAACAAAAGAAGACCAATTGAAATGTCCAGTGGTACTCCTAACCTTAATTCGCTTTTATTCCAATGTACTAGTACATCCCTAGAATTTAAAATATACGATCTCAATATAGCAACTGTTGAAATTCCACGAAACCGCTTGAAGACCTATTTCAATGTTTTTGTAACAAGATTCGCATAGTCCGTCATAGACAGTCTGTAGAGGGCCACAAGAGGGCCGAGGCCCTCGGGGCGCACTCCTATTATGATGAGGACTATCGAAAAAGGTATATTGGATGACCATAACAGTGCCGAGTATAAAAAGAAGATATGGTGGAGTCGTACAATGTAGCGCCATCTATTAGATAGATAGGCAACTTGGGCCCCTGATTAATCCAGTGAGACAATTAGTAAGTAACAACAGTTTTTTTTTTGTTATTTAATTGTTTATTATTTTAATATTTTTATTGAATGATGAAGTACTAATGTAGTCTTAATACCATACATAGATATACAGGGTGATTGTGTTTTTACCCGCCATAGCAAATTCGCATATAAAGGGGGTAATTTATTAATTATTGAACCTTATTTTCCTTAAGTTTTATAGTTTAGGAGATATGCCAATTTTTATTCTTTATTGAGATTTTTCCAAAATTTGACCTACAAGCATTCATAACTTTTTGTTTTGCATTATTTTTTGTAGTTTTTTTATTATTTGTTGGTAGTCATAACCATTGGTTATTAAAATACCTCTAAACTTCCCACAAACTTGGGTCAAAAAACTAAATAATTCGCTTCAATAAACCTTTACTGAATCTTTTTTCTTTAAACTAGGAACATTTTTAATACAAATTCGGTTCCGTTGGAAAGGTGACAAACTAGAGAACTAACTTAGATTTAGAAAATAAATTATTGGAACACTAGCTTTTTTTATTTCAGGTTAAATTAGATCGTAAAGATTTGTTTTTCCGTATTTTTTTTTATTAAAGTTTACTGTTTAGTTTTTTGACCCTAATTTAAGGAAAGTTCAGAGGTATTTTAATAACCAATGTTTATGACTACATCACCATAATCTTTATAACTACATCACCTCAAACACAATCACACTGTGTCGCCCATATATCAAAAAATTAACGAAGATCTTAGCTCTAGCGTTATTTCAGCTGAAATAAAATGCAAAATAACTTGACACGAACAATATTTTCAACTAAAGGTTAGTAGGCAAACGTCTAAAATATTCATTTTCGTGTAAAAATTACAAGACATTCTACTTTGAACTTCGTCATAGAAATCTTCTTTAAAAATATAATACAAGCTTACATTTATTTTTTGAGTGGAGAGACAAAAGTAAATTGCTTTTCGCTACTTCCATCTTTTTAGGGTTCCGTAGCCAAATGGCAAAAACGGAACCCTTATAGATTCGTCATGTCTGTCTGTCTGTCTGTCTGTCTGTCTGTCCGTCCGTATGTCACAGCCACTTTTTTCCGAAACTATAAGAACTATGTTGTTGAAACTTGTTAAGTACAGTAGTAAGTAGATTGTATTCTGTGAACCGCTTTAAGATTTTGACACATAAATAGAAAAAAACAATAAATTTTGGGGGTTCCCCTTACTGAACTGAAAGACAAAAATTTTCTTTTTTCTCAAACCTTTACGTGTGGGGTATCTTTAGATAGGTCTTCAAAACTTATATGGAGATTTTCAACATATTCTTTTTCTAAACTGAATAGTTTGCGCGAGAGACACTTCCAAAGTGGTAAAATGTCCCCCCCCCCCTGTAACTTCTAAAATAACAGAATGATAAATCTGAAAAAATACATGATGTACATTACCATGTTAACTTCCACCGAAAATTGGTTTGAACGAGATTTAGTAGTTAGTTTTTTTTAATACATCATAAATCGTAAACAGCAATTTACCTCTCATTCAATCTGCTTCGGAACCCTTCATGTGCGAGTCCGACACGCACTTGTTTCTAATTGACTGACTAGCATCAAAAATCCATGGAAATTTAATCAAGATAAGATCTTGACTAAATTTAGACAACTTAATCATGTCTTTATTCCAATTTACCACGTCAACTTGATAGACAGTGAAAAATAGACTTAGATCGAGATTTTTTTTTGTTTATTTTACAATTGTTAAACAATATCTATATTGTTTCGAGTAGGTACCGGTTTTTATTCATTCTCTCTAATCCCATTTATTCTGCAAGATAAAACACTGCGAAAATAAAATAAATGTCCCAAAACAATGACAAATTATGGTCATCACTCACGAAAGGAACACTCACTGGACGGACAAAGTCGAAAATAGGGCAACCATTCATTACATTAATCCGAAAGGACAAAATAACTTCCGAAGTAAATCTGGTATATTTATTATCTTCAATGTTTTGCGGGAACTTTGTACCCGAAACTTGAAAGGAAAATTGAACTTCAGTTGAGTTAATTTAATTGAATGGGCTAAAAGTAGCGCTTGGTTTCCAAATATAATTTCTAAATGGATTTTTTTGTTGTTATTTTGATAATCGTAATTGGCTTGAATTAAATAACACACAAATAGGTATGAGTAGTCAATAGACAGTTACCTTTATCATGATGAGAAGTCTTCTTAAGGCCTATGCAGACCGGGACGGCATCGGCATGGCAAGGGATTAAATTTTGTACCAATGGACTTTCAAACGTATTGATATAGAAATACGACCGTGGCGCGTCTTTCAATGCCTTGCCATGAAATCCCTTTCGATGCCACGGCATTATTTTAAAGCATAGCAATTTATGTCGTATTTTTTTACAAATACGTTTGAATGTTCATTAGCAAAAAATTTATGCCGTCCCGGTCTGCGTAGGCCTTTATTGCGTCGATAGCAGCAAAAAGTTCAAAAACGTGTTTGTCCCAAAACTCAGCCACTCAGTAAAACACATCAAGAGGGCAGATGATGGTCATATGGTGCTAGATAGAACATGGACCATTGTACATGGGAAGACGCTGCATATGCACTTAATGTCAGAGGTGTACATGAGGCGGCATGGTAACAGTGTTATAGTTAAACTAGCTAACCCACGCAACATCGTCTGCGTCACATAAGAGAGAGAAACGAAAGGAAAAAAATCACCGTTTTTGCAACATTTTCCATTGCTCCGCTCCTTATGGCCGTAGCGTGATGTTATATAGCCTTAGGCCTTTCTCGATAAATGGATTGAACCAGTAGTTCCTGAGATGAGATTTTAAAGATAGTCGATGAAAACAAATAAGTTACTACCATGCAAAAATTTCAAAATCAAGACTAATTTGGGTTACCAAGTTTTCATCATTGATTAAACTTAGGTTGATCCTCTAAATACTTATTTTGTAAGTCCAAACAAGTGGCAAACATTATGATTTATGACTTGTTTTTGGGCGCGGAAATTGAGTTTAAACTTGTTAGAGCGACCGAATTCGCAGTGTGCCCCGTGTCAAGTACACTTCGTTAACTAGAAAATTTTATTAAACCAAATTCACCCTTATAAATTCATCACGGTGAATTATTTCCGCAAGAAATGTTCTCGTGGTAGATAGGGGTAAGACATGTGGTGGGAAAAGGACAAAACGGTCTAAGTTTATATTTTTGAAATGTTGATTAAAACATTACATGACGTTTGTAATCCTCACAGGGTTAGGCAGAGGTTATTCTTATTCTTATTGCATCGATGTTGGTCCCGGCTGTCATTTGTTCATCTTTGCCAGTCGTCACAGGTAGTCAGTGGCCCAAAAAGTCTGACAACCAGTCTTACCAAACTGAAAGACTGGTTGTCTTACCAAGTGGTATTACATTACCCAGTATTAACTGGGTTGTGGAGATCAGATAGGCAGTCGCTCCATGTAAAATACTGGTATTCCGCTGCATCCGGTTAGACTAGAAGCCAACCCCAACATAGTTGGGAAAAGGCTAGGCAGATTGTTTGCTGAAATTCTTATAGTAGTACACCATGTATGTTCACATATTATACATAATCATCTGCCCAGCCTTTTCCCGACTATGTTGGGGTCGGCTTCCAGTCTATTCGGATGCAGCTGAATATCAGTATTTTACATGGAGTGACTGTCTATCTGACCTCCACAACCCAGTTAATACTGGGTAATACGATACCCATTGGTAAGACTGGTTGTCAGAATATTTGGGCCACTGACTACCTGTAACGACCTGTCATAGATGAACAAATGACAGCCGGGGCCAACAGCTTAACGTGCTTTCCGAGGCACGGAGGAAACTCGGTATGTAAGGGTGGTCGCCCATCCACAGACCAACCTAGGCAAGCACGGCTTAACCTAAAGATCGGTTCGAGCGGCTGTTATTATTTAGATACATTATTTACATACATTTTTATTTACATAAGTATCAACATCATATGCCAGTCCGTTTCTCCAATGTGTTGGGGTCGGCTTCCAGTTTTACCGAATGCAGCTGAGTACCAGTATTTTACATGGAGCGACTGCCTATCTGATCTCCACAACCCAGTTAATACTGGGTAATGTAATACCACTTGGTAAGACAACCAGTCTTTCAGTTTGGTAAGACTGGTTGTCAGACTTTTTGGGCCACTGACTACCTGTGACGACTGGCAAATATTAGGTACGTAAGGTATTTTATATAGAACGACTCTTTTTTTTTTTTTTAGGAAATCATCAAATGGCTTCTCCCACTCTGGGCGGAGCGGGAGGGAGTGTCAGATTCTTACTGACTAAAACCCATCTACGTTCCTTCCTCGCCCTATATGACTTCCATAACCTAGTTAGTTACGTAAGTGTCAAAACTAAGGACAAATTAACTGTCCTGTTGACTGTAATTTTTCTGAAACACAATTTTATCCCACACATTCGCCAACATTGTACCAGGAAAACATAAACCGTAGGGTATTTTTTACGACAGTTTAGTTACTAGTAGCACGAGATAACGACGTGACTCACACGACGTGTGGAGGGAAAGTTTTTAACGAGCCATCCCTGATAACAAGTGGGAATAAACGCCAACTCGCGGAAATGTTACCTAGTTAGCACCTTTTGATGTTTCAGTCTCATGGGGTGGCGTCTGAAGATCTTTTCTTTTTATGACAGGGAAAGGCAAAGTTTGTTTTGAATGACTCTAAGTTATAACTGTCAATAGATCACTGTTTGAGTGTCAAGTTCCAGTTGTGAAGCTGGTGGTCTTCGCTTCATAAAATATTATATTGACTCACACATTTGACCTGTTAACAATTCTCCTTCCTCTCGAATCTAAAACTCAGATTTTGTCTGACGTAGCAACCTGGACAGCTGTGTTATTTGCCTCATTCAAGTCCTGACGGTTGCGATGTGAGCTGTGCACGACTTTTAAAGATATTCATTTCTGATGTATGCGCACGCCGCTGTTAAGTAAGATCACGTAGATCGGTGAGAAGATAGGTATTCTACTGGCCAGCATGATGTGATGGTCCGGAACAATCAGTTAAATGACACTATAACTATACTAATCTCAAAACAACGAACGTATAGGTGAGGAAGCCTGTTCTGAAGCATGTCCTAGGCCCAAATATTGGAAAACATGTGACATCCACCGATTTTAACTTACGTCCGTTCAGCGGGTTACAATCCGCTCTCTCTCATAGGAAATAAGCCTGTGTTACAGCTCACATAGATCACTATAGCCTCCTCTAAAGCCCGGCCACCGTTACTTAAGAGGCCTGCGGAGCATGCAAATTTCATACAAACGTAATACCAAAATAATTTGTAAATTAAACATATTCTTAAGGTAATGTGTATTTATTTTGATTGGATTACAGAATATATAGGTTCCCAAACACCCTTTTTGAATGTACGCTGATTTAAATAAGAGTTATGAGAAAAATAAATTTTCTAAAGACATTTTGAACTCCTCATATCTTGTCTTTATGTAATTGTCTTTTCAAAATATTGGTTTGGGAACATAGATATTCTATAATATGATCGAAATATATACACACTACCTTAGGAATATCTTTGATTTCCATATTATTTTGGTATTACGTTTGTATGAAAAACGCCTGATCCGCCGGCCCCTTAAATATCAAACGAACTAACCTAGCTTTGAATTTGCTTAGGATTAAAGTTGAAGTTTATACGTGCATACTTAGTTTGGGCGGATTTCTATCTGCAGTTAGGGACAAAGAAAGCAACAAAGCAACAACAAAGTAGCCAAGTTGAGCTACGAGTAACCGCAAGTAGTCGCTCGGTTTATTCACAAAATACAACTCCTACTCAAGTTTGCCCCTATGTCGCGAGCTGCACGCATTATTAATATTATAACGGTATCGGAAGATAATTATTATTAAGTACACCTGCAGAGATTTATCCAGAGGGCTCAAATCATAATAAATTGAAAAAGGTGTGCAACTGTGAACACTGTCATGTTGTATTAATTTTGGTGTTTTTATTTTTAGTGGGTAATTTTACTTATTTTATATTGTGTGTTTTTTCTATTACATGTGTTCAAAAATGTGCTCTATAATGTTCGTCTTATAGCATCGTATTGAAATAGTCTGTAAGGATGTTATAATTGGTGGTAAATAGTAATAATAACTAAAATCTTCCAAAATAAGTTCATAGATTGTTTCAGCAAAACATACATGTAAGCAACTTGCTTTAAACACAGAAAATGCACTACACAGCATGTAATCCCAGAAAACTCGTAATCTCGTTTCCGCGCTCATTCTCAAGGAAATAACAGGTGAAGAGCGTTCAGATCTCATGTGGTTTTCTTCACGAATGCTCGTTCAAACTTCGTTGCACCCACTCCTATGTTCTTAGACAAAGGACATTTAATGTTATTGTGGTGCTGTAGGATTCCTTGCAGAGGATTTAATGCAGCTGTAAGCTTCTTAGTACTTTGTTTACATTTAGTAAGTAACTTACTCCTTTGTTAGTGGTGATGTGTTAGTTTTGTTCCTTTAAGATGGTCCTAGCAAAGATGGGTCTAACAAAGTTGGTCGTTGTGAAATTGTTACTTATAATTCGGTAGGCGCATAATTTCTGAATATCAAACAACAATATCCAGATTCTTTCTGTCGTCTGACAACTATACAGGGTGTAAACCACCTCATCACAAAGCCGTTAACCAAGCATTCTGTACATCAGACTAAGTAACTTTACGCAAAAAATATTGCTGGGAAACAACTTTTTTTTGAGGTTCTATCTACCTATCATGGGGTTTTAGGTTTCCGCACTTAGTCCTTGAAGTGGACCATTGTGCGTGAGCCATGGTGGATGGATTACTCCAACCGGCCCACCTCCAGAAGCAGATTATACTTCCCGGTCTCCTCAGGACATCTGCAAGTGATCCTGGCGTTCCCAGGGTCTCCTCGCGAATCTTGGTAACGCCTGTGCACTCCAGGAGCACATGCGCTACCGTCTTTTCCGCCTCCATGCACGCTCTGCACAGGGGACTGACAGGGGAGTGATACCTTGGGTGTGGAAGTGTGGAAGTGTTTGTTCAGCGAGCAGTGACCAGTGATGGTCCCCGCCACCAGACGCAGGCTATCTCTGTCCAGGCGCAGAAGGCGCCTGGTCAGCTTTGGATCCAAGGATGGCTTCCTTGGATTGCCTACAACCTGGTGTCAAGGCCCACCATTTCTCTGCTTGTAATCGGGTGTGATCCTTTCACCAGTTCTTCAGTTTTTTGAGGTTATAAATTATGTTTTGTGGTAGAACTCAATGTAACGCACTTAAAACATTATGCTAATGAAAATATTTTACAAAAGATGGGCCATCTAAAATCGTGTCCTAAGGGTCCTTGTTTGTTCATCACAGGACGGTACTGAAAGCAAATTCCTAAATTAGTTCGCGGTCGACACAATTTAGAATGGCATTGATAGGCTATGGCATGACAGCGCGCAGCGGCATCAGCTTTTCACAAATTAAATCGTGTGGGCTTTTGTTAGTCTCCATTGTTCCCCACAAAACCCAATATTTAAACTTTTTCTCAATAAAACATGCGTAAAATAATAAATTGGCTTCCAAACTTTTTCGTAGGGTAAACCAGGCAAACGTGCCCCAGTCGGATATGTGCCCCACTCGCGAAACTCAGTGAAGCATTTTAAATTTGGCGCTTATTTGATCCTAGCTGGTCAGTGTTCTAAGTATGGCCGCGATGTAAACAACACTGTGCTGGTTTTTATTTAGTTTTAGTGAGAAAAAGTCATTAAAAGGTTTGTATGACTACATGAATTTGTTTGATATCTATTTTCACGTTGATTAAAAGTATTTGCTTGATATTATTTCGTGTTTTTAAAGTTTTTATCGAAAACTAACCTCATTTAACTTTTGTTTGCCTATAATTACGTTCCGTTTTTCGTAACAAATATGCGAATTATTTAAGTGGGGCACATTACACTGTACATCGTCTAATGCACCCCGATTTTTTTCGGCTAATGTGCCCAATTTGGAGATAATTCCTGAATTCTTATTTTGATTACTATTTAATTTTTTTTTTTTTTTTTAGGAAATGGGAAAGGTTAAATCTGTTGATCCAAGAAAATGGACGGAAAAAAATATGCAGAAGGCGGTGGAGGATGTAATAAATAAGAAAATGGGGGTAAATGAAGCGAGTCGTTTATATGAAATACCTTCGCGCACATTGCGAAGACACATCCTCAGGGGTTGGAGGTCTAAGCAGAGAATTGGAAGACCTTCTGAATTGGGATATGAGAACGAACTAAAACCTCCTCTAAATGAGAGGTTTTGCTGGGGCACATAAGACGGATCTATCCTTGTAATGTGCCCCACCCTAAGTTTCACAAAATTGTTGATCTCAGTTATATTTAATTATATTTTAGAAGATTTTTTAGTTTTTGTTATGCCAATTGAGTCAGAGGTTAAGACTGATTACTTTAATAAACATGTTCTGAACAAAAAATGATTTTTATTTCGATTTTTCGAATAGTGGGGCACATTTGCCTGTTTTACCCTACATGGTTTTAAAAGCGTAACTACGCAGTCGGCTCGCCCACAAATAAACATTGAAAGCAATTAATTCAAGTACTGAGTCCTACAATGTTTTCACGAGTAATTTTGTAGAAAAACGTTTTAATTCTGACTTTTTGTTTGAGTACATTGCCAATATTTGTATTGTGAAGTTTGTTGTTGGATAGTAACAAAACATTTAACATTTTTGCGGTTGCGTTGCACAACACAGGTACAATGCAAATCGTATTTCCCAGCACTAATGGCCATGGGTTTTGGAAGTCAGATAGGTAGTCGCTCCATGTAAAATTCTGGTCTTCAGCTGCATCCAGTTAGACTGGAAGCCGACCCCAACATGGTTGAAAAAAACATTAGGTACTTTTCTACTAATAAAATTTTATCTATTTTATTTTACCTAAATGGAAACCAATTTTGACAGTCGTTACAGGTAGTCAATGGGCGAAAAAAGTTTGACAACCAGTCTTACCAAGGGTTATCGTATTACCCAGGATTAACTGGGCTGTGAAGTTCGGTTAGACTGGAAGCCGAGTCCAACTTAGTTGGGAAAAGGCTAGGCAGATGCTGATGATGAAGAAATGCAATTTCGGTTGGGCTTACTTTTTGACAGGAGTTATGCTGAGTCCTAACCAAAGCGATCAGTCGCGCGAATACGCGATGGACTCGTTCTAATCCAGCACGCTGGTTGGCAGGTTCGCTGATCAAAATGAACACAACGATCGTGTGATCTGTCGTGTTCGCACAGCGGTGGCTTGGATGCCAAACCAATGTTCATTGTAGTAGTTGTATTTGCATGTTTTTATGGGCGAGACATTCTATTTAAAACTTCCGTGTCCTTGATAGCTATCCAAAAGATTCATATCATTCTTATAATATCTCTCAAATTCTTTATAAATCTGGAAACGTAGAGATCATTGGATATTCTTATTACCATACTGAAATATATAGAGATAGATTTAGTGAAACACAGCTCTCCGGGGAAATTTAAATCCTGAAGTCGATTTTTTGATATAAATATAAGTAATCGAGTTTCAGTAAGGCTAATCTGCTTCTGAAAACATATTATTCAAACTTATTTCTTAAGCAAATTATTAGGATACCTTCGTCCTTTGTTCTCAAGGGAAGACTACATGAAACCAGGTGACTGCCTTTTGAACTTAGAAGTATTTTAACCTTGTATGAAAATCTCGTATTGGATAGAAACCTACGGACCCCAGTAATGGACAAAGGTCTGTTCATTCAATTGTCTATCAACTTAATTATCCATTTGGCTCTCGAGATTGTTCTCAATTCAATGTAAATCCACTGAATGTGTATGCGGCGTGTCTCCACAGACAATGGCCCATGTTCCATTTTGCGCCGCATGCCCTAACACCCGCACACTTGGCGATTTTATGACTGCATCAGTAAGCGAAGTTGGTATGGCTGACTTTTGGGCCAGACATATACAGGGTGTAAACCACCTCATCACAAAGCCGTTAACCAAGCATTCTTGCATCAAACCAAGTAAGTTTACGCAAAAATTTTTGCTAGGAAACAACTTTTTTTTTGAGGTGTTACACTATTTGTAATAATGTTTTGTGGTAGAACTCAATGTAACGCACTTAAAACATTGTGCTGATGGATGGATTGAATAGTACGGGGGTCGTGGAGGTGTTAAAAGTCAAAATCTTCCAAAAAAAAATTGTATAAAAAAAAACTTGTAGAAAGGTGGTCACTTTGACCCCCCATATCTCCGTAACTAGAAGGTTCCCAGGTATGGTGTAGAACAAAAATGTCACAATAATGGGGAGAACAAGTGCCTTTCGGCTTCGTGAAGAGGTTTTTTACACCCTTTATAAAATAATTATTGCTATCTACACGCTAAGAAGAACTATGTAAATCGTCCAGTACCAAATTTTATTCGTCTTTATGAAACAGGTAGACCCCATATGAGTATAAGTACACACATGTTGGCAACATTGTATCTGAAGCGTCATCTGCGGACAACCGCAAAGAAACTGACATCAATGAAGGCAGTTTCATATTGCTGAGGTTCTTGCAGTGGGGGCATCAGAGGCTATATAACGGCGAAGCACAAGCGGAGCGACCTCTCGGGCTTTTGGATTTTGGATAGATCGCTATTTTCATACTCGCTATATTTGATTGTTATTTTCTTGTACCAAACTTTTGTAAAAAAATAAATTATTAAACAGTTGATTGTCTTATTTAAAAGTAAAATTACATTATAATTTCACACACAGCACAGAGAAAACTGGGTATTCCCCAGTTTTCGCTAACACATTTATCTTGCTACCTGTCCCAGTCAGCTTAAATCTAAACGAGGCTTTATACCTACATGTTCCCAGCCGGTAAGTAAACATCGTTTGCGGTAGTGCTGACCGAACGTCTGAAATAACGACTTATCTGCCATCGCGGCATCGCTACATTGCATTAGAGAAATCGCTAGAAGCATTACGTGTGTGTTTTTTTGAGAATTAGGGAAAATGTTAATGTGGGATTTTTGAGAAAATTTCTCATTTTTCTATTCTTTTTAGTAAAAAACAAAAGAGAAACAATTAGTTGCAGCAAAAAAGGTAATATCATGACAAAAAGCAAAACTAACATGTCACATTGACAGCTGTTTTTAGATAATCAGACTGTTATCTTCTCGGTGAACATGGACCTTAGTTGTTTATTTTTTTCATTTCAAATGTTACGTCACATTAGCAATATTAAGAAAACACGATTCATTTATTATGTCACTAATTTGTTCAGAAAAACGGAAGGCGCGTGACCGACGCGCGACGCAGCGGTCGCGTGTTCGCGCGTCTGTCGCTTTGGTTAGCGCGCAGCATAAGAAAAGGCCTTTGCTCTGATGATACTATAATTACTACAGGTTAACATTATTATCCGAGTTCAAAACAAACCAAGTATCAACATAATTATAACAACCTTACCCTAAATCTTGAGTTACACCTCGTATCGTGCGGGGATCATATTATCATTCGCCGTACTAATAGCATTAGAAACTTTGTGCGCAACAAGCATAACTTTTGTAACGTTGTTACCGAGTTTCGAGGTCAATGGCGAAAAGTAAGCCTGCGTTATTGTTGCTGAAAACATTGACATTGAAAAATAGAGTAACGATATTTTTAACCGACTTCTAAAAAAAGGAGGAGGTTCTCAATTCGGATGTTTCTATTTTTTGTTATGTGTGTACGCGCATAACTCCGTCGCTTGCCAACCGATTTCTAAAATATTTTTTGGGAAGGGTATACTTTCCAAATGGTCCCATAGTCACCAAGTCGGGATCAGATGATGGAATTTTGGTGAAATCGAGGGAACTCTTCAAATTTTATAGGATAACGTACAGCGATTTTGGTATTTTCTACAACATGTGAAGCATTTGCGTTCATTAAAAGACATTTTACTATCAGATATGATGATCAAGCCAAGAGTCGGGCACCGGAACTCCATAATGAGACGTTTCCTATTCCTATTTGGGCTTGTTGTAATTGCAACAGTATGCACTTACCATGTGTACCAAGGACATGTGAACCACTAAAACGTGAAAAATAAAAACATTTTTGCAAAAAATTAAACCAACTTAAAAAAAAAAAAACAAAAAATGAAAAATAAGTTTAGCTTCTGAATTCGGTGACAATAAAAAATCAGTCAAACATAGGAAATCATCAAATGACTTCTCCCACTCTGGCGGAGCGGGAGGGAGTGTCAGACGTTTACTGACTTAAGCCCTTTATGTTCCAGGGCTCTTTCGAACAGTCCCGGACTTATATTTACACTTTCGTCTGGAAAAAGTTAAAGATTATTTTAGACACATAATGGATTAAACCCCAACGAGAATTTACAAATTTTTTTAAATTTTTGCGTAATTGTTGAGGAGTTCGTGGCTACACAGCCGCTCGCTCGGTTAAGCCGTGCTTACCTAGGTTGGGCTGTGGATAGGTGACCACCCATACATACCGAGTTTCCTCCGTGCCTCGGAAAGCACGTTAAGCTGAAAGCCGGCAGCTGGACAAGATGGTATGTAGGTGGAGTAAGGAGAACCAGTGGAAAGAAAGAAAAAAGCAAAAAATGTTTATTTGACGTCAGTACATTAAGCACACACACAATAATAAAAAGCCAGCCGGCAACGCTGGCCGGCTGGTTCCGGCTGTCATTTGTCCATCATTGACAGTCGTTACAGGTAGTCAGTGGCCCTAAACGTCGGACAACCAGTCTTACCAAGTGGTATCGTATTATCCAGTATAAACTGGGTTGTGGAGGTGAGATGGGCAGCAATGGGCGATTGGGCATCGCTCCATATAAAGTTATTGTATTCGGCTGCATCCGGTTAGAATGGAAGCCGACCCCAACATAGATGGAAAAGGGCTCTAGGCTGATGATGATGATTTACCATTTTTTAGGTCGAGATCAACAGTCGACCCTCTCGTGCACCTATCCCGAATCTAACCAATGCTGAGTGTACCTACAATTATAATAGACCAAACCTCTGCTCTACTTTACATTTATATTTCTTTTTCTTATTTTTCTTGTTTTGTTTATTGTTTATTCGGTTTCATGTATATTTTAATTTTTATCATGTAAGAATTAGATTTTGCTGTGCCTTGACAGGATCTGTTAGGGCACAGCAAAATCTACAACGGTTCTTACCTCTAAGCCTTTTGTTTACACCATGTTTTACCTTGTGGAATGCAAATAAATGAATTTGAATATGATTACTGCATGTCACTTCAACCCGTTCTGAGCTTCGCACCCAACTCTTTTCTTCCGTACAGGGTGTAAACAGACTCATCGCGAAGCCGTCAACTAACCATTCTGTACATTAATCTAAGTAACTTTACGCAAAAAATATTGCCGGGAAACTTTTTTTGGTTGAAAAATCACGTTTAACGGTAAAACACAATGTATTGGACCTGAAAACTATTGGAACGTTTTTTAAACGGCCACAACATTGTCTTTGTATGTGAAGTGTGTTTGAGGTTGTCTATTTTGTCTCTCGGGTAATGACCGTGTAACATGTTTTTGTATCCGTGCCCTTCTTAATTAAAGCTGGTTTACTCTCACTCTTCTATAACTCAAAAACCATCAGGTTATGGGCCCAGTCTGTTTGCTGTAAATTGCAACGTAATTACTCGTATTACGCTCGAAAAGAAAAATTTTCATCGTGAGATTGTCTTTTGTTTTTTATGGCGATCACGCCGTTTGTCACAACTACCATGGCTTCGGTGGGACTGCAGATTGAGAAGCTGCAAGGCATCGAAGACTATAACCAGTGGAAGTTCATGCTGAAAAATGTTTTTTTTACATCCTTTATGCGCTCTTATGACCAGTTCAGGTCTCCACTTTGAAGAGGATGAGTGGCTTTCCACTGGTTCTTCTTACTTCACCTACTTATCATCTTGTCTAGGGCATTATTATGTAACTAGCCTTTTTCTTTTCTTCCACGCTGCCACCAGAGCCGCCGTACTGGCTGAATCGTCAGTAACTGTCAATGCTTCTACTAAAATCTTCTTATTCTCTACAAAAGATATAACTGTAGTTATGTACTCCACAAAATGTTTATGTGCTACATCCAAACTTCGACAGTTTATTTAATAGAGTGCCTCAGTTGCAACAGTTAAACCTAATGCAAACCAAATACAAACTTATGCGCTTCTGAATTGGAGGTATCCAACGAGCTAAGTTCAGTTTATTGCAAACACATTAATTTCTATAGATAAGTTTACTGCACCTCTTCAATAAATATTGGTTTTAAAAGTAAGAAATGGTTTTGAAGTGAACTACTATCACTAGTTTAAGTTTCTATTTATCGTTCATGTTTAGATATGTATCTTAGCGACACTAAACTGATCTTACTACTATTATAATTTCGAAAGATAGCATGTATGGATGTCTGGTGCTCAATCACGCCAGAACGGCTGAACGGATCTGAATGAAATTCTTCATGAATGCATAAAATCAAAATCAAAATCAAAGCATTTATTTCAAGTAGGCCAATTACAGGCGCTTTTGAATTGTCGAAACAAAGATGATAATTAAATGTAGCTACAGTCCCACGAAATAAAAACTGTGAAAGTACTGTAGTTGCCCATTCCCTAGCGTAGATCTCTATGGAGAAGAACGGGCAAGAAACTCCATGGACACTCTTTTAAATCATAATGTTGTTACAAAATCTTGGTTACATCATTCCTGTTAAGATGGTGCATTATGTGAGAACAATGTACCAAGACGTGCACGATAAAAGTGTCCATAGTTAAAACTAACAAAAACAATTCAAAAATAAAATAATTAATTAAAAAATAAAAACAAAAGCCGTGGCAACCAAGAGCTGACCAGTCCCAACCGACAGCGCCCGTTCACGAACATGACGCATGTATCAGCACCATTCAACTTAACCATTTTGAAGGGAACTAAATGACCCGACACACGCGCCACCATCAGAGGGACATTTGAGTGAGCATGACATACTCTTAACCGCCAGGGCACATTCAAGTCAAAAAATTAAAAATAAAAACGTAGGTTTCCAGCGAATGATAGCATTCTAGTACATGGCACTCACACAATATGGGATATGAGGTTATATAATACTAAAGATATTGAATTTATACAATGCAAAGATAGTTGTACAATCTTCAGCAGCTCCAACAATACCATTTAATGCTATCCATTTATGCGTCCCTGTCCTTGTGGAGCAGGACCGGCATTGAGCCAAGCATTTTTATCAGCGATATAATCGTCCAATTTGTAATATGCTTGCTTACACAGTGTGCGTTTAATGCGAGTTTTAAATTTGGTTTCATTTAGTTCAAGAATGCTTTGTGGAATTTTATTATAGCATTTCAAACAGTACCCCATGAAAGACGAGTCTACTTTAGCGAGTCTGAAGCCAGGCTGAACTAATTGGTCTCTATTTCTAGTACTGTAATTGTGTCTGTCCCCTCTTTTACCAAAAAGATGCAGATTTTTTCTGACATACATTATGTTTTCGTAGATGTATTGACAATATACAGTCATGATGTTAATTTCCTTAAACAGTTCCCTTAGAGAATCGCGCCTACGAAGATTGTATATGGCTCTGATGGCTCTTTTCTGCAGAATAAATATAGACTCAATATCAGCAGCCCGTCCCCACAGCAAAATGCCGTAAGACATTATGCTGTGGAAGTAACTAAAATAGACTAGTCTAGCGGTATCTACATCAGTGAATTGACGGATTTTTCTAATAGCATATGCTGCTGAACTTAAGCGCCCCGCAAGAGATGTTAAATGAGAACCCCATTGAAGCCTTGAATCAAGCGTAAGCCCCAGGAAAACCGTTTTATCTACGAATAAAGAGAAACTTGAGTTTCTCTTTATTCAATATTATCTCACAATCACTACTTTTAACATTCGGTAAAGCAAATCTTATGCATTTCGTTTTTTTTTCATTTAATACCAAGTTGTTTGCTGTGAACCAATTATGGACTTCAAGTAAGGCATTATTCACGTCATTTAGATTTTGGGCTCGTCTATTTGTCTTAAAAATTAAGGAAGTGTCATCGGCAAATAATAACATATTTTGAGGTTGGTTTTTCAGTAAATAGGGTAGATCATTTAAATATACTAAAAAGAGGAAAGGACCCAATATTGAGCCTTGCGGAACCCCCATTTTTACTTTCAAGCCCTGTGAATTAACACCATTTATTTGAACATATTGCAGTCTATCACTTAAATAAGATTTTACCAAACTAAGTGCAAGTTTACCTAGTCCGTAATGCTCAAGTTTCAAAAGCAATGTGTCGTGATTTACACAATCAAATGCTTTGGAGAGGTCACAAAATATACCTACAGCGTCTTGGGACTCTTCCCACGCCATGCATATGTGCTTTAATAAGGTTACACCGACGTCAGCTGTACAACGTCCCTTGGTGAAGCCATACTGTTGATCGTGTAAGATTCTGTTGGTGTTGAAATGATTGAGCATTTGATTAAGCATTACCTTTTCGAACACCTTACTAAAAACTGGCAACACGGAAACAGGTCTATAATTATTAGTATCTTTACTATCCCCGGATTTGAAAAGCGGTATGACTTTACTGTATGTCATTAAATCAGGGAAAACTCCTTGGTCTACGCACAAATTAAAAATTAAAGCTAAGTATGGAGCTATCGTCTCAAGTATGGAAGTACAAACTTTGATAGACATTCCCCATAGATCTTCGGTCAGTTTGATTTTTATTTGCCGGAAAGCTTTAATAACCGTCATCGGGTTTATATGTTTAAATTTAAATTCAGCCTGGCATCCAGATACATTCGCTTTTAATAAACCAATTGAGACTTCAGAAGAGGAATTTAGAGCCTCCGTAGTTTTTAACGGTATATTGGTAAAGAAATTTACAAATTCCTGAGCTACTTCCTGATTGGAGCTTTTAGGACCACATACTGTATCTAATGTATAGCTAGTATTACGTACTTTCTTCCCGTTAGTCTCGCTATTTATGACTTTCCAAACTGTCTTAATTTTATTATCTGCTGTTTTAATCTTGTTGCTAATGTGCAGGGCTTTGGCAACCTTGCATGAATTTCTAAAAATTTTTGAATACCGAGCAACATAGTTGTTAAAAGTTTCAGTGTTTACATAAGGCTTAAGGCCATAAAGCTCAAATAGTGTTTCCCTACTTTTTCTGATACCTCTAGTTGCCCAATCACTAAATATTACAATTTAACTTTAACAACTCTGAAACATAGTTAGTGATGTCTTCCTTTTTAACCCTTGAACTATTCCCAACACATATAGTAATGGTGGTACTAGGATCACAAACACTTTTTGTTACAGATGCCATAACCTGTTTGTAGGTTGACATAATTCGAAATTTTGATATACATATATTATATCAAAATTTCTAATTATGTCGCGGACAACAGGTAGTATGGCTATATTTATGAGTGTATACAACAAGTTACATTAAATTAAAAAATTAAAAAGCCCTCGACACAAATAAGGTCATAATTTCAAGGTTTTGTGTTTTGAACCGAAGTTTCTTAACGCGGCTTACGGGTAGTGCGCTTTAGTAGAAACCATCACGTAACGAAATGACGTTTGGGTGCTATAATGCCACAGACAGACACACGCACACACACTCACACAGACACATTAAACTTACAACACCCAGTAGTTTTTGCTTCGGGGGTTAATAAACGAACTAAAATGCTTTTTATTACTTCAAAAACAGTTAAATCTATGGAAACTACGTTGTTATCATTGTGTTAGAAATAAACCTAAAACTTAAAAGCTGTTTTGTTTAATCAGAATCAATAAACAATAACTCAGTACTTACCTTCTTCATACCACTAAGATTTTAAAATAGCCGTCCATTTTGGATGATAACAAAATAAGTGCTTTTAGCCTGTAATGGACTAACAGTAAGCACGTGAAAGCTCTCACTTCTAAACTATGATGTAAATGGAAGACTAACCCACAAGCTATATCTGAATATCCATGCACGGTGAATTTGCCTTTCCACATAGTTAGTCTTGGCAGAAGATCTGGTAACTATCTGTCTAATTTAGAAGAATGTAGCCGCAGAATTGTGACTGTATCGAGGTAGATTGTTGCAGTCATGATTTTAGATGGATTCTGAGTTCGAGATAGGCAATGCATAACCAAGGACATTTGGCTAGACGCGGAGATGGCTAATGGAGCAAGGCTTGAACTGAGTGGTGGCCAAGGTTTGGCAAAAGAAACCAGGACCGTCCTAAAGCTCGTTGGGTTGACGATATAGTTAAAGTCGCGGGAAACACCTAGGTCAGGGACCTTTTGTGAAATAAAATATTTTGATTTTGCACAGAACCGGAAAATGTGACGGAAGAAAGGGGAGGCCTATATCCAGCAGTGGGTGATATCGGGTTTATATGATGATGAATGCATAACCACACTACCACAATTGCACGAGATTATTATTATTTTATTTATAATTAGATTAAATTACCTGTACTAAAATATGCCCAGTTACTCTTTCTGTTAATTGATGTCACTTTGTTAGCATTCCATTCTTTCCCTACTCCGTGTTCAAAACTCAAACATTTTTCTCTCACAGTAGGTATGAAGCAGAAACGAATTATGCTTTACTGTCTTCAAAGAATGTTCCAGAAAGATGTGAAGAAGTAAATGGCTCTTTTATTTTTCCGCAGTTTCTCTAAAATGGGGTAGTTAATTGTGAGAAATGGTTCTGAAATACCACGTACACGACATTACAATGTTAGATAGTATTGCGATGTCTTTGTCTCTGAAATTGACCGGTTTGGAAAGAATTGTGAGGTGCTCACAAAGTGTGGTAGTATTTTATGTTTTTAGGGTTCCGTACTCAAAGTGTAAAAATGGGACACTGTTACTAAGACTCCACTGTCCGTACGTCTGCATGTCTGTCAGTGTCACCAGGTTGACACCGTGACAGTTAGACAGTTGCAATTTTCACAAAATGTATATTTCTGTTGCCGCTATAAAAACGAATCGGAACCCAGGAGTTGATCTCGCCTAGATGAAAGCTGGAAAAATGTTTAGTAACCTCCTTCTTTATTGATTTGTGTGGGTCAGCACAGACTAGTACCTAAGTAATTTTTATAATAACGTACTACCACCACAATTTATGTGAGACGCAATCAGGCCATTGGTCCACAATCCACACAAAAAAAAAACGTGCGAATGGACAAAAAAAAACACTTAATGAAAATTCTTTGAAAGCTGAATTCATATCATATGCTTACTTAGGGACACTGATAAGTATTCAAACCGCGCAAAGCCTTAGGCTGTTAGTGTCCAAATTGCCTGTTTATGGACCCCAAGCGAAATGTTATTGAAAAACTTCTCAGGGATCGTCCGGGAAAACTTTTTACGGTCCTCGTGATTCTAATATATAATTTTCGATGATATAACAAAGTTAGTAGCAAGTATACATACTACTATAAGTAGTCATTTGACTATTCTGTTCGTTTACTCGAGATACTGGAGCTTGGTGCTCAATAAAACGCCGATGTCTTCATGTAAACAATGATTTTAATCTTAAATGACAGTAAGACAACGTAGATGCGTTCTATTTAAACAATGCCAAGCTCATATATTAAGAAATATATTGCGAACTTATGTTCGTCCGTTTTAGAATCTAGATGAATTGATTTTTACAAAATGTCAGATAAAAGGTTTTCCTCAACAATTTATTTTGTGCGCAAACTATCGAAACTTCTAAGTGCCTGATCAAAACAATTTGCAAAAACGTCAGGCGCGAACATTTCTTGTGTTATTGCAGACAGGGAAACAGATTTGCTGAACTTTGAATGAAGAAGTTCAACAGGTCTAGCGACACAGCTCTATGGGTTACAAACCTACATATTTTAGACTTCATTTTAAGGTTTTCGGACGCTAAGTAAGTAAGGTAAGCAACGGGACCTTATCACTAAGCCTCCGTTATCCGTCTGTCCATCCGTCTGTCCGTTTCTCTGTCAGCGGGCAGTATCTATACTAATATTATAAAGCAAAAGAGTTTATTTGTTTGTTTGTTTGGTTGAACGCGCTATCGAGGAAGGCTTTAGGCTATAAAACATCACGCTACGACCATTAGGAGCGGAGCAGGAATGAAAAATGTTGCAAAAACGGGTTTTTTTTTTCCTTTAAGTAGTATTTCTCTCTTTTCTGACACAGACGCAGAAGTTCCGTGGGTCAGCTAGTCATATATAATCCGTAATAGGTTGATAGTTGAAATTTTCACAGAATGTGTATTGTTGCCACTTTAACAACAAAATAATAAATTAAAAATTAAGGGGCTACCTTTGGGCTGCGGGACAGTTCGAAAGAGATTACCGTGACCCCGGAACATAAAGGGGGAGGAAGAAACATGGATGGGTTTTAGTCAGTAAAAGTCTGATACTCCCTCCCGATCCGCCCAGAGTGGGAGAAGTTATTTGATGGTTTCCCATCGGAAACCCTTACTACTATGGTACGGAACAATTCATGAGCGAGTCCGACTCGCACTTGGCCGGTTGTTTATACTTGTTTCAGGTCACACATTCTTATATGAGATGTTGTTACGATCAAACCCCTCGAATCAGCTGTCTGAACATCTCATTTCATTTCAACCCTCAACCCTCACGTAGCCGAGGTATTAAACACGTTTTCAAAGCATTAGATCCCCGCACTCTCGTTTATAACATTTTTTATTAGCTTGCGTTGAGGTTCACAAGTTTGGAGCTTTCTTTATTTTTGTTCTCGAGATTGAACATCAAAGGTCAGTGAATATTAGACGATTAGCGGAATATCGTAGAGTTGAAAAGTTCCTTTGGTTACCTGAGAGGCTTACAAGTGGCAATTGTATCCAAAGCGTTTTTAACACGCTTTTTTGGCTTAATATGTTACTAACTCTGTAAAAAAACTTAAAAGTTAAATATGAACCACTTCCCAGTTTTTGATTGAGCTGAAATGTTGCAAACATGTTCAGTTTTGATGACACTGCATAGCTAAGTGACGACATTCTAAATTCAAAATGGCGGACTCCCAAAGATGGCGGACTAGTGACTAGTTAACAAATGAAAGGGTTTGCTCAGAAAAATACGAGTAATAAAATGATGTTACTCTAAAGCGTTTTTAAATTAATAATTAACATTAATTTTGCAATGACTTTTAGTGTTTTTTTATAAGCTATCTAATCTCAGCACATTTTTGACTGTTCCATCATTCAACGCATAGGCAATTCTTATTTCTTCAATTGCGTAAAAACTGAAGCTCCAAAAAAATAACTAGTCAGAAGAAAACTAAGAATACCTAGGTAAATAATCTAAAAACATTTGTAGCAGTCGATGTAATTACGAATCACGAACGTACATATGTTTCTAATGCTGGGGCTACACTATCGCGATAACGCGAAGATTTGCGTTGTCGCGACACGTCTGGCCAAAGAGTTCGTCCTATCGCGATAAACTTCGCGAATACGAATGCCCTTCGCGCCGCTGTCGGTAAATTGCCGCACATCAAAGGGTTTTGTCGCGACAAAGTTCGTGTGGTTGGCTACACTTCTCGCGCTCTAGTTGACTGCGATACTCTGAGAGGTTTGAACGTGTTTGATTGAACTTTTTAATCACGGATTGGAATAATGAGAGGATAAGAAAAGATGTAGTAAATAATTGTTAGCCGCCATGTGATACATCGCAACCGCTTCTTCCATGTTTTCCCGCAAATGAATTATCGCGACGTTCTAGATTATCGCGACAGTAGAAAGGTTTTTCCAAGTGTGGCCAATCACTTCGTCATAGAGCGAACACGAACTTTTATCGCGACAACGCGAACACGAATCTTCGCCTACAAGTCTGGCCGTAGCATAAAAAGTCTATTACACGCTAATAAAATTTATTTTCAACGTAAACTTCACCCTTTCATCGAATAGTTAGGGAATGTTCCAAATTGTTTCCCCGTATCTCATCAGTTAGCTAAGATAACAAACAGATTTACAACGTACTTAGTGTGGCAAATGTATAGGATTAGCATTACAAATTAGACCTGCTCTGGGTGCCAGTACTTTGGGCATCCTTTTTAACTGTAGATAAATTGAAACTGTGACGGTATCTGTTTTATGCGCCTGAGTTATGGGGGTTGTTTAAAATGGGGAATAAAGGTAGGAAAAGAGGGTTAAGGCTTTTAGTTTGTTTTGGTTTTAAACCTATTGTACTGGTACCTATTGTAGACAGATAAAAGGCAACACAACAATTAATGACACTACTACTTTCGAGAATAGTATCTGAAATACTAGATACAAAATAAGTGTCTTCAAAATACTTTTTAAGATAAAAATACTTTTGTAAGAAAACAAGATTTTATTTTAATGATTATAAGCTTTTTTTTAGTTTTTGTTAAGTTTGGTTTAATTTTTAGTTTATTAGTATTTTGGTGTTTTCTGAGTCTAACACTAATACAAGAAAAATTGAGATATTTATTTTGAGTACTTTATAGAGAATTAATCAAACTTTCTCGAGCATATATTTTTTAATGTTGTGGCCATACCTTAACTCTAATCACACATCAAATCTGAGAATTCTCTACTTTGATCAATTTTTTGTGAAGTGCTCAAAATAAATACCACATCTTTTCTTATATTAGAGTGTTCTAACTTCTAACACTCAAATACATGAATTATATTAATTATTAAAAATAAATAAATGTGTTAGTATACTTTTATAATTATTAAATAATTATAAAAGTATACTAACACATTACTAAAAGTATCTTATCAGAAAAGGTATTTATAAAATACTAAGATACCAAACCAAATATATTTAGATGTGAGATACAAAATGAATTTTCAAAAAGTATTTGAGATACAAGATGGAAATAATCGGTTCACAATGTAATTAATACTAACTTAAAAACTAATCGCTGATCAAGCACAACGTTCCTTACTGATTGTTACGCAATCGATTTTGATGTCTTTACAATTTTTTTTTTCTACGGTTTCCGAGTTTTTCCACCCAATTCAGTCACTCTCTCCTTCAGTACAAAATTGCGTGCATGGATGACATTAATGAGGCTCCGTTCTATTTCGGGAGGAGGGCCACTCCAATTTTTACGGCCCAGTAATGTTTCCAAATCTCGCCAGAGTTTAGAAAAGTAATGAACTGTGATTTAGTTTATTTTTGGATCTAAATGCATTGAATTTATTTATCAACATTATTTTGTGGGTATACATTGTTGAAATCAAGCATGGTATGGTTAAAACAAGGTCATCAAGGAAAAATTGGTTTGAACGAGATCTAGTAACAAGTTATTTTTAATAAGTCATACTTCGTAAACCGCAATTTACCTTTCATTCAATCAAAGCAAATATTTTTATGTTATCTGACTTGCTGCTACGTAACCTTCATGGGCGAGTCCGAATCGCACCTCACCACTTTTTTTTTTGTTTAATGTAACTTGTTTCAACTTACAAAATCACCACACTATGGAACGAAAATAGTCAACCCAGTTTCCTTCAACGTTTTACGAATTTTAAGTGAACAATCAGGCAAAACGCTCCGCACAAACAACCGCTCAGCGGGTAAATGTCTGTCATTACTTCATGTATCACGCTAAGTACGAATATTAGATGGCATTACGCTTTCAGGGTAACCTAAAAGCTTTTCACACTTAGGCTTTCCCTATTTATACTAACTCGCTGCCTTAAATAGGGTGTTTTAGTAGAACGAGTCAATTATTTTACTGGCTGTATATAAATCCAGGACTGTTTCTTTTAGTTTCTTTTACCCGACTGAGAAGAGTAATTTGTTTATCAGCATAGTGTTTGTTTGTTCCTTTGAGGCGCTCTACGGACCAAACGCGTAGACCAATTTTGATGATTCTTACGTCAATTAATTTGTCTTAATCTTGAAAGTGCCAGTCTTGACAGACATAATGACAAACTAATTGCAATAATTATGTTTTAGCATCTAGGAAATAGAAAGAAAGAAAGAAAGAATAAGCATTTATTAGCACGACAGGACAACACATAAAAAAATATAATGGTCAAATTGTGATTATAACACTAGTTTAAAGTAAACATAATAAGAGAATAATAATAAAAAAATAGAGACATTCATTACTCGCAAGCATCATTATTGCAACCTTTATTCGTTAGTAATAGTAATCGAAAGTTTAGGATTTTGTCGTTATCCAAGTACCTACGTAGGATTCGATAGGACTCAATTTGATTTACTTGACAGTTATTTCCAATGTAAAATTACTTAAAAACGACGTGAAGACAGCAAAATTCACTGTTTTATACTGAATAAAAGAGGGCAGGGATGTAAGAAATGAATAATTTGTTCAGGGAGAATTCTGAATTAATTTATAACCTAAAGTGTGCGTCCACATTGCGAGCCTATCGCAGTTGCGACGACGGGCGCGGATTATTAAACAAATGAAACGCGCCTTTGCGTCCATAGTGTAGTGACTAAGGCGGAAGCCTAGCGTGACGGGACTGAGGACTAGGCAGCAAGCGACATAACGCGCGGGTAGTGGGAGTAACAAACCAATTCGGTCTTGTCGCTTGGCGTATGTGCGTCTGTATATTGTTTTTTGTAAATCTATGTGTAAAAAATGTATATGTAAAAATGTATCTCTAGTGTTCAACACCTCCCATCTCAGGATCGGACTGTCTAGTAAAAATAGCAAATCCTCGTCCATTGCTTGCAACCCCTGAAATAAGTCGAACCGCTACAAGAGCTCGCGCGTCACTGTGGCCACCGCACGCCACCGCTCGCCGCGCCCGCCTAGGCTCCAGTCACCGCGCATTCAGTGTGGACGCACACTAATACAATTTGGATAAAATACACTTTGAAATAATGGTACATATAAAGACTTTTTTAAATAACTCGTATTTAACCAAAAGATATCATCATAACCTACTCCCAACATATACAGGATGTCCACTAATTAATGGATAACCTTGAAATGGCTTATAGTAGAACCTGTGGACATTCAGAAAAAATACGAAGAAACATCTGTTTCTGAAGAAATTCTGGATTTTACATGAAGCCTGCAACGTGACTCTCGCAAACCAATCAATAGGAAATATCTTATTCAAGACTTGTTGACATCACACTTTCGTTATCATAATATTGGTCCTAGTTCCAGACATTCAGATGCTTTTACTATCCGACTGCCTGTGAAGGAACGTCACAGAGCACGGGGAGACCTCGGGGCAGGTACCGCTGATGTAGGTATTCCGCATTCTATGAGGAATAAAGATAAGCAAATACTACTATTTCCTTACTTTTTTCTCGAATCGGAAATCATCAAATAACTTCTCCCGCACTGGGTGGAGCGGGAGAGAGTGTCAGACGTTTACTGACTTAAGCCCATCCACGTTCTTTCCTCGCCCTTTATGTTCCGGGGCTGCGGTATCTCTTTCGAACAGTCCCGCAGCCCCGGCTGAACCCCTAGGCCCTAATTTGGTCCATGAAAACGCGAGGCATGACCCTGTGTAATATCTTATCATTGATTAGTGCCTAAATCTGTTGTCTGAGCTTTTATGCGCCCGTGGGGCCTCTAAACTGGCTTTATATTCCGTCTAGAAATTTTCTCAGGCATGGTGGTTTCCTCACGATTTTCACCGAAGCTAGTGATAACTTTACAATACGCACATGTATTCGAAAAAACAGAGATGCGAGTCTTGGGTTCAAACTCAGGACTTGCGTGTAAAAATCACACTTACCTCATCACCCTTCTTGGCTGTTATCAACTGAATAAAGCCAGAAGAATAATTTTCTTGTCAAGAAAATTGGCAAGAAAAAAGTTCATTATATTCTAACACAACAGTCAAAGTTAGGATACTGTTTCAAAGAAATCTTGTTTCATCGTCAGGAGTTCGTATTTTTTCTCAACAAATGCAATTTTAGAAGCGTATAAAAGTTTGTCTGTTGCCTTTTTGCAGGTAACTTGGGCAGGAATGCTTATTAAGATAATAAGGATGGGGTTAATGCCACTTGCTGAAGAAATAGCATAAACTTTAAACTTTTTACATTATTATCATAATAATTTCAGTCTAAAATGTCTAACTACTGGTTTATTATACAAGGTGGAATGCCATGGAGGGAAGTACTCTAAATACTGGAGATAGCAAATTTTACCCAAAGGAAACTTTCCTTTATTTTTAAAAAGGAATAAATCTACATTCACAGATTTTTAGAAATTCACTTGCCACACTCGGGAATCGAACCGACTAAAGTTAAACAACTTTCTGTACTTTTTTTACATCAATCGATAGGGGCAATCATATGGATCCCCCTCAGATAAATAATAGAATATTGAATAGGGTAGACCACAAAAAAATCATACTTATAAGTCCGTCAGATAGATTAAAAAAAAAATATTGATCCCTATTATTTTAATTTTTTACGTAAACAAAAATTTAAGACGATACAGTGCGTAGAAAACTCGTGTGGTGTCACATTTCGGTACATTTTTTAACGGAAAACAAAAACACATCCAATATTTTCGATGATCTAACTGACGGTTTGTTTTTTGTTAGTCGTCATCCTTATTCGCGCAAATCGCCAGTCATCCAGCCAAAATGTTTTCATCCAATAGATGCTTTCGTACGTAAATGGCCTGTTACCGTTTAAAAAAAAATAGATTCAATCCATCCATAAGCACAATGTTTTAAGTGCGTAATATTGAGACCACAAATAGTATCTTTTATAACGAGGGACTAAGCGAAGCCATAATACACACGAGGGCGAGGGAGTCAACGAAAGCGAGGGAATATTAAATTGGCGTTTAGTCTCGAGGTGCAAACTGTACTTTTCAATTGGATTGCGAGAACACTCGACAAAAATTCTGAACTGAGCGGTCAGTTTTATCTTCAATCAGGACATTCACAGATTTACAATTTTAAACACAACACAAACTCTTAACATTTTCGCAATGAAGATGATCCACACTCCACAGATAATTAGTATCTACCTACGTTTCTGCAGCGGCTAGCAACAGAGGCATTGCACATACTTTTCAAAATCAACGATGCACACATACAGCAATATTTTTTTTTGCGTTAAAGAGTTCATTTGTTTTTTGTTTCAATAAACCGCTTTCTATTTGCAAGCAAATTCTAAATTTAAATAAAACCTTTGATAAGTTACTCTTTTGCTACCATGTTTCAGAGTAAAAGATCGTTCCATTTTTAAATTATTTTTTACTCCCTAGGGAATAAATGGTCACTATATTCCCGCTTCGTAGGCGTATATATTGGCGTACTTTTAGGGCATGAGAAGTGAAAACATGATTTTTCACTCAATAAAAAAGTCGTTTCTTATCAAATATTTTTGCGTAGAGTTACTTAGTTTGATGTACAGAATGCTTGGTTGATGGCTTCGTGGTGAGGTTGGTCTTTGAATATTGTCTTAATTTTACTGTAAACTTGTTTAATTATACCTTAACATTGAAACCAGTCGATTGCGATTCAAATTTTGCGTTTGCGGTCTCTGGAATTGTAAATTCTTACTACTAGGAGTTTTCCACTTAAAAGTAACCTTTAACCGTCCGTACATTTCTTAGTATTACACCTATAAACTACTCGTACATAGTAGATGCGAAGACTAGTACTTAATTGGCCCGTCTACAATGTTCTCTGATCACCGCAGAACTGAGGTCTGAGCTATGAGGTACAGAGATATCAAATTAAATTACTGTCAAATGGTTTTATCTTCAGGTACTTGGTCACTGAAAACTTTGAAGACATAACAGGGTTGTTGAAAAATAAGTTATTAAGGCTTCATTCATGTCACATGGGTACACTTATTGGCTTGATACCCGTACCTCGGAAAGCACGTTAGGCTGTTGGTTCCGGCTGTCATTTCTAGATATTTGGCAGTCGTAACAGGCAGTCAGTAGCCTGAAGGTCTGACAACGAGTTTTAACAAGGTCTAAAGCATTACCCCATGTAACTGGGTTGTGGAGGTCATATAGGCAATCGCTTTATGTAGAATACTAATATTCAGCGGAATCCGGTAAGACTGGAAGCCGACTCGACATAGTGGGGAAAAGGCTAGGCAGACGATGACACTCACACATTTCTTTTTGCCGTCATCTCAGTGGTTTTTCTCTTTCTAGCTGTATGAGGTAAGTTCGATGACCTTTCTTATCACATTCTTACCTACTATCACAAATTGTGAAAATTTGTGAGTATGGGTCGATGTTTGTTCAGATTTTTTAGTGTGAAACGTTCACATAAAACATTCTGAACGGAATTGGATTAACACATTGGATACTTTTTACGGTCGGAACAGTTATCGAACTCCACACGGGCAAAGCTGCCGTCATAAGCGCCGTCTATTTCATAATAAATCCGGCTTTTATCAGACTTCCTCGCAGATCGTAACAGAATAATTCTAAATGTGTGTAGCAAATAATATCTGAGATATAAATCCTTCTAACCAGACAACTGACACCCTCTTTATATGAACACAAAATCAACCCCTTTTCCTTAAAGCGATTGTATAACGTTACATACAAAGTTTTGACGTCTTGTCGAGCTGTCAGTCACACTCACGAACCATAAAAAGTAAGTAAACATGTTGACTTATATCTCCCATAAACCTTATCTTTGAGGATAAAAAATGCAGTACATTTGAGAGGATTTGAGCTTTTGTTACAACGGGAGCGGTTGTTAGCGTGTTTTTGTTGTATGATGAGTTGAGATGCTTCCATTACTCGTAGTTTATCTGTAGTTTAGAAAGACTGCAAACAAGTTTTCACTTCGTTGAACAAGAACTTGTGTTAATGTTAAATAAGTCAACTTTTTTGCAGAATATACTTGTGATTGCAGTGGCAAAAGTCTTGTTTCATCTAATCAAATCTTTGACCGACTTCTCCGGAGCAAAGGAAGCAGATAGAATTCGTGACTAGACACGCTTTATTTTTTCTAGTTATGCTCTGGGGCCGTATTTTTGAATCAATAGAATTCCAAATCGTGTACGAAATCGCAGAATTCGTATGCGAATCCCTAAAATCGCTATTTTTGAATATTCATACCCGTGAATTTCGCAACGAGTGGTCCGACCCACTCGTTTCCGATATTCTACCAGTAGAAATGAGAGTGAGGATGACACTGACAAGTGAAGATTTGTTGACTGATTTTTTTTTGTCGTTTTCCATTTTCTACGTATTTTCTTTTACAATTCAAAAACAAATCCAACACAAATAACAACCGGGAAAATATGTGAAAACTAAAGAAAAAAATATCGAAATCCCAATGACAGACGTCAGACAATGACATTGTAACTTTTTAATTAACGTTCCGTTCCACCGTAACTCATTACCGGTTTTTAAAATCAACGAGTTATGGCTTTCCGGTTTTTATTTGTCTGCGTGAATTGAAAAATGTTATAAGATTCGAGTTTTAGGGCAACACTCATTTCTATTGCTTCACGTATTACGTATTTTGTAAAATTTGGAGCAATCGAAATTCATTTCGTATACGTTTTGCTTTCGTGCATGAATTTAAGATTCACTTCGAGTGATTCAAAAATACGGCCCTTGGATAGTAAAGATTCTTTGAGAAATATAGTAAAAAGGAAATAAACGTCGTCAGCACGATTGCCATGACAATATTACGCTCGCAATGCCGCGATTAAGCAAAGTCCGCAGGGAAAGAAAACGAGAAACGAAGCAAATAGAAACATTTATTTAACCAATGTAAAACCGCAAGGGATACTATAAATTAACAGAAAACAAACTGGTTTAAAGATAACTAAAATCATGTTCTAAGTTCGAATTTTGAATTGTTAAGGCCCTGAACCGCAAGATGTTTGATTTGAAAATCGGTTTAAAATCAAGAGTCATTAGTTTTCAAATAAAGTTGATTAATCAGCACTTTTAGATCTTCAAATACAAGAGACCTCCCTTCGCCACTTCTTGGTGTTCTAAGTGGGAAGAAGCGGCGCAACCAAATCACCAGTAACATCTGTGTGTTAGGTTAGAAAAAACCAGATAATACAATAATGTGAAAATTTATTAACATAACCAAAGAATCCATTATATTAAATTTCACATTTCATTGTCTCAAATGTCAGCCAGCACACCCCAATATACAATAAAACATAGGTAAGAAAAAAAATACTGAAGCATAAATAAAGCCTCTAGGCCTGAAGGGTGTAGGTAATACTTACACGTGCAAAGTTGGGTTTATACGTCATATTCAAAACTGAAGAATCAGCTGAGTTACAATCACGTGTAGGTTGTTCAACGAACCGGTTATAGCGGGCCGTCGACGAGGGTACTAACGTCGAAAACATTTGAAAAAGGTGTTGGAATTTTGGGATAGTTTTCGCGTCACTGGTCGCTCTGTTTCGTCGATTGTGACAAAAAATGGTGATTTGATTTTCGAATTCGCAGTGTTTTGTTGTCGCTCGATAACAACTGAGCGTAAAGAAGAGAAGTAGGTACTACGTATTTCTTAAATTGGTTTAAACTCGATTGAAAGTGACTTTCAGTTTACAGGACTTTCAAGCTGGTGAAATTTTGCTATTTTAATCCCTAATTAAAATGATAAAAGGTGAGATCCTGAGCAGTTTCGCAAACGATGAAAATATGCTTTTTTTTTGTTTAGAATGGGTATATCCTCATAGATACCCTTCGTCTGGGGCGTGCCGGAGGTTATATCGGACTTTAAACGACTGAAACCCACTGGCACAACTACTACCATGTGTCAGGGGCCCGGGGTCTATCACCAAGTGTGGTCGATGATACGACCGCACGCTCTCCATGAAGGCGCGCAGGAACCACTACGCGACGACTCAGCCATAAGGTCACCGCATTTACCTAATTTACCTTAGCTGTTTTTCTAATACATTTTAACATGTTGTGTTATTTCAATAACTGTCTTACCACGTATGGACCGTTTGGACATACATAAGTATACTTGTTCTGCAAAAAATGTGTTTGTCATGTTCAGCTTATAACTTCAATTACATGTCATGCTGAGCCATTCTCGTCCAAATGGTGTACCATTTTATCTTTTAGCCTATACCAACTCCTCCATCAGTGGAGACATGAATTGCTGGACATTTGATATTATGTTTACACACGGTGACATATCAAGCTATACATTTCCTGTATAGGTTGGCTGGTCTTTGAATAGATCCCGCGAACTATGAGAGACCCGCTTACTACTGGAATGCATAGTTTAATTGGTAATTGTTTTTATTTGCCTTTTCTGTCCCACTGCTGGGCAAAGGCCTATTCCCTTCCAACAGTCCCGGTGTTTTGCCACGTCTGGCCAATTGCAATGAGTCAGGAACGAGTCCGAATCGTCACGCCCGCGCCAGTGTCGATTTGTCGTGCGTCCAATAAAATGTATGGCAAAAATATGACACTTTTTACTCCATTAATAAGTTCCCCCGGCGACCACAATCCACAATTTTATAAACTCATCTTTCCTGTGAGTATTATTTAAAAGTACGTTATGGGTTATGGTCTGCAATACGATGCAATCATAAGATAATAGCTGTTGCTGGCGGCTGTTTAATTGCATCGCTGTATTGTTGACTGTACAATGCTCGGTGTTGTTTTGTTTGTCATTGTCGATGTGTAAGGGCTCATTTCTGGAGATGCGGCGCATCGGGCAGCGCGTTGTACGTTTTTTCCGTTTACGGAAAGGCGGCGCGTGCAGCGTCCCGCATATGGCAAAGTAGTGTAGATTACCCTGCAGTGGCGAAGGGTGAAAACAGGGTCAGGTTTTGCTTTTTTTTTTCTATTTGATTCTATGTTTGTTTTGACCTCATTTTCATTATCTGTAATACCAGGAACCATGAAAATGATACCCATGAAGAAAAAACTGAAATTTTTCATCGGTGCCATTTTCATTTTGACCTTATTTTCATTATGAGCGACCTCAAAAATCTCGAAAACGACACCCATGAAGAAAAAACTGGAATATTTCGTCAGGGCCATCTTAGATTTCCATTTTAACCTTATTTTCATTATTATCGACCCCAAAAACGTCAAAAACGACACCCATGAAGTAAAAACCGAAGTTTTTGGTCGGCGCCATTTTGAATTTTCATTTTGACCTAAAATCTGGTAAAAACGGATTTGCAAATAAACCAAAACACTTAGAACAAAATAAACAGCTGTAAAAGATAACCATGGTAGACGCTTATAACGTCAGGAAAATTAGATTTTGTAACTTTACACGATATGAAGATAAAACAAATTTGAAAAAACAGCAAGAACTAAAAGCACCCAAAAACATTAAGAAATGTGGCATACTTTATGCAAATTAAAATGATTCATGAACATGAATTCCTGTAAATTTCAGCTTTCAATTACAAAAAAGGTACAAAAAGGTTTTTAAATGTCTCGGACATTTGTCGTGCCTTGGAAATTCCACCTTAAATGTTTTGTCTTTGATTCCTGCAAACTCTTATTTTAGGAGATAAATTTCAATAAAATACGAAAGACGTCTTCCATCAATCTTATTTAAAACGTTTATGCTAAATTTGAAGTAGATTGGGCCAAGGAATCCGTTGTATGTGTCACCGTAAAATTGTCAAACACGTTATATTACAATATAACCCCCTAGGGGACCCCTCCTTCCCTCCACACCGCGTAAGTTGACTACCATCGCATGCATTTCACGAAAAATAATGCGTTTTGTTGTAAGCAGTATGCTCATTTGACAATAACTCGAGACTTTACAATATCGCTAGAGATATTACAATATAACGTATTTGACAATTTTACGGTGACATATGTATAAAATCCCCCCCCCCCTCCTTTTCACTCCTTTAAGGGTAGAATTTCGAAAACACCTTTCTCATTGGATGCCGGACGTCAAACAAAGAACACATCCGCCAAGTTTCAGATCTCTACGATCAAGGGTTTAGGTTGTGCGTTGATTCCAGTTGGAATATGCTTTAGTTAACATAATATCATCCCGCCTCGAATCCCCTTTGGGTTTGGCAGAGGTGTGGCTAACTCCGTGGAGTTAGCCACACCTTCATTCCTTGCTTCATTCCTTGCTTTTAAAGAGAAATTCCTGATGGTAAACCTAACAACACTTTGCCCGGCCTGGGAATCAAGAAACTCATATTCAGCAGTCGCCCTTGCAGCCACTAGACCAACGAAGCAGTAGACAGAATGAATAAACCCAAAACTGTCAAGAAACCAGCTTGTTACAGAATGAAAACATCGAATACATGTGACGAGGACCCGCACTGAGCCCTCGTGGATTACGGCTCCTCCCCACCCTCCCACAAAATGGAGATCTGTGTCCCAGTAGTGGTAATATCATAAGTTTATTGTAGCTAATGAAGGATTGAAATAAAAATAAACTTCTCGAGGAAAAGTACACCACTCCGCTAGTTTTCAAATTTACGTAATTATCTACATACATGAACCTAAAGGCTAAAATCATGTTTCTGACGTACGATCTGTTTAATAATATGACACCTGCAGAGACTTATTTCATTATTCATCCATTCATTACACGAAGAACTACTTTCTTGAGCAGCTTAAGCGACATTTACGAGATGTCTTAAGATATGGTATGTATCCCTCTCGTTGAAATTGAGTCCTTGCTTAATCTTTAGATAATCTCAAGATTATCTTCTTCTTCTTTTTTTTTTATCTTTTTTTCTTGTTCTTTAAGTATTTAAAATCATAATCATCCGGCTAGTCTTTTTTCAACTATGTTGGGGTTGGCTTACAGTCTTAACTGGATACAGCTGAATACCCAGTATCGGTACCAGTACCAGTATTTAACATGGAACGCCTATCTGACCGCCACAACCCAGTCAGTACCGGGTAATATGATGCACGGAGGAAACTCGGTGTGTAATGGATGATCACCCATCCACAGACCAACCTAGACACGCACGGTTTAACCTATAGATCAACCCGAGCGGCCGTTATTCTTTAGCCACGAGTTCTATAAACATTTAAAATACTGCCTGCGACTTCAACCACACGTGAAGTTTCTTGTTATTACATCATCATCATCTCAGCCGAAAGACGTCCACTGCTGGACATAGGCCTCCCCCAAGTGTCGCCACATTGACCGGTCCCTTGCGACTCGTATCCACCGGATTCCCGCAACCTTCACCAGGTTATAACATCAATTACATCCAAGTATATACGCTGTTGCACTTTGCAACACGGTACGTTCGTTTGACAATCTTTCGAGAGTTTAGAAATCCAAAAGAATCGTGCACATTAGGGTGCATGGCAGTTAGCGCCCATTTCTCTTAAACGTTCCGAAGATAAATAGCAGCTTGCACACGCTGTCGTTAATTGCGTCTGGCAGAGCACATGGCCTTAAGTGCAGCACAAAATGTAGGTTTTTATCATAGCTGCTAACTAATGAGTTGTGTGAACTAGGAGCATTAACTTGGCTATATTATTATTATTCTTGGTGGGAAAGAGGAAGTTACAACGTTTATAAGATGAGATTTCTTAGTAAGTTAGTTTTGAAGATATTTTAGTGTTGACTTATACAAAAATATTGTTAACTAGCTGACCCACGCAACTTCGTCTGCGTCACAAAAACTAAAGAAAAAAAAACATTTTTCATTCATGTTCCGCTCTTTATAGCCGTAGCGTGATGTTATATAGCCTTAAGTCTTCCTCAATAAATGGACTATCCAAAAAAAAAAAAAAATACTTTTTCAATTCAAACCAGTAGTTCCTGAGATAAGCCTGTTCAAACAAACAAACAAACTTTTCCGGTTTATACTAGAAGATTTCCACTTCTCTGAAAGGTGGCTATACACTCCAAGCGCAATATTGGTAGTCAGCTGCATCCGATCAGACTGCCAGCCAACTTCAACATAGCTGGGAAAATGTTAGACTGGGTGATGACTTGGCTGAAATCTGTTCTTTTGAATTTAAATATTTTTTAAAAATGTGTATGACAAGGTGTTTTTATTGTTCTTTGTTTGATGTTTTTATTGTTTTTTGTTTGTGATGTATTGATCTTCGGTTAAAGGTTGCGGGAATCCGTTGGATGCGATTCGTACGAGATCGCTCAATGTTGCCCACACTTGGAGAAGGCCAATGTGCAGCAGTGAACGTCCTTCGTCTGAAATGATGATATTGATCTTCTAATACTAAAATAACGTAACCTTTAAAGAAAAATACGGTTAAAGTCCTAGATAATTGCGTTTTATTCGTTTACCTGAGTCATAAAAGTAGATCTAAAATAAAAATGCAATTTTCTGCTAAGCGCTACTTATCCAGTTGAAGTGTTAAATCCACTACGTTATGCGGTAACACACTGATGTTATCCGAGCGCTTGGTTGCCGTGGAGTTCTAATGCCTGGTCACGTCTCGAGTGCGGCGGGAAAAATTATGATAATGAAACACTAGTACAAACTTGAACGGTCTCTACTGGTTAAGTAGGTGGAAATTTTAGCTTATCAGTAGATTTTAGTACAGGTATTTGGAAGTTTTCTTGCTATTCAGAACTATGCGGATTTAAACATGGCTAATTGAATTCGTACACGTGGTCTAGAAATGAGTCGTGGCAAAGAACTTGCTCTTCAACTGGTCGTGCTCCAATTAAACTTTGTAAAGAATAATTGTTCCGCCCGAGTGTTGCGTCCGCATGGTGCCGGACGTAAAGAATAGCACCATCCCATATCTTCCCGTGGGTGTCGTAAGAGGCGACTAAGGGACTTACCAGAGAATGGGCAGCAGCGTTCTCTGTGCTTTTGTAACAACCATACTGCGATCGCCAACCCGCCTGCCAAGCGTGGCGATTATGGCAAAACCCCCCAATATGAACGCCGCATTGAATAAATGGCCCCTAGTGCCCGGCAGCCCGTCTACCCTCGACTACGGCAGCGGTCGAGGTTATGGCGTGGCAAGGGGTGCGAAGAATCCCCGGATGGGATCCGGCTGCCAACACCAACGACTGGACCTGGCAACGTATAACACGCGCACACTCCGGACCGACGAGAAGATAGCGGAGCTCGAAGAGGAATTGAGCAGGCTGCGATGGAGTATTGTGGGATTATCTGAAGTCCGAAGAGAGGGGGAGGACACGATAATCCTAAGATCCGGCAACCTGCTTTATTTCCGAGAGGGTGACCGCCAGTCCCAGGGTGGTGTTGGGTTTATCGTCCACAAGTCCCTTGTGAACAACGTGGTGAAGATCGAGAGTGTGTCGACCAGGGTGGCGTACCTTATACTCAGAATATCCTCAAGATATTCGCTGAAGGTCATACAGGTCTACGCCCCGACCTCGGCACACCCCGACGACGAAGTGGAGACCATGTATGAGGATATCTCTAAAGCCATGCATGGTTTCAAAACTCACTTCACCGTTGTCATGGGGGACTTCAACGCGAAACTGGGCAAACGAGACGGGGATGAGCTGCAGGTGGGGCAATTTGGAGTTGGACGTCGGAACCACCGGGGCCACCAACTGGCTAGTTTTATGGAGAAGGAGGGCCTCTATATGATGAACTCCTTCTTCAAAAAGCGTGAGCACAGGAAGTGGACCTGGCAGAGCCCAGATGGTGCAACAAAAAACGAGATCGACTTCATCATGTCAACCAAGAAGCAAATGTTCAATGATGTCTCTGTGATCAATTCGGTGAAAACCGGGAGCGATCACCGCATGGTAAGAGGCACATTGAACATCAATATCAAGCTAGAAAGGTCTCGACTGATGAAGTCTACGCTCCGTCCAGCACAGATCCAAATTCAATATAACGATGGGTTCGTGGAAACTGTCCATACGACCGGGTCTAAGTTCTTCAAGACACGTCGTACAGATCAGAAAAAGAGGTTCGATCAAACTCTCGAGCTCATGCAGGAGCGGCGTGAGTTGATCCTGCAGTCTTCAGATGAGGCGTCGAAATACCGGCAGCTCAATAGACGGATCTCTAAATCCTTAAAGAGCGACCTCCGCCGCTTTAATACAGAGCGTATTAAAGACGCGATCGAGCGGAACAAAGGCTCAAAAGTATTTTCAAGAGATCTGGCTATTGGGCAGAGCCAGCTCACGAAACTGAAGACCGACGATGGCAGGATCTTATCCGCCAAACCGGAGCTACTGAGGGAGATCGAGAGCTTCTATGGACAGTTGTACACGTCAACCAGCAAACCCATTGTCGATCTAGCAAACGACCCAAGAGCTAGACTAACCCGACACTATACCGAAGATATCCCGGACGTCAGCCTGTACGAGATTAGGATGGCTCTGAAACAACTCAAAAACAACAAGGCACCGGGGGATGACGGAATTACTGCCGAACTCCTGAAGGCGGGTGGAAAACCGGTACTTAAGGCCCTTCAAAAGCTATTCAATTCCGTCATACTCGAGGGGAAAACGCCACAGGCATGGTGCAGGGGTGTGGTGGTGCTCTTCTTCAAGAAGGGTGACAATGCCCGGTTGAAGAATTACAGGCCCATCTCACTTCTAAGCCATGTTTACAAGTTGTTTTCACGAGTCATCACGTATCGTCTCGCGCGCAGGTTTGACGATTTCCAGCCACCCGAACAAGCCGGTTTCCGAAAAGGTTTTAGCACCGTGGACCACATACATACGCTTCGGCAGGTTATACAGAAGACCGAAGAGTATAACTTGCCTCTCTGCTTAGCGTTTGTGGACTACGAAAAAGCCTTTGATTCGATCGAAACCTGGGCTGTACTGCAGTCTCTCCAACGGTGCCAAATTGACTATCGGTACATTGAGGTGTTGAAGTGTTTGTACAAAAACGCCACCATGTCAGTCCGACTTCAGGACCAAGCCTCGGAACCTATCCTTCTGCAGCGAGTTGTAAGACAGGGAGACGTCATATCTCCGAAACTGTTCACCGCTGCACTGGAGGATGTCTTCAAGGTTCTGGACTGGAGAGGGCTAGGCATCAACGTTAATGGCGAGTACATCACTCACCTTCGGTTTGCCGACGATATTGTGGTCATGGCTGAGACCATGGAGGACCTCAGTACAATGCTCGATGACCTCAGTAGAGCCTCCAAAAGAGTGGGTCTAAAAATGAACATGGACAAGACGAAGGTCATGTTGAATGCCCATGTCACACCCATTCCTATCAAGATCGGAGACTTTTCACTCGAAATTGTAGACGATTATGTATACCTAGGACAAACGGTCCAGTTAGGTAGGTCTAACTTCGAGAAAGAGGTCAATCGTCGAATCCGACTCGGCTGGGCAGCGTTCGGGAAGCTGCGCGGTATCTTCTCGTCCAACTTACCGCAGTGTCTCAAGACGAAAGTCTATGACCAGTGTGTGTTGCCAGTGATTACATACGGGACCGAAACGTGGTCGCTCACAATGGGCCTTATCAAAAGGCTTAAAGTAACCCAAAGGGCAATGGAGAGGGCTATGCTCGGAGTTTCCTTGCGTGATCGAATCAGAAATGAAGACATCCGCAAGAGAACCAAGGTCACCGACGTAGCCCGAAGAATTGCTAAACTTAAGTGGCAGTGGGCAGGGCACATTGCTCGCAGAACGGATGGCCGATGGGGCCGAAAAGTTCTGGAGTGGCGACCGCGAACCGGAAGACGATGCGTTGGAAGACCTCCCACTAGGTGGACCGATGACCTGGTGAAGGTTGCGGGAATCCGGTGGATGCGAGTAGCAAGGGACCGGTCAATGTGGCGACACTTGGGGGAGGCCTATGTCCAGCAGTGGACGTCTTTCGGCTGAGATGACGATGATGAAGAATAATTGTTACTATTATTCAAAATAATAATAATTGATTAATAGAATAAAATGGAATTCCACAACTTACTATATTTTTTTTTACATAACAGTGGTCACGTTTAGTGATGTAATGGTAATGGCAGAAATTTAAGTATGGAAGTATACATTGAATACCGGATCACATAAAATGTCATGTATTTTTAATTATATTTTACTTGCGATAAATTTTGACAGCCCATGAACAACAGTTACTTTTAGTTACAAAGCCTAGGGATGACCCAGTGCGATAAATAATTTCATATTGAAAGCGTTCACTTCTGCGGCAGTAAAAAACTCATCGAATTGCCTTTTGTTTGTATTTTCATCGGAAACGAGAGGATGGATTAAATATGAAATAAATACTGTTACACCGCTCCGGCTCATCGGCTTAGTTTTGAATACAATAGTGGCAATTTCCATTCAGTTTGTGAAATTCATTCGCTGGGAAATACTATGGGAGTATTGATAGTCAAAACGTGTACATAGTATGCATGAAATGTTTTGCTGCATTTCACACGTCATGGTTTACACTGCATATTTACGCTGATCGAACTATTTATATTCATTATGTCGTGATAACATTTTATAATGTTAGACTAGTGATTGTAAGGAATCAAAACTGAAATTGATTAGATTTACTAGTTGTTTACAAATAAATTTCATTCTTTTGCCACAGTTGTTAGACTCAGTCAGACACACTCATTACATCACTGACTCAGTCGTTATATGAAGTCAATGGCCTAGAAAGTCTGACAACCAGTCTTACCAAGGGGTATCGTATAACCCAGTACTGAGCTGGGTTGTGGAGGTCAGATAGGCAGACGCTCCATGTAAAATACAGGTATTCAGCCAGTTAGACTGGATACTAACCCCGACATAGTTGGGAAAAGGCTTGGCAGGTGATGATGATATTTGAGGTAGATATTTATTTGTTCCAGCGAGCATTAAATACTAAAAAATGCAACTCTTTTTAATACTACAGTAATGTCTGTGGCAGTAAAAGTGGAAAAGCCTCAGCTTTGAAAGCTCAATTGCAGTAGTCTGTTTTTTTTTTAAAGGCTGTGGTCTGTACACTGGGCGACCACATAATGCCAGATGCGGCTAATAGTGCTCTCTTTTACGAGTGTACGTGCTGCTCAGCTGATGTTTATGTTATTGCTAATGTTCATAATGTAAGCTATCGCCATATTATAATTTATATGCAAATGTAATGAGTGTTCAAGCAATAATTTAACTTTATGCAAAATGTATGAGCATTGAAAAATCTAAAATATTTATAGGACTACAAATGATACATGAAAAGGTATGCTGTCAACAAGAATATTTAGACCTACGAAAGCGAAGAATATTCAATGTACCTAACATAAATGACAGATAGATGTTGAATCTCCAGAAATACATATTGACAGAATCAATTTAGATGAAATTGAAAGAATTGTTCGATCATTTTTCAAAATTCCAATAACAATCAAAAATAGTTTGTTGCTACCAAAAATGCGAGCTTAAATAAAACGTATCGTTTCGCCGGCGCGAGAAATAAGCAATAAATCCTATAGTCGGATGATGTATGGGATCGTATTTATTTGGAGAGCTAAGCCTCCATAAATCACCATAGACGTGCGAGTTTATACATTATACAGCCTCCTTTGAATATAGTTACCAACACTATGTTTTATTGGACGGATATTTTTAGACAGCGGAGTTGGTCAAGCTTGACTGTTGAGCTGTGATCCTCAGCCCTCAAATCGGGAGAAAGTTTCTAGGGTTATGTGAAAGCTTGTAAAAGACAACTGTCGCGTTAGTCTAGTGGTTGCAAGTGAACGAGAATGAGAACTGAGAACGATCCTGAGTCGATTCCCGGGTCGTGGAAGCAGTCACGGAGTCTGGATTTCTACCATAATAAGGCACTTCACAATAAGTTCGCCCCCTATTACATGGGACTTATAAACTATTACATGGGACTTATAAACTATTACATGGGACTTATAAACTACTAGCTGGTACCCGCGACTTCGTTCGTGCGAAAATTACCTGTAGGAGACTGCCTCATTGATCGAGTGGTCGCAAGCGCGACAACTACGCATGAAGTCCTGGGATCGATTCCTGGTTTAAGCAGTGTTGAAAAAAGTCAAAACATTTATTTTTTTGTTTTGGGCCTTACCTGGGAACTTCTTCACAAGATTTATTTCAAATACTAGGTCTTAAGTTTATTTATTTATTTATTTAGTACATGGAAGACTTACAGCTAATAAATACAGAAAAAAAAGGAAACCATAGTCACCAGAAAGCCAATTACAAGTCCTCACGTATAGACATATTATAGTTATCTATGGTGTGTAAGCACAAAAACACAAAAACACACAGTTTTAATATAAGTGAGAGAAAAAAAAAAATAAGTATATGTAAAAACCAAAATAAACAATATAACCTACGGCTACTTGAAAAGTTTACCTTAAATACTTCCATAACCCGTTTACTGTTAAATGCGACAATCAGCACAATGGTTCGGGGCTGTGCATTGCGTTAGGTTTATCGTAAAAATTGATTTTTCACCCCAAAAAAAATATTGCCAATATCCCAGCCTAGAGTTTAGTTTGATGTACAGAATGCTTGGTGGACGGCTTCGTGATGAGTCTGTCATACAGGGTGTAAACGGACCCTCGTTTACGTTTACAACCTGTATGTAATTTTTTAATGTGGGTATACTATAAGGTACACCTCTGGGGAATCCTTCGGGGATTAAAGGCGTGATTTTATCTTATGTTGTAACTGTTATTATGACTACACATTCCGAAAAACTCATACATGTTTTTAAAGAAAATTCTCGTGAGCTGGAGCCTGAAGTTAGACTTCTACCAATCAAATTCAGGACCAGGAAGAAGAAAAACAAGCAGAACGAGTTTTAGCCATAATGAATTGCGTATTGAATTCGAAGAATTTTCCGACAGCATGTTGCTTCGACAAAGCAAACTTGATTGGTGTTCCAGAAACTGGAAATTGTCCGAGGGCACGTACTGCGACAGAGCACCTAAAATTTTACGCCATTTATTCACTTCAATCTTCTGCGAAGTGTTTTTTCAGTCTACTATTTGAGAGGCTTTGTAGTGCTTATTCAGTTAGGTTTTTCTGTTAAAAAGCTTTTATCTTACTTCAGAAATGACGAGTATAAAGTTTAGTGTGATTATGTTTCAAATGAAAATTGCTCAAACTGCTGTTACCTATTTCCCATAAATAAATTTCCAAATTAGTGACTACCTAGTACACAAATATCTTTCAGAATCATCACAGATGCAACCAAGTATCATCTGCCTAGCCTTTATCCAACTTTGTTGACGTCAGCTTCCAGTCTAACCGGATGTAGCCGAGTATCAGTATTTTACATGGAGCATATTTTACATGAACAATCTGACCTCCACAACACAGTTGGTAGTGGATTGGTAAGACTGGTTGTAAGACTTTCGAGCTACCTGTAAAGACTGTCAAATACCTTCAAATGTCAGCAAGGACCAAAGGCTAAACATGTTTTTCGAGGCGCAGTGGAAACTCGGTATGTAATTGCAGTTCTCATGTGTGCAACCTATTCAAGCGCGACTTAAAGTTTGACTCACGCTAGACCGTGTCGTGTCCGTGTCGAGGGTCGACCGTGCAATTTTGTAATATGGATGTCACCGTAAAATTGTCAAAAACGTTATATTGTAAAATCTCTAGCGATATTGTAAAGTCTCGAATTATTGTCAAATGAATATAGGTACTGCTTACAACAAAACGCATTATTTTTCGTGAAATGCATGCGATGGTAGTCAATTTACGCGGTGTGGAGGGAAGGAGGGGTCCCACTTGCCCAGTGGCACAACTCTCTTGAAAAGATAATGCACCATTCCTGAGAAATACCGATTAATATAACATAACCTTAAAACACTTTATATTCCCCCTAAAAAGCGTAGTCGACCTATTTCCGAGTGCAGGGTTTAAAGGAACCTAACTAACCTAACGGGGGGGTGCCCCAAGTCCCGATTATGGGGGCAGAGATACTTCCGTATGTTCAGTTGACAATAATTCGAGACATTACAATATCGCGAGAAAAACACGTTATATTGTAATATAAAGTGTTTGACAATTTTACGGTGACATGGACACACTCACGCTTCCGAGCCGCTACCGAGCAACGGACAATGAATTGTGCTACGGCGTACATCGACCGTCGGCTTGGACCCGGCACGGTCTAGCGTGCGACATCCTTAACTTAAAGATCAACCCGTGCGGTTGCTTACTTAGCTCCTCCACCTTTGTTTTAAGGTGCCTATATGAGCTAAATTAGCAACTCTATTCGTGGTGGTCAAAGTTCGTCTGAAATACTGTTAGAATAAAGTTCTAATCTACCACTATAAAGTGGTTGTTACGTCAGTCACACCGAATAGTGCGAAATGAGTGGTTTCGATCGATTTACAAAAGATCTATTGATTGGACTAAAACACTATGATGCTAATATGTTGCTTGTAGAATTATTTGCCAAAAAATCAGAATGATCGCATGTATTTTTTTTAGTATGGTTTTTATTCGTTAAAAGATTTTTTTAGAGATAAGTTCGTAATTTTTTTATCGAGTAAAATTAATTATTAGGTTTTCAAAACACCATCATACTAGCAAATGAAGAGAAGAATATCATATATTTTTCTGGTTTTGTTTATTGCAGCGATTCAAATACTTTCAGGCATTATAAAACTTGCGTTTAGCTTCTTAGTCGCCATAAGCTAGCTAAAAGTATAATCCTCATCACACGAAATGCCTAACAATGAATAAAGGTTAGACCACCAAAAAGGTAACAAGATCAAAGCCGTTCTTTTGTTTAGTAATCTCCAGTTTCGATGAATTCCTACGCAAACGTGGTTTTAATTAATTTCATAACGGGAAAAATATAACGCTTGCTTTTAAAAAATGAAGGAAGGGTATAGGGATGAATTTTAAATTTGTTTTCATGTGGTCAGTGTTTTTTTGTATACGTGATTATGAAAAATAATGTTTACCATGGGACGTTTCTGTTTGGTATAATTTTTATACGGTATAGCATTATCCCTGGTTCTGGGGTTGTTTATTTTTGCTGTAACTTTAAAAGCTTACAGGTGATGTAGGTGTTGTCATAGATATACTATGTTATAATGTACAAACAGATCACAAATTATCATTATGTTATTCTTCACCAGGTCATAGTGGTCCTCCTTGTGTGAATCTGCTGGATGCGAGTCGCACGGGACCGGTCAGTGTGGCGACACTTGACGTCTCTCAGCAATGGATGTCTTTCTGCTGAAATAATGATGAATGTGTATCTAGAATTATGTATTCATTATCATCACTTTGCTGAACTTGATTCTTAGCAACTCTCATCCAGTTGCCACCAGCTCCCTGCGAAAATCGTCGCTCTACCGAGACGAGCCTGAGGGCGTCCCACCTCACGTTTGCGGTATTCACTCAAGAACACAACAAGAATTTCTAGTTATTTCTTGTACCTAACCCAAACCAAAGGACACAGTAAGTAACACGTGCCATAAGGAAAAAGCAATTTAGAACGTTATTTCTCTGTCATTGTTGTGACGTGGCACGTGTCAGCTCATAAATAACAGACTGATTAGTTACATTTATAATTACTGTACACGTGCTTCCTACTCTGATTGCCATGCTCTGAGGTCCATGTTCACCAAAAAGATAACGGTCTGATTATCTAAAAACAGCTGCTTGAAACACATTTTGTTCAAGTTCACCAAAGCAAATGAACCGATAAACACGCTTATCAGCTGTTTTCTCTAACCAAGGTGGGAGAGGTTGTTTTTCTTTTTGTCATTCATGCTTAAAATTAGTAAAGCGCTAAATTATAATGCAACCATTTTAAGATGTTTCGCGTTTGTACGGTTTTTGACAAGTTAGCCATTCGATTTGACTGTATTATAATCATTCGGTCTTTCATTCCTAAACGCTCGTTAACCTAACCGAGCGGTCCACGTTCACCGACAAGATAACGGTCTTATTATCTAAAAACAGCTGTCACTGTGACATGTTCCCTTACAAAAATGTGTTTTAAACAGCTGTTTATAGGTAATCAAACCGACATCTTTTTGGTGAACATGAACCTTAGTTGTGGTGAACACCAAAAATCAAAAGGCTGATTTAACGGGCCGATTACGAAATAATCAGTTATTTTGCTGTTGGTGAACATGGCCTTAAGTCAGTAGAGAGTTTCTCAGCGATGAAGTAATAACGTTGGTTACTAATACCCGCGGGATATGCGACGACACGCGTTGTCACATGTTGTTTAAAACAAGAGGGGTTGGTATAATATCATCAAGTAAGTACAAGTGGCAATCGATTTTGATTTAATACTTTTTCAAAGACTCCCGACGCGATTGGTATGAGCTTTTCGATCGCTAATTGCATCGACATTTCATTTTTGCAATTTTGATCGTAGTTTTTGCTCATAGTTTGTCTAGACCAAAAATACTTTTGACCATATTGGGTAGATGTTTGTTTTTTTTTGGTAAGATTCACTTTTGTCATCCTTGGAACCAGTACACAGCAGAGCTTGGTGGCAGCTACAGGTATTTTGCTGTAGGAATTATTGTTACATCGGACCTACTAGAACATTCGAGAAAGCACGTGATTACAGTGTGTGTACGTTAGAAGTTCGAGAGCATTCTATTATTATTAGTTTTAAAGTTAGGTAGGTACAAACTCGCGACCTATTTGTAAAAAGACATTAGAATTTCGACCGTACGCCTAGGGCATAAGGTTCATATTTGTTTGTTTTGTATAAATAGGTTATACCTACTGTTTTTATTACCTACGTACCTACTTCCATTGTGTTTTTTATGACCCTCTCGGATGTTCGTGGTTATTCTGGTGTGTCTGTTGGCGAGTATAAATAGAGCGCTCAGGGCCGCGACTGGCAGTCTTGTTTTGGCTACACAACGAAGCGAATCGAAGAGAATTTGAAGTGCGATATCTAAGCGAATAGTGATCAGTGGTGTATTTGTGATTAAGTTTAAGTTGTTTTGTGATCAATAAAGTTATTGTGTTGTTTAATCGGTAGTAATTAATTTATCTCATACCCAGCTCGTAACATTATCTTAAGAAAACTACTAATAACCCCTTATAAACTGAAAATGAGGAAAGGTAACACAATATATGTATTCAAATGATTTAAAACTTTCTTCAAACCAGTAACACCCTACACAAGACATATTTCTTTAAATTTCTCACAAACTTAAAGCCATAAAGCTGAGAAGATTGTGAGAAAAGACAAGAGAAACGTCGCTGATATAAAGCAATAACGTTGTCGTCGCACAGTGCTCCCGTTTCAGCAAAGTGTCTGGGCGAATATCTTGAGGAACATGACGTTTATTGCGAAGTTCCAATTTTAATAATATTTTACTACAACTGCACCATTTTTCAACTTTTAAGAGATTTTAGACTTACATCATATTTCATAAACAGTACCTCTACGTTGCTTCAATAGAAAACTTAAATGTGAACATAATAATTATGTCAATGTGGGATGAATTTAAAACGATCGGCCACCTATTGTTAATGTCCTACAGTCGCCAGCACATCCAGTTTCTACAAACTCAAATTTCTCCAAACCGTTTTAAACCATAAAGTGTTGACGGTCAAGTTAATAAATAATAATAAATATCGCTGGGCATTAACACACAGCGCCACCTAGTGCCACTCTAAGCAAAGCTTGTGTCGTGGACACCAGATAGTTGATATACTACTTAAATACTTTTTTGTTTGTAAATACATACTTATTATACATATAAACATCCATGACTCGGAAACAAATGTCCATGCTCATCACACAAACATTTGCTCTACCGGGATTCGAACCCAAGACCTTAAGAACGTAAGGCAGCCTCACTACCACTACGCCATTCGGGTCGTCAATTTAAAATAAATGGTTGGTTGGCGTTATTTCTGTGGAGATCGGAAGGGGCCAGAAACAGAGATCTACGAAGTATACAATTCACTCCGGTTGATTCAAAATCCGTCCTTACAAATCAAAAGCTCTAATTTATTTGTGTACTATTAACAGAGTTGTCGAGGTTGCTACGTATTTGTGGGCCAAATCTGATTCATCCATTCAAAAAGAAGAAGTCAACTGTTTTGTCCAGTTGGGTACTCTCCAGACCCCACAGTGCGTCGTTACTAATTCGCGAGCAGTGTGCCCTGGCACGCGGGCTACGCACACACAATATTGAACATAGTTCGCGAAACTGGCGCGGAATATTAAGCTTTTCCATACCTGGAGGCAGGATGAAATACCTTCTGTCGATTTTAGGCTTAATTTTATCACGCACGAAGATTCTAGCAGTAATTAAGACGATGACAGGCTATGATAAAATATTTATAGATGGAGGAATTCTTTACGGAAAATGAAAGGTTTCTCAAGAAACTAGATTATTATTAAGTGCTGTTTTACAGTTTATCTACGACATGTTTAGAAATACTCGTGATTTAAAATGTATTTTCTTTAATGCTCGTTTTCCAATAAAACAATAATATTGGTGATTGTGTTAAGGTTCACTATTGCTTGTTCGGGTTTTGATAAATGAAATACGTGGTGTCTGTATGCAAGTATATTTGCGACTAGCTTAAACTACTATAAGTAATGTTTTTAAAGGCGGCATGTGGTATACATAATATAGTTAGGTATGTGGATATGTGACTTGCGTAGTTGCGAAGACAATTCTCAATCTAACAAATATTAAGTCATTTACTTATCGCATTTGCATAATGCTAGTAATAACAGGCATTAGAGACCTATATCATATTTTTTGTCTTACAGATCTGGCACTCCTGACCGCCAGATACATTACTCATCATCATTTCGGCTTCGAATCACTCACTGCTGGGTATGAGCCTTCTCTTTTTTCTGCCACTCCCATCATTCTGTTCTGTGCGCCCTTCATCCATCTATGTTACTTTACGCTTATAAAGGGCGTAAAAACCTCTCAACGAGGGCGAAAGGCACTTGCTCTCCCCATCATTGCGTTCATTTTTTTGTTCTAGACCATACCTAGGAACCTGCTAGAGTCCTGTCCAAGGAGATGCCTAAAAGTAGCACCAAAAAGTGTCATGCCTCCGGTTTTGTTTACAAAAATAACTTTTGGAGGAGTTTATATAATAATTAGTGTAGACCCTTAAAAACAAAGTAACATTTTGACGTAGCATGGTACGGGATTCCATATATCCATAAGCATTCTCCTTTCAACTTTTTCACGAGTTTTTTTTCAAATGTAAGAACTATACTTTAAATACTTCCACGAGCCCCACACTTTTCAATGCACCCACCAGCACAATGTTTTGAGTGCGTTACATTGAGTTTTATCGCAAAACATGATTTTTCACCCCAAAAAAGTCATATCCAATTTTTTTTTTGTTTTTACTTAGTTTGGTATACAGAATGCTCGGTTGTTGGTTTCGTGAAAAGTTTGTTTATAGGCTTTATTATCCAAATCGTTTCAGCAAGAACTACACTGCTATTTCAACAGATATTTTACTCATGAAATGGTCTATTTACTGAATTAGAACTAGCCTTACTATAGAGATTCTAACAACATGACTGTATAGATATGTACCTTCTACTAAATCAACCTGGATTGAGCAGTCACAGTCGGTGTGTCCGCGTGGGGCTTATGTAATTATCTCGCTCTGTGCTGTCGAACATCCATTTACAAATAGGTAGGTACATACAGGTAGAAACTGTCTTGTACACAATTTTGGTCAGCTGCATCCAACTATACAGGTATATCTGTTGTAGCGTCAATATACAGAAATGTTTTGACGTTAAACCGTGGACGAAATAGAGACAAGTAATGACCATGCTCATCACACAAACGTTTGCTCCTACCGGGATTCGAACCCGGGACCCTAAGAACGTAAGGCAGCCTCACTACCGCTGCGCCGTTCAAATCGCCAATGTGGTTTTCTAGTAACTCATATCATTAAATCAACAAAAGAACCGAAAAAATATATCATATTAGACAAAGTATCTTTCATAGGGGTAAAATAATATTTTGATCCCTGACTTGCTACCCTTTTCCAATAATTGAATCAACTAGACCAATCCTCTGGATCTACATAAATAAATGTTAGGATTTGCTGAAGACTATTGATGTGCCAGATTTCTCGGCAAGATTTTATTTTGTGAAGAATTTATTCAGACAATTTCGGAAAAAAAAACCACAGAGAAAGTGTTCCTTGGACGTTGAATTCAATTATAATTTGTAAACAAAGACATCGTGTACGCGTGATACTTACAAGTTACAACAATGGATTAAGTACAACTTAATTATCAACATCGTATTTTTTGTAAATTATCAAAATGAAAATTTGCTGTTCCATCTAAAAATGCAATACGTAGTTACGCGTGAAATGTGTATGGAGGGCTGATGTTTTCGCCATGTGATGAATCCCTGGTAAAACTATGTGTCACAATGTCCTATATATCACGTTTATTTCCTGTCTTGTTCTTTTGAAATAGTACTGTATTTTAATCAAGTATCGTATTTCGAGGTTAAGTTTTCAGAATCAATCTATTTAAACAAAGCATGCGTCCTGTGTTATGTACTAATTGGAGAATGCCCTTGCATATAATGCTGCTCATAAACAAACTATAGTATAATATACCAGCCAAAGACTTTTGGCAAAGGTACGTTTATTCAGCGGTAAGCAAGAACTTTGACGTAATAGGCTCATATTAACAAACCCAGCTTCATATTATTCAGCCTACTCTCGGACTTCTAATAAATCCTCTCACAACCTAATTAGAACTAGTGTGAGCTTATTTAATTAGCCACCAGCCATAAATATGGCTCAGTTGGCTGTAATTTTAGTGTTTTAGGTGCTTGAGTATATTATTTCATCGTGTAAAATATGATAGGTACATGATACGATGTTAGTGGTAATTAAATTATCATAGAAGACAGATACAGGTCAGGATGGGTCAAGGTTATGTATCTAGACGACTAGGTACTTAATTATACTAAGTTTTTAATTTTGAATACTGATCGAGTCCGATGTGTGAAGAGGTTTTCCTGAGCAGGACACTTTATAGTCTCTTTTTTTCGTAGCATCGCTGAATGACGAATATTTCTTCGGATTTGGTAACAAAAGTATTTTTACAACTGGCGTGCGTGTACTGATGCGACTAGATGTTTGACCGTAAAGTGAGGCTAAAGGAGTTAAGTTATTTTCAAACAATACAGCAACCTTCCAATCGTAACTCACTTCAGTATTAACCCTATTTCAACAATATAAAGCACAAAACTCACTTCAGTATTAACCCTCTTTCAACAATATAAAGCACAAAACTCACTTCAGTATTAACCCTCTTTCAACAATATAAAGCACAAAACTCACTTCAGTATTAACCCTCTTTCAACAATATAAAGCACAAAACTCCTAAACAGCCTCATAAATCATAACAATCAAATCACAGATGTTAACAGTAACATCGCCATAACGTTGTTGAGACTGTAAACAGAATTAATTGCCTGTACGGCAGATGTGCGCCTAATTTATTGCATGTTCCGGGCAAGATTACTGCTCTACTATAATTAGGAGAGCAGTAATCTTTGGATGTAGGAAATAATGGGTGTAAAACACCTCTTAACGAATACGAAAGACACTTGTTCTCCTCCTCGTCATTCTGATCATTTTTTTGCTCTACACTATACCTGGGAACCTTCTAGTTACGGAGATATTGGGGGTCAAAGTTGCAAGATTTTGACAAGTTTTTTTTTAAATTCCACTTTTTATCGCATGAATTTTACTTGAAATATCTCTACGACCCCCGTACTATTAACCCATCCATTCGCACAATGTTTTGAGTGTGTTACATTGAGTTATACCACAAAACATGATTAATAACCTCAAAAAAAAAAGTTGTTTCCCAGCAATATTTTTTGCGTAAAGTTACTTAGTTTGATAATATACAGAATGCTTGGTTAACGGCTTTGTGATGAGGTGAAATACACCCTGTATACGGAATCTTGCGGAGGATTGGAATAATTAGGGCAAAATAATGATGATGTCTTGTATCAAGATATTCGAGATATATTCATATCTTGGTGAAAAGAGTAGGAAATCGGAAGATGCGTGGCTGAAGTTCCACGGTTTTAGTTAGTATCGGTATCTGTGGCGACTGCTACAATACCCCATGCTGTTTGTCAACCCAACATGTTTGTTTAAAAATCTAGTGAGGCTTTTTTAAGGCGACTAGATGAGCTTAATTAGCAATTCTATTTGTGGTGGTTCAAACATCGTTTGAAATGCTGTTCAAATAAAGTTCAAATCAGCTTGCATTACACAGTATTACGTCAGTCATTGCAGGCCAAATAGTGCGAAATGAGTGGTTTCGATCGATTTACAAAAAATCTATTGATTGGACTAAAGAACTATACTTAATGCTAATATATTATTTGTAGAATTATATGCCGAAATCAGAATGATCGCATGCATTTTAGTTTTTTTTTTGCGTTGAAAGATATTTTTAGAGATAAGTTTGTGTTTTTTTTTATCGAGTCAAATTAATTGTATTATGTTTTCAAATGTTATGTTTTCCTGAAGCATATCATATATTTTTCTGGTGTTGTTTGTTGCCGTGAATTATGTAGTTTTAGGCATTATAAAATACGTGTTTAGCTCATGTAATCGCCTTAAGTTGCTTTAATCAACATAGCATTTTTATAGCTTCAGATAAAAAGGGATGATTCCTGACTAAAAAAATATGATTCTGTTTAGTCTGTCAATTATATAATCAAAAAAATATTGGAAACGCGTTTTTAGTTTTATCAAGTTAATAAAAATTGGCGAAGATAAATCGCGTAAAAGATGAGTTGATGCTTGTCACTTTCTGGTAAAAAATGTACTCAAATGTGACGCCACACGAGTTACTGTATCGTCTCATTATTTGTTAAGGGTGCTAATTAAACAGGTTTCTTTTTATTTTCATTATTTGCCTCCAAAAATGTATGTTGCCTTTTAAATTACTAAGTCAGCCACAATTAACGAGCATCTAAATAATACTATCTTAGCCACTAGTTATCTTCTATGTAAACCACTCTAAATACAACTCAGCATGATGGTTAATTTTTAGCATCTAAATTTGTAACATGCATTGTAACAGTAAACTTCTAAAATACTATTAAATGACATCAAAACTTATATTTATTTAGCTTCTATTTTTTTAACTCAGTACGTTTAAAATGTAACTCATCCCATATTAATTGACAGTCAAAATTTTGCAAAAAATGTCATCAAAAAGTACTTATATTGGCCACTTTATATATGTCACCGTAAAATTGTCAAACACGTAATATTGTAATCTCTCTAGCGATATTGTAAACTCTCGAATTATTGTCAAATGAACATACTGCTTACATAATTTCCCATTTGTTAATAAGGAAAAAAAAGTATACATTTTTTTAATCTATCTTATGGACTAATTAGATTATTATTCTCATTTTCCCTATTGTCTGAGGCTGCATATACCTAAAGTCAACTGAAATATAAAAAGTTGTTTCTGTAGCGACATGGCTAGTCCATAAATTGCACTTGACGTATATTCCCACATCTCATTTTCTTCCTGTGTATTCCAACTCTAGTATCGTAAAACAAATGAGCCACGACCCACTACAAAGCTCTGTGAACTACAAATCAGATAAAGATGAATGATCACCCTCGCTTTAACTAAACTCAACTAAATGGGAACTTTTCTCATCAAATTATGTGTTGGGGTGAGATTAAAGTTATTTTAGCGGATTCTGTAATGTTTTGTTAAAGCTCGTTTACGTTAGGCAATTATTTTAAAGAGAATTTTGATTTATTTGTGGGTTTATTTTATACTGCCCTTTGCCCTCGGCTTCGCCTGCGTTTAAGTCGGAAATTGTCCAACGGTAACGTACAGTATTACTTACTTGTATATAAGTTGTTAAAAAAATAACAATAACACTGCCAGATCCCTACGATGGAAATTTCTGCCAGACACTTAATATAAAAAGAAACTCAGCATTCAGGGTTTTTGAAAGGTTAGTGTTAGTTTTAAGCAACTTTAGCACCTGATGTTATAAAATCACGACACAGCAAGTATAAGTTCACAGTATATTTTAACACTATTCGATGTCACTTAATTAGAAAATAAGTACCGTCTGGCGACATTGAGATCTTGGACCCTGTTTAATAAACGTTACAATCCGACAATTTTGTAAATTAGTGACATAATATTTGTAAAGTAAGTTGTATGACAAGTGTTGTTTAATAAACCTTACAATAATTGTCACCTTTACAGAGATGTTTATTAAACCGAAATATGTAAAATTGTGAGATTTTTTTAAAATTTTGTCAGTTTTCTACCATGGTAAATTTGTAAGTTGTAATTTTTGTCAAACAGAAACTTGTAGAATAAGTGTAATAATTACACTTGTACTACAAGTTTTGTAAAATACAATTACACGACGATCTACAATTTGTCTTTTGAACTCAGTTTTTTTACCTGTTAGCTTTGTAACGAACAAAGCAAGCATGTAATGTATGTACGATGTATTTATACGTATAAAAATAACCATAGTGTCGTGCAAGGGATTTGCATAAATAAATTGGTTTGCGTGCTTGGTAAGTAATGAGCTTTCCTTGCTAATTTGTTGTGAACATGGCAATTATAGTTGGCAAAACATAATTATTGTGGACAAAGAAAAAACAGTAGGTATTGTGGTACGAGCAAATATTCACTACATTTTAATATTTTCGTTCTCTAAAGAAATGGCTGAAATAAGTAAATATGCTAAAGTAAAACAAAGTAAACTAAGCGTGATAAAATTTGAAGAGTTCATTACTTTTGATAGGCCGTAACCCTTTATTTGATTTGCCAAGTTTATGCAGATTGGAGGAAGACCCCTCACGACTTTGGGGTGTTTTGCTATAAAATCTCACATCTGTATCACTTTCTTGATACAGATGTGTTGGTTTTAAGGCGGATATACAAAAGCGTACTTACTTTCAAGATAGAGGACTGAGTTTTTAGGCATCTTTATAATTTTTCGTTTTGGTGATAAGACAAAGAAATATTAAAACATCGGTACATAGATATTTTGATTATTTTCAGAAAAAAAAGTTTGTAAAAGACTCTTAACTAAGCCGAAAAGCAAGTGTCTCCTCCTCTCCGTTGTAGACCATACATGGGAACTTTATAGTTACGGAGATATTGGGAGTCAAAGTTTTAACCTTTACACAAGTTTTTTGTTAATACTTAAAATATATTTTTAACGTAAAATTTTACTTTAAACACTTTCACGACCCTCGTACTATTCAATCAATTCACCAGCAAAACTTTTTGAGTGCGATATTGTCACCCTAAATAAAGTCGTTTCGCAGAAACATTTATCGCGTTAAGTTACTTAATATGATGTACAGAATGCTTGGTTGACAGCTTCGTAATGAGTCGTGAAATTGAAGTCCATAATATATCAAAATGGTTGAAACGCTCACGGCTCAGCAAAAACGGAAAAAGAAAACTAGCACGGTATTGCGCATTTCAATGTCGCATTCAGACGTGAAACCGACATAAGCACATCAAGCCGAAGCCGCGAACCGACAGTTTTACCCTCACAACCGGATTGGTGTCACACAAATGTACGCCTACATCGCGAAAAAGGCTTACCAAGAAATGTTTTCAAACACGCCAACAACAGTTAATATAGAAAGAAATACCTACGCTAAGTGTAACAGTTCTTTATCATAATACAATGCCTGTTTCTTTCCACGATTAAGAAAAAATATGGCTTCGTTATGCCTCTTTGAAGAAACAGGTCGCATTTGGAAATAATGTAGACCAAAATATAATGTTCTATTTTTTGAATTCTGTGTTCAGCAGCTGTATGTTTTCTGCAAACACTCTTTCGGCAATGAGGTTAAAATAAATTCAGCCAGTATGCCAACAAAGATGTTAAACTAAACCTAATATTTTGTTATCATCGACGGTAGAAGTTAGTTGAAGTGTACCTAAATGGCAAAGCAAATATTTTGCTGCCAGTACCAGCTAAAGTAAACAAAAACACATCGAAACAGGCGTCCAATGACATGGAATTTTTTGTGGCAATAGTTGTTACAATTTATTGAATTTCAAAGGAATCACGTGGCGCAATTCCCGTCATGAATGTACAAAGAGACGCCTGGGGCTTATTTGTTTTGATTGCACGACAGAAAATAAACCTATCCAACACATATAATATGGAGAATAGAACAAATTTCGCAAATTGTTTTATTTTTGCAAATATTTATTTCACATTGGAAGTTGAGCATGAGAAGAAATAAAAACGCTAATCACACACGTCAAGTAAATATCCAGCAACAATGATTACTTTTTAAATCTAGGGTGTACTCAGTGGCTTTCAATGCATAACTTATCAGGTACTTGATTCACATTCCATTCTTTTATTAGAATTATTGACGAGGAATATCCACAGACAGATCAGCTATAACAAATGAAAACGCTGCCCAAAACGCGGCACAGTCTACCACATCTTTCATATTCTGAACATTCAAAGTATCACCTTCGCTATGGTGGTACCAAAAGTACCGCTCATTTTCATTCAGTAGTGACGCCCCCGGTAATCCCTTTTCTACAAATATAACTATATCAGAACCAGGGTACCCACTGTTCCTTACTTTGTTTATTGGTGTAAATTGTTTGAGCAATTCTTTTACAATACACTGTGCTTTTGGAGATCCGGCCACATCTAACCCTAAAGGTTTAAAGGTTCCTTCATCAGATTCCATTATGAAGTTAATATTGTCTAATTCATTAATATGCTTCTTCAGATATGCTTGAGCTCCTACCAAGCCAGGCTCTTCAGCAGTCCATAAAATAGCTCGGATGGTTCTTCTAGGTATAAGTTTAAGAATGTTCAATACAACTGGAACAAACCAGCTTATCATCATACCTCCACCGTCATCCATTGCTCCTTGTCCTACGTCCCAACTGTCGATGTGACCAGATACGATGACTTGCTTCTCAGGATATAATCTACCTTTTAGGTCTACTAACGTGTTTCGAGATTTCTTTGTATCAGATGTATAGTTCATGTTGATGTGTAGAACGATTTTTTCGCCAGAATCTTGTAATCTTCTCAGTAAATCTGCGTCTTCTAAAGTAATAGCAGCTGTAGGTATTTTTGTCACATTATCTTCATAATCCTGGGCTCCCGTGTGTGGAGAATATATTGAAAAGGGCGTTATGCTCCTAACTAGAGATGCTACGGCACCTTTCTTGGCTGCTTTTGAAGCACCTTGAGTTCTATAAACGACGGTGTCACCATATGTTACATAATGTGCGTCGAATACTATAATTTTTCCTTCAATTGATTGTTTATCAGTTTTGTCAAGTTCATCAAAACTGCTGATCACTATTGCTTCAGCAGTGATGCCTTCTGGTGGAGTACTTACACTGGAGCCAAGTCCTAGTATGGCAATGTTTTTTGGTTGAGGTTGTATCATTGTGGCAGATTCGTGTACGCGTACCCAGTGCGGCACCTGAAAAATATTGAGATTAATGTGTTGGTTAATACAATACAATAATTTGTTTTACGTTTATTGTCTGTGTCAAATTACAATTTATTTATTAATAGTTAGTGTTTTAAATATTAAAATTTAAATGCACTTGGTGAATATTATGGAGCAGTAGAAGCCGAAGGATAAATTTTGGGCCAGCACTGGAAATTGGACATCATTATTGATACTAGCTTGTAGCGGCACGTATAGCAATTTCCTGGCACGTGTCCAATCTAGCTTAATTTTAATACTACAACGGCTTTTGAGCATAATAGAATGAATATTTATTTTGTTGATATTTATATCAAGTTTTCTAGTTTAATATTCAGGAATGTGCAGACGAGTTATGTAGACATAATTAAATAACTAAATATTATAAAAACTCGAACCAGAAACCTGTCAGACGCAGCATGCAAGCACATACACTACATTATCACGAAGGTGATCTCGTAAATTCTATAGGTTAACGGAAACATTCATTGAAAATATTTTTACCTCAAGTTCTTCAGTTGTGACGTCATCTAGACCATTATGTTTAGTTAGATTAATCATATGATCTATCGACCTTTCTAAAATATCTGTGCCTGATGGACGAGCGCCAAACTTGTCAATGAATCGTGTGTATCTGAAAATCAAAGTATTATTATTGACGTTATACATACTATGCAGTCTGTTTTTTATTTAAAAAAATACCTTTTTTTGGTCACTCGTCAACTGGCGACTGTGAAACTCGCAAGTGCGCGCGACTTGGCACCTTCCAATATTTTTTTGTCGTCATCTTGCACCTCACAGTCAAATGAAAACCGATTGAAACCAATATCTACAAATAACTAACTATTGCCTGGATCCAGTTCGGTTGTAAGGTTATTTATTCATTTGAAGCGGCGGCGCGGGAGAGAAAGGCTGGCAGCAGTGGACAGGAGGATGGGTTTTTTTTCAACCAACTTCCAAAAGGAGGAGGATCTCAATTCGACTGTTTTTCTTTACGGATGGGAAATCGTCACATAACTTCTCACACTCTGAGCGGAACTGGAGGGAGTGTCAGACTTTTACTGACTAAAACCCATCCGTGTTCCTTTCTCTCCCTTTATGTTCCAGGGCCACGATATCTCTTTCAAATAGTCCCGCAGCTCCAGCAGGCTTCGACCCTTGCGTGCCCTTTCGATTTGCTGACATCTTTTTGAGGCGAACGTGCAACACGGACGCACCAACGACACGGCCTGTCGTCCTAAGACGGAGCTTGCCCATAGCTCACCATCCACAGGCCCGCGTCGACGGCGGCCAGTAGCCACCACGTGGCCGCCGACGCCCGGTGCGTCTCCCGCAGCGTCTGTGGCGAGAGGCTCTCTCCCTCTCGCGTTCCGCCACCTCCTTCGCTAGCATAATTGCTTTGTAGACGGAGGTGACGGCTTACCATTCCGTCTCGCTCCGGACCATGGATTGAACCAGGGCCGGACACGAGAGGTGGCCGCCGCTACCTCCACCGTGTGCTCCACCGTGTGCTCCACCGTGTCCTCCGGTCGTTCCATGTCCATGTCATCATGAGATCGCGCCAGAAGTCTGTCCGCTGAGCGGTGGTTTGCTGCGGCAGCGGAGTTTCTCCCGACGCGACGTAGTACATTTGTTTTATTACTTACTAAAAAACATAAAAGTATTGCTCGTTTAAAGGTATTATTAGATGTACATCTGACGTAATTTACGTCCGATTAACAAGGTCGAGCGAGTTGACGCCAAAAAAATAAAATAAAATTGAAAGGTCCTTTCAATTTTCGCGCATAGTCGCGAGTTTCTCAGTCGCCAGTTGATGAATGACACATTTTTTAATGCATATGAAATCCTATACAGTAGGTAATATACCATACAAAAAAAATTTACGTGTCCTTTTGATTTTTTCGGCAAATCTACTAAACAGCCAATTTTGACTGGACATTTTTGACAGATAGCTGATGTTACAAGGAGTAACTTTTATTTCAGAAGAAGGAGTAGGATTACATGCGAGAAAATCCTTGAAATTGTAACAAAAACCATTATATTTTTTGTACAATAGGTAATTTTACGCAGATGAAGGTCGCGGGCACAGATATTTTATCCATATATTTTTAAACGCGTTTGAACTAAATGTTATGTCATTTATGAATTCAAATGCTCAACTACAATGCGGGCTGAACTAAAAAAAACGTTTCGGATTTCCATCGAATCCGTATAATTTAACAGCATTGTTTTTGCTAGCAGTAAGTTTCCCGAAAAGTATAAAATAAAATAAATAAAATAGGTGTTCTGTTATAACTGTTTTAGTAATTTCACAACAATTGAAGTTACGAAATGCATGAGTTATGTAACTATTAAAATAGTAGCACTAGTTATAACAATATGAACTCACTCTTGATACATTGACGCTCCAAAATTCGTCCTAACTTCATCCATAATTCGTTTAGTCACATTTTCATACGACGCAATTTCTTTCACCAATTCTGCATCCAGTTCACAGTTCTCATCCCATCGATTAATAATAACACTTGAATCTACTACTATAGCAGTTATTGCACTTGAAATAATAATTATTTTTAATAAGATAGCCATAGTGAACTGTGCCACAGTCGACTCAATACTAACGAGGAAGTTATTATCGGTTGAACTTTTGATGTCAACATTAGTAAATTGTGCTTGATAATAGCGAGTTGAACTATAATTATAGTTATTTATTTTTCAACTCGTTGTAAAGCAGTTGAGAATGGTTTTATGAGTATGGTTTAGCGATAAAATAGTTTTTTTAATAGGCTGTCTAAGTAGACAGGCTACATTTCAGTGTTTATAGAACCTGGACTCTTACCTAGTATAAGCTGGACTCTTATTTCATTGATACTCCGTGCTTCACTAGATCAGTTCAAGGTCAAATCATTACTTACTGTATAATATTGTCGCAGGTTGTATTCGCAGTGCAACTAAATTTGGTTTTTCGTTCCACTCAGTCCAGTATCACTACTAGCTGTTGTCCGCGGCTTCACTCGCGGTAATTTATAATTTGACATGCAATTCAATCATGATTCAAAAGACACGTCTCGTCATCTTTTATCATAAGAATGTTATTGTTGTTTTCCTCGGGAACAATATTTTTTTCCGGGAGAAAAGGTTCCCTATGTCTGTTTCTGTACAACATATATGCAAAATTTTGAGATGCTCGGTTCGTAGGCGTGAACAGGTAACAAACACACTTATTTTGCCATTTATATTACACTAGCTGACCCACGCAACTTCGTCTGCGTCACATAGGAGAGAAAAACGAAAGGAAAAAAAAATCCCCGTTTTTGCAACATTTTTCATTCCTGCTCCGCTCCTAATAATTGTAGCATGATGTTATATAGCTTAAAGCCTTCCTCGATAAATGGACTATCCTAGACAAAAAGAATTTTTCCATTCTAGCCGGTAGTTCCTGAGATTAGCGCGTTCAACTAAACAAACAAACAAACTCTTCTGCTTTATCCCTATCCCTATCCCTACTATTATATAAATGTGAATGTAAGTTTGTTTGTTACGATTTCACGCGAAAACTACTCAACCGATCATCATGAAACTTTGAACACATATTCTTGGAGGTATTGGAAGTAGCATTAGGATACTTTAGATTATAAAAAGAAAAAAAAAATGTAACAGGATCCGCATACGAAGTCACGGGCAGAAGCTAGTTATATTATTATAGTAAGTGTTATTATTATGTAAGTATGGCAAGTAAAGAGTAAGATGCAAACGTGCAAACATTTAGGGGAGGCCTATGTCCAGCAGTGGACGTCTTTCGGCTGAAATAATGAAGTATTTAACTATGTAGTAACTATTTACTTCATATTTAAATACGACATATGTTCCTAACCACGTACCTCATACTAAACGTTCTTACGGATTCCTTACATTGAAAATAATAATATAAGCACTTCAGTAAGTGCTGCCAACAACCCAAAGCCGTGACATACTTACGGAATTCTTCGTTTTATACAACACTACATAATATGTTACATAGCAAAATGCAGTTTGTAGTTACAAAAAAAAAAAACGATTTAATTTAACAAGTATCTTAGCAACAGTAATACAAAAATATCCCGTATTTTGGATATAGTCTGTCTAAAACGATGATAAATCATTAGGTAGGTACTACAGACATACTGTAGGAATTTAGACAAACAAAATATAACCATCATTCAATAAGAAACAACAGGATAGCAAATAACCGACTTCTAAAAACACAAAAAAGCTGGTGACAAAATACCAAACCAATCAAACAAAGGTCACCGACTTCTGAAGCTAAAGGTTATTTTCAAACGACTTCCAAAAAAAGGAGGTTCTCAACTCGGCTGTATTTTTTTTTTTTTTTGTGTTTGTTACGACTTTCGACTGGGTAAACCGATTTTGGTGATTATTTTTTTATTTGAAACCTGGTACTTCTCGTTTGGTCCCATTTTAATTTGCTGAAGATCTGATGCTGATCTTCCGAGATATACAATGGAACTCTTCAAAAATAGACGGCAAATCTGCAGTAATTGCTGCAATCGCTTGTAGGTTCATTATTCATACTACATCATGACGTAACATCACGCCTGTTTGCTCTGAGGGGGTACGCAGATGTGTACAGTACTCCCAGATTTCGACAATGTTTGTTGCCTCTGAACTTTCGACTGGGTGAACCGATTGTGATGATTCTTTTTTTAATGGAAGCTGGTGCTTTCCGTGTGGTCCCATTTCAATTTGGTTAAGATCTGACGCTGATCTTCGGAGATATAAATGGAACTCTTCAAAAATACACGGCAAAGCTGCAATAATTGCTGCAATCGCTTGGTTGTTTGTTGTTCATGTAACAAAGTGACGAAAAACCACGCCGGTATGCTCTGAGGGAGTACGCAGAAGTGTACAATACACTCAGATTTCGACAGTTAGATGTGTTAAGTTCCATTTAACGGGATCCTGGAGAAATAGAGGGAATTCCTTAAATTTTATAGGCGCACCAGAAGCGATTTGGGTAGTTTTAGGAGGAGTACGTCTTGGATATTAACCACCAAAAAGTGAAAAATAATAACTTTTTCGCAAAAAATATAACCGGTCGAAAAAAAGTGAAAAATAAGTTTAGCTTCAGAAGTCGGTGACAAAAAAACTAAATCAATCAAACAGAGGTCACCGACTTCTGAAGCTAAACTTATTTTTCACTTTTTTGTGTGCAGTCGGTTATATTTTTTGCAAAAAAGTTTTTCACTTTTTAGAGTTCCGTAGCCAAATGACAAAAACGGAACCCTTATGGAGTCGCCATGTCTGACTGTCTGTCCGTCCATATGTCACAGCCACTTTCTTACGAAACTATAAGAACTTGTATTCCGTGAACCACATTAAGATTTTCACACATTTTTTTTTGTAAAAAATTAAACTGACTTCTAAAAACACAAACACCTGTGAAGTATAAACTAAATAAAAATAATCCAAATTGGCCCAGCCATCTTCGAGTATTCGGGGAACATACATTAAAAAGTAATGTTCCGACGAATTGAGAACCTTCTCCTTTCGGAAGTCGGTTAAAAATAAATCATCTGTAGATAAGATATTAAAGCAAAGCTATCATATTATACTTTTTCATTTAAATATCAATTGCGCTTAATATTTCCATCATCATGATAAGAGCCGGTTATGAATTAATAAACTCAGATATCGCAATCTTATGCCCAAAAATGTCCTTAGGTACGTAACGAATAACGTCAACACTAGTATGTAAAGTTGGCTGCATCTGTTACAGTACAGTTCTGGTTGATTACTCGTTGAAAGTGACAGTGTACAGTCAAGCGAAGAACACTGCGGCTAAACCGACGCTACTATATTCTCGCACTCGCTCTGCCTCGAATTGATAACAAGTGGCGTTAGGGTAGTGAACAGGCTTCTGGATGATATCCCAATCCTTCCCGTTTCCTTCCTACTTTAAATTTGCCGCCATTTTGCACTCGCTGTGAGTGCGACAAAGACAACGCATCGCTCCCGCCATCTGACGGCGTGAAGACGAAACATCAGTTCGAACTCAACCAAAAAGCCGGCCGGCAAGAAAATCCGCGCGCGCGCGGTTAAATCACCAAAATATCGTGAAATACGACTGCTAGTGATACAGTGTGGTGATCTCCTGGTTCCCAGCGTCCTGTGAGTACCTGACCTTTTCAATTTATATCCTTTAGCCTGTTTCTGAGTAGAAAACTTCAAAAAGCGTGCTTGGCTTCACGTGATACTCAATCATATTTGTGGTCCTTCGAGCCGGATACCTGTAGATTACAGTTTTTTAGTCATTCTCAGGTTCAATTTCAATCAAAAACTCTGAGAATTGCTAGATTTTCGCATTTTAAAAGTATTATCCTACAAAATTGTGTTGATCATACTCGCAGTATAAGTTACGCGGATTCAGTTGTCATCTTAATTTTAGTCGGGTTATATCACAATAATTCACGTAATTTACGTAATTTATTGTTTGTAATCTTATTATCTATAACTATTCACGGTATTTATACACTAATAAACATTAATACAATACTATTTCACCTAAAGATACTGATTTACACCTAATAAATCTCAACTTAGGTTCGTATTTCATACTTTCTAACATTATTTTACGTAGGCACCTACTTACAAAACAAAATGGAGGAGGGTAAACTTAAACTTCTTCAATCTCAACGCGAATATGTTTATCGTGATATTCAAATCCTTTACGACTTATCAAAATCTATGATTCAAGATCGTTCAAAGGTATCGTCGTTCAAGGCGAGATATACTCGAATTCATTCAATTCGCGAAGAATTTGTTGCGGTATGTAGTAAAATACAAACTTTGGAGTTAGCCACGAAACCTGATGCACAAGTGTGTCAAAAGTCTTTGAGTTCGTTTGATGATTTGTACTATGCCGTAATCAGTGCAGCGGCTGACTTGCAGATCACTGATACGAGCGGGAACGTCGACGGGACGTCGTCGCGGGGGACGACGCCGTCCGCGCGGGCGGGGGCGTCGGACTTCATTAACGCGCGGCTACCTAAACTTGAGTTACCTAAATTCGATAGTAAAATAGAAAACTGGCAAACATTTTATGATATTTACACCACTTTAATTCATGATAATAATTCAATTTCGCAAATAGAGAAATTTCATTATTTAGCGTCTTGTTTACAAGGCCCGGCTTTGTCTATTGTTAAAGGGCTTCCGATGACTGCTGATAATTACGAAGTAGTTTTTAATAGTTTGATCGAACGTTATCAAAACAAGCGTATTATAGCTTTAACATATCTAGACAAATTCTTCAACCAGCCAGTTTTAAAATCGGGTAACTTCCAAGATTTACAAACATTGACAAACGTTGTTTATGAGGCATACCATGCACTCCAAGGTTTAAAAATTGAAAATTTAGGTGATTTTATCTTATTCTGTTTAACTTCGCGCGCCCTGGACTCGGACACGCGTAATCGATTCGAATCTCAGAAAAACATTTCACAAATACCTACTTTTTGTGAATTGTTAAAGTTTCTTCAAGATTATGTTAAAATCTTAGAAACTACTCATTTATCTTCTAAATCTAATATCAATAACAATCCTAACCCTCGTAACCTTGAAGGGAAAAAGCATTCGCCCGCGTCTAGTAGGCAAAATAGCAGCGGATCAAAACGCTCATCTTATCTCGCAAAATCTATCCCACCTGCAAATGTGGCTTGTGCTCATTGCAGTGAAGCGCACTTGATTTATCGGTGCCCTACCTTTCAATCCTTGGATTCTCGTGCTCGACTCGCGTCAGTACAAGGTAAAAACAATATGTGTACTAATTGTTTACGTACAAATCACGTCATAGACAAATGCGTATCTAAAATGTCTTGTACTGTGTGTGGATTACGTCATCATACCCTATTGCATATTGACCCAGCGCCATCCAGCGCCAGCGCAACCACTGGAGCGAACGTTACAGCTCATTCTCACGCCGCCGTTCCCAACCGCGATATGGTTTTACTAGGGACATGTCAGGCGCTCGCGTTCAACACCGCCGCCGGCACTCAATGTACCGTGCGTGCACTCGTGGACAGTGGGGCGCAGGATTGTTTTATCACCGCTGCGTGCGCGCGAACACTTGGGTTAAAACTCCGCCGGTGTAATCTTCGTATAGCCGGACTAGGACAAAACTCAGTCACACAAGTAAAGGGGGTGACGGAATGCACTATACGACCTATACATGGCGATGCTCCACAGTTTAACATCAAGCCAGTCGTATTAGATAACATTACTGCTCTAATACCTAGCGTTAAAGTACCATCAGTCGTTCGAGAACGTTGCAACCATCTAGTGTTAGCCGATCGCGACTATGATGTTCCCGCCAAAATCGATTTGTTAATTGGGGCGGAGCTATTCCATGAAATTTATGATGGTCAACGTATCAATCTGGGGCCCGGTTTACCTACCGCTCTGCATAGCGTTTTTGGGTGGATTCTATCAGGGGCAGTAAACTTTAATTCTGCACCTTTAAACACCGCGTGCTCTTTAGTGGCCACCACGTTTAAATTAGATGAACAAATTCAAAAATTTTGGGAAGTGGAGGAACCACCACGCGCTGTCATCACCGTACCCGAGAATGATTCCTGTGATCGCATGTATACTGATTTAACTTATCGCGAACCTAACGGACGATACGTCGTACCTATCCTCTTAAAGGATGGCGAGCGTTCTTTGGGTGAATCTTACAATAGTACGTTGTCGCGTTTGACTCATCTTGAAAAGAGACTTAATCGTCAGACTCAACTCAAATCCGATTATGTCAATTTTATGCGCGAGTATGAGAATTTAAATCATATGTATTCCGTACCTAACTCTGCGGTACCTACTCTCAATCGTTATCTTATTCCTCACAGTTGCGTCATTCGCCCGGAGAGCACGACCACTAAATTGAGAGTAGTTTTCGATGCTAGTTCTAAAACTACTAACGGTCTATCTTTAAATGACATTGTGTTCACTGGCCCTAAGCTTCAAGTGGATATTGTAGATATCATCACCGGTTTCAGATTACACACAGTAGTTTTAACTTGTGACATCTCAAAGATGTATAGAGGAATCTTGATTAGACCGGAGGATCGGAACTTACAACACATACTATGGCGAGAATCTCCTAGTGATCCAGTTAAAGAGTACGAACTCGCGACTGTCACCTACGGAGTTAGTAGTTCACCTTATCTGGCCATCCGTACCCTCCACCAATTAGCAGCCGATCATGGCGCCGCGTATCCACGCGCAGCTGAAGCTCTTCTTCACGACACATATGTCGATGATATTACGACCGGCGCGCCATCTGTACGCGAAGCCATAGAACTAAAAAATCAACTAGTCAGTTTATTAGGCTGTGCTCAACTTGAGCTCCGAAAATGGAGTAGCAATTCACAATCCTTTCTTAAAACTTTGCCTGTAGATCATTGTCAAACACCTAAACTTTTCTCTGAAGAAAGTGATAAAGCAACGTTAAAAATCTTAGGAGTCCAATATGATCCTGTGAGTGACAATTTCAGTTACTCACAGTCCCCAATCGAGGACAATAAATGTACTAAGCGTTCCATCTTATCTAGCATCGCGCGTATTTTCGATCCTCTTGGGTGGCTCACACCTTTTATCTTAAAAGCCAAATTGCTCCTTCAAGATTTGTGGCGTCTTAATCTTTCATGGGACGAACCTGTGCCCAGAGATGTAGCTCTAGAATGGCAAGGTTTTATAGCGGATCTTCATAACTTAAACCTAATAGAAATCCCTCGTAAGATTATACCTTCTCAGTCTAAGGAATTTCAACTCATCGGTTTCTGTGATGGATCCACAAAAGCATATGGATGTTGTGTTTATCTTCGCGTCGTTACCTCTCACGACGTACAAGTTTATCTTTTAATTGCTAAGTCCAAAGTAGCACCTCTAAAAGTGTTGACTGTCAACCGCTTAGAGCTTTGCAGTGCTGTTTTACTTTCCAAAGTAATCAATCGCATTCATTCTTTGCTTAGTCCAAAAATCATCTTGAATAAATCTATCTTGTTCACAGACAGCTCGACTGTATTGTCATGGTTGAACACTGAACCACACAAGCTTAAGACCTTCGTTGCCCACAGAGTGGTCCTTATTAGCGACAGTCCTGTGCCAAATGAGTGGCGACATGTGTCCACCCATGACAACCCAGCCGACATCTGTAGTCGTGGCTTATCATGCTTATCTTTATCTTCTTCTCACCTTTGGTGGTCTGGTCCTCAGTGGCTGTCCAACGAACTCTGCAACTGGCCTGTTTCAGCAGTTGAAGTGTCCGATAACGTGCCAGAACTTAAGCCCACATCACGCGCGTGTCACACTGGTGTGACACGTGAAGCTGATCTGCTTGATTCCATCATGGAACGCCACTCCTCTCTTTCTCGAGTGGAAAGAGTGGTTGCATGGATTTATCGTTTCATCAACAACGCGAAAGCAAAACGTTCTGAGCGTAACTTATTACCTTATCTGACAGGCACTGAATTGACCCAATCTTTGGATTATTTAACAAAACATGTTCAACATCAAAGTTTTAATGATGTCACATATCTAATAGCTTCCAAGAAAGTTTTACCCAAACATTTATCTAAACTATCTCCTTTTCTTGACACTCGCGGAATCCTGCGAGTGGGGGGACGCCTCAAGAACGCGTCATTACCAGGTCACGTCAAACATCCATACCTCTTACCTAAGATTTCTCGATTGAGTACTCTTCTTGTCGATCACTATCATACAACATATCTTCATTGTGGGCCTCGCCTACTCCAATCTTTAATCATTCGTCGATTTTGGATACTCGGCATTAGAAATCTTATCAGATCGCGGTTATCTAAGTGCGTGACCTGTTTTAAAATCAAACCTGTTCCACTTCAACCTTTACAAGGTGACCTTCCATCTTCCCGACTACAACCGGGTCATTGTTTTCAAACAATCGGCATCGACTTCGGAGGTCCGTTCTTGATAAAAGAAAGTAGACGTCGTAACGCTAAAACTTACAAAGCGTATCTTTGCCTCATAGTCTGCCACGCGACCAAGGCCGTTCATCTCGAGCTGGTTACTGAGCTCACATCTGAAGCTTTCATAGCGGCCTTAGATCGTTTCGTATCGCGGAGAGGACTTTGTCACTCCATAGTCACAGATGGTGGTACTAACTTCGTGGGTGCCAGACGTTACTTGTCGGAAGTTAGCGAAATGCTCCACCGCGAAAGCGACAGCATTTCCAGTCACCTCGCTTCTCGAGGAATCATGTGGAAGATCAATCCTCCTTCCGGTCCTCATTTCGGAGGTATTTTCGAGAGCGGTATAAAATCCACAAAATACCACCTCAAACGTATTATCGGATCCCAAATTCTTACCTTTGAAGAATTTTATACTATCTTAACGAAGGTGGAAGCCATGTTAAACTCTAGACCCTTAGTAGAACTATCTTCTGATCCCGGCGAGGTTGACGCTCTTACAGCTGGTCACTTCCTCATCGGTCGACCTTTAGTATCTCTGCCTGAACCGGTGTATACCGAAAACGAGACATTACGTACCCGTTGGCAGCTATTACAGCGCCTATCACAGAGCTTTTGGCGCACTTGGCAAAGGGACTATTTGCATACCTTACAACAGCGAATGAAATGGTTCAAACACGGCAACCGTCAGCCAAAACTGAACGATCTTGTAACCATTTATGAACCCAACTTACCTGCTAACGAATGGAGGTTGGGTCGCGTTGTAAAACTCCATCCGGGTAAAGACGACATAACTCGTGTTGTGACAGTCAAAACCTCTAAAGGCTTACTTGTAAGACCTGCTGTCAAAATTTGTCCTCTTCCTATAGAACAAAATAATTAATTTATCTTCTTACATATATTAACGCACTTATAACACTTAAACATTATATAGTTTAGTTTATAGTTTTATTATCTTGTATATGTATATCAAAATTATATCTTACATTTTAACTTATTTTGTTCTTATCAGCTTATCTTTAAACTTAGAATTTTAACAACATGATGACAAATGAATCTGCGAAAGCCGTAAGTCTCGAACTTCATCTATCTTATCTTATGAAATCCCCGGTTGATTTCAAGTGGGGGGATATGAACAGGCTTCTGGATGATATCCCAATCCTTCCCGTTTCCTTCCTACTTTAAATTTGCCGCCATTTTGCACTCGCTGTGAGTGCGACAAAGACAACGCATCGCTCCCGCCATCTGACGGCGTGAAGACGAAACATCAGTTCGAACTCAACCAAAAAGCCGGCCGGCAAGAAAATCCGCGCGCGCGCGGTTAAATCACCAAAATATCGTGAAATACGACTGCTAGTGATACAGTGTGGTGATCTCCTGGTTCCCAGCGTCCTGTGAGTACCTGACCTTTTCAATTTATATCCTTTAGCCTGTTTCTGAGTAGAAAACTTCAAAAAGCGTGCTTGGCTTCACGTGATACTCAATCAGGTAGTATGGAAAAAAGCGCGAGTTTAAGTAAATATATTTTAATGTATATGAGGCAAGCTCGTGGTTTAATAATAACAACCGCTCGGGTCAATCTTTAGGTTAAGCCGTGTTTGCCTAAGTTGGTCTGTGGATAGGTGACCACCCTTACATACCGAATTTCCTCCGCGCCTCGGATAGCACGCTAAGTTGTTGGTCCCGGCTGTCATTTGTAGATCTTTGAAAGTCGTTGTAGGTATTCAGTGGCCCAAAAAGTCTAACAACCAGTCTTACCAAGGGGTATCGCATTACCTAGTAGAATAGAATAGAATAGAATAGAATAATCATTTATTCGCTAATGGACAGCACAACACAAAGAGCAGCACATACATATAGATTATAACAACAAACAGCTTAACAATTAAATTAAAACAGCTCAACTGCGCTGAGCATGCCCATAACGAAAGGGTAGTACTAACAGGATTGTGCAGGTCTTATTGTGATAGGCAGTCACTGCATGAAAAATAAAAGTAATCAGCTGCATCCGGTTAGACTGGAAGCCGACCCCAACATAGTTGGGAAAAGGCTAGGCAGATGATGATGATGTATGTTCAGAACACTATCAAAGCCCATTCAAATACTCTCAGTGTAGCAAAAGCATCTGTAGCAAAAATAGAAGTGTTTTTGCATAGATTTCATATCACGTTCTGTAAAATTTCGTTCGAATCCGCTGTGGACGCGTGACTGAGATGCCGATCGACATTCAATATTATTCCGAGATGAGATCTGAATATCTGTCAAATGATTTTTTATCTTTATTCTTAAAAGAACGTCCTATATTGGGAATATCTACTTAAAAATCTTCAATAGGTATGACGTCAGTATAAAAAATGCAAATACTATTAGTCCATCAGTTGAGTATTGGAAAATAATGAACACGTATTTGTAAATCAATGAATATTGAATATTATTTAAAATAAGGACGTCAGAACTCGCTAAAATTTATAACTAGGCGTGACGTATTGACCATTTTAAAAGCGTCGTCTTTTCGTCAATTTTGGTTTATGTAACAAAAGAATAAAAATGGGTCAAATATTTGTTGATAATCTAACTGACGAACACTTTTTTATTTGTCATCTACCCTATTCGCTCAGTGATAGACAATGAAAAACCTAAGCTGTATGAATCCCACCATCATCTGTTGGTCCACCGCGGGAAGACAGTAGCACAATTAAAAAGAACGCATTTGCACTACTGAGGAAAAGGAGATGTTGGACATCGTGAATAATTGAACCAATGAAGCTTGAAGCTACTACTATAATAGACAACCAGTTCCATAAATAGCAATGGTGAGCACTAAAGAAGGATTTTTGAAAATCGAATGGCAGTTTTTAATTTTTGTCGATGGGACGTTACATTCCACCGGGCGTACGACTGGTTTTGAAATGTTTATAATTATATGCTTAAGAATAAAAAGTGAGTTCTAATAATACCAAAATGTACTCAATAGTTTCTAGAACGTGTGATATTTCGCCGCCGTTTTTATTTTTAACTACACTTATTTTATCTTGCCTTATCCTGCCTGTGAAGTATATTATGTAACCTGTCTAGTGAAGGTTTTAGCGGCAGGTGCTCTGATGTTGGTGACAATACCGCGCGGGGCGTTCATATCCGTGTTATTTTTTTTAAATAAAACAAAAGAAATACTTATACTATAATTGTAACATACAACAGCGTCGTATCTGTTTATCCGTGTGCACTCCTAATTCCCGAAGTATGACTCCGTATCTAATATAAATTCAAAGTTTGAGTGAAACAATTTCTTTTAGGAAAGCGTGCTCCACCCTAAGCCACAGCATTGCTTCACAAAAGGCGAGTTGAGGCCAAACGCAAACCTGCCGGGGTTGCGGGCCTGTTCGAAAGAGATACCGCGGCCTCGGAACATAAAGGGCGAGGAAGGAACATGGATGGGTTTTAGTCAGTAAGAGTCTGACACTCCCTCCCGCTCCGCGCAGAGTGGGAGAAGTCATTTGATGATTTCTCATCCTAAAAAAAAAAAAAAGGCCAGACGCAAACCTACTGATCATTAAAAAAAAGGGTTCAGCTGCATCTGCGTGGACTGGAAGCCGATCCTAAGCAAACTTAAGGAAAAGGGTGTACAGATAATGGTGATTCCGTTTTGTTACTAGGTTATAAATCGATACTAGATGTTACCCGCGGTGTCGTTCCCGTGATCGATCTCTCGGGAGCTTCTCGTTGGAACCTTTTCATGAGATTAAAAGGCCCGTAAGTTGTAAACTTCATAGTTGCATCAGCTTGCTGCATAATACGAACAAATAAACAGTAACACTTTTGTGTTGGTTCGTTTCTCTATGGGTGTTCTTTATAATCAAATAAACATCAATATTTTAGCAGGCAAATCCTATGACGTGTGAAAGTGTTTGAGAAAACCTATTACTTGCTGAATAAATATCATTTATTATTTATCCAATCTTCGAAAATTACAACGACTAAACTCGAACTTAAAGCATTTATTCCAAAATGACCATAAGAAGTGCTTTTTAATGACAGAAATACAAAAAAATAAAACTGATTTAAAAAAAAAACAAAAAAGTGAAAAATAACTTTAGCTTCTGAAGTCGGTGACCTTTGTTTGATTGCTTTAGTTTTTTTGTCACCGACTTCAGAAGCTAAAGTTATTTTTCACTTTTTTGTTTTTTTTTGAAGTCGGTTTTATTTTTTGCAAAAAAGTTTTTATTTTTTACGTTTTAGTGGTTCACATGTGCTTGATACATGGAAAGTGCATACCGTTACAATTACAACAAGCCCAAACACGACTATGGTACATTGTCTCATTATAGAGTTCCGTGACTCTTGGCTTCATCATCAGATCTGATGGTAGAATGGGTGTTATCAAACGCAAATGCTTCAGTTGTTGTCGATAATACCAAAATCGCAACACGTTTTCATATAAAATTTGAAGAGTTCCCTCGATTTCGCCAAGATTCCATCATCAGATCCCGATTTGATCCCAACAAAAACATAATTTTACAAATCGGTTGGCAAGCGACGGAGTTATGCCCGAACAAACATAAAAAAAAAAAAAAATAGAAACATACGAATTGAGAACCTCCTCCTTTTTTAGAAGTCGGTTAAAAAAAAAGCGAGGCTCCGTAGCTTTGATTTCTTTCACAGTCACAAGGCATAATAACTTATGAAAGTAGTGTAGTTGCCTATTCCAAAGCGTCGGATCTGTATGGAGAAGAATGGGCAAAAAACTCCATGAACACCTACTCTTTCAATTCTAAATTCACAAAACATAAGAAACTATAACAATGAACTTAAAATTACCTCAAAATTAAGCTCACTTTCGCCAAACACACAAACATGATTAATTACTCCGAACTAAATGACTAACTAAGTACATCATCAAATTGAATTTTATTCAATTTACTCAAACTTAGGAGCTCCAGTGGGTTGTAACTCAATTTCTCGTACACGAGTAAGATCGCTAATAAGTAGGCAGGTAAATGGGTCATATGGCTCAGTTTACAATGGCAAGTGATTCAGTACTTAGTCGGATCTAGTAAGACAGCTGTTAGCTACACCACAGCTACACTTAGTAGACGGATTATGCAAAATTAAATCTTAGTCTAAATATTTTAAGGAATACATTTTATCAATAACATCACGTCGTTATCGTACCAAGTACCGTAAAACGAAATCAGACTCCAAAAAGTCATACTACAAGCAGCTGAAATCTCTGGTAGCAACCTCCTTATTTAGAGAAAAAATGGCATATTTTAACTTTAATATTAATGGTCAGATCAGGGATCCTAAAACGTTGTGGAAAAAATTAAAAAGAACAGTATTACCGAGGAAACAATTTGATGACCTTCCGACTACCTTCAGAGATCCAAACCAAATAAATAATCACTTTTTGAACGTTCCTGGTAACCCTGTCTGCAATACATCGCAACGCGCTTTCTTTGAATCTCATTGTTATGGTGATGATAGTTTCGCTTTCTCATTACAACCAGTAACTGCTGATCAAATTCTGCGATACTTCCGCCAGCTAAAATCTAACGCTGAAGGCTGTGATCAAGTCACCCTAGACATGCTTTGGCTTACTCTCCCACATTCATTAAAATCCATCACCGACATTGTGAACAGCTCAATTTTTTCAGCAACTTTCCCTGACATCTGGAAAATTGCAATTGTTAGGCCATTGCCAAAAAAACCAAATCCAACAGATTTAAAAGACCTGAGGCCTGTCAGTGTTCTGCCTTGCCTGTCTAAAATCGCTGAAAAGGCGGTTTGTCAACAGGTGTCAAAGTATCTAGAAGATAAACACATTCTGCCTGAGCTACAGTCAGGTTTTCGCAAACAACGTGGTACTTCTACAGCACTTTTGGACGTGACAGATAACATTCTCTCAGCACAGGATAAGGGCCTATGCACACTCCTTGTCTTACTCGATTTTTCGCGAGCCTTTGACTGCATAAATATAGACTTGTTTCTATCAAAGCTTCACTACTATGGATTTGACGAAAATGCAATAGACTGGTTCCAAAGCTACCTTACCAACCGTCGGCAGCGTGTGGAAATACGACTGAGCAATGGTTCATCTCTCGTTTCATCACTCACTTCTGTTTACAGGGGAGTCCCGCAGGGCACAATACTGGGCCCCATCATCTTCATTTTGTATTGTGCTGATATCATAAGTTCCCTGAAGAAATGTAGGTATCATATTTATGCGGATGACGTACAAGTCTATATCTCTTTTAAACCAAGCGACTATGACACTGCGATAAGGGATTTAAACGAAGATCTTGACAGAATAGCATGCTGGGCGGAAAATAACGGTTTAGTACTTAACCCCACAAAAACCAAATACATGCTGTTTGGAACCAAGAACCAAATCAGCGCAGTGCCGGCATCACTCAACGTTACCCTGCTGGGTGAGACGGTCAGTCGAGTCAGCGAGGCACGTAATCTTGGTCTGAACATGGATGTTGGGTTAAGATACGAAGCGCACGTGGCAGAGTCAGTGCGCACTTGTTTCTATCGGCTAAAAGTCCTTTATAAAATAAGGCCGTATCTGTCCGAGGAGTTGCGTATTAAACTGGTGGAGTCACTCGTGCTTTCTAACCTAAACTACGCAGATACAGTAATTGGCCCTCGGCTGCTCGCAAGAACTGAGCGACTGATTCAGAGGGTCCAAAATGCCTGCGCTCGATTCTGCTTTTCAATCCCACCAAGAACTCACGTAACGCCATTCTTAAATAAGCACTCCATCCTCAAGATGAAGTCGCGGCGTAAGTTGCACCTGGCATGTATACTTTTTGGAGTAATTAAGTACAGGCAGCCGACCTACCTATACAATAAACTGAGCTGGATCGCTAGCAGAAGAGAATGCGAAAGGAGGCAGTGCTCGCAACAACTCTCCACTCAATCGCACAAGACAGCTGCTTTTAGGGGAAGTTTCAGATACGCCGCATCCAAATGCTGGAACAATATTCCCCCGCCGGTAAGAAATCTTAAATGTCTTGGTACCTTCAGAGTTCGACTGCGGCAGTTTCTTATCGAAGAGCAGAAAAAACTGGGTATCACTGTTTCGAATTCGTCCATTATATAGGTAACTGATTGTGGTACCTATTCTTCCCGAGACAATCTGTCTATCTGTAGCGTGTGGTCGCAAACCTGTGAACAAGAGATTGCTTTGTTTATATATTGCATTGTTTATTTATAGATTGCATTGTTTATTGATATTTTGTTGGCCAATAATTATAATTATACTACCTTCTCATGACAATCAAATCAAATCGTTTATTCTTATTCACACCTACACAACTACAATATTATTTTAATAAGATTATTCATCTGAGCACCTACAAATATGATATAACCAAACATTTCCAACACAGTAAACTTTTGGTAAAATATTTTATTTATGTTGACATACTTACGTAATTTCACTCCGCGCATGAAACACTTTATCACAACACGAATTTATCTCGTCTGCTCGACGTCCGTACGTCACTACAGGGATCCAGCAGAATATCAGCGTCAGGTGCATGCCTGACACATGCTGAGCTGGACTCCCATTTGGTGTAACCTTGAGACGCACACCGCACCTTGCATACCCTCTTTGTTATTTTTTTTTTATTATTTGAAGTTTGTCATAATGTTACTATACTTATTTTGTAAATATGTTTTTATTTGTTTTAAGTGAACTGCTTTATTTAATTGTATTTCTGGGTGCTGTGCTTTGTCTTTTGTGTGCACTAAATAAATGATTTATCTATCTATCTATCTATCTATCTTATCACCTAAGGGTTATACAAAGCTTTACCTAATAGTACAACCGCAGTTATATTTAAGTCCCGTGTAATAGGGGACGACCATATTGCCATCAACCGGGTCTAAAATCTAAACTCCGTGACTGCTTCGGGGAAGTCCTATCACATTGGACTTAAAACATAACTGGTGAAGTATGGGTGTACTAATTACGACCGATCCATAGTCACATCAATTCACCACACCTGTGTGACCATGGTTAATTTTATTTATCCGTAGCCACACTGGTATGACTACGGATAATTTGATCTGATTCGTAGCCACACTGGTATGACTTTGGATAATTTGATGTGATTCGTAGTCACACTGGTATGACTACGGATAATTTGATGTGATTCGTAGCCACACTGGTATGACTACGGATAATTTGATCTGAGTCGTAGCCACACTGGTATGATGACTACGGATAATTTGATCTGAGTCACAGCCACACTGGTATGACTACGGATAATTTGATCTGATTCGTAGCCACACTGGTATGACTACGGATAATTTGATCTGAGTCGTAGCCACACTGGTATGACTACGGATAATTTGATCTGAGTCGTAGCCACACTGGTATGATGACTACGGATAATTTGATCTGAGTCACAGCCACACTGGTATGACTACGGATAATTTGATCTGATTCGTAGCCACACTGGTATGACTACGGATAATTTGATCTGAGTCGTAGCCACACTGGTATGACTACGGATAATTTGATCTGAGTCGTAGCCACACTGGTATGACTACGGATAATTTGATCTGATTCGTAGCCACACTGGTATGACTACGGATAATTTGATCTGAGTCGTAGCCACACTGGTATGACTACGGATAATTTGATCTGAGTCGTAGCCACACTGGTATGACTACGGATAATTTGATCTGAGTCGCAGCCACACTGGTATGACTACGGATAATTTGATCTGAGTCGTAGCCACATTGGTATGACTACGGATAATTTGATCTGAGTCGTAGCCACACTGGTATGACTACGGATAATTTAATCTGAGTCGTAGCCACACTGGTATGACTACGGATAATTTGATCTGATTCGTAGCCACACTGGTATGACTACGGATAATTTGATCTGAGTCGTAGCCACACTGGTATGACTACGGATAATTTGATCTGAGTCGCAGCCACACTGGTATGACTACGGATTATTTGATCTGAGTCGTAGCCACACTGGTATGACTACGGATAATTTGATCTGAGTCGCAGCCACACTGGTATGACTACGGATAATTTGATCTGAGTCGCAGCCACACTGGTATGACTACGGATAATTTTATCTGAGTCGCAGCCACACTGGTATGACTACGGATAATTTGATCTGAGTCGTAGCCACACTGGTATCACTACGGATAATTTGATCTGAGTCGTAGCCACACTGGTATGACTACGGATAATTTGATCTGAGTCGTAGCCACACTGGTATGACTACGGATAATTTGATCTGAGTCGTAGCCACACTGGTATGACTACGGATAATTTGATGTGATTCGTAATCACACTGGTGTGGTTACGGCTGCTCACACTATTGTGACCACGGACAATTTAACCTGATCCGTAATCACACCATTGACCAATAGGTTCACCTCTGTCTAATCTTAGGTACGAAGATTAAAGGTGTGTTATGTTCTTTCATTAAAGGCGAGTCGAACAAAGTATCACATTGTTTGTTCCTACCACGAAGAGCACACCTAGCTGCTCTTTAACCTGAGTGCAGAAATGAGTACTTTCCCATACTTATGAACTGGTTCGCGAGTACGTAAGTTTGAACGGGGAGAGTTCATACTAAGATAACTTTCTTGGCATTTTACGCGGTTTGAGCTATAACTCTATCTATGTTTCTTGTGTGAATTATGCTTGTACAAACATGAAGAAAGTCTTTGCGACCTTAGTGAATAAGAATCGTGAATGTGTGCGTTTGATCTTAATGAAAGAAAAGCTCTTTATTAACACGAGTCTTTGAGTTAGTGGCTTAATAATAAAAGCCGCTCGGGTCAATCGTTTGGTTAAACCGTGCTTGCCTAGGTTGGTCTGTGGATCAACTGGATCGGTGACCACCCTTACATACCGAATTTCTTCCGTGCCTCGGATAGCACGTTAAGCTGTTGGTCCCGGGCGTAATTTTTCTATCTATGACAGGCGTTACAGGTAGGTAGTGGCCCAAAAAAGTATGGAGATTAGATAGGCAGTCGCTTCATGTAATATACAGGTATTCAGCTGCATCGTGATAGACTGGAAGCCGATAGCAACATAGTTCGGATAAGGCTAGGCATATTTGAGTTGAACTAGGTATTATGTTCGTTTTTAAAGCTCCCAAGATTTTTAGAAAACTATTTGGATATCATCATCTTCCTGTCCTTGTCCTTGGGGTCGGCGCAACACGTTTCTATGTTCCATTATCCCATTATTACTTGGAGTTCAATGTCGGAATTTAACCTTTATCACAAAAGAAGTTATAGTACTATCCAAGTCGAAATTCTAAAAAGTCTTTATTGTAAGTCTATTTAGTCCTTTTGAAACTAATGTTAACACTTAAAATGATAATAAAAATAAGTACAACTATGCAACTATGAACTGGTACCAATTTTTATAATTATTTTAAGCCTAGTTACAGCTAACAAAACTCTGTATTTTTTTTTAACATACTTACAACCTCACTACCAATAGCGTCTCCTGTAAAACGATGAAGATAGGAACTTTTGCAACAGAAAGTTAACATCCTCTTATTATAAGCTGTAACTAAAACGATTATGCCAACAAAAGGAGGGCAGTATCTCGGGAAGTTTCCTCTAGACTTAACAGAGAACTTAATGCTTCCGACAAACTTTTTGCTGACTTCTTGACTCACAGGGCATTGAGATAGTTCCATATTGATTTTTTATGATCAGCTTATACAAAGTGTGTCTTTGCATTCTGGTCAAATTCAAGGAAGTATCTTTGCTAATGATTCTCGACCCGAATCAATAATACAATAGGTAATTTTTTTTTTTATAATTACGGAAATCGGTAAGTGTAAACCACCCGTATTTCATTTCAGCCCGTCTGTTACTAGCCCTAAAACCGCGCCTTCACACACACAAGCAAAGGCACACAGCGACAAGTCGCGCGCTGGGTAATTCTGTTTATTTTCTCGTGTTATTCTGAAATACCGTGAAAGTTTAACATTTTAGAATAGCAGCTTTGTTTCTTATTGACTAGGTAATGAGGTTGACAATTTATGTCTTTTGAGAAAAGCTCCTGAATTTTGACTGGGATGAACTACACTTTGTATTGTCCCACTGCAGGGTAAAGGCCACCTTTCCCTCCATCCACTTTTCACGGTCTAGTGCCATTGTAGGCCAATCCTTTGAGAAAGAGCTCAGCTCTCATCCTGTCATCAACTTCTGGGCCTACTGCGTTCTCGTTGCTATTTGATTTCCATTTAGTGTGTTGAGTGAGTTTTCACGTTAATTTTGTAAATATGGTAGGAGGAACCTATGACGTATGATGATCGATAAAAGGATGAATAACATTGTCGTAAAGGTTTTGGTCCTTGACTAGGCAAAAGTCAATGAAAGTTTTTAACATCACTGTCAATTATTCAATGGCAATCAGATACATTTTCTTTCCCCTACCAAGATCTATAAATTGCTTCATGCGAGTTAAAATTAAAGATAGTTAATAAAAGGATTCACGGTTAGAATTTGAAACAAATTCTTCCATAATTTTGTTTAGAAAACACATTTCAATGTCACCCATAGCAGGCAGTAGGTAGAAAACAAGATAAATATCTGTAGGACATATAAAATAAAAATATCTTTGTAAAAAACACTATGACGTGGTAGCGCCGACGTGCCAGTACTAAATCAAGTCAATGAATATTAAAGGAATACTCTACTATCTCACTAAATGATAAACGAGAAGTTTTTTTATAAGAAACGTGACTTTGAAAAGATTTCTGCTCGATTTATCCTTATTACTTTCCTTGGCCACCAAAGGTCATGGTTGAATGTCATTGTGCTTGATCTAAGGACCGAATAATAAACTGCAAAGACGTTGACGTTGACTGAAGACATCATCATCATCATCTGTCTAGCATTTTCCCAACTTTGTTGGGGTCGACATCCAGTCTAACCAGATGCAGCTGAATACCAGTATTTTAGATGGAGCGACTGCCTATCTGACCTCCTCAACCTAGTTAGTACTGTGTAATACAATACCCCTTGGTAAGACTGTCAGACTTTTTAAGGCATTGACTACCTATAACGACAGTCGGGACCAACGCACGCAGGAAATTCGGTATGTACAGTCAGCAAAACAGTTCGGTTTACAGGCTAGCAATCTTCTTACTACTATTATGAATGGAAAAGGGTTAAAATCAATCTGTTTGCAATTTCATTCAAATCCTTTCAGTAGTTTCTGCGTGAAAGTATAACAAAAATCGATCTTTACACACTTTTACATTTATAATAGTCGTAAGAAGATTGCTAGCCTGCATACCTAACTGTTTTGCTGACTGTACCTAAGAGTGGTCACCGCTGTAATAATTTAGCCACGAAGTCCTCAGTCGAGGAGCTCGTGACTAAATAATAATCTCGAGTCGATCTTTAGGTTAAGCCGCGCTGGCCTATGTTGATCTGTGGATTGGTTACCACCCATTACATACCGCGTGCCTCAGTTGCTCCTGGCTGATATTTTTCGATCTTTGACAGTCGTTAAAAGGCCCGAAAGTTTAACAATGCTTACAAAGGGTATCGTATTTTCCGTTACTAACTGGGTTGTGCAGGTCAGATAGGCAGTTGCTTCATGTATATTACCTACTGGTGTTCAGCTGCATCCAGTTAGCCTGGAAGTCTACCACAACATACCTAGTTGAGAAAAAGATAGGCAGATGATGAATTAACAGCGAGGACGTTGATTCAAATATCGCTAAACATTAAAACTAAAATTATTTATCTTGTCGTGTCTTATGGCTTATCCAACAGTTTCACCACATTCAAACAAATTAAATAAATAAATATCAAATTAACACATAGCGCCATCAAGTGCCACACTAAGCAGGGCTTGTGTCGTGGACACCAGATAGTTGATATTTTACATATATACTTTTTTCTTTTTGTAAATAGGTACATACTTATTATACATATAAACATCCATGACTCGGAAACAAATGGCCATGCTCATCACACAAACATCTGCTCCTAATGGGATTCGAACCCAAGACCCTAAGAACGTAAGGCAGCCTCACTACCACTACACCATCCGGGTCGTCAAAAGGTACTCAAGTTACTCAATCACGCATGTGACTTCTACCACCCCGAACTGGAATCTCGTTACGGCCCATACTCTGGTGTCGACAGGGGGCCTGTGTCCCAGCAGTAGGAAAGGTAATGGCTGGTATATATGTCACCGTAAAATTGTCAAACACGTTATATTACAATATAACGTATTTCTCTCTAGCGATATTGTAAACTCTCGAATTATTTTCAACTGAACATACGGAAGTATCTCTGCCCCCATAATCGGGACTTGGGGCACCCCCCCGTTAGGTTAGTTAGGTTCCTTTAAAGTTTTAAACCCTGCACTCGGAAATAGGGCTCCGTCGACTACGCTTTTTAGGGGAATATAAAGTGTTTTAAGGTTAGGTTATATTAATCGGTATTTCTCAGGAATGGTACATTATCTTTTCATGAGAATTGTACCACTGGGCAAGGGAGACCCCTCCTTCCCTCCACACCTTGTGAGTTCACTATCATCGCATGCATTTCACGAAAAATAATGCGTTTTTTTGTAATCAGAATGTTCGTTTGACAATATTTCGAGATTTTACAATATCGCTACAGATATTACAATATAACGTATTTGACAATTTTACGGTGACATATACATTACAGAAAATGATTAAATACATTAATTATTATAACAACGTCATTGATGCTATTTTGTCTCAGACACTAATATATTACAATATTAATGGGCATTCATTTTTTGAACTTTAGTTTTTAACCTATAACTCAAAATGGACTTGAAACATTTCAGCAAAACTGTCAACGTAAATATTATTCCATTTAAAAAGGCCTATTCAACGACGTATATGTCATTGCTATTGGAGGGTTGTACCAATTTGCTCATTGTCTTTTCTTAGAAAATCATCATCTTTATTTGATTTTGTTGAATATGGCCTTACCGGAGGTATGGAAATAAATCCTTACAATCATTTGAAGACAATGTGCAGTTCGAACAACAAATTTTGGTAGACAGATTATAAAATAAGTCAAATTAATATATAAGTAAGTTATTAAATGTATTGTCAAATATTATTCTCCGTCCAAATACTCTTGTAAAGTAACATAAAGATTTGGTTGTCCCAAATATTGTAGATTAAACACACATTAATAAGTTTACATAATTTTACAAACTTTGAACACAGATAAACAGATACATTAGGCTGAAAACTTAATGAAAGAGGATCACGTTAACATGAAAGTTATCAAACTTGAGTTGAATTTATTTTGCGTTGAATACAAGTAGAGCTGATATGTGTAAGCGATGTTGGAACCAAAGTATATATTGAGAAGTTTGAAAATCTCATAAGATTAATCTTAAAATCTTGTATAATCAGTTATGTAGGTATCTTTTGTATCAGGTTCCTTACACATTCACGTATTAGGAAGTTTAAACTTCCTATAGTAGTTCGTTCTTAGGATTAGTCCTCAGTAAGCCAACATCAACTTTATTGATAAAAGAATAAAGATCATTGAAATTTTATTTGTATTTTTTCTCTTTGCCTCGGTAAGCACGTTAATCAGTTGGTTGCAACTGTCATTTGTAGATCTTTGACAGTTGTTACGTAGTCAGTATACCAAAAAGTCTGACAACCAGTCTTCCCAATAAGTATCGTATTACCCGGCACTACAGTTAGTCTGCCTGTAGTTACTGCCTATCCGACCACCACAACCCTGTGGTTGTGGAGGTCAGATAGGCAGTCGTTTCATGTAAAATACTGCCCGCGTAGCATGACCACCGAAGAAATAAAAGAGAGTCGACAAATCTTTTGTTCATCTGTCATTTTGTCGATTCAATGACAGATGAACAAAAGATTTGTCAAGCCTCTTTCGTTTCTCCGGTGGTCATGCCAAGTGGGCTGGTATTCAGCTGCATCTGGTAAGACTGGAAGCCGACCACAATATAGATGGGAAAAGGCTAGGCGGATGATGATGAGTTGATGATGTTATTTTAAGACTTGTCAGTGAAGTGAGAAGCAGAGTCAGAGGTAGAATAACCGTGGAAAGACTGTAACTTCAAATGACGCGGGAAATCCGTTCGAAATACGAATTGCTTCATGCGTTGATTGGCTGCAGTTTCGTTTGTGCGGAATCATGGGTATGAAATTGGATGTACATATGCGACAAGTTTAGGCCTAACATTTAGTTCATCGGTATCCAAGCATATTGTTACGAGCTGGGTATGAGATAAATTAATTACTACCGATTAAACAACACAATAACTTTATTAATCACAAAACAATCAAAACTTAATCACAAATACACTACTGTTTACTATTCACTTAGATATCGCACTTGTAGTTCACTTGGATTCGCTTCGTTGTGTCGCTAAAACAAGACTGCCGGTCGCGGCCCTGAGCGCTCTATTTATACTCGCCAACAGACACACCAGAATAACCACGAACATTCGAGAGGGTCATAAAAAAAACACTAACAAAAAATAGCAGGTAGATAGGTACTAGGTAATAAAAAACAAACCACAAGTAGGTATAACCTACTTGTACAAAACAAGCAAATATGAACCTTATGCCCTAGGCGTACGGTCGAAATTCTAATGTCTTTGTATAAATAGGTCGCGAGTTTGTACCTACCTAACTTTAAAACTAATAATAATAGAATGCTCTCGAACTTCTAACGTACACACACTGTAATCACTGGCTTTCTCGAATGTTCTAGTAGGTCCGATGTAACACTGCCCCCTCCTTAGACATGCTCGTCCCGAGCATCATTAGTCCCGTAGTATCGCGCCAACCGGTCTACATGCACAATCTTAGGCGCACCTCGTGGACCCTTCTGTATTCGGTAGGTGACATCGTTGATCCTAGTCACGACTCGGTATGGCCCGTCCCATTTTGCTTGTAACTTCGGAGACTTCCCCTTGCTCCGCACTGGGTTATGCAACCACACCAGTGAACCCTCTTCGAAACCCCTACCGTTTGCCTTCCGATCATAACGGGTCTTCATCTTCTCAGACATCTGTTGGCTGGATTGTCGGATATGCTCATAAACATCGTTCAACTTATTACGCAAGTCATTCGCGTAATCTGTTACACTACATGGAGCATCAGGGGGACCAGTGATTAAATCAGCAGGTAGCCGTAATTCCCTTCCAAAGTTCACGAAGGCTGGTGTCACAGTCGTACTTTCGTGGACTGCACTTCGGTAAGACAGAAGAAACGGCTGTATGTGCTTGTCCCAATCCCTTTGCCGGCTTTCCACAACTTTCGCCAGATATCTCTCCAACGTTTGGTTGAATCGTTCCACCATTCCATCGGATTGTGGGTGGTAGGATGTGGTTCTGGTTTTATGGGTAGCCATTAATCGACAAGTCTCTTGAAATACTTGCGATTCAAAATTTCTTCCTTGATCGCTGTGTATTTCTAAGGGTACTCCAAAACGACAGAAGACTTCTTGAACTAATTTATCTGCGACAGTTGTTGCTTCTTGGTTAGGAATGGCGAAGACTTCCGGCCACTTTGTGAAGTAATCCATGACCACCAGGAAGTACCTGTTTCCACTCTCACTTACTGGAAATGGTCCCGCAACGTCTAGTGCTATCCGTTCCCAAGGGGCTCCAACGTTGTACACTTTTAATGCACCTCTGCTGCGTGTCTGGGGTCCTTTCACGGCCGCACAACTGGTACATTTGCGGCACCAGTCCTCCACATCATCTCGACAGTGGATCCAGTAGAAGCGTTCTCGAATTTTTAGGAGAGTCCTTTTAACCCCCATATGTCCTCCAGAACATCCATCGTGGTAGAGCCGTAGAACATCCGGTACCTTAGCTTTAGGGACAACCATTTGTAGATGACAACTGTCCCCTTTAGTGTTTTCCCATTTACGGCACAAGACTCCATCCTGGATCACCAAGCTGTTCCATTGCGCCCAATAACTCTTCGTGATGGAACTCATCGCAGCCACATCACTCCACTTGGGTTTAGGAACACCAGCTTTGATCCACTCGAAGATCGGTTTGATGTCCGAGTCATTGTGCTGAGCCTCCTGTATAGTTACCTTCCATTCATCGCTAAGATCCGTTCTTAGCATCCTCACAGGCACCACTTCCTTAGACTCCTGTCTGGAACTACGCTTACAATCTTCAGGCAATGGTCTTCTTGACAGTTCGTCTGTGTTGATGTGGTTTCTCCACTGTTGCTGACCAGTCTTCTTAGCCACTTTTCCCTGCTGAGATTGATCTTCTCTAGGTGCGCTTCGCTTTTTACAATTCGACCGAAGGTGACCCCTTTCTCCACAAGTGTAACACCTAGGGCTGTATCGTCGCGGACGCTGGCGTTCAGGTGATGCCACAACTTCCTTTGGACAACTTGGCCGAAGATGATCCCTTTCTCTAGCTGTGTAGCAGCTAGGTCTCTAACCTTGCGCACGGTCGTGTACAGGTGATGCCACTACCTCCCTGACGTAGTGTGTTCGGTGGTCTTGCCTCACTGCCTCTACTTCCAAGGCATGGGCTAAGGCGTCCTTCAAGGTCTCATGATGCCCAAGCCTCACGGCAGCTCTAACTTCTAAGTCACGTATTCCATCAACGAAGGCTTGTACCAGATTTCTATCAATCAGTGCAGGGGCAGACTGGTATGCTTTTCGAACCAGCTTCTCAACTTCCAGAGCCCACTGCTGTAGGTTCTCGGTACTACGTTGAACACGGTCCTTCAACTTAGCACGGAATACGTGCTCCAGGTGCGCGTCGCCGTATCTGGACTCCAACGCCTCCAGCAGCTGCTCGTAGGTTACATCCTTGCCGAGTGCCTCGAGAATAGTTAGGGCCTGGTCTCGGAGGCCCAAGGTGAGCGCGGTCATGGCTTGCGGTTTGGTCCATCCATTCGCCTTCATGACGGCCTCAAACTGGATTTTATAGGCCGACCACGACGATGTTCCGTCGAATGGCGGAACTTTAAAACCACGCGAAGTAGGTGCAGCAACCACTGTAGCTACAGTCCCGCCTTCAGTCTTCAGTTCGCCCAAAGCCTTCTTTACCCCAGCAATCTGAACTTCGGCCTCCGAGATGCGATTCTCATGCTGGTGGACCTGTTCTTTCATCAACTTGATGTCCTTGCCAAAACTTGCATGCAGATCCTTTATGAGGAGCATCTGCTCGTCCTGGCGGCGGACCTGCTCCTCTTTGTCTTGCTGCAACTGCTCTTCCAACCGGCGAGCCTGCTCCTCTTGACGGCGAGCCTGCTCCTCTTGACGGCGAGCCTGCTCCTCTTGACGGCGAGCCTGCTCCTCTTGACGGCGAGCCTGCTCCTCCTTGTCTCGCTCCAGTTGCTCTTCCAATCGGCGAGCCTGCTCCTCTTGACGGCGAGCTTGCTCCTCTTGACGGCGAGCTTGATCCTGCAGCAGCGCCATTAAAGCTGACAGGTCTGGCGCCCCTGATGCTGGAGAAACTCCGGATGGGCCAGCGACTGGCTGTGACGTAGGCTGGACACCACCCGGTGTCTGTGTCGGAGAATCCCCAAACCGCCTTTGGTCCATATCCTGCTGTCGCTGACTTCTGGTACGGATACCGTCCGTGTCGTCCTTTGGTAGGATTGGCATAATTTATCTCTCACTTCTGACACCAATTTGTTACGAGCTGGGTATGAGATAAATTAATTACTACCGATTAAACAACACAATAACTTTATTAATCACAAAGCAACTTATACTTGATCACAAATACACTACTGATCACTATTCACTTAGATATCGCACTTGTAGTTCACTTGGATTCGCTTCGTTGTGTCGCTAAAACAAGACTGCCGGTCGCGGCCCTGAGCGCGATTTATACTCGCCAACAGACACACCAGAATAACCACGAACATTCGAGAGGGTCAAAAAAAAAACACTAACAAAAAATAGCAGGTAGATAGGTACTAGGTAATAAAAAACAAACCACAAGTAGGTAACAAGTAGGTATAACCTACTTGTACAAAACAAGCAAATATGAACCTTATGCCCTAGGCGTACGGTCGAAATTCTAATGTCTTTGTATAAATAGGTCGCGAGTTTGTACCTACCTAACTTTAAAACTAATAATAATAGAATGCTCTCGAACTTCTAACGTACACACACTGTAATCACTGGCTTTCTCGAATGTTCTAGTAGGTCCGATGTAACAATATTATGTGATCACACATTCCAACTACATAGATTTAAGCAAAATTTACTTGGAATAATAAAAATATAGCTGTTGGTTCCAATAGCCAATTATAGGACCACTAAATAGGAACCTTCTACGAACGCGACGTAGGTACCATGATGTCTAGAGCATCGGTTTTTGGACGTTTAAGAACACCATAGAGCCAAAATGTATGCATAGTCTTTTTAAGGGGAGGTAGAGGAAGACCAAAGAAACGATGGATGGATTGTGTGAGGAAAAATTTTGAAATAAAAATGAGTAAATGATAGCGTGACAGTTGAGAATGGAAAATGGAAGGAAAAACGTGTTGCGCTGACTCCGTGTAATATGGGTTAAGGCAAGAAAGAGATAAAGACTAAGTAATAATAGTAAATATATCGCTGGACATTACACACAGCGCCAACTAGTGCCACACTAAGCAACGAGGCTAGTGTCGTGATAACAGATTGCTGACACACCTACACATATACATTTTGTTTTTAAATACACACTTATCTATACTAATATTATAAAGCAGAAGAGTTTGTTTGTTTGGTTGAACTCGCTAATCTCAGGAAATGCTGGTTCGAATTGAAAAATATTATTTTTATTGGGTAGTCCATTTATCGAGGAAGGTTTAAGGCTATAAACATCACGTTACAATTATTAGGAGCGGAGCAGGAATGAAAAATGTTAACGGGTTTTTATTTTCCTTTCGGTTTTCTCTCTTATGTGACGCAGACGAAGTTGCGCGGTTCAGCTAGTTATACATACGGTCTAAAACATCCATGACATTGGTAACAAATGTCCATGTTCTTCACACAAACATTTGCTCCTTACGGGACTCGAACCCGGGGCCCTAAGAACGTAAAACAGACATTCGGATCGACAAAAATGATGATTATATATGGTTTTCTGCAACATTCACACCGATAGATTTACACACAAAATACGTACGCACGGCCACATATCCGACCATACAACTCTAACCATACGACCCTGCTTTGTACGAATTTCCCGTGCAATGAACGATCCGAGTATACTGGTTTTTGCTTGGCTTGATTGGTCGTCTTGAGTACGTAGTAGTAGGTAAGTAGGTAATACACAAATAAATATCCGGTCGGTACACAAACTAATTCCGTATTCTCATCCACGTTAAGGGGGTAATCTATGTTCCAAGCACACCGCTGTGTTCCGATTACCAAACTGAGTGAATTTGTTCCGAAACAAAAAACTTTGAGCTCCATTTCGGTGGGTATAGGTGATCAATCTGCGAAGTTTGTTCTTGTTCCGAACTTGGATGATAGAAAGGTGTATTTGTTGATAAGGTCGGGTGTCAATAGCGGGTCTGTTGTGGTCGGAAATTGGAGATGGTTGGCGAAGTTATCGATTGGATTTTATCTTGTTTGTGTTCTCGGCCTTAATATCTTGATCATTGTTTTATGATTCCAAGTTTGATTTTTAATAAAGGCCCTTATTGAAACGCGACAGTTCCTCAATTGTAGAAGATATTCTTTCATGCATTTTACGTTACATAATGTAATACCACGCCTTTTTTTTCGGATGGGAACTCATCAAATGACTTCTCCCACTCTGGGCGGAGCGGGAGAGAGTGTCAGACTTTTGGTGACTAAAACCCATCCATGTTCCTTCTTCGCACTTTACGTTCGGGGCCACGGTATCGCTTTCGAACAGTCCCGCAACCCCGGCAGGCTTCGGCCCTAGCGGGGCCCTCCCGTTACGCTGACATCTCTTCGAGGCGCGTGTGGAACACGAACGCGCCGTCGACACGGCCTGTCGTCATTAGACGGACGGACGGCTAGCTAGCCCATAGCTAACCTTCCATAGGCCCGCGTCTACGGTGGCCGGTAGCCACCACGTGGCCCCCGACGCCCGGTGCGTCTCCCGTGGCGGCTGGGGCGAGAGTCTCTCTCCCTCTCGCGTTCCGCCACCTCCTTCACTCGCATACTGCTTCGCAGAACGAGGTGACGGCTTCCCATTTCGATTCGCTTCGGACCATGAGTTGAACCAGGGCCGGACGCGAGAGGTCGCCGCCGCCGCCGATCGCCGCTATGAGGACACGGCGTTACTCCGCCCACGCAGGGCAGAACTCCACCGTGTGCTCCACCGTATCTTTATTCCACATAGGGTTAAGCAGAGATGTACATAATACATAGTACACCCACATTTCGGTAGTTATGTAAGTGTAAGCATATTGCTCTCGGCTGGCTAAAGATTCAGACTCTATGGCTGCTACCAATATCACTTTGCTTGACTCGGAAATCGAACCCAAGACCTCACGCTCAAAAGTCGGGCTTGCGACCACTAGACCAACGAGACAGTTCATACATTTTCTACTTTGTTAACCAGCACCTGTTGAGTAAACGTGTAAGTTTTTGATAAATATTTGTTACTTTTACTTGGAATTGTTAGTTACATTAAAAAATCAAAAGAAGAAGTCTTTGGGGACTACCGATAGGAGTGAAAACTCATAGCCCCCTCCTCATAGATTCGCTGCGGCTCGCGGCTTCAAGAGCCGTAGTGGATCGGCTATGAATGCTAAGAAGCGTTAGGTGATGGTCACGCGAGTTCCATGTTTTTTGTACACTTAAAATGTGTTTAACGTGCCTAAAGAAGTTTTTACTTCAACAAAGCTTGGCTGCGGTCTAATAGTATTTACAAAGCATTTAACATTTTGTGATGCGGAGGAATGAGGAAAATGTCGTGAAAAAAGTTTTGAGTATGAATGTGGATGGGTATTTGAGTAGAGGAAGACCAAAGAAACGATGGATGGACTGTGTTAAGAAGGATATGGTAAGAAAAGAAGTGTCTGATGAGATGACGAAAAATAGAGGAGTATGGAAGAAGAAGACATGCTGCGCCGACCCCAAATGAATTGGGATAAGGGCAAGAGAATGATGATTTACAATGTTGGTACAATTTATTTTAAGTTAGTAGAATACTTTTTGGAATATTTTTTTTGCGCCTGAAAGAGTGAAAGCTAAACTTGTCTTAAATAATCTCATTAAAAGACTTACTTAATTTTGTGAATTATTGTTTACTTGTTCTTATTGACAACATTTTACGTGCAAAACATTCACTAGGGAACACAAAGGATAGCCTACAAACGTCCAAATTAAGTGTTTTCGCCACTTGTTTACCAATTAACAAAACACTCAGAGTTAATTAAAAACGGTATTGGAACTAACCTAAAATGTATTTTACCAAAAATTTTGGTCGAATTAAATTGGTTTCCGAGAAATAATAACCCGGACATTTTCCTCTAGGGTAAAGAATGATATCACTAAAAGCCTCAAGCTTAGGTACCTACATTAAGGAATTACAGAGGCGGATTTACATTTTCATTACTGGCAACACTCGACGCTCGTACGCAGCGACTGCTAATGGCAAATGTGCACTTATGAGAATAGCTTTTATTACGAGTTTTGGTAATAAGGATTTTGATTGGATAAGGGTTTTTTAAGGTTCAGTACGCAAAATAAGCGCTTTGACGTGGAGTTGCGGACACCCGTTGTACAATACAAGGTTCAGTACTCAAATGGGGAGTACGTAACTAAATGAAAACAGCCACTCTGGGCAATCTTTAGGTTAAGCCGTGCTTGCCTTGGTTGGTCGGTGGATGGACGAAAACACTCACATACCAATGTTTCCTTCGTGCCTCGGAATGCACGTTAAGCTGTTGGTCCCTTTTGTCATTTGTAGATCTTTGACAGTCGGTACAGGTAGTCAGTGGACCAAAAAGTCTGACAACCAGTAGTGTCGTATTACCCAGTACTAACTGGGTTGTGGAGGTCAGATAGGCAGTCACTCCATGTAACTTACTCATATTTAGCCGCATTCGGTTAGACTGGAAGCCTTTTTTTTCTTCTTTTCCGGATGGGAAATCATCAATTGACTTCTCCCACTCTGGGCGGAGCGGGAGGGAGTGTCAGATTTTTGCTGACTAAAACCCATCCATGTTCCTTCCTCGCCCTATAATGTTCCGGGGCCGCGGTATCTCCCAACATAGTTGGGAAAAGGTTAGGCGGTTTGTGACTTATTTTTTTGAAAATCCCTTACGGACCTTTGCGAGTTGGTTTCGGTCCCATCTTCAAAAGGTCTGAAACCCCAAGGTCCGTAAATTTTCAAAGATGGATGAAAAAATAGTATGAAATGCCCGCATTCTATTCTAATATTAGATTTCCTCTCACACCTACGTCCAGAGCCATTTCTATTTAATTAGACAAAATCCTACGTTTATTAGCTTTTCTTTAGGTTCCAAACAAAGGCACGCCATGATATTAATTTACTTCGGCGCATAAAGACATCTCAGTGAAATTGATCTCAACGAAACAATACGCTTTAAATCATTTCAATTACTAATTTAATTAAGAAATTGCTGAGAACGAACAAAAAACGACCTTACGCATTGAAAGAAACATCTGACGAATGACATTTACAAACGAAGTTAAATAAAAGAGAAGATTAGAAACAGCAAAGACGGATTTAGGGAATCAATAAGGACTATTATTCTTCTATACAATGAGTTAGGAGTGACCCTTTAGCCCTTTACCCGATATTGAATCTTGCCGAAGCATTTTAGGAATTTTTCGTTATATTTGGGGGAAACATTCGTTAAAAGATACGAGGGTTTTCAATGTAAGGGGCTGGTTCAATGTCAATATGTGAGAATTTATGGGAATACTGTAGTAGTGGAAAAGGTATTCGGTTTATCTCGAACGATAAATATCTTCGAATCGCTGTTTTGGCGGTATAAACAATGCACCTACCTACTGATATTTTAAAAATACTAAAGAATATTATAGCCTACTGTATACAAGGTACAAATACAGTTTAAAGCTGAGAACTCAGCTACTTTTAAAATAAGCCTAAGATATATAAAACAAAAACGAAATTTTATCAGATGGTTTCTTAAGAAACAGCCACATTTCTTAAGTACACAAATAAGACCCCATTAAATTACGAATCAACGTTTATTTTTGCTCAAAAAGAGCGACATAAGCACCTTGAGCCCCGACACCTTTCCAAAGTAATTGTAAAAGCACTGAAAACATTTTTATGTCAGCTCAAAGTAAAAGGTTTTATAAAATAACGTTAAAGACCTGATGTTTATCTGCGCAATACTTCATAAATTCAGTGTCCGGAGAGCTTTTAGGACTATTTTAAGTAGCCATTATGGCACATTTCCAGTCGCGATTTATGAAGGTTTACAAAACCTCACATTATTTGATGGTCAGCTGTTTTATAGTCGTCAAACAATTTTATGAGCGCCTTTTATTATATTTACCTGGGCAGGTATATAATAAAGCTATGAAGTGACTGACTGATATGACAACGCAAAGCCTTAATCCAGATTTGCAAGAGAAGCTCTGTGTCAATCTGAAATGATTCCAAAAGAACAGGATTTTTTAAAACTTAAGGTTGACTTTTGTCTGACAAAAGCATGAATAGTGGACAAACGTGTCTGTAATCAATGGTTCGATATCAATTGAGTTTGTTACTTAATTACAGAGTGCTATAAATATGTCACCAAATAATCTAGAATCCTTTGAATATGGCCCATTTACTCACCAGTTGGAGGATGTGCGGACCTTTTTGGACAGAATTTCTGGTCTAGTTGAGCTTAAAAGTGATATATTACAAGTACCTAATTCTTGGAGTTTTTTTTTTAAATGTAGTATTTGAGGTGTAAGTAATAATAGTAGTTTATGCGACTGTGCATAATGGCGAGTTTCTTAATAGCATCACACGAGTGTTGTGATGCCTAATTATGTATAGTTGCATGCACTACTTTATCTACCCAAATATCAAAACGGCCGTTTTTGTTACAAATGCACGATTTAGCTAAACAGCTATATTTCAAGTGGTGACAATGTGTTACAAAATTACGTGATTGCCTTTTCTACAGTAATAATAGACCACATTTTGTATTTTTGATTCTATTTACGAGTTATGACATTTTTTCGATTGGCGGCGCTAGTGGACTGACAGTTTTATAAACTACTATTATACAATTAATGTGAGTAAAAACTTCACTATTTTTCCGAAGAAGATATAAAAATATTTATAAAATGCCGTTTGTGTATTGCGCCAAAATATAATCGCAGTAAGTTTTTTCTTTAATAAAAGTAAGTGCTTTCATCTTAATTGCGCTAAAATAAACTTAAATTATATGAAACGTCTGAAACCTCTTTCCTGAATTAGGTTTTATGACTTGCACTTACTTAAAAAAGGTTTCACGTTTCATAGTTAAAACCAATAAATAAATGAGGTGCTAAAATTTTATGAGCCCATTTTCTATCAGGCAAAGGCATTTTCATATTCAACCTTCTTGCTCCTACACTTAATGAGAAAAGTTAAGTTGATCGTTCCAATCAATCTTCTAAATAAATGAATGCAATCTGTTTTATAGCGAACGTTAAGAATTTGTTTTTTTTTCGACTTCTTAGATTTGTATCAATTTGAAGTTGTTTCAATAGAAAACTAGATTTGCATAATTTAAAGAACTTTTTCAGTTAATGTTTGAGTTTATCGACTAGCGAGAGGCGATTATTGTTAAAAATTTAAATCGTTAAAGTTTGAATTATTTACATTTTTTATTGAATGGCTAAATGGGAGCTTATCGGGCTATAAAAATAAAAAAAAGATAACAAAAAGTCACCATATCACAAAATTATTTACTTTTAGAAGTTTTTCCAAAACCAGTTTTTATGAAATATAAGATAACACCTTTAAAACTTTAAAAATGTAACTTTGAAACTAGTAGGATCAATGTGTCTTGATAAAATTAAAAAATATATTACATAGGCCTATGTAATACATTTTTTTGGTTTTTTATTTACTTTTATGGCCACTTAGAAAGCGTCAAAATAGATGCACTGTTCGGATTGGTCGTTTACATGGAGAAGAACCGACAAGAAACTCCGTGGTCACGCACGAATTTCTAAAGAAAATGTTCAGCTTATTTAACATTACATTCAAGTCATAGGAGAGGGAGAATAAAATAAGATCTTATCCAAACGCAAATGAACCCTATTTTATTAGTCTGCAAATCCGTAGAGTCGCTCTTCAACTTTAAAAATATTTTAAGTAAGAACAACGTTCACTTTGTTATCAGAAGTTCTTATCAAAAGGAGAGAAAAGAACGAGAGTATCTCTTTGTGAAGACTTGATACTATCGTTAATTTGAAGTTTTTACTTAAGGTTGTTTAAGTTGAAATACTTTTTGCTGATTTACATTATTTTTGCGCACAAAGTGGGTTTTCTTGAGAAAAACAATGTTGTTTTGGAACTTTCTCTTTAAGAAATCGTAACTTTTGTTTATGCAGGTAAATAATGGAAGTTGGGATTTGCAGGCGTTTATTTAAAATGTAGTAAAGATTTTCAACAAAGACAGGCAGTCTTTATTGAATGTCTTACAATTAGTTGGTCTAGTGGGAATTTTTCCGTAACAGTCACGGAGCTTAGATTTAAACTTAAAAAAAAAAAAAACTGTAAATTTACAATCTTATTTGAATAAATTATTATTATTATTTCCTTTATTCAATTATATACAAACCTTTTACATTTTTAAATATTATTATAAAACTATATATAAAAAACATTTAAAAATATAAAAAATTGTAGCCCACCGGTATCGGGAACAGGGTCCAAGCTACCAGCGGTCAGGGCTCCAGAGAGAAGAAACTCCTAACAATACGGGCCGTGTCCAAGAGTACCGCTTTCTGAATCAAGCCCTTGATCCAGCTGCCTAACGAGAGCCTTCTCAGGTGTTGGTCGAGGCTCTTGGCAATTAAGCCATGCGCTGACACGACTATCGGCACAATGATCGCTGAGTCCACTTCCCACATGTCGACAACCTCGCGAGCCAAGTCAATATAATAGCCAGTTTAATTATTATTATTATTATTAAACTCTGTTGCTGAATAGGCATGACGACAGTATCAAAAAAAAATTATCCATTTAGTCCGTCAGTTAGATTATTGAAAAATAATGGACACGTATTTTTTGTTTTTGTAAATTTATCAGTATTGACAAAGATAAAACTCGGGATTGGGGTCGTGACAACAGAACTAGCTAAAAATTATACCTGGGCGTGACGTATTGGGAATTTTAAAAGAGTCGTATCTTCGTCAATTTTGATTTACGTAACAAAAGAAAAAATACGGGTAATTTGTTTTTAATAATCTACCTGACGGACTAATTAGATTTTATTGTCGTCTACCCTAAAGGCTTGCCCCTATCACATGGGACCTTAACATAACTGGCAAAATGTGAGTGTACTATTAAGGTACCTACCTACCTACCTCTGACTAACCCTTCGGGGCTTACAGGCCTTTTTTTTTTTTTTTTAAGGATGGGAAATCATCAAATGACCCCCCCCCACTCTGGGCGGAGCGGGAGGGAGTGTCAGACTCATACTGACTAAAAACCATCCATGTTCCTTCCTCGCCTTTTACGTTCCGGGGCCGCGGTATCTCTTTCGAACAGGCCCGCAACCCCGGCAGGCTTCGGCCCTTGCCTTGGGCCCCTCTCCTTTTGCTGACATCTCTTTGAGGCGCGCGTGGAACACGAACGCGCCGTCGACACGGCCTGTCGTCGTCGTTAGACGGCCGGACGGCCAGCTATTGCCCATAGCCAGCCGTCCACAGGCCCGCATCTACGGTGGCCGGTAGCCACCACGTGGCCCCCGACGCCCGTTGCGTCTCCCGCGGCGGCCGGGAAGAGAGGATCTCTCCCTCTCTCGTTCCGCCACCTCCTTCGCTAGCATCACTGCTTCGCAGAAGGAGGCGACGGCTTCCCATTCCGTCTCGCTCCGGACCATGGATTGAACCAGGGCCGGACGCGAGAGGTCGCCGCCGCCGAGGGGCTTACAGGCCTGTGTTATGTTATGTATAATGAAACTGCATCAAAAAGATACCATACATAAAAGATATTAATACAAGTAACATGAAACTCAAAATTAAAAAAAAACCACGACACACTTAGGGTCATAATTTCACAAGCTGTTTCATTTGATACCTATATTGAGGATGTTGTGAAAAAAAATGTAAATCACCATTTGGTGATCGCGGCCATCTTGGATTTGAAATGTATGATAAGATATAGTATTCTACTAGTCAAGCCCTTTCATTTGATACCCATATTGAAGGAGTTGTTGAATAAATATTTAATCCGCCATTGTGTGGCGGTGGCCATCTTGATCAGATTTTTATCAAACATAGCTAAAAACACTTCCGACTAATTCACTTTTCAAACAAAGAAAACAAAATAAAAATCGGTTCATCCGTTCGGGAGCTACGATGCCACAGACAGACACACACTCACACAAACACGTCAAACTTAAAACACTCCGTCGTTTTTGCATCGGGGGTTAAAAACAGTTGACCTGATTTACTGTTGTGTTCGAGTTATGCTCCAATAGTTATTGGAAAACATTTAGCACTTTCCACATGCCGCTCACGTCGCTTTTCAGCTTAATGTGCTAGGTTTTATTCACACCGTCGAGAGATTTAATCAGAAATAAAAAATTGGCGAAAAAAGATCTAAAGTTTTCGGACGACAATGTCGTGTAACCGTGTTATTTACGGGTAATTGCAGCTCGTTTTCTTCATCCATTTATTATCATTATCATATATTATCATTATCATAATAATATATTATCATTTTTCCATGCTCTTATTCGTCATCGCGGTAATCACACCCTTCCATCTTCTTCTTCCATGTCATCGTTCACACAATCCATTCAAACTCAAAAATCAATTTCTTTATTTCACAAAAGTAGGCCTAGATGGGCTTATAAAACTTCGAAATAGGTGGGCGGTTTGCGTTGCTCGATTCCATCGAGAAGAACTGGCAAGAAACTCCATGGTTACTCTATTCATTAATACGACAAACCTTACAACCTTACGACTTTTTCTCATTCCCGCACAACTTGTTACCGGTATCACTCAGACTTCTTCTTATTACCCAGTTACTTTTTTATTATCTCCTTTCGCAGTATGCTGGTAGAGATTTCTTTAGAAATGACTATTACCTTCTTTCTATTTTGCTGTTCCTTTGTTCTTTTCCCCTTATAGTGTGTTCAGTCAGTTTTACGATGTGGGTGACCCCCTTGAAAGCACCTACGAACAAAAAGTACCCATTTGATGCAGTCCAGTACATACATTTTGACGACCCGATTGGCGTAGTGGTAGTGACCCTGCCTTACGTTCTTAGGGTCCTGGGTTCGAATCCCGGTAGGAGCAAATGTTTGTGTGATGAGCACGGACACTTGTTTCCGAGTCATGGATGTTTATATGTATTATAAGTATGTATTTACAAACAAAAAAGAGTATTATGTAGTATATCAACTATCTAGTGTCCACGACACAAGCTTTGCTTAGTGTGGCACTAGGTGGCGCTGTGTGTTAATGTCCAGCGATATTTATTTTATTTATTTATTTATTTAAATAAATTGTTAAGTAAATAAATATAACACATAAAATACATGATAAATTATTTTGTTCGATTTGTTGAAGATATCAGCATTATACGGGAGTTCTGTAGTAGTTTTGCCACATTTCGGTGTGAGACACGCCGATATAATCCGTTCTGAAGTTTCGAAGGATAGCGGTAATGGCTTTGCTTATTATTTGGCGACACTCGCACCGGAAGGACACCGCTGTATCGCAACTTTTCACTTTCAAGGCCATTTCTTGTTATTTCTGATATAAGTTATGTAAGATATTATTACTTTTGAAGCTCGCCCTATCTTCTACAAGGTCTGCGCGACGTCTACTGGGTCTTAATAACACATAAAACATGTGACATTGGACAAGCAGCCGAAGGTGCATGCTTTTCCTCATTTGGTACAATTGTTGTTTGTATTTTATATAGGCCGAAATATTCGAATATTAATTTCTGTAGGTTAGAAACAAAGCCTCTTATAAAACTTGAATAAAATCTCCTGGCAAACATAACTGAATGACAATAAACCCAAAAAAAAATCTTTAACCATAGACTATAATATACCTCTTTGGTCTTCTCTGTATAAACATAAAATCCGTTATCATAGACTACCTCCTCGGTTTTCTACTATGCCCAACCTTTCAGTTATTAAAAGTGTGATGTTATATTACCATAAATCATCCTAAAACTTGTAAGCCATCTCCCAGCAAGTCTATCTAAGTTTTCTCACAAAAAAGGGCTCAGAAACTCCTAAACTTTGAGTAAACTAATTACGGTAGTCGGTAGTTCTAGGCTCCTATACAGAAGCCTGTCGAAAGAGAACTTCAAAATTGATTGATGTTAAAAACTCGTTATCTTATTCTATATTACATCACATCGAGACTGTAATTTCCGATTGCTTAGGCAGAGGTGTACCTATTAAGCCAGATACGATTAAGGCCCATTTAATAGGGGCAAACCTATTACTATCAACCGGACCCAAAAACGTCATCTAAATCGATTTTTAAATATAATAGGCTGAGGTTCATGTTCACCAAAAAGATGACGGTCTGAATATCTAAAACAGCTGTTTAAAACACATTTATGTATGGGAACATGTCACAGTGACTGCTGTTTTTAGGTAATAAGACCGTCATCTTTTCGGTGAACATGGACCAAAATTTCACATGTGAAACTTAACCCGATCAGCACATCTGGAACGCAGTTTAACAGCTGTCAGTGTCAACATTCCATTATGGGCATTATGACACTAAGCCCCTTCGTACACAAGGCTACAAAAATCTTCGATACTCGACGATTTTAGTCTTCAAGCGACTGCCGCCATACAAATCTACTAGCTGGCCCACGCAACTTCGTCTGCGTCATATAAGAGAGAAAATCGAAAGGCAAAAAAATCCCCGTTTTTGCAACATTTTTCATTGCTGCTCCGCGCCTATTGGTTATAGCGTGATGTTATATAGCCTATAGCCTTCCTCAATAAATGGACTATCAATCGCAAAAATATTTTTTCAATTCGAACCAGTAGATCCTGAGATTAGCGCTTTCAACCAACCAAACGAACAAACAAACTCTTCTGCTTTATAATATTAGTATAGATAATGTCGGCGACGCGACTCGTGTACGAACTTCAGTGGATTTGTAGGGCGGCAGTCGCTTGGAGACTAAAATCGTCGAGTGTCGAAGATTTTTGTAGCCTTGTGTACGAAGTGGCTGACGATTTTTTTATGTAGTTTTCAGTAATAGATAGAGTGATCCACGAGGAAAGTTTACATATGTCACCGTAAAATTGTCAAACCCGTTAGATTGTAATCTCTTTAGCGATATTGTAAACTCTCGAAATTTTGTAAACTAAACATACTGCTTACAATAAAACGCATTATTTTTCGTGAAATGCATGCGATGCTAGTCAACTCACGCGGTGTGGAGGGAAGGAGGGGTCCTCCTTGCCCAATGGTACCACTCTCATTCTGAGTGCAGGGTTTAAAGGAACCTCACTAATCTAACGGGGGGGGGGTGCCTTTTTTTTTTTTTTTTTTTTTTTTTTTTAGGATGGGAAATCATCAAATGACTTCTCCCACTCTGGGCGGAGCGGGAGGGAGTGTCAGACTCTTACTGACTAAAACCCATCCATGTTCCTTCCTCGCCCTTTATGTTCCGGGGCCGCGGTATCTCTTTCGAACAGGCCCGCAACCCCGGCAGGCTTCTGCCCTTGCGGGCCCCTCCCCTTATGCTGACATCTCTTTGAGGCGCGTGTGGAACACGAACGCGCCGTCGACACGGCCTGTCGTCGTCGTTAGACGGACGGACGGCTAGCTAGCCCATAGCCAACCGTCCACAGGCCCGCATCTACGGTGGCCGGTAGCCACCACGTGGCCCCCGACGCCCGTTGCGTCTCCCGCGGCGGGGGGGGGGGGTGCCTCAAGTGCCGATTATGGGGGCAGATATTCCGATGCTGAGACACTTTCGTATGTTCAGTTGACTATTACAATATCGTTAGAGGGATTGCAATGTAACGTGTTTGACAATTTTACGGTGACACATCTAAACTTTCCTCGTGGATCACTCTATCTATTGGTGAAAACTTCATAAAAACTTCGTTGCGTAGTTTAAAAGATCTAAGTGTACAGACAGTAGGAGCAACTTTGTTTTGTACTATGTAAAGGCTGAAATCTGCTCTAACACTTTTATAAAAAAAAATGCTAGCCCTTTTATAAAAGAATTTTCTAGCCAAGACCATCGAGTAACGAGAAATACACATAACAAGTTCACTGAAACAGTTTTTCAAATTGTACCAAACATTATTCCTAATCAGACATGCAAATTCCACTTTGTTAGTTCAGCTGAAGCTTAGCGTTATTTGTGCTTAAGGTTAGCGCACACTGTTGACTGTTTTGCCGCGTTCACGATCTAGGCAACGCTTTTTGTGTCACTTGCGTCTAAAGAGATTTAAAATACGTAAAGCCCGCACACAGGCGCGTTTTTGCGTTTCCGCGTTATTGCGATAATGTGTGCCTATTTCAATTGCGCCGTCATTATCGCGGCCGTCATCATCGTAGCTGTTCCAATGCATAATGCACTCAAAATAGATATCGCAATATTATGGGACGCAGAAAGGCGGAAACGCAAAAACGAGTCTGCATAGCGGAACTTGGGAATATTTTCACACAAAGATCCCGAAAACTTTCTATTTCGACTCACAAATGCTGCCTCACACGAGGGCGAATGACAGTAGACAGAACGATTTGTTAATAATTAATAAAAGTAACACTATTGGATTACAATTTTCATCATTTTATCGCGTCTATTGCTCGTAAATATGTGAATAACTGTGCTTACGACTCGCGCGTTTCTCACTTGTTTTCTTCCTGTGTGATGGCACGTTTTAGTGTGGGAAAGAGATACAGCTAGACGCCCTGTATAGCTCCATTTCTTTCTAACACCGAAGTGATTCGCCGAATACCGGTAATGTGGCCTTAGCATAATTATTTGTTTTCTTCGCTGTCGCAAAACGGGTGTCGTTTAAACGTGTATATTATGGCCAGGCGGTTTAGTGTGCCGTGTTAACAAAAAGGTCTTTGCTTCTCCCATGTTAGAAGTTTTTGTTGTAAAGTTTAAATGTCATGCTTGTTGCTAGTTGGCGCAGTAATGGAACGTTTTGATACTTTATGCAAAGATTTGAATCTTTAGACGAGCTCGCACCGTGTTTAGAGCACGTGAAAAACTGTTTTCACGGAGTTCGGTAAGAACGGTTCATCATCATCATCCAGAACCCGACTTCACCCGCTGCTGGGTATTGGCCTCTCTCTGCTTGTGTACCATATCGTCTGCCCATCTCGCCGTCGCGTCGGACGACCAACACTTCTCTTTCCAGTCCTTAGATCACAGCTTACTGCACCTGCCATCACCGCGCCCAGAACTGTCGATACGATTTAAATGTCGGTATCAACGGAGCAAAAACGTGGTGGGGCGAACGCCCTACCACGTCAAAATATGATAGCATTTCTTTTTGCCAAGTTATAAATCTGGTCGTATAACAGAATTACCCTAAAATTTAGATTGTGATATTTAACTGTGGTACAAAAACTAAATAAAGTTCCGGTTAATTTCTCATTAAGTAACTGCCAAGAAAATCTTGAAAGTAAGTCGCTAAAATATACTTGGATACCTTTTTGAATGTGAAAATTGTTTCAGCGATGGTCAAGGAAAACAGCTTTTAAAATTTTCTTTAAGTGCTCTGTATTTTTAAAGTAAAAGATTTTACGTCATAAGTACCAATGATAACGTAAAAAAAATTAAAGAATAGTACTGCTTGAAATGATTCTTGGGTTAGGGCACTTAGGCCTTACCTGGTAAGTTTTATGTAAAGCATCAATCAGTTAGCAAACTGGAGGATATCTATAGCAAAATCCGAGATTAATTAAAAAACAGTATATTTTTTCGACACAATTAAGGTGCTAAGGGCGACCCCCAAAATTAGAGCAATTTACCACTACGTCTCTAATCCCCAAAGGGTAAGGCAGAGAGTTATATATATTGTATTACCGTAAAATTGTCAAACATGTTAGATTGTAATCTCTCAAGCGATATTGTAAACTCTCGAAATATTGTCAACTGAACATACGGAAGTATCTCTGCCCCCGTAATCGGGACTTGGGGCACCCCCCCGTTAGGTTAGTTAGTTTCCTTTAAACCCTGCACTCGGAAATAGGTTCCCCTCGAAGCGGGGCTCCGTCGACTGTGCTTTTTAGGGGAACATAAAGTGTTTTATGGTTAGGTTATATACATCGGCATTTCTCAGGAATGGTACATTATCTTTTCATGAGAGGCCACACCGCGTGAGTTGACTGCCATCGCATGAATTTCACAAAAAATAATGCGTTTTATTGTAAGCAGTATGTTTGTTTGACAATATTTCGAGAGTCTACAATCTCTCTAGTTATTTTACAATCTAACGTGTTTGACAATTGTAGGATGATATATATAGCTAATAGTCCACTAACATTTCATCAGTTATGTTTGTTTAGGTCGATTGTAATATGGACCCAGCCTATTGCCATCAACCGGGCACAGGTCCACTCCACGACCACTTGTCCAACGAGGCAGTTAAGTATATAATTTGATCTTGTATATGTCACCGTAAAATTGTCAAATACGTTATACTGTAATATCTAGGTAGTCGACGGAGCCCCGTTCGCGGGGCCGCTATTTCCGAGTGCAGGGTTTAAAGGAACCTAACTAACCTAACGGGGGGGTGCCCCAAGTCCCGATTATGGGGGCAGAGATACTTCCGTATGTTCAGTTGACAATAATTCGAGAGTTTACAATATCGCTAGAGAGAAACACGTTATATTGTAATATAACGTGTTTGACAATTTTACGGTGACATATACACAAAACAAAGAACGTGACAACCTATCATTGAAAGATTTATAGGTCAACAGAGCTAAAATTATCTCCGTTATAACATCGGTGAGAAAACCTTGGTCAAATAGATTCTGGTGAGATTCCATGGAGCGTAAGAAACAGGTCAAGTGAGAAAATAATCTGATGACATGGAGCTTCGTCAGTGGGCAACGTACTGGCAAAGGCTAAACTGACTTTGTAACTGTGCGATGCAGCATTACCAATTTGATAAAATACTGCCCATGTTTTATTGCCAAACGAGTATAAAAATTAATGCATTATAAATCATATGAATACGGGTATTTATCGCGAATTTACCTTTAATTTAATACCGACGCTTCGACCGGATTGCACCAGCCGTGGTCGCGGGGAGCGCGTAGTCATATGTTTTATAATGTGGTCTGATCCTGGAAGTTTAAAAAAGACAATGAAAATTAATAATTTTGGTGGAGTTTCATCTGTAAAATGTAGAAAATTTTAATAAAGTCTCATTGACAAGAATTAGGCAGATACTTATTGATATCTCCCCGACTGAATTTGGGCCTATCTCAATGGCGATTAGCCAAATATGCGGGACATATTAATATAGAGCGTATGTGTGTGTTAACTTGTTATGGACATGTGATGCGGAGGAATGAAAAAAATGCGTAAGGACAGTTTTGAGTATGAATGTGGATAGCTACAAGTGTGTTCCCTCTCATTGAGAGGAGGCAGTGTCCCTGCAGTGGGAACATTATAGGTTGATCATGATGATGATGATGACAAGTGTGGAGGAAGACCAAAGTAATGATGGATAGACTTTGTAAAGTGTGATATGGCCAGAAAGAAGGTTTCTGATGAGATGACGAGTGATCGAAAAGTATGGAAGTGTTGTGTTCGTGGGTTAATGGAATAAAAGATACCGTTGGGAAGACTCGGTTCATTATTACAGGGCCACATAGCAAGAGTTCCACAGACAGCGTTCAAAGTAAGACAGCCATTAAGCAAGTGTCGATAATCATGGACAAGACAGATAATGCATAGTGATGTATAGACTAATAACATACTAAATCGTGATGTTACAGGAAGAAGAAGACATCCTGCGCTGGCAGGAGAATGGCGGTGAAGTGTATATTTAAAAACAGGTACATATTATTCTCATAACCTGCTGGAACGTGTCTGGCCCAGGGGTCACACCAGCTACTTCCAAATTCTATGCTGCTACTGATTGATTGACCTGGGAATCTAACCCAGAACCCGAATCTTTGCTGTCGCGTTTGCGACCACGATAATGAAACAAAAAAATAATAAAAGAAATCATTAACACTCGAACTAAGAGGCGGCTACATGATAACAGCCACACGAGTAGATCTTTAGGTTAAGGCGTGCCTGCCTAGGTCGGTCTGTGGATGGATGACCACCCTTACCCATACCAAGTTCCCTCCGTGCCTCGGGAAGCACGTTAAGCTGTTGTTCCCGGCTGTCATTTGTCCATCTTTTACAGTCGTTACAGGTTGTCAGTGGCCCAAAAATGTTGACACCAGTCTCACGAAGTGGTATCTATCGTATTACCCAGTATTAACTGGATTGTGGAGATCAGATAGACAGTCGCTCCCTGTGAAATACTGGTATTAAGCTGCATCCGATTAGACTGGAAGTCGACCCCAACATAGTTGGGAAAAGGCTAGGCAGATGATGAACACTCGAATTAAGGTTAGACACATTCCTCAAGAAATCAGCAAAGAGAAACAAAGCTATTATTCTTCAGGATGAATATTCCGGAATTCCGAAAGGAACCAATCGAGCAATATTGCTCCGTATCAATTCGTAATAATGCGTATTATGCCTCTTACATATTGCCAGATGAGCAGTATTTACGAATCGACATTCCTGATTGGATTCCTATAGAAGTTGGGAATGGGTAATTCGTAGTTCCGTTACTCTTTTTCTTGGTTACATTTTGCGGGCTTTTTTTTTGTTGCTACGACCCTTAATTATCTACACAATTAAATGAAATTGAAATGTCTATCTGTGATTAAAAAATAACAGCTTTTTACTGAATGCCTTTGCAAGTATAGGTATAAGGTACTTATAACATTTTTTTTGTCTGACAGTTTGTATGTTTGTTTGTTCCAAGTAATCTCCGAAACGGCTAGACAGATTTTGACGAGACTTTTACTGGCAGATAGCTGATTTTATAAGGCGTAACTTAGGCTAGAAAAAGATAAGTATCCGAGCAAAAAAAAATACCCTTGAAGTTGTTGACAAAATCCGATTTGAAACGGGAAGTAGTATTAAATTATAATAATTCCAGGCCGACGAAGGCTCGTTAGTGTAAAGTATTTTTTTAATTGTAATACAAGTGGAGCTAATGGCATGGTGCCATTAACTGTAACTTGAGAGTAGTTGTTCCGAAGTGATTGTAACATCGAAATCACGCTCAAGTGCAATCTTTGTCAAACACAAGACAAATTCAATTGCACTTGACCCAGTTGTACTAATTAATCATTCTGGGATAGCTCTATAACGTGTTTAGCATTTAATGTTAGTGGGAATTGGAACCTTATTGCAGTGTTTTTACCTTAACAATAATAGGGTACACCAACGGTTACTACGTTAGACAGTTGCGCAACTTTTTCTAGTCTGAAATTCTTTAATACACCGCCAACCATTTTATTTTTTACCATAGAAAAGGTGTTCGTGGCTACATAATAACAGCTATTCGGACTAATCTTCAGGTTAAGCTGCGCTTGCCCAGGTTGGTCTGTGGATGGGTGACCATCCGGAAAGCACGTTAAGTTTGGTTCCGGCTGCCATTTGTAGATCTTTGACAGACGTTACAGGTAGTTTGCTAAACGCTTATTAACGGATATCGTATTCATCATCATCAGCTTATAATGGTGGATGGTCCCACTGCTGGGAAAGGCATCCTTTCTATTAGAGGGAATGAGCTATTTCCACCAAGCGGGCCTAATACGGTTTGGTAGATGTCGCATGTCTTCGAATTTTTGTTTTTTATTTTTTATCTAGGTATGTTTAGTTTTCATTGGTTGCAAATAATGTTAATTCATATGTGTTTTGACCTGTATGGCCTAATAAATGCTTTTTCTTTATTTCTTTCTGTGCCGGTTTCCTCACGATGTTTTCCTTCACACACGTTTTGAGAGCAGTGGCGATGAAATAAGTTACACAAAGATAATGCGCCTGTCTGGGGATATCGTATTACCCAGTGCTAACTGGGTTGTGAAAGCTACACAGGGAGTTCAATTTGACTGGAAGTCGACCCCCACTTAGTTGGGAAAAGGGTAAGCAGATGATGACCACAGAATCGACAGACTGTATACTATAATAATATATATTATCTTAATATATATAAATCTCGTGTCACAATGTTTGTCCTCAATGGACTCCTAAACCACTTAACCGATTATAATAAAATTCGCACACCATGTGCAGTTCGATCCAACTTGAGAGATAGGATAGTTTAAATCTCAAATTATGAGACGCAGACGAAGTTGCGCGAGTCAGCTAGTATATTATATAATATTATAAAGCAGAAGAGTTTGTTTGTTTGTTTGTTTGGTTGAACGCGCTAATCTCAGGAACTACCGGGTCGAATTGAAAAATTCTTTTTGCGTTGGATAGTCCATTTATCGAGGAAGGCTATAGGCTATATAACATCACGCTATGACCATTAAGAGCGGAACAGGAATGAAAAATGCGTAAACGTTTTTCTCTCTTATGTGACGCAGACGAAGTTGCGTGGGTCAGCTAGTACAAAATAAAATGCTAGTTCAAATTCTGTTGCATCCCCAGAGGTTTTCGAAACAGGTAGTGCCGGTTCACCGCTTCGCAGCGACAAATACCCTAACATTTTACTCCTAGCCATGTAGCTGCATACTTTACAGCGGGTCAAGAGGCATAAAGCACTTTTCCGGTAGATAAAACACAAACCAACGTATCGATTGTAAAAACTATAGAATAAAGTCGAACTAATGGAACAGATCCGTTGTTTAATGAAAGGGTTTTAAGCTTTTCCAATTAAGTAAGCAATTTACTAGGACAGGTTCGGTTTAGTGACGAGAAAATGAGTTTGATGCTGGATTTTTAATTAAATTAATGGTTGGCGTAGGCTGTTTCGTGGGCGTTTCAAATGTCGGCTATTAACGGCGATTTAGGGAAATTTTGTCTATTCGTAATTCTGTTGGTTCGGCAATCTTCGATGGCAATAGGCGGAATGTTTGTGTACTATTTAGGTACGTCTGTCTACCTCTTCGGGAATTACAGGCGTGATGTACCAAATGTAATGTTCTGTATTTATTCGTCGACGAAATAAAAAGAGTACCTATCTAGGTATCTTGTGCCTATCTAGCTTGTGTCTGTCTGTCCCCATGAGACAAAAGGTGTGAGTTTATGCAGGGATTCGATGATTTTCCGCAACTTATTGTGATTTAACTTTACGTATACATTTTAGATTATTTGAATCATAATTCATGTTTTTTTAAGTAGTAATATTAAAACTTAAACATAACGGAAGAAATATCATAACCTTATAAAACAAATAGTGCTACTTGTTAATGTGTATTCAGCATCAACAAGAAGAGATACTTACCAAAATAGCGCAGTTTTATAACACTACGACAAATGGGTGAATATGAATAGACATACTAACAAACGAGTGGACCAAAGGTACTATTGAATCAAGGAAACGTCGCTCCTCATAAAACACGGAACTCGAAAGCATCTTAGAAATTCTATCTTTTCCTCCTTGATCTAATTTTTACGCCAAGACAGATGTTCTACGTGCTGCACGACGACGTTTAACAAACGAAGTCGATTTTCTGAAATAAGTTCCCCGATTCGGGACAATCGTGTTTCGTGAAATCGTGATAAACCTCCGGCCTGAGAAAGCGGGCCATTCTTTTGGCCGGGCCATTGGGCCGGCGGGCCACAGCTCCACAATGCGATCGCCGAGTGGCTACTTTGATTGCATTGCGGCCGCTATCGAGCCCTGAATTTTTATTGAAATTGTTGTGGAGAAATGTGGGGTTTTGTCTGAATCCTGGCTGCTTTATTTTTGTGGATCTTCTGCTGGCCGTGATTGATTTTATTGGATTGGTATTCTACTTATGTACGATTCAGCGAGTTCAGTGTGTTTAAAATGTGGTGTCTGTTGTTTTGTTAAGCTGATGGGTTGCCTAAATGATTACTTCAAAATAATTCAATTGGTCTATAGTACCATTGCCGTTTTACTAAAGTTTCTAGGCAAGGTCCTGTTTTGTTATTCATTTTGGAAACCAACAAACTGACTGCATAATTCGTCGCTTTGCATGTTGGTCTTCATAATCCCATTGCATATTCTATCTCCAATACCATGCACATCTGAATCTGACAGAGTATTGACTCACCGTAATGGTATTCAGTACAAACACGGGCTGTTTGTTCAATACCTACGAGTACATTTACGTAATGTACTGTCTACAAACATTGTGCGTACCTAGTTAATTATGTGCTCTGATTGTCTGTCTGCGTTGATAGACTGTGATGTTGTTTTAGTACCTATTCAATCTCTCTACTCTCTCTACGTAGAATACGACACTTCTCGTTATGTTTCGGTTTTCAGTTTGATGGGAAACGATAAGACGGGAATTGATGGCTTGGCGTAATGAGAAATTGTATAGGTAGTCTATTCTTGCTTTTATGGGTTTGGAATTCAGGCTATTATTTGGAGCGTAATATTTTATACATTGCTCCGAGATCCACTCCCGCTTCTCAAGGTAATTGCGACTTGAGAATCACTACAAAATCGAGATTTCTTTATAAAATCTACATTTAATGTTAATTTGCTGTACTCAGAACCATTCCGGAATTCTGAGAGTGACGGTTAAAACCGCATCATAATACGTTGCGAGGTTTGGAAGAACAACGCAGTCATATAGGTAGACACAAAATGAGAATTAGAGTATGTCTAGAAAGTTTGCTTTAATCGAAGCCTTATTACGACTTGATTTGTTTAGCTAATGAAATAAAACGATTCTGTAATCAACAAACCTTTATTCAAACCTGGTTTGTTGGCCACGAAGCCACGGCAAATGTTTGTCAAAGTTCCCGCAAGTTTTTTTTAAAACAAGATTTTTAATGTTGTAACGGGTTCCGCGTGCCCAAATTCGAATGTATCATACATAGGCAGTGGCTCCCTACTAAACTAAACCCTAATATAGTTGGTTTAAAAAAAACAATATTAAGTGAAAAAAAAATTTAGGATGTTTGCGACTTTTGTTTATTTCATTGACATTGTTTGCACCTTTTCTCTAAAACTACCCTCGCAAAGTTAGTAAAATACTTCGTACACCGAATGAAAAAAAAATTACACTTCCTTGGCAGTCGTGTAAAAAGAAGAAAGTAAGAAGAGTACAGGGGCAAAACAAGGAATGTCACAAAAAATCCAAAGTTAATTTTTGATGGTAACATTCTCATTTTCCCGCGTATTTTTATTGGCAATAAACAAAAAGCGTAAAAACAAGCATAGTTAGATATAATACTAGAATTTAAAAATTGTGTACAGGAACGAAACAGGGGAGGTCCATGTTGTAACGGAACGTAAGAAGAAATCCCATCTTACGTTAAAAATTTAGCAGTCAACTTTTTTTTATGATTGTTTCTGTTTCAATATATTTAACAAACCACCTGAATAGTCGTGTAAAGCATTTACCTTAAAATATTTTGTGATTTAGCAGGTGGACAGAACAAGAAGTACTTGGTATGAGGTTTATCAATTTTTGTATAAGACGTACTGGACATTTCCGCTTTTGTATGTTCTAAAATTGTAAAAGTTTGAAAATGATAAAAAAAAATAATGTAGTTCCCTATATTAATTTTTTTATCATTTCAAACTTTTTATTTTCATAAAAGTATTTATTGTTTCTAAAATTAAGACTTACATGGTATACTTAGTTCTTAGTAGCAGTTTACAAGTTTAAGTAATACCTACCTAAGAAATTTGTTAAAATTGTAAAATAAAAATGTTAAATCTACAACTTTTTGTTTTTGTGACATTTCTTGTTTTGTCTCTGTGGGTCTTCTTTGTCTTGAAGTCGTTTAAAGTCGTTTAAGACTAGGCGGATGATGATGGCATGTTGATTCGATTGCAGAACTTCAGTCTGATAAGCTAGATTAAATGGCTAGTAAAAAATCTTTGTTACCAGCAAGAAAAAAACACATTACTCAAATGTACCGCCTCCCTATTATTTCTAAATCGTCACGATAACAGTATTAATCATTCTTGTTTTCCTTCAATTAAGTGTGTTCAGAGTTGTAATCTAGTTAAATAAACTTTGTCGTACTGTAGTTAATCATTCTGTTATTTATAGGTGTTACTGTGTAATCAGGATTTATTAGGGATGGGTGACCTTTGGATTCGTTTCGGCTGGTAACACGAGCCTGGGTCTAAAAGTTTGGGATTAACTGTGCTATTCATGGATAAATCCCGGTTCCAAATGACTTAGTGATAGATAGATATTGAGGACAAACGTGGATGACTACGTGTTCGCTGAGTCGAACCATTTTTATTTTGAGAATTAAACATTGTGGAGCTTTGTCATGAAAATAAATTGGTTAAAATTAAATTCGTTTTTGGGTAATTTGCTTCCTTTTGTTTTCCTGAAATTAAGGCAAGTTAGGTAAAACAGTGCAATTCACGTTTGCATGCTTATTTGGTAATATATTTTTCAGTAGTCTTTGTCTAAATCCTAATGCACGAAAATTACCAGTCGTCGCAAATATGTATTTTATATGTGGGTACAATATAAAGTCATCCCCAATTTTTATTTCCTATAATATACAGTGTTGGAAATATTTATAGGCGATGCTTCCAGAAAAACATACATTTCATGTTTTATAACTTTTACGACAAAGATAGACATGTAGGTACATCTAGGTTCCCTGAAAGTTCTAGGGGTGTAAATTGTAACAGACGCCGGTCGTGAATTTTCAGTCTCGTGGGTTGTCGATATCGTAAAAGAAGTCTACATTTTACGACTGCCGTATTCACAATTTTCAGAACATAAAACGGCTACTTGATATAAAAAGTTTTTACTTTTTCACGATCAAGTATCATCATAAAAATCTAGGACTGGCTGACAAAGATAAACACTTTGGTCTAGTGTCCATAAACAAGTGAAATGTTTCTCGAGAGTATTACCTTAAGTTTCTAGTTAAATTAAAGAAAAACATAAAATGGGCTCGACTGAGGTACTTTAAAATAACGACATGGTATTTTTTAACCGACTTGACTAGAGGAGCTCGTCGTTAAATAATAACAGCAGCTCGGATCGATCTTTAAACCATGCTTATCTAGGTTGGTTTGTTGATGGGTGACCATCCTTACATACCGAGTTTCTTCCGTGTCTCGGAAAGCACGTTAAATTGTTGGTCCCGGCTGTCATTTGTAGATCTTTGACAGTCGTTACAGGTAGTACCCAGGGGTATCGTATTTGCCGTGGTTGCGGGCCTGTTCGAAAGAGATACCGCGGTCCTGGAACATAAAGAGTGTGGAAGGAACATGGATGGTTTTTAGTCAGTAAAAGTCTGACACTCCCTCCCGCTCCACCCAGAGTGGGAGGGGTCACGTGATGATTTCCCATCCGAAAAAAAAGGGGTAACCAGTTACTCCATGTAAAATACTGGTCTTCAGCTACATCCGGTAAGACTGGAAGGCGACCCCAACATAGTTGGGAAAAGGCTAGGAAGATGATGATTTTTTATCCGACTTTTAGAAAAGGAGAACATTATTTATTAAAATTAAACTTAGAGAAATTAAAATTTGTAATGACGTATGTCCCACGTCCGACTCGTCACTGTCCCGAAAAGCAAAAGATAACCATTAATACCTAGCTGTTTTTTTTTGTTTCATATTACCAATTTATTCGTCATCGGTGCTAACTAAAATATCGTCAAATGGACTACCTATACAATTCGCAAGTTGCACCGGCAATTGTTTATCGTATAAAGTCAATTTTAGATAGACATCGAATTCCAGTGGCATACTTCGAAATTCCGTGCTACTTTATTTTGTTCGACGACGTTTTATGATGTTCTGAACAGATATGAAACATCTTACTACTATTGCAATCGGTATCTTACGTTGTTTCCCAAAAATATTGTCGATGCCAAAGACGTAAGTTCTTTTCAAACATTATAGGTACTTAGTTTTGTCGCGGCGGAGCGGAGGTGACGTTTTAAATCTTCTGTCGATCCCTAAATCAGATCGAAACACAACCAATAACTGCCCATAAAGACCATTTCTTCAAACCCATACACTCCCTAAGAATGCACCTATTATCTTCTAATAAATTGATGCTTGCACGAACTCTCTCCACATGTACGTCATCACCCCAAGGCCTGACGTCACGAAACGCAACCTGATGACACACAGTCATCTTTGTAACGGCTGTGCACCTATTGTTTGAAGGCCAAGGTTCAAGTTTAATACTGCTAATGGACAACCCTACCCAGTTCAATTACTGTGAGTTCTCACTGAATTGTCACGCTTGGAAGCGGTTGTGAGAAATAGAGATTTTATATGCCTCATTGGTCTCGAGCGCGACTTCTGAGCATGAGATCCCAGGTTCGATGGACTCGTTGAAGTTATGTTTGTAATTTACAAACACAGCTAAAAAATCCGAGTCTTCGAAGTTTTAACACAAACCAGGAAGAAATTGAAGCCTATTAAGCCGACTACATGAGCTAAACGCGAGTTTTATAAAAACTACTGAACGGATTTGGATCAAATTTAGCACACAGATAGTTTATTACCTGGATTAACACATAGGATACTTTTTATCCCGGTAATAAGATCCCGTGGGATAATTTCAAACTTCACGCGGGCGAAGCCGCTGGCAGAAGCTAGTATGTAATATACTTCAGGATATATGCTAATATGATAGTGTTTTGGAAAAAAGATACAATTATTTTGACTCGCAAAAAAAGAAATCACGAACTTATCTCTAAACATTTCTTTCAACCAAAAAAAAAACATACTAATGTACATGCGATCACATTGAGTTTTTGGCAAATAATTATACAAGCAATATTTTAGCATTATAGTGTTTAAGTTTTTTAGTCCAATAAGAACAATTTTTTTGTATTTCGATCGAAACCACTAATTTCATAAATCTTCAGTTGTTGAATTATGACTAAACGCACGTCACTCACTTCCAAATCACCTTAGCAAATACATCCCAGATGACTATAACTCAGCATTGTAAAACCAAATAATATGGATTTTCTTGCCGGTTCGTCTCCGTCTCGTGTTCGTTTCAGAAACGGCCAACCCCAACGGTCTTTTCTCGACGATTTATTAAGAATAAGAATAATTTATTTAAAAAGTCGATATTACAAAAGTGTATATTTAGGGGCAAGTGTTATTTCTTAAACAATCATATAATTAGTGCTAGTAAGTAAAATTTTAACAACAATATAATATAATATTATAAAACAGTTGCAAGTAACGAAAATATCGAATTCAAATGTTAGATATCGACCAGGCAAGGCCATGCAGGCTTATCTAAACTAAAATTACAAAGAGGAAAGATTTTATTTTTAATTTGTCTGTATTACGATTTAACTCTAAAAATACTTAACCGATTAACATAAGTTATATTTTATCCCCGTACTCCCACGGAAACGGCAACTACGCAGGCGAAACCCCGTGACGTCCGCTAATGTGAAATAAATAATTTTGATTTGATAGCAGTTGATACAAAATACATTTAAACAGAAAACACTCAGATTGAATTCCACTATTGAATCATGACACCTTTCGAATTGTCGCCGTGTGTAAATCTACCTTGAAGATTTACGTTCGTGAATAATTTAATCAGTAGGACAGCTTTTAAGTCGCAAATCCTCTTAAATTACTTTCTAGACGCGATAAAGTCCGAAAATACGTTTATTTATGCACCAGCCAGCCGAATTGTTGGCGACTTCAGTCACTAAAGACTTTTGGAACAAAAAGAGTCGTTGACTGAACGGATTTCGCGGCTGATTGGAGCAGTCTTAAAATACTGCTGAATAAAAGAAATACAATTGAATTGGTATCATGTGGTGTAATGAGCTATCTTGCAGTATTTTTGTGATGAATTTGGCTGGACAAATGGTTATCAGAGACTACACAGATATTTTTTTTATGCTTAGCTTTTGTCTATTATACAGGGTGTAAATCACCTCATCATGAAGCCGTAAACCAAGCATTCTGTACATCAAATTAAGTAACTTCACGCAAAAATTATTGCTGGGAAACAACTTTTTTTTTTGGGTTAAAAAATCACGTTTTGGGGTATAACTCAATGTAACGCACTCAAAACATTGTGCTGATTGATGGATTGAATAGTACGGGGTTCGAAGAGGTATTAGGTAAAAATCTTGCAATAAAAACTTGTTTTAAAAAAAAAACTTGTCAAACAGTTGTAACTTTGGCACCTCCAATATCTCCGTAACTAGAAGGTTCCCAGGTATGGTGTAGAACACAAAAAAATATCTCAATAACGGGGAGAACAAGTGCCTTTCGGCTTCTTTAACAGGTGTTTTACATCCTATACTAGTACTAGCCCGCGGGTTCGCTGGCGTGTAGTTTCATAATTTAATAATGGATCGTACTATCGACATATAAATTAAAAATATTACATGTGTTTATTTTGGTTACAAACTATCTGTCTGCCAAATTTCATCAAAATCCGGTCAGTAGTTATTGAAAGAGTAACATTCATCCATCCATGCTCACAAAGTGTCGCATTTATATTATTAGTTGAATGATTTAATTAAACTACTACAATTTTGAACCATTAATTCGAAGACATGTGACTTCTACCAATCCGCACTGGGCCCGCGTGGTAGATTATAGCCCATTCCCTCTCATTGAGAGGAGGCCGAGTCCCAGCAGTGGGAACATTATAGGCTGATGATGATGATGATGATGACTACAATTTTGCTTATTAAATAATCTCTGAACTACATTATGTTTAAGATATTACGATTATCCTTCTTATAAAAAGAAAGCTCCTGGTCCAGCAGTGGGAACGTTAATAGACTGATGATGATGATGATCATCCCAACACTAACAATTTTCCCTTCAAATATTCTACATTTTGAAAACTTATGTTCAGTTTCCGTCTTACCTGCAAAATAATCAAATTAATCAAGACATTATTTTGAAAAGGTAATTTTATAGCGAGTCAAGTTGAAGTCTCCATTCAACGTAAAGGGAGAGATTAATCGACATATTTGCGGCAACTCCCACTGAAATAGGGGTAAGACATATTTTCACTGAAAATTAGTACCGGTACTAAATTGTACCTTATCTCCATGTAATATGTGATTACTTGGTATGTGGTATTTTGGGTGTGATTCATGATGTTATAAAGCTTTAACCTTTGAAGGGAAGGTGTGTGGTGTCTGTATAACAGAACGTTTAGATCTTCCAAAATGGCGGGTGGTTTGGCATTGCCGTGTAATTGGAGATGCTTGTGTATCTTAAGCTGGGAAATACTATAGGCATCACATGAAGCGATTAGACTTCAGGACACAATAGATAGTGACGTAGCATTTCAATACGGTGGTATAATTACTTTGGCAGCATATACACCGTGACTTTTTAGTCGTCTTACAAAGGCAGTCCAGTTCATGTATCCAATGACTCGTAAACGTTCATAATAAAAAAATCGGTATTTATTATATATTTGAATAATTTTAAAATATTTTTTTTATTAATTATTATGACGCAAGGCGTAGTTTTGTCTCGTTGAAAATGGTGATGGAATGATCTGCTCGACTCGTGCGCTAGGTAGGTATACTCTGCAGTTTGATACGTAAACATTTTTAACAGGATGTTTCATATTTCTAATGTATTATTTATTTTTCTTCGTACCTAATATCTTAATTAGTTTTTTTTTTTTTTTTTTTTTTTTTCATTAGCCTGTATTGTCCCACTGCTGGGCAAAGGCCTCCCCCATAGTCTTCCACTCCTCCCTACTTGCGGCTCTCTCAGGCCAATCTATCGCAAACGCTTCTAAGTCGTCACGCCAGCGTTTTCTAGGCCTCCCTCGGCGACGCTGCCCGTCTTCTGGCACCCACTGAGTGGCGACTTTGGCCCATCGGTCTTGATGCATTCTACAGACATGGCCCGCCCAATCCCACTTCAACCTAGCAGTCTTATTGCCCACATCAGCGATTCCTGTTTTTGAGCGTATTGTGGTATTGTGAATTCGGTCGCTGAGCTTGATACCCAATACACTACGCTCCATCGCCCTTTGGCAAACCTTGAGTTTGGACTTTTGTGACTCAGTCAGGGACCAAGTTTGAGCACCGTAAGTTAGGATGGGCAGAATGCACATGTCGATGAGTTTGCGCTTCAGGGATAAAGGTAGGTCACCCTTCATCAGCGACTTCATGGACCAGTAGCTCTTCCAGGCGTTCTCGACACGACGGTCAATTTCTCTGTCTTGCCTGTTTTCGAAGGAAACTAGCTGGCCCAAATAAATGTATTCATCGACGTAATGAATTTCTTGCCCATCTACCTCAACCCTACTTTTAGTGCTATTGGTCATGACTTTAGTCTTTGACCGATTCATCATTAGTCCAACCTCAAGGCTTGCTGTGCTCAGATCTTGGAGCATCTGTTGTAATTCGGTAGCAGTCGGTGCAAATAAGATGATGTCATCGGCAAAACGAAGGTTAGTGAGGTTTTTGCAACCGAGTGTTATGCCTTTACTAGACCATAGGTCTGCTAGGTTCTTGAATACCTCTTCGAGAGTGCTAGTAAATAGCTTGGGAGAGAGCGGGTCACCCTGTTTTACACCTTTGTCAATTTTGAAATTTTGACCTGGAAATGTAAGTTTAATATTTGCTGTACTATTGTTGTAAATTAATTTGAGGATATTGATGTAGGTTTGGTCTAACTGCTGATTTTGTAAAGAGGAAAATATAGCTGCATGTTTCACGCTGTCAAATGCCTTCGTATAGTCCACAAAGGCCAAATTAATTAATTAGTTAATGATAAAAAAATTATAATCGCGCCTAGAGGTATTTTATGTCGGGTATATATATTGAGTGGACTGCTTTTGTAAGACGACTAAAAAGTCATGGTGTTTACTGTTGATGGTAGTTGTCAGAGTCAGATGTCCATACAAAAGACGATGCAGTACGTCTATTACGGTCGTTGGATATATTGTAATGTATGGATTGTGATGTTATGTAGCTAGTACTGTGTAGTTTATGACTTATATTATTTTTTGTATCTGCAATGTAATTTTTATAATATTAATAGACTTTTTTGAGCTTGATAACGCTAGGTACCATGTTTTGACGTTAGATAACCTGCTTTCAGCATTTATCTTCACATGTTTCTTAGTGAAAATAAATTTCGGACGCCAAGGCCACCTGTAAAGGTCTTTGCCTCCATCTAAACTTAAATGTTTTATGCTAATGCAATTGCACGAAAAACGAAACAATATACGACCCCAAAAATATGTTAGTATTGACGAACGTGCGGACGATACAAACTTACAAAGCCAATATGAACTCTAAGGTCGAACCAATGGTAAGGGTCAAAGGTGCAGATCGCGTGTAAGGCCCAAGGTCACGGCATTCATGTGTTATCGTTATCGCAACCCCATCAACAAATCAGTCTCGATTCTCTACAAATACCCACACAACGGTTAATTACACGTTTTTTGTTATTTTCAGACTAAGTCGAAAGTTCTCGAATTTTGTTACGGTCACGCATGCTTAGTAGTTTATGGTTTCCGATTTATAATTATAGCTGTAATAATCTAGGTCGTTACGAAATATTTACCTAATAAACGGACTTAGAAAATTAATTGTTATTAGTAGTAAAACTAATTCGACAACCATCAAAATGGCCCGTTATCGTTGAAAGTGTGACCTGCGAAAAAACTAGCGGCATTGGCTTAGTAATACTTAATTAGTCTAACCTGGCAGCTTTTGGACATGAGCGGTAACTGAGATATATGGGTTGCCTGGGTTTGTTATTACATATTCGTTATATTAGTTATTTTTCACTTAGGAAGTTCCTATTCAATCTTTATAAAAATTGTATTATTACCCTTAAAAAAATGTCCTTGTTCCGTCTTGCTCGAACATTTTCAATCTTTGTTAAACCCCTACTACATTTGTTATTGTGTACAGATCTGGAATACATTCGACTCGATCAGCAACACACGGTTAAGAGCACGTGGCGCGTAATTAGAACACACAAAGGTGCTTGCTTGCTGGAATTTGCGAGTACGGATATTGCAAGCGTGTGTTTGCAGCGGCGCTATGCTGTTTTATTACGTTTGCTGTAATGTAAGTAGTTGCGTTGGAAGGTAACAGGTTGCCGGTTTTACTGATGGAAAAATCCCGAATAATTCAGATCAATATTATTACCTACATCGATCGAAACCCGAATATTATATATTCCAGATTTTCTAGTTTCTGCCTCGTTGGTATTGTGAAACTTGTAGCAAGTTCTACTGCTAAGTCAACATCTGCCTAGCCTTTTCCCAACTATATTGGGGTCGGCTTCCAGTCTAACCGGATGCAGCTGAATACCAGTATTTTACGTGGAGCGACTGCCTATCTGTCCTCCAACATCAGCATGCGCCTCATATTGCTTTGACGACCCGAATGGCGCAGCGGTACTGAGGCTGGCTTACGTTCTTAGGGTCCCGGGTTCGAATCCCGGTAGGAGCAAATGTTTGTGTGATGAGCATGGACATTTGTTTCCGAGTCATGGATGTTTATATGTATAATACATGTTTATATTTACAAACAAAAGTATACCTGTAGTATATCAACTGTCTGGTGACCACGACACAAGCCTTGCTTAGTGTGGCACTAGATGGTGCTGTGTGTAATGTCCAGCAATATTTATGTATTTATAATTGCAAAATATGCGGTTGCACTGTACACTAGTTTTGTTAGAATTGACGTTTAACTTACCGTATAGAAAATGTTTTACTTTCACCAATATGTTTCTGAAGAAAATTGAATTATCACCGTTGACAATCTAGAAATAAATGGAAAAATAATTGGGTACGATAAGCTAATATACTGAAATTGTTTCAACAAAGATTCAAGAGCGTTGACATTGCTTTAGGCAATTACGTTTTTGGACAAAATGAAAACAATGAAAGGCACTTATTTTAAGTGAAGGTTTAAGGGGAACTTATTGTTCTCATTGTGTAGCGTAGATGAACTTTGAGGATTAGTTTGTCACTTTATTATGATAACTTAGTTTTACTTATGACCTATCAGCAAAATCTGTTCAGCCTTACCGGACGTGAAAAGTAACAGAAGGCATAGTTCCCTACTTTTTTATTTGACGACCCGATTGGTACAGCGGTAGTGAGGCTGCCTTAGGGTCCCGGGTTTGAATCCCGGTAGGAGCAAATGTTTGTGTGATGAGCATGGACATTTTTTTCCGAGTCATGGATATGTATAATAAGTATGTATTTACAAACAAAAAGTATATATGTAGTATATCAACTGTCTAGTGACCACGACACAAGCCTTGCTTAGTGTGGCACTAGATGGCGCTGTGTGTAATGTCCAGCGATATTTATTTATTTATTATTATTTATTTCTACCATGAATGTTTTTAACGGTGTGCGTAAAACATTATAGTCGAATTGACGGCAAACAAACACTTAATGTGGAATGATTCCCTCATACTTTACTTACCTACATTGGTCAAGTTGGTCGGGAAGAGATTTTCCGGTTGAATTTTTATTTTATTCCAAAATTGGTCTTTATATTGCGCTTGGGTACCAGATGCTGGCTGGCTGAAGTCAGTGCCAATAAAAGTCGCAATAATACCACAGTTACAGTAAAAATGCACAGCACAGCTCCACAGTGTGCCATAAATATGAGGTAGACATCCGTTGGCTTTTTAAATTAAAATATAATTGTCTTTAAAATGAATGTAAAATTCTTCAGTCTTCTCAGTACAATGTGCCTGAGAATAAGTCCTGCTGTGCAAGTGCATAAATAGAGAATTATTATTTCGAACTGCGATTTGAAAACCACCCATTCGAAAAGCAGCCATGGTAATTAGGGTCGTTGACTCACCTATCAATGGGGATGCACACTGTGGAACTAATGGCGCTAGCATAGCTGGTTCCAAGCATCGTTATCGTCGGCTTCGTGAAGAGCTGTTTTACACACCCTTTAGAAGGGCATCTAAAACCTCCTCCTCAACGCTGTGACCTGGTAATGTGCCCAAGAGTGTGTTGCCACGTTTTACGGCAACAATTAGCCTGTGACCACGGCAAAAGCCAGCCCATGGGTCACTGGAAGCGTAAACTAGGCATTTCGAACTAGGCCTCAGAGTTTCGACCCCTAACAGCTCGAAAATATAGTTACCACTTAGGTTTCTATATTTACGTCACTTGAGGTTCCCTGCAGCCGCAGCGGCAGTATAAAAAAAAACAATTGAAATGAAATAGCTCATGATTTATGAAAACGCACCAATCAATATCTTAATATCAATATCAATATCACTTCATCACCTTTTTAAAATGAAGCCAATCAATTTCAGCACCTACCCTATTGTTACCGAAGCTTAATTTACGACCTCTGTAGTTAATAGAACAACAGATATACAACCTCCTTAGCTGCGTATTTAAGCGGCTGACCTCTGTCCTCTTAAGGAGAGGGCTCTGACCTTTATCCCTTGTTAATGAATTATGAAACAGATCAGAAAATGATACGTCTTGGAATACGGCTACGTTCACATACATATTCATGTAATATCATATTTGAGGATGAATATTCACGGTGTCTTGGAACTCATATAATCTTATATGTTATGCATAAGAAGTATGATGTTTTATCATAACTATGTTGGTTGACAACTGATGATAGAGGGACAGGGAGACCAAGGAAACGATGGATGGATTTTGTGAGGAATGATGTGAAAGAAAAAGAGTAAATGACAGCTTGAGGGCTTGAAGGTTGACACAGAAGAATAGAAGAAAATAATCTTGTTGCACCGACCTTTTTTTTTATTGGATGGGAAATCATCAAATGACTTCTCCCACTCTGGGCGGAGCGGGAGGGAGTGTCAGACTTTTAGTGACTAAAACCCATCCATGTTCCTTCCTCGCCCTTTATGTTCCGGGGCCGCGGTATCTCTTTCGAATGAGCCCGCAACCCCAGAAGGCTTCGGCCCTTGTAGGCCCCTCCCCTTGTGCTGACACCTCTTTGAGGCGCGCGTGGAACACGAACGGCTAGCTAGCCCATAGCCAACCGTCCACAGTAATATTGGACAAGGGCAGCCTAGGAAGACAATGATAAATGTAGGTTGACAACTATGCGTATCTTTGAATCATGCATAAGCAAACCGTTTAATCTGTATTTTATAAAAATACATTTTTATTAAACAAAACCAAACCAGTCGAGCGTTTTTCACTGAAAATATTTTTACAGTTTTAATGTATTATGAAGAACTAGCCGATGCCCGCGGCTTCGCCCGTGTAATATTATATACTAAAACCTTTCTCTTACTCTATCTATTAAAAAACCCGCATGAAAATCCGTTGCGTAGTTTTAACGATCTAAGCATACATAGGGACAGACAAACGCGGCGGGATGTTTTATAATATGTAGTAATGTTGTACGAAACGAGTTGGTCAACTCTAAGCTAGGTCGAACTGTGATGTTCAAGGGCTTCCAACTGCAAATAAGCACTGACAAGTTGCTACAACTTCCTTCGAATATGCAGTTTTATATCTTTCAAGTTTCCGAATAACTCGGTCTCTTGCGTAAAGTTTTGAGTAGGAAAATTTCAAGTGATTCTAACGACCAATTTTCTTCTCGAAGATTCTGTAGTTTTTCTTACCAAAAGGGTTCTGTTCAATTTACATAAAAGCTGATCTGTAAAAACCTTTGCAAATTGTACAAACTACTCAAATTGGAGTGGGCCTTTGTACAAACTAGTTTGCCCTTTTCGGGGAATCAAAGGAGTGTTGTCGTCACAAAGGCAAGGTATATTTTCTATTATCGGAGGCTGTGACCATAAAACGGATCATATCGACGCACAAACATTTGACAAACGTGACTATGGCCCGATGTGCTTAATGCTCGCAAAATTGGATCCGTTAGTAGATTTTTGGACATAGACGTTACGTATTCTTTGGTTTACTACATTTTTATTACGTCACGTCCTTCTAAAACATGATTTAAACTTGCTTTATCTGGACAAAAATAAAAGGTTTTTTAAAGCAAACCGTTTTGTAATTTCTATTCTAGCCACACTAGGATTATTAAATAGTAAAAATATGCAGTTCTAATGAAACTGTCGATACTCGTAAATAAAATTAACGGATCTGTTTCTGATTTAAAAATAACCACTCTTTACTGAATAAGTAAGTACATATTATTATACCAAAACAAACTGTCTGTCTGTTTGTTCCAGCTAATCTCCGAAACGGCTGGACGGTTAACCTTTATGGCAGATAGTTGACGTTTTCTTTTATAATTAGTTTTCTACCGCAGACGTGGGGGTCCGCGCTCTTATTTACATTTTATTTGTTGTTTGATTGATTTAGAAAAAATTAAAACTACGATCGTGCTCCATCATTGGACACGTTACATTAAACTAAGCTTATTATTAGTAACTTAAGATCTACGTGAGTCCATCAAATATCTTTTTTTTTTAGTTTTAGGCTTTACAGCTGTTGATGTTAAATGGAGTAACTTAAACTACTTTTGTTTTAGTAAAACATAAAATAAGATTAGTTGATGTTTCATCCTAGTTATTTATCGATGCCATTCACATCTATAGAATTGCTAGCTAATTTATTCACATGACTGTAGAACACAAAGTATAACCACAACTTTTAAAATAATTTCCGTACCCTATTCGTTACTTTTGTCAATTAATATATGAAGTTAAACGACGCATTCATTTTGGTCACTGCTTCAAGCGGATCATTAACCAAGCCAGGCTTAATACGTAACAAAATGGCGGCGTATAATGTCTGGTCGCGAGTGACAGATAGTCACCAGTAAGTGGGACATGCGGTGCGACATGAGCTATCGCGACTCTGAGTGCAAATGTTAAATGCAGCGTGAGAGCGCGCGTTTATTATAACGACCAGATGACGTGTTGGTAAATGTCTGGGATAGTCTTTAGCCTTGATGTTATGTTACTTTGATATAGTAACGTTGTAATACGATATTAGTTCGATGAAAAGTGGATTACGAGGTGTAAACGAACCCTTCTTGAAGCCGGTAACCACGCATTCTGTGCATCAAACTAAGTAACTTTTGTTTTTGGGGACCAAAATCATATTTAACTGTAGGACTGAAGTTAATGCACTTAAAATATTATGTTGATAGATGCATTGAACAGTAAAGGACCCAAGATTGTATTTACAGTGAAAATCCTAGGAAGAAGCTGGAAATTTGACCCCTAATATAATTGTAAATAAAAGGTTCTCAGGTATGGTCTACGGTGGGCTGCGGGTCTGTTTGAAAGAGATACCGCAGCCCCGGAACGTAACGCGCGAGGATTGAACATGGATGGTGTTCCGTAACCATACATGTCTTTTTTTTATCTATGCGCGCACTGTGCTTGCGAACGAATGAGAGACCGAAGTCGAATCCAAGATGGCAGCAAACAAATCTGCGTGGCATCATATTCGAAATCTTAACCTAGCGGATCCTGGTTGTCACTTACCTGGTCAATTCGATGTCCTTCTCGGTGCTGAGGTCTTCCCTTCACTACTGTTACCAGGTAGTGTTAGTGGAGGATTGCAGCAACCATCTGCAATAAATACTGTGTTCGGCTGGATCCTATTGGAAAACGTCAGTTCCAATAACAATCACGAACTGCCAAAGTCGTTCTTCGTTTCAAACGATAATCTTCTCAATGAGCAGGTTAAGAAGTTCTGGGAAATGGACAGCATTCCTCAGTCTTCAAAGTTATCACCGGACGAAGAACTCTGTGAACAGAAATTCGTTACCGAACATTCCCGCGATGCTTCGGGAAGGTATACCGTTACCTTGCCTTTCAAAGAAAAGGACAAGAATCTAACTTTTCCTGGATCACGAGAATCGGCTTTACGTCGTTTTAAATCATTGGAACGCAAGCTAGCGGCAAATGGGGTTTTGTGCGAACAATACTGCGACTTCATGTCCGACTATTTACAAAGTGGTCACATGAGTCTAGTTCCTGCAAAGGAAATCAACCAGGGTTGTTATTACATACCTCATCATTGCGTTTTACGACCTGACAGCGCTACGACAAAGCTAAGAGTGGTCTTCGACGCTTCTGCGATGGACGCTCGTGGTGTGTCATTAAATGAAACGTTGCTCGTTGGTCCTAAACTGCAGGCTAACATTGCCGAGATCCTTCTTCGCTTCCGAACACATGATGTCGTATTTACGGCCGATATTCGTCAAATGTTTAGAAATATTACAATGTCAATGGACGATCGAGATTTCCAAAGAATTTTCTGGCGATTCAAACCAACGGACCCGATTCAAGAGTATCGATTAAATACCATAACTTATGGGGTATCATCTTCTCCTTTTCTTGCTTGCCGCACTCTCAAACAACTTGTAGAAGATGAAAATGATTTACCTCTCGCTCGCGAAGTGGTGACTTCTGATACATTCGTTGACGATATCGTGAGTGGCGGTTCTGATCCAGACAGCCATCCAAGTCAAAACTCAGGTCATCCAACTCTTAATGAGAGGTCAATTTGAGCTACGGAAGTGGGCTAGCAATAAACCAGAAGTGCTTGCTGATATACCTCCGGAACACTGTCTCACTGACTTTGTGTCTATGGATATCGAAAAGTCGAGCACCCTGAAGATCTTGGGCCTGAAGTGGTGTCCCAGGAGAGACAAATTCTTGTTTGAGGTCAAACCTATCGATCGCCAATGCACAAAGCGTACAATTCTAAGCGAACTCGCACGCATTTATGACTCCTTGGGTTTCCTGACTCCTTACTCCTTCTTAGCTAAGTGCTTGGTACAGAGGTTATGGATGTTAGGTATCAATTGGGACGATTCTCCGCCGTATGAAATCGTTAAACAATGGCGATGTTATACTGACCAGTTACCTGTCATCAAGTCCTTGGAGATCCCTCGATGCATTTCTGTAAAAGATATGAGATCGTGTGAGCTCCATGGCTTTGCTGATAGTTCCGAGTTAGGTTATGGAGCTGTGGTCTACTTACGTGTCACTTGCGTCGATGGTAGTGCATCTGTATTCTTTCTGTCTTCAAAATCTCGCGTAGCACCTGTAAAAAGGATATCATTACCTCGTCTTGAATTGTGCGCGGCAGTCCTCCTGTCCGATCTTCTGAAGTTCGTCAAAGAAAGCTATTCATCATCTTTACCCATGGCTGACACTTGTGCGTGGTCAGATTCGATGGTGGCATTGTCATGGATTCGATCTTACTCGTCACGTTGGAAAACCTTTGTCGCCAACCGAGTGAGTCATATCCAGGATACTATTCCGGAAGCCCGCTGGAACCATGTCTCCAGTTCGGACAATCCAGCTGACATTGCCTCTCTTGGTCTTTATCCTGCTGAGTTGGTCAACAAATCGTTATGGTGGGCGGGGCCCTGTTGGTTCTCTCAACCTTCTAACACTTGGCCAAACAACAGTAACAATGTTAACGAAGCTGATGTATTAGCTGAAGAGCGCGCGGTCTCTTTGCTTGTTCATAACGACACCAATGTCATTGATTCCTTACTCGAAAATTTATCATCAATTCGTAAAGCACAACGAGTACTCGCATATTGCATTCGCTTTGTAGAATGCGCTCGTAAAATCTCTTCGCGTAGTTCTGACCATCATTTATATCGCACAGAGCTTCATAACGCTTTATTGATTTTCGTACGCAGAGTACAATCATTGCATTTCGATGAGGAAATAACCCGTTTGAAAGACTTAAAACCTCTTTCAAAACCTATGCAAAAACTTAACCCTTTCTTAGATAAGTCGGGAATTCTTAGGGTGGGCGGTCGCCTTTCTCGTTCTGGGCTCGAGTATGAGCATAAGCATCCTGCGCTGCTCCCTAAAAATTCTAAACTTACGTTCATGATCATCGAATCACTTCATCGTGAAAATTGTCATCCCGGTATAAATACAATGCAGTATCTTTTGACACAGCAATTTTGGATACTATCACCAAAACGCGCAATCCGTCATTGTTTGTCAAAGTGCTTACAATGTTACCGTACGCGCCCTACACTGCTTGAGCCTTTTATGAGTGATCTACTAGCGATTCGCATCAACCAAGTCAAGCCATTCTCAATAGTCGGTGTCGATTATGGCGGACCGTTTCGCATAAGTTTGGACGACATCGAGGAGCTAAAATAAGCAAGGCTTACCTTTGCTTGTTTGTGTGCTTCACAACGAAAGCAGTCCATTTGGAAGTCGCTTCGGACTTGACTTCGGACGCTTTCATAGCAGCGCTTCGTCGGTTTGTTGGCAGACGGGGTCGTGTCAGCGTTATCCATTCAGATTGTGGAACTAACTTTGTAGGCGCTTGCAACCTATTAAGTGAGTACATGAAGGACGCATCTAATATCGAAAACATAACATTTAAATTCAATGCTCCGGCTCGTAGTCATTTTGGCGGTGTATGGGAAATACAAATAAAGGCTGTTAAATCCCATCTTTATCTTATCATTGGTGATCAGACTTTAACGTTCGAAGAGATGACAACGTTGTTCGTACAAATCGAATCTATGCTGAACTCACGCCCTCTTTACTCGCTGAGCTCAGATCCCAATGACTTAAACGTATTGACTCCGGGTCATTTCTTAATTTTAGAGCCGCTTACTTCAGTCCCTGATGAGGATTTATCAGGCATTAATCTTACTCGGTTAGGAAGATGGCAACTGATTCAGCGATTCCAACAAGACTTTTGGAAACGCTGGAAGGTCGAATATCTGCAATCGTTGACTCAGCGAGCAAAGTGGACCAAGCATTGCACCCCGTTAGATGTAGCTTCAATCGTGGTTATCAAAAACCACGAGTAGTATTCCTTATATCTACATTTAACACACCGCGAATTTTAGAGAAATAAAAAAGAATATTTTTTAATTCTTGCAATATTCGTAGGTCTCAATATAGTTTCCCCGTTTTGACACATGGCACGTCACTTATTTTAGAGATCACAATATAGGGAACAATCTCTGTATACAGAGTAGTTCCAAATACCTACTTTCACTATGTTTTCCTGAAAGGTTAACATTGAATTAGGTAGACTAATTATTGCAGCTTTGGGGGCTATTAGCTATATTACAGTGGTGGGTGGGTAATTATTTTTCAGATTGCCAATCATAAAATTAGAATCAAGACTTCGCTTAACAGGTAAGCTCGTTTGATTCCCAATTTTACTTCGTGGCAATCTTTCAAATAATTATTTAACATGGTAGATGTTTAGAGCTTGCTGCAATAATTAATTATTTATCTGATTAAAATGCAAATAATTCTGAGTTGATTTATGAAAATAACTTATGGCCTTCTCCTTATAAAGGAGTGTAGTAGCTTTAATGTTATAACTTTAAGAGTATATAATAAATATATAAGGTTTTTATATGGTCGCTTTAGCAACTTATATATAGTCAACATTATGTCTAGCTTAGTTGATGCCAGCTCTGGTTTGAGCTGTTGTTTGGGTTGTGTTGTGAGGGGGACCATTTATGAAGTTTAAGTACCACTTTCACTGAAATGTGACAACCTTACAAATATTATATATCCTAATAACTGTTTTATAACATTAAAGCAAACGAGCTTACCTGTTAAGCGAAGTCTTGATTCTAATTTTATGAGTGGCAATCTGAAAAATAATTATTATTACCCACCCACCACTATAATATAGTTAATAGCCCCAAAGCTGCAATAATTAGTCTACCTAATTCAATTTTAACCTTTCAGGAAAACAGTGAATCTAGGTATTTGGAACTACTCTGTACACAGAGATTGTTCCCAATATTGTGATCTCTAAAATAAGTGACGTGCCTGACATGCGTCAAAACGGGGAAGTATACGAATATTGCAGGACTAAAAAATATTTTTTTTTTTATCCTCTAAATTTCGCGGTGTGTTAATGTAGATTAAGGAATACTATACCGCTGCATTGGCCTCTTGCTCGGGTCACGGAATTACATCCGGGTCCTGACGGCGTGGTACGTGTGGCCACCGTTCGTATGGCAAACGGATCACTTCTTACGAGACCTCTTGTGAAGTTGTGCCCTCTGCCAACTCAGACTGACTAGACAGATCGTTTACCGTTACTTCAATTCATTAGATTCTAGTTTAGTTTAGGTTAGTGTTAACTTCAATTAGTATTAAACAATCGATCGCATCAGCTCGTCATTCGTTTTTAATCCGTTGTTCTCGGGTTCCGCTCTTTCAACTTAGTGAAAATACTATGCATTTTGGTGGGCGGAATGTTCCGTAACCATACATGTCTTTTTTTAATCTATGCGCGCACTGTGCTTGCGAACGAATGAGAGACCGAAGTCGAATCCAAGATGGCAGCAGTTCAAGATGCCTAAGTGCGCGCTCCCGGTAAAATCCTATGGATGAAGGTTAATCGTCGCTAAATCGCTATCTATATAAATCTACCTGGACTAATTGTGATTCCTCAAGGCTCATATAGTGCAGTATAGACTTTGGTGCACCATTTTTGTAAAATCTCAACCAGACCGGCCGGTCGTCGTGCAACGCCAGCCACGTGCCACCACAGGACAAGATTCCTTCGAAAAGCCTCAGGAGACTAGCAGGTGAGTGACGCACTTATACTTGGAGAAGGTCTAACGATCTCCCCTCGAGCAAGCACAGTTAATCTTAATACGAAATATTCAACAAAAATACGAACACATCGAAAACTGAGCTTGCCCTCCAATGTACCACCATCGGCTTGGTACAGATGGTTTTTAGACAGTAAAAGTCTGACACTCCCTTGCGCTCCGCCCAGAGTGGGGGGAACTATTAAATACAAGTATATAAATTTTTTCTTGATGGTGTCAGACGGCTACTTGAACGTCGAGTCTGCCACCACTGGTGGAGTGTTCCACTAATCAAGTGTCATCTGCCACCAGTGGTGGCAGAATTCGGGACAGATCGACTCCACCGACGCAACCACCACTACTGGTGGTAGATGCAACAGATAGTTGCAACTGCCACCAGTGGTGGCGGAGCGGTGGTGGCAGCCGGCAATAAAGGAAAAAAAAACATGCGGGGTAGTCTTTGGAGACTGCCGGTAAAAGTAAAAACTAAGTACCGTAATCTATATCTGCTACGAATCGTCCCGTGCAAGTCTACGTTGTGCTACGCCGTAGCGGATAGGCTACGGGTGCTATGAAGGCGTTAGGTTTCACTTTCCCACAAAAATATTTACATTATGTTGCCGATATTTTTTTGCATACACACCATGACTTTTTAGTCGTCTTGCAAAAGCGGTCCACTCAATGTACCCGACATAAAATACCTCTAGGCGCGATTATTATTTTTTTATCATTATGTAATTAAGATAATAAGGTACGCAGAAAAATAAATAATACATTAGAAATAATGAAGCACTCAAAAATGTTTACGTATCAAACTGTAGAGTATACCTACCTAGCGCACGAGTCGCGCAGATCATTCCAACACCATCATTTCAACGAGACACAACTACGCCTTGCGTCATAATTATGAATAAAAAAATTATTTTTAAATTATTCAAATCTCATAAATACCGATTTTTTTATTATGACCGTTTACTAGTCATTGGATAGATGAACTGGACTGCCTTTGTAAGACGACTAAAAAGTCACGGTGTATAAACCTTTTATTAAAAAAATTAAGGTTTATTTAAAGGTAAATTTCATTTTCGTTAATGTTTATAATCAAATACAAACAGCATCGAAAGATCTATTTTTTAAATGTCATTCTTGTCGCAAACGATGCACATGCTGTTCCGTCTGAGTAGTGTCTGAGTGAGATTGAACTACACTATACACGACTACACGACTACACGAACACGTGTCTAGCGAAGGTGATCGGAGTGTAGTGTTTTGTTTTCTTTGTTTGTATTTGTGTTCCAAATGCGATTGTCGAGTTCGAATGTAATGGTGCATTTTGAGCGAACATTTTCAGCGTTTGTGTGTGCTGTGGAGATCGTTTGTATGTGGTGTAGTGTGAGTATTCGTTTGTATAGTTTTAGTTTTATAAATAAAAGGTGCTTTGACAATGGCCTGAGATTAAATAATGGAAAGAAAAAAAAAGCTGTCTAGTTTGAATCATATTGTTTATTTTATTTCTAACCTTCATCTTCTTTTCACCGAGCCATTTACATGGGAATTAAGTTTTCCATAATCTATTTGTAACAAAAAAAGCAAGAAATACAGTTTAAGTTTCGCTTTGAAACAAGAAACTAACTCCAACTTTCTGAACCAACTAACTAACTTCTTGACAGTTCAAAAGTGCTTGTAAATGGTTTATTTAAAATAAATACTTTGAGTAAGTATCTACTTTGAAAAGGTATGTTAATAATGAGTAAAGATAAGATAAGATAAGATAAGATTTATTTATTTCTGAGTATATGGTACATTAAGATCTTAAAATTAGTCAGTTTCACATACACTACCGTTACCGGTGTAGAAATATTAAAATTAAATTAACTTACAAAGTGACCAAGTATGAATAAAAATGTCAAAATTTAGTAGTTACACAATGTCAAATGGTCAAATGATTAAAAATATAAATATAAAATCAAAAATGAGCAATACAATGTCAATAGGTGATAAAAATAATGTCAAAATTTATAATTTAAAAATTCATTAACCGAGTAGAAGCAGTTGTCTAAAAGCCAGGGAAATATTGCTTTCTTGAATTTATTAATGGGCAGCACTCTGATACGTGCAGGTAAATTATTAAATATTTTAATCGCCATACAATTGGAATTCCTGCTATACAAATGTAGTCTCTGGCTAGGTGCAAGTAATTTATTTGGGCTTCTGCTTTTCACTCTTTTAGAAATGTGCTCATACAACGGAAACATGTGTGAATACCTTTTTACAAACATACATAGCTCAAAAATATATAGGCAAGGAAGTGGAAGAATTTTTAGCGCTTTAAATAATGGCTTACAATGGTCTAAATATTCTGCACCATACACAGCTCTGACTAGGGATTGCAATTGCTGGATCCAGCATACAGCAATCCAGCTGGATCCAGCGCCTTTTTAAATATGCTGGATCCAGCATACAGTGCTGGATCCAGCAATGCGGATCCGCAAACGTATCAAACCCAAGACTGATTGAACCTAAGACTGATTGCTACTGATTAGCCGTCCTATCATTAAACATAAACGTAATAAGGAGAAACCGGATTATATGCAATTTATAAAGCTTGTTATATGCATGAAAAATGCTTGAAATATGCACGGAAATTGGCAGAATATGTGAAGTTAAATGATAGATTTTAGGAACACCCAAAATAAAAAAGAGAAAAGTAAGTCTTAATTTCAAAATCAGTATATGAGTAAATTATTTTAAAAATTATTTAAAAAATTTGTAAAACGTAAACGATCAAGTATGTTTCCAAATGTTCAGTGGTAAGATTGTCTGTAGTTTCGTCAGCTGAAATTCAAATGAAGTTACGAGTATCTTTGTGTTCATTCGTTGCTCGTTTGTTACGTCGAAGGGATTCATAGGTTAGGTTAGGTTAGAATTGTGACTAGGGATTGCAATCCAGCGGCGTTTTCAATTCAGCTGGATTCTTGCTGGATTGACCTAAATCCAGCTGGATCCAGCGCGATAGTTCGTAAATATGCAATACCATATTTTACCGCTTTTTGCTTTTTTTATTCTCAGCGGTAATAACCGCCGAGAATGGCTTAAATAAGCAAATGCATATAATCAGGTCTCTAGTAGGTAATAAGATATTACTTTCTTGGGGCAGATTCAACCAAACTAGAGTAAGTTGTTACTCGAAAGTAAGCTACTGCTTTGTATGACAGTTATTATTCTCGAATAAACAATTCGCCCATGACTATTAACAATGTCGGATGTGAAAAACGGCAACTTTACAGGAGAGAGATGCAAAGTATTAATTGCATATATCTTTGTTCTTAATTAAAGTAGGCTTATGAAATTTTAGAGTAATGCTTTATTATTTATTTGTGTTCGGGACAATATTATGAATAGCCGGTATTTAATGTGTAAATATAAGAAAAGTCACATAATACTTTTTTAACGGGGTAAAACTAATGATGATTTGTCGGAAGTACCAGAACCGACATTGTTGCTTGTACAAAATTAATGATTGCTTGTCGGAAGTGCCACTTACGACATTGTTAAATTTTTATATTTGTTAAAACTGCATGTCGTATGTAAAAACTACTGAAGAAAATACCAAAAATGTAAAGAAATTGAATATATTATTTATTGACAATGATCAGACTATGAAAACTTATTCAAATAAAGACAATCATCTAAACAAAATGTAAAATATTTTTTATGACTTATTATAATTCAGTTTGTTTATAGGTTATAATCACAGTTCTTGGTTTTATTAAAAGCTTATACTAATTAAATTTAGATTAACTAATTAAAATCAGTCGTCTTATGAAAATGTGGTGGTTATGCCACCACATTTTTCCAAATAAATTGAACAAAATAGAAAATCTTCTTATTAAGTACTTATATTCTAATAATTAACTTTTATCCTTAGATTTAATATGGCACTGAGGTAAATAATCACAGCTTATGGTTTCCTTAAAACTTAATAATAATATTTTTAATTATATAAATTAACTTCAGTTTTCTTCATCCGAGATTCCTTCTGATAAATTATGAAATTTTAAATTTTCATAAAAATTGTGATACTTTCTGGGGATTATCTCACTTTTACACAAACTAAGTAAGTCTTTATGTTTGTTGTGGCTTATTGGAAGTTCTCTCTCATACGCTGGCTTAATTGAAAATTCTCGAGATAATCTGGCTGTGTTCCGGGTACCCGATCGCAAAACGACAATAGTTTTAGGTGTGTCTTCAAATTCATATTTATATTCAATTCTGTCAAAATTATGTGCATTAACTGTTACCTCTTTGATACGTGTCCATTGTGTTTTCTCATTATTCGTATCTTTATTCCAATTTTTATTTTGAAGCAATGATTTAAAGTCAAATATTTCCGGAGTGGTCATCTCTTTAACTTCATAAGGTTCACCTTCAGCTTTGGCCCAGCGAACGAGGCAGTACCATTCCTCTGGTACATATATAATCTTGCGGTCACTAGCACGCTCGATTGTTGAATGCACACTGTCCCCTTCATTTTGGGTATGCCCCTTCTCCATGAAACGATGAGTAATTGTGACACCAAATTCTTTTGCAGCAAGCAAATATAGAGAAAACACAATGCGGTTCCTATTCTGACCCGCGCAATTGTCAGACCAAAATTTAAAAACTTTTACACCTTTAAGTGCGTGTTCTTTTATATATTGATAAAGGCAACTAGAAACTTCATTTGCCCCACGTTTGGCAATAGCTTCATGCCACATAAAACATGTAGCTTTTTTGGTAGCTAAATTATATACCGTAAAATTTAAGGTAGACAACTTTCTTTTATAGTAGAACACACTTACATCTCCATGTGGTGTTATCAACACTTTTTCAAAATCAAAAGTAGCTGCTAATACTTCTTCATTTGACTTTGCTTCATCTTTATCCATCTGCTTTAAACGTCGCGCAGCTATTTTTGAAGCTTGATGTTTTAAATATCTAGTTTTTTCTTCTTCTGTAGGGAATTCTTTATTTTTATATATGTGACAAATATCACATTGGTCTTTCTTTGGTTTATGAAAGCTAATATTAAAATTAGCGGTAAGTATGTTCCTGTATTGTCTTTTATTTGCTTTATTATTATATTTTTCAGAATCAAACCATTCAGTATATAAGCCATACATGCGAGACGCACTATCCACACCTTCTAAATATAATTTCTTTGAGTTTTTTCTAATGTAATGTGACTCTACTAATGGAAACGACTTGACATGATCACACACGCTTCTAGTCATATCTTCATCTATAATTCGATTCTTATGCTGATATTTACCACGTTGATCTTCTGCCACTGAAACTCCTTCACATTTTTTCCACGCCGTAGTGATAATGCGCTCACCAGCAGAAATTGTATTCAGGAACATTGTTTTACACACCTGAACACTTTGAGCAGTATTGACTGGAAGGAAGTAATAAAATGTATTCTTGCGATCGTGCTTAGTAGTTTCCGTTGTTTGGCGGCGTTTTGGAATTTTTTTTGTGAAACGTATAACATATTCCCACTGACGTTGACGATCCCCTAGATCCCAGAATTTCTTGAAAATGTTGTTACGCTGATTTTCGTCAAGCTTACTCGAGCATTTCAAACGACATTTACATGATACTTTTATCTCTTTACCTGGTATTTCCTTTCCTTTAGCATTAGTAAAACTTTTTCCTAGATTTTTTGCAGATTTTCTCTTATTAACTATCCAGTTTTCTTTATGCATGAGCCTTTTCTTCCCTTTATCTGTTTTAACAGCAGATCGACGAGTTTGAACGCTTTTGACAGAAGTGGGAGTGGTAAAACTTGTTATGGATGCCACAGAAGGTGTAGGCAAATTGCCATACAGGTCTTCATTGGTCAAAATCGGTGGGTTTTCATTTTCAAAACAGGTACAAAAATCGTTGTGGCACTCATGTAGCGGAGGTGGTGATGGCATCGGAGTTGCAGTACTATTATCTTCTTGAATTTGAACTGTATTATTTACTATACCTTCATCAGCATCGTCGAGTAAATCCATCATTTGAATTAAAGCATTGTCAAAACTTTCCGGTACAGGAGACTCCCGAGGAACTAAAACACAAACAAAAAAAGTTTTTTTTAAATTTTATAGATATTTTCTAAAAGCATAACAAGTTAACATCGCTATTATTATGTATGCATACATGCATGCATGCATCAAAAGCTTAATTTTCATGCAAATATGGCTTATTTTAGTCATACAATATTATGAAGTGAGCATGTTTGCTATAATGTTAGATGCTACCGTAGTGGTACACGGTACTACCACGTCTATGTTATGGCTCTATCGTCATTTTACCCCATCTCCAAAACATTAAACAACGTCGGATGTGGTACACCCGACATTCTACCCATTTCAAATAGCGATTAACAATGTCAGATGTGGTACAACCAACATTTTACCCATTTTAAACAGCAATTAACAATGTCGGATGTGGTACATCCGACATTTTACCCATTTTAAATAGCGATTAACAATGTCAGATGTGGTACAACCGACATTTTATCCACTTCAAAAAGCGATTAATAACGTCGGATGTGGTACATCCTACAATTTTAAATGTCGTGTTAGAAAATGCTAATATATTTGGATTAAATCGCATTATTAGGTAAATAGATAAATAATAGAGTAGATAAACCATAAACAGGATTGTTCAAAATCGAAAAAGCAATAATAAATAAAAATATATACCTCTTTCCTCACTATATTCGGTCACGTTTTCATCGGCATTTTTACTCCTATTAACCTGATTTTCTTCATCACGTTCAGTAACAAGTTTGATTAAACGTGCTGATCTAGTAGACATCGTAATCTATGATAAAAAGTAAATAACTAACAAAAACGGTCGTAAAAACTAATACGCGGAGCGCGCAACGCGACGTCCTTTCATCCCGTGAACACAGTCGGAACTGGCAGATAGCGCGCGCTCACCCGCCCGCGCGCCCCGCTAAGAACGTCGGTTGTTATTATCCGACATTGTTAGCGGACTATCTAGGTAACTTCCGACATTTTTAATATAGTTATTTTAAAAACTATGTATAATATATTACTTTTTATTTCAGCTGATGATAGCCTTAGATATTTAGGCACGTTTTATGCAATAAACAAAAAAACACGATTTTGCAGATCCGACTTTGTTAATAGTCATGGGCGAATTGCATAGTAAGTGGTACTCGTAGTTTACTCTCGAGTAAAAACTTACTATAGTTTGGTCGAATCCATCCTTAGAAACATTATCTTAAATTTTATATGAGGTTATATGTTATTTAATTTTAAGTTGATTCTTTTGATCCCAAAGGGTTAAGAAACCAAAGAAAATTGAAAGAATTCATAGATTATCGCAAGAAGTTCCTAATACAAATTACTTAATAAAAAAAAGTCTTAAAAATGTCGTCTTTTTATTTTCGTTCCACATTTTGCTGGATCCGCGCTGGATCCAGCTGGATTCAGGTCAATCCAGCAAGAATCCAGCTGGATTGAAAACGCCGCTGGATTGCAATCCCTAGCTCTGACACATTTTTTTTGGGCAATGAATGCTCTATTCACATCTACTGAATTTCCCCATATCACGAGGCCGTATCGCAGTACTGATGCAACATAGCCATGATATGCCTTGAGGGCTATTTCTTTGCTAGCTATTCGCCTCAGTTTTCGAAGAGCAAACACAAATTTGTCAAGTCGAGTACAGACTTTATCTACATGTTCTTTCCAATTTAATTTTTCGTCAATAACTATTCCCAAGAATGATGTGGAAGGTACGGGTTCCAAAATTGAATTATTGTGACATATTTGAGGTGGTTTTACCAAAGAATTGTTTGTTTGAAATTGTACTAACTTTGTCTTATCAATGTTTACACGTAAATTATTAGATTCTAACCATTTAATTGCGTTAAATATATCAGCGTTAGTGTCGGTTTCTAGATCATTCCTATTTGAACATTTTATTGTGATAGTAGTGTCATCAGCAAATAGTGTACAGTTATGTTTCAGGCTCTTACAAAGATCATTAATGTAAATTATAAATAATGGAGGTCCTAATACGCTTCCTTGAGGAACACCACAACTATTTATTTTAAGGTCAGAACTGTATATTTTCTTTGTGTTTTTGGTAATTTTTGATACTACTGTCCTTTGCTGTCGACTTGATAAATAACTTTTAAGCCAGTCATGTGCCTTGCCTCTTATGCCGTATTTCTCCATTTTGTTAAGTAATCGATCATGTGGGACAAAATCAAATGCTTTACTCATATCTAGAAATATTGATAATACAGACATTTTGTTATTGAGGGCTTCAGATATCAGTTTGACTAAAGTAAAACAAGCAAGTGTCGTTGAACTATTCTTCCTAAAACCAAATTGGTTTTCAGTAAGTATGCTGTTTTTATCTAGAAAGTTGATAATTTTTCCGTACATTGCCTTTTCAAAAATCTTTGATAGGATAGGGATCATTGCAATGGGTCTATAATTGGACATATCCGTGCGGTTACCTTTTTTAAATATAGGTTTGACTATAGATTGTTTTAATCTAGAAGGAAATGTTCCTGTCTCAAATGACAGATTAATTATAAAACTTAAAGGTGCCGCTATACTTTTACTGCTCAGTTTTATTATTTTTGTGGTTATTTCATCATATCCAGTTGCGTTGGTATCATTTAAAGTGATGATTATTTTTTCAATGTCTTGTTCATTTACAGGAGTCAAAAAGATACTGTTAGTGTTACTGGTAATGTCATTGTTACTTAAATACGTCACTAACAACGTAGATTATCAACAATCTCCTGTAAGTTATTATGCGATAGCATTGCTATAGAGTAGCGGTGATTTAATCGTGTTAGCTACGGCGCAGCAGCAATGCAATCCTTTATTTGTAATAGAATGAAGTGAAAGTTCAAAAAAAAAGTTCTATAGACAGTGACAGAGATCAGAATTTGAAATTTACTCAATTTATTTTTTGTCGGGTCAAGTTTCAGTTCAGGATCAAGGCAACGACTCGTATTTAAAATTATACATGGGACTTGAAAACTAGCTAGCTCAATTAAACACAACTTTTTTATTTTTTTCGCGTGGGAAATTATCAGATACTTCACCCACCTTGGGCGAAGCGGGAGGGAGTGTCAGACTTGTACTGACTTAAATTCATCCATGTTCCTTCTTCGCCATCTATGTTCCAGGGCCACGGTATCTTTTTGAACAGTCCCGCAGCCCCGGATCAGCAATCCTCTGTATGTTATTGTGTGCGATAATGTAGCTACGGCGTAGCGGTGATTTCATCGTGTTAGCTACGGCGTAGCAGTCATGCAATCCTTTATTTGTCATAGAATCAAATGAAAGTTCAACAAAAAGTTCTATGACATGAGTGACAGAGATCAAAATTTGTACTTTAGTTTTTTTTTTAATGTCGGATCATGTTTCAGTTTAGGATTAAGGCGATGACTCGCTTATTAAATTGGGCAAAATTGGCACTGGCTGGCTTAGATATGTTTTTGAGCCAGAGGGCTAAAGAGGTAATTCAATAATTAATTGCCACATAACCCTCTCCTTCTTTCTTTATGTTGCTGTGCCCGAAAGGGTATTTACCTTTTATTATTTGATTACACATCTATGTAATACATATATGAAGTGCAATTTAGATTTGAGCTAGGTATTTTAAATTTAAATTCGTCTTAGTATTTGATTTTTTAAAAGGGCGCAATAAAATTCGTGGCTCCGTGGGCATTATTAAGGAAAGGTTTCGTTCTGAGATACTTTATCGAATTACAGAGCGAGTGAAACGTGGTCTTGGGGTATTAAAAGCAGATAGATAAAGATAGATAATTCACCAACTAAAGCTAAACTTGCCAAAGTCAAAGCCAAAGTGGCATGGAAATAAATGAATGTTTTTGTGGGAAGATATGTGATTTACATGGGCTTGATGAATAAGCATTATAATAAAACGTGGATCTTTAATGCCAAATGCTGCTGTGTATGCGTCCCCAGTTTTTACTCATGAATTGTCCGTAGTAACTATCCCACAGAAACTTAACTTCTATGGAAATAAAAGTATCCCATGTTCTGAACTCATACATACTCCACAACAGTGCAAATCTTGTGAAAAGATAACCCCGGACTGCCGGAGTCCAAGTAACTACATTTGACATATTAACATAGATTTAGATTTAAAGACTTGGAAGAAACATTATAGGAAAACCACCAATAAATCTGCATTAGACTACAAACATAATAAAATCACGTAATAGTTGGCTGTTGTCAGGGTCGCGCATTACGGACTGAAATAGACTAGCCTTGTTGAACTGCCATTATGCTAGCTACAATCTTTTACCCCCTTCAAGGTGACGGCCATTTGGTTTTCTGTGTTCATTGTGAGATTTTATTTTACTGATGTGAATAAACGCCATGATTAAATGGGAATATGATCACTAGTGGAGTTAGTTTCTAAGCAGATTTAAGATTTATTGATTAAAAACTTGTAGACTCAAACATATTGGCTGTGATAGAAGAATACTCCTATAAGAATTTGGTTTTTCATCGGGACATACGGAACCGTAAAAATAGCACGTTGAGCCGTTGGGCAACGCTTTTTTTAGTAACTCTTTGGCAGTCGTTACACAGCTACTTGGAAACTCGAAAGTCTGACATCGAATTCAGTCTAATGCTCATTTACGGAAACGCGGCGCGTTGAGCGTCGTGTCAGTGGCGTGTCCTGGAGTGCATTGAGAGACAATGTCTGCGATATATTTGTATTTCTGCACGAGCATTGCCCAAATGGGCAATGAACAATGCTACTGCTTTCAGCAAACGCGCGTAAAATCGCATCTCAGTAAACGCTTTCATACAATCATCGTCATAATGTTTGGATTGAAAGCACGCCGCACCGCACAACGTGCCGCGCGACACACCGCGTCTACGTAAACGAGCCCTTATCAAAGCACCCTCGGTTTGGTACGATTGTATCGAATCTTCTAATATTATAAAGCAGAAGAGTTTGTTTGTTTGTTTGTTTGTTTGGTTGAACGGGCTAATCTCAGGAACTTCTGGTTCAAATTGAAAAAATCTTTTTGTGTTGGATAGTCCATTTATTGAGGAAGGCTATAGGCTATAAAACATAACGCTACAACCATAAAGAGCGGAGCAGGAATTAAAAAATGTTGCAAAAACGGGGATATTTTTTCCTTTCGTTTTTCTCTCTTAGCAGTGGGATGATACAGACTAAGGGTAATAATAATGTAACATTTTGACACCGCATTATACCAACCCGAACACACATGTTGCAAACTTGCTGCTGGTGTTACACATGTAACACCAGCAGCAAGTTTTTCACACAAAAACTAGTACCTACTCCACACATACCTGTCCTACAACCTGAAAAGTACTTGCGACTAGCGCTATTACTCCCCTATAGGTACTTCTACAGGCAGAGGTACAAAACATACGTTGAATAATTCACGGTGGCGCCACCGTCGCTTTGTGGCCGTAATTCAGTTACACGCGAGACTGGGTCGAGTTACTTGAATTTACACTGTAGGCCAGCTTTTGTTATTAATTAGGGACTAATTTGTTTGTGTTGTTGAAGAATTTTAAGTGTTAGTCATGGTTGTAAAGACGTTGTTTTTTTTTGACAAAGTTTTACGTAATCACGCTCGCGATCGAATCAAAGGCTTTCTCGTAGTCCACAAACGCTAAACAGAGCGGCAAGTTGTACTCTTCGGTTTTCTGTATAACCTGCCGAAGTGTATGTATGTGGTCCACGGTGCTAAAGCCTTTTCGGAAACCGGCTTGTTCGGGTGGCTGGAAATCGTCAAACCTGCGCGTGAGTGTCTTTAGGCAAAACTAAAATCCTTAGTATAGGAATAAGAATGTATTAATGTTATTTAAGTTTAATATTGTCTTAGGTGCAGCTCGTGGCTAAATAATAACAGCTGCTCGGGTCGATCTAGGTTAAGCTGTGCTTGCCTAGGTGGCTCTGTGGATGGTTGACATACCAAGTTTCATCCGTGCTTCAAAAATCAAGTTAAACAATTGAACCCGGCTGTCATTTACAGAACTTTGACAGTCGTTACAGGCAAAAAAAAGCTCAAAAAGCCCAAAAAGTCTGACAACCAGTTTTACCAAATGGTTTCGTTTTACCCAGATACTAAGCTGGGTTGTGGAGGTTATATACAGGGTGAATTTTAATTAATGCGACAAAATGAAATTGGAGCTTCAGTTACAGTAACATAGTAATTATAAACTGTTTTTTTTTACAATCTAAATCGTTAAAAAAAATTACGCGATTATCTTTTTCAAAAGGTCCATTGATGGTATTATCTTTATTTAAGTACGAATTATCGGTATTCCAGTAATATGTAAAATAAATAAGAAAAATTAAGGCAAAAGTAGGTAAATGACCGCTATATTGAGCACTGCGATGAGTCGGACGAGATTTTTTGATATTTTTATTATTTTAACGGTTTTCGTAACACTGATAAATTATTTTTTAATTTAACATTTGATATTTTATACATTTTCTTGACAACACGTATTATTGTATATTTAAATTTGTCGCATCTATTCAATTTCACCCTGTATATTATGTAGGCGGATGCAGCTAAATACTAGTATTTTACATGGAGCAATCCATGTAAAATACTAGTATTTAGCTGCATCCGCCTATACTGGAATCCCCATCATAGTTGAGAAAAGGTTGGGTTTAGATGATTGTCTTAGGTGGAAGACAACATCCCCCCCGCTGATGCAGTCCCCAGCCCAGCCTGAGCTAGTGGAGGACGTGGAGAGCGCCCTTTTCCCTTCGCGACTGGAACATCCCCTCCCCCGCCTATGGCTCCGACGCCTGCGGTGCGGGAAGTCGACCCAAGTAACGACAACGACACTCCGGAACCTACCTCGGTCGCAGAGGAGAATGGAACCGGCGAGAGATGTCGTGCGGTGTCCCACAGGGTTCTGGGGCCGCCCCTGTGGAACATCGGTTACGACTGGGTGCTGCGCACGGATCTCTCTTGTGGTATCAGCGTCGTTTGCTACGCTGACGACACGCTGGTGCTGGCACAGGAGAGATCGCACTAGGCGTCGGCCAATGTTATGACACGTGGGGTTGCGATAATCATCGAGAGGATCCAGCAACTAGGTCTCGAGGTAGGTCCGAGGCAATATGCTTTCATGGGCTTCGGAATGTCGGCGGTCACCGTAGACTCCGGCCCGTGGAAGGTGACTTATGGGCTAGCTCGACGTCCGTCCGTCTTATGACGGCGCGTTTGTGTTCCACGCGCGCCTTAAAAAAGATGTCAGCAAAATGATTTCCCATGGAGTCACTGTCTATCTGACTTTCACAACCCAGTTAATACCAGGAAACCACTTAATAAGACTGGTTGTAAGACTTTTTGGGTCACCTGTAACGACTGTCAATGATAGAGACATGACAGCCGGGACCAACAGAATAACTTGCTTTCCGAGGCACGGAGAAAACTCGTTATGTAATGGGACCCATTCACAGACCAACCTAGGCAAGCACGGCTTAACCTAAAGATCACCCCGAACGGCTGTTAATATTTTGTCACGAGCTTGCACGAAATTTTAAACACATATAGTTTATAACCTGTATTAACACATAGGATACATTTTTTCCCAGTAGAGAGATCCCATAGGACAATTATCAAAAATCACACGGGCGAAGCCGCTAGCCGAAGCTTTAGTATTTTATAATTATTCGAAGCAAGCTTGACGAAGAAGCTTGTTTCTTCTCTGTACATCATGAATATCAAACAGTAAATAGTGCCATCAAGTATTTATGTTTAATGTATACGAAACTGCTTGAAATTATATAATTGTCTCACAAAATACACAATAAAATTTAAATGAACGAAAACAAGTGGTGTTACAATTCGGTACAACAACAAAATTATTTATTCACACGTTAACCAGCAAAATATTAATTTAAATACATTAACACTACAGATGGACGTAAACGGGGCAAACTGACGTGGAATCTACATAAAATTAATACATAGCAATTGTGAAGCCGACAGATGTTTGAAAGCATAAACTGTGTTCTTTTGCTATAGGGATGTAAAATGTAGGTTCTTTTAATAAAAAAACATACTAGACAAAATCAAAGCATTTATTTCAAGTAGGCCAATCAATTACAGGCACTTTTGAATTATCGAATTACAGGCACTTTTGGATTGGCGAATTACAGGCACTTTTGAATTGGCGAATTACAGGCACTTTTGAATTGTCGGCAGTGTTTGGGGACTGTCGGTAGAAATGAAAAGGCGTAGCTACGTGTGCTACGAAAAGCGTACGTGACGTACACGCAAATTCCAAAATTTTTGTTCACTCAAAAGTGCACAACGCGCTTAAACAAAATTCACCAATTCAGTATTCACTTCAAAAATCAAACTTATGATTGAATTGTGATTTAATTATGTATTTCAAAATTTTCCGAACGCTGTCAGGTTGCATAGTTTCTAACGGCAGTTTTCTATAACTTACTTACGTATAATTTTATTGTTGGTTAATTATGTTTATTATTTACTTCTGTAGCTATAGGTGTTTCCATAAACAAAGAACCCGCGTCACCTATCTGTCACTTGAGTCATAGAAAAATCAAAGAAAGCTTTTCTGTGACGTTTTGTATCTAACCAGTCAGTATGTAAAATGTCAAACATACAGAGACAGCAGCTTACCGAAACCGGCTAGTAAGTTATTGGAAATGGTTGTAAGTCATAAAATGAGATTAGCCACTGTGTGGTGTTGAACAGCAAAAAATATCATAATATAATATTTAGAAAACAACAATTTGCAGCATAAACTGCCATCTTTTTCCCGTGGGGCAGGAAATGCAGAACGCCACCCGCTGCCTTTGAAAAAATGCCATTTATTGGCCATTATAACGTATCTACAGGAATTTACATATAAAAAAATACACTAGTAGCCGATAACCAATCTGATAAAAACATACTCAACAGTTCAAAAATTATTATCGATAAAAAAAAAAACTGTAGTAACACCCCTAATACGAAGCAGCTGAGTTAGGCTCAGTAGTCAGTAGAAGCAAAGACAAAACGTCGGCCAGTGAATAATGCATGAACATTTACTGGCGCGAGTGAATCATTTTAACGCTGAACTGCGTAAGGGAAGGTCTGCTAATAATTCAGTCGGAATCATAGTGTTAGAAACGGAATGAGTGGCTCTTATTTTGTGAGTGATATTCTGTTTTGTTCTGAAAAGTGTCTTGTATACAGCGAAATTGCGTAAAAATGGTAATGATCATAATTATGTATTATAGTAGCTTTTATTTTGAACATTTAAAAACCTATTTATTCATACTGATACTTTTAATTTTTTTCGGGGCCCTACAGCAGCTCAATTAAACAAATTGACAGCTGTATTTTGTTTTAAAAATTGACGCAAATGCCTACAATTGGAGAATTTACATAAAATGTCGAATTTGAATAAAAATGCAATTAGACTGTCGTTTAGAATCATTGTCATGATGACTGCGTCTAACCGAGCAGAGCAAATACTCTAAGGTAATTGATAATGAACTGAAATACGTGTGTACTTAAGTACAATTCTAAAGGGTGCTTATCCGATCATTCTGGGTTTTATAATTCGGCTTATGTACAGAACATTACGGTGAAATCGTGTTGGTTTTCCGGATTCAGTGTCCGATCCCATATCCTTTAATCAAAGGCTTTATTACAATAGCAAATGGATGGTAGTCAACTCCACAGCTTTAAAATCTCATTAAAATATTAGTTACATAACCCTCGATAGGTCGAACAATCGACCCAGAATTAATCAAATAAATTACATTAGTTACGAAAATGAAATCACTCATTTGTGAAACCTTACCGCAAATGATTAATTTCAGATCGTAATAACCAAATGATTCGAATACAAATCAAACAAATACTTCATTTTCAATATTACCTAATCAGATAATAATACAGGGTGTATTTCACCTCATCACAAAGCCGTTAACCAAACATTCTGTATATCAAACTAAGTAACATTATGCAAAAAATATTGCTGGGAAACAACTTTTCTTTTCAAGGTTATAAATCATGTTTTGTGGTATAATTCAATGTTACACACTCAAAACATTGTGCGGATGGATGGATTGAGGAGTACGGGGGTTGTAGAGATATTTAAAGTAAAAATCATGCAATAAAAGTGGTATTAAAAAAAAAACTTGTCAAAATCTTTCAACTTTGACCCCCAATATCTCCGTAACTAGAAGGTTCCCAGGTATAGTGTAGAACAAAAAAATGATCAGAATGACATGGAAAACAAGTGCCTTTTGTATTCGTTAAGAGGTGTTTTACACCCTATATATGTCACGGATTGCCCATTATTTCGCCACAAACACAATTTTCGTGGCAATGAATTTAACCCGTAATCTGCAACATGGTTTAGCCCCTCGTATATTAATAGCTGCCCGTATCTACGTCAGTGCATATAAATGGTAATATCATAAAATGGAAAGCAGCAGACAGTTATTAGTGCAGATCGACGTGCTTAGAATTAGAGCGTTCCCCAATTTAGCTGTACTGTTCTGAAATACTGATGCAATATTTGATGTTAGATTTTGTAATTCGAGTGGACAAGTTGGTTTTCTCCATCAATCTGCATTCTCCAGTTAACCCCAAGAGGGCGATTAAAACAGCGTCGAAATATCGGGAGCTCAATATAAATAACAATCACGGAAGATATCTCGTAAGTGACATATTAAGTTAAGTCGTGAACCGTGATAACTTTTTAAATTTATTTTTTATTTTATTATGTAACGGGTCTTTTAAGCCTGTTACATGAAAGCGGATTTATTTCTTTAAAATTATTTTTTTTTTTGTGTAGTGGTCACACTGATTTTTCTTAGCTGTGGAGTTTGTCTTTGACAACTGTCACTTTCCGACTGAGAGTTTTGGAAGAATGGCGGTGATCTAGATCGCTCGATAATAAATCCGTATAATCGGGTTACAGGACACCGGAAATTATTCCGAAATGTGTTAGCTGCCGGTAGTCTTCCATGATTCCCCCTAGGATTCCGTTTTATTTCAATGGTAAGCGAGTTCTTCGTATTTTCCAATACAAATTCAAAATTGTGTTTGCGTGGTGTCCGACGCTCATCGATGCAAATATTACATTGTTTCAGGAATCATACCCTTAATAGATAATCTGGATGTCCTGCATGAGGAGGACAATCATTTGAATTTTGAAGGAAACAGTAAGTAGTATATTTGATAGATTTTCTCGGAAGGCGTGCGACGCCATATTTTTGGTAATAGCGTCATCTAACAAAATTGTTCGTATTTGCAGCCCAATGAGGTGTTTCCTTTACCTTCTACAAATTAAAACTTTGGACGCGCGGCTCCTACCAACTCACCTGGGACGCACGCCTGAGTGGAGGACCCATGAGATGAGCATCGTGTGTGGTGGGCTGGTTATTCTGGCCTTGGTATAATTTTAACTGTATTATTCAAAAAGTGCAATAATGATCTGACCCTCTTTCTTAGTTTTAAATACTCGTTTCTTTAGGAAGGAATCTTCAATTGTTTTAGTTTTAAGCCCAGCAGCCTACGGGCAAATAAAGTTAGATTTTTCTTATAACTTTGTTCGACTTTTATTGATGCCCCCCGCTAGCAGATTAAAGGTTTTTAATGCCTGCTGCCTGAACAATCCGTAAGCATGGTGTGTGCTCTGGCGCCCGAGGTTCATTTTTAAACTTATTTTTTTGAGCACACACACTATTCATATTTTATTTTAACCCAGTAGCTTCACAACACTGGAAAACACGTAGCATCCATATCAATATATTTTTTTATTTTTTTATTATTACAATTGTCGCTCAGCGAACAGGGACTTGAAGTAGGTTGTCTGGTGCTTGTTTATGAGTATATACGGTCATTATTGCACAATAATTAATTAACCTATGAGTCTTTTGTTTGTTCATCATTGTTATTTTAATAACTTTGTGTTTATTTTAGTTTGTGACTCATAAGTAGTACTTAACTTATTTTGGTGAATCTTTGTAAACAATGTTTGGCGTTTACAATTGATAATTTTGTTTATTGACTTGTTTGTTTTAATAACAAAACCAACATATTTATAGTATAGACCGCGTTTAGTTGTTGCACTCAACAGGAAAGTTATTTTAAAAAACTAAGTTTAACTTTGTATGTAATTAATTTAATCTAATTGTTAAGTACAATATTGTACATTTAATTTAACTAGACTTAAGCTGTTTGTAAGTGATTATTGCACTTTTTTTAAAACAATATTTAACTTAGTAATTTTTCATGGGCAAACCACATTGACTTTCATACTTAACCTCAAACTTGAGAATTTATTTTCAAATCTTAAAACTTTTTGACGTTTAGTTCTTGCTTATCGCTTCTTATTCGACTTGCTGTTTTGTTAATCATGGACACTTGGGAATACATAAAACTTTGAAGAAATTAAAACAACATTATTTTTGGAAGGGAATGTTTAATCATGTTCATAAATACATTTTGACTTGCGAAAAGCTTGTGTAAAGCTTATAAACATACTACATCTCCGCCTTTTGGTATTATGATTAATCCTAAAAAGGTTGATCGTCCCATGCTCATGCTATCCGTTGATATCATAGGAATTCTACCTAAAACTTATTCTGGTCATAGATATATACTTTCGGTTGTAGATGTTTTTACTAAATATTGTTGGTTCTTTCCAATGATCAATGCTACCACTAGAGTAATTTGTAAACATTTTGAAAAAGAAATATTTCTTAAGTTTGGTTGTCCAAAAATAGTAGTCTGTGACAATGGAACCCAATTTACTTCAAAACATTTTGTAGATTTTATGAAAGGTTTTAATATAACCAAAATATTTTATAATACTTTGTATACACCTCAAAATAATCCTGTTGAGAGGTATAATAAAACGGTCGAAACCTGCATATCGTGTTTTGTTAAAGATGATCATAGAACTTGGTCAAGTTTTTTGCCCAATGTTCAATTAGCTTTAAATAATAGTGTAAACCTTGCTACTGAGTTTACTCCTAACTTTCTGATGTTTGGTAGGGAGCTTATTCTTGATGCGTCATTACATCATTTTAGTAGTTCTGTTGAAGATTTAACTCAACTAGAAATTTCAAATAGGAATGCTTATGCAGTTTCTCTTAGTTCACTTAGTGATATTTTTGTTAAAGTTCAAGCTTACTTGTTAAAGGGGTATAAGCGAAATGCCGCTTATTATAATAAAGGTCGGAAAGTCATTTCTTTTGATGTGGGTGATATGGTGTGAAGAAGAAGTTTTGTTCAATCTCATGCGCCTGCATATTTTTCGGCTAAGCTTGCACCTAAGTTTGTAAAGTGTAAAATAACTGAAAAGGTTTCAGATAACGTCTATGTTTTGAAAGATTTAAATAAAGGTTCAGTGGGGCGTTATCATGTTAAAGATATTATTAAATTTTAATTTTGGGAACTTTTAGACTTTGTTTTGTTGTTGAGTATTTTTGTGTGAAGATCAGTATTTGTTAGAATGATGTATGAAAGGCTATTACTGTTTGAAACTTATTATTATGTTAGGTAACTTCACTATAATTTATTAGATTCCAATTCGATTCTTTCTAAAATAAAGCTTAGGTCATTCTGGTTAATTTAAAACTAGTTTTTTTTTTCACACTAACTATTTTTCACATCGAAGGATCTTATTTATGTTTTGTTTGTTTTTGTTGGATTATATGTGATTCTGTTTTCTTTTTAAGGGTAACCTTTTTACCTGTTTACATTTTATTAGAATCTTATATAATCCTACACTTCAGGTAATTTTACCTTGGGATTAAAAGACTTAAATTCAATTTCAAGTTTTTGTAATCTTCACTTTTTTACATAGTTTAAAATTATTCTATTTCCTCTTCGTTATAAAAATAGTAATCGATTTTTAAATCTATTTTGTTTTGTTCATTGTCAGAATTGTTTCTCATTTTTACTAGAGTTTCATTCTTTTTAATGATCGGATTTGACTTTGTTAGTAACGCGTTCATCCTGGACTTTGCTTTTTAGGGTCATTCTGTAACTTTTGTTGCAAAATGCCTTATCATTTTTTTGGATCTTGGTGTAATTTTTGACCTTGATTTCGACTCTTTTACCATTGTGCTCGGAAGGTCGGTGGTGTTGTGCCGGTCACAATGTGGGATTTTGGCCCCGGCCATATTTTTTCCTTTTCCATTGTGTTGGACATTGTTGTTCCAATCACAATGCGGGATTTTTTTTTGACTTTCGTCATTCTTTTTCTTTGCGCTCGGAAGTTCGGTGGTGGTGTGCCGATCGCATTGTGAAACTTTGGGTTTCGCCCTTTTGTTATTGAGATTTCTCATTGGAGATCTCAATGTTTTTTTGTGAATTTGTTTGTGTCTGGGAGATTGGTAGAGTTGAGCCAGTCACAGCATTCACATTCTTTTGCAGCTGTTGTGCTCGGGAATTCGGTGGTGATGAGCCGATCACAATACGCTTTTTCTTTGTTTTGTTGCAGGTTGTTCCTGTAACAATATTTTTAAATAAAGTTCTTCAGCTTTATTTGAAAACTTTTGTTTGGATTTTCAAATTTTTTTGGATTGTAGAACACGGAGTTAGTCAGTGGCGATAGAGCCTAACTGCACTCTAGAGATGGTAGAGTTGGAAGCAGCTGACCTAGTAGTCAGTGGCGATAGTGCCTAACTGCACTCAAGGTTGTGCTGTTCCAAATGGATTGAAATTTTTAGTCAGTGGCGAAGGTGCCTAACTGCACTAAAAATTGTAGTTTGTTTTGTATTGGTATATTGTTAGCTAGAATTTTTTTATCAGTGGCGAAGGTGCCTAATTGTACCAAAAGTTGTAGTTTATTTTGGTATATTGTTCGAGTTTGTTCGAAATTTTTAGTCATTGGCGAAGGTGCCTAACTGCACTAAAGGTTGTAGTTTGGAAGCGGTAAGAGATTTCTCTCTTCGTTTCATTTATCTAAGTTTTTATAACTTATTTTTTATTCTGTTTTTCACAGATTTCCTTTTTGTTATTTATATTTTTTTGCTTTTATTGAGTTCTTGAAACTTAGTCGCTTGACGTTTTCAGAATTCATTTACACTTTGAATCTTTTATTTTTTTCTTTTATTTGGAATTAGAAAGTAATTAGGTTTGGTTGAAGATTTCTTTCTAATAAAAGAAAGTTCCTTTCTTTTATTTTTCGGGGAGGGATGTAATGTAACGGGTTTTTTAAGCCTGTTACATGAAAGCGGATTTATTTCTTTAAAATTATTTTTTTTTTGTGTAGTGGTCACACTGATTTTTCTTAGCTGTGGAGTTTGTCTTTGACAACTGTCACTTTCCGACTGAGAGTTTTGGAAGAATGGCGGTGATCTAGATCGCTCGATAATAAATCCGTATAATCGGGTTACAGGACACCGGAAATTATTCCGAAATGTGTTAGCTGCCGGTAGTCTTCCATGATTCCCCCTAGGATTCCGTTTTATTTCAATGGTAAGCGAGTTCTTCGTATTTTCCAATACAAATTCAAAATTGTGTTTGCGTGGTGTCCGACGCTCATCGATGCAAATATTACATTGTTTCAGGAATCATACCCTTAATAGATAATCTGGATGTCCTGCATGAGGAGGACAATCATTTGAATTTTGAAGGAAACAGTAAGTAGTATATTTGATAGATTTTCTCGGAAGGCGTGCGACGCCATATTTTTGGTAATAGCGTCATCTAACAAAATTGTTCGTATTTGCAGCCCAATGAGGTGTTTCCTTTACCTTCTACAAATTAAAACTTTGGACGCGCGGCTCCTACCAACTCACCTGGGACGCACGCCTGAGTGGAGGACCCATGAGATGAGCATCGTGTGTGGTGGGCTGGTTATTCTGGCCTTGGTATAATTTTAACTGTATTATTCAAAAAGTGCAATAATGATCTGACCCTCTTTCTTAGTTTTAAATACTCGTTTCTTTAGGAAGGAATCTTCAATTGTTTTAGTTTTAAGCCCAGCAGCCTACGGGCAAATAAAGTTAGATTTTTCTTATAACTTTGTTCGACTTTTATTGATGCCCCCCGCTAGCAGATTAAAGGTTTTTAATGCCTGCTGCCTGAACAATCCGTAAGCATGGTGTGTGCTCTGGCGCCCGAGGTTCATTTTTAAACTTATTTTTTTGAGCACACACACTATTCATATTTTATTTTAACCCAGTAGCTTCACAACACTGGAAAACACGTAGCATCCATATCAATATATTTTTTTATTTTTTTATTATTACATTTATAAATAACATTTGACACACTTTAATATAAAGCACACAATTAGACCTCTGGGAAACAACAGTGAACAGCAACAGTGAAATAGTGTTTGAATAATCGGGTTAGTAGTAAGGGTTTTTTGGTAAGTCACGTCTATACCATCGCACGTGCGGGAAAAAGTTGCAACTACCACCAGGTGGGGGCAGACGGGTGGGGACAAATGGGAATAAACCACAGACTGGTAGAGCGTCAACTACGCTGCGTTTTCTTAAAGACACAGTTCCAAAAGAGACCATGATCCCCAAAAAGCGGCCAAGTGCGAGTCGGACTCGCCCATGTAGGGTTCCGTATCAAAATTGTGTTAATTGCGGTTAACGATATTTGACCTATTAAGAAAAAAACTACTTACTAGATCTCGTTCAAACCAATTTTCGCTGGAAGTTTACGTGAATGTACATCATATATTTTTTTCACACATTTACCACTTTGGACGTGTCTCTCGCGCAAACTGTACAGTTTAGAAAAAAAAATATTAGAAACCTCAATATCATTTTTGAAGACCTATCTTTAGATTGATGATGAAAAAAATTGTGTTTCAGTTCTAAATATCCCGGGGAACCCCCAAAATGTATTGTTTTTTTTTCTTTTATTGTGTGAAAATCTTAATGCGGTTAACAGAATACATCTCATTACCAAGTTTCAACAGCATAGTTCTTGTAGTTTCGGAAAAAAAGTGGCTGTGACATTCGGACGGACAGACAGACAGACAGACAGACATGACGAATCTGTAAGGGTTCCGTTTTTTTGCTATTTGGCTACGTTCCGTAGCCCTAACCGCACTGAAAATTCGCAAACAATTTAACTAGTATTTATGTAACTCTGTACAACGTCAGTGAAATCGTAACTTGCGGTTATTATCAACAGCGACATCGAAGCCGTCGCTTTCCGCAGTGGACTTTCCAATCTTGATTGAAATACATCCGCAAAATCTGGAACCTTACCAACATTTTCCGATATGCCGTCTAGCAAATCCACCTAAACTACTTTTTTACTGTTTCAAAATCCTACGCAGCGACAGCTTCCAACCAGCTGGTACGTTTCCATCAAACTTAAAAACTGCAATATTGGAAGTCGAAACCAATATCGGGACTTATATAGAACGGTCCGCGAATAAAGCCGACGATCAATTTCGAATATACTTCACGTACTACGGCCACGTGATTCGCAGAGCAATGCAGTGGCGTGCATCGAAACTATACATTCCCATTTTCGATACTGACGCTCCGAAACTTTTGATTAGGTGAGAATTTCGAAGAAAATTTCTGCAACGCTCTTAATTGAACCGCGTTTGTTTGGTTTAAAGTTTAAACTGTTGTCTTATAAACTTGTAAGTTTAAACTTACAAGTTTATAAGACAAACTTGACGACCCGATTGGCGTAGTGGTAGTGACGCTGCCTTACGTTGTTAAGGTCCTGGGTTCGAATCCCGGTAAGAGCAAATGTTTGTGTGATGAGCATGGACATTTGTTTCCGAGTCATGGATGTTTATATTTATAATACGTATGTATTTACAAACAAAAAAGTATATATGTAGTATATCAACTACCTAGTGTCCACGACACAAGCTTTGCTTAGTGTGGTACTAGGTGGCGCTGTGTGTTAATGTCCAGCGATAATAATAAAAAAAAAACTTATAAGTTTTAGATTTTAGATGTTGAAATGTGAACTAGTTTCTGTTTTTGATCGGTAGCAACTTATTAAACTATAATTACTAACATCAATTACTTTACAAGTACTAACCAAAATTTAATCCTGTATTAATAGAAACGTTAAATATTACACTAATTACTAATATCTGATATGTATATACGACTGTCATCACATATTAATATTGCCATAGTGACTTCTGAGAAACTGTTGACTTAAATATTGTACGTTAAATACCGCTTCGTGGAATCTCTTCTTCTTGGAAAGGAAAAGTATTACAAGATAAAAAAGTACAACTCCTTGAAATAAATAGTTGCTGTTTAAAACACATTTTTGTATGGGAACAGCTGTTTTTAGATAATCAGACCGTCATTTTTTCGGTGAACCTTAAACGATAAAACGTTTACTTTTTCTGACCGATTCTTTGTGTGGTTTTAACTGTTATCTTAAGTTGTTAAAGAAAACATTTTGTATTCAGATCAGTACTTTTGGAGATTACCTCTTACTTTAAATTAGGTTTACAAACTTACGCTGTCTTGAACGGATAGAATTAAAATAAATTAAAGCATGTTATGTAACGGCTTGACATACACCACATGGTGATGTACTGATAAAATACGATGATTATGATTTTCAATTCTTTTCGAAACTATTGATATCCGACAAGAGCATATAAAGCCAGAAACACACTTACCTACGTGGCGTGGCGCTTGCTGTCGTGACATTGATCGTGCACACTATTATGTCGTGTCGTGGCGTGCTTTGGCGTTATTTTTGAACAGCACATATTGCACCTTTGCAGCGTTCAACCGTGCGTAATGTTTTCTTCGGCAAACTCGCACCACGAGCCACGAAGTGTAGAAACACATTTGCTTGTTGTGGTGTATCGCGCCATAACACCCACCACTGCTCTGTGAGCAGAACCCCAGAACGCGCCACGACATGACACGACCTACAAATATGTCTCTAACCATACCAAATGTATGAAACCGATATGCTTCTGGCGCGGCACGCCACGCCACGTAAGTGTGTTTCCGGTTTTATGCAATAAATACAATCAATTTGTTTCCTTTTTTTTTAATTTTCCTTATCTTAAATAGTACACGACTGCAAACAGACTTTTTCTCTAAATATTAGCTTGTGGCTCACTTACCGAGAGTCGTGCTCAAATCGAACAACATGCAACCCCAGTTTCAATATCCGGGCTTTATGAAAGTTTGCTCAAAATCCTCGGCTCCCGGACAATATCCGACACTTGAGAATTAAACGAAAGCGGTTGCGGTTATTCTGGCTTAAAGTGTTTTTTCAATAGAAATTCCACGTTGTTTAGATTTTATTAATATAGGTACTGAATTTTCGCAGATCGGGAGAGCCTAGGCCAGCTGGTGGACTGCCAGAGGCTGAGTTGATTGAATGTGTCAGAATTTTTAGAAATTTTTTATTTTATTTTAACCGAATGCTTACAGCACAAACTGTTAGAATAAACTTACAAAGCTTCCTTTAAGGCAAAGAAACATAAAATTCGCTATCCAAATAGTTTACCACGTGTATGACTGAAAAACTTGAAATTCTATTACGTCTCGTCGGGTTAGTGATACTTAAATGTTTGAGTACAACATTTACCTTCTAGACGGTATGTAACTGTGCTTAGTTTATACGTATTTGAGACGTAGGTACCTACATAAAGTTGTAACTGTAAGATGTATAACAGTTATGTTTTATGATGCTTGATTTTATGCCTGCTGAGGCATAAATCTCTATGTGGGTGAATTTTGGCCCACAAAGACATAATTATAATTAAAATTAAAAAGGATCTTATCAAACTTTCCTTGTTGAATGAATTGGTTTGTAAAGCAAACACCTTTTCGCATAGACCAAACATAGAACGGCACGAGACAGATCTATGAGTAAACCACGTTGAATGCACATTGAAGCGCTTTGTGCCGAAGATATTTTGACGATGCATTTCTAACATTCCTGGACCATCGAAGCAAGACACTCCTGTCATCTGTCTTAAACGAAGTATAGTGAGTGTACATTGGTATATCTTCGCATCAATTATTGGGTCACGAGTTACAAAATCTTATTTCCAAGACGACAGCAACAAAGCAGCCCGTACCTATGAAGACAGTTACTTTATACACACACACATACAGAATCTCACACACACACACAATTTGACAAACCCATCATAGTGCAGTCGACTGTTAGATATAGGATTCTCCCTAATTGCGCCGACGATACACAATGTGAGTAAAACCGCTGGTAACTGCACGTCTATAAAAAAACATGCTGAGCAGTCAGGGGACTGCCGATAGAAGTGAACAGTAATCTGTATCTGCTACGGGTTGTGCCCCGTGCACGCCTCGTGGTGCTACGCCGTAGCGGATCGGCTACGAAGCGTTAGGTGACGATCACGTGAGTTCCATGATTTTTGTTCACCCAAAAAGTGCTCAACGCGCCTAAAATAGTTTTCACTTCAAATTATAACATGCTACGGTCTTCATGGCGTGTATTATTGATACCGAACGTTTCCATACAGAATATTTCCTAAACAAAGATGGATGGCGCCATTTAAACATCGATTGGTATTGGTATGATTTTTTTCCATTTCCCGTTGGCAACAGATTCGATTTGTGCTCGTAACTCACTCAGTGCATCCTTTATAAATGCCAATTGATCTAAATGTTGGCGTTTGTATATTCATTTGTATTGAACTGTGGTGGAGATTTACCTTTTTGGACTATTTTAACTCTATCGTAGGTTCCAATTACTCCGTAAAATACTGTGTTAATCATATATTTCTATGTATGAATGATTTAACTTGAATAAGCACGCTAACGACATAAATACGAAAAAAATATTCGTTCATTTCAATATCTCTGTCCAGTAATAAATATTCCAGTTCCTACTTTACCCAGGTATAAGCGATTTTCCCCGTTAACCTGATATAACCATTCGTCCCCATTTAAATCACGCGGACAACCCCAACGATTACGAGTAACAAATTATTTGAAATTATTCCGTGTCCCATCATGAAATATGCGCATACATTTAAGAATTTACGATCCATTCTATATGAGAAACGTATGACTCATCATACGGGCATTAATATCCCTATTTGTCAATGTCCCCTTTAATATCACCAAGCAATTTTCCAAGAGGATTGTGACCTTTGCATTTCTCAACCCAGTGCATAACTTGTTTTATCTCCAATGAATACAAAGCTTTATTGTATTACAATAAGGTTGGTTTTATCATGTCGAGGTGCTGTCGAGTGAATGTTTCACGGCCAGTGCACTGCCTGGCCAGCGAACTAATCAATACCCAAGTAACAGATGCTTTGGCTTATAGATTATACGCGGGTAATCACAAGGGATCGTTTGTCGGCCGATTGACTTTGGTTTATTTTCAGATTGTTACGAAAGATACGATGTTACATCCATAGTTCGAAGATCAACTTTTTAAAAGGTGGGTTAATAATTTTGTATTTATTTGTAGGTTCTTTTGGGATAGAGAATCTGTATATTGCCTGAAATTGGAAGTCTTCGGTCAGTTACACTTATCGGGCGATCATCCATTACCTACGTATGGAGACCCCGTGCCTAAATAACTACTTGAAGCTGTTGATCTGAACCGTTTTGTTTATCTTTGAGAACCGATAAAGGTATTTCAGAGGCTCGATAGTCCCTCAAACAGTCTTACCAATGGGTATTAACTGGTCTGATAGGCAATCGCTTCTTGTAATGTCTTTTTTTTAAAATACAAGTTATTTCTATAAGATTTTTACACCTCCACGACCCCCGTACTATTCAATCCATCCATCAGCACAATATTTTAAATGCGTTACATTGAGTTCTAGTTTTGTTATACTAGGTTTGGTTAACCTGGTCGACCCCAGGACTCAATCAACTTCTAGACCAACGGGCTAGACAACATAATGTTATTGATACTGGTTTTAACATAATGAAATATTCTCTTTTCTGAACTTCCGTCAACCGTTAAGAGACAGCGAATTTTTTATTTTAATATACGAGTATTTTTAGTATAACAACGTTATCATCGCTCCCATCTTGTGTAATCGTTTAATGTTACTAAGTGATTGATAATGATACCACAGAAGGCCGTTATGGCGCAATAATGAGCCGAAAACAATTAAGTAGATACCATGTGGCCTGTTATTATAATCCACTTTACAGACCCACCCCTGTTTAGACGAACGAAGCACCTATCGATTTCATAAATTAATGAGTTTTCCGAATATCCATCCATTATTAGTTTATTAGGTACTGTATTTTGTTTGTCATCTGTTGAACGGCAGGCCAAACTAGTTTGGACTGGTGACAAGGATTTCTATGTTGATATAAATCTAAGAACCGGTCCCATATCAATTAAATTCCAGCGCGCTTGACCAAAGGGTTTCGTAGTTTCAGAAATATTTCTTATGTCAGGTATTTCTTATAGAGAGTATGTATAAGGATAGCCGCACAGGACTGGTTATAAAAGCAGTGTACGCTGCCACTTATTTCATTCAAACTCTGACCTCGCTAGGCTACCTCAAGGTCAAAGTATCTTGGTATGCTGTACTTCCACTACTTTTTCATTACAAAAGTCATGAGATTGTAAGTTTTCATCATCGCAGGAGCTCAGGGCTAGACAATAAAAGCCGCTCGGTTCAATCTTTAGGTTAAGCCGAGCTTGCCTACGTTGGTCTGTGGATGGGTGACCACCCATTACATACCGAGTTTCCTCCGTGTCTCGGAAAGCACAGGTCCCGGCTGCAATTTCTAGATCTTTTAGGAACAGATAGTCAGTGACCCGAAAGTGTGACAACCGGTGATACCAAGGTGTGGCACTTGGGCCCTTAAATGTTTTGAGTAGTGGACTGTATAAGAAATGTTGTGTTTTAGAGACACACATAAAAAAATAATAATTATGGTGTGAACTGGCTAAGATTCAGATCCTTGACTAGAATAGGTAATTTGACTCCACTAACCTTTTGCTTCACCCTTGTCCTGGCTTGGATCAAGCTTGCTGATGCAGCTTGCTGCCGCGTGGTAGGATGTGACGTCACTATGGGCTTCTAGAAAGTCTTTCGGGATCCGAATTGTAGGCACACACAAATTACTGTCTAGGTTGCTCTGATACGATCAGAAGGCACTATATCACAATAGTAGACGAAAGGTCAGGTTTTACAATGTGGTAATCAGCACATCGGCTTGCACGGCAACGCGAACCTGCTTCTCTTTCAGTAGTCGAACGTCGACTGGCGCAGCACTAAGATGGCTGCTCATCGCCGTCACCTCACCAGAAGTGAGGGTAGAAGGCATAAAATTAATGGAGTTTAAAAACTACCTTAAAACTAGACAAGGATCGAACATACCCCCCACCGAAATCACTATGATGATTTCCCATAGAGTAAGAAAATAAAATAAATGAGAGATCGGGCTACGAGCCAGAGAAGGCTTACAGGCTCAGTGGTCACGAAACCTGATGGAGCCATGGAGAAAAAAAAAAACAAAGGGGGGAAAGGACGAACCTATAAGAAATATAATATAAAATATACGCTAAGTATGGATTGACCATATAAACTAGAATAACTACCTATTGAGGTGGGTTTTATTAACTAAGAACTACTAATTAGCGTAGGGTAACGGGCAAAGTTTGTTTACCGGTCTTTTATATGTACTATTTTTTGTTCGGACAGTAACGACGCGAACAATATTGTCAACACCGGGGTGAATTTTATCAATTCTTGCCAACGGCCATTCGGATGGATGCTTGACATCGGATTTTATGAGAACTAAGTCTCCTTCCTTTAGATTAGGTGGTGATGAATACCACTTCGCTCTCTGTTGCAGAGTGTGAAGGTAATCATGAGACCAACGTTTCCAAAATGATTGTGTAATTCTTTGAAGTGATTGCCAACGTGACAACCTACTTAAAGTAACATCCTCTAAGTTAAACTCTGGAACCGATAGCATACTTTGACCAATTAAAAAATGACCAGCGGTAATGACATCAAATTCATTAGGGTTATCTGACATTGGACAAAGTGGGCGTGAGTTCATTATCATTTCAATTTTACAAAAAACCGTTGTTAGTTCCTCAAACGTGAAGATCCTATCTCCGCAGGAACGATAGAGATGATGCTTTGCTGACTTTATTCCGGCTTCCCATAAGCCGCCCATGGAAGGGGCACTAGGTGGATTAAATTTCCAAGTAACTGATCGCAATGTTAGACCATTGAGAATGTGGTCGCGGTTTCTTTGACTATTAAAATATTTACAGACTTCTTTCAAATGTTTGGAAGCTGCAACAAAATTTGTCCCACAATCAGAATATAAGGTATTACATAACCCTCGTCGAGAAACAAATCTATCAAAAGCTGCTAAAAAACACTCGCATGACAAGTCTGATAAGACCTCGAGGTGCACAGCTTTGGTAGAAAAACACACGAACAGGCATAAATAGGCCTTATAAGTTTTAGCATTACGTTTTTGGCTTTCCTTTACAATGAACGGACCTCCAATATCGACACCTACATGATTAAATACTTTTTTAGGTTGAAGTCTACTTGAGGGTAACGTACCCATCATTGGTTGAATTGAAGTCGGTCCAAATTTAAAACATTTTGCGCATTTTGACAATACTGATCTAATAACATTACGACCATTTATTTATAATCCAATATTTCCTAGATAAGATTCCGTGCAATGTGCGCGGACCCACATGCATGTAAAGTTTATGATAATATTCTATTAAAATTAAAGTTGTATGACATGCTTTTGGCAAAAGTAAAGGATGCTTGGTATCATAAGGCAAGTCAGCCTGTGAAAGTCTACCCCCCACCCTGAGGAACTTATTGTCATCAACGAAGGGTGAAAGTTTACGTAAGGATTTTACTACGTTGCCCCCTTTAGAAAGTATGGCAATTTCAGATTCAAAATAGTTGCTTTGAATTATTTTAATAATAGAATCATGAGCTCGAGCTAGCTCGAGGGTAGTGAGTGGCCCTGAGACTATCTGTTTCGATTTTAAATAGTCTAAATAACGGTGATACCAGGCGATATAACGTTGTAACTTGTTAAATGATGAAAGTTTATTAAATATTAATGCTTCTAGATTATTTTCACAATTCTTCAATTTATTGTCAGTAGTATTAAAACAAAAAGTGTCATAATTTGATTTTAATTCTGGCACTTTATTTTGGTCTGAAATATAAACCGTTTTAATAGGCCATAGACCACGTTCCTGATATAACCACGAAGGACCACGGATCCATTCCGGAGCATATTCCATAAATCGATCAGGTAAAGCGCCACGTGAACAAATATCAGCAGCATTATTCTCACTACTGACATGATACCAACAGTTAGGCTCCAAGACATCAGTTATCTGACTGACTCGATTCGAAATAAATGTTTTTAATTTATATGGTGGAGTCTGAAGCCATGAAAGAACGACACTCGAATCGCTGAGTGCAATTATTGGGGAATCTAATTCCTTTATTTTTTTTACAATAGAATTAATAAGTTTAGAAAGCAGCACGGCCGCCATAAGTTCAAGTCTAGGGATTGACAACACTGGCTTCATTGGAGCCACTTTTGATTTGCTTGTTAGCAACCGCACCTTTATGTTACCCGCGTTGTCAGTGCTGCGAACATAAACACATGCTGCATAGCCTAAGGATGATGCATCGCAAAAGGCGATAAGCTGAACCGAATTGAACTTAGGAATTAAAATGTGTCGTTCAATTCGCAACTCTGCAAGACAGGGCAAGGTTGAAAAGAATTTATGCCAATTTTCTTTTAATTCGGTTGGTAAATAGTCGTCCCATCCTAGACTTAACTTCCATAAATCTTGCATAATACACTTAGCAACAAAAGTGCATGGCGATATAAAACCCACGGGATCGAAGATACTCGCAAGTAATTTGAGAACTGACCGCTTCGTTGATAGCGAGTCATTTAAATTATAATTGAAAGAAAAACAATCACAGCTAGGTAACCACGTCAACCCTAGCACTTTGATTGAGGACGATATCGTATCGTCTTGAAAATTAATAGCAGAAACCTGCTCGGTTGACATACGCGTGAGTAATTCAGAACGATTACTAGCCCACTTCCGGAGGTCAAATGCACCACTTTTAAGAAGTAAGGTTAACTCATCTTGTAAAGTACAAGCTTCGTCTATCGTGGGGCATGACCATAAAACATCATCAACAAAACATCCCTGTAGCAACACATTCGAAGCCAAGGATTGCGGATTATCATAAGCCAATTGATGTAATGTCCGAATAGCTATGAACGGGGCACTTCTAAGACCGTATGTGTTTGTTTTAAGTTCATAAATGCGTACGGGGTCTGATGTTGTGTCACGCCAGAGAATATGTTGGTAAATTCTTTCTGACGGAATAATATTGATCGCTCGAAACATTTTAGAAACATCTGCGGTAAAACAAACATCATATAACCGAAACTGACTGAGAATTTTAAATATATCTGAATGTAGTTTTTGTCCGGTTAAAAGAATGTCATTAAGTGATAATCCGTTAGTGGTAGGAGCTGAACCATTGTAAACAACACGTAAAGGTGTAGTTGTACTCGTGGGCTTCAATACACAATGGTGCGGAATAAAATATTTTGATGGTTCCGTACCCTTATAAAGTTCCATGTGTCCTAACGATTCATACTCGTTCATAAAATCACAGTAGGCCTGTTTTAAATCGGGTAATTTATCAAGTCTGCGCTCTAATTGAGTCATCCGCTTAAAAGCTGAATTGTAGGAATCACCCAAAGGCTCGTGGTTTGGTTTTAATAAAATAGGAGAAACGTATCGGCCCGTTTCGTCCCTGTAATAATTTTCAGAGAATATGTTCTCAGCAAGAACGTCTTGCGGATTTAAGTGTTGAACTTCGCACGGCAAAGATTCAATCTCCCAAAAACTTTTGAGGGAGTCATTGAGGAGATTTTCCTCGACAGTAAACGTTACTGCATGCAGAGAAGTAGTAGCAGCGGTTACGTTAGAATGTTTGTTCTCTGACATACAAAACCTTCCCGTAATCACATAACCGAAAATGCTACTTAACGCAACAGGTATATCTGAACCAAAGGTTAATTTCTTTCCGTCATAAATGTATGGAAAAACATCACCCGCTAAAATAATATCTATATCTGAACGCCTATAAAAGGTAGGGTCAGCTAGAATTAAATTCCGATATTCGTCAATTACGCTTTGAGGTAACTGTACGGTCGGTAAACCACCTGTAATTTTTGTAAGCACTACAGCGTCAATATTAAAAGATGGTTCGTTACTATGACGCGGTTTCATAGCGAACGAAGTCATACCATGATTTTTTACACTTTCGCCTGCGAGTCCAAAAATATCAAAGTTACATTTACGAGGCCTTAATCCTAAACGTTGTAAACAATCAACAGAAATAAAGTTTGTTTGAGCGCCAGAATCAATCAAAACACGACACGGCTGATAACAATCGGTTTTATCCAACACGTGCACCACAGCTGTACCTAATATAACTGTACCAGCAATTGTGTGTAAAGAAACGGAATGGCAACTGTTATTTTCACTTGGACCGGTAGCAGTCGATGTCGTCTGTGATGGCAACGATTTTGCATGAGATGTACTTGAGTCGCTGCCGCTTGGGCGCGAACTCAAAACCGGTTTGTTATCGTCGAGGTGCAATAACACGTGATGCGATTTCTGACAAACTAAACATTTAAACTGGCTTTTGCACTCATTAGCATTATGGTTTTGTTTAAGGCAATTATGACATAATTTAAGTGCACTAACACGGTTAATGCGCTTCTCAGTGGACAATTCACGGAATTTATCACACCTAAAAATCATATGATTGCCGTCACAATGTAAACAAGAAGAATTGATTTGCGAAGAAGCTGCATGAGTAAATGACTTAGTTTTTTCCGTTTTATTATTTGTTTGACGTTTATTTTGCTGAAAGTTCACTGAACTTGTATTATTAGTGTAAGAAATCGAGTGATCAAGTACCTTGATATGATTGTGTACGAAGCTGATTAAATCATGGAAAGTCGGAACAGATTTTTGATCCCAATTTTGTTCAAATAACTTTCTAGTTTGTGAATCTAAGGCACGTAATGCAATATGACACATCACATAACTATTTAAATTTTCTATTTTTAACGCTTGAATAGCTTGATAAGAGTGCTCAAATGTTTCAATAAAGGTATTTAATTGAGCTGAAGACTCCTTACTTATCGGTGAGAAACCTAACATTTTATCAAGGTATCTACCCACTAACATACGATTATCCTGGTATTTGTCAAGAAGACTTTTCCAGACTAAATCGTAATTACTTGCAGTAATCGGTAAACTTTTAACAATATTTAATGCACTGCCCTTCGTACATGACAGAAGGTAATGGAATTTATCGATATTTGGTATATGTTGTTGATTATGTACCAGTGAACAAAAGGTTTCGTAAAACGTGGTAAAGTTTTCAATGTTACCGTCAAATGAAAATAGCTCTAATTTAGGTAAACGCGGACTTGATTGAACTACGTTTTGATTTTCAACTTTAACACTACCCGCAGCTTTATTATTTAATCTATTTGTGACTAATTTTACGTTATAATAAATATCATCGAAACTTTTTATTTCCTGGGTTCGCACTTTAGCGTCCGGGTTTGATTCCAACTCCGATTCACATATTTTAAGAATTACTTTTTTAAATCGATCACGCACTTCGTCAATGTCCGAAACACGTAATAAAAGTAAATCCTGCTTATCAGGCGTTGAAATGTCCTTTGACATTTCATAGGCATATTGTAATTGTTCAAAGAGTACTTCCTTTTCTTGGATTAGGTATGTAATTGATTGCGATGATACATCTTTTTTGGGAGGCATGATTACCTTCAACGTTATATGTTGTAAATATTGTTTGAATGTAGGTAGATTCTGGGTACTTAGTACAAATTAGATAAGTACGTATTTATTTAATGGAAAAAGGTATTTGGGATTGAAGTTATGCAATTAATAGGTTTAAAGTACTTATAGTAGTGCTGATCTGCACACCGGATGTTTACGTACGACGTAAAATATTATGGAGTGGAAACTATAAGGTGTTGAAAGTAGGTATGGGAAACAAAATAGGTACTGAAATCCGGCTCGAAGACCAAAAAATGTGGCACTTGGGCCCTTAAATGTTTTGAGTAGTGGACTGTATAAGAAATGTTGTGTTTTAGAGACACACATAAAAAAATAATAATTATGGTGTGAACTGGCTAAGATTCAGATCCTTGACTAGAATAGGTAATTTGACTCCACTAACCTTTTGCTTCACCCCTGTCCTGGCTTGGATCAAGCTTGCTGATGCAGCTTGCTGCCGCGTGGTAGGATGTGACGTCACTATGGGCTTCTAGAAAGTCTTTCGGGATCCGAATTGTAGGCACACACAAATTACTGTCTAGGTTGCTCTGATACGATCAGAAGGCACTATATCACAATAGTAGACGAAAGGTCAGGTTTTACAATGTGGTAATCAGCACATCGGCTTGCACGGCAACGCGAACCTGCTTCTCTTTCAGTAGTCGAACGTCGACTGGCGCAGCACTAAGATGGCTGCTCATCGCCGTCACCTCACCAGAAGTGAGGGTAGAAGGCATAAAATTAATGGAGTTTAAAAACTACCTTAAAACTAGACAAGGATCGAACAAAGGAGTATCGTATTACCCAGTACTAACTGGGTTGCGGAGGTCAGATAGGCAGTTGCCTATCAACATGTAAAATATTCAGCTGCATGCGGTTAGACTGGAAGCCGACACCAACATAGTTGGGAAAAGGCTAGGCAGATGATGATTGTTAGTTTTCATCCTCAAGTTCCGTCCTGTGTCTTAGTCCCCAGCCTATTAAATTTCAGGGTTGGCAAGAAAATAAAAGAGTAAACAAAACACGTTTCTTCCAACGCTGGCAGAGACTTTTCCTCCGCAAATTGGCACCAAAAAATAAAGGGCAAATAATTGTGTCAGAGTAAGGTAATTTACCGGTCTGTCTTTTAATTAACTCCACGGCACAATTTATTTGGGGTCAGACAAGAAAATGTGTCTCGTTAACAAGGTATATAAATATACTGCAATGCAAGAAAGTAATAAAGGAAGAATAAATTATAGAATTGGACGTTGCTTGGTAATAGAATTCCAAAGCTAACACTGTCGTAGAAAAAAAAGATGAAATGATGAAAGAACTTCGGAGTTCAGGCTTTTGCAACTCAAACGGAGGTATTTATTAAGTTGAGCTAGCTAGCCGTCCGTCCGTCTAATGACGACAGGCCGTGTCGACGGCGCGTTCGTGTTCCACGCGCGCCTCAAAGAGATGTCAGCACATAGAAGGGGCCCCGTAAGGGCCGAAGCCTGCCGGGGTTGCGGGCTTATTCGAAAGAGATACCGCGGCCCCGGAACATGGATGGGTTTTAGTCAGTAAAAGTCTGACACTCCCCCCCGCTCCGCCCAGAGTGGGAGAAGTTAATTGATGATTTCCCATCCTAAAAAATAAACAAAGGTATTTATTAAGTTAAGGGTATAGCGCGATAGCGCTGGGCTATTTTGATGCAATAAGTTTCAACAGTTGTTTATTTCTTGCCTGTTGATACAGCCGAACCCGTGGAAGCTTATTATTGTGTTTTGTGTCACATGGCAAAAGGAGAATTACCAAAAATCTATGGGCTCTGGTCTAAAAAAAAAACTGCTGTCCCCAGGGTTGACTTCATAGTGGGTTAACTTATACTGATGGACTAACTATGTGTGCAAATGTGCATCAAATTCGAACCCACAGTTACAGACTAATTCAGCAATATCGAATACTGTAACGTTACACTATTGCCTGCACTTATTTTTTGTGTATCTTATTTCTATATAATCTTATTCCCTAAATAGTTCAATGAATAATAAATAAAAAACGATATACTCGTAGTTATTCAAAAAAACGTTTTTAAGTTTCCTTTTTTAAATCATGATGCCTGGTATAAGAAAAGGTCGTCAAGTGAATGTGCTACTTTTTTTCAAGTTTACGTTTCAGCTAATATCTACGATTCTGTGGGACAGATTTTTTCATTTCCATAAAAAAAAAATGATGCATTTGAACCCGTCTTTCAAATGAGCAATGTAGTAAATCTGGGGGCAACCCTGGTCATTTTTTGAAAAAAAATTTGGTCCACTTTTGTCATTCTTAATTTTTCAAATTTAATTTGTAGTTCGAGCCTCTGCTGAGACAAGCTCTTTTTGTATTATTTCAGATTTTTTTTATGCTGAATGATTTCAATAATAATAACCAAGTTCGATCTCCGGCAGGTTTTCACTTTTCGTAATTAGGTTTTTTGACACTTTATTGAAGCTTGATCATTTCCAAATCATTTTAAAATAGCTTTTTTTAACCTCTCGCGTCCGGCCCTGGTTTAATTCATGGTCCGAAGCTAGAGGGAATGGAAAGCCGTCACCTACTTCTGCGAAGCAGTCATGCTAGCGAAGGAGGTCGCGGCACATAAGAGGGTAAAAACCATTCGTTCCAGCCGCCGCGTGAGACGCACCGGGTGTCGGCGGCCCACCGTAGGCGCGGGCCTGTGGATGGTGAGCAGGGGGTTACAGGGCTGTTCGAAAGAGAGACATGATAACATGGATGGGTTTAAGTTAGTAAAAGTCTGACACTCCCTTCCGCTCTGCTCAGAGCGGGAGGGATCCGTAAAAAAAGGCTGTCGAGGGAAGCCCTTATTTGGAAAAACATAAGTTGCTTTTACTGTAATTGTTATACATGCCCATAAACCTTACACTACAGCCGCTCGGGTCTTCAGGTTAAGCCATGCTTGCCTAGGTTGATCTGTGGATGGGTGACGTGACCACCCTTACATACCGAGTTTCCTCCGTGCCTCGGAAAGCACGTTAAGCTGTTGGTCCCAGCTGTCATTTGTCCATCTTTGACAGCCGTTACAGGTAGTCAGTGGCCCCAAAAGTCTGACACCAGACTTATCAAGTGGTACCGTATTTCCCATTATTAACTGGGTTGTGGAGGTCAGATGGGTAGTCGCTCCATGTAAAATACTGGTATTTACCTGCATTCGGTTAGACTGGAAGCCGACCCCAACATAGTTAGGAAAAGGCTAGGCAGATGATGAAACGTTACACTACATTGTACCAACACGATAGTAAATAAAACAATCTAGGTAATTACTATCGTTTACTTCAAACGGCTAAAGAACTTTGTACTTGAACTTGCGGACTACAACTTGGTAAACGTTGTGTCCTTGAAAATTATGATGGGCAGTTACGTTGGCCTTGGATAGACACATAAATTGCTCTTGACATTCTAAACGTCGTCGATGACTATCGGTCGATTCAATGTTACTTATGAACTATAGAATTGATGATATAAAATTACAGTGATATAAGGTGACATTTTTGCATTGTGTTCCCCAGAACCAGTACTGGGTTGTGGAGGTCAGGAAGGCTGCCGTTCATCATCATCAGCATTTCATAATACAAAACTGATATTCAGGAGATTACATGAGCTAAACGCGAGTTTTATAATTACTAAAAGTATATGATTCGCTGCTATAAACAAGACCAGAAAATCATATGATATTCTTCAGGATATATGCTAGCATGATACTGTTTTGAAAACATAATACGATTAATTTGGCTCGATATAAAGAAATCACGAACTTATTTCTAAAAATATCTTTCAAACAATAAAAAATATACTAATATGTATTAGATCATTCAGATTTTTTGGCAAATATTTCTACAAGCAATATATTAGCATGATACTGTTTCAGTTTTTTAATTCAATCAATAGTTTTTTGTAAATCGATCGAAACCACTCGTTTCGCACTATTTGGCCCGCAGTGGCTGACGTAACAACCACTTTGTAGTGCAAGCTGATTAGAACTTTATTCTAACAGCATTTCAAACGAAGTTTGAACCACCACAAATAGAGTTGCTAATTTAAGTCGTCTAAGCGCCTTCAGGCCCCTTATTCACAACCATTCGATTCGCTTCCGATTCGGAAAGTCGTATATCTGTCTTCTTCTGGCATTACGAAAACGATCGAGATAGACATACGACTTTCCGAATCGGAAGCGAGTCGAATGGTTGTGAATAAGGGGCCAGGTGCATTCGTTTTGACTGCCATGAAAGCCTACGTTGTCATAATTCGGAAAAGTAAAAAAAAATGGTAGAAATGACCGAGCAGTGAGTTACCGTAGCTGGTAGGAGTCTTTAAATTCAATTCAGAGTATAAAACTAGTATCATCTAGTACGATCGTGGATTTGTCCTATTTGGTAAACTAGCCGATGCCGTGGCTTCGCCCGCATAAAATAATATACTAAAACCTTCCTCTTGAATCAGTCTATCTATTAAAAAAATCCGTAGCGCAGTTTGAAAGATCTAAGCTAAGATCTAATACATAGGAACAGACAGACGCGGCAGGAGACTTTGTTTTATAATATTTGATAGTGATACTGATATTCAGGTGCATCGGTTTTGACTGCCATGAAAGCCTACGTAGACATAGTTGGAAAAAGTAAAAAAAAATATAGAAATGACTGAACAGTGATTTACCGTAGCTGGTAGGTTTTAAATTAAACTCGGGTTATAAAACTAGTATCATCTACTACGATCGTGGTTTTGTGTTATATCGTAGGTACTCGTATGTTTAATTATTTTGTTTTATTTATTTATGTTTCATTGCAGAAGGAACCAGTGCAAGTTATTTTTGCATAACATACCATTTATAATTCCGAAGGTGGTACAAATGTAAGGTACAAATGTACCTAACAACCGAAGAATGGCGCAGCGGTAGTGAGGCTGCCTTACGTTCTTAGGGTCCCGGATTCGAATCCCGGTAGGAGTAAATGTTTGTGTGACGAGCATGTACATTTGTTTCCAAGTCACGGATGTTTATTTGTATAATATGTATGTATTTACAAACAAAAAGTATATAATTATGTAGTATATCAACTGTCTGGTGACCACGATACAAGGCTTGCTTAGTGTGGCACTAGATGGCGCTGTGTGTAATGTCCGACGATATATTATTTATTTATTTTATATTTAAGTACAGCCACTTTTCGCCAGTTATATTTAAGTCCTACGTAATAGAGGGCGATCTTATTGCACAAATCCAGACTCTGTGGCTGCTACTTAAAAAATCCTGAAAAAAAAGCCCAATAGCACTTTGCCCGACCCAGAAATTGAACTCAGGACCTCTTGGCCCGCAGTTGCGTTTGTGACTAACAGACCAAAAGGGCAGTCTATCAAGGCATGCTGTAATATTTAGTACCAAATTGTCCCAGAGTATGAAAAAAATGTTTTCAAGCCAATCATAATAAATTAATTTCGTAGGTACCGAAAATGTTGCGTGCAAATCAAGAACAAAAACCAAAATGGTAATTCTATAAATATAGAAAAATGCTTTCCCAACCAACAATTTATTACGGCATTAAAATTAATCGTTGCTGAAAACACTTCCCTTCGGGGTCTATTACAGTAAATTTGAGGATTAAAGGAATTTCAGTCGTTAAGTAGAATACCAATTTGTGCGCAAAATTAACAACTGTTGGTAATAATCATAAATGTCATGAAGAGCAATTCACATTTTATTTTATTAGGCCAAAGAATAAGGGTGGTTTCGATGTCGAGTTTCTTTGTAGTTTATTTTCATTGGAAAATGTAAGAATTGATAATTTAATACATTGATATTTTTTGTAATACAGTAAAATTCAAGTTAAACCTTGAGAAGGATAGTTTGGTGAAGATGTGTTCGTCCGCATATGTACACTACTTCAGAATCTTTTCCGCTATGTCGATAATGTCGACTCGTGCTTTTCCTCGGTTTTGATGCATTGTCTATATGCATGTAATACGTAAAGACATTCGCAAGAAAATCAAGGTTACCGACCTAGCCTGAAGAATTGCCAAACTTAAGTGGCAGTGGGCAAGGCACATTGCTCGCAGAACGGATGGTCGATGGGGTCGAAAAGTCCAGGGGTTGCGACCGCGAACCGGATGACATTGAGTTAGAAAACCGAACAAGGTGGACTGACGACCTGGTGAAGGTCGCAGAAATCCGCTCAATGCGAGTTGCATGGGACCGATCAATGTGGTGACACTTGGGGGACGCCTATGTCTAGATGTGGACGTCTTTCGGCTGAAATGATGATAATGATTATAATACGTACTATACATGTATTTTACAACTAAACGCCTGCTTGTGGGGCTGCGGGACTGTTCCGGGGCTGCGAACTGTTCAAAAGTGATACCGCGGCCCCGGAACATAAAGAGCAAGGAAGGAACATGGATGGGTTTTAGTCAGTTAAAGTCTGACACTCCGTCCCGTTTCGCCCAGAGTGGGAGAATTTATTTGATATCTTACTCTTATTCCCATTTATTTGGGATCAGGCAGTATGAGTACTTCTTCCGTACTTGTCTACTACTCGTCATCTTAGCAATCCTTTCTAGCCGTATCATAGCTTACACAGTCTATCTTTTCTTTCTTTGGTCTTCTTTTACTCTCCTAGCCATCCACAATAATATCCACATATTCAAAATATTCCTCCCGACTTTTTCTATTGAGATTAAACTACTATAATGGCGCACTAATACACCTGGTAATTCTCCTTATTTGACTGCCTAAGGAATTTGGGCAAGCGACCAAGTGTAAATGAACTGTAGTCAAGTAATGTAGTTCACACTTTATACATAGTTTGGGTTACACGAATTTATAACAGACGCTGGGCCGACAGTCTCGACAGAGATAACGACAGAATCGATAAATTTCGATCGTTGATTACTAACAAATAAATTCGGTTGCAATAATTATGCTTACGAGAAACGCGTCTTGGATGTAGAAACTTTAATTCACAAGTCAACAAAAAAAATATTTTTCTTTAGTGAATATTTTCTGATTGTATACATCGAAAAAGAAGCAGAAACTCTATTTATAATAAATAAAGTTTGCTTTTGTACCTTTACACAATGTAAAACGAATATTATAATGTTTTAGCAGTTTTTTTAGGAGCCGTTGCATAGAAGATACAGGAGAGGGGCAGGGGGGGCTGTAGGTGTGTAGCGGGAGTGACAAACTGTCAACGGCAGTGTGCGCGTGCGCTTTGCAAAGGAATAACGTATTTTATGTTTCGGGAGGTCTAAAATGTCTTCCAAAAAGTGCAAACATCCCGTGGACTCTTTTTGTTATATTTGCGGCGAATTCATTAAAGTGAGAGCCAAAAAAATTTGTTTGTCGTCAAATACAAGACTTTGTGAAGCCTGATATGCTTCACAACTTCAAAGTTATGGGTTGCAGAATGTCATTGAAAGTTCACATGATACATGCTCATTTGGATAACTTTAAAGACAACTTAGGTGCATATTCGGAAGAGCAAGGGGAACGTTTCCACCAAGATGTAATGAACTTTGAAAAGCGTTATCAAGGACAATATAATGAAAACGTGATGGGTGACTACATTTGGGGGCTCATACGAAAAAGTTCCAACTTAGACAAAAGAAATACCAAGTCTGTTCATTTTTAAAGTCTTATTTGTATTATTTTTTGTATTTGTGGGTTTATATATGCCGTCTTGTATAATTAAAGTCAATAAAAAAATGTGAATTCAAAACTGTTTTCCTTTTACATGTAATAATTGAAATTAAAAAATAGAGCTTTTCGTAAAAAATAAATATCGTTGTAGTAACTACAAAAGCAAACTTTAATAGATAAAAATATTTTTTCTTTAATTAGTTAGGCATAAGTAATCAAAATCAGAGGTACAGAACGCAGACTCAAAATTCGTGTTGACCCGTGATTCGCAAGCATCATTATTGCAACCGAATTCATTCCTTAGTAATTAGCAACCGAAAGTTTTGTTTTCTTTTTTAGATTTTGTCGTTATGTCTGTCGAGACTGCCGGCCCTGTTTTCTTTGTATGTATATCTGAGCACGTGTGTGCAGGTGCTCGACTTCATTCAAACTTTTCGAAGTTTTCAGTCTATATCACAGTGGGATGACCTGTGTATGCATTGGGTGCCCGAATTTGAGTCAAATCGAGTACCGAATACGGGCTAACGACCAAGTGTTATTGGGCGAAATTGTTTGTTATTGCAGCCAATGTCAAAATTGCAGCTAACGTAAAAAGCAACAGGGCTAATTTCACAGATGATAAATTCAATGAGGAGTTTGAACATTAATTGTTGGCTCGAGTAACCCAATTGCCCGACATTTTAATGTATCAGCAGACTTCTCAAATTAAATTACAAAGTTTTTTATTGCGTTCTGTAAATTGAATTATCAGGGAGAGTAAAATAAGTTTTTCCTGAATTAGGAAGTTTCTTTCAATTGTTTTTTTCGGGAAGGTAATTTTCTTCTTTTCCTCAACAGCCTGTTGCTCAGAACAGGGAATAACAAAATTATGGTAAGTTTGTCTACTTCTTATAAATGCATTTGCCACTTTTTAAGTTAAACCTGTTTTCTTGTGATAAAGTTGTTATAAATATTCTACTTTAGTTTTTCAAGCATTTTCCCAAAGGGCTTTTACGCGTTGTAGTTAAAGTATTTGCATACACTTTCACGACACAGTTACGGGATATCTTCTGTGATTTTAGAATATTATGATGTCCCGATATTTCAACGCTGTTGCAAGCGCCATGATTCTGGAGAACGCGGGTGGATGATAAATACTTTATCAGTATACAGAAAAATCTATTATCCTCTTTCTTAGGCCTACCTCTAGTAAGTTTCGTAGTGAGACAGTCAAATTTAAAACGAACTTTATTTGTCTTGTATCCTGTTGATTATGAAGTAGTTGCTTTGTATTTAAATAAATAACATATCGTTCAAACTCAAACTCGAACGCATTTGCTTCAATTAAACCGCATCAAAATTGTCAAGGAGTTGCCCAGTTTGGTGGAAAGTTAAAAGTTGTTCACCGGACCAAAGCGCAGATCTGTAAGGAAAAAAACGGACAAGAAACTCCAAGGAAACAAAACAGGAATGTTACATTCTACCATTCGCATAGATACCTATAACTTTTGTAGCTAAAAATACGATAGAATTTGAAGTAGGCAGCTTAGGGTTTCCCAAAGGGTCTGTAAGATCAAGGGAAGTGAATGATTTCGCCCTCCACGCGCTGTATATTACATCCAGAGGTCTATAATACTCGTTTATTAAAGAAATCTCAAGGACGCGTTTCCTCGAAGGTCTTGAAAAAATCCGCGGCGCTCTTAGGAAATCCGGTCGCAAAAAAGTCAGGGCTGAAATATAAGGGTATATACTGTTCTTTTTTACTGTTCATGAACTGAATATTACAGAATAAAATAATAATCTGTATTACTAGTAAATTGGATATATGTGTACAAATTTGGCCGAATATGATTTGCTTATAGGTCACTGTTTTAGACTTTCACGGTTTTGCACCACACTTAGGGCGATTGTGCACTACAAGGAATTTTACTGTCCGGCAGTCCGATTTTTTACGGTCCGATATGACACGCCATATAATATATATACTAGTTTGTGCACTATACGTAATTTTACCGTCCGACATTTTACTTTTCCCCATTCCGGAACGGAACTGCCGACGGTCCAAGAAACTCATCGTTCAGAGTAATTTCGCGTGCGTGGCGTTTAGTTTCAAAGACAGAGCTACCCTAAACTGAGGCGTATCATCCGAGTAAAGACGGACAAGTGCACAAGCCAATCATCCGTTTTTTTCATGCCACTTCGGACCGTAAAAAGTCGGATGTTCGTACAGTAAAATTCCTTGTAGTGCACAATCGCCCTTAAAGTATTTATTATATCCGTGATTTTCATTTGATTCTATGAGCTCCCGATATTTCGACGCTGCTTGCAACAGCGTCGAAATGTCGTGATCGCGGGAATAATATATCGGGAGCTCATAGAATAATCCCGTAAGCACTTTATGCATTTAAGTGTCAAAGAAGTGCATTGGTACTCGTACTAGAATAACCCCCTTTATCATGAAACAATAAATCCTTGCAAACCGATTGCTATATTATCACCTTCCTCCGGTCCAGATGGATAGATCTAACATAGGTAATAATTTAATTTTGAAAATTTCCTTACAAAAATAAAATGTTGTGGTTTGTGGACTGAGTATGTTTGTGTGTGTATCGGGAAGTGTGCGTCTTGAAATCTAAAAGGATAATCGATAAGGATAAAGATCTAATATCAATGTAAAACTCACTCATAAGTAAGTGAGTGATATTAGGTACACTGACAGTATTTACTTTGCCTAAAACTTTAAATAAAACTAGTTCAGATATAAATGTTCCCCTAACCTGTTTCAAATTCTATCGATCCCATTTCATTGTAATTTTCAGACTTTCACTCAAATTACCACAAATGACTTTAGTCCACAACCATACCCCACAATTCCACTTTCCTAACACATTACACTGAACTCGTATCATAAAACTAATCATAATAGTAACACGATTAAGTTATAACATGAGCCATTGTGCGCTGGTTATGGCTAGCATTAAACACGCACTTCCAAGAATAAATGACAAGCCTTTTAATATGTTAATGGCTCCATTTCGGTACAGTAATGTAATAAACGATGATATTCTTGGCGGTTTTACCTGGGAATTCGTGAGTGGAGCTTGTTGTTTGCACACCTAAGTTTGTATGGAAGATGATTATGGCTTGGGTTTTCCAGGGATGACTGTCTTAAGGTTTCTTGGATGTAATCACAGAAATTCTCTTAACAAATTTTCAGTTAGTCTTCAATTTTATACAGGGACACCACATTGTATGAAAAGCACTCTTCCTCTTAAAGTATGGTGAGTATCATCGGTTTTTAAGTAATAACAGCCGCACGTGCCAATGTTCACGGTGAAGCAGCACTTGCCAAGATCGGTCAGTAAATGGGTGACCACCCTTATGTACCAAGTTTCCTCCCTGACTCAAAATGAACGTTAAACTGTTGGTTCTGGCTGTCATTTGTTGAGTTTAGACAGTCTCTACTCAGTGGCCCGAAATTCTGACAACAAGGGATATCGTATTGCCGGGGCTGAGGGACTGTTCGAAAGACATATCTTTGGGGAAGAAAGATGTATCGTGGGCCCATGGTATACGTGGCCCCGGAACACAACGTGGATGGGTTTTAGAAAGTAAAAGTCAGATACTCCCTTCTGCTCCGCCCAGAGCGGGAGGAGTAATTTAATGATTTTCCATCCGGAAAAAAAGGGATACCGTATCACTCAGTACCAATTGATTTGTATTGTGGTGGTCAGTTTGTCAGTCGGTCCATGTAAAGTACTGTATTCTGATAGTTCGATTGGAAGCCGACCCTTACATATAGTTGGGAAAAGGATAGGCAGATTATGATGATGATAATCGATTTTTCAAGCCATTTTTTTATTGACTTCGTACAGTGAAGGATTAAATTAAACTTTGAAAAGTCAAATTATTGTAGTCTTTTGAATTCTACCCGATCTAGCTAATCTGCCTACATTCCAACTCTCATAATCTCAGTTTTTGTAACCCACACTCAGTCAGCTATTTACTTGGTACATTATATTACGTAGAACATAACATACTTTTTATTTTCCTTTGATCAATTAATTACATTTGACAAGAAGGTGGTGCGATGCCAATCCCTAGCAAAGTCCCACTATGAAACGATTCCGATTGCAGCTAATGAGCAGTTTCGAGCTATGCAGCACAAGAACTTTTCAGGTACGTATGGAAAATGTGTATGAATCCAGGGGGAGTAGTAACTGTCGGGGTTGCGGGACTCTTCGAAAGAGATACCGTGGCCCCGGAACATAAAGGGCGAGGAAGGAACATGGATGGGTTTTAGTCAGTAAAGGTCTGACACTCCCGCTCCCCCCAGAGTGAGAGAAGTTATTTGATGATTTCAAATCCAAAAACAAAAAGCGGGAGTAGTAAACAGAGATCTTTATGTAATAAATAAGTCACAAGTCTGTTTTAAGTTATCACGGTTCACAACTAAGCTTAAAATGTCACTTACGAGATATCTTCCGTGATTGATATTTATATTGCGCTCCCGATATTTCGACGCTGTTGCAAGCGCAATAATCGTTGTTGTTGACATTTAAGGTGAATGCGTCAGGGTGGTCCGCGAAATTCAAATTTTCTTACGTATTTTGCAATTTGCAGGGCAGTGCTAAGTTTTATGTTGACAAACATATCGGTCGCGAATGTAAGACGTATTAAGTTACAGAATTATAGTCATCAAAATCATCAATACAACCCTCCAAGTTCATAAGACTCGAAGAAGGACTTTGAGCGTGAAAAATTCGTTCATCGAGTCTTACGAACTCTTACACGAAGTCTTACAAAAATTTGAATTTCGCAGGCTACTTTGAAGCATCTCCCTTAAGTAAGTGACATTTTAAGTTTGTCACATTTGCTCTTTATAAAGCTGTGTGGATGAGTATAAAAGTAGAGGAAGACCAAAGAAACGATGGGTGGACTGTGTCAAGGATGTTATGGCAAGAAAGGAGTGTGTGTACTATTAGGTACTAACCAAATAGTACACCCACAATGGCCAATGTAATCTCTTACCCCCCTAAAGACTATTCCCTTATGCAGGCACTCGTCCACTACAGAAGCGGTTATGTATAAAATTACCTCTTTCTTTGTTCTTTTCGTAAAAAGAGTGGTCAGACATCTGTGATCATTGTTAGAAATCACAGATGTGCCAGTTTTTTTTTTTAACATTGCATTTTTAACAACTCCGTGATTTTTTCATTGTAACAGCTATTGGTCACATCTTTCTCGTTTTGTTTTGTTTTGACTACTATTGGTTCTCACAAAAATGTGCGGTTCGCAGATGTGGTCATCGGTGCAAGCGATTTTGGTTTAAGAATATAAAGAGACTCTGCCAAACTCTTCGCGGATTTGACGACCCAAATAGCGTAGCGGTATTGCCTTACGGTCTTAGGGTCCTGAGTTCGAATCCCGGTAGGAGCAAATGTTTTTGTGATGAGCATGGGTATTTGTTTCCGAGTCATGGATGTTTATATGAATAATAAGTATGTATTTACAAACAAAAAGTATATATGTAGTATATAATTATGTCACCGTAAAATTGTCAAATACGTTATATTGTAATATCACTAGCGATATTGTAAAAACTCGAAATATTGTCAAATGAACATACTGCTTACAACAAAACGCATTATTTTTCGTGAAATGCATGCGATGGTAGTCAACTCACGCCTTGCCCAGTGGTACAACTCTCATGAAAAGATATTGTACTATTCCTGAGAAATACCGATTATTATAACCTAACCTTAAAACACTTTATATTCCCCTAAAAAGCGTAGTCAACGGAGCCCCGCTTCGCGGGGCCCTTGTTTCCAAGTGCAGGGTTTAAAGGAACCTAACTAACCTAACGGGGGGGTGCCCCAAGTTCCGATTATGAGGGCAGATATACTTCCGTATATTCAGTTGAAAATAATTCGAGAGTTTACAATATCGCTAGAGAGACACGTTATATTGTAATATAACGTATTTGACAATTTTACGGTGACATATATAAACTATCTGATGACCACGATACAAGCTTTGCTTAGTGTGGTACTAGATGGTGCTGTGTGTAATGTCCAGCGATATTTACTTATTTTATTTATTGAAAGCGTGATGTTATGTTACGTTGTATTTTGTTAAAGAATTTAAAACGTGTAGTTAAGTATAAACGTCACCTGGTTTTTATTTCAATTAACACGACACATCGGTAGGTAACGACTGGCAATGAGTTTAATGGGACAAATTGTAGCACTTGCTTTAACGACACGTAATTATACTTAATGGTTCGTTTACGTTCATAAAATAATTAATGTTTTTCATGTTATTGGGTGCTAAATGTGTAGGCATGCTAGCTGATGTGAAGAGGTCATCGTCACTGGTGGATGTTTGCATAAGCGGAGCCATCGCAGGTGCGTGATGTCTCGGTTAACTAAGAAAATAATTAAGACATGATTAATGATCTTTTAAAATAAATATAAACGGAAAGACCTCAAATGGCACTTGTCCGTCATTGTGATATGTTTTTGTTCTACACCATACCTGGGAGCCTTCTAGTTACGGAGGTATTGGGTCAAAGTTCCAACTTTTCAACCAGTTTTTTTATGTTAGATTTTTACTGTAAACACATCCACACACAGCCCTTGTACAGTCAGCAAAAGAGTTAGGTATGCAGGCTAGCAATCTTCTTACGACTATTATAAATGTAAAAGTCTGTTAAGTCTATTCAATGATTCCACCAGCACCAACAACTTTCTTTTTTTTTCTTTTTTTCTTTCTTTTTTTGTGGTTACAAATCATGATTTTTCACCGCAAAGAGAGCTGAGTTGTTTCCCAGCAATAATCATTGCGTTAAGTTACTTAGTTTGATGTATGTACAGAATGCTTGGTTGACGGCTTCGTGATAAGTCTGTTTACACCCTGTATTTCAATTCCCAGATAAGGCAAAGTGTTATTGGGTTTTTTCATCAGTAATTACTCATTACTAGCCACGGCTCCTGAATTTGTATCGGTTGATGGCAATAAGTTTGCTCCCTATTGGATGGGACTTAAACATAATGGCGAAATATGGGTATACAAAAAGTACGCCTTTGCCTAACAAAATCAAAAATCTAAATATTTGATGTCACATAGGTCTAGATGAGCACTTATAAAACGTCGAAGAAGGTGAACGGTTCGCGTTGTTCGATTCCACGGAGAAGGGAACAATGCGAGAATTACAGGTGTGATTTATGTAAATTTTGTAAGTGATTCAAAATCTGCATGTAATGTTTATTTGTAGAAAGCCTTGCAAACCAGAATAAAGACAAAACATTTTCTATTTATATGTATAGAGCGGCGGCAAAAAAAGGAAGGTATAATCTTGAAAATAAAGAGATATTTAAACATACATTTTACCGAATTAATTCGAAAATTACCCACATAACCACAATATAAATACATAATTCCACGCACGATACCTATAATCACAGTACAAACAGGCTCGTGCATACAATTTTATTTTACGTTCAAACAAAATTAATGTAATAATATGATTACATTTGCTTACCTGCTCGTAGCTCAACTGAATATTATGATTGATTCGAAGTGGGAGCTACCTAGAATTCTGAAAGACCTAAGTACATACAATCAATCAAAGTAGACGTTAGTCTTGAGTAGAAATGCTTTATTCCAGTGTCAAAATATTTACTGTGGAGACAAATTGGTAGGATGATGCTATTTTGCAAAAAAAAAGGGTTTTTTTTTGCTATATGACTTGTTTTTAAATAATTCTGTTTTATGGATTTAGAAAACTGATTCATAGCTTTAGAGTGATTTTATTCTTAGTCCGTTCACGAGTTCAATTTTGTAATAACATCAGAAAATTATTAAAAAGCACTTCAATTTTAGATCATAAAGTGAGTACTTTGTCGATCGGAATACCTTTCTGCTTTGAAGACCAAAATGGTTATAATAAACTCAAAGGAAAATCAACGAATTATTTTCTCAAGAAATGATAAGCTTGCAAAACAGATCAAATCACCTCGTCTCACAGCAACTGAAATAGATTCAAATCATTCAATTTAAATCAACACAAGTCTTGCTTTGAGCACACACTTTTTGTATCTAGTAATCGTTCAATCTATCCCTAAGGAAATCAGTTGAATGTTCCCCACAATACTAGTATCAGCCGCCATCTTTATAGTCAAGGAGCTAACCACTTAAATAGATTGTTGATAGCCACATCATTAATCTTTACTGGACCCGGCTCATTTACTATGTGACATCATAGACTTATACCATAGATCTTCTTTTGTTAAACCTTATCATTCTGGAAAGGGTTTATATTTAAAGAATAAGGCTGGGGACAGAATCAGCCCGAGTTCGGCTCGATCAATTGATTTTAGATTAATTTTGCAGCTATTTTTGGAGATGGGTTATTAAAGTCTTGGCAGGGATTGAGCAACTTTTCCGTCAGAATTCGTAAAAGGTCAGGTTAAATTTGATTAAGTTGGTGACATAATTGGCTGATGGTAGACTCTATCGATACTAAGTGGTACTTTTCAAAAACTTATAAAACCTGATATTGAACAGATTTGACGGTAGAAATACGAATAGGTTACAGAAGGCTTTCTGTTTTTAGCAAAATGTTGACAAAACGATTCTTTTTTAATGCATGCTTCTATTTTAACACACAACGTAATCAAATTTTGGAAGTGCGTGGAGCCAGTAGGTAGATAGTGGAACTCTTCAGTGGCTACTAGTAAACCCCTCGCATTTAGGGTCATATTGTTAGTTTTAATCAGTCCAATTTATTTCACTTGGAGTCAAGGATCTCATGATTGAACCAGGTGTTTAGGGAAACTCAAAAATTATATTTTAATGCGTGATATGAGTGTGTGTAACTTACATTATTGACATGACATAATTTTATGACGGCACCCTTTGTTTGTTAACTAAGTTATTCAGAATCAAAATCAAAGCATTTATTTCAAGTAGGCCAATAACAAGCAGTTTTGAATTGTCGAAACAAAGATGAAAATTAAATGTAGCTACAGTCCCAGTCACAAGACATAAAAACTGTGAAAGTACTGTAGTTGCCCATTCCCTAACGTAGATCTCTATGGAGAAGAACGGGCAAGAAACTCCATGGACACTCTTTTAAATCAAATTATTGTTACAAAATCTTGGTCACATCATTCATGTTGAGATGGTAAATTATGTGAGAACAATGTAGCAAGATGTGCACGTTAAAAGTGTCCATAGTAAAAACAAAATAATTCTTTCAAATAAGCCATGGCAACTAAGAGATGACCAGTCACAACTGACAGCGCCCGTTCATGAACATGACGCATGGATCAGCACTATTCAGCTCAACCATTATGAAGGGAGCTAAATGGTCCGACATACGGGCCATCATCAGCGAGACATGTGAGTGAGCATGACATACTCTCAATCGCCAGGGCACATTCAAGTCAAAAACTAAAGTAGGTTTCCAGTGAATGATGATTATTTAGGTTTATTTATAGTCCACAAATGATAGTGACCTTATATCATAATGTCATATCATGATGATGGGTTGGACAAAATGTAATTAACTTACTCAACTAGTATGAGATCACTACCGTTGATTGCAAATGTCAAGTCAAAGCTGTTTAAATAATTTATTTGTCCTAGATTTTAACGATGGCTTTAAATTAATTAGAGACATGCAATCTAAGTCTTTGACGACGCAATAATGACGATATTATTAGTGTCAGACTGTGACTGGCGACAATACAAATTATATTGATTCAAGGTTGAAAGGTTGGGTGAACTGAGTTCAGTTGAAGATACCAGAATGTGTTCAGTAGATCTAGTCATGAGTGCCTTTATTTGAGACACTTTGACAAATAAATTGAGAAAAAATTAATGTTTCGGTGTCGGTGTATGTGTTGGGCATCAATGGATTTAACACAAGCCAATGTGGCGTTAGGTTACCTAACACGTTGCGGGACTGTTCGAAAGAGATACCGCGGCCCCGGAACATGAAGGGCGAGGAAGGAACATGGATGGATTTTCGTCAGTAAAAGTCTGACACTCCCTCCCGCTCCGCCCAGAGTGGGGGAAGTTATTTGATGACTTCCCATCGTAAAAAAAGGTTACCTAACACACTAACCTGAAATTTATAACTTAAAATATGTAGGACTTTTGTTCTATTTCAGAGATGTATTACCTGAGAAAACAAATAAAAATTCTTAATTACAAAAAAAAAAAACAAATTTATTGACAGAAGCAATTCAGTACTTAGCAGTAAGCCTCTCATTGGTTTTCAATTTAAATGTAAATGTAAACATTTGGAATAGTCTATACGTTTAATTTGTACTTATTGATGTCGCTTAAAGTTCAATTACTGTAGGTAGTACTGACTTAGAATTTTAAATTTATTTTAGTTAAGAAATAACTTAACGCTTAATTTTTTCCTTAAAACTTGAAACAAATGAAAATTATGTTTTAAGGAAAATGTTCACAGGTGACTACTGTCTAATTATCTGTAACAATTTCAATACATTTTAATCAAAAATTATATTATTTGCTGATGCCAATTTATTTTAAATAGTTTTGGTACCCCGCACGGTATTTTGCATGTTTTTTAGTCACATGGTACATTTTATATTACTTGAACCTAGTAACTGGCCACGATAATAGCATAATTAGAAATGAAATCCATTCTTTTCAAAAGCTGCGACATGGTACTCGTACATGAAAAAAAATATTTTGAACTAACTCCTATCCTACAATGCAGCAAAATAATCCATCATGAATCTTCATATTAAGAATATCTATCTCAATTTAGCAAGATACACATCTATGTCTATAGACGGTGTTAATACAAGGTTCAGCTTTTCATACAAAGGATTGGCGGCGTTATCGCGTGACGTCATCTTTTCTATTGTCGTATCGGATTTACAAGGCGTCTTAATTCTACGAGGTCGAATATTGTTGCGATTAATCTTTCAGCTATATAGCTATCTTATATCAGTGGGACGGTATATTTCATGATAAGAAAATTTACTTTCTACAAAATCATAAATTGTTTTTATTTTATTTAATAGGATTTCTTGATTTTGTGGAATGTTTTTATTATTTCACCTTTAGATAAAATAATATTCACAAGATTCAAGTTATCGATAAAAACTAGAAAGTACTTTTTTGAACTAAAATATACTGCTGTGGGCCAAGATTACTATGCAAAAATCGATGATGTAAAATAAAAAATGTATGAAATTGATATATGCCTTTTGTGTCGTGTTTTGTGGTGAAAACTTCGCAATATAATTATGATAACAGTCAAAAAATTCCTAAATCGTCATTTTTTTGTACATTTTTTTTATCTGTGTGTTTTTTTTTAATTGTGTTAGAAATCCTTGAAAAATTCAACAAAAAAGGTTCAGTAATAGGAACTTGGCGTGGCCCGCTCAACATTCCATTCTTGTTTAGAGTCATTAGAAAAGCATAACTGTGTGAGTAGAAACAACTCATTATTTATTATCATCGGCGCTCGCTTTTAATTATGTTATACCTGTTGTCTCTCGGTGAAAATCGATACTGTTTTGTACCTATTACCTTATAGAATTAAATGCAAAGCGACTGTTTGTAAGGATGGAAATACTGATATCCCTACTAGTGGCAAGTATGCAGCATAAAGTAACAAAAACATTTTTTAAGAAGTTGAAACTTCTTTAGGCGCGTTGAACACTTTTTGAGTGAACAAAAATCATGGATGGAACTGGCGTGATTGTCACTTTATTTTAGCGCCCGGCCTCAAAGACTGCCCTGTATGTTTATTATAATTGTTCACTTCTTAAATATTTTAAATATGAGACCATGCACAATATTGCACAGCTTACACACAAAGAATAGATAGTGACAACATAATAACAACCGCTCAGATTAATCATCAGGTTAAGCTTAATCTGAGCGGTTGTTAATTTTAATTTGATTTGATTTTGGTTTTATTTAATTTAATTTTAGTTTTGTTTAATTTAATTTTGGTATTATTTAATTTAATTTAAGTTTTATTTAATTTAATTTTAGTTTTATTTAATTTAATTTTAAGTGTCATTTATTTTTCAATTTAATTATTTGGTTTCTTATTTTTTTATTGATTTTGAGTTTGATTTTATTGTCTAATTTCTTACTTAGTAATGTTAATGTAAACCGTAAGAGAGGAAAGTACCTAATAGAAATAATTTGTTGCTCAAAATGTATTTCCTATAATTTGTTTGTTATGTCATAAGTATTAGACATAAAACATTTTTTTAAGCTGCATTTGCATAGGCTGGTCTGTGAATGAATTTCCTTAGAGCTTTAAAAACTCTTTTAGCCGTTGGTTCCGGCTGAAATTTGTAGATCTTTGACAGTCGGTACAGGTAGTGGCCCGAATTTCTGACAACCAGTCTTACCAAGGCGTATTGTATTACCCAGTACTAACAGAGTTCTAGAGGATTCATGTATAATACTGGTATTCAGCTGTAATTTAGATGGGAAAAGGCTAGGCAGCTGGTATAAGATCTATCCTTGTCTTCCAAAACCTACCTACTCTAAGTCCATTAGGTTATTATATTTTGTCTATTATTTTCCACAATGATAAGCACGTCACTTGCAAACGACGCAAAGAAAATAGAGATGTCATTTTGCGGTCTCTTACATAATATTTCTCGGTTCTCCCCAAGAATAGTTCAGACGGATTTTATATTGAAAATTGCGTTCGATTTTCATTTTAGCTTAGACAAGTAATGATTGTTGAGAAAAATACGTTAGTTATAAAATTATGTGCTTGTGTGTAGTGTGTATAGGTTCACTGGTACAATTTATTTTATTTCGAAGAAAGTAAGTAAGTATATTTATTTTATTAGTATAGAAGCTCTTAGAAGATAATTTCTTATATTCTCTAGCGGTTTATGAGATGTATTTGACAAGTCTATAATGATCAACTAAAGTTTATCACGAACGAATTATCTTAGTAAAAAAACATCTTTCTTCAAGTTTGTAGCTACTACGCTTTTTGTGTGGCTTTTATTTTTAAATCCGTTGCCATTTTTCCCTTGTGGGCTGTGACGGCTACACTAGTGGGAACTTACGTGTTATGAAGATAACGGTTTGTCTTGTAAATACTGTTTTAAGATAAGCATTTTATAGGTCATTTACCGGTCCATAGCCACTGTATATCTGCCACTGTTATAATGTACTTACGTATTCGTTATGACATTTTGTTTTTTGTTGAAGAATTTTTAGATGGCAGATACGTTGCCTTTTGTGTCGTGTTTTGTGGTGAAAACTTTGCAATATGTGATCAGAAGATGTAATTATTCGTCATATTTTTTTTTTTTTTGTATTGATTTTATATTTTATTTTGTTTTGTTTCGTTTCGTGTCGTTTCGTTTCGTTTCGTTTCGTTTCGTTTCGTTTTGTTTTGTTTTGTTTTGTTTTGTTATGTTTTGTTTTGTTTTGTTGTTTTAATCTGTGAGCTTGTACTGACGTCAAATAAACATAATTCTTTCTTTTCTTTTCTTTTCGGTTCGGAGGATTTTGAAATCTATAATAAAGCTAACATAAATCATATTGATTTTAGTCAGTAGTGATGTTAGAAATATTTAGAACAAGTTGGCAACAAATTCAAATGTTTGATGCCAGCTAGTATCAGCAGATGTGAATAAAGTCTCAAAACCAAGTAAATATGATTGAAAATAGAAAACAATTCGTATTTATAATATTCGTCTATTTATGCAAGTTCATGTCAGTTCCACTGTATGTTAGTAGAAATGGCCCGTTTATTTTTATAGCCTAAGGGCTTACCTTAGGCAACCAAACAAGGCCATGTAGCACAGAAAACTTGGAGTTTCACAACCATCTTTCATCTTTAACAATGTTTTAAGCAAGTCTTTGAGCTGAAACTTTCCAAAGAATAATGTGTAATTAACCAGTCAAGTTTCAATACATTAGCTGAAACTTTTGAACTTGCCGACCGCTAAATGTTTACGAACGTTTTCGAACAAATTATGATAATTACCGAACAGTGTAGTGAGACCCGTGATTTGATGAAGGATTGGTAGAATTTAGAGGTCAAGATTAGTAGGTGTCTTAAACAGGTGCTTATTCACATGTGGTGTACAATTTAGAAAATGTTTCTTGTAGCTTTGTTTTAAGTCGTAAAGTAGGTATCAGACGGTTGGTTGTTAGTACTGGTAATTCAAAACGTATATTTTTTGGTATTAATTATGCTTTCAAAGCGTTTCATATTCATTCAAAAACTTTGTAACAGGGTTGATAAGCTGTTCGATAGCTCAAAGCGATTATCGTGGTGTCGCCATATGATGAGTAGGAATGAAAATAATGTAGTGAGGGAAATTTTGAGTATGAATATGGATGGCTAAAGGAGTCGTGGAAGACCAAAGAAACAATGAATGGCATGTGTGTAGAATGGCATGACTAGAAAAAAAAAGAAAAGGTGTCTGATGAGATGACGATAAATAGAGGAGTATGGAAGAAGAAGACATGCTGCGCCGACCACAAATAAATTGGGATAAGAGTAAGAGAATGATGATGAAATCAATCCAATATTTTTAGGGTTTCGTAGCCAAATGGCAAAAACGGAACCCTTATAGATTCGTCATGTCTGTCTGTCTGTCGGTCTGTCTGTCTGTCTGCGCGTCCGTATGTCACAGACACTTTTTTCCGAAACTATAAGATCTATGCTGTTGAAACTTGGTAAGTAGATGTATTCTGTGAACCGCATTAAGATTTTCAAATAAAAATAGAAAAAAACAATAAAGTTGGGGGTTCCCATACTTAGAACTGAAACTCATTTTTTTTTTCATCAAGCCTATGCGTGTGGGATGTCTATGGATAGGTCTTCAAAAATGATATTTGAAAATGAGGTTTCTAATATTTTTTTTTTCTAAAATGTGTAACCCCCCGCTATGTAACTTCTAAAATAAGAGAATGATAAAACTAAAAAATTTATGATGTACATTACTATGTAAACTTCCACCGAAAGTAGTTTTGAACGAGATCTAGTAAGTAGTTTTTTTTAATGCGTCATAAATCGTAAACAGCTATTTACCTTTCATTAAATCTGCTACGGAACCGCACTTGGCCTCTTTTTTTTTCTTATAGCTGATAAAAGCTGGGTTGTTTATGACGTGCAAGTAAAAACAATGAAAAAGATGATTTTACTAAACAAAAAGAATACTAGGTGGGCCTATTTTGTTCACCGATGCATAACTCTTTTGTCTGTTATCTTAACCACCTCCGACCAAACATAGCAGGTTGAGAGGTGCTTCAAACACGTCGAAATTTTGGGTGAACGTGTTCATTAAAACGAACAACGATTGTTCTGAAAACTTTTGTTTCGCGGCTCTTTTTTTTGAGCATTTTTGGGAAAATTTGAACAGTGCTACTGAAAATTGGTATCAAATCTCATAGGAATTTAATAAACTGTGTTGTTGTCCTTGTATGTTTTTTGGTACATGCACCTGTGGTTTTTATTTTTAACCAGGTGGTAGGCTTCACTCCTAGAGGCAGTGTCTTTTTGACCTTGGGAAACATGATCAAGTCTTGTTATGAATTAAATCAGAGCAATTAAGATAATATAAGATAAAGATTAATTTCTCGCCACAATATCTAAGTAAATTAATAAGTTTCGTGTACAATACATCTGCTTTGTTATACAGTGGGATACTGGTGCATAAGTTAGACGAAAGTCTGTACTTGTTCAAGTGTTCTTTTTGCTCAAGTTCTTGAGTGATCTTAATACGCAGCCAACAAGGCGATTCTCACATGATACTGCTCGCACGTCCGCGCTGATTAGAGAAGATGTCGAAAGAAATGTATGGGCAGAGTGCTCTGCTCGGAGACGCTGTGAGCGCCGCTCGTCCTCACGGTCGGAGGGTATCATGTGTTTAGCATCAACGGATTTCATTGAAACCAATGCGAAAGAAGACCTTATTTTATAAAGTTAACCGTGTAATTCGATTGTACATCGGATTCTCAGAATAATTTTGGCAAACTGCATCCTTACCTAATTTAGAAAAAAAAAAATAGCTTTCATGTTTATATGGTTTAGTAATAAAGACATGAGATTCGTTACACCAGCCTATTGCGCGTACGAGCGAGTGGAATAGCGATAATCGCCAGTCTACAAACTGCACATTTGAAAATGCAATCATTTTTTAAATAGGCACATCGATATTAAACTTAAACAATAATTTGTTACTGTTGATTATTTTGAGCTCCCGTTAGTTCGAATAGTTCGACGCTATTGTGTGTGTATGGCTTGACCGTTTAGCTATGGTGAAGGTAATAAACTGTGTTTATTTATTTATTAAAAGGAGAACCAACAGCTAAAATAAGTGTTGTTGTCGTTGGTAAGGTAAGGTGAAAAAAAAAATTCACTGTTTAATACTTATCTGTTATAACAAAACGGCCAAACCACATATTTTGACTGAGGTACAAACTTAGGAGCTTAGCTCAACATGAGATCTGATATCTTTTTGGCAGTGCGAGCCATGATCTCGTTTTTGGCAACATTTTACACGAAAAAGATTTTGGTGGGATCTAGTTTTCATTTCTAGGAATTCGTAAGCATAGCCCGAATCTAGAAAACGTTTTCACCGAACATCTAGGACCCTTCCATTTCCTTCGCCATTTGTATCGGAAATGAAACTATCGATATTTGCTCAAACAGTTCGTTCATTTGTTGTATCAGGCCTAACTTTATTAGCGAGCAGGATTTGGGATTGTGATAGCGCTAAAAGGGTTCTGTATTCGTTTAGATTGCGTTCTCACAAAAAGAAATTTCTAGAAATAAGATTTTCACATCAATAGCCTACGATCAGAGTGTACTACGTGCGCGTGAGGTCGAAAAACTGTTGTGCGGTTACCGCTTAAAACTGCACTGCAATTCACAATAGTTTGAATGCGTGCAATTTCGACTAACTGAAGCTCAATATCGCACTAGTGCTACAAACTGAAGCTCGACGTCACACTAGTACAACACTTTGCAGCTCGATATCGCGCTAGTGCGACAAATGAAACGAATCATTACGTTCCTTGAACTAAGTAACATTGCGCAATACTGGGAACAGATATATGTACTTAGTGTTGCGATGTTAAAGTTAAAACCGTCTGGTGTCAAGCAGTCCTGGCGGATATTTGGTTCATATTTTTCTGCTTTTTAAAAGGTCATGAGAATATGTTTTTTTTTACAAAATACTGTTTTCTTGTAAGACGCAGATTCTCACCCAGAAGTCAAACATTTCAAGATATTAATTCTTACGGAAAACCCATATTCCATTTACCCAGAAACCTCAAAGCAAAGGTTCCTTTGTCTCTAACAATATTAAATTAACCGGAAACGTTGTAGCCAAAACATATTGTAAGTTATTATTTAGTGTATCTGTGTAAGCTTCTCATTTCCGTATCATTACAGACGGGTATACGAGTACATCGAGGACGTTCAAATTATGAGAGGGCAGATGGGTTTGTATCAACACGCATGGTTGGAAGGGAATTGGAATCCTCTCAAGTATTGCTTTGATGTTTTGTACTACGATATTTACTTATACGTCCTGTTATTATATCATTACAAGACCTGAATTCCTGCTACGCTGCTGTAGGTCGCTTGAGGTCCAAATGATTTTTTTATTTTTCTTCGACTCGGTTCCGTTTGGGGTCGGATTCCAGTCTAACCGGATGCATCTGAATACCAGTATTTTACATGAAGCGACTGCCTATCTGACCTCCACCACCCAGTTAATACTGGGTAACACGATACCCCTTGGTAAGACTGGTTGTCAGACTATTTGAGCCACTGACTACGTGTAACGACTGCCAAAGATGAACAAATGACAGCTGGGACCAACAGCTTAACATGCTTTCCGAGGCACGGAGGAAACTCGGTATGTAAGGGTGGTCTCCCATCCACAGACCAACCTAGGTAAGCACGGCTTGACCTAAAGATCGGCCCGAGCGGCTGTTAATGGTGCCGATTCTCTTGTCACAAATTTCTCTAAACTAGACTAAAAATCACTAAAATTTAGTTTATTCCTGTCAAACGACGTTTCCTATTCTGAAATTGATTAAAATGACATAACTTAAATCAATTATAGTTTGACAGCACTAAGTTATTCAATTTAGTGAAAATGGCAATTTCGCCATTCTGAAATTGACGTTTTTCACCTAAAACTTTGATTGTCAAACTAAATCAGACTATTTTTAATCGAGACTAAAAAGATGTGGAATAAAATTAGTTGTCATGAACTAAAATTTACAAAGCAGATTTCTCTCGTTTTTCTTGAAAGTTTGGATGTGTTTGAGTTCAGAATGGAAGCTTATGTGATTGCAGCAGTTGTCGATTCGGCAGAAAGGTAAATTTAGTGTTATTTTATTATGATACAATACGAAATGCATTCATGAAAACTTACAAGGGAAATCCGCCGATAAGACGACCCACTGACCAGGATTTGCGTACTAAACATCTAATGCACATGCTACTTTACATACACTTCTCATAATCAAAGCCCCTTCCAGGTTTTGTGTAATAACTAATAAGAAATAACTATGTTTTAGAAACTATCAAGAGAGGATTCAATTGGAAAGATAAGAGCAATCCAACGCATTCCAAATGGCAGAGAAGAAATTCAATAAAAAGACACCTAGATCGGGGGCACTTTATTTGGTGGATAAGCTGAATCCTCGTTTGGATGAAGGATTTATCCCCAAACACCTAAAGGTTAGAACGGTTTTGTGTCCTATATATTATATGTATGCAGTAATTCACTTGCTAAAACAAGTTAATTACTGCATACATACAAGGAACTGTAATTCAGTAAGAATTACATTTCCTGGATTTTGTTTTTGTCATAGTGACTTTTATTACGTGATACATTACACCAAGGCATTACTTATTAAAGAAATAAGTTAGTAAATAGTAAATACATGAGGAAAGATCTCAGTGGCTTCTTGGTAGGTCACTTGTAAACTTTATACCTATTGGGTATATCTATTAACTAAGTACATATAAAGTTTTATTTATTTTAGGAACGGATACCCACTATACAGTCATGGCTCATGATTCCCATGGTGGTGCCACGTACGGAAGGGGATGCTTCATTATATTGAGTGCCACTCAAGGGCAAGAAATGTGGTAGAAATGTGTAATAGGCGCCTAGTGAACAGAACCAGAAAATGCTACAAAAATTATTCTGGCATATTGCACCCTGTACAATTGGAAAAATTTGATTGTAAGTGTTTGATTTGATTTATATGTAATTCTGTTTTATTTGTTTTCAAAATAAGAAATCTAATTAAGTGTATCTTTGCAGATGAAGAAGACTTTAATGTCACCGAGCATAGCGAGCAGAGTGCTATTGCGGAGGATACCTGCACAGATTTCCTTGCTGATGCGTGGAAAATTCAGCAATCACTTGTCACTTCTTTTAATTAAATGAAACATTTTATTTCTTTAATGTTAAAATATTTATTTTCTCCTTAAACCTTAATCAATCAATCAAAGCATTTATTTCAAGTAGGCCAGTTACAGGCGCTTTTGAATTGTCGAAACAAAGATAATAATTAAATATAGCTACAGTCCCAGTCACAAGACATAAAAACTGTGAAAGTACTGTAGTTGCCCATTCCCTAGCGTAGATCTCTATGGAGAAGAACGGGCAAGAAACTCCATGGACACTCTTTTAAATCATAATGTTGTTACAAAATCTTGGTTACATCATTCCTGTTGAGATGGTGCATTATGTGAGAACAATGTAGCAAGATGTGCACGATAAAAGTGTCCATAGGTAAAACTAACAAAAACAATTCAAAAATAAAATTATTAATTAAAAAATAAAAACAAAAGCCGTGGCAACCAAGACCAGACCAGTCCCAACCGACAGCGCCCGTTCACGAACATGACGCATGTATCAGCACCATTCAACTCAACCATTTTGAAGGGAACTAAATGACCCGACACACTCGCCACCATCAGCGGGACATTTGAGTGAGCATGACATACTCTTAACCGCCAGGGCACATTCAAGTCAAAAAATAAAAACGAAGGTTTCCAGCGAATGATAGCATTCTAGTACATGGCACTCACACAATATGGGATATGAGGTTATATAATACTAAAGATATTGAATTTATACAATGCAAAGATAGTTGTACAATCTTCAGCAGCTCCAACAATTAACAAAAAAGAGTAGCGATTATGAATCACAAAATTGAAACCGCATATTTAATACATGTTTCTGGATAACATGCGTTGAATGTCATTGGGATCTGCCCCTGCTGGTCCTCCACTAGTAGCCCTGATGGAATCCCTCGCCTTTCTTGCCTTTGTTTTCAATTTTGTCACCCACACACTCCAAATCTGTTGAAATTAAATAAGTTTAGAATACATGAAAATTATGCATGTTCTTATCCAATCCAGTATAACATTTCATCTTACTGAAACAACTTACATTGTTGCCACTGCTCTCAATACTCAATACGTTTATTGCATTCCACAATACTTTGGGATCAGCTTGATTTTCTTCTTGTTTTACCTTTTAGAGTATATACTAGTATAGTGTACACAAGTACCTATACGTTACTTTACTACTACTCGTAAACGAATCGAACATCAAAGAGTATTTATTTGTTAATTAATTATGTTAACCGACCAACAAAATAATAATATTATTGACGTGTGACATCTGACATGACAATCAAAACAAAGATAGGGCTTTCCTTCCAAACGCCGACGAAAATAACGGTTATTTTCAACTACAAAACCGAACATATTTTTTTAAGATCAAATTTTTATTTATTAATAAGCTAAAATTAGACTGAAATAAATAACAGGACAAATCATGCTACCTCATAGATTTTTAAACACGGCAGTTTTGTCGATTATGATAAAATCATAGGTTTTAATCATATTGAAAACCGAAAAGTTTCGCCAAAATTTTAAGTCATTTCCGATTTCCAACCCTAGCAGGATTACTATGGTCACAGATAATAAAAACTGAAAAATAAATATTTAACAACAATAATGTTTTACGCACTTATAATACTCCCTGTATTTCATTAATGATTATTGATAAACAATTTTAAATAATTGTTTGATTTCACTAGGGTTTTTTTTTGCAATTCGGATCATTTCGTTCACTTTCATTTAGTTTTTATTTTAATCTCCGACAAATCTTAGTCTATGGTCTATTCAATTTAGCAATTGTCAAACTCGATTTTAATTGTGTCAAATCTAAAACTAAAATTAGAGAATTTTGTTTTCAGAATAACTTACCGAAACCAACTAACTAAAATTAAGAAATTTTAGTTTTAGTTTAAGTTAGTTCGGTGTACAAGAGAATCGGCACCATTATTTAGCCACGAGCTCCTATATAGAGCTATTTTGAATAGTAATGATTTATTTAAAAATATTTATGATAATTTTTTTTTAGTCTTGATAAAATCGTGAAACTTTTTCAAAGAATACTTGTGAAGACTTTCGCGTAAATAATGCAAATCGTGGGATTCACCCACTCTTTTCTAGGTAGATACATTCACCGTTAGAATGTAGCAGTTTAATAATTCACGTGAGAATTAAAGTTGTGGAGACGTACGGCACAGTTGGACTGGTGACCTGGCGAAGGTCGCACAATGTCACTGTAATGGATATATACGATTACTAAGGAACATATCTTATGTTCCATAGGGTATTACACCATAAAAAAATCATTCCAAGACACTATCTTTAAAAAAATCTTTATTTGGGCCTTGAAAATCCGATTAATTTTCAATTCATTGCCAAGTTAGATTTTCAGTAGCCTTGGAATCAATAAATAGTTGAGTCGTTGACTTCATTAAACAGTGACGTCACAGCATCTATGAGAGAACTGCATTTTGACAGCTCTTTAAAAGTACATCAATTGATTGGTGTGTCAATTGCCCTCTGTGTCGTGATAGTCTGAATGCTGATACGGGCTAAGGATAATTCATTTGAGCAGTTAAATAATTTTAAGACTATTGTATTGTATTGTATTGTATTGTATTGTACATCGGGCTGGTGTCCACAACTCAACGTCAAAGCGTGTATTTTGCGTATGGGCCTATAATCCACCACGCGGGCCCAGTGCGGGTTGGTAGATGTCACATGTCGTTGAATTTTTGGTTCTAGGACATGCTGGTTTCCTCACAATGTATTCCTTCACTTTTTTGAGAGCAGTGGTGATGAAATAAATTGCACAAGTAATGCGCCTGTCTGGGTTCGAACCCACGACTTACTGTTCGTAAGTCGGGGCCACCACCACTGGGCCACCGCTGCTCTATCTATCTATCTAAAGACTAAACCCTATTTCAATTATTGATCAATACTTCGAAAACTAAATCGTAAATTTAATTTCAACAAAGATAGACTAACCTAATACTGTACATTTATCTTACCTACACCTAAATCCTAAACCTAAAAATTATTTTTCATAAAAACTAAATCAGCTTTCATAAAGGTCCAACGAAGATTTTAAAATGATTGATTGATATTGTGTAGAAGTATTAGGGTTTTTTCCATGTCCGTGATGAATCCCTGTTAAATAAAATGTTGGTAGGTATCTAAATATTTACGAAACTTAAGATTGATGATAAAACAAACTTTATAAGGGATTTTGTTTAGGTACTATTTTCTGTAACCGGGGACAAAGTTTACTGACAGATAGTGGTGTCAATGGCTCTCCTCTCGATAACTTAGGGAGAAAGTATTGGTAGAGCTGTGATCATACAGTAAGAGTATAGCGGAACGCCGAAGGAGACGCACCGGGCGTCGGAGGCCACGTGGTGGCTACCGGCCACCGTAGATGCGGGCCTGTGGACGGTTGGCTATATGGGCTAGCTAGCCGTCCGTCCGTCTAACGACGATGACAGGCCGTGTCGACGGCGCGTTCGTGTTCCACGCGCGCCTCAAAGAGATGTCAGCATAAGGGGAGGGGTTGCGGGCCTGTTCGAAAGAGATACCGCGGGCCCGGAACATAAAGGGCGAGGAAGGAACATGGATGGGTTTTAGTCAGTAAGAGTCTGACACTCCCTCCCGCTCCGCCCAGGGTGGGAGAAGTCATTTGATGATTTCCCATCCTACAAAAAAAGAGTATAGCAGAACGGGGTGTTACCACGCACAATAAACAGACCATTACCGGGTAGTTGGTCCGTTTATTGCGTGGGTGCTTAAGAATCTTTGAGTAACAAAACTAAAACGAACGATCAAGTCTTCCGTGTTCTACGTACTCAACACCACAGATACTGTACTAAAGGGCCATGAATAATGTTTTCGTATTAAGTCGGAAAGATAATTGTATGCGCTGAAATGATAAAAAAGAAGAACATAACATAATGTCAGTTATGTTTTTAAGTCCTACGGGGCCTCTATTGCCATCCACCGTGCCGAAACCCAGACTCCGTGGCTGCTACTGATTAAAAAACCCAATATCACCTGGAAATCGGACCCGGGACTTCATGATTGCGACCATTAGACCAACGAGGCAGCAGAACGAAATGAGCCTTCTTCATTTTATTTAAGCGCAATGTGTGTGATTTGAACTTTCTCTTCTATTTACTCAAATGAGATTCATACTGGCAATACGTTTTGGCATTGCACCACGTTGGTATGTGACAATGACACGCCTTAAGTTTCACCTTATTAAGATCTTCACTCCGGAAACGTATTATGACCGCAATAAAAGCTAGAGTACAGTTGGCTCGACTTATGTGTGATTTGGAACACATCCAGATATGTAGGTACAGTTTCTACTACTAACGACCTAGACAAACCTTGTATAATAAAAACAAGTATTATTTTTCCGCTTATGCTCGCGGTTTTACCTAACCTTTATAGAAACACGATGTATCTTTTTAGATAGCAGATAAAATCAGGTACCGGAGCTAGGCACTCGAAATATGGGATTGGATGGCTGCCTCTCGAATAACATAGTAAACTCCTTGTCTATAAAATCTATTATCGGATGTCGTTGATATAAAATGGCAGCCTTTTAGAGGATGTTTCACAAAAGTGTTTGTGGGTGAAGGTTTACTGATTTGTGATTATGAGGGAGCAGAGGCAGCAATTCTTAATACAAATGTATTTCAGCGTAGTTATCGAGGAGAAAAAAAGAGAATACGAAACGTCGATCTCGTAATTTTTTTGTGATGCAATTGATCTGTGTTGCAGGTTTAGCTGTCGAACTATACGGGAGCAGGTTTGACGTAGCGCGACGTCACTAGTTACTTCAAACACCTATTTTTCAAAATCCTCGCAGGCCTAGACTTAAGTAAAAAACCCACTTTATTTAACCACACTTTTAAAGTTATCTTAAATACTTTTTAATCCCTGTAGTAAACTTAATCACAAAGAGGTTTTTGTTAAAAAAAATGGAAAGTTTAATTTTCATTTTAAGATTTAAATAAAATTAAAACTCCAAAGTTTTCAGTCAAACTAACATAACCTTTTTAAAACTTATAAAATATGGAATTTAAAATTAGAACAAAATTAAACTCCTTCAAATCAATTTTCAAAGGCAGTTCTGGTTCTGTGGAGAATTTAAATAAATTCGTATTTGGAAGTAACAAAGAGAATGCGTGATAAAACAAATGAAGCGTAAGTAAATAAGGGGATATCTCTATCTCGTTCTGGCGCGATACAATTTGGCGGTCCTTATCGAGTAAAGCCGATACAAGACAAACGGATTTTCACGGTCAAATTGATAACTACGACAGGAGCAATGTTTGGGAGAATGTTTAGATGGTTTTCTATACAAAACATAATGTTTATGTTTTAACGAATCCTTTACAAAGTTGTCAACCAAGCATTACGTACATTAAACTTAAAACAGTTAATATTATTGCTGGAAGCAAACCCTTTTTTCAGGTGAAAAGTCACGTTTTATGGTAAAACTTAAAACATTATGCTGATGGATGCATGAAAGAGCAGGGTCGTAATAGTATATTTTATAACGAGGGACTAAACGAAGCCATTATATACCCGAGGTGGTTTGACTCCCGAGCTTGCGAGGGAGGCAATGATAGCGAGGGTATATTATATTGGCGTTTAGTCTTGAGGTGCAAACTGTACTTTTCACTTCGAGTGCGAGAAAAATAGTCACTTAAAACTGAACAAATTTACGCTCGACAAAAATTCTGAACAAACGGTCAGTTTTTTCTTCTATCAGGTCAGTCACAGATTAACCATTGAAAACACAACACAAACTCTCAACATTTTCCAATGAAGATGATCCACACTCCACAGATAATTAGTAACTACATTACTGCAGCGGCTAGCAACAGTGGCATTGCTTTTCAAAATCAACGATGCACACAAACAACCATAAATTTTTCTCGCATTGAAGAGTTCATTTGTTTTTTTTTCAATAAACCGCTTTCTATTTGCAAGCCAATTCGAAATTTAAATAAAACCTTTGACAAGTTACTCTTTTGTGACCATGTTTCAGAGTAAAAGATCGTTCCATTTTTAAATTACTTTTTACTCCCTAGGGAATAAACGGTCACTTTAATCCCGCTTCGTAGGGCTATTACGGCGTACTTTTAGAGCATGAGAAGTGAAAAGCTATTTAAAGTTAAATTCTAACATAAAAACATGTATTGCAAAAAAAAACTTGAGAAAAAGTCGGAACTTTGACCCCTAATACCTCCGTAACTGAAAGATAATGGTCTAGAACAAATATACGATTGCAATGATGGGATGGACGAGAACAAGTGCTTTTTTTTATAGAGGGTTCTTTTAAGCCCTTCAATATCGAAACTTTTAAAGTATACCTATCTACACGTTTGAAAACACTTCGTATGGAATAGTAACCAAAATAATCACCTCAAGACCCTTTTACAGTTACACCTGAAAGGGTCGTTTATAGGACATTACTGATCCAAGTCTTTGAGGCTTACTCTAATGATTTACACCGGTACAAAGGCCGTTTTCAGTCTGACTGAATTTATGACTAGATCACATAAGCCCTGTGATCGGCCCGATCACACCTGAACGGTTTTTGGAAACCTCGTTACAGAGGTTTATAGTAGTTTGCGAGAGGCTGGCGAATTTATTGTTCGTAAGGGTTATATTGATTTGGGTATTTCAGAAATAGGTTTATTTGAAATGGTTTTGTAGAAGGCGAAACTATTCTATAGAAACGAATGACTGAATATACTCATCATCGTTCCCCTGGTTTTATTCCAGTTTACTTGAAATTGGCACAGTATGTCTTTTTCTTTTATATAAACATACAATGTATATTTAACAGTTAGTCATGTCCGAATAAACAGTTTCATGCAAATTCCGTTTGCCAAATACTAGTCGTAACATTAGGTAATAATACCCTTCAAATAAATAACTCTATTAATAATAAATCAACTAGCAATTTAACTGACCCCTAAAATACAGGTCGAGGCCTAGTTTGGGGGTTTGGATCAGATTTATGGACAAACACTCGTGTGCTTTCTTATTGTGATTGGCTTGTTACATGTGTTTTTAATTTTAAGTGTTAAATATTTTTTTTTCACTTCTCATGCTCTAAAAGTACGCCATTAGAGCCCTACGAAGCGGGATTAAAGAGACCGTTTATTCCCTAGGGAGTAAAAAAAAATTTAAAAATGGAACGATCTTTTACTCTGAAACATGGTCACAAAAGAGTAACTTATCAAAGGTTTTATTTAAATTTCGAATTAGCTTGCAAATAGAAAGCGGTTTATAAAAAAAAAAAAACAAATGAACGCGAGAAAAATGTATGGTTGTTTGTGTGCATCGTCGATTATGAAAAGTATGTGCAATGCCTCTGTTGCTAGCCGCTGCAGTAATGTATGTACTAATTGTCTGTGGGGTGTGGATCATCTTCATTGCGAAAATGTTGAGAGTTTGTGTTGTGCTGTAAATTGTTAATCTGTGACTGACCTGGTAGAAGAAAGAACTGACCGCTCAGTTCAGAATTTTTGTCGAGTGTAAATTTGTTCGGTTTTAAATGACAATTTTCGATGTGAAATGTACAGTTTGCACCTTGAGACTAAACGCCAATTTAATATACCCTCGCTTTCATTGTCAAACCACCTCGGGTATATAATGGCTTCGTTTAGTCCCTCGTTATAAAATATACTATTATTTTATTTTTGCTCTTGGCTACGAGCCTACGACAAATACGCTGTCGAAGCAATCTGCTGCTACGGCGTAGCAAGGAAATTATCGCTACGGCTGCGGCGTAGCGACTGTACAATCTATTTATTCAAAATTAATACTGCTACATAAGTTTTATACTTATGTACCAAAACAGAAAACCACCGCATCTCACAAATAAAATCAATCTTTTCATGTGCAGTGTTTTTTATCAAGAATTTCATTTTAGCGATAAAATGTAATAAAAGAAAAACGTGACACCAATCATAACAATACGAAATATAAAATTGTGTCGAAACAACAGCCCGTCGTTTTGAAGCTGAAAATCAATAGTAATTTATATTCCACTGAAATAAATAATTGAAAAGCAATTTGTGTCGAATCTCGAACGGTGGGTACTGTGAGGTTATTGACATCGTGGAAACCGCGAATTGTTTTTACATTTTTGCCACGTATGCTTCCCGTTGACGATAATAACTTGTAGGTAAAACGAGTAAGGACTGCTTCTACCTCGGAACAATAGTAATAAAATACCGTTTAATTTCTGTCTTTCTCTGAAGATAGCAGAAAAAAAGGATTCTAATATTTATTTTTTTCATGTAGTTAATGCCTTTTTTCTTAAATTTTCGGATGATTCCTCCCACTCTGGGTGTAGTGGAAAGGAGCGTCAGACTTTTACTGACTTAATCCCATCCATGTTCCTTCCTCGCCCTTTATGTTCCGGGGCCGCGGTATCTCTTTCGAACAGTCCCGCAGCCCCGGCAGGCTTCGGCCCTTGTCGTCAGCAAAAAGGAAGGGGTTCCTTATTCCTGACGTCTCTTTGAGGCGCGCGTGGAACACAAACGCGCGTCTGTTTACACCCTGTATAAAGTGAAACGTACTGAATACCAAATATATATTTAAAATGCTGTAAATGTATGGCATTAGTGAGCAACATAATAATTAAGTGTTTAAATCGACCAACGTTTGATTTATGAAAACATTTATTTATTCATACCATCGTACATATGTAGTACAAGTACTTACCAATTAAAAATAAATGTTAAAATGGAAACTTTTCCAGCGGAATTAGTTTTGAGCGAATTTAATTAATGGTTCGAATGTCGATAGTTGACGGCTTTGATAGTTCGGACAATTGAAACAAATGAAATTGGTCATGTGACAAATGTTTATTTTTTTAGTTTGGTATTAGACCTTTTAGGGATCTCATGCAATACGCGATCACAATTTGTTGCCCAACTTTTGTTGAAATCACAGTTAGTTTTGTGATAATTACGGTGTGGTCGTGTCTGAGTGGCGAATTACGTAAACTGGAGGTGCTATATCTAAAAAAAAAAACAAAATGATTTTAAGCACAATAATTTATTGTAAAGAAATTGTCACGATTAAGTTGGTGAAACCTATTCGATGTTTGAACTTGGAATGACAAATATAATAATAAAAAAAAATAGCTACGAGTACCATTGAATTTTGCGCCTGGCTGGACGGAATTAAGAATTTGAATTTGGAATATTTAGGAATTTGCAATCCGTATTCCACAAGCGCAAGGTTCTCTAATAGATAGATCTATTAGAACTAGACTATATATACAACTATCTATTAGAACGATTATGTATACCTAGGACAAACGGTCCAGTTAGGTAGGTCTTACTTCGAGAAAGAGGTCAATCGTCGAATCCGACTCGGCTGGGCAGCGTTCGGGAAGCTGCGCGGTATCTTCCAACTTACCGCAGTGTCTCAAGACGAAAGTCTATGACCAGTGTGTGTTGCCAGTAATTACATACGGGACCGAAACGTGGTCGCTCACAATGGGCCTTATCAAAAGGCTTAAAGTCACCCAAAGGGCAATGGAGAGGGCTATGCTCGGAGTTTCCTTGCGTGATCGAATCAGAAATGAAGACATCCGCAAGAGAACCAAGGTCACCGACGTAGCCCGAAGAATTGCTAAACTTAAGTGGCAGTGGGCAGGGCACATTGCTCGCAGAACGGATGGCCGATGGAGCCGAAAAGTTCTGGAGTGGCGACCGCGAACCGGAAGACGATGCGTTGGAAGACCTCCCACTAGGTGGACCGATGACCGGGTGAAGGTTCAATGTGGCGACACTTGGGGGAGGCCTATGTCCAGCAGTGGACGTCTTTCGGCTGAGATGATGATGATGATGATGATGATTAGAACTAGTAGCTGTTATTATGTCAAGAAAATTGGTTAGTTTACTCTTCTATCATTATTAGATTGATTGAACCCATTGAGTACCCATTGTCCATTACAAGTTGATAAAAGGCACCGAAAAACAAACCCACAATTTTAATTAAGACTAACAAATTGAAATGAAAAGCCGTGAATTTCCACATTATTGAACTATTGACCCAAAACAACACACACCCACACACACATACACACTCACCTAAATAAACATTATGTTCCAACACACATTAGTAAATGAAAGTAAAAGATTGATCGGCCTCATTAGCAGAGCAATGGAATGATTAAATCGGATAATCACGCTATTATGCGCTGATAAATAAGCTTTGTACCTACTTAGTTGTGTTCTACTTGTTCGACCTCGGAATGTTAGTAAAGTAAGTTAGTAACAAGTGCTTTTGATTCTGCGAGTCATTAATGTAATTAAGCAGTATTCTAGTATTCAATAATAAGATTTGACATCCATTTTCGCACGATTGGGTCGCCTTTAATTCTTTATGATTACACATGGTTAGTGAAAGGCTGAACCACATAAATTATTATGATACTTTTTGCTATGGTGTTGGGATTGGTTGACCAAAACAAAACCCAATCATACCACTCAAACTACAATATATATTTAACTTTATACAACATTATTTTATCAATCGCGAAAAAAAAATCTGCTGTTCCCTACATTTATGTTCGCATAACTCGTCAAAATGTAGGGAACAGCAGATTTTTTTTCGCGATTTCATGGTTCGTCCCATAGAAAAAGTTGTTCAAAATGATGAGTACAATGACCCCTTTTCGGGTTTAGTATAAACAAAAAATAACCCTGTATATGTCACCGTAAAATGGTCAAATACGTTATACTGTAATATCTAGGTAGTCGACGGAGCCCCGTTTGCGGGACACGTTATATTGTAATATGGTTATATTACAATATAACGTGTTTCTCTCTAGCGATATTGTAAACTCTCGAATTATTGTCAACTGAACATACGGAAGTATCTCTGCCCCCATAATCGGGACTTGGGGCACCTCCCCGTTAGGTTAGATAGGTTCCTTTAAACCCTGTACTTGGAAATAGGGGCCCCGTCGACTACGCTTTTTAGGGAAATAAGAAGTGTTTTGAGGTTAGGTCATATTAATCGATATTTATCAGGACTGGTACATTATCTTTTCATGAGAGTGGTACCACTGGGCAAGGGGGACCAATCCTTCCCTCCACACCGCGTTAGTTTACTACCATCGCATGCATTTCACGAAAAATAATGCGTTTTATTGTAAGCAGTATGTTCGTTCGACAATATTTCGAGAGTTTACAATTTCGCTAGAGAGATTACAATACAACGTCTTTGACAATTTTACGGCGACATATGTAGAAAAAAAACGTATGAAAGGAGCTAACTCATAGACTGCTCAAACACATGAGAAAAGAATTACGGCTGAACCGTCTGTGTTAGAAACCATTTAAGGGTAAAGGGTATTTGAAACACCCTAAAACAAGTTGTAAAAACTAACTGCATCCAAAACTTGACAAAAAGGTAAATATATCTGGAGTAACCGCGGGGTTGGACCGTCCCTCCCGATAATGATGCACTAAGTCGAGACCCGAACCCCACAGGGGGTGCCCTTAGTGATCGTCATTTAAATAAATAAATATCGCTGGACATTAACACACAGCGCCACCTAGTGCCACACTAAGCAAAGCTTGTGTCGTGGACACTAGATAGTTGATATACTACATATATACTTTTTTGTTTGTAAATACATACTTATTATACATATAAACATCCATGACTCGGAAACAAGTGTCCGTGCTCATCACACAAACATTTGCTTCTACCGGGATTCGAACCCAGGATCCTAATACCTACGTAAGGCAGCGTCACTACCACTACGCCAATCGGGTCGTCGAAATGTTAATATTTTTAGTTTGTAGTTAAGCAACCTTATCGAGTTGCAACTACGAGTGGTCGGATACCTAAACAAAAAAAAAAAAGTTGGACCGACATTTTGATTACATCACTGTCTGGTAGTGTTAGTTTTGATTATATTTTTCGCTATTCCTAATGGTATCGGATTTGGCCATTCACGCCCACTTGATATATTCACCCTCCATCCAAAAGGATTTAATATTTAAGATAAAGTCTGCATAAGGCGCCGGTGACTGAAAAGAAATCGGTTATTGTAAAAATGTCAAGAATGAATACGAGTAGAGGAAGACCAAAGAAACGTTGGATGGACTGTGTGAAGGATGATTTTGTTAGAAAAGAAGTGACTGCTATAATAACGAGGAATAGAAGTTTGGAAAAAATATGTATAGAAAAAAAAATGAAATATGTGTGTGTTTTATTGTATGAAATACTAGCTGACCCGTGCCCACTTCGTTGGGCGGTGCGATGTTGCAATGTTTTCACTCTTTGGTTAGCGAGCCGCCGCGAGCGCTCAGCGCTAGTCTCCCTATCCCTTGTTGCAGAGACATACTGCCTTAAGAAGCTTCACAGATTTTTCCATTGTATGCAAGCACCGCGGCGGGACGCATCTTCTGTGGGTGGAGCGCCTAAATCAGAAAGTCTCTGCGCACGTTCAGCGTAAGATTCTCGTGCACAGGCCTGCGATGTTCTCGCAGTTTGGCTAGCGAGCTGCTGTGCTAGATTCCCCAGCGCGTGCTTGCGAAATATTTTCTCTATTCCTCGAGAGGCGCCGATGATTTTCAAGAGCAGACTCTTCCGTACGGCGTACTCGAGCTGGTTGTCTGGGATGTCTAACTGGAAAGTTGTGATTTCCTTTTAGGCATGATAAACAATCGCTGAAACGGTCCAATATCCCAAAAACAGAAATACCACAGCTTCAAACTCGAAGAATGAACACGAAGTAGTATTTGTGTTTTAAGAAACCGAGCAACCAAAACAATTTTAAAGACCAACAACATCCAACCAACTGCGTTCAACTCACCTACCTAACGACGAAAGTTAAAAAATAAACTGGAGAGGGTCATTAATCCACGGAAAATCTTAACACCGCGATTCAGAAAAATGACGTAAAAACGTCCGTACAAAGCATGCTGGTGGCGCGAAAGGCGAATTTAGTGGACTGTAATTTTATTATACTGTGTTGCGAAACAAAAACAATTGACAAACGCTTTGGCGATAGGAGGTTCGAGTTGCGGTGGGTGTAGGATCATGGAGTACAACCCGAAATAGTAAGGGAGGGAAGCACAAACCTTTACAGGAGCCACGTGCTCGAGTCGCCGCGTCGTCGCCGGTGCACCGGTTCACGTTCCTGGTCCAGGGGGCTGTTGGGCTTCAAGACACTGTCCTCACTCACACACAAGTTTATTGAGAGTCTTATTACGAGTAGGTATATGGAAAATGCGGAGATTCAGTTCAGTTTTGCAATTTCTAGCGGAGCGGTCCGACGCCAATGCACACTTGTCGCGGTGCGTTTCGGAAGTGCGTGAGCGGCGGAAATAATCGCGAATCAATGCATTTCACTCGCGAGGTATGTGCGGGAAAGGGATGGAAATAGGAAATAGCGGATGTCAATTGATATTTGAATGTTGGCGCAACCATTCCCCCCGGGTTTGAAGGGTCACCTTCAAAACAATAAGCGAAACTAATCAAATAACTAAAATCTGTTGTAACCTCTAACTGCTAACTTATTCCTAAACTATATATAAAGCGTAACTAAAACTACAAACTAAGATGAAACCTGCTGCTGATTAGGCAGAGGACAGAGGCGAATAACCGGACGTAAATACGAACCGGTTGCGGTTTTAACTCGTACTATACGCGTTACTCCCCTTTGATCAGGGAAAACTTCCTCCACTACACCTAGAGGCCAGTGTAGAGGGGGCGCACTCTCGGTCATTAAAACTACCACAGTACCAGCGGTGACTGGATTCGATGGAGTATTCCATTTTTGACGCGACTGCAGCGTGTGCAAATAATCCGTTCTCCAACGCCTCCAAAAGGATTGAACCAATCTATCTAAAAGAGCGTGACGCTTTAGGAGATGCAGTCTGTCTTCATCAACATCCATAGCGGGCAAATACTTAAGAGGAGTCGTGGTTAAGAAGTGAGCCGGCGTTAAAGCTAAAGACTCCGACGGGTCACTAGATAGAGTTCGACACAGTGGACGAGTATTCATTACTGCCTCTACCTGAGCGAGTACAGTACTCAGCTCCTCATAAGAGAGAATCTGTACGCCTATAACGCGGAACAGATGCGACTTGAGGCTCTTAATATTAGTCTCCCAATTACCACCAAAATGACTAGCAGCGGGCGTATTAAAATGCCATTCAATACGATTTTCAGCCAAAACATGAGCGAATTCACTCTGATAATACTTTGACCGCAAGAATGCGTGTAATTCCGAGATACTACGGCGAGCTCCAACATAATTAGTACCGTTGTCCGAATATAAACGTTTCACCGGACCACGGCGTGACAAAAAACGTTTAAACGCGGACATAAAACTTTGCGTACTTAAATCACCGGTCAGTTCTATGTGAACCGCACGAGTGGTCATACAAATAAATAGACAAACGTAAGCTTTTGTGGAGCGTATACCACGACCACGGGCAATAGTTACCCGAAACGGGCCGGCAAAGTCTGTACCGGTGTGTACGAAAGGTTTAGTAGATTGAACAACACGACATGAGCGATGATCAGCCATTTCAGGCGTGATAAAACGCGGGCGAAGCTTAAAGCAGGGTACACATTTGTGCACTCTAGCGCGAATCAAATTGCGAGCGGAAAGTATCCAATACTTCTGTCTAAGGATAGACATCAACAAGTCCGGACCTGCGTGACAATTCACCTTATGATGATAATCTACAATCAAATCTAAAATATGGTCCTTGCGGGGTAAAACTACTGGATGCCTTTGTTCAAATCCTAATTCGGAATTTCTCAACCGACCACCTACTCGAATGAGACCATTCTGCAAAAAGGGTTTCAAATGTTGAAAAGCGCGGCTACAAGTTTTATTGGACTCTAGACTACTAAATTCTGATGCGAAATAAAATCTTTGCAATTCACGAATCACGACTGACTCAGCTTTATCCAGATCAGCGGCGGTTATATTACCGTGCGTGGGTAACAGTTTTAGAAAACGACAGACATACACCACACAACGCAAAAGTCTCGACCAAGACGAGACGCGATCAGACAACGATAAAATAATCGACTCTTCACGTGGGAACGAAATTACAAGCGAATGCTTCTTCTCTTCGGGGGGTTCTGAAATAGCAGCAGGGTTAAAAGGCTTAACCGGCCATTCCTCAAGCACGCTATGAATCCAAGGCGGAGCGCAGAACCACAATGGATGATCTAAGATTTGCGAAGGGAGCAATCCACGGGAGAGACAATCGGCGGGGTTATCTGTGCCAGCAACGTGAAAGAGATTTTCTGGTGGCAATTCGGACTGAATTTTAGCCACTCTATTAGCTACGAATGTGTCCCAGCGATGGGGCGAAAAATGTGCCCAACACAAAGCAACAGTAGAGTCAGAAAAAGCCATAATTCTATTAATAACAATGCGGTGCCTACAAGCATTAACAATAGAGCTAATTAGTTGCACTAACAAAAGTATAGCGCACAGCTCCAGGCGTGCCAGAGAAACGACCTTGCGAGGGGAGACCTTGGATTTAGCGCTTATAAGACTAACCGAGACCTTGTCAGCATTCAAAACGTGGAAGTAAACTACTCCCCCGTAAGCCTTTTCACTAGCGTCTGCGAAGCCTACAACAGTAACTATACTGTCCAACCATATACCAACATGGCGAGGAATTTTTATTTGATCGAGCAATGGAAGCTCGTTCCGAAAGCGAGCCCACAATTTCACAATATTGTCGGGCGCGGGGTCGTCCCAATCACTATTGGAAAGCCAAAGTTCCTTTATAAGCAACTTGGCATATAAAACGACAGGAGCTACAAATCCCATAACATCCCATATACGTGCTACACACGAAAGGATAATGCGCTTAGTACAAATTTGCGGAGTCGAACTAACTTTAAGACTGAACATGTCAGACGCGGGTGACCAACTTAAGCCTAGAACCTTGTGCGTATCATCACCATCGAATTCCTTCACTGAAGATAATTGATGAGATAGTGGAATCGAATCAAGAGCGGTTTGCGAGTTACTTGTCCACTTCACCAGATCAAACTGACCGGCTTTCATAAGATTTATTACTTGAGCGGCGGTCTCAACGGCCTCTGCTTCGCTGGCTACACTATAAACAAAGTCATCCATGTATAGCCCAGTCTCAATAGTGTCTTTCGCTTTCGGGAATCTTTCACCCTCATCAGCGGCTAATTGCTTGATAGTGCGAAGTGCATGGAAAGGACTCGACTTAAGCCCAAAACACACACGATTAAACTCGTGAACCTTCAAAGGTTCTTGAGGCGAAAATCTATACAAAAAACGTTGAAATTTGCGGTCGCAGTCGCGAATACCAATGGAAAGAAACATTTGCCTTATGTCGGCGGAAAGCGCGACAGCAAACAAGCGGAAATTTACAATTATGTCAAATAAGTTACCTTGAAGGTTTTGACCACAATATAAAATGTCATTAAGCGATACAGAAGTGCTAGTCTTAGCACTGCCGTCCAAAACCACGCGAAGCTTAGTAGTAAGCTTGTCTTCTCTAACCACTCCGTGGTGCGGGATGATGTAAGATGGATGATCTCGAGTCTCGACAGTTTCGGCGATGGGCGCAGGTGAGATGTATCCTTTATCTAGGTATTCGATAACTACCTCATCATAGGCTTGCTTCAACTTCGGAGATGCTTGCATCTTACGTTCTAAACAAGAAAAGCGTTTTTGAGCGGAAGCGTAGGAGTCACCGAGCGAAAAAATATCTCCCTTGAATGGAAGCGCGACAACATAACGACCATTATTATCTCGAGTAGTCGTGCGACAATAAATCTCCTCGGCCACCTTATCATCAGGGCTTAGGATAGGCGGGACATTGACCTCTTCAATTTCCCAAAACCTGCGGATGGTAGACTCCAGCGGCGGCTCAACAGTGCAGCAGTGTGACACAGTCGAGTAATTATCTAAATGTGCGGGTGCGGAACCAACAATAACAAAACCTAGAACTGTTTCTAGGGCGTGCGGTGCGGGGTACGACGAATGACCTTGAACCTTACGCGATAACTGAAGGTGCGGGAGAATCGAAGCGCCGATCAACATATCGACGTCTCCAGGGACACCATAAGATTCATCTGCCAACGGTAGATCTTTAAATTTAGTCAATAAAGACGTGTCAACCGGGACAGTAGGCAATTGTTCCGTAATTTTATCTACAACAAGCGAATCCATATCGAAACAAATATCGGAATTAAAACGCGATGTAAATTTAATTTTAATCGAACCATGAATGGTTGATTTTAAACCACCGAACCCCTTAACAACTGATCGGGCTTGCCGGTTATTAATACTAAACCCAAGGCGTTGACAACAATTTTGAGTCAAAAAATTACTCTGCGAAGCGCTATCTAACAATGCACGAACAAGACACGGATTACCTAAAGCATCATCAACAACAACGTGAGCGGTCGCGAGCACCACGGTAGTACACGCACTGCTTGCGGACATCGAACACAACGTGACGTCGCTCACGGCGGTCTGCGAGCGGGCAACGTCGCGCGCTGGCTGCGGCTGCGGCTGCGAAGCGACCGCAGAGTTCGCACTGACTGTCTGCGACGACGAGTCACCGCTTGATAAACTAACTGTGCTCACATTGGATGCGGCATTATTATTTTTCTCTAAGTGAAGTAAAGTGTGGTGCTTTGAAGTGCACTTACGACAACTTTGACTACTATTACAAGACGTAACCCGATGCTTGTCACTTAGGCAGTTAAAACATAAATTGTTTTCGCGAACAAACTTATAACGATCATAAGGCATTAATTTTAAGAAACCAGAACACTTGTACAATTGCGGATGTTGACTATTACACAAAGAGCAATTAGATTGTACAGGTGTAGGTGCGGTATTCACATACGTATGTGTCGACTTTTGTGACTTCGAAGGCGCATCCATTCGACGGTCGGACTTAGTGACTACTTTCTTCGTAACTTCATGGTTTGACGAAGTGCGTTGCAATATTTTAATATGATCGCGAACAAAACATTCTAAATCATTGAATTTTGGTAGTTTACTACTACGATGGTTCATTTCAAATAAACGAACAGTTTCACTGTCTAACTTCTTTAAACCTAAATATAAAAACAAAAAGTCGCAGAGGTCATCGACCTTCAGGTTCTTTACTGCGCGAACAGATGATGCAAAAGTATCTAAAAACTTCTCTAAATTATATTCATTACAAACTGTGATATTTTTCAACTCGAATAACTGATCTAAATATGCGGTAGCTACTAATCTTTTGTCTTCGTATTTCGACTTTAAAGTTTGTAAGATTAATGGATAATTGTCGGCACTAAAAGTGATGCCGGCACAAACAGTTTTAGCTTTACCAGTTAACTTTTCAACCAGATAGTGTAATTTTTCATGATCTGTCAAAGAGACGTTATTATCTATAGTGTTTTCAAAACTATCTATAAACTGATTCCAGTTGCGAATATCACCATTAAATTCAGGTATCTGAATAGGCGGTAATTTAGGTCGATCGCGAGTGTGAATTGCCTGGCTCTGAGGTGCAGACAACTTCTCCAAACTTCTCGCGACGCGTTTGATGCGACAAAATAAATCATCAAATGACGCCAAAGCTTGGTAACTCACAGCGTATTCTGGATTTAATTCTAACTCGAAAACGTTAATTTCATGAATTACGGATTCAAATTCCGTGCGCAAACTATCTAAGTTTTCTATAGAACATAAGAACGAATCCCTTATGGCTAGATCATTTGTTTTAAGTGCATTATCACAAATAGATTGCACGCGAGAAAATAGCATGTCTCTTTTAGCATATAAAAGTTTCAATTGAACTTTGCTGTCCTTTGGAGGCATTGTGAACAACTTACTACACACAATCAATGCGGTAAACAAACAAATAAAGTTATTTTTACGATTATGTGATGGAGAACAGTGATGCGGACAATTTCTAAATACCTAAAGTGGGTAGGCTGATAAAACGAGCTGTAGGTAATTTTAACTCGATCCTAATTTACCCACTAGGATGTATCTCTGTTATAATACTTGTAGACTTCCGAATGTATGTAATATGAGCGATCTATAGCTACGACTATGTAGGTACCTATTACGTATGTACGTAGTTAATAGATGAACAATGCGCGCGAAACAAACAACGAATTGCGTTAGGTATAAGACTGCGGTGCGGTGCGTTTATTCCCTATGGAATAAATACTAATACGATAACTACAAGAAATATGTACCTAATTCAAATACTTAACTATCCGGTGAGAGGGACCAATTAAAATGGTGGCGCGAAAGGCGAATTTAGTGGACTGTAATTTTATTATACTGTGTTGCGAAACAAAAACAATTGACAAACGCTTTGGCGATAGGAGGTTCGAGTTGCGGTGGGTGTAGGATCATGGAGTACAACCCGAAATAGTAAGGGAGGGAAGCACAAACCTTTACAGGAGCCACGTGCTCGAGTCGCCGCGTCGTCGCCGGTGCACCGGTTCACGTTCCTGGTCCAGGGGGCTGTTGGGCTTCAAGACACTGTCCTCACTCACACACAAGTTTATTGAGAGTCTTATTACGAGTAGGTATATGGAAAATGCGGAGATTCAGTTCAGTTTTGCAATTTCTAGCGGAGCGGTCCGACGCCAATGCACACTTGTCGCGGTGCGTTTCGGAAGTGCGTGAGCGGCGGAAATAATCGCGAATCAATGCATTTCACTCGCGAGGTATGTGCGGGAAAGGGATGGAAATAGGAAATAGCGGATGTCAATTGATATTTGAATGTTGGCGCAACCACATGCTCTAATGCGGTTCGTGAATGGACGGCGGCATTTTGAGATTTACTAATTATTATCTTCGAAATTAATAAACAAATTGAAATACTGTTTTGAGCAAATTGTATCTCTATGATGTTCTTGTAATCATAATATTTTTTTTCGATAAGGTTTAATATTTTGTTGTTTAAAAATCGTCCAAGTACGTCGAAAAATACTTCTTTTAACACATAAAAGCTACTATATTTGCTAAAATATAAAAGATAGAAATATGGTGCCCCGGACTTTTTAGTAGAACTATTCATAGCGGACCAGGTTGCCATACATTGTTTTCAATTATATACAACTGTTAAGGCAGCGCATGCAAATAACTCTGTTGTAAGAGCTATGTTTTTCCGCCTGGCTAGACAAAAATTGAAATAGTTCGGCTAATATGAATGATATCTATATAATTTATAGCCTATAGCACTCACGAATAATGTAGCTTTCTACCAGTGAATAATTTTTAAAATTGGTTCATTACTTCCGGAGATTACCCCCTACATACAAACTTACAAACAATGTTATCTCTTTATAATATTAGTATAGATGTATATTGTATGTGTGTAGTATGTTTTTATATCTTAATATTTTGTTTGTTGGTATTTATTTTTATTTACTTTTAAATGAATTTACCTGACCTTCAATTTATTGATTGTATTTTATGATTGTATAAATATTGCATGCCGTACGGTAGAATCACTTGGAACATGTAAATTTTTATAACACCATTGTAACAGTGTTTTGACTACCCGAATGGCGCAGCGGTAGTGAGGCTGCGTTACGTTCTTAGGGTGCTAGGTTCGCATCCCAGTAGGAGCAAAATGTTTGTGTGATGAGCATGGACATATTTCCGAGTCATAGATGTTTATATGTATAATAAGTATGTATATAATTAGTATATCAACTGTCTGGTGACCACAAACACAAGCCTTGCTTAGTGTGGCAGTAGATGGTGCTGTGTGTAATGTCCAGCGATATTTATTATTATTTAGTGTTTTCTGCAACAATAAATTATTTAATTTGATTTGATTTTGAAAAAGAAGACGTGCTGCGCCGACCGTAAATAAATTATGATAAGGGCACGAGAATAATGATGGCATGTTCGGTCAAAGCTTATTGAGACAGTCAATTTATATATTTTTCCCCCAGCTAAAGATCCTTTAATAAAATCTGCCATAATTACCGGTAATAACAAGTTTAAAGCAAAAAAACCCAATCATCATCATCATTTCAGCCGAAAGACGTCCACTGCTGGACATTCGCCTTCGCCACATTGACCGGTCCCTTGCGACTCGCATCCAATGGATTCCCGCAACCTTCACTAGGTCATCGGTCCACCTAGTGAGAGGTCTTCCAACGCATCGTCTTCAAAAAACCCAATACACAGGCATAAAATGAAAGTTTGTAAATAATGATATGTCCTAAAGAAGGCACTTTATAGTATATGATGCACGAAAAGTTCAGTAACTTTAGACCATAAAACAGTACAAAATATGTTTCTCTACAAACTTTGCAACACGACCAACTTTCCGAGTAGAAAATTGTTTGAACACAGGTGTGGGATGTATAAGAGATATTTAAGTGCAGGGGTTTCAGTTTTATAAACTTTAGTACCCCATTTACCTTGAACTTTTTCCATGAATTTCGCTTCATGTTTTTAAACTACCTAAGCGGCTGGCTGCAATGTCAGCCGAACGCCTTTAATATCTAAAATTTTGTAATTTTTCTGTACTATACAAGGTGCAAAGGGCCTTTCACAAAACTGTCAACCAAGCATTTTGTGCATCCACCTTGGGAACTCTACGCAAAAATTATTATTATTAGCGTGTCATCATCATCTGCCTAGCCTTTTCCCAACTATGTTGGGGTCGGCTTCCAGTCTAACCGGATGCAGCTGAATACCAGTATTTTACATGGAGCGACTGCCTATCTGACCTCCACAACCCAGTTAATACTGGGAAATACGATACCACTTGGTAAGACTGGTGTCAGACTTTTGGGGCTGAATACCTGTAACGACTGTCAAAGATGGACAAATGACAGCCGGGACCAACAGCTTAACGTGCTTTCCGAGGGACGGAGGAAACTCGATATATAATGGTGGTCACCCATCCACAGACCAACCTAGGCAAGCATGGCTTAACCTAAAGATCGACCCGAGCGGCTGATATTATTTAGCCACGAGCTCCTATTATTATTAGCGTGTACCTAATAACGATAGAGCAGATTTGAAGAGTTGTGGAGCACTTGTGACTGCCTTTCGTCTCCATCGTCAGACCTCCGATAATACTCATACTCTAGCTAGGTCTAAAGTTTATATCAAGGTGCATGAAATGTGCTGACACACGATATAGCTGCTGTAACTGATCACAGTCAAACTTCAGACAGGTCTAAAGTTGTCAAAAAGGTTTATGAAATAAGCCCCAAAACGATCTTCTTCTTTATCGCGTGGTTAGTGCCTAACCTGTTGTCAGAGTTTTATGCCATCCAAGGTCCACTGTCTTGGCTTTACATGCCGTCGAGAAATAACTCTCAGACATGCTGTGGTTTTCTCACGATGTCTTTCTTCACCGAACCAAGCGATCTTTCCTTCCTTATCGTGTTGTTGCCTAACCTGGTGTAAGAGTTTTTATGCTGCCCATGGGCCTCTGACTTGGCTTAACATGCCAAATGTCTCTCAGGCATGTTGGTTTCCTCACGATGTTTCAGCAAGCGATGATTATACAATACGCACATGAATTCGAACACAACTATTTTCAATAAAAAATGGGACAAACTTTGCTAAACACGCTTTTCAATAAAAATAATCATGAAAATCGGACGTCTCTGGAAAAAGTTATGCGTCATCATCATCATCATTCATAGTCCGACTTCACCGACTGCTGGGTACAGGCCTCTTTTTGTTTGTGCCAAGCTCCACGCTCTTGTGCCAGTCTCATCCAGGATATTCCCGCAATGGCAACAATATCGTCTGCTTATCTCACCGCTGGACAACCAAAACTTCTGTTTGGATTTCTAGAATGCCCCTTGGTCACAGCTTTACTCCACCTGACATCACCGCGCCTTGCTAGGTGTCCTACCCTACTCCATTTGAATTCATTCATCATTATTTCAGCCGAAAGACGTCCACTGCTGGACATAGGCCTATCAAGTGTCGCCACATTGACCGGTCTCGTGCGACTTCATCATTCGGTTTGATGGATAATATATAGCCTATGTCCTTCCCTAGGTTAAAATACACCTTCTTGCCAAATTTCATTACGCTCCGATCAGCCGTTTTGTCGTGAAAAGGTAGCAGACAGACAAACAGAGTTACTTTCACATTTATATAATGGTATGGATAATAAATATTAAAATAAATATATACAAGCAAATAAATATTCTATTCTATTCTATTCTATTCTATTCTATTCTATTCTATTCTATTCTATTCTATTCTATTCTATTCTATTCTATTCTATTCTATTCTATTCTATTCTATAAATCTGTAAAAAAAGCGCTTAAACTGTTAAAGGATCTCACACTGAACCCTCTTTCTACTATTTCTTAAATTTTCGTCTGTGTCTGTGTGTCTCAACGTAGCCCTTTTACGTGTAAATTATAAAATCAATGTGGTTTGATTTAATGCACAAATTATTATTGTGCATAACTTAGAGAAAGTTTTGATTTTTGTTTCTTTGCAATCGGTGCTCTCCATCAAAAGATATATGACTTTAAAGTTTTTAAGGAGAACTTATCATCATGATCTAAGGACAATGACATCAAGGGCACGCCACGATAGTGGCGGTAAGTCCCCTCTTTGAGGAGTGGCTGGAGAGGCGCCACGGCGTCCTCACCTTCCGCCTGACGCAGGTCCTCACCGGACACGGATGTTTCGGGAGGTACCTGCACCGAATCGGGCGGGAGGAATCGCCCGGGTGTCTCCACTGCGAGGATCGACCGGAGGTCACGGTGGAGCACACGGTGGAAGTCTGCCCTGCGTGGGCGGAGCTCCGCCGTGTCCTCGTGGCGGCGATCGGCGGCGGCGACCTCTCGCGTCCGGCCCTGGTTCAATCCATGGTCCGGAGCGAGACGGAATGGGAAGCCGTCGCCTCCTTCTGCGAAGCAGTGATGCTAGCGAAGGAGGTGGCGGAACGAGAGAGGGAGAGATCCTCTCTTCCCGGCCGCCGCGGGAGACGCAACGGGCGTCGGGGGCCACGTGGTGGCTACCGGCCACCGTAGATGCGGGCCTGTGGACGGCCGGCTATGGGCAATAGCTGGCCGTCCGGCCGTCTAACGACGACGACAGGCCGTGTCGACGGCGCGTTCGTGTTCCACGCGCGCCTCAAAGAGATGTCAGCAAAAGGAGAGGGGCCCGCAAGGGCCGAAGCCTGCCGGGGTTGCGGGCCTGTTCGAAAGAGATACCGCGGCCCCGGAACGTAAAAGGCGAGGAAGGAACATGGATGGTTTTTAGTCAGTAAGAGTCTGACACTCCCTCCCGCTCCGCCCAGAGTGGGGGGGGTCATTTGATGATTTCCCATCCTTAAAAAAAAAAAAAAGGACAATGACATCTGTTTCGTCTCGAAACAGTTTTATGTTTTTATTGTTTATATTTTGTTTAGGATAAGATGACACAATTTGGTTCATATGCGTGGTTCTTTTTAATTTTTTATTGGTATACTGGTTCGGCGATAAACTACGTCGACTGGAACGCATCCTTTCCTCGAGGAATGGTCGTTTGGTGTGAAGTTACCACCACCACCATGATTAGTCAAAAAACGGACACCACCGCGATAGCACGCGCCGTCGTCAATTAGCAGTGCTAGTGTTTCCTGTTTCATTGAGTTCCAAAATATCAAAGTTCCCCTTACATCTTCCTGGAAGACAGTGTTATATGACCTATGGACCTATATGTTTGGGATTATTGACTGGAGTTTTCTTGTGGTGTGCTCTGCCGACTAGCCCCGACGTTCCACCAAACCAGGACCCTCGGATCGTGGCTGCAGGAAGGTTGAAGCGGGTGAGTCGCTGGACCCAGTAAATTCCCTACATAATTTTTGATCCTTCGAACCGGATAATATCTTCCAAATTGTGTCGTCTTGTACCACGCGGATACGGTGTGTAAAATTCGCCATCTTTGTTTCGCAAAATGCCGGATGACGAAGCATCTTCTTGCCAACAAGACATCTTCGAAAGGGATTTAATTTTGGATGAACTCAAACGAATTCTTTTACTTGCGAATTCAAATGAGCAGCAATTTCGGTCGCGAACAACAGATTTAGCAGCTCACCAGAGAAAGTTTAATAAGGTTCAGGCTAAGATTGAGAAGACGCTAATTAAATCCAAATCCTTTTGCAAAGACGACCACATAAAAATTCGTAATGATTTTAATGACTTGTACTACGAAATAGTCGGTTATTTAAACTCGTTAAAAGCAGACGAGGAGCGAAAAAGGCGTCTAAATCGTTCAAGTAATTTTTCTTTTGAACCGATAGGTAACGATAGGCGAAACCTACCTACTTTACCTTTACCAGAATTCAAAGGCGATCCTACAGATTGGCCATCATTCTACGATTTATTCAAATCACTTGTGCATAACAACAATGCCTACTCGAATACGGAGAAACTTAGGTACCTACTTCTTACCGTTAAAAATGAGCCGTATAACCTAATTAAGTCGATACCTATAACGGAAGATAACTATTCCATCGCATTAGATATTTTGTTAACCCGCTACGAAAACAAACGGGTTATTGCATCAAAACATTTAGATCGAATTTTAGACATAGAACAGTGCTCCGAAAAATCTTCGTTTAGTGTACGAAAATTACTCAATGCCTACCAGGAAAACATTAAGGCCCTAGAAGTCATGGGTTTTCCGACTGAGCAGTGGAATTTCGTTCTGCTGCACATTTTACTACGTAAAATACCTAACAGTCTGAGAAAAGGTTTCGAGCGTTCGTTAACCAGTCCGTCCGATATTCCCGATGTAAACACGTTGATTTTATACTTAAAACGTGAAATAACTGCGGACGAGATTGCATCATCTAGTTCCATAAGTACCTCCGCGCCGCAAACTAATAAGCAATCTACGTTTCGGGTAGGTAACAGAGACGCTCATGCAAACGGTGTATCTTCGGCAAAACGTGCGTTTCCCGCGAATGTTCAAGCGTCAGAGCAAACTCGACCTACGGCTGATAACAATAAGGCGCGAACTTGCGTGCAGTGCAACGGTTCACACTTATTGACCAAGTGTTCAGAGTTTTTAAATCTGTCGCCACATGATAGGTACGCTTTCGTGCAAAACAAAAACGTCTGTTATAATTGCTTGAACGTCGGGCACGACGTGAAAAACTGCAAATCTAACTTTGTGTGTAGAACGTGTCATAAAAGACACCATAGTTTGATTCACTTTTCAACACAAGCATTACCCGTCATTAACGAAGTCGCGCAACCTGTAGCCGTTCCGCTTCCCCCTACGGAAGAAATACCCGTTTCCGTCGCGATTCATGGAAATTGTGCATCGAACTTACCTCTCACTCGTACACAAACTGTTTTATTATCAACCGCGTTAATTGATGTATGTGTGGATCACACAAAAGTATCTACGGTGCGTTGCCTAATTGATACAGGTAGCCAGGCGTGTTTTATTACGGAAGCATGTGTACAACGACTCGGCTTAGCGCGCAGGTACAACAATACGCCGGTGTTCGGTATTGGTGACACCAAGCCCGTCCATTCAAAGGGTTTAGTTTCGTGTTCAATTACGCCGATAGGTAAACAACAGCCCGTCATTCCTGTTAATGCCTTAATTTTGCCCGAATTAATTTCGAAAATGCCAAGTGTACCACTGCCTTATTCGGGATGGTCACACATAAAAAATTTAAACTTAGCCGATCCGGACTTTCATACGCCGCAGCCCGTGGAGATGTTACTAGGAGCGGATATACTATCCCACGTGTTACTAGGCAACATTATATCGGGCCCGCCGGGTACGCCGATCGCTATGAATAGTGTGCTAGGTTATTTACTTTTAGGTAAATTAGATTTCGAAAATGTTGTTCCGACTCCACTCCAAGTGTGTTTTAGCTCGTTTGACAACGACAATCTTCAGAAGTTTTGGGAGCTGGAGTCAATACCAGAGAAGCGGAGTTACACTCCTGAAGAAACGATATGTGAAACATTTTATCAAAATACGCATACTCGTGACACGAACGGGCGATACGTGGTCGCCCTTCCGTTCAAACCCGACGCACCGCCCCTCGGCGAGTCGCGGCCTACTGCGCTAGCACGGTTCCGTAAACTCGAGTATCGGCTAGAACGTAACCCTAAGCTGAAGGATGAATACCACGCGTGCCTCCAGGAGTACGTGGATCTCAACCACATGGAGCCCGTCGATGCTCAACCTTCAGCTGACAAATGTTATTACATTCCACACCACTGCGTGGTCAAAGAGTCTAGTACGACGCCTACTCGTGTTGTATATGACGCCGGGTGTCGCTCGACTAGTGGTTATTCGCTAAATGACGTTCTTCTAACGGGTCCTAAGCTTCACCGGGACATAGTAGACGTACTTCTTAAATTTCGTGTACATTCCGTCGCGCTTACGGCCGACATAAAACAAATGTATCGTAACATACTTGTGCGCGAAAGTGATAGGGACTTTCAGCGTATCGTGTGGCGTAAATCACCAGATGATCCCATACGGGACTACCGCTTGCGTACAGTCACCTTCGGCGTGAACTCGTCACCTTATCTCGCCTTGCGCACTATTCAACAGCTCGCTCGCGATGAGGCCGACTCATTCAAACTAGCCTCGTCCATTTTACTCAATGACGTCTTCGTGGACGACGTCGTCTCTGGCGAAGACTCAGTAGCCAGAGCACTCGCTCTACAGCAAGAATTAATAGGTATTTGTAGGACGGCAGGATTTGAACTGCGTAAGTGGCATAGCAATGCGCCCGCGTTACTCGCTGCGGCACTACCGCCAGAGTCTCATGGTGAGCGGCCGGAGAATGTTCCTTTCGCTGAAATGGAAAAGGATAAAAAGGTCAAGGTCCTTGGTCTACAGTGGAATCCTAAGTCTGATTCATTTAATTTTAAAGTGCAAGTTTCATCTCAAAAATGTACAAAACGTGTCATTCTTTCTGAGATAGCAAAAATCTACGATCCTCTCGGATTATTATCACCGGTTACACTGTTTGCCAAACATTTGATCCAACTTTTATGGATAGCCAACGTGGACTGGGACGATGCGCCACCGGTTGACATAACCAATTCGTGGACCTCTTTCGTTTCTGAGTTACCACTCATATCACAACTTTCGTTCCCGCGTCATATATTTAAAAACGTTAATTCAACGACAATACAAATTCACGGTTTTGCTGACGCTTCCAGTAAGGCATTTGGAGCGTGTGTATACATACGCTATCAAAACAATGATGGTCTCATTCAAACTCATCTAATTATGGCAAAAACCCGCGTTGCACCGTTGCGTGTATGCCTTACCATTCCGCGCCTCGAATTAATGGCCGCTGTCCTTTTATCTAAATTACTCGAAAAGGTAATACTTACCTACAGTAATCATATAAGCCTCGACCAGGTATACGCTTGGTCCGATGCCTCCATCGTACTGGCATGGCTACGCTCATCCCCGCACGAGTGGAAAACGTTCGTCTCGAATCGTGTCAGTGAGGTCGTATCTCGCGTCTCCGCGGATTGCTGGCGCCACGTCCCGTCGGCCGACAACCCCGCCGACGCCGCGTCACGTGGCCTGCTGCCCGCCGCGCTGGTACACCATGACTTGTGGTACCATGGACCCTCATGGCTCCGTCTAAGTCCAGACTCCTGGCCCGTTCAAACCTCGATAGCGGACACATGTGAGGAAAAACGTACCGTAACGATGTGTTCTAGCACGTCTACGACACCGCCTCTACAGGCTGTTGATTTTATCTCGCGATTTTCGTCGCTCGGGAAACTTGTTCGCGTCACAGCGGTTATATTTCGATTCTTTAATAAATGTAAAGGAGAAAAAAAAGTCTTTCCGACACACATTACTGTGCCCGAATATAATTTCGCTTTGACGCGACTTGTGAAAGTTACACAACAGTCCATTTTTTACGAAGACTTATTAAAGATCGCACAGGGTAAATTACCGTCCACGCGTTTACGACGCTTAACGCCATTCTTGGACAGTACGGACGAGTTACTTAAGGTTGGTGGTCGAATCCATAAATCGCTTTTACCGTTTGAATCTAAGCATCAACCGATTTTGCCTAAGAAACACCCTTTGACTGATCTTATTATTGATGACGCACATTTGTGTAATTTACATGCGGGGCCGCAGTCCGTGCGACATGCACTTTTGCAACGATATTGGATTTTATCTAGTCGTGATATCGTTCGTCAACGCATTCATCGATGCGTGCCGTGCTTTCGCGCGCGACCCGCTCGCAACCAACCGCGCATGGGACCGCTCCCTGCAGTACGCGTCCGCCCCGCGCGACCTTTCATAAAGACCGCGGTAGATTTTGCCGGACCATTTTATGTTCGCGCCAACAAAGTACGCAACGCGAAAATTATAAAGTGCTATGTGTCAGTGTTCGTATGTATGAGCGTGAAGGCGATACATCTCGAGTTAGTTTCCGAGCTATCGACAGAAGCCTTTTTAGCAACCCTGCGTCGTTTCACGTCCCGACGCGGCTTATGCACTGATATATATTCGGATTGTGGAAAGAATTTTATCGGAAGTGACAATTATTTAAAAGAACTTTACGCGTTTTTACGCAAGGATGCGGTGCAAAGTGTGCTTAATCAGCAAACCCTTCAGCAAGGTATCACGTGGCACTTTCAACCACCTTACGCGAGCCATTTCGGGGGTCTTCATGAATCCGGAGTACGAACATTTAAGCACCATCTTCATCGTGTAGTAGGTACACGCACTCAAACATATGACGAGATGCATACCCTATTATGTCAGGTCGAGGCAGTCTTAAATTCGCGTCCACTTTGCGTTTTAAGTGTGGATTCGTCAGATCCCTTACCCTTAACCCCATCTCACTTCTTGATCGGAGAACCCATGACGGCTTTGCCTGATGTTTCCTTAATTGATGAGACGCCGAACCGTCTCACTCGTTGGCGCTGGATTCAACAATCAGTGCAGCACTTTTGGAAAAGATGGAGCAAAGAATATCTCCATGAGTTACAGCAGAGTAGTAAGTGGCTTCAGGATAGAGGCAGCGCCCTTCGTGAAGGCACTGTTGTAGTGGTATGCGACGACCATTTGCCTCCGTTGCAATGGAAGTTGGCGCGCATCCACGCTTTACACCCTGGTTCTGATAACGTCACTCGCGTAGTGACTCTGAAAATGGGAAACTCCCTCTATAAACGACCAGTCGTTAAAATATGTCCTCTTCCTATAGAGTAATTAGAATCATTACGAATCCTAGCTTTAAGTTACACTTTTTTTCTTTCTAATATTAGTTTTAACTTTAGTGGCTTTAAAAGCAACTACGTGCTTTTAAGGTGAGCGGCATGTTTCGTCTCGAAACAGTTTTATGTTTTTATTGTTTATATTTTGTTTAGGATAAGATGACACAATTTGGTTCATATGCGTGGTTCTTTTTAATTTTTTATTGGTATACTGGTTCGGCGATAAACTACGTCGACTGGAACGCATCCTTTCCTCGAGGAATGGTCGTTTGGTGTGAAGTTACCACCACCACCATGATTAGTCAAAAAACGGACACCACCGCGATAGCACGCGCCGTCGTCAATTAGCAGTGCTAGTGTTTCCTGTTTCATTGAGTTCCAAAATATCAAAGTTCCCCTTACATCTTCCTGGAAGACAGTGTTATATGACCTATGGACCTATATGTTTGGGATTATTGACTGGAGTTTTCTTGTGGTGTGCTCTGCCGACTAGCCCCGACGTTCCACCAAACCAGGACCCTCGGATCGTGGCTGCAGGAAGGTTGAAGCGGGTGAGTCGCTGGACCCAGTAAATTCCCTACAACATCAGCTATGAAACCAAAATGGTACTAATGAATAAAAATCACAATATAGAGGAGAAGCGAATAGTCAACATCACCCTGCTTTAAAAATCTATAACAAAGCCAGTAGAGTGTCTGTTCGACCGCTTTCCATATGTTTTGCATATGTTCTCTATAAATGGCGTTGTTCATTTGACTCCATTTTCTGAATCACGTTTGTCTCAAGTTTGGTTTTTTGGAAGCAGTTCTCAATTCAACGCCTGTTTTTCTTTATGTAGATACCTATATTATGCCTGAGCAATACTCAAATAACCGAATGATGAAGTCGCATGAGACCGGTCAATGTGGCGACACTTGATAGGCCTATGTCCAGCAGTGGACGTCTTTCGGCTGAAATAATGATGAATGAATTCAAATGGAGTAGGGTAGGACACCTAGCAAGGCGCGGTGATGTCAGGTAGAGTAAAGCTGTGACCAAGGGGCATTCTAGAAATCCAAACAGAAGTTTTGGTTGTCCAGCGGTGAGATAAGCAGACGATATTGTTGCCATTGCGGGAATATCCTGGATGAGACTGGCACAAGAGCGTGGAGCTTGGCACAAACAAAAAGAGGCCTGATGTATGACTGTTCATCTTAAATACCGTATTGCGCAGGCATTCTTCTCTTCCCTATGATCCTAGTATTTTTGATGGCAAGCGACGTAAACACGCAGTTTGTCCTACTACTCAGTTCCACACCTCTTTCTCCCGTCGGCATTTTGGTTTTCTTGCAAACTATTTGTACAACAAAATTAATAGAAGCTTGTCAGTTTACTCACTCCCGTATAAACATTGCAAGATTAAAGTTTCAAACTGGTTGCAAAAGTTAGACTATGACACTACTGAGCAGTTACTTGTTGTACCCTCGTAATATGTCATTATCATTTTCTAGTTCATGACTGTATCACCCGACACATTTACGCCCACACTAGCATCCTACCTCTCCTCACACACTTCATTTACACACATCACCTACTCACTTCACCTGCACACTTCACAGGACACTTTACTTCGCACCCATTACACTACACCATACTGATTTTAATTAGTTTGCGTTAATTAAGTTAGTCTGCCTTTTTCCCTTCTGCATTAAATCATTTATCTATGTATTCAAATTAGCTATTATATTATAAGTAAATACATTTAATTCGAGGTGAGAGCCTGGGGATCCGTCACACAGGGTATCCTAGTATGGACGCCAGTCTCTCACAAAGGAACATAATATTATGCATTTTGTTAAGTTACAACTTATTTAAGAACACTATGTGAACCTTTGTGAAGAGAAAAAATAAAGACATTATATTGTATTGTATTGTATTGTATGATTACTTGACCGATGGTTTGTTCAAGTTCAACAACATTGTCATGACCAATCATAATGGACTTACAAAATCCCATAACTTTCCCTTTCCAAATTCGAAAATAAGGTCACAGAAGGACGCCTAAAGTCTCCAATAGCCATTTTTATATAAAAGTTATTGCCATAAATCATAAAGTTAGTCGAGGAGTCCGATCCACGAGATAGGCACTTAAAGTTAGTTTAATGTAGTATTCAGTGCAAGTTGGGCTAAGTTGGTTCCGAGTTTCAGGCAGATAAGGGCGCTGCCATAGCACGGTAATGGGAGTTTGGTGGAGGCAGATATAGGCGTAGGAGTATGTGGAGCACAATGTGGTATGATGACACCGAACTTCTTACAGATTACATGACCATTTTACACAGTTCTGGCTGACTTGACCTATTTTATCCATGATTTTCCATATTGAATTCAACATTTATTTAAAAATTAAAGTTTGAAAAGTTCCTTTCGATACTTACTCCGCACAAACGCTGTAAACGTTTACTGATATTTAAATTAAATCGTTGTACAATCTCACCTCACCGGTGCTTCGTTCGAGTTTTGATGTTTTGAGAATAATACCGCTGATAGTCTCGTACGTTCCACCTAGTTACATTGTAGTTACATTGATGTTGCTGGACATTTTTATTCCAAGTAGTTCCGTTATTTAAAAAATTAACTTTAACGTAACTAATGAGACTTTTTTGTTCCACCTAGGTACATCGTAGATAGGTATCATCGTCGGTTCAAAATATATATTAGTTAGCTCTCGTGAGTCATGTACTCCTAGTACTTTCATGCTCATGGCAACCAACGTCTTAATGAACTTACTTAATGAAGTCTCTTTGGTGAGGAAATGTACTGGCCACTTATAAATGATAACGAAGTCATCGACGTCAATGAATTAATTTTGTTTTATTTTAAGGATGAGACAATGCTAAAATTAAAACCTCATATCATTAACTGTCAGCCCGATGATGTACAAAATACTATTGATATAATTATCAATGAGGCTTGTTTAGAAGCCGTGGATGGTAGAGAACCAGCACCAAAAGTTTTTAATAAAGCATTGCAGCATATTAATAAGAAGGGTTATAATTTGGCTGCTAAAAAGCCAGTGCCATCTTTTAAAAATAAAAAATCTGCTATTTACAAAAGAAGGAATGAAGAAGCCGGTGTGAAAAAAACTTCCACTAGAAATATAGAGGAAGTGGAAGTGCCACATCAATTCAATTCATTTTTACTGGCGGACTACAAAAATGGTAACATGCGTATCATAATATTCTGTTCGCAACATGTAAGACAGTACAATAGACCGTTATATTTTATGGACGGTACGTTTAAAACTTGCCCAACGCCGTTCCGTCAACTATTTACCATTCCTGGCAGTGTTGCAAGTGACATTAATAATACAATATTATACCATCGATTTCTGCCTTTATGACACATCAAAACAAGGAAGCGTAACTATATTATATTATTTCATTTAATTAAAGCACAATTAAATGATTGGAAGCCACAGAAAATAATGATAGATTTTGAAGAGAGAATAATTGCAGCGCTCAGAGAGATTAACACTGTTCACGAAATAAAAGGTTGTCACTTTCATTATTACAATAGTTTGAAACGCAAAGCAAAGCAAATGGGTATATTTAAGGATAAAAGTCACAAAACTGTAGTTTTACTCTGCAGTAGTCTAGCATATTTACCAGAAGAGGAAATATTATCAGTTTGGAATTACATAAAGAGTGAAATTGTACTAGAAGATGATCGAATAGAACTTGAACAGTTTCAACATTATTTTGAAAAATTTTGACCTAAAGAAAAAATGGTGAAAATGTGGTGTAGCTATGGTGAGCTACATCGAACAAACAATGTCGTGGAAGGATGGAATTTTAAAATTAATACTAAAGTGTATGTAGTGCAGCCCCGACTTACGAAAAGTAAGTCGTGGGTTCGAACCCAGACAGGCGCATTACTTAGTGTGATTTATTTCATCACCACTGCTCTCAAAGCGGTTAAGGAAAACATTGTGAAGAAATCAGCATGTTCTGGAAGAACCTGGAAGAAGGCCGGGAAGACCTGGAAGAAGACCGGGAAGACCTAGAAGACCGAGAAGACCGGGAAGGCCTGGAAGAAGACCGGGAAGACCTGAAAGAAGATCGGGAAGATAAGATAAGATAAGATAAGATATTTTTATTTGCATAAAACATGGTATACAAGGTGTTATTCCAAAAAAAAGTAGTAGATCGGACATGTTTTGCTTAATGCTAAAGCATGCAAACTTACTTACTGAAGACCTGAAAGACCTGGAAGAAGGCCGGGAAGACCTGGAAGAAGGGCAGGAAGACCTGGAAGAAGACCGGGAAGAAGACCAGGAAGAAGACTGGGAAGACCTGGAAGAAGACCAGGAAGACCTGGAAGAAGTCCGGGAAGTATTGGAAGAAGACCGGGAAGACCGGGAAGAAGACCGGGAAGACCTTGTGGTGTACTGTCATCAACGATTTGTATGTAGGTCAATAATTGCAATAGCGAAATAAATAGTTATTCATTTTTAGTTATGTACTAGCGCTCGCCGAAATCAGTTGTTTTATTTACATGACTCACAATACCCAATCAACACGTACACAGTAGGTACACTTACAATTGGTGACCCCGATATCGAACAGTACTGACACGCGTCGCGATTTAAAAGTGGTTTCTGGCGATTTCCCCGTGTCGTGGTAACTGCACTGCACAGCCTTATCAGCCTTCCACAAGCGGATCTCCCTGATTTGGTTTTCAAGAGGCACATAGTTACCGAAGACATGAACTCAAGCGGAAGCTGTGGAAGTGCGACACCAGTATGCGGACCGACAGACATCAGTAAAGCCGAAATTGCAGCATTGGGAATTTCCTCGAAGATACCGGAATTTTGGATCGAGATGCCCAGAGTGTGGTTCGCTCAGTTCGAGACAATGATGGCCCCCCAAAAGCAGGGTGACGAAGCAAAATACGGCGTAGTAATCTCCAAACTCGGCAAAGACGCAGTAAATCAGGTAGCCGACATCATAATTTCACCGCCTGACACCAATAAATATGGAACCATTAAAGAAAGACTCCTAGCCGTGTACGAAGAGTCAGAGGAGCGACAATTCCAGAAACTGGTCAGTGAAGTAGAATTAGGCGACCAAAAACCGTCGCAACTGTTGAGACGAATGAGGGAATTGGCACGTAGAAGTCAGGTGGCCGAAAAAACCCTTCACAGCCTGTGGATGTCAAGACTCCCTGACCACGTTCGAGCAGTTTTAATGGTCAGTCAAGATTAAAAACTCGACAACCTCGCCGCTATAGCAGACAAGATTTTGGAAGGAAGGTCTGGTGAAGTCTCGGAAATATCAAGTGGTCAAACACAGCTTATGGTTGAGTTAGTCAATCAAATGAGTAAGCTAACAATGGAAATAGCGGCCTTGAAATCCAACTCAGACAGAGGACATCGTAATTACAGACGTAATCGAAGCCAGTCGCGCGCGAGGTCCCACTCAAGACCGAGAATTTCTCCCGACAGCCCCAATTGGTTATGCAAGTATCATCTTCGGTACAGGAATCGAGCCCGGAACTGTGAAAAGCCATGCAATTGGAAGAAACCGTCGGAAAACTGAGTTCAGCGTTGACAGAGGCGGTCGTCAGCACTATCATACCATCAAACCGCCTGTGCGTTACCGACCGAAAAAGTGGGTACCGTTTTTTGGTTGATACTGGCGCTAATATTTCAGCAATACCTAGAAGAGGAAAGTCAAAAGCAGACGATACATATAAAATATACGCCGCAAACGGAACGCAAATTAAAACATATGGCGACAAAACGCTGACACTGAATTTGAATTTGAGACGGCCGTACCATTGGACTTTCATCGTTGCTGACATTACGCAACCAATACTGGGAGCTGATTTTCTAGAAAAAAATAACATTTTGGTGGATATTCGGAATAAACGCTTAATAGATGGCACGACTGGACTTCAGAGAAACGCAAAGTTAATGAAGTCCAGCACACCAACACTTCGGACTGTAAATTTAACCGAAGATTATGCAGACATTTTAGCAGACTATCCAAACATTCTGAGACCAATAGACGCACAGTCACAACCGAAGCACACTGTAGTTCATCAAATTATCACCAACGGACACCCTGTTCACTCCAAGTCTAGACTTTTGCCGGCGGACAAGTACCTAAGAGTGAAAAAAGGGATAGAGCATATGTTAGAGACAGGGTTATGCAGACCTTCCAAGAGCCCGTGGGCAAGCACTCTGCACGTGACAGCAAAGAAAAATGGCGAATTACGGTTATGTGGTGACTACAGGAGATTGAATGCGATCACTGTACCGGACAGATACCCGATTCCGAGAGTACTAGATTTCACATACCTATTACCAGGAACTAGTATATACTCAACGATCGATTTAAAAAGGGCTTACAATCAAATTCCAGTACAAGAGGTAGAAAAGACAGCAGTAATCACTCCGTTCGGTCTATTCGAATTTCCAAGAATGCCGTTCGGACTACGAAACGCAGGTCAAACCTTTGTCAGATTCCTGAACACAGTTCTAGCGGGACTCGACTTTATCTTCGTGTATATAGATGACATATTAGTAGCGTCATCATCAATCTAGGCTATATATTATCCATGCCCTACAGCACGTTTAGATCACTTGCACATAGACATTGTCGGCCCATTACCAGAATCCAACGGCAACAGATACATCGTGACAATGATCGACAGAGAAACAAGATGGCCGGAAGCTGTACCAGTAGCAGAGATAACAGCAAAAGTTGTTGCGGAAGTTCTAATAAACACCTGGATAACAAGATTCGGATGCCCAAACACCATAACCACGGACCAAGGACGACAGTTTGAGTCGAACTTATTTATCGCTCTGACTAAGTCACTTGGTATTAAGAAAACCAGGACTACTAGTTATCATCCGCAGTCAAATGGCTTAGTTGAACGCTGGCATAGATCAATGAAAACCGCGCTGATCGCGCGCGGAAACACGACAAACTGGGCGAACGAATTACCCATAGTTCTACTAGGACTACGAGCAGCACTTCGATTGAAAGAAAATATAAGCCCAGCTCAAATGTTATACGGAACAAACATACGTCTGCCTGGAATGTTTATCGAGCCGACAAAGCAAAATACATCACCAGAAACGTAGTGGGAAGACCTGGAAGAAGACCAGGAAGAAGACTGGGAAGACCCGGAAGAAGACCGGGAAGGCCTGAATGAAGACAGGGAAGTCTTGGAAGAAGACCAGGAAGACTGGGAATACTAGGAAGAAGACCGGGAAGACCTCGAAGAAGACCGGGAAGAAGACCAGGAAGAAGACTAGGAAATCTTGGAAGAAGACCGGAAAGACCGGGAAGAAGACCGGGAAGACCTGAAAGAAGACCGGGAAGACCTGGAAGAAGACCGGGAAGACTTGGGAGAAGGCTGGGAAGACCTGGAAGAAGACCAGGAAGACCTGGATGAAGGCCGGGAAGTCTTGGAAGAAGACCGGGAAGACCTGGAAGAAGACCGGGAAGTCCTGGAAGAAGAAGACCTGACAAAAGACCAGGAAGACCTGAAAGACCTGGGAGAAGGCCGGGAAGACCTGGAAGAAGGACGGGAAGACCTGGAAGAAGACCAGGAAGAAGAATGGGAAGACCCGGAAGAAGACCGGGAAGGCCTGAATGAAGACAGGGAAGTCTTGGAAGAAGACCAGGAAGACTGGGAATACTAGGAAGAAGACCGGGAAGACCTCGAAGAAGACCGGGAAGAAGACCAGGAAGAAGACTAGGAAATCTTGGAAGAAGACCGGGAAGACCGGGAAGAAGACCGGGAAGACCTGGAAGAAGACCGCGAAGACCTGGAAGAACGGGAAGACTAAGAAGAAGACCGGGAAGAAGACCGGGAAGACCTGGAAGAAGACCGGGAAGACCGTGAAAAAGACCGGGAAGACCTGGAAGAAGACCGGGAAGACCGGGAAGAAGACCGGGAAGACCTGGAAGAAGACCGGGAAGACCTGGAAGAAGACCGGGAAGACCGGGAAGAAGACCGGGAAGACTTGGAAGAAGACCGGGAAGACCGGGAAGAAGACCGGGAAGACTTGGAAGAAGACCGGGAAGACCAGGAAGAAGACCGGGAAGACCAGGAAGAAGACCAGGATCTCCTGGAAGAAGACCGGGTAGTCCTAGAATAAGACCGGGAAGACCGGGAAGAAGAACGGGAAGACTAGGAAGAAGACCGGGAAGTCCTGGAATAAGACCGGGAAGTCTTGGAAGAAGACCGGACAAGAAAACCGGGAAGACCGGGAAGAAGACCGGGAAGACTAGGAAGAAGACCGGGAAGACCTGGAAGATACCGGGAAGACCAGGAAGAAGACCAGGATCTCCTGGAACAAGACCGGGATCTCCTGGAAGAAGACCGGGAAGACCAGGAAGAAGACCGGGAAGACCTAGAAGACCGAGAAGACCGGGAAGTCCTGGAAGAAGACCGGGAAGACCTGAAAGAAGACCGGGAAGACCGGGAAGAAGACCGGGAATACCTGGAAGAAGACCGGAAAGAAGACCGGGAAGACCTGGAAGAAGACCGGGAAGACCAGGAAGAAGACCAGGATCTCCTGGAACAAGACCGGGATCTCCTGGAAGAAAACCGGGAAGACCGGGAAGACCGTCACGTCTTGCAGTCACTCGCGGGCTGTAAAGTTATCGTTGGCGCTGATGTTAACGCGTCATCGTCTCTGTGGTATGGCAAGGTTAGGTCAACGGATTCCGACCGACGTTGTGCTGTTGAAGATTTTATTGCTGAAATGAACCTATCGATTCATAATACCCCTGATGCACCACCTACTTTTTGCAGCCTAATGGGCGAATCTTGTATTGACGTCACACTTTCTAGTGCAGACGTTCGCTTGGATAGGTGGCGTGTCTTACCAGATGCGTCTTGTAGTGATCATCGCCTGATCGTGTACGAATTTGTTCCGGTGTCTACTCAAGGTCCGACTCATATCACTGGTAATTTTAGATATAAAAGTAAAGGCGCGAACTGGGAATTCTTTGGCTCGCTTTTTGCAAGTCACGCCAAAGACTTCACTCGTGATGGGCTGTCAGCTGAAGAAAGTGCTGAAATTATGTCAGACACCTTCACTTACTGTGCTGACATCGCTATTGGTCGCGCATCTATGACCAACCTCCGTAGATGTGATTGGTGGTGTGACTACTTAATTGAACAACGTAAAAGCTATCGCCGAGCGCGTCGACATTTAAATAAGCTTAAAAAACAAAAAGTCACCGGAGACCCATATACCATTGCTTTAAATGCGTTTAGAGTTGCCAGGTCCCGCTACAGAGCATCGACTGAAAAATCTAAGGGTAATTTACTGCGAAAAATTGTAGAAAAATTAGATAAAGAAGGTCCGTGGTCTCCTTTGTATCACGAGTTCAAAGCTAATCGATCGGTCGACCTAGCGTTTATCCAAAACATTAAAGTAAATAATAAACACACCACCGGTATTGAGGAAACGACCGAAGTTCTATTAAATACTCTGATACCTGATGATTCGCCGGTAAATGACAATGACTACCATCAACAGATCAGAGCGTGGGCTGCTGTACCACCTGAATCACCAGCGTCAGACCTTCCATCCATTGACGAATTCATTAATGTTGTCAGGAAACTGCCTCTTAAAAAATCAGCAGGTGAAGATAAAATATCTAATCGGATGATAATAGAAGCGTGTAAAACAGCGGGCGACGCCATTCTATCTGTTTTCAACCGATGTATTGCGGAAGGCGTTTTTCCTCGCGTATGGCGACGTGGCTATATACGAATAATTCCAAAAAGTGGTGATAAGCCACCGGACGACCCTAAGTCGTACAGGCCCTTAACCCTACTACCAAATTTGGGAAAACTCTTGGAGCGCCTTATCGTTCCGCGTTTGCTACCGGACGGACCAAAGTTTCATAACAACCAATTCGGATTCACCGTGGGTAAATCTACTGTTGACGCGGCACTTTCTGTTAGAAAAATTGTTAATAACTCTGAACACAAGTACGTGGTTGGAATCTTTTTAGATATTTCCGGGGCTTTTGATAACGCTTGGTGGCCGATGCTACTACTTAAAATGAAAAATCGTGGCTGCTACAAAAACATATATAATCTTGTTCATTCATTCTTTTTAAATGGTACCGCGCAACTAAAACTCGGACATCATTCTATGTCAAAGTCCCTTACCATGGGATGTCCACAGGGCTCGGTAATCTCTCCGTATGTATGGAATATAGGTTTTGATGATTTCCTCGCGATCCCACTTCCACCGGGCTGTTCATTAACCGGTTACGCGGACGACGGCCTGCTGCTCATTCAGTCAAGTACCCGGGCTGGACTCGAGAATTTGGCTGACACTTGCCTACGATTAATATCTCAGTGGGGCGATCGAAACCGTCTGACCTTTGCACCGCATAAAACATTTCAACTAATTTTAAAAGGTGATCTTAAATCGTGGCCGAGCATTAAATTTAATAACGTTCCCGTGAAAAGAAAGCAGTCCGTGTGCTACCTTGGACTGGTCTTAGAGAGGAATTTTTCATTCGTAGATCACATAAAAAATGTCGGTGAAAAAGCTAAAAAGAATTTTTATTCCTTAACCCTTAAATTGTCACCCTTAGATTTTTTGTGAGCATAACGTTGAAATTGCGTATATGGGTTAAAATTACGGTGGAAAAGAGAATAAAGAAAAAATTTTTTTTTTTGTTTATATTTATTATTGTTTTTATAATGTCACATAAAACGGACATTGTCCATTATATGGGCAATTGTGGAACATGAATCTACGTCACATAAAACGGACATAGCGTATTATATGTGAAGTGATAGTACTTACATGAATAACCATTTTCAACTGTGTAATTAAAAAATTAATATCAAATTATAATTAGGAACATTCTAGAATCAATACTAGATTTTGCGTGGTGCGCGTGCTATGCAGCTCGCGGTTTCTATTTCATGATTTTGAGAAGTAAGTAGGTATTCACCCTTATAAAATTTTAAGAATTTATTAGAATCGTTAAAAGATTTCTAAAATCCATTAAAGCACTTTAAAGATTTTGAAAACCCCTTAAAAACCCCTAATACAGTCTAACACCTTATTCATAAACTCAGACCTTTTCCCATTTAAAAAAAATACCCTAAATATTGTACAAGTTTCGAAGCCTACTATTATATTTGTTCAAACCGATTAGGAATCCCTAATACATTATGAAAACACTCCAGAGCCCTTTAAGTAGTCTAAGAAACCTTAAGATAAAGCAATCTAAATAAGTATTTAAAAACTCAGACCTTATCCCATTAAAAAAAACATTTAGTACCCTAAAGATTGCTTGTCGTCGCCCCTTTTTTTTTTTTTTTTTTTAAGGATGGGAAATCATCAAATGACCCCCCCCACTCTGGGCGGAGCGGGAGGGAGTGTCAGACTCTTACTGACTAAAAACCATCCATGTTCCTTCCTCGCCTTTTACGTTCCGGGGCCGCGGTATCTCTTTCGAACAGGCCCGCAACCCCGGCAGGCTTCGGCCCTTGCGGGCCCCTCTCCTTTTGCTGACATCTCTTTGAGGCGCCGCGCGTGGAACATGAACGCGCCGTCGACACGGCCTGTCGTCGTCGTTAGACGGCCGGACGGCTAGCTAGCCCATAGCCAGCCGTCCACAGGCCCGCATCTGTCGTCACCCCTTAGTTACGCTTCACCCACTCAACCTTCGTTACGCTACGGATGTCGGCGCGGCGGCTCGCTTCGCTCGCCACATCACCCCTTTGCTCCACTCGATCTCGCAAGTTCACTCTACTCAGGACCTACCTACCATCGGAAAGCTGTCGTGACCTAATTCCTACGCTACGGGGGTCGCCGCGGCGTCGGCTCGCTCCGCTCGCCACCTCCCCCTTTGCTTTACCGGTACCACCACCGAACAGGTTTCGACACCTACTAATAATATTTGTTCAAACACCTAATGGCTATCTGTAACCGTTTTGAAGTTGCAGCCCTTTCAAATTTAGGGGAGATTAGGGAGGGGAGGCTGTACAAATATCAACGCCCCTCAATAAAAAGTATAAAAATTCAAATCAAAAAGCCTCTACGTGTTCCAGTTTCCGACATAAGATGGGGGGGGAGGTTGAAGAGGGGAGAGTGGGGAGTTTCAAAAAATGATTGTGACAAATTCATCTCGCGCACCACGCAAATTCTAGTCACTGAGATCAGCTAATATGTCTTACAATGACGGAGATATGGTATGGTACTATGTCACGTCGCTCAAAGTTGCCTCAGCCATCAGACTTAATGTCAGACTGTTCAGATTCCACCGGAGGTAATAGTGAGCACATTTTCTTTGAACGGCAAGCCATGTTAATATAAAATAGGATAAAATAATAAAATTTATTAAAATTATAACCATGAAGTTGAAAGTGACAATTAATTGGCGTCGTCCGTTTTATAGGACAATAAAAAAGAATACTTACAAGTAGGCCTAAATGACAATGTCCGTTACATGGGTCAATCAAAGAATACACTAGTTAATACTTCAAGCTGGCAAGGTCCGTTTTGTGGGACACTTTAAATAAACTAAGTTTTTGGTTCTAAATACAGTAATATTTATAAAAGTTGAATCAAAATACTACACCTATAATCATATTCTAACTAATAATTTATCATTAAAAACAAAACAACCAAAATACAAAAACTTGTTATCAATTAGAACAGGAGCGTAAACAAATCTGACCGTTGCACTTTTTCAAATGATCACTTCTCGCGACCGTTCATCGCTTCGGTAATGGTACATGCATCCGCGCGAAAGAGATAGCTAGTACCCTGTCCTTCCACCCGCTCCCAGAGCTTAGGAGTGTTAAGACAGCGTCTGTGTGCGTGGAAATACTGTGTCCTTTATAACGGACAAAAACAATTTAAGGGTTAACGAGGATATCCAAATCTACGTGGGGATTGTCATTTTTAACTTTAAAGACTATCTACGTGGCTACTTACTTGGGTTGTATGTGCTACGGGGCACCTGTTTGGGCCGATAGGGCCACCATAGGAGCGGTGCGACGTAAATTGCTTCAAAGCCAGCGTTTGGCGTTGATATTCTTATGCAAAGCGTATAGGACGGTTAGTACCGAAGCTCTTCCGGTGCTTGCGGGTGTACTTCCAGTCGATCTGGAGGTGCAGCGGCGGGCTGCAATGTACTATAACGCGCGTGAGACCACGGACGCAGACTTTTTATCCGTACGTGATCGTGCTAGGATTTCTAGATTATTCAAACCACAGACCGACGTCTGGGAGGAACTTTTATCGGAATGGCAATGTAGGTGGGACAATTCCATCAAGGGCAGGCACCTCCACCAGTTCTTTCCATCCGTTCGTGAGCGGCTGGACAGGACATGGCTGGAGGTTGATCACTGTGTTGCCCAATTTCTCACGGGCCATGGCAACTTTAAGAGTAAATTATTTTCCTTCAAGCTTGTTGACTCGCCTTTTTGTCAATGTTCAACATCTGACTGCGAATATGAACAATCTGCTCATCACATTTTGTGGGAGTGTAGTCTTTGGCAAATTGAACGCAATATTATGTTGGATAGTGTACAGGTTACATCCGGAGTTATTTACTATACGGACCTTGTGGAAACTAGAGCAAATTTCCGTGCGTTCAAGCGTTTTTGCCATACCTATTATTGGAATCAAATATAACAGCTCTCAACTAGGACCCATTAACGTTAATATTTATCCGTGGTGCTTGGCAACTGGGCCTATCCCAGTTGTAAACGTCCCTTTGTGCCTATTGGCCTTGTTTCGTTCTGTCTCCTGCTGATATGGAGGGAAGTGGAAATTACAGTTCTTTCCTACTCCTCCGCTATATTTTCTGATTAATTTCGTTGCGGGATCCAAGACAGTTAAATTCATTCTCTGGGACTTCGTCGAGCTTCATTGTCTCGGCGCTTTTCTGGTGGTCGCCACTGTTGATTCTGGCTTTCAGGAGTTACAGTGGTTTGGGCGTGTGTGGCGGGCTTGTCCCAATTAAAAAAAAAAAAAAAAAGACCGGGAAGAAGACCGGGAAGACTTGGAGGAAGACCGGGAAGACCTGGAAGAAGACCGGGAAGTCCTGGAAGAAGACCGGGAAGACTAGGAAGAAGACCAGGATCTCCTGGAAGAAGACCGGGATCTCCTGGAAGAAGACCGGGAAGATCGGGAAGACCTGGAAGAAGACCGGGAAGACCGGGAAGAAGACCGGGAAGACTTGGAGGAAGACCGGGAAGACCTGGAAGAAGACCGGGAAGTCCTGGAAGAAGACCGGGAAGACTAGGAAGAAGACCAGGATCTCCTGGAAGAAGACCGGGATCTCCTGGAAGAAGACCGGGATCTCCTGGAAGAAGACCGGGAAGATCGGGAAGACCTGGAAGAAGACCGGGAAGACCGGGAATACCTGGAAGAAGACCGGGAAGACCGGGAATACCTGGAAGAAGACCGGGAAGTCCTGGAAGAAGACCAGGATCTCCTGGAAGAAGACCGGGATCTCCTGGAAGAAGACCAGGAAGACCGGGAATACCTGGGAGAAGACCGGGATCTCCTGGAAGAAGACCGGGAAGACCGGGAATACCTGGGAGAAGACCGGGAAGTCCTGGAAGAAGACCGGGATCTCCTGGAAGAAGACCGGGAAGTCCTAGAATAAGACCGGGAAGACCAGGAAGAAGACCACGATCTCCTGGAAGAAGACCGGGATCTCCTGGAAGAAGACCAGGAAGACCGGGAATACCGGGAAGAAGACCGGGAAGACTAGGAAGAAGACCAGGATCTCCTGGAAGAAGACCGGGATCTCCTGGAAGAAGACCGGGAAGATCGGGAAGACCTGGAAGAAGACCGGGAAGACCGGGAAGACTTGGAAGAAGTCCGGGAAGACCGGGAAGACTTGGAGGAAGACCGGGAATACCTGGAAGAAGACCGGGAAGTCCTGGAAGAAGATCGGGATCTCCTGGAAGAAGACCGGGAAGACCAGGAAGAAGACCGGGAAGTCCTAGAATAAGACCGGGAAGACCGGGAAGAAGAACGGGAAGACCAGGAATAAGACCGGGAAGGCCTGAATGAAGACCGGGAAGTCCAGGAAGAAGACCGGGAAGACTTGGAAGGAGACCAGGACGACCTGGAAGAAGACCGGGAAGACCTGGAAGAAGACCGGGAAGACCTGGAAGAAGACCAGGAAAGAAGACCGGGAAGACTTGAAAGAAGACCGGGAAGAAGACCGGGAAGACCTGGAAGAAGACCGGGAAGACCAGGAAGAAGACCAGGATCTCCTGGAACAAGACCGGGATCTCCTGGAAGAAGACCGGGAAGACCGGGAAGAAGACCGGGAAGACTAGGAAGAAGACCAGGATCTCCTGGAAGAAGACCGGGATCTCCTGGAAGAAGACCGGGAAGATCGGGAAGACCTGGAAGAAGACCAGGATCTCCTGGAAGAAGACCGGGAATACCTGGAAGAAGACCGGGAAGTCCTGGAAGAAGACCGGGATCTCCTGGAAGAAGACCGGGAATACCTGGAAGAAGACCGGGAAGACCGGGAAGAAGAACGGGAAGACCAGGAAGAAGACCGGGAAGACCGGGAAGAAGACCGGGAAGACCTGGAAGAAGACAGGGAAGACCGGGAAGACTTGGAAGAAGTCCGGGAAGACCGGGAAGACTTGGAGGAAGACCGGGAAGACCGGGAAGAAGACCGGGAAGTCTTGGAGGAAGACCGGGAAGACCTGGAAGAAAACCGGGAAGTCCTGGAAGAAGACCGGGAAGACCAGGAAGAAGACCAGGATCTCCTGGAACAAGACCGGGATCTCCTGGAAGAAGACCGGGAAGACCGGGAATACCTGGGAGAAGACCGGGAAGTCCTGGAAGAAGACCGGGAATACCTGGAAGAAGACCGGGAAGTCCTGGAAGAAGACCGGGATCTCCTGGAAGAAGACCGGGATCTCCTGGAAGAAGACCGGGAAGATCGGGAAGACCTGGAAGAATACCGGGAAGACCGGGAAGACTTGGAAGAAGACCGGGAAGACCGGGAAGAAGACCGGGAAGACTAGGAAGAAGACCGGGAAGACCTGGAAGAAGACCGGGAAGACCAGGAAGAAGACCAGGATCTCCTGGAACAAGACCGGGATCTCCTGGAAGAAGACCGGGAAGACCGGGAATACCTGGGAGAAGACCGGGAAGTCCTGGAAGAAGACCGGGAATACCTGGAAGAAGACCGGGAAGTCCTGGAAGAAGACCGGGAAGATCGGGAAGACCTGGAAGAAGACCAGGATCTCCTGGAAGAAGACCGGGAAGTCCTGGAAGAAGATCGGGATCTCCTGGAAGAAGACCGGGAAGACCAGGAAGAAGACCGGGAAGTCCTAGAATAAGACCGGGAAGACCGGGAAGAAGAACGGGAAGACCAGGAATAAGACCGGGAAGGCCTGAATGAAGACCGGGAAGTCCAGGAAGAAGACCGGGAAGACTTGGAAGGAGACCAGGACGACCTGGAAGAAGACCGGGAAGACCTGGAAGAAGACCGGGAAGACCTGGAAGAAGACCAGGAAAGAAGACCGGGAAGACTTGAAAGAAGACCGGGAAGAAGACCGGGAAGACCTGGAAGAAGACCGGGAAGACCAGGAAGAAGACCAGGATCTCCTGGAACAAGACCGGGATCTCCTGGAAGAAGACCGGGAAGACCGGGAAGAAGACCGGGAAGACTAGGAAGAAGACCAGGATCTCCTGGAAGAAGACCGGGATCTCCTGGAAGAAGACCGGGAAGATCGGGAAGACCTGGAAGAAGACCAGGATCTCCTGGAAGAAGACCGGGAATACCTGGAAGAAGACCGGGAAGTCCTGGAAGAAGACCGGGATCTCCTGGAAGAAGACCGGGATCTCCTGGAAGAAGACCGGGAAGATCGGGAAGACCTGGAAGAAGAACGGGAAGACCAGGAATAAGACCGGGAAGGCCTGAATGAAGACCGGGAAGACCAGGAAGAAGACCAGGATCTCCTGGAACAAGACCGGGATCTCCTGGAAGAAGACCGGGAAGACCGGGAAGAAGACCGGGAAGACTTGGAGGAAGACCGGGAAGACCTGGAAAAAGACCGGGAAGTCCTGGAAGAAGACCGGGAAGACTAGGAAGAAGACCGGGAAGACTTGGAGGAAGACCGGGAAGACCTGGAAAAAGACCGGGAAGTCCTGGAAGAAGACCGGGAAGACTAGGAAGAAGACCAGGATCTCCTGGAAGAAGACCGGGATCTCCTGGAAGAAGACCGGGAAGACCGGGAATACCTGGGAGAAGACCGGGATCTCCTGGAAGAAGACCGGGAAGACCGGGAATACCTGGGAGAAGACCGGGAAGTCCTGGAAGAAGACCGGGATCTCCTGGAAGAAGACCGGGAAGTCCTAGAATAAGACCGGGAAGACCAGGAAGAAGACCAGGATCTCCTGGAAGAAGACCGGGATCTCCTGGAAGAAGACCAGGAAGACCGGGAATACCGGGAAGAAGACCGGGAAGACTAGGAAGAAGACCAGGATCTCCTGGAAGAAGATCGGGATCTCCTGGAAGAAGACCGGGAAGACCAGGAAGAAGACCGGGAAGTCCTAGAATAAGACCGGGAAGACCGGGAAGAAGAACGGGAAGACCAGGAATAAGACCGGGAAGGCCTGAATGAAGACCGGGAAGTCCAGGAAGAAGACCGGGAAGACTTGGAAGGAGACCAGGACGACCTGGAAGAAGACCGGGAAGACCTGGAAGAAGACCGGGAAGACCTGGAAGAAGACCAGGAAAGAAGACCGGGAAGACTTGAAAGAAGACCGGGAAGAAGACCGGGAAGACCTGGAAGAAGACCGGGAAGACCAGGAAGAAGACCAGGATCTCCTGGAACAAGACCGGGATCTCCTGGAAGAAGACCGGGAAGACCGGGAAGAAGACCGGGAAGACTAGGAAGAAGACCAGGATCTCCTGGAAGAAGACCGGGATCTCCTGGAAGAAGACCGGGAAGATCGGGAAGACCTGGAAGAAGACCAGGATCTCCTGGAAGAAGACCGGGAATACCTGGAAGAAGACCGGGAAGTCCTGGAAGAAGACCGGGATCTCCTGGAAGAAGACCGGGATCTCCTGGAAGAAGACCGGGAAGATCGGGAAGACCTGGAAGAAGAACGGGAAGACCAGGAATAAGACCGGGAAGGCCTGAATGAAGACCGGGAAGACCAGGAAGAAGACCAGGATCTCCTGGAACAAGACCGGGATCTCCTGGAAGAAGACCGGGAAGACCGGGAAGAAGACCGGGAAGACTTGGAGGAAGACCGGGAAGACCTGGAAAAAGACCGGGAAGTCCTGGAAGAAGACCGGGAAGACTAGGAAGAAGACCAGGATCTCCTGGAAGAAGACCGGGATCTCCTGGAAGAAGACCGGGAAGACCGGGAATACCTGGGAGAAGACCGGGAAGTCCTGGAAGAAGACCGGGATCTCCTGGAAGAAGACCGGGAAGTCCTAGAATAAGACCGGGAAGACCGGGAAGAAGAACGGGAAGACCAGGAAGAAGACCGGGAAGTCCTGGAATAAGACCGGGAAGTCTTGGAAGAAGACCGGAAAAGAAGACCGGGAAGACCGGGAAGAAGACCGGGAAGACTAGGAAGAAGACCGGGAAGACCTGGAAGAAGACCGGGAAGACCAGGAAGAAGACCAGGATCTCCTGGAACAAGACCGGGATCTCCTGGAAGAAGACCGGGAAGACCGGGAAGAAGACCGGGAAGACCTAGAAGACCGGGATCTCCTGGAAGAAGACCGGGAAGATCGGGAAGACCTGGAGGAAGACCGGGAAGACCGGGAAGACTTGGAAGAAGTCCGGGAAGACCGGGAAGACTTTGAGGAAGACCGGGAATACCTGGAAGAAGACCGGGAAGTCCTGGAAGAAGACCGGGATCTCCTGGAAGAAGACCGGGAAGACCAGGAAGAAGACCGGGAAGTCCTAGAATAAGACCGGGAAGACCGGGAAGAAGAACGGGAAGACCAGGAAGAAGACCGGGAAGTCCTGGAATAAGACCGGGAAGGCCTGAATGAAGACCGGGAAGTCCAGGAAGAAGACCGGGAAGTCTTGGAAGAAGACCGGACAAGAAGACCGGGAAGACCGGGAAGAAGACCGGGAAGACTTGGAGGAAGACCGGGAAGACCTGGAAGAAGACCGGGAAGACCGGGAAAATTACCGGAAAAACCTGAAACCCGGAAATTTTTCAAAATAATGTTGAAACTGTTCAAGTTCTATTCGATCATTTTCTAGTACAATTTCACTCTTTATGTAATTCCGAACTGATAATATTTCCTCTTCTGGTAAATATGCTAGACTACTGCAGAGTAAAACTACAGTTTTGTGACTTTTATCCTTAAATATACCCATTTGCTTTGCTTTGCGTTTCAAACTATTGTAATAATGAAAGTGACAACCTTTTATTTCGTGAACAGTGTTAATCTCTCTGAGCGCTGCAATTATTCTCTCTTCAAAATCTATCATTATACTGTCTTACATGTTGCGAACAGAATATTATGATACGCATGTTACAATTTTTGTAGTCCGCCAGTAAAAATGAATTCAATTGATGTGGCACGTCCACTTCCTCTATATTTCTAGTGGATGTTTTTTTCACACCGGCTTTTTCATTCCTTCTTTTGTAAATAGCAGATTTTTTATTTTTAAAAGATGGCACTGGCTTTTTAGCAGCCAAATTATAACCCTTCTCATTAATATGTTGCAATGCTTTATTAAAAATTTTTGGTGCTGGTTCTCTACTATCCACGGCTTCTAAACAAGCCTCATTGATAATTATATCAATAGTATTTTGTACATCATCGGGCTGACAGTTATTGATTTTAGCATTGTCTCATCTTTAAAATAAAACGAAATTAATAGAAAAAGCATTCTCACGACAAGATTTTATTTAAACGCACAAAAAAAAGAAAATCACGAAACCGTTAGTGTGTGTCAAATTAGGCTTGCAAGATTTGGACGCCACATACATACTTAAACAAACATGTGAAGTTTAATAAAAGATTTTAAAAATAGCTGGTATGTCGCTTTTTGACAAATAAGAGCGAGGCCACACGATGCGTTGGCGGTGCGGTGCGACGACGGAGCGGCGCGGCGCCGCATACGTCATCCTACATACAAATCACTACCCCACTAGTGCGTTGCGCCATACAATCACTGTTGTGCATTGCCATTTTGACAGTGATTGTCTGACGCTGCGACGACGCAACGCAGCGCAACGCATCGTGTTGCCTCGCTCTTATCGATAGCTATATGACTGCGTTGCGTTCGAATGAAATCGTCATAAGATGTAACTTAGACATAAATTCCAAACTCGATAGTCATATTTTATCGGAAAAAAGCGATTAGGTGTGTAGGACAAATATTACTTACAGTAGACAATGTAACTTAGCCAACACACTTTTCATTGACGTCGATGACTTCGTTATTATTTATAAGTGGCAACACAGTACAGTACAGTACAGTACAGTGCAGTACATTTCCTTACCAAAGAGGTTTCATTAAGACGTTGGTTGGTTGCCATGAGCATGAAAGTACTAGGAGTACATGACTCACGAGAGCTAACTAATATATCTTTTGAACCTACGATGGTACCTATCTACGATGTAACTAGGTGGAACAAAAAAGTCTCATTAGTTACGTTAAAGTTAAATGTTTAAATAATGTAACTACTTGGAATAAAAATGTCCAGCTAGTTACATCGATGTAACTACAATGTAACTAGGTGGAACGGACGGATAGTCTTTAGTTCATAAGTTCAGTTTTCGTTCTATTCAGTTCAAAGTTCGTCATTCATTAATCTCTCCGTTTCATCTACTTCAGCAGAATTCATCAATCGGAAATCACTGTTGGAAATGTGTAGTTCAATAGTCTATCATGGCTGTATCTACACAAGGCCTCGTGCACTACATAGCACAATGCAGTTTAAATTACGTGGGTGCGGATATCCGCCTCTTGACAATTTTCAGTTGAACTAGAGCAATATCTTATCTTTGAAGACTTTAGCAGCTAATTTATAGCATAGATTCTAAGTGGTATTCATTACGTGTCTATTGAATTTATCTTATTTGGAAAACGTTTTTCTGTATATTTAAACAGACCAATTATTAGTAGCTGTGCTATATTTCTAATAAAATTGTAAGTGGTATAAAACACCTCTTCACGAAGCTGAAAGGCACTTGTTCTCCTTGTCATTGCGATCATTGTTTTGTTCTACGCCATACCTGGGGACCTTCTAATTACAGAAATATTGCGGGTCAAAGTTCCAACTTTTTGACATGTTTTTTTTTAAACCCCTCTACGACGACCGTACTATTGGATCCACCTACCGGCACCATATTTTAAGTGGGTTACATTGAGTTGTACCACAAAATATGATTTTTCACTGTGATCCATATCATCAGATGCATACAATCAATCACAATTATATTACTTTACATTTGGATTATTGTTGTTCAATTAAACATTTTTCAAAAACTTGCTACCGGGCTTTTAAAATTTATTTTATAAGTCAGTTTACATGCAGTGTTTCTTAAGAGACTAACCATGAGAATTTAATTAATGACTGTGGGTATTTTGTTTACAAACGCAAATGTCATAGAATCATATGCACCTCTACATAAACTAGGTATGTTTCTGTTTTGTAACTCTTACCTACCCTTCTAGTTTCTATTTGAATTGCGCCTTTACTCACAAACTCAACACGTGTCAAAGTAGAACAAAATTAAACCAACAAGAAACAAAGATCGAATTCCAGTAGCAACCCTTACCCCAGGAATGCGATCTGTAGTTAAGCATTTGATAGTTCTTCGGCTTTCCAGTTTACGTTAATAGTTGTTGTGAATACATTGTAACTTGGACTTTTAGTTCGCTTTCATTACCGAGACGTTTTCATACTTCAAGTACTTCGGAAGCGTTCAGTACAAGAATTTACTCATTTGCGTGCAGCGGTCTAATGGACGAAGTTTGTTAATACTATCGACGAGGTTGTTGAATACTTTTAACATAAGAGCTTTGTGTTGTTTTTATGTTCACTAGCGAGCTCGCGGGTAGGATATTTACTACCCAGAGTATAAAAGCAGTCAAGTAGCCAGAGTAGTGTACCCCCTTTTTTTGTTTTTCGGATGGGAAATCATCAAATGACCCCTCCGGCTCTAGATGGAGTGGAAGGGAGAGTCAAACTTTTACTGACAAACCCATTCATGTTCCTTCTTGCGGACCCCTTCCTTTCTGCTGACAAAGTGGCCAAAGCCCACAGCTGGGCAAAGGCCTCTCCCCATGACTTCCAAGTTCTTCGATCCAGGGCCAATGTGGGCCACTGGTCGTAAGTCATATCTATTGGAGGTTACATATTCATGTATGCGCTGGCCTGTGAGATTATTTTATATATTTTTAACGTCATGTCTGTCACTGATTTGAAATTAGAACAGTTACGGTTTGTTTATGTTCTAATTCATTGTAACCTTTGATTGTAACAGCTTGCGTGTAAAATATAAACAGCGAATGAATATACTCCACCATTCCACTGCTGCTCTTATTTTTATTCCAATAATGTCGAACTCGTCCAGCCATCTCCTGCGAGGTCTACCGCGTCGCCTTCTGGCTGTGTCAGAACTCCATATTGTGGTTATTTTCTGCCCACTGTTTGTCGGGCATGCGGCAGACATGGCCAGGCCAGTTCAACTTTAGCTTAGTGGCTTTTAGCAGTAGCATTGTTATTTTGATTTTGATCAATACTTACAGAGTATATCCAGTTAGAAGCTGCTGTAATGCTTCGTTTCTTGGAAGAATCGAAGAGAAAAATGTGTTCCGCCACCCCAAGTAGAATGGGACAAGTGGAGGAAGAAGATGCTAACTTACGAGTTACGAGTAAGTACATCCAGTAGCTGTTCCAAAGCTTCGTTACTTCCGACCACTCTCAAGAGTCGTCTGTGCAAATAGGCATTATAGCGTTTTATCCACACTTACCTATGCTTAACTACATTACCTTTTTTTGAATTTTATATGTATTTTTATTTTTATGCTTTCACGTCAACATAAATTGGAAAAAAGCTACCCTAATTCTCTCATTTCATTCCAAAACAAGGGTGATGGGACTTGTTTATTGTCTTTCAGAATTATACAAGTCAGCGTGCAGAATTTTTATCCTTTTTATATCAAAAAACATTATCATCTCGCTTTCAGATTAAGTTGAAAGAGTTTCACGAGAATCCCCCTTATGTAGGCCAATGGTAACGATATACAAGATTGAATTTCACAAACGAAGTATTATGTCGCAAAAATGTTGTACAAAAAGCTTTTTTTGTTCAATCTTCTATAGGCGATAAATTAGATACGTTGACAACGGGTGAAAGGAACGTTCGAACAAAGTTGTTGCTTGAAATTTTGAATAAAATAGGTGTCTAGTTTTTTTTAGGTCATCGGCTGACAATGAAAAAGTTTTTGGAACTGTATTTTGTGATTTTTCTGAAAACTTAAAATCACGTCTGAAATCCTCGAACATTTAAGCAAAGGTGTGTCTAATTGGGACTAAAACAAAACTGACAAAATGTGTGTGTGTGTACTATTATTGTACACCCACATTTCGCTAGTTATGTTTCAGTCCCATGTAATAGGAGGCCAGCCTATTGCCATCAATCGGGCACCAATTCAGACTCCGTGGCAGATAAATTATACACTTAAAGTGCACAATGCACTTAATATGCTTACGTGGAATCCAGTGATAAACTTAGTAAAAACTAACATGCATCTCCATTATAAAGAAAAACCGAGTGATACTGTAAGAAGTGCGTTCTGTCGTCAGTTACAATCGAGTTCCAGTAGTGCGCGTTATAAAAGCCTAAGGAAGAGGGTAGACAGATTTGTCTGCTCAAAATTAATAATTTTCGTCCCACCCGCATTGCTCTTCAGTGTTCCCGCGATCATGATGCTTGCAACAGCCTCGAACTATCGGGTGCTCGTAAAACACAAGAAAATCACGGATATAGGTGTCGATTCTGTTGTACACAAACTAAACTTAATTTAGGCCATTGCTATCTTTTTCTCTCTAATAAAACGAGAAAAAGACGGATGAAATTTAGAGCTGTCAAATATAATTGGAACTAATATTTCCATACAAATGAAGGGTGCACGTAAAAACATATCGACTAAAAATACGGTGAAGCGCAAGGCGTAAACTAGTTTGACATCTCTAACTTAGTTCATAGCTATAGCCGTCGATTTCGCGCATTGCCTTTTATTCAGAGATAGCAATAGCCTAAATTAAGTTAAGTTTGTGCACAACAGAATCGACACTATAATCCCGTAAATACTTTAACTGTAGTGAAAAACCGTCAAAAGTCTAAAACAGTGTGATAAATAATAATTTGCCCGACCCTGGAATTAAACCCAAGAACTCTAGTGGTCACTACCACTAGACCACTAGACCAACGAGGCAGTTGTTTTTTCAAAAAAAAAACTATAGTTATAATTCCAAGGTTTAACTAACTGTATCATTCTAATACAGAAAGAAAAATACCATTTGTAACAGCTAATAGCGAGAACCATTACCAAGAATACGTCACTTACAAACGATAAGACACTTCCAACTTCAGACCATTTATCATTTTCTTTCGTCACCTGACATTCGTTCACTTTTCGCAATAAAAGACACATCACAGGGTGTCTTAAATTCTTCAAAACGTTACAAAGGGGACACAAGGTACGATTCACTGAGTGGTTCTAATGAGAGGCCAAAGGCTACAGCTCCGCCATTAGTCGCGGCGTTTCCTTTTGACGGTCCAGTAAATATTTGCCAAGATATCGCTGAAAAAGTCATTGCGTTTAAAAATAGGCTTTAGTGTGTTGGTTGAGGGTGTGAATTGGGTTGGTAATGTAGTGTTTTAGATGAAACATTAGCAATGGTGAGTGTATGTGAGCTGAGATTTGATTCCGTTTTTATTTTGTACGGTCAGTTTTTATTCAGCATATCTTTCTGCCCGTTTCTCATGTTACCAGTGGAATTTCTAATGTTCTCTTTTATATATGTCACCGTCAAATTGACAAACACGTTACATTATAAAATAACTAGAGAGATTGTAAACTCTCGAAATATTGTCAAACGAACATGCAGCTTACAATAAAACGCATTATTTTTCGTGAAATGCATGCGATGGTAGTCAACTCACGCGGTGTGGAGGGAAGGAGGTCCCCCTTGCCCAATGGTACCACTCTCATGAAAAGATAATGTACCATTCCTGAGAAATACCGATTAATATAACCTAACCTTAAAACACTATTTCCGAGTGCAGGTACCGGAACAGTGCGGTGTCGCAGTGTAAACGCACTGCTCCGGCGCCGTAGCGGTGCGACACGAAACGTCTAAATTTAAAGCGCCCTTAGGAAGAATGAAATGTAAATCAGTATGCATGCAATTAGGCATACATTGAAAAACTGCTGTAAAATAAAAATACTGTTTATCTAATGACAGCATTGTCAAAAAAGTTCTTTATTCAAAATCTACATGCATGAAGGAACTAACTCAGTATTTAGTAGTCACATTATAAAAATCATCGTCTAACAAGATTGCCTTCATTCTCTGCACATATACCTCTGATTGTATTAAGGTACTCCTAAATTTAATAACAATAAATCCTTTTTTGTATATATTATTTAATTCTCAGATGGGTTTCGTGTGTCAATGTCTGGCGGTGAACTTTTACAGGTCACGACTGAAGGTCATAGGGCAGTGGACACTTTGTTTATAAAATGTTAATTGGTTTTTACATCAACTGTACGTACGAGGGTGTGATACGATGTTATTTACTTTCCTTAGTATCATACCAGCAACCCAACCCTGATTTGCAAAGCGCCACTTTCGGGTCCAAATCCTATCTCTCAAGTTGCAATCAACCATACAGTCACGAGCACCAATATGAATACACTTTCCTAAATTCAAAAGCAATTTTCGCGAGAAATAACGATTAAAACATGGAGGTAGGATCTTTTTCATAAAAATAAGTGTTCCAAAATATTATGTTTGTAACAACATGAAATTGTTATCAGAACAGTGGGAGAATAACACTTTTGTAGGCGGTTAAGTGTTTACATATTGGTGTTCGTGACAGTACATGTTCACAAAACGCCACTGGTATTCGACGTTTTTAGCATAAATTCGCACTACGCCGTTGGTCTCGGCAGTCATGTGTAGATCGTTGACAGTCGTTACAGGTAGTCATGGTTCAAAAGACTTATCAAGGGGTATCACACTCAACTCAACTCCACGTCAAAGGGCGTGTTTTGCGTATGGGCTATGTGGTTTATTTTGTTCTTGTTATGTTATTATTATTACTATGCCTATTTGTGATTCCTTTCAACTATGACATTATTATGTAATTTGTGATGTTTTTCGATTATGTTGTTTTTGTTATTTTGCGTATTTTGTTATTTAATGATTATGTTATGATGTCAATTTGTACAAATCTAATTCTATGGACTTCAACGTCTGCAAATAAATGTTTTTTTTTATAATCCACCACGCGGCCCAGTGTGGTTTGGTAGATGTCATGTCTTCGATATTTTGGTTCTAGGACATGTCGGTTACCTCACGCTGTTTTCCTTCACCGTTTTAAGAGCAGTATACCCATAGTATACCCATACAAACACAGTGATGTAGGTCAGATAGGCAGTCGCTTCATGTAGAATACTGATAATCAGCTGCATCCGGTTAGACTGGAAACCGATTCCAACATGATAAGGAAAAAGCCGATGATGACCTAATATGATTTTTGAAAATACAGGGTGTAAACCACTTCATCATAAAGCCTTTAACCAAGCATTCTATACATCAAACTAAGTAACTTTACGCAAAAATTATTGCTGGGAAACAACTTTTTTTTTTGAGGTTATAAATGTAAGCCTAATTAGTTTAACGTACGACTGATTAACATTATTCTCTATGTCCTGTAATTATTATACCTCTAAACCTAATATTTAGATGTTGTATTGACTGTATTAAGTAGCAACAGGTAGGCAGATGTTAAAGTTTAAACAGTTTAGATTTATAATGAAATATATTACATTGTTAATCTAAATGATAATAATTAAATGTATTATTAATTATCAACTAATTGTAGATGAATAATCGTTTGTTAATAGCCATTATATTAATTTAAGGTAGTGTATTTAAAATCGAAGTTGATGTCATAACTGACAGTCATTGCGGCAGCCAGTCTTAGCGTAGCCGTTGTACAAGGCGGAGGTCAATTTTGTGATTAAAGTGCTGTGGTGATATTACTGGATTTTATTTCTGCAATACTTCTGAGGCTATCCCAATAGCTTCAGAAGTGGGATCAACGAAAAGTATAACTCTTTTCGACTTACGCCTACGAGAAAAACGCAAGTATATTTATTTGTTTTGTAGCAACAACTTAATTGTTTGATTTGAATTTTGTAGCATGAAAATACATGACCGTTGTTTTAAAATTCAAATATTACCACTATGTAATTACGACTAATTCGAATTGAGGTTATTTTTTTTTCCTGTTTAAAGTGATAATTAAAAAGGGGTTGATAGTTGGTTAGCAAGTTAACAGTAAATAAGAGTATTTAACAACTAAACATACTGATTCACAATAAGATAAATGGAATTATCATTTAACTATTTGGCGCTTGTGTAAGTACCCACGCTTGTTGAAAGTAACGAGAGTTGTTTTTTTTTTCATAAATATAATTTTGCTGCTTGCTGTGCAAAGCAAAGCACAACAACCACAAAGCAAGTAATACAAATATTTTGGGAAAGCATTATTTTTCGTTGCTCGTGATTGGCAAGGATACTGGGGTCGATTGTTGCAATCGAAGAGAGTAAATGTGTTCATTTTTTTTCTTTCTCTTTTCTCCCTGTTTCTGAAATGATTGCGTATATCGAGATGAACATTGTGTGCTGAGCTACGGTGGTAGTAGCAGTACTATGTGAAAAAGACCGAGCTTAATCAGGAGTGATTCAGTTACCATTACCGAAAAATATTAAAGAAATAAAAAAACATAGCTGCATAAACTTAATATATATGTTAATGATGTTAAAAATAATGGTTTACTAAGCTGTCGTCTGTCAGTTTCAGTGCTCAACATGCAGAGAGAGAAGAGTCAAACCCGAGATTATAGGACTCTTAGTCCGGACCCAGGAGTACCCAGGTTTGAGGGTCAGGGTCGGGAAGCGGTAGATTTGAGGCGTGAGACTAGCCACGCAACTTGGCCAAGAGTACCCATGTATGAGGGTCAGGCTAGGAGGACATATTCGGAACAACCAGGGGTATCACGGGTGCGTGATACTGAGGTTGATAATAATTATGTCAATATTGACGGAGAGCGTCAAGGACGAAGGGTGCTTCGTCCACAAAGGGTTAAGGAGAGATTTCTGCGCACACCTTCGAGGTCAAGACGTAGCCGTTCGTCGAACGATGGATCCTATAGCCGTGAGGGTACCAGAGAGAGAAGTGCGAGTCGACGAGGTAGAAGACCGGAGGAAGATAAGGATTTAAGGTCGGGTTTTGGTCGTGACCGGAAGAGGAGCCATCACCTTGAGCGAGGAGACGAGGGTGAGCAACAAATGTCATCTACTTATAAGAAACCTAGGAGTGTAGACTCCACTGAGATTATTTTAGATAAATTTTTGTCAATTTTGCAATCAGTTAAGAGTTCAGATAAGTCGAAGTTGCCTTTTAATACTAATATTGTTCCCGAGTTTGATCCTATGACGAAGGAGCAAACTATTTTGACTTGGTTGACAAAAGTAGAAGAGTGTTCAGAAATTTATGGCTGGGAAGATAGAGAAATAATTCACTACGCCCTGCCAAAGTTGACAGGGGTAGCGAAGAATTGGTATCAGAGTTTACCGACAATGATGTATACGTGGAGTCAGTGGAAAAAGAAGTTGATTGAATCTTTTCCTGTTCGCGAAGACTATGCTGAACTCTTGACTGAAATGCTGGGCAAAAGGGTTAAATATGGAGAGTCACTTGAACATTACTATTATGCCAAAATTAATTTGCTAAACAGATGTAAGATCTATGGGCGTCAGGCTGTCGATTGCTTGCTATACGGCGTTGAAGATAGGGCTGTTAAAATAGGTGCGCAGGCTGCACAATTCTCTGAGCCAGAGCAAGTGCTGAAATATTTTAGAACTGTGAAAATAGGGCATGGTCGGGAAAATCCTGATTCTAGTTTTAAATCCCGAAACGAACGTAAGGGTACAACTCTTTTATCAAAACCAGCGGGTTCGAAAATGACATGCTACAATTGCGATCAAATTGGTCATCCAAGTTTCCGTTGTGATAAACCCCCAGCTAAGTGCGTCACTTGCGATAAATCGGGTCATTTGTCAATTCACTGCTATAAAAACAAACGCTTGAATAAAGATCGCGAAAAGGAAACCAGTCTGAATAACGGCAAAACCGAAAAACAAGTGTCCCAATTATGCTTATCTGAAGACTTGAATGCTAAGTACATGCTTGAGATCAAAATAAATAGCCATAATTTAGATTGTCATCTAGATTTAGGGAGCCAATGTTCTCTTATAAAGCTAACAAAAGCTAGGGAACTTAACTTAGACATAGTAGTACCGGAAGATTTACCTGTTCTTAGGGGTATAGGCGCTAACCTAATCTCTCCAGTAGGTATGACGATTGTTTCCGTCGAAGTTCAAGGCATAAAGGAGACGATAAATTTATATGTAGTAAACGATTTCGTAATCAACCAGTCAGTTTTATTAGGACATTCCTTTACCGAGAAACCAGATATCGTTATTACGAAAACCCCTACCGCTGTGATATTTAACAAAATTCCGAGCGTTAAAATGCGTCTCTCAACTAATAACAATGCTGAAATCCCGTCGAATACTTTACGCGCTGTACAAGTTTCTACTGATCCTAGCGTAGATGCACGAGTTTATGTTAATGGTTCCTTGCGGGGTCCAGAGGGGAAAGAGTACTACCTTTTGCCTGGAGAATATGAGGTAAAGGGTGGGCGTAGTGCGCTTCTGATTCACAATGCATCATCCAGTTCAATCACACTTGAGAAAGGAACCCTTTTGACACGAGTACAATATAAGCATGTGGACAATTTGGAAAATATCTTAAACTCGTGCAATGTCACAATCTGTGAATCCCAAAATAATGACGTTTTCAACTGTAACGATGCTCTTAGTGAAGAAGATAAATTAAATTTAAAACAACTAATTAATAAATATGGTAACTGCTTTTCAAAGAGACTTGACGATTTGGGGTTCACAGATCTGACAGAGATGGTGATTGAGCTTGAGGATTCAGAACCAGTTGTTTATAGGCCGTATCGTATGTCTTACGCGGACCGCGTTTTAGTAAGAAATATGGTGCAGGAAATGATCGACCACGGTATTGTTAGAGAATCTACGTCATCTTACGCGAGTCCTATCGTCCTCGTACAAAAGAAAACGGGAGATAAACGTTTGTGCGTCGACTACCGTGCCTTGAACCGCAAAACCAAAAAGGAACATTACCCTCTCCCTCGGATTGAGGATCAATTGGATCAACTGTCAGGTAACAAAGTTTTTACGTCACTTGATTTAGCCTCTGGGTATTACCAGATACCAATCGCTGAAGAGTCGCGGCACAAAACCGCTTTTGTGACACCAGACGGCCAATATGAATATAATCAAATGCCGTTTGGTCTGGTGAATGCGCCGTCAGTTTTCCAGCGCACTATCAATAAAATACTACTCGAGGCTAAGATCAAATATGCAATAGTCTACATGGATGACGTCCTTATTCCAGCCAAGGACGTTACCGAAGGGTTACAACGATTGGAAGAAGTTTTAATACTTCTTCAAAAGGGTGGTCTAACGCTAAAATTAAATAAATGCCACTTTTTTCTTGAAAAAATAGACTTTCTCGGTTATGAGGTTAGTTCTGAAGGTATACGACCCGGCCAGAGAAAAATTGAAGCGGTATCTAAATTTCCGACACCCCGGAATCAACATGAATTGAGACAATTCCTTGGGCTATCGGGATATTTTAGGCGATTTATTATGAGTTATGCTATATTAGCGGCCCCACTAACTGATTTATTAAAAAAGGATGTTAAATGGACATGGGACAAAGACCAGGATTCAGCATTTAACAAAATCAAAGCTTGTCTGGTTGATAGACCCATTCTTGCGCTCTACAATCATAGTGCGGAAACCCAATTGCATACTGACGCTAGCAAAGTCGGACTAGCTGGTATTTTATTACAGGCTAACTCAAACGGTGTGTTTCAGCCAGTGTCGTACTTTAGTCGAAAAACTAACGTAGATGAACAAAAACTTCACTCGTACGATCTAGAGACATTGGCCGTAATTGCGTCACTCAATCGTTTTCGCGTCTATCTCATCGGAATCCCCTTTAAAATACTCACCGACTGCAACGCATTACGCGCAACGTTAATCAAACGCGATTTGATCCCACGAATAGCCCGATGGTGGATACAGTTACAAGAATATGACTGCACCATCGAATACCGTTCGGGATTGCGCATGTCTCACGTCGACGCGCTGAGTCGCAATCCAGTCGATGGAAGCGAATTAGAGCCGCCAACGTGTTTTGATGTCCTAACCATCGAAACTTGCGAGCAAGACTGGATCGCTACTGTACAGTCTGCTGACGAAGAGGTCAGGCAGATAAAAGAGACGTTATCGGATCCTAGTTCAGAGCAAGTGATGGATATTCACAAAAATTACAAATTAAAAAACAATAGGGTCTACAGAATAGTCGGGGATGAAATAAAATGGCTGGTACCGAAAGGCGTTCGCTGGCAGATTTTAAAAATGAATCACGATGACGTCGGTCATTGTGGTTATGATAAAACCTTACAGCGGATCCGTAAAAATTACTGGTTTGCTAAAATGCGCAAATTCGTGAAGAAATACGTTTCATCCTGCCTCGAATGCTTACACCACAAAACACCTGGTGGTAAGCGTGAAGGCGAATTGCACCCTATAGATAGGCCAAGCGTACCGTTTCATACGATTCATGCTGACCACTTGGGTCCATTTTTAAAGAGTAAAAAAGGCAATTGTTATTTACTCGTTTTGGTCGACGGCTTTACAAAATATGTTATCGTAAAGCCGGTTAGAGACACCAAATCGGCGACCACGATAAAAGTACTCAAAGACCATATCAGCTACTTTGGTGTGCCAACACGCCTTATCACCGACAGGGGCACCAGCTTCACTAGCGGGGTTTTCAAGGAGTTTGTAATGCTATACGGCATTAAGCACATTATGAATGCCGTGGCAACTCCCAGGGCCAATGGTCAAGTTGAAAGATTCAACAGGACCATACTAGACGCCCTTTCTACTTCAGCCCACGGTAAAGACGAAAAGTCTTGGGATGAACAAATTCTTGATATACAATTGGGTTTAAATACTACTACTCATAAAACGACGCAAAAGACTCCATCAGAATTACTTTTCGGATTTAACATTAAGTGTAGGAGTGAAAGCATATTGAGTGAGGTTTTAGACGACACCGTGACCGTAACATCGGCGGAGAAATTAGTAGAAGTAAGGGACGTAGCTGGAAAGAAAATAAGTGAGACTCAGATTAAAGATAGGGAAAGGTTTAACCGTCGTAGGAAACCAGCGAAGAATTATTCAGTAGGAGACTTAGTACGTGTAGAGCGACAGGTTCCTAACGATGGACAATCACAAAAACTGGCTGTCAAATATCAGGGTCCGTACCGGGTAATAAAAATACTTCCCAACGATAGATATGTCATCGAAGACACTCCCTTATCGCGCAAAAATAATCGTCGTTACGAAGCCGTTGTAGCAATCGACAAAATGCAGCCCTGGTTAAATTTTAGTAGAAACTTGGAAAGTAGTTGTGAAGAAAGTGGTTCAGATAATGAGTAAAAATAAATTTATAAATAAAAACTAAATAAAAGTCATGTTCTTGTTCGTTAAAGTGTTTATTTATATTAATCTAATATTAATTAATTATTATTAAATTTAATGTACTATGATTAAATAGCATTATTTAGATTATATTAGATTAGTGTCTCGTGTAATTATAAGCCTCAATCAGCATTTGTGCTTGTTGTGTCTAGATGTCAGATCCGTATTGATGTTTATGTCAGAACATGATACATTAGTAATGTTTTATTATCACTCTGCAGCGCTTACAAGCTACAGGTTCTGTTTGATTTGGGTTCTATTACCATGTGATTATTCTATTGCTAGATTGTAATGAGGTATAATTCTAACAGCAATGATTCCTTTCTCAATTCAATCATGTCGTAATAAAAAGTATTGAAAAAAAAAAACGAATAATACTCTGTTTATCCCGATAATAATAACGTCACTTTATTTTATTTTTTTTATTCGCGAAGGGACTCGCTCTCACAGGAAGGCCGAGCTGTAAGCCTAATTAGTTTAACGTACGACTGATTAACATTATTCTCTATGTCCTGTAATTATTATACCTCTAAACCTAATATTTAGATGTTGTATTGACTGTATTAAGTAGCAACAGGTAGGCAGATGTTAAAGTTTAAACAGTTTAGATTTATAATGAAATATATTACATTGTTAATCTAAATGATAATAATTAAATGTATTATTAATTATCAACTAATTGTAGATGAATAATCGTTTGTTAATAGCCATTATATTAATTTAAGGTAGTGTATTTAAAATCGAAGTTGATGTCATAACTGACAGTCATTGCGGCAGCCAGTCTTAGCGTAGCCGTTGTACAAGGCGGAGGTCAATTTTGTGATTAAAGTGCTGTGGTGATATTACTGGATTTTATTTCTGCAATACTTCTGAGGCTATCCCAATAATTTTGTGATTAAAGTGCTGTGGTGATATTACTGGATTTTATTTCTGCAATACTTCTGAGGCTATCCCAATATAAATCATGTTTAGTGGTAGAACTCAAAGTAACGCACTTAAAACATTGTGCTGATAGATGGATTAAATAGTACGGGAGTCGTGGAGGTGTCAAAAGTCAAAATCTTACGAAAAAAACTTGTGTTTAAAAAAAAACTTCTCGTAAAGTTGAAACTTTGACCCCTCATATCTCCGTAACTAAAAGGTTGCCAGGTATGGTGTAGAACAAAAAAATGATTGCAGTGATGGGGAGAACAAGTGCCTTTCGGATTCGTGAAGAGGTGTTTTACACCCTTTATATCTTCAGACTTACAAAATCTACTTACTACTTTGTTGTGTTTTGACTGACGTTGTTCAGTGTAAAAGCGCAGACATTATCATTTGAATCCGAGTTAAAATGGCGTTAGACTGGAATGAAACTATTATTTTAACTACTCTCTGTTTTCTGGATTCAGTTAATTAATTTAAAATTTCATTAACTGTGACTGCGGTGCAATTTAGTTGAAATGCGACTCAAACCCCACTCACTTTAAATCATATGCTTTAATAATGTCGGTACAGTCCGCAAAAAAGTTGTCTACCACTTTTTGTAGCGTTGTAGTTTTATAGAATAAGCTTACAGTAAGAATAAAACAAAATAATTATAGTATAATTATGTATTGGTTATAGGCCTCCCCCAAGTGTTGCCAAATTGACCATTATAATTAAATTCTTGATTATACAGTAAAATTATTAAACAAATATTTTTGTTGTATTGCAGATAATTGACGTAACAAAACTGATTGCCTCATTCAACCTTGCCTACATTTTTATTTTTTTCATTGGCTTAGGATTTTTGCCAAAATTATTAACCGCAGCATTTTTTTGCAGACCGTATGGGTGTAGTGTGAGAGTCGGCGAGACGCCTTAATGAACACATTTTCACTTGCAGACTCCCTAATAGTGACGTCATAAGTTAAAAGGGCGTATATGTTGCACATACGACCTAACACAACGAAACGTTTCGTAAGATTCATGCATGTTGTTTCATTTCGTGTGGGTGCTTTATTAGTTCATTCACTACTTTTGTCTGTGCTTGATCAGGTAGGACAAGCCAGGTGGGACCTGTTGTAATGTTTCCTCTGGGATACAGGCCTCCTCTCTTTGAGAGGAAATAGACTATAATCCGCCACGCGGGCCCTGTGCTGATTGGTAGATGTCAGATGTGTTCGAATTTTTGGGTCTAGGACATGCCGGTTTTCTCACGTTTTGCTTCACCGTTTTGTGAGCAGTGGTGATAAGATATAAAGGGTGTAAAACACTTCATGACAGAGCCGAAAGGCACTAGTTCTCCCGGTCAATGCGATCATTTTTTGTTCTACACCATACCTGAACCTTCTAGTTACGAAGGTATTGGGGTCCAAAGTTACAACTTTTTTTCTATTTTTGTTTTAAATAGAAGTTTTTATTTTCAGATTTTCACTTTGAACACTTCCACTACTATTCCCGTAGATACTATTTAACCCATTCATCAGCACAATGTTTTAAGTGTGTTACCACAAAACATGATTTTTCACGCCAGCAAAAACACACGGGTCGCAGCAATAATTTTTACATAAAGTCTTAATCTAAGTCTTAGTTTGACGCACAGAATGCTTGGTTAACGGCTTCGTGATGAGGGTGGCTTACACTCTGTATTATTCAAAGTAATGCGCCTGTCTGGGTGCCAACCCACGAATTACTGCTAGTAAGACGGGGAAGCCAACACAGATTGCAACGCTACTCTCCTGTTCTGTAATAGAGATCAAGAAGTGCATAAAAGTGGGGCTTAGCAGTCACAAATGTTACTGCTAAGCATGTTGCCGAGAAAAGAACTAGGAAAAAGAACGTTGTGTTGTGTTGCAAGGCCTCCCACTAGGTGGACCTATGTCCTGGTGAAAGCTGCGGGAATCCGCTCGATGCGAGTCGCACGGGACCGGTCAATGTGGTGACATTGGGGGAGGCCTATGTCCAGCAGTGGATGTCTTTCGGCTGCAATGTTAATGATGTTCATTCCGAGGTCGACCTACGTGTTGTTGATCTTTTACCATCAAGAATTCCCAATAACATCCTGGAGCCTGGAGGAACTCATGGCTTAATAATAACTGCCGCTTGGGTCAATCTTAAGGTTAAGCCGCACTAGCCTAGGCTGGCCCGAGGATGGTTTACCGCTCATTAGATCAGAGTTTCTTCCGTGCCTCAGAGAACACGTTAAGCCGTTGTTCCCGGCTGTCATTTGTAAATCTTTGACTGCAGGTAATCATTTCCCCAAACGTCTGACAACCAGTCTTGCCAAAGGGTATCGTATTTTCAAGTATTCACTGGGTTGTGGAGGTCAAATCGGCAGTGGCTTCATGTAAAATACTGGTATTTAGCTGTATCCGGTTTTACTGGAAGCCGACATCAACATAATTGGAAAAAGGCTGGGCAGATGATGGGATTTCTTGGTGTTTTAAATATAAAATATATCAACCTTTTTTCTGCATAAACTTAGATATATTTTCATCCTCTATAACATCAGCTGCTCCTTTCATTAATCCAGTGATGTCATAAAAAAATAGTTCGTATAAACTAACGAAACTTCTTTATGATTGTTATAAATTCTTAACAAGCTTGACTGTGCAAAAAATCTTAACTTATTCTTTGACTTAGCACAGCAGAATTAACTTGGAAAGTTTCACATAATAAACGACTTTTTAAACGAAAAAGTCACAAGTCAAGCTGAATTATTGATGACCTTTCCTCGGAGTGAATAATTTCTTGAGATATAGGAGAGCAAAAAAGTTTTCATTAAAGACACTCATTTGAAATTAAAACGATATCAACAATTTCAACATTCAATTTATTAGACGTCTATTAATATCGGAATTTCATTGTAACGTATTTTTTTTTTAATTTTCTTCATGTCTATTTATACAGCGTTTATATTTTCGGGCGGTTTACATGTCGCCCAATAAAAAGTTATTTTTCTATTTATTTACAAGCAGTAAAACAAGCATTGTTTCAGCATCTATAAATATACATTTATATTTATTTTTATATACAAAATATTTCTTTAGATCTAACGTTTATATTATTTACAAATTATTTTAGATCAAATAACCTTTTGATCGAACGATAGAGGCTTTACAAGTTCTCTTTTGATTTCATAATGTTTTTAAAACCACAATGGCTGAACGAAGTTTTCGCTTTGACAACTCAGTTTTAAATTGTTCGTTTACATTTTCTAACTGATTTTGTTATTTATTGTTATTAACAAGCTTTATTTACAGTGATTAAGTCCTTTTATGTGACATTCTGGAAAAATCATTTTATATTCTCTTCACTAACTGCCAACATCAAATGAAAAATCGAAAGTATTTATGTTGTATAACACCGTTGCCTTATTACTGACAAAAATAATTACATAAAAACTAAATTTGTTGTCTTTTCAGACGTGTACTAATGTAGATATAACGACAATATCATGAAACGTCACATTAAAGAACTGCAGCATTTTACAACACTAGTTATGAAAAAATATAAGTCGGTTATACATATTTTACAAATTGATATATTAACGTGAGAGTGTTGAACAATATTTATTGTACTCTCGATAACATGGAAGAACTGCTAAGTGACACGTCATAAAGAAATACAATTAGGTATTATTTGTTCTTTCTGTACATCAACAGCAAAAAAAAGAAAACTATCCAATCTTAAATCGACCAAGACTGTATATTTGTAAAATCTTAATTTTTCTGACGAGCAATCAAATGGTTGTTTTTTTTTTGTGTGCCATCTCGCAAGGCAATCTGTGGACTTGTCTTTTGCTTAAGAGGGCGCGTTAAGATAGGTGGCAACCTCGCAAATTTCTGTCAAATATTTACTTGTTTTAATTAATTTCGCAATATTACTGTACGGAAATAAGAGATATGGCTAACTAGAGAACTAAAATATTGACAATGAAATGCAATAATTAGGTAATATTGTAACAATGTATATTGTATAATCAGTTTTAGATGATAAATACGATTTGGAAACTTTCGAAATGCCTTTTCTACACCTAAAACGGTTACAACATCAAATTCAATGGTTTAATTGCAATTTACTATAACTATCATGGTTAATAACTAGATAGATAGCCATGTTTCTTATTTCCATATATTATTATTGCCAAATTAATTAAAGTAGGTGAAGTATATTTGACAGTCATTTGAGACGTTCCAACTTTTTGGATACGTGCTCTTATCCTGTGCATTGAGTGTAAGAAATCCGATGAAATGATGTTACCGTTATTTCAAATATAAGTACCTACGAGTAACTCACTTTTGGACAGTCTGTTGTTTAAAGATCTCGGTTTTCTCATAATGTAAATATACTTATACCTACATTTGCAGACAGAGCTAGCTATGTTCTCTTTAGAGAAAAAATAAATACCAAAGTTTCTGATTTAAAAAACTATTCTGAAAAATAGAACTCCCACCAAAGAATTCACTTTGAAACTTTTTGTTTCATAAAACTTTAAACACGCAATGCATTTACCACGCAAGACTCACGTTTGCAGTAATTATCGCTGATTGTGAATTTTCATTTGCATAATTACCCTTTTTAAATGTTATTAACTGCACTGCTATTTTTAACTACAGAATTATACTATTTTATGACGTGAAAGGATTTAAATGAAACAAAATAATGGTAATGCCTGATATTGCGATTAATGAAGCCTATTTACTGAGCTCAAGTAATATAAAATTCTGTCGGGACTGTAGAGAAAGCACAAAAATATAAGGCATTGTGTTTTTGTTCAATAATGCTTTAATTTTTGCGGGCCTGAGTACACATAACCATACTATTTGATTATGTTTTTCTATTCAGATTTAGATTATGTTTATAGAGCTATATACACACAAATGATGAGCTACATGACATATATCTTCATCTCCTAACATTTTCGGATGAAAGGACCAAAAACGAACACAAGAACTGGTCCTGAAGCTTTCAGGCTAACCCTTTGGTTGTTATCCGGCAACCCGATCTTCGATGCGACGTTAGTTATTTAGGCTGCCTGAATACTAGAGATCTGATATGCCTGAAGTAACATAGTGTTAGGAGTAAATCAGTCAAAGATTATGTGCCGTCGAAAGTGCTGGATTTAGTTCAGGGGTGGTTACATCCTTGATCTTATCGTAATTCTAAACCACTGTTCGTTTAACTAAGGTTTTGCAGACCAGCCGTATTGATATTCATAAGTTCTTAAAACGACTCCATAAATAAATGTCTCATACATTTTCAGGGCGCAAAAGGCTGGCGTAGCCGTCACACTGAAATATTTATTATCCTTTTACGTTGTTTCGGAAAACCGTTTACTTGGGGACAGGAGACATAGCATCTACAGTCTGCCACTAAACAAGAATGGTAGTAGTTATAGCTTGTGTACTAGCAGTTTTTGAAATGCATAATACCCAAAGATAAAAATAAAATCAAACCTAAAAGTTATGACACCGCTGAATTGTAACTTTTATTCTCATTCATCGACAATATTTAAACTAGTTTACAAGGCATCCAGTTAATCAGTTAAAAGAAAAAATGTCTGACTGGATAAATGTAGTTGATGAAAGTTTCAAATGCATTAAAACTGTTCGTGCGTATAATATGCCCGTCAAGATTTTAGTTTCTAAACATTTTGAAGGTTATTTCTTATTCTTTGTTAATGCATGACGCGTCAATAAGCTTTCTTCGGTAAACTAAAACCAAAACCTAGCTGCTATATAAAAAGCGACGAGAAACGTCGTCAGAGTTCGTGAAGGCTAGCATCGGTGTCACTTTCTGCCCCTCCTAGGAGGAGCGTGGACTCGCAGGGCTGCGAGTGGAGCTGTGGCTCCGAGGGGTGGAGGGGCGGCAGTAGTCACAGCTCGATGGCGGCAGCGCCCTTCCATGTGACGCCGGATCGGAGGAGGTGGTACAGCCGGAGGACGCACCATATGCAGAGACACTGTGGGAGAAATGAGATGGTGAGCTGGTATTTAAAAAACGACCTTAAGGTGAAACTAACATAATCGAAATGGTCTTACTATTTGCAATTTACAAAATTAACCGGATAGCACAGTTTTCCTGATAGTGATACTTTTAAAACCTCACCAACCGTCCTAATAATAAAGTCAGATTTGTTTTAGTGAATTTAGAAGACGGAGGGTCGGGACCGGCTTATTTCTCAACAAGGATAAAGACCAAAATGCAAACCATGGAAATATTACACGGTACTATGTCTGTTGTTTGCATTTTGGTCTTAATTTTCTCCAATAACTAAAAAATAGTTGCTGGTATTTATTATACTCGTAGAAACATAGCCGAATACCGCTTGCCAATACAAAATGACCCATTTCTGCGCACTATGAAACTTCTCCATTACCAAAGTTGTCAACTTAAATGGACTAATAGTTTGTCGCAGTCGAAGTAGACATTTGATATCCAAGATAGTCTGAAAATATTTAGTGTGCCTAGTGTCCAATTTGAAGTTTAGTAAATACATTCATTAATATTTCTATTTGTTCTGTTAAGTTAATAGTGTCTAAGTGATAGGGCATTAGTTGGATAGTTTTGGAACATGTCAATGGATCGTAATTGACTTTATTGAAGGTTACCTTAATCCTGACAACTTATCCAAAATTCTGATCAGAGTTTAAGGTGTGTGTAGAATGTCGTATAGTATTATTGCATTGTTATTGTATACTAGCTGACCCACGCAACTTCGTCTGCGTCACATAAGAGGGAAAAAGCTACCTACTACTACTACATTTTTTTTTTCATAAGAACCTTCTCCTGACAATAACAAACACAACAAAAAAAGAATCAGCCAAATCGGTCAAGCCGTTTTCATGCTATGTCGTGACAACGGAAAACGGGTTTAATTTTTATAATATAGATAGATATTTTACCTTTTTCAACAGTCAGAAATAAAGTACCTTCTAATAATATTGTATTCATAGATTACATTTTAATAAACCTGGCATCACAGAATACTTGAGTTTATGACCCTTAAAAGTTTTTCTTGCCTAAAGCACAATGTCAGACCATTTCAGAAACACTCGGTGTTGTAGTTGTTAAGAAAGTCCGAATAAAAAAGTACACGACCTTGTCTAAAACGTTCAGACTTGTGTTCATTGTGACATAATATTTTCAAAAAATCTGGGTTGATTGTGCACTGCAGTTGTAAAGCCAACGTCAGGTGAAAAGAAAAATAAGCTTGAACCTTTAAAAAGCATATTTTCTGCCAAGGGAAGTTTTGTTCGAACACACAATGGCGCTCGTTGCGTTATTTTTGGGGTCATGTCACGCGCTGACTTATGACATACATACATAGCACAAAAGAATCGGAAAGACTTGGATAAAACCTAGCCTGAATACTGTACGGTGCTCAACAAAAGTTTGCAGAGTTGGCTTTTGAATTGCACATGATTTTTTGTTGGGTGTACTGTGCGTGTGTCATATAACAAGACATTGGAAAAACTGGTCTAAAGAGACTGAAATATTTTCTGGCGTACATCAGAAATCACGTTGGATTCTTGAAATATGCTTTCAAATACAGAAAAATAGGCACATGTACTACTGCATGTTCTGAGAACATTGAGTGTACTAATAAGACTGAGTGAGTGTGTGAGTATCTTCATTATCAATTTAATGTGTGTGTTTATGGGTATTCTTAAGTTCATTAAAAATACTACTTTACTTGGATAGCAGCTATGCCTCGAGATGTTATCAAACGGAAAGTGCACTTACAATATTAAGAGCCCTCTTACAGTCCACTAGCGCCGCCAATCGAAAAAATGTCATAACTCGTAAATAGAATCAAAAATACAAAATGTGGTCTATTATTACTGTAGAAAAGGCAATAACGTAATTTTATAACACCTTATCAACACTTGAAATATAGCTGTTTAGCTAAATCGTGCATTCAAAACATAAACGGCCGTTTTTGTTACAAATGCACGATTTAGCTAAACAGCTATATTTCAAGTGGTGACAATGTGTTATAAAAATTACGTTATTGCCTTTTCTACAGTAATAATAGACCACATTTTGTATTTTTGATTCTATTTACGAGTTATGACATTTTTTAGATTGGCGGCGCTAGTGGACTGTAAGAGGGCTCTTAATGATGTTTTCTTCAGATATTTTGCACTTGACAAATGTTTGAAAACGCATCAAAGACAATAATAACAATTTAAACTTAATACTTACATTTAAAAACAGCCGTGGTATTAAGAATGATATTTCTGCTTTGCACATTGAGTCGAATTGCTGTAACAAAAGAAAAAGTGAAGATAAGAATTAAATTACACAACACAACATCATGCCTGTCACTACGTAATAGTACACGCACATTTCGCTAGGTATCTACATGTAATTGGGGAGAGCATATTGCCATCAACCAGGCATAACAGACTCCGTGACTGCTACTGAGAAATTCCTAAGGAAAAGCCCTATAACAATTTGCTCGACCCGGGAATCTGAACCAGCACTTCATGTTCACCAATCGCGATTCCGACCACTAGACTAATGAGGCAAGTCCAGCAAATTAATCGGCTCTTTATTTCTGTAAAGTCCATGTTCACCAGAAAGATGACGGTCCGACTATCTAAAAACAGCTGTTTAAAAGACATTTTTGTATGGAACCATATCACAGTGACAGCTGTTTGACAGCTGTTTCTAGATAATTCGATTTGTTTGCAAGTAGTTTAGCGGCAATTAGTACTGCCTTGTTTAAAAACCTATGTTGTTTGTGATGAACTTGAATACCTTTTTTTTCTTTAGTCCTTTTCATTGTTATTATACTAAGATAAGTTATATAATTAATTATGCTAAGATATAAGTTTGTGCAACAATAGTTTAGTGCTAAATGTGGAGGCTTTTAAATGGCTTTTCGTTGATTTCCTCACTATACATGTTTGTATTGTTAGCTGTAAGCCACCCAAACACAATAAAATAAAATAATCAGACCGTTCTTTTCGGTGAAGATGGACCTAAGAGCCCTTCGAACACGGAACTCGGTATTTTGAGTTTACATTATGTTGAAAAAGGTATGAAAATTGTGACGAGACAACATCTAAACCGATTATTACACTTTGGTTTTGCCTTTTAGGTACATCTTGTCAAAAAAGACGGAAAACCTTTTGGACAGTAAAAGGGTTTACCAATCAATATTCAGGTAGACACTGTCATACCTATTTCAGATAGACAGACAGTCGGACATTTAGTCGGTTTAAGGTAAGGGTAGTTTCGTCAGGTCATAATCGGTCGGTTATTTTTGGTAGACAGTTTTCGTTATCCCAAACACATTAATATTTTTAAACCAGGCGGGTTCAACGACTTATTATGCCTTTGTTTTGATGTCTATCTATACTCGTTGAAGTCTGCCCACGTAAAAACGAAAGAGAATCGACAAGTATTTTATTCATCTGTCATTTTGTCGATTTAATGACAGATGAACAAAAGATTTGTCGATTTTTTTTCTACTGCGGTTATACTACGCGGGCGAATACATTAAAAATGTAGTATACATGACTGTGAAACTTTGTAACGAGAAAACCCGCGTGTAGGTATGTATTGCTTTTTTAGTACAAACATATAAGAAACAATCTATTTGCTGGATTTATATAGCTTTGAATAATTTCTCTGCTTTTTGCTGCTGTCACTTCTCCATGTATTCTGCATACTTAAATGACAGAAGTAGCTCCTGATGGTAAAAATGAAATAAAAAATAATAAAATGCTGCTTTTAGACATTTGTTACAAAAAAAAAAGCTTCTTTAATAACAATACAACGATGTGCAGTTGTCTTTTTGCCAGAACTATTTTTGATAGTCGGTAACAAGATACTTTCACTAAAATATGATAAAAGTTTAAATAAAAAACTTTGTGAATTTTGGATCCATTAGTGTAGCAAAGTCACTTAGCGGGTAGTTAGAACAGGAAACACTGTTGCGTCTCATTTTCTTCAAACTTGTCTAAATGTGATCGGAAATAAGCCATTGCCACGTCCACGTCCTAGATAGAACTTTACCGATTAAAATGAATTTTACACCACTTAAATGGTGCATTATTAACTCACAAAGTGATAATGCATTGCACAAATCACAATCGTTTGTGAATGAATACATTGGCGTATTAACTGTACTGCGGCAGAATTAATTATTTAAGTACCTACAACGTTTGCCAATACAATGTCGTAGGAAATGAGAATTTGTGTCCTTACAGCTTCGTTACATTTAAATCCCATGTAATAGGGAAAGCGCCTATTGCCATCAAACTGGCACAAATAAACACTCCGTGACTGCTACTGAGAAATCCTTGATAGAAAAACATAATAACGCTTTGCGCGACTTAGGAATCGAACCCACCGAGTCGCGCTTGCGACCATAATATTAGTTGTTCCTAACTACTCGTACTAAGTGGATACAAAATTATATCACATCGAAAAGGGCTCGACAAATCTTTTGTTCACCTGTCATTGAATCGACAAAATGACAGATGAACAAAAGGTTTGTCGAGTTTCTGTCGTGTCTACGGTGGTCATGCTACGCGGGCTGGTATCAATACAAACAAGTTTTTTAAAAGACAAAACGTTTTGAAGCGTCACGTTTTCGAGATATGAGCTATCAAAGTTAAAGTCCATTCACCGATGGAATCTTGAGTACAACTATGATTTGATCAGACACGCATAAAACCTGTATCAATCGATAGCTGCCATCAACACAAATAAGTTTTGTACGAAACAAAACGTTCTAAAATGTCACGTTTCAGAAATATGAGCTATCATATTAAGATATTTTCAAAACTCTTTCAGTTTAGAAGCAAGATTTTTCCAACAAAAAATATCTGGACGAATTGCGCAAACAATCACACATGTATGAAAACGATTCGAACTTAAATTGCTTGTCGTACACACGATTCTTGTTCGTACAACTACGCATTCGCGGCTTTTTGTATTGACTGATAGATTTGTGGTGAAGGTAAACTTTCCAGACTTTTCTATTTCCTCCGTTGGTGTTGAAAAGCAATATATTTTAACCGGAATAAATAGTTGTGTAGTTTTTTGTATATTTTGTGCTCGTAGAGAAGTCCACGAACATTTTACAAATGTTTCTGCAAAAGCAGTGATCAAATATTGATCTCTGAAAAAATGGTTTTACTGCTTTCTTCGGTGAACAAGATTTTGTTTTGAAATCGTACTACAGTAAAATTATAAAAGCGAAAGTCTGTGAGTATGGATGTATAGATGTACGGATGTATCTTCCACGCAAAAACTACTGAACGGATTTGAAAGAAATTTTGCACACAGATAGTATATAACCTAGATTAAAACATAGGATACTTTTTATCCTTGTAGTATAATTATCAAACCTCACCCGGCGAAGCAGCTAGGAGAAGCTAGTCCGCTATAATTTTGAGTTCATGTTCATGACCAGATATTTATAGCCATTACGGGAGTCTTTCTAAAGCTGATGACGATGATGATGAAAAGGGTTACCTAGTTGTGGGTTCTACAACTAACCCTTTTCATCATCATCGTCTGCCTAGCCTTTTCAAAACTATGTTGGGGCGGCTTCCAGTCTAACCAGATGCAGCTGAATACTTGTATTTTACACGGAGCGACTGCCTATCTGACCTCCACAATCCAGTTAGTACTGGGTAACACGGTACCCCTTGGTAAGACGACTGGTTTTCAGACTTTTGGGCCACAGACTACCTGTAACGACTGTCAAAGATCTACAAATGACAACCGGGACCAACGGCTTAACGTGCCTTCCGAGGCACGAAGGAAACCCGGTATGTAATGGGTGTTCACCCATCCGCAGACCAACTTAGGCAAGCACGGCTTAACCTACCTAGCCAAGATACTGGCTCGCTAATACAATGACTATTCGGTGTGCAATCATCGGTCAATGTTTACGCAGGTTCTAGCAATGTTTTGCTATATTTAAGGTTTATAGGTTATTATTTTCTTCAAGAAATTGAACTAAAGTATTTTCAACCGATTTCCAAAAAGAGGAGGTTATCAATTCGTCTGTACTTTTTTTTTTTTTTTTGTGTTTGTTACCTCAGAACTTTCGACTGGGTGAACCGATTTTGATGATTCTTTTTTTGTTTGAAAGCTGTTACTTGTCGTTTGGTCCCATTTTAATTTGCTGAAGATCTGATGCTGATCTTCTGAGATACACAATGGAACTCTTCAAAAACAGACGGTAAATCTGCAGTAATTGCTGCAATCGCTTGTAGGTTCATTGTTCATACTACATCGTGACGTCACATCACGCCTGTATGCCCTGAGGGGGTACGCAGTTGTGTACATTACGCCCAGATTTCGACAAAGTTTGTTGCCTCTGAACTTTCGACTGGGTAAACCGATTTTGATATTTCTTTTGTTATTTGGAAGCTGGTGCTTTTCGTGTAGTCCCATTTCAATTTGGTTAAGATCTGACGCTGATCTTCGGAAATATAAATGGAACTCTTTAAAAATACACGGCAAATCTGCAGTAATTGCTGCAATCGCTTGGTTGTTTATTGTTTATGTAACATAGTGACGTAACATCACGCCTGTATGCTCTAAGGGAGTACGCAGAAGTGTACAATACACCCAGATTTCGACAGTTAGATGTGTTAAGTTCCAAGATCGCTGAAATCTCATGTCTCTCTATTTTTAACACCAGTTCATAACAAAAAATCACGCCGTTACGCTGTTAAAGGGTAAGCACATATGAACCACTAAAAAGTGAAAAATAAAAAGTTTTTTGCAAAAAATATAACCGACTTCACACAAAAAAGTGAAAAATAACTTTAGCTTCAGAAGTAGGTGACAAAAAAACTAAATCAATCAAATAAAGGTCACCGACTTCTGAAGCTAAAGTTATTTTTCACTTTTTTGTGTGAAGTCGGTTATATTTTTTTTAGATATATTTTTTCGTGGTTACTTGGTACTTCAAAGGATTTTTTTACCCAAACTCACGTATGCCACAAAGTATTGTCCATCCATACCAATAAATAATAATAATAATAATAAATATCGCTGGACATTTACACACAGCGCCATCTAGTGCCACACTAAGCAAGGCTTATGTCGTGGACACCAGATAGTTGATATACTACAAAATATATACTTTTTTGTTTGTAAATACATACTTATTATACATACAAACATCCATGACTCGGAAACAAATGTTCATGCTCATCACACAAACATTTGCTCCTACCGGGATTCGAACCCAGGACCCTATGAAACCAAGGCCGCTTCACTACCACTACGCCATTCGAGTCGTCAATGTTTCATCGATTAATAAAATTCGAGGGGTTAGGCAGAAGTGTACATAAATAGTACATACACATATCACCAGTTATGTATGTTAAAGTTATGATATTCCCCTGTATTATCCTTCTCTTAGAGTAGCTCGACTCAAGTGCATGTTCACCAAAAAGATGACGGTCTGATTATCTAGAAACAGCTGTTTAAAACACATTTTTGTATGTGAACATGTCACAGTGACAGCTGTTTTTAGATAATCAGGCCTTTATCTTTTCGGTGAACATGAACCTCAGAGTGATAATATTCTAAAGCATTCTCTCTTGCGTTGCACATTGCGTTAACCGATATTTTACCACCGCTATATAATCCTGCATCCTGCACTTCTGATCAGAAACTTGAACCGTCTGTGAAACTATTTCACAAGAAAGTCCCAACTAACTGGGATATCGGACCTATTATACCGGTTAATCACGAGATGAATCGAGAACCTGCACACTGAGACATAATAGCCTATGTAGACGAGAGACATTGGCTCCCTGAGAGTAAAAAACGCGAAAAAAATGTCTGCGGAAAACTTTTCATTCAAAGCATACTGTGAGTGATCATATTTTGTTCGCTGCATCAACATGCAACAGAAGACATAGTACAAGCAATGAGAGACAAAGCAGTTTGTAAAGTCGGGCTGTGGGTGATGATAATGATGTAAATATGCATAGGTCCGTATCATCACCAAGTGCTGAACGCCGAGCGCCGACTAAAATACCACTATCTGCAAGGACACGTTAGTTAATTTTTTTTTTCAGACGGTGAATAACCTCGTAGTTTTGTGCGAACGGTCTCTCGATGTTCTCGGTTATTCAGGGGACTATTTGCGCTAGTTTTAGTTCCACGTGAGCGTTATTCGATGCAAAACGTACGAAATCTGTTTTAGCGGATAAATTGTACCCTGAAAACCAGACCCTCGTCTGCGAAGGTCTTTAGTAAACTGAAGGATTGAACTAACTAAAACTGTGCTTAGCAGCCGGCGAGTTTGTTCAGTGAACGGGAAAGTTTTGACTTAGGTAATTGAGATATTAGAGGAGAGATGATTTTGTTTGACAAATGATAGGTACTTGGCTAGTTAACAAGTTTAAGGTGAATTTCCGACCTCATCTAGTTTCTACTGTAATATTAAGAATAATTCATAACTAAATAGTTTTTGTAGCGAAATATCAATTTAATTTTATAAGTTGCTGGTGGGACGAAGATATTCTAATGATAATCCTCTTTTTAATTGTTGGGACAATTTTATTGTTAACTTATCTAACTTACGAAGTCAACAATAAGGAAATAACATCTCTACTACTAAAGTGCTATTAATAAAAAACAATTCTACAGCAACTGCTTCTTTCTACAGCTAAAGTATCCACGACTAAGCCCCACGTGTTTTAAAATGCACGGACGTTCGAAAATCGAGTTGCCAGAACGAATAATAAACGAAATAGCAAGCCACATGCTGGCAATAGGTATCTCGAGACGTCAAAATTCGAACGTGACACCGGACTGGCTCGAATCCAAAAAGAGAAAGAAAGACGTACTGGAATAAAAGAATGACTTGAAAAGATCGACTCGTTAGAATTTAAAATGAGTGGAGATATTTTAGAATTTTTCAAAATCTCTAACGATAATTAGTAGAGGCAGGCTTAGCAACCATAGCAATGAAGTATTTATTGTCTTTAAACGAAAATGTTGTAAGAGGGTTTGCACTTGACCCTGTCAGTGTTTGAACGGCTGCAACCTATTGAGGTAGGTCAGGGTTTTACATTTTTGTAAGGGTGCCGTGTTTAGTATCCCAAAAAGTCGTACCATTTTGCATCCATAATTTACGTTTGTAGGTACGTAGGGTCGAATTTATTACGGCTACATGCATATAATTTACTCGCGCGGTGACACAATGAAGGGAGTTAATGACAAAACATCGGCGTACATTTCGGCCGAAATATCCTTGTACAACTTGGAATGTAACAGACTGATAATATATACCTTATTACAGCAGCGTTACTCAGATTAAAAAAACTAACACACGCATTAAATTTTGGTTTGATTTCAAAAATAGAATACAATACAATATTCGAACAACATTTTTTTTTTAACTATTGCATAGCTTCTATCGCGGGCCTTGAGCGTGGAGACCGAATCCAGAAATACTGTAACGAAAATAACCTAACGAAAAAAACCTAACACCCCATGTCACCCCATGTCAGGTAAGGACAATGACAAGCTAGTTTTCTTTTTAATATATTGCCGTAACTAGGAGTAGTAGGTTGTATACTTTCGATGTTAGAACTTCTTTGTAACCATTTTTTATCAACTTAGGGTGCTTACATAAGGAAACAGGTTTCCGGTACAGACAAATCTGTACGGGTCGATACCGATCGGTACAGTGTTGGCTCGCATAAATAATCATGACTGCATGCATTCAAAACATAAACGGCCGTTTTTGTTACAAATGCACGATTTAGCTAAACAGCTATATTTCAAGTGGTGACAATGTGTTATAAAATTACGTTATTGCCTTTTCTACAGTAATAATAGACCACATTTTGTATTTTTGATTCTATTTACGAGTTATGACATTTTTTCGATTGGCGGCGCTAGTGGACTGTAAGAGAGCTCTTAAAAAAATTGCTAGATCTGGTGAATCTTAAGGGCTTGAGTTAAGGCTTATTGTGCTTGCAAAATTGTTGTAACAAAATATGAGTCTGCGCTCGGCCGCCCAGGGGGGTGAAACTTCCATACATTGGCTTCAAACCAAAATTTTCATATTAAGAGCTGCCATCTGTGTGTTTAGGTACACCAACTTTTCAACTGTTATAACGAGAGCCATTTTAAACTACTTGCTAGTGAAGTAGATAGCCTAGCGGTGACAGCGGTTGCCTTTGTGACTAATAGTTCACAAGTTCGAAACCTCAGAATTTCTTTTTGCATTTATTTGGTTGAACAAAAACTAACAGCGCCATCTAACAGTTTGGGTACATAGTTTTAAAAACGAAAACCAGAGTTGCGCATCTATCTTGTATTATATCTATGCGGCCGCTGTCGTGAGTGGACACTGTGTCGCTTGTAACCATGGTTTTGGTTTGAAAGGGATTGCTGTATGAATACAAAATATTTGACATACCAAACTTTAATCTTTTTATGATATTATAATATTTTTAACGCTTCAATTTGTAAACACCTACTTAAGTAGTTAGTCATAAAACATTTCTATTTGTCTAACCAGACGACACCAGACAGATTATCGTCGAACAATGTCTGTGGATGTCTAGCAAATGCACAGACTACAATAATTTGTCATGTTCAAATAAATTTTCAAGAAAAACACTTATTAGTCTTTTAACCCCGCGCAGGACACTTAAGTTTAGGAACAGACAATGTATTTTAGAACACACTATAAATTCATTTGTGACTTCGGGAATGTTATTAAACCACTATTTTACTCTTAACTAACTTTCAGACCTGTTTTAACAAGCTGCCATAAATTGGCAGGAAATTACTTGCTTTTATGTAGAGGATATTTAATGGATATGAAGAACAGGGAGTTAATAGGGATGACGACAGTGTCAAAAAAATACAAATCTATTTAGTCCGTCAGTTAGAGTTTTAAAAAATAATGGACACATATATTTTGTTTTTGTAAATAAATAAATAAATAAACAATAAATAAATATCGCTGGACATTAACACACAGTGCCACCTAGTGCCACACTAAGCAAAGCTTGTGTCGTGGACACTAGATATTTATACTTTTTTGTTTGTAAATACATACTTATTATACATATAAACATCCATGACTCTGAAACAAATGTCTGTGTTCATCACACAAACATTTGCTCCTACCGGGATTCGAACCCAGGACCCTAAGAACGTAAGGCAGCGTCACTACCACTACGCCAATCGGGTCGTCAAATCAATGAATATTGACTGAGATAAAACGCATCAAAACTTGGGAGTGGGGGGGGGGGGCTTGTGATGTCAGAATTTGCTAGAAATTATACCTAGGCGTAACGTATTGAGAATTTTAAAAGCGTCGTATCTTCGTCAATTTGATTTACGTAACAAAAGAACGGGTCAAATATTTTTTAATAATTTACCTGACGGACTAATGAGATTTTGTCGTCTACTCTATTTCTTCATTGCCTATAGAAAAGGGAAGATCTCCTACCAGACGGGTGGTGTGTCAGATACGCTACAGCGCGACGGTTGTTGTCGGATTTTTCTCTTTGATCTTTTAATAGCGCGATTCAGTATCCGATTTTTTAAGAGCACACTTCGAAAGGGTGTAAAACACCTCTTGACGAATTCGAAAAGCACTTGTTGTCCCAATCATTGCGATTATTTTTGTTTTACTAGGAACCTTCTAGTTACGGAAATATGGGGGGTCAAAATTACAACTTTTTGACTCGTTTTTTTTAAAAAAAAAGTTATTTCCCAGTAATTAAATTGCGTAAAGTTAATTAGTTTGATGTACAGAATGCTTAGTTAACGGCTTCGTGATGAGGTGGTTTACACCCTGTATAAGCGCGTTGAGCACTTTTTGGGTGAATAAAAAGCATGGAACTCACGTGACCTTTTTTTTTTTTTTTTTAAGGATGGGAAATCATCAAATGACCCCCCCCACTCTGGGCGGAGCGGGAGGGAGTGTCAGACTCTTACTGACTAAAAACCATCCATGTTCCTTCCTCGCCTTTTACGTTCCGGGGCCGCGGTATCTCTTTCGAACAGGCCCGCAACCCCGGCAACTCACGTGACCATCATGTACGCTTTTCGTTGCACTCGTAGCCGATGCGCTACGGCATGCCGTAGGGGATAGGCCGCGAGTTTTTACTTCTATCGGCAGTCACCAAAAACTGCCCCGCATATTTTTTTATTTGTTTTGCTTTTTTACTTGCACAATGTTTTAATAGTCTCCTTTAAAAAAAACCTTTGTAAACAACAAATAACTATACGACACAGTATAACATACTTGGCAGCAAATAGCAAGGGACCTTATTTAGTGCGGCAACAAACAAAGGACAAATTATATGTATTTGCATTAACCGACCGTTTACTTAGCGGATTGGACGCCGTGTCGCGCGCTGTTTTGCTATGCGGTACAATGAATTGATTAATTGGAATGGCAACTTTATTTTTATTCTCTTTGAGTTAGTTTGCGAAGGTTGCGATGAGTTGGAAGTTCGAACTTAGATATTTGTTTTTTTTTATGCATATTTTGTAAATATAGTTCAGGTCGATATGGTAGCCACTTAAACTATTGTTATTCCTAAAACTTCTTAATCTTAAATTAAAGGGATTTTATTCTCTTTCAGTTAGTTTGCGATGGTTGCGATGAGTTGAAGGTTCGAACTTAGTTTTTTATTTTTGGTTTTTGTTATTTTTTCTGTAGGGCATCTCGCAGTTCAGTCTGAGAAGACCGGCTTCTGCTTAACCGGGCAAGTCCTGTGGATGCCTTGAATTTAAGGCCTCCAGCCAGGGCAAAAATGACTATAAACTAAGCGACAGCGCTCTAAGGGCACCCCCTGTGGGGTACGGACCTCGGCTTAGGGCGTCGCTGGGGGCAGCAAAGGGACAGGCTGGATCTGGTTGTCTTTATTTACGGACTGTTTTATTACTACAAGCTCAGCATCGCGGGCTGGCTCGAGCAAGGGTCGGGGAGGGATTGAACGGGAATTACGCGCCGGAGCTCTGCGGCGGAATGTCTTCGGTCTGTATTTGTACATTCTACGAACTGTACTGGTATTATTCCTACTCTCTTGCAAGATAGTGATCGGATCGTCGGGGGCAACTAGGGTGTGACGCGTACGTTGGACGGAGCTAATACGCGATGGGTCGTACCGGGCGGCCGATGCGATTAGGGGGTTCCTATGTTTGATGGCAGTGTCGAAGTAACGCTTGGAAAGGCGTTTCGTGAACTGCTTAACGGTAGGGATTCTTAGGTCTACGTGAAGACTATCGTTACGGACGTAAGGATAGTCACCGGTGATTTTACGGAGGAATCGGTTCTGCAAGGTCTGCATCGTGTGGATATGATTCGGGTGGGCATGAGCGAATACTATGCAAGCATAAGTCATGATAGGACGGATGACTGCAGTGTAAAGACGCAATTTGCACTTGAGTGACAACTTGCTCTTTCTAGTGATCATGAAGTGGAGTCGGCCCATAGCGAAGGCAGCCCGGTCACGAGCTGCTTTGATGTGGGCCTTGAATGACAGATGGTGTTTTTTTTTTAATGCAGATGTTATAAATATAGTTCAGGTCGTTAGGGTAGCCACTTAAACTATTGTTATACCTGAAACTTTAAATAAAAGGGATTTCATTCTCTTTGAGTTAGTTTGCAATGGAGATGCGATGAGTTGGAGGTTCGAACTTAGATTTGTTTTTTTTTAATGCAAATGTTATAAAAGTAGTTCAGGTCGTTATGGTAGCCTTTTAAACTATTGTTATAGGGAATAACAATAGTTTAAAAGGCTACCATATCGACCTGAACTACCTGAAAACTTTTTAATCTCAAATTAAAGTGATGTTTCTTATTACAGAAGCGGCTCATAATCCACTTAATTTTAGGCCAAAATAAACCTAAATACAGAACGTAAGCGCACTGCAGGTCCACATGTTCCAAATCAACCTTGTTTAGAAGACAATAGTCCTCTGTGATCGACAAATTGTTGCTCTGTCGCTCCTTTGTTCCCTTGTTTGTGCGACGACAGACGATGTAGGGGACCGGCGAATCGTTGATTGTTGCCTACAGCACTGAATGTATTACCTTTATCTGGCACACGGAACACACGGACGGTATAGACTGTAGTATTCGAACTGACGATGGATTTGGAAGACGAGTAGCGTTTTTAGTTGACATAAAATGGATAAACCATTTCTTTAAGAGTTTTTAATCCTTAGGCAAGGCTATGTCAATTGATCTTAATAATAAACCAATGAAATTGGTAATTTCTTAGCTGTGTATACTCATTATACAGAACCTATACAAATACAGTTTGGCCAAAAGATACGGTCAATTTTTTCTGCCCTGTATAGTAACAGCAAGTTTGAAAATATTTACTCACTTTTTTAAAAGAAAGCATTATACCCCTGTAATGCTTTCTTTTCATGGTCATGGTCAAAATGAGCAAAATGAGCAAGAGGTCCTGGGCACAGATGACAGATAACTCACTCCATACAAAATTTTCAATACCTACCGCTATAATAGCCTACACTTTTAAGTCAATAGACGCTGCGAACGAAAATGTACCTCACCTTACAAACGTAAAGTGGGTTTTGCTTTGTTGATCGCGCAGTCGCGTGGATATTGCGGATTGCTAGGGCTGCCTCGGTCGACGAAGATGTTAGTAGGGATTTTTAGTAAAGGTACCTACATTATAAAATAAAACATGTTTTATAATGTATCAGAATTTATAATTATTTTAACGGAATATTTAAAAAAGAATTGTTAAAAAAATTGCATAGAGGTGTTTTATTTTGATGTAATTGTACGGCTCAGAGTGGTCAAGTTGCAGTGAGGTGAGTTGACGAAAACCACAGACTTCACGATCCCAAGTAGTTTAATGTAAAGTTACAAAATAAAGTTGGATGCTAATCCGTGGTATTATCGCTATGGTAGCTAATGGTCAACTAACGTTTAGTATAATAAAAGTATATTAAATGAATTAACGAAAGTAGGTCGCGGCGTCAGCGACTTACTAGCCTGTACGTAAACCGTACATGCTCCCGAGGGAAAAGTGGGATGAGCATCCATTACAAACAGAAGTTAAAACTAAATGTAAAAGAAAACAATTCATGTAAAGTAAATAGTTAAACGTTAAATAGTAAACAATAGTAAATGTGTAAAAGTATAACATTCAATTTAAGTCGTCAAAGTGAAATGCTTTCTTCGGCTGTCTTGCTTCGCTGTAAACAGGCTCCGCTGCTGACGAATGTATTTCCTGTAGCTCGATGTCCCCTCCAAAGTTATCCCTTCCTCTAGGTGTCACTCCTGTTTTGGCACCTTTCTTTGTTTTGTACCATCGTTTAGTGATAACATAGAGGGCAATCACAGCGATTCCTCCCAACAACAAAGATGTAACCGAGTAGAGATGGTGTCATGACTTGACAATGTCATGTCAGACGCCTTCGGTAATATTTCTCTGTTTTTCTGGAATTCCAACTGCTGGTCTATTTTTCTTATTTCTACTGCAGTTGGCGTTTCTTGTTCAGTTATATTTAATTTCGCATTCTTCCAGCCGAGGTCAAAGATATTGTTAATTGTTGAGTTTATGGTTGGTATTTCTATGTCTGGTTCCATGTTGAAACTACTTCCCAGCTGATTTTGTGTAAATATTGTGGCGTCTTTTTTCTGCAGTAAGCACTTTGATTTCAAGGAAATCACTCCAGTCCCGTCAATGACCGCAGGCGTAACTTGATCGTTACATATGACGCGCATCAGCTGTTTTCCGCATAATGTAAATAGCCACATGTTCGATTTGTGAAGTTTTGTCCAGGATTCTTTGCATGTTACGTCATTGAGGACGCATGATAAAGACTCATGTTGGTTGAAGACTTGGGCCTCACATGGGGCGTCCTTGTCGTGCATGTTGTAGACAGGACTTAGTGCGACACATATGAATTCGTCTTCTCCGTATGAAGTACATTGGCGCATGTCTTCCATTGTTATGTAAGAGTTTTTTACTAAGTTGATTGCGATGAAGCTTGAACTTGGTTGTACGAGTTTTAAACGTCCTTGTCTAAGGAACGGTATCGGTATGACGCGATATATCTTGAAGTCTTCATCACTCAGCAACGGGATATGTATTTCAAATAGCATATAGTTGTTTGTAATTCTAGCCTTCACATGGATGAGGTCATAGATATTTTTCAAATCCCTTTGAATGTCTTTTACCGGTAACGACAATCCCTGTGGCAACCTTCCGGATATTATGTTAAGCTGCTCGATCAGTTGATAAGGCGGAAATAGATGGGTATCTAGATGCCCTCTGTAAATGTTGGCGAGAGCATTTATCAGCATTTCCAATATTCGATTTAAATCATTAAAAATCAGAGTTGACGTCACGGCAGCGGAATTTATGTCGTTCATCGTGAATAGCATTTGCGCCTTGTTCACTATTTTTGTGATTTCGCTGCAAGTTTGGTTCATGTAGTTGCGCAATGTTTCGAATTGTTTATCCATAAAGGCAGTGTTTCTTTTAATAATATTGTTTTCAGCTTCTACTATCAATGTTTGGTTTTTCATAAGTTGTAACAGGTAGTCATCATTTGATTGTAGATTCTGTATGTCTCTTTCATACTTTTCAGCGAAGTCTGCGTCGAGCACTCCAAAAAGAGTTCTTGCCAATTTCCCAACTCCGTCAAAGTAACCTCGTTTTGGTCTTGAGTGTTGAGTGAGCAGCATAGAGTTATAGTCGGCTAGGTGACTCAATTCATGACGTAGGTGGCCGACAATTGTTTCGCAAGGTGTGTACTCATGTGATATTCTTTGGCATAGTTTATCTATTTGGTTCACATAATCGTTGATCCGATCAGTTGCTTGCCAGTATGACGTTAAGTTGTAGTAAACCAATAGAGTCCATTCGTCATGTATTAACTGAATTTTCCCCGCCTCATCGAAGTAAATCGGATGATCGCTCGGAATAGGTGTAACCTTCAAGTTATTCGTTAGCGCTGATTGTGCAAATCCTGTCACTGCTAGTATGGATAGCAGAACAAGTGATAACCAATTGTTCTTGGTTTTTGTTGTGCCTCCCCGTTTTTTAGTTTCCGAAGATGGGGTTATTTTTTCTTCCTCTCCGATTACTCTAGGTTCTTCGGGTTTCATCGGCAATGGTGAGAGCTTCGTTATTGGTCGTTTAAGTGACCCTTTTCTAGTTTTTAAGGTAACAACCCGTACTCGACCATCGGCGCCTGGATGAAGTTCCTGGACTCTTCCTATGGCCCAGCGGCCAGGAGGTAAGTGTTCATCTTTTACCAATACTAGGCTTCCTTGTTTCAGGTTTTCTTTTGGTTGCTGCCATTTGCTTCGGATTTGCAGTTGATGTAGATATTCGTTCGACCAGCGCTTCCAGATGTGTACGTTCATTTGTTCAACAAGCCTCCATCTGTTTCTTAAATCGTGCTCGGCAAAGTCTTGCTCTTCTTGTGGTAGTGACAGTAGGGGGCCGCCAATAAGGAAGTGACCGGGAGTTAGATATTCCAGGTCTTCGACATCCTCTGTTAATGGGCACAGCGGACGAGAGTTTAGACAGGCTTCAATTTGATGTAGTAAAGTGGTGAATTGTTCAAAAGTTAGCTTCTGTTCCCCCAATACTCGATGTAGGTGATATTTCATGGCTTTGACGGCAGCTTCCCACAGGCCTCCAGCTGTTGGCCAAAGTGGTGCATTGAAATGCCACTTTATTTGTAGGTGACTCATCTCATCGAAAAATTCAGAAGTCTTGAACGTATTGTGTTGTTCAAATTCCTGTTGAAGTTGTTTTGCTGCGCCCACAAAATTCGTTCCGTTGTCGGAGAATACGTTCCTGGGTGTACCCCTGCGGGCACACATCCTTTTAAATGCGGCGAGGAAAGTTTGCGTAGTCAGGTCTGACACCAATTCCAAATGCACCGCTTTGGTCACCATGCATATGAAAATGGCTATGTATGCCTTACAAGTTTTAACTCCTCTTCCTTTGTTGATTTTCACATCAACATGTCCGGTGTAGTCGACACCCGTGTTTGTGAACGGTCTCGATGGAGTTACACGCTCCTTTGGCAAGTCTGCCATCAGTTGAACGTTTCGGTTTGGTTTGAAACGATGACATCGGACGCATTGTCGTAGCTCCTTCTTGACGGTTCTGCTTCCTCCAATGACCCAAAATTTTTGACGTAAATGAGCCAATGTGAGCCGGGCGCCTCCGTGGAGAGTGTCGCGATGAGCCTCTTGAATAATAAGCTCCGTTAATCTTCCTGTTGCCGGAAGAATAATCGGATGTTTAGCTTCGGGAGATAATGTTGTGTATTCTAGTCGCCCCTTCACGCGCAGTATTCCACTGTCGTCAAGAAATGGGGTCAATTTCAGCAAGTTGCTTTTTGTTGGTATTGGTCGATTTTTCATTAAACATTCGATTTCGTCGGCATAGTTTTCCTTTTGAATGTTCTTGATGATCAGCTCTGTCGCTCCCATAATGTCTTGTGGTGATAAACACATGACCACCTTTTTGTTACCGCAGTCGGTTAAGTAATCGGTTGAGTTGAGTCTGCGTTTTTGCTTACGAATGTTGCTCAATCGCAAAATCCATCCAAGCACTCGTATTACGCGTTTGTAATTACTGTTTTTATTTAGTAATGTGTTAATTATTTCACATTTGTTGTATGTGACAGCGCAGCAGTTTATTTCTTGCAACTCTGTGTTTGTTGTGTAGTTCTGGCGATTGTCTTGATGGATTTTTGGCATGTTTATTTTTAGCCAATCTGGTCCATTCCACCAAAGTTTAAAATCTAGCAGTTGAAAAGGTGTTAGCCCTCGAGTTGCACAGTCAGCTGGATTTTCTTCAGACTTCACATAGTTCCAGCAGTTTGCCGAAATAATGCTGTTTATTTGCTTCACTCTGTTAGCTACATATTTCTCCCATCGGTTTATGTCGCCTTGCAACCAGGCTAAAACGACTTTGGAGTCGGTCCAGCACCTTATATGTAGGTTTTTATTGCGGAGAGTGTTCTGAACCTTTTCTAGCAGTTTGGCTAGTAAAACGGCCCCGCAAAGTTCCATTCTAGGAACAGTTATCTTGACGCTGATTGGTGCAACCTTTGTTTTTGCCGTGATTAGTGTAGTGTGGTATTCGCCGGCTTGATTTTTCACTCGACTGTAAATGACGCACGCGTATGCTTTTTCGCTTGCGTCGCAAAACCCGTGTATCTCTAGGTTGTTTCCTTGACATTGTAACCATCTTGGTATTGACAGCTTGTTTAGTAACGGGATATCTTTTCTAATAGTTTCCCATTCCGTAGCGAGATTGTCGGGTAAACGTTCATCCCAGTTGATTTTGCTTATCCAGATTTTTTGGAACAGAAGTTTGGTTTTAATTGTAAGTGGCGATAATAATCCAAGTGGGTCGTATAGCTTACTTATTTCGCTCAGCAGTGCGCGTTTTGACAGATTTTTCTTGATTGGTAGATCCCATTGGTATGTGAAGCTATCGTTGTCTTGATTCCACCTCATGCCCAACATTTTTGAGTTTGTTGTTTTTTCTGGGCTAAAGTCGATGTTAGTGTTGCGGCTCTTTTGATCATCTCGCAAGTCTTCCAAGATAATCGGTTCGTTCGTTTTCCATTTTCTCAAGTTAAATCCTCCTTTTTTCATCAACTCTATTAGCTGTGTAACCAGTGTTTTCGATGCCTCGATAGTATCCTGCCCGTAAACCAAATCATCCATGTAGAAGTAGTTTTTCAGGACGTCCCCAGCTTCCGGGTAGGTATGTTTCTCATCTTCTGCGAGTTTATGTAGAGTACGCATTGCCAGATAAGGTGCACTTTTCATTCCATAAGTTACTGTGCCCAACTGCCAATCTTGTAGAGGTTCGTTAGGGGATGATCTCCAGATTATAGTTTGTAGATGTTGTTGTTTTTCGCTCAGCCAGATGAAGCGATAAAGTTTTTCTACATCTGCCGTAAAGACGTATCTGTATGTTCTCCAATTAATTAGCAGCGATAGTATATCCTTTTGTAAGTTCGGACCGCAGTACATTTGATCGTTGAGACTGCTGTCGCCCTTTGTCTTGTACGACGCGTTGAACACTACTCTTAGTTTTGTGGTAGTGGACTCAGCTCTCAGCACGCCATGGTGAGGTAGGTAGACTTGGCTCCTACTTCCTTCTGTGACAGGTTTCATGTGTCCCATGGCGATGTATTCGTTCATAAAACGCCTGTACTCGTAACTGAGTTCTTTGTTTTTTAGCATTTTCCTTTCCAGTTGAAGGAACTGTGCCAATGCTTGTGACCTTGCATTTTTTAAGTTTGTTTCGAAGTTAGGCTTCATAGGCATTTGTACCACATATTGTCCGTTCGTCAATCTTGTGGTAGTTGCGTTGTAGTATTCTTCACAGTGTTGTTCCTCACTACTTGATGCTGATTTGTCTGGAATTTCCTCGGTTTCCCAAAATCTTGCCATGTTTTCGAAGTCGTTGAGTGTCACCAAGCAGTTGAATGTCTTTACATTCCCGCATAGAATCCAGCCCACTTTGGTTTGTTGGGCTACTGGGTATCTGTTATCGCTACGGATGACGCCGTTTAGGATAAGTTCAGAGTAGATGTCGGCGCCCAAGAGCAGATCGATCGGGCCTGACAGGTTGAACTGTGGATCCGCTAGTTTTAAGTTTTCCAAATAGTCCCAGTTGCTGATTGAAAACGGTGCGGTAGGTAAGTTGCTTATGAGTTTTTTCATAATTAATGCTTCAAAGTTAAATCGGTAGTCTGAATGTATTGACTGACATTCTAAGTTCATTGGCCCTTTGCAATTGCCGCTAAGGGTACCAATACCCGATACAACGGCGCTCACTTTACGTCGCTGTAATCGGAGACGCTGTGCAGCGTTTTCCGTTATTAGGCTCACTTGGGAGCCTTGGTCAAGTAGACCTCTCAAGTTGATGAAGTTTCCATCAATTGTTCTGACTTTCAGAAGTGCAGTTGTCAACAACACTTCCTTTTCTTCGTTTGTTATGTTGTTAACCCCATAAGAAGTCGAAGGGGTCGACGATGGGTTTTCCTCCCTTGTTGCTAGTTTGTCGCTAGATAGTTCAGTTTCTGCTTCATGCATAAGTGTGTGGTGTGCCTTATGACACAATTTACACGTCTTTCGTGATTTGCATTGTTTTTCTCCGTGGCTGAATAGGCAGTTTTTGCAAATATGCAAGTTGCGAATTGCGTCATCGCGCTTGTTTGCGTTCATAGCCAGGAATTGTTCGCAATTCATCAGAACGTGATTAGTTTTGCATATTGGGCATGTTTTTGTTGTCGTGAAGAAGGCCTTTGGCGAGTTTTGTGACTTGTTAAAGTACGATGACCCTTGCGTTTTATTCTTGTAGTTGTTATTTCGGTTTTCTGATCCCTTATGAGGCTGCTTTTCCGATTTCCATGTTTTGTTTGAGGACGATAATTTGTGGTTGCTTCCCTGTAGAGCTTCCAGTGACATGAATTTTGATTCTAGGAACTCGTCGAACTCTTCCAGGTCGGGAAATTCTCTAGGATGTTTGATCTCCTTCACATATTCGTTATACGTAACGCTATCTAGTTTTTGAACCAATAGGTGAACCACGATCGGATCCCAATTGGTGGTGTCTAGCCCGATGTTTTTGAGCCCGTTCAAGCACTCCATCATAACGTCGTGAAGCTTTCGTATGCTTGCAGCGGTTGGTTGCTGAACACTAGGTTGGTTCAGGAGCGTGTTCATGTATGATGTGAATAGCAGCCGTTTGTTATCGTAGCGGTGGGTCAGCATTTCCCAGCAAGATGCGTAGTTCTCAGCACTGATGCCAAGATGCTGAACTAGTTTCTCCGCCTCACCCTTCAGTTTAGTTTTTAAGTGTTGCATTTTTTGAGCCTTCGAAAGTGTTGGATTGTTGTGTACACTTTCGAGGTAGAGGTCTCTAAAAGTCAGCCACTGGTTATAGTTGCCATGAAAATCCGGTATTTGAATTCTTGGCGTAGATTTCTCATAATGTGCATTGTTCCAGATGTTATGTTGTAGCTTCCTTTTCAGGTCATCGTAAAGGCTTTCTTCTGTGTTGTATTTTTGTTGATAAATTGAGTCCTCATCTTGTAGTATGTAGTCTAGTTCCCAATTTGCCCTTTCTATCTGCTCCCATTTAGTTTTCAGGGTGCTTAAGTTGTCTTCTAATTCCCATTTTTCCATGGGTACCGACAATGCTATGTTTATCTTCTCCACAGTGCGTTCGAACGCTCTAAAGTTGCAGTATTGTTGACGCAAAAGATCTTGTTGCTTTTCCGTCGACTCGCTTGTTCCTCGAGGAGGTATGTGGAATTTGATATCGTCGAAAGTAAATTTCGATTGTTCCCTACCTTGCTTAGGCGTCGAAGGTGGTTGTTCCGTCTTGCTAGTAGATGCAGACGGCAGTTCCGATTTACGCTTCAGCATGTCTTGCAGCACTTCTTCATACATCTTCTTCGTACTGTTGAAAATGTCGTCGTTGAAGTATTGAAGGTCTTTAGTTCCAGACTCTTCCAGAAGTTGATGGTTGTGAACAAACTTCTCCCAGTTATTGTTCAACCGCGAAAGACGCTCCTCCAGGTACGCCAAGTTCTTCCTGATGGGGCTGTCCTTCTTGTAGTTGGTGCAAATAAGCTTCAAGTCTCGAAAGATAGTTTCTTGATGGCTTAGCAGTTCTGCAACACTCTGAACCATTGTTGCTAGTTATTGCTTCGACCGTTGGTAGAACAGAGTTGTGTCACCAATGGTACTAGTTCGCAGATAGTTTTGGATAAGTGTGTTTGCACTCTACTAACGCTATGTGCGCCTTCTCAATCCAGCTGGGGCGACCCGCTTGTGGGAGACCAACTAGACCGATTCGCTAACGTTATTTATTTTATTTATTTATTTTATTTTATTATTTTCGGAAAACTTACAGCTAGGCAGATACAATAGTTATAGAGTTATAGTAATAGAGACACTCTGCACACTTTATATCCGGCTCGAAGAACCACTTTTATGTACGGCTCAGAGTGGTCAAGTTGCAGTGAGGTGAGTTGACGAAAACCACAGACTTCACGATCCCAAGTAGTTTAATGTAAAGTTACAAAATAAAGTTGGATGCTAATCCGTGGTATTATCGCTATGGTAGCTAATGGTCAACTAACGTTTAGTATAATAAAAGTATATTAAATGAATTAACGAAAGTAGGTCGCGGCGTCAGCGACTTACTAGCCTGTACGTAAACCGTACAGTAATGATTAATATTTTTTTCCCTTCATTAAATTCCCGATTGTTAACGTAGAGAATATTCGAAATCGGTCAAATAGTTTTAATAAGTTATCTTTGGGAAAATATGCGTAGGTATGTGCGCGCCGCGCGGCTGTTGACAACCCACTGCGCTATGGGCTACCGGTTGCCCGGCGCTCGGTAGGTGATTAGCGCGTGTAAGTACATGGAGTGTAGTATCTGTAATCTGTGTCCTGGGTTCCAAATCCGGGTCTGGCAAAGTGTTTATGGGTTTTTTCCATAAGCAAAAACACTTTTCCACTGTGAAAACCGGGTAGACTATTAGGTACAGTCACGAGCGCCAATATGTAAACACAAAATACCATTTAAACGTGTTTTTCTTCAGATTTTCTGATTAAAATCTCATGTTGTTACGAACATAGTAGTCTGGAACTCATTTTTTTATGAAAAAGATCATATCTCCAAGTTACAATTAATATTTTTCGCAAAAATTTAAATTCAATTTAGGAAAGTGTATACATATTGGTGCTCGTGACTTTAGACTTCTGCTTAACTATTCGGGAATTTCAGGCGTGATGTTATATAAAAAAATATCAATAATTTAGTTACTTTTCTTTTAAATCAAGCTAGCTATACGTTGAGGGTATGTGCAGGTAATTTTCAGTCCAACATTACCAACATCGTTTTGAATGAAGATATCACTTTACACGTAATATAAGCGTGGTATAAAATCATTATTGCTCAGTCCTGGGGCGCGCATATTGAGCCCAGATACGATTCGCTTCGAGGTTGCTCCGTCACAAATGTGTTATTGCAAAAATAATTTTATGAGCAGAAATGCACGCGCAGCCATCCGTTTTTAATCTAACATATATGCAAGGAAAGTATGTTTTAAATGATAGACATTTGTTGACGAGGTCACATTTTTCTGGTCATACAAAATCCGTTGACTGAATAAGTAGGGGGGAATTGTTTTTTTTTAATTTACAATTTTAATAGGAGTCATCAACATCTGCGGAGTTTTTTCCCAACTTTGTTGGGGTCAGCTTTCAGTTTCGGATACAGGTGAATACCAGTATTTTATATGGAGCGACTGCATATCTAATCTTCACAACCCAGTTAGTTAGTGGGTAATACAATACTCCTTGGCAAGACTGGTTGTCAGACTTTCAACCACGGTCTACCTGTAACTGTCAAAGATTTACAAATGACAGCCAAACAGACCAATGCAACGGCTGTGTAAAATATAAAGGAGTTAAAAATGTTTCATCCCTAATTGGATTTTTGGTACTATTTAAAACCATTCATTTCATTCACGAGCACTATTGATTGCGTGTCTGCCTAATCAGTTACTTATACACAACACAACATCTCAAATACGGATTAAAATTATTACATTATTTATACACCAAATACCTAACTGAAAATATCGAATAAATATAGAAATTATTGTTATGTCAGACATAATATAAACATGAAATATTCGAGGACGAACAGTAATTATCATTTCAATATGAGGATTCATTAAATTTAATTTCATATTTCTGTGCTATTCTTATTACTTATGTATATGGGAACTGGAGAATTAGTCGTGACTCCACATTACCTTGACCTCTTTGCATATCTATACTAATATTATAAAGCAGAGAGAAGAGGAGTTTGTTTGTTTCTTTGGTTGAACGCGCTAATCTCAAGAACTACTGGTTCAAATTGAAAAATTATTTTTGTGTTAGATAGTCCATTTATTGAGGAAGGCTTTAGGCTATATTACATCACGCTACAGCCATTAGGAGCGGTGCAGGAATGAAAAATGTTGCAAAAAACGGGGATTTTTTTTCCTATCGTTTTTCTCTCTTATGGCTCATTTACATTAGGTCGGTTTGAGGTCGGTCACCGAAGGCGGCAGCCGCATTCGGTTTAACTGAAACGCTCACCTAAATTGAGTTGTTTACATTGGTCGGTTAACCGAATTCGGCGACTTGATTGATGCGGCGATTGTATATTGAACAGGCAGGTTGACAACGGGCTCGACCGAATACGGCCAAACCGAATACGGCCAAACGAATACCTGTTTATATTAGTCGGTGACCGAATACGGCCTGCAGCCGAATACGGTCTAACCGACTTAATGTAAATGCGCCATTACGTGTCGCAGACGAAGTTGCGTGGGTCAGCTATTAATTATATGTTAGCAATATATGTTGTAGGCCAAAGAATCGAATGGACTGTGTGAAGCATAAGGCTGATATCGCTAGAAAGTAAATGTCTGATGAGATGACGAGTAATAATGAAGTATGGAAGAAGAAGATATGCTGCGACACTCCAATTAAATTGGGAGAAGGGCAGAATGATGAACAATAAACTATTATGTCGTAGATGTTAACATACATTATCTACAGATCGATAGTAATCATTAAAGCCATTTCATCTTTATAAACGGTGTAAAACACCTCTTCACGAATCCGAAAGGCACTTGTTCTCCCCATCACTGCAATCGTTTTTTTGTTCTACACCATACCTGGCAACCTTTTAGTTACGGAGATATGGGGGGTCAAAGTTTCAACTTTTTGACAAGTTTTTTTTAAACACAAGTTTTTTTTGTAAGGTTTTGAATTTTAACACCTCCACGACCCCCGCATTATTCAATCCATCCATCAGCACAATGTTTTAAGTGCGTTAAATTGAGTTCTACCACAAAACATGATTTATAACCTCAAAAAAAAAAGTTGTTTCCCAGCAATATTTTTTGCGTTAAGTTACTTAGTTTGATGTACAGAATGCTTAGTTAACGGCTTTGTGATGAGGTGGTTTACACCCTGTAGGTGAATTTTAAAAGAGGGATGCACTGTCACTGCGGAACATACTTTGACAAGAATCGCCATACGCAACACCAATGCTTGGGATAGAGGCATATTAATTTCTATATCTAATCTATTATTTAGTTTTATTTTATTAATGTATTAGTTTTCTTTTGTTCTCATGTTTACATTCAGTTTAAATAAAAGTCAAAACTTCTATAGGCGGATTGGGTAATTTTTAAGTGAACATAAATCATGGACCTCGCGTGACCGACACCTAACGCTTTCTTTCACTTGTATCGGCAGTCCTCAAGACTTTTTATTGCTTTGTTTGTTCCTGCGTGATTCCAAAAGAAATCTCTTTCTTTTCTTTATAGTAGATACCTAAATATAATATTATGAGTTTTTATTAGTATTTAGTAGTAAAGCTTACCTTGTTAACATGATCTCTAAGAATATTGGAGTAAACCATGGCCATTGCTTCTAACGCCATGAAAGTCATACAGCCGACGACCCACGGCACTAGAAACGCCACGTTTTCCTGAAAAAAAAAACTATTATAATACAATGATAATTATAATAACTCGTCCCTGTAGAGATTGCCAGAGAAGTACATACATCCAGATTTGTCTGCTTTGTTTAAGTCTAAGTAATAGAAGCCAACCTATTGCCAAAACTTTTTATTCACCCCCCTCCAAAAGGCTACCGGTCTCTGAGGGTAAGACCGGGGAAGTGGGACTTATATCTCATTAAATCTACCCTGGTCTAACACACATGGGAAAAGCTCTTTCGATGGACGGGAGCGCAGAGCCGTGGGATGGGGTGATCTCCTTCTCATTGCACAGGATAGTAAAAACATCCGTACATGGAGGAAGGCACAGTTTTCTATTATAAGACCGGTCCGGAGCCCCCTATAGCAACGCCTGTGATGGCACATTCCTGAGGAGATTGTAAAAAGGCCTCCCCAGAGCCTTCCTGTACAAGAATGCACGGCAGCACGTGACCACTGTACCACCATCTTTTCTGCGGTCACTCGGTGGACTTCAAACTGCTACTACACTCGCGCTAATAGGCACTTCTCCCATACATTAAAACTCTTCCAGTAGTAATTAAAGCAGTGTGAACGTAGTGTTTATCTTTGGACTTCACGGTATGTAGTTCCCGTGTTAAATAATGTATTTCCCTTGTGTTCCATCGTAACTAAGATTGCTTGCTTTTCCCCATGACTAAATTACACTTTATCATGAATGTGGTATAGCTTTGAATTAAATGAAAACGTAAATTTTACCTGCGTGTCTGGTAACTTGCAAACAATGGAGGATATAAGTTTTGTATTTTTATTATAAGTCTCAAATAAACTATAAATAACACCACACCCCATTTAATTTGTTCCAGCAATCTTATTAAAACCCTTAGTAAAGTGTTACTGGGTACAAAAATACATTTATTTCCGTTTTTACGAGAGCTATATAGCGTCTTGAAACCAACATTTTAGGGACGCATAAAATAATGTAATAGAATGTCGTAGAGGTTGAAATAGAACCGGTTTGATTACACTTATTTTGTTAAAGTCTTCCACATTGTTTCGGTCCCAAATAAATATCAAGAGATTTTTTTTTTTTGCTGTAGTTATTTTTAGGAGCGACACTAAATATTTAGAGAAAGGGTCATACTGGGTGGAGGATCCTCTCTAATGAAGCCTTTTTAGAAATGCAGGTGCGAGGACTTTGTGGAATACTGAATTTGTTTATTAAACAACACGTGTTAGGTTTGTATTACTATAACAGAGGATAAACCTACACAGTAATGAAGTACAGTGATAATTAAAGTTCTGGAATTAACAATGGAATATTGGATTTAGAACAGGATTTTCCTTTTAATAGATCAGCCAGTCGTAAGAGAGGGTGGCATTAAGGCGGATTTCCGATGGATGTAGTTACATAATCAGTCTTTGACGTTCTTTCTATACTGTCATGGGCCTTCTCTTTTTGAAAGTGAGCCATCGAGTACCACGAGGGCCCCAAGCGTCTTGAGGTATGATACAAGTCATCGAATGTCGTGAATGTCTTTTAATAGCAGATTACAACTATATCAAATATACCTATCGGTGTTTTGTACCCGACTACTCTGAGAAGAAACAACCGAAAGAAATTCAGAGGTTATAGTCTCTTTTGAAGTCCAGAAAATCTTGCAGGACTAGCTTCTTTGCTGAGCCTATTTACCATAAACCGGGCAAAAGTCCTGATTCCACAGCTGCTACTGGAAAAATCTTGATAGAAAAAACGAATAACATTTTTCCCAACCCAGGAAACGAACTCAGGACCTCTTGCCCAGAAGAAAAGATCAAAGAGGCAGTCTAGTACAGTGTAGTAAAATCAAAATCAATGTACGAGTATACTTACTTTATAAATACCATAGAACAGGAATATGCTGAGTACGATCATGAACATCTGTGTTCCTATTATCGCAAAATATGCTATCTGTACACCTGAAACAAACAGAGAACAGTTTTAGATTAATGTGAATAAAACCTTTTTGATTATTTTCGAGTCAGACATGGAAAAGTCATGGATTCATTCATTGGCATAAAAAAAACAAATTAAATTCCAACAAAAAAAAATTGATTCCAAAATTAAATTATTTCTTTGTTTATCGTGTGGTTAGTTTGCCGAGCTTGGTGTCAGAGGTTTTATGCCACCCATGGGGCTCTGACTTAGCTTTACATGCTGTTAAGAAATATCTCTAATAGCAAGTGATAATTCATCCAATACGAAGAGATCTATGAAGTGGCAGTACGACGATCACACCACTTCGCTATCAAAGAAAGAAAGAAAGAAAGAAAAAGCATTTTACTGCTGTATATCAATTTAATTTACCTACTGAATATTTCAGTAGATTTTGGAAGATCACGTCGTATCTTTTTCAGGTTTTATAAAATGGCGGTCGTAATTACTTTTGGGAAAAAGGTACCGTCAAATAACCATGAATTACAGACGTATTTCCACGGCATTAGAAGTATCGTCTAACGTTACGCTTAATATCACATTTCCATCCCGAAATGAGACATGTCATTAAATTGCTCATATTATTTTTGTCGCTACGCAAGATTTTTTGCAGGGTAAGGAAAAACCTCGTAATATGGTTTGATTTTCCAAACAAAATTTGAAGATTGACGTGTATTTTTTTAGCACGTTAATGTTTTCTAAAAACTTTCAGTTTCTCAGTAAGGTTTTTACGAAACACTTTTCGTTTTAAACTTATATTGTCTCTTACATGATATCTTAAACCGTGAAAGCTAAAAACAGACTTTTTGTTTTAACCTAAATTGTTTGACTTTTGGGTAAATCTCCCCCTATTTTTTTTTAGGATGGGATATCATCAAATAACTTCGGGAGTGTCACACTTTTACTGACTAAAACCCATCCATATTCCTTCCTCGCCCTTTATGTTCCCGGGCTGCGGTATCTTTTTCGAACAGGCCCGAAACCCCGGGGTAAATGTTTCCCTCATTATCTACCACTCTTCTTCTAACACCCATTGTTTGTCTAAATACTATAAAAGATGTTAAAGTACCATTCACCTCTCAATTATCTTCGCATTTTATACAATAAACCAAGAAACCATGAGCAAACATTTTTTGAAACCACCAAAAATTTTTGCTCCACCCAAAGTTAGAACTTTGAACTTTAATATCTCTGTAACCAAAAGGGTCCTAGATAATGGCCTAGTACAGAGATCCAGTGACTGTCAGCTTAATTATTTTATCTACCCAAATATCATAAACCCTCTCCAATGCGTTCAAAAACCATAGGCAATGACCAGCATTACCAACCTGCAGAAATGAACGGTGCTGTAATGAACTCATAACGCAACTGTTTACAGTTGCGTTATGAGTTTTAAATTTGGAACAGGTGTCAAATTCAAGAGAGTGTGCTATTCTAGTACCACCTACATTAAATCAGATATCAATAAAAAAAAAAAAAAAAAAAAAACCCAATTCAGTATGATTCTAATTATAAATCGCACGACATTTTCGATCTCGAGTGACACAAGAATAGTGACTTTGTTCGTTTGCCTATGATTTAAAAAAAAATGACAGATATCCGAAACGCCGCCATTTCGAGCTGTCATTTGTTCGTTAGCTTTTTATTTCCAGTAACCCATTCTTTATTTCTGTCGAAAATGAGTGATAGTGACTCAGAAATTGACATGAATACTCCGCCAGATATCGTAAATGCAGCGACGAATGCAACTAATAACCTGTTGGCACAAAAATCAAGGGCCAAGTAACAATGCAGGTCATTTCCCTATGGTTCCTGAACCCATCATAGAGCCCTTATGATATTTGGGTAGATAAAGTAGTGTATGCAACTATACATAATTAGGCATTACAACACTCGTGTGATGCTATTAAGAAACTCGCCTTCGGCTCGTTTCTTAAACCCACACTCGTGTTGTAATGCCCTTCATTATGCACAGTTGCATAAACTACTATTACACCTGTTGTAATAGGTAAGTATGATTACTCTCACTATTGGTCAAAGGTGTGTGGCTATGCAGCATAGTTTGTTTTTATCATGTACTATTGCTGGCAAAGGTCCTTAGGCATTCGGCCAATAACTTTAGCACAATAAAGCTACTAACATTAGTATCAGTTCACTTCTCACACTCTAAAATAGTAGTATCAAGGATACCAGTAGCCCATATACATAGACAGATGTTGGTCCCTAACATGATGAATGTGAAGAATTATATTCCGACCCACGCAGCTGAGGGCACAAACAAATTGATGCATGAGCTGCCCCTTAAACGGTAAACTAACCGTTAAGGGCTGGCTACCCCTTAAGAAGCTCCAAAGGTGAATAGATGGGAGTATTTTGGCGAAAAGGTGCATTGTATGTTAGAAAAATATAGCGGAGTTACAAGGGTTTGAAGCAAAATGGCCGTCGTTAGAACGTAAATAAGTCTGAATAGATGTTTTTTGATTACATAAAAACACAGCAGTTAAAAACACATTTTGAAATTTGTTTCGTGATTTCAGGTTTGGCCCCCATACTAGAAGTGGTTTGGTACGAAGCCTAGGATTGGTACTAGTAGTCAGTGGCCCAAAAATTCTGACAACCAGTCCTTCCCAGTACCAACTGGGTTGTGGAGGTCAGATAGGCAGTCGCTCCATGTTAAATGATGGTATTCAGCTGCATCCGCTTAGACTGGAAGCCGACCCCAGCAAAGTGGGGAATAGGCTAGGCAGATGATGATATGAATGGTTCTGATTGTGCTTGTTGCATATAATCTGATTAACACGCTTTGATAAATTCTGTATTTCGAATAAAAAATTGACGAATTTAAGTTACATTCAAACGTAAAACATTGTAGAGCCGCGGTTTCAAATTCATGTTAGCAAATATTATAGGTTTTATATACCAAGCAATAGTTTATATTACCGTGTTCTTGAGTCTATTTCCTCAAGGTCTGGCGAACGCAAGGTACGCCAACTAGACTAATAGATACGACAAAATCTTCCGTGCTTACGTAAAACTGGGGAACCGAGTATCTACGAGTAACTATGTATTGCGACCCAATTCCTAGAGATATTGAGCACTAGGGAGGGTTTGTGGACGTGTTTGAATCATTAATCTCATTGTTTTACACACGTAGATTCAATAGAAAACCAGGTGGAGTCCTAATTGAGTTCCAATTAAGACGGAGATGCAAAAAAGTTTAATTAGACTGCTTAATTTTTTCAAACAAAATTAATCAAAATGATTTTCAACACGCTTTTAATAGGTTCACGTGTAACTAAATTATTAAAAATAATAAAAGTTCACCCACTTTCCGCTTTCCGATTCAGCTGAAATATTGCTGACATGTTTAATTGGAATGACAACGCAGGGTTAGCGAAGTGACGTCATTCTAAAACCAATATGGCAGACTCCTGAAGATGGCAAACTAGTTATTTTTAAGCGTTCCCATGATGTGGTATCAACATTTTAATGAAAGAGTTTTCTGACAGGAATATAAAGAAGTCGTGTTTACGAAAAGGCTATTATATTTATTCCGACAAGCTCAATTTATTTCGTCCATACTGTTGATCAAGTTGTTCAAGTAGACCATGTAAATGATTGCGAAAAAAGTAATTTCAATTTCAAAATAAAAGTGAAAATGTAACAAAAATTCTGCCTATGCCTGCAAAAAACCTCAAAAATATTGCTTGGTTCGTTTTCCAGATATTCTGGTGCATTTCATGTAGGATCATTTGCATAATCAGACTTGTTTGCGCGCTATCAGCTGGCCTATGCTTCGCTGAGTTGGCAAGTGCCTTGGACGCGTTTCAAAATTTGCGCCCGACTTCATAAAAATATATGTTTACGAAGAGTTTTTAATAATGTAATATCTACTTATTAACACAATTGTCGTGCCAAGATCTGGCACAAGTCTTTAAGTTTATTATAGCAAGATTAAAAGTACGAGAAAAATTAACAAACAATTTTCTTCAAATTAGAATCTAAAAGCTATTTAGCAAATTAACCATGAAAACGTGTTAAACAGTGACTTTTGTCGTTAAGGGTAAAAAGGCCCTTCCTAGAAAATTAAACTTTGGTATTACTGTTCACAGGGTCCAGTACAAACGGTTCCCCAAACTCCCCGATCATCAAAACGTACAAAATAAATTCTAACAGCCGTCCTAGAGAGACACTTATAGGCTGTAGCCTTGAAAGAGCCCCTAGAGTTCAAAGCAATAGCGTCAGCTACAGTTGTCACGTAATCGATTGAAGTGAACAAACAAATCTGGAGAAAATCGATTACGTCGATATCCCAGAGGGTGTTTGCTTGGCACAGTCGTTACATTTCGCGAACGTTCGCCAGGCATTACATTATATACCTTATAAAATGACATAAGTGACAAATGACGAGCACTGTAGAAATGCAAAGACTAACCGCTTGACCACGAGCAACATGTGTTGCGATCGATAGCGACTGCAGAGAAACCGAATGAATGAAAGAGCGTACGTATTACGTATCAACATGTGAGTCTGTAGTGGTAAATCAGCCTCTAAATAATGATATCATTCATAACCAACCTATCGCTTTGCTGCCTTCCCCCATCGACGCCCTAAGCCAAGGCTCGTGCCCCAGGGGTGACCTTAGCGTATAGTCGCTTAGTATATAAGTTTTTGCCCCTAGCTGAAGGCCACTACATTTGAGGATAGTCCGGTTAAGCAGAAGCTATCCTCCATCATTCATGAGAATCATGTTCATAAGTTGACACCTGCAAGAAGACATTACCAAAAAAAATTAAACCAAATCAACATTGCGGACACGTAAAATGCCTGAATCCCTGCTACGCTGCTGATGTCAGCCGCGTAAGGCGCGGGACAAACACGAGAGGCGTATGGCAAATGGCGATGGCGCCATTTCCTCGCCCCCCGCGCACCCGCATCCGCGCCAGCGCCGTGCCACCACCATACGCCACTTGTATATGACCCGCGCCTAAGACGATCACGCGTATGAGTATATTGTTGACCTCCCACTAGGTGGACCGATGACCTGGTGAAGGTTGGATGCGAGTCACAATGTGGCGACACTTGGGGGAAGCCTATAATAATAATAATAATAATAACGTTTATTTCGGGCTACGCCCATAGTGTTAGTAACAATGGCCTTAAAAACTAGTGTTAGTAGACATACATACACACACAAAACGGTTTAATTATAAACAGTGGAGTTTCATCCAATGTCGCAGCATTGGAGACTCCCATCTATCTGCAAAAACACTCAAAATACTGTTGGTACTGCCACGGAGACGGGCGAGCAGGGAAGCGCTTCTCTTACGCATTATGATATATTTATTATGACGACCCGAATGGCGCAGCGGTAGTGAGGCTGCCTCGCGTTCTTAGGGTCCTGGGTTCGAATCCCGGTAGGAGCAAATGTTTATGTGATGAGCATGGACATTTGTTTCCGAGTCATGGATGTTTATATGTATAATAAGTATGTATTTACAAACAAAAAGTATATATGTAGTATATCAACTGTCTGGTGACCACGACACAAGCCTTGCTTAGTGTGGCGCTAGACGGCGCTGTGTGTAATGTCCAGCGATATTTATTTATATTTATTTATTATGGCCGCAAAACCATCAATATGCCGTTCCGCAAACATTGCTGACGCGCTACATCGCCATGGCAGCCTCAACAGTATCCTGAGTGCGTTATTGTACTGGACCCGAAGATCGCTGTATGCACGCAAACTATAACTAGTCCACAGGCTGCACGTGTAAAATGACGAACAGAAAGCCTTAAAAAGAGTAATTTTGACCGCCTCTGTACACCGAGCAAACCTGCGAGCCAGCATGTTGCAGCGCACTGACAGCGATCTACGTTCCCTGTCAATGTCTTTATTATCCTTCAAGTCGTCGGTAACCCAGTGACCCAAGTATTTAAAACTGGTCACTCTATTTAAGGGCGCTCCGCCGAGCGACAGCTCGGGTATAGTTGGGTAACCTATAGCACCTGCCTTAAACACCATTATTTCGCTCTTTTTGGCGTTATACTTGAGTCCTTGAGCTACCGCGTAAGCTTCACAAATTGATACCAGCCGCCTCAAGGCACCTATCGATGGGCTCAGCAACACCATATCGTCGGCATAACTAATGTTATTAACACACACCCCATCAATATGACAACCGATATTAGTGTTGCTGAGCTCACCGATCAGCTGATCCATGTATAGATTGAAAATACGAGGTGAGCTCAACCCCCCCTGCCTCACTCCGCACTCCAACCGATACACATCAGAGAACGACCCCTCCCACTTCACACTGTTTTGTTGGTTATTATACCAATACTTAAACAAATTAATTATGTTACTAGGCAAGGTAGTTTCTTGTTGTAGCTTACGCCACAGAGCTTTATAATTAACGAGATCAAATGCCTTTGACAAATCCAGAAAACAGGCAAACACAGGCGTTTTTCTGTCAGTATAGTACTGTACAGTCTGCTTGAGGCATAAAATAGCACTCTCCGTGGAGAGTCCAGGCCGAAAGCCAAACTGACTGTCTTTTAATATAATATGCTTCGATAACTGTTTGTCAAGCAGACTGTCCAGCACCTTGGCTATGACAGTCGCCAATGATATAGGCCTGTAGTTGGAAATGTCAGAGGCATCCCCGGTTTTATTTTTAACGATAGGCACTACAGTCGTGTATATAAGGTCGTCAGGTAAATAACAGTGACTCACACAAAGGTTAAAAAACATGGCCAACACTCGCGGCAGGTGTGCGCCGGCATGTTTCAGGTGCTCGATGCTAAGACCGTCGTGGCCGGGCGACTTACCTCTTTTCATTCCATAAATCACTGTCGCAACTTCCTTTGCAGTGAAGTGAACGGTAACGTCGCCCGAAACAGCCTCAGAATCGATCATCTGAGTCTGATCTCTAAGTATCAGTGGATCAATCTTAAAATGTTGTTTAAAAGCATTGGCTATACTTGTCGGTTCATGCACGCCCGCTACACTCACAGGGCGGCTCGACCTTGGATTCAAACGATTAGTGGATTTCCAAAATGACCCAAACTGTTTCTTTGAATGGTTTTTAGCTATTATGTCCATCTTTATTTGTTGTTCATTATCTTGACAGTATTTTAACTTGTTTTTAAAAACATTCCTAAATTTACACATATTATTGTAAATATACCCTGTCCTGGGTTTATTGTGCAAAAGCCAAGTTCGATACCACAGCCGAGCCTCCTCGTGAGCGCCACGAACATGGATGTTCCAACCAGGTACATATTTTTTCTTACTATTTACAGATTTTCCAATACCCACATAACTAAGCTCAGCACCCTCCGTTAAAACATTAACCAACCTAGTATACATCTGGTTTAACAGTGTGAAGTGAAGTGAGTATTAGAACACATTCCATGAGCACAATCAATTAAATCCATAGGAAAATCAATAAGTTTTAATTTGGAATGACAGTAGCCAGAATAATCAATAATCATATTATTATCCCTTTCACCCCATATAACTTTATTACAATTAACATTTTTGGATACTAATTTGGGTACAATTAATTTTAAATTACATTCAATTGTCACCGGAATGTGATCCGATGAGTACACATCATACTTAACTGAGGCATTCACAACTAAATGTCTCGCGGCAGTACTTACCACACAGTGGTCTAGCCATCGTGCCGCACCATTCGCTGCGCTTACAAACGTATAAGTGTCCTGCGGTAACAACTCCATGTCCACACATGACCACAATTGCTCCGCACACACCGTCATTAACTCGCTTGCAAAACGTTCACCGGGATGCGCATTAAAATCCCCCAATATAAAAACAGACTCTGTATCACTATTTTCACATATTGCTATAATCTCACCGAGACACTCTGTAAACACTATTAGATTCTCTGTCGAATTTGTAGGCATATACACTGTAAAGACTAACAGAGAACTATCCGCGTAGTCAATCTTAATCGCTACTAGGCGATCACTATGGCACGACAACACGGTTACCGATTGGAAAATAGTTTTCCTCCACAACAGTGCCACTCCACCGTACGGCCTTCCGATTAAAACTCCGGCTGAGGTGTCAACGGCGGATTTTCCAGCATATGCGAAGTCACTGTGTAGATTCCCCAAGTATGCTACGTCATGAGGGAGCAGCCAGGTCTCTTGCAATGCTATGACATCACTAACTTCACACAATTTTCGAACGCAATCAGCTGATCTAACTACATTCTTACAATTGAATGTCGTAAATTTCACGTTTCTAATTGCTTTATCCATTATGTGAGTTATTTATTTACATCCTTAATCACCGACATGGTGTCTCTGCCATTCTTAAAATGAATAAACCGTCTAAAGGTTATACCTTCCGGCCATAGGTTGTCATCCAAGAAAGTATCTAATTTATGTTTTGGTACTAATAATTTGAAAGCATTATACGGCCTCTCTTTCTTCATATTAATTTTCTCTAAAGTAACTATTTCATTGAACTTCGTTTTGATGTACTCACAAATGTCGGTTTCCGTAGTTTCTTTATTGACTTGTGATATAAACAAAGGGATTTTTAATTCCGCCGCTCTAAATTTTCCTGCCACATTAGAAATTGCTTTTCCTGTCATCCCAGCAAAGCGTTTGTTATTGCTCCGCTTCTGTACTAAAATCCAATTATCTTTCGGCTTATTCTCGATTGAATTGCTATTGCTAACTATTTGCGCCAAAGTCGGTTGTTGATCAACAATCGCAGAGTCGTCGTTAACGATGATCGACAGGTTTTGCGGAGTGAGGGGGACCGCCCGATATTGTGTCTCGGGCTCACGACCCAGCTGCGTGTGCGACGGAGTGCGCGTCACATCGCTGGCTTGTTCGTGACTCATCACCGTACGAGTGTGGCTCGGTCGGGTTTGAACATCAGCTGTTACATTCCGGGCGACATACCCTCCTCTTTTGATATTCACGTTCAAACTGTTATTTTGATTATTTATCTGTTCAGAATTTGATTTTAACTCCTCAAATTCTCCTTTAGTCACGTAATTTTCTTTGATGTCAGTAATGTCAGCCCTTAACACCAATAAGTCCTTTAATAGCTTCGTCACGTCAACATGATCGAAACAAATCGGTGGTAATTTATGTAGATCATAGGCTACAAATACAGGTATTTGCTCTGGATCCATAGTTTTAAACACAGAAATCATATCTTCCAAGTCCTTCTGCTTTTTATTCTTGCGCCTTGACACTAATTTTTGCAGTGTTTTTGTCGATGTAAACAACAGTTTCTTTGCTTCATCAATCTCTTCTTCCGAGAACGCCGACGAACAAATCCTTATAAGGCTTTCGTTGTCGACGACGTCATGCCTATTCCTTATAAAGGCTAGGACCTCCGAAATTACAATATTACACGTAGTGCACTTTAACGTTTTCACACTTGTCACAGACATGTTATTAGTACTTAATCCGCGACCGCCTGCCAAAGCGCGCGCGAGACGACTGTATATGTATGTATATGATGATGATGATGAGGTCGGTTGCGTACGTCAGCGAGAAGTACAGCGGCAACATACGCTGACGTCAGCGTCGCAGTAAGATGCTATGTATTTAGAAACAATGAATACTCGTACGCGCGATCGTCTTACGTGGTTGACATCAGCTTAGCAGGAATTCAGGCCTTAGAAACAAAAGACGTACGATTCACTTGACGCAAGCCGAGTCGAAAGTCCCGTGGCCCGAGGCTATGAACGAAGCGTACGGACAATTCTAGTAGAATCGTAGAATCCTACAAACCGTCACCGTGAATTGGAATCCAATTTGAGTTCAGTAACTCAATAGGAATAATGGGTCGACGTCTAATAAGGCGCTACGAAGATACGATGCATTGTCCCGATAAAAAGCTGGCTCCAGAGGATGAATGTCTTTTGTGAAATGGAAAATAGAAAATGCATAAATTCGTTAAAACTATTAATTGGAAGCAGCTGTGTAATAGAAATGTCAAATGTTAGACGTGAACACAAATTGTGACGCTGAAAATTAATATTTAGAGAAAGAATGGCAATAATAATCAGAGAGCTTAGAAACATTGCTTTCTTAGCATTTATTTTTTTCTAAGAGTTTAAATTTGATGAAGCTTTTCAATAATTAGCTAGTATGAATAACATTAAATAGTTTTGACTTTGTTATTGCTAAAAAATGGCACTTTATCAAAGTGGGAAATTATAACACATTATCTAAGAACATAACTCGTGTTCGATTAGGTAACCAGCTGTATATAAATCAGTAATTGGCATGAAATTGTTCACGTGTAAACATGGATTTGACACGTCGAATATTGGTTAAAATGTTACCTTCCGTTGATATGTCAGCTAAAATATATAAAGTTATATTAACTAGAAGGAAATTGGTCGGCTGCTTCAAATTCCTACCTACATGTACACACATCAAAAGTGTCTAGGGATCAAGCATTTTTATGCGGATTTCTTGAGATTGAGATGTGGCTTTGTAATAAATTTATGATTTTATAAATTTATATGGATCCTTTTTGGTGCATTTCATAATTTGAATCAGGAACTGTGAATCAAATTCGAGTAAAAGATGAAAATCAGCGGTCAATATTTTCCCTATAAAAACATACAACGCATTGAAGACATTATTAGTGCTACTGTTTCCCTACTACTGATTAAAACCAACGTTATTATGGAGCGGCGACGTCATTTAAGCAGGGAAGAAATGCTCAGAGCCGTGGGAATGATAGAAGCTGGTTCCCGGCAACGTACTGTGGCTTTAGCTCTGAATACAAGTCAGAGTGTTATCAGTCGACTTTGGACACGTTACCGAAGCACTGGTACCGTGGCTGAGCGCCATGGAGGACGGTATCGCTGCACCACACGGAGACAAGACCGATACATTCAAATCTTAACTCGAAGAGCTCCAACAATAACCGCCATGATGTTAGCCGTGAGGCTTCATCACTCTTCAGGGAACTTAATTAGAAACAGTCAGAAACCGCTTGCATGAAGTGAACCTTCATTCCCGAAGACCGCTACGGGTACCACCTATAGTAATGCACAATCGTAGGATTCGATATCAATGGGCTCTTGAACACAGAAATTGGGCAGAAGAACAATGGCGTTTCGTGTGCTTTTCTGATGAGTCTCGTTTTGGTATGAGACCGGATACAAGACGTATACGACACTGGAGAACCCCTGGACGCCAACAGCGATTAAAATCCTGCCAGGAAGTCCATCCTTATAGTGGTGGAACCATCATGGTATGGGCGGGTATTTGGATCGGCGGAAGAACTGAGTTGATTTGGATCAGAGGCAACCTCAACGCTCAAATTTATGCTGAGACGATTGTATCAGACGTCATCGTTCCTCTACAAGTGCAAATCGGTCCCTTATTTCAGTTAATGCATGATAATGCACGACCGCACACCGCAAGAGTTGTAAGACAGACTCTCGCCGCAGCTAACATCAATGTCCTGCCCTGGCCTGCTCAGTCGCCAGACTTGAATCCGATTGAGCATGCATGGGATATGCTACAGAGAAGAGCTCTGCCGAATATGGAGGGTATCCAGTCGCAAGAAGACCTTTTTTTGTTGTTGCAACGAACATGGGCGGCCATTCCACAGCGTGATTTGGATGAACTCATTTTGAGTATGCCAAACCGATGTTCTTGTGTTGTTAGTGTTCGCGGTAGAAACACGGATTATTAATTGTTTAAGTTACCCAATAAAATTTTAAAGAAAACTGTTATTTCAGTCTTTTTTTCGAACTTTTGTGTTAGTGGTTCAAATGTCAAAAATCCCTTTATTAGGAAAATGGCAAATTTCTTTATTAATGCAAAGGTGACTTGGTTTATCGTTACTGTGACAAACGAAAACACTTTATTTGATGAATCCTTAAAGAAAATTTTAATTAATATCAATCAGGAGAAAAGTTATTGCAAAAATATATGTTGATCCCTAGACACTTTTGATGTGTGTACTTGCTTTATTAGACCTGACTATTTCTTACGGCGGAGTAACTATAATTAGAATGCTGCAAATTAAGATCGCAAAAGCGGTCATTGACCCAACTAGGCTACTTCTAATAAAGCTCTTAACTTTGAAATCCCAAAAATAAACCTCAACATTTTTCTTTTTGTTCTTTTTATTAGATCTTCAATTTTTTTTCTGAAATGTAAAACGGATGGTTCATTTGTTTTGGTTCGTACGAAGAGATATTAAGGAAAGAGCAATGAACGCTATTGCTACTATAGTAAATAATCGTTGGAATTTTTATACTAAAGTTTTATTGTTTAGTTGTAAATAAATAGTTAATTATTTATAACAGTTTGAGGCCTGTTTAATCATCTTCGGACAAGTCCCATTATCAACCTTCTCTTCTTTGGGGTCAGCGCAGCATGTCTCCTTCTTGCATACTTCTCTATTATTCGTCATCTCATCAGGTACCTCCTTCCGTGCCAATTCATCCTTCACATAGTCCATTCATAGTTTCTTTAGCGTCCTCTACTCTTATATTCATGCTCATACTCAAAACTTTCCTCACGACATTTTCCTCATTCCGCCGATTTCACGACAATACCACACTTTTGGACAAGTTTCAGTTAAGGTTAATAAGATTATTCATGATTCTGTTCTATTTAATTTTGTTCTTGAAGTAGATAGCCTGTATTTAGATACCGTGAAATAAGCTCATAGCATTTATTGCTTATCTTTTAAAGCAGTATTCCCAATTGTCTCCCAAAAGAATTTCCGTCAATCTTTTACAATCCATCTTGGTATCCAATCCCGAACGTTCGCAAAGGACTCAATCATTCGAATTGATACGTTAGTTCATCTCGTCTTATATACTTTTATTATTTTCCCTTCAGATTCCGCCGATCGACTGCCAATCATGTGTCTATCACGGTTTTTTATTCCTTTAGAATGTTCACTGGTTTATTATCAGGTAAATAGGGCAGTATACATATTATTTTTATGATCTTGTATTTGACAACTTTCTCCTTTTGTTTTGTTGTATTCCGGATCAGTTCAGTCCTATAAAACCAATTCAATATTCTTTATCTCCCTGCCCTTTTTTTTAGGATGGGAAATCATCAAATGACTTCTCCCACTCTGGGCGGAGCGGGAGTGTTGATGTGATGTTATTTGGGACAGGTGCATCTCGTTTTTTTTCTTTCATTGTCGCCGTCTATTGTCACGCGATCTAAAATACACTGCACCACGCGGGCACAGTGCGGGGTTGAATAGTTTGTTAGTAAAGTCCGGTCGCGGAGCACGAAGAATTTTGTACAATGACCTCTTTACCTACTGACAGTGTTCACAAACCTTTTCCTACTAAGTGCGGTTTACATGAAACATTTGAAGGAGAAAGAAAAGAACACCGGCCGTATAATAGCTGATGAAATTATTAAGCGTCTACAAATGTCACCGTTATAGATACCGACGAAATAATTTACTAAGATTTATCAAATCAAGATTAAGGCCTATCGAAGTCCCTGCCGGGGTTGCGGGCCTGTTCGAAAGAGATACCGCGGCCCCGGAACGTAAAAGGCGAGGAAGGAACATGGATGGTTTTTAGTCAGTAAGAGTCTGACACTCCCTCCCGCTCCGCCCAGAGTGGAGGGGGTCATTTGATGATTTCCCATCCTTAAAAAAAAAAAAATATATATAAAAAGGCCTATCGAAGTCAGGAAAAAAAATGGTAATGATTTTGATTTTGATTATAACTTTTCAGACGAGCTGTGGTTTTTTCAGGAGGTCGATCATACTAGATACCTGAAAATAGTTTCTTTAATAGCACCGTCAGGTTTTACGCATTGCAGCATCGCCATTTTGTGTGAATCCATTAATGAGGGAAATAATTTTATAATATTATCGAGTCTTTTCAAACTAGGTCTACTGTCATGGTCAAGTCAAGTCAAGAATGGAGATATTAATAATGTATTATTTAATTATTATGATTATATTACACACATTCCGTTACTCAAGATCGTGGCAAGTAGCTACGTAGTTGGAAGTTAATATACAAAATGATTGCCTGTTTTTCCCTCTCGTCAAATACGATAATATTATTCTGACTGGCGATTTGTCCTGATCGATCTCAGTCGGCAGGTTTCTTGTAACTCATTGGGTTCGGTTGGGATGTATCATCATTTGAAAATCTCTAATGGAAATAATATCAACAAACACCAAACAAAATCCGAAGGGAACTCGTACTTTATTAATGAAACACAACTTGCTGTTCAGTAACTAAATCAATCGAAAGTCCAAGTAAAGATCAAAATGAAAATTTCAGTTAAAAAAACAGCGAATTATTTCCAGGTAAAATTGCTAGTTTGTCAATTTGACATTGAAATGATTAGACATGCTTTTTTAATTATTTGAGGAAGCAGTGGTATAGTTTACAGAAAGAAGTATTTAATCAAGTAACAAAATGTCTATAAAAGTTAACCCCAGGGGTGACTTTAAATTAAAATCAATAGATATAATTGATTCACCATTGCGTATTTAACACGCTAATGAGGGATCTACCCTTACTTTGCGCGTGTGTGCTAAGTACTGATTTTTACATTTATCTCTTGTTGACTACACATACGATTTGCGTAGCGACGACCCGATTGGCGTAGTGGTAATGACGCTGCCTTACGTTGTTAGGGTCCTGGGTTCGAATCCCGGTAGGAGCAAATGTTTGTGTGATGAGCACGGACATTCGTTTCTGGGTCATGGATGTTTATATGTATAACAAGTATTTTATTTTATTTTATTTTACAGTTTTAGGAAAACTTACAGCTAAAAATTTACACACTATTAAGATTAAAAAAAGTAAGGCCAATTAAAAGTTTTCACAGTTAAAAAGGAGCTTATAAACAAAAACTAAAATATTTACGAAGGCAGGCAGTGTTTGTAAAGACGCGATTAAAAAGCGCGAATTGCATTCAATTAATTACTTAACATTATCAAAAAAGAAATTACAAAGAGTCCTTTTTAATTTTGAAATGCTAGTACTGAAAATATCGATGTCGACGCCCTGGCCAACCGCATTATACGTATCACTAGCTCTTATTAAGTATGAGTTTCGTCTGTATTTTGTTCCTACCACAGGAGTATGCAATAGCCGGGGATTGCGCCGAAAAGTAGAAGGAATCCGAAGTCCAATTTTGCTCAGCAGTTCGGGAAGCTCGGTTGAACCGTTAGCGATTCTAAATAAAAACGCCAAGTCAGCAATTCTTCTACGTTCAGAAAGAGGAAGTAGATGGAACCTTTTACAGCGTAGGAGATAAGTGGGAGAATAAGTTTTAGACCGGAATTGAATATACCTCAAAAATTTTCTTTGTATGCCTTCCAATCTGCTTATGTATAAGTTGTAATTGGGGTTCCAAACTTGAGAGGCATACTCAAGGTGACTGCGAACAAAAGTACAGTAGAGAATTTTAATGGTTTTGATGTTCCTGAACTCTGACGAGACTCTCAAAATGAACCCTAGTGATTTTGATGCTTTCTTAATGATTTGTTCCACGTGTTGATCAAATAATAATTTTGAATCAAATACCACACCCAGGTCTTGGACTGTGCTAACCCTAGCAAGGGATCTGTCTAAAAGTTTATAGTCAAATATGATAGGTACGGGCTTCCTAGTGAAGGAGCACACGTAACACTTGGAAACATTTAAATGGAGCTTGTTAGTCATGCAGTAGTACTGAAACCTATCTAGGTCCTCCTGCAATGATAGAGCATCTGACAACGAGGATATCTTAGACATAATTTTCATATCATCCGCGTATAGAAGAATTTTAGAGTGAAGGAAGCAAGATTCAATATCATTGACGAATAAATTGAATAAGAGCGGCCCCAATAAGGAACCTTGGGGAACTCCAGATGGAATACGCATTGACCTTGATGAGTACCCATTCAGACACATGTATTTACAAACAAAAAAAGTATATATGTAGTATATCAACTATCTAGTGTCCACGACACAAGCTTTGCTTAGTGTGGCACTAGGTGGCGCTGTGTGTTAATGTCCAGCGATATTTATTTATTTATTTATTTTATACTTCCAACCCTTCCTTTACAACTTCAAACTAAAATATCTTTGTTTCCTAACTTCGTATAAAAGTATAACTGAAGACAAAACTGTTCAAGAATTCAAACTATATTTTTCAAATAAAATTAAAAAAAAAAAAAAAAATTCAACAAAAAATGGTTCGCACTGTGGCCGGTGTTCTTTACCAACTTCTTAAATTAATTATTGTTATTATGTTAATTATTTATTTAAATGTAATATTAAATACAAAAAATAAATCGAGATTTATTTCTGCCGAATTAGTAATTACTAATTCTGCAGAAATAAAAATAACTTTCGTCTGGATTTTTTGTCGTGACTCAAGGTCAACCAAAAAACCACATGCAAACAAGAACAAACCTTACAGTGCTACGTAAAAGCCACATCCAGTCACCGTTTATCTGTGTTTCACAGATACTTGTTTACATGTATCGAACGAACATTTTGCCCGCACTTAATAGTGAATTCTTATGAAAATAAATGATCTTAAACCTCAAAAGGTTTACAATTCCTGAGGACGGCGGGCATTGCATCTGTGCGAGTGATACTCATTATGTTTACGCGGGAGTGACAGAGACAGGTAATAACAGGTCATTGTACGAAATTCTTCATGCTCCGCGACCGAACTTTAGCTCGATCCACTTCCCCCTGCATACCGCGAATGCTTACGATGCTCAACGCGCTCGTGGAGACCAAGCCTGAATTGTACCTGTTTGCTGATGTATGGAAGATGATAGAATTTAAAATGTCACTTACGGGATCCCCGACCGAGAAAGCTTCTTGTGGTTCTGTACGCTCTACAAAATAAATATATTGAGCGTCAATTGGACACAGCGAGAGCTTACCGAGACTGACCAGCACTAGACTGTTTATGGTCTAAAAAAGAGAATGATCTGATGATTTGTCGGCTGTGGGAATGAATACATGAGTTGAATTCAATAATTTTTCGGCTGTGTAAATTTTCATCAAACAACTATTAAAGTTGTTCTACACTGAGAACATAAAAGTTTCCTGCCCCCTGCGGTCTTTATGGCAAGTTATTCGACATAATCCACTTACTCCGTACGGCAAAACGAGCGTAAAGTTATGACATAAAAAGTTTATTAAAGTTAGTTTTCCTGAAAGATATTAAAATTAAATGAAGTTTACGTAACACCCAACAGAGGCTTGGAATATAAAATTAAAAGTAGTCATCTTGTTAGCAGAAGGAAACAAACTTTGAGTGTTAAAATAACGGCCCGGAAGGGAAAGATTCAGGAGATTTTATTTTGTGTACACCCGTTGGTAATTAAAAACCAATTAAATGTAGTAGACCCTTCATAATCATAATAGTGTAGTGGTAGTGACGCTGCTTTACGTTCTTAGGGTCCTGGGTTCGAAACCCGGTAGAAGCAAATGTTTGTCTGATGAGCATGAACATTTGTTTCCAAGTCATGGATGTTTATATGTATAATAAATATGTATTTACAAATAAAAAAAAGTATATATGTAGGTAGTATATCAACTATCTAGTGTCCATGACACAAGCTTTGCTTAGTGTGGCACTAGGTGGCGCTGTGTGTTAATGTCCAGCGATATTTATTTTTATTTTATTTTATTATAATTTCAGCCGAAAGACGTCCACTGCTGGACATAGAGGTCTCCCCATGTGTCTAATTGTAAATTGTTAAATCTAGGATTGTTAAACTCCTTTAACACTCAACCAAACTTTCTAGGATCGTAAGATTTTTAGAATCTAACTTACGAATAAAAGACAATGATAACGATATAAAACTGACTGGTCACTTTCTATGAGCCCTCCTATGAAGGGTAAAACGTTTTTTGGATATGTTGTAGAGCACTATTTGCAAGAACAAGAAAATGCAAAAAAAAGCTATTCTTTCACCCCTTTGCCTAGATAAGCAAATTGATGTTATTTCTAACTGGTTACGTCTAGTTCATCATGTAAAAGTCGAATCTCAAAGAACACGTTTTAAAACTAAAGTTTTCTCAAAGGACGGTATTAATAATATTTATATTCAAAGTAACATCTTGTTGAAACTTTTGAAACAGAAACCGACAAAGTTTTGATCATCTATTGTTGCTGTTTTCACCTTTGCCATTTTAATTAAAAAGTGACAAACATGGCATTTACGAGGGTCGACATAGGTTCAACACTATAACTAAAGTTTAACTCGAGGCTAGATAAATTATGGAAGCTTTTGATGTAGAATATTCTGTAAACCGCTAATATTGGCATCCCAAAACTGTTTTCACTGCCATTTTCTCAGGGATAAAGGTTGAAAAGTAGCTGCAATTTTCGTTTTCATATATTGATCAAAAATTATCAAAAATCATACTACTGAATAGTGGCGTGCCAACGCTTAGAGCCAAGTGAGTCACCCAGCGATAAGCGAAGTGAAACTCTTTTAACTTCGCTGAATACTCTTGTTCAAGACTTATTTTCGCATCGTAACAAAAGTAACCAAATGCTCTAGGCGCTAAGCAAGGCACCTGGCATTGGCATATGTTGCCATCGTAAATTCCGTCAGGACTGCTTATGAAAATAAAAGATTCCATTGCTAATCAAACTAGGTACTTATTTCTTTATATAGATTTTCTACTCTCAAAACTCACAAGATAAAAAAAAATAGCAGCCAAAAACTTCTTCTATCAACCAAAAGTTTAATATTTAGCTGTGTCAGTCAACTAAATCTCCAACTTGATATTAGACCGATGACCATTGACCACATTATACAACAAAGCTTCTCACACATTATTTTATTAATTCCAGAACCGTAATAGCTAATCCCAATTGCGATTTAACCCTCAACTCGCCAACTCCAGCCACAATCAGCTACATAGAATGTAGCCTACCCCTTTCACTCAAAAAACAATAAACCCGTAAACAGTCCGTATCCAAAACGCGTTAACCCCTCACCGCTCTCCTTAAACAACGCGAGGGTTATGTGACACGCGTTCTCCATTACAACAATTGTTCGCGTTCCTCCCGGCCTGGCTTCATAATGAGAATTCTTCACCTTTCATTCTGCCTCAGGTGAGGCCGCGGCACTTTCTATTTGTATTTCCATTGCTGTTTACTGAATTTAATTTTATTCGTATTGGTTTCTGGTTTTCAAATGTTTTAGGGGTGAAAAGAGGGTGTTTATCGATACGGTTTGCCAACAAGGGTTCTGTTTTTCATGTTTAATTGTATATCATAAATTGGTCTGACGGCTAGATAATTATTCCATAGGATATCCCCATGGAACGTTCCATCATGATTCTCATGAGACAAGGGCAGGAGAATGATGGCGGAAAAATTCCATGGAATAATTATTTCCGTCTACTGAGCGATTGCGATATGGATAAAAGATATCTTGAAAATTTCTCAAACCTCGTTGCTTAATGTAGCACTAGATGGCGGTGTGTAATGTCTGACGACATTTTTTTAAAGTATGGAATGTGCATTGGCGTCCATAAAAAAAAAACACTCGTGTTTGTGGACTGCCGATTGAAGTGAAAATAAACTAATCCATGTCTGCTACAGATTGTGCCCACGCACGCCTATCGGTGCTACGCCGTAGCGGATCGACTACGAGGGTTACGAAGCGTTTGGGCACGTCAGTTCCGTGATTTTTGTTTCCCCAAAAAGTGTTCAACGCGCCTAAAATAGATTTAACACTCGCTTGAAGTTGTCTGCAGCTTTTTATTAAAAAATGCATAAAATAAATTATTTTTCTCCTGGTCCTTTCGAAACGTGACTCTTGAGAACGACATGTACCTACACAAAAGTAACTCTTTGCACGAAATTTTAAGGTTGCTATTAAATAAAATAACGTTGCCAGCGAATATATTTCTCTCATTCGCAACAAGCTAGCTGAGTGCACAATACAGAAATTCCAACATTTCAGCGAAAAATATCGTATAAAATATTTTAAGTACCGTCGTACAGAAAAGGCTTTCGCTGTAGAAACTCTGAAGTTTGCTAAGGACCGTGTCGCGAGATGGACGGAGTTACGTCCGGAGACGAATGGCCCGACATTGTGCCACAGAATATAAATAGTAAAGAAAGTCGACTCGAAATGACGAGCGAAAACGCATTAGACACGCTTTATGTACAGCTAGTATAAGCGCACTTGTGAACTGACCTTCGGTTGAGATAGCTTCTGATTGCCAGACATTCGCATGTACACACAATGCCTTTTCAATATAGTTTCCAATTTTGAAAACAAATATATATTTCTGCAAAAAACCTTCAGCGATTTGCGCTTAAACTTTATCATCATCATTCTTCTCCACTTATCCCAATTTAATTGGCGTCGGTGCAGCATGTCCCCTTCTTGCATACTTCTCTATTACTCGTTATCTTAGCAAACCGTTCACTCAACTTCAAATGGTGAGTTTATCAATAGAACTAGTCATTCTAAAATCAAATAGATCTAATGTGTGCGTGCGCCTTTTTTACTCCTTATATTTTCAGTCGACCTTCTGTACGATTCTGTGATTGTACAATTACGGCCATTTATAAGTCCGTCGACTGTTTCGCGGATGTCCACTATACTTTATAGAGAGGATTAACATCCTCTTTGCTTTTTATAGATGCAATTTTGGGGGTTATGTGTTTCTTTCTGTACGTGCCTTTGTGCTCTGAATGTAGAGAGCTCTTTTTACGATTTCACTCACTTGGAATAAGTAGGTGTTTTTATTGCCTATGTTGTTGCCCTAAGCCAGATAGTAGAATAGAAATGGTACAAAAAAGACTGTCCTAGAGACCTAGACTGATAAATTCTATCAGAGATAAAGCTAATGGAAAAACAGATATATCTAGGTAACGCAAGTTTCACAGTAACCATGAAAACCGAGCGTTTTATTTTATGACTACCTACTAAGACGTCCTATGAACTCTTTAGTTACTCTTCAAAGAAGTTAATATACAAACTAGACTGCGTTTTTGTTCTTTAAATTTTTGAAATAAAGTTCTTGAGTTGTAACGCTGTTGCTTTTAACAAGTTAGCTTGCTTCGGCAGCAGCCACGTTAAGCATCAAATGCTTACGACGAGTGACGGGCATGCGAAGAGATGTTCGGACGTTATCCAGGTATATCTATACCTGTGGATCAGCTAACTGCTGAATACCATTATGCGAATCTTGTCATAATTGTTTTCGAAATGCGAAACGCAGACACGCAACAACGCGAAATGTAACCGATTGCCACTTATCTAACGCTCTCTGTTAAATTCTTATTTTATAAATGTCCTGTTAGGTGAAAATATCTTTCGTGGAATTGCATGTTTTCTAATTTGTTTTCAGTAACACATACAAATCCATGTTTGTAAATCCTCTAAAGCCTTCAATTTTCCTCTACGCATCTACACAAGGTTACATTACGTAAACCTTAATAAAATCAGACCAATGATGAACGAGATTAGTGAATAAAGGCCCGGATACACCTCATTTTTATGTACCACTCTAATATGCTCCGTACACGAAGCTTAGGCGGTAATGTAAGACAAGATGAATAAGGAATTCCTTCTGAAAAGGTTCCTTTGTATAATTCATTTGTGGGTACGTAAGTACACGGTGCTGCATAAGTAGGGTCAGAGTCTTTTTGCACGGAACTGTGTCTTCTGACGGGGCATTACAGTTCATGTCGGTTGCTTAAAGTAATGCGTTTCATAATAGAACGGGGCTTGAGATTATGTTGAGGAAAGATGAGCTTTAAGAAATAGGCTGAATTTCATTTTTATAATTTTGATATAAAATCACGTGTTCGAGCTTGTAGGGGAGCTTAACATTAGCAGCCGCACGAGTTGATCTTCAAGGTTAAGCAGCGCTTACAAAGGTCAGTCGATGGATGGGTGGCCATACATTTTATACCGAGTTCTCTCCTTGGCTTGGAAAGCTGTTTGAGGTTAGCTCCTAAATTAGAACGACCTAATAGCGACTCTGTTGTCTAAAAGGACTAAGGCTCCGTTTTCATTAAACAGTTGTGAGGAACTCCTAACACAAACATATTCAGCTTAGTTCTTGAGATTATGCAAATTCTTTAACCCCTCAACGGTTGCCTTTGTTAAGTAATGTCACAGACAATAGATGACAGTAGCATTACTTGAAGCATCGGTCGTTTTGACTGACGTATTCTGGTGCCTGACACTTAATCTAAATGCAATTTGAAGAGACAGAGAACAGATAAGTCGTTCGATAAAGCACGATCACAGTGGAGTAAGTAATAGCTGTAATTTCTTCTATAAATGACCATTGAGTTTACCTATATTTATTATATTGATTGATAGGAGCAAAGCTAAAAAGATCTTTAAGGGCGTTCCTTAAACATCTTTGAGATACAAGGCTGTCTTAACACAGATTATTTTTAGTTCTACTAGTGCGAGCGAGACAGACTGTTTATTCCCTTTAGTAATTGTCTGTCTTAAGACAGTCTTGTCTTTAGTGTGCGAAAGCTCTAAGCCCTTGGATTTTGCGCTATTTCATACATTTTATCCAAACACATTGTGTGAAATGTTGTTGTTGTGTTCATTCCGTTCTTTTTTTGTCATGTGCCAAAAGATCCACATAGGTACAGTTTAGCCTAAAATTTGGCAAAATTAATAGTCTTTAGTATCTAAGTCTAATTACGTTAACACATCAGAGTATTAACGTTGAATAGGTGCCTCTTGGGAGCAGCGGTGGTCCAGTGGTGGCGGCCCTGACTTACGAACAGTAAGTCGTGAGTTCGAAACCATACAGGCCATACTTTGTGTAATTTATTTCATCGACGCTGCTCTCAAAAAGGGTGAAGGAAAACATCGTGAGGAAACCGGCATGTCCTAGAACCAAAAATTCGAAGAAATGTAACATCCACCAACCCGCACAGGGCCTGCGTGGTGGATTATAGCCCTTACGCAAAATACGCGCTTTGACGTGGAGTTGCGGACACCAGCCCGTTGTACAATACAATAGGTGCCTCTTGAGAAGCGACGCTACTGTTCTGTCACTGTACTGTGGTAAAATGCAAACGAGCTGTCTATATTGTGTCTTAAAATCAGCTATTGACCTTTGTGAACCTAAGTATTAAACTTCATTCTCCAACCTCGTCGCCTCCTCAGAAATCCTACCTACATGCTTCGCATAGGAATTGTTTGAAACGCAATATCTTTAATATTAACAGAATACGAATTCTTTATTTATAAAATAAACGACACGTGTATTTGAAGGGTTTGCGTGATCATACGTTTCGTGCCAGTCAAATGCATTAACACAAAATTATTGTCACACAATAACACGTACTAGCAATCTACATTTCGGCAGTTATGTTTTTATCTTATACAGGATGTGGCGTAAATAATGGTCTAACGTTAAAGGGTCGAAACATCATAATTCATACATTATACAGCAAAAAGTACAAAGTTGTCCAATTACCAATTATTGACGAATACAATGGTCCAAAAATGACTAAAAATATGTATTATTGTTTTACAACATTATAATGAAATGGAGACTGTTTTCAATTAAAATGGAAGTAACTTAGGTTTAAAGGTCTGTTTATCTTCCTTAATTGGACAACATTTGGAAGTAATGAGCAGCAACTGAGTAGAACATTTTATTTTATTTTAATCGCACCCATGACAAGACCATAATTATATAATACTAGCTGACCCACGCAACTTCGTCTGCGTCAAAAGACTACTACCTACCTACTACTACCTACCTACTACTACCTACCTACTACTACGTACCTACTACTACCTACCTACTACTACGTACCTACTACTACCTACCTACTACTTTTTACCGTTTAAACCTTCCCAGGACTTCCACAAATCATTCGAAACCAAAATGAGCCAAATCGGTCCAGCCGTTCTCGAGTTTTAGTGAGACTAACGAACAGCAATTGATTTTTATATATATAGATGGTTGCGCTTAGAAATAGGCGCGTTCTGAGGAAAACCTCATATTTTTAAACAGATATTTTTTACTTCGAAATTAGTGGTAGCTGACATAGCACATTTAATTTATTTTATTATAAAATAAAATGTGCTTTGTCACAGCTGAATATTTATTATATTATGACGTATCAACCCCTTAACATTGGACCACTAATAACACCACACCATGACACCATGTATTTATTTAGACTTACTTTGGCAACTAGTAAAATTAAATTTAAAAATTTAAAAACCCCGACCCATAATAAAGTAATAAATAATGTAATAAAAGTACAATTAAAAATAATTCGTTAGCTCGTAGGTACCAATCAACACTCCACTTTCCTCATCTAATTTTGTTTGTTGTTATATTCTTCATTCCCTTTAAATATACTTAGTGTACATTATTTTACTAGTCAAACTCTTTCATTTAGAGATAGATACCTACCCCATATTGAAGGAGTTGTGGTAAAACAATGTAATTCGTCATTTTGTGGTGGCGGCCATAATGGACCGATTAGACTTCAAATGTATCATAGTATAGTATAGTATTCTACTAGTCAAGTCAAGCAAAATGCAATACACCATTTTGTGGTGGCTGCCCTCCGTGGATTTGAAAAAATCGGTTCATCCGTTTGGGAGCTACGATGCCACAGCCACACACAACCACCTCTAACTTATAACACCCCGTCGTTTTTGCGTCGGTGGTTAAAAAGAAACTCCTTTGTCCACTTTTGAACAATGCATTATCATTAACACCTTTTTATGAAACGTAAGGCTTAGAGAAGAAATTCGAAGCCTTTTTGTATTATAAACCAACTGAAATTATGTACTTTGTGATTTCATATTCACCATGACAAACATTTATTTATACCATGAAAGAAAGATGGATCAATATAAAGGCGTGACAACATGACATACAAGCTATGTAGTCGCACCCTTACAACCGCATGACTTGCTTCTTCCTTAATTACTTAAACCTTCTGACGTGAGTCGCTTCTTAATCCTTACACAAGTAAGGCAAAAAGTAAATTACTTCTCTCAGAAACAAATCCTGGAACGAATCTCTGTTTCAAAGCAAGAAAACATGTAACTTAATCTAACTCTGAAGTTTACACCATGTGTCTTCAGGGAGTTTCCTCTTGGGTAACTGACTGGAAAATTCTGAGAACTTTTAAATTTAAAGAATACCACAAATGGTTCTTGTTTTTTAACCGTACACTACTAAAGGTTGAGCTTCCTTGGGGTTTCATAAAAACTGCATCTATGACATTACTACCACTGATTTATGGTTTAGCAAGACGGAAAATAACGAAAAAGTATAGTAGTAAGTATGACTCGCACGGGACACAACAATATCGCTGGACCATTACACACAGCGCCATCTAGTGCCACACTAAGCAAGGCTTGTGTCGTGGTCACCAGACAGTTGATATACTACATATTATACTTTTTGTTTGTAAATACATACTTATTATACTTATAAACATCCATGACTCGGAAACAAATGTCCATGCTCATCACACAAACATTTGCTCCTACCGGGATTCGAACCCGGGACCCTAAGAACGTAAGGCAGCCTCACTACCGCTGCGCCATTCGGGTCGTCAAAACAATAAAATTAAATTAAAGAAAATAACCAAAGTAAATAAAATAAGACAAATATTAAATTTATTTGGTCCTCTTCGTGGCCAAAAGGCTAGTCGCAAGATCAACAAGGCTCATCTAGATTGGTCCGTGGTTGGGTGACCACTCATTATATACCGAGTTTCTGAGTGAAAGCATATTAAGCTGTTAGTCCCGGCTATCATTTGTCCATCTTTGGCAATCGTTACAGGTAGTGGCGCGAAAAAGACTGAAGACTAGTCTTATCAAGTGGTATCATATTAACCTGTACTAACTGGGTTTTGGAGGTCAGATAGGCAGTCACTCCATGTAAAATACTGGTATTCATCTGCATCCGGTAAGATTGAAAGCCGACCCGATGAACTTAATAATATAAATTTACCAAAGTTTAACTCAAAAGATTTAAATCCTTTTCCCTTCAGTGGTGTTAATTTTTCATCGAAGCAATATAAAAGTGAAAATCAGATTCTGTTATTATTTTGTATTTGAATTTATCTACCCTCACTTTTACTTTTCTCTATTACCAAGCTCGGCAATTTCCTCGTAATCAAGGGAATTATGAACACCACCGGGACCCGACGCTTTCTAATATAACCATGTTTTACATCAATTTCACATAAACTTGTTTCGCTGAAGGCTAATTTTAAAATGTACAGCCTTCCTTCGCATGTGGGGGCTTAATACTTTATTATATTAGACATAAATAATATGTTTTTCTCGATTTTCTGGTGTCGTTCAATTTGGGCTTGTTACTGGTGCTTTCTGTTGTTTGTTTCTGTTTATGATAATAATGCTGTGGAATTGAATTAATTTGCTCGTGTATTGTTGATGTTTTGTTTTTTCATTGTCTTGTTTTTTTGTAAGCATTAGGGTAGCCTGCGGAATTCTTTCTTACGTTTTTTGCTATTTCCAGGTCGGTGTCAGGTTCACGTGGAAGATGGTCGTGGCTAAATTACAACAGCCGCTCGGGTCGATCTTTAGGTTAAGCCGCGCTTGCCTAGGTTGGTCTGTGGAAGGGTGACCACCCTTACATACCGAATTTTCTCCGTGTTAACATAGTAAGGAAAAGGCTAGGCAGGTGATGTAGGTCGATTTCAGATGAAAATATGATTCGCGTCTGTATATGTGTCACGTATGTGAAGTCACAAAATTATACAACCCTCGCGTCTGTAACACGTATGTGAAGTTCCAGAATTTTGCAACCCTCGCGTCTGTAACACGTATGTGAATTTCCAGAAATATACTACCTTCGCGTCTGTAACACGTATGTGAAGTTCTAGAATTTTGCAACCCTCGCGTCTGTAACACGTATGTGAATTTCCAGAAATATACTACCTTCGCGTCTGTAACACGTATGTGAAGTTCTAGAATTTTGCAACCCTCGCGTCTGTAACACGTATGTGAAGTTCTAGAATTTTGCAACCCTCGCGTCTGTAACACGTATGTGAAGTTCTAGAATTTTGCAACCCTCGCGTCTGTAACACGTATGTGAAGTTCTAGAATTTTGCAACCCTCGCGTCTGTAACACGTATGTGAATTTCCAGAAATATACAACCCTCGCGTCTGTAACACGTATGTGAAGTGATAAAATTATGCAACCCTCGAAGTTTATTTAACCCCATCGAATGAGTTTTTCATGAAATGTTATTCCCAGGTAGGTCATCCGGAGCGGGACGGAATGGGAAGCCGTTACCTCCTTCTGCGAAGCAGTCATGCTAGCGAAAGAGGTAAGAATGTCTCGCCCCAGCAGCCGTGGGAGACGCACCGGGCGTCGGGGACCACGAGGTGGCCCCCAACCACCGTAGGCGCGGGTCTGTGGACGGTGATCTATGGGCTAGTTCGCCATCCGTCCGTCATATCGACCACAGGCCGTGTCGACAGCGCGTTCATGTACCACGCGTACTTCAAAGAGATGTTAGCATAATGGAGGGGCCCGCCTGGGTCGAAGCCTGCCGGGCTACGGGACTGTTCGAAAGAGAAACCGTGGCCTCGTGAGATAAAGGGCGAGGCAAGAACATGGATCGGTTTTAGTCAGTACATTCTGGCACTCCCTCCCGCTCAGCCCAGAGTGGGAGAAGTCATTTGATGATTATTCATCCGAAAAAAAAAGATCAGGTATGGTCTAAAACGAAACAATGATCGCAGTGACGTGGGGAACAATATTGCATTTGGGCTTTGTTAAGGGTATTTTTGTTTTATCATTGTTATATTATTCACACGAATATACCTTAATTACATTTGGGCTTTGTTAAGGGTGGGTATTTTTGCTTTATCATTGCTATATTATTTACTGAAATATAACTGTATCCAGTTAAAGTCAATTAAAGATAAACATCATCCGATAATTAATAGTAAAACTACGATTCTTTCAGGAACTCAAATAAAGTTAACAACCCAGTAAAGCGGTGTTTCGTTCTCCAACAAAAGAGGTTGCGTTGGCATTAATAAATAAAAGATGTCTGCCGGAGTAACGTCACGGCCACTGGAACGGATAATGTAAGGTATGTTCAATGTCGTAACGTTTTATATTCATAGGATTCGCGAACGTTCAGATAAATGTCAGTGATGTGTTGTGAGAAGGAACGTGTGAAAAGATGATTTTTATTACTGGCTGTCGTTTTTTCCTTGTGTTTCAATGACACATCTGTGCTCAATTTCGCTGATATTGACAGAATAGTAGATTGTATAGCAAGTGCAAAAAAGAATCCCGAGCGTAGCAGGGATTCAAGAGTAGAATCCTGAGAGGAACGAGGGATACAAGAACCGAGATGAATTGTTTATCCCGAGTTGTGTGCTCTACTTTTACCATTACACAGAAAATAAATAGCAACTGTAGTTTATATTTCTCGTGAGATAATAATAACAGCCAATCGGGTCGATTTTCAAGGGATGCATATCACTGTTTAATTAACTGGTTATCGATTGGCGCCCTTTTTCGAGTGGCGATGGTAAAAATAGACTAAATTATTGCACTGTTGGTTCTCATAATGTTGGAGCGGAACCAAGCGATGGAGTTGGAAATCAAACAATGTTATTTTATTGTGTGCTGTGTCTTGTTGATTGCACGTCATAGGTTAATCACGACACATTACTTTTGAAACTGGACCATTACGGACTGGGTAAACTTACACTTGGTACTAATGCTGTAATGTAACATAATAATATTGTAATACCAAGTGATTTGAAAAGAGTAACCATAGAGTTTCTTGCTGGTTCTTCTCCATGGAATCGACCAACGCGAACCGTGCACCTTTTTTGACGTTTTGTAAGTGCCCATCTAGGCCTATGTGAAATTAAATATTTTGATTTTGATTATAATCATCATCATCTGCCTAGCCTTTTCCAAACTCTGAAGGGGTCGGCTTCCAGCCTAACCGGATGCAACTGAATACCAGTACTTAACATGGAGGGACTGACCATCTGAACTCCACAACCAAGTTAGTTCTGGGTAATACGATACGGTCATTATATTAAAGTTGTTATTAATTAAATATAGTCTTATTCTTTTTATGCTAATAAAGAGATATGCAATTATTGGCTTCTTTAAAAAAAATGAAGGTTCGAACTTGAATACAAAAACCTCGAGGAAGTGCCGAAAAGGCACTCGACAGTAGATACAGAAAACAATTCCCTTACTATTTCATTATTTGCCCATACACCATCGCCATTCATTTATCAAACAGAAATCATTATCACACACATAATATCATCATTAAGAGGCCGTAAACCGTGAAATGCTGTCACACTAAATGTATGTTCTATCCCAGAAACGCATCGATAATAATTACGTCGGACTACGCTTGATCGCATTTGAATTTATAGTGTCGGACCGATGCGAATTCTAATGCGATTCTCAATAATCGAATTTTCTGCTTGAATTGAGCTATTGACCCTATCCAGTAGGTTGGAGCTCTGTAGTGAGAATATGAGTTGGATTGCAAAAGGGCGGGGTCGTGAACAGGAAGGGACGATGCGATTGCCTATCTTTGAACCGTAGATTTGAATTCCGTATATTTTAAATTTAGAATAATATTTAAACGGGATTTGCTGTTTGGATTCGATATTTGAATTTTGGAACTTTGCCGTGGTAAAGGAAGTATGATTTTCTTTTATTTGACACTAATGGTGTATTCTAGGCACCATGAAAATTGTATGCTTCCAAAGTGCTATCATTCGACATTTAATCAGTCAGTCAGCCAGTTTGTGGAATTCACCGCTTCTATCTTTTCCAATCATTATAATCAAGATCTCTTCAAATTGGAAGTCAAAGGTTTTCATATCGCACAGACAAAAATACGCTACTCCTAATCCCCTTCACATATCAACGATGTATAAGGGATACATCGTTTTAAACACACAAGAAGTAAAGTTCGTCCTAAACCTACCTAAGCCTTCAATTATCGTGCTTACCTTTAGACCCTTAACTGACAAGAATATCTAGCTTATATTCGCAGTTGCTAATGCTATCATTTATATTCTAAGTTCACCCGAAAATGCCGAACTTGCGGACTGCCTAAGCAAACTGGCTATAACTAAGACTAACACAGCGAAGATACAGAGTAACTAAACTTCGTTTAAACGGTGGACCATAGAGTAAAAATTAACCGTAGATCAAATCAATTTAATGTAGTTTCTTTACAATAGATTGTGACTATAATCATAGAGTCAATTTGCTACATTTTACTTGAGAGTAATAATAAAGTTAGTTGTGTCAAAACACAAACAGACGTTTAAAGTTAAATAACGTAATGCCTTACAAACTGACTCACCAATGACAACAGAGAAACTCACATTTCAACTTCAAAGCCAAATTTTGTGATTTATCTTAGTTACATTTTAATGTGTAACACACATATATTTTTGGGACCAATGCTCAAAAATAATAAAATCTGCATCCAAATGAGTTGCGTATAATGCACCTCTGTTGGGCAGTATGTAGAAAAATCGAATTATTTTTTCTTATAATATCTGGCTACTTCTTTGGCCAAAGAATTAGCATTGCCATTCAACGTAGCAATGCTGCCAGTCTTCTGGGCACGTTTCCCGATGACAGCGATGCGGAAGAGTATTTTGACGCCTAAGTGTCCTATTGACATTGTTGTATATATATTGGGTACTAGTTTAGTTATGTTTAGTTTTATTTTTGCAATTATATGTAGTTTTAGATGTAGTATGTTAATATTGTACATAATAACCTAGATGAAACTACTTCTGAATAAAGGCAAACATGTTAACCCACACATTCACACAAACCCACAACTCTTGATATTCAACCTTCCCCAGTTTTAAATAAATAAGGTTTTATTTTATCTTGCCTTTTCAGGTTACGTGAACAAGAATGAGAGTGGCGTTATTCATTTAGAATTTTATTTACAGTAATGATAGCGGTATGCGCATGACCTGGCTCCGTGTTTGTATTGCATTTTCGTGCAGGCGCGCAACGTGAGGTTATGAGAAAAATATTTCAAGCACCTGTTGTAAAAGCTAGTGTTCTCGGGCGGAAATTTTTCTTCTTATTAATCGTAGCTCTCCATTCTCCCCTAAGAGTTGGGAAAATGGAGATTTTTCTCGTAGGAAATTCTACAATACGTAACTTGGTTAACGAGTCTGTAAAAATATGTAGGTGGTAGGAGTTTTGATAGAATCTGCCGTGCCTTGGAAAACACGTTGGTACCACCTGTCACTTGTAGATTTTTAACAGCCTTTACAGATAGTCAGTGACCCGTAAGTCTGACAATCGGTCTTACCAAGGGTTGTCGTATTATCCAGTACTAAACGGGTTGTAGTGATATAAGCAGTTGCTTCATGTAAAAAACTGATATTCAGCATTTCATAACAGCGAACATCATCATCATCATTCTCTTGCCCTTATCCCAATTTATTTGGGGTCGGCGCAGCATGTCTTCTTCCATACTCCTCTATTTTTCGTCATCTCATCAGTTATTTGATTACAGAGAACATATCCGGGAAAAGGCTAGGCAGCTGATGAGTTTTGATAGAATCTGTCGCATTATGGTTTTAGTCATCAAAACCCTGAATTAAATTACGTAATAACCTAAATCGATAGCACGCTACACAGTTCCATATTTCGCTCCAAGTGTTATATAAATTGTATTCACATTCTCTGATGACCTGTTCTCCAAAATGTCCCTTCTTCGTCTTTAGTCTGTTATACAAATTATAGTAGGTACACCGATGCACTGTTTGCCCACAACACCCTTACCTCAATAGTCACTGGCGACAAGACCGTATACGTTATTATTGTTGCCCATAAACTTAAATAAGACCTTTTCTCATTCGTGGAAGGTCTCTTATGCCTTCAACAAATAACCTCTCAAATGAATAGGGTGTCCCTTCGCGGTATAAGGACATGTTATGTTACGTTATAACTAGTGGGCAAATAGAAAATTCCCCATAGCCCTTTCGTCATTAGTAACAGAACTAAATTTATACACTCCTTTAAGGATATTTTCTAGGACTGCCTTGTTGGTGTTGATCTTGTGGTTGCAATTATGACTGGTGATAAAGTCCTTGGTTCGATTTAAGGGTCAGACCAATTAAGATTGGGTTTTTCCATTGGAATTTCTCAGTAATAGTCATAGATTCTGAATGATTGCCGGGTTGAGAGCAATAGGCTAGTACCTACCCTATTATTTTGGACAAACGATAAGTGGCGTAATTTGGGTGTTCTATTAGGAACACCTTTGCCTAACCCTTCGATGATTACAGACGCCATGGAATCATCATCATATGTTATAACTTGCATACAAATGTCACATAACCCTAATTATTTGGTACAACACAACGTGTGTTGAAATTCAACGCTGAAAGGTTCTGAAATATTACAGAGAATGTCTTTTGCCAGGAAGGCTCGTTGTCTACACGAAATGAATTGGACAGGCGAATGGACGGTTATATTCATATTCTAGCGCTCATACATTTTTGACCTGTTGCGCTCAACATTTGGAGTGACCGTGCAAAGGCGAAAGCATAAAGTAAATAAATGATACCGGACCGGAAAATATTTTGCAAACACACTTTACGTCATTTTTGCTATAAGAAAAAAGCAATTAGAATTGAGTATACGACTGTTCTGTCCTTGACGAGTTGAAAAACAGTGTGAAAATATTCTCATCCATAACTTAACATCAAACCTGCAATTCCCTAAAGGTTGAGGCAGAGGTGTACCTAATACACCCGCACACAATAGTACACCCATACTCAATAGTTCACCCTCACACAATAAAACACTCACACACAATAGTTCATCCTCACACAATAAAACACCCACACGCAATAGTACACCCACACACAATAGTACACCCACACGCAATAGTTCTCCAAAGCGCAATAGTACACCCACACACAATAGTACAACCACACGCAATTGTACAACCACACGCAATAGTACACCCACACACAATAAAACACCCACACACAGTAGTATATCCACACACAATAGTACACCCACACGCAATAGTACACTCGCAATAGTACAACCACACTACGCCAGTTATGTTTAAGTTCTACGTAAAAGGGAGCAAGCCTAAACCTCATCCTCCATTGAAAAGGGAGAATCTTTCAACAGTCATCGACCAACCTTGTATTGTGGTTGGTGGGTTACTATGCGACTCTTGATATCAGCAATTTGGCCTTAACTCGCACATAACTTTATTTGCACTATGCAGGATTTTGTCTATCATCAGTTATGATGTGAACATCAGGTATTCATTGGCTCAAAAGACTGACAACCAGATATACAAAGGAGAACCGTATCGTTGGTCAAAGGAGTATCGTCATGGATCAACTGCCTATCTAACCTCCACAGGTTACATAGGCAGTTCATCATCATTTCAACCAAAGGACGTCCCCTGCTGGACCTAGGCTTCCCCAAGTGGCGCCACATTGACCGGTCCCATGAGACTTGCATCCAACGGATTCCCGGAACCATCACCAGGTTCTTCATAGGCAGTTGCTCCATGTAAAATACTGGTATTCAGCTGCTTTCGGTTAGACTAGAAGCCGACTCTATCTTTGTTGAGAAAAGACTTGGGAGATGAGGTACAGTCATCATATTGTGTAGCTTACCACGCTACATGCAATATACTTTATTGGTAAATAACAGAAACTAACTAACTATATTGAACAGCCATTGTGAAAATCGATATGAAAATAATATACATGGATAGAAATACTATACAAGTGACTGATATACTTTCTTCATTTTCTTTAATAATAAACGAAGCAAGTCTTTGGCACATGTCACGTTAATTGGGAGCGATTCTTTCATGTCAGAAACTAGCATCATAACTCCGCTTAGTTATGCATGAGATGTTGGCCAAGTTCTAGAATTACTAGGTCCTGTCAGACTACTTTTGTACTAAGTGCTTATTTCTTTGAACTCGTATTTTTTTTGGCTTCAATTATGTTAGGTTATTTATGCAGGCTGTATAGTTTCTCACTGAACTGGTAGTGATGTAATCTAATCGTATTTAAGTTATTTAGGCATTGCAGGGCAAAACTTACGAAGATGTTCTTCAATTAAACATCTGGGCCCCAATTCTGCTATTGCAATAGTGTCACAATGGTCAAACATTGATCTCATAATTGTTCATTTTGACAAGTTTGGTGATCTACTAATATAAAGGCGTCATTATGACTTTCCAATGGTCAACAACTGACACACAATTGAAAGAACTGGCTTAATTTAGTAATCTTGCACATAATGGCCAATGAATGACAGACTTACGCGGAAATCTGCCAACATTTTGACAGTTCCTTTGAGAATTAGTGCCGAAATTTGCTCATTTAACACCAATTTGTAGGGTCCGTGGCTTAGGCCCATAGTGGTCGAGGCACCCGTGGCCGACGCCCCCGATTCGATTTATGAAATATCTTTTATTTTTGTGCTTTTTCACTTAGTACAGTTAATGAGAAAAGTGTTTCACCATATTTATATTTTTTATTTATAACTGATGGTAAGTACACTAATAAACTAAGCCCCACAAAACCGTTGTCATGGTTTGACCGTGGGGTCGGTGAGTCTCTAGACACTCATACTTTTACTAATGAGATACGTTAAAGTTCATTTCCGACTACCTAGTTTTGTTAGTATTAAGAATTAGTAGCAATGCTTGCAATAACTATAGGCTTCTTTAAAGATAATTTAAAACACTTGTAAGAAAATTAATCAAAACACTGGCCGCTAGAAATAGAAAAAAACAAAACGTCATTATATAGTAATGTCACATTTGACTTTGACAGCTAAACAGATAAAATGTTATTGAGTTGTATAGTTTCACATTTAACCGCGATAACTTTATGTTTTTTGCCATTGACGAACTTCATACTACTTCAGATTGCTTTTATCACAAATAAATAATATGTAAAAATAAATCTAAATGAAATCGGACATGAATAATTGTTTAAATTTAAAAGTAATTTTTCGAAATTCATTTCTATACAGGTTTTATAGTAATGGCAATACAACAATGTCATTCTAACACAATTATGAGACCATTGATCGAACGACTACGATCAATTTAGCAGAATACGAACTTTTAACAAAATGACAATGGAGATCCCATTGTCATTCATCAACAATTTTGAAATCAATGATAGACCATTGTGACACTACTGTAGAGCAGAATTAGGGCCCTGGTGTTTAAATTTCCCAATGCAACTTTTAACAGACTGCAATTGTTGAGGCTCCTCCTTGATATTAAGTACTTGCATATAGTGGCAATTTTAGAACACCTTATCGTATTACTTACTTTTAAACGTAGTTTGTAAGGATGGTATGGGAGTTTGTTACTCTCTCACGCAAAAACTATTGAATGGATTTGGATGAAATTTTCACACAGATACTTGAATTAATACTTAAATAACGAACTCAAGTCGGGCCAAGCCGCAGCCATTAGCTAGTTCTTCTTAACAAGGCCCTAACTAATCTCCTGCAGGCAAGAATGGTGCAGTATCTGTCTATTCGCTCATGACTTGAAGACACAATCGTATCGTATCGTAGTGGGAGAAGCAGATGGAAAGGAATTGCTCTTTTTAGCAGAGCACATAATAAATTCCCAATCGTCTTGATACCGTATGTCACACGTTTTTGGGAATACCTACAGCTAGACCTATCCATCATTTACCGTATTTTTGATGTATCGGTTTTATTATAAAGAAATTATGTCAATATTGGCAAAAATTGAGCGTTTATATATAATAAATTCTAGCAATAAAAGGATTTAGTGTCTTGGGGATCGTTAACTTGATATACGGTGATAAATTAATGTTGTGTTGTCTATGCGGCGGTAAGGTGCAGTCAATGAAAACAATTAACTATTGATCGGATTTTGATCCGGAAATTCATTCACTTACTGGATATATTTTTACGTGAAGCTGTGAAAAAGATAGTCATCATTCTTGTGCCCTCATCCCAATATATTTCGGCTCGGCGTAGCGTGTCTTCTTCTTCCATACTTGTCTATAACTCGTCATCTCAGCAGTTTTATTATCCTTGACTCAGTCCATTCATCGTTTCTTTGATCTTACTCTACTCGTGTAGAGAAAGTTTTTTGTAGTTTTTTTTTAGTAGTTTTTTCGCGACATTTTACTCATTCCCCCGCATGCACCATGACAACTGCTTATGCCACAACAACTGATTAAGGGTTTGTCTCCACCGATCACAGGATCAGATCACGTTAGCCACGGATCGCGGCGAGTTGTATCCACTGATACCGTTATCCGTTTCCCTCGTTATCGTGTTACCCACTGATCACGATATCCGCGGCGACATGAATAAAAAAAAAACAAAATCGAAACAGATCATGGTGTACAGAGACAAAAGACACAACAGTCACCACTTTCAGACTTCCTCTTGACTCATTTCTTAGTACAGGTTAATTTTGTTCCTAGTGCGATTTTTTCTATTATGAGTACCTATTCCTGAACTGTGTGTGTGTGTTCTTGTGGTTGATTACATATTAATTTACTTAATTATATGCTGTATTCACTATCAGAAAATGAGGCTTCACTGCTATTCGAAAAATAATAGTGTTGGTTACAAAATTATATAACCACATTATATGCTTTTCACACTATTTAATTAGCAAAGTAAATTAGTTTAGCACGTCCAATTAGTTCTCGTTACCGTACAGTAAATATGAAATGATTGTGGTGTTGATATTCTACATTATTATTGATGTAGGTAATATACCGCCATAGTGTTTGTGGAATTCGTATTCGATTACAGCCGAGTGCGGTTTCCGACCGAATGTAATTGATTATTTGATTAATAAAGTATTTGTGGATATTCATTTATTCGATAAATACGTGGGTGAGGCACCCATATTTTTGACATAACAGAAGAGTGTATTTTTTTTTTGCTGTTTTGCCAGCCGTATGTCGTCCTAACAAAATAGAATAATTGACATTTTAACAGCGATGGCATCATCTGCGTAGCCTTTATCTAACTATGCTGGGGTAAATTTTCAGTCTATCTTGATACGGTTGATACCAATATTTTACAAGGATTGACTACCAACGGGCCGTACATCCCAGTTAGTACTGGGTAATATACTACACCTCTTGATAAGACTGGTTGTCTGATTTTGGGCCATTAAGTACCTGCAACGACTGTCATAGATCTACAAATAACAGCCGGGGTCAACGACTTCAAGATGACTCACGCTAGACCGTGCCGGGTCCGAGCCTAGTGTCGGCCGTAGCAAAATGCATTGTCTATTGCTCGGTAGTGACTCGGAAGCGTGAGATGTCCATACAAAATTGCACGGTCGACCGACAGGGTCTAGCGTGAGTGAAACTTTAAGGATGACTCATGCTAGACCGTGCCGGGTCCATGCGAGTGTCGGTCGTAACACAATCGCTTAACTCGTTGCTCGGTAGCGACTCGGAAGCGTAAGTGTGTCCATACAAAATTGCACGGTCGACACTCGACTCGGAACCAACACGGTCTAGCGTGAGTCATCCTTTAATGTGCTTTCCGAAGCACTGAGGAAACTCAGTAATCAATGTAATGGGTTCACGGACCAACCCAGGCAAGCACGGCTAAGCCTGGAGATCGACTCGAGCGGCTGTTATTGTGTAGCCAGTTCATCTTGATTCTAACCACACCAATTGTAAAAAAGTTAAAATGTACTAGATTTATTCTAACCAAAATTTTAGGAAATCTTTTTATAATTCTAGTTGTTGGAACAGGAAACGCTTGAAAAGCCATTGAAACTTATCTAGGCTTCATGTACTGATAAAAGGTTTGATAACAGCATGTAACAAAAGAGCTAGCAAATCACACCAAGGAAACTTTAATTTTGTAGTAGATTAAAGTGTAGACAGAAGTAACAGGTTTCGATCATTATATTATTATCGTCACATTTCGCCATTCGTCCACAAATTGTAGAAAGAATGTTTTACGCATTAGGTACCTATAGTAAGAAATACTATTTTATCAGTGCATTACCTAATAAGTCCAGTTACTCACTATCTTGATAACATCTTCCTCTTCGTTAACCTCAACGCCTCGCTCTGGCACTGTGGCCCACTTTCCACATTCTACTGCGAAGAAATGTAGAAAAGATTTCATCATAATTGTTATAGATGTGTGTTCGGGACAGTTTTCTTTTTGTTTTGAGAATTATTATTCTAATCAACATTTTAATACCCTCTATAGCTATAGGATATTTTGATCTACAAATCCTAGTCACTAGGTAAAACAATTCCTTTTAGTAGATAATAAGACTGCTTGCCGAACTTTCGGGTTACTAATCGTACCCGTGGAATCTGTCAAGATCTAGGTACGCATCGTATAATCGCAATTATATGAATACGTACTAAACCTCACATTTTTTTCCTCAGTCAGCTCCTGTCACACCAAACTAATAAACTACCACGACTCAACTATAAAGATCACGATAAATCGATGTGATAGCTTCTCGCCAACTATTTCCGGTGAAAGGATCCACATTTATTATTTTATCCGCAACACATTCGTAACTTATACGAGTTATACCAGTTATTCCAAGTCACGTCGACGACAAAATTCCGAAAGAAAGAATGTCCAAAGAAAACTACAGCGCACTTCCTCAGGCAGGTATCGCAAAGAAATATGGCGACATTTATCATCCGGTTAGCATACATTGCTCGTTCGGATCGCAATAAGCGGGAACAGAACGCGTATGTATCCGCATAGACGGCCTCGTAATAACTTTACCACATTAAGGTTGAACGTCACTTGCACGACAAAAAAGGTGTACATTCAACCAACTTAACTGTTGTTGACAAGTAGCGTCACCGTGAACTGTACACTTAAAGTGGTCATACTGTATCTATCTATACACGGTCGGACACGCTTAACGAGGCAGTAAGGAAGCTACCTTAACCGTAGAACCTACATGAAAATGGTCTTAGGAAACTATCCATAATTTTCTGTAAAATTTAGATGCCCATTCACAGATTAAAAAAATAATAATTACAGTTAGCAAGAAAATTGCCATTTTACACAAAACATATTTTTGATGCCAATCGATCCTGTTTCGAATAGTGATTCAAAACTTATTCTAGACTAGTAGAGAAAAACAATGTTTAGTAGAGTATACTCCATACACTTTGTTTGAAAATTTGAACCAAATTTTTTTTTGATGTTAATACTGTTTGTAATACCGATCACAAACTTCTACGGGACCAACCCGAGTTGGAGTACTATAAAGTCAGAAATCGTAAAAAACGTAAAGTTACGTACCGTCTTCGTGATCATTTCACATATATATTTTTTTTGTTTGTAAAATTAACCATGAGAGATGTCAGCATAAAGAAGGGAGGCAAGGGTCGAAGCCTGCCGGGGCTGTGGGACTGTTCGAAAGAGATACCGTAGTCTCGGAACATACAGGGCGAGAAAGGAACATGGAAGGATTTTAGTCAGTAAAAGTTTGACATTCCCTCCCGCTCCGCCCAGAGAGGGAAAAGTCATTTGATAATTTTTAGCCTAGGACCATTCTCAGGGCTTCCAAATATACAAAAAAAAAACACTAAAATCGATCAAGCCGTTTCGAAGGAGTTCGACAACAAACACTGACACGAGATTATCAATTTTAGAAGATATATATGTATGTTGGTAAAAGTGGTAAAGTATTTACGACGCTGACTACACAAAAGGTCCGTACAGAAATGTAGCTTGAATAATCCGGCGATATTTCTCGGTAATAACGACCTTGGTATCAATGTTTACATTATGGTCGGCGTTCGTATTGATATATGAGGAAGGCGGAGGGTGTTTTTTTCTAATAAAAACTTGCAATTTTTCTCAAGTGTTATTTTTACTTGCTTTTCTGGTGTTATTGGAAAATACGCTCCTCACTTTTAGGGTCAGTGTCCGTGTTTTTAATCCGTCTGCTATATACCTCTAGTTATCGGTTTTCAAAGAAATCACTCACTCTTATCTTACTGTTACTGTTAACTTGCGTCATCACTTCTGGGGAAATAAAAAAAACAAGAGGAACTTTTAAAAAGTTAAGTGCTTCGAATTTCTCAGCTCCTTAATAAAAGTCTCACGACAATCGGACCACTATAAACTTCGTTCTACTTTTTTGTCGATTTGTAATCGACAATAAAAAATGTCGAATTCGGTTTTATGTCACGCATAACCCACATCAATTTATGACACTTTCTATTTGACTTTAATAAAATATGAACTTCAGAAATGAACAATAAAATGAATAAGAATAACAAATGTTGGCGACGCACCGACTTCCTTCCACTTCCCAACTCTTAAGTGAAGAACAATCATGAAAGTGAATAGCACTCAATATTCTCACGAACCCAATCTCAGAAACGTTAATGAATAATTCCCAACAATTAATATCCTCAAAGGACCGAAGGGAATCTTTCATAATTGACTCGTTCAGTAATTTCACTTTCACTCACTCATTTTTATCTGAACGAAATTGTTTCCTCTTTTGTTGAACGGCAATGATGATACTTCGGGTCTCCCGAATATTGCCGAAAGAAATCTTTCAGCAGTATTCGTGATTTGAATTTTAATGAGTCGATGTCGTTAAAGGTTCATTTTGTATGTGATGAGCACGGATTTCGAGATCTTTTAAAGTGAAGGTGGGTTTATTGGGCTGTTAAATGAAGGAATTGGGTTTTTAAGTGATTCTAAGAATATAGCTTTTAATGACTGGTGTCAATCATTCAAAGTTATTATATAAAATATAATTTTCATAAACGTATACTGTCATTTACGGGATCTTCAGAATAAAACATATCCTACTTCCTACTAATCCTACTTCCTACTAATATTATAAATGCGAAAGTTTGTGAGGATGTATGTTTGTTACTCTTTCACGCAAAAACTACTGAACGGATTTGGATCAAATTTAGCACACAGATAGTTTATTACCTGGATTAACACATAGGATACTTTTTATCCCGGTAATAAGATCCCGTGGGATATTTTCAAACTTCACGCGGGCGAAGCCGCTGGCAGAAGCTAGTATTATAAATGCGAAAGTTTGTAAGGATGGTTGTATGTTTGTTACTCTTTCACGAAAAAACTACTGAACGGATTTGGATGAAATTTTGCACACAGATGGTTTATAACCTGGATTAGCACATAGGATACTTTTTATCCCGGTAGTAAGATCCCATGGGACAATTTTGAAACTTCACGCGGGCGAAGCGCTGGCAGAACCTAGTTGATTATAATCACGGAAGTACTCAGCTAACTGACAATGTAGGTTTAGTTCGTTCCTTCCGTCAAAACTAGACCCAGCTTTATTTTGACACATTCAAACTCAAAAATAAATAGCCAGACCCGGAACAACTACCTGTGGGTCATAGAAATATTTATTCCGTGCAGGAATCGAACCGGGACACGTAACGCAGCAGCCAACGCTCAGCCACTGAGCCAACCATGTCGACATGAGTTACACTTATTATTTTAATTCTGTTATGTTGTGAGATAATCAGAACCCAATTTAACTTCCAGGGTACCTAATTAAATAATTAATTCCTGGAACTGCTGATCCACGTAAAATATTCAAAGTTTTCTAGGATAAAAATAACTAATTCCAGGATTTAAATGTTATTTCTGCTCTTACCATATGAAAATTAATTTAGAAATCCGGGAACATGATTAAGACTAGGAATAGCTCATTATGAAAAGGTTGAACGTAGGCGTACTATTATTTGCAGTGGTATGTTCGTCCAAAGCCAGCTTAACACGACACCTGGGTTAGTTATTATTAGACCCATCTTTTATATAAAAAAACTTTCACGGGCATTTATATACGATTTATAACGACATTATTACTTTCGCTTCGTTTTTCGTTGCTTAACATACTATTAATGTAATTTTTTCCAGTTCATTCATCTGTAAAATAATCTTAAGAACGAAAGATACAGACTTTCGTTCAGCAAGAGGTTATTGTTTCCAAAGATTTAATGTTCAGAATTACATCATACTTTTGCCATTTTTATTTGGAGTCGGCACTGCATGTCTTCTTATTCCAAACTTCTCTGGGCATTCGTTATCTCACCAGACTTCTTTCTCTTTTCTAGCCATAATATACTAATTAACAAAAAGTCCTTCTATCGTTTCTTTGGTCTTCAGAAGGATCCATAAGCATTGACGGAATCTATCGATTTAAATCTGTACCTATCTAAATAAAAAAACAATCTTATCTGAGATTTAAGATAAAAGCATTTTTCCAAAGACATGAATTTGTTCGGACGTGGATTTCTCTTTGTAAAGTGCGTTTGTAGAGTTCGTTGTTTCGGAGAAAGTCAAATAATTTAGTCTTACAGTTTCAAGGTCAAGTTCATGTTTTACTAAAATAAGCAACAATTATCTCGTGCCCGGTATAAAAATAAATACAATTAGTTACACCTATAACTATCCCTTCGGGACCACAGTCGTGGAGTTCTGTTTAACTTTTATTCAACGGGAAGAATGGGAACTGTATATTTTACTTCCGATTGATATCTCGTATAAAAAAACGAAAAAATTAAATTCTTGGACCCTGAATAAACAAGACTTGATTTCCAACCACTTATGAAAAACCTGGTCTTGACTTTTCGATACGAGTCAATCGTCCCGATTCATTCAAGGATTGATTGATTACATGGATTCAGAGAGCTCCGTTGCTAGTGTTAATAATTTACGAGGAATCTGACTTATTGTTTAGTATCTTTTTTCCCCAAGTTATTGATGGAAATTTGTCAAAGGAACTGATTTTTATTTGTCCTCATCTCTTGAACTCCTTAGCTTCAGATTTCACTTTTGAACAAAACCTATTTTATATAATAGTTCTATTCATCTTTTCTCAACTATGCTAGGGTCGGCATCCAGTCTAACCTGATATATATACATTGAGCGACGGCCTATCTGACCATCACAACCAAGTTAATACTAGGTTATACGATACCAGTTGGTAAGACTGGTGGTCAGAATTTTTGGGCTACTGACTAACGACGGCCAAAGATGGACAAATGACAGCCGGGACCAACAGCTTAACGTGTTTTCCGAGGCACGGATGAAACTCGGTATGTAAACCCATCCACAAACCAACCTAGGCAAGCGCGGCTGAACCTAAAGATCGACCCGAGCGGCTGTTATTATTTCCTTCGTAAATTTTGAGTATAGTTGTATTGTTAATTGAATGGTGTTGCTCAAACGAAACTTTCCCCTAGTAGTTACACACAATGAAAGTAAGAGAATAAATCTAATACTAAGTAATTAAATAATTAATTACATTCTCATCAGGTCCATTCCTTATCAGTCTTTGGACACAAAAAGATGTCTAGACCATTTGATTGTTAGAGAAGGTATTTGTAGCCTACTTTACAATAGGCTAACTTGGAACGCACGTGTTAGTTGTATTCTTAATGGAGCTACTCAAATTGATTTGAGTTTAGAAGGTACAGTCGATTGTCGACCAAGCTATTTGGATTACATTTTAGAGTGTATTTTGCATATTAAAGTGTAAACCAAATAGCTTGGTCGACCATACCGTTCGGCCTTTCCTTTCACGGGTTATAGGCGCTGTTAGGCGATGTTATGTACAAGTACGTATGGTGCATATAAATACTTGAGTAATACACTTAGGATATAGGCGCTGGGCCCAAATCCAGACTGCTACTGAAATATTTCTGAAGAAAAACAAAGCCGATATAATCAGAAGTCCAGGAAACAATCCCTAGCTAGAGCCATGGATACATGGGTTATTAAAATTACCCATAGACCCGGTAATGGGAATTACACCCATTAGGTCTATTCGTCAAGAAATTCTCCATAGCAGTAACAGATACAGATAAAGACATCAAATATAACAGCTCACAACTTAGGACCCATGTCCGTGGTGCTAGGCAACTGGGGCTATCCCAGTTGCAAACATCCCTTTGTGCCTATTGGCCTTGTTTCGTTCTGTCTCCTGCTGATATGGAGGGAAGTAGAAATTTCGGTTTTTCCTACTCCTCCGCTATGCTTTCCGATTAATTTAGTTGCGGGATCCAGGACAGTTCAATTTATTATCTGAGACTTCATCGAGCTTCTTTTCTGGTGGTCGCTACTGTTGATTCTGGCTTTCAGGAGTTACAGTGGTTTGGGAACAGTGAGGTGGGCTTGTCCCAAAAAAAAAAGCTGTTACAGAGTGTGGATTTGTGCCAGGTTGATGGCAATAGGTGCCCTCCCTATAATATTACATGGGTCTTGAACATAACTGGCGAATTGTGGGTGTACTATTAATTACATCTCTGACTAACCCTCCGGGCATTATTGGCGTGATGTTACGATTTAAAACATTACAAATGCAGAAAACATTACCGTCCAACCCTTTTTATGTTAAGTAGTCGATTGCTAAACGTATCTCTTTTTAACTCTAGTCGAAATCATTGTAAAAACCTAAATTATTAGTGAAGAAAGATTGAAAAAGCATTTAGTAGCCAGCACAGGACAAAATACATATAAATTAACATTATTTATAACTAATGAAAATTAAACATACATAAAAATTAAAAAGAAACGAAACTAATTAATTAAATTGATTAAATTAATTGGATTATATTAAGTTAGGTTAAAGTGTATTCCACTCCTCTCTACGTGCGGCTCTCTCAGGCCAATCTATCGCAAACGCTTCTAAGTCGTCACGCCAGCGTTTTCTAGGCGATAGATTGGCCTGAGAGAGCCGCACGTAGAGAGGAGTGCAAGACTGTGGGGGAGGCCTTTGCCCAGCAGTGGGACAATACATGCTAATAAAAAAAAACTCTATTAATGAACTAATTTGGAATGTCTAATTGGGATGTTGTGTTGATTTTTATTCTTATTGTTGTGCTAACATAGGTCCTAAGTACTCGCTACTAACCCATATGGACTCTTGTTCGAAATAAAGTTTTTGATTGATTGATTGATGACACAGCGCTGGTATTTTCATATAAAAAAATGCCTTTTCTAATTCAATACAAATTATTATAGAGAAACAGTGAGCTTCACAGAGATTATCATTAAATTAGAAAGAGGTATCGTATATCCCATCCCGAAAATAACCTACCCTAATGTCTTTCGAATAACATTGGGAAAGTTTGTGGAAAAAGATAATCAGAACCCAATTTATCCTTCGTTATTTTTATATCAACATGCGAGTATCATTTTCCCTCTAGCTGTTACAGAACGAAAACCAAAATAATATTATGATGCCCAACTAATTACTAGATGTTTTTATAACAAGTCACGCGAATGTTATACTCAATTATCTTTATTTGTTTTTGGGTTATTGTATTCTTTACCTTATTGCTTTGGATGAAGGTATTGTAAATATGTATTTTAATTTTTTTAATGCAAGAACGTCACTTCATGCATTTTTTAATATTAAACGAGTTGAACTTGCCCGCCGAGGGTTCGGTAAACTTAATCGAAAAAATATACATCTCTTCATTTTCTGAGTTCAATGTTCATTGTTACAACTAAGTTTGTTTTTTGTATAGCTATCCGATAACACGATTTATTGTAGATTTTGACATCCATTTATCAGCCAATTATGTCCCTCTGTAGGACAAAGACCTCCATTCCCTTCTTCCACTTCTACTTTTATTATTAGCCAATCTTTGAGCAAAGAGTATAGTTTGTTCTGTTCGTCACACTTTCCACGGCAAGGAATTTTATGTGCATACTTCGCCATAGAGGTCTACGTTTTGATACTGGCAACTAGCATCCTAACGAACACATTAAAGATCCAGTATATAATATACTTTGTAATTGTTTCACAAGTGTCACTTATTTCATTAACTGTCAGCAAAGTAGACATAATAGTCAAACAATGGCGTCAGACTGATACGGTCAGCCTTGACATATCAAGGAAAAGAATAATATTTAGATAAGTGAAGTTGCACCATAACGACTAATTTCTTACCAATTTGGTATGGAACACCTAAGGTCTTATCACACTAGCAAGTGAAAAGCGAAGCGAGTGCGCGGTGAGCTCGCCGCGAGTTTGCAACATGTGCGGCGAAGAAAAACAAAATGAATGATAGGACAAAACGCGGATCGCTCAACCGCGAACTCGCTGCCCACCTGCGGTGTCTTCACCGCGCACATGTTGCGAACTCGCGGCGAGCTCGCTGCGCACTTGCCCCGATTTCCACTCGCTCGCAACTCGCTAGTATGATAAGACTCCAAAACAAAAGGCTTAGATTTCTATGGAAAATCAATCAATTTGGTTCGTTTTTCTTATTCACTTTCACTAAAAGAACAAAGGAGATATCAACCGATCCTTAATTAAAAAGGTCCACTCGGCACAATAATTGGTATTGGGTTCTTTTATTAGACAATCAATCATCTTTGTTCGGTCAATAATTGGTCGTTGTTGATAACAACTCTGTGAAACAAACGCGTTTTGTTTAGCGAGTTTTATGTTTTTCATGAATTTTGTTTTGTTTGTTTGGACGTAAAAATATTGGTGCCAGATTTTGTATTAAATTCCTTTACAAATACGAAATCTGGCACGAATATTTTCGGCCAAACCAGTAGATAGGTATACAAATTACTATCGCGGTCCCGGAAAGGGACTCTGACAATGGATATTGTCAGTAAGTATTATTATGATGGTGTCTGTGACCAAAAACATGTCCGCAAAATGTCCGTATGGTTTGAAGAGTAGTCATAATATTATCGTTATTTTTACAAGTAAGATAGGACAATTTACTTTTTGCGAGATGACTATCTTAATTTATACTTCTATACTAATTAGAGGAAAGATATGTATTTTTGTATGTAACGAAAAACTTAAAATCTCCAAACCGATTTGAAAATTATTTCAGCAATGATAACCATATACATTCATTACCAGCGAGTAACATAGGTTATATTTTATCCCCGAACTCTCACGGGAACGGGAACTAAGCGGGTGAAACCGCGCGATGTCCGTAAGTTATAAAATAAAAATAAAAAGCCTTTATTTTCTATTTATTTCTATCTATCTTAAGGCGCTTAGGACGAGCTAAATTAGCAACTCTATTTGTGGTGGATCAAACTTCGTTTGAAATGCTGTTAGAATAAAGTTCTAAACAGCATGCCCTATAAAGTGGTTGTTACGTCTGCCACTGCGGGCAAAATAGCGCGAAATGAGTGGTTTCGATCGGTTTACAAAAAAACTGTTGATTGGATTAAAAAACTAAAACAGTATCATGCTAATATATTGCTTGTAGAATTATTTGCAAAAAATCTGAATGATCGCATGTATATTAGTAGATATGTTTTTTATTGTTTGAGAGATATTTTTAGAGATAAGTTCGTGATTTCTTTTTTTCGACCCAAATTAATTGTATTATGTTTTCAAAACAGTGTCATGCTTGTATATATCCTGAAGAATATCGTATATTTTTCTGGTCTTGTTTATAGCAGTGAATCATATACTTTTAGTAATTATAAAACTCGCGTTTAGCTCATGTAATTGCCTTAATTACATTGTTTCGTACGACCAGTCTCTTCTCTCTTCTTCTTCTGAATCACTCTCTCAATGCTGAGAAAAATGACTCTCTTTCATCTTGTCGACATAGGTACTATTTTCTCCATCTGTTCATAAATGCTTTTACAAAATATAGACCTAGTTTGGCAAAAAAACTTTTGGCCAAGTTTTTTTTCACTCATCTAATAGGTTTTCTTTGATAGTTAGACCGTTGTGAGTTCAAAGTGATAAAGTTTCGGAGGGCGTTTTTGCTCTCTATTCATTATTTTAATTGGGTTCATCGATTCATTTGATGTTTGTTTTTGTTGTCAAGTACCTAGTATGGAAAATATAGCCAAAAAATTCTACAATCTATTTAAAAGTATCTGGTACCAAGTAGGACAACGATCGTGGACGAAGGTCAACACCTTGGTGAAAACCGGTCATTCACAAATTTTGTCGAGTGTACCTATCTTTGATCAATGACAGAATATTAAGACGCCTGCGGAGCATGCGTCGTTCATACAATCGTAATACCAAAATAATTTGTAAATAAAACATATTCTTAAAGTAGTGTTTATTTATTTCGATTGGATCACAGAATATCTAGGTTCTAGATTTTAAATTCCTCATATCTCGTCTTAATATCATTGTCCTTTCAAAATATATATTTGGGAACATAGATTCTGTAATTCAATCGAAATACATACACACTACCTTAAGAATATGTATGATTTACAAATTATTTTGTTATTACGTTTGTATGAGCGACGAATGCTCCGCCGGCCCCTTAAGCAGTGATATTCGAGTGGTTTGACCGTCAAACTGCCAAATCATAGCTTAAGTAGGTCTTAAATTCAAACCCAAGATCTAGTTTTTTTGGTTTGTATATCACCTGCTTCTTTGAGCAGCGCTGGCCCAGCGGTGGCGGCCCCGACTTACGAACAGTAAGTCGTCGGTTCGAACCCAGACAGGCGCATTACTTTGTGTTATTTATATTACACCGCTGCTCTCAAAACGGTGAAGGAAAACATCGTGAGGAAACCGGTATGTCCTAGAACCAAAAATTTGAAGACATGTGACATCTACCAATCCGCACTGGGCCCGCGTGGTAGATTACAGCCCATTCCCTCTCATTGAGAGGAGGCCGTGCCCCAGCAGTGGGAACATTATAGGCTGATGATGATATCACCTGCTTCTTTAAAGGAAAACATCATGTGGAAACCAACATGCGCGAGAGGTATTTTTCAACGGTATGTAAAGCCAAGTTACAGCCCATGGACGGTATGGAAACTGTGTCATTTCTTTCCATTATCTCTCAAACACCTTTGGGGGCGTCCATAAATTACGTGAGATGTTTAAGGGGGGGAGGGGGTCGAGTCAAATCTCATGTAATCTAACGTTGGAGAGAGGGGGGGTCTCGGCAAATATCACGCAATTTTTTTTCTGATTGAAACAAAAAAAAATATTATAGTGTTTTGGTCCATCAGATTGTACATGCTTAAGATTTTATCTTAAGCGTATATCGTAATACGATTAAGATCATTCACTAATTCGTTCGAAAGAAAATAATTTCATTCATACTGCGACGATATACATCTACTGACTGTCAAACCACCATATTTACTAATTTAAAACGAGCTACCAAGATTTTTATAACGCATGTACATCAAAAGATACGTCTATAAGACGAAGAACTCACATTTTGAAAAATCTCACGTGAGATTGGGGGATGGGGGAGGGGGTTGATAAAATCTCACGACATCTCACCAGGGGGGGAGGGAGGGACAGAAAATTTAAAGAAACACCTCACGTAATTTATGGACGCCCCCTTTGCCTTTGTAAAATTCGGATAGGTATATAGTAGTTTGTACTTACCATAATAAACATCGTCCAGCTCCTTATATCTCTTGGCATTGACGCCAATTCTCCAACTGTACAACAGCACCACTAATATTGATATATTCTGAAACAAAGAACCCGGAGTTAAAAAATTGGTTGAAGAGGCCATGGCGGTAAACCCCACAATAACAGTCTCAGAAATCATTTGAAACAAACAAGAATTTTGCGTTTTCCCTGTTATCTACGTAATTTCTGTTTGATGTGTATCGTTATTTTAGAAGGCATTGCAGGTGTAAAAACACTTTTGCGTCGTGTAATCTCGGCAGTGATCCACATTGGCCTCGGAACGAAACAACTGGAAATCATGGGGGGGGAAAGAGATGTCAGCATTAGGGGAGGGGCCCGCAAGGGCCGAAGCATGCCGGGGTTGCGGGCCTGTTCGAAAGAGATACCGCGGCCCCGGAACATAAAGGGCGAGGAAGGAACATGGATGGGTTTTAGTCAGTAAAAGTCTGACACTCTCTCCCGCTCCGCCCAGAGTGGGAGAAGTCATTTGATGATTTCCCATCCTAAAAAAAAAAAAAAAGGCCCCTGTCCAGGGTTGGGATGGTGCAGGTTAACAGCATCAGTATAATCTCGGCAGTCGTGGTACTGCACTCAAAAACAAACGGGAATCTCTTGCTATTAATAGTCTCCCGTTGCCAAATACCTCATATGTTATTCTGTCTCGAAATTCAATAAAGTAATAATAAACCGATATTGAAGTTCACATTAGATAGAACCACTCAGACTTTGCGAGTACGGTTACAGAAATGAATGCTTGAAAATAAGTGAACAAATATAGAATCCATTGCTCTCAAATGGATGGGGGTAATAAAAGAGGGAATGGGTAATAACGGAGTTTAAGTAGTGAGTTGTCGGTATGGGAATATATAACGTAGTTTGTGGCTTCTTCATGTCGTATCGATGTCGCGATGTTCTTTTCAATTACAAGGTTTGGGCCCAGTAGGTGACCACGTTTATTGCAACGGCAGTAGCGCTTTTCAGGTCGTCAACAGTACAGGTAAACGGGCACCTGGCACATAGTCTGATCCGGAGCTCCGCACTCGCACTCAGTGTTAGACGGATCAATAATGCCCCATTTTGCGTGTACAGATTGTATTATGATATTTTTGTCAGTTCCATAGTCGCTGTCATGAATGAGATGTAAATGTCAAATAAATTGTTAGGAAAACTGGTATGGGTTTTTCTGGCAGAAAAAAATTTTTAAATGCATTCGTAACAAGATGCTGTCCTTTATTTTCAGCGTGGTATCGCGTGGGTTCACCTAGGAGGCTGCTTAAATGGGCTAGCTGGTAGTGCCTTAATATTTAAAGTAATTTATAGTAATGGTACCCAGGTAACCAGGTACATAGGTACTGTCAAGAATTCTTATTCTTATTCTTATTCTTTATTGCACACAAAAAAAACAACAAATGTACATATAACTTGCAATAATATAGCTTATGTACAAAGGCGAGCTTAACCCAGAGTTGGGTTTACATTCTAAATTAAACATAAAAAAAACTACATTCATACAATAAAACATATGTAATACATACAGCATAGATATATAAATTATACATACCTATAAAATCCGATACTTATATACATACATATTGATCAAGTAGACAGGAAATGGTCCTTTATTCCCTTCTTGAACACCTCTAATACTCACAGATGTGTAATGTGCATCATCATCTGCCTAGCCTTTTACCAACTATGTTGGGGTTGGCTTCCAGACTAACCAGATGCAGCTGAATACCAGTATTTTACATAAATTGACTGCCTATCTGACCTCCGCAACTCAGTTAGTACTGAGCAATACGATACCTTGGTAAGCAGGGACTTAAAAACACCTTCATAAAGGTTACAGAATTATAAGTGTTACATGTTGAATTGGTAACAGAATCAAAAATGTAACACTTATAATTATGTGTTTTCAATGTGTTAACCCAAAACACTTAAAAAAGTGTAACCGTAACATACGAGTACCTGTAACAGATATAAAAGATTTAACAGTGTTAATAAGTGTTTAACAGGTAAAGTCAGCGTTGCCATTGGATAGTCGAAATCTAGTCGCAGTCTGTTGTAAAACATACATAATAACACTTATTAACACAAATAAAAGGTTACAGTTTGATTCGGTAACATTTTTGTACCTGTTACATCTAAAAGTGTTTTTCTGTTGAATCTGTTTTAAAAACAGTGTCAAAACACTTTATTACGGTAACAGTTTGAGTCCCTGTTAGTAAGACTGGTTGTCAGACTTTCCCCGTCGTGTCTCGAAAATCTTCCAACTAGTGAAAATAGGTACGTTGACACAGCAATGATACTCCTGCCCTGGTCCCACTTACCTTGAACGTGTTACTTGTTTGTTACAAACAGTAATAATAACCAATAACTGTTATTAATGCCGATCTTTCTAACAAGTCGAGTAATTATCCTTATTTTTCCATTGACTATTCATTAGCAGTGGCCATTCGACCGCTCATAACGTTCACTCACGGTCTTATATGACGATACTTACTTTTATTAATACAGTTATCGCTCTATGGGACGTCTTCCGAATTAATACGATAATTCCCTCCATTATGAACATAAATAACGCTCAGAATAACGATAGCTCATAATTTATGATTGCTTTGTTCAACAGCGGTTGCTATCTGCCATTATATTAAATCGGCTGATTCAGCGTCAACGGGACCAGTTAAACAAATGTTACGTGTGGATGTTGCAGTAACATGTTATTGTGTTGCTGGTAACATGTTGCGCGAACTTACTGCTTGCAGCATTGCATGCTTGAAGTTTTAACACCACGTAAGTGATTTTTGGCGGTTTTGTCATTTTAATTTTTGATGCCATTTGCTAGAGCAGTGGTTCCCAACTTTTCTTAGACCAGGGACCACTTTGGTATGTTCATTATTAACAGGGACCATATGGTCCTAGACAAACATGGACACCGACAGGATTATAACTAGGGGAGTGAATCTTTAACTCACACTATACGAAAATTGGATAATGTCATGAGAACCTTTTGAATTAAGATAGTTATGGCGATCGAATTGAGCTCGAAAAATTTAACAATCATTTAGTATAAGATGCTCAAAAAAAAAATGAATTTTGTCTCTGATAGGTTCAATTAGGTTGGGTTGAGCTTGCATCTTAATACTTTTTATTTTTAATAACATTAAAATTAATAACATTTTAATCTTTCGCGGACCGTAGTCGAGGCTCCTGCGGACCACAGGTTGGGAACCAGTGTGCTAGAGAATCAGATGACCGTTGTTTCAGTCAATCACAGGAGTAATCAATGTTATTTTGATTTTCAGGAACTCGTCCCAAATGGGCCGTGAGACGAGTTGCTGAATCCTAATTTGAAGTGAACACATACTTTAAAATGTTATTTATTCTATCTTGGCTTATCTCTTTATGTATTTATTGTTACCAGTGATTCTTTTTAACACTATATAATATTTATTACTTACATTTTTTTTTTTCACTTAGGTACTTGGTTTTAGGACTTCAACGACGATCGCTATGCTCTCTCACGCGATATGTTTCTTGTAACACAAAGTTACGCAAACAAAATATGTACCCAACAAAAGAGATTTTTTTTCTAACAATGTGTATTGTTCTATGTTCAAAACAATGCAGGGAGGTGCCTAAATAATATGGTTTTGTATTGTATTAAAACAAATTAAAATGTCAATAGGCGGATTGTAACAACCTGAACGTAGGTCTACTCCATTGATACATTATTAATGAACTGTGGCCTACCCTTTAGGTACTTAACAAACCGTAGCGTTATTTCGTAAAAGCTGTTATTTTAACTGTATTAGTAAACAAAATATTGATGTTGAGTTTTATTGCATCAAGTTGATTGTATGGAACTTATATTTACTGATTCATATAAAATATGTATGGTGGGTAGCCCAGATGTAGCGGGTCCGATGAAAGAATTGTAATACTTAGATCGTGGATCAAGCCAAGTCAAAGGCTGGCATAAAAACTCTGAAACCTGATAAGGCACTTATTACACGATAAAGAAGAAGATCGTGGATTCAATCACTAATACTCTCAAAAAGTAAGGTTTCATCTTGAGAAAAGTAAAATGTAACAGAACCGAAACAAATTAAGATTATACGTAACCCGCACTAGTGGTGGTGGATGATTCATAAAATACCAAATAAAACAGTCGTGAATATAAAATCTACCACAGTAATTAATAGGTTCTACTAGAACTCTGATTTATTAATTGCCCCCAAGTGTTCGTAACTTCTAGTTTAACAGTTAAGCGTGCAATTCTAACGTCACCAGCACTAAGTTCAGAGATGACATCTGTTGGCTCGATGTTATTGAAACTTCGCCAATACCCACGACTTGTACCTACGAAGCTAAACTAACTTCGACGTGTGGCCTCGTGATCGGAAGATTCACAAGTTTATGTTGGCTTTTACTTGAAATTGATATTAATTAGTTCTCTTTTATATTTCTTTGATATCAGAACAATTAACAAGTTATATTAATTAAATTTTCGTTCATGTACTTTTTGTCATGTATTTTCGTGACTTGTAACAGCGTCGAAATATCGGGAGCTCAAAATAATTAACAATCACGAAAGATATTCCGTGACGAAATATAATTTTAAGCTTTCATGGTAAAAACTAAACTTTTTAAGTTTAGTTTGTACTGAAAAGATAAAAATTATGTCGCAGTTCGGCTTGAAGAGATTTCTAAATGAAATAAGAGGTACCCTTGTGCTTCCTTGTCTGTTGGTACGCTATTTCCTACAAAAATATTATAAATTTTGTTTGTACATAAATAAATAAAATAAAACGAATATCGCACTAAAATAATAAATCTAAACAATGGTATCTTGCTAATTGAATTTTGATTAAAGTAATCCACTTTAAAATAAATTGTTTTATCCAGAATGCTTACCTGAAGATATTTCTCATATTTTTTTGAAAGTTCTCAGGTTTGGTCTACAAAAAAAATATTGCAATAACGACCGGGAGAACAAACGCCTTTCAGTTCCGTCAAGGGTACTTTTACACCCTTTATTTGCTGTTCAATAAGGTTGTTGTACAAACTAGTTGTTGTAAAATATCTAACTGGCTTATCCAACAAACGATTTACTATTTTTTGGATATGGGAACAACATCCCACTAATCCCACTAATATTATAAATGCTAAAGTTTGTCAGTATGTATGTATGGATGTTTGTTACTCTTTCACGCAAAAACTACGGAACGGATTTGGATCAAATTTAGCACACAGATAGTTTATAACCTGTATTAACACATAGGATATTAACACATAAGATCCCATGGGTCAATTTGAAACTTCACGTGGGCGAAGCCACAAAACACTAAGCGTTAACACAAAGCTCTTGCTTTGTGTTGTTTTTATGTACCTACATTGATAATAATCTTAAAAATCAAAATAGGTTTACACTGAGTTTGAAATAAACAATTAGTTAGGAATGATTACAGTCATTACGACTCTCAAAAGGCAATGATAATTAACGACGGTTTGTTATTAAAATTGTCCAACAGGAACTCATTAGCGAAGATGAAAGGAAAAACTTGAATACTCAAAATAATTTTCATAATTTTCACAATTATTATTTTAAAAGCTTTTATTTAAAGAGTCCTGCTCAATAAATAACGGTATTTAAAATATGAATGCAAGAAGATGAAACACATTTAAAAACTGAGGGCGTGTAGTATTTAAAACGAAATCTATACTAATATTATAAAGCAGAAGTGTTTGTTTGTTTGTTTGGTTGAACGCGCTAATCTCAGGAACTACCGGGTCGAATTGAAAAAATCTTTTGCGTTGGATAGTCCATTTATCGAGGAAGGCTATAGGCTATATAACATTACGCTACGACTATTAGGAGCGGAGCAAGAATGAAAAATGTTGCAAAAACGGGGTTTCTTTTTTCCTTTCGTTTTTCTGTCTTATGTGACGCATGTCACGACGTGGGTCAGCTAGTGTTACATAAAAAGGAAACCGAACTCTTAAAATCACAATAAATAAGCTATGTTATGATATTTTTTTGCGAGTCAAATCATTTCTGTTGTGGTCAATGTCATTTGACAGAAAATAAGTAGTTTTTTCCGTTTACTAAAAAAACGAACGGTACCTAACCGATTGGTATACAATATCTGCTTTAATTATAATAGAATCAGAACAGAATATAAAAATAAATGTTATCCAACTGTAACCATTTGCATTGCTATTTTTAAAGGTTTAAACTAAAATCGCATAGGTGGTATATACAATCAACGTGGCACGGAAAGTTATAAGTGTTCCTATAGTGTTTTTACAGATTTTTCGCATTTATTCCGGTAAGACATCTGGAGATTATAAGGAAGAAAACAATGTACGTTTCAAAATGCTACAATTTATGTGGGTGGCCTAATCTTCGAACAAAAAAAAACGTTTCCTTTAATATGTAATTCCAAACCTATAGATATCAGAAATTGATTGCTACGTGGTGTCGTTATATAGGATGACTGTTAATTAGAGTACGAAACTTAAACATGTGGTTGTGCTCATGATAACAAGCAACATTTACTATGGGACTGTGAAAATCGCGAAACCAAATTCAGCTTTTCAGTACATTTATGTTTGCCTAATGTACGGAAAACATGGAGAAAGGGCTTTGCCCAGTAGTGAGGTGATGGAGGCTAGCAGTAACAGTAACATCGAGATCTAAGCCTAGGTCAGCATGTAGCCCACAAGGCCAAACCCCTAAATGACCTTATAAACCGCCAGAAGTAATTAATAAAACACATTAAGGGGCTGGCGGAGCGTGCGCCGTTCATAAAAACATAATACCAAAATGATTCCACCAAGTTAACCAAAAATATTCTTGAAGAAGTGTGTATTTATCAGAATCAGAATCAGAATCAGAATCAGATCTTTATTTGCTTAGAATGTAGGTACAGGTATAAGATGTTGTACATAATTGATGAGATCGGCTACAGTCTACCTTACGGCATGCAAATTATTAAGTACATACATTAAAATATTAATAAAATCAAAACAATGTCAACATAAAACAACACAGAAATTAAATTGAAGTCAATTAACAATTAGATAAACACAAAAACGAAAATTAAAAGAAGTCAATTAACAACTAGATGAACAAAACAAAAATTAAAAAGAAGTCAATTAGCAACTAGATAAACAATACAAAAAATAAAAAAGTCAATTTTCAATCAGTCAGGTTCATAAGTCTTACGTGGTTAAATTTGCAATAAACAATCATTATCTGGATAAACTCAAATCATTTAAAAAGTCTTTCACTGAGTAGTAGCACTTGTCTAAAAGGTTATTTCGATTGGATTACTTAATATTTAGACGAGATATGAGGAATTTAAAATTTCTATAGAAAACTTATTTTTCTCATAACTCTTGTTTATATCAATTTCCATTCATAATATATAACCTAGATATTATCTTAACCAATCGAAATAAATACACACTTCCTTAAGAATATGTTTGGTTTACGAATTATTTTGGTATTACGTTTGTATGAAGGACGCACGCTCCGCCGGCCCCTTAATACACACAACACCGTCCTTTATAAAACACCGCCTATTTTGTACTTTACAACTACAGAACCACTGACCCAATTCCGATGTGGTTTCGTTTATTATACCCTTGTATAGATGTGGAAATCCCTACACGCCAGCTGACGCAGGATCCCCGAATATCGTGGAACTTTATCAGGAGTTGGTTTGGTCATTCCATAATATTAAACTTTTCACGCTTCTGTTAGCAATTTATACGAAACAAAGTTCTGTGTGGTTTGTTTACATATTATTTTTGTTTGGGGATTAGTTTTGTAGGTAGAAACATGTTTAGGCTTTTGTAAGGTTTTAGAGGAACGGTTGAAACTTTTATCGTGTAACACAATTTTTTTGTCACCGCAGTCATCTGCGGAATTGGCAGATGCGAAACAGAATGTATGAAAAAAGAATGGAAATGGCATCAAAAAAAATTATGAAAGTCACGATAGATTGAAGACTAGAACAGGCTTATTATTGAATCTGAAAGTTAAGAACTTTAATAAATGTAGACGAGTCAATGACCGCAATTGTGATCATTGACCTTAACTGTCAGTAACTATAGATTCTTATAATTACTTACTCAGAAACAGTAAGTACATCAGAAACAGATGACCTTGATCGGGCAAAACGCCAAACAATAACCACAAAAAGTCGAGCGATAACTTTTTTAACCGACTTCTAAAAAAGGAGGAGGTTCTCAATTCGGATGTTTCTATTTTTTTTTTATGTTTGTTCGGGCATAACTCCGTCGCTTGCCAACTGATTTGGAAAATTCTTTTTTTGTTGGAAAGGGTATTCCTTCCAAATGGTCTCATAGCCACCAACTTGGGATCTGATGATGGAATCTTGGCGAAATCGAGGGAACTCTTCAAATTTTATATGAAAACGTGTTGCGATTTTGCTATTTTCTACAACAAGTAAAGCATTTTTGTTTGATAAGAACCATTCTACCATCAGATCTGATGATGAAGCCAAGAGTAACGGAACTCCATAATGAGACAATGTACCAAAGTCGTGTTTGGGCTTGTTGTAATTGTAACGGTATGCACTTTCCATGTATAAAGCACATGTGAACCACTAAATAGTGAAACATAAAAACTTTTTTTCAAAAAATAAAACCGACTTAAAAAAAAAAACAAAGAAGTGAGCGCTCCGCCCAGAGTGGGAGAAGATGACTTCTCCCAGTCTGGGCGGAGCGGGAGGGAGTGTCAGACTTTTACTGACTAAAACCGCGGTATCTCTTTCGCACAGGCCCGCAACCCCGGCAGGCTTCGGCCCTTATGGGCCCCTCCCTTTAAGCTGACATCTCTTTGAGGCACACGTGGAACACGAACGCGCCGTTGACACGGCCTGTCGTCGTTAGACGGCCGGACGGCTAGCTAGCCCATAGCTAACCGTCCACAGGCCGTATCTCCGGTGGCCGGTAGCCACCACGTGGCCCCCGACGCCCGGTGAGTCTCCCGCGGCGGCCGGGAAGAGAGGCTCTCTCCCTCTCTCGTTCCGCCACCTCCTTCGCTAGCATGACTGCTTCGCAGAAGGAGGTGACGGCTTCCCATTCCGTCTCGCTCCGGACCATTGACTGAACCAGGGCCGGACGCGAGAGGTCGCCGCCGCCGATCGCCGCTACAAGGACACGGCGGTGCTCCGCCCAAGTAGGGCAGACTTCCACCGTGTGCTCCACCGTGTCCTTCGGTCGATCCTCGCAGTGAAGACACCCGGGCGTCTCCTCCCTCCCGATTCGGTGCAGGTACCTCCCGAAACATCCGTGTCCGTTGAGGACCTGCGTCAGGCGGAAGGTGAGGACGATGTGGCGCCTCTCTAGTCACTCCTCAAAGAGGGGACTTACCGCCACTATCGTGGCGTGCCCTGCACGGGGTCGCGACAGTCGCTCTCTCCATGTCGCTATGAGATCGCGCTGGAGGTCTGTCCGCTGAACGGCAATTTGCCGCGGCAGCGGACTTTCTCCCCGGCGTAGTGCCTCCGCGCGCCATTTGTGCAGGCGCGCGAGGACTATCGCCTCCAGATCCCATGGCGGCAATCCGGCAAGCAGGCCTGCCGCCTCGCGGGAGATCGTGCGGTACCCACGGACCTATTTCTGGGGCGCGTTCAGATAGTGGGCGGCTCGCCGCCACAAGGAAGTTACGACACCCTTAAAATCAAATAAAGTATATAAATGTAGTATGTAATAAAAGAAAGAAATTGCTCTTTTATTTTTAAATAGTGACAGTAAGTCAACGTCCTATTACGAAGCAGAAAAGGGCACAAACCTTTTGAATCGTTGGACAGTTACTGGGACAACTGAAAAGAGTCGAAACGTTGTCAATTAATATTTCTATCTTGACATTGCCTTTTTCTTTTCAAAAAGGCTTGGGTAATAAATCTTTTGATGTCTGCACAATTTGTGCCGACTCATTGATATTAAGGTAATTGGTTCAAAAAATTACTAACGTATCTGAATATTAATTGACAGATTTTAATTTTGGCAATATTTTTATCAATCTCGCAAAACTCACCAGGTAGGATTCCAAACATACGTGTAGAGTAATTGTGCTCATCTGACCTAGTCTGACAACCAGTCTTACTAAGGGGTATCATATTACACTGTAGACATGGGCTGTGGAGTTCAGATAAGCAGTAGCTCTATGTGAAATACAGCTGTATGCGGTTAGACTGGAAGCCGACCCTAACATAGTAAGGAAATGACCAGGCAGATGATGACCCTCGACTTTGGCCTGTATTCTTTACGTAAAGCAAAGTTATTTTATCTCAAAGCTATAATTTCCAAAAATAAACAAAATGACCACCAAAACCGAAACAAAAAGTAATTTATAAATTAATGAAATAATTGTACCCCATGGTAATGCTTCAATCACAAGTCTGGACTAAGACAAATTGCTTTCGCGGCTTAAACTTGCTCTAATAAGTTGTTTGCGTGAACTTCCAGGACTAAGTTAATAACTTGGAATAAGACTAGGTTATTACTTCCGACCAAAAAGCGTTGGAGATTTTAGTAATACATAAGCAAAACAAGGTTAGGAAGTTGATTAACAAACAAACTGTGTGCCTAATGAGAAATATCCTGTTGGCAAAAACATACATCAACATTCAGTTTTGTACTAGCTGATACCCCCGACTTCATCTCGACTACTCGACTTTTTATTTCCATATAAAAGTAGCATTAAACATCAGCTATCGACAAGTAAAAGGTCCGTCAGAAACACTTCAGCCGTTTCTGAGGTAAGCCGGAACAAAGAAACAGACCGACAGAAATTATTATTATTATTTTTTTGTTAGAGTACCGTGTACTCGTGTACTTTCATATGCATTTAGTAAAAAGCTGTTATTTTAAAATTACAAACAGAGAATTTAATTTAATTTATTTGAATGATTTCTATAGATTAGAACATAACCATCTAGTCTATGACACTGGGCACAAGTCCAACTCCAGCCTGCTACTAAGAATTTCCAGCTGGAAAATCTCAATGAAAACTTTGCTCACCTGGGAATGAAACCCAGGAACTTAGTTCAGCAGTAGCACTTGCAACCACTAGACCAATGAGGCAGTTACACTATCAGTTTCTGAAAATATGTTTAGTATATTTTACCACTAATTTGTTGTAAGATAAGACATCGCCTTGCATTGATTCCATAGGCATCTACACCTTGTTTATTATAGGCAAATCAATCTTATTTATATTTTATATCATGTCACAGGGGCTTAGGTATCAATATTATCGACCTTAACATATCCCGCGAGTGCGGTGTAACTGAGAGGAACATTAACCTGTGTAAGTGTGTAAACATCACCCTTAAGTGAATTAATTACAATGCGGTGATGCTGAGGAAAAGGGCAATGCTGTTATTGGTCTATTGGATTAATTTGTAGGTTATTAAATAATGCCGGGGCTGCGGGACTGTTCGAAAGAGATACCGTGGTCCTGGAACACAAACGGCTAAGAAGGAACATGGATGGGATCTGACAATCTCTCCCGCTCCGCCCAGAGCAGGAGGGGTTTTTGATGATAAAAGATATTTATTTAGTAAGTAGGTTTTTAAAAACATTTTTTTACACGTCATTTTTTATGATGAGTTAGGACGATTTTGATCCGAAAAACAGAAGATTATTAAGTATTATGAAATGATAAGTGGGCAAGACACTTAGACGGTATCAGGTAGGTGCTGCAGGATTTTCTTTCAGTGGTTCCCGAGAGATGGTAAAATGGTTGGTAGACTAGCAGACAGATGAATGTGTGGATATCAGTAAGATGATCGTATGTAAGGACACCTATTTGAGACAGGCCAGGCAAGCATGGAATAAAAGGAAGCAGGACTACGCTTCATAGATTTAAAAACTAGGACGAGTTTTAGCCAATATTTCTCCTTCTTCCAAGGGCCACGTCTGTATAACATTGCAAATAAACTGCTTACAATTTATCCAGTAACGACAATTGAATGGAGGCGTAAGGTCTTAAAATGGCTTCTAACACTTATGACGATACAGAGAAATTGATATAGGTCAAGTTACAGAGAAGTATGACACACATACAAGCACTACACACATACCCAAACATCACAAACACAACTCATATTCACATTCACAAAATCACTACACCCACATGACACTATCACGAGCAAAACCACCAATTTATCAAAACATCACTCACAATTTAATTTAATTTAATTTGTATTTAATTTTATATTATTACATTTCATTTATCATTTATTGTTAATTGGCTGTAGCACTCCCTGTTACTGTTATTTATATCTTTAGATTGGCTCTCAATAATGTTAATCCGAGATTAGGAGACCAGGAGACCCGTAGCACACGATTTTATTTAGTATGGGCTCCTGTCTCCCATCTTCAAAATGATTTTGAATATTATACTGTGTACATCTAAATATTTGTGGGAGAAATAAATAAATTTGAAATTTGAAATAACCTACTCTTGCCTTTTACATGACAATTCACTTGTTTTCAGTATTAATCATTAGTCTAACTATGTAGAAATATCAGTCTGTTTTGAAAATTGTCGGTGAAAAAAATATTATGAAGGTTAAAATAATATGATGGGAACGTTTACAAGGTTACTTATTCGCTTAAGTTTTTTTATTATAACTTTCATGTCAATATTGAAAGATAATGGCCATGGTCTAACTAACTACAAAATAAGCCAAAATTAGTAACCCTCAGGAGAACTCGAAATTAAACATTTCCAAATGTTTCGTACCTTGTAATTGTTAACTCAATGCTATAAGTTGGTGCTACACTACACTAAATTTACACAAGTGTTACAATGTGTTAGAAACTAAGAACTCGCGCAGGACTTGTAGTTATGCGGTTAGCCGCAATTCAGAGTGGGGAACTGTTACGTCTTCTGCGGTTACGTTCGCCCTTTAGGACTGCAGTGTGTGTGAGGCTTTGCTTATGTGTTTATAGTCTTTAAATGTCAATGTTATGCTGGTTTTTGCTGACTTATCTTGCAGAAGTATGTGGCAAAGTAGTTGTTTTTGAATGCTGCAATAACTTTAGAAGATCATCGATAACATGGCAAGAGAGGAGGTGTCCGATGAGTTGACGAGTAATAAAGAAGAAAAAATGCTGCCGCAACCCTAAATAAATTGGGATAAGAGCAGGAATATGATGATGATGATGATGTCTTTAGAGAATCAGCAACACATTTTCCTAACACACTTTCGATCACAACCCACAGGTTTTTTTAAAGAAAACTACAAGCTCTTTGCGTGCTTAACACAATTGTTGAATTGTAAACATTAATGGCTTTGCTTGTTTTTGAATTTCATGCAATTACTCAGCTGGTTAATTTTCCGTTTATTATTTTCATTGATGATCCGACATCATCTGTATTTATGTATCTAACATAATCCACTTCGAACGTTTATATGCTTTTAGCTCCACTCACAACAAATAATTTATTTAATATGGAATATGTTACAAATGATTGTCAAAATAAGGTCATAAATCTTTATCCATTCTAAATATGACTGTGCATATCAACTCATTATACATATAACAAAACATGCATGACGCCAACATTGCTATAATGAATGCAGCTATCCAACTAACTACGACAACAACCCGTGTAGCGACCATTTTGTCCTGAACGCAGTGTTTGGAACTAAAAACAATTATTATCGTTCCACCACCAAATAACACGCGGCAACCTTAATATCTAACGTTGCATTCGACAGAGCCAATTCAAATTCACCCACTTTTGGCCGCGATCCAACGAAATTTAGCTTTGAACACGTTTCATATATAATTATTGTTGCCCAAATACTGTGTATCAAATTCAAATTATTTGTACTGTCGATAAAACCACAGCAATCAGTATTTGAGTATTTCTAAATAATGGGTATATAAGACCCTTTACGAAGTCGAAAAGCATTTGTACTCCTTGTCATTGTGATATTTTTTATTCTGGGTATTTTTTTGGTTCAGAGATGGACCTGGGAATCTTCTAGTTACAGAGATATTGGATGTCAAAGTTAAAATTTTCTACAAGTTTTTGTTTAAACAGGTTTTCAATATTTTTTAGTAGTTGTAGTTTTCAGTATTATTATTGTTTGCATTATAATATCTTTACTTTAAATATTTCCCCTCCAATAATATTCAACGCATTTATCAGCACAATGTATGATAGATTCATATCGTATACCTTAAATTTTCACCCTACCAAAAAGTTATTTCCCTTCAATATTTTTTTACTTAGCTTAGAAGACAGAAAAGAGCGCTATTGGTCACTTAGCTTAGACTAAATCATAGAGTAAGCGAGTTCACCTAATTCATTTTGTCCGCTTAGCTTAGCTCTGTAGTCATCATCATCATCATCATCTGCCTGCCCATGTCCCATTCTACTCAACACGTTTACTTCATTCATCATCTCATGTCAACCGTCACGCTGTCATTTACTTCTTTATGTTTCATTTCGTTCCTCACACAATCTAACTATCTTTTCTTTCACCATCCTATCAACAACAACAACATCAACATATTAGCTTAACTCTGTAGTCTTCAATATGAAACAATCAGCCAACAGTCCCAATTTCGAGACTGAAGCTAACCTTAGTTCTAGCTTTGATTAAGGTGTGACCCGAGCTTTATTTATATTTTGTTTCAAATCGATTTTACTGGTATTGCCAACATGGAGTTATGTGAAGCGCAAAAAACGGCAATCCTCGTCCGCATCCAATAATAAATTATGGAAATTTCGCTGTAGGTACGTGTTACCTGAATAGCGATTACGCCGCATAATAATGTTTTCAGTGAGGATTAATTTCGCATTTTAATTTATTTGTGGACTTTTTCAATAATTTATTGTTTGTCAAATTTTATAGGGATTGGTCGTTGTTTTTGTTACGATTTTAATTTACGGAAGAATTTACATGTAAATTCTTCCGTAATAACATGACTATACTTGGCCCTGTGATGCAGAGCACCTCCACTGCTGAGGCACAGGTCCCCTTTCTGTTAGTCCAGTGTAAGTTAGTGGATGTCACAGTTACATGTTTGCTATTTTTTGTTTCTAGAATATGTCACTTTCCTTACGATGTTTACCTTTAGACTTTGGAATCACTGTATCCACCTGAGTTCGTGGGTACGACCCGTGACGACATATGCATAAGTCGGGGCCGTTACGTTTTGCTGCTCTGAACGAACACAACAAAGCTACAGCAAAAAAATGCTTTTATAAGGAGGTGGACTACTGCAGTTTAAATCATGTCTATCTCAAAAATGTATTGTCACAAGAACCAAGTGTGTGCAAAACTCCAAGTTAATCCGGTACGGGGGAACTGGTCTGAAATTCAGCTGCTACTACTGATACATACTAACAAAACAATAAGGCATGTTAAAAAATTAAAATAAATAATCAAAAAACAATACGCAACGTGTAACGTTAAATGCGCAAAACCTGAAAATGGTTTCATCAGAATCACGAGCAAAATCAATTAAACCACTTTTTAATGTAGGTCACATTTTTCAAAAAATCTTCATTAAAAATGTTGCCATAACTATTTATTAATAGGTCAAGCCAACGTGCGCAATTGACCCGATCGCTCCTATTAAGCACACCTATTATCCCGACACTCCCAGCTATCATCCTGACGTGCTCGATATAGCGCTGCTCAAGAATGTGAACCTCAGGTTACACTTGATTGAGGCGTTACACGAGCTCAACTCCGACCATCGTCCAGTGCTCATGCACTTAATTCCTCGCTCAGGTATCATAGACCCCAGCCAACCCCCTCCCACCACTCTCACAACTGACTGGAGGAAAGTAAGCGATATGCTGAAATCTGAAACGTCACCGCTTCTTGATGGTATTCCTGACCATATTGTCTCAGTCGCAGACACCGAGGCCGCAATCAACTCGTTTACAGAACACGTGCAGTCCGTACTGAAGGATTGTTCTCGAGAAGTACCAGCGATGAGCGATCACCGCTGGATACTTCCCGACGACATCCGTGAACTGATAAACGAGAAGAATGCATACTTGCCTACAGCGCTTGGCCCTGCGATGCGAACAAAATTCACATGCGTTCCTTACAGCGTGCTGTAAAGAAAAGCACTAGTGAGTTTCGTTCAAATCAATGGGACAAAACGCTCAGCGAACTCGAGCCCACTCACCAAGCCTTCTGGCAGCGTCTGAGGAAGTTGTGTACATCGGGAGAGGTTTCTTCTCCACCCCTCATCCGTCCCGACAAGAGCGTCGCTTTTGACGACTCTGAAAAAGCAGAATGTCTGGCGAGTTTGGAATCCCAATGTTCACCAAGCACTCTACCAGTAGACAAGCAACACCTTGATGAGGTGGATGCAAAAGTCGAACGTAGAGAATCGCTTCCCCCAGTAGAAGACCCCGATGACCCTCTCCCCGCTTTCACCTCGGAAGAGGTGAAAGATATTATAGATAAGTTACAGCTTCGGAAAGCCCCAGGCACCGACGGCTTCACTAATAGGGTATTTAAAGCCCTCTCCGCCCGGCCCATAGTCCTTTTGGCTGCCATCTTCAATGGCGCCCTGAGCAACAATATGTTCCCCCAAGTGTGGAAAGAGGCCACTGTTATAGGTATTCCCAAACCTGGGAAACCGAAAGCCCAGCCTTCGAGCCACAGGCCGATCAGTCTCATGAGTGCTCTCGGCAAAATCTATGACACGCTTATTTATAAGCGTCTCAGAGATTATGCCGAGACAATGGGCCTCATCCCTAAAGATTCGATATAGCGAAAGCCATTGACAAGGTCTGGCACAATGGCTTATTGTATAAGCTATACCAACTCGGTATGCCTGACCATCTCGTGCTCATCTTACGAGACTTTCTGTCAAACCACACCTTTCGCTACCGTGTGGGTAAGACTTTATCTTCTCCCCACCCTATCCTTGCCGGAGTCCCTCAGTGCTCCGTTATCTCGCGTTCACGCTGTACACCAGCGACATTCCCAAGAACAAGAAGGTTCAGTTAGCCCTATTTGCCGACGACACGGCTATTTACTACACCGGCCGTTCTCAGGCTAACATCCGCCGCATCCTCGAAGCAGCCGCCGACTCGCTCGGCGGCAGTTTTTTACTATAAAGCCCGGCAGTTCTTTACTATAAAGCACGCTTTAAGCGATCGCCAGGTCCCCCTATCACTATGTTCGGCAAGCCTATCCCTTGGGAAAAGCAAGCCAAATATCTTGGAGTTATTCTTGACGACCATCTGTCATTCAAAGTTCACATCAAAGCGGCTCGTGACCGAGCTGCCTTCGCTATGGGCCAACTCCATTTCATGATCACTAGGAAGTGCAAGTTGCGTCTTTACACCGCAGCAATATCTGTGACCGCAGTCATCCGTCCCATCATGACTTACGCTTGTATCGTATTCGCTCATGCCCACCCCCGACATATCCACACGATGCAGACCTTGCAGAACCGATTCCTCCGTAAAATCACCGGTGCCCCCCCTTGTGTCCGTAATGACAGTCTACACGTAGACCTTAGGATCCCTACCGTTACTTTGACACTGCTATCAAGCATAGGAACCCCCTAATCGCATCGGCCGCCCGATACGACCCATCGCGTCTTAGCTCAGTTTGACGTCCACATCACACTCTAGCCACCCCCGACGATCCGATCACTACCTTGCAATAGAGTAGGAAAGATACCAGTACAGTTCGTAGAATGTACAAATACAAACCGAAAACATTCCGACCTCGCCGTAGAGGTCCGCCGCGTAACCCCCGTCTTCCCGACCCTTGCTCGAGCCAGCCCGCGATGCTGAGCCTGTAGTAATAAAACAGTCCCTAAATAAAGACAACCAGATCCAGCCTGACCCTTTGCTGCCCCCAGCGACGCCCTAAGCCGCCCTAAGCCCTTAGAGCGCTGTCGCTTAATTTATAGTCATTTTCGCCCTGGCTGGAGGCCTTAAATTCAAGGCATCCACAGGACTTGCCCGGTTAATCAGAAGCCAGTCTTCAAAGACTAAACTGCGAGATGCCCTACATAAAAAAAAAACACGTGCGCAAACAAACACAAATGGTTGTCGTCAGTTAAACTAAAAGAGCACATAAAACCTTTATTTTTTTAATGTTTTGTTATTCTCTCAGAATTGGGTCAATTAAATCAAAAATCATTTGGGGTTTTGCGCATTTAATGTTACACGTTGTATAAACTGGAATATCGAAATGTTTCCATATTAGAATTAAGTTTTCTTATTCAGTAGTATATTTACTAGGCACTATCGAGTGCCTCAAATCTCGTCGACAACTCTCACCGAAGATGGCACGTGAGCACCTCTTACCGCTACAGATACTGCACATACTTGCCACCTATTACGGAGGAAAACATTTTCAAGAATCTTCACGTCGTCGTACAATATCATGAATTTCCTGAAACCTCCATTATTATTAAACGGTACCTAACATTTTTATTACTTTCGTCACTAAAACTTTTTCATATGCTACGAGTTCCTATTTTAAAAATTATGTTGTGGGATTGTATTTTTTTTTACATAATACTAATAATAAAAATCATTTATTGAACAGATCTTACAATCCACTTTGTTAGTTAATACATACACACATCTTAACCGTAAGTGTTAGTACATAATTACAATTGGAATTGGAATTTAAAAAAAAATTTAGTAATAGATGTAAATATCAAAATCACAAAAATCACCATAAATCATGTCAAAATCATTAATAATCAATAATAATAATAATAGTTGGGTTAGGCCCCCAGTGGTCGAGGCACCTGTGGCCGACGCCCCCGATTCGATTTATTTAATTTTAAAAAAATTGATCCAATCTTCTGCCAGGCACAAAAATGTTTTACAAAAATAATAAGTGAATTTTGGCATCGAATTCTTTAGCTCTTATACATTTTATAATCAGATACGTAACTTAACATCACGCTTGCAATCCATGAAGGATTAAGCAAAGGAGTGCCTAATAGATCACTCTTTTTCGCACTACGCAATCGTTTAAAATGCTTGTAAAATTATTTATGTTATCATCTTCCCAAAGCATCAAACTAAACCGGTACGAACAAAATGCGTGCGCGGCTTTAGGTGTTCCACCCACTGGCACCGCGCCTCGTCGCGTAGCACGGGATGGCCGATTGTACCATTGTATGCAAGTATGCATACAATGGAAAAATTTGTCGCTCCGCGCACCGCGGCGGGACGCATCTTCAATGGGTGAACCGCCTTAGACATAGGCACTGACACTAACAAATCAGTTGGTCTGCCGTGGCCACAGACGGTCTGCAAAGTGTCTGTTCTAGTTTGATGATTGTGGAGACGTGCAAGATGCAACCAATCACAGGAGAGACGAAAGACGCGATGTGGTCGTCAACGAATGCGATTGGTTGTTGGAGTTCGGGACTTAGCGTGTTCATCATGAGGTGATCAAACTGACAAATTGTTTATAATCAAATTCAGTCATTCAATTTCTTTTTGACCGTAAAATTGTATGAAACACGAAATATTGTAAGTATCACATCATCACCGGATGCATCTGACCAGTAGTATGGAGCGACTGCCTATTGGACCTCCACGACCCAGTCAGAACTGGGTAATACGATACCCTACTATAGAAAGAATGAAAGAAAGAAAGAAAACATATTTATTCGGCACATGCCATAAGTGCACACAATAAATAAAAAATAAAATTAGTGAAAACAACATAAAACACTTAAATGTATGTGTGTGTCTATGTTGTGTATGTGTGTATGTATGTGTACTTGTATGTGTGTGTGTGTCTATAGTAGGTTGGTTGTCTGACTTTCGGACCACTGACTAGCTGTAACTACTGTCAAAGATTTACAAATGACAGCCGGGACCAACGGCTGTAATGCTACGTACTCCGAGGCATATAAGAAACTCGGGATGTATGGTGGTCACATTGGTCACCCATCCACAGATTAATCCAGGCAAGCGTGACTTAACCTTAAGATTGATCCGAGTGTCTGTTACTGTTTAGTTAAAGTTGGTTTATACAGGGTGTAAAACATCTCTTCACGAAGCCGAAAGGCACTTGTTCTCCCCATAATTGCGATTTTGTTTTGTTCTACACCATACCTGGGTCTAGGTACAGAGATATGGGGGGACAAAGTTACAAGTTTTTTTTGTAAGATTTTAACTTTTGACACCTCCACGTCCCCCGTACTATTCAATCCATCCATCAGCACTATGTTTTAACTGCGTTACATTGAGATCTACCACAAAACAAGATTTATAACCTCAAAAAAGAAAGATGTTTCCCAGCAAATTTTTGCGTAAAGTTACTCAAACTCAAACTCAACTCAAACTCAAATCATTTATTTCAACTAGACCATTACGGCACTTTTGAATGCCAAAAAAATGAAAGAAAAATCAAAGCTACATTCACAGACACAAGGCAAAATAACTTGAGAAAGTACTGTAGTTGCCCATTCCCTAGCGTAGATCTCTATGGAGAAGAACGGGCAAGAAACTCCATGGACACTCTTTTCAATCAAAAATGTTGTTACAAAATCTTGGTTACATCTTTCATGTTGAGATTATACATATATGTGAGAACGATGTAGAAAGACGTGCACAATAAGAGCGTCCAGAGTAAAAAAATAAATCAACAATTTAAAATAAAGCAATTCAAATGATCCATGGCAGCTAAGAGATGACCAGTCCCGACTGACAGCGCCCGTTCACGAACATGACGCATGGATCAGCGCCATTCAATTCAACCATATTGAAGGGAACTAAATGACCCGACTCACCCGCCACCATCAGCAAGACATTTAAGCGAGCATGACATTCTCTCAGCCACCAAGGCATATTCAAGTCAATGAAAGATAACTAAATGCAAATGGAAGCTTTACAGTACATGGTACTCAATACTCAATACTCAATATTTTATTGCATTCCACATGTATTCTTAGGTGGTAAACTTATAACTAGATCACATGGACCCTGTCGGGCACAGCAAAATAAGTGACTTAGGAGAGAGGAAGCATTTGTAAATTGTACAACGTAGGAGGTAGATACTTTCTGAGATTAATATTAATTATAGTCTAAAATTATTATTCATTATGTAATTCCTAATTATCATTATAACAATGTATTCGTCCAAAACATTAATTAATAGTATAAAATAAATCAATCAATGGTATACAACATAATCAGGCACCTATATATTAAATTAATAAATTAAATAAAAATAAATTTTAATAAATAATCAAACAAAAAAAAAACTTAGTTATGTAAATTATTATTCATTATGTAATTCCTAATTATCATTATAACAATGTATTCATCCAAAACATTAATTAATAGTATAAAATAAATCAATCAATGGTATACAACGTAATCAGGCACCTATATATTAGATTAATAAATTAAATAAAAATAAATTTTAATAAATAAATAATCAAACAAAATCAAACAAAAATTTATAGCATAGACATTTATGACTAGTTATGACTTTATAAGTCTATCACTTAAATATTCATCTAATGAGAAGTAGCTTTTATTCAGCAAAAATTGTTTAAGTTTTTTTAAGAATGTGTTAATTTTTTCTTCTTTTTTTATTGTAGCGGGTAGTTTATTGTATACTTTTATGGACATTACGTAGGGACTTTTTGAGTGCATTTTTAATCGGGAACTTGGTATGTTTAATCTAGATCGGTGTCTGAGTAGATAGCGTGTCTGAATGTCTTCCCGTTTTGAATAAAATTCTTGATGTTTACGCACAAATTTGCATGTTTCTAAAATGTAAATACAGGGAAGGGTTAAAATGTTATGTTTTCTAAAATAAGGCTTGCAGCTATCTGTCTGCTCAATGTTTACCAGGATTCTGACCAATTTCTTTTGTAGGGTGAAAAGTGATTGTACATCTGTGCTGTTTCCCCAAAGAGTGACACCATAGCTAAGCCATGCGTAGGCATAAGCATAATAGGTTGAGAGAGCTGTTTGTAGATTGGTGGTCTTTTTTATTTCACGAAGGGCGTAAGAAAATTTAGAAATCTTTGAGTGAGTTTTCTGTATACGTGATTTCCAGTTTATGTGAGTGTCTATAACTAGTCCGAGTAAGGTGAATTCGTTAACGGTTTCTAATTTTAAGTTGTTGAAAATAAAATTTAAAGTCAAAGGAGTTTTTTGGTAAGGGTGGAAAGTTATTAATTTGGTTTTGGAGTAGTTTATCTCGAGATTATGTTCGTTCATCCAGTTGCATGTTTTACTCAGAATGGAATTTAGAGTTTCTTCTATTTTTTCATTGTCTTGGCATGATACTAATATGGATATATCGTCCGCGAATAAGACACATGGCCCTTCAATGATCTTAGGTAGGTCATTAATATATATTAAAAATAGGAGGCATCCTATGACGCTGCCTTGAGGAATTGAGGCGTTAATTGCTTTGCTGTGTGATCGAACTTTTTTTATTTCACTATTTTTATGGTCAAAGTATTCGATTTCTACTAATTGCTTTCTATTCTTAAGATAAGATGTTAGCCATTCGTGAGCCTTTCCGCGTATACCTATTCCGTACAATTTGTTGAGCAATATGCCAAATTGTACTTTGTCGTAAGCTTTGGTCATATCTAGTAATATTCCTACTGCGTATTTTTTGTTATTAATAATATTAAGGGCTTCTTGGATATACTTATAGACTGCTAAGGTGGTGGAACGGTTTTTTCGGAAGCCGTTTTGGCATTCGTCAAATATATTGTATTTTTCACAAAACGTATAAATGCGGTCACACATGGCTTTCTCAAAGATTTTTGAGGCTGCTGGTAAAAGAGCTACTGGACGATAGTTATTTGGATCTGTTTTTGTATTTTTTTTGTGGATTGGTTTGATTACCGATATTTTTAGTAGATCAGGGAAGATACCTTCATCAAAAGACTGGTTCAATAGCAGGTAAAACGGTAAGGTAAGTTCATCAGCGCATTGTCTAAAAAGCATTGGCGGTATTTCATCGATCCCGTGACTACTTTTGTTTTTTAAGTTTTTAATTATTTTGTTTACTTCCCAAGCATCTGTTGGGCCAAGAAACATCGTGTTCTCTGTGGGATTTAGTACAGAGGTATTCCCCGTCGAGCTACCAGATGAATTGTTGCTGTTTTCTCCAATAGACGCAAAGAAATTATTAAAAATGTTTGATATTTGTTCAGGTTTGGTTATGAGATCGTTATCTATTTGCAATTTAATATTATTATGTTCCTTCTTATGTTTTTTGTTTGTTCTCTCATTGATGATACTCCACATGGTTTTAACCTTATTGTTCGATTTTTTTATTTTGTTTATGTATTGTATCTTTTTTGATGCAGTAACTAGGTTTTTTAATATTTTTTCATAGGTTTTATAATAATTAGTAATGATAGGATTTTTTGTTTTGAGTGAGAGTATTTTTAACAATCTTTTGTTTGTACAGGAGATCTTGATGCCCGTCGTTAACCAGTATTTTTTAAATTTAGTTTTTAGCTTGACTTTACATATTGGTATGTGTATACCAATATGTAAAGTCAAGCTAAAAACTAAATTTAAAAAATAACCCGACTCACCCGTAACCTGTGTAGGTTAAGGATGTTTGTTAATGTTTCATGAAATGCTTTATAATTTTCGTTTATATTTTGGTTTTTAGGTAGTATTTTAGTCCAATCTTGTTCATTTAATTTAGACTTAAACTTTGAAATATTCGTGTTGTTAAATAACCTTTTTTTAACATACCAAGTTGTTTGTGTAGCTAAACTTGGTGTTGGTGTGGTGATGTGTATAATTGTGCTTGGTGCTCACACACTTAGTTTGATGTACAGAATGCTTGGTTAACGGCTTTGTGATGAGGTAGTTTACACTCTGTATATTGTGCTCTATTAAATTATCACATAGCGTAGCATTAATGTTTTGAAAATAATTCCAACTTTCCGTCAACACATGCGATCCCCAATGGCGAGAATATGTAAATATGGCGACTGACTAATTAATCCAAGCACGAAGGTTTTATCAAAACCGTGGAATGTTTGAATAGTGCTGCTTTTTCGTATGTGAGAGAGTAAATATTAAAACACGCTTCATATTTTTTTAAATAGGTCATGTCACACAACTGGTTAAAAAAATGTTATTTTACTACTTAAATAAATGCAAAAAAATTATGAAGACGGGTGGATGAAAAGATATTTCTGTCACTCTCCGCAAAGACTGCTGCGAACGGATTTTGATAAATTTTGGAACACAGACAGTTTATAAAATAAATAAATAAAATAAAATTCATTTAATTGAGATAACAATACATGATTATAAAGTGCAAAATTAAAAGAATCAAAATTATTAATAAAAAAAAGTTAACATTAGAATTAAGAAATTAAAATAAATTACCATAAAAATTAAAAATTAACATTAAAATCAGATTTTAAATAAGATAAAATAAAACATTTAAATTAAAATAAGATAAAAATAAAACATTTAAATTTAAATAAGATAAAATACAAATTTTAAAACATTCAAATTAGCCTATTATTTTATAACCCTGGATAAACACGGAGGATATTTGAACACCAACCGAACTCCATCCGGGCGAAGCCGCGGGAATAAGATAGTATTTACTTATTTTAACAGTTACTTGCATTTTAGTTAAACGAGATCGAGTACTGGGAAAAGCAATATTGGCAGACCACATACAAAGTGAACCGACGACCTTATGAAGGTTGCAGGAATTTCCTGGGTGAGAACAAACGCAGCAACGCCAGCGGTCGTAGTGGCGATCTTTGGGGGAGGCCAATGTCCAGCAGTCGACGGCTCTGAATGATAAAGTAGAGGTATCTATTGTTTAAGCAGTGTTGAGAATATTTAACAAACCTTGGATTAAACTATGATAGGTAAACTTCAGACTACCTTCAATAAAATAAGCATGACGTAATGCCACCTACTGGAAGAATTAACGCTATGACACGGACACACAAACCAAATCTGAAATAACCTCTGCCACAAATGGAGGTCACAGTTCGATTCCTACCTAATTGCCGTCTGTTAAATCGTGTGCGATCACTGATTTATGTTCGCAATCCATTGCGTGCCGGCTGAACTTGGTCGTCATTAACCCCGCCGTCGGCGCGTAATGAATGGCGTCCCATATGCTGCAGATTTAAGTTAACGATAGGCCAGCGAACCCACTCACGCTGCGAACTTTGTTACTGCCTTACGGTAATATTAAAATCAACGCTTAATGTGTCATTAAAATATAGAAAGAAAGAAAGAAAACATGTTTATTTGACGTCAGTATTAAGCACACACACAATAATAATAAAAAAGTATCACAAAGGACAAAATAAGAATAAGAACATAAGAATATATAAATAAATGGTTATCGGTACAATAAAAAAACAAATAAAAAATAGGGTAAATTGATGAAATGTACGAGTACAACAGTGAGTGAATGTACATCCACGGACCAATCTTGGCAGGCACGGCTTAACCCGAAGATCGACCTGAGCGATTGTTACTATTTCAACCACGAGCTCCTCTAGCTTGAACACCTCCGTACAAGTTAATTGACCATATCGGCACAAGTGAATTTTCACTCGTATCTCATCCACGCTGGATTCAGTTCAGTTTGGCAAGGGCTTTAGCGGCTAAAGGTGTACCTACTTTACGTAAATGTAGTGTAGTTTCTGTAAGCTTTTTAATGTCATCTGCAGCCGGATATGAGTTTCCTTATATTGGATTTCCTTGAACGAAACAGTAAATGCTGACTTTATTATATTTATATCCTGACTTGATACTTCAAGCCAGGGTTTTTACTTTTAAAAATAAGTCTTCGATTTTTTTCCTGACATAGGTATAAGCAAGTAAGTCCTTATTTTCCATCGACACAGACACTGTGTTTGACTTGCGCAATATTTTTTTTTTTGTAATTTTAAAATAATAACGTACGAACGATAGGAACTATACATATTTAAAAAATAAAACGTATGTATCTGTTTGTTCCGGCTTATTTCTGAAACGGTTGGACCGATTTTGACAGGACTTTTACTAGCAGATAGCTGATGAGATGTATTATGTATTTTCATTAACAAAATCCGATTTAAATATGAAAGCTATATTCTTTTGATCATTTGGATCAAGGCTTGCTGCAAAAGTTAGAAATTATTGTAGTTAGAGGACCATAAAATAAACGTATTTGGTTAATTTTAACATAGTTGACGAAAACTAAACATGTAGTACCTACGTTAATTAATAGCACACATTCTTGTCCCAATATATGTTCAACTTGAAAGCTGTCTATTAAGTAACTAACATGTTGTATGTGTTCCCACTTAAAGTGATTTGTCTTGTCTTAATCCCAATCTGTTCTGAGCGATGTTACTAAAATTGAGAACAGCTGTGTGGTATCAAGTTCCTGAGGAGCTCGTGGTTTAATAATATCAGCCGCTCGGGTCGATCTTTAGGTTAAGCCGTGCTTGCATAGGTTTGTCTGTGGATGGGTGACCACCCTTACATACCGAGTTTCCTCCGCGCCTCGGAAAACACGTTAAGCCATTGGTACCGGCTCGAATTGAAAAAATATTAATTTTGCATTGAATAGTCCATTTAACGAGGAAGGCTTATATGCTATAAAACATCACGCTATGGCCAATAGCAGCGGAGCAGCAATAAGAAATGTTGCAAGCGGGAAAAAAGCTTCCGTTGAACTTCACGCGAACGAAGTCGCGGGCACAAGCTAGTTGAAAATAAAAAGAAATAAAAGGTCCTGAACGAGGCCAAAAGGCCCTATCTCAGCATGATGCTGTAATATTAAAAAAAAAATATAATTTAAAATGAATGCATTTTTTTTACCGAGAGCATCAAAATTGTTTGGACTGTTTAAAGTCTGAATCGTCCTTAATCTAAGAACAGTTTTCATCAACCCTTAAACGTGCAAAACCTGTCGAAACAATTACAGCAATCATCACACTCCAACCATCTTTCAAAAGCTACAGAGACATAAATCAGAAGGCTAACTGTTATGTAACACATCTCACGTACGCCTCTATATTAGGATTCCTTCGTAAATATCAGACACGTCCACCGACCTTAGAAAATCAACAGGCTGATAACGCTCGCTTATGTGTAGCAAGGGGAATATTTCTTACTTCTGTAGAATTAATGTCAAGTAAGCTCTAGAGATGTGATGAGATTATACCTAATCGTAAATGGTCTGTGGAAAAGTCTTAAGCTAAGCTTGTTTGAAATGGTTGAAGTTTATATCTTTTACTCTGGACGCTCTTAATTGGCATGTCTTTCTACATCGTGCTCACATAAAATAAGTAGTAGTATAATCTCAAAATGAATAATGTAACCAAGATTTTGTAACAAAATTTTGATTTATCCCTTCAGCTGTAAGCAAAGTAGACACAATAGTTAAAACTGGCGTCCCGACCTAATCGGTTGGTTCCACAGACGATAAGATACGATTATAAGAGTGTCCATGAAGTTTCTTGCACATTTTTCTCCGTGGAATTCTACGCTTTGGAATGGGCAACTAAACAACTTTTACAAGTTATTATGCCTTGCGACTGGAACTGAAGCTTCATTAGTTTTGTTTGTTTGGAATTCAAAAGTGCCTGTAATGGTCTAATTTAAATAAATACTTTGAGTTCTAGTTTGATTCTCAGTCAAAAATTTTGTCACAATATTATTGAGTTTGTTTGTATTGTGGTGAGAGTTGGAAACTGAAACTTACGAATCAAAAATGAGACTTTTCTAACAATCACCAATCACCATGTCACATTTTTGTTTACCTAACACAGCTTAGTAAAATACTTCATAATACTAGGATAGCGAAGACGGCGTGGCACTCTAGAATTCTAACGTTCAAACCGTAAAAAACCCGTTCTTTAACGTAATATTTACCTACAAAAAACGATGGTCTACCCTTACATGTAATATAACAAATAAATATCGCTTGACATTACACACACCGCCATCTAGTGCCATACTAAGCAACGAGGCTTGTGTCGTGGTCACCAGATAGTTGATATACTACATTGATACTTGTTTATTTCTTAATACATAATACATATTTATTACACATGTAAACATCCATGACTCGGAAACAAATGCTCCTGCTCATCACACAAACATTTGCTCCTACTAGGATTCGAACCCGATAAAAATGATTAAATAAATAAAAATAGATCCTATAAATTTAACGTTAGTCTGTGCGTTCGTAGTCCGTTGGGTCACTGACGTCTGGCCGCGCGTCAGATTCTCATCTCACATAAGTACATATGTACTTATGTTAGATGCGTGAGGCATGTCCTCTCTAAATACCGGACACGTACGCCCTTTGGTTTTGTTCCGATCCAACCTGTCCCTTGCTGTCCCCACAGCGACGCCTAAAGCCGAGCTCGTAAACCTCGCTGGAGGCCTAACACTCAAGGCACCCACAGGACGGTCCGGTTAAGCAGACGACAAACTTTTAGGATGACCTGCGAAAAGCCATTCACAAAAAACGAGGCAAACTAAAACCAACAGGCGGATTACACGGTCACTCGGTGCAATTAGGATACGCCTTGCTTTGCCCTACGAAGTTAATATAAAGGGGTATGTGTAGTTGTGTGTTGTGTGACTGTAGGCAAATTGTTTTAGCATGAGCATTTAGATTGTAGAATATGTACTGTTTTAGTTTAGTTTTAGTTGTCAAGGATCCGTGGCTCAAATGTTGAGATTCAGATGATTAAAGGAGATTAATCATCATCATTATTACAGCCTATTAATATTCCCATTACTGAAACAGAGGCCTCCTCTTTATGAGAGGGATAAATGTAAAAAGACAAAAAATTTGGCCTACCAATTCGATCGGATATTATAGGGAAAGATAAATGCGCTTGCCGAATCTCCAACTTTTGTAATAAAATAACCAAACCAACATCAAAGATTGCAAAGATTTCATGTTCACGGGCTTTTATTTGAAGCTTGCAGGTGGTGGGTCATAGTTCAAGTATAAAATACTACAGTTTCCATGTTTTAGAGTATTTATAGACTCATGCAGTGACATAGCAACAATCTTATCTCAAAATACATTTGACTGATACCTCCAACTCAATTATAAAAAATCAACATACAAAACTCATCGATCACCTAAAGCGAAATCGCTGAATTTTCAAATCCCGTTTCCCGATTCCCGCGATTACGAAAAACAGGATAAACCTTCAGAAACACGGAGAAAAAGAAAAGGACAGACGCTCAGTATGTCATATTCTTCTTTTGTTTTGTGCATAATTGCCTCACCAATGCAACGTGGGAAGATTCTATATCAAATCGAATTATTTTATTTTTATACCTAGGTTCTGCTCGCTTCAACTAATAAAAGGTGTAAAATAGACTTAACGAACCTTGGTTGCAGAGATCCAAGTTATTTTTACACGTTTTTTTTACAAATAGGTACCTACAAGCTTTTTAATGTTTTTACTGGACTTTAGTTAGATTTTTTTCAGTTAACTTTAGCCCCGTTGCAGGCACACACACATGACCCATTATTTTGCAATAGTTGCAAGGTGCAACCAACAACATCGATTTTTCACAAAAAGTTGTTTCCCAATCATTTTTCCTGCTTTATTTTAGACTAGCTGACCCGCGCAACTTCGTCTGCGTCACATAAGAGAAAGAGAGGGTTACAGCGAGTGGCATTTTTCCGATGAATTTTCAGTACTGAATTGATGCCGACTCTTGACCAATAGATGGCGCTGTATGTCCGGAATAAATTTTATTTTTTATTTTATTTTTTGTAATAAAAACTATCCTATGTCCTTTTTCAAGTTCCAAACTATGTCTGTACCAAATTTCACACAAATCGGTTCAGTAGTTTAGGCGTGAAGCAAAGACAGACAGACAGACAGACAGAAAGACAGACAGACAGAGTTACTTTCACATTTATAATATTAGTTTGGATGATTTTACTAAAACTTTAACTTTGTTAACCCAGATAACATAATTTCAATGAAAATTAAAGTTTAATTAAAGAACCAGACGATTGAATCTTGGGAAACAGAGACTTCAAACATTTTGCTGATTTTGTATGAAAACTATTAAAGAGAATAAAGAAAGAAAAGAAACATAAAGAATAAAAAAATTGTTTGTAAGTTTTATGTAGAGTTTCTTGAGTTTAAGTTTAGATTATACCCCTGTATAATCTTCGGAACAATTTTTTTTTTACTGATTGAAAGATAAATTATTTGCATATTAGCCGTTGTGTTGGAAGGCCTCCCCCTAGGTGGACAGATGATCTAGTGAGGGCTGCTGGAATCCGCTGGATCCGAATCGCACGGTACCAGTCAATGTGACGACACTCGGGGGAGGCCTATGTCCAGCAGTGGACGTCTTTCGGCTGAAATAATGTTGACGATGATGATATTAGCCGAGCTATCACAACTTTCACGGACAAAGTTGCAGGCGAAATACTAGTCCAATATATTTTTACACCTTTCCAGGAAACTTCAAAGCACAGTTTGGTCGTTTGATGTAATTTATTGAGTAAGTGAGAATACATATCACTGTGTTTATTCCCTTGTGGTTGCGTAATGCATTTAGCCAAGTTTCGTACTTCGGTTAAGAGGTTCTTTACCCCTGGGGGTCGTAAGTTTCGTTCATTGTAACAAATGGTGAATGGATGGCAGGTTACGTCTACCTGTTAACCTTGTAAGGGTATGTTTTAACAGGCTTAATAAAACATTTGTGTTATTTTTACATTCAACTTGTATGTTTTTCGTTCTAATGCCATACAGGCATATACCGTTATTAACTTACCTACACTTTTAGGATCACTCAACGGAAAAATTGCGGTACGGGTGAGGACTCGGGACACTAATAGGCACTACCGTGCTCACTGAGGGTCGAGCATTTTTCAACCTTATTACTCAGGGCATAAGGGTAAAAGAAGTGCTCGTAGCTAAATAATAACAACCACTCGGGTCGATCTTTAGGCTAAGCTGTGCTTGCCTAGGTTGGTCTGTGGATGGGTGACCAATCTTACAGCTGGCTTTCCTCCGTGCCTGGGATAGTACGTTAAGCCGTTAGTCTCAGCTGTCATTTGTAGATCTTTGACAGTAGTTACAGGTGGTCAGTGGGCCAAAAAGTTGGACAATCAGTCTTACCAAGTGGTATCGTATTACCCAGGTCTAACTGGGTTGTGGAGGTCAGATAGTTTTTTATTTTTTGTGTAGGCCATCTCGCAGTTCAGTCTTAGAAGACTGGCTTCTGTTTAACCGGGCCAGTCCTGTGGATGTCTTGAATTTAAGCCACGGCAAAAATGACTATAAACTAAGCGACAGCGCTCTAAGGGCACCCACTGTGGGGTACGGACCTCAGCTCAGGGCTGGGGGCAGCAAAGGGACAGGATGGATCTGGTTGTCATTATTTAGGGACTGTTTTATTACTACAGGCTAAGCATCGCGGGCTGGCTCGAGCAAGGGTCACTGGGTTACGCGCCGGACCTCTGCGGCGAGGTCAGAATGTCTTCGGTTTGTATTTGTACATTCTACGAACTGTACTGGTATCTTTCCTACTCTTTTGCTAAATAGTGATCGGATCGTCGGAGGTGACTAAAGTGTGACGTGGACGTTGGACTGAGCTAATACGCGATGGGTCGTATCGGGCGGCCGATGCGATTAAGGGGGTTCCTATGCTTGATAGCAGTGTCAAAATAACGCTTGGAAATGCATTTCATGTACTGTTAAACGGTTGGGAGGAGGTCAGATAGGTAGTCGCTCCATGTAAAATATTGGTATTCAGGTGTATCCGGTAAGACTGGAAGCCAATCCCAACGTAGTTGGGAAAATAGATTATGAAGAAGGGTGAAAATTGAGCTACCGTCAGTGAGCGCGGTAGTACAAACTTCGGTTAGTAGGTAATTTGTATGGAGGTGTTCGTGTTTAACTGTATCAATTTCATTGTTATGATAATAGTGTTTATTCCTTCCTTTTTCCTTGTATACATTCCTTTTCTTTTGTAATTATAATAAATCTACTTTGTCATATTCTTGGAATAATAAATCAAATGAAATGACTTCTTATGTAGCTTTTCTCATTAATAAAACGCGTTTATCAATGTTAGTAATTCGACTTTGGTAACATTTTCTTAACCCCTAAACAAGTTGCAAGCCAAGCAAAGCAAACTAATCTCGAAATTTGCGTACCTTGACGAAAGTACCATCAAATATCCATCAAATCCTTTGAATTCCCAAATCAAAAAGCTTGACGACTCAAAAGCTAAGGCGTTGCCCATTGAGAGGCTAGTGACTTCCTTTATAGACTTGGATCTAATTCTGATGTAATATAATATATAAAACCTAAGGCTGTTCACAGTATTCACAGTTCTGTTCAATCCGTTTGTACAAGTCGGCTTTACGATGTGGGTCCCTACCCACATCGTAAAGCCCTCTCACCCCTTGGGTACCCCTGTACCCCCTTGAAAGCACCTACGATCGACCCCGGGGTACTGGGGTACCAAACTGGGGTACCCAATTGATGCAGCTTACCATACAAGTATCCCGCATTAAAATATGTTTCTGAATAGGCAACTTGTAAGCTTCAAAAATCTTCTTACATGAAATTGGTCTACTGGCGAATCAGTGTCGGCCTCATCATCAAAAGTCTACAGAAGTCCACTGTTGGACACGGCTTCCTCATTTGCATACCACTCAACTCGACCCTCAGCAACTTTCATCTAGGCTTGGCTAATCCCTTCATTCGGTGTCGTAACCTCGTCTAATTCATTAGTGCGCATAAGTAAATTACTCACCAGCGTATAGAGGGCACTAGCGTAAGCAGCGTGTTTGACGTGTAGCGTCCGACAGCACGACAGCGATGTGTCCTGCTCGTGTGCACTCCACGCTTTCATCTGTTGACAACCATACAATACAATACAATAACATACTACATTTTTTATTGTAGACGGGAAATGTATTGGAATTACAAAAAAAAACAAAGCAGAATGCAAGATGGCGGGATCAAGCGACTACCACGTTTAGTATAAGGTCTATAATAACTTGTATACAAAACTACAACATAAAAGCATTTCTACCTTACGAAATACCCATCTGTCACTGTCAGTGTCAAAGTTCATGTCAAATGACAGTTTGCTCCTAGGCTTCTTATGTCGCTAACCAATTTACGAGATAATTATGGTGTTTCTTGAAGATAATTAAATAAAGGGTGTAAAACACCTCTTCACGAAGCTGAAAGGCACTTTTTTTCCCCGTCATTGCGATCATTTGTTTGTTCTGCACCATACCTTCTAGTTACGGAGATATGGGGGGTCAAAGATACAACTTTTTGACAAGTTTATTTTTTTAAATACTTACAATTTATTGCCAGATTTTTACTTTTAACACCTCCACAACCCCCGCACTATTCAATCCATCTATCAGCACAATGTTTTAAGTGCGTTACATTGAGTTCTACCACAAAACATGATTTTTCACCCAAATAAAAATAATTGTTTCCCAGCAATATTTTTTGCGTAAAGTTATTTAGATCCATGTTCACCGAAAAGATAACGGTCGGATTATTTATTAGACTACCCGAATGGCGTAGTGGTAGTGAGGCTGCCTTACGTTCTTAGGGTCCTGGGTTCAAATCCCAGTAGGAGCAAATGTTTGTGTGATGAGCATGGATATTTGTTTCCGAGTCAGGGATGTGATGTATCATAAACTGTATGTATTTACAAACAAAAAGGTATATATGTAGTATATCAACTATCTAGTGTCCACAACACAAGCTTTGCCTAGCGTGGCACTAGGTGGCGATGTGTGTTAATGCCTAGCAATATTTATTATTTATTTATTTTACTTTATTATCTAAAAACAGCTGTCACTATGACATGTTCCCATTCAAAAATGTGTTATAAACAGCAGATTTTTGATACTCAGACCGTCATATTTTTGGTGAACATGGACCTTAGTATGATGTACAGAATGCTTGGTTAGAGGCTTCGTGATGAGGTGGTTTACACACTGTATATGTTTTTCATTAGAATCTACAATATTGCCTTTTATTTGCTCATATTCTATCAATCTGACTGAAAAATCAATTCATTCAATAAAGAATAAAGTGAATTTTCTAATTACCGAAGTCTGTCATTATGGTTTTGTTTAGTTACGTTTTCTTTACCTATCTCTAAAAGCAGAATGAAATGTGATACGCAAGAATAAGTACCCGCGTTATTCTGTCTTATAATAATAAGAAAGTAACAGCTGTCATCTTTTTAGGTCGAACAAACCCCTTGTTAACGTTGCCAATGTGGCAATTTTGTCTTTGTAACATTTTCACGATCATTGGACGGAAAGAAATAAGCTTCGTTGCTTCGTTGGTCGAGTGGCAACTGCTGAGCATTGGATCCTTTTTTTTATTTTTTCGGATGGGAAATCATCAAATGATCCCGCTCTGGGCGGAGCGGGACGGAGTGTCAGACTTTTACTGACTAAAAACCATCCATGTTCTTTCCTCACCCTTTACGTTCCGGGGCCGCGGTATCTCTTTCGAACAGTCCGCAGCCCCAGCAGGAGCATTGGGTCCTGGGTTCAATTTCCGGGTCTTGTAAAGTATTTTTGAGTTTTTCATCAGGAGTTTCTCAATAGCAGCCATGTGCCATGACGACTCGAATGGCGTAGTGGTAGTGACGCTGCCTTACGTTCTTAGGGTCCTGGGTTCGAATCCCGGTAGGAGCAAATGTTTGTGTGATGAGCATGGACATTTGTTTCCGAGTCATGGATGTTTATATGTATAATAAGTATGTATTTACAAACAAAAAAGTATATATGTAGTATATCAACTATCTAGTGACCACGACACAAGCTTTGCTTAGTGTGGCGCTAGGTGGCGCTGTGTGTTAATGTCCAGCGATATTTATGTAGTCTAGATTTCTGTCCAGTGGATGCTAATAGGCTCACCCCAATTTAATGGAACTTAAACATAAGTGGTGAAATAGGAATGTAGTTTTGGCAGTAAATATTGTAGGCGAAGATAAGTAATGCTGTTCTTTTTCTAAGTTAATTAAACAGGCAACCACGTCCGCATCGTAAAATGAATTAACAGTTTTCAAAGAAAATTTCTTGAAATGTGAAATGGGTCCGAAAACAATTCGTAAATGGTCTCACTAGATAGATTAATGGTTTGAGGAAAAAAGGAGCGATTTCAAGGGGACATGTCAGGAGGCTGTTTATTAAGACGATCTTAACTTGAGTGACAGAATTTCAGAAGAGAATTCTTAGACGTGATCACCTCTCATTAGGTATGCTTGATATTTTTGCTAATTTTCAAAGTTTTTTTTGGAAAATCTTTTAATATTATGAACCGTTATATAGCATCAGTAAAAAAATAAGTTCAAGTAGTGCACGGTGTTTCACAAACAATACTTGAGCACTATAATATTGTCAGTTAATCATTAAAGTGCGATTAGCCTGCACAAAGTGAAAAGTAAATCAAAAAAAAAATTGAAGTGCATTTATTTCAAGTAATAATGACACTACCACAACATTAAAACAAAATAATAACAAAAAATATTTCACCCGGAAATCTTTGAATTATTTGACACAATAGTGTCTGCCAAACCAAAAACACGAGGCAAAGGACAAATAAGAAATGACAGAATCTCGATGGAAATCAATTTTGTTCAGTAGCCCGTTCAGTAGCAGTGACTATTATTGGACAACCCAAAAGGGTCCTTGAACGCATTTAGCACACTAATACAAAAGGGAAAACAAAAGAAAACTATTTCGGAATCTACGTAATAAACAGACGGACAAAAGAGTGATCCTATAACCTTTTTTTTTAGGTCCATGTCCTATAACAGTTTCTTTTTAACTTTTCAAGTACAGAACCCTAAAAACCTAGAATGCACTGATAGACAATATACAGTCCCAATCACAGAAGTGAGTATTGTGAGAATATCACACCATAGACTCCTGTCTATGGTGTATGTACAGTAAAGTAGAGTGAGACATAGACAAGAGATGATATTCTCATAAAACATTTGTTATTTATTCGTTTTTGATTGACATTAAAAAATATGTTAAACTAAAAATATAGGATTTTAATTGATTTCCGCACCCAGTAAATCTGTAAAAAGAAATATAAAAATTACATATCGAATTTCCTCCGTGCCTCGAAAAGCACATTAAGCTGTTTTACCAAGTGGTATCGTATTTCCCAGTACTAACTGGGTTGTAAATTAAATAAAAAGTAATAATAAAATAAAATTTATTGTGTCAAATAATTGGTTTACACAATAAATTTCATTTTATTATTATTTTTTGTTTGGTTGTGGAGGTCAGATAGGCAGTCACTCCATGTAAAACACTGGTATTCAGCTGCATCCGTTTAGACTGGAAGCCGACTCCAACATAGTTTAGAAAAAGCTAGACAGATGATGAAAAGGATATATAAAAACTTAATCCACAAATCAATTGAAAACTACCACAAAAGATTATCTTAGCCGTGTGTTTGTGTTTTTTACCTGTAGAGACCCAAAACTTTTATTCGGTAACCGGACTGTATACATTTTCTTTATTTCCAACAAATAAATAAATAAATAAATAAATAAACATAAAAGGGCCGTCGGGAATTAGCCGACTGGAGTTTAAGTGGGATAAAAATAACATCAAGTATTTTGGGTCACAATTCGGTGCTGTCCGTGTGTGGGAATAATGAGCGAATTAAATTTTCTAAAACTTTAATGTTACAAAATAATGTAGACTTAATACATACGAGTTTACATTCAATGGTGAGTCTCGAGCTATTTGTATGTTAAATAAGTTAATAGTGGACGTTGTCAAGAAGGCTGATAGGCTGAAATGGGATTGGGTGGGTCACGTCAGCCGGATGTACGATGACAGCTGGGCAAAATTTTAAACACGATGATTACCGGAAAATGGACGGCGCCGCAGAGGTCAGCCCAGAAAGAGTTACACGATCTGGATGCCTACCGCGAGGGCTGATTCGAGCAGGCACGGGAAAAAGCACACGAAAAGAATTCGAGGAGGCCTTTAGCTTTAGTGGAACAGTACAAGCGATTTAAAAAAACATGCGGGACAAAGGTTGTCCCGCTTGTGGACTGCCAATAGAAGTGAAAGCTCGGGCTACGAGTGCTAAGAAGTGTTAAGTGACGGTCACGCGAATTCCAAGATTTTTGTTCACTCAAAAAACGCTTGACGCGCCTAAAGAAGGTTTCAGGTAAAACTAAGTAGGCTTAAATAAACCGATTGATAGGAGTCAACTTGGTACCGCAGTAGAGAGATGAAAGTCAGTTGCATGACAAAACATTTACAAACATACGTAACATCACGCTTGTGGTCCCCGAAGAGTTAAGCAGAGATGTACCTAATAGTACTCCCGCCAGTATTTTTTAATCAATTAATCATTTTATTATCAGGCATTAAGGCCCATCGATAAAATACACAAAATAACATAAAAATATACTAACACCTACAAAAACTAACTTATCGAACTATCACACACGAAATGGCGGCGTCGTGTTACGCTGTGCGGTGTCATGTAGTCTGCCGCGAAAACGTCAGTAGACTACACCCTTCGGCCGAAACTCTTCCTTGAGAAACTTTTCAAGATATTGTGTCGGAACTCGCACCACAAACGACTTGAAGTTGGTGTTGTGACGCGGCTCCAACCTCTCGACCCTCAAGGTCCAGCTAGTCTTCACCTTTATTTACTCAACGATCTCCTCAACTTTCGTGGAGTGATGCAGTCGGGACACATACAGCAACGCTTTTGGTGTCGCTGGACGCAGCAGCATAATTGGTCCTCACAGTCCAGTACCGCATTGATTGCGACAAGTAGGTTATGTAACCATGGTTATGTCCCATGTAATACGGGTGAACCTATTGCCACCAATCAGGTACTGCTACTGAGGAATTCCTCATCTCCAACCCATACCTAACACTTTGCCCAACCCGAGAATCTAACCCAAGACCTGTTGCTCAGCAGTCACGCTACATAACACATACAACACAACATGGACCTTGGAGTTTCTTGTCGGTTCTTCTTCATAGGAAACGACCAACTGCAACCGAGCACCTTTTCTCGGCGTTTAATATAGGGTGTAAAACACCTGAAACTCCAAGGTCCATGCCTTGGAGTTTCTTGTCGGTTCTTCTTCATAGGAAACGACCAACTGCAACCGAGCACCTTTTCTCGGCGTTTAATATAGGGTGTAAAACACCTCTTCACGAAGCCGAAAGGCACTTATTCTCCCAATCACTGCGATCATTTTTTTGTTCTACACCATACCTGGGAACCTTCTAGTTGCGGAGATATGGGGGGTCAAAGTTACAACTTTTAGACAAGGTTTTTTTTTAATACAAGTTTTTTTTGGAGGATTTTGAATTTTAACACCTCTATGACCCCCGTACTATTCAATCCATCCATCAACACAATGTTTTAAGTGCGTTACATTCAGTTCTACCACAAAACATGATTTATGACCTCAAAAAAAAAAGTAGTTTCCCAGTAATAGTTTTTGCGTAAAGTTACTTAGTTTGATGTACAGAATGCTTGGTTAACGGCTTTGTGATGAGGTGGTTTACACCCTGTATGTGCTCATTTAGACTTATGTAAAATATATTATTTTATGTTTAGATTTTGAACTCACATACAGAACGTAATAAACGCGCGGGAAAAGTCACTGGTCACACTTAGTTAACGAATAATCATAAATTCGCTTTTTCCCGAATATTCTTTTTGCCTCGGTTTTTGCTGAAAGCGCGCCAAGGCTTTGCATGAGTTTGATAACAATGCGACTTTCAGCACTTTCACGTTCGCTGTTCAAGCCTTTGACGCTTTCATATGTAAAGTTCACGCTTTATTCCGTTATGGTATAGTTAGGAATATAAGTATTTATACCGTTATTGATGTCTGCAGAAGGTCGTAGGCTCAAACCTTTCGTTGAATAATAAATGCTTTGGGTTAAATATTTTACATTTTCGGTCAAATGGGCTTAATATAAATCGCAAGTCGCATGTGTGCAGCTGTTTTGCCTGAGGAGTTTTCTTGTACAATAATATACCGTTTGGGAAACGAAATAGTTCAGCTACTACAACATTTTCAGTGACTAACACGTGAAACGGGTTTTTTCGACGAAGAATAGACAAATGACAGATAAATGACAGCAGAACAGAAAAATCTGCAATTTTGTCGATTGTTTCTTCAGAGAGAAGAGATGCTCCTTCAGGCAGAGGTAGATGGCGTGCCGAGCTGGACTCTTACCAAAAGAATTGAGCCCTAATACCCAAAGACACAGAAAAATAAAAAAAGATGCCTTTGCCCTGCAGTCACATCAGGCTCAGTAAAAGTAACTTTGGTAAAAGTTAAGTTAGGTAAAAAGTATAGCCTATACTTTACGCACATAATATTACGGCTATAATGCCTAGATGGATGGTTTGTGTGAAAAATCATATGAAAGAGAAAGGAGTAAATGATGCCGTGCTGTCTGACAGGGGAGAATGGAAAAGGAAAACGTCTTGCGCCGACCAGAAATATCATGGGACGAGGGCAGGAAAATTATAAATATCGATTAGACAGATGTACTGTTCCTTTGATACGCCCACTTTGCGCCAGCTATGATTGAGTCCCATTTACAAGGAAGCCAGCTTATTGCAAGATTAAATAAAAACCTTGATACGGCCAAGTTACGAAAACATTGCTAGCTTTTCAAAGCAATCTCGAAGTTTTTGTTATCTCCAAGAACCCAAGTACTTACGTGTGTGTAAACGTATGTAGGTAGGTATTATACACGATAAGCCTAAACGCTCCAACCTATTTGCTCAAATGACGTGTCATTACATTCGTATGGTTCCGCAGAGCATCATAGCACACGGTGACAACAAAATGGCGGCGGTAATTTCATTCCATTTGACAACGAAAATGTTTTACATTTAGTTGAGAATCAAGAGAATTGGTGGCGCAATTGAAGTGTAGCAGGTGCTTATATTGTGTATGAGCAATAGAATGACTTAGGATACAGGTCTTAGAAGTTTTTTTTAATACCGAATAGGGTTGCTTTGGCTGCAACTCGCCTGATCTTTCTCTTTATCGTGTGGTAAGTTGCCTAACATGGTGTCAGAGTTCGAGAAATATTTCTCAGGCATACTGATTTGATTTCCTCACGATGTTTTCCCTCATCGTAGTAATATAGACATGACGATAGTTTCCACAAATTACAAATGTATTTGGTTCGTCAGTTAGATTATTGAAAAATAATGGACACATTTTTTGTTTTTGTAAATCGATGAATATTGACAACGATAAAACGCATCAAAACTTGAGAGTAGGCGCTCGTGACGACAGAACTAGCAAAAAATTATACCTAGGCGTGACGTATTGAGAATTTTAAAAGCATCGTATCTTCTTCAATTTTGATTTACGTAACAAAAGAATAAATACGGGTCAAATATTTTTTTAATTTTCTACCTGACGGCCTGATTATTATTTTTTGTCGACATTAGTCCGATTCGATTATTCGAGACTTGTGATTTGATAATCTGAAGGTCACGTCACTTGTCTATCACGCGATGATGCGAACAAAAGAAGATGATGAAAAATTAAAGAGAGGAGTGGTTATCTTCTTTTCTATTTTTCTTTTACAGGTACCTAGCATAAACTTTAATTTACATTTAGGTTTAGTGGAACTTGTTATGAACATAGTCTAGAATAAGCCTTGTGTGACCCTGATCCATTTTAGCTTATCTTCTTTAGATTATGTTTCTCTAAAAAGGATCAAGGCCAAACAAGTCTTACAGGTTACGATGTAGATATAATCTACGTAAATTGTGTTTCAGAGGGAACTTATGTTTTTTAACGTTACCGAATTTACAAAAGGAAAAAAACAAAACAATTTTTTTCTCAAAAAAAAAAACAAAAAAGCGCTGGAATTTTTCAGTTTATTGCTGTAAACTTAGCCTATTACAAGATAACATAAATGAAACGACTTAAACCGAAGTTTTTGCGATATTTTTTTGAAATGACGCTCGTTTCTTGTGACTGTTTCTTTTTCCTCAAAATAATTTGCAAATGAGGTGTGCTGAAGATTATGTGGGTGAAATGAAGGCAGGTGAATCAGGTCAGAATATTCAATTTGGTTTCATTGTCCTTGAATTTTTGGAGCACATAATATGGTTGAGCTTTGTTTTACTATCAAATGTACCTAATGCACATAGAATTGCACACACTTAAAGTAATCATCTGCCGAGCTTTGTCCCAACTACATAAAGATTGATCCTTACAGATCAATCTTAACATTTGTACTGTATTGTTAAACGGGCTGGTGTCCGCAACTCCACGTCAAAGCGCGTATTTTACTTATGGGGTATAATCTACCACGCGGGCCCAGTACGGGTTGGTAAATGTCACGTCATGTCTTCGATTTTTTGTTTCTAGGGCATGCCGGTTTCCTCACGATGTTTACCTTCACCGTTTTTGAGAGCAGTGGATGATGAAATAAATAAATTACACAAAGTAATGCGCCTGCCTGGGTTCGAACCCACGACTTACTGTTCGTAAGCCGGGGCCTCCACCATCGGGCCACCGCTGCTCTCGATCTTAACATTTTATGATATTTGTATTTCTATTGTGTCGCTATCTCAAACAAAAACTTAGTAAAAGCTTAAAAAAAAACATAGCTTTACTATGTTTCACATGACGCTTCTAAACCACATTCAACAGCAGCTGCCAGTGTTATCATTTGACTGAAATTCCCACTAAATAATTTGTTAAAAGCGTTTAAAACTACTGTACTGTGTACTGTCATCAACACGTGAACGTCAGAAACAGAACTATTACGTCAATGTTTTAAATCATGACAAAATTATTTACTGATTGTCATTTTTGTTTTTGCAGATTTTTTGCATTTATTCCGGTTAGACAATGCTTAGCCAATTTAATCACTGGAATCTAGAGGTTATAAGGAAGAAATCAATGTAAGTTGCATTATTAAATGCTACAATTTATGTGGGTGGCCTAGTCCTCGAACAAAAAAAAATTGTCTCCTTTATAAAAGGTGTAAAACACCTCTTCACGAAGCCGAAAGGCCTTTGTTCTACACATCAATGCGATCATTTTTTGTTTTACACCATACCTGGGAACCTTCTAGTTACGGAGATGTGGTCAAAGGTCAAAGTTACAACTTTTTGACCATTTTTTTTTTTAAATACAAGTTTTTTTTTGGAGAATTTTAACACCTCCACGACCCCTGTATTATTCAATTCATCTATCAGCTAAATATATTAAGGGCATAACATTGAGTTCTACCACAAAACATAATATTTTATAACCTCAAAAAAAAAGTGATTTCCCAGCAATCTTTTTTGCGTAAAGTTCCTTAGTTTGATGTACAGAATGCTTGGTTAACGGCTTTGTGATGAGGTGGTTTACACCCTGTATGTACTAAATTTAGCTTATTAACTGAAGAAACATTCGCACAAAAAAGTTGATGAAATCGTTTTTTGTGTTGATGTTCACCGATCATTCCATCCGGCAGCAAAAAAGTTGCTGAAACTAAGTCACCGACTTCTTTGTTTTTCTTATTTTAAACGTTTTGTGATTTTTTGGAAGTCTGATATTTATGTTTTTGAATACAAATGTTCTCCTGATAACGTGTTCGTAATCAATACGAGTATTACTCGTATTGTTAAAGTTATAACAATCTGCTAGGTTTATGAAATCAGTAAGAGATAGTCCAAACTAGAACAAATTGAACTTATATTGTCACTTACGGGATATCTTCCGTGATTATTTGTTATTTCGAGTTCCCGATATTTCGACGCTGTTGCAAGCGCCATGATCGCGGGTTGACTGGAGTATGCGGGTGGATGTAAATTAAATTGTTACGAGCAGACAAATCTGTCTACCCTCTTTCTTTGTCTTTTGCTACGCGCACTATTGGAACTCGACACTAAGTCACGACAAAACGCACTCACAGTATCACCAAGTTTTTTGGAGTTTTTTGTATGATGCCGGCTGCTACTTTTGAGCATACTCGATCATGGCGCTTGCAACAGCGTCGAAATATCGGGAACTCGAAATAACAAATGATCACGGAAGATATCCCGTAAGTGACAATATAAGTTTAGTTTTAAACCGTGAAAGCCTAAAACAGTGTTTAGAACAAATTGCTTTGTAAATAATTTATAAATTCATTAGCAAATACAAGACAAAACGTGGTTGGTGCAAATTAAACTCCTGTTCTGTGGTTACTTGTTTATGATTGAAAACAATGATAATAACGATGAATAAACTAAACAGTAATAATTAATTAGTTCTTGGTGAAATTGTGCCGTACCGTAAACAAACCAACCTTGGCAACAAATATTAATTATTTCGTCGGTACAAAAATGAGGTATTTTGAATCCCGAGGACGATAGGTATAATTTCGAGAATAAATTAATGTTTTAATCTTTTCAACAACAATAAAATCTTAGCAATAAATCCGTACTAAGCTTAAATTAAAAAATAAATATACAAAGAAAGAATGAATAGCCCCAGAGGAAACACCACGTTTTCTTCAGACATTTCAAAGTGAATAATTTATTACAATTATAATTTTTCAAATAAAGTATGTACCAGACAAGGCTTTAAAATTTGTACGCCTTGAAAGCTTTTTTTTCTGAGAATAAGAACATTTAAATCTTGAAAAATTCTGAGGCAGTTTGTGTTATAATTCTGGGAATTTATGATGAATAAGACAAAAATATTACGGGTTTCTAAGAGCCGTTTCTCACTGAGTATGTAACTGGATAAACTATTATTTTGTTACCAGTTATTAAGAATAAGCCAAATGTTAACAGTATCAGTGGGTAACAGTAACAGAATTATCAATAATGAATGCAGGCATCAAAACGATGAGAAGATTCGATTATAATTAATTATAAACTGCGAGTTTAAAAAGTCGTGAAACTTTGACTTGGTAACGTCAAATTAATTGTTTGAACCATTGTTACACTTTAAAACTGAATGTAAAATAAAACAAAGTCATACTGTTTATATATTAAGATTTTAAAGTTAAAAAAATCGTTAGATAGTTTAATAAATATCATCATCATCATCTCAGCCGAAAGACGTCCACTACTAGACGTAGGCCATCCCCAGTTAATAAATATATAAATTAATATTATGAACACGAGAAATAAAATAACATTGAAATGAATTAAAACTTTTCCTCGGCAGTCTACGTTAACCACACGTCAAAGCCATTTACTACGTCGAGACATAAAATACTGTACACTGTTATTTAGTAATCCATCAAACTCCTCAAACGTCCACATATGATGGTCATAGTGCACTTTTATGAATTTTTAACTCGTCCCCAATGGTTTCTGAAAAAACGAGTCATGATATTTTAATTGTAAAATAACTACCCCTTCGTAATATTTTGCTGTAGACTATTGTAACTTCCTAGAAATAAAATAGTATTGTTTTTAATTTTAAATGTGATATACGAACGTTTTGTCAACAGCTCTCGTACTTAAATAACAGTTTTGGGTCTCATTAACCAAAATTATTTTATCCAAAATTTGCCCTACACTCATATTTCTGTCTTTTTTTTCTATTATTAATATAATTTCCGATTATTTTTTTACGTGACATTGACTTGGATTTAATTTCTGACTTGTTGACATTGTATTTATTAGTCTTATTCTTTATTACACAAAAAAGCAACAAATATGCATATTACTTGCAATAATATAGCTTATGTACAAAGGCGAGCTTAACCCAGAGTTGGGTTTTCTTACAGCAAACCTAATTTTATTATTATTATTGAACGAAGTTTTATTATTATTTTATTTTTATTATTAGTCTTAATTTTTATATTAAAATTGTGATTTGTGTTTATCTCGTGTTTCGTAACGTGTATTTTTTTAATGCGGGGGAACCTGATATAAATTTATTTTATTTTATTTATTATCTTTCTAGTATATAAGCTTACTTTAGGTACTGTTAGTAATAACATAGCTTCCAAATGACACGTAAAATGCTAGTAAGGTTCAGCATCTACCTAGCCTTTTTCCAGCTATGTTGGGGTAGACTTCTAGGCTCACCAAATGCAGCTGAATACCAGTATTTTACATGGAGCGACTGCTGATATAATTTCCACAACCCAGTTAGTACTACGATATCTCTTGGTACTGCTGGTTGTCAGACTTTCAGCCCACTGACTACGTGTAATGAGAAAGCAACCTTAATTGTTTTAATAAAATATTTGCATTCCATTAGCTTGACCGTAATAATAAGATTAGGACCGTGAATAGCATTTTATTCAGAGTTTTGCCGTGAGGATTTTTATGACACCTTTATTGTGATTTATTTGCATAATAAATTAGTATTAAGAATAAAATCCCTGCTATTATATAAATGTGAATATAAGTTTGTTTGTTACGCTTTCACGCGAAAACTACTCAACCGATCATCATGAAACTTTGTACACATATTCTTGGAGGTATTAGAAGTAACATAGGATACTTTTTATTGAAAAAAAAAACTATCCCTTACTCGCAGACGAAGTGGCGCGGGTCAGCTAGTAAGGTAATATTTTAATAGGTTTAAATATTCGTGTTATTTATGTTTCCAAGGCACGCACCTCTGATTTTTTGGATGAATGTACTTATTCTATAATTATCACTTGCTTCTGTGAAGGAAAACATCGTGAGGAAACCAGCATGCTTGAGAGATATTCCTTGGCGGCATATTAAGCCAAGTCAGAGGCCCAAGAGCGGCTAAAAACTCTGACACCAGGTTAGGCAACTAATCACGATAAAGAAGAATATTTGTGTTCAAGTAAAAAAAATAAGCATTACGTATATACAAATAACATTACGACCCATTGGTAGTACTACAAGGAAATAGTCCAGTTGTTGAACCAGTGAAGTATAAAATGTGTAGATGAAAATATACCTACTTATGTATTTTTTAAGTTGCTTAGACGAGCACCTGTAGCTTTTTTTGTGTTGTTAGAAAATATATCTGAACTGAATGAATAGAACAAATGAGAACAAAGATTGAAACAACCTAATAATTGAGTTCAAAAAATCTATCGTTTTCAAATTTATTATACCGAAATAAATAACCCTTTGGTACTAATAAAACAAATGAATCATTATTTCTCTTCGTCTTGTTATAGTGTCATTGATTTGCTTCGATATTTAATTACATCTTCTACTGTCTTGAATATTTCAATTTCAATAGAAATGTCTAAACAATTTAGTGGAAACAAAGTTTCGAGACGAAACACGTTGATTGTATAATTAACTTTATTGATTTTACTTCTTGAACGTCGCTTCTAAACATCACACCTGTCACCGGTTTGACCCTCAAATAATTAAAGTTGAATACTTTGAAATTTATTTTCTTACAACAAATTTTTCTAAGTATATTAAAAAAAACTTGTGGAAACTTTACCTTGGACTGTGTGATGTATCTTCAAGAGCTATGAGGTCACTTACTATCATGTTATAACTAAGTTTATAATCACATTTTATTTGTTTACTTTCGTGTTTAATGTTCGTTCGGAGAGCGCGACGGGGCGTGCTTCTTGCTACGCCGGTGCGACTCAACTGGCGCTTCTACGCTGTAGGCTCGTAGACATCGCTACGAAAGTGCTACGCGGCTACGCTCGTAGCACATAAACTTTTTCTTTTTTACAGTACCTACGACACAACGTTTAGTTTTGCGTGTCACCTAACTTTGCAGTTTTATAACTTTATTTTGTAGTTTTTGTTAGTTAGCAATTTATGATAGTTTTCTACTTTTCTTTCACTCGGACCAATGTCATTGCCAATGCCAAATCGATATTCTACTCACTTCACCGTTCAGTTTTAATATACAGTTAGAACAATGTATTTGAAGGTTTTTTTTTAACGAAGTTTCTTTACGCTGCTTACGGGTAGTACGACTGTAGTATAATAATATAATATTCCTCATTCCGTTTCATTATTCTACTAGTGAAGCCCTTAAATTTGATACTCATAATTAGCGAGTAGTGAAAAAAAATATAATTCAACAATTAGTGGTGGCAGCCGTCTTGAATTTGAAATTTATTATAGCATATTATAATATTCTACTAGTCAAGCCCTTTCATTTGATAGCCACATATGTACTCTGCCATTTTGTGGCGACGGCCATCTTGGACTGATTTTTATCAAACATACCTAAAAACACTCCTGACTTTCAAACAATAAAAACAAAGTCAAAATAGGTTCATCAGTTCGGGAGCTACGATGCCACAGACAGACGCACACAGAAACGTCAAACTTTTAACACCTGCACCCCGACGTTTTTGCGTTGTGTTTCGAATTTCTAAATTGGCGATAGCATCAATAGATCTCAGGTTGTGGCGCATTTCTCATTGGATTATGAAAGTAAAGAAACCGAGAGTGCGTCTGTGATTGCGCATACATTTGTGCACTATAATATCTCCTGCGTACTGGGTTAATCTACGTTATGTTTGGTCACCGTGGCCGAAAAGCAGTCGGATATTTTTTTAATTTTCACTTTTTAACCGACTTCAAAATGGAGAAGTTTTTCATTTCGTCGGAACCTTTTTTATTCTTTTTTTTATGTGTGTTCCCCGATTACTCGAAGATGGCTGGACCGATTTTGTTTTTGTGTTTTGGGTTTGTAAGGATAAACTTCCCAGGTAGTCCCATAATCATCAAGTCGGGATCTGATGATGGGATCCCGGAGGAATAGAGAGAACTCTTCAAATTTTATAGGCACACTTGATGCGATTTGGGTAGTTTTTGGAGAGTACGTTCTTAAAGTGGCCACATTTCAATTTGGTGAAGATCTGATGAAGAACTTCGGAGATAGGCAACGGAACTCCTTAATAAATGATAGCAAATGGACGGGGATTGCTAAAATCTCATGTCTGTCTATTGTTTACACCAGTTCATAATGTAACATCACGCCGCTACGCTGTGAAGGGGTAGGTTGTGTAAACCACAAAAAAAGTGAAAAATAAAAAAATATTGCAAAAAATAAAACCGACTTCAAAAAACACAAAATAGTGAAAAATAACTTGAGCTTCAGAAGTCAGTAACAAAAAACTAAGTACCTAAATCTATCAAAACAAAGGTCACATACAATATTACGTCTCTTTATTCAAATGTTGAAGTAATAACACAAATATTTCCAACCCATTGAAAATGTTAAGTTCCGTCTATAATAAGAGAAGAACTGCATTACTTGCTTTTGAGAGAAACCGCTGACATACATATAAATCTTTGAATCTGCATTTAGCATATTTAATATACTCCGAGGCGAGTGAACTCAAGTGTACTGAATTTACATGTTTGAGTTAACGGCAAAATAAAAACGGATCTCAGTATGTAAGCTTAAACTAAGCTAAGCTTGTGTATTACTGTGCACACTGTTATATGATCGCTTTTATTGATTATTTTCAAAACCAAACCAGTCAAACTAAGTAACTTTACGCAAAAATTATTGCTGGGAAACTCTACTTTTTTTTGGGGTGAAATATCAGGTTTTGTAGCAGAACTCAATATAACGTACTCAGTACATGTACATGGTTTGAATAGTACGGAGGTTATGAAGGTGTTTAAAAATCTTACACTAGAAAACGTGTTTTATTAAATTGACAAAAAGTTTTAACTTTGACCCCCACCATGTCCGTAACTACAAGGTGCCAAGGTATGGTATACAGGGTGTAAACCACCTCATCACAAAGCCGCTAACCAAGTATTCTGTACATCAAACTAAGTAACTTTACGCAAAAATTATTGCTGGGAAACAACTTTTTTTTGAGGTTATAAATTATGTTTTTTGGTAGGACTTAATGTACCGCACTTAAAACATTGTGTTGATGGATGGATTGAATAGTACGGGGTCGTGGAGGTGTTAAAAGTCAAATACGTAAAATATGAATACAAATTACAGGAAATTGATGTTGCTGTTGGTTTGAGGAATCGTAAAAATGGCAGATGAGTATTCCTCCCCCGAGAGTTATTAGGGTTAAATGGGTCGTCGGGGGAGCACGCTGGGTTAGCAACTGAATTAATATAAAAAAGGAGAAGATTTTTATGATTGTAGCATTTGTGAAAAATATAAGACAACTAGCTGACCCACGCAACTTCGTCTGCGTCACATTAGAAAAAAAAAGGAAAGGAAAAAAAAAACCCCCGTTTTTGCAACATTTTTCATTCCTGCTCCGCTCCTAGTAGTTGCAGCGTGATGTTATATAGCTTATAGCCTTCCTCGATAAATAGACTATCCAACACAAAAAGATTTTTTCAATTCGAACCAGTAGTTCCTGAGATTAGCGCCTTCAACCAAACAAACAAACCAACAAACAAACAAGCAAACTCTTCTGCTTTATAATATTAGTATAGATAGTTAAGGTGAATGCTGAGTTTTCTTTTTCTGTAAAAGTGAAGGTTACAACTATTATTAGTTTCTAAGTTTTGAAGAAACATCACACACCACGGGTAATTAAAATTACCCATGAATAGGTTGGCCCACCTCGGGACCACTCCTACAGTAAGTGCTTTATTTTCATTGATATCTTTTGTCTAAGTGATCTGATCCATCAAGAGAAGTCATGCAACTCTCTATGTTTAATGAAAAACTAATACGCTTTCAGATGAGATAGAAAATTGCTTTAGTAAATTGGAGATTGTTTACTTCACTTTCTTTTATCAGACCCATATCTAAAATCAGTATGCAGAAAAGGTTTTAATCTGATAGTTTTTATTTCGATTAAGCATAAAGATTGCCAACTTGATTACTTTTTAAATACGCTCTCATTTCTCGAAAACCATATTCATTTCGTGATACGAATATGTATTGGATAAAAATAGATTTGAGTATCTTAACTATTAGATATGTTTTTATTTTATATGGGGTACAATTTTGCTTTGGCGAATAACACTGAAAATCCATGTAAAGTTGTATTCAGTGATGGGTTCTCTATATCATTATCATCAGCCTAGCCTTTCCCCAACTATGTTGGAGACGGCTTCCAGTCTAACCGGATGCAACTGAATACCAGTATTTTACATGGAGCGACTGCCTATCTGACCTCCACAACCCAGGTAACACTGGGTAATATGATATCACTTGTTAAGACTGGTTGTCTGACTTTTGGGGCCACTGACTGCCAAAGATGGACAAATGACAGCCGGGACCAACAGCTTAACTTGATAGGTTCTCTATTGAATAAAGTAATAACATTTAATTAAAAATGGAAAAAAACCCCGACACATAGGGTCATAATTTCAAGGATATTTTTGGAATTAAGCTTAAGGGTTGTGCGATTTAGTAGAAATTGTCATGTTACGAAATGACGTATTCTGTGTGTGTAGTATACTCGTAATAATATTATTTTCACTTCTCATGCTCTAAAAGTACGCCGTTATAGCCCTACGCAGCGGGATTAAAGTGACCGTTTATTCCCTAGGGAGTAAAAAGTAATTTAAAAATGGAACGATCTTTTACTCTGAAACATGGTCACAAAAGAGTAACTTCTCAAAGGTTTTATTTAAATTTCGAATTGGCATGCAAATAGAAAGCGGTTTATTGAAAAAATTAACTCTTCAACGCGAGAATAATGTATGGTTGTTTGTGTGCATCGTTGATTTTGAAAAGCAATGCCTCTGTTGGTAGCCGCTGCAGTAATGTAGGTACTAATTATCTGTGGAGTGTGGATCATCTTCATTGCGAAAATGTTGAAAGTTTGTGTTGCGTTTTCAATGGTTAATCTGTGACTGACCTGATAGAAGAAAAAATTGACCGCTCAGTTCAGAATTTTTGTCGAGTGTCAATTTGTTCAGTTTTAAATGACTATTTTTCCCGCACTCAAAGTGAAAAGTACAGTTTGCACCTCGAGACTAAACGCCAATATAATATACCCTCGCTTTCATTGCCTCCCTCGCAAGCTCGGGAGTCAAACCACCTCGGGTATACAGGGTGAAATTGAATAGATGCGACAAATTTAAATATACAATAATACGTGTTGTCAAGCAAATGTATAAAATATAAAATTAAAAAATAATTGATCAGTGTTACGAAAACCGTTAAAATAATAAAAGTATCAAAAATCTTGCCGACTCATCGCAGTGCTCAATATAGCGGTCATTTTCCTAATTTTGTCTTAATTTTTCTTATTTATTTTGCATATTACTGGAATACCGATAATTCGTACTTAAATAAAGATAATAACATCAACGGACCTTTTGAAAACGATAATCGCATAATTTTTTTTAACGATTTAGATTGTAGAAAAAACAGTTTATAATTACTATGTTACTGTAACTGAAGCTCCAATTTCATTTTGTCGCATTAATTAAAATTCACCCTGTATAATGGCTTCGTTTAGTCCCTCGTTATAAAATATACTAATTCCTCATTCCCTTTTAAAACAGTGTTCGTCATTCTACCAGTCAAGCCCTTTCATTTGATACCCATATTGAGGGAGTTATTGAATAAATTTAAATATGTAATCCGCCATTTTGTGGCCATCACTGATTTTTATCAAACACTCGACTAATTCACCTTTTTTGTTTGAAACAAAAAAATACAAAATCAAAATCAGTTCCCCGCTCGGGAGCTATGATGTCACAGACACACACACACAGACACGTCAAACAACACCCCGTCGTTGGGGGGTTAAAAAGTTATTAACGTTTGTACATCAAAAGCATGTCATTAAATCGACATTTCTTTACCACACAGTAACAACCCTAAAAGCAACATCGAAAATACCACGGCGCTGTTCACAGACAACTGAGCATCCGACTTTTTTCTCCATTTCCATTGCTCAGCAAACCGAAGACAAGAGTTAAACGAAATAAATTGCTCGCAGCGCATTTCGGTTATTTATACAAGACAGATCACGTTTTAATTTATCGTACCAATACGCATTTACAATCAACCACACACGAACACTAATAAGCTTAAAAACCTCATGCCAAAACCACCTTAATCTAAACTAACACACGGGTTATTTTCGCGTGTATGTTTTGCCAATGAGTAAAGCTTAAGTGCCGTGTTGTACAAACATTGGCTCTCAAGTAAATTACAATTACTTGAGACACGTATCTGTACTAGAGATCCTCTCAGTGTTCTCTAAAATTAACTAGGACTTCTGTGCCGGAGTCATTTGCATATGGAGATAAGTGGATCGGAATAGCTGTCAACGTCTCGATGATTTAGTGGTTGTAAACAGCTGTGACACTCGAGGCTGCGAATTTATGTTTAGAATTATTAGGTTTAAAGACTGTTTTAGACTTTCACGGTTTTTGATTTGATTTTCTTTTGTTTCGAACACCCGATATTTCCGCGGTATTCCCGCGATCATGATGCTTGCAACAGCGTCGAAATATCGAGTGCTCGAAACAAAAGAAAATCACGGATATAATTGTTTGAGAATATCATCTTTATGTTTGTAAACACAACCTATTCTGTCACCGTTGTCTATGATTTAATACTCTGTGCTACTCTATGGTTCGCCATCAATACGAATGTGTGTGCTCATCTGTTGTTCTCATTATAATTAAATAAATCCTGTTGAATCACCAATGAAAGTTTACTTTTCTGTCCGAATATTCTAACAATAATTCCGTAAGTACTTTAAGTGTAGGTTTAAAGAGTATGTTAATAATTTCGAACTGAGGGCTCCTTCTGCGAAGCAATCATGCTAGCGAAGGAGGTGGCGGACCGAGAGAGGGAGAGAGCCTCTCTTCCCGGCCGCCGCGGGAGACGCACCGGGCATCGGGGACCAAGTGGTGGCTACCGGACACCGTAGATGCGGGCCTGTGGACGGTTGGCTAGCTAGCCGTCCGTCCGTCTAACGACGACGACAGGCCGTGTCGACGGCGCGTTCGTGTTCCACGCGCGCCTCAAAGAGATATCACCATAAAGGGAAAAAAAAAAGAAAAAAGAAGGGCTAAATGATAACCGCCGCTCGGTTCGCTCTTGAGGTTAAGACGCGCTTGCAAATTTAGGTCTGTGTATGGGTGACACCCATTATATACCAAGATTTTTCCGGTCCACGGAAAGCACGTTAAGCCATCATTTGTAGATCTTTCACAGTACAAGTAGTCAGTAAAACAAAACTCTGGCAACCATTTTAAACGTTTTAATATTTGTCTGTCTGTCAGTTTGTGCCAGCTTAATTCCGTAATGGCTCGGCCGATTTAACGGAGTTAGTACTGGCAGATAGATGATGTTACAAAAAATAATTTGTTTGCTTTAATTTTTTATAAGGTTCTGTTAAAAAAATAATTATGTTGAAATTCTTAACAAAATCCGAGTCAAATAGGGAAGTTATATTTTTATAATCTATTCACGTGAACTAAGGTCACAGGGCACAGCTACTTTGTCAATAACCTACGTCAAAACTCAGAGGGACGAAAATGACACAAATTCGATATAAAAATGGACACCTCCATAAAAACTGTCCATCCCGATAAAAGTTTCGCCCCCATACCTATCTGTATGGGGGCGAAACAGGGGTCAGGTTTTAACCCCCATTATAACTGTGACGTTAAAATAAAGGAGTATGAACATTCATTTCACTTGTCAGGTCCAACGTATTAAGTGCTTTGAACCTGACCTTTGGCTTCAAAGTTGTAAATCCCCTGGAGCCGGAAATGCCGGATAACTTTTCGTACAGTCCTCAGTTTCGTTAGTTTGTTAGCGAAAAATGTTTTTAATGAATGGCATTAATTTACAAAAAGGGTAACTGGTTAATGCTAACCTGAACAAATTATGAGATAGAAATTCTTAGAAGTGACATTTTGGCATTACCTAATTTAATGCCTCATGTCCTTTTCATATTTGACAGTCGTTACAGGTAGACAGTGGCCCAAAAGGAGTATCACGTTAAGTACTAATTCGGTTGTGTACGTCAAATAGGCAGTCGCTCCATGTAAAATACTGGTATTCAGCTGCATTCAGAAAGACTGCAAGCCGTCTCCAACATAGTTGGGGAAAGGGTAGGCTGATGATAATGACATAGAGAACCCATCACTGAATACAACTTTAAATGGATTTTCAGTGTTATTCGCCAAACAAAATTGGTAGTCAAAGCAAAATTGTACCCCATATAAAATAAGCAATATTAATTTAAAAAATACAAAAATATTTATTTATTAAGTGCTAGGCAGATTATGATGATGATATCCTTTTTTATCTATTGGATAAACGTAAGTTTTTTTTTTTTTCAAAGGAGTCTGCCCAATACACCGTATCATACGAGGACCGTGCTAGAAACGTATCAGGCAAAAAATATTCATTGACCGTTCCGTTACTGACCAATACCATCACGTGTCATGGACGTAGCGTAGTAGTTTGTGTCGTGTTTCTTGTCGTGCCTAATATGTTCATAACATGGTACGATGTAGGGTGTAGTGAGCAAACTTCTTATTAGGGAACTTATATAAGTAATTAATGTGAAAAATAACTTGTAAACAAAAACACTGATGTTCTTTCGGTTAATTAATTACATGATGCATGTGTTTTGAGTACTCACCAAAAACATATTACGTCTGCCATATTAAGTCTGCCTTTATTTATTTAATGCACAATTTACACAACCAATTTCACACGTTAAGCTTAAAACTAGTGAGTACATGACCCTGTTAGGCAAGATAACTTAAAACTAATAACGAATATTGCAGAGAATCTATTACACATTGAATATTACACATTTAATAAAATATTTGAAATTAATTCTTCCTTGTTTAACAATGTAGGTAATGAGATTAACGTCGCTTTCAACATCAAAGCTTTATTTCGATAGAACATTTTATTTCCCCGAATAAAATTACATAAAATTATAATTTGCATGAATAATTTTAAGGCCGCCATGTTGGTGACTCAGGTACCTTGTCATGGATTACGAAGTCTAACACAAAGCTTTCATGAATTGAGACGTAGACTTTACATTGCCAAAAAGAAGAAAGCTCAACATTACTATCAAAGTATTTGAAAAGAACATTCTATATGAACAGTAAAACTTGGTACATCGTTAAATTGTTTATTAGGTCCTTACTCCCAACTACCTTAGCGGCACGGAATGTGGCCCAAACATAAACAAACCGATAACAGGCGACTTTGGTATCGCGTATGAGAATTTCAAGTGGCAGTTTGTCAGGACATTAATGCTCTTGTTAATTTAAGAGGGTAAGCACAAAAAAGTTAATTTGTTTATTTTCTGTGACGTTTAACGTTAGTTTGTTACTGGAACGCAAAGAACACAGGTAAGTTAAACTTCGATATTAAAATGATCGTGCTTTTAATCTTTATTGTTTTATTTTTTAATTAATCTGCAGTAATTAATGCTTCCAGAACTGAGACATAATGCCCCTAACTTCAGCTCAAGTTGCTCAAGCTGTGTTGCTTCGGAACCAGGGGCGAACGCAGCGAGAGATTGCTGAAACTTTAAATGTACCGCGTACAACACTAAGGTATGCCTTAAAAAGGTACGATCAGACCGGCCTATACACAAGAAGGCCAGGAAGTGGCGGTATTAGGTGTACATCAGCACGACACGACTGATTTATCGTTCTCGCAATTTTGAGAAATCGGTTCCTTACTGCGGTTGAAATACGGCAGCGACTACAAACGGCAAGAGGGGTCGACGTAAGTGAGCGGACAATAAGAAGGAGAATGGAGGAACGGAATCTGCGTGCTCGAAGACCAGCTCGAGGTCCAGAATTGCTCCGGCACCATCGTGTAGCTCGACTTCGATTTGCTCGCGAACACGCCAATTGGACTCACGAGCAGTGGAGCAAAGTTCTGTGGACGGATGAATGTAGAGTGGCCTTAAGAGCTCCAGATGGCCGCGAACGTGTGTGGAGAAGGCATGGGGAGAGGTTTCTGCCAATTACGACCACACAAACCGTTAGTTTCCATGGTGGATCAGTTATGGTTTGGGGAGGGATCTGTTCAGACGCACGCACAGAATTGGTAGTCGTACCAGGTCGTCTAACAGCAGTACGATACATTCAGGAGATCCTCCAAGAACGCGTTTTACCATTCGTGGCATTCCTCGGCAGCGAAAATTTCATTTTAATGCAAGACAATGCCCGACCTCATACAGCTCGTTGCGTGGATGATTACCTTTCTGAGGTGAGAATCACGAAATTGGAGTGGCCAGCACGAAGCCCAGACCTGAATCCCATAGAACATGTCTGGGACATGCTTAAAAGACGCATCCGATCCAGTCCTAACCCTCCAGAGACTATCGGTCAATTGAAAACCGCTCTGGTGGCCGCCTGGGACGAATTACCACAAGTGGACATTAAAAACATAACCCACAGCATGCCTGATCGCATGCAAGCGGTCATCAGGGCCAGAGGTGGAAATACCCGCTATTAATTTTAAGTACCATAGCTTTAATTTGTAAATTTAATTTAAAAACATTTTTTTTTAAACTTCGAGCTTAATGCGTTTTCTGGTTTTGTTAAATTTTATTAAAGTTAACTCACTTTTTTGTTAATTAATCGTTAGCATATAAGATCTAAATAAACATTTAAGTTTTACAACAACAAAAAAACCCTGTTTCGCTTTTCATTTTGATAATAAACAACATAACGCACTTGGGCCACATTCCGTGCCGCTGAGGTATGTTGGCTTCCAGTTTAGCCGAATGTAGCTGAATACCAGTAATTTACATGGACTACTATACCTCACTCATTGAGAACAATTAATTAATAATGCAGCACACAAATAGATAACGATAAGAGAGACACAGCTGGGCGAACTTCTGTTGCAACAAACATTGCATAAAGTAAACTTTATTCTTCTAAAACTACGTACGACGCTAGAAATTTAAGGCCAAAATGTTACCACCAAAGTACGCGTACAAAACGACACCATTCTTTTAATTGCCTAAATATATAAAAACCCTTAGGACCGTAGAAGATATAGAGGCTTGAAAGGATAAAGGGCAAGTCTTTACCCAGCACGCACTGAGACACTTAGGGGTTATAAAATAAGATGAATCTGTGAGTCACATATTTTTTAGATATGAGTTCAAACAATCAACTCAGCCTAGCTCACTTCATAGGCCTTAAGCTTCCCCCAACACCATGTCTTCGAATAACTAAAACGTCGTCTTCTGACCATTTAGCTGAGGGCGTTTCATCACATTTGTAGATTTACGGCCTCCCCCAAGATTGTCTCCACTCCTGTCTGTACTTATTGGCATGGCGTAATCACCTCTTAGGAGGATCTCGTCTAGTCTATTCTGTCTATTCTGAGCTTAAAAACATAAAACAATGGATCTATTAGCAATTTTTTTTATCAATTCCTTTGAACCACGTCCTGTCCATCTACCAGAAACCCGATCAATACGAATCTTTTATTCATTCGCCAGAATTTGAAATAAGAGAAGTGTTCCGGCTCCTTAATGCACAAACGAATATAAATTCGGAAGATGTTTTCTATCAAGAATATTGTTCCAGTCACGATTTGAGGAAATCTCGATTCAAGTGGAGTTCGCTTTTGTACGTAGGAATCGAATAAACAGCCTTATGAAATATTTATAGTGTGCGGCGAACCTTCGGTCCGTCGTCATTGGAAAATTTTCGTCGTCGCTGTTAAGCTTCGTATTCATTGGGAAATAAAGTTGTGCAACATTATTTGGAGGAGCTCAGTACAATGCTCGAGGACCTCAGTAGAGTTTCCGAAAGGGGTTCTTAAAATGAACACGGACAAGGCGAAGGTCACGTTGAATGCCCATGTCAGACCCACTCCCAAAACCGCAGACTCTACACTCGAACTGTAGACGAAACCTGGGACAAACGGTCCAGTTAGGTAGGTCTAACTTCGAGAAAGAGGTCAATCTTCGAATTCTACTAGGCTGGGCAACGTTCGGGAAGCTGCGTGGTATCTTCTCGTCCAACTTACCGCAGTGTCTCAAGACGAAAGTTTATGACCAGTGTGTGTCGCCAGTGATTACACACGGGACCGAAACGTCGTCGCTTACAATGGGCCTTATCAAGTGGCTTCAAGTCACCCAAAGGGTAATGGAGAGGGCCATATGCTCGTAGTTTTCTTGCGTGTTCGCATCAGAAATGAAGAAATCCGCTAGAGAACCAAAGTCACCGACGGAGCCCGTAGAATTGCCAAACTTAAGTGGCAGTGGGCAGGGCACATTGCTCGCAGAACGGATAGCCGATGGGGCTGAAAAGTTCTAGAGTGGCGACTGCGAACCGGAAGACGATGAGTTGGAAGTTCCCCCACTAGGTGTACCAATGACTTGGTGAGGGTTGCGGAAATCCGCTGGAAGCGAGTCGCACGGGACCGGTCAACGCAAATGTGGCGTGTGGGTTTTAGAGGTGATTAAAGTGAAAATCTTGTACCAAAAACTTGTTTTAAAATTAAACTTGTCAAAAAGTTGGAACTTTGACCCCCTATATCTCCGTAACTAAAAGGTTCCCAGGTATGGTGTAGAACAAAAAATAATTGCAATGACGGGGAGAACAAGTGGCTTTCAGCTTCGTGAATAGGTGTTTTACACCCTTTATTATGATGACCCCACAAACTGGAATAGAAAAATGTGGCTACACCTCTTAGCAGGCTATGAATTACAAGCTTGCATTGTAATTTTAAACTTTGTTTCCAATGCATACGCAGCTTTATTCGTGTTGGTGAAGTTTTATCTAGAGTTGTAAAGTTTATAAACATAGAAACTTCTCTCGGTTATCTGTTCGCTTTGTGTATGGAGAACATTTCTGAACAAGAATTAAAGACTCGTTTGCCAAATCGTTTGTGCCAAATGGGGTGACCACCCTTTTCAGTATTTTGGTAAGTGTTTTGATTTTTGTTTATTACGGTACATACATACACCGAAAAGTGAACGAGCCTACGATTATAACTTTGATTACGAATGTTATTAAAAAACCTTTTAATAAAATAAATTTCTTAGCATCGCTTGTTTGCGTATTTATGAAAGGAAAGTATAAGTAAGTAATAAGTAACCTGTATAAAAACTGCCGATTTTTTATTTTGACTAAACAATCAGGAAGAAAGGTATAAGTCAGAAATTGTAATTTAAGCTTTAACCTAAAATATAACTGCCAAGTTTAAGATAAATTATTAAAAAGTTGGAATGTTTTCCTCTTGAAATGCGATTAATTACGGAGATTCAGAGCAATGAATAGTATCACTTTTAAATTATTTATTATCTCTAGAATAAATGAGTACTACAAACATTATACATTACCTTAATTTAATGATTTAATTATTGATTGATATTATAAAACCTACTATTTTTTGTTGTAAAAAGATAAATTATTACAGTGCTACTCCCATTATACTGCATATGAACTGCCTCGTTGGTCTAGTAATCGCAAGCGCAACTGTTGTGCCTGTTTGATGGCAATAGGCTCGCCCCTATTACGTGGTACTTAATCTTAACTGGCAAAATATGGGTGCACCATTAGGTGTACCTCTGTCAATAACCTTTGGGAATTATAGGTGTAATTTTTAAGTCATGTTAACCCTGGATCACTAACCATTTGTAAAATGACGACACGTCATTGTGATTTAGGTGGTTTGGTAAGATCCCAACCCCTGCCACCCCTGCAGGGCTAGCATGGGCAGGGGATAAAACTTTTCTTCACCGGTTATTTCCACTGACTTGTCCCTTGTCAGTGGAAATAACCGGTGGAGAAAAGTTTTATCCCCTGCCCATGCTAGCCCTGCAGCCGTTTCTAATACCTTCCCAATTTGCAGTGTCTATGACCCGCAAACACTAATTGCGAATGCACGTTCATTAGATTCGGATATTTCGTGTACTTAATCGTCGTAATTTAGTAAGGGTTAGTGTCCACGTAACTATTTTGGTGTCTTATACCCTGAAGAAATAAGGTCGTTTTTTAGATTTGGAAAATTTATTACCCTCGGGATGGTTCTAGAGTCAAAACGTTCCTAGAACTCGCAAAACTTGCAGTATTGTCCTGCAAGAAAACGTCGTATAGCCACAAAAAAACAGCCAACGCTGGAAAAGGCGATTTGCAGAGAGTATATTGTTTCTATTACCCCCTACTAGGACTTTGTTGCATCCGGTTGGAGTGGAAACCGACCCCAACATAGTTGTTAAATGGCATTAATTAAGTACTTAATTTAAACCTTATGAAAAGTGTAATTTATTTTTTAAAGAGGAACAATTAAATCGTAGCGCCTACATTAATAAATCTTCTTTTACTTTCTAGGATAATCCTGGCTTACTGCCAAAGACTTGGTTTTTTGTTTTCCGGGTTTCTTTTACTTTCAAATTAACTCATTTTTAACAGTTTTATGGTAATGTTATTTTAAATTATTTTCTTGCCCATTTTTATCAGTCATCTTTTTAGTTGATCTTTCTATAATTGCAATTATAAATGATTAACATTTACAGGTGATATTGGTGGTTTAGTGGCAGTCAAGGAGTCCGCATTTGTGCCCAATTGATGGACATGGGTTTACCACCTATTATCTACATGGGATTTAATGATAACTGTCGAAATGTAGATGCACTATTTGGCATATCACCTCTGCCAAATGTTATGTTATGTTAAATAGTGAATAACAGAAAACTTATCTAACTAATTCACTGATGGAAAGCTAGAAAACAGGGCTGTTTGGCAAATTAATAGTTAGTTAAATATTATTTTTCACATAACTCTTGTTTAAATCAGTGTCCATTGAAAATTTATATTTGGGAACCTAGATATTCTTTAAGCTAATCGAAATAAACACACACTAAATGAAATAATGAAATACGCATGCGGAGCTTGCGTCTCTCATACAAACGTAATACCAACATAATTTGTAAATTAAACGTATTCCTAAGGTAGTGTGTATTAATTTCGATTGGATAACAGAATATCTAGGTTCCCAAATATATATTTTGATTGGACACTGATTTAAACAAGAGTTATGAGAAAAGTAAGTTTTCTATGGAAATTTTAAATTCCTCATATCTTGTCTTTGTATCATTGTACTCTGAATAAATACACACTCCCTTAAGAATATGTTTGATTTACAAATTATTTTGGTATTACGTTAGTATGAAATACGCATGCTCCGCCGGCCCCTTAAGGCTAGGTTGGAGTTACTATAAAACGATATCAAATTAATGCCACACCACTAAGTTTGGTGCCCCGAAAGAATTCTTTTGCAGATATTGTTTAGTTTGCAAATTAGCCTTGTATATTTTAGTAGACACATAATTGTGTTTCAGGGAAAGAAGCAAATTTTGTTTACATTTCAAAACAATCCTCCATGAACAATCAACGTAGAAAACTTTATTTTAAATAGGTATAACCCCATATCTAAATAAACGAAGTATAGCTCAATAATTACCCTTCAAAATTGAGTGTTGAAAAAGATAAGCTTAATAACGCTTTACTGCAGTACGATAAATAAATATTCTTTAATCTCCACTGCGCCAAGTCGGCATTCGGCTGTCGGCATTCGGCTATCGGCATTCGGCTTTTGGCTCCCGGCCTCGGTGAGACGATATCAATTAAAACGCTGAAGGCACACCCGTATAACTTCTTATCGTTCGCCGCCTGCCGTCTGCGAACAAAAGAAACGGTGTCTATCTTTCTATACCCTGACACTGCTACTATTGTAACTCGATTCATTATATACTTTAATTATGTGAGACTTTAGGTTGATGTCATCGGGCTCATGAGAACACATGACACAGGAGTATCAGAATATTATTCCTTACTTTGTTCTTTGGGTGAAAATATAAATTTTATTGTAGTGAAAATGTCGCACATCACAGGCTATTATGGTCAAAGATGTAAAATTTACAAACAAAAAAAAAATTACACGTGAATTTTGGAAGATGTCAACACGAATTTAAAAGTTGTTCATCAAAACTCTTGGTAAGATCCCTCAGAATCCACGAAAAGCTGAAATAAAAGTCAGTTAAAATTTGGAACAATATTACCGTCAGTACGAAATGGCGATGCGATGATTAAATCTCCAATATTGGACAATTGCAAGAGAACTGTGGGTAGAAATAAAACGTACAGCGTAGTAATAGGTTAGCCGCTGTTTCACTCGTGTGGAACTAACTTTGCCTTTCCGGGATGAAATATAACCTGCTTCCGATGCTGGACGGGGAATTAGCCGGATTGAAAACTTGCCGAGAAACTAAAATGATACTTCTAATGGATTTCTGAAAGATAAACTTAGAAGTTTAATTTGTATTGCTGGATGAACTTAGGAACGTTTAGCACCGAATTAACATTGGATGAATGAAATGGCGGTAGGTCTCGGGAATAATCTGCGAAGATTTTGTAACCCTGTCTTGCATGGATCGAAATATTAGGCTAAAATAGAAATAGATCAAGACCACACACACACACACACCCACATACCCTCACACACACACACACACACACACACACACACACACCACCCACACAGCCTCTGAACCTGTGTTATGCAAATAAATGATTTGTATTTGTTTTTGATGTAAGACGACTGAGATGTCGGTGACCGAAAAGTTGTGAAGTAAAGGATGACGCACGCTAGACCGTGCCGGGTCCAAGCCGAGTGTCACCCGTGCAATTTTTTATGGACACGCTCACGCTTCCAAACCGTTACCGAGCAACGGACAATGGATTGTGCAACGGCCAACACTCGGCTCGGAGACGGCACGGGCGGTCTAGCGTGCGTCATCCTTAATCTGTTGTCACGGCATGGTCATGTGATGGGGAAAAGGCTCGGATACGGCACGTTCTAGCGTGCGTCATCCTTAATCAGTTGTCACGGCATGGTCATGTGATGGGGAAAAATCACTAAAACGTTGTAAGTAAAGTTTTGACTGTGAATTAGGAAGGAAAGACCAGAAAGAGATGGATCAAGTCTTTGAATTTATGACTTAAAGACATACGTCACCATACAAAACGTTCATTACGAGTATGTGATTTATTTACTTACATTTGTGAGTTGTCATCTCACTGCCGACGCTTTTTACCTACGACAGTACGGAGACGATATTTGCATTTGGGGTGAGAGGTTGTTTGTTTGTTTCTTTGTGCAAATCAAAGTTGTAATTTTTCTCCAAAACTACTAGTTCGATTTTGAAACTGTTATTAGATATTTTACGTTACAATCTTATCGTAATTATATATCTAAAATGAGCTCAAACCTATTTAGACAAGCTCCAACGAAATGTCAACTTAGTTTCAAGTTAAGCATTCGTGAATTTCCACACTAAATCTCTACAACAAACGGCTATGAATAGCACAATAATTAAAAGGAATCCTAAAATAACTGGAATTCATTCCGAAAGATAAAATAGGATAATGGAGTGGCTGAGCCAGTTGGAATTTTAATACCTAATTACAACACTTTATCTTTAAAAAAGTAATTGCTTGGAATGATGGAATTTTTACAAGACATTTAAATTATTATTGCGGAGATTAAACAAATACTTAAGGATTCTGCTTGTAGCCTGTAAAAGTAACATTGAATATTGGGATAGCGTCCACGTAGGTTTTAAAACCGTAACGTAGATAGTGGTGACTCTCAGACCAGTGGGCCTCAAAGTGATATTTGATCACCGATTGGAAATAAAATAAAATAAAATAAATAAATATCGCTGGACATTAACACACAGCGCCACCTAGTGCCACACTTAGCAAAGCTTGTGTCGTAGACACTAGATAGTTGATATACTACATAATATCCTTTTTTGTTTGTAAATACATACATACATATAAACATACATGACTCGGAAACAAATCTCCATGCTCATCACACAAACATTTGCTCCTACCAGGATTCGAACCCAGGACCCTATGAGCGTAAGGCAGCGTCAATACCACTACGCCATTCGAGTCGTCAAATACTACGTATCGGTAAAATTCACCTCATTTTAGCGAAATATTAGTATTTCCACTTAAAGGGTGATAGGGACTCGAAAGGCAATTGGGACGAAATTTTAAGAAGTATTTTTACGTTTATTCTATGCTATTGGTAGCCTCCATTATCTCATCTGCCTAGCCTTTTCCCAACTATGTTAGGGTCGGTTTCCAGTCTAACCGGATGCAGCTGAATACCAGTATTTTACATGGAGCGACTGCCTATCTGAGTTCCACAACCCAGCTTAGTACTCGGTAATACAGTATTATTTGTTATTCATGTTTTGTTTGATTTCACTTCTCTAGCTAGCTGACATACGTAATGTTCCAATCAAAACCAAACAAATAAATGTCTGCGCCCGCGTCTATGTACGTCAGTGTTGCCAGTGAAAGTCATGGCATAGATTGGCGAACAGTATTCCTTACGTGGGGTGTAATTATTATTTTCTTCATAACATTTATTTATACTTCACACATTTGTATTGTTTATTCGTCTACACTTTATTTTTATTGTTATCCGTATCTGGCCTGACCGTGGTGGCATCAGCTTCACTTTGGGCCCTAATGGAATGGAATACGACATTTTTTTAATGTTACAGCACCATGCCGAGATAGGAGCCTTTTAGCCTCGTACAGGACGAGTTTCGTTTCTTTTTTTTTATCCGTTTAATTTTTATGTGTTTTGTCCTGTGTGGGCTAATAAATGATTTTTCTTTCTTTCTTTCGAAGATCCACAAATGACAGCCGGGACCAACTGTTTAATGTGCTTTCCAAGGCACGGAGGAAACTCGGTATGTTAAGGGTGGTCACCCATCCATAGGCCAGCCTAGGCAAGCACGGCTTAACCTTTAGATTTTTATTAAATTATTACATTTAAAATTCCAAATACCTTTAAAATTACAAATTAATATATTCAACGTTGATATTCAAAATGACTTAACGTAACACGATTGGACAAACTATTTGGTTTACATTTTACTATACTTATAATTTGTGGATTAAACTGTTAACCAAATAGCTTGTTCGACCGTACTACTAGGTACTCATCTGCCTAACGCTTCGTGGATTACAGGCGTGATGTTATGTTTTTAAAGAAAAAATCAAATTCAAAATTTCAAATTCAAATTCATTTATTGGTTTGATTTTTGGTACATTTTACATGAGATGTTAAAAATAAAAAATAGGTTCCTCAAAAATCTACCATAAAGGTGTACACTTTAAAGTAACTTTAATTATTGTCACACACATGCCATCCCACTGAACAAACTAATGCGAAGCGACAGACTAACTGCGTTTTTCCGTCCATTAATGACGTCATTCAAAGGTCACAATAGAGTTTGTCTAACAACAATCGTTACTTACCTTTATTGTATATAGAAGGACTTGCACAATTACGCATCGCAACATTGCAGTGCTTTTACACGAGCAACTTTTTGCGTGGCAGTTTCCTTTTTCTTTTTTTCAAATCTCCCTTACAACTATTATATCATTACAAGTCATCCTAATGCGATAACTTAGTCTCAAAATTAACTTACATTAAAAAAAACTAGTACTACTAACATAACAACATTAATATAATCATAGCTTTTAAACTAAGTTTCCTAACTATAAAATTAATTCCTAATTATAATTTAACATATATAAAATAAAATAAAGAACATTTAGCCTACTCTAATCTTCACTATAAAATTCATTCAAATGACGAGTAAATATGACGTGTAATATATACTAGATGACCCGAATAACATAGTGGTAGTGCCGCTGCCTTACGTTCTTAGGGTCCTGGGTTCGAATCCCGGTAGGAGTAAATGTTTGTGTGATGAGCATGGACATTTGTTTCCGAGTCATGGATGTTTATATCTATAATAAGTATGTATTTACAACCAAAAAAGTATATATGTAGTATATCGACTATCTAGTGTCCACGACACAAGCTTTGCTTAGTGTGGCACTAGGTGGCGCTGTGTGTTAATGTCCAGCGATTTTTATTATTTATTTTTTATTATTAAATATATCGATCTTGACGTGAAGATCGTTAATAACCCGAATTGCGCAAGTCAATAGTGTTAGCGAGAAGGTTGGTCCTGGCTAGTACTATGGAGCAATCTGGAGCAACAACGTTAAAATGCAGCAATTGTTTCGGGACTATTGCTTCTTATTGCTCCACATATTTCACGTTTCTCAATGTTGCCAACATGAGTTGCCGAATTTCCATTAGGTTTAGAATTTGTTTTCGTTTGTGCGTATTATGACTACGTCTCGTTTTTTCTTAATAGAAAAGTTGGCGGGAACGGTGGTTGGTTGTAAAGTTGTAAGTTGCTCCGTATAGACCATGCATTATGGAGCAACTTAACTGTGTGGCTGTTTCTGGCAACAGGTTGTTACATTTTGCCGTCGCTCTTAATTGCTGGATTTAAATAAATAAAATAAAATAAATAAATAAAATTCATTTAATTCAGGTCATTGACCCATATTAGACACAAAAACAATAGTATACAAAACGGTTGCTAGCTGATTGATAAATAAATAAATAAAGTTAATTCAACTTTTACGATAACGATTTAGTCGTGATGTCATAGTTGACGAGAATTGACCAGGATTGAGCAATTTTAGTTGCCGTCTACGCGTATCTTTATGTTCTTTGTCGTTTATCTAACGAGACCTTTTTCAGGTGACTGATCCACGTGGCAAAATGCGATGTAGTGATTTTTTTTGTTCAACCGTACAGATATACGTCTCGGTACCGTTTGTTATTTTGATTTAACATAAACTTCCTTATCCGGAAGAGGTAAGTAGAGGTATATCATAATATCCTAAAAATACATATAATTACTAGTATTTGTCTGTAAGGTGTAATAAGTACAATATACATAATATACAGCTACATAGACTTATGTTACAAGGACGCCTTTTTTCCGCTCTTAACTGAGCGGAAGGGAGAGTCAGATTTCTACTGACTAAAATTCATCCATGTTCCTTCTTAGCGCTTTGTGTTCTAGGGCCGCGGCATCTCTTCCGAACAGTCCCGCAGCCTCGGCAGGCATCGGCCCTTGCGGACCCCTTCCTGTGTTCTTATATATCATGAGGCGCGCGTGGAACACAGACGCGCCGTCGACACGGCCTGTCGTCATAAGATGAATGGATAACGAGTTAGCCCAATACTCACCATCCATAGGTCCCACGATGATGTTCAACCTTAGAAATGGATTCAAATCCACGTTCAGCAGGCGTATTTGTGAGTACTACACCAACAAAACAGTTCTTATTTATGACCATCTATAAATCAATTAAAACAGTCAGGGTAATTCATTGGCTTAATAAAAGACAGCCTAATTCCAGCAAAATTGTTTCCATATTAACGAATAAAAAACAAAAGTTTCCTCGAGTTTTATTTCCCATTTTCTAATAAGTGGTAACTACAAGTTGTGGCCTTTTGAATAAGCAACATATTTTCACCCACAAAAGAGCTTTGGAGCTTTGAATCCGTGAAAATACGGGTTGAATTTATCCTTCATAATTATCTAAAGGAATAATGTTTGTCCGCGGATTTATAATGTAGGAGTTTGTGGAAAAGTTTTAGTTATTGTTGTGCTTAGACGCAACGGTCTGAATAGTTAATTGGTTTGTTTTAGGATAATCTGTTACTGGCTGTATCACATTTTTGAGGTTTTGAGGCTGTAAAAGCTGAGTTGATGATATTACTGAATCATCATCATCATCATCATCATCAGCCTATAATGTTTCCACTGCTGGGACACGGCCTCCTCTAAATGAGAGGGAATGGGCTATAATCTACCACGCAGGCCCAGTGCGGATTGGTAGATGTCACATGTCTTCGAATTTTTGGTTCTAGGACATGCCGGTTTCCTCACGATGTTTTCCTTCACCGTTTTGAGAGCAGCGGTGATGAAATAAATTACACAAAGTAAGGCGCCTGTCTGGGTTCGAACCCACGACTTACTGTTTGTAAGTCGGGGCCGCCACCACTGGGCCACCGGTGCTCCCACCACTGGGCCACCGCTGCTCTATTACACATATTACTGAATAATTCTATTTTTTTATCTACTTATTAAAAATCAAGCAGTAGGTAGGTAAATCAAACATAAAGTGATCGCCTGAATAAACACAATAAATGCAAAACTATACTAGTAGTAGAAAGGAAAGGAGGTTAAATTTGTTCGTAAGTTTGTATGTGGGGTGTAATCTTCGGAACTAATGACAATTCTAAAAATTATTTCGCGTCACAAAGCTGTTATTCGCTATAAATTTTATTTGTAGCATGCATTTTATTTATTAGTCATGCTATCAGAAGAGGTTAAGGCTTTGCCTCTCATGCCGACAACCTCATTGAGAGGGTTCAAATCCGGGCAAAAACCAATTTGACTTTTTCAATTCATATGTGTAAGTGCTTTGTAATTATATCTTGGAAAGTAAAGGAAAACTTCATGAGGAAACCAGGACTTATCTATACTAATATTATAAAGCAGAAGAGTTTGTTTGTTTGTTTGGTTGAACGCGCTAATCTCAGGAACTACTGCTTCAAATCGAAATTTTTTTTTGTGTTGGATAGTCCATTTATCGAGGAAGGCTTTAAGCTATATAACATCACGCTACGACCATAAGGGGCGAGCAGGAATGAAAAATGTTGCAAAAATAGGGATTTTTTTCTTATGTGACGCAGACGAAGTTGCGTGGGTCAGCTAGTTATTAATATAAGTCCGAAATCGCCAACCCGTCTTGAGCAAGCGTGGTGATCAATTCTCGAGCGTTCTATATATGAGAAGAGGTCTTTGCCCAGCAGTGGGACAGTAATTAGTAATAGTAATGCTAGTTCTGTATAAAATCTAAGAAAACATTTTAGATACAAAGGCAGTACTTGGTACTTATTTAAACATAAACAAAATAATTCCAAGCAACAAATGATTTTATTTCGTTTGAAAGCCTTCATTTTAAGCAAAGTAACTCAGTTAAATCAAAATATCGTAAACTACCGTCGTCTGGCGGTGTTTTAAAACTAAAACAGCGGAACTTCCAAGTAAATAAAAGTTAAACTGTACTTAAACGTACAAGGTTACTTCTATCTCATTACTGGAGCAGAATTTAGGTGTTTGGCTGGCAGGGAAGAAAATAATAAAACTGCAGTTTAGTTTTAGAACAGTTCAATTTGAAAAAAAAATATGCTATTTACATAACACCTTTATTTATATGGTAATCTGTACCCATACTTTTATTTGGAGATGTCATCTCTTTATCAACATGTATCTAGGCTAATGATCTCTGTCAGCCATCACCTTCTGAACGGTGTTCTTTTTGAGAATTAAAAAATAAATAGTTTCTATGAACTCGATAGATGGCGTTGATTCGACTACGTTACTAGGTGCGAAAGCCAAAACGCTCGAAAAAACCACACGTCACACACGCTCGTTGACTTACACTTTCGTTTGCATAAGCGTCCGAATATAACCATTAGGTCCAAGCGAAATTATGTGAAGTTCTGTTCCTTGCAGTAACGTAGTCAGACTAACGCCATCTATCCAGCGACTAGGGAAGAGTTGAACAAGAAAATCCCTCATTCAGATCCTGTTTGACATCCATGTTCAACCTTTCGTGTGCCGGAACGTAGAGATCTACGTTCTACACAAGACAAGTTTTAGTAGTTTCTATTTAAACTACAAAACATTTTTATTTCATTACCGTTATTAGTTACATCAAGAAATGTCGTGTAAGTTGTCCTACTTCAATTATTTACCAAAATAAACGTTTTAACTTTGATTTTGAACCTTCCGATGTCCCACTTGCTGGAGTGTTCTAACACCTGTACTTTAGAGGACCTAATAGAAGCCACAGACGCCGCTATAAACGTAACCACATATTGGGCCCAAGAAATTAAAACAAGTCGTACTATCTACCATTCACTACAGTTATTAAACATTAGTTAAATTAAGAAAGAAAGAAGAAAGAAAGAAAAAGCATTTATTAGCCCACACAGGACAAACACATTAAAATTAACAGTATAAAATTACACAGAAAAAAAAAAACAAATATATATTTAAAAATGAAAAGAAATGAAACTCGTCCTGTACGAGGCCAAAAGGCTCCTATCTCAGCATGATGCTGTAACATTAAAAAAAAAGTCACAGCGCTGGTATTCTGATAGGGCCATAACTTTGTTTCAAGCTACAAGTATCACGGTTCATCCAAAGTTAAACTATTACGAGTACGTGATATCTTCCGCGACCAGATCAGGGATTTTCTACTCCTAAGATTTTTTTTCCAACCACACGCATTCTCCAGTTAACCCGCGAACATGATGATGATCAAAATAAACAATATTCACGGAAGATATCCCGTAAGTGACATTTTAAGTTTAGTTTGTATTTGCTCTTGAAACCGTTACTTTCAAATACTTTCCTTCACATCAGTATTCTTTGTAGTTTTCTTTCAATATCGTAGATTCGACTTTATGGTCCGCTGCAAAGACAGATGTTGCATCCAGTTAGATGCTATTTGGTGGTTCCGTATCCCATTTGAGGTTCCTTACCGTTACACTTCGTACAACTATGTATGAAGATGGAGGAAATTAAAGATAAGACTGGGTGGTCATTAATAATATTTATGTTTTTGCGGAATGTGGTTAATGGGGGGAACTGAAATGGATTATGATTGTGTTTTGTAGGTAAAGGAGATAATTTTTTTTGGGCCCACCTGGTCGTTGCATTTATTATTCCTAATAACACCAAAAAATAGTAACCATTTTACTATGGTATTAAACGAAATATTACGTAGAAATGAAAACGGAATCTTAAAATCATAATAAATAAGCTATTTTATGATATTTTTTTGCGGGTCAAATCATTCTTGTTGTGGTCAATGTCATTTGATAGCAAATACTTACGTGAATAGGGACGTTTTTTTCTGTTTACTAAGAAAAGTACGGTACCTACCCGTTGGTAATCATATCTGCTATAATTATTATAGGATCAGAAAGAACAAAAAAATAAATATTGATAATCTGTGAGCATTTTAATGCTATTTTTAAAGGTTTACACTAAAATCGCATAGATGGTTTAAACAATCAACGTGGCACGGAACATTATACACCCACTTTTTAGCGATTGACAGCCAACTTCATTATTTTGACATTTACTTTTTCTGTTTATTTTGGTTTTGGTCAGTGTTTTTGCAGATTTTTCGCATTTATTCCGGTTAGACAATGCGTAGCTTATTTAACCACTAGAATCTAGAAGTTATAAGGAAGAAATTAATGTAAGTTTCATTACTAAATGCTACAATTTATGTGGGTGGCCTAATCCCCGAACAAAAAAAAAATGTCTCCTTTAATATATAGGATAGTTCAAAACACTATTCCCTTCCCCTCGGACCTCTGTCAAGAGTAGACGTGCCACAGAGCTTTTACCGTTTTTTAATTTCTAAATATTTAAATTAAAGCAAAATAACATCGTTTAAAAATAGGAGTGCATAAGGTCGTAGGAGTCAAACTTGCCGAAACCCGTGAGTACGCTCTTTTACGCACACTATTTCACGTGTACTTAAACGTCAACTGTGTGACAAGGACATTAAGGCGCGCAAAGGATAGAACTACGTCGTGTCAACGTGTGAGAAGGAGACGGATAAGTTTCTGCCAGCTACTCAGAAAAAACGGCGCTTACGCATCTATTGTTAAAAGCGTAGCTCACACTATACTGGACGGAACAGCAACAACTTCGCATTCCTCGGTAGTGGCTAGATAAGCTTGACCTCTGACGCGACTCGTGGAGAATCTACCGCTTGCGACGTATGTTAGCCTGGTACTATTTGTAGCGATTTAAAGACAATAATTTCATTCATATTATGTCTCTTCAACAAACTTCTCCCGTTTCTCCTTCTCACTCGACATCGTTGAATGCAGCAGAAGACTACCGGAGCACTGCCATAACTTTCGCTAAGTCCGCTATCGACTTACCGCTGCAACACTGTGAGTCTGAACCTGATCTCCACTCACTTGCAATCAACATTACGGAGCGAAAAAAACGGAAGTATGATGGTGAAAATACTGACATTATGGCTCTCATCAAAGAAATGTTTGTTTCGTTCTCGAGGGAACAAGAAAAACGTTTCCAAGACCTTAAAACAAGTATGGATTTAATGTCTAATAAATATGATGAATTTTTGTCAAAGATAAATACGCTTGAGAGGGAAAGAAAGGCTGACAAAATGCTGATTAAAGATTTGGAAGAAAAAGTGGAGATAATGGAACGAAAAACCCGCGGAACTGGCTTTGAAATTCGGAATATACCGAAACAGAATGGAGAGACGAAAGAAACTTTGTGTAAAGAAATTATACAACTGGGTAAAACAATTAATATCGATATCAACGGGTCTTGCATAAAGGATATCTACCGCCTAAAGTCAAAAGATGATTCAAACCCGATAATCGTCGATCTCACCACCGTAATATTGAAAGACAAGTTTCTTAAGGCCGTCAAAAGTTTCAATAAACCGAAAACTAAAGGTAATAAATTAAATACTACACACCTGAATCCTAAGTACGTGGCTAAACCTTTATATATAGCGGAGACTCTCACTTACAAAACTCAAAAACTTTACTTCCTGGCGAGACAATTCAAGAATAGCCATGGCTTCAATTTCTGTTGGACAACAAATGGGATTGTATACCTAAAAAAAAATGAAGACTCCGCACATATTCGTATCACCGACGCGGCTGACTTGGAAAAGATACGAAACACACTATGACTATTATTTGTTACGAATTGTCTATTTAGATGGTTTAAAGGTTTTTTAATGCATGCTTTCCTTTATTGTTTTTATCTAGGATATTTTTTTCCCGCCTTTTGTAATACATATTTTAGAACACATTTACTTTACACACTAAACTTATTAACACACCTCTCTTATCACTCGTTCAGTTGTAGTTTTAAAATAACGCATACACTTGAATTACCGTACATATTACAAATCAACATACACACAAACATACCATACAAACCCTTCCTAATAAATAAAATACATATTATTTTAAAAACAACTTACTCCATTAAAATTAAAAATGCTCTCTCTAGTAACGTCCAATCCCCGATAAAAATTAGTTCCAAAATTATGTTTTTTACTAAAATTCAGTGATATTATCGATCTTACAGCTAACATTGACAGGTTATCCGTGTCCCATTCGCAGACTGCTGACGTAGAAGAATGTCACACTATCATCACTAGTACTTCCAATCAAATGATTATATTAACGCAGAACATTCGCAGTATAAACTGCAATATGTCCGGCTTTGAGGTATTACTGAGTAGGTTAAAACTGGATTGTGACATTTTAATACTAACTGAGTGTTGGCTCTCTTGTGTATCAGTAATTCCAAAACTAGATGGATATTGTCATGCAGCAACTAAAAAGAACAACAAACAAAACGATGGTGTAGTTATTTATTATAAAGCGAATCTCAATGTGCGCATAGAGGAACCCGACTTTCAAGACTGTAATTGTCTGGTGGCTATTGTAGAAGAGCAAGTCGCTATTATATGTTTATACAGATCGCCATCATATACTAACATAGATCCATTCCTCTCTTCTTTAGACAAAACACTGCAACTAGTGTCGATCTACAAGCACAATGTGTTAATGGGAGATATAAACATACCAATCAATTCAAACAAAATAGACATACATGGGGAACGGTATTTGTCTTTAGTTGCTACACACGGCTTACTTCCAGCACATAGCCTAGTAACTCGCAGTGACAGTGAAACTTGCTTGGATCACGCCATAATAAAAACTTTAAGTACTGCCACTGCAATAGTCCCATTTTCAACGTTAACAGACCATTATCCGGTTTTACTATGCCTTAAGCTAAAAAAAGACAGGCAATATACAACTACAACTATAACTAAAGTTTACAATGAGGGCATAGTACAAGACCTATTACAGCTTAATCTTGATCCAATTTATCATTCGGCAGATCCTAATATTACATTAAATTATTTGACGCAGTCCCTTCAAAATATTATTGAAAAAAACACAGTAACAAAAACTTTGCCAAGACGGTCAAAAATCATCAAGCCTTGGATAACTTCGGGATTACTGAGGTGCATGCGAAACAGGGACAAGTTACATAGAAAAGCAAAGCTATCACCAAAAAACGAGAATGCTCAAATAACATACAGACGTTACAGGAATTTTTGTAACGCGCTGTTACGAAAAATAAAGAGAGCATATGAAAAAAACCTAATACAAAGTGCACAAAAAGACAGTAAAAAATTATGGAAAGCTATTCGAAACATCGCTAACACAACAAAACCAATGCAACGCACAAAAGAACTCCTATCATTCTCTACTTCTCCAGAGCAATCTTTGAATAAAATAAATAGTTATTTCATTAATGTTGGAGCTTCACTGGCTGATAAAATTTATCAAAACACAAACACACTAGATGCACATTCTCAGTATCATACAGACGAGTGTAACCAGCAGAATAATTCATTTGTTTTGATGGACACTGATGAGCAAGAAGTCGACCAAATTATAAATGGTCTAAAAACAGATTGTGCATCGGGCTGTGATAAGATAAGTGGTAAATTTCTAAAATTGCACAAAAGTATTCTCGTACCACCTATTACTAAAATTGTCAATGACAGCTTACAGTCAGGCGTATTCCCTGATTCCCTGAAAAGGTCGGAAGTGTGCCCAATCTATAAGAGCGGAGACAGAAACCAAATCAATAATTATAGGCCAATATCCATATTACCGGCGATTTCGAAAATATTTGAAAAAATCATGAACATTCGCTTAATAAAATATCTGGAAAAAAATAATATATTGTCTGAAAATCAGTATGGATTTCGGCATGGTAAGTCTACTGAACAAGCAGTGAACAAACTCACCGGGTTTATTAGCACAAATTTGGACAAAGGAAAAAAATGCATTTCAATATTTCTCGATCTCGCCAAGGCATTCGATACGATTTCTGTTTCCCTCTTGTTGACTAAACTCGAGAAGATAGGAATCAGAGGTACTCAGCTAGAGCTCTTTAAAAGTTACTTGTCTGGGCGACATCAGTGTGTCCGTGTCGGTGAATACAAAAGTACCTACCTTCCAGTTACTCATGGCGTACCTCAGGGCAGCATTTTAGGTCCCACCTTATTTCTTGTATATATTAATGAACTCACGAGTCTTAAACTCACCCAAGGCGAAATCATCTCCTTCGCAGATGACACTGCTTTAGTTTTTGCCGCCAATACTTGGGATGAGGTATTTGATGCTGCTCAACAGGGCTATAATATCACAAGAAGCTGGCTTCAGGCGAACATTCTAACTTTAAATTTGGAAAAAACCAAGTATATTTCGTTCAGCATTAAAAATTATTCAAGTCTCAGTAGCAGCCGCAAAATTATTTCTCACGAGTGTAACCTGAAAGTCAGCTGCGCTTGTTCTTCGTTGGAGGGTGTACATACCATCAAGTACTTAGGTGTTACTATTGATAGAAATCTAAATTTCAAAGAACATATCAAGCTGCTAGGTGCACGAGTACGAAAACTCATATACGTTTTTAAAAATCTGCGACACGCTGCTGAGCCTTTTATCCTTAAACAAATTTATTATGCCCTATGTCAGTCCTTATTAAATTATTGCATCTCATCCTGGGGGGGTACTTTTAAAACCACTATGAAGTCCATTGAAATCGCTCAGCGCGCAATTCTAAAGGTGTGTATTTATAAACCTATCCTTTTTCCTACTGTGTCTCTATATCAGATTTGTGGGGTTCTTACCGTAAGACAACTTTTCGTCCTCAACATCATCCTTAAACAACATTCAAAACTACCCTATGACCCACTAGTGCAAAACCGAAGAAATAAAAAAGTACGTATGGAACGGCTCACTTGTAAAAGCAAATTTAGTGAAAGATTTATTGAATTTCTTGGTCCGTTCCTTTATAGCAAAATTAATGAAAAACTAAATATTTACCCGCTCACTAAACATAAATGTAAACAAATAGTAATTGAATATTTGCAACAACTAAATTATGAAGAAACGGAGTTATTACTAAGCGTCAAACAGTAATTAAAATGCTAGGTTCGAATTAGTTTAAATAATCTTAGATAATAATCATGCTCACGCACTTTGCTCATACACACACACATACCCACATACATCAACACACACACGCACCCGCATCACTCAAACTCCACATAATTCACCACTAGTTAACACACACTCATAAACACTTCTCACTCACGTATAAACCATTTGTTTGTATACTATGTGTAATTTAAATTTTATACAATAAGAAATGTAATTATTAGTACAACCAACCATATTTCTTTGCTGGCATTTTATTGTCTAAATTTCGAGGGAAAAGGCGCTGAAAACCGAAATACAGGCATTGCCTAGTTCGGTTGCAGTAGCTACATCCACTTATTAGAAATTAATATTGCCATACTATTTTTCTGTAAATATTACTAAGTTTTTTGATAAATAAATTTATTATTATTATATTATTATTATTACTATATTATATACTTTTTCATTTAGGCTTTTAACGACTTTGTAAGGCTAATACTCTATTAACCTACTTATATTTTTAATGTTTTGTACACAGCAGCAGTTATGATTAAAAAAATAAATGAATCAACTCATTATGCGTGCATCTAGTGTGTAAGTAACATTTTTGCCAATCAAAACGCGATTCCTCGACTTCAGGTTCGACTTTTATCTAAGGTCAACTCAAGAATTTCAGCTTCGAGAAATCTCGATTATAAATTTTGATGGGTATCAATTGAAACTTAGGCAATTTCAAAATATGATTTAAAAAAGTCAATAATCATTACACTGAAATAATAATTAATTAAAATAAACACAATTTACCTAGCCATAAAATTACCTAAAAAGAACAAGCGAACCACGAGAACTTCACTTGTAGAAATATAAAATACACTTAAAAGAAACCGTTTCTTGAAGTTTACCCATTCTTCATTATGTTTCGGGAGTTGTTTTCTTTTATAATTACATTTTTTATTCTGCACAATAAAATTGCCAGGTGAAGTCTTAAGTCCGTCGGTTTCCTATTGTTACAACTTTTCTTTGTTTTTTGCTAACTTAATAAAAGCAACTGGAAGTTTTTTATAACGAGGGAGGAAGGTTTCAAATGGGTATATTATCTTGTAGGTCGTCTTTGTGCTCTTGTTAGTACTGGGTGACCTGAACCAGAGATATCACTGAGACCAAAAAATAAGGATATTATTAGTTTGGTCAACATAGTGGAAAGAAAGGTCAGTGCCCGAAAGCCGTCGGCCAAACTTGTATCTCGAGATTAGCCGTGGTAAGTATAAATAAATAATATCGCTGGATATTAACACACAGCGCCACCTAGTGCCACACTAAGCAAAGCTTGTGTCGTGGACACTAGATAGTTAATATACTACATATATATTTTGTTTGTAAATACATACTTATTATACATATAAACATCCACGGCTCGGAAACAAATGTCCGTGCTCATCACACAAACATTTGCTCCTACCGGGATTCGATCCCAGGACCCTAAGAACGTAAGGCAGCGTCACTACCATTACGCCAATCGGGTCGTCAGTATGTACAAGCTAAACATTTTTTTTTCTATTTCTGCAGCTACACGACGCCTCGGCAATAAGAGTAACAAGTAAGCATGACTGCCCAGGAAGCATCGGAAGGAACGATTTGAACCTGCACTCATGGCCGATTTTTCATCGGCAAATGTATGGTTTTAAGTCGCATATAATGGGGCGTGTTGTCATGCGCTGAGCACATGTCCAGGCTCCAGGCCTCTACAGATAAATTATTGATGAGAAACTCTAAAACTGGACCCGAAAATTAAACCCTGAACCTCAAACTGCCGTTGGAGCAGAGATTGCGAACATAGAAGAATAATATATTTACTCAAATATACTATATTATACAGGGTGTATTTCACCTCATCACAAAGCCGTTAACCAAGCATTCTGTACATCAAACTAAGTAACTTTCCACAAAAAATATTGCTGGGAAACAACTTTTTTTTTGAGGTTATAGATCATGTTTTGTGGTATAACTCAATGTAACGCACTCAAAACACACACAAGGATTTTGTGCGGATGGATGGATTGAATAGTACGGAGGTCGTAGAGATATTTAAAGTAAATATCATGCGATAAAAAGTGGTATTTAAAAAAAACTTGTAAAAATCTTGCAACTTTGACCCCCTATATCTCCGTAACTAGGAGGTTCCCAGGTATAGTGTAGAACAAAAAAATAATCAGAATGACGAGGAGAACAAGTGCCTTTCGTATTCGTTAAGAGGTGTTTTACACCCTTTATTTGATTATTTAAATACTATTTTTGAAAAAAAAAATACATTAGTATAATATTATTGTAGTTGCTATAGACTGTCTCTGCAACCTACAACCTACATTTACTGTTATTGGCATAATTTGATTGAGGTGTGTCAAAGCTGCAAATGGCTTTTTATTTACTTGATAAAAATTCTTACTTTGTTTTTGCCATTATTCTAAAAAATAGTAGCATACATACCAAAACTTAAACGAGTAAATGTTGTGTTTATACGAGTAATAGGGGTGTACAGCAAAAACACATTTGATCTCATTATCGCGCGTTAGTATTTCCAAAGAAAGCCGAAATGCATACTTTTCTATAGGAAATCTGTACGCCCAAAAGCCAACATTGTGACATTTGTGACCAACGTCCAGTCCTATTTACCATTGAGTAAGACGCTCCAATAATTTCGTCGTGGATATTGTTGCAAGTCGAAAGTATTGGACCGTCTTTTTTAGTAAAAATTTGCTAGCTTGACAAAAGCTAACCTCCCTAGATATAATAATTTCCTATCTGTGGAATTATTAGATGGGGCAAGTTCGTTAAAACATTTTATTGACAAAGCAAACGGCATAAAATCTGTAATTTTGTTACATTTTCAATTAACAGTCGAGAAGTTTTACATTATTCATTGACTTTCAATGTTGGTAATTGAATTAAAGTCACGGGCTTCTATTAATTTTAGAATTTTAGGATATTGTTTTTTTTTTTAAATCGACATACATTACGTCACCCCCTTTTTTAATGGGGGCTGGCAAAAGCCACAGAACGACACCATTTTTTTTTTAAATTATCTTTGATTAAGCTTCATATTGCGCCATCTTGTGGCGGTGGCCATCTTAGACTGATTTTTATCAAACATTGATAAGAACACTCCCGGCTAAATCACAAAAAAAAAAGAAATCAAAATCGGTTCATCCGTTCGGGAGCTACGATGTCATACACACACACATAGACGTTAAACTTATAACACTTAATTTTTTGGTGTTTTTTAGAAGTCTTTTTATTGCAAAAATCTTTTATTTTTACTCTTTCTGGGTTGTAGTATAATTACTATGCAAATTTTTGCCATGAATATTTTTTTACATTCTCATCATCATCATTTCAGCCGACAGACGTCAACTGCTGGACATAGGTCTCCTCCAAGTGTCGCCACATTGACCAGTCCCGTACGACTCGCATCCAACGGATTCCCGCAACCTTCACTAGGTCATCGGTCCACCTAGTGGAAGGACTTCCAATGCATCGTCTTCCATTTCGCAGTCGCCACTCCAAAACTTTTCGGCTGTATCGGCCATCCGGCCCCCAGAATGTGTTATTAAGGGATCATCACAACATCACAACTGTCATCAACGTAATTGGCTCAGCTGTGAGACACAATGTTTTCTCTTTTTTCTGTCTGGGGAGGGGTGCAGTTTCCCTTTTAAAAAATGGTTTATCTCGATTTCCAGCATAACTACAAGTCCTATGGAAAAAAGTTAAATGACAAACTTGTAGGCAATAAAAAGATCTATAACTTTTGGATTGACATTTTTTTCACATAACCTCAAAATTTAGGTGACCAAGTTTTTGGTTTTTTATTTTTAACTTTTTCAAACATTTTTTTTATGAAATTTGGTGAAAACTTACCTTGTTATGTCCCAAATACACTGTAATTTATTTTATTTACTATATTTATTATTTCGCTTTATTTTAACTTAATTTAAAAAAGACGGTGTAAAAAAATACAATACAAAAATAAATGTTCTCAGAAAATGCAAAAAAAATAAAAAACTCAAATTCGATTTTTTTTGTAATCACTATGTACAATTTTGAGCTATTTATTAAAATTTACACTCTAATTACTCAAAAAGTAAAATTTCATGTTACATTGATACACGAAAAAATTGCAAATTGAAATATACTACTATAAGTAATTAACAAACAAATAAGTTCATAAAGTTAATATTTAATAAGAAATCTACAACATTTTGAAAAAGTTTGCACACTGAGTTTTTTTTTAATTTTTTGCATTTTCTGAGAACATTTACCGTAGTAATGTAATTTTTTTTTACACTGTACTAATTCGTTTCACAACAAAAAAGGATTTTTCAAATAGGTTCCTAAATGGCAAAGATAACAAACAAAAAAATACAACCGAATAGAAACCTAAACATGTAATCTGCATGCTCATCACAGTGTCGATGATTGATTTGAAAACGATTATTATTATCGTCAAAATATAAGCAGCCTTTATTTTTTCTTTTAATACAGTTTTGTTTTCACAAAAAGTTACATCATTATTCTTTATTCTCATAAAAATCAGTTTCGCACACGCACGATACAACATTTTGTCGGGAAGCTTACTTGTTTTATTTTTATTACAACGGCTGAGACACGATAACATAATTTAAGACCTTTATCGAAAGGTGGATCGGTTCGCAAAAGAAAATTCTCTTTTGCTTGTAGCATAGAAAATATCTTTATAATATACAGTATCCCGTTCCCCAGAGCTCGATACTAAAAGAAAATGAACCAAAGATAAAGGACTCACGCCCATTGATTTAAGGACACTTCTACAAAAATTGAGTGGATCATTTCCAAAATACAAATTGATTGAAGGATTTTTCGAAGATTTTTTCGCCTCTGCCTCTGTAATTTGAGTGTAATATCGTATTAGATTGAAAAGAAAATTTATTTGATAGGATATCAAGTGACAATTTATTTGATGCCTACTGGCGATAAGGCGAGATTGTTTTATCTAAACTTGAACTCTGTTGGGATAAAAATTGTTATTAGGAATCATAAAACTCCGTTTCAATACCCATAATTTAATATCACGAAATCAAATTAATCACAGATGCTTGTAATCTTACTTTAATATTATAATTGCGTGTTGTATGTATGGATGTTTGTTTCTCTTTCACGAAAAACTTGTCGAATGGATTGGGGTGGATTTTGGCGCAAAACCTAAAACCCAAAAGTTAAATATTTATAGGATCCCCTGGGATATTGACTGACCTTGACGTGGGCGAGGCCACAGGATAAGCTAGTATATATAGTTAATTAAAGCAAAAGAAAAAACAAACATTCAAAAACCAAAACAAACCTTAACGTGGAATATCAGTAGAAAGATCAGCGATAATATAAGCAACGGCTGTCCAGAATGCAGCTCCTAAATCAAGATTTTCTGTTGTTTCAACATTCATAGTATCTCCTTCAGTGTGGTGGAACCAGAAATATTTCCCACTGTCATTGTCAAGACTAGCTCCAGGTATACCATTACCAGTGAAGATAGCAATATCAGAACCTGGACTATCACTTTCTACAAGAGTCGACGCATTAATTGATTTGAACAGCTTCAAAACTTCCGCAACAATACAACGGGCTTTGTAAGTGCCACCGACAGCTAATCCCAGAGGAGCGAATGTTCCTTCATCAGACTCCATTATAAAGTTAATATTTTGACTCTCGTTTTTATGCGCCTTCTCATATGCGTATGCACCAATCAGACCAAGTTCTTCAGCTGTCCAAAATATAGCTCTGATGGTTCGCTTCGGGATCAAGTTCAGTCGCTTTAGAATCACTGGGGCTGCCCAGCTGATGAAAAGGCCACCTCCATCATCCATTGCTCCTTGGCCAACATCCCAGCTGTCGATATGTCCTGATACTATGACGAGCTTTTCTGGGTCTTTTGATCCCTTCAAATCAACGAGTGTGTTTCTTGAGACCTTTGTTTCTAGTGTTGAATACATTAGAATGTGAAGTTTGACTGTCTCGCCTCGGTTAGTTATTCTTGTGATCAAATCAGCGTCTTCCAAAGTGATTGCTGCCGTTGGGATAGGTTCAACACCATCTTCGTAGGTTTGAGCACCTGTATGCGGGGCATCAATTGAAAAGGGAGTAATAGATCGGACTAAAGATGCAATGGCTCCTTTTGCTGAAGCTTTACTTGCTCCTTGCGTCCTATATTTTACAGTTTCACCGTAGGTCGTAAAGATTGGCACATAAAGAACAATTTTGCCTTTGATTTGATCAGCTGGTGTATTATCCAACTGCGTAAAATTAGATATAACTACTACTTCAGCTGTTAGTCCATCTACAGGTGTGCTCACACTGCGACCGAGACCCAAGACCGCTATCTTCTTTTTTCTTGGTTCAAGCATAGTAATTGCTTCTGTACCTCGTTCCCACCGTGGAACCTGAAATATAATAAAATGGAATAATAACAGCTGGCTTACCTAGCAAGAAATCATAATTATAAGTCCAAGACTGTGGAAAATTTAAAAACGAAGGATAACTATTATTTTTAACATATTGCCTCATTAATAACTAAATATATCATCACAACTGTGAACCTTGAACGGTTCAGCTGAGGTGTCCGTAATCGTATACCCACATTTCGCCAGTTATATTAAAGTTCCATGTAATAGTGTGCGAGCATATTATTACCATCAACCGGGCACAAATCCAGGCTTTCTTCTAATTAATCAAATATATTCCTGCTAAGAAAAACCCAGGACTTCACGCTCAGCAGGTTTCTGAACTAATTACATTTACTAAACATATACAATAACTCACCTCGACCTCTTCGGTAACAACATCATCTATACCTTCTTTGTGTGTCAGATCGATTATGTAATCAATAGATTTTTCAAGGGTGTCTGTTCCCGATGGCCGTGCTCCAAACTTGTCCACAAACTTTGCCAATCTGTAATCAATAAATGAACAGGTTTAAACCTTATCGCAATCACATCACAGTACACCTTCCCTTGCTTGGTTAGCGTAAACACTTACTCATCATAAGTTTTGCCTTTAAAATCACCATCGAGGACATATCTTAGGATCTCATCCTTAACATTTTCGTAACTCCATATTTCCTGAATCAATTCATCCCCCAACGTTTCTTGGCATGTATTTGAATGTCTGTCCAGAACATTGGCTTCGTTCGCAACGATAATAAAAAGGGTTACGAATACAATACGATTGGAATTCATTTTTCTTCCAATGTCTCTGAGACATTGAGATGTTTCGATAAAACGGGAGCTCTTTTGTAGTATATATCTATCTTGGTATCTTATCGCAATTGATGGCCGAATGTCTAAAACGTTTATACGATTACTTATGTCTGCGTTTGATAGACATTTAATACTCGAGAGACTTGAGAGTATTTCATGTGGATTTCGTTGATATCTTATCAAAATGTGTATGAAATTTCAATTGTACGCATTCCACTTGATAGTATCATAGTATCATCTAAGTGCTAAGATGCAATTCATGGTAACTATAACTTGTTAGTTCTTACTGAAGATTTTAGAGCTATTGTGTGACGAGAATAAGTAAAATGGACTTCCAATGAAGCTATTGTGGTTTAAAAATAACCAAGGCAGTTGAATGTCATACTCGTACAAATTATGATTGCCGTTTATTTACAACTGACTTTTGACTACAATTTAGATATTGTCCATCATGGAAGGAGTAAATGATGCCGTGACGTCTGAGAGGGGAGAATGGAAGATAAAAATGTGTTGCTACGACCCCAAATAGAATGGGAAAAGGGCAGGAAGATGAAGTCCTAGTTCCATGTTACGTATTTGGGGGGTCAATATGATTTTTTCTTTCATGAATTTTGTCAATTTTTATAGTCTATCAAGCTTTATTTCTGTTTACGCTCGCAAACATTTTAAACCTTCTTCTACAAGAGTAAGTAATATAAATCTTGTAACAAATCTCTTTGTGAAATCCTTCAAAAATCCAATTTGGCAGCGGTACCAATATAATAAAATTGACAACAATACTTACTCATCGTAGGTCTTCCCTTTGAACTCGCCCGAGATTGTGTAGTTTATTATTTTATTAACAACGTCTTCATAAGAGGCAATTTCTTTAACCAAACTTGGATCAACAGCACAGTCATTGGGATCAAATATAATTTTCCTTCGCTGACACTTAGATTCGAAAACTAGTAGCAATGTTACGAAAACAAATGATTTTATAAACATTGCACTGTGATATGTACGTCTGCCCTCGGTAACTGTCCATAAACAAATCGTAGAGTGGAATACGGATGGAGAACAATTGTGTGAGGGTTTAAATAAGTCGGTCAAGAGCGAGCGGGCCTAGAACGAACGCGCAGAGAAAACTAAACAACCGATTTTGAAGTTTTTTAACACCAGAACACTGGTGACATCTACAAACGTTTCTTCAATGGAAATTATACTACTTTTACGAAATTACGTTACTTTTACATCGCTCGTTTGTCTTAGGACTTATTGTCGTGGAAATGTGCATTGTTATTAGGTAACGTAGTGTAAACACACTACATTGCGAATGTTATCTTAATAGTAATTACTAATAAGATTATCAATCAGTATCGAGGTTAAATGAATCAAAGTAAAATGGTTTTGTAATGCACTGCTTATCTAGTTGAGCTCATTATGTTACAATTATTGCAGGTATGATCAGTTTGATCATATTACGAAATGTAGTGAGAATTAATTTTCTTCGGGGATTAATAGCTCCATATTCTTCGGTCGTATACTCCGAAAAATAACCTCATATGATTCTAGGTGATGATTACTTACCCTATCCACTCTCATTCAGATAATTAGAAAGTACAAAAGACGACGCCAACTAATTGTAATCATGAATCATATTAACAGTTCATTTTTCCCAGACTCATATTAGACACAGTCCATGAGTCCACTAATAAGTGGTTGTAAGTCTTCAACAACTCCACACTCCACACATTATACGCATGATGATAGTCTCAAAAAATTACAAATATATTTAGTCCGTCAGTTAGATTATTGAAAAATAATGGACACGTATTTTTTGTTTTTGTAAATCAATGAATATTGACCTAGATGAAACGCATCAAAACTCGGGAGTGGGGGCTCAGTATTAGCTAAATGTTATGCCTAGGCGTGACGTATTGGGAATTTTAAAAGCGTCGTATCTTCGTCAGTTTTGATTTACGTAACAAAAGAAAAAACACGGGTCAAATATTTTGTAATAATCTTCCTGACGGACTAATTAGATATTTCTTGTCGTCTACGCTATTAGGCGAGTTCGTTTTTTTCATCAAGTACGCAAACTTGGAATATGTTGCGATCTGAGTCTATGAACTGTTGGCACATTCCACAAAATTCTAGCTCAACCAAATGGTGATGATGAAAAGAGTCTGTTTAGATTCATGGCACACATACTTATGATAAATGTATAATTAGGAAACGATAGGACTGACATACGCATTGTGGTTATAAATGTCCCTAAATAACATGTTTCATATTCATTATGTTACAGAAAATAATATGAATGAATCACTTTATACTTAACAGTTATTCATCATTATCTTCTGTTTTAATTATATGTAAACGCAACTACAACCACTTGGCAACGAGAATACGATACCACTTGGTAAGACTGGTTGTCAGACTTTTGCCACTGACGACCTATAACGACTGTCAAAGATCTACAAATGACAGCCGGGACCAGCAGCTTAACGTCCTATCCGGGGCACAGAAGAAACTCGGTACGTAAAGGTCAGGTGACCTTTACGTACCGAGGAGACTGGTCAGTGGATAGGTATCCACTGACCAAATTAGGCAAGCACGGCTTACCCTATAGATCGAACGAGTGGCTCTAAACAGAAGTTAATTTAATAGATAATAATTATTATGCCTCATCTTCTCTCCAACCAATCTCCTCCATCATGCACCACTCATTGCACACTCCTGGACTTGAATGAGGCAAACGACAGAACGGTACAGCGCTACTACGTGCTGGTCAGACAACATATTATGTGAATCAATGATTTGAGAAGAAGAAGAAGTACATACCTAGTAACTTATTGATGGAATCACCGCGTCATTTGAATAGGCCATCATCTGCCCAGCCTTTTCACCAACTATGTCAGGTTCGGTTTCCAGTCTTAACAGAATGTATAGCGACTGACTATCCATTCTCCTAATCTCAATCAACATTAGGTAATACGATCCAATAAGGTAAGACTGGTTATCAGACTTTCCGGCTTCAGACAACTCTTTACAACTGCCAAAGATAGCAGACGCCCAAAATACCAACAAAGACACATTTATAACATAACATTCAACTTAATATATAGGTTAATAAGGTTCCTAATATCATTCACTGAATCGAGTCATTGTCTCTCATACAATGAAGGCGCATAAAACACCGGCGGGACTGATCCATTCATGATAATAGACGCCTTATTTAACGAACAATAGTTCTATTAAGACTGAGATAGTTAGGACTTGAACCAGACTGTTTATTTGATAATTTTCGTATAATACTAGCTGTAGCCTGCGACTTTGCTCGCGTTTAAATTTTGATGTGTATAATTGATAACAGCCGCTTGGGCCAATCTTGAGGTTAAGCCGTGCTTGCATAGTTTTGTCTGTGGATGGGTGAACACCCATTACATACCGGGCTTCCTCCGTTAGATCATTGACAGTCTGACAACCAATTTTACCAAGTGGTATCGTTTTACCCAGAATTAACTAGGTTGTTTAATGTACCTAGCCTATGTGTTAATCGAGATTGTGAACTAATCTGATTTAAAAAAGAGTTATGAGAAAAATAAGTTTTCTATACATTTTTTTTTAATTCCATATTTCTCGTCTGTATATCAACATCCTTTCAAAATATATAGGAGACAATTTTTGTTGCTCGCGGATTAGGCCAGCTACATAAATTGTAGCATTACTGAGTACATTAATGAAACTTACATTGATTTCTTCCTTATAACCTCTAGATTCCAGTGATTAAATTAGCTAAGAATTGTCTAAACGGAATACATGTGAAGAATCTCCAAAAACACTTACGAAAACCAAAATAAACAGAAGAAGTAAATGTCAAAATAACTAAGTTGTCTGTCAATCACAAAAAAAGTGGGTTTATAACGTTCCGTGCCACGTTGATTGTTTAAACCATCTATGCGATTTTAGTGTAAACCCTTAAAAATAGCATTAAAAATGCTCACAGTTTAATAATTATTATTTTAATATTCTTTCTGATTATATAATAATTATAGCAGATATTTTCACCAACGCGTAGGTACCGTTCTTTTTTTTACTAAACAGAACAAAACGCCCCTATTCACGTAAGTATTTGCTGTCAAATGACATTGACCACAACAGGAATGATTTGACTCGCAAAAAATATCATTACATAGCTTATTGATTATGATTTTAGGATTTCGTTTTCATTTCTACGTAATATTTTGTTTAATACCATCGTGAAATGGTTCTTTTTTTGGTGTTATTATGAATAATAAATGCAACGACCAGATGGGCCCAAAACAACTATCTCTTTTGGGACCCTAGATATTCTGTTATCCAATCAAAATAAATACACACTACACTAGAAGGAATATGGTTGATTTCCAAATTATTTTGGTATAACGTTTGTATGAACGACGCATACTCCGCCGGCACCTTAAGGTTGTCATGGTAACGACAATAATAACAGCGTGCGGCTGTTGGTTGGTCTTCAAGGATTTAATAAGCAGATTTTGTCTTTGAACGGGTCCACGATTCATAATATACAAAGCTTTATCCGTGACTCCAAACTGAAATAAATGAATCATCCTATTGACGAACAGTCCAATAGCGAATCGGTCTTAGGAGAACGGTTGCTGAATCGAGACAGAGGGTAGGAACGTCATCATTATTAATTATGAAGTTAAGTGTGGAATTGATGCAAGAACTCGTGATTTTATTACGCGGTTTATTTACGAAATAATTAAGGGTTAATTCAGACTGGGACGCGCTGCTGCGCGCACATTTTAATAAAGCGACTCAAAATGTAACTTTATTTACTACACGAAAAGATACACATTTCAATGCACAGCGCAAAATCACTCATCTTCCAGTACAGTCGCGCCGCGTCGCGCCGCGTCGCGCCGCGTCGTGACTCGGTGTGAACTGACGCCAGGACAACAAGAAATACGTTATGACATTTAGGTAAGGATAAATTCACGGCAATCTTTGTTTGTTTGTTTTGCTCACTGAAATGAGTTTTAGGCGTGAAAAGTTATTAAAGTATTACTAAATACTTTATTAGATCATTAGTGGAACGAAATTGCATCCAATTTTGTGACAGTCGTGGATAAACAATGTTATTATTACATTTGCTATGGAATAAATTGATTGCATAATCTTAATCATAACCAGGCATGTTAATGCAAAATAATGAGGATTCACTGAAACGATTCGAAAAATATAAGTAAGTAAGTGTCTTACAATTTTATATTTTCATAGCAAACGATAAAGCCGAAATGTAATTTACTAGCACTTAGCCCGCGACTTCGTCTGCAGAAATAAAATACACATCGGCCAGTGAAAGATTTTTTTGAATTGGTTCATTAGTTCCGGAGATTATCCCCTACATATAAACCTACTCCTTTGTAACATTATAAGTATAGGTAAGTATATGTCACTGTAAAATTGTCAAATACGTTATATTGTAAAGTCTCGAATTATTGTCAAATGAACGAACATACTGCTTACAACAAAACGCATTATTTTTCGTGAAATGCATGCGATGGTAGTCAAATTACGCGGTGTGGAGGAAAGGAGGGGTCCCCCTTGCCCAGTGGCACAACTCTCATGAAAAGATAATGCACCATTCCTGAGAAATACCGATTAATATAACATAACCTTAAAACACTTTATATTCCCCCTAAAAAGCGTAGTCGACGGAGCCCCGCTTCGCGGGGCCCCTATTTCCGAGTGCAGGGTTTAAAGGAACCTCACTAACCTAACGGGGGAGTGCCCCAAGTCCCGATTATGGGGGCAGAGATACTTCCGTATTTTCAGTTGACAATAACTCGAGACATTACAATATCGTGAGAAAAAACACGTCATATTGTAATATAACGTATTTGACAATTTTACGGTGACATATATAAATAATGTACAGCAGTATAAAATCACATAAATCCTGTTTCCATGACAGGACTCCTTTTGCTTCACCCACGTCCATACACCTGTCAATATAACGCACGTCGGTTATGAATACTATACGCACCTGAACTATATCGGTCTTTAAATAATGGTATTGCAAGGTAGGAGGTGAGGTCACAGCTAAACAATAACTGCTGCTCATGATCGCTGCTTTAGGTTAAGCAGTGCTTGCCAAGGTTGGTCTGTGGATGGGTGAACACTTTAACATTCCGGGTTTCCTTCGTGCCTCGGAAAAGGACGTTAAGCTCCTGTCATGGCTGTCATTTGTAGATACAGTGTTGTGACAGGTAGTCAGTGACACAAACAGTCTGACAACCAGTCTAACCAGGTGGTTTCGTATTACTCAGTACAAACTGGGCTGTGGAGGTCAGATAGGCAGTCGCTACATGTAAAATACTGATATTCAGCTGCATGCGGCTAGACTCGAGGCCGACCCCAAATTTGTTGGGAAAAGGCTCGGTGATGATGGCAAGGAAGTTGGTATCTAATGAAATGATGAGTACTAGAGAAGTATGGACGAAGTAAACATGCAACCACACATGCATTCCGACCGAAAATGAAATGGGATAAGGGCAAGAGAATGATGATCGGTCTTCGAATGACATAATCTTATACCTATATCTATATATGCATACAATAAAACAGTAAAAAAACTGTGTCTGTACATTGAATGTATACAAAAAAATGAGGGGGGGGTTAGAAACAGTAATAGAGCACGAATCAAAAAAAAAATCTGTCTGTTTGTCTGTGTGTCTGTTTGTCTGTGTGTCTGTTTGTCTGTTTGTTTGTACACGCAAATCTTCAAAACTACTGGACAGATTTGAATGATTTTTGTTTTGTTGTATAGATATTATTAAGTCTGGGCAACATAAAAGCTAATTTATCTTGGAAACTTGAACACCTGATGCAGATCCGCAACAGACCAGCTAAACTATAAGAGATACAAAACTGACACCATAAATAAAATTATTCTACGTGATGAGCATTTTCTGCTGACAGAATAAATTTGAAGATTTGGAACACCTGATGTGGAACTCCACGAGCCCAGCTACACCAGAACACGTATAGGAATGGCCTCTTAGCAAAAGTTGTTCAATTTCATGAGCACCCTTGGTTGATTTATAAAAATTGAAGATCTGGAACACCTGTGGTGGAACTCCAAGAGCCCAGCTACACCATCACACATATAGGAATGACTTCTTAGCAACAGTTGTTCAAGTTGTGCGGTCTGATGGGCATTTCCTGTTGACTTATAAAAAATTGAAGATAGAAACGTCTGATGTGAAAATTATTGCAAAACTATCACTAATTTCACTGTATAGTTATTAAATTACATAAACTGAGAGTACCTCCACGCGGTGAAGGCGGTAACAGTATCCGGGGTTGCGGGCCTGTTCGAAAGAGATTCGCGTGAGAGGCGTGAGTTCTCAGCGTATCTACGCATCTGCTTCTAGATCTCTAGAGATAAGTGCGGAACGTGATGCCTGACTGTCCGCTGATCGTAAGCGACATGCATTGTCTCGCGAATCGGATAGGTTTACCGGTACAGATTCACGATTGAGTTCTCAGCGTATTCGTACATACACTAACAGGTCTTTTGAAACGAGTGATGAACGTGATGCGTGACTAACTGCTAATCGAGATTATCATACATTGTCCCGAACGCGCACATAACAAAATATTCATAATCAGTAAACGTGAGAGAGAAATAATTGCTGGAGTACGGCATGAAGAGTCAGAAGAAGAGCGCAACGACCGTTTGAATTCTGATCAACTTTGACATTCTCTGAACAGAATGTCGATCTCATCTAAAGTATCGGATGTGTCTCAAGATAGAGCCGTAGGGCATGGCGACCTTCCTTCCTTCTTCCTATGATTGAATACGCCACATATTCCGCAATCAGAGGTATGGTTCAAAATTGTACTTTTAGTATAGCTGTTAAATGGTAAAAAGAAACAAACGGTATGTGTTGCTCAGGTGGGAAAGATCAGTTATTTTCCCGTTCCCGGGCTCTTAGAATCAGAAGTTTCAATCTTCGATTTTGACGACCCCGTTGTCGCTGGCATAAGCAACAGGATCCGCGTACGAAGTCGCGGGCAGAAGCTAGTGCAAAATATGCCAAATATTTCAAACACTATCGAAAAAAGAACTTTGAAGCCATCACGCATCACAATAGTCGTTTTTAGCGTCATTCAGAGCATGGATTATTATGAATAGTGCACATCCGTTGGTGACCAATCAAAATCTATTGCGATTGAGCGTATTGTACTGCGAACGAAATATAGTGACGTAAGAACTCATGCAAATACTAGCTTTTGTGAATAGCGAATCACATTTGTGGTAGAATATGTACTGGTATTTTAGTAATTGCGGGGAAATGATAAGCTTTGAAATTGACACTGTTGAAACGTCGACTGAATGTATAATTTTATTTATTTATTATTAGATATGTCACTGTTACATATTATCATACAAAAATGAGTTTTAAACAACTGTTTTAGATAATCATACTGTGATCTTTTTGGGTGAACGTGGACCTTAGTCTTTCAGTTAGATTTTCAAATATTATTTGACTTTTGCTCTTGTTACGTAGACCAAAATTGACGACAATACAACGCTTTTTAAATTCTCAAGACGTCATGCCGTGCTATAATTTTGAGTGCGTTGTGACGTCACGAGCCCCCACTCTCGAGTTTTGATGCGTTCTGACTTGGTCAATATTCATTGATTTAGAAAAAAACACGTGTCCATTATTTTCCAATATTCTAACTGACTGACTAAACAGATTATCAATTTATTGATGGTGGAAACTATTCTATTATATACTTACCCACATTTTAGCACCACTTTTACCATCAACCGGACACAAAGCCAGACTGCGTGGCAGCTATTGAGAAATTAATAATGTAAAAGCCAAATAAAACTTTGCCCGACTCGGGAATCGAACACAGGATCTCATGCTTAGTAGTCGCTTGCAACCACTACACTAACGAGGTAGTTAGAATTTTTGAGGCAGTTAGTTTTTTTCTTTTGTTACTTAGACCAAAATTGACGAAAATACGACTCTTTTCATGCCGTGCTATAATTTTTAGTGCATTGTGATGTCTCGAGCTCCCACTCTCGATGCGTCTCTTGATGCGTTCTGACTTTATCTGTGAAGTAAACACAACAGTTAAACAGTGGCATCAGACCTATTCGGTCGGCCTTCACAGACGGCCCGTCAATCCAACTTAAACCTACCTATCGAAAACAGATTTACCTACATGAACTTAAAAACTCGTTCCTCACAAAATAGCCGTGACATCGTAACTCTGTAGCTTGATCCAATGCTCTGGGACGTGTGTTAATGCCTACTGTTAATTAGTGACCATCCATCATGCTTGTAGTATTAGACACACGCTTCTACATGAGTACATGTCAGCTACATGCCCTACATTGATTTACTCAATATTAATAATATGGAGTACTCAGATTAGTCTAATATTTCGTCTTGTTTATTAGTCAAATATAAGGAGTAAAAGATGTCTTGTTGTCATAGAAAAAATCGAGTTATTCAGATTACTAAAACAACCATTTTTTGTGTGAGTCTAATAAATACATTTTTTAATGTTCTGTTAATTATCTACAATATTATTATGTACACACTAACACTATGGTAGAAATAATAAATATGTACAAGTATCAAAAAGGGTTACAGGGCATCGTTCTATTTTTTTAGATTATTAAATTAACTTTTTGACCGAGTCTAATAAATATTTGATTTTTATTCTTTGTTCTTTATAATAAAAACGCATACACATCACTACCAACAAACATATGAAACTACTTATTCGGTAAATAAATGTGTATTTAAACAAGTCGATGACATAATAAATAATAGTAGTATGATACTTTGATGTTTCTTAGATAAAACATTAAATGTATATGAAGTAAGTTAATTTCAAACGATTCTTGGAACAAAAATACCAGTTACTAGGAAACACGATACCCCTGAAACCCCCTTTCTGAATAAATCCCTGAAACCCCGTAACGACTATCAAAGATCTTCAAATAAAACCTGGGACCAACGGTTTCCCGGGATTCCTAAAATTACAAGTAGTTTAGGGAAATTAAACATACGAGTAGTATTTGTGGCGCAGAAGAGACTCACACTGCGACATTCTGAGCATCAAACCATTCCTACAAATAAATAAGAAAGAAAATACCATTTCTATAATATTTCCTTTCAAAGAAAGTCTGAAGATAAATTATTATGAGCCTACTAATTACCCCAAGTTGGAGATACAAGCCCCATTACACACAAAGTTGTTTTTCCAAGAAAAATAATTCCCTAGCAAAATGTTGGTGTAGATAAGTTTTTATACCTAGGTAACTTTCAGTTTGATAGAAGGGATGAAAACACGTTGTTTTGGGAAACTTTTGAGGGATTTCAGACCTCAAGGGAGTTCAAAAGATACGAGTTTTGAGAAAGCGAAACACTTGGAGTATATTTTTCTTAAAATATTGTTGCTTTTTCTAAACATAAGTGATCAATAGAACTGGTTAGCGTCATCACCTACCTCAGTGATGTTAACCAGTTCTGTTGATCACTGCAAGTGCTTTGCTTATACAGGGTGTAAACAATACTATTCACGAAGCCGTCAACCAAGCATTCTATACAAAAAACTAAGTACCTAACTCTACGCTAAAATGATTGCTGGGAAACTACTTTTTTTGGGGTGAGAAATCACGTTTGACGATATAACTCAATATAACGCACTAAAAACACTTTGCACATACACAAACGCGTTTTTGAACGAATAATTTAATTTAAAAAAAAAGCTTGAATAGAATAGAATAGTCATTTATTTGCTCAGGATGTAGGTAATTACAATAAGAGGATTACATTAATGTTAGGAAATCCTTGTACATTCTACAATTTTGGCATGCAAACATTGAGAAGAAATTTGAATTTTGACCTCAAATGTCTCCTAGTAACTAAAAGAAATAACCCAGTATAAAAAATATCGCAATTTGCCTTTCGGCTTCCGGTTTTACACCCATTATAGTGTGAAAGGACTCGTAGATATAATACCCGGAATCAAGACGAACTAGAAGTACCAAGAGTGAGAACCTTGTTTGGCAGGAAAAACTATACAGTATGAGGGGGTTCGGCTGTACAATAAATTACCAAAAAAACTCAGAGAGTGTTCAAGCATACCAGCATCTAAAAAAGGCCTCAGTAACTAAATATTAGACGCATAAAATAATTTATTTTTTATTATTATATTAAACATAATTTTAGCTTTTAATGTGAACTGTTTTTATATCTTTAGTTAGAATAAACTTGCTATTGTATAACAAAAAAAATAAACTATGGTGTTCAGTTTCCCGGATAGTTTGAACTTCGTAATGTAAACTTCTAACAAATGTTGAGTTAAGCTTCTCTTTAAGTGGACTGTAATTATTTCTTTGAGAAAATAAATGTCTTTTAAATCGAATACTTTAAGTGCGCAGCTTAAGACGACTACATGAGCTAAAACTTCGTTTGAAATACTGTTAGAAGAACGTTCTAATTAAGTTGCACTAGAAAGTGGTTGTCGCGTCGGTCAATGCTGGCCGTATACAGGGTGTAAATCACCTCATCACGAAGCCATCAACCAAGCATTTTGTACATCAAACTAAGTAACTTTACGCAAAAATTATTGCTGGGAAACAACTTTTTGTTTGGGGTGAAAAATCACGTGGTTTTGTGGTATAACTCAATGTAACGCACTCAAATATTGTGCGGATGGATGAATTGAATAGTACGGGGGTCGTAGAAATATTTGAGGTAAAAATCTTGCGATAGAAAGTTGTATTTAAAAAAAAAACTTGTCAAAATGTTGCAACTTTGGCCCCCAATATCTCCGTAACTAGAAGGTTTCCAGGGCCTCGATTCTGCTATTACAATAGTGTCAGAGTATTCAATCATTGATTTCATAATGATCAAGTTCTGTCAAATTTTGACAAGTTTGTTAATTCTAGTAATGGCGCCATCCTGACACTCCATTGAAAGAAATGTCATAGAAAATTAATCTCGTACATGAAATCTGGCATGAATAAATTTAATGTTCGCATTTAGTAGTAGATTTTGAAAACCATTTGTACTGAGGGTTTTGTAATAATGACAATACGACAATGCCATTATACACAATTTTATTACGAGACCATTGACCGACCATTGTGAATTTAGCAGATTACGGACTTTAAGCAAAATAACAATGGGATGAGAATGGAATCGTGTTGGAGTGATGAATCCAATAAAATAGCGGTATTAGGCCCCAGGTATGGTGTAGAACAAAAAAAATATCGGAATGACGAGGAGAACAAGTGCTTTTCGTATTCGTTAAGAGGTGTTTAACACCCTTTATAGTCCGTAATGAGTGGTTTCGATCGATTTACAAAAAATCTATTGATTGGCAAAAAATAACACTATAATGCTAATATGTTGCTTGTAGAATTATTTTCCAAAAAATCAGAATGATCGCTCGTATTTCAGTATGGTTTTTACTCGTTAAAAGATATTTATAAAGTTAAGTTCGTGTTTTTTTTCTATCGAGTAAATTAATTGTATTATGTGTTCAAAACACTATCATACTAGCATATATCCTGAATAATATCATATATTTTATCAAATATTTATTTTTGCAGTGAATCACATACTTTCAAGCATTATAAAACTCGCGTTTAGCTCTTGTAGTTGCCTTAGGCCCATGTTCACCAAAAAGATAACAGTCTGGTTATCTAAAAACAGCTGTCACTGTGACATTTTCCCATACAAAAATGAGTTATAAACAGTTGATTTTAGATAATCAGAGCGTCATCTTTTTGGTGAACATGGACCTTAATGTGTCACTGCTTGTCAAGTAAAAATGCACCGAAATACCAAACTCGATACATTTGTTTTAGTTCTCTGTTTTCTTGGCTGCATAAATAAGTAGTTTGAAGTGGTTCCGTGTATCATAAGTTCATAAATTAAATTTTAGGCCCTTAGTTAAATCTTAAAACATTAAGGCATTGAAACCTGGATAATTTTCCACAGTAATTATCAGAAAATACCAACTGTGAAATATTGTTATCCTAATTATCCTAATAAGCGTTCTATTTTCGTTTAATTAACTTTAACACCCGTGTTTATTGCTATTCATTAGTTCTGGTTATATTGGCCATATCATGTTTTTCGTTTAATAAGGTTCCTACTTTGTAAATGAAAATGGAAGTGGGAAAAGTTAAATTAGTAACGATTACATTTTGTTTTTTTTTAAATTTCTTTATTACAATTACCTTAGTGATACTACGACAGCAGACAACAAGCTTATCAGTCTAAATATTATGGAATACGGATTGCTTCTTTTTTTCATTTGGTTTATTTATCTTCATTAAGATTAAGAGCTGTTTTTTTTTAATCCAAATATTCTGCTTTAAAATATCCCTTAAATAACAAATAAATAAAGCAGAAATGTCTACATCACAACCCATTAGAAACCAAATCTCTTTGATCTTCTTACATAAATCTTTAATCCTACTAATAGGTTGTGACATGGCGTCTTCCGTTTGATTTAATGCACGGCCTCTGGTGTTACTATTATAGCCCTCTTCGACTGCCCAAATATTTGCACTTGGTATATTTATACTTGGAAGCGATTTGACACACCTGCCCTTAAGTAAGGCTGATTTTACACTTATGATAAGCCAACAGGAAACTATTTGTCCGTTTCCAAAGGACCAAAAATATGGTCATCTTGTTCTCATTACTTTTTTGATAAGTACTGAAAACTGTTTTAAATGTAAGAGAAGAAATACCGTGTGTAAATGTGTTATGATTCAGAATAGCGGTAGCTTGAAACTTATTGTCCGCTCCATAGCGGGCTTAACGATTTTGTATTTAGGAACCAGGAGCTGACTATACTGTCGAAAAACCAGTTGTGAATGAAACGGGAATCAATTAGCATTAATGATTTTTTTACGAATTCATAATGTGTCTTTAGTAAGTAAGTTTGCATGCTTTAGCATTAAGCAAAACATGTCCGATCTACTACTTTTTTTTGGAATAACACCTTGTATACCATGTTTTATGCAAATAAAAAATATCTTATCTTATCTTACCTTTTTTTCCGATGGGAAATCATCAAATGACTCCTCCCGGTCTGGGCGGAGCGGACGGGAGTGTCAGACTTTTACTGACTAAAACCCACCCATTTTCCTTTTTAGCCCTTTGTGTACCAGGGCTGCGATGTAAGAGATATACTCACTCATCATCAGTTCTAATTTGCACATTTGTTACGTCTAAGGTTCTGTGTAGGTAGAATGCTGACGTCAATTGGGCTGAGGTACCTACGTAGGCGTCTGCGATTGTGCGCTATCCGGTTACCAGATAAAGGTTACTTTTGTTTAATATTTAGATAAGTAATAATGCCAACTAAGAAAGTATTTCTTTTAACTTAACAGTTTTTTGTGGCAAGTTTTGTAAGTAAGCGCTGAGAAGTCGTTTCACTGATACATGGCTTATAATTATGTTTCACCCAAGACATGTTTTTACCAATCAGTAGTCACGTTTCGATAAAAGTAGCGATATTTCTAATTGTCCTAGTCGTTCTTTCATACTTTATGAATACGGTAAGTGTACATTGATATTTTAAACTTTATGTTTTTTTTTATTTCACCAACGGCAACGATTCAATTTTTAATAATTATTTTAGGAACTAACATGATTTTGTCTCCTGGGACTATTTCAGCAATAACATGTCAGGCATCTATACTTGGTTGCGGGCCTGTTCGAAAGAGATACCACGGCCCCGGAACGTAAAAGGCGAGGAAGGAACAGATGGTTTTTAGTCAGTAAGAGTCTGACACTCCCTCCCGCTCCGCCCAGAGTGGGATAATTTGATGATTTCCCATCCTTAAAAAAAAAAAAAAAAAAGGCATCTATACTTGTAATCGTCATTCCCAAAAAATTACCATAATATTAGTATGAAAACACGTCACGGGGAGCCACCCTCTCCCCGTGACGTATTTTATAATTGATGTTAATTTTGGATACGGAACCGCCGTAACCGGTAATGTGTCGATGTATGTACAAGTACATTCCACTCTGTATAAGCAGATAATTCTAACCAACACCTGAAACGATTTGATCATCTCTATGACAACTGACGAGATTGTGGTCTGATCATATTCAAGGATGCTGCTTTCAATGCAAATCCATCTAATGACTCTAAATGTACAGGTATACATTACCTGAGACGTCTCGCCGTGGCGCAAGTGATGTTTAAACACGTTGAATTATGCCTGAGACGCTGATAGCTTTAAATGCACTCGCTTCCTTTCCGCTGTTGGTTCTGTAAATGTACTACTCTGATTGTCAAATGAGCTCCGAGGCTCCGGTTCTTGAGATGTACATAAATTAACATTAACTTAGCGGTAAGAGCAGTGAATATATAAATCAAATAAGTACCTAACACTGCTAGATAGTGGCAGTTGGCAGGGCACATTGCTCGCAGAACGGATGGCCGATGGGGCCGAAAAGTTCTGGAGTGGCGACCGCGAACCGGAAGACGATGTGTTGGAAGACCCGCTAGGTCCACCCCACTAGGTGGACCGATGACCTGGTGAAGGTTGCTGGAATCCGTGGGATGCGAGTCGCAAGGGTCCGGTCAATGTGGCGACACTTGGGCGAGGCCTATGTCCAGCAGTGGACGTCATCCGGCTGAAATGATGATGATGATGATGATGACTGCTAGATTTCTCAACATTTCGTTTATTGATTTCCATTATAAACGATTTTATTACACACCTGCCTACTTTACCATTGGTACCGAGGAATGTGGATGCATGAATTAGACGCAGTCGTCCTGCCGGGGCTGTAATACTGTTCGAAAAAGATACCGTGGCTCCGGAACATAAAGGGCAAGGAAGTAACAAGGATGGGTTTTAGTCAGCAAAAGTCTGACACTCCTTCCCGCTCCGCCTAGAGTGGGAGAAGTTATTTGAAGATTTACGAAACGAAAAAAAATATATTTCTCTCTATCTTTTTTTATTAAAAAAAAAAAGTTTTTTGCAAAAAATATAACCGACTTCACACAAAAAAGTGAAAAATAACTTTAGCTTCAGAAGTCGGTGACCTTTGTTTGATTGATTTAGTTTTTTTGTCACCGACTTTCCTCCCCGTCATTGCAATAATTTTTTTTTACCAAACCTGGGACTTAAAAGCCAAGGGCTGGCAAGATATATTGGGGGTCATCTTTGTAACAAGTTTTTTTTAAATACAAGTTTTTATTGTAAGATTTTTACTAAGAATACCTAATCCACTCCTGTACAGTTCAATCCATTCATCCGCATAATGTTTTACGTGCGCAAAAATCATGTTTTGTGGTAGAACTCAATGGAGTTCTACCACAAAAATGATTTTTCACCCCAAAAAAAGTTGTTTCCAAGCAATCATTTTTGCGTAAAGTTACTTATTTTGATGTACAGAATGGTTGGTTGACGGCTTCGTGATGAGTTTGTTTACACCCTATATGTATGAAGACCTAGATATTTTATCAGCGAGAACGATAACTGAATAGTCAAAAATATTTAAGACCAGCTTATGTCTGTGACTTGGCCCGCGTAGAGTTCGATGATTGTCCTAGGAAATCATATTACCGGGATAAAAGTATCAAATATAAACTGGGGAGCTCGTGGCTAAATTATAACAGCCACTCGCCCTAATCTTTACGTTAACCCTTTCACGCATATGGGACACATTTGTCCCCGTATATTTTTTACCATTAACAATAATACTGCATAAGCGAAACGTTTTATAGATTCAATTTTGAAAATTGTAAAGTATATTTTCAAGTTTGAGCGCTATCAACACAACAAAAATACACTTTCTGTCAAAAAAATAGCCGGCGCGAAATTTGAAAAAGATTTTCGCTAGACGTCAATATTAAAAAATATTTTATTGTGATTTAGCGATATTTCACGACCGCTTTTCCTCTGAGTTATATTCACTGGTGAGTACTAATATCGTTTTATTACATATTTTTAGTTTTAAAAGTAAAATTAGTGCATATTATGTAAAAAATGTAAAGGGACGCGGGTGTCCCTATATGCATCAAAGGAGACTTTTGCTTCCAACGAATGATATCGTTTGCTTTGCTTTTATTCAGTTTATCATTCTTATTTTCATATATTTTATTGCAGACTATGTCTTCAAATCGACATAGAGAGTTTTTTCTGCGGAAAGATTAAATTTACGAAGTCATTACGGCTGACTACAGCGATGACAAGGATAGTTGAAGAGGACCAAACTGTTTTAGCGCAAGCTATGAATGTGAATATGTCAACGGTTGACATTGAGCCATGCTCAGCGCCTCTAGAAGAGAATATAATAATCAGCAATAAAAAATCAACCTAACATTACTGTCCTTTCTTTCAACTGGCGAAAAAAAACATATTCACCGCACAATTTCCGTGAAATTCAAGGTTATAATTTCGGTGAAGTGAACATGGAATGGACAGAGAAGTGTGTGTTGGTCGTCCAGCGGCGAGATGGGCAGACGGCATTGTTGCCATTGCGGGTATATCCTGGATGAGGCTTGCACAAAAGCGTGGAGCTTGGCACAAGAGCGTGGAGCTTGGCACAAGAGCGTGGAGCTTGGCACAAACAAAGAGAGGACAATACCCAGCAGTGGATGAAGTCGGACAGTAGATGATGATAATGATGATGATGATGAACATTTTAGATAGTACCCGCATGACTGATATGAAACTGATCTCTGGAAAAAAAAGCACACAACAAGTTTCAGGCTTCGAAAACTTGGTAGATGAGATAATTGTTCGTGAATCCATTATGCTGAACAAAACCGATCTTTTAGCATGACTAATGAAATGGCCAAAGCTTTTCTAGGCATAGACTTTGTAATAGGATATCATTGCCTATCTACATTCAGGATCTTCACATGTCATGGCAAAAGTATGTAATAGAAAAAGATGCAGACAGTGTGCAAAAAGTCTTGTTGAGAATAGCTAATAAATGCTCTACGTGTAATTTTCATTTGTGTTATACCATTAAATATTATATTTTGTTTATTAATAAGTTACTACATTAAATAATTTCTGTTTTATATAAAAAAATGTGTATTGTTTTTCAGTAGAAGCGTTCCACTATTTTTTTGCGATACAATATAAAATGTTTACCTTAACGCATATAGGGACACACTTGTCCCCTCCTCAAAAACACTCAAATAAACACAACTTTTGTCTTTTATATCACTTTTATGTTAAAATGAACCAAAATAAATAGATTCAAAAAAACAAAATATTATTTACTGTCTTGGAATAGTTAGAAGCGTCTAAGGGTTAAGCGGTGCTTGCCTAGGTTGGTCTGTAGATCCCTTACATACCGAGTTTCCTCCGTGCCCCGGAAAGCACGTTAAGCTGTTGGTCCCGGCTGTCATTTGTCCATCTTTGGCCGTCGTTACAGGTAGTCAGTGGCCCAAAAAGTCTGACAAGCAGTCTTACCAAGTGGTATCGTATTATTGGGTTGTGGAGGTCAGATAGGCAGTCGCTTCATGTAAAATACTTGTATTCAACTGTATCCGGTTCGACTGGAAGCCGAACCCAACATAGTTGGTAAATGGGTAAGCAAATGATGAATCCAAGTTATAAACTATCTTTGTGCCAAATTTCATATCAAAATCCGGTCAGTGGTTTTGGCGAGGAAGAGTAAGAAACATCCATACTTCCTCAATGTGAAAGATTTTTTTACATCACTATCACTTCACTACATATATTATTATAAAACAAATCATATTATAAAACAAAGTCTCCCGCCGCGTCTGTCTGTCCCTATGTATGCTTAGATCTTTAAAACTACGTAACGGATTTCGATGCGATTTTTTTTTAATAGATAGAATGGTTCAAGAGGAAAGTTTTAGTATATAATTTGTACGCGGGCGAAGCCGCGGACATCAGTTAGTTTATAATATTAGAATGAAGTGGGATTGACGCGAATAAGAGAAGTTTATCTTCTTAGACATTCGCCTTCCCCTAATGTTAACGCAATATTGTAATAGTCTACTTCCTCAGGCTATCAACTTCTTAAGGGGGTGGTATCTGCTAATGAGAGATTTTCTCCATGTAACTCCTCTTTGATGAGTGAATGTAAATGTCCAAAAAAAAAATGTGTTGCTTATTACACTTTAATTTGTACAGTTAAAATAGTTCTAACTTTATCATTACTATTAAATGAATAAAAAGTTCAAAGTAAAGTATTGTTTTCTATTAAATTTTGTAACTACTCCTAAACAGCATTACGTTTTAGTTTTTTTTTACACACAAATATTTGTCGTTATTTTCTTCACAAAGTGTACAATTGGAATTTTGATCTATTGATTTGTTAGGCTTCAATCAAATAAAAACAACTCATTTCGCATTATTCGGGTCTCTGTGACTGACGTAACAACCACTTTATAGTGCAATCTGATTAGAACTTCATTCTAAGTATTTTAAAGGAAGTTTGAACCACCACAAAAAGAGTTGCTAATTTAGCAGATACCACAGCCTTAACTAAATTCAACCTACTAGATAGAGACTGAAAAAAGAAACAGAAAACCTATCTAAGGAAACTTCAGTTTTTGAGACAAATCTTAACCGTCGAAATCCATCCAGCCATTCGGAACATACGAGATTTTATAATAATAATAAAGAATAATTAATGCTGCAAATTACACACAGCGCCATCTAGCGCCACACTAAGAAACGAGGCTTGTGTCGTAGGCAACACATAGTAGACATACCTACTATATAATACTTTTAGAAATTGTTAAAATCAAACAAGATACGCTGGAAAAATAACCCTTTTTTGTAGTGGGCTAAAAATATTTACTAAAACCTTGGTACGTCAGACGGGTCCTAACAACATAATAAACTGGACAAACTCTCGGATGAAGACCCTTTATCATACGGTATACCATTATTCTATTAAGAGGCTACGACATAATTCTGAATAAACTGATATAATCAGCAATATTCCTTACGGGGCGACACCGCGATACGATCTATTACCCGTCCAACAATAGTGGTCATATCCATTGTTATCATCTTTAGTGTTAACGGTATCCTTAATTTAATAGCATAATACTATCAATGCTCTGACCCAAGAGGTTGAAGTTAACATTAAGTTCATCAGACCGTAAATTCGTTTGAATAGACCCTTCATAAATTAAAGGATTATGTTTCATCTGAATTTCTAAATAATTAAATATTCATTGGCAATGTATGAAAATTGGGGATTGAGCAACGCTTTAATTACTGAGTATCAATTTAAATGGAATATTCTGAAGGTTGATCACGTATTGGTTCAATTAGTATCGTAATATCTTCGTGGATTATGGTTATTTGAAAGCAAATAATCTGTGGGATATTTTTAAATCCTTGTGGACGCTAAACGTGCATTTGATGAGGCACCGATTTACAAGTTTATTGAGTACTAGCATATGCCTGCGATTTCACACGCTTGAAGCAGACTCCACAATAAATGCACTGTTTTAGACTTGCACGGTTTTTCACTGCACTTAAAAATACAAGAAAATCACGGATATAATCCCGTAAGTACTTTAAGTGTCCACAATAAATGTCCCACATGATCATGAACCGATCATAAAAAGTCTCTATTCTATTCTATAGTAACTGAAATAAAAGTTTGATAACGGTCCTAGGGTATAGTGCGACCGGGATAAAAAATATTTTTGTGTTAATCGAGACTCTAAACTATTTGTTTACAAAATTTCATCCAAATTCGGAATTCATTCAAATTTTTATTCCAAATATGTTGCCTATTCCAATCGATAGATTTTTTTGTAAATCGATTCAAATCACTCATTTCGCCCGCAGTGACTGACGTAACAATCACTTTGTAGTGCAAGCTGATTAGAGCTTTAGTCTAATATTATTTCAAACGAAGTTTGAAACACCACAAATAGAGTTGCCAATTTGGCGCTGTAAGTGGAGATGGTGATGGCGGTCAAATCACTCATTTCGCCCGCAGTGACTGACGTAACAATCACTTTGTAGTGCAAGCTGATTAGAGCTTTAGTCTAATATTATTTCAAACGAAGTTTGAAACACCACAAATAGAGTTGCCAATTTGGCGCTGTAAGTGGCGATGGTGATGGCGGTCTGTCGTTTTTGCTCACCCCCCAAAAAAAACGTGAGTTTGTGTATGTCTGTATTACGAAATACTGACGTTTCAAGAATAATGACCCCATTAGTTTTTAACCCCGTAAGTCAACGACTTTATTATTTTTTTTTAGCACAATCCAGACTGATTGATTTGACCCTTAGTTTCAGTTAATTCTCTTTTTTTAAACGTTTGTTTACCTAAGAATGACTTTTATATTGACGAAGAATAAGACTTGATTGATGTTGCTTTAATTTGTTGGTAAATTAGGTGATCAATCAATATAATTAATGAATTATATCGCTGATGGTTCATGGTTAAACGTAACAAAGTTCAAACTTCAGCTTTTCTTTAAAATGAATTCTACACTTCGTCGCAAGTACATAGCTTAGCCATGCAGCCGTTTACTAAACTGAAAGTTTGTAGGCCAAGAGTAAAGGGAAAATTCGGAAAATCAAGTTGAAAACTATGATCGTGGTTTGGAACTTACAAGTTTTCGCGAAAATATATAATACTCCTAATATACTTCACTAACTGACAATATCTACTATTATATAGACTTCAGTATCTGGTCAACATTCGAGGCCTACCCGTTCCTAAGAAAAAAGGTGGTGACAGACGGACAAGAAAGTGATCGGGTTCCTTTATTACCTTTTGAGGTACGTTGTGATACCTTTATAGTCCATACGAAAAAATACTTGATAAATGACATTTTAGGCATTAACGAAGCAATAAAGAAAGCGCTGTTGTAAGCACCGTCATCTACACTAATATTATAAAGAGGAAAACTTTGTTTGTTTGTTTGTTTGGTTGTAATGAATAGGCTTAAAAACTACTGGACCGTTTTTAAAAATTCTTCCACCATTCGAAAGCTACATTATCCACGAGTAACATAGGATATATTTTATCCCCGTACTCCCACGGGAACGGGAATTACGCGTGTGAAACCGCGTGACGTCCGCTAGTCATAGATAAACTAAAACCGAATACTAAACATGGTACCTACCAAACATTCCGTTCAAAGTCGTTTTTACTAAAAATCAAATAAACGAGAACAATCTCATCAGCTGCTTTTACTATTTATTGCAAACCAAAACTTCAGGTTTTTCGCAAAACATTTCTATCTATTCCTCGAAATCGGAGTGCCATTTTCTAAAAACAACACCGATTTCCCGCGCTTTCTAAACGAGTTGATAGTAAATAGCGAGCCCTAAATCGCGCTCTTTTGTTTCCCGCGCAAATTCAATTCCATTCAATGACGTCACAAACAAAACTGTCACAATAGAAACGGGGAGTTATTTCGTTAGTGTCCTTCGTTTGTGGACATGGACTGTAGATAGAGTACAGAAAATAAATTGAAATAGAGAAGTCACAAAATAATAATAACAGACAAGGACACACCTATTGGATTCAGTAGTAAGAGTAAGCGAGACAAAAATACTGCGTTTGATCTGAGAAAACATTTATCACTAGTTTTCACGTTACGATTTCTTTGGAAAATGTTATCCAATCAACGAGCTAAGATAGATAGATATCCGAGATGGTTGATAAAGTAAATATTTTGACCAAATGGTGGCCAAAGTTAAGTAAGGAATGAATTTTTTAGAGGAAGTTTGAAAGTGGGACCTGCTACTGAAAAATTGGAAGGAAGTAGTTTGGCTTGGTAACATGTAATGAGGAAGGATGAAACGCATGTAACTAAAAGAGTGATGGACATAAATATTGATGGATGGAGAGGGAGAGGAAGGCCAAAGAAAAGATGAATGGATTGTGTGAAGACTGATATGAAAGAGAAAGGAGTGAATGATGCCGTGACGTCTATCAGGGGAGAATGGGAGAAGAAAACGTGTTGCGCCGACCCCAAATAAAATGGGAAAAGGGTAGAAAGATGATGATAGTGGCCAAAGTGGTACCGGAGAAACCAGACCCGTCCAAAAGCGTTTTGGGTTGGCGAAATCGGGTTAGGTCGCAGGATACACTCGGATGTGGGATGCATAGAAGCAAGAAGTATGGCAAAGCGTAGGGAAAGCCATCCACTGCTGGGTTAAACTAATGATTTACTATCTAATTGTTTCTACAAATACATATTATTTTTAAATATTCAATAAATTAACATAAGAGCGCCCTTTAAATAATTTAGAACAAAAAAAACCGTAATCCACAAAAATAATGAGAAATTAATAAAACAATTTTAAACAATTTAAAAAAAAATGGTTTTATATTCTAGTAAATAAATATATGTATAACTATAAAATAATAATAATAATAACTGTTAAATTAATTCTGCATTAATAAAACAGTATTATTTACTAAGTGCTAATAAAGGCCAGTATTCTTCCTCCTCTCTCCTACAAAATCTATGCTGTGCCCGACAGGGTCCATAATTTTGACTACATTTTTCCTTCCATCTTAATACATTATGGTACTCAATAAAGAATTGAGAATTGATTATAAAACATATGAAGACGGGTATTTATCGTGAATTTACCTTTAATTTAATCCCGACGTTTGGACCGGATTGCACCAGCCTTGGTCGCGGGGAGACTGAAGTATTGGAGGTATCGCGACAGCAAAGTGAAGGCGTTTGTCCAACTACCCTCACTCATCTTCATAAATGTTAATTAGGACCGGTTCACACTAGGACAGCACACTACACTAACAGTGTCCGTATATTGAGGCGATTTCACTTGACGAGTACACTTAGTGATTACTGGATTCCAAGCTGAAGAGAGTTTGAAGCCGTCTTCGCGATTGAAATTAGGGTACTTCTTGGATCTCAATCGCTTCCCGAACCATTCTCTTATAATAGTGCTTCTCATGGGCAAGGATTTTTGGGTTGTGTAACTCCATCCAGTGGTTGGGTCCTGAGTCTATCACATTAAATTAACGGATTAAATTAAAGGTAAATTCGCGATAAATACCCGTCTTCATATGTTTTATAATGTGTTCTGATCGTGAAAGTTTAAAAAAGACAATAAGAGAATTGATGACCAAAGACTATAGAGCTATCACTTATGGCATACGCTGACGTCCGATCTATTTCTGCCGTGCTCTATTCTACGGCATGAACTGTTTACAGTAAAGACCCTTGCTTATTTGAGAGTTAAAGGGAGCGTGATATTTTGCTCCAACTAAAGGTCAAAGGCGATTTAGAATCACTGATGCCTGAGGCCAGAGGTGGTATATTTCAAACCACAAAGAGTTTTTAGGCGGATGCTTTAATATTTTTTTACGCATTTGTTTAGTTGACCGTATTATTGATGTTGGCATGGATTTCATGTTTTTTCGTCAGGAAACAGGAGTCCACAATAGAAATATGGTGGAGGAAAAGTCCAGGTCATTATTTTTCTGATCATGCTCTTCGTTTGGGGTCACATAACTTGTTGAGAAGCACAGCCGGGTCATTCGCCAACTGGCGACTGTGAAACTTGCGAGTGCGCGCGAGTTGGCACCTTCCAATTTTAATTAAAAAAAGCGGTGGCGTAGGGAGAGAAAGGCTGGCGGTGGTGGAAGGCAGGGTAGGGTTTTCGACCGACAGGAGGTCCTCAATTCGACAATTTTTTTATTGGATGAGAAATCCGCTCCGGACCATGGATTGAACCAGGGCCGGACGCCAGAAGTCGCCACCGCCGGTCGCCGCTACGAGGAGACGGCTTTGCTCCGCCCACGCGGGACAGACCTCCACCGTGTCCTCCGGTCGATCCTCGCAGTAGAAACACCCGGGAGTTTCCTCCCATCCGATTCGATGCAGGAACCTACCGAAACATCCGTGTCCGGTGAGGACCTCAAGGAGTCTTCGCGCTTACTCCGTCCTAACAACATCTACGTGGTTACTACTCATGTCGTCGTAATTCTCAAGTTAATTTCTTCTTCAATCGTAATTATTAGCGTCTAAACTGAAAGTCAAAGCATTTATTTTAATTAGACCATTACGGTACGTTTGAATGTCACAAAAACAACAAAAAAATGCTAAGCTACAGTCACTGTCACAAAGTATAATAACTTGAGAAAGTACTGTAGTTGCACATTGCAAAGTGTAGATCTCTATGGAGAAAAATGGACAAGAAACTCCATGGACAGTCTTTTCAATCAAAATATTGAAGTAAATGTAGTCCTATATTTTCTGTATCTTCGATAGTAAGTTAAAATCAGTGTAAATAGTTTCAATTTAATTATACAGTGCATCTTCAGTTGTGTTTCAATGCAACCCTTGCGGGCATTTTCCTACATAACTTTCACTTCTATGAAAAATGTGTTGCCTCATACAAAATCAACAATGAGTGGAAATAAAATGTAACATCAGGAAAAAAACATTTATGAATTGAACTACCTGTACATCTGATAACTATGAAAATGGACAGAAAATTCGTAGACTCGATATTTGGTCTGATATGAAATCGTGTTGATTGGACTCCAGAGGCGTGAAAATTGCCGGTAAAACGAGAATATTGTTAATTCCTGACAATCGTGAGCAATTTTATTGATGCAGTTATGATTTTGAACCTACTCCGTAGCAATCTGTTGGGTATGTAATGTTTAAAAAGCAACACCCAATTTTTTTTGTAGGTGCGTGATGACATGACATGAATACGTCTTAGGCATATAGTGAAACAAATGTGAAAGACATAACAAGGATTTGCGCGTAACCGTTCTATTTCTCGGATATACAGAGCCAGCAACCAGTTGTATTCAGCTACACCCAGTCAGACAGACTGCCATCAGACAGACTGTAAGCTGATCACAACATAGTTTTGAAAGGCTGGCAGGTGATAATGGTTCTGAGCCACCAATACATCGTAATCCTCATAATAGGCTTGTCAACTACAAAAATCTAATTACTCCGTTAATTGGATTATCAAAAAATATTTGCCTCGTATTTTTTCTTTTGTTTCATAAACTATAATTTACGAAGATACGACGCTTTTAAAATTCTCAATACGTCACACCGTGGTATAATTTAATAGCCCCCACTCTCGAATATTGGTGCGTTTTATCTTTGTCAATACATTCATTGATTTACAAAAACAAAACTACGTATCCATTACCAGCTTCTGCCCGCGACTTCGTTCGATTGAATTTCCCGCTTGCAACATTTCTTATTGCTGCTCCGCTCCTATTGGTTATAGCGTGATGTTATATAGCCTTCCTCGATAAATTGACTATCCAACGCAAAAAAAAAAACAATTCAAGCCGAGGTAGTTCCTGAGATAAGCGCGTTCAACCAAACAAACAAACAAGCAAACAAACAAACTCTTCTGCTTTATAATATTATATAAATATATATATAAGTATAAATTTTCCTATGCTCTAACTGACGGACTAAATATATTAGCAATTTATTGGTGGTGGAAACTAGCATATTCTTGACCTAGGTACCAAAACACCGACTTTGAAGGATGACAAGAAAGGTTTTACTACGTGGTGCTAGTTTATTTTCTAGAGAATGAAGTAATCAATCATTCCGCCACACGCAGTTCAATGCGACCTCAATACCTCGCCATCTTTGCACGAATCGTCCCCACCCGCTTCACAATCAATATGTTAATGCATAGGGACCGACAACATGTTTTTATTATAACAAGCACTATATTGACCCATTTCCTACACTAGTGTAACAATGTTTACTCGGAGTGTGCTGTTTATTTTTGTACTGCACTGTATGTTTTTTTTTGTGAAATACGGGTAATGTGGGTACACCAGGGTACACTGCCATTGTTTATTTAGTACCTAAGTTGGCATTAGAGGAGATGTAAGGATTTAACATACACAGTTTATTAGGATGACCCGCCGTATGATGCAGTCCCTAGTATTTATTAAAATTTCTGCAATTTGAAACGCAGTATCGGAATCCAAGCCATATATTCCGACAAATGGCAACAACCTATACCAATACGCCAGTTGGAGCATAAGTCAGTTCTGCTTGCTTGCATTCTTGCATCCTTCGCTGCTCACATACCTACGGACACTCGGTTTACGAAGCTCAGTTAGTTACAGTTCGTTTACTCGTTAAGGGTAGTTCCAGACCGCTGACCGCAGTCCAAGACCTAACAAGCAATAGTAAAAGCTAGCTAGCACACGTAACACACTGCACCGGAATTGGAACGGGATCACTTTATTGCCTTTTACAAGCTGACAGAGGCAATGCTGTAACAATGGGTTTGACTCAAGAGTTGTCTAGAAAAATTTGATGCCCGTGCCCTGAGCAGAAATCAACGTAAATTGAAAACTGGGAGCACAAATTTTGAAATACTTGCAATCAGAACTTTTGCAACAGTACAATTTATTGGTTTAATACGGCAATATGCTGTCATTAGCTGTTCGTATGCCTAACTTATTCTAATGCAAGGCTACAAAAATCTTCGATACTTGACGATTTTAGTCTCCAAGCTACTGCCGCCATACAAATCCATAATGTCGGCGACGCGACTCGTGTACGAACTTCAATAGATTTCTATGGCGGCAGTTGTTTGGAGACTAAAATCGTCGAGTATCGAAGATTTTTGTAGCCTTGTGTACGAAAGGGCTAACACTTGCTTGCTTATGAGTCCTTAAACGGATTCTCAGTGTTACCCGGGTGTTACATGTGCTCGATTTTCCCTTTCTCCCGTGGCTATATCTAACCTCCATTCCTGACGATCGATTTAACTCTGACACGTGTAGTAACCGTGTAGCAAACGACACCAAAATATCAAAACTGCGAAAAATTGACTTACCTGGTATTAGAACCAACCAAATGTCACAAAGCTGACAAAACGAAAAAATGGCAAATGATGCATTGTTGCTATCGGTGCATTATATAATATATTATATATTATATATATATATTATATATATATTATATATTAAGAATAGTAATTATAGCAGTTAAAAGTAAACTTTTAACTGCTATAATTACTATTCTTAACTGCATACCGTGGATACAATAGTTTATACAATAATAGTTCTAATTATCCTATCTCGTCAATAGAATTTTGTGTTTTGCTTATAGCCCGGTGGATCTAATTATTATTTTTACAACTGGTTTTTGTCGTTAGATTCACTTCTTTGCATTGAAAATGAGTGATAATGAAGAAAAGGACAATACAGAAAAAGCGACAGCGATATTAAATCAAGACGGAGGTTCCAGCAACCCAGAAATAATAACTGAAGGTAATGTCTTTGTCATTAACTTACGAACTAAGTAAATAGATTTGTATTTTTTTGATACTGTCGTCATATCAATTGCTGGGTTTGAACTCGGTCTTGGTTACTTACTTACTCGCTTAAGAAGCGGATCAGCAGTGTAAGTAAGTAGGATTCGATAGGACTCGATTAGATACATTTGACAGTTATTCTCGATAAAATGAGTTTTTGATCAAAAACTCATTTTATCGAGAATAACTGTCAAATGTATCTAATTGAGTCCTATCGAATCCTACTTACTTGCACTGCAGATAAGAAACACGAGTACTTAATTTCGCAAAGCATTCCTTCGATGTTTGACGTGAAAGTAATAAGCGACAGATGACATTCACTGGCTAGCAAATTAGGGAAACATTTGCGACCTGCACGAACTTTCGGACTAAACAAAATTGGTTCAAAACCCTTTACCCAATCTCTGAATAGCTCCGAAACACAATTTTCTCCCCAAATCACTACCGGAAATAATAATGACGCACACAAGGACTTACGTGCCCCTGAATATGTACAGAACCCTAACGGGTCCGCGAACAAATTGAAGTAATATTTCATACTCAGCCGTTCCAGTGAGTGAACGGAATGTAATGCGGAAACTAACTCGGTTCCAGTTTATTTACTTATGCTAAAAAGTTGTTCGCGTAGTGCTGGAGGAAAATGACTGGAGATGATGTATTTGTGGACTTTGTAGGTCAAATTTGTTGGTTGTAGTACCTTCTTACACAGTAATGCAACAGTTTTTGTTAGTACTTTTTGACCGCGAGACCAGTCATCGCCTGGTACGCAGCTGCATTTAAAGAAATTGGAAACATTTCTACCGTTTCAGTTTTTGATATTTATACAGGGTGTAAACAATCTCGGGGCTGTGGACGGCCGTCCGTCCGTCTTATGACGACAGGCGCACATAACCATTTAAAACATCGTGCTGATGGCTGGGTCCAATAGTAGCAAAAATCTTACGTTAAAAATTAAAGCATTAACTAGAAAGTTCCCAGGTATGCTTTAGAAAAAAAAAATTATGGCAATGACGTCTTCTTCATTGTTCTCACGAACAAGTTCCATATGGTTTTGCTAATTTAATGAGTTTAAGATCATTTATTCTCTTAAGAATTACACTATTCACTTACATGAGAATATTAATACTAAACACTTAAAAATAACAAAAAGTTGGGGTATTACAAGAAATTAGACGTCGATTTTATAAATGTTTCGAAGGTAGATTAATCATGATGATCAAAATGTTCGTTCGATACATGTAAACAAGTATGCGTAACACAGATAAACGGTGACTGGATGTGGCTCGGCACTATGTTAGGGAATGTAATTCTTTTACTATAAAATGTTTAAGTAACTTTTTAAAAGTGGTTTTGGATGTACACTCTTTGAGGTCTCTCGGTAATTTATTAAATATCTTAGATCCTTCGTACACGATAGTTTTCCTTCCGTAGTTTGTGCGGGTGGGGTGTAGTTTTAAAAAGTCTTGTTCACGTCTCAGTTTTATTCTGTGTTTTTTTTTTTATATTTTTTGTGAAGGTTATGTTTGTGTGTATATTTTTATTTAGTATTTTTCGAATAAGTATGCATGTGTTATATATGTATGTTTGTGTTATATTCATTACTTTATTTTTTTTGTAAAGTGTTTCTGTTGGAGTTAGATAGTCATAGTTAAATAACGTTTTTAATAGTTTGTTTTGAGCAGTTTGTAGCAGGTTTGTATGTGATTTAGCAGCCGTACCCCATATTTCCACCAGGTAGTCAATATGCAGTTTAGCAAGGGAGAAGTAGATTAAATAGCGAACTTGGCGTGGTAAGCAACGATCGTCTTTTATCCTCTTGATATCCTGAAGTTGATAAAAATAACCCAATTTTGAGACTCATTTCTGGTATAACTTTACTTTTTACTTTAGCTTTGCCAACAATATTTTCATTTACATTCGATTAGTGAATAATAAGCTAATTAGCACCGAATGCACAATCAAAAATTGACGACCTATTCACAATGTAACGACAACTATAGTCACTAATCGCCTCACACATTGATTAGTACTTAACATGCTAAGATTAAATCTGATTAAAAACTCTTTCTTATCACTTGATCGAGAATAAATCTAGTTTGATCTATGATAGGGGCTAGTGACTGGGTTCTACATGTAAACCTAAGGGGCAGTATTTATTTCCTCAATTATTTTATCGTCTATGTCGCTGACATTTGTTTTGGCTGTATAATCACCACTACCCATGCCTTCATCAGTATTGATTAACTCTTATGACATTTCAGCCAATTCTGCTTCTATTTCATCAAGTTCAGAATTTTCTTGAATAATGGGGCCGGTATTATCTCCAGAGCCTTCTATAGCTGCTGATCGAGACATATTTTCAGATACGGTGCTACTATTATCGGTATTTTTATTCGAATCCAAAGACAGTACATTACCTTCAGTTATTATTTCTGGGTTGCTGGAACCTCCGTCTTGATTTAATATCGCTGTCGCTTTTTCTGTATTGTCCTTTTCTTCATTATCACTCATTTTCAATGCAAAGAAGTGAATCTAACGACAAAAACCAGTTGTAAAAATAATAATTAGATCCACCGGGCTATAAGCAAAACACAAAATTCTATTGACGAGATAGGATAATTAGAACTATTATTGTATAAACTATTGTATCCACGGTATGCAGTTAAGAATAGTAATTATAGCAGTTAAAAGTTTACTTTTAACTGCTATACAACACATCATGCATTTTGTTTTAATTGCAGAACATTTTGATCATCATGATTAATCTACCTTCGAAACATTTATAAAATCGACGTCTAATTTCTTGTAATACCCCAACTTTTTGTTATTTTTAAGTGTTTAGTATTAATATTCTCATGTAAGTGAATAGTGTAATTCTTATGAGAATAAATGATCTTAAACTCATTAAATTAGCAAAACCATATGGAACTTGTTCGTGAGAACAATGAAGAAGACGTCATTGCCATAATTTTTTTTTTCTAAAGCATACCTGGGAACTTTCTAGTTAATGCTTTAATTTTTAACGTAAGATTTTTGCTACTATTGGACCCAGCCATCAGCACGATGTTTTAAATGGTTATGTGCGCCTGTCGTCATAAGACGGACGGACGGCCGTCCACAGCCCCGAGATTGTTTACACCCTGTATAAATATCAAAAACTGAAACGGTAGAAATGTTTCCAATTTCTTTAAATGCAGCTGCGTACCAGGCGATGACTGGTCTCGCGGTCAAAAAGTACTAACAAAAACTGTTGCATTACTGTGTAAGAAGGTACTACAACCAACAACGTTGACCTACAAAGTCCACAAATACATCATCTCCTGTCATTTTCCTCCAGCACTACGCGAACAACTTTTTAGCATAAGTAAATAAACTGGAACCGAGTTAGTTTCCGCATTACATTCCGTTCACTCACTGGAACGGCTGAGTATGAAATATTACTTCAATTTGTTCGCGGACCCGTTAGGGTTCTGTACATATTCAGGGGCACGTAAGTCCTTGTGTGCGTCATTATTATTTCCGGTAGTGATTTGGGGAGAAAATTGTGTTTCGGAGCTATTCAGAGATTGGGTAAAGGGTTTTGAACCAATTTTGTTTAGTCCGAAAGTTCGTGCAGGTCGCAAATGTTTCCCTAATTTGCTAGCCAGTGAATGTCATCTGTCGCTTATTACTTTCACGTCAAACATCGAAGGAATGCTTTGCGAAATTAAGTACTCGTGTTTCTTATCTGCAGTGCAAGTAAGTAGGATTCGATAGGACTCAATTAGATACATTTGACAGTTATTCTCGATAAAATGAGTTTTTGATCAAAAACTCATTTTATCGATAAAATGAGTTTTTGATCAAAAACTCATTTTATCGAGAATAACTGTCAAATGTATCTAATCGAGTCCTATCGAATCCTACTTACTTACACTGCTGATCCGCTTCTTAAGCGAGTAAGTAAGTAACCAAGACCGAGTTCAAACCCAGCAATTGATATGACGACAGTATCAAAAAAATACAAATCTATTTACTTAGTTCGTAAGTTAGATTATTGAAAAATATTGGACACGTACGTACGTTGGCGATGCGTTGGAAGACCTCCCACTAGGTGGACCGATGACCTGGTGAAGGTTGCGGGAATCCGTTGGATGCGATTCGCAAGGGACCGGTAAATGTGGCGACACTTTGGGGAGGCCTATGTCCAGCAGTGGACGTCTTTCGGCTGAGATGATGATGATGATTGGACACGTATTCTTTGGTTTTGTAAATCAATGAATATTGACAAAGATAAAACGCGTCAAAACTCGGGCTCGTGACGTCAGAACTAGCCAGAAACTTAGGCGTGACGTATCGGGAATATTAAAAGCGTCGTATCTTCGTCATTTTTGATTTACGTAACAAAAGAAAAAATACGAGTCAAATATTTTTTAATAATCTACTTGAGGGACTAATTAGAATCGCCCGGGTGTCTCCACTGCGAGGATCGACCGGAGGACACGGTGGAGCACACGGTGGAAGTCTGCCCTGCGTGGGCGGAGCTCCGCCGTGTCCTCGTGGCGGCGATCGGCGGCGGCGACCTCTCGCATCCGGCCCTGGTTCAATCCATGGTCCGGAGCGAGACGGAATGGGAAGCCGTCGCCTCCTTCTGCGAAGCAGTCATGCTAGCGAAGGAGGTGGCGGAACGAGAGAGGGAGAGATCCTCTCTTCCCGGCCGCCGCGGGAGACGCAACAGGCGTCGGGGGCCACGTGGTGGCTACCGGCCACCGTAGATGCGGGCCTGTGGACGGCTGGCTATGGGCTAGCTAGCCGTCGACGTCGACGGCGCGTTCGTGTTCCACGCGCGCCTCAAAGAGATGTCAGCAAAAGGAGAGGGGCCCGCAAGGGCCGAAGCCTGCCGGGGTTGCGGGCCTGTTCGAAAGAGATACCGCGGCCCCGGAACGTAAAAGGCGAGGAAGGAACATGGATGGTTTTTAGTCAGTAAGAGTCTGACACTCCCTCCCGCTCCGCCCAGAGTGGGGGGGGTCATTTGATGATTTCCCATCCTTAAAAAAAAAAAAAAAAAAAGGGACTAATTAGATTTTTTTTGTCGTTTGGCCTATTACCAATGTGACTTTTTCAGTCATGTGTACCTACTTTCCATGTACTTTCTCCACCACTGAATTACGGCGAAAGGAAACATCGTTAGGAAACAGAGCCCAATATTCTAGACACCATCATCTGCCTAGCCTTTTCCTATAGGTTGGGGGGGCCGGTTTCCAGTCTAACCGGATCCAGATGAATACAGTACTTTACATGGAGCGACTGCGTATCTGGTCTGCACAACCTAGTTAATTCTAAAGAGTACGATACCACTTGGTAAGACTGGTTTTCAGACTTTGTTTAGTTTAGGTTTTGGTAGCCCAATATTCAAGACGGCACGGCACGGTTATGACGGCACGGTTGGCGTAGTGGCTGAGCGATCGACTGCTGCGCTGCGTGTCGTGGGATCGATCCCCGCATGGAACAAATATTTGTATGTCCTACAAATAGTTGTTCCGAGTCTGGCTGTTTATGTATGTGACTTACAATGTTTGTACACGTACCCAGAATATAAGAGAAAAAAAACCCACAAAAAAAACTTGAAAGAACCATTCTGTTCTAGTCCAGTTCTCAATTCAGTGAATTTCAAAATTACTGATTTGATAAAGTCTTAATAAGTTGTAAAAGTAACAACACCGAGACAAAAACGACCTAAACCTATTTACCCTAAAAATAAAACTATAGAATTAATTGCAAAGACGGTACAAACTACAAAACACAACAGCAAAACCAAATTATTCAACCCACAAAGCGCTAAATGAAGCAAGAAAAAAAACTAGACCTACGACTTTAAACTTGGAGCACAGGGTGTTCTGAACGTGATCGAAATATTTCAAGCAGGGTGTACACAGTCACAAGCCGTAAATTAACTTAATTACTACTGGTTAATTACCGTTGTCTGATGTATTCAGTAGCAAATTTTCCTCTACAGTGAAGCTTCGGGTTTATTATTTCACTTGTTTTGCCAAAATTCATTCGTTTTCAAATGGTTTTGTGTGAAGTTCTGTTTAATTAGATGACTTTTGAATTTGGGTCAGTGAAAAGCCGTGACAGTAAAGTTTAAATGTTCGTAGTATCAAAAGAGGTCCCATATCGTCAGTTGAGTGATAAATAACATAGTACACCTACATTTTGCCAGTTATGTTTAAGTTCTATATAACAGGGGGCAAGACATCACCATCATCTGCCTAGCCTTTTCCCAACTATGTTGAGCTCGGCTTCCAGTCTAACCGGATGCAGCTGAATACCAATATTTTACATAGAGCGTCTGCCTATCTGACCTTTACAACCCATTTTATAGTGGGAAATACGATACCATTTGGTAAGACTGGTTGTCAGACTTTTTGTGCCACAGTCTACCTGTAACGAATGTCAAAGATGGACAAATGGCAGCCGGGACCAAAAGCTTATCGTGCTATCCGAGGCACGGAGGAAACTTGTTATGTAAGGATCCACAGACCAACCTAGGCAATCACGGCTTAACCTAAAGATCGACCCGAGCGGGTGTTATTATTTTGCCACGAGCTCTCCGGCAAGACATCAACCAGGCACAATTCTAGACTCCGTGGTTTCTTGAACCCAGATCCGTGTTTGGTTGAACCCAGGACCGTATGCTCAGCAGTTGCATATGCTGATCTCAAGCTCAAGCCAGCCAGCCAGCTCATTTTAACTATTGGGGTACCGAATCATGCTTATTAGATTTTTATACTTTAACAAACTAAGTCCAACTTCTTGTTAGTAGTAAATAAAACTTATGTTTCAAGGAAGACCCTCCTCCTCAAGTCGAGCTCCTCATTACTGAGGGTCGTGATACTTCCTTGAAATCATTTTTTCCCTGACGATATTTTGCCATCTCCGTCTATCCTTGGCCAAGTGAAGCCCATCACGAAACTTCGTTTCGAGAGAAGAGCTTATCTGGTCGGACCATAGCAATGGGCTGGCTCTTGAAAGAAAGAAAAAGCATTTATTAGCCCACACAGGACAAACACATCAAAATTAACAGTACTTATAAAAATTACATAGAAAAAAAAACAAATATTTATTTAAAAATGAAAAGAATGAAACTCGTCCTGTACGAGGCCAAAAGGCTTCTATCTCAGCATGGTGCTGTAACATTAAAAAAACGTCACAGCGCTGGTATTCTGATAGGGCCCAAAGTGAAGGTGATGGCATGGTCAGGCCAGATACGGATAAAAATAAAAATAAAGTATAGACGAATAAGTAAACAAATAAATTAATGTATGAAGTACAAATAAATATAAAGAAAAAATATTAACACCTACACCCCACGTAACGAATACTGTTCGCCAATCTGTGCCATGCCTTTCACTGGCAACACTGACGAACATAGACGCGGGCGCAGATATTCACTTGCTACTAATATGTAATCTGTGATTCACTTCACATTTTACCATTCACCTTGCCGGTAACCATTAGTTGTTTGAGATTATTACCATCTTTTCTCGCTGTATGGCAGAAAAAATCCAAAACTCTGCGGAGGCAGGTCGTAGAGAGTCTGGTCTTTATTTTGAGCTCGCGTACGATAGACTCGTTAGTGCGGAATGCCATCCGGGGTATTTGAAGCATCTTCCTCCAGCACCACATCTCGAAGGCATCTATACAAGCCCGGTCGGCCTTTCTCCAGGTCCAAGTTTCTGCTCCGTATCCAAAAATGGAAAAGACCAGCGTGTTCACCAATTTCACTTAGGTATTTTGCGAAATGTGGCGATCTCTCCATATTTTTGAAGCTGAGACATAGCATTCTTGGCCATACCTATGTGTCTAAGGATTTCTTTTTCGCATGACCCCGTGGGGATATGTAAGAGCCCAGGTAAATGAAGACATCGACCGTTTCGAGATAAAGAGCGCCAGTAAGATTCAAATTATGCGCTCGGTTCACCACCATTAGTTTGGTTTTTGCGTGGTTGATTGTAAGCCCAGTTACAAGGAGCTTGTAAGGAGTTCCATTTCTATCTCTGAGGCTGCTAGGAAAGTAGTGTCATCAGCGTAACGGAGATTAGCGGGCTTCAAGGAAGAATCTAAATATATATAATTCAAAGGTGACTGACTGACTGACTGACTGACATAGTGATCTATCAACGCACAGCCCGAACCACTGGACGGATCGGGCTGAAATTTGGCATGCAGGTAGATATTATGACGTAGGCATCCGCTAAGAAAGGATTTTGATCAATTCTACCCCCAAGGGGATAAAATAGGGGATGGAAGCTTATATGAAAGTCCGTCAGTTTTAAAGTTAGGATCTTCTAATTTTGTGTTTAGGCTGACGATTGAAAATTAATTTAAGCGTGTTTCAGCGTTTTTGATAACTCCACCCCGAAGGCTTATAAAAGGGATGAAATTGTATGTGAAAAATCCTTAATTTTCGACGTAAAAAGTACAAAATTTGTTATCTGGGCTTATGATTGGAAGCTGACGCAACGGCTTTATTAGAATTTTAACCCTTGAGGGGTGAAAAAGAGCAACATTTTTTTTATTAAAGTTTTTATTTTTTGAGTCACCAAAAAGTATCAAAGTTAGTAAGTCGTTAGTTTTTTTTATTTCAACCCACAAAGGGGTAAAAGGGGGGATGAAGTTTTGCATTGTAGTTGTTCATTCGTTCACTAATAACAGCAGCAGGAGAGACCTTTTGCAGCAGTGCAAGTTAATAGTATAGGCCGTACACAAGTTAATAGCACACGTGACTTCGCGGCTGGCAGTACTTACCGTTTTGTAGGGACCTAGGTAAGCCGAAGATTATGGACTTACGGCAGGAGCAGAAAAAGAAAGTATGGCAGCCGCCGCAACTTGCTGCAGCACGCGCCCCTGACGCGCGCGCTGCGTGCACTCAATATGGTGTCACAACAGATTGATTGCTTCAATTGTACACTGAGCGAATTCACATGGGCCACATTTTGCGCAATTACTTTAGTTTGTCTAATTAATTAATTTATTCAAAACATAAATAATTTAGTTTTAAATACTTATAACTGCTTTATAGCCGAACGCGATAGAATGAGTAATTGTCGATATTGTATTTGATACCAACTAGATTTTTTTATTTTGTAGATTTCTGTTTTTTTTTTCTCTTCTGCATTTCTGATCTTACTTTTGATGAATAAAAATGAAGTCAAAATAAAACTCATAAATGGCGCCGACGAAAGTTTTTGGATTTTTAATCATGGGTGTCTTTTCCGTGGTTTTTGGTGTCGCTGATAGTGAAAATGAGGTCAAAATTAACACGGGGAAGAAAGTTAACAGAAGCAAAAAAAAACAGTTTTCCTTTTTTTTCTACGGCTTCCCCTGACATTATTTTCACCCTGCGCCACTGTTAGGTAGAGGTGTATCTAATCCTACACCCACATTTCGCACATTTAGCTTAATCCCATCAACCGGGCACAAATAATACAATAACACTTTGCCCGTCCCGCAAATCGAACCCAGGACCTCATGCTCAGTAGCGCTTGCGATAACTCGAACGCAGTCTCACACATGACCCACCAATATTTTCACGCGAACGAAGTCGCGGGCAACAGCTAGTACAAGATAAATTCCTACACCGAGTTCCTTTTGATAGGTACTCTAGTTGCTAACACACCACTCAACTACTCGTAGTTATGTTGTAATAGACAATATGTTTTTTTTTTAATTCCTCTGTATCAATACTTGACCATTATATAAGCACTTCAAAAAAATATCACAATTCTAACAGAAGACTAAACCATCTCATTAAAAGCCTCGACGTTTCCCTAAGAAGCTGTCATTTTATTACGTCGGTGAGCCTTCCAATACTTGGCTGCTGTAAAAACTGAGATTATCTTTTCCTGTAATTTTCTCTCCCCGAGAGTCACTGAATAGATAGACTCAGAAGTTCCACTCTAAACAGCGAGAAAAAATGCATGCATACATTTATATGCTTCAGGTATAGCACGCGGTGCAATCGCACTCGTGACTTTCGTTTGAACGTGCGCGTCCACGAGTGTGCCTGTATGCCTATGTATAATTATAAGTATTGCCCAAAGATTTACAACAAAATACCTCAATCTTACAAAGCTCTGACAACAAATTTATTATAAAAAAGATTCGGAATTTATTAACAGACAAAGGTTATTATAATATTTATGACTTCTTATCGGATACCTTTTGACACATTTTACCTTTTTTATACATGTTCACTTCTTGACGTAATATACCAGTTTGACATAGTATTATTTTGTACCTTTTTGACATATTTTATATATTTTAGTTGTATCTTGGACATGGTGTTTTTTTTTTTTTAATTTGTTTATATCTGTATTAAGTGCTTCAAAGAAAATAATTAATTATTATGGTATTATGAATGTATCTGGAAAACAATGGCAATTTTTTTTTTAATAATCCGTGTAATTGTAAAAGAAACAAATTTGTACACCTCACGAGGGAAAACATGTATGGACCTAACCTTTACTAAGATCTTGCATGCTTGATTTGTGTGTAAACGCATGTTTTTAACAAATAAAGTATCTTTATCATAGCGACAGTATTTTAAAATTGGAACAATTACATAATTGGCTTCGGCTGACACACGCAAATACAAAGATTTTACACTCACAAAGCAAGCTTTATTAGGTTGCTCGTGGTTGTTACAATGCATTAATTTCTGTAGTGCAACATAGTGAAGTAGCACTACAAAAAGTACTACAGCAAAATTGTACAAACAGTACTAGAGCGCCGCTTACAACAATAACTAAGAACTAACATCAAAATCCTGAATGGCGCAGTTAAAGTTATCCGAAACTTAAGAGTATGTTGTAGAAGAACTCGACAACAACTGTCGGTTGCTCACCAGACATACCACTCGTCTGGTCAGGGGATCCTCCATTTTCTATAAGGAATGAATAACTTTTCACCCTTTTCTTCATATCCCTAGGCTAAATAGCATGATTGTTTAGTTAAAGTCCCTAACACCAGGCTCTTTTTGGGAAAATGGTAGAACTCAACGGGAACCAACAAAATTTTCAGCCAGTACCGCCAGTTAGTTTTTTTGGGAGCCATGAAATAAAAACAATTAAACGCATTTTCGCAAGGTGTACTAATTTTCCTTATACTTATTTATTGTTTTTAGCCTTCTGTATCTACCCATCTATGTTGTGCCCGAGCGGCTCCGAGAGCTACAATAAAACAGTCGTTAGACCAGGAGTAAAGTCACGGCGAGTACTGCAGAACGGTGAAGTTGGAAGTATACTATTGTGTTGCAAGTATACTAGCTGTTCACTTGTGTAAGTAATGTATTTTAAATGATGTTGCTTTAAATACACGGCTGTGTAATTTTGTAACAGATAACTACTCCGAAAGGGTTATAATCAAAAAATACTAACTAACACAATTCGATCCTATACAATATTTTTGAGTAGGTAAACAATGTAATAAATAACACATCAATATAAACCCACGATGATGTAGTAGGGGAGCCCCGTTTTATTTTTATTTGTTGTTACAGCGGCAATGTTCTGTAAAAATTTCAACGGTCTACCTATTGTAGATCATGAGGTACAGCCCGCCGACCAAACAGATGAACGAACAGACTGCGGAGGGGTAGTAATAGTATGACGTTGGTTACCTTTCGGGTACGGAACACTAATAAAAAAGCACTATATGATAGTATCAGCAGCTTAAGACAGCAGGCAGGTAGGCAGGTAGCAGGCAGGTATAAGACTGTAAGGTACAAAAATACACATGTATTTCGACGCTACCCTACAGCCTTAGAATGGTGTCTCAGAACAGGACACACAGAAATAACGTAAAAAGCAGACGCGGCGCAGGCACATTTGCGTCTCTTTCATACAAAATGTATAGAAGTGTCGCGACGCAAAACATATTATACAAAATGGTGGGCGCAATCTGGGCACAATTGCCCGTCTGCGCCCTGCAACAAAACAGATAGAAAGGACGGGGCACGGGCGCGAGCGGACGAGGGCCGAAGTTGGTTGAAAATCTCTCGAGGCGCCCAGCGTCACGTCCGTGCCTCGTCTCTTCGATATGTTTTAAAAACTCGTGACGGCGCTGCACCCCCCCGTCCAAACCCCATCCTCGCCCCGTCCTCGTCTTACGTCGTTTCGCTTAAGACAGAATTTACTACGTATGTCGAACTGAGTGCTATCTAAGAGCACCTACGTTTATGGAAGCTTAAATATTGAACAAAATTAAAGTCCCGTATAAGCTATAAATAAAGTGTGATGTTCTGTTTTTAAGAGCAAAAATATTATACAGCCATCATAAATGTGCTCCCAAGATATACTTAAACTTATGTACTTAAACCGACTTATCTTGAACCGTAAAATAACTATTTGATGGTTGACGTTTGAAACCATCTTGTTTTATGAAATGTGAAATTTTATATCGCTTTATAACGCTGGGAGTAGTAGCTTTTTGGTAACTAAATTTTATAGGACCGCAAGCTCCATACATGTTTTATAAATGAGTTTTATAGTTCTTTCAGGATGGCGTTATTGGGGGTCAAAGTTTCAACTTATTGACAAGTTTTTTTTTTTTGAAGTCAAGTTTTATTGGGAAGATTTTTACTTTAAACACCTCCACGACCCCCGTACTGTTCAATCCATTCATCAGCACAAATGTACAAAATACTTGGTTGACGGCTTCGTGATGAGGTTGTTTACAACCTCTATAAATGCAGTGCAGTGGTATTATTATATTACCTTAAATTCTTTCAGATAACATAGCCATTCTTAACAGGAAAACAAAGAACACTTATCGGCCATGACACCCGATACTATACTTTAGCACCCAAACCACTTTCTCGCGGGCATCAGAAGGGAAAAGCCACTTGCTTAAAGTCTAGACACTCTGAAGTTGTCTCAGGTTACCCATCGATTCTTCTTAAGCTGCTATAAACATCAAGATAGGTTTCACTGCCTGGTATAAGTGGGAAAAGTTATACTATATGAGGATTTTATGGAACTCCAAAAAAAGTGGTGAGGTTCTCAATTATTCGTCGGAATCTTTTTACTACCAAGATTGTTTGTTCCGCTGTATTTTAATTGTAGGCTGTGTTATTGTGTTCTGATGGACAAGAAATCAAGAGGATTTGAGACGAGTAGACAAAGTAGGGTTCTTTGTTAAATAACATGTTCAAACCAGGGACCATTTTGGTTACCCATTGAAAGGGTTTTTGATAGGGTTTTGACAAAGTGTTGTTTTAAAAACCATTTCATATTGGTTACCATTTTTTACGAAAACCCTCATCAGTGGATAACCTCTTCCAAACCCTTTCGATATGATTACCTGTATATTCGTAAACCCATTCTTGGTGGGTTATACTTTTTAATGGTAAGTCGTTTTGAACGGGTTACCCCTTCAACGACTGTAAAGCCGTTGAACAGGTTACCCATTCGGACTACCAGTATTGTAATTTTGTCTTTCACGTCTTTTCTTTAAAGTACTAAACTGCATACATTCGGCAGGAATGCGTCAAGTCGCAACACGCAGTCTAGGCCCTAGCGATGAGTAGCGACTCCTTACACATGCGATTATAGTTATTATAGCAGAGTTTTTAAAGTTCAATGTTTTTTTTTATTGGAAATGTCGGGATTGTTTCCTACATGATACAATCTTGTCTTTTTTACGGAATCATAAATAGTCCGATAGCGCTGGGCGATTTTGATGCCAAAGTTTCAAAAATTTTAAAGTTGCTTATTTCTTGCCTGTGGCTACAGTCGTACCTGTGAAGCTTATTATTGCGTTTTGTGTCACATCTGACTATTGCATTTTCATTATCTCGATGATTTGTGGTTGATTGATTATTTTTATTCGAATCAAAACTGGCAAAATTAATTTAAAGTTTAAAATAATTATGATATCTTATCTTAGGATAGCCTGCAAACCCCGTTTGTAACATTTTCGACAGCGAGGGACTAAATAAGTAAACACTGTGCTTTTCATTGCGAATACAAGAAACATAAAAATAAAATCATGAGTCAATCGAAAAACAAATCGAGTTCGGATTGCCGCTTTTCCGCCTATTTTGTTTTTTTTTCTGTGGCCAGTCCGCTATTCAGGAATTCTGGGATATTCACCCTAATTGTATCAGCTATGTACTACTACGTCATTATAACGAAATCAACTATCATTTTCTTTTCCTCTAACAGTGATCGAAAAGATAAATAGCCAAATTTCTCCCTAACTAAAGTACCTAAAATGACACAAATGAATATAGTAGGTTAGGCAAATAGTCCGGAAACTATATGCGAAAAACAAAACAACTTTAATATTTTTGAAACCTCAAAACCTAGCGCTATCGGACTATAATGTCATTCGATCGTCTCACTCATTATTTTGTGGCCGAAGGGAAGGGATAGGAGCTGACTCAAACTGTAAGATTTAAAAAACCGAGGCGACATGAACATATATATTTAAAAAAAGACGTGTGGCACTCGGGGACTGCCGCGGTAAAGCTATTGCATAGCATTTTTTATCAACTTATGCAATTATAATTATTCATTACGGCGCGCAGCCAGCGCGCGGACTTCTCGCAAGCACGCGGTCCGCTCGATTGCGGCGCGCGGACCGCGCTCGGACGCCGCAAAAACGACGGGGTGTTATGTTTGACGTGTCTGTGTATGTGTGTGTGGAACATTCATTATAAAATTCATAATTTCATTGTAATGGGAAGCCGAGCCTGAACATTCAGTCTGCGTTTTGTCCTCGAGCCGGCAAATAGCGGAAAATAAAATACATAAATAATTATAATTGCATAAGTTGATAAAATGGTTACAAAGAAGGTCTAACATCAAATGTATACAACCTACAACTCCTAGTTACGGCAGTATATTAAAAAGAAAACTAGCTTGTCCTTGTCAGATAATAATCTGACATGGGGTGTTAGGTTATTTTCGTTACGTTATTTTCGTTACGGAATTTCTGGATTTGGTCTCCACGCTCAAGGCCCGCGATAGAAGCTATGCAAATAGCTTTAAAACTTAGCTCCATAGCATTCGCCGTTAGAAGAATTCGTGATTTAACTGATTTAGAGACAGCCCGTTAAGTTTATTTCCATAGCATGATGTCGTACGGTATTCTCTTGTGGGGCAATTTCACCGATATTCAAACAAAAAAGGGCAATTCGTTCTACTTATAAACTAAGTCCCAGACTGGGGAGGGCGGCACGCAGTACCCAGTCGTAACCGATGTTCCACAGGGGCGGCCCCAGAACCCGGGCGTCTCTTCTGGCCCGGTTCGATGCAGGAACTTCCCGAAACAGTCGTGTCTGGTGAGGACTTGCGTCAGGCGAAAGGTGAGGACGCCGTGGTGCCTCTCAAGCCACTCCTCAAAGAGTCCCCACTTATCGCCACTATTGTGGCGTGCCCTGCACGGGGTTTGCGACAGTCGCTCTCTCCATGTCGCCATGAGATCACGACGGAGTCTGTCTGCTGAGCGAGGACTATCGCCTCCAGATCCCACGGCGGAAATTCGGCATGGTCTCGCCTCGCCGCAGATTGTGCGGTATCCACGAACTAGATTTACGAACTTAAGACCTGCTTGGAGAATGAATGTCATCCATGGTCTAACGATGAAGACAGAAGGCAGATGCAAGATGTCCTCAACGGTTTGCAGCAGCTATATTATTATTAGGCTTATTTCACGCACCTTGATGAGAACTCAAGAGCTGCCTAAAGTATGACTGTCATCGAAGGTCAGCAATGGAGACGGAAGGCAGTTGCATGAGGTATCTACGCAGGGGTTTACTGAAGCTTTTTCATGTTTGGGCTCATTTTTTGCACCTTAATGAGAATTTTAAACCTAACAAGAGTAAAAGTTTCATCCAAGGTCCGACGGTGACGAGGGAAAGCAGTTACAAGTGGTCCTGAAGAGTTCACAGCATCTTCATCGTAGTTGGACTCATTTCATGGTCCTTGATGAGAATTTTAGACCTAGCTGGAGTATGACTTTCAGCGGAGTATGATTTTTTTTACAAAAACAGTGAATCCTTTTAAGAGCTAAAGCGGTTAAAGTTACGCAACAATCATGTAGCACGGAATTGTTCCTCTTAAAACGAGTCCGCGATAGCATTTCATGTCTATCTTTGAAGGTTGACTCACACTGTCTAACCCTCTCTCTCTTATGAGACTCAGACGAAGTTGCTCGGGTCAGCTAGTAACTTAATAAAACCTTTGTTGATTGATTTCGTTTATTTGTCACTGACTTCTGAAGCTTAAGTTATTTTTCTTTTTTTGTGTTTTTTGCAGTCGGTTTAGTTTTTGCAAACAAAAACATTTTTCTCTTTTTAGTGGTTCACCCTTCACAGCGTACTGGCGTGATGTTATGTTATGAACTGGTGTAAACAATAGATAGCCATGAGATTTCAGCAATCCCAGTCCATTTGCTATCATTTATTGAGGAATTCCGTTGCCTATCTCCGAAGTTCATCATCAGATCTTCACCAAATTGAAGTGGGACCACTCTGAAAAAGTACTCTTTCGAAAGCACCCAAATCGCTTTATATGTGCCTATACAATTTGAAGATTTCGCACTATTTCTCCAGGATTCCATCATCAGATCCACACTTTATGATTATGGGACCACCTGTGAAGTATACCCTTTTAAACAAAATAAAAATAATCCAAATCGGTTCAGATATCTTCGAGTAATCGGAGAGCATACATAACAAAAAAAATAAAAATTAAAAGGTTCCCACGAATTGAGAACCTCCTCTTTTTTGAAGTCGGTCAAAAAAAAATCACCGTCCGAGTAAGAAACAATTACAACAAGAATTAATGAACGATTCTATATGATTCCAAACTTCCAAGGTCAACAATACCTTTTTCTCAACTTCAACGTAATTTAAAATTATTTGATTTAAAACCCTTTGGTTACCCCGACAAAACCCTTTCAAGGGGTTATCTTCTTCAATTGGAAACCATGCAGGAGCCGGTAACATCTTGTACTAGTTAACTTATTGAGAGGGTTACCCTAACGTTAGTGTTATGAAAGGGCTACCACCTCCAAGAGGTAACCCTTTCCGTGACTGAAGCCGCACAACATGTAACCCTTTCGAAAGAATTAACTTATATTGGGGGTTGTACGGTCCCTGGTTCAAACACATGATAGTGTAGATGGTAGCTTTTTACATGAAATGCGACTACACGAGCTAATTATCAACTCTATTTGTGGTGGTTAAAACTACACCTGAAATTCTGTTACAATAAAGTTCTAATCAGCTTGCACTACAAAGTGGTTGTTAAGTCAGTCGAAAGGAGTGGTTTTGATCGATTTACAAAAAATCTATGGATTAGACTAAAAAAAATACTAACGTGCTAATATGTTGCTTGAAGAATTATTAGTATATTTTTTACTCGTTAAAAGAAATTTTTAGAGGTAAGTTCGTGATTTTTTTTATCAAGGAATATTAATAAATGCAAAACACTATCATTCTAGCATTTATCCTGAAGAATATCATATATTTTTCTGGTTTTGTTTGATTGCAGTGAATCATATACTTTCAGGCATTATAAAACCTTAAATGTTCTATTAATGAGGCTGCTAATGAAGGAACACATACAAACTTATATTAACTTAACCTAATGAATTACCAATTAGAGTAAAATAACCTCAGTTGCGACACACTACTTGAGAGGAGAAATTAGTCCTCCCTGTCAGAGGGAATTTATCATAATACCTCTACGGTTTTAGTTACGACCACTAATTCTATCTGAAATGGAAAACTTCTTTTTCAATAATAAAAATAAGGCTTATAACAAATTGTGAGAATTTAACGAAGCGTCATACGTTTCCAAAAATACTTTAAATAATTCCATTTGTTTAGAAAGACAACGGACCGCCATCACTTTTGATCCCACAAAAGAACCTTAAAACAAATGCTTTGAAAATGGATTAAGGTTATCAAACGGAAACCTTTCGCGAGTATGTTTCTGTGTTGTTATGATCAACCAAGCTGAGCTATGGGATAAAAGACAAGGGTAACGCGGTTTGTCATTCGTTTCCGTTTCCGTGCCCATGGGAATTTGAGATATTTTGTGAATTTTCTACTAATACCACTTTGTTGGCACCTCTTTTACCTGTTAAAGTATTGGTATGGAGAAGTATCTTCAATTAGGTATATTATCATACCATTTGTTTCCGAGTCATGGATGTTTACAAGTATATTATGTATGTATTTACATCTACGTAGTATATCAATTATATCTGAACCTTTCTAAACAACATTTGTGTGAAACTCAGCTAGTTGTAAAGACGTGGCAACACGTGGTCATCGTCGATCTTGACTGACTTGCTCCTTCAACCACGTGGGATAAAAAGAACTATAGCCACTTACGACGACACGAGCCTCCTTGCTTAGTGAGGTACTAGATGGCACTGTGTGTAATATCCAGCGATATTTATTATTTATTTATATAAAACCCCTTTTTCTCTCTCAAAGAATTAGTCTAACGTAAGGAAGCAACAGTGGGTCAAGCCGCCATACTATTCCCAAACTACTGCAACTACTGAAATAGTGTTTCAGTCGTAACTACCAAGACTTTGAATTCAAATTTCTGGTTTCGAAATTAAGCAGGCCCCTAATTTGTGTAAATTATTTTGTATTGCATTCATTGCCCCTCGTGCTTAACCTGGTGTCAGGGTTGTAATGCCGCTCATGGGGCTCCGACTTGGCCTTACATTCCGTCGAGAATATCTATCAGGCATGTGGTTTGATATCAAGTGGCAAGTGATATTTTTTTCTTATTTATTTTTATTTTATTTATTTGGGAAAACAAACAATTACACATTAAGAATTACAAAAAAATAAGGTACAAAAATGCCATCCAACGTGGCAATGCTGCCAGCCTTCTGGGCACTTTTCCTGTTGGCAGCGATGTGGACGAATTTTTCGATGCCCTGTAACCCTTTTTTGATATTTGTACATATTTTTTCTTTCTATTAAAATGTTAGTGTGTATATATTGTAAATAATATAATACTATAAATATTTTTAAAATAAAATTTGATATTAGGTACAAAAATGATACAGATGTGAAATCAACCACGTTCTCCACAGATACACAATGAGACAATTTGTTAAATTTTAAGATTAGCGTTGTAAACAAAAAAAAATAAGAATATTAATAGTAGATAGTAAAGTACTTATCAACAATACATGACCTAAAGCCACCAATAGTGCCGCAAAAGTGCAACAACAACAGTGTAATACTAATTTTTCAATATGTTAAGTAACATGAGTCTAAACTTTCCTTGCGGTAAAGCAAACAGATACAAACTGCAGAAATTCTTATTAAAGCGGCAGCTCGCAAGGCGACGACGAAGAGGAGCACGCAAGCAATCAGAAATTTGTAAAAGTGGCAACCACGTTGTCTAAATTTGAGCCCGGTTGGCGGCAATACAGTCCGATAGTGCTGAGCTTTTCTGATGCCATACGTTTGAAAAATTCTAAAGTTGCTTATTTCTTGCCTACGGACACATTATGAAGCATATTATTGCGTTTTGTGTCACATTTTGACGATTGCATTTTCAATAATTCGATTATTTGTGGTAAGTATTTTTAATCAAATCAAAACTGGTAAAATTTATTTATAGTTTTAAATAATTATATCTTATCTAGGATAGCCTGCCGAGTGCGCAAACCCAGTTTGTGACATTTTCGTCCAGATTGCGAATTTACAACAGAGTCAGCAAGACATTTGTATTTTTTTTTTTCAAATAATAAGATTGCCTGGATAAAAACGACACAAATTATGAATGTTGTTTTGTTCCATCATAATAATCAAAAACACGTAAACTTTAAAAACTTGAATTTTCTTTTGTGGATTTTTTTAATAAAATAATCTATATGTCACCGTAAAATTGTCAAATACGTTATATTGTAATATCTCTAGCGATATTGTAAAGTCTCGAATTATTGTCAAATGAACATACTGCTTACAACAAAACGCATTATTTTTCTTAAAAGGCATGCGATGGTAATCAACTTACGCGGTGTGCAGGGAAGGAGGGGTCCCCCTTGCCCAGTGGCACAACTCTCATGAAAAGATAATACACCATTCCTGAGAAATACCGATTAATATAACATAACCTTAAAACACTTTATATTCCCCCTAAAAAGCGTGGTCGACGGAGCCCCGCTTCACGGGGGAGTTTGCGAGTGCAGGGTTTAAAGGAACCTAACTAACCTAACGGGGGGGTGCCCCAAGTCCCGATTATGGGGGCAGAGACACTTCCGTATGTTCAGTTGACAATAATTCGAGACATTACAATATCGCGAGAAAAAACACGTTATGTTGTAATATAACGTGTTTGACAATTTTACGGTGACATATACATATCGTGGATGGATTCGGCACAAAATATTTGAATAACAGATATCAGTACTCTAAAACGCCTAACACCTATTTCACCGATTGTAATATTCTGTTCTAATAGTAGTCAGTTCATAGATAATATCTTAAACTTCAGTATATTTGCGCCGTAAATCGTTTTTAAATTGGCTTTAAATGATTTAATCTGGGATTTTTCATAAAAAACTAAAAGTCGATCTAATTCAAAAACTACTGAAATTCGGTAGAACATTATTTTGGTGGCTTAATTTCCTGCATTATAACCCTACTATAACGTCCGGCAAGGAATACGTCGAATTACCAGTAACCCTGTATATTTACCTTATACAAATGTTAGGTACCCGCTGAAACAAACAATTTATCTATCTCTATCAACTCATAATATTTGCGTACCTATTTCACCCACACAATAGCAAACATTATATAAAACGAAAACACAATAAACATCTAAACGACAACTCATTTCCTCGAACGCAAAAAGGGAAGTGTCACCAAATATTTACCTTTATTTAGGTTACATGAAACTCGCGCCACAATGACGTACCTAATCCATGTCAATGGGGACACCTAATATCCTGTGAAGAGACGCTTTGTGAGGTTTTGGTAACAATACTGGAGTCGATGGCACGGAAAACTTCCAATCTTCCTACTTACTTTTGTTCAGAAGAAAATGTTTCGATTTGTTTGGTGCTCAGCGGCTTATCAAGCGATTGATGCAAACGCTCAGTTTCTGATGCGTGGATTTTAGATGTCTCTTCATAGGTACAGTCAGGACAACATTATGGGCAACACTTTATGACTTTTTAAGTGTTTTTCTTCTACTGATTGCATTTTGTTACGAACATTATTTTGGTCAGTCAAGTCATATTTTTATGTGAAAGATCCCATCTCAAAGTTACAATAATAGTTATTTCCGTAAAAACTACATACTTAACCATAATAATCGAGCGTGGTTGACGGAGCTCCGCTACAGCTCCGGCCCATCTCGTAACTTTCCCATTTAGACAACTACACAAAAGACGTGCTAAACATGTGAAAAGGTGTGCTTACTCGTAACTATTTTAATCTTTATACATTGAATCCCATTTCGTCAACCATAATTAATTTCAGCTGTTTTTGTATAGTACTCTCAGCTCCCAAAGTTACAAAGAAACCATTTTGTTGATGTTGCTATATTTTGTCTCTTTCTGGCGCACTAAGGTTTGACGAGAGAACTCAATTTTGAATTTGAACAGAAAGTACTAAGAGAACAGAATCAAGAAGGAGATCTTGGTGCCACTGAAATCAATCGTCTTTTTTGTGAATACCCAACCATAAGTATTAGGAGAACAGAATCATGAAGAAGATGTTAGTCCCGCCGTTTACAATACCACCAGTCTACTGCTACCGACTTACAAAAGGGGATCGGGATATCGTATTTCAATGTTTATTATTTTTTCTATGTGAAAGTGTAGTTTGGTTAAGTATTATTGGAAGTATTTTGTTTCTTAGTGTGTATGTAAAATTACTTGTCTTTTTGCAGGAAGGTTTATTTTTGTGTACATACATTGCTTTAGTATTAACGATATGTTATAAAGAAATAAATAATACCGAACAGCAATTGCGATTCTTCTTAGTAGTTTCCCCGAGTTCTAACTGTACTTGCCGAACAAAAATTAATTTTATTTCTGTCTGCAAGGTTTAAAGGAACCTGACTAACCTAACATCGGGGTGCTTAAAGTCCCGATTATGGGCGCAGAAATACGTCGCATGCATTTCACAACTTTACGGTTTCACTTCGATTATACATAATGATTATAATCTATCGAAAAATAATGCGTTTAATTATAAGTAGTATGTTCGGATGTTATCTTTCAAGAGTTTACAATCTCGTTATATAGATTACAATCTAACGGGTTTTACAACTATACATAATTAGTTTCGTCTGTTCCAAAAAAACACCGCGTCCACCTCATGATTGCCCCAGGGCCACCACACCTTTAAATCCGACCCTGGATCGACAGAAACAAAACGTCACAGAAAAGTTTTCTTTGATTTTTCTATGAACTAAGTAACGCGGATAAGATATTTCAAGCTAACTTTTTATAGAAACTCCAATGTCTATAGGGACGTAGGCATATTAACTGACAATTATATGTTAGTTAGTTATAGAAAACGGCCTTTACAGCAGGTACTGAGGTATGTAACCCATCTCTGGTTAACCCTCCGGAAATAAGAGCTGTGATGTTATTTCTATGTTATTGTTATGTATTCCTTTGATTCCTGACACCAGTCACAAAGAGCTTCCTAATCCACGTCAACGGCGACACTTTAATATCCTGTTGACAAACGATTTGCGTGTTGGTTTTGCTTAGGTACCTAATCATCATAGGACAGACGTACATCTGCATAAAGTCGCCAGAGGATCAAATTATCACAAACTGACAAATTCTCTTATTGGATTTTGATCCAATAAAAGAATTAACCGTCAACATTTTATGATTTAAATCATTTAGGCGCAGGACACACAGAAAAGACATTATGTCTCCTCCGCGTCTCTTTCGTACAAAATGTTTAAGAACGTTGCGACGCAAAACATATAGAAAAGGCAGGCAGGGCACAGGCAGGGCGCAGGCAGGGCGCAGGCAGGGCGCGGACACGACTTGCTCAGCTGCACCTTGCCTTGTTGTAAAACAGATATAATTGGACGGGGCACGGGCGCGAGCGGACGAGGGCGGACGAGAACGGGGGTGCGGGTGGGGTTGCTGCCTAGGTCCCGTAAATCGCGCGGCGCGTACGTCGCTAGACGTCTCTCGTGGCACCCAGGCGTCACGCCCGTGCCTCGTCTTTTCTTTATGTTATAAAAAGTTGCAACGGCGACCCGTCTGGGCCCTATCCGAGCCCTCGTCTTACGTCATTTCTGTATGTCCAGGGCTTTAGAGTAACAGTTTCTGTTAACTTGATGAACTGGCAACTGTATTACCGCGCTCACCAGCGTTGCTCACCTAAAGTTGAAAAATGGTCGACTGTCAGTTTTTTACCCGACTCCGGCAAAACCAAAAGGAACGGTTATAATATTAGCAGTCCATGTATGTATGTTTGTATGTATGTTCCTCCGTAGCGCCTGAACTGTTCATCCGGTTTGATGAATAGGTATCAATCAATTCGTTATTATGGCCCATAGGCTACCTACATTTTAACCAACTTTAATAATAGGTAGGTAAGGAGTTGATTTTACCTTGTGCACCCGGAATTTAATTAGACAGTGATTTTTCCACAGTTGGGTTTTAGTAGTACTATTATACCAAACAAAGGAGACTTTTTCTTTTTTTTGGGCCCATCTGGTCGCATTTATTATTCATATTACATCAAAAATAAAGTAACCATTTACTAGTATTAAATATGAAACCGGAATCTTAAAATCACAATACCTAAATAGGTTATGTAAAGATATTTTTTTGCGAGTCAAATAACTCCTGGTGTGGTCAATGTCATTTGACAGAAAATACTTACGTGAATAGGGGCGTTTTTTCCATTTACTAAAAAAGTACAATACCTACGCATTGGTAATCATATCTGCTATAATTATAATAGTATCAGAATATTTTTAATTCTTTTTTAAGGTTTAAACTAAAATTGCATAGATGGATTAAACAATCACCGTGGCACGGAACGTTGTAAATCCACTTATTTTAGTAGTTGACAGACAACTTCATTATTTTGACATTTACTTTTTCTGTTTGTTTTGGTTTTCATAAGAGTTTTGGAAGTTATAAGGAAGCAATCAATGTACGTTTCATAATTGAGTGCTACAATTTATGTGGGTGGCCTAATCTCCGAACAAAAAAAATCTCCTTTTTGTTCAAAGAAAATAATTATCTCGATAGTAAATTTTAAACCTTGGTTTATTAAAATAGGTTTGGCAAATTAAAATAATGCAAATGGTTCATGAAAATAAAACCAATTTCAATATAAAGCGTACTAATAATTGCCACTCGCTCAAAAGCGTAGATATATATGCCACCTTAATTTTATTAAATTAAGCATTTCAAAAGAATCTGAATACATTCACGCGATCTAATTATGAAAACTTTAATAGATATTAAAATTATTATTGACTTAGAGAAGGTAGCACAAAACAAACATAATGATGCTAGCAGTATTTTCAGAAGTGAGTAGGTCCCTACATAAACATACGAGTAATTATACCTATTCTGTTCTTTCTTCAATGCCTCTTTAGATCCAACGCCCCTTTATAGAGGTCAAAATCAAAATATTTTATTTGACATAGGCCTAGACGGGCACTTATAAGGCGCGGGTCATATACAAGTGGCTTATGGCGGTGGCGCGGTGCTGCGGTCCTGGGTTCGAATCCCGGTGTTATGTTTGTTGGTTGTTGGAATTAAAGACACCGTTGGGAAGACTTGGTTTATTGTACAGGACACATAGTAGTCGACATCACAGACGGGGTTCACAATAAGACAGCCATTAGGCAAGTGAAGACAATCATAGACAAGATATAGAAAAGACATAGATAATGATAGTGATGTTTATACTAATTACATACTAATTAGTGATGTTACAACATCCCCCTTGTTGAGTTTAACTTAACCCCTGACAGACAATTATAAACTATGCAAACGACTTAACTTATAAATGACAACATGCTTTGGTACTTATAGCTATGTTAAGACTAGACAACATTCTTATTAATACTAAGACTAACATTAGATCTTACTTTAATTATAATTCTAAGTTAATCTATTTCTTCAATTAACCTTCTTGTTGGTTTAACAATACGACCTGACCTTGTTGTTACTTGTGAGGATTTTTGAGAAGAGGCTTGAAGTGTAGACTCCTGTCTGTCACCTTCCTCTCTCCCCTGTGACGAGTTGGATTGCATAGGAGGGTTTGTGAAGTTATCAGAATACTTATGTCTTAAGTGTATTCTGTTTCTCCTATACCTTACCCCATAGACATCCTCAACAACATATGACCTATTATTCATCATTCTTTGTTTGACAATAGCTTGCTCCCAATTACTTTTGGGATTTCTTTTGAAATAGACATGGTCATTATAATGTAACATTGACAAAGACTTTGTATTTCTATCATAATACCTAGATTTGTTACTATTATTTTTCCTGACTGATTCTTTGTAATCCTGAAATGTGACAACCTTTGGTTTCAATTTTTTATATGACACTGGAATGTTATCTCTTAAGTTTCTAGACATTAACAATTGTGCTGGTGATGCTAAATTGTTTTTTGACGTGTTTCTGTATTGTAATAAAGCTATATATGGGTCTGTTTTATTTTCTTTACATTTCCTTAGCATGTTCTTTATTATTTTGACAGAAGATTCTGCCTGTCCGTTCGACTGTGAGTGATATGGGCTAGTAACTACATGTTCTATGTCCCATTCTTCTAAAAAGTTTTTAAACTCTATTGACTGGAACGGAGGACCACCATCGGACACCAATGACAATGGTATTCCATGACGTGCAAAAATTGATTTTAAATGAATTATTACATTTTGAGATGTGCTGTTTTTATTTAATAATGCAATCTCTATGTATTTTGAGTAATAATCAGTGACTATTAGATAAACTAAATTATCAAAATGCATTAAATCAATACCGACTTGTTGCCATGGATATTTACATATTTCAAAGTTTTGTAGTGGTTCCTTTTGGTTACATGGCTTGAATTTTGCACATATAAGACATTGTTCTACTAAATTCTTAATACTACTAGACATATTTGGCCAATACAAAGATTCTTTAGCTAAAGTTAAGCATTTATTTATACCTTGGTGACCTTTGTGAATTTTTTCTAACATTTCACTATACATAGACTGTGGTACTATTAATTTTGAACCTTTGAATACTAAATCTTTAATGACATGGATTTCTCCTTGAATGTTCCAAAATGGTTTTACCAGTGGACTGACATTATTTTTGTTTTTTGGCCAACCTTCATAATAATACTTGATTAATAATTGCAAGGACTCATCTGTTTTGGTTTCCTGTGCCAATTTCTTGCTATATTCATCTGTGATTGCTAAATTAGCATACATAATATTGACATGACATGACATTTCTGACTCATTTTCAGGTGTATAATGGTCTTTTAAAGCGGCTCTTGACAAAGTGTCTGATATAAACATTTCTTTACCTGGGACATGTATAACTTCCAAATCATATTTTTGTTAAGTTAACATCATACGCTGTAATCTAGCGGGGACATCATGTAAAGGTTTTTTAAATAAATAGACTAATGGTTTATGATCAGTGTGCACTATGACTCTATTACCATATACATATTGGTGGAATTTTTCACAACCAAATTGAATAGCTAACAGCTCTTTTTCTATTTGAGCATATCTTTCCTGGGTTTCTGTTAATGTTTTTGAACTATATGCTATAGGTTTGTTTGCTTGTAATATGACTGCACCTAAAGCTGACTTTGATGAATCGACTGACAAGACTAATGGAATCTTGGGATTGTAATGAGCTAAAACTGGTGAGTTTGTAATCTCATCTTTTAATTTATTAAGACTTTGACTATGATTCTCATCCCAAGTCCAGACTGAATCTTTTTTCAAAAGATTTCTTAATATTTGAGTTTTTTCTGACAGGTTACTTATAAAAGGTCCTAAATAATTAATCATACCTAATATTCTCTGTAACTCTTTGACATTTTTTGGTGTGGGCATATTGACAATGGCTTTGACTTTCTCTTTATCTGCCCTGGCACCATCTTTACTGAAGATATAACCCAAGAAACATACTTCTGAGACTAAAAATTTGCATTTTGACTTATTAAATTTTAAATTGACTTGACGTGCTCTCTGCATGACTTTATGTAATCTTTCATTATGAATAGATTCATTTGGGCCATAGACTAATATATCATCAATGAATATTAAGACTCCTTCAATATCACCAAATAAATTCATCATAACTCTTTGAAAAATTTCTGATGAAGCATTTATTCCATATGGTAATCTTAAATACTTATATCTGCCAAATGGTGTTTGAAAAGTACACAATTCTGAACTATATTCATCTAGACGTATCATCCAAAATCCAGAAAAAGCATCTAAATGAGAAAAACATACAGCACCTTCAAGCTGTGACCTAATTTCATCAATTGACTTGAGTGGATAGAATTCCCTCATGATATTTTTATTTAGATTCCTAGGATCTAGACATATTCTTAACTGACCTGTGCTTTTTACAGTAACGACAACTGAATTAACCCACTCAGTAGGTTTTGTGACCTTCTCAATAACATTCATCTTCTCCATGCGATCCAACTCTTCACGTAATTTCCCTTGTAACGCGAATGGAACTCTTCTGGGCGGATCAACGCATGGTACTGCTTCAGGCTTGAGTTTAAGATGACAGACTGGAGGTAGACACCCAAGACCCTGAAAGACATCATTATATTGTGTAAGAATTTGTTTACAACAATCTTGTTTTGTTACTGAAAATACACGTTTTATTATACCTAACTTTTCACAAGTTGGTAGACCAAGAACATTTGGACAATCTAAGTTTGCTACTATGAATGTTATACATTCGACGACGTTATTATTGTTTATACACAAATTACAATTTAAGCTGACTTTGCCTAAAATCGGAATGGATTTTCCACCAAATCCTGTGACGTTTATTTGACATTTGACAAGCAATACTTTTGACAGATTGTTTTGACGTTTAATGTTATTGTATGTCTGTTTTGACATAATGTTGACATCTGCACCTGAGTCTATGATGCATTTAATTTGTTTATTACCCACTAATAAATTTATTTCCCAAGACTGCTTAGAATAACTACTTTCCAAAGTGTTGATTCTATGTTGATTATGACTGTTTGTATGTGACTGTGAATACTGACTATTTATATGTGACTGTGAATACTGACTTTGATTATGACTGTCTTTGTGGTGATAATATTGTATTTTGTTGTGAGATCCCTCAGACTTGTGACCATTTTCATCTTTGAGATGTAAACACGGACACTGACATTTTATATTTTGACTATTTGATTGGGGAGTGAATCTCTCAGACGTGTGATTGCTTTCATCACTGAGATGTTGATATTTTTCAATGCATCTCTCAGACATATCACCATTTTCTTCACAGAGATAATGGGAATAGGGACGTTGACTTTGGGATTGGATAAATCTCTCAGACATGTGACTGCTTTCATCACTGAGATGTTGATTATTTTTATCACACCTCTCAGACATATCACAATTTTCATCATAGAGATGATGTGAATAGGGACGTTGACTTGTTTTGGACTTTTGACTATTTGAGTCTCCATGAGATCTCTTTGACTTGTCACTGTTCTCATCATTGGGATACGGTGACTGCCTCGTCTGTGATGTCCCTACTATGTATGCCTGTGTGATGTGACCGTTTGACTGACTGACTGGTGACTTTACTGTGTGTGCCTGTTCTGTGTGACTGTTTGACTGACTGCTTTGTAAATGACTTTTATGACTTTGACTCGACTTTGACTGACTGTTCAACATTCCAACAAAATATTCTTGACTACTATCTGAATTAAACGATTGCAACTGACTGACTTTTTTATTTTTAAAGCAATATTTAGCAAAATGACCAAAAGATTTACATGACCTGCATTGCATGCCTTTAGCTGGGCACTTGTAGCGATGTGACTGCCCACAGCGGCTGCATGTCTTCGAGTTGCTGGTGTGGTCGCTGTCTGAAGCTGGACCACGACTGCTCGAAGATGACTGGCGTTTGCTCGAAGCTGATTTGCGACTGGAAGCTCGCTGTCGGCTTTCACCTCGACCACGGCTCCTTCGACTGAGATGCATGACGTTTTCACTGGCGACGCCGCTCCCTTTGACAATTTTCTCGGCATCCTGCTGTGCGACTATGAGTGTCATCGCCAGCTCTTGCATTCTCTGATATGTCAAATCCGGTTCTTGCAATAACCTCTGACGTACATGTGACAAATCAATATTTAGGTTTGCTATAAAAATATCTTTGATGAGCGATTCCCTGAGCGTGCCAAACTCACATTCCCTGCTCTTCGTTTCCAAATCCGTGAGGAAATCATGGATGCTTTCTGATTTTTCTTGCTTCCGTGTGAAGAATAGGTATCTGCACATCGTCACGTTTCTCCTCGGCTCGAAGAAATTGTCGAATTTGGACTTGACCTCGCTGAGTGTGCTTCATCAATTTTCAGGTTGAACGTGTTGAATATATTGAGACCACGTTCTCCGATTAAATGTAAAAGAATGGCTATTTTTCGTTTTTCGGTCGACTTGTCCAGGCCTGTGGCTAACAGATATAGATCCAACTGTTGAAACCATTTTTTCCACGCCTCCGCGTTATTATTCGCAGGATCCGACGAGATGTGGAGTTGTTTCAGACTCGTGCGCATACCTGAGTCGCCATGTTGGTCGTCACCACGCGCTTCGCTGCTTGGAGGATTCGGCATTTTCACGTGCGTTCTCGCGTTTTCATTTTAAATGACACACTTCTGACATCATGTTATGTTTGTTGGTTGTTGGAATTAAAGACACCGTTGGGAAGACTTGGTTTATTGTACAGGACACATAGTAGTCGACATCACAGACGGGGTTCACAATAAGACAGCCATTAGGCAAGTGAAGACAATCATAGACAAGATATAGAAAAGACATAGATAATGATAGTGATATTTATACTAATTACATACTAATTAGTGATGTTACAACACCCGGTAGGAGCAAATGTTTGTGTGATGAGCATGGACATTTTTTTCCGAGTCGAGGATGTGTATATGTATAATAAGTATGTATTTACAAACAAAAAGTATATACAGGGTGTAAACCACCTCATCACAAAGCCGTTAACCAAGCATTCTGTACATCAAACTAAAAATATTGCTGGGAAACTACTTTTTTTTTGAGGTTATAAATCATGTTCTGTAGTAGAACTCAATGTAACGCACTTAAAACATTGTGCTGATTGAATAGTACGGGGGTCGTGGAGGTGTTAAAAGTCAAAATCTTACAAAAAAAAACATGTCAAAAAGTTGTAACTTTGACCCCCCATATCTCCGTAACTAGAAGGTTCCCAGGTATGGTGTAGAACAAAAAAATTATCGCAATAATGGGGAGAACCTCTTCACGGGTGTTTTACACCCTTTATGTAGTATATCAACTATCTGGTGTCCACCCACGACATCCCTTGGTAAGACTGGTTTTCAACTTTCAGACAACAAATGACAGCCGAGATTAAGCTGGGCCATGGCTAGAGGTTGATCACTGTGTTGCCCAATTTCTCACAGGTCATGGTAACTTTGAGAGTAAATTATTTTCCTTCAAGCTTGTTGGCTCGCCTTTTTCACATCTGACTGCGAATATAAACAATCTGCACATCACATTTTGTGGGAGTGTAGTCTTCGTCAAAATGAACGCAATATTATGTTGGATAGTGTACAGTTACATCCGGAGTAATTTACTATACGGGCCTTGTAGAATCAAGTTCAAGTTTCCGTGCATTCAAGCGTTTTTGCCATACCTATTATTGGAATCAAATTTAACAGCTCACAACTTAGGACCCATTCATGTTAAGGGGCATGCTCCAATGTAGCCTGCGAAATTCCCATTTTGTTACGTTTTTTGCAATTTCCAGGGCAGTGCTAAGTTGTATGTTGATAAACATATCGGTCACGACTGTAAGACTTATTAAGTTACAGAATTATAATCATCAAAATCATCAATACAACCCTCCAAGTTCATAAGAGTCGATGAACGAATTTTTCACGGTCAAAGTCCTTCTTCGACTTCGATCGAAGCCATAGCAATCATTATTATTTATTTAAAACTTGGGTGTAGAACTTGGGTGTCATAACAAAAAATGTTTACATCCATAAGCTCTATTTAATTATTGCGTTTATTTTAATTGACCGGCAAAAACAAAAATCCGCAATCTGGGTGATTTCAGATATTTTGTGGTTGAATAACTTCTCGCTGAATTAACTCAACACTTAGGTGTAGTAACAAAAAATGTTCATTATGTTATCCTCTATCCAAATAATAGGTTAGGTTAGGTTAGGTAGGGTAGGGTATTTTGGTTGGCTTTTGAAAATAGCCAAATACGGGTGATTCCCTTTCGTTGCGGGATCCAAGACAGATAAATTCATTATCTGGAACTTCGTCAAGCTTCATTGTCTTGGCGTCATCCTGGTGAATGCCACTGTTGCTTCTGGCTTTCAGGAGCTACAGTGGTTTGGGAACGTGTGGCGGGCTTGACCCAAATAAAAAACCGGGATCAACAGCTTAACGTGAATTCCGATGCTCGGCAGAAACTCGATATGCAATGGGTGGTGTCCCATCCACGGACTAATTTAGGCAAGTGTGGCTTCTTAACATAGCTTCTTAACATAGCTTCTTAACATAGCTTCTTAACATAGCTTCTTAACATAGCTTCTTAACATAGCTTCTTAACATAGCTTCTTAACATAGCTTCTTAACATAGCTTCTTAACATAGCTTCTTAACATAGCTTCTTAACATAGCTTCTTAACATAGCTTCTTAACATAGCTTCTTAACATAGCTTCTTAACATAGCTTCTTCAGATTCCCGGATGCTGTTTAACTTTTGTTAAATATTCCTTTTGTTTTACATTTTTTGTATAGCAAGCAACGACCTATTGTCGGGCCTACGCTGTCCCCCCATACTTTAGTACTAATGCTGTAATGAAACATAATAATATTGTAATACCAAATGATTTGAAAAGAGTAACCATGGAGTTTCTTGCCGGTTCTTCTCCATAGAATCGACCAACGCGAACCGTGCACCTTTTTCGACGTTTTATAAGTGCCCATCCAGGCCTATGTGAAATAAAATATTTTGATTTTGAGCATAGCTTCTTAACATAGCTTCTTAACCTGAAGTTCGACCTAAGCGGTGATTGTTATTTACCCACGAGCTCTTTTTCTGGTAATACATAACTTGGATAAATAGTAAAGAAATATCCGTGTTTATTTATTCAAGACATAAAAACCGCACAAAGCAGGGGTAGGTCGCTAATACCTAGAACTTTATAATATAATGAACTTATACACATTAAGCTGTATTTATTCTACAACATAAATCACTTTCCCTAACAATAACTATTGTGTCTCACAATAAGCAGATCATAAATCAGAAACTATTGTAAACTGCCTTATGTTAATCTTCTGGTAGATTCAGCCCACAAATGAATAATTTTCTATGTAAATACTCTCACATTTGGTTGCTCGCCAATGTTTTAAGAAAGTTTGGTGCCCAGATATTTCAAATAAGAATTTATTATTACCTTAGAATTACGACTGGCATTTTTCACTAACACATAGATAATATTGATTATTTTACCTACTGAAAACGTCCTTTAGATGCTATGAAGTAGGTATCCTATTTTGAATATTTTTCTATTTTATTTTAACAGAACACGGACAAAGGGCACTTGAATTGTCGCTTTGTTCTCTGATTTTTCATTCAATTCTTCAATGCATTAATTTCCTTTTTTGCATTTGCAAAAAAAGAAAAACATCACCACTCTAAATTCGAACCCATCATCATCATCATCATCATCATCATTCTCTTGCCCTTATCCCAATTTATTTGGGGTCGGCGCAGCATGTCTTCTTCTTCCATAATCCTCTATTTTTCGTCATCTCATCGAACCCAACTGACTATATTCGAATAAAAAAAGAAAACTACAAAAAGCATGGCGTTCCACGTTCAAACGCGGTGGATGAGCTGAGTCGTAACAAGCCTTTATCCAGCCAGTCGGAACGTGTCACGTAGCTGGCCACTAACATCCGATCACCTGTAAAGACTGGCCTTGTAAAGTCTGTTTTTATCTGTTAGGTTTTAGCTTTTACCGCTGCATATGTTCAGTACGCCGTTGTAAAGTTCATTGGAAAACGGATTTTCATATTCTATAAATAAAGTTGAATAAATCGACTGCACGTCGTTGCTGCGATGCAGTCCGTTCTGATTGCAGCCTTTTTTTTTATTGTACCCTTTGCGACCTTTCCGACGCACCTCTTGTTCCTAGACGGAGGGGTACCCTTACAATTTCCGGTATCTATCAACATTAAAGTCATCATGATCATCAGCCTATATTAATGTTAAAATACGCCGCGAAACCTTGTTATAGTAAATACTATTTCCCTGAGATACGTTAAACCAATTATTTCCATCTAAAAACCTATGTACCTACATAGGTTACCTTACCAAGAAAATCAAGTAAGTTTTTCAAACAGAAAGAACTAGAAAATGCTATGTAATTCTCTTGCATAACATTTCCTACTTCACAAAAACTAAAGAACAAAGGTCTCAACAATCTTATAAAAAGTTAATCTACTTTTTAAAGCTTGTACCTATTTTTCTCTGTAGCATTCTCACCGGGTTTCATTTAATCTGCCTCTTTCTACTGATCTTACCTACCTATCCTGTGTTCACAATTTAGTTTCCAAACATATAAACAAAGAAGTAGGTATTTCTGAAAAGTTTTTAAACTGTCAATAACACTAACTGAACAGAGGGTATTGAACATGTTTACTAAGTATTTGTTTGAAATTCCCGATGTTATCCCAAATAGGCATAACGACAGTATCATAAAATTACAAATCTATTTAGTCCGTCAGTTAGATTGTGGAAAAATAATAATTATTTACGAGCTGACCCACGCAACTTCGTCTGCGTCACATAAGAGGGAAAAAGCTACCTACTACTACTACATTTTTTTTTTCATAAGAACCTTGTCCTGACAATAACAAACACAACAAAAAAAGAATCAGCCAAATCGGTCAAGCCGTTTTCATGCTTTGTCGTGACAACGGAAAACAGGTTTCATTTTTTTAATATAGATATAGATTATTTATTTTAATTCGGCCACAAAAAGATCCATAGGGTGTTAGTAACATAATATAAAATAACTTATTATCTAGTGTTAGTACCAATTACTCTTTGCACAAGAAATCTTACAATTAGAGAGCTGTAGCCATAGATATAAGAAAGAAGCTCTCCGCAACAGTTCTCAGGATGCTGTTGCGACTATCTCGCACTCTCCTGAGTATCGAGGCACTTTTTTTGCGAATTATCGCGTGAAAGCCGTCGGTACGAGCTAGCGCAAACATCCCCGACGCACTGCAGAAGCGAGGCCATGTATTTTTTGTTTTTGTAAATCAATGAATTTTGACTAAGATAAAACGCGTCAAAACTCGGGCTCGTGACGTCAGAACTAGCTAAAAATTATACCGAGGCGTGACGTATTGGGAATTTGAAAAGCGTCGTATCTTCGTCAATTTTGATTTACGTAAGAAAAGAAAAAATACGGGTCAAATATTTTTTTTTAATTTACTTGACGTACTAATTAGATTGTTTTTTGTCGTTTACCCTATTGTTATTGTTTATCATTGATGATAAACATGATGTTTGTATTGAGCTTCGACTCCAAAACATTATAATAAAAAAAGCATTATAATATTTCTTAGCGTGTCAATGGCAATTTAAATTCAATCGGCCCAGAACGCTTCAAGTTTGACGCCCGAGACTGGTTTAATTAGTAGGTACTGTACTTATATTCTGAAGTCAATTTAATTCTTCCTTTCATAAAGTTGAGAATTGTCTAAATGTAAATGACAACAATCGGAAACAAGGATGCGAAAATGAAATAACTCTGTTCGTAATATTGCCGTGTAGCTCAAAGCTAAGGAATCTACATTCCTCACTACTGTTGAATGCCATCGGTGCTCGATCATTTACTTTGAAATAAGGAAGGCAAGGTAAATGTATTACATTCCTTTGATGGATGCGCAGGTGAAGCAAAACTGAGAAATTATTAAAGCTAGTATTTACTCTTACATTTCGTTTTTAAACGAGCAAAAATAATGTGAGAAAGAAATAAATAAATAAAAATGTTTATTTGACGACAGTTCAATAACTAGAGAGCTGTGTCAGTAACAGCAGTAATATACTGTACTAGCTGACCCACGCAACTTCGTCTGCGTCACATAATTTAAGAGAGAAAAACAAAAGGAAAAAAACGTCCCCGTTTTTGCAACATTTCTCAGTCCTGATCCGCTCCTAATGATTGTAGCGTGATGTTATATGACCTGAAGCCTTCCTCGATAAATGGACTATCCAACACAAAAATATTTTTTCAGTTCGAGCCGGTAGTTCCTGAGATTAGCGCGTTCAACCAAACAAACAAACAAACTCGTTTGCTTTATAATATTAAGTATAGATTACTAAACAAATCGTGCCTTGAGTTCGTTTATCATTGTTTTGATTTTTTACGGCGGATATAGAGATTTGTAAACTTTTGTCGTCTTGTTGGATAGTTTCCGCCTAGGTACTTCCTACTAAATAACAGACTTAACAGAATAAACCATCTCATTACACACTCTCTTGTTCTCATATAAAAACTTCCGAGATAATTCGGAACAGTTTCCAATATTGTTCGTTCAAGGCTCCCAGAACATCTGTGGTTCCACAATTTGCACCGCAACGGCCTCGAACTTGGTACGTTTAGCAAGCACTTAAGACTCGTGAGTCGTGACAACTTTGCTTAACACTTTGCGAACTGGCAAGTATGTCAACCGCAATAATAGCTACCGTACCATATTACAATCTTGGTCTGCTTCGTTCAGAAATATTAACAACACTAAGGGCCAGTTTCACCGGTTGCGGATAAAGTGTCGGTTAGCCTATTAGGATCTTATCTACCAGATAAACTAACACTTTTAGTTTCACAGGTGTTGGATAGCGATATTTGGTAGATAAAGTATTAGTTATAACCAGCCTTTAAGTGGTAGATAGTATTAACTATCAGATGACTAACCGACACTTTATCCGGAACCGGTGAAACTGGCCCTAACTGTTAAAGTTCCACAGTTTTTTTTTTTTTATGTAGGGCATCTCGCAGTTCAGTCTAGGAAGACTGGCTTCTGCTTAACCGGGCAAGTCCTGTGGATGCCTTGAATTTAAGGCCTCCAGCCAGGGCGAAAATGACTATAAACTAAGCGACAGCGCTCTAAGGGCACCCCCTGTGGGGTACGGACCTCGGCTTAGGGCGTCGCTGGGGGCAGCAAAGGGACTGGCTGGATCTGGTTGTCTTTATTTAGGGACTGTTTTATTACTACAGGCTCAGCATCGCGGGCTGGCTCGAGCAAGGGTCGGGGAGGGATTGGACGGGGATTACGCGCCGGACCTCTGCGGCGAGGTCGGAATGTTTTCGGTCTGTATTTGTACATTCGACGAACTGTACTGGTATCTTTCCTACTCTCTTGCAAGATAGTGATCGGATCGTAGAGTTCTATAGTGTAGTTGGTGCTGTTAATATTTCTCATTTAGCAAAGTAAAGGTAAGCTAAGCTATTCAGCTTATGGCGGAAATTTCTTGAAACGGTCGAAAAGGCGATTTTTAAAAGCAGTGTGTCTCTTAAACGAATATAATATTGATAAATAAAAAAAAGTGATAGTTTCAAGTCTTTTTTGCATACATGCACATCTTAGCTATTTGGTTAACATTTTGCAATGTTTACATTTTTAAAATGTAAACCAAATAGCTTGTTCGACCGTACCTATGCGCTTAGACTGAGAGCTGATCCCAACATACGTAGTTCAGAAAATGCAATGAGGATAAGATTTTAAAACTATAGGGTAGACGACAGAAACACTAATTATCCGTCATCGTCAGTAAGATTATCAAAAAATATTATTGGACACTTAATTTGACGTGACAGCGTCTAATAAATCGATGAACGCCTGCTGCACGCACGAAAATGTGACCCGTTACGCTCTGTCCCGTTACGCTCGCTCATTGTAACGTTACGATCAGAGCGTATGAATGCAATCATTTCATCAATGTTTTGTTATAAAGGACGTGGTCACGTTAAATTGTCGTCCGTAAACCGACTTTACAACCAACAGATTTTAATTATTTTGTTAGGTAAACCAAAATTGACGAGGACACGACGCTTTTAAAATTCTCAGTACGTTAATACGCCTTAGTCTAATTTTTAGTGAGTTCTGTCGTCACGAGCCTCCACTCCGGGTTTTGATGCGTTTGATCTTTGCCAACATTCATTGATTTACAAAAACAAAAAATACGTGTCGATTATTTTCCAATACTCTAACTGACGGACTAAATTGATTTGCAATTTTTTGATACCGTCGTCATGCCTGTCGTATTCTTGTAAAATTGTGGATGGCTTTTATTAATTACTTCGATTACAAGAAATTTGTGCAACATTACATTACATTCTCTCAAGTACTTTCTACAATGTGTTGGTACAAATCGATCATGTTTGCAGCCCCTTTTACTTTAGTAAGCACAGCCGAAAAGGTTATTATGATGAATGAAGCGCCAAAGTGATCTATCACGACAAACTAAATAATAACGTTCTAAGAAACTGGTACACAGTAATTATACTTACATTAGGTACTTACTTCTTCTTTGATATGATAGATACTCTTACTACTGGAATTATTTATTTAGCAAAAAGAGACCAGGCCCCTTATTCACAACCATTCGACTCGCTTCCGATTCGGCAAGTCGTATGTCTATCTCGGTCGTTTTCGTAATGCCAGAAGAAGACAGATATACGACTTTCCGAATCGGAAGCGAGTCGAATGGTTGTGAATAAGGGGCCTGGTCTCTTTTTGCTAAATGAATGAATAAGGGGCCTGACCCCATATTCACAACGCTTCGATTCGATTTCGATTCGGTAAGTCGTATGTCTATTTCGCTCATTTTCGTTATGCTAAAAAGGGATAGACATACGACTTGCCGAATCGAAATTCATTCCGAGCGTTTTTGAATACTGGGGCAGGACCAACGTTGCTTTTTGTTTTGTATTAACTTTGCTTTGGTAGTTATGAATTGGTTTCGTATACGTACATTGTTTTCTTCGTCTAAGTCGATGATCACCTAATTTATTCCAGTTACAATGTAAAATTAATAGGTATACAAAAGAATATGTGCGGAATGTTTCAATTTAAAATCTTTACTTTTGGAACGAAAACTTTTTTGCAAAAGCAAACAAGTCACCGTCTTCCGAAAGTAATAGTAGTTTATGCAACTGTGCATAATGAAGGGCATTACAACACGAGTGTGGCATCACACGAGTGTTGTAATGCCTAATTATGTATAGTTGCATACACTACTTTATCTACCCAAATACCATAAGGGCTCTATGATGGGTTCAGGAACCATAGGGAAATGACCTGCATTATTACTTGGCCCTTGATTTTTGTGCCAACAGGTTATTAGTTGCATTCGTCGCTGCATTTACGATATCTGGCGGAGTATTCATGTCAATTTCTGAGTCACTATCACTCATTTTCGACAGAAATAAAGAACTTATCAGAAAATTTGTCTACTCGTAACTGGATTACTGGAAACAAAAAGCTAACGAACAAATGACAGCTCGAAATGGCGGCGTTTCGGATATCTGTCATTTTTTTTTTAAATCATAGGCAAACGAACAAAGTCACTATTCTTGTGTCACTCGAGATCAAAATGTCGTGCGATTTATAATTAAAATCACGATATCTGATTTAATGTAGGTGGTACTAGAATAGCACACTCACTTGAATTTGACACCTGTTCCAAATTTAAAACTCATAACGCAACTGTTTTCAGTTGCGTTATGAGTTCATTACAGTTCCGTTTATTTCTGCAGGTTGGTAATGCTGGTCATTGCCTATGGTTTTTGAACGCATTAGAGAGGGTTTATGATATTTGGGTAGATAAAGTTATTTTTCGCTTTTTAGTGTTTGTTTTTGGGAATTGGTTGTTTTTGTTTCTGGTCAGTAAACAGTGAGATACATTTTTTTTGCTATCAGATGTTTGATTCACTTCTCCTGTTACCTACAGCATATTCATTTCGTGATGAAAACAATGTCAGTTGACCCGAATGGCGCAGCGGTAGTACCGGGGTAATAGCAGGAGGCGACTTTACGATTTTAGGGTCCCGGGTTCAAATTCTGGTAGGAGCAAATTAATGTTTGTGTGATGTCATGAGCAGGGACATTTGTTTCCGAGTTTATATGCAGGTATATAAAGTATTTGTTTTAAATCTAAAAATAACTATTTAGATGTATTTATTATAAATAACTAGTAATGTTCCTTTAAATAAACATTTTTATCATAACATTAGGTACATGATGCATCTTTATTTTTGCACCGATACACGGAAGGAGTGGCCTTTGCCCAGGAGTGATGGGTCAAAGCAGGCTTAGGGAAAAAGAACCTCTGGTGTTATCTTAGCAGCTACCGATATCATCTTGTTCCTTGATTAAAACCTTACGAACGTAAAAGTAAAGGCAGATTTATGGTGAAAAGAGCCGACTAGCTTTTGGCAAGGCTTACGGAGCCTGCGGAGCATGCGTAGTTCATACAAACGTAATACCAAAATAATTAGTAAATGAAACAACGTTGTGGTTCAAACTTCGTTTGAAATGCAGTTAGAATAAAGTTCTAATCAGCTTACAATACAAAATGGTTGTTACGTCAGCCACTGCGGGCCAAAAAGCGCGAAATGAGTGGTTTCGATCGATTTCCAAAAAAAAACTATTGATTGGATTAAAAAACTGAAACAGTATTATGCTAATATATTGCTTGTAGAATTATTTGCTAAAAAATCAGAATGATCGCATGCATATTAATATGTTTTTTATTGTTTGAAAGATATTCTTAGAGATAAGTTCGTGATTTCTTTTTATCGAGCCAAATTAATTGCATTATGTTTTCAAAACAGTATCATGCCAGCATATATCCTGAAGAATATCATATATTTTTCTGGTCTTGTTTATAGCAGTGAACCATATACTTTTAGTAATTATAAAACTCGCGTTTAGCTCATGTAGTCGCCTTAAGCTGTTGGTCCCAATTGTCATTAATAGATCTTTGACAGTTGTTACAGGTAGTAACATCAGTGGACCGAAAGTCTGAACATCAGTCTAACCACGGGGTATCGTATTTCTCCGTTAAACTGGGTTGTGAAGGCAGTCGCTCCTTGTAAAATGCTGCTATTCAGCTTAAACCGGTTAAACTGGAAGCCGAGCCCAACATAGCTGGGAAAAGGCTAGGTAGATGATGACATTGATTTTTGACGACCCGAATAGCGCAGCGGTAGTGAGGCTGCCTTACGTTCTTAGGGTCCCGGGTTCGAATCCCGGTAGGAGCTAATGTTTGTGTGATGAGCATGAAAAATTTTTTCCGGGTCATGGATGTTTGTATGTATGATAAGTATGTATTTACAAACAAAAAGTATATAATGTAGTATATCAACTATCAGAATTCTGGTGTCCACGATACAAGCCTTGCTTAGTGTGGCACTAGATGGCGTTGTGTGTAATGTCCAACGATATTTAAATATTTGTTTACTTATTTTTTGAGATTTCCGTAACACGTTTAAAAAGTGAAAGTAAATAATACAATGAATAATACAAAATAACTTTGAAATAAAGTAAATTATGTCGTGCAAGAGCTTAAAACTGTCATTGTCAGTTGAACTGTTAATTTTACTTGTAATTAACTGAAACTCTGTACTTTAAGAACACTTGAGCACCTCAAAGTTGTAGCTGAAGTTAATTTAATTTATACTCTGTTAACTTGAAAAGCGAGTTAATTTTGAAACGCTTAAAAGTTGCATGCACTTGATTTTGCCCGTCATTTTCATAACTCACAAAGACTATAGTTAAATATAATAATATTTATTTGTGTTTGTCTCCGCAATTGACCATCGTCGTTCGTCACAAATGACGAATCATTATTTGCTTAGCCTTTAGTCGGGTCGGCTTCCAGTCCTACCAGATGCCTGCTAAATATCAGTATTTACGTAGAGCGACTGCTATCTGACCTCCACAACACAGTTAACACTGGGTAGTACGGTACCTCTTGGTAAGACTTTCTTGTCAAAATTTTCATACTAATTCCGTTTCATTCATTCATCCGAGAATTTTCAAAAATTGTTCATTTTCGTGACATTAGGTAGGTACAGTAAGCGTTCATAAGCGCACAGGCACGCGAAGGATCATTTTGCTGTGAACGCACGGCCGAGCGTCCGTGCGGCTGTATGTGTAAGCTGTCTCAATACAGTACCTACGCACACCACAGCCACAGAGTCGCCTACTGTCGCAAGTTGTCGCGTCGCTCTCCACGAAACAAAAAGATATATATTACCGTCTCTTTTGTTATACACGTAGCAAACGCATGATCGTATTTGCATTGGATAGGTAAACTTCGACCATATCTACCAGGTGTTGATAGCTGTTTAGGTTAAGCAGTCGATTCACGATCAACGTGTCTTGAGTTCAAATCCCGTTTACATACGGGTTTTTTTTTGTAACCACTTTAATTTATATTTGTATTTTATACCAAAACTATTTACTTAGGTATTTATTTTGAAATGGGTTCATGCTCATTATTTATTTTTTATAAAGATTTAAATATAAGTTAATAACCCATCATAACTATTTATGAGATTGTGTAATATTTTTTCGGTGTTGGAAGGTGGAAAAAAAAACGTGCTGACAGATAACAAAAATTGTTTTATTCGTTTCATTTATTCATATAATTAACAACTTTAATAAGATTTGTAACGTCACATTCCTACCTAGATATAAGAAGTTCTCTTGTTACCGTTCATAAAATTTTTTTGTGTATCTGTATACTTACCCACTTTTAAGTCATTTTTTATTAACATAACAAGGATATTCTAATAACACAAATATAATTGTTGATACCCACTAAAAACCAATCGGTATTCAACAGAGCTTACTGAAAACTAACACATAATTTATACTTCGTGAATATGTTTTTATGTGACGTCACAATAAATGTAACTCATATTGAGGTTATAGTTTAAGTGTTCATTTTCCTGAAGAAAAGAAGATTGAAACTAAACCTCAATTTAGGAATTATTAATATCGCTAAATATTTTGTAACACGTCTAATTAAAACTAGAACATTAGGGATTAATATTTTGTATAACCCCCATTATTTTCAATGCAGACATGTAGAAGTATGCGGCTTAAAGTCACCCAAAGGGCAATGGAGAGGGCTATGCTCGGAGTTTACTTGCGTGATCGCATCAGAAATGAAGACATCCGCAAGAGAACCAAGGTCACCGACGTAGCCCGAAGAATTGCTAAACTTAAGTGGCAGTGGGCAGGGCACATTGCTCGCAGAACGGATGGCCGATGGGGTCGAAAAGTTCTGGAGTGGCGACCGCGAACCGGAACAAAATGGAAGTAATCCAGTGAAAGTCTAAATATTCCCGTGCGAAATGTAATCGTTCTTCTTTATGTCTTTCTGTCAAGAAGGGCATTTTAGCTGATCTTCTGTGATGCAAGCCTTCAGCGTGGAGGGCACGGCGAACAGTTTGCGGTGACTCCGAGTGTGTCGTAGGTGTGAAACCATCGGTTTCATACTCGCCCACGATATGTTGTCGCTGCGCTTCGCTAATAAGCGACGACCTTCCACTTCGCTGTCTACTTGCCAGGCTCCCTTCTTCCTCATACCTTTTGATCCAGAGACTTACTGCATTTCTCTAAACAAAAAAAATGATGTTAGGCAGCTGTAATAAATACTAAAGTGACTTCATTCACTCTGCATTTATAAATCCAATAATAAACACTAATTATTTATCTTGCATGATAGATTGAAAAAAAAAATAACGAATTAAGTAAACCACAGGTCACCAAATAAATGAACAATTTATAATACCCATTCGTTTTTAAATTTTTAATGTTTAAGTTACAATTCATAAATAATTATAATACTCACATTTAGTCCTACTAAGGCCACTTTTATGAAGCGCGGATAATTCGCGATAATAGTCGCCCTCGCCTTATATTAATATTTGCCCGCATTTTAAGAATCACACCAACAACAATACCGCTATCTATTAAACCACACGTCACTGAACATCAAATACCACATTATATAGTGTATTCTGTATGACTACAACCAAACGACAAAGTTCATTCCGATCAAGTTAAAATATTCATAAAACTCATGTCTACCTCACAGAAATCTAACAAAATTCTTGACTTATTTTTCTATCTACCTCCCTAACTTTACGAAATGTGTGAACAAAGCAAACAAGTTAAATAATATAATATTTCTGTAGAGTAAAACTTACAAAAAGACTAAAAGTAACTGTGCGGGATTTGAACTCACGGCTTACTGATTCGCTCTTAATTCTGGACGGGCCCAACCGCTAGGCCATCATGTCTTAGATATTGGCATTGAAATTATGAACTACAACTAGTTGCTGACAAGATCTATTTTGTTGAAAGTAGAAGGTCGTAAGTCAAACTAAACGTCAAGCTATTGCTTTGTGAGATTGCTTATCGACATTTGGTCGGCACTGTACATAAGACACTTTTGCAAAAAAAAAAATGTTTTCAGAGCCAGCACTGGAAGCTGTGCGTGTTCCTATCAGTGACTCAAGTTCAGACTTTTACTAAGTAGATTTTAGTATGCAATTGGTGAAATAAAGGCAGAATCCACAGATCATAATCATAATAAGGAGTTTACCTTTAAGTGATTGTTGCACTGTTGCATTTATATGATTGCATGTTACCTTAAGCATACAACCAGTGTAAACAATTGTTGGTGAACCAATAAACATAAATAAAAAAATTAAAATAATGCCATCATTTAAAAAAAACCTTAAAATGGTTAGTTACGTAGTTCTTGTAAAGAACCCTTTCTGTATAGTACTTAAATGATGCTACGTACAGTCAGAAGCACAAATATATAGTATTAACTTATAACTCCTTGTAGTAACTTTGAAAAGAGATTTCCTCCCACAGCATTAATTGTTTTTTCAGGTCAATTACCTACTCGTACCTGAAAAAGGTCTTAAATCAAAGTTGACATTGATATTTCTAGATGAATTCGCTTTTAAACTTTACCAACGATGTCCAAATTAGTGAGTTCATTATTGCACATTAAAACTCTGTTAACAAAGCATCATCATTTACTAAGGATCGTTAGCCACCCTAAAAATGATAATTAGGCACACAGAACAAACACGAAGAACGGATATACGAAGCAATTTATCCCAACACTGTAGTTTTCATGAATATTCAGGTTTAGACGAAAATATGAAAGTCCTACAGCCTGCCCGGTTTATTGTCCAGCACTTAGACAGCATCATTTGCATGCAAGAATTAAAATTCAACGTTTTGTAGTACTTCGGAAGGTCAGATGTTAAAACAAAGGAATAGGAGCGGAGAGATTTGTCCGCGATAATAGATTCCATTCCGTTTATTAAGGCAGTTGACATTTTGTTGAAGTTGTCTTTTGTTTTCTATGTTAACTTAATTGTTAGAGAACATTTTGCCCTAGCAGTTCTCCCAAGGAAAGTGCTTCGGCATTCAACTTCGGCATTCATCGTTTATATTCGTAAAAAAATAAATGCGCGGTGATGAGATCCAATTAAGCGGTTCTCCCAAGAAAAGTGTTTCGGCAATCATCGTCTTTCTTCGGAAATGCGAAAGCGCGGTGTTAAGATACTATTAGAAGTGTTAAAAGCAGTAGCAAGCCGTTACCATGGCTAAGACTCGATTCAATTCAATATAGATGGTGCTACCGAAGTAGGTAAGTTTTCCATTACAAAGCTAAACTACTCTATGAAAGATTGCTGTAGCATATTTTTTCAAGTTTAACTGTACGCAGTGTTGCAATGGCAATGTCTAATAGTGTTTAACACTGACTTTTCCTTGCGTCTGGAACTATTTGTTCAATTACTTAAACTTTGGGTATACTTAACACTACGAATAAAAATTTAGTTGAAATTCAACAATTTATTGTATAAGACCTAGCGTGCGAGCTTTGTCCAACCAATCAGAACGCGAAACGTAGCTGCCTCCGAGTACTCGAGTGCCAGAGAATCCTGTCCTGCCGTGCAGAACCCTGAAGTTGTCCATGATCATGACTGTACCTGTAAAATGCATATCACATTGGTACTTATAAGTATGGTGTTATGATTGAAGATATGTGATAATAGTAATGTGAAATCGAGGCTTGTGGATGTATTGTTGCTTGGGAGTTTGTTCTACCACTTTTTGGAGCCTATCTCTCGTAAACTTTGATTATATCAGCCTCATCATCATTATCAGCCTATAATGTTCCCACTGCTGGGATACGGCCTCCTCTCATCCACCTTGCGGGTCCAGTGCGAATTGGTAGATGTCAAATTTCTTAGAATTTTTGGTTCTAGGACATGGCGGTTTCTTCACGATGTTTTCCTTCACCGTTTTAAGGGCAGTGGTGATAAAATAAATTACACAAAGTAATGCGCCTGTCGGGGTTCGAACCCATGACTTACTGTTCTTAATTCGGGGCTCCACCACTGGGCCACCGCTGCTCTCATTCAGTCGTTATTAGCTTAATCGAACAAATAAGTTACAGTTTAGACTTATTGTTTCACCTGGTGTCAATTTAAACGTCCACTGGTTACTTGGGTTCTGGTAGTACTTTGCTAAGCTTCTCAACGAGCCGTAGTAAGACCTGCACTCCTCACTGCTCTTAAAGGCCATCGGAGCTCGATCGTACACGTTGAACCTATAATAAACCAAAAGGAGGTCATTAGTAAGAACTAACATACGAGCAATCCAAAAAAAAAAGATAAGTTAAAATTTTAAGTGCGAGTTGAGAGAGATGCAGTTTTTCATTATATTTCCTTTATTCTTTTTATATTATTTTTTTAAGAAAGACAAAATAAAAACATTTAAGTTGATTACAAAAAAAAACTTTACTTTTATAATATAAATTTTCCTGCGCTGATTGTCTCAACTTTTAAGAGGTGGACCTGCCGCGAAAAGCCAAGTGTCTTCTTAATTTTGTCCAACCAAGATTTTGTAACAATATTTTGATTGAAAAGAGTGTCCATGGAGTTATGTCCGCAAGGGTTGCATTGAAACACAACTGAAGATGCACTGGATAATTATATTGAAACTATTTACACTGACTTTTACTTAATATCAAAGATACAGAAAATTCAGGACTACATTTACATAATTATAATATTTTGATTGAAAAGAGTGTCCATGGAGTTTCTTGCCCGTTCTTCTCCATAAAGATCTACGCTAGGGAATGGGCAACTCTAGTACTTTTACAAGTTTTTATGCCTAGTGACTGTGACTGTAGCTTTTGTTTTTTTGTATTTTTGACATTCTTAAGTGCCGTAATGGTCTAATTGAAATAAATGCTTTGAGTTTGAGTTTGAAATCATGATCATCCATTCCGTAAAGTATTCCCCACAAAATGGTCAGAGCTTTAAATTTTGCAGCATCGTTTTAGTATTTCGTAATTTTTCACACCGAGTTTTTTTTATCACACTTTACTACAATTCAGTTCGTCACGTCCATGCTTGTTGCTAACTGTTGATCAAAGCGTCAAGGCGTATTTAGTACACTGTTATGTAGTCTGTGCAACTGATTAACGCCTTTTTAGTACGACAGATTAACTAGAAACTCTCTCTTTAAAAATTTATAGCGAACCTTATAATGTACCAAACAAAGGAAGGATACTTACCTAATCTGAAGCAGTTCTTGGGTCTCACTATCCACTCTGATAACAGGGGCCGAGTAAGTGTGATGATGTCCATCTTCTATGTATTCTGCTTCTAGGTTGAAAGTGGAAAGGAAATTAAAATCTTCTGGACTGTTCTTCTTCAGTTCCGTGGCGCCGTAGAACCCGTCTACTAGTATTGTTTCGCCGCCTGTCCCGTTTTCATGCTCAAGGCAATGTAGGATTTGTAGACTGAAAATAAGTGCTAGTTTAAAATTCTCCAAAAAGTATAGGTAGCGGTATAAAGGAGACCTCGTGTAATTTCCTGATTTTATTGAGAGACGAGCAAAGAAGCCTTTTTTTTTTCAAAATCAAAATGTTTTTTTTTTTACTTAAGTAGGCTTATGTGAAACAAACATTTTTATTTTGGGCACTAAAATGTACGGTTCGGGTTAGTCGTTTCCCATGGAGAAAAACTGGCAAGAAACTCCACGAGTATAAAAACTTTTTTGCAAAAAATAAAACCGACTTAAAAAAAAAAACAAAAAAAGAGTGAAAAATAACTTTAGCTTCTGAAGTCGGTGACCTTTGTTTCATTGCTTTAGTTTTTTTGTCACCGACTTCAGAAGCTAAAGTTATTTTTCACTCTTTTTTTGTTTTTTTTTTTAAGTCGGTTTTATTTTTTGCAAAAAAGTTTTTATTTTTCACTTTTTAGTGGTTCACATGTGCTTGACATACATGAAAAGTGCATACCGTTACAATTACAACAAGCCCAAACACGACTAGGGTACATTGTTTCATTATGGAGTTCCGTGACTCTTGGCTTCATCATCAGATCTGATGGTAGAATGGTTCTTATCAAACGCAAATGCTTCACTTGTTGTAGAAAATACCAAAATCACAACACGTTTTCATATAAAATTTGAAGAGTTCCCTCGATTTCGCCAAGATTCCATCATCAGATCCCGACTTGGTGGCTATGGGACCATTTGGGAAGAATATCCTTTCCAACAAAAAAAAAATCCAAATCGGTTGGCAAGCGACGGAGTTATGCCCGTTAACAAGCCCAAACACGACTAGGGTACATTGTTTCATTATGGAGTTCCGTGACTCTTGGCTTCATTATCAGATCTGATGGTAGAATGGATCTTATCAAACGCAAATGCTTCACTTGTTGTAGAAAATACCAAAACCGCAACACGTTTTCATATAAAATTTGAAGAGTTAACATACCTAACTGTCGAAATATGGGTATATGTACACATCTGCGTACCCCCTCAGAGCATACAGGCGTGATGTTATGTTATGATGTTGTGTAAACAATAAACATCCAAGCGATTGCAGCAATCACGACAGATTTGCTGTCTATTATTGAAGAGTTCCGTTCCATATCTCCGAAGTTCGTGATCAGATCATGACAATATTTCTATGGGACCAACTTGGAAGTATACCCTTTCAAACAAAAAAAGAATTTTTCAAATCGGTTCAGGCGTCTTCGAGTAATCGGTGAACATACATAAAAAAAAAAAATACATACAGTCGAATAGAGAACCTCCTCCTTTTTGGAAGTCGGTTAAAAACGGCAAGAAACTCCATGCAGAACCGGCAAGAATCATCATCTGCATAGCCTTTTCCCAACTGTGTTGGGATTGACTAATAGCTTCCAGTCTAACCGGATACAGCTGAAATACCAGTATTTTACATAGAGCGACTGATTGTATATTAGTTTCTGGTTTCACATTAACATTTTTGTGTGAAAAATATTCAAGTTTTTTAAGCTTTGCTCACTCAAATTTATATCTTCCTAAAAATCTCCAAAGTTACTCTAAACAAATAAAAAACGCCACCATCTCATTACTTCTCACAAGAAATAAAACATTTTCATTTGTGAAGCGTTCAAGGAAAAAAGGAAATTGTTCGACGAAGAAAAAAGTCAAAGATCCTTATAAATCAAACGATGTGTGGCAAGAGCCGACGGATTTCAAGAATTTCTTTTACGTTGGTACAATTGGGACAAGACATTCGCGGCAAAGAGACCGCTATTACTCCGACAGAATACTGTAAGGCTCAAAACACACTGAAATGGAACGGCACGGCGGGATGGATTTGAGCAGTTTTGGTTTCAAAGCATTTCAAACTTTATCTTTGTCACCAAAATACATAGTATACCTTATGATCGTTGAGCTCCTTAAGTTATAAGACGAGCAACACGATAACAGACTTAAAAAAAATGCTTGTACTGACTGGACAGGTCCACTCAAACGACCACTTCAAACACTAGTCTGCATAGTCCTTATGTGAGTTGACCAAGATTATGCCTGGACCTTAAAATCAACTATGACATCTGTGTTTTGCTTCGACTGCCTCTTTTCAGAGTATTTAAGTGCGAAACACCGTCCTCACAAATTTAAAAAGAAAATTACTTGTAAAAAACTATTTGTTTGAAATGCGTTGCAACTGACACTGTTTACCGCTGTCCAGGTACTGTGCCATTTCAGTGTGTTTTGAGCCTTACAGGAGCGGAAGCCAAATGCTCGAGCATCCGTAAACGAATCGCTAAACAGAATTTGAAAGCGACCAACAAACGAAAGCTTTTTCGAACAGACCCTGAAATAATAATGACGGAAGGGATCCCTGTTAAAGTGGGGCAGAAATAGGCACTTGCAAAAATAACTAGCTTCATTATTGCAGTCATAATGCTTTTTTAGACACTCCTTTATTTTTCGAATTGAAAATAAATTGCATTCCGCCATAGTGTAACTTCACAATCTTCCGGTCCTTATTATATGTTACTAGGGGCTGGCGCAAGTTTTTTTCTTCCATTATCCTCTGACAACCATCTCGCTATCAACATCATCATTCATCATTTCAGCCGAAAGACGTCCACTGCTGGACATCGGCCTCCCCCAAGTGTCGCCACATTGACCGGTCCCGTGCGACTAGCATCCAACGGATTCCCGCCACCTTCACCAGGTCATTGGTCCACTTAGTGGGCGGTCTCGCTATAATTTGCTTCTTTTTCCTTCAAATAATAATAGCTTCACTTAATCAGTCTATGATGTTTCCCATGGGAAGAAGTGGCCTCTCATTCACCATGTGCAGCCATATCTTTGAAGGGGCCGCAAGGGCCGAAGCCTGCCGGGGCTGCGGGACTGTTCGAAAGAGATAACACGGCCCCGGAACATAAAGGGCGAGGAAGGAACATGGATGGTGTTTAGTCAGTAAAAGTCTGACACTCCCTCCCGCTCCGCCCAGAGTGGGAGAAGTCATTTGATGATTACTCATTTAAAAAAAAAGGTCTATCCCAAATCTCTTTACTTTTGGCGGTTTTGAGCCACCACTGACTGCTCCCAATTTATAAAAATAATTATGTTTCATGCTCCAATTAATTGTTGTCGAATACAGTTTCACCAACAGTTCGGCTCGACCACTTCACGAAATTGATTCCTACGTTTTATGGTTATAATTCTTGATTCGTGTTTATTTGTGTTGTAAATCTTTTTCCACGAGTGTTTTATTGGGATTTGAACAATCAATTCTCGTTAGTCAATTTTTACCGAAAGGAGAAAAATAAATGAAATTAGTTGAAAGGGATTTTTGAATAACATTTACAAAGTGTTTTGTTAAGTTTTCAATAAATAGTGGTTTATTGAACGCTTGTACGTAACAAACATTTAAAGCGGTTTTCAGTTTAAATATAAAGGGTGTAAAACACCTCTTAACGTAAACGAAAGGCACTTGTTCCCCTCGTCATTCTGATCATTTTTTTGTTCTACACTATACCTGGGAACCTTGTAGTTACGGAGATTTTGGGGGTCAAAGTTGCAAGATTTTGACAAGTTTTTTTTTAAATACCATTTTCATCGCATTATTTTTACTTTAAATATCTCTACCACCCCCGTACTATTCAATCCATCCATCCGCACAATGTTTTGATTGCGTTACATTGAGTTATACCACAAAACATGATTTATAACCTCAAAAAAAAAAGTTGTTTCCCAGCAATATTTTTTGCGTAAAGTTACTTAGTTTCATATACAGAATGCTTGGTTAACGGCTTTGTGATGAGGTGAAATACACCCTGTATAAGTAGAATCGTCCTTGTAACTGCTTTATTTATTACTTTATGCCATTTCACAACGTGCAAATTAATTATGTTTCATGCGCAAATGATATTGGAAGGCCTACTATAGGTCTACCAATGACCTGGAGAAGGTTGCGGGGATCAATGTGGCGACACTTGGGAGAGGCCTATCTAGCAGAAGACGTCGTTCGGCTGAAATGATGATGATGAAATGATATTCAAGTAAAGGATGATAAATACTTAAACATGTACAGCTTAATAGACTTGAAGGTGAGAAAATCCTAAATGCTTGATTGAAAAGATTCCCAATCTTACCCAGCAGCTTCAGTGAAGTAAGTGTTATCATTATGAGCAGCTAAAGGCAGGTTCGTATACGCCGTGTCTGCGTGATCTGCCCTCGTGGTGAACTGCCACATTCCTCCGAAGATCGTATGCTGCACGCCACCCAGAGCCATGCAGACTTCCTTTGTAGCTTCTAAGGATACACCAACCTAGAATGAGATAATTATAAGCTGGTAGAAAGGAAAGCATACTAGTCATTATAGCCCTCTCGTTCTCATCACAATTTATTGCAGGTTGGAGCAGGTTTCTTCTTCTACCATAAGATTTTTTATGGTACTACCTGAACTTTCCCCAATCCACCTTGAATCTAATGCTTCAGTGATAAAGTTGAGAATCTGTTAAAGATTTGACAGGTTGTAGAAAAGATTGAAGTGCTGGCGTCTGTGCAATATGTTCCATGGTTTATATGGTGGTTGGTGATAAAAACCGCAAGCCTCCAAATCGCAATGAAACACCGTAGTGACACGATTGCCATGTAACTTTGTGTAAACGATTTCAAAGATTTGTCCTCGCCGTCTTCTGCTATTTTCAACTGTAACTTTAAATCCATTCTATTAGTTTTTACAATCTATTCATCATGGCTCATACCATCTGTCCAGCGTTTTTCCGTTCTTTTCAACCGACTTCCAAAAAGAGGAGGTTATCAATTCGTCTGTATTTTTTTTTTTTTTTTTTTTTTTGTGTTTGTTACCTCAGAACTTTCGACTGGTTGAACCAATTTTGATGATTCTTTTTTTATTTGAAAGCTGGTGCTTGTCGTTTGGTCCCATTTTAATTTGCTGAAGATCTGATGCTGATCTTCCGAGATACACAATGGAACTCTTCAAAAATAGACGGCAAATCTGCAGTAATTGCTGCAATCGCTTGTAGGTTCATTGTTCATAGTACACCATGACGTAACATCACGCCTGTATGCTCTGAGGGGGTACGCACATGTGCAAAATACACCCAGATTTCGAAAATTTTTGTTACCTCAAAACTTTCGACTGGGTGAACCGATTTTGATGCTTATTTTTTTATTTGAAAGCTGGTGCTTTTTGTGTGGTCTCATAATCATCAAATCAGTATCTGATGATGGGATTCTGGAGAAATAGAGAGAACTCTTCACATTTTATAGGCACACTAGAAGGGATTTGGGTAGTTTTAGGAAGTGTACATTCTCGAAGTGATCCCATTTCAATTTGATGAAGATTTGATGAAGAACTTCGGAGATATGCAACGGAACTCCTCAATAAATGATAGCAAATGTACTGGGATTGCCGAAATCTCATATCCGTCTATTGTTTGCATCGGTTCATAACTTAAAATCACGCCGGTACGCTTTGAAGGGGTAAGCACATGTGAACCACTAAAAAGCGAAAAATACTTCAGAAACTTCAGAAAAAACGCTTCAGAAGTCGGTGACAAAAAAACCTAAATCAATCAAACAAAGGTCACCGACTTCTGAAGCGTTTTTTCTGAAGTTATTTTTCACTTTTTTGTTTTCTCTGAAGTCGGTTTTATTTTTTGTAAAATAGTTTTTATTAAATATCTTTTTGTTCAATCAATAACATTCATACATTGTATCTACAATAATTTTGTTAATCATAGCAACTCTTTTGCTCATATTGTAGTTCGTTGCTTTACATGAACGAACTCTATAATTAAATTACAACGTAATTAAAATGTTTACAAAGTGAATGCACAAGCGCAATTTGGAACAAGTCATTCACAAAAATGGCTCCATGATTTAATTAAAATCTTTCAAATTTTACATGCGATTGATTTTAAATTAATTTTCATTTTTAAAGAAAGAGTAAATAATTATTGCAAAAGGGTTTAAAAAGTACAAATCACTGCCTCTCACAATCGAATGAATAATAATATACAAATCTATCTTTATTTTAATCATCTACAAACAGCCACCGACGACAGTTGAACATTTCTAATTAACAGCAACGATACAATTACTTATCAAATCAACAACATTTCAAACGTTTCATTACCCCGTCAACCAAAGCGACTCCAAAGTCAAGAAGTGACTGAAACACTCGCTTTGCTCCTTCCACAGATGTAAGAAACTCATGCACGGGTACTATAGGCACTTCGTTCTGTATTGATCCATGCCACAGTATAGGCTTGAATTTTCGATTTTCTTTCCATGTTTCGTAGTTGAATTTTGATAGAAATTCGACTGCGTACGTCGATTTGTGATCGTCGCTCCCTGAAACGGAGTGAAGTTTTTTTCTGCGAATTAAAGTTTCAGAAAGAATTATTAACGAATTAGTTTGAATGTTCAAGGCGTTTTATTTTATTCCATTAAAGTATAGCTTCATTTTGTAAATTCGTTCAGTAGACTGGAAATAAAAATTTTCGAGTTTATTCGTAAGTGGAATGGTATTTTTACTTAAGTCACGCTGAATTTCTATGAATTTTTAATAACTTTCACTGATAAAATGTGTTTCTAAAAAGCAATTTTATTAAAATTTGTTTTCATTCAACACCATTTTTTTCACTTAAAACGGAAAAAACATAGTTATCTACAAAAGATTTGAATACTTACAAGTAACTTCAATTTCCGTTTCATCATTAATGTTGAAACTAAAGACAGTAACATCAGGAATGTCTAGTATATGATTAGCTCTTTGGAAGGTGTCTGAATGGTAGCAGGTCGAGCACCTGAAACAGTTTACATTGATAAGAAGAGCTCAACACGAATAACAGTACACTCCATTTTTTTTTTTTAGGATGGGAAATCATCAAATGTCTTCTTCTACTCTGGGCGGAGCGGGAGGGAGTGTCAGACTCTTACTGACTAAAACCCATACATGTTCCTTCCTCGCCCGGATTCATTGTTCCGGGGCCGCGGTATCTCTTACGAACAGGCCCGCAACCCCGGAGTTATCCTACCCATGACAGGTGTAGTCCAACAGCAACACGAAAATAAAGCTTTGACAGCCCTATCAGTAACAAACACCTAACAACAACCTTGTTGCTACGTAGGTAAGGATCATTTTAATTTCGACAGCGACTCAAAGACGGGGTGTCGTATTTCCATTTGTACAACCCGCAGCCGAATATACACGCGTATACGTTTTTTTATTGTAATTCAATTTCTTAATCTATGACTAGAATGTTTAAGTTACCGAAAAATTGTAAACCGTAAGATTGTAATCTATCTAGCGAGATTGTTAACTCGCGAAAGAGTATCAACCGAACATACCGCTTACAATTTAACGCATTATTTTCGGTTGATTATAATCAATTGAGGTGAAACCGTAATAATACTGTGAGAAGTGTGAGAGGAATGCCCTTACAAACACTTTGGAGAAACAAGAGAATGAATTACTGTAGATTGAATTCCTGTCTCTTTGGAACCATGTTCACAAGTTTGAGTAGTTAATTGCCTCAATGTTTGTGCGACACTACGGAAGTTCTAAACACTCAATTTGAACGCGCCTTTGCTTGAAATAGATTCGTCAGAGATCTAATCGTAAACGGTTTAGTAAAGTGTTGACTGAAATCTTGAATCCTGTTCAAAGTGGGGCAGTAGGTATATCATTAATGGCTTTCCGGATAAACCTTACAAACATGTTAAGGGCGAACAAATGAATGAATGTAGTACTACTACATTATACTAGCAGGTACAATAGAGATGTAACTGATTAAACAGCGGGGTGACTGCGCAACACATTCTCGTTCAAAATGCTATTAACTTTGATAACTCAACACCATTCATTGCGTTATTACGTTGTTGAGATGAACAATTTTTAAAGCATGTCTACAAATTCCTTAGGAATGCGGTACAAAAGTGCATTACGTAATTGACGTGTTGTTCAACTAGTATGCATTTGTATGAATACAAAACACATAAGGATGTAAACCGACTCATCACAAACCCGTCAACCACGGATGCTGTTGATCAAACTAAGTAACTTTACGCAAAAATTATTACTGAGAGCTACTGCTCATGACGTTGGACGTACAGTCACGTCTAAAAATATGTATACACTTTCCTTAATATTATAGCTATTTTCGCGAAAAATATCGATTGTAACTAGGAAATTGGATCTTTTTCATAAAAATATGCGTTCCAGAATAATAACATTAAATTTTAATCAGTACATTAAGAGAAACACAATTTAAAAAATTCATAAGTGTTTACATATTATTAGACGTAACTGTATGTACGTATGTATCCCACAATGCAAATCGATATTCAGTTTCTTGAGTCAAAGTTGTGTATGTATTGTAAACTTTAAAAATCTCATTAATCTAATCTCATTGTTACCTGCAATGGTCTCTTAGCCAACAGTCCTCAAATCTGATTGACTTTCCATCTCCAAAGCTTACTTCGAGGGCTCTGTCCACTGCGAGCACTGCTTCGATGGCTGTGCAAATAAAACTTGTTAATGAAATCCCACCAATCGAGAGCCAGGAAGATTCAGTTTGAACGGACGAATTGGATTTTTAACCAATGGGCGAATTGGATTTTGTAGCCGACACCTGGGTTAAGTTAAATGAGTTTTATGGAAAAAAAACCAATTCATTTTTGAAGAGTTGTAATTAATCTTGTAAATAAGTAAAAGAGTACCAATTCCAACTGAAGACTGTCAGTTTATAATTATACAATATTGATAAAAATTGGTAGATTGGTCAATAATATTTATTTTCAACGAATTTTGCAAAACGAAAAAACCTTGTAATGGGTAATGAAAGATGGCACTACAAAGAACAAACGGGTGGTTTAATTTTTATGAATGTTTATCATTTATGCGATAGACACTAATGTCAAGGCACCTTGTGCTTTATTACACCGCAATGCAACGCAAATTAAAATCACTAGATAGGTTCGTTAAAGTAGATAACTGTTCTTGAACAGATAACATTCCCGGCGTACGGTAGGTAACAATTGAAACGGATTCACTCGTAATGATTTTCGTATTCCACAACAGTTGAACGTGGGCCAATTAATGGATTGTGATTAAAATAAAACGTTTTGTCGCTGTTTATTTTGCTTTTAAGTGTTAGTAAGTACCTAGTGGTATTTTTTTAAATATTTATTTATTTATTAAAACTTTATGTACAAGTAAACACTGTACAAAGGCGGACTTAATGCCTTGGGCATTTTCTACCAGTCTACCTTAGAGTGATGCAGAGACAATACAAAGTAGGTGCAATAACCGAAAACAAAATAGTTAAAGCATAAAACCAAAATACAATAATAAATACATTGTATACATACATAAAGCAAAATATAAAAAAGGTTATGAGAGACAAAAAAACTACAAGTTAGTTCTGAGACGACTCTGCCAACTTCTTGTGAATATGCTCTCGAGCTTTCACTTTAAAAGTAAACCGATTGGTTACCATCCTGATATTCTGAGGGAGCGCATTCCAAAGAAAGACCGCCTGGACAAAGAAAGATGACTTTATAAAGCCAGAGCGATGAGAAGGACAACGAAGAAGACGATTGGTCTCGGACCGAAGATTCTTGTTGTGTGCAGAGCATAAATATTGACAAAGGGAAGTCAGGTAAGAAGGAGAAGTGGGATTATATAAAAGAGAAAACAAGGTGGTCAAAGCCCTCAACGCTCTGCGCTGCCGGATAGGTAACCACTTTAAAAGCGAGCGATGTGCAGACACATTATCATACTTGCGGAGATTGAAAACGAATCGAATGCAACTATTAAGAAGTCGGTCAAGTTTGTTGAGGAGATCTGCATTCAGGTCATAGTGGCACACATCACCATAGTCAATTATATATAATGATATGGAGACATTAATATCAGGTTAATTAATAACATGACCTCTTAAAAGCAGGATAGTTTTAATCTTATTCCACAGTAAGAAAGAGATGGCGTTTGACGATCTCCATAGCTCAGTCTGTTTCCTACACTAGAATGATATTAAAACAATCCTGTTTCAAGACGTCATAGTTACCCCACTGAGCACTAAAATAAAATAAACAAACAGAATCGACAGACCATCGAACCGTATGTAAATTAGTGGAGCTTGATGCGTGATTTTGAAAAAAATCAAAATCAAAGCATTTATTTCAAATAGGCCAATAACAGGCACTTTTGAATTGTCGAAACAAAGATGAAAATTAAATGTAGCTGCAGTCAAGACGTGCTGTGAAAGTACTGTAGTTGCCCATTCCCTAACGTAGATCTCTATGGAGAAGAACGGGCAAGAAACTCCATGGACACTCTTTTAAATCAAAATATTGTTACAAAATCTTGGTTACATCATTCATGTTGAGATGGTAGATTATGTGAGAACAATGTAGCAAGATGTGCACGGTAAAAGTGTCCATAGTAAAAACAAAATAATTCTTTCAAATAAGCCATGACAACTAAGAGATGACCAGTCACAACTGACAGCGCCCGTTCACGAACATGACGCATGGATCAGTACCATTCAGCTCAACAATTTTGAAGGGAGCTAAATGGTCCGACACACGCGCCATCATCAGCGGGACATTTGAGTGAGCATGACATACTCTCAACCGCCAGGGCACATTCAAGTCAAATTTAACTTTGGTACCCTTGATAACTCAATATAAGAATCAACTATACACAGGTGGTTACCAAACGTCTTGACCTTGGGTCCTGTAATATATAATAAACTACCACTACATTTAAAAGAATTACCCATCAAATTAAAAAAAAAGATAACAAAACTGTTACTGGACAAGTGTTACTAATCAATTAAAGATTTTGTCACTGACAAAACTTTCTGATTTAATTTTAATGTAATTTCTATATTTCAATTCTAATGTTTTTTTATTTACCTATTTATTTTTTGGCATTTTATTGACATTTGTAATTGATCTTAGTAATGGAGTTTTCTGAGATTTTAAAATGAATCTGTTGACATTTTGTAGTTTAAATAATTGAGCTATTGAGACTTTGAATTGTATTTATACCTTTAATTTATTTTTTAATTAATATTATTTGCAATGTGGCTAATTCTGAATGTCTTAATGTAAGTGTTTTTAATAATGTTAGTAATGCTGCTTAGTGAATGGAACGTTTTCTTTTTATGTTTATTTTTGTTTACTGAATGTTTTATGTTAATTAATTTTGCATGTCGTACAGCAAAATGCATCGGGACTCTCATGAAAATTACCATCATTTCTGTACACCCACATTATTGGCAAATAAATGATTTCCATTTCTATTTCAACACATTACAAGTGTTTTTCACCGACTCAGTTCAATAAACTCAAATTTCTTTTAAAATCATTAGTAAATGCAATCAATATTTGATTAAGCACTAAGAAGCAGCAATCACTGCTTTCAAAGCAAGATAAACGTGTTATAGAATGTCTCGACCAGAGGAATGTTTCTGTTCTTTGAGTCCTTTTTATGAATAGATGAAAACATTTTCAGTACTTCGATTTGATTAATAATTTATGCCAACTATTTCATAAGCAGTGGTAAAGGATTAGGCTAAGCGAAAAAAAGTGTTATTTTTAGTAAGATTTTTAATTAGCATTAGAATAGAATATAATAATCTTTATTTACGTGGAATATGGTACATTGAGGTGTTAAAGGTAAATAGGTTCCACATATTCCACTTAGTATGAATTTAGCATGCAAATAATCTATACTAATATTTTAAAGCAGAAGAGTTTGTTTGTTTGTTTGGTTGAACGCGCTAATCTCAGGAACTGCCGGCTCGAATTAAAAAAATATTTTTGCGTTGGATAGTCCATTTATCGAGGAAGGCTATATGCTATATAACATCACGCTATGACTAATAGGAGTGGAGCAGCAATAGGTAATGTTCCAAGCGGGATATTCACGCGAACGAAGTCGCGGGCATAAGCTAGTGTTAAATAAAAACTAAGCTACCAACACATAGGTATGTGTAGCTGACTTAAAGACTAAAATCTCGCTTATTGTGTATTATACAACAATTACCACACTATGTTTACAACATACTGTACACCAATTAAAAAAAAAAAAAGAAGAGTTAAAATTACAACAGAACACAATTGCCACAACCATTATTTTATATTTTATTATTTATCACCCAAACACCTGGATCAGGGAGGCACAAACCCAGGAAGTGTGGTGGAAGAAAGGGGAGGCCTATACCCAGCAGTGGGTGATTCCGAGCTGATATGATGATGATGATGAATCACCCGCCAAAATTTTAAAATCTAAGAACGCAAGAGTATTTGAGCATTAATTTATGCCTATTTGTGTAATGTTAGTGAAACAGGTATTAAGTTTGGCTCGAAAAGAACGTCAAGACCTTCGCATGAATCATAATAGTAATAGTAGTAAGATATAGTCTTTAGTAGGTATTCAGTAACTTACTTTCATTCACCATATTGTAAGTTGTAACTTTACACAAGTTCACAACTAGAATAACCACTAACCACAGCCAAGTCCAAATTATAACTAAAACTTAAACAGATCTTGCTGGGATGTTATCTTTCACAGCTAACCGGATGGTCAAAGTTGAGTGACTACTATCGAAGAGATAACATAACTGTACTGCAAAACTTGTTATTGTGACGTATTATCTTAGTGTTGATTTTGTTCTGACGTAAGATCTAGAATTGACTTAGTAACGAGATATGACCTGAATAAGGTCACGTGTTTTGTTTCAATTTGTTTGCGGGCCCAGGTTAGCCGCTTTAGAATCATCAGCATCTGCCTAGCCTTTTCACAACTGTGTTCGGGTTGGCTTCCAGTCTAACCGGATGTAGCTGAATACCATTATTTTACATGAAGCGACTACCTATTTGACCTCCACAATCCAGATTCGAATGTCTAGTCAAATGCAGTATCTACGACCCGTCCCAAATACAATGCCTGTTTGGAGCCCTTCTGCAGGATATGCTTCACCTGCTTTCTTCAACTTTCTTTCCTATATTGCTCAGCCACCTGCACCTTCCAGGATTTAAACGAAGCCAAAAAAAGAGCTGTGGCTATTTACCGGTCGGGTATTGTGAAGGAGAAGAATTTATTGAACTTGTTTCAGGCCTAGTAAAAACAGTAAAACATACTATTGAGTTTTCCAAAGAAACCACACAGTTTCTTACGGTAGTCAGGTAATTAATAGTATGATAATACTCAATCATATTCATGTTACACTGAAAATTCGAAATACTGTAACCTCAAACACATCATCGCTTACTATTGTTGGTAAAAATCCGTGTCGTTCAAAAATTACAGTCAAATAAAAACACAAAAGCCTTGATTCTTATATAATTTTCTAACATTCCAACCCTAAATGAATCCAGGATAAACGATACACGTTCACAGGCACAGACGCACTTCACACTCTAGAGTAACGATATGATAAGTCAAATGCTAATAATTGTTTCCACATCATGCCCCGGGGAACGTAACACGATACGTTTCATACACGTAAATGTAGGCATAATTGATTTTGATACTAATTTGTTTTATGTAGGTTTTATAAAATTTTCGAGATTTTGCAAGATTCACTAATAAAATTCAATTTTGAAAAATCATGTCTGACCTCAGTCGTATCGTATGTCTGAAGCTGTCTTCATACATTTAAAACGACCCCACTTGCTCAAATCCTTTCCCGTCACCCCGAGCGCTTTGAACTTCGATTGTTATTACAATTTATTCACTTAATTAGTTTCTATTCAGTGTGATTTCCATTGTTGTAAGCTCTGTTTTTGGTGTTGTTGTTTTTGAACTGACAGATTATAAGACTCTCTGACTAACATACTCGTAATAATATTATAGCTGTAATTTAAATTCAGGCCATTTAGATGTAAATAAATTAGAATCTTACTTTCACATAACCTTATCCGAATTGTGTGGGGATCAGCTTCCGACGTGCTCGTGAAAATAAATAACAGTGGCACGGGTCCATTTCCAAGGTTAAGCAGCACTTGCCAAGGTCGCTTCGTCGATTTGTGGCCATCCACCATATACCGAGTTTCTTCTGTGTCTTGAAGAGCACTTTAAGCCATTTGATTTTAGACGTCGTTTGTTCCCCTTGATAAGATTAGTTCTCAGACTTACGGACGCAACGGATCAAAATGAAACCGTGAATAAAACTGAAAATATTGGGTGTAAACCAACTCATCACGAAGACGTCAACCAAGCATTCTGTACAGTGCCGACCAAAAGTCGATAGGCAATCTCACAAAGCAATAGCTTGACGTTTAGTTTGACTTACGACCTTCTACTTTCAACAAAATAGATATTGTCAGCAACTAGTTGTAGTTCATAATTTCAATGGTAATATCTAAGACACGATGGCCTAGCGGTTGGGCCCGTCCAGAATTAAGAGTGAATCAGTAAGCCGTGAGTTCAAATCCCGCACAGTTACTTTTAGACTTTTTGTAAGTTTTTATTCTACAGATATATTATATTCTTTAACTTGTTTGCTTTGTTCACACATTTCGTAAAGTTAAGGAGGTAGATAGAAAAATAAGTCAAGAATTTAGTTCGATTTCTGTGAGGTAGACATGAGTTTTATGAATATTTTAACTTGATCGGAATTAACTTTGTCGTTTGGTTGTAGTCATACATAATACACTATATAATGTGGTAGTTGATGGTCAGTGACGTGTGGTTTAATAGATAGCAGTATTGTTGTTGGTGTGATTCTTAAAATGCGGGCAAATATTAATATTAAGGCGAGGGCGACTATTATCGCGCTGCATAAAAGTGGCCTTAATAGAACTGAATGTGAGTATTATAATTATTTATGAATTGTAACTTAAACATTAAAAATTAAAAGAGAATGGGTATTATAAATTGTCCATTTATTTGGTGACCTGTGGTTTACATAATTCGTTGTTTTTTTTTCAATCTATCATGCAAGATAAATAATTAGTGTTTATTATTGAATTTACAAATGCAGAGTGAATTGTGAAGTGTTGATTTATAGCATCTGTATTACAGCTGCCTAACATATATATTTTTTTTGTTTTAGAGAAATGCAGTAAGTCTCTGGATCAAAAGGTATGAGGAAGAGGGGAGCTTTGCAAGTAGACAGCGAAGTGGAAGGTCGTCGCTTATTAGCGAAGCGCAGCGACAACATATCGTGGGCGAGTATGAAACCAATGGTTTCACACCTACGACACACTCGGAGTCACCGCAAACTGTTCGCCATGCCCTCCACGCTGAAGGCTTGCATCACAGAAGATCAGCTAAAATGCCCTTGTTGACAGAAAGACATAAAGAAGAACGATTACGTTTCGCACGGGAATATTTAGACTTTGACTGGATCACTACCATTTTTTCTGATGAAAAGACTTTTACATCAAGTCAAAAGGGTAGACTTCATTTATGGCGCAAGGATAACCCTCGCTGGTCCGATAGAAATGTAATCCCTAATACAGACTCAGGTCGAATTATGGATGAATGAGTGCCCCTACAGAAAATCTATGGGGTTTGATAGTGCAAAGGTGGGATACACGAGATGAGAGGTGTATAACACAATTAACAACCCATTACATAAAGGTGTGGGAAAATTTAAGAAGAACCGAAATATGTTGAAACATTGTGGGGTCCATGCGCATACGTCTACTTGACTGCATTGAAAATAATGGGGGTTATACAAAATATTAATCCTAATGTTCTAGTTTTAATTAGACGTTTTACAAAATGTTTTGTGAATATCACTAAACATTTTGTAACACGTCTATAATAATATATAATATAATATAGAATAATTCCTAAATTGAGGTTTAGTTTCAATCTTCTTTTCTTCGGGAAAATGAACTCTTAAACTATAACCTCAATATGAGTTACATTTATTGTGACGTCACATAAAAAACATGTTCACGAAGTCTAAATTACGTATTAGTTTTTAGTAAGCTCTGTTGAATACCGATAGATAGAAGTGGGTATCAACAATTATATTTGTGTGATTAGAATATCCTTGTTATGTTAATAAAAATGACTTCAAAGTGGGTATACAGATACACAAAAAAATCTTATGAACGGTTACAAGAGAACTTCTTATATCTAGGTAGGAATGTGACGTTACAAATCTCATTAAAGTTGTTAATTATATGAATAAATGAAACGAATAAAACAATTGTTGTTATCTGTCAGCACGACTTTTTTTTCCACCTTCCAACACCGAAAAAATATTACACAATCACATAAATAGTTATGATGGGTTATTAACTTATATTTAAATCCTTATAAAAATAAATAATGAGCATGAACCCATTTCAAAATAAATACCTAAGTAAATAGTTTTTGCATAAAATACAAATATTAATTAAAGTGGTTACAAAAAAAAATAAAAAACCCATATTATGTAAACGGGATTTGAACTCAAGACACGTTGATCGTGAACCCACTGCTTAACCTAAACAGCTATCAACGCCTGGTAAATATGGTCGAAATTTAGCTATCCAATGCAAATACGATCATGCGTTTGCTGCGTGCATAACAAAAGAGACGGTAATATATTTCTTTATGTTTCGTGGAGAGCGACGCGACAACTTGCGACAGTAGGCGACTCTGTGGCTGTGGTGTGCGTAGGTACTGTATTGAGACAGCTTACACATACAGCCGCACGGACGCTCGCCCGTGCGTTCACAGCAATATGATCCTTAGCGTGCCTGTGCGCTTATGAACGCTTACTGTACATCAAACTAAGTACCTATACGCAAAAGTTATTGCTGGATAACGACTTTTTTGGGTGAAAAATTATGTTTTGTGATAGATCTCAATGTAACGCACTCAAAACATTGTGCTAATGAATGTAATGAATAGTCCGGGGGTCGTACAGGTGTTTAAAGTAAAAATATTACACTAAAACTTGTATAATAAAAAATAAACTTGTGAAAAAGTTGGAACATTGACCCCCAATATCTCCGTAACTAGAAAGTATGGGTTTAAAAACCAAAAAAAAATATGGGAGAACAAGTGTCTTTCGGCTTCGTTAAGAGGTTTGTTTCGCCCTCATAGAAAAAAACATACTTACCTATACTTAATCTAGATTTATTTGCCCGTCTTGCCCGCCCGTCAGTCCAACAGTCGGCGGAAATACGATAGCGCCTAGCACTTAGAACGGGCTATCTTTTATCTTATCTATTCTTCCTCACCGCGATCCGTTTGCCAAGTCACGTATTGTTCCATCCCCCTTTTTACCAGAAATGGGGGTTTCATTTCATTGCCATGTATCGACATATCTGTATATAGTTATCTTAGGGATAGAGGAATTGTATTAGTATGTATTAGAAGGCCTAGGTGATAAGCTCTAGATTGTGGTAATATCTAAAGTATCCTATTTGTGTTGATAGTTTGCGTAGTTTGTTCAGATGTTGTCTTTTCGCAACGAGTTGGTACTGCGATCTTATCAGGATTTTCATCATTATTGCTACCATCGTTTTCCACATTCAATGATTAGTAGGTAGATATAGGACCCTTTCGTTTTGTGTCGTTTCATTCTTATATAAAATCTCGGGAAAGTTTGCATTCGCTACGTACAGGCAAAAACACTTAAAAAATATCGTTAGGCTAAGTACTGAAAATATTAGTCAAGATACAGCTTTCAAATTGCTAATTAAAACAAAAGATAAACAAATTATCTTTTTACTAACGATCTTCATGTGTTATTTGGAAAACTTTTGCCTTTCAAAATAAAGCTACTAAATGATGCTTAGGTATCAATCTCACTTTAAAACACCGTCTACAATTTATCATATCCCCAAATCACGAAATTTGAATCCAATATTTGTCATGACATGGCAGGAAATTAAAAAAAAGCCTGACGAACATCGAAAAAATATCATTAAATCTGATTCTCATTTTGCTAAGCGAAATCTCTCGACGGGCAGCGGTATTATACGATATTTTATAACCGCTGGTTGTTATACCTGCCAGCTACAAAAAGTAAGGCATCGTAACTTTATCATAAAAAATATACCTTGTTAATTTGTGTAAAATTTCATGTCGTTAGGAAAGTTTTGAGACTTTTGAGTATGAATGTAGATGGCTATAAGTGTAGAAGAACACAAAAGAAACTATGGATGTACAAACTGTGTGAAGAATGATATGACAAGAAATGAGGTGCTCGTTGAGATGACGGGGAATAGAGACGTATATTTGGAAAAAAGAAGACATGCTGCACCAACCCCAAATAAATTGAGATGAGGACAGGAAAATAATGAAGTGAGTTTATACCAGTCTCCTTTTCTGTCTTCCTTGTCTCTGAAATCTATGTCTGTTTTACTCTATATTGGTTACTTAGCTTGCACTCCCTTAGCGTTCTTACAGACGAGCGGCACGTTGCCAACTGCTGATAAACTGCAGGCGTCGACACCTGTTGACCGCAGCCGCCGAAGCGTCGACGCCACAACTGCAAGTGTCACAGGTGGGGACTCCAGTTTATCTGCCGTTGGCAACGTGCCGCTCGTCTGTAATACGAACCCTTAAAAAGGATGCAGATGACGGGCAGGTGCTCTAAAATGCGAAAAAGCAATCATAGCTTTGATTGGTCTTTGAAGGTCCTAGAAAAAGCTCTTTTCATTGGTGAACACAAGATTATGTTAACCCAAATTCTCCAAGGCTTTCTACTGTTACAGTCAGAAATAGGTTCAAACAAAGAACTCTAAGGAAAGAAAGTAAAAAAAAGAATGAGATGAATATATATAACAAGGGTAGGATAATGAGGGAGAGATCCTCTCTTCCCGGCCGCCGCGGGAGACGCAACGGGCGTCGGGGGCCACGTGGTGGCTACCGGCCACCGTAGATGCGGGCCTGTGGACGGCTGGCTATGGGCTAGCTAGCCGTCCGGCCGTCTAACGACGACGACAGGCCGTGTCGACGGCGCGTTCGTGTTCCACGCGCGCCTCAAAGAGATGTCAGCAAAAGGAGAGGGGCCCGCAAGGGCCGAAGCCTGCCGGGGTTGCGGGCCTGTTCGAAAGAGATACCGCGGCCCCGGAACGTAAAAGGCGAGGAAGGAACATGGATGGTTTTTAGTCAGTAAGAGTCTGACACTCCCTCCCGCTCCGCCCAGAGTGGGGGGGGTCATTTGATGATTTCCAATCCTTAAAAAAAAAAAAAAAAAAAGGGGTAGGATAATTACAAAGTTTCATTGTTTAAAAATGAAAGTAAAAAGATAGTAGGTATGTATATTTCTGCATCATTCTTTCCTGGCTTCATCCTACACATTTTTGTATTTGTGTCTCTTATCTGGCGTTTTTTCCGTTGCATCCAGTTTGAAATCACAACGATTCTAAAGAAGTTTCACTTCAAAAAATCTTTCCTAAAACTGGCGGAATATTTCATTCTCAATTCTCATAAAGGACGTATCAACATTGACTCTTAGATTCCGCAAAGATTTGTAATGAAATGGAGGCCGGCCGTCATTTGAATTGTAAATGTTATTATTTTCAAACAAGCACAAACAGTCGATATAGCTCCCGGTCTAATCAGGGTCTATTTCATCGGCCGAATAATTGCTGAGCTCTTATGCAAGGGATTATACTTGAAAGTTTAAACAAACAGTGACTAGCATTTTCATCTCGCAGGTTTCTTGAGACTCCATTATTTAGACTTCGTTTTTAAACTACAGCTAAATTAAATATACAATTTAAAGTGAAGAGAAATGACTTCAGTAAGCTCGGGCAAAATACATAATCTTTTCCACGACTTTCCCACGGGGAGACGCAGACACTACACAACGTCAACGAAATCACGTTTTTCAATTCACTTAGACGATCGTGGTCCAAAAGATGGAAGGTTTTCTGTTGGGTGATGTCATATTGTCACTGGAATAAATTGCTATGGTTCTCTTTAAAAGTCACGTACGTAAATTGATAATCCCTTTGATAAGTGTAAGCCTGCTAGTCGTCCGAAAACTTGCAAAGTCCTCCAAACATTTGACAAAGGCTATTTTCATCAAAACCTCGCAACATAATTCCCCGTAACCTCCAACCTCTCAAACGGTATTAATAAACAGCTCACATAGGTATTTACAATCGAGGGGCTGAGGTTTCCCTGACACTGACGGGTTTCGTTCACCTTGTAGGGTTAAAAGCGTAACCAATACATGATATTTGAACTAACTTAAAAGGGTACACTCCGCTGCCTCTCAATTTCCCCAACAAACAACGCTTTATTATGTTTGGTTGGGTCTCCAAATCACTAGGTATACTTGATACGGACCGTACTGAAAATGTTACGTATTTGACTATTTGCTTTACTAGTTTCGTTGGTTTGAATTTTGTTAGGGAATGTTTGTGGATTATTTTCGGAGTTTTGATGTTGTTTTAAGCCGGTCTGGATAGTGTTTGGTTGGTTTTTATAGCGATTGGTGGCTTTTCGTATGAGGAGCTCGTGGCTAAATAATATCAACCGCTCGGGTCGATCTTTAGGTTAAACCATGCTTGGCTAGGTTGGTCTGTGGATGGGTGACCACCCTTACATACCGAGTTTCCTCCGTGCCTCGGAAAGCACGTTAAGCTGTTGATCCCGGCTGTCATTTGTCCATCTTTCACAGTCGTTACTGGTAGTCAGTGAGCCAAAAAGCCTGACACCAATCTTACCTCGTGGTATCGTATTACCCAGTATTAACTGGGTTGTGGAGGTCAGACAGGCAGTCGCTCTATGTAAAATACTGGTATTCAGCTTCATCCAGTTAGACTGCAAGCCGACCCCTACACAGTTGGGAAAAGGCTAGGCAGATGATGATGGTGGCTTTTCGTATGAATTGATCGGGGTTTTTAAGAAGAGTACTTCTACATATATGTATGTTTAGGCATATGATATTGCATAATTGTGTCTGTAATGGCAATGGTTACCAATCTGCTGTCTGTCATTGTAGATAAGGCAGGCCATCAGTTTGATTGCCAAAACATTTACTGACTGTTACTACTAGCCTGCATCATTCCACTGCTGGGCAAAGGCCCGATGATTTTCAGTTGTTTCGATCTGGGCCACTAGTCATTTCATTACATTTTCTACGAGGTCTGCCCCGACGCCTTCTGGCTATGTCAGGGCTCCAGAAAGTGTTTATTTTAGCCCACAGCCTATTGGCCACTCCAGCCCCACTTCAGCTAAGCGGCTGTTTGAGCAACGTCAGTAATGTTTGGTTTGGAACGCAGTGTGGTGTTGCGTATATGGTTGCTGGTCGGTTTATTTGACGCCTAGAATGCTGCGCTCTATCGCACGTTTGCAGACCTTGAGTGACCTTGACCTTGGCAAACATTAACTTAAAACCATAAATTGTGTAATAAAAAAAACTTAAAACTAAACAATAAAAGGTAACATCTTCATCTTCTTCGTCGTGATTATTCTACAATGTAATCTCTATAATTAACACACAGTATACTGTAATTTTCGACAAGTAGGTACCCAACGAGCAAACTTATATAATTTATATTTTTTTGAACACCTTTGTTTAAAGGAGAGATAAAAGGTATTCGAAACAAAAAGTGTTACAGTTACCTACTTGTACTTGAAATAGGATAAGTTAGGTTGGTCGGCGGCGATTTCCCCGAAGGCTCAGAACAAAAGTAGTTTCCACCAAAATTAGTCTCCAGAGCTTCTGGCTTATTTTACTTACTTTTGACTGTCATTTCTCAATGTTAGATGAGTTTTTACTGCTTTCCAAGATTAGATGTGTAGGTACCTATTGCCCCCGCAACACGTTAAGGAATCTATACTAATATAATAAAGATGAAAGATTTGTATTGTTGTATGTAACGATTAAACCTAAAAACTACTGAACCGATTTGAAATAATCTTTCAGAAATGGTTAGCTACATTATCAGCGAGTAATATAGGCTATATTTTACCCCCATACTCCCACTGGGACGGGAAACCGCATGACATCTGCTATGTGATTAAATAAATGTGCACTACTCTGCGCGCCATTTTTAATGCTTGACTTAGCGCCAAAGGTTTTTTTTTTGTATGTTCTTAATAGGCATGCGTTTGTTCGCTACTCGCCTGATGTAAAGCAATGTTACGGTCCACTTTAGGCCTAGGCTAGGCACGCTTGCCTAGAAGAAAGTCGATTGAATGACTATTTTATGGAAAAAGTAATTCAAGCGATTTTCATAAACTTGGGGGGTTGTATAGACGATTTTGATGATTGTAGTTCTGCAACTACATACATTTTACAGCCGCAAATCATATTTTTATCAACATACAACCTAGCACAGGTCTGCAAATTGCAAATAACGTAAGACAATTTGAATTTTGCGGACTACGCTGAAGCATCTACCTTAAAATGATGGGGAAAGAGAGAAAGCAGCAGTGAAATTCTCAAGCTAGCGGTTAGCACAGTAAATGCAAATCTGAGTTCCAATGGAACAATAATATTTAGAAAAAAACAAACTTATACAAGTTGTAATTGAAAATCCTGTAATCACGAAAAATATCAGCTGTTTCTTACTCATGTTCAAGTCGTTTGACGTTTTCGCAAATCCTTTTCGTCATCAGAAAGGTTTGTCTAATTATGACTTTAATTAAAAACCTCCCTCCCGACTACTTAGGTACCTACTCTGCCGATCTATCTATATCTCCCGATTACTACTACTTACTTAGTAGTTTTTTTTAGAAAATTCAGTAAAAATTACGTAGGTGGAAGTTAATAACGTAGTCATAACTAATTACTGAAAGATCAACTAATGAAATTGATCTTCCAATATTAATGGTAATTAATGCCTTTCCAAAAATGTTATATAATATGTACCTAGGCGCTTAATTGGATTAAATTAATCAGTCATTTTCATGGCATATTGGAAAATTTGATAGCCCTGGAACTGCGCCAAAGAGCTTTCCAATTAGCAGAGAGTTAAGTGAATGAAATTATGAAGAGTGTGTTTTCAAGATGAACGAATATGCACTCAATCATTTTTGTAACATAACTTAATACTGTTTAATTAACAAAGTAAAAGTTTAACAATATGATAATGATGAACTTATTAATTTATTTTCATCATTTTATCAAAAGGATCTAACGACCTCTAAATACACAAAATTAACCTCTACGTCTTTTATATTTAGATATTTATCAGTTAATAACAACTTCATAAAAATCAATAAAAAACAATCAAACTTTATTATATAATTTTTGCTTGTCAAGTACCCACACTCTTCAAGGTAAGTATTCATTTTTCAGTTGAATTAAAATAAGTACATTTTTGGAATCATAAAATTAACGTAGCACTTGCTGGGTCGGTTTTATGATAACCTGATTTAAATGTGGGTACTTAAGTTAATGTTGAAAAGTTAAAAATTTAAATTAACTAAAAATATTAAATTACAGTTTTACTTTCCTTGTAGTTTTTGGAATAATAATTAAACATGAAACTGAATCTTATTGTATAAACTACGACCAAGCTTATTGTTGCTTAAGATGAAGCAAATCGGATCAGCAATCAGTTTTGCAACATCTGATAGCTGATATCGGACATTAAATAAAAAGAAAATCTGGTGTTATAGCAACTACCAAAAATGTACCAAAACTATTGTACTCACATATATTGGAAATACCTCGACAGGATTCCTTTTGAAATCCCGGGAATGTTGTATTATTGTACAGGGTTCAAGATAATAGAATATTGTGCCAATCTTATTCCGTATTGTCACGCTATAAATGTAACCAGAAAACCAACAAAATATCTCCCCAGGCGCCGACGGTTTCACAAATAGAGTTTTTAAAGCCCTCCCCGCTAGGCTCATAGTCCTTTTGGCTGCCATCTTCAATGGCGCCCTGAGCAATAATTTTTTCCCCCAAACGTGGAAAGAGGCCACTGTTATAGGTATTCCCAAACCTGGGAAACCGAAAGCCCAGCCCTCCAGCTACAGGCCGATCAGTCTCCTGAGTGCTCTCGGCAAAATCTATGAAAGGCTTATTTATAAGCGTCTCAGAGATTATGCCGAGACAAAGGGCCTCATCCCGAAAGAACAGTTCGGCTTCAGGACCGAACATTCTTGCATACATCAAGTCCACCGCATCGTCAAACACGTTAGCGCTGGTTTCCAGCGTGGAGCGATGTCGGGGGTGATGTATTTCGATATCGCGAAAGCTTTTGACAAGGTCTGGCACAACGGGCTGATATACAAGCTATACCAGCTCGGTGTGCCCGACCGTCTCGTGCTCATCTTACGAGACTTTTTGTCAAACCGTACCTTCCGCTACCGTGTGGGTAAGACGTTATCCTCTCCCCATCCGATTCGCGCCGGAGTCCCTCAGGGCTCCGTTATCTCTCCCCTCGCGTTCACGCTGTACACCAGCGACATTCCGAGGAACCAGAAGGTGCAAACAGCACTATTCGCTGACGACACCGCGATCTATTACACCGGCCGTTCTCCGGATAACATCCGCCGCATTCTCCAGAAAGCTGCCGACTCGCTCGGCGCTTGGTTCCGTAAGTGGAGAATAGAAGTTAATCCCGAAAAAAGCCAGGCAGTTTTATACTATAAGGCACGCCTTAAGCGTTCGCCAGGTCCCCCCATCACTATGTTCGGTAAGCCTATCCCCTGGGAGAGGCAAGCCAAGTATCTCGGAGTTATTCTGGACGACCATCTGTCGTTCAAGGCCCACATCAAAGCAGCTCGTGACCGGGCTGCCTTTGCTATGGGCCGGCTCCACTTCATGATCACTAGGAAGAGCAAATTGTCACTCAAGTGCAAATTGCGTCTTTTCACCGCAGTCATCCGTCCCATCATGACCTATGCTTGCATAGTATTCGCGCATGCCCACCCGCGTCATATCCACACGATGCAGACCTTGCAGAACCGATATCTCCGTAAGATCACCGGTGCCCCCCCTTACGTCCGTAACGATAGTCTTCACGTAGACCTTAGAATCCCCACCGTTAAGCAGTTCATGAAACGCCTTTCCAAGCGTTACTTCGACTCTGCTATTAAGCATAGGAATCCCCTAATCGCATCGGCCGCCCGGTACGACCCATCGCGTATTAGCTCCGTCCAACGTCCGCGTCACACCCTAGTCGCCCCCGACGATCCGATCACTATCTTGCAAGAGAGTAGGAAAGATACCAGTACAGTTCGTAGAGCTTACAAATACAAACCGAAAACCTACCGACCTCGCCGCAGAGGTCCGGCGCGAAATCCCCGTTCAATCCCTCCCCGACCCTTGCTCGAGCCAGCCCGCGATGCTGAGCCTGTAGTAATAAATCAGTCCCTAAATAATGACAATCAGATCCAGCCTGTCCCTTTGCTGCCCCCAGCGACGCCCTAAGCCGAGGTTCGTACCCCACAGGGGGTGCCCTTAGAGCGCTGTCGCTTAGTTTTTAGTTATTTTCGCCCTGGCTGGAGGCCTTAAATTCAAGGCATCCACAGGACTTGCCCGGTTAAGCAGAAGCCAGTCTTGTCAGACTGAACTGCGAGATGCCCATTCCAAAAAAAAAAAAAAAAAAAAAAAACAAAAAATATCTACCAAGCAACTGCCCATTGTGACCTTACATTTTCCTTGCTAAGCTACTGCGAGTCTGGACCCTGACGGCCTTGAATAAAACCATATTTTGCTACTGCAAAAAAAAAACTCGACGAGCTTTATTATCAAAATAAAAAAAAAATAAAAAAAAAATAATAATAATAAAATTTATTTCAGACCATCGAGTCCATATTTAAAACATTACAATTTTTATTGTTCATACATAAAACACACACATGAAAGAACACAAAAACATAGGTACATAAAATGAAAAGATACACACATACATTATAATGAGAATTTCATTTTAAATATCTAAATGACGCACGATGAGTGGTCATCCAGTGCCACATCATTGGACTGTCCATTCTGTCAGCCATGATAGCCACCAAGCTGTTAGAACTACCGCGCACTCGCCGCATCAGTGAGGCTATTCGTGATCGCATAAGAGCGTAAAAATCAGGCACGCCGTATTCCGCAAACATCCTTGATGCACTGCAGAAGCGCGGTAGTCCCAACAAAACTCTGAAGGCGTTATTATATTGGACTCGCAGAGCATTGTACGAGCTTTTTGTACAGCCGACCCATAGGGCGCAAGTGTACATAGTTTGGCAATACGCTCTAAAGAATGTAATTTTTACCTCTTCTGTACAACGTGCAAACCTATGGGCCAGCATTTTACATCGAACTGCCAATGCTCTGCGCTCCCTCTCCAAGTCTTCATCATCAGACAGACTATCGGTGACCCAATGTCCCAGATACTTGAACTTTGTCACCCTAGAGAGCTGAGCGCCCCCTAGTGTGACTGGTGGGACGGTGTCGTAACATTTGTTACCCGCTTTGAACACCAGAAGTTCGCTCTTTGTCGCGTTGTACCTGAGACCATGAGCCACCGCATAGTCCCCACAGATGCCGAGAAGCCTCTTAAGTGCACTGATCGATGGGCTCAGCAATACCATTATCATCCGCGTAGCTGATATTATTTACGCAGTGCCCGTCAATTGAGCACCCGATATTGGTATTGCTGAGCTCACAGATCAGCTCATTTACGTACAGATTGAAAAGCTTAGGTGAGCTGAGTCCCCCCTGCCTCACTCCGCATTCCAACCTGTATGCATCTGACAGAACACCCGCCCACATAATATAATTGAATTGGTTGTTATACCAAAACTTCAGCATTCTTATAAGATCGCTTGGAAGGTCTTTAATACATAGTTTCCTCCATAGGCAGTCGTAAGACACGAGATCAAAAGCCTTGGAGAGGTCCAGAAAACATGCATATACAGGAGTTTTCCTACTTGTATAGTATTGAACAGTCTGTTTAAGACATAGGATAGCTGTTTCGGTGGATAAAAGCGACTTAAACCCAAATTGAGCGTCATGGAGTATTAAGTGCTTATCCAACTGCCGATCAATCAGACTGTCCAACACCTTTGCAATGATAGTTGCCAGGGATATAGGCCTGTAGTTGCTCTTGTCACTCGCATCTCCAGTTTTGTTCTTGACTATGGGCACAACAATAGTTTTGAGTAAGTCAGCTGGAAGATAAGAGTGACTCAGGCACAAACTAAAAAACATTGCTAGCACTCGCGGCAAGTGCTTACCCGCATAACGTAGATGCTCTATACTGAGGTTGTCATGGCCGGGTGACTTGCCTCTCTTTAATCTATGTATGACAGTCGCTACTTTCCTGGCCGAAAATCTGATAGGCATGTCTTCGGACCCCCCCACTACCTCCGACCCATCCGACGACGAACCTAGGGGAGACTCGACCTTAAAAGCTCTTCTAAACAAATTGGCGATCTCATTAGGATCACTAAGACCCTCAACACTCACGGGCTGACTCGACCTGGGATTTAAACTGTTCGTGGCTTTCCAAAAACTACCAAAATTTTTTGCGTCATGATGACTCGCAATGATGTTCATTTTTATTTGGTTTTCATTATTTTGACACCATTTTAATTTATTTTTAAAAACCCTTCTACTTTCCACCATTTGTTCATGCATAGGACCACTTTTAGGCTTACCAAATAGGGTCCAGGTTTGAAAATCAAGCCGAGCCTGTCCGTGTGCGTTCTTCACATGTTTATTCCAGCCTGTTATGTATCGCTTTTTGCGCTGTGTACCCTTATTATAACTTTTGATAGCACCCTCACAGATAATACGGACAATTTCTGAATACATATTGTCTAAAATAATTTCGTGTTCTTTAATTCTACATCTATTTTTACTACATTCTGTAAACTCAATGGGAAAGTCTAGATTTTTTATGAGATCATTACAATACTTATTATATAATTTAGTCTGCTCTAAGTCTCTGTCCCCCCATGTTACTTTGTTACATTTTGATAGTCCAGGTGTTACTTTCGGCCTTAATAAAATGGAGATCACACTTTATGATAAGAGGGAAATGGTCCGACCAAGACACGTCATACAGCACGCTAGCGTCTCTTATAGTGTTCCAAGACGCATCCGTTACTACACAGTGGTCTAACCAACTAGTGGAACTATGTGCATCACTTACGTAATTATACGTGTCTGACTCAGCGCCGAGCAAGCACATGTCTGCGCACCGCCACTGAACTTCAGATGAAAAACTCAATAGCTCTCTGCCGAAAAGACCATTCGGTTGAGCATTAAAATCCCCTAGAATATAGACCGCGTTCACACCACTACTTTCTATAATAGCGTGAATCTCACAAAGACTTTCAACAAATTCTCCAAGATTATCCATTGACTCCGTCGGCATATAGACCGAGAATACTAAAAGGGATTTACCGCCTACTGTTATTTTTATAGCCACAAGACGCACACTTTTGCACTGTACAGACGACACATTATCGTAGGCGCTCTTTCGCCACAGTATGGCTACTCCACCATAAGGACGCCCACGTAGGACGCCTGTCGACGTATCTACCGCTGATTTTCCCACGAAGTCGAAGTGAGGGTCTATGCTGCTCAGAAAAGGAATGTCGTGAGGCAACAACCAGGTTTCTTGCAATGCTATAATAACAGATGTTTGACATAACAATTTGACATAATCCACCGATCTAGTAATAGATTTACAATTAAAACTCACAAAAATACTTGCTTTTGAATTATAATAATAATAATAATAATAAATTTATTTATTGGCAAAAACAACACATTACATGGTCGTGAATCACTGGTGCCTGTGGTAGGTAGTGAAAACACCTGTATTACAGGTCACCAGGTTTCCACTCGAAAGCATTTTACAATTTCATTGTTAAGTACCAATGTTTAATGTAGACAAGTTAAAAATAAGGTAACAAAATAGAAATAAAAGTATAAAGTAATTTAAGAACAAAACAAAACAATTCAGAATAATCACTTACGTTGTCTAGGTGTGTGTGTATGTGAAAGTATGCGTGTGCGTGTGCGTGTGTGTTTGTGCATGAGTGTGTGTATGTGTATGATGTGGCTGTGTTGTAGGCCAATTACGCCAAAACCTGCAACAGACCCTCTGTTGCAGTATATGACTGCTGAAGTAGCCAGTCCTGAACAGTTATTTTAAAGTCATGTTGGTTTAGTTGATGAACAGATAGAATTTTGTGAATTTTATTATAGAGGTATGGTCCGAGGAAAACAAAGAAGCGACGGCTGAAGGATGTTTTGGTTGGGAAAGATGTGGCAACAAGGTGGTTTCGACGCGCAGGTCCCGGTGTGTACTGTGACAGGGAATGCTGTTTTATGACTGTTGAGAGAATAAATAATTGCCTAACAGTCAGTACTTGGCAGTATTCGTACAGTTCAACTGTGGGAAATAGGCGGGGTTTGAAGCAACAAACTTTAAGGACGGCTCTTTGGGCTCGTTCGACTTTTATCAGGTTTGATTTGGCGGCACCTCCCCAAGTCGTGTTGCAATAATTTAAAATCGATTGACACAGCGCCTGATAGACCATCTTCATAATGTCTGCACCTGCTGATTCACGCAATTGCTTAAAAATATAAATGAGCTTCCGTACGCGGTTAGAGAGGTGATCAGTATAATTTTTGAATGACAGATGACTGTCTATCACGACGCCGAGATACTTGATGTGTGTGACTGTATCTATACTAGAGGTGTTATCAGTAGTAGTAATTTGAGGGAGTACATCAGATGTAATTGCGGTATTGCGAATGGAAAAGTTGAGTAACTTGGTTTTGGAGACGTTCAGGGTGAGTAAGTTTTTTTTAAGCCAGTCACAAACAGCATTAAAGCCTCTCTGTGCAAGTCGATACGTCTCAGCCCAATTGGTCGAGGAAAATACAAGTGCTGTATCATCCGCGTATGAAAATATCATCCCGTTTTCAATTATTAGATTACATAAATCATTTATGTAGCATAAGAAAAGGCTCGGTCCGAGGATGCTGCCCTGGGGCACCCCATATACAATTGGCATCTCGGAACTAGTGTGCGGCCCTATTTTTACACATTGGGTTCTTTCGCTGAGATAGCTCTGGAACAGGGACAGCTGAATGCCTCTAATCCCCATATTCTCCAACTTTTTTAACAGGATTGGGATCGAAACCGTGTCGAATGCCTTTGCAAGATCCAGGAAAAGAGCGACGCATTTTTGGTTTCTATCAAGCTTTTTGACAATGTGGTCGACCAGGTGATGTACTGCATCAGCTGTTGATGTTTTTTTGCGGAAACCAAATTGGTTATTTGACAGGAGTTTACGTGATTCTAAAAAATCTACAAGTCTTATATTGATAAATTTTTCTAAAATTTTTGACAAAGCTGGTAAAACTGAAATAGGCCTGTAATTTTCAACACGGTTTCGATCTCCTGATTTAAAAATAGGGTGAAGGAGTGCTCTCTTAAATGCATCGGGAAAGATGCCAGTCCTCAAACTTAAATTGCAGATGTAGGTGAGTGGGGGCACAATAATCGAGCAATACTTCTTTAAGAACCCTGAGGAGATGCCGTCATAACCAACTGCACAGTCGTTTTTCAGTGACATCAACAACGCATTTACCTCTGCGTCATCAGTTTCCAGCATTACAAAAGAATCCGACACAGAATCCACTGAAGCATGGGGACAGGGAGTTTTATTAATCTTTTCCGCAAGCTGTCTTCCTACATTGGCAAAGTACGAGTTAATGTTATTCACCGCGTCCTGTTTATCCAGATTGGATTCTAGTAAAGCAGACGCAGTGTCCTTAGGTTTACTAGTGTTAGCAACAGATTTAATGACCTTCCATAACCGTTTGGAGTTTTTGCCTGCTTTTTCAAATTCCTTTCTTTCAAAATCTTTTTTGGCCTTTCGCAAACGAGAAATGCAGTAGTTATTATACCGTTTATAGGAAATCTTGTTGACGTCATTTTTGGGGTTTTTTATGTATAATTTATTAAGATTATCTCTATGGCGCATACATTTTAGTAACCCCGGGGTGATCCACGCTTTAATAGGCCTACGTCTTCGTGATAGTGCGATAGTGGAGGTATTGGCAGATAAAACAAAAATAATAGGCTCAATTAACAATTTAGCAGCTGTATTGGGGTCCTGCGATGTGAAGACCTGATCAAAATTTAGTTTTTCCATGTCAATTGATAAGTTTTCTTCATCAACCCTAGTAACAAAAGAGCACTGAGCAGCAGAGGATTTCTTCATTGAAATAGCCACCAGAACTGCATAGTGGTCTGTGATAGCAGTCTCTAATACCAAAACCTTCGTAGGCAAACAGGTCTTAATGTTAACGTGATCCAAACATGTGGACCCGTGTGTTGGGAGGGTATGCCCCGGATATAACCCATGGTGCAACAGAAGATCCAGATAATCCAGAGTGTAAGTTGATTTGTTTTCCTTACCAATATCTATATTAATATCCCCCACCAGGAAAATATTTTTATAGGATTTAAGTTCGTTGAGTACTCTGTCTAGGGATTGTATAAAGTTGGATGGGTCTTTAAACGCGTAAGGTCTATAAACTGCTATTATGGCCAAGTCAGAACCTACGGTGATCACTAAGCAGCTTGAATCACGAATCACGGGTTCTTTTACTTTTATATTGGTTAAAGTTGATTTAATAAACACAATTACTCCGTCATTTTGGTTATGGTTGTTTAGAGTACCAAAGGAGTTGTAACCATCTAGAGTGGGTATAATAGGGTTGCAGGAAAGCCAGCATTCGGAGAGAACTATCATGTCACAATCTGTGTTGATCCGTTCTATTAGTGTTAATAACCCGGAGAAATTAGCTTTTATACTACGGATGTTTTGACATAGAATACTAATGTTATTATTTACAGGTAGCAGAGAGGAACATTCGTGAGGGTCACACAAAACCGAGTCAGAAAAAGAAATATTATCCAAGTCGGATAACACGTCATTAAGGGCTGCGAATTATAATTAACAATAGTCTAAGTTGGCAGACTTCCGATCTCATAGTATTATATAGGTAGGACAATGCAGTCAGTGTTTTTAAAGTGACTATGATAATAATATTATTGCATTGGTATAATACAACGGGAGAGTTCTTTGATTCAGGATAGGCTCCTCTACGTTGTAACGTTGTAATTATCCCGACGCAACGCACACAAAACAATAAATGTTGATCATGTAAATATATATGTAAATACAGTTTTGTTAGTAGGCTGGACTCCCAGGTGTTTGTGTGAGAAGACATGCTCAGTGTGATGTGTTTTTTATGTAAATATGCGAAAGTTCTAATTAAAACTATGTGTAATAAAAGTATAATTGTGAGTGTAAGGTAGATGGATATGTTTTGTTCTTAAGATATGGATGTAAATAATTATGGCAAGTGGGTAGACTTAAAAAATACATCATAACATTTGCGACGCGCATTATTAGGCAGGTGACACAAAGAGTGCAAACAGTAAGTTTGATGACACAACTAATTTTAACAAAAAATATTATATAAAACATGAATAAAGTACCTAGTCACGTGATTTTCTTAAGGGTTTCCAAATCTGCTTCATTTTTAATTTGAATACGAGTGTCACCATCCACTCTCTTCATGAATATGCGGCCATTATTAATCCAACAGTATTTATATTCCAGAAATTTAGCTTTTTCGCGAGTCATAGCATACAGTTTTCTATCCTTGCTTGTGAGGCTTTCAGCTACATAAATGGGAATTTTAGGTCCCGAGTGGCCAATAGTTGACGAGGAGAGCTTATTACCAGGATTCAGCTTGTTGAATTCCTTCACTCCATTTAGGATTCTATTTCTGGTTAGAACTGAGGATAGCTCTGTTACAACGGTAGATACGCCAGTTTTGGTTTTAATCCTGTAGATGTCTTTTATGTCGGATATCTGTATTTGGGTTTTAACCGCGTTACACGTTTTTTTAACAAGTTCACATAGGTCTTGTTGTGACTCGGACCTTATCTGTTCTCGTGGCGAAGTTAAGTTTTTGAACTCGATAACTGTGAACTTGGCCCTTTTTTGCAACTCGTTGATGTTGTTTTCTAAGGTGGATATATAATTCATGTTTTCTTTTCGTTCGCCTTCCATATCGACCAATTTCTGCTTTATTTCTTCATATTGCGAAGACATGAATTGTAGGGATTTTTCCAATGCGTCGTTAGTCGATTTAATGCTTGAGTTTTGAGACTTGAGCTCAGTCAAATCATTGAGCATTTTGTTAAGCATTATATCCTGCTCTTTCTTCCAGCTGGATAGCATAGTGGTGAGCATTGCGGATAGTTCGTCTTTGAGAACTTCATAACCTGATTGTTCTTGACCGTCAATGCGGATGCGCTTCTGTGCCCTGCCCGTATAACTAGCTGGACTGTCTGGGTTAAGGTTGCATAGGTCATTTTCTGACTGTACATGATGAACATTATTCCCAGGAGGAGACCTATGATTCGGCATGTTCTTAATATGCTTAGGTTCGCAGTTTAGGTAGTGAATGGGCGACCGGTCAGCGTAAGCACACGAAGTGAGTGAGATATCAGTAATTCTCACCTTGTTTCTGTCCTTATCCGCACGATGTGGAGGACTGCAGTTCACTTCACAGCTATGTATTGACGTGGGCTCTTAGTGCTTTATTGTGATTTAATTGTGTTTATTTGGTGAATAAAATGGTACAAAACAAAGTGGCACACGACTGTTCGCTACCGCGCTCCGAGGAGAAAAAAGAATAAATATCGTTATTGTCATAATCCATTACTGATATTTTTGTGATATTCTTCGGCTCGCTTCTTAAAGTCTATGTATCTACGAAAAGCAATTCCTTCTGGCCATAAATTGTCGTCTAAAAATAAATGCAATTTATGCCTTGGTACAAAAATTTTGTAAGCATCGTAATCTTTCTGTTTTCTCATAATTATCTTTTCAATTTGTACATTGATTTTTGTTTTTTTTCAAATTCAAATTCAAATTCAAATCCATTTATTGTTTGTCACAGGTAAAGTATTAGTTCTTATGATTATTATATAGGATCGCTGTAACATACCTGTATGGTGTACAATATTTAGTTTGATTTAATATTTATTTAACATCATAATTCGTCCAAAGTCAACGTCCACATTAGTCACGCATCAGTAAAGTTGTTCATTCACAAGTCAATTAATTATTAATAAGTAAATAGGACATGGATTTCACTATAATTAGATTATCAGTAGATTTCATTTGAATTAAAATTACTTATTGTTGTACTGCAAATTAAATTATACACTGATTTCATTTAAATTAAAAACATTCATTGATTTCATTACGATTAAATTACTCGTTGATGTCAAAGAAATTAAATTTTTCACTAGTTTCATTACATTTAAGTTAGTCATTGATGTCATACAAATTAAATGTCATAGTTTATCCATAGGTGTCACCAGTATTCTTGTCATTAAAAAATTCATTTATGGAATAGTAGGCTTTACCAATCAAAAAATCTTTTAGCCCTTTTTTAAAACTATGCAAGGTTACACTGCTTTTTACGTCATTTGGTAGTTTGTTATAAATTTTTACTCCTATCCCAAATATACTTGTTTTAAATTTAACTGTCCTACACTTTATTCCGCTTAATACATTTCTATACCGTGCACTTCTCATTGTGTCGTAGTTATTTAAATCGCGTTTTATCATTACTGCTGCTTCATAGATGTATTGTGAGGGTAATGTCATAATGTGTAATCTTGTAAACTCTGTTCTACATGAGTCGGTCTGTTTAAGCCCACATATACTTCTAACGCACTTTTTTTGTGCCTTAAAAGCATACTCTCTGTTAGTCGAGTTTCCCCAAAAAAGAATACCATAATTTATTGTAGAACTTACGTATGCATGGTAAGCGGTCAGTAATGTTCTCTCGTTAACAACTTTCCTTAGCATGTAGAGGGCATATGAAAACTGGTTTAATTTTTTACAGACATGATCAACCTGCATTTTAAAGTTTAGTTCAGAGTCAATGTTAATACCAAGAAACTTAGTGTTGTTCACTTCTTTTATTTGTTCACCTTTATAATGTAAATGTAGTTTTCTTTTTGAAGTGGTATTTTTGTTTGTGAAAGTCATGTAATTAGTTTTATCAATATTTATTTTGAGATTGTTTACATTTAACCATTGTATAATGTCTTCAACTGCTTTGTTAATGTTTTTTTCATAATTATCCTTGTCATAGTTCGTAAAAATAGCAGTACTATCATCTGCAAATAGTATCATTTCCTGTTTTATAATTTTCGGAAGATCGTTTATGTAGATGATGAACAAAAGAGGTCCAAGAATACTTCCTTGTGGCACTCCATACATCATAGTTCTAGGTTCTGACGTATACTTTTGTTCCAACTTATTATCTTTTGATATATGTGTAATTTGTGTTACTTGAGATCGGTTTGATAAATATGATTTTATGAGGTTTAATGCATTTCCTCTGACCCCATATCTTTCTAATTTGCTCAAGAGTATTTGGTGGTCCACGTGATCAAAGGCCTTTGACATGTCCATAAAAATGGCTGTTATATGTTGCTTGTTATCCAGTCCTGTCATTACATTTCTTAAAAAGTTTAAAAGAGCGCCACTAGTGGATCTGTCTTTACGAAACCCGAATTGTTCGTCTGCAAATATGTCATTAGCTTCAAAGTAGTTATATAAGTTATTGTAAATTACTCTTTCAAATATTTTTGCGAAGACTGGTATTAACGCGATTGGTCTGTAAAATTTTATCTCTTCTTTGTTCTCTTTTTTAAATATGGGATTTATAACAGTTAATTTCAGTTTTGAGGGAAACAATCCGTGTTCAAGGCACAGATTTATAATGTGACTAAGTACTGGCGCAATTAGATGCGATACCCTTTTAATTATTTTAGTGTTAATATTATCGTAGCCTGTACTAATAGTATTTTTAAGCATTTTTATTATTTGGTCTACCTCAAGCGGGTCTGTTGGTTTCATGAAAATTGAATTAGGGTTATTATATGTCAGTGTATTTAGGTCTGTATTATTATCCCTAGGTGTCGGTTTTATGTCGTCAACAAAAAAGTTGTTAAATGACTGTGCTATTTCTATCGGATTAGTAACTTTTCTTCCATTGACAATTATTTGGGTTATTTCCTCTTTAGGTGTTACAGTCTTGTTATTTTTTATAATTTTCCACATTGCTTTACCTTTGTTGGTCGCTGAACTAATATAGTGATTGTTTTGTGATTTCTGCGTTTGTTTTATAATAGTTCGTAGTCTTTTTGTATATTCCCTAAAGTGAATTTTGTCCTGCGGATTTGACGTTAGCCTATATTTCCATAGCAATTGGCGTTTTCTTTTTGAGCATAACTTTATGCCCTTGCTTAGCCATTTCGGCTTCATCGTAATTGGTATTTTAACACGTACTGTCGGGAAACACAGATCATAAAACAATTTAAATAAATCATAAAAGGTATTGTAAGCTATTTCAGGGTCATTACTTGAATAACAGTTTTTCCATAATGTATATATGTATGTCGTTAGCAGACGCATTCTGATCAACGTTATTAATAAATAACGGTATTTTGATGTCCGCTGCTTTAAATTTTGCAATGCAATCTATGTTCGCACGACCTTGATTTCCTATAAACCTATCTCTCAGACTCTTTTTCTTTTGAGCTAAAATCCACCCTTAATTTTGCTCTTCATCCTTTTTTGTTTCCAAAACCGCTAAGCTTTTTATTTTACGCGGTGTTGACATAGCAAGCCTAGCAGCGGCAGCGTAAGACGTAGGTATTCTTATCCCTTCCAAACTCTCGTTGGACACGCTCTTGAGGCCCACTGCAGCCTGGGTAGGCACCTGCGCCCCACCTGCTTCCGCGTTCGAAACCACGGTTCGGGCCTGCACGTGCGGTATTGACGTGCATGCGTCAACAAAATTTTCGAGCGAGATGTTGCTACATACGTCAGGTTCAAGAGAAGGAGATAGGCATAGTTCCGCGCTTTTATCGGTAGCTTTCTCTTCGACGACGATGTGAGGTAGTTCCTGTGACTTGCTATGATAATGTATATTTTTGTTGGAAACTTTACTTAAGCTGTTATTTATATTATTGGAATTGGTATGACTAATAAGACTAGTTTTAAGTGTTTCTATTTCCTCTTTAATTTCATTAAACTGATCTTTGGTGACATACGCTTCTCTATAATTCTTAAGTTCATTTTGAATTAACAAAATATCCTTTAACAGCCGGGTAGCGTCTACATGGTCAAAGGTGACTATGGTGGGAGTTTTTGTAATTCGCGTGCCACAAAAATCGGTACCTTTTCTGGATCTGTTTCCTTTAGCAATGTAATGATATCATATAAATCTCTTTCATTTTTTCCTGTTCCTCTCCTCGTAACTTTACGTTTTGAAGACGCCGCCGACTCAAACAGTAATTTCTTTGCGATGGAAATCTCATCCGTAGAAAAAGATGTTATACAAATACGGGCCAGGCTCTCCTCATCCATCACATCTATCTTATTTTGCACAAAGGCAAGTGTTTCATTTATCACCACATTACACGTATTACACTTGACCGTAGTCGACGACATTGCTACTCTCGTGGTCTCATACAATGTTTAAATTTATTTAACAAATATTTATTACAGAAAAATGCATGACAGTTGACATGACATCCATGACATACTACACTCGAGAGCAATGAATCCGGGTCACTTAAAGAATCCTAAAAATCTCGGAAACTAAAAATGCTAGGTTAATGCAATAAATTGTATTTAATAGACAATGTAATACTCCTTAAATGAAGGTATTAAAACTTCTTAGTTATTGTAAAGTTATATCATAAAAAATCAAATTTGAAAAGGGCCACTTTCGAAGATGGAACTACGAAATTACAGCATTTGGTTTTGCTTTTGTTTGTAATCTGTCATATATGTGGGTACATAAACCATGTTGATAGTGCTCTATATTCATTATTCAAGCTGAAATTATGTCGCTTACGCCTGAAGAATGCACCAGAATACTTACAATGCTGGAAACCGGCCGGAGTCAGCGCGATACAGCCAGGACTGTCGGTGTGTCGCTGTCAACAGTACAAAGAGTTCTCCGACGTTACGAAGAAACTGGTTCTAACCTACGCAGACCAGGAACGGGCAGAACCAGGTGTACCACAGCACGAGAAGACCGATACTTGGTGAACACCATGCTTCGAAATCGCTTTCTCACAGGAACTGAACTCACAAATCAGTTTCGACGCCTCGGAGAAAGTAACCCAAGTGCATGGACAGTAAGACGTCGGCTTGCTGAATCTAACTTAAAACCCCTTAGACCTGCAAACGGCCCTAAACTGGAGCGTGGGCATCGTATTTCAAGACTAAGATATGCCCAGAGCCACGTAAATTGGAGTATTGAAGATTGGTCAAAAGTTATGTTCTCCGACGAATCAAAATTTATGCTCTACAAGCACGATGGAAGACACAGAGTGTATCGAAGACCAGGGGAAAGATTCAAGCAAGCATGCATCAAAGAAAAAGTAGCCTACGGTGGTGGGTCTGTACTTGTGTGGGCCGGAATTTCTTCTGAAAGTCGCACAGAGCTGGTGATCATAGAAAACGGCTCTTTAACTAGCGTAAGATATGTGGAAGAAATCCTCAATGATCACGTTGGTCCATTTATGGTCAATTTAGGTGAGGATGCTATATTTATGCATGACAATGCCCGACCTCATACAGGTAGGATTGTGAATGACCACCTTCAAGAGATGAACATTACTCGTATGGAGTGGCCAGCGCGCAGCCCGGATATCAACCCGATCGAGCATGCTTGGGACGAGCTAGGCAGATGCGTAAAACAACGAAACCCTCCCCCAATCACGCTTCGTGAGCTCAAAATTGCTCTCACAGAGGAATGGGAGAATATTCCCCAAAATCGTATAAGGAACTTGGTGTACAGCATGCCAAACCGCGTAAACGCAGTAATGGAAGCACGAGGAGGCAATACGAAGTATTAAAATTCAAGAAAATCGTAATAAAGTTCAAAAATTTCATGTTTCCTATTTTTGTTTTAAGGAGAGATCAGCAGTTTTTTTCTTTATGTAATTTTGTGTTAATAAAATGTATGGTGACTCATATTTTTTTTACTTTTATTTAAGGAGTATTACATAGTCTATTAAATACAATTTATTGCATTAACCTATCATTTTTAGTTTCCAAGATTTTTAACATTCTTTAAGTGACCCGGATTCATTGCTCTCGAGTGTATTATCGCGGCACTTTTCTGGTGTACCTACTCCCCTTTTTATTTTGGCTTTTAGAAGTCACAGTGGATGGTAAGAGAGGCGGACATGTACTAAAAAAACTAACCAGGTCTATTTACTGTTCCGGACATCGAAAGGTAAAAAAGGAAACCTTATAAGATCACTCTCTCACCGATTTTCTCAGGAATGGATGGACCTAGCAAGTTGAAATTTATACCAGATACTGAGGTCTATGGTGATTTTTATTACGTGTACAAAAATCGCCGAGTTAATAGGATAAAATGATATTGGCAAAGAACCCGGGCGAGACAATTGTTGATGAAATTATTGAGCGTCTACGTATGTCACCGTGATAGATGCCTACGAAATAATTTACAAAGATTTATCAAATCAAATTTAAGGTCTAACGAAGTCTGTAAAAAAAATCCTCATTATTATGAGCTCAATTGACTAGAATAATGATGAAAGAGAAAAATAATCATGACTTACTTTTTTTCTTCCTGGATTGACTTCATGGCTTTTGGCTAAGATATACTTTTAAGGTGAACGCACACTTATCCGCGTCGAAACAATCGACCGCGCCGAAAGAATCGAATTTTAGAATAACTTGTATGAAATATTATAAAACCTAGCACACTTATCCGCGTCCAATCGTACGAATAGATGACGTCATACGTATGAGAAATAAATATTTCTTGCTTTTTTTATTTTGTTATTGATAAGTGTGTGTCCACCTTTAATGTCATCTCCAACAAAAAAAAACATGACGTTTTATTTGTCAACCTGCTTAATGACATGCGCTGTACCGTTATACGGTGAAAGGCTGTAACTAACATTTTTGCCAAATCCCAGTTAAACATTGATTCGAATTCAGCAAGAAATTCTGTTTAAGTCGCCCGTAGCCACCAGATACACTTAGATAGAAGGGCGTTTGGCCTCAAAAACGATGTTTTCTACGAATAGTTTGCATACTTGTTGAAATCCGCATCTTCATTTGAGGCCTTTTCGGCCGTGAAAAGCCTTAAATAGAGTTATGGCCTTCCATCACGTACATCATTGTATTGTGTCACGAATTGTTTTTTCATAATAGGTACATAGAATAATAATAAAGTGTGTATTGTATTGTATGTAGTATAATGGCTGAGCTGCCTCTTTAGAGGAAAAAACCACGCTTGTTTTCGCGCCTGAAGGGGCCGAAGATGTCACACGACGCGTATCATGCGAAAGTTCCTGAATGAAGTGAATATACATACGGGCGATGGACTGGTCGAGTCCAGATATGGACTGATATCGAACGCTTATGGGACGAGCTCAAAAGAAGGGTCCTGGGCAGAAATTCAGTCCCTTCAACCATAAAACGATTCAGCTGCAAAACAACTTAAGCAGCAGAAAGGGGGAAAGTAGAACCGTCGCTGTGACACCCTTCCGAGGAATCCGGTACAGCGCTGTCCAGCCAAGCAGAAATGTGATGAGGACGGCTTCACCTTAGTTCAGAAGAAGAAGAAAAAGCCTACTTGTGGCAATCAATGCGGTACTGGACTGTCAGTACCAAATATGCTGCTGCGTCCAGCAATACCAACTACGACGTTGCTTTATGTGTCCCGACAGCATCACTCCACGAAGGTTGAGTAGGTCGTAGAGTACATGAAGATGAAGACCAGCTGGACCTTGAGGGTCGAGAAGTTGGAGTCGCGTCACAACACCAACTTCAAGTCGTTTGTGGTGCGAGTTCCGACACAATTTCTCGACAAGTTTCTCAAGGAAGAGTTTTGGCCGAAGGGTGTTGTCTACCGACGTTTTCGCGGCAGGCTACGTGACACCGCGCAGCGTAACACGACGCCGTCACTTCATGTGTTCATAGTTTATAAGTTATATTTTGTATGTACAAGTATATTCTAAGTTGTAATGTAATGTCGTGTATCTTATCTATGGGCCTTAAGATGCCTGAAAATGAAATGATTGATTGATAAAAGCATTGAAGGCCGCGTTAACAGACGGGTGGGACAGAATTCCTCAAGGCACCGTCAAAAGCCTGATCAGATTAATGAAGAATCGAATGCAGGCTGTGATTTAGAGCCCGGGTAGGCAATAATAAGAATTGACAGAATAAATTACTTTATGGTTTTAACAGAATTGTTTTATTTTTTAAATGACTAAGCACAACACATATCCCATTTTCTGTCTACTTTCACAGAATTGATTTTAAAAGTAAGTTTAGTATTCACCATGAAAAATAATAATAATAATACCAGCCTATTACTGTCCCACTGCAGGGCAAAGGCCTTTTCTCAACAGAAAAGGCACGAACATTGATCGCTTGCTCAAGACGGGTTGGCGACTTATTTATCAAAATATATCTCTAACTAACTGCCCTATAGATAGTTGACTAAGGTAATTAAATAAATATTCTTCTGATCATTTATTTAAGTAGGTAAGTACCTAATTACGTCTCGTGTGACCATGTGAGCCATGTGGCAGACCTACGAACGTCTGTTGGACTTACTATTCTGAATACGGAGTCCTTAAACTATTCTCCCACTATCTTTATATTCTTCTAAACTTCGCGTGGCGCAGCTAGTTGTAAATAAATGCATTTATATTAATGTATTTAAAGTGAGTAAAGGTATTTTTAGATTTATTTTTCGAATAGTCTGTTGTTAACAAGATATAACCTCTAAAACTTCAAACTAGAATATCTTAAAGTCCTGACTTCCTAGAAAAATATGACTGAAGACAAAACTCTTCAGGAATTAAAACTCTATACTTCTGTATAACTTTCATGGGCAGACGCTAAAATAAAATATCAACAAAAATTTGTTCGCCAGTTGACCGGTGTTCTTTAGATTTTCGCGAAAATAAGTGATCAGTTTATATGTTTTTATTTATTTATTTATTTATTTAGGAAAAAAAACAGTAACATATTAGAGATTTAAAATAAGACTTAAATACTAAACTATGATACGTTTTTCACAGATTACTATAAATATTGTACAACTAAAGAGACTATGTGAATATGAATGTAAACTATAAATATAAAACTTTCAACTATAATTGGTACCTAACAGATATGACAATAAGTCATATACCAAGTTATAGTTGTGTGATGTACTTACAATTTACAAAAAGCTACATTAATCGGCACACAATACGTAACATATATAATTATGCCACACACATTACATCACAATGGTCGACTGCCGATCCTTAAGAATTGCACGGATTTGCTTCCTGAATACGTTTTTACTAAGGAAAAGTATGTCGATTGAGCTAAACTCATTATTGTAAGTCTCAACCAAGCGATGCAGAGGTGAACGCGAGCCAGCGTTCGATTTACAACAGCCAGTAGCAAACAGGCGCCGTATGCGCACCTCACGTACATGTACTGTTCGAGGAACAAGGTAACTTATATTATTTACCAAATCAGGACAATCAAATTTATTGCAGCACACATTATGTTGCACTGCATACGTATTACGTAATCATTAGTCTGGCCCAAACTTACTCACCAGCCTGTTATCTAAAACATATGAACGTTTTGAATGATGTGTGAGAGCCGATTTCGAACATTTGTTCCAAGTTGAAATACTGCATGATAATACATTCGACGTATCTTACGTCTACTGTGTTCTTGTTGGTGTTCGCTACGAAATTTAATGTTAGGTACACGCACAATTTGATTTAATATCGGGTAGAAGAAATTGAATGAAAACATTCAGTTTCATTCTTTAGGGTAGATTACATTTTATCGTTCCTGTAACAATGGTAGTATTCTTCTAATAAATATTTGTGAAGGGATGTTTATAACCAGAACCACTTACTTATTCAGGTCAGTTTGTTCTTTAGTAGGTCTGTATTACTAGGTATATTTAATACTCGATAGTAGATATTTAGACATGTATTTAAGGGTCACATAGTCATCATCATTTTCTTGCCCTTTATTCAATTTATTTGGGGTCAGCACAGCATGTCTTCTTCTCTATTACTAGTCATTTTATTAGTCACCTCCTTTCTAGCCAAATCGTCTATCCACTGCTTCTTTGGTCTTCCTCTACTCCTAGAGTCAGTGCTAGGGAAAATTTGGAGTCGTTACCCGTGGTCCCGGTGGGTTAACCCATTACCGGGTCCATGGGTAATTTTAATTACCCGTGGTTCCACAGCATTAGGGATTGTTTCCTGGACTTCTGAATATATCGATAGAAAATACAATTCCATAGTAACAGCATATCATATCCTACCGTGCACCGGGACCACGTGTACCGAGTGATTGCATAATTTGACTACGAGTTTAATAGTTTTATATATTTTATCTACCAACTACCAGGAGGCCAGAACCATAAAGGAGGTACTTTTTTTTTTAATAGGAACCTCTTTATCAATCCATGTACATTTAGATTGTCATGCAGTAAGCAGTGTAAAAATACTTCTTTATGATTCAGACGTCCTGGTAATTTGTGAGACTTCACTATCCTAAATCCTTCTTTCTCATCTCAAACTTGTCTTTGCCTTCTTTTAGAGATACGCGATGCGGTAATTGATGTACTTGTACCTTGGATTGGTTAAAAGATTCTTATTAAAAATATAAAATACCTCGCCTCCTGGTAGATAAATAAAATGAAAAACCAATAAACCCGTCAAATTATCCAATTACTCGTTGCCCGTGGTCCCGGTGCACGGTGGGATATGATAAAATATGCTGTTGCTATGGATTTGTATTTTCTATCGATATATTCAGAAGTCCAAGAAACAGTCCCTAATGCTATGGAACCACGCGGCGAGTAATTGCAATTACCCATGGACCCTATAATGGGTCGATCAATCAGTCTTACTCTATGTATTAACTACTCTCAATGCATTACTCTATGTATTAACAATACTCAAACAAAACTCCCAAAATCTAGCCAACCTTCAACAATTTCTGTAAAAAGCCTTGACCATTAATGAAAGTCTACATCTACCCGCTTTTCTCTGAAATCAGTAAGGAATGTTCCTTCATTAGAGCCGTCAGTCTTTCCTCGCGATGTTTTTTCACAGATGAAGATAGATGGTGGCCCTTAAACAGGATTCAAGGCAAAAACATAAGAATAAATTAACGGAGTTTTCTTTCTTCGGTTAGTTCGCGCCCGCGGCCATCTTTGTGTTTGAAAACATCGCTTAAATAATATTCCATTATGTTGTTTGTTGGATAATCAATTTCCTACAAAACTTTTGATTTTATGTGTGTTTAATTTGGTTGAGGAGCTCGTGGGTAAATAATATCAGCCGCTGTTAGAGCGTGGACTGTATGTTTTGAGTTTGTAGATTTTATACAGTGAGAAACTGCAGTAATTGACACCAGAACTATTTATTAACTTATTTTACACGGATTACAATGTTTGCACAGCAATCGTTAGACGGAAGTGAAGACCGAATGAACATAAACAATAGAGTATTTAAAAATAAAAGGCACTATTGCCAGCTAATATTGTAGGATTCCTACAGCCGCTAGGGTCGATCTTTAGGTTAAGCCGTGCTTACCTAGGTTGGTCTGGTCTGGATGGGTGACCACCTATACATACCGAGTTTCCTCCGTGCCTCGGAAAGCACGTTAAGCCGTTGGTCCCGGCTGTCATTTGTCCATCTTTGACAGTCGTTACAGGTAGTCAGTGGCCCCAAAAGTCTGACACCAGTCTTACCAAGTGGTATCGTATTTCTCAGCTTTAACTGGGTTGTGGAGGTCAGATAGGCAGTCGCTCCATGTAAAAATACTGGTATTCAGCTGCATGCGGTTAGACTGGAAGCCGACCCCAACATAGTTGGGAAAAGGCTAGGCAGATGATTATGAATTTGGTTGTGAATAATGGAATCGCCGTTAGACCTATTTGAATAAGTACCTATTGTTTGTTTTGGACACGACTGTGGTAGTATTTTTTTTTTATCAATATTCAGAGCATATATTTTTACCTATATAAATGGCATAAATATACTCGTACATAAACCCAGAACAGATTACTACACCTATAATAGGAAAATTTAAGTATTTACATATCGAAAAGACACGCGAGTACAGTCACGTCTATTACCTGATGAACAGTATATGATATAGTATTCTGGAACTCATATTTTTATGAAAAAGATCCAATTTCCTAGTTACAATCGTTATTTCTCGCGAAAATAGTTATAACATTAAGGAAAGTGTATACACATTATTAGACGTGACTATACTTCGGTACTCTTGTGTGTTCCAGTGTTTTATTATTAAAAGGCATCTATTCTACATTAAAAGGTGAAAAAAAGAGAATAGACGTTACAAGTTTATTTAGTAATTCTGGTAGCCCGTACGAGGTAGGCTGTCAAACGTATACCGAACAAAAAGAAACGAACAATTGTGGAACAAAACACGCAATACTACTTACCGCGAGCTTGTCTTATAAAATGCCCATTACTCTTTCAAAGAAAGAACCGATCTTCACTTTTTGTTCATTTTTGCATTTCGTTCGGCATATTTTAATAGAAGTGAAACGCCTGACACAACATTTCTCGAAAGTTAAAAATGAAATCATAAGTGAACCGATCCAACAATGTTTTATTTCTGCACTAGACATCTTTTACTATTCAGCGAATGATCGAAAAACTAAATGAAAGGAGAAGATGAACAGTTCCTATAGACTCAATATCGTGTGAACATCACCGGCATAGAGCGTTTGATAACGGCATTGGAGATTATTCCAAAATAATATTTCTCGGTGCGATTGACTGAATTCGGAAAATTATGTGTTATGTTAAAGTCGCAAGGTAAAAGTTGACAATCACCTTCCCTTTTAAAATATTGACAGTCCTCGGAGCTACCCGATTGTCAAATTACCAATTACTTACTAATTTGATCGGTTGTGCTTTCCATTTATAATTGGCGAGCCTCCAGCTGAGTTTATTTTTCTAAAGTGGCCGGGTCACATTTCCATAATAGGTCAGAACAGATGGGAAAGAATTGTCACACAGTATCAAGAAAGCAAGGTAGAGGAATTTCTGGTTTCTATAGTTTTAATTGGGAAACTGGAAAAGAAATTTACAAATTCTTGAGCGACTTCACTGTTGGAGCTGACGAGGCCACGTGAGGTCTCTAGTGTGAAGTCATTACTTTGTTTTTTATTTCTATTTGTTTCACTGTTGATTATTTTCCAAACCGTCTTTATCTTATGATCGGCTGATTTAATCTTGTTGATATTGAATACGGATTTGGCTACCTTGCAAGTGGTTTTGAAATTTTCGAGTAAGAAGCAACATATTTATTAAAAGAATCTGTATTAATGTAAGGCTTAAGGCCGTACTGCTCAAACAATCGTTCCCGACTTTTCCTAATACCCTGTGTTGCCCAGTCACTGAAAGTTAACTTTGGGCCAATGGTTTTAGTTATCTTTTTAATAGTGTTGTAAACTCGGCGTGTACAACCATCAAATGACTTCTCCCACTCTGGGCGGAGCGGGAGGGAGTGTCAGACTCTTACTGACTAAAACCCATCCATGTTCCTTCCCCGCCCTTTATGTTCCGGGGCCGCGGTATCTCTTTCGAACAGGCCCGCAACCCCGGCAGGCTTCGGCCCTTGCGGGCCCCTCCCCTTATGCTGACATCTCTTTGAGGCGCGCGTGGAACACGAACGCGCCGTCGACACGGCCTGTCGTCGTCGTTAGACGGACGGACGGCTAGCTAGCCCATAGCCAACCGTCCACAGGCCCGCATCTACGGTGGCCGGTAGCCACCACGTGACCCCCGACGCCCGGTGCGTCTCCCGCGGCGGCCGGGAAGAGAGGATCTCTCTCTCTCTCGTTCCGCCACCTCCTTCGCTAGCATGACTGCTTCGCAGAAGGAGGTGACGGCTTCCCATTCCGTCTCGCTCCGGACCATGGATTGAACCAGGGCCGGACGCGAGAGGTCGCCGCCGCCGATCGCCGCTACGAGGACACGGCGGTGCTCCGCCCACGCAGGGCAGACAGAATAGGACCCTTAGGTTATTATTAAATTTGTTTGAACTACTGGGTGTTATTGGGCTAGTTTAATCTAAATTCTTTGTAATTCTATATTGGACGCGAAAGCAACGATCTGACCGCTGCCGCTGTGATCTGCCCCCGTATTCACTACGCTTCGATTCGCTTCCGATCCGGGAAGTCGGAATGTCTATCTCGGTCGTTTTCGTAATGTCAGAAGAAGACAGATATACGAGTTGTCGAATCGGAAACGAGTCGAACGTCTGTGAATACGGGGTCTGAAGGTCTTTGACAACTCAACTCGTAAGCATACTTTATTGAGCTTATTGTAATAATGTATTTTAAACTCGCATGCGTTGAGTGATTGGGTGTAATTAACGATATTAGTACAATCGAAACCTGGCGAATTTCAGTCCCTTAGATTCTCGCCATACAAGAAAATGTCATTGTGTAAATGACCCTTATTTCTTTAGACTCGTTATCCGAGCGTGTCCATCATTTGTTTCAAGAATTTCGGCGTCAGGTGTCTTTAACTTGATAACTTTATGAATTATCGCCCACTTAAGCGTTTTGTTACATTTTTATTATCAATGAGCTACGAAACTGCACAATTTAAAGTTGAAACGACTTGGATCGCTCGTAAATAAGCGGAATTACTCACTTAAGTTATATAAGGAAGAAGGATTCAGAATAATTCTGATAATAATATTTTAATGACACAAGATAACATAACCATTTCTATCAATGTCTCTTTCCGCGCCTTTTCTAAGCGATCTATGTTTTAAAAATCGTAAACGTCTCAAGTGGCAGTCAAAAATTTCGCCGACTTCGAGTTCAAAATATCGCTCAATTAGGCACATTAAAATATGTAAAGCTGACACGGCTTGAAAGGGTACCTATCTTTTGCCTGACCGACAGGCAGAGCTGCTCTCGTATTTATAATATGGGTACTAATGGATAGTAATGCAACTACAGTACTTTCTCAAGTTATTATGCCTTGTGACTGTGACTGTAGCTTTGATTTTATTTGTAATTTGACATTCAAAAGTGCCGTAATGGTCTAGTTGAAATAAATGATTTGATTTGAGTTTAATAATAATTGATAGTAGAGATTTTAAGATGATAAAATCTCGAATTAAAATCGCACCAATTCTATAGCAGTAAAACGTACACCTTTGCAGATTGACCTCTATAACCCTCTAAAAAAGTTCCACTATTTACTCCAAACAAAGAGAGCCCTAAAAATACGGCCCAAGAATAATCTGGAACAGTAAACAGTGTGGAGTTTCCACAAAAAGGCAGTAAAAGCTTCAGCCGTCGGCCCACTAATCATGTTCGGCTAAAAAAGGGTCGGGGGCAGATGCTGACCAATTTGTCAAGTTGTCGCCTTATCTCTGAAACGGTTCGAAGGATAACGTCACAGGTGAATTTAGGAGGTAGTTTTTGGTATTGCTAAGTACCAAAGAGATATAAAAAAAATAATAATATAATAATAATACCTTTATTTTCAGACCAGAGAACCAATACAAAACAAAAACAAAAAATAAAATAAACTTGGCACTTACTAACTAAAACACGTTAAACAAAACAACCACCTATTAATCTGAATGACGGTCTGTGTGCTGCCACCCAGTGACACATTATTCGACCATCCAACCTGCCGACTACTTTAGCCACGAGGCTGTTGGGGCTGTCGCACGCGACGCGTCAGTGATGCAATTTGCAGAACGCTGTACGAGCCCCGTGTGTATAACTGACCCACAGGGCGCACGTGTACATCGACTGGCAGAATGCCCTGAACAGCGTTATTTTAACCTCTTTCATACACTGTGCCAACCTGCGGGCCAGCATGTTACACCTGACAGCCAGCGCTCTGCGTTCCCTCTCTAAATCAGCGTCATCCGACAGCCCATCGGTGACCCAGTGCCCCAGGTACTTAAAACGAGTGACTCTTTTCAGCGGATCTCCGCCCAAGGTTACCGATGGAACGCAGTCGTAAATTAAAGTTAGCGCCCTAAACACTAAGAGCTCGCTTTTCTTTGAGTTGTGCCTGAGACCATGAGTCACCGCATAGTCTTCACAGATTCGGAGGAGCCTTCTTAACACTTTGACTGATGGGCTCAGTGACACCATATCGTCCGCATAACTAATATTATTTATAAATTGTCCGTCAATGGAGCAACCGACTTGGGTGTTGCAGAGTTCACATATCAACCGGTTGACCTACAGGTTAAAGAGCTTGGGGGAACTAAGCCCCCCTTGCCTCACTCCACACTCCAACCTGTACGCACCCGACATAGCACCTGCCCATCTAACATAGTTGGACTGATTGCTATACCAGTACTTTAGTACAGCAATCAATCCCCCAGGAAGCTTAGCCTCCTAGGAGAGTTTCCTCCATAGGCAGTCATAAGACACTAGGTCGAATGCCTTGGAGAGGACCAAAAAACACGCATAAACAGGTGTTTCCCTTGCTGCAAAGTAATGGACAGTATGCTTGAGACAGAGGATCGCCGTTTCAGTCGACAAATGTGGCCTAAACCCAAATTGGGTGTCATGTAAAGTGATATATTTATCTGCCGGTCAATCAGACCGTCCAATACCTTTGCAGTAATTGTCGCTAAAGAGATAGGCCTGTAATTGTTCCTGTCACTCGTATCTCCAGTCTTGTTCTTAATTACAGGAACGACAATCGTTTTCATGAGCTCCTCCGGAAAATACGAGTGACTCATACACAAATTAAACAAAAGAACTAAGACACGTGGCAAGTGCTTACCTGCATATCGTAGGTGTTCTACACTTAAGCCGTCATGTCCCGGAGACTTACCCATCTTGAGGTCCTTTAGGACAGACCCCACCTCCCGAACGGAGAACTGGGTCTTATATAAGATAAAAGACCCAGTTTTCATGTTCATCAAATCCACAACGTATGCATAGACCTAGCGTCAGTAGTGGGAGAGCTAGCGCAGCTACAAAATACTTCTTTTGACATATGATACGTCGTAAACCATCTTCTTACTTTGTCTTCTTAATGTTTGACCTAGACGAATAATCAAGATTTTACAAAGTTTCACTCGTATACAAATGGTGTGTCAAGTTTCTTCTTTCGTGGCACGGTTTGTGTATAGTATGTGCGATAGCTACTCATAATGTGGTTTCGATTTCTGCCTTCTTGTGATGTGATTCTTGTGGTACTTATTTATCAGATAGCTTGGGTCCAGTAGGTGGCCACATTTATTGCAGCGGCAGTGGCGTTAATCAGGTCGTCGCTTCCTGGCTGAAATTGACTAAATCTTATGATATTTCATTGAGAAAATGTTTCTAATCAATGGCACTGACACTTACGATTCCACAAGGCGGTATTTTAGATCAAGTCCTGGCTACAAAGTTGTGTCTACGCGATTCTAGATAATGTGACAGATTGATTCTCCCGGACGATGGCATGCAATAAATTACTGGAAATTTATTAATAATACGAATACTAAGTAAGGGATTTTTGTTTAGAGCAACTGTTTTAAGGGTTTTTTTTTAAATAACATCGATGTATACCTACTGAATCATAAAACATTTCTGAAACTAACTTCCAGAATAACCAAAATAATCCAGGGTTGCCTTTATTTCGTTTAGTTCTGTAGAATTTAATACACGTGTAAGGAAAATGCCCGAAATAACGAAAGAGCGAGTAATAATAATATACATTTAAGTACAATATGCTAATGTCTGTTACCTTAATAATTTGTACGAAATATTGTTCAAGAAATCTCTTGTTTTGTTCAACTTAGCATAATAATATTGTTTGTTTCGTGGTCCTTGATCCCAAAGAAAGGCGCAGACGAGGAACTTGTGCCGGGGTACATTTTCAGTTCGTCAAGTAGATCGGTTATTGCATCGAATGTTCGAGGAAGCAAGTCTCGTATTATAGAACGATCACTCAATACTCAAGCATTACTTAAAATTAGTTTCATTCAACCAATCAGTTGGCATGAATCCTGTTTTAAATAACGCTTGAGTAGGTCTTGACGTCCTGTAATACGGTCCTAAAAGTACTGGGTACAGACGTCCACTGACAAACTGAGGATTTCGGCTGGCAGGACAGCACAAAAGTAATGACGGAACAAACATATAAACGGCAGCACATCAAGCTATTCATTTCCAATATCACAAGGCCTCATATTGTATAGATTTCCCGTAGAATAATAAAGGGTGTAAAACACCTCTTTACGAAGCCGAAAGGCACTTGTTCTCCCTATCATTGCGATCACTTTTTTTGTTCTACACCATACCTGGGAACCTTCTAGTTACGGAGATATGGGGGGTTAAAGTTACAACTTTTTGACAACTTTTTTTTTAACACATGTGTTTTTTGTAAAATTCTGACTTTTGACACCTCCACGACCCCCGTACTACTCAATCCATCCTTCAGCACAATGTTTTATGTGCGTTACATTGAGTTCTACCACAAAACATGATTTATAACCTCAAAAATAAAAGTGGTTTCTCAGCAATAATTTTTGCGTAAAGTTACTTAGTTTGATGTACAGAACGCTTGGTTAACGGCTTTGTGATGAGGTGGTTTACACCCTGTAGAAACGCAGGAACTGGTTTTGTATAGCTTGAGGTCACCGTTCGTACCAAGGCACATCATCGCAAATAGCGGATTTTCCCACGATCGCACACTGTGCACGTTGACGTTGTTTTTGGCAGAAATTGTTGACACACAACACGTTGATTTCGGTTATCGTTGATTTTTATCTCCTTAGCAAAAAAATCCCTCGTCTGCACAGGTCTAAAGGCTTACTGAAACTGTATGGTATTGTTCCCATTTGAGACCACGGTCAGAGCTTGGTTTTTAGTGAAATGCGTAGAATTCAGAGACAATTATCATACTTTAGCCTCTTACTTTGTCCACGAATGAACTATACTCTGTCTAGCAGCATTTTCCCAAGTTTGTTGATATCGGTTTTAAGAGAAAACGCTGAGGGCGAGAGAATAGAAAAATAGGTAGGTATTTCCTTTTTAACCGACTTCAAAACGGAGGTTCTCAATTCGTCGGAAACTTTTTTTTATGTATGTTCCCCGATTAGGTAGGTACTCGAAGATGGCTGGACCGATTTGAATTATATTTTTCTTTTTTTGAAAGGGTATACGTCCCAGGTGGTCCCATAATCATCAAATCAGGATGGGATCCTGGAGAAATAGAGAGAAATTTTATGGGCGCACATGCGATTTGGGTAGTTTTTGGAGACACCACTTTCTCCACATTTTTCCAAGGAAAAGACAGGTCGAAAAGTACGTAACCCATTCTAACAAAATATTTCAAATCGATCAAATCTTGGTTATTTCATGCCCTACCTCATCCCCAAAATAAACTTATCACAAAGAAGTTAATCTACAAATAGAATGTGACCAATTTTTACTGGACTAGTCAAGGAGCACCGAAAGGATACAAACTAATATAATTTATTTAGCTGACCCAGTCCGGTCTCCACAGGATAAATGTTGATCAAACTTCTTTGTACGTTGAACAATTTAACACAAACGTATATTTAAATTCATTTCGTTATTAAGTTAGGCTAAGTTGAGGAGGTCGTGGCCGAATAATAAAGGCCGGTCAGGCCGTTCTTTAGGTTAAGCCGTGCTTGCTAGGTTGGTCAGTGGATGGGTGACCACTCTTACATACCGAGTTTCCTCCGTGCCTCGGAAATCACGTTAAACTGTTGGTCCCAGCTGTCATTTGTCCATTTTTGGCAGTCGTTACAAGTAGTCAGTGGCCCAAAAAGCCTGACAAACAGTCTTACCGAGTGGTATTATTAACTGTGTTGTGGAGGTCAGATAGGCAGTTGCTCCATGTAAAATACTGGTATTCAGCTGCTTCCGGATAGACTGGGAGCCGACCCCAACGTAGTTAGGAAAAGGCTAGGCAGATGATGAGGTTATTAGGTAAGTTGTCGACTCGTTGGTTTAGTGGCCGCAAGCGCGACTGCTAGGCTGAGCATGGTCCTGGCTTCAATTTCCAGGTCGAGGAGCATTAGGTAGTTCTTCAGTATTAGCCAAAGAATCTGGATTTATCGAATCTACACTCTAAATAATATTTTAAAGCAGAACAGTTTATTTGTTTGTATGTTTGTTTGGTTGTTTGTTTGTATGTTCATTATTCATAAAAAATAATTCCCGTTTGTTTCAAAAACTGGCTACAGTAAAGAGAATGCCAGTACGCACTCAATACCTAAACACACTGAGCCATGTGAAATGTCAAACAGCATTGATGAAGAAAAGTTTCTTTGGTATTGCTCCGCAAGTTTATAATAAAATACCCGACGCAATTAAATGCCTACCAGTAAATAAATTTAAAAGTACCCTACACCAGCTGCTACTTCACAAATGCTATTATACATTGGACGAATTTTTGAATGACATTTTTTAATTATCCCAAATTGTAAAATTAACTTTAAATAATCTGTAATATAAAATTGTGACCCTAACCCTCTATTGTAAATCTAACATTGACTGTACAAATTATTCCATACGTGACATTTAAATTTTTGACATAGTAATTTAGTTTTTGTATGATAAATATATCCTTTTTCTTTTTTGTCACAATTCGCATGCTACCATATTTGTACGCCTCTTGGCATAACATAGCGCTCTAAGAACTTTAAGAACTGTATCTACTACCTATGTTACACAAATAAAATGATTTGATTTGATTTGATTTGTTGAACGCGCTAATCTCAGGAACTTCCGACTCGAATTGAAAAATTATTTTTGCGTTGGATAGTCCATTTATCGAGAAAGGCTTAGGCTGTATAACATCACGCTGTGGCCAATAGGAGCGGAGCAGCAATAAGAAATGTTGCAAGCGGGAAATTCACGCGAATGAAGTCGTGGGCAGAAGCTAGTATAATATAAAATCTCGTGACACAGTGTTTGTCATCGAACTACTCCGAAACAGCTTGATCGATATTTTTTTTTGTTTTTGCTTTTTTGGTAGGTCTGACAATAGATAGATCGTAATAGTATATTTTATAACGAGGGACTAAACGAGGCCATTATATACCCGAGGTGGTTTGACTCCCGAGTTTGCGAGGGAGGCAATGAAAGCGAGGGTATATTATATTGGCGTTTAGTCTCGAGGTGCAAACTGTACTTTTCACTTCGAGTGCGAGAAAAATAGTCATTAAAACTGAACAAATTTACACTCCACAAAAATTCTGAACTGAGCGGTCAGTTTTTTCTTCTATCAGGTCAATCACAGATTAACCATTGAAAACACAACACAAACTCTCAACATTTTCACAATGAAGATGATCCACACTCCACAGATAATTAGTACCTACATTACTGCAGCGGCTAGCAACAGAGGCATTGCTTTTCAAAATCAACGATGCCCACAAACAACCATACATTTTTCTCGCGTTGAAGAGTTCATTTGTTTTTTTTTTTCAATAAACCGCTTTCTATTTGCATGCCAATTCGAAATCTAAAGAAAACCTTTGACAAGTTACTCTTTTGTGACCATGTTTCAGAGTAAAAGATCGTTCCATTTTTAAATTACTTTTTACTCCCTAGAGAATAAACGGTCACTTTAATCCTGCTTCGTAGGGCTATAACGGCGTACTTTTAGAGCATGAGAAGTGAAAACTATTTTTTATTCTCACTTATACACATCAAAATTTCAAACGAATTTGCGGACAACGACTAGTCATTATACACCGTGTTTCCGGATGATATCCATAAAATTTGACCGGTCATTGTACTAATCATTTTGAACAACTTTTACTACGGGACCAAACCCTGAATCGCGAAAATAAAATCTGCTCGACGAAATGTATGGAACTGGTGATTTGTTTTTGCCTTTTAGCCTTATATTTAGGTGTTTTACACGATAGACTCAAGAAAATAAACGATTTGCGATAAAAACAAATTCGTCCGCGCGCCGAGGCAACACTCCAACCAGTTGAAAACCTTAACAAAGTTGGAATTCAGGAAACTATCACTGCTCAATTATTTGCGCCGTCTTTGAAATAAAAAAGAATGGCTCCTTGCCAAGAGTCGTAATGTTTTAAACGATTTATTCCTTCCCTAACGAATCTTAATGTACTAAAACTTCTTGGCATAAATAACATGACACCATTTAGCTGGTACTTATGAAACTAGTGTTTGGTGGAAATCTGTTATTATGAAATTATCGAAATGTTTATATTAATCGTTATATTATAAACATTTCCCAAGCAGCTTTTGCAAGAAAAAACTATCGTTGGGTATTAACTAAATTGAAAATATAAGATAGGTAACCATAGACTAAATTTTTTTTTCGGATGGGAAATCATCAAATGACTTCTCCCACTCTGGAGCGGGAGGGAGTGTCAGACTTTTACTGACTAAAACCCATCCATGTTCCTTCCTCGCCCTTTATGTTCCGGGGCCGCGGTATCTCTTTCGAACAGGCCCGCAACCCCGGCAGGCTTCGGCCCTTGCGGGCCCCTCTCCTTTTGCTGACATCTCTTTGAGGCGCGCGTGGATCACGAACGCACCGTCGACACGGCCTATCGTCATTAGACGGACGGACGGCTAGCTAGCCCATAGCTTACCGTCCACAGGTCGCGGCCGCGTCTACGGTGGCCGGTTGCCACCACGTGGCCCCCAACGCCCGGTGCGTCTCCCGCGGCGGTTGGGAAGAGAGGCTCTCTCCCTCTCACGTTCCGACACCTCTTTCGCTAACATGACTGCTTCGCAGAAGGAGGTGACGGCTTCCCATTCAGGGCCGGACGCGAGAGCCGGTGCCGGTGCTCCGCCCACGCAGTGCAGACCTCCACCGTGTGCTCCACCGTGTCCTCCGGTCGAACCTCCCAGTGGAAACACCCGGACGTTTCCTCCCACCCGATTCGGTGCAGGTATCCCACGAAACATCCGTGTCCGGTGAGGACCTGCGTCAGGCAGAAGCTAATGACGCCGTGGCGCCTCTCCAGCCACTCCTCAAAGAGGGGACTTACCGCCACTATCGTGGCGTGCCCTGCACGGGGTTGCGACAGTCGCTCTCTCCATGTCACCATGAGATCGCGCCGGAGGTCAGTCCGCTGAGCGGTAATTTGCCGCGGCAGCGGAGTTTCCCCCCGGGCGTAGTGCCTCCGCGCGCCTTCCGTGCAGGCGCGCGAGGACTATCGCCTCCATATTCCATGGTGGCAATCCGGCAAGCAGGCCCCCCCTCGCGGGAGATCGTGCGGTACCCACGGACCATCGGCGCATTTGGGGCGCGTTCAAATAATGGGCGGCTCGCCGCCTCAAGGAACGCGCCCACACTGGGGCCCCGTAAAAGGCATGGACCGCACGACCCCCGCATAGAGCCTGCGGCAGGAGGCGTTTGGCCCCCTAAGGTTGGGCAGGAGCCGCCTGAAGGCAGCCCCGACTAAATTCTACCTTAATAGAAGAAAATGCTAGTTTATTGGTTTAATGACTGGGTAGTTTTGTAGAGGTACATATCGTCTTATAAATTCTACATTAGCATCAATTAATTATCATGGGGTGATAATCCATAGAAATATTACATGAGGGTTATAATGTCATTTTTCTAGGGATTGACGCAACGTATCTTTCTTTCATTCTTTCGTGTCCACGGAAACGCTATAATTTCCTTTATCATCATCATTGTTTCAGCCGAAAGACGTCCACTGCTGGACGTCTTTATACGATGTCTTTTTTTCTGGACGTTTTTATATTATTTAATTAAGTACAATTTCCTTATTCATCTTTAACTTCAATCATCACATAATCCAAATCCATCCATCTTAAATCGTCCATCTCAGTACGTAACTCTTTTATAGCTATTTTGTAAACACGTAAACCAGCACAAAACACCTATTATCTGACTACATAAAAACACCCTTTGACGAGCTAAAAGCTTTAAAAATCACATCCCTGTATCGTTAAAAGAAAATGGCTCTTAAGTGGCGCAGCGCGCGTTTTCAAAACACGCACGCTGCGCGCGCAATTAAAGTTAGATTTTGAGTCGCTCTATTAAAACATGCGGTACTGATAGTGGCCAGCGATTTTGCGCAACGTTGCGCGGCGCAGCGTGTCGCGTCGAGGCTTCGTGCTGAACGATTTACGATGGAAAATCACTGACTTCTTCCCGTGAACTGAACTGACCCTGAGTGTTTTTTTTTATCTCTGACAGTAATGGTGTCTGGCATAAGAGAATAGGCCACGGAGTAGGTACCTACCGTAAAGGCCGCGCTCGTGACATATCTGCGGATCGTAAGTTTACTAAGACACATCAGCTGAAATTACGTCGCGATCAGCGTTGCGCCGAACCTTCCTTCGAGCGACTATTTCAGCAAAAACACATTCTTTTTTTTTGCATAACAAGCGACACATCGCGTGACGCGGCTTTTCCGAGGGAGGGAAGCAATAGGGAAGTTTAAAAAAGTAGACCTCTGTGTCGATTGAAATCGAAAATATTTATCATACGATTACTTAAGTTCTATTTGGTGTGCCAATCCAGGAATCGTGTTATGTATATGGCATAATGTAAAAATGGACACACAAAAAAACACGAGCGTATATCGTTTTTAGGGTTGCGTAGTTAAAAACCTTTATAAGATCATATCCATCTGTTTGTCTGTCTGGGTAGATTGCACACAAACATTTTACTCGGAGATTATTGACCCAACATCATAAGACAGACAAAAGGTTCCTAAAATAAAAAAAGGATCTCACAGCAGTCACTGCCGTAGTTTCATATTTCGTCGTAGTGGGTGTCGCTATACGTTTCACACGTCATCGTATTGCAGGAACCAGTTGGCAGCAACGCTACGTCCGCGCCGCGATAATTAGAAGAAAAAGATCTCGTTTAAATATTCTTATTTTATCGTAATTATAGGTATACTTATAACAAATTGTAATAAAATGATATTGTACAAAAGGGCTCCGCTTAAGAAGGTAATCTTACAACAAGTGCTCTTTTATGAACTCCTCCAGCGCGTGGTAGAGATGAGGTCGTACGCCGATTAAGCTATGGTGTTGGTCTGTGTAGCTCTGGAAATAAAAATAAAAGGTGTATTAATAATACATAGCTAGCCGACTCGAGAAACAGTAAATTAAAATCAAAGTTAAACCAATGCAATGGCGCCATCAGTGAATAGATTCTAACTTTGCTTATATTTCAGAAACTTGACGCTTTCGAAGATTTTGTCTAATTCAACACTGTTTTTACTGTGCCAGCACTCGATTAATACAAGTTTTATGCGTGGCTCCTATTTTCAAAATAATAAGTATAACGGAAAGATAGGCAGGCCAAATACTCAAAACCATTTCAGTCACAATGATTTTAAAGAAAAGTTGAAGCAAAGCACATTTTCCAACTGCCAACTGGACACTAAATCTCTTAAAAGGTCATTGTACCATTATGAACAACTTTTAGCACAGGACCAAACCCTCAATCGCGAAAAAGAACCGCTGTTCCATACATTGAACAGTAGTTGTGCTAGAGCGAAAAACAGAGCGAGATATCGCACACGGCAGCATCGTCGAAGATATTTTGGTGTGCGTACTCCTAGAGGTTACAATTTCAGTTATGCAGATATGTATGACATCGTGTAATTGTCTTGTGTATGGTAAATTTAAATTTGTGTATCGAACCATTGGGGAGATTTTCAATAAACTGCGATAGCCCCTGTTCTGTTTGTCTAGAGGCTTATTAGTCAATTCAAAAATGAATTTTAAACGCCAACGCTCAGGCAATAATATTATTCGTATTCCGGTCACCTCGTGTTAGTGAAACCCCGAATAGTGAAAATGTTTATTCTAAAAATGCTGATGATCGCGTTTCATGGGTCTACCCCATGGAATATTTTATTCTTCTTTATAGACTTTTATAAGACGACCGTCGACCAGTCGATTATGATTCCTAGCCCGAAAATAACTTGCCTGAACGAATTTACTTGTAAGCCTCTGGTTACTAATAATGCAACAGAGTTAGCCGACAAACGTGCAATGCAAAATTTACTCAAATTAAAGAAACAAAAATACTTTAGCCTCACCTAAAAGCTGAGTACCTTCTCAATACCTGCAGTATATCAAGCTAAAACGCCGATCCCAAGGGCGCAATGCTGAGCCAACAAATGTTCTAGAGCCCATTATTTATATAAACGATCGGATATTTCCTCACACATTACTTCTCCATGTTGAGTGGGCTAACTTCAGAATTGCTTTGGGTATGTGCGTTTCTTTTAATGTTATATGGCAAGGGGTTAATGGGTAGGCAATTTATTTGTTTTTTTATTATATTTATTGCTAAATCGGTTTGCTCTTGGCCTCGATCACGTCTGAAGAGGTTTATGATGCAACGAGCGTGACCAGAAGATATCTATTCACTCGTGCTTTGAAGGCAGATGGTTTAAACTAAGGAGGGAACACAGAGGGAGACAGACGGTAGAGAGGTCGACGCTATGGCTATGCGCATCATAATAAATGTGAAGCAGAAATACTGTGTATACGACTCGTCGGAATAGGTTGATAGATGTGGTATAGGTTTTGTCGGTAACGTCCACAGCGATTGTTTTGACATAACATTTGAACGCTTATTTTTGTTCTAAAAGTATTTCGTAAAACGTAATTAGGTACTTTGTTATACCTAATTTGTAGTCGTTGTAACCTTACAAGGAAGGTCGTTGCTTACAAGTAAGGACTTTTTATCATTGTAACGAAATCAACTCACAGATGTATTTAAATCTAAGATTAGTTCTTTGCTCAGTTTGGCCGCCATGTCGCTATTTCAGTAATCGTTATTTTAGTTAAGGTATTGGTTTTTCAGTTTCTTCCAAATTCGCTTCGCCTTGATCTAAAATTGGAGCAATTAAATAACATATTGAACTTACCATCTGCTTAAAGTAAACACTTCGCATCTGCAGCAAGCGCGACAGCATCATGGCGTGTTGGTAGTGCACATTATCGTCTGCGGTGCCGTGGATCAAGAAGTAGCTCTTATCGAGAAGGGATTCCGCCTGAAGACAAATATACAGTCATTAAAGGACCACATATACGTACTGCCGCGCTCGCAGACGATCGAGTACTTTTGACCTTATTTCTGAGGGCATGAGAGTGAAACTGGCCTGATCACACTATACAACCTTATTTTTTGTTTATACTAAACCCGAAAAGGGGTCATTGTACTCATCATTTTGAACAACTTTTTCTATGGGACGAACCCTGAAATCGCGAAAGAAAAATCAGCTGTTCCCTACATTTATGTTCGCATAACTCGTCAAAATGTAGGGAACAGGTGATTTTTTTTTCGCGATTTCGTCTTAAGTAGCGAGATACACTTGAAGGTAGGTACCCAAATATGTGTAATACTATATAATGATACATCCTGGTTGATCAGCCTAGAGGGGCTGGGTGTTCATCATCATCATCGTCATCATCATTTCAGCCGAAAGACGTCCACTGCCGGACATAGGTAAGTGTCGCCACATTTACGTTGACCGGTCCCGTGCGACTCGCATCCAGCGGATTTCCGCAACCTTCATCAAGTCATTAGTCCACCTGGTGGGAGGACTTCCAAGGTAACGTTTACCGGTTTGCGATCGCTACTCCAGAACTTTTCAGTCCTTTCGGGCATCCGTTCTGCGAGCAATGTGCCCTGCCCGAAGAATTGCCAATCTTAAGTGGCAGTCCACGGCTTTGTCGGCTGGAAGTTGATAGAGCTCAACTACTGAGTGGCAAATCTTTACTAAGTCATGATGTTTTCTCATGTATTCAGATGAGAGGAAAGACGGAGACGTGTTGAAAATATGCTGCTGATCTGTTAAATTATAGAGCATTTTGAGAGTTTTTCTGAAGTTTTTACCATAGAACCTCCAGTCAACAACAGGAGCAACGGCGGCGGCGCACTTGAAGACATCGCCACCCTCAGCTAGGGCTTTTGTAGCCGCGTACCCGCCGTACGACCAGCCCCAGATGCAAGTGCGTTTGCCATCTATCCAGTCCAGATTGTCTTGTAAGTACCTGGGAAGCGAAGTAGTAGGATTTAAAAACTCTGCAAGCAACTAGTACTCAATCTCCGAACCAAAGAGTTAGCTGAAATAAAATGCACCCTCCCAATTTAACATTTTCTAAAGGGTGTCGGACTGCGGTTGCCAAAAGAATTAAGGTAACTTTTTGAGTGAATAACAATCTGCATGGAAAATTCACGTGTCAATAAAAAATAATCCATTTTATTTTATATCTAAGGATCTTGTTCGTAATGAAATGCCGTGAAAGGTTTTTAAAATCCTCTGCTTCTGAAAAAAAAAACTAATTTCAACTTACTTCGTGACAGTAATCTGATCTTCAACCTCAACTGTTCCAAGCTTCCCGTTCAACGCAAACATGTTGGAGACTCCTCTTAGTCCTGAACCTCGTCCATCGATGTGAGCGACGGCAATACCCCACTGACTGACGAGGAAACTGCCCCAGTCTAGTGACCATTTCTTAGTTACTAATGCTGTGTCTGGTCCACCGTACCTTAAAATGGGGAACAAACATGAAATAGCAAAATACAATTATGAAATTTGCTAATTCGATAGTGTAGTAGGACGCTACAAGCCAACATTTAGTATAATAACTCTACTCATATTCAGTGTCACTAAATTATCTAAACTCCGAAACTAGGAAATTCATAATGGTGAAATTGTAAATTACCCCCAACTATCATCAATCCCTAGCCAGTACGCACCAATTTTATAATAACCCATAACGTCCTTTTGAACCTTTTTCGTTGCTCAATAGCTACCAAGCCAACACGTACTGACGTGAGTAGGAAGTCACGATAACTAAGTACTCAATATACTCACACATAAACGAGTAGCGGCACGTTGGTCCTGGTCTCATAGTCCAGTGGAACTTGTATATGCACGTCAGCTGCCACCAGCCCCGTCCCGATGGGCACAGATAGGCGGATGGTGGTAGGTAGCTCACGGATGCTAGTGATGGCGGACAGCTCCGCGTTGTCGTCCCACACTCGGACCAGTGTACCGTTCTACAATATATTTGTTTTGCTTAAGAAGAGAGTAGGTATTATTTTTGGGCTGCTTACTAGTCGGAAACATTATTTGCACATTTCAGTTTGGTTGCGTCTTACTTAGCCCTCTACTTCGTGCGAAGATTCTGCACACATCACGCTGGCGGTTTTGTTTTTTGAAGTCTGGTGCTTCAAGATGTTTTATTGCTGATATCTATATAGATTTTTTTTTTTTAGGATGGGAAATCATCAAATGACTTCTCCCACTCTGGGCGGAGCGGGAGGGAGTGTCAGACTCTTACTGACTAAAACCCATCCATGTTCCTTCCTCACCCTTTAAGTTCCGGGGCCGCGGTATCTCTTTCGAACAGGCCCGCAACCCCAGCAGATCAGTGACAACCCTCAATTTGAAAAGCTTTCTCAGTTTGATATACAGGATCCACTAAGAATTTCTACCTACCTAGTTATAAATTTGCAAAAATTCTTTGCACATTTAGCTTCAACAAACCTATACTGAATTGTTTTTTTTAAACTAGCAATTTTTTAATACAAATTTGATAGCGTTGGAAAGGTAAACAAGAGAACAAATATAAATTTAAAAAAATATTGAAACACCGTATGTTTTTTTTATTTGAGGTTGAATTTGGTCGTAATGATTTTGATTTCTCATTATTTTCTTTAAAAGGCGTACTATCTTGTTTTTTTACCCTAGTTTGAGGAAAGTTCCGAGGTATTTTAATCACCAATGTTTATGACTACCAACAAATAGTAAAAAAACCCACAAAAATCAAGCGAAAAAAAGGTTATGAATGCTTGAAGGTCAAATTTTGGAATATTTTCAATAATGTATAAAAATTGAACTACGAGTATCTCCTAAACTATAAAACTTTGTTAACGGAAAGTACGTTTCAGTAATTAGAAAATGACCTCCTTTATATGCGATTTTGCTATGGCGGGTCCAGGGCCAGTCACCCCGTATTGTAAACCACATGTAAATGTCTTTTTCCACATCTGATAACATTAGGTTTTACACATGATGACTCATTGTACACCTGATTGCAACAGCAAAATACTCACGGTGTCAAAAATAAACACTTGTGGCACGCCAGGACCAGCACAGTTGATGGTGATTCTGTCACCAGCGTTGCTGAGGGTAGCCTCATTGTAGAGGCACTCGCCTCCATCCTCGCGCTTGATCTCGCAAGTGAAGCACGCGACTGTACCAGCACTATTCACCGTGTAGATGTGTTGTTCCGCTGTGTCTGCTACGCTTGTGGCTTTGTACCAGCTGCAAGATAGAAAATAGATATGGTAAGGATTGGAATGAGCCCATTTGCTCTACAAATTGAATTTCTGCAAAAAGTCATAAAATTTAAAGTCTTTTTGTGAAATCATAAAATTGGGCAATTAGTAATTGTAAATTTAATTAGATACTTCCTCATCTATGGGACGAACCTTGAAATCGCGAAAAAAAAATCAGCTGTTCCCTACATTTATGTTCGCATCATTTCACATTCTCTTCATTTCACTCATAAATATTAAAATCAACTATAGCTAGCCCATTATTACTCCCTCCATTTCTACCAATGGTCACGATTCTGTGCGATTTCTTTCCAATTCTCAAGGAAGACATCCAGTTCGCCCTCATCATCATTAAAATCATAGTCTACAACAAAATGTAAGCCGTTTGAAGATGACATCAACATTGGCATTGTAAGAATTTATTGTAACGATTCACGTGAAATAGATAATTAGTAACTTTTTTAGTGAATTAACAACAAATACGCACTAATGGAAATATAATGCATGTTGTACACATACTAACATTGTGTTAACGGAGCTCCAAGATAAGATTTCAAGCGCAGTGTGTGCCGTATTGACACGGTTCTGCGAGGTCCACTCAGATCCAGCTGTAGTATAGCAGCTGCAGCTGCAGCTGCAGCTGCAGCTGTCCTGCAGCTGCAGCTGTGCTATAGTAGGCTGTGACACTTGAACTATTTGCTTGTAAAGGTGTACACCAACAAGCTGAAAATATATTTATTTTAATATTATTAGTGAAAGACAACCACTTACAATAAAAACAGACTGGGAAAGATAGTTTTTCCGCAACTTCACATGTTAAAAAAATTAATTGTAAATTTTTGGTTTTCTTGTTAATTTGAAAAGAAAATAATAAAAGATTTTGTTATCACGACCTCTGTTGTTTAACACGCAAAGTAACACAGTCAACACGAGGAGAACGAAATGGATGTAATACTGCCAGATTGGAACAGATGGCGTTAGTGGTTTTCAATTTTTTAGACTATGATTTTCGGAATGCTTACCTGGGGCAGTATAGTGATGAAAGCAGTGCCTGCGTCGTTAAACAATAAGGGAACTTTGTCGATCCAGCCGTTGGGTTCGTTGTAAGAGAAAATCTGGAATTAATGAAATATCATATCTGTTCTAAAATAATATAATTATTTTTACTAACGGTGTAAGTGTAACACTTGATATTGAGTCCTGCCTGTCCTGGTTCTTGCATATCAAAGGAGCTGATGGACGCCACTAAAGATTTATATTGTAAGTACATTAATTTAATAGTTACAAGTTGATAGGACTCATAGGCCATTGCTGTGCACAAAATAAAACAATTATTTAACTGTTCGCCGGCGCCGAAAATCTTTGTGAAAAATAATACAATAGCTAATTCGGCTTAGGCCTGAATTAAAATTAGAACTTGTTCTGTTATAAGACGGTTTTTATTTTCGCAAGGAAGCAAATTTATGGAAACCACTTTATATCAAGAGCCAAAGCCCCCAAAATTATCCCCCACTCACCAGAGAGCAAGTATTTTGGCCAATGGTGCACAGCTGTACCCTCATCTGAGTTTGTACTCTGTTCGTCCAAACCACAGCAACGGACAAGCTCGTCACGAATTTCACCGTCTTCAATATGGGACTGAAATTAGTCAAAAGTGGAATAAAGTTAGCTAGAAAGTTATGATGATAATAATAAGTACAAAATAATAGAAAATGTGTTTACATATAAGATAAATGTCAATAAGGAACCGATGAGGCATATCAAAAAGATCCACGTGTTTTGATTTTACAATAAAATAAGTGTAAACCAGAGAAGTGTTTTATCGCTCATATTGAACTAGCAACCTATCGTTCTTGACCTGTGAAATACAGTATACCTAGGAGGTGCAAGAGACACTCATATTTTGATTTCAGTTTCTGTCAAGAGGCAAAGATCATGATACCTACCAAAAACATAAAACAGAATAAGTGAAGACATCATAAGTCCTTCATACCATAAAAGTCATAGTGCTTGAGTCAAAGCTTCTTCATGTAGTTGCTTTTGTTATGCTGGTTGATAGGCAGTGTGAGTAACATTATAATTATGCTGTAGCATATACACAGAAATTTAGCGAGAATGTCCGTAGAATTTAGTTCTTTTTTTTCTCTGTATTTTTTAAGTGGAGACCTGTAATTGGCTTTCAGACTATTGTACTGTCCTTGATCTGTTTGTTTTAGCTGTAAGTCTCCCATGTTATTTAAATAAATAAATAAATAATGTCAAACAATACTTACTAGTCAGCAGGAGCTTCGTAGACGTTGCGAGCATTCGTATTTACGTCTAGTAAGGTCACTGATACCACTGGGTTTGCAGTTCCGGACTAAAAAGAAAAGAAAGAAGATGAATTAAAAGATCAAAAATTCAGCAACCAGTAAATATGAATAATATTACCCAGAACTGAATCATTTCCTTGCCCTTGAAAGCGCACCTTGAAACAAGTATTAATATTAGGCTAAGGTGTTAATCGCCGGTCAATGTGGCGACACTTGGGGGAGGCCTATGTCCAGCAATGGACGTCTTTCGGCTGAGATGATGAAAGTGTTACATTCTTGCGAAGGAGAAGGAGAAATCTGGTGAAGGAAAACATCGTCAGGTAACATCGTGAGGCATGCCTAGGTGATCTTTAATGACGGCATGTAAAGCCAAGAATGAGGCCCATAGGCGGCTTAAAACTGCCACACCAGGTAAAGCACTAACAACACAATAAATAAGAAGACACGGTTGTACAAAAAAATAGTGTTATTAACATCTTTCATTAATAAAGTATGGATTACTTACCTGAACATTTACCGAATTTTCTTTCAGCTTTAAGATCCTATTTTTTGGCTAAGACACTTTGAATGTTATTCTCATCTTACCTTAGGGTACCGGATTTCATGATGCTGCGTGTACTGGTAGTTGACAGACCCAGGAACACCGTAGTGAGGAACCTTCATAATCCTGACACCGGTGTCATCGAATGTGGCGAACGCCATCTTAGTGCCGTCCTTTGAGAACCATATGGCGTTGTGCGAGCTGAAGACTTCCTCTGTAATTTTGTTACAATATAATTTTAAATATTCAAATTTAAATTATTTTATTCCACATAAACCACAGAGTTTTCATAAGGTTTTAAAAGTAGGACTTGCGCACGAAAGGTTTGGTCGTTCCATTATGTATGCAAGACGATTCATTAAATCATTTAATTAGATTAAACGGCAAAAAATCACGTTTGTTGTATGGGAGAACCCCCCCCCCTTTTTTTTTTTTTTTTAAGGATGGGAAATCATCAAATGACCCCCCCCACTCTGGGCGGAGCGGGAGGGAGTGTCAGACTCTTACTGACTAAAAACCATCCATGTTCCTTCCTCGCCTTTTACGTTCCGGGGCCGCGGTATCTCTTTCGAACAGGCCCGCAACCCCGGACCCCCCCCCCCCCCTTAAGTATTAATTTTATTCTGTTTTTAGGATTTATTGTTATAGCGGCAACAGAATTACATCATCTGTGAAAGTTTTAACTGTCTATTAGCTATCACGGTTCATGAGATGCAGTCTGGTGGCCTGGCCTGGTGACAGACAGACGGACGGACGAACAATGGAGTCTTAGTAACAGAGTCCCTTTCTGACCATATGGATACGCAACCCCCAAAACATGATCACATAAATATTTGATTTGGAACTGTTATACATGTATTGAAGACCAACCTTCATAAACCCAATCTGGAACACCATTGAAGATCACGTTCGACTGCCCATTCGTTGTGATCCGACGAGGAGGACTATTCAGATCGTTCTGGTAATAAATGTCGTTCGTGAAGACAAAGGCCAGCGCAGTTCCTGAGGGGCTCCACACGAAGTTCTGAAGGAGAGGTACATCATCACTCTTTCCGGGATTGGTGACGAAAGGACTGATGTAAACCGTGTGTTGAGTTGTAGGATTCACAGCTGCGTAGTGTGCGAGGAAACTGTGTCGGTACATCTGGAAGTAGTTAGTGTTAGTTATATGTTTAAGGTCTTAGGCTATGAAAGATGATACGCTGGACCGTACCGGATCCAAGTCGAGTGTCGACCGTGCAATTTTGAATGGGCACACTAACGCTTCCGAGCAACGGACAATGGATGGTATGGTACGACCAACACGCGGCTCGTACCAAGCAGGGGTGAAGCGTGCGTAATAATACGAATTCATAATATAACCGATTCAGAAATCGAATCTGACAAAACTTACTGGGATATCATCATATGCTAAGATGACTTCATTACCATCGGCAGACAACTGTATAACTCTCGGTGACCGTTGCAGAATCTGTAAGATTTAGACGATGTTAGACAATCACAAAATATATTTTAACGAAGGTAAGAAGTTGGGAGCGTATAATGTATTCAGATAATCATCAACATGTGCTTTTTGTACTTGACTACTTCATCATCATCTGCCTAGCCATTTCCCAACTATTTTGGGGTCGGCTTTCAGTCTAACCGGATGCAGCCGAATACCAGTATTTTACACAGTGACTGCTTAGCTGACCTTCACAACCCAGTTAATACTGGGTAATACGATACCACTTGGTAAGACTGGTTGTTCTAAGGTTTTGGACTTATAATAATTAAACAGGTTCTTCAGGTAAATATTATAGGACCAGAAGAAATGTACATTACTAAGAAACCCAATGCATTTTGTAAATTGCAGTGTGTGTTTTAATCATGCTGTCCTTTTTATACAGCTCTTTTTATGGATCTACGAGAACCTTTGGGTAATCCACTAGTCCGAACACGAAATTTAAAATCTAATACTAACCTGTGAGGTCTCATTATAAATAAGAGGTGCGGTGGTATCAGTGTCCACATCATAGAGTACCAGGTCGCCATCACTGTTCCGGAAGAACATTTCACCTCCTAAATGTAAACGTTTTAAAGTTTTGTAGTACATTTTGATATAAGTGGGGAAACTCTGTTATTGCATAAGAGGCGGAATTCACACCCGAGCTGCAAGCGAGGTTGTTATATAGCCGAGAACTGCTATAATAAATGGCCACGTACATCGAACAACGTTTCGCAATACAGTTTCGATTATTTTTATTACATATCGAAAAGTATTATTGTCATGAATTATTAGGAAACTATGATTAGTTTGCGTTTTTTTTTGCTTTCGCCAGGTTAAAGAAGAAGCAAAAGTATGGAACCGCTAAAGAGGCTAATTCAATTTTTTTAAACCAAATATACGATAATTTGTTCATTTAAGAGGCCTGCGGAGCATGCGAATTCAAATCCAAAATCATTTGTAAATCAAACATATTCCTAAGGTAGTGTGTATTTATTTTGATTACAGTATATATAGGTTCCCAAACACATATTTTGAATATACACTGATTTAAACAAGAGTTGTGAGAAAAATAACTTTTTTAAAGAAATTTTAAATTCCTCATATCTCGTCTTTATATCATGGTCCTTTCAAAATGTTTATGTGGGAACATAGATATTCTATAATACAATCGAAATGTATATGTCACCGTAAAATTGTCAAATACGTTATATTGTAATATCTCTAGCGATATTGTAAAAATCTCGAAATATTGTCAAATGAACATACTGCTTACAACAAAACGTATTATTTTTCGTGATATGCATGCGATGGTAGTCAACTTACGCGGTGTGGAGGGAAGGAGGGGTCCCGCTTGCCCAAAGTTACAACTCTCATGAAAAAAAATTGTGCCATTCCTGAGAAATATCGATTATTATAACCTAACCTTAAAATACTTTATATTCCCCTAAAAAGCGTAGTCGACGGAGCCCCGCTTTGCGGGGCCCCTGTTTCCGAGTGCAGGGTTTAAAGGAATCTAACTAACCTAAAGGGGGGGGGGAGTGCCCCAAGTCCCGATTATGGGGGCAGAGATACATCGGTTTGTTCAGTTGACAATAATTTGAGAGTTAACAATATCGCTACAGAGAAACACGTTATCTATCTTATCTTATCTTATATATATTATTATATAAATAAAAATGAATTGTTGTTCGTTAGTCTGAATAAAACTCGAGAACGGCTGGGCCGATTGAGCTGATTTTGGTTTTAAAATGTTTGTCGTAGTCCAGGGAAGGTTTAAACGGTGAGAAGTAGACAGGTAGGTAGGTAGGTAGTAGGTAGGTAGGAAAAAATGCATTGCAACGCATGCCGGGTACAGCTAGTATTGTAATATAACGTGTTTGACAATTTTACGGTGACATATACACACGACCTTAAGAATGTGTTTTATTTTCATATAAATTTGGTATTACGTTTGTATGAAAAACGCATGCTCCGCAGGCCCCTTAAGTATTTTTTTTTTTTAATAACCATGTATAAGATATTTAAACACAATTTAAATATTTACACCGTAAAGACGCACAGCTTTTTGCCAAGATTAAGAAAAAAAATACAATCACCAAATAAATCAATGAATTGAACCAATTTGGACTTATTTTATGTATTACTACTATTACTATGCATAGTTTTCATTTCTGCACACGTTGTGACTATATTCATTCAATCATTTCAAACGTTATAAGGCAAATTATCAATACGTTTCCATTCCTTATTTGTTTGTTATTAATTAATGGTCAATGGTGTGGGTCACTGGTTTATCTATTTATGTAACGACTGATAATTTTAAACTTGAACATGTTGATGATTTTTTTTCCCCTTAAAAATAAATAATGTTGTATTAAACACACCTGCTGACCATGTTGCATTGAAAGGAGGTGGTGAATAGGCTCCTGCGATAAACTCCTCTAAATCTAACGGAAGAATCGGTGGGTCGGTAATAGGTGGATCTGTAGTAGTCGGTAGTGTAGTAGGAGTCGTTGGGGGTGTAGTTGACTCTTCAGTTGTAGATTCTGTAGTGGTATCTTGTGGAGTCGTAGCCTCTGCAGTTGTAGCTTCCGTAGTGGTATCAGGTGGAGTCATGGTTTCTTCAGTTGTTGCAGCCGTGGTGGTATCTTCCGTAGTCGGGTGTGGTGGACTTGTAGGCACTTCAGTGGATTCAGTAGTCGTTGGTGATAGCGTTGTTGAATCTTCTGGAGTTATGGGTTCACTAGTAGTTGTATCTACTGGGACTACCGGAGTAGTGGTTACAACAGACTCAGCATCACCACCTGACACGACAGCGATCGTAGCAACAACCCCTCCCAGCACTGCTAACATTGCGACGGTTCCAATAACGTATCCAATTGTCTTCTTGCTTGTTGTCGTTGCGACCAGAGCAACCTGAAAACAAAACAAAGAAATGGCACATCTACGATTTTTAAATGTGCTTTTCATAAAAGAAATCGAATTGAATCACTGATTCCGGTAAATTCAAAATAACAGAAAAACCGAACGTACTCGGCAACCGGTGAAAAAATACATATCTTATTCCTGGGTCGATCCTCACCTGGTCACCGGCTCCCACCTCCAAAGAGGAACTGCCGTTGTCCTGAGCCATCTTCCCTGGGGTATATCTGTAAACGAAACACGTTGTAAGAGATCAACAAACATCATCATCATCTTCCTGCCCTTGTCCCATTTTATTTGGGGTCGGCGCAACACGTTTTCTTCTTCCATTCTCCCCTGTGAGATCAACAAACATTCAAGGATTTAATTTTAAGATGAGCTATAATCTTATTTATTTAGTATGTCAGAATACGGTAAGTATACTCCTCTGGATGGCACAACTGTCAGGGGCAGAGTTTGGTGCGCGTCTGGAAGCTAATTGTTATACCAATGTGTGATAATTATGAATTTAGGTTTAGTTAATGGTTACATCACAATAGCGACGTGCGGCATCATCACCATCTTTCTTCTGCCCTTGTTTCATTTTGTTTGCAATGGGGTTGTAGCAACATAATTTCTTCTTCTGTAGTTAGCGTGCAAAAGTCAAAAAATGGCGACGGCAAAAATGTGGCTATCTACATCATTGTTTAGCTGATTATTGTTTCACGAATTATAATGATATTTGTTATTAAAAATCTATTTCTAGGTACGATTGCTCAAACTTTTTATGAAAGGATATTTGTTTTATTTATTTGTTTACAAGCCGTGCGTGTGCGCCGATTTATTGTAGGCAAAAAAAAAATTTGACCCAGCAGGCTCTGCATTTTCTGTCAGTGAACGAATGTTGTTTTTTTTTTTCAATATATTTCATCTTGCAGCATGAATATGGTTCTCACTGTCTTTATAACCATGACTAAAATAAGCTTAAACAAATTAAATAATTATCATAATTGATTGATGAAAGAACGTTCGCAAATATCGCTGGACATTAACACACAGCGCCACCTAGTGCCACACTAAGCAAAGCTTGTGTTGTGGTCACTAGATAGTTGATATACAACATATATACTTTTTTGTTTGTAAATACATACTTATTATTACATTTAGACATCCATGACTCGGAAACAAATGTCCGTGCTCATCACACAAACATTTGCTCCTACCGGGATTTGAACCCAGGACCCTACCACTACGCCAATCGGGTCGTCACCACCCAATAAATTATTGGATGATATTCATCATAACGAACTTGAGCTACCATAATCTATCAGATTATTGTGATATCGATAAAAAAATGTTTTTACATCATTATCTTCTATACCAATTATATAAAGAGGAAAGATTGTTTTGTTTGTTTGCTTGTACCAAATAAGCTCCAAAACTACTGGATCGATTTAAACCATGTTTTCACCAATAAAAAGTTAAATTATTCAAAAACAGTATCAGTGACACAGGCAAAAATTTTATTTAAAGTAAAATACAGATCCTTCTGAAAATTGTAATAATGTGATTCAAAGTAGTATAATTTGTACCATAACCTTGTGAAACCGTGGGCCGTAGCTAGTTTTAAATAATAATGTTATCCGTTTGTCAATAACATTTACATCGGCTTAGGGAATAATCTTTCCGTTACATGTGGTGATTATTATAGGTATATGTGTTAATTATGTACTTACACAGTCTCGTTTGACCATTCATTATAGCGCAGCGTCACTACATATTATAAAACAAAGTCTCCCGCCTCGTCTGTCTGTCCCTATGTATGTTTAGATCTTTAAAACTACGCAACGGATTTTGATGCAGGGTTTTTTAATAGATAGAGTGGTTCAAGAGAAAGGTTTTAGTATATAATTTTATTCGGGTTCAGCGGCTGGCATTGGCTAGTGATAAACAAAGTAATTTAGGGTACATTACGAGTAATCGGTAATTTACGAGTTTTGCTTTTGAGTTTTGTAGTAGAATGTGCGTATGAATTGAATCATCGTTACGACAAAGCGAATAAACAAGTCTGTGATTAGGTTTCTGAGCTGTATACCCGTATCCGTGTCTGCTACTTCTATTACTACTTACTAAAATGTCTACAATTTTTGTATTTATTATTTTAACTAGCTTCGCCCGCGTGATGTTTGGTTATTGTCCCATGGGATCTTACTATAGGGGATAAAAAGTTGTTTTAATCCAGGTTATAAACTATCTGTGTGCAAAATTTCATCCAAATCCGTTCAGTAGTTTTTTCGTGAAAGAGTAACAAACATACATCCATCCTCACAAACTTTCGCATTTATAATATTAGTAGGATTAGTAGGATAAGTAGGATTAGTAGGATAGTAGGATAGCTAAGCTATCGGGAGTTACACGTGTTATTGTGAGTCAACTATAAAAGATAGACATATGCTGTCTTGGGATATTTTTTATATAATTTTATGTGGAATATTTCCGTTATACATGATTTCTATGTAGCTTTAACCATTAAGGCTGCACACGCGACGGAAGCTAAAAAAACCAAGTAACTTCTCCCGTTTTCCCAACATTTCCTTTCACTGCTCTGCTCCTATTAATGGTAGCGTGATGAAAAGTATACTATTACCTGCTCAGGAGTATGTAGAATAATTGTACCAAGTTTCGTTAAAATCCGTCGAGTAGTTTTTTTTTCTATAAATAACATACAGACAGACAGACAGACAGACAGACAGACAGACAGACAGACAGACAGACAAAAATTTTACTGATTGCATTTTTGGCATCAGTATCGATCACTAATCACCCCCCGATAGTTATTTTGTAAATATATTTCATGTACAGAATTGACCTCTCTACAGATTTATTATAAGTATAGATAGATAGATGGTGTACATAATAAAGAGTATTCTATTCTACTATTAATTATTGTGATACGCCTATTGCTGTTTGGACCAGAAACATACATCCATCTTTGGTCCTAATTTTAGATATGTTTTTAAACAAAGAATTTGGCAACTATTACGCGATCGTCATATAATGTCAATCATTATGTAAGTAAAACTAAAAAAAAATGTCTCCTACATAATACTTTAAGTTCTCGATTTTCTAGTAATGTTTTGTGTGTCTTTTGTTGGAGATCTTCAAATAAACCCGGAAGGTGTCCTTTTCGCTGAACATTTTCACCAATCACTCAATGTAACACACTAAAAACATTATGCTGATGGATGTGTCACCGTAAAATTGTCAAACAATATCGCTAGCGATATTACAATATAACGTATTTGACAATTTTACGGTGACAGATGCATTGAATAGTAACCCTTAAAACTGTTATTTAAATAAATGTGATAAAGTTGAAACTTGGGAGGTCAAATTTCCAACTTTTTCACAGTAACTAGAAGGTTCTCAGGTATGGTCCACAACAGAAACAAAATCGCAATGACGGCAAGAACCAAGAACAAATACCTTTCGGCTTCGTTAAGCATATTTATACCCTTAAGATATATAAGATATTTTCAGTTTACTTACCAGGACCAGGAAAAAAAAAATGGACCGGCATCAGCCGATTCCCAGCCACACTGAATATTTTGACGTATTAGATAAATTATCATAATATAATCAGCCTTAACCAATCCATAAAGATAATTAAAGCATTAATTTGAATAATGAGATATGGAAATATTTCCATGTTAGACGTTTTTAAGTTCTTATCATTTTTATCTTTTAAATAAAGATAAAAATGATAAGAACTTAAAAACGTCTCGTTTAAGGAGATTTTTCACTGTGCGTAGAAGAGATGCTTGGCACACCAACTGGAGGTCTTCTTCTTAGCGAGTAGATGGCTATCTCAATTGTGTTGGCCGAGAATTGAGCTACTAGTTTGCCGCTTTCAGTAGCGTCTATCAGTTCCTGTAGTGTACAAATAACAGAAAACGCAGGACACGACTGGAGGTAACTGGGTGGAACAGTACTTTAAGGCGACTACATGAGCTAAACACGTGTTATATAATGCCTAAAAGTAGGTATATGATTCACGACAATAAACAAAACCATAAAAATATATGATATTCTTCAGGATATCTATATGCTAGTATGATAGTGTTTTTAAAACATAATACATTAATTTTGACTCGATATCAAAAAAAAACAAAAAAGTGAAAAATAACTTTAGCTTCTGAAGTCGGTGACCTTTGTTTCATTGCTTTAGTTTTTTTGTCACCGACTTCAGAAGCTAAAGTTATTTTTCACTTTTTTGTTTTTTTTTGAAGTCGGTTTTATTTTTTGCAAAAAAGTTTTTATTTTTCACTTTTTAGTGGTTCACATGTGCTTGACATACATGAAAAGTGCATACCGTTACAATTACAACAAGCCCAAACACGACTAGGGTACATTGTTTCATTATGGAGTTCCGTGACTCTTGGCTTCATCATCAGATCTGATGGTAGAATGGTTCTTATCAAACGCAAATGCTTCACTTGTTGTAGAAAATACCAAAATCGCAACACGTTTTCATATAAAATTTGAAGAGTTCCCTCGATTTCGCCAAGATTCCATCATCAGATCCCGACTTGGTGGCTATGGGACCATTTGGGAAGAATATCCTTTCCAACAAAAACAAAAAATTCCAAATCGGTTGGCAAGCGACGGAGTTATGCCCGTTAACAAGCCCAAACACGACTAGGGTACATTGTTTCATTATGGAGTTCCGTGACTCTTGGCTTCATCATCAGATCTGATGGTAGAATGGTTCTTATCAAACGCAAATGCTTCACTTGTTGTAGAAAATACCAAAATCGCAACACGTTTTCATATAAAATTTGAAGAGTTAACATACCTAACTGTCGAAATATGGGTATACTGTACACATCTGCGTACCCCCTCAGAGCATACAGGCGTGATGTTATGTTATGATGTTGTGTAAACAATAAACATCCAAGCGATTGCAGCAATCACGACAGATTTGCTGTCTATTATTGAAGAGTTCCGTTCCATATCTCCGAAGTTCGTGATCAGATCATGACAATATTTCTATGGGACCAACTTGGAAGTATACCCTTTCAAACAAAAAAAGATTTTTTCAAATCGGTTCAGGCGTCTTCGAGTAATCGGTGAACATACATAAAAAAAAAAATACATACAGTCGAATAGTAAACCTCCTCCTTTTTGGAAGTCGGTTAAAAAAAGACGTGTGGCACTCGGGGACTGCCGCGGTAAAGCTATTGCATTTGTTTTTTACGGGGGGTGTTAGGTTATTTTCGTTACGGAATTTATGGATTCGGTCTCTACGCTCAAGGCCCGCGATACAAGCTGTGCAATAGCTTAAAAAAATCACGAACTTATTTCTAAAAAAATCTTTCAACCAAAAAAAGACATACCTACGTACTAAAATACTTGCAATCATTCTGATTTTTCAACCGAATTCCAAAAAGGGGAGGTTATCAATTCGTCTGTATGTTTTTTTTTTTTTTTTTTTTTTGTGTTTGTTACCTCAGAACTTTCGACTGGGTGAACCGATTTTGATGATTCTTTTTTTATTTGAAAGCTGGTGCTTGTCGTTTGGTCCCATTTTAATTTGCTGAAGATCTGATGCTGATCTTCCGAGATATACAATGGAACTCTTCAAAAATAGACGGTAAATCTGCAGTAATTACTGCAATCGCTTGTAGGTTCATTGTTCATACTACATCATGACGTAACATCACGCCTGTATGCTCTGAGGGGGTACGCAGATGTGTACAATACTCCCAGATTTCGACAATGTTTGTTGCCTCTGAACTTTCGACTGGGTAAATCGATTTTGATGATTCTTTTTTTACTTGAAAGCTGGTGCTTTGAGTGTGGTCCCATTTCAATTTGGTTAAGATCTAACGCTGATCTTCGGTGATATAAATGGAACTCTTCAAAAATACACGGCAAAGCTGCAGTAATTGCTGCAATCGCTTGGTTGTTTATTGTTTATGTAACATAGTGACGTAACATCACGCCTGTATGCTCTGAGGAAGTACGCAGAAGTGTACAATACACCCAGATTTCGGCAGTTAGATGTGTTAAGTTCCATTTAATGGGATCCTGGAGAAATAGAGGGAATTCCTTAAATTTTATAGGCACACCAGAAGCGATTTGGGTAGTTTTAGGAAGAGTACGTTCTTGGCGTGATCCCATTTCAATTTGGTAAAGATCTGATAAAGAACTTCGGAAGATAGGCGACGGGAACTCCTTAATAAACGATAGCAAATGTACTGGGATCGCTGAAATCTCATGTCTCTCTATTGTTTACACCAGTTCATAACAAAAAATCACGCTGTTACGCTGTGAAAGGGTAAGCACATATGAACCACTAAAAAGTGAAAAATAAAAACTTTGTTTGCAAAAAAATGTAACCGACTTCACACAAAAAAGTGGTGAATAACTTTAGTTTCAGAAGTCGGTGATTAAAAAACTAAATCAATCAAACAAAGGTCACCGACTTCTGAAACTAAAGTTATTTACCACTTTTTTGTGTGAAGTCGGTTACATTTTTTTGCAAAAAAGTTTTTTTTGCCAAATAATTCTACAAGCAATATATTTAAAAAAAAATTATTAGCATTAAAGTCTTTTAGTTTTTTAATCCAATCAATAGATTTTTTGTAAACCGATCAAAACCACTCATTTCGCACTGTTTGGCCCGCAGTGACTGATGTAACAACCACTTTGTAGTGCAAGCTTATTTGCACTAATTTTATTAAAGACGAAGTCTAGCGTATTCACTGTCTCTTTTTCCCATCCTACGCAACACTTGCACGATGCATTCTCATGCACGCTAAGGCTTGAACCTCATATCATCACGGAATCACATTTTTCCATGCTCCTGTATTTTTCTGATGCTCAGAACAGTCCTTTGCTAGAGCTAGAAGCAGAACGTGCTAGCGAGTGCTTCGTTGATGCTGCCTCGTGCTAGAAACACTACCACCCACTCTGTTTTTTGCTCTGGTTACGTGCTGGGGGATATGTGCAACCGGTGGAGGTCAAGCGTTTTATTAATACGGGGCGAAATCGCCACCCCTGTCATTTTGAGTGGATTTTCCAGTACAGCAGATGGTAGGTGGTACCTCCTCTTACTACCTCATTCGAAAATTCCATCCTACTTGTATACTTATCGTCTAGAGACCTAGTAGGAGTATTTGAATTTATGTAAAACATTCTGTTATTCGCTCCTGATTAGATAACAATTAAAAAGACAACTAATATCAAGAATGGATCAATCCATCATCACTGGCTGGACTATTGTTGCCAATGAACCTGAAATAGTGGTTGTGAGGGCTTCAGAGTGGTTCGCGAGGTCATTGACATGTGGGGTGTGAACTCAACGATCATTGTGTCGATAATCGTTTCAGCTAATGGCTTAACTGCCAAGAGCCTCGACCAATTCCTGGGGAGGCTCTCGTTAGGCAGCTAGATTAAGAACTTCATTCAGAAAGCGGTACTAGTGGACATGGATGGTTTTGCTAGGAGGTTCCACTTTTTGGATCCCTGACTGCCAGTAGCTAACGGCGGGCAATTTTTTTTTATACATCTTTTACAAAGGAACATTGTAACAAATGTGTTTAGAAATAAATAAATTAAATATACCTACCAATGGATAGGTAGATAGGCAGATAGGCCGTCGCTCCATGTAAAATACTGGTATTCAGCTACAGCTGGTTAGACTGGAAGCTGACCCCAACGTAGTTGGGAAAAAGCTAGGCAGATGATGATAAAAGGAAATATACCAATAAAACTCCAAATTGTAGAAAACACATTTATTATACCTATAAGATATTTTGTACTTAAAGTACTTAAAATATTTACAAACGAAATCAATATTTCCATGATCCATTGAAACTAACATACAGTGAACTATTTTATTATCATGTCAGATGTTATTGTTTTACATAAAGAGGTATACTTGAATATCTACATAATATTCACTGAAAACCCTGTTTCTTATTATAAACATTGGCAACTTTAAGTAACTTCACAATACTCAAAATACTTCGATTAAAATTATTTACATGACTCGTAAAATATTTTATTCTATATAAATTATTGCGCTAGAACACAGGTAACTCTGTAATTACATAGTTATCGTTTTTTTAACCCCTTTTTCTTCTCCTTTATAAATTATATTATTTCACAATAATATATTTTAAAACAAATTGAATGAACTGTTCATAGCCTTCAAGGTAAGTACGAAAACAATTTAAAATGATCTCATTAAGAAAGGTAATTTTGAAAATTCCAGGAATATACAAACGTACAGACATATTGGTACAGTCGCCAGCGAATCAACTTACAACAAACTTTCAAATTTTCTCATTCGATTTTGAACAGGTTTTGAATAGGTTTGGGGAACATGGAAAACCAACCGAACCTATGAAATCGACGATTATTTGTTTCGACTAGACTGAGCTCGATTTCAATCATTATAATTACTGATTGTCCCAAAATACGTTATGACAGTTCCAGAATTTCCAACTACCCTCTGAGTCATTAAATAAAAATTAAAATACCTTTCAACGGTAAACTTTCTCTGTATTGTTGTTTGCATTGCTCAATATGTCAAGAACGCGTACTACACAAAATATTGGCAGCGTCGCAAAAAGCAGTCAAATATTTACCTATTTTCATTAATTTGGCGACATAGCTGTATGGAAATACGAAATAATTATGGGTCACTAGTGAAATAAAATGTTAATAATTAATTGTAATTAAAACACTGAATTTGATGTTGTAACCACTTTAGTTGTAGAAAAGGCGTTTAGAGAGTTTCCAAATAGTTTTTGTCATCTAAAACTGATTATTTGGTGTAACGATATTATTGCAATTCAAAATCAACATTTTAGTTCTCTTGTTAGCCACATTTCTTATTTATTTATTAAAACGTTCTGCACAAGTAAAAACTGTACAAAGGCAGACTTAATGCCTTGAGCATTTTCTACCAGTCTACCTTAGGGTGATGCAGAGACAATAACAGAAAACAAAATAGTTAAAGCTTTTATGTAAAATATAATAATAAATACATTATACATACATAAACCAAAATATATAACAAAAGGTTATGCGTGATTAACAAAAAAAAAACTACAAGTTAATTCTGAGATGACTGCCAACTTCTTGTGAATGTGCGTATTTCCATACAGTTATATATTACAAAATTAATGAAATAAATATTTGGCAGGTATTTGTGAGGTTGCTAACTTTCTGTATACGGCCTCCTAATATCTTTATTTTTTATCAAAGTACCTAATAACCATAGTTTACATGGTAGAGGTATCACTGAGCAAAACGTTTATAATTTTAATTATTTCAAATTAAGTAGGATATTACAACATGTGCTCTTTAAGGAACTTCTCTAGCGCGTGGTACAGATGCGGTCGCACGCCGACCAAGCCATGGTCTTCATCTGTGTAACTCTGTAAATAAAAGAAAGTTTTAATGATACCTCTTCATCAGTTCAGTCTCTGACAGAACTCCTGCCACAATCTCAAGTTATAATTTCTATTATAGTCTGTCCGCTATATTAGCAAAGTTTTTTTCTAGTCTAAGAAATGCCTAACCCCTTTCATCCATAACCTAAGCATTTCATAACCGAAAAGAAAGGACAACCAAAAATGCTGTTGCAATCCAGTTCCATAACCCTGAGCCTTAAGTATCGCTTAGCGAGTGAAACGCACATTATTCTTAACAAATTAAGCCTATAGGCGGCTCATTCTGACATAAAAGCTAATTGCAATGTTAATGAGCTAAACATCATCATTATACAAGGTGTTAAAAAATTAACTGCACGAAACTTGAGGAGCTGTTTGGAATCACAAATAAAAAATAATCACGAAATATAAGTAACGATCCGTTTCAAAGATATGCATATTTTCACTGCGCACAAAATGATTGAATATGCGCACTTGACTGTACTGTGACTGCGCCGTGAAGGGTGCCGGGCGCGTAGTCGTTCACCCCTGCGACAGCGCAAACGTAGACAGCTGATTCTAACTTTCCCATCTCATTTTTCAGACTTTGGATTGGCAATGTTTTTTTTTTTGTAAAAACTAAAATTTTAATTTTTTGGAATACGTTTGTTTATTGATACCGAGTACGTACACGAAATTCTTGCAGTTAATTTTTTAACACCTTATATATAATACTTATGCATGTCTTCTTCCAAACTTCTCTGTTTACTCGTCATCTAGTCAGACACTTCCTTTCTTGCCGTATCATTATTTACACAGTCTATCCATAATTTATTTGCTATTTAAATGAGCTTACCATCTGTGTAAAGTAGACATCTCGCCTTTGCAGCAGCCGTGACAGCAACATGGCGTGTTGGTAGTGCACGTTGTCGTCCGCGGTGCCGTGGATCAAGAAGTAGCTCTTATCACGCAGGTTCTCCACCTAAAGAATAACAGGATTACTCCTTTAAGCCATTTATATTCACTGTAGAAAAAAAATGTTTTCTTAACAAAACATCATGCCCGTAATCACCGATGTGTGAGGAGAGGTGTACTTAATAAATAAATATTGCTAGACATTAACACACAGCGCCATCTAGTGCCACACTAAGCAAGGCTTGTGTCGTTGACACCAGATAGTTGATATACTACATATATACCTTTTTTTGTATGTAAATTGTGACGTTTAAGAAATGAGTTATGCGTGCTGTGGTGGGGGATGCGCGTGGGAGGGAAAGCGTGGCGATGCGCCGCGCTCAGTCTAATTCGAGCACCCCTAGCGACAGCACGCCTAACCCAATAATATTGGATACTGTGTTTTATTGTACAACCCTGAACAAAGACACCACCCTGATATACGGTGGCTTTACTCCAAACCCTAATTAGCGTCGGAGTGAATACCACATAAATACATACTTATTATACATTGTAATAGTATACCCACATTTCGCCAGCTATATAATGGGAGCCGAGCCTAATGCCATCAAGCGGGCACGAATACAGACGCCGTGGTTGCTACTGAGAAATTCCTGATGGAAAAACAATTAGAACGACCAGAGGATGGAACCCTAGGACCTCATGCTCACTTGTCACCACTGTGAACACTAGACCATGTAATACTTCATTGTCGTGCTCCACAATACGTACCACTTGTTCAGTGAGAAGTGATGACGCTGCATAACCTTCCGGATTGTCAATCGGCCTTTCCATGTACCGTTCGGTGTAGATTGTGTCTGTAAGCAAAACATATGTCCAGTATTGCCATTTTGAACCAGATCTCAAAATAAAGAATCCTTATTAAGATATTGGAATGGAAAAAAACATGTAAAGACCATGTTGCACTAGGGACCTTATCACAACTTTCACGTCTCCTCACCTCTAAAAGTCTTCTGCCCTAAACTCTCAGTACCAACTACTGACCGAAAATAGTTTCACCTAAAGGAGCGTACAGGCTACGTAACATATTATATAACTTGTGTTTTATAACACGTCCACATTATGTAAGCTTGTTATTCAACATTGCAACATAAAACAATACTGTACACCTTAGAATAACTATTCAATATAACAATAAACTAAACTTACCTATATAGTAAGTAAAGAAAAGGTAGTATGGTAAATTTAGTTTTAAACCGTGAAAGCCTAAAACAGTGTTTCAATATAACAATGGTTATACAACGTAACAGAAAAGGTATAGGCATATGAAAGGGTGTGCTATAGACCATCAAACTGAGCAACTTTCTCAATGGGACCACCATCGTAATCGTAAAAAAATAATCAGCTGTTTCATTCATTTGGTCGAGTAGGTATTGGAATTTAGTATGGGGCCGTTGAAAATTTTTTCGCGATTACGATGGTGGTTCCATGGAGAAAGTTGTTCAGTTTGATGGTCTGTAGCACACCCTTTCATATGCCTATACCTTTTCTGTTACGTTGTATAACCATTGTCGTTTGTCGTGCCAATGACTAAGTTATATAACATTGTGGTACATATCAATAACATGTTATATAACATTTAGTGTCCACATTATCTGAAACATGTTATATAGCAATGTAGTATAACATGTTATGTTATATAGTCTGTACGCACCTTTACGGTAGCTTTTGCCATGGACCTGTAGTCAAGATAAGACAAAGTAAGAACGGGAAAACAAATGAAACTGATGGTGATTGGCACGGATGACTTAAACGGCGTTCAAGAGCGACCATTGTAATCACCACCATTGTCACCATTGTCATCATCACCAGTCTATTAATGTCCCCACTGTTGGAACACAGGCCTCCTGTCTATGAGAGGGCATGGGCTATAATCCACCACGCGCGCCCAGTGCGGTTGGTAGCTTCGATTTTTTTTGGTTCTAAGACATGCCGGTTTCCCAACGATGTGTTCCTTCACCACTGGCTACTGCTAATATTCCATAGCAATTATGAAACCCTTATAAATCTTAGTGGAAACCAACCATAGAACCTCCAGTCCACAACAGGAGCGACGGCAGCCGCGCACCTGAAGACGTCTCCGCCCTCCGCCAGCGCCTTACTGGCCGCGTACCCACCGTACGACCAGCCCCAGATACAAGTACGGTTCGCGTCTATCCAGGAAATGTTGTCTTGTAAATGTCTGAAATTAAAGTAGAGAGAAAATAATGAAAAAATCAAAGATATTATCGTCTTTATAGTTAACCCAAATCGAAGTTAAATTTTAGTTTCATAGAAGCAAGCCATCAATCCAGAACAAATTCAGGGACATCTTTTTTTTTCTCTAAAGATCTCTCCTTTTTCTGAGGAGCTTCTGATATCAGATCACTGGCATTTGTAGAAAAACATTAGTAGAAATAAGGACTTACTTGGTGACAGTGATCTGGTCCTGAATCTCAACTGTTCCGAGCTTCTTGTACAAGGAGAACATGTTGGAGACTCCTCTCAGTCCAGAACCTCGTCCGTCGATGTGAGCGATGGCAATACCCCAACGGCTGACCAGGGAACTTCCCCAGTCCAGTGACCATTGTTTTGTCACAAGAGCTGTGTCTGGTCCACCATACCTAGAAAAAAATAATGGGTAACTGTCAATTCGAACACTTAATTATTTATTTCCAGGTATCGAATCGTCACGAAACTGCAAAGTCTGGAATATAAACCTAGCTTCTTATTAAAAAGCGCAGTAGAACTGTCATTGATGATTATTTGGTTAACATCACAGCAATACAGCATTAAAGGACCTGCTGGCTGCCTTCTAGCTGATTCAGACTACAACGACTGCATGTCATACCTTTATGAGCTCCCTCCAACTTTGACCGAAAAACGGCGAGCATTAAGCGGATATACCTACCAGAACATCACTTATGACATTGTAAGTCACTAGCTTATCGGATTTAAAAGTATCCTATGTCTTAATCCAGGTTTTAAGCTATCTATATCGTAAATTTCATTGAAATTCGTTCTGTACTGCCGTCATAACAAAGAAGGCCGTAACTAACAATTAAAAATGACAAAAATGAGTTATAACCATATTTGGAATCAGCAAAGAAAATGCTATCTTGTGGTCTTACTCACAAAGCTGTATCTCGTATGAGATCAAAGATAGCATAAGCATTTTAGCCCTAACTACGACATAAATTATGGTTTTTGAATCTGAAAAGCCTTAATTACACAATAACGGCTTTTTTTGTTAGTATTTTCGTAATTCTAGTCTAGAAGGCCGCAATTACCAATTAAATATTGTTAAGCTTTAAATATTAAATAAATTTACTACTAGAAAAAGCCCTAACTACGCAATAAGGGCTTTTTACATAAGTATTTTGAAGGAACGCTTCCTCATTCAGAAGCCATGCCAAGCCAAGCTAAGCCGTAATTACATTCTACGCAATTACGCCCTTTCAGATAAGTATTTCACAAATTATAATTATTTTTTTGCTAAGACAAAAGGGCAAAAATAAAATAAAATGAATACGCATGTATGATTTTAAATAAATTATGGTTCAACATATAGCCTATATTTTTTGACGTTTTATAAAATAAGCATCACTAACTAAAACCATTCAGTAAACCGCGGGCCTCAGTTTTAGATAAAACTTCAATTATCTCGGAATCAACGTTGACGTAGTTACGGCCTTCTTTCTTATAACGGCAGTGTAGTTTTTACGTGACATCATTCACTTACACATCCATTTATTCTAAAAAACTTTCGCATTTAAAATTTATTAGTAGGAAGTAGGACTACTCACACATAGACCAGTAATGGCACATTAGTTCTATTGGCATAGTCGGCCGGGGCTTGTATATGTACGTCAGCATCCGGCAGGTCAGGGCTGATTGGCACGGAGTAGCGGATGGTGACGGGCAGATCGCGATCTTTGGTGATGGCGTTCAGTTCCGCGCTGTCATCCCACACGCGGATCAAGGTACCGTTCTAGAACACACAATGGGTATGGAAAATTAAAGAGAAACTGACTTGCGAATTGTTTTTGAAAGTTTTTATGAGGTTACTCTTAACGTTAAAAGCGGAAAATTGATAGGCAATTGTAACACAGACACGAAATATAACCGGATCAATGTGGGGACACTTGGGGGAGGCCTATATGTCCGACAGTGGACCTCTTTCGGCTGAAATGATGATCATGATAACCGGATCCGTACTAGGTATACAACGTGTAACGTTATATGCGCAAAACCTCAGACACCCCAAATGATTTTTAATTCAATTTACCTAATTCCGAGAGAAAAAGAACATAAAAAAAGAAATACCTCTGTTGTTTTAGTCTTACTGGCAAGAACTATTACGCGTATCAGAAAATTTTAATGGAACGACAAATATTTGTGTTTGTTTGTTTACCTATTTTGGCGGGTTTGCACACGTGATGGTTCGACTTATTAACAAATAGACAGGGCAACATTTTTCGGTGCTGCGGGACTGTTCGAAAGAGATACCCTGGAACGTAAGGGCGAGGAAGGAACATGGATGGGTTTTAGTCAGTAAAAGTCTGACACTCCCTTCCGCTCCGCCTAGAGTTGGAAAAGTCATTTGATGATTTCCCATCCGAAAATAAAGCGGCACAATTTTTAATGAAGATTTTTGAAAAGTGGTTCACAAAATTGATTGGTTTGATCAGAATCTATCAAACCATTTTCAGGTTTTGCACAGTTAACTTTGCACGTTGTATACGTACTGTTCTAGCTTAATGGCTTTCCCTCGTTTGACTATTTCAGAATACCTAGTATTAACAGAGTTTAGTCGCATTGGCATTATTAAAAGAAGATCTGTCGTCAAAAAGATGACACCGTCCTCTTGACAACAAAGCTTCAGGGGGTCTTCGAAGCAGAAGCATCGACAGAGTACACACTCTCCAACGACATGATAGATTATGCTAACAACGCATATTGCATCTCCTAGCATTAACACCAACTTAGGATCCACCATTTCAGTAGTACTCACGGTAGCGTAAATGAAGACTTGTGGCACGCCAGGACCAGCACAGTTGATGGTGATTCTGTCACCAGCGTTGCTGAGGGTAGCCTCATTGTAGAGGCACTCGCCTCCATCCTCGCGCTTGATCTGGCAAGTGAAGCACGAGACTGTACCAGCACTATTCACCGTGTAGATGTGTTGTTCCGCCGAGTCTTCCTCGCTCGTGGCTTTGTACCAGCTGGAAGAGGAAAACGGTCAATGAAAATTGTTAGGTTTTCACACCCGTTCATTTTTAAAGAAGTCTTCATGATCTTAGTACTTTGGGAACCTCTTTTACGTCTTGAAGCAGTATTGAACTAGGGGTCACAAAGACGGTTGTACCAAAATAAAAAAATCGGCTAAACCGGGTTTTGGCGTTTTTTAGTAACCGGGTTACAATTTTGCGAAAACCGATTTTTTTTTGTCAATAATAATAACTGATTAAACAATTTGAAACTTTGTGAGCAAGTGTTGAGTCTGAAACAATCTTCTCATCAGCCGGCTAACCTATTTATGTAACCTCCTGAGAATCTCGCTGAATGATGACACTCGAGACATTCTTTCAATTACACGGTCGCATTACCAATACAATGCCTTAAAAAGAAAGACTACAACTTGTAGTCTTTGAGACCCTATGGGGGTCCTTTCCCACCTATGGGCGATAAAAGGCATCAACGACAACAAATAAAATAGTGTTATTCTTACATTACGTTTTCGGAGTTCCACGCTAAGATCTCAAGCACAGTGTGTGCTTTGTTCACGCGGTTCACCGCCTCCCACAAGCCAGTACCCGTAGCAGGCTGTGACAGTTGAACTATCTGCTTGTACCGAACTCCATCGACTGCCTGAAAATTTATTTAGCAATAACTTGTTAGAAAAGTCAGCATAATTTGAATAAAGGTAATCGATGTTAGGATTTTTGAAGTTTCGAAAAGTGTGAAGATACAAATATAAAAACATTTAATAAATAATCCCTAAGCATGTCCCTGCAAGCGGCCATACTGACAGACGTCAGTATGACCGCTTAAATCTTTTAAACTAGGTAGGTACAGAGATGCCACTACATCAAACTATCCGATACCGACAATTGTTCCAAATGATACTGACCATGAACCTAAGGGTTTAGTGAACATCTGACAGACTTTAATGTGCCATCGTTTTCACACAATTAATTTTTAAATTTAACGTATTTTAGATACAATCTACTTATGTACATGAACACAACTAAAATTAAAAATCTCGTTAATTGAACACGTCGCCATAACACAAAAAACAAGAGTTTGGAATATCAAAGTGACATCTACCAGTGAACGCGAGAATCGAAACCAAATTTAAAGTGTCTGTGGCTCATGAAATTGCTGTGAGATGGCGTTGTTTCCACATTATTTTTGTTCCCCGATGAGCTATGAAAATGAATCAAATTGTTTCGTGTTCAATGCCCTGGCTGGAGGCCTTAAATTCAAGGCATCCACAGGACTTGCCCGGTTAAGCAGAAGCCAGTCTTCTCAGACTGAACTGCGAGATGCCCATTCCAAAAAAAAAAAAAAATTCGTGTTTACCCAAGGTAAAATGGTGATGAAGCCAGTTCCTGCTTCATTGAAGAAGAAGGGAATGTTGTCGATCCATCCGTTGACTTCATTGTAACTGTAGATCTGAATTGAAATTTTTGGAGTTTATTTTTTACAATCAACATGCACACTATTACTACTCTTACTAACTTTTCACGCGAAGTAATTCTTATAAATAACATCGTGGGCGAGCCATTGCCATCAGGCTCAACTCCACAACCATAAATTCCTCGTGGAAAAACCCAATTACTTTTTGCCAATCCTGAGAAGCGAACTCAGGACTTCATATTCAGTAGTCGCACTTGCAACCCATAGACCAACGAGGAGATCTTTTATAAAATTTAAAAAAAATAAACATCTTAGCCTAAGTACTCAAATTATGGATTGAAGAAGATACTTACAAGCGAGCAGGTAGATTGTCCAGCGGTACACAGCTGTACCCTCATCTGAGTTTGTACCCTGTTCGTCCAAACCACAGCAATGGCCTGGTTCGTCACGAATTTCACCGACTTCAAAATAGGCCTGCAATCAGTCAATGGGAATTTAATAAGGAAATATTTTAATAAAAATAGGTAGATAGGTCATGATTGATCATCGTAAATGTTACACAGATATATTTTTATAGATTTTTTTAGATTTTGATGTTGACGGTCCAAATAACGCAGCGGTAGTGAGGCTGATGCTTTAATTTCTTAGGGTTCCCGGGTTCGAATACCGTTAGGGTCAGATGTTTTTGTGTGTTGTTAGTGTGGCACTAGTAGGTGGTGTGTGTAATGTCCAGAGATTTGTCAATCTTGCAAACAAACAAAAAAATTCACTTCTCTTTGTTGCCATATATTTTGAATTAATTATTTCATTTTTGAATTTGCCTATTTTAGGATTCCGTAGTCCTGACAAGAAACCCTCATAGTTTCGATTTCGATTTCCTTCAGATACGCAGTAGGAAACACAGCAATTTCGGGCGAAACTACGTATTTCCTGTTTAGAGAACCCTTGCACCCAAGCCTGAAGCCGTTTGCGGAATTAAAACTGTAACTACAATTTTGAGAAGAGTCTATAATGATGAGGTTTTATAGCTTCTTCTCGAGAAAAAAAAAATGTGATGATTGAACATAGACTGTACTTACTGGACGAGGTCTGCAGGAGCTATGTAGGAGTTGGAAACACCAGTGGCCACTGATACGTCGAGTAGAGTCACTGATACCGACGGATTGTTAGTGCCGGACTGAAAGAAAATAGTTCAAGATTATTAATAATGTATTATTGTCACGTAGTTTTTGCACAAAACTATGAACGCGCTAGATTAGAAGGATAACAATGTGTTCATTGTTTTTTTTTCATCTTTGACAAAATAGGTTTGTGGTAAATAAATAAGTAAGATGATAGTTAGTAGCACAGTTGCGTATAGAAACATAGCCAAATTAAGTGGATTACAAATGACTAATGATACTATACAAGACGCTTAAACAAAAAGAACGCAAATCTTTTACACTGATAAGACACAAGCCTGTTAGGAAACTCACGAAATATTGTCAACTGAACAGAGTGCTTACAATATGACGCATTATTTTTCGGTAGATTATAATCTGCCGAAGTGAAACCGTAATACTGTGAAATGTAAGCATTATGTTCGTTTGACAATCTTTCAAGAGTTTACAATCTCGCTAGATAGATTACAATCCAACGGGTTTTACAATTTTACGGACACAATATCCACCACACAGCCGTGCAGTAGTGTGGATTGGTAGATTTGGTTCAAATAAATGTGACATTTGAATTCTACGAGATTTTCTCTCAAGATGCTCCTTTATTTGAAAATCAGCAGTGATGAAATTTTTAAGATCCAAATATTTGGTTTTTTTAGTGTAATGATTTTTACTGCATTTAAATAACGTAAATCGGTGACTGGCTTTAATTAGGTGCGTGAGTGACGTACTCTAGACGAGTAAAAATGACTTCTCCACTATTATCTCTAGCCAATTAGGACTTCAATTAACTATGTGACATAAAAGGTGTGAACAAATCCTTCACGGAGCCTTCAACCAAGTAATCTGTACATCAAACTATGTAAGTAAGCAAAACTTATAGCTGGAAAAGTTAGAAAACGACTTCTTTTGGGTGAAAATCATGGTCTATAGTAGAACTCAATGTAACGCCCTCAAAACATTATACTGTTGAATGCATTGGTTGTATAGTAAACGGGTCGTGGAGGTATTTAAAGTCAAGTTATTCAATAGGTACATTAATATCTATGTACTTAAAAAAACTTGTGTAAAGGTCGAAACTTTGACTTCCAAATTATTTCCGTAAGTAACTAGAAAGTTCCCAGGTAATTACGGGGAATACAAGTACTTTCAGTTTCGTTAAGCGTTCTATTACACCCATTAGGTACGCAATAAGCATACATCACGAACAAATAAACTACTTATTATAATGTACAACTAATCCCAATCTTAACAATCAAGCATAGAGACGTTAATCCCTATAACCTTCTACAATATCATCAAATGAAATCATAATAAAGCAAATAAAACCAATCAATTGATTTCCCTATGTCCATGCCGTCGCTTAGGCGCAACACAATGAAGGCAGAAGGCCCATCATTCAGACGGAATGGGAAGCCGTCACCTCCTTCTGCGAAGCAGTCATGCTAGCGAAGGAGGTGGCGGAACGAGAGAGGGTGAGAGCCTCTCTTCCCAGCCGCCGCGGGAGACGCACCGGGCATCGGGGGCCACGTGATGACTACCGGCCACCATAGACGCGGGCCTGTGGACGGTTAGCTATGGGCTAGCTAGCCGTCCGTCCGTCTAACGACGACAGGCCGTGTCGACGGCGCGTTCGTGTTCCACGCGCGCCTCAAAGAGATGTCAGCATAAGGGGAGGGGCCCGCAAGGGCCGAAGCCTGTCGGGGTTGCGGGCCTATTCGAAAGAGATACCGCGGCCCCGGAACATAAAGGGCGAGGAAGGAACATGGATGGGTTTTAGTCAGTAAAAGTCTGACACTCCCTCCTGCTCCGCCCAGAGTGGGAGAAGTCATTTAAAAAAAAAGGCCCATCATTAACAGAGCACATAGTTGATGCACAAAATAAATTGAAGCCTGGAGTCAATTCTGCTGCGAGAGTTCCACAGTTATTCTTGTGATGCAGGTAACACTGATGTATATCACGATACGGGTAACAAACTGTCTTACAAACAACGAATCACTTCATTTTACACCAGCTAAGTCCTTGCAACTTAACAACAAATTAAAATTTGGTCAAAAAAGAAATGGTACCACCGAAATTACATGTAGCTTGCAGAGCAAGCAAGGAGATAGGTTAATAAGGCAAGCCAATATATTTGTTGAAGGGCCGATGACCAATGCTATCATGGCAACAATTGAGTTCTCTCGTGAAGATGCGATTCTGGCTGCAGAATTAAGTCATGTGTGGCATAAAAATGCATTTTTACCGGTACCTGGTATGCACAAACTCCAGTCATGACAGGAACTTGAATCTCCCACTCGCTCACCTAGATTTAATGTAATTTTGCACCTTTTTCTTGCAGTTAACTTTCTGTAAGCATATTCTTGTGGAAAGAATATTTTCCATTAAGAGGGAAGAGGAATCAATAACTAATTCCGCTCAGCTATCAATCGTCACGTTCTGAACAAAGACTTGTGTCGAGGACTCGCCTTGTTATGTACCGCGTTATTGAGATGACGACAGGAAACAGCTTTTGAAAAGCGAGAATGGCAAAAAGGAATAGAAAGAGAAAATGAAAATCTTAACTTCTATCTAAACTTATCATATATCTATCTATATATATAAAAATGAAACCCGTTTTCCGTTGTCACGACATAGCATAAAAACGGCTCGACCGATTTGGCTGATTCTTTTTTTGTTGTGTTTGTTATTGTCAGGAGAAGGTTCTTATAAAAAAAATGTAGTAGTAGGTAGGTAGGTAGTAGTAGTAGATAGGTAGTAGTAGGTAGGTAGTAGTAGGTAGGTAGGTAGTGGTAGGTAGGTAGTAGCAGGTAGTAGTAGGTAGTAGTAGGTAGTGGTAGGTAGGTAGTAGTAGGTAGCTTTTTCCCTCTTATGTGACGCAGACGAAGTTGCGTGGGTCAGCTGGTTAATAATAAAATCTAAAGATTTGAGTTTTTGTTTGTTTGTTACGGTTATACTCAAGAACTTCTTAACCGATTCTAAAAATTCTTTCACAAAATCAAAAATCAAAATCATTTATTGCTTTAACCATAATGTGGTAAATGGTGGTAAATTAAAATTAGTTACAATTATGGACCCTGTCGGGCACAGCAATTTTTAAAGTAAATAAATAAAGAGAGGAAAAGCGCTTTATAACTTGTACTATTAAATGTTTATTTTCCATTTATCTAAAAATCCTAACAGTCTCTAGTAATTATAATAGTCATTATCTAATAATGTTTACAATTGCTTATTTATTTACTACCTTTAAAAAATGTAAATTTTTAATAATTTAGGTACTATACATAGTTATTTAATATAATTTATTGTGTGTAAAAATATTATAGTTTAATTTAATTTTGGTTATTTTATTTACTAAATGTCTGTTTTCCATAATTATCAATGATTATTGTATTTATCTGTTAAATAATCATTGACTGTATCAAAGCTTTTTTTAATTAAGAATTTCAACATTAGAAAGCTACATCTTTTCCGAGTAACATAGGCTATAAATTATATTGATATCATTCAAATTAGCCGAGCTACTACAATTTTCGCTGACGAAGTCACGAGCGAAGGACTACACTACTATAAAATCGTTTGTAAAGTAGGCATTCCAATTTTTTTTTATCTTGTATTCATATACCTATTATTTTATTTTATCATCTATTCATCATTCTCTTGGCCTTATCCCAATTCATTCGTCGTCGGTGCAGCATCTATTGATTTTTTTAAATGATTAAAGTTGTCAACGGCTTATCGAACAACGCTTCGATCAATAATTATTGATCGAAGGAACAACGTCTATTTTTAACCGACTTCAGAAAGGAGGAGGTTCTCAATTCGTCGGAATCTTTTTTTATTCGTGTGTTAATATTCACATTATACTTTATCTCTAAAGCGAGACCTCGATCTTATTCGCCCTGCAGTAGGCACTTTGCCAAACCAGTCGTTTACCCTTTCACTCAGACGACGTCAAACTTAAATGTAAGTCAAGTCGCTGGCATTTTATTCTAGTTTGCGAATGTGCAATAGTAACTTATTAGGTTAAAACGACATTACTGAACTCGAATACCTAAATATGTCACATCCGATAAGGCTGAATTTAGTGTCTACCTACGCAAAGTTTATCCTTATTAATAATGTGACAAATGTGTGAGATTTTGAGTTGGGCTTTCATCTTCCATGTAGTGCCGGATTAACCCAGTAGCAGGAGTAGAAAGCGGCTAAGGGCTCCGCGTATCCAAACCCGCCCACCTCCGTTGGGGGTTAAACCTCTCCAAAATCTCGGACAACTGTAAAGACACCAATGTCCTAGGCGAATACAACAATTTTCGAGCCTGCTTCGCTCGCAAATACATCCCATAATTAGGTACCCACAGGTTGCCTAATCCGCCCCCCACCTAATTTGATTATTTCTTGAAGGTACCTTAAGGCACACCGCACAATATTTGTGAACGAAATTGGCAATTTTTTTTAGTTGTTCTCTGTCTGGCAGATCAATAGCCACTCGATTGAACTTGCTATAGACCAGAAGCTTGCTTAATCTGGCACTGCCTCAATGAGATGTTAAATAAGCAACATCCGTCAATTAATTTGATAAAACAAGATACACGTATCAAATATTTTTCTATGAGTACTTAATGTAACTGACGGACTAAACAGAAACACATTTTTTTTAGTCAGGAGTCATCCCTATTTCGATTCTTGATGAGGACGAAGCCACGAGCAAAAACTATTTAAACATCATCATCATCATCATCTTCTTAGCCATTTCCCAACTATGTTGGGGTCGGCTTGCAGTCTAACCGGATGCAGCTGAATACCAGCATTTTACATGGAGCGACCACAACCCAGTTAATACTGGGAAATACGATACCACTTTGGTAAGACTGGTGTCAGACTTTTGGGACCTGTAACGACTGTCAAAGATAGACAAATGACAGCCGGGACCAACGGCTTAACGTGCTTTCCAAGGCACGGGGGAATCGCGGTATGTAAGGGTGGTCACCCATCCACAGACCAACCTAGGCAAGCATGGCTTAACCTAAAGATCGACCCAAGCGGCTGATATTATTTAGCAAAATCTATTCAAACATTAAAGTAAGATTCCCATTTATACGAGAGTCTGTGACGCGTACTAACCAAAGGAATTGAGTTTGAATTGTGTGCAGTTGAACTTCTAGCTCCAAAAGTTCATTATAACTTGAGACGTTTGTTGAAGTTTCTAATGATTAAGGTGATGCAGTTTCCCAAACTTGGCTTAGAGCGTGAATAAATCTTTAGTTCGCCTTGGAAGTTATTGTGGCAAGACTAGGTGATATACTTGGATAGTTTACGAGGTTAATTCAGTTGGAGTTTGCATGAGGTAATAATAAATCTGGTGTTCGTGAAAGCTATGAAAGAGAAACAAATTAAATATCTGGACTTGGCACACGAGACTGGTATTTATCTGCATCCGGTTAGACTGGAAGCCGACCCCAACATAGTTGGGAAAAGGCTAGGCCGATGATGACTTGGCACACGAGGTAATCGGCATGTAGAATGTGAAGTCGGCTATCATTGTGCCGATTGTCGATACGGCCAATGCCTTGATTGCCAAAAGCCTCGACGAACATCTGTCGAAACTCTCGCTTCGCGGTTGGATCAAGGGCCTGACTCAGAAGGCAGTACTCCTCGATACGGCTCGCTTTGTGAGGAAGTTCCTGTCTCTAGAGCCTTAACCACCGGTAGCTTGGACCTTCCTCCCGATACGAACAACTACTATTTTGTATATTTTAAAGGTGTTTTTTTAATATTTTAAAATATGTAATATGTAGATATTCATAGTATATCCACATATTACATATTTTAAAATATTTTTAAAGAAAATAAGCTCTGCTGTTTCAGGTCTTTGCTGTAATCCCCAAAGTGATAATGTCTGAAGTATAACTATGGTGCACTTACATTTCCTTGTTATAAATATGTTCCATGCAATAGGGAATGAACCTATTGTCATCACCTAGAACTAAACTAGACTCGGGACTACTCAACTGAATATCACTTTACCCGAACTGAGAATAGAACCCTCAACCTCGTGCCCAGCAGCAGCGGTTTGCGACAAAAACTTTACTTTTTAACCCCCGACGCAAAAACGGATGTTACAAGTTTGACATGTCTGTGTGTTTGTCTACTTGTGGTATCGTAGCTCCCGAACCGATAAACCGATTTTGTTTTGTTTGTTTGAATGGTGAATTAGTCGGGAGTGTTCTTAGCTATGTTTGATAAAACAAGATGGCCGCCGCCACAAAATGGCGGATTACATATTTCTTCAATAACTCCCTCAATATACTATCAAATGAATGGGCTTGACTAGTAAAATACTGTACCCAATAATAAATAACAAATCCAAGATGGCCACCACCACCAAATGGTCAATTACATTTTTTTTCACAACTCCCTTAATATGGGTAGGTAAAAGAAAGGGCTTGTGAAATTATGACCCTACGTGTGTCGGGGTTTTTTTTAATTAAATGTAACTTGTTAATACACGTTTTAAACTGAAATGATCACTAAAAACAGGATAGGTATTTGTCATGTCTGCCTTGTTAGTTTTTTTTTTAATGTTTTATGAGAATGTTTGTAATACAATAAAGCAGTAATTATCACTTATCTTTTTTTCAAGTGTAATCGATTTAGGTTAATCTGATAAGTATGTACTAAGACTGATATTAATTGTTAGGATTGAATAAGACATTAGTAATTAAAATGTTAACTATGATAAAAACAGCTAAACGTTACAATATTAATGATGAGTTTATGTATAAGAGTAAAAATTAATTACCCACAGTATTGTCCACGGAATAACAGCTTTAAAAGAAATAAGGAAATGGATGTATATCAGCGTAAAATTGTAAAAACCGTTAGATTGGAATCTATAGCTAGCGAAATTATAAACTGTCGAAATATTGTCAACTGAACATACAGCTTCCAATAAAACGCATTATATTTCGTTAGATTATAATCTGTCGAAATGAAACCGTAAAAGAGATAGATTAGGCTGACACAAATAGTCGTTACGAACTTTACTTTTAAAGATTTCACAGACAGCTTAAAGACAATATTTGTTGGATGAAGATGCTAGGGATCTCTTACCTTAGGGTACCGGATCTCATGATGCTGCGTGTACTGGTAGTTGACAGACCCAGGAACACCATAGTGAGGAACCTTCATAGTCCTGACGTCGGTGTCATCGAACGTAACGTACGCCATCTTTGTTCCATCTTTTGAGAAGTAGATGGCATTGTTTGAGCCGAACACTTCCTCTGTAAAGATTTCGTAAGACTTTTAACAATTTGTAATAATACCTTGGACTTGGAAACAGGGATTGTAACTTTAAAACAGACCTTTTAGTAATCTATACTAATATTATAAAGCAGAAGAGTTTGTTTGTTTGTTTGTTTGTTTGTTTGGTTGAACGCGCTAATCTCAGGAAATACCGGCTCGAATTGAATAAATATTTTTGCGTTGGATAGTCTATTTACAAGCGGGAAATTCACGCGAACGAAGTCGCGGGCAGAAGCTAGTAGTTTAATATAGAAAATCCTATATTTGATAGACCATAGAATTTCTATTATGAGAAAATTAGATTTGAAACTTGGAAACTTTTAGTGTATTCATACTGAACCTAAACCAACTAACGTAATAGTTATAATCATCTCTCATTGAGAGGAGGCCGTGTCCCAGCAGTGGGAACATTATAGGCTGATGATGATGACTTTTCCCAACTATTTTAAGGTCGGTTTTCAGTACAACCGGGTGCAGTTGAATACCAGTATTTTAAATGGAAGGTCTACCTATCTGACCCCCACAACATAGATACTACTGGGTAATACGATACCCCTTGGAAATACTGGTTGTCAGACTTTTATTTTTTCTTTTACCTTACGTAAGTAATACTTATGTTTCTGAAAAAACAAATGTTTCAGTCATTTGTTATGAAGAAATACTTCACTTTTAACCTATTTGATCATAAGTTCTCTCTTGAGAATGAAATATGATTGATAGTACTCATATATTTGACAATAAGAGATATTTTTACTACGGCTTCAATTTGATCGAAAGCCTCTTTGTATATTGGATCAGCATGCATATCGTTTAATTTCCCTTGAGAGTGAACGAGAATGCTTAGCGATACTCGAAATTCTGAGGGAACCATTGACGCCTAACTGAACCTGAGTAAATAAAAATTAAAAATTGTTTATGTACCTGTCAGCTTCACATTGTAAAATTCGTTAGATTGTAATATAACTAGCGAGATTGAAAGATTGTAAGTTTACAATATTACGGTATCACTTCGATAGATTATAATCTTCCGAAAATGAATGCGTTATATTGTAATCAGTAGGTACGTTCGATTGACAATATTTCGAGAGTTTACAATCTCGCTAGATAGATTACAATCTACGGGTTGTACAATTTTATTGTGACATATCCCAGTCATACACACAGACACAGTTTAAAACAAAGTGGCACAAATACAATGAGCATAGCGTATGGTGGCGAGACGATTTCGACGCGCATCACGAGGGTTGTTCCGAGGCGGCACAGGAAATAAGCACATGGAAGGAATTGGGGGAGGCCTTTGCCCAGCAGTGGGACCGTACAGGAAAATTAAAAAAAATAAAAAATAAATAGTAGTATAGACATTTGTAAAGATTTTGGTTCACAGAAAAGTCTATGCAAATAAAATAATGAACCCTGTCTCCAAAAACGAGGAGACCGGTATCTTATGAAATAATCTTGGTTGATGGTTTTACAAGATATGAGATGGTTTTAGAACTGTACTTGTCTAAGTTGCTTGTGACTCATAATTTGAAGACCATTATGCTAGTATGGAAGGAGAAGACCTGCTATAAATTGGGATAAGGGCATGAGAAAGATCATGATGATGTTTGGGACAAGCCCGCCACACTATTCCTAAACCACTGTAACTCCTGAAAGCCAAAATAAACAGTGGCGACCACCAAAAATGCGCCGAGACAATGAAGCTCGACGAACTCCCGATGATGATGTTTGATAAAAGGTTATTGGTTATTGATAAAATATAGAACCAGCGAGTTTAATACGAACCTTCATACACCCAATCCGGGATACCATGGTATTTGATATTCACTTCTCCATCGACGGTTATCTGACGAGGATCACTGCTCAGACTGTCCTGATAGTAAATGTTGTTCTGGTAGACGAAAGCCAGGGCATTTCCAATGGGACTCCAAACAAAGTTCTGAAGGAACGCATCGTCAGTTTCGATACCCGGAGGGTTGATATTTACAGTAGCGCCAGTCATGATGTTCACAGCTGCGTAGCGAGCGAAGAAACTGTATCTGTATATCTGGAAGAATTGGAGAAAGGTTTAGCGGTTTTTAGCATAATCAACTAAAACAATGATACTACAGACTGAATTTCTGCCACGGCGGCCGATCTCAACAAGGAACCAGGAGATATTACAGTACACAAGAGTGTTCACTCTTTGTTCTTGAATAAATAGTAGTTCTTTTACATAAATGGTTGGTACATCGTGAAATACAAATTTTATAAAATGTCAATTAACTAGGGTTCCAAAGAAACAGCTTTGTGTTAGCATCAGACGGATGGACATGAACACAGTGGAAACTTAGTAATCGAGTCCCGCTAGTTACGGACAAAAAAACACGCCAAAACAACGTAAAGTAAGTTTGATAGTCCTAGCTGTCTACATAAATTGACGATGAGTTTAAAAGATATGCAGTCAAGAGTAAGCACCATTTAGCTTGTAACTTACAAGGGCATAACATCAGTTGAACGACTCTATAAACAGTTTAAAAAGTGTAAGTGATGTATTCATAATCTCGCCGTTCGTCAACAAAATTAAACGTAAGCGTAAGTGTAAGGCAAAAATACGAGAAACTTTCTACACAAGTTTAAATATTAAATTGTTGAACCTTTTCCAACTACCTATTTTGACACCTTTTCTTCGATAATTTCTAATGAATTAAAATGCGTGAGTTAAGCCCCGTTTCTACTATGTCGTGACGATTAACTAATCGTTAGTTTTTAGTTGGCAAAACTCGTGGACGACAGTAATCGCGCGCATCGTCCTATACCATATAGGGTGTAAACCACCTCATCACAAAGCCGTCAAATAAGCGATCTGTACATTAAACTAAGGAACTTTACGCAAAAAATATTGCTGGGAAACAACTTTGTTTTTTGAGGTTATAATTCATGTTTTGTGGTAGAACTCAATCTAACGCACTTAAAACATTGTGCTGATGGATGGATTGAATAGTACGGGGGTTGTGGAAGTGTTAAAAGTCAAAATCTTACAAAAAAAAAAAAATGTATAAAAAAAACTTGCCAAAAACTTTGATTCCACTAATCTCCGTAACTAGAAGGTTCCCAGGTATGGTGTAGAACAAAAAAATGATCGCAATGATGGGGAGAACAAGTGCCTTTCGGCTTCGTTAAGAGGTGTTTTACACCCTTTATTATTACAAGCAGAGCACAATCCGAATTGATTATGAAATTCTAAATTAATTCGAGCGAAACTCCAGGTAAAAGTTAGTTTAAAAATAAAATAACCTACTACGGTAAGTACATTATAAAAACCGTGAAGGCTAATTCCATTGGAGGGCAGCACGTGATAAAAAAAAAGATAACATTTTTAAAAAGCTCACGGTCACTCTCCAATGGTAACAAAGTTACAAAAATTCGATAAAACTGTCAAATTGGGTCAATTTGCTCAGCAGTAACTAGGTCAGCCGATGCAGTGTGGGACGCTTGTAAAACTTCGGCTCTTGTGTTCTTTACTTAACACCAACTTGAAGTGCACAAACTAACTTAAGTGCACAAACTTGTTATCTACTTAGTTTCACACCTGCTCCCAAGGTGACTTATGCATGCACTAGGGAAATTGTTTGGCTGGCTGCAGTTTTTTTAACAAGTAGTTAAGTTAAAGTGAGCTAGTATCTACTTCAATTTCTTTTTAGTTGGAACTTAGTGACTGTTCAGTTGTATTGATGAAAATTAATTTAAACAGAATAATTAGCTTTTGTTTTTGTTGTATGTAGTGATAACTTTATCCGATAATTTGTCCAAACTTGATGTGTTTGTCAATATCGATACTCATCAAGTTTGTGGAAGACGTTTCCTAGAATTTTAATTGACTTTACAAACATTTTTAAAATACGTTTTGTAATATCAGAAACGATACAGAAAAAAAGTACATTGAAACGTTTTACTGCCGGACTAACATTTTGTGAGAAGACTCAAAGTGAATTATCTTTATCAAGGGTTCTATTTAGCTGCCACTTTTAACTCCTGGAAGCTTTGTCAATAAGTGCCAGAATGCTAGAGTTCCATGTATGTCGAAGGTAAAGTAATGAAAGAAATCCCAAAAAATCTGTACGGAAGACAACTTTAACTGATGGGAAACACACTAAGACCAAGGAAGCGGCACATCAATACTATATTATAAAGCGGAAAGATGTGTAGTTTTGTGACGATGTTACGAATAAACTTAAAAACTACTGGACCGATTAGAAAATAATCTTTTCACTACTCATCCTCGGAAAAAAGGTCTGCAGATGCCTGAGGTTGACAGTAATACTTTTTAGCCCTAGGGAGAACCGCTTTCAACTGACAGATGTCAAATAAAAAAAAAACAGATTTTAACGTTTCTATTGAACTATGTTCTAACTTTCCATACTGCCACTCAATTACAGCACGATGCAAAATTGAATTATTTAAGTTAAGTATCAATGTAAGAATAATTATGTATTTTTGAAATAACTTCATTATAATTTAGTTTCAACAATTTCTTTAAAATAACGTAGATTTGGGCAGGATATTTTCCTTTTTTTTTACCTATGATGAAAATTAAAAATAATGGCTGAGCTGCCGACCGGCCTCAGAAAAAATAAAACAAAATATCCGATCTTGATCTGTTTTTCCGATTGATACATATTTTTATTTTCCTTGTATTTGTAATGAAAAGCAGTGTTTATATCGGGTTAAAGACTTATTTATTCCCTCGAACTATTGGCGCCCTCACTACGTTTGGGCCAAACCCGTCTCGGGACTAAATAAATTACTTTCACCCATAGGGTAACAATGTACTGTTCAGCAATAAATAGCTACATTATCAGCAAGTAACTTAGGCTATAAATTATTTTGAAATCATGATAACATTAGTTTGACCTAAGTATCACAATTTTTGCGGACGAAGTCGTGGGCCAGTAATAAATAAAAAAAAAGATTTCAATAAAAACAGAGCAAAATCCTTAAAAGTATTTACACAGAATAAAAACGTGTCATGGTAGTATGCACATACAATAAATCGGATTACGTTACAATAACTGCCGCGGATAGTGAAAGGCGGCGCCACTGGTCCATGTATTTACAGAACGTGCTTTTGTATTAAACAGTATTATTTTAGTATTACGTATTTCTGTCGACATTGCTTTTAATGTTTGCCGTCTATATGAGTGTTTGTACAATATGGAAAGCAATTTGCGAAGTGTAATGAGAGGCTTTAGTCGCCATCATTGAACAATTTTCAATGTTTTCAACGTGAAATTAATTTTATTTTGCGCTATGTTATGGTTTTAAGTCACGATGTACAAATGTTTAGCCTTTCCCAGTTAAATGAAGAACGTTATTAATGAAATTATCTGTCTGGCCTTTTTCCAACATTTGTAGGGGTCGGCTTCCAGTTTAACCGAATGCAGCTAAGTATCAGTATTTTACATAAAGCGACTGCCTATCTGACCTCCAAAACACAGTAACTAGGTAATACGATACCCTTTGGTAAGACTGGTTGTCAGACTTTCAGACTCTAAATCTTGAATTGCTACTGTCTTGCTGGCGGTCGGTCGCGCACTGTCGGTCGCGTACGTCAGCGAGAAAAACAGTAGCAAATATGCGGCGCTGACGTCAGCGTCGCTGTATGGTAGTATAAAGGGTGTAAAACACCTCTTCGCGAAGCCGAATGGCACTTGTTCTCCCCTTCATTGCGATATATTTTTTGTTCTACACCATACCTTCTAGTTCTAACCTTCTAGTTACGGAGATATGGGGGGTCAAAGTTACAACTTTTTGACAAGTTTTTTTATTAAAGACAAGTTTTTTGGTAGAATTTTAACCACCTCCACGACCCCCGTACTATTCAATCCATCCATCAGCACAATGTTTTAAGTGCGTTACATTGAGTTCTACCACAAAACATGATTTATAACCTCAAAAAAAAGTTGTTTCCCAGCAATATTTTTTGCGTAAAGTTACTTAGTTTGATGTACAGAAAACCACGGCTTAACCTTGAAGATCGACCAGTGCGGCGGTTATTATTTAGCCAAGCGCTCCTCGTTTTGTAAAATTGGTAGGAAATAAGATCTAGGTATTGCTATTATATAAAATTTTACTTTTACTTTAAATAATAATCAGTCTGTCAACTTTGAACAATGATAAATATTGTAGGTCCAAACAAACAACTAAAAAAGATCCCAGTGACAGGCAAATGTAAAAAAACTTACCGGAGCAACATTGTATGCTAAGATGACTTCTTTACCGTCAGGAGACAACTGCATCACCCTCGATGACGTTTGCAAAATCTGTAAGACAAAGAAGATATTAAAAAATCATGAATTTGCGGAACGTAGAATCTGGATTAGAGCGGCGAAATTTACCTCTAAAAACAAGATTCAAGAAAATTTCAGGTCAAGACTTTTACAGCGCTTAATTTCCAAAGGCAGGTACTTTTTACTGTTCGAAAGAGATATCGCGGCCCCGGAACGTCAAGGGCGAGGAAGGAACATGGATGGTTTTTAGTCAGTAAAAGTCTGACACTCCCTCCGCCCAAAGTGGGAGGGGTCATTTGATGATTTTCAATCCAATAAAAAAAGATTCGTTTAAACATATTGCTTTGAGAAATGTATCAGTTTAACATCCTGAACAGCGTAGATTTTACACAACCAGCAGTTTATGCTGGAGAGGAATAAAAATTAAAAAAAAAGGTATTACTAAAAAACAACCCAGTTTGGACCCCAAGTCATCGGGATCAAAATTGTTCCAAGTAAAGTCTAGTGTCACTCATTTCTAGGAATGCCAACAATTACCAATCAACCTATTATACAGCGTGTATGACTAGTTAATTCATATTACCCACGTAAAAAATTTCAGTAGTATGTTTTATATGTGACAGCAGCTAATTACACAACATTCTTAATATGACCACACTTTTCTGGTACATGCTGTGTGATTAACGAATATCGGGTAATCGTAACATAGGAATCAGGGAGCTCCTCATACTTTGCAACCTAATCAGCTAGGAGGACCGAGGACCTTAACAAAGTGACTGGGAGAGATAGGATGTGGAAGCTGAAGGACCTGATAGGTTTCGCAGTATACTGCCATAGGCGAAATGGATATGTCACCGTAAAATTGTCAAACACGTTATATTACAATATAACGTGTTTTTTCTCGAGATATTGTAATGTCTCGAATTATTGTCAACTGAACATACGGAAGTATCTCTGCCCCCATAATCGGGACTTGGGGCACCCTCCCGTTAGGTTAGTTAGGTTCCTTTAAACCCTGCACTCGGAAATAGGGGCCCCGCGAAGCGGGGCTCCGTCGACTACGTTTTTTAGGGGGAATATAAAGTGTTTTATGGTTATGTTATATTAATCGGTATTTCTCAGGAATGGTGCATTATCTTTTCATGCGAGTTGTGCCACTGGGCAAGGGGGACTCCTCCTTCCCTCCACACCGCATAAGTTGACTACCATCGCATGTATTTCATGAAAAATAATGCGTTTTGTTGTAAGCAGTATGTCCATTTGACAATAATTCGAGACTTTACAATATCGCTAGAGATATTACAATATAACGTATTTGACAATTTTACGATGACAGAAATATTGATGAATAAGGCCGTGGTCTGCTAAAGGCTAACCATGATATTTATGAACTTTACTGAAACTACAGGAGCTAGACCCGGAGCTGGATCTGTATCAGTTAGGTTATATGACTTGTACGAAGTAATAATATAAGTAATTACTACAATAGAGATGATTCCTGATTGATAAAAATAAAGTGTCAGTTAGATTATGTAAAAATAATGGATCCGTGTTCTTTGCTTTATCCAATCTAATATATAAAATTCTCGTGTCACAGTGTTAGTTACCATACTCCTCTGAAACGGCTTGACCGATTTTTATGAAATTTTATATGCATATTCAGTAGGTCTGAGAATCGGCTACTATCTATTTTTCATACCCGTAAGTGATAAGGGTTATCTACCCCTAACATTTTTTTAACTAGATATAATTTATATGGCAAATCAATGTTTGCTGGTCCGGGTCAGCTAGTTAAATTTATAAAAATTGACCAAGATAAAACGCGTCAAAGATCACGAGGGGGGGCTTGTGACTGTCACTTTCCGGTAAAATGAACTCAAATCTAGCGTCACACGAGTTTTAGACGCACTGTATCGTCATAATTTTTTGTTTACTTGAAAACCGAAAAAATGTTTCTCCAATACTTTTTTAAAATCCATCTATTCCTACTTCGGTCTTTAGCTAATCTATATCTATATCTATATATATAAAAATGAAACCCGTTTTCCGTTGTCACGACATTGCATGAAAACGGCTCGACCGATTTGGCTGATTCTTTTTTTGTTGTGTTTGTTATTGTCAGGAGAAGGTTCTTATGAAAAAAAAATGTAGTAGTAGGTAGGTAGGTAGTAGTAGGTAGGTAGGTAGCTTTTTCCCTCTTATGTGACGCAGACGAAGTTGCGTGGGTCAGCTAGTCAAGAATATAATTTGATGCACCTATCAATCTAGGTTAAGGGTTTCGAGTAGATAATGTAAACACCTTGTTGAAACTAGATATTCAAATGCCAAGTAACAAGCCTATACCCACGTTGGGAATACTATTTATTTGCCAATAGTAACTCAGTAAACATAGCCGCCTTTCATAGTACCTAACAACTTTTATAAAATCTATCTAGTTAGTCAATTGCGAAGAAGTTTTTCCGCGAAAGTTAGGGCTGTTACACACTTTGTCGGAGTGAAAAAATCGAATATAAGTAAACAAGCTGTTCGGCTTAACTGAAAATGCGCTGAGCAAACCTTATCGTGATTCAGCGATGATAGTGGGCCGACTAGCACGAGCCTAAAAAAAGCGATTATGTGCAGTAACGAAAAAAATTAAAACGTTATACCACGTCTAACAGAAAGGGTATAGTCATATGAAAGGGTGTGCTACAGGCCATCAAACTGAACAACTTTCTCCATGGAACCACCATCGTAATCGCGAAAAAAATTTCAACGGCCCCATACTAAATTCCAATACCTACTCGACCAAATGTATGAAACAGCTGAAAAAGTTGTTCAGTTTGATGACCACAAGCACACCCTTTCATATGACTATTACCCTTTCTGTTACACGTTGTATAGATCATCGTTTGGTCATGTTGAAACAATCTGTAAAATGCGTGTGCGCTATGTAACTGGCAATACCAGAGCCCGACGTCTTAGACGGACAACCACTGACCTTCCACTGATCTAGATGGCGTGGCGTAAAATATTTATTTTTCATACCACCGAATAAGGGCCATGTTCACCGAAAAGATAGTTTTTTTTTTTTTTTTAGGATGGGAATTCATCAAATGACTTCTCGCACTCTGGGCGGAGCGGGAGGGAGTGTCAGACTGTTACTGACTAAAACCCATCCATGTTCCTTCCTCGCCCTTTATATTCCGGGGCCGCGGTATCTCTTTCGAATAGGCCCGCAACCCCGGCAGGGTGTATAGCACCCCTTAGGTAAGGTAAGTGCCTTCAGACAAGTGCTTTTAAAATTTGATTTATGGGATTGCTTCGGAAATTGATGTGTATGAGGTATTGTGAATATATTCCTCTTTTATTAACTCAGTTATGGTGAACGTCGGTCGGAGTTTTCTCGATTTACATTTAACAAAATAGCACACGATGTATGAGACATGTTCATGATATTAGCGTCTCTGTGTGGAAAACACTGACTTATACATTTTGAACGTATTATAGCAGTGTCTGATGAGGTGACAAGTGGTGACAAGTAATAGCGAAGGCATCAATATCTGCATCAGCCTTTTCCCAACTATGCTGGGGTCGGCTTCCAGTCTAACCGGATGCAGCTTAATATCAGTATTTTACATGGAGCGACCGCCTATCTGACCTCCACAACCCAGGTAAAAGGCTCGGACCCAGCACGGTCTAGCGTGAGTCATCCTTTAAGGCGATTCGACGAGCTAAATTAGCAACTCTATTTGTGGTAAATTATTATTAGTGTTATTTTTTATTTGTGGTGTTTCAAACTTCGTTTGAAATGCTGTTAGAATAAAGTTCTAATCAGCTTGCACTACAAAGTAGTTGTTACGTCGGTCACTGCGGGCAAAATAGCGCGAAATGAGTGGTTTCGATCGATTTACAAAAAACTATTGATTGGATTAAAAAACTAAAACACCATCATGCTAATATATTGCTTGTAGAATTATTTACCAAAAAATCAGAATGATCGCATGCATACTTTTTTGTTTGAAAGATATTTTTACAGACAATTTCGTGATTTTTTGTATAGTGCAAATTTATTGTATTATGTTTTCAAAACATACATCCATAGATCCTGAAGAATATCATATATTTTGTCTGGGCTTCTTTATAGCAGTGAATCAAAAAAAAACTTAATACGTAATTATGAAACTCGCGTTTAGGTCATGTAAACGCCTTAAAGAGAAATGAAATAAAAGTTTCTTAAGATTTCAGCAAAGAAAATGTCACTCCACAGAATGAAGGCACTTCCTTTGTTCTCGTCGCGTTGGAAAAAGCGTCTTAAGTGTTATGTCAAGAGGATTTACAATAGCATCTTTCTGTAGCTACTAATTTACTTCAAGAGGCAAGGCAAGTATTGAAAGTCTCATCGCTCATAACCTTGAACATTTTACAGACTGATTAAAATTATAAGTCAATATTGACGTCTGTATCAATTTTATCAGCTGATTAAATATCAAACTGTACCTAACATACCGAACCCGGATAGTATCATGTCAACGATAAAGAACCTTACAGATTTACGGACATGTTGCAAACACAGACAGTTTATAAACGAGGCCTTGAGCTTTTAAGAAAAGACTTTGAAAGAAGTTAACTTTTTTTCACTCCTTCCGGTGTATTGATAAAATGGCCTAAAGGTGCATATTGATGCACCTTTAGGCCATTTATTGACCAAAGTTACTTTTTGTATAGTTTCTGCCTGTTAAGATAAGCGCAATAGCGGTCAATGCTACTTCCCTAATATTTCTTCGTACCAACCAAAACAAATGAACTACTCGTATGTTTCGTTTTTCAGAATCAGAATCAGATCTTTATTTGCTTTGAATGTATGTTGTACATAATTGATGAGATTGGCTACAGTCTACCTTACGGCATGCATATTATTACATAAATTAAAATATTCATAAAACCAGAACAATGTCAACATAAAATAACACAGAAATTAAATTGAAGTCAATTAACAACTATGTAGATAAACAAATCAAAAATTAAAATGAAGTCAATTTTCAATTAGTCAGGTTCAGGTGGTTCATGGTGGTGGTGGTGGTTGGTGGTCAGGTGGTTAAATTTGCAATCATAAACAATCATAATCTGCATAAACTCAAATCATTTAAAAAGTCTTTCATTGAGTCGTAGTAGCATTTGTATAAAAGTAGTGCAGTCACCTTGGATTTAAAAACGTTTACAGAACAATCTTTAAGACCATGAGGTATTTTACGAGTATTATAAATGACAGGACCCATTGTCATAATACACTTCCTTAACAGTGCTGTTTTGTAGTTATCCATATGCAGCAAGTTCTTGTATTGGGTTCATATGCGGTAAGTTCTTGTATTAGAAAAAAAAATGAAGATCACGTTATACAACGATTCAAGACTTTGGACAGGCTTATTTTTACCCGACTACGGTAAAGAGAAAAGGAAGAGTTCTTTGGATTTCAAAGTTGAGAACTTTAGTGAATGTAGATGGATCAATGACCGCTATTACGATTTTAACTGGCAGCAACTATTGAGCCACATTTTTCTGCTATTACTTTTGCTGTACCTTTTTGTGATTCACTTTTAACCACTGACCTGGGTACTGTTTATTTTAAAATTGCATTCTATAGTTTCTGTTACCCTATAAGAAAAAAGCTACACATATCGCTTGAGATATTTATTCTTTTTTTTTTCTTATACCATCTATATCAGTCTAGTGGTCGCAAGCGCGACTGTTCAGCAAGAGTTCCTGGGTTCCGTTCCCAAGTCGGGCAAAGTGTTATTGAATTTTTCGATCAGGAAATTCTCAGTAGCAGCTACGGACTATGGATTTGTGTCCGGTCGACGGCAATAGGATTGCCCCTATAACATGAGACTTGAACATAACTGGAGAAATGAGGAGGTGTTCTATGGTACACCTGTGTCTACTCGTTCTGGGAATACAGGCTGATGTTATATAACTAAAACCAGTACAGTGGAAAGTGGAAATTACGATTTTTTTCCTACTCCTCCGTTATATTTTCTGATTAATTTCGTTGCGGGATTCAAGACAGTTAAATTCTCTGGGAATTCATCGAGCTTCATTGTCTTGGCGCTTTTCTGGTCGCCACTGTTGATTCTGGCTTTCAGGAGTTATAGTGGTTTGGGCGTGTGTGGCGGGCTTGTACCAAAAAAAAACTAATATAAAATGTTGAGCTAACCTGTGAGGAGTTATAAATGAGCGGCATGGTGCTATCAGTGTCCACGTCATAGAGCACCAGGTCGCCATTGTTGTTCCGGAATAGCACGTCCGTTCCTGCAATCAAATGTTTATAATGAAGACATTTAAAGATTGAACACGATTACTTAATTGGTTTCCCAGGTACAGTTGGCATCACAGGTGAGCGTTTTGTTTGGTTTTTGCTTTTTTGTCACTTGCAAAGTTTTTCGTTGTTCAATACGAACGGGCTATTTTTTGCAAAGCTACGTAGTATTTGCAAACAAAAGAAAAAGAAAGAAAGTTTTCATGACAACTCCCGGTACGTAAATATCTTCCGTCAGTTCACAGTTCACACCGAGACGCGACGCGACGCAGCGCGACGGTACTGGAAGTGATTTTGCGCTCCACCACGCGGCGCTTTACTCCACGAACTGATACATATTTCATTGCAATATAAAAATATTATCTCAATAGATAATATTTTTAGTAATTCTATTAAAATGAGCGCGTAGAGTCCGCGTCTCGATGTGAATTGACCCTTTTAAATAAAACTCTGAGTTAAGTAGCAGTAAAACAGTTTTACTTTCAGCACCACCTTCCAATAAAGTAAAAAAGTGAAATTCAAATTGTCGATTCACTTTCCGTGCTGTCAGTACTTGCAAGTAGCATGTTTACCGATTGGCAATAATATTGGTGCAATTCACGGTATATTTGGTATCGTTAGAGGTTGGACCGGATCATATCGGAAATTGGAATTAACGAGCGTGTAATAAATGTTAGCCGTAGTTTTTCTTTGCATTTTTGCTAATAGTATGTATAACGCAGAAGACATTATATACCTAGTAGTTTTTTTTGCAGGGTAAAGTAATTAATAAGTAATCGTCGGAGCGTAGTCGATCAGGGCCTTTATTCTGCTATTACAATAGTGTCAGAGTATTCGATCATTGATTTCATAATAATCAAGTTCTATCAAATTATGACAAGTTTGTTAATTTTATTATCATAATGGCGCCATTATGACTTCTCAATGAACAACCACTGACACTCCATTGAAAGAAATGTAGAATATTAATCTCGTACACGAAATCTGGCAAGAATAAATGTTCGCATTTAGTAGTAGATTTCGAAAACTATTTGTACTAAGGGTTTTATAATAATGATAATACGACAATGCAATTTAAACACAATTTTATGACGAGACCATTGACCGACCATTGTGAATTTAGCAGATTACGAACTTTAAGCAAAATGACAATGTTATGAGAATGGAATCGTGTTGGAGTGACGAATTTATTAAAATAGCAGAATTAGGCCCCAGGCACGGTGTCATCCAACATATGGTTACGCTGGATAGCCCGTACCTGATCCGACAGTCTTTGTGCGTATCTTACACAGAGAGAGCATTCGACCACGGTACGCAGTCAAGTTGCTTCCCCCCTCAGTAGCCCCGTAATATGCGCGCACGACATTTTCATTAATGGACTGAGTCCATCGCATGGGCGACACATTTCCACCGGCAGCGCGGACCCTGCTCGGGGCCTGTTGGCCAATTTGAAAGTAATTTAACTTTTAATTATGATGTAATTAGAGATTACAATTACACAACAGTCGTTTATCTGCTCAAATTAATTAACTATCTCATAAATAATCTCACTTTTTTGCTAATTTAAAACATCGTTACTCCAAAAATGCTGAAGTGAAACAGTTCAATATTGTAAGCAATGGACGTACAATGGGTAAGCTACATTAATTAAAAAATAATAAGTTTTATTAATAAACTAAATCACTTTCATACTACGATCAACGTGTACGACCTTTTATCATACATCATCATCATAATTATCTTGCACTTATCTCAATTCATGTAGAGTCAGCGCAGCATATCTTCTTCTTCATACTTCAAACGAACAAACAAACATACTCTTCTGCTTCATAATATTATATTGTACTAGCTGACCCACGCAATTTCGTCTGCGTCACATAAGAGAGAAAAACGAAAGGAAAAATTGTCGCCGTTTTTGCAACATTTTTCATTCCTGCTGCGCTCCTAATAATTGTAGCGTGATGTTATATAGCTTAAAACCTTTCTCGATAAATGGACTATCCAACACAAAGAGATTTGTTTAATTCGAGCCAGTAGTTCCTGAGATTAGCGCGTTCAACCAAGCAAACAAACAAACTCTTCTGCATTATAGTATTATATATTATATATAGTATAGATACTCGTATAATATAGTATAGATGCAAAAGATTGTGAGGATGGATGGATGGATGGATGTTTGTTACTCTTTCACGCAAGAACTACAGACCGGATTTGAATACACATAGGAGTCTTTATCCTGGCAGTAAGATGGCTGAGCTCCACGCGGGCATAAACTAGTTATTCATAAACTCACTTTTAAAACCCTTTAAACTACCTGGCCTGATACACACATAAACTTGACGTGAATAGGCTACCTCACTAAAACCCGACAATATAGGCCACCCCATTCACCGACCATTTCATTCATATACCGAGCAGAACTCCCAAAAGCCACACTTCCTTATAAAATATGTTTTCCGTGTTCTCGTTTCAACAGGTTTTTAAATTATGTACATATATTTACGTGCATTCATTTGTTATACATGTATTTTGGTCAATGGCAAAACTAGTTTCTGAGGTATTCATGCATGGTTTTGAATGCACTGGACTGTATAGTGCTGCATGGATATTTTGGCGCTTGAATGACGTTGTCAGGAGGAAACATTATGAGCGCATTTGTAGATGTTTTGATGACAAAATTTGATAGCGGCTTTTAGTTCGAAATCTCGGTCATATGCCAAAAGAACCAAGCTGCACTTATAAATGACTTCGTAAGAAAAAACAAAACACTACCCGGTAAACAATGTTTATTGCAGATTTTTGTATTTCATGATGAGGAATTTCAGTTGTTTGTCTGGTAGCCCGTTTTAATAAATAAACAATTAGGACAGTTAATTTAAAACTGTATATCCATGTAATTAATGGATCCTACTCCATTTTTATCATGTATGATTGCGCTCTGAGGAATAAACATACATAATTTTTATCAATTAGATTTTTAGAGCGCAAGTAATGGTTGCGCCTCAAGGAACAATTTAGTTGCGCTTAGAAATAGGTGCGCTCTGAGGAATACCTAGTTTTAATGTACCTTTATGCATCATCCGACTAATTTTTCCCAGCTGTCAGCTTCTGGTCTAACCAGATATACCAGTATTTTAATTGGAGCGACTGCCTATCTAACCTCTAAACCCCAAATAATACCTTCATACCACTACTGAATGTAAGTGTTAACAAATTTTCAATAGCCTTATTAAAACTCGCACTATTTTATTTTAGTTAATTTCACCTTGAAAAAGTTGCTTTATCTAGTTTAATTTGCGATTTTTCGAACTGCTGCAATTTACAGAAGTAGCTAGATGACTAAGCAATAATGGTGGCTTCGTCAAAAATTCAAAAGAATCGTTGTTCTCTTACCATTACCCCGATTTATTTGCCATATCATGCCAGTCCATCCATCGTTTCTTTTGTCTCCCTCTGCTCTTACATTCCTACTCAAAACACAATATTTTTCTAATTCATTTGTATCATTATGCACATACCACGACAACCGATTCAATACAACTTTAAGTTTCTATATTTTAAAAGCGTGAAGAAAATTGACGAAACTGCAATCAGTTTAAAAAAAAAACTGAGATCATAATAATCTACGATGTATCATCGAAAGGAAAAAGTAAAAAAGAAACATTTAACGGACTGAAAAAAGCAATCTTACAATATCAAACTTTGCAAAACCCCACAAGTTATCTGGCGACAAACTTGAGGACGATCCACTTAACTTTTAACAAAGGAAACTTTGTCTAACTCCGATCCGTATTTTTTCTACTTATTCGTACTTGACCGACCTTTTTCTTACATCTTAGACATAAATACTTTATGAGTTCTGAGTCGTGTCCCACGGGCATTTTTGAACATTGTGTTACCTGCCTTTACCTAAGAAAGTTTCGGTATTTATGAATGAATAAATAACTAATACTTATATTTACTAAAAAAGGAAACCAATTTTCTTGCTTCGTTTGTTTTCGGTCGGTTCTTTGGCATATTGAACAAAACATAATAAAGTTTATCAATTTGAATAATTATTAATTATTCACGCTTCCGAAATCCTTGGCTTTTATTTTTGGTGTTTTTATTAATAATGGCGCTAAATAATAAACATAAACTACAAGGATAAGACCTACACGCATTCTATACGCCATTTTATGCAATTCCTTTTGGGGAATCCCCAACAATTTCCCATAAGGAGGAATATGTAAGTAGTGACTCTTTGGCTATTATTACTAAAAGAGTCAGTGACACACTGTGATAAATTATCTTATTAGACTGAGCATTAAGTACCTACATCCCCGCAAACCAAGCCAACGGTTTCCATGAAATATCCTTGTTGCATTTGGGTGCTCAACACGTTCAATGCGTAATTTGTAAGCATATAATTAAGCTGAAGAGTTTGTTCGTTAATTTGAACGCAAATGTAATTGAAATGGATATTCTGACTAAATAAAAAAACTTCTGTCTGCTTCTCAAAAACTATGTGGAGCCAAGCAAAAAGAAAATTCTCAGAGGCGGGTGAAAACCACAACACAGACAAAGTCTTCTATAAAACACCATGCGTACTATAACTTTGCAGATCGTCATAACTCATCGTAAACACTGGATATAAAAGTGAAAGGTACATGCAACGCATATTTGTGTTTATTTTGATGATTATCTACCAACAGCTTTGTCCAAAAATAATTGGCATACTGACCTTAAAAAATATTAAATTTAACTTCGGATTTACATAACAATGGATATTTTATTCTTAAATCCATTATTTACGTTACGTTATCTTGCATTTGGGTAATTTGCGTCATTATCCCTACAAGGTAGACCTGTTGCTTATGTAATACATACAACTGCACGCAATGTTTACCAGTCGGGTCGTAATCGACAATTTTATTATGATATTGAAATCCAGCCAGTTTTGCAACCCACAGTTTAAGGGCAACGGTGAATTGTGAGAGAAAAGAGTACAGTATAACGGGGTTATTTGGGTTTTCGGGCTATTAAGGAGCTCCTGGCTAAATAATAACAGCTGCTCGGGTCGATCTTTAAGTAAAACCGTGCTTGCCTAGGTTGATCTGTGGATGGGTGACCACCATTGCATACCGAGTTTCCTCCATGCCTCGGAAAGTACCTTGATGTTGGTCCCGTCTGTCATTTGTAGATCTTTGATAGTCGTTACAGGTAGTCAGTGGCCCAAAATGTCTGACAACCAGTCTTGAGTTGTATCGTATGAATCAGTACTAACTGGGTTGTGGAAGTCAGATAGGATTCGCTCCAAATACTGGTATTCAGTTGCATCCGGTTAGACTGAAAGCTGACCCCAACATAGTTTGGAAATGGCTAGGCAGATGATGATTCGAATTGACTTTAGGAGTCAGCTTGACCAATATATTGCTTCACTGCAGTTAAATCACTACTTGACTTTATAGATCTCTCTACTTTTTTACTTCAATCTGACACTCAAGACATCTTTTTCAATCCGGATATGTATAATCTCTTATACGCGTAAAACGTACAGTATGTTACAGGACACTTAAAGTGTGCAGTTCAGAGTAGCGTTTCTTGTCAGGAAAATTTCCATCGAAATGTAAAACTTGGTACAATTTTTTTAATAGTTCTGTGAAATATCGCCTGCACAGATAAGTTGGTTGAAGTGTACCGTAAGGAAGTTTTGGATGACATCGAGACAGCTTGTTTTATGCCTCCATAAATGATGATGACCATGCCGCGCCGTGTGTTAGCAGTAGCAGTAGCACAAGTCGCTCGGTAGGCTCGGTAGCAACTCGGAAGCGAGAGAGCGAAAATACATTACCATACAAAATTGCACGGTCGAGACTCGGTTAGGACCCGACACGATCTAGCATGAGTCAAGCTTAGCGCCAAAATGAATATAGTCTTCTTCACGTAGATACTCAACCAACATAACAAGAACCTTATTTTCTCAATTAACTATGCACGAGTAAACTCAACAGTATACCAATATGTTATGTTAGAACACTGCCCCGGAGCACTATAAACATCGATTCTCCGGTCGAAGATAATTTTACATAACTCATGTATTAGAGAAAATGCTTTATACACTCGAGAGCAATGAATCCGGGCCACTTAAAGAATCCTAAAAATCTCGGAAACTAAAAATGCTAGGTTAATGCAATAAATTGTATTTAATAGACAATGTAATACTCCTTAAATGAAGGTATTAAAACTTCTTAGTTATTGTAAAGTTATATCATAAAAAATCAAATTTGAAAAAGGGCCACTTTCGAAGATGGAACTCCGAAATTACAGCATTTGGTTTTGCTTTTGTTTATAATCTGTCATATATGTGGGTACATAAACCATGTTGATAGTGCTCTATATTCATTATTCAAGCTGAAATTATGTCGCTTACGCCTGAAGAATGCACCAGAATACTTACAATGCTGGAAACCGGCCGGAGTCAGCGCGATACAGCCTGGACTGTCGGTGTGTCGCTGTCAACAGTTATACAAAGAGTTCTCCGACGTTACGAAGAAACTGGTTCTAACCTACGCAGACCAGGAACGGGCAGAACCAGGTGTACCACAGCACGAGAAGACCGATACTTGGTGAACACCATGCTTCGAAATCGCTTTCTCACAGGAACTGAACTCACAAATCAGTTTCGACGCCTCGGAGGAAGTAACCCAAGTGCATGGACAGTAAGACGTCGGCTTGCTGAATCTAACTTAAAACCCCTTAGACCTGCAAACGGCCCTAAACTGGAGCGTGGGCATCGTATTTCAAGACTAAGATATGCCCAGAGCCACGTAAATTGGAGTATTGAAGATTGGTAAAAAGTTATGTTCTCCGACGAATCAAAATTTATGCTCTACAAACACGATGGAAGACACAGAGTGTATCGAAGACCAGGGGAAAGATTCAAGCAAGCATGCATCGAAGAAAAAGTAGCCTACGGTGGTGGGTCTGTACTTGTGTGGGCCGGAATTTCTTCAGAAAGTCGCACAGAGCTGGTGATCATAGAAAACGGCTCTTTAACTAGCGTAAGATATGTGGAAGAAATCCTCAATGATCACGTTGGTCCATTTATGGTCAATTTAGGTGAGGATGCTATATTTATGCATGACAATGCCCGACCTCATACAGGTAGGATTGTGAATGACTACCTTCAAGAGATGAACATTACTCGTATGGAGTGGCCAGCGCGCAGCCCGGATATCAACCCGATCGAGCATGCTTGGGACGAGCTAGGCAGATGCGTAAAACAACGAAACCCTCCCCCAATCACGCTTCGTGAGCTCAAAATTGCTCTCACAGAGGAATGGGAGAATATTCCCCAAAATCGTATAAGGAACTTGGTGTACAGCATGCCAAACCGCGTAAACGCAGTAATGGAAGCACGAGGAGGCAATACGAAGTATTAAAATTCAAGAAAATCGTAATAAAGTTCAAAAATTTCATGTTTCCTATTTTTGTTTTAAGGAGAGATCAGCAGTTTTTTTCTTTATGTAATTTTGTGTTAATAAAATGTATGGTGACTCATATTTTTTTTACTTTCATTTAAGGAGTATTACATAGTCTATTAAATACAATTTATTGCATTAACCTATCATTTTTAGTTTCCGAGATTTTTAACATTCTTTAAGTGACCCGGATTCATTGCTCTCGAGTGTACTACGCTAGTTTCCTCTTTTAAAATGTAAATAGATATTTTAGTACAAACCAGTATGTTTTTACCCGAGCGCCGGAGAGTACTGTGTTACTCACTCAATACACAGATTCCGTAGTCTCAGAACAAATGACATGCGACATGATTTTGACTTCGTTTTCCTTGTTTTAGCCTACAGTAACGGTGAGGTTTTATATAATTTATTTGTTTCTTCGAGTTCCAAAGTGCTGTCTATCTTAGGTCCTACCGATTTCACTGACGCTCTGCCACTTTTCACTACTATTCTATTTCTATATTCTTCTTCTTCGCGTCGTTGGCACGACAAATTTCATATTTTGTTAATCCGAAACTTCGACACCTCTACCGCGTCGTAAGTGGTAGAACAAAGGTTACTTCGGCTGCATGTTTTTGGGCCAAGAGGGCAGGATAAGAGGTAGTGGTGGAGCATATGTCTGCAACGCAGCTCCACAACCGAACCCCGCTATTGCATTTAGGTAAACCCTCTTGACGAGGTTGTAGTTACATCTTCCTAATATGCCTTAAGTAATTAAGTATGAAAATTGGTCGTCACTCAGGGAAGTTTGGCAACGTTTGAATGAAAAGACTATTCAGAGTTAGCTTACCTAGATCATCACAAAGACTAATGGACACCAATAAAAAAGGACCAAGTCTTAACATATTAAAGTTTCAATAAACATTATCAATAACGCTAGAAAGAGGATATTTACCATGTTTACTGTTTGGTGTGAGTTACCTACCGATACTTTGGCACTGTTGCAAGCAATATAATCACGAATAAACCGTGTTCGTGTTTATCCGTGTGCGTTTATAGCAGTATTTATGGTAAATATCCCATTTCTAGTGTTAATCATAATGTTAGTGACCACAACACTTTAAAACTTATATTTCAATAAACATACCTGTAGACCAAGTGGCATTGAAAGAAGGCGGCGAATATATCCCCTCGATAATCTCCTCCAGTTCTAGAGGAGCTGGTGGCGGTTCCGTTACTTCTGGTGTAGCAGTCGTTGTGGTCGTCGGGGTCGTGGTAGGAACAGTCGGGTCTACCGGCACTGCCGGAGTCGTGGGTCTCGTAGTACCCTCGATAGGCTGGGCTGTTCCATTGTCACCGCCTGATAGGACGATGATGAGTGTTAGCACCACTCCGAGTGCGACCAACATGGCGACGGTTCCGATAAGATATCCTAGTGTCTTCTTGCGTTTGGTTGCGACCAGGACCTGTAAGTTTTATGTAAAGTTATTACTTGTTATTATTTCTGGGAGGATTTAAAGGGGATGCTTTTGCCCAGCATTGGGATATCCAATACATTATTATGAAAGATTAAAGACAAACAAAATTGGGAAGCTAGATCCAACATAACACGGACTGGCTAGTTTAGTCTTGTTTGTGGTCGCGGCCTCGTCAACCTCCAGCAGCCATATTCTATGGCACTCGGCCATACTTTACCTATCTATCAGTAATTTTTGAATGATGAGTGGTTTTGGAAGGTCCTGCGTGAATTCTTCAAGCTTTACTTCTATTTAATATTTCCTTTATTAGTTTATATTTTTCTATTTTTTTACATTTTTAAATATTTATTTTAAAAAATTATATTAAAAACATATATACTTATATTTAATATTATTATTATAAGCCTATACACCGTGACTTTTTAGTCGTCTTACAAAGGCAGTCCAGTTCATGTTTCCGATGACTAGTAAACGTTCATAATAAAAAAAAATTGGTATTTATGACATTTGAATAATTTAAAAATATATTTTTAATTCATTATTATGACGCAAGGCGTAGTTTTGTCTCGTTGAAAATGGTTATGGAATGATCTGCTCGACTCGTGCGCTAGGTAGGTATAACTCTGCAGTTTGATACGTAAACATTGTATTATTTATTTTTCTTCGTACCTATTATCTTAATGATAAAAAAATAATAATCGCGCCTAGAGGTATTTTATGTCGGGTACATTGAGTGGACCGCTTTTGTAAGACGACTAAAAAGTCACGGTGTATTGTCCCACTATAGGGCAAATGCCTCGCTTCTCTTCTTCCAAATATCGGGATCTAGTGCGATTTTAGGTCAATCCTTATAATTTATTAATTGTAATATGAGAACACAATAAAAGGTAAAATTCTGTTAATACAGTACAATTTTCACTATTTCAGTGCTAGCGAAATCAGTGCAACACAGTCCGTAAAATTGGCTTCAATGTCAAAACAAAAGAGTTTCTCAGCCACCGTACATCATAATATTATTACCTCTATAGAGAGTCACGTTAAAGTAACAAGGAAGCTTACTACACCTACATAAATAATAATATATTAACGATTTGAAGGTAAACAAGCGTCAACTATACGGACGCACAACGCTCCAGGATCTTGCAAAAAATTATCATTTCTGAACAAAAAATTAACAAACAGATCATTAAACTTGACAAAGAAGATTTGAGATACGTATTTTTTGTTAAACTATAGTGTTTACAGTCATTACCTTTTGTGAATAAAAGACTTTTTCAACACACTTGCTCATAAAGTGGCTCTAATTTCACCGCAATTAGGCACATAATGACACCTGTAATCAAACTGTGACTTTTTCATTACTATTATTCACAAGTGAGTTATAGGTTTTTTTTTTAATTGGTTGAATTGCTTTGTTCTTAAAAAAGTTTCGATACAAAAAAGATCGTGTTCAATAGTGCAAATAAATTAATCTACCTATTGCTTGCTCATTTCATGCAACTTCGTATCTACATAGATAATTCAACTTATAAGTTTTTAATAAATGAAACTTTCACTCAAATGTAACTTTTGTTTAAATAAAACTTTGGATTCCCCATTTCGTACGTGGATAAAACGCTATCCGCGAAAAGCCAAAAAAAATAAACCTCATTCTTTTAGTCTATGGGCGATCGCCATTGTTAGATGCGCGCGCATACGAAAACTGATGAATTATTCCCGCCATTGCGAAAAAAAATTCACAACTCGTTTTCACTGTTGAAATTATAGTTATTTATTAATTCAAATGTCTACAAGTACTAGTTATGAAGAAAATGATTTATTTTGTACACCGCCCGATATAAGATGTGCAGCCCTTAACGTTATGGAAAGTTTACTACCTGAAAACTCCAAGGACAAATATCTATTTTAGTATTATTTTATTCTCAAGTGTGTTGAAAAACGTCGTATGATACACGTGTGTGTTGATGATTACCGTCCTCGGCTCTCTTAAGACCCTCGCCTAACGGCTCGGGTCTCAATAGCGCCTCAGCGGTAATCACCAACATTACACACTTGTACCATAATGTACTATTATTCATTTATTTCTAGTTCGCTTCAGGCACAAATTACAGAGGCGCACTTTCGTATTTTCTAACAATAAACTTTTGGTTTGCACATATTTTTCGATCGTACATTAGAATAACAAATGTATTGACAATGCAACAAAATTGTCAATTACAATATACATTATTTTCCATTATTTAGTTACTAACAAAAAACTTATAAGGTATGTACAAGTATTGAAAAGGAAAATAACAACAGGTAGTCAATAAATCATCTACTTATACATCGCTTGTATTCCATTTAATTTTTGTCTTTATTGTATATGCGACATATTTTCTAAACTTTGCAATCCCATTTTAAATAAAACTTTATTATTATTAATTAGATTGAGTGGCCAATAAGTAATATATAATACAGTAAGTTATTGATTACATAGGAGTTATATATATATTGGGAAGTTTCAGGAGTAAAAACACAGCCTTCCAATAAATCAAGTTTATTCACTTTATTCACTTTACAATATTTTCAAAACGATTTCTAGTGTAGCTTTAATATGTCTCAACTAAAACCGACTGTTCAGTGCGAACGCTAAGAGTAGTCTGCCTCGAAAGTCCACACTCCCTCTAAAAGTAACTTATTAAAAGTGGGGGCGGACTATCACCTGATTCTATTTAAATTTAAAAGACGTTACACCGACTAGTCAAAACAAGTAAGTCATCTTACTTGTTTTATATTGTAAATAATTATTATTGTATTTTTGATCGTTTAAATAGTTAGAAGTGAAATAACTAAGTGTAATTAAAAATATGATTTAAATGATGCATAATCGCAAATTGAAAGTCGTTAGACTGATCAAACGAAACAAGTAGGTTGATTATTATAAACAATTAAAGTAAATTATAACTAGATAAGTACATGTTATTTATTACCAATATAATAATGCTTACAGCTCGGCCATCCTGTTCAAAGCAAGCCCCGTTGCTTTTGATTTTACATATTGAAACTTTAATTGGTAGTAAATAAAATGTATTTTTTTTTAAATATGAAACATTCACAAACTCGTTTAACTTTGACTATAGTATAAAATAAAATCTTACCGATTAAAATATATCAATATTCATATAATTATTTCATATTATTTATATAGTTTAAGGTTTAATGAGAATTATAAATCTAACAGCTAGTTAATATAATGCAGTGTTTCTATTATAATATTATCAATCAACGGCTATACTAAAATTAAAATACATTATATTTAATTTATACAGTATCAATTTCATTTTCATTATTATCAGTATCATCATCTGTAGCAATATCCCTATCGAAACTCAACCATGGTTGTATTTTATCAATAGCAACAACATTTTCGTAACGCTTACCCTGCTTTCGAGTGAGAGGAGTATCCTCTATAAGAAACCTATCATTCGGGAGCATTTTTACTATACGGTATGGGCCTTGATACTTATTTACTAACTTTTGAGATCTACCGTCATGTGGTACTTGCCTTTTAACCCTAATTAAATCGCCTTCCGAATATAGTGTAGCCACTTTCCTTTTTTTATTGAATCTTTCAGAATCCTTAACCTGCTGTTCTTTAATAAGGTCACTGGCTTTCTCCCTAATAACCGTTAATTCTTCAGGGCTGTTAACGTTTAAAGTTTCATTGATAACGTCACTTAAAATACCCTGAGAGCGGCTGGTAATATTAAATCCAAATAGCAATTCAGATGGGCTTTTCCCCGTCGTCTTATGGGTGTTCGTGTTCAAACCTACCTGAATATCCGCAACGTGGTCGTCCCAGGATTTTTCATCCTGGCCATGACATGATGTTGATAAAGCGTCAAGAATGGTTCTATTGAACCTCTCGACTTGGCCGTTGGCCCTGGGTGTCGCGACGGCATTTTCAATGTGTTTTATCCCATACGAGGAGACAAATGACTTAAATGTTTTACTGGTAAAACTAGTTCCTTTGTCAGTAATTAACCGCGACGGGACCCCGAAATAGCTAATGTGATCCTTTAACACTTTGACACTAGTGACCGATTTAGTGTTCTTTACCGGAGTCATATTAATATATTTGGTAAACCCATCGATTATTACAAGTAAATAACAATTACCCCTCTTACTTTTTATGAATGGTCCAAGATGATCCGCATGGATGGTATGAAAGGGAGTAGTATTTTTTTCTATAGGATGGAGTTCGCCTTCACGTTTTCCACCGGGAACTTTGTGGTGAGCGCATTCGAGACAAGATGAGACATATTTTTTTACGAAACGTCGCATCTTCGCAAACCAATAATGTTTCTTTATGCGATCAAGGGTCTTGTCAAAACCACAGTGACCTACGTCGTCATGGTTTCTTTTCACTATTTGCCAACGTACCCCCTTTGGTACCAACCATTTCAGTTCACTATCAACAATGCGGTATACACGCCCATTTTTAAGTTTATAATTAGTACAGTAATCTATCACTTGATCGGAAGTCGGGTCAGAAAGTACATGTTTTATTAATTTGACTTCTTCGTCGACGCTTTGAACCGTACTAATCCAATCCTGTCCTAGTTCTGCTATGGACAGGCAATCAAGTACATGTACATCGGGTGAGTTATCTTCGACTGGATTTCGGCTCAAAGCATCTACGTGAGCCATTTTACATCCAGGTCTATACTCTATCGAGCAATCAAATTCCTGGAGCTGCACCCACCATCGGGCAACTCGTGGAATGATATCTCGTTTTGTTAGTGTATATCTTAAAGCGTTGCAGTCTGTGAAAATCTTAAATGGTATTCCTAACAGGTAAACTCTAAAACGATTTATGGACGCAATCACTGCCAATGTCTCAAGTTCATAGGAGTGGAGTTTGCTTTCGTCTTGTGAAGTCTTACGACTGAAGTAAGATATTGGATGAAAAACACCATCCGAATTGGATTGAAGGAGAATTCCTGCAAGACCATCTTTGCTAGCATCGGTGTGCAGTTGTGTTTCGGAGGCAGGGTTATATAGTGCCAAAAGAGGGCGCCGGGTAAGCATCTCTTTAATTTTGGCAAAGGCCTGAGTATGCTTTTCGCTCCACGACCAAGGTATGTCTTTTCTCAAAAGGTTAGTAAGAGGTGAGGTAATAAGAGAGTATCCTTTGACAAAGCGACGGAAAAAACCTGATAGACCTAGAAATTGCCTAAGTTCATGTTGATTTCGTGGTAACGGAAAGTTTGATACAGCTTCGGTTTTCTTAGACCCTGGGCGGATACCTTCACCACTGACCTCGAAACCGAGAAAATCGAGACTACTTTGAAAGAAGTTGCATTTACTTAATTTTAGCGTAAGCCCTCCATTTTGAAGTAATCTAAGGACTTCTTCCAATCTATTGAGGCCTTCAGCAAAATCTTTACTTGGAATCAACACGTCATCCATATAGACAACGGCATATTTAACTTTAGCTTCCTGTAGAATTTTGTTAATGGTTCTTTGAAACACCGAAGGAGCATTAACTAATCCGAATGGCATGCGGTTATATTCAAATTGGCCATCGGGGGTTACGAAAGCTGTTTTAGACTTAGACTCTTCTGATAGAGGTATCTGGTAATAACCAGAAGCTAAATCAAGAGATGTAAATAGAAAATTACCAGATAACCTATCCAACTGGTCATCAACTAAAGGTAGGGGGTAGTGGTCCTTTTTGGTTTTCCTGTTTAGAGCCCTATAGTCGACACATAGCCTCTTTTCTCCGGTCTTCTTTTGAACTAAGACTATAGGGCTTGCATAAGGAGAAGAAGACTCCCTTGCAATCCCACTGTCAAGCATCTCTTGAACCATATCCCTTACTAGGTTACGTTCAGATAAGGACAACCTATACGGGCGATAGACAACGGGTTGAGTATCGTCCAACTCAATTATCATCTCGGTGGTATTAGTGATTCCTAAATCTTTCAGATTATTTGAAAAACGATCTCCATATTTGGAAAGTAACTGCTGGAGTTCAAGTCGTTCTTTTGTACTAAGCGTCTCTCCACAATAAATTCTTTTATCTAACTCATTTTCACTAAACTGTACACTAAAAGACTGGAGGCAACCGGCTTCAATAGAATTGGTCCTAAATAAAGCCCGTGTTAGCAAGAATTTTTCTTTGAAGGTAATAGGATTTATTGTTGCATTGTATATTAATAAAGTGCTCCTACCATCTTTTATATTATATTGGCCAGGATACAAATAATACTCTTCGCTTTCAGGGCCTCTCAAAGAACCATCAACCAAGATATAACCAGTGACTAGGGGATCTGATTTGACCGGGATGCATTTGGTGCTATTGCTGGGTACAACTACATGAACTCCAATGTTCAGAGTAATTTTGCTAGGAGTAAACCTTTCAAAGATCAGCCTAGTTGGAGTTTTTGTTATAACTACATCTGGCAATTCGGTAAAATTGTGACCTAATAGAACTGGTTGATTTATTACATGATCTTCGACAATGTATATGTTAATAGATTCTTGTATACCTTGAACTTCTACAGAAATTGGTGCAAATCCTAACGGAATAACTACATTACCACCTATACCCCTTAATATTGGAATGTCATTTGAACAATTTAATTGGAGTCCAAGGTCTTTTGCACTACTTGATTTGATTAAAGAACACTGGCTCCCCAAATCAACGTAGCATTTAATCAGATTATCGTTAACTTTTATATCCAATATATATTTATTGTTAGCATCATCAATATTTAATGCTGAAACTTGTTTTTCACTCCTTTCTTTATCTTGCCCCAGATTTTTGTCTAGAAGACCCTTACCAGATTTATATTTATAACAATGCTCCAAACGATGCCCTAGCTTATCGCAGTATGTACACTTTACTGCTGGCTTGCTACATTTAGAACTACGATGACCCATTTCATTACAGTTAAAACACCTAACGTCACTTGATACACTATCTTTAGAAAGACCCGACTTTGAAGTGGAGGCACCTCTACGATCATTACGAGAGCGAGAATCTAGATGTTCCCTATCCCTAACTTGACCGACCTTTACTGTCCTAAAATATTTTAATATCTGCTCAGGTTCAGAAAATTGAGCCGCTTGCGCGCCTACCTTAATCGCTCTATCCTCTACCCCATACAAAATGCAATCGACGGCTTGCTTGCCATATATTTTGCAACGATTTAAAAGATTAACCTTGTTATAGTAATAATGCTCCAGAGACTCGCCGTATTTCACTTTCTTATTTAACATTTCGGTCAAAAGCTCGGCATAATCCTCGCGACATGGGAAAGATTCAATTAATTTCTTTTTCCATTCGGACCAAGAAAAAAGTAAAGATGGTAATCCTTGATACCAAGACTTAGCGACACCGGTTAATTTAGGTAGGGCGTAATGAATGGTTTCTTTATCCTCCCAACCATAAATTTCCGCGCATTCTTCGACCTTGGTTAACCAGGTAAGTACAGTCTGTTCCTTTGACATAGGGTCAAATTCCGGAATGACATTTGTATTGAAAGTTAATCGAGGCTTATCCGAGCTCTTGACACGATCCAAAATTGAAATGAACTTATCTAGTATATAAGATTCCTTACGTCTAGAAACACGACGACGTTTACTGTAAACCGTACCTTCAACATCAGAATCTTCAGAAGATGAAACTCGTTGACGCCGCCGACGTCTGGTAGGCGAATATTCACCTTCTTCGGCATCGCGGTAGTCATTATTCCCGTTAGATCCTCTGGTGTAGTCATTTTCACCCCGGCCCTGTTGCCTGGACACTCCTGGGTTAACGTCACGACCCCGGCCCTGTTGCCTGGGCACTCCTGGGTCAACGTCACGACCCCGGCCCTGTTGCCTGGGCACTCCTGGGTCATCGTGATTGACACGATGGGAAATATACATATTAGGACCTCGACCCTCTTGATTGGGTACTCCTAGGTCTGGACCTTGACCTGTGCCAGGTGCTCCTAGGTCAATCACATGATTTGACAGCCTTCTGTCAGAGCCATAATTCTCGTGAGGATCCATTGCTGAAACTGACATTAGTTTGCTTAATACATGAAAAAGGGAGCCGCAGACAACTCCAGGTTCTTACCCTGGTCGATTGCCGTTAGTAAAGAGATAAGCAATTGCCATCATATATTACCAGAGCATAACCCTGGTTTTATATAACGTAGACTACAGAATGCATGCATTCCCCAGAAAGTAGCCCTGGTAGGATGCATACAACTGGTAAGAAACTATACATTAAAATTAGACAATGAAAAGATGCAAGTTTTGGTTGAAGTTCCCCTTGTGATACCTGGCTACATGTAATCCCAGGGAGTAGCCCCGGCTAGATACATGCAGCAGTATCAGAAGCATGTCAAATGTGCATTTTAAGATGTTAAAATAAAGCACGCACCACACAGGAACCCTGAATGGTGCGAGCCCCCCTCAAAATCTGCTGCTCACCACCCCAGGGAGTAGCCCTGGCATGAGGTTTGCAGTGACTCCCGTAATTTCAACACAATAAAATACACATCAATCAAGTAAAGAAGATCAATGGAAAAATAAAGGAAAAAAAATAATGATCGTGCATTGTAATACCAGCTACATGTAATCCCAGGGAGTAGCCCTGGCTAGACACATGCAGCAGTATCAGGAGCACAATAAATGCATATCTTAAGAAGTTAACTAGGCACGCACCACACGGTACCCCCGGATGGTACGAGCCCTTTCAAAATCAACTACTGACACCCCCAGGGAGTAGCCCTGGCAAGAGGCTCGCAGCGACTCATGAAATGTTAACTCGATAATATATACATTCATCAAGAACCAAGAAATAAAAATAAAAAAAAAAATAAAGAAGGGGAAAAAAAAATGTTTGCCCTATGTGACATCAGCTACATGTTATCCCAGGGAGTAGCCCTGGCTAGACACATTCAGCGATATCAAGGATGATGTATAATAATAAGGAATCAAAATAAAGCACGCACCACGGGGTAGCCCCGTATGGCGCGAGCTCCCCTAAAATCAGCCACGCACAACCCCAGGGAGTAGCCCTGGCATGAAGTTTGTGGTGATCCACATAGGTAATGTTTGACTCGTTATTAATTACACTTTTCAAGAGAAAGAGAAAAATTAAAATAAAGAAAACAACAGAAAATAAAAATGGAAAGAAATAACTTACGTTTTTTTTTGTGTGTAGGCGTAGCGAATATCGAGGGATAACCCTCAATATAATCCCACTTTCTGAAACTATTGGGAAGTTTCAGGAGTAAAAACACAGCCTTCCAATAAATCAAGTTTATTCACTTTATTCACTTTACAATATTTTCAAAACGATTTCTAGTGTAGCTTTAATATGTCTCAACTAAAACCGACTGTTCAGTGCGAACGCTAAGAGTAGTCTGCCTCGAAAGTCCACACTCCCTCTAAAAGTAACTTATTAAAAGTGGGGGCGGACTATCACCTGATTCTATTTAAATTTAAAAGACGTTACACCGACTAGTCAAAACAAGTAAGTCATCTTACTTGTTTTATATTGTAAATAATTATTATTGTATTTTTGATCGTTTAAATAGTTAGAAGTGAAATAACTAAGTGTAATTAAAAATATGATTTAAATGATGCATAATCGCAAATTGAAAGTCGTTAGACTGATCAAACGAAACAAGTAGGTTGATTATTATAAACAATTAAAGTAAATTATAACTAGATAAGTACATGTTATTTATTACCAATATAATAATGCTTACATATAGTATAGGTGTATATAAGTGGGTCGAGATTTGTAATGTTCAATAGGGTTTTCCTTAATAATGTGGTCACGGGTTAAGCGGTGACGGAGCAGGTTTCTTATCTCCTGGTAATTTTTAAGTACGACAATTATAACTCTAGTGCTATAATTTACCTTTGTATGAGTAAACAAGTATGCCAAAAATGATTAGAACCTACTGAGTAGTTTAATATGGATACTATTACAAGAAGATACGCAGAAATTTTCCAAAAAAAAAAAACATACATCACTTTTCGACTAGACGCACTGCACTGCAATCCAAAAACCACTATTTATAAACTACACTTAAGGACACTAAAACTCATATTTTTTTAAATTTTGACGTAACAATATTGCAATTAAATAATTGATTCACAAATGAGCGGCCATTCCGCTCACTGAACAAAAGTGGAATGGACTCGACACGAATGTGGACCTTGATTAAGTTTTTTACATGTAACTTACTCTACCGGGGGTTATCGAAGGTTATCTGCTGTTCGTTCAACATTTAGCACCAATTACGTATAGGTTATGCCTCATTGTAGTAAGTGGTAGGTAAGTGGTCTGATTAGTTTATTATATTCATGTTTATTTTATGGATGATTATCGATGGCTATACAGCAGCCCGTGCAACGCCAACTTGTGTTGGTATATGTGGTGTTTTTTTTATGAAATAGTGCATTGTTAACATTGCCAATTTTATAATTGTCTGTCTTCCTTACGAGATGATCAGGTGTAAGCTGAGCCCCTCTTACGTATATAATAAAACTAATATGAGTAAGTAACTACTAATATATCACCGAACTTTTTTCTACATCTACAATTTTAGAGACAAAAAAACTCAAATAGTACTGGACCGATTTCACCATTAGAATGCTATATTATTCCGGACTGCCATGGGCTTTAAAAATAAATTGTCCACACGTGCGAAGCCGGGACGGGCCACTAGTTAATTAAACATGTCAAAACAGCTTTAATTGTACTGTTATTCAAATTAAATCTTGTTTTCTATAAATTCATTTGTTGTTTTTTTCTTATTAAGTATACAGTTACCATCTAGTTGTTTATTATGATGCACGTCTAGATTCGTTTTACGGATCTTCAACGTACGTCGTCATAATATCTATACTATAATTAATTTTATAAAGCAGAAGAGATTGTTTGTTTGTTTGGTTGAACGCGCTAATCTCAGGAACTACCGGGTCGAATTGATATTTTTTTTTTGCGTTGGATAGTCCATTTATCGAGGAAGGCTATATAACATCACGCTATGACCATTAGGAGCGCAGCAGGAATGAAAAATGTTGCAAAAACGGTTTTTTTTATCCTTTCGTTTATCTCTCTTATGTGACGCAGACGAAGTTGCGTGGGTCAGCTAGTCGTCTATATAATAATGTGAAAAGATGTAGGTACTTATGTCTGTCAATGATGGACGGGGGAATTTCTCTTTATCTTTACTGAGTTGTTTATCTTGCAGTTACAAAGTCATTAGTATATGTGGCAGGTAATTAAGTTATTAATGACGTATTTGATATAGCTAACGACTTTTTAATTTGATATATTGTCGCATTTAATCTACAGCGGGTTAATAAACCTGTACTATAAAAGGCCCAATAAAAATTGTTTTAATTATTTTGGGAGCTATATTATGTTAAATAGATAGGTACAATTCTCAATAATGTATCGTAATTTGTCATCTAAATGCTCTGCAATACATAATAACATCAAAGTTATATAGTTCATTGTAAATTGATATCTGTACCAGCAATTTAGTTGGTACTACATTTCTGGTTTTTCACGCGAATTCGATATTTTTGTACAATTGGTTGTTTTTAAGTTACATTATATTCCAAGTACTGTTTATTGTTGAAAACCAGCGCAGTGCTGTGGACGCGATAACAATTATTTTAGAAAGACGTTTAAATTTTTTAACTAAGACATCAGTTGTCCACGAATGCGAAGACCATCATCAACACAGCGTCCAATCCTGAAAACAGGCGTCCTTCAAAGGTCGCCTCTTAACCCGGTATTGTGCTATAAGCATCTAGCGGATTTTACAAAATTTACCTTTATTTTTATTCCACCATGCTGGCTTTGTAATAGCATTAGCCAACAAAATGTAGTAAAGTCAAAAAATATCACAGACAATATTGACACAAATGCTGCATTTTTGCTTTAAAATTTGGCCTACGGCATCGCCGCGTCGTCAAATAATCGGTACTGCATTTCCTATAGCGACAACTAAATTAACATTTAAGGTGCTCCAGGGTAGCCGGCGAAATACAAATTGTCTTAAATTTTTGCAATTTGCAAGCCAGTGCTAAGTTGTATGTTGATAATCTAGGTATGATTGAATTTATTACTTAACTAGATTGAATAACTATTTCGTGAAAAACTCATTCAATTTAGTTACGTGAAATTTATTTTTTATTTCCATATGGTTCAGTTTTTGAAAATAATTAGCAATCAAATTTTGTTTTTTTTTTTCATTATGGTTCAGTTTTTGAAAATAATAAGCATTTAACTTTTCTTTTTTTCATTATGATTCAGTTTCTGAAAATAATTAACGTTAAAATTTTTGGATTTTATTACATTATGGTTTGTTTTTGAGGTAGACTTTCTCAGGGGGGAATAGTGGAATAACTCAAAATTAAAAGGGGACTTTCTGGATTATTCTTACATTAGGGTCCAGTTTTCCCCCTTAAGGGGGATTCTCTTAAGGGGGATTAGTGGAATAAGCCAAATTGAAGGGGTGTGTTGATACTCCTAATATTGTGTCACTACATTTATGTGTTACAGCCACGAATCATATTTTAATCGACATACAACCTGACATCAGTGTCGTCGAGTGTGACGTCAGTGTGTTTTTTTTCTTACGTTTTTTACTTGCAAAAAACAAAAAAATAAAAAAAGTGAGAAATTAGGTTTGCTCCTGTAAGAAACACCAAGTCTGCATTAAGCTCGCTTTTGTACATAAGCTATATCATTGCAATGTAAATTTATACTTCTTATTTTGTGTGGAAAAAAAAAGGAAAATTTGAATTTCGTGAGGTACCCTGGAGCTACCTTAAAAGGAAATTATGGTTTTGAAGTCTCACCTGGTCACTGGTTCCCATCTCCAGAGTGGAGTTGCTGTTGTCCTGCGCCATCTTGGTTGGGGAACAACTGTGAACAAAAAGTATACTATGAGACATTATCCTCACTTATATCAAAATAATTAATGCATACCTATAATCATTAGAAAATGAATGTTAAATATAATTATCACTAAGTATTTTATATATTTTAATATATTTGATTTATATTTTTGTATAATTTCACAAAATATTTAAATATTTAAACTTAGTTTACCTAATTATGTACCTACACTCACAGACTAGAAGTAGGTATTCAAACCGTCAATTGCCAATTTTCAGATTCTTACTACATTCATTTGCAATTCAACTATGTTGTCCATAGAATAGATTTGATTCATGTGGTGAGGTGAGATCGAAACACAATTCTGCGAAAATTGTTACATCGATGACTATATATCGTCTTTATCCTCACATGCCAGAATAGACTGGACATACGTAAGTATGTATTTGTACAAACACATAAAATATATCCCTGTTTCTCATTATAAGAAGAATTACGTCAATGATATTAATATATTGATTCGTACAGACGGCACATAAAGCTACTACTTACAATATGTCAAATTCCGAAATACTTTTTCAACTTTACTACATGAATTAAATAAAGTCCTCCGCTCTGTCTGTCTGTTTGCGATACACTCAAAAACAACTACGTAGTATATAAGTATGTATATTATGTATAAGCACATAAATCTCCCTGTTTATTATTTTTATAATTTAATTATATTTAATAGATTTATTTACAATATATACACACTAACTAGAGTTAGTGTACATACTTTTATTTCTAGTATAGATACTAGAAATAAAAATATGTACAAGTATCAAAAAGGATTACAGGGCATCGAAAAATTCTTCCACATCGCTGCCAACAGGAAAAGGGCCCAGAAGGCTGTCAGCATTGCCACGTTGGTTGGCAATGCTGATTCTTTGCCCTAAAAATAGGCCCGCCCTCTGGTCACGTGAAGAGTCGACCAACAGTTTAGAGATTTCTCGAAATACTAAATGGGCACTCGGACCCCATGGCCCTAGATATAGATTCTCAACTCAATACATATTATTAAACAAAGTCCTCCGCCGCGTCTGTCTGTCTATTCGCGATAAACTCAAAATAATCTGCACCGATTTTCATTTTGTTTGCACCAATAAATCGAGTGGTTTTCGAGGAAGGTTTTAGTAGATAATTTTACACGGCCAAAGACGCGAGTATCAGCTAGTTTTTGCTAAAGTATCAGGTTTATGGTTGATTGAAAAAAAATGTAACAGTCAAGTTGGCTAAATAATAACAGCCGCTCGGGCCGATCTTTAGGTTGCTTTGGTTGGTCTGTGGAGGTTACCACCCTTACATACCGAGTTTCCTCCGTGCCTCGGAAAGCACGTTAAGCCGTTGGTCCCGGCTGTCATTTGTAGATCTTTGACAGTCGTTACAGGTAGTCAGTGGCCCTCAATTCTGACAAACAGTGTTACCAAGGGGTATCTGTCGTATTACCCAGTTACTGACTGGGTTGTGCAGGTCAGATAGGCAGTCGCTCCGGGTAAAACACCGGTTAGACTGGAAGCCGACCCCAACATAATATTATGGGAGAAGGCTAGGCAGATGATGATGTGATGGCGTCTAAAAGGGTGTAAAACACCTCTTCACGAAGCCGAAAGGCACTTGTTCTCCTTGACATTGCGATATTTTTTTTGTTCTACATCATACTTGGGAACCTTCTAGTTACGGAGATATTGGGGGTCAAAGTTCCAACTTTTTGACAACCTTGTTTTTTAAATACAAGTTTTTATTGTAAGATTTTTATACACCTATACGACCCCCGTACTATTCAATATATCCATCAGCACAATGTTTTAAGTGCGTTGCATTGAGTTCCATAACAAAACATGATTTTTCAACCCAAAAAAAAAAGTTTTTTTTTTCCCATTAATAATTTTTGCGTAACTTAGTTTGAATACTTGGTTAACGGCTTCGTGTTAAGGTTGTTTACACCCTGTATAATGTGGCAACATGAATAAGGAAACCAAATACAATTAAATGGCTTCTACTGTACTTTGTTTGGCTTGTGAACTTTAGAGAAACTAATTCCCTTGAGACAACAGAAGTCGTGAGATTTACTTTACACTCAGGCGCTAAGATTGCAGTTCGGAACTTCAAGGTGGATGAATAAGTAATACGGAAAAAACTAGGTTTGAATTTAAAATACATTGTACGGTCGAACAAGCTAATTGTTTTACAATTTAAACCACAAATTACATTGTTAAGTGTAAACCAAATAGCTTGTTCAACCGTACAGAAGAGTATCTTGGCACTAAACATGTATATAATGATGCAAAGACAGTGGAATACATAGTACCTATTGTACATTTTGTTCTTAGGTCCATGTTCACCGAAAAGATAACAGCCTGATTAGCTAAAAACACAGCTGTCACTGTGACATATTACCATACAAAAATGAGTTTTAAACAGCTGTTTTAGATAATCATTCTGTCATCTTTTTGGTGAACATGGACCTTAGAAGACCACAACAAACAAACAAACAAATACCAATATAAGTTTTGAAACTGTCATGATCACAGTAGACAGTACAGTTTAGAGTAGAAACGGGATATTTACCACGTTTACTGTATGTTTAGTAAACAATCATAGCCTAACCTTTTCCCTACTATGTTGGGGTCAGCTTCCAGTCCAACCGGATGCAGCTGACTACCAGTATTTTACATGGAGCGACTGCCTATCTGACCTCCACAACCCAGTTAATACTGGCTAATACGATATCACTTGGTAAGACTGGTTATCAGACTTTTTGAGCCATTGACTACCTGTAACGACTGACAAAGATGGACAAATGACCAGCCGGGACCAACAGCTTAACGTGCTTTCCGAGGCACGGAGGAAACTCGATATGTATGGGTGCTCACCCATCCACAGACCAACCTAGGCAAGCACGGCTTAACCTAAAGATCGGCCCGAGCGGCAGTTATTATTTAGCCATGAACTCCTCGGCAAAATCGGTGTAGTATGTTTAGTAAACAATAAACATGGTAAATACCCCGTTTTATCATCATCATCATCTGCCAAGTCTTTTCCCAACTATGTAGGGATTGACTTCCAGTGTCACCGAATGCAGCAGTATTTTACATGGAACAACTGACTATATGTCCTCCACAACCCAGCTGGTATTAGGATATACGATATCCCTTGGTAAGCGGTTGTCAGACTTTCTGATAACTGAAATAAATAAACAACAGACGAAAGTTTTCTTGATATACTTAGGTCCATAGATATATGTGTTTTAGGTCAAAAAAAAAGTTGTTCTCTCTGGATACTTAATTAACTCTTTACCTGAATATAAATTTATTATATCTATCAAGACTTGATTAAGGTTGAATCACCATAGCTTACGGTTTTTTTTTTGCAATTTGTAATAGTAAAGGATTAAATGAACTCAGATTGACTTTTTCATGAAATGGTCATTAAATGGGAAGAAATAAACTTAGAGGGTTGTATAGCACTGTGAAGCCATATTTATTTCGGTCGCGAATCATATTTTACCAACACACAACCTGATACTGACCTGGAAATAGCAAAAAACGTTTTAGCATTTTTTGCCTGAAAGTATATGGTGTTGAATGTAATTTCGAACTTTACTCCTTGCAGCACTATTATAATCTACTAGCTTCTGCCAGCGGCTTCGCCCGCGTGAAGTTTCAAAATTGTCCCATGGGATCTTACTACCGGGATAAAAAGTATCCTATGTGTTAATCCAGGTTATAAACCATCTGTGTGCAAAATTTCATCCAAATCCGTTCAGTAATTTTTTCGTGAAAGAGTAACAAACATACATCCACGCGACGGAAGCTTAAAAAATCAAGTAATTTCTCCCGTTTTCCCAACATTTCCTTACACTGCTCTGCTCCTATTCATTGTAGTGTGATGAAAAGTATACTATAACCTGCCCAGGAGTTCGAAGAATAACTGATGTTATTTTTTTTAATTGGGGTTGAGTGAGAATATTATAAACGTAAGAGTAAACAAATATAATAATAACAAATCTCCGAACTGCTAAGCTATCGGGAGTTACACGTGTTATTGTGAGTCAACTATAAAAGATAGACATATGCTGTCTTGGGATATTTTTTATATAATTTTATGTGGAATATTTCCGTTATACATGATTTCTATGTAGCTTTAACCATTAAGGCTGCACACGCGACGGAAGCTAAAAAAACCAAGTAACTTCTCCCGTTTTCCCAACATTTCCTTTCACTGCTCTGCTCCTATTAATGGTAGCGTGATGAAAAGTATACTATTACCTGCTCAGGAGTATGTAGAATAATTGTACCAAGTTTCGTTAAAATCCGTCGAGTAGTTTTTTTTTCTATAAATAACATACAGACAGACAGACAGACGGACAGACAGACAGACAGACAGACAAAAATTTTACTGATTGCATTTTTGGTATCAGTATCGATCACTAATCACCCCCCGATAGTTATTTTGTAAATATATTTCATGTACAGAATTGACCTCTCTACAGATTTATTATAAGTATAGATATAGATAGATGACTATTTGAACTATTTTCTTTTTTACTCTCTGCTCTGACATCGTAGTGACTGAATGTGTTATTTTATTTCTTTCTACAAAATAAAGTCAACTACTTAATTACTAGGTTATTAATACTATAACGGTATCGGAAGATATATTTGGGCAACACCTGCCGAGATTTATCCAGAGGGCTCAATTCATAATAGAAAAAGGTGTGCAACTGTGAACATTGTCATTTTGTATTAATTTTGGTGTTTTTATTTTTACTAAGTAATTTTACTTATTTTATATGATGTGCTTTTCTATTGTATGTGTTCAAAAATGTATTCTATAATGTTTGTCTTATAGCATCGTATTGGAATAGTCTGTAAAGATGTTATAATTGGTGTAAATAAATAAATAAAATAAATAAATAGTTGTGATTTACCTAAACCCATCAATATGATTCACTGCAATAAAGAAAACCAGAAAAATATATGATAGTCTTCAGGACATATGCTAGTATGATAGTGTTTTGAAAACACAATATTATGAATCTTACTCGATAAAAAAAATCAAAGTTATCTCTAAAAAAATCTTTTAACCAGTAAAAACCATAATAACTAAAATACATGCGATATTTCTTGATTCTGATTTTTTGACAAATAATCCTACAAGCAACCTAATAGCATCAAATATTTTAATAATATTTTAATTTATTGTAATGGTCAGAGAAATATGTTGTTACGTATGTAATGTACGTATAAAAATACGGTCAGAATATCTGATAACACAAATCTATCTTAAGCCGAGTAATCATTATTGTTTTGTCTTATCTAAGCTAATGATATCGATATGAAAAATAGTTGCTATAAAATTACTCGAAGTAATCTAGTCGTACAAGTAGGTATAATTGTGTTTGAGAAAGTCATGCTCATTGATAGGACTCGCGTGCCAGTAAATAAGATATGTATACATACATGTTGTATGTGGCAATGACTTAAGGTTTAAAACTAATTAACAAAATATAATCAACAGGGCAGGTTTAACGTTATTGGAAACGGTAGTCGCATTACTGATATCAGCTAATTTGAATTAAGTTATTAGTAGAGATTGGCCGACTATGTTTTTGATCGACTAGCCGACTGGCCAACAAGTCGATTGCAAAACGGCCGAGTTGACGGTCAAGCCGATCTTTGCTTTCGATATAGTTCAGAAGGATCCAGGGCTGCATGAATTACGTGCATTGAGGTCAACATAGGTAGGTACTCACTCGAAACCCTGCAATCATAGTTTTTTTGTTAAATTTGTATTTATATTTATCTCGATTTAAGCTCAATTATTGATTACTAAGGAAATATTTCCAATTCCTAGATTATAAAGGGTGACTGGTAATAGTGTACGATACTTGTTAACATAACATACAACTTTTACTATGGGACCAAACATGAAACGGCGGAAAAAATCTACTGCTCAGTACAATTTGACCAGTTATGTGAACATAAACACTCAAATTGTCGGCTTTCCCGACTACTTGGTATATCTCTAGTTAACAGAAAGGCAACAAACCCGTTACTGATGATGTATCGTCAACGATGCCTATGAACATTATCGATACAAGGAGTTAACTACTTCCCCTGAGAGTCTAGTTAAGTGGTTGATTTCATGTTTTTCCAATGAGTTTCAAGATTAGTTTAGTAGCTTTTCCGTAGCTTACGTCAGATCCTCATTTAAGACTTCTCCGACATTGTTTTCGCTAATACACTGTTACTTTCTCAATGCCCTCTGTCTAACGCCACATTGTAAAATCATTCCGTCAGTGTGCGGGTAAGCAACAGACGGTGACAAATAGGTAATGGCGAAGTGTTTCGCTAAGTGCTTAAATAGCTATGTATGTGTCTTTATATCTTTCTATCGCTTGTCAAAATGAGAGGAAAATGAAAGATTTTCTTTATGAGCATTTTTAAAATAAGTAGTTTCCATGAACTCGGTAGATGGCATTGATCAGACTACGTTACTAGGTGCCAAAGCCAAAACGCTTGAAAAACACACGTCTTATACGATTGTCGAATGACACTTTCGTTTTGTATAAGCTTCCGAATATAAAAATTGATTTTAAAAGAAATTATCTGACGTTTTGTTCCTAGCAGTAACGTACGAGATCAGCGCTGTCTATCCAGCGTTTAGGGAAGAGTTGAAAAAGAAAATCCCACATTCATCTCTTATTATAAATGATAAAATCTCCATACTACCTTATTACGAATGGTATAATAACATTGAAAATAAATAAATAACCTGACTAAAAAGTTACATGAAGTCATAAATAAAATACCTATCTAATCATAATCAGTAGGTACAGACGATGATATTTAATTATTTTATCAATATCACGAAAATTCCCAAAGACATCTTCTTCAAAAATTTTCGTGTAATTGCCACTCGCCGCTCTCGGATCTCTAGAAAATTTCCAATACTCTGTGGATTTCAATAAAATCTTAAAACACAATTTATTTTTCTTCCCCAAAAATTCCATATTGCGTTCTCAGTTCAGAGTACGTCGAGATTTGATATTTATTGCTATTTCAGCCAAGAAAGCTAGCAGATAACTGCTAGCTTTCTTGGCTGAAATAGCTAGTTTGAAGTTCGAGAGGAAATGCTGTATTTTCCTTCAAGATTGGTTTGGAAAATAAAACCTTGTTTATGTGAGGGCTGAAAATTCGAAGGCATGTGTGAGATGCTCACTGTGCGTTGTGGATTACGGTCTACTAGGGGATCACAGATTGGACACCTATCTCCCAGTAATGGACATGTTAAAGGAGTATTATGTCATTATGTCATGGCTGTACGAGGTTCGAACATGGTCATTGAGCGTTTATGAATAACTCCAAATCATCTGTCAAGCCTTTTCCCAACTTTGTTGGGTCGTCTTCCAGTCTAACCGGATGCAACTGAATACTGTACTGTACTTACTGAATACTGTACTGTATTTTAGAATAAATAAATAAATATAAAATATAAATATCGCTGGACATTACACACACGATCCGATCACTATCTTGCAAGAGAGTAGGAAAGATACCAGTACGGTTCGCAGAGCTTACAAATACAGACCGAAAACCTACCGACCTCGCCGCAGAGGTCCGGCGCGAAATCCCCGATCAATCCCTCCCCGACCCTTGCTCGAGCCAGCCCGCGACGCTGAGCCTGTAGTATTAAATCAGTCCCTAAATAAGGACAATCAGATCCAGCCTGTCCCTTTGCTGCCCCCAGCGACGCCCTAAGCCGAGGTTCGTACCCCACAGGGGGTGCCCTTAGAGCGCTGTCGCTTAGTTTTTAGTTATTTTCGCCCTGGCTGGAGGCCTTAGATTCAAGGCATCCACAGGATTAGCCCGGTTAAGCAGAAGCCAGTCTTCTCAGACTGAACTGCGAGATGCCCTACCCAAAAAAAAAAAAAAAAAAAAAAAAAAAAAAAAAAAAAAAAAAAAAAGACATTACACACAGCGCCATCTAGTGCCACACTAAGCAAGGCTTGTGTCGTTGTCACCAGACAGTTGATATACTACATATATACTTTTTTGTTTGTAAATACATACTTATTCCATGACTCGGAAACAAATGTCCATTCTCATCACACAAACACTTGCTCCTACCGGGATTCTAACCCGGGATCCTAAGAACGTAAGGCAGCCACACTACCGCTGCGCCATTGGGGTCGTCAAAATAGAGCGACTGCTGCCTATATGACTTCCACAACCCAGTTAGTTCTGGGTAATACGAAATCTCCTGCTAAGACCGGTTGCCAGTCTTTCGGGCCACTTACTACCTATAACGATTGTCAAAGGTCTATCACACTGCTGGGGCCATTGGCTTAAAGTGCTTTCGGAGGTACGACGTACGGGAGGGTACTCCGTATGTACCTAATAGTGGTTACCGATCCATGGACCTAACTAGGGAAGCATGGCTTAACCTGAAGATTGATCTGAATAGCTGCTGTTATTATTTAGCCATGAGACCTCTCTGAATCAACCATGAATCGAACCACAATACTCATTGCGTTGGGTATACCGCCGTTTACCCGAATTTTATTTGCCCTAATATCATTTGCCATAATAGTCAACAGCCATAATATCATACGACATAATACTCATTTGCCCTACTCTCATTTGCCATATTAGTCACGTGCCAGAATCATTGTTTCCCATAAAGTCACTTACCATAACATCATTTGCCATAATCATTGTAAGCCCTAATTATCACATGCCCTAATTATCACATGCCATAATTATGATATGCCATAACATAATTTGCCATCGACATCGGGTGTGTAACGGTTGTTTATATCAAGAGAAATTGGATGCAATTGGGACTTCAGGGCACCCCGACTCGGACAGGTTAGGTTAGAAGGGGATGGCGGGGTCGTGTGAGCGAGCGAAGCGAGCGAATAGGCCCCGCCATCCCCTTCGTGGTTATTTTTTTATAAACCACACAGAAGTAGGAGCCCCGCGAAGCGGGGCTCCGTCGACCTAGCCCACCATCAACCATGCACAGAAAAAAAAAAACCATGCACAGAATAAGTAAGTTTGTCTAATACTTGTTATGCCATTTAAATATTATGCCATTTAAATATTATGTCTAATAATTATTATGGCACATAAAAATAAGGCAAACAATACTTATGGCATTCGTATCTTATGGTATCTAAAATTCGGGCAATTAAAAGTATGTCATATGTCTTTAAGGGCAAATGAAACATTGGGGCAAATGAAATTCGGGTAAATGAAATTCGGGAAAATCATGATTATGGCATATAATCTTCGGGCAAACAATAGACAACCATTGCGTTGCTTATCCATGTAAGTACTTACAGAATCTCATGAACAGTTTGTTATCTTTGCATTACAGTCCCATACAACTGACAGCCTTTCCAATTGGGCATTGAAGGAATTAGATACCTTACCTATAATTATCTCAGAAACTCTTTCTCAAAGAAAGCACGCACGACATAGCTAACTCCGAGTACATCTTATATGAAGCGAATCGCCAGCAGTCAGTGTATTACAATTATGGACCATAATTTTTCTTAAGTATCTGAGTACTTACATGACTTTAAAAATATCACTTTTGAAAAACACTTTTAAAAGACCAAAGGTCCTTGTTTCAAGTTTCAAAATTCCAATTATCTACTCACCGCGTTCCAGAATTAACAAACTAACTATAAATGGACCGGCTCTAGCCGAATCCCCGTCACACTGAATATTTTACCGAAGATTATTGCTATCAACCAATTCATAAAGATAAGTCGAAGCATTAATTTCTAATCAATAAGATAGACGAATAATAAAATTTAGATAAAAACCGTTTATGATAAGATTTAGTAATAATTAGTCTGAATAAATTGCTCATAAATTCCCAAATACGTACGCCGTGTAGCCGAAGAAAACAAATACATAAACTTATATTGTCACTTACGGGATATCTTCCGTGATTATTTGTTATTTTGAGCTCCCGATATTTCGACGCTGTTGCAAGCGCCATGATCGCGGGTTGACTGGGAGTATGCGGGTGGATGGAAATTAAATTGTTACGAGCAGACAAATCTGTCTACCCTCTTTCTTTGTCCGTGAAAGCCTAAAACAGTGTTTAAACAAATACATATCTATTGAAAACGTAACATCATTATCATCCTCTGCCTAGCGTTTTCCCAACTATATTGGGGTCGGCTTCCATTCTAATGGGATGCAGCTGAATACCAGTCTTTTACCTGGAGCGACTGCCTATCCGACCTCCACAACCCAGTTAATACTGGGTAATAGAATGCCACTTGGTAAGACTGGAATAAGAACAAGTTATATAAAATTCCTACGGATTGACTTTCTCCCATCCACTCCGTCTGTATCAGTATCCGCGTCACTTTAAAAAAAGACAGATTTGATAACACTTTTTGTCTCCTTTAGGTACGGTAGAACAAACGATTTGGTTTACAGTTTAACCCACAAATCACATTGTAAAATGTAAACCAAATACCTTGGCCGACGGTATCAACTGCGTTGAGTTTAAATGTAACGGTGGTTTAGATCTAGTATCATTTACACTATCTGACCTTCAAAGATAAGTAATGCTTACCGTGGTCATCCCTTGGATCTGACCCCGTTCCTGATCATCCAACATACCTATAGAGATCCCTCAGTGCTAACCCGTTTGCCATTTGTAGATCTTTTGCAATCGTTGCGTTTAGTTAGACTGCTCAGATGACAGAAAATCTGGCTTCAGCATAGCTTTGGAAACGCTTTGATTCGATTTGTCAAAAAAAAGATAGACATACGAATTTTCAAGTTGAAACATTCGAACAGTTTGATTATACGCAACGACTGTCAAAGATCTAGCAGGATCGATCAGCAATGATCGTAGTAGGTCGAATTCTGAAGATTATACATACTGGGTATAATCTTCAGAACTCTGAACAACAATAGCTTTCTTCGTACAAAAAAAGGAATGCTTTTATCACTGTACAAAATTTTCCAGAAATAATAATAAATTGCCATGATTTTATCATTGAAAAAGTGGTGTTCGACATTTCATTTTATCGGCCCACATCGAGTTAACAATTTAACCACTTCCAATTTGTCCACTACGACTTTTTGAGTGATTAAATACGAGTAATTTGTCGTGATTTCCTAATAACTGATTAATAACAATGATCAATAAAGTTGTTTTTTTGTCGTCACAGATACAGGCTGAGATTTATAAAAATAATATACCTACCTAAGTATTAGGGGGCCGGCGGAGCATGCGTTTTTCATACAAACACAATGGAAAAGGACAATGATATAGGACGAGAATAATAATATTATAAAGAATAAGAGTAATATAAAGAATTAAAAATGTCTATAGAAAATTTATGTTTCTCTTAACTGTTGTTTTAATCAGTGTCCATTCAAAATATGGATGGCGAATTGATTTTAAAAAAGCATCCTTAGTAGCATGCCTTCATAATTGGGAGCAAAAACCCCAACAGTATACTGGTACATGCTCGTAAACCATCGGCAGCCAGTACTATGTCCAACAATAATTTAAATCAAACAGGTTCTAAATTCGAAACCGTTCAGAAAACCACTCTATCATAAATCCTTCAAACCTATATTTATTGAAAATTCAAATTCCGAATTGAAATATCCCCCGCCATATTTATTGAATTTATTCTGAAAACGGTTTTGAACAACGAATTATTATTCTATCTAATTGGTTTCGATTTCCCTGTCAGCAAATCGTTTCCCTCCTTATTTTAACCCCCAATTACTGTCCGTAATTTGTCGAAGCGTACATTTTTCCAATAAACCAACGTTCTATAATTTCTATACCGTTGGCTCCACATAATTGGCTTGTCAGTTCCTCTTCACAAGTCGACCGCTTTCATCACGATTTGTACTGACTAGAATTAATAATTTAATGTGCTCATACTACGTAACACGAACGAATATGTACATACACTTTCTATTACATCGATTACGTAGTACAACAATCGATGCAAATAAAGTAATGTTGACATTACTCGGATAAAGTACTAAGATTTCGATTGTTTGCATCGATAGATTCCAAAGACAATAAGTAGAACGTTTAACAAAATCGTGTTCTTTTTGTCACAACTTGTAAGCTCTATTGATAGTTTTCTTGTGTTAATACGTATAGGTGTTGAAATGTGTATATGAGAACCTAAGTTAAGATAGATTATTGAGAGACTTATTTACAGCTAAACAAAACGGGTATTTTGACTTTACTGTACAGTTACTGTCAATATTCATAAATATGTTGGTTCAAAAATAGATGAGTCACTCATGAAGGTGATTCCCCGATTGTCTGTGTCATCATAATCTACTTCGTAAACCACTTTTACGTGTATCATCGTTGGGTATTTTTACTCAAATATTTATTCTTCTAGTTTCATATCCATAAAAAGGTACTAAAAGTTAAGAAAAGTAATGAAGAAGAAAGTTTACTACCAACTTAATTGGATCCTAAATTCAAATATTTTAAAACCATCATTCTTTTAATAGTCCTAGGTACGAAATCTAGCTCTTGTAAGCCAGTTAATTGCCAACCCAATAAAATATATAGGGAAGCTCATAGCTAAATGATAACAACGGCTCGAATCAATATTCAGGTTAAGCCGCGCTTGCCTAGGTCGATTTGTGGATGGGAATGAATTATATTCGGAAAACACGCTAAAAACCGTTGGTACCGGCTGTCATTTGTGGATCTTTGACAGTCGCTACTAGCCCGAAAGGCAGACAGTCAGTCTTACCAAAGGATTTGGTATTACAGTACTAACTGGGTTTTGGAAGTCAGAGAGGCAGATGCTCAGGCGGGTTGGAAAATGGTCAGGCAGATGAGACATCCAATAACATGGATAGCTTCTTTACGTAATCAACTAGTAAACCAAACTCTCCATTGCCTCTGTTCCCACTAGTACAGTTAACCAGTTCAGTTAATAATTAACTGAACTGGTTAATCTCACTAGTTTAATTATTAAACTAGTCAGATTTCCTTTATCGTGTGGTGTTCAGTTGTAAATGAAACTGCTTTTACATCTGGTTTTACCTTTTTTATTTATTAATATTTTTTAAATTAATAAATTTACTCTTTCCAAAATACCGTTAATCAGTTGCAATAATTCAACATGAAGAATATCATATTATGCGTTTTTTTGTTTTTGTATTTGGGCAGAATCGTTATAAATTCAATTATAGAGTGATATTATAATAGGTGTCTATTAACAAAAGACCTAGAAACCACAACAATATTACCTAAGATCACAAGTACTCTTATTATAAAAACCACAACAGAAAACCTTGGCTTAGATACATTCAAGGACTTTTTTTTGCACTTACAGATATATAGGTACTGTACTTAGATACAAATGCACTGTCTAGTGTAAAAAGGCGAATAGAAACATAACTTTCGTAGTTCATTCAAAATCAATTATTTTCTTTCAAAGTATCGAAACGACACTTTTCGACAACTTTCATAATTCGGCTAGCCTTTTCCCAAATGTTTTGGGGTCGGCTTCCAGTCTAGCCGGATGCAACTGAATACCCGTATTTTACATGGAGCGACTGCCTACACAACCCACAACCCCCTGTTCATACTGGGTAATACGATACCACTTGCATAGATGTCGCTGTCGCGTCGCGAGTGACACCTGCTCTGTAGTTTTTAATTGTTTAAAAATAGTGAAATACGTTTTTAAGATCATGTAACCTATTTGACCAAATGGATATACTATAAACATTCAGTGACAGTGTTATCCACTGAAGAACTTGTGGAAGTTTCAAGTTATTTATATGAACCGACCTCAGTGTTTACATCGAGCTCTTTGACGCAATTTGACAAATAATAAACATTGATTGTGCTGTGAACTTATTAATATACTCAAATAAATAGCTGCTGGGACCAAACAGGCCAAGTGACTCCACGGAAATAGTGAGTTTTTCATATACATAACTCTTCTGACGAACCGTTACGAAAAATATTTTATTCAAAATAGCAGTCCCAAATGTAATTGAAAATAGCGACATCTAGTCTAAGAACACAGAAACTCAACGTCGATAAAACAGAACGACAGCTGTATGTATGTGGAAGCTACGCTACTATTTTGTCGTCTAAGAAATAAGCACAGTTGGCGCAATAAAAACAGTTCGGACTTGGGAGCTGTTAGTCACTGGATCGAATCTTGGACTTATAGTAAATACTTTTTCTAAAAGTAAAATATGGAAGATGATAATGTTTATGTCACGCAAAGAACACAAAAGATGCAACATAACTTAAACGTAAGCGAGTTCGAATTTGACATGGATATTTCATATCAAAGTTTACCCAACAATAACATCTCTGGAAATATGGATATCGACGCAAAGAATGAAGAAATTACCAAACTTAAATTGGAACTACAGTCTGCCAACTCAGAAATAGATAATTTAAACTTAGAAAACTTATCACTAAAGGACAAAATTAAAAAATACGAAAGTAAAATAAAGATTTTTAAATCGGTAGGATTACATGATTCTACCAGCACAGAAACAGCGGCAACACCAATAAGGTTCTATTCACCTCAATATCAACGTCGACTTAGGACAATTACTATGAGAACAGGATTGCCCAAAACCTCTTCTAGAGAGTTTACTATGCATGCCATAACGTCGATGAACCGAAATAGTAATGAATCGGAAGCACTCATTCATAAATCACCAATTAAAAACAATTTCGATAAGTCTCCAGTCACCGGGGCAGGGAACTTGTCACCGACAAACAGTTACAAGGACCTACAAGTTAGTTTTGCCCAAAACTCACCTACATCCATCGCGGAGGAACATGTAAATGGAGATACACATGCATCGATAAATAGGGAAATTCAGGGAACAAGCAAGATCACGCCACAGGATAAAAGATCCTGTAAACAAGAACAACTGTTGCAAGTACTGGCACCGAAGCATAAAATCGCTATCTTTGCGGATCAGACTGGATATGACATTAGAGATATACTTCAAAACTTAGTGGGAAATAGTTTTAGTGTTACGTCCGTAATCAAGCCAAATGCACCTCTTAGTTACATATTGAGTACGTGTGAAACTATGTGCAAGGACTTCACAAAGTCTGACTTTGTTTTAATAATGGGAGGTATTAGCGACCAAAACCCACTGGATATATTAAGTTCTCTGCATCACACTTTGAAAAATATACAAAACACAAATGTCCTTGTCAGTAAAATTTATAAAAACAAATTTTTAAATGTATCAAACGTTAATCGTACCTTAAAACTTGTCTGCAATAATTGCGAAAATTCAAACTTTGTGACATTGGATGACAATAATTATTCAAACTATAGTAAAAGGTATTTACCTATAAAGCTAACTGCATGCCGATTGATTTATAGGGATATATTGCGACTACAATACAGGATCAACTACCAAAATTATGTACATAATGTGCTTTTACATCAAAAGGCAAAACGAATGTTTAAAAATGTTTCAACGCAAACTACTCCTTATTTGATAGTCGAAGCGAGTGACAGTAATAGGAATAATACTATGACTCCGAAAGGGTTGGTATTTTCTGCTACACAAACAGAATTGAATAGTTTGTCAATAGCCACCGCTGATAATAATCTTTTTCGTGACTAAAACAGATGTACAAAACATGGTATATAGTGATTCTTCTGCTCTTATATTACTATCGAAAACAAACTGTCTTAAAATATTTCATCAAAATGTATGTGGCATAAGTAATAAAAAAGTGGAACTTGAATTGTATATTGAAGCACAGCAAAACGATTTAGATTACTTATGTATATCGGAACATTTCCTAAATGATAAATCTGCACATGTGTTTTGTATGTCCAATTATAACTTAGCATCATACAACACAAGGACGAACAAAAAAAGGGGAGGTAGCCTTATTTTAGCACACAAAAATATACAATGCGAAAACATTGACGCAATTAAAAAGTTATATAGGTCAGAAAGTTTTGAGATTTGTGGTGTAAAAGATCTTGAAACGGGATTACACATATGTTGCTGTTATAGATGTCCAGTCGAGAAAAATTTTGAAAGTTTCATGGGTAGTTTAGAAAAATTGTTGGAACATTTTCTTGATAGAAAGTGCTTAGTTTGTGGCGACTTTAATATTGACGTACTGGTTGAAAGCAGAAAAGCTTCAGAGTTCATAAGTTTATTGAGATGTTATAATTTTAGATACCTGATAAAAACTCCTACTTTTATTCGAAATAAATCACACTCTTGTATTGATAATATAATTACAAATGTTGATGATGATTGTATAGAACGTTGTATGGTCGATCACAATGGCCTAGCAGACGGTCATGGTGGACTTTTTTGCGATATGGTTCTTGATAAAATCAATGACAAAACGAAGAGCTCAGAGTATACCATAACAATTAAAAAAAGATTATTTAACGCAAAAAATAATGAGGCCTTCAATAAGAGTATTTTAAATAAAAATTTAAGTAATATGGGAATAAATAATTTTCTAGACAATTTTAGTAAAATTTTTCGTACTTGTTACCCAGAGAAGGCAATGAAAATAAAGCCTATGAAAAACAAAGTAATCAAGTGGGTAACCAAGGGAATCAAAGTATCAAGTAAAATGAAAAGAGTTTTATGTTGTGGCACCTCAAATAATGACAGTATCTCGAATTACAAAACTAACTATATTCGAATTTACAGAAGGGTTATAAAGCAAGCAAAAAAGTTGGCCATATCAGTTCATCTTAATAAAGCTAAAAATATACCGAAAGAGACATGGAAACTGGTAAATGAACACACAAAGAAAACAAAAAACAAGCTTAGTAAAAAACTTGTCCTAAATATAGACAACAAAGTTATTTATGATTCCCTGGATATTGCTAATACATTCGTGGATAGCTTTGTCCACAAACCATCTTTGACAAGTAACAAAGATAAAGCAATGTCCTTTCTGAAAGAAACAACGCCGAGAGTTGAGAGTAACTTGTCTTTCAAGCCGACTACACCAGTCGAGATAAAAAATATTGTGTGTCACATGGCTAATAAAAAATCTTGCGGATATGACGACATACCAATATCGATAATTAAGGAGAACATAGAACTTTTAGCACATCCTCTTTCTGAGTTTTTTAATAAATGTATGAAAGACTCGATTTTTCCTGATCAACTCAAACTGGCTAAGGTAATTCCGATATATAAAAAGGGCACAAAGACTGACCCAAAAAATTACCGACCAATATCCTTGCTACCAACTTTGTCGAAACTTTTTGAAAAGATAATTAAATTTAGACTGATGGTACATTTGAATCTAAATAAAGTAATCCATTTAAGGCAATTTGGGTATCAAAAGGGCATTGGCACTTCAGATGCCATAGACACTCTCATTGATGACGTAGTTAGTAAATTAAATGACAAAATGAAAGTGGCTGGACTATTTATTGACCTGAGTTCTGCATTTGACACTATAGATCATCAATTACTACTTGCCAAACTGGAACATTATGGTATAAGAGGTGATGCTTTAACACTAATGACATCTTATTTACAAAACAGACGACTCTATGTCGAAACAAAAAACATTGATGCAAACAATCACGAAAAAACATATAAATCAAAGATGATGTACTTAAGACGCGGGGTACCTCAAGGCTCAATTTTAGGTCCAATATTGTATATTATCTTCACAAACGATTTGTTAAATTTTATGAATACCGCTCAGCCTGATGCTTCGTGTGTTGTTTTTGCTGATGACACAAACGTAGTAATTGGAGCACATGACTTAAATGAATTGTCTGCAAAAGTAAATAAAAGTCTAGATAATCTTTCTGAATGGTTTACAGCTAATCATTTACAAATTAATACAAATAAAACAAATATTATGTTATTTAAGACTACATCTCGTAACACCGACACTATAGATGTGATATTGAAAGGAGACAAGATAGGATTGGTAAATGAGGTAAAATTCTTAGGTATTAACATTGATTCAAATCTAAACTGGAAACAGGAGCTTGCTGCTATTGATTCCTCCATATCCTCTGCATGTTATGCACTTAGGAGCCTCAGGGATGAAATAGATTTGAAACAACTTAAAGCATGTTATCATGCTCTGGTTGAATCCAGGTTAAGGTACAGCATCATGCATTGGGGTAATAGCTATAACTACAACTACCAAAGAGCATTCATCCTTCAGAAGCGTGCCATTAGAACTATCGTTAAAATTTCACAGCGGGATTCATGCAAAGAATACTTTAAGAAATTAGGCATTCTTACAGTTCCAAGTTTGTATATCCTAGTTCTGTTAAGCAAGTTCGCAAAATATATACATCAATATGAATCACAAAAAGGAAGAGAGCTGAGAGAGAGCACACGTAGGAAAGTCATTAAAAATAAATTTGTGCCTAAATTAAACATAGCAAAGCATTATTCACGTTACCAAGCAGTAGAGTTATATAATAAGCTACCTACTGATTTAAAAACTTTGATCTATAACACAAACTTATTTAAGGCAAAACTAAAAGCCTTCCTATTAGAAAAATGTTTATATTCTGTACCCGATTTGATGTTGAATGATTCCAGATAATTTGTGTATGAATAACTTGATATTATATTGAAACTTAGTTTATGTGACTTTGATTCAGTTGACCTTTATTTAAATTGGCATGTTAATTATTTAACATTAAATGTGATTGACTTTTGATTTGATTGACATTTGATTTGTACATTTGATTTGATTGACATATATATTGTTTTTGATTGACATTTAATTGATTTTAACTGACATTTAACTTACATCTAATTCTCTTTTATTTAATTCACAACATGGAATAGACATGGACGGCTTTGAGCTTAGGTAGTTGGATAGTCAGGTAAATGGCATTTTGACATTTTTTAATTGACATTTAATTTATATCTGTTTCGCTTGGTTTATTTTTCATTTAATTATTTTTATTTTTCTTCATTTAATTAAATTTAGTTGACATTTAATTCTAATTTAACAGGCATTTAATTTACATTTAATTCTTATGAAGTTTACCTAATATGAACGTAGTTGACATGGTTTTGTTTGAGCTTTTTATGATTGGACATATAAACAGTAATTTAATTGTTCGTTTAAGGAAATAGAGATGTTGTATTTTTTGCTTTTGGTTTTTGGTTTGACTTTTTTATGCTTTTAATGGTATTTACTGATGACATTCTAATAATTGTTTATATTTAGTTTTTTTTTTTTTTGTGCATGATGTTGTGTTTGATTACTGCTTCTGTTATGATTTTAAATGTAAATTGTTGTATAATTCCAACACAATGTAAATTGTTCGATGAATGAATAAATAAATAAACTTGGTAAGTCTGGTGGAAATACTTTTTGGATCACTGGCTACCTGTAACGACTGTCAAAGATGGAAAAATGACAATATATATGTATAATATAGGTACCTTCTCAAATCGTGTGAGAAGCAATTTTAAAATGTTATATTTAGAGACAATTTTATACCAAGATTATATTTTGAAAATCTCAATGATGCCACAAGATGGGACGTAGACGTGGGTCTAGACTTGTTAATTTAAAAAAAAATACTACATTCACTGACACTTACCATTAAATTAGGCAAATCCATGATGAACAAGTTAAACAGAAAAAAACACAAACAATAAAATACTAGTTTAAGTCTTTCAAAATCGAATTATCCTAAAAACTTTCTCTATAAACAACTAAGTACTAACTAACTTTGTATATAAAAAAATAATGTTTTAGTATTTACATTATTTTATCCTTGGATTATTCTACAGTTAAGTGATACGATCTGCTTGAGAACTCAACTGACAATGCGTTTATCTCATCACGAAGCGCTATGCTCCGGTAATCTAAGTCTCAAGTGTCTCTTATCTCGAGTATCCGACGATACATCACTGTTTTATTGAACTGCAAATCTCCATGCCTATTGTCTTCCAAATGGAGTCAAGAAGTTTTCAAGCAATTAAAGAAGGAGGGAAATTCGTGGGCCTGTAAAAAAACCGTTTTATTTTGCTAAAGGAAATCACCAAATATAGTACTGTTTCTATCTAGGAAGCAAGAAAAGTTATGAAAACAGTACATGCCTGAATTATGGAGTCCTTGAAACTTTTCCCTTCTCCTTTATTTGGTTTTTAATGCCGCTTTCTTTCGATGGTGTTTGACACGATCGTAGGATAGTAAATTACAGGAAAATCTGTTCACGATATAACTTTACAAAAAAAACGAATATAACATGACCTGGCTTAGAACATAGGATATTTTATACCCCGTAGTACCTTGGGATAACTTTCGACCAGTGTTGGGCAAAATTAAATTGCAAGAACAATTAAAGATTAACAATTAATCAATTGTAATTGTGAAAAATTACAACTAACAATTAATCCATTGTAATTGTGAAAAATTACAACTAACAATTAATCAATTGTAATTGTGAAAAATTACAACTAACAATTATTTAATTGTTAACTGTATTAGTAACAATTAATTAATTTTCAATTGTTTTGTTAATTTTAATTAAAAATAACAATTAAAAAAATACTGCTGTATAATATAAAGACGGTATATGTAAATATACAATATACCCGTGTGGTTCCGGGTAGTAGAATAGTGCCTCCCTCCATTTTTTCATGTAGTTAAATAAATATTATGTTGGCAACAAATAAAAGACTAAGACAATGTAGGTACTCGTACGGGTCGACAAAATGAACACGTTACGATTTGAAATGTTTTTGTTGTATACCTACGCTGTAGAAATATTTATCAATGCAGCATTGTTATACATAAAAAAAACACAATTTCTTTTTTCTGTAGAAAGAAAGATTTAGAAAAAATAAGCTATACTTACAGCCTTTGACCACATTTTTATTCGTCTAAAGTCTAATACTTATAGCTTAATTTTCCTAAAATTTTACTAATTTCATTTTGATACATAAAGTTAATTGTTAGTTTTAATTGTTTTATAAAACAACTAAAAAAGTTAATTGCAATTATTTTAATTGTAAGTTGCAATTGACACACGTTAATCAAATTAATTTAATTGCAAGGAGCAATTAAAAGTTCAATTGCGATTAATTTAATTGTAATTAAATTAATTGCAATTACTTTTTTAGTCAATTAACAAGATAATTGACAAATTGATTGATTAATGCCCAACACTGCTTTCGACCTACAAGCGGGCGAAGGTGAAAGCTAATCTGACTATCATCAACATCATCAGCCTATTAATGTTCCCACTGCTCAGACACAGGCCTCCTCTATATGAGACTGACTCTGACTATACTTGCAATAAAATATTACAAGGATTTGGAATAAACTGGCACTTATTTAAAGAAATAACTGTTGACGATATTCCTGAAATCGCAAACATAACACGAGAAAAGTAAATTTCAAATTGTACCTTGCTCTTTCTCCTTATTAACATAAGTATCTCTATTAATTTAAGAAAAGGTCGCATCTTCATTGTAATAGCTCCAACTTGTTTATTCAGTAAAGACATTAAGTACGGAATCAGTCTTAATTTTCTCCTCGCCATCTGACAAAAACCTTGTACTCAATTCATTGCCATTGACCTGAGTTGTAGAAATCTAATTTTGTCGTTCTTATTGGGTTTGCAACTAGTTGATTTGATTTCATATAACGTTTGTTGCCTACGTTCTATTCTTGAAGAAACATTGCTTTTACTTTCTGCAGTTTTTGGCAGGTTATTGTTTTTATGTCTCACAGACTCAAAATCAAAATCAAAATCAAATCATTTATTTCAAGTAGGCCAATAACAGGCACTTTTGAATTGTCGAAACAAAGATGAAAATTAAATGTAGCTACAGTCCCAGTCACAAGACATAAAAACTGTGAAAGTACTGTAGTGGCCCATTCCCTAACGTAGATCTCTATGGAGAAGAACGGGCAAGAAACTCCATGGACACTCTTTTAAATCCAATTTTTGTTACAAAATCTTGGTTACATCATTCATGTTGAGATGGTAAATTATGTGAGAACAATTTAGCAAGATGTGCACGTTAAAAGTGTCCATAGTAAAAACAAAATAATTCTTTCAAATAAGCCATGGCAACTAAGAGATGACCAGTCACAACACTGACCGCGCCCGTTCACGAACATGACGCATGGATCAGCACCATTCAGCTCAACCCTTTTGAAGGGAGCTAAATGGTCCGACACACACGCCATCATCAGCGAGACATTTGAGAAAGCATGACATACTCTCAACCGCCAGGGCACATTCAAGTCAAAAACTAAAGTAGGTTTCCAGTGAATGATAGCTTTCTAGTACATAGTACTCACACAATATGGGCTATGCGATTATATAATACTAACATTGAATCTATACAATGCAAAGATAGTTGTACAATCTTCAGCAGCTCCAACAATACCATTTAATGCTATCAATTTTAGTGCCCCTGTCCTTGTGGAGCAGGACCAGCATTGAGCCAAGCATTTTTATCAGCGATATAATCGCTCAACTTGTAATATGCTTGCTTACATAGTGTGCGTTTAATGCATGTTTTAAATTTCGTCTCATTCAGTTCAAGAATACTTTGTGGAATTTTATTATAGCATCTCAAACAGTACCCCATGAAAGAAGAGTCTACTTTAGCGAGTCTCATTATCATCTTCCCGCCCTCGTCCTATGAATACGAAGCAAAACGTCTTCTTCTTCCTGTCTCTCTTATCAACTAACTTCACGACATTTCTCGCGCAATCCATTTGTCATATGATCCTATATCCACTAACCAGAAACTGACCCAGTCTTTCTTTAGGGACTCGTAACAATTAAAACTATGACTAACTGTAAGCGAAAGGACTCTCTGCCTACAATTTAATCTATTTTCGTTTCTGTTAGAACTGCCCGTGTCTGTACCACACCATTCAACAGGCATACATGACTTAAACTTTCGCTAGCCTAAATATGTTGATCTAATACATTTTCCACTGATAGATTCTGACTCTGCCACTTCGTTTGGGCTCTGAAGCATACCGAATTTTATAGAGAACAAAGTGGCCTCATTAGATTATAACGCCATAGAGTGCTGTAATGTAATGAGAGCAAGGGGAAAATGCGTTCATTATGCGTCCCCACGAACCTAATTACCAAGTTGTTATCGCTGACGAAACGTAACTGCGGAGCTCTTGAACCCTGAAGAGATAGGGGATAGGGAGTAATCTTCATATTAACGTGTCGATGGGAAATTTTCATTAAATATCTTTGGGCAAAATTCAGCTATGCGAACTCCGCTCGCTGATACAGTCATAAGTTTGTTAAGTGCGCAGGTGTCAAAAACATCCGGAGGACACGGTGGAGCACACGGTGGAAGTCTGCCCTGCGTGGGCGGAGCACCGCCGTGTCCTCGTAGCGGCGATCGGCGGCGGCGACCTCTCGCGTCCGGCCCTGGTTCAATCCATGGTCCGGAGCGAGACGGAATGGGAAGCCGTCGCCTCCTTCTGCGAAGCAGTCATGCTAGCGAAGGAGGTGGCGGAACGAGAGAGAGAGAGATCCTCACTTCCCGGCCGCCGCGGGAGACGTACCGGGCGTCGGGGACCACGTGGTGGCTACCGGCCACCGTAGATGCGGGCCTGTTGACGGTTGGCTATGGGCTAGCTAGCCGTCCATCCGTCTAACGACGACGACAGGCCGTGTCGACGGCGCGTTCGTGTTCCACGCGCGCCTCAAAGAGATGTCAGCATAAGGGGAGGGGCCCGCAAGGGCCGAAGCCTGCCGGGGTTGCGGGCCTGTTCAAAAGAGATACCGCGGCCCCGGAACATAAAGGGCGAGGAAGGAACATGGATGGGTTTTAGTCAGTAAGAGTCTGACACTCCCTCCCGCTCCGCCCAGAGTAGGAGAAGTCATTTGATGATTTCCCATCCTAAAAAAAAAACAAAAAAAAAAGGTGTCCAAAACATGCAGCATAAGATGGAAGGCCTGTTCTGGATGTCTGTGAAGACACGTTGCATACACGCTTGAGATTAAACCCCCTTCTGAAGAAATTGTCTTTGGTTCGGGAGACTAGGTAGTAATTAAAGGACCCTAACAGATCTTGAGATCAGTAGCTTGGATTCGGTTTAAGCTTTTAGAACAGCTCAGTATTTTCCACATTTGACGTTAGCTAAATTAATGCCACACACTTTGGAATATTACTAGCTTCTGACCGCAACTTCGTTCGCGTGAATTTCCCGCTTGCCACATTTCTTATTGCTGTTCCACTCCTATTGGCCATAGCGTGATGTTATATAGCCTATAGCCTTCCTCAATAAATGGACATTCCAACGCAAAAAGATTTTTTCAATTCGAGCCGGTAGTACCTGAGATTAGCGCGTTTGACCAAACAAACAAACAAGCAAACTCTTCTGCTTTATAATATTAGTATAGATTAATCATTCATTTAGCTAAGCTAAGCTAGTGAAGACACGCAAAAGAATGCTATAATTAGGTTTTTATTACAAAATGTTGTGTAGTCCCAGCAATTTTCTTGTTATGCGATTCGACGAATGACAAACAATCTTGCAGTCTTTCAGAAAGGGATTTGAATTTTTTGGTCGGATATTCTTCCGCCATTTTGTTTTTTTTTTTCAAAGTAGCGGCCACGCATAACACTTATATTAATCGATAGCTGGTATCAATACCAACAAGTTTTGAAGGAGGCAAAATGTTCTAAAGTGTCACGTTAAATGTTCTAGTTACGGAGATGTTGAGGATCAACGTTCCAACTTTTTAAAGTTTTTTTTTTTTATAATACATGTTTTTAATGTTAGAGCTTTACTTTAAGCACCCCACGACCCCCACACTATTCCACCCTCCACCGGGTGGAACATGGAGAGCGTCACATTGAGTTTTCACCGTAAATCGTGACTTTTCATCCCAAAAAAAGGGTTTTTCCCGCAATAATTTTTGCGTAAAGTAACTTAGATTGATCAAATGGTTTGATGTACAGAATGCTTGGTTGACGGCTTCCTGAAAAGTCGATTTACTCCCTCTATAAGCTGATTCAAAAATTCGAAGACATGTGGACATCTATCAACCCGCACTGGGCCCGCGTGGTAAATTATAGCCCATTTCCTCTCATTGAGAGGAGGCCGTGTCCCAGCAGTGGGAACATTTTAGGCTGATGATGATGATAAGCTGATTATTAAGAGTGCCCCTATTTTTATAATGTTAATTAAATATGACAAAGTAATTCGCAGCGTATAATCCGTTTAACTTTCCGCAGACGCCTCGGGAACTCATAACTGAAATAATTAGGTCAGTTCCCACTAGAAAATAATGAGTAAATGTGATTATAGCTACTCTCATGAGGTCTGCTCTCCTAGTAATTATTTTCCCTCGCGTAAAAGTAATTGAATTACACCTGCTGAAAACGTGGTGGAATATTTTTATCTCAAGTTCCTGGTACTTCAGTGTGAAGGAAAACTGCTATAGGTTATTTTTGTTCCTTTACCGGGATAATGACAATGCATTCATTTTAATCAATGACGTTCAATTGATGAATAAACATAGTTTGCGATGAAAAAGAGTATACGGACTTTGTGAAAGCAATAGCCATGACAACATAAATATTGCCAAAGATAAAACGCATAAAAACTCGGAAGTGACGTCATAACGCACTAAATATCATACCAAGGCGTGACGTATTGAGAATTTAAAAATTGACGAACATGTCGTATTTTCGTCCATTTTTGCGGGTCATATTTTTTAATAACTTTACTGACGGACAATTTTTTTTTTGTCGCCTACCTTATTGCAGTTTGTGACGGTCCTCAGGAAGGTTTTAAGATGACGCTGAGTTGATAGGACTGTGAGCCAGACCCGAAGCAAGCGTGGTCATCATCACCTGCTTACTCTTTTCCTACGTTGGGATAAGCTACCAGTCTAATAGAATACAGCTGAATACCAGTATTTTATAGGTATACCCATCTGACCTCTATGATCCAGTTAGTAATGGGTACTATGCGCCAACACGTGTGGTAGGACTTAATATAACTTTCCTGAAACCCTATTATTCCACTACATGCAATGCTACTTAAACATTCAAACTTCTCATCGCCGTCGTCCCACATTATGTACGAATACGTCTCGAAGAGACATGTCATAGCCTTGCTGTTGATCTCGAGAGACCAGTCCGTATGAATGTTACATCCCTCTCTAGCTGCCGGGGATGTGAATAGACGTAGGCACGCGAAGAATGGATGAATAACAAACTTCGAAACCGAGTAGGATGCTTGAAATTTTGATTATAGTGAAGAGTAAAATGGTTCAAGTGCTTAGAACAGGTACACCTCCGGGTCGGTAGCAGCACTACAAAAAGTACAACAGCAACATATTACAAAGAGTTAGAACTAAAGCGTCATGACACAAATAAAGACATATCATCAACAATCTAAATCGCGCAACTTAAGAGCATATGAAAAAACCTGACAACCGTCGGGCAGTAGGCCACCAGACACAACACCCGTCTGGTCGGACGATCCTCCCATTTCTCCATAACGAGGTGTAAGGTTCTTCACCCCCCTATAGGACTATGTGAAACATTAATTTGGCGGTCTACTGGTAGACCCACGGTAGACCGCACGTTTTGGGTTGAACAGGCTCGGTATAGTATCTACGAACTTTTGTATTTATCATTCATCACAATCACCACTAATCATGACCGAGTGCTGCTAATGCTAAGTACTATACATTTCAATTCAATTATCCTGGCCTGAACTTTTGAGTAACAATTTCAGACACTACTGATGTGCTCCTTCCTGTGATGATCGAAAATTTCAGGCGGCACTCATGTGATCCTACCCGTATTGGTCAACAATTTCAGGCGGCACTCATGTGCTCCTACCCGTATTGGTCAACAATTTCAGGCGGCACTCATGTGCTCCTACCTGTATTGGTCAACAATTCCAGGCGGCACTCATGTGCTCCTACCTGTGTTGGTCAACAATTCCAGGCAGCACTCATGTGCTCCTACCTGTGTTGGCCAACAATTTCAGGCGGCACTCATGTGCTCCTACCTGTATTGGTCAACGCGAGGCCATCTACCTACTGGTGTTGTTATCACTTTATGGGTGGCCAAATATACTAAAACTAGTTTAAGGAAATAAAATAGTGTAAAATGTAGCTAGGTAACTGGTTTTCCAGAAATACTTATTATAAACCTGAGGTGTTTCAAACCAGATCAAATCGAACACCGTTTCGGTTTTAATAATTAACGTGTGATAGACTATCCTACGACAAATGTTGTTTTCTTTGAGTTTAGTAACTTACATCAGCAATATGGTGTAATATTACTAAACTAAAAGAAAACAACATTTGTCGTAGGATAGTCTAACTAACTATAGGAACACGGTAACTTACAATCATTAGTCAAATAGAGCGTGAAGGCAAAACACATCCTCATTTCCTGTTGAATATGGGACAAGCATCAACAACAAAACAAAACAGACTAACTGTCCAAACGAGAATAAAAACACGCACTAGTATAGGCACCATTCACACTCAGAGATGGCTCCTAGTTGTTTTGGCAATCTGAAAAAAGAAAATGACGTGAAAATCAATAACTAGTAATAGTCTAAAATCGTCAAATATTCAAACCTGAGAGAGAGTTCAGAAGCAAGACCAACGGTTTCTTTCCGAGGCACGATCGAATACTGCTGAACTCCGGGCTACTACTCATAAATTTGTAATAGCCTTTCTAAACCCAATATCAGTTCATCCCGACCCGTGAATTGAACCTAGGACATCACACTCAGCAGTCGCGCTTGGGACTACCAGACCAACAAGGTAGTCTTGTGTATTGAACTGCAGTTAAAGGTATTTAAAATCTTTTGTGTTTAAACATTTCCTGGCTATCAAAACTTGTTATTGAATAGTCAAATGAAAAGCTTAGCACAAAAATCTGACCAACATTTCTGAAGACTCCAGCAGGAAAAATAAAATGTAGCACACCGTTTGAGTAAACCAACAAACAGTGAACACATAGCTTTACGTTTCCCGTCGCTTTGACAAAGTAATATTAATTCCGTAGAAAGAAGATTAATGCTATTGTAATCTTCTTCGCGCGTCGACAAATAAAGCAATTTGTTCGCTCGGTTTAATCTATTTTTCGTGAAGAAGAATCTGTCCTGCAAAGAGTCAAGTGTCCTGAGTTGTTTAGGGTGACAATACCGTAATGAGATTTTCACTCCTTTCAAGGTTTCTATGTTTCTACGATCATTTTGTTTTATACATATTTGTTTATACAAAACAATACGCTGAAGGTGGGTGTGCAGTCGTGGACTTAAATTGATGAGCCACGTGCCAATATTCGCATTTTAGCCGTGTTATACAAATCGGACATAGTCGGTCATATTCGTATTTATTAATGTATAAAAGTGTAAAATTGGAAAGTAGTGAAAGTGGTATCGAATGAAGTCCTCGACTCTATATTTTGGTCCTTCGAGCCGGATCTGGAGGCGGAAATATGCAAATTATAACAACGAGTATTTGACATTAGTACCTGCAGCAGATTTAGCTTTGAATGAACAATTATGCTTAAATTGATGTCAGTCCATCAAAAGATTAACTGCAAAAGATTACTTTCAGTGACGAGCCCATCGTAGCAATCAATGCACCTTTCAGGAGTTCCAGAGTTCCAAACTGACTAATAGTTGTATGAGTAGTGTTCTTTGGAGCCAAAACATCCAAAGTGTAAAGGTACATTATTTTTTTATGGTACCTACTCATTGTTCTCTCTTTACTGCAAATTGCATTGTCTCGTATTGCTTATAGCAGTTAATTACAACGAGACGGCTGTCAGAGAAAAACGAAAGAAAAAACAAGTTGCGCCGACCTCAAGTAACATGCGACGAGCGAAGGAAGATGAGTTTATTAGCCGATTATCTGATTAAGATGATTCATAATGAAGATGATGTAACTAAGGATAGGTTCAAAGCAATTGCTCTGGATACAAGTGATGCTACTGTTAAACGTAAGACGATACTTTTGACCCTAATCATAAAATACATGCATCTTCACTCATAGATGTAAAGAGAATGCCCAGGATTGTAACTATGAGTAGATCGCAAAATTATACCCTTTGCCAAGCATAGTGATAAACATAAGATGTAAACTGACCCTCTAAGAAGCTGTCAGCCAAGAATTACGTACCTACATCAAACTAAGTACCGCTACGCAAAAAATATTGCTAAAAAACTACTTTTTTTTTGGGGTGAAAAGTCACGTTGTACGTAGGGGATTTACCGTAGGAATGAGAATCTTTGTACATGTCAAACTATAATAAATAGGAACACGAAAACACACTCCAACTGTGTTCCATAATGGAAACTGTATCCATCGGAAGTCGGAACCATACTGAGTTTATTTAGTTACCTACATTATCACAGTTACTTGGGACCACTAGGGTTACCAAGCGAAAGTGAAAAAACCGGTTTATTTTAGGATGAACCGGGCAAGTTGGACTCGCGCATGAAAAGTTCCGTTCAATCTAAATAGTGACATTTCATTTACTTTCATTACTTAGCTTCTGGCAGTGGCTACGCCCGCGTAAATTTTTATGAGTGTTCCATGAGATCTTACTGCCGGGATAAAAAGTATCCGTGCTTTTAATCCAAGTTTAAAAATACCTGTGTGCAAAAGTACATCCAAATCCAAATCGCGTGAAAGAGTAACAAAAATACATCCATAATAACAAATTTTCGCATTATAATACTTATAGGATTTATAATATTCGAAGGAAGTAAGATTTGTTGTTATAGCGGCAACAGAAATACAGATTCTGAAAAATTTTAAGTGTCTAGCTATTATGAATCGTGAGATAGATAGGTGGACAGACGGCGTAGGTTCAGTAATACCAACGGGACCCCCGTTGGTTACCGTTCGGGTATGAAACCCGAATTTGCAAAAGAGTTCGCATTTGTAAACTGATCCTGTTTCAGTGGACTATTTTTGGCAAACCCGGATATAGATATGGTACTCCAGCCCAGGCCAAAAAGGTAAATATATCCGGACAAATCCGGACGTATGGCAACCCTAGGTGCGACCGGAACGGTTCGTTCACATCTTATTGAATTATCAACACCCGGTATTATTCACGGCCCAAATTGAACCCGAGACCTCAAGGATAACTTTGGGGTAAATGTGCATAAATGTGTAGAATACTTATGTTGATGTTCTTTGGTCCAAAGTCGAAATTCTTCCATTTTCTTTAATCTTACTTTTACAAGGTGTAAGAGGAACCTTCACGGAGCCTTTAACCAAGCGTTCTGTACATTAAATTAAGTAACTCTACGCAAAAATTATTGCTGTGAAACGGCTTTTTTTTGGCTGAAAAATCACGTTTTACAGTGAAACTCAATGTAACGTAACCCAAAACATTGTGCTCGTGGATGATGCATTGACTAGTAAACGGACCATGGTGGTATTTAAAGTAAGCTACATCCTTAAATCAAATCATTTATTTCTTTGCAAATATGGGTAATTGGTACATAGATGTTTTCTTATATAATATAGTCCTCCATATTCTACCGTCTTATAGGCATGCAAATAATATTCAATTCTAAAATCAATTAATTGTATTGATACCGAACAAATTTAGATGTAAAAACTTTAGAATTACAAAAAATTAAAATGTCAGCAGTAAAAATTAATCAGTAATGTCAAACAGAATGATGCGTATGTCAATAAGAAGCATAAATAAAATGTCAGAATAGTTAAATGTATGTCAATCATAATAATAATAGTTTGTCAATCAGTACAGCGATTTATCATTAAGGAAATCGTCAATGGTGTAATAACATTTCTCAATTAAAATTTGGTTCAGAGCCTTTTAAAACTTTATTACAGTCATATTGGAGTCATATTTATTATATGTCAGTCTTAAAAACTAAAATTTAAAAAAAACTTCTGAAAAAGTTGGAACTTTGGTCTCCAATATCTCCGTAGTTATGAGGTTCTGTATGGTATAGAACCAAATAATGATCGCGATGACGGGAGGAACAAGTGCCTTTAAGTTTCGTTAAGAGTTTATTTATAATTACTTTATTTGAAACGCGGAAGTAATTCTACCTGTTTACCTTTTCACCAATCATAATTATTTGACAGATGGGTAACCTAGGACTCAAAATAGAACATAGAGTTTAATCTTAATCTAGATCGCAGACTAATTAACGCGAAAGTAGCTCTGTCTATTTGTTAGTCTTAATAGACTAAAAAAGAAAGCTAAGCTAATGCTTTACTCAATTTAGGTCCATGTTCACTAAAAAGATGACGGTCTGATTATCTAAAAACAGCTGTTTAAAACACATTTTTGTATGGAAACATGTCACAGTAATAGCTGTTTTTAATTATAATCAGACCGTTATATTTTTGGTGAATATTGACCTTAAAGGCTGAAAGAGATGTGAAGGTACCTAATATGTGGTACACCCACATTTCATCAGAAACGTTTAAGTCCCAATTACCGGGTGAGCCTTTTGCCATCAACCGGGCACGAACCTATTGAGAAATTTATAATGGAACAACCCAATAACAATTCGCCTGACCCGGGAATCGAACTCGGGACCTTGTGCTAACCAGTCGTGATTGCAACCACAACACCAAAGAGGCAGTCTTCAGTAATTTTAGTAAACAGACTTCATTAAAATTGGACACTCTGCTATATTATGAGTTACGTTAGGTCATAGGACACTTTTAATCGTAATGGTTCGTTCCATTGTGATATTTTCTCACGGGCTGAAACTATCATCTCAAAAAATATGGTCAACGACGACTACGACAGAAAATCGTTTTAGTAATACTAGCTTTACCTCCCGTCCGTTACTAAATCTCCAGGAGATTTATGTCAATAGGCTTGTTAAACTGAAAAAATCTAATTAGTCCGTCACTTAGATTATCAAAAATTATTTGACACGTATTTTTTCTTTTGTCCCATCAAATCAAATCAAATCAAATCAAATCAAATCAAATCAATTTTTTGTGAAAAATAGGTTATTATGATAGATGGATCTTAAGAACTAAATAGTACGCTATGTCTTGTCAATTTTGACATACAAATATTTTTAAAGGAAACATGCACTGATAGTCAGTTGTCAATTATAAATAATATCAATTATAAATTATATCAATTATAAAAGAAAAAAAAATAACATAATGAATTAAATACTTGACTTACAATAAAAAATAAAACAAAATTGACGAAGAAGAATACGACGCTTTTAAAATTTCCAATGCGTCACTGTTCGGTATGATTCTTAGTGAGTACTGACGTCACGAGCCCCCACTCCGGATTTTTGATGCGTTTTATCTTTGTCAATATTCGTTGATTTACAAAAACAAAAAATACGTGTCCATTATTTTCTAATACTCTAACTGACGGTCTAAATAGATTTGCAATTTATTGATGGTGGAAACAAGCCGAATTGTTTACCTATTGTGTGATTATTGGAAAATATTTACATTGAATGTTTAGCATTGCCTGCCCTTGTCCCAATTAATTCAGGGACGGGGCAGCATGTCTTCTCCTTGCGTCTTTCTGTGAGATGACGAGTCATAGAGGAGTATGGAATCCTCTATGACTCGTCATCTCAGAGAAAGACGCAACACTAAACAAAATATATTGTTATTTTAAAACTATAAAGAAGAAGAGAAAAGAGACACATAAATAAGATTCAATGGAATACTTAGTTTTATGCGAAAATTCTGTTATTATTCGGACAAAAGTGTTACTGAAAATCGGCCTAGCAATGATTTGGACAATACAGCAAGGTGTTTCCAATCCAAAACATAATAAACGAAGTTACTTTCAAGACTATATGAATATGGAGTACTTATAAGAGAAAATTCAATTCTCTCTGCGCACAGAACACAGGCTCTAGTACGAACATTCGGTGTAGGAACTTAATATAAATTCTAACAATTTGATTTACAGTTTTACTCCGAGCCTTAACACCCATAGATATAAATTTACTCTTCAAAAATGACATTACACTTGTTCGTTGGACACGTTGGGCAGAAGTGTGTCTCTATGTTCACCCATATTTCACCATTTTAATTAAGTACAATGTAATTGAGCTATTGCAATGAATTGGCCACAAATGCAGACTCCGAAATTCGTGACGAAAGAATCCATCGGCACTTAGTCTAACCTGGGAATCGAGCTCAAGATCTAACTGGAGACAGTCAGTCAGACGTTAGTTTAACTACGCACATAACATGCGAAACGATTATTTTCAATTTCAGAATATACAACAATATCAATAGAACACTTAGGCGTCAAAGTACTCCACCGCATCGCTGTCATCCGGAAAAAATGCCCGGAAGACTGGCAATGCTAATTCTTTGGCCAAAGAAAGAGCCAGCCTTCTGGTAACGCGAAGTGTCGACCAGTCAGTGGGAGATTTCAGAATCGTTTGCAGTTAGGTTAAGTTTCCACCGTGCGTTTGTGCTGAGCCCACAGTACCCATCTGTGTGGCACGCAAGTTAGTAGAAATTCAGTAATTAGGTTCCCTCATCAGCGTAGCCGGTGAAGCACAAAATTAGTTTGGGAGCCTTTAATTGGTATAATTTTATCTGATTGCAAAACCTGAGTTATTCCAGTGTCGTGTCGTTTGTCGAACATTTCACTCGTGATCGTATATCTTGATTAAAATGAATTTCACTTTCGAATTGAATGCTCAAGATTTTGGCGTCGACGTTGTTTTTAACGAAGCAATTAATCAAAATGCCTCGTGTTGCTATTTTCATGGCAAGCAATTAGTTAAATTGAAGCGATTCTAATCGCACTTTAGTGAATGGGTTACGGATTATTTTTTTGATAGACTTGTTATCATACTTAGATTTCGGGTCAACAACTTCGTCGGTCGCAAGTATGACTGCTGAGCGTGAAATCCTGGGTTCGATTCCCGGGGTCGAGCAAACTGTTATTAGGTTTTTCCGTTTGACAGTAGCAGTCACGGGGTCTAGGTTTGTGCCCATTAGGCAATATGCTCGCCCCAATAAGAACACTTAACCTTTAAATCTGTACTTAATATTATAAAGGTAAAGAGTTTGTTGGTTTGTTTGAACGCGCTAATATCGGGTTCGAATTGAAAAATTATTTTTGTGTGGGTTAGTCAATTTATCGGGAAAGGCTTTAGGCTATATAACATCTTGCTAAGACCAATAGGAGCAGAGCATACATGAAAAATGTTGCAAAAACGGGGGAAATTTTATTCCATTTGTGAGCTTTTTCTCTCATGTGACACAGACGAAGTTGCGTGGGTCAGCTAGTTAAATTATAGGTTGCTTTTTCATTACAATACTATATTTTAACTTAACTTTTTAAGAATGTCAGCCAATATTGTTATTAGGTATTTTACTAGGTACTTCTAGTAGTTTGTCTCAAAGGAAAGAGAAACGTTTCTCGGTTTTCATAGAAAGTTTTACTTTGTGGTTAAAGTGCCAGGGTTATCCACAAAATTCAAATCAATCACGGTTCACAACTAAACTTAAAATGCCACTTATGCCACTTACTTAATAATAATAAATAATAAATTCATTTATTTTCTCTCACAATGGTTTTGTAGCACATAACAGTTTAGAACTATACAAATTCACATTGTGAGAGCTGGTGCCTGAAGTAGGATTTAGAAAAAAAAACCTGTATTACAGGTTACCAGGCCCCACTTAATGGCATCATAAATAAAACGGCAGAAAGCATGTTTTTCTACTAAACAATTATAAACAAAAATAAATAAATGAAAGGGAAAAAAAAAGAAATAAAATAAAAAAACAAAACTAATCCTAGGGTGTATGTGAAGTGTGAATGTGTAGGTGGATGGTGGTGCGTGTGTATGTGTATGGTGTTGAAAGTGTTGGTAGTTATTTGAGATCAAGTATTATCATTCGTTCTTGTAATTAATATTGAGCTCCCAATATTCCGAGCGGCTCAATATTAATTATAATCATGGAAGACATCCCGTAAGTGACATTTTAAGTTTAAAAGTCATTCTTACGTATTTTTAATTAGCAGATCGAGTCTGTGAAGTATTTAGGCATGTATCTTGACCGCAGGCTCACATGGAGGAAACATGTCGAAACAAAAAGAGAAGAAATGAATCTAAAATACAGACACCTCTTCTGGCTTCTACGAAGAAACTCAAAAATCCTCTTATCTAAGTCTATTCTAAAGCGAATCTAGACATATGGCATCCAACTTTGGGGAGCAGCCAGTGCCTCCAACAATAGTTCATAGCTTATAAGTTAGATTTCATATGTGTTAGTTTATTTTTATGTTGTTTATTTTGTGTATTTTTTCTATGGGCCTTAAGATGCCTGATAATAAAAATTATTGATTGATTGATGGTTTATTAAGACAACAGAGATCCATAAAATCCTCAATATACCTCCTTACCTTAATACACGTCCTTTCTTGCCATATTATATTTTACACAGTCCATCTATCGATTCTTTAGTCTTCCTCTTCTCTTTTACCCGTGATCTCATTCCTTTTATTTCTTAAAATCATCAATACAACCCTATAAGTTCATTTAATCGCATTGAATGAAAAACCATTCAATGAAATCATCTTTTTACATCTTTTGACAGCCCTTACTAATCGACACTTATCGTATGTCAAACAACTGATTTATGATTTGTTTGTAAACATGGTTTGACAAAACGCAACCTTATTCACAGTAAAGATAAAAGGAAATAGAATGTTTTCGAGTGTCAGCGTTGTTTTCCTCCATTTGTTTTTACGTCTATCGTTATGATTTGTGTTGACGGAGTTATCAAAATGTAATGGACTGTGAAGCGTTCAGTGGGAAGATGTCGGGAAAAGATGACGTCTTGTTTGTTTATTTTTTTATCGAGAGAAACAGTCTCCACTGTTTTGTGGAAAAAGTTAAGCGGGTTTTTATTCTGGTTATCGTTCTTCATGATAATAAGTTTTTTTTTGCCAACTCTAGCGGCATCTTGAGAGCATTCCTGAGCTCAGAGGTTTGAATGTCAGTACCTCAACTGTTGCTGTAAAGTCAATTTGCTAAGCAATCGAAATATTTTGTGTTACATAAGTAACTTGTTGTTTAAGATGTGTTTATATTATGTTGAAGTTTATGATCCTTTTTTTTTGGGATAGGAAGTCATCAAATGACTTCTCTCACTCTGGGCGGAGCGGGAGGGAGTGTCAGACTCTTACCTACTAAAACCCATCCATGTTCCTTCCTCGCCCTTTATGTTCCGGGGCCGCGGTATCTCTTTCGAACAGGCCCGCAACCCCGGCAGGGCCCCTCCTCTCGGCCCTTGCGGGCCCCTCCCCTTATGCTGACATCTCTTTGAGGCGCGCGTGGAACACGAACGCACCGTCGATACGGACGGTTAGCCAGCCCATAGCCAACCGTCCACAGGCCCGCATCTACGGTGGCCGGTAGCCACCACGTGGCCCCCGACGCCCGGTGCGTCTCCCGCGGCGGCTGGGAAGAGAGGCTCTCTCCCTCTCTCGTTCCGCCACCTCCTTCGCTAGCTAAGGAGGTGACGGCTTCCCATTCCGTCTCGCTCCGGACCATGGATTGAACCAGGGCCGGAAGCGAGAGGTCGCCGCCGCCGAAGTTTATGATCCTTTGTTGATTAAAATAAATTATTCTGTTCTACTTAAAATTATACGTCCAAGTTTTCTCACAATGTTTTCCTTTATTGATATCTGTGACTCCCAAGAACTTAGAAAGAACTTACATATGAATTAAAAAAATCTCATGGGCACTAGCATGGATTTTAACTCAGAACCTCATGCATGAGATTCAAGGCCGTAGTCTGGGCCATCATGACCAATGTACGGTCGAAAAAGCTATTTGGTTTACAGTTTAACCCACAAATTACATTGTAAAATGTAAACCAAATAGCTTCTTCGACCGTACCAACCTAATACTTTTCAGCTTCATGGATTTAACAAAGAATTAAAGCTTAAATAGCTAGCTAGCAGCTTAAATAGTGAGTCTAGGGGTCAGTTGGAAACCACGAGGTAATAACATCTACAAGACTTCATGCCTATCATTTTTACAAATTCCCGAACTGCACCCGAACATCCACCAATACAAACGAAGACGACAATGTAACAGTTAACGGTAACACATCATTTAACTGCAGTTATTGATGCAAATATAATTTAGTACGCTTCATTGGTCGCGGCTGTTGACAACGCCATTCATTTGTCATGACGATCGTGTGCTGCCACCTGCCACTAAGTAAATAATATCGAATATCGTGCATCATGCATATTCATGCAACACAAGCCTCCGCCCGCTGTGAGAGGGAGTAACAACTACCACTAGTTTCTTCATACAAATATGGTGGATTCTCAGGATTTCTTCAGTTTGATTCGGAAATCAAGTGGGCAGAAAATGGGTTCCGTATAACGAAAACATATTCAAGTCCAGAATCGAAATATTCCAAGAATCGTTAAACTTATTTATTTATTTATTTATGCACACAAAATACTTAGTAGAACATTACATTAAGAAAGAAGAGCACAAAAGTACTGCTTATTTCATAAGAAATTTCTTCCAGTAGACCTGCGAGAGGACAGTTGAATTAGAAATGTAGACACAATGTGTAAGTAAAGACAAAATAGGAAAATTTAAATTAAATCCCAAAAATTAAAATATAGATATTTATAATAAAACCGAACCGAACCGAAGATTTTGCTTCTACTTCTTCTGTTAGTTAATAAACATTTATTTTGCCTTCTACCTCATGTTAGCCAGTGTTTTAATATTTATATCGGATCAAAAAATTGATTCAAGTTCAACTAACAGTTTAGAATTTAAACACCTTATTGAATACATTTCTTCTAGAACTGGCTCTTATCACACCAATATTAGGTTCAACATGCAATGTATTTCACACGCATGCGATTTTAAGAAGCGTGCGGAAATAAAAAATACACACAATTTCCAGGCTGCACTCGGCTCCATATCAACCTCACCTACAGCTCGGTTGTGAATTTTGCCTCGAATACAATAACAAAATGTTCTATTGTTTTTAACACATGACACGTGTGTATGATAACCAGCTGCTACGTTCCAATTCTGTAGTGACAAAACAATAAAACATATAACAATACCTTGTTATAAACAACTTGTTTATATAATGTAGAACGTATAAACAACAAATAAAAAAGTCAACCTTCGCACGTAACTCTTAAGTAACAGACGTTCTTAAACTGCATACGAACGACGAATGATCAACCATCACAACAATGGATACACCACTTTAAAGTTTGTAGATAAAGTTCATATTCCATTGAAGTGTGATATTCAATGAGTAATTTAGTGCAGTTCTCTACTATCAACCTGTTGACTATTAAAGGTATACCAGTCGGAATGCCTTAACTAGCGCACAAAGGAATTGTGGAAGAGTTTGGTTCGGTGGGGATTTCATATTGCTAGTCCAAGACCAACCAGTGTAAGGTGTTTTGAATGTTAATGGCCACGTCTTTGTCGTGGGTTATTGGTATTACACTAGATTGTCTACGTAATGCGAGTCTTGTTGTTGAACTTGACGAAGGCAAATGTAAAATGAGTGGACAGTTTTGTAATAACATCTTATGCATGGGAAAAAAACAACAAACAGGACAAAGAAGTTTGGCTATGATTCCTTCTGCGCATGCGGCTTCCCTTGTAGCTCATAAACGGATTGTAGATGTCTCTAACTATTCTCAATCTCATTATTCTTTTTCTTTTGATTCAGATTATTACAGTGGTTTTCAAATCATTTTTTCTCATATTTTGCTCAGAATAGTTACAGCACTGATGACAATATTTGTGTCACTTGTTTAATTTAGTTCTTTAATTAAATTTTAGTTTTTTTTTTTTTTACTTACCTTTGTATAGATGCTTTTCTACCTATTATTTGTGAATGAGTGAACATTGAAGGCCTTTTAGATTCCCGGATGCTGTTTAACTTTTGTTAAATATTTCTTTTGTTTTACATTTTTTGTATAGCAAGCAACGACCTATTGTCGGGCCTACGCTGTCCCCCCATACTTTAGTACTAATGCTGTAATGAAACATAATAATGTTGTTATACCAAATTATTCGAAAAGAGTAACCATGAAGTTTCTTGCCGGTTCTTCTCCTTGGAATCGACCAACGCGAACCGTGCACCTTTTTCGACGTTTTATAAGTGCCCGTCCAGGCCTACCTATATGAAACAAATATTTTGATTTTGTTTTTTGATTTATATTAAATGTTTAATTGATCTTGTTGTACTTCTCCGTGTTATGATTATGCACGCTTTTTAGCCTTAGGACATTATAAACTGTAACGTTTTCCTTATCGATACAACGCTAAGCATATTTTTGGCAAGGCCACGAGGACATACTTGCATACCTAACTAGGACTTACAGAGTATGCCAACTTAAATACGACAATTATAAGCTACTTGGAATACGTCAAGGTCTTTATAAAAGCCCTTTTCAACGACTTCCGTCCTTTTAATAGAACCACCTACCTACTAGGGTAGGTAGGTGGTTCTATTAATCTGAGTATACCTATATACTTAATATTCTCGTACCAATAAGTATTATTGATCATAATTATGAACAAATGTCATTTCCCATAGCACTATGCGTTTAAACCTCTGGTACGATTAAATTCCCGGAACGCGGATACACGACAAAACCACATTTTTTTTAGATAACTTTAGTTTTGTTCGTGGGTCCACGTTCCGGCGAACTCCTGTCTAGGCCTGGCCCCTTATTCACAACCATTCGATACGTTTCCGTGTCGGTAAGGAATCGTATTCGACTATCTCATTTCCGAACCGAAGAACTGTCAAAACGCTATTCTCAGATCCGAACGGATGCGTTTTTTTCTATCCGATTGAGATTGTGTTTATGGGGATCGCTATAAAATGGTAGTAAATAGATGATCGTGGTAGAAAATGAAAAGTAGTAAATAAAATTGGTTTATTTGAATACTTCGTTCTGTTTATATGAGTAAATATACAGGTAGTTACTTAAAAGACAGTAAACGAAACAAAATGATTTTATTGAAATAAAATAATATAAATTTTCAAATAAACTTTATTTCGAATAATACCAGCTTTGTAAACAGCCGTCTGTCAAACTGGCAAAGCGGAAACGGTGTTTTTGTTTAATTAAAATTTTCTTTTTTCTTAAAAGGAAAAATGACTGAAAAAGTGTTTAATATCAGTGGTATACAATTCTTGCTTGTTAACTAAAATCTAGAACGAATTACACATTTTTGTAAACACATTGAATTTATGGAAATGCGGATCCATCAATGAAATACGGTCAATAAAACAACTAATAACTCACAAACAACACCGGACTATAATTAAACTTAATTTACTTACTTCAGGCAGTGTTTAAAAATTTGGTATTTTTTATTTTACTGAAATAATCTGGTAATATGGTTTATTTCTTCGTTTAAATTTTGTTCGATATGACTCCCGACAGCAAACAGCTGTCGGAAAGATTCGAGTCTTCTTGTCGAATTGAACTGTCAAAATTATTCGATTGCGGATTTGTGAATAGCGTTTGGATGACATCTTCGACATCTAAGACGTTCGATTCGGTTCGGAAGCGAGTCGAATGGTTGTGAATAAGGGGCCTGGTTTACTTTGAGCCGTAATCGTATAGTTGAGTGTGGTAAGGTAATCGGTTGCCATGGCATGTGATGGAAAAGAATGATAAAAAAGTCGTGAAGAAGTTTGAGTATGAATGTGGATAGCGAGCTAAATTAGCAACTCTATTTGTGGTGGTTCAAACTTCGTTTGAAATGCTGTTAGAATAAAGTTCTAATCAGCTTGTACTACAAAGTGGTTGTAACGTCAGCCACTGCAGGCCAAATAGCGCGAAATAAGTGGTTTGATCGATTTACAAAAAAACTATTGATTGGATTAAAAAACTGAAACAGTATCATGCTAATATATTGCTTGTAGAATTATTTGCGAAAAAATCAGAATGATCGCAAGTAAAGTTCGTGAATTCTTTTTATCGAGCCAAATTAATTAGTATTATGTTTTCAAAACAGTATCATGCTAGCATATATCCTGAAGAATATCATATATTTTTCTGGTCTTGTTTATAGCAGTGAATCATATACTTTTAGTAATTATAACTCGCGTTTAGCTCATGTAATCGCCTTATAAGAGTAGAGGGAGACCAAAGATTACAGACGGACTTTGTAAAAGTTGAAAATATGGGACGAAAGAAGATTTATGATGAGATGACTAGTATTAGGGAAGTAGGAAAGAAGAAAACACGCTGTAAATAAAAAAATAAAGGCACGAGGACAAGAGAATGATGACCAATAGAGCAAAATTATTCGTGTATAGACTGTGTTTAAAGACGATTCGAGTCTAACATAGAATGAGTCGAAGAAAGTGGATCACATTGTCACTCACCATACTGCTAATGGTAAAGGTATGTTATGATGTAACAGTAGCGTCGACATAAAACCTTGTTTTTGTGTGTGGCAACTGTCGTTGGTATGCATGACAGCAGACAAATGTGTGCAACGTGAGTTGTACTCGCATTACAAGTTTTGGCAACATCGAATTTGTTTGTCAAACTTACATCCGTCAAGTGGATGCAATCTGACAGGTTTGGTCCCACGAATTTTATGATAACACAGAGGTCATTCTCATAGAGTGTGTGTCCCAATGACTGATTATGCATATGCTAAAAAAGTTCAGAAAGTTTGGACATGAAAAGGGAATAAGATACATAGTGGTCTGACTACTAAAGTCGATACATTACAAACCTACCCAAGTAATAATAAAAGGAGTTAATGTTTTATTTGTGATTTACGTACACACAACAGAACAACATAAGAAAAAACGCTTTTCCGATACAATAGATTAATGAATTAAAAAGATTTTGGCACCATTCGGCATATCGCTGACTTACTTATTTAAAACTTATCAGTACCTCAGCGTTTTTACAAAGAGCATATTAAAACGAGTGGAAAGTAGTACAATAACAAAGTCACTATGTAGGTTTCTTTACAAAGATGCTGTTTCTATTTCACGAGTTGAACCATAACATACAGATACATATACAGCAATAACTGCTAGTCACGCGCACTTTGCACTAAATCACCAAACAAACAACATCGTCTGTAGTTTCACAATCATAACTGTATGTCGTCCTCAAACCACATCAAAGAAGGTAACTGACGAATGAGATCAAACCGAAATCTTCAGCTGTGACACGGGTTGTCCCCGGTCGGTGAGTCGTGAGTCATACAATGTGGAAAAGGTACTATCACAGATGTCAATAGTAGGAAATTAACGGAAATATACGTCAGGACTGAGGAGTCCCCGCTTTCAGTTATTATGGCGGGAGAATAAAAAAACAAACAACGCTAACTCACTCGTTCGGAATGACAAAAATGTCGTGAAGAAAGATATGAGTATGAATGTGGCTCTAAGAGTTGAGGCCAAAGAAACGATGGCTGAACTGTGTAAACAATGATATGGTAAGAAAGGAGTTGTTTGGTAAGATACTACGGCAAGAGCACCATCATCATCAGCCTATTAATGTTCCCACTGCTGGGACACAGGCCTCTTCTCTATGAGAGGGAATGGGCGCATGCTTACCACGCGGGCCCAGTGCGGATTGGTAGATGTCACATGTCTTCAAATTTTTGGTTCTAGGACATGACGGTTTCCTCACGATGTTTTCCTCCACCGTTTTTGAGAGCAGTGTTGATAAAATAAATGACACAAAGTATGCGCCTGTCTGGGTTCAAACACACGACTTACTGTTCGTAAGTGGGGGCCGCCACCACTGCGCCACCGCTGCTCTCACTATCCAGGGCAAGAGAATGATCAATGATAATGCTTGCTAACTCACTCGGTTGAATAATGTGCTCTTAATTTGGTACTAAATATTAAACCATAAATTCCATTCCTATCATTTGACATCATAACTTTATATAATAAAAAAGAGAATATATGAACGCGGAGAGAAAGGCAAAATAAAAGATTAATTTTTTGTTTTGTATGGGGATTATTACAAAAGGAGAGAGTGTAATTGTATAGAAGTAGTTGACATGGATAATTGAAGAATAAAACATGTCAAGGAATAAGAAATATAGCTCAGAAGGGACATTGACGAACAAACGGTCACCATGTATCCAGTCCATCATGCCGGTCACCTTTTTTTTATGATGGGAAATCATCAAATTACTTCTCCCACTCTGGGCGGAGCGGGAGGGAGTGTCAGACTCTTACTGACTAAAACCCAGCCATGTTCCTTCCTCGCCCTTTATGTTCCGGGGCCGCGGTATCTCTTTCGAACAGGCCCGCAACCCCGGCAATGGATGCAATGAACTTAAGTGGCAGTGGGCAGGGCACATTGCTCGCAGAACTGATGGCCGATGGGGCCGAAAAGTTTTGGAGTGGTGAACTTGAAAGAAAAAGACGTTGCGTTGGAAGACCTGGGAACTAGGGGAAAGGAGGTGAAGGTTGCGGGAGTTCGCTGGATGAGAGTCGCACAGGACCGGTCAACGTGAGGGAGGTAGTCCTCCCCCACGATATCTGGCAGTGGACGTCTTTCGGTTGAAATGATGATGATGATGTGATGCAATGAATACGTGGTAATCGTTTATTCTCACAAGGGCTGAAAGAGGATGATCACTATATTTCTTTAGAAATAATAATAATAATAATAAAGTGTTATTGAAGCCACTCGAACTCCATTTGTAATAACAAATAACAACAACAAACAACGTTAACCACGTTTCTATAGCGATTGACAAGACAATGACCGCGGCATTGAAAGATGCCATTATTATAATATCAGTGTCTTCAACATTGTTTTGGCATGTAGTGTGATAGTGTTTAGCGCTACATTGATAGAAAGATAAACTAGGTTTGTTATATTAAAACAAAAGAAAGTCGGCGTCAAGCGATAGACAGTCTGCCAAGGGTGAAACTATAGACTAGCTTCATCCTTTACAAGTTCTATGTTGGGCACGCTTCTTCATCTTTACTAGAATCTTGTTTGTATGTATTCTATTTTCTCATTTTTACACACTATGTCTACATCTCTTTTTATCTACGAGTACTTTCCTTTCGCAAGTATGCTGGAAGAGATTTCTTTAGTAATAAGCATCACCTTTGTACCTATTTTCTATTCCTTTCTTCTTTTCTGTATTTAGTGTGTACATAAATTTTTAAATAAATAAATAATCTTCATATTCACTTTCATCTTGACTAGATTATACTGCTTAGCTATATACTTAGGTACATGGCATAGCATAGCAGAATAATCAGCCTATAATTTTCCCACTGCTGGGACAGAAACTTTCTCTCTATGCGAGAGAGTGAACTACGCGGGCTCAGTGCGGGTTGGTAGATGTCACATGACATTCTTGGTTCTGAGACATGCCGCCCATACCGGTTTCCTCACGGTCTTTCATGCACCGATTTGATGATGAAATAAATTACACAAAGTAATGAAAGAAGAAAGAAAGAAAAAGCATTTATTAGCCCACACAGGACAAACACATCAAAATTAACAGTATAAAAATTACACAGAAAAAATAACAAATATATTTAAAAATTAAAAGAAATAAAACTCGTCCTGTACGTGGCCAAAAGGCTCCTATCTCAGCATGGTGCTGTAACTTTAAAAAAAACGTCACAGGGCTGGTATTCTGATAATGCGCCTGTCTATCTGCGTTCGATCCCACAACTTACGTTCAACTCACAGGGAGATTGCAGTTTGAACATATTTAAATGATAATGAAATAATAAGAAATACGTTATTAGTTTTACATGAAACAATTAGTGTTTGTACAGCTGCAAACGATCACTCTTGTTATTTACACAGTTTATGTTAAGTGGCTACTGACGTCTATAACGACATAATTAACTTATGCTAATGCATGTTTAATACAGAAAGAATATTTTGGAGCAGGAAATGGAACGACGGCAGCTGAAACGATGAATTATAATTTCAGCTGAATAACATTCTTTTCAGATCTTTCGTTAATTTCATGGTTTAACCTACTCTGAAGTCTGTGTTGGTACAATGTTTTATTTTAAAATTTTATAAAAATTAAATGCAAAAAAGAATGAAATTTAAAAAAAAATTGAATGTTATTTGATTATTACAGTAACTACATTATAGTGGCCTAACGTTTTTCAAATTGATTTATTGATATTATCTTCAAGTTCCACAAAATAATTGTGACCCTAGCTGTCCTAGCTAGTCAAAAAGAACTTTTAACGTCAATAAACCCATTACAAAAAGAGTAAAAACAAAGAAAACATCCGGGACAAAGGATTTCGTTCGGATACACTAAAAACTTGGATATAAGGAAAGTTTTTTACTGTTTGTTTTGGAACTCCGACTTTTTGCCTGATTAAAATAGCCGTATAGAAGTAGTCGTGTCTATGTTTTATAGCCTATTATAAACTTCTTTGTTATCTGTGCTTGGTTCCTGCAAACCGAAATACAAGTATCTATGTACAGACCTACAAAAAAAAATTAACGTAATTATTATTTTTGAAGTAAGTAGTTGGTTTATTTTTAATACCAGTTTTTTTAAGGATTTTTGTTTCTATACCTACCAATCCATAAATGTTATTTTTGACGTAGCAAACTGTATACGGTTTAAAATTAAATTAAATATTCTAGAGTAGAGTGAGCATTAACTAAAATTTATTTATTTAAAAGAGTAACAATTTTATCCTTTATTAATATAAATCAAATCATTATTAGGTGTGAATTTTGGTAATAATTTCTACCCGTGAGTTATTTTTAATGGTCATAATGGTGTTGTACAAAAGTAGCCTCGTATTTTAAAAAATCCGTCGAAAATTCTAAACTAAATCTTGTAATCTGTCAAAACACACCAAGTACCATTGTAATCGTAAATTCTTTGTCTTATCTCGACCATTATCTTAGTTTGACCTTTAGTTTAGATGAATTCTGTTAAGTTTAGCCAACCGAGTCATTTCAAATGTCAGCTGTAGATATAATCTTTTTAATGAGTACGAAGGTACTTTCTAGTTTCTACGGAAATTGAAAAATCTTTCTTTCTCTCCATATCGCGCTGTGTTGCCACTGTCGCTGTAGCTGCGGAGAATCTCAAGAGACAATAATTTAGTCAATCTTAGTGGAAACTATATTTTTGGGCTAATTAGGGTTGAAACTCTGGGGTCGTGGGTTCTGAGTGTTGACAGCTTTTTAAAGGAAGTTTCCAATCGCTAAATAAAGTCCTATTAGTTTATTTTAATCTTTTATAGGAATGTGTGGTGTAACGGGAATGGATAAAATAGGAAATCAGTACATGAGAGGAAGTCTGAAAGTGGCGCCGGTGTCTGAAAACATGTGTGGTAATTGGTTATCGTGGTATGGGCATGTGATAAGGAGGAATGAGGAAAATGTCGTGAGAAAAGATCTGAGTACTAAATAAGAGTAGGAGAAGAACAAAGAATCGATGGATGGACTGTATAAAGAACGATATGGCACGAAAGGTGGAGTCTGATGGGATGACGAGTAATCTATACTACAAATATTGTAAAGCAGAAGAGTTTGTTTGTTTGTTTGGTTGAACGTGCTAATCTCCGGAATTACTGGTTCAATTTAAAAAAATCTGTTTGTGTTGGATAGTCCATTTATCAAGGAAGGCTATATAACACGCTACGACCATGAGGAGCGGACCTGGAATGAAAAATGTTGCAAAAACGGGGATTTTTTTCCGTTCGTTTTTCTCTCTTATGTGACGCAGACAAAGTTGCGTGGGTCAGCTAGTAGTACAGAATATGGAAGAAAAAGTACTCCTGCACCGATTCTAAATAAATTGGGGATAAGGGCACGAGAATGATGTTTAATAGTTTTTAATAAATTAGTTGTACAATCTAAACAGCCATTTTAAATTCTTGCTTGTTTTCTTACATTAGAATTGGTTGTACGGATGGGGGATACTCCGTCATACCGTGAGAAAGTATTATAAACTTCACTGTTGTTACTAACCTTTTTTTTTTTTTAGGATGGGAAATCATCAAATGACTTCTCCCTCTCTGGGCGGAGCGGGAGAGAGTGTCAGACTTTTACTGACTAAAACCCATCCATGTTCCTTCCTCGCCCTTTATGTTCCGGGGCCGCGGTATCTCTTTCGAACAGGCCCGCAACCCCGGCAGGCTGTTACTATTCATTCATCTTACATCTGCCAGTACAGACCTGTGCCAGTGGGTACTTGCTAGTGTTGTGATAAGTTACAGCTTAGACGACCCGAATAGCGTAGTGGTAGTGAGGATGCGTTACGTTCTTAGGATCTTGGGTTTGAATCCCGGTAGGAGCAAATGTTTGTATGATGAGCATGGACATTTGTTTCCGAGTCGTGGATGTTTATAAAGGGCGTAAAACACCTCTTCACGAAGCCGAAACGCATTTGTTCTCCCTATCATTGCGATCATTTTTTTGTTCTACATCAGACCTGGGAACCTTCTAGTTACGGAGATATGGTCAAAGTTACAACTTTTAGATAAGTTTTTTTTTAAATTCAAGTTTTCTTGTAAGATTTTGACTTTTATCACCTCCACGACCCCCGTACTATTCAATCCATCCATCAGTACAATGTTTTAAGTACGTTTAATTGAGTTCTACCACAAAACATGACTTATAACCTGTATAAAAGTGGTTTCCTAGCAATATTTTTTGCGTAAAGTTACTTAGTTTGATGTACAGAATGCTTGGTTAACGGCTATGTGATGAGGTGGTTTACACCCCGTATGTATAACAAGTACCTATGTATAATTACAAAAAAAAAAGTATATATGTAGTGTATCAACTTTCTGGTGTCCACAACACAAGCGTTGCTTAGTGTGGCATTAGATGGCGCTGTGTGCTAATCTCCGGCGACATTTATTATTATTACAGCTTTCTCTATCAGAGATTTTTCTCGCTCAGTATGTCACGTCTTCGAATTTTTGGTTCTACAACATGCCCGTTTCCTCACGATGTTTCCTTCACCGTTTTGAGAGCAGTGGTGACGAAATAAATTACACAAAGTCAAACTAACGACTTACTGTTTGTAAGTCGGGGCCGCCACCACTGGACCACTGCTGTTCTCCATCATTTACCTCGTTGTTACCTAATGTTAGTGCCAGCAGTCATAACCCTCGATTGTGTCCATATCCCAATGCGTGACCACTTTATTTCATTGTACAGTAACACGCACATTTCACTAAGTGCCTAATAACAAAGTGGCTTGAAGGCAAGTGATTTTACTGATTACAGAACGTTTGTCCTACATTAAAATGTCCCTTGTTGCCCTTGGCTTTAGCGTGCAGAGTCCTAAAACACGGTGACATATCGTCAATACTGTCTATGAAATTATCTAAAGGGCAAGTCAATAACAATTTAATGATCTTGACTAATTTTATATTTATACTGTTTGCCTGATCATTATCTGCCTAGCCTATTCCCAACTATGTTGGGGTCGGCTTCCAGTCTAACCAGATGTAGCTGAATACCTGCATTTTACATGAAGCGACTGCCTATCTGACTTCCACAATTAATACTGGGAAATACTTACCCAATTAATACCCTTTGGTAGTGCCTGATAATAAACAAAATTAAATGGTCAGTTTGTGATTTCAAAATCACTGCTTTATACTGAATGCATATAAAAGTACAAACGGTGTATCTGTATATATCTGTCTGTCTGTCGGTTTGTTCCGCCTAATTTTCGAAACGACTATACCGATATTGAGTGGACTTTTCTGGCAGATGACCGACTATTAAAGAGTAACATGAGATGTTTTTATTTTAACAAAATCCTTAGATTTAAATATTTGAATAATCCATACGAACGAAAGTCGCAGGCAAAAGCTATTAATAATCATCGTCATCATCATCGTCATCATCATCAGCCAAAAAAGTTCCCACTGCTGGGACACGGTCTAATCTCAATGAGAGGGAATGGGACTATAATCCACCACGCGAGCCCAGTACGGATTGGTAGACGTCATATGTCTTCTAATTTTTGGTTCTAGGACATGCCGGTTATCAGTAAGAAAATTCAAATTTGCTTGCAAATTAATGTGGATAAGACAAATTAATGAAACATTTTAAGACAAGTAGCTTGTCTAGAATGTTCCTTTATAGACTTACTGACACCGTTCTTAAGTCGCTCGAAAAAGTGTTAAGACTGCAACTAGTTACATAGGATTATAGATTGCAATATTGTTAATTGATAAAGAAAGAAAGAAAGAAAAAGCATTTATTAGCCCGACATGACAACACGTAAATAAAAATATAAAAATAAAAAAAATGGTAAAATTGTGATTATAACACTAGTTTAAAGTAAACATAATGAGAGAATAAAGAAAAAAAGATAAAAAAATAACGATATTATAAGAAAAAACAAACAAAATACTAAACAAAATTTGTCCTGTACAAGACCAAAAGGCTCCTATCTCAGCATGGTGCTGTAACATTTAAAACAAAACGTCACACGGCTAACAATAAGTAATCCGGAATATCCGTCCGGAAACTGTCTTCTCAACTATCATAAGGGGCCGGCGGAGCATGCGTTTTTCATACAAACGTAGTACTAAAATAATATGAAAATTAGGTAAAGGGTAAAGGTAGGTCTTAAGGTAGTGTGTATTTATTTCGATTGGATTACAAAATATCTATGTTCCCAAATTTATATTTTGAAAAGACAAAGACGAGATATGGAGAATTTAAAAGTTCTATTGTAAAAATGTTTTTCACATAACTCTTGTTTAAATTAGTGTCCATTCAAAATAAGTATTTGGGAACATAGATATTCTGTAATCCAATCGATGTAAATACACACTACCTTAAGAATATGTTTGATTAACAAATTATTTTGGTATTACGTATGTATGAACTTCGCATGCTCCGCAGGCGCCTTAAGAGTAAATATCGTATTTCACCATCGAAACAGACTGCTTATGAATGAAACCAACCACGTTTTATAGAAATGTCCGGGTCTACGAGAGAGACAAAACAATTCCAAGTAACTCCGATGAATGAACCCTTATCACACAAAACTTTGGTCATTCATATCAGTGTGACATAATAATGAAACAATTCAATATGTTTATCTAACTCTTAACTGACTCTTGATAGCCAGCAACTAAGGTCCATGTTCCCCAAGAAGATGACGGTCTGATTATCTAAAACAGCAGTTTAAAATATATTTTTGTATGTGAACATGTCACAGTGGCAGCTGTTTTTAGTTAATCAGACTGTTATCTTTTCGGTGAACACGAACCTAAGTAGCTATTGTTGAATTGGCATTAAACTGCTTTGGGTTAGTAAGCCTGCAACGTTTATTATGTACGAGTATCTCGCAGGAAGTCTTGTTGATTACGAATGCTCTCTATTACAATTTACAATCAGGAACTAAACGGTAATGATGCCATAGGATGAATAAATTGACCGAGCTCTCTCCAATGATCGCGTGATTTAATTCCAGTATCAAGTGCTGCTTTCTTGTCGACTGCAGTTTGTAGTAATCGCATGCGTCATTAATTTGAATAGGCATACAGACAAACAGGTTTATAAACTCCGTTCATAAGCATCGTAATTTATACCCTAAACACCTCGTCATTCTTTTGCCCAAATCCCAATTAATTAGGGTCAGCGCAGCATGATTTCTTCTTCCATATTACTCTATACTCTATTACTTTTTTAAACCACAATAACAATAAAATTATAAAAAGAAAAACAATTCGAAACATTCACTTGTTTTTTTTTTACGTTTCGATATTCTTTTTTTTTAAGAACTTGTTCTAGATTCAAAAACTCAATAAATATGCAACATCCATCAACCCATGCGAGCTAAGCATGGTTGGTTATGGCCCACTTCTTCTCACCAAGAGACAGGTGCAGTGGCAACATTAAAGGCTTATTATTTAGTAATCATCATCATCATCATGAGCCTATAAATTTCCCACTGCTGGGACACGGTCTCCTCTCAATGAGAGGGAATGGGCTATAATCTACCACGCGGGCCCAGTGCGGATTGGTAGATATCACATGTCTTCGAATTTCTGATTGTAGGACATGCCGGTTTCCTCACGATGTTTTCCATCACCGTTTTGAGAGCAGTGGTGATGAAATAAATTACACAAAGTAATGCGCCTGTCTGGGTTTGAACCCACGACTTACTGTTCGTAAGTCGGGGCCGCCACCACTGGGCCACCGCTGCTCCATTTAGTAATACCAAAACGTAATCAATATGTATGCTTGTTTTTATTCTCCATACTTACTTACTTTTATTATCAACAAAACTTAACTATCCTCTCAGTCTTTCAATACTCAATCCGTATCATTTCTTCAAATCTCATTTTAATCAACAATATGGCCTCCCATATAAGAAATCCTACGATATTTGGACTGGATCTCAGAGGCGGTTTCCCAAAGGAATTTCTCGGAAAAGATTTCAGAAGGCTTGTGAACGTATATTTATAAAGAAATAATCTCAAGGGCGCAAATAGGATAGGTCCTTTTGAAATGGAGTAACGTTGTATCGAAATTGTTGTTTGTTTACAGTTGTATAACAAGCCTTGACCTGCTTACTATATCAGCGACAGAAATTAAAAGTCTTTGAGATATACATACATATACAGGGTGTAAACCACCTCAACACGAAAACCGTCAATCAAGCATTCTGTACATCAGACTAAGTAACTTTACGCAAAAAATATTGCTGGGAAACAACTTTATTTTTGGGGTCAAAAATCACGTTGGGGTATTATAACTCAATGTAACGCACTCAAAACATTGTGCTGATGGATGGATTGAATAGTACAGGGTTCGTGAAGGTATTTAAAGTAAAAATCTTGCAATAAAAACTTGTATTTAAAAAAACTTGTCAAAAAGTTGTAACTTTGACCCCCAATATCTCCGTAACTAGAAGGTTCCCAGGTATGGTGTAGAATAAAAAAAAAATATCGCAATGATAAGGAGAACAAGTGCCTTTCGGCTGCGTTAAGAGGTGTTTACACGCTATAATTATGTATCTCTGACGACAGACATTACCAGCCTACCGTAACATAGGTACGAACAATTTATTTGGTTAACCAAATAGCTTGTTCGACCGTACTATGGCAGTGATACCCTAGTGGTATGACCGTCGGAGTGCCAAGTCATGAGTCTCGTGATTTTCAAAGATTCATCACTTGCTTCGAAGTAAAACATCGTGAGGAAACCAGCATGCCTGAGAGACATTACTTGTCACTGAGACTTACATGTCTCATGTAATAAGGGGCGAGCCTATTGCCATCAACTGGGCACAAGTTCAGACTCCGTGGCTGCAACTGAGAAATTCCTGATGGGAAAACCCAATAGCAATTTGCTGACACGGGATTGAACCTGCTCATGCTCAACACCTGGACGGGCGGGACTGGTCATTCTTAGCTGCCATGGATCATTTGAATTGCTTTATTTTAAATTGTTGATTTATTTTTTTTACTCTGGACGCTCTTATTGTGCACGTCTTTCTACATCGTTCTCACATATATGTATAATCTCAACATGAAAGATGTAACCATGATTTTAACCATGATATGAGTGTCCATGGAGTTTCTTGCCCGTTCTTCTCCATAGAGATCTACGCTAGGGAATGGGCAACTACAGTACTTTCTCAAGTTATTATGTCTTGTGTCTGTGACTGTAGCTTCTTTTTTTCTCGTTTTATCGACATTCTTAAGTGCCGTAATGGTCTAGTTGAAATAAATTATTTGAGTTTGAGTTTGTGCTGCAAATTGCGACCACTGGACCAACGAAGCAGTCGGTGACGTTACTAGTTCTCATATTACTTTTACCAATGAACACGTAAATGATGTGCTGGCCGCTTATTCACAACCATTCGACTCGCTTCCGATTCGGAAAGTCGTATGTCTATCTCGGTCGTTTTCGTAATGCCAGAAGAAGACAGAGATACAAGTTGTCGAATCGGAAACGAGTCGAACGTTTGTGAATACGGGGTCAGGTCATCCCCGAGAACGGGTGCCGACGGTTACTGCCGGTCGAATCAAATTGCCAAAAAAAAATGGATGGACTCACGTAGATCTTAAGTTACTGATAATAAGCTTAGTTTAATGTAACGTGTGCAATGATGGAGCACGACCGTAGTTTTAATTTTTTCTTTTAAATCAAGCAAACAATTAATAAAATGTAAATACTCGTAAGAGCGCGGGCCCCCAGTCTGCGGTAGAAAATTAGATATAAAAAAAACACGTAAATGATACTGTGAAGTACTTGTCGGCGTATTGACAGCAAAATATAGCGTGCAGCGAGATGCTATCTAGCAGATCATCAAACCACAATATCGGGCCTGCCTTTCACGGCCATATGAATTGAGAATTATTGTCTGTTCTAGTCGTTAAACTAGAAATTACTTCACAGATCGTAAAATCGATGATGTTGACGTGAAAAGGCTGTAACGTAGGCAACTAAATATTATTGACAATGCTACCTTGGCTGCTGTATCTAACTTTTCTTGAAACGATTTCACAGAGTGGGTAGCCATCGGCACTGATTAATTGGCGAGCTACACAAATACTCGATATGTTATGCGGAGCCTTATCACACTAACGAGTTGCGAGGGAATGGAAAGCAGGGCGAGTGCGCAGCGGGCTCGCCGCGAGTTCGCATCGTGTGCGCGGCGAACACGCCGCGAATAAAAGCAACGGGAACTCGCTCACAACTCGCTACTCTGAGATAAGGCCCTACGCACGAGACCGGTCAATGTGGCGACACTTGGGGCGGGACGTCTTTCGGCTGAAAAGATGATGGTGATAGTAATTATAAGTTATGCTTATAGAATTTAATGTTCACTTTCAATAGACTGCTGACAAGGTGTACAATGGGCCTTATCAAAAGGCTTTATGTCACCCAAACGGCAATAGAAAAGGCTATGCTCGGAGTTTCCTTGCATGATCGAATCAGAAATGAAGATATCCGCAAGAGAACCCAGTTCACCGACCTAGCCCGATGAATTGCCAAACTGACGTGGCAATAGCCAGGGCACATTGCTCGCAGAACGGATAGCCGATGCTGCCGAAAAATTCTGGAGTGACGACCGCGAACCGGAAGACGATGCGTTGGAAGACCTCCCACTAGGTGAAGGTTACGGGAATCCGTTGGATGCGACTCGCACGGGACCGGTCAATGTAGCGACACTTGGGGAGGCCTATTTCCAGCAGTGTACGTTTTTCAGCTGAACATGATAATGATGATGAATACTAGGTGTGTACGATATACAAAGAAACCAAGATCTAGTCATTTATTTCATTTCTGAATCTCCTCCCAGTCTAGAAACTCCACCAACCGTTTACTAAAACCCCCGATTAATTAAACGTTTTCACTAAACATTGAAAGGCGTTCACAGCAGTAATTACTGTGGTTTCAACACGAATTTCATTTAATTACTAATTAGTCTGAAGAACTGTAAACGACACGCGACACCAACATGAAAATAAAATGAAACCGTAGGATTTACACGCGATGGAGGAAAAACCGTGTAGAATAATTTATACCGTTAATTTGTACTATGCTTTTCTTTGATCCTTTAATTTGTAATTTCGGCCCACTTTTGCATGTTGTCCTTTGTTTTGGAAACACTTTTTGGAAGTTGTACGCAAACGTAATATAGATGTTTTTTTTTTTTTCATATTTTTGTTATTTTGTGAGTAACATCACAGATGTTTTAAAGTCATGATGTATTGTTTAAAATGCCTACTAAAATATTTAAAACGTCTACTTCTTTTTCCCACCTTTTAGCAGGAACATACGTAATACAAATAGTTCACATTACACATCCGAAGAATTTTGTAGGAAATCGTCGATCAAGAGTCTCAAATTATTATTTCCGGGGCAATTGATCATCTGGTCATACAGGCACGCCGGTCGCGAGTACACTCACCTGAACTTTCTGGAAAACATCACCAATAAGATCAGTTTAGACCCTTTTAAGGCACGGCGGCCCTAAAAAGGTCCTTTGACTCATATGTAGGGTTGCCAACATTTCTTCAGCAAAATATAGTATTTACTTAAATCTTTATCGTTTGAATGCCGAAGTGACGGGACTATTCCCGTCACTTCGGCATTGTCGACGGCGTTACCAACACAATAATTTTAGTCCTGCTCTATAGAGAGCAGGACTAAAATTATTGTGTTGCAATACCTATAACTATATATTACACAGTACGGTTGGCAACCCTACTCACATCCCACAGCTGTCAATGTCTTGTTATAGATTCTTTTCGTGATCTCATTAGTAAAGACACGAGTATTTCCTCGTATTCATTAAAATGCTGAAGAATATCTATGATTACTGTTGAGATTTATTATCATTCATCTTATAATCTAGTGAATTTGCATATTACATGGGGACTTAATGACGCTAATAAAGATAAGCTGACAAAAGATAATTCAACCGAGTGTCTATCTTTTGTAATGTTTTGTGACTAAATAATTATCCCATTAGAACCTCTTTTGTCTCGAAGATTTTCAGTGTAATTACCTACGTACCAGGGAGGTAATTCCTGTATTTTTAAGAAAATTTGCTTTTTACTGGCAGTCTGAAATCATTCAAAAGCACAAAATAAATCTAGTTCACCTATTTTCGTTTAATTTTTGACATTATTAGTCGCGGATGTGATTGTAAATTAGCGACTACATTTTAAACGGATCCATTGAGGGACTCGATTTAGCCTTTGATGTAGGAGTCTGGTGATGATAATAATGAGGATAAGACATTATTTCTAGCCGATTACTATGACTGCATTTAATGGCTTTTTAGAGGGGTTGTCAAGACCTGGGTGTGGCTAGCTTAACCAGCATTGGCAAAAACTCCGAGCACAAAACGGACATGTCAAAGCACCATTGGCGACATTGTAGACAAGGAATTAAGTTCTTAATTACCGAATAGAGTTAGAAAGCTCGTTAAATGAGGAAGACATATAAAAGATAAAAGGCGAACAAGAGTGGAAAATAAATACTTAACCTGAGTCCGTGAATGACAACTGGCCAGTTTCTTATATCTGAAATAGGTGTACCTACATCGATCAATTTAATTCATCGATGTGCACCTATTCTTATTCTTGCTTTTACATTCAAACCAAAAAACCTCCATCCTATAGAATGATAACTATTTCCAATCGTCTCACTGAAAATGTTTCTCTCTCCCGTAAAATGTAAACGTTATTTTCCTCGTGGTCAGGCCAAGGGTATCTGAAGGCAATCGGGACAGATGTCCTGAGCAGCAAGGACTGTCCACTGGACTGGAAAGGTCCTTGGAGTGAGGCCACGTGAACTCACCTTGTACCGTGTTTGGTAATTAAAGTAAAGTTTTATAGATATATAAGCTGACCCATGCAACTTCGTCTGCGTCACATAAGAGAGAAAAACGAATGGAAAAAAATGCTCGTTTTTGCAACATTTTTCATTCCTGCTCCGCTTCTTATAATCGTAGCGTGATGTTATATAGCCTAAAGCTTTTCTAGATAAATGGACTATCCAACACAATAAGAATTTTTCAATTCGAGCCGGTAGTTCCTGAGGTAAGTGCGTTCAACCAAACAAACAAACTATTCTGCTTTATAATATTTTTACGATAATTCATCAAATATATCGGATAGTATCGGATTTTATAGGTATGTATAATATATATCTATGCTGTATTTATTACATATATTTTATTGTATGAATGTAGTTTTTTTTTTAAGTTTATTTAGAATGTAATGTTAATGCACATACGTAAGTATATCCTCTCCTGCAAATCTCGCTTTCAAAAATTAGGTTTGCTGTAAGAAAACCCAACTCTGGGTTAAGCTCGCCTTTGTACATAAGCTATATTATTGCAAGTTATATGTATATTTGATGTTTTTTTTGTGTGCAATAAAGAATAAGAAAGAAAGAAATTATGCCGAAAAGACGCATTCTGTGAACGACAGCTGCATGCCACAAAGTGTGAAGCATGCAGCTGAATTTATATGCTTCTTATTCTTCAAGTCCATAAAACTTTCATAAGTTTTTGGATAATTTATCCGTGATTTGGGCTGCAAAAGATTATCTCCTAGGTATATTGGCGTACTTTTAGAGCATGAGATGTAAAAAAATAGGTTTGATCCCAAACCAACATCTATCTACTTTCTGCAAGCATTAGCTTAGCGAAGTTATACAGAATCCAATTCCAACAAAACGTGGAGAACATTAAACATATCTGCTCTTAAATATAAATTGAAGACGTTACTTGCTGAAAGAGCACAATACGGTATACTTAGCAGTGTGTGTTGTGTGTTTCTTTCTTTCATGAAAGTAGACAATTTTGTTCGTTCTTGAGATAACAACGCTGTATGTTTGACATGTTATTGTAATTGATTGTATTGTAATTGAAATTTTGATGGTAGTATTGGTTCAATGGTTATTTTTTTTATTGACTACTGTATTTAATTTCTCTCTTTAAAATTCTCAAGGAAGACTTCCGTGGTCTGTCGCGACCCCATGATACTGTTTCAGGGCACCATTCCTGAGCCTTATGGGCCAATTGAAATAGCACAGAAGCGTGATCGTTGGAAGGAAGGGAGAGAGGCTTTTGCCCAGCCTTGGGACAATACAGGCCAGCTATATATAATGTGTTTAGCGACTTACTTAGATATTTAATTTTACCTTGAATGAAAAATAATGATTAAAATAAATGGTACATAATTTCTATAATAAGTAAATAAATAAATATCGCTGGACATTACACACAGCGCCATCTAGTGTAAAACTAACACTACGAGGCTTGTGTCGTGGACACTAGATAGTTGATATACTACATAGATACTTTTTGTTTGTAAATACTTACATATTTATACTTATTATACATATAAACATCCATGACTCTGAAACAAATGTCCATCCTTATCACACAAACATTTGCTCCTACCAGGATTCGAAACAAGCGCCCTAAGAACGTAAGGCAGCCTCACTGCCACTGCGCCATTGCGGTCGTCAAACGATAATGTATGATGAATATTATCACGGTTTATGCACCATCTCTTCCTACCAATTTTGTACGCCACGATATGCGGCTACACATGTTAAAACCTTTCTGCATAATTATTATCATTATCTGGCATGCAATGTATCTTCCACACCATGTATAAACAAATAAAATGTTACTTACTTAATCACTCAGCTACATTATGTAACAATCCAGTAACAATTCCCAAGTTGATCAGTTTGTTTAGGAATCCGTATTCAGTGACCATAGCCGGCCTATAAGAGAGATGTAGTCTATTCTCCAGAGTCATGTAGCCGCTTTAAATGGAACATTTAGGATAGTACAATAAAGGGTTCAGATCTAATTAATTCTGTCAGTGTTCTCGATTCAATGAACATTTTGGAGACATGTTTCAAGTGGGATAAGAAAACATGCTGTGCTGAGCTCGATGCTTCGTTGTTCTAGTGGTCCCAAGTGTGACTCCTGAGGATGCGGTCCTGGGTTCGATTCCACGGGTGGATTTACATTCTCTTGTTGGTCTCGTGTTGTTGAGAATGGGGTCCGGCTTTCACCACCTGAGAGGTGCGGAGAAGTGCATCACCCATTCGAGTTATTAATGATTTTGGTGTTAAAATAACACGTCAATTAATCGCACCGGGCACACACTTTTTGATTCATCATCTGCCTAGCCTTTTCACAACTGTATTGGGGTCGGCTTCCAGTGTAACCGGATGCAGCTGAATATCAGTATTTTACATGGAGCGACTGCCTATCTGACCTCCACAACCCAGTTTATACTGGGTAATACGATACCACTTGGTAAGACTGGTTGTCAGATTTTGTGGGCCACTGACTACCTGTAACGACTGCCAAAGATGGACAAACGACAGCCGGGACCAACCGACAGCTTAACGTGCTTTCCGAGGCACGGCGGGAACTCGGTATGGAAGGGTTGGTTCCACAGACTACACCACTCCTCCACACACACTTTTTGATTATTGTTATTTAATAAGTTACAACTTACAATAGTCGCATTATGTAGGTATATACTGGTATTCAGATGTATCCGTGACCCCAACGTAGTTGTAAAAAAAAGTCAGTGTAAAAATCCAGTCATCGATTTCCGAAAGTTAAGTTATTTTACGCTTTTCAGTGTTTTTTTAAGTCGATTGTCATTTTTAGCAAAAGTGTCCTTCCAGCATTATGAGGATGTAACATCGAAGAATACACATTAAAAAAATGTGCAGCCCAACATAGAATCGCCTCCTTTTTTTAGTCGGCTAAAAAGGCCAGGCAGATGAGGATGAACTGCCCTTTATATTTGTTCTTTTTCAAGATTTATACTTTCACATTCTGCTGAAAATTAAACTACAGTTAAAAACACCCCTGTGATAACTATGGAAATTTAACGTGCATCAGATGCTACAAATAGCTGAACTTTCCAACTGAAGTTTTCCCTGATTTGCATTTTGGTTTCAGCACCCAACTTGGACTTGAGCATAAATAGAGCATACTAAAATAGTATTCATATTCATTTTATTTTGAGAACCATAAGTTTTAAAAGATGTTACAATGAGCTTACAGAGATGTTACTAAGAACAATTATGAACCCTGTTAGGGCACAGCAATAGACAAGATTAACATACAAGTTTAAGTAGTTAATTAAAGATATTATTTACAAACAGAGGGTATGTTACATATTTATCAGAGAAAGATATATTATTATTAAGGGATAGTAATCACATAAAATAACAACAATATATCCTTATAATTGAGATCAATATAATTGTAATTATTGTCGACATTTTAAGAAACATAATGTAGTAGAGATATTTATTTATAATTATTGAGATCAATTTATTTTAAATTATTACATTAGTTTAAGCACATCAGTAGGCAGGGAACATAATTAATTATAGTAACTATTACAAAGTGTAAAATGGTGAATTCTTAATATTAGAGGTACATAAAATTTACGAATTTAATTGTAAAATTTAAAAACAAACAACACTTGATACGTAATACAAATTAGGTAATAATTACATTATTAAATATTTTATAAATAGAATATTATTTATATAGGTGTTTAGAAGAGTGAGTTCTAGACGACTAACAATGAGTTGTGTCTGTTTGTGTTAAACATATTTGTTTGTCAGATAAGTATTCGTTTATTGTGTAGTATGTTTTTTTAATTAATAATTGTTTGAGTTTGTTCGTAAAATAGTAGCTTATTAAATATTTTTATGGACATAACGTAGGGACTATTTGAAAGTAGTTTCATGCGCGAAGTGGGTAACATTAACATTTCTGTATCTGATCTGACAGATCGGTCGTTTATCACCGCGGGTTGTAAAAAAGTACGCGTATTTTCTAAAAAAAAATCAAATTTCTAGGATGTAGATAGATGGTAAGGTGAGTTCTTTATGTTTTATGAAAAAGGGTTTACAGCTATCGGTTTGTTCTATGTTGACTATAATTCTAATTAATTTCTTTTGGAGAATGAAAAGTGTAGGCGCATCTGTGCTATTTCCCCAAATCATGATGCCATAGCTGAGCCATGCATGAGCGTAGGCATAGTACACATACTATGCCTACGCTCATGCAAAAAAACTACCGACTTGCAAACCGCACTTACCACAGTAAGTGCGGTTTGCAAGTCGGTAGTTTTTTTTTACTTCTCGAAGTGCATAGGTGAATTTGGATAGTTTTGATCGTACTTTTTTTATATGGGGCTTACAAGAAATGTGTGTGTCAATACTGAGTCCTCCATTATCTTCATGCAATTATTGTCCTATGTTATTTGGGGTCTTTTGTTATTTTTCTTCCATTCTCCCCTGTTAAACGTCACGCTATCATTTACTTTTCTTCCTTCATATCTTTTGTTCCACAATCCATCCATCTTTTATTTAGTCTTCCTCTCCCTCTCCATCCAACAACATTTATGTTCATCACTCTTTTAGAGCACATGTGTTTCATCCCGCATTCAGATGCATTACGTTGTGTCATTTGAATGAATATTTAAGTGATAGACTTATAAAGTCATAACTAATCATAAATGTCTAGGCTATAAATTTTGTTTGATTATTTATTATATTTTTTTTTTAATTCAATTTAATATATAGGTACCTGTTTAAACAGGTACAACATAATTGTATACCATTGATTGATTTATTTTATACTATTAATTAATATTTTGTACTAATACATTATTATAATGATAATTACTAATTACACATAATTAATAATAATTTTAGACTATAATTAATATTAATCTCAGAAAGTATCCACCTTAAATTGTAAATTGTAAATGTAAATTAGTAAATTGTACAACGTAGGCGTTGTACAATTTACAAATGCTTCCTCTCTCCTAACTCACTTATTTTGCTGCGACCGACAGGGTCCATGTGATCGAGTTATAAGTTTACCACCTAAGAATACATGTGGAATGCAATAAAGTATTGAGTATTTATTTCAACACCACTGCTCTCAACACGGTGAATAAAAGCACAGTGAGGAGACCGGCATGTCTTAAAACCAAAAATTTGAAAACAAGTGTCATCGACCGACCCGCACTGGGCCCGCGTGGTGGATCTCAGCCCACTCCCTCTTATACAGAGAAGGACTGGGTCCCAGCAGTGGGAAAATTATATGCTAATTATGCCAAGTTTCGTAGCTAAACGGTTTTTAATTTATAATTTTTGTCACGTAGGTACTTTAGCACGCCGATATGGCAGTAGGCAACAGTGAAAGTGTATTGGCATTATTTGTTACTACACTTGGGCACAGATTGGTCTCTGATGCAAGAGGTTATTGGACCCGTAGAAAATGTATCTAGCAATCTAATTTTATTTGATCTACATGAGAACAGAATTTCCTGGGTCTTAGATATGCTTACCTGGACAAAAAGAAATCACTTTTAAAGCACTTATTTATCAGTATTGACCAAAGGTATTTTAAAGACTTTATAGAGCTAAAATATGGAATATTTTCATTAAAAAAATATGTTCCCGATTATTTGTGGTCTCAAAATATCACTCAAAAGTAATTAGGGGGAATCCGGGACCGCGGTCTCGGTCCCAAAAGCACCGTGGCTAATAATCGACCATTTGCGATTTTGACTCGAATGCTTCCTAGGCAACGACCATTTATGACACTAGACAGAGCGACGTATAACTAAGTAATAAAATATAATAACAACAAAAATAATAATAACGATTTTCTTGTCCAGTCTACTGCTCGAAAATATTTGAATGTCAATGATATTGACATTAACATAAATCGGTTATTTTTGATATTTCCATCATCACTGATATCATTTCTAGGCACTTTTAGAAGATTTTTTATAGGATTATGCAAAATAACCGCATTGGGAAGTAAAATCCATCAGCAGTAGATAGTGATCATGGTGAAGAAAGTCCAAATAAATACTACGAGTAGTAGTAACCTAACACAGTACTAAAGAAATATGGCAATAACTATTAGATACACCTCTGTATAACCTTTCTGGGACTACAGGCGTAATATTTCGGTACCTACTAACTATAAAATAAAAAACACTATTCAAATTATTTATTTTAGAATCTTTTGTTAAATTTAAGAGGCCTGCGGAGCATACGTCGTTCATACAAACGTAATACTAAAATAATTTGTCAATAACATATTCTTAAGGTAGTGTGTATTTATTTGGATTGGATCAAAGAATATATAGGTTCCCAAATATACATTTTGAATAGACACTGATTTAGACAAAAGTTATGAGAAAAATAAGTTTTCTATACAAATTTTAAATTCCTCATATCTCGTCTTTATATCATTGCCTTTCAAAATAAATCTTGGGAAAATAGATATTCTGTAAACCAATCGAAATAAATACACACCACCTTAAGAATACAGGGTGTAAACCACCTCATCACAAAGCCGTTAACCAAGCATTCTGTACATCAAACTAAGTAACTTTAACCAAAAATTATTGCAGGGATTTTTTTTTTTGAGGTTATAAATCATGTTTTGTGGTAGAACTCAATGTAATGCACTTAAAACATTGTGCTGGTGGATGGATTGAACAATACGGGAGTCGTGGAGGTGTTAAAAGTCAAAATCTTACAAAAATACTTGTATTTAAAAAAAAAACTTGTCAAAAAGTTATAACATTGACCCCCCCATATCTCCGTAACTAGAAGGTTCCCAGGTATGGTGTAGAACAAAAAAACGATGGCAATGATAGGAGAACAAGTGCCTTTCGGCTTCGTGAAGAGGTGTTTTACACCCTTTATGTCAGATTTACAAATTATTTTAGTATTACGTTTGTATGAACAACGCATGCTCCTCCGGCCCCTTAATAATTAACTACTTCGTTACATACTTCAGAATAACAGAACAAAAACTTAACGAGCTGAAACCAAGAGAGTTTCAAGTTGTCTCATTAAAAGGTACATTAAATTTAAACAATAAAGTCAGTAAGTACTGAACAAGCCTCAACATGGCCCCAGGGCTAAAACTTTCCGTATTGTACAAGGTACTTATATAGGTACGGTCTTACTTTAATAGTCTGTGTAAAATTTATGATAGTTACCTTATTAGCCCTGGCCTTGCAAATGCTCATACATCATGTACCATTGTTAGTTACTATATTCTAGTTCGCACGTAAAATGCACAGAAAATAGACACGAAGAATCATCTTTAGAGAGTAATCTATGGTATTCGCTTACTTGTTCACTCAAATGATGCTGAATTTATTATTGTACATCACAGTTTTAATCATCTTGTTGGATAAACTTACCTTCTTATAATTATCTTCGCGTATTTTTAATCCTCGTAGCTCATTCACTTAAAAACAACAAAACTAACTTTCGAAACTTGTGTCACACATCAAACCACTTATCAATAAATTAGAAACAAATGTAACACACCACTTATTAATACTTCGTCACTAATACCTTAGTTTTTTAATTGCAAAACTGCGAGAAAAGTTTTCAAGAGCAGCTAGCGAAACCGAATTTCCATTGCTCTCTGACTAATCACAAATTCATCAATTGTTTACAATTGCGGCCCTACAAATGGGCACAGTTTAAACGGGTCCATATTTGTAAACATAAACAGTGTTCGTGTTTATGAAGTATACGCACGCCACTGTAAGTAACAAAACATTTGGCCAAGAGTGTAGCGTGGTCGACGAATGACGGTAAGCGACTGCCGCGCGCGTTATGTCTTAGCTAGCGGGCCAGTAACCAGGCAAGTACACTTGCTCTAACTTATGGTGAAGAAAGTTATATAATATACGTAAATAGCAATGTTTATGTAATGCTGACCGTTACCGCATGTGAAGTAAATAGAGCTTGAAGATCTGTAGTGGTTTTGCTTTTTTTTTATACGACGACGTCGAATTTATTTCAATTAAGTTTTTGGTTTTCGTTTACAGCTTAGTTTTGACTATACCTGCGCATTTGCACATTTAGTCGGAATAATTCAATTACTTTTCCTGTTTGTGGATATTTTTTGGTTTTAATAACCACATAATTTTATGGAATTCTAAATACTATACTATAATATACTATAACATAGGTACTGCAAGCAGGATAACTTAGTTACCTTAGTTACTCACTGCATTAGGTACTCTGTTCTGTTTGACAAATAAGATACTTAGTTTAATAGATATGCCCATCTGTTTGAAAAGTAAATAATTCAAGAAAATCTTAAATACTGTATGTTTCAAAGAATAATGAAAGGTATTATTAGGAGCTCGTGGCTAAATAATATCAGCCGCTCGGTTCGATCTTTAGGTTAAGCCATGCTTGCCTAGGTTGGTCTGTGGATGGGTGACCACCCTTACACATCGAGTTTCCTCCGTGCCTCGGAAAGCACGCTAAGCCGTTAGTCCCGGCTGTCATTTGCCATCTTAGACAGTCGTTACAGGTAGTCAGTGGCCCCAATAGACTGACACCAGTCTTACCAAGTGGTATCGTATTTCCCAGTATTAACTGGGTTGTGGAGGTCAGATAGGCAGTCGCTCCATGTAAAATACTGGTATTCAGCGGCATCCGGTTAGACTGGAAACTGACCCCAACATAGGCAGATGAATGAAAGGTATTATTAACAATTGTAGGGCTAGTTTACAATGGAAATGATTATGTTGTGAACACTCAAATGAAAAGGTCGGTATGTAGCTTCAAACTAAAAAGAACTAATGAGCTTAGTTCATGTATCAATCCACATTAAAATATCTCAATTTTTTCGAAATAATTGATAATGGTTTTGGATAGCTGTCGATAAAACGATGCTGAGTGAAAAGATTGTTTTTTTTCGGTTGCAAAATTAAGCTTTTGGTAAGACTCGATACAACTAACTCAAAACACTTCTGATAGCTGGATTGAATAGTACAGGGATTTTGGAAGTAGGTATTTAAAGTAGGACTGGTTTTAAATAGACATTGTTGGTTGACTCATTTTTGCCAGACCAAATAAATACACTTACTCAGAAGTGTCGAAATAAATCGGCAAATAAAGTAACTCGTTTTATAAACCAAGTAGATCACAATGAAAGGACAAACGCGACCTTAATGCATCACAATACCATCTATCATTGTACTCATGACAATCATAGTACTTACTAGCCGATGCCCGCGTAAAATTATGTAGGTATCTACTAAAACCTTCCTCTTGAATCACTCTATTTATTAAAAAAAACCCGCATCAAAATCCGTTGCGTAGTTTTAAAGATCTAAGCATACATAGGGACAGATAGACGCGGCTGGAGACTTTGTTTTATAATATGATGAAGTGATGATGATGATGCAGTTACTTAGTGTGGCACCTATTACAATAATATTATCATCTCGAATCAGCTCAAAACAAACAACAACAAGCTAAAACAAACAACAAACTAAAAACAGTAGAAACAGACTCGTCTGTTTTAGTTAGCTTTATTTCGAGAAATACAACAAAAAAAGTTATAATATGTTCAAATTTATCCCGCGAATTCGTCCGCAATAATTATGACAGCGCCGCTAATAATATGCATGATATAATACGATTTTTATATCTTGTAGCACCCATGAATAACTTAACTTCCTACCAAAATAAGAATTTTAGAATTAGATCATCAAGTCCTCCCATACCAAGGTACTACTTACAGCATGCTGTTATATAATATTATTGTAACACGAAATGATTTGAAAAGAGTAAGTCACCATGGAGTTTCTTGCTGGTTCTCCATGGAATCGACCAACGCGAACCGTGCACCTGTGTATAGATGTATAGACATATGAATGTTTGTAACTCTTTCACGCAAAAACTACTGAATGGCTTTGGATGAAAATTTTCACACGAATAGTTTATAACCTGAATTAAAACATAGGATTAACGGTAGTAAAATCCCATAGGACAATTATCAAACTTTACGCGGGTGAAGCCGCTGGCAGAAACTAGTATGTCGATAAATGTCGACAATCACCAATAACAATGGTTTATATCCGAAAATGTTTCGTACATTTTCTCGAATCTGACAAGCACCGGTGTATCGTAAAATCGTAACCAATGTAGTGAATCTTACTCGTAGTACAAATTATGGTAATCATGCACCAATATCCGATCTACACATACTTGATAAGATCGGAAGAAAATGGTACAACTTACTACTTAGGCAAGTTACTTTACCAGACCTCGATACTGAACGCAGCATGAAAGCGGTAGAATATTCATATTATGCTAACGAATGTAGAACAGTTACTTTACATGGTATGAAGTGCCATCGAAGGTAATCTTAGTTAAAATATCAATGGGAAAAAGTTACTGCATCCTGCTTTTTTTGGTCTTTTTCCACTTTTTTGGGCAGTGAGTTGGCTGTGAGATAAAAACAAACTCCACACAAACTTTCATCCCAAGTTTCCCCCCATATTTGATGACTTTTAAAAAATTATTTGACATATAATATGAAATTTGAATTTATATTTGAACTTTTATAAGCAAACGGTTCGAGTATTCGGGTAAATTTATGCTGTGTTAAAACATCATGCTTTTCAATTTCATTGGTTTCCTTGTATGAGGAATTAAATAATACACATACACTGCCCTCTATTTTCGACCACTTACGAGATTTTGTAACAAGAAAAAATGGCGCATACACAATGGAGTAATGAGTGTTTGATAATAAACGTAATGCTTGAGCGATTACTGAAATTCAACAAAAGCTTAACTAGTAAACATGTACGGCATATTTCTCATTTACAGAATCAAATCTAAAATTGTAAGAATCTACAGTTTAGCTTATCAACCACACAAAACATGGTATCATATCTTGTATTATGTCCACAGGGCAAAGAGCCTTGCAATGCTGACTGTGGGTCTCTTCCAAAACTCTCCACAATTGGCGTTATTATGTCATGGCTATCTAGTTTCTTCTGGCCACTTTAATGAGATCGTCTAGTGTCGGTTGTCTTCACACATTCCTCTGCCCCTCCAAGGTCTCCACTTGCAGCACTTTGTTCCCCATCTCCCATCCACTCCATGGTATACAGGGTGTAAACCACCTCACCACAAAGCCGTTAACCAAGCACATCAAATTAAGTAACTTTATGCAAAAATTATTGCTGGGAAATGACTTTTTTTTTTGAGGTTATAAATCATGTTTTGTGGTAGAACTCAATGTAACGCACTTAAAACATTGTGCTGATGGATGGATTGAATAGTACGGACTATTCACCTCCACGACCCCGTGGAGGTGCTAAAAGTCAAAAACTTACAAAAAAAAACTAGGATTAAAAAAGAAGTTGTCAAAAAGTTGTAATTTTGACCCCCCATATCTCCGTAACAAGAAGGTATGGTGTAGAACAAAAAAATGATCGCAATGATGAAGAGAACAAGTGCCTTTCGGCTTCATGAAGAGGTGTTTTACACCCTTTATAAGCCTCACCCAATTTCACTTTCTTTTTGCTATCGTTTCCGCCATGTGCATGAGTCTCGTTCATCTCCTGACCACTACTCACTGTGTACTCGCGCTATAATGAAAATAATGTGAAGAAGCTGACATCTTTTAAGGCGTCCTGTGGTGAGATGTGCGCTCTCGCACTTTCGGCACTACGATGCACTTGTTCTCCTCGTCATTTCGATCATTTTTTTTGTTCTACACCATACCTGGGAACCTTCTAGTTAATATAGAGATATTGGGGGTCAAACTTACAACATTTTGACAAGTTTTTTTTAAAATACAAGTTTTTATTGTATGATTTTTAGTTTAACCACCTCTGCGACCCGTACTATTCTATTCATCCATAAGCACAATGTTTTAAGTGCGTTACATTGAGTTAAATAAATAAAGAAATACCGCATATAGAGTTATACCACAAAACGTGTTTCCCAGCAATAATTTTTACGTTAAGTTACTTAGTTTGATGTACAGATGCTTGGTTTAACGGCTTCGTGATGAGGTGGTTTACACCTTGTATTTGCAATTGTTTTCATGTAGATCACAGAAAATCGTATCAACGATTTACTTACCTATTATCTTTAGTAAAAACTATGAGTGTCTGATGAGATGACGAGGGCTAAAGAAATAAAAAAAAATATGTAAACTGCGTTGACCCCAAATAAATAAGGAAGAATGATGATGATGATGATACTTTGCTGGGTTATGACAAATTCTCGCAAAAGCAAAAAAGAAACCAAAGTTTAAGACAAAATTCGTATAAATCCACAACTAATCAAAGTATCACATGATTACTGATTTATGACGATTTCCCTATGGATTTCTTATCCAATAGGTATGCACTTTCCATGTTTCACAAGAGACGCTTGGACTTGACCGATATTTAGTCCGGTTTTGAATAGGTAGTTCACTTCGTGAATATCGAGGCTTTTCTTTAAAGTACCCATGGTTTTTAGCCGGATTTACCCATATACAGTCGCAATAGTGTTTCGATTTTGAACTTAACCGGTAACATTTTTATGGTTTAAAATCATTTACTTAAGGAAACTTGACAGAAGAAAGAAAGAAATAAAAGCATTATTAGCCTGACAGAACAAAACATACAAAAAAAAATGGTTAAATTATGATTATAACTAATAAAAAGATAGTAGTAGTATAGTGAAAAAAAAACATAATATTATACCAAAATACAAACAGAATTTGTCCTGTACGAGACCAAAAGGCTCCAATCCAATCAGCATGGTGCTGTAACATTAAAAAAAAACGTCACAGCGCTGATATTCTGCTGTTCTGGACTGTACATACCATTGTGGGTATTACATTAAGCTTTGTTTTTGTTAGCCTAGTAAGTGTCCCACTGCTGGGTGAGGCCCTACCCTTTCTGGCCTTTCTTTCTTTGACGACCCGAATAGCGCAGCGGTTGTGAGACTGCCTTACGTTCTTAGGGTCCACAAACATTTGTTCTTACCGGCATTTCGAATGCCGGTAAGAACAAATGTTTGTGTGATGAGCATGTACATTTGTCTCCGAGTCATGGATGTTTACGTGTATAATAAGTCTGTATTTACAAACAAAACAACTGTCTGCTGATCACGACACAAGCCTTGCTTAGTGTGGCACTAGATGGCGCTGTGTATAATTTCCAGCGATGTTTATCTATTTATTATTTATTTAATTCTCTTTCCTTGGGTGCATGTTCGCCCCGCAAACAAGATTATCACCCTTCATTAAATAAAACAATAAATGTTTTTTTAGATCTTATTCTCTTTCAGAGTTAGTTAATAAATTAATTTATATTAAGTAAGTATATTGAACTACTGAACTCTCTCGTTCAAATGTATTCAAGCTTTTGCTTATGTTATATGTATACTACAATAGAAGGCAGTTATAATAACGAAATCTTGTTGAACTTAGTACAATGACATTACAATATTTTTCTTTGGAACAATGCTGATTTAGGTTTTAATTGAATGGGGGTTACATTGCTTGTTCCATTATTATTTAAACGTACCTAGGTAATGATTAAATTAACATTGTTTTACTCAAAACTAGCCGATGCCCGTGGCTTCGGCCACGTAAAATTATATATTTAAACCTTCCTCTTGAATCACTCTATCTATTAAAAGGGTGTATAATTTATGCTATGGTAACAGATAGTATATTTTCTCTTGAAATAACGTTCACATCATATAATTTTCAAACTTATGCTATAAAAACAAATAACCTAATTTCATGTGATTGAAACAACTGCAACTCTGCGCACTTTCCTGATATCATCTATGGGGCAATGGAGGACAGTCCTTCGCTATCCAGGATGTCGGCAAATTCAGAGGAGTAGAGAGCCGATAAGGATACAGAGAGGTATATTTCAGGGCTATAGTTTGAGTCCATGTAATATAAACTTATTTTACTCTAATATCATTTAGTATAACGTTCATTTCGAATAGTTTTCAATTTTTATAATGCTGTTTTAATATAACGTTAGTTAACGTTTAGTTTACCTAACTTTCATTTGACCAAATTTTCATATTTACTTATTTTCAGCCAAAATTCTGTAATTGATAAGTAATGCGCGCTAAGGGTCACTGTTTTAACCTACCCTAACCCAGATGATTCTCCAACAATAGAGGGGATATGGCACTCGAGAGAGTCGGGGGGGAACACATAAGTAGTAGGCGTTTATAGTCCAATCAAAAAATATTCAAATAGACGTTTCAAAATTACAATTTTAACGTTATTATGGATTTTTAATAATATATTATCTAAATATTATTCTAACTTAATATAATACTAAATTAATTATAGTTTAAAAGTGCACTTTATGAAATGTTTATTAGGCCATATAAAATAAGATAAACTGAAATTATATCAATAATTCATTATATTATTGCATCGTTATACTAAACAAAAAGTATATTAAATGAAATTAGGTCATGTGAACGTCAGACTTTCTGTTATTATATCAAATGGCACGCACCCCTATTAAAATAACCCGCATCAAAATCCGTTGCGTAGTTTTAAAGATGTAAGCACGACCATGGTTATGAAATTGATAAATTTTGTAAATCTCGTTGTCGATTGTGAACATTCTGGCCTTGCAGCCGGCGGAGACCTTCACACAGACCCAGCTCGCTTTGGGACCCTTGCTAGTACTTCGCTTGTTGTAGCGATAGCCATCGTACTCTATGACAGGATTCCCAAACCTTGATTGTAAAACAGGATTGAGGGACAGACAGACACGGCGGGAGATTTTGTTATACAACATTATTTTTGTTTACACTAAACCCGAAAAGGGGTCATTGTACTCATCATTTTGAACAACTTTTGCTTTGGGACGAACCTTGAAATCGCGAAAAAAAATCAGCTGTTACATTTACGAGTATGTTCGCATAACTCGTCAAAATGTAGGGAACAGCTGATTTTTTTGATAGAAAAAGTTATTCAAAATGATGAGTACAATGACCCCTTTTCGGGTTTGGTGTAAACAAAAAATAATGTTGTATAATTTGTAGTAAATATAATATGTAGTAAATGATAGTAATAAAACCCAAGGGTTTTATTTTCGGCTTCATATTCGGTACCTAAACTACTTTTTATGTCTTAGAATTAAGTTTAGCTTAACCATTATTGGTATAACATCGCGCCTGTTTTCCATGAAGGGTTAGGCAGAGGTAACTAAATATATCTGTAACTATGTGGTAACTATCTAAAGTATACCCACATTTTGCCAGTTTGGTTTAAGAGTCCGCGGAGCCTGCGTATTTCATACAAACGTAATAGCAAAATAATTTGTAATTCATACATATTCTTTAGGTAGTGTGTTTTTATTTCGATTGGATTACATATCTAGGTTCCCAAATACATATGTATTTTGAATAGAGATTCGAGTTATGAGAAAAATAAGTCTTCTATACAAATTTTAACCCGTTGGTCCCCGCTGCCATTTGTACATTTTTGAGAGTCGTAATTTTTTTTTTTTTTTTTAGGATGGGAAATCATCAAATGACTTCTCCCACTCTGGGCGGAGCGGGACGTAGTGGCCTGAAAGTCGGCAATTAGTCTGAGCAAGGGGTATTGTATTACACAGCACTAAAGATTGTGGAGGTCAGATAGGCAGTCGCTCCATGTGAAAGACAGGTATTCAACTAAATCCGGTTGGACTGGAAGCCGAACCCAACATAGTATGGCTAACTAAAATAGACAGTGTACGTCCCACCCCCCTGCTACATGGAACTTAAGGGGCCGGCGGAGCGTGCGTCGTTCAGACAATCGTTTGCTTTGACGACCCGAATGGCGTAGTGGTGGGTGAGGCTGCCTTACGTTCTTAGGGTCCTGGGTTGGAATCCTGGTAGGAAGGCAAATGTTTGTGTGATGAGCATGTACATTTGTTTCGGAGTCATGGACGTTTATATGTTTAACAAGTATGTATTTACAAACAAAAAAGTATAAATGTATATCAACTCTCTGGTGTCCACGACACAAGCCTTGCTTAGTGTGACACTAGATGGCGCTGTGTGTTATTGTCCAGCGATATTTATTCATTTATTATTTATTAATCGTAATACCAAAATAATTTTTATATCAAAAATATTGAATGTGTTTATTTATTTCGATTGGATAACATAATATCTAGGTTCCCAAATATCTATTTTGTACGGACAATGATATAAAGACACGAGATGTGAGGAATTCAATGTACTTTCCGAGGCACGGAGGAAACCTGGTATGTTATGTTATGGGTGGTCACCCATCGACATACCAACCTAGGTAAGCGCGGGTTCCAGGGCTGCGGGACTGTTCGAAAGAGATACCGTGGCCCCGGAACATAAAGGGCGAGGAAGGAACATGGATGGGTTTTAGTCAGTAAAAGTCTCGCACTCCCTTCCGCTCCACCCAGAGTGGGAGAAGTTATCTGAAGACTTCCAATCCAAAACAAAAGGCAAGTGCGATTTTATGATCGATCCCATAGAAAAGTTGTCAATTTCCATGAGTAGGTACTTTATGAAATTAAAATATCGCCAACGTTTAACAAATTACCTAGTACTTAGGTCCATGTTCACCAAAAAGATTACCGTCTGATTATCCTAAAACAGCTGTTTAATACACATTTTTGTATGGAAACATGTCACATTGACAGCTGTTTTTAGATAATCAGACTGTTATCTGTTCGGGGAACATGGACCTTAATAGGTCGTTTTTTTAGGATCGTTAAGAATAAGTACAGAAAGTACCATTTAAATAATAAACTTTTCCAAGTAACATAACTGGAGTTTCTACGAAAAATGATAAAAACAATTTACTTTCCTGGAACCTGTCGATTTGTTCGGCGTCTGTACAATTTCCTTATTCATCTCCCCCCTGATCTTGTTTCCGTTATGGTGTGGCCAACATTTTATAAACATTGTTTATTTTTGAAGCTTTCCAATCATCTACCAGGCGATAAGGAATCCGAGTAGGAAAAATTTTGAACGCATTATTTTTCAAGGGAAAAATTTAGGTATTTTTTACGTTAATTGCGATAAATAATTGTTTGCCAAATGTTTTTGTTTAATTAGTAGCCAAGTTATATACAGGGTGTAAACCACCTCATCACAAAGCCGTTAACCAAGCATTCTGTATGTACATCAAACCAAGTAACTTTACAATCATGTTTTGTGGTGGAACTCAATGTAACGCACTTAAAACATTGTGCTGGTGGATGAATTGAATAGTACGGGGATCGTGGAGGTGTTAAAAGTCAAAATCTTACAAAAAAAAACATGTCAAAAAGTTGTAACTTTGACCCCCCATATCTCTGTATAATGATGAAAAAATGATCGCAATGATGGGGAGAACAAGTACCTTTCGGCTTCGTGAAGAGGTGTTTTACACCCTTTATTACCCTATACTTACCTATAACTTTGCCAATAAATCAATAAAAGCATTAAATAGTATGTAGAGGTATATCTTCATTGATTAATTCACGTCGCCGCGCCATCGCAAATGATTGAATACCTACTCGTACCTACCGATTTATGATGTTTTAAAAAGAAAAACTATAAACCGACTAGGAAAATAAAGTCGCACCCACTGTAAACTATTTTATATAACATACCTGATTAATGGAAGTGTTCCTGTCCCCCAAAGCTTGCGGAGCATCCGAATTTCATACAAACATAATATCAAAATGATTTGTAAATCAAACATATTCTTAAGGCATTGTGTATTTATTTTAATTGGATTACAGAATATATAGCTTCCCAAACACATATTTTGAATGTACACCGATTTAAACAACAGTTATGAGAAAAACATTTTTTCTACAGAAATTTTAAATTCCTCATATTATCTCATCTTTATGTCATTGTCCTTTCAAAAAATTATTTGGAAACAAAGATATTCTATAATGCAATCGAAAAATATACACACTACCTTAAGAATATGTTTGATTTTCACATTATTTTGGTATTACGTTTGTATGAAAAATACAAGCTCCCGGGCGATATCAGTGGATACAACTCGCCGTGATCAGTGGCTAACGTTATCTGATACTGTGATCGGTGGAGACATACTCTAACTCAATGCCTAATACCCGTTTTAACTAACAATGAGCCACTCCTAGCTCAATGACTAATGCCCGTTTTCACTAGCACTACGCCACGCCTACCTCAATGCCTGCTACCCGTTTTCACCAAAACTAAGCCACTCCTAACTCAATGTCATACTCACTTGCCATCGTAGCGTGCCAAGCTTGCAAGAGTAGATCCCTTAAAGCTGGAACGCTGAAGGTAACAAGAAATCGACAGATTAACATGCAAATCGGCCCGCACTTCGGCTGCAATGCAGACCGTGGTGTGACAGCGATGAGGAGAAAAACATGGAGTGAGTAGGCTTAATTTTTTTCGTGGTCAGAATCTTAGGTTTAAACTCCGTCATATATATATATTTTTTTAATAAAATGTATTAGCCCATGTCACCAGGACTATAATAACAAATCGATTAACACCTTACTTATTAAAATCGGATGAATAGTTTAGGGGCTACGGTGGAACATTTTGACGACCCGAATGGCGTAGTGGTCGTGAGACTGCTTCACGTTCTTAGGGTCTTTATTTTTTTTTTTAGGATGTGAAATCATCAAATGACTTCTCCCACTCTGGGCGGAGCGGGAGGGAGTGTCAGACTTTTACTGACTAAAACCCATCCATGTTCCTTCCTCGCCCTTTATATTCCGGGGCCGCGGTATCTCTTTCGAACAGGCCCGCAACCCCGGCAGGCTGCGGCTACGGCTTCCCATTCCGTCTCGCTCCGGACCATGGATTGAACCAGGGCCGGACGCGAGAGGTCGCCGCCGCCGATCGCCGCTACGAGGACACGGCGGTGCTCCGCCCACGCAGGGCAGACTTCCACCGTGTGCTCCACCGTGTCCTCCGGTCGATCCTCGCAGTGGAGACACCCGAGCGTTTCCTCCAGCCTGATTCGGTGCTGGTACCTCCCGAAACATCCGTGTCCGGTGAGGACCTGCGTCAGGCGGAAAGTGAGGACGCCGTGGCGACTCTCCAGCCACTCCTCAAAGAGGGGACTTACCGCCACTATCGTGGCGTGCCCTACGTTCTTAGGGTCTTGGGTTCGAATCCCGGTAGGAGCAAATGTTTGTGTGATGAGCATGGGCATTTGTTTCCAAGGATACTCCCTTGATTGTCCTAAAATTTTTTGTCCGAAAATCATTATCCATAACACGTTTGCTATAAACTTCAGTAACCATAATGTTCAAAATACCGAAATTATGTTTTACATAACTAATTTTACTTCTAATACTATTTTATCATAATATCGAATACTATAATAATTGAATCTCCTAATTTTACATGACATAAAGTCGTATGTCCTAAGTATTGTATCACATAATGTAAATGATTCCGAATGGTCATTTATAAATTGTTAGTCGCTAAAAAAATCCTTAAAAGTTAAGTTTTAGTGACAGAAACGAATTGCTGTAAATCCGACTCCACGCAGTCTTGTCTGCCCTACCCCAAGAGTGTTATTTAAAATCGCGTAGGCGCGGAGGGGCGAGGCGGGCCGCGTGAAGCTCGCGTGAGGCCGCCGGAGCCCCGCAGCACCGGAGCCGTGACAGAAACCATGCCTGCTGCATGATGCTTGCTCGTTTGCATGCTACATGCTTGCTTGCATACTGTATGCATGCTTGCATGGTGCACGCTTGCTTGCCCGCTGCATGCTTGCTTGTTGCATGCGTGCTTGCTCCATGTTTGCTTGCTGCATGCTTGCTTGCTTGCTGTATGCTTGCTGCATGCTTGCTTGCTTGCTGTATGCTTGCTACATAATAAATATCGCTGGACATTAACACACAGCGCCACCAAGTGCCACACTAAGCAAAGCTTGTGTCGTACATGCGCACTGCATTCTTGCTGCACGCTTGCTTGCATTGCATGCTTGCTTGCTTGCTACATGCTTGCTTGCTTGCTACATGCTTGCTTGCTTGCTACATGCTTGCTTGCTTGCTACATGCTTGCTTGCTTGCTACATGCTTGCTTGCTTGCTACATGCTTGCTTGCTTGCTGTATGCTTGCCGCATGCTTGCTACATGCGTACTGCGTTCTTGCTGCAGGCTTGCTTGCTTGCTACATGCTTGCTTGCTTGCTGTATGCTTGCCGCATGCATGCTACATGCGTGCCGCATGTTTGCTGCATGCTTGCTTGCATTGCAGGTCAACGCCTACATACGATTTAACATTTACTTAGAATAGGACTTATGACTTTTATTGAAAACAATTTTATGTCATTTGTATATTATTGATTGTAATACTTATGACAAACGGATTTAGGGCTTATTATAATTAGGGATTTCAACTTTATGACATATGATATCATGTGATTTAACGTTCGGGTAAATTATCATTCGGACAAATGATGATTATGACAAAAAAAAAAAAGGAATTTTCGATAATGGATTAAAAAGTTAGATAATACGATAGAGAACCGTTTCCAAGTCATGGATGTTTATATGTATTTTAAGTATGTATTTACAAACAAAAAAGTAATATATGTAGTTTATCAACTATCTGGTGTCCACGACACAAGCCTTGCTTAGTGTGGCACTAGATGGCGCTGTGTGTTAATGTCCAGCGTTATTTATTTATTTATTTAGACGTAAATACAAACACACGTACATAGACTGCTAAAATCATAACCCTTCTCCTTTAGGCTTTGCCATAGTCGGGTAAAAAAAGAGTTCTTGTTTTCTAAATTGAAGATAATATATTATGAAATTGACACTGTTTAGTATAAAATACGACCGGGTTTCACAGCCCATACACCAAGTTTTTATTATTTAATCATGCAGAGTACCCACATAAGTTGGCAGATATATTTACTCTGTGGTAAAAGATGAATAGGCTGGATGTAAAGTTAATTTAATTCCCTGACCCCGCATCAGGTAGAACCAATTTGTTTTGCCTCCATTTGTATCTTTTGCGCTTAATCTTATACAGGAGTCCATTTATTACGTTTCAGATACCTACGTTTTGGTTCGTGAGAGTTCTTAATTTGTTTACGGAGACAATTGTATTGTACAACGGGCTGATGTCCGCAACTCCACCTCAATGCGCGTATTTTGCATATGGGCTATAATCCACCACGCGGGCCCAGTGCGGGTTGGTAAATGTCACATGTCTTCGAAGTTTTGGTTCTAGGGCATTCCGGTTTCCTCACGATGATTTCCTTCACCGGTTTTGATAGCTTGTTTCATTAATTGATTGTGTGGTCGTTACTGCCAAACATGCGGATAATGGTTCGATTCTCATGTAGGCAAAATGTGTGTTTGGTTTTTACCATTTACCTATCTTCCCAGTGGATTTGTGCCTGGATGATTGAAATAGGCCTGCCCCCTACTATCAGGGCCATTAACTTTACTACTAAAATATCCATGGGTGTACCTACTATATGCCTAAGCCCTAAAACACCCAACAATAAGAATACAATTAAAATATGGGCTTTATGTATTCCTCTTTAGATACACTTTACATTGGCATTGACGTCAGTAAGCCCGCTGACAGCGCACTGTCTGCCGATTTACCACCCCCCCCTCCCCCCTTAAAGCCCTTCGATGTTATGTAAAAATTGCAAAAGTATAGAGAGGAAAGTTACATGTCTTGGAAAAAACGACGGAAATAAATCCAGAGAGTGTAATGCTCATGAAAATTATGAAATTTTAGCACGTGACCAACTTAAAACCACGCAAGCATTCTGTACATTCAACTAAGTAACTCTACGCATTGTTGCTGGGAAACGATTATTTTTTTGAATTAAGTTTTACGGCACCTAGGACTCAATGTATCGCACTCAAAACTTTCTGCTGATGAATGCATTGAATAGTTCGGGGTTCGTAGAGGCATTTAAAGCAACGTTGTAGGATGTATAATTAACCATAAAAACCAGCATTAAAAAAAAACCTCGTGTAAAATTTGAACGTTGTCCTCTATAGGTATACTAGCTTCTGCCGGCGACTTCATTCGCGTGAAGTTTTGATATCGCAACGCATCGCCTGCTCAACGGAAGCTTTTTTCCCGCTTGCAACATTTCTTATTGCTGCTCCGCTCCTATTGGTCATAGCGTGATGTTATATAGCCTAAAGCCTTACTCGATAGATGGACTATCCAACGCAAAAAGAAATTTCAATTCGAGCCGGTAGTTCCTGAGATTAGCGTGTTCAACCAAACAAACAAACTCATCTGCTTTATAATATTAGTATAGATACCGACTAGTTACATAGTAGAAAGTCGATTACGATTTCATCTTGTGCCGTTTGTCATCTGTCTTGTAAATATTTTAATGTTTTTACAAAATCCAAATGTTTATCAAGCACATGTGAACCACTAAAAAGTGAAAAATAAAAACTTTTTTGAAAAAAATAAAACCGACTTCAAAAACAAAACAAATAAAAACTTTTTTGCAAAAAATAAAACCGACTTCAAAAAAAAACAAAAAAGTGAAAAATAACTTAAGCTTCTGAAGTCGGTGACCTTTGTTTAATTGCTTTAGTTTTTTTTGTCAAATTTTTGATAAACATGGAAAGTGCATACCGTTACAATTACAACAAGCCCAAACACGACTAGGACACATTGTCTCATTATGGAGTTCCGTGACTCTTGGCTTCATCATCAGATCTGATGGTAGAATGGTTCTTATCGAACGCAAATGCTTCACTTGTTGTAGAAAATACCAAAATCGCAACACGTTTTCAATTAAAATGTGATGAGTTCCGTCGATTTCGCTAAGATTCCATCATCAGATCCCGACTTGGTGGCTATGGGACCATTTGGAAAGAATACCCTTTCCAACAAAAAAAGAATTTTCCACATCGGTTGGCAAGCGATGGAGTTAAGCCCGAACAAAAAAAATAAAAAATTGAAACATCCGAATTGAGAACCTCCTCCTTTTTTAGAAGTCGGTTAAAAAGTGAAAAATAACTTAAACTTCTGAAGTCGGTGACCTTTGTTTGATTGCTTTAGTTTTTTAACCGACTTCTAAAAAAGGAGGAGGTTCTCAATTCGGATGTTTCTATTTTTTTTTTTTTTATGTTTGTTCGGGCATAACTCCGTCGTTTGCCAACCGATTTGGAAAATTCTTTTTTTGTTGGAATGGGTATTCTTTCCAAATGGTCCCATAGCCACCAAGTCGGGATCTGATGATGGAATCTTGGCGAAATCGAGGGAACTCTTCAAATTTTATATGAAAACGTGTTGCGATTTTGCTATTTTCTACAACAAGTGAAGCATTTGCGTTTGATAAGAACCATTCTACCATCAGATCTGATGATGAAGCCAAGAGTCACGGAACTCCATAATGAGACAATGTACCATAGTCGTGTTTGGGCTTGTTGTAATTGCAACGGTATGCACTTTCCATGTATCAAGCACATGTGAACCACTAAAAAGTGAAAAATAAAAATTTTTTTGCAAAAAATAAAACCGACTTCAAAAAAAACACAAAAAAGTGAAAAATAACTTTAGCTTCTGAAGTCGATGACCTTTGTTTGATTGCTTTAGTTTTTTTGTCACCGACTTCAGAAGCTAAAGTTATTTTTCACTTTTTTTTGTTTTTTTTGAAGTCGGTTTTATTTTTTGCAAAAAAGTTTTTTTTGTCACCGAAGTCCGTTTTTATACCACTTTTTTATTTCTGACCGTTCCACTGTCAGTCACATGATTGTCGTAGTCACATCGTTGTCGTGAACTGAACACAGCTGGTAGAATTACTTACATATTACTCTTGGTAGCTTCGCTTCACAGCCTAGCTCATCGGCATAATGTTGCTTGTCTGTCGGTCTTCTACCGACTTTGGAGTGTGCGCAGGAGCTCCACGACCTGATCCCACCATCACTCTTTTACTACCGGACTGTCTGCTAGTCCGGTACTAGAGCGTACCATCTGCACATTGCAGATATTCCGACGATTCTTTTTAAGCGCTTTTCCTCCACATTTATTATGTGCTGGAACTCTCTGCCTACATCTGCGTTCTCATCAACATTTAACCCGCCTGCTTTCAAACCAACAGTGAACAGGCATCTTCTGGGCACGCTCCTTCCATCAGAAACCTCATCCATCGTTTCCCTTAGGCGTAATCGAGGTCAAGAGCCCATAAAATAAAACTATTACCAGTTCGGTATAAGGTACTCGTAAGTAGCTGTACTCTTAGGTTTATGCCACGCCGCGCCGGCCACACGCAAAACCAAACGCCTTTCACTGCGGAAATATAGGAAGTTGTGCATTATTAGATTAAATTACGTCTGTAATTGATAGCCTAGTGGGTTAAGTGGCTTTGGTTATAATAAACCCGCATACGTACTTTTACATACTAGCATAAAACTTCCTTTTTTTTCGGATGGGAAATCATCAAATAAGTCCCACTCTGGGCTCTGGGCGGGAGGAAGTGTCAGACTTTTACTGACTAAAACCCATCCATGTTCCTTCCTCGTCTTTTATTTCCGGGGCCACAGTATCTCCTTCGAACAGTCCCGCAGCCCCTTGCAGGCTCCTTCCTTTTTGCTGACATCCCTTTGAGGCGCACGGGGAAGGTGAGGACGCCGCCGTGGCGCCTCTCAAGCCACTCACTTCAAAGAGGTGAATTATCGCCACTATTGTGGCGTGCCCTGCACGTGGTTGCGACAGTCGCTCTCTTCATGTCGCCACGTGAAACTTCCTGGAGATGGTAAAAAATCTAAGTGACTGATCTTTAGATTTCTCAGTGGTATTCGATTATCGTGTTAAGCCCATGTGATGTGCGATAAGGAAACAGTAGCGATGAAAATTTTGAGTATAAAATTTTTAGATGGCTTTAAGAGTCATAGGGAGAGGCCTTTGCCCAGCAGTGGGATGACACATGCTAACAGTAATAGTATAAGAGTAGGTAGATAAAGAAACGAGAGATGGACTGTGTGAAGGATGTTATTGCTAGTAAGGAGATGACTGCTGAGATGACGCGTAATAGGAAAGTATTGTTACATCGCACCCACTAGAACATTCGAGAAAGCACGTGATTACAGTATGTGTACGTCAGAATTTCGAGTGCTTTCTATTATTATTAGTTTTAAAGTTAGGTAGGTACAAATTCGCGACCTATTTATAAAAAGACTACTAGGTACTACTACTTATTACTTACTTGTTATGGGTCAGAATTCGCACCTGCGTAGCCTTTTCCCAACTATGTTGGAGTCGGCTTCCAGTCTAACCGGATTCAGCTGAATACCAGTATTTTTCATGGAGCGACTACCTATCTGACCTCCACAACCCAGTTAATACTGGGTAATACAATACCACTTGGTAAGACTGCTTGTCAGACTTTTTTGGGCCACTGAATACTTGTAACGACTGTCAAAGATCTACAAAAAAGACAGCAAGGACCAAAAGCTTAACGTGCTTTGAAAAGCACAGAGGAAACTCGGTATGTAAGGGTGGGTCATCCTGCATCCATCCACAGACCAAACGAGGCAAGCACGGCTTAATTATTTTAGCTCCCCCTCTTTATTTGATATGGTAACAAATGAAAAAGAATTTACTGGAAGAAAAGCATAGTCAGGATATCCTTTGGAAACGCTGAAAATTTGTAACTTCCCGCTTAAATATCACGCAAATTGTAGAACGAGCTAAATGAATAGCGACACATTATAAAACGTTATTAAGTGGATGCAGCGCTAACGTCAACTCATTGTCTTGTCTACCCCTTGACCCACTTGCTACAAGACACGAGTCGTGATATTTCGCTGTCATTCGAACAAAGGGTGGTGAGTTATGTTATGTTAGTATGTGCTTTACACGTGGTCGAGAAAATGATCGTATCTAGATACATGATACATTATCATGTTCCCGGGTAGGTCGTTAAATCACTTGAAATCCTAACGGTGCTAGTAGGTAGGTAGACTACCTACACGGGTAACAACGTTAGGATTTCAAGGATAGGATAGGATTGGTGCGGCACGTAGAATAAATAAATAACTAAAACGCTATCACATTACACACAGCGCCATCTTGTGCCACACTAAGCAAGGCTACCCACATACCTACCCACACTCACTTAAACCCACATATTTTTAAGAGCACTTTCCAAATTTTTCGTATATTTGCGGAGGCGCCGCCGCCAACTAGTGGTCTCCCCGAGATACACATTTATGTACATACATACCCGTTTTCATATATTTTCTAATATTTCATTATTATCATTCCAGCCGAAAGTCGTCCACTGCTGGACATGGGCCACTCAAGAGTCGCCACATTGCCCGGTCCCATTAACTCTCTTCTAGTCAATGATATATAAAACTATAGATACAGGTTGGCAAAAATGTCCTGAAACGGAACTAAAAAATTTAATCGTTGGCAACTTCTCCTACTGTCACGTCTAGTCAGTACATGTAATGTCATTTCATGATATCGGTGGCTGTTTTTCGTGTATTTATTGTTATTGTGTTTAAATTGGTGACTCAAAGGGTTCAATATGAACAGAAAAACCATTCGCAGCTCCGTTAGAGAAATAATGTATAAAGTTTATTTGTGATCTTTGGCGGAACATGAAGCTGGACGAATTTTATCGGATATCAACGATGTTTATAAAAGAACTGCGGAAATGTCAGGTAAAATGATCTTTTATCTAAGTAATCAGATGTAATATGTGTGTTTAAACTTGCACTAGATTGTATAAACCATTATACAACTATTATTTACATTGAAAAATACATCGATGAATTTTGTGGTTATGTGCATTTACAAAGAAGCACGCTCCTATAATTTTGATACTTTTTGTGTTACTTCCAGAATAAAAGTAACTAAATATATTATTTTTCTAGGTTAATCCGTAAGTACCATACGACGAATTGCTAGAGAAGGGCATACAAACAAAGGCATTTACTCCACTCCAGAGAAACATAGAGCAGGGCGACCTAAAAAGAATTGGATGATTTTGACTTGTGATCAGACAAAAAGTTCAGAAAGATTTTACATTCTTAGAAAGAAGTATTTTATTAAAGTTTAACTGTCTTTATTTTTTACTGTTGTAGGCCGTGGCTGAACAAGTGTTTGCAAGCATCTCTGTTGGTGATTGGAAAAAAAACATGTGAACATGTTATGTAAATAGAAAGAGAGTAATATCAAAGGGGACAAACTCTGTATAGTGATATAGACAAAATAGTCATAAATCTGCAAGATGACAGCAGCAGAAACAGACACGAATGAAGAACTTTCAGATGTGGAATATTTAGCCGAAGACATTTTAGATTCTGATTGAAACATCTGTAAAATTCTATCTTTCTTATTAATAAAAAAAAAAAAGCACTTAGACGGATCGTTGGTATTATTTTCCTCATAATGTAAATCAATATACACACGTACTTGTGCATTATCATACAAAAGCGTGAGTATGTAACGAGCAGAGAAATTTATGTTTATTTCAAGTTTAAGTAATGTATAAAACCCGTTAAAGTCATTTTCATCTGCCTAGCCTTTTCCCAACAAATTTTGGGGTCCGCTTCCAGACTAATCTGGATATATACTATGGATGCAGCGTGGATATCAGTATTTTACATGGAGCGACTGCCTATCTAATCTCCACAACCCAGTAACAAGGTAATTTAATACCACTAGGTACGACTTGGTTGTCAGATTTTCGGGCTCCTGACTCACAGTAAAGATTTACAAATGACACGACAACAGCTACAAGTGCTTTCCGAGGCACGGAAGAAACTCTATGACAGATGGTCACCCATCTACAGACTAACCTAGTTAGGCACGTCTCCAGCTTGAAGATTGTCCTGTCCGGCTGTTATTATTTAGCACTGAGCTCTTCTAAAACCCGTCAACGTACACATTAAATATAAATAAAAATTGAAAAAATAAACCAAAGTATCAAACTGTTATTGTCGTACTATATAGGGTTACAATATGAACGATAGTAGCGCCACCATTATTTTCACGACTTTCTTGCCAAGCTGTACGTTGCCCGCGCTCTGTAGTGGCAACATGAATGCAAGGCAATTGCCGGAATTTCATTTAGTCGCGTACCAACCAGTGCCGCGGCAGTACGTGACATTAAAATAACTTTTGTGTATAACTTCCTCAAACAACGAAAAAAAAATGCCGTCCTGTGTTTTTAGGACATGTAAAAACTATACTTTAACTGTGAAAGATAGAAAAGTATAATTTCATGCGTAAGTATCGAGAAAAATGTATTTTATTTTATTTTTTTCGATGCCATCTAATCGCGGCTGGCGCCTTTTGTTCGCGCTCGGCCAATGAGCATGCATCACAGTGCAGAATGACAAAGATTAAAGAAATATATTTCTCTCTAACAACAAAAATTCCGCATCTTTCCCTTTCTTCGTGCGTCTAAGTATTTATCTAGCTACCGACAGTATTTACGCTGTTTTCGACAGCCGTGATGTTCATGCATGACGCGTCTATTTATAATACGTCATTGCTTCCAGTGGATCCCCGCAACCTTCACAATTATTTCCTATTGATTAACTCAATATTTCACTGGCTTTTGATCCAACCTTCAAACTTATAAAAAGCAAATCTTCTTCGATACTAACGCCACTCCAAAACGACCACTGCAAACACGAAAAACATCCCCAGCAACGATTTCAAATCAATGCCAGTTTCCAATAACACTGAAGGCGTGGTTTTCATGGTTTAGGTTTAGTTGCAAGTACCTGCAAGTAGGAATAAGCAAAGTTTAAAACTGCTTTAAAGGAACGACAAAATCGGTTTGACAAAGTACGCCGGCGAAAATTTCGCCAGATAAAAAATAAACTAGCGAGGGTTCGCTGATCGGAGTCATAGTTACACAAAAGGTCTTTAGTCAAAGTTAACTGTCAAATTCAATTGACAGCTCAGCTTGTCAAACAAGTAAATGCAACGATCAAATTTTTCAACATCAATGCATCTTATTTTCATCCATGATCCACAAATAAAACTCACGGAGACGATGAATAAGTACTCATTAGAAATATTTGTTTCCTATGTTCAAACAGCTCAATGTCAATGTCAATATGACAGCAGGATAAAATTTAGCGAGGTAAAAAGGTTGCTGGGTCAGTGGGTAGCCTTCTGTTTCCCAGTCAGGCGAAAACTTATACCAGTAGACGACTGTGAACGGGGCAGGTTAAATTTCAGTCAGTTAAATTTTTCACCTCGGTGTTTGACGTTTAGTCCGTTTTATAAACTTCATAATTGACTTAAACGCACCCCAGTCTGCAACTTACAGTGCGTTCCGAGATAGACTGTAAACGCTATGAGCGTCCATAAACCCGTTCCGAGTAACCGTGAGCGCGATCATATTGCGCGTTATCGATGTTCCTTGAGTCGTCATAGATGACGTCATGACACGCGCCATCTTGCGATTACACCGACCATGCCCCAAAGAAATATCACCGTGAGCGCTGTCAAATGACCTAATGACAGATTGACAGATCTTAGCAGTCATACCCTGCGTTCCGAATTGCGATAAAAGTGATAATATCGCGAATCCGACCAACGCGCAATGTCACAATTATTACTCAGTAGCCTCATATTTTGTGACTACTAAATTCGGTCGGATTCGCGATATTATCACTTTTATCGCAATTCGGAACATAGGGATAATCGTGAAATTTAAAACGGATCGCAAAATATTGCCATGAGCGCTGTGAGTGATTATTCGTATCTCGGAACGCACGGTTTCACTGTCAAACCAATAAATGTCAAAGTCAATCATACGATACACGAAAATATTGCACAATTCTTGCGGTTATTTAAATTACCAATAAAAATCCATGTGATTAGTGGTTGACAATGACAACAACTAAAGAAAATGCTCGTCCCCGTGACTGCCTGTCCTGCAGAATCGTTGGGGCTGTCGGTATGGTGGGCATCGGAGGTTACCTCGCGAACGCTGCCTGCAAAAATAAAAGTTTACCCGGAAAATATGGACTGTCCGTACTATCCTTTGGTAATTAATGCTTCAATAGTTCGTATGTGATTCCCGAAATCAATCAAAAATCATGGCAAGTTATAGTAACCTCAATATTTCAGACATTACATGTTATGTTTTGTTTGTATATTGAAGTGTGTCTTTATAAAGTATTCTTATAAAGCCACTGTATATCTTACTGCGCAACCTGGTTTCTAGGCAGTAGCTCCATGTAAAATACTGGTATACAGCTGCAACTAGTAAAACTGAAAGCCGACCCTTATATAATTGAGCAAAGGCTAGCCATGTGATGTATTAATAGATTTTTTTTTAATATTTTATATATTTCCAAGTTCTCTTCCTGGTTTTACAAAAAAATATCCACAGCACTCTGGGAACAATAAAATTATAATGTTAATTAAGTACTGAACTTATTTTTTTGCTGATACTGTTGGCCTGCATTATCCCAATGCGAGGAAAAGGCTTCTCTCTTTCTTTTAATAATTTTGAATACACCAGCATTCGCTGACTTGCTCCAGTTTCTGTGGAAATGAACCTACAGGAATGTTTAAATGTGGGTGATGACACACGGGGTAGCGTAGCTTCCTGTTAATGAATTACCTTTAGGAATCAGGTCAGGTGTTCTTTACATACATTCTTACAAACAAAGTTCACTTCTCTTTAATATTAGTATACTTAGTATAGATAAGTCATATTTAATATTAATACAGATGATTATACCAATTCATATACTAAAGTAAGTACTTACTTAAATAGAAACTTTAATAAAAATATTTTAAGTGTGTGATTCATAATGAAAATATTTTTCTTGCAGGTTTCATCTGCTTGGGAGTAGCAAGGTACAGACAAACATTCCCTTTCAATAAAAATGAAGAATTTAAGTCAAGGATTTGATACGTGGGTACTCATGTACATACATAAAAGTTTAAATGTTTAGTAATAAGCTGTAAAAAAAAATGTAAAATTAAAAATCATGTTAGCTTTGTTATATAATTAATTTATGGACGAATAAACCTATTGTTTGAAGTCATCAATTTAATTCCAAGAAATCATTGATTGCTTAGTGTATGGGGGGATTTTAGTTTAAAATCTAAAGGGATACAATTGTTTTTCAAATAATAGAAAACAGCGACATCTGTGTATTGACTGTAACATCGCCTGTCGTTTCTGTTTGCTCTTCAGTAATCTAGTTTTAGAAAAGGAGCACAGATGGCGCTAAATAACGAGGGTTGCTTTTAAGTAATATTTTTGTCCTATCATTAAATTAACATAATTTGTTCTGAACTATTAGCCCATATATTATGTGATAATGGTATAAAAGGTATTAAATATTAGAGTTGTCCAATTTCTAGACCAGTCCACAGACCAGTTGTCCAGTTTCTGTTTGCTCTTCAGTAATCTAGTTTTAGAAAAGGAGCACAGATGGCGCTAAATAGCGAGGGTTGCTTTTAAATAATATTTTTGTCCTATCATTAAATTAATACAATTTTGAAACATAATTTGTTCTGAACTATTAACCCAGATATTATGTGATAATGGTATAAAAGGTATTAAATATTAGAGGTGTCCAATTTCTAGAATTGAACAATTATAGGTTCAAGTTCAAGCTTGATGAGCTGGCGTCTGTACGTACTTTAATTATCGTCCTGTGATTAGGTATGAAACCTTTAAATGTGACAATGTCGGAAGAAAAGGGTAATCGGACCATAGTGATCGTGATGATACATCTATGACTCGGACTCGCGAATAATGAGAGCGACATATTAAGTACATATAACACTGTTTTAGGCTTTCACGGTGGGAGTGGTCAAAAAGTTGTAACTTTGAGCCCCCATATCTCCGTAACTAGAAGGTTCCCAGGTATGGTATAGAACAAAAAAATTTTCGCAATGACAGAGAGAACAAGTGGTTTTCGTATTCGTTAAGAGGTGTGTTACACCCTTTACTATATCTAACTTTTATGTCGAATCATACAGAGAATGATTAAAAATTGACAATTGGAACCAAACGTTCCAATTTTTAAATTGATCAGATTTACATAGGTATTGCCACGCTCTGATAGCTCCTAAACGATAGGTCACAAGGTTACTTTTACCTGTCTATGTCCTCTAGCCCTGTCCCTTACATTGACGTCCATTGATCTACTTAGTTCGTAGAATAGAATAGGTAAGTACTTCCATAACTCTAGTTTAGATAGTCGTCGTATAATTTGTGCATTTACATAAACACAGCGTACAAAATAATCCAAGGTGGTCTACAAGGGTGACTCCAAAGCTCTCTGAAACAATTACAACTTAAGGGGCCGGCGGAGTATGCGTTTTTCATGCAAACGCAATACCAAAATAATATGAAAATCAAACACAATCTTAAGGTAGTGTGTATATATTTCGATTGTATTATAGAATATCTATGTTCCCAAATAAATATTTTGAAAGGACAATGATATCAAGACGAGTTATGAGGAATTTAAAATGTCTATAGAAAGAATATTTTTCTCATAAGTACCTACCTACCTCTTGTTTAAGCCAGTTACATTCAAAATATGTGTTACCTATAATATATTCTGTCAAATCATATAATCCAATCAAAATAAAGACACACTAGGTACCTAAAGAATATGTTTGATTTACTTACAAATTATTTTGGTATTACATAGTATGAAATTCGCACGCTCCGCAGGCCTCTTAAAAGGTTGCGGCTAACAGTGAACAGGTTAATTTAAGTATCTACTTAACTCCTTAATGTAAATTACTAACTTAATGAAGCCTTAACTTTCCATCAGTGTAATAGTCAACACCTGTGTGTAAAATGAAAGCGTTTTAAGTGCTCTTTTATCAAATTAAATTTAGAACCCGCCAAAGACAATTTAATAGAACTCCCATAGACAAGATCTTTGCATGCACGCACGTTGTCCAACACCCAATGAGGTTTCAATTCCATTATTTTCTACTTATTTACTTTTTTTTTTCTGAAGTGAAACTTCTAATGCGACTTGCAACAAGGTTACGTTAAACGTTTAACACTAAAAGGGACCCCCCCCATGCCAACCTCCCCTTCCTATTTTCATTTCCTCATTACAAAGGTTCACTTCTTCTGCGCGGAGGGACTCCACGCATATTTTTTTGTTTTAACCTTATATTTACAATGTCTCGTTGTGTTGATGTTTTCAGGAAAAATACACGTTGTAAAGAACATTATTAAACTAACACAAGAACTCATTAATTACGTACCTACTTACATCATTTTAAACCCTGTGTTGAAGTTTTTTGCCGATAATTAATACAAATCTGCCGCAAGCCGTTGTAGGTGGGTCATGTAGGTGTGTGTGGATGGTTTCCAGAGCTTTCAAAATATCATCGCAAAGTTCATTATACAACTTTGACCCGCTTCGGAGTCACTCAATTAATCATACCTGTGTTGGTGTGTTGAACATCACAAACATCCGCTTCCCGGAACAAATTATGCGCGGGCTTGTGGCCAGGAAACCAATATCCCTTTATTGAACCAAACACACGGAATGATAATAGGCATGATCTAATAATAGAACCTCTTGATCGTTGCGTTTTTTGTTTTTGCGCCCAATTTTAGCGGAGACTGCCAGCTAAGCAGAGCAATAGCGGTCATTGACCCGCTTACTTACATTACTAAAGTTCTTAACTTTGAAATCCAAAAATAAGCCTGTTCATGTTCAAGTCTTGAATCGAGTCGAGTCGTTATCGAGTCTTGAGTTATGTTTTGTCTATCGTGATCTCCAAAAGTACATTGTTACTCTAGGGGTGAAAGTAACTTATTTAGTGCCGAGACGGGGATTGGTGCCCAAGCGTAGCGCGGGCGCTAATAGTTCGAGGGACTAAATAAGTCTTTAACTCGAGGTAAACACTGCTTTTCATTACGAATACAAGGAAAATTAAAATAAAAACATGAAACAACTCGAAAAAAAAACTAAGGTTGGATATGCCGCTACCGCTAACTAAAAAAAATATTGTTCACTCCTCTTGCTCGAAAAGACCGCCATAATAGCGTACCAGAGTGGGCGTAAAATTGCTTATGCCCTTGGGAAAAAAAGTTTTATTTTTGTAATTTTCGTCGTCGGTGTTCGAAAACGCATAAGTCTTTACTCATAATTCATAAAGAAATGACTTGTTACTGAACCGTAAAAAAAAAACATTTTATTTTAAAAATGGAACCAAACGCGCCGAATGGCAAACTCTTTCGCAGGATGTATGCGTTGCATTCCAGCTACAGAAGAAATAAAAAAGGCATTGGCGCGAAATTTTATGATTTTTTCTGTATTATTTATTTGAATTATAAGTAGGATTCCTTTTTATTTCCTACGTTTACCCCACAGATGACACAATATTATATTCGTCTTCACAGAAAACTGAAATTATGTTGCCGGGAAAAAACATCTCATTAAATTTGAACAGCAGTACAAATAAACTATCATATTAAGTATGGTTATTTTGTTTTCTCGCAATCGTAATGAAAAGTACGGTGTAACACACGGCGCTAAAATCCTATTATAACTCGGTTCCTATTTACTACCTCGCTAAAGCTCGGTAGTAAAACTAAGTACCTCGTCTATAATGGATCATTTTAGCCCCTTGTATTACAATATACTATTCTTTAATATTAATACTGAATTTTGTGTTATTTAAATTTTACATCGCGCTGCAATTTAGAGGCTGTATGGAAGTCGGAACATGGTTCAATAGAAATGTGAAAATAGAACTAGTTTTTTTTTTACAATTTGACAGCTGTCAGTTGAAAGCGATTCTCCCTAGGGCTGAAAAGTGTTACTTTCAACCCGCTCCTCAGGCAACTTCGGACCTACTTTCCGAGTATGAGTAATGAAAATTTATTTCTGATGAAAAACGATATTAGGTAAAGGACATTGACCGCTATTGCGGTTTTTAACTGGCAGCAACTATAGCATTGACGCAATCGCTCACTTTCATAGTCCGATGGGTCGCAAATCCGTCACATCTGGAGGAAGATAGACGTGCTGCCCAGATCGAGGGCATTATGTCACTAAAGATCAGACTACTAAGAAATTACATTTTGCTATATTATTGCAAGTTATATGTATATTTGTTGTTTTTTTGTGTGCAATAAAGAATAAGAATAAGAATAAATTCAAAATGCAAAACCCAAACAAACTGCCTGACATGGGAATCTAACTCAGCACCGGGAGTCGATTCGACAGTCTTGCTTGGGACCACAACACTAATGGGACACGGAATGAAACATAGTAGATAGATAGATGGGTATACCTACATACCGTAACGTATCGGTGGCACGAAACTAATGAGAGACGATCGAAAATGGAAAACCATTTCAAACCAAAGTTGCGATCTTTCGGCGTGGTCCGCATGCTTTTCGATATCGCAGCTTAATTAAACGACTGATACTTAATTGGTCTCGAATCGTATTGTGAAACCAAAGGTACATTTTTAATTTATATACAGCTGTAGGTAGGCAGGAAAACCCAGAACAGAATGAAGACGTAAACAAATTCCATGAATATTAACACTGTCATCGTCAATTTTCATAGATATGCAAATACTTTCAGTTTCCAGTTAGAACCATCTATTTATACCTCATATTTCTTAAGCTTAAAGGAACAGCTCTATCCATCGCTCCATTTGTTCACGAAAGTTCCTCCCTTAAAAGTACAAAACCAGCAATGCACGAAGTACAACAACCCGTGGATCTCATCTCGGGCCAATTTGCACGGACATCATTAGAATTCCGTACGCGAAGCCGCTGTGATAAATAAAGATACCGGTACCATCAGTCAAGCTTAGCCTTGTTCATATTGTTGAGACTGTAAGGAACGTTAATTTGTTTTTGTTGGAACAGCTGCACTTTGTAGGTTGAAAGTTGACTCTCTGGTGTTGGATAAAACACTATTTATTCATATGCAATTTTGTGCCTAGAGCGATAGTTTCGTGTTCTCCTGAAATATGCCACAAAGTAGATCTACCGCATTGGTAGGTATTTTTAAGTCCCATGTAAAAGGGGGCAAGCCTTCAAACCATTAATCGGGCACAAATCCAAACTCGATAGCTGGTATTGAGAGATAAATAATGAACAAGCCAATAAATCCAGGTAAGTACCTATTTAGTGTAAGTAGCTGCTTTCCCAAAGACCAAAGAGTTTTGAAGAACACTAGATAGGCCTGGCTAGACCGCGCGAAGCCAGACAGTTTCGCCAATCGTGATCGATGATTCTGGCTCCTTCCACACACAATCGTTTTCTTTCGTCTCGACATAGATAACGATCGCAAAACTAAGAAGAAATATTTAATTATGGCAGAATCTTATTTAACGTGGGATTTGGTTGTGCTCGAGCATAGACGTGACCGACAGAGATTGCGAGGAAATCGTTAACTTTCCATCGTTGCAATAATTATGCTTGCGGTAAACGCGAGATGCAAGATGCGATTCTTGCTAGCATATCGTTATTGCAATCGAATTCTACATTGTTATTTTAGCGATAGATAGGTATATCTATGTCGAGTCTGCCGGCCCAAATCTCTTCTCGTAAAGTACCATACACGCAAACCGTATCACAAAAAGAAATGTTAACTCATTGGCCCTCCATTTCGGGATTAAATAAGAGAAATCACGTTACCCGCGCTTTCATGTCATGAATAGGCACTCAGGCTATTCAACGGGACTGGGCACGCTTTCATAATGACGTGTTTATCCTTCACGCCTGTATTTTGTTGGAGTGAGTAGAAATAGTTGGACTTTGGACGAATGTGTGGGGAATATGAATCACCTAGATGTTCTTTTTCAGTAATAAACTGCGTACCATTTAGTAGGTTGGTACCTACTGTCAGAGCTGTTTTGCCCTAGCAAAAAAACGTGGCCTCAACAGCCAAAAAAACATGCATAATATTGTTTAGTATTCAAGGTTTTTAAGAAATCGGATTTATTTAGGTGCTAAAAAAACTAATCTAAATTAAAATGAAAAATATATAAAACGACACATGAACACGTGCCATAATAAAAAACACTGAGTGTTGAGAATAAAGCGACTAATAGGATATTATCAGTGATTTTACCAGCCTGCTAGATGCGAGACTGCTTTGGACAGACAACATGTAGCTTCTATATACGTACCTTCCTACATAAATCTTACTACTTTTACAAATGTGAAAGTTTGGATAGATACAGGGTGTAAACCACCTCATCACAACCCTAGTAGCATTTTTTGTTGGCATTTAGTTGGGCCACATACCTCTGGTTAGTTGGCAATTGCATACAATTGGCGGGCAGTTTGCGGGTTGGGCCCAAAACTGATGGCCAACGAGGATTTGCCTACGAAATCCCAACTTGCGATGGAGCTAACGTGGAATCATAGACTATATGGATATTCTATATGGATATACTATATATTGAGTGGAATTGCCTACGAACTTACGAAGTCCCAACTTGTGACGGCGCGAACGCATAAACAATTTTGCATCAGAGTTGATCAGAGTTATTTATCCACATTCGGGATAATCGCAAGGGTCTACCTGACTGCAGGCAGTGCAATGGAAAGGCCTCGCCCTGGGGGAACCGCCTATATGATCACGGTTTCCCTTATTCCAATTTCCAGGTACACACGAATTCACTACAATACCGCGCGAGAGTCATTCAACGCCGGAGAATCTTAACACCGCGATTCAGAAACGTGACGTAATTGTACAACGCCATCTAGTTTAAAGATACGAACTAAAACGTGCTGTACTTACGCGTCTACTTTCCCAGAATAACGATACCTTTACTTAGATGGCACTCAGAGTACAATGTTAACAAGTTAATATATCAAGTACCATTGACAAGATTGCACTTAGTGAGATATCTAAGTAAGATAAATTGAGAACAATCAGTTACGAGATACTGACGAATCATAGCAACAAGGGAATTAAGTCATCTTCTTTAGTGGTGTGATATATATTTACTAGACTATAATAAACAGGGTGGAATTTTACAATGCCACCTGGAGGGAAAGTACTCTAAGTACTGGAGAACGCAAATTTTACTCAAAGGAGACATACCTTTATTTTTTAAAAGAAACAAATCTGCATTCAAAGATTTTCAAAAAATATTTCGAACCAGAATCGAACCCGGGATGGATCGACTGGAGTTATCGAAAAAATAATATACCTTTTTGACATCAATCGATAGGTTCAATCATTTATCGATCAAATCTCTCTAATAAACATGATACGATTTAAGTTCGACAATACAATAATTGTACCTATCGGCTACGGACCGGGTTTCTGCTATAGAGTCTGCGTACTAGTAAGCTCATACTGGGTAATTATACCTGTACCAGTATAGACGTATCATACCTAACAGGCCTATTGAAAGGTTTAAGTTGGACCGATGTAAGTTGTTATCATAACTTAAATCCCTACAAAAAACTCCCAACAGTAGGAATAGAAGCTGCAGGCCTGTCGTTAGTTGGCTCAATGTTGTTTTAGTAATTTAAATGCATACAAAATCTCCCAACAGTAGGAATAGTAACAGAAGGCCCTTTGTTGGCTATTCGTTGGGCAAATAGTGCATGTTTATGACAGTGAGCCTACTTTAAGATTAGGTTGGCGGAACAACTAACCGTCTGCCAATACATTCCCAACTGTTGGCATAAGGAAGCCAACGGCAATTGCTACTAGGGAAAGCCGTTAACCAAGCATTCTGTACATCAAACTAAGTAACTTTACGCAAAACGCCGATCGTTGGATTGAATAGTACGGGGGTCGTGGACGTGTTAAAATCTTACAAAAAAAAACTTGTATTTAAAAAAAAAAAATCAAAAAGTTTTAACTTTGACCCCCCGTATCTCCGTAACTAGAAAGTTCCCAGGTATGGTGTAGAACAAAAAAATGATCGCAATGATGTAGAGAACAAGTGCCTTTCGGCTTCGTGAAGATATGTTTTACACCCTTTATATTTGTTACTTAATCACGCCAGAACGTGTAAACGGATCTGGATGAAATTTAGGCTACAGAGATACGGTATAGCACATATGCTACAAGATTTCCACGCGACCGAAGTCGCGGGCAGGAATAAATCCGTGAAACTAAAAGCGCACAGCCAAAACAACTAAAAATAGAATCCTGGAGGAGGTTATGTGGGAACCTGACATTCAAAGGTGTAAATATTTAGTCAGGGTTTATAGAGAAGTGAGGGATTTATGAATTTATGCTAACGAGGAGGCGAAAGCCTCCTTCTAAAATATTAATGCTAGTCTGTAACTGCCTCCACCCACAGAGTATTAAACCAAGTCCAACGCATAGTAGTGCGAAAGGTCGGAAGGCCGCGGTTTCTAGCCCAAGCTGGCAGTTAACTAAATGTAATTTATTTCTTTTCTGCTACTCTGTGACTGCTACTGAGAAATTCCTGATGGAGGAACCCAATAACAATTCGCCCGAACTAGGAATCGAAGCCAGGACCTCATGTCCAGCAGTCGCAATTGCGAGTCCCTATAATGCACGTCACTGTAATGCACACACCAGCAATGCGCGACACTGGATTGTACAACACGAGTGTGTACGCCCATGTAAAAGAAACCATCACAATGTTTCCAATTACTCGGCTGTACCTTGCTTGTCCGACCCAACAATGCACGGCATGATAATTGGCGACATCACGTGACTGTTTTGAATTCCAATGACGTGCATTGTCATGTCGCGCATTCTCGGCCTGTACCAGGATTGGCCGGCCTGATAATGCACAGCACATCAATTGGAATCAAAACAAACAGTGACGTCACATTAAAAAAGTAAAAAGCCATGTGACACTAGGGATGGGAGGTATCACAAATATGATTGATTCATGATTGATTTTGTTTCGGTTGACGTTCAATCAATATAATAATCTGTGAATTATTTGTGTACCAGTGTTTTTAGAAAAGTTTAAAAACGCTGTTTGGGTTTTCTTGTTGAGTTCTGGTTGTAAGGCACCCTCCTACAGCTAAATCCGGAAGAGAAAATGGTCCTGAGATGGAAGAAAGGAAAAGATAATGACAACAAACATGATTAACATCAGCAACGTGCAAGCGTTTTCAACAAGAAATTATATTTCATTGATCAAGTAAGTACCTATGCTATTATACTAAATATAAGGCTAAAAGTGTCTTGTTTGTCTCCGACTTACCGTTTGTCGTAAAAACGATGTCAAAGGGATCTATAGGTTAAGTTAGAACTGTGACCAACTACCTCGAAATTTGTCGCGAAATTTTTCTAAGTATTTTTTTCATAGTGCCCATAAGACGACACTGACCCATTATTCTCTGATTCTTTCCGTAACTTACAAATCGTCTCAATTATTATGATACCCTATGATTATCAGTGTGTAAATTATTAGAGCTCTTTATCTGGGGGCTGTCAGTTTGATCCCTATGGCTTTGTTTGTGATGTAATTAATCAATCCTTGTAGGTACTCTATATTATTTACTAATATGTAGGTCCTTACTATCTGATAAATAAATACCTATCCACAAAACATTCCTACATAATTACCCACAAACACCAGCTGTGGAGACAGTGACAAGATCTACAACATAGCACATAGCTTTAATACAGAATAAAAATAGCAATATATAAGTAGATCGTCGTACCGGCACGCGTACGGTCTGGTTGTGTTTTTTGTCGCATAACTAATTAATATACCCAGTGCGCGAAGAGTTGTTTACGCATTCCAGTGACACGTGCCACAGGTGTGCGCCGGACCTGTAGGTCCGCGCTGCGTGTGCCTTTCACGATCGTGCAATGAATGATGACGCAATCGCTTCACCGCGCTGTGATACACCCGCATTTAGGAATGATATTCAGAGTTTGTTGAATGATTCTTCGGACATGGATACTATTGATGATGACGGTAACAACAAAAAGGAGCAGTCAGGAGCAGAAAAGAGGGAAAGAGAAGACAGTACTGAAGATGAAGAAGGTTGGAAAGATGTTAAGACGAGTAAAAAAAGGATCTGTCACGGAAGTTCGCATTCTGTAAAAGAAGAAAAATATGAGATATACGTTTCGCATAAGGAACGCCTTCCAAAACAGTTTGCAATGGCACGTATTTTGAAAGAAAATAAAATAACAAAGATAAAAGAAGTTAAATATTTAAGCCCTTTTAAAATACGCGTCCAATTTGAGTGTGAATCGGCTGCTCAGAATTTCTTCATGTGCGAGAAGCTTTTGGAGAAAGGATGGAGGTTCCAGAAGGCTATGGAGCTGTCTGTTTGCTATGGCTTAATTAAGGATGTAGACGTCGATTTCACGGATGACGAGATCCTGAAAAATATTTCTTGTCCGACTCCCGCAAAGCTTTTATCTTTCAAAAGGCTAGACCGTCGTAACAGGGATGAAGGTGGTTGGTGTCCAAGCGAAACCCTTCGACTTTGCTTTGAGGGTAACCATTTACCAGCTTCAGTTCGTGTATGTGACATAAATATTAAAGTATTGCCTTACATACACCAAGTCTCACAATGTTCCCAATGCTGGAGGTTAGGCCATGTGCGGAAAATGTGCCCCTCGAAAAACGTGGTTTGTCCAAAGTGTGGTGGGCATCATGAGAATTGCGATACCTTAATGTTTTCGTGTGTGAACTGCAAAGGTAATCACATATCGCTCAGCAGGTCTTGTCCGGTGTACAAGAAAGAGAGACGAGTGAGGGAAATAATGTCCGAGTTTGGATGCACATATAGAAAGGCTCTAGAATGTTATGTGCCCCCCGAAAAACCCGCTCCCCCTGTAACTATCGCCCCTCGTCAAGCTCCGGTAGCCCAAGAAAATCGGTTCTCTTCTATACCTCCAGATGACGACACCTTACAAAACTGTTATCCTACCTTTGCCGAAGTAGTTCAAACAAAGGCCACAGTCCACAAGGTACAGTCCCCTGTTATGGTTAGTAGGAACAAAGAAACCCCAAAGCCACCGAAAAATAAAAAGAGCCCACATAAAGAAGACTGGATGTTCTGGGCTGCAGATACAGACGAAGGTGACGTTCATCAATTGCCCGTTGATGACCAGGGTAAAGATGAATGTCCTAATTTCAAAGAGCTGTGTGCCAGAATAAAGGAAGTTATCTACCTCAAAAAGACAGGTCTAGCTTTCAAGATAAAGTGTGTCTTCCAGTTGTGCTTAGAATGGTTAACCCTAGTGTCAGTGAGTTTTGTTTCGGAATGGCCGTGGTTAAAAGCATTGTTTAACTTTTTTATTCCTTGCGATGGCTAACAAATCATTTAATTTAAATATCTTGCAGTGGAATGCCCAAAGTATTAAGCCAAAGTTAGCATCGTTTCAAGAACTTTTGTGCCAGGAAAAAGTACATATTGCTGCCCTTAGTGAGACGTGGCTTGAGCCAGAAAGTAATTTTAAAGTTAGTGGTTTTGATGTTTATCGTTCGGACCGGGATGACTCATACGGCGGTGTAGCTATTATAGTGCACAAATCTATTAAGTCGCAGCGGCGACGCGTTCTCGTGAATAATAACGGTATTGAGATAGTGTGCGTGCGAGTATTTAATTGTGATCTATTTGAGAATATTGTTTCTGTTTATTGTCCATCGAGAATCGTAACCACTCAGCAGGATTGGGATAGTTTATTATCATTATGGCCATCCAAAACGTTAATTCTTGGTGACTTTAATGCCCATCACGCCAGTTGGTCCTACAAAACTGACCGCAGAGGCAGTCTTATTCACGACTCACTAATGGACAACCACTTTATTTCTTTGAACGATGGAACACACACACGAATTCGTTTAGTTGATGATAGCTTACAACAGTCTTCTCCAGATATTTCACTAGTTTCTATAGATATCGCGTTAAAATTTAATTGGGCCGTTTTAAATGAAAATCTAGGCAGCGACCATTTAATTATTAAACTTTCAACATTGTGTACGTCATGCCTGCCTACAGTTATTAAAAGGAATTTTGGAAAAGCAGACTGGACTTCTTATAAAAAATATCTGGAAGATAATTTTCGAAATTTATGTCTACCGAATGACTTACAAAAAGCGTATGATTCCTTTTTAGATATTCTGAACGACGCTGCTAATAGATTCATTCCGATGTTCAAATTTAATCAAAACCCTACCGCAAATTTCACTCCGAAACCATACTGGACTGCCGAACTGTCACAAGCTGTAGCTCATCGTAGGTTAGCTTTATCCAAATTTAGGCGTAATCCCACACCCCAAAACCTGGATATTCTTAATAGTAGGATAAATATATCCCAAAGGTTAATCCGACAGGCTAGGGGAATAAACTTTCAAAATTTCTGTTCCTCGGTTGATCACACTACATCGTCTAGTGAAATGTGGCGCAAAATGAGATGGTTGAAAGGTTACCGCTCGCCTAGACAGTTCGTGGACGCTCATAGTGCCACTGATCTTTTAGTTTCCTTAACACCCGATTATGTTTCCCCACCGACCCCTACCGTCCTCCATAGTAACCCTACATTAGAATGTGAAATCTCTATTCAGGAGCTAGATAAATGTATCAAAGCTAAGGATACATCTCCTGGATGCGACGACATATCTTATTCTATGATTAAGAATTTACCTGATGTAGGTAAATCTGTACTACTTAATTTGTTTAACAAGTTTTTTAAACACAGTTTTGTTCCCTATCAGTGGCGCGACATTTGTATTGTACCTATTCCAAAACCGGGTCGCGACCCTAATAACGTTTCTTCACTACGTCCAATATCATTACTATCGTGCATTTGCAAAATTTTTCATTATGTTTTATACCGAAGATTAGAATGGTTTTTTGAAAAAAGTAACACATTTTCTGTGAACACAGTTGGCTTCCGTAGAGGTAGGTCGTGTTTAGATGGCTTAAGCTGCCTAATCACCACAATTCAAACTGGTTTTTCCGAGGGTTGTTCCACTATGGGTTGTTTTTTAGATATAGATAATGCGTATAATAATGTAAATAATTCTGTTTTGATAAATGTTTTAGATAGCTTTAAAGTTGGTTCCCGCATCTGTAGATACCTATGGAACTTTCTCCATAGAAGAGTACTCAAAATAAGAACTGGTAATAGCTTTATTAGTAGATATTCCGGTACTGGTTTGGCTCAGGGTGATCCTTTATCCCCAATTTTATTTAATATAGTAACAGCTCATATTTGTAAACGTGTGCAAAACAGCATTTGTATATCTCAGTACGCGGATGACTTCGCTATATACGTGCAGTGTTCTTCTGTTAGTGAGGGTGAACGCAAGATCCAGTCGGCACTTAATATCATCAACAGCAAGTTGACACAAGTAGGATTAAACATTTCCCCCGCTAAAAGTAAAATTTGTTTCTTTAGTAGAGGTTTCAGAAGGCCAGTCATAGATATATGTTTGAACGGGACTTTGTTAGAGTTAGTCGACCACGTCAAATACCTAGGATTGTGGCTGGATAGAAGCCTTCGATGGAAGAAACATATTAGTGAGGTACGTGAGCGAGTGCTTAAATTGATTAATATTTTTAGAGTTTTAGTGGGACCTGGGTGGGGTGTTCATCCCAACCACTTGAGAAGATTGTATATTTCCCTTATTCGTAGCCGTATCGACTTCGGTAGCTTTTTACTGGACAATAGCGCCGACACACATTTAACTAAACTAGATAGATTACAAAACATTTGTTTGCGGTTAATTGGTGGGTTTATCAAAAGTACTCCGATCCACGTGATGGAATCCGAATTATTATTGCCTCCTCTTTTTATTCGCCGCCGATATTTAGCCGGTAAATTTTATTTAAAATCTAAGTGTTACTGTTTTCCTTTAATAGATTTACTGGATAAGCTACATGGTCTTTGCTACAATCACTCTTATTGGAGAAATAAGAAAAAGCCACTGTTAGTTTTGTCTCACGATGTACTAAAGCAGGAACATTTGTACTGCAGCAATAAAATTGGCATGTTTTCCATGGACACTTGGGTCAGCAATATGAACTTAGCAGATATTGTAAAGCCTAGTTTAGATTCAGTAGATAAACCTAAGCGTTGTTATAATGTACTTAACCTCAGAACAAGATGTTGTACATCTCTGAATGCTCAGTACTCTGGCTTTTATTGTATGTATACGGACGGTTCAAGACACGAGAATTACTGTGGCGCAGCTTTTTTCGATTCACAAATAGGTGCTTCTTTTAAATTCAAAATTTTATCTAAAGTTTCAATAATGCATTTAGAGCTAATTGCTATATCTGAAGCTTTGGCTTATGTCGAATCCTTGGACGGTGATCGGTTTGTTATTTTCACTGACTCAAAAAGTGCTCTTCTTCACCTGATGAGATGCACAAGTACTTCACCTTTTAGGGGCCTTCCACTGGCGTACAATATATTAAGAATAATAACAGATTTTGTCGCCAAACGTAAAATAATTGTATTGCAGTGGATCCCATCTCATGTTGGACTGGAGGGAAATGAGATGGCTGACCGTTTAGCCAATGAAGCAGGGTCCGATGGAGAAATATATCCTTGTTCTCCTTGGCATACTGAGCTCTTGCCCTTGGTTAGAGATGGATGTATCCAATCATGGTCAGAATACTTTGATGAAAGGTCTTTGACTAAGGGTATCTGGTACAGAACGATTCAGCCATCTCTTCCGCGAGTGCTTTGGTTCAGCGAGGGCAGGATGAGCAGGCAAGAAGTTGTGATGGCCTTGAGACTCCGATCCGGTCACGTACCACTTAATAGCTTCGCATTTATGATGCGCAAAGTCGATTCACCAAATTGTGATGTCTGTGGAGTCATTGAAGATGTGCATCATGTCCTGGCGGAATGTGCTCGGGTGGGCGTCCAAAGGAGTCAAGCTTTTGTAAATAGTTTTAATGTAGGCTTCTATAATAGCGTTCTGGCCTCACCATTGTCCGATGAGGCTAGAACTCTTTATTGTATTATTATTATAGCTATAAGGTTGCGGGTAGGCTAGTTTAGTATAGGTAAATAATTATATGTAATTTAATTGTATGCCATCATCGGGGTGACATATTCTTTATAGAAAAAACCCCGTAAATAAATAAAGATTAAAAAAAAAAAAAAAATATATAAGTAGGTACGTACTATATCTATACCTAAGTGCTAGCAGTCGAGCTATGAAAAAATTTCATCAGTGTTTATTTTATTAAACCTAGGAATTTTGTAGAAGGTTACCTTTAGCTGCCATCATAATAACTTTCTAATGAATCTTATTTACCTATTTTAGATTTTCACTGCGATCGTAAGATGTGTTCGACTCAAACTTGATGGAGATAATTATAAAAGCAATGAAATATTTGCCCCGAACATAGTCCATACCATGATTGTGTCGCTGCTTGCTGCTCAAGGGGACCGCAAGCCTGGAATTCCATTACAATATATATATTATATGGTTTCATCGCAGAAGGAAAGAACACTTTAGTAAAAAGTTAATTGGTTATACCTAGTCAACAACCCGACCTGTCAGTCGACTTGTCAAGTAACGAAAATAAAATTATTGAAAAAACTCTTAGAATTATTATTGGATTGGTATGGAGTGTCAAAAGTGTAAGAAGAAACTGGCGAGTAATGGATCTCCTTATTCGCCTAGGAACATTCCATAGGAATTGTGTAAAAGGCTTGGCAGCAGACATGAAAGCAGGTACAACACGAATTTTTTGTAATAATTGTGAAGATGAAGAGCTCGAGGAAGAGGAGCAGGAAGTAGAGGGACAAGGGTTCGAAAAAATCCTAAAGGATATACAGAACAAAGTCAATTCCCTTCGGGGATTTCAAAAACAGCTAAATTCCATTATGATTAGCATGGCGGTTCTATGAATGCTTATCTCTCCATCTAAAATACTCTTAAAAACCAACTAGTTTTATTTTTGATACAGACAATAATAATATATTTTATTTTTTTTACTGTAGGTTCATATCTGATCACATTTTAGAAATCCATGACAGATAAATAGCCTTTAAAATAGTAGGTACCACCTACTAATTGAATGTTACATAATTTTATTTGTAATTAAAATTAGGAAATAGGTAGGTACCTACTTAATATGTGTAAGAAAATGTAGTGAGGAAAGTTTTGAGTATGAATGTAGATGGGTAGGTATGTGAGTATAGGAAGACCAAGACGAGAAGAAGAAGACATGCTGCGCCGACCCCAAATGAATTGGGATAAGGGCAAGAGAATGATGAAATTTAATTAAATTATTTAATTTCATTATCTTTTTTTCACTCTTCCTCGTCCGTAGTAGGTATGTCCTGCAGGATACTCCTTTCCCTTGTGCTCCACACAGATTCCGTGACCATACATACATCATCTCTTGATCTCTATTCGTACCTAGCTTGCTTCTTTCCATAAAAGTATCATTAAATAAACAAAAATGCAGTTTATATATTATCATCATATCAGCCATAGGAAGTCCACTACTGAACATAGGCCTCCTAAATAATATAGTGTATAATGAAGTACCTAGGTAAGTTAATTTAAAATGAACGTCAATATGGCGGGACCACGCCAGGTTTTGCGAATATCATGTGAATAGGATATAATACAATATTTCTACTATTTCATACTTTCATAGAAAAATTCTACATCCATAATATTTTCAAATATGCTGCAAAGAAAGTGGTCTAGCTATTTTTATATCAAAATGACGGGACCACTATTCATTTGATGAGGAACACATGGCGACATTTTGTGTATTCAGTTTAAAATCCTTTAAACTGAACACACAAAAACTCAATACGAAATAGTAAGTTTTAAAACTATAATTACATTACCATATAATTATACTTTTAAATAGTTTCAATAAATAAATGTTTATTAAATTTACATAGGAAAAGCGCCTGAAGAAAAAGTATAATTTTATGCGTTGTAGTACCTATCATTTTATGGCTCATACAATTGAATAGAGGCTTTACTTTTTCTTTAGGCTCTTTTCTGATGTAAATATAAGAAACATTTATTTATTTAAATTACAGTCTTAAAAGCATTATAATGATTCAAACGTAGTCAATACGAAATGGTACTCGTATTGAAATTTTGTGTCATCAAATGAATTGAAGCATTGCGTGCAACTAGAGCGTTACACCAAAAAGAAACTTTTGAGATAATTGAAGTTAAAGTTTTTGGTATGTTATAAATTCTAAATGAATTAAGATAAATCCCTAGAACTTTGAAAATTACGGGTAACAATGAGTAAGTTGTAAGATTATAATATTATTATTATTTTCAAATAGAAACTTCAAAATAACATATTTTTAGGTATGTTATCCGCCCTTGTTTCATCCTACCCATAAATTAATTGGGCGTTCATATTTGAAATGGTTTTGAAGGCATAAATAAGTTTTATATGGCTTTAGGTGCTTTAAACAGTCATCTTTTTATAAAAGTAAATCACAACACTCATTTGCTTTAAAAAGTTTAAATAATATCTGTGGGCTTGTTTTCTTCCATAACTTTATATTCTTAAACTTCTTCTTTCCTTTCTTTTTTAGAGGAACCTAATCAGTCTGGTCGTCATCTGCACAAAATCACTGATTTCAATAATTTCAGCCATGTTTTTACATTAAAATAAACTTTCGCATACTACAGGTCAGCGTAGCAAAATCCTCTCAATTATTATCTATCACACCATCTAGAATCACTGCATCAAAATGAGTTGTTGCCATACAATATTAGATAGCGCAATGTTTAATTTGGTGCAATAATATTAAAATGGGCTTTGGGTGCCGAACGCCCTTGTTGCTCCCATTGCTTCAATTAGTGGTCCCGTCATTTTGATATCAAATTAGCGGGGCCACTGTCTTTGCAGAATAATTTAAAACTAGTTTCTGCCCGCGGCTTCGCCAGCGTGAAGTTCGATAACTGTCCCACGCGATCATACTACGGGGATAAAAAGTATCATATGTTAATCCAGGTTATAAACTATTTATGTGCCAAATTTCATCCAAATTCGTTCAGTAGTTTTCGCGTGAAGGAGTAACAAACATACACCCTCACAAACTTTCGCCCTTATAATATTAGTGTGATTCTTTTTATTGACTAAATTACAACCGTTCTATCCTGTGGTTCTATCACACAACATAGGTAGTATTCAACCATTCTATCTCCAGTACTACTGGACTGGACAGAATTGAATGAAGTTAGTAGATAGTGATACCGTCAGCAAAACGTCATCAAATGAAATCTGCTTTTGACTTCAGCGAGATCATAACATGCATTAAAACTCTAGCGAATACTGTGTCTCTGTTACGTCTACATCGCGTAGAAAATAACCAGGATCAACAGTAACGTGCCGTCCGCATCCGAAGCACGGAATCATCTTACTTTCTAAACAATCAGGTTATTTATTTAACCTGCAATGCCCTAACTAAACTTGGAACAGTCCCATAAGATATTTTTTGTGAGACAGTGTCCCCACCGGTAATCGAACCCAGAACCTCGGATCGCGAGCCAAACACTCGGATCACTAGACAATGGAGGCTGTTAATTTGTTGATGATCTAATAAAAATAGCTAATTGTTCATCATCATCATAATTGCAGTCCACTGCTAGACATAGGCCTCCGCCAATCGCCAAGGTGCACCACAAGGTCTAGTGGTTAAATTGGTCTTTGAAATTTTGTTTATTCAACTGAAGACCGCTTTCACATTAAGGCGACTTTGGCAGCGCGACGGTTGCGCTGTCAGAATTTCATATTAAAACATATGCTGCGGCGCGGCTGTCCTTATAATGTGAAGGCATTTGTGCTTCTGCCGCGCTACTGTCGCGCTGCTAACGTCCTAGTGTGAAAGCGGCCTAAGATCCCGCCATGTGTTTCTCATCAAATGAATAGTGGTCCCGTCATTTTGATATAAAAATAGCGGGACCACTTTCTTTGCAGAATATTTTAAAATGTTATGGGTGTAGATTTTTTTATGAAAGTACTAGCTTCTGCCAGCGGCTACGCCCGCGTGAAGTTTCAAAATTGTCCCATGGGATCTTACTTTCGGGATCAAAAGTATCCTATGTGTTAATCCAGGTTGTAAACCATCTGTGTGCAAAATTTCATCCAAATCCGTTCAGTAGTTTTTGCGTGAAAGAGTAACAAACATACATCCATCCTCACAAACTTTCGCATTTATAATATTAGTAGGATGAAATAGTAGAAATATTGTAGTATTATATCCTATTCACATGATATTCGCAAAAACTGGCGTGGTCCCGCCATATAACGTTCAGCAGTTCTCTCCTTTCTCTTTCTAGCGACAGCCAATCCAGTGCATAGTATATGGTCCAGTCATCCAGTGTACTGTACATAGTAGAGTTCAGCGTGCCGGCTCACTCGTCCGGTGATTTATGCAACCGAATAGGAACACCCATCTTCTAAACATTGTCGAATAGCACAGGCTCCATAATTTTGTATATTGCCAGATTAATAGCCGCCAAATTGTGCCTTTTTATGGTCGGGGGGTTAGTTGGGTGGGTGAGGCCCCTTTGCGCCCCTAGGTCCGGGCCAAGGTTAATCCGGGCAAGAGGCTTACCAACATTACATAATATGTTGATTACTGGACTGTTCATATCCTAAAAACATCCCATTGGATGATAGCAGGTTCCCCTGATGGATAAGTAACAAAACTTAACTCAATTACATAAAAAATGGGAAACCCAACAAGTAATTATTTGCCCAGTTTCGAATGCAAATGTACCTGAGTGGTCTAAATAAGTGTTACTTTGGCGTTGTAGACCCAAATTTTTCTGCTAATATAAAAGTAGAAATTATAATAATTATGTATACCTACCTAACTTTTGATGCGCAATATATGTTAGGCCTTCCTGAAAGTGTTTACTTATTAAATTTTGGAAAACCCATGTATTTTGATATATAAAAGTATAGAATAGAAAATAAAAATGCTGATATTTTTTTGTGTTTTATTTAATAAGAGAATCTTGTGTATTAATCAAACCACAAGTTTAAGACAGTAAAATATGGTTAAATGGTATATTTGTCTGTTCTTGAATCAAGTTAACTAAATAATAACAAGATATAAGAACGGGGACTGTTTTGAATTTTCTTCAAGACTAAAGCGTTTAAATCTTCTCTCCTTTTGTCATCCTCTATCATCTCGCTACAGTCCAATGTAGACTCCATTTAAGAGATTTTACAGATATTGATTCTGCATGAGTTGCACTGGGAGTATAAGTCGTATCGCTATCTGATTGTTCCAATTTTATAAATATTTTACTCAAATAATTTTTACTTGGTATTGATGGGTTTATATTAACACCACAATGCTTGATTTTAAATGGTGATGTAGATACAGAATGTAGCGCTTTGATGGTGACGTCATCTGATTTACCAAACTGACTTTTGTTTGGTAAGCTTTACTTCTAAACATTTTCCATATATTATGTACTTGAATTGATTTATCCAATACTCTTGGTGATATATGTACTTGAACTGATCAATCCAATACTGTTGGTGTTAATTGGGGAACTTCTGCTACATTCTGCTGAACTGTAAAACAAATATTTTGTTATTTAAGTGTTTTAAGAAGAGGTTTGCAAGTGTTATTCAGACTGGCTGGTATGAGAGATAACGGATGTTTGGATTATGTTTGTTAGGAACACTATGTGTCATTTTTCTATTATTCTGTACTCAGTGTCATGAGAAATAAAACCAACTAAATTCTATGTGCTTGTTATTTACTCTTGGCTCTCACCAAAGTGCAATGTTAGAATTATTATCAACACAAGTAGGAGATTACTAGGTCACAGAAAACTCTATGTAGTTTTGAGTGTACCTACAATGTACATAAGTAATAAACACTGAGAATAAATTACTTTTATCAATGCTATATTCTAATAAACATGTTAATAATAAATACCTGAACTACTGGATGCAATTTCTTTGAAACTTGATTGTTTTGTAACTGTTCATTTTTCTTCTAATTCCTTTTTACACTTCAATAATCATCATTCTTCGTTTCTTAGCTACCGTACATAGGGTCGCTCTGTTGTATCAGATGGTCGGTTTTCCTGTCTGGTTGGCACATAAATATTATGGGGCATATATCCTGGTTTCATACGTACTTGTGACCCCATCACATGATTCTTCATATAGCTTTCCATATCATTTGGCAACTGAAAAAAGACAAGTTAACGATTATGATCGTTAGTAAGAATGACATCCAAGACCAAAACAAACATAACCTCAAAATTGCATAGCCTCAATATTTTCAACTATTTCACGTCCAACAAACATTTTAAGTTTAGGACCTATCAATATATGTTAACATACTCACATCAAAGTGGTCTTCACAGAAATAAAGTGGCGAATTCGTGACTAAGTCGTTCGAGTTTCGCCGTGCAAGCTTTAACCACTTATCTCTTATTATTTCCTTGTTTGGTACATACACAAACACTTTGTTGGGTGTTGTTATTGATACTGCACACCACTTAAAAACTTTGGAATTCGTTTTAAATTTAATATTTTGTTAACTTTCTTCGCTACGCATAGACACAATGGCATTGTTTACCTAGGTGTGACCACAGAGTATATAATCACTACTAGATACGTTTAGGTGTGACGTCAGAGCCGACGCCATGACACCTGAGAGCTGTTTTCGCGCACTATTGAAAAAATACACTTCTGGACACATCTATTGGCCCACCTTAGAGTTTAGGTTTCGATGGCCCCTACCGAAATATGATTGCTAGATTGAAAAAAAACTGTTGATGCAGTTTTAAACCTGATACATTTTACCATCTTTTTCGATCGTATTGTTTTAAATTTGAATTCAGAATACCATACGACATGGAGCTGTAGAGGGTTATGTGTCTATTGGAGGTTTCGGGAACTCTTCACAATAAACACAGCTCTAACGATTTAATAAAGTTTATTAATAATAACACCTTATAACTAAGTACAACTTTAACTCGGATGCGCGGAGCGATATAAATGTATGTAGACCGGTACGTTGCTAAGCGTGGACTGGCGAGGGCGACCGAGAGGCGCGTGTACCGCGCGGGGTGGAGGCGGCGGCGTGTCGAGCCGCTAGCCGCGCAGTTCGGTTAATCTCGGCCGTGTTCGGAGAAGCCGAACAGTAGCGAGTATAGGTAGCAGGTACAGCCTACAGAGCTACGCCTAACAAGTCGGATATGCGCCTTGTTAAAGGCAATTGATTTTTGAATAAAAAAAATTGGTTGCCTGTAAAGTCGGTATACGGGCGAAAGTTTTACGTGACAACGACTTTGAGTGGTAAAATAATTTTAATGTGAATATTCATTCGTATAGTAGGAAGAAGGATGAAATGAACCGGTGTGTATGCCTATCTCTCTCACTCTCTCTCTCTCGCTCTGTTTCTCTCGCTCTTAGGCGGGCTAACTGTGCTCGAGTGGAAGGGACGCGTGCCTTTCACTTTTTATGTCTGTCTCTCTCGCTCTTAGGCGGGCTAACCATGCCCGAGTGGAAGGGACGCGTGCCTCTCACTCGCTCTCATTGTGAGCGCATAACGTGAGCGGAGCGTAACGCAGTTTCTTGAAGTGTCACCCGGCAAACCAATTTATGAGACGTTGTCACGTCAAAACATGTTTTATCAAATAAAGGTTTAATTTAATAACGCGTGTTGCCTCCATGGGCATCTACCACAGCTCTCATACGATTAGGCATAGGTAGAGTTTATCAACCGCTCTATGAAATTTTGAGGGATCATCTCCCAGTCCTCTTCTATGGCAGTTTTCAACTCCTGCATCGTCTGGGCAACTGGCTGACGAGCCCTAACACGTCTTTTTAGCTCGTCCCACATATGCTCAATGGGGTTCATGTCTGGGCTTCTGGCTGGCCAGTCCATAACTGTGATGTTCACATCCCGAAGATATTCCCAGACGTTGCCGGCCGCATGGGCTCTTGCATTATCATGCATAAAAAGGAAATTTGGGCCCACATAGTCCGCGTATGGTATCCCATACGCGGACTATGTGGGCCTAAGTTTGACAAAAGTACATTCGTGAGTGCTTAGAACCTCACGTGGTAACGTGAGGTTCTAAGCACTCACGAATGTACCTTTCAGCATTTAATGTTGGCAGCCGTGGTCCTGTAACAACCTCAAGTTGAGTTTTGCCGCTCGCGGATATACCGCCCCAGACAGTCCATGAGCCACCGCAATAAGCAACCCTCTCTTCAAAGCAGCATTGAGCGAAACGCTCTCCCTTACGTCGGTAGACCTTCTTCCTTCCATCATTGCCATGTAACACAATTTTAGACTCATCAGAAAAGAGTACACGGCTCCAATCTTGCTGTGTCCAATTTAAATGACTGCGTGCGAAATGAAGGCGCGCTGTTCGGTGGGCTCGCGTTAGTTTGGGCCCATTATAGCTGGCTTGTGTGGTACCATATCGCGTTCTTTTAACCTTCTCCGAACAGTTCGAGCGCTCACAGATACTCCGTGGAAGTCGCGAAGTTGGTTTTGTATCTCAATGGAGGTAAGGTGACGATTTCTCAAGCTGGTCGTCACGATGAATCGATCCTGCCTTTCAGTTGTGACCCGAGATCGTGGCCTTCCTTGGCGACGAACAAAGCCGCCAGTCTCTAGGTACCTCCGATAAACATTTCGGACCGCAGATCGACTTAAATTAAGTTGAGCACTCACGTTTCTTTGGCTGTGTCCGGCCTGAATAAGTGCCACAGCTTGGGCGGCGACTTCAGGTGAAGTATCCATAGATTATTGATAGAACCTCACCTTCATGTTAAGAATAAGTAATGTTTGATGCAAAACCAAAGATATCAATCACTTTTTCAAGAATTAAATCCAAGTAAACCAATAAAACCAAGTTTTGATATCAACAAACAGGCTCCAAGTTGTCTTTTGTTTCTTTAAATTCTGTGTTCGAAATTCAAAAAAAGACTATTGAATGAAATTGTGAATGTGCCAGGTTCAAAACTGCATAAAAACTTTTTGCTCGACCTAATATGAAATTTTAGCTAGGACCAAACGAAACTGAAAATACAAGTTGGGCCAATAGATATGTCCAGAAGTGTATTAGAAAAATGGCTTTAAACTTCGTTAAACTTGAGTTTAATACCGAAATAAAGGATTTTTCGTAAATAATAAATGTGTACCCACATTAGGGAAGAGGATTTCAAAACCTTTCGTCACGCCTAATCATCAAAATCATCAAAACAATCCACGGATCAACAATAAGAAAATTTGAATTTCGCGGGCTTACAATATTTTTTTATTTTCAATATTGTGCGGGTTTTTTTATATCATCTCATGGTTTGCGACTAGAGTCACATTTTCTTTCCTAAAAGCTTTTCATCGGAAACGGTGCGGCTTAGTTTCATGCTTCTCTGAACCTAAATGGTTTCTGAGGACTTAGTTAATAAGGTGCTGCAATAATATCATTAAATTTCCCGAAAAAGAAAACCCGTGAAATTTTTTCCGCCATACTGCCCTCAACTATACACTCGAACCGCAACCAAGCCGGCAGAGGCGCTATTCAGGTCGTCATGAGTGCAGGTGCAGGGACACCTGGGACATTCCAGCAGATGACGACCGCCTCGCACCAGTTATGCTTTTTCATTTGCCTTGGCACTCGATCCCGAACGAGTTTGAGTCGAGGGAGTCCCGGTCGACTTCTGAATGGTTTATAAAAAATAGGTCGGGGTTTCCCAAGTCGGTATAAAAAGTCAATATAAATAACAAACAAACACATAAAGTAAGTCAACATAAGCCTGCGTCATCCCACTACTGAGCAAAGGCCTTTCCCCATGACTTCCAGTTTTTTCTATCCAAGGTTAATGAGGACCACTGGTCGTTGGTTTTATCCAGCTCATCCCGCCATCTGCTACGAGGTCTGCCGCGGCGCCTTCAGGCTGTGTCAGGACTCCAGAATGAGGCTATTTATTGGGCATGCGGCAGACGTGGCCAGTCCAGTCCCACTTCAGCTTAGCGACTTTTTGAGCAACGTCAGTCATTTGTGTTTAAAAATAAAATAAAAACAAAACACAAAAAGAAAACCCATACGCTGGCTTCGAACGCTCTGTGCCACTCGACCAGACGACTTGTTGAACTCATTGGCCATAGTGATTATATACTCTGTGTCTTTGGCGAATATGGTAGATTTTATGCTACTTCAACAGGTCGTTCGTGATTGAAGCAAACGCAAAAGGCGAAAAAGTGTAACTATAAATTTGAATTTCGCGGGATCAGGTTTTTCTTTTTTCAGTATTACGCGGGGTTTTTTTACATCATCTCATGGTTTGCAACTAGAACAACATTTTATTTCCTGTAAAGTTTTTCATCCAAGCCAAGCAAGGTTTTGTTGAAACAGCTCCACTCCAACCTGCTAAAGCTACACTTGTAAACCTAATACGTAAAAAAAGTTTGTAAACAAATTTAACAAAAATGTAAAACTTTAATAAAATAAATAACTACTGTTAATACAATATATCAAAATAAATATGTATATTTCTAATGCTGCTACATTGTTTGTTCTATGACTAGACTGTTTACCTCTATGCCTTTGTCTGTGGTAGGAGATATTAAGAAATAAAAAACACTTCTCTCTGGTATCGTATAACAGCAATGTGTATTTTATTTAATAATAATACTATGCTACTAAAAACCCCTAAAACCTATAAAATAAAATAATAACAATGAAATATCACTATCAAGATATTTTAAGCGTTTTCAATCACGCAATCAATCTATCAATCGTCTTTCGGAACAGCACTACCTAGTTCAAAATTCCCAGTCACCTGATTGGTCAACCAATCGGCCAATCACGCGATGTCGCCAATTATCATGCTGTACACTCTTGGGTCGGACAAGCAAGGTACACCCAAATAATTGAAGACATTGCGTGTTGTACAATCCTGTGTCGTGCGTTGCTGGTGTGTGCATTGTCATGGTGTACAATAACAAGCCGGGCAATCTTGGTCCAGGCCGAGAATCCGCGACATAACCGCGTACGTGTTTTGATTTCCAATGACGTACATTCCAATGTCGCGCATTCTCGTGCCGTGCATTGTTGATGTTGTACATTGCTCCCGCAATTGCGACTACTAGATCAAGGAGGCAGTCAATGTCAATAAGGCATTCTGTATGCTTATTTATACAGGTGCAGTGGTCATTTACGCGGAGCAGTCTTTTAAGGCTGCTGATAGAAGTCAAAAGTCGTAGACGGCTACGCCGTAGCGGATCGGCTACGAGTGCTACGAAAAAACGTACGTGACCTACGCGAGTTCCATGCTTTTTGATCACTCAAAAAGTGCTCAACGCCCCTAAAGAAGCCAAGAAGCATGCAGTGGCGTAACTATAGGGTGGCAGGACTGGCAAAATGCCACGGGCCCCCGACCTGAGAGGCTGTGAGCTCAAAAGTGACCTAATATTTTAACAACATTTTGTAAAACATATAAATTTTAATTAAGTACCTACTTAAAATAACCCTACTAAATGGGAGTAACCACTACTAACCTAACCTAACCTTGCATTGCGAAAAAAAAATCAGCTGTTCCCTACATTTATGTTCGCCTAACTCGTCAAAATGTAGGGAACAGCTAATTTTTTTTTCGCGATTTCAAGGTTAGTCCCATAGAAAAAGTTGTTCAAAATGATGAGTACAATGACCCCTTTTCGGGTTTAGTGTAAACAAAAAATAGTGTTGTATTTATAACAACGTCCTAATGTTACCATTGGGATGCTATTGGGTAACTATCAGTGATTTATTAAGACTAAATTAAAATGTGACGATTTCTTGGGGCCCCATACAATGGTTTTACCAAGGGCCTCAGATGGTATAGTTACGCCACTGGAAGCATGACTCGTGCCTTTTCTGTATCAAATAATTAATGTTCATACATCGATTATCACTCTTACTGGCTATTCCCCACGCAACGTCTCACGAAACCTGAATAAATGGTCACACCATTTATTTTAAGTTTCCTCTTGTATAATTTCACTCCGGCCAAGATTAATCTTGCCCGGTAGTACAATGAAGCTCGCCCTCTTCTTATGTAGAAATTTACACCGTAATTACCGGTGGCCGTATTTCAGTGCATTTGTAGCCTCCTAAAGGAAAAAACAACCTACTGAAAACAAAAGCAGCATAGACTGGTGTTCGTGACATTGTAAAACCTAGCAAAACGATAACCTGAGAAATTCCATCTACATTTTTAAAGAGTATGTATCGACTTATCTACGGAGAAACTTTAGAGGCTTAAATCGGTCCCGTTTGCCCATAAGATGATCTCTTTGTAATAAAAAGAGGTATGTTTAACATTTTTTGTCTGTTGTCTCCAAATGAATTGTGATAAGGACAAGACAATGATGATGATGATGATTCCTCCCTGGCGCCTAAACTAGATATGCATCCGATTTTGATGAATAAAGGTGTAAAACACCTCTTAACGAAGCCGAAAGGCACTTGTTTTCCCCGTCATTGCGATCATTTTTCAACCGACTTCCAAAAAGAGGAGGTTATCAATTCGTCTGTATTTTTTTTTTTTTTTTTTTTTTTTTTTGTGTTTGTTACCTCAGAACTTCCGACTGGGTGGACCGATTTTAATGATTCTTTTTTTGTTTGAAAGCTGGTGCTTGTCGATTGGTCCCATTTTAATTTGTTGAAAATCTGATGCTGATCTTCCGAGATATACAATGGAACTCTTCAAAAATACACGGCAAAGCTGCAGTAATTGCTGCAATCGCTTGGTTGTTTATTGTTTATGTAACATAGTGACGTAACATTACGCCTGTTTGCTCTGAGGGAGTGCGCAGAAGTGTACAATACACCCAGATTTCGATAGTTAGATATGTTAAGTTCTATTTAATGGGATTCTGGAGAAATAGGCACACCAGAAGCGATTTGGGTAGTTTTAGGAAGAGTACGTTCTTGGAGTGATCCCATTTCAATTTGGTAAAGATCTGATGAAGAACTTCGGAAGATAGGCGACGGGAACTCCTCAATAAATGATAGCAAATGTACTGGGATCGCTGAAATCTCATATCTGTCTATTGTTTACACCAGTTCATAAAAGAAAATCACGCCGGTACGCTGTGAAGGGGTGAGTACATGTGAACCACTAAAAAATGAAAAATAAAAACTTTTTTACAAAAAATAAAACCGACTTCAGAGAAAAAAAAAAGTGAAAAATAACTTTAGCTTCAGAAGTCGGTGACAAAAAAACTAAATCAATCAAACAAAGGTCACCGACTTCTGAAGCTAAAGTTATTTTTCACTTTTTTGTTTTCTCTGAAGTCGGTTTTATTTTTTTGTTTTACACCATACCTGGGAACCTTCTAGTTACAACTTTTTGAAAAGTTTTTTTTAAATACAAGTTTTTATTGTAAGATTTTTACTTTAAGATTCTCCACGACCCCCGTAATATTCAATCCATCCACCAGCACAATGTTTTGATTGCGTTACATTGAGTTATACCACAACGTGATTTTTTACCCCAAAAAAAAGGTGTTTCCCAGCAATAATTTTTGCGTAAAGTTACTTAGTTTGATGTACAGAATGCTTGGTTGACGGCTTCGTGATGAGGTGGTTTACACCCTGTATAGTGTCAATTGATTAGTTATCATAGGCTACATTTGAACCGACTTTAACAGTAGTCGGGTGTTTTAGTGATGGCCCAGTAGTGGCGGCCCCAACTTACGAACAGTAAGTCGTGGGTTCGAACAAAGACAGGCGCATTACTTTGTGTAATTTATTTCATTACCGCTGCTCTCAAAACGGTGAAGGAAAACATCGTGAGGAAACCGGCATGTCCTAGAACCAATAATTCGAAGACATGTGACATCTACCAATCCGCACTGGGCCTGCGTGGTAGATTATAGCCCATTCCCTCTCATAGAGAGGAGGCCTGTGTCCCAGCAGTGGGAACATTAATAGGCTGATGATGATGATACCGCATTAATTGTTGTTCCCGTATAGGTTAGGAGGTTAGGCTACGGAACGTCACCTGTTAGGATGTTAAGATATTAAAGACCGTTTTCTATAACTTACTTACCTCAAACTGTTAGTTAATATAGCTACGTCTCGCAGCTATCGGTGTTCCTATAAACAAAGTTAACTTGAAATATCCTATCCGCGTCACCTAGGCTGTCAACTGATTCATAGAAAAGTCAAAGAAACATTTTTCTGTGTCTTTTTATTTCCAATGGTTCGTAAGCTAAATGTCAAAGTGACAGAGATAGCAACCTTCCGTTATCTGTTAGTAAGTTATTGTTAATGTCCATTAGTTGGTTCATGAAATATTGAACATACCAGTAATCGTTAGGTAGGTACCTACGTACATAAAACCCGACGTTCTCAATATTAAATACGCCCAAGAACTCAAATAATTACAATCCAATTGTCTCCAGAAATCAATAATCCAATTCTCGTCTCATAGGACCACCCTTTCTCGTCAAGATATTAATATTTATTTTATTTCTCAAAGCTTACCATCGCTCACTTACTCTCATAATAATCCATTCCGTTTTCCATCTTCTCCGTTGAGTCGGCACCTACCTAGTTATACTTTATAGGTACTAGACTTATGAAGAAATATAATAAAGTGTAATAGAGGCCAAGGTGAGGTCCATTCCATCTAATATTGTTATGAATGTTTACGGTTTATCAGAATATTTCTTGCAGCGCAGCGTATTCAGATATTATAGACCTAAATTTTGGGTTAATTTGAATGAGATAGTGAAACTCAACTCAGACATGGTCGGTATCGATATCTAAACAAAATACAATACAATGATTTGTTTTTTTAGGTTTGAGTCCAGGGGGTCTAAAATGGCCGCTTTAGCAGAATCCAAAATGATAACGTTAAAATTTTAAATTCTTGAAATGCTCTTTGTAACCATTACCGTAGGTATACTTAGTCCATTTTAAGAATTTTAATTTTTGGTTCAATAAAATGAATCACGAAAATTGTCGAAATTGTCATGACAATGATGTCACGACATAGTGGGAATAGGGTGCGAGGTTTTATATAATTTCATACAAGTAATTGTAAAATTGGGTTCTTTCGCATTGATTTTATTGCTTTTGGATTCTGTGGCAGAATTTTCGAAACGAAAGCGAATCGAATGGTTGTGATTAAGGGGCCAGGAGAGGGTTTCCAAGTTCTTCTTGCTCACCAGCTGAAAGTGCAGTGTGCGGCGCATAGGCAGCGGATGAGGCTGAAGGCGTTTGTCTCTGGTGGACAACCACAGTTTAATGTACAATTTTTGTTGTAAATAAAGATCTCGCATACATCTTAATTATGGGAAGGTTTCCTATTATTTAGCTTACATTATAAAAGTAAATTCAGAACACTTAGGCATTTAAAATTATATTCAAAATCGATCAAAGATATTTTAAAATATACAAAGAAAAAAAAATGCTTACACAAAATTAATTATAAACATTAGAAATAAAATAAGATAAAACTAAACATGGGTAGTTTGCCTACAAATCTATACTAATATTATAAAGCAGAAGAGTTTGTTTCTTTGTTTTTTTATTTGTTTGTTTGTTTGGTTGGTTGAACGCGCTAATCTCAGGAAGTACTAGTTCAAATTGAAAAATTATTTTTGAGTTAGATAGTCCATTTATCGACGAAGGCTTTAGGCTATATAACATCACGCTGCGACCATAAGGAGCCGAGCAGGAATGAAAAATGTTGCAAAAACGGGTTTTTTTTTCCTTTCGTTTGTCTCTCTTATGTGACGCAAACGAAGTTGCGTGGGTCAGCTAGTTACATATAAAATAATTAGAAAACACACTTCGGTCTATAAAGCCGTGAAGTAAATGATAGGTACATATTCACAATAAAAAAAGAAAGTATGAAGTTTACGAGTACGTAAATTAATGTATTCTTACATTGTGTACCTATATTTAAGATATTTAATATGTTTTATGTGTTCCATTTTGTCTTATTCTATTACACACTATGTCTACATCTGTTTTTTAGTATCTCCTTTTGCAGGTATGCTGGAAGAAATTTCTTTAGAAATAAGCATCACCTGTGTACTATTTTCTGTTCCTTTCTTTTTTCGTATGTTAAGTGTGTACATAAATTGTTAAATAAATAAAGTCAGTAACGGTATTTGTGTACCTAGGTACTACAAAGACATACAAATAAATTAGAATATTATATTATAATATTATATTTAACATAGACCAAACGTGTGCACTTCAGAGTCGTCAGAAGCTGATATTATGTTAGACACGAATCACTCTTTGTAAAACTTCAAATTACAAGTATATAAAAGTATACATTTTACATAGGGTGATACAATGAGCGGTCATATCTCAAAAAACAGTATTACAATGTTACTTTGCGCTTTAAAGGGCCGGCGTGGAGCATGCGTATTTCATACAAACGTAATACCAAAATAATTTGTAAATCAAACATATTCTTAAGGTAGTGTGTATTAATTTAGATTGGATTACAGAATATATAGGTTCCCAAAAACATATTTTGAATGTACACCGATTTAAACAAGAGTTACTTACATAAATTTTAATTTCCTCATATCTCGTCTTTATATCATTGTCTTCTCAAAATATTTATTTGAGAACATGGATATTCTAAAATACAATCGAAATATATACACACTACCTAAAGAATACGTTTGATTTTCATGATATTTTGGTATTACGTTTGTATGAAAAACGCATGCTCCGCCGGTCCCTGAAATTAATCGCCAGAACCATAAAAAAACCCGACGTCAATATATTGATACAGTTAGGCCCATATAAATATACCTCGGCCCATATGTGACGGAAAGTCACCGTAAAATTGACAAACACGTTATATTGTAAAATAACTAGAAAGATTGTAAACTCTAGAAATATTGTCAAACGAACACACTGCTTACAATATAACGCATTATTTTTTATGAAATGCATGGGATGGTCCCCACGCGGTGTGAAGGGAAGGAAGGAGGGGTCCCCCTTGCCCAATCGTACCACTCTCATGAAAAGATAATGTACCATTCCTGAGAAATACCGATGAATAAAAACTAACCTTAAATCACTTTATATTCCCATAAAAAGCGGAGGCGACGGAGCCCCGCTCCGCGAGGCTCCATCGCCTCCTCCGTATTTCCGAGTGCAAGGTTTAAAGGAACCTAACTAACTTAACGGTGGGTGCCCCAAGTCCCGATTATGGGGGCAGAGATACTTCCGTATGTTCAGTTGACAATATTTCGAGAGTTTACAATATCGCTAGAGAGATTACAATCTAGCGTGTTTGACAATTTCACGGTGACAGATATAAGTATTGGTAAACATATATCCGTTATTACCTAAAAACATTAAGAGGTAAACATTTTTATAACTAAATAAGTGGTAGCTAAACATATTGACATATTTATAATACCACTTTTTTTAACGATTGACAAAAATAAAACGACTTTTTAAATTCATTTAGAGTTAAACGTCTTCAGTGAGGTACATGCGAAAAATGGTATATAGATATATATACATATTTTAAACACTGTTGTATATATTTTTTTTGTACTTTTTTATTTTTTTCAAACAAAACAAACATGTCTTATAAATTAAAAATCGCCGGTTGGGCATTATCAGGGTCACGACTAACTGTTTCTTGCATATTGACATTGTGACTTGCTGATAATGACAGTCGTTTAATTTTTATTACGTAAAATTCATACCACAAATCTCGATTACGCTTTACAACAACCAAATAAACGTTCAATAGTACTGGGTTTAAGTTATATAATAATACTTGTAAAAAGAATATTAATTTATTATTGCCAAACATTAATTCTGTGTCCATAATATCAATATAATTAACGTCTACTGGTATTCTTGGTTCTGGATCAAAACGAGCGTATACTTCTATGTCTATGTGATAAATAAATGAAATAATATGGAAAGAAAACAATAAGATGTCACTCAATATAAATATTAAAGTGGCGATGTACAGGCGACGCCATTTGTTAAAAGTCGTGCATGCACTCGCATTCGAATTACGACAAAGTGAGTATACAATTCGAAAAAACAGTAAGCAGTTTATTGCCACAGTTAAAATAAAAATAACAAACACTACATCACTGGGATTTGATTCTAATTCAATAAAAAAACCAGAATTAACAAAAAAATGAATAAGTATTGCTATTAAAGGCACGCCCCAACCAAAGAGCACACTTTTAAAAAATATTTTTTTAATATGCACATTGAACACTTTTACTATATCTATGTAAAACATGTGACATATAATTATCAACCAGAGGTGTTTTACTGTTGCTAAGAACATTAATAGATATAATGTATCAATGGCAAACCAACAAGCTTCTTTTAAACTGAGTGAAATACCTTGATTTACATAATTTGTAATCTGCATCAATGAAGAGACGAAGAAATTTGATAAAATTGCGTTGAGGAACACAAAGTTGCGGTAATTCCGAAACTTTTGAATATTCCACCAAGATATCGCACCGTATAGTAGCGTAGCTGTTGTCAACGCAAAAACAATATAATATGTAGAAACCTCCACACTTTCGTATAATTTCGTAGTATAAGACATCCGTGATATCCAAGCCGTGGATCTGAGTGTCCAATTTTTATTTTGAGTACACGCAAAAGTATTTTGTTTTTGTCTTTTTGTTTCAGACATCATATACACTTCCATACTTTTCAATTGTAATGTTAGGAACTTGGGAAAATAACGATGGAACACCGAACAACACTGAAACCAAACGCGATTAAATAAACTAATGACAATGCTCTGTGTGCACATTATTTTATATATTTTAATTTGTCCTGTTTAGTAAAATATTATCACCAAAAGGTGTGCTGACTAATATTTATATGGAAATAAGCTATCAACAAAGTAATGTGACCTCAAACAAGGTAAAATAAACACTTGTGCCCGATTCGTCACTGTTCTAATTGGTCACAATTTTAGCCATTCCTGTATTCGTCATCATAAGAAAAAAAAACTGAATTCCCGATTCGTCATTGCGTGTCGAAAATAACAGTTAGTTAGAAAGAATATATATTTCATCTGATATCTAATATTAAAGAAAACTGCTCACTGGCAGTCAGTGCCTCGACCATTGGGGGCCAAAGCCACGGACCCAAAATGAATTGTTTAGTTTGTTCATTTGATGACACTTTAACATCAATTACGAATCTACAACAAAAACAAATCAGTGAATCGCAACCTTTTGTTTAACGATGACGAGTAGGAACAGTGACGAGTCTGGCCTTTGTCCAAATATATAAAACTAGCTGACCCGCGCAACTTCGTCTGCGGGTGAGGGTTAGTTTTTTTTAATAAAAGTATCCTATGTCACTTCTAATACCTCCAAGAATATGTGTACAAAGTTTCATGATGATCGGTTGAGTAGTTTTCGCGTGAAAGCCTAACAAACAAACTTACATTCACATTTATAATATTAAGGAAGGACGGATAAGGATAAAAGTTACAAGTTTTTTTGTTTGTGTACTAATAATAGCTTGCATACGAAATTTCAGCCTTTTAGGACATTAGGAAATACCCCAAGTGTAAGTATTTTGAAGATCATCAGTCAGTGACGAAATCAGGGTTTTTTAGATATTAATAAAATCGGAAGTATAAGAGCTATGCAATTAAAACTTAATAAGTCCACTATAATTGACAACATAATTATTCCAAAAATTTTGTTCATCTGCTATAATCCAAACCCAAGTTGAAAAGCTTAAAAAAAACGACGAAGCGCTTCGAGAAAAGGTAGGTAGGTGTCACTACACCTACCTACCTTTTCTCGAAGCGCTTCGTCGTTTTTCGCCAAGCGAAGCGCAAGGGCACTCCCTTGCGCTTCGCTTGGCACGTCTTGGCAGGGACACTCCCGTGCCCCCAGATGAATAACCTCTTCCAGTGTTTCATTCTTTTTTCGCTCCCGCTTTTAAACGAAGCGACAGATTTCTATTTAAGTTTTTTGCAATAGAAAGAGTGATTCAAAAAGATTTTATAGGATAGTTTTTGAATGAACAGTTCTTCTTCGTCGTATCGATGATTTCCCCTTTTTTATTTTTAAATTGTTTTCGACCACTACTCTGCCAACTCGACAGTGTTAGAGGTGGCCTCAGACCGGTCCCTCAGAGTGCAGGTGGAACCACACATAGTGCAGGTCAGGAGGTGAACCATAGTTTGCGTTGAGGCACCGCAGTCACACATGGCTTCATCGGAATACCCCCACCTGACCCGTTTGTATCTGCACCGGCCCACCTGACTTCGCAAACGGTTTAGGGTCTTCCAGGTGAGCCATGGTAGAAGGTGTCCCGGATGTCTTCATTTCTGATTCAATCACGCATTTCTGATTCTTGGTTTCTTCAATGGAGAGTCATTGCCCTTTGGGTGACTTGAATGTCACAAGTACTACTAGACATCTGACCGCAGATGTACAGATGACAACACATGAAGCTAATAGATTTTTAACTTTATCGTTGAAGCATTAGGTTCATAGTTCATTGGGAAAATATAACAGTTTCGGGTGGCTTGACGTGCTGGCGACAGTAGAGTCATGATCTCCAATATGTGTACAATTGCGAAATTCTAAAGCGATTCGTAATAGTATGGCTTCCAAAATCTGTTCTTTCTTTTCTGTCTGTCACTTTTATTAGTGGCTTGAGCGCCGGAATAGTCAAACAACGGGGTGTTTGACTACTTATGACAGTTTTTTGACTATAACCATAAAAATACGAGTATTTTTGTGCTCGTGGCTGTACATACCTACCTATCAAATTAGTATTCTTCTTTATTCTAGAATCTAGAGCGAAGAACGAACCACTAACCCACTAATAAAAGTGAAACGTAAAACGTATTATAACGTTTTACATTTCACTTTTATTAGTGGCTTGAGCGCCGGAGTAGTCAAACAACGGGGTGTTTGACTACTTATGACAGTTTTGTACTATAACCATAAAAATAAGAGTATTTTTGTGCTCGTGGCTGTACATACCTACCTATCAAATTAGTATTCTTCTTTATTCTAGAATCTAGAGCGAAGAACGAACTGAATAACAATGAAAACTTGTCAAATCGTTTGAAGTCCCCGCAATACTTCACCTGTAAAGTAAATAATCGCTTGCGTTTATCTAGCTCATAACTCAACAGCGCTGCAGCTAGTATAAATGGCCCACCCTAAGCGTTGACGTTAAGTACACTGCTGGGAAAGTACTTCTTACTATTAAATGCTTCACCTGATTTTAGACGATTACTTCACCCGTAAGTACGTTGAAATTTCAAACGAATAAAACCGGCTAAGTGCGAGTTGGACTCGCGCATCAAGGGTTCCGTATAAACTTCTAGGTATTTTGTTACTCAATTACATACATTGACATTGCTTCTTGCTAAATGATTTTAGGTCAACGGGAAGTACCCAATAGGGTTTGATTCCTTTGTGAAATCGCAAAAAATAAGATTTTTTGCTGATAATTTACAGACATCCTACAAATAGGTTATCATGTCGGCCTGTTAAATTAATTTCCTTAACAAACAAACAGAGTTCCGAATAGTTTTGATGATTCAACTTTGTTATTACTTCAAATTATTTAAGCAAACATCAATTAAATTGCTCCGCGGTAAATATTATCCAGTACCCTTCATTTGATTGATGAATTTCTATTATTTGTTATTCCTTTAATAACTCTAGTGGAATAAAGAGTAGGTAGTAAGTACCTACAGTAACTCTCTATGTATATGTCACCGTAAAATTGTAAAACACGTTAGATCGTAATCTATCTATCGAGATTGTAAACTCTCGAAAGATTGTCAAACGAACATACTGCTTACAATTTAACGCATTATGTTTCGATAGACTACAATCTGTCGAAGTGAAAGTGTAATATTGTGAAATGCAAATGACGGAAGTATCTCTGCCCCCATAATCGGGACTTGGGGCACCCCAACGTTAGGTTAGTTAGGTTCCTTTATTCCCTGCAGATAGAAAAAGGAGCCCCACGAATATGAAGTGTTTTGGAGTTAGTTCTCTTCTTGTTAGTTAGTTCTAGTATCTCAGGAATAGTGGATTACCACTTCAAGGGAGTGGTACCATGGGGCAAGAGGGACCCCTGTAATTTACCGAAAAATAATGCGTTAAATTGTATGTTCAGTTGAAAATATTTCGACAGCTTACAATCTCGCTAGTTATTATTAGTATCTAAAGGTTTTTACAATTTCACGGCGACATATATAGTACAGTTATTTTACTTCTGGCAGCAACTCAATAGCCTTATCACAATTGAAATAAGGATCAGTTTGATTTACACAATGATACAACATCAGGGGTCGAAAATCGATGAACGTATTGTAGTAGGTACCTTTTATGATCGTTTGTCCTACAGTAAGTTCCACGTCCAATTAACCCTTACTTACATAAATGTCAAACAACAAATTAAAATTAAAAAGCGGCCAAGTGCGAGTCGGACTCGCTCATGAAGGGTTCCGTAGCAGATTGAATGAAAGATAAATTGCGGTTTACGATTTTTGACGTATTAAAAAAAAACTACTTACTAGATCTCATTCAAACCAAGTTTTGGTGGTAGTTTACATAATAATGTACATCATATATTTTTTTTTAGTTTTATCATTCTCTTATTTTAGAAGTTACAGGGGGTGGGACATTTTACCACTTTGGAAATGTCTCTCGCGCAAACTATTCAGTTAAGAAAAAAATTATGTTAGAAACCTCAATATCATTTTCGAAGACCTATCCCTAGATACCCCACACGTATGGGTTTGATGAAAAAAAATATTTGAGTGTCAGTTCTATGTATGGGGAACCCCCTAAATTTATTGTTTTTTTTGTTTGAAGTTCAAGTTTGAACAGCACAGTTATTATAGTTTCGGAAAAAAATGGCTGTGACATACGGACGGACAGACAGACTGACAGACAGACAGACATGACGAATCTATAAGGGTTCCGTTTTTGCCATTTGGCTACGGAACCCTAAAAATGGTACTAAAGTTCGCAACCGGGGCGTCCGTATATGAACGTGGTCGGAGCGAACGGGGTTCTAAACCTGCAGGTAGAGTTCAGTTGTTTTTACCTGTCCCTAATGAGAAAATGGCGTTGTTTATGTAAGTACCTATATGGAAAACCATCATCCATCGTCATCACCCACAGACCGACTTCACCCACTGCTGTGTATAAAGCTCCTTCATCATCATCATCATTTCAGCCGAAAGACATCCACTGCTGGACATAGGCCTCCCCCAAGTGTCGCCACATTGACCGGTCCCTTGCGAATCGCATCCAACGGATTCCCGCAACCTTCGCCAGGTCATCGGTCCACCTAGTGGAAGGTTTTCCAACGCATCGTCTTCCGGTTCGCGGTTGCCACTACAGAACTTTTCGGCCCCATCGGCTATCCGTTCTGCGAGCAATGTGCCCACAGAACATAGGTACGTTTTTGTTCTGTAAACCTCCTTGCTAGCACCAAACTCCATGTTCTTGTCCCAGCCTAATACGGGTTGCAGACCAAGAGCTAAGCTAAGTTAGTTTAGCTTAGCTCGCATAGCTGACGCAGTTTTCCATATAACTCGCATAGTTTGCAGTCTGCACACAAGTATGAAAAACTGCGTCAGCTATGCGAGCTAAGCTAAACTAACTTAGCTTAGCTCTTGGTCTGCAACCCGCATCATTCAAGGTAACCATGTTAAATGATTGGCTTCGACAAACATTATGACGCCAAAATTGTATCAAACCGAAAACGCGTCCTAAATTCTTTTATCGCTTATTACATCATGATAAGTTGTGACACGTTACTTTCAGAACGTACAGTAACTTAGTTTATGACTTTATGAGTCAAGTTATTTTATGAGGAGAGACGTGCGTAGAAAAAAAAACACCCTGTTTTTAGTATCATAATTTATTCGTAACCGCTATTTTAAAAAAAAATGCACGGCAATCTTTGGAGTCTGTCGATAGAAGTGCTACTACGCGTTAGGTGACGGTCACGTAAGTTCCATGATTTTTGTTCACTCAAAAAGTGGTCAATGCGATAAAGAGTACATCAAAAATTTTATAAAAACCTCGTCTGAAGCTTAAGGCTTGGCTTTAATATTGGTCTGGTCTGGTGAATTAAAAAAAAATCTAATACCTAACTTTAATACCTAGTTTACCACTTTAATTATTTAAGATTCTTCCCCTAAAATTAAAAGGGCTGTAACTTCTTAAAGGTTAAGGGTAGCCATTAGGTTTTTGAACAAATATTAATTATTCACTTCAAAACTGTTTCATAAAGTAAGACTTATAAAAAAATACAATTTGAATTAAGAATGAGTAACATGGCAAATATTTCGACTGTCATTCGATTTTTGTCTCCTAGTCCCTGTTTAAAAACTAACTTAGGTCAAAACAAACATATTACTACCAGAAAAATATATTATTACGCCGATTATTTAACAAAAAAAACAGCTTTTCTGCAAAACTGCCATACCTAGAGTACTAGACGGTCAAAATATTTGAAACAGCACATTTTTTTAATGATGTATTGGTAGTTACCGTTTTCGCGTCGGTGTCCCTTCCTGTATACATTATTATTTTCCATTAAATTAATTAAACTAACAACAAACTACAAAATGGCAAACAAACTGAGTTACAATTTGTAACGAGATTTCGAGAGTGACGCCAACCTTTTTGGAACGTTTTTGAAAACCGTTCGATTTTTGTGTTCGTTTTTTGTTTCTTAATTTTACCATCAGCATGAAAATGTATTAACTACCAGTTGAACATAGTAAGATTACTTCGACGCAATAAAGTCAACATCGCGACACAGATCACGGCGTAGCGTCGGGGTAAACAAGTCGGTTTAATGATAAGAAGAGACTGTCGCCGCCAACCAGTCGCGCGCGCCCGCCCGCCCAACGCACGTGTATAAAGTTGCAACAGATAACAACAAATAGTTCAATCCAACCTTATGGGTGAGTCACTTCTTTTAAAAAGAAAAAAAAATAACGTTTTTTTATTTCTTCTGGAATTTGAAACGTGTTCGAATTTTGATTGAGTAATTGTTTGTTTTTTGTTCTGTTAATCTGTTTTTTTCTTCTTCAGTGGCTACAAAAGTTGTGTTTTCTTATCTTTAAAGTTTAGTTTATAAAAGTGTGTGATTTTAAAGGTGTCAGTAAATTTTCATGGTGCTTTGTGCGTGAATGGATTTATGAGTGACGCGTGACATTAGTTCGCCATCTCCATAACGTAATGGGAGCAATTTACCTTGTAAATGTGTCCGAACATACCTACATATTTGTTTTTGGACAAATTTATATTACATTTTCGTGAAATATCTTTCTTTTTTTACTTCAACATGTGTGTAATTTCAAATATACTTTCAGCAATAATACTCGTAACTCACAGTTGAAATTAGAATCTCTATAAGTTTCTAGTCACAAATTATAATCCCTAATTACCTACACTGTGCTAAGCAGTTGTGCCATAATTAACTATTTTCCGCACTAAGATTTGCGTGGCCTTCCTCGCACTAAGTAAATAGCATTTGAATATAATATGAGAGAGAGAAAACGCGTGGCAATTGACACGTCCGCAATGTTTGCTAGCTTTTAATATATTATGTGTAACCTTATCGTGTTAGAATCCATTTATATAGAAGCCTTAAAATGTAAAAAAAAACTTGATATAGGTAAGAAAGTTGACCTTTAAAAAGTGTGGTCCTTTCGGGATGTTAGGACCAATATTTTTCTTTCCAACTTGCAACTGTTTTACGACACAGTACATACAAAAGCAGTTTTCCACTGTAACATGTATAATTCATGCACGGCATACACAATGGATCGATGTTACACTATTGAACGTAGCTAATTTCGTTATCTACAGATAAGCAGTGGGCTGAGAGGCGAGAGTATGAGACACCATTGGATTACGTGTATAAAAACATGGAGAAAGAATCAACTACTAAGGTGGTAGAGGCGATGTCTGAAGCCAGGGTTGGGGTGTCATCATGGGAGGTCCATGGGAATGTATGGAGCGCTGCTGTGGGGGCAGTCATTGGAGCTGGTACTGTGCTCCTTATTGCTGTTCTGATCCTTATGTGGAGGAAGCCGAAGAGGCAGGAGCTACCTCTGCTTGCACCGATGGATGTGGCGCATAGTGTGAGTGACATTTTCTTCTTATCTTTATTTTATCAACCAACACGGTTGATTTTTTTTTCATTTAAACATAGAACCATAGCTCAACTACACGGACGGCTAAATTTAAATCATGGTGTTTATAAACTTAGTCATATCGCGAATATGACTAAGTAGGTTTCACTAATGTATGAACTTGTAAAAATTTACTGAATGGATGTGACCCTCCTTTCTGGCTATATCATCCTTCATCGGGTCGGGTCTTCTCATCATTTCAGCAGTCAGCTGTGATTACGAGAAGACCCGACCCCAAATAATTATAGATAAGGGCAGGAGAATGATGATACTGAAATTAGTTAGTTTTTTTAATTCTTTCTTAGGGCGAATTTCAGCTATTAAACTGATCTCTATCAAAACTTATAACACTGTTGCTTACGGGACATATTCCGTGATTTTAATATTTATTTAGAGCTAGTAAAAGGTTAAAAAAAAGCGTATTTACTGTCTTTGATTTCTATCAGTATAATTTAAACATAGTTAAAGAGCTTCATTGTGATGACATATTGACGGCTCTTAAAAACGATTTTGATTTGCTGATCACTGTTCAAGGGTGAAATTTCCCTCAATATTATATTGAAACAAAATAACATTCTTTGCAATAAAGAAAGGTAGATAGGTACCTGAAAGCCTCGCCTTAGCAATACTGCTTTAAACATTGATCGTAAATTGCATTCCTTACTACAACAGATTGGATTTAAAGATTTCCTTCGCTTCCATTTTCTGTGCAATAAGAAATAATAAGAATGACTTGATTGTTAGTAACTAGACACTAGATTGCAGTAGACGTCAACAGTATAGATTAACAGTAGAAAATCAATATCTAGTTGGTTTTGTATCCAACGAGATAGATGATACTAAAAGCTTTCATTGCGTTTCTTAAGTTGTCTGCAAATATATTTTTTTAAACATTTGAAGCAATGTGATACGAACTCACTTCAAAATTCTTCGGATTGCGATGAAACATGTTTTAATAAAAAAGGGTTATTGATCCTTATTCCTATCAATCTTTCGATTCGTAAGTTCGCTGTCAAATCTCATTTTAGCTGTTGATCAAATCTTAACGTCAAAATTGAAAGTGAAATTGAGCCAATAGGAATTTCTCAGTAGCAGCCCGATTGATAGCAGTTAGGCTCGTCCCTATTACTTGAAACTTGAACATAACTGTGGCAATGTAGATGAACTATTAGGTATGTACACTCTAGCCCTTAGGCGATTACACGTGTCATGTCATGATATTATTGCACCAAATACCATAAACAAGTAAGATCTTTTTATAAAATCGCTCAAAACCATTCTAAAAATAATTGTCCAGTCCCTAAAAATGTTTTATATGGATAACATAAAAATACCTTCACATGCCTTCTCAAAGACTTTTATAGGAACATAAAAATACTCTGATATTAAATAAAATATTTCTGTTACTAAAAGGAAACACGGAGTGGGAAGAGCTTATGTCTCTATAACATGAAAGGTCCATTTGCTACACGAGAGAGATGTGAACGTGTATTTGTTTTTCTTTTAATCTTCAGCCAATTAAGGCGACTACATGAGCTAAATTAGGAACTCTATTTATCGTAGTGGTCAAACTTCGTCTGAAGAACTGTTAGAATAAAGTTCTAATCAGCTTACACTACAAAGTGGTTGCTGCGTCAGTCAAATGAGTGGTTTAGATCGATTTACAAAAAATCTTTGGATTGGACCAAAACATAAATGCTAATATGTTGCTTGTAGAATTATTTGCAAAACAATTATAATGATCGCATCTATTTTAGTATGGTTTTTACTCGTTAAAATAAATTTTAAGACATAAGTTCGTGATTCTTTTTTATCAAGGAAAATTAATTGTATTATTTATTTATTTATTTATTTATTTATTTATTAGATAAGGCACACCGACGACATATTTACAAGATTGGTTCCATAAGGTGATTATAAGTCTAAAGTGCGTGTAAATACGTCACTTAAAGGCATGCACAACATTCACAACAAACAATTATTAGATGAGATTAAATTAAAAATGATTAAAAACAAAATGAGTTAATTATGAACTAAACAAAAAAAGTGAGATACAAGTACAATCCAAATATAGTCAAACTAAATTAAATAAAAAAAGGAATGGAATAAAATTTAAAATAGAAAATAGATTGCTTAACTTATTATGGGATTAAAATAAAAATTAAATTGTATGAAGTATAAATTAAATAAGTAAGTATAAAGCTGGTTACAGGTCAATTTCAATGATTCTTTTTTTGAACTTTGGCAAACTATCAAAGAAAATGTCGATATTACTGTCAGCTGTACAGGCTCTGTTGTAAAAAGTCAACATTCGGTTTAAGGGAGCATGCTGGCCCAGATTTGTGCGACACGGTTTAGTGGCAAACGTCCTAGTGGTACGCTTGGACCGGAGGTGGTAATGACGGGGTACGTCCAGGTTAATTTTGTTGAGGAAGTTTGGTGTCGATGTTATCCCATTCATAGTTTTATAAAGTGTCAAAAGGTCGATTACAGCCCTTCGTCGTGTCAGTGAATCTAATTTGAAATATTTTAAGCGTTCGCCGTAATCGGCTCTATGCGGACACCCTTGGTCTTTAAATCGCAAGCACCTTGTCATTTTTTTTTTGAATGCGTTCGATTCGATCTATATGAATTTTGTAAATCGGATTCCAGACTGGAGATGCGTATTCTACAAGGCTTCGCACAAAGGTGTTATATAGCACTTTCAGTGCCAAGGTTCCCTTGAATTCCTTGCCAATTCTGTTTATAAACCCAATCATTTTCATTGCCTTTTTAATGATATTATTTATGTGTGTGGTAAATGACAGGTCACTGCTAAGCACTACACCGAGATCGCGTATGTTGTGTACTTGTTCCAGTGATGTCCCGTTAAGAGAGTAAGATGATGGCATTGGGTGCTTTTTCCGCGTAAATGTTATGTGATAACATTTGCTGGCATTTATAACCATTCCATTCATCACACACCAGCTCTGTATCGAGTTTAAATCAGATTGGAGTAGAGCAATGTCTTCTTGGGTTTTTATTTGACGGTAGATTTTAAGGTCGTCGGCAAATAAGGAGCATTGGCTATGTTTGATGCAATTTGTTATGTCATTTATGAATATGAGAAAGAATTGGCCCGGTATGAGATCCTTGGGGCACACCGGAGGTAGCAATGTACTCCGGTGATTGATAGCCATTTACCACCACTCTTTGTGTCCGCTCACATAGATACGATCTGAACCACTCCAGTAGAGGTCCGTGAATGCCAAGCCCATACAATTTCAGGAGAAGGATTTCATGGTCTACTTTATCGAAAGCGCTACTGAAATCGGTATACAGAGCATCGATCTGTTGGCCTAAGTCAACGCTCATAGAAATTTCGTCAATATATGATACCAAGTTAGTGACAGTGGATTTGTTGCTGCAGAAACCATGCTGTTGAGGGGAAAGCTGTGCTTTACAATGGGACGTTAATATAGGGCAAATCATTGATTCAAAAACTTTTGAAAATATGGACAAGATAGAAATTGGTCGATAATTTTTGGTTTCTGCGCTGTCACCTTTCTTGAATACCGGAACCACGTTAGCTTTTTTCCATTCTGTAGGAAATGTAGATGTTTCAAGTGATTTGTTAAAAATTATAGTGAGGGGATATGCCAGGTTACGAGCACACTTTTTTATAAAAAGCGGTGGTAATCCGTCCGGACCAGCGCCCTTGGTAACATTAACTGTGTTAAGTGCTTTAAAAACTTCTCTCTCAGTAAAACTTATTTTACTGAGCACGAATTGAGGAAATGTTGGGACATTTGCTGCCGTGTTAGCATTTCTGCTAGTGACAGAAAAAGTAGACGAGAATTGGGCAGCAAAAAGTTTGCATATTTCGTCGCCTGTCGTAGCTGTCGAATCGTTCAATTTCATTTCGGATGGTATAGAGCTAGATTTAGAATTTTTTGTTTTGACGAAAGACCAGAATGCCTTTGGGTTTGATTGAATGTTACTTTCTACAGAGTGTACATATTTCCTATAACAACTTTTAATTGACAATCGCGCCCTATCATCGAGTATTCTATACTCAATCTCGTCACGTGGGTTACCGTATTTCTTGAAACGTTGTCTCAGCTTTTCTTTTTCATTGAGAACTTTTACTAAAGTTTTAGAATACCACGGAGGAAAACGATTGCTGACATATTTGATTTTAGGGACATTTTCATTGACAATTGTTTGAACCGATTCATATAGCACATCTACCATTAGGTTAACATTTGTGCATGGTACTAGTAGCTCTTTCCAGTTTAATTCTCTTATTTTTTCATTTATTACAACGTAATCAGCTGCTTTAAAATTAAATCTGACATGCCTTACATGTTTTAATGGCGTGTACACTTTAAAGTTGATGTCAATTTCTAGAGGAGGGTGGTGACAGTCTTCTTTACAGATAGGTGAAACTGACTTTCTAACTATTACATTTCTTATATTTGAAAACGCTAGGTCTAATATTCTGTTATTCGTGTTTTTAATAACATTGTACTGAAACAGACTGTTTAAAGACAAAAAATCTACAAGAGAGTATCCTAGTTTGTTAGTGAAATTGGCCGGTATAGTAGAAGTTATATTTCGTCGCCTTGGAGGCCAATGGAGCTAAGCCACAATTTTTGCGAAATGGAGTTAAGTGCATTAACGTACTCACAAAGAGCCCTACTTTATATTAGTCAATACATCTAATAGATATTATAACTGTAAGCAGGTTATTTTTAAATTTGTCAATAAATTTAAGTGTATTTTTCATAAGAGTCAAAAAGTATAAGCAGCTTAGATTCATTGTGATTACAAGTCATAGAAAATCATTATTGAGTGGTCAATAGTTGTAAGAGCTCATAGAACTCTTGACCTCCAAAATTATGACATCGTGATACTGTATTCTAGACTCTTGTGATTTGTCATTTTTTAATCCAATCCCGATATTATTTGTGAACATTTAATTGGCAGAGACGTGTTTATTCCTGTTGACCAATCCGCATTTTGAATTCAATTTTAATATAAGTAAGTGTGTACAACGTGTACCTGTTAAACGAACCTACAAAGGAGAACAGAGTAGACGTAAAACACGTTGGTGTATAGCCTGTTTAGAGGTGGCCAAAGTTTCCAAGTGTGCAAGTCATTTTTTTCGACCACTTTTTTTTTTTTTTTTTTTTTGGGACAAGCCCGCCACACAAACGCCCAAACCACTGTAACTCCTGAAAGCAAGAATCAACAGTGGCGACCACCAGAAAAGCGCCGAGACAATGAAGCTCGACGAAGTCCCAGAGAATGAATTTAACTGTTTTGGATCCCGCAACGAATAAAAAATTAATCAGAAAGTATAGCAGAGGAGTAGGAAAGAACTGTAATTTCCACTTCCCTCCATATCAGCAGGAGACAGAACGAAACAAGGCCAATTGCACAAAGGGACGTTTACAACTGGGATAGGCCTAGTTGCCTAGCACCACGGATAAATATTAACGTTAATGGGTCCTAAGTAGAGAGCTGTTATATTTGATTCCAATAATAGGTATGGCAAAAACGCTTGAGCGCACGGAAATTTGCTCTAGTTTCTACAAGGTCCGTATAGTAAATAACTCCGGATGTAACCTGTGCACTATCCAACATAATATTGCGTTCATTTTGCCAAAGACTACACTCCCACAAAATGTGATGAGCAGATTGTTCATATTCGCAGTCAGATGTTAAACATTGACAAAAAGGCGAGTCAACAAGCTTGAAGGAAAATAATTTACTCTTAAAGTTGCCATGGCCCGTGAGAAATTGGGCAACACAGTGATCAACCTCCAGCCATGTCCTGCCCAGCCGCTCACGAACGGATGGAAAGAACTGGTGGAGGTGTCTGCCCTTGATGGAATTGTCCCACCTAAATTGCCATTCAGATAAAAGTCGCAGTCACAGACACAGACAGTCGCAGTCACAGTTGTTGTTTCCGGTTTGAATAATCTAGAAATCTTAGCACGATCACGTATGGTTAAAAAGTCTGCGTCCGTGGTCTCACGCGCGTTATAGTACATTGCAGCCTGCCGCTGCACCTCAAGATCGACTGGAAGTACACCCGCAAGCACCGGAAGAGCTTCGGTACTAACCGTCCTATACGCTTTTAATATATCTGCGAAGAAAGTTGAGACAGCTTTAAGTAAATTGACACCATCTGGAGTTACTGAACCAGATAAGAGAGGTAAGAAAGTCCCACCCAATAAAAAATCAGAAGTAGTCAAGGATGTAATTAGAGACCACATTAAGTCTTTACCTACTGTTTCTTCACATTACTGTCGCAGTACGACGAAAAGAAAATACTTGCCTTCAGGTTTAAGTGAAAACCGTTTGTACTTAGACTATGTAGAGTATTGTAAAGAACGTCAAGTTGTACCTGAGAAGGTCAGTCTATTTTTACAAGCGAATTTAATTACGGTTTTCATCGCCCTAAGAAAGATCAATGTGACCATTGCATTCAATTTAAAAATAGGCCAGAGCATGAACAGCAGCTTCATAAAGACGAGTATGATTTACACATTGTTCGTAAAAACGAAGCGAGAGAGCATAAAGTTTGTGACGAAAATCGTACTAAAATAGATCTCGGCTTTACCGCTTTTGCTATGGACCTGGAAAAAATTAGCTCCAAGTTTACAGGCTGGTCAGGTTTATTATAAAAGAAAGTTGAAGATTTACAATTTTACAGTGTTTAATTTAGGAAATTCTGAAGCTACAAATTATATGTGGCATGAAGGAGTGGCCAGATTGCCACTTGCATTTGGATGCATTTGTCATCATTGCCTGCAGAGGTAAAAGGAATAACTTTCTTTTCTGACACTGCTTCTGGCCAGAACCGGAACACTGTTATTGCCACAATGTGTTTACATGCTGTAACGGTTTTGCCAATCGAAATCAATCAAAAGTTCATGGAGTCAGGACATTCAGAGATGGAATGTGATAGTGTTCATTCTGCAATAGAAAACAGAGGGAGGCATGTAGATATCTAAACACCAGAGGGCTGGTACACTGTCGCACTTACGGCTAAAACCACCAAGCCCTATTACAAGATTAAAGAGTTGACTTTTTCAGATTTTATTGACTTCAAGTCGTATAGTAACAAAATTATCACAAATAAAAATAAAACAGAGACTGGTGATAATATGAACTGGCTGGTATTAAAATGGATGCAATATCGAAAAGGTAGCCCTAAAACCCTGCCAATAAACTTAAAGATCTGAAGGATCTCTGTGCCATAAAGGTACCATACCTTCACCGTATCACGATTTTTATAACAATCTGGAAGAAGGACCAGATTGTTTCTGAGTGACGACTCAGAAAGTGAATAATTTCTTTTAACTTCCAAATTTTTCTATATCTCTTTTTAACTGTTCATTTGATTTGTTTTTAAAAAGTTTCTTTATTAAAAAATTATGAAAAAGTAATTATTTTGTATTTATTTTCAAATATTCTACTACGCTTATACCTTTACATCCAGTCACTTCATTATACCATCAGATTATAAAGTCAACGAGACAAGACGGTTAAGTGACATACACCCCGTACTACGAGTATTACATTTTACATAAAATAGTAGCCAATAGGCCTATGCCACATAACTTAAAAACCATGATAGTTTGGTAATTTTTAATTATAGCATTCATTAGTTACATGTTTTAATAGTTGAGGGAAAAAAAATTAACCCTCTACTACGATTTGACACTGATTTATGTTGAAATAACTGTTTTTACCAGCATCTTTTATTTTTCAAACGTCCATAACTCAGAACTGTAGTTCTGTGGAATAGTTCCATTACCCTCCAAGGCGACGATTTGGGTGATTCGGATCCCGGTTCCATTCGATGGTGCCGAGATTGAAATCTCCGACCAATATCATTTCTTCTCCAGTAGTTTCAATTACACTTGTGACGGAACTGAGGAACATATCTAGGTGCTGCTGTGTCACAGGTGGTGGTAAGTAGATAGCACAGATGTTTATTTTCTTCCCTTCATTTATCTTTACGCGTACCCATAGGTCTTCTGCAGTAGATTCCCATTGACATGCTCGAGCGGAATCATACGCTTTGGATACAGCAACAAGAACGCCACCTCCTTCTTTGCCTGCGAGTGCGGTAGAAGCCCTATCTCTCCTGTAGATATAATAGCTGGTGTTAAACAGCTCTCCGTCATTGATGTTATCATTGAGCCATGTCTCGGTCAACACAATCATGTCGTATTGATTGATGTTTACTGCAATATTGATGTCATTTAATTTGGTTCGCATTCCCCGGAGATTCTGGTAGTATATAGTGAATTTGAAGGCTTTACTCACGGGTTTCTTATTCCGGGTTTTCATATTACATTAAAGACGCAGCGTGTAGGCTTTTAATCTGTACAGCGCGTGCTCCATCTTCCTTTCGAACTAACACGCGGCCATCGCGGACCCAGACATATTTGTATTTTTTTTCGCGGGCCATTTTTCTAACTTCTGCATGTATGGCTTTATTCAGGGGTGACAGATGCTCTGAGACGAAGACAGGCTGTTTGGTGCCACCGTAGCCCAAATGGCTCGAATTGAGTTTGTCGGTAGCATGAGCGCGGTTAAATTTTGATACTGACGCCAATACTTCATCACGTTTCCTTGTATTTTTAAGTTTTACGATAATCGAGCGCGGGCGGCCACTCTGCAAGTCGATTTTTTTCACACGAGATATAAAGGAAACGTCATCCGCATCAATGTTGCATGAAATAGTTTTTCCCAGTTGAATTACCGTGCTTGTTAGGTTTTCGGCTTGATTTTCGGGAATTCCATTTATCTCTAAATTATCCTGACGAGAATGCTGTTCCACCATATTGAGCCTAACTGATAAGTCAGAGACACAGGTTTTCAACTCTACATTTTCTTTCTTGAGCTCGCTTAAGATTTCTTTGTTCTGGTCCAATACTAACTTTATGTCGTGATATTCCCTGCTCATAAACTCAACGGAATCCTCCAGCCCTTGCAAGGTTTTTTTTAACGCTACAAATTCATTTTCAAAGTAAGATTTTAGTGAGGCCTGTAGATGTACAGTCATCACTGATTCCAATTCTTTGCGAAGTTCGGAAAACGTTACTCCATCCAGCTTAAGGGAAATATTGGGTGGATCTTGGCTGTTAGTACAATCTTCTGGAGTTTGCTCACATACAATGTCGTGGTTAGGCGAGTCGTTCGGCCGTGGTCGCTTAGACCGTACAGAAACGTTAGTGGTGGTGTCTGTGACATTACTACTACTTCCAGTACCAGGGGTGGTCGGCATTGAGATCTGCTCAGACACTTGCAAGACGTTCTGCTTAGTAGTAGGAGGAGAACGCTGTGTTCGCGTCATATTGATGTTATTATTTCTTCTTGCTGCGCGTCGAGTGCCAAACAATGCTAGCGTAATGAGTGGCTAACGCGAGTCAAACTCAATGGGTTGTTTTGTTTCGCAAACGTTGAGTCAAAAGATATCGAAGCAGCGCAGGCGCCAGCGGGGGTGCGGCGCAGGCGCGCGAGGGTAACCGAGCGCTCTGCGGGTTGTGGTAGGTCAGGGTTTCGTGACGTTAAAATTTTTTAAAAGGGTTTTTTACCTATAACTTTGCAGTCCGTAGTTGTATTGGAATACGGTTTTCACTATTCGAAAGTTCGTTTTACCAGCAACACAATGACATCACACACTATTATAAACAAACACTTTTTTTTACTTTTAGGAAATAATAAAAGGAGCAAAACAAAAACGATCTTTACTGGGCGACGGTAGACGCATTATCTTATTATGTTTTCATAACACTATCATACTAGCATATATCCTGAATAATACCATGTGTTCTTCTGGTTTTGTTTACTGCAGTGAATCATATACTTTCAGGCAATATAAGAACACACTTCTTTAGTTGGTTTTTTATGGAAGACAGTTTAAGCGTCTGTGAGGTATCAAAGAAAGGTCATAGGGCTAATTGAACCGAAAGCTGCGAATGCGTAAGCGAATGTTTTCACATGGTTGGGTTTTTATCTTTCGTACACACCCAGCTCTCTGCTGTAAAGAATCATTGTGGGACATTGTTCTACCGCGCTACAAATAATTGTTAAATAAAATGTTATTTAACAAATATTTACGCAAAAACGCTATTCATAAAGTAGTCGTAAAACATACTACAAAAATGCCTGATTTGAAATTCACCCAACAACTTTTACCAGCGGAATAATTTGCATATTTCAACAACTTTTATACGCATACTGTATAGTGGATGGTGGCCGCAAGCGCCACTTCTGAACATGAGATCCTGGGTTCAATTCCTAGGTTGGACAAACTGTTACTGGGTTTTTCCATTACAAATTTATCAGTAGTAGCTACGACGCCTGGATTTGCGCGCGGTAGATGGCAATAGGCTGGCCCTATATTTTATTGGACTTAAACATAACTGGTGAAATGTGGGGTGTACCTACTATTAGTTAAATCACTGTATAACCCTCCGCGGATTCCATGCGTGATATTTTGTCATGTTTTAAATGCATCTTTAGCAAAATCTAACACGAGCAAGTCGTATGAACATCAGTAGTCCAAACAAACCTTCATTACTTTACACTTAATCTGATCCAATTTACTCCACTACGTGGTTTGTTCAACAAAGAGTTCGCATGTCAACAAATGGATGCTACGTGCCATTGCAACGTTTAGCTGCTCAATAATAACGTTACGGAGGCGTCTCGAAGGACCAAGTTCGCTGGACTTTAATTTTGTTTTGACTTTTGCTTTTTTAGAGCTTCATCGTCGATGTGAAGCCACACCTATAATGATGTGTATTTTGATTTAATAACGGTTTCTTAAAATGAAAATATAAATGTGGTATCTTATTTGGTGAGCCACAAGCTAAAGTATCAACCAAGGTCCCTTTCTCACTATGTCGTGACGATTAATTTGTCGTTGTCACTATGCAGTGACGATTACTTTGTCGTTGGTTTTTATTTGGCAAAAGTCGACCGACAGTTATCCAAGCCACGACACATAAAACTACACGATTCTCTGTCGTCACGACATAGTGGGACCTTAGGAGTACTGTATTACCCAGTTACTTGCATGGTTGTAGAGGTGTGAGGCAGCCGCTCCGTGAAAAATACTGATATTCAGCTGCATCTGGTTAGATTGGAAGCTGACCCCAAACATAGTTGCGAAAAAACTGGGCAGATGATGATGAAATTAAGCGTCACTAATACCTTTGAGCCTCAATAATATTCAAGAGGGTGTCACAGAAAACTACCCTATTTCCTAAGCTTTCCTAAAGTACCACAGCCCAAATTATGTAATGCGTTTGAGATTATAAGTCTTTTATACAAAAGGCCAGCCGTCTGGTAACCCACAATGAAGTTAGCTAAGAGGCTTTGTTACAAAAAGTTAGACACTTTTCAATTATATTCCCTAGATCGTCTCTAAGCCCAGCTTAGCGAAGCTTAAACTGCCATTAAATACGATTTTGTGGTATTAAGCTCAATTTACATTGCCGCAGAATGGAATGCAAGCAATTTTTTTACGAAATCTTACAAAGCATATTCAACTTTATATAAATTGTCTAATGTATAAGACAAGGGCTGCTAACTACGGGAATTCTTGAGAATACGCGAGAATTCTGCACAAGGCACGCGACTTGAAAATAAACGGTTTAAAATGTGCATTAAAACCAAACTATGTAAGAAAGGGTACTATAAAATAATTGATTATTTAGATGACAAAAAGGCTTGGGATTGAACTGCTCGCTCTGCTTAGCTTTGTGTAATTTCTATACAATATTGACATAAAAATCTGATAAATCCCTTTGTATAATTCCTTTTTTTTATTTTATTTTTTTCTACAATTTTTGACATATAAATTTGACATTATAATTATTATCCTTTTTTGTATGTTCAAATTATTATTTAATTCAATGTAAAACATTAAACACATTGTACATGCTTTAAAACAGACTTTGATCCCCGAGTTTGTTTCGCCATTTCTTCTCAGGGTAGTCAGATACGAAATGTCGACCCCATCTAGCTTAAGTTTAAAATGTGATGACGTGTAAAAGAGATGCCTATATCCTATTTAGTGAATAAACAATTTCATTCGATTTCATTTCATTTAATTGGCTCGCATCTAGTCTATACCTTACACGAGTAACACAAAGTTCATTATGCTTTGTAAGATTTCATTACAAAAAATCGTCAATGTAAATTGAGCCTAACAGGATAAACGTAAGGAAAGTAAACTCTACGACGCGGCGACGGTCGGTATCGTTAGCAATAACCATTGTAATCCTATAAGGAAGACGGACCACCACTATTGTCGAGATAATAACATCTTATGGGGTCACATATCCCCTACCACGCTTGTTAGTATAAGGCAACATCCCCTGGGCTCTCTGCGGGGAGTGCGAGCCTGTTGCATGTCGATAATGATGTTATATTTTCAATCTTGTGGCGTTGTCGAAGTATTTTTCCCGATAATCTTATTTACGCATCAAAGTTCGCTGCATTACAAACAAACAAGTCAAATAAATGTTTATTCTGTAGCAAAATTATACAGTATCGAAGAACCAAATGCTGTCGTGATGTAAGGGTCTTGTGATATTTACTTTAGTATTTGATTAAGTCTTTAAGAACGCTAAATGTACATGGGCGTACTGAACCATTATTAACGGACATTGAAACTGATCTTCGGATATTTGCAGGACATGTTTCTGTAAATCATATTTAAGTAGGTTGTAGTAGTACCCACTTGCTTTTCCTTTAACCGTTTTCCAAATATAAGTAGGTCAATTGGGTCATCGAATTGGGAAGTTAATTTGGAGCACATTTGGCTACAAATCCATATTAGGCACGTGCTACAAGCAGTCAATCCTGCACACTTCCTTGATTAAACACCCCGGTGTTATGACTCGCACATAACTGTCACTGTATAGGAGCAATGGCGCCATATACCGTTATTGTTTCGTTGTCTATGTTCAGGCTTCTTCACTCGATTGTTTCTATTCGGCCAGTGATTAAATGCAATGTGTTCGAAATTTAACTGTTCCAAATCGAAATTCAAATATTTTTATTTGTAGAACATTTATGTAACAAAAGTATAGATGTCAATATTTATAAAATGAGCGCTATGAGCCTTTGATCCAAATTCCACAATTAAGTCCACTGCTGTACAAGTTATAGACTGTTCTAAAGCTTAGCCACAGTAGTAGTAGAGATTAATCCTAATTCTAATTATTTATTTAATAGTAAGCCACAGACCACAGCCAGCTTTGTAATCTCAGTAAATTATTATCAGCTTTACGTGTTTCTCTTCGGGCACATTATGTCTCCTTGTGGTAATTTATGAATTACATCGTAAAAATCATCTCATTTAAACAGCAAAAACTACAAAATCTGATATGTAGAAATCTCGTGTCACAGTGTACTCGTATGTTATCGAACTCTTCCAAAACGTCTTCACTGATTTTTATGTTTTTTTGTGTATACTTGATAGGTCATAGGCTATTTTGTAGTCTCACACATACACATCAAAATTTCCACACGAACGAAATCACGAGAAACAGCTATTTAATATGTATTATCCGAATGAAAAACAAATGAAAACGCTTGAAACAAAACCCAGGAACTCCTCAAAGCCCCTTAATTTAAACTCACAAGGTCACGTACACAAAAATTCATCCATTACTCAATCCAACCTGATATTTGACGTCATACGCGACGTCACAACTTTATAAATTCCTCTTTTCCTGTTAAATTATGTTTTATTGGATACTTGTGTTGGAAACTTGACATTTACGTTTTTCGCCATTTTGACACATTTATATTCCAACTAAGTTAAATTCAGAATAGTAGCAAAAAGATGTTTTCAGCTAAATAATGTAATGGAATCTAATTTTTAAAAGCATTTAAATCTCATGCTATAATTGTCACTTGTGAGTGTATTGTATTGTGTGTAATGGCGCAGCGGTAGTGAGGCTGCCTTACTTACGGTCCCGGGTTCGAATTCCGGTAGGAGGAAATGTTTGTGTGATGAGCATGGACGTTTGTTTCCGAGTCATGAATGTATAACAAGTATGTATTTACAAACAAAAAAGTAAATATGTAGTATATATCAACTTTCTGGTGACCACGACACAAACCTTGCTTATTGTGGGACTAGATGGCGCTGTGTGTTATATCCAGCGATTTTTATTTTTTATTTATTGTTGAGACGGAAAGTATTTTGATAATATAATTAACGGTCGTTTTCTATAACTTACTTATGTATAACTGTTGATTAACATGCTTTCTTCCGTAGCTATGGGTATTTTTATAAACCAAGAATATCCTATCCGTGTCACCATACTTGTCACTTTATTCATAGTAAAATCAAAGAAAGCTTTTCTGTGACGTTTTGATTTTAACCGCCAAGTAAGCAAAAAGTCAAACAGAAAGAGATAGCCACCTACCGAAACCTACTAGGCATCATCATCGTCATTTCAGCCGAAAGACGTCCACTGCTGGACATAGGCCTCCCCCAAGTGTCGCCACATTGACCGGTCCCGTGCAATTTGCATACAGAGGGTTCCCGCAGCTCTCACCAGATCATCTGTGCACGTAGTGGGAGGCATTCCAACACAAGGTCTTCCGGTTCGCGGTTGCCACTCCAGAACTTTTCAGCCCCATCGGCCATCCGTTCTGCGAGCAATGCGCCCTGCCCATTGCCACTTAAGTTTGGCAATTCGTCGGGCTACGTCGGTATCCTTGGTTCGCTTGCGGATGTCTTCATTTCTGATTCGATCACGCAAGAAAACTCCGAGCATAGCCCTCTCCATTGCCCTTTGTGTGACTTTAAACCTTCTGATGAGTCCCATTGTGAGTGACTGCGTTTCGGTTCCGTATGTAATCACAGACAACACACACTGGTCATAGACTTAAGCGGCTAGTAAGTTATTGAAAGTAGCCATTAGCCACCCTTAAACTGGAGTGTCATTAGAATCAGTCCGTCTGTTTGTTTACACAGTACTATTTCGCTAAAATACTTCATCATCATCATCATCATCATCAGCCTATAATGTTCCCACTGCTGGGACACGGCCTCCTCTCAATGAGAGGGAATGGGCTATAATCTACCACGCGGGCCCAGTGCGGATTGGTAGATGTCACATGACTTCGAATTTTTGGTTCTAGGACATGCCGGTTTCCTCACGATGTTTTCCTACACCGTTTTGAGAGCAGCGGTGATGAAATAAATTACACAAAGTAATGCGCCTGACTGGGTTCGAACCCACGACTTACTGTTCGTAAGTCGGGGCCGACACCACTGGGCCACCGCTGCTCCCACCACTGAGAAAAAAAAAAAACTTGACTGTGTATAATAGAATACTTGAACTATGAACGACTTCTGTCTTCTGACAGCTGTCTCATACATTTGGTCGAGTAGGTATTGGAAATTTATATGGGGCCGTTAATTATTTTTTTTAATTACGATGGTGGTCCCCTTTAATGTGACCAAGATGTAAAGCATTAACACCTTGTTTAAGCTTGGCTTTGGTACCCAGAAGTCGAACCAATACCTAGCCTTCCTTACCTATTGAAATTAGATCCGTAGTCGTGCAGCCAATTTGATTACTGGCCGATTGAATACTATGTTCCTATTTCTGTCGGGACACAATATGAAGTTCGGGTTTTCGAAATATGATTAGGTATCGGGAAACCAGATTATACGGTCGTCCTTGTCGTTTTTTTTTTTAAATTTTTATTGGCATAGGTATTATTAACTTCGGATCAAACTAGAACTTTCTGGTTTACAGGTAATTTCTTTTTTCATGTAAAATATCATTCCATGTTGCTTAAAATTTTAAAGTTGTGATGTAGAAAAGCTGCGAAAATGAACACAATTAATTCTAAAACAACGATTAACTTTAAAACTTTTGTTTTTTCTTTTTTTATTAAAAAGGTATAAGTCTGTCTTCCAACTTAAAAAGCTTCACTTTAAAGTTACAGTAACTGTATGAAACTTAATAGCAGAAGAATTTGGATTTTAGAGACAAACTTTTAAACATATTTCAGATGAATGAAACTTGAAAATACTTGCCGTAAAAATAATAAAGTTACCTACACTTATTAAAAAATCTAAGATCCCTAAGCAAACAGTCCTGAAAAAGAAAAATCCTTCTCTCAATAATTCTTTTTACTTACACAAAACACACGCTTGAAAAAACTTTATGTCAAAAAGGGTTAATTAACTCCAAAGGACTGAGCACCTGTTTACCCTAAGTATTTTCTTCTCATCTATACTAATATTATAAAGAGGAAAACTTTGTTTGTTTGTTTGTAATGAATAGGCTTAAAAACTACTGGACCGTTTTTAAAAATTCTTTCACCATTGGAAAGCTACATTATCCACGAGTAACATAGGCTATATTTTATCCCTGTAGTCCCACGGGAACGGGAACTACGCGGGTGAAACCGCGTGACGTCCGCTAGTTAAAAATAAGACGACTGAAATAACCGAGACCAAAAATGGCATTGTTATTTTCTATTTATACTTTCCTTTATTAGACGCTGATGAATACATAATAATAATATGTATGACACCTACGCTGCCGCTGTAAACCGAAAAGCAGTATCTCAGAAATATCGAAAACCTTGTGTTGAGCTTAAAACATACTGAAACTTTTGGCATGGCCTTGACGGATCTAACAACGCCATGTTGTCTTTAGAATACAATTTTCTCGTAGCCTTGGGTGTATGGCCTTTCTTTTGGCCAAAGAATCTCGCCATTCAACGTAACCTTAATGCTGCAAGCCTTCTCCTAGGCACTTTTCCCGCTGCCGGAAAATGTAGATTTATTTTTGGACGCCGTGAAATTATGTTTCAGTTTTGATACTTGTAGTGTATATTTTTAGTACTTTGCTAATTATGCCATGCGTGCGTTGTATTGCCTCTTTTCTTTTTTTTTCAGAAACTGGAATGTTATTTTTTTTTAAATGGCATATGTAGATAAACTATGCAAAATATAATTAAAATTGGTTCAATAGTTTTGGAGTCCGAACAGATGAGTGATATTGGTTTTATGGACATTATTTCCACAGCCAATTATGTAATAAAATATGCCAACCAATACAACAGTGTTCTACTGATAATTTTAATCAATTGCCCAAAAGAAATACTGCATGAAAATAATATGTTCTCAGAACATAGATATGTTGCGATACCACGTTTTGTCGTAGGAGTAGTACGGACTTACTAAAGTGACACGACGGATACACACGACACCTTCACCTACGTACCTGTGACGTGTCTTTGTTGATTAGAACCTGTTGTTCTTGGTAATAATTATAAGTGAAACCAAAGAGGTCGACTACAATCAATATGGTGTACTGAACTGAAGAGGTCGAATAAAGGATGCTATGTGTTGAACTGAACCATAGGCTTTTCGTAAATAATCAACTTTATGTGGCCCAGTGGTGGCGGCCAGGACTTATGAACAATAAGTCGTAATTTATTTCATCATCACTGCTCTCAAAACGGTGAAGGAAAACCTCGCGAGGAAACCGGTATATCCTAGAACCAAAAATTCGAAGAAATTTGATATTTACCAATCCGCACTGGGGCCGCGTGGTGGCCCCTGAGAGGCCGTGTCCCAGCAGTGGGAACATTATAGGCTGATGATGATGATGTAGGTAGGCAGTTTATTTGGTTTATGTTTTACCACTTTTTGAAGTTTAATTATCTATAATATACCTGAATGTCAACCTTACCACACAAGATTGGGGTGCACCCTATGATCTAAGCAATAAGTACCACATTATTCATCCAATATACTCAAGTCTATAGTCTATAGTCAAGTATTCACACTAGACAAAGAAAAAATCAGCAATTTTTAACTTCAAAATTACACCAGACAGTAAGTACACATTACAATGCTCGTCCGTCGCCATAATTTTGTAGTGTTTTAACACCCAAGTGCCTTTATGTTCCCACAGTTATTTTAAAACGTAAACTAAAAAACACAAGTGTTGATAACCTAGCTGTCCAGTGTCAATTCCACAACCCAGTCACACGGTTCGCTTTGCTTTACACGAGAACACGTGACCATTCTATTTATACCATCCAATATCTGTCTTATCAATTTTCCCATTATATTTTTCACGGTTTATTTGTTCTGATCGCATTTATTTGTTTCTCGATTATCCTTTATCCAATAATTGAACAATCAAAATAAAAACTGTAGGTACTGTTTCATAAATAAATTTAATATTGGCGTGGTAACAAGGAAATAAGCTGAAATTGAATTTGGGTTTTGTTTATGATAAATGTACTGTTTTCTAGTTAATATTACCATGCTTCTCGCTCATAAACTGGAAAGTCAATTATGACTATTTTGAAATGACGGTTCTAAACTGTTTAAACTTTTTACGATGACAAGGTAAAAGCCTTGCCCTGCAATAAAACACATATGGATATGATTGCCAATTACAATAATTTCTGTTGGAAAAAAGGAGTGACTATATTGTAGGCATATTTTTTTGAGTTCCCTCTTCTCAAGGCTCTCAAAAGTAGTAGCTGAATGTAAGCGAACCCTTAAAAAATTGCTCGTGACTTCGGATTATAAAATCACAATTAATTTAAAAAATCAGACACGTCTCCACTAACCACTGTCACTTTGAGTAAAAGTCTCAAAATGAAACCATAAAACATCATTCAAATACGTAAAACATATTCGAGTTTAAAATAATCTCAGAAGAAAGGCGAAACTTTGACTTGAAAACTTCAATGACTATGTAAAACAAATATAAATATGTATGAATCAGCCGTCCGTATGGCTTGAGGCACATGTATCTTGTGTCTTAGGTTGTTAACCTTTAGGTTGCTTTTTCAATACATAAGAAAAGTAGATGTCGTGTGGTAATAACACACATAGTATAACAATACCCCAATTTTATGTTATTCTAGTTTATTGCTGTGCCCTAACATAATTGTTCTTAGCTGTTTAGCCCATTGTAACATCTTTTTAAACTTATGGTACGCGATTATGTTACCCTATAGGGTTAGCACAATAAGGTACACATTTAGCTAGAAATGTTTGTCCCATGTGGAAAGGGGAGAGCCTTAACAGCCAGTTATTAATCAAGACTCAATAGTATTGATAAATAATTGTATTAATTAGCCAATAATATTGAAATAATATCACACAAGCACACAAAAGTGAGGAGCAGCGGTGGCCCAGTGGTGGCGGCCCCAACTTACGAACAGTAAGTCGTAGGTCCGAACCCAGACAGGCGCATTACTTTGTGTAATTTATTTCATCACCGCTGCTCTCAAAACGGTGAAGGAAAACATCGTGAGGAAACCGGCATGTCCTAGAACCAAAAATTCGAAGACTTGTGACATCTACCAATCCGCACTGGGCCCGCGTGGTAGATTATAGCCCATTCCCTCTCATTGAGAGGAGGCCGTGTCCCAGCAGTGGGAACATTATAGGCTGATGATGATGATGATGACGACACAAGTGAGATATGATTTGAAAAAAAAAAAGAAATTGATGCCGTGAAGTCTAACGGGTCTTTTTCTATAACTTACTTACATATAACTGTCAGTTTATAAGCCACGTCTCGTAGCTATCAGTGTTTCTATAAACAGAGTTAGCTTGAAATTTCCTATCAGCATCACTTTCACCAAAAGCTTTCTTTGATAAAATCAAAGAAAGCTTTTCTGTGACGTGTTGTTTCTAATCGTCAAACAGACAGAGATAGTAACCGATACCTGTCAGTAAATAATTGAAAATGTTCTTTACAAGAGAGAATGGAAGAAGAAAACGTTTGTCGACTCCCACAACTAAAATAAGGACAAAAAGAAGATGATTGTTTAAAAACAACAAAAACAAAATCTACTCGAAACCTAACACATGGCTGAAAAAAAAATGCAAACGATTTGAGAACCTCCTCTTTTTGGAACTCGGTTGAAAAGTCTCAAAATGAAACCATAAAACATCATTCAAATGCGTAAAACATATTCGAGTTTAAAATAATCTCAGAAGAAAGACGAAACTTTGACTTATTGTTTAAAAACAACAAAAACAAAATCTACTCGAAACCTAACACATGACAGAAAAAAAAGCAAATAAAGTCGTTCAACCTTTTTCTAAACCTTTTGTACACGAAAGCTCCATCTGTCGGTTTTTCAGTAAACTGAAAGGGTAAAGGTACAAGGCTTTCGGCATCTCACTACTCCCTACTGAAAAGAGCCTGAACTTGAAACGTGTTCGTTCTGAAACGTTGTTCGCAACTCTGGGTAGATGGCGTTAGTAGCATGAAGAAATGTATGAGGTTACAAAATTGTAGTTGTTTGGTAGAATCACGTTAAAAAAAAACTTAAAATGAACTTAATGGTCATAACCATAAACCACCAAACATTATAACCATTTAATTCTTAAAATGGACTTTCACAACTCTAAAGTTCATTTTAAGAATTTTATATTTTTAAAGTGATTTATATTATTATTCTGCTAAAGTGGCCATTTTAGGCCCGTAGTTGATCATGTTATTACTCGACTATGGCGAAGCTAAAAAGAAGGGTTATGATTTTAGCAATCTATGTATGCATGTTTATATTTATGTATGTTCTTCCATAGTGCCTGAAATATTCATCTGATTTTGATGAATAAAGTGTCAATCGACTTAACTATAGGTGGAGTCGATTTTACCTTGTAGAGCGCGAATTTAAATAAAAATGAAATTTTTCAGTAGTAAATTTCTTGTTTTTAGTAAGATCTAGAACTTTTTAGATACATACATTAAAAAAGCAATTGCCATTTTATAAAAGGTATTTTAGCGTGTTGAGAATTTTGTAATCAATTTTATAATAATGACCTATTTGATTTGCTATTCATGAAAATCTATTCCTCGCTCCGCCCAGAGCGGAAGTGTCAGACTTTTACTGACTAAAACCGATCCATGTTCCTTCCTCGCCCTTTATGTTCCGGGGCCACGGTTTTTTTTTTCGAACAGTCCCGCGGCCCCGAACAGTCCCGCGGCCCCGAACAGTCCCGCAGGCCCACCCACCGAATCTTGTGCACCACATTTTAAAGAATTTAAATTACTTACTTTGCCAGCTTTGTAAAACTACGAAACTGATTTGCTTGTTAAAACTAATTTACATCTTTTTACAAAAAATTCCGATGTAAAAAAAAACTCCAATGGGATCTAAATATACAAATCAATTGTGCGACATAAAATGCAGAACCGCTTTGATGAAAACGGTTTTTTACGAATGGCTTCAAAAATATATAATAAAAAAAAATACCCGATAGTATAAGTACTCATTCACGTTTACTTACTTTTTTTTAGAACATTGCCCCTATCAAAATTAAAGAAAGCTCTCTCCTCTTTTTTAATAGAAAATGTTTTTTTAACCGACTTCTAAAAAAGGAGGAGGTTCTCAATTCGTATGTTTCTATATTTTTTTTTATGTTTGTTCTGGCATAACTCCGTCGCTTGCCAACCGATTTGTAATTTTTTTTTTGTTGGAAAGGGTATTCTTTCCAAATGGTCCCATAGCCACCAAGTCGGGATCTGATGATGGAATCTTGGCGAAATCGAGGGAACTCTTAAAATTTTATAGGATAACGTACAGAGATTTTGGTATTTTCTGCAACAAATGAAGCATTTGCGTTCGATAAAAACCATTCTACTATCAGATCTGATTATGCAGCCAAGAGTCACGGAACTCCATACTGAGACAATGTATCCTAGTCGTGTTTAGGCTTGTTGTAATTGTAACGGTATGCACTTTCCATGTATATCAAGCGTATATGTGAACCACTAAAAAGTGAAAAATAAAAACTTTTTTGCAATTTTTTTTAATCTAACACCTTTATGTAAATACCTATGTTTAACAAATAAAGATTCTGATTCTGCGTTCTGCTATAAAATGGAGGCACTTATTGAAAACTTCTTAATAAGAAAACTCGATAACTCATCCTGATCTCGAGCCAGGGATCGAACCCGCTTGCTTTTTGGCAGTCACTTTTTCCTACACTAATACACCAATCGTCTTATTTCCATAAATAACGTACTTATCAAAACATTATTTATTTGTCTATAACTAGATCCATACTCATTTAAATATACTTTGAGCTAAAAACGAATTAATGTAATAATAATATTACGACTCCATTTTCGTTGAAAGCACTCTCAAATTATGTTGGGGCCCTTTTAATGGGTATCCGCTACCGACGATGATAACTTACTACATCAGAAAATTTACCTATACAACCCAATCCCTCCATCAAAATAGAACCTTATCTGCCTATCCATAAAACTCTTAATCACCTGCACTGATTAAAGCTGTGTAGTACCTATTGGTAGATACATAGTTACGTAGTACATATGTATGCTACTTTTTGCACTTGACCTACAAAGCGTTATCCAAGCGATTTTTAATTAACTTTCTCGATATGGGAGATTCGCGCTAGAGTTTTGCATATTTCAATATTAGCAATGGCATGCAGTTTTGATAAAAATGTAGAGTAAAGGGCATAAATAAAGCTTACTGGGCCTCGATTCTGCTATTACGATAGTGTCAGAATAGGCGATCATTGAAGTCAGATAATGATCAATTTCTGTCAAGTTTTGACAAGTTTGGTAATCTACTAATATAATGGCGTCATTATGACTTCTTAATGAACAACCACTATGACCCCATTGAAAGAAATGTCATAGAATATTAATCTCGTACATGAAATCTGGCATGAATAAAGGTTCGCATTTAGTAGTAAATGTCGAAAACCATTTGTACGAATGGTTTTATAATAATGGCAATACGAAAATGCCAATAGAACACAATTTTATTACGAGACCATCGACCGACCATTGTGAATTTAGCACTTTAAGCAAAATGACAATGGGATGAGAATGAAATCGTATTGGAGTGACGAATTTATTAAAATAGCAGAATTAGGCTCCTGAACTGACTTGAAACTTGAACTAAAATCATCATAATCTGTCTAACTTTGTCCCAACTATGTTGCGGTCGGCTTCCAGTCCAAGAGCATGCTTTTAAAAAAAAAAACAAACATACCTACTCTAATGGAGTTTTGCAGTAGACAAAATAGTTAAACAATGGCGTCTGACCGCTACGGTCAGGCTTGACAGATGAAAGGTTTAGATATTAATTAAATTGATTGTTTGTCAAAAAGTAATCCTTCAATTTTACCATTTCATTATTATTATTTTTTTTATGTGTTGTCCTGTCGGGCTAATAAATGCATTTTCTTTCTTTCTTTCTTTCAAACACATAAAAAATAAAAATAGAAAACCTTTTTGCTAAAACAATAAACAACGCAACTACTAATGTATGTGTAAAAGTACTTAAGAACTCATGAATTTGCATAGTATCCACAGGAACTATTTTCTTTGTACATGAAGTAAACGATAATAAAGTTGATATTAATTCTCATGAAGCAGCTAAGTGTCTACGCCGTAGCAGCGTAGCTCCTGTGCGTAGCTTCTCGTAGCTATCTTCTACGCGAGGTAGTTACGAATTATCAGAAAAGTATTAATATTTACATGAACAAATATTTCTATTATTACATAAAACAACTTTTATTCTGCAATAATCGCGTATTTAGCTACCAAATACTTTTAAACCCGATAGTAACGTAAACGAGTATTTCAGACTTAAAAATTGTCCATAGCATAAAATATACAAAGTAAAATTAAAAAAATATAAAAGTCACAATACAATAATATTGAAATCATAACATATTACACAATTGTTAATAATTCAATTATCTAATTAAAAAAGTAATATAAAAATGAAATACAAAATAAATACAAGTTATATAAATACACACAAAAAAAGTTTTGAGTTTAAATTAAGTAAACGTGTATTTTTCCACATTCTACATTTCACCAGTTGTCTTCTTATTTGCTGCCTTAAATAATTCAACTGCAATACAACCTAAGCAGCTAAAACGGGGAAGCAAAACCGTCACTCTGAAACCCTTCCGAGAGGAGTGCGGTACAGCGCTATCCAGCAAAGCAGGAGTGTGATGAGGACGGCTTCACCTTAGTTCAGAAGAAGAAGCCTACTTGTCACAATCAATGCGGTACTGGACTGTCAGGACCAAATATGCTGTTGCATCCAGCGATACCAACGACGTTGCTGTATGTGTCCCGAATGCATCACTCCACGAAGGTTGAAGAGATCGTTGAGTACATGAAGGTGAAGACTAGCTGGACCTTGAGGGTCGAGAGGTTGGAGCCGCGTCACAACACCAACTTCAAGTCGGTTGTGGTGCGAGTTCCGACACAATATCTCAACCAGTTTCTCATGGAAGAGTTTTGGCCGGAAGGTGTAGTATACCGATGTTTTCGCAGCAGGCTTCGTTTTCGCAGGTAACACGACGCCGCCACTTCGTGTGTGGTAGTTGGTAGTTTATAGTTTACTAGCGGACGTCACGCGGTTTCACACGCGTAATTCCCGTTCCCGTGGGAGTACGGGGATAAAATATATCCTATGTTACTCGTGGATAATGTAGCTTTCGAATGGTGGAAGAATTTTTAAAAACGGTCCAGTAGTTTTTAAGCCTATTCATTACAACCAAACAAACAAACAAAGTTTTCCTCTTTATAATATTAGTGTAGATATGTTAGATTTTTTTTGTATTCGTATACAGGGTGTAAACCACTTCATCACAAAACCGTTAAGCAAGCATTCTATACATCAAACTAAGTAACTTTACGCAAAAATTATTGCTGGGAAACAACTTTTTTTTTTGAGGTTATAAATCACGTTTTGTCGTAGAACTCAATGTTACACACTTAAACCATTGTGCTGATGGATGGATTGAATAGTAGGGGTCGTGGAGGTATTAAAAGTCAAAATCTTACAAAAAAAACTCGTATTAAAAAAAAAACTGGTCAGAAAGTTGTAACTTTGACCCCCTATATCTCCGTAACTAGAAGGTTTCTAGGTATGATGTAGAACAAAAAAATGATCGCAATGATAGGGAGAATAAGTGCCTTTCGGCTTCGTGAAGAGGTGTTTTACACCCTATATTTTCATGTTGTTATTTTATTTTGTGTATTTTATCTATGGGCCTTAAGATGCCTGATAATAAAATGATTGATTCATTAAGTCCCATGCAATAGGGGGTGACCTTATTGCCGTAAAACGGACACAAATCCGGATTCCGTGGCTGCTACTCAGGAATTCCTTATGGAAAATCCAAGAAGAATAAATATAGCTGGAAATTAACATACAGTGCCATTTAGTGCCACACTAAGCAAAGCTTGTGTCGTGGACACCTAGACACAAGCTTTGCTTAGTGTGTAGGACAGATAGTTGATATACTACATATATACCTTTTTGTTTGTAAATACATACTTATTACACATGTAAACATCCATGACTCGGAAACAAATGTCCATGCTCATCACATAAACATTTGCTCCTACCGGGATTCGAACCCAGGACCCTATGAATGTAAGGCAGCCCCACTACCACTACGCCATTCGGGTCTTCAAGAAGTAGCCCGACCCCGAAAAAGAACCCAGGGCCTCATGCTAAGCAATCAAAATTGGACAACAAGTCCATCTCCAAACAATCTCCCACAAATCTAAGTCATCAAGTTAAAGTATTTAAGCACACTTTTGCAATAAAAGCTCCTTTAAAATTAATGATTTAACTAACCCTCACCAACTTGTGACTATATAAAACGTATTTTCTTTGAATGTACACTAAGTACTTTATTTAAACCTTTATTCACGGTGATATCGGTTCGAGGTATATTTAATTTTACCTTTTTCCGGATTATGTTACCCAGTTTTCATCCTATCAAGACAACGCTGAGATTGTAACTTGTTATTAGGACCTTCATAAATATGCAACATAAAATATATTAAAAAAAAACAAATTTACATAAAAACATGTATGCTAACTTCGATTTCCGAGTCGGGTAATAACCCGACTCGGAAATTATTTTGATTTTTATTTGTTTTGCTTTATTTGGATTTGTGCCTATGGTTGTGTTGTCAATATGTTATGTTAAAAGAAAAAAAAACAAAAACAACAGGGTAGACGATAAAAAATAATAATTAGTCCTAGTTTATCAACAAATATTTAACCCAAAAAAAACAAAATATAAAAGTTCTGATTGTTTCAGAAACAAAAAATATTTAAAAACACTAAGGACGGATAAACTATTTCGTTTTTATTGGTAAAAGCGGAATTGAAATTATATTTCTCTCTGAAGTGCAAGTTTTCGCTTTAAATTCACACCACGTAGAAAAGTAAACAGTTGTAACAAATTGAAGCGTTGAATTCAATGGAGAAATGTAACAAACTTCAACTTTGTAAGAAGTCGGTAAAATTCTGAAGAGTTTGAAAGTTCTGAACGAACACTAGAAAATGTGACCTTGAAACTACTACTATGTACTATCGCGCTTGTAAAAATGAAAATACTATGTATATATTACACACACACATTATGTTACTGTCAATTGTCGACCTTTGACAGTCGTGACAGATAGTCAGATGCCCAAAAATCTGACAAGTAGTTTTAGCAAGAGGTATCGTATTATGACTTGTGAAGATCAGATAGGCATGCTCCATGTAAAATATTATGTATAATATGGGAATATTATGTGTGTGTGGTATTCAGCTGCATCCGGTTAGACTGGAAGTCAACCCCAACATAAATGGGAAAAGACTAGGCAGATGATGACTATGAATATATTATGACATGTGCCATCTACCAACCCTGACTAGGTTAACCCGCGTGGTAGATTATGGCCCACCCCCTATCTCAAAGAAGCCTAAAACCCCTTTCACTACTAACCTGACTCACAATAAATGATAACAAATTACCATCAATTTACTACGCCACCAATTCGTGATGTCATCAATTTAGCTCGTAGCATTCGTAGTATAAACTGCTACGAACGCTACGCCGTAGCAATCCGTAGCACTTAAATTTTCACTGTATAAACTTTGAGTAAGCGTCATTATCCTTCAAAAGTCTGTACCATTCGGATAAGCGCAATACACACATTTATAGGATATCGCCCCGTAAATCAGTTTTGGGGCTCGTCAAGCGGGGAGGGGGCGGGGCTCGGAGTCGCGAGTGCGCGGGGGGCGCGGCGCTGCTTACGTCACTCTGATCGATGCAGCACTTGTTGCCGCGTTCAACAGGCACCAAATATCTAAATACAATCACAACGCGCTCTTCGCACTCTTGTTATCCTGGTAGCTGAGATTCTTGATTACAGTTTAGTTAGAGGAAATTGGAAGAAAATATGGCGGTAATTCTTGGATCAACACGCCTTTATATCAATAATAACGCGGTGCTATATTTCTGAGAAAAATGTCTTAAGTAGTACTTTCAGAATCCATGCACGTATCGTTGCGAATTGAAATCGTTTAGCACCTTGAGAGCAGTTATTTTCACAAGCAGTGGAGTGAAACCTTGATATGCACTGCCAGCATTATTTTTTAATCAATCTTTACGGTCCCACAGGTAGACAAAGATCTCCTTTATAGCGTTCCATTCTTCCCCATATGTGGTCTTAATGCCATAATTGTTAACAATTAAATTTTTTAGATATAGATATTTCCCCTAATTTTAAAATAATCCTAAAACCACAATCCACATCAACGTTTCATTAAAGCACTCGTGCGATAAAATAATGCAAGAGAACGCCAACCCAAATCTGAATCTCGCAGGTGTTCGCCAGTATTTGATAACCTAAGTAATACTCTAATTAATTAGCAGCTTCGTCATGAGCGGAAATACGCTGAACCGCGGCTTGAACATTGTTCACTGGAAATTGGAAAGGTGCTAAGCTGAATTATTAAACTTTATGTACTGCGAGTTCACTGACAATGCCTCTTTTCACTCTTATGCTGCAAGTGTTAAGGTCGAAAGTGGTACTACGAATGTTAGGTTTTACTGCTTGATAATTCTCGGTAGCGGGGTGTTTGAGCTGTGCTAGGAATATTGCAAATGGTTCGGGGAAATGTTAGTATTAGCCCGTTTACTGTTAAAATATAGTGCTCAAACTTCACTGGTAATATTTTGTACATAATATTCTACCAGATTTTCCAGTACAGTATTTCGTGCTTTGTGTATTTCCATACCTATTGCTGACATAATGAATTCATCGTAAAGATATATTTTTAAATATCCTAAAACTGCCAACAAGAAATAAACATGATAGTTAGAGTGTACTTTATTGTAGATAGTACACCAAATTATGAAAATGGGTACATTAACGGTCTTATCGCCAATAATGATATCTTTGGACAACCTAAGGACTGACTGAACGACCTACGAAAAAGTGGCGCGTCGTGTAGGTAGTTTCTTTTCCATATCTTAATATATTACACAAGTTAAAAAAAAAAGCCCCGACACAATGCACTAAAACTTAAATAGAAAATAATTTGTTGATTCGCCATTTTGTGGTGGCGGTCATCATAGTGCATTGTATCTTACTAGTCAAGCCCTTTCATTTGATACCCATATTGAAGGAATCGCTGAATAAATAACTCATCCGCGGTATTGTGGCGGCGGCCATCTTAGACTGATCTTTATTCAACATAGCTAAGAACACTTCCGACTAATTCACCTTACAAACAAAAAAAACAAATCAAAATCGGTTCATCCGTTCCAGCGCTACGACGCCACAGACACACACACACACAGATATAATAAAACTAAATTGTATCCTTCAAACATAGATATACAGGCCACGATTTCCATTGTGACCTTCACATTGGTCCTTCGAGCCGGATATTTGCTTCGCACTATATGTTAATGTAGCTAGAATATGCAATGGAACAACGCCTTTATCCATCGCGTGAATGCCTATCCTATCCAATTACGCCGTATCGTATCCCCGATGCCATATAAGACATCAATCAGTGCGAAGCTCTATCGTTTGTTTAGTTTACATAGCCAGCTATGGCGGCGGACTTTGGAGGAATCTGTACTTTAGGAATGGGCTTAATTATTGCATAATTAACTATTAACTTTAACTGCTGGGACTCAGATCTTCTTTCTGTGAGATGAAGTAATCCTCACTTAGGGTTCCTAGATTCATGACTAAAAAAATTAATTTATTCACGTTTCTACTGCATTAAATAATTTAGTCCATACATAATGCCCGAGTATTATGAATGACAAGTCTGATTGGGCAAAGTGATTAATTGTACCCAAAACCTTAAAAATATTGATCTCATTCACTACCGTAAGACATGATTTTATACCCCAAAAAAGTCGTTTCTCAGCAACTGTGGAGTTGCTTAGTTTGATGTACAGATTGCTTCGTTGACGGCTTTGTAAAGGGTCCGTTTACACCTTGTATGCAAAAACACCCTCTCAAATAAAAAAATAAAATAACCTTCAACCATTTATAATGACTGCCATCATGACAGCAGCAATGTCCTTTTGTAAAGTGGTAATAAATATTTTAAAGCATTAGAAAACATATGAAGACAGGTATTTATAGCGCGCGCGGGTTTTTGTCGCGGCGTCTTCATATGTTTCATAATGTGTTCTGATCGTGAAAGTTTAAAAAGATAATTTTAAAGCATTCACTGTAGTATCTTAGAATAGAACTTGGGATTGAAAAAGTGGTTTTTCAAAATCATACGTCATTACTAATATTTGTCTGATAATGGGCATCAAACTTACACGAGACAGTTCCCTATAGCGCTCGCCCTTCAACATTAACCGGAGAAAATATACCTGTTTTCATTTAGAATACAGCCTCTGAGTATAGTATTTCCTGAAATATAAAACGGAGAGAAGTTTAAAAGTAGAACACGAAGATTGTATGGTTTTAGTTATTGTATTGTATTGCATTGTATAACGGACTGATGTCCGCAATTCCACGTCAAGGCGCGTATTTTGCGTACGGGTGGGAACTTCACTCGATCCATCCCAGCTCCCCAAAGAAGGCCAGCAGCGCCCCGATGTTGCCGACAATCTCGCGGAGAATACCTGGACGACCGAAGTACTTTGCCCTATATGTTGCAACCACTGGGCAGTGTGGAAGCACGTGGGCTGCTGTCTCGTCTTCCTCCATGCATGCGCGGACAGGGAGCTGTCTGTGACTCCTATGACAAAGAGGTGTTCGTAAAAGAGCCGTGTCCGGTTTTAGTTAATTCAGTATTGGCTGTACAATCCCAGATTCATTTACAAAAGTTATTATTTCTAAAACATAAACAAATATAAAAATTGACGCTCCGTTTTCTCATTACGAGGAAGTTTATTGCCGATCATATTAACCCCAGTTTTACGTAAACTCTTGGATCACAATAATTGCTCCAAACATTATTTATTAATAACTTAATTACTTTATCCCCCATTCACTTATGTAGCTATCAATCAATTTGTGGTATGAAACCACAGCGCTTTGCAGTCGGGTCAGCAAAACCATTCAATTAAATACTATGAAACAGGATTTTGTAAAATTGTTGACAGCAGTTGAATGTTTTCAATATTATTTGAGGTAAGTCCTGCTTTTATTTTTTTAATATTACTTTTTTTTTTTGTTTACGGCTCCGTTTTTATAGGGTTTATTCGTCAATTGGCAAGTATAAAACTCGCGAGTGTGCGCGAGTTGGCACCTTCCGATTTTAACTTTTTTTTGTCGTCAACTTGCTCGTACGTAATAAAGTACAGTCCAACAAAAAATATTTTATTATATTTGTTTTAAAGTCAAGTCGTATATACGAAATTTCTCATACATTTAAAGTGGGTACATATTTCATACATTGTATAAGAAGCTTTTGTAGGTGACTGTATATTTGACGTATTTAACATCAGATTTTCAAGACCTATTTTTTTTGTCGTCGTATCGCTATACGACGACAAAAAGAATAGGTAAAATCGAAAGGTGAAGAAGCGTGTGACGAATAAGGCATTTCTATACTAGCGAACGTGGCTGATGACGTCGAGCATCAGCTGTGTGCGATTCCTGGGTCGGGCAAAGTGTCATTAGGTCTTTCCAGGAATTTCATTGTAGCAGCCACGGAGCCTGGATTTGTGACCGGCTGTTGGTAAAAGGCTTGCCCCTTATTACATGAGACTTAAACAAAACTCAAAACGGTGAAGGAAAACATCGTGAGGAAACCGGCTTGTCCTAGAACCAAAAATTCGAAGACATGTGACATCTACCAATCCGCACTGGGCCCGCGCGGTAGATTATAGCCCATTCCCTCTCATTGAGAGGAGGCCGTGTCCCAGCAGTGGGAACATTAAAGGCTGATGATGATGATGATGATGATATGTTTGGGTCATTGTAGCCTGAAATAAAAAATTTGAATTGAATATCTGCCTAAACATTTGATTAGGGGATGTTATGTTATTTTTTTATCTTGTCGGAATATCTTACGAGTAGATTTCACTATAATCGTCCCTCTTTCTGTTTTTTTTTACATCTTTCTCCTGTTCTTAGCCTAATTTATTTGGTTTCGACGCAGTATGGCTTCTTTTTTCATACTTCTCTACAGAAAATTTTCTCTTTTACCCGTATCATCCTTCAGAAAGTCGCACATATCATCTCTTTACTTTTCTTAGCTTTTCACTGTCAAAATAAATGAAACCTAAAACTACTCAATTCGACCACTAACCGAAAACACGGAAGTTTCAAGTCCGCAGTCTCAAGAGTGAATAGACTTCAAACAGCGGGCCGTAATGTGCTTGCTCGAGGGAGGCTCGGTCAATAAAGGCTCGATTGTAACATACACATGTTTGTTTGTTTGTTCGTTTGAGTTATGTGCCATAGTGGCAGTAGTACGAGGCGTAGTAACCCGGTTTGATGAGCCCCGGTTTTTGTGAGGGATATAGGAGGTACTTAGAATAAGTTAGTCGGTTTTCCAGTTATTATGTCGCGCGCGGTTGGTCTATATAGCACGATACTGCGACGCTGACGTCAGCGGCGACCGACAGCCGTATTTTGTTCTCACTGACGTCACGACCGACCGTCAGCGCGACAAGAATTCAGACCTTTTTTTTTCGTGTGGGAAATAATCAAATGACTTCTCCCACGCGGAGCGGGAGGGGGTGTCAGACTTTTACTGACTAAAACCCATCCATGTTCCTTCCTTGCCTTTTATCGTTTCAGGGCCACGGTATCTCTTTCGAACAGTCCCGCAGCCTCGGCAGGCTTTGGTCCTTGCGACATCTCTATGAGGCGCGCATGAAACACGAACGCGCTGTTGACACGCCCTGTCATCACATGACGGACGGGCGGCTAGCTAGTCCATAGCTCACCGTCCATAGCTGGCCCCCGGTCACCGTAGACGCGGTACGGTGACCGGGGGCCACCACGTAACCCCCGACGCCCAGTGCGTCTCCCGCGGCGGCTCGAACGAGAGGTTCTCTCCCTCTCGCGTTCCGCCACCTCCTTCGCTAGCATGACTGCTTCGCAGAAAGAGGTGCCGGCTTCGCATTCCGTCAATTCAGACCTTACTTCTCTTCCTGAGACTCACTAACGTATCATCTTCGTCTAACCCTTCTGAAATACATGCGTGAAAATACGTATGTAAATAAAAAAGATGCTGTATCTGTGGATTTACTTCAAGACGAAGCACATAGTGCTATTATTAAGGCCAGTCGTCACTGCGAATCCAATACACGTGCCAGTATGAAAAGCTACGCTGTGACAAGTACCAAAAAGTCGAAAAGGGAACACAATAATTCCACTGTGACTTTGTATCTAGGTTCCATTTCGACGCCACGTGTAACTTCACTTCGCCAGTCATCCATCAATTTTTGTTTTTCAAATGTAAATTAAATACACGTGCAGTTTTGCATACAGCCAGGATAGGATTTAGCTCAAAATTGTTATTTTTGTAGCTGGCAGGGAACAAAAAGATCTGTCCAGCCATCACTTGCAAGCCCCATCACAAATAGGTTTTGAAAGTGAACTTTTCAGCGATATATACGTTTAGAACGATATTCAATTTAAATATCAGATTTAAATTGAATATCGTCGCGTAATTGTCATTTTATTCTGTGTCTTTTGCAGAGGGTCTTTTAATTCCATTCAGGGACTGGTTATTCAACTTTATAAAATGTTCCACGGTTGGAATGCCCCTGTGTCAAAATGTAATCCACAGGAATGATTTAAATAGCCTACGACAATGGGATAACGTAGCTTCCCATTATTATAAGAATTCTCGGAATCGGGTACTACTCAGTACTTTATAAGATTACTAAAAAAACTTTACTTCTACATAGCTGTCACGAAATTCAGAGTTAATTAATTAATTAGTGTATGCAAGCTGAAAACAATATTTTTGATTGAATTCCAACTCATTTTAACGGTAATCAATGTGGTAGTCGGTTTACAGCATCGAGCAAGGTTATATGCTCGATGGTTTACAGCTATGGCAGATGGAAATATACAAAGATAGAAAGGCGAAAGACAGCAAATATCATCGAGCATAAAGGTTATATGCTCGATGGTTTACAGCTATGGCAGATGGAATTATACAAAGATAGAAAGGCGAAAGACAGCAAATATCATCGAGCATAAAGGTATATGCTTGATGGTTTACAGCTATGGCAGATGGCATTATACAAAGATAGAAAGGCGAAAGACAGCAAATATCATCGAGCATAAAGGTTATATGCTCGATGGTTTACAGCTATGGCAGATGGCATTATACAAAAATAGAAAGGCGAAAGACAGCAGATATCATCGAGCATAAAGGTTATATGCTCGATGGTTTACAGCTATGGCAGATGGCATTATACAAAGATAGAAAGGCGAAAGACAGCAGATATCATCGAGCATAAAGGTTATATGCTCGATAGTTTACAGCAATGGCAGATGGCATTATACAAAGATAGAAAGGCGAAAGACAGCAGATATCATCGAGCATAAAGGGTATATGCTCGATGGTTTACAGCTATGGCAGATGGCATTATACAAAGATAGAAAGGCGAAAGACAGCAGATATCATCGAGCAAAATAGGTTATATTTTCGATGGCAGATATTAATCAAGCAAAGCCATCCCTATTGTGGCAAAGTTTTTCGAAGAAATATTGGTCAATTCTTCATAGGTCCTTTGAAAATCGTGAAAGATTTTCAAAGGACCTATGAAGAATTGACGAATATTAATTATCTTTTTTTTCATTTCCGTAATGAAAGAAAAGATCTCATAAAACCTAATTTCTGGATTTACGGTTTATTTCCCCACTTCTAACAAAATAGTTGACCAGCAATGTTTTCTAAGCGCGTTCGTCGCGACGACTTGGCGACGTGAACATCTACTCAAACATACGTTAGGTACATAAACAAGAGAAGCCACAGTTTTTGGCGGGAGGCTTGCTTCCTACATGCGACTTAAACATAGCTGGCGCAATGTGTACCTAAAGTATAGGTACTTTTAGACACAAATCTGCATAGCCCTTTACAAATTAAAAGCGTGTTGGAACCTAATGTCTCATTGGTCCTTTGATCTTGAAGAAAATCCTTCCTTTAACCTCACTTCCCGAAAATTGTGGTAGGCTTAATAACCCTACGGTCAACAAAAAGCTTGAACCGTTATTTAACCTTCTTTTCAAAGTTAAATAACCTCTGGCTATCAAATTGTCATACCCGAGGTCCGAATGATTTCCCTATAGAGAATACTAGCTTTTGCTGTGACTTCGACCCAGGGCTACTCTCAGTCCCTCAACGAAGATACAGGGGTCATCCGAAAGTAGCTGTATACTTTGAACTGAACCTACTCCCGAATATTTTCGGATTCATGAGTTTTTAAAACACATCGGGAGTAAGGACAGATGACCAATCGATTTGTCATTCATTTTTAGATCAGGCCCTTAACGAATCTTATGACCGTAAATGCTACGAAGTAGGAAAAGACCGTAACTTTGTAGACCCCCTGATATGGTCGGTCGGAAAATACAGCCTATGACACTCGGAGATAAAGTAGCTTCCTAAGAGTAAAATAATTTTCGAAATATGATGGGTAGTTACGAAGATTACCCTCTACATTCAAACAACCTCTTCGTAATATTAGTGTAGGCAACTTAATAGCTTCCTGTTAAGTTACTTTAAAAGGACTGTAAACACGCTCGTGACGTAGTGAACATCTACTCAAACACATGTTAGGTACATAAACAAGAGGAGCCACAGTTTCAGAGCGGCGAGTAATTTACAAAGTTTGGTCTCGCGACACAGCTGGAAGCGAAACATGAGAGGCGAACCGTGTGCAGTCATGTAGATAAATGAAGCGTCATTTTATGAGTGCATACCTTTAGGCCTGAATTCTTGTCGCGCCGCGGTTGCGCACAGTCGGTCAGTTAACGCTACAAAAATTCAGGCCTTGTTGTGTTTTGTGTTTTACTGCTTCCAATGCTCATTTTATAAATCAAGTGAGAATTTTGTCAGTATCATGAATCATCATTCTCCTGCCCTTATTTCAATTTATTTGGAGTCAAAATCAAAATCAAAGTATTTTTTCAAGTTGGCTAGTTACAGGCACTTTTGAATCCTTTTAGGTGCAGAATCTCCAATTCGCAAAATGTCCAGCGGTCGAAAAATGTCCAATTCGCAAAATGTCCATTTCGCACAATGTCCAATTTGCAAAATGTGAACCCATAGCTAGCCGTCCGGCCGTCTAACGACGACGACAGGCCGTGTCGACGGCGCGTTCGTGTTCCACGCGCGCCTCAAAAAGCTGTCAGCAAAAGGAGAGGGGCCCGCAAGGGCCGAAGCCCGCCGGGGTTGCGGGCCTGTTCGAAAGAGATACCGCGGCCCCGGAACGTAAAAGGCGATGAAGGAACATGGATGGTTTTTAGTCAGTAAGAGTCTGACACTCCCTCCCGCTCCGCCCAGAGTGGGGGAGGGGTCATTTGATGATTTCCCATCCTAAAAAAAAAAAAAAAGGGGAAGGGCTCGCAAGGGCCGAAGCCTGCCGGGGTTGCGGGCCTATTCGAAAGAGATACCGCGGCCCCGGAACATAAAAGGGCGAGGAAGGAACATGGACGGGTTTTCAGTCAAGTCTGTCAGTCAGTAAAAGTCTGACACTCCCTCCCGCTCCGCCCAGAGTGGGAGAAGTCATTTGATGATTTCCCATACTAAACAAAAAAAAAAAAAAGGGTGGTTACCCATCCACAGACCAACCTAGGCAAGCACGGCTTAACCTAAAAATCGATCCGAGCGGCTCTTATTATTTTGCCACGAGCTCCTTAAAATAATTATTTGAGTACAAGGGCATATTTTTCATCGACTTAAAAAGAAGAGTAGCTGGTAACAACATATTTTTTAAAGCATTTTCAAAAGAAATATTCCAAACCTATAAATTGCATGACAGATCCCGCTTGCTCAGCTGCTGAACATAATGTAACAACGTCACTTACACCTAGAGATGAGGTCTATGATTGCCACTTTACCTTAACGGTGGACTTGCAACTATGCACAACATACCAAACCTACCCTCAAAGTAGTTTAGGTGAATCTTAATTCGTCAGCTTAAAGTTTATTTTTGCTTGCTCTGTTCACGAATGTGCTTTACTGGTTTATCAATTCAGTATTATCATAACGTTTATAATGTCACAGAATGATACAGATATGAGGTTTTTGACGACGAAACATATTACAATCACGAACACCAATAAATATACACTTTCCTAAATTTAAAAGCAATTTTCGTGAAAAATACCGATTGAAACATGGACATAGGATCTTTTATCGTAAAAATATGAGTTCCAAAATACTTTGTTCGTAAAGACATGATATTTTTAATCAAAACAGTAGGAGAAAAACACTTTAAAACCAATTAAATGTTTACATTTTATTGTTCGTGAATATACGGTCGAACAAGCTATTTGGTTTACATTTTACAATGTAATTTGTGGGTTAAACTGTAAACCAAACAGCTTGGTCGACCGTACATACAATGATCAAATGTTAGCGTATCTAATTATCGATTCAATAATACCATAACATCATAGACAATTATCGAATACTCAATTTTATTTAGTAAATCATTCGTTCTTTATAAGGTGGCAACACCGTCATTTCAGTTGGTAAAAATATTTCTTGCAACGGTCATTACTTTTGCGGATACAGACGTCGAAGGTTGTCTTGAGTTACATTATATTAGTTGTTAACCAGAAAATAAAGTGCATAAAGTGAGTAAAGGCAGTATATTTCTTACATTTCTGAAGTGGGATATAGTTTATCCACGTGCCTGATTGTGCGGTTTCCTGGACTCAAGGAGTGAAAGGTCAGAAATTAATGTCTTATTTTTTTGCCACATGTTTATTTGCCCACTAAACTGTTATAACGATACTAAACGTATCAGGAAAGACTGCGTTTATCCCATCGATTCGTGAGCAAAGTGAAAAGGGCAGTCCGTTTATCATCGGAATATACGTAATTGCGTAATGATATCAAGATTTATGGTGTAACTGTGTGCAAATAAAACAAAATTGATATCAAAGTGAAGACGATCTCGTGGTGTTTTTGTGTCAACATTTTTTTTTAACACATTAATTAGTGACGGTGTAAGTGTTATAATTTATTAACGGATATCGTTAGTATTTCTTGTCAACTGGTGATAACTGATTTTAGTTAATTAATTTATATTATCTACTGTTATTAGATATATTACTGATTTTAGTATATATTACTGATATTACTTTGAATCTAATACCCTCATTGTTTGACTTTGAATAATTATTATTTTTCTATATTTCATTGGTTTTTAAATCGTGCTATATTATTATTACTTTGAATCACTCAAAACCGGCGTGTAGATAATGGGTAATTCAAAACGGAGGCGACGTGAAACTAGTGAAGACAGTACGTCTGTAAATACAACCACTAGCGACAGTGACAACCATCATCGTAGATCGCAACATAAAAAAAGACGTCATAAAAAATATAGTAAGAGACAAGCGCGTTCTAAACGTTATGAGCAAAGGTCTTCTCAGAGAAGTGTCAACCGAGAATTAACTAAAACTCCGCCATTGCCTATTCCGAATTGCAGTAGTTCTACAGTGCACATCCCCACGGTCAATGAACCTATTGGTCATTTTACGACGCCTCCAGTTCCTAATTTCTGGGGTCAAAACAATTTTCCCGTTTCTTTTAGTGTTGTACCCGAATTCGACCCAAGTGATAATAGTCAGACAATAGAAAACTGGATAAACAAAGTTAGTGAATGTGCGCAGATTTATTCTTGGAATGATCGTCAGATATGTCATTATGCACTTCCTAAATTGACTGGTTTAGCGAAAAAGTGGTACCAGGGTCTACCCTCAGTTTTGTGTAGTTGGCATGAGTGGACCCAAAAATTAAAATTAGCTTTTCCTTCCAACGAAAACTACGGAGATTTATTAACTACAATGTTAAAACTTCGATGTAGATTTGGACAGTCGTTAGAACATTATTATTATGATAAAATGGCATTAATAAATAAATGTGAGATAACGGGAACTAAAGCAGTCGTTTGTCTCATACACGGCATTGATGATAAGTTTGTACGAATGGGAGCAGGTACTTGTATGTTTAAGGAACCGGAACAGATCCTAAACTATTTGCGTACTGTGTCTCAACATGAAAATAACGCACCAACTTCTAACTTCCGAAATCGGAACACGGCGTCGGTTAGACAACCTAATAAGATGACAAACGAACCAACAAAAAATAATGTTTCAGATACAGTCCGATGCTTTAATTGCAACGAAATGGGTCACATAAGTTTGAAATGTAGTAAACCTATCAAAAAGTGTAATTTTTGCCTTAAATTAGGACATGATACAAAAGACTGTCGTAAAAAGAACGCCAATAATAGTGATGAAACTAGTAAAAGTAATACTGTTACAGAACAAAATAAGACTGTCATGTGTATTAATAATAGTGAGTCCAATAATGAAAAATATTATAAAAATGTTAAAGTAAATGACATTAGTTTGCAGGGATACATTGACCTAGGCAGTAAATGTACTCTTATACGAGAATCGAATGCAAAACTAATATTAGCTATTTGGGATACCAGTGATTTACCAATGTTACAGGGGTTTGGTAATTCTTTAGTCAGGCCAATAGGAAAATCAATGGCTATGTTAGAGATTGGTTCCGTAAAAGCTGAAACTGAAGTTTTAATCGTAGAAGATCATTATTTAAGGACACCAATTTTAGTAGGGCAGTCTTTTACGGAAAAACCAAATGTCATACTATTGAAAACAGCCGATGAGCTGGTTTTTATGCAAATACCACATTTTCATGATGAAAATAATTTAAAGGTTAAAGTTTTCACTAACAAAGATGAAGTCGTAAAACCTAAGACCACGATGCCAATCGATGTTATTGCTGATGGTAATTACACAGGTGGCTTGTTTGTGCAGTGTGGTCTTCGAATGTTACATAATAATAAATATGTTATTTGTTCTGGTCTTTTTGAATTTCGATTGGGTAAGGGATATTTACTATTAACAAACTTATCATGCAATGATCTAAAGATTCTTGGAGGTATGTTATTAGTACGGGGCCAAATATATCAGGAAGTGAGTAGTGAATACATAGGCATAACGACGGAAACTACGAACTATGAACCGTTACCATTATCACGCGTAAAAATTAGCACAGATGTGACAGAAAAACAGAAACAAAAATTGTTTGAACTATTACAAAAGTATAGGGACTGTTTTGCAATGAACTTGGCAGAATTGGGTAAAACTAACTTAACAAAAATGGACATTACATTAACGGATAACAGACCGGTGGTGTATAATCCATATAGAATATCACAAAGTGAACGTCAGCATTTAAGTAAAATTATAGAAGAGTTGTTAACTAATGGTATCATTCGTGAGAGTACTTCGGATTATTCAAGTCCCGTGATACTAGTAAATAAGAAAAATGGTGATAAACGGCTATGTATTGATTATAGATCTCTTAATCGAAAGACACTTAAAGATAAATATCCGTTACCGCGTATTGAGGATCAATTGGATAGATTAGGAGGTAGTAGGTACTTCATAAGTCTAGACCTATTTTCAGGGTACTATCAGGTACCAATGGATGAGAACAGTAAGCGATTTACAGCATTTGTGACACCCGATGGATTGTATGAGTTTGAAAGAATGCCGTTTGGGCTTTCAAATGCACCTAGTGTTTTTCAACGTACGATTAATTCTATGCTTAGGGGTAAACAAAATTTGGCACTGGCGTACATGGATGATTTATTGGTAACATCACAGTCAATCGAAGAGGGTTTAGATAAGCTGGAGAGGGTATTACAATTATTAAGATCTTCTCATCTAACACTTAATCTAGAAAAATGTGATTTCTTTCAAACTCGTATAAATTATTTGGGCTACGAGATTTGTTCTGATGGGATCCGTCCAGTTGTTGCAAAAATTAAAGCTGTAATGGATTTTGCCATTCCTAAAAATGTTCATGAGGTCAGACAGTTTGTTGGGCTTACAAGCTACTTCAGAAGATTTATACAAAATTATTCCTTAATAGCAAAACCTTTGACAATTCTAACGAAGAAAAACACTCCTTGGAGTTTCGGCGAACCTCAATTAACTGCATTTAATGAATTAAAATCAAAATTGACTACAAGACCTGTTTTAGCGTTATACGACCCCCAGGCTGAGTTAGAAATTCATACTGACGCTAGTAAAGTTGGCATTGGAGCAATTTTAATGCAACGTGTTAATCTTGATAAGTTACATCCTATAGTGTATTACAGTCGTCAAACTTCTTCCGATGAAAGCAAACTTCACTCATACGAATTGGAGACTTTAGCAGTGGTTTGTGCCTTAAACAGATTCAGGGTTTATGTCTTAGGCAAAACATTTAAATTTGTTACTGACTGTGCCGCTATAAGGAGTACAATGATAAAAAAAAGATCTCATACCTAGAGTAGCGCGTTGGTACATATTGATGCAGGAATATGATTTTATTGTAGAGCATCGTGATGGTGCTAAAATGAGTCACGTTGATGCACTGTCTCGCAATCCTGGTATTGCTGAATGCCAAGATGAGATTAGAGTTGTTGATATTATGGCAATAGATGATGACGCCTGGTTGCGTACAGTGCAGGAGCAGGATTCAGAAATACAGCGAATAATTAATATTCTAAGTGACATAAATACGAAAGACATTGTCGATATTCATAAGAACTATACAATAAAAAATGGTCGTCTATACAGAATAACAAATGACAAAAATAATGATGTTAATTTGAAATGGGTAGTTCCAAAATCTGTTAGGTGGCAAATAGTTCGTATGAATCACGACGATGTCGGTCACTTCGGTTTCGATAAAACTTATAGTAGGGTTAATCAAGTTTATTGGTTTAAAAAGATGCGAAGATTTATTAAAAAATATTGCAATTCCTGCCTCAGCTGTGCTCACAATAAAATACCGGCTGGTGCCAAAGAAGGGGAGTTGCATCCCGTACCCAAAATTAATAAACCATTTGATACGCTGCATACTGATCACTGTGGGCCATTTCCAGTTAGTAAAAAGAAAAATTGTCACATCTTAGTAATCATTGACGCTTTTACAAAATTCATATATATAAAACCAGTCAAGAATGTTAAAAGTAGTACTAGTATCCAGGTATTTACAGAATATTTCTCTCTCTTTGGAGTACCCCGTAGGTTGATATCCGACCGAGGTACTAGTTTTACCAGCAAGGAATTCTCCAATTTTGTAAATGAAAGGGGAATCAAACATATTTTAAATGCGGTAGCCTCTCCAAGGGCCAATGGTCAAGTGGAGAGATACAACCGGACTATAGTTGATGCTATAACGACTGCGAACCATAATAGACCAGAAAACGAGTGGGACTTGCGGTTGCCGCAAATACAATGGTCCTTAAATAACACGATAAATAAGTCAACCGGTCGTACCCCCCCCAGAAATTCTGTTTGGCACTCAGACTACAGGTGTTTCGGACGGTTTCATGAATACGCTTGTCTCAGAATCCCACACTCCGGTAGATCGTGACGAAGTTAGATCGAATGCAGAATCGCGAATTCAAATTAACCAACAGGAACAAAAAGAGCGTTTTGACAAATCACATAAAAAACCTACTCAGTATAAAATAGGCGATTTAGTTCGTGTCGAAAAAGATATCCGCAATGAACCTGGACAGAGTCGTAAATTATTACCTAAATGTGTAGGGCCGTTTAGAATTTCTAAAATTATCGGTAATGATCGTTATGAAATAGAAGACACTCCTATTACTAGAAAAGAGGGTTGCAAACCCTATAGATCGGTTTTCGCTGTCGACAAATTACACCCGTGGCTTGTTTTTAACCACGATGCGATATCGAGTGATTCAGAGTAGATATAAATTTATTTGGTATGATAGTATTTATGATTGTATTTTCTAATATCAGTGAATGTAAGAATTGTATGATGATGATGATGATGAAATCATGGTTGTGACATATATATAATGATTAATGGTTATCATAAAGGCCTTAAAATAGTATTATGATATTTGTGTAGAGAAATAATGTGAATAATGTGTAGAGAAATATTGAGTTTTATGTAACATTAACTACAGAGGGCATAATAGTGATTGTGTTTGTATGAGAGAATGAAGTGAAGTCAATTGATATTGTTATTCACTATTTAAAGTTATTATGGGTATACTTCGTGAGTAAAATGAAGGTTTATGAGTGAGTAAAAGTGAATTATTACGTAACCTAAGAGATGATAAATTATGAGAATGTATTTATGAGATATTATTTTATATGAGTGAGTCGCTATTGGTGAGAGTACCGATATGCGACGTTAATTATAAGAGTGAGTCGCTATTGGTGAGAGTGCCAAGACGCGATGTTAGTTATAAGAGTGAGTCGCTATTGGTGAGAGTGCCGATACGCGATGTTAGTTATAAGAGTGAGTCGCTATTGGTGAGAGTGCCGGTATGCGATATTAGTTGTAAGAGTGAGTCGCTATTGGTGAGAGTGCCGATATGCGATGTTAGTTATAAGAGTGAGTCGCTATTGGTGAGAGTGCCGATATGCGATGTTAGTTATAAGAGTGAGTCGATATTGGTGAGAGTGCCGATATACGATGTTAGTTATAAGAGTGAGTCATGCATGCATAGTTATAGATATGTATCGCAATGTTTGTTATCAAAGTAATTATGTATTTTCTTCCTCTGATACTAAAAATTGTAAAACGCGAGGCCGCGTTTGACGTCAGGATTAGCCGAATGTTAGCGTATCTAATTATCGATTCAATAATACCATAACATCATAGACAATTATCGAATACTCAATTTTATTTAGTAAATCATTCGTTCTTTATAAGGTGGCAACACCGTCATTTCAGTTGGTAAAAATATTTCTTGCAACGGTCATTACTTTTGCGGATACAGACGTCGAAGGTTGTCTTGAGTTACATTATATTAGTTGTTAACCAGAAAATAAAGTGCATAAAGTGAGTAAAGGCAGTATATTTCTTACACAAAGGTGCATAAGTACTACTTTAGTATTTTTTTAGTATCGAAATTACTATACAAGCGCAGTACTTTCAAAGTGGTATGGCATACAACATAATCAAAAAAAAAGGTCTGTCTGTTTGTCTGTTTGTTTGTACACGCTAATCTTCGGAACTACTGGACGGATTTGAATGTTTTTTTGTTGTTGTATAGATATTAAGTAATGCCCGAAATTGTTGGGCAGAAGTGTACTTAGATCTATGTTCACCGAAAAGATAACAGCTTGATTATCTGAAAACAGCTGTCACTGTGACATGTTCTCATACAAAAATGTGTTTTAAACAGCTGTTTTAGATAATCAGATTGTCATCTTTTTGCTGAACATGGACCTTAATAGTACACCCACATTTGTCTAATCCATACATATAATAAAAGAGTAAAAAAACTGTGTCCGTACATTGAATATATAGAAAAAAATATATTGAGGAGGGTTTAGAAACATTAATAGAGCATGAATCCAAAAAAAAGGTCTGTCTGTTTGTCTGTTTGTTTGTACACGCTAATCTTCGGAACTACTGGACGGATTTGAATGTTTTTTTGTTGTTGTATAGATATTAAGTCTGAGCAACATGTAGGCTATAATTTATCTTGAAAACTTGAACAGCTGATGCAGAACCGTAACAGACCAGCTGCACCATAACACATATAGGAATGACATCTTAGCAAAAGTTGTTCAACCTGATGAGCACTTTTTGTTGATTTATAAAAATCGAAGATCTGGGACACCTGTAATGGAACTCCAATAGCCCAGCTGCACCATAACTCATATAGGAATGACGTCTTAGCAAAAGTTGTTCAATCTGATGAGCACTTTCTGTTGATTTATAAAAATCGAAGATCTGGGACACCTGTTGTGGAACTCCAAGAGCCCAGCTACACCATAACAAATATAGGAATGACGTCTTAGCAAAAGTTGTTCAATCTGATGAGCACTCTCTGTTGACTAACAAAAATCGAAGATCTGGGACACCTGTTGTGGAACTCCAAGAGCCCAGCCACACCATAACACATAAGAATGACGTTTTAGCAAAAGTTGTTCGGTCTGATGCACATTTCCTGTTGACTTATAAAAAAATCGAAGATCAGAAACATGAAACTCCTATGATTGAATACGCCACATATTCCGCCATCGGAGGTATGGTTCAAAATTGTACTTTTTCTAAAGCTGTTAAATGGTAAAAAGAAACAAACGGTATGTGTTGCTCAGGTGGGAAAGATCCGTTATTTTTCCGTCCCCGGGCTCTTAGAATTCGACATCAGACATTTCAGATATTCAATTTTGACGATCCCGTTATCGCTGGCATAAGCAACTGGATCCGCGTACGAAGTCGCGGGCAGAAGCTAGTCTATACTAATATTATAAATCGGAAGAGTTTGTTTGGTTGAACGCGCTAATCTCAGGAACTAATGGTTCGAATTGAAAAAATTGTGTTGGATTGTCCATTTATCAAGGAAGGTTTTAGGCTATATAAAATCACGCTGCGACCATTAGGAGCGAAGCAGGAATGAAAAATGTTGCATAAACGACATTTTTTTTCCTTTCGTTATTCTCTGTTATGTGACGCAGACGAAGTTGCGTGGATCAGCTAGTAATTTATAAGACCAATGAACGTTGCCTTACTCAGGAATCGAGCCCAGGACCTCACACTGCGTCCTAACTTGATTAAACAAAGAATTCGAAAACTGACGAAGGTACAAAGCCTAGACTGTTAGCAACGTCACATTCCCTCCCAAAATTGGCACGGCCTTTGAAACCTCTTTAAGTGACCCTTCTATTCAATTTGACATACGAGTTGACGTATAATAATTAACCTACCTCAGTGTTTGACACTTGAATAGTCCCTCCTAAGATGTATAGCCATAGAATCGTGATAGTGAATCAAGTATTCCGTCAGAACTCAGCGGATTAAACATTCCCTCCGACGTTACGGTACATTGGAGTTTACTCGCTGAGAACAATAGGAATAATTCACAGAGTAGATAGATATAGAGGTTCTATAACATACAATCTTGATAGCAAACTTGTCTTCCGCTGCATTGTAAATTGATCTTAACTGCAATATAAATTAAGTACCGTTTAAGAATTCGGCCGCTAATAAGTTTATATTTGTCACCGTAAAATTGTAAAATCCTATAGATTGTAATCTATCTAGCGAGATTGTTAACTCTCGAAAGATTGTCAAACGAACATATACTGCTTGCATTGCATTATTTGTCGGTAGATTATTATCCATCGAAGTGAAACCGTAAAATTGTGAAATGAATGCGACGAACCTTTTAATCGGGTGACAAGGAACCGGTATACTATAATCCGATTTGGAATCCAATACGGAACCGGTTACATAATATAAAATGAAGAAGCAGAACCAAAATTGGTGCCGCTTTTCAATCCCTGCTCAACTCAGCTAAAATACACTAACCAAAACAACTGAAATATTATTAAGACTATCTTTATTCGCCTCAGTAAAGAGACGTTTCTAAATTAACCATTCCCTTTACCGGGCGCAGCTGAATTAAGCATTCCCTATTAGAAACGAGAATTGGATCTCTTTCCTTTAGAATGTACTTACAATGGTAAGCTATTAATGCGTTTGAAGATGCACAATAGAAAGTTCTTTCAAAGATGTACATTTTAGTTTTAGAGTTAGACTAGCTATTGCCCGTGACATTCGTCCGCTATTTGAAATCGATCGCCGATGTATGAATCGGATTTTGTTAAAAATGTCAAGGTATTTTGGTGTTTTTTTTTTGCACGGGACCCTAATCCTTTTTCAAAATATAAGCCTGTAGCCTATCTTACTGCTTATAGCATCAGCTATCTGCCAATAAAAGTTTCTTCAAAATTGGTCCAGCCGTTCCGAAGATTCGCTGGAACAGACAGACAGGCAGAGAGAAATTGGAAAAATGTGTTTTTGTTATGAGTACCGTGTAAGAATTTCAAAAAACGCTTCAGAAGTCGGTGACCTTTGTTTGATTGATTTAGTTTTATTGTCACCGACTTCTGAAGCGTTTTTTCTGAAGTTATTTTTCACTTTTTTGTTTTCTCTGTAGTCGGTTTTATTTTTTGTAAAAAAGTTTTTATTTTTCGCTTTTTAGTTGTTCACATGTGCTTACCCCTTCGCAGCGTACCGGCGTGGTCGTAGGTTATGAACTGGTGTAAACAATAGACAGATATGAGATTTCAGCAATCACAGTACATTTGCTATCATTTATTGAGGAGTTCCGTTGCATATCTCCGAAGTTCTTCATCAGATCTTCATCAAATTGAAATAGGAGCACTTCGAGAAAGTACACTTCCTAAAACTACCCAAATCGCTTCTAGTGTGCCTATAAAATGTGAAGAATTCTCTCAATGTCTCCAGAATCCCATCATCCGAATCCGATACTGATTTGATGATTATGAGACCACACAGGAAGCACCAACTTTCAAATAAAAGAAGAACCATCAAAATCGGTTCACCCAGTCGAAAGTTCTGAGGTAACAAAAATTTTCAAAATCTGGGTGTATTTACACATGTGCGTACCCCCTCAAAGCATACAGGCGTGATGCTACGTCATGAAATAGTATAAACAATGAACCTACAAGCGATTGTAGCAATTACTGCAGATTTGCTGTGTATTTTTGAAGAGTTCCGTTGTATATCTCCGAAGATCAGCATCAGGTCTTCAGCAAATTAAAATGGGACCAAACGGGAAGCACCAGCTTTCAAACAAAAAAAGAACCATCAAAATCGGTTCACCTAGTCGAAAGTTCTGAGGTAACAAACACAAAAAAAAAAAAAAAAAAAAAAAATTGCAAACAGACACTTCAATTTTATTTATTGGTCTTTACACCGTTTTAATTACTTTCTGAGCCCACAGTACTCATGGAAATGAACTAATTTTACGATGGGACCGAATATGAAATCTCGAAAAGAATATCAGCTGCTTCATACTTTTTTTCGAGTTACAGTGGTCATGATAACAAACAGCTTTTACTGTAGGACCAAACCTTAAGTCGCAAAAATAAAACAGCTATTCAGTAACTACATTTATGTTCGCGTAATGTACTAAATAGCAATTAATTTTTTTGTAAAAGTTGTTGGTTTTCATGAGCACAACCACTTGTTTAAGTATCGTACACTAATTGCCAGTCATCGTGAATTTTCTTAGCTCTTAATGAAACCTAACAAGTTACCGCTCTTAAGTAATGAATAATAATAGATATAAACTTCTGAACACCACCTGCGAAAACAATATTTACCAGAGTATAACAGACTACAAGTCACTGAATAATAATAATGAGACAAGGACACTCTTAATAGATACAATGGTAAGAGTAAACGAGACAGAAGTATATTTTCTCTCATCTCTCTCTGCGTAAGGCCCCAGTTGTTACGTACCTACAACTGATTATTGAGGCCCAACGACTGTCATTTTAGAAAATACTAGCTTCCGCCCGCGGCTTCACCCGCGTGGATTTCAATAATAGGCATGACGACAAAACCAAATAAATGCAAATCTATTTAGTCCGTCAGTTAGAGATTTGGAAAATAATGGACACGTATTTTTTGTTTTTGTAAATCAATGAATATTGACAAAGATAAAACGCATCCAAACTCGGAAATGGGGGCTCATGACGTCAAAATGCACAAAAAATATACAAAGGCCTGCCGGGGCTGCGGGACTGTTCGAAAGAGATACCGTGGCTTAGTCAGTAAAAGTCTGACACTCCCTCCTGCTCCGCCCAGAGTGGGAGAATAATCCAGGTTATACACTATATCTAAAAATTAAATCCAAAGCCGCTAGGTAGTTTGTGCGTGTAAGACCCGGTTCCCAGTATGTCCTGACGACAGATAGGCGTGTAGTTATAAGTTTCGTGGCTTATTGTGTAAAAAAAATGTTAAAATGGAGGTGTTCATATAGAGGACCAGACTGTGGGGACGGCTAGCACGACAATTGTTAAACGATAAAAAGTCACGACAAACAAACGACAAAGCGATAGCACGATAGCACGGCAGTCGTCTCACGATAAAAAATGTTGACGACAAATTAATCGTCACGACATAGTGGGAACAGGGCCTAAGAGTAACAAACATCCAACCATCCTCACAAACTTTCACATTTATAATATTATGAAGTAAGAAATAAGATTCAACGAACAATTTCGACTCTTCTTTTCAGCAAGTTGAGCAATATGATGTTAACTCAAATCCATTAAAAAAAGAAAAAACATCTCCAAACTAATTGATAAATCTGTAAACTCTGCCGCAAAGTTCGACAAATCTATCACAATCATTTATAATTCATCAAACCTCTAGTTATTTGTTCAGAGTCCGCCATTTTAACTGAACATTCGATATACCTTCCGGCTACTTATTAAACACGAATTTCGTGGTTGACAATTGTCAATTATAACCGAAACACGTGCAAAGAGTTATTCTTTTATGTTACAGTTAATTGGATCGTTTCAAGCGACATGAAAAGCTGACGGAAATTCCAATTTGTTTTTGTATTGATTTTGACAACGTGATGTGGCTGTTGGGTGTAATTACTTCCTGTAAGCTCCTCGTGCCTTCCTGCCTTCACGAGTGGTGGAACTTGAGTACTTTATGGAGTACCCTTGGCAGTCAATCCTACTACCAACCTTTTTGAGTAGCTAATCTCTCTCCACGGAGGGAGTTTGTCGCAGGTAGGCGTCGAATATGACTAAGGTCGATGTTCACCAAAAAGATGACAGTCTGATTATCTAAAAACAGCTGTTTAAGGTGGATGGATGATTGAGTTCTTTGCCATTTTGTCGCTAGATGGCGACACATCCACAGTTTCGAACATTTTCAATTTTTACACCTAACATAGATATTTTTAATAGACAACTTTATTAAATGCGAAACCTAGGGCATTAACTTGATTTTTTTAGATAATCACTGTGCTTGTTAACTAGTATCATGCAAAGATTTCATCAAAATAAAGATTAGCCGCTTGAATATGCTCTTTACACACACATGCAAAGTAAATAGTAGTAACTTTCGACACCACTAGATGTCGTTTTATTCAAACATGGTTGGAAAGGACCAAATTATATAAAACATGAATGTCCTTACATTATAGCAAACAAATTTTAATTTATTTACTACACGGAACAGAGAAAAACAGTGGAAGTGCAATGCACCAAAATTACTGTAGGAACCGCTGTCGCCAAACTCACACATATAAACCGATAATCATATATTGCACTACAAAAAAACAATTCGTTTGATTCGTTGTTCAAAGTTTAGTCAAAATTAGCCTACATCAAAGATTTGAAAATAAACCCTGACGTTCTACAAATAAAATTGATTTTGCTTTAGCGGCAAAACGTATTTACGATCTATAGTCACACTAGATTCGATTGACGAGTAAATTCCGCTACTCAACCATAGATGGCGGTATTCTCAGTGAAGTTGCAATTATGAACTTAAACGCGTAAAACATATGGTTGACATTTGCGTGATCGATCGGTTTCTGCTGCTACTCGGTCAAGGCCGAACCACGTAGCATATTAAATTTATTGATCGATATCGATGGATACCTCATACTTTCTTCAATTCGCAAAAATAAGAGTTGTTGGGAGTATATTTATTTACTTGGTACACAACCAGCTGTTCATTTAAATTATTAATAAATAGACAGGCAGACAGGTAAATTTAAAATTAATAAAAGTGCTGGTATGTATGCATGCATGCCTTTTACAAGTGTTCAAAGGAGACAATTTTTTATGGGCCCACCTGGCATTTATTAATCACACTACACCAAAAAAAGTAACCATTTTACAAACGTATGTAAATGAAAATAATACATTATATCTGTTATAGGTATATACGAGTATATCCATTTTTCTTTGATGCTTGCGTCTTTGGGAAACCTAAAATTATTTTAAATGAAGGTTAGAGGACCTGCTGATGTCTATTTAGTGATCAATGCCCTTGCATTGCACTGCAAGCACTGTCTTTTTAAATTTTCTCAATCATTAATAAATTATAATAATTACGTTACTCTTTAAAACATTGATTATACATATTTTTGCTTTAAAGCGTTTATGCAATCTATTAAGAATAAAGGCGACCTTATACTTGTATTATAATGTAAAACAAAATAAATAATTAATTTAAAAATTGTTTATTCCTTGTATCGATATCAATCTATAAATTCAAAATTCGACTTGACCACATCACTACTTGAGTAGCGAAGTGCTTTCGAGAGTGTTCTATGGAATAGAATCAATCCAAAATAAACTTTATCTTAATGGTATAAGGTTGATTTTGCCCAACCGTTCTATTAAATATGAATAAATATTAACAAAATAAGATTTTCATTAGAAAACAATGAAAATTGTACTTACCGATAATTTTTCGAAATCGATTAGTATCTTTCCTGTAAGAATAATCACAGATATAATTAATGTGGCAACACCGAATCAGTGTCCAACCATAAAATGAACGATTCCCTTTAGAGTAGGTACATACCGGTATGTGATGTGATGACAATCAACGAGTGTTGCTAACGTTTGATTTTGTATTTCCTCTTCTAAATCTTATACTTTTTAAAAGTTTTAAGGGTAATTACTAAATATAATTCTACATCACCTTGAAAAGCATCCATTGTACATAAAAATAATACTTACCGTCAATAAAAAACACTTCACTTTTCCATAAAAACTCTTTCACGGACGTTTGAATGGTTCTCAGTAGTAGAGTCGCCAAATATGCTAAACCTGAATGGTGCTTACTACTCAGTTAGCCGTTCAGACGAGCGAAATTTGAACTACAGCTACCATTTTGAGAACGACATTTTGCTGACAGTTAAAAACCCCGAAACATAAATAAACGATGTACAGCAGTCTCTGATTTACAAGTTGTAGGATGTTCTGATATTTAAAAAAACTGACCAAAAATACTGCCCTACGTTTCCCCTTTTTCTTGGTAAACTTCTTAAATGGCAAGACCAATTTATCTTGACGCACTTTGTGTGCTAATAATATTAAAATTTGCAATAGTTATGAAAAACCAAAGTGGTTTGTCTGTGTACCTATTCACTTATCTTGCTGGTTTCACATGAATTAAATATGATTCAATCAATAGATGTAAGATGAAGATGAAAATGATGATGTAGATGTAATCTTTTTACTTACATACAGTAGAAAGATTTTTAAATCCTTAGGTACCTACTTTAAATTAAAAGTAGATAATACAATAATTACATTAGTATTGTATCTGTGTGAACCAAAGGCACGTCGCAGATATTTTTTTTCACTTTCTGGCATTCTCTCTCATCTCCAAATAAAAATCATTTTATCAATCATAAAATGTAAAATTAGCGGGCAAACCCGCGCGCTAGCGCAAACTTGCTATAAACACAATTTTGATTCGCAAGATGTCAAGACAATTATAACGCATGGGCTGACTGGAGGAATGGCACAGCGCCATCTATAAATAATAAATGTTTACCGAACGTAAACTCGTATTACAACAGTTACGAACTTTTTCTCGTGGTTCTAAATATTTCTGTCAGATGGCGCGATTCAGTTCACTCACACATGTAAAGATTTTTCGTTTTTTATTGGGTCAAATTCTCCTAGAAATACTGTTTTTTTTTATAAAATTTGGGCGATTTGCGACCATAATACATTATAAAGTACCATTATACTTGCTTTTATTCTGTAGAAACCGTTTATTTACGGAGATTACAGAGCTTGGAAAATGTATGGCGAGGTCTGTCTAGGCAATCACCTTAAAAGACTGTGACATGTTCCCACATCACAGCTGTTTTTAGATAAACATACCGTTATCTTTTCGGTGAACAAGGACCTAAGTTGTTGTAGTATGTCCCTAATATAAATAACTTAGGTAGCTATGAGGTACTGTGTGTTTGAGAGAAGGCTTTAAAAATGTAAATTCCTGATTTGTTAATTCTTCAGTAACGGTTTTTTTTTGTATACGTGACAACAACTCAACACAATGATGATACACAATGACACAACGAACGACGACGATGATGTTGATGTTGCACAACGATTTAACAAGAAAAATTAAAACAAAAACCCCCGGCACAATAATTCGTGAAGTCCTAGTAGTCTCCACTTTCCTAAACTCATTTCTTTAGTTAGTTATTGCTCATTCCCTTTCAATATAGTGTTCTGAAAAAAATGTAATCCGCCATTTTGTGGCAGCGGCCATCTTGGACTGATCTTATTCATCCGTTCGGCAGCTATGATGCCACAAACAGACACACACGCATACACACAGAAACGATACAGTTACGATCGTCAAACTTATTATAACACACCGTCGTTTTTGCGTCGGGGATTAAAATTCAATGTTTTGTAAAAACAACAATAACAGAATTACATACTAACAAAAAGGCGCATAAAAAGGTGTAAAAAAACGTAAAGAATATTTTACTTGTACCTGTCTTTATAGGCTGATCATTATAATCCTTGTATCAATGAGGCACAAAATCGGTAATATTCATTCACATTGCGGTGTGGAAATATTCAATGCCTTCCGGATATAAGTACTTGGTGGTTGAAAATTGACAATTTCCGCGGCAGCACGTGCGATGCATGGTTATATCTTTACTTGAATGGAATAAAAGTCACCGATTTTGGTTCCGCAGCTCTCATATCATGAATGGGTTACTGTGGCTAAATGTGTTATCCCAGGATTGTTCAGAAGCTGTCTCCAATAAAATCCAGGGACAGACAACAATAGACACCAAGGAAGATCAGTCCAGACTACCTACTCTGGTCTGACCTCCCTTACTTTTGACTGTAAAGAAATAATTTGTGGGGAAGGAAATGAACACAAAGAATGTTTATTCCTTTCAGGAAAACGGATACGATCGTTAAAAAGTTTGCCACAGATTCGTAAACATCATAAAACATTAAAAAAACGCTAAATATTTTTTGCAAATCAACTTCTCGTTGCTTTTCGATTTTCAAAATGTACGTTTTGTAACAGCTGAAATACGTCAAACGGAAACTATTCAGTTAATTGAGATCAGTAATTCACGTGGTTGGTTTTGGCAATTTCTCAGATATTTTTGTCAGTTATATTTGAGGCAATTTAGGATGTCTGTTCTGCCTTGAGCTCAGAGCTCTGGAATCCATAGGCTCCTAGTTTCTCCCAGCGTCGTAGCCAGGGGCTGTCAAAAGAAACCTAAGTTATGCCAGATATAGTGTTAACATTCTGAGCTTGCTTGGCTGGCTACCAAGCATACTATACCTACACCCTACAGGGGTCTGAAATAGCCACTTTAGCAGAATCATAATGCGCGCCTCTTATTACATGGGACTTTAATGTAATTGGCGAAATGTGAATGTTCTATTAGGCCCCCTCTGTCTAAGCCTTCGGGGCGGATAATAATGTGAATTACGTTACAAATCGTAAAATGGTCTCAAAGTGACAATTCATAATATTAACCGAGTCTGTGACCATTTTAAGATTTTAAAACCAGAGCGATATGAACCAGTGGTTCACATTGGCCTTGCATCGAAGAATTTGGAAGTCATGGGGAGAAGCCTTTGCCCAGCAGTGGAATAACACAGACTGAAAGTAACAGTACGATTGCGCTAAAGCGGTCGTTTAAGGCCCCCAGTTTAATTCTCACAACAACGTAGGTAGGTATTACGTATTTCCAAGCCACGACGTCCCCAGCCATCTCACAAACAAATATTACTTTTACAGCCACGTTTTTAACTTAAGTTAAACTCCTTTACGCGTTTTATTCCCAAAGCAGTTAACAGTTTTCTCGGGGTAAACAGTTATAACTTGGATTTAGTTCTTTTGTTTTTGTTTTATAATCACTTTTTATTCTTAAATTTTATTTATGACTGTTTTAGTTAAACTTTAAATTAGTCGTCCGGTCCCCACTAGGCGCACATCGTTTTCGTCGTGATGGGGCATCGAAAAGCAAACTGTTGAAAACAGTAAGGTGTAAGTAACAATTCTAGGAACCGAATTCAAACAATAAAACATGTATTTCAAAAGCTAATTAATTTGAACATTCAATTATTTTATGATAAATTTTATTCAACCTGCGATATTTCTAAGCGTCACTTTAAAAGTACTTGATTCAGTACCTATGTTGTATGTTGTACATCTACAAACGAAACTGAACTCAGCAATTCCACTCATAAGTGTCAATAACAAAAAGTTACTTTCATTCTTATCCCAACCACTTACAGCCCCAATTTAATTCAATAACCCTCTTCCATTACTCACAAACAACCCCTTTTCATAGAACTCCCAAAACTGAGTTAAACCAGTTTGACATAATCGATGGCTACTATCGATTGCGCTTCAAGTGCCCTCCAAGCAATTAAGGCTGTTAAAAAGAAATTGTGTTGTTACCCAAGGTACCTACGTCTTCACGACTTGTGATCCGAACGATGGATGTCCGAAGTCTGAGTCTACGGCCCTTACCTGTTGCTTGGGCCTCGAGAAAGTGACGCGGCTGAAATGCGCCACCGCCCTGTGTTGCCAGAAATGTGAATTTTGCCACTTTTTTTGGGATAGGACGCTTAAAGTTGTGTCGGATTGAAAGAACACCGATATATGGACGTTGAATATCGTGAAATGGGAGCTGTGTGTGCTTGAAATACTTGAGTCATTGGGCCCCAGTGCTAACCTAGTATTTCGGGAAATCGCCAAGCGAGTGGTCGACTCTTCACGTGACCAGAGGGAGGTCTACTTTGGGTATTAATTGTTTTTTCGTTACGCGTTATTAACTAGATGCTGCACTATTTTAAAGTGTATCTGCCCAGAACTCAAAATGCTCAAAGGGCTCGTATTTAGCTCAAAACTGGATTGTAGTTTATATTGTAGTTGGAGTGCACTTATCCACTGTTATTGATGTGAATTGTGCGAATCACATAATAGTGAGAAGTAGCAATGCTGATAGTGGTGATGGTTCATACTCGATTTCTAAATAGCAAATGTCTGTCTAACGGAATTCCGCAATTAAACCCGTTGCAACTAAAGACAGTACACCTATTACCTAAGGCTAAGCCGTACAAAACACACCCACATTACTACCCCTACGACTGAATAATTCCTCCCATCTACGTCCACATAATGACTGACAATTAGTCTAAATCCTGCACATCCGCGCTGACCCGAAAGCCCCCATTACACGGGTGGGTACATTCGAAACTATAGTACCTATACGACGACGTGGATGTGGGTGCGGGTGTTTCTAGGTTTGAGGGCTGGCAACACTGGCCCGGGCGGAGGCAGTGTGCGCGAGTCGTCAGACGCGCCGACCGCTCCCCGACAACCCTAGAAAGTGACAACAGACTCTATAACGCACCTCTAATTAGTTATACGTGTGAAAAAAAAACTTGTGTGCTTTTCCTCAACTTATTGTACAGTGCTCAAATCGTGTTCTAGGTAGCGGGTGTAGTTTATTTCTATTTTTGCTAGGATTTTAACTAAATGTGACGCGTGTTTTTGTTTTTATTAAAAATTAGATTAACGGTTTTCTATGTCGTTCGAAAAATATTCTACGTAGATTATTTAAAATGATCCAAAGGTTTTGGATGTGTTTGTCATTATAAATTCAGGAGATAATTTTGATAAAACTTCTTCGTGTTCGGTCGCGAGTCGCGCATATTTACATATTTATACAAATTTACATATTTTCTGAAAGTGTGACTGCATGTTACTCTGTGAACTTAGGTGTTCCGTTATCTTTTAATATTGTCCAACGTAGCAGAACGTGAAACACTTTAAGCAATATTTAAGAATAAACAATTATATAATATTATTATTATTATAATTTCTAATACACTTCAAAATTAACGCTATAATATAATAAATCGCAAAAGAGTCCCAAGTCGACATTAATCAAATATTCAAATCTCCAAAACAAAAGAATATCGTAACAAAAACCTTTGAATTAATCCTTCAAACCGTCTACCACAAACTCATTCATACTTGAAACGTAATCACAGCATCAGCGACTCGAAAATTTAAATAAATACGCAATCTCCGCGATTATATCCCTCAAGAGAACGGTAGAGGCGCAACAGTTAGTTCATAATCTTACCCCGAGTTTTATCGGCCATTCGCATTACCCATGTATGAACAAACCTCTTTCACAACTCTGTCGCCTCCTTGCTTGTTTAAAATTAAAAAGTTTTACCACCATTTTTTTAATGGTAATTCTATGACGTACATTAAAGGATGCGAGTATTGCTCGTTTCGTTCGTAAGTCCTCGCATTCACTGAAAGTAATTAAAATGCTGTCAGAGAATAATTGGATTTATGATACTCCGTAGAAACATGATCTTCCTATTGCGTGTGCTGAGAGAGACGCTTTTAATTACTTTTGATAATGTTTACGGAATGATAAGAGGATGTGGATGTATAACTCGTTAGCACATTCATTCTATTTCTGGCGCCCAACGTGGGCCAAAGTTGATCAATGTCCTTGACTCAAACCTTTACTAAATAAGTAAAGAAAAGCAATTACACGAGACGTGGAGGTATTACGTTCACAAAATGTCAATGCGAAATCAATATAGTTCACAAGAATTGTATCGAGGCGGGCCTGTCACTTCGTACTTTCGTATTAAATTACTGAAACTTGGTCCTTGAGTTGTTTTTTTATGTACATAGATAGAAAATCGAATTACAAAATCCATTTCGCAGTTCTAATTTACTAGCGGCACATCCAATCCATCAAAACTTGGGATTTGTTTTTTAACTTTCGATATTAATGTCTGTCGTGGTTATACGCCGTCGAATTGAGAGCAACGATATGGATTTTCAGTGAAACGCTTTCGCTGGGGACTGCGCATTGATTAGAGGCGGGGAGTAAACAAACACCCACCTTTAATGTCGTGGAATTACTACGATACGTAGTAACTCTTACTACGGGTAGGTATTATATAAGATAGGGAAAGAAGGTTCACTCTTAAATCCGCCTATTTTCTACATCACACTAGTTGTTTCAATAGAATCAATCCATTATCAAAACATTACTCGCTGTCTGTTATGATATTTTAATGCACTACAATTTGGCGTACGACTCTCATTTATGCCAAGGCACTAAACATAAAATTTTATATCTATTTCTGTTTTCGGTTACCATTTGCATTTAAGACAACTTTTACGAACAGTTCTGCAATCAGAAGAGATCGAAATAGTTTTTAAATAAATAAATGTCTGAAACAACGTCTACAAAACATGCAAACAATCTCAATACATGTTTTTACACACTGGAAAATTTCTATAAATGAAATAATATTTTATTTAACACAAAAATGTTTTTACACACAAGAGTTTGTTGCAAACAAGTGCTATCTGCCACTTATATATCGATTTAAATATATTGCAAGGTTATCTTCGAGCAAAGTTTACAATGTGTAACAGAAAGGCTATGCCTAGTCATACGGAAGGATGTGCTACAGACTATCAAACTGAACAACTTTCTCCATGGGACCACCATCGTAATAGTGAAAAAAATTTCAGCTGTCTCATACATTTGGTCGAGTAGGTATTGGAATTTTGTATGGGGCCGTTGATAATTTTTTCGCGATTATGGCGGTGGTCCCATGGAGAAAGTAGTTCAGTTTTATGGTCTGTAGCACACCCTTTCATATGACTGTACGCTTTTTGTTACACGTTGTATACAGGGCTATTTGTAAAACACCACCAACCTCGCAGGAGTGGACATCATAAACAACAAAATTTGTTTTTCGAAAACAGGCAAAATAAAATCGACTTTTCATACAAAATTCGATCAGCTGTTGGGACATAAATGTATGGAGAGTGGATTTTTCTTTTGTCTGTTTTCGGAAAAGTCGTAGAACAAATGTTTTTGTTTATGATGTTAGTAATCTATTCCTGCGAGGTTATTGGTGTTTTACAAATACCCTTGTTTATTATGTGGAGTTTGCCTTCTTTAAACATTTCTGTTTGTTAACGTGTTACGCCGTCCCGGCGCCCACGCAGGTCAAAGGCAGTCTATGACCCTGGTGCGGCTGGCGGCTGGCTGTCTACTTTGAAGCAAATTAAAAGAATTAACAATGTTGCTTTTTAACCGTTTGGTTTCATCTTTTTCATATTTTTGAAGTAATTGGGGGTAGGGATGTGGGGCTCAGATGCGAAATCAGTTCATTAAAACAGATTTTTTTGTTTGTTTGTTTGCAATGCGTATGTCAGTCTCAGAATTTAAAACTCCTCACCAATGTTTTTTCACGTAGGCAGTTTGATCAGAAAATAACATCCACTTTGAGTTTGGTTTATGGGCACTTTGAATAGATATAGATTTTACTAGCAACTTCACCTGCAAGGTCAGAAATTTTCGTACAGGAATAAGACAAATAGTCTAACCTAACCCAGGCCGAAGTCTGTTAGTCTTCTTTCTAAATTTCATCAACATTCGTTCTACATAAGGCGTGAAAATTTAACAAACAGACAAACACGTAGTTACTGAATAATGGAGCCATGTTATCTGAGCTCCTGACCTATCGATCCATAAGCCAGCAGTCTTTCATAAAAGTAAAACTACCTCAATATACGGTAGTTTTTCCTTCAATATTACCTTCCATTATCACCTCACATTTATTACCAAGGGCTACTTCGTAACTGCAATAAATTTTCTCTAGGCACGCTCTTGGAGGGTAACTCGTAGCTTGCACAGTGCGCGACTGTGAACAAAACGCGGTCCGTCAAAGGTTTTAATTATAGTAATAAGGTTTTGTACACTGCGTTTTGTTCGCTCGGGTTACTGGCTGTAATTCGTAGGTTCTGTTGTTTTTTTTTGTGTGGATGATACCTTTTTGTGGGGTTAACTGGTTTGAAAGATATAGGGGTACGAGTATTTTAGAGCATTCTTGATCGCTGTTAAAATTAGATGTAGGCCTACCTTCTAATAGGGGCAGACGGCCCTCTGACCCGTATCGTCACCCGCAATCAGTTTACTGACAGTTTTCGTATTGACACTGACAGTTTTCGAACACGTTTAGTTGCATTGCTAGAATTAGCGCTTTACTCTTTTGATTACCTTTTTAAAGCTAGTTTTATTTAATTAACCTTAATCAATATTTAATAACCAGCTAGATGAACAATAACACCTATAACCGACAACGAAATAAGCAGTAATAAATCTTAGTTTGTCAGTGTTTATAGGCCTAATAGTCGTAAGTGAATAGTGATGGTACCAGTGTAAAAAGAACAATGAGTGGGTTGGGCCCGCCTGGTGTTTGGGCCGCACAGAAGAGGCTGGAGTCTTGGGCCCGGGCAGCCAGGGAGAGGACGTCTAGTGCCAGTAGCGGACAGAGCCACAACTCCACTGACAGCTTTGGCGATGACAAGTCACATGGAAGTCTTAATGTAAGTTGTAAACTACTAAACGACTTTAAGTTAAAGACAATCGTTGAGATTACAACTTTTATCTTGCAAGAGCGTCCTCATACAGTTTTTTTGATAATACTCTAAGTCAAATGTTCTTCAGAGAATAGCATTGATTACTGACTAAAGTTGCTCACTGCGTGCTGAAATTTTCCGTCCATCGTCTTCGTACCGATTTTGTTTTGGTTTGAAAGGTGAATTAGTCGGGAGTGTTCTTAGCTATGTTTGATAACAGAGAGTTGTTGAATAAATATGTAATCTGCCATTTTGTGGTGGCGGCCATCTTGGACTGAGATGGCCGCCTCCACAAGATAGCAGATTACATATTTATTCAACAACTCCCTCAATATCGGTGTCAAATGAAAGGGCTTGACTAGTAGAATGCCATACGCTAGAATAAAGCTCAAACCCAAGATGGCCGCCACCACAAAATGGTGAATATTTTTTTATTCACAACTCCCTCAATATGGGTATCAAATAAAAGGGCTTGACTAGTAGAATAAACAGCATACGACATTTCGTTACGTGACGATTTCTTAGTAGAAAACACGCGTTGCGATTTAGTAATCGCAGTACCCGAAAGGCGCGTTAAGGGACTTTGTTCCATAAAAAATATACCTTGAAATTATGACCCTATGTTTTTTAAATTTTTAATTTAATGTAACTTGTTACACGTATCAGTTTCCGTTATGGTGCTATCGTTAGCAGTCACAATCAGACAAACAAGATCAGAAATAGATCACAAATTAAACAAACAAGTAATTTATGTGGTATTGAAAAGCTACATTGGTCTTTCTGTCTATAGAAAACATAAATCACCAACACCAAATGAAAGAGATAATCATGAAATTAAAGACTTGGTTTAAGTATGTAATTCAATTCACACTAACCATGTTAATGATGAATCAAAGTGTACGAATAACATGTAATAAGATGAAAAAGAAATACATTTTATTCCTTCAATGCCTATATAGAGCATATGAAAAATGTAATAAAAATACGCTCGAGTACGCAACGAACATAATATGCTTCAATGGTATTCCACGATATGAAATCAATACATGTATCTACTCGTAGTTATTGAGGCGTTCATTACGTTGTGTATAATAAAGAATCTGTGGAAATGGCTAGACTTGTTCGAACTAGGTAATTAACTATATCTACTGTTTATTTACTGACCTACTTGTGATTAGAAGACTGGACAATTAACTAAAGCCCGCGGCTTCAGCCGCGCGCAGTTCGGGTATTGCCCACGGGATCTTCCGGGATAAAAAGAAGCCTATGTGCTATTCCCGACTAGAATCTATCTCTGTGCCAAATTTCATCCAGATCCGTTCAGCCTTTTTTCACGTGTTTGAGTAACAAATATCCATGCAAACTTCTACGTTAGACTGATGTTTCGACAATTCAAAAGTGCCTGTTATTGGCCTACTTGAAATAATGCTTTGATTTTAATTTTGATTATTTTCTTGCCCAAAAGTGCAAAGAACATGTTTTATGTTTTCAGGCCAAATTGTTAATATTTTCCCGTTCTACATTTACAATTCACCTACTTACTATTACTTACGCAAAAGAAAATGAATACGGTGATGATTGTTTGTACGACGTTCGCTTTGGTTGGGACGCGGCCTGTACCATTTACGAGTGGTATCCCGCTCCAATTAACAAAAGTGTCATCGAAAACGTCAACATGAAATAACAGTATCCGAACTTTTATCCGAATATCAAAAACCCGGGCATACCTCCCCAAGTGGCTGTCAACAGGACGTGTTTTGACGGGTACAGCCACGGGCAGGCCACTAGTTGGAAAAACAAGAGTGCGAAGCTTATTATTTTTACAATTCAAGAGTTCGAAATAACGAGGTGCTCGCAGTGAAACAAAAGATGGATTCTTACCTATCGTGATGTGGATTATGTTTTTTCGTTCTCTTGTTTATTTGGGTTGATTGTGAGTGTTTTTATACTTTTAAAAGCGTAGCTTAGGTGGTTTGTGTTGCGGCGACCTCTCGCGCCCGGCCCTGGTTCAATCCATGGTCCGGAGCGAGACGAAATGGGAAGCCGTCACCTCCTTCTGCGAAGCAGTCATGCTAGCGAAGGAGGTGGCGGAACGTGAGAGGGAGAGAGCGTCTCTTCCCAGCCGCCGCGGGAGACGCACCGGGCGTCGGGAGCCACGTGGTGGCTACCGGCCACCTTAGACGCGGGTCTGTGGACGGTTAGCTATGGACTAGCTAGCCGTCCGTCCGTCTAATGACGACAGGCCGTCTCGACGGCGCGTTCGTGTTCCACGCGCGCCTCAAAGAGATGTCAGCATAAGGGGAGGGGCCCGCAAGGGCCGAAGCCTGCCGAGGTTGCGGGCCTGTTCGAAAGAGATACCGCGACCCCGGAACATAAAGGGCGAGGAAGGAACATGGATGGGTTTTAGTCAGTAAAAGTCTGACACTCCCTCCCGCTCCGCCCAGAGTGGGAGTAGTCATTTATTGATTTCCCATCCGAAAAAAAAAAGTTGGTTTGTGTTTCTTCGTGGTAGCGATGATTCTTAAGAGATCAGATTAATTTCGTGCAGACCTCTCTCTCAACAGCGTTATCAGTGGCAGAGTATATGGAACAACATAACGAATCACAGTCACACTTTGTGTATTGAATGAAAGTCATACTTGAGAAAGAAAGAAAGAAAAAGCATTTATTAGACCGCACAGGACAAAACAAAATAAAATTATCAGTATTTAAAATTCATAAAAATTAAACATAAATTAAAGAAACAAATCTCGTCCTGTACGAGGCCAAAAGGCTCCTCAGCATGGTGTCATCTCAGCTGTAACATTAAAAAACGTCACAGGCAGAGCTGGTATTCTGATAGGCTCGAAGTGAAGGTGTGAAGTGAATAGAAGAATAGAATAATCATTTATTCGTTAATGGACAGCAGTAACACAATAGAACAGCACATACACATACATTATAACAACAAACAGCTTAATAATTAATTAAAACAGCTCATAACGAAAGGGTAACCAACTCAGCATATGCTGGGTGTAAAACACTCAGCGCTGGTTTTCAGTAGGCCCCCGCAGTGACACACGGATGAGGGTAGTAGGTAGTACATAAATAATGTTATTTTATTAAATTCCTAAGTGTGTAATAAATTAATATACAATAAATATTTTTGTAATAGAGGAAAACATAGTTATGTTATTAAGTATTGTTATTAGATACGGATAACAATAAAAATAAAGCTAGTTAGTAGCTAGTCATTGTTCATGTTACTTATTTTATTTAGGCTTTTTGGCTTTCGCTGCTATAATTCGTTACACGAATTAACAACGTGCGACAGAAATTAAAAAATCCCTCCGGCAAGCCGCAGGAGGAGGTAGATTTCGGAGAAGGTGCTGGAGCGTCCGACTATTGAAAATTTTATAAAGAGTTGTACTTATGTGTAAAATCTACAAAAAAAAATATGATTTCAAAATCGATGTCCTGTAATGGCAAGTTTACCCTTTTTAAATCCTCTCATAAGAGTTTAGCATGGAAACGCCCTCAAATTTCTTGTCATATTTTTTTATTTCGAAAACTGTAAGTTTTATCGCCAAACTTCAATGGTGTTAATTGTAGAGTAAACAATCAAAATGTTTACTGTTTCGGAGATATGATTTTTTTTTCGCAAACATTTTGGAAATTTCAAACCCCTCCCCAATTTAGGCGTTGCATCAAAAAGTTTCAATATTAAGTTGTCCGTATTCTTACTAAAAATAAAAAATATAAAACGGTTCAAAAATTTTCCAAAGGAAAAAAGTTATGGCCAAAAAACTGATTTGAAAAACCGCCCCCCCCCCCCCGCCGCCCCCCATGGACGAATTCCGGCCATTCACAAACTTAGCCTAAGTTTTGACCTTTTCGATTTTTGGCCAAGTTTGAAAGCAATCGGTTCATAATTGCGTCCTGTAGAGTGTGGCTAAATTTTGCTTGTCACCCATATAACACCCGTATACATATATATCTACGTAGGTGAGAGACCAATAGGTAGTTTTTTTTTTAAAGGAAATCTACCTAAAAACGCACGTCAGCAACGTCAGCGCTCAATCATCATCGACATCCATCTTCCAACTGTAACTAACTACTGGCTGGCTAACAGACTTTTCTAGCTCCATGTTGATGGCTTTGTTTGGCATCAAGCCGTTGTGCTACCGAATTGTTATTATTTATTTAAACTTCATGTGCAATAGCGTTATACAACGCATAACGAAAAGGGTATAGTCATATGAAAGGGTGTGCTATAGACCATCAAACTGAACAACTTTATCTATGGGACCACCGTCATAATCGTGAAAAAATAATCAGCTGTCTCATACATTTGGTCGAGTAGGTACTCGTATTAGTATTTAGTATGGGGCCGTTGCAAATTTTTTCGCGATTACGATGATGGTTCCATGGAGAAAGTTGCTCAGTTTGATGGTCTGTAGGACATCATTTCATATGACTGTACCCTTTCTCTTACACGTTGTGTAGGCGGACTTAATCCCACAAGGCATTCTCTCAGAATTGTAGTAATGTGGTCGAAGGTACGCAAAACGGCCGCGCAACTGGCGCTGGTTACTCAACCAGCGCGGCCGTTTCCATTGCTGCCAAAGTTGCGGTGGTTGCGGGCCCTAATATACAAACTAAACCATTTAGTTTTGTATGTAATACTTTAAGAATACACAAATATACACAGGCGAACTTATCACATATTTTCTATTAGCCGGTTTTCATTCTTCATTATATTAAGAAGTACCTACCTAATATTATTTAAAGAATAACGACCATGAAACCCTATGGACACTTTTGGATGTGATAAAAATATCGGAAAAACCGCTACTGGGCGAGAGGAAAAATAAAGTAACAGTAGGTCTCCGGGGTGAACTTAAGTCTGATAAAGTTGTAACAAATGTGACAAGTAAAAATATTAAGAGAGGAAACACCTGGGACTGGCCTCTTTTTGTTTTCCAAAATAAAGTTAATCTCAAGTACCTAGTCATGAGCCATCATCGGAATTGTTCGCCAATCAAAAAATTCATGAGGAGCCAAAAGCAATGGGTAACAGTAGTAGCTATAACGCACACGTGGTCCGGTTTAATCACTATTTCGAGTTGGCACTAAAATTTCAATATGGCTACTACAATGATCGCGATGGTCGCAGCAGGCGACTTTTTCACTCATAATTTAGTGACAGAAGAACCACTCCTGTACAAAACTATTTTGTTTATTTGGTTTACATATAACAAAGTAATTTGGGGGTTAAACTGTAAACCAAACACGGCATAGTAGTTTTTAAGTTTATTCATTACAAATATACACACACACAAAAATACAAATTCCTCTTTATAATATTAGTGTAGATAAACATCCATGACTCGGAAACTATAATGTCCATGCTTATCACACAAATATTTGCTCCTACTGGGATTTGAACCCGGACCCTATGTAACATAGGGCAGCCTCACTACCGCTGCGCCATTCGGTTTGTTTTGTATGAAACAAAAAAGCTGGCTTGAAGCGAAAAATGCCAACACCACAGTAAGTTTAAAACGATTTTCTAAATTACTTGTAACAGTTTGCGCGTCGGGTAACACGGTAACACCATATGAGTCCAAGCGAGCGTAATTATTTGAGTCACGTAAATTCGGTTTCATACATACTTGGGCTCATTTTAAATCGTCACGTAACACAAACCAGACTTTCGTATGGAAATGTGGCGTAAATTACGCGACTCATACTCATAATTACGTTCCCTGGGCGTCGCCCCTGTGTACAGAACTTCTGAATCTTTCTGCTTAGTGGTCGTTATAATTGAATATTGCTCGTGAATACGGCTCGCAATTGTTGACTTTGTGTTTGTATTCATACGTATGGGCTTCGATGTAAATAAAGGCCGAAGTGCCGTACTATATCATACTGGTATTACAAAGGAAACTTTTGTTTGTAAGGGATTTGCGTAAAAACGGGTTATGAGATTGTTATTTTAATTATTCAGCTGTTTTCGAAGTTCGGGTCTTGATTCTTAGAAAATGGATATAACAATGGGTTGTAATTTATTATTTAAATGTCACATTGTCCCACTGTATCATAATAAGGGGATAAAAGTGTCATACATGTGTGGTTGATCATGACAAACATCTATACATATACATACATCCATACACATATTGTATATTTACAACAAGCTTTCGCATTTATAATTAAGTCTAAAGTCACCAATTCGGCTTAATAGCATGGTAATCAATGGTCTCATTTTCTCTGTATAAAAAGAGATCAATGCCCAGCAGTAGGATAGTTGATCACTTTTTGAGTGAACAAAAATCATGGAACTCGCGTGACCGTCACGTACGCTTTTCGTAGCAGCTACGCCGTAGCAGCTACGCCGTAGCAGCTACGCCGTAGCGGGTCCACCAACGAGACTTCACTTCTATCAGTTGTCACCGCATGTTTTTATTTTGCAAGTACAATACAATACAATGTCTTTATTTTTTCTCTTCACAAAGGTTCACATAGTGTTCTTAAATAAGTTGTAACAATGACTTTTTAACAAAATGCATAATATTATGTTCCTTTGTGAGAGACTGGCGTCCATACTAGGATACCCTGTGTGACGGATCCCCAGGCTCTCACCTCGAATTAAATGTATTTACTTATAATATAATAGTTAATTTGAATACATAGATAAATGATTTAATGCAGAAGGGAAAAAGGCAGACTAACTAAATTAACGCAAACTAATTAAAATTAGTATGGTGTAGTGTGATGGGTGCGAAGTAAAGTGTCCTGTGAAGTGTGTAGGTGAAGTGAGTAGGTGATGTGTGTAAATGAAGTGTGTGAGGAGAGGTAGGATGCTAGTGTGGGCGTAAATGTGTCGGGTGATACAGTCATGAACTAGAAAATGATAATGACATATTACGAGGGTACAACAAGTAACTGCTCAGTAGTGTCATAGTCTAACTTTTGCAACCAGTTTGAAACTTTAATCTTGCAATGTTTATACGGGAGTGAGTAAACTGACAAGCTTTTATTAATTTTGTTGTACAAATAGTTTGCAAGAAAACCAAAATGCCGACGGGAGAAAGTGGTGTAGAACTGAGTAGTAGGACAAACTGCGTGTTTACGTCGCTTGCCATCAAAAATACCAGGATCATAGGGAAGAGAAGAATGCCTGCGCAATACGGTATTTAAGATGAACAGTTGCCGCACAGTTAATACTCCAGTTCTCTCGTAAACTTCATTGGTTGGAAATAAAAAAGGCAAGTAGGTTCATTCAAGCCCTACTAATTTCAGTCTCAAATACTTTGAGCTTTATTCATAAAGTCTTTATTTGCAACAGAATATGGAAGTGAAACTCCATTGTGTTAGTTTCTTATTCCTAGGGAAATTGCTTTGCATAGTTTATTATTAACAAAGGTTCGCACGCGCAAAATTAATAAATATGTAAATAGGGGACAATATTACTTTGAAGTGGGAAACTTCTCTTCAAATCGCAGGGAATTTGAAATGAGATTATGTGATTATAAAACTTATTTGGCTCGTATAAGAGCTGTTACCTGCCAAAAGATATAACGTTTTACAAGAAAATCAAACCCGCCTTGTATATCAACCCTTTGAGTCGTCACTCAGTGGATGCAAGAAGACGGGTGTCATCGCCGAGGAAGGTCTAGAAAACGCTGGGGTGACTACTTGGAGAAAAGTGGAAGGCTATAGGGGACGCCTTTGCCCAGCAGTGGGACAAAGTAGGCTTATTTAAAACCCACATAGACATGTTACTGACACGCCACTGTTGATTCTAGCTTTCAGGAGTTACAGTGGTTTGGGCGTGTGTGGCGGGCTTGTCCCAATAAAAAAAAGGCACTTTACTGAGTCAATTCAGACTCCGACGGAAAAATCTTTCACTAACAAACTAATTATAAAAAAGGATCCACAAATTCAATAATGAAAACATAGAATTATTAAAAAGTACAACAACACCTATTATTATCTAACAAATTAATTTCAAAACGACGATATTTTTGCTAACAAATAAGAAAAGCTCCTAAACTAATTTAATTAAATCATAACCTGACATAATATTCGCGCCTTCTCATTTAATTTTACTTGTCACGACGAATTGGCCGACTTTAAGGGAAAACTTAATTGAATTATTCTCCCTTGAATCATTCAGAAAAAGGCAAACAACAGTGATTAGCCTAAAAAAGCTTCTGGGAGAAACCGACGCCATTTTGGATAAACAACGACTAATTAAATATTGTAATTATTCTTTTCAATTTAATTTTTCTTTTGGGTCTTGGCTTGGGCTTCCAGTCTTAGTAGGTCGGGTAAAATTATATTATGTTTCGTGTTATAACTTTGAAAATGCTTTAGGTCCTGTTTAACTTGCTCGGGTCGATCTTTTAAATATATTTTATGTAGATAATGAGGTAGAGATAGAGATAGTACTAAAGGTTTTACTAAGCAATTTTCCTTATAAAGAGAAATACTTACATATTTTACGTAGAGTGACTTTAAGCAGTTTTTTGACTACGGCAAATCCAATAGAAAGGGTAATGATATTAGCAGTGTATGTATGTATGTTTGTATATCTTTTGACGACCCGAATGGTGCAGCGGTAGTGAGGCTGCCTTACGTTCTTAGGGTCCCGGGTTCGAATCCCGGTAGGAGCAAATGTTTATGTGATTAGCATGGACATTTGTTTCGAGTCATGTATGTTCATAATATGTATAAAAGTATGTATTTATAAACAAAAAGTATATATGTAGTATATCAACTATCTGGTGAACACGAAACAAGCCTTGCTTAGTGTAGCACTAGATGGCGATGTGTGTAATGTCCAGCGATATTTATTTATTTTATATTTACGGATAATTTTTCTCAGCATCTAAACTATTCATCCGGTTTTGATGAATAAGGTGTTAGTCGATTCGTTATTATAGCCCGAGTAATATAAGCTAACCAAAAAAATACGAAGACATGTGACATCTACCAATCTGCACGCTGCTGGGACACAGAGAGAGAGAGAGACACAGAGACAGAGATCCCTCTCATAAAGAAGAGGCCTGTGTCCCAGCAGTGGGAACATTAATAGGCTGATGATAATGATGATGATGAATATAAGCTACATTTTAACCAACTTTAACAATAGGAGCCGATTAGCCGGTCGATTGTCTTATTCCATTTATCCCCCTTAAGAGAATCCCCCATAAGGGGGAAAACTGGACCCTAATGTAAGACTAATTCAGAAAGTCCCCTTTTCATTTTGATTTGTTCCACTCATCATCATCATCAGCCTATAATGTTCCCACTGCTGGGACACGGCCTCCACTCAATGACAGGGACTATTACTCCACTATTACCTAGCAAACCCTCGAATTTAATTAGAGTGCGATTTTTCAGTAGTATGGTTGTTTAGTGGTAGTATACACCAAAAATTCTTGTTTGACATGATCAGTTCAATACCTTCTTCCCAAGTCTTGACCTCACAAAGACTTTACCACAGAAGTCGATAAAAATCGATACAATCAATTGATTTATAAATTATAACGTTAAAATAACAATTTGTCACTGGTACGGCGGTAAATATTGAATCAATCAGCTGCCTATCAGTTTTGGTTGATTGATCGCGACCGGGGCAAATGTTTTTAAGACTCATATATTTTTCCTTGAGTGAAATCACGTGTCGGTGTCGTTGACCGTTTTTTATTAGGCAGTTTTCCATTAATTTTTTAAAATCTACCTATTGGTCTCTCACCTACGGGGATATACATATTATATTTACGTATGTATATGGGTGACAAGCTAAATTAGCCACACTCTACAGGTCGCAATTATGAACCGATTGCAAACGATTCAAACTTGGCCAAAAAATCGAAAAGGTCAAGACTTAGGCTAAGTTCGTGAATGGGTGGAATTCGTCTATGGGGGGCTGCGGGGGGGGGGGGGCGGTTTTTCTAAAATCACTTTTTAGGCCATAACTTTTTTCCTATGGAAAATTTTTGAACCGTATTTCATTTTTATCATTCTGAGTTAGAATACGGACAACTTTAAATTATTTTTTTAATGCAACCCCTAAACTGGGGAGGGGGTTGAAATTTCCAAATTTTTTGCGAAAAAAAGTCATAATATATCTCCGAAACAGTAAACATTTTGAACGTCGCAAATACATTTTTTTAACGCAAATTGTTTACTCTACAATTGTTACATTTGAAGTTTAGCGATAAAACTTATAGTTTCGAAATAAAAAATTATAATTTAAAAAATTGAGGGCAATCCATGCTAAACTCTTATGAGAGGATTTAAAAAGGGTAAACTTACCATTACAGGACAACGATTTTGAAATCATATTTTTTTTTATATTTTACACATAAGTACAACTCTTTATACAACTTTTCAATAGTCGGACGCTCCAGCATCTTCTTCGAAATCTACCTCCTCCTGCGGCTTGCCGGAGGGATTTTTTCTTTTGTCATCACTTATAATGTTCATGAAGTTTGGATTGAGGTTTACAGTTTTGTAAAAAACGTTCAGTTAAAGTTGTAGTCTGGAATCTGGATTTGAGCCCGATTGACGGCAATAGGCTCGCCCCTTCTTACATGTGACCTAAACATAACCCTTCGGCAATAACATGGTTAAGTTTTGCGTTGTGTTCTTATTTACAAGATTAACTATTATGTAAGTGTATTGGTGGATTGTAAACGATCATAGTTTTTATGCTTTCTTAATTCTGTACCTTTTTTTCCGATGGGAAATCGTCAAATGACTCCTCGCGCTCAGGGCGGAACAGAAGGGAGTGTTAGACGTTTACTGACTAAAATCCATCCATGTTCCTTCATCGCCCTTTGTGTTCCGGGGCTACGGTACCTCTGTCGCCGCCCCGGGGCTTATTTCTGTACTTAACTTTATAATAATGATCGAAAATCTGATGGTGCATCCACACCGCAGTTACATTTTGTGTAGCAACACTGTGCAACACGGTGACATTAGGTAACAATCTGTAACTTTTGTGGCTACTTGTTAACAAAGACTAACTTTCAACTAAAAGCGAGATGCACAGCATCTCTCCTATGTTATAGTGACATAATGACCTGGCGAAATTTGCGGAAATCAGCTTGATGCGAGTCGCACGGGACCGGTCAATGTTACCGGTCAAAGCTACACTTGGGGGAGGCCTATGTACAGCAGTGCACGTCTTTCCGCTAAAATGATGATGATAACAGTGACATTCTCTAACAATATGTAATACTAACACGGCAACATTTAATAACAATAATTTTTATTTTTGTTATACTCGTAGGATGTCGTTCAGTAACATTTGGAAATGTTGCTCTACAAAAAGTAACTGAGGTGCACCTTTAAATAATTAATCACATTTAGTTCATACCCAAACTGCTATTGAAATGGCATAATTACTCGTATAATCAATAGCAATATGGAGCGTATTTGAACGTAGGTTATACTCGTATTTGATTTTATTTGACCTAAATGGCCTTTTATATATAATTATGAATGCAAGCTGAAATAGACCAGAAAAAATGGTAGATTAACCCTTTACGCATAAATAAATTTATCCAAATACTCGCAGAGAAAAATGAGCATCAAAATATAATACCTAACGTAAAAATGCTCGTTTCATAAAGTTATAAAGTGCGATATTGCGTATAAGAAAATGCTAGAGGGAAACCAAGGATTTTCCATCGGAGGTCGGGTTTTACTTTACACTACGTTGCAAGAAAAATATTATAGTACTTAAGCCTCTTATATTTTTATTTTGCCAGACAAAGAAGATTATTATTTTTCCTTTGAAAAATGCGTGAGCGTGTTTTCTGCAAAACAAAATAAGGACTTACTTACCTACTTATTAAATTAATAAGAGGTACGTATTTTTATATACTTCGGAGTTGCTTGATCAACAAACAATATTTATATTCTCCGAAGTATATACTAGAGATAATTTAGTGCAGTTGAGCAGTATTGAAACCTTAGAGAAATGAACTGCGAGTGGCCCAGACCACATAAAAAAAAAGAAAAAATATGCTATAAGTTCTGAACTAATTTGGTCGGCACTGAATAATTTATTTGATGTTCATTACTGTTCTGAAATATTATATATTCATAATGTTATTTATTTAACTCTGAATAACTAAACTAAACTTTTTTCTTATTAATTAAAGTAAGTGGCTACTTAATTACTTGGGTACATATTTTTAACTACTCGTGTCTTTATATTTTACGGTCTTCATGTTTTGTTTACGCAAAAACGTAAAAACTACGCGTCTTATATTATTTGGAATCTTTCTGACGGACTTTAAATATTGGTATTTATCCACCTTATTAAATCATTTCCAATTTTCAGAATGCGTGTAAAATAACAATTAAAAAAGAATATTTAAAAAAAATTACCTTTATATAATATGAATAAAATATTAAGACTTTGAAAGTCATCTTTCTTTGGTATTTTTCTGTCGACAGGAGATGTTGATACCCAAGGAGCAATGCCGCGTGCAGCCGCTAGCTTCCGAGGGTCGGGCTGCCAGCTCGCTGCCTCACGCCCGGCTGGCCAGGACCCCCTCCATATCCTCGCAGAGCAGCCTTGACAGCGGAACTTCTAGAGCTACTGTGAGTACCTATAAGAATTTATAAAACTAGTTTCTTCTTGGAACTGGGTCCACAAGAACGTACTAATGTGATAAAACGGTTTACAAACCATAAATCCAATTTACGGTCTATCCGTGTTCCACATTTAAATCCATTTACCCGTTTTAAGACGTGAAAATGATACAGACAGGTAATCGGCAGGCAGAGTACGTACTATTTATACATAGAAGGAGAAGACGGTAGCACTGTGGTTCTTCTTACAGTCTCACCAGGGATGTGCCCTAATAGGCGTTGCACAATAGTTCTGAAGCTAGTCCTCTTCAGACGACCTCCGTTATAGTGAAAAAAACTTTTTTGCAAAAAATATAATCGACTTCACACAAAAAAGTGAAAAATAACTTTAGCTTTAGAAGTCGGTGACAAAAAAACTAAATCAATCAAACAAAGGTCTGAAGAGGACTAGCTTTTTAGTGGTTCATATGTGCTTACCCTTTCACAGCGTCACGGCGTGATTTTTTGTTATGAACTGGTGTAAACAATAGAGAGACGTGAGATTTCAGCAATCCCAGTACATTTGCTATCATTTATTAAGGAGTTCCCGTCGCCTATCTTCCAAAGTTCTTCATCAGATATTTACCAAATTGAAATGGAATCACTCCAAGAACGTACTCTTCCTAAAACGACCCAAATCGCTTCTGGTGTGCCTATAAAATTTAAGGAATTCCCTCTATTTCTCCAGGATCCCATTAAATGGAACTTAACACATCTAACTGTCGAAATCTGGGTGTATTGTACACTTCTGCGTACTCCCTCAGAGCATACAGGCGTGATGTTACGTCACTATGTTACATAAACAATAAACAACCAAGCGATTGCAGCAATTACTGCAGCTTTGCCGTGTACTTTTGAAGAGTTCCATTGATATCTCCGAAGATCAGCGTCAGATCTTAACCAAATTGAAATGGGACCACACGGAAAGCACCAGCTATTAAATAAAAAAAGAATCATCATTATCGGTTCACCCAGTCGAAAGTTCTGAGGTAACAAACACAAAAAAAAAAGACGAATTGATAACCTCCTCTTTTTGGAAGTCGGTTGAAAAAAGTAATGACGGAATAACCCAAAAGGCTTCCTTTTCAAACAAGATCTATTTTGAAAACCTACTTCTTAAATCGATGTCTTATATTTGGTCCGACCGCAGTACGTAGCAATCTAGATAGCTCTGTCGGTTGCCTCGTTTAAGTCTTACTACCTTTATGTCTTGAAAAAGAAATACATAAACTTCGTATAGAAAGAACCGACGCTATCTAAATACTTTCAGAATAATCGGCAATCAGTCAGGATTTCGTTTAGACAATGCTGACCATTTGAATCCATTGAACGCTCCACACGTTCCGAAAGGAACGCTGCCTATTATGCTTGCTTTATGTGTATATCAACCCAATTTCATGGCAATTTTAGTCTTTATTTACGTCTCCAAACGCTCTAGTTTAAGACTACCTTTCACCATCATCATCCACGGCCTGACTTCACCCACTGTTGGGTATAGGCCTCTCTTTGCTTGTGCCTTGGCACAAGCAAAGAGAGGCCTATACCCACGCTCTTTTACCAGCCTTATCCAGGATATTCCCGAAATGGCGACAATGTATGCCCATCTCGCCGCCGGACGACCAACACTTCTCCTTCCATTCCTTGGACACCACTTTGTTACAGCTTTACTCCACCTGCCATCATCGCGCCTTGCTAGGTGTGTGCCTAAGTCCAATTGAGTTCCATAGCCCTACCTTTCACCATCGTCTTCCTGCCCTTATCCTATTCTACAGGGTGTAAACAACCTCATCACGAAGCTGTCAACCAAGCATTCTGTACATCAAACTAATTAACATTAGGCAAAAATTGCTGCCTGAAACAACTTTTTTTTGTGGTGGAAAATCATGTTTTGTGGTAGAACTCAAATGACCGCACTTAAAACATTGTGCTGGTGTATGAATAGTACGGGGGTCGTAAAAGTTAATTAGTAAAAATTTTACATTAAAACTTGTATTTTTTTAAAGTTGTCGAAAACTTGCAACTTTGACCCCCAATATCTCCATAACTAGAAGGTTCCCGGGCCTCGATTCTGCTATCACAATAGTTTCAGAGTAGTTGATCATTGATTTCATTATGGTCAAGTTCTGTCAAATTTTGACAAGTTTGTTAATTCTACTAACATAATGACGCCATTATGACTTTGAATGGTCAACCACTGGCACTCCATTGAAAGAAATGTCGCAGAATGATAATCTCGTAGGTACATGAAATCTGGCATGAATAAATGTTCGCATTTAGTAGTAGATTTCGAAAATGATTTGTACTAAGGGTTTTATAATAATGACAATACGACAATGCCATTAAAACACAATTTTATTACGAGACCATTGACCGACCATTATGAATTTAGCAGATTACGAACTTTATGCAAAATGACAATGGGATGAGAATGGAATCGTGTTGGAGTGACGAATTTATTAAAATAGCAGAATTTGTGTAGAACAAAAATATGACCGCAATGACAAATAATTGCGAGAAGACTAAGTACCAGTCGGCTTCGTTAAGAGGTGTTTTACACCTTTTATATGGGGCCGACTCTTTCAACACGTTTCCTTCTTGCATTTTCCCCTGAGCTCATGGAATCGTCTACTCCTTTCTCTTATCATATAATTCCTCACACAATATATCCATATGGCCTTCCTCTCCCTTTCAATTATTTCACAAACCTATTTACATAGCCCTACGTTTACCACAAAAAATGAGAAATGCGACACAAAACAACAGACAACAAATATTTCATTTGGATATAAAACATTAGGCCCATATGTGTAGCATTTGAAGCTGCAATCTGCTAAATACATAATCAGCGCTAAAATGTGCTGCCTTTCCAATTTACGCTGCGGTTGCCTCGCTGAGCCTACGCTCGGCGCTAATAAATTAGATAGCTGTTGTGCCATTCTACATGTTTATAATTTTAAGAACTATAATGGTAGTGATAATTGCTCTAAAAGCTTGAAATTTTACACAAGAGTTAAAGTGAGAATCCATTAAAGATTGTTGAAAATAAAGGATGGACAATCACGCCAGGCAGACAGAATTGTTTCATATCCTATCCTACTAATATTATAAATGCGAAAGTTTGTGAGGATGGATGTATTCTTATTCTTATTCTTTATTGCACACAAAAAAAAACATCAAATATACATGTAACTTGCAATAATATAGCTTATGTACAAAGGCGAGCTTAACCCAGAGTTGGGTTGGGTTGGGTTGGTTGGGATGTATGTTTGTTACTCTTTCACGAAAAAACTACTGAACGGATTTGGACGAAATTTTGCCCACAGACAGATTATAACCTGGATTAACACATAGGATACTTTTTATCCCGGTAATAAGATCCCATGGGACAATTATCAAACATCACGCGGGCGAAGCCGCTGGCAGAAGCTAGTATATTCTAATTATGATTTTTACAGTCATCATCATCATCATCAGCCTATTAATGTACCTTCTACTAGGACACGTGCCTCCTCTCTATGAAAGGGATTTGCGTTTTTTTTATGAGACAGATGGGGGTTTTTCTATAGTAGGTACTCAACTGTTAAGCAGGTGCATAAGCCTGCTAAAAATATAATTATTTTTTCACACATACTCACATTACAACTCAAACTTTTACAAGTCACCCTCAAATAGATCAGGGTACAGTAAACTATTTTTATAGAACACAAACATCATAAAGTGAGCTAGATATCCCCTTCAAATAAATTAACGAAACGGTTTATTAAAATACTAGCTGACCCACGCAACTTCGTCTGCGTCACATAAGAGAGAAAAACGAAAGTTAAACGATAAATGGACTACCCAACACAAAAAAAAAATTTCAATTTGAACCAGTAGTTCCTGAGATTAGCGCGTTCAAACAAACAAACAAACAAACTCTTCTGCTTTATAATATTAGTATAGATTCCGGGTACAATAAACAGCATGCAATGAGCTACCATATTGCAGTAGACATCTAGAGTATAAATCTAATCTGTTACAAGAGATGTCACAGACTGCACGATGCATGGCTTAATCAATCAACTCATTCTGTCAACATCCAAAGCTAGTTACAGAACATCACACTCACCACACACCAACCAGATTATTAATTACAATAAATTAATTATTTGCCCATCCTATGCTAATACAGGCCACTCAAATATGCCACAGTATACATATTTCAATAAGCCAACCACGACACATTCGGAATTAATCATGAGGCCTTGGGGCACTGTGAAAACTATACCACACAACGTTTCATTTTAGTTATTCTGTTGAATACACGTGCTCATGACATTTGTCAGAGCTCTGTGTTTTTTGTTAAAGGTTACGAAAATAGTGATTTGTTCTATATTTTGCGAAAATCTGTGTCAGTAAATAGTAATATCTGCTGAATTTGGAAATAGGCAATGTGGGTTCTTCACAAATAAATAATATGTCTATTTGCAATTTCGAAATAACAGCTTTTTACTAAATGATTATGAAAGTATGAGTACAGTTTAAAACATTGTTTTATTTCGTGTACTGCCTGTTATATGTCTCTTTGTTTCGGTTACTTTCCGAAATGGCTGGCCCGTTTTTTTTACTGGCAAATAGTTGATGTCATTAGGAGCAAACTCCGCGCAAAAAAATGAAACCCTTGAAATTGTAAAAAATCCGATTCCGGTAGTAATTTCAAGCAGACGAAGGTTGCGGACAAAAGCTAGTAATAAAAACGTTCCTTACAGTATAGGCTTGGCAAACTTAACTTATAAAGAATGTGGAAGGAATACTCGTTAACTAGGATGTGGGAAGATCAAAGTCACATAATCGTCCATCATAGTTATCGGTAGTCATACTGAGATTTCGCAAAATATAAAAGTTTAAAACAACTAGACCATCATGCTGCATCGCCCGAAATAAATTCTAATTCTTATAATAAGGGTTAGAAAACGAAATCACTTTTTAATTCACAAGAACTTTCAAGAATATTTGCTGATACAGAGTCCTGATATCATCATCATCTGCGGCGCCTTTTCCCAACTATTTTGGAGTCGGCTTCCAGTCTAACCGGATGCAGCTGTATTTAACATGGAGCGACTGCGTATCTGACCTCCACGACCCAGTTAGTCCTGGGTAATACGATACCACTTGGTAAGACTGGTTGTCAGGCTTTTTGGGCCACTGACTACCTGTAACAGAGTCCTGACATACAGGCTGTAAACGAACTCTTGACGAAGCTGTGGTTGTTGATGGGGCTACGATATTTTTTTGTTGTGATAAAAAAAAAACAGGTTATACGGTAAAAACTCAATGCAGCACACTTAGCTCCATGTTCACTAAAAAGATGACGGTCTGATTATCAAAAAACAGCTGTTTAATACACATTTTTACATGGGAACATGTCACATTGACTGCTGTTTTTCGATAAACAGACTGTTATCTTTTCGATGAACATGGATCTTAAAACATTATGCTGATGGATGATTTGAATAGTAAACAGATCATCGAGGCTATAGGCATGACGACAATATCACAAAATTGCTAATCTATTTAGTTCGTCTGATAGAGTATTGAAAAATAATGGATACGTATTTTTTTGTTTTTGTAAATCCTTGATTATTGACATAATAATAATAATAATAATAATTTATTTATTCAAGTAGCTTAGACTCATTCAATTTTGTTAGTATAACTTAAAACTATGTTAGTAAAACAGTGACATTATTGTAACAAACACAAAAACATTAAAAGCTGATACGACTAGATCATTCCGCACCGTGACTCACCCCGGTGTCATTCCGTAAGAAATAGCACCGCAGCGATTCACGTATGTGCAATCCAGCCGGCTTGCAATCATATTTAGAATACTGTTGGAGCTACCCCGCACCCTCCACACCAGTGATGCACACCTTTTGCGCATAGTTGTGTAAAAACAATTTACATGTGCATCGGCGAACATCCCTGATGCGCTACAGAAACGGGGCAGCCCCACCAGCACCCGAAATGCGTTGTTATATTGAACACGGAGGGCGCTGTACGATCGCTGCGTATATCTGGCCCACAAGCTGCACGTGTAGAAGGTAGTGCAATAAGCTCTAAAGATAGTAATTTTTACTTTTAAAGAACAACGTGCAAACCTGCGAGCCAACATATTCGATCTTACCGACAACGCCCTCCGCTCACGCTCAATATCAGAGTCATCATCGAGAGCAGGTGTTAATATATGACCGAGATATTTGAAAATGGAAACACGTTTTAGCGGCGTCCCATTTAGCCGCACTAGTGGCATATTTTGCACGTTTCTACGACCTGCTTCGAATACCATGACCTCTGACTTCTTACAATTATACATCAACCCGTGTCTTTGAGCATAATCCTCACAGATATTGACCAGCCTTCTAAGGCCACAGATTGATGCGCTCAGCAGCACCATGTCGTCTGCATAACTAATGTTATTGACGCAGATCCTGTCAATGTGACACCCAACTCTGGTGCTACTGAGCTCACCAATCAATTCGTTTACATATAAGTTGAAAAGCGTTGGTGAGCACAACCCTCCCTGCCTCACCCCGCATTCCAACTCATATGGACGAGAAAAGCCTCCAGCCCATCGTACAGAGTTTGACTGGTTACTGTACCAGAACTTAAGGATGTTGATGAAACCTATTGGTAGTTTCTCATCTTCTAGCTTCTTCCAGAGCAAATCATAAGTAACCAGGTCAAAAGCCTTTGATAGGTCGAGAAAGCAGGCGTAAACCGGAGTATTACGCTGTGTGTAGTAATTGACAGCATGCTTAAGGCACAGCACTGCACTTTCTGTCGATAAACCAGGTCGGAAACCGAACTGATTATCGTGAATCTTTATATTACTGTTTAAGTGTACATTGAGCATGCTGTCAAACACCTTTGCTATTACAGTAGCTAGCGATATGGGCCGATAGTTACTGATGTCAGCGAGGTCGCCAGTCTTGTTTTTAACAATGGGCACCACTACAGTACGCATCATATCACTTGGCAGGTAACTGTGGCTCACACAGAAGCTGTACAGCATTGCCAGAACACGGGCCAGGTGAGGGCCACTATATTGCAGATGTTCGATGCTCAGCCCGTCATGGCCAGGGGATTTACCCTTCGACATTGATGAAATTGTCCTGGCAACCATTTTGGCATTAAATTTAATTCCACTTTACATAGATAAGACACATCAAAACTCGGGAGTCCCCGGATCGTGACATCAGAAGTCACTAAAAATTATACCAAGGCGTGACGTATTGAGAATTTTAAAGTCAGTAAGTCGTGTGTTCAAACCCAGGCAGACGCATAACTTTGTGTAATTTATTTCATCACCACTGCTCTCAAATACGGTGAAGGAAAATATCGTGAGGAAACCGACATGTCCTAGAACCAAAAAATCGAAGACATAATGTGACATCTAAGGTCTACCAACCCGCACCTGGCCCTCGTGGTGGATTATAAATATAGCCCATATGCAAAAACGCGCTTTAATGACGGGAGTCACAGACACCATCCCGTTTAAAGTCCAGTAGTAACCTTAAAAACTAGTAATAAAAAAGAAAACCTGGAAAATTTTGACTTCATATCTCCGGAACTAAAAGGTATGGTCGCACGTATGGTCTAGTGCAAAAAAAGTAATCGCAAAGACGAAGGGGAGAATAAGCTGTTACACCATTTATATCTAACTAGTGAGTGGTACGTACTTGTAAGTACACAAGGTTAGTACGTGCAGACTGGAAAGGCAAGCAAAATGGAATGCAGGCAAGAGGTATAGACGGCAGATCACCTACTGCGAATTGGTCCGAACGAACGGTTCTAATACTCAGATCCACTTCGTTCTCACTATAACGTGAGCTTTCAGCTTTCAACTTCCCGATAATAATATGGCTTATATGACTGGCTGTTATTGCATTTCACTAGCACGCTTCAATCACTGCAATTTAAACTTTATATCCATGACATAAGTCGTTCTTAACAGTACCTACAGTCGCGTGACCACGTCACACCAACTCAATTAAAAAGTTTATCTACCCAAATATCATAAACCCTCTCTAATGCGTTCAAAAACCATAGGCAATGACCAGCATTACCAACCTGCAGAAATGAACGGTACTGTAATGAACTCATAACGCAACTGTAAACAGTTGCGTTATGAGTTTTAAATTTGGAACAGGTGTCAAATTCAAGTGAGTGTGCTATTCTAGTACCACCTACATTAAATCAGACATCGATAAAAAAAAAAAAAAAAAAAAAACCCCAATTCAGTATGATCCTAATTATAAATCGCACGACATTTTCGACCTCGAGTGACACAAGAATAGTGACTTTGTTCGTTTGCCTATGATTTAAAAAAAAATGACAGATATCCGAAACGCCGCCATTTCGAGCTGTCATTTGTTCGTTAGCTTTTTACTTCCAGTAACCCATTCTTTATTTCTGTCGAAAATGAGTGATAGTGACTCAGAAATTGACATGAATACTCCGCCAGATATCGTAAATGCAGCGACGAATGCAACTAATAACCTGTTGGCACAAACATCAAGGGCCAAGTAACAATGCAGGTCATTTCCCTATGGTTCCTGAACCCATCATAGAGCCCTTATGATATTTGGGTAGATAAAGTAGTGTATGCAACTATACATAATTAGGCATTACAACACTCGTGTGATGCTATTAAGAAACTCGCCTTCGGCTCGTTTCTTAAACCCACACTCGTGTTGTAATGCCCTTCATTATGCACAGTTGCATAAACTACTATTAATAGTCATTCTATCAAAGGGGAAATGACATCGACAGTTTTATTTTTTTATCGTGTAGTTTTGTTTGATAATAAGTAACTTGAACGGCTTAATTCGCTTGAAAATGTACGTCATTCTGTCCAATTTTGATTTTAGATAACGAATGTTTGTGTGTTATGTACACAGTCATCCATCACTGGAATGCAACTAAACTGGCATGGTTTAGTTTAGCTTATTGATATTGAATTAAGAGCGCGTATCCTAAAACTGGCAACGTCGCAAAAGCTGTCAAATATTTACATGTTTTAAGTAATTTGGCAATTTTACTGTATGAAAATAAGAAATATGGCTCTGTAGTGCACTAAAAAATTGAATATGAATTGCAATTAAAACCCTAAATTTGATGTTGTAATCGTTTCAGGTGTAAAAAAGGCAATTGGCAAGTTCCCAAATACTTTTTTTACATCTAAAACTATATATTTCGGTGTTACGATATTAATTATTGCATTCCCTAATCAATTTTTTAGTACACCACAGAGCCATATTTCTTATTTTCATACAGTAAAATTGCCAAATTAATTAAAACGTGTAAATATTTGACATTTATTTGCGACGCCGACGTTGCCAACTTTTGGGATACGCGCTCTTAAAGCCTCAATTCTTTTGCGCTGACGGTCGGTCGCGCACCTACAAGTATACATTGTGTTCTATATGGCACTATACTCTGACGCTGACGTCAGCGGCTATCGATAGCCGTATTTTGTTCTGGCTGACGTCAGATCCGACCGTACGCGACCGACCGTCAGCGCGACAAGAATTCAGGCCTTAGAATGCAAATTGAGCATTATTGGCACCGAGTTAGTATTGTAGGTGGTTAGAACCTAAACAGACAGAGCTGATTATACTGTGCTACGTGCAAAAAGCAAATTATTGACGACCATTATCGACGGCCATCACAATTATCTAAAGCTAGCTAAATCCCCGTTTTTTAATTAAGCTCACCCCGTTTTCTCATTAAATTGAAATACGGCAGAAAGCTGAATGAGTTAAAAAAGCATTATTTGTTTTAAAGGATGAATGACGTTCTCCCCTAATCCAGGTGGGTTCTACTCTAAGGTTATTTTTTTAATATTTATTTAAAAAAATTCCTGCTTGAACGAATAATTAAACTTTATCCAAGGGGGTTTCATTGTTCGCTCAACAAGTTGTATTTTTAAATTATTTGAATAGAATCGAGCTCGTAGCTCGGGCCGATCTTTAGGTTAAGCCGTGCTTGCCTAGATTGGTCTGTGGATGGGTGACCACCGTTACATACCGAGTTTCCTCCGTGCCTCGGAAAGCAGGTTAAGCCGTTGGTCCCGGCTGTCATTTGTAGATTTTCGACAGTCGTAATAGGTGGTCAGTGGCACGAAAGTCTGATGGGGTAATAGTCTTATCAAAGGGTATCGTATTACCCAGTAGATACTAACTGAGTTGTACTCCATGTAAAATACTGATATTCAGATGCGTCTGGTGAGATTGGAAGCCGGCCCCAACATAGTTGGAAAAGGCTACGCAGAGGGTACTTTGTTCTACTGTGTCACAGTAAATACCATATCGCAGTGAACCAAGTTTTTTCGTTCACTGCCATATCGTATTTATGGGTTTATAGTCACGCGGTTAGCACATCTAAACTGTGTTGAAGAGCTATCAATTTCACATTGAGAAGTAAACGGGACATGGAGTTGTTTAAAGTTATAACATCAAAAACTTGTTTAAAAAAAAAACTTGTGGAAAAGTTGGAACTTTGACTCTCAATATCTCCGTAACTTGAAGGTTTCAAGGTACGGTCTAAAAAAATGATCGCAGTGACGAGGAAAACCATTGCCTTTCGGCTACGTTAAGACTTTATTTACACCCTTTGTAAGTAATGGAAATCACTTTCTGTTGCGCGTTATAAAAACATCCGAAGCATTACATTAATACATAAGTAATTCACCAACCCAAGAGGCATAGATCGATTTGATTGTTGAATATTTATAGCCGACTCGCAATAACGTGACCGCACAAAAGTATTGACTTCACTTAGATTTTATTGTAATGCCTGAAGGTGTTCCGAAGTAGGATAAAATGCGGCTTTGAAAACGACGATTGTGCTAATGTAAACTCTTACGTAAGGGAAGATGGATTTTAATTTTAATTTTAATGGCGAAATGATTATAAGATCAAAAAGATTGGACCTCGGCTGTGATGTGGGTCCATCACGGGGACACTAGAGGTAGTCGTAGATATTGTAAAATCTACTATGAAATTCACTATCGGTGCGTCTATTTGTACCTAATAGACTTAACTTTTGATGAAATAATGCACAGTTGTTCTTCTATACTATAAGCCAGGTCAGGTTTCTAAAAAAAATCATGAATAAATAAATCAAAAAGATATTGCAACGCATAGATAATAAAAATATAGGTGCCCGAGTTTTGATGTGTTTTACCATTATCAATATTCATTGATTTACAAAAACAAAAAATACGTGTCCATTATTTTCCAATACTGTAACTGAAAGACTAAATAGATTTGTATGTTTTTGATACTGTTGTCATGCATATTTACTGGTTTAATTTAAATCCCATGTGTGTAGTGCGGTTATTGCCATCGACCTGGCACAAATCAAGACTCCTAGCCTACTGAGAAATTCATAACACAACATCACGCCTGCAATCGCTCACACTCACATTTCGCCAGTTATGTTTAAGGCCAGATTGTTTTCATACAAAGAGCACTGCAGCGATATTGACGCCGCATAACATTGGTCAGTGGGATCAGTTGACCAATTCAAAAATTACATAGGTCGTTTCATCCCGCGGGATCCACCTGTGTGGGATGAGTTTACTAAAGAGCCGTACTGCGCGCTTTGTATGAAAACAAACGAACATCCGAACGCAGTACGACAAATGCACTGCTTCGGCGCTGCAGCGGTGCGACACGAAACGTCTCAATTGAAAGCGCCCTTAGACGAAGCCAGTAACGCTGATGACAGTCCTCAGACAAGCCAGCGCTGGCCTGGCCCGTGTTGATCAAATGAAGCCAATAAAGGAGATAGTTTTTTTTGGGCCCACCTGGTCGTTGCATTTATTATTCATAATAACACCAAAAAAAAGTAACCATTTTACTATGGTTTTAAAGGAAATATTACGTAGAAATGAAAACGGAATCTTAAAATCATAATAAATAAGCTATGTTATGATATTTTTTTGCGAGTCAAATCATTCCTGTTGTGGTCAATGTCATTTGACAGCAAATACTTACGTGAATAGGGGCGTTTTTCTGTTTACAAAAAAAAGTACGGTACCTATCCGTTGGAAATCATATGTGCTACCATCTCAGCGAAGGTACTGGACGGTTTGTTGAATGGCAGCCTTTCAGAGCACGTGACGGTACACGACGCCCAGTTTGGTTTTAAGGCGGGAGTGTCCACGGAGAGCGCCATCTTCAGCCTAAAGCATACCGTCAAGTACTATACCGCGAGAAAAACGTCGGTGTACGCGTGTTTCCTCGACCTGTCGAAAGCGTTTGATCTCGTCGTCTACGATCTGCTATGGGACAAGTTGAGGGGCGCGGGTGTGCCGGCGGGCGATATAGCTCTTCTCAGATACTGGTATGCTCACCAGACAAACCGAGTGAGATGGGTCCGTACGATGTCGGATGAGTACAGGATGGAATGCGGTGTAAGGCAGGGGGGGTTGAGCTCGCCTTTGTTGTTCAATATTTATATGAACCAGCTTATCGAGCGACTAAGCAGTACACGTGTCGGCTGCCACATTGATGGCACTTGTGTTAATAACATTAGCTACGCGGATGACATGGTGCTGCTTAGTCCATCGATAAGCGGGTTAAAGGAGCTACTGTCGACCTGCGAGATGTACGCGGAGGTGCATGGCCTTAAATATAACTCAAAAAAGAGTGAGCTCTTGGTGTTCAGAGCACCTAAACAACGGCCTCGCCGTGTACCTTTGATATATCTCAATGGGGCAGTACTCAATATAGTCAATAGTTTTAAGTACCTGGGCCACGTTGTCACCGGTGACCTGCGGGATGATAACGACATAGAGCGCGAACGCAGGGCGTTGGCGGTGAGGGGCAATATGCTTGCCCGCAGGTTCGCTCGATGCACGGTAGACGTTAAAGTCAGTTTATTTAAGGCGTTCTGCCAGTCTTTCTACTCGAGCGGTCTGTGGGTGTCATATACGAGCCGAGCCTACAACGTTCTGCGTGTACAATATAACAACGTCTTCAGGATGCTATTGCATCTGCCGCGGCGCTGCAGTGCGTCAGGCATGTTTGCTGAAGCACATACGGATGGCTTTCACGCCATTATGCGTAAGAAAGCAGCATCCTTACTGCAACGTTTACGTAACAGTCGGAATGGCATCCTGAAGATGATTGTTGCAAGACCAGATTGCCTCATCCAAAGGCACCTGGTGGAGGTGGCTTTAGGTTTAATTTAGTTAAATAGTTTATTGTTACCTACTAACATTACTAACATATCAGATAAGCATAAATTGTTACTAACTTATTACTAACAATCTATGGACTTGGTGGACAAGTCTGAAATAAATCATTTTTATTTTTTTTTATTTTATAATTATTATAGAATCAGAAAGAATATAAAAATAAATATTATTAAACTATGAGCATTTTTAATTTATAGGTTTACACTAAAATCGCATAGGTGGTTTAAACAATCAACGTGGCATGAAACGTTATAAACCCACTTTTTTTGTGATTGACAGACAACTTCATTATTTTGACATTTACTTTTTCTGTTTATTTTGGTTTTCGTAAGTGTTTTTGCAGATTTTTCGCATTTATTCCGGTTAGACAATGCTAAGCTAATTAAACCACTGGAATCTAGAGGTTATAAGGAAAAAATCAATGTAAGTTTCATTATTATATGCTAGAATTTATGTGGGAAACTAATCCTCGAACAAAAAAAATTGTCTCCTTTATTTTATTCCTGGATTATTCTTGTGGTGTGCACACGTTTTGCTATACGGATAAGCACCAGCGACTGCAGGCGTGATGCGTCTACAGGCGTCCTCGCGCTGGTGGTGGTACACGTGGAACGGCACGTGGGTGGAGATCACTGGCTTGAAAAATAGGCCGGCGTTCTATTCCCACCAGTGCTGGCAGCCAGCTCTGGCTTGTCTTGAAAAATTGTTTATACGAGGCCAATAGCAAGCCAGCGCTGGCCTGGCAGCCAACACTGGCTTCGTCAAAACCTTGCTTAAGTCCCATGAGATAAGGCGAGCCTCCTTCCATCAGGCACAAATCTAGACTAACGTGGCTACTAGAGGGAAAGTTTATTCAAACTCAGGACCTCATGCTCAACAAGTCAGCAGTAGCAAAATCAAAACCAAAATCAAAGCATTTAGTTCAAGTAGGCCAATTACAGGCACTTTTGAATTGTCGAAACAAAGATGACATTTAAATGTAGCTACAGTTCCAGTCACAAGACATAAAAACTGTGAAAGTACTGTAGTTGCCCATTCCCTAGCGTAGATCTGTATGGAGAAAAACGGGCAAGACTCCATGGTTACTCTTTTAAATCAAAATTGTTACAAAATCTTGGTTACATCATTCATGTTGAGATGGTATATTATGCGAGAACAATGTACCAAGAGGTGCACATTAAAAGTGTCCATAATAAAAACAAAATAATTCATTCAAATAAGCCATGGCAACTAAGAGATGACCAGTCACAAACACAGCGCCCGTTCACGAACATGACACATGGATCAGCACCATTCAGCTCAACCATTTTGAAGGAAACTAAATGGTCCGACTCACGCGCCACCATCAGCGAGACATTTGAGTGAGCATGACCTACTCTCAACCGCCGCAGGGCACATTCAAGTCAAGAAGAGACGTAGGTTAGCGACCAATATACCACTGAGGCAGTCATAAATAGGGACATTTTAATTATGGATAAGACCACAAATCCTACCCTATCCCTTCTCAAGGGTGTTGTAATGGTACCTATTAAAGTGATGAGATCCAACATCCGCTTGTGTTGGTACTAATAACATCGCTTTGAGATCACTAATCCGATTGCCCGCCGGATAATGCGATAAACCTTTGGGCCGTTATTCTTGGTGAAACTACTGTAATGGACGCCATGTTTAAGTTTGTACCTTGCCTTTCATTGCAAAGATATCAAAATCAAAGTGATTCTTTTAATTAAGCGATTAAAATTCTCAATACGAGTATGTCACGCCTAGGTATATTTTTTAGGTCGGCGGACGTCATAAGCCCCCACTCCCGAGTTTTGATGCGTTTTATCTTTTTCAATATTCTTTTTTTTTTAAGTACGTTTTTGTTATTTTCCAATACTCTAATTGACGGACTAAACAGATTTTTATTTTTTATTTGATACTTTCGTCATGCCTATTGACTTTAGAGAAGAATGGGCAAGAAACTCTATAATTAGTATTTTTAACGGACAATCTATGCAATCGTCATAGAGTGTCCGTTTAAAATACTAATTAGTAAGTGTAGCTAGGTACTGTTAATGTTCAATAGTATGGTTAAGACAAAATAGGAAACCTATTAACATTTCTGAAGGATGAAAGCTTATATATTTCACGTCACCGGCACGTTAATATTTATCAGTACTTTATAATCCTGCAAGGACATCGTTTTCATCAGTTTTCCCGAGTTTTCAATTAAATCCACAAGGGACCAACGATATTTTTCCTGGAAACGCAGCGCGATGGCAAACAAGTGTCTCTTTTGAAAGATTCACTCAATATTCCATTTTTATTTTTACTGTGTCGCAAAAGGGCTTGCAAGATTTTTATATAAAACTTGTACTTTCGCCAATTTAAACGTTTTATTATTGGAAATGTGACATTTTAGAACATTTTGTCTCAGACAAAACTTGTTTGTATGGATGCAAGCTATCGATTAATACACGGCTTATGCGAGTCTGATCAAATCAAAGTTGTGCTGAAGATGCCAATCAGTGAATGGGCAGTAACTTTGATAGCTCATATCTCGGAAACGTGACGCTTTATTTAGAACATTTTGTCTCATACAAAACTTGTTTGTATGGATGCAAGCTATCGATTGATATACGGTTTATGCGAGACTGATCAAATTAAAGTTGTGCTGAAGATGCCAATCAGTGAATGGGCAGTAACTTTGATAGCTCATATCTCGGAAACGTGACGCTTTATTTAGAACATTTTGTCTCATACAAGACTTGTTTGTATTAATACCAGCTATCGATAAATATAGGTTATATGCGTGGCCGCAACGGTGGAATAATAAATGGTGGAAGTTAAGTAAGGTTAAGGCTGGTCAAAATCTTCAAACCAGCAAAAGTAAAACAAAGTTTTACTTTGTATCCTACCCTCTGAGCTTCAAACCTTGCACCGACGACGCGATGGTAGTGATAGGTAGGTACAGGTTTGGAGCTATATAGTCGTGAAACAAAGAAAAATAATATTTACTTTCGGTTTCTGAATTGAAGATTTGAGATTGAGAGAGTGTCAAGTCTAATCTTTCTTTTTGATCATCATCATCTGTCCCATAGTTATCCAAAGACCTCCCCCATTTCTTTCTCTTTCGGTGTTTGGCCGACTCTGGCCAATCAGTCTGGAACGACTCCAGACTTTCACTCAATTTTGAATTTCGAAGGAATCATCTTCAGTAGGCACCTATACAGCAGTTGCAGTAGTTTTCCACAGGTTTTCAACTTCAAATTCTCATTTCCCAAACCAACAATAACTCTTTTATTCTACAAATCAATTTCTTTTCGTCTTTTTCAGAGCCTCGTTTCTCACTGAAACACTGAAAGCCCTGAAAACACGTCAGCATCGATACCTCGTATACATCGCGTGCAAGTCATGATTGCTTTTCTTTTAAATACGGAGTCCGACTTTATCTGCTATTACAATCGCGAAGTTGCCGTGAAGTCTTTGGTAAATTAGGCAGTCGTAAAGGGAATGAAACACTTTATATTTCGGAACAAAATAGGTGAAAGTAAAGGCTAAAGGTGGCGCTTCAAGGCGACAGACGAAAGAATTGCTCTTGTTTAGTCAAATTCTTTCGGGTAATAGATTTTGCAGTGACAAAGCATGGCTTCAAAATTGTTAGTGTTGAGTTTGGATGAGTCGAGGAAAATGCAGAATTGTAAACTGGCAGTGATTGACTTGTAATATTTATTGAATTTTGTCTAAATAAAAGCTAAGGGATCTGAGTTTTTGTCCCATTGGGGTATGCAGGAACCACAGAACGCCACGAACTACGATCCTTACATACTCCTGTTGCCTTGTTCACATTCACACATGGCCGTATGGCCACGTACGCCAATGTATAGTATTGTAATAACAGGCTGCTGTCCGCGACTCCACGTCAAAGCGCGTATTTTGCGTATGGGTAATAATCCACTACGCGGGCCCAGTGCGGATTGGTTTGTTACATGTCTACGGGTTCTAGGACATGCTGGTTTCCTCACGGAATGAACTAAATTACACAAAGTAATGCGCCTGTCTGGGTTCGAACCCACAAATTACTGTTCGTAAGTCCGGGTCGCCACCACTGGGCCACCGCTGCTCTCACATACGCCAGTTACGAGTACTTTTGCATTTGACCTTTCTGAAGATCCTCACCGATAACTTCAGTGTGTCCTTCTCGGGCGTCCCCTCCTGGCGTTGCCACTGCCTTGTACATATCTTCTGTTAATCGCCTTTCACTCATCCTCTCCACATGACCATACCATTTAAGCACACTGAATTTTGAAGCCATTTAAGCATACTCTTTTGATTACATCTTCTTTTAAACCGTAACTTTCTCGTATAACCACACATGCTTCACAAGGAACGCATTTCCACAGCATTAATTCTATTTTCATGCCTCGTTTGCCACACCCAACATTCACTTCCATACATGGTTGGTCACAACCGCATGAATAGCATTCACTTTACTTTCCCGCATTTACTCTCCTTTCCGCATTTGCGTCAATTTTTCCATCTCTTGTAAACATACTGCCCAAATATACAAACTCACTCATTTATTTTCACATAGAGCCAATAATTCGATTTCTTCACATTTCAGCTACATGCATACACAACGTGTAACGTTAATTGAGCAAAACCTGAAAGTGGTTGAATCAGAATCACGAGCAGAATCAATTGAACGTACCACTTTTATATGGGTCACATTTAAAAAATAATAATAGGTCAAGCCATCTCGTGCGCAAACCCGCCAGAATAGGTTAACAAACGAATACAAATGTTTGTCGTCCAATTTAATTTTTCTCATACGCGCGTGTTAATAATAGTTCTTGCCAACTGGCAATCTAATTGCCAGTAAAACTAAATCAGCACATATAACCTTGAAGATTTTTGGATGTTTTTTTTTCTCTCAGAACTAGGTCAATTAAATTAAAAATCATTTGGGATTAGCGAGAAAAGCAGTTAAATTTACACGTAGCATAGATAAACTAACGCTTTTTCCCAGGGGGGAAGCAAGAATATAGACATACCTACTCCCTTTTCTACGCCCACGCTCATGCATATATTTAAGCAAAATCATATCTAAACCCGTTATTCTATGTATCTACGCAATTTCCTGTTCGATGTTGTTTTTTTCTCAGAAATGTTAGTTAAAACGGAACCCCATTGTGAGTGCTTTCTAAGAAGCTCAAGGGGCTTGTTTACACGTTAAGGGTTTAACGAGTTTGAATTGAAAGTCTGTACGAGGGTAGCTCTAGATAATTACGTACAGATTGTTAGCCAGACCAGAGGGAACGAAAAGATGGGAAAAAGCTACGCTAATGATGATAATATCAATATTTCTGAGGATGGATGGAAGTTACTCTTTGTTACACATTCTTAAGATTACTTAAGTTCCGAATCTTGAGTCAAAGACTCCTAAAAGGGTTTTAGGATCCGACTGAGTTTTAAACTGCCATAACCGAGTCGAGTTTTTTAAAGACTAAAGCCTCCAGTCCCTTCAGTACTAGTCTAGTGTATGTTAGTGCGACGTAGCATGCCTACGCGACTCGTGGCCTTCTCGTAGCGTCGACATGGCATTAACTGTAAAGGTTGCATAGCACCCTGTCATTAAAGCACTGGCAGCTAATATTATTCTTTATAAGTAGCTATGACAACATCACAAATTTTACAATTGTCTTGTCAATATGTTTTCTGTATTAAATACATTTTTCGTAAAAGTTTACGTTATTAATCTTCAACTGCGCTACTGCAAAGATGAAACATCAATAGGTTATGGACCGTGTTTTACACGTTAGAAGATCGAAATAACAAAAGTAACTTCGAAAATGGATGCTATTTCGACCAAAGTGCAAATTGGTAACTTAGTGGGTACGGCGAACTGGGCCACATGGAAATATAAAATTCTATTAATGCTTCAAGGCATAGACGGCGCGAGAGAAGTTGTCGAAGGTACCCTAACTAGGCCATCTCTGGCAGAAGTTGGAACGGGAGCAGGAGAAGCAGATGTCGCTGTTTTCAATTTGGCACTATCCAAATTTAAGAAAGCCGACACAAATGCACTCTTAATCATAACGACCAACATGTCGGAGGACACACTACGGAAAATCATGAGGTTTGAAAGCGCGCGGGAAGTCTGGTTGGAACTGCACAGGCTGTTCGACGGACAGACTGAAGACAAAGCCTACTCATTATGCACGGAGTTCTTCAGTTTTTCTCATAATAAAGAAGACGATGTTTCGACTATGATGTCAAAATTGAAAAACATCTGGAACGATCTCAATAATGAAGTTACAAAAACTGATGCCACGACGAAACTCCCTGAGCTGTTCCTAATATGTAAGATCATGGACTGTCTGGATGATCGATTTTTTGCGTTCAAATCAAGTTGGGCACTTCTATGCAAGAAAGAGCGAATAATTGAAAATTTGACAAGTCAACTTTGCGCATTTGAGAGACAATTGCAAGGCAAAGCGGAACAGACTAGTCAAGAGGCCCTAGTCACAAGAGATTCTGTGCACAGCCAAAAGCAGAAGAAAACGATTCCAATAAAGTGCAATTATTGTTCGGAAAAAGGGCACAGAGTTCGAAACTGCCAGAAGTGGATAAAGGATGGGCGACCCCCAAAGCCAGGCACAAGCAGTTCGAATCAAGCTCACAGCACAAATACAATGACAATGGTGGTAAATACCTTAAATGAAATCGCAACTGACCGTCACAATTGGTACGTTGACAACGGAGCCACCGTACATATCGCTGTGAGGCGTGACTTCTTCTATGATTTTGAAGAATTTAACTCAAGTCATACGATAATGACAGCTGACGGAACAAAAATTCCAGCCTTGGGAAAAGGATCTGTGAAAATAGAGTCGACAGTGAACGGTGTTACAAACCAAATCAACTTAGCGGATGTTTGGTTGGTACCATCACTGATGAAGAATCTTTTCTCTGTATTAGCGGCACAAGACAAACTTGAGAACAGCGTTTTTTCGTCGACAATCCATGATTGCAAGCTAGCTGTTGGAAAACGCATCTGGATAGTTGGAAAGAGAGTACCGAACGGCGGACTTTACAGATTGGCAGTAAAGACAGTACTTCAGAAACGGCATATTGAAGTGAATGCTGTGACTGGATCCAACCTGCTTCAACTATACCACGAACGCTACGCACATCAAGACAAGAGACATGTATGCGATTTAGTCAAAAGGGAACTAGGCATAAAGTTGCGTCAAGATGATAATAAGTGTGAAGGCTGCATCTATGGCAAGTCGCATAGACTCAAGTTCGGAACAAGGGAAAGAGCTAAATTTCCTGGCGAGTTGATACATACTGATGTTTGCGGACCATTTGAACCAAGTTTCTCAAAATACAGGTATTACGTTTTATTCAAGGATGATTTCACAAAATATCGCATGGTCTATTTCATGAAGAACAAGTCCGAAGTAAAGATGAAGTTAACACAAATGCTGAATGAAGTGAAAACGATTGGACATACAGTCAAGTGCATTCTCAGCGACAATGGAGGAGAATTTGACAATGAAGATGTTCGAAAGATCCTGAACAAGCACGGAATACAACAAAGGCTTACAATGCCATACACCCCGGAGCAAAATGGCTGTAGCGAACGAGAAAATCGTACACTCGTCGAGGCTGCAAGAGCCATGATGTACACGAGAGGGACATTGCCGCAAGCATTATGGGCAGAGTTGGTAAATACCGCCGCATACGTACTTAACCGAACTGCACGTACACATATAGCGGGTAAATCACCCTTCGAGTTATGGACAGGGAAGAAGCCAAAAATTTCTCATTTGAGAGTAATAGGCAGCACCTGCTACGCTCACATTCCCAAGCAGAAGCGAAGGAAGATGGAGAAAAAGGCGATCAAGGGAATACTGATCGGTTATGAGAACGATGATGGCTATCGAGTCTGGACAGGCATTCAAACCATCAGGTCCAGAGACATCACCTTTGAGACGGATGTTGAATTCAGAATCACAACGTCAGCTCCGGAAAATCCTGATACTGTAATAGCAGATAGGAGTTCCGAAGTAGAGGGAGATAGAGGATACAACCACATCAGGATAGTACCTGAAGCAGAACAAGAAGTTATTGAAGGGGATTTAATGCCCGAAAATGATCTAGAGGGAGAAAGTTCAACAAGACCGGAGCCAAACACTTTTGACAAAGGAGCAACAAGTCCAGCTCCTACTACTGTTGAAGACACTGGAGATCAAGTTCAAGCCAGGTCACCAGAGGATCCAATCGAGGAATTTGTCGATGCTGAAAATGGGGAAGAAATTCGCGAACCCATCATTGATGTTAGCGATGATGACGAAGATAATCACACTCAACCAAGATACTACTTGAGGGATAGGAGCACTCTGAGTCGTCCTAAGAAGTACGATGACTACATCTGCTCAGTAGGAACAGAACTTTTTCCAAGAACCTACAAAGAGGCCATGGAAAGAAATGACTGTAAAAAATGGCTAGAAGCTATGAAAAATGAAATGTATTCACTGAAAGATAACAATGTTTGGACCTTATGTGAATTACCACCACATCGAAAAGCATTGCCGTACAAATGGATTTTCCGAATCAAGCGTAATCCGGATGGATCCATCGAAAAGTACAAGGCACGACTTGTGGTAAAAGGCTTCCGGCAACGAAAAGGTCTGGACTACGACCAAACCTTCAGTCCAGTCGCGAGGATGTCGACAATCAGATCGCTTCTAAGCGTCTGCGCTAAAGAAAACTTATATATGATCCAATTTGACGTCACGACTGCTTTCCTGAATGGAAAATTAGAAGAAGATATCTACATAAAGCAACCAGAAGGGCTTGATGATAAAACACCAAGAGTATGGAAATTAAATAAGAGCCTGTATGGCTTAAAGCAAGCTCCTCGCTGCTGGAATTCATGCTTTGAACAGATACTTCTTGATCTCAACTTCAAGCAGTGCGATGAGGATTGCTGTCTCTATACAAAACAAGTCGGAGACAAAAAGATCTTGTTCACCCTGTATGTTGATGATGGATTAGTCGCTGCATCGGATCAAAAGTTGGCAGAAAGCTTTCTAAACGACTTAAAAAAGAGTCTGAAGATCACCAGCAAGCCAGCTTCCTACTACTTGGGTTTGGAGATCCATCAAGAAAAGGACTTGGTCTCAATCAACCAAACCGCTTACACCAAAAAGTTACTAGAAAGGTTCCATATGGCCGATTGCAATCCAGTAGCAACGCCTATGGATAGAAAAAATGGAGATGCTACTACATCAGAGGAGAGCACTGAATCAGGGAAAGTAAGCTTCCCATACAGAGAAGCTGTAGGAGCGCTGATGTACCTCATGACGGGCACTCGACCAGATATAGCCTATGCGGTTGGTGTAGTGTCAAGAAAGCTGGAGAACCCGACACAGGCAGATTGGCTGAAAGTAAAGCGTATCTTTCGGTACCTCAAAGGTACTTTGAGCCTCGGCATTCGATATCAGGCTAACTCGATGTGCAGCATCGAAGGTTATAGCGACGCGGATCATGCAGGTGACAAAATGACCGGACGGTCCACCACGGGTGTCACGTGCCTGTTTGCCGGAGGGATCGTCTCGTGGTTGAGTCAGAGGCAACCTTCAGTTGCTATCTCCACCACAGAAGCTGAAATCGTCGCGGCAAGCGAGGCTGCGAAAGAACTGGTATGGCTGCAGAGAATTTATGGCTGTCTAACCAAGCTGGATGGTATACCAACTCTGCATGTTGACAACGAAGCCGCAGTCAAACTTGCGCACAATCCAGAATTCCATAAAAGAACGAAACACATAAGTGTAAGACATTTCTTTGTCAGGGAAATGGTGACAGAAGGAAGACTGATTGTGAAGAGAATCGACACTGCGAATCAGCTTGCAGACATGATGACAAAAGCTGTCCCAAAACCAACACTTCTCAAAATGTGCTGTGGATTGGGGCTGCATAATATTTTCCACCATTGAGGGAAAGTGTAAAGGTTGCATAGCACCCTGTCATTAAAGCACTGGCAGCTAATATTATTCTTTATAAGTAGCTATGACAACATCACAAATTTTACAATTGTCTTGTCAATATGTTTTCTGTATTAAATACATTTTTCGTAAAAGTTTACGTTATTAATCTTCAACTGCGCTACTGCAAAGATGAAACATCAATATTAACGCCTATGCTGGGGATACGATATAATGAATTCTTGCGTAGGTAGCTACGCAAGAATTCATTTATTATTACTTCTTGTCTAAGCCGATATTCGTGGCCACACTGGAACAACTACACAAGCAATCCACGCCTCGCTCTGTCTTCACGCTCTGTGGCCTGGCATGTGACACGCTACAGACACACTTCTTGGTTTTCCTAGCTATTATCTGTCAGCTTTGTGTACAACTGAGCTTACAGGTTGCATTATTAAATGAATTAGGACCTACTTGTTTCGTAAATGAGGTTAGCGTACAGTCAGCTTTGTTTGCGGTATTGGTCAAAGGATATTTAACGCTACCTGTAATGTTTGCCAGGCTACGCTAATTCGTTATTCTTCAGTTGCAGATAAACTGATGAACAGTTGACAAGAAAAGCTTCATGTTAATAAATATCTATCCACGCTGTTGAGAATGTGTCTAAAGTGGCCGATTTAGCAGAATTATATTATGATAATATAATTCTGCTAAATCGGCAAAAATACATGTCTGCGGAGATCCAATAAATAACTGTTGTGCCTGTCTATGTATTTCCAAAATTGCACAGACTAAGTACCTGGGAGTAGTAATTGACCAACGTCTATCATGGTACCAGCATATAGAACAGGTTACAAGTAGAGTTAGGAGATTGAGCTGGATTTTTAAATCACTACGTCACATTGCTCCAAAGTACACAAGCAGTAAACGTGAATGTACTAGAAACATCCTGAATGAGGTATACTTGGCTCTGGTTCAATCGGTTTTACTGTACTGTATCACGGTTTGGGGAGGTGCAACCAAAACCAAACTTATTAAGATTATGTACTTCAAAAACATATTATACCCTACAAATAGCCTTTATACTCTCAGCAATATAATCTCAATTAGAAAGTTGTACATAATCCAAACCGTCTTGAAAAAACATAAAACCTTACCATTTGATTCGAAAAAACTAACAAAAAGAAGGAAAGACTTGGTAGCACCAGTTTCCCAAACTAAAACCGTGTTTGCGAGCAGACAATTCAAGAAACGCTCAGCAGAACTATACAATAAGGTAAACAAAAAAATATTCATATACACCAAAAGCACATATGACTGTAAGAAAACCATAACCAATTGGATCAAAAAACTCACGTATGAAGAGACTGAGGCACTTCTACAGTACATTAAATAGCAAAATACAAGATAACAATATGATACTCATTTTCACAAAAACTGGCACTTAAAAATCAAATAGAACCGCACACACACACACGCACACTCACTCTCATACACACACTCACACTCATACACATACACACTCACAGTCATCACTCACACACTTTTACACTATTTTTCTTGTTTTAGATCTTAATGTTACCCTGTTTTAAATAAAATTTAAATTAAAATAAACAATAATAATAAAGTTAGAAATTAAAATTAAGTATAAGTTTAATAACCCACATATTTGTTACTTCTGCAATTATTGTGCTATGGAAGAGCGGGGTCTCCTAACACAGGCAAAATTTGCCTAAAAGGAGTCCCTAAACACAACCACCCATTTTTGTAACAAATTTTGTGAATAAATCTTTTTTGTATTTTTGTATTTGTATAATTTCATGTTAAAATTCTTTATACGTTTACAAACGCAGTTAATACCATGAATTTTCACTTTGGGACTATTTTACGAGAGGAAACGTAATTATTATAGATGCATAACCAGACATTTTAGAGCCTTTAAACTGAATCCTACATACCCAAATCTATCAAAGCAGGAGTACTAATATTGTAGGGTCTGACATCTCTCTCTGTTCTCCCTGCCCAGGATACCCACCGATGCCTTGGCTTTGTCAATACACTCACTTGCCATCACGCTCAGCCCCTCAGCCCACATTAAACATCACATCATCTTCCTAGCCTTTTCCCAACTATGTTGGGGTCGACTTCCAGTCTAACCAGATGCAGCTGAATACCAGTATTTACAAGCGACTGCCTATCTGACCTCCAGAACCCAGTTAGTACTGGGTAATACAATACACCTTGGTAAAACTGCATGGTTGTCAGACTTTTTGGGCCACTGACTTTAAGAAACGACTGTCAAAAGTCTATAAATAACACCCGGGACCAACAACTTAACGTACTTTCTGAACTCGGTATGCAAGAGTGGTCACCCATCGACATATCAATCTAGGCAAGCACAGCTTAACCTAAAGATCGACCCAAGCGTCTGTTATTATTTAGCCACGAGTTCCTCACCATTCTACACAATAGACTCAAAGCTACAAGCAGGACGTAGTTGATTCAGGTCGATCAACGTTATCACAGTATGCGCCATGTTTTAACTAGACAATCAAGCTATCTCGTCGGTGCGGTTAACGTGGTTACTGGGGGCAGGTGACACGCTTGATAGAATACGAATGAACACCGAATAATACCATGTTGGTCCATTTTGGATATAAATCGGTTTTCTAGGATATGTCGCGAGGAAAGTTTGGGTATGAATGTGGATGACTATAAGAATAGGAAGACCTAAGAAACGATGGGTGGGTTGTGTGAAAGATTACTGAAATGTAGTTACCAGTTTTTTTTCATGGAGCAAATGTCTATCTGACCTCCACAACCCAGGTAATACGATACCAATTGGTAAGACTGGTTGTGAGACTTTATGGGCCACTGACTATCTGTAACGAGTGTCAAAGATGGGCAAATGACAGCCGGGACCAACAGCTTAACGACAACTTTGTCTGAAGAACGACAGCTTCATATTTGAGATCGATCACAGGTTCTGGTAGTCTGGGAAGGCTTTTTAAGGGCATTCTCAGCCTGAAGTCTAGATGTGGCTCTACTTGGGATATGTTGAGCAGGATAAACTGGAAAGATATAAGTCTACGTTCTTTCTATCGATCTTGCCAACATCCTTTGTGTCGTGAAAAATAATTTAGCGTATGTTCTGGATGGTACGTGCATGTGGAAAAAGTTACGCGCATTATTAGTTGCCAACCAAAACATGAGCAACCGAGAATAAAGTGACTTCATGAAATTAAATTTCATTGAATTGGGAAAACATATCACATTCATTTTCCGACTAGTCTCTCTGGAAGTTTGTCCAATTTCATTTCGACTGTTCAGGAAACTAGCGAGAACTGGCTTTTAACACTAGTTAGAACCAATACCAGGGAAGGTCGATGTGAGTTTTATGCGAGTGATGTTTAAAGCTACCAGTTACACAGCAAACCCCTATTCCCTACAAGGGTAGGCAGAAGTAAACAGTAGTACATTGTAATACAAGGGGCTAAAATAACCCATACCTAGTAAAGGTAGCAAATAGGAACCGAGCTACAATGGGATTTTAGCACCGTGTGTTTCACTGTACTTTTTACTTTGAGTGCGAGAAAAATAGTCTGTTTAGTCAGACGGACATACAGACGGATAGACAGACGAACATACAGACGGACTGACGGCCAGGCAGGCAGACGGACTGACGGACAGACAGACGAATAGACAGACGTACACACTAACGGACAGCGGAGTCTTGGTAACAGGGTCTCGTTTTTCCCCTTGGAGTTTGTCCATGTCACATGAAGAAAATTATATAACTAATTACTTTTACTCCCTAGAGACTAAAAGGGTTACTTTAGTCCCGCTTCGTAGTGCTATATTGGCGTACTTTAGAGCATGAAAAATGGAGAATCTTTTTTGCACTAAAATAATCAAGTAAAAAGTATGGTTTACAATCAAAATAGACACTAAGGAAATGCTCCAGGGTAGCACGCGAAATTCAAATTCTCTTACTTTTTTTGCAGTTTTCAGGCCAGTGCTAGGTTGTATGTTGATGAAAATATCGTTCGCGACTGTAAGACGTATGCAGTTACAGAAATATATCACAATCATCAATACAAACCCACCAAGTTCACTAAGATCGAGGAACGTATTTTTCAAGGTCAAAGTCGTTATTGCTTGAAAACAAGTTCTAACATAAACTTATATTGTCACTTACGGGATATCTTCCGTGATTATTTTTAATATCGGGTGCTCAACATTAAAAATAATCACGGAAGATATCCCGTAAGTGACAATATAAGTTTAGTTTTAAACCGTGAAAGCCTAAAACAGTGTTTAAGTTCTAACATTTATCATGAAGATTCAATCAATAGGGATCTATGCATCAATTAATGTTGACAGCTGATCCACTTCCAAGTCTAATTAACAACAAGATAGGTACTCTATTAATTAGGAATTCCATGGAAGGGGCTTGTAGTGTAGGTAGCTTAATTATAAGCAAATAGTACTTAGACAAATAATAATAACTTGATGGAGAAGATTTACCAAATAAAATTGAACACGATCAAGAGCTGTCAGTGTCTATCTTACTAGTTCTATCATAATGTGAAAGTTTGTGACGACGGCTATATGAATGGATATGGATGGAATGTATGGATGGATGTATGGATGTGGGTGGATGTATGTATATGCAGATGGATATATGTATGTATTGATAGATGTCTTAATTGATGCATGGATGTTTGTAACTCTTTCCCGAAAAACTAGAGAAAGGACTTTGAAGAGGCATACTGATTGCATAACCTAGATGAGCATATAGGATCCATTTTTACTATCCCGTAGGGCAAATATCAGGCTCCATGCAAGCGAAGCTGCGGGCGGTAGCTAGTATTTCATAGCAATGAAGCAATTTGTTAAAAGCGTTACATTGAGCTATACCGTAAAATGTGATTTTTCACCCCAAACGGAAGTAGTTTCCCAACAAAACTTTTTGCGCAGTGTTACTCAGTTTGATGTACAGAACGCTTAGTTGACGAATCTGAGTCAGACGAGTCTGTTTACACCCTGTATTATCTATTCGGTACGTAGTGATGACAATAGCGGTCCCTACCCTTTCTCTCATATCTCTTCGTATGAGCCAAAACAAATGAACCATGATACCGATTTTCATTAGAAAAACAATTGAAGGTCACGATATATGACGATTCAAGACTTGAACAGGCTTACATTTTTGGATTTCAAAGTTTGAGAACTAAATTAATAAATGTGTTAATGACCGCTTTTGTCATTTTAACTGGCAGCAACTTAGAACTTCTTTTTTTCATTTTTTTTTACACATTTCTGTTGCCCGCGACCTTCGTCTGCGTGAATATTGTAAACAGTTTACTTACTTCCCTATTTCAATCAGATTTTGAAATGTGGAAAATGTCAAATTGACGCAACTGTGTACCTAATACATCAACGAAACTTGCGAATTAAATAAACTGACGAGCTAAGGAAACTGACCAGTGACACGCGGACTCTTTTCCCTAAGGGTTCTTACAGCTGAGCGGCACGATGCCTACAGCAGATAAACTGCAGTCGTCACCACCTGTCGACGACGCGTCGACGAGTGGGAACGCTAGCAGTTGTGGCATGCCGTGTAAATGTGTTTCGATCGTGTGGCGACGGACGGCTGCCAATTTCCTTATCTCGTCAGTTTATTTAATTCGCAAGTTGTGCCATTTTTTCACTACTCTCTGAACCAGAATCGTCACATTAACGCCATAATAATTTATATTTAAAGCTGCAGATCGGATGAAAGGCAAAAATAAATCACAAAAGCTCTCTGGATTACAAAGAAAAGTAAATACTTATATCATAATATTTTACAATACTGGCAGAAATTTGAATAGGTATTCAAAGATATAACTGGTAACAAAGTGTGATATAATAGGGCAGAGAGGTGAGCGTAAAAATGTATGAATAATAAAGGAAAGGAATGTACCGAGGATCATTTGCCCGGCTGACTCGGACGAACGAATTTTATATTAAGGGTGAGAGTGAAAATTGTGCCAATGAGGATTTAATTTGGTGGACCAAATATATGAAGCCTGATTTACCAGCGTTCAATTGGGTTCACTGGGTCGTCGGGGAATTATTAAAATGATTTGTGGATACTTCATTGCTATCACTCCCTATTACGCTATGACTTTTCACAATCAGCTGTTGTCGATAGCTTATCCATCTGCGGTGACACAGGCTTCTTCTCCTATCAACTGTCTAGCCTTTTCCCAGCTACGTTGGGGTCGGCTTCCAGTCTAACCGGATGCAGCTGAAAACCAGTATTTTACATGGAGCGACTGCCTATCCGACCTCCACAACCCAGTTAATACTGGGCCCCTTGGCAAGACTGGTTGTTTATTTGGGCACAGGCTTCTCTATGAGAGGGCATGGGCTAATATAATCCACCACGCGGGCCCAGTGCGAATTGGTAGATGTCGCTTGTCTTCAAATTTGTATGGTTCTAGGACATGCCTTCATCACGATGTTTTTCTTCACCGTTAACAGCTTATGACGATCCTACATCCGAGGATTGTCATGTTTAGCTCCGGATCGAATTGTTCTTCAGTATAGAGTAGATGAATGATACCCTTATATAATACCATTTGTTTTAGTTTTATTGAGTAAAGTAAGATTGACTGTACCGTGTGTGTATTATTACATTGATTTGTGAAGACTAAATAGTCACTTTCGGGACATCTTTCGGGATTATTTATTCTTTTGAGCTCCCGACATTTCGACATCTAGCTACCGCTATACCAGCCAAGGGATCGTGATTTGTTGAGGAAAACAAAACATAACATTTTCTTAAAACCTCAAATGTTTTTCTTGAAAAAAAATACAACTTATCGCTGTATAGAAAGAAAATCATTTGTTTCATACTGATTTTCTCTTCCTTTTGCAACGCCACTGCCTTGACCCGGTAACGGTAGCGTGATGCACTCTTTTTTCCTTCTATTATTATTCGTCACACAACCAGCAATATCGAATGTATGAATAATATAAATAAGTAAAAGACGACAGACGAACTAATTTTAGATTAGAGATTAAGAGGCCTACGGAGCATGCGTATTTCATACAAACGTAATACCAAAATCTTATATACGAGTATATAATTCTCGTGTCACAATTTTCGTTCCCATACTCCTCCGAAACGGCTTGACCGATTCTCATGAAATTTTGTGAGCATATTGAGTAGGTCTGAGAATCGGCCAACATCTATTTTTCATCCCCCTAAATGTTAAGGGTAGTCCACCCATAAATTTTTAGTTTTTATTTTTTTATGATACAACATACAAAAATACATACAATCCTAAATTTTCAACCTTCTACGATCAACCCTTATTTTTTAATAGCCATTTTTTTTTCGTTCGTTTTTCTCTCTTATGTGACGCAGACGAAGTTGCGTGGTCAGCTAGTAATTTATAAATGAAACATATTCTTAAGGTAATGTGTGTTTATTTTGATTTGATTACAGAATATATAGGTCCCCAAATACATATTTTGAATGTACACCGATTTAAACAAGAGTTATGAGAAAAATATTTTTTCTATAGAAATTTTAAATTCCTCATATCTCGTCTTTATATCATTGTCCTTTCAAAATATTTTTTGGGAACATAGATATTCTATAATACAATCGAAATATACAGGGTGAAATTGAATAGATGCGACAAATTTAAATATACAATAATACGTGTTGTCAAGAATATGTATAAAATATAAAATTGAAAAATAATTGATCAGTGTTACGAAAACCGTTAAAATAATAAAAGTATCAAAAATCTTGCCGACTCATCACAGTGCTCAATATAGCGGTCATTTACCTAATTTTGCCTTAATTTTTCTAATTTATTTTGCATATTACTGGAATACCGATAATTCGTACTTAAATATATAAACCGCTAGCACCTGTGTGTATCGATGGCGTAAGCGATGCCGGGGAAATAGCAGATCTGTTTTGTCAACATTTTACTGTTAAATCGCCATTGGGGTCCTCACAGTCGGTGATCAATGTTAAGGACGGTGAAAAAAATGGTTTTAGATGGACCGCCAGTGACGTGAAGCTGGTAATCAAATCAATGACTAGAGGTAAATCTCCCGGCCATGACGGGTTAAGCATTGAACATCTACAACATGCTGGACCCCACTTGCCGAGATTGCTGGCTATGCTGTTCAACCTTTGTCTGAGCCACTCATATCTGCCTGATGAGATGATTAAAACAATTGTTATACCTATAGTTAAAAATAAGACAGCTGATCTATCAGATAGGACTAACTACAGACCTATCTCTCTTGCTACAGTGGTATCGAAGGTATTTGACAGCATGTTGAATTCACAGCTGACCAAACACATTGAACTTCATGACAATCAGTTCGGCTTCCGGAGCGGACTTTCCACTGAAAGCGCAGTTCTGTGTGTTAAGCATGCTGTCAAATACTATACCAAACGTCATACTACAGTTCACGCATGCTTCCTTGATCTTTCGAGGGCCTTTGACCTGGTTTCCTATGATATACTATGGAAAAAGCTACTAAACACTAGTCTACCACCGGAACTCATCAACATCTGCAAGTACTGGTACGGTAATCAGGTCAATGGCGTGCGATGGTCGGGAAGCATGTCGCAATTGTACAGGTTGGAGTGCGGGGTGAGGCAGGGGGGATTGTCCTCTCCAACCCTTTTCAACCTGTATATGAATGATCTGATTGTTGCACTCAGTAGCACCCGGATAGGTTGTCACATAGATGGAATTAGTGTAAATAACATAAGCTATGCTGATGACATGGTGCTACTGAGTGCATCAGTATGTGGCATTAAAAAACTGCTTGCCATTTGTGAGGCGTATGCCCAGCAGCATGGTTTGAAATATAATCCACTCAAAAGTGAGGTCATGGTGTTTGAGGCCAGAGGAAATAGTACAGGTAACGTATTTCCCAACATCACGCTTAATGGTACAGCCTTGCGTAGGGTGTCAAAATTTAAATACCTAGGACACATGCTTACCTCTGACCTCAAGGACAATGAGGACATTGAGAGGGAACGGAGGGCGCTGGCAGTTCGGGCGAACATGATAGCCCGCAGGTTTGCACGTTGTTCGACAGAAGTCAAAATTACACTGTTCAGATCTTATTGTACATCATTCTACACGTGCAGCCTGTGGGCAGACTATTCTCAAAAGTCGTTCAGTGCTCTCCGAGTTCAATTTAATAATGCGTTCAGGGTGCTGATGGGGCTGCGACGATTCTGTAGTGCATCAGGGATGTTTGCTCAACATCGCGTCGACTGCTTTTACGCTACGATTCGTAAAAGATGCGCTTCCCTGGTGCGTAGAGTACGTGGCAGCGCCAACAGCATCCTTAACATGATCGCAAGTCGTCTGGACTGCAGTTACATCAATCACTGCAGCGCCATATCTCATGGGATGGCGCAGCAGTGATTGTTGTTTTTACGTTCGTGTTGTATTTACTTTCTTTTAATAATTTGTTTCTCTGTGTATTACTAACACTAGTCTATAAGAACATTGTTACTAACAAAATGGACTTGGTCTGAAATAAATTAAAATTATTATTATTATTATTATTAAATAAAGATAATAACATCAATGGACCTTTTGAAAACGATAATCGCGTAATTTTTTTTAACGATTTAGATTGTAGAAAAAACAGTTTATAATTACTATGTTACTGTAACTGAAGCTCCAATTTCATTTTGTCGCATTAATTAAAATTCACCCTGTATACACACTACATTAAGAATATGTTTAATTTTCATATTATTTTGGTATTACGTTTGTATGAAAAACGCATGCTCCGCCGGCCTCTTAAGAGTCAAAATGATGCCAGTGAGAGGCTTTGAATTGATATTTCAATTTGAGGGAAGCAATTATTAGAAATATGGATCATTTTGGAAACGTCGACTTTGGTCAATTAAAAACAGTAACATCGAACAAAGCTGTGATAATAGTCGTGTGGTCTAGGATATAAATAGGATCGCCTCTATTCGTAGAAGTCATTAGGACTCAGAAATAAAAAATTGACGAAAGGCTTCACTCGATCCGAGATTCGTTGAAAGGTACTTTTATACTTACTAGTTTGTAGACTATTGATCCAATTGTAATGGCAGAAAGCTTTATTATTTGTGAGATATATATTTTTTACATAATTAAATCATGCATATAACTGAGCAATCACAATGTTTGCGGACGAAATCGCAGGCGAAGGACTATTTATTATGCAGAAAGAAGTACAACTTCATTTCTAAAAGAACAGCTAAGTATTCTTTCCTACGAAGCCTCACTAATGAATTTTTAAAAACAAAACCAAGTTCCAAGTTTGAATTTTGTTCTCCAACATCAATTTCAAACTTTTATAAAAAAAAAAGAAATGCCACAAAGAACTATGCGAGAAAAGATAACCTAAAGTGTTAAACTTTTTACGTCAAGTGAAAACGTATGAATAATTGAGTTGACGCTTGCCACAGAGTCGGTTGTGGGGGGAATACAGAACCCCGGTGAGGGACAAGTGGGGTATTCCATCAACACTCTAAAACTTATAAAGGTACAACTTAAGCACCCAAGAAGGTGGACTTTTGGTGAAAGAAAAACACTTAGGCGTAGAAAAATAAAGTTTTATTTGGGAGTTTAATTGGATATTAATGACGAAAAACAGAAGGCTTCGTTGTTTTTCTACCACACGATTTTTTACTCTTAGTTTTGAGTTTTATGGTGTAACGTTATACTTTTACATCAACCATTTCGATAGTGCGAGTAGAAAGCGATTTTGTTTGCTTGGTCTAGTCTGGCGTACCTAATTATATTATTTTTAAGGTGAATACGTCAGGGTAGCCCTCGAAATTCATTTTCTATCGTTTTTATACGACTGTAAGACATAATGTTATATGTAGTTAAGTTCATAAATGTCGAGGTGCGGTTTTGTAAGGTCTAAATCGTTTTACCGTCGCGAACGATATTTTCATCAACATACAACTTGGCCTGCAAAGTGCAAAAAACGTAAGAAAGTTGGAATGTCGCGGGCTGCCTTGGAGCATCCAACTTAATGTCTTTAATTTTGTTCCAGAGCCATCGCGGATCTTCCCCAGCAATACGCACATTTGCTCCCGATGGTCGAACGCTAGAAGCGGGGGTGTGCGGTGTGCCCCGCTCCCCATCACCCCTCCGGGCCGCTTCGCTCGACGTACGCGCAGCCCCGCTTGCGCATGGCTCTCTGGCGTCGCTGGCGGACACCCCGACACCTTCAAGTCCGAGGCACATGCCGCCACGGTGTCTGTCGCCGCTTCTGATGCCACCAAGGTAGGTACCTTTTTTCAGGGGAATCCTCATAAGGCGCCTTATGCTTTGGGAATGAGAGTATGGGATTTTTAACTCATTAAAACCGATCCAGTAATCATCATCTGCATTTAGAACGTGGCATCGGTTACCTCTCGAAAGAGACTGAAATGTACCTACTCATGTTCGATTTAAAAAAACCTACACTTTGACTGACGTTAATATAAATTGAAACTAAGTTCTGATATACTTTGGCAAATTACAAAACCAGTTGCGGTGGCCTATTTCAACTATTTACAGATCAATCAATTAATGTATTCTTGGTAAACTAAATTGTAGACTTTGCACAGAGGTACGTAGACCTAAACTTTATCGAGACGTGAATCTCTAATCTTCATTCTAACGGCTTAACCAAGTCTAAATCTAGATCGTAATATCGGAACTTGAAAGCTTAAAATGTCAAGTTTCATACTTGGAGAGTGAAGTATTGATTTAGTTTGAAACCTATTAATTATTCAAACTACTTGGCCTTAGCCTGATAACTTTTGATTCCAGTTATTTGTGTCAATATTCTTTTATGTTGAATTAGGTAGGTATAAGAATTTCATTGATATTACCTGGGGAACATTGTGCTAAATGTTGTTTGTCAATGAAATACTACAAAGGAATGCCTCGTTGGTCTAATGAGCACGATCATTAGGTCCTGGGTTGGATTCACGGCTTGTGTCAAATGTCATTGGGCTTTTCCAATAACAATTTCTCAGTAGCAGTCACGGAGTCTGGATTTGTGCCCGGCTGATGGCAATAGGCTTGTCCCCTATTACATGGGACTTAAACATAACATAACTGGCGAAATTTAAATGTCCTATTAAGCACACTTCTGAATAACACTTCGGGGACAAACAGGCGTGATGTTATGGATGAAACAATTTTCTAATGTTCACTTAAATACGTGATGTATTTAGGAGAGCATTGGCAACAGAGCAAGTTTTTCCAACCAGGTGGTAGCGGTATATTACATTTACATCTAAGTATATCGTACCTATTGAGGGCTACTATATGTAGAGTGCCCTAATAGAGTCTGAGGAGGGTCAACAAAGGGTTTGTCGCGAACACTGTTCTGTACAAACCTTATAAAACATTAACCTTTCTTTGCTGTCACACCGGATACCGCATGATTTGATCGTGACCTGTCTTATGACAGGTCACGATCAAATCATGCGGTATATGATCACGATTGACGACGGTCCTCGGCAGAACGACGAAGAAGAAGATAAGGCTGACATTAATGACTCGATACAGAAACCATAATTACAAATACAACAATCAAATCAAATAATTATTTATTGTAAACAACAAGGTCCCTAAGTGTTATAAAAAAGTACTTAACAACGATGAGAAATTAGGTGAAATAATTACATTCATTCAAAGTCAGATCAATCTAATAATAATAATAAAATTATTAACTAATAATTCCATCATTTCGTGTTGTTCATTTTAGTCGTGTTCTCGCCAGAACCAACCGGGTATTTTACGGGCCCATAGATGAATACCGAACAAACCGTTTATCCTGACGAGAGCAAAAGAACGCGATACGCGCCAGCTAATCCTTATGCCTAACTAACCTAATTATCTAACCTTTGAGTAGATATTGCTCGTCGAACCACTCGCAAGTTTGAGTTTGTGTTTATGTGTTAGGTGTATGTTTGTGAACCTTGCGATGGCCTGCAGCAGGGTCCTGACTCGCCCTCACCAGCTCGCCGTCCAACAACGCCTTGTTCACACCAATTCTCGTTCCACTTAAAACTCTCTAGTCCAACACACAAGGCCTCGGTGCTCCGTATAGCACAGCCCGATATGAGACAAACCGTACCGGTATTTTAAATCCCGTGTGCCTACGCAAGGTGTCCCGAAAATCAACCTCAAAAATGCGCGCACATACAACTAAGCGGGTTGCTTTCCGACAGCCCAAGTGCAGGCGGAGCGCGGTCCGCGGCCACTACTGTCCTGCTCGCGCACGTAGTGATATCTCGCTTGCGCAGCCGACCGAGAGCGTGAGCGGCCGATCCCGCGCGAAGCCGGCGGTTTTATCTATTATATTACTAACTAACGGCTTGGTTTCAAACAATCACCCGCCCCGGACCGACCCGTTGTCGGTCCGCTCAAACTCCCGGTAATCGGGATAACGTTGACACTGCCCTTCTAAGGATCGAGTCCCTCACCTGTACGTCTGCGATCCGTGGAGACCCATCCTTGCCCGTGATCAGGTTAACGATGCGCCCCCGTCGCCAACACAACGGTGATAGGTTAGCATCTTTAACCAGTACGAGGTCTCCAACGCAGGGTGGGGTCGTCCTGTCCGTCCACTTAACGCGTTGCTGCAGAATATGCAAATACTCCAGCGACCAGCGCTTCCAAAAATTTTGAGACATTTGCTGCAACATCTGATACCGTGACTACCGGTACAACTTTACGTCTGTATACGGATACTCCGGCAAGGCGTTAAGTGGTTGGCCAATAAGGAAATGGCCCGGGGTAATGGCCTCAAGGTCATTCGGGTCAGCGCACACCGTAGACAACTCTTCAAAGGTGAGGATCGTTGAGCCGATGACCCGGTACAAGTGAGTCTTGGAAGACTTAACTACTGCCTCAAAAATTCCACCCCAGTGGGGGCATCCAGGTGGACTAAAGTACCACGAAATGCCCTGACCGGCGAGGCCCGTGCCAATTTCACGTTCATTTTGGCTCAAAAACAATGAAATTTCCTTTAAACAACGGTCGGCGCCCTTGAAGTTGGTACCACAGTCCGACCGAATCAGTGACGGTATTCCCCTTCGAGAAACGAATCTATCCAATGCTGCCAAAAAGGCCTCCGTAGAGAGATCAGCTACCATTTCTAAATGAACTGCCTTAGTCGCCAGACACACGAAGACGCACAAATATGCCTTAACCGACTTCGCGTTCCGAAGGCGTGATGTCTTGACCATGAAAGGCCCCGCGAAATCTGTCCCTACGCCAGCAAATGGCCGAGCCTCCGTTACTCGGTCGGGCGGGAGATCTCCCATTTGTGGCTGCATTGTGGCTGCCTTGAGTCGGTAACAAGGCAGGCATCGAAACACAACGCCCCGTATTACTCTTCGTGCCGACAAAATCCAGAATTCACGCTGCAAAATGCCCAAAAGGGTGTTACAGCCTGCGTGTGAATTCCTGGTGTGACGGTCCCAAACCAACAATTCCACCAAAGCTCCCTTCTTGGGGAGAATTAGAGGATGTCGCGCTGCATAGGGCAAGTCGGCATTCCGCAGTCGACCTCCCACCCGGAGCAATCCGTGCTCATCGATGAACGGGTTGAGGCGGCTAAGACCTTTCTTCAATCGACCCGCGCCAGTCCTCAACACCCTAATTTCGTCCTGGAACTCATTCCCCTGAACGACCTTCACCCAAAGTGACAGCGCCCTTTGTTGCTCCTCAGGACCCATTACAGGCGACATGTTTCGCTGCGCGACAAGGCTTCGACAATTATGGAAAAACCGCATTACCCATCCCGTGACTCGAAGTATCTTCCCCAGTGAGCTATATCGCTCCAAAAGAGTGTGGTCTACGGTAGCAGACTCCACTGTAGTCACATTGACCCTCAAACCCTGGTCCGGGGGCAAACCATTGTGGCCCCCACCAAAGAGAATGTTCAACCAGAGCAGGCGCCGGACAGCCGCGTGAGGCGCAGTCAGCCGGGTTAAACTCGCCTGGAACATGTCTCCAGACCAGAGGAGTCTCCGAATTATTTATTTGTGACACTCGGTTGGCCACAAATACCTCGAGCGTGTGTACCGAAGTCTGCAGCCAGCACAACACGATCCGGCTGTCAGTCCATGCATAAACCGTCTCGTTTAGGTCCACCGTACCACGCAAGTTCTGCACCACATGGTTCAGGAGCCGCGTCAGAAGGGCTGCACCCGCCAATTCCATTTTCGGAATCGTCCAACGGGTCCGAACAGGTGCAACCTTGCTCTTGGCCATGACCAAGCGTACGATTCCCGCACCAGCAGTCTCACCTGCTCTCAGGTAGACTGCGGCCGCATACCCCTTCTCCGACGCATCACAAAACCCGTGCAGGGTGGCCTTGACTCCTGCCTGCGGGAGCAGTTTGCGCGGGATTTCAATCTCCGTGATATGTGGTAATGTGGTCACGAATGCCGACCACTCACGAGCCAACTCCTCCGAGAGTTTATCATCCCAACCTAGTTGGGCCAACCAAAGCCTTTGAATGAAGCACTTTGCCATGAACGTGACCGGCGCGATCCAACCGGTGGGATCGAATGTTCGGGCGATGGTCGAAAGGACCGATCGCTTTGTCCAGGTCTTCGACAGCAACTCGGCCTCACAATTGTACGTGAAGACATCCCGACTCGGTCGATACTGGACCCCTAATATTGCCAACGCATGAGGATTGTCCGAGTCCTCAAACAAATGCGGGTCTTGTTGGTACTCAGCTGGCAGTCCCGCCAGCACCTCTGGGCAGTTCGACAACCACTTCCTGAGTTCATAGCCACCTGAGGCCATGAGCGCCACCAATTCATCCCTTAAGATGAGCGCCTGCTCAATACTATCTGAGCCCGTACAAATGTCGTCTACATAGACGTCTCTATCAAGGACTGCAGCCGCGCGGGGAAAGCGAAGCCGCTCCTGTTCAGCCAGTTCTCGTAGTGTACGCATGGCTACATATGGGCTGGGCTTTAATCCGTACGTGTTCGTGTTGAGCTCATACGTGACCATCGGTTCTTCTGGGCTCTCTCGCCACAATATCAGCTGGAACCGACGGTCGTCTGGATGGATCTGCGTTTGGCGAAACATCATCCTCACGTCCGTAACGAATACAACCTGGTGCCTCCTGAAGTCTGTTAGAATGTCACCAATATCTCTGGTCAACTTAGGACCAGCATGTAGACATTGATTCAGGGACACTCCGCTAGATGTCTTCGCGCTCCCGTCGAACACGACCCTGATCTTGGAGTCAGGTGTCTTCAGGACTGCATGATGAGGCAAATAGTAGTGCTCCTCATGACGCCAGTCTACCCTGGACACCGACATTGATTGGGCCACCCCAAGGCCAAGTATTCGCGCATGAACTCCACATACTTCTGTCGGAAGTTGGAGTCCCGTTTCATGCGCCTCTCCATTGCCACTATCCGTTTCTCTGCCAGACTCCAGGAGCTCCCCAACGGAGGTCGGGTCGATAGAAACGGTAACCGTGTCATAAATCTGCCCGACGGGAGGCGCACCGTGTTACAGTGATAAAATGTCTCGCACTCCTCGTCATGCGGGCTAGTCCTAGAAGCGATGGGTGGCTCTTCCGTTGCCCAGAACCTTTGCAAGACTTCTGATAAAACGCTGCCATAATATATGGGGCTATAATCCGCTGCGTCTTGTGGTCCCCGTACTGGACCCAATAATGCGTAACCTCCTGCGGTACGCACGGCCACAACCCCGTTCGGTTGTAGCTCCCGCTTGCCGCTCCGTAGCAGCTTTCCGAGGACGTCAGTCCCAAGCAAGACGTCCACCCGTCCGGGACTCGCAAAGTGGGGATCGGCCAGCTCCAACCCATTGGTCAACCCTTTTACCGCCGGCGGTAACCGTACCTGGGGGAGGACCCCTACTACTTCGTCTAAAACAATCGCCGTGGCATTCACCCGTGTGACCGATGCTGAGTCACCCATTTCAAACAGGAGAGTAGTCTGACCCCTGAGGTGAGGCACCCGATTGCCACCTATACCTACTGCGCCATCCCGTGATGGCTCTAATGTAAGGCCCAACCTGTCCACTAGACGGCTAGACACAATACAACCTTGTGCACCTGAATCCAAAAGTGCTCTCACATGCACCGGCTGTCCATCCGTACCCCAGACAGTAATCTTAGCTGTCGGTAATAATACCGTCACTGGCGGGGTGGGCACTACGGATGAACAGGCTGCTAATTGCTAGCAGGGGCCACCTCCCTCCCCTCTTGCCGGAGGGGGAGGAAGCCACTGGCCCATGTACGGGTCCCAACCAGGGTAGTACACCCCTCGACCCGTTGGCGCCATGTGCGTAGATCGGAAGTAGTCCACTGGCACCCCTCCTAACAGCGGTGGACGCGCCATAAAGCGTGGGCGCTCTGAGGGGGGCGGGGACAAGCGACTACTCGGGGGCGGCAGCGTGCCCCCCAGCGCGGTCGAGTAAGTCGCATAACCCGGCTCCCCATGCATTATCTCCGGGCACCCGCCCGTATCTCGGCGCCGATCCCCACCCCGCGGCGGAGACGGCGGCATCGGGTGGTGATCCGGATTTCCAGTTGACCCACCTCCCCGAGGGGGAGGCGGCCGCTGAATCCTTGTTGCACCCCCTCCCCTACGGGGGGGTGACCGGCCACCTGCAACTGGCCTAGGAGAGGGGGGATGACCTCCCGACGAGGCTCCGTTCGCCTCCCCACTCTCAATCAGGCAGAGGAGCTCATGATGGGCCCCCCCGCATGTCCGACAAGTGGTGGTTTTGCTGCACTCACGCACATAGTGTGTACCTAAGCAGCGGAAGCACAAGTAGCGCTGCTTGACCACCCCCCTGCGCCTATGCACCCGCTGCGTTTTAAAATCCGCACACGCGGTGATAACGTGTCCCCCTTCCCGGCAGAAAGGGCACACTTCCGATTGGAGGGCGTTGTATTTCTTCCCCCCCCGACGGGGCTCAACCGGCTTGGGCCCGCTGCTATGTCGCGTTGACGGGGTGGGGTGCGACGTGGTTGCCCCTTGGCAATCCGCCCGCCTGCACTCGCCCTCTAAGAACACCCTCAAAGTCTCAAAAGTCGGGAGGTGATCCGATGACTCGCCTCCATGTGATTGCTCAAACCGCGCCACTACTTCGCTCGGCAATTTACGTAGAACCCTGTTAACAACAATATACCTATTGTCCCCTAACGACAACTTAAGTCGCTCTAACGTGTTAACCGCTACCGTGACCGGGTTTAGGATTTTCGACCTTATTTCGTACACGTTAGAAACCTTCGGGATTCCAAATATTTTTTCGATGAGCCCATCAATAATTAATCGCCGATTATCGTATCGGTCAATTAATAGGCCCCATGCCGTTTCGTAACTAGCGTCCGTAATTTCCAAATGGGTCAACATGTCGTGAGGCTCACCGGACAGCCTACCCATTAACTGCGCCATTTTATACGCGGGCGAGAGGTCCGTACGCGAATGCACAACACTTTTAAATATATCGCGAAATCTCGGCCAATCGGCATACTCGCCGCCAAATTCTGGTACGTTCACTGGCGGCAAAGGCGCCATGATCCCTACGCCGGCCGGCCTGCATTTTTTTCCGAATATCCCCTTTTCGCGATCGCTCAATGTCGGCTGCCGCTTGAATAATGTTCATCACCATTTCACCACACTGGTCCACATTAGCCCGCACTACCGCCTGAGCACCCTTTTCCAGGTCCTCGTCTTCAAGATGTGCTAAATATTCGGCGTGACATTTTAAAACCGTGTCATACCTGTCATCTACTTGTCGAGCGCGCGTCAATAGTGCGTCTTCGCGATCTGAACGACCAACTAACGTAACCGCTAATGAAAACCATCTTAATTCCGATTCAATTTTTGCCGCAATATTCTTAGTTACGGACGGAGCCATTGTACCAACTTCAATACACGCGATTATGCAACAATATAATAAATAGATAGACACTTATTTTTACCCGAAACTAAACAGTTAATTATTTGTTGAGTGAATAAATTTACGATGGAACCCCAAACCTCTAGGTCCCGAACGGGACGTATACGTCCCGCGCGCAATATTACTGGATAATAATGGATACTTATACGTTTCTCCGTATCCAAACGCAACAATAACAAGTTATTCACTCAACCAATTTTCTTATTGTCTATTTGTCTTAATACAAAACTTAATTTTAGGTAATTTACAATGGAATGTGGTTCCACCGCGATCTACCTTCAATTGAAATTATGACTACAAGTTTTAACCAAACTAATTTAATTTGTACCAAATCTACAAAGTGGGTACAAACCACGCTCTGCTACCAAAAATATGTTCTCGCCAGAACCAACCGGGTATTTTACGGGCCCATAGATGAATACCGAACAAACTGTTTATCCTGACGAGAGCAAAAGAACGCGATACGCGCCAGCTAATCCTTATGCCTAACTAACCTAATTATCTAACCTTTGAGTAGATATTGCTCGTCGAACCACTCGCAAGTTTGAGTTTGTGTTTATGTGTTAGGTGTATGTTTGTGAACCTTGCGATGGCCTGCAGCAGGGTCCTGACTCGCCCTCACCAGCTCGCCGTCCAACAACGCCTTGTTCACACCAATTCTCGTTCCACTTAAAACTCTCTAGTCCAACACACAAGGCCTCGGTGCTCCGTATAGCACAGCCCGATATGAGACAAACCGTACCGGTATTTTAAATCCCGTGTGCCTACGCAAGGTGACCCGAAAATCAACCTCAAAAATGCGCGCACATACAACTAAGCGGGTTGCTTTCCGACAGCCCAAGTGCAGGCGGAGCGCGGTCCGCGGCCACTACTGTCCTGCTCGCGCACGTAGTGATATCTCGCTTGCGCAGCCGACCGAGAGCGTGAGCGGCCGATCCCGCGCGACGCCGGCGGTTTTATCTATTATATTACTAACTAACGGCTTGGTTTCAAACAGTCGTCAGTACTCTAATGTGATGGCATAAAATAGGGCAGTTAAATTTCAACCGCCAGAATGCCATTGCCGCTAGCACGAACTCTGCTCAATAACGAAGCGATTTTTTTGCGCAGTATCGCTGCGAACCCGTCCGTTCGAGCCTCCATGAACATGGCAGATGCGCTGCAGAAACGTGGAAACCGCAGTAGCATTCTAGCATTGTTATATTGGACGCACAAGGTGTTGAGGGTTTTAAGAGAATTTGTTGTCCACAAGCTACTGCCATAGAAGTTTTGGCAATACGCCTTAAACAGGGGAATTTTAACTTCTTTTGAACAAGACGCAAATCTTTTAAACAACATATTAGCTCTGACCGTCAACGCCCTGCGCTCCCTATCAATTTCTGCGTCAACAATACTGTCACCTTCCAAGAATGCAAAACGACTTGGAGAAAGCTCATTGACTCACACCTGCACGTCAGCGTACCTGCCTGTAAATTAACTTACCATGCAAGGAAGCAAGTTAGGAAGTGGATACGTAAGACAAGAGTGAGGTGCATACATAGGTATACTCAGGGAACTTGTGAACATTGCCGTGCATATACGACTTTATTGCTGGAACTGTGTCGCAAGCTAACAAAAATATGAAAGGTCTACTACTCCTAGGAATTGCTACTAGGAATACTAGTATTGACATTCAAAAGTGCCGTTATGGTCAAGTTGAAATAAATGATTTGAGTTTGAGTTGAGTTTGAATGACTTTGACCTTGAAAAAGTCATTGCTAGACCTTTATGAACTTGGTGGGTTGCGTTGATGATTTTGATGATTCTAATTTTGTAACTACATACGAGTACGTCTTACAGCTGCAAATTATATTTTAATCAACATACAAACTAGCACTCGCCTACAAAATGTAAAAAACGTAAGAAAAATGAATTTGCTGGGCTACCTTGGAGCTACACTATCTGTAAAATTTTATGTATTTTGATGTTAGAACTTCAACGACGATTCCAAACCTCATCCAAGTGACTGCACAACCCTGAAAACCGACTAGTCAAAGATGCTGTTATTGTGTTTTTATTTTTTCAATTTTGTTTTTCAATGTTGTGTTTACCTGTAATTGGCATATATATTAGAACACTAGGTACCGTATGAGTTAGTATATGTATGTGCATATACATATGTGCTGTAGGTGAACCTTAAATAAATAAAACAAAAAACTAATTTTAAAATTGAAACACACCACTGGAAAAGACCTTCTTTAATCATAGCTAGTAACCTTTCAAATAAAGAAACCTAAATCGAAATCGCTTTATACGTTCAGGAGCTACAATGCCATCGTGTACACACACCTTAAATATAATTATATTATCCCTCTGTTTGCGTCGCAAGTTAAAAATATCACAAAGAGAGGATCTCGTGGCTAAATAATAAAAACCGCTCGGGTCGATGTGCTTGACTAGCTTGGTCTGTGGATGACCAGCCTTACGTACCGAGTTTCCTCCATGGCTCGGAAAGCACGTCAAGCTGTCGGTCCCGGCTGTCATTTGTCCATCTTTGACAGTCGTGACAGGTAGGTAGTCAGTGGCCCAAAGTAGACTGGAAGCCAACCCCAACATAGTTGGGATAAGGCAAGATAAGGTTAGACTGATCCAAACATATTTGTGACTAGCGGACATCACGCGGTTTCACCCGCGTAGTTCCCGTTCCCGTGGGAGTACGGAGATAAAATGTAGCCTATGTTACTCAGGGTGAATGTAGCTTTCGAATGGTGAAAGAATTTTAAAAACGTTCCAGTAGTTTTTAAGCCTATTCATTACAACCAAACAAACAAAGTTTTCCTCATTACAATAGATAAGGCTAAGCTGATGATGAGTTAAAAATATGACATTATTGTCAACTGTTCCAAATTTTTCTTTTCTAATTTCCATCTCGTTATCGCAACCCGACATCCTTCGAACTTTACCCGCCTGCATACATACATACTCACTTACCCAGTTTTGTAGACTGTACAAACAAGCCTCTCTAATCAACGCGTTTCCTTTCATTAACAAAGATGTAAAATCAGAGCTCTAATCTCGTCTGAGCGCATCACTTATACATGCAGACTCATTTATTCCACGTTAGCGATTCGTTCATCAATTATTTAGTAAAGTATCACACGTTAGCGTGTGTGCCTCTGTAAAGTTCACCTTTGACCTTTGCCCCTGAGACTAAAAGCTTTGCTACTTCGTTTCGACAGTTACAACTCACGATAGGGTCTGAAATGACCTTTCGAATTGGGCACTCACTTGCCTTGCTAGCTTGTAATTATTTTGAGTGGCGTTCAGTTTTGTTTTGGCTATACACTGTGAAATGGACATCGGCGCGTACACTTCAACCAACTTATCTGTGGAGGCGGGAAAAGATAGAATTAAAATAAATGTGCCAAGCTTGATATGCAGGGAGGAAATGGACTCATCGCGAAGCCGTAACCAAGCATTCTGTACATCAAACTAAGTAATCCTACGCAGAAATTATTGCTGGGAAATTACTTTTTTTTTGCGGTGATTAATAACGTGTTGCGATAAAATTCAATGCAACGCACTCAAAACATTGTGCTGATGGATGGATTGAATAGTGTCGGTATCGTGGGGGCAAGCACGTATCCAGACTTTTGGTTCGGGAGGGGGGATAACCATTAAAACAACCATGTGAACTGTGTAAAAATCGCTATAATCACTATACTGTAATTTACGTACTTCGCAGTGGTTATGATCCCGTTTATTATTAAGTCATATTTCGGGGGGGATATATCTCAACTATCCCCCTCCCCTGGATACGTGCCTTCGTATAGGTGTTACATTAAAAACATGTGTTAAAAAAAACATGTGAAAATGTTGGAATTTTGACCCCCACTATCTCCGTAACTAGAGGTTTCCCAGGTATGGTGTAGAACTAACAAATGATCGCAATGATGGAGAGAATAAGTGTCTTTCGGTTTCGTTAAGAGCCTTTTCAACCGACTTCCAAAAAGAGGAGGTTATCAATTCGTCTGTATTTTTTTTTTTTTTTTTTTTTTTTTTTTTTTTTTGTGTTTGTTACCTCAGATCTTTCGACTGGGTAAACCGATTTTGATGATTCTTTTTTTGTTTGAAAGCTGGTGCTTGTCGATTGGTCCCATTTTAATTTGTTGAAGATCTGATGCTGATCTTCCGAGATATACAATGGAACTCTTCAAAAAAAGATGGCAAATCTGCAGTAATTGCTGCAATCGCTTGTAGGTTCATTGTTCATACTAAATCATGACGTAACATCACGCCTGTATGCTCTGAGGGGGTACCTAGATGTGTACAATACTCCCAGATTTCGACAATGTTTGTTGCCTCTAAACTTTCGACTGGGTAAACCGATTTTGATGATTCTTTTTTTATTTGAATGCTGATGCTTTCCGTGTGGTTCCATTTCAATTTGGTTGAGATTTGACGCTGATTCAGTTCATAAAAAAAAATTACGCTGGTACGCTGTGAAGGGGTAAGTACATGTGACCCACTAAAAAATGAAAAATAAAAACTTATTTACAAAAAATAAAACCGACTTCAGAGAAAACAAAAAAGTGAAAAATAACTTTAGCTTCAGAAGTCGGTGACAAAAAAACTAAATCAATCAAACAAAGGTCACCGACTTCTGAAGCTAAAGTTATTTTTCACTTTTTTGTTTTCTCTGAAGTCGGTTTTATTTTTTGTAAAAAAGTTTTAACACCCTTTTTTGATGCATTTTTCCTTGACAAGCAGCGCCATCAACTGCTCACTTGAAGTGGTCATACTACTTATTTAAAGATCAGCATAGTTCGTTTGGCGTGTTGCAAAATTGTCTGTAAAAATCGTTTTGAAAATACAAGATGGCGGTGTCACTTCAGACTATGACCACGCGTCAAAAGAATCATGAAGCACTATAAACTAAGCGGAATTAATAACTGTATTACTATTCAGCAGGTACATGATCGATGGTGGTGGTGTACGAAGATTCTAGACCCACACAGCGTTGAAATTGTTAGTGGTTTTTTTTTTTAATGGTGTTCTAAATCTTTTAACCTCAGATCACAGAAACAACAGCTTTTAACCGTTTAGTTGTGACACTTTTAAATGTCTTTGGATCACAGCTGATGTTTTCAGGGGTTTAGAATAATGTGCTGAATAGGCTAGTTTCCACCATCAATAAATATGTAAATCTAATTAGTTCGCATCAAAACTCAGGAGTGTGTGGGGGCGGCTCGCGACGTCAGAACGCACTCAAAATTATATCGGCGTGACGTATTGAGAATGTTTAAAAGTGTCATATCTTCGTCAATATTGATTTACGTAACAAAAGGAAAAATAGGTATCAAATATTTTTTCTAATCTAACAGGCGGGCGCATAACTATCTAGATTTTCTCAACTTATTAGATTTTTTCAGTTGACAAGCATATTCACATGTAGTAACAGTTTACGCTAACTATACTCAGGAACACTAGTGTATTACACTAAAAAACAAACCTACATGTGTGTGTTAATACAAAAAAACATAAATCGGATAAAAGCTGGCTAAAAGCGCACTAATGGACGCAGACAAAGAGCCATTGCGTTGCGTTTTATAATACATACCTATATGCCTATAGAAGTTTTAATGCTTTGGAAGCTATGGTATGCAATTTATGAATAAAAGATGGGCACACGAGTCCCCATATAGGTCAAGCTGACTCTCTTCATTAGTGGCGAAAGGGTCGATTCTTTAGTTGATGATAGTACTTACCAAGTGGAATCACAGCAGCATTATTCATAATAATATACATACTGTCCAAGTCAAGTCATCTACATATACCTAATACAGCATAGATTTTCCAGAAATTTGAAAACTCAAATGACTTTGTATTATAATATAAAAACAAAAAAAAAAACAAAAAAAATAAATAAAATAAACGTAAGTCTGCAAAAGTATGTTTCTAATTCTTACGGAGGACTTCTTTAAATAAAAACAAATTTTAAATAATAGGCGGGACGAATTAGACAGTTCTGTCCAAACTTGAAGGAGGACACGCGGGTTCGGAAGAAGTGGAAGGAGTGGAGGGAGGCCTTTGCCCAGGAGTGAGACAAAGCAGACTAGAAACAAAATGTATAATCCCCGGCACGAGACACATTCGAGTTCGCAACCTTTGGATCAAATTCAAAAATGATAGCGTCAGTGTAAACTTACTTCAAAATGGCGGCCCAAATGTTTATGTTTCATGATGTCAGATGCGTTCCAGTACCACAAGACATTAGACGACAGCGCCACAGCGCTTTATATCGCCAAAATATAACCCGACCAAGCGAAATTGCCCTTTAGTTTCATATTGCACGTATGATAATTTGAGTTGATTGAATTTCGGAGTATTTGTTGTTGATTAATTTGTTGCTACGTATCTTGGTAGAAATTCTTTGTTAACAAAACTTATAGCTTCTCGTGGCGCGTGACTTTAATGATGATCTTGGTACACGGTAAAACTCTCATGAGTTTATGTTGGCACCAACTTTAATGTATGTATGCTACTGAAAAAAATTTAATAAAACAACTATTTTATACTATATAATTTTTATATTTATAAAATTGTACATACACTTACCCTTATCATTGATACTTCGACGCACATTATATGCAATCACTATCTGACCCGCGCAACTTCATCTGCGTCACATAAGAGAGAAAAACGAAAGGAAAAAAAAACCCCGTTTTTGCAACATTTTTCATTTCTGCTCCGCTCCTAATAATTGTAGCGTGATGTTTTAAAGCCTATATCTCTCCTCGATAAATGGACTATCCAACAAAAAAAGAAATGTTCAATTCGAACTAGTATTTCCTGAGATTAGCGCGTTCAACCAAACAAACAAACAAACAAACTCTTCTGCTTTATAATATTAGTATAGATTATGCTTACAATGAGATGAAATGATATGAATATTTTTAAATAGGCTATCTGAATCACTTTTGCATGTCACAGACGCACAGTTATTATATAGACTTGATGGAGTCGACATTTCTTATTGTACATGTACAAGAATGAGGTCTGCTCCATTCTCCAACTAAAATTCCCATTAACATGAAACAAGGACATATAGGCACGTCCTTATGTGGGGTCCCGCACACTATCAATTCCCACAGAGCTTTTCCCTAATGTATGTAAAACGTTTTATCCGTTTCACCCCAAACGGAATTTCACTCACAATGTAGATTCTTGAGGATGTCTGCTTAAGAGGAAACTATTTCCTATTTCCCATAAATGTGAAGTAAGGCTACGGTTTGAGGCGCCCCGAGTTAGTGAGAAACCCAGTTCAGAGGAATACAAAGCTACTAAATTACATATTGACTGCTTCAATTTTGTCTTCTGCGTCTAGTGTGTTGTTAAAGCATAAAAATAAAGAAAGTGCGTGTCGGACCACGCGTACAGGGTTCCGTAGGAGGCGTTATCACAATATAGATGTATTCTAAGGATTTTGTATTTGATACAAAATTATCCAACACCCAAGTTCAACGACTATTACTGCTTAACTATTTAATAATTTTATCTTAACCGCTATCATTTTCTTTTAAAGTTCATGAAATGTTCTATCAATTTGAATTTTTCTAGATTATTCAAGCCAGCAATTTAGCTTTTAGAGGGGGAGACGCCCTGCCCTCTGCTGGAACAAATGTTTATTATTTGAAGTTTAATATATCGTAAACGCAGCATTAAATCGAAAAATAGCATTTGCAACCGGATGGGGTTGCAAATGCTATTTTTCGATTTTCATTTAGATTCATTTTAAAAGACTTATTAAAATAAATAAATAAATACCCCACACAATGAGATAGACGACGAAAAAAAAATTAATCCCCACTTCACATGCAAAGGGACCTATCCGAAAAAAAAAATATTTTCCAAATTTTTACGTTACTATTTTGCTGGCGTAATTGATACCTCTACAAGATTACAGCTTTCTAGTACTAACTGTATCAGAGGCCTTACTCCCTACCTGCCGGGGTTGCGGGCCTGTTCGAAAGAGATACCGCGGCCCCGGAACATAAAGGGCGAGGAAGGAACATGGATGGGTTTTAGTCAGTAAGAGTCTGACACTCCCTCCCGCTCCGCCCAGAGTGGGAGAAGTCATTTGATGATTTCCCATCCTAAAAAAAAAAAAAGGCCTTACTCCCTAACGTTTTGTCCGTATATGCGGATCTCTCGGAATCCGTCGCAGACAGATAGATCGGAATATACGGACGAAGCGTTAGGGAGTAGGGCCTCCGAGCAAAATCTTGGACGGACGAACGGACAGACGGACATGACGAACTATAAGGGGTTCCTTGTTAGGACTACGGAACCCTAAAAAAGGAAGATGTGGGTACGAGATTGAGGCTTGATGATTTAGGTCTTCAAAGCTAATTATAAAAAAAACTCCAAAGCGAAGATCCCGTACAATTAAAAAGCTTTCGATTCCAACTTATTTGTGTGTAAGTGTGCGCCATTTTTTTTAAATTACCGATGAAAGATATTATTATAGGGTTCGGAACTCAGTTGGTACTGCGTGGTAACCATTTGTGCTTCGGTACCCGTCTACCTTAAGTGCTTGACTAGATACAGACATAAATGCCCACTCTACACACATGAAATCGTTAGTCGTCCTAGTTGGACGCTTAGCAAAATGTACAGTTACAAGCGAAGATCCGTTCTGAGATCCGTTGTTGTATATTTGAGTTGGACAAAGAGCTCTGTGTCTATTCCTGCGGTCAACTGTGTTCCGAATCCAGTGCAATTGAAACTATTGCATAAGGAAACAGAGTGAAGAGAGGAGTAATTGTAGAAATGGTTTGTTGTTGTTGAAGACTGGCTGGTAAGAAATACCTAATGGATTGGATTAAGTCAGCCTTTTTACAGTATTTTGTTGACAGTTTATATTTAGTTTTAAATTATCTCTTATTAATTGAGGTATTCCTCAGAGCGCACCTATTTTTGAGCGCAACCAAATCATTCCTCAGAGCGCAAGCATAGATACATGATAAAAAAATAGAGAGGGGTATGATGAATTCATTCATTATATCGATAGACAGTTTTAAATCAACTATCCTAACTGTTTATATATTAAAACGGACTTCCAGGCAAACAGATAACTACTGGAACTAAGTGTTCAAGCAACTTTTGGTCAGTAATGTTGTAAACAGAAGTACTAGGCTATCAGGAATTGAAGATGGTATTTCAATCACATGTTTTGTAGATCTTTGCCAGTCGTTACAGGTAGTCAGTGGCCCCAAAAGTCTGACAAGTCTGCCAAGTCTGTCTCCAGTTTTACCAAGTGGTATCGTATTTCCCAGCATTATCTGGGTTGTAGAGGTCATATAGGCAGTTGCTCCATGTAAAATACTGGTATTCAGCTGCATCCGGCTAGACTGGAAGCCGACCCCAACATAGTTAGGAAAAGGCTTGGCAGATGATGATATTTAGACTGGAAGCAGACCCCAACATAGTCATCCGTATCTATGAACAAGTCAAAGTAGAAATATTTATAATATACGATTTTCGACAGACGTGGCTTTCTTTCTTTTCTATTTTATAAAAGTGGTTGCATAAGTATCATATTACTAAAATTCAAGTTATTTCTTTAACTTGACTATAGATACCAGTGTAAGTCATGTGCTACGTAGCAGCAGCCTTAGAAGAAAGGGCACAATACCTACGTATATGTTTTAAGTCCAATTTCATAAAGTAGAGGGCGCATCTGTCGCCGGGTCCGTCCCTCGTGATTAACGATAAACACGCCAGATGTTCGACCACACTTTGTATATTATGTAATTGTTTTTATATTACAGTGACAATAAAGTTTCTAAACCCTACTAGGGTTTTTTTCTAACAGAGTTTGGTTTCCAGACTAAGCTAACATTGCGTTCAGCATTTTTTGACAAGGAGAAACTGAGCTCATGGTCATGATCTTTGAGAAAATGTGTATCCAATTCTTCAGTCACTGAAAGACAATGTGTGCAGTGCAAACAGCTGAGCTTAGTCTAAAAGTACCTTTGATTTTTTTGCATAGGTAAAGATTCCCAGCCATACAGCCTTTTATAAAAAAGGTTGTTTGACAATTTATCTTATAAAGGAGTTAAAGATTAGATAGAAGGTTTTAAAGCGCGTTATATTTTGGCAATAGGAAATTACATCGGGACTGTTAAAAATTACGACACAGCTGACTTTTGTATACGATTTCCGATAATATAAACCGGATTGAAGTTTAGCTCGCAACTTCAAACTACTTTCAGAGCCCCCCTTACATATAGGACGGTACTTGCAAACTTCATGCCTCGTTTGCAGGTTGTCTATTGTTTGCCCGAAGATTATATGCCATAATCATCATTTTCCCGAATTTCATTTACCCGAATTTTATTTGCCCGAATGTTTCATTTGCCCTAAAAGACATATGACATACTTTTAATTGCCCGAATTTTAGATACCATAAGATACGAATGCCATAAGTATTGTTTGCCTTATTTTTATGTGCCATAATAATTATTAGACATAATATTTAAATGGCATAATATTTAAATGGCATAACAAATATTAGACAAACTTATTTATTCTGTGCATGGTTGATGGTGGGCTAGGTCGACGGAGCCCCGCTTCGCGGGGCTCCTACTTCTGTGTGGTTCATAAAAAAATAACCACGAAGGGGATGGCGGGGTCTATTCGCTCGCTTCGCTCGCTCACACGACCCCGCCATCCCCTTCTAACCTAACCTGTCCGAGTCGGGGTGCCCTCAAGTCCCAATTGCATCCAATTTCTCTTGATATAAACATCCGTTACACACCCGATGTCGATGGCAAATTATGTTATGGCATATCATAATTATGGCATGTGATAATTAGGGCATGTGATAATTAGGGCTTACAATGATTATGACAAATGATGTTATGGTAAGTGACTTTATGGTAAACAATGATTCTGGCACGTGACTAATATGGCAAATGAGAGTAGGGCAAATGAGTATTATGTCGTATGATATTATGGCTGTTGACTATTATGGCAAATGATATTAGGGCAAATAAAATTCGGGTAAACGGCGGTATACCCTCGTTTGCACTGTGTGAGCTCTCTGTGCTAAACGAGTCTGCAAGTTCTAATAGGTAGATTAAGTTGCACTGGAGTGTAAACAAGTATCGTTGCTGGGATAAAAGAAAATTCGTTAAGGTGAAAGCGTCAGGGTGTACTGCTAAATTCAAACTTTCTTGACGTTTTTTGCAATCAGTGCAAGAGCAGTGCTATGTTGTATGTTGATGAAAATATCAGTCGCGACTGTAAGACGTATGCAGTTACAGAATTATAATCAACAACATCATCAGTACAACCCTCAAAGTTCATAAAGTCGAGGAACGACTTTGACCGTGAACAATTCGTTCATCGATGTTACTACGAAAATTTGATTTTCGTAGGCTACCATGGAACATCAGCCTTAAGTGCAAAGTTTCTTGGTATCGGGCGAGTAAATCGTATCGTGCTTGCAGACTTGCACTAAGTAAGGATAGGATAATGATTGCACGTTACTGGGTAATAGTATGGATGCTTACTGACCAATTATCGCTTAGAACAGAATCAATCTGGCTGTGTGAGCAAAATGCTTTGGGTGTTTTATGGTATTGAATTATCTAAACTCTAAAAAATCGAGCAAAGCATTTTATTTCAGTTACACCATTATGGCTATATTGACTAGTTTTAAAAAAAATTACGTGTAAAAGAGTTTGTAAAAACCTATTTGCAAAATAAACAAAATATAAAAAATGTAGTCACTTATCAAAAACCTATTTAAAATGCATACCTACTTGCAAAATGTCACGTACGTAACTGTGAATCAATGTGCCTCGTTCCCTCCAACATAAATTGTGACAAACTCAATTTTAGACACCCTGGCACCCCCCGCGAGAGTGCGCTATTCACTCAACCCGCTGTGATTGGACGCCAACAAAATCACCCCCCTCCACCCCCTAGATATTGTGCCACAATAATAGGAATTCTGTAAAAGTTAATTAGTGAAAATTCCCGGACTGAATTTCCCTTGGAAAATGCTGGACAAAAATGTATGGCGAAGTTATTGAATAGACCCGCCTGTTAATTAAAAATATGGCATTTTGATAACGTTTTTTTTTTTTTACTTTTAGCTAATAAACTTAATTAATTCGTTGGCATTTAGAGTGGGTTATTTTGATTACTATTTTGTAGGTAGCATATCACCTAATGTGAATTATAATACAGGGTGTAAATCCACCTCATCACAAAGCCGTCAACCAAGCATTGTATAATTATGTCACTATTATATACTACAATATAACGTGTTTCTCTCTAGCGATATTGTAAACTCTCGAAATATTGTCAACTGAACATACGGAAGTATCTCTGCCCCCGTAATCGGGACTTGGGGCACCCCCCGTTAGGTTAGTTAGGTTCCTTTAAACCCTGCACTCGGAAATAGTCACTACGTCGACTACGTCGAATATAAAGTAATTTAAGGTTAGGTTCTATTAATTGGTATTTCTCAGGAATGGTACATTATCTTTTCATAAGAGTGGTACCACTGGGCAAGGGGGACCCCTCCTTCCCTCCACACCACGTGAGTTGACTACCATCGCATGCATTTCACGAAAAATAATGCGTTTTGTTGTTAGCAGAATGTTCGTTTGACAATATTTAGAGTTTTTACAATATCGCTAGAGATATTACAATATAACGTATTTGACAATTTTACGGCGACATATACATCAAACAAAGTAACTTTACACAAAAATTATTGCTGGGAAACGATTTTAATTTTATTTGTGTCAAAAATGATTTTTTGTGATATAACTCAATGTAACACAATTACAAAATGTGATGATGAATAGATTAAATAGAACGGGGGTCGTGGAGGTGTTTAAAGATACAATCTTACAAAAAAAAACTTGTCATATGTTAGAACTTTGACCCCCAATATCTCCGTGGCTAGAAGGATCCCAGGTATGGTGCAGAACAAAAAACTGATCGCAATGGTGTCCTCACCATTGCGATCAGTTTTTTGTTCTGCACAAGTGCCTTTCGGCTTCATTAAGAGGTGTTTTATACCCTTTATATAGAGCGCGTGACAAATTAAAAGTGTTTTAAGTAGTAAATTCAATCATTATTCCTAGAAATATCTACTTATGGTTTCTTTTGATGACTCTTGTCAGTCGCCTCGGCTCTGTGTAACTTTTTCTATCCTTATTACGAACCTAAGTTAAAGCGCCTAAATACTAATATTTAGGCGCTTTCAATTTACACGTTTTGTGTCGCAACGCTGGCTGTAGTGCCGAAGTGGTCCGTTTGTCGTACTGCGTACGGACGTCCGTTTGTTTTCATATAAAGCGCGCGGTGCAGCAACCGTGCGGCGTCGGTACCGACGCGCATACCGACGCCGCACGGTACGGTCGCAGTACGACAAACCGCTTCGGCACTGCAGCGGTGCGACACGAAACGCCTAAATTTAAAGCGCCCTTTATCTACTTTTAAATTATAGTATTGCCAATCACTTCTAACCTTGGAGGTTTAGGTATGTCCTACATAAGTAGGTATATGAATTCTATTAATACTTGTTATTGCTGACGCAAGTTAGGAGGTCTATATCTGCGTCAGTGAACATGTTCCATGAAATAATAACAAAGAAGTTGCAACTCATTAAATTATTATTGTGTATTATAAATATACACAATAATAATTTATAAATAACAAAAATAACACAAATTGTTTGACCCAATTCGTAGGAGAGGACAATTAAATTGGCATTGACTGGAGAAAATAAATAAGATCATTGCCTAAAACTCGAGTTTTATTTCTACGAATGAAGTAATAGGGTCATTCTACTGAAAATTTTCTTTTACAACAGTGATTTCCTGATTTATTTCGTAGCCGCTTCAGTAGTTTTCCATTGAATTTATTCTTTTCTCATCGCTTTAGAGCTTTAACATTAATTGAACGAGATGATTTCTTTTTTTTTTTCATCATTAGCAACTATAAAATGAGCCTATCCTAATAATGAAGACTAGTAATTTATTCTCCAATATTCAAGTAAACATTAAAGGAGTGATTTTATTAGTATTTTATTTATACCTATATCATTATCATCATTACATCACTCCTATAAACCCTGAAAGGATAGGCACACCTATGTGCCTAGCAGTAGTACCTATACCACCACATTTCGCCAGTTATACTTAAGTCTGCTGGTACTGAGAAATTCGTAATGGAAAAACCCAATACCAATTTGCCTGACCAATACTTGAACCCAGAGGCTCATGCTCAGCAGCCTCGATTGCAACCACTAGACCAACGTGGCAGGCAGTACACGTAATATATAGTGACGGGTAGTGTACGTATACAGGGTGTACCTAAACAGAAACATCACGAAGCCGTCAGTCAAGAATACTGTACATCAACTAAGTAACTTTGCGCAAAAAATATTGTTAATCATGTTTTGTGATAGAACTCAATGTAACGCAATAAAAAAAAATTGTGCTAATTAATAAATTGAATAGTACGGGAGTTGTGCAGGCAGTGCAGGTGTTAATAGTAAAAATCTTCCATTAAAAACTTGTATTGGAAAGACACTTGTCAAAAAGTTGGAACTTTGACCCCCAATATCTCCATAAATAGAAGGTTGCTGTAGAACAAAAAAATGATCGCAGTGACGGGGAAAACAAACCTTTTAGCTTTTTAACGAAGTTTCTTACACGCTTTATAATTTACATTAGATTTTACCTAGGTACTACAGGATAGAAATACCTTCTATACAGTTACATATAACTCGGTACCGTATTGCCCACGTTTCACGTTTACCGATGACGGCATTATATTCCATCCGAAAGGGACGTGCCAATTGCCGTTTATTGGGCACCTTTCCAACCTGTAGCGCTACATAATAAAGGAATTGTTTTGGAAATGTAACGAATATGCCTCAGGCACACAGAGGTTCTGCGTGTTGGTTGATTGTGTTAAAAGTGGTAAAAAAAACACTATTAGTTCCATTATTTTCTGATTCTTTCAAAATGGAACTAGTGATTAACAAAAACAACAGTAGTTCCATCATGGAACTGTTAATCTTATTAATGGAACTAGTGATAACAAAAATACACACTAGTTCCATTATTTTCAGATTCTTTCAAAATGGAACTAGTGATTATAATAATCAAAACTAGTTCTTCATTGTACTGTTAATGTTACTAGTGGAACTAGTGATAAAAAAAATCAACACTAGTTCTTCATTGTACTGTTAATGTTACTAGTGGAACTAGTGATAAAAAAAATCAACACTAGTTCTTCATTGTACTGTTAATGTTACTAGTGGAACTAGTGATAAAAAAAATCAACACTAGTTCCATCATGGTACTGTTAATGTTACTAGTGGAACTAGTGATAAAAAAAATCAACACTAGTTCCATTATTCTCAGATTCTTTCAAAATGGTACAAGTGATAATAAAAAAAGACGTGTGGCACTCGGGGACTGCCGGGGTAAAGCTATTGCATAGCATTTTTTATCAACTTATGCAATTATAATTATTTATTTATTTTATTTTTCCGCTTGTTTCCGGTTCGAGGACCAAACGCAGACTGAATGTTCAGGCTTGGCTTCCCATCACGACAAAATTATGAATTTTATAATATAATGATGGTTCCACAAACACATACACAGACACGTCAAACTTATAACACCCCGTCCTTTTTGCGTCGGCACACCTGCTTAACCGTTAAGGTATTACAGGCGTGAAGTTATGTCATGTTACCTACTCAAGGAAAAACCGATGTGCTGTCAACTAGATCGAAGGCTACCAATCACTAATATAATGAGACAAATTGATCGCACAATTCCGAAGCAACGCATGAACAAGAATAAGCGAAGATGGATGAGAATGAGTAGACACTAATTGAGTGATCGTATTCAACTGAATACGTCATTAGATTCATGTTTCTGTGCCGTTTGATCAGCAAATTGTATCAAATTCACTGACATTTGGTAATGATGTGAGAACTGTGAAAGTTCTCACATCATTACGCAACTGTTTATTATTATAGGTCTATAATAAACAACTACGTTATGTTAGTACCTAAGTACGGTCGAGCAAGCTATTTAGTTTAAGAAAGAAAGAAAAGAAAGAAAAAGCATTTATTAGCCCGACAGGACAACACATAAATAAAAAAAAACAAACACACACAGACACACACACACACACAGTAGGTACACACACACAAAACACAACACACACACAGACACGCACAGTTCGCAGTTCACAGTTTCATCCCACAAATTACATTGTAAAATGTAAACTAAATCGCGTGTTCGACCATACACAACATAACATAACGCCTGGAATCGCCAAAGGGTAAGGCAGAGGCGTAACCACATTACGCCAGTAATTTTTAAGGCCCATGTAATAGGCATGAAGACAGTATCAAAAAAATACAAATCTATTTAGTCCGTCAGTTAGATTATTGAAAAATAATGGACACGTATTTTCTGTTTTTGTAAAGCAATGAATATTGACAAAGCTAAAACGCATCAAAACTCGGGAGTGCGGGGCTCGTGACGTCAGAACGAGCTAAAAATTTTATACAAAGGCGTGACGTATTGGGAATTTTAAAAGCGTCGTATCTTCGTCAATTTTGATTTACGTAACAAAAGAAAAAATACGGGTCAAATATTTTTTAATTATCTACCTGACGGACTGATTAGACTTTTTGTCGTCTATATATTGGGGCGATATTACTGCCTCGACACAAATCCAAGCTCAATGGTTGCGACTGAGATATTGCTGATGGCAAAACCCAGTAATACTTTGCCTGATCTGGAAACTGAACCTAGGACCTCTTGCGAAGCATTAACTATTGTAAATGTACTTCATAGATCTACGGTTAAGACCTGTTTCGCAGTCTCCGGGTAGGATAGCTCCATGTAAAATACTGGTATTCAGCCGGATGCAGATGAATACTGGTACTGAGCTGCATCCGGTTCGACTGAAGGCCGACCCCAACATAGTTTAGCTAAACGTAGGTAGACTAAAAGATTATCTTCTAGTTTTTTTACTTCAAAAGCTTAATGTAAGTTATTTGGGCTGCGAGACTGTTATAAAGAGATACCGCGGCCCCAGAACGTAAAGGGCGAGGAAGGAACATGGATGGTTTTTAGTCAGTAAAAGTCTGACACTCCCTCCCGCTCCGCCTAGAGTGGGAGGGGTCATTTGATGTCCCATCAGAAAAAAAATAGAAATGTACGTTATTTACTAGCTTACCTTTGTGACAAGACCTTTTTGAGTTTTCCACTCGATAGTGGAAAACTCAAAAAGGTCGGCGATTCATCATCTGCCTAGCCTTTTTCCCAACTATGTCGGGGTCGGCTTCTAACCAACTGCAGTCTAACCTGATAGCTGAATACCAGTATTTTACATGGAGCTACTGGCTGTCTATTCTAGTTTTCCATTGCAGTATCGAGGTTTTTTTTTTTTTTTAATATGTCATCTGGTTGTTGCCGTCTTCAGATCAGTAAAACATTGATTGTAGTACTACTAATCAAATCAAGTAACTTGACTTGGCTCGCAATACCTGAGGAAACTCTCGTTAGGTAGCAGGATCAAGGGCCTGATTCAGAAAGCGGTACTCTTTGACACGGCTCGTATTGTTAGGAGGTTTCTCTCTCTGGAGCCCTCGCCTGTAGTTTGGCCCCTGTTCTTGATACCGGCAGTCAAATTTTTTTTTTTTTTTTATATTACCTACTTTATTTAAAAATGTGATCAATGTGGCAAATAGTAATGTGACTACAAAGGTTTACTGGTGCATACTTGTAACGTTCACTAGTTACAAAAGGTAAGCACAGATGGTAGTTAAATGAAACAACGATTTGGTGGAATGCAAACGGGTGCACGTCCGCTCGGTTCTAGTGACAACCGTCTGTCATAGAGTATCATCTATATACGAGTCTAGTGCAGTGACACACCTACCCGCGCGGACCTGCCTCCGTGTCTATGCTCTTTAATCGTCACACCTCTTCCTTTTTTACAAATATAAAATAATTCAGATTTTTGTACATACATTTAAACGAAAACTCAAATCTTTAACTCATATGAAACTTAGTTGGAATTAGACTCATTAATGTATGTAACGCAAGTTTTATAAAACTGTTTTTTTTTTTACTTTATACGTTATTTTTTACTTTTTAACTAAATAGGGCCGGTGTTTCGTACCTGACTACTCTGAGAAGAAACAGCCGAAACAAACTCAGAGATCATAGTCTATTTTATGATTTTAAATTAACACTAATCGAATAGTTAATTAACACAAAAACAAAACAAAAGAAGATTAAACATGGAAACAGGATTGAAACAAATAAATACTATTCGTTGCCTGAAATGCAAGCACTGATATCATTGGAATCAGGTGTGTTTTCTCCACACACCTGCCATTTACCTTCAACTCTTTTAAGATGGACAATACTCCTCCTTAACTCTTGTCCGGTGATGTCGTTCTTGATGTCATATTCAGAACAACCTCTAGAATTAACAACTGTATGCGGTGTTGGTTAAAATTTGGTGTCAATTTATTTTCTTTAACTAGATTTTTGCGTAAACTTATTCGCCGACATCTATTTCTGTGCTCTCCGCCTTTCGTTTCCTGTCCGCATAATCCTTTCCTTTTTCTTTCATTATTTTGTCCCTATCTCTAAACTCTGAAACACATGGTTGGTCAATATCAGTTATTGATAGTGCAATTAATCCTAATATTTGATTCACGGCCATATGCTTTAAACTCGTCGCTAGCAAATTGTTTCAAAATCAAAATCAAAGCATTTATTTCAAGTAGGCCAATAACAGGCACTTTTGAATATTGTCGAAACAAAGATGAAAATTAAATGTAGCTACAGTCCCAGTCACAAGACATAAAAACTGTGAAAGTACTGTAGTTGCCCATTGTCGGCAGTTTTATTGTGAGGAAAACCTAACCGTTAAAATATTTCTTTAAGTACTTTTATTGTTTCTGCAGATGTTATGGTCTTCATTGGCTTCACTTCTTTATATCTGCTAAAATAATCTAATATGACGAACAAATAATGGCCACTAGGAAGTGGACCCAAAATCTGCCCAAGCTTCGGTTGGTAACTCTCGACGAGTCATTGGCATTGGGCGATTTGGAGCAGATACCAAAGTACACCCCTTGCAGCTTGTTTTTTTTTTTTTTTAGCATCAGAATCTATTTTGGGCCACCATACTTTGGTACGTAGCCGTCCTTTTATCGCTCCAATGCCAGGATGCCCTTCGTGAGCTGCATCCAAAACTTGTTGGCGTAATTTAAGTGGAATTACGATCTTATTTCCCCTCAACAAAAGGTTATCATGAGGCCATAGCTCTGTTTGAAAAATCCTATATCTATTAATCCTAGAATCCCAAACATCAGATTGCAAAGCTTCCTTAACAAGTTGTATTTCTTTATCTAGTAACGACTCCTCCGTAATAACATCCATCCTTATTGCACATGGCCTTGCATACTGAATAATTTGGTGAATGTGATGCTCATCCTCAAACGGCTGGACATTATTTATTGTACACAATCGCGATAGACAATCAGCTATATTGGTTTTTCCAGGTTTGTAAACTACCTTGAAATTGTATGCCTCGAGTCGCAACACCCAGCACTCGATCCTGGCACACTGTTTTGATCTATTACCAAATATAACTTCCAGCGGTTTGTGATCAGTCACCAAATCAAAAGTTTCTTTGCCACATAAGTACATTCTAAAGTGTTCTACAGCCCAAACCAGAGCGAGAGCTTCTTTTTCAGTCTGACAATAACGTTTTACAACGTCTGTAAGATTCTTATTGCGATAAGCAATCACCCGTGGTCCGTTACTATCATACTGAATAAGCACCGCTCCTAAAGCAACCGGACTAGCATCTGCCATTACTGTGGTTTTATATTATATTTATTGGGTCATAATATCCAAGTGTATGGATATTACTCAAGGAGTTTTTTAACACAAGGTACGACTCTGTTTGTTCAGTACCCAAATGTTGAATAATATCAGCATTTTTTCCTAATTTTAGCGTTAAAAGCCTCCTTAGGGGTTCTGATTTAGTCGCCATATTTGGAATCCATTTGTTGGCATGGTTAATTAGTCCTAAGAAACTTTGTATTTCTTCTATAGTTTTTTGCTACCTAAAACTATCTACGACCTTAACGTATTTTTTAACCCCTTCTGACGATAGTTCATGTCCCAAAAAATTTATGCTCTTGACATTAAACACGCATTTTTTCTGATTAATTAGAATATTTTTTTCTTTAACTATGTCCAGGACATGTTTGAGCCTAGCACTGTGTTCTGCGTCATCCTTGCCATATACGACAATGTCATCAATAAAGTTGACGACGCCATCACAGGGAAGAAGTATTCTTTCTAATATTTTTAGAAAATGCTCTGGTGTACACGATATACCAAACATGAGCCGTTTATATCGGTACAAACCTCGACTCGTAATAAAGGTTGTTATATCTCTTGAGTTCTCGCTGATTTCAACTTGGTGAAATGCGTCTTTAATGTCGAGCTTGGAAAAACCTTTGCTTTATTCAATTTTGTAAGTAGCTGATCCATTGTCGTTTGGTTTATCACTGTCTTTCTTCAACAAATAAGGCTTTTTGTTAGAAAACTTGTGTGTGTTTGAATTTTTCCTTTTAGACGCCCGAGTTTTGCATTGATTTTTAAAGTGTCCGATGAAACCACATCTTAAACATTTTTTTAGTTTTGCGGGGCAATTGTTACTGTCTCCGTTATGACTCAAACTACCACACCTTACGCATGCTATATTTTCAAAGGCTTGCTGTTTCGTGTCTATTTGATTGATATTTGAAGCCTGTGAATCCTGACCATAATCGTTAAGTTGTCTCTCTACTACTTCTAAAGCATTTGCTTCAGAAATATATTTTACGAGACTAACCGAGTCACCCAAAGTAAGAGCTTTCTTTCTGAGATTATTGGAACAACATTTTTCGACAATTTGATCAATTAAGTTGTCTTCTTCACAAGAGAACTTGCATTTTCTTCTACGAAGCATTACAAGAAACTTTTCGAATTTTTCACTTTGTTCTTGTTTTAATAGTCTGAATAAATGTCTTTCGTAAATTTTACTCTGACGAGGTAAAAAGTAGTCGTCAAGTTTCTTAACAGCCGACTTGTAGACATCGACATTAATTCCCACTGCTACGTCTATCACTTCATCATGGATATTATAGTATATCTCCTGAAGTGTTAAACCTCCCACATGTAGTAGTGTGGCCTTTTTTTCTCTGGGTCCGATATATTTAATGCAACTAAAACAAGTCGAACCCCCTCTTCCATTTTTCCCATTGCAAATCCACGGACGCCGGATCGCCTTCACAGTTAAAAGCGTCCAGAAGTGGTATATGGGACATTTTGGACGAGTTACAACAATTTGTATTGTTAGTACCAATCGACAACTAAAAGTGTCAGTTTACTACTCATAGAAATTTAATTTCATTTTTCTTTGTTAGTACCAGTCGTTTATTCGACTTACTAATTATGGAACCTTTTCCAATTTCGCCAATTAAATTCAAATTCATTGAAATTTGATTTAATTTTCTTTTGTTAGTACCAGTCGGTCAATCGACTTACTAATTGTGGAACTTTTTCCAATTTCGCCAATTAAATTCAAATTCATTGACATTTGATTTAATTTGTTTTTGTTAGTACTAGTCGGTCAATCGACTTACTAATTGTGGAACCTTTTCCAATTTCGCCAATTAAATTTAATTTTGTGTTGTTAGTACCAACTGCAGTATACAGTTTACTACTTTGGCGTTTTTAGTACCAGTCTATAATAGACTTACTAATCGTCTTAAAGGGTGATTTAACATCGCTCAATGCAGTGTTTACGTGCTCCATTAGTAAAATTAAATACAAAACATGAATACAATGACAAATTTGAATCATTACTTGTCTAGAATATGAGGCAGGTATGAAAGATAATAGCAGATATAAATCAAACAAAGCATACTTACACTACTTTCGCTTATACTTTGTTTACCTTGCAGTAATTACATAAAGTATGATTCAACCACAGCGAGCTATTTTTTAATTATATTTCCCGACACGTTTGACAGGAATTTGATCTGTCAAAACATACTACTTTGTAATTTTTTTTTTTTTTATAATCAAATAGGCGCATAGTTCTAAGACTTTTGACGCCGTACAGAGCAGCTCTAGACAATACGCGAAAAAGTATTCCAATGTTTTTTTTTTATTGCTTCAGTATGAAATAGTACATTCCAAGTCCATGCATTTTCTACATTTCAAGTCCATGCATTTAGTTTTGCGATTATGACATATGACAACAATAAATAGTAGCTATTCGTCTATGAAATATAATTCTCTGTCACTTTTCGTAAAAGCTTTTATGTAGGCTTTTATAGATGCGTAAGTAGACATGAAATGAAAATGATATTATGTATCTAAATACCCATCCATTTCATGACTATCATATACCTCTAAGTTGCACGTAAACACCGCCCAGCATGTTGGTCAATTATGGGACATTTCCCGATAGTTCACTCCTTTTCTTGTTTTTTTTTTTCGTATACTTACCCACAAACTCGTCGCCAATTGTAACGTTCACTAGTTACAAAAGGTAAGCACAGATGGTAGTTAAATGAAACAACGATTTGGTGGAATGCAAACGGGTGCACGTCCGCTCGGTTCTAGTGACAACCGTCTGTCATAGAGTATCATCTATATACGAGTCTAGTGCAGTGACACACCTACCCGCGCGGACCTGCCTCCGTGTCTATGCTCTTTAATCGTCACAATACTAACCGTTTGCTCGAAACTACAAACAATATTCTATCAACCACTACCCGGATTTCCGTTGAGGAATATTTACAAAGCCAGCTTGCGACCTATTTAACCCATTCTGCAGATCCAAAAGTAAACCCTTTCGCTCGCTAATGTAGGAATGAAAAAACATTGAATATCTTAAATCGCTTTCCGACCGGATCTCGTGTGAAAAGTTGGAGAGAAATTTTCGTTACTATTCTGTTTATTCTGCAAGACAATGATAAAATTAATGGGTAAACCGATTTTACTTTTCCTTAAAAGAGCAAAAGATTTTTTGTTTTGTTTAAATGAACATTTTCTTTCTTATTTCCTATATTTAAAATGCGCTGTTATTTTAGATATAAGATAGATAATTTAGAAAAGAATTAAAGGAGTATCCCGAAGTATCGTGACACCTGCACTTATGAGAACCTAAAAGACGCCACAGACGCCGCGATTAACGTGGCCACATGCACAAATCGTTCCATCGACACCACAGAAAACCGACACGATAGAAGAAGGTCAAATTTCCATTTTTTTTTTCAATACAAGTTTTTATTCTACATAACCCCACGACCTTCGTTCTATTTCATGCATCCATCAGCACAGTGTTTTGAGTGTGTCACATCGACTCCTACCGCAAAACGAGGATTTTCTCCTCAAAAAAAGTCGTTTCCCAGAAATCATTATTGCGGGGAGTTACTTAGTTTGATGTATAGAATGCTTGGTTGACGCCCCTGTCGGCTTCGTGACTCGTCCATATACTCGTACATCTTGTATATCTTCTGGTGTCGAAGACAAAATTCAGATTGAAGTTGCGGCGTGAGATATAAAAATACAGTTGTTTCCTCATCTGCTTAGTCTATATGGAACCCTACTCCAACCTAGTTAACGTAGAATGAAAAAGGCTAGGCGGGGCCAAACTCGATCTACCGTATCCATTATTTCCATTCAGTGAATACCGTTAAAATATTGATAGGATGTATTTTCCCGTTCATTCGCTCCTATATAACTGCGATGAATGACGTGACCTAGTTACCTGTGTTTCGGATAGGATGCGTAGGTACATAGGTATATAGGTAGATTACATTAAACCCTCTTTCACACACACCGGGTACCCGGCTCGGCTGTGAGAAATGTATAAAGCTTCCACACGAACAACAATTTATATCACTTTTACATAAGTTCACGAACGAGTACCCGTTGTCTACCACCGAACCAGGAGCTTGTCAAACGAAACTTCAGGTATCTCCACACCGTAATCAAAAGCTAGAGAGTACAAAAGGAATATAAATGTTGATGGATGGAGAGGAAGATGAAGACCAAAGAGCAGGTGGACTGGGATGGATGTGGTGAGAAATGATATGAAATAAAACAAAGGAAGTAATAGCGTGACGGTTCTCAGAGGGACGGTAATTCAGAAAGAGTTTTTGTCGGAACCTGTAGTTGGAAGGTCCTCGCTTAAGAAATACCTATCTTATTCGCGAGCCAACTTTGTAATGTTCGGTTTCAAAACCCTTAAGGCGGCAAAGCTCCCTTACATCAGACTGACGTACTGCTAGCTGCTTTGGTCCAAAGGCTTCCCCTTTTTACTGCTAGCAGTTTACCAAACATTAAACGTTTTGGCGTCACTTTCAAGTGTAGACGCACCTTTACCTGGACCGATGTGTACAGAGATATTATTTTATTGGATCCTGAATGAAGTTCCTCGTAATTGAATACGGTGTGGTTATCAAAGAGTGCCTGTCCTATTCACAGATGTTGAGGGCAAATAATAGAAATCTAATAATTACTAAGGTTCTTAAGTTTATTGTATTGAGAGTGACAGTAGATCAGGATAAGCAGTATTATGATTGAAATCAGTTTGAAAAAGATTTATGAAGGCAATTTGGGAGGTATCAAGACTATTATACCTCCAGTCTCAATTGCGTAACACGCTTTTGTGATAGACATTCCGAAGAATAGACGTTGCGTCTGAAGGGTTCCCACTAGTTGAACCGATGACCTGGTGAAGGTTGCGAGAATCCGCTGGATGCGAGTGCACGGGACCGGTCAATGTGGAGACACTTGGGGGAAGCCTATGTCCAGCAGTGGACGTCTTTCGGCTGAAATACTGATTTTGATGGAAGGCCTTGTCTCTATATACCTGTGATTTGCATATGTGAACTTACGCCTTAATGTCCTGATGTCGAGATAAGTAAAGATTTATGATTATTGATTCATTGTTGAGTTAAAGTAAAAGTCCTTTGGAAATATGAGTGTGTACGCAATGACTACTATGCCTAATTATTTAATTTTTAACCGCCAAATTGTCAAACGCAACTAAGTTTTAATAAAACACTGTTGTAAATTAGATGGCAAGTTACTTTTTAAAAAGAAATTTTTACAGCTACAGTTATTAATTAAATAAATAAAACAATTAGCTAAACAGAAATAAAATTAGGAAAAATAAATGTCGAACGCTACGATGACGTGTTGACGGTCTGACAGCTCTCGAACAGAAGGGGGGCGCTGAAGGCAGCGCTCGCTTATATACGAGTTGGTTTCTTCTTATTCACCACAACACAATATCATTCAGGCAAATAATCCAACCTACGAAAGAGATATTTATGTACTTAAATACTATATATATTTACCTATCTACAAGCTACTTACCTAATAGCATTTACCTTCATACATCCTCTCTGATCTGAACAATCACATGTTCCTGCTAAGGCGCTTAACATCTACGTATCCGATACCGTAATATCCAATAAAGTTACAGGATTTTATAAAATGTTTTCTCTTATAAATGCGTTGTGTTGTGCTTTTACTGTTAGGAGCGGTATGTAGCTTCTTATATCTATTCTTTATGTCGGCAAATTTTACTTCATTTTGTAAGTAGTAAAGTACGAAAGTTTCAGTTTCAGTACGAAATTACCTATATTTTACCACTGGCAGTATACCAAGAAGTACGAAAGGACTAAAATTAGGGTTGGCATTTCATTTTCTTTCTTGTCAGTTAGTCCGCTAACATGCATGGGAGCTCATTAAATACCAATACTATAAAATCACTGATTAAATTATTCCGTAAGGAAAATATAAACACACTAATGGAGTTCGAAGATCATTCAGAAGTTGATAATAGCTATAAACTGATACATATATTACCTTCTAGACAAAACGCAGGTACGGTGACGTCACACAGCTCCAGTTTCCAAGATCCCGGCACAGATTATTTAATAGGTTGTTGGTCCGACCGTATAATTACTCTGGGAAACTAGGTAACACCCGGCCTAGCCTAGTTTAGGTAAACCGCTATCTTGACACCTGATAGGGACCTCCGCTCAAAGGTGCTTGTGCAACGGTCCTGTTGACACATTAATAACGATACCCTGATTGGTTACTGGAAATATGTCTTTCCTCTTCGCTTTGTTGGAAATTAGACCTTGTGACCTCAGGTAGGTACATGTATGCACGAGGACGAAAATTAATAAGGAGTTCATCATCATAATTTTCCAGCCCTTAGCCCAGTCTATTTGGGGTCGGGGCAACACGTTTTCCTCTTCAATTCTCATTGTCAGACTTTCTCTTTCATATCATTCTTCCCACAATCTTTGGCCTTCCCTTCCTCTCCCTCGTCATCCATCAACATTCCTGCCATGTCCATCACTCTTGTAGTCAAGTGACTAAATGAATTAACAAAACCGTGATGAAGATCATTGATTACAGCCCCATACCGAGCAACAAACGTCTTCCTTTTATTTTTCCGTAACTGGTGCCAGTTTTGAGCTTCCTCTAAACTCATTCCTTACTTTATATGGAGTTCATATTGTAGCAAAAATACTTATATTATTTTTCTAAGGACAGATAGATATAAAAAAGCTCGAACATATAAAACATGAAATAGGCAGTGCACTTATTAGTGACACGCAGGATCTTTTAATCACCCTGACGGGGCTGCGGGACTGTTCGAAAGAAATACCGCGGCCCTGGTGCACAAAGGGCTAAGAAGGAACATGGATGGGTTTTAGTCAGCAAAAGTCTGACACTCCCTACCGCTTGCCCAGAGCGGAAGGAGTCATTTGATGAAACCCGAAAAAAAAATCTCTTTCAATCTATACAAAGCTGGTGATTGCGGTTAGCCTTTATTAAGCTGCTGATCGCCACCTTTTGTCTGCGAATCTTATATTTAAAACCTTTCTGACCAATTAAATTTCATCTTTCCAGACGGATAGACCGCAGCAACTCCCTTGTAGAAAGCAGCAGTGGTGCTGGGCCGCTAAGTCCAGGAGCCAGTGCCACCATCAGCTCCCTTGGGGCCCTTCAACCAGACCTGTACACCAAACGAGAGGCTCCACTGGTGATAGAGTTGGAAGGAGCTGGCCCGTCACTCGGCAGGATCCATCTGCGCCTGAAGTATGACTTCGACCGCTCGGATTTGGAAGTGCATCTTATTGAAGGTACTTCCTATTGATCTATTTTGAAGTTTTGTTTATGTGTCCTTAATTGAAATTGGCTTGACCTGCCTCATTGGTCTTGTCGACGTTGGTGATCTCGGGATGTTAATTAAAAAGGAAATGACTATTTTCATCCTTGTAAGTACCTATACTTCGTATACCTTTGGAGGTTGCATTATAAATTCACAGATTCGTGATGTTCGTGCAGTCTTAATTTCTTGTGAGGTTTAACGTCGGGCTTCTAACCTTATCTATCCTTAATATGAATTAATGTTTGGGGCTGTATGACAGAAACTTCTTAATGTTACATCTGTACAGAGCTTGCCTACTAGACTATAGGTACCAAACCAACTTAATAGTTCAGGCTGTTGTTTCAGGACGGACTGCCTGCGAACATCAAGTTAATCTATATCTTCTATACATTAATAAAATCGTTGAGACCAAAAAATCTGTACATTGAAGATTTAAAAAAAAAAAACCGATCAGGGTGACTTAAAATAAGTAACTGAACATATTAAAACCATTTTTAAAATTCGTGTTTGTTTGTTTGTTTATTTGTTTGTTTGTTTGACCGTGCATCACGTAAAAACTGCTGGACGGATTTTGATGAAAACTTCACTAATCTATTTAAATAAACCCAGAATAACACTTAGGCTATAGAAATTATGGAAAATTTTGGAAAAAGGGGGTGAAAAGGGGGGGTAAAGTTTGTATGAAAAAAAAATTTTAGATTGCTCTAGATTCATGAAACTCAGAGTAAATAGGTACTTATTATTAAAAATAAAGAAAAACCTGTTTCAGCATTAAAAAAAAAACATCCATAGACGTAAAAAAGAGGGTTTTGTGTTTAAAATTAATTAACTTCATACACCTATAGAATTAAATCCGTTGAAGCGGAAACCTTTAAAAGTTGCTGTAAATACTTCAAATCTAATACAGGTAAATGTAATTTCTCAATTTTCTTGAAATTTCATTTTTGAAGTGAATACGCCCAAAATAGCGGAACTCAAGAAAATCGGCTTTCTTCGGTATAAGTAGTTGGTAATACAGGGTGGAAACGGTAAACGGGGCAGTAAGGGGAGCTGCAGCTACACAAAAATGGTCTTAGGTAACAATCCGTAACTTTTTCACAAAATGTTTATCCCCGTTCACAGATTTAATTAAAAAATAAAGTACAGTTAGCAAGAAAATTGCCATTTTACATAAAACAATTTTTTTGATGCCAATCAATCTTCTTTCCGACACTAATCAAGAAGTTCTTCCAAACCAACCCAGGTTAGAGTACTCAAAAAGTCAGAAATCGCAAAAAAATAACTTTCAGCGGGGCAGTGTAGGGGAAATAGTTAGCCAGAAAATTGCTATTTTACACAAATCATTTTTTTAATGCCAATAGTTATTTTTTATTTTACATAAGACATAAAGCCGGAAAAGTTACAAATACATTACAAACGAGTACAAATCCTACTATCTACAAATAAAAATGCTTTGTCCTGAAGGACTATCTGATGGAACAACGCACAGCCTAAACCGCGATTGTAGAAACCTGAAACTTGGATGGTGTATTTTCTGTATATCGTTGTTAATCACAAGTATTTGATTTTGAACAAAATTGCCCTTGGGTACGTAAATTGACTTCAATGCATATCTTGGGAGATACACCGTTTTAAATAACTCTGCAGCAAAATAATGATCATGTACCGGGAGCGCATTTTCATTATGCGGAAGGATGTGTGTGATGTGCTCTTTGAAAATTGTATTATGGGTGCTCTTATGACCCACTCTCTGTAACCCGCTCTTCCTCTTATGTGACGCAGACGAAGTTGCGCGGGTCAGCTAGTTCAGAAATAAAATAAGAAATACTTACCTACATTAATTGTATCTATCTCCCTCTATTTTTACTTAAGTAGTTGTGACGAATCCCAAAAGGGGAGCAATGTTTTATGTTGCTGATTGTTTTCAAACAATTGAGAGATTATACATACACAGAAAAAACGAAACCCTGTTTTATTTTCAGCATCAGCATCAGTTACCTACTTTAACTTACCACCCACATCGTGCATCGATGTGACATTGTGAACTCACAGACTTTTTCTCTATAGGGAATAGTCACTACTTCAAAAGGTATTTTTATCCAAGGGTAGGTTTCGTATTTTTAGGCACCGTCATCAATAACCTTGCCCATTATAGCGTGTGTAAACATGTCACCAAAATAAACAAATAGAAAACATCATTAGTGTGTTTATAACTTCTGGTCAAGGTAAACTTTATAATAATATTTTCCATTTCGGATCTATTACAACAGACAACCTGTGTCCAAAAATAAAAAGGTTATTATTAGGCTGAATTCGTAGAATACCAGCATTAATCGTCTTGTTTAAATAGGTAGGGTAATGGTTACGGTTCGTAAGCCAGTGAGCACACTCATAGACACTTATCTACGTGTGGTACGTACTTACAACAAGTGGTGTGCCTAGGGGCCAACACGGTCATTATAGGTATATAACGTCGTATAGGAATCAACTTAGCAGCACCAAAAGGATGTTGGTGCCAATAGGCTTGATATTGTGGTGATAGATCGATTGGAGCGACGCACAATGATAGTTGATATAACGGTCCCGCATGACGAGAACCTCGTGAAAGCAGAGAAAGATAAACAATTCAAATACCTGGACATGGCTCGCGAGGTTGTCGACATGTGGGACGTAGGGTACGTATCATAATCCCAAATTTTAAAAGACCGAATTTTAAAATACCGATGGACGAAATCCTGAAAATTGAAACGCCGAATGGTTGTTTGATCGAAAGTTTAAAATCCCGAAAGTTCAATTGCCCGAAAGTTTAAAATCCCGAAGCTTATAAGCCCTAAGTTTAAAAAACCGAAGTTTAATATCCCGTTGTTCAAAATCCCGAAAGTTTATTTGCCCGACAGTTTAAAATGCCAAAGTTTAAAAATCCGTAGTTCAAAATCCCGAAAGTTCATTTGCCCGAAAGATTAAAATCTCGAAGTTCAAAATCCTGAAGTTTAAAATCCTCAAAGCATGCAGCAAGCATACAGCAAGCATGCAGCAAACAAGAAGCAAGCATGGAGCAAGCATAAAGCTAGCATGTAGCAAGCATGCAGCAAGCATGCAGCAAGTATGCAGCAAGCATATAGCATGCAGCAGGCATGGTTTCTGTCACGGCTCCGGCGCTGCGGGGCTCCAGCGGTCTCACGCGAGCTTATCGTCGCAGAGGGTTTTAACACTGACCACCGCAGCTTCGGGTCGCTGGCCGGCTGAAGCCGGCCAGCCTCAGCCGCAGCGGCGAGTATTAAACCCTGCTCCTCAGCTCGCGGCCCGCCTCGCCCCTCCGCGCCTACGCGGGCTTAAATTACACTCTAGGGGTAGGGCAGAAAAGACTACGTGGACTCGGTTCTGCAGCGATTCATTTCATTTGTTTCAAACTTTGTTTTATGACATAAAACAAAAAATAATTAATTGTTTGTCGTAGAATACATTATTAAATAAAAGGTTTCGTTCATTCAGAATTTCGTCTATTCGGGATTTCATCCATCGGTATTTCGTTCATTCGGGATTTCGTCGATTCGGGATTTCATCCATCGGTATTAAGTACAACCATCGATATTTCGTTCATTCGGGATTTCGTCCATTCGGTATTTCGTTCTTTAGGGATTTCGTTCTTTCGGGCATTTGAACATCGGTATTTTGTGTTTCGATATTACGACTCGATCGGCATTTAAAGCTTTCGATATTTTGAACTTCGATGTTTTGGACGTCGTCGGTATTTCTTACCTCTCTTACCGGCCGCCGCGGGAGACGCAACGGGCGTCGGGGGCCACGTGGTGGCTACCGGCCACCGTAGATGCGGGCCTGTGGACGGCTGGCTATGGGCTAGCTAGCCGTCCGGCCGTCTAACGACGACGACAGGCCGTGTCGACGGCGCGTTCGTGTTCCACGCGCGCCTCAAAGAGATGTCAGCAAAAGGAGAGGGGCCCGCAAGGGCCGTAGCCTGCCGGGGTTGCGGGCCTGTTCGAAAGAGATACCGCGGCCCCGGAACGTAAAAGGCGAGGAAGGAACATGGATGGTTTTTAGTCAGTAAGAGTCTGACACTCCCTCCCGCTCCGCCCAGAGTGGGGGGGGTCATTTGATGATTTCCCATCCTTAAAAAAAAAAAAAAAAAAAAAAGGTATTATGAACTTTCGGGATTATGATACGTACCCGGGACGTAAGTACAGTCGTAATCGTGCCGGTAGTTACCTATAACCTACTAGTAAATTTTACTAGTTTACTAGTAGGAGGTACCTACTCTCAATGTCCTTCATACAGAAAAGACATAAGAAGTGCAAGTGTCCGTTCACGCTAAAGTCCATTGCCGCAAATATGCCCAAGGGCGCAAATGTCTTTCGTGGGGTATTCCTGATACCCAACATAAATAGTTTGGAAAAGACTAAGCAGATAATGAAACCTACGCACCAACTCTTCCTAACTCTTCTTAAAATTCCAGCTCACGACCTAGCTGGATACGAGGCTGGGGGTTTCAACGACCCCTATGTGCGCGTCACGCTACTGCCCGAAGTAGACACGCGGGTGCGTCAGACCCCGGTGCATCGGAACGAAGCCAACCCGTTCTTCGACCAGCACTTCAAGTTCCCCGTGTCTCACGATGAGTTGACTGACAAGACTTTACTGCTGCAAGTCTTTGACTATGACAGGTAGTTTTACGAAACATAGTTTTATCAGAACCAAAGAAACGATGGATGGATTGTGGGAAGGATGATTTGACAAGAAAGCAGGTGTCTATTGAGATAACGAGTAATTGAAAAGTTTTGAAGAAGACCATCGGCGCCGACCCCAAGTAAGTGGGGATATAAGGGGATTTCGAGGAGAATGATTATGTTTTATCCACTTTTGACTGTACCATTGGTCTTATCTTAAACACTATAACTACCTACTTATAAGTTGCAAGGACGAAGTTTTCCGTTTTCTGGCGTAGTTTAAGATATAAGTATCTTTGGATGCTATATTTAGAAGGTACTAGACTGAGATCAGGAAGTAACCATGGATTTAAACTAATTCCAGGTTCTCTCGCAACGAAGTCATGGGTTCAGCCAAAGTGCCTCTCTCCCGCGTCGAGGTAGCGGGAGGAGCCGAAGTGTGGGCCGAACTCTCTCGAGAGCGGCGCCCGCCCGAGGAGCTGCAAGAGCTGTTGCTGTCTCTGTCTTACCTACCGTCGGCTGAACGGCTCACTGTCGTCGTGTTGAAGGCTAGGAATCTGTTGCCGCCACAGGAAGGAAAGGAGGCTTTAGGTATTTATTTTTCTTAAATCAATAAATTAGGAAAATTATAGCACAAGGTATTCGTAGAGATTTCGTGTTTATGTAAACGTCATAACTACCTACATAAAATGCGCATGGTACTCGTAGCCTGCTACGATTGGTACTCGTAGCCTGCTACGATTGGCACTCGTAGCCTGCTACGATTGGCACTGGTCGCTTGCTACATGGAGCTCGTAGCCTTGCTACGTAGGGTGCTCCTAGTTCGTAACGTATGGCGTTCATAGATTCCTTCGCAAGCGACTCTTGGCAAGCTACGCCAACGGCTCATAGCTTGCTGCGAAGGGAGTCGTTGATATGCAAATCAAATAATTATTACGGCCCAACACTTAAGATAATTTTATTCAGAAGACTAAGTAATTACACTTATTTGCTAATGCAAAATTTCGATTACAAACATGTTTAACTTTTCCAGATGTGTATGTAAAAGTATATCTGCTGGTGAACGGAAAACGTGTGAAAAAGAAGAAGACTAATAGAAAAGAGATCAACAGCCCCGTGTGGAACGAGGCTCTATCGTTCAGCCTGCCATCTGCTAACCTTCAAGAGGCTTCCATTGAGGTTAGTACCTATTAGGTATAAACCTTGCCTTTGCCACTGAATAGTTTACATCTCGATCTTCTAATGCAGAATGGAATTTTTCAATGCCGCCAGGAGGCAAAGTACTTTAAATACTGGAGAGAGCAAATTTTACTCAAAAATGTTTCGTTTGAGTAAAATTTGCTCTCTCCCTTATTTTTAAAAGAGACAAATCTGAATTCACAGATTGGTTTAAGTTTAAGATAAAGCACTATTTACTCAATAATAATAATTCATTTATTTCAGATCACAAAATCCATACCAAGCACGTTACATAAAAATAAACTATTAAAATCATTAAGTAAAAATTAAAACATAAATCAAAACATAATGAAAATTGAATTAGTAAAAATAAAAACATGAATTACACAAAATGAAATTAAAATCAATTAGTAAAATGATATCAAAATTAACACAAAAACAAAAGTGTGCAATGACCTGTGTCAGTAAGCGCCCAAAACTATACGCATCCATTTATTCTGGATAGGACAATCCGTGCGAGACACAATCATCTGCAGGATGCCGTTGCCACTGCCTCGCACACGTTGTGACAAGGAAGCTACCCTTTTGCGCACAATCGCATGGAAGCCGTCCGTACGCGCTTCCGCAAACATACCAGACGCACTGCAATAACGAGGCAGTCGCATCAGCATCCTGAAAATGTTGTTATATTGGACACGCAGAGCATCAGCAGCCCGCTGAGTGTAATTTACCCACAAACTGCTCGAGTAAAAAGACTGGCAATACGCCTTAAAAAGAGTTATTTTAACTTCCCTCGAGCAGCGAGCAAACCTACGCGCAACCATGTTCCCCCTGACTGCTAATGCTCTGCGCTCCCTCTCAATGTCAGCGTCATCCTGCAATTCGTCTGTCACAATGTGCCCCAGATACCTGAAAGTGCTCACCACTGCCAGAGCTGCGCCATTAAGCGTAATAGGCGGAACATGAGGTGGACCACGTTTTCCACTCTTAAAAACAAGAACTTCACTCTTCTTACAGTTATATTTCAAGCCATGTTCCGCCGCATACGCCTCACAGATCGCTACAAGTTTACGTACTGCCCCCACCGAAGGGCCCAGCAGTACCATGTCGTCTGCATAGCTGATATTATTGACGCTAACTCCATCCACGTAACAACCCACATGAGTACTGCTGAGCTCACCGATGAGGTCATTAACATACAGGTTGAATAACAGAGGTGAAGTAATGCCCCCCTGCCTCACGCCACACTCCATGCCGTATTCCTGGGACAGAGCCCCCGCCCAACGTACCTGGTTTCGCTGGCACCGATACCAATGCCTTAACACTGAGACAACCTCGGCCGGTACACCAGTGCTCTCCAGCTTCATCCACAGCCTATCGTACAAAACAGCATCGAAGGCTCTGGACAAATCCAAAAAGCACGCGTATACCGGCGTACTCCTATCAGTGTAATACTTGACAGCCTGCTTAACACACAAGATAGCACTTTCCGTAGAAAGTCCGCTTCTAAAGCCGAATTGGGCATCGTGTAATTCGACGTAAGCTTTAAGGGTGTCATTAAGCAAGCTGTCAAATACCTTGGCTATTACTGTAGCCAGCGATATAGGCCGATAGTTGCTCGTATCTGACAGATCCCCGGTCTTGTTCTTTACAATCGGAACAACGATCGTTCTGGTTAGTTCATCTGGCAAATACCCATGACACAAACAGAGATTGTAAAACATGGAGAGTTCGCGCGGCAGGTGAACTCCTGCATGTTTTAGATGCTCAATGCTGAGACTGTCACAGCCAGGAGACTTACCTCGCTGCATGCTGAGAATAACTCGTTTCACTCGTTTTGCCGTAAATCTCACAACACGCTTCCGTGTGACAGTATCAGCATCATTACATCCAAGAGTTGAGGGACGCCTCTGTTCCGCAGAATTACAATATGGCGTCATTTTAAAATGTTCTTTAAACAGATCAGCGATCACATCGTGATCACTGACTCCATCAACACTCACAGGAAAGCCAGGCCTAACGTTCATTTTCCCCGTTTGCTTCCAAAACAACTTAAAATCTTTGTCAGTGTGACATGAGGCCAGGATGTCCATCTTTATCTGATCCTGCCTATCCTGACACCATTTTAGCTGTTTTTTAAACGCTGTTCTACTCTCGCACATATCGGAGTACACTAAGCCTCTATTAGGCTTACCGGCTTGAACCCATAACAAAAATTTCAGCCTGGCTTCCCTGTGGTAACTAGCCACGTGTTTATTCCAACCTGCTATATATCCACCCCTCCTCTGCGTTCCCCCCCGTTCATAAGAAGCAATGGCAGCATCTGACAGGATAGATACTAGGTTGACATACATATCTTTTAACAAGGTCCTATGGGCATCATTGTAACAAAAACCATCGCAGCACTGTGAAAACTCTTCAGGAAAATCATCACCATTTCAATGGTCCATCCGATTCTTTGTGCTTTAATTAACAATATTTTCGACGTCATTGTGATGTTGAAATGACAAAGAACTATAGGAGGATTGCAATTTCCATGTGTTTCATTGCGCAAATTGCAATCTTCTTTCTTCAATTGTAAAGGGCCATCCTTTGAATAAAAATGTTATTAAATTTTATCTCATTGAATTTATAACGGTAGATTTATTGGTTTTCCTTTTATTTAATTTATCATATTTGTTAGAGACATTTGATCCACATGATTAACCCTATCGATTAATATAATTAAAGTACGTGTTATTTTTTCGAATTTTAATCAGTCGATTCAGAGTGTGGCAAACGAATTTTCTTAAATCTGTGAATGCAGATTAGTATCGTTTTAAAAATAATGGAATGTTTTCTTTGATTAAAATTGGCTATCTCCAATATTTAGAGTACTTTCCTTCCAGGTGGCATTGATAAATTCCACCTGTGAAAAAATCTCGTGTCAGTGGTTATCGAACTGCTTTGAAACGGGTTGACCCGTTGTTATTTTTCTATGTTTGTAGGTAGGCTGTGCCTCCAGAAGGTATAGGATGCAACTGGGTGGTAGAAATATCTAGAGAATTTGTTTCAATTCCTCTGATTAGTTGATTTAGTTTAGCCGATGACTTATTCTCCCACTGCTAGAGAAAAGCTTCTATTTGACGCCTTTTAGTTATTCAGTTAACTGTTTAAATAAACTGCATCCAAGCATAATATCAGCTATAGATATTTACATTTTACATGCCTACCCACTTTATTATGAGTATTTAATTTCCGTGTGTGAGCAGGTCTGCGTGGTGAGTGGCGGCGGCAGCGGTCTGGTGGTAGGCTGGTGCTGCGTGGGCGCAGCCGAGCCCGCCGCCGAGGGGCGCCACTGGGCGCAGATGGCCCACGAGACGCGCAAGGCCGTGGCCATGTGGCACACCCTCAGATAGACTGTCGACTGTATACACCTCTCATACAGTCCCACACAAATCTAAACGACCATGAATAGTGGCACTGCTGTCAAGAAACATGTCAAATACAAGTACATTTCATGTTAGTTCTATAATACGCCACGATCATTTAGATCTGTGTCCGACTGTACACTCGTCTAGTTTATCCCGGACCGATTGCAATACTGCTACTTCTGTAGATACTGTTCACTGTTGTCTAGTTGATGCAGGGACGTCTTGGGTAGTCACAAACACAAAGTTCAATGAGATGTGACCTCCTACTGCGAAACTTCTAAACAAAGTGCATTCTAATTTAGAAAAAAACCGGCCTAGACCCTAAGTCACTTAGAACCTGTATTACATGCCCAGGACTGGAAACACTAATGTGTAGCTGTTTGTTATGTCAAGTAGGTACTCTTCAGGTGAGTGGGAATTTGGGTGATGAAAATACGTTTATAAGACAAACCCATGACGTCACTGCTGTACCATTTCTGTGTTTCTTGTCTGTATCAACTCTAGTAGTTATTTCACTGTAACAGCATGCCTAATCTACATGTAATCGTAAACTAATGTATACTTCGCCGCAGAGCATGAATTTGCTCAAAGGAACAAAACAAAATATTATCATATTTATCACTGTTTAGAAACAAAATGTGTCTGATATATTCAATAGGTCGTAGCTTCACAAATTCGTGTTTCGAATCTTACAATAGGTATACTTAAATGTCACTAGTCATTGATATAAAAAAGTTATTGATATAAAGTTTCGCTACACGAAGCTAAGAAAGTAACTAAATAAATACTTGTTAGCTTTTTCGCTCTCTGATAAACTGGCGAGAAGTCTCGTGAGCGAAGGTATGTCTGCCTCAAAACGAAGATTATAAATTAGTGTAATATCTCCTATAACAAGACTTATACTTGTATTACACTCCCTGCCTTCCTATACTGTCCAGTCTAAACTGTGGGCTCTATCTTCCACCTGATATTATATACTTAAAATTATATCAACAAATATATTAGAAATATTTATCTTGTTACAACTTTATAAAAATGTAAAACAGACCTAAATATTTTCGAAGTAAAAAAATATATTGAGCTTTTGGAACACCAAACAAAATCTTATGAATTTATGGAATTTTATATAAGAATTTTAATTTTTGAAAATAAATTTTAATATCATTGTCCACTAGGTGATGTATAATATGAATATTTCTATTTCCTGTACTGTCTTCACGTGTGCCCACAGTTATTCTGTCACATAACTAGTTATATGAATAAATATTTATTAGTACGTAGTCATTCAGTAGAATGACCTCCGTCTGTTCAAGGGTTTTCTGAATTATGTCGAATTTTATTCCAAAAATATACGTACATATTTTTATCTAAGTGTATGTATAGCTGTGTGAAGAGGTATATTACTTTTATTTTCTTTACAATGTCTGAATAAAATGTCTATTTGTAAGATTAAATGGTGTTTGATTGTAGAGAATATAAATAAAAATCGAGTGTACAATATTTTAAATTATCATTTATTATTAAGAATAACTTTTTACATGTGTACAATGTTTTAAAGATCAATAATAGAAAATAAAGATAATATAAAATTGATATATTTAACGCAACACAAACACTTTACCAGAGCTTCGCAGTCCCGTAGTGTTGACGTAAAAAGAGTCCAGAGCACTACAATAATGCACTATTATAAAGTTACTCGAAACTTACCACCATTGTTGAAGAGACGCAGGAACGCAGGCAATCGCCAACTAAAATTGCATCACACAATGTTAAATGTGAGTCGGAGAAACAAAAAGTATTCTAAAATTGCCGTCACCACAATACTGCGGGAAGACATGCGGAACATACGTCAGTTGTAAGTGGTGGTACAATGTACTAAAATAATAAACATATCTACTATCAACTGATTACTGATAAAGACATCGCACTATTTACCAATAAAAGGGAGACTATAAAAAACAATTATTTCGGTGTGGTGGACAGGGTGTTTTGAATGGTCAGAGAAAAGAATTGGGAGTAGTTATTCACTTTCTTCAAGCAAGCTTTGTTCTAAGAGCTTTGGAAATAAAACAAAAAAAAACACCTCACGACCTTAAACTCAAATCATTTATTTCAATTAGACCATTACGGCACCTTTGAATGCCAAAAATACAAAAAAAAGCAAAGCTAGTCATAGTCACAAGGCATAATAACTTGAGAAAGTACTGTAGTTAATAAGCTAAACAACTTTTTCCTTATTCCCAAAAGTCAAAGAACAACAAAAGTTGTGCCAAAGCAAGTTTAAGTACATATTGCAGTATTTTTTTTAGTATAGAAGAAAAACTAGATTTGAAAGCAACTCACAGTTACGTCAAAATGATAAGAGATAAGACTGATCAAATGATTGAAACGCAAATTATCATTGATAAACACAAACACGATAACCAGTCAAAAGGCAGTACTGATCAACGCCATGTGAACGGAGACTTGGTTCACACTGTCTGCGTTGATCTGGTAGGTTCATACCTACTGAATTTACTGTATAATAAAGGGATCCCATCGCGTCGGTGGGAACCCAAGTTTCTACCATAGACAGACAAGGCAGCGCTGAGTGAACAGCTGCTGGAATGATTACTTCAACTTACTACATGCAAAACTACGAAATAAGCATTCTCGCTAATAAGATTAGGAATTTCAAAGATCAAAATGCAAAACTTATATAAAAAAGCTACAAAAATAAATAGGTTAGCTAAAAAGATGTATACTTTACACATCGCTGAAGACGCCTTTTCCTTCGTTGGGACAGTGGGGGTGGGATGGGTTTCCTTAGTGTAACTGTGTATAGGCGGATAAGTGGGGGATGTGGGTGCTATGTCATGTGGATCGGGAACGGGTGTGTAGGTAAATGCAGTCGGCATCCTTGCAGTCGCCCCCCACCTCGAAGGGGCAGAGGATCGCGTTCGGGTCTCCCACCCATCTGAAAACAATGAGGTTTTAAAACAATCACCTGGTATACGAAAAGGGGGGAAACTGTTGTGGAAATATGAAACATTGGTTGTATCTAATAAGTGGAGATTTAGGATTGCTTTGTAGAAGATTTTTCTTTATTAACAAATACGTAAGAGAGCAAATAGTTCGCACTCGGGGAGACATGGAAGTATACTAGGAGTCAAAAATTCTGATCGTTATAAGGACCAGTACTTCGATCCAACACCCAAATCGCAACACAGTCGTCAAATTATTGTGGAACCGGGCAGGCCACATCTGCCGCATGTCGCATTAAAACTGGGCGAATGTGTAATCAGGTTCGATTTCGAACAACAGAACTCGGCGACGCGGTAGGCCCAGATGGAGATGCCGTAATGAGCTGGACTCTTAACAAAAGTTGAACCCAAATAGCCAAAGGCACAGAAAAGTTAAAAAACGGAAGGAGGCCTTTCTAACCGTTTTAAATACTTATTCACATAATATTGGGTTGCTTTGTCGAAACCACCATTTGAAAAAAAGCATAAATAAGTACATAACCATTATTAGTAAGGAAAGATTAATTAATTGTAGGTACAATTTACTGATGGAAACACGTCAGACAAAGGTAGAAATAATAAATAGCACTCGATTGGCGTTTATCATCAACAAACATTTAAAGTTTGCCATATGTATGCATGTAAAATACTTATTAAAAGCAACCTTGAATTGCAGTATTGGAATTTATATTTACAATTTATAGCCGATAAATACATAATAATATATATATATATATTTCGGAATAAATACTGCTGCGTAATAGCACTTAAATGTTAACGAATTACCGTACCAAAATCTGGTTTCCTTCAAGGTTGCTCAATAAGGATAGAGACAAATAAAACAACCAACTACAAGATTTAGAAATTAATTCACAAACCAAAGGTGACTACCATGTCCTTTAAAAGCAGTATTAAAGAAAAACCAGGAAAACAATATGCACCCTTTATATTTTATAACTCACGTTGAATTCCCAAAAGCGTCGAGAGGTGATCTGTAATCATCGTTATCAAGTCTTCTACGGTCTAGGGCTGCCTCTTCCTTCCCCCCGCCTTTCTCCACAATTGGTAGGCTAGATAACCTTTTGTTTTCAAGTAAATCTTCATTACTAGTATCTTTATGTTCCACATTGAATTCAATTTTGTTGTTATTATCACTTTTATCTACCGTCATTTTGACAATTCGTTTTTCATTACTAGTGACGTCTAACCGTATTGATATTGTTGGAGGTGGTCTCACTAGATGTTCTTGACTGACAACTCCAGCAAGATTATTGTCTAAACGATTTTCAGGTTCACTAGCGAGATTACTCTCTTTAACAGGATTATGTACTAAAAGGTTTCTGGGGTCTTCTTTAATGGGATTATTGTCTTTAATAAGTTTGTTTGCCATCAGACTTTTAGTATCTTCTATAGCCAAATTATTTTCTTTAACGACTTTTACTGTTCTGTTTATTACTAGTGGTGGTTTGTGTTCCTCTTTCGATGGATCATTCTCTTTTTGTAATCTTGAATTAATTTTATTGAATGGCAATACGCCATTGATTTTGGAATGTGCAGAAGTCATTGAGCTGCAAAATAAAGGTTTAAAAGAAGAAGCAACCAGTTGTGTTACACAGAGAAATAAATTATGTTAACAATACCCAATGAAATAACTAATACAGTGACTAATAAAACAAATAAATAAACTCAAGAAGGAAAATGATTAAGACAACCCATGTTGTGGCTGAATTAAGGAAAGAAACAAAAATACCTTTTCAATAACATTTGATGATGTAACCTTATTTTTGTCAAACAGTTTTGAACAGATCTAGTCTGTTTCTTATTCAATGTAATGGCAGTCTTGATGTTTCGAAGTTCTGTGGCAACAATTTTATATTTTTGGGATAATTTTACCCCTTCTTCTTTCAATCTTAACATCTTGGCAGATTCTTCAGCAATATTTTTTCTGTAAAACAATTATGGTGTTGCAAGTGTTCGAAAGAAAAATTATTAAAAAATAAAAGATAGAGTAACAAAAAATACCTTGACGTTTTAATTTTTTCTTCCAAATTATTAATAGCAGACAGTTTTGAAGAATCTACAGTAACATTTCGTGGCTTTAACATGTCTTTCAGTGGTGGAGAAACTTTGTTACTTAAATTAAATGTAGTTTGCCTGGCTTGTTTGATTTTTTCTAACTCTGCCATTCTTTTCACTAGGTTTTTGTACTCAATTTGCTCTGATTTAGGCAAATGTTTTACAGCCTAAAAAAAATATGAACCTTAAAATGTCTGAAAAAAATAACAAATAGGAGAAAACGTAAAATATATGATATTGAATTCTGCAGACCTTAGCAACAAACTTCTCATTTTTCTTTGGTGTGTCAGGCTGCTGCACTACATCAGGGAGCTTTGACTTTTCCACTTCCATTCTAGTAGTCTTCAAAAACAAATCTAATTTCTGCTGGAAATCGACCTGCTCTGACAATTTCAAATGCATTTTAGTTAAATTCGTAGTTGCTTCATGTTCTCCTTCAGAATCCGAATCGCCGACGGTAATAATCAATCTCTTTTCTTCTGGTACTGTAGCCGGTACAACAGGTTTTCCTGGTGCGGGAGGTGGTTTGGAAGAAATAGGTCTTGTGACATTTTTGCTGTCAATAGACTCAACTATTTTGGGGTCTACCAAATTAGGTAAATTTTTGCTTAGAGAAGTTAGCAGTTTAGCTCTTAACAAGTCTTCATCTTCCTCTAGTTCATCTACATCAGGAACATTTGTTGCAGGAATGTCTTTTTCGACAGCTTTAGTTAATTCTAGTATACTTTGCTCATTTGTAGTATTCGTTTTGGCACTAACATCTGGATTTTCTTTACCCTTATCTTCAGCATCTGATCCAATATCCATATCAACTGATTCTATATCAGTATTATTATCTGATTTTAGCAATTCGTCTTCATCTGGAAAGTTGGATGATTGGGAAAACTTCTTCTTTAATTTTTGCTTCTGTTTTCTTTCTATGGCTTTCTTAAGTAAAGCAGATTTTAGACAGATTAATCTCAACTCTGCTGTATCACTATCTTCATCTTCAGAAAGTACTTTGTGCTCAGTTTCGACATCATTTGTAACTGGGTTTGCTTTGGCGGTTTTAGTTTTAAGAGCATGTTGCCTAAGCAGTTCTAGATCTTCATCAGAATCTTTATCAGAAATGTTTTCCTTGCCAGAATCTTTCTTTAACTTTTCATCTTTCTTAATATCTTTACTTACTGAATCAACTGTATCCTGCTGCAAATCTGTCAAAGTTTTGCTGTCTTCATCAGTACATAAGTCTATTAATTCACATGATTGTAAATTTTTTGGTAAGCTGACTGGAGCTTCAGCGTTAAATATACTGTGATCATCAACTGTCAGAGAAGAAATAAATGATAATCTTGATTGTTCTAACAATTTGTCAATGTCATCACTCAATTTACTTTCAGTCTCGAAGACTTTTGTTGGTTCTGGGGTGACTCCATAAAGCATTTTCTGAAGTCTCTCACTTAAAGATGTTTTATCATTTTTAAATGTATTTTTGTTCAGTACAACAGCATCAGCCAATTTCCTTCTTCTATTTCTGTATTCATCTTCTGATTCTTCACTCGATTCACTTATAATCTTAACTGCTAATTTCTTTTTGGTGTAGAGATGTTTTTTCTTGTTGTATTGTCTAGTTAGAGGTAGATTCTTTGTTTTTAAGGGATAAACAATTGGTTCCAACTTTTTTCTTTTTTGTCTATGATGTGGTTTCTGACGTTTCTGGACTTTTGGTCTGTGTGGTGCATGGGAACTGTAATCATCTAATTCAGTCGCCGAAATTTCCGATAAATCACACAGAAATGTATCCTCCTTCTTATGTTTTGTACCTAAAATTTATAGAATGCACACTTTGTGCCTACAAATATAAAATGATCACTTATGCTAAATTAATAATCCAAAAGTTCCTTACCATGTTTTTTTCCTTTTGGGTGTAGTGTGAACAAAGTAAGAATTAATTGAAGCATTCCGACATAATATGTTAATAAAAGTATGACAGTACATTATGGCTACGTTTGGAGTCTAAATACTAATTTCATTATAGCTACTCAGACAATTTTAATGACTATGCCTATATAAACACCGTGTTTCTGGACGATATATAAAACTCGACCGGTTATTGTACTCATCATTATGAACAAGTTTTACAATAAGACCAAACCCTGAATCGCAAAAAAAAAGTCAGCTGTTCCATACATTTTGAAGAGTTATGCGAACATAATTGTAGGGAACACCAATTTTTTTTTATCGTCCGGAAACACGGTGTCACACAGACGAAGGGCTATCCTTCGACTCAATAGCGAGGCTACTACATGGTGGGTGATACTGATGATCTGACCATAATAATAAACGGCACACATGAAAACACACTATGCAACCCCGCACGCGGCCCCGCACTATCCTTAGGGGTGCGCGTTAATAGTAGAAGACTGGTGCAAGGAACACAAACTAGCAGTAAACCCTACCAAAACATAACTGGTCCTGAACTGAACTTGACAAAGAAAAGGAAGCCAGCAATGTTACAACTTCCAAGCTTCTTTGGGACAACCCTAGGCCTATCGTCTGAAACCAAATACCTGGTTATCTTTTTGGACAAACAGATGCACTGGGCAAAACACACTGATTACATCATCACAAAAGCCAGTAAAGCCCTACGGTTTTTTTTTTTTTTTCGCAATGGTATCTCGCAGTTCAACCTAGAGAGGTTGTCGTCTGCTTAATCGGACTATGGTAATGTAAGAGACTCCTCGGGAGAAATTGGGGCATAAGCCCCAAAATCAGCTACTGGCTATACACCACAGTTATCCGACCAATTATTACATAAGGCTCTTTAGTTTGGTGGCCCAAGACCAACCTAAGTATGACCAAAAAGGATCTCGAGAAACTACAAAGATTTGCCTGCGTGGCAATCACCAGCAGCATGAGAACATCACCCACTGCTGCTTTACAGGTGATGCTGATGCTACCACCCCTACACCTCGTCGTAAGAGAGGACGCGGCCATAGCTACTTTCAGAATCGAGGTATCCGGCACCGTAAGTAATGACTCTATAATCAAACACACACGCACCAGAGAAGATGCAATCAAAGAACAGCCGATGATGGCATCACTTATTGACAGAATCCTGAAGACCCACTGCTTCAAAAAACACTACAATATAGAGCTCATAGAGGAGTTGTACTACTGAGGCACAAAAGAGCTAAGGATCTAGACTGATGGATCAAAAACCAGCGACCTGAACATTAAAATATCCAATCCTCTTGGTAGGCTCATCTCTGTTTACCAAGCAAAGTGTGTAGGTATTATCTATAGAAGCCAGGGGGGTTACGGATACTAACAGTCGAATACTCTCCGACATTGCCTCAGTTCTACAATTCCTAAAGAGTAATCAGATCACATCGAGGCTAACACTAGAATGCCACAAGGCCCTAGAATAAAACACGGTGCTATATCACAACACAGTACAGCTGCAATGAATTAGAGGTCACAGTGGATCACTTGGCAACGAAGCGGCTGACGAACTTGCCAGAAGAGGATCCAACACAAAACCCTATGGACCCTCACCCATTGTGCCCATTCCCTTCAAGCAGCTAAGAAACAGGTTAAAGGAAAACACCCAAATACAAGCAAGAATTGGTGGACCTCGACACCAGGATGTAGACAATCCAAGGAAGCTATGCCATCCCTACATGCCATGCCATACAAAGCTGACCAGGCGCCTTCTGCGCCTGGACAGAGATAGCCTGCGTCTAGTGGCGGGAACCATCACTGGACACTGCTCACTGAATAAACACTTCCACACCCTAGGAATCACTGACAGTCCCTTGTGCAGAGTATGCCTGGAGGCATGATAGATAGATCCCTTCGTCTTTGAAACCTGACAGAATCGGTCTGACACTATAGTTTAACTATTGTGTCTACTTCGCTAACAAATGAAAATTTAAAAAGTAAATTTCCATATCTAAATTAGGAAATAAAGTCCTGTTTTTGAGAGAAGTATGTAATATTCCACTGATGGTCTACCAATTTATAAAAGGTTGAAAAGCAGTTGATCATTGGAAACTCTGTAGTACTGTGGTACATTCATCAAAGTGGAGTTTATTTATTTTTCCTCAAAAACTACTTCAAAGTTTATTTAGGTTTTGGTACCATTTTTTTATATAGGCACTGCATTCCATTACTCGGTTTACAATCATTTTTCTTTGAAAGATAGCTTTGTCAAATCAATATTTCAGAAACTAGTAATAGGTAGTTTTTTTTTATCCAATCAAACAAAAAAAAACAAAAACTACTACCTGTTATATTTTTAGCATATACCTAGTTGCACCTCTAGACAAATCCCATGCAAGATTTTATTTGTAGGTACAGATAAAATAAAAAATCAATCTTTACAGATTTATTTTTTATGTCGGTATACAGTATTATGTTTTACGGTGTGATTATGCCCAGAATAATTTTAAGTGTTTACACAAGTGATTGGAAAAACTCCATTGGAGTGTTTGAAAAAAGATAATTGAACATTATAGTGTAACAGACTATGACCAATTGCGAAAAAAACAAATAAAAATTAAACATACTAAGTACTTATTGCAAAAAACTGTACCACATAAACCGCAGTTATAATGATTAATAAAGTCAAGGTTACATTTTTATCTAACGATTTTGTTTGAATAATTTTATCAGCATAACCTGATAAGAATTTGTTAATTATTTAACCTTATTTTCTCATTAATACTTCTTTTAGCTGAAATACATTTTTATTCTATTTTTCCTGTTGCTATAAAAAACAAATGATGTCATGATTAACATGATGTTAGGAGCTCAAAATTATAAGTGCATAGCAATTTATTCAAATTGATTATTGTGCTTACACAGTTACATTGGCTGCATGGGTATGACAATAAGATGTAGCCTATATCTGGGTCAAAGGTTAACAATAACACAAGGTCATACAAATCAAAATGGAACCTAATTATAGGTGCGACATTTTAAGGCACTGTGAGATAATTGCTTAGCTAGTCTTACCTGGCCCCAAAGAAGAACGTTTGGCTTTCTTACGCTCAAGGACATTGTTGTAATTCTCTAACACTTGAAGTCTCTGACGCAACAGGAATTCCTCCTCTGATGATATATCAGATAGATCATCCACTATTTCCCCTTCTTCCATCTCCGAGTCCGCGTTAAGCGGTGGAATATTCTCAACTAAAGCCATCTTCATTTGACTTGACAGTCTTCTGGAGTAAAAGAAAGTTCTTACTTTTGATAGGTACTGATGATGTGACCACGGGAAAAGAAAAATATATTGTAATTATATTCAATACTTACAGTTTTTCAGTTTATCATTATGGCACGCTCTATAATGTAAAACTAAAATTATTTTCAGCCTTTTATTCGTTTCCTACAGAAAGCAGCAGTCTCTCTATCTGTCTGTCTATGAGCGAGCAAACAATATTTTTTATGATCCATCAGAAAATTTGACATTTTATTGCAGATTGAATCTGAGTCTTTTTAGTTTTAAACATAATTTTTGAGCCTGTATGACCCCATATTCACAACGCTACGATTCGATTTCGATTCGGTAAGTCGTATGTCTATCTCGCTCGTTTTCGTTATGCCAAAAAAGGATAGACATACGACTTGTCGCTTCGAAATTCATTCCGAGCGTTTGTGAATACGGGGGTAAACTACACGCATGAAGGAAGAAGAATACGCTATTCACAGACCAGTAAAAAAGGGGTCATAACGCCAAGGGTGCGTTTTAAAATTTAAACTAACTAAACATCAAACACGCCGTTCAAGAACACCGCGAGGGCTGGCTATTAATTTGCCTGTTCACGGTCGTCCGCTGGTATTTTTTTGAGCAATCTTCAACTTCAACTCTTAGTTAATGGCTTTTGTGGAAGAGTCACCACAATTTTGCCAATATCCCGTACATCTAATGATAGACCATCAAACGAAGGAGATAGTACAGTGACGAAATTTGGACAGTATTTTATTAAAAACTCAAATCTGAGTATCTGACTAATTTTCTATTTTACACGCAGAGCAAGACATATTTTTTTTTTTTTTTTTTTATTACCAGAGGAAAGAAGAAAAGATAAAATATAAATAATGAGAGGTTTTCATTTTAAGAATTTAAAAAAAAAAATAGTTTCCAACAACTCTATAGATGGCGTTGACCCGACTACGTTACTAGTGTCAAAGTCAAAACGCTTGGCATGGTTGCCAGCTTAAGGGTTTTACCCCTAAATTCAGGGAATAGAATATTGTTAAAAGGGACATTTTTAGGGACAAGATTAGGGGGATTTTTAGGGGCTTCAAATATTTTTTTAAATAGTACTTGCTATTAAATTGATAACAAAGCGTGTGTTTGTAGTTTTGTGCATATAATAAACGTAGACGGCTGGTCGTAGGCCTTCCCCATGGTATGCCATCAGTGAGAGAGAGAAGTTGAGAGCCTGAGAATCTTGATGTTCATCAGGTTCTGGAGCAGCGTATGATGTTGAATCTTGATCTTTAGATGTTATGGTATGGGATGTTGTGGGAGGTTGAAATGATTTTTTTCATGGAAATAATTATGGATGGAATGGCTGTTTGCTTCAATACTTTTGATGCCACATCTAAAAATAGGTAATAACTAAAAAATAAAAAATAACTATTGTTTTTTGTTGTTAGCCTATTCAGTCCAACTGCTGGGCAAAGGCGTCACCCAATTCTTCTGGTGTTTTTGAACCTAATAAAATACCTACAATACTAAACATAGATGAACTTACTTGGTTGTAACACTGATAATGCTGTTCTTACAAAATCATTTGGTTTAAAGTGTGCTGAACATAATTATGTGCGAATTTCTTTTTATGGCCCGTCCAGGTTTGACATGTACGATGGCTTGTACCCATTGCGCTTTACGACTTTCATCTTTAGGAAAAAGATGCATGCCTTCATTTGTACATAAATCCACAAGGCAACGACTTCTCTTCTTTTTCTCTTGGGACATTTTCTTTCTGGCGTGGAAAACCCTAAAAAGTATTGGTAAGCATTGTTTTATTTTTCCTTTTCGTTTAGTTTTTTTTTTTTTTTTTTCCTTTAATGGCAACTGAGAAAAAAAAAAAAACTAAACGAAAAGGAAAAATAAAACAATGCTTTTACATGTAGAGGCTATTTTCAAAATATCAATGTGATGTGATGTGACCATTGTCATATTACTTTATTTATTTACTTTTAATTTACGTTTCATTTTACGTTCTCAAAATAACATACAAGTGAAATAATCAGAAAATTGTCACGTTCCGTTCCTTCCAGTAACGTACCCCAGTCAGCGCCATCTATCCAGCGACTAGGGGAGTTGAAAAAGAAAATCCCTCATTATATGGCATAAATAAATAGAATATTGTAATTTACAACTTAATTTTATTAATTTCAATGAACTTACTTAAAATATGTACAAAGCGGGTAAATACAAGGGAGAGGAGACATTTAGTGGAGGTTGGACGAGGGATATGAGATGGGATGATATCGTACAAAGATAATCGTAATTTAGGACAGCAGAAAAATAAATGGTCCACGCTTCCTTCATCCAGACCGCATTCACAGAGGGAGCTATCCCTTATCCTAAGTTTAGCCAAGAAAGAAGGGGTGCAGCAATGATTAAGCCGAAGCCGACAGATTGTTGAAGTGGTCAATTTATTTGCCAACTGATACTTGAAAAACCAAGGTTTGTGGGGAATCTCAGGTTGAATATCACCATAAAATTTTCCCTTTATGGTTTTAGAAATTTTCCATCTTTGGGACCACGAGTTATACATAGTGGTTGACAGAGTAGCACAAAAGTCATGGGAATAGATTTCAGAATGATCAAGCGAGCCAGACTGGACTGCATATTTAGCACACGAATCAGCAGACTCATTCCCAATAATACCCACATGACCAGGAATCCAGGCCAAAATAATATGAATACCTAATTTATGACACTGGAAAAGTAAATCTCTTATTTTTAAGACAATAGGGAATCTAGATTTTGATCGGAAAGGGTTTGACAAAACGGATTGAAGGCAACTTTTCGAATCTGAGAATATTATGGAGTTATTTAGATTATGCGATTTAACAAATGAAATGGCTTCAAAAATGGCAATAGATTCGCCCGTGAAAACTGATGTGACCGAAGGGCATTTATAACTTAAAATTATTTTTGTAGAGGGGATCCAAACGGCAACCCCTACTGGACTATCATCAGATACTTTGGAAGCGTCAGTATAAATAGTAACAAAGTTACTATAATCAGTGGACATTTTTCTGATAAAAAACCTGTTTGCTTCCAGAGAGTTTTTGTTGATTCCAAAGTCCAAGAGGACATCAGGACGGTATACCAAAGCATCAAATGGCAAAGAATAAAGAGGTAAAACCGGGTTTTGAAAAAGCGGACTAGGAAGACGAGAGAACTGTAGGAAGGCACGAAGAAGGCATGGAAGTTCTCTATTAAACCGGCGACCAGAGTCAGAAATGATAGATAATTGATCTAGCTTACGCAAAAGAGGATGTTCAGAATTTTGAACAAGCTTAAAGAAAAATCGATTAGCAAGGAATTGTCTTCGAATAGAAAGGGGGGGATCTACACTTTCGACTTGCATAGCATTAATTGGAGACGATTTCATCGCCCCGAGAATAATGCGTAAACATTTAGACTGAATTTTATCAAGCTTCTGAAGGCCAGATTTATTACCGGGATCTAAAAGAAATAGCCCATAATCCAGGTGACTACGAACTATGGCATTATATAATAATTTTTGAGTATAGGGATGAGCACCCCACCAAACACCAGAAAGAGAACGAAGAACATTAATATTTCTTTCACATTTTTGAGAAATAAAGTCAGAATGAGCGACACCTGATAACTTTGAAACTAACCAGATTCCTAGGAACTTGACTTTATTTTCTTGAGCAATATTTTGACCATTAACTTTAATATCAACCGAGGAGGGAAATCTTTTTCTAGTGAAAACAACTACTGAGCTTTTGGGAGCCGATAAAGATAATCCATGTAAAAGGAGCCATTCGGATAGATACCCGAGGGCAGAATTTAGACGCTCAGAGGCATCTTTCAGAGATTTCACGGATATATACAGAGCCAGGTCATCAGCATATTGTAAAATTTGACAAAATGAGTCAACTGTTAAATGAAGATCAAAAGTGTAAAGGCTGAATAGAAGAGGGCTAAGTACTGAACCTTGCGGTAAACCATTCCAGATAGTCCTGGGGGGTAAAAGAGAATCACGAGACTTAATAGAAATGGTTCTTTCCATCAACAAATTACAAATAAAACGAACTAGCTTCTCAGGAATGCCCAACTGACGGACTAATTTATCCTTAAGAACCGGAAGTAAAACATTATCATATGCCGATGCAATGTCGAGAAAAACTCCCACCAAATGTTGTTTATTTAAAAAAGAGATACGAATGTCGGTTGTTAATATGCTAAGACTATCTAGAGTGCACATCCCTTTTCTGAATCCATATTGGGAAACGGGCAACAAGTTCTTGCTTTCCACAAACCATTCAAGGCGATGCTTGAGCATATGCTCAGCGACCTTACACAAGACTGATGAAAGCGCAATAGGTCTATAATTACCTGCATCTGAAGGGTTCTTACCAGGTTTTAGAACCGGAATTATCGTTTGATTTTTCCATGGTTGTGGAACTAAACCATACATATAAAAGCCGTTAACAAGGTCCAGGTAATATTGCTTAGAAGCATTAGAGGCGTTTTTTAAAAAAGAGTATGGAATACCGTCTGCCCCAGGAGATGAATCCACGAGACCATCAAGTGCCAGTTGAAGTTCGGAAAATGAGAATGGGGAATCAAAACAGCATACAGAGGGTAGAAGACTTGAAGGAGAAGGAAAGTTGTCTAGGTTTGGAGCCAAAGACGGAGACAATTTATCGGAAAAAGATTCCAGCCAAGAAGATGTTTCATTGGCTGAAATATCGATAGAGCCACAAGAACCTCTGAATCTTTTGATTTGCTTCCAAACAAAGGAAGAAGGGGACCTAGGGGATAAACTTTCACAATAGCGGAGCCACCCTTCTTTTTTCTTTTTAGAAAGAAGTCTAGTGGCAACGGCAGCTTTCCTTTGAAAATTTAAAAAATTGTGAAGGGACATAGAGGCTTTATAATCCTCCTCTGCAATTTTCCTTTCGTTGACTGCTGATGTGCAATCCGAATCCCACCAAGGAGTTGAAACTTGAAATTTGTAGGGCTTTTTAAGAGGAAAATTATCATCAGCACTAGAAGTAACCGATTCCACGAATTTGAAGTAGCAACCAACAAGGTTGTTACCGTCTGGAGTCGGGAGGGAAAAAATCCTATCCTCAAGGGATGAAGCATAAGCAGACCACTTTGCATCCTTTAATCTATACTTAAGTGAAGGGTTAAAATTACGCATTGGCGTAACTCTATCAGAGATAGAGACGAGAATAGGAAAATGATCACTACCATAAGAATGGGGCAAAATACTCCAAGAAATAATAGAAGCTAGAGAAGCAGAACACATAGTAAGATCCACAGCCGAGTTAGGGTTTTGTGTAGGACGAACTCTTCTAGTAGGAGAACCATTGTTGATGACGCAGAAGTTCGCTTCATCAAGAATTTCAAGAAGGGAAAGACCAAAGTTGTCATCATGACTTGAACCCCATGATCGATGGTGAGCATTTAAATCACCCATCAAAATGATTGGAGAAGGAACAGAGGAGATTATGCATAAAAGATCTGGGATTAAACGTGAATGAGGATGAGGTATGTACACAGAGAGGAAAGTTATATCAAAAGCCCTGACGGCCACAACATTAATGTCAGCAGAAAAAGAGGGAAGGGGAATTTGGGAGAACGGGAGGGAGTGCCTAACAAGTAATGCACTTCCCGCATATCCATCAGCCCTATCATCCCGAAGGCAAGAGTAACCTGGAACCCGGAAACGAGAACCAGGCACCAACCAGGTTTCCGAGATGGCAATGATAGACGGGTGAAATTTAATTATGAGAAAAAGAAGTTCGGGCTTCCTCGGACGGATGCTTTTAGCATTCCACTGAAGAGCGGAGACTGGATCCATAATTAGAATTAATGGAAAGAATATGTGAAAGTTTTTGGGCAACGTGGGGCGGTAGAGTTGAATTATTACGTGAAACTAGACTAATAATTAGAGACATAAGTAATTCCAGAAGGTTATCTTCTTGAGGCGGACCTGAAGAGGGAAGATTCTGAGAAAGGAGGGCAAATCCGTTGGGAAGGGATGAGGGTTCATCAGCAACAATGGAATGATGGGCAGTCCTGTCATAAGATTTCCCTAATGGAGCTTTGGGACGCGAAGAAGAGAACACAGTTTTCCTGTAAGAGGCAGATGGAGAAAGATTGGAAAGGCTTGAATTAGGTTGCAAGGGAGAAAAAATAGACTGGGAACGAGGGGTATTTTGCGTAACATCGGAGTATAGTTTTGTGACTTTAGGAAGAGATCTCGATGCCTCTTCGTACGAGAGATTTTCTCGTGCCATGAGGAGCTTTATGGACTTCTGCCTATTCTGCTCGGGGCAATTACCACGATAGGCAAAATGATTACCCAAACAGTGGATACACGTAGCCATGGACTCAGTAACGTCACAACTGTCACCGGTATGAGGTTGCGAACAGCGATAGCATCTGGCCTTAGACCGACATTGAGCTTTAACGTGACCAAATCGGCAACAATTTTGGCATTGGATGGTAGGATATTGATAAACCTCCACGGGCAAAGAAGTGTGATACGAGAAAATCCTTTGAGGAAGAACTTGGCCTTGAAAGGAGATTACAATGGTTTGGGTAGGTACCCAAGAGGTCTTATCCTCCTCTCTTACTTTTCGATTAAGCCTGCGGGCTTTTAAAATTATTCCACAACCCTCAGGAAGGACCACGGACTCGACAAATTCGTCTATTGACATGTCAACCGGGACATGACGGACAATACCCATTTTTGTAATATTATACGAAGGGATGGTTGCTACATAATTGTATGATAGTACAATAGGGTTATCGAGAAACTTGTTGGCCGCGACACCAGAAGTGAACTCGACAGAAATCTTGTTCCTGCCCACTTTTTTTAATCCATCAGTGCAGATGTTCGTAACTTTATTGGAAAACAAAAACTGGCCAAACTTAATTGGACGAATAGTCGTCCCAGCTGAAGGATCCGGTATGGATCTAGAAACGTGGACAATGAAAGGACCTTTGTCGGAACTAGTGTATGCTTTAATACCGACCACAAGATTTGGGTGGACATACATGGTCTGGATGGAAGCTACAGCCATCTCTTTGTCAATTATTGTTTTTTTAGCAGAAACAACGTCATTGTTTGATTCTGCGTCATCCAAAGGACGCTTACCATGAGCACCACCTGTAGATGGGATATCATCTGGAGGATCAGGGGGATCAGGTAGGGGATGAGAGTCCATAATGGACTCTCTGCGAAAACCTCTGCGCAATAAAAAAGAAAATATAGTTATATTTTAAACCAAAACTCAATGAATGAAAAAAAATTAAATTAAATCTCACGAACACGTGTGACAGCTATCACCGACCAACGTTTTCTCTTGAGCAATCTTTTTACCTCGCATTAAATCTTGCTGTCAGACTGACATTGACATTGAGTATCATGATTTTTTTTGTGAATCTTGGAAGAAGTTATTATGCACTGATGCATTTAACACGTTGCGGGACGCACTGAATTAGCAGTAGATTTTTTGAAGTTGAAAAATGACAGTACGGGCACCGCCGTACAATTTTAAAGTGAGGTACGGGCATTACAGCGAAATTTCGTATAGAGGAACAAGGAAAACAGTTTTTACTGTCGTATCATATCAATCCCTCATACGTATAGAAGCATTAGAACGCACAAAGTCACACATTGAAAATATATGTGTTAGTGCGTTTTCTATGAAGTCCTCGCACGCACACTACGGTTATGCCCGTAATCGGTGTATAAAGATTCTATTCGACGGCTCGAGTAGTGTCACGCCACGCGCCAAACGGCATACGGCTATGAAAGTACTATCGTTGTATAGTTATTCTTTAGTATTGCTCTAGGTAAGTACGGATATAGCAGTGGTCGTAACTTGTATGAGGCTATTTTACTGTCATATCGCATAATTTAAAAAGTCATTACCGTCCCGCAACGTGTTAATGTTGAATTGATAGTATTTACTTTTCCGTTGTGAAGATTTGATGAAGAACTTCGGAGATAGATAACGGAAATTCTCAATAAATAATAGCAAATGGACTAGGATTGCTGAAATCTCATGTCTGTCTATTGTTTACACCAGTTCATGACATAACATCACGCCAGTACGCTGTAAGCGCATGTGAAACACTAAAAAGTGAAAAATAAAAACTTGTTTGCAAAAAATAAAATCGACTTCTAAAAACACAAAAATGTGAAAAAATAAGTCGATGGCAAAAAAACTAAACCAACTCTAATCGAAATCTACATATAAAATACAAATTATCCCAAAACATCTAAATGAAAATGGAGGTATGGTTAGGAAAAAGATCTTCAGAGGGCGTGACAGCGCGACCGTGGTAAAAAATCCCTAAAGAGAGCTCTTTATTACCCGTATATACAAAATAGTATATACAGATGCTCTATGCTACGAGCCCCCTGTCATCTTCGATTCCGCAATCAAACACCATGCCCCTTATTCACAACCATTCGACTCGCTTCCGATTCGGAAAGTCGTATATCTGTCTTCTTCTGGCATTACAAAAACGACCGAGATAGACATACGACTTTCCGTATCGGAAGCGAGTCGAATGGTTGTGAATAAGGGGCCATAACCGCCTGATTACCGATTACCCTCCTCCAAGAGAGCAGGAAGGAAACTAGCACGCTCAAGAAGCACAGACGCAAACAGCCGTCATTCTGTCCTCATTGTCAAGGCCCGTCGCGATGCCCCGGTTCAAACTCTCCCCGTCCTTTGCTCGTGCCAGCCCAGTGGCTGAGCCTGTAGTCCAAAACCAGTCCTTAAATAATGACACCACTCAGATCCAGCCTGTCCCTTCGCTGTTCTCTTCCAGCGACGCCCTAAGCCGAGGCCCGTACCCCGCAGGAGGTGCTTAGCACGTAGTCACTTAGTTTGTAAGATTTATATATGTCACCGTAAAATTGTCAAATAGGTACGTTATATTGTAATATCTCTAGCGATATTGTAAAGTCTCGAATTATTGTCAAATGAACTTACTGCTTACAATAAAACGCATTATTTTTCGTGAAATGCATGCGATGGTACTCAACTTACGCGGTGTGAAGGGAAGGAGGGGTCCCTCTTGCCCAGTGGCACAACTCTCATGAAAAGGTAATGCACCATTCCTGAGAAATACCGATTAAAATAACATAACCTTAAAACACTTTATATTCCCCCTAAAAAGCGTAGTCGACGGAGCCCCGCTTCGCGGGGCCCTTATTTCCGAGTGCAGGGTTTAAAGCTATGGTTTAAAGGTGTTGAGAATAGACAATGAGCGAAGACTCAGTGGTTATATTCTTGTATTATGAACTCCTTTGTTGTTGTGCCTTTGCCTTCATGTAATGTCATTTTAGACATCAGTCAATGTGTTAAAAAAGAAATAAAACTGTACACATGAAATTCTCGGATTAATTGTATTTATTGCATTGATGCCTTGTAGCGATCCACCAGATATACATTTTCTTTAACATGGTAGCAGAGTAAAATAAAGTGAACTGTAGAAAAGTGGAAAAATCGTCTGTGAAGTGGAAAATTCACGATGGATGAAAAGTCGTTTGAAAGTGCATCAAAAGTGAAGATCGAGTGCCTAAGTGATGGCAAAGACTTCAAGCATTGGAAATACAGAATCCGCAACGTACTCAAAGGTTATCCTGATGCATTAAAGATCATTGATGGGACACTTAAAGTTCCGATAGAACCAAAGAGTATAGATTCAAAAGAAACAAGGGCTGATTATGAGAAGAAACTGAAAGAATTTCAAGCTAAAGACAGCCTTGTACTAACGCTACTGACGAACAACATGACAAATGAAGTACTTGACCAAGTTATGCGCTTCGAAACCGCTAAAGAGGTATGGGATGAACTAGAACGTCTTTACTGTGGGTGCGCTGAAGAAAAGAGTTACGATTTGTGTCTACAATTCTTTAGTTACAATAAAGATCCAGAACATGACATGAAGAAGCATATTTCTGCATTGAAGAATATATGGCATGAGCTGAATAACCAAATTCAAGCGAAGCTGCCTGATATACTGCTGATCTGCAAGATACTTGGGACCCTACCTAAGAATTTCTTTGCTTTCAAGTCAAGTTGGCTCCTTGTAAACAAAAAGGATAGGACAATAGAGAATCTAACTGCACAGCTAAGTACCTTCGAGAAAGCCTTAAAGAGCAATGAAGAAGTAAGTGAATACAAAGAGGAAGTACTAGTAGTCAAGACAGAGAAAACGAAAGATAAAGGAGCAATCTTCAAATGCAAATACTGTGGATTAGCTGGGCACAGAGTTCGCAAATGCCGTAAATGGATAGAAGATGGACGCCCACCAAAGCCGTCGTGCAGCAAAACAAATGTAAATTTGACCGTGTTAGCTGTAGGAGACAAACTACCAATTGATGACAAGAACTGGTACGTCGACAACGGAGCGACAAGCCATGTTACGCATCAAGGAGACATCTTCGAAAGCTTCGAGCACTTTGACGATTCGCACAATGTTACTGTCACCGCAGCTAATGGACAAACCATCGAAGCTATTGGGAAAGGCAATGTTCGAGCTGTAGCCAAATGCAACGGTAAAGTTGAACAACTCCTACTGAAAGATGTATGGTATGTACCACAAATCAAGAGAAATCTATTTTCTGTTCTTGCAACCCATAATGTATCGTCGAAGAGCACATTTGAATCTACGCCAAAGCTATGCATACTCAAAGTAGATGGAGTGATAAAAGCAATTGGGACAAGACAGATTGACGGAGGCCTATACAAGTTGGCTATTAACTGTATCAGACCAAACAAGCTGGAAGTCAACCAATTACTGACAAACCCACTACAGCTGTATCATGAAAGGCTAGTACACCAAAATAAAAGACACGTAAAGCAAGTTATTGAAACTGAGCTCGGAATTAAGATAAATAACAACAAGTCAGATCTATGTGAAGGCTGTATTTATGGAAAGACGCACAGATTGCAGTTTGGAACAAGAACAAGAGCCACTCAACCTGGTGAACTTGTTCACACTGACATATGCGGGCCATTTCCGACATCATATGGGAAGAATCGATACTATATTCTGTTCAAAGATGACTACACAAGGCATAGACATGTTTACTTTCTAAAGCAGAAGTCTGAAGCAGCATCAAAGTTAAGGCAATTTCTAGCTGCAGCTAAAGTTGCGGGACACACTGTAAAAGAAGTACTCAGTGACTACGGCGGTGAGTTTGTTAGCGCAGAATTTAAAAAGATCCTTCAAGAACGTGGCATAACACAAAGACTAACAATGCCATACACTCACGAGCAAGCTGGATGTGTAGAGCGAGAGAATCGCACAATAGTAGAAGCAGCGCGTGCCATTATGCATGCACGTGTAAAGATTCCAGAGAAGCTGTGGGCAGAAGTGATAGAAGCTGTTGTGTACGTGCTAGATCGCACTGGACCATCAAGCGTACCCAATAAGTCCCCATACGAATTGTGGTTCGGAAAGAAACCATCAATCAAGCATCTAAGAATTCTTGGCTGCAAATGCTACGCCCATGTACCTAAAGCTAACAGAAAGAAGCTTGAAAAGAAAGCAGAGCTGGGTATACTGGTTGGCTACGAAGGAAGCGAAGGCTACAGGATCTGGAACAAAGAAAAGTCTAAACTGACTAGGTCTAGAGACGTGACATTTGATGAGCGGCCACTTCTAGAAAAACCTGCAGAAGATGACAAAATAGTTTCACTAAAGCCGATTACTTCAAAAGAGTGGACTTTTCCATGGATTCAACATGTCAGAGATGAAAGCATTGAAAGGAATGCTAATGATCAGAGACATGAAGATAATCCAGAAAGCCGTAAAGATCAGAGTGACATACACTTGAATGACAATGAACCTTCATCATCAAGAGATGTTGAATACATTGATGTTGATGATCAGGAAGATGACAATCTAATTCAAAGTGAGAATGCAAACTCAGATCAAAACTATGAAACAGCTCATTCAGATAATGAAGAGGAAGAGCCTATTGAAGAGCCTGCCAATAATTTGAATTTGAACCTCTCTAATAATGAGATTGAAAGAGAAGGTCAGAGGACATTGAGAGACAGATCTAAATTGAGACCACCAGATCGATTTAAAGATTATGTGATGGCAGTAGAGGCTAACAGTATGGCTGAACCTAAGACCTACAAGGAGGCAATGAATTCTTCAGAGCGTGAAAAATGGCTACAAGCCATAGATAGTGAAATAAATTCGCTAAAAGACAACAAAACTTGGGAGCTAGTGGAATTACCTAAAGGAAGAAAAGCAATCCCTTGCAAGTGGATATTCAAAATAAAAACGAATGCGGATGGTACAATAGAAAAGTACAAAGCCCGACTCGTAATAAAGGGATACTCACAAAAGAAGGACATTGACTTTCACGAGACATTCAGTCCCGTAGCGAGAAGTAGCACCATAAGAGCTGTACTGAGTGTTGCAGCAAAGGAGAAGCTAAGTCTAGCACAATTTGATGTATCGACGGCATTCCTATATGGCACGCTAAATGAAGAAATATACATGAAACCCCCAGAAGGTTATGCGAATGATAAAAAGCTGGTATTCAAGCTGAAAAAGAGCCTCTATGGGCTAACGCAAGCGCCCTTATGTTGGAACAGGTGCATAACGGACTATATAGTTCAAATTGGCTTCAACCAAAGTAAATCGGATCCCTGCCTGTTTACAAGAAAGCGAGGGGGAGAAAGGATAATCCTTGCCCTATACGTTGACGACGGTCTAATAGCGTCAACAAGTGAGAAGGAGACGACATTTTTTCTAGAGGAAATGAAAAAGAGATTCAAACTCACAACCAAACCGGCCACCTATTTTCTAGGCATGGAGATAGAGAGACAGTCAGATGGCTCAATACTGCTTCACCAAAAAGCGTATGCGAACCGAGTACTGGAGAGGTTTGGGATGGAGGAATGCAAACCAGTGGCAACTCCAATATTGAAAGCTGAAGATATGAAGGCGATGAATAACGACCAAGAGGTCAAAGTTAGCACGTTCCCATATCGCCAAGCCGTTGGAGCACTTGCCTATTTAATGACCGGCACGAGGCCAGACATAGCCTATGCCGTATCAGTGGTATCTCGCAATCTAAACAATCCAACCAAAGATGATGTGCAGATTGTAAAACGGATCATGCGATACATCAAAGGCACTATTGATCATGGAATTAAGTACACACCAGATTGTGTTGCTGACCTGAAGTGCTATAGTGACGCTGACCACGGTGGAGATGCAAACACTGGAAGATCGACCTCAGGCATTCTTTGCATGTTTGCCGGAGGTGCCATCTCTTGGAATAGCAAACGACAGAACGTTGTTGCCATATCGTCAACGGAGGCGGAGATCTACGCAGCGAGTGAGACTGCTAGAGAAATAATATGGCTGAAACGCATTTTGAAAGATATCACAGGAGATGATTGTCATGCATATCTGTGCGTGGATAACGAATCGGCTATCAAGATAGCGAAAAACCCTCCAGAGTTTCATCAGAGGACGAAACATATAAGACTAAGGGCATTCTTTATCAGAGACTGCATTCAAGAGGGAAACATTGATATCCGACATGTCAATTCAGAGAAGCAGATCGCTGACATGCTTACAAAATCTTTATATGGGCCCAGAATCAAAGAACTGAAGATATTGGCCGGAGTTTCTACATTCAAGAGAGGTGGATGTTGAGAATAGACAATGAGCGAAGACTCAGTGGTTATATTCTTGTATTATGAACTCCTTTGTTGTTGTGCCTTTGCCTTCATGTAATGTCATTTTAGACATCAGTCAATGTGTTAAAAAAGAAATAAAACTGTACACATGAAATTCTCGGATTAATTGTATTTATTGCATTGATGCCTTGTAGCGATCCACCAGATATACATTTTCTTTAACAAAAGGAACCTAACTAACCTAACGGGGGGGGTGCCCGAAGTCCCGATTATGGGGGCAGAGATACTTCCGTATGCTCAGTTGACAATAATTCGAGACATTGCAATATCGCAAGAAAAAACACGTTATATTGTAATATAACGTGTTTGACAATTTTACGGTGACATGTACACTCAAGGCACCCACAGGATAGTCCAGTTAAGGCTTAACCGTTAACCATACGACCACCTCTTTAGGTTAAACTGCGAGAGGCCATTCCGAAAAAAAAAAACTTGTTTAGTTTGACATTTTTGACAAGCAAGACTCCGCCCCCAAAGGGATTATTGATTATTGAAAACTAAAACTGAAAAGCGGAAAAGCCTAACCGTTTGGTAGACTACAAGCGGGCCTAAGTATATTATACTCTTGGAGTCAACTTCTAAACAAATTGCCTTTGTACAACGAAGTAAACTAAAACCATTAATTCTAATAAAATCTAATAATACCTCTGTGTTGACACTGGTTATTTGAATAATGTTTCAAGAAAACGAAGATGATTGTAAATTCGCTGCTTGTACGTATTTTGCGAAAAACCATCCTGGCGAAATGTGTGGAAGCAATGGCTTACCGCTGACACCGAGTTCTATAACAATTTTGGGGCGGGCCCAGAGGCTCCTGACGATAGAACATCCCAATCTATGCACATATCTCGATGTAATTCGAGGGAAACATGGTAAGTGCATATTTCCTCACGATTATTCAACAAAGTCTTGCATTTTCGTAATGTCGCCGCTGGTGTCTATGTGTAACATTATCCAAGCCAGCTTTTTTGCTGAAACAAAATGGTTCTATTTCAACCCTTTTTTTTTCGTTTTGTTTAGAAAGAATCATAGTAGTAGCAGAAGTCATAGGCAAATCACTAAAAGAATGCACATCAAAGTTTTCCTATGAAGAAGCAATTAATATTGCCAAGCAACTGGCCATCAGTTTAAAGTTCCTGCATGATCAAGACATCATACATAGAACTTTGTCTGATGATAACATACTGATAGACAATGATGGGAGGGTCAAGCTGTTCAACTATGGATTATTTTATATGACCGATAAAGGCAAAGAAGTATCTTTTCCTTTGGGGTAAGTTTAGAAATTTAAATGTAGAAAAGACTCTAGGTGTATACATTTTTGTAACTATCTACATAAAAATTATTTATAATAGGGCTGTAGAACTAGTGGGAATGACCCTGGCATTTGAGACAACTGATAGCAGCCTTCTGCTTGTTGTTCACGACAATACTTTTGCTAAGCTATCAAAATGTTGCCTAATTAAATTGAAATAAGGCAATTTACTTTGTTTAGAATCAGCAGGATAGTTGTTGATTTTTCCGTCTTTGTAATAGGAACACAAGGCAAGTAATCCAAAATGCCGACAAGTAATGCAAAATGCCAGATGTAGAGATATTGATGTCCATTAAAGTTACTTGCAAGGAAATCTTACAAAAAAATAAAAATTGTCTTAATGCTGTGCTGTTACAAACATTTGTTTCTTATCACTGCATATTTCTCTCAATTATCATATTGAGAGCTATAGCGGCTTAGTGCTATGGGCTCAGACTTAAGATTGGTAGGAATCTCAACCGGGGGAATGCCCCCGGTTGAGATGTGTGTGATGAAATAAATTACACAAAGTAATAACTTTGTGTAATTTATTTCATCACCATTGCTCTCAAAACTGAAGGGAAATCATTCTGAGGAAAACTACATGTCCTAAAAAAAAACATAGACAAGACACAGATATTTAGCATATATTAAGGATGTTATTCCACACAGAATTTTTTCTAGCAGTTTCCTACAAACATGCAATACTTTCAGGGTAAATCAAAATAATAATTAAAAATATTTTTTTAATGGTAGGGGTTGGAATGGTGTACTGAATACAATTTACGAATAATATTATCATATCGATCAATAATAGTTCTCTTTCAATTTAGACGTTTCGTGTCGTACGGCAACAGTGCGGCGTCGATATACGCTGCGATACCGGCGTCGCACGGTTACCGCACCGCGCGCTTTGTATGAAAGCAAACGACCGTCCATACGCAGTACGACAAACGCACCGCTTCGGCGCCAAAACGTCGAAATTGAACGCCCCTTTATAGGCTGATTATTATCATACCTACTAAAGTTTTACTACTTCCCTTGCCTTCCAGCCTACCAAGATACTTAAGTCCAGAAACAATCCTAAATGGCGGAGGTCCTGCTGCAGACGTGTGGAGCTTTGGCATCATACTTCTAGAGCTGTGCATTGGTAAACTATGGAACAACCTGAAGCCTGGACCTATTCTTAGGAGGATACTCACCTTGGTGCATGCTAACAACCCTGCAGAGAGAATAGCTAGGGAACATGACTGCTATGAACAGTATAAAGTAGGTAATTTGCATTAAATTCAACTAAATAACAAAAAAAAACTTAAATTTGGCAACTGAAATACAATACGCAGTCTAAACTGCTATGTCTATAAGAATATAAGGTTGCACTAGAGTTCTTTGTATCATAGCAGTGACCACAGAGGATGGATTTTTTGGAAATTAATTCTATACATATTGTGTCAGAGTGCCAAAAAATCTAAAATAGTGGAACAATGTTTATAGTGGCCAGCTTCTCATGGAACTTTTTTTATTGAGTTCCTAGAGGTGTGCGTCAGTGTCCTTAAAATATAAAATAATAATAATAAAAACACAGTAAAAAGAACATTTCCTGCTTATTTGTTTGCCTTTTTATTGACCGAATATTAAGTTACATCATCTTTTATTTTGTTCTGACCCACTACTGGGAAAATGACGAAAGGGTTGAGAATGTTGTTGAAATGACGACTGATATAGAACCTTAATACTTATTAATATTAGCATGGATTTTGAAAAATGCAAATTTTAACAGCCTAGGGAAATTTAGGAACAGTGTATGAAAGAAAAAGAGATGCTGGTCCGCTGGCCGACCACTAATTGAGATAATGGAAATGATCCCTACATATATACTAGATAGGCATACTTTGCTGTGTCTGTTGCCCTTTCTGGCCATACTGTAATGATCAATCTAACCCTGGCTTGCCTAAACCTTGCTCTTCGTTTTCGTTTGGCTTTTTAAAATGTGTCTCTTTATGGCTTTTCTTTTTCCAGCTAGTACCAGAAAAATTGAGAACCATTATAGAGAAATGTCTCAAAATTTATCCCAGCGAGAGAGCAACATTTACAGAATTAGTTGAAGATCTGTCAGAGATGGACTCAAAGGAGTTGGTTGAAGTAAAAACTCCTCGCGGTTTGATGGGCTGTAAGCTGCAATACCTTTACCATTGGTGGCAACTAGCTGGTGGAGATATTCAAGCAGAATTGAAGAAAAATTACCTTGTGAAAAATAGTCCTCCAATTTTGTCAATGCCTATGTGAGTATCAAGAGAATTTTTGAGTTACGCCTGAAAAAGAAACATCAAAAATTACTCTAGAAAGTCTTGGCTGATTTTATTAATAAAACCTGGTGTCAGAGTTTATATACCGCCCATGGGCATGATGGGCAGATACCCATATATAAAGATTAGTAACATCACCTACTTCTAAAGTTTCCACCTTAAATCTTATCAAGATAATATAATCGATTGTGCTTTGGAGTAACACAATCTAATTCCCCCATCTCTTTCTGCGATACGGCAATATGGTTGAAGTGTTCCCCATATATTGTGCGAACCGCCAGTCTGTGGAATTCACTGCCGGTTTCTTTGTTTCCCGATCACTATAATCTGGATCAAAACATGCGACAGTCTTTGGAGACTGCCGATAGAAGAGGAAACTAAGTAACTTGTGAATTATATCGGCGGAATTGTATCGTCGAGCTGTGTTTAGTTTGAGTTGTTTTTTTTTTGTTCATTGCCTATTTCCCCCTCCCCTGCACCTCAGGCCCCGCCCCAGTCGTGCCCGCACACGCCTATGTGGTGCTACGCCGTAGCGGATCGGCTACGAGTGCTACGAAAGGCTTACGTGACTGTCACGCGAGTTCTATGATTTTTATTCACCCAAAAATTGCCTAAAGAAGTTTCCACTCCAAAATAGAAATGATATCCGAATAAATTGATTTCAGAGCAATACTCTTAGACGGCTGCACAATAGGCGGTAAAGTCGGCGCACTATTCGACCGCCGTCTCGCCAAATACAGTCTAGATCTACTAAAGTCCCGCCTTAGCCATGTACCGCCACAAGACTACTACCCATTGATGCATGAACGGAGAAAAGAGTATGACGCTGTGACACTCCCCAAGATAATTAGGGAGAGAGATACGGAGTACCAGTTTTACAGGTTGCTTTGGTTCCAGAGGCTTTTGCATGTGAGTATACTTCATTTTGTTTTATTTGGCGATAAGTCCCCTCTTTGAGGAGTGGCTTGAGAGGCGCCACGACATCCTCACCTTCCGCCTGACGCAGGTACTCACCGGACACGGATGTTTCGGGAGGTGCCTGCATTTAATCGGGCGTGAGGACACGCCCGTGTGTTTCCACTGCGAGGATCGACCGGAGGACACGGTGGAGGTCTGCCCTGCGTGGGCGGAGCACCGCCGTGTCCTCGTAGCGGGTCACGGCGGCGGCGACCTCTCGCGTCCGGCCCTGGTTCAATCCATGGTCCGGAGCGAGACGGAATGGGAAGCCGTCACCTCCGCGCTGCGAAACAGTCATGCTAGCAAAGGAGATGGCAGGGGGAGAGAACCTCTCGCCCCAGACGCCGCAGGAGACGCACCAGGCGTCGGGGGCCACGGCCACCGTAGACGCGGGCCTGTGGACAGTTAGCTATGGGCTAGGTCGCCGTCCGCCCGTCTTATGACGACAGGGCGCGTTCGTGTTCCACGCGCGCCTAAAAGAGATGTCAGCAAGGTGAAGGGGCCGAAGCCTGCCGGGCTGCGGGACTACCGCGAATCCGGAACATAAAGGGCGAGGAAGGAACATGGATGGTTTTTAGTCAGTAAAAGTCTGACACACCCTCCCGCTCCGCCCAGAGTGGGAGGAGGGGTCATTTGATGATTTCCCAATTTCCCCGCCGAAAAAAAAGCAAAGCCGGTGGGGTTTGCTTTTTTTGGTTATAATACAACGAGCTGTCTGCTAATTTATGTTGCCATGTATAAAGCCCATATTTAAATTATATTATTTTTTTCGGGTGGGATTGGAATCTTTTAAATGTGGTCTAAGATCTTTAGGCAGCCCAGCGCATCTGAACCAGCTCTAGCATTGTTGTAGACTAGGCTTATGTTGGGATCAAAAGAATACCATCATCATCTGACTAGCCTTTTCCCAACTCTGGTGGGGTCGACTTCCAGTCTAACCTGATACAGCTGAATACCAGTAATTTACATGGCGCGACTGGCTATCTGACCTCCACCAGCCAGTTACTGTATATACGCAAAATACGCGTGTTGAGTGCGTGGAGTTGCGGACATCAGCCTGATGTACAATACAATACTGTATAGTAAGTAACCCTTTGTAGTCACTGCACGACGACGGCACAACGGCTTGGCGTGCTTTCCGAGGCGACCAGTGTGACGACTAATGCGACTTTAATTAGTGCTATTGACTACATAATCTTATCTGTTATTTAATTGTTTTCGCCTCTGAAGGGGATTCCCTATCTTAGAACAGCAGTTAAAAGATAAGATAATTGTCTGAATGACGTAACAATTATGTTGTATTTACAATCTTCTTCTTTCTATCCAAAAAATAGTACCAGCGGTGCTAAAAGGCTCGTGGCTAAATAACAACAGCCGCTCGGGCCGAGGTTGAGTGCTTGCCTAGGTTGGTCTGTGGATGGGTGACCACCCTTACATACCGAGTTTCCTCCGTACCTCGGAAAGCACGTTAAGCTGTTGGTCCCGGCTGTCATTTGTCCATCTATGACAGTCGTTACAGGTAGTCAGTGGCCCAAAAAATTCTGACACCAGTCTTAGCAAGAGGTATCATATTTCCCAATATTAACTGAGTTGTGGAGGTCAGATAGACAGTCGCTCCATGTATTCAGCTGTATCTGGTTAGACTGGAAGCCAACATAGTTGGGAAAAGGCTAGGCAGATGATGATGATGTCATTTGCGTTCCAGTACCACAGAACATTAGACGACAGCGCTTTATATCTCCAAAAAATAACCCAACCAAGTGAAATTGCTCGATATTGTGTTAATTGAGGAGCTCGTAGCTTAAATAATAACAATCGCTCGGGCCGATCTTTAGCTTAAGCCGTGCGTACCTAGGTTGGTCTGTGGATGGGTGACCACCCTTACATACCGAGTTTCCTCCGTACCTCGGAAAGCACGTTAAGCTGTTGGTCCCGGTTGTCATATGTCCATTTTTGACAGTCATTACAGGTAGTCAGTGGCCAAAAAGTCTGACAACCAGTCTTACCAAGTGGTATCGTATTACCCAGTATTAACTGGGTTGTGGAGGTCAGATAGGCAGACTAGACTGGAAGCCGACCTAAACGTAGTTGGGGAAAGGCTAGGCAGATGATGGCGCTAAAAGGACTGACTTTCTAAGGGTATTTTGCCAGCGGGCACCAACTCCGCTCACTGTACTCGCGCGTGTTTTAGCAGACGCTCTAAAACCCCTTATCTGGACATGTACTAAGTCGAGATCTAGTATTATAATATTTATTTATATGCTTCACCTTGATCAATGTCATTGCCTGTCTGCTGGTTTGTTATCCTTAAAGATAAAACATAACTATCTTAAGCCTACCTAAACGATCGTTTTATGGGTTTTTCGGAAGTTTCAAATGGGTTATTGCATGAGCTACTTATTACTATCTAAATTGCTGCCCTTTTAAATTATCTATGGCGATATCTTAACGCTATGTCGATTGTTTGGATTTTGGGTTTCTGATTCGAAACAGCAGTTATTGATCAACAGACTATTAGCACTCCAAATACAATAACCCGTCCTTGGCAGTCAGGTTAAAAATAAGCTTTGTTTGAAATAGTTTTTTGAACAAACCGATGTTAAACTTGGTAGTGGAAAAATTTAACGTTAATTTTTCCACTACCAAGTTTAACATCTTGAATCCCTTTCTGAAGATGGTTCTCAAACACGTTTTCGAAGAATTTTCGTGGTATAACTCATGGAAATTGTGATAAGTTGACCAAAATAACAACAACCAAACATTTACTTTATAATCTGACACGAGATTCACATTCGCCAACAATAAATCAAACTTTCAAAATCCGAGGAAAACGTACTTCCATACTTAAAAAACCGGCCAAGAGCGTGTTTAATCGCGATTTTAATCATTCTTTTTAGGGTTCCGTAGCCAAATGGTAAAAACGGAACCCTTATAGATTCGTCATGTCTGTCTGTCCGTCCGTATGTCACAGCAACTTTTTTCCGAAACTATAAGAACTATGATGTTGAAACTTGGTAAGTAGTATTACCAAGTTTCAACATCATAAGCATCAAGTATTCTGTGAACCGCATTAATATTTTTACAGAAAAATAGAAAAAAAAAACGATAAATTTTGGGGGTCCCCATGCTTAGAACTGAAACTCAAATATATATGGATAGGTCTTCAAAAAATATGATATTGAGGGTTCTAACATCATTTTTTTCTAAACTGAACAGTTTAAGCGAGGACAGGGACACATTTCTCCACTTTGGAAGGGCAAAGTGGAGAAATGTGTCCCTCCCCCTGTAACTTCTAAAATACGAGAATGATAAAACAAAAAAATATATGATGTACCGAAAATTGGTTTGAACGAGATCTAGTAAGTAGTTTTTTTGTTAATACGTCATAAATCGAAAACAGCAATTTACCTTTCATTCAATCTGCTACGGAACCCTTCATGGGCGAGTCCGACTCGCACTTGGCCGCTTTTTTATTTGAAAAAAGATACGTTCAGGATTATAAAATATGTAAACGAAGTTAAAAAAAATGCTTGCACGATTTTCATATTTTCTAAACTTATGGTTCAAAAGTTAGAGGGGAGACACATTGTTGTTTACTTTTGGAGCGATTATTTCCGAAATTATTGACATTATAAAAAAAATATTTTAGTAAACCCCTATTCATTTTTAAATACTTTTCCAACAATATATCATACGTTAGGGTTGAAATTTAAGAAAAATCACTTCCCACTTTACATATAGGGGGGCTACCCTAATAAAACGTTTTATTCCAATTTTTTTTTACCACTTTGTCGGCGTGATTGATACACATATTGGTAATAAATTTCAGCTTTCTAGTGCTAGCGGTCACAGAGATTAAGCGAGGACGGACAGACAGCCATGGCGAAACTATAAGGGTTCCTAGTTGACTACGGAACCCTAAAAATGAATTTGTCATAGGTTACATACATACATGAAAATCCTCTCCTTTTTCCCATGGGTGTAGGCAAATACTACAGACTGCCGATCTTTCATCTTAGCACTAATATCCGCCTTTGTTCATAGGGTTACCCATACACAGCTCCATACATAAGGGCTGAAGCAGAAGTAGACATACCTCCCCTAGTTCGGGGTGATGTGTGGGCAGCTTTACTCGGAGTTGTGGGAGATATTGAAGAGCAATACGAAAGAATTGATAAAGAGACACCCACGCCTACTGACAGACAGGTAAAGTTATTATACATATATCTTATCTACACTATAATATAATATTATAAAGAGGAAAACTTTGTTTGTTTGTTTGTTTGGTTGTAATGAATAGGCTTAAAAACTACTGGACCGTTTTTAAAAATTCTTTCACCATTCGAAAGCTACATTATCCACGAGTAACATAGGATATATTTTATCCCCGTACTCCCACGGGAACGGGAATTACGCGGGTGAAACCGCGTGACGTCCGCTAGTAATATATATTTTTGTAATGAATTAGTTGTTAGGGCAAAGACTAGATACGTATTCTTGTGTCTTGTCTATGGGGCACTGTCTCGTTTACTATCATTTGACAGTTGACATTCAACCATATCATAGATTTACAAAGTCCATTTCCCTTTAACAGATAGATGTGGATATACCCCGTTGTCATCAATACTGCTGGCTGCTATGTGGTTCAGCAGGTCATCGAACGCTAAAGAGGCTACTAAAGGCATGGCTACTGACAAACCCACAATATGTCTACTGGCAAGGATTGGACTCTTTGACTGCTCCGTTCTTATACTTGAACTTCTGCAATGAAGGTATGTATTATTAGTTTAGTTAAACAAAACACTCTACCTTTTGTTCTTCGGTTTGTTATCACTTGAGAACGGTGTTAGCGGCACGAATAATGCAAAAATCGGACAAATGATGGAGCTGGCCGAATTTATTTTAGTCGGGAAGAAAAGAAGAGCTGTTTGCAAGCCAAGGCGTCCTTCAAAGAGTTGATGAGGTGGGCTGTTGTTTTCACGACGGGATGTTACTGTTACCCATCATGAAAACTATAGCCATCTCGCCAACTCAACCCACATGCAGCGAACATCATTTCCGGTGACATTACAAGAAAGAAGCATGAAGGGCGGTGATGCAGATGATTTATGTTCTGTTTTGCTGTTTGGGTCAGTTGAGTTTAAGATTTACGTACAGTTTGGTTTTGTTCAAATTAGTTCAATGTCCATGTACTTACGGCTGTGTGTCCAACTAAATTCAAGATTTGTGTAAATTATGGAGCTGGCTGGATATACTACAGTCAAGAAAAAAGAAGAATAATTCACAAACCTGGGCGTCCTTCAAAGAGTTGATGAGGTGGGCTGTTGTTTTCACGAAGGGATGTTACTGTTACCCATCATGAAAACTATAGCCATCTCGCCAACTCAACCCACATGCAGAGAACAACATTTCCGGTGACATTACAGGAAAGAAGCATGAAGGGCGGTGATGCGGATGATTTATGTTAAGTTTTGCCGTATTTGATTCGGTTGAGTTTAAGATTTATGTACAGTTATGTTTTGTTCAATTTAGTTCAAGATTTATGATGTATCGTTATGTGGTGGTCAGTTGGTCACGTCAGTTCAAGTTTTGTATATTATGGAGCTGGCTACTACAGTCAATAAAAAAGAAGAATAATTCACAAACCAAGTCGTCCTTCAAAGAGTTGATGAGGTGGGCTGTTGTTTTCACGACGGGATGTTACTGTTACCCATCATGAAAACTATAGCCATCTCGCCAACTGAACCCACATGCAGCGAACATCATTTCCGGTAACATTACAAGAAAGGAGCGTGAAGGCCCAGATGATTTATGTTCTGTTTTGCTGTGTTTGAGTCAGTTGAGTTCAAGATTTACGTACAGTTTGGTTTTGTTAATATTACTTCAAGCTTTATGTAAATTATGGAGCTGGCCGAATATACTTTAGTTAGGAAAAAAAGAAGATCGCTTCGCTAGCCAAGGCGTCTTTCAAAGAGTTGATTAGGTGGGCTGTATTTTTCACGACGGGATGTTACTGTTACCCATCATGAAAACTATAGCCATCTCGCCAACTCAACCCACATGCAGCGAACATCATTTCCAGTGACATTACAGGAAAGAAGCATGAAGGGCGGTAATGCTGATGATTTATGTTCAGTTTTGCTGTGTTTGAGTCAGTTAAGTTCGAGGTTTAACGTACAGTTTCGTTTTGTTTATATTAGTTCCAAATTTATGGACAGTTATGTAGTGTATACGTCCGGTCAAGATTTACGTACAGTTTCGGTGCCGTATCTGTTAAATACAAAACAATATAAAGTCGACCTTCAAATAGTTGATGAGGTGGGCTGTTGTTTTCACGACGGGATGTTACTGTTAGCCATCATGAAAACTATAGCCATCTCGCCAACTCAACCCACATGCAGAGAACTACATTTCCGGTGTCATTACAAGAAAAGAGCGTGAAACTGTTCTGTGTGCAAGTTAGTTGAGTTCAAGATTAATGTACAGTTTTCTTTAGTTCACGGACAGTTTAAGATTTATGTCAATTATGGAGTTGGCCGGATATACTACAGTCAGGATAATAAGAAGATCGCTTCGCAAGCCAAGGCGTTCTTCAAAGAGTTGATGAGGTGGGCTGTTGTTTTCACGACGGGATGTTACTGTTACCCATCATGAAAACTATAGCCATCTCGCCAACTCAACCCACATGCAGAGAACAACATTTCCGGTGACATTACAAGAAAAGAGCGTGAAACTGTTCTGTGTGCAAGTCAGTTGAGTTCAAGATTAACGTACAGTTTTGTTTAGTTCACGGACAGTTTTAAGATGTATGTCAATTATAGAGTTGGCCGGATATACTACAGTCAGGATAATAAGAAGATCGCTTCGCAAGCCAAGGCGTTCTTCAAAGAGTTGATGAGGTGGGCTGTTGTTTTCACGACGGGATGTTACTGTTACCCATCATGAAAACTATAGCCATCTCGCCAACTCAACCCACATGCAGAGAACAACATTTCCGGTGACATTACAAGAAAAGAGCGTGAAACTGTTCTGTGTGCAAGTCAGTTGAGTTCAAGATTAACGTACAGTTTTGTTTAGTTCACGGACAGTTTTAAGATGTATGTCAATTATAGAGTTGGCCGGATATACTACAGTCAGGATAATAAGAAGATCGCTTCGCAAGCCAAGGCGTTCTTCAAAGAGTTGATGAGGTGGGCTGTTGTTTTCACGACGGGATGTTACTGTTACCCATCATGAAAACTATAGCCATCTCGCCAACTCAACCCACATGCAGAGAACAACATTTCCGGTGACATTACAAGAAAAGAGCGTGAAACTGTTCTGTGTGCAAGTCAGTTGAGTTCAAGATTAACGTACAGTTTTGTTTAGTTCACGGACAGTTTTAAGATGTATGTCAATTATAGAGTTGGCCGGATATACTACAGTCAAGATAATAAGAAGATCGTTTCATAAGCCAAGGCGTCCTTCAAAGAGTTGATGAGGTGGGCTGTTGTTTTCACGAAGGGATGTTACTGTTACCCATCATGAAAACTATAGCCATCTCGCCAACTCAACCCACATGCAGAGAACAACATTTCCGGTGAGACATGACACGATGAAACTAACAAGTACTAGATTCGGAAATTTAAAGCCTCAAAACACTGTCGGTGTGTCGCCGCTTGAAGAATACTACGAAGACAAGAACCATGTTAGCGACACTAAAAGCGCTAAACTGTGTCAAATTATGGAGCTAGCCAAAAGCACTACAGAGAGGAAATCAGAATTGAGTTGATGAGGTGGGCTGTCGTTTTCACTAAGGGATGTTACTGTTACCCATCATGAAAACTATAGCGAACTCAACCTACCGGCAGGGAACATCATTTCCGGTAACATTACAAGAAAGACACGTGAAGGGCGGTGATCCAAATCTACACTAATATTATAAAGAAGACAAAACAAATGCAATTTTTGTGTGTGTTTGTTTGTAATGAATAAATTAAAAAACTACTGTGCCAATATCCAAAATTCGTCCACCATTAGAAAGCTACATTTACTCTGAGTAACATAGGCTACATTTTATCCCCGTTCTCCCGCGGGAGAAACCGCGTGACGTCCGCTGGTTATTATATTCGGTTTAAGCTTTACTTCGAGGTTTGTCAAGTAATCAACATATTCTATACTTCTATACTAATATTATAAAGCAGAAGAGTTTGTTTGTTTGTTTGGTTGAACGCGCTAAGCTCAGAAACTACCGGCTCGAATTGAAAAAATCTGTTTGCGTTGGATAGTCCATTTATCGAGAAAGGCTATAGGCTATATAACATCACGCTAGGACCACCAGGAGCCGAGCAGCAATGAAAAATGTTACAAAATCGGGGGAAATTTCTCTTTTATGTGACGCAGACAAAGTTGTGTGGGCCAGCTAGTTTTTTTATAAATAGTTGATCACTTTAAATTTCATGACATTTATTATCGATTTTTTATTTGTTTATTGAGGTAACTTCTACTGTCAGATATTTGATAAATATATTTGCATCGTACAATATGATATTGTTCTAATTTATATTGGCTTTTCTTCGTCGACTGTGCTGGTATTTTGGATTTACTTGATTACTTTTCATTTTTAATATCATCTTGTGTATGTTGTGTGCTAAGGTTTCTCTTTCAGTGTACAGTGTTTCTTAAAATGTATCTTCATAATTATAATTCATAACGTTTTTTATATATTTTTCTAAAGTGATATTTAAAAATGTAAAAACTACAGATACAGATTAACTAACGAATAATAATGTATTTTAAAAGAAACTGAACCAACTATGAATAAATACATGCTTCTCGGATAAATTTATGGAAGATTTCTCTGACATTTAGATTATTTGAAATATGTTTGTGTGCTAGTACATTAAAAATGTTGTGTTACAATGTAAGTTATGGTGTAATTTAATTTTAAATATGTCTATTGGTTTGACAAAAGTATCTTTATTCTTATAAATTGATGTATTTTTAACATGCACTACAAAATCTAATCGAAATTAAACCTACATTTACGAATAAATTTGATTTGATTCCGATTGAACAATTACGAATTTAATGTTAACGCCTAAACTGTTGAAAGAGTCCTAAAAAATTTGATTGCCAAAAATTTAAACAGCGATTGTAATGTTGTGTAACATTATGTAATCCTTTTTTAAACGATCCAACAAGATCGTACTACTATTGTGATGAACAGTTTAATATTTGTTCTTTTTTTCTTCTCGCAGCCCGCGCCTTCGCCTGCCTCTCAGCGTTCGTACCAAAGTTCCTGCACAAGTTCTTCCTAAAGGACAACAGCGCGGTCATCAAGGAGTATTTAGCGAAGTTCTGGCAAATGACGGCGTTCCACGAACCGCAGCTAGCGACGCATCTACACGAGATCAACTTTGTGCCAGAACTGTTCGCTATACCTTGGTTCCTAACTATGTTTTCACGTGAGTGTTTTTATTATGTTTTGGTAAAGAGATAGATACAAAGTCCTCTAATGTCGTGAGAATGGTAAAAGTTATAATTTGTACCCCACTTTCAGTCTATTAAGTTTCCGCCGCTAACTCACAGGCTCCTCATCAGTTAGAAAGACTAGATTGTATGTTGATGTAAATAGCATATTCAGCATTTTGCGACCAGTTTTTTTAAGCAAGGCCTTTTCGAACACTCCTAAGTATAAAAGGTAAATAGCAGTATAAGGGTTTAACTAAGCAGAAAAGGCACTTGTTCTTCCCGTCATTGCGATATTTTTTTTGTTTGACCTAGGATATACCTACCAGTTACGGAGATTTTTAAGGTCCAAATCAGCAATAATTTTTGCGTAAAGTTGCATAGTTTGATGTACAGAATGCTACGTTGAAAGCTTTGTGAAGGATCCGTTTACACATAACCTTTAAAAATCGAATGTTTTCAGACGTCTTCCCCCTTCACAAGATAGTCCACCTATGGGACGCGTTGCTGGTCGAAGGGCCGGCGTTACCGTTGTTCATGGGAGTGGCAATACTGAGACAACTGCGCGATACGCTACTGGAGTCAGGCTTCAACGAGTGCATCCTACTGTTCTCGGATCTGCCGGAGATTGATATTGGAGAGTGTGTTAAGGTTAGTAACGATTTTCATCCTATTCGTTATCCAAAATATAACCCCAGTATCATTAATTTATTTAATGATAGTGTCAATTGTTAAAGGTAAGTAGCATGCTGCAAAACTTCTTTTAAATAACTTGTAGTCTGATACCTGAATTTTTACTAAAAGAAAAGCAGCGTGTGACAAATGCACTTTTTGCGACAAGCACAATCGAAATCGTCCATAAGTGAAGAAGAAGATCGGTTTTCAAGCCAAGGCGTCTCTAAAAGAGTTGATGAGGTGGGCTGTTGTTTTCACGACGGGATGTTACTGTTACCCATCATGAAAACTATAGCCATCTCGCCAACTCAAACCACATTCAGCAAACATCATTTCTGGTGAGAATACAAGAAAGATGGGGTAAAGGGCGGTGATGAAGATGATCTTTGTTCAGTTTTGCCGTGTTTGAGTCAGTTGAGTTCAAGACCTCAAGATTAACGTACAGTTCTATTTTGTGCAAGATGTAATAATGTGATGAGACTTCCTAAATGACCCTAATCGGAAATTTTTCGTTTTTACTCAATTATAATAGTTTTAGTATTTCGACTTCCCACGTCAAGTCAGTTCAAGATTTATGTAAATTATGGAGCTGGCCGGATATACTACAATCAGGAAAAAAGAGGAAGAGCGTTCCGTATGCCGAGGCGTTCTTCAAAAAGTTGATGAGGTGGGCTGTTGTTTTCACGAAGGGATGTTACTGTTACCCATCATGAAAACTATAGCCATCTCGCCAACTCAAACCACATTTCCGGTGAGACTGGACATGACACGATGAAACTAACAAGTACTAGGTTCGGAAATTTAAAGCGTCAAAACACTGACGGTGTGTCGCCACTTGAAGAAGACTACGAAGACACAAAAGCCGTGTTAGCGACACTAAAAGTGTTAAACTGTGTCAAATTATGGAGCTAGTCAAAAATACTACAGAGAGGAAAACAGAATTGAGTTGATGAGGTGGGCTGTTGTTTTCACGAAGGGATGTCACTGTTACCCATCATGAAAACTATAGCCATCTCGCCAACTAAACCCACATGCAGAGAACAACATTTTCGGTAACATTACAAGAAAGAAGCATGAAGAGCGGTGATGCTAATGATTTTTGTTCAGTTTTGCCGTGTTTGAGTCAGTTGAGGTTAAAATTTACGTACACTTTGGTTTTGTTCAAATTAGTTCAAGATTTATGTGCGGTTTCGTTGTGTTCAACTAAATTCAATAGTCCGGGAGGTACCGTTCCAAATACAAAAGTCATAATGAGCCGGCTGATATTGTCATCGAAGGTTGATCTTATCTTAACCAATAAGTAAACCAATCGTCAGCTGCTCAAGTAGCGGTGGGTGTAGGATTGGCAGGTTATGTTTTGAAAGAAAAAAAATCATAGTAATCATAGTCAAGTCATAGTACGCCGTCTGAAACTTTTTTATAAATAGTTGACATCATAATGAGCTTAAAAAAAATTGTCAGCTGCATGGTGGAGAGGGGATTATACGTCAGCCGCTCGCATTATCGACGACTCGAATGGCGTAGTGGTAGTGACGCTGCCTTACGTTCTTAGGGTCCTGGGTTCGAATCCCGGTAAGAGCAAATGTTTGTGTGATGAGCATGGACATTTATTTCAGAGTCATGGATGTTTATATATATATTATAAGTATGTATTTACAAAGTATACATGTGGTATATCAACTATCTAGTGTCCACGACACAAGCTTTGCTTAGTGTGGCACTAGGTGGCGCTGTGTGTTAATGTCCAGCGATATTTATTTATTAACTTGTAAATGGTACTGGTCTGATGAAAAACTAAAAGGAATCTACCATCAAGTAGAGAGTGTGTGATATATTGCTTTTAAATTTTTATCAGGCGTGCATCATTTATAAGTTCATACGAGTGGTTGACGCACAATCCCCCACCACTAAGCAGCTGACGATTTTTTTTAAGCTCAGTATGATGTAAACTATTTATGAAACAAGTTTCTACGTTCCTTTCGTACTATGATCAACTGAGGCTTGGGTTTACTTATCAGTCATTTGAAATCTATTGAACAAGATGGTAACCGATCGGCGTAAAAACACTACCTAAAATGCAACGGTACCTCCCGGACCACAAGATTAATGTAAATTATGGAGCTGGCCGGATATACTACAGTCAGGAAAAAAGGAGAACTACTCACAAACCAGGGCGTCCTTCAAAGAGTTGATGAGGTGGGCTGTTGTTATCACGACGGGATGTTACTGTTACCCATCATGAAAACTATAGCCATCTCGCCAACTCAAACCACATGCAGAGAACAACATTTCCGGTGAGAATACAATAAAGAAGCGTGAAGGGCGGTGATGCTGATGATTTATGTTCAGTTTTGCTGTTTGGGTCAGTTGAGTTTAAGATTTACGTGCAGTTTGGTTTTCTTAAAATTAGTTCAAGATTTATGTATAGTTTCGGTGTTAAGGAACCTCATGTTAAGGATTCATAAAAGAAAAATATCTGCCTCAATTGCCATTTTAAAAACATCTATAACGGATCACTACACTACCTTTCTATCACTGTGTAAAATAAAAACCAGAAATGTTATTAATAAAACCAACATTACCATCAACTTTGAGCAAGCGCTTAAAGATTTACAAGAAAAAAATCTTTGTGAGTTGCTGTTTTGTGACGATCCCAATTTGTTAATCAGTCGATTGATACAAAAGTTAACTGACACTATTAAACACAATTCTAATATAATAAAAATTCCAAGCAGTAGACGTATAATCAAACCATGGATCACTCCTGGGTTACTGCGCTGCATAAAAAACCGCAATAAATTACAAAAACAATCTCGGCTAGATATTCACAATGACATTTTAAAAATAACATATTGTCGGTATAGGAATCATTGTAACAATCTCATAAAGAAACTGAAAAGAAAACATGAAAGAGAGTCACTAGCTAAATCTGTCACAAATACGAAGTTACTCTGGAAAAATATAAAATCAATAACGTACTCAACTAAAACTAAAAACCAAAGCTTCGACCTCTTAAACATCTTGCCGTCTCCAACTGCATCGGTGAATTTTGTTAACACTTATTTTGCCAATATCGGAAAACAATTAGCTCAGCAAATCCAACCCAGTAAAAAGTCTTGTCGACCCAAAACCTTACCTACCCAAACTAATTCCTTTGTGCTACTTGACACTGACCCCAAGGAAGTGGAAAGTGTCCTGATGAGTTTGAAGTCAGACAGTGCTGCAGGATGGGATAATATCTCAACTCGGTTCTTGAAATACATTAGCACGGAAGTCGTTCCCATCATAGCGCATCTGGTAAATCTCTGTTTTAAAAATGGCATCTTTCCGACACCACTCAAACAGTCTGTTATTACTCCTGTACACAAGGGAGGGAACAGCGACGATGTCAATAACTATAGACCTATCTCTGTATTGCCAGCTCTATCTAAAATTTTAGAAAAAATAATGAACATTAGACTACTTAACTACCTTAATAAATATAAAATAATATCGCCTCATCAATTTGGATTTAGACAGGGAGTATCCACTGAGGACGCAGTCGCTGCACTCAGCTCGCTTGTAACTGACCATCTCGACAAGGGAAGAAAATGTCTTACAGTCTTCCTAGATCTAAAAAAAGCGTTTGACACCGTCTCTGTTCCAACCCTTGTGTCGAAGTTAGAAAGAGTTGGAGTAAGAGGAATAGCTCTGAAACTCTTCAAAGATTACCTGGCAAATAGAAAGCAGAGAGTTAAAATAGGTGCTTATACCAGTGACGAAGCAGATGTATCTTTTGGCGTTCCGCAGGGAAGCATTTTAGGTCCTACATTATTTCTGACGTACATTAATGATCTGTGTAACCTTAAAGTCGATAATGCTAACATATTTTCTTACGCCGATGATACAGCTGTGGTTTTCTCTGGAAATGAGTGGTCTGACGTTAAACTTAAAGCCGAGTTGGGTATGGCCCAAATTGCCGACTGGCTTAATGATAATGTACTAACACTAAACACAAAGAAAACCAACTATATATGTTTTACAATTTCAAACCAGTCACAACCAGATGATAATTTTTATATTAAAATACATTCTTGTGATGGAACCGACATAGGGTGTACATGTCCCATCATTAATAAAGTACCCCAAACAAAATATTTAGGCGTAATAATTGACCAAAGGTTGACTTGGTACTCTCATCTCGAGCACGTATCCGATAGAGTAAGAAAATTAGGCTGGATGTTTAAAACTTTGAGACATGTAGTCCCTACAACATTTGTTGCTAAACCAGGGGGCCCAAACAGGAATCTGTTAAATGAAATTTATACTGCCATTGCACAATCGGTTATAGTTTACTGTATACCTGTCTGGGGCGGGGCGGCCAAATCAAAATTTATAGATGTGGAACGAGCCCAAAGGGCTCTCATAAAAATTATGTATTTTAAAAGACGTAGATTTTCAACCAAAACTCTTTACGAGATCAGTGGCCTGCTTAGTGTTAGAAAGTTATATATCACTGCCACACTCATAAAGAAACACAGGACACTTATTTTTGATAAAGATATAATAGTAAAAAGACGAAAAGATATTATTGTACAAATCCCGCAAACAAAAACAAAATTTGCAGCCATGCAGTATAACATACGCGCAGCTCAGCTTTACAACAGAGTTAACAGAAACATATACATTTACACCAAACCACTTCATGATTGTAAAAATAATATACTAAAATGGATAAAACCACTTTCGTACGAAGACACCGAAGCACTCTTGTAACATGATAACGTACACACATCAAACACGTGCAGTCTAACACCCACTTACACACACACACACTCTCTCTCACACACACACACACACACACACATGCCTACACACACACACAAATCATCATCCACTATATAACACTCAACTTTTACCATTAACCACTCACATACATTCATAACATATTAGGAGAATATTAGGATTATATTGTTAAGAAAATAAGATAGAATAATCTTAATTTATGGAAGAGCGGTGTCTCCTACTACAGGCATTATTTGCTTAAAAGGAGACTCCAATCATCAACCAATGTAAGAAATATTGTTTTATGGAAATAAATATTTTTGTATTTTTTTTTTTTTGTATTTTGTATTCAAGTCAGTTCAATATTTATGTAAATAATGGAGCTGGACGGATATACTACAGTCAAGATAATAAGAAGATCGTTTCATAAGCCAAGGCGTCCTTCAAAGAGTTGATGAGGTGGGCTGTTGTTTTCACGACGGGATGTTACTGTTACCCATCATGAAAACTATAGCCATCTCGCCAACTCAACCCACATGCAGAGAACATCATTCCCGGTGAGTTTACAAGACAGAAGCGTGAAGGGCGGTGATGAAGATGATGTTGGTTCAGTTTTGCCGTGTTTGAGTCAGTTAAGTTCAAGTTTTACGTGCGTTTTGTTTTGTGCAATTTAGTTCAAGATTTATGTACAGTTATGTGGTAATCACGTCATTCCAAGATTTATGTACAGTTGCAGTGTCCTTAGCCAGTTCAAGATTGAGGTAAACCCTGGAGCTGGCCGGATATAATTATAACAGTCTCGAAAAAAAGAAGATCGCTTCGCAAGCCAAGGCGTCCTTCAAAGAGTTGATGAGGTGGGCTGTTGTTTTCACGAAGGGATGTTACTGTTACCCATCATGAAAACTATAGCCATCTCGCCAACTTAAACCACATGCAGAGAACCAACATCATTTCCGGTCAGATCACAAGAAAGAAGATGAAGCTGATGATTTTAAGTTCAGTTTTGCTGTGTTCGAGTCACTTCCATTCACTTTCAAAATTGAATAATATAGTGAATGTTTTCAAACTTTATTTAAATGTTTAAATCATTCGAATAAAAATAAAACTTCTGATACTTTTAAAATCCTATTATAAACGCTATAAAATAAATAACATGACATTTTAAATAAAATAGTCGTATTTCCGACTAAATTTGGCGTTCAATGAATACCGTTTGCTCGAGTCTGACATTGACATTGGAGAGTGTGTCAAGGGCATCTAACAATAGCTAATCTACAATGCAATTTCTGTTAATAACTTTAAAGATGTTTCTGATACCTTGGCATGATTGTGAAAACCATGAATGCGATTATTTCGTCATTCTTTTTGTCAGAATTTTGAAACTGCTAAGAATAGTCCTCTCGCTAAAGCCATTGTTTCTGATAACACCAGTCGAAGTTAATTCCGACATGAAATCTTTGTACCACTTTTCAAAAACATTAGGTAGTACGCCTGACGACTAATCGAGCTATGCAAAACCAGTCTAGCCGGATCTCATATGGTACGGAATTCTATATGAAGCGAAACCATGTGATACTGGAAATGTATAGGTTGATATGTCCCCTCTCCTACAATTATAATCAATGCACGGAATGTTATCACCTTACCCCATTCTTACTAGCTGATTTCGAACTCAGGCGATGCTGTTGCTTTGATATTAGTGTGCGTTGCAGTATGGAGTTTCATACAAAGAATCTCAATAGCCCGAGTAGAAGCAAAGCGGATCCTTTGTAGTTCTATATAATTATCTGTTGACCTTGTCTCAACCCAGTAAGAGAGTCGGCTCCATCTTAAAAAAAACGAGATGGAAGTGCTAACTCTTTGAAATACATGCAGCTAATAAATTAGTTGAATACCATAAGTACATAATACAAGAATAAAAAAACATGTCATGGTGATCATTTGTAAAGTCAATATAAGGTCAATGCCCATTTATTATAAGGTTGGAATTCCATAGCGTCTAGGTCGTTGACTTATGATTAACACTACAATATTTCCACAGGAGTCGATAGAAATGTGCCGATGTTCACCAAGAAGTATAAGTTATAGAAGGTTTACTAATGAGGCTGAAACCAAGGATCCTATGGTAAGTCTTCAAAGTCAAACGAAGTTTTAGCAATCGAACCGGGGTCTAAATGAAATTTAAGGCATCCGAAAAGCGCCGTTTGAGACGATAGTAGCATGTAGGTTTAGACCTGCATCATTAATATCCCAGCTTCTCAAGAAAGTGGGTGCGGGGTTAAAAAACTGTGCGGTTGGGAGACCCCCGCAAGGAACTAAGTTCCTTACGTATTCAAAGTTGAAGAAAAAACTACAACGACATTACGACACCCATGAAGAACAAACCGAAAATTTTCGTCGGCGCCATCTTGGATTTTCAAAACTTCATTTTCATTAACAGCGACCCCAAAAACGGCGCTTACTACACACAGCATAGGCTGCATTTCGTAACGTGAAGCGTGACAACTTCTAATAAAAAACGAAAGAAAACCGCTTCAATAAAAATACAATAATATGAGGGTAGCAAGCCTAAAGGCGCAATGTAAGAGCAATTCAACACTTTTTAAAATCGATGAATGGTGCTCCATCTATCTAATTGTCTTTTGCTGGGAAACGTGTTAATTTTTACTTATAGGTTTGTTCTTTTTTAGGATATTGTGGAAATACCCATGGAAACGTTATTCATTGAAATCAGTCCAAGAATCAATTTGTCAGATTTCTTCTCGCTGATATGTCAAGATAAATGCTGTGTCATCGACATAAGGTCAAATTTGCTGTGAGTATTCTATAATACAATTTCTTCTTATAATTTTGTTGATTTTTTAGTAAGGTGCATAATCGGCCTATAATAATCTCACTGCTGGGACACACGGCTTCCTCTATCGAATGGGGAATGGGCTATAATACACCACGCAGGCCCAGTACGAGTTGGTGAATGTCACGTCTTCGAATTTTTGGTTCTAGGACATGCCGGTTTCCTCACAATGTTTTCCTTCACCGTTTTGAGAGCAGTGGTGATGAAATCAATACACAAAGACTGCCTGGGTTTGAACACTCACGCACGACTTACTGTTACTAAGTCGGGGTCGCCACCACTGGGCCACCACTACTCTCAGAATAGTCCGCGCCACAAGAAGCTATAATTTTTGTAAACAAAGAATTTCTACCAAGTTACGTAGCGACAATTCAATCAACAACAAATTATCCCTAATTCAAATACTTGTAATACAAAACTAACGAGCAATTTCACTTCATCATCTGCCTAGCCTTTGCCCAACTATGTTGGGGTCAGCTAATACTGGGTAAGACTGGTTGACAGACATTTTGGGCCACTGACTATCTGAAACGATTGCCAAAGATGGACAAATGACAACCGGGACCAACAGTTTAATGTGCTTTCCGAGGCATGGAGGAAACTCGGTATGTGAGGGTGGTCACCGATCCACAGACCAACCTAGGTACGCACGGCTTAAGCTAAAGATCGGCCCGAGCGACTGTTATTATTTAAGCTACGAGCAATCGAGCAATTTCACTTGGTTGGGTTATTTTTTGGAGATATAAAGCGCTGTCGTCTAATGTTCTGTGGTACTGGAACGCAAATGACATCATCATCATCTGCCTAGCCTTTTCCCAACTATGTTGGGGTCGGCTTCCAGTCTAACCGGATGAAGCTTCATACCAATATTTTACATGGAGCGACTGCCTATCTGACCTCCACAAGCCAGTTAATACTGGGTAATACTGGTAAGACTGGTTGACAGACATTTTGGGCCACTGACTACCTGTAACGACTGTCAAAGATCGACAAATGACAGCCGGGACCAACAGCTTAACGTGTTTTCCGAGGCACGGAGGAAACTCGGTATGTAAGGGTGGTCCCATCCACAGACCAACCTAGGCAAGCGCGGCTTAACCTGTAGATCGACCCGAGTGGCTGATATTATTTAGCCACGAACTGCTGGAACGGATCTGACATCATGAAACGTAAAACATTTGGGTCGCCATTTTGAAGTTAGTTCACGCTGGCTGATTATTTTATTTGATCCGAAGTTGGCGAACCAGTATGTGTGTTTACAAAAAATATGTCTCGTGGCGGGGACTATAGGTGCATTTATTATTATTTATCAGACTGACACAAAAGATGTCAGTTTGGAAGTGTTTCTTAATTTTGTTTCACTGTCTTAACTTCTACTACTTAACTACGCTACTTGCTACTTTCGAAGACCCGAATGGCGGAGGCAGTAGGGAAGAGCTGCCTTACGTTCTTTGGGTCCCGGGTTCGAATCCCGGTAGGAGCAAATGTTTGTGTGATGAGCATGGACATTTGTTTTCGAGTCATGGATGTTAATATGTATATTAAGTATTAAAAAGGTATCAATGTGGTATATCAATTATCTGGTGTCCACGACACAAGCGTCGTTGCTTAATGTGGCACTAGATGGCGTTGTGTGTAATGTCCAGCGATAAAAAGAAAGAAGAAAAGAACTAAGTAATAACAATTCTAATGACTCTCCCTATAGCTACGAGAAAAGCTGCATAGACGGCAGTATAAACGTGCCCTACAGCGGGGTGCACCTCGGTCAACACGAACTGAGAGCCCTAGGGCTACATCCCCAAAGAGTACTGCTAGAGGCCATGAAATTGAAGAAGAATGTCGTCGTTGCCGCTGCTGAAGAGGAGACTGCTCAATTAGTAAGTAAAGTTATTATATATCTGTGCGCCACGACACAAGTCTTGCTTAGTGTGGCACTAGATGGCGCTGTGTGTAATGTTTAGCGATATTTATTAATCTATTATATAAAAATGAAACCCGTTTTCCGTTGTCACGACATATCATGAAAACGGCTTGACCGATTTGGCTGATTCTTTTTTTGTTGTGTTCTTTATTGTCAGGAGAAGGTTCTTATGAAAAAAAAAGTAGTAGTAGGTAGCTTTTTCCCTCTTATGTGACGCAGACGAAGTTGCGTGGGTCAGCTAGTTTATTATAGTTAGAGATTGAGGAGCTGTGGTTGCTCAGTGATCACAATCCCGAAACTTACTTGCTACTGATCGTGGGTCCAATTCCCGGGTCGAGCGAAGTGTTACTGGGTTTTCCCATCCGGTATTTCTCAGTAGCAGCTACGGAGTTGAGCCCGGTTGATGGCAATTGGCTCCCACCCTATTACATGGGACTTAAAAACATGACATGGTGTACTACAGTAGCGAAGGGTCAATTTTTGTAACAGGTAAGCCGGTCCGGTGCATATTTTAATTATGTTTGAACAATGGCAATCACGTCCTAACTGAATTACCTACATTGTTTTACTTTTGGCTATAGTAGACTCCAGTACAGTGGTTGTTCCGAAGGGAAGCCGGTAGGTTTCGAGTTGTATGCACCCCTCGCTACTGGTGTACTATTAGGTACAGTCGGCCAACGTAGTCTCTTTATATTCTTAAACCAAAATCGCTTGCACCGATGACCACATCTGCGAACCGCCCATTTTTGTGAGAACCAATAGTAGTCAAAACGAAACAAAACGAGAAAGGTGTGGCCAATAGCTGTTAAAATTTAAAAAAAAACACGGAATTGTTAAAAATGCAATGTTAAAAAAAAACAGGCACATCTGTGATTTTTAGCAATGATCACAGATGTCTGACCAACCTTTTTACGAAAAGAACAAAGAGAAATTTGTAATTTTATACATGACCGCTTCTATAGTGGCCGAGCGCCTGCATAAGGGAATAGTCTTTAGGGTGGTAAGAGATTACATTGGCCGATAGTACACCTCTGCAAAATCCTTTAGGGACTACAGACGTGATGTTATGATCGCGGGTTCACACCCAAGCAGGCATTTTTTTTGTTTTGAGCACTTTATTTCATCACTACTTCTCTCAAAATAGTGCAAATTCCAAGAAATGAGACTGTGTCTTTCAAAATATTTATTTGGGTACATACTCGTAGTGTTCTGTAATCCAATCGAAATAAACACACACTACCTTAAGAATATGTTTGATTTACTAATTATGTTGATATTACGTTTGTATGATCTACGCATGCTCTGCAGGCCCCTTATAACTGAACTTTTTCTAAAATTCGAGGGGACAACTATTTACCTTCTATAGTCGGCATTTTATTTTATTTATTTAAGGAAAAACAAACAGTAGCACAATAAGAATTCGTTAAAAAAATATTTTATCCATTACTAGAAAAGTTGCTGAATTCTCAAACTGAACTTCATACTCATTACTAGGTCAAGGTAATGGCTGTTTGAAAGTAATTTCAGAATGTCATTATAAAGATTATCGCTCCACACTTTGATCCTACTTAATATTCTAAATGCAAACGTTTGTGAGTATGGATGTATGGAGGTTTGTTACTCTTTCACGCAAAAACTACTGAACATATTTTTGGATGAAATTTCTCTCACAGATAGTTATAATCTTGATTAAAACATAGGATAAACTTTATCCCGGTAGTAAGATCCCATGGGACAGTTATCAAACTTCACGCGGGCGAAGTTGCTGGCAGAAGCTAGTAAATAATCATTTAGTTAGGAACAAAGTCGGTAGATGGCGTTAGTAGTCCGTCGCATTTTTTTCTTTACTCCTTCACTCAGCCTTTATACAGCGTGAAATTTTATCTTTTTTTTTTCCCGCGTCAGGACCATTACCCATCAGTAGCACTATCGAAAAGCAAAGTTAAACCCAAAAAAAAAGTTTTTTTTTTTTTTCAAAATATTATTAGAACTTATTGGGTTTTGTGTTGTATTATGTCAGGAGTCATCAGCTGATTTATACGCGAAGTGCAACGACCGCAGTGCTGTTCTGGACACCTCCCGCGCCCGGCCCGCGTTCCGCGTAGATGTTACTGTTGGTTCAAATCGCTTTCGAGTATTGTTTATCACATTGTTAATCTGCCATTTATTGAGTCAATTTTTTTTTAATATATTAAACGATTGTATTACCGATACAATCTCATTTCACTTCGGGAAAACAACCACTAAAATTTCAGCGTGTATAGATGCAAACCAATAAAAATAAAACACCAACCAACCACCACCAACCAACCAAACAACCAACCAACCAACCAACCAACCAACCAAACAACCAACCAACCACCAACCAACCAACCAACTATCTAAACTAGATCATAACCATATGATACAAGTAATGGAGTTATAATAATTAGTTAAGTACCGAAAACGTTCATAGATGGCACTAGTGATTCACTTTAGTGAAACTGCAAGAGAATGTCGTCGCTGTGTCTGCTGAGTTCGCACAGTATGTGTGTTAGCCTCATTAAACCAAATACGTAGACGTCTGCAGCTATCGTAATATTAGCCGTACTTTGACTTTTGATGAATAAACCGTTTTTTTTTTCAGTAAAAATCTGTATAAAAATGGTAAGACTTTTTTTAGGCGTAATTTATTCAACAAGTTCTTGTCACACATTAATGCTGTCGATATTTTCGGTTTAGCCTGATTCGGCATAGGCCAAGCGACTAAATTAGATCAAAAGAAAATCAATTCACTTCATTGTGCCGTACCGCCGTCCGACAATCAATATGATTGTGGATAAAAGTAGAGGAAGACCAAAGAAACGATGGATGCATGTGCGAAGGATGATATGGCGCGAATGGAGGTGTCTGATGAAATGACGACTAATTGAGAAGTATGGAAGCAGACATGCTGCGCCGACGCAAGCGGGTAGGAGAATGCAGTGCCATTCGAAAATGTGTGTAGCACGCTTTACAAATCTCCACCTTTAAAGCATTCTTCACCATTGTAGCAGGATGCAAATTAGAAATAAAAAGACTTCTATTTCAGCTAAAAAATAAAACTGATTTCACTCAAAAAAGTGAAAAATAACTTAAGCTTCAGAAGTCGGTGACAAAAAAACAATCAATCAAACAAAGGTCACCAAAAAGTTTTTATTTTTCACTTTTTAGTAGTTTATATGTGCTTACTTTTTCACAGCGTAACGGCGTGATTTTTTTCGATTTTTTTCAACTTGGACATATGGCATTCAGCTCTGGGGCAGTGCAAGTAATTCTAACATCGCAATATTGCAAAGAATGCAGAACGCAATATTAAGAACAATAGCGCACGTTCCCTGGTTCACTACCAACTCTGAAATTCACGCAAACCTAAATATGACCACTGTAAAAGAGGAAATACAGGCCTCTACAGGAAAATATCAAAAGCGGCTGGAAAATCACCCAAATGTACTTGCGGCGAGTCTAATGAAGCGCAGCTATCAAAAACGTCTTAAGAGAAAAGACATACTGTAGTGGAAAACCCCTGCATAATACTATGAGTAGCTCTCCCCACTGGGGGAAGCACTCTACCTGTCAAAACCTCACAAAGTATCTGCTTATAGTACACTACTGATTGCAGATAAGCACAGAAGAGAAAAAAAAAAAAAAAAAAAAAATCACTTTTTAGTAGTTTATATGTGCTTACTTTTTCACAGCGTAACGGCGTGATTTTTTGTTATGAACTGGTGTAAACAATAGAGATACATGAGATTTCAGGGATCCCAGTACATTTGCTATCATTTATTGAGGAGTTCCCGTCGCCTATCTTCCGAATATCTTCATCAGATCTTTACCAAATTGAAATGGGATCACTCCAAGAACGTACTCTACCTAAAACTACCCAAATCGCTTCTGGTGTGCCTATAAAATTTAAGGAATTCCCTCTATTTCTCCAGGATCCCATTAAATGGAACTTAACACATCTAACTGTCGAAATCTGGGTGTATTGTACACTTCTGCGTACTCCCTCAGAGCAAACAGGCGTGATGTTACGTCAATATGTTACATAAACAATAAACAACCAAGCGATTGCAGCAATTACTGCAGCTTTGCCGTGTATTTTTGAAGAGTTCCATTTATATCTTCGAAGATCAGCGTCAAATCTTAACCAAATTGAAATGGGACCACACGGAAAGCACCAGCTTTCAGATAAAAAAAGAATCATTAAAATCGGTTCACCCAGTCGAAAGTTCTGAGGTAACAAACACAAATTGAGATCCTCTTTTTGGAAGTCGGTTGAAAAGATCGGCACTTTTCCTCCCTTCTTTTCGTCCTAAACAACAGTATATTTTGATATTGTTTACAAAGTGATAATGAATTGTTAAGTGTGATAATGAAGTGTTTATAATATAAAGTGGGGAAACTTTATTGAATAGAGGTACTGAACTAATTTGGACTAAGTATAAGTAACATTAGTAATCTGCGGAATTTTTTCTTTCTGCACACGTGCTGATTAATGAAAAAAACCCACGTGTGTTAAATACATTTCATATTGAACCTAATCGCAGTGCGATAAGAACTAGTTTTCGTGGAAGCGTATTGAAAAACAATTGGCTATCGTGGAAGTTCCGTTTTCAAATTCATCTTGTATACCTATCTATGGTCATGCCATTGATGATATCATACCCACAGGTGTAGTGTAACTAACAAGCTTGTCAAAAGTTCAATAACCCCATTAAAGTTGGCGCGTAAGTTTGGGCCGTTTTTATTGGACGCCTACGTCCAAGATCAACGGTGAACCTCAGTTAGATGGTGTTCGCGGTATTAACTTGTGTTAATAATGAATAGTTTATTTTCTATGAGAAGCAAGTGTTATGGGCCATATGGTGCGGAGGAATGAGGAAAATGTTGTGAGGGAAATGAATGTGAATAGGTATAAAAGGAGAGGAAGACCAAAAAACAATGTGTGTGAACTATGTGAAAGATGATTTTACGGAAAATAGTATTATGTTGATGTTTCTTTGGCATGAAGTCAAAGGATGAAATTCAGTTAATTTAATTTCAGAAGCCACATTCTTTCGGCTTGTCCACCAGTTTTTGAAAGCCTATGCCTAGCCTAGCCTCTATAAGCCTATAGAAGTAGACTTCTATAGGTTTATAGAGCATATCAAGGATCAAGGTAACTAACGCGCGATTACTTGTAATAGATTGCTAGACGTAATCGCCCGTAAGTTACCTTGATCCTCAGTTGCAGTCGTTCTGATATTAATATCAGCCATCTCCGCGAAAATACCTTTGTATCATTCTGTATATTCTATTTAATATGTTGCCAGATCTAATTGAAATTATATTCTAATTATTTATCGCTATTATAATCAACCAATCAGTACTGCTATCATAAGATTTGGCTGACAGATTAACTATTCATTTGATCTGGTTTTCAGAAAGGTTCTCTATCGTATTACCTAACTTTTTAATCCATAATCTAAAATTACATAATAAATTGTTTTTGTCATAATCATCATTCTTCCGAATGATAATTTACCCGAACTTTAAATCACATAATATCATATGCAATAAAGTTGAAACGCCTAAATATAATAAGCCCTACATCCGTTTGTCATAAGTATTACAATCAATAAAATTATTTTTTTAATTATACAAAAGACATAAAATCGTTTTCAATAAAAGTCATAAGTCCTATTCTAAGTAAATTTTTAATCGTATGTAGGCGTTGACCTGCAATGCAAACAAGCATGCAGCAAGCATGCGGCATACATGTAGCAAGCATGCGGCAAGCACTCAGCAAGCAAGCAAGCATGCAGCAAGCATGCAACACGCATGTAGCAAGCATGTAATGCAAGCAAGCATGCAGCACGCATGTAGCAAACATGCGGCAAGCACACAGCAAGCATGCAGCAAGCAAGCATGAAACAGGCAAGCATGCAGTAAGCAAGCATGCAAGCAAGCACGTAGCATGCAAACGAGCAAGCATCATGCAGCAGGCATGGTTTCTGTCACGGCTCCGGTGCTGCGGGGCTCCGGCGGCCTCACGCGAGCTTATCGTCGCAGATGGGTTTAACGCTCACCACCGCAGCCTCAGCCGCGGCGGGGAGTGTTACAACCACCTGCTCCTCAACTCGCGGCCCGCCTCGCCCCTCCGCGCCTACGCGATTTTAAATAACACTCTTGGGGTAGGGCAGACAAGACTGCGTGGAGTCGGATTTACAGCAATTCGTTTCTGTCACTAAAACCTAACTCTTAGGGATTTTTTTCGCGACTAACAATTTATAAATGACCATTCGGAATCATACACATTATGTGATACAATACTTAGGACATACGACTTTATGTCATGTAAAATTAGGAGATTCAATTATTATAGTATTCGATATTATGACCAAATAGTAGGTATTAGAAGTAAAGTTAGTTATGTAAGACATAATTTCGGTGTTTTGAACATTATGGTTATTGAAGTTTATAGCAAACGTGTTATGGATAATGATTTTCGGACAAAAATTTTTAGGAAAATCAAGGGAGTACCTTTCAGAAATCATGGTCACATTATTTTGAAAAGACATATTTTAGACAGATGTCCAAGTATTTTGTTATTTTAAACCCAATGTGTTATGTTTTATTAAACATTAACACAGTTAGAACAGAAAGTCTATAGACATTTCTAGATCAATACGCGAATTCTATACATATATAATATCAAGATCGAACTAGTACTTAACATAATATAAAAGTTACTATAAAACCGAAAATGAATTCCTTATTAAAATTGATAGCCAGACCATATCATTAACATTCCGTTAACCTATTTCTCTAAGTCAATGTTAAGCGCAAACATTTAAACCGTATTGCAGCAGCTGTATCATTTTAAGCGTATTTTATTGGGACGGAGAATAAAATGAATAAGTTTTTATAATTTAGTTTGAAGAAATGAAATACTTATCCCTATTATATGGTGAATTCTATCTATTTTATTTTAGTACATTATATCTGTCACTAGTATGACGATGAAGAAAAATGGAGAAGAAGTATGGAAGAAGAAGACATATATGCTGCACCGACTCAAATGAATTGGGATAAGAACAAGAGAATGATTCTATCTCCTACTAATATTTTATATTTAGGCTTACGAAAAAAAATTTTTTTTTCGATTTTTTCTCAGCAAACCTTTTCATTTGAAATCATGGGAATGCATAAAAATAATTCACCATCTTTAGGAGTCTATCATATTGGATTTTGAATACCATCACTATAAAGCGTTTTATTATTATTTTTTACATGACGTCTAGCTAACCATGCATTGTCATCGGACCTAAACATGCATACAAAATTTCAGCTCAATTGGAAACCGGGAATAGGGTCAATTTTTTTTTTACATGACGTCTAGCTAACCATGCATTGTCATCGGACCTAAACATGCATACAAAATTTCAGCTCAATTGGAAACCGGGAATAGGGTCAAATTTAACTTCTAAGATTTTTTACATGCTTTGTTATCGTTGAAGCTTATAAAAGCACTAGCTGACCCACACAACTTCGTCTGCGTCACATAAGAGAGAAAAACGAAAGGAAAAAAAAAAACCGGTTTTGCAACATTTTTCATTCCTGCTTCGCTCCTAATGGCCATAGCGTGATGTTATATAGCCTATAACCTTCCTCGATAAATGGACTATTCAACGCAAAAAGAATTTTTCAATTCGACCCGGTAGTTCCTGAGATTAGTGCGTTCAACCAAACAAACAAACAAACAAACAAACTCTTCTGCTTTATAATATTAAGTATAGATGTTAAAATTTGGTGTCCGGGGTTGCATCCACAACTTGTTCTTACTGGTTTGAGAGAACTTTAAGGAATGAAGTCGAACTCCTGGTCAACATTTGCTTTATAAAATCCAAGTCTGTGTGTAACGGAAAATGCCATTTTAAAATGGCTTTCTTTATTGTTGTACGCTCGAGCAAGTTATTTGGTTTACAGTTTAACCCACAAATTACATTGTAAAATGTAAACTAAATAGCTTGTTCGACTGTACTAGTTTATGGCCGCATGGAATTCGACAGTTTTCCCACGAGGTCACACTTTCCTGGTAATATGATCCCTTGGTACCTTTCAAAAGAAGCCAATATGTTAATCCAGAATATAAGCTAATTTGATACTAAATGTCACCCAAATCTGTAAAGCCGTTTGAGCGTGAAGAAGTAACACACAAACACACGCATCCAAACTTTCGCATTTGTAATATTAGTAAGATTAACCAATTTTTTTTCTTTTGCAGTTTAGTGACTACCTAGTGAAGTGTGGTGTTCCAAGAGTGTGTATACTTCACGGAGGAATATCTGCATTACTGACGCGCGTACCCTCCCTGTTCACGGTACCACCGAAGAGAAATGGACACAAGTAGTCGAAGATATCATTTAAAAACAGAGTAGATAGGACATGAAAAGCCTTGCATCATTAGAAGATTCCTTAAACGGTAACGACTGACATTACATTGGCAACAGCTAAAACAATCCTTTTTTGGGCAGTCGTGTTATAAAGATTTGCCAGCAGATTACATACCTGCGACTTTTAACACAGTTGATATAGACATACAATGTTTGGCGCATCACCTTTTTACCTGACTGCCAAAGAAAGGTTAATTTCTTTTCTGGACTTAAAACACCTTCATAAAGGTTACAGAATTATAAGTGGTTCATATTGAATTGGTAACAGAATCAAATATGTAACACTTATTAGTGTGTTTTCAATGTGTTAACCCAAAAAACTTACAAAAGTGTAACCGTAACATATCTGTAACATATATAAAAGGTTTAACAGTGTTAATAAGTGTTTAACAGGTAAACTCAGTGATGCCTTTGGATAGCCGAAATCTAGCCGCAGTCTGTTGTAAAACTGATTATTTCAGTTACACATATTAACACTCTTTAACACATATAAAAGGTTACACTTTGATTCGGTAACATTATTGTTTGTGTTACATCTAAAGTGTTTTTTCTGTTAGAACTGTTTTAAAAACAGTGTTAAAAACACAGTATTACGGTTACAGTTTGAGTCCCTGCTGGTACATTTTTTAAAATGTTAATCCATTATGTAAAAGTAGTAGCTAATGTCACTTTGTCAAGGCCCCCAAGACCCTCCAGACTTAAAGGGTTTTCAGAAACCGAAGCAGAGTCATTTTAATAGGTTACAAAAATATCATGGACCAAAATACCAAAAGTTCTGCTTATTAGCAGTATATTGGTGTTTTAAACCAGCACTTGTGGTTTCTTATTACGTTTTTCTCCCGGAAAAATAATGACGCATTGTATATTTTACGTATTTTACAGACTGCAGCGTTTTCCGCATGTGATAAAAAGACAAAACCCGTAAAATTGCGGTTGAGACTTTAGGGCAATAAATAAAAAAAAAATACTTTAAACACTGCTACGCGACCCCCGTACTATTCAATCTATCCATCAGCTCAATGTTTTGATGCGTTACATTGAGTTCTACCACAAAACAAACAAACAAATTTTTCCTAGCAATAATTTTTGCGCAGTTACTTAGTTTGATGTACAGAATGCTTAGTTGACGGCTTCGTGATGAGGTAGTTTACACTCTGTATACATTGCACCCGTGCAAAGCCGGGGCGGATCGCAAGTCTTCTATAAGTCTCCTATGTTTCGTTATTTTATAAGGGCAACCTTTCAAAATTTTATGAGTCTGATTAGTACTGAAGACTTGAAAATATTTCAGCATGGCTGTAGTAAGTAGTAATTTGTATGTTAAGATCTGAATTTAGTTTTAAGTGAAATATTTTATACTACTTGTTTATTAAATTCTAAGCATGAACGACCCACTTGGTTGAAAATTGTAACAAAAAAAAAAAGATTTTTAATGAAGATTAGGATGTATTATACACATTGTGTGTTTTTTTAAATAATATTTTTAACGATTATGTAAGCATGGGCTGATTTTAGTTTATTTATTCTCATTTGTAAGATCCGAATAAGTTAACCATTTTATAATTATATTATGATAATTTTCAAGTCGAAATTTCCATGAAATACAGATTTTAATGTAATAACAACTATATTAGCAATTTATACACAATACGCATGTACAGTACTGCTACGAATTTATTTAATAAAAATTATGAACGTATATTGCTTGTTATTGCTCCGATGTTGCGTCTTGAATTCCCACGGCTTCATCTCTGGGCCTACTTGCACTTCATTGACTGATAAGTACCCACATAATTACCGGCGTATTGTCGTGTGGGCAGCCCCCTAACGGCTCGTGACGTTTTTACCCCCTATCATGTTATGAATGAGAGGTTCGTATCAGGGGAGCGCGCGTGAGGAGCGAGGGGGGGGGAGTGGACGCCGCTCTCGCATTCGCCGGCTGTACCTCGCCGCGACTGTGTGTGTCGACCGCGCTCAGCGTTTCCACAACATTCCTCGCGTGCAGTGAAACTTCATAAAAAAATATTTTGTTGCAAAAACAAACGGGCGTCGATAGTGAAACGTAAACTTGTGATGATGCACAGTGTTCTGTGAAGTTTGCTACGTTTGACAGTTAAGTCTTGGTGCAGTTCACATTCTTTCCGAGTTCCGCCCGCTCGGAGGACAGTAAGAGAGTGACAGTTTGCTGTGTTTTGTGCGAGTTTTTCTTGGAGGAGTTCTCTGTGTTTTTGGTCGGAGGCCGTCGTGAACACCGGCCCCGACATGGAGGGTTACTTCGACATCTCTAACGATCTGAAGGACGTCTGGGAGGCGGACATTGACCCGGTGAGTTGACCTTGCTTGATATCTCTTATCGCCCAGAGGTGATGGTTTGATTTAATTAGCGATCTGCCAAACAATGGTGGAGGAGAAGTGCGATGTTATTGTAACGCTGAAAATTGGTTGCACCACAAGTTTGAATGTTATAGTCCAACAAGTTCCATTCATATTTAAACAATCGCTGAACAATACTCGAAGAAAAAGTTTGCATACCTCGGTGCATTCGCATGAATACGTTTATACCGTCATAAAAGTGCGAGACTCGAATGAAAGTTTGCTCGATAGCGCTGATAACAAGCAATTGGTTCCATGTTTGTAATCAAACTTGGTGTTTCCGTAGAATTTAATGACTTTCCTTAATCATAATGCGAAAATGTGTTTGTAATTCTCTCAAAAGTTTTGTAACTTTCTAAGAGCGACAGCCCTGATACACATTCTAGAAATTGGTGAGAGAATACAGTGAGACATAGCTAGGTATGTGTGTAAACTTTCGTTAGTACTGTTGATAAACTAACTGAATCACATTCAATGCACCGTTCGCGTTCATTTTGGTACGGCGGTAATTAAATCAACAAAACTGCTGCACCTTAAAGAGTGTCGTAACTCCCAAGACAAACGAATATTTAATCATCGATATTTGAATCGATTTGCTATCTAAAGAACACTCACTAATTCTTGATTAACGATTATAGAAATCCTTTAGAGAGCTCCGATTAGATTTCTAATCGATAGTCTAGTCATGCTCAATATGGATATAATTAAGACCTGCTTATGTTCTGGATGACTAATTCAGCATTTATTAAGTACAAGGAGTTACAAACTAGTTAGGAAACCTGTCTGAGCAAGCAATTAACATTTTTGATGTAACAACAAGGAGTTTGCCTCTAATTGTTTCGGCGAAGCCGGCTTATCTGACACAGGCACGAGGTTTAACTCACGGTTTGTTTATTTGTTATGTTTTTGCTGCAAAAATATCACAACTTTATGCATGACGGACTTTTTTGATGTAGGTACCTATTTTCGAAAAAGAAATAACTACCTTCATCCTTTCAAAATTAGAAGTGAGCAAACCAGATTTATCCGCATTCCTTTACCTATGTCGTGTTTTGTCTGCATTTTCCTGAAAGACTTGTTACAGTATTAGGTGCATAGGTAAATAGTAACAACTATGCATGTGGGATGTTATCTTATCAGCACATATGCATTACGAATGATCTTCAAAATTCTATAAATAGTAGGTACTAGATAACACATGGATGCATCATATCACAAGTATTTGGGCTCTGGAGTACAGAATTATGTGTTAATGAAATTACTTACTACGCATAACATAATGCCTTTATGTATTTTCTGACAGATTCGGCAGAAGTGTACCTACCATCCATATTATGTTTAAGTCAACATTTTTTTTTTAAATTAGGGTGTCATTCAAATTTAACACAATTTAGAGGCCAATTTGTAAAGGAAGCTATAAAAAGAATCACTTTACTGAAAGGGGGAATGAAAAGGAATCAGTTCCGATGTCATTTCCTCCCCAATATCCCAGCCCTCGCGCAAACAATAGGGGTACAAATGGCCAGATGTTATCATTAAATTGTTACTTCAATGAAGTTATTCAAATCAAATTAACTCCATGTTTGTTATACAGAAATCTGGAAACGGTCAATTAATAACATTAGTATGGATTGTGGGAAAACATTATATTTTGCGAATGGCTAGAGAGTTGGAAGTGCCAGCAACAATGGAATGAAAAGAGACTGAACGCATAGAATAGAACCTCCTCTGGAGATTTTTTTTCAGTATGCAACACCAAACACCACCAGCCAGTGTTGCCTACTTCACACAGGAATTAATCATTCATAGTTCAGTAACACCATGCCACTGTTACCTAATCTACATACTCTTAGTTTATATTCCACGCGAAGCTCCTTGGTCCTGTCTCCTACGCATTAAGAATTATTAATAACAACAATTTACCGTCCGTAATCATCAAAGCAAAGGGTAATCGTTCAATCAATGAAAGGATTATTCCGTAGGCAGTATATTGACCCCCTAGGGATACAAAAAAGGCCTGCTACAGAATCAAAACAATTTTTTGTGGGCATTCGGTGTTGGTTACTTTTGGCTTCTGTTGCCGGATTTTCCCTCTTGAAACTAGCGGCTTTATAATTCGTAGAAATTGCTTCGTTTAAGTTTCCGAATCTTGGTTTCTAGAAGAACTTATTTGTAGTTTATGTTATCTGGTTGAAGGCTCTGAACGGCATGCTAGGGGTCTCGAAAAGTTTTCATTTTGTTTTGTAAAAAAGTAATAAGTTATACCTAAGTACTTTATTCCTAAGTACCTACTTATTGCGATTCTCTCGACTTATTAGATACCTGGGTACCTAGTAAGTTATATGAACTCACTGCCGCACTGGGCCCGCGTGTTGGATTATATAGCCCATTCCCTCTCATAGAGAGGAGGCCTGTCCCAGCAGTGGGAACATTAATAGGCCGATGATGATGATATCTAAGTACCTACTTATTGCGATTCTCTCGACTTATTAGATACCTGGGTACCTAGTAACCAAGTAATATGAATATTGAATACATCCATACTTACATAATTGATGTCCATGTGAATGAGCATTCGGTATACTTCATTATGTAAACGATCTAGCAAATTAATTTAATGTCTTTAGTGATTAATAATTCGTTTCTATGCAAATTAGAGTGGCGTCAATTTTCTATTCTAAATCCTTTTACCATAAAGGCAGGTATCTATTTATATCCAGCAATGCATAATTAGAAGAAAAAAAAACAATTATTTCTACACTCAGTAATCATTCACAAAACGTTCAGTTTTCGGGATAAGGTCATGAATATCTCGACTAGCACCTGTAACTTGTTTCGTGCAATGCAGTGACGAAGTGACGTCATGACTCAAGCTTGGCTCTTAATGGTTGATAACCCGGCAGAAATGCGGAGATGATTTGCATGCGTTCATTTGTTGCGTGCGTGAACACTGCCAGATTTGGTCAGGTTGGCTGGGCGTATATTTCTTATGGATGACCGTACGTACGGTATCGTATGGTGCGTCGACCTGGTGCGTTGAACCAAGGGGCCCGGCGCCGCAGGTGCTTTTTTTATTAATATTAACTTGTTCGCTCATTATGATGGACAGTCGAGGCTAGTTAACGTTATTGAAAAAGTTCGATTTTATGTCTTAGGGCGATTTAAAAGCTGTTATTTAGATTTAACAGTAGACTCTTGAAACTATGGATGAAATTTAAGTCGTTAGAATAGCACAGTCCGCAAAATAAGCCTATAGTATATGTATACGTATACATATATTATAATTATGTAAGTAGGTATATAGAATTAGTACTTAATTGCAACAAAAGTTATCATTAGTTAGTGAATCATGATTTTAAAATTTGAAACAACAAAAAATTGATAAATCCTTATTTTCTTTTATTTTTACATCGGATAATTGGAAGATATAATGTCATAAATTTTTATGCCGACGGCACTTATCTACCTTTCTATTGCTTACTTCAAATAGGTGCCTACCTACTTGATAAATTCTTACTCTTTCAAGCTAAGTCATATTATGTATTACATGCAAATTATATTCACGAGAAAAAGATCTAATTAAATGCAAATTGACTACCTAAGCTGTCGCTTGCGTAACCTATTTCAGGTTTTATCCTAGAAACGGAGTGATTTCTGCACGTTTTTAACTAATTTAAATATTAATATGAATAAATAACACCTTTTTTTGCAACATCAATGAAAACTTAATTAAGAATATCTATTCACGACTGCTATTTGCAGCATGCCTTTGAAAAATGTACTTATAACCTGAGTTAAAAAATCTAGAGGATATTTCAGGAGGATAAAATTTCTTTCAGTTCCAAAGCTTGATAATAGTACATTATGGTACAAGTGTGTAATGTTGGTGATTACCGCTGAGGCGCTATTGAGACCCGAGCCGTTAGGCGAGGGTCTTAAGAGAGCCGAGGACGGTAATCATCAACACACACGTGTATCATACGACGTTTTTCAACACACTTGAGAATAAAATAATACTAAAATAGATATTTGACTTTGGAGTTTTCAGGTAGTAAACTTTCGATAACGTTAAGGGCTGCACATCTTATATCGGGCGGTGTACAAAATAAATCATTTTGTTCATAACTAGTACTTGTAGACATTTGAATTAATAAATAACTGTAATTTCAACAGTGAAAACGAGTTGTGAATTTTTTTTCGCAATGGCGGGAATAATTAATCCGTTTTCCTATGCGCGCGCATCTAACAATGGCGATCGGCCATAGACTAAAAGAATGAGGTTTCTTTTTTTTGGCTTTTCGCGGATAGCGATTTATCCACGTACGAAATGGGGAATTCAAAGTTTTATTTAATACTTACAGAGAAAACAAAAGTTACATTTGAGTGAAAGTTTTATTTTTTAGAAACTTATAAGTTGAAATTATCTATGTAGATACGAAGTTGCATGAAATGAGCAAGCAATAGGTACATTAATTTATTTGTACTATTGAACGCGATCTTTTTTGTATCGAAACTTTTTTAAGAACAAAGCAAAACAACCAATAAAATTTAAAAAAAAAACCCTATAACTCACTTGTGAATAATAGTAATGAAAAAGTCACAGTTTGATTACAGGTGTCATTATGTGCCTAATTGCGGTGAAATTAGAGGCACTTTATGAGCAAGTGTGTTGAAATAGTACATTATGGTACAAGTGTGTAATGTTGGTGATTACCGCTGAGGCGCTATTGAGACCCGAGCCGTTAGGCGAGGGTCTTAAGAGAGCCGAGGACGGTAATCATCAACACACACGTGTATCATACGACGTTTTTCAACACACTTGAGAATAAAATAATACTAAAATAGATATTTGACTTTGGAGTTTTCAGGTAGTAAACTTTCGATAACGTTAAGGGCTGCACATCTTATATCGGGCGGTGTACAAAATAAATCATTTTCTTCATAACTAGTACTTGTAGACATTTGAATTAATAAATAACTGTAATTTCAACAGTGAAAACGAGTTGTGAATTTTTTTTCGCAATGGCGGGAATAATTAATCCGTTTTCCTATGCGCGCGCATCTAACAATGGCGATCGGCCATAGACTAAAAGAATGAGGTTTCTTTTTTTTGGCTTTTCGCGGATAGCGATTTATCCACGTACGAAATGGGGAATTCAAAGTTTTATTTAATACTTACAGAGAAAACAAAAGTTACATTTGAGTGAAAGTTTTATTTTTTAGAAACTTATAAGTTGAAATTATCTATGTAGATACGAAGTTGCATGAAATGAGCAAGCAATAGGTACATTAATTTATTTGTACTATTGAACGCGATCTTTTTTGTATCGAAACTTTTTTAAGAACAAAGCAATTCAACCAATAAAATTAAAAAAAAAACCCTATAACTCACTTGTGAATAATAGTAATGAAAAAGTCACAGTTTGATTACAGGTGTCATTATGTGCCTAATTGCGGTGAAATTAGAGGCACTTTATGAGCAAGTGTGTTGAAAAGGTTATTAACCATTGATTTCATGCTACATTGTTCTCACATGATATAAGTACTTACCATCTCAACATGAATGATGTAACCAAGATTTTGTAACAATAAATTGATTTATAAGAGTGTCCATGGAGTTTCTTGCCCGTTCTTCTACATATAGATTTACGCTAGGGAATTGGCAACTACAGTACTTTCACAGTTTTTATGTCTTATGGCTGGGACTGTAGCTACATTTAATTTTCATCTTTGTTTCGACAATTCAAAACTGCCTGTAAATGATCTAGGTACTTGAAATAAATGCTTTGATTTTGATTTTGAAATTAACATAGATTGAAAATAAGTCGCCTTAAAATATGGTTCATTTATTTATTATATAAAAAAAACATATAATTCGCTGAGTATGTTTCAGGAATGCGGAATTATTTATAGTGGTTTGTAAAATTGACGCATTTAATATTAAGTTAATTGCAACGTACCTAGTACTAAAAGTTAAGGTATATCGCAGCAATTAGTACCTATTTATATTCATTCAATGTTACTATGCAAGATACCTTTAGCTTTAAAGGACGCTAATCACCAGTCATAAAATTAACACGCATGTTTATTTATGCTGCCGGGTCAACCCTGTACTAATAATATAATCATTGACTTAAATTTAAAAGGGAATAATATTCTCACAAGGGTATGAAACGACGAAGCTATTAGAACCGTTTTCGGTTTAATGATAAAACCTTAGCCTCGCTTATTTTTATTTCACTGGCAACACTTAGTGGTTTTAGATGATATTATTCGGCTAGGGTTGCCTTAGTGATAATATAATCAGGTTACTTTATAAGGTACCTTTATAATATTCCTAGCTGATAGTTATTTTATTTTCTGTACTAAACGTTATGTAATATGAATGAAACGGTAACGTAGAAGATTTCTTATTACATTTTATGGCTTATTATTGTCATGTAATCGCTACTAAATCAAGATAGAGTCGTAATACTGCTAAGGAAATAGTGAAACTGCGCATTTAATGCCAATTACCGTAGTACCTACCTAGGTATACAGTTCTTAGAAAATTATTCATCTGATAATATTGTATGTACTTAAGTATGTAGGGATTTTTCAAATCTAAAACATTTTTACTAATATATGTTGATCTTATCTTCAATTAAGCAACTTATCAGAGAAATTATAGTATATTTAAAACAAGCTTTTTTAAATAAAGATAAAACTCTATAATAGTAATGAAAATATACAAGTATCAAAAGGGTTCAACTGTTTGTGGTGAAGAAGAACCTATGCCTATAGAACCAACAATGTGTAGATTAAACAAAGAAAATGAATTCATTTAGCATTCAATAAAAGCCACATAACTTAATATTATGCTGTATAAAATAGGTAACTAATTGAGAATTGCACTCTGCGACTCATACTTTCGTAAAAAATTAAGTCACATTTCTACTCCTTTATTATACTTTATTCACTTCATAATTAAATTAAGTCTTAGCGCAGGCACACAGGCGCAGTAACCCTACACAATAAACTCTATAAGTTGGTATTGTCTATGAGTGGCTCGGGCGCGCGACCGCGTTATAATGGTAATTGAGTTTCCTTTCCGGCTGTAACTCTTCATTGCTGGCTAGCACTAGCAGTGAGACGGCAGAATAAGCGTTAATTAAACATAACAGATAATAACGGATTACGGACCTTACTATTATGAAGCTTGTGGTTCTTTAGGCCTTAATCGAAACTCACGCCGCCATCTTATTTTTAATAGAATTTCCACAGACAATTTCACATTTTTTACGCGCCAACAGAACTATGCTAGTACCTCCTACTCCCGTAGCTATAATAGTGCTCTGCTCAGTAGCTACAACTGTTATGTTTGAAAAACTAATATTATGTTACATTTAATAACAAACTTTCCAAAAAAAAAAAAAAAAAGAACCTGTAATACCGATCGGTTTGAAAATTAATTGGATGAAGTAATAAAGTATGATTTATTTGACGTTGCACAAACTAGTCTTGCATGATGTTATATATATCAATCTAAGAACATGCGATTAAACCAGGTTTTGGCTCTAGGTTCTGCGTAAGTGTACAAAGCAAATATGTTAAAAACATCGGTTTGATGGGTCGTTATCAATTAAACGTTAAAAGAATTTTCATTTTACAAATATTACACTCCAAAAACATTTGACCTTTTCCAGCAATTTAATAGAACGCTAGGTATCTCCAAGCCTTTGCGAAATTAAAAAAAAAAGTTAAATGTGTCCGGTCTTCCAATGAAAAGGGGTTTTGCATGTGAGTAGACCAACTTTCATTGTGTGTTCACACAGTGTGTTGGGCGTTTGATAAGGCAACGAGAGTTCCTATTTCTAAACACGTATCTATGTTAGGTGTTTTATACTTTTCCGTATCTATTTTAGAAAAGTAACTTTGTCTATAATGCAAATAAAGTGAGTTTTACTATCGTTAACATGACTGCAGTGAGAGCCGCCTAAAACGACATAACAAAATTCCTCAAATATTTTTCACTGGGTTTTGTGGATAGTTTCTCAAAACCAATGCACAGACTACAGAGTTAACGTAAACACAATGAGTCTATCCGTCTATCGATTAACAGTGGAATGTAGCCGACCTTTTGCAAGTGTTCCAATCTAGGGCTTCCAGACTAAAAAAATCGGTTCTGCGAAATTCTGACGGAATTTTGCCGAGAATATTCAAAGAATTCATGCAAGTAGGTATAAATAGGTAGTGTTAAGTAAAGTTTCTGATTTGAATGCGTAGTATATACGGATACCTTGGCTCCGTTTCATACATTGATTTGCTTTATGTATTACATCCTGTTACCTTAGATATAAGACTTAATTGGGACCATTTAAGTCTCATTTGTATGTTTGCTGTGTCTACATAATTGTAAGGGGTACCTATTAGTAGAAATTATTTTGGAAGTCTCCAAGAGATGGGGCCAGAAATCGAACACATTTATGTACATTGATCTAATGTCACATCATTTCGTATCGTAAACGTTCACAGCCTCAGGCTGTAGGTGCATGGCTTTCCTCACAACAGTTACAATGCAAATATCATAATGGCAGTTCCTATCACGACCGCACATTGTAAACCTGTATGCCTAGATTATTTGAATGCTAATATTCTTGTATATTCACATAAAATTGTCGCATTCCAAAGATAGGCAGCGCGACAGCCCTGTACACGCGGATACGCCCAGTGGCCAGTGTTGCCAATAAGAAATGTTAACTGAACCGATATACCTACCTATGATAATTATGAATAATCTACTAACTTGACCACGTGTCCTGAATGCAACATTACCTACGCTACGTTAGTCAATCTAGGCTAACATGTAATACTCATTGCAATTTTCCGAACGGCCTCGGGAGTAATAAGTGGATAGGGGCAACACTGGATACAGTTGCAATAGCGACTAAGCACAATGCGATTCAACGGAAAAACAAACGTTCCGTTTGTTAAACTTTTGTCGCTTCAAAGTTACCTTGGAAGTAAGTACTGGTGGCTATTGTATGACTGTACAAGGGCGGGTTAGGCGTAGAGAAATACTTAATAGCGTCAAGGGCTGTAGTTATTGGGACGAAAATAGCGACCATTTGTGTCAAGTGTTTTTGATTTATATCACTGTCTTCTTGCCTCATTTCTGTTACTATTCTCATATGTCTTTTGGTTTTTCATAATAGAGTAAGTAGGCATTTTTGTAACCAAGGAGTGTAGTTGATGATTACATTTCGCAAAGCTGTATAAATATTTATTAAACCAGCATGCATTGCCAGCATGACATAAACCAACACGAAGATGTATGAAGAACAATCGAATATGATCTGAATTTGAAAAAAATATCAGTGGAAAACGCATTCCATGTTTCTGTGCATGCATTTGGGAGATTTGAACTTATCTGCATTCCAATTTTGAGGAATTCGGAACAACTTATTGATGTCTATGGGCCAATTTCATCAATGAAATTGAACGCAATTCAGAAAGAAAACTAAACTGCGCTTGAGCTGTCAATGTGGTATGGCATATTGACAGTGACATGTCAAGTATGCGGCTTGGACGTGCTGATCATACGTAGTTTAATTCATGAAATCCGCCATAAATGATCCCACATTAACTCTCAGATAATATTAGTGTTCACACTAACTTGTTTGTGGTTCGAACAATGGGTACGTTGCGTAAATACGTGGCAAAGCATTGCGTCACTCACGATCGGGCTGTATCGAATGGTATCATTTCAAAAACAAGATATTGACACAAGTGTGTACTGTGACATTGTTTCAGAACTCCGTGTCTTACTTATGTATAGTAAGTTCAAGTCCAATAACACGGATTCTTGTTATCCTCTACTTGCATGTATTTTCTCAGTTTTCTGATATAGAAACTTGTTGTTGAGAATTTCTGTAGAATGTTTACTGATAAATTCGAACGTGTTTGGATTTATTTGTAGTACGTTTTCAATGGGCGTTTCACTGTGTTCATTTGATGGTTTCGTCCATTTGATGCTAAATATTCTTCATGCAAATCCTTCTTACCACCTGTATTTACACATACCTAGAAGTTTTTGACTTTCTCAAACACTACACTACTAATCGCACCAGCCAAGCTTAGTCTGGCACCCATCCCTATCTCCCTCTCCAGTCCAACAAATGTAGGAACGAATAATTCAATAACTCTTTCCATTTATCATAACAGTTTTGTGACAGTCGTATTCATTCGGTTTTATTGGGAACAATCGTAAATAGAGATGCACACGAAATGCACGCCATTCACGTGTGAAAGGCGAGTGCGTCATGTGTATGCTAGTTTGCATTCCTCTCACCGACAAGCGGAGCAGTCAGTGTTGCCGTGCTTGAGAAAAATTGTATCCCATATTGTTTCAGTTAATGGTGACATAAACTGATGGAAGATAAAACATTTTTTAGGAAATTCAATCAGTTGAAAAATGTTTATTTAAGTAAAGTTACCATTTAATGATAATGATTTTTCCTAGTTTATTGATTTTTGGTGATTATTTGGAAATGGACCAAAAGAAAAATAACTTGTAATTTATTGTGTATTTTTTTTAATGCTGCCGCCAATACCTACATTGATTTATACTTTTATGCACATGGCAACACACGTCGCAGGTGCACCGTGAATTTAGAGAGTCACCGCTGAAACAATTGTCATTCCTTATTAGCACTGTCTAGCGGCACATTTTACTCTAACGACACGGTTATTGACACTGGCCATGTATAAACACACGCGAGCATGGAATATTTATTTTCTTTCAGACATTTGAAAGAATAATGAATGGTAAAAGGTGCTTTCTTTAAACTCGTTCAAGTTACTGCCATCAAATCTTAGGTAGGTACCTATATCAGTGACAGCATGCAAGTGGTAAAATTGGACTTGATTAGTGTTGTGGACACGATGTTGACCTAAAAACACGAAAGATTGAGATAAGAAAAGTTTTCCTATATCTAGTTCTATCTTAGAGCACTGAAAGTTTTATTGACTTTTGAAAAATATTCATGTGATCAAACAAATCGAATGCTGTATAAAAACTTTAGCCGGTCACTTAATTGAGCAATGAAGTACTTATTTGCCAGATAAGTATCCTAATGGACAATCCTATTAGTCTAGCTGGTAATGAGGAAGCTAATTCCAACTCACACCTCGAACTCTTTGAAGAGATAATTCAGCGGCTAGCCGCAAAATTTCACCAATTTACAGCAAATTGAAAAGGAACGGAGTAATCTCAGTCGGTTTTCCTACTCGCTTTATAGTATAGGATCCCGCTATACAACGACCTTCACCGAGATGCTTATTTAATGAGACGTATTTTTTATGTTATTAAATATGCCAATAAATATTTCCTATATGGGTTGCCTAACAAATTTCAGTCCAGAGTATTTTTAATTAATAATTTAAAAACATTTTTTTTATAAAGATTGCACCGGTGTGATTATTAAATAAATTTGATACCAATCGAAAGTTTGAAGCCCATAGAATATGCAAACGTTAGGTTGCCTATTTTTTTCCGGTCACAACCACGGGTTGCCAGGTGTAAACAGGTAAATCTATAGGTACTAGCATTTTGCAACGGTCTGATTATTGAATCAAACTTAGATAAAATGAAAGATTATTTCATAAGGAACACGGTGGTATAGGGTTGCCTGCGAAAAATCAGTCCCGAATTAGGGTTGTCGAATTTTAAATAATAAAATATCGCTGCGAGTGAATGTGTGTGAGAGAGAGGTCCCAGACCAACCATCCCACGCGGTAGAAAAGGACGCAGCGTAGCAGCTGTTTAAAGTCCGCCCATTTAAAGAAGGAGAGTGCGCATGCTATTTGTGCTTGGAAATGAAAAGGATAGCGATAGACTCGTATATGCTGTGCATTATTTTGGAATAGTTAATTATTAATATACAGAAATAGTTATTTATTTTTTTATTTTTTAATCAATTAAAGTCACATCGGTTTTTTATTTCTGAAATCCGAAAACTGAAAATTTGTAGTTCCACAAATTTTTTTTTGCGGGAACTGTTTTCATTGGTAAGTTTATACGGAACCCTCGGTGTGCGACTCCGACTCGCCCTTCCCCGGTTTTCTTTCTGTCGCTTTCGATGACACAGATTTCATCGGTCTAAACTTCAGGCTTTGTGTAGGTACCTATTTCTAATTTTATCACTAATTATGGGGTACATTTTTCCTACTAGTACTAGTACTTTTTTTTTGTCCCTTTCAGCGACACGCTTTCTCGCCATCTATATAATACTATATCTATGACTCCAAAATAATGCACAGCATATTCGAGTCTATCGCTATCCTTTTCATTTCCAAGCACAAATAGCATGCGCACTCTCCTTCTTTAAATGGGCGGACTTTAAACAGCTGCTACGCTGCGTCCTTTTCTACCGCGTGGGATGGTTGGTCTGGGACCTCTCTCTCACACACATTCACTCGCAGCTATATTTTATTATTTAAAATTCGACAACCCTAATTCGGGACTGATTTTTCGCAGGCAACCCTATACCACCGTGTTCCTTATGAAATAATCTTTCATTTTATCTAAGTTTGATTCAATAATCAGACCATTGCAAAATGCTAGTACCTATAGATTTACCTGTTTACACCTGGCAACCCGTGGTTGTGACCGGAAAAAAATAGGCAACCTAACGTTTGCATATTCTATGGGCTTCAAACTTTCGATTGGTATCAAATTTATTTAATAATCACACCGGTGCAATCTTTAAAAAAAAAATGTTTTTAAATTATTAATTAAAAATACTCTGGACTGAAATTTGTTAGGCAACCCATATAGGATATATTTATTGGCATATTTAATAACATAAAAAATACGTCTCATTAAATAAGCATCTCGGTGAAGGTCGTTGTATAGCGGGATCTTAGACTATTATTTTCTGTTGTGCAGAGTTATGTCCCGCCAAAACTTTTGACATGGCGCTGAGTTTTGAAAGCGTGACTAGTGTTGCTAGAATAAAACAGTCTTTTATAAAATACTCATTAAAATGAGTCTTTTTTACGGTACAACTGTTTAACAAATTATAGATTCATTAAATTAATCTGTAATTCTGTAGTACGGTATAAAAAGCCGGTAAACGATTGCAATTTGTCAGTGCTATCTCATTCAGAATTAAATGTGATAAACGGTGATACACAAATGTTTTACGCTTGCACTTAATAAAACCTAGGTCGACTACTTACTGCGACAGAGGTTAAACTCGCAGACTCGCTATTAATAACTTGCTTTTATCTGACCGTAAATTATTTAGGGTTGCGTTCAATATGAGTCTGATTAATGACGGTATTAAAACTTGCACGGATCTCTGAAATTATTGCCAAAATCTTACATAAAATATTTGTCAGTACAAGTTGAGTGCAAGCTATGTAGGTATATTGCTTTATTTAGTGCACTGAGATTGCCCTTAGTTTAGAGCACACGAGGGGACTTGGTCAGCTCGTGATCTAAATTCTGTAGTTAATGAGGTCGCTCGGTCGCTGCTGAAGTCTTAATCCCTGCACTACAGTATGAATTAATGCAAAGTGCACCACAATATAGTACACTTTGCATAATTTTGCAGTCTCGTATTTACTTATACATGATGATTTCTTTAAATCTCCTATCTCTTTTAGACACATAAGTGGTATAGTGCTGCATGACAACCACCATTTTGTTTTTACAATACGATTTCCACGGACAATTTCACAAATATTTATTTATCAACAGCGGACGCTGTTCTTACAACAATTCTTCTCCTTACAATATCTTTCAAGCGCCCATGAAAATAACCATGCTGCATTGTACAATGCACTTTTCAATTCAGCATTATGTAGCATTCCTATTGTTTTCATCTCTTTCATTACCTACTCTATGGCTGCAGTAATACCAACGTGACGCATAAATTCAAATCAAATCGAACGCGCCAATATCCAAACAAAAACAAATGACTGTCAAACACATGCTCACACTCACTCTGGGGAAAATGCTTAAGGGGCCGGCGGAGCATGCGTAGTTCATACAAACGTAATTTACCAAAATAATTTGTAAGTCAATCAATTCTCCAGGTAATTTCGATTGGATTAGAGAATTTTTGTTTCCAAATATATATTTTGAAAGGACAATGACTTAAAGACGAGATATATGAGGAATTTAAAAGTTCTATTGAAAACTTGTTTTTCTCATAACTCTTGTTTAAATCGGTGTCCATTCAAAATGCATATTTGAGAAGCTAGATATTGTGTAATCGAATCGAAATAAATACACACTACCTTAAGAATATGTGTGATTTACAATTGATTTTGGTATTACGTTTGTATGAACTACGCATGCTCCGCGGGCCTGTTAAATCATTTTTGCTCCAGCACTATTTATTACGTAAGTGCATTGTGTCAAGCCGAGTGCGACCTCAGATAACGCGCCCCTGATAATGGTTACCTTACCGAGTACCGACCTGCACGCGACATTACCTTGTCGCTTTAATTCATTGCAATTGGTTGCCTTCACGTTACGTAACGTTCGCTTTCGTTTTATTGGCAGGTTTGAAATTGGAATGAATGAAAGGCTTTCTTTTTTATTGTTTACGGCGATTGCTATTTTTGTGCCAAATAATGTCATTACAACTACGAATGGTTTCTGCAAACATATTGTTTTATAACATAACATTTTTTTTAAGTACACTGGGTTTTATTGTAGGTTTCTGTGACTAAGGAAGCGGGTTATTCCTTGTTTGGCATATATAAAGTCCATACCTACTTATTTATACAAACAATGTTCTGTTTTCGATAAAGAATTCGTAAAAAATAAACTTTATCTGCAGCCGAAAAAAACCGGTGTAGCTATAAATCGTCCACTTATCTAACTTTTAGCCTAATTTATCAGTTTTTAAAACACCAATCCCAATTATTGTCTTAGCTGAAAAATAAAGAAAAGTCATGCTGTAACTACGCAAATTAAAATGGTTGAAAATATGGGTAGGAATTTCTATTTCAATATCTATTTACTCAATAATATACTGTATGAAAAGTACCTTAGTAGAAGACTTTCTCGACAGTGTAAACCATTGAATTAATGCTCTTTCTGAATACTGTGAGTTAAAGTCCATATTTACTTAATTGAATGACTTGAACTATTGACTTTTCTTTAAGAACCGATATTCAAGAGATCGGTACTATGGTACTACCTAGATACTTAGTAAGTATAAGAGATAGCTTCTTTCTTGATGCTTTTGAATACATTTATGGTATTGTATTGTGTTTTTATGGTTAGGGAACGCTATAACGGGAAAATTTTATAGTTTATTAGATGTTGATAAGTACTACTAGTTTTTTACGCTTTTCATAGTTTTTAAATTGTACCATATATGTAGGTATTGTATGTGTATTTTGAGATCGAGCTTTCGCACACTACCTGTAACGATGGTTGTAAGGAGATTTTAATAAATTCAAAATATTTCAAGAATTCTCATTCTTATTCTTTAATGTACACAAAATTAAGGACACAAAAAATATCAATTATTCTAATTTTGTAAAAAAAATATTGATGTAGGACATAATGCAGATACCTAGATATTATTATACTTACATGGAGGAAACTACACATGGAAGGTCATAACAGTTGGATAGGTAGTTCATTTGGTTTTTTCCAGAACTTTTTTTGAACTAAGCAGGAAACTTTAATTCGCACTTAGGTACAAACCGAAAAGTTTATTTTCTTTTGTTTTTGTTAGCCTGAACTGTCCTACTCTTGTAGGTAAATAAAGTATCTGTATTAAACAAAAAATGCTTAGTCCTTTCTGTGAAAACGATACGATCATTTCGTTAAAAAAGATAATGAATAACCACTATCATGTATTTATGTCAGTATCTATTAAGGAAATGTTACCTAAATATATAGGTACGCGACAATTAATTAATGTAAGAGTTAAGTACTTAGTACGTAACTTAAAAAATATCAAGGAAAACATTTAAAAAAAAACATTGGAAACATTAATCTACCCCCGTATTCACAACGCTTCGATTCGCTTTCGATTCGGGAAGTCATATGTCTATCTCGGTCGTTTTCGTAATGCCAGAAGAAGACAGATATATGAGTTATCGAATCGGAAACGAGTCGAACGTTTGTGAATACGGGGTCTGGTCACCAAACGAAACGTTACTGTTGCTAACTTTCAGTACTTCAGTAGTTATATCTTTTTATGATGTTTAATTAATCGTTTTTATCTTTAAATGAATATCACGTTACGCTTAATATGTTTGAGGAAAAATACAGAAATATCCTGGTATCTGCGATTGTTTCACCTGGATAATCGTATACGGATATCCATACCAAATATTTAATCGTATTTGGCATTTCACCGTGTATCCCTCATATATTTTTTTTGTAGCTTTTGAATATTAAAAGATAAGCCCTTTTCCATAACTGCCAACGAAAATTATGACACTGCACAGATCTCAAGATCAGTGGGTCGGATAAATTCCCCGGAATGGCACAGATAAGGCTAGGACATACCCGTGCGTTCACGCGTACGTGATTACAATCGGATGCGCATTCCGCATCACCATCCACCTACCGTGTAACGTTACCAGTACGTTAATCTAGAAAGTATTACTTTCTGACACTAGAGGTACAAAAGATAGGTAAATAGTTTCTTTCACGAATCAGTGTATAAGCGAATGTATACCTAATACTGATATTCAGCTGCAACCGGTTTTGCTGGAAGACGACCCAATATAATGTAGTTGGGAAAAAGCTAGGCAGATCTATGATGATATTTATGGCCGAACGAACGGAACGGAACGGCACGGAACGGAACGGAACGGAACGAAACGGAACGGACGGCAGATGGGGCTGAAAACTTCTGGAGTGGCGACCGTGACACTTGGATAAGGCCTATTTCTTTCGAATTTGAATTTGAATGATCATGATCCGAGGTGATACCGTTACGGTGCTTCTAAGAGTGATTTGCAGCATAGAATTTCATCTTGAAAGAATCTGTAATCTGAATCTGTTCCAATGTTATTCAGAAAAGAAAAAACCTGACGTTTTGTTTTTCGTTATGAAACTTTCATGTTTTGGATTCGTGTCTAAATGTTAATGGTGTGATTGCCCAGTTCCCATGTCACTATTAATTGCCTATGTTAATTAAAGCAATTAAAACATGTAAGATACAACACCGATAATAAGATAAACATCGCTATCGTTCATGTTAAAAAACTCATTAAACATGAGTACCTACTCGTTCACTTACGTTTTTCGAACTACCCACATCGTGGTTGCTTTTTCTTGTGTCAGTGTTTACAAACACTGCTTCACTATAGTTAGAAGAAGCATACCGAATGTCCTTAATAAATAACCTCTCATTTTATAAGGACTTAGCTGAAGTTCTATAATCGATAAAAACTTCCAACGTGCGAAGTTTCGTGATTCGCTGTTTTATTGGCGAAGTCTCATTGACAGCTTGTTCAATGACGTAGGTATATTGAACTGTACCTATATAGGGTGACTGGTAATAGTGTACGAAACTTAAACACGTGATTGTGCTCATGATAACAAACAACTTTTAGTATGGGACCAAAGCTGAAATCGCGAAAAAAATCTGCTGTTCAGTACATTTATTTATTTATTCATGTACACACAAAATACTAAAAGGACAATATAATATATAACAGAGAAGAGCACAAAGGTACTGCTTATTTCAAAAGAAATTTCTTCCAGCAGACCTACGAGAAGAAAGTCTGATAAGAAATGTAGACAGTGTGTAGAAAACTCAAACAAGAACATTTAAATTAAAACTTAAAACAAAACTATGACTATTTAAAATTTATGTTCGTTTAGTGTACTGAACAGCTGATTTTTTTTCGCAATTTCAGGGTTGGTCCTATAGTAAAACTTGTTTGTTATCATGAGAATAATTATGTGTTTAAGTATCCTACATTAATTACCAGTCACCCAATATACAACAATAGTACATAATATGGCTACTTACACAAAAGAGCTTGGCGATATTACAGTCTTGCAGCTTTCATTTTTTACAGTGTCAAACCCAGAAAGTACCTGATGATGGGGATATAAGGAAAGGATGAAAGCTTGAATTTCACACGAATTAAACCCAGCTTACCCTATGTCAACTTTCCAACAGGCTGAAGCTTTTAATCCGTGGTGCCATGCAACTGGGATTATCCCAATTGTGATCGTCCCTTTATGCCTTTTGACCTAACTCTGTTCTGTCCCATGCTTGAAATGGAGGAAAGTGGAAACGAGGATTTTTCTGATTCCTCCGTTTTCCTTTTTCTCCTTTTCTTTTAGTTTCGTTTCAGGATGCAAACAAGTTCAGTCGTTTCGCCGGGATTCGTTGAACTTCATTGCCTTGGAATTTTTCTGCTAGTGGTCGCACCTGATGATTCTAGTTTTCACGAGTTGTAGGTAGTAATTGAGTAGAGTTAGACCGTAAAAAAACATGCGGGGACTGCCGATGTAAACTAAAATTAAGTAATCTATATCTGCTACGGGATGTGCCCCGTGCACGCCGAAGTGGTGCTACGCCGTAGCGGATCGGCTACGAGAGCTACGAAGCGTTAGGTGACGGTCACGAGAGTTTTATGAGTTTTGTTCATCCAAAAAGTGCTCAACGCACAAACTCTCGTACTTATAGTAAGATCATCTGGCAGCCATTGAGTGACAACGGTTGACGTTATCTTAGGCATTGTTTTATAACATCTTATAGACAGGACTTTGTTTTATAATATTATGATATCAGATCTAATCTACCAAGCGAGCATGTGATATGTATACTGACCCATTTCTCTTGGTTGACTCATTACTTCCGCCAGATAACACAGATGATGTACAGGTGGGTAAATTACCTGTACCTCTATTGTATTAAGGATCACTAATTGCTACATAATTGATAAACCAAATATCAGACCGAGGACAACGTGAGTCAGATTTGCGGAAAATGAGGATCGCAATAAAGTTGGAAAGAAAAGAAAATGGTTTGTCCCAATCCAGACTAGAAAAAAAAACAGTAAAACCAGCCAAGTTCGAGTTGGACTAGCACATGATGTGTTCCGTACCATCGTAGGACGGCTGCCCCCTGTGTTTTTATACTCAACACTCAATACTCAAACTTTATTTACATTCCACAATGTGTACTTAGGTGGTAAATTAAAAATGAGATTATTATGGACCCTGTCGGGCACAGCAAAAGACAAAGATATAGTAGGAGAGAGGAAGCTTTAAAAATACAAAAAAAAAATAAAAAAAAACTAATATGAATCGAAAATACCATAATTAGAATTATTTATACACATAGAAATTTTTATACATTATTAATTATATTTTATCGTTTAATTAAATTCATTTATGCTATAATAGCAGTTTTCAGTTAAAAATTGTTTTAGTTTTTTTTATAAATTTGATAATTTTTTTTTTATTTTTTATTATTTCAGGTAGTTTATTATATATTTTTATAGGGGCTTGTTGAGTGTATTTTTAGTCGAGATTGCGGAACGTTTAATCTTGAATAATTTGTTGTTATACTTAGCAGCAACACAAAAATAACCGGAAAAAATTAAAACTGCTTAGCTTTTAGATACAGAACCCTATGAAGTGACTGTGTAGATATTTACAAGTGCCAGGAAAATAACACGTCAATAACCTAACAAACTAACTTCATCAGTGAAGAAATGATTATGTCGCGACGTTAGTAATATACAAACCTTGTTGCCGGCCGTGACTACGCAATGCAGCGCAGCCGTGTGAAAAACTCATAAATCACTAATTACTCTATCCATGTGTAGAACAAGCGTCGCGTTCCAGTTCATGTGAGAAAATCAAAACGCATGCAAGTAGAACGGCTGGCACGGTGCACGGTGTATTTGACGAATTATTCATGACTTTTAGCATAATGGGCACGGCCGGCGCAGGAAAGTGCTGTGTTTCATTGACATACTTTTTCATAAATTTTTGAATGTTAATGAAACAATGTGTCTAATCGATTGGCGATTAAATTAATTGTGTACATCGCTGGATAAGGTGAGGTTTTGATAAGATTTCCTTAAACCTTTTAGCTTTGCAAATGCATTCTCACGTCATTCTCAAGTAGGTTCAGGTTTTAAATTACTTAATAGTGCTCAGAAAAACAGTTCTTCCATGAATTAAAAAAGAAACTGCAATTGACATTCCATTTTCAAACGAGTTCCATTGCAACTCCATTTGAATATTTAAAACAGCAATGGAGAATATTTTAATTTTAATCGCCAACTATTCCGATAATTCAAAACAATGTTCGAATCGACTATCGCTCGGTGCGGGCCATGTAATAATATTCGTTATCACCACGGTATAAGTCGATTATTCGACCGTGAGCGAATAAAATTTATCGCTTGATAACACTTAACTAAGCGAACGGTTTTTGTATTGGATAGTGTTGTTACGTAAGGTGCTTCGCCACTCGGTGAAACTGGCTGGATCGAATCCGGTTGCAGTTTTGAAACCTGCACTGTTACATTTTCTGGTACACATTACATACCTAGTCCAAATGTTGAGGTCATTGATTTGTCCTTTATTGGTATTTTTATATTTCCTGTACAAAAGGATTTATCGTAATCGTAACCGACATGCCGGAATCAATAGAAAGCAGCCGATATTATATCGAGTGCTCGTTGTTATTGAAAACTAAGATGACTTCACTAGTAAATTGGCTCGTAAATTTCGTGTTATAACACAAACAATTCTTTGTTGAAAATAAAGACAATACTAACACACAATTTACAATTCCATGCAACCGTATTGTTTTAGGTTTCTGTATTAATATCAAAACAAAAATAGGTAGATAATAAATGGCTACCTGTAAAAAACCAACTGAAAAAAATATCTTAAACCATCAAAGATTGTGTGTTTATTTACGTCGTTGAAGTTCTAACACCACGTAAGTCAAATCCTTGAAGTTTTGACATTTTAATTCCGTTTGCAAGAGAATTGGAAGACCCGTTGTTTCAGGCAATCTGAAACACGAACATCTCATCGCGTTTGAACTGAAAACAAATAAATAAATGGCCTACTACCTAGGCATAATTATGCAGTTTTTTAAGGCATATAAGCAACTGCCTAGCCTTTTCTCAATCGGTCGGCTTCCAGTCTAACTGAAGGCAGCTGACTATCTTACATGGAGCGACTGCCTATCTGACCTCCACCATCCAATTAGTACTGGATAATACTATACACCATTGGTAAAACTGGTTGTCAGACAGACTTTCAGGCCACTGCTACCTGTAACGTCTGTGTAAAATCTAAATAGGCTTAACGTGGTTTCCGAGGCACGGAGGAAAACAGGTTACCCATCCAAACCAACCTAAGTAAGCGTGGCCAAACCTGAAAATCGATCCGAGGAACATAATGTCTCCTGACCTTTTTTTTTTAGGATGGGAAATCATCAAATAACTTCTCCCACTCTGGGCGGAGCGGGAGGGAGTGTCAGACTTTTACTGACTTAAACCCATTCCATTCCTTCCTCGCCCTTTACGTTCCGGGGCCGCGGCAGGGTTTGGCCCTTGTGGGCCCCTTCACTGTGCTGACATCTCTTTGATTGGCACGTGGAACACGAACGCGCCGTCGACACGGCCTGTCATCGTTAGACGGACAGACGGACGGCTAGCTAGTCCATAGTTAACCGTCCACAGGCCCGCGTCTACGGTGTCTGGTACCCACCACGTGGCCCCCGACGCCCGGTGCGTCTCCCGCGGCGATCCTGACCTTTGACATGATATTTTACTGAAGAATGTTCTCAAATTAACACAGTTATAAGGTTATCTAATAATATTGTAGCACTAATAGGTATGCCTTCGCTACTCATTACAATACGTAACTGGAAGGTGACCCCGTCTACCTTTACCCGCCCGTCATGTGAACTCCGCAGACTTTGAACACTTATGTAATGTTCAAATATGACTTTAGTGAGAGTTTAAATCCTCTTAGATAGGTTATATATTATTCTACGTCCTGAGAATCGCACTTTGAAATCTGTGGGTCAACTTTTCATATCAATTTTCTTAGAGGATCAATTTTAGGCTAAGTTTTCTTTTTCAAAAGTTCTGTCAGTAAATTCAAAGTGTTTGCTTTTGTAAAGTAAATTAAAAAGATGGTAACTACCATCAGAAAGACGTCCTCTGCTTAACATAGGTCACCTCCAAGCGACGGCTTATGGCCTGGTAGCTATCCTGTCTGTATAAAATTATAACTAGTTGGACTCGTATTAGGACAGTCTTTTGGCTGTCTACGTATACGTACAATTACATTCGATCCACCGATTTCAGAAGCCAGAACAAATTTGTCGAAAGCCTAATTACATAGTACTTTTTAATGAGATTTTATCACGTGTATGTTGCGGTTGCATCCACACGCGGTAGTGATGGAGTATTTAGAGTAAGAATCGATTAACATGGATATGATTTCAATTCAGAATGTTTCTAGGCAATGGCCGGGACGCACGAATCTCTCGCGTGAGTCCGGATCGAGATTCTGGTGAAATACATGCGATTTTCGCGTGTATTCTAAACACGCACGATGTATGTAATGTAGATGGTTGTGCTAACGATTAAATAGGAACAATATTTTCTTCGCTCTTTACAGTTTTCTAAAGAATAGTTTTTTTTCTCTTGCTACGTTTATTGAGGTAGGTACGGGCTAGATAAAATATTGTTTGATACTTATTTTTAATGTCAGTGTGTCGAATCGATTTTCACATTGGCACATAATCGATTTGTTCTTTCGGTGTGTTTATAATTCAGTAACTAGTTATTGTATATTAAAAATCGCGCGCAGTTGCATAAAAAGATATGAATATGAATAAAAACAACCTATTTATAGATCATTTCAAAGTGCAGGAGACTTGTTTAGAAACCCAATTACATAAATCACAAGGTGCATACATATTATAAAACAAAGTCCTCCGCCGCGTCTGTCTGTCTGTCTATTCGCGATAAACTCAAAAACTACTGGTACGTGGTTCTCGTAAGCGGGCGAGGGCGCGGGCATCAGCTAGATATTATATACTAGCTGACCCACGCAACTTCGTCTGCGTCACATAAAAGAGAAAAAGCTCGCAAAGGGAGTAAATTTCCCGCGTTTTTGCAACACTTTTCATTAATGCTCCGCTCCTATTGGTCGGAGCGTGATAGCATACAACCTAAAACCGATAAATGGACTGTCCAACACACAAAAAAAAATCAATTCGAACCAGTAGTTCCTGGGATTAGCGCGTTCAAACAAACAAACTCTTCAGCTTTATAATATTAGTATAGATTTATTTAGTGCAGCATAAACCATTAACACTAAATTAAATAACCCTTTAACTTGGTCTTCTCACAAAACCACAAACATTCATATATTATCATCTTCCATTCATCAGCAAATAATAATAATAATAATTTATTTATTTCAGACATAGTCCATACAGAATTTAACAATCCAAAAACACATAACAGCACACAACACATAGCAAAGAAGTCCAATCCGGGGTTGGACTCCACAAGCGCGTTTATCCAAGGGACGTACAATGTGCCCTTAGAGATCTGAATTTAATAACTCAACGTTATTGACAGACTCATATACTCGTAAATATAATCAATCAGAAACATTGGCAGTGTCTTATACAAGGAAAATATAAGTTTTCCTGTATCTCTGAGCTTACAACACACTATAATGTTTATACCTATTCATGTACTCATATGTGTAAAATTATTATTTATCTATAAGGGATAATGTAAAACCTTGATAGTGATTATGTATCTTGAAAAGAATGCAATACCTTACTATACAGCGTTTATTCATGGTTAATTAAACGTTCGTATCTTGCAATACATTGCTGGAAACGCAGACGCAATACGTGTTTACTGTGAGAACTGGCCATCCAGTATCAATAGACACTGCATTGTCGTTTTAATTTCGTACCTTAGTTACCATATAACAAGTGTGTCAAGATAAATAAATCTTTTCGGTCATACGTATATTTTAATGAATTAATCCTCACAATTGGTAGCAGAGCGTGGTTTATTCTGCAAATATGAAAAATGGCATCCACGAGTTATCGTAATATAGAACTGTTGACCAAGACAAATTATGACACTTGGTGTTTGCAAGCACAAGCGGTCCTAATAAAAAATGATTATTGGGATATCGTAAGCGGCGAGAAAAAGTTACCACCAGCTTCGGATGGGGCGTCGAGATCGGCGTTCAACAAAGAGGATTTGAAGGCAAGAGCTGAAATCTTACTTTTATTGTCACCGTCTGAATTAAAACAAATTAAACTCTGCGCGACATCTAAAGCTGTATGGGAAAAATTAAAAGCTACTTATCAAAGCACAGGGCCTGCAAGAAAAGCCACATTATTAAAACAGTTGGTTCTAAAGCGAATGACTACAGGAGAAGATATACATGACCACATAAATAATTTCATGGACATCGTGGACAAACTCGCAGATATGGATATAAAAGTACCTCCAGAACTGCTTAGCATAATGCTTCTCTACAGTTTGCCAACAACATTTGAAAACTTTAGAATAGCTATCGAATCTCGAGACTCCCTGCCTAATCCTGAGAATCTAAAAATAAAGATTCTGGAGGAATACCAAGCAAGGAGTGGAAATGATCAGCCTGAAAGCTCAGAAGCATACCAAATCAAGAAAAACAGGAAAAGATTGTACTGCAAGAGCTGTAAAAAGAAAGGCCACACTATCGAGACATGTTGGGGCAAGAAAAAAAATACAAATGAAAAAGAGGACAGAAGCAAATACAATTTTAACGTTTGTCTGAGCACCGTAAATTCAGACGCTGATAAAACTGTCTGGTGTCTAGATAGCGGATGCTCATCACACATGTGCGGTGACGAATCGATGTTTTCTACCATGATCCCTGAAAATGGCACCCTAAAATTGGCGTCAGAGAAATATACCAGTAGAATTCAAGGCAAAGGAAGAGTTACAATCAGTACCAATGAACATGGCTACAATTTCAATGACACCCTATATGTTCCTGATATATCAGTAAACCTTTTATCCGTCGCCAAGATAACGGACAAAGGTAATACGGTAATTTTTGAAAAAGAGAAAGCCCATATCGTAGAAAAAACCGGCAAAACGATACTGACTGCTCGAAAAAGAGATGGACTCTACTACTTTGTATCTGGATGTAAAGCGACTGCAAACTACACACCGAAAAAGGACAGTAACATTATGGAATGGCATCGCAAACTTGGCCACATAAACGAAATAGATTTAAAGAAAATGGCTAAGGATAATCTTATGTATGGTTTAAATTTAAATAACGAAGACATGGAAACATGTGAGACCTGCATCAAAGGCAAATTGTCCAGGTTACCGTTCGTAAGACATGATGATTTATACACAATCGATAACCTGGAAATAATCCATAGCGACGTTTGTGGACCTTTTGAATGTGACACACTAGCAGGATCAAAGTACTATGTTACTTTCACAGACGACTTTAGTCGCTATTGTCATATCTATTTCATTAAAAGAAAGAGTGATGTATTCAACGTTTTCAAAGAATACAAAAATGAAGTTGAGACGTTCCATAACAAGAAGATAAAGAACCTGCAGACGGACAATGGCACAGAATACCGAAACAAGGAGTTCGATGACTTTCTCAAATCGCATGGCATAAAAAGGAGATTGACCACAGTTTACACCCCTCAACAAAATGGGATTAGCGAGAGGAAGAACAGATCCTTACTAGATAAAGCCAGATGTCTGTTAATCGAGGCCAAGGCACCTAAAAAGCTCTGGGCGGAAGCGGTAGCAACCGCAAACTACCTTATTAACCGTAGCCCTTCTAAAGCACTGAATGGCGAAACTCCGTTCAAGAAATGGCTAGGCCGAACACCATGTGGACATCATCTTTACGTGTATGGCAGGAAGACCTTTGTTTTGAAAAAGAACAAGCGAGGCAAACTGACCCAGAATGCCAAAGAAGGCGTATTTATGGGGTACTCAATGACCTCAAAGGCTTACAGAGTGTACATACCCGAAGACGATGATGTAGTGATAAGCAGGGACATAAAAGTAATAGACAAAATGTATTTCGAAAATGACAGTCAAAACTATGATAAACTTATTAAAGAAAAGGAACACTCTCGAATACCTGAAAACAAAAACAATGATAAAAGGGTACAACAAGTAGAAATTGAAATAACAGATAATAAAAAAGACAATATGTTACAAAATTTCAATGAGCAAGAAGATAAAGTTTCTTCCGTAGAAGAAATAGAATTTTACGATGACGCATCAGAAGTTGTAGAAATACCTGAAAATGGGAGGCCGCAAAGAGAGAGGCGTCCACCCACGTGGACCAGAGATTTTATACTGGACCAGACTGAAGAAAATCACCTACTCTCGGAGATATCCTATATATCCGATGGAAATGAAGATGATGAATACTGGCATGATGCTATAAAAGCCGAGATTAGAGCACATGTTAAGAATGGAACCTGGAAAATAGGAAAGAAGAACAGTGACATGAAAGAAGTGGACTACAAAATGGTTCTAAAAAACAAAATAGGACCTGACAACAGTATCACAAAGAAAGCAAGACTTGTAGCACGGGGCTTCACTCAGCGACCAGGCGTTGACTACAACGAAACATACGCTCCTGTAGCTAAACTGAGTTCGATAAGATCTGTTGTTGGAATAGCCATGGAAGAAGGTTTAAAGTTGAACCAGATGGACGTTACAACGGCGTACCTGAATGGTGAACTAGAAGAAAAGATAGTCATGAAATGTCCTGACTATTTAGAAGAATATCTGACTGAAATCATGGTTGATGAAAGCAAACAAGAAAATTTAACTTTGTACAACAAAACAAAGACTATGCTGAATGACATAAAAAACAATCGAAAAGGGAAAGTTTGTCATCTCATAAAAGCCTTATACGGACTCAAACAGGCAGGGAGGCAATGGTACAAGAAACTCGACACAGAGTTAAAGAACATAGGTTTCAAAGCATCAGAAGCTGACCCATGTCTATACTTACTAGAGAAAAGAGGAGTTAAAGTCATAATAGTTATCTATGTCGACGATTTATTAGTTGCCTATTCGTGTCCTAGAAAGCTCCAAGAAATAAAAGACCTGTTAAATACGAAATTTGAGTTAAAAGACTTAGGAACGCCAAAGCGACTTATAGGGATAGACGTTATTTATATGAGAGATGCAATCAAACTAAACCAGGAGAAGTTCATCGAAGACACTCTTAAAAAATTCAAAATGGAAGATAGCAAGTCCACGTCTACACCCATAGAACCAGGTCTCAAACTAGAAAAAGAAGGAAGAGATGAACGGAACGATCTACCCTACAAAAATTTAATTGGCACACTCATGTATCTGGCAGTGGCAACTCGGCCTGATATAATGTTTGCCATTAGCTATCTCTCTCAATTCAATGATTGTTACGGAGAAGAGCATTTCAAATGTGCAAAAAGAGTGCTGCGATACTTAAAGGGTACAAAAAGCGTTGGTCTTATATTCAGAAAAACTGGCGAAGATTTACATGGCATGGCTGACGCAGATTGGGGCGCATGCAAACTAGACCGAAAGTCTTTTTCGGGCTGCTGTTATAAATATGCTGGAACGGCTATAAGCTGGATATCGAAGAAGCAAAAGACTGTGGCGCTATCGACTGCCGAAGCGGAATATATCGCCTTGACTGAAGCTGCAATAGAGGCCATTCACTTGAAAAAAATATTCAAAGATCTTGGGGTCAACTACGAAAGCATAGTCATATCAAACGACAACCAAGCTGCCCTCAAGTTAAGTCAGAACACAATGGTCACTCCCAAGTCCAAGCACATTGACTTGAAAATGCATTTCATACGAAATTGCATAATGGACGGAGTGATACAGGTCAAGTATCTGCGAACCGAAGATATGGAGGCAGATATCTTAACCAAAGCCTTAGCCGGCCCGCGGCTGTTGAAATTGCGGAGCGGTTTAGGAGTTTCCTGAACTCCTGATTACCACGACGATGCCGTGAAGAGGAGTGTGAGAACTGGCCATCCAGTATCAATAGACACTGCATTGTCGTTTTAATTTCGTACCTTAGTTACCATATAACAAGTGTGTCAAGATAAATAAATCTTTTCGGTCATACGTATATTTTAATGAATTAATCCTCACATTTACTAAACTAATGTAAGGATACTTAAAACTTTAATGATATTTTGACTTGACAAACAGACATTTTGCGAAAAATATCTTTCCAGGCTTACCAACCTTTTTGCCGGGGTTGTGGGACTGTTCGAAAGAGATACCGTGGTTCCGGAACATAACGAGCGAGGAAGCAACATGGATGGTTTTTAGTCAGTAAAAGTCTGACTCCCTGCCGCTCAGAGCGGGAGGAGGCAATTGATGATTTTTCATCCGAAAGAATGGGACAGCACCTTTGAATTTGCCAGCTTAAAACTAGGATCTAATGAATGGCAAAGAAAACTTTTCAAGTACAGCCAACCATAGTTCTCAGTCACTAGAGACTAGAGACCAGTGACTAGCACCAGCTGGTTAGCCGGATACGACTTCCACGATAACCATAAGTCGCCATCTTATCGGGCTATAGACATAACGATGTTTCGAATACTCAGCAAGATCATATCGCAGTAAATGGCATCCTTAAACCTTTCGATAATCTGACTTCCTATCTCACAAAACCTGGTTATGATCTTAGGATTATCGTAGAGGTACTTGGTCTATGGACTGTTAATGTGTTTTCCAACAGTATCGCACGTAACGGGGCTCCGCTATGAATAAATCTGAAGATAAAGAATAACCGTAACGGTTTTAATTATATGGAGAAATCAGAAGCCTAGAAATAAGAGATTCGGTAAACTTACTAAACTTCAAATTATGAAGAACCACGCGTTGTCAGCTATTGCAGAAGATAGAACATCTAATACTTGCTATAAACTAGTAGTCAGAAGGGAAATTGAAACGACTGCGATCGCTAATAATGGAACCACTTTTGGAGCCTGCCACCAAATTGTGGGTACAAGAAAACATTTAGCGACACCATGACAGTCCAAATCAGAGATGACAAAACGATCCTGATGTACTAGGATTTTTTCACAATAACACAAGATGGAGCATTGCGTAGGAACAGCAACATTAGGGGCGTGACTATAGTTAGGAATACTGATAAGCCGATCAAACTGTAGTACACGGAGTATTCCGCTGGCTTCAGTGAAGGAAAACATCGTGAGGCAGCCAGCATGCCTGAGAGATATTTGTCGACGGCATGTAAAGCTAAGTCAGAGGCCACTATCTCTGACACCAGGTGAGGTACTAACCACACGTGAAAGTAGAACAAGAAAACAGAAGAAGACAGGATTTGAAAGGAGACAGGGAGGCATTTACCGTACATTGGGACAATACCTGCTGAAAATGAATAAAGCCAACCGGATTCCTATTTGCAATAAGCCTTATCAAACCTTCACATCAACCTGTACAGTAAGTGTTTACTAACACCTATCATAGGTACCTACTGATGAAGTTAATCCCTCAGTCGTCGGAAGTCAGCAGGAGTGATTAGATCTTGGATATCGATTGGAATACAAAGCGGATCCGATATAAAATGATAATCGTATATAATTATCAATAAGTTCCGCGAACTTATAAGGATGATCTGATCACGTATCTAATTTTATTGGAATACTAATATAAACTTTGATATAGATCTGTGTTTTCTGTAATGGTTTATGCAGAACTTTTACAGACTTTCATGACTGTTTTTGGTTTTTGTAATATTTTCCATATTTATTGAAGGAAAATTTCCAGTGGGTATTCATCTCAGTTCTTATTGTGATTATTCTCATAACTTTGCTCATATTACGCCACTGCGGCCGGTTTTATTTTTGCATTGTTGATTAATTATTTTTGTAGGTACTCTGGACGCTCCGCTCTTTACTTGCACGCCTTGATACGTCGTTCTCATATATTAATGTATTGTCTGAACAGAAATGATGTTAAAAAGATTTTGTAAGAATATTTTGATTTAGAAGAGTGTCTATGGAGTTTCTTGCCCATTCTTTTCCGTAAAAATCTGCGCAATGTGCAACTACAGTACTTTCACAAGCTATTATGCCTTGTGATTGTGACTGTAGCTTCGATGTCTTTGATTTTCTGTCATTCAAATGGTCTAATTGAAATAAATGCTTGAAGTTTGCGTTTTTTTGCCTTTAATCTCCGATTAAAAAGCTTTGCAATTTTTACAACATTCAATGTCAATGCCAAATATAAAAACTACAGTCTGATATTACTATTTTCCTCATACAATTCAGATAAACGTACAAAAGTTGGTTAGTGTGTGTATCCAAACGAATCGTATAAACATTAAAATTGTGAGCACCGTTAATTTTGGGCCACTAGTAGCAGTAATAATACCTTGGGGCATCCGCCTCTTTGCCGCATAAATAATTGTAGTCACTAAACTCGTAAAACCGTTTTTTTAGTGCAGTCAAAGATAACTTTAGTTTGGCTTGGTATGCGAGAAAAATTGGGTACACAGGGAATGCAATTTAGGCTTTTTTTACCTACGAGTGTGGTAGCTTCTTCCTCTTGCCGGTCTTTTTATTTTCTTAGCTTTCTGTTTATTTCATAAGGAAATACATCATGCTCAAGTTCCATATAATATACGTATACGATGTGTGTCGGGACAAACCATTGTCTGTCCCCACAGACATCGCACCTTCCAATTTTGCACCGCATGCTTTGAGGACTGCGGAGTATTGGGCCCAATATGTTTCTTCCACCCTTTATCTGGAATGTTTTACAGTGCTGCATTGCATGGTTATTTTCGATTCATAGTCGGAACTGATGCCACCATCTTGTTTTTCCAATTCAGTTTCCACAGACACTTCAAATTGCATTCATGGGTTAAATGAAAAACTCTGCACTATACATCATTATTTTTTTGTCGTTTTAATCCCTCTAAGGGCGGATAGTACTCTTGAAAATGAACAACTTTTACTATGGGACCGACTATGAAATCTCGAAAAAAAAACAGCTGCTACATTATTGGAAGCGTAACTCGAAAAAATGTAGGCAGCAGCTGAATTTTTTTTTCCTGATTTCATAGTCGGTCCCATAGTAAAAGTTGTTCATTTTCATGAGTACTATCCGCCCTTACAGGGATTAAAACGACTAAAAAATAACGTTGTAAAACTGATAAACTGGTCAAACAAAACTTCGAAAACGTATCAGAACTATAATTGGTACTTAACTACAAGTTCTACATTTGCAACTACCCACGTAAATGCTCCTACACTCGCTCCTCGTGGACACTTTTGTGACGTCAGAATTGGACGTAGTTTTACACCGTCACTGCTGGGTACATGGGGTTGATCCAATTGTGTGACAAGGCTACCAAGGTTGATGATGACGCTAAGAAGAAAAAATATATCATTATTTCTTCCATCTTTTATCATCAATTACAACAACGGAACCTTACCGAGATTTACGTCGGCACCCTCAATATTTGCAACTACCCACGCAACAGCTCTTACACTCCCCACGGACGCATCTATGACGTCAGAATTGGCGTAGTTTTACACCGTCACTGCTGGATGCATGATATTGACGTCACTGGTTCGCGTGCTAAGCCGACACGTTTCGGGCTAGAAGCGTGCCCTTAGCTTACGTCTGAACTTTATCCTGCGCATTTTGTACGTCATCATACTACTTATCAAGAATTTTTACTCGTACACATGTTGGCATTTTCCGGACTAACCAAATGAGACTTTATATTGTAAGCATTACATTTTAATGTTCCTTAGCTACATTGGTTGTGTGAACAGCACTAATGTTATTACTGCAGTGAACAAAAACATCGTGTAAAAATCTGCCTTTCGTGTGAATCTGAAACTGTAGTAGTGAGAAATGTAAATATTTCCAAGTAATGTTTTGCCCTCATACTCCTCTTTTTTTTATTTGGCATCTTGTTCTTTACTTTTCTATTAGTTATCATCTCAGTAACAATTAAGACACTCTCTCTACTTCAGCTGCTTTTGTTTTGTGTCAGTCATTAGAGGATGATACTCTATCAGCTAAAAAGAACACAGTTGTTTTATAAGACAAAACTTTGATTTTCCATTGCAGAACTCGCCACAGTTTTCCATTTAATTCACAAATATGTTTTAATACAATATTGTTATGAACGGCCAGCCTACAAGCGTAGCTAACAAAGCGCAAGGTTTTAGTAAAATTTTCTACAATTTTTTTACGTAATGGCGTAGCTATCGACCCACGTGTAGCTTATCAACGCCATGTGAACGTTTCGGTACGTTGCCATAAAAATTCCATATAAAACCCGTTGCGAATTTACGGAATGGTGTACATACTCTACACTATAGGTTTTAAAGAATTCCTAATTGAATGTATTGATAGTGGGCTGACCTTGAGTAAGGAAAACAGTGGTTTCTTTGTAATCCTATTTTCACACATTATATTAACTGATGATTTATAAATAATGAACATTTTGATTGAAATTTACATTAACTTAACACTACAAAGAAATATCATTTAAAAAGGTATGTGGTCAGAAGCGCGACTACTTGAACACAAGGTCGTCTAGTTCAGGTTCTGGGGTCGATTCCCTGGACGAGAAAAGTGTTTTAGGGTTTTTCCATTGGGAATGTCTCAGTAGCAGCCAAGGGGCCTGGATTTTTGCCCAGTTGATTGCAATAAGCTCGCTCCCTATTAGGGACATAAATAACTGGCGAAAATGTGTGTACTGTTGGGTGCACCTCTTTGGAGATTACAGGTATGATGTCATGTATGTCACATTCCTCAAACCCATTCTTGTCTTCTCTCTTTCAACATCTTTCAAGTCCTGTTTGATCCAGACTCTTTTTTTTTCATATGGTAAATCATCATGACTCACACTTTGGGCGGAGCGGGAGGGAGTGTCAGACCTTTACTGACTAAAACCCATCCATGTTCCGTCCTCGCCCTTTGCGTTCCGGGGCTGCGATATCTCTTTGGAACAGTCCGGCAGCCCCGGCAGGCTTCGGCCCTTGCGGGCCCTTCCCTTTGATCCAGACACTAAATATGCAATAACGTCTTGATTCGAATCTGACTTTGATCTTTAACAGACTTATGACTGTACGGCTGGTTTAGGATTAGGGTGTCGCTGCGACACCCTAATCCGAATGCTCAGACCATCTGATCTTCACTCATTATTTAGAACTTCCTAGAATAAGCAACTTTGGAAGGATTTATGAAAGCTATTTTAGAATAGACAAACTCCGACTTCAGTGGAACTACGAAAATATATCCAATTTATTTCCAGTTAGACAGACGTCTGAAGTTTTGGGCTTGTATTTGATTGCAGTTTAATTCAGTTTGTGTTACTGCCGCCAGCGTATTTTATCAATGGAATGTGCAGACAAAAACTATTGGTCAATTAAAAACCGATTTTATCTATCAACCTTATCAAATTTAGTTAGTTGCGACCACCAAGAGTGCAATCACAATACCTCAAATGTGCTGAGTTGCATAAAAAGCCATTAGATTATATCTAGCTAGACAATGCAACACAACCTAGAACTAATTGCGTTGTCTAGAACACTGAACAAGTACTAATACCTAAGTCCTTGGATGAGTGCATGCATGCAGTTTGATACTTTGACATTTTGAGCACGGCCAATGATGCCAGATATGAAAAACGCAATTTTTGCACCATTGGTTTTAAATGCCTCATGTGAATTGAGCAAGATTATGTCTGTACTTCAAAAGAGACCTCTGAGTTTGTTTCGGCTGTTTCTTCTCAGGGTAGTCATATAAAAAAATAAAATGACGTGTAAAAGTGTTTATGAAAACCTACTTACAAAATAAAGATCATTTATCATTTATTAATGCTGCTGCACTGCATTAAGAAGTATTGATTTAGTTTCTTATCAAAATGTACCCATTGCACTGATAATTGAATATCAGTCACAAAAATAATGTCCCACTACCAAAAGCCTCCCCCAGGACTTTCCAATTTCGTTTATCATTCTGCCTTCTCCGACCTATTCAATTTTAAAAACTGATTTCCAATGATGATCCGGAATCAATCATGACATCGCATAATACAAACTTATTCACAGGATTTCTCTTCCTACACAAGACCTAATTCTGCTGAGATTTTAGATCGGTACTACTTCACTCCTTCATTCAATACGACATGCCTTCAATATCACCCATGTTATCGTTATTGCATTTCAGCGTCGCCGCGTCGCACAACAAACGTATTTTTCCAGAACATTCCTCAATTAACGTTTCCAACCGTAGCCATTTATTTCCCTGTCGTACCTAAAGACATGTATTACGCATCGTCCTAACGTGGAGTCCATTGTCGCTCATTGCTTATATCCGGTGTCGCCAGGGCTTATTCACGGGTACAGATGTAAAGATTTACAGGATAATATAAGAGCATTAAATTGGTAGAAGATTGAGCCTAGTTGAGTCATGGAAAATGGCTTTGGTGCGAATGTAGGGCAATTGGAATTAGCACTGCTCTCGTTAAGGTCACAAATTGAAAACAGTTTGGTTTTTAGGGTTCTGTACACAAAGGATAAAAACGGGACCCTATTACTAATAATACTCCACGGTTCGTCTGTCTGTATGTCACCAGGCTATATCTTATGAACCGTGATAGATAGTATTTTTGTTGCCGTTATAACAACAAATAATAATAACAATAATATAGCTGGACATTAACATACAGCGCCATCTAGCGCCACACTAAGCAAGGCTTGTGTCGTGGACACATAGTTGATACACTACATAATTATATACTTTTTGTTTGTTGTAAATACATACTTATTATACATATAAACATCCATGACTCGGAAACCAATATCCATGCTCATCACACAAACATTTGCTCCTACCGGGATTGGAACCCCGGACCCTAACAACGTAAGGCAGCCTCACTTCCACTATGCCATTCGGGCAAATAATACAAAAAAATGCACGGAACCCTTCATGTGCGAGTAAAGTCGCACTTGGCTGGTTTTATTGTCGTGAACAGGGATTTAATTATACAGAATATGGAATTTAACTAGGTAAATAGTTTTAAAAATGGGTTCTTCATATCTTATATAGTTTCCCGACGCCACCGCCTGCGAAGCTGCATTCCCGAGCCCCGCCCATCGATCAATAATTTATTTTCAACATGTTCTATAAGGCCAGAATGATTACCACCAATTCATTGGTAGATAACAATGAGAATATCTTCAAAAACTGCCTTTACATAACTCTTTATCAAAACGCGTTTACTATGTAGGTATTACCAAGCACTTCAAACAATCTAAAATAGCGTTAAAAATACCTAGATACTAGTAACCTATTGACTTATCCAGACAGACATTCCATATCATATTAGCCGACCCCGCAATCGTTGTTCTGCCATTTGGTATAAAAAATACCCTACGACCTATTATTCTGTCTCTCCAAAAAATATTAAAATAAAATCGGTCAAGCCGTTTCGGAGAGGTTCGACAAACGTAACAAACACTGTGACACGACATTTTTATATACTAGATTCTAGTTTATAAAAATCCAAGTTCTAGTAACTAGAAGATATGAGGAGTAACAGATCAAAGTGTATTAACTCCACCCACCGTAATAAAAATAGTAAAAACGGACATTTTATCTATTTCAAACCTTGTTACTAATGTCAAATTATGACGCATCAAACTGTATTACTTTTTATTATAAAAAAGAACCAAAAGTGCACATCGTTTCAAACAATATTAAATCCAGGTTTGTGTACGTGTGCTCTCTTTAAAGTAATATGGATTATGCGTTTATCTCAAAAGCTACATTGACGGAGTTAATACACTTTGATCTGTTACTCGTCTTATATCGATGTACAAGACGTCTGGCCACGAGCATTTCAACCAGTTACATGCAGTACCTGACATTCTTGATGCAGGAAGTGTTTTGCAAATCAGTTCGTTCGAACCCGTACTAGCTATACGAGTAGGTACTGCTATAGGACAGTTATTCCACTGGGAATACTAGTAAGGTCCTTCCTAATTAACTTATGTGCACTGCTGGATTAGTTCCCACTGGCTTTGGACATTGTATAGATGATAGACAAAAGGTTCACCGAATTATATTTACAACCAGTTGCAGCCCGCGTAAAGTTCGGTAACTTTCTGAAGAGATCATAGTATCGGGATAAAATAATTATAAACTATCTTTGTGCCAAATTTCATCCAAATCCGATGAGTAGTTTTCACTTTTTTAAACTTTCACGATCAGAACACATTATAAAACTTAAGAAGACGGGTATTTATCGGGAATGTTTGTTGTTGAAATTAAAGGTACATTCGCGATAAATACCCGTCTAGTTTTCACGTTTAAGAGTAACAAAAATCCATTCATCTTTCCTCACAAAATTTTGTCATTTATAATATTATTATAAGGTCTTTCGCAGACTAGAGATAAGGCTGTCTTGAGACAGACTATTTGTCTACTAGGGCGAACGAGACAGACTATTTCTTTCCTTTAGCAATTGTCTGTCTTAAGACAATCTTGTCTCTAGTCTGCGAAAGCCAGTAAATCAAATCAAATCAAATCATAATTTATTTGTTAACATAGGTAAAAAATTACAGGTCTTATGTTGATGAAAAGAGCGCCATGTTATGCCAGGAGGCGTACAAATATGTTGTGCTAATTAGCTGAGGATTTCCTACAATTATCACTTCAATATACGAACATCATGCATTACGGTATTCATTAAAAAATAACATTAAACAAGGTACATATTAATTAATATCGGATATAAATGAGGAATTATTGAAAGAAGTAATTAAGAAGTTAGATGATATTCACACGCAAAGAAAACGAAAACATCCTTTAAATTCCAATAGACTGTCTGCATGTCCTAGAGGGTGAGACAAAGTCACATTCTGTCAGTAATAACCATGTTGGAAAAGACAAAAATGTATGGGACTGACTTGAGCTATTGAAAACCTTATGTGAAACTTGTTAAAGCTCAATGTAGAATAACGAAACGCTTTGAAAGCAATTTCCACTTGTCAAGTCCCTTTGGTACATTTTAACCTTCTGAAAGAAATATGTTTGTTGTGTATTTGCCAGGATTATTGATTTCCTAATATAAAGTAAAGTAAGTTTATACTCCTACTTCACCTTACGATGATTCATTACTTGTAGAATGCGCTTAGCCATAACTAAACCCATGTAAGTCCAAAGAAATATTATCCTTAAGTTATGATAATTTTACGGCTTTTTTGCACTACACGTGACCTTAGGAAGTGGTTAGTTGAATAAATTGACCTTTAAAAGGCGTCAGTACTGTACATGGATAGTTATCATCATCGCTTGCACTCACTTCATGAATAAGCGCTATTGTAGTCACATTCGTTTATTTATAAAACACCGTTCTAGACCGTTTGTCTGCTTGTAATATATATGTCACCGTAAAATTGTCAAATACGTTATATTGTAACATCTCTAGCAATATTGTAAAGTCTTGAATTATTGTCAAATGAACATACTGCTTACAACAAAACGCATTATTTTTCGTGAAATGCATGTGATGGTAGTCAACTTACGCGGTGTGGAGGGAAGGAGGGGTCCCCCTTGCCCAGTGGCACAACTCTCATGAAAAGATAATGCACCATTCCTGAGAAATACCGATTAATATAACATAACCTTAAAACACTTTATTTTCCCCCTAAAAAGCGTAGTCCACGGAGCCCCGCTTCGTGGGGCCCCTATTTCCGAGTGCAAGGTTTAAAGAAACCTAACTAACCTAACGGGGGGGTGCCCCATGTCCCGATTGTAGGGCCAGAGATGCTTCCGTATGTTCAGTTGACAATAATTCGAGACATTACAATATCGCGAGAAAAAACACGTTTTATTGTAATATAACGTGTTTGACAATTTTACGGTGACATATACAAGCTACGCAACGCACGAGTCGAATTTGCTTACAGAGTCGACGACGACGGAAGTATTTCTTGTATTGTTTCAGGAACCTCTTTTATGTGGAATTAATCACGATCTACCCAGCCTTTTGCCAAATTTGTTGGGGTCGACGTTCAAGCCGGATTCAGCTTAATACCAGCGAATGCCTATGTAACCTGGAATTCATATTTGACTATTATTAATTCCGTGTTAAAGAGGTTTTGCTTCGGTAACGAACAACGTTGTATTATTTTTCTTCCTAGATCACCTCAATAAAGGTGGCTAACAGGCTTGTAGTACCGAAATTCTCGATTTATTTCGGAAACGGCACAACACTAAACAGTATTAGTAGTCAACGCCCTAATGAAAAAGCCGGTTGCATCGCCGGTTATAGGAAGGTACTCCATGAGTCACATTTCATACCGACATACCAGCTTTGATTACAGGCCATTCATTACCAAAGAGCAGGTCAACACTTCCTCCGCGTCTGATAGAAACGCGCCGTGTGAAGGATGCCTTAGGTTCCGCTCCAAAGACGACGCACGTAACAGATAAGAGACTTCGCACACTGAATACAACGCACGACTTAGATTCGCCGCCTTCATACGCCTATTGTTACTGGCCGTTGACTTCGGCAGCTCAAAAAATCTCTTTGATGATCGTTAAGCACGATAAAAAAGATTTATTTACAGTTACTTTTTCTCGACTACTCGTATATTAATGAATCTTAAAATCCAGCACACGATTCAACAGTAAAATGAATTAACATTGATGATGAGCCCTTTTTGTGTTAACGCATTGCACAAACATATAAAGTGTCCCCATATGGGAATACATTTGCAATATAGACACATTAACACCTACTTGCTTTTATTCGCATTATAAATTTACGACATTGGCTCCCTGTTGTTTGTGACACTCTGATAAAAACAGTGAAATTACCTCATTTTGTCGACTTTCTCATAGTAATTTAAGGCGAAGTAAATGTATTTTTAACTAGCAACAAATTACTAGTAACGAGGCATTCGCACTTTAATCGCTTACTGCGCATGTTTCGTGCGTCGCAAATATTCCGTGTGTAGAGTTCCTAACTGAATCACATCGTAAGTCAGCATATAGGTGGGTAATGCTTTGATCAGTATTGTTCCTTCTTTAGCGGTGAAAACTTTGAAAGAAATATTTCTTTTATTTTCTTGAGAGCCTTATTGAGTGGGGTAACAGATCTTGTAGAAGTTTATCCGTTATAAGAGAAAATATTGAAGAAAAGTGGGGTTTCTTTGTGGGTGGTGCTTTTGCTTGAAGAAAATTTTAATGTTTTAATTCACAGTACAAGAATTTCGTGATAAATCAAAGAGATATAAAAAAATAAGCATTTAGTTTACATTAGGTACTCAAAACAGCTTTATTTAATCCAACAACAATACTACTAACTCTCTTTGATGTTCAACAAACCCTTACAATGCTTTCAGAAGTTTATTTTGTGAAAACTTTGACCAATATTAAACTTTCAACTAGAAACCATAGGTGTCATTATTGTTCGCAGTTTCTAGGTGAACTGTATAACTATTTAATTTGTGATAATAATACGCGGTACCTTAAACACAATAATAATCAAAGGTATGTTTGCTTTGTGAGCACAACAAGTCACCAGATAAAATTTCTAAAACAACACTTGCAAGCGCAAACTTGGCACGCGATTTATGATAACCATGTTTTTAAAAGCATCAAAAACGCATCATGTAACTAAAGCCTAACTTAGTGGTAAATATTATTAAGTAGTTTCTTCGCAACAATGAAGAAAGTTTATTTTGTTTTTTGCTAGGAATTCGGGTGAGAACAATGGCGGTCCAATTAACGCGCCGATATTTTAAAGAAATGCTGGCTGTTTACAAACATTTTGCGCTGTGGTTGTATAATGGTTGCAAAGAAACATAGGTCACTTGCAAGTGTTCTTTTTACAAAACAGTTCCTTGGTAACGCTGCTTTTTTGCTGACAGAGATGAGCGAGAGCAGTGAAGCTAAGCTACGAAAACTATGTTTAAATTTCGAACTAATCCCATCTGACTATGAAAATCAAACCTCGGATTGTATACTAAATAATCTTAATGGCAATCTCCACGTAGATCTTCAACTATACATACAATCCTAGCGATGCTTTTCTTTTGTCACACAATTGTAATAGAGCAAGTCCCGACCTTTAAACCTGCACAATTGCTCCTCACAACACATGCATCCCTAGTACTTCCCGCTTGTATACCTACCCATAACCCACCTACAGTTCTTTAACAGATATTTTACCTTTTATTTTGTATAACTGTCAAAATCACTCTTACTACTATTACTGCAACCTGCATTATCCCACTGCTGAGAAAAGGCCTCTCCGCATAACTTCCAGGTGTTCCGATTCAGGCCCAATTGAACTGGTGGGTGGTTGGTCAAAATCACAACGATATTTGTTTTTGGTACAAAGGTTGTTCAGCTGTTGCGACAGTCCGTCAAAATAACAATGATATTTATAGTGCTTGCATTAAGGTTGCTTCTGTTATTGGTGAAGTAACTGTGACAGGACTGTATAGCGAATAAGGTGACTAGGACGTTTATTGGAGCGTACGTAACACGTCTCGACGCGGCGCGACGACGGTTAAATACGTTTTGTTGTTGTTACACAACCCTGTGCCACTGTGGTTGCTGCGGAAAATTTTAGTCGATCATGCGTTTAGTTTTAGCTGGTTGGGGGAGGTTAGTGTTTTGAGAACGTCTGATACAATGATGTGTTACTTGGACTATTGAAGGCCTCTTTATATGGAAAAGGATTGCGGAATAAAGTTAGTAGACAAAATTAGATTAGGGAATTTCAGATTCTAGAGAAAAACATCGTTTATTACAGTCTTGTTGGGAAGCCGTGACGAACACCTAATTTGGACGGATATAATGCCTATTATGTGACCGACTGGAAAAACGGCGTGGCACTTAATCATGGGAATCACATTTAAAATCTATGTAGACTTAACAGATACCTTATTTGTTTCAAATTAAATCTTAATTCATCTAATTACGTACTTATCAATATTTATTTTAACTAAAAACGTGTATTAGCCAACCTACATGGCCTCAACCATAGCGTCAAGATTCCTAACTTACTTAATAGGACAAAAATTGCTTGTAAAATGATTGGTACAAGTATTTCCCAGTACACTTAAAAAGGCATGTGATAGAATGTTACAATTCATTCAGTTATTAGTTGATCAGTAACGTTATCACATGTGTAGCCTGATTCGTAACATAGGCAAGCGTCGAGGTATTAACTTTCTTATACTTCACATCCGTAGGTTTTGATATATGTATTATCGACAAGGTAGGAACATACAGAAAAGACAACGCTGTTATTTTTCGCTTCTCTAGGCCAAAAATACGGTTCTTTGGTTAGTAAACTTATAAAACGTTGTTTGGCTTTTGGTCTAATATATATCTTATAAACACATAACATGACGGACGTGTTCCCCGTAGTACATAGTGGCGCCGTATGAAGGGTCATTTTTTGTAACAGTTAAGTCGGAGTACATTTATTATATTTAATATGATTATACAGGGTGTAAACCACCTCATCACGAAGCCGTTAACCAAGCGTTCTGTACATCAAACTAAGTAACTTTACGTAAAAAATATTGCTGGGAAACAACTTTTTTTTTTGAGGTTATAAATCATGTTTTGTGGTAGAACTCAATGTAACGCACTTAAAACATTGTGGTGATAGATGGATTGAATAGTACGGGGATCGTAGAGGTGTTAAAAGTCAAAATCTTACAAAAAGAACTTGTATTTAAAAAAAAAAACTTGTCACAAAGTTGAAACTTTGACCCCCCATATCTCCGTAACTAGAAGGTTCTCAGATATGGTGTAGAACAAAAAAATTATCGCAATGATAGGGAGAACAAGTGCCTTTCGGCTTCGTGAAGAGGTGTTTTACACCCTTTATGTGTCTATAGAATACTGGCTGTGCAAAGCAAAATCCGATAAGAATCGTGTTGTATAACCCTTCACCACTGTAAGTAGTGGCAGTACTTTCATACAAGCCTAAAAGCTTGACTTACCCGTATAATTTACTTCATGATGTCAGGGTTTCTCAACAGTCCTGCTGGCCTAATGGGCTGGCCGTTTTTTGGCAAGTAGGCACGCCACTGGACTAGTACCTACGGTCGAACAAGCTATTTGGTTTACACTTTACAATGTAATTCGTGGGTTAAACTGTAAACCAATTAGCTTGTCTAATCCTAATCCATTGCTTGTTATGTCGAAGTCACATGTAATAGTGTTCGTTCCTAAAACTAACCTTTTATTGCATAAATTTAATCACCCCTCACTCTTACACACCTACACTCACCTAAACATACCAACTCATACATACACTGCTACACTCACACAAACTCACAAACCCCTCGCCTTTATAGTTTCCTTGTAAATAATTAATTTAAACTTAATTTCCTTTTTTCGCCATTTTTTCTTTTTTTTTGTCCTATAAATACTACTGTACTAGTCTAGTTTATTTTTTACAAAAGTGCACATTATTAAAAAAAAATTGGAGCCTATAATTCTCTTAAGCTACGGATTTTTTTTTTTGGCGATTCTGGTTTCAGTCTCGTGCGTAAAGAACCTTCTGTACTCTTCTTTTACATGCCAAGTCTTACTGCAATAAAGTGTTACTAACATTCTTTTACAAGTTTCCTTTTAAGTCTTTAGACAAAAAAGTCGTAGAACATATCAGTGTCTGCATTCCTTTGCTATGTGAATTCATAATTTTGTAATTAAAAATTGCGACCAATGTTTGGTTGCCACCTTTAGATAATTGGCCTAGAATTTAAATATAACGAGGTATTTTTAATAAAACAAAGTTGATCAGTTGATGATAAAGAAAATGAAAATTCGGTGTATGAGTCAGGTCAGGACCTAAAACAATTTGATCTTCGTCATCGTATATTGATTGTGAGTGTGACAGACTATACCGAATACTAAAACGTCACTCAAAAAGTAGCATTTAAACAACGATATTTTTTAGTCTTTTTAATTACTTTAAGGGCGAATAGTATTCATGAAAATTAACAACTTTTCCTATGGGACCGACTATGAAATCTCGAAAAAAATATCAGCTGCACAGTTTTTCGAGTTGCGCGACCAATAATGTATGAAGGAGTGCAGCAGATTTTTCAAAAGTGACGTTTGTCTATACAAAGTTATAAGTTTAGGCGCTGCTCAAATGAAATATTATTAAACGTTTATTTCAGACTTAAAAATTGTCCATAGCATTAAATATACAAAGTAAAATTAAAATAAATATAAAGATCACAATACAATAACATTGAAATCATAACATTTTACACAATTATTAATAATTCAATTATCAAATTAAAAAATAATATAAAATTGAAATACAGAATAAATAACAAGTCATTTAAATACACACAAAAAAAAAAGAATAAAAACAACAATCCATCGGCGAGCCAGATACGTCACCTCACCTACATCCCTACAAGGCCTTCGCCAGACAGCAGTTAGCCAAAAATTAACGCCCCAACATGATGCTCATCCATCTCATTTGGATTGGGCAATCAGTACGTGAAGCAATCTTCTTCAGGATACCGTTACTGCTGTGTCTCACGCGCGCTTAAAAATAGACGCAACTTTCTTGCGGATAAAGCACCCCTTCAATTTTAAGTGACGTTTCAGTATTCGGGAGTAAGTAGCTTCTTCTTCATCGTTTACAATGCTGAGGTCTCCAAGTATGTGGTCCTCTGCAGTATGGACTGCTCGTTACATGCCGCTTCCAACAGCTTTCTTAATCGCGTTTGAGCAACGATCGTGCCGATGCTTTCTTTTCAACAGAATTACTTGCTAAATAACTGAGGTTTCTGCTCTGATTGCAAAAACCCAGCTCTAGAACTGCAATTTGGCCGTAACATTGCTGTCAAATTCTAGACCAAAATCTAGCTGCTTCTGATAGGCAAGTGGAACTATGTAAAGATCCAAACTACATATTCCTCTGATAACTTACTACAATGTTTCAAGACAATCCAAACAAGTGACATTTAAATTAAAACAAGCTGCCTATTGCTCAAAACTGTTTAATGAATAGTTTAACTGGTATTTTTAGCTAATTGTATTGTAAAATCAGTGAAGCGATATTAGTAGTTAAATGTAATGGTTGCTTGATTAGCTACTGTCGCATGCCTCGTGCCTCGTACCTCATGCCTCGTACCTCATGCCTCATGCACTGACAATACATGCCTCGAGGAGCAGAGTGTTCATTTGTGCATGAGATGCGTTCCAGTTAATGTTACTAGGTATTGGTATTTTGATCGGTATTTAAGAGAAAGGTTTTGTCATTGTGTTGTTGATGTTAATTGGTTCCGATTTTGACAAGATTCCATTATATTTTTCTTTAGTGTTGCTACTTTAACTAAAAGCTTACTGTAAAACAAAGTTAAAATTTTCCTATCTCATTGAGCAGTAGCAATAATGTTTCCAAGAATGAAACCCCTACAATTATTTAATAACAGTTAACAACATTCATCAGCTGCTGGACGAGATTCGACCTCATGAATTTTGTATTGACAGTTGTCAATAATGTTAATGAAACATATGAACCATTTCGTCGTCGTCTTTTATAGTCCCTGTAATATAATATCATATCTGATCTAATATCATCTCTGTACATATTGACTCGCTGGTGTCACTCCACAGAATAATGAACGCAGCCAAAATAAACATTATCCCCTTAACAAAACGTGTGGAATTTCTACAAGAGAAGTTCTTTGAGGGAACTAAACTTGATGAAATGTAGTAATTAATAATGATAGTAGCGCATTTAGCATAGTAGGTAGTTAGTGTGCCTACGGGCATCTATCATTTGTATCTGAAACCATGAAACTACGCTTGTCGTGACAACATAGTAGCTCATAGCTAGTATACTTTGACCACTGTTGTATCCCGTAAGTGACAATATAAGTTTAGTATACTTTGATCTAAAACTGAATATCAAACTGTTCACACTCGACCTAATTTGTTGACTATTAACCCCTTGCTAAAACGGTACTTAATAGGAACCCGAACGGTACATCGCGGCCATTATTATCTTATATTATTATAGCTATAGCCTGCTGAACAAAGACCTCCCTCCATTTTAGCCATCCCCTTTTTCCAGACTCTTATACGCTTTTCTCCGCCACTTCTTGCAAAATCCCCAGGAAAACATCCAAGTCGTCACGATTACATTATATTTTTAGTCTGCTACTTCAATAAATAATAGCAAACACTGTTTAAAACTAGACTTACAATGTCACTTACGGGATATCTTCCGTTACTAATATTTATAAGAATATCGGGAGTTTAAAAATAATGTTAATCACGGAAGATATCCCGTATGTGATATTTTAAGTTGAAATTATAGTAAGTTAGGAACAGCAAGACCCTAAGGAAGCAGGAGGCGACCACACTACCGCTACACAAACCAGGTCATCACAGAGCCATCGCACTGTGTCAATGGCGCAACCATTACTAGGTGAAATGACAGTTTAGTCGAGTTCATCGTGTGCACTGGACTATGGATGGCCGTCATACTGTAGCCATTTAGCCAAATTATGTAAACATCAATCATTGTAGCTGAAAGCCTGAAATACTATGTGTGTTTTATAACAGAGTCTTCAGAGCTTTTCGTTTTTCCGCCATGATGTGAAACGAAATGGCTTTTAATTTATTGTTTAAGTATTCTTTTACTTTCTACAATTACCTAAAAAGCCAATGGTTTTATAAAAAAACTGACATGCCATAAGCGTAAATCAATATAATCATCGGGCTATGCCACTAATCATTTGTTAGTTACGAGTTTTGATGAACGAAGAAATTTCCGAAAAATATAAGTTTACTGCAGGCATTTACCGATTGTCAAGATAATTATGCCTCTTCGTCCTCGATAAAGTCTGAAAAAGACGCTAGTTAATCAGAAATACTACCTACTCAATACAAGGATAAACTAGAAAGGCAGTACCCAAATAATGTCTCTCATCTTGGGAGAACCCTAACAGCATATTGATCGCCGAACATGCACGCTTGCACGTGGGTGCACGCAAACCGGATCACCGGACGGAACCGCCATAAATCACGACATTGTAATAAAATTGTATTTATAATGTTTATCGATACGCTAATATGGGTCAATTAAGCTTCCGCATCGAGATATTAAGACAAAGAAATAATGTGACCAAAAGTGAAACTTTTCCGAGAGTATTTATGAAATAAAACTTTGTATAAGAAGAACGTTTCTTAACACGTTTATAGTAGAAGGAAGTGGTTAATAGGTACTCTTATATTTCGCCAGTATACAATTAGACTCAAAGACATGAAAAGTAATTTTCATCTAGACTTCAAACTGCTATTCAAGAACCTATTTATTTGGAAAATACAATAAGTAGGACATTCAATTCATATATTTACCCCCCTGACTATACTACTACAAAAGAACCACGTTGGTGAAGTTCCCTTCTAACTTTAGCACAAAATTCTCCTTAATAACCTATCACTCAAAAAAATCACCTTTTCATGCCTTATATTACGCTTAGAAACAAACCTGTATATCGACAAAACTAATTTACAAAACAGATGTATAGTTATTCTGAAGTTAGAGCTAGGAAACTGGATGTATTTACGTAATGCATTATGCATGTCCATTAAATTATGCGAGTAGGTACCTATATAAGGTCAGATGATACAAGCCAAATTGAAATTGCATCTGAATTAACTTTGACGTGTTTGGTGGGTAATGAATTCTGCTTGGCTTTTGATAAAGCAAGTGTTAGTATGAGTATAAAATGGGACACATTTTTAAAAGAAAAGCTCAAAGGTTTTGCAACTGTGTCTTTTTCACTGTTCGAGTTTTAAACAATAGTTTAAAACTCGAACTTCGAGGGATTAAATTAGATATTAAATATAAGTAATATCTAATTTAATCCCTGAAGGGTTAAGTAGAGGTACACCAAATATTACACTGACTTTTGGCCATGTTTCGAGTCCCATGTTATTGGAGCTGTTCGGTTTGATCTTTAGGTTAAGCTGTGCTTGCCTAGGTTGGTCTGTGGATAGGTGACCACCCATTACATATCGCGTTTCCTCCGTGCCCTGGAAAGCACGTTAAGCAGTTGGTCCCGGCTGTCATTTGTAGATCTTTGACAGTCGTTACAGGTGATCAGTGGCCCAAAAAGTCTGACAACCAGTCTTACCAAGAGGTATCGTATTACCCAGTACTAACTCGGTTGTTGAGGTCAGATAGGCAGCGGCTCCAAGTGTAATACTGGTATTCAGCTGCTTCTGGAATGCATGCAGATTTAAAGCCGTCCCCAACATAGTCGGGAAAAGGCTAGACAGATGATGATTTTACTGGAGGCGGTAAATATCTTATCTATAGTGCGTAACGACATTTTGATTTGTTTAATATTTAAAATAGCCTCCATAAAAATTCCATTGACGCACGTCCAAAACAGACTCCCAGCACTCAATAACACGACATCTCATAAATCCCTATTTTCGACGACAACTCAACAATTTCTCGATTACGTTTTCATCGATCAACGTCGATATTTTTCCGTTTTCCCTCCAATCAATGTCAGACTTACGATCAAAACAATGTTCCGTGCACAGCCGCGGTCCCGGACGGAAGCTGTAATAGCGATTATCCGGTATTTTCATATCGGAAATACGTTGCCGAGTAGATTGGTAACGAAATAGTGTTACATTATAATAATGTTGTACTGTGTCTGTTGGTATTTTATTCATAGGTGTATGTATACAGTACAGTTAGTCTAGCTTTAATGGATTTTTCAATGTTATGCTATTGTATTTTTGAACAGATTTAAGAATACCGTTTCACTTTTAGCGTAACCTCTAGATTTACTTACATAGATCGCCAGACATAACGATTTATCTAGCTCAGCGGGACGGGTGTCAGGCTCACGTTTTGGCAAAACTCCTTTTACATAAAGCCACTTTAAAAGAAAAACAAAAAAGGCCGGGAGATACCTGCAGGAGTTAAGTATCGTTCAAAGTTAAACTACCACCGCTAGGTATTTCCTTTACTATGAACCACAAACCACTCTCGCGAGGTTACGTTCACTTAACCATTCATATGAGAGTACACTATAAACACAAATACAGGCGTAAACGAGCATATATCGTAAAGAGCAACAATCTCGCCTTTCTAAGCGCAAGTAAGTAAAAGTCTGGGACAGTTATCACAATGTAGATAATGGCAGAAGATCGACTCTGTACAACGGACTAAAAGATGCCGAAAGAAGACATTTAGAGCTTGGTATTCAAAATGTCGATCTTTTGATAGACAAAACTATGTTTTCTAATTCTAATTATGTTTAAGTATTCTCGTGACTTGAAGAAAGGTAAACGTGTTTATCGGGACTTTGTCATTTCTCAAGCACAATAAGTAATTGAAATACATTGTTATTTTATAAAGACTTTTAAACGTTAAGTACGAAAAACTAGACTTTTGAACAAAAAAGAAAGTGATACGAAATCTACATGTATTTTCATGCCTTATTCTCTCTAGACGCTATGCATTTTCATGTTATGAAACGTACCTAACTAAGCAACTACTTGATTGTATTTCAGTTGCACGGTTCTAAAAGCCTGTTCTACTGATTCGTTTACGATTTATTTGGCGGCGTCTTTGAAACTAGATCTTGATATCAAAAAACCGTTTGAAACGTGCCTTCTGTCTGTGCTTTCACAGCATGAAACAGAGCGCTCTCCCACGTTAGACAGACCGCCACGGCTTTTCGACCGACAACCGGTACCGTCGACGATCCGTTACTTTACCTGAAATGTATTTATTATTACGTCTCATTGCAACGTTGCGCGTTGGTAGATCGGGTATTTCTTTCTATTTTTTGGAGAAAAATGTTTTATGAGGAAACTATTTCCATTGAAGACTGTAAGACTAATTAAAACAAGAAATACGTCTTGTCTTTCTTTTTTTTTTAAGATACACATGCGCTAAAATCTATAACTACCGCAGGTAAATAAAATGCGGGGTGGGATCTGTTCGATGCACGGGGCATGCGCACTGCGTGTTTGTGGAATGGCCTTTCCAATTTGTGCATTAAAATAGTTGACACAAGAATATTCGAAATAAAGTGAAAATTTGGTGGGTTTTCGTCAAGTTTGTGGTGTTTTAAACACCGGTCAAGGAGACGTGATGAGGGAAATTAAGGTTTTGTTTACGCTTCCTTTCAAGCATATTGGTATTTCTGATGTTCTTATCAATTATACGCGTCCATCCATCGTTATCAACTATCCACCTTTTACCGCAAAAGAACCATTTTCAAATCGGTCGATATTTTTTATCGGTGGCAAATTCAGAAACTTGATCTAGCAACCCTGTCTCATAGTTCGTAGCTCGATGTTAATCATAAATTCATAGTAGACACGCTTCACGTATTACGTAAATGATGTATTTTATGTAGATTTAATGATAGTATTACAGTGAAATCGGGAAAACAGGAAGTAGTGAATGGGTTAACGGAAAATTGGTTTTGGACTTGCGTTTTCATTATTTTAGATTGGTTGGCCGTTGGTTCCTGCTGTCAAATGTACCTACTCGTAGATCTTTGACAGTCCTTCCCCCGTATTCACAACGCTTCGATTCGCTTCCGATTCGGGAAGTCGTATGTCTATCTCGGTCGTTTTCGTAATGCCAGAAGAAGACAGATATACGAGTTGTCGAATCGGAAACGAGTCGAACGTTTGTGAATACGGGGTCAGGTCAGTGTCGGTGTCGGTAGTCAGTTGCCCGAAAGTCCGTCAACCAGTCTCACCAAGGGTATCCTATCACCTGTTCTAACAGTGATGTGTAGGTCACATAGGCAGTCGCTCCATATAAAATACGGTAGGTATTCTGCTGCATCCGGTTAGACTGAAAGCCGACCCCAACATAATTGAGAAAAGGCTAGTCTGATGATGATTTTTGTGACAGTGTTTAGCCTGCTAGGAAAAATCGTGATATTTTTTTTTTACTTGATTTTCTGCTTAGTGTATTAAAACTTGCATGAATGTAATGATATACTATTAGATCGTATCGTATGAATTCCTATGTATCGTTCACTTAAATGCTACGTTTAGACGCAGACTCACTGTTTAAGATTCCGTGAACGCTTTTACTCAAATATCTTTCTTCGCTTCAAAGTAAATGACTGTTTTTAATTTAGATCTAAGCAACATTTTTTTTCTGATGATAAATTGAATCTTAGCAAAAAGAGGAGCTCCATTTACACCTCCTTGATAAATTGAGGGCAATTGTCTCTGGTATCAAAGCACATAAGAAAAGCCACGGTATAGCGGTATTATGGCCAAAAAAAATCGTACGCTTGCCTATAGGTTCAATACATGTAGGCAGGTCAACGACCCTCTAGCTCTATTAAATAAAATAGTGTTTTGTCAGTCTCGCACGTTTTGATCTTATTGTCAGGACTTGCAATCTAAATAAGCTTTTAACATCGAGGTGTTACAGTTTATTTTAGATTGAAGTTTCGTTATTTGGCCTGGATTCGGTTGATTTCTTCAAGGAAAAGCGAGTCATCGTTAAATGCAGTTGAAAATATTGCGCCAATAGTTCGCTGAACGTTAGTTAGGTAAGTTTGGTGAATCAGTGGTTATTTACCTGCATTGCTAGTCATTCTGGCATCTTTCTTTAGGTGAAAGCGACCAACTATTTAAAGACTGCATAATAAATATTTCGTGTATTCGTTTTTATGTTATGGAAAAGTTACGCTATCGTTTATTGTTTCCTCACGATTTGCGAATGATTTGCAAACACGATTATACTAGTTAGCAAACAACGGTTTTTTCCTACCTTTTTCAGAATTAAATAATACTATACTAAAGTGTTTTGATCACAATTTTTTACTTGGAACGCGATTTTTCCATGGTTGTTGAGGTGGATTTGTGATGTGATGGAATGGAAGAACTCCCTTCTTTTGTTTACTCGCTGATATTTCGTCCCAAATGGGCCATGGACTTGTGGGAAGAGTTGCTGAATTACTCTATCGATTACAAGTTCATTTCGTTCAGATGCAGTAATTTATTGAAGTAAGTAGCTACCTATTTATGAAGTCGACTGCCTCGTTCGCCATTCAAAATTGTATATTTGGGAACCTAGATAATCTGAAATCCAATCGAAATAAAGACACACTACCTTAAAAATATGTTTGAGTTACAAATTATTTTGGTATTACGTTTGTATGAACGCATGTTCCGCGGGGCTCTTAAGTCAGCTCCTTACGTTTTGTAGGTAGATATTTAACATAATCCGAACGAATTTTAAACTAATATCCATAATATCCAGTCTGTTATGTAGCAAGTATGTACCTGTGAAAATTATGTAAAACAGTGATCAGTCGCGCCTTATTTTACGGCACGGCTTCATTTACATAACCTGATATTGACAGGACTTATCTACTCGTACTCTGACATTTTAAGTGGACACCTACCATGTTGACGCGAAATTGTTAAATTGTAACTTTTCAATCAATTTTAGCATGCCTGAGAGATATTTATTGACGGCATGTAAAGTTAAGTCAGAGGGGGTGTTTCTGGGGGTCTACTCTTTAAGCACAAAACCCATAGTTTCGGCCGTAGTTACGGGCGTTTCCTTCTCCTTATCATTTATGGACATAAGTTTCATTAGGGGCTCGAACTAAAAATGAATGACAACTCGATTGGTCATCTGTCTTTACTCCCGATGTGTTTTCAATACACATGCATCCGAAAATAGTAGGGAGTTGGTTCATTTCAAAGTATATAGCTACTTTCCGACGGGCCCCGTTTCTTCGTTTACGAACTTAGAGAGTAGCCCCCAGTGGCGAGGGGTTTTAACAACTCGAAACCTACCGGCTTCCCTTCGGAACAACCACTGTAGGTACTGCAGTTTACTATTGCCAAAAGTAAAACAATGTAGGTAATTCAGTTAGGACGTGATTACCCAAACATGACTAAAACTACAAATGGTTCGATGTATGGTGTTTTCAAACATGATTAAAAATATGCACCGGACCGGCTTACCTGTTACAAAAATTACCCTTCGCTACTGGTACCCCGTCAAGTTAGGCACTAAACACACGTCAAAGAAAGATATAATCCATTTTAACATAGTCTTTTACGTCATTTTAAGTTATAAACGGTGGACCAAGCTAAAAGCTAATAGCTTGGTCGACCGTACCAGTAAGTATAACATGATCGGACTTGAGGTTGGGCCGGGTTGATGCATTAAATGCTCGCGAATTGATACTGAATTGCTGTCTAGTGTGATTGACCTACGAGAAAGAAGTGAGATCTTCTCATACATACACACGCTAGCATACTCTAATGAGTTACTAAAGTCTTTGTTAGGCCTCTTTTATACGAAGGAGCAATGAACGCAAAAGGCGGTCAGCATGTATGTGCAAATGATTTTTTTGTCATATTAAATTGGCTATAGATTAATACAAAACCCCAATCATCCTGTCATTTACAGACGCCGCACATCAAACTAAACTGTCAAATTTTCCCAATCGAATCAATCTTGAACAGACCGTTTTAGCCAGAAAGTAGAAAATCTATTAAAGAAATTTGACAGACTGTTTATGTTAATCCGGCTCTTGGCTAAATATTAACAGCCGCTCGGGCCAATCTTTAGGTTAAGCCGTGCTTGTCTAGGTTGGTCTGTGGATGGGTGACCACCCTTACATACCGAGTTTCCTCCGTGTCTCGGAAAGTACGTCCGTTTGTCCCGGCTGTCATTTGTATATCTTTGACAATCGTTACAGGTAGTGAGGCCTGAAAATCTGACAATCAGTCTTACTAAGGTACATGTTCACCAAAAAGATGACGGTCTGATTATCTAAAAACAGCTGTTTAAAATACATTTTTGTATGGGAACATGTCACAGTTTAGATAATCAGACCGTTATTCGCGTTATGGCGCTGTGACGTTTTTTTTTAAATGTTACAGCACCATGCTGAGATAGGAGCCTTTTGGTCAACAAAATACAAAAACCGACTTTTTGTATTTTGTTTGTTTTTTCTTATGATTTCGTTATTATTATTATCTTTTTTTTTTATTCTCTCATTATGTTTACTTTAAACTAGTGTTATAATCACAATTTTACTATTATTTTTTTATTTATGTGTTGTCCTGTCGGGCTAATAAATGCTTTTTCTTTCTTTCTTTCTTTATATTTTCGGTGAACATGGACCTAAGAGGTATCGCCTCATCACTTTCCACATTACAACTCATTTTTCCAAGTCCTCAGTCAATGCCAAGTGCGACTGTCAAAACGTTTGTCAATAACAACATGTCAAATTTTTTCCCACCTCGTAAGAAGAACTAACGGTAATATTAAGTGAACTGGCACCAATACACGCACGTGTTGTGTCAGAGGTCAGCAATATTGTGTTAGGTGAGTGACAGGTTGATAACCCATCTGTGAGTTCCCATAGCATCCCATTTTTTGTGTTTCTTTGGACCACATAACTTGGTCCTTGGTCCTAGTCAAAGGTAATGAAGAATAAATAGTGAAAACTCATTCTGTCTTTTTTAAATGCTTGTTATTAAAAATAGACAAACAGTCTGACTTCACAAAAGCTGTGCTTTTTGAACGGTACTGAAATTTATCAATCTATACTTATTATTATAAAGCAGAAGAGTTTGTTTGTTTGATTGAACGCGCTAATCTCAGGAACTACGGGCTCGTTTGATAGTTCATTTATCGAGGAAGGCAATAGGCTATATAACATCACGCTATGACCAATAGGCGCGGAGCAGCAATGAAAAATGTTACAAGATCGGGAGAAATTTTATTCCCTTGTGAGCTTTTTCTCTCTTATGTGACGCAGACGAAGTTGCGCGGGTCAGCTAGTTAATGATAAATATCAATGGTGACAAAGAGCAATTTTCGTGTAATGCAACTTCGATTGGCAAAATGAGGCGTTAGTCAAATCTTTCACAATTCAGGGAAAACGACGACAGTCTATTTGCAGGCAACACTAAATACCACTGAAATCTGTATCGCAATTACTTATTTCCTTATTTCTCTTCCAGGATATTCTCGTAAATTGTCACCATTAAAACTAAACGTTTCTTGAAACCTCTTGCCGCTCTAAACGATTCCCTGAAACGAATTGTTAGCACTTCGCTTTCTTGAACCCTAGTATCAACAAGTGGACAGTTCCCCGTAGCTTTGGTCAGTCTTCAGATTAAAAATGAGGCCGGGATCCTGTTGACATCTTCTTTAATTGGTAAGGAATTTAAAGGTGGTGCAATTAAAAAGGGACTTTCTCAGTAAGGCCCTAAAATCCTGAACTCATTCAATCATGCTAGATGGATTCTATGTTCTTTTTGTTTTCAGATTAAAAGTCGGGACGGGATCTTATTGACATCTTCTTTGAACTGGCAAGGTATTTTAAAGGTGATGAAATTAAAAAGTTACTTTCTCATGCCCTAACACCTGAACTCATTCATTCATGCGAGATGGATTCTATTTTCGTTTTCGTTATCATTGTAATGAATTGGCAAGTCATTCTGAGGTGGTACAGGAATTGAAAAATGGGTAATGCTCAGCAGTAGTAAAAGTATGTATTTCATCATGACTACAGCCTGAAAACACACGTTATTAAACCTCCAAACCTTGATAAATAAAAAATAGACCCTCAACCGACTCGGTCGTTGAACGATTCAACCGAAAGAGCTGAGGTCCATGTTCACTAAAAAGATGACGGTCTGATTATTTAAAAACAGCTGTTTAACGCACATTTTTGTATGGGGACATGTCACAGTGACAGGTGTTTTGAGATTATCAGACTGTTATCTTTTCGGTGAACATGGACCTAAATAAATTAGTATTAAACATAGCATAGCTGTCATCAACTATCACTACACATCATAATCAGAGGGACATCCCACTAAAGCTCAGTAATAACAAGAATTTATCGAGTTATTATTACCCTATCAACATCGGTCTCGTGATGATGTCATAAGAATTTCCAATAAACAGGCGTTTAAAACTCGCCACAGTCGAGATTTGCTTGTAAATATTAATATCGGTATCCGATTTATTGTAATCGATTTTAATAAACTGGATTCCGAGGCGATTCGATTATTCGCTGCGTGGTGATAAAAGTGATTTCTTTTTTAATGGCGTTCGTATCTAAAGACCAATGCTAATGCTGCTTCATTGACAGGTTTATATAAACTCTTTGATGAAATGTTTTGTGTATAAATGGAGTATTGTGGGTGAGTTGACGGCTATTTTGTGCCGCAGGATTTACATTCTCCATCAATCATGTATAAGGCTTTATTCTTAAACGTTTAATTTGACTGAAATGCTGGTGTTTATACCAAAAGTGTGCGGTGTGCCCTCTCACTTCTTCAATTTTATGTACAAGGACAGATTTTTACGAGCTAGTGCTTAAGGATTACTTACCTGTAATTTTAAATGAAGCTATTTTATGTATGCCTAGACATTATTATCTGTGCTTTACAATACATTACGAGTACAACTGTAAAATACCACTTACAAAACTCCGTTCCAATAATGAAGTCATTAACTTCAGTTAGTCGTTTTTTTCGATTTTGCTATAAAACTTAAAGAACGAAGTCTAGAAGAAGGAGCACCCAAGAGTTCACAGTTGTAAGGAGACAGGCCAGCACCATTTCTTGTTTTGAAAATCTTTTCACACTGCAGATACCTACCCACTGTTAGGTATATTAGATAAATGTAGGTACCAAATGATTTTCGTATCTGTATATATACAGTAGGAATGTTTATATGCTACAAATACTAACGCATTATTTTGATCTTACTGCAAATATTTGTCTTATCAGACCGAAACAGTTATAGTATTCCTCAAAGAAGGTTCTAGTGATACACTACTACATTGAAACATACAGTGACGACAAGATAAATATTTTTCGACTATTGTTATTCTAGTTTTTGCGATAATGGACTAAAGAATTCCCCGTACCATATGATATTATGGTATTTACATTTGTTTTTGTCTTGCATTGTGTCAAACAGTTATGAAAAGGCTATCAGTTTTTGCTTGATTTTTTTACATAGGTATTATCAGGCTTACATAACATTTTTGTACCTACCTATAATTTTACATATTGCAAAGTTGCTTGCGAATCGTTTACTTAAAGTCAGCTTAATAGGTAACTAGGTTTCAATATATTGCGCACGCGCAGCTTACAAGCTAATCGAACATATCTGTTTACGTCTGCATTTACCTAAATAGGTTAATAATGCTCTTGTACGTTTATTTGTACTTGCACATTTTTTTACGAGCAAGCATTTTAATTGTGTTAATATACTCGTCAATAACTCATAAAATCATAAAATTTACAGTTTTAAACTAAGAAAAAATAGCTGTACGTTTGTTTACTTGTCTAAGTATTCATTTACTTTCTTATCTATATACCAAGAAATAGGCCCGCACATAACATTAAAATTCTCTGCTATGAAATTAATAAGTAATTTGACCTCAAACTTGACCGCAAGAATGAATGGGAAGACACTACTAATATTATAAACTGTCGACACACTTAAATAAACCGCAAAACTATCACTACATTCAACCTAAGAACATTCTTATATTATACTGTCTAGCACAAGATAAACGCAGACGCATCAACACATCAAACAAACATGCCAAACGAATCTCGAAAAATTAATAATTCATCGGATAGTCGCAGATTCGAAACTCGTAGGTCGCTAGATCCACCGTCCGTCCACCTGTGCGGGTCTGCATTCTTGTGTCCCGTTAGCTGCGCCTGCGTCGCTCCCGGCCCGCGCTTTTATTTATTTTGTGTTCTGTGCTCGACACGAGGTTGCGCCGAAAAAATGGATGACTAGAGACGGAAATACCTGAGATTAACGGTTTATGGCTGTTCGTTTTTTTCTTTTTGGAATAGGCTGCTTGGACCGTAGGACCATTTTTTTTGGGTAACTGCCTTTTGACCCAAGTATGTTTTTTTTTAAATGAGTAAGTTGGTATATTGATTGATTCATCATAGCATAACATCAGTGTAGGCACACAGGCTCCCGGTCCATGATTGATAATTATTACATTAAAATCTCCACGAGTTTTTTCAATACTGTACCGTGTGCAAGAAAATTCTTAATATATCACGAGATCTATACAACGTCGTAGAATCTGAACTTGATTTTTAGTTTTGCCAATTTATTTTAAGAATTTTACACCTGTAAAAACTGCAAACCGGTTCCCAAACATCAAATTTGCATACAACATTATGATTGTAGGATAGGATTTAAAATTTATTTCTTGAACTCAATGTTCAGAAGTAATATCCACAACTTGTATTTTGCAACTTTCACCATGTAACCAAGTTGCAGGAATGTAAATATGAATTAATATTGCCAACCTTAGGCGTTGATTACGGATCGAGAGATCGTGTATTTCAATTCAATCCCGTTGAATGATTACATACTTACTTACCTAAATATAGTAATTAAACCACTCTTAGTGAAAACAGATTACTTAACTGAATAATTGTAGAGCTACAAAACCTGCACAAAGTAAAAACGTAAAATAAAAAACTGTCAACATTCTAATTCTAATTGTTTAAGAAGAATTTGTACAAATTATAAGTAAGAATCACAATGAGGACCAGTGTTTAGTTTAATTAAGTGGTCTTGGGTAACAAATTGTTAATTAATTTTGGTCCTGTTCACGGAAATAAAATGAAGTACAAGGATAGGAAAGGAAATAGATACGAAACTAGGTAGCTTCAAAGACATAGAACTAAAGTTAAGGAAATGGTATTTGATGGCGAATTTAACAATTCATTTCTGGTCCTTTGGTATTTAAATCAAAACAACAGGTAGCTGAAACTGCTACTCAATGAGTATCAAGTGTCATATCACGCTGAGAGGCGCTTGTTTATAACAATCAAGATCTCAACATAATTACCCAGTGCAAATTATTATTGTAACGTGATACGGGCTTCCCCGTCGCAGGCGCATGACTAATCGCCTACCTGTTGATAATGCTAAACACCTTATTTATAGAGTTCCTTTACGTTTTCCTGTTGTCTGTGTGCTTGCATTCCGGGAAATCGACGTCAATCATTGTGCCGAACGTTGCTTGCATGCTAAAAGGTTGAATTGTGTTTTTATCTTTTTGAAAAGTTAAGTGATCATCATTCTCTTGCCCTTATCCTTGTTTATTTGATCAGTAAGGAACGATGAATGGACAGTGAAGAATATTTGGCTAGAAAGGAAAAAATCGCTGAGACTTGGTGCACAAGTCTTCTTCATCCATACTACCTACTCAGCGATTATTGTGCACCAAGTCTTCTTCATCCATACTACTCAGAGATTATTGTGCACTAAGTCTTCTTCATTCATACTACTCAGCGATTAATGTGCACTAAGTCTTCTTCCTCCATACTACTCGGCGATTTTCTCCACATATTCTTCACTGCCCATTCATCGTTCCTTTGTCTTCCTCTAGTCTCATAGGTTAGCTATCCACTTATGCAAAATGTGTTATGGAAATTCCAAAACTACAATTTTTGAATTTCCATCAGCATTTTCCTATTCAAAATCATTGGCTACGCGAAATTCGTTGTTCAGCTCTGTATCTGCCCGAGTTTTCGTTATTACCTGGAAATCTTATATTATTAACCTTTTAGCTCTTAGATAAAAGGACCAATTATTTGTCACCATCGACATTTATCAATCATTGAAAAATTACTAGCTGTAACAGTCAATTATCGTGCCCATGCGAATCAATAAAAATAGATTATTTTCTAGAAGTCGTTAAATAAAGTCGTGTCGTAACGTATTGGAAGCCGGCTCGTGTAGCGTTTTAGAGTCGTAAACTTTATGGGAACAATCACCCTGTGAATAATTAGTTTTTGGACTAATTTTATAGCGTCATACTAGTTGATGACACCTCTAGATTATATAAATAACTGGTGGTTATTTATATACATAATCTAGAGTCTTGTCTTTTCCTATAGCCCATTTGGTCTATTATCTTGGTGTTTAATCTTTTGACCGCCACAGTAAAAACGTGCGCGCGTGCCCTCCACGCCAAGCCACAATTAAATCTACTATTTTGTCACATATTTGTGTCATTTGGCGTGGGCACGCGCTTGCTTGTCATGTATATGTGACAGTGGCGTCCAAAAGGTTAAAACAAAACTGTGTGTCAACGCATAAATAATCTGTTATACAATTATACATATTACTTAGTAACAAAGAAACTAAATAGGTAGGTATCCAAGTTATAAATGAATAATGGATATCTGAATGAACACTATTAAAACATCATTACTAGATAATAAAATAATTATTTTGCATTACCAGCTATTACGGAAATGCATAACGTAATGTCTTTCAGTCAACCAGGTAACAAGAGCCATTCTTGAAACAAGTTTGTTTCTTAGAGAGGTTTAGTGGAGTTGGTTTGATTAGCTAGCAGGAGTGTTAAATTACGTTTTGTGGCAAAAACGGTGGCTTCGTTGCGACTTCAAATTGTGGTTTCGACACGGCGGGTTCGACGACTGCGCTTGAACAATAACAAAAGATTTTGTCATCGCATGCCTAAGGATAACCAACGTAAATTAGACGTTTTTGTCGCGACTCGAAAGTTTGGCGGCAGTGAAGCAAAGTATTTGGATGTTGAAGAATTCAGTAGACTTTTACAATATACAGGGTGTAAACCACCTCATCACAAAGCCGTTAACCAAGCAATCTGTACATCAAACTAAGTAACTTTACGCAAAAATTATTGCTGGGAAACAACTTTTTTTTTGAGATTATAAATCATGCTTTGTGGTAGAACTCAATGTAACGCACTTAAATCATTGTGCTGATGGATGGATTGAATAGTACGGGGGTCGTGGAGGTGTTAAAAGTATAATATTACAAAAATAACTAGTATTTAAAAAAAAAAAATTCAAAAGGTTGTAACTTTGATTCCCTTTATCTCCGTAACTAGAAGGTTCCCTGGGCTGGCAGTCTCGACAGAGATAACGACAAAATCGCTAACTTTCGATCGCTGATTACTAACAAATGCATTCGGTTGCAATAATGATGCTTGCGAATAATGAAAGTCTCTACATCCTAGACGCATTTCTCGTAAGCATAATTATTGTAACGAACTTTATTCGTTAGTAATCAGCGCTCGAAAGTTAGCGATTTTGTCGTTATCTCTGTCGAGACTGCCAGCCCAGGGCCGGCAGTCTCGACAGAGATAACGACAAAATCGCTAACTTTCGATCGCTGATTACTAACGAGTAAATTGGGTTGCAATAATTATGGTTACAAGAAACGCATCTAGGATATAGAGACTATCATTACTCGCAAGCATCATTTTTGCAACCCAATTTATTCGTTAGTAATCAGCGATCGAAAGTTTGCGATTTTGTCGCTATCTCTGTCGAGACTGCCGGCCCAGGTATGGTGTACAACGAAAAAATGATCGCAATGACGGGGAGAACAAGTGCCTTTCGGCTTCGTGAAAAGGTGTTTTACACCCTTTATATAACAGGCTGGTGTCCGCAACTCCACGTCAAAGCGCGTATTTTGCGTATGAGCTATAATCATAGACCAACATATATGGTATATAACCACTATAATCCACCACGCGGGCCCAGTGCGGGTTGGTACTCGTAGATGCCGTCTTTAGATTTTTTTATTCTAGGTCATGCCGGTTTCCTCGCGATGGTTTCCTTCACCGTTTTTTAAAGTAGTGCTGATGAAATCAATGACTATGACTGTAATGCCCCGTTGGTCTAGCGGCGTCTAGCTATTACTAAGTATGAGGTCTTCCAAAGTGTTTTTAGGTTTTTCTATCCGGAATTTCTTAATAGCAGCCCGGAGAGTGCATTCGTGCCTTTTTGATGGCAATAGGCTGTCCCCCTATTACATGGGACTTAAACGTAACTGGCGAAATGTGATGTACTATAAGTTAGGTGAACCACCGGTATTACAACCTTGTTCTCTTTTTAGTTTTATTTGAATTCGTTCTTGCATAAATATTTTTCTGAGTGGCCAAGCACTATCTTGTCACATGCACATTGAGAAAAACAAAGTGATTAAGTACCTATATAAAGATTAAAGTTATTAAATCCTTATAATTTTCATGAATGAAATGGATTTTATACTTTACATGTGTCTGATAAATGGGCATTCAAAATTACATAACTCGACTATGACCATGAGTTCGTGACGCAAGTTTCAATACAGCTGATTGAATACAATTAGTATGAAATTAGGATTACTGACGATAAATGCTATCTTTATTCTTCAGATAGCATTTTGTTTTTGAACGAAATCATTCGTAAAATCGGGAAATATCGGGTGGAATTCATTGGTTTTTGCCCGATCCCAACTATGTTGGGGCCGGCTTCTAGCCTTACCGAATGCAACAGAATACCAATATTTAACATGGAGCGACTGCCGATCCAACCCCCACAACCCGATACCCCTTCATTAGAGTAATATAGTTGTCAAAACATACTAAGACCTAAAAATTGTATAAATGCTTCCTAATTTAAAAATCAGACGAATTCAATCAGAAAGTAAAGAACCAGATACCTTCATTTTATTATCAAATGCAGGAGTAAAGTCACCAAATCATGAACTATTTTGAAAGCTGCAAATGAATCATATAAAGGACAGAAAACACGACACATTTGAAGACCAGTAATTGGGTATCTAACCCTACTTGTGCTCATTACCAGTTCCAGAGAATCCGACACCGTGGGCCAATTCGTCCCAAGCGGATACACCAACATGTGGCACATTTTTCGTTTTAACCCTATAAATGAAATGTCACAGGCCCGATAGTATGACAACGGGTCTTTTTGACCAACACATCCTGGCTCCTAATCAGTTGGATTGGGTTACATTCGCCAAAACAAGTCATTTGTCAAGTTTTTTTTAGGATAGAGAGGATGTTGTAATGATGAATGACGGGTGATTAAGTATCTTTGTTTATTGATAAAGTTACTTGTCAGTTTCAGTATGGATGTGTTCCTGTTACCGTTGTACATTCGCAGAAAGTTTTACAAGTATTAGCAGCATCTGAAGTACTCATCTTATAATAAAAAACCAAGCGCTGCTTCTGCCGCGAGTTGCCATGTATTTTTGTAAAGACAATTGAATCTCTTTTTTTAAGTTTTTGCATTTATCACCAGCCTAAACTACTACTACTCTACTTAATAATGATTTGAGTGGAAACCTCATCCTATTAAGAGCACTCAGTGCCCACTGCATGACCTCTCCCCAAAGAAGAACAGAAGTGTGTAGGGAAGAGGGGTCAGGTTATCGAGGACCTACAACTGCAATATTTTATTTAAACTTCATGTACAATTGGTACATAGGCGGACTTAATCCCACAAGGCATTATCTACCAATCAACCAATAGTTAGTCAATATCTCTATTACATCATTGAATCCACTTGTGTTAATCCTTTATTAGGGCAATAATTGTAAACGGGAAAGTTTATGAGTATGGATGAGTGAATGTTGCTCTTTCACGGAAAAACTTCTGAACAGATTTGGATGAAAGTTTATAACCTGGATTAACAGGATAAATTGGATAATTTTTATCTGAGTAATGCAATTAGCGAACATCAAGCTGCGAGTATAACTTAGTCCTTTATAAGGGCAATAACAATGCTTTTTGGCAAGAATAGTATGTGTAGGTACCATATATATTATTGGTCTCTCCCACCAAAGCTTCCTCACAGTAATACAATGTGGAAAACTACTACAAAACTTCCTTTCTGAACGAACCGAGCCACCACAAGCAAAACTTTCCCACAAGCCTGAAGATAGTGTAAGATTGAAAAAAAAACTGTTTCTTGTAACAAAGTGAGTAGGTGATTGTTTTGTTTCCACCATTCGAGGCGTTTACCGAAGTGCGGCGGAAACAAGGCGATATCGCGGCGATAACAGTTTTAATGCATTTTTTTGTTACTTTTCATTTCCTTGCTACTTTCGTGTTTGGCTGTTCGGCTTTTCTGACCAATTTTTTCTTTTGCTTTCAGGTAAGTGGTGAATTGGCTTGAGGACTGATATATTAGTAACTGATTGATGATGACTTTATTTACCGCCGTGGATTATATGCTATTTACATTTTGCAAAAGGGTGGTAAACTTTAAAAAGGGCAAAGGGTGTAAGGTTTAAAATGGTAAGTATTTAATTGAAGAAAGTAGTCTAACGCCCTTCTGAATAAATGAAGGTAAGTTGCTGATAATCTGACATACGCAATAGCTCATTTATCACAAATCTGGATATTTATAGTACATATTTTTATAAAGGACTAGTCATACTTGGAGTTTGCTCGTAAACAGTTTTTTCTTATCGGAAGTACGTCCAAGGTAGTGTAATTCGGAATAAGACGTTTATTGAGCATTGTCACATGCTGTTTAAAATTTTATGTGTAGGTACAAGCTAAATGAGATTTTTGTGTTGTTGGTGTGTGGTGGTAAATGACACGAAACATAGTGCACTTTAGAGGGTCTTTATCTCAAAAGTGTTAACGTTACAAATTAACAATTTATAAGTTGGTAAAAAATTAAATGATTCATAAAATGTGGTTGAAGATGATGTCTTTCATAATTTTTATTTGGTCCTTCGAGCCGGATCCGAAAGTAGGGCTTAATTGGTTCACTAAAATGTATATACGAGGAATTTATTCATGTAAGAGATTCTAATTTTGATAATTTTACGTTGAAAATGCTTAAACCTAGATGACGAGGTAATTATAAGTAGGTACTTACCGAGTAAAATTCTCTAAGCATTCATGAAAATGAATCATTACAGACAATTCTGTGGGGAAATTATCAAATAAAACATGTTATTGCTAATATCATTATTATCTAACACGCGAAACTTAGTTTATTTCTAATAGAAGCGACAAATTCATTACTCTAGTTTCCTACATCGATTAGTGCGTGTAAAAAAAATGTAAGTACCTACCTACCTATCTATCGTACTAAGTTATCCTCTAACAAGGTTAATGAAAAAAGAAGTAAAAAGTAATAGAGATAAAGCTTAAATTTCTACGCTGACACATAAAAATATGGCCTTAATAAAAGACAGGTTGCTTGCATACTAACGTTACGACAACCAAGAGGATAATGACCTCACCTGTCTTACTTAACAAATTACTAACACGAAAATGAGTGCTAAATACCTAAGTACCTACTTACATACAATACTTGGCAGGGATGTACATAATATACTTGCAAACAATGAATCACACTTACCACCTACATGACGATATTATGAATGTAGGTATTAGTCAAAAGACCAAAAATAAAGGGCGATGCCCATAATGGAGTCTGCACACCAAAGACTTGCGTATGCGCATAATTGTCCGGCGAAACTCAAGCTGTAATGTTAAAAAAGTTGCAAATCTCGTGTCACAGACAAACTTTTACAACTAAAGTTTTATGATCTAATGACACTCGGCGATCCATCAGCTATACATTTCTAGTATAAATTGGTCCCGATTTGTATAAATTTCACGTACAATGAGAGATCCGCTTAAACTGGTATTGTATTGCTTCATTCGTCGTCGTGCGTAGCCAACTAGCCTGCGACAAAAAGTCGCCGACTCAAGTTTATGTGTAGATTCCATAACACGCATTTCAAATTTTGAAGTCATTGAATAAACTCGTGGCCCCTCTAACCCAACAAACAATGCTAAGGCGTGAATTCGTAATAAATACTTAGCAAATTCCTAATGTCAACTTCGAACGTAAATAAATAGCCGAACTCCATAGTTTGGTAGTCACGCGGCGGGTCGACGAACTCCGAAACGAATGTGCACAAGCAAGTTTTGATGTTCCGAAGACGAAGAGGCTTGTTTTCTTTTCCGCGACTAATTTGCAACAAAAAATAACAAAAGATGTGTTATTGCCATCATTGCACATGACAGTTGTTTTGTGTTTGCACGTCGTATAATATTTTGACTATTTCAATAATTAGGTATTGTGTCGAATTTCTTTTACAATGACATGTTTGTATTAACACGATTTTGTTGCTTGAAATGTTATGTAAAACCCAGTTTTTTTGTCATTCGACAGATTAGTAAATAATAGTATAATTTCCTGTTTTCGACCTTGTGTTTTTGCTTTCCATACCACGATATCAAAAACTAATATTAGGTTAGTTTGACTTATCACGAAAGCATAGTGCCTATGACGAGTACTATAAACACCTACTAATATTACGAAATATGCTGACGCCTGTAATTCTCGAGGGGTATGTACAGATGTGTACCTATTGGCATACGTATATTTAAGTAACATTTTATTGTAATAGCGATAATAGAGAGCAAGCCTGTTGCTCAACCGGGCACGATCCAGGCTTGGGACTATTAGTGAGTAAGTTCCTCATCAGAAAACATAAACACCATCAGATGACATCACGCCGCCGCGTATCAGTTAGTCAGAGGTATTCCGCAAATTAATTTTTTTTTTTTTTTCTTTCTTAAAAATATATAGAGAACAACTTCGTCAAGGTACAACTGATTAGTATATTACTGAAGTCAATAATAATAATAAAAATTTAAGTTTAGCTTTAGTTTTAAATAAATTCAGATACCGAGTAAAAGCATTTTTTCAACTAGAAGGCCTTTTTTTAAATGAGTGAGAGCACAAACAACAACAACAACAACAAGACAACAACAACATCAATTTTAGTTTTTATTTTATGTTTAATATTATTTTTAAGTCCAATGAAATCGGGGGCGAGACTGTTCCCATACCGGGCATAAATCCAGACTCCAAGGTTGCTTCTGAGAAATTCCTGGTGGAAAACCCAATAAAAAATTGGGTTACATATTCAGCAAAAAGATCAGACACTCAGAAATCTGATTAAATTATTGATAGGGTAATTACCCGCGGCATGAAACAAAACACATTATCGTATTATTTATTTACGTTACTGATAGTAGGACTGTCCGAAATTGATAATTGTAGCATTACACAAACACTTTTTTTATTATTTATTGAAGGAATTATAAGAATCTTGTTGCGTGACGAAGATAACATATTATGTGAGTAAAAAAATAATATCATAATAGTAGGTAACATCTAGGAGTTTTTCAAAAGAAGGTTTTTTTCTGTTGTTTGAAGACTTTCTTAATTTTACAGAAAATTTCTGGTCCTCGTTGCGATTGGGCTCCTGCTTTTGATACACTCAAGTTCATAGTAAAACATTGTAACAATAATGTGCTCATTTTAGGATGTTTATAGTTGAAGTTTTTAAACAGACATGGCCCCTTATTCACAACCATTCGACTCGCTTCCGATTCGGAAAGTCTATCTCGGTCGTTTTCGTAATGCCAGAAGAAGACAGATATACGAGTTGTCGAATCGGAAACGAGTCGAACGTTTGTGAATACGGGGTATGGTCACGGTAATGTGTACAGTATCTTGAGATAGGTTCCTACTGTAAAAATCTTAAAGAGAGCACTAATACATGGTTATGTCTGGTTCTGTGGTTCATTTACATCATCATAATGCTCTTGCCCTTATTCCAATTTATTTGGCATAAGGGCAGGTATTTTCTTCCTCTTCCATACTTCTGTGTTAAGGTGGACGCACTTATCCGCGCCGAAAGAATCGTATTTTAGAATTACTTGAATGAAATTCTATGCACACTTATCCGCGTCGAATCGGACGAATCGATAACGTCACTCGTATGAGAAAAAAATCTTTCGGCGCGGTCGATTCCTTCGGCGCGGATAAGTGCGGGTCCACCTTTACTCGACATCTCAGCCATTAACACACGGGGAATAAATCGAAACCGGAAACAACTTAACTTTGAAGTCAAAACTTGTCTCAGTGAAAAGTGAATAAAATCGCAATTATCGCAATAAATCTTACCTTTCTCAACGACTCAATTAACATTGTTTCCTGTCCAAACTTTCATGCCTATTTAAAACTTGGTTTTAATAACCTTATCGTTTCCTGTTTTCATTGCTACCTGCATAAAATAACTGCGGAAGTAAATACGACAGTACTATTTCTAAGATTTAAATCTGTAACTTTCATGAATGTATGGTACTAAGTAAAATGACATCTTCATCAGAATATTCATCACTGTTGTCATAGCCATACCCATTTTACCCGATTGAGACGAAGCCCAAAAAGAGGATTTATAAGTAAATTATCATCAACTAACAAAAAAAAAAATGTTTTATTTTTTATTTTTGAATGTTTTTATTTTAAGCATTTTTTAATTAATATTAAAAATATTATTATTTGGTAAATAAAATAAATGAAGGAATAATAATTTAATAAGATTAAACGGGCAACCATGTTGAACGATGGCCATTCTTTAAGGGGAATACACCAGAAAATGATGAAGTTTTACTATGAAACCTATTCTGAATACAAAAAAAAAAACAGTTGTTACATAAATCCATAATTTGGTTCAACATGAATCGTGCTCCCTGTAATATGGATATTAAAACAACTGAACTCCACCCACACTCTACAAAATATACCAACAGACCGCGTCGAAATGCACTTTAATCAAGAAAATGGTAGAAACGAGGTACATTAGGTACACATAGCCTGAGCACTAACCTTCCTGCTTTCAAGGGCGACATTGAGCAACTAGCACAAGGCACAAGGGACTAGTATTTTAACTTCGATCGGCTGTCCTTACTTGGAACTTCGGTTAGTTACGCTAACCACTACTTAACAGGATTGCATAGAAATGGCTCTTTGTCGTGGACTATTTTCTAGCCCCATTATGATTTATTGAACCTTATTTTACGACTGACTAGGAATATTTGTAAATAAAAGATCGTAACCAACAGAAATTACGGTAACGCTATCACATTGCTGCCTATCCAGATTTTAGAAAAAGCCGAAAGGTCTTCCCTACTTTTCCAGATCTTAGAAAGATGGCGAGGATGTTAGGCAGAACAGTCCAATGTTTTAAGTTTTATTTTGTAAGTCATAATGTTCCATTACATACATCACTCGCGAGTTTTTTCGCATGAGGCTAAGCAGAATCTAAAGAACGGCGCCGTCAGCTACGGTCCTTACTTACGTCTTTACTTCGACTACGTTAAAATTATCAGAGGCTCTAGCTAGCACGAATTTTGACGTTCTTCGTAAAGAAAATGCCATTATAAAAAAAGCATTTTAGTTAAGTTGTTTGCAACCCAGCCACTCGGTTCGATTGCTTGCCTAGGTTGGTCTGTGTATGGGTGACCACCCTTACATACCGAGTTTCCTCCGTACCTCGGAAAGCTCGTTAAGCTGTTAGTCCCAGCTGTCATTTGTCCATCTTTGGCAGTCGTTACAGGAGACAACCAGTCTTATCAAGGGTATCGTATTACCCAGTATTAACTGGGTTGTGAAGATCAGATAGGCAGTCTCTCCATGTAAAATAGTGGTATTCGGCTACATCCGGTAAAATTAGAAGCCGACCCCAACATAGTTTGAAACAGGCTAGGCAGATGATGTTTGCAACCAGCACAATAGTAAAGTGAAACGAATATTTTTTCATTTCAATCGACGTATTTACGCAACAAATTTGTGCTAGGGCCTCAGCCCCCGTATTCACAAACGCTTCGATTCGCTTCCGATTCGGGAAGTCGTATGTCTATCTCGGTCGTTTTCGTAATGCCAGAAGAAGACAGATATACGAGTTGTCGAATCGGCAGTACGCAATACGTACTTGACGTAGGAATCGATAGGACTCGATAAGATAAATTTGACAGTCATTCTCGATAAAATGAGTTTTTGACTCCATGAAAACTCATTTTATCGAGAATATCTGTCAAATTTATCTTATCGAGTCCTATCGATATCTACGTACTTGTACTGCGGAAACGAAAATAGGATCAGGTCATACAGAATTGTCCACCGTCATGCAATTTGCCGCGTTACTTCATCAGCAACATAAACACATAAATCTACACATTGGAAAACTAAGCCACTTGATTAGCTCGTACACTAAGTCCCAGTTAATAGCCCACACACAGATAGAACGACCTTTCGGGCTAATTGTGTTATTAATATGTAATCTAGTCATTGCATGCACAATAAACACTGAACACGTGCGTCGAGGGAAACCCACTGGACGGTTATGTAACAACAACAAAACAATGTTAGGGTTTTACCTAGAGTATAGAAACTTAATTAGATTTTTGATAGGTTACTAACGAGAGGTATTCTATTAAGGGTCTTTCACCGGTTCCGGATAAAGTGTCGGTTAGTTATCTGATAGTTAATACTATCTACCTACTGCTACTACTACTTAACGGCTATCCGACACCTGTGAAACCAAAAGTGTTAGTTTATCTGGCAGATAAGTTCCTAATAGGCTAACCGACACTTTATCCGCAACCGGTGAAACTGGCCCTTATATTTAAAGTCACACTCGCCAGCGTATTAACTTACTACTTCATTTTGAACTTAACCACAATCATTTTATGGTTAAAAATCATGTGGATAACAGTTGTTAGTAACGTAATTTGCTGTCGACTGTACATAAGTTATCACAGCTGGGACACAAGCCTCATCATCATCATCATTTCAGCCGAAAGACGTCCACTCCTAGATATAAGTCCCGTGCGACTCGCATCCAGCAGATTTCCGCAACCTTCACCAGGTCATCGGTCTACCTATAGTGGGAGGCCTACCAAAGCAATGTCTTCATTCGCGGTTCATCTATGTGTGTGAGAGAAAATGGTCGTGTACCTAAACCATCATACAGACTCGGTGCCAATGGGGATGCACACTGTGGAAATAATGGCCCTAGCATAGCTGGTTCCAAGCATCGTCATTGGCTGAAAATCAAGGAATGTCATTTCATATTTTAAAATACTTTGACCTCATTGGTCGGATTGAGCCCAGCTATGGTGGCGCCATCTATAACTAGCTTTAACAGTCTGTACCATTGGTAGACGTCCTAGTGTAACAGTGGTGTACCTAGGGGCCGAAAATACGACAAGGCCATAAGACTAATTGACTGTTCAGAAATCTAACCTAACCTAACGTCATAATGATAAGTAGGTCATAAGGACAGGCTAGGCTTGTTTGAAAGTCCCGCCACTAGTCCACAATCATATTGCCTTCAAATTTCTGCTTTTAGGATGTGTCAGGTTCAGGTAACTGATTAGTATACTTAAATGAAACAAAACATTAGGATCTGAACACATTATTAAGGTTCATGAAACATGTTTCTGTTTTAGTTTCTTACTTTATCTGGTCCTTTTCCCCTACAAATCAATTCCAAATGAAGATTCTCCGGGTAAACGATAACCTGTTTTATCTTTAACAGATTAAGAATCAAAACATCAATAAATAAAACAATCTTGCAATTCGCAACAGAGTTGTTTTGTTTGAGTCATTATGCCATGTTATATGTTATGATGATGAACTGCATGCTGTTATGAGGAAAATGTTTTATGATAACAAATTATATACAATATGTTATTATATGGTAGATGTAAGGCGCCCAAATAATGGTCTGTGGGTTAAATCCTGCACCTTTTTATCTACACTAATATTATAAAGAGGAAAACTTTGTTTGTTTGTTTGTTTGGTTGTAATGAATAGGCTTAAAAACTACTGGACCGTTTTTAAAAATTCTTCCACCATTCGAAAGCTACATTATCCACGAGTAACATAGGATATATTTTATCCCCGTACTCCCACGGGAACGGGAACGCGTGTGAAACCGCGTGACGTCCGCTAGTGCTAAATAAAACGAATTATAAATGGCATACGAATAAAGTATAATCATGGAAGTTACTCATATTCATCATTGTGTATTTTAAAAGGGGCGGATTCGTTTATGTTTTTTTAAAACAAACGCTACGAGTGCTACTAAAAGCGTACGTGACGGTCACTTGAGTTCTAGGATTTTTGTTCACTCAAATATTGCTCACCGCGCCTAAAGAAGTATTCAATTAAAAAAAAGACATAATTATTATTGTGTCAATCATCAGCTCGCAATGAACCTGTGAGTTGGATTTCGGACCAGACTTTCTAATTACAGTCTCCAGTAACATAATACCGATTTTGAGTGTTCCTAGTCCCCATTTAATAAAAAATAATGAGCATAAAACAATAGATCTTAATCATCTCAGTTACAGATAGAGTTTATCCTTATGGTATTATAAATGCCTCAACGGACCTTGACCTTTCAAGACTTGGCAAGTAATACAAGCCTTGGAGAACTTCACAAACAATTGCAGCTTTAAAACAAAAGCTAACGCTGGTTTTCAAAGACCAGGTTACAATCAAATGAAAACCTTAGAAAAAGCGCAGAGAGTTGAAATTGTAATTGTTATTATATTTAGAAGACTGGCTCCTTTATTTTATTCTATCAAATTGAAATAATACAGAGTAGCGATCACGAACTGGAAGTCTGATAACTAACAGATTAAAGTTATATTATAGGCTATAAGAGCAATATGGATAAAATCCCAGATAATACCATTCATAGTAATAATGTTCATGATCCGTGCTCACGCGCAGCTAATCATTGTTCCTGGAAATTGTTGTTTGTTGTACCAGCCGGTGTTATCGCGGAACTGGGATTTTGCATTTTTTCTAGATTAGTCTGTGGGAAGTTACACTGGGTTTGTTTTGTTTTTATTTAAGGGGCCGGCAGAGCATGCATCGTTAATACAAACGTAATACCAAAATAATTTGTAAATCAAACATATCCTTAACGTAGTGCGTATTTATTTCGATTGGATTACAGACTATCTATGTTCCCAAATATATATTTTGAAAGGATAATGAAACGTAAAGACGAGATATGAGGAATTTAAAATACCTAAAGAAAACTAATTTTTCATCCCCCCATCTCGGAAAGAGTATTTTTGCTCTTCGATATCTGAGTGCAAAAGCCGTTTTTATCGTCATGAGGGTAAAGTAAATTTGAATTTAGAACATGGTGTGCACTAAGCATGTGAATTCAAAACATCATTAAACCTATTTACTTCTACCTCTATGGTGCCGAATTTATCATACATTTTTTTTTTTAATTTGTTAAGAACTCTGACTCGGAACCTTCTTGGTGTACTTTTTTAATAGGTATGTTTTGCGGGCGCCATTTTCTTTTCGCGTCATATTGTTAACACCTTAGGTTAAAAATAAGGAATCCAACTTGAAACCAAGTGAAAAACCTAAAATGACCACTCATTATCTAGCGACGAGGAAGTTTATTTGACGCCAACAGAATTAACTGAATTTGTTAATAATGCGCATTTTTTTTTGAGTTTATCCATTTCCTCGCTGAGGTGGGATGAAAAGTTACGTGTTGCACTCGAGTGCAAAGATTTTTCACCTCGTGCTCTTTTGATTCCCTCGCTAACGCTCAAGATTCTAAGTTTTGAATCACTCGCTTCGCTCGTGACTCAATTTTAGAATCTTTCGCTTGCTTGGTCATCAAAATTGAGCACGCGGTTAAAAAACAACTTTGCACTCTTGTATAACAAATAACTATTTCTCATAACTCTTGTTTAAATCAAAGTCAATTCAAAATACTCGTATGTATTTGGAAACCTAGATATTCTGTAATCCAATCGAAATACATACACACTGCCTTAAGAATATGTTTGATTTACAAATTATATTAAGCATTCTGTACATCAAATTAAGTAACTTTACACGAAAAATATTGCTGAGAAACTTTTTCTTTTGAGGTTATAAATCATGTTTTGTGGTAGAACTCAAACATTGTTCTGATGGATGGATTGAATAGTGCGGGGGTCGTGAGGTGTTAAAAGTCAAAATGTTACAAATAAACTAGTATTTAAAAAAACCTGTCAAAAAGTTGTAACTTTGACCCCCTATATCTCCGTAACAAGAAGGTTCCCAGGTATGGGGTAGAACAAAAAAAAATATCGCAATGATGGGGAGAACAAGTGCCCTTCGGCTTCGTGAAGAGGTGTTTTACACTCTTTATAGGCAATCATAAAAAATAGAAGGAAAAATCTGTAAGGATTTTACCTTATGAAGCGCTAGTGGGAAACCCCGTTAAAGTTCTATGATATTTCTTAGTATTACATAATTTCGCGTGGCCTGATTTTGATAGCAATTTTGCGAAACGAGTCATGAAGTATTTAGTAAACAGGTATTAATTTACATGATAGGGGTTGGTTGCGATGCGGGCTGCCAGAATCCGTATCGTTCATATAAATAGCTGTTAAATTGTGTTCTTTGTTCGTTAAATGAATGAACACATCAAATTTTGCATTAAAACGTTCTAAAAGTCTTTGTAAAAGTAAATGGGTCAGTAGTACTATTTTGTCTTTTTTTTTTAAGTTACATATGTCTAATATTTTGTTTTGCTTATGTAGTCACATGCATTTTTTTTGCAATTCCATAAAAGAACTTTTCACTTCTCATGCTCTAAAAGTACGACATTATATCCCCACGAAGCGGGATTAAAGTGACCATTTATTCCCTAGGGAGTAAAAAGTAATTTAAAAATAGAACGATCTTTTACTCTGAAACATGGTCACGAAAGAGTAACTTATCAAAAGTTTTATTCAAATTTCGAATTGGCTTGCAAATAGAAAGCGGTTTATTGAAAATAAAAAACAAATGAATCTTCAACGCGAGAAAAATGTATGGTGCATCGTTGATTTTGAAAAGTATGTGCAATGCCTCTGTTGCTAGCCGCTGCAGTAAAGTAGGTAGGTACTAATAATCTGTGGAGTGTGGATGATCTTCATTTCGAAAATGTTGAGAGTTTGTGTTGTGTATTAAATTGTTAATCTGTGACTGACCTGATAGAAGAAGAAACTAACCGCTCAGTTCAGAATTTTTGTCGAGTGTAAATTTGTTCGGTTTTAAATGACTACGAGTATTTTTCTCGCACTCGAAGTGAAAAGTACAGTTTGCACCTCGAGACTAAACGCAAATTTAATATACCCTCGCTTTCATTGCCTCCCTCGCAAGCTCATGAGTCAAACCACCTCGGGTATATAATGGCTTCGTTTAATCCCTCGTTATAAAATATACTATAAAAGTGACAGTCACTCTGGGGGCGTAACTTGGGTTCTGTCACCGATTCTATGAATAGATAAATAATAGATTAGGTACTACTATAGGACGGTAATGTATGATTTGCTTTGGAAATTTACAGTAAAAGACTCATAATAGAAATAAAACAGGGTGGAAGGAACATTAACACGAAATCGGTTACCATCTATGCATTCGCTACACCATTTGTAGGCACATTTTTTTTACGGTATGTTTAGAACTGTTTCATAAATTTTGTCCGTGCAGGCCCCTTATTCACAACCATTCGACTCGCTTCCGATTCGGAAAGTCTTATATCTGTCTTTTTCTGGCATTACGAAAACGACCGAGATAGACATACGACTTTCCGAATCGGAAGCGAGTCGAATGGTTGTGAATAAGGGGCCTGGTATCGCTTTGTTTAGGAAACAGCTGGTTTTTTTTAAATAACCGGTGCATGTAAAAGTTCTATGTGTGGCAGCTCTCAATGTTGTCCTGAGCACGTGGTCACCGATTTCGCGTCATAGTACCTTTCAACCCGTATAGAGTAGATGAAAGAAAAACAAAAACATTGGTTGGTCTCAAGCGGTCCTTTGAGTCAGAAAAGGAACAAAAAGGTAAAGGTGAAGGTAAAAATTAAATATATAAGCTTAGAGACCTCTCTAAGCTTATATATTTTTCACAAGATTTCAATATTTATAATCTAACCATTATTATGATCTCGATCCCATTCCTGTACTGTAGGTATCCATCTGACAAATCATGAAGCAGTTTATATGGCTGTCAACTAACAATTCTTGACTTAGTCCTTAACATTTACAAGAGTTCTAAAAGTTAATAGCAGCAGCTTCTACTAAATTTAACGTCTAAAGGTTGGAATTAATACCGAATACTTAGGGACAGGATATTTAATATCTTACGTCGACTTAACAACTTTACTCGATGTTAATCCTAGCCCAAGGGTTTAGTCAAAGTAGCGGTTAGAATTCATGTTTTATTACCCAACTGCAGCGAAGCAAAGAAGAGGGTAATGATTTTGTTTATTAACTAGAGACCCATCCCTAATAATAGACGACAAAAAGCATCTAATTAGTATGTCATTTAGATAATTAAAAAATATTTGACCCGTATCTTTTCTTTCGTTACGTAAACCAAAATTTTGTGACCAAGAGTTTTACCTATGACAATATTCATTGATTTACAAAAACAAAATATATGTGTCCATTATTTTCCAATCCTCTGACTGACGGACTACAACATAGTTTTTAAATTGATTGATAAGTACTGTCGTCATACAGTCGCAGTGCGGTTTTCAAAACTGGACAGAAGAAGTAGGTACTTAGTTAGATTTCATTATCATCTAAGTTTTTATTTTTATTTTAGTCTACATACAAACCATGTGGAATAATATTGTTTGAAATTATTGAAAGAAAGAAAAAAATAAAATTGTGTTTATTTGGCATTGAGATATCTATAAAATTTTACATAATACATAAAAAAACAGATTATAATGCCAAAAGGGCCTCAGCTCAGCATAATGTCAGATGGCAACACAAGGCGTGCCACCTGACGCAGATTTTCAGCTGCAGCCCACGAGTGCCATAAATTGTGTATTATTATTTGTAATTACTAATTATTATTGTTACCCTAGAAGAATCACAGGGTCACACAGACCAGCACGAGCATCAAGATTATTATCTAAAGAAGGACACTGAAGCGCAGTGTATAAAAACGACTGAAGTTTAAATTAAAAAAAAATAACAATAATGCTCAAGCGCTTGATCATTTTTTTTAACTTAATTTAATTAAACATGGACCAATCTGCGCAGATTTGTCCTCGTTTCGCTTAATACTAATAATTTTTAAGATTTGCTTTGACTTCGTGAGTTCCGAAACATGATTGCAATCTATACGAAAGATACGTGAGAATGCGATGCACAACGCCAACACATTATATGCATAATAATAAGATACATTACTTGCAAGTATGAATACGGATATTCTGCACTTCTACGGAGACTTATTCTAAGAATTTTAGCATAAAATAATCGTCATTGAGGCCATGTATGTATACCTATTTTTAAAAGGAAAATTTGTTTTTCTTTGTTTTTTTACAGATTTAGTAAGTAATATAAACGGTGGTGTGGAAACTGAAAAAAAAAACTTTTTGAACTCTTTAGATAAATCAGCCAATTTGGTTGGGCAGTCACAATTTTTTCGAAGCAATAGTTCGTCTATCTAGTTTCATATTTCACAGATTCGAAAGTGACAAAGCGAGAACGAGATCACACGACATTTCGTAACGCTACAAAGATTAATAGATGGAGCATCGGATAAAAATGCAACAGTTCGTTATAAATTCACAATTTCACTTATTACAATTTGTCAAACAAAGTGATATTGAAATCGTTTCATTTGCATAGACATCAATTTCAGTGTCTCCAGATTTTTTGCTGTTGTCACAGACTCACAGTCACAGACATTTATAATGTTAAGTGTTCAGTCGTTTTATAGAGTCAGAAGCCCGAAAATCTGAAAACCAGTCTTACCAAGGGGTATCGTAGGTATTACTCAGTATCTATCTGGGCTGTGGAGGTCAGATAGGCAGTCGCTCCATGTAAAATGCTGGTATAGAACTGCATTCGGTTAGACTGGAAGCCAACTCCAACATAATCGGGAAAAGGCTAGACAGATGATTATGATATTATGTGCCATTGACGTCAAGTACCATATTGTGTTTATTTATAAACGTCTGCCTAAGAATAGACCAAGTTCAATGTCAAGACAAGTTCAAGTTTTGTAGTTTTAACGCGTTGAAATTTAACCAACCTATGCCTTTTAATCTTAATCGTTTTTAGTATCTATCACCTCCTAAAAGGTTGTACTTAATAACCAATAAAGTATCTATTAAAACAATTAAAGTATTTAATGCGATAAAAAACCCTTTAAGTTTGGATTTTCCATGATATCTTTAAACAATTTACTGATATCAAATGTTCTTAGATCAATAAACATCAGATGGTAGCTCTTCAATTTAACGTGAATCTAAAATCCTTTAATAGAAATCGTGTCCCGGACCTGCGCATGAGTCACAAGACCGTATTAAGTGACCAGCCTTCACAAGGATTGGCCGTGGTGAAACACTGAGGAAAATATTGTCCTATAATCTGTGGTTCTCCATTGTTTTTGTATTAATTTGATAATTAATTCAAACCTTCTTGTCACATAAAGATAAAGTTGATTATCATGGATTATAAGAAATGCGTCAAGGTTGCAATTTGCTTGCCGGTTGTAATTGTTTGTTTTATCAACTTTAATACAATTTTCCGGTTGATTAATGTTATGTTTATCATATTTACCTACTGTACTAGACTGATAGGTATTACATTACAATACCGACTTAATTTACTTATTTGTAAGCAAATTATGCAATGAATTGGGTTTTCCAAAGTGTTAAGTAACCTATCGAATTTTAAATGATGATAATTCACAAGCACAAGTAACAATACTTGTGCTATTAACTTTTGATAGTGAAGTGTCTTGCAGTGAATGAATGAATTATTTAGGCAATTTAAAAAAAACAATGCTATGTAACATTTTATGGAGCAAATAGGTCCCCATTTAAAGTCCCCATTTAAAGTGAAATTATAGTCTAAAACATTGGAACAACATCCTTTTCTTATTGTTAATCCAAAAGGGCATCATTGAACCAATAAATAGATCCTTATAGGGGAATAATCTAGCATAGTCATTAGCACACAACATATGCCGTAGCCTTGAATCAGGCCTTTACACCGTAGTTCAATAGACGGAGAGGTGAACAACCCCTTTTGGCACAACCTGTTTAGAAAATGTCGATAAATACGACCAGTTTAACTTGGCACGCAGTGTAATCGGGAACTAAGGTTGTATAGAATTTTGACGTTTCATTTGACATTTGGCTTTGACAGCAGCGACGATGTGAAGTTTCAAATTAAAATGGTTGCTGTTAGGCGATTAACCATAAAGTTCGGTACGGGCCCCATTCGGGGCCGGGCACTGAAACCTACGCTGGCTCGGTACTGGCCCCGAATGGGGCCGGCGGTTAAGTCATACGACATCCTTATTTCTTATGTAAATATTTGATGTTCTGATTATGAAAGACTATGAGTGTGCGTTAATTAAGAGAGTTGGAGAAAAATATCATATGTTAGAGCCATTCAAAGTTCTGTATTTAGCGCGCAACATTCTTAATTTACCCTAATAAAATCCAAATGCGTAAATACGTTCATCGCCATATTGACGGCAGTGCTAATAATAATAATAATAAAGCTTTTTATTTGATTCCTTACATTTTTTATACATATTCATGCGTAATCAATACAGACATTAATTAATTATAATGATTAACAGCCCTAGTAAACATGCAATTTACAATGCTGACTAAACTATTTATTTTTTTTTTTTTTTTGCAAATTGCTTAATATTGAAATAACATTACACTTAAACATTCCATTAATTAATTAAATTCATTATTATATTATTACACAAGTTGTTTGATTTAAAAACTAAATGTAAGGACCGCCTAAGGCGGTAAAAGCCTCCTCCTTGCTGTGCCACTCATGTCGGTCTCTGGCTAACCTCGTCCAAGTTCTTCCTGCAATTTTCGCTATGTCGTCACTCCATCGTTTGTGGGGTCTACCGCGTTTGCGTTTCTTGTTGAACGGGTACCAGTTAGTTACTGTGGACGACCATCTTTCGTCTTGGGTTCTTTGTATATGACGGCAGTGCTAGCCGACGCTAAAAATCATAAAAATTGGGGTTTTCGGGCATCCAAGCTCCATTATGTTGAGAAACAATAACTCGTCATTTAATTATGTGACGAATTCATCCATAGTTCAATTTTAATAAGCAGTGGTAATGATATATTTTTATATCCAAAGTTAAAGTTTCGCGCCAATCTTGTTTGTTTACATTTTATTTTTCACATTTTAACACACAGACACGTTTAGATTCGACACAGATATGACAAATATCATTTCAAATATTATAAACAACATGAGAATACCCAGATCTTAGCGTAATTTACTAATATAGGACCAATAACACGTAATATTCATTACCACTACTTAATTTTGTATTCGAAAATAGACGACCATTTTTTTTTCTTTTTTTTTATATTTGTGATGTGTGAAAGCGATTATTCAAATCGATTCTTTTTTTGTAAAACTCGATTAACACGAGTAATTTATTTACGAATTAAGCAAATCGATAGATGGAAAGTAAAACAATTTTGTTTATATTTATTATAACATTGTAATGCTGGGGCTACACTATCGCGATAACGCGAAGATTTGCGTTGTCGCGACACGTCTGGCCAAAGAATTCGTCCTATCGCGATAAACTTCGCGAATAAAAATGCCCTTCGCGCCGCTTTCGGTAAATTGCCGCACATCAAAGGGTTTTGTCGCGACAAAGTTCGTGTGGTTGGCTACACTTCGCGCGCTCTAATTGACTGCGATACTCTGAGAGATTTGAACGTGTTTGATTGAACTTTTTAATCACGGATTGGAATAATGAGAGGATAAGGAAAGATGTAGTAAATAATTGTTAGCCGCCATGTGATACATCGCAACCGCTTCTTCCATGTTTTCCCGCAAATGAATTATCGCGACGTTCTAGATTATCGCGACAGTAGAAAGGTTTTTCCAAGTGTGGCCAAACACTTCGTCATAGAGCGAACACGAACTTTTATCGCGACAACGCGAACACGAATCATCGCCCACAAGTCTGGCCGTAGCATTAAAAAGCTTTAGTTAGGAAATCTTAATAGTTTTTCGTACATTGTACCAACCCAACAATAAACAGCACAGATTGACCAGACTAAATTCGCGCCGATTTTTTTTCCTTACCAAAATTTAAATTAAGAATGCACTCGCTGTTCAAAATTACATTGTAGGTACTTCAATGTAGGTAATTTATTGTGATTTTCTTTTCGTTGGTTGTCAGTGCGCCAGGGATGAAAGGTTATAATATACTCTATGGCACTGATCTTGGCACTGATTTTTTAGGTGTGGTGAAAATTGGTTTGGTTCCTACCATGACAATTGTATTTAGTAAACAAAATGGGGAATAGTATGATTATTTTACTGTGTTCGGTTGGATTAGTTATTGGGATACACCATTTTATTTTCAAATACTTTTTTTAACACCCTTTTCTATCGCATTGGTGGGCAAAGGCCTTCCTATGACTTTCTAATTTTATTTATTTCTCGCCTTTTCCGAACACTATTTTTAATCGTCAATTTTCATTTAATTTTGAATGAGAGGCCGAGGGGAGGAGCTCGTTGTTAAATAATAACGGCCGCTCGAGTCGACGTTTAGGACGCCTCGCTTGCCTAGGTTGGTCTGTGGATGGGTGACCCATTACATACCGAGTTTCCTCCGTGCCTCTGAAAGCACGTTAAGCAGTTGGTCACGGCTGTCATTTGTAGTTCTTTGAAAGTCGTTACAGGTAGTATCATCACCTAGTACTAACTGGGTTGTGGAGGTCAGATAGGCAGTCGCTCCACGTAAAATACTGGTTTTCAGTTAAACTGGAAGTCGACCCCTTATTAGATGGGAAAAGGCAAGGCAGATTATGAATTTTCATTTGATTTTGAGTACTTAAATAAGCTTGGATTAGTAACAACGGTTTTAGCATCCATAATATTTATTTATCATTCAATTTTTCCGATCCTTGGCGCACTATATCCAACCTTCAGACAAAACAAAACAAAATTCACAATAAATGATTAAAGTAAATAAAAATACTTTATAAATCTGAATGTATGTGTATAGTCACAATTACATTCCTAATTTAAATTTTGAATTTAAAAATCGACGCGAATATAGCAAGAGGTTGGCCGTTCGTACGGTTGAAAATATTAATAATTCTTCTTGATTTTGTCTTTGCTTAAACTGTGAAACCTCATATTTTGCCACACGGTGCTAGTTCGGCAACGGCGTTTCTCCAAATTCTGCAATCCAGAAGTTTTCAAAGGAAAGATTATCATCAAAATGTTGACTTGAAGCAAGAATTTCGTTATTTGTTTAGAGTTTAGAGAGTTCTGTGTTTATTAACTATTAATAAGTCAACCAAAAGCAACGAATAATTACTATTCTACATGATATTATTAAAAAAGTAGTATAAAAGGATTCATTTCAGAATTTAAATATAATTCTTTGAAATTATACCAAGGAGTTTTCATTGTGTCTCAAAACTTTTTTCCAAACTTAATTTGATTGCAAGTATCGATTAGGCTGAATGCAACATTTTATTCGTAATGATGAAACTCGGGTTTACGGTCAGCACTACGAAGTGATATATCATGTGATAAGTTGGTTGCAACATTGTTTTTTTTTTGTAATATTTGTCAAGACTTTGATCGTAATTTTATATGAAATGATGTATGAATAATGGCAAAAATAAGAACGCAGATAGAAGGTTACTGTTTTTATTTAGCCTTTTCCAGTTTGTTTAGCGAACGAGAAGCTTGCCTATGTACATTATTTCCAGCGCATCTACGTTACCTAGTTTTTGGAAGGGTGCAGTAATATGTGTTTTATAAATATTTGGCAATACACTGACGCCGTTTTACCGACCTTAACACGTTACTGGAGATATTTACCACAAAAGTATGGTATGATACAGCTTCCTAGACATATTTTTCATAAAAAAATCGAATGCTAAAAGTTCACGAAAATTCTGTAAATTTTTGACAAATTCGCATCACCCCGCCGATTCAGCTGATGTGTCATGTGTCAAAATCTTGTCGTGCATAGTGGTTAACTTTAACGAAGAATTTATTTTACTTTTGTTTGGTTGATAGTTGTGTGTATGTTATGTGATTGGTGCCAGTTTGGTGTCTGTTTTTCTAGTTATTATTTAATAGGCTATTGTCTCATAATTTGAGTGACAACTCTGTTAACACTGTCTCGGTTAAAGAACTGCTAATAAACTTTATTTTTAATACTGTTGGTTCCGTTCCCACAGATAAACCGTGAAAATGGTTTTGTGCGTTCTTAAGTTGAGATTTGTATAAACTTTTCTTTATTCAATAACAATACATACTATATACACAGCATCATGATCGCCATCTTCGTGCCCTTGTTTTGGGGTCGGTCCATACATATATAATGTGAACAAAATGCTATGAAAAACGACTTCTCTGTAATCTGACGTTTTCTTAAACAGGATGGTCTGCTTATCTAAAAACAGCTGTTTAAGACACATTTTTGCATGGGAACATCAATGGGGAACATGCCACAGTGACAGCAGTTTTTCGATAATCAGACTGTTATCCTTACGGTGAACATGGACCTTGACCCGAAGATGGAATTTTATGAAAAAGAAATAAAAACAAGAAGCTCGGCTTGAAATACGTTGAACAAGGTTCGAACGGTATAATTACTTTGATGGCGTATAACAAAGGTTAAAGAAAAATATGACTTCTAGAATTCTAGATACGCGTAAAATTACTGCAATTCACGTGAATAACTAGCGTTTTCAGTCCATTTTTTTAACCTTTTTGAAAGATAAATGATGATAATATGAAGAAATCCCCTTGAGGAAGTTTTTGACGTAAAGATCTGATAAGCTTAAGTATTTATAATAAAATAAATAAAAAGTGGAAGTAAGTTTTATTGGTATCATAAACTGTTATCTTGGCGCCTTGATCGGTAAGTAGTCAAATTCTGGTAAGTTCGGAAAGCCATATAAAATGTCTGCACACAGTTACCAAGTCAGCATTATCGGCCTTTTGAAAAGTTTTCAAGTACTAGATAGCTGTTTGGAATAACTAAGTTTATCAGTTGAGTGGTTGAAATTGACAATATTTTATGATGTTCCTACCTTATACCTTTGAACTACCATTCATTCTACCCTGCCCAGTTCGGATGCCAACCTGTATAGGTAATAATTCTATTTTTTTTATGTCAGAATGATCAAATGATGTACTGAACAAGACGTGGTTAGGGTCACCCTTTGGTATTCAACTCTGTATAGTATTGAAAAATACTAACATATTATATGCCACTGGGCGTTAGTGGTTTATATTACTATAACGCACTGGTTCCCAACCTGTGGTCCGCAGGAGCCTCGACTACGGTCCGCGAAAGATTAAAATGTTATTCGTACTTTTTAACTTGCACAGAAGATGCAAGCTCAAGCCTACCTTATGGAACCTACCAGAGACAAAAATCAATTTTTTTTTGAGAATCTCATACAAAATGATTGCTAAATTGTTCAAGCTCAATTCGATCGCTTTTGTAGCGATCACTATCTTAATTCCAAAGGTTCTCATCACATTATCCAATTTTAGTATAGTGTGAGTTTAAAGATTCACTTCCCTAGTTTTATAACTAGGGGAGTGAATCCTGTCGGTGTCCATGTTTATCTAGGACCATATGATCCCTGATAGATAAAAGTACAAAAGATCAATAATGAAAGGACCAAATCTTTAAAATTCGTCTTCTGTAGGTACTTTCTAATAAATAACCTCAAAAAATAATAGTCGTAAATTTTATAAAACCAACACGCCAGTTAAGGCATTATAAATTTTGCACACACTTTAGCGAAAGAATTTTCTATACGTCAATACATATTATTCGGAATAATCGAATCATGTACAGAGAGCTCGTGAAATCGTTTTTATACACACTTGTGTATGACCACAGAGTATAGATTTTTAGTCATGGCGGTATCACAACCTCAATTTATTCTAACAATCTGGTTATGATGTAAAACCATACAGAATTAAATGTAAACCACCTCATCACAAAGCCGTCAACCAAGCATTCTGTACATAAACCTAAATAACTTTGCGCAAAAATTATTGCTGAGAAATGACTTTTTTTTGGGGTGAAAAATCATGTTTTGTGGTAGAACTCAATGTAACGCACTTAAAACATTGTGCTGATTGTCATTGAACTGAATAGTACGGGGGTCGTAGAGGTGTTTAAAATGAAAATCTTACAAAAAAAACTTGTCGTAAAGTTGGTACTTTCACCACATAATATCTCCGTAACTAGAATGTTCCCAGGTATGGTGTGGAAGAAAAAAAATATCTAAATGACGGGGAGAACTAGTGCTTTTCGGCTTCGTTATGAGGTGTTTTACATCATTTATAATATTTTAACCTTTTGAATGCCCGAGCATAAACCCAAGCGCGTGCCCTTTGCGGCAAGCCACAATGTCACATATTTGTGTCGTTTGTTGAACAGAGCGCGCGCTTGCTTGTCACATATATGTGACAATGATTCCAAAGGTCAATTAACATATCTTAAAGAAAAACTTTTCAACTTATAACCCAAACAAACTGTAATTGTTAGGCTATGCTTAATAGGAAGGTTGCATGATAAAAATATACCAAAGTACTTATTGCTATCATTATTATCTATAGTTAAGATTATTTATTAGGCATGTGGGTCTCTGATGCTCTATTATCCAAGATAATGCATATACAGGTACTTATCTCCGTCTATTTCAGATAATCCATCTATAGGTTTTCTTCTTTCTGATTCATACAAGTGAATCATTGCATGGAAACTGTGCCTATTGTATTCGAAACACGTAATACGAACCAACTTTTGGACTTTTACAATGACTCACTTCAACTATCTAACCAAAATCGATGAATTGACAACCCAAACTTTTTGTATAGCTGGTTTAAAAATTGTATAACATGTACCTTCAACTTTGACATACTGGCTAACCAATTAAAATCGCATTTACACTGTGACCATTCTATCTTGAAACGGCAAAACATGAAACTATACATAATTGAACTGAATTTGACGTAGTTTTGACATAATCGTTGCCAACAGCGCCTCTATGGGGTGCCAGGTTAAACTGGTAGCTTATCAATCAACAGTTAGGCGTCCCATAAGCTCTGCAGTAATAAGGTGATGGCGTTAGTGAAAGTTTTTAATCACGCTTGGCTCAACGCAACTACACACAAATCAATCATTCTTCAGTTTAACGGTATTAAGAGTTTTATGCTGGTTTTGATGGCTATTTCATCAGCTTTTTGGATAGAACTATGAGTGTTGAATAAATGTTGGAAATAAGTCCAATTATTCTGGCGGTGCAGTAAAGCTATAAAGAAAAGTCTTAAGTGACCGAGACCCGGTCTTTTCTCCATACAAACGCTCTTGCCCACTTTTTTTTCTTCTTCGCTTCTTTCTGGTTTGACTTAAAAGTTTTACACAGTAAAATAAATACCAACCTCTTCTATGTCCTTATCTTTTTGTAATCTTTATAAGATATAGTTTTAGCGGTTTTTTCAGCTTGTTTCTTTTTCTTCAAATACCTTATTTTCAAAAGTTTCTCCGCCTGCGTTTCCTCTTAAGTTCCCGTAATACTTGATATCTTTATATTATGATAATACATAGGTAATTACAGACTGTATTAGCAGAATTATTTGTACATGATTTCTGGTTCAATAAGTTCCACAAGCCACTGCTTTTACTGACGTAGAATTCAAGAGAACAGATCAAATAGTCTATTCTTCATCTAGACCGCAAAGCAAATATCCTACACAATGTATGTAAGAGCTTTGTGGTTTCAACACTTTTATTTGAACAGGCTCTGGAAATAAAAGTAAGTAATGTTTTTGTTCCGCTGTGTTGATCTGCGACTAAAATTGTGTGTAATTTCAAATAGCTTATAGTATGTAGTACGTTCAGTCTCAGAAAAAATTACATCATCTCGAACAATTCGACTTCACCCTTAGCTGGGCATAGTAAGCCTATAAGGCGACACTCTGACCCTTTCCTTGCCTGTGCCGATTCTTACATCAGTGCCATCTAGGTTTGGCAACAGCGTCTATGATTTACATTAAATCACAAAAAAAAAACAAATCGCCTAAATCTGACATTCACAGACAAAAAGATTTTCAAATGTGTGAACATTATTTCAAACACAACCTTTTACCTTCATGTCTAGCCAAACAGAAATTAAGGTCTAGGTTAGAAGTAATTACAACCGCATCCTTTCAACTCAATCATTACAAAAATAGCTGGCATTCGTTATAAACAAAGCTTGTTCTACTGTAGAGAGGAAATGACATAAATTGCGCGCTGCGAGCTAGACGATATAATTCAGAACATCGCTATGATTATGTTTAATGGTAACAATTATGTATCGTCTGCTCTTGAAAGTTATGGAGCGAAAATAAAATGAGTTTTTAGTGCGTTAACCTCTTAATGAAAAACAGAAGTGCGGTGGGAGTGTGGTTTGGATTCTTTGGTAAGGCGGGGAACAGATGAAGGTGTTTTTTTTTTTGTAACTGGCAACCTGCAGTCAGGCCTTTGCACGGGGAGAGTCCCTTCATTCTTGAGTGTAGGTTTTTTCCATTTCAAGCAATCTTAACCGGTCTTGGGTGGCCAGGCCTTTCGTGTAGGATATCTTTTTTTTAAGGATGGGAAATTATCAAATAACTTCTCCCACTCTGTGCGGAGAGGGAGGGAGTGTCAGACTTTTACTGACTAAAACCCATCCATGTTCCTTCCTCGCCCTTTATGTTCCGGGGCCGCGGTATCTCTTTTGAACAGGCCCGCATCGTGTAGCGATTTTACCATTATTTATTTAGTACTTCAACACACTAAATGAAAGTACAAAAGGGGACTTAATGCCTTACAAAACAGCATTACTAACGTGGCTACTATTGGCTAATAGTTATTGGAAAAATTCTCTAAAAACTTTTGAAGCTACGATTGAATGTCTCAAAATGGGATGTACAAGAAATCTCTGCGTCTGCGCAACGCCTTACCAAACAGATATTAATGTACAGCCATTAACGCAACGGCCTTTTTAATACATTAACAGTCGAAAAGAATTTGTATATTAATGTTCTGTTATCTTATTAACGTTCAAGCCGTTTGTTCAGCGTTGGTAAGTAGTAATCATCGAGGCCTCGGAAGCGATTGGTCGACTGGTTATGTAAAACGTGATCTTTTCTACTCTGTGGCATCGAGTTGGCTGATGAAAGTACTGTGGGGTAAGCACGAACGCGCGGAGTAAACGTAAATATCTGAGCAGACGACTAGTAATCTGTAACAACAATCATAGGATATAAACCAATATCGACAGGAGCTGTCATATCAAATGTCGAAATATTCGAAAGATTATTTATTTTATAAAATAAAATACTCAATTCACACATACTATTTATTTAGTTTTAAAACCCTATTCAAATCTATACACCAAATGTAATAAATAATATATCCTAATTATGCTTGCAACAAAAAAAAAACTGTAGAATAGGTTCTATTTTCGATTCAAAAAACCTTCTTTTAACGTTCCGTTTCCATCGGGCGTTCGTACTAGGGCTCTGGCAACTTTCTTTGGCTGTGGTAACAGGTGGCATTTGGTTGGCCAGACTGCATGGCAGATCTATGGCGTAACTGTAGTTTGTAGGTACTACACAAAATTGTTGTGTTGTTGAATTAATTATGAGCGCAGTGTGTGTCTATTAACATTAAAACGGTGTTTTAAAATGCCCGGAAGGTGTGATTCAATCAATGTTTCATGTTTCTAGGTTCGAGATTTTTCATTACTTTTGTTTGTGTAAAGTAAAGAAAATCTATCTAATTCGGTTCACAAAAAGAACCATTGAAAAAAAACACCCGATTCATTCGATATTCCATACAAAAATGAAGCAAATCGTGTACTTTCTCCTAACCTCTGGACATTTGAGCATGATTTTCCTCAAAGAGTCATTGACAAGTCGCAAGTTCCATCTTGAACACTTTTTCTATTGAGTGATCACTTACTTGACTTTAATTGAAAAAAGGTGTCATTCGTGTTCCGACCGTCGCGTCGCATTGCGCCGCAGGCAATGCGAAATCAAATTTAAGGGTTGTCAAATCAGCAAAAAATTGGAACGCACAAAATGTTCATCGACAAGTAGTTCTCTATATAAATACCGGTATTGTTCAAACACTAAAATAGGCGTTTGGCACTGATAAAGGAAAACATTTCGAAAACAATTAACACATGCACACACACACTACAACTATGCTATAGGTTCCCTGAAGTATTTGTCGCGGCGCTTTTCTGGTGGTCTCCACTGTTGATTCTGGCTTTCAGGAGTTACAGTGGTTTGAGAATAGTGTGGCGGGCTTGACCCAAAACCCTGAAGTATCTACATACAGTCCCAAGGCTGCAAAATGGCTTCCCTCCATTCTTCTATCGCAATTTTTCTTATCAACTAGCAAGAAGGACAGTCGGGTCTTCCCACTACATTTTTCGCGGTTGGCGGCCACTTCATAATGTCTGACAGGCCGTCAAAAAAAAAAGAAATGAGAATAAAACCTCTTTATCTACCCAAATATCATAAACCCTCTCTAATGCGTTCAAAAACCATAGGCAATGACCAGCATTACCAACCTGCAGAAATAAACGGAACTGTAATGAACTCATAACGCAACTGAAAACAGTTGCGTTATGAGTTTTAAATTTGGAACAGGTGTCAAATTCAAGTGAGTGTGCTATTCTAGTACCACCTACATTAAATCAGATATCGATAAAAAAAAAAAAACCCCAATTCAGTATGATTTTAATTATAAATCGCACGACATTTTGATTTCGAGTGACACAAGAATAGTGACTTTGTTCGTTTGCCTATGATTTAAAAAAAAATGACAGATATCCGAAACGCCGCCATTTCGAGCTGTCATTTCTTCGTTAGCTTTTTATTTCCAGTAATCCAGTTACGAGTAGACAAATTTTCTGATAAGTTCTTTATTTCTGTCGAAAATGAGTGATAGTGACTCAGAAATTGACATGAATACTCCGCCAGATATCGTAAATGCAGCGACGAATGCAACTAATAACCTGTTGGCACAAAAATCAAGGGCCAAGTAACAATGCAGGTCATTTCCCTATGGTTCCTGAACCCATCATAGAGCCCTTATGATATTTGGGTAGATAAAGTAGTGTATGCAACTATACATAATTAGGCATTACAACACTCGTGTGATGCTATTAAGAAACTCGCCTTCGGCTCGTTTCTTAAACCCACACTCGTGTTGTAATGCCCTTCATTATGCACAGTTGCATAAACTACTATTACAACCGCGTATGTTTGTAGTAGAACTTGTGATTATACTCATCAACAGTCTATTCACAACTCATTGAACGTACACCTATAATTCCACCTGTCATGATGGTCTTAAGAATGCTAAGCAATTACGGCGATGACAGGCAGTCCACTAAATACCTGTGCTTGCTTTTCTCTAGCAAGCAAAAAATAGTTAGGTACCTAGAGTGTCATGATTGTGGTACTTATATGAATGTTCATGCAATTATCGAAAGGGCATTTAAAGTTACCTCAATACATAATTAAAATAGTATTTGTATTTTTAGATAACGTGTTACTAAATGAATTAATCAAAAAACAGCCATGATTCATAGTCAGCAAGTTAGACTTGGCAAATTGTTTTTATGGTAATAAGTACTTGAAGTAAGATTCACAACAATAAACCGCAGTAAAACCAACCTTTTTTATATTGCTGACTCATCATTGCAATGTTTGTGAAGTGCACATTGCTGATGCATAATTGCACCAAAATTGTTTGAAACGCACAACACTTCGTTAAACAAACAAAAGTGTGTCATATCATAATTTAACGGTAAATTCACTTCTTTTAATTACTTCTACAATATTCAACGAACGCGCTCATACTTTGACTTTTAAATTACTTAGAACTGGGCCAGCCCTAGCGGTCGTGAGCGGTGTAGGAAAGCGTATCGAAACCCAGAATTTCCCTGAGGCGCCGCCGCCGACGACGACGCTCCGACACGGTCTATCGGCTTGACACCTCGCTAAATCATTACATACCTACTACACAGACATGATACCTGCGCAAGATTCTAATACATATGTTCTGGTTTTGGTTGCGTGTTGTGTTGGAATCTAAGAAACAATTCGTCAATGTTTGTAGTTACAAAAAAACTACTGAATAAGTTTGGTATATACAGTTATTTAATTTGCAGTATTCAATAGAACAACTTTAATCTTACACCTATCATCAAATGGGTTAACTACAGAAGTCTTTTAACGTCTACTTAGTTTAAGACGGCTGTTCAAAGGCCTTCCCAAACATCTTTACAGAAGGATCTAAATTCTCAAAAAAAAAAAACTGGTCCTTTAAGGCACATTTAATAGAGGATGCGACGAAAAGGACCAAGACATCGGTTTTACCACAGTAATACTATGAATCACAGGTAAATACTCAGACCTGGTGCGAGTGAAGCCAATGAATTCTCATCATTGTGCAGTATCAAAATACTATTAGTGTTGTAATAACTGTAGTGTTGTGCTCCGAGTCCGACGTTCACATGATTGACAGGATTACGAGCCCCAGATACGGTATCAGTGACGCATCTGAACGACAATCTGTAGTATTTTATTTGAGACTGTCATAGATAATAGTTCAACTGTGAGTAACATTGGAATGTGGTCTTCGTTTACATTCAAAGCCACTGAGGTTTTTTCCTTTCTTATGCTCAAGGGCAGTAGATTTTGGTAAAGTACTGATATTCAGATTCATCTGGTTAGACTGGTAGCTGACCCGAACATAGGTGGGAAAAGATTTCTTTTTCTTCAACCGTTGGTCACCCAAAGCAGAGTGTAGGTCTCTAAATCTCTCCACTTTTGGCGGTTATGTGCCATGGCTTTCCAGTTTCTTGCGGCCACTTTCGGCAATCACAATCTTTCACTTAATCTGCTGTGTTAAAAAAAAAAGATACTGTAAACAAACAGAAAAATCACGGTTGTATTATATATTATATTAGATTTTACGGCTTCAATTTAATTGAAGCCGTAAAATCTCCGACTCCTAAAATGCAGGTCTGCTTACCTAGTTTAGGAGCCCGGAAAGCTGACCATTATTTTAAAATTGATAGTACAACCCACTGTTTCCATCGCTATGTACTGTGTTTTTGTTCCTTTTTGTGTACTTGTTGTTGTTATGTACTAACTTTAATAAGATCATTTGTCCTCCTAGTCGACAGTCTTCCCACATTCCCGCGTCCCGTTTGTGGTCTCCACTGCAGCACCCCCATCTTCCATTCAGTCTACGGCATATATGGCCCACCCACTTCCACTAAGTTTTTGTTAACACTTTTGGTATGTCCGCAAGTCTCTAGGGTAAAGACCAAAGGCTGATAATGTTTAGGAGGAAAATTGAATATCCTTTCATATGTCTCATAGTACGAATTATAGAGGATTTGAATATGCTATTACTGGAAACTGTTTTACATTTCTTAGACTAAGGTTGTTTGAGCCAGATAATTTTGTTATTATTATGAGCGATAAATCAATAATGTCGTATCTGCTATAAAAACTCCGCGACACATTCTTATCGTTCGTCGCAGATCGTTATCAGTTGCGTGATATAGGACACACTAACACACATTTATCGTTAAATTATCTAGTATTCTATTTCTATAAAAATGTTCCAGTTCTCATCTGTCATTTCTTAACTGAAGTTTTTATAGGGTATCCTTTGGTAGGCCTGGTTATCTGACTTTCGGACCTTCTCACTAGTTCTAACAAGACATTAGGACTAGCAAAAATTTACAAATGACAGTCCGGATCAACGGTTTAACGTGCTCTCCGAGACACGTAGGGGTCAGAGTATGTTACGGATGCTGGTCTATAAATCTGCCTCAACAAGCATAACCAAACCCTGAAGGACGAGCCGTGCGGCTGCTAATATTTAATCAGAAGTCCTCTTAAATTCTACAAAATAGATATTATAATACTTTATCAACGATTTCCTGCACTCGCACTGGTGTTTATCGTGGACGATTATTATCGTGTTTCTAGTAAAGCTAAATTGTCCATTACAAGTGCTGATAGAGAAAAATAACAGACGTGCCGAAGATTAGTGCGATAACGGCGGTACAAAGACATTGTGATTGTGGTTAGCCGAAATTGGTGCAAGAAGTGCGCCTTATGCAGTGAAGAACAAACGCTCGTTTGTTGTGTTTTTTGGTAAGACATTGTCTTTAATAACTAGAATGTATAGCCCACCAGGGTATCGGATCATAATAACAGATTGAATTGAAGCAAGTATTATTCCAACCTCATTATCAAGAAATGATAATAATGCCGCCTTAGATCTCGGTGGTGTAGTGGTCGTCTAGCGCGACAGCTGAGCTTGGTTCTGGTTTCGGTTCCCGGGTGAGGCAAAGTTGATGAAAGATGGTAGTCAACTCACGCGATGTGGAGGGAACGAGGCAAGTGTCAAAAGACTTTATATTCCCCTAAAAAGCGTAGTCGACGGAGCCTCGCTTCGCGGGGCCCCTATTTCCGAGTGCAGGGTTTATTATTAGAGGAACCTAACTAACCTAACGGGGGGGTGCCCCAAGTCCCGATTATGGGAGCAGAGATACTTTCGTATGTTCCGTTGACAATATTTCGTGAGTTTACAATATCGCTAGAGAGAAACACGTTATATTGTAATATAACGTGTTTGACCATTTTACGGTGACATTGCACATCTTATGCCGCGGACATTTTATCGGAACTTAATCCGGTGTTTTGTTTTTTCCGTACAATTTTTACGGAAAAACAATTTCTTTCACAATTGTTGACAAACTGCGCTCCTGATAACATTTTATTCAAGAACCTTATTTATGTTCTAAAACAAAATAGTTTTATCATAACCTAATTATGAAATGCTAGAAAAACATCATTATCAGAGTCACGGCAGTAATAATAGTAATTGCAATTATGCGTCATAATTTTAACTTGATTGCAAAAAATATGTTATAGTCACGTTGGTAACAAACGATAAACAATTATTTCCACTTACAGTTGCAGTTTTGTTGCTAAACAAATTTATAACAAAAATAAGTAAACAGGGCATGGAAATCAATGTAGTTAGGAAATCGTTTCTGGTGTGTTGTTTAAATAAATAAATTATAATTGGTCCTTATGGTCACAATTTATTGTTTATAAGGTACTACCGAGTCCACTGAGGGATGACCACGACAAGCACTTTTCAACTTTATTACTTAGAGCATAAGGGTCAAGCCAAGTTAGAGGCGCATGACACTTATCTGCATAGTCCTCCTGTGAATTAAGCAAGATTATCTGGACTTCAAAAGAGACTATGACCTCTGAGTTTGTTTCTGCTGTTTCTTCTCAGAGTAGTCGTACGAAACACCGGAGTGTACGCGGTTTTACATTGACTGTATCATCAATTAATTACTTACACTTTACATTACTGTACTTAAATTATAACACTGTTTGGTTTACAATTACGGATTGGTAACCATGTTTTTGCGATCAGCAGGGTGATTCGCTGTTTTTTTCTTATTGAGCCCGGAGAAAATATACAGCCGAGTTTTAAAACCACCCTTCATGTAGTAAATCTCTTCATACCTACGAATAACATCACAAAGCACTAATGATCTCAATTATCTAGATCTAGAAGTACCGTTTGAAGTTCTCAATAGATCAGAGATTTCACGGTACAACAATACAACGATTATCGACTACTTGTAAACGAATTAACTCTTTTTAGCATAAGTAGAGCAGCCGGCAAGAAGTTTCAATTGAGCTGTCAAGGGAACAATTACTTGGTGACTATTTGTCTAGCTTGATTAGAAAGCTAAATTCGTTTGGAAAAAGTTCTTGTCTCGCATTTGTTATTAATGTTTGACGGATCTGGATCGAAGGACCAGTGTTTGTTTGGGGCTGCCCTGGGACACAAAGGGCTAAGAAGGAACATGTATGGGTTTTAGTCAGTAAAGTCTAACACTCGGATCCCTTCCGCTCCGCCCAGAGCGGGATGCCTCATGTGATGATTTACCATGCGTAAAAAAAGGATCAGTAGTGGATTGTTCCTTTGTAAGAATACCAGTCTGTTACCGTGTATCTGTTGGTCTAAGACCTCGTTTCATGCAGAAAAGGATAAAGCATTGATGACACACACCTACTCAACGCATATTTGACGACGTATTCTTTCGCCACTGTAATGTAAAAACGAATAAACAGAGGTCTCCTACCATGAACTCCTTGGTTGTTTAAAGCCTCATTTCTTCTAATCGTTTAAAAGTGGTGCTTGTTCCCTTAAGTTTAGTAAGTAAGTAGGTACTGAAAGAATCAATAAATTGAAATTTAGTACATTTGTGTTGATAAAGGCTTATGGTGGGCGTAGCCAAAGTATTGCTGCCTTACAAAGTTGAAACAAAAGTATTAACTGCGAACTCAAAATGTTGATAACTCATTACGAGTAAACAATAGTAAAAGTGAATGTTTTTATCGAATTAATATTGTTATTAGCGGCTGTAATGTATCTTTGGTGTACTTAACTTTTGGACTTTGTTGTTACATAGCTCGTTCCATCTTCAACCTCATCTATGTCTTCGGAGAATATTGAGGTCAAGAGTCGTTGAATGAATTGCCAAGGGCCCGAAGATATATCCGACGCTAAGTTGATAATCTGCCTTGAACTATCAAATAGGTATACTACAAAATAAACACTGTTTTAGGCTTTCACGGTTTAAATCTAAACTTATATTGTCACTTACGGGATATATTCCGTGATTATTTATTGAGTTGAGCTCAACTCAACGTAAGTGACAATATAAGTTTACTACAAAATAATCGGGAAATCAAATTTTGTGACTTACTCACCTGCCTAACCTTTCCTAAATATGTTGGGCTCGGTTTCCAGTCTAACCGGAATTCCGCTTACCAGTTCCATGGAACCACTGCCTATCTGTAAACCACATCCTTACCAACATACAAAAAACCGAGATTTTCCTACACCAACAAGACAATCTTCAAAGATTCCCAAGATGAATTAACTTTTTGTACAAAACCGTTTTTCTTCCATCACTTCCGTTCTCAAACGCCTCCCGTTTACCGGTTGGATACGTACGTCAGTGCCACAATTAATATGTTTTCCCACCGCTGGTATCTTATCAGTGGATCTGATATCGTCTGCTCACTCGAGCGTCCCCAACATCCGTCCATTGCATGCCCACCGTTCATTCATGACATTGTTTGTTTTTCTTTTTAATGACATCGCAATTTTCTATTCGTGACCTCTATTTTCTGTGTTGGTTACGGTTTCCTGCTGTGTTGTGTTATGCTATGTAGATAGTGTTTGTTTGTAATGTTGGTAGCAACATTAGATACTCTTCACACATAATGACTTGAGGATGCTCTTTTTTCAATTGTTTGCATCTCATTCTGTGTAATGGATTGGATAATATGTATTTCCGTATGCAGTAATTAAATGTATAAAAGTTTGAATTGTGTTTTGACTTTGTTATGAATTCAAATTTCTGAATACATTTTTCTGTTATTGTTTCTACTCTTGACCTAGTGGCCGACTGATAGTGACGCAAACGGTACCTAGTGATTTTTGATCTTGTGAATTCCCCATCTTCCAAGAAAATGAAGATAAATACACTTATTAATTAACTCATAATGTACTGTGATAAGCATACATGTTTATAATTGCACGGTTAACTGCTAAGTTTTCTACTGTAAAAGAACTTTGTCTTCTTTTTTTTTTGTAAAGAATACATTTTCTGGAATCATATTGTAATCCATTGTTTCAAGGACTTTAAAAGGTCCTTGAAATTCCACGTGATGCCTATGGGGCCTCATACTTTATCCTTCTTGGTGCTTTTCATTTTAGAAGAAGCTTAATCATGTAAGTCTTGTATGTATTGACTTACACTAGGATACACCTAAATGCGATACAATATTTAGGCACTAGAGGCTCTTTGTTGCCGTTAATGTTTGCATAACTTATACCTTAAGTTAAAACGCAATAGCATCTAAGTTACACGCGTGCTAGGCGGCATGTCGTTTATTTCAAATGTCAGTGTAATGTCAAGATATAATTTAGAAAGTTTAATCGCCTGCGCACGCGTCGTCATTGGCTCGCGTGTAATTGTGAGCATTAAGGTTCTGTACACATGATACTCTTTGCTAAGATGATTGGTGAGAATATTATACAAATGGTTAGCTCGGCTAGTGGGATATCACTCTTCTATTAGTCCAAAGATAACTATAAACTCACCATTCGATTATTTCTGAGCAAAACAAGAGATAAGAATCATAGTCCTTTCCAGTACCTACCAATGTAGATGACAAAACGAACGTTGATAATTTTCGAGAACGCGTTGCATTTGCAAAAAACCCATGACATTTTGTACTACTCAGAAACGTTGTTGCAAATACGCTTGTCTCCTATTATAAAAGCCGCATGAGCGACAGGCGTGACTCTAGTAATTAAGTGTTATTATTATAGCACGCGTTTATTAAGACGTAATACAATAGGCCACGATTAAATCTATATATGGAACGGAAGGAAAGCTGTGCGAAGTGGTAATTTGGAGTAAACTGATTATATATAGTCGTAAATATAATTGAACTATACTATAAACTAATACACTGCCAAGTGAAGATGATGATGAAAGCCGAATGGTACAATAAACATTTAGATAAAATAACATACTTACCAAATGTGAAAATTTAATTTTATCTACCCAAATATCATAAACCCTCTCTAATGCGTTCAAAAACCATAGGCAATGACCAGCATTACCAACCTGCAGAAACAAACGGAACTGTAATGAACTCATAACGCAACTGAAAACAGTTGCGTTATGAGTTTTAAATTTGGAACAGGTGTCAAATTCAAGTGAGTGTGCTATTCTAGTACCACCTACATTAAATCAGATATCGATAAAAAAAATAAAAAAACAACAAAAAAAATCCCAATTCAGTATGATTTTAATTATAAATCACACGACATTTTGATCTCGAGTGACACAAGAATAGTGACTTTGTTCGTTTGCCTATGATTTAAAAAAAATTACAGATATCCGAAACGCCGCCATTTCGAGCTGTCATTTGTTCGTTAGCTTTTTATTTCCAGTAATCCAGTTACGAGTAGACAAATTTTCTGATGAGTTCTTTATTTCTGTCGAAAATGAGTGATAGTGACTCAGAAATTGACATGAATACTCCGCCAGATATCGTAAATGCAGCGACGAATGCAACTAATAACCTGTTGGCACAAAAATCAAGGGCCAAGTAACAATGCAGGTCATTTCCCTATGGTTCCTGAACCCATCATAGAGCCCTTATGATATTTGGGTAGATAAAGTAGTGTATGCAATTATACATAATTAGGCATTACAACACTCGTGTGATGCTATTAAGAAACTCGCCTTCGGCTCGTTTCTTAAACCCACACTCGTGTTGTAATGCCCTTCATTATGCACAGTTGCATAAACTACTATTATCATTTTCTGTTCTTTCTGAGACCAATAACACACGCTAAGTAAAGAACAAAGCTAGAAAAAGGACAATTGAGAATTATTCAACAAATAGATATAATCTAAATTATCCTTCAGAAGCTTTAGCATAAAAGTATGATTGCACATTCGATACTTATCTAAGTACTTAATAAAACCTTTGCCAAGTAGGGCTAGTACTTAATATTACCTACATTACATGAATCCCGGCCTTTTCTCGGCCCCTTGCCAATATTTTCTTGCAAGACAGGTCTTAGGTAAGGTATTCGGATTCTGGTCCTGAGGTACGGAATCTGGTTTCACAAAAAGGAACTTTGAACCTCGCTTTCGAGCTTACCCACTGTACATATTATACAGTATCCTTAACCCAATCAGTGGCGTACCTATGTACGCCTAGCTTTAGGGCTTAGACTGTTCAGAAACTCTAAAATCACAAAAAGTAGTAAGTTATAAAGACAAGCCCGGTTTTAGGCTTATGTAAAAGTACCGCCAATACTCCCAATGTAATTCTTCTTCTTCAAAACTTCTATATTAGTTAGCCGTACTTATCATCTATTACATAAATGGTCTATCCTCCATTTTTTTGGACTTCCCCACCTTTTAGCTCCACATTTATACACAAAACTTTGGAAACATAAGTCTTAAAACCACTACAAAATCGAGTCACGATCGAACAAAAGTACACTCGATTTTTGGCAATTTCATGATAAAGTTTATCGTTCCATTCAGACTACACATTACGACAAATTCTTTCGTCCGTTTACCGTTAAAAGTTTTAAACAATCGAATCTCGAATATATTGGACACTTTGCTCACGATTGTGTGAATACCAATGGATGTTATTGCATCGTTTGGAAGCACACCAACATACATTGCCAATTATTTACATTTGTTTGTCTGCATCATATAAAACAATGCATTTAAGACCATTGCGTAAGGCGCGGGGCAAATACAAGTGGCGTATGACGTATGGCGGTGGCGCAGTTGCGCGGAGGGCGAGGAAATGGCGCCACTTCCTCGCCCTCCACCGCCATTCGCCATACGCCACTTGTATTTGACCCGCGCCTAAGACTGTCGATTTTGCTTCTGGTATTAACGCAGGTAGGTAATTTTCAAATCATAATACCTTTTTTGGCTGAAAAAGTGTTCATTCATTAAATTGTTGACTAGCTTTTCTTCGTGGCTTCGTTCACGTTATGTACAAATCTACTCACTGAAACGTTTTGTTATAACTTTAACCTATAACTCGGAGATAATGAAGTTTTCCATTAGTGAAATAATTTTCGGAATGGGATCAGTCGTTGTGAAGGTAACCTACCCTACATAAAAACAATTTTTACCTTTTTATAATTTTATTATACTTGATAACAAAATCTTGATTCAAAGCCTTATAAACTAAAATAGAAATTGGAAAAGAACTATTTCAAGATTGTATGAAATTCGCATGCTCTGCAGGCCTCATAACCGGACTATGATTATGACGCACAGGCAACAAAATTATTCCGCACAACAATGGTAATAGACGCGAAAGGGCAAATATGATTACTTATGACCTATAAATTAAGTCAGTATTAAAATCGCTTTGCAAAACGTTCAACAATTAATCCTAAACACTCAAACGTTTTAATTTTCATTATTCACTCATTAATATTGATGACTCGCACTGGAATGTGCAAGGACATTTTCACGACGAAACGTTGGCAAACGTTCTACGATAATTCTGAATAGACCTATAAAATCAACAAACAGACGATGGACAAGGAAAAACTACAATCCATACCGACTCATAGAGAGGAGACCTATGTCCTAGCAGTGGGATGGAAAAATGAGAGACTGATTATGCATTGGACAACAACAACAACGAAAAACTACGCGGACAATTTTCAACAACCAATGGATGTCAACTAAAAGATGTAAGTTGCCAAGTGGCTCGGTGGTAAACTGCTCCCATTTGCGAGTTGCGGTAAGTAAATGGGTTTGAATGCAAACAGACGAATTACTTTGTGTGACACTTAAAGTACTTACGGGATTAATACATCCGTGATTTTCTTGATTTTCATACCTCTTCAGTATTCCCGCGATCATGATGCTTGCAACAGCGTCGAAATATCGGGTGCTCGAAAAAACACAAGAAAATCACGGATATAATCCCGTAAGTGCTTTAAGTGTAGTGAAAAACCGTGAAGGCTAAAACAGTGTACTTGGTGTGATTTATTTCATCACCACTACTCTCAAAACGGTTAAGTAATGAAAACATCGTGAGGAAACCGGCACGTACCTACTAGGGAGGGCCTAATTCGAAGACTTGTGATATCTTGAAAATTAATAGTATATTTTATAACGAGGGACTAAACGAAGCCATTATATACCCGAGGTGGTTTGACACCCGAGCTTGCGAGGGAGGCAATGAAAGCGAGGGTATATTATATTGGCTTTTAGTCTCGAGGTGCAAACTGTACTTTTCACTTCGAGTGCGAGAAAAATAGTCATTTAAAACTGAACTTTACACTCGACAAAAATTCTGAACTGAGCGGTCAGTTTTTTCTTCTATCAGGTCAGTGACAGATTAACAATTGAAAACACAACACAAACTCTCAACATTTTCGCAATGATGATGATCCACACTCCACAGATGATAAATACCTACATTATCGCAATGCAATGCAATGCCTCTGTTTAGCAACAGAGGCATTGCTTTTTAAAATCAACGATGCACACAAACAATCATAATTTTTTCTCGCGTTGAAGGGTTCATTTGTTTTTTTTTTTTCAAAATACCGCTTCCTATTTGCATGCCAATTCGAAATTGAAATAAAACCTTTGTCAAGTTACTCTTTTGTGGCCATGTTTCAGAGTAAAAGATCGTTCCATTTTTAAATTACTTTTTACACCCTAGGGAATAAACAGTCACTTTAATCCCGCTTCGTAGGGCTACAACGGCGTACTTTTAGAGCATGAGAAGTGAACAGGCAGATTATGCTATGGACGAAAAACAACACGGCAACCAATGGACAGGATTCATTTTTGCAATCATATCTGTCCATCGGTCAACTAGTCCACTGTCTGGTCAGGGCCTTGCTTGTCCGTTGTTGCCTCACTTTCTAACTGATGCAACGAACACCGACCTATTTATTGTCTTCTAATTATGAGCGATGCGATATCTCGATCTCCCATCGAAGTTAAATCGATTGTTTTGTTCATATTATTAGCTCTTTCAAAACTTTGATCGCTCTCGATAAGTGCTTGCGATGTCGGTATTTCATAATGACTTTTGATTAAGTATTGTGAAATGAAGGATCTTTGGTCCTATTATCAACTTGGAGTAGGTACTAAGAAGTCTTTGTAAGTCAGAAGTATTATTATGGGACTATACATATTAGATGGTTGACTATTGTTTGCCCGAAGATTATATGCCATATTCATTATTTTCCCGAATTTCATTTACCCGAATTTCATTTTCCCGAATGTTTTATTTGCCCTAAAAGACATATGACATACTTTTAATTGCCCGAATTTGAGATACCATTAGATACGAATGCCATAAGTATTGTTTGCTTTATTTTTATGTGCAATAATAATTATTAGACATAATATTTAAATGGCATAACAAGTATTAGACAAACTTATTTATTCTGTGCATGGTTTTTTTTTCTGTGCATGGTTGATGGTGGGCTAGGTCGACGGAGCCCCGCTTCGCGGGGCTCCTACTTCTGTGTGGTTTATAAAAAAATAACCACGAAGGGGATGGCTATTCGCTCGTTTCGCTCGCTCACACGACCCCGCCATCCCCTTCTAACCTAACCTGTCCGAGTCGGGGTGCCCTAAAGTCCCAATAGCATCCAATTTCTCTTGATATAAACAACCGTTACACACCCGATGTCGATGGCAAATTATGTTATGGCATATCATAATTATGGCATGTGATAATTAGGGCTTACAATGATTATGACAAATTTAATGATGTTATGGTAAGTGACTTTATGGCAAATGAGAGTAGGGCAAATGAGTATTATGTCGTATGATATTATGGCTGTTGACTATTATGGCAAATGATATTAGGGCAAATAAAATTCGGGTAAACGGCGGTATACCATATTAGATAGGTATACTTTTAAAATGTTGATTTCCTTAAGGACAATTATAAGAAACAGTCACTCTTTGTATACTAAAATTTAACACCATTTACCGACTTACTTGTTATGGATAAGGTACCTAACACCTTTCTAGAAAATCCAGAAAAGAGTTTTAAAGCGTAGAATAACCATCACCTAAAGACCTGTAGAAGTAATCTGGCTAAATGGGGTATTATCGACCCGTCCCAAAGACATTGCCAGTGTGGAGCCCCGCTGCAGGAAATAGCCCACCTCCTATCTTGACCATCCAGCATTTGCACCTTCCGGATTTAAATGAAGCTAACGAAGAGCTGTGCAGTTAGTACTGGCTGGTAATATTTGAGTCCATCGACACGGCAAGAGGAAGATGAGGACCACCTTTTTTTTTTTTAGGATGTGTAATCATCAAATGACTTCTCCCACTCTGGGCGGAGCGGGAGTTAGTGTCCGACCTTTACTGACTAAAACCCATCCATGTTCCTTCTTTGCCCTTTATGTTCCGGGGCCGCGGTATCTCTTTCGAACAGGCCCGCAACCCCGGCAGGAAGATGAGGACCACCTAAAATTAGAGTTATGTAGGTTACTTAATAAAGTGCCTAATAATTTAAACAATTTTGTTTAAAATAAATTTATGATGTCATCTAAGTTAACCTTTCACTGGTGAATGGTTGAATATTCATCATGAGTCATGAGTCATGACGAATTGATGTCGGTTATCAAGATTTTGTGTTAAATATTCATGTTACTCAAATAAATAAATAAATATCGCTGGACATTAACACACAGCGCCACCTAGTGCCACACTAAGCAAAGCTTGTGTCGTGGACACTAGATAGTTGATATAATAAATAATAATAATAAAGAATTCAATATCATAGATAAACATGATTCTTTAAAACTAATATTTTCTTTTATAAACAAATTAACATTTAACTTTCTCCACTTGTATCAAAATGTACTACGAGTATTTTCCTTTCTGCTGCTTCTTTTTTCTAGGTATGGTCAAAAGCAAAGTTACTACTACAATTAAATGTTCGTTGTTTAAAAATTATCACTCAACGGGGTATGTTTCAGCTAGTTTATAGCTTACATCTGTAACCAAAAACAAATTTTACTAAAGCATCGTGTACGTCTAGACTCTAAACTATTCAAATCTGGTTTTAAGCTTGTCAATAAATAACACTAGATGGTGACGTCACTTCTTTAATTCAGCCAAATAAAAGCCAAACCATAGATCGACACTGGCCATTAATCTTGTGTCCAATAAATTATAATTAGAAGCGATTTTTGGAAGATAACTCGACTAAGCCTGTTATTATCAATGTTTGTTTGCGTGTCAATGACCTCTTTGTGAATAGACTTAATTTGTGATGGGTAAGTAATTATATGTCTTTCATTATTGCTGTGATAGTTTGACGGAAACCAGAAACTGTAAACAAGTCTTGTCTATGATTAGCCCGTCAAATCTGATGTTATTGCTGTGATAGTTTGACGGAAACCAGAAACTGTGAACAAGTCGTTGTCTATGATTAGTCCGTCAAATCTGCTGTTATTGCTGTGATAGTTTGACGGAAACCAGAAACTGTGAACAAGTCTTGTCTATGATTAGTCCGTCAAATCTGCTGTTATTGCTGTGATAGTTTGACGGAAACCAGAAACTGTGAACAGGCTTGTCTATGATTAGCCCGTCAAATCTGCTGTTATTGCTGTGATAGTTTGACGGAAACCAGAAACTGTGAACAAGTCTTGTTTATGATTAGCCCGTCAAATCTGCTGTTATTGCTGTGATAGTTTGACGGAAACCAGAAACTGTGAACAAGTCTTGTTTATGATTAGCCCGTCAAATCTGCTGTTATTGCTGTGATAGTTTGACGGAAACCAGAAACTGTGAACAAGTCTTGTTTATGATTAGCCCGTCAAATCTGCTGTTATTGCTGTGATAGTTTGACGGAAACCTGAAACTGTGAACAAGTCTTGTCTATGATTAGCCCGTCAAATCTGCTGTTATTGCTGTGATAGTTTGACGGAAACCAGAAACTGTGAACAAGTCTTGTCTATGATTAGCCCGTCAAATCTGCTGTTATTGCTGTGATAGTTTGACGGAAACCAGAAACTGTGAACAAGTCTTGTCTAGGATTAGCCCTTCAAATCTGCTGTTATTGCTGTGATAGTTTGACGGAAACCAGAAACTGTGAACAAGTCTTGTCTATGAATATTGACTCATTTAAAAGTACTTCATAGCCTTCTTAGCCATCCTATCATAACCTTCCTATACATTCTACAATATTGACATCAACTTACCAGCTAATCAAAGAAATATCAATGTCCATAAACAGAGCAAGAAACTATTATATTAACATGATTCGATACAAAGCTTCACAAATAACTGTACCATGACAAGGCGGGTGTGGCTACAGCATTAAATAGCTCCCGTAGAATGACTCATATTCCACATAATTCGACGTTCATCGCTGCATTTGTATTCAGAAGGTTACTGCAAATATTTGGCAAGTCATCAATGGTTACTGAATGCCAAGCCGTGGGGTAAAAATGTATTGTTGTGTTATTATCTTTATCTGTCTAGCCTTTTTTACTTTGATTAGGTCGGTTTGTAGTCTAACTAGAAGTAGCTGAATACTATTATTTACATGGAGTGTCTGCCTATCTGACCTCCAGAATCCAATTAGTGGGTACCATGATACCCTGAGGTTTACAGATTTTCGGGCCTTTGACTATAAATAAATAAATATCGCTGGACATTACACACAGCGCCATCTAGTGCCACACTAAGCAAGGCTTGTGTCGTGGTCACCACACATTTGATATACTACATATTTACATTTGTTTGTAAATACATACTTAATATTCATATAAACATCCATGACTCTCCCAAACAAATGTCCATGCTCATACCGGGATTCGAACCCGCGTCCCTAAGAACGTAGGGCAGCCTCACTACCGCTGTGCTATTCGGGTCGTCAACTATCCGTAACAACTGTAACGTGCTTTCTGAGCCTCGAAGGGATTCTGAACTAGTGAACATAAATGCCGAGACATTGTATAAGGTGTATGGTTATGTGTGGCTGTGTATGGCATGAATTAAATCAATTTCTTCAAATAACACACAACACTACGTACATAACTTATTCTCGACCACGTTCCACAACACGTGGACTTGGATTTATTTGCCTTTCTTCCTCGGTGAGCGGCGAATGCGAAGCGAAGCGAAAATTGTTAAAGGCTTACTTACCTACTATTTGCTTCAGTTAACAAATCTTACATTTCCAAATGTAATTGGCTTTTAAGGGTAGATTATACCAACCCAAACAACTTTTACCGAGGAGTTATTCTAAAAGATTTTCCTTACAAAAACAGTCGGCGATTGGTTGAATGACCACTAAGAAAATTAAGATGAGTACTCGTTGTTAAATTCATGTGGCTGAAGAACATAACCTCATTATATTAGCTTCTAGTCCTTGGTTAAATATTTAAGATGGTTTCAACTCTTTATTCATTCATTATTTAAAGAAAGATCCCGCATAGCATCGCTGATAGAACTTTGCAGCCCCACCCCATCGCATAAACAGGAACATTATAGAACATGTCAGTCACATAGATTCAGCAGCCCCACCCCATCAAATAAAAGAAAACATTATAGAACAAGCCAGTAATTTCGCTCAGCCGTCCTTGACTGCGCAGAGATCATCGACACTGGTTTGGCAAAATCCTAAATTAGTACCGACTTACACGTGCTTAGGGTTGGCAACTGGCAACACTACTTGTTTACTAAATTATAGGGTTTCCGTTATTAAGTTCTGGGTATTGATTGCGATAGTTTCCAATTTGTTATTGGAAATTGACTCACAAAATTGTTACTAGAAAAGGTTTAGAGAAGTTTCTCGAAAACTTGTCTGGAAATAATTTTCACGTTTATAAAAGCTTGTATTTGTATTCAGTTTTTCTTATTTCCTGAAGATTTATAAACATTTATTGAATTTAATAATTTTACTTATGACTTTCATTATTAAATTTTATTGTAATGTAAGAAAAATACAAAGAAAATCTTTCTAGAACAAATAATTGGAATATTTGGTTCATTTCTAATAGACGTTAACAGGGCAACCCTACGCAATAAAAGCGGTAGACACATAACCAGTTTTGTAGCTTTCAGGTTACGTACACGACATAATTTATAAAAATAAGAAAGGTGTACAAATGGATACATACAATCTCCTTGCTCATAAAACCTGACTTTATATTTCTTTGGTACCTACTTCATGTTACAAATTCATGTCAAGTAAGGAAAAAGTAAAACAATAATATTTCTCTTTTGCCCTTGTTCATCAAATAGAAAGAGCAACAATATGAAATGCACGAAAGCAGTGCAGCGATCTCTTTTTTGCATGAACAACAATGAATCATCAATGAAAGAGAGCTTTCTTTTTGAGAATGAAAAAAAAAATAGTTTCCAAGGACTCGATAGATGGCGTTGAACTGACTACATTACTAGGTGCCAAAGCCAATACGCTTGAAAAAACACATGTCACATACGTTCGTTTACTGACACTTTCGTTTGAATAAGCTTCCGAATTAGGTCCAAGTGAAATGATGTGACGTTCTGTTCTATACAGCGACTAGGGAAGAGTTGAAAAAGAAAATCCCTCATTCCACTACTATGGGTGATTCATCGTCTTCCATCATCTCCCAGTTTCGGGCGTCCTTTATCCAGGTGGTTCCCGCGACTTTCGGGGTCCACCATGGTTTCACTGTAATATACATAATCACGCCTAATATTCTCTCCGAATGGATAAGCAGAGGGTTTTACCTACCCTAGCACACCCACATTTTGCCAGTATGTTGAACTCCCATGTAATAGGGGCGTACCTATTATCAACAACCTGGGAGATATGCAAACTCTTTGGTTGCTGCTGAGAAATTCCTTATAGAAAAACCCAGTAAGAATTTGCCCGACCCGGGAAGCGAACCCAGTAGCTCAACTCTCTTGATTACGACCAAGGAACACACACACAAGAAACACTGTAAGGAAAATTCATGAATCAAGTTACAGTCACCATGAAATTAGTAGTGTAACATGTATTGGTGGGGTTGCTGGGGTTGGTTTTTGTCCATACAAAAACCCCCTTTTAACATAAAAGAATTAAATAAAAACATGTAAGTATTGAGTTTACCTACTGTGCCATTTTGTTTGTAATGAGTAGTTAAAACAAAACGAAAATGCGACGGAAATGCGCGAGCGCCTTGCGCCATAAAGATATAGCATTCGTACTTATCGTAAGCGGTTTAACTGTCTATAATATTTTATGTGTACTTACCAAAGGACTTTCATGTCATTGATTTCCTTGCTGGTTGCGTAGTTTTTCTGTCTACTATTCGCACAATAAAAGTAAGTTTGGTCCTAATGGTGTACATAAGCCTCAGATATGTATATTTTATTTCCCTTTACCGAGTAACAACATAATCAGCCCATAGTCATGTCTCCACTGCAAGGACACAGGCCTTCTCTCCATGAGAATGCTTTTACCAAGACAGCACGTTATTCTTCATGGCTCCTCAAGATGTATCGCCCAGAATATTCCTTAGAAACTGAAGAAGACTGACACTTCATTAAAAATACCACTTATTTAAAATGCTTGTTTCTTACCGTGGGTTAAAGACCAAACAATTATTCACTTGTACACACAAAGAAAATATCGTAAACAACGAACTATTTTTAGACGCCTGATAATCTTCTTGCTCTTCAAACGCTCTAGAAAAATAAACTGCGTGAATTACTATTTGCAATACTTATATTTAAATAGATAGATAGATTGTACTTAATTGTATACAAAAATTTAAACACAGCTAAACTTAGTGCACATGGTGTGGCGTACCTAGGGGCCAACAATACGGCAAGCCCATAAGGCAAGCAGATTGTTCAGAAACTCTAATTAACATCATGAAGAGTGGAGGTAATGAGGGCAAGCTTTTTGGCTTGTTTGAAACTATCACCATCAAGTGCACATCATCAGCCGATTAGTGTTCCCGCTGGGACACAGGCCTCCTCTCTATGAGAGGGAAGTACACATAAGGTACTAAATCCAGACTAATATACACACATAGGACAATAGTAAATACAACAACACAATACAATACAATAACAACACAAGAACTAGGTAACTAACTACCTAACCTGTAATTTCAATAACAAAAACTTTTCCATACTTGAAGTCCCGACTCGTCACTGTTCCGATTGGTCCACCAAAAAATTTTTCCATACTTGAAGTCCCGACTCGTCACTGTTCCGATTGGTCACCCAAAACTTTTTCCATAAGTACTTGAAGTCCTAACTCGTCACCAGAAGAAAACAAATAATTTTTTACCCTTGGATTTGATTTAAATCCCGATTCGTCACCAGAATGTGTTTTTTTAGTAAGAAAAATTTAGTATGATTTTTAAATCAATTTATTAACAACAACCTTAAACTTAATAACAACTGAATACTCTTGACATCAGCTACATAGGTTAGGTATCCTGGGACCTGAAGGAGGAATTGCTTTTTATCGACGGTCGCACACGAAACCGTGGACCACAGTTGGTTACTGAATATAGCGCTATCCTTGTGGATCAACATGATCCAGATTAATAAAATAGCATGTTTTTGACTCCAATCGAATATCAAACAACTAAGTTAGCAATTCTGATTGCTCAATATGGTTTAAGCCATAATAAATTACTTTTTATGATGACTGGTATATGTTAGATACTGATATTCTAGTCAATTGTGATTAAAATGAGTGTTAGGTCAATAAACTCATTCATTTTAAATGTATTCAGCAATAAAACTTGAAGCAAACGTTTAACGTTCATAATATCTAAACACCCTAATTTTCATAATATCTTGACTCTCTAAAACCCATATGCATACCTATTCTGAAAAAACTTACCCACTCGCATTGTCAGTCACAGTATCTAAAAAATCTGTATCGAGTATTATTTTCAATGCATCAAAAGAGTTCAGCTTGATACGCAAACTTTTTAAAACAGTTGATATCTGGCTGGTCAGAATTTAAAAAGACTGTTTACAATTAAAAAAAAGAAATCATTTCATATCGCAGAATAAAACAATCGCCAACCTAGCATCTCTAATTCCGTCACCCAAGTAATAATTTCAATGCAACATCAATTTATTTCACAATGATCCTTTATCTGATGTATCTTTTGTGTACGATCTTATTTATTTGTATTACTTAAACGATTTTATATAACTCGATTTTATACCAAACATTCAGAAAATTTGAAAGCGTTTAATGCCGTGACTAAATGGCAGACAGAAAGTGCACGGTTTGATGAAAACGAATTCAGTAATTCAGGAAATGAAATTATTGGCTGTAAACTTGAATAATTTGTGTCAATGAAATATTTGTGATTGTACAGATGTTGTCATTTATTAACGTCAGAAATATAAAAATAAAAAAATAAAATTAACTTAGCTGAATATCTTTTGAAGCATGTTTTATTAAAGAAATATATGATATGGTGTTGCTTTCTGCTGTGCCAATTAACACTAAATCTGAAATGTATTACTTTTATTGGATTTGAGGTTGTTTATACCACCAACAAGTGAAAAAGCCTGTAAATATTTAATGCACTCAAGGTGAAAGTAATACTCATTTTATTGGTCCATAGACCCCAAAAATAAATGCCAATCAAGGGTTTTTAATTTAAAATCTGCGTTCCAATTACGAACACTGATTTCTACTCAAGCAATTCTTTTAAATGTGCACATCACACTTGTCTTGGTAATGAGTTTGCGAAACAAACTGGGTTATAAAAACAAGAACGAAATTATTGAATCAACATTTTTGCGTAATCTACTGTTTAAATTAATTTTGATTTGTTCATTAATTTGCTAAAATCCAGAGGAAAAGTAGAAAGTATGATTGGTTTGACGAAATAACTGAATGCTTCGCCGGATCCATACTAACATTAAAAATGTGAAGGTAATTCTGTCCGTATGACTATCTGTAAAGTTTCTACACCCAAGCTTACTTTTTTATCTCGGAAGTTCGTTCCTGCAGCTTAATTTTCGCGGGTAAAGCCCTGGGCATAACCCAGTCCTCTATAAAATTGATTCATGAATGATTATTATTGCCGATTCATTTTTAATAGAGATGATAACACTATTATTCATCGATAAAGGTGCAGCGAACAGATTTTATCGATTTCATTTATCGGAAGTGTCGACCGATAAAAATCGAGTACCTCTAAGGACTTGGCAACCTCTGATAAGCAAGGACTACTAGAACGGGACATTATATCCATATTTATTTACAAATAGTCAGAACAATTATAACTAACTACTGATTGCAAAACTTTTTCTTGTAAAGTTTATTTAAGATAGCGGACGTCATGCGGTTTCACCCGTGTAGTTCCCGATCCCGTGAGAGTACGGGGATGAAATGTAGCCTATGTTACTCAGGGTGAATGTACCTTTCCAACGGTGGAAGAATTATACAAATGGGTCCAGTAGTTTTTGAGTTTATTCGTTACAAACATATAAATCTTTCCTTTTTATAATATTTTAATAAATATTGAAGTATAGATACAATTCAAATCACATAAACTTATTCAGCAAATCTTGAATTTTACATTAGAATAGCTTTCATTTTTATGTTCAATTCGTGTGTGACTATCCTATAAATGCTATAACATATTATATGATTTTGATTGAATTGCCTACTAAAACATATCATCGTTTTATCTGTTGGCTAGAATTGCTTTGGATAGAATTGCCATTTTAACCAAATTTACATCCAATGATCCATGACCTGTGTCGCAGAAACAAACTGTTAGTATATACTGATCCAGGGAATAGGCCTCACCCTAAAAAAACTTATACTTTCAACAATCATAAATTCAGATTCGATTTAATGACATGATAAATACGAAGAAATACAGTTTTCTTTTGGTTTTCTTCATTTCACATCATTAAATCGTTTTTATGGCTTGAATACAATTACACCAAGGCCATTCCCATAGTGCATGGGTACTATAAAGGCTGGAATGTCGTTGGGGTGGCTTCGAAGGTCGACCACAGGCGCACCTGCGTGTCCTGACACTCGATATCATTGAAAATATTATAATGCACATGCAATTTTGTTATACTTTACGTTTATGAAGTTTTAAGTTGCGAAATGTGAGGTACGGTCAGCATTCACTCGATTTATGTTGTCAGTCTTATAAGGACATATTTATAAATATAATCTGTGGTTAAAATTGGCACAACATAATAAAATATGCCGCTTTTCATGCAGATTTTTGAGTAACCTTTACTTTTCATCTGTATCAATTTATTTTCATTAATAAACTAAAGAATCGACTTTCATTGCTGTCCTTACCAAGTTTTTTGACACAGCATGAATACAATATAGGTTATAGACACAATCTTGGGTGTAAATGTTATTATCGATAGTCGTTACACAAAAGTTATGTCCAAGAAAATATCGAAAGTGTGGATAAATAAAACTGAGTGAAATATAAAATGGCATGAAACTTAATTCTTTTTTATCGCACTACTTATGCAAGGTGATCAAGGAAACATGAAACGGTTCCCACTTTGTATTTCAATTTCATTCAGTAATTTACGAATTTTTAAATGGATGCTGAACTGGTTTTTTGAAACTCGATTTGCGGAATTACGTTTGCAATCGCTTTGAGTAAGAATTGGTAAAAAACCGACACTAATTTATTTATTCAAACCACCTAATAGGTACCCATACTTTAGCATACTTACATCGATGATAAACAAGGCAAGTAGACATGCACATTGTCATTGAGGATTGTCTACATTATAATCACGACCAATATGCAAACATTTACTTAATAATTTTTAGAAGTGTATTTCTCCTACTGTTCAGCTGTTACAATCGTTATTTCCCGCATAAATTGCGTTTAAGTTTTGTAAAGTGCCTGAATATTGGTGCTCGTGACAAGGATCATTTCAGGCTCGATTAAAATAAAAACTAACTTAAGCCGCCATCTTATTCTTTCAATTCATTTTCCAGAGACAATCTGTCAAATGCAACCAGCCAACAACCTCCCGCCAATGTCATTCAAGCGCCAAAATATCCTTGTAGCATTTTTACTAAGCCTTCATCAACATCATAGACAAACACCCTTATCTCAATCACAGCTTCATCGTTCAATCGTTCGATCTGATTCGTTCAACTTCTGTCACCGATATTATTCATAGATCAACACAACTGATGAATGGGTTCCGCCACAGGGGCGCGGGCGTGTGAAAGTGGAAAACTACCATTGTCCTTTCTACAATAGGTTAACGCAACTATATCGGAGTGAAAGTTGTTCGGAAAGGTCTCTTGTGATGCTGAACTTAAAGATTTTATTTATAGACTTTTAAATGTTGATGCTGTTCACACATTTGGTAATGTGAAGGGTAAAACGTTGTATTCGTCATTCTTTATCGCGTCTTTGCCTTGGCAGTATAGGTTCTTGGAAATTGTCTAACCAAAAGTTTTTTGTACATAGGTACTTAATGTCAGTATTATCCAGGGTCTTTGTAAATAAACCTATATAGTCCCCAGTCTCTCTCAACATCGCAATATCTACTTTTAGAATTATATATTATTATACGGAATTTTTCTAAACGAAATAAGCTTGAAAACAGAGTTCGAAATAAACTTGCCTTTAGTTAAAGATAGTTGCACTCGTTTCACAAATAGTGATAAGTTAGCTCACAAGTGCTATAGTGGCCCAATTTCTCGAGTTGCCGTACCACGATAACTTGTTGACATACTCCATATTAAACTCAAAAACACAACATCAACAAACATTACAACACCTTTATTAATAGTCAAATTAACAAAATGATTTATGGCTGATTATGTGGTCCTGGGTTTTGGCGTGTTTTATTAGTGACATTCCTGCCTGACCCCTCGAAGATAACACACGGAATGGTAATAACAATGGTATCAATTTTAAATGCATTTCAAACTGATCAAATTTGCATTATCTGTGGCACAATTCGCTATAGTTCACCTATTAATTGATTTCAAATTATCGAGTTTCAATTTGGAATGCAATTCTAATTACATTCGAATAATTTGAATACAGGCTGGTTTTTTGACGCCTCAAACGAACAAACCATCTGATATCAAACTGCGATCATCAATCCGCTTGCTAAATTCCTAATTTAAATTTGTCATTGCCCTCCCGTATTCAGCATGTATATCTACGAACCAGTTTTATAGACTAGCGCCAGAGCGCCATCATCGCAAGTTTTATACGACTTGACAAAACGTTAAGAATTTCTTTATTGAGCAAGTTTGATTTTAATGTATTAACATAAACCTTTTGGAATCGTCATATTCCTCCCCTTGTTCCATGTTACAAAAATTCTCTAATCGATGTTGAAAACCGCATCAAAATCCGTTATGTAGTTCAGAAGAACAACGCAATCACACAGACAAAAACGAAAGCACTACTTAGGTATAATAGTTTAGACACAGAATATAATTTTAGAATGCCCTGCGGTCTTTCCAAGCGGACGAACTGCTACAAAAATCAATTGAATTCGATTGATGAGTTCATAAATGAAACATTGACAAAATACCGATGCGAATTCGGACATGTTTTTCAACAAGTTTTATAAATAACTCTTTTCCTTTTGCAGGTAAGTCACCATGACTCAATGGATCGCAGCGACATGACATCGGCGTTCTGTAGTAAGAATACTTCTTTTTATTAGTGGTGTAGGACGAATGTGGATTCCGTCGAGTCGACGAACCCTCGATTCAAACAATACATGAAAGACACAATTCTTGTTTAGATGATTATTATTACCAATTAGCCATTTAAGAGTCTTGAAATAACTTTACTTTTAATGATCTGATTAGCAAAAACTGTTTTAGTCAATTTCAAAATGCGAATAACAGCAAAGTTTTTCATCCTATCCTATCCGATTACCCTGGTATTTGATACCAATTCCTTTACCATACAATGACGAATCTAAAACAAAAATTCCTAACACGACTGTCTCTCGGCAGATTGAAGATTAAACTAAGATAAGCCACGCGCGGATTTTGTGGACATTCGCTATCTTTTAATTGAGTTTTATTGTTTTGGTGTTTGTTTTTTTTGCACATGTTTCTGTACCTAACCTGCTTCAAATTTAACGAAATCATATCGAGTTTATATACATTTTCATAAATAAAAATAAACTGGTCCGTAAATGTGCTAATATTACTTGCTCATGAAGACAAATTAAAACAATTAGTTTTGCATGAATCATTTAACAAGAAATTAATATGCGAAAATCGCAACTATTGTCGTCGAAAACGTTCGCTATCTCAAATAGTATCGCGACAGTCACAATGGACCGCCATCGCCAGTTATTCGATACCGTTATTCGAATCGATAGTTTACTGTTAACATTATCACGACTCGGTTTAGACTCGATTCGTGCCCGTTTCATTTTGAACTTTTTTATTGACCTTGCTGAGAACTTTTTCGACTGTAACTTTTTAGGCGATGGATCACTTTTGGCCTGGGAAGTTGATAATTCTTGGAAGTTGATTAGAGTCAGTGGAACTGTACTCTTTTGAAAATATAATGTACCTATATTGCAGTAAGAAACTGTAGTTTCAACTAGAATCAAAGGAAAATTTGTTGATCCTAATAACACTCAAGGCAATCAAACCGATACCACATAATATGAGTAAGTAATATGCTTTAACGGTTAAAACCCTTCTAACCTTTTTTTACCCGATTTTAAAAACGTTATGTACTTTTTGCTTTCTTTCATAATTATTAGGCGATGAAACCCAGAACATGCAAGGGAACATAAGATGAACGTAGATTTATAAGTACTTACTTACTTATTTTTTTTTTCTTTCTATATTAACAACGAATTTAAAAGTTTTATCATAATACTCCTCTCTAAAACGACAAAGCTTCTGTTCACTTTTTACGAGGCCAACAGTTTTGCACTCCACGATTAGTATTCACCACTGCTGCATGCAATCTGAAACGTTTACTAATGTATGTAGATGAGACATAAAACTTTTCTTCCCGAACCTTCTTTAACGTAAATCACGAAGGCATTAACGCTGTCAAGCGGGTTTTTTTTCAAGTTCTGAAGCCTTGGTGTTCAAGATCACGTTGCGAAGATTCATTGCTTGTGAAGTCTATGTGTCTTCGTATTGTCACCAAAAAAGGCGATATGTTTATGTAAAGATAATTTTAATGGCTTTAAATTGTGTGGTGGTATGGAAAGGAATTACGTTGCACTTCTTCACGCGTAGGTGAAGGATTTTGATAAGGTGGGTGGGAAGTATTTCTTTTTTCCGCCATTTGGAATTACTGGTCTTCGTATCCGGCTCGAAGGACCATGTCCACGATTGTATACCTCCTTACATTAAGTATTTTCCTTTGTGCAAAAATTAGTATGTTGGGATTTATGCATTAAAGATGAGAGTGGAAACAGCGGTGCCTATTTTTAAGTGTTTCAAAGGAATTTTGTGATCTATGCTTGTCTTTAAAATTGACTAGAAATGACTTCTTTATAAACATAATGCCGGTTTGAACGATGTCGTGGACCAAATTGCAGGCACCGCGACCCGCTCTCAAGATGAGCTCTGGCATCCCGTTTCCATAACTACCACAGACAGAGACACATGTATTCCGCTAGATTAGAGTAGAAGGGACAGAGATAGTGCGTCCCGTTTTAAAGCGCATGTTTGTTTTGAGGTATCTTGGGTGCTTAATCACATCTTTGTAATGAATATCTAACTTGAAAATGTACTTTAGTAAAGACTTTGATTTTGGAATGGTTTGAGGTTTTACTACAAAATGCATGCTTTAAGGGTATCTTAGTAAGGAAGTATGTTTAAACATAAGCACTTTTGGAGCATACCTGGCTTTATGAAGTCTAATCCTACAAAATGTGAATCACATTAAATACCGACGCGACGTTGAAATTCAGGTTAAAAGACAGACGACGCCAACACATCAATCTGACAAACTTTTCGAATAGATTTACAACTTTTACCTAAAGACTGTCAAAGATTTACAATTGACAGTCGGGTGGAAATCATTTCAGTGTCGAAAATAAGTTTTTAAAATAAATAATCGAACCTGCAGTACAAGTACCTACGTAGGACTCGATTCGATATTTTTTTTGCAGTTATTCTTGATACTTGCACTGCTGTAACGTATCAAGATTAATTGAGAATTAAGGTACCTATCTTGATTTCACAATGCTGAAGTGTAAAATGGTGTCTGTCTCTAGATTTTAAGATAATGTTATAGTGACGATAACAAGAAGACATTTACGACCTACGATTTCTGATAAACAATATTTCGAAACATTATTTCCTTGTTCACCTTCTTGGTAAAATAATACGTTTACGATTATGTTACGTATCATTAAATAAATCTTGTTAAATTAATTAAGATTTAACATACGATGGAATTGACACTCTCAATTTCTGTTGAGAACTCTGGTGTGTACGAGTAAAGGATTCATTTACCTACTTGAGCTTAAATAAGTACATGTACCAAAAGGTTTAATATTTTGGAATCTTACTTAAATATTTATTATTGGTTATCTTATTTTATTATCATATAATATTAACCTTACTATTATTAATTTTACTTAAATATTTACCTTACCCTTTTACTTAAATATCCATCGATCGAATTTTGGTTTTACAACATGCCGGTTTGCTTACAATGTTTTACTGTTGTTTTCAGAGCATAAACATCTCGCTTTTCAATCTCTTATGGGTTAAGCAAAGGTACACCTTACAGTACACCCAGATTTTACTAGTTATGTTTAAGTCCTATGTAGTAGGGGGCAATCCTATTGCCATCATGTTACCTATATTAGAGATTATTTAGGTCTTAAAGATTTTAAAGTAACAAGTTTGGATCAAAGTTTGTACTTAGAGGAAGAGTGATTTTGAATGTTAAATGCTTGCAAATTTTAGGGTCACTATTAAAAATATGAATCTGAAATTAACACTCTATTATTATTATGTAATAAAATTAAGTTTTTAAGAAAATATCGGTACTTTAAAGTATGAAATAGAATTAATGAAAGAACCTCACTACCCAGTAACGCCATCTAGTGAGCTCAAAAACAATAGTTATCACTGAAGACTACAGTCATTTTCTATTTCTAGTATAACATGAAAATACATAACAATGGCAAAGACTAAGGAACGATTGAAAATCATACTAATAGTATTTTGTAGCACGAAAAAGGTAAATGCTAAGTTTATTCACCTTTCCGCCTGTTTTCGCTAATTAACTCATTAAGCGCCTAATTATGTGCGATTCAAGTTTAATCTATACTTACGCATGAATAAATAAGCGGTCGAATAAATATTGATATTTACAAATTATAGGTTTTCGAAGGAAAGTTCTTTGACGCTGATCAAATCGTTTCTTGGGGTTACTGGCCGCTGTTAGGTTATTGAAATATTCAAAAACTACCGAAACTAATTTGATGATAACCGCAGAAATCTAAGTTCTTTAATTTTAGCTTAGAACGAAGATAAATAGGTAACCGTATACTGACATTGGCTAAACGTAGTGTTTTGATGGGTCGATTAAGATCACTCTTCTACATATTTTCCTCTGGCCGCACACTTTTCTGTGTGTCCAGCGCCTAAGTTGTTCGTTTGTTCTGCGTTGGACAGAATCTTAAGGTTTTTACCGTGTGCGGTTAGGTATCTGTCAGTTTAAATTTTAATTTAGCCTATAATATCAGTACTTACACGCATGATGAGTACTTTGTATTTGCCACTTGGGTTTTCTAAAACATCTAAACATTTCGTTAAGTATGTTCAATTTGTAGTTGTCACAATATTATTTACTGTTACTGTTACCCTGTTTCATTCCACTGCTAGCAAAAGCCTCTTCCCATGGTTTTTAAATGTATCGACCTAGGGCTAATGTTACTGGTTGGACACAAATTACTGACGTTGCTCAGAAAGCCAATAAGCTGAAGTAGGACTGGGCTGGTCATGTTCGCCGTATGCCCGACGAGCTGTGGACCAAAATAACCACGATGAGAAGACCTATACATCCAGAACGCGACCGTAGTAGACCTTGCAGATGGCGAGACGACCTGGAGAGAAATCAATTACATCCTAAATATACTGTCCTAAAAGTCTGACAACCAGTCTTATCAGGGGGTATCGTATTTATTACCCAGAACTTACTGGGTGGTGGAGGTCATACAGGCAATCGCTCCATGTAAAATATTAGAATACTCAGACTAGACTGAAAGCCGACCCCAAGATAGTTGGGAAAAGGCGACAGACGATGATGATGATCTTTGTATTTTTTCCCCAAACCCGATCAGATCAAGGTCCTTGTTCATCAAAAAGATGACAGTCTGATTATTAAAAGCTAAAAAGAACTTTTATGCCTTAACGAGGATATCCAAATCTACGTGGGGATTGTCATTTTTAACTTTAAAGACCATCTACGTGGCTACTTACTTGGGTTGTATGTGCTACGGGGCACCTGTTTGGGCCGATAGGGCCACCATAGGAGCGGTGCGACGTAAATTGCTTCAAAGCCAGCGTTTGGCGTTGATATTCTTATGCAAAGCGTACAGGACGGTTAGTACCGAAGCTCTTCCGGTGCTTGCGGGTGTACTTCCAGTCGATCTGGAGGTGCAGCGGCGGGCTGCAATGTACTATAACGCGCGTGAGACCACGGACGCAGACTTTTTAACCGTACGTGATCGTGCTAGGATTTCTAGATTATTCAAACCACAGACCGACGTCTGGGAGGAACTTTTATCTGAATGGCAATGTAGGTGGGACAATTCCATCAAGGGCAGGCACCTCCACCAGTTCTTTCCATCCGTTCGTGAGCGGCTGGACAGGACATGGCTGGAGGTTGATCACTGTGTTGCCCAATTTCTCACGGGCCATGGCAACTTTAAGAGTAAATTATTTTCCTTCAAGCTTGTTGACTCGCCTTTTTGTCAATGTTCAACATCTGACTGCGAATATGAACAATCTGCTCATCACATTTTGTGGGAGTGTAGTCTTTGGCAAAATGAACGCAATATTATGTTGGATAGTGTACAGGTTACATCCGGAGTTATTTACTATACGGACCTTGTGGAAACTGGAGCAAATTTCCGTGCGTTCAAGCGTTTTTGCCATACCTATTATTGGAATCAAATATAACAGCTCTCAACTAGGACCCATTAACGTTAATATTTATCCGTGGTGCTTGGTAACTGGGCCTATCCCAGTTGTAAACGTCCCTTTGTGCCTATTGGCCTTGTTTCGTTCTGTCTCCTGCTGATATGGAGGGAAGTGGAAATTACAGTTCTTTCCTACTCCTCCGCTATACTTTCTGATTAATTTCGTTGCGGGATCCAAGACAGTTAAATTCATTCTCTGGGACTTCGTCGAGCTTCATTGTCTCGGCGCTTTTCTGGTGGTCGCCACTGTTGATTCTGGCTTTCAGGAGTTACAGTGGTTTGGGCGTGTGTGGCGGGCTTGTCCCAAAAAAAAAAAAAAAGTCTGATTATCTAAAACAGCTGTTTGTCACATTTTTGTATGGTAATATGCCACAGTAACAGCTGTTTTTAGATAATCAGATTGTTATCTTTTCGGTGAACATGGACCTTACACTCGGTCAGTTTATTAATCGATCGTCGTCGTTTAAAATCAAACGCACTCACAATGCGAATGAATGAGTTATTGTTTGTATGATGTCCCCCTTATTGTTCGTAATGAGGGGTAATTAAATACTCTGTGACTCGAATAACAATACGATGATGTTTATAATTAAACAAGCAATGAACCTGTCTGTCTGTTCTGTGGGATTGTGGAAAATTAGTAAGTACCTAAAATCTAAATATTTTTTTTAACACAGTTGTTTGGTCACTATGTGTCGCCAAGAGGCGTACAAAATATGGTTGCATGCAAAATATAATAAAATTAAAGAGCAAGATTAATTGCACAGATTCTTCTTTCATAAAAATATGTTTTACGGACCGCTGTTAGGTCCACATCGGTAGAACGTTTTAGATTTGGTTTAAACAAATTTAAATACTTACATCTGTCGTAAATGTTGATTAAAGCATAATAATTATTCAGGGATTTGCGGTGCAAGCAGACTTTACTCTGACTTCGTACAGCACAAACGATTACCAATCAAGTTAATAGAAATTTCCAGTAAGAGATACTTACAAACAGAAAAACCGACACGTACGAAACTCATCAGACTTCTAACAAATAAAACCTAACTGTCATCAGATTTATCTAGAAGTCCCACTATGTTTACAAAGAGTGCATTTTTCGCGCATTTGACATAAGACATGAAGGCATGCGGCTTTCTCACGGCCCTTCAGTATTCAGAGAAGCACGTACTGACATTGCCGAGCTGTGAATGTGAAATTATGCCGATACTCGGACACGCATCACACAACCACCAAACACTTACTATCTAACCTACCACGGAACTTTGAACCTTATAGCAATGAGCTAAGAGCGGAAAAAACTGTCTCAGCATAGAAATGTAAACTGTGTTTTGTGACACGAATACTCATTACCACAAACGGATTACAGAGTTGCGTCATTTCTCTGTAAAAATATTTGGTTCTGTGTCTGTAAGTGTCTATTATATTCTATGGGTGTACTAATTTGTATGGGCCCATTCAAATTGCTTTATAATTAGGTGCATGGCAATGTTGTTCTCATATGAAGTATTTCGGGGTTGACTTTCTTTTCTAGAATTTTCCGGTGTAGTGAAAATTAGGCGTTTGACTACAGTTACGGTAGAAAGTTAAGTAACATTATTTTGGGTGAGACTCTTTGTTGCACTTTGTGTTTATTAAACTTTTTTAATGCGATTTCTTTTACTGACAATAACTGGCCAATGGTGTCGATTCTGTTGTGCACAAACTAAACTTAATTTAGGCTATTACTATCTTTTTCTCACTAATAAAACGAGAAAGAGACGGACGACATTTAGAGCTGTCAAATTTAATTCGAACTAATATTTCCATACAAATGAAGGGTGCACGTAAAAACATGTCGACTAAAAACACGGTGAAGCGCAAGGCATAAACTAGTTTGACATCTCTAACTTAGTGCATACCTAGCTATAGCCGTCCTTTTCTCGCACTGCCTTTTAGTAAAAGATAACAATAGTCTAAATTAAGTTTAGTTTGTGCACAACAGAATCGACACCAATAACTACCAAATCAGAGAAAAAAAAAATCAAAAGTAAATAAACAAATATGAATAAATGGTTTGATTTGAAGACACATTTTGTAGAATTCCATTTTCAAATTGCGACACATCAACAGCATCAACTGCTAAATCATAAATTCAAACCTAGAGCGTTAATAACCCTAAAATGCACACTGCACATTGTAGAGAATCGAGCGCAATCGCGTCAGCTCAAATCTGGGCTATCGAGTACGACTGTCGCCTGTGCTTGTTACCCATGTACTCGTGTACTCGCGTTATCGACACGAGATACCGTTTACTGACGGTAATTGAGCAATTACATTCCTTACAACATAGTTTTCACTATAGTGCACTGAGTCGTACCATTTTGGAGTAGATAAATACTGTCATGAGCACAAATATGGAGGTATTCCAGTAGCAAAATTAAAAAGATATTAATTTTCCTTAAAATTATTTTTTTTTTTTTAAAAATCAAATACTTAGGCTCAGTGTAACCGACTAGTATTTAGCTGTATCCATTTTTTTATTTTTTTTATTACAAAACATAAAAAAATGTTCTTGACCTCGATCATGTTTGATGGAAAGCAATGAAAGAAGTCTATCATGGAGCGAGCATGCCCAGAAGATGCCTGTTCACTCTTGTTTTTAGACTGGAAACCGATCCCAACAGAGAAGTATTGAAAGGAAATCGCCTTTAAAAGTTGTAAAGTGTGCTGTAGCTACATATTTTAGTGCTCATGATTGTAGTCATGTTTTGATAGGTACCAAGTGTATAAATTTATGCAATTAATAAATCGTTTCAGGTGGTTTAAATGTACAATCTGTTTTGCCGTTTTACATCGATTAGATTGACAATTTGTTTTAGTCTACAGTTTTAGTGTCAACAGCTACACCACGTATAAAAGACATCATAACACCATTGTAATTACGTCCATCCTATCCTATCTTCCACATGTTGTAACAGCCAATAACAGACCGGTATTCTGCTGCAAACGGGTTCTAACAGAAAATAAACCAATAGCATTCGAACATTGAATACTTGCCCTCTTATCGCATTCCGTTGTGGTCCATTTCCCGTACTTAACCCTCACACTGTCGTGGGATACACACCTGAATGAGTCTGGAACTATTTTCCTGGATTCTAGATTATTGTGGTTTAAAACCACGCATTTGATACCTGCAACATAGCGAAAACAGAAATAAATCATATAAAAGGCGTAAATGATGATAATATTCTGGAAATAAATGTTTTTTGGGGCTACATTAGGGATTTCGATAAATCCCTAGAATAATTGAATGTGAGTTTTATTTCGAAACAGATTTTTAGTGTGTGCTCATACCCCACTTAACGTCATTAGGGCATTTGTATATTTAAAACTTCAGCTGAGATGAATCTCTGAATCAATACAATACGCTAAATGCGAACTAAAATGGGACCTTGTTTGCCGGACGGTCAGCAAAACTGTGGGCCCGCATATCGCAAAACTGGAGCCCTGAGACAACAAGGGTCGCGAGCGATCGAGGAGAAGACGGTGGGACACCTTGGATGGCTTTATCGTTATTACATCAAGAAAACTGGAAGGAATGAAGGGAGGTATTTGCCCAGGAGTGGGGCAAAACAGGCCAAGCAAAAAAAAATAACTCTTTGGTTCCGGCCCCTACTAAAGTCATTTTTTTTATTAGTCCCTATGGTATTTCCATCGTCGGTTTTACCATGACTACGTTAATTGTCTTGTCTCATAAAAACCATGCTTCATTCTCTCTTTCAACTCGAGAAAATGACTATGTAGTGGAAGGCGGCGGCCCATTGCTTTCAAGAATGCAACGGTAACCCTTTCCCTTGGTCCACTTACCCGACATGCAAGGAATGACAAGTGGGTGACAGGTACTACCTAGTGCACTGACGGTCTGTCACTTTTCACCCTTATATCAAAAGAAATAAAGTTGAAAACTGGTCGACTGTCATCGGACTCGGTAGTAAATTCCATGTTTTTCTCCTACAGTCAGATTAGCGTGGGATTGTGGACAGATGAACCAATATTTCTGACATTTAGAAACGGACGTCGCTGATTGCTTTAAATCATAATAGGTGTCTAATTTACATATTTATAAATTGTTTAATTTAATTTGGATGATATTGCGGCACGCGTTCTAGTTCTTAAGTATGAAAATCAATCTTTATGGCTTGAAGTTTGTTAGTTAAGAACTTTATGCTTATTAACATTTTCGCATAAAATTTGCTTTTATTTTGTGTTCAGAATGGTTCATCTAAATTTCATATTAAAATGTTGATTGAATCACGCAGTGATCTTTTTAGGGTTAAGCATATAAGTAAAGGTTTTTTTATAAGGATCTCAAATCAGCCTGTAAAAGGTCAAGAAAGAAAAACCTCTTAGGTACTTCTTTTTTTTAACTTCACTCTGTATGTGCATACCTACAGCCGTTTTCATAATTAGAAACTCTTTATTTAAAAACAGTATCCAGAGTTCCAAATTCAAAAATATCTGCAGTAAGTACCTATACAATTCTTTCTTTTTTGTAAGATAAAGTCTGGTAACATCCTTATTCCGCCAACTGAATATCCCACAAACAAAAACGAAGAGCCTATCAAATGCTTAACAATCATAATAAACAACGTAGTGCGTGATTCGGATCGTGCCCAATGCGCATCCAATTAGCGCCCTCGTTATAGTTTGCGGGACGCTTCGAGGAATGTCGGTTACGTAACGTGTCCGTAACGGTGTACTCACGTTAGCTGTGAGGCCTGTGACTGAGATACCGTGCGAAGACGGTGACATTCTACACTCAGCTGCACTTGTACATTTAGTTATGAGAGTGACAGCTGTGACCTGTGAGAGATGACAGCGTGAAGTTGGATGTATGATAGCCCTAGTCCTGTATCATTAGTTAAGTAGTGGGTTGGAAAAAATTAAGTTGAAAACTAACATCACCTTTGATGCTTTATTCGTTTTTGTACAACCGATGTCGCACCAAACCGAAGAAAGAAAAATTAATCCTATCAGAGAGCAGCGGCGGCCCAGTGGTGGCAGCCCCGACTTACAAACAGTGAGTCGTGGATTCTAACCCAGACAGGCGCATTACTTTGTGTAATTTATTTAATCACCTCTGCTCTCAAAAACGGTGAAGGAAAACATCGTGAGGAAACCGGCATGTCCTAGAACCAAAAAAATCGAAGACGAGACGTGACATCGACCAAACCGTACGGGGCCCGCGTGGTGGATTATATAGCCCATACGCAAAATACGCGTTTTGACGTGGAGTTGCGGATACCAGCCCGTTGTACAATACAATTCCTATCCTTCTTATCTTACTTCTTACTAATATCATAAATGCGGAAGTTTCTGAGTATGGATGGACCTACGTCCATACCACCAAACATACCTACGTATATTTGTTACTTTTTCACGCCAAAACTACAGAACGAAATTGGATGAAATTTTGCACACAGATAGTTTATAACCTGAATTAACACATAGGATATTTTTTATCCCGGTAGCAAGATCCCATGGGACATTTATCAAACTTCACGCGGACGAAATTGTAAATAACTTAGAAAAATAGAATTTCGCGAGCTATCCTAGAGCCATAAATATTTCATTAAATGGCAAAATGAAGAATATTATAATAATAATAAAAAGTTTATTTCAAAACAATAACACGACACAAGGTTCACAGGTGAAACGATGGAAGCTGCAAAAGAATAAACTGTAGCGCAGCCACCAACGCCTTCCTCCAGATTATAATGGAAAGATGTTCCATACAAAAAGTGCTTACAGTTATTTAGGTTTACTTAATTAATAACAAAAAAAAAAACAAAATAGTATAATAGTGTAATATTCACTCGATGTTTGACATAACGTGCCTAGCTAAAAATAACCTTATCATTATTACATCAAGTCCTAAAACTCTTAGCTTAGTGATGTTAATTTAGTCGAAATGTTTGAGCAAAGTTTCCGTTGATAATACAGCTTCCTTCCTGTGTTATCATTCGTGTGCGTTCGTCTCGTATGTAGTTGTTATATTAGGTACTTACATTTTTTTTTTGGACTGTAAATCATCAAATGACTCCTTTCACTGTGGGCGGAGTGGGAGGGAGTGTCAGACTTTTACTGACTAAAACCCATGCATGTTACTTCCTCGCGGCCACGAACAGCCGGCTCTTTCGATCAGTCCCGCAGCCCCGGCAGGATTAGGTACATACCTACTAGTGTTAACTGTTTTTCATTAGAGTCTTACCGTGTAGGTACGTACTTAGTTAAGATAAAGATACATAACATGACATACATTAACATCACGCCTTTATTTCCGAAGGTTTACGACTCCGTAGCTGCTACTGAGAAATTCTTGATGTATTGGGTTTTTCCGGCATTAACTCCTGATTTCATCATCATCATCATCATCATCTCAGCCGAAAGACGTCCACTGCTGAACATAGGCCTTCCCCAAGTGTCGCCACATTGACCGGTCCCTTGCTACTCGCATCCACCGGATTCCCGCAACCTTCACCAGGTCATCGGTCCACCTAGTGGGAGGTCTTCCAACGCATCGTCTTCCGGTTCGCGGTCGCCACTCCAGAACTTTTCGGCCCCCGGCCATCCGTTCTGCGAGCAATGTGCCCTGGCCTGATTTCATAACTCAATGAAATATGTTATGATTTATATTGGGCTGATGGCAATAAATTCGAGCCCGATCACGTCCGTCCACCTCCCATCACATGGGACTTGTGATGAAATGTGAATTCTCCCTTTAATACAATATATGCTTATGTTTGCCAGTAATTAACGTCTATAAGGCAATGTTTCTTTTTCTGAAAAGTCCATGTTTTTACCATTAATTTGGTCTTCTAAGTAAGCCATTTAAACTGATTCTCAGAGCATGCAGTAGTGACACAAAACTTCAGGGCCTTTTAAGTAATAGAAAACAAATGCGACACATTAATTTGTTTTCCCCGCGGTTGGCCACTTACGGCCACTTCTCTACATACCTACTTACATACTACAAAAGTAGGGCAATATCTAGGAATAGGTCAATAGTGGACGTTGTTCTAACAAATGATAAAAATGTTAGTCATGGCTGTCATGTGGGTGATAACTTGATAAACTACTGTATGTTGTTTACAGGCGGACTTATGTAACCAGTTTCTGTAGTTTGATAATATTTATTTTTTCCTTACTTTAATTCCTGTATTTCCTAAAGAGTGTTTGTCATAATTCCTTCGATTCAACGGTAATGAATCAACTCGCAAATACCAAAATTAATGAAAGGTAAACAAGATCCTACTAAATAAACGCATAGTAAAGACTCCATAAACACTAAAAGAGAGTTTTCTGATTTATTTGGTACAGGGCCGCAATATGAAGGTACTTACTTATACTATCTATAAGCTACTGAAAAGAAAATCATAGTAGACCCTATTTCTCAGACCGAAGAGATTTGTTTGCCGCGAGGCAGAACATTGAAAGTTCGAAACTAGATAATGTTCTTGAAAATTCAAGACACCGTAAAAACGAAAGAACCAAATTCCCTGCTACTTCTAAGTATTCCAGTAACACACAAGTTCACGTAATGAAGTCTCGTTAATGTTATTACTGATAGAATCCTATTAACATATACATACAATTGGGTGAGGGTGATCCTTTACGTAACGCAAAGCTAAAATGTCACTGTTATCGTAATGGTCATTCATAACCATAACTAAGTTACGAAAATCTAGAGTAAGGTCGACGAAGAAGGTTGTCAATTTGTTTTTAAAAAAAAACTGGTTGGTTTTTGCTTTTGAAAATCGAACTTCAGAGACTGTAAACTTCATGTTAAGGCGATTACATGAGCTAAACGCGAGTTTTATAATTACTAAAAGTATATGATTCACTGCTGTAAACAAGACCAGAAAAATGTATGATATTCTTCAGGATATATGCTAGCATGATACTGTTTTGAAAACATTATACAATTAATTTGGCTCGATAAAAAGAAATCACGAACTTATCTCTAAAAATATCTTTCAAACAATAAAAAACATACCAATATACATGCGATCATTCTGATTTTTTGGCAAATAATTCTACAAGCAATAATTATATTAGCATGATACTGTTTTAGTTTTTTAATCCAATCAATAGTTTTTTTGTAAATCAATCGAAACCACTTATTTCGCGCTATTTGGCCCGCAGTGGCTGACGTAACAACCACTTTGTAGTGCAAGCTGATTAGAACTTTATTCTAAAAGCATTTCAAACGAAGTTTGAACCACCACAAATAGAGTTACTAATTTAACTCGTCTAAGCACCTTAAAGATTCGTTCGATATTTGAAACTTTATAAAGTTATGCAATTTTGCCAATTAAATTGAAAGTCAAAGGTTGACTTTGTTTATAAAATCTAAAGTATAAAAATAATTATTCCAGTTTTCTGTGATAATTAATTCACTCATTCTTAGCTAATTACTTTGTTATTTTATAGGTGAGCTGGTTTTGCGTATCAAAAGCAAAGCAAAATTCAAATTACTTTTACGCGTTCAATGACTTCGAATCTGAAAGCAAGTTTAACTTTAGTGTGCAGAAATTTGCATTTTCGAGTAATATTCGAGCAATAAACTTTTAGTAGTAGTATTTAGAAAAAAGTTAATAGGTTCATATATACATAGTTTGAGACACTTTCATTAGCATTTCTTTTCCGAACAGTGTTTCTCCAAAGGGTTGTAAACTTAAACAAAGTGAGTTGATGAAGTTGTATGAAGGAGAGTTCATTCTTACATTTTCCTTGTGTATTGTCAAGTTTTCCTTTAATGAAAAAAATAAATTGTTAATACAAATTTTCTTCATTCATTATTTGAAATTTCAGTTTTGCGTGGGCTTCATTATTAATTATCACAATTCATTCGCTCTATATATAATCGCTTACCACCCCTCGTAAAGAAAATGATGAATGTTCTATGAAAACCTTTTAAAGCCTTCTTCAACAACAAATGTCTATAAATAGGTAGTATGAAAATCCAATCTACAAGTTACAGGCGTTATCTAAGTGGGCGCAGGCGGGGTTAGATATGCGGGAAATTGAGAAAAATGGACCGACAGTGGCTGTACGTAGGAGGGCGTGGGATGGCAGTAACTGTGATGACATGGGCCATGGTTGGTTAGTACCCCGTGACGTCACGATGCGCCCCCAACGACGTCGCGACCAACACTGTTATTATAAAAATAATAACTTAATAAATATTTATGGCCAGTCAATGAATAATTTTTCAAAGAGAAGTTTGCGTTCGCAATTTGAAATTTGGTCTTTTTTAACTTGCTTGAATTTAAAAATAGAAGTGTTCATTTTCTTTAAGGCCTATATCAAATGAGTGTCCTCTTTTCTGGGTAATATTAATACGTGAACGGTATCCAATTGACAGAAATTGTTTATTATGTACATGAACAAGTGTGTTCGTGACAGTCGTTAACGTCAAAATAATATAACGCCTCGTAACTGGTTATTGTGAGACTCAGTACGTATTATAAGGCACTAGATAGACTTCTGCATGTTTTTTTACACCTGACATGCGCATCTGCTTTGAGGAGCTTCCATAACTAAAACCATGTACCCTATTTGAGAATTGTTTCTTTTTATCAACTTCGGCTTGACTTTATTTAAATAATATAGGTAGGTACCTAGTAACTAAGATTAATTTCAATCAACAAAGTCTAAACCAACTGTTGTTGAATAACCTCCAACAAATTCACAAAAAACATGCGTGGCAGTCTTTGGGGACTGGCGGTTGAAGTGAAAACTAAGTAATCCAAAATAAACTTTATCTTAATTGTATAAGATTGATTATGAATAATCGTTCAATGAAAGCGTTCGGTGACGATGATGCGAGTTCCATGATTTTTTTTCACACGCATAAAGTGCTCAATGCGCTTTAAAAAGATGTTAGTTCAAAAACATCCTTACGAACACCCACGAAAGATGCCGTACAAAGCTTTATAACCCCTAACAGTGGCCGTTGTCGTCTGTATCGGATAACAGTGACCAGAGAACTGGAAAATTGGATGGGGACGCAAAAACTTAGTTATTTTTCAATGAAACGTGGAATTGAAACCGAGAGTGCCTTTCTAGTTCCATTATCTCTTTGATTTAAACCTTTCTACTTCGTACGTGAGTAATAGAAGCTTGAAATAGAACTCCTCGGATTATATCAGAAGATAGAAACTTAAAGGCCTACGCAGACCTGACCCCGTATTCACAAACGTTCGACTCGTTTCCGATTCGACAACTCGTATATCTGTCTTCTTCTGGCATTACGAAAACGAACAAGATAGACATACGACTTTCCGAATCGGAAGCGAGTCGAATGGTTGTGAATAAGGGGCCTGGACGGCATGGCCAGGGATTGAAATATTTATCGAATTTTTTGAAAAATACGACATAAATTGCCATGCTTTTAAATGATGCCGTGCAGGCTTCGAAAGGGATTTCATTCCACGGCATTGAGAAACGCGCCATGGTAGTATTAAATAGATATCGCTGGACATTACACACAGCGCCATCTAGTGCCACACTAACCAACAAGTATAGTCCGGTTAAGCAGACGACAATATGGATGCCATTCACAAAAGTGTATTGTTTAGATATGAAGAACGAAAACACTAAAAGCGAAAGTATTACTGAACAATTAGAGATTCAGCATAATTATCATCAATATTGCTTCGTCTCACTAACTCTAAACTCAAACTAGAAAAAAAACGAATTTACCTTTAACTTATACTTATGCCTATGTTCGTGCTCTTATTAATTGTCTGTTATTAAAAACTGTTAATAAACTGTTGCCATTCATCAGAGTGCAACTTCAAAACAATCACGTCCTTGTGCTGTAAAAAAAATACCATATATCTACTTAGATTATCAAATTAAAACCTTTAAACGCAATTAAAATTTAAAATACGGTATCGCGTGTCCTATTTTCCAATCTGATACAAAATGTAGAACAGAGCACGTCAGGCGTTGGGTAGTTGATAACATGTTATATGGAGCAGCGACTGTTAATACACCCTGCTCTGACGTCATAGGCCGTCTAGACAAAATTTATGGTACGGTACTGATGACGTCATTAACGCCTACGGGAAGAGAACCTCATGAAATGCTTTGCTACTACCTACACGCATGTTGAGTTTGAAACAAATGAAAAAATTGAAACAAATGAGTCGAAACGACGACGCTACAGTCTTCACAGATTTACCTAGGACAACTGTAACCTAACAGCAATCATAAAACAAATAGATTGAAGATTACTGTCATCTCGACAGACTTGTCAGCGAAAGCAACCCAATACGAACCTTACTAAACTTACATTAACGACTATAATGATCATTGTGATTTTGACAGAGATACCAAGACAGAACTCGGGTATTGTGGTACACTATTGACATGTGATGCGGCGGTTTGAGGAAAATGTAGTGAGGAAAACTTTGAGTATGAATGTGGGTGGCTATAAAAGTAGAGGAAGATCAAAGAAACGATGGATGGACTATTTGAAGGACTATATGGCTAGAAAGCAGGGGACTTATAAGCTGACGATTAAGCAATGTTTGGAAGAAGAACGCTTAGAACACAACGCAAACGTACTAGAGGTCTCTCAGCACAAAACCGGTAATTTCGGTTGAAGTATGGACAATCTGAAGTAGAAATGAATGAAAATACGATTTCGTTTCGAGCTACTTTCTGACGAGCTTATCAATATATAAGCCATTTCCGTTTACGAAATTAGAGAATAGACCCCCTGACTCGAACGAAGAGATAAAACTGCCCGTGAGGTTAAATTGACGCAAGTTGTGTCGGTACATGTCGTCAACAGGGCGCTAGGATTTCAATCATCCAGTGGGTTAGCAACGCGATTACAACTTATCGCAAATCTCTTTTGAGTTCGATTCTAAAAATAGACAAAAATTGTATCCGACGGTGCAGTGGGAAGAGAAATTGTAAAGCGTAGGAAGTGTTAGGTGTTAAGTCTACGCCTACTGCTACACTTAGCTGTAATTTGTATTTAGAAGTTTTTCTAGTTAGAGCAGGGAGATTACAAAATGGAAAACTTTTTATATCTTAGAGACGAGAAACAGTGTTCTTGAACTTCGGCATTAATTGTGACTTCGCAACAAGCATGTTGTCTTCTTTCTTTCTTTTTAAGTGAGAGTTAGTGGGTATTTATCCACCGCGTGGTTTGGATTAAATATGCAGTACATAAAAAAACATTGACTGTATAACTGACTCAATCATTGCCTACCATATTCAACAACAAACATTATTAATAGATATTTCCACCATTAAAATTCATAAGACACCACTAATATCGATCAAACATGTTATTTACAAGCTTTTCGGCCTGCGACGAAAACATTAGCATGGATTGGCGACAGATCCTTCAATATCGAACTTGAAGAAAGATGAGTAAATTTATTTTTCATGTTCCATTGCTGAACGTTTTGGTAAACTGTTAATACTTGTATTGATAAAGAAAGCAACGTATAACGATTTCTGTATAAGGCCGTGTGACACGAAGAGGCGAGGCTGGGCTAATATTGTGCGGTGTTAAAGCAATTATCTTCCATCTATTGTCTAGACGCGTTATAAATGTGTTATATCAACGTTGCTATGGGTATGCTTGGATAGGCTTCATTTTCTTTCATTACCAACTGTATACACGTGCTGAGAGTAGTACTACACATGTGTTAGAAACCTCCGTAATATATTGATGAGCCAATGACATAACTGATTGAAAACCTAACCCGGGCGATACAGGTATGATGTTATTTTAATAGTATTTTATTCGACTGTGCATAATGAAGGGCATTACAACACAAGTGTGGGTTTAAGAAACTCGCCTTCGGCTCGTTTCTTAATAGCATCACACGAGTGTTGTAATGCCTAATTATGTATAGTTGCATACACTTCTTTATCTACCCAAATATCATAAGGGCTTTACGATGGGTTCAGGAACCATAGGGAAATGACCAGCATTGTTACTTGGCCCTTGATTTTTGTGGCAACAGGTTATTAGTTGCATTCGTCGCTGCATTTACGATATCTGGCGGAGTGTTCATGTCAATTTCTGAGTCACATCACTCATTTTCGACAGAAATAAAGAACTTATCAGAAAATTTGTCTACTCGTAACTGGAAATAAAACGCAAACGAACAAATGACAGCTCGAAATGGCGGCGTTTCGGATATCTGTCATTTTTTTTGGCAAACGAACAAATTCACTATTTTGTGTCACTCGAGATCAAAATGTCGTGCGATTTATAATTAAAATCATACTGAATTGGGGTTTCGTATCGATATCTGATTTAATGTAGATAGGTACTAGAATAGCACACTCACTTGAATTTGACACCTGTTCCAAATTTAAACTCATAACCTACTGTTTTCAGTAGGTTATGAGTTCATTACAGTTCCGTTTATTTCTGCTGGTTGGTAATGCTGGTCATTGCCTATGGTTTTTCAACGCATTAGAGAGGGTTTATGATATTTGGGTAGATAAAGTAAATTATAGGTAGCAATTAAGTGTCGTTCGTATCTATAAATTTTGTTCGACAACTGACTCTCTCATACCTTTTTTTAGTTCAATGTTTTGATCACAGTTATTTGTATGTAAACACAGTCTATGACTCTATTAAGTAGGTAGCACTCCGCCCATCGAACCGAAAACACAATCGTACACAATCTAATACTTTAATTAGTTGCTTACAGACCGCATCGTTATATTGTGTACCAAAAGACCAGAAATTCTCATGCGATGACTCTACTGCGAGTAGTGCGACCTATTTCGCACCAATCTCGGAGTCCCACGATTGCAACAACAGATGTTTAAGCTAACAAGAACTGTGAATACTGCTCCGTTGAATGAGCTATAAAAATGTGGTTGGTCTTACATATAGTGCTAAAGAACATAACTACTGCGCTGCTTATAAGATCATCGGTAGCTAAGGACCAAAATGTAACTTACGGTGAAATATAAATAGATATCATATTGTTATAAATTGATGTGGATAAAAGAGTTATTAAATTAAAATTTCTTGAAGGTACAGCAAGAAACAGTTTTAAATATTTTTATAAATGGTCTTTGTTACTTGAACAATTTATTTCGTTTCAGAGATTTAAACAATCCATCATTGTCAAACTTGTATTCCTAAAGGCTCTCTTGTAATTTCATTTTTCACTTTATTTTTTACCCGTTAATGGTGCCTTCATAATTGACCCAGATAAAAAGTTTTCAGGCCAAACCTGTTACGATAGTCTCCAAAAGAAACATTATCTTCTGTAGAATCTTAGAAGTTCAAACAAAAAGTTTTAACTGGTCTCTAAAGGGCAGACAAAAGCCTCATTGAATTCTCACTAAACAAATAGCGGTGTCATTAAACGACTTCACATTACTAAGATAACAAGAGCAAGTCAAAATGCAGTGTTCGATCGCGATAATGGCCAATCCGACAACGGTACAGCGTGAACCGGATGCGAATCCACTATCGGTTGGTGAAAGTAGATGTTACAAAAAATGCTCCCATTCCTTGCACCGGTTGATATTTCATGAGACATTCACTTGATACCAAATAGCGTGTGTGTAGCCTGTTTTCTGAGCAACGTGATCTGGACCAACCTGGTTTTTGGAGCACAAGTGGGGGAAAGGACTTGTAGTACGGCTTCTTGTTGAATTTTACCTTAATATTTAAGTACCGTTTCGATTTTATATTTAAAATCTGCATTCTTTGGTATTTCGGGTGCAGTTTCTCTAAATTGTTCAATCGTGATGTCATTTCTATTTTCCCTAGTCATATACCTGTCTACCTATAGTATTTCTATTTTCACATATTTCGTTATTTACACGTGCCGCACCTCTTTGATATTCGATAGGGTGCAACTTGTGAACGTGTTATATTCCAAAGAAGGGTTATAGGACGTACGGGAGTAAGACGAATATTTGAATTTTGAAGTGTAATTAGAGCGTGCCATGCTCATAAATAAGGGGTGAGATATAAACGGTGTCCCTCAGGGTAATCGGTTCCAATAGTGAAGATATATCGGTTGAATAAATGGAATATATAGATAACTAGCCGATGCCGCGGCTTCGCCCGCGTTAAATTATATACAAAAACCTTCCTCTTGAATCACTCGTATCTATTAAAAAAAACCCGCATCAAATCCGTTGCGTAGTTTTAAAAATCTAAGCAAACATAGGGACAGACAGATGCGGCGGGAGACTTTGTTTTATAATATGCAATGCTCTCCTCATTATAATATAATATTAGTCCGACTGCGCGCCTAATAGACCACGACCTAAAGTGAAACACGAATGAATTATTTGATTCCATCTTCCATTGCTCCCTGCTTATTTAGAAAATAGCTACATTTAAGTGTTTCTCACGTCTCGTGGCTCGTTTGAGAGCTACGCCGTCCTTCAGTATCAGGATGCTGAAGTTAGCATGCACTGGCATGCACAACGGGCGGTTTACGGCCCACTACACTGCATGCTCCAAATTCTAGCACATTTTGTCTTACCTATAAAGTTGCTCCACATCCTGTTGAACAAACAAATTTAATGAGAACTAAAATATACTGAGCAGTCTAGTATACTGGGAAAGTGTTCCGTGAGCTTCGTACTTTGTTAGGAAACGAGTATTGTAGAAGGCTCGTTTAGGCATATTCTTACGGGCTGTTTTAAATCTTTGCAAGAATAAACAAAAACCGAATCATTTACACCGGCCGTGTGTGGTCATATGACAAGTCGATTAAAATACCAGTAACCAAAAATACTAAAAGATCGCAATCATTTCATCCAAAAATTAACATTCCTTTTCAAAAATGGGTAAAAAATGTAAAAGTCCAAAGACCTTTGGAAATAAAGACCAAAATCCAAAGCGGGAAAAGTGGCCGGTGTCCTTGCAAGGGGATAGGAGCCTGTAAATACATAATTATTATACTTACCTAGATATAATTTACCCAATTTAATGCTGAACATATAAAATACTCGGCGACCTTAAGTTCGCATGGATACAAAGGACATAAATGATAATTTAATGAAGCGGTTGGAACGTTTTCAATATTCGCATAAACAAATACTATTAAGTTGTCTTATTTATGCATTGCACTATGAGCGACGGAATTTTCTGCTTTAGTGCATAATTTGGTGAATATATTTTGGAGAACAGGATCTTAAATGTCCGTAACATTATCTGGATCGTAAATAATATTACTCGACGTAATTCCATTTATCAGAATTTAGATACCGTAATAATGTTGCTAACTGGTAATTGCTGTCAGATGGGTTATTTATTTGTAGTAAGTTTTAGTTTTATCATCGTTTCCTTGGCTTTATAGCCATTTAATTGTACTTTGTTCTTTAAGATTACAATGATAGCTTTACGGCTTCATAAGTCGAATCTATTACCAGTTTACTACCACCGTATCTCATAGGTTCAAGCGAAAAAAATCAAATTTAATTGCTCAAAGAACAATGCAATAAAAGAAATGTGGTTGAGACTTGGGACTGGCTCTAATTGATTAATGTGTTTAATTTGAGGCTAGCGTTTTACTATCATAAACGTTTGTTCCTTTCACACGTAAGAATTAAGTGAAATGTTAGAAGAAGATAGCGATAGTCTACCAATTGTTTTCGTTGAAGCTCTCACGCGACTCTTCACAATGAGTGAGATGATAAATTGTTTTGATAATGTTATGGCTTTCAAGTAACAGTACACATGTATTTTGTCAGGTACTTAAAGTTGGTAATATATTGAAAGCAATTTCTACTTTTGTTGCGTTTTCAATTTAATAATAAACTTGGTCGTTTTTCTCTTGTACATTACGCTTGCCCATAATCATTTTTTATAACCTGATAAAATCCATATATTTTACTTGTTGTAGCAATCGAACATGCTCATTTAAGTTCCAAATATGTCATGTTCTCTGTAAAATGTAATCAAGTTCGGTTATTTCATCAGGTTCTCCAGTTAACGGATGTCTGACGGAATAAAAACCTATAATGATTACTTATCGTAGGTATTAGTTAGGTCCTGTTCCTTGGGTCCGGTTCCGCGATGTATTAGATACATACATTGACTATCTAGCTAGTCTCGCCTACCTAAGCGGGTTTATCAAATTGCAAATTCAAGTATGACATCACTTCATTTTCTTTATCGTTTAATTACTCGTTCAATATTTTCAACTAATGCGTGATAGACTGGCCCAAATCTAGATTAATCTAAAGGTTATTGCATTGTGCTGAGGCTGCTAGTGTTGTGTATGTGATATTTTACGATTATGCAACTGGCCAACTTTGAGAATTGGTACGCGAACCGGTTTACTGCTCCAGTTGCATCACTATGCACATTTGACAGCGCTTGTATGTGTGTGCTAAGGTGTGTAACCGGTCTATTAATAACTTTGATTAGTTGACGAAATCAGGCTTTTGTTTTGTTTGAAATTGAGATTGAAATTGGGGAATATATTGCAGCTTAGCGCTTACAAATATTCCGTTTTAACATCACCAAGTGCCACTGTTGAAATAAAATATTCAACATAGTAGTTTCCCAGCACTTCTACTCTATTGTCTTTGACACCATCTCGGGAAGCTCACGTTTGGCTGTCTCAACTGTCAATGGCGCAACTGTCACTGGTTGTCAAGACGTTAAGTAAAGTAGCACCGATCGTGAGCTCATTATATTCTTAGAACCTCTAGCATTCACTATTGTCTTCGTCCGGCGGTGCTATATCAGTACTGTTTGTGTTCTGGGATTAACCCAATTCAACAAACGGATGTCGCTTAGGAATAGTTCCGTCATTTACTATGGTTTACTGATCTAGCAATCTATTGCTTTAACTCTTAATAATTCCATCTCCGTCCTGCATCATAGTTCAAGCTTATAGTCCGATATCGCTGGCAGTTCTACTTAGTCTGCATGGAATGCAACATACTTGTGTACCCCTACAATCCTACATACTTCTTATTTGTATGTATGTAGGCAAATACTTTCGCAATCAAGACTAATGCACCGACAATCTTGTGAATTCCTTCATTTCTATGTTTCCATGGCGTACGCGACAAATAATTGCTCAAGGTATTTGTCATTTATGTCCTTATATGAGCTTAAATAGTGTGAATAACTTTTATGAAGACTTCTCTCGTTAGCCTGGTTTCACATAATTATTAGTGTTTTTGGTTTCACCTTATCATCTCCAATTTATTAGGGCTGCTACTAGGGAAAATACTTGTGCCGGTTGTGAATTAAACTCTTCATTTGCAAGAGACAAGGATGGCAACGTCCAAGATGCCTGGGCTATTGATGAAATGTTGGATAGTGAAGAGCTTAAATAACACCAGGTTTCAATCCACGTTGATTTATAAGTTTAAGCCGAGCTTTTCAAATTCAACAGCTAAGTGTTTGTGTGTGCAACTCAAATAACGAAAATATAAGTCAAGTTTGTATATAGAAGTGTTGCAATTATGGACGTGTAAAGAAAAACAATTACGTAAACATGGATAAATATACGTGATGTAATAGTTTTATGTTTATGTTGATAACACTGTATCCTTTTGAACATGATAACAGATATAGATTTTTATATTTTATTTATCTTTTGATGAGTAATTGGAAATTACAGCCTAATATGACAATGGGAACAGGAAAATTGAATATTTTATTTTTTTTGTGATAAAAAAAAGATTAAATTAATTAAACAGGATTAAAGAGGTGGTTTTACAATTGCAAAAACAATTGATATAGGTGAACTTGATGATGTCATTTTTAACTTCCAAAATATTTATTGCCATGACACGCCTTATACCTACGAGTAAGTTAGTACACAATTCATTCACATATAAACCATTTCAGTATAAAGATATTATGATTCAAAAAAAAAAATTGTGCTACAAATATTTTTGTTTTTAACGAAGTCTGTGTTTTGATTTCCTCATCTATTATAACAAATGTCTGCTACATATTTTGTAATGCAAATGTAACTTTCCTGCAGAACTTAGGTATGTTTCAGGAACAATTAGTATCAGTGATTTTCCGTTCGGAAAAAAGAAAAGTTTCCAATGTTGACAAAAGCTAATTGAGTTTGTTCGGAATTTGAATCTTCTCTCTGGCCAACATGCAACCATAGTGTAAGTTGTGTTACTTTTAGTGTTTAATCTGTCAAAAGACTCTTCATCAGAAGTGGACGTTTCCCCATTCTAATTATAAGAGTGACAATTATGGCAGTGACTATTGTCTTGTCCTAAATATTTTCCCCAGAAGATTTTCAGGCGTTACTCATCTGCTTAGCAAATCCTCTCTCATACTTATCTTTATAAAACATACAATTATCAGCTAAAGATTGCCAAACTGTTGAATGTCTCAGTCACGACTATTACCCAATAGTAAGCGTGAATCCACACGGTTCTAAACGTGTAATTATATTTTTTTATTTATTTCAACGTTTCGTGAGACAATGAGCGACTAGTTTCGTGCTGTGTGAATGGGAATCAGAATAGCTTTAAATGACAGCTTAGATGTTATAGACAGACTAGTGCTAAACTACTATTAAGGTTTCGTCTAGACTGGCTGTTTGTATATCATTAATTCAATACTGACATATTCGATAGATACAAATCATGACATAGTATGTTTTCCTGAAAACGTTATATGTGTAAGAAAATTGAAATTAGCTTAGATGAAGGGTGAAACTGGGATAGAAATACTAAATCTTAATGGAAAAACTAAGCTTTTACTAAACTATTATTTCTTTTTCCACATGATGGTGAGCCAATGTTTGCCGATTTATCAAGTCATTGATAAATTGTTTGTTTTGCCTCTTCTTCTTATTTGCGCGTCGATATACTCAAACTATGTGCTATTGTACCAGTATGTGACAATGTGTTTGGTTTAATCTCACATTTTTAATTAGAAACAATTCATAACATAACATCACGCCTGTAATCCCCAAAGGGTGAGGCAGAAGTGTAACTAATAATACGATTTAAGAAATTTCTGCAGTTATATTTGAGTCTCATAATACAGGCGAGCCTATTGACATCAACCGGGCACAAATAAAGACCATGGCTGCTACTAAAAAAATGTTGGTGGAAAAACTAATAGCTCTTTTGCCCGCCCTGGGATTTGAACACAGACCCACAGATGCTCAGCAGTAGCGCTTCGACCACTGGACCAACGAAACAGTTAATATAAAAGTACTTTAATTTGCAGTATTTTTTTACAAACCAGAAAAGCTGAAACCCATGCTTTGTCCACACTTTGACGCCACTCATTGAGTCACACAGGGCAGTCAACGACACCATAATTATGTACCATGTCAAGCCTTTTCTGGGAAAAAAATCGAGAACGAACGAAACATGGTGTGCGTTAATTATTTGCACACAACGCCATCTAGTTACACGTGCGTGAAGGAAATTTTGTTGCCATGGAACTTATAATTTGTGTTACCAACCGAAAACTAAAACGTAAGATACGATTTATACGATTTCTCTGATAAAAAACAGTTTAGTTTTCCAAGGATTTTTTCATGGTTTTCAGAATATTTTGGGTATTTGAAATAAGGTTATTGAAAGAAAATAACATTACTAGGTACCTAGTAATAACATCTTTAAATCAACCCTCGCAAGTTCTTGAAAGTTGATTTCAAAAGTTATTCAATCGACTTTCATGAATTTGGAGAGTTATATTGATGATTTTGATGATTATAATTCTGTAACTACATACGTCTTACAGCCGCGAATAATATACAGGGTGTAAACCACCTCATCACGAAGGTGTCAACCAAGCATTCTGTACATCAAACTAAGTAACTTTATGCAAAAATTATTGCTGGGAAACAACTTTTTTTTTGGGGTCAGATATCACGTTTTGGGGTATAACTCAAGGTAACGCACTCAAAACATTGTGCTAATGGATGGATTGAATAGTTACGGGGTTCGTGGAGGTATTTAAAATAAAATCTTGCAATAAAAACTTGTATTTAAAAAAAAAATTGTCAGAAAGTTGTAACTTTGACCATTGGTATCCCAGGTATGGTGTAGAACAAAAAAATATCACAATGACGGGGAGAACAAGTGCCTTTCGGCTTCGTTAAGAGGTGTTTTACACCCTATATATTTCATAATCAACATACAAACTAGCTAGCAACTAGCACTGGTCTGCAAATTGCAAAAAAACGTAAGACTTGTATTTTGCAGGCTAGGAACATACCCCTTAAAATGAACTTTACGTTTCGCCAAATTCAATTCCGGTTATTACTATGAGCATTGCGAAATTGTTATTGTGGTTTTTGGTAAGACTGAATGGCTTGTCGTTGAAGCCTTATTTATTTTATATTTCCCTTGAGACATCTTCGCTGACAACTCAGAACAGACACGTGTAAAAGTAACGAAAATGTTATGAGTTCGTGTCTCGTCTGTGTACTAAGAAAAAAGCGGCCAAGTGCGAGTCGGACTCGCCCATGAAGGGTTCCGTAACAGCAAGTAACATAATTATAAAAAATTTTGCAGTTCGTTGTAAATGAAAGGTAAATTCTGGTTTACGATTTATGACGTATTAAACAAAAGCTACTTACTAGATCTCGTTCAAACCAATTTTTGTTGGTAGTTTACATGGTAATGTACATCATATATTTTTTTTAGTTTTATCATTCTCTTATTTTAGAAGTTACAGGGGGGAATACACATTACCACATTTACCACTTTGGAACTGTACATCGCGCAAACGATTCAGTTTAGAAAAAAATGGTATTAGAAACCTCAATATCATTTTTAAAGACCTAAGTATTCATAGCCCACACGTATGGATTTGAGAAAAAAAAAAATGAGTTTCAGTTCTATGTATGGGGAACCCCCTAAATTTATTGTTTTTTTTTCTATTTTGAGTAAAAATCTTAATGCGGTTCACAGAATACATCTACTTACCAAGTTTCAATAGCATAGCTCTAATAGTTTCGGAAAAAAGTGGCTGTGACATACGGACGGACAGACAGACAGACAGACAGATATGACGAATCTATAAGGGTTCCGTTTTGGCCATTTGGCTACGTAACCCTAAAAATTATACTTTCTTCTACTTTATCTTTCAGTTAGGTAAAATAAAGTGGAAAACCCTAAAAATAAATAACTCCAAAAACGAGACCATAAATTTAAAATCCAAACAGGATAAAAAGAAAATTCGTTTCGAGGACGATCTTGAATTTTTTTGCTCTCGCGCTTTTTATTGTACTTACCTAGTTGGTAACTAGGTAGGTATATTGACATGTCAAAATTGTAGTTTTTTAAATTATAGACTTTATTGACGTTGAACTAAGGTTTACTTTTAGGTTGCAGCTGTAAAAGGTAAAATAACAAGGACAGAACTGTATCAAGTCTCTCATAATGCTGAAATAGCTAACCACAAAATTATCCTTACGTAAGCAAAGTGCTTAGTACTTTCATTATATTAGGTACCTCCTTAGGTAAGTAGGTACCTATTGTATTATTGTTTAACATTTTCAGTTCACATCAATCTTGTGAAGATGTGACGTGAATCACATTTTTTACGACACTCCCTGTGAAGAATACAAAAAGACGTGTCTTTACAGTTTTTCACGGATTAAGGGGTCAAGGTTGGTCTGACTAATTTGCGTAACTCTTCAGATATCGTATTTTTTATTTAAAGATTTTCTGATGATTAAATAACTTTGAGTTGAGTACCATAAATAATAGTCATTCTGCCTGCTTGTATATAAACTTATTTGACTTATTGACATTTGAATAAAGAAAGAAATTGAATAAAAAGAAAACATACAACTTTCCAAATAAATAATTGCTAGACAACACCAAAAATGTGTTTGTGTTAATGCGTAATTTTAATTCTTCATTCAATAAAGTTTATCATAGTATTTACAAACCTCCATTCTTAAAAGAACATTCTACCACTCAAGAGCACGTGCAAAGAGAAAAGAATTTTATTTGTAATCATAAAAGATCTAATTTTAGACACGCTTCCATAAGCCACGCATAATTTTCATTGAAAATACATTCGTACAAGTCAATCACATCAGGTGTAAAGAACCCACATTCCAAACCGAATTAAAATGTTTATCACGAACAACTATTGGGTTTTTCCCAAGAGGACCACTAATCCAGTATATCACTAGGTTCATTACCCCTAAAATTTCGCGATCGCCAGCTATTTTATGAAAAATCTCATAAACACTTTTAGCTTGTTTGTAATAAAGCGTAGAGGAAATGCAAATAAGACGTGTTTCTCGGAAAATTCGAAAACACGTGCGTGCAGAAAATCGAAACAACAATCAACAGACGCGTCAGTGAGGTACGCTTCTTTTTTTAAAATTCGCTCCATTATTCGAGACGTTAGGAGCCGAAGCCGACACACACACACATATAAAATAAAATCAGGTACTTGAAATATGCCTTTCTTTTGCGTCTTTCGTGGTACGTAATGTCGGAAGCTCATCAGGCAGTCGGAAGGCGTCCGGCAGAGGTCGCCGACCGTGTTCGGCTCCATGGCCGTTCATTCGCCTCCTCTATTTGTACGGTGCCTATTTACACTCACTGCCAAGGTGAGGGACACGATATAAGGTGCACATCGATTAGAACGTACCGCGAAACGAGATCTGTTTTTCGCGGTACGAATATTTTTAGGCTATTTTCGGGTAACGAAAATCCCGTGCGAAGCATTTGTTCTGACTAAAGAATGCTGTAATAATAAATATATAGGGACTTTGAACGTAGACTGGTTTATAGAACTAGTTGTCGGCTAGCCGGTTCTATTTCGGGTTTAGTAAAAGGTTTATTGTTAAAGTCATTTAGATAACCTCGATGTGCATGCGACACGTTATGTTTCAGTCTGCTGTCTGTATTTGTTATAGTAGAGAAAGTTTCATTCAAACTTCTATTCATTATTTGAATAAGAATCCGTTCTAAGTCTACTACTCTATCAATCGTCTGGTAAAAGGTTACGGACAAATTGGACAAAATAAATAATAGTCCACATTCAGATCAAAGTATCTACGGAAGTCATGCAGGTACAGGATTAACTGTCAGTTGCCGTAATCTGCCACGCGGGCCCAGAGCAGATCGGACTTAGTAGATGTCACATGTCAAGCCAAGTTGTTGAGTCTTCGAATTTTTGGTTCTAGGACATGCTGCTTTCCTCACGATGTTGATGAGTCCAATTACTAAACTGTAACTCGATATTCTAAACGAATGATCTAGTCTACCAATACCTTTACAATGGTTGAATTGCGAATTTATTAGACATTGACCCTGTGGATGCAGAGCTCGCTATTTCATTGCCACAAATTACATCACAAATGATATTAATCATTCTTTTAAGAAACGAGTAAGAAGACGGGTGTTTTGATGGTTCTGATGTTAGAAATGTTAGAATAGAAGTCACAGCTAAATTCAAATAGTAATTCAAAAAGTAAGTAAATTGTTTACGACAGTAATGGCATATTCGCAAACTAAGAAATACATGAAAGCTAAATAATTAATGATGAATGACAGGCCAATGAGCCAATGATGTTGAATACATTACAAAGTTTTTTTAAGTTAGACATTTGTTTTCCTAGATATCTTTTACGAAAAGATGAAAGGTTTTGTTTACGTATCTCGTTGCTGAATTAAATCCACACTTTCGTTAATTTTATATTCAACTACAAACAATATCGAAAAATCAAAATTTTTGAGTAATGACATAAGTATATCCTTTTCGCAAACGAACGAAATGTAATGTACCTATGTCCTAAAATGTAATGTACCTATGTCCTAAAAGCAACCTTAATTGAATCGACACACCGATATTTATCTACAATGGATACAAAATATCCCAATATGTGAATTATATTTATTGAGATGTTGATTTGATTCACTGTCAAACTACCGACAAGAAAATCAAACAATCTATTAATAGATCGTTGGAAAATCCAAAACATACGATATTTCCTCGAGTTTCCTTATGTACTCAGAAAAACTAGTACGAGCAACAAGTACTGGCCATTCATTTTAAATTGACGCTAAATATTCTCGAAAACTATTTAATATGTTATGTAAATTCCCTCGCCTAGAAAACAAACAAACGATAATGAACTTTAAGATGTTGCGAATACCGTTTCTATACATTACTTTTTTTATTTTGAAAATGGCGTAGCGTCTGACAGTTTATTGACCGAGGTTCGTTCACTGCCTACATACTTATGATCCAATGTAGCAGTATATAGGTAAACAAAATGGAGCTATGGGAGGTTAAAAGACATATTATGGGGCATTATAATTCAAAGGACTTGTTTTTATTAAGTTCTTGGGTACCTTATTCAAAATTCTGGAAAAAAATATAAAGTAGGCTGTGTTTGAGGATATATACAACCTGTTTATTTAACAAACATGCCTAAAAAACCTATTAATTAAAGCCCTTCGCACACTATAGACAAGACTTTCTAAATACAGAGAAATAATATTTATTCCCTGTCTTAAGACAGTCTTGTCTATAATGTGCGATAGCCCTAAGTGTGTTCTAGGAGACTTAACAGTAGGTAGGTGACAACTATTTAAAACTATAAAAGACTCGGTATAGTTGTGTGAAAAACCTATGAGATAATGTTTGAGCATTGCCATAATTTATAGCAATCAATTAGCATTATACTCAGTACAATGATGCACTTCGTTTCTTAGTAATATCATAAAAGGCAGACTTACCAGCGTAGCCGGCATTCAAAGATGAAACACAACAAAAATATATAATACATATAAGTAAATGGAAACGTAAGAGTCTGCAGAAATAAAAACTTAATAAAATTGTTTTCATTTTGGTCCTTCGATCCGCATAGGTACATTTATTTTATTCAGAAGATGATGATGTTGAATTAGCGACCTGCCCGATCTAGGTTATTTAAACCTGTTTTAAGCAAAAAAAAACATACAGAGACTGTATAATATTACAAGAAAGAATTAGTAACATTGCTCACTACATATATGTTAGTCAATATTGTGGCCTACTGCATGGCAAAGGCCTAAGCCTCCGCTTTCCCTGCCAAACCTTCACATCTTGTGCAATTTCCATCTGTATATTTTGAGGCTGAAAACCCAACAATTCATAACAAATTCTAGAAGAACTAAAATCTAATGTCCTTTATTATTTCCAGGAGATGCAAGATGTACTGGAAGAGGACTCAGAGATGACTGATTGGCTAATCGAGAGGGACTCGAAGTCAGGAGTGGTATTGCACGATAGGCTGATGACTGACGCCGCTTTGGGAGCCGCACCCATCAAGACAGAACACTCCTACAGTCTACATTCAGATGTTGAGTCTGCACCCTCCTCGCCACACCACACCAAAGTTGACGGTAAGTCGACAGCAAAGATATTATTTCGGATGGAAATATTACTTATTATTGCAGAGAGAAAACCGTTTTTCTTTAGAACTGTTATATCACTGGAATAGTGAATATATGTATGCATGTCATTTTTATATGAAACAAAACATTGCGAATTAAATCAAAACCAGAAGTTAAAAAGTCTCATCGTTAAAATCTAAAGCTTTCTCGCTCTCATTTCTAACTAGATTTGGTCAGCAACTTCATTATCTTGGCAAGTAAGCGCAAACCATCAAAAGTTTCTATTATATATTTTAATATTTTGTTATATTTTAATATTTCGTTATTGTCATAATACTCGTAAATAAACTGTTTATAATGCTATACCAATAATTAGTAACGCTTATCTTCATTTGAATAAACTGCCTACTAACCTAAGAGGTCCATTAAACGCATTAAGAAAGAAATTAATTGTAATAAAATTCAAAATATATTACACTACACACAAACCTGTGACTGCTCTAACACAATATATATTTCACTCATACTCGTATATTTGAGAATTAATGGCGTACAGAAGCAGATATCAAAAAGACCAAAAGGAAAAAGTTTCGAGTATAAAGACCAGTTTAAGAAACTCGTTTCACGGCGTTGAATACGAACGACTTACATCACAATGGCTTCGTTGCGTAATTTGTGTAATATGGTGTTTGAAGACTTAGCGGAATTCAAAGAAAACTATTCAAAATATTGTCCGCGACCTTAAACCTTATTTATTTGAATCGGATTCAATTTTATTAACAATTTCGATTGACCCGAATCCCTAATTCTTTTTCTAGTTACTACCATTATTTACATGCCCGTAAAAGTTTTGTCAGAATCGGTCCAGTCGCTTTGGAGATTTGGCAGAACAAACAGACAGACAAACTCAAAATACCCTACCGCTTATTATAGACTTTCATATGCTTTCAGTAAAAAGCTGCTATTTTGAAATTACAATAAAATTAATTTTATTTATTTGTATAGACAATGAGGAGTATGAGGAGCTCGTGGCTAAATAACATAATTTGGCGATCCGAATAGCGTAGTGGTAGTGACGCTGCCTTACGTTCTTAGGGTTCTGGGTTCGAATCCCGGTAGGAGCAAATGTTTGTGTGATGAGCATGGACATTTGTTTCCGAGTCATGGATGTTTATGTATAATAAGTATGTATTTACAAACAAAAAAGTATATATGTAGTATATCAACTATCTAGTGTCCACGACACAAGCTTTGGTTAGTGTGGCACTAGGTGGCGCTGTATGGTAATGTCCAGCGATATTTATTTTATTTATAAGCCACTCGGATCGATCGTTAGGTTAAGCCGCCCTTGACTGCATGCCTAGGTTGGTCTGTGGATGGGGGACCATCCTTACATACCGAGTTTTCTCCGTGCCACGGAGAGCACTTTAAGCTGTTGGTCCCGGCTGTCATTTGTCTATCTTTGACAGTCGTTACAGGTAGTCAGTGTCCCAAAAGTCTGACAACCAGTCTTACCAAGTGGTATCGTATTTCCCAGTATTAACTGAGTTGTGGAGGTCAGATAGGCAGTCGCTCCATGTAAAATACTGATATTCAGCTGCATCCGGTTAGACTGGAAGCCGACCCCAACATAGTTAGGAAAAGGCTAGGCAGATGATGATGATGATATTTGTATGGACAATATAGATATGTAGTTATATTATCATCATTCTGACATTGTTAAAAACACTCAGCGGACACTAACAACGAAAACATCAATTTCTTAGTGTAGTTAGTACAATTGTACCTATGATATTGGTCCACCTTGTTTCAACGATAACCTTGTGGTCAGAGGTGCATACAATTCGGCGATTACGTCAATTTGTCATTTGATATGCATCGATAAGTTTTTAAATTGCCGTAAATATAACTGATGTAATGTGACTGGGACTGTGAAGAAATTATGTTTTATCACTGGAAAGGGCAAACATTGATAATTTAATCTGCCTACTTTTGATAACTAAAGTAAAACTGCTATCCATCGAAGTCATCATTCTGACAGTTACAGAGAGACAAAATTAAGTAGCCATGGTGGCAACTAGGTCCTTAAGGTCAGATAGGCAGATGCTTCTTGTAAAATGGTGGTCAAGCTTTCAGTCTGAAACCTGGCTAACATAGTTGGGAAAAAGCTGATGATGATGGAGACAAGATCTCCAAAAGTGTAAATTATAATTTTCCTGCTTGTAGTACAAATCAAATTGTCACTGAAAACAGAAGAACTACAGAAAACCTACAAAAACATACACAACAGTAATTAAGGCTTCCATATTTTCCATTAAAACAATGTAATACCTCATGACCTCGGCCATTGTCAACAGCCTGTGGCCTTGAGTTGCTGGTACGAAACGTATAACTCACTATTGTTGAACTAAACTAAACTATTTTATGTGGATTCAATCGCTTTATGGATTTTTGATATAATCGCGGCGCGGGCGTGAGAATGTTTATTACCTTTGTTTGTGATAGTGGAGTTTATGAGTAAAATGTTTTGTTTGCCTCGTTGGTTAAGGAGTCGCAAGCTCGACAGAGCTGGGCATGAAGTCCTTTCTTTTTTTTTTGGGATGGGAAATCATCAAATGACTTCTCACACTCTGGGCGGAGCGGGAGGGAGTGTCAGACTTTTACGACTAAAACCCATCCATGTTCCTTCCTCGCCCTTTACGTTCCGGGGCCGCGGGGCATGAAGTCCTGAGTTCGATTCCCAGGTCGGACAGAGTGTTATTGAGTTTTTCCATCTGGAATTACCGAATTACTCAGTAGCAGCCGCGGAGTCTGGATTTGGGCACGGTTGATGGCAATAGGCTCTCCCCCTATTACATGGGTCTTGGCGAAATATGGGTGTAGGTACTATTAGGTAAACCTATGGTGTGATGTTATATGTGTTGTTTATTTTTTTCATAAAATATACAACGTCACACTCTTCAAAATGGATCAGTGGATCCTTTTTGAGTACTGTGGTGTGTGGCTTCTTAATTATCTTTGTCATTAACAAAAAACTGTCAATTATAATGTGTTAATTAATGCGGGAAGGACATGACAAAAGAAAGGATGCCTAAACTTAGCTGTAAGTAGAACTAGGTTACCAATGATGAGGATAATGATGTGGTATCGGGCTAGGTATGTAGGGAAAACCACGAGAAAAACCAATCTGAGCAATTAGCTGCTGCGCTGCGTGTCCGTGTTAAGCTGTTGGTCCCGGCTCTCAATTGTCCATCTTTGGCAATCGTTACAGGCAGTCAGCGGCCCAAAAAGTCTGACAGCTTACCAAGTGGTATCGTATTACCCAGTATTACCTGAGTTGTGGAGGTCAGATAGGCAGTCGCTCCATGTAAAATACTGGTATTCAGCTGCATCCGGTTAGACTGGAAGCCGACCCCAACATAGTTGGGAAAAAGAAGGCAGATGATGCTGCGTATCTTTGGTTCGATCCCTGCACGGAAATGAAATTAAAATTAAAATATTTGAATAGTCTACAGGTAGTAGTAAATGCAATAAAAGAGACAAGTAAATAAAGTATGTTATTGATTTATTAATTAAAAAGTGAGCGTAGGTAATCAGCTTTAGTATAATCAGCAAATCAATTGCTGACGCGTCTCATCAATGAATCAATACATACAAATTATTCTTTTTCAGTTTTTTGCTGAATTAATTTAATAAATCAGGTTGACATTTGGCACAATAAAATTAAATTAAGCAAAATATCGAAAAGCACGTTCATCAGCAATCAGCGTGTTATTTCCTAAATCATAATAATTTATAACACATACCTACATTATCTCGTCATTTAGCAAATCAATCAGCATTATAAATTATGCAATTTCATGCATCCTTAATAAATTTCAAAAAATATAAATGGCAGAGTACCTGCATACACTATTGAAGCCAAAATAAAATTGCGCCTTTTCTTTTAGGTCCGTCTGTGGCCAAAGAAAGGTAGAAAGGACCAATATCAAATTCGAATTATTTTGTCTAAAATGTCGGGTTTTCTTATCAAAGTTATGTCCTTCCCATAAGTTTTTATAAAGTCATGTCTTTAATTAACAACCTCTAGAGAGAAAAAAAGATAAAAATTTTTTTCATTAGCAAAAAAGTGAGACCTTTGTAGTTACTTCGCGGCGGTTTTACATGTGTGTCTTACTCATTTCACGTAATAACACATGAACATTTACGTACCATCATCCTAGCCTCATTCTGCCTAGCCTTTTCTGCCAGTCTAACCAGATGCAGACGAATTCCAGTATTTTACATGGAGCGACTGCCTATCTGACCTCCATAACTCAGTTAGTACTGGGTATACGATACCCCTTGCTAGGACTGGTTGTCGGGCTACCGACTATCTGTAACGATTGTTATAGATACATAAATGACAGCTGGGGAGGAACCTCTTTTATTCTTTTATAAATAATATATACATATATATATATTATTGAACCAAACTCAAACTCAAATCATTTATTTCAATTAGACCATTACGGCACTTTTGAATGTCAAAAATACAAAACTAAATCAAAGCTACAGTCACAGTCACAAGGCATAATAACTTGACAAAGTACTGTAGTTGCCCATTCCCTAGCGTAGATCTCTATGGAGCAACCATTCCAATTATTATTTTCAGTGCACACTGCTCACAAGTGTATGTCGTAAAGAGCTGATAGTTTTAACAGCTGCCCGGCGGCATTATGGAAAAACAAATAATTACATATGGCGTCATTGTTCGTAAAACTTATGTTTCGTTTAGCACCATAATAATATTCACGTTTTATGCCGCGTGCTGTATCTTCTGATAACTAGTTGAAGGGTACTTCTGGGAGAAGACTAACTTTTAATGAAATAAATCAATCAATTTATTAAAACACACAAGTTACAAATTATATTGAATTGTTTCCCCGGGAAGGGACTTCTGGATGAAAAGAAAGCTCTCTGTCACGCACGTTATGTCTTCTGTTGGATAATGACGAGGTTTACCAACAAAAACTTTAAGAACAGAATTGCAGTTATGTTGTAGGAAATGTTGAAATAAAATAAGTTTTTAATCGAAACTACAACAACAGTACTAAGAAAAAAGTAAAACAATTATAGCTGCAAAATGATAAATTGGTCCTTTCTCAGTTATTATAACGATGACAGTAGCAAGCTGTTTAAGCTAATAGTAACCTTATTGTGTCCAAATTAAGATTATATTTGACAGTGAAGCAAAGTCAGAGCTGTGGTTATAATGATTAAAGGACTGTATTGCAGCTAAGAACGTTCATGCAAATTATACAATTAAAACGCTTCTACAATTGCGTTTGAAGAAATAAAATTGATTACAAATAACATCAGTCAATGGAGAAATCATTATTAACAGCTAGACCATTCCAAAAGCTATCAATCTCACACCGACATTGAGTAGTGAAAACCACGATATTTTGCTTCTAAAATACTGACATTTTAGCAAAACCATTGATAAGTATCAAAAGGAATCATAATTCATTACTGAAAAAAATACTGTAACCTACATTTAAACACAAGCATAGGTAGCTTAAATCGTTCCCACTGCTGAGACAGACATCTCTCTATTAGAGGAGATGGGCTATAATCCACCACACGGGCTCAGTGTGGGTTGGTTACAAATACCTAAACTTGGAAATGTAAGTCATTAGTTACTAATTTAATTTCACCAAAACAAGCTAACATCAAGTACTATCAATATCATTACACACGAGGTTACAAAGTTACAAACAACTGCTTATCAATTTCTCTAACATACTAAAAGATAACAATGTTTACTCTATGATTCACTTCCATGTGGCCACAGCCTTATACATGCGTTCATACCCTGCCATTCAATCTAATATGCGCTCTAGTTTATAAGTGAAAGAGTCCAAAGTACAATGAACGATGTCAAAGTCAAGGGTGGCCACGTGTTTTCTGATAACCTTTGACGTTTTATAGTATCCTAGTACTTACCGGTAGTTTAGTTTACAATGTTGTTGTTTTCGAAACATGGTGTTTTATGTTTACTATGATAGTAACGTTTAATCCCATTTGAAGATAATTACTGTTTAAATAAAGATTCCTAACTGTCATGTTGCATTTTTATGATGAAAAATGCATTTTGTTACGTCTCTACCAATTACAACCAAAAAGTGTATAATATTTCTACAAAGTAAGCAGTTACTCTTTAATTACATGCGTAGAAATTCGGATGAATTTCAACGCATTTCAATAACATTTAATGGAAATAATCATCCCATAATATCGATCCTCGCCTGTTGTGTGGCCTGTTCTTCCGTAGAGTAAAATGCTAGATAAAATTACTCGACCTAGCTTTATGAAATTAAGACTAAAGAATATTTTAAAATGCTTACAGATAATGAAAAAAATGAATTTGTTATTTTTATTTTCAATAAATGTAAAATAAATAAAATGCGTAATTTTGAAGATCTTGAAGATTTTCTAACCGACCCATTCTCTTTGCGGTCCATTGTAGTTAGGTATGTACGGCCGAACAAGCTAATTGGCATCAGTTTAATCCACAAATTACATTGTAAAGTGTGAACCAAATATAGCTTGTTCGACCGTACTGTAAACCGTAAAGAATGTAGTAATGTAGATTATAGTTGTGTTATATATTTTTCTCTTGTATGTATGTAAGTATATTCTTAGGTTTATCGTTTGTTTGTATGTATTCTATTTTCTCATCTTTTACACACTATGTCTACATCTCTTTTTATCTACTCTCCTTTCGCAGGTATGCTGGAAGAGATTTCTTTAAAAATAAGCATCACCTTTGTGCACCTATTCCTTTCTTCTTTTCTGTGTGTGTACATAAATCGTTAAATAAATAAATAAAGAACTAGCGACTGGCGACTATTAGTTATCGATGGTGCTTATTTCCTTTCAAAGGATTTTAAAGACTTGCGGAGCACTTGCTTATCTTAATTTTCCAGTTAACTTTTGTTCTTGAGTGATCTAGAAATCGTTGTGAAACCAGTCTTGACTTTAATTCTACCCTCATGCCTGTTTGAACCTATCATTAGAAGTCAGTTAAATACGCTCGTTTTCAATCTTGAGAAGAAGAAACAAAAAGATTCGAATAATCGAAAGGTTGGTTATATTAACTATTATATAGCGCTAATGTTATCAGACGATTTTTATTTATGAATACATAACTACAAACCATTCATAATTGAATTACTTATTTTTATAAAACAGCTTTTTATTAGAAGTTGCATTTTACACACGTGACATTTACAGAATATGAGTACCCGGAACGGATGGAGGATTTTACGATTTTGACATTTAATAATTATAATAAAATAACTAGGTAGTGGTCGCTGAAATAATACCTACCCAATGCATTTGACCTTGAATTTTTACTGTTATTTTAGACAAATCAATTAAATTCTAGTCCTGTTATGGCAGGACCACTATCTGACAAAAACGTGGTCAACTTTTGACATTTAAAGCAAAATGTTTGAACTTTAAATGAAATAAAATGTTATGTTTAACATTTCGGCAAAAGCCATTTTACTATTTCTACTACGGCCTTGAGCCACGGCCGTAGTTAAAATGCCTTTATCATAGGTATCTAATCTAAGTAAAGTCAAATTAAATACGAAATTGAAAATCTAGTAATACCAGTTGTTTATACTCATTAAATTATAATATAATTTGAATAAAATGAATACTAAAATAAAATACCACTAACGCCCTCTAGTTATAGAAAAAAGAATCTCAAAACTCTTAGATAAAGTTAAATAAATATTTTGAGATTGCCGCTATCGATAAATATAATCCTCTATCGTACACTTAAACAAAATTAATAACGATGGACAAGATTTGATAAAATATCGCATTGTAAACTCCGGAAAAATATTATTTTTGATAATAATAATGATAAGTTCACCGTCATAGATATGGATGATAATGATAATTGTACGCTAACAAAACACATCACCAATGCAACTTTTGAAAATTTGCTTGTGAAGCCGACATAGCTAGAAGATATAACTAAAAAAAAACAAATTATTAAAAGCGAAAGTAGATAAAGTATTGACAAGAAAGAAATAAGTGATTATGAAAACAAAATATAATAAACTTAACTACAATATACATGAAAAGTTAAGCGTCGAAAAAAATATAATTAAAACTAAAAGGAGCTGTTTACGAAATCATGATTCGGAAAATGCTGATCCAAAGAGATACTAAAAGAACACTTACTAAAAATCAAAAGGTTTTAACAAACTCGCACCCAGAGGTTTGTTATTTATTTTTACAACTATCAGACAAACCGTTACATGCCAAGCCAATCATTAAATTTAATCATGGCCAGTTGGACTCTTCAATTTGCAACTGATTTTGGTGAAAGGAACCACAGGTTAACGTACCGAGATGGGCCGATGATTTATCTTGAAATGTCAAGTGTCTTTTTAAATCTACGGATTCATGGTCAAACCACTTGATAGAATCGTTTAAAGTTTATGGTAATTTCCTTATTTGAAAGAATGGAGGTTGTCTGTAAGAGCTTGTTAGCTGGCAAGGTTTTGTTAGGGTAACAAAATGTTCAATGTGGACGCACAGGTTTATAGAACAGACTCTCATATTTTTCCCTACCATATCTACCTTGATGTCAAAAAGCAGTATAATTATGTTGTATTAGAAGTCGATCAATTTAAACTTTCAACACATTCTAGTCGAGTCAGGCAAGGCATTCTATCAAATCCCAATAATCATAAATTATTCGTAAAATAAGCTAGACATGCAGTCGTTGCATATGAACCTCATTACCGATTGTGTAATGAACATTTCTTCTATCGATAAATCAGCCGATTGTCCTGTCTCCTCATACATCATCGTGTGACATCATCTATTATACATGGACGACATCATCATGTCATCTATCTCACTTGTCGCTATTTTGATAGGAACATTAAGGCCTATTACGTATTCGCACGGAACTAACGATGATTTAGAAAGACAATGCTGATAGGTATCTTTACTGTTACTTCGTAGCATAGGAGGAAAGGACAATTTATTACGCCAGTTGCACCCAGAAATGTCGCATTTTCATGATTCATGTTCCAGTTGGCCAACTACTATATTTTCTATTATAAAATTAGGACAGTTTCTTGTTGCTCGTTTTGGTATTCAGAACAAGCAACGGACACCCTGGGGAAATTTCCCAGTTGTAACATCAGAAACCTTTTTGTCACCGGAAAGTAATGCTTGTAAACTGTTCTATCAATAACTATCAGGTTATTATTGCAAATAGGCATGAAAATTATTACAAAGATTGATATCTGGTTTATACAAACACCTGTTAGCTAATTAATTCGATTAATTATCATTTTTATGACCAATAGCACTATTTACGTACTGATCGTTATATAAAATGGCGTCTATTACTTTTGTTTCCGTGTTCTTGATTACATTTTCATCCGTAGGTACACTTCTTACCAAATCTTGAAGTCCTTGAACCTCATAAATTATCTTAAACTAGCGGACGTCACGCGGTTTCACCCGCGTAGTTCCCGTTCCCGTGGGACTACAGGGATAAAATATAGCCTATGTTACTCGTGGATAATGTAGCTTTCCAATGGTGAAAGAATTTTTAAAAACGGTCCAGTAGTTTTTAAGCCTATTCATTACAAACAAACAAACAAAGTTTTCCTCTTTATAATATTAGTATAGATAAATGAAAAGGTAATAATTCTACTTTGGTGCTAACAAGATAGTTAGAATTGACAAAATAATTGGACTGTCCTGTTATAATAAGCTATTGCGAATAATTGGTTTTGTTGATTGTAACCCTCTAGCCGAGCTGGCAAGTTATACCTAAACATAATTATAAATAGGAATTTAGATTTTACTTGCGTGCGTATTTCGTGCCTTTCCTTATGATAATAACCAGATAGTATAAGTATGAAACAGCAACATTAATACGTTAAAATTAATTAGTGAATTACAAAACTTACCGTTTATAGGTATATTCCGTTCTAGAAATTAACTGTAACTACTTGTAATTAATGAGTTAATCAAGCGTTCATGTTCAATATTCAATGATGTAACTGTAAAAAACCGTTTGGATGTTTGTAAGGCTACAACTTTGATTCAGTTATGGAAGACTCCAGCTGGCCATGTAGTATAACCTCAGAAAACTTTCCATAGTAGATGATCAATAGAATGGACGTGTCAAATAGAAAGTAAAAGAAATAACTGGACCACTGAAAGGAAATACAGTAGCTGCTCCTTTGGATACAACAAACCTAACACCAATCTTTTTCCAAAATGTAGCAGTTGAAATAAAACAAATTCTACTTTTTGACCGGACTGGTCAATGTGGCGACACTTGGGAGAAGCCTATGTCCAGCAGTGGACGTTTTTGGCTGAAATGAAGATGATGATGATACTTTATAATCAAAGCGAAGCATACGGTAGAGACTTTTAAAAAGATCTCAAAACTGATTAAACGAAAGGTGAATTGGAAAATGTTAGTTTCAAATTTTCAAATAACAATAACTGTCTCTCGCATTACGAAAATAGCTTCGAATAAAACCCTGTTGTAACAGAGAATAATAGGAAAGTGGTACATCAGGTACATCCCACGCAAGCTATTACAGTCAACCGAGGAAAACTACGGGCGAAACTGAAGAATGTGGGCGGCAGGACAATGAGGTTTTACTTTTGCCCTCTTGGGAGGGAAAAGGCCATTTATTAACCTTTAACTGTCATCTTAGATGGCACTAGGATAGTCCTCTAATTAAACGAAAACTTATTTCCTTTAAAGCAGTTGTAGATTGAAGTATGAATCATCTGGATAGTTTAACACGAGTATGTGTTCTTTGAAGATGATTTTTACGGGCATATTTATTAAAAATACCTTTGAAAAATAAATATTTAATTTATATTTAAAGATTCGAGTATTGTCCTTTTATCAACGAATTCTAATGAATAAATTACCATTGTTTTTCAAAAATTGCTTGGAGACACCAGAATCTACACTAATATTATAAAGAGGAAAACTTTGTTTGTTTGTTTGTAATGAATAGGCTTAAAAACTACTGGACCGTTTTTAAAAATTCTTTCACCATTCGAAAGCTACATTATCCACGAGTAACATAGGATATATTTTATCCCCGTACTCCCACGGGAACGGGAATTACGCGGGTGAAACCGCGTGACGTCCGCTAGTATTATTATAAAGTTTTAACAGCTGCTGCCAAGACAAGATATATTTAATTATTTTGTACGACCTGGTTCTTATTGGTTAAATAAAAACAAGTGACATCTCAATGTAAGAACACTTTATTGCGTCTTATCCTTATGTTAATAATGCTGTGCTCCACCGTTCATACGTAAGCCGATATTTATTGCCGTATCAAAATTCATACTGATGCATCATGTAGATTGAGTAATAAGATAAAAACTACTCACAAGATCAACTGATCTTGCAAGTTGTAAAATGAGAGTAGGTAATCCCTAAGTAAATATTTTAACTTTTGAAGAGTAAGACGATTACATAAGTAACCATTTCATCGATACCATTGTTGACTAACCTAGGAAACGAATACGTATTACAGTTAAACTTAAACCTAACAATTTCTTACTCATTTTTGATGACCAAGGGTTACCCAAGTTGACCAAGGGTTGGGTTATGTTATCACAATATTTCGCCAGTTGTGCTGTAAGTCTCATATTCATGGTCACGTCGTGAGCCAATTACCATCATTCGGGCACCAAACTAGACTTTGTAGCTGCTACTGAAAAATTCCCGATGAAAAACTCAATAACACAAAGGGCTAGTTGCAGCCACATACATACAACTTCTTTCATTGCCAACTCTCATAATCCACGCAAAAGATTTATATAGCCCCAAATAGCACCGTACTCACCAAGCTACGGCATTACATGAATCAATTTATGTAGAAACGCCACAAGCCACAATCATCCGCACGAATGCCGAGGTGTTAAAATCACGCAACAACAACGGTCCGAACGCACTTCCCACCGAAATGCTTCATTCCGTTACTTGCTTACAACTGTTGCAAGAGTATACGGTAATGAAGCGAAGCGCATTGGAAGGTAGCTGTTAGCTTTTTATAAATGTTTATTTGTTAACCAGAAGTTGTGGCGGTTACACAGTTCAGGGCAGATCAGATAGGTTTGACTGGAAGCCGATGACCTGCATTTTGATGTGGCGGTCAAGATTTTGGATAAGGTTTAAATAGGAATTAATTTTGAATTTTATTACAGACATCCAATGAATAAACATGGTTTATTTCGAGGTTTCTCGCGATCCGAATAATGATAGAATATTTAGCGGAATTAGCATCTTTAGGGGTCAACTAGAGGTAGATGTTCCTTTTATTACTCATTTCACAGACAGATATTTTTTTTTGGTTAGCCTGTACTGTCCTACTGCTGGGCAAAGACCTCGTCCAGGTACTTCCATGCACCCATGTTATCTTTTTCTGTGTCGAACCTAATGAAGGAAGTAAAGGAATTTATAACAAAAAAGAAACTCAACGAGCACCAAGCAAGCAGGGAATGTTCCATACCAGCTACTTTGGCCCTTTCCTTACTTATATTCCATCCTATCTCTTTCAGATATGGAAGACGAATGCTACCCAGCAATGCCAGCAAGCGCATGGAGCAGCCGACGACGGTCCAGTGACTCCCCCCCTCGGGAGGTCAAATCCGAACCGAAGTCCGAACCAGAGTCCCCCGCGTCTTCCTGCCCGCCCTCACCTACCCCTGGCACACCCGTCGCACACCTCGACTATGTTATTGACCACACGGTAAGGAAGTTCTTTTTGTTGAAGTCTCAAATGATTTGAGGCTTTGGAGTGTTCGCCATAAGGCTGAAATCGTATTGATCTAGTTGGATTTATGTCTTGGTCAATCATTATGTCTATCTACAAAGGAAGAATGCAAAGACTTGAAAAACTGCAATCAAACGTTTTTTTGCTCTGAACGAAGACTTACCTAAAAATATTTATTGCTAACACTTACTTCTCTAAAATGCTACTCTACACTAAATGGCTTTTAAAAACTGCATTACCAGCCAGAGATTTTACATTCTTTGCTTTAATTATTTTGGTACTTTCTAATGCAGTTTCTGTGGCGTTGTGAGCACAAAAAATGTATATACTAATGTATTTCATCATTCTGAATTTATTGACCATTTACTATCTAAAATTGCCAATAGAGTTGTAGCATTTAATGTAGATATAATTTAGTTAAATGGTCGGCACGCGGGCACGCCTTCTATCTATAGATCATGACATGTAGCGTCTTCATCTCATATCTATCGGCACGACTTGATAACTCGATAAAAACTAAAGGTCGTTAGAGTTCAAATATTTCGTGCACCTCACTTTGCTGCTTTCACTTGTACCATATCTGTTTGTAAACGGAGCTTTTTAAAACTGCCAGTTATTTTAGAATTCCGCAGCCTGATAACAGTGCCAAAAAACCCAAGTGGAACTTTAAATATTTCTTTCGAAACCTCTTTAACGGTAACAAAAATTCAAAACACCTACCAACAGAAGCCAAAACTCCTCCAATCAATATTATATCTAAAAGTAATGGAAATTAAAACTTTTTACAAAATACGGCACAACAAACCATAAAACATTGGAACATCGCACCAGAAAATGATACGGAACTAAAATCATTTATACTCCACTGACACGCACTTAGTATATCTCCCATAGCGTGCGTGAGCTCTATAGTAATTACATGGATAATTATTATCTTTAATCGTACTCTCGGGACGTTTTCGTTAAACACCGCCAGAGTGGAATCTTTAACGATTATTGTAAAACATTGAGCAGTTGCAACAATGCAGTTTGCATTCTTTTACTTGAGCCACTTCGCGTGTACACAGTGTGTCGTATTTTAAACATTCTGGAGTTAAGTTATGCTGTTGTTTTAAGTTACATGGAAAATAGTTAAGTTCTCGTCCTCACAGAATAACATTTTAGACAATTATTTTTTAGCTTGGATTGTTTTTGAGTTAAATCATAAAGCATTAATTGATACAGAGAGCATCGAACTTCTCTGGTCTTCTAATACTGTTCCAATATGACTAGGACGTCTTGGAATCATTATTATCCACTAAACCTTTCAACTTGTCTAATCAGTCCTTTACATTCCAGACTGGCACAATCCACATGCCACAAGCAGTGCTTCAGAAGGTTGGCGCAGCCGGCATGCCGCAACTGCTGCTCAGTGCTGCGCCACGTCTCGCTACCTCGCTCAACTCCAACAAACTCTCCATCAAAGTCACCTCTAGCTCAGGGGCTTCAGGTAAACATGGCCTTTTATTTTACACTTGGTATAAATAACGTCGACATGTTACCATGAATGCAACGTCACTAAAGTTAACCATGTCCACGCTTGTTGGTGGGTTATTAGATTCACGAACTGAATTTTACATAGTACTGGTGTTCGCTTCAGTGATTCTTACACAGTGTATTGCAGCCATAACGGAACTACAGTTTTTATCGCTGTAGAAGATAGCTATTAGTATCATTCAGCCCTTACCGATTTTGTCGACTACGTTACCTTTAAAGTTCGTTGCATCATCATCCAAACTCGCTTAATCTAGATTTTGATCTACGCCGTTTATATTGTAGTCCTTTCTGCTAGCGCTAGTTTAGCTTCTGACTGGTGAATGTTCTGTATATTGCAATATCTTAAATAATTATGATCCTGTCTCTTCTTCCAGGTTTCAACCTCCCGCCAACGCCTCCATCATCGCTATCATCATCAGACAGCGAGGGAGCGCTGTCGCCGGCGCACGAGGCGTCGGCCGCGCCGCTGGCCCCACCCGCCGCGCCCGCTCGCCGCTCACACCTGTATGTGTCGCACCACACCCGGCAGCCAATCAACACGCCGCTTATTAGCAGTCAACCGGTAAGGATCTTACCAATACAAAATTGACAGGAATTGGGTTTCTCTGGGACCTTTCGACGTTTAATTTAGCTACTTAAAGACTGCATTTGTCTCGCTTCATAAACTTTTATGATGTAATCCTGTGAATAATGTATTTGTTTTCTTTAACTAATGGATTATCAACAAGTCTAGCTCTTGTGGAATGGATGGTAAAGTTAGCATTAAATGAAATCTTTTTAGTATTTTTTCTAACGAAGTTATCAGAAACATTGGAATTATAACGCCTTCTATTAACATTCGCTGTGCGATCTAAATGCGGTTAACAAACTGCCTGACCTGTATTTCTTCCCAGAAATACAATGCAGTGCACCAATTGGAATCTAAGTAGTCAATTTGAAAGAACCGTTATCTATGATAAATACCTGCGTGCTTCATTTCTCTATTACACCACAAGGAATTTTAGTTGATAAAATATTTTGCACCGAATCAGACTCCCACATTCATGTTTAGTGAATATAATATGGAAGCAATAAAGGTGTCCCGGTGATTGACGAGGTCTGCATGCTAACCAAAGTAACTACCGTTTTGGGAACAGACTGTGCATGTGATGCAATATTCATAAAAATATTTAATTTATCCGTGGTGATAGGAATATTCACCACGGAGAAACGGATAATATAAAAGTCTAACTAGCCAGTTAAATTGCGAAGGGCAGAAAAAGCACCGGGAAATCGGATTATCGCTCTTACTCTTTTGATTTGCACTATCGTATGGAGTTTTCCCAAAAAAGCGGACCTATTCCTAATTAGTCATTATGTATTACGTGCAAATTAATCAGATGTTACAATTATGATTACACTTTGACTTGCGATAAAAATGAAGTTTTAATATTCAGTTTACCACAACTTTAATTAAAGCGTTTTCTCCGTATACAGAAAGGATCGACTGGCACTCTAGTGCTAACTGAAGAAGAGAAACGCACGCTACTGGCTGAGGGATACCCCGTCCCGACGCGTCTACCCCTCACTAAGGCAGAGGAGAAGTCACTCAAGAAGATCAGGAGGAAAATTAAGAATAAGGTACATATAGAACAACCTCTCGATGATTAAACTAATTCTTACTTTTTTCACAAATCAACGTTTTAAAATTGTTTCGTTCTTTCCAGATTTCAGCACAAGAAAGCAGACGCAAAAAGAAAGAGTACATGGACCAACTGGAAAGGAAGGTCGAGATCCTTATTTCTGAGAACACAGACTACAGGAAAAGGGTAGAGACCCTAGAGCAGAAGAACGCGAGTTTGCTGAGCCAGGTGGCCTCCCTGCAGGCCATGGTGGCGCGCGGCGCCCGCAAGTGACGTCACTAGGCCGCCACGCCTGACGTCACGCCGCGCGCGCACACTCCTGACGTCACAGGTAGCCGCTCAGCTCGCGCGGCCCCACACTAGCTGTAACGTTCCGCAGCGTGTGTCATGGCCGCCGCGACCCGCAAGGCTGTGAGACAGCTCACAGTGCATCGTCTGTCGAAGTATAGCGCTGTCCCATAACGGAATGAATGTATATTTTGGATGTATTTACATTTACGTCGCGTACACAAGTGTCCGGGGAAAGAACTGTCAGCGTTTGAATGGTTGCTCACTGTAATTGTTAGTAAATAGGTATTCTGTGGTGCTGGATCGATATACCCGCTACGTCGGTATACAAACTGTCAAGTGCCACACTAGATATTTATTTTATACAGCTCTGAAACAGTTTTCGTTCGAGACGCGAGGGATGACTTGATAACAGGGAATTATATAGTACTGGGGTTTAGATAAGTATCTATAGTTATTTACGCGTGTTGTTTGAAATCTCGTAATATATTGTAATAGCGCTGTAACGGCGATAAATAGATTTTAAGTTTTATTTTATGCGTGTTTTCATTGAAATGTGCAATTAGTTTAAGGATTTTATTGTTACCCAAAGCATACATTGTACTTGTGTGGGCTCTCCGTCGTTGAACACATCGCCGTGAACTGTTTGGTCTGCAGATGGCCTACTGTAGTTGATGGTATTTTGACACTAGATTAAACAATAGAGACTATTGAACTACTTATAGTTTGGGACATAGCGTATTGCAGGATACCTATGGAACTGAGTTCGCGTGTCGCGGTGCGTTGTGTTATCGGGAATCTTAGTAGCATAATAATGTAAGACAAACAATGTACCAGCGTCTGTCTTACCGATTTATATTGAATTCCATGAATTTGCATTTATAGCGAAATGTGTATTGTCCTAGAGATTTTACCTTGTATTTAAGATAAAGTTAGTTATGTATCTAATAGTGGACTTATTTAAAGCCGATTTGTGTGACAAGTGTTTTCGGTTATGTCTAGTCTCTTGTAGAACCGTCGGGCCTCGCGCTGCAGGCCTCCATAGAAACATATTAGCTGTATTCTCAGTTCTGCGCTCTATATCGACAAGTACAAAATAATGGCATGCCTTTAACGAGAATAACGTAACTAACTGTAATGAGCTAACTATTTACATGCAGTATTTAACTATAAAAGGACCCTGGTACAAAAACGGAGACACGAAAATTTGTCCTACCCCCATTATGGAAGAAAGAGATCTTACTTAAACCCCATTAATTGGTAAAAGCGTTTTCGATTTTTGTAACAGGGCACCTAAAAGCTTAACAAAATAATAAATTTCAAAGAATAACTTCTAGCAGATTCTCCAGAAAAATTGTCGCTGCTTCAGTGTCTTCGTGGTCTTGCCAACTCGCCTGCTCCACACCAGTTCAGCGTGATAGTTCAATATAACAAGCTGCTAGTGATCTTTCTAACATTCTCTTTTAAAACTAAACATTCCATTTCTCTAGATGAGTGACTTAAAGTGAGCTCGAGTACTTATTACAACTAATCGTAGACTTTAGCGGTGAAACGCACTTGAAACTTTTGTTAAAGGAGACTGCCCAATTTGTAAACGAAAATGACCTAGGTAAATGGCAATTGCTTTTCATGGTATCGTTTCGTTTTTTTACAATATTCAACAGGATTTAAAAAATGGCAATTTTGTTATGTTGCTTTAAGTGTCAATTAGAAGTTAGATTGCAATATTTCTTTAACATTTCTTCTCATAGCCTCTCATATTTTTACCTTTCGAAGGCCCGCGTGTGACATTTCTTTGCACTACAGTGCACCTCTTGTAACACCATCGTCACTTCATGAAATGTTTGGAACAGTTTCCAAAAACAAAGGTTTCCAGTACGTCTCGACTTTATTTAACAAACTTTAAAACAAAATAACACATTTTGTTATGTAATAAAATGTGCTGTTATAAATTTTCGTTTGAATAATTTATATGACTAGCCAATCAATGTTAGTTTTTTCAAAATTTTAACGTCGATTTTCAACGTCCGTGTAGAGGGGGACGTCAACATTTTGTTATATCGAAAAGAATCAATAAAATAAAATTATTATGCAAAATCGTTCGATATTAGTGATGTCGCTTTCTACGAAATGACTTGTTAAATCGACAAAATTGTAAATACCCTACATTTAAAAAATATATTTACCTGAATGCCTGTATATAGGTAATATCATTGTTTCGTATTAATATTTCACTGTTTGTGCAATTACTTTGTTCTCTTATACACTCGTAAATGTTCTTCCTATTTAGTCATTTAAGAAAATGTTCTATTTATATAGCGCTGAATTAATATATCGACATTATTATAACCCTGTCTCATCGGGGAACGTTTTAAAGAATTGAGATATATTTTAAGAGATTTTTTCTAAGGAAATTTTAGATATTATATGTATATTATAAACACTGTTTTACATGTCTTTATCACTATACAAGTTAGGTCTCTAGTTAAAAGTATCGTTAGTACCTACGGTCCTACATACAAGTTTATTATGGAAGTTGCGAGTGTGCCTGCCTATCAGCTGTTGATTTAATGGGATAAGCATCGATAGTAAAGTATCCTTTATAGAAAATATAATTATTTCAATATATGAAATATTCAATTCCTAATATGGCATTTACCGTCTGCAAAAGTGATTTAATAGGAATTATGATGAATTAACTGACCTTAGTAATATATTTAACTTTTAATGGAATTAATATATGAGAGAGGTGCGTTTGCGCCGGGCTTACTATGACATAATAACTTGTAATGTAAACGAAATGCCAAACATACTTACTTTTATATGTTAGTATGCACCATACATATTTGGGTGACAATGTTACGATTCGTTCGAGGTTGTTTTAGTTCGCATGTATGTTTGTTTGCGACGAGTTGTTGATCTCTGATGGATCGTAATCTGTGCGCATGCGCGGGCCCCGGCTGGGGACCAATCGCGTCTTGTTATTCATTATAAAGTAATTTTATTTGATAGTTTTATTTGTTATAAAACTATACGTTACCTTGAGTCATGATTTGTTGAATCGTTTGTTTTATTATTATTTTTCAATGACATTGCGGATTTTACTGTCACCCTTCTAATAAAACGTCAAATATTGTAATATCAATTGTTTCTTTTATGAACCTTCCCTCCTTCCAACTCATGTCCATGTCCACGAAATACCTGGCTATCAGATAGTTATGATATGACCACTATAAGTGTGCAGATCGAGGTGGTAACGTTAAAATTTTACCCGGGAGGGGAAAATGTAAGGTCTTGAGAAAAGAGAGCACGGCTTGAATGAAAAAAACATGGCAAGGAAACGATTTAAGAGAATTTATTATTTATGCACCCTAACTTAAAAAGTTCACCTAAAAAAACTGAAGATGAATTGGAGAGAACCTGGGGTCGGGGACATCAGACAGTCTTCACAGCGGAGGACCGAGGGACACCATCAGTCATCAATGTTCACAGCGCCTCCGCTGTGAACATTGATGATTGATCGGTGACCCTGGCATGCCCGTGGTGTCTTAGCCCTCGCTGAGACACCACAGCCATCTGTCATCGTAGCGGAGGGTCGAGGGACTTCAGTCTTCAATCAGGCTCGCATAGCCCGCGGGCATCAGGTGTTAAGGATGAAACGCTGTGCGATGCCTCACATCACTAAAGCGACATTGACTTAAATGTGCAACCAAGAGGGAAGACTTATAATCTTCTCAGGAGGCAACTGCCCTCTGGTTCCCTCTTATAACTTTACATACTTGCAGCTAATACGAGCTCTCAACGTAGTCTGCGAAGCTTCTTGTGGGCACGAGCAGCCAAAAGCACACATGGCCGGTTTTCGATAAGAATGTAGTCTTAGCCCCTTCTTACACAAGGCTACAAAAATCTTTGATACTCAACGATTTTAGTCTTCAAGCGACTGCCGCCATACAAATCCATTGCCCATAATATATATGCTCTAGGTATGTCCACCGCCTCCACAAGAATAGGTCCCAAGGGGGTGACGAGTACGACATGGTACTCGTAATATGTGACCCGGTTGAAGGGCACCACCCTATATTCAAAGTCCGTGCAGTATGCCGCTCTCGGGCATCATTATTGAGAAGCCTAAGAAACTCAAGGTAGTCGGGCAGTGTCATCGTTGCCAGCTTTACGGTCACAGCCAAAAGCACTGCTCACCGCATAGGTGTGTAAAGTGCCTCGGCGACCACGCCACGGCAGACTGCACCCGTCCCAAGGACAGGAGTCTCTGCACAGAGCCGCCTAGTTGCGTGCTATGCGGACAGTCTGGCCACCCGGAAAACTACACTCCACTGGTAAGTTTGCCAATCGCGCCAACCAACGCCAGCAGAGGGAAGCTCCCTTCTCATACAAAGTCCCCTCCAAGGTCCTCTCCGAGCGTCTCAGCCCGCAGAGGCCCTCACCATGGAACATGCTGAACCATCAGCAAGCGTTCCCTGCCCTCGCGAAATCGAAACCCAACCCCCCCATGCCCGGTCTTTTGGACAACCCTGTCCCAGCGCCCACTCCTGTGGCCGCCCCTCAGGCCCCTCCTCAAACCTAAGCTCCCGTTGCTCAAACCCGCGCTCCTGCTTCACAGGAATCTTCAAATCTTAAATACTTGCTTAGGTTCCAACCTCTTTGCACCGCTGAGGCCGACCGTATGGTCGCAGAACTCAGAGCTGCAACGGACCTTCAGCAAGTCGTCGACATCATTGATGCCTACCCAGACATCAAGTCAGCCCTACGTAACCTCAATTTCGCGCCGTAATGGATATTACACCCAGGATCTCTTGCACCCAACCCCGGTCCCTTAGATTAGGTTATTTTAACGCCAATGGCATGAGAGGTCAGCGCGACGAGATCGCTTCTTTCCTCCGTGACCATAACGTTGACGTACTCCTCATCCAGGAGACCTTGCTTAAACCCAGCCACCGCGACCCCAAGATTGCCAACTACCGTTTAGTTCGCAATGCTAGGTTACGTTGCCACAAAGGTGGCACTCTCATTTACTTTCGCAAGGAACTGCACTGCATTCCCATCGACCCCCCTCCATTAAAGTCCCTACTTGAGGTTTCAATCTGTCGGCTAGCTATGACCGGTCATCAACCGGTACACATAGTGTCTGCTTATTTGGCCCCCTCTAATACGTCGGAAGATCATAACCTCCTGGTTAGCGCTCTCTCTCTTCGGCTTGAGTGACTCTGTGATCATCGCGGGCGATCTTAATGCCAAACACCCAGCCTGGAACAGTAGAATGACGAACCCGAGAGGGAAAGTCCTCTGCGGTCTAGGTCAATCTCTAAATTTCGACGCGGTCGCTCCAATGGAGCACACCTATTATCCCGATACTCCCAGCTATCATCCTGACGTGCTCGATATAGCGCTGCTCAAAAATGTGAACCTTCGGTTACACTTGATTGAGACATTACACGAGCTCCACTTCGATCACCGTCCAGTGCTCATGCACTTAATTCCTCGCTCGGGTATCATTGACCCCAGCCAGCCCCCTCCCACCATTCTCACTACCGACTGGAGGAAAGTAAGCGATATGCTGAAATCCGAAACGTCACCGCTTCTCGATGGTATCCCCGACCATATCGTCTCAGTCGCAGACAACCGCAAGCCACAATCAACTCGTTTACAGAACACGTACAATCCGTACTGAAGGATTGTTCTCGAGAAGTACCAGCGATGAGCGATCACCGCTGGATACTTCCCGACGACATCCGTGAACTGATAAACGAGAAGAACGCGGCCTTACGTGCCTACAGCGCTTGGCCCTGCGACGCGAACAAGACTCACATGCGTTATTTACAGCGTGCTGTAAAGAAACGCACTAGTGAGTTTCGTTCAAATCAATGGGACAAAACGCTAAGCGAACTCGAGCCCACTCACCAAGCCTTCTGGCAGCTTCAGAGGAAGTTGCGCACCTCGGAAGAGGCTTCTTCTCCACCCCTAATCCGTCCCGATAAGAGCGTCGCTTTTGACGACTCTGAAAAAGCAGAATGTCTGGCCGACAGTTTGGAATCCCCATGTTCACCAAGCACTCTACCAGTAGACAAGCAGCACCTCGATGAGGTGGATGCAGAAGTCGAACGTAGAGCATCGCTTCCCCCTGTTGAAGATCCCGATGACCCCCTCCCCGCCATGTCCCCGGCAGAGGTCAAGGATATTATAAATAAGTTACAGCCTCGGAAAGCCCCAGGCGCCGACGGTTTCACTAATAGAGTTTTTAAAGCCCTCCCCGCCCAGCTAATAGTCCTTTTGGCTGCCATCTTCAATGGCGCCCTGAGCAATAATATGTTCGCCCAAACGTGGAAAGAGGCCACTGTTATAGGTATTCCCAAACCTGGGAAACCGAAAGCCCAGCCTTCTAGCTACAGGCCGATCAGTCTCCTGAGTGCTCTCGGCAAAATCTATGAAAGGCTTATTTATAAGCGTCTCAGAGATTATGTCTGACCGTCTCGTGCTCATCTTCCGAGACTTTCTGTCAAACCGTAACTTCCGCTACCGTGTGGGTAAGACGTTATCCTCTCCCCATCCTATCCGCGCCGGAGTCCCTCAGGGCTCCGTTATCTCTCCCCTCGCGTTCACGCTGTACACCAGCGACATTCCGATGAACAAAAAGGTTCAAACAGCCCTATTTGCTGACGACACCGCGATCTATTACACTGGCCGTTCTCAGGCTAACATCCGCCGCATTCTCCAGAAAGCTGCCGACTCGCTCGGCGCTTGGTTCCGTAAGTAGGAGAATTGAAGTTAATCCTGATAAGAGCCAGGCAGTTTTATATTATAAGGCACGCCTTAAGCGTTCGCTAGGTCTCCCTTTCACTATGTTCGGCAAGCCTATCCCCTGGGAGAAGCAAGCCAAGTATCTTGGAGTTATTCTTGACGACCATCTGTCATTCAAGGCCCACATCAAAGCAGCTCGTGACCGGGCTGCCTTCGATATGGGCCGACTCCACTTCATGATCACTAGAAAGAGCAAGTTGTCACTCAAGTGCAAGTTGCGTCTTTACACCGCAGTCATCCGTCCTATCATGACTTACGCTTGCATAGTATTCGCTCATGCCCACCCGCGACATATCCACACAATGCAGACCTTGCAGAACCGATTCCTCCGTAAAATCACCGGTGCCCCCCCTTACGTCCGTAACGATAGTCTTCACGTAGACCTTAGAATCCCTACCGTTAAGCAGTTCATGAAACGCCTTTCCAAGCGTTACTTCGATACTGCTATCAAGCATAGGAACCCCCTAATCGCATCGGCCGCCCGGTACGACCCATCGCGTATTAGCTCGTCGAACATCCGCGTCACACCCTAGCCGCCCCCGACGATCCGATCACTATCTTGCAAGAGAGTAGGAAAGATACCAGTACAGTTCGTAGAATGTACAAATACAGACCGAAGACATTCCGAGCTCGCCGCAGAGGTCCGGCGCGTAATCCCCGTTCAATCCCTCCCCGACCCATGCTCGAACAAGCCCGCGATGCTGAGCCTGTAGTAATAAAACAGTCCCTAAATAAAGACAACCATATCCAGCCTGTCCCTTTGCTGCCCCCAGCGACGCCCTAAGCCGAGGTCCGTACACCACACTCTGGGGGTGCGCTGTCGCTTAGTTTAAATATTCATTTTTGCCCTGGCTGGAGGCCTTAAATTCAAGGCATCCACCAGGACTTGCCCGGTTAAGCAGAAGCCAGTCTTCTCAGACTGAACTGCGAGATGCCCTACATAAAAAAAATCGTGAACGTCATGCATTGTCTCGCGAGTCGGAGACGTTCAAGGATAGAGAACTGCGCTTGAGTTTTCGGCATATCTACGCATCTGCTTCAAGGTCTCTAGAGACAAATGCGGAACGTGATGCGCGACTGTTCGCTGATCGTGAGCGACATGCATTAAGTCGACACTGGGGCCGCCGTGCGGGGTGTTCGATGCTGGACCCGAGCAAGCAGAGGTGACAACTGTCATTCTGGCAAAGGATATCCGGCAGATAGTTCAGAAGATGACAAGAGGAAAGTCGCCTGGTCATGATGGGCTCAGCATCGAGCACTTGCAGCATGCTGGTCCCCACCTGCCTCGAGTGCTGGCACTTCTATTCAATCTTTGCCTTAGTCATTCACATCTTCCGCCTGATCTGGTGCGGACTCTGGTGGTGCCGGTGATCAAAAGTAAGACTGGAGACGTGTCGGACAAGTCTAACTACAGGCCTATTTCACTCGCCACCGTCATAGCCAAGGTACTTGACAGCGTGCTCAACTCACATTTAAATAAACATGTGCAGCTCTGTGACGCTCAGTTTGGATTCCGGCCTGGGTTGTCTACGGAAACGGCTATTGTTAGCTTGAAGCATGCTGTCAGGTATTATACGGCTAGAAATACACCCGTATATGCCGTTTTCCTTGACCTGTCTAGGGCTTTTGATCTTGTCCCATACGATCTTCTTTGGAAAAAACTAGACGAGACAACACTGCCGCCAGAGTTTACATTACTCCTCAAGCACTGGTATCTAAACCAGGAGACTCAGGTGCGATGGGCGGGTGAGCTGTCGGAGCCATGCCGGCCGGAGTGCGGGGTGAGGCAGGGGGGCCTATCCTCACCTTTGCTCTTCGGTCTGTATGTCAATGCGCAGATTGAGGGACTCAGCGGCATGCGTGTCGGATGCTATGTTGATGGAGTTTGTTTTAACAACATTAGCTATGCGGATGACATGGTGCTGCTGGCTCCCTCGATCGGTGCTCTCCGGAAGCTACTCAATGTGTGCGAGTCGTACGCTGTAGCACACGGATTGATTTACAACAGCAGAAAGACAGAATTCATGGTCTTCAGGTCTGGGACCAGGTGCCCCACTACAGTACCTCCTCTTCTCATGAAAGGTGATGCGATAAACAGGGTATACAAATTTAAATATCTGGGCCACCTGGTGACGGATGACCTGAGGGATGATCTGGATTTAGAGAGGGAACGCAGAGCATTGTCAGTAAGGGCGAATATGTTGGCACGCCGGTTCTCTCGATGTACACCTGCAATTAAAATAGTCCTTTTCAAGGCATACTGCACATCGCTGTACTCGGGAGCCCTGTGGTTCACGTATACCCAAAAAGCTTATAATGCTCTGCGTATCCAGTATAATAATGCGTTCAGGGTATTGCTGCGACTGTCACGCTTCTGTAGTGCCTCTGCAATGTTTGCTGAGGCACGCACTGAAAGTTTTGATGCGTTGTGGCGTAAGAAATCAGCCTCGCTGCTCCACAGACTGCGTTGCAGTCCCAACACTATCCTGCAATCGATAGCCGCCCGGGCAGACAGCCCATTAGTTTGGGCGCTAACTAATCGCACCCGATCTGTTTTAGTTATTAAGTACTAACATAGGCTAAGTCATATTGTTACTAACACAGTGGACCTCTTTGTAGTCTGGCAAATAAATAATAATAATAATAATAATTGTCATGCGAATCGGAAACGTTTTCCGATACAGAATCACGCTTGAGTTCTCAGTGTATTCGCACATCCATCTACTAACAGGTCTTTTGAAACGGAGTGATGAACGTGATGCGCGACTAACTGCTGCTCGAGATTATCATACATTGTCCCGAACACGCACACAACAAAATATTCATAATCAGTTAGAAAGTGAGAGAAAGAATTGCTGGAGTACGGCATGAAGAGACAGAAGCAGAGTGCGAAGACTTCGACATTCTCTAAACGGAATGTCGATATCATCTGAAGAATCGGATATGTCTCAAAATATAGCCGCAGGGCCATGGCGACCATCCTTGGGTTGATAAGGAACTCCTATGATTGAATACACCACATATTCTGCCATCGGAGGTATGGTTTAAAATTATACTTTTTGTGAAGCTGTTTTAAATGGCAAAAAGAAACAAACGGTATGTGTTGCTCAGGTGGGAAATATCCGTTATTTTCCCTTCCCCGGGCTCTTAGAATTCGACATCAGACGTTTCAGATCTTCGATTTTAACAACCCCGTTGTCGCTGGCATAAGCAACAGGATGCGCGTACGAAGTCGCGGGCAGAGGCTAGTAAATCATAATGAAGTCGATATGATTTACCTAAACGACCTACAACTAGCTCCAGCAATAAATTAGAAAGAAACCTAAGCTTGTTTGTCATTGTCAATATCTGACATTACAAAAGTCCACAGTCTTTAAACCAAAAAGGACTGAAACCTGTAGAAAAACTTAAATAACACGAATTACAGGGGAAAAGATATGCTCAGCCTCCGCGTTATGTCACTCGGAAAGAACGTACCAAAGTTAAAATTTCAGATTATACCAGCCAAAAACGTAAGTAGGTATAAAAACACAAACATTACAAAGTATCGGTGCTTCTTTGCATCGATATGTCGAACTCGTTACATTTATTTTAGTTCTATGTATTCCCGCCTGCACAGATAAGTTGGTTGAATTGTTTATTGTTATCTATCGTTTCTTTGAGTCTGTTGCTTCATAGGCACCAGAAATTTTCCTAAGGCTGAGTACTAATGACATATTTATGTGTCTATGTCTGCCAGACATAGACACGATTTGTTTCCTCTTTGACAGTTACAGAAATAGCAACTTTTCTCATAGCCCTTTTTCTCCGCAGAAACAAAAAAAAAGTCTGTTCGTTGGTGCGTTTACCAACAAACGGCTTTTTTTCACTTTAGAATTCACAGATCTGTTACTTTTTAGTGCGATTGAGGTTGCAGACAGAACATTTGGTAAATTTTCCGGAAAATTGGATAGCTGGATTTTTGTAGGACAAAAAATAAATGAGAGAATCTTTAATTTAAATCATTTATTTTTCTTATCAAGCTTTCTTATGGCACATCCACACATGCCGAGCGGCACGGCCGGCGGCCAACCCGGCGGCGGCGCCGGCGGTCGGCACGCGCATCTTTTACCTGGCAGGCAAGGCAGACTGGAAGCCGACGGCAAACCCGGCGGCATAAGCCGGCGGCATGTGTGGATGCGCCATTATAGTCGCTCTCACAAACAAATCCATAGAAAAAACTTCCAAATACGCAATTAAGACTAGATCTTTATATAATTAGTGTACAATAAATGTGAAAACCAAAAGATTACAATACATTGAGAACAATCGGAGCACCTATGGTTTTTCTATCGCTCAGTCTTGGTTTAAAAATCTACACTTAAATTACTAACTTAATTCCTAAAAATACAAATAGATATTGAAATTGTAATTATTATAACAATAGAATCTCAATGAAAAAGTACGTATTTTGTCGACAGCAAATATCGATATACTTTCCGGTCTAATGTTTAAGAAAATAAATATTTCTTCGTCTACTGAAGTACTTAGTAACTTAATGATTGACAAAATATTTTCCAAACCGATATAAAATCATACACAGAGAGTAGTCATGTTTTTAAAACCTGCATTGGTCAGAAAAGCAGTCAGCTCTAAAACTATTGTCATTCTCATCTTTACATCTGTGAAGAGACTTAAATACAATTTATTCCATACAAAATATTTACATTTCCACTCAAAGCGTAACAAACACTTTTTTCTTGGCCATAACATGAGCAATTATGACCCATAGGGCCGTCCCCCAGACTGCTTCAACGAGGCTTATAGCGTGGGTCCTCATGTGGGGGACTCTCCAGTGGAAGGGGAACAGGTGAGCGCAGAGGGAGTGACCGATGTACAGGGCGATGGCGTTCAACCCTGGAGCTCTGAAGGGTCCCCCACCCCAGAGCCTCCAGGCGTCGGTGAGGGTGTAGCAGAAGCAGAGCAGGATGAGGCAGCATGCTGAAGTAACGAGGACGAATGACATTGACCTGAAATAAATAAGATATTGTGGTTAATCAATATTACCATTATGCTGAAAATGTACGTGAGATTTGGTCTCAAAATCTGCAAATATTGACGTCATAGCCAGGAATGACATCTGTGGGATACCATCATCCTCAGCACGAACAGATACGGCTTTAGACCAGTATTTGACATTGACAAATGCCAATCTGACCTCCACAACTCCTTTTACGCCATAATCCAGAGAAAGAGAAAACGCCTTCATCTCTTGGATCGTTTTTTATGCCAAACGTCAACCAATAGTCTCTAAAATTTGATACCAGCTTACCAAAGATTCTTATTGATGGGCACGACTCCATGTTCCCTAGAAAATCCAGCCAGCAGTGCTCCAGCCAGTGCGAAGACCAGCGCCCACGCGAGCCAGCGAGAGATCCGCGCCTTGTGGGAGCGCTGCAGCAGGACCGTGGCGCCTGCCTGCACGCCCAGGAGTGCCTGCACCGCTGATGTTAAACATCCTGGAGAAAAATACTCAATTAGGGGCATGTTTTATAATGTTCGGATAAGATTTAGCTATCAGATAAAATGGAAAGCTTTTGTTTGCCCAGTTAAGGCAACTGGTACAGTCAGTGGTGACTTGCATTTCTGAACCCTACTTACAAAGAAGAATGAAGAGGAATGCTTGAAAGTCAGTGCACTTTAATTATTAGAAGGTGGTGAAGTAGGTTTAACCGTCTTAACAGTTGAGAATAATGTTTTAAAGTTAATTTCTTCTTTAGTAAGAGTAATTAACTTTCTGCCGGGGTCGCGGGCCTGTTCGAATGAGATACCGCGGCCCCGGAACATAAAGGGCGAAGAAGGAACATGGATGGGTTTTAGTCGGTAAAATTCTGACACTCCCTCCCGCTCCGCCCAGAGTGGGAGAAGTTATTTGATGATTTCCCATCCCAACAAAAAAATGGTCCACTTTAACTTTTATCAACAATTCCCAATCCATGCCCAGCACAGTTTACACTTATGGCAACGGCTGGAGAAACGAGGAAACTATTCTAAAAGTGTAACATATTACCCAAAAGTCCTTCAGGGTCCGTGGGGTCTCCCCCATACACACGTACAGCGTCACTCCGCTGGAAGACATGTGACCGCCCCAACAGGAAGCGGTCGATGTAGCCAGCAGCGCCGCCGGCGCAACCTCCCGCTGCGAAATCATCGTGGTAGCCGCCAGGTCCCAAGTAGCCCCTGGAAAGGAATACCAGATCAGTATGAAAAGGTGTAAGTAGGTGAAGGCACTTACTCAGGATAGCCACCATTACAATCTACTTAATAATTACTAGGTGGCGTGTCCAATTCAACTTATATGCACAGCGCGCGTGATGAAAATCGGAACCAACTCCGCCTAGTCCATTTTTCATATAAACAAGATCTCGAAACAATTTCACTGACTTGACAACAATCAAGCTCCACAGATACTTGTAACACTGCTATGCAGCTAACTTTACTACTGAAACATTATGTATGGATTTCAAGCCTCATGGTAGGCCTCCAAATACATTTTTTCTTATGTAGTATATCAACTATTTACTATCTGGTGTCCACGACACGAGCCTCGTTGATAAGTGTGGCGCTAGATGGCGGTGTGTGAAATTTCCAACGATATTTTTTTGTTTAATGATACTCACATTGGACACATAGGATCGTGAACTACGAAGGTGATGACGCTGTGAGCTGCCACCAGGACTGCGGCCAGCACCCAGCACCACACACACGATAACACGTCTTTCAGGGCCTGACCGCAAGCACCCTGCGAATAAACATTAAATAGTACATTGTAATACAAGGGGCTAAAATGACCCATTATAGACGAGGTAGTAAATAGAAATCGAGTTATAATGGGATTTTAGCGCCGTGTGTTACACCGTACTTTTTCACTTCGATTGCGAGAAAATAAAATAAGTTTATTTTATTAGGTAACAATTAAATGTGCAATTTGTACTGTTGTTTAAATTTAATAAAATGTTTTACTCGGCAACATAGTTTCAGTTCTCTGTGAAGACGAATATAATATTGTGTCGTCTGTGGGACAATCATACAATTTCGCGCCAATGCCTTTTTTATTTCTTCTGTAGCTGGAATGCAACGCACACGTTCTGCCCAAGAGTTCGACGTTCGGCGTGTTTAGTTCCATTTTTTAAATATATATTTTTTGAATGAAACTGTAATAAGTCGATTCTTTATTAATTATGAATAAAGACTTATGCGTTTTCGAACACCGACTACGAAAATTAAAAAAAAAAATACTTTTTACCCCTAGGGCAATAAATGCAATTTTACGCCCCCTCTGGTACGCTATTATGACGGTCTTTTCGAGCAAGAGAAGTGAAAACATTATTTCACCATTTCCTACCACAAGTCTGGCGAGGACCTACACAGAATAACATCAAACCAGCGACCAAGATGATGGAATCGTTAGAGTCATTGACTGTAAATTTGTATTGATTTGCACCTGTTACTATCAGGATTGTGATATTTTATTTCAATCCTGTTGACAGTCGTTGTAGAAATTACGGTATGGTTGGTTCGGTGGTTGAGCGATAGGCTGCTGCAACGCGTCGCGCCGTTCGATTCCGGCACGAAAAAAAATGTATGCCCTACAGGACAGTTGTTCCGGATCTGGCTGTGTATGTGTGCTTAAATATTTTTGTTAAAACACTCACGATACAGGACAAATTCCTAGTGTAGTGAGGAAAATTAAGTAAGATGTTCAGCTTTTTTCAGCATAGACTACTGAAATTTAAAAAAAAATTGTGCTTTATTTGGAACTCACTAGGCTAGGTACTGCCAACATCCTATCTATTTTGTTCAGTTTTGGCATACAAATACAAGCGGTCTACATAAAGGATCATCTGTATATTATTTATTGTATGAGAATTTATCTGTGACAAAATCTAGTGCAGTATGTAACACACGAGAATGCTAATTACACCGAAAGTGAACGGCACCTTGACTTCAATCAAGCTACATTTAAGTATGTACTCGTATGTAAATAACACGTAAGCCTAACTTTTCAAAATTAAGTAGCCTAAGTATTAGGACGGTATAATATGTACATTATACACATGACCGTATTACTTAGCTTACTTACTCACATGGCATATTTGTTATGATTTTGTATCTTATAAAGGGTGTAAAACACCTCTTCACGAAGCCGAAAGGCACTTGTTCTCCCCATCATTGCGATCATTTTTTTGTTCTACACCATACCTGGGAACCTTCTAGTTACGGAGATATTGGGGGTCAAAGTTGCAAGATTTTAACAAGCTTTTCTTTAAATACCACTTTTTATCGCATGATTTTTACTTTGAATATCTCTACGATCCCCGTACTATTCAATCCATCCATCCGCACAATGTTTTGAGAGTGTTACATTGAGTTATACCACAAAACATGATTTATAACCTCAAAAAAAAAAGTTGTTTCCCAGCAATAATTTTTGCGTAAAGTTACTTAGTTTGATGTATAGAATGCTTGGTTAACGGATTTGTGATGAGGTCGTTTACACCATGTATATGCGTAGTCGTTTATCCACTGATCAATTCAGAAGCCAATTTAGCTCCTGCACATCTTAATTTAGACAGCACCTAAACTTACGTCCCCTAACTAACTTTTTTAATAATTTAAACAGAAACGTGCAATATTTACATCAGCGGCGTGCAAGCTCCTGTGCGAGCACAGCTTTAGGACTTACCCGCAATATACCAATCACCTGCAGCTTTTTCCAAAGCATAATCAAATTCATTCTTTCTTACACTCACCCGCGGTGGCGTGTAGTACTTCGGCGCCGTGAGCGCGTAGAACCCGGCAGCGATGAGGTACGACACTGCTAAACGCTGCAGTACTCCGAAGATACGCAGCTCAGACAGCATGTTGGAGCCGTAGATCGTGTTCAGGGACATCCCTAGCAGGAACATGATGACTGAACGCTGGAAATAGAGAAAAATCCGTTTAAATTTCATAACTAGCGTTGTTCATTTGGACTATCTCATCATAATTCAAGTAAATCATATTTACCTTGGAAATTGGAATAACCGTTTGTTCCTATAGTAAATTACTATGCGTTGAAAGCCTACCTAACTAAAAAGTATATCGACCACGAGTCAATGACCTGATAATTATGTTTGACAAGAAAATATAGATTTTAGTGTGCCATACCCGCATCTGTATTAGTTTGTTTTGTATTGGTTATCAAACCCTTGCTAATTACGCAAACAGTTGGTATTTGTACATATTCATGTTCTATTGATTTTTTAAGGATAAAACATAAAGTTACTTCGGTTCGGAGACTCTATTTGATTTTATGTGGTCTGGCATTGTTCAGCATTTTAATACAATAGAAGTTCATTCTTGTTGCAATTCGAGAGATGACGATTGTGTTAAGACTATTTCATAAGGATTAAAATTGAAATGATTGACGGGCTCATAGAATTATTAGTAGGTAAGGTAGGTATTAGTAGGTAGGTAATTATTAGTAGGAAATCTGACTCCAATATCAAGCAATATTTTTGTAAGTATACCATCCAATCTCTTTTGGATTTGTTCACTTTAACAAACTGCCAAATAAAGCAAGTTTCACAATCACGGAGCTTAAGAAATCTAAACTTTTAAAAGTATTAAAACCGTATTGTTTTCTTGGCTTCAGAAAAAACAACATAAGTAATTTGAAACCGTTCCGATAAATTATTTACAAATTGATAGATCTAATTTAATTGTATGTATAGTTAAATAGTTAACAAAAGATTGATAGCAAAGACTTGAACGTTTTATCGAATCCAATGTTTTTTTTTCAATTTCTGTTGTATAACGCTTGCGTAACCCTCTTGAGAAAAGGCACACTTGACGAGAATTGAATTATTTAGATAAATGACAATCACACTGTGATCATACTCCTCTTTGATGTCAGACCTGGCGATAAACTAAACACTAGATACTGGACCACTTCCTATTATTACAATACAAGAACCTTTTACTGAACACACGTGGGTATTCTTTGCATCTTAATTTTCCAGACTAAATCGATGACTGGCAACTTTAAAAAGAATCAGTACCCAATTGTTCACGAAAACACATACTCGTAACTCCCAGTCACTGCAGTGTAAATAGTACAATGCAATGCAATGTTTCCATGTCAACAATGACATTGTATACTTAAATGTGTAAAGTACTTACAACAACATGTACTAAATCATCATCATCATCTGCCTAGCCTTTTCCCAACTAATTTGGGGTCGGCTTCCAGTCTAACCGGATGCAGCTAAATACTAGTAATTTACATGGAGCGACTGCCTATCTGACCTCCACAACCCAGTTAATACTGGGAAATACGATACCTCTTGATAAAACTGGTAGACTTTTGGGATCACTGACTACCTAACGACTGTCAAAGATGGACAAATGACAGCCGGGACCAACGGCTGAACGTGCTTTCCGAGGCACGGAGGAAACTCGACTCGACAATCAACAACATGTCCCAAATCAACAAAACTAAATAGCCATCAGTTTACTGTGCATTCCAACAATTCTATCCCAAGCGGATGGAGAGAAGTGAACTAGATATAAACAAACCAATTAAAAGAATAGCTGTGAATGTTACTTGCCAATTACATATTAATTTAAGTGGCCCCATCTGCTAAACTAAATGCAGAAATCACGTGTCACAGGCACTTGCCGATTGTTCTACACGAATCGTACCAGCCTCCTCCGAGATCTAAACCGGGCCATGTCCGTTACTGGGTCACTATATCGAACAACTAACGATGCCTTCAGTATAAAATGTGGTGTACCCGTTACTCTCACGCATGTGATATACATTGACGGTAACGATTACTCAGTTAAGAAAAATAAACGAGTAAAAGACGATATGGATGGTGTGGACAACGATGTTGTAGATTGAGGCGGAGAGAGCTATCTAGATGTTATCACGCAAACAGAATTTCCAATGAAATATGTAGCAAAAACTCGACTTAGCATTTGTGGCGGGCTCGTTGAAGTAGCACTCGTATGCATTGGAGATCTAATCAAGGTACACAATGAGATAAAATGCGGAAGTCTGGGTGATGCAACGAAAGTGAACGGATCGCGTGCAGTGAATACAAATATCTGTGTCTATTGAAGAGCTCATTAATCAGTTATTGCGATTAAGTGTGAGATAATTTTTAGTTCCTTGTTATTTAACTGTTTTGATGCAAAAATCTGAGCACGAAGGGAAACAAAACAAAGTGCTTCTGCTGATTACGCTAGGTTACGACTTGAACGTATCTTTGCTGAATGACTACTTTCAATGATGAAATCTAACAGACGTGTACAGGTAAATGTTGTTAATTCGAAACTTAAACCGGCCTGTAACAACATTGCAACCTGCTAAATAAACGAAATACTTATCCTAATATTTACTATTATAATAATTATATCCGAATAATTATGTACGAATCATCTCGCACGTGTACCTATTGTTATAAGATCATCTTATCTAATTTGATGTATAATAATATTTGTGATTGAACTTTTGAATTGTTAAATGTAATGTTGTTTTTTTTTTGTATGATGATCCTTTGATATTTTGTATTTTGTATGCCTTTTGGCGGGACACAGCTCGGATCTTATTTATTATAACATCTTCTGTATGTACCCTGTGTTCACGAAATAAATGAATTTGAATTTGAACTGATGTTGCATTTCACTACGAAGCCACTGATCATCTAATCGGCACACCTCTAGATTTCGACTCGCCCACTTGAATCTATTATTTGCATCACAATGCAACGATGCCTTTCACAAGGAACCGATGTGACCTCATGCCCAGAGATCACTTGTCCATGAACCATCCCATGCATACCTAAATAAACTGCAGATTAGCTTGTGTCCTCAATTTCACTCTTGCATTAGTTCCTTGAATTCCGGAAGGTGAGTCCACCCCGAATTGCTTTAATAGAGCGATTGTAATATCGTGATAACATTAGTAACTTGCCTGAAGCGGTTTTTTAGCAGCTTTTATTAGTTTTTTCCCATTGTTTATTTATTTATTAAAACTTTATGCAATAAAACTGTACAAGGCAGTGGCAGCGGGTTATCACTTGTAAACGTTGCTCCACAAAACGTAACTTTGGCTGGAATGCACTTGTAAGCCAATTTTTTGTAAAATATGACAAGTTTTAACGTCACAGTTTTATAATAAAACTAGCAGACGTCACGCGTTTCGATGGCACTACGGGAACAAAATATAGATTAAGTTACTCAGTAAAGACGTGGTGTAGAAATTTTAAAATCGGTTGAGCCGTTTTAGAGTTAAATCGTCACACACAAACATCAAACAATAAAACCCAGAGGGAATTTCCAAATTACCAGTTTAACACCAATTACTTTTACTGTTTTATTCATTTGTCTGTTCTCTTTCAGGATTATCCAACTAGGTCAAAGTGAAACGAACTTGCAATTACAAAAAGATAAGCTCTTGATTGAATGATTTATAAAAACATCGTTAAGGCTGCTTCAATTTAATAAAAAGAGTTGCAGCGGTCGCAGATGTTAATTTATAACAGCTGGATAAATTGGCCACATAATGAGAACGCCGTAAAAATCTTCTTTATCTTTACAATTAATTATAAAAATATTTATAAATATCGCTGGACATTACACACAGCACCATCTAGTGCCACACTAAGCAACGAGGCTTGTGTCGTGGGCACCAAACAGTTGAAATGAACCTTCCATCGCCAGAATGGTGCTTTTCAGAACAAGCGGCATGGAGATCAATGCGCACAAAGATTGATGGTTCTCTCTATGAGTAGGTAAAGGTCCGTGCTTTAAAGTTTGACCTTTGATTTGACGGCACGGTTGGCGCAGTGACTGAGTGATCAACTGCTGCGCCGCGTGTCGCGGGTTCGATCCCCGCATGAAACAAAGATTTATTTGACCTAAAGATTGATGTCCCGAGTCTGGTTGTTTGAGTATGTGAGATTAAATGTTTTTAGGCCAGTCTTACCAACAAACGGTATTGTATTACCCTATACTAACTGGGTTGTGGAGGTGAGATAGGCGGTTGCTTCATGTAAAATGCTGGTATTAAGCTGCATCCGGGTAGACTGAAAGCCGACCTCAACATAGTTGGGAAAAGGCTACGCAGATGATGAAACGCACCCACGCTACAGGAGAAATTCGTCGTGTGGACATTTAAAATAAAAGTGAGACAATAATAAGCCATGTTTTAGCATTGTTTCAGGGTACCAAAATGAATATAATCTGACTCCAAATAATTGCGTATATTCTGCTTTTACAAATAGTTTATTGCACTGTTACACAAGTGTTAGCTATGTCATAGATGGCGCACGACTGCCTAGTGGCTGTTGAAATGGGTGAATGACGTAGGCCGAATGAGATGTCATCGAGGTGCTCGAACAAGCCAATATACACACATCAAAAGTGTCTAGGGATCAACATATATTTTTGCAATAACTTTTCTCCTGATTGATATTAATTAAAATTTTCTTTAAGGATTCATCAAATAAAGTGTTTTCGTTTGTCACAGTAACGATAAACCAAGTCACCTTTGCATTAATAAAGAAATTTGCCATTTTCCTAATAAAGGGATTTTTGACATTTGAACCACTAACACAAAAGTTCGAAAAAAAGACTGAAATAACAGTTTTCTTTAAAATTTTATTGGGTAACTTAAACAATTAATAATCCGTGTTTCTACCGCGAACACTAACAACACAAGAACATCGGTTTGGCATACTCAAAATGAGTTCATCCAAATCACGCTGTGGAATGGCCGCCCATGTTCGTTGCAACAACAAAAAAAGGTCTTCTTGCGACTGGATACCCTCCATATTCGGCAGAGCTCTTCTCTGTAGCATATCCCATGCATGCTCAATCGGATTCAAGTCTGGCGACTGAGCAGGCCAGGGCAGGACATTGATGTTAGCTGCGGCGAGAGTCTGTCTTACAACTCTTGCGGTGTGCGGTCGTGCATTATCATGCATTAACTAAAATAAGGGACCGATTTGCACTTGTAGAGGAACGATGACGTCTGATACAATCGTCTCAGCATAAATTTGAGCGTTGAGGTTGCCTCTGATCCAAATCAACTCAGTTCTTCCGCCGATCCAAATACCCGCCCATACCATGATGGTTCCACCACTACAAGGATGGACTTCCTGGCAGGATTTTAATCGCTGTTGGCGTCCAGGGGTTCTCCAGTGTCGTATACGTCTTGTATCCGGTCTCATACCAAAACGAGACTCATCAGAAAAGCACACGAAACGCCATTGTTCTTCTGCCCAATTTCTGTGTTCAAGAGCCCATTGATATCGAATCCTACGATTGTGCATTACTATAGGTGGTACCCGTAGCGGTCTTCGGGAATGAAGGTTCACTTCATGCAAGCGGTTTCTGACTGTTTGGTCGCTAATTAAGTTCCCTGAAGAGTGATGAAGCCTCACGGCTAACATCATGGCGGTTATTGTTGGAGCTCTTCGAGTTAAGATTTGAATGTATCGGTCTTGTCTCCGTGTGGTGCAGCGATACCGTCCTCCATGGCGCTCAGCCACGGTACCAGTGCTTCGGTAACGTGTCCAAAGTCGACTGATAACACTCTGACTTGTATTCAGAGCTAAAGCCACAGTACGTTGCCGGGAACCAGCTTCTATCATTCCCACGGCTCTGAGCATTTCTTCCCTGCTAAAATGACGTCGCCGCTCCATAATAACGTTGGTTTTAATCAGTAGTAGGGAAACAGTAGCACTAATAATGTCTTCAATGCGTTGTATGTTTTTATAGGGAAAATATTGACAGCTGATTTTCATCTTTTACTCGAATTTGATTCACAGTTCCTGATTCAAATTATGAAATGCACCAAAAAGGATCCATATAAATTTATAAAATCATAATTTTATTACAAAGCCACATCTCAATCTCAAGAAATCCGCATAAAAATGCTTGATCCCTAGACACTTTTGATGTGTGTATATAACCTTTAATTATTTAAAGTGGCTAAAAGTCTAGGTACTGCAAGATTTTGAAAATATCAATTAATTAAACCATGGTTCCTTAGTTTGAAATACTAGTATCCTAATGAGACAAAGCTAAAATCTCATGAAGGCAATTTAGGTTACGCAGTGTTGTCAAAGATAAGCAGACAGCACAAAGCAGGCGCATACGCATCGATCGTTAACGTTTACATAACGAGACTGGTTCTAAAGGTTGACCTTAAGCACCCCTTTCACAGTTACCGCGCTAACCAACTGCTTATGTAATCTTCAGTTAAAAGTATTACACCATACGGTTATTAAATGGGACCTGCTGAGCTAAAACAAAGTGAATTTAATACTTGAAAGGCATGATTTTTGTTCTCAGATGTGAATGGGGCACGCGAGTTTTTTAATTTTAATTAATTTGTTATTTGTTTATTATTTAATCTTGATATATAAAATCACGTGAGTGTGTTCGTAATTCTTCATCTCCAAAACGACTTGAATGTTTTATTTTGTGTACTTATTGGTTCTCCTGGATGGTTCTTAGCTATATTTGAACACGGTAAGAAGCACTGGTACCAACGCCCAGAAAAGGACAAACCATCGTCTGTCCGGGTAGGATGTAACGTAATGAAAAAGAAAACATCACAGTGGTACCAGAACCGAAACAGTAATTTTCTCAGGCAATTCCTTAGTAAACTTGTTTCTGTATTCTTATTAGCCTACAAGTACTTATTACAAATAAAAAATGAAGGTTGGTAATTTCTGCCGTGTCGACGGCGCTTTCGTGTTCCACGCGCGCCTCAAAGAGATGTCAGCATAAGGGGAGGGGCCCGCAAGGGCCGAAGCCTGCCGGGGTTGCGGGCCTGTTCGAAAGATATACCGCGGCCCCGGAACATAAAGGGCGGGGAAGGAACATGGATGGGTTTTAGTCAGTCTGACACTCCCTCCCGCTCCGCCCAGAGTGGGAGAAGTCATTTGATGATTTCCCATCCCAAAAGAAAAAAAAAAAGTTTGGTAATTTCTCGCAACCAGACCTCTACAATTACCAAATCAAAGTAAAAATAACACCAAAGCAACTTACCCTAACAATATGCATGACAATCTTCCACCTTGGGACGCCCTTAGCGAAGGCACTCTTCACAGACAGTGGGATGCAGACGCCCATGATCCAGAGGAAGGCAGGGAACACCAGATCACCAGCTACCAGACCGTTCCACGTCGCATGCTCCATCCACCAGTAGCCGCCGGCGCCGTCGTTCACGAATATCATGAAGACGATTGCCATTCTGGAGGATGTGATCCCATTTAAGAATTATGAAGCAGATAATAAAACTTACTTTACTATTGATTTATGGCCGAGTCAGTATTACAGTAGGGTGATAGAGAGTACAGTTGATAATTATTAGTTGATGGTTTAAGGCCTTAAACCATCTTTAATCCTAACTAAATAAACTCATCATTTGATGAAATTGCAATATGATATTTCTACGAAGGGGTGACTGCTTCAAGAGAATGGGCTGCATTGATTGGGGTTAAAGCAAAATGGATGATGATTTTGACAAATAATTTGAAAGCCCGGAAATGGTCAAAAGTTTTTAAAATTCGATGTGCATGTGGTAAAATTCTTATATTACACCGTGCTAAAGACGCTAAATAACCTAAAACTGAAACGGCACCAACAAAAAAACGTGAGAATAGGGCTATTCACACGCATAGTCTTTCTGGTCGTTCTAGATTTAAAATTAACACAGATGTTATGTAGGTGCCCGAGTCAACGAAAGGATACTCTTTTTACATCAAGAAAGTCAAATAATAGCACTAAACAAAAATTATAAGAGTCCAGTCTTCATCGATTGGTGACTAATTACTATCATTATAAGAACTGTCTTTGTTTCGAGACGTCTAGTTTATCGAAAATTGTTAATTGTGGCCATAAAGCAATAAACTAAGATACCGCTTCACCGTCGCCATATTTTTTACTTTCTGTATAACATTGGCCATTCCTGTTTTAAATTATTATTTGAACATCTCTCTCTTCTTCAACCCTTGCCACCCAATGCCGAGTGTAGATCCAAGTCTCTCCATTTTTGGCGGTTTTGTGTCATCGCTATCCGGTTTCTTCCGGCCAGCCTAATGAAATCGTCTGTACACCTAGTCTGTTGCCTTCCTACATTCCTCCGTCCCGTCCGTGATCACCGGAAAAAGCAAATCTTCACTCACCCTCTGAAAGTATCAAGCGCCCGCAACCTTTGCTGTATGGCCAGCTCCTTGTCCCCGTACCGCAGCTTGCCTGTCCTCCTCACCCGTGACATGATTAGCTTCACGATGCCGTACAGCACCCATATTGCCAGCAGCACGCCCAGTAACAGCAGAAGAGCTGGTGGAAATAATGGTCTTTAGGTATTTGATCCCTTTTGCCCTTATAATCCTACATTTCTTTCATGAATGTCTATCCTAAATGTGGAACGTTATCTGTGGTGAGTAACGCCAGCTTCGCAGCCAGCAGCAAGGTCTTACTAATGGGAAAAATGTTACCTAGTTCATGGGTTGTGAAGGTCAGGTATGTATAATAGTCAGCTGCAGGGAAAGACTAGGGAATGATGTAGGTAAAATAGAGAGATTGTCATCTCGACATTACTATTTGCAGACAAGAGAAGATGTTGGTGCACTTCCTCTAAATGCGTCTCCAAAGCCATCACAATTTAGCGAGAAGGAATGGGACTACAAAATATTCCCAAGCCTCGAACTAACTGTAAATATCAATCCTATACAATAACGCAGTGCACATGTTCAATTGTGTTCTGTTCATTTCCCTTTATCGACTTACAAATCTCAGAACAATCACATTGTAGTTTTCACCCACGTATTATCAACAGATCATTGTCTAAGATAGCTTCAACACCTGTATTGTAATAAACACTTCTTTTGAACTCAAATGTTATGCGTTTGGCAGTTCCAACTGTTTGGCATACGATTATTCGATATTGCCATTATAGCATCTTTCTCGTTGTTACGAAAACCACGAGACGAAGACATTGTCTCGTCCTTCTTCAGAATCTAATTAACGGTCATGCCAGGGTTTTATGACTTTAATTCAACCTCTAAAATCACACAACATTGCCCATTGACTCTTTTCACACATTGTTGTTGCAATACACATTGATTAATCCACTACTATAATAAAGCTTGTCCAAAATCCGGATGAACAACCTTGCAAGCGTCCACACCCTTGCCATTGAGCTATTGTCGATTCAAACGTTTATGTCATCAATGTAATCGACATTTTAAACGTCCTCAGTATTTCTTTATCCTTAAGCAAACTATTTCGATGATTTCCATGTATGGTATCCGATGCCATTTACTTGAATGGTCATAAGCAGTTTCGGAACCAGAGTCAGTTAGACCACGGCTGCATATATATGCAGATATCCAAGATCGACAGCAATAACAATAAAAATTGTGAATTTATGAAGGTCGCATTGCCATGTCATGTAAATAAGGCTGGCTTCGTACGGACATTATGCAATGGCGTGCTGATAAAGGTTGGATTAAGATATCTAGATATTGTTGTGGCAGATAAAGTTAACTTTTCGATTGATTTTCTTCTTATTGTGTTACATTGAGGGCACAAAATGATGTTACAGTCCATTATGATGAGACATTTTCCTTGCAAAATTCTTATGAATCATTTTGGTATTCATTTAACAAAGATCAAAACAACTAAGTAGTCAAAATATTATCTACAGCATCTCCATTTTATCGTGACGTAGCCTAGCCGCTCTACCTATCCGATAAACATAATCCGAATTCATCTCATCGAAAACGTCGAGATAAAATAACTATATAACGATAAACTCTCTTATTTGTGACCAGTGTTTGTAAAATACTCGATATAAGAAGAATTTTTGTACTTCAAAATGGAGAAGATTCTCCTGTGTGTTTTGTTTTGTGTGATTAGTGTGTTTGGTGAACCGAGGGTCGATCCCTTGGTCCTCATTACCAGTCAGGGGTTGGTCAGAGGTCATAGAGCGACCGATGGAGACTATTCTATGTTTCTTGGTGTACCGTACGCTCAAGTGGACCCAGAGAATCCCTTTGGTGTAAGTAGAATGTTGAAACCTAACAAATTGGCAGTGAGCCTCGTCGACGGATGTAACCAGCCGTTCAATGTCAGGCTCAGAATAGAAATAGGATTTCGAATAGAGAACGTGGCTATTTTATTTGTGTTTGAATTCCTTCCATACCAGCTAGGTTAATGAGAGTCTATTTCGGAGGCAAAGAAACAGTGAAAAGGAATCAAGATAGATGTGAAACCGTTGAGCCTCGTGGCTTGTCTTTAGCCTTTTTTAAATCCAACTACATGGAGCCCCCCTCCCCCAGCCCCCTCTCCTCCTGATCTTTATTAGCCACAAAAGCTGATATATCTGGCACAGTACGTCATAGTAATTTGTACATTGTTGTGTATTAATAACGACCTTATCGATCGCCGTGATGAGGTCGTCCACCCCACTGCAATGGAAAGTGTTTTAATTTTACATTAAAAACTTGTTTGTCATCTTGTTTATAATTGCTTGACTAAGTTATGATGATGTACTATTACTATCTATACTAATATTGTAAAGAGGTCCGGATCTAATGTTCACATTTTAAAAAAAATGTTCAATGGCAAACAGCTACATTAGTCGTGGGTGCTATAGATAGAAATTATGTTTATGTCATAACATTATATTGACTTCTTTCGCAAACATTGTTTAAGCTATAATATTTTTTTGCACGTGAAGTCACGAGCGAAGAGCGGTTGTGATATAATTCTGTAAGTAAACCATTTAGAACTAGTCAACAGGAAAGATTTATTAAAAGTAACTTCTTATTCGGGATCAACAATATTAATAAATGATACCCATTTAAGAATTATGTAAGACTATTTGAGTAAAAGACTACATTTTATGGCCAATTAAACCATAATACATAACCTAATTTAGCAGACACTGGCATAATATCCCTTAACGAGTCAAAAGTTTTCAAGGTCCTTTAACATACCTTGAATGGTGACGTCATTCCACTCAACACAATATCAGTCAATGAGGCAGCTGATATCGATCTACAGCTAAGAAGTTCTCCCAACACTCATATTCAATAGATAGATAAGTTAGATGTCAACAATCTGGTTCAAAGTTAAGTAAATAATCTAGAAAAGTACCTGAATTTGATACAACATGAATATTATCAAATAAAATATAAGTGACGAAGATCAAATAACGTCCACATCCTCCTACATTTTCAACAAAGCTTCTTCTGCATTAACACAGAATTTTGTTATTTTTCCAGCCATCGCAAGCCCGACAACCATTCCAAGAAATAATCTTCGATGCACAAGATGGGACTATCAGATGTCCACAAATGGGATCGTCAAATACTGACTCCGAAACCATTGACTGTCTCCGCCTGAACATCTTCGTACCATTCATAGCTAGTACCTACAGCCCTCTGCCAGTTCTAGTATGGATTCATGGAGGAGACTTTGTCGGAGGAAGTGCGGCGGATTACGGAGTCAGAAACTTAGTCAGACATGACGTCGTGGTTGTTACCGTCAACTACCGTCTTGGTCCATACGGATTCATGTGTTTAGATAACCCTAGTGTACCTGGCAACCAGGGTTTGAAGGACCAGTATGCAGCGCTGGCTTGGATCCGTAAGAACATCGCGTCATTTGGTGGAAATCCCTATAACGTTACTATTGCAGGTCAAGACGCTGGAGCAGCATCGGTTCTTTTACATTTGTATGCTGATAACACCAAATTGTTCCACAAAGCTATCGTAGAGAGTGGCACGCCACAGAGTGAAGGGATGTTCGTTAACGCTAATGTAGATGCAGCTATCATGATCGCACAACATTTAGGAGTAAACGCAACTGATACTGATGAAGCTCTTCAATTCCTAATAAGCGCCCCTCATGATTTAGTGACAGCTGCTGCCCACGAATTGAATTTACAACTCAGACCTTGCAAGGAAAGATCGTTCAGTGGCCTTGAAAACTTTGTAGAAAACGATCCATACTCGTTAACAAACAGGATAAAAGTGAGAAACACGCCTGTACTAATAGGTTACACTAGCAATGAACGTGCCGCACTAAGCAATGAATACTTTGATTCAGATCCATTTTATGAGAAATTGAGAAACAATTTCAATCTCAACGGACTACAGTTAGAAGAAGCCGCTACATTTGTGAGGCGGTTCTATATAGGTTATGATTCTGTATCAGAAGATGTAGCAATGGACTTACAAAATTTTGAATCTGATTTTGTATTCGGTCACCCATCGAAGAGAATAGTATCAAGGCTGTTTGAAGAAAATGTTGGATCAGTGTATAATTATGTGTTCAACTATGGAGGAAATTCAGGTACTCAAGGTGCAGGGCATTCAGCAGAACTCGATTATTTGTTCGATATTGGTGTCACCTTGAAGAGAAGTGAAAACGACCAATTGATAACTGACCGTATTACAACATTATGGACGAATTTCATTAAATATGGGTAAGTCAAAAAGCTACTCAAAATTAGAAGTAGACTCCAAAAAACCTTTATTATATAGGTGTCAGTAGAAACTGGTAGATATAATATGATATTATTTAACCAAAATGTGTTCAAAAATGGCAATATCAAATATCTAATAGTATTCTGTAGTCGCAACAAGCAAAGCACACAGCAATCATTGCTGCATCTGTGAAATGTTGTACAATATAAAATTGCTGTCTATGCTTACGATATATTGTCATTTACAGAAACCCAACCCCCGAAACGTCCGATCTCATCCCAGTGAGGTGGACACCAGTCACCTCCTCCAACAGGCCTACCCTGGTCATCGACACAGACATCAGGATGGACACCCGCGTCGAGAACCAGCGGATGGCCTTCTGGGACCTGTTCTACTCAATGTATGGCACCTACAGCAACTTAGCTAGGGAGTGCGTCTTCACCAAGTGCTGCTAAATGTTTTCTATAATTTTTATTTATTGTAGGAAGTTCTGACATATCGACGGTAATTGATTGTTGTGTAAATAATGTAAATTAATATCGAATTATGAAAGCTATATTTCTTATGACTAGAAAAAATAAATAACTCAATGTTGAAAGATTGATATTTAAATGCCAATATGATGTGTCAAAACTCAAAATCGAAGTCAGCAACATTTACATATAAAACGGTATATTATTGATACTTTGAATTCGCTAGTACAATGGTAAGTCAGTGGCTCTTTTCTGGGTCGCTCGTCTCCAACGGATGATGCTCATCAAGACAAATCGACTTCACAAAGGATTTGGGCCAGCTTCGCTCACGCCCACAACAGCCCACTTGGGCTCACTTGATCGCGTGCCGTGATTCGTTTTTTTATTTATTAACTACATCTAATATGATGATAGCTAGCAGAAATTGAGGATGCTCCAATGAACGTGAATCCGTTTGCCAATTTTATTTTGTCAAACAAGTATTTCAAACAAGATTTTTATAAGAATGGAGGATTAACTCCGTACCAACGTTATGAAATAAAATATGCGATATGCTTGTGTTTTATTTTGCTTTTTCCTCGCATAATGAGGCGAACCTGAAATCCATGACAGAACAAGGTACTTAACATCTACACGCATTAGAATCTTGTCTAGCAACTTTAACAAGATAATAAATGCTAGATAATATAGAGAGAATACAAGTTCCAAAATCCACAATTCCTAAATTAAATAATTATGTTAATTTATTATACGAGTAATACTGAAATAGATACCTACAAATTCCAAAATACACAATTCTAAAATGAAATTATAATATATTAAAATTGACTACAAATTAGTTGAATGGTATATGACAGCTAGACAGCAAAATTGACATCGCTGCAACTACATTTGACGTAAACTAAATGCATTTCTTGCGCTACAGTCCACAACCATAACTCAAACTTTCTTCCGATACTGCGCACGCACTTAATACCAAAGAAAGTATTGGAAAACCGCTAGTACTCCCTATAATTGTATATTTACATCCGAATCATTATTATCTATCTGTAGATCGTGATGTGGTTTCCTACCACTTTTCTCGCCATATCGGAGATAAAACTAATCAAACACTATTATGACTTCGGTACTTGTAATCTAACTTTCGCTAGCAAGCCCATCGTCGCCAATACAGAATATTAGTTACGCCATTTTCACGATTTTCTCCAAGTTCTAGTGCGTGACTGTTTCAATCCGACTTATCAATTTATTATTACTTCATAAATCTGCGGTGATCACCACCTGCTGTTTTGCTTTCGTTTTTTAAATTTATATTGAAACTGAATTAGTACGACGACACCTTTTTAGCGTGTTTGGTATTCAAATCTTCAACACTGTTATTACACACGCTATTTATATCGTACACGTGAGGACCTAGTAAGTATCAAGAAAAAAATGTGAATGTCTAAAACCAAAGAAAATATGGTTGGATTCCCTGAAAGATGATAATTATCCTGATAGACATTCGATAAAGGAAAAAGATGTATTTAAAATGATTACAGATAAATTCGTAGAAATTGTCAAGACGTATGAATTGGGCTAAATAAAGAGTGACATATAGTGTAGTGTCCTCAAGTCAATAATGGTACCCTATTTCCTTCAATTGACTCGTGATCCGATCGTCTTGCTGAAATATATTTGTATCTGTTTTGAGACCATCACTGAAGGTTGCCTACTTGTAAAGATAATAATATAACCTCTTACAAAGTATGACACATATGATAATATATATGTGATTCAAAAATCAGGGCAAGTTAACATTGCTTACTTAAGAACTGCAACCTTAAACAGTTGTAGTGGTCAATACATACATTGACCTTACCTTGATTTAACATATTGAGGAAAAACATTAGAGTACATACCCATGGCATTGCAACTTCACAATGACCACTGTCTTGACAAAGATAGACAGACAATACAATATACGCAGTACCACGTACTATATGCGAATTAACTATCTTCTGTTCCGCATACCACATGCTTTAATTTGAATTCCATAAATGTTTTATTATTATGTACACTCCTACGTAATATTAGTTATATAATATCTAAATATCTATTCTAAGGAATTTTAATATTGAAACAATTTTAGGAAAAAAAGTGAAAACTCAGGCAAGTTTTAGGTAAGTACATAATGAACGTACAGAGGATAAAAGAAAAAAAGCGTGTCTAACAAATAGATACTTTTTGAAAAATATCCGTAAAATGGCGTGGGCCACATCCAATCAGAACGACACACAATTGAAGGTAAACAATACGGCCACAAGATGTCATCAACACATGTAATGTATGATACCCGCAGATAAGTACATCAACTTTCGAAGGAAAAGGCCAGCGAGATTACATTGTATGTCAAGGGGGTATACTGATACAAGTTTATTTGTATTGATTCCAAAATTATTACACTTTTTATAAAACTTAAAACCTGATCTCAAAAATAAGGATTGAGACATCACACCTACATACCTACATTACATCTTCTACATTATGTACCTACATCTGATTTCCAATTAATACAAATTCCCATTACCTACCACTTCAGCGCAAATAACAACATTTCCGATCAAACACCGTGGGGTTCCGATAATTATTGCGTAATATAAAATAATGTACTCTGTCTGTGTAAATAATTTCAATGAAAAAATATGCTAAACTAGCGTATGCCCGCGGCTTCTCTCGCGGAGTGGATCGTACTCAAATTTCATCCAAATCCGGTAGGGAGTTTCCGCATGAAAGAGTATTAAACATCCGGACATCCATTTGGATGTGAAGTAGTCACAATTTCAGAGCATCCAAAAAATTGTCACAGTCATTTCCTCTCCTTGAAAATGAAGGTAAATCAGTAAAATGATAAAAATAAATGTAACATTATAATAAGACACGAAAAATGTGAACTCACGCAAGTAGATGTCGACGGGTTCCCTGGCGGTGCGGATGTCGCATCCCTCGGCTGACGCGTTCAGCTTGTACACGCCGAACTCGCCCATCTCTGGCCTGAGCTGACACAGCAGCCCACTGCATCACAAACCAAATTCAATTATTGAAGTATGTTTTGGTGGAGCATAGTCATATCTGGAAATTTTCGGTCAGGCCTTGTTTGAGCAGAGGTGCAGTGACGGCTAACCAGAATAGAAGCAATCATTTAACATATGGGAGACTACAAGTACCTGCATACAAGGTGGATGGGGCGACGTTGAAACGGTCATTACGCATTCAGTACATCATTCTGAACCACACATAGATGTTTTAGCCGGTTATTTTAAAAAAACAGCTCCAATCTGTATTGTAGAAACGCAAGTTTAATCATAGCAATCAGATAGAAAATCATATTTCATTTTGCCTTCTTTTACGTAATAAAACAGATTCTTTTGATATCTAAACACAAGACGCCGCAGCCGCAAAAAATCACACTAATCATGAGACACCTAATAACACCGCTTCCTGAAGCGACCAGTCGAAGTTTATTAACTAGCTTCACACGACAAGAAAGTTGTAGCTAAACAAAACATTCTCAGAAATCTCAGAAAATTAGCCAAAATTACTGGCATGAGTTTATGTACGTAAATTAGAGACAGGTAGATGTGATAAATCCAGCTGCTGTTTGACATTAAGAATATTCTTCATGATCGTTTTGCAAAGAGGATACTCAATTATGGCATACTCATTGGTCCAGTACCTAATGGTTATTTGCAGTACCCACGTAACCTCGACACAAGGAACCCTTGCATCCCGTAAGTGGCGTACGAACCTGTGTTGCGCCGAAGTCGCAATATGCAATCGTTGCATCATTCAAAACATGACAAAGACAACGATAAGTCCGACTTATTCTTATGCGCCAACTGATAGCATCTTGCCAATACCTCTCTGTCAGCAGCAGGCATTGTATTTAAAGTTTTCTAATTATGCACTATTGAATGACAAGTAAGTCCATCGTTCGCTAACGCTAAAGCAATTGTACCTTCGATCAAACTCCCACGATTTGTGGGTAGGTAATTAAGTAATTATTATTACGTTACGTATGTTTTTCTCCTACACTTAGGTCAAGGGGTTTTATAGTTACGTTGCAATTTATCCAGAGCATGATATTCTCACGTTTTCTTTCCATGTGTGAGGCTTGTAAAAGCATGAGACGAGATTGAAAAATGTTGCAATGAGAGTTATTTAGGACTGGTGGCCCACTAAAGTCAATCCAGCTTGGATTGACTTTAGTGGGCCTAAAATGCCGCTTTTGCAGAATCATAACACGATTACAATCACGTTGAAATTCTTAATATGATCACAGACGCAGTTAATTTCATGTTTTGTGACCTAAACTGCCAAAAAGCTATTTCAAATCATCATCATCTGACTAGCCTCATTCCAGCTATGTTGGGGTCGGCTTCCAGTCTACCCGGTTGCAGCTGAATACCATATTTTACATAGAGCGACCGCCTATCTCACCTTCACAACCCAGATAATACTGGGTAATACGATTCCACTTGTTAAGACTGTTTGTCAGACTTCCGGCTAACCTGAACGCCTGTCAAAGATCTTCAAATTACAGCCAGGACCGAAACAGTGCTTTCTGAGGCACGGAGGAAATGTAACGAGTGGTCACCCATCCAAGCGGCTTAACTGGAAGATTGATCGTAGCCAGTAAGCTAATAATGCCACTTATAAAGACTACAATCACACATACATTCACTGGTCACACTGATTTGATTATAGTGTTTTCTCGCATTGCCATTCATTGAGCTCTAGGTCATTTGGCCTATTGTGTGTTACTTATACAGGATGTTTACGTTTTACAATAGCTTGAAAATGTCCGTCAATGAAACCGTCCTATTGTAAGGTGATAAGTATTGAAGTGATGGGATTTTTGTCAATATAATTACTATCGGGATCGATAATACATATAATATGTACTTAATACAAAATAATATTACAGTTGACTGAGGAGCATGTGGTACTGGGATCGATTCCCAAGACGGGCAAAGTGATTTGGGGTTTGCCATCAGAAATGTCTCCGTAGTAGCAACGGAGTCGCGATTTGCGCCCGGTTTTTGGCAATAAACTCACCCCCTATCACATGGAACTGAAACTGGCGAAATGTGGATGTGGTACACCTCTATCTAACCCTTTGGAAATTACAGGCGAGATGTTGTGTTATATTACAATACAATGTTGTGATGTTGTGTTATATAACAATACAATGTTGTGATGTTGTGTTATATTACAATACAATGTTGTGATGTTGTGTTATATTACAATACAATGTTGTGATGTTGTGTTATATAACAATACAATGATGTGATGTTGTGTTATATTACAACACAATGTTGTGATGTTGTGTTATATTAAAATACAATGTTGTGATGTTGTGTTATATTACAATACAATGTTGTGATGTTGTGTTATATTACAATACAATATTGTGATGTTGTGTTATATTACAATACAATGATGTGATGTTGTGTTATATTACAATACAATATTGTGATGTTGTGTTATATTACAATACAATGATGTGATGTTGTGTTATATTACAATACAATGTTGTGATGTTGTTATATTAAAATACAATGTTGTGATGTTGTGTTATATTACAATACAATGTTGTGATGTTGTGTTATATTACAATACAATATTGTGATGTTGTGTTATATTACAATACAATATTGTGATGTTGTGTTATATTACAATACAATGATGTGATGTTGTGTTATATTACAATACAATGATGTGATGTTGTGTTATATTACAATACAATATTGTGATGTTGTGTTATATTACAATACAATATTGTGATGTTGTGTTATATTACAATACAATGATGTGATGTTGTGTTATATTACAATACAATGATGTGATGTTGTGTTATGTGAAAATAGTATTTGGATGATTACGACTGCCCAAAAATAATAATACCCACGATACAATGTTCAGAAAGTCAGATGAACTTTTAACTCGGAAATTATTCGTCTTCTTCCAATACCCAAAGATGGTAGGTACTAGAGATGGGCCAACTATCCAACTAGCCGACTTGTAGGTTGCAAAATGCCGACCAGTTTTCCAGAATACTCGGGTACCATAGTCGGTACATATGTAGTAGGTGCATATAACTAAGTATTTACCGATTAGTGAGGTACTTAACAGTACCCATTGAAAATATTGGCCCACCATCTAGTTTCCTTGTCTCGTTTGTTGTCACTTTAAACATTTTTAAGTAAGTAAAGACCATGCCTCACTTTCTTAAGACCGTATGTAGTGAATAAGTGATCATGTCTGCAAATAATTCGGCTCAATACGTGTTTAGTCTGCGATTACATAATCAGAGAAACCACAACAGGACAATGTCCACAGATTATTGCGTAATAAACTCTCGCTGTTACTTTCGTGATATTTTCTTTTTGTGTTCGAGAATGCGAAACTTTAAATATTAAAAAAATTACGTAGGTACGCGAAAATTCTTAAATTATTAAATAAAATTAATGACAAAATACAAAATAATGTCGAAAAATGTATGATCACTTTGAAAGTTATTATGGTTGCAAAAACTTTAAGCAGTTTTCTACAGGTTTAGAAAAAAACCACAACCACCGACAGATCAAATACGTTTGATCGATACCAGAAGAGTGAATCATCTGAACCTGGACCATCACCATATTCAACATGCCATTGCCATTGTCATCAACAGAGAGAAACTGGATATCCTAGGCCTCCCCTAAGTGTAGCCAAGAATTTTGGCAACGTTCACTAGTTTCAACGCGACCTTGAAAGATCCAGTAAGCTCACCTACAGTACACGTAATTCAAATTTTCTTAGGTTTTGCAATTTGCAAGTCAGTGCCCCCTTCAATAACTATTTCAAGAAAGAGTCATTCAGTGGGGTTACACGAACTTAGATCTTTGTATTGATGATTTAAATTATGTAACAGAATGTAACTATACGTATGTGTTACTTGCGCAGACCTGCAAATTGCAAAAAACGTGCGAGAATATGAATTTCGCGGGCTACCCGGGTGTTTCCACCTTCAGGACTACCTAAATTTATCTAAATTGGTAATTAAAGTGAGACCTACTTACTTTGTCTCTCCAGTCGGAGCATGAGAGTCTGAAAAGTTGGCATACACCCGCCATGTTGATCGACGAGTTGTGCTCACCACCCAGAACTTCTCCTCGCCAGCTGATATGTTCTCTTGCCGTTTGAAAGGACACTGGAAAGAGAGGGTGCAATGAGACATAATGTTAATCAATCGAATATGAAGGATGTAAAAAGACCCTTAACGGAGGGACCAACATTTTCACAAGTTTAAAAAAAAACACGTTTTTAATGTAAAGACTCCCGCACTATCCATAATCCATCCACCAGCACAATGTTTTAAGTGCGGTACATTGAGTTTTACTGTAAAACGTGATTTATTCACTTTAAAAAAAAGACTTTTACAGCAATAACTTTTGCGTGAAGCTACTTAGTATGGTGTACAGAACGTTTGGTTGACGGCTTCGTGATGAGTCTGCTTACATCTTGTATACCAAGTAAGCCGCTGCAAATACAATTAGGAAAAATAAGAGATTAGAGATCCTTCGAGAAAAGAGCTCGTGGTCCTGATAAAGCTATGGCCCACTTGCTTGATTGGTACCGTACGTCTCCCAACGCACTTAAATTATATTATGTTCTGTTGGAGCTAGTGCTGCAGTAATGAATATATTCTTTCTGATAATTTACATGGAAATCTTATAGAGAAGATAGATAGTTGATATTACCTAATAAAATTACCCATCCACAAAATTCTTTTTCAAAGACAATTTTATTTTTTTTACACGCGCATGTACTTGATGCAGTTTCTGAATTTGTCTTTTTTAACTGGGCCGTTTGGACGTAGACAATTTTGCACACAGTCAAACCACCTGCGGTCCATTTATTTTGGGCCATTGAGACTACATAACCATTTTTTAAACCTTTAGAGGTTAAAAAACGAGAAACGTAGAAGAAGCCACAAAAACAGGGCATTAATGTTACAAGTGTAATTCTAATTAGTTACCTATTAACCTCTCATTACTTAACCATTAATTACCTCCAAGCACAACTCTTAGATAACACAGGAAATGAATATTTTAAGTTTGTAACCTTCATTACATCCAAATCTCTACCTATCATAAAATGAATGTGTGAATTTCTTAATGAAAATGTCAGCACAAAACAAAACATCATAACTTTAAAGTGTGAATAAATTAAGTACTTGGTTATTTTCTGGGTATTTGTAGTTATGAAATAGGTACTTTGTGGATGACTTCATTATTTACATTCACACACAAATAATATTGTGAATCTCAAAAAAACAATTTTGTTGACACAATTAACTGTTTACTTTCTACTGTAAGTAGAAATTAAACAAAATAAGTTCAACACACATGTGAAAATAAAACATACTTCAGAGGGTTGAAACGTAAAAAAAATACATTGACTGAAAAAAAAAACATAATTATCTATCAAGCATATCACATAGACATAGTATGTAAGTACATATAATTATACAAATGAAACAGTAATTTATGTTTCCGAGACTAATAAAGACATCATCAATAATGATAAAACTTAACATACAGTTTCTACAAACTCAAGTACTTATAGCTTTCTCAAAACAAAACGAATACCTAAATGACTCATAGGTTTGTACTGCATGTGCCCACAATATGACTAATAATTTCACCCTTTTTAATATGAAACGGTTTTATAAACTCACTTGTGTTGTATCAATAGTCGAGCCGGGGATTGGACTGGCAATTATTGACAGTTCATAAGATCAAACTATTTCGAGAACAGAAACAGTCTTGCGTTTACAATGATGATTGAGAATCAATGAGACGTTGAACTACTTGTTACTCGACTACAGGGAATCCAAAAGGAAGGGTTATGATACTTAATTATGATTTTAGGAGTCTAAGGGCCAGTTTCATCGGTTCCGGATAAAGTGTCGGTTAGTTATCTCATAGTTAATACTATCTACCACTTAAAGGCTGGTTATAACTAATACTTTATCTACCAGATATCGCTATCCGACACCTGTGAAACCAAAAGTGTTAGTTTATCTGGCAGATAAGTTCCTAATAGGCTAACCGACACTTTATCCGCAACCGGTGAAACTGGCCCTAAGTATGTATGTTTGTATTTACGTATGTTCCTTCATAGCGCCTAAACTATTCATCCGATTTTGATGAATAACGTGTCATTCGATTCATTATTATTGGCCCCGGTAATATATTCTAGGCTACATTACAGTAGCGAAGGGTAAATTTTTGTAACAGGTAAGCCGGTCCGGTGCATATTTTTGTAGTTTTAGTCATGTTTGGGCAGTCACGTCCTAACTGAATTACCTACATTGTTTTACTTTTGGCAATAGTAGACTCCAGTACAATGGTTGTTCCGAAGGGAAGCCGGTAGATTTCGAGTTGTATGAACCACTCGCCACTGCTAGATTATAACCGACTTCAACAATGGGAGTAGAAGATTTTACCATGTAAACCCTGATTTTAATTAGAGCGTGATTTTCCAGTACCTACTCGGGTTTTTTAGTTGTTGTATACTATACAAATTCTTGTTTATTCTAACGATCCTATTAAGGAAATGCGCAATTTCAGCTTAGGTTAATTTAAGAACAGCCAACAACAGGCAAGTGGAGCCAGTGATTGATATTTCCCTACATTGTAGCTAACTACTTTAGGTCTTTGTTCGGATACTTAAGAGCCCTCTTACAGTCCACTAGCGCCGCCAATCGAAAAAATGTCATAACTCGTAAATAGAATCAAAAATACAAAATGTGGTCTATTATTACTGTAGAAAAGGCAATAACGTAATTTTATAACACCTTATCAACACTTGAAATATAGCTGTTTAGCTAAATCGTGCATTTGTAACAAAAACGGCCGTTTATGTTTTGAATGCACGATTTAGCTAAACAGCTATATTTCAAGTGTTGATAAGGTGTTATAAAATTACGTTATTGCCTTTTCTACAGTAATAATAGACCACATTTTGTATTTTTGATTCTATTTACGAGTTATGACATTTTTTCGATTGGCGGCGCTAGTGGACTGTAAGAGGGCTCTTAAACGATAGCTACATAAATTAAACACAATTTAGGTATAATCAATAGTATCGACGATTTGCAGTCAATCATGGTGTCTCGTGTCCCATCGTTTGCGATACAGCAATACTGGCACAATGTAGTTTATTCAAAAGTAGACTAGTTTTTCTCCCAACAGTTCCCTATTTGCCGTATCAAGTTTTCAACGCGTTACTTTTTCACTTTTGCACCAATTTAGTTGTCAGTCTTGGCGAGTAATGAACTCGGTCGTAGCAGAAGTATTTGCAACGCTATACGCTTCGCTACTAAATCACTTGAAGCGGTAATTTCTCTAACTAGCTGGTCGCTGCGCACGCGTCGAATACTTGACACACATAGCGCAATAACACCGAGATTTTCAATGTTTACTGCTGTTTTACATGTTGTTATGTGATTGTAGTAAATGCGTAATGAGCTTATGATTGCCTTGTGACCTCCAATTATACGAGTGGAAGAAAAACACCGACTTACACCGACGCATATTTATGGTTATATTTTTTAATTTAGGATAAAAAGTTTATATGTCGCTGACAATGTGGTAACCATTTGTGGTCTCGCTTCCTGCTTCCATATTATTGCTGCTTGTCTTCCATCTGTAGTTCAAATGAGTCAATGTAAATTCACCAACCTAAGCCAATGCGTTTAGGTTGACGGCCCCTTGAATACCTATATAAGACGGCGACTGGGTATTCTGGCTATAATAGTGGCGCAGTTTGGGAGAAGTCAGACCGACTTCTCCCAAACTGCTATGAATTGCGATCGGTGGATTTGTGAATTTTGACGATCCCATGACATGTTTTAGTATCTTTACTGGTAACAAACCGAACTAAGCCGATGTGATGGGTAGTTTAGGTCACGGCCCGTTCCTCTGAAAGAGTGTAGTCGTGATTCCCAGCATTGTGACCATTGTAGCCTAACTTACAGGAGAATAACACTATTATTAAATATAGGACCCTTATTTTTCACCAATCTGTTTAAAAATGAAATCCTTATTCCCCAAGTTGTATCATCATTTGCGTAGCCTTTTCCCAACTATGGTGGGGTCGGCTTCCAGTCTAACCGGATGCAGCTGTATTTTACATGGAGCGACTGCCTATCTGATCTCCACGACCTAATACTGGTTAATACGATACCACGGTAATATTCCCCAAGTTGGATATTACATAAATATTTTACATAAATTCTAAACTAATTTTGCTGAATTAGCGGCAACAAAACTGTGTTCAGGAAAATAAATATAAATCACAATATTTCCCTATCTTTTTTGTTAAGCAATTAGTTATTTACCCATCATGTACGTAATTAATTTACATGACTTTATTCCTCAATGGGTTTGACTTCAACTAGCAAATATTTGAAGAGTTAAATGTTTAACTAATGTTTATCAATTAAACAAAAACCACCAAATCGTGGACCTATTGCACATTCCGCGAGTTATGTTTAAGTTCCATGTAAATCAAATCAAATGTTTGAAAAAAAAAACTGCAACCAGAATCACTTATTCTTATTCTTTATTGCACACAAAATAACAGATATACAAATTAATACCAATAATATAGCTTATTTACTTTAATATTGAAAGCGAGTTTTTTTTTTTGACTTACGTTAAATCCAAAATCAACAACTCAACTTATAAACTAAACTAACATACATACAAAATATAATATACATAATACATACAGCCTAGATATACATATAGAGGGTGTAAGCCACCTCATCATGAAGCCGTCAACCAAGCATTCTGCACATCAAACTAAGTAACTTTACGTAAAAATTATTGCTGGGTAACAACTTTTTTTGGGGTCAAAAATCATGTTTTGTAGGATTATAACTAAATGTGACACACTCAAAGCATTGTGCTGATGGATGGATTGAATAGTACGGGGTTCGTGGAGGTATTTAAAGTAAAAAATCTTCCAATAAAAACTTGTCAAAAAGTTTTAACTTCGACCCCCAATATCTCCGTAACTAGAAGGTTCCCAGGTATGGTGTAGAACAAAAAAAAGATCGCAATGATGAGGAGAACAAGTGCCTTACGGCTTCGTGAAAAGGTGTTTTACACCCTTTATGGGTACCTATAAAATCCTATATATAAATATAGGATTTTATAGGTACCCATAAAGGGTGTATATGTATGGGTATAAACCCATACATATACATGTTGTGTTGTGTTTTATTATTGAAATGAAAACTACTTCAGGCGCGTAGAGCAATTTTGAGTGAACAAAAATGATGGTACTCGAGTGACCGTTACCTAACACTTCGTAGCACTCGTAGCCGATCCGCTACAAGGTAGCGTGCGCGGGCGCAACTCGTAGCAAACCCTTTTCACTTCTATCGGCTGGCGCAAAAGACTTCTCCGCATATTTTTTAATCACGAAATCTTTGAACCAAGATAATGACAGAAGCTATCTACCTGCATGCCCGCTACTTAGAACATGAAACGCTAGCAAATTATGTTCTACCGTACAATTACCAGCTAGCATGCGGGTACTTCCCCAGGAAATCCCGGTGACAAGCTACTGATCGATAGGCAGCCATATTGATGTTTGACGAATAGTTAACGATACTTTGAAACGGTGTGATATTGAAACCGTTTCCAATGCTAAAAAGTTCTGTTTTCTACACAAGTAAACATAGTTTTAGTTCAATAAATTTTGAGCTAATGGCTACTTTAACTAATCAATTTATTCAGTTCATTATCTAGACTTTTAGCGACCTTGCAACACGGTTTGTTCTAATCGATATCTGATCGGAATAGAATACTTGATTTGTTTGTTAAGGTAACCTGATATATGCTATAATTAGCAAAAAGAAGTTAATTCTAAATGTCGCTCTGAATACATAATTAATGAATTAAACTGGAGCCCTAATCACCGGTAGCTCGGGCCTGCTTCCGACACCGGCTGAACACTATGTTTTTTATATTTTTATTTTTTTTGTAATAAGATTTTAAAATATTTCAACAAAAAAAAAAAATAAGTGTAGAAGTGATAAATCAAGTAAAGAATTATAATGTTCTTCTACCTAAGGGCCGAAGCCTGCCGGGGTTGGCTTATTCGAAAGAGATACTGCGGCCCCGGAACATAAAGGGCGAGGAAGGAACATGGATGGGTTTTAGTCAGTAAAAGTCTAACACTCCCTCCCGCTCCGCCCAGAGCGGGAAATAACTTTTTTTGATGATTTCCCATCCTAAAAAAAAGGTGGTTGTTGACACCTAAATATACTGAGAGTCTGGTTAATGTTTCGTGAGTGGATACATAAATAAATACACGAACATTATTTGTCATAGAAGAACAATAAACTTAAGCATCATTGTACCTCAGTTTCAATATCAAGTGAAAGACATTAATGGCAATATACACAAAGTAACTAATAGTCTGGGAAATGACTAATAAGTCTTTTTAACACGACAAAAGACAAAAAGTCGCGATAAAAAGTTGTCAGTTACGTTACAGTCGCTGCATTCGCTCCTACAAATGGCATTTTATTTATAACTAGCTGACCCACGCAACTTCGTCTGCGTCACATAAGAGAGAAAAACGAAAGGAAAAAAAAATCCCCGTTTTCGCAACATTTTTCATTCCTGCTCCGCTCCTAATGGCCGTAACGTGATGTTATATAGCCTAAAGCCTTCCTCGATAAATGGACTATCCAACACAAAATAATTTTTAATTTTGAACCAGTAGTTCCTGAGATTAGCGCGTTCAACCAAACAAACAAACTCTTCTGCTTTATAATATTAGTATATAATATTAGTATATGTAGATTGACAACGATAAATGGGCAAGTCTGACAGTCAGAATGCTGTCAATTAACGCTATTTAATCAAGTATAGCAATGTGTAGGTATTACTATCTACTTTATTATTTATTATAATTATCTAACCGTGATTGTTTCACTATAGTACAGAGGACTTCGGAGTTCTCATAACAATATGGCTAACACAAGCATTGATTGGGTAGATAGAATGCTCTTTCTAACCATGTTTTGAATATTAGAGACATACAGTTGACGTTTGGGTTACCTCGCTATGTTTTCCTTAAATCCAAATCAATCATGTTCAAAATTAACTCGGAAATAAACCGGTATTTAATTTACCTTGAAAAGGTTTCATGTTGTCAGAACACAGATCCATCAGTTTACGAATTACTTAAGGGGCCTGCGGAGCATGCGTTTTTCATACAAACGTAATACCAAAATAATATGAAAATCAAACATTTTCTTAATAAGGTAGTGTGTATATATTTCGATTGTATTATAGAATATCTATGTTCCCAAATAAATATTTTGAAAGGACAATGATATAAAGACGAGATATGAGGATTTTAAAATTTCTATACAAAATGTATTTTTCTCATAAGTCTTGTTTAAATTGACAAATATTTTTTGTCATATTTGTCACTCCACATTTCATATTTATTCAATATAAAGTTAACTCGCATTAAAAATGCAAAACCAAAATTAAATTACGAAAAAAAAATAGTCATTAAAGTGTGTATTACATTACATGTAATAAGTGCCTGCTAAATTACTTATTGCACAAGTGTTTCTGTATAACCTAGATTCTTTAAAGATAAATGTAGCGAGAAATTGAAAATAAAATGCTTTAGAATTTATTTATGAAGTGTCTTATATAACGTCCAAAACAAAAATGTTGTAATATTTACGATTATTTCCGTGTTTTCATAGAAATGTTTACACCTTTAATAGACTGTGATGCGTAATTGCGCATTGTTTTGTAAAGAAAGCCTTGGCATAATTAGATAGTAGTTCATTGTTTTTATTTTGATTTAATCGGCTTGTATTGCCGATAAAAGCTGCAAAAATAGTGCGTTTAATGTAGGTAATCTATCTGTTACACTAAGGTACTGCATAATCTTTATGCTCATGAAACATTTCCGGTCTGCATTGGCTGATAAATTCAGACTGAAGAAAGAAATAGGCAATTAAGGAGATAATTAGGATATCCTTTTAAGAAGATTGCTAAAAGGTGTAGGAAAGGTGTAGGTGTAAAACAGTCGTTTGTGCACATCTAGTGCACAAACGACTGTTTTAGATATTTTTCTTTTTCAGAATTCCAAGTTTCGTGCCTAAATAATACTTATGTTACAGAAGGCGTGGGTGCGCACTCTCTACCTAATGAATAAAAGTACTACCTTCCGTTAATATATTTATTTACACCGTTTTATTTTCGTGTGATGTTTGAAAACAAGCAACAACACTTCGTTAGTTCATTGTTGTAAGATGGGAGCAATGACCTTTAATAATTTTATTTTAGCAAAAAAACCGCCAGACACGGAATTTTCATAAAAATATAAAAACGGAAAGTACTAACAGTACCTTTTTTGGACAAACAATACGAGCCACAAAAAATTGAATATCACATTCTCACCGAAGTTGCAGAAATAGTCTACCGAACTTTTAATAAAAAGTTGTCCCAGTCTCGGTAATAAAAGCAGTTATTTAAAGGTATTGTAAAATACTTAAATATTATTATTACATCATTGTTTACCGTGAATTTGCAGTCAAAATAAGTGTGATCAGGAAAAACCTGTACCGCACTGGAACTCGTTTCAAAACCGCAGCAAGTACACAAGTTATAAATCAGAGATACCTATAGGTACCCTTTTGAACACAATAATAAATGTATAAGGTAAACACTCGCTAACACCAAAACTCAAAAAAAAAACTTTGTGCTTCGATGTTTAAATTCCAGTACTCACCCGAAAGCAATCATCAGACACACTGTAAACTCCAACATCAATATCTGACGTCCCGACCATGTAAGCCTGGTCCATATTCAGGGCCGTCATGTTCAGCCCCTCGAACTCCTCCACCCCTGGATCCTCCAGCCATGACCGGATCACTTCCCGGTACCACTGCCAAGTGTCATTCGATACCCCCACAGAATCATTCATGTTTGCACAGTTCAAAACGTTTCAGACTTCTTCAAAGAGAGAAGTAGTCAAAACTTCACTTTTAAAAATCGAATATCATTTTTTTTTCAACTTTTTTTTTGTAATGGTACGCGTCTGCCCGCCTGTCTGGCTTGTGTGTGACTGAGCGGCAAACCGGTGCAGAGTCGCGTCTCCGTACAAGAGCATATTATAAATAATAAGCTTTCTGCAACGCGATCTGGAAATCTTCGCAACAATTAGATGAAAGCGCCACAGGCTGCAGTGCATTTACCTGCACATCATCAGGTTCCCACGATTTGTTTGTTTTAATTACTTTGTTGGTGTTGATTTATTTACACAATTCTACGAGCCACTGACTTAACCAGATAAATATAAAGAACGTACTTAGGTAATAGAAATGCACAATCCTAAAAAAAAAATCTTCGTACTTTAAATCCTAAAAAGAACACGGTGGTTGGTTGTGAGTTGTGAGTGTTGTGACTGACTGCTGCGTTGTGTGTCGCGGGTTCGATTCCCGCATGGAAAAACATTGTATGGCCTAGAGATACTTTTCTCTGTCTGGCTGCTTGTGCATGTAGGTTTGATTTTTTTGTAAATGAACCCACGATACAGGAGAAATTCCTAATGCGGGGCAAAAACGTTTTAAAAAAAGAGACTTTAAAATCATCAGAAAAATCAATATTGTTTGAGATTACAATAATATAGATACAATCATGAGTTTGGATAATGACAGGTTATCGACGTTTAGTAGATAATTCTCAAATACTGTCTTAATTACTCCACGTAATTCTTCATACGCAATTTCTCGTAGACCTGCCACTCCAAGACCCAAGGTCAGTGTTCCTCATCCAAAAAGGCCACGGTCTCATTAACAGGTCCCACCTCTTTGGTTCTTCGAACTTATAAACATGCTGGTTAGCTAAACGATTTCCTTCACTTCCTCTGTTAATACTCTCAAGGCTTCCCTTTCGCATACTCAGGATAGTTTCTCATGTGACCGAGCTTCGAGGAAAGTCAACGATACGTGGTTAATCAACGATTCAACGAATTTATCGATTTCTACCTTTTTTACCACGCAATTTCATTCGTTCATTTCATTTTATATTTATTTATAAACAACCGACCGACCAAAGCAAAATAATGCATCGACCACAGGGCCTCGATTCTGCTATTACAATAGTGTCAGAGTATTCGATCATTGATTTCATAATGATCAAGTTCTGTCAAATTTTGACAAGTTTGTTAATTCCACTATCATAATGGCGCCATTATGATTTCTCAATGAACAACCACTGACACTCCATTGAAAGAAATGTCATAGAATATTAATCTCATACATGAAATCTGGCATGAATAAATGTTCGCATTTATTAGTAGATTTCGAAAACCACTTGTACTAAGGGTTTTATAATAATGACAATACGACAATCCCATTAAAACACAATTTTATTACTTGACCATTGACCGACCATTGTGAATATTGCAGATTACGAACTAGAAGCAAAATGACAATGGGATGAGAATGGAATCGTGTTGTGAGTGACGAATTTATTAAAATAGCAGAATTAGGCCCCAGGTCTAATTACATCTCTTACCCATGCACAACATACAAAATTATGAATCAATTTAAACGTGGGTGATATTTACACGGTAATCAAGAGGCCTAGAAATAAACATCAAGTCAAAGTTAAAATAAAACATGCTAGGCTACGGCAAGTTTTTCGTCATGAGATTCATTTTCACAATTATTGCAGGCGCTATAAGACAACATGGAATCAAAATCAAAGATGGCCTGTACTAAAATAGCGAATTATTCGTCATGGGTGTAATTTCCATGGTAATTTAGGGCGATCTAAACGAATATGGGGTCAAAATCGCCAATATTAATAAGTACTATGCACACCAAAGGAACTCTTCTCATTTGGCAGCATTCTACAACAAATCCTAACAAACTTGTCTAACTACTAATACCTTGCATTAGTACATACAAGAAAAACCAGTACCTATTTGATGAATTACCTTATATTAACTGTATTTATTGCATCTATTTACCTACGTGAACGACTGGAATTTTATTATTCGTTAATTTACAAAATAGTACATTTTGATACTTGAAGTGGAGAAAGTTTGTTATTGTAGTTCAAGGCGGTATTAACACACGAGCCGTAAGGCGCGGGTGTTTTTGAGCCGAGAACTGAATAACAAATGTCCACGTGTATCAAACGACGTTTTTCAATACACTTTTGAAGAAATAAAATAAAATAATGTAAAATATTTGTGTCATGAATGTCACGAGACTATGATTTAAATTGTATTTTTTTCCACGCTTTGCTTTCGCCAGGTTGAAGGAGTGGCAAAGGTATGAAGCCGTTATACAGCCTAATTTAAAAATGTTTTTTATTTTGTATTTAGAACACAAATAAATGTTAATTTGTTTATAAAAGTAAATATTACTTATAAATAATTATATTTATCTACGATCTTGAATTTATAACCACAACTTGAAAGTTCAATAAATGTTTGCAAAGAAAGACGTAGAATACTTTTCCGAATTTAAAAAAAAAAAACATTCACCTCCGTTTTTTTTAATTTTGACGAAGTATATGTATAGTTATCTGTGGCAATTTTACTTTCTGCACATGTGTGAAAAAACATGAAAAACTCACACGTGTGAAAAACACTGCCTTTTGAACCTAATCGTAGTGCGAAAAGAACCAGTTTTCGAGGAAGTGTATTGAAAATATATTTTCCTTGTCAATTCAGGACCATAGGTAAGTACGTCAAATTGAATCATATTTTATTTTATTTATAGCTCCATCATGGCGTTACCTAAATAAAAGCCTATATATTATAAAAACTAAGCTGGCAGTTCCGTCACAATCGGTAATATTTTCTCCATTGTTTGTCTTTTTATTTTAGTACATCCGTGTATCCGTCTATTTACAGTAATATATAGTTTGATATAATTATAGTATTTCATATTTATTAATAGAATTTTATATAAGTACCTATCCTTGTAGTTTACCTTAATACCTACTTAATAATAAAATTATTTATTTATTAACAATTTATTTAATTATTTTCACATATATACCTGTTTCTGCATCAGTGCATTTTCTGCCTCTGTACTTTGTGTTGGAAGTGTTAAAAAAATGTAGAAGCAAGAAGAAATAAAGAAAAACGATTTATTCGTCGCAAGGCATGCAATATTACTTATAGCAACTTCCGACAATGCGCTTTAATTAGGCTTTATATGTGGTGTTTCAATCAAAATCAAAGCATTTATTTCTGGTAAGCCAATTACAGGCTCTTTTCAATTGTCGAAACAAAGATGAAAATTAAATGTAGCAACAGTCCCAGTCACAAGACATAAAAACTGAAAGTACTGTAGTTGCCCATTGGAGAAGAACGGGCGAGAAACTCCATGGACCCTCTTTTAAATCAAATTATTGTTACAATATCTTGGTTACATCATTCATATTGAGATGGTATATTATGTGCACGTTAAAAGGGTCCATAGTATTTTTTTGTTTTTTTTTTTAAATAAGCCGTGGCAACTAAGAGATGACCAGTCACAATTGAAAGCGCCGTTCACGAAAATGACGCATGGATCAGCGCTTCTGCACCATTAAGCTCAAACATTTTGAAGGGAACTAAATGGTCCGACACACGCGCCACCATCAGCGAGACATTTGAGTGAGAATGACATACTCTCAACCGCCAGGGCACATTCAAGTCAAAAACTAAAGTAGGTTTCCAGTGAATGATAGCTTTCTAGTACATAGTACTCACACAATATGGGCTATGCGATTATATAATACTAAAGATATTGAATCTACACAATGCAAAGATAGTTGTACAATCTTCAGAAGCTCCAACAATACCATTTTACCATTTTTCATTTTTTTTTTTTTTTTTTTTCATTTTTTTTTTTTACCATTTTTTTTTTTTTTTTTTTGCGCCCCTGTCCTTGTGGAGCAGGACCAGCATTAAGTTAAGCACTTTTATCAGCGATATAATGGCTCAACTTGTAATATGCTTGCTTACAAGTGTGCGTTTAATGCATGTTTTAAATTTCGTCTCATTGAGTTCAAGAAACTTTGTGGAATTTTACTATAGCATCTCAAACAGTACCCCATAAAAGATGAGTCTACTTAAGCAAGTCTAAAGCCTCATCACGAAGCCGTCAACCAAGCATTCTATACATCAAACTAAGTAACTTTACGCAAAAATCATTGCTGAGAAACAACTTTTTTTTTGGGTGAAAAAATCATGTGTTGTGGTATAGCTCAATGTTACGCACTCAAAACATTATGGATGGATTGAATGGAATGGAGGTCGTGGAACCTATTAAAAAAAAGTTGGAACGTTGACCCCCAATATCTCCGGAACTTACCCTTCTGTTGCCGCACTACACCAAATTACTAAACGGACAACACTAGTCGACCGCTGCCATTGGCTGCGCTGCGATGACGCGACGACCGGTGAGCCAATCAAGGGACAGCAGCGCGAACATCGTGAGAACCCCGTGCGCCATCACAACTACATATCGATCGAAATCGCCATATTGACCATTGCACCTACATTTGTAAAGTTTTTAATTTAATATACTGAGTAATATTCTGTAGTCAGTCTTCGCCTTTTTTACCGACCTCAGTCACCCCAAGTAGAACACACGCGCAGCTACATATTTTGGACCTTTGAGCCGGAGTTTACGCATTAAAACCGGACGACTGAGAGACGATTCGGTACTACATAACCTAAATTGACGAAGAACCGAAGAACTACTATATTCGCAAGGAACTCGGTGAATTACAGTGCTTTGGTGAGGCGTGCCAACTAAAACTTCCTAACCCCTTCTTCTGCACCTGTGTAATACTGTTCTGTCCTTATTTCAGTGCTTTGCAATTTCGCATGCCGGCTTGCACGTCGTGGGGTGATGCGTACGCTTTAGCTCGCCACAGATTTTGCATAGATTCGCTAAGTACACTGAGTATCAGTAAACTGTGAGTATTACCTTGCTAATATTGCTAAGATGGAATCAGAGAAAGATTTGAAAAAGAAACGTGCGTCGATAAAATGTCGGCTTACTAATTTTAAAAAATATGTGAGTTCTTTCATCGATCTAAGTTTGTCCGTTCATCAGCAAGCAGAATTAAAATTACGTGTGGTAGGATCTCAAAATTTAATAAATGATTTCAATCAGGTGCAAGGCAAAATAGAGGACATCAGTTCCGAGTTAGATATTGAAAAGCAGCTCGAATCGCGCGAGGAATTCGAGCGGGAATATTACAATGTTCTTGCACTTGTTGAATGTATGACAAGTAATGATGAGAAGTCGATTAACATGTCTGACCTGCCAAACACTAGTTCAAATTCAATTAAGTTACCTATAATTACAATTCCCAACTTTGATGGTTCTTATGAACATTGGTTAGAGTTCCGTGATACATTTATGTCATTAGTACACAACTGTAAAACAATAACGCAGATTCAAAAGTTTCATTACTTAAAATCTTCTTTAAAAGGTAATGCAAAGTCTGTCATAGATTCTCTTGAGTTCTCTGCGGACAACTATGAAGTTGCATGGGAGTTGATGATCAATCGGTTTGACAATACCAAGTTATTGATTCACAATCATGTAAAGTCTATGTTTATAATTCAAGCGTTAACCAAGGAATCTCCAGGACTACTGCGCAAGCTAACTGATAATATTCTCAAGAATTTACGTGCATTAAAATTACTAGGAGAACCAACAGAACACTGGGATACACTGATAATTTATATTGTAACTTCAAAATTAGATCCAGTAACTGAGCGGGATTGGGAACAACACAGAAGTACTATATTAAAATCAAATGGTAAGTCAAAGTACCGTGTCAAATTAGATGATTTATTAGAATTTCTTGGGAACAAGGCTGATATATTGGAGAGCCTTATAGCATCACACAGCAAATCAAATGTTTACAGCGGGAGTGAAAATAAGAAACAAACTAATAATAATGTTTCAACGCCTAAGGTTCATTGTAATGTAGTTACTAATAAATCTAGTACTAAATCACAAACTAAAGCTGCACGGCCATACAAAGCTTGCCTGATGTGTAATGAAAAACACCCCTTATATTCTTGCCAAAATTTCCTAGATTTGAGCGCTGAAGATAGATTCAAGATAGTTAAAGATAAACAATTGTGCATTAATTGTATGCGTTCTGGTCACTCTGTAAGTACTTGTGTGTTTGGTCCATGCCGTAAATGTGATAAAAAACACAATTCATTGATTTGTGAAGTAATAAGTAACACTCTGGACAGTAACTCAATGGTAACACTTACAACAACTGAGCAACCATCTGTTACTAGTACTGGGCTTGCCAATGGTAACATGCCCACACATAGTCATTCTTTGCAGGTACATAATGTTCACTCAAACAATTATAACAAAGATAATAGTATGCCTTCGGTACAACATGTGTTGTTGTCAACTGCCATCGTAGATATATGTGGCCAGTCGGGTGTTTATCATAAAGCGCGCGTGATTCTCGACAGCGGCAGTGAACGTTCTTTCATTACGCAATCATTTTGTGAAAAACTAAATACGCAAATTATACAGTCCACTCAACAAATTCACGGCGTAGGAAACTCAATAACACAATGTTCGCAATCCTGTAATATTGAGTTAAAATCGCGCAACAGTAGCTTCAATGCACGCGTTCAATGCCTAATTCTGCCACAAATATCATCAAAGTTACCTACAACAACTTTGAGTAGTTATTTCAATATACCCGATAATATTACTTTAGCCGATCCGAGGTTTTATGACAGTCAACAGATAGATTTGTTGATAGGCGCGGATTTGTTTTGGGAATTAATTAATGAAGGTAAGATGCGCCTTAAAAATGGCCCTTACCTTCAAAACACGAAACTGGGTTGGATAGTGTCGGGTTTAATTCAATCGTTTACACAAAAGCCGGTGAAACATGTTTTATGTAACCTCACACACTCAAGTGAAAGTGATACGTGTTCACTAGATCAATTATTACGCAAATTTTGGGAAATAGAAGAGTTACCCATGAGTACTAATAAGCTCTGCAGCGACGAGGAGCTCGCTTGCGAGGAACATTTTATTAAGACAACAAAGCGGCTTGCCGACGGGCGGTTCAGCGTTCGAATCCCGTTGAAGCATTTACCGGAGAAGTTAGGTGACACTCGTAACCAAGCAGAACGTCGGTTTTACTCTTTAGAAAAAAAACTGCAACGCAACCCTACCTACAAAAAGCTGTATAGTGATTTTATTCATGAATACATTGAGTTAGGGCATATGAGTATTATTAACAATTATAATACACCGCATTATTTTTTACCACATCATGGAGTTTTTCGCGAACATGCCATAACCACCAAGTTGCGTGTTGTTTTCGATGCTGGAATGGTATCTAGTTCAGGTGTGTCATTGAATGACCTGCAGATGGTTGGTCCAGCCATTCAAGGCGATTTGCTTTCAATATTGCTTAAATTTCGCGAAAACAGGTACGTAGCTTGTGCTGATATCGAAAAAATGTATCGCCAAGTACTGATAGACACAGATCAACGTGACCTACAGCTAATATTGTGGCGGGACGATCCATCCGATACACTAAAGGTATACCAATTAAATACCGTAACCTATGGTACCGCTTCAGCACCATTTCTAAGTTGCCGATGTGTAAAACAACTAGCTGAAGAGTGTGAGGTTCCGTACGTTACGGAAACCATTAAAAATAATTTTTACGTTGATGATCTTATTTGCGGCGCAAACAGTATCTCTGAATTGAATGATATTTGCACTGGTACTAGTCAAGTTTTAAGTTCCGCATGTTTAACTTTACGTAAATGGGTTTTTAACTTTGACCGCGCGAACCCTAACGATTCACAAAGTGTTACGAAACAACTTGCAGTGAGCGATAACGTTCAAAACAAAACATTAGGTATTGGATGGAACAATAATTCGGACAACCTGAACTATTATTCACAAGTTAAAACTGATATGAGTGCTATTTCTAAACGTATTATTTTATCGCATGCGTCTCAGATTTATGATCCGTTGGGATTAATTAGTCCAGTAATAACAGTAGCTAAAACATTGTTACAAAAATGTTGGTTGTTAAAATTAGAGTGGGATGAACCGGTTCCAGATGACGTCGCGCAAGTTTGGTTACGTTTTATTAATAGTTTATCTTCACTTAGTAATTTACAAATACCGCGACACGTTATGTGCGTTGATCCTACTTATATAGAATTACATATATTTACTGATGCCTCGCAGACAGCGTACGGCGCTTGCGCTTATATTCGTACGATAAATAGTGAATCAGCTGTGACGGTGCGCTTGTTATGTTCCAAAGGTAAGGTCGCGCCTACAAAACCTACAACTATACCTAGATTAGAGTTGTGCGGCGCTGTATTAGGCGCGCGATTATATTCAAAGGTGATTAAGTCTTTGCGTTCTACAATAAACAAAGTTGTATTCTGGACTGATTCCACTATCGTTTTGGGCTGGTTAGGTATGCAAACTAATTTACTCAAGACATACGTTCAGAATAGAACTGCAGAAATTCATGACTTAACTAAGGAGCATCCATGGCGGCACGTCTCTGGCAAAGATAATCCAGCCGATTTGGTGTCGCGAGGTCAAGGCCTAGATACACTTAGCGCTTCATCTTTATGGTGGGCAGGGCCCCAATTCTTACACGATGCAAATTTTGAGGTGCATACGTTATCGAATAATAATAATAACTCAATACATATTGAATTACCTGAGTTAAAGTCAAATGTTCTTTGTCACGTAGTAAATCAAGCTAGTTGCAGTAGTTTGTTTCCGTTCTCGAGATTTTCTCAGTATTCAAGAATAAAGCGTGCTGCCGCTTATGTACTTCGGTTTATATACAATACGCGCAATAAAAATAGTCGGCGGACGGGTTTATTTACTGTTGAGGAACTTGAGTCTTCCGAATTAACGTTAGCAAGATTGAGTCAGCAAGAATCATTTGCTGATGTCTATGATTCGCTGACAAATAAAAGGGGCATAAAGAAAAATGCTCAACTATTAAAACTAAATTTATTTATTGACAACAATAATTTAATACGAGTCGGTGGACGCATACAGAATTCTAATAACTTTAGCTTCAATAAAAAACATCCAGTTTTGTTGTCGGCCAAGCATTGGTTGACAGTTTTATTATTTCGTTACGAACACCATCGTACAATGCATGCAGCGCCACAGCTGCTTTTGTTTACCATCCGAGAGACCTGGTGGCCAGTAGGTGGTCGCAACTTAGCAAAAGGTATCGTGCATGCCTGCGTTAAATGTGCACGACTGCGAGCAACCACGTTAAGTCCAATTATGGGCAATCTGCCACCAGAGCGACTAGATCCAGGGTTTCCCTTTCTGCGTTGTGGCGTGGACTATGCGGGACCAGTGTTCACATTGAACCGTAAAGGAAGGGGAGCCAAACTACAAAAATCATACATTTGTTTATTCGTATGTTTTGTGACACGCGCTGTGCACTTGGAACTTGTTGGCGACCTCTCATCAGAAGCTTATCTTCTGGCTCTCAAGCGTTTTATTTCGCGGCGCGGGAAACCGATTGAGATATTCTCCGATAACGGAAAAAATTTCGTTGGTCTGATGAATGAATTCACAAAATTTTTAGAAAGTTGTTCTGATGATATCAAAGAATACGCAATTTCACACAACATAAAATTTACGATGATTCCATTTTACGCTAGCCATTTTGGGGGTTTGTGGGAAGCTGGGGTAAAGAGCTGTAAGCATCATCTCCGGCGTGTAGTGGGCAATGCTCATCTCACTTTCGAGGAGTATACTACTCTATTAGTACAAGTCGAAGCAGTTTTGAACTCCCGACCCATGACTCCTATGTCCGCTGATCCTTCCGACTTCCTTCCCCTTACCCCAGCCCATTTTTTAGTTGGTCGTCCACTGACAGCACCTGTGACGGCTGACATAAACGACGTTCCGGAGCACAGACTTACGCGATACCAGAGGGTGGAGCAGATACGCCAGCACTTCTGGAGGCGCTGGGCGAAGGAGTACGTGTCGGAATTGCAGACCAGGAGCAAGTGGCACGAGCATAAAGATGACCTCAAAGAAAACACGTTGGTTCTCATCAAAGACGATAAGTTGCCGCCATTGAAATGGGACTTAGGAAGAATCATTAAAACTTACCCAGGAAGGGATGGAGTTTCAAGAGTCGCCGATATACGCAAGACAGACGGCATAGTCAGACGGGCATTCTCTAAAATTTGTCCGCTTCCTCTGACTGACTACTGATGAAATTAGGCTGAAGCTGCCGGGTGTCCTCTTACTGGTTGGAACCTGATGCTTCCAAAGCCGGGAGCATGTTGCCGCACTACACCAAATTACTAAACGGACAACACTAGTCGACCGCTGCCATTGGCTGCGCTGCGATGACGCGACGACCGGTGAGCCAATCAAGGGACAGCAGCGCGAACATCGTGAGAACCCCGTGCGCCATCACAACTACATATCGATCGAAATCGCCATATTGACCATTGCACCTACATTTGTAAAGTTTTTAATTTAATATACTGAGTAATATTCTGTAGTCAGTCTTCGCCTTTTTTACCGACCTCAGTCACCCCAAGTAGAACACACGCGCAGCTACACCTTCCCAGGTATGGTCTAGCTAGAACAAAGAAATGATCATAAGTGCCTTTCGGCTTGTTCTGTTGCTTGGCCTTTTTAAACCCTAAGTTCTAAGTAAAAGAACAAATGTCAAGAAGTCAAATCAAATCAAATCAATTTATTTGTTATAAGTATTGGTACAATTTCGGTCTTAACATAAATAATCCAGATCCATAATACTTAGTCATAATAATGTGACATGCAAACATTTGGGCTTATAATTATTGGCAAAATCATATTTCAATGTCAATTAATAAAATTTGATACACATTCCCTAATATTAATCTTAAAGTTTAAATAATTATAGTCGTTCTTAATTTTACAATCTCTTATTAAATACGAGTATGTCACTTACGGAGTAGAAATTCTTTTCCCCTAACCATACTTTAAGACACTTTGTAAATTTATTGGCTGGTAAGCTTTTAATACTGTCAGTACCTGTAAGTACCTACCTAATTGTAAAAAATGATCGAATTTCACTTTATAGCCGCAATATTAAGGCAAGCCAAAATTTTAATTGACAATGAATGATGATAATAGATGTTTATTTTTTAGGCTGTCAAGTTGAAAATATTTATCATTGAATCATAGGTTCACGCAGGATGCACTAACAAGCCTTTTAATTAGGTAAGTACGCAAGTAAACCAATCGTTGTAGTAACTAAGTAATTAACGCATCAGATTTCAATTAAAGTTTCCAAATTACGCATCATGAAATTCTATGTTAGATCTATTACTGCAACTTTCAAAAATACGTAATTGCAATATAATACGGTATCACGCGTATTTCCTATAGTGATAGTTGACTAAAATCTACTTTTGCACTGGCTGTACTTACTGCAAAAGTAGATTGAAATGTAATAGAACCTTTTAAATACATTTACACATAACTGTATGTGTAAATGTATTTAAAAGGTTCTATTATTCGGCATGTGACGATGCACAGCATCGGTGAGAGGGCGCTGTATACTTCCCTTTAGTTTTCAGCCAATCACAGCTCTCGAAGTCACGTGGTTCCGGTAGTCACGTGGTCCCAGGTGGCGTGTTCGCTAGTGGCGGACTTTTACCTCATAGCGTCGTTACTTCTCGAGCAAGCAACATCTAAATTAGAGTTTGCTGCTAGTTTTTAGTACTTTGAATCTTATTTTAGTTTAATTTTAAGTACTTAGCGTTTGCATTGTGTCGTATTACGGGCTGGTGCCCGTAGCACCACGTCCAAGCGCGTATTTTACGAATGGAGTGCTAAGTGTTATAAATAAATAATTAAATAAGTGAAAATCAAATAAATAGTGTAATTGTGTTTCGGATCAAGAAGTGCAGGCAAGTGACGACTTGTAGTCTTCATGGAGCCATAAACGCCGGCTACCAAGAAGCAATTCGAGCTCTTCATAATTTGATCCTTCAGGTTCTGAGGTAAAGCGACGGAAATGCGGTGAGTCATCAGACATTTCTAAACTTGTGAACCAAGTGCTGTGCTAACGAACCTTTTAATGCAAAATGTGGGTGTTCGCAGGCAGATCGACTCTGACTAGCGGCTCAGGTCCCCAGAACCAGTTTCTGGACCTAGCTCCACGTTACCGTTGGATTTTAAATTTAAATCTGGTGGCTGCCCCTAATATGTTCAGTGGAGTTCCGCGATTAAATTTAAGCATTCTTAAATTGTTGAAGCGTTACAAAAGTTCGGTGATTCTTTGTGGAAGGTTGTGCGCTACGCATACGTCTTGAAGATTCATAACGCTGCGCCTAGCTTCGTCAAGCTTGATATTAACGATGAACTTCGACAGTTTGTTAAGGGTAAAGGTTACGGCGAATTCCGCGAGAATGGTACAGCCCTGAGTAATGCTTTAATTTCAAAACGCGAGTTACTCAATCAAAGCTTACAAAGTATCAGCGAGTGGACAACTTATGGTGCGTCATTTACAGCCTCTAGCATTGTTGATAAAATTTCGGAATCATAACTACCCTCGTAAAAATTCCACAAAAATAGTAGGGAAATCATGCAGCTAGTTTGCAGAAAACGAGCTATGTATTTATAGAAAATCGCCGGGAGCGTACCCTTAGCGAATTTACAAATAAGAACCTTCGTGACGGTCTGCATAAGATCCCTCCAAGTTCTAATTGCCTATTTGACGTATTAAACTGCCTACATAACACGCATACATTCAGAATACAGGGGGCATGGATAAATGGCTACGTCCTTGGCTCCGAGCGTATCGGAGGCAGTGGCAGACGCTGCGCCCTCCGAAGGCCCTTCCCGAAATGGGCGGGAATGCGTCAACCATTTACCTCCAAACCACCAGCCACGGCACTTTTACGGAGGCTGTCTCCGAGCGTATCGGAGGCAGTGGCAGACGCTGCGGGCTCCGAAGGCCCTTCCCGAAATGGACGGGAATGCGTCAACCATTTACCTCCAAACCACCAGCCACTTCACTTTTACGGAGGCTGTATCCGAGCGTATCGGAGGCAGTGGCAGACGCTGCGGGCTCCGAAGGCCCTTCCCGAAATGGACGGCGATGCGTCAACCATTTACCTCCAAACCACCAGCCACTTCACTTTTACGGAGGCTGTCTCCGAGCGTATCGGAGGCAGTGGCAGACGCTTCGGGCTCCGAAGGCCCTTCCCGAAATGGACGGGAATGCGTCAACCATTTACCTCCAAACCACCAGCCACTTCACTTTTACGGAGGCTGTCTCCGAGCGTATCGGAGGCAGTGGCAGACACTGTGGGCTCCGTAGGCCCTTCTCGGAATGATCACGGGAATGTGTCTGTCATTTACCTCCAAACCAAGACTGATTCATCCATCAGTACGAACCACAATCGCTAGAGATGTCAATCCAGCAATAATATTTTTCATTATTATATATTTATATATTATTATTATATATTTATTTTTTTGTTCAAGGCGTTCTAGAAGTGGATCATCGGGATGCCGGTCCGAGTTTTTTCTCAACAATCTTTCTTACAAACTCGAGGAGCCCGTGGCTAATTAATCCGCCCGGGTCGATCCTTGCGTTGGGCCAGGCTTGCCTAGGTGCATCTGTGGATGGGTGACCGCCCATTGCATGCCGAGTATCCTGCGTGCCGTGGAAGGCCCGTTGAGCCGTTGGTCCCGGCTGTCATTTATCTATCTCTAAAAGTCTTGCAACCAGTCTTGCCAAGGGGTATCTGATTACCAGGTACTAGCCGGGTTGTGGTTGGCAGATAAGCAGGCGCGGGTTGTGGGGGTCAGATAAGCAGTCGCTCCATGTAAGGTACAGCTATTTGGCTGCATCCAGTTGTACTGGAGGCCGACCCCAACATGGTTGGGAAAAGCCAAGGCAGATGATAAATGTTTCTTACAAACAAGAGCGACGGGTTCAAGAGGCCCATATTCAACTTGAAGCACCTAACCCAGAACATAGTTCCGAAACCATTCAGACTGGTCTCTAATTTCAGATATCCCATTTTTAACAAAAGGAAGATTGAACGGTGAAGCTCCACCTATCCTCAGCAAGTCAGCATAGTTTCACGAAAACCTACAGTGGTCTCTCAGACTAATTTATTGTTCTGCAGATGAACTGGCTGCCGTTCGGCCAACCTTGCGCACGAAAAATTTCTCGGCCTTGGCCAACTGGGTGGGCCAAGTTCTACCATCCAAAAGCACGCGAGTCGTAGTCTACTTAAGTCCGTTTTCTATGACTTGCTTACGTGTTCTCTCGTGGCTATTGGTGTTCTTATAGGCGGGGTCAACTCGAAATGTCATGTCCACGTCACCTTTCTCTCGCTTGATTTAATGAAGAATCTTGCACCCGGAGTTGATACACCAGTTCATGACCACTATGGGGAGCACAATTGAACGATCTTTTGGATTCAGGTTATCTCGCGGAAAACAGGTGGCAGAATGGCATCTTCTTAGACCAGCTCTAGGATAATTGTGTTTTCGCAAATTAAGGGTTCCCCCGATAGACCTCTTTGCCGCCAGAGAAACCAGGGTTGTGAGTCAGTATGTTACCAAAGATTGTTCAGACTCAATTTCGCAACGCCTTTAGTTGTCAGTGGCTATTTCATCTGGCTTGGGTGTTTCCGCCTAGACTCCCGATCCCTAGAGTTCTTTACCATCTGAACTCGGCTCAAGGCGTTTTCGTAGTGGCTCCAATGTGGAAGAGAGATTATTGGTTACTGGATCTTCGACCTCGAGCACTCTGCTCAAAACCTAGACGGAGTTCGAGTGGATCGGAGCACGGGCCTGTGTCCCTAGCATTCAAGACCTAGAGCTCCGTTTGGAAGTTAGCGGGTGAGGCGAAATAACTAGGAATTGGTCAGAAGCTGAAAGGTCCCTGCTCCAATCTAGCTGGGGAGAATCCACTCTGGGCACTTATATACTGGCCTGGTCTCTGTGAGTCAAATGGCGTATAAAGCAATTATGATTTCGGTTGTTCCAGTAATATTAGTTTGATGAGATTATTAACATTCCTATTCACTGAGGAGAGATTGATTAGCGTAAACCCACCATACTGTTTACTAAATCTGTAATTGTGATCTTTAGACGACCGACCTGTATCGAAAATTTGAATTCCGACTTCTTAGTACAACACATTCTCAAAACTATCTCCTTGCAGTCTCCTAGAGCAGAGAAGTCTCCTTTTTTGGGATCCTAGTGAACTGATTGCTTGTTTGCAGCCGAATCCACCAAATAACGTCACTTTATTCAAAGCGTGAAGACGATGGGCTTTTCTGTTTTTGAAAGCGTCGAGAAAACGAGTTCATGACCTTATGCTACTCAGGGTCTCGTCAAGTCACTATATTGATCAGGGTGATCATACCATTCTGTATCCTGTGTTTGATCACGCTAACGAAAATATATGCCCAGTTATTCGGTTTGGGAAAATTTTGGAATTAGGAATACCAGGACGCACACGCGATTTTTCTTTTTTTTTTGTGACAATTCGAGGTTCCACGCAAACTGCATCACGAACATTGATAGGTAATTGGACTAAAACCTTACTAAAAGATGCAGGAACATCTGCATATCTTGTAAGTATGCGCTCAGTCGTAGTTTCCTTAAATTGGTACGAAAATGTTCCAGTTGGAGAAATCCCCTCTCGTGGTAATTGGTACTGACCGAATTCTTTTGCCAAATATTATTGTAAACAGAGGTCAATAGCTATAACCAAGTCCGAGTAATGTTTCGAATAATTTTGAACCAATCAATGTAAGATAAAATCGATGGCCTCTATATCGTGGTTTAGCTGATTGATTCTGGTTTTCTAGATTATTACATTTTCCGAACTGGAAGTACCACTGATCTGTATAGTATGATGATGATCTAGATGTTGCTATGTTGTTATGGATTTATTTTTCAGGAAATATTATCATATTCTCACATAGCGTCGTTGTGGTCACCAGGAGTTATAAACACGTCTCTCACCGATGCTGTGCATCGTCACATGCCGAATAATAGTGCAAGTTTTACATAAAAATAAAACTTGTATTATTTAGCAGAGACGATGCACAGCATCCATTTAAGGTCTCCTGGTGAGAGACTTCTATGAGGTAAAAGTCCGCCACTAGCGAACACGCCACCTGGGACCACGTGACTACCGGAACCACGTGACTTCGAGAGCTGTGATTGGCTGAAAACTAAAGGGAAGTATACAGCGCCCTCTCACCGATGCTGTGCATCGTCTCTGCTAAATAATACAAGTTTTATTTTTATGTAAAACTTGCACTATTAAGTACATGAAACTTGTCATTATTAACGGCAGTAGGACCATCCTCTTTATTAACCGACTTCAAAAAGGAGGAGGTTCTCAATTCGTCCTCAACTTTTTTTTTGGGATCCTGGAGAAATTGAGAGATCTCTTCAAATTTTATAGGCACACTTGATGTGATTTGGGTAGTTTTTGGAAGAGTACTTTCTTTAAGTGGTGCCATTTCAATTTGGTGAAGATCTGATGAAGAACTTCGGAGACAGGAAACGGAACTCCTCAATACATGATAGCAAATGGACTGGGATTGCTGAAATCATGAGAGTCTATCTATTGTTTACACCACTTCGTAACATAACATCACGTCGCTACGTTATGAAGGGGTAAGCACAAGTGAACCACAAAAAAGTGAAAAATAAAAACTCGGTGACAAAAAACTAAGTAGGTAAATCAATCAAACAAAGGTCACCGAATTCTGAAGTAAAGTGTATTATCTATGCCCCAGCCCGCGCACGGGAGAGGCGATACGTAATGCGCAGGATTCATGTGCGCTAAGTAGAGCAATGCAGTAAACCAACTCGAATTGATAACTAGGCGTTTACTTTGATTTTATTTTTCAAGAAAGTATTGAATAGAAAAAGGTTATTTATTTTACCTTGACCTTATCCTGACTTCAAGGTCACTGACCATAAATAACTTACCCATAACTTGTTACTGCTCCTGAGAAACGCGGATCTTCATTTCAAAATTTTGATCTTGCCCTCAAGGTCAATAACCCAGAAGTCAAGGAGAACCCTTAAGGTGTCCCATGGTGGGTCATCCTAACCTACGGTCCCTTGGGTATGCTTATGCTTAAGAGCAGAGAACAACCTTTTCGGAGATTTTACTTTATGTTGACGTCGGCCATTTTTATCGCAGCACCTTATTAACCTTGTCCATATAAACCGTTCTGGCCCTACGATGCACCGTTTACGAATAACATCAGTCCTTGGTTTTATATTTAAAACGCTCTTGATTTTCACTATTATGTCGAAAACGGCGCGACCTGAGGAAACAATAACCAAAATCCTATAATCCTCCCTTGTGACACCCCCGGAAGTAAACAGCATCCCAACATGAATTTGACGAAAATGTATCGTTTAAAAAAAAAAACTAAAGACTAAAGAATTTAAAAACTAAAAATTAATAAACTCGTAAACGGTGTGTCACGTCGTTCAAAATCAAGACCACTCGAACACGATTTGCCTTCTGCATTACGCTATGATGTGGCATACCTAACGCCCGAGCCCCACCGCGGGGGAATTCTTTTGCGGAGCAAACAGCGTGCGTCCAACCTCAATCACGCCTGGGCGGGGACCAGGGGGGTGAAACTTCCATACATTGGCTTCTAACAAAATTTTCATAGAGAGTGCTGCCATCTGTGTGTCTGTTGACACCAACTTTCAAACTGTTTGACAGCGTTCAACTGTCATAACGAGATCAGCTATTTTAGACTACGTGTCAGTGAGGTATTACATAGCCTAACGGTGACAACGATTACCTTATAAATAAATAGTTCACAAGTTCGAATCCTCAGTCAAGAATTTATTTGTGTATTTTTTTGGTTGAACAAAAACGAACAGCGCCATCTAACAATTTAGGTACACAGTTTTAAAAACGAAAATCAGAGTTGCGCATCTATCTTGTATTATTGAAAACCAGCGGCTTCGCCCGCGTGAAGTTTCAAAATTGTCCCATGGGATCTTACTACCGGGATAAAAAGTATCCTATGTGTTAATCCAGGTTATAAACCATCTGTGTGCAAAATTTCATCCAAATCCGTTCAGTAGTTTTTTCGTGAAAGAGTAACAAACATACATCCACGCGACGGAAGCTTAAAAAATCAAGTAATTTCTCCCGTTTTCCCAACATTTCCTTACACTGCTCTGCTCCTATTCATTGTAGTGTGATGAAAAGTATACTATAACCTGCCCAGGAGTTCGAAGAATAACTGATGTTATTTTTTTTTAATTGGGGTTGAGTGAGAATATTATAAACGTAAGAGTAAACAAATATAATAATAACAAATCTCCGAACTGCTAAGCTATCGGGAGTTACACGTGTTATTGTGAGTCAACTATAAAAGATAGACATATGCTGTCTTGGGATATTTTTTATATAATTTTATGTGGAATATTTCCGTTATACATGATTTCTATGTAGCTTTAACCATTAAGGCTGCACACGCGACGGAAGCTAAAAAAACCAAGTAACTTCTCCCGTTTTCCCAACATTTCCTTTCACTGCTCTGCTCCTATTAATGGTAGCGTGATGAAAAGTATACTATTACCTGCTCAGGAGTATGTAGAATAATTGTACCAAGTTTCGTTAAAATCCGTCGAGTAGTTTTTTTTTCTATAAATAACATACAGACAGACAGACAGACAAACAGACAGACAGACAAAAATTTTACTGATTGCATTTTTGGCATCAGTATCGATCACTAATCACCCCCCGATAGTTATTTTGTAAATATATTTCATGTACAGAATTGACCTCTCTACAGATTTATTATAAGTATAGATATAGATGGCAGTAAACTAGCATGAAATACTTGTCCATCTCACTATTTATAAATATATAAAATAATGAGGTTTTACAATACAATAAATAATTTTCCTGTTATTGGCACCTGTTATTACCAGCAATCAGAGACACACTTACATACAGTATCATTAATTGTTTTAATTATAATAATGACTCGCACAGGATGTAGGTATTTATCTAATATTAACTTCTAATGTTGTTTTAATTGTCAGTTGGCAACTCCGTATGCCTAGGTCGCAAGTTCAGATTTTTTTAAAGGATTAGTGGTGGTAAGCATTACTGCTCGACATCAGGTCCTAAGTTCGATTCACGGGAAGCGGAAAATGTTTTTGGGTTTTTTCACTAAGAATTTCTCTTTATTATAAAGTCTGCTATTATAGCACAGACACTTTTCGTTACCGTCTTTAACGTAAAATCAAGATTGACACAAAAAATATACTGAAATAAAATGAAACAATAAAATAAAAGAACAGCCTCATCTACATGACAGGGACATAGAAAGTAAAGTAGCTGATCTGGCTAATTTAAGAAATTTAATTCATCTCTGTATTCTCTTATTGTTTGGTCCATCTACAAGACATAGCAATGGAACTGCGAAGACCTCTTTAAGAAAACTAGGCGATAATCCGATGAGATATAAAAATATTTCTGCTTCCACTATGAATTTTTTTTGTGTATAACATTAAATACATATGAGTACTCTTATTGGGCTATTTTATAAAAACATTATGCATTAATTTTCAACAGTAAAAAAATATCTGAAAGATGGTTAGGTAATCACATGAAATCGGGACTGCCTCAATGGATCGCTACGCTATCGCTACGTCATTGCTACGACACCACTACACGTTATTGCTACGTCATTGCTACGACACCACTACACGCTATCGCTACGTCATTGCTACGACACCACTACACGCTATCGCTACGTCACGTCATTGCTACGACACCACTACACGCTATCGCTACGTCATTGCTACGACACCACTACACGCTATCGCTACGTCATTGCTACGACACCACTACACGCTATCGCTACGTCATTGCTACGACACCACTACACGCTATCGCTACGTCATTGCTACGACACCACTACACGCTATCGCTACGTCATTGCTACGACACCACTACACGCTATCGCTACGTCATTGCTACGACACCACAACACGCTATCGCTACGTCATTGCTACGACACCACTACACGCTATCGCTACGTCACTGCTACGACACCACTACACGCTATCGCTACGTCACTGCTACGATATCACTAGAATATCGATACGTCATTGCTATGACATCAACTACTGAACATGACGAACGGTTTTGAAATCGCCTTGACCACATAATTTCTGCGAGTTGTTAACCAGTTGGTAATGACATAGAAACGCTTCCATTATATTATAAGACAACACAAATACAGCGAAACATTAACATAATATTTGAAATCAGCATTGTATGTTATTACGTAGTCGTAAAAAATGTTGGCTGTGCTCGAGCATTACTTGAAAAGGATGCAATAATTTCTTAGTATCAAGAACTCGGACCAGACTTGGGTAGTTATCCTTCGGAAATTAAATTAACTGACTGACTGGTCGGTTAGATTAGATCTGATTCGTCTGTCAAGAAAACGATCTTGATCGTTCTTTTAAAGCTGTGGTAACTTTTTATGTATCATTTGGTCTTTTCTTTTCGTTTTCCGGGTATTTCAAAAGCGTCTAGACTGCATGTTGGCGTTTTGATGGCCGAATCGACAGCATTCATTTTTTCTTTATTTACTTTAAGGCTCACAGCATGCAGTAAAAAACGATTTAAAACAACTTTCAAAAATGGTCATTTAAATTCAAGTACATATCGACAATCCCAGATTTACTTTTAAGGGCAACAATTCTACTTTACGCTTGTTTAAAAAATCACTACGCTCTGTTCATTTTATGATGCATGTTTTGACACATGCCAAATGTTTCTTTTATTGACGATTTTATGTAAATGCGAAAGTTGCGCAGACCCCAAGTAATATGGACTGGAAGATGACGATGATGAAGAAGATCGGATATTCTATTATTTTTTTAATAGCTATACCACGCGGCCTTGCCTGCGAACAAATTATAAACAGCCCTTCCTCGAGAACCACTCTATCCGTTGGTGGAAACAGCATGAAAATCGGTGCAGTAGTTTTTGAGTTCATCGCGAACAGACACACAGACAGACGCGACGGAGGTTTTTTGTTTTATAATATGTAGTGATAGTGATTTTTAATTCATTAGCTTATTATAATCTATCTAACTTTAAAAATAATCGGTTGATTATCTGTAATGTCAAATCAATCATCGTTTAATGAACAGAGTATAATAACTTATTCACATGTATTCATTACCACAACTCCTTAAGCTCGTAGGTCAATTATATGCACGACTATATTATTTTGGCCTTAGCAAAGGAAACTAAATACTCAGACGAGTTAGTTCAATGATCATCTGGTAGTGGGTCACACGCACATAAGTTTGTGTTATTATCAACATGTTGATTTAGTGTTTGTTTTGTTGGTGATTATGAAAGTGTTGGTGTTTTTGACGTTATGTTGGTTATGTGTGATAGCGGAGGATACTGGGCAGCCGGCTGGGTTGATGGCTGATTGTAAGTTTTTTTGTGTTAATAGCAAAACAACAGCTTTATAATCATGGAATTCTTATTTTAATAATATTTGTAAACAGTAAGATATTATTTTTCCGCGGCCGTTAAAGTGTTCAACTTTTATCTTAGAATAGTTTAATTTTATACAACTTACAACTTAAACCTTAAATGTATTTTTCATCCCCCCATCTCGGAAAGAGTATTTTTGCTCTTCGATATCTGAGTGCAAAAGCCGTTTTTATCGTCATGAGGGTAAAGTAAATTTGAATTTAGAACATCGTGTGCACTAAGTATGTGAATTCAAAACATCATTAATCCTATTTACTTCTACCTCTATGGTGCCGAATTTATCGTACATTTTTTTTAAATTTGTTAAGAACTCAGACTCGGACCTTCTTGGTGTACTTTTTTTTTATATGTTTTGCGCGCGCCATTTTCTTTTCGCGTCATATTGTTAACACCTTATGTTAAAAACAAGGAATCCAACTCGAAAACAAGTGAAAAACCTAAAATGACCACTCATTATCTAGCGACGAGGAAGTTTATTTGACGCCAAAAGAATTAACTGAATTTGTTAACAATGCGATTTTTTTTTGCGTTTATCCATTTCCTCGCTGAGGTGGGATGAAAAGTTACGTGTTGCACTCGAGTGCAAAGATTTTTCACCTCGTGCTCTTTTGATTCCCTCGCTAACGCTCAAGATTCTAAGTTTTGAATCACTCGCTTCGCTCGTGACTCAATTTTAGAATCTTTCGCTTGCTTGGTCATCAAAATTGAGCACGCGGTTAAAAAACAACTTTGCACTCTTGTATAACAAATAACTATTTCATCCGCCCATCTCGGAAATAATATTTTTGCTCTTCGATATCTGAGTGCAAAAGCCGTTTTTATCGTCATGAGGGTAAAGTAATTTTGAATTTAGAACATCGTGTGCACTAAGTATGTGAATTCAAAACATTATTAAACATATTTACTCTATGGTGCCGAATTTATCGTACAATTTTTTTTTTAATTTTTTAAGAACTCTAACTCGGAACCTTCTTGATGTACTTTTTTTTAATACTTATGTTTTGCGCGCGCCATTTTCTATTCACGTCATATTGTTAACACCTTAGGTTAAAAACAAGGAATCCAACTCGAAAACAAGTGAAAAACCTAAAATGACCACTCATTATCTAGCGACGAGGAAGTTTATTTGACGCCAAAAGAATTAACTGAATTTGTTAACAATGCGCATTTTTTTTTGCGTTTATCCATTTCCTCGCTGAGGTGGGATGAAAAGTTACGTGTTGCACTCGAGTGCAAAGATTTTTCACCTCGTGCTCTTTTGATTCCCTCGCTAACGCTCAAGATTCTAAGTTTTGAATCACTCGCTTCGCTCGTGACTCAATTTTAGAATCTTTCGCTTGCTTGGTCATCAAATATGAGCACGCGGTTAAAAAACAACTTTGCACTCTTGTATAACAAATAACTATCTTTAAATAAAAAAATGCAAATATTTTTTTCTCAAAAGAACCTAAAGAAAAACTCTGTAATTATTCGCTTTTTATTTACCTACCCAGGCCCAGGAATGAATCGAACAACCACACTGTCGGAAGAAACAAAGAGATCCTTATCAGTGGTGGTCGCACTTCCATCCTCTGGTATTTTCGGCTTCAAAGAGACGAGATGTAAGCTTAGCCTAGAGGGCGCCGCTTGTACTGCCAAACATCTGGATCTTACGAAGAGGAAAACGCAGGTGATATTTTAATAGAAGTATGGTTTAAAAGTAGGTAAGTATTAATATACAGGGTGACTGGATCTGGCCCCACCATCGCAAATTCGCATATAGGGGGCATTTGTTTATTATTACACCTTACTTTTTACTCAAAGTATATTTTTAAAAAAGCCTGCTATCTTATTTTTGGGAAGTTCTGAGGTATTTTAATCACCAATGTTTATGTCTACCAACAAAAAATAATCCAACAATAAGTTATGAATAAGACAAAAATTGACATATCTCCCAAACTATAAATCTTTAGCTAGGGAAAGTCATCATCTGCCTTTTCCCAAATATGTTGGGGTCGGCTTCCAGTCTAACCGGATGCAGCTGAATACCAGTATTTTACATGGAAGGACTGCCTATCTGACCTCCACAATCCACAACCCAGTTAATACTGGGAAATACGATACAACTTGGTAAGACTGGTGTCAGACTTTTGGGGCCACTGACTACCTGTAACGACAGTCAAAGATGGACAAATGACAGCCGGGACCAACAGCTTGACGTGCTTTCTGAGGCACGGAAAGCTGGGGAAAGTAAGGTTCAATAATTAGTAAATCTATAATTAGTATAATATATCTCCTCCTACCTGACCTTTAAGCGAATTTGCTATGGCGCGTGGCGGTATACAGCGTAAGCATAACTAGCGAAATGGAGGTGTACCGTAGTACAACTCTGTCTAACACTTTGGGGAAAAAAACGTGATGTTTTGTTATGTAAGTTTTTAGATACGACCTTGCCAGTTCAATGCCAGGAAAGAAAATAAAATAAGTTGAAGGTTGTGGTATACGTATTTACATTAAAGTGGTTTTGAAGCAATTTTTTTTAATATTCTTTATATTATTCGCCTAAAAACGACCTTGACTTATCCACGTTACGGTTTTGATTGCTTAATGAGTCCGAGAATGAGTAAATTGTAACAAAAAGCATCTAATTCAAATACTTTAGCATTTCATACCGCTAAGAAGGGGTACATCTTACCTATCGTTGTTTTTTATTGTATTATTTTGTCTTTATGCAATATTTGAATAAAATCGAAATCGATAACTACAATGTTAACAGCACGGCCGTGACTCCAATGTGGGAGATACATTATTAATAAGCTAATGTTCATTCACGTTAATTATCAAGGCTTTACTTAATTCACTCAGATTGCATAATTCCGTTACGCTGAGTTATGCTGTATTAGACAATGCCCTCGTCTTCTGGTTGGCTTATTAAAAAACTGATATTCGGCATGCGTTGATGTTGCTCGTGTTCACTAAATGAACGCCTAAATATTATTACACAGTTGGAATTTGAACTCTCGGTAGTGAGAAAAGCGTTGAAAATTCCCATCTGGACATTTATTGCCATGGCTGACCTGGCTGGAAGTCTTATAGACTCCGAACCCAGGTTGGTCGCAACAAGGAAAACCTGTTCAGCTGGAGATTCAATTATGACTCCGCCTTGGAGAGTAAATGTGGTGTTGATCCACAAACGATGGATCACTTAATATCTTGTTCTACGTGTCCTGTTGTTTGTTCAGTACAGGAACTGATGGACACCGAAACAGCAAAACAAGTAACTCAGTTCTAGGGCAATACAATTTTGATCCATCGACACGCTAACAAGAAGTGGTCTTTCAATTAGGTGTCTCATAGTGTTCGTGAAAACGGTCAGAAGACCGTCCTAGCGTTGAACTAGTGTCTTTAAATTTTATCTCAAAACGGTGAAGGAAAAATCGTGAGGAAACCAAAAAATTCCAAGACTTGTGCCATCTATACAATCCGCACTGGGCCCGCGTGGACGCATGGCCCATCCCGTCTCATAGAGGCCTGTGTCCCAGTAATGGGAACATAAACAGGCTGATGATGATGATGTTATCTGAGAAGCGTCGTCAACTAATGTTATTTGACCCTATCTTACTTATTCAAAATCAAAATCAAAATATTTTATTTCACATAGGCCTGGATGGGCACTTATAAAACGTCGAAAAAGGTGCACGGTTCGCGTTGGTCGATTCCATGGAGAAGAACCGGCAAGAAACTCCATGGTTACTCTTTTCAAATCATTTGGTATTACAATATTTATGTTTCATTACAGCATTAGTACCAAAGTATGGGGGGGACAGCGTAGGCCCGACAATAGGTCGTTGAAGGAATATTTAACAAAAGTTAAACAGCATCCGGGAATCTAATCTATATGTGTTGAATGTTCACAGGTCATGATCAGTGGCTACATGGATGGCTCGTTCTCTCCGATGGTGCGCTCCTTCATGGCTTTGTACCTTGGCATGGGACGGAACATCATCGTGCTTGAGATATTCCCTATATTGGTGCGATCTTATCCTATGTAAGTAACTGACTACGATGTTTAACTTAAGGCGATTAGACGAGCTAAATTAGCAACTCTATTTGTGGTGGTTCAAACGTTGTTTAAAATGCTGTTAGAATAAAGTTCTAATCAGCTTGCACTACAAAGTGGTTGTTACGTCAGTCACTGCGGGCCAAATAGCGCTAAATGAGTGGTATCGATCGATTTACAAAAAAAACTATTGATTAGATTAAAAAATTAGAACACTATCATGCAAATATATTGCTTGTAGAATTATTTGCCAAAAAATCAGAATGATCGCATGCATATTAGTATGTTTTTTTTTGTTTGAAACATATTTTTAGAGATAAGTTCGTGATTTTTTTATCGAGTCAAATTAATTGTATTATGTTTTCAAAACACTATCATGCTAGCATATATCCTGAAGAATATCATATATTTTTCTGGTCTTGTTTATAGCAGTGAATCATACACTTTTAGTAATTATAAAACTCGCGTTTAGCTCATGTAATCGCCTTAATAAAGTAATTTAATCAGGAAAGCCACCGTCACGTCACGACAGACATGGAGAAGCATACCATATTTGCATATACCATACGACGAGAAAATTTTATTCTAACCAGGCCCCTTATTCACAACCATTCGACTCGCTTCCGATTCGGAAAGTCGTATGTCTATCTCGGTCGTTTTCGTAATGCCAGAAGAAGACAGATATACGACTTTCCGAATCGGAAGCGAGTCGAATGGTTGTGAATAAGGGGCCAGCAGTGGTGAAGGTTCCGTACAACTCGATTCCTAAGAGCTTCCCTTTGAAAGAACTTTGTACTCCGGCTTACCTCTAACTAAAATTGACCCCCCGCTACTGCTATCCAGTATTCAAAGGAGTAAAATATATTTCAATTAGACAGTGCCCTATTATTATTATTGCTCTAGCTACTCTCTACTGGTACTTCACTGCACATCTCACTTATCTCAGTTTAAACGTTTGTTCGGGCGCATCGGCGCTCGGGCTGAAGAAGTGAGGATACCATTACTTCCTATCGTATTGGCGAGTAAATATTTAAATAGAAACGCAAGGTAGATAGCGTTGCTAAAAGCTCAATCTGAGCCTGTTCATCTTGGTTGTTTATTATCATAATTATATTGTGTTTTGTGGAAACGCTAGTCGCTGACCGAATGTTTAATGTTATCGAATTAACGAAATGTTAGGACAAGGTTAATGTTAGGTAGGATGTTATGCCTACACTCTTTCCAATATATTGTATCAGTACCTACATCATTCTGAACCCTCTCACATACAGTGGCGTAACTATACCATATGAGGCCCTTGGCAAATCCATTCCATGGGGCCCCAAGAAAACTCGTCACATATTAATTTAGTTTTTAAGAAATCACTGAGATAGTATCTCTATCTAGTATCTACTCGACTATTTTTGTACCTATGCATTTCTGGATTTCTATTTGAATTATTTTCTTGTTTCGTCCTTTTAAGACCCCTTTATTTCTGTAGTTGGGTACACTTTTAAACTTTATTTTATGTCCCATAGTTTCTTAAATTCGTCCTAAAATCTGTCCTTTTCATAAGAATGCGTTGAAATCTTAATTATTTACTTGAATTTGTACATGGTCTTTGGTTTTAACTTTAATTCATTTTAAATTTGGTCTAACTTTAATTGATTTTAGTATTTACATAACTTTTATATTTTTTACAAAAAAATGTAAAAATTGTCACTTTTGAGCTCGCAGTCTTTCGCGCCGGGGGGCCCGTGGCATTTAGTCAGGCCTGCCACCCTATAGTTACGTCACTGCCCACATAGAACATTAGCATTGCTCACTAATAAAAAAAAATGTTAACTGCGTTGAGGGTCGGTGTAGGTACCACCCTGTATAGACTTGCATCATCATTCATACCGATAATCATAAATCTGGGCAAGGGTACAAGACTTACCTACCTGTTATCTAACATAACAGCTTCTCGCGAGTTTCATTAAGGAACATACTTACCTTAAAGGGAGCGAACGATGGAAGCAGTACAAGTCATTAGCCAATACTTCTCTAAACTGGTTAAGTACTTACTGGTTGAGTACTGGCTGATTTTCTGAAGCTTTTAAAACCAGTTTAGGTTTTTTTATACAAACTAGCCATGCTTTCTGTTTACTCTGACGGCGACATGGATAAATAAAATTGAATGGTGTAAGATTATAAGGTGCAATGAATATCTGTGTGGTCTTACGGTGACTGAAGACATCGTGAGAAAACCGGCATGTCCTAGAACCAAAAATTCGAAGACAACTGACATCAACCAACACACGCTGGGCCCGCGTGGTGGATTATAGCCCATATCTACGCGAAATACGCGCATTGACGTGGAGTTGCGGACACTAGCCCGTTATACAATACTGTACACATCAGGGTGGTCTTTTATAATATGCATTTCGCCCAGACGTTATCTCGCTTCTTCTTTCACAAAATGGGACAGTATTTTACTTTTCAGAAGAAATAATTAAATTAGTAAGACCTTTTGAAAGGGGATCGACGTTACGTTGTATTTATGTTGCTCTGCCGTGCCAATAAAAATACTGTAAGTCGACTTACAGTGTTTTAGCTTAACAACGCCCAATAATCAGTTTCTTGAAGTCTGCTTAGTACCTACCCGTGACCAATATTCTTTTCATTACAATTTATATTTAGCAAGTTATGGCAACCAAAACAACACTGTATTAAGTTCAAGTTATGGTTTAAACATGCTAGATAACTGTAACAAAGTTTACAGTTAACTTGGTAACTCTTTTCACAAGTTAGGCTACTTATATCTTTTAATTTTACGAAATTTATTAAAAAAAAACTACTTGGCTGTGTAGCTAATGATGCACACCAGCTATAGAATGCATAAAATAATAAAATATTGAACGGCAATCGTAAAAAAAATCTCACATCTAGTCTTAAAAAGTAACAGTGTATTGGATTGGCAGGGCAGCTGTTATAGATACCGCGGCCGCGGAACATAAAGGGCGAGGAAGGAACATGAATGGGTTTTGATTTCCCATACTAAAAAAAAAGAAAGAAAATGATGGAGGGATAGAGGAAGATCACACTTGGAAGACGAAGGAGTAAATGTTAGCGTGACGGTTGACAAAGGAGAATGGAAGAAAAAAACATGTTGAACGAACCCCAAGTAACATAGGAATAGGGCAGAAAGACGATGGTGAACAAATATCATTAACTTAAACAAATCTATCTGAGAGCAGCGGTGGCCCAGTGGTGCCGGTCACGAATTACGAGCAATAAGTCGTGGGTTCGAACCCAGACATGCGACATTACTTTGTGTAATTTATACCATCACCACTGCTCTCAAAACGGTGAAAGAAAACATCGTGAGGAAACCGGCATGTCTTAGAACCAAAAATTCGAAGACATGGACATGTGAAATCCACCAATCCGCACTGGGCCCGCGTGGTGGATTATAGCCCATTCCCTCTCATTGAAAAGAGGCCTGTCCCAGCAGTGGGAACATTAAAGGCTGATGATGATGATGATGATGAAACAAATCTGGCACTTCATCATTGGAGACTTGGGGTTTGTTATCGACGTGAAGGTTTTTATAGCATTAATAATGAGCTAAATGTTTCTATAAGAGGTTTTCCATGAATCTCCTTATTTTTAATAATCATATCTAGCCAAGGTAATAATTTTGCAGACGACCTCACAATCTAGCCTTCGCATTTAAATCTAATTTAGGTACCTACCTACTTAGGACCGACGTAGTATCGTCACATTCCTCAATCTGTCCGTTTAATTTCTTGAAGCACCTGACGTCTGTTCTTAAGTTTCTACTGTTAAATGTAACATTTATATTCCCATGAGATCTTAATAGTTATGTTAATAACTTGCCGCTGGTGCTAATGCGCGCGAGTAGCGATTTAAGTATACGAACTAGGTATTATACTGACACGCACGAGTACAAAAATGACAAACAAGAGCAAACTTATATGGTCACTTGCGGGATTTCTTCCGTAATTATTCAAACAAATAAGAGCAAGTATTAAAACTGACTTTAGGTACCATCATAGGAGTGAAATTCTATAGTATCCCGCGACGTGAAATACGACGTTTTCAACTTTGAGTGGTTTGTCAAAACAAGTATTTTCCTTGGCTTCATTCAAACTTGCTGGATTAAATTCCTGCTGGTTGACCGCCTCCCTGAAAATTTGCAAACTACAGATCAACAAGGGACTCGATCGTCAGTAAGCAGCGGCGTATCTAGGCAAAGCACTCAAAGGATTGCGTATGCTTCCAATTAGGCCACTTCAAACAAAATCATTACCGTCATCATTTGCCAAGACTTTTTGGACTCGTTTGCCAGCGTAACTGGATGTAAGTATTTGAATACCAGTACTTTACATGGATCGATTGCCTATCTGACCTCCACAACGCAGTTAGTACTGGGTAATACAATATCACTTGGTAAGACTGGTTTTCAGACTTATTGCCATCGATAAGAAAGAAGAAGATCGCCAGTCACTTTCAACCTACAGTGAGACAAGTGCCCTACTCATATCGTTCGCACATGCGGCGGCGTCTCCGGCTGGCCTCGCGCTTCTTTTTGCTCCCGCTCGCACACGCAAAAGGAAACGCGCAATTTGCGAGACTCTTGGAACTCGTATTGAGATGGATATGCATATTTAGTGACAGTCGCCGATCATATTCATTGATATACGTTTTCGAGTTTTTAGTAAGTAGGTATTGCGAGGTACCTTTCGTGATTCGTGGAAGGCGGTAAAAAATACTTTGATTTCACACGATATGATCGAGAGTTGGAAGTAAAACTTTCTTTTGATACATTAATTTTATCTAAGTACGTAAGTAAGGTAGTTGCTAACATGAACAACTTGCGAAAGTAATAGCTTATGAAAATCTATTAAATAGTACATTTAGTAGAAATAGTAACTATTTCATCCCTCCATCTCGGAAAGAGTATTTTTGCTCTTCGAATCTGATTGCAAAAGCCGTTTTTATCGTCTTGAGGGAAATTAATTTGAATTTAGAACATCGCGTGCACTAAGCATGTGAATTCATAACATCATTACCTAGACCTATTTACTTCTACCTCTATGGTGCCGAATTTATAATATTTTTTTTTTTTAATTTGTTAAGAACTCAGACTCGGAACCTTCTTGGTGTACTTTTTAATGTTTTGCGCGCGCCATTTTCTTTTCACGTCATGTTGTTAACACCTTAGGTTACAAACAAGGAATCCAACTTGAAAACAAGTGAAAAACCTAAAACGACCACTCATTATCTAGCGACGAGAAAGTTTTTGACGCCTACAGACTTAACTGAATTTGTTATTAAATTCTTGACCGTTATTTGAAGCTTACTAGTTTGAGATAGGCCCTTTCCGTTTCCGCTTATATTTGCCTCTCTTTCTATATCCGCTACATCTATCTCGCTCGCACATCCCTACCACCCCCACCAGGTGCCTCGAGTCATCGGAGCTCGGAGGCGTTTGTCATTGGCGTCTTGTTTTCCGCCGCGAACAGTCACCTTTTAAAAAGTGTGATAACATTTGAAAAATTCCGTTACAATATTCTTATTTAAAAAGTGGTACAAAAATTGTGCACTTTCACGTATATTTTTACAAATAACGGTTTATAAATTTAAAAGTGTGGTGATTAATCAGTAACAAAGAACTGATAAGTTCGTGTACACGATGGATTCTAACAAAACAACTACCGAAAAACAAGTGAGTGAGGAAGACGGTGCGGGTTCAGCATCTGCACCGCCACCGCCCGCGGCCTCGAATACTCGGCGACGGCGGGTACGAGCTCTCAGCTCGTCCAGTAGTAGCAGCTCGAGTACCAGCAGCAGCTCCTCCACGAGTTCTTCAGACTCCAGGTCCAGGAAGAGGAAGCGCTCACGCCGGCATCGCAACAAAAAAGGCAAGCGCACCCGCCGAAATGATGAGCAATTGGATAAATTGTCTCGACAGGTTAGTGATTTGCGAAAACAAATTACATATTATGAAAATTCCACTGACAACTCTAATGCACATAACGGTCATTGCTCTAACGTTAGTTGTGCCCCTATTGATCAGTGTCCTGCTTTAGATGGTGATATTATCGATGACAGTGTCAGTGGTATTTTGTATAATGATGAGAGCCGGGATAATGAAATGAGTGAGTCACAACTTAGCTTTGATTTTGGCATAGAAACAAAACTCAAAGAACCAGCAGTGCCCAGGGCACCAGCAAATATGCTAAATACCCTTCAGGATATTCAATACTTTGAGAAAAGCGAATGGTGTGAGGTGCGATACGCCGAGGTTCAAAAATCTTACAACCATTCACCTGGCTTCGTGGATCTAGAGGTCAAAGCCTATGACTCATTACGTCACCTCTCTTATGCAGACAAGGCTTATGCTGCCCTAACCTTTTGCGTATTAAAACAAAGGGATGCACTCCAGAGCAGTCTGCGCTAGTTGCTGATTTGGGCCCGTAATCAAAACGAGTTGAATGTTGAAGGGATGCACGAAAAAATATTAGAATTGTTTTCTAAAGGTGAGTTTTCAAAAGTTTCGTCTGATTTATTGCAAATGGTCTGCGGCCACCGCGCCGAAGTGATCCAAATGCGCCGGGATGGCATTACCAACATGGTGCGTGACCCTCTTGTCAAATCTGCCTTGAGAAAAGTGCCTCCTTCTAGCAGACATCTGTTTAGTCAAGAGGCTTTCACCACTGCTTTGGAGAAAGCAGGAGGGGTCAAAAAAGCCTTTTTGCCCCTGAAGTCTAACAGTGGACCTGTTTCGCAAACAGGATCTTACAAGACTTCGCGCCACCCCCCGCAGGGGTCGGCCATTTATCCTGGTCCCTCGCAGGGTCCTAATCATGGATGTTGCGCCCAAGTGCCTCATCATTCACGTCAGCAAAACCATCAACCCTCGCAGGGTTGCTGTCACAATAACCGACCCTCGCAGGGTTTCGGTCAGAACAACTCGGACCGTCGCACGGTTCACAATTCAAGAGGAACTTTTCGTTCCCGAGGTGGTCGTCAGGGCAACAGACCCTCGGACCAAGGTAAGGGAAACCGAAAACGCCCAGGAAATGCCTTGGAAAACAATTCCAACAAAAAACGAAAATTTTGACTCGAAGAATTTCAAAGCGGGCCGGTTAGCAGAATTCCTTTTGCGCTGGAAAAAGATGGGAGCTCCAAGATTTTTGTTGAAAATAATAAAGGGGTATCGCATACCTTTTCGACAAAAGCCCCCTCTAGTCATCCCCAACTTGGCGATGACAAATATGTTTCACACGGAGAAATCCGCATCAATGTCTGCAATAGTCACGCAAATGAAGGAGCAGGGAGTCTTGGAGGATGCCCCGCGGTCTCCAAGCTTTCTGTCAAAAATGTTCCTTGTGCCCAAAAGCGATGGCTCGAACCGGCCCATTTTTAATCTAAGAGCACTAAACGAATATGTCATCACCGAACCGTTCAAGCTGATAAATGTATTCAGAGTGCCAGAATTCTTGCAACTAAACGATTGGCTCTGCAAAGTGGACCTCTCGCAGGCTTACTTCAACCTGCCAATAGCTCAAGGTCACAGGCGGTTTTTGCGTCTGGTATACGAAGGAGAACTACTCCAAATGACTTGTCTTCCCTTTGGCCTCAGCACAGCACCAAGAGTTTTTGCCTCTTTGACCAACTGGGTGGCTCAAACACTAAGGGAACAAGGCCTGCGGATAATCGTTTACCTGGACGATTTTCTGCTTGTACACCAGGACCGACGCATTCTGCAGACTCATGTTCAAATTTTATTAGACCGGTTGCAAGATCTGGGTTGGCAAGTCAATCACGAAAAGTCTCTAGTGATTCCTCAAAAGACCATAACCTTTTTGGGGATTCATTGGAACCCAAACAAACGAAAAGTCTTTACCAGACGAGAAAATTGTCCGACTGATGGACAAAATAACGTCAATGGCCCAGAAAGGCAAGACCTGCCTGAAAGAACTACAGAGTCTGGTTGGTCTTATGAATTTTGTAAGTTTTGCAATACCCCAGGGCAGGCTACATTTTCGAAATCTTCTTTTATTTCTGAACTCTCTTCTCGATGCGCCCCCGATAAAGGAATTTTGTCTTCCGAAAAAGGCCCACGAGGAGCTGGCATGGTGGCAGCAAAATTGTCACCTGTGCTCGCCGATCCACTTTGCGCCACCAACTCATTTTCTCACCACGGATGCGTCCGATATAGCTTGGGGTGCGCAACTAGACGGCAAGTCGATGTCGGGAACATGGGACGATCACGAAAAGAACCTACATTGCAATGCCAAAGAAATGATAGCCGTCTTGAAGGTTCTCCAGGTTCATGGCGATCTCATGTATCAATCCACAGTTCTAGTACAGTGCGACAATCGCACGGCCGTGGCTTATCTGAGGAACGAGGGCGGAACAAGGTCCCTCCCCTTGCTGGATATAACAATCCAAATTTTCGATCTCTTGCACAGACATCAGATACATCTGGCTCCCTTTTACATGCCCGGCAAATACAACAGCCACGCAGACCATCTATCGCGTCACAACATTCCACCAGAGTGGCATCTGCTACCAGCGTGTACAGAGAAGGTTTTCAGGAAGTTCGGAACTCCCATGATCGACCTCTTCGCATCAGAAAGAGCGCATGTAGTTCACAACTATGTGTCGATGGATCTGAACGACCATCGAGCTCTGTATCACAATGCGTTCTCCCGAATGTGGGACTACCCACTGGCATGGGTTTTTCCTCCACCTTATCTAATTCCCAAGGTGCTCTCCCGCCTCAACTGTGCGATCGGAGTTTACCTGGTAGTAGTTCCCAGATGGGATCGCGTATTCTGGCGCGCAGATCTGAAAACTCGAGCGACAGCAGCCCCTCTCACTCTCCACCATCTGAACCGCAATCTGATCGATCTAGCGACGGGCCACCCACCTCCTCGTGTCCAAGAAATGACACTGGAAGTATGGAGAATTGGGGGTGGTCAGGGAGTTTAATGGGATGGAATGAAGCTCAGCTAGAGTTGTTACGATCTGCATGGCGGCCATCTACCCGTAAGGTGTATAAAGTAGCCTGAAATAGATGGCTCCATTGGTCCCGAAAGCATAACATTGATCCTTGTAGGCCTACCGGCTCAATAGTAGCTAGGTTTCTTGCAGACTTACACTTAGTGTACAAATTGTCATACAACACAGTTTTACTACATAAGTCGGTTGTTGCCACCTTATCTAATGTTGAGAATGCTGGACTGTTAAGCTCACATACACTGGTTAAAAATGTATTGAAATCTATTTCCATCAAAAACCCTGTAGCTCATAAGCCTCCTATTTGGAATATAGATGTTTTGTCATCCTTCTTGGAGCAAAGAAACGTTAACGAGAATAATAGTTTTGCAACGTGTAGTCATACGGCAACACTCTTGCTCTTGTGTTCTGGAAGAAGAGTGCATGACTTGACATTATTAGCCATAGATCAAGACCACTTTACTGACTCTAATGATTCTATTGTTTTATGGCCTATCTTTGGTTCGAAAACCGATAGTGCCACATACAGACAGTCTGGGTGGAAATTACTTTGCAATAATAATAAGAATCTGGACCCAGTTTTCTGGATAAGGCAGACGATTTCGGTTTTAGATTCTAGACGCAAATTGGCCAAATGTAATAATTTGTTTGTAAACATAAGAGGTCAGAACAAGGCCGCGTCACGCATGGTAATTGCTGGATGGGTCAAGGCTGTCCTGTCAGAAGCTGGTATTTTTTCTTCGGCCGGCAGTTTACGTTCTGCAGTAGCTTCAAAAAATTGGGACAATAACTTTCCTTTAGACGAAATTTTAGCCAGAGGTAATTGGCGTTCTAGCAACACCTTTTCGCGATCAGCAATAGCATTACAAGGTTGTTCAATCCAATTAATTGACAACATCCATAGTACAAGTACCCAAAGTAGCACTCTTAGAAATCTACTAATTATCGATTTGTGCTATAAAATTATTTGATTAGTCCATTCTGACAATGTTGTTTTTTATGATGATTTTCTGCTTTATTTACATCATATTTATACATTTAGGTACAATATGCATTAATTAAGATACCATATTATATACATTGCTATGTATTGTGTCACAATATTGTATGACTATTTGCTTGATTATAATATACTTAAGTACTCTTTTGTAACCTCTAAAGATATGTCTTATTGGTATTTACCTTTTCATACAACCCGTAGTACATAGATACTTACTTTTCCTACTACTATGCATCATGTGATCTTAGGGAGAAATATAACATATTTCTATTCGCACATCCCATACTTAAACAAGTACATACCTACCTGCATAAATGAGTAACTAGTCTAGTTCAAATTCTTACCTAATCAGTAACTAGGTACATCTTTATCTAGCCACTTATATGCCTACTAATATAGCATAAGGTTTTTAACTATTCAGGTAAAATCCACTAAAGTAGGTATACAGGGATTTCGATTTACATAGCTTCTAAACTCTTCACATTGGCGTCCACCCCACCAGGCGATAACAAACACGTCTCAAACTAGTAAGCTTCAAATAACGGTCAAGAATTTAATGGGAGCGTTTTACCTTACAATAAAACGCTTATTAAATACTTACCTTATTTGAAGCTTACATTTAATTTCTGCCTGGTGTTTTCGACACAATGACAAACGCCTCCGAGCTCCGATGACTCGAGGCACCTGGTGGGGGTGGTAGGGATGTGCGAGCGAGATAGATGTAGCGGATATAGAAAGAGAGGCAAATATAAGCGGAAACGGAAAGGGCCTATCTCAAACTAGTAAGCTTCAAATAAGGTAAGTATTTAATAAGCGTTTTATTGTAAGGTAAAACGCTCCTAATAATGCGCTTTATTTTTTGGTTTTATTAATTTCCTCGCTGAGGTGGGATGAAAAGTTACGTGTTGCACTCGAGTGCAAAGATTTTTCACCTCGTGCTCTTTTGATTCCCTCGCTAACGCTCAAGATTCTAAGTTTTGAATCACTCGCTGCGCTCGTGACTCAATTTTAGAATGTTTCACTTCCTCGGTCATCAAAATTGAGCACGCGGTTAAAAAACAACTTTGCACTCTTGTATAACAAATAACTATTCTTTAGTTTATATTTTCGTCTAGGTACTTATTAAGTACGTTTCTGCCTCTCATCTGTCTCTTCTGATCCTGAATCTGGTTTCTCATTAACTAGCAGAGTGGAGCTAAGAAAATATCGTACCTTCGCTTGAAATTAAATTCGTTCACACCTCAAGTGTGAGATAGACTACTGATACTACCTATTTTTTCTATATAATGCTAAGCGATAACTAAGTGAATGCCTAAAATAAAACAGCATAAAAATACTCAGCTCAAACTCCAATGAAATTGTAAATAAAATTGTAACACTGTATTTTAACCATTAATTTACATTGCGCCTGATATCAATAAACACCAGCACCTGTGTTCAACATTTCAGAGCAGCCCGCATCACGAAGCCGCTGGGCGAGTTGCTCGGCGAGTACCTAGCCTCGCTGACCTTCCAGGGCTTATCTCCCAAGAGGCTGGAGCTGGTGGGCGCGAGCCTGGGCGCCCACATCGCGTCGTACGCGTCTGACACCTACCATCAGCTGACCGGCCGACGACCCGCAAGGCTTACTGGTTTGTACGACTTTTTACTAACGAAATAAGCTGCAGTAGACCAAAGAATAGAAGAATAGGTTATAAGTTGCAATGCTATAAGATACTGAGACTGTACTAACCGATTACATAACTTAATTACCCATACATGGTAGGTAGGGTCGAACATGCTATTTGGTTTACATTTTTAAATGTAATTTGTGGTAACCCACAAATAGCTTGTTCGACCGTTGATATAGGACAGGCATACCTTTTACTTAATGGTCGGGTAAAACAAGAAAGCTGGTACGTAGTTGACACGTCATATTTTAAACAGATTCAATAATTTTACACATTTTACTCGCGATGTTATCATGTCGCTGCTTTGCAAACGTTACTTACTACCTATTAGTGCTTACCTATTTTATGTAGGCAGACCATCATACGGAGGGATTAAAGCTAAACCAGTAATTCTTCTATTTATCTAGCCCTAGATCCGGCCGGTCCGTGCTTCCGCAACGTGCCGCCCACATCCCGCTTGCACGCTGACGCGGCGCATCGTGTCGACGTCCTACACACTAACATCGACGGGTTCGGTATAGCGGACCCGCTTGGACACGTCGACTTCTATGCTAATGGTGGTAAGTACAGTAGGTACTGCCGCTTCGTGAAGGTTTGGAATAAGTTTAGCTTTGAAGAGCATCGAAGTTATCTATCATTCATATTATAGGCTGGCAGTCTCTGTCTAATCTCTACCTACAAGTTATATGGCGAGTTAATCATGGAAGAAGATGAAAAATAACTGATCTCTCGTGGTTTTTTTAATTTGCCTTTCGTTCCATTACCAGCGGCAAAGAAAGGTTCCTTCACATGGTGTTCACTTCAGTAATGTACTCACTTTAAATCGCTGTACTTAGGTACAACTCTAATTTATTTTTCTCTTATTGAACATTTCCATTTTTCCAGGTGAATACCAACCAGCAATCAAAGGGGACTTCATAATGCCGTGTTTCCAACTATGCAGCCACGTCCGATCAGCGTTCTACTGGCTGCTCTCATACAATAACCCTGACAAATTCCTCGCAGTTCAATGCGACTCGGTAGGAGACGCGAGAATCGGCAACTGCTATGACGGCACAATTAGGACCAATGCTTTGGGCCCAAAAACTAACTTTAGTAAACCAGGGGTGTATTACTTGCCCACCAACGCTAAAGCACCCTATTATATGGGGTTGAATGGATTGAAGAAAAGGAAATATGGCGTCAATGATTACTTGATGATGCCGGCGCCTGATGAAGATATGATTATTTGAATGGAGTTGGAGTTGCAGCTAGGATAAAGTTCAAGTTGGACTAGACTAATGAAGAAGAAAGCTTTTACAGCACCATAGAACATCACATTTTGCCATTTTATGCTCATGTTGTAAATAGGAGTTAGGGGACTAGGTTGTTACCATCATCCAGACACCCAAGATTCTGAACTTGTGACTGTATGAAAGTTGGTCGTACTCAAATTATGATCTCGGCCATCAATAATTATTGCTTTTCTCACCCACCATTTTCAAATCACAGTAACGCCCCACCGTAAGGGCCGGCGCCCACTGCCGGCACGGCACGGCATGGCACGGCAGGTTGTGCAGTGGCATCCCGCGGCGTGCTGTGGCATCCCGCAGCGTGCTGCGGCATCCCGCGGCATCCTGTTGAAAGCCCAGCCACTCTGGCATTCATCAGTTTTCCGCGCGTATTCGAAGTTGGTTGTGTCGCATAGAGAACAATGGCGCGCCGCGGCATCCCGTAGAATGAAACAGCAAGACACGTCATGCCGCCGCATCCTGCGGCGTGTCGCGGCATCATGGTATCAAAATAAAGTAACATAATTTCTAAACTCATTGAAATAAGATTCAAAATAACTTAATCAGTATTAAAATCCTTTGCCATGACACACCGTACCGTGCCGGCAGTGGGCGCCGGCCCTAAATGTTTCATTATACAGGGTGTATTTCACCTCATCACAAAGCCGTTAACCAAGTATTCTGTATATAAAACTAAGTAACTTTACGCAAAAAATATTGCTGGGAAACAACTTATTTTTTTGAGGTTATAAATCATGTTTTGTGGTATTACTCAATGTAACACACTCAAAACATTGTGCGGATGGATGGATCAAATAGTACGGGGGTCGTAGAGATATTAAAGAGAGAGTGAGGTGTTATTTAAAGTAATAATCATGCGATAAAAAGTGGTACATAAAAAAAACTTGTCAAAATCTTGCAACTTTGACCCCCAATATCTCCGTAACTAGAAGGTTCCCAGGTACCTATAGAGTAGAACAAAAAAATGATCAGAATGACGAGGAGAACAAGTGCCTTTTGTATTCGTTAAGAGGTGTTTTACACCCTTTATGGTTTACAAAATCATGTATGATATTCGAGTGTGAGTGCTTTCAATTATGTTTTTGGTGTGATAAGCTAGTGATAATTATTGGATCAAAACTTAGATACAAAATAATAAAACAAGAAACTAATACAAGAGCAATTTTATTGTAAATTTCATCACAATACGCATTAACAACAATTAGTTATTATGTTTCAGTTAGGCCGACAGACTGCTTCGGTACAAAATCTATCTAAGGAGGTATTATGTACAATACGCTGCTTTAGTTCACAAGAACTTGGAAGCCATTCATACTAATATTATGATATAAAAGACTACTATAAAATTCGTGAATTACATTAATTGATATTTACCTTACAAATAACTGGTAGATTTCATATAAAGTTCATTATTGAAAAAGTACACTGACAAACAAAATATTACTGTTATTAATTATTTTGCGCAAATCATATACGGATAAAAATAATATCATAGCATTCTCGTAAAAATATATCTTAAATACATCGGTCATTATTACATTTTCCAATAAATAGTTAATCTATAAAAATAACCTATGAAGAATAACAATCAAATAACACAGATAATATAATAAGAAGATTGTAAAGCATTATATTTCATCGAAACCAAGCGATAGGAAGTGACCGTAACAATCCATTCAGATCTCTAAACAATAATACAAAAAAAAATAAAAATACAGAGTTGAAGGAACATTGACACTTAAAACGGGTACACGTATTCAAATACCGAATTCTTTTTTTTTATTCAGTTTCTTCATAAATTTGACCGTGTAGGTTAAACGGAGAAGTTCCTATAAGGAAGGGTTCGAAATGATGTACTGCACACGTGAACACACATAAACAACTACTCGTTTGTGTGTCGATGTCCCTTCCAGCTTGTATTTCTGTGTGTTGTGTGTGTACTACCTTAACACGGTATATTTGACGTAGATACATTTTAGGCGTCGCAGAAGCACCAAACGCAACGTATTCGTTATAAAAGCTTTATGTAAAGTAATCTAAAAATAGTTCTTATATTGGAATGTGACTATAATAATAGATGCCAATATGAAAATTTAAATAGGTAGGTACAATCACGAAGTAAGTTAAAGCCATTATCAAATGCAATTCTTTCCAGCAAATCGCACGGTTCCTTTTCGGTTAATTTCATTCCTAATTTTGGCAATACACAGTTAAAACAATAACGTCTTTGGCCCAAAATGCTAAAACTTTTCACTCCGCGACTGTACCTTGCATTTCATTCCTATACTTTTTATTTTTTAATATCTTAAAAATCGTATAGAAAATGTATGTATTAGGTATCAAAATGGGGATATACAAATTGGGATTTCTAACTATAATTATATAAGGGACTGGTCCCAAGAAGAACATTATTCGAATGATTACGCAGATATGATAATAAAGGTTTTTATATCTAGATTGATTTCAGCCCTAAAAAAAGGGTGGCTGGGTCTAATTTTATAGAATACTTTAAGTGAGGCGAAAAATTCAGCGATACACTTTGATACATATTTTACGCGGCTTAAATACTTGTTATATGATATGTGCTTTATGAACTACAGACTGGTTTCTGTCTGCTTTAGGCTAACTTTATACAATTTCATTAGTATGGTTGAACAAGCTATTTGGTTTACATTTTACAATGTAATTTGAGGGTTAAACTGTAAACCAAATAGCTTGTTCCTCCCTACACCAGACAGTGTATATTGATGTACACTTAAGGAATTTATGCCTGAATTCCTGTTGCGCTATCGCGTCTGCGTATGTCGGTCGCCAGTATACTTTGGGCTCTATATAGCGCCATACTACAACGCCGACGTCGCAGTGGCAGGAATTCGGGCCTAAAAGTCCACGTGCAAAGATCACCTTATACATTTGGTAATCTCAAAACACTGACTTCATTCTGCGGCCTTATTATAACTAAGGTTAAAAATGTAAAACAGGCCTTTAATTAAGAGATTTGATAATATTTTTGTCCAAAACAATAAGCAATTAAACGCTAAACCTTTTAACAATTCAACTATAAAGTTTTAAAATTATCAGTATTGCGATGCGAGAAAGAGACAACATTATACTAATGTGTTTATTGCCCTCTCTTTCTTACCAAATGATAATGATAATTCTAGAACTTTCCTACCCAATTCAGACCAACATCTCACTACCTTTGAAGCTTCACCCACAAGGCATTTTGGCACTAACATGTATTAGTAAAAGATATGTATTTACAAATTAATTATATCTCAGACACACAGAACTACTAAATACTGTGGAATAATATTGAAGCTTTACTTTTAATTGATATTGAAAAAGCAATACTGAAACCTGTTAATATTTTAATACAATTATGGTTCCTGAGGATTATATATTACAGTTAATTTTTGAATGCGGTAAAGGCGAATACATTCCTATTTAGTTGCCGACATTAAAATAAATTTAAAAGCAGATTATTTACTTAAAAATGCAAATAAATTTGTCTTTTTTTGATGATATTAGCGTAAAACGCAAAGCTACGCATAAGTTTTAGATGCTTATCAGAATAAATGAAATCATGTAGTAATGAAGAAAGTAACCAATCTTTATTTTGACGAAATTAAGGTATCCTTATTGAATAATGAATACTTACATTTTATTTCACCGCCCCGGTTGGTATATTATATTGACTGTAAAAACACGTCATGCCATCTTGAAACGACATTAATAATATATGAAGGAACATGATTATTTCCACCGAAAATGTATTTTAGCTGTTCCAAATCAGGAGCGAGCATCAATAATTTCATTTTAAACCTTACAACTATGTTCATAAGACTCGTTATAAACGCACTCGTAATTTGGAACAGCTATAAAGGTAGGGCCACACTGAATACAGCTTGACATAAAATAGAAAAGTTTCAAATGAAATTGTATACGGACTTTTCACCGCGTAAGTTACGTCACAAGCTACATTCAGTGTGATCCAACCTCAATGACGTTTCAAAATCGGCTCATTGGACCTATCACAATATGGGGAACTCGGTGCTCCAAAGGGCGGAGCGACAAAGCAGTAGCTACCGAGGTATGTACTCCAGCGGGTACCACGCCACGGTCTCCTGGCGGAGCGGCAACGTGTTCAGCGGAATGACAACGCCGCCCAGAAACTGGTTCTCCTGCAACGAGTCGTAGTTCCATACTGTCGCTTGTAGACTCCTCTGGGTGACTACTTCCATTGGTAGTCGGTATTCTAACATTTCCATGAATGATGGGTGCGAGTTACGTTTGAGGACGCGCGTTTTTCTTTTTGTTTCTTTCGTTGGGTCAGGTACGAGGTACACCTGGGGAAAGCATAAAAAGAGGTTAATAAAAGACTTATATCGACCATATTATTATCAGGCATCTTAAGGCCCATAGATATGTTACCTTAACGTAAGGGTTTGGCGGCAGGCCCTGCGGGGTCAGGGCGAGCGACTGCGCGTGTAGGATCAACACTGATAACACTCCGCTCGCGTACTGTACTGATAACTTCAGGGAACCTGAGCCGTTGTTCTCCGGTTCTGCTGTTTCACCTGTAAACCATAAATAAACATCTATTAAAACGTATAAGATGGCATGACGAGCTGGACAAAACCAACGATCAGTGGTCCACATTAGCCCAACATCTAGAAGTCATGGGGAAAAGCCTTTCCCCAGCATTAGGATGACGTAGGTCAGAAACAGTAAAAGGTGCAACACATACAAAATAACACTGACAAGTACCAGTGCAATCTGACGTCACAGACGTCTTATCGATACCACATTTCATCAACCCAATTATTTTTAAAGCTGTAACTTAATTATTTACCTGGATTAAATACAACTTACATTAGATACAACTAGCCTCCAATCTCGACTGGAAATGAACACGACCATGACGTGATCAGTTACTTTTATACCATACGATAAAGAAGAACAGACCAAACACTAACGTCTGTGCTAGTCGTGGTCGAAAAGAGTGCGAGTGAGATGACATGAATATTCACTCTCCCACTCATATTTTTAACGATAGATGGAATATGTCAAAAAAATAACTGTCTGATGAGATGACGAAAAATAGTAAAGTTTCGAGAAATGCTGCGCCGACCCCAAAAGAATTGGGATAAGAACAAGAGAATTATGATCTCCCATACGTAGGTCAATGAGAGCAAATGCTAAATCTTTTGACCTTTGGAAAAAGCAATTTCAATTGTAACTGACCTCTTCTCCTCTGCGGCTCCACATCCTGCTGATCTCTGAGCAGCGGATGGAAGAACGTGTACACAAGGTCGGAGTGCGCGATCTCGTCGGCCAGACTGAACAGTGAAGTGAGAAACGCTTGCACGTCACCGAATCGCCGGTCGGCTACCTGACGGATGTTCGAACGACCCACGTAGACGCCTGACGGTAGACTGAAAAGATGACAAAGTTATAAATTAGGGCGTTTGCAGACAAAAAATAGTCAGGCATATTTAATAGAAGACATTTATGAGATTATATTCAAGGGGTTAGGCCAAGACCATATTTTTTTCAGCACAGCCTGGCGCTGACCGGCAAATTGCAAAAAAACTAAGAAGTTCGTATTTCGCGGGCTAGCCAGGTGTTTAATATGGCGACAAACATGAGGTATGCCTCTGGTATTGCTATCTCTATAAGATTTGCCGGCAACTTATTCACCAACCAATAATACAAATACAACTATATACTATTGCGTTAAAAACGCGACCAATTAAGTTATTTTAATTGCTCATTATAGTTTCATGTCATTTTGATACAAATAACGAGAGGCAGACGAAAGAGTTATTTAACGTTTTGAACGCCAAAATAGGCTAAAGTAGAACTGGGCTGGTTACATCTATATAGCCGCATGTCGGAGGAGCAATGGGCAAAAATTACCACTCAGTGCAGGAAACGACAACGCGGCAAGCCCAAGAGATGGCGGGATGAGCTAGACTCTTTCGCAAAAGATTGGCCTACAATCGCACAAGATCGCAAAATGTGGAAGGAGGGAAGGGAGGCCTTTGCCCTGCAGTGGGACAATGTAGGCTTATAATAATAATAACGCCAGAATATAAACGCACGCATCATTTTGTCACATATTTGTGTCCGTCGTCGTGCAGGTTAAGCGCTTGCATTGTCACGTGTATGTGACAAATACATTTAAAAGGTTAAAACTAAATACTAATAGGTACTTAAGTGATAGTGTGATGATAGTATAGTTTCCTATAATCTGGGAAAGAACTTTAAGATTCCAATCTTTCTAAAAGGCATGATCCATGACATCAGGACAAAAGAAAATTCAAGTGAATCATTCCTTCTCCTTTACAACGTTATGTATTAGGTATGTTGTAGCCTAAAGCCTTTAAACCGTACCCTCAACCTATCAACGCTGTCACAATTTATCAAGTGTCAAACATATCAACATGAATAGATACACTTATCAAAAAATGAGTAATGCTTTGAAGGAAAATAACAAAAAACATGTAATGTTATGTATTTATCTGTGTACCTATTAGCACGGTATTTTTATTTCACGTCAACAATATCGTTTATCTTCATTAATATTCAGCCAATATTAATCCGTTGATAGTCCTGTCGTAAATAACCGTACATTAGTCAACTGAATAATTAGATAAAACCTAGAGAAAATGGGCTTGATCTCAAAACGGATTTGAGATCAGGCTCATTTTTTGTGCGCATTTTAAGTTTGTGCCTGACAACCATAGTCCTCCATATCAGAATGTTACTTTGCTGCTTTTGCACTTATCCAGGTTGTAAAAAAACCTCTTAACAAAGCCGTGGGGCGCTTGTTCTCCCTGTTATTGCGATTTTTTTTTGCTCTACACCATACCTTCTAGTTAATATTGGGGGTCAAAATTTCAAATTTTTGACAAATTTTTGTTAAATACCATTTTTTATTTTAAGATTTTTACTTTAAACACCTCCCCGACCCCCGTACTATTCAATCCATCCAATGCACAATGTTTTGAGGGCGTTACATTGAGTTCTATCACAGAACATGATTTGTCACCCCAAAAATAAAGACTTTTCCCAGCAATGTTTGGTTGACGGCTTCGTAATTAGGTTGTTTACACCCTGTACGCGATGGCATTTGATTTACTTAAGGTGGAAGGGCCGGGGTATCCCTTGTAATTGAACATGGATGGGTTTTAGTCAGTACAAGTCTGATACTCCCTTCTGCTTCGGCCAGAGCGGGAGGTATATCATTTGACAATTTCCCATAAAATAAAAAGGTTGTTGTTAGTTGATTAAAATACGATTTGCGGCCGCAATACGTATTTATTTACAGAATTAATCATTAATGAATGTATTGTATGACTATTTCACGAAAAAGTCATGGAACTTATAGGTTTGTATTAATGATTACAACACAGTGAACCCACGCTTCCCCCTTAAAAGATTCATTTATTTGCAATATACAACAGCCTCCTAGACAAATTGTGTTTGTATTTCCTGCTTTACAAAAATAAAAAAAAAACCGATTCCTCGCCTATCAGTCGGCAACTAGATCATAGGCTTAAAACGATAACAGAATAAAATAGAAACTAACAATAACCGTATCGAGAATTACGAACAACCATTGTATACCTCCATATCCGGAAATTTGATTACATAGAATAATTTGAGCGTGATAAGATTACAGTCATTATTCGAGGCTCTCACCTTATCTTATCTATCGTAACACCGCCGTATTGATTTAAACAGTAATGGCTGAACGAGTGTTGTCACCACTTACTCTGTTTATTTGCATTTAGAATTTTGTGTTTGTTTTAAAGTATAAGACTGTTTTATAATAAGTAACACGTAAGTAAGAAATTGATCTATTTTTTAGTGTTTTTTTTCCTTATATTGTGAGTTAGAATTATTGCAATAACTCCCTCAGTGTCAGTGTGATTCATTGTCATATCGTAGTAACACAACTTTATCTATTCACTGTCCCTTTTCAAAATTCTTTCAGTTGACAACACAGTGAATAACATAGCAACCCCAGCGTTCTCCTGTGTATTGTGCGTGAAATGTTCGGGTTCAGGCATTCGCTCAACTTCTTCAATGGCGCCAGGCGGAAGAATAAAAAGGATAAAGATGATATCGGCTCGATTGTGTCCATCACGGGCGCTTATAGGACTAATAGAGATGAATTTATTGGTACGTATTGTTGTTTTACGTTAGTTTAGAGTATTATCCTTTAGGTCTTTTTAAGTCAAATTGAAGCTTACTTGTAGGCAAATGTCATGTTAAATGTAAAGGCTGGCTGGTCTGTTGTATTTCATCAATGTGTCCATTATACCATGTGAATCTATTTGTACCAACACAATAAGGACTGGTTCTCATATTTCTCACATAAAGGTTGTAACAAAATACTTCTTAACGAAGCCGTTTTCCCCGTCACTCCGATATTTTTTTTTTGTTCTACACCATACCTGGGAACCTTCTAGTTACGGAGATATTGGGGGCCAAAGTTACAACTTTTTGACAAGTTTTTTTTTAAATATAAGTTTTTACTGTAAGATTTTTACTTTAAATATCTTCACGAACCAAGTACTATTCAATCCATCCATCAGCACAATGTTTTAAGTGCATTACATTGAGTTCTACCACAAAACATGATTTTTCACCACAAAACAAGGTCGTTACCCAGCAATATGTTTTGCGTAAAGTTACTTAGTGTGATGTACAGAATACTTGGTTGACGGCTTCGTGATGAGATGGTTTACACCCTGTATAACATATTCCTGAAATCATTTCCAGGATACAACTACCCTGACGGACAGAGGAAGTCAACTCCAAATGTCAACCAAAACCCAGCATACAACTACACTGACGCAACGAGGAAGTCAACTCCAAATGTCAACCAAAACTACAACATGCCATCGACAAGCACAGGGCAACCTACAACACCATTACGACAAGCGAAAAGTACCAGCGACTTAATTATGAACAAGAACCTCCCGCCGAACTTAAGACCAGAGAACCCTGGGATCTCGAAAGACCCTCGGGGAGCTGAACTAGAACGTAACAATAGACCACAAGAAGTCCCCATTCGTCCAGAGAGGAAACTAGACGCACAAATACGAGTAGACAGACAAAGACAGGAAGAGCAAAAGAAGTTAGAAAAACAACGGTTAGAAGAACAAAAGAAACAAGAAAAGTTGAGACAAGCAGAACAGAAAAAGATAGAGAAAGAACAAGCGAGACAGGAGAAGTTAAAGAAAGAAATGGAAAAGAAAGAGGCTCAGATGGCGAAGAAGAAAAGGCAGGCGCCACAGCGCCCTGTCGCGAATCCCTTAGCTCAAGCAAGTGGCAGTGCATCCAATCCTTTAGCTCAAGGGTCTGGTCAGATCCCGCATTCGACAAACACTCTAGAAAGTTCAATAAGTAAGTCAAGCGGGCCTCCGCCATACGCTGCGGCAAAACCGGAAGGGGAGAAAGATAGCACTGGCAATGTTATTTATACCAAGCCTGTAGACGAGGGTAGTTGGGACATTATTACCAAACATAGGGAAAATATAAGCCGGCCGGCAGCTGCTGGGCCTACGCCACAGACTAAACAAACGGTCATGGATTTGAACTACAAAATGGGTGAAGATATTAGAGAGAATAGTGACGCTTGACGTGGTGTGAAGTGAGTGTTTTGGTTATGATATTGATAAGTTTGTTATAAGACGTTGATATGTTTGTAATATTATTTATGAAGAAATAAATTTATATTTTTCTAGATTTGTGGTAAATTTTTGTAAATTTTATATTTTCCACTCTTAGATCAATGACAAACTGATTAAGTCGTGTCGTTTATGCTAAATAAACCCCTATTATATGTGTATCGGAAATGCATGATTGTCCAGCTGTTTCACACATATCTGTTAAGTAGGTATTGAAACTCTGTATCGGATACCTGATCATTTTTCCGCGATTACGATGTATGTCTCATGGAGGATTTGATTAAGTTTGATAACCCATACCATACTCTTAAATTATGACTAATCATTTCTGAATCATGCTTTAAATACGTGAAATTTAAATACAAAAACTTTAAAACCACATAGTTCTACGAGCACGTCCCGGATATTTCAGCTCATGTTCAAATATGATATCACGTATTTATCAATAAAATGAATTGCATGTAAAACCCAAGCGGTTTTAAAGTTTTGTTTTGAATCTAATCGCCTTTACTGATAGTAACAACTTTAATCTAATCTTTAACAGGATTTATGTAACAAAAATTCTTAGGGACAGTAATTAGGTAATGTGATGTGCTTGTATGAAACAAACGGGAGGTTTTTGATCGAAACGATTACTTGGTCCACCCCAGTTCCTCGAGAAATAGAGAAAAACCAGCAACGCCTTTGGTCTATGTTCACCAAAAAGATAACGGTCTGACTATCTAAAACAGCTGGCTTTAAAAGACATGTTGCCCTACAAAAATGCGTTTTAAACAGCTGTTTTTAGATAATAACCGTATTGTTACTAATGATCTCTTGGAAAGTACCTGGGTAACAGAAGTACTTTGCCCCGAAGAGGTAATTTCTGGGTTATTTAAAAACACGTGAGCTCGAATGAATTAAGGATCGAATAGTTTTCGCCAAGCCTCGAAAACAAAGGCGCGAGTTTAATGTATTAGTGTTTTACAGTAGTCGGTATTGATTGTGTTTCAACTAAGTTAGCGTTGGACGTTCTGGAACAGCTCGTTTTTAGAGCTGTAAGCCTAAAGATGCAGCCACAGAACGCCACGAGATCATTAGTTAAGGAAAACGAGTAAAATCAATACTAATTAGTAATCATAATTACTATGAAATCAAAAATTATATCGACACGATAACAAAGACGATAATTATGTAAAATTTTGTTTACAAGCTACAAATATTCTTAATCATAACTAATGAGTTTGCGTAATCTACCGTTGCCAGTGACTGATAAACAGCAGGTGTGCTTATTTTTGTCCTGTCGGTCTAGTCACTGGTGTGAATCAGGCTGACCCGAACCATAATAAAGGGTGTAAAAGACCTCTTCACAAAGCCGAAAGGCACTTGTTCTCCTCATCATTGCGATCATTTTTTGTTCAACATATGGTGTTGAACAAAAAAATAATCGCCTGGGATCCTTCTAGTTACGGAGATGTGGGGGGTCAAAGTTACAACATTTTTGACAAGTTTTTTTTTTAATATAAGTATTTTTTCTAAGATTTTAACACCTCCACGACCCCCGTCCTATTCAATCCATCCGTCAGCACAATGTTTTAAGTGCGTTACATTGATTTATACCACAAAACATGATTTATAACCTCGAAAAAAAAAAGTTGTTTCCCAGCCATAATTTTTGCGTAAAGTTACTTATTATTCGGCATGTGACGATGCACAGCATCGGTGAGAGGGCGCTGTATACTTCCCGTTAGTTTTCAGCCAATCACAGCTCTCGAAGTCACGTGGTTCCGGTAGTCACGTGGTCCCAGGTGGCGTGTTCGCTAGTGGCGGACTTTTACCTCATAGCGTCGTTACTTCTCGAGCAAGCAACATCTAAATTAGAGTTTGCTGCTAGTTTTTAGTACTTTGAATCTTATTTTAGTTTAATTTTAAGTACTTAGCGTTTGCATTGTGTCGTATTACGGGCTGGTGCCCGTAGCACCACGTCCAAGCGCGTATTTTACGAATGGAGTGCTAAGTGTTATAAATAAATAATTAAATAAGTGAAAATCAAATAAATAGTGTAATTGTGTTTCGGATCAAGAAGTGCAGGCAAGTGACGACTTGTAGTCTTCATGGAGCCATAAACGCCGGCTACCAAGAAGCAATTCGAGCTCTTCATAATTTGATCCTTCAGGTTCTGAGGTAAAGCGACGGAAATGCGGTGAGTCATCAGACATTTCTAAACTTGTGAACCAAGTGCTGTGCTAACGAACCTTTTAATGCAAAATGTGGGTGTCCGCAGGCAGATCGACTCTGACTAGCGGCTCAGGTCCCCAGAACCAGTTTCTGTACCTAGCTCCACGTTACCGTTGGATTTTAAATTTAAATCTGGTGGCTGCCCCTAATATGTTCAGTGGAGTTCCGCGATTAAATTTAAGCATTCTTAAATTGTTGAAGCGTTACAAAAGTTCGGTGATTCTTTGTGGAAGGTTGTGCGCTACGCATACGCCTTGCGCCTAACGCTGCGCCTAGCTTCGTCAAGCTTGATATTAACGATGAACTTCGACAGTTTGTTAAGGGTAAAGGTTACGGCGAATTCCGCGAGAATGGTACAGCCCTGAGTAATGCTTTAATTTCAAAACGCGAGTTACTCAATCAAAGCTTACAAAGTATCAGCGAGTGGACAACTTATGGTGCGTCATTTACAGCCTCTAGCATTGTTGATAAAATTTCGGAATCATAACTACCCTCGTAAAAATTCCACAAAAATAGTAGGGAAATCATGCAGCTAGTTTGCAGAAAACGAGCTATGTATTTATAGAAAATCGCCGGGAGCGTACCCTTAGCGAATTTACAAATAAGAACCTTCGTGACGGTCTGCATAAGATCCCTCCAAGTTCTAATTGCCTATTTGACGAAATTAAACTGCCTACATAACACGCATACATTCAGAATACAGGGGGCATGGACAAATGGCTACGTCCTTGGCACTTTTACGGAGGCTGTCTCCGAGCGTATCGGAGGCAGTGGCAGACGCTGCGGGCTCCGAAGGCCCTTCCCGAAATGGACGGGAATGCGTCAACCATTTACCTCCAAACCACCAGCCACTTCACTTTTACGGAGGCTGTATCCGAGCGTATCGGAGGCAGTGGCAGACGCTGCGGGCTGCGAAGGCCCTTCCCGAAATGGACGGCGATGCGTCAACCATTTACCTCCAAACCAAGACTGATTCATCCATCAGTACGAACCACAATCGCTAGAGATGTCAATCCAGCAATAATATTTTTCATTATTATATATTTATATATTATTATTATATATTTATTTTTTTTTGTTCAAGGCGTTCTAGAAGTGGATCATCGGGATGCCGGTCCGAGTTTTTTCTCAACAATCTTTCTTACAAACTCGAGGAGCCCGTGGCTAATTAATCCGCCCGGGTCGATCCTTGCGTTGGGCCAGGCTTGCCTAGGTGCATCTGTGGATGGGTGACCGCCCATTGCATGCCGAGTATCCTGCGTGCCGTGGAAGGCCCGTTGAGCCGTTGGTCCCGGCTGTCATTTACCTATCTCTAAAAGTCTTGCAACCAGTCTTGCCAAGGGGTATCTGATTACCAGGTACTAGCCGGGTTGTGGTTGGCAGATAAGCAGGCGCGGGTTGTGGGGGTCAGATAAGCAGTCGCTCCATGTAAGGTACAGCTATTTGGCTGCATCCAGTTGTACTGGAGGCCGACCCCAACATGGTTGGGAAAAGCCAAGGCAGATGATAAATGTTTCTTACAAACAAGAGCGACGGGTTCAAGAGGCCCATATTCAACTTGAAGCACCTGACCCAGAACATAGTTCCGAAACCATTCAGACTGGTCTCTAATTTCAGATATCCCATTTTTAACAAAAGGAAGATTGAACGGTGAAGCTCCACCTATCCTCAGCAAGTCAGCATAGTTTCACGTAAACCTACAGTGGTCTCTCAGACTAATTTATTGTTCTGCAGATGAACTGGTTCGGCCAACCTTGCGCACGAAAAATTTCTCGGCCTTGGCCAACTGGGTGGGCCAAGTTCTACCATCCAAAAGCACGCGAGTCGTAGTCTACTTAAGTCCGTTTTCTATGACTTGCTTACGTGTTCTCTCGTGGCTATTGGTGTTCTTATAGGCGGGGTCAACTCGAAATGTCATGTCCACGTCACCTTTCTCTCGCTTGATTCAATGAAGAATCGAAGAGAGTTTTTATTTTTTGTGGATTTTCGTTTCTGTCCGTCTGTAAGATAGAGGAGACGGTGGCAGACGCTTCGGGCTCCGGAGGCCCTTCTCGTAATAATGAATGCGTGTACCATTTACCGCCAACCACCAGCCACACCATTTTTACCACGGAAAAGTATTTACTGTTCCGTGATTTTTACGGAGGCTGTCTCCGAGCGTATCGGAGGCAGTGGCAGACGGGCTCGGGAGACACATAGTCTCGAAGTATCTGAAATAGTGTGTCACAACTTTGGAAAAGCCCTTAGTTTGGAGCAGCTTGCACCCGGAGTTGATACACCAGTTCATGACCACTATGAGGAGCACAATTGAACGATCTTTTGGATTCAGGTTATCTCGCGGAAAACAGGTGGCAGAATGGCATCTTCTTAGACCAGCTCTAGGATAATTGTGTTTTCGCAAATTAAGGGTTCCCCCGATAGACCTCTTTGCCGCCAGAGAAACCAGGGTTGTGAGTCAGTATGTTACCAAAGATTGTTCAGACTCAATTTCGCAACGCCTTTAGTTGTCAGTGGCTATTTCATCTGGCTTGGGTGTTTCCGCCTAGACTCCCGATCCCTAGAGTTCTTTACCATCTGAACTCGGCTCAAGGCGTTTTCGTAGTGGCTCCAATGTGGAAGAGAGGTTATTGGTTACTGGATCTTCGACCTCGAGCACTCTGCTCAAAACCTAGACGGAGTTCGAGTGGATCGGAGCACGGGCCTGTGTCCCTAGCATTCAAGACCTAGAGCTCTGTTTGGAAGTTAGCGGGTGAGGCGAAATAACTAGGAATTGGTCAGAAGCTGAAAGGTCCCTGCTCCAATCTAGCTGGGGAGAATCCACTCTGGGCACTTATATACTGGCCTGGTCTCTGTGAGTCAAATGGCGTATAAAGCAATTATGATTTCGGTTGTTCCAGTAATATTAGTTTGATGAGATTATTAACATTCCTATTCACTGAGGAGAGATTGATTAGCGTAAACCCACCATACTGTTTACTAAATCTGTAATTGTGATCTTTAGACGACCGACCTGTATCGAAAATTTGAATTCCGACTTCTTAGTACAACACATTCTCAAAACTATCTCCTTGCAGTCTCCTAGAGCAGAGAAGTCTCCTTTTTTGGGATCCTAGTGAACTGATTGCTTGTTTGCAGACGAATCCACCAAATAACGTCACTTTATTCAAAGCGTCAAGACGATGGGCATTTCTGTTTTTGAAAGCGTCGAGAAAACGAGTTCATGACCTTATGCTACTCAGGGTCTCGTCAAGTCACTATATTGATCAGGTTGATCATACCATTCTGTATCCTGTGTTTGATCACGCCAACGAAAATATATGCCCAGTTATTCGGTTTGGGAAAATTTTGGAATTAGGAATACCAGGACGCACACGCGATTTTTCTTTTTTTTGTGACAATTCGAGGTTCCACGCAAACTGCATCACGAACATTGATAGGTAATTGGACTAAAACCTTACTAAAAGATGCAGGAACATCTGCATATCTTGTAAGTATGCGCTCAGTCGTAGTTTCCTTAAATTGGTACGAAAATGTTCCAGTTGGAGAAATCCCCTCTCGTGGTAATTGGTACTGACCGAATTCTTTTGCCAAATATTATTGTAAACAGAGGTCAATAGCTATAACCAAGTCCGAGTAATGTTTCGAATAATTTTGAACCAATCAATGTAAGATAAAATCGATGGCCTCTATATCGTGGTTTAGCTGATTGATTCTTGTTTTCTAGATTATTACATTTTCCGAACTGGAAGTACCACTGATCTGTATAGTATGATGATGATCTAGATGTTGCTATGTTGTTATGGATTTATTTTTCAGGAAATATTATCATATTCTCACATAGCGTCGTTGTGGTCACCAGGAGTTATAAACACGTCTCTCACCGATGCTGTGCATCGTCACATGCCGAATAATAGTGCAAGTTTTACATAAAAATAAAACTTGTATTATTTAGCAGAGACGATGCACAGCATCCATTTAAGGTCTCCTGGTGAGAGACTTCTATGAGGTAAAAGTCCGCCACTAGCGAACACGCCACCTGGGACCACGTGACTACCGGAACCACGTGACTTCGAGAGCTGTGATTGGCTGAAAACTAACGGGAAGTATACAGCGCCCTCTCACCGATGCTGTGCATCGTCTCTGCTAAATAATACAAGTTTTATTTTTATGTAAAACTTGCACTATTTTGATGTACAGAATGCTTGGTTAACGGCTTTGTGATGAGGTGGTTTACACCCTTTTTAGTACGCCTAATCGATCGAGAAAATCTCAGTAGCACCCCATTAAAAGTGAGTTTTAAAAAAGTTGGCAACGTCGCAAATAACTGTCAAATATTTATTTATTTTCATTAATTTGGCAATATTACTGTGTGGAGATATGGCTAACTAGTGAATTAAATATAAATTAAATATCGCTGGACATTAACACACAGCGCCGTCTAGTGCCACACTAAGCAAAGCTTGTGTCGTGGACACCAGATAGTTGATATACTACATATATACTTTTTTGTTTGTAAATACATACATATTATACATACAAACATCCATGACTCGGAAACAAATGTCCATGCTCATCACACAAACATTTGCAATTAAAACACTGAATTTGTTGATGTAATCATTCCAAACGCCTTTTCTACAACTAAGACAGTTGTAAAAAAGGCTTTTGGAAAGTTTCCACTGAAACTAAAACTGATTATTCGGCGCTACGATATGAATTATTTTATTTCATAATCAACATTTTAGTTCTGTTGTAGCCATATTACTTAGTCCCATAGAGTTATGGGTATTGTGAAATAAATTAAAACCGGTAATTATTTGACAGATATTTGCGAAGTTGCCAACTTTCTGAATCTCAGTCAGCTCTATCTCTCTCTCTCTTTCTCTTATAGTCCCACGTGACTTTAATAGTGAGGGAAGAGTGCAAACACATGTACACCATGTCACTCCTGTGTAGTGTGCTAACCTCCATTCAGATTGGCCGCGGTTATCGAAATTCATAATTCTCCAAAGCACTTGCTGTGATCCTTACATACTCCTTTTGCTAAGATTATACGTCTGGTTATCGAAATTTGGTCAAAACTTGGTCCACCCGTTCCTGAGAAAAACGGTGGTGACAGACGGACAGACGGACAGACGGACAAGAGAGTAAAAAGCGGCCAAGTGCGAGTCGGACTCGCCCCTGAAGGGTTCCGTAACAGCAAGTAACATAGTATAACAAAAACTACTTACTAGATTTTGTTCAAAGCAATTTTCAGTGGTAGTTTACATGGTAATGTACATCATATATTTTTTTTAGTTTTATCATTCTCTTAGTTTAGAAGTTACAGGGAGGGCGACACACATTTTACCACTTTGGAAGTATCTCTCGCGCAAACTATTCAGTTTAGAAAACAATGATATTAGAAACCTCAATATCATTTTTAAAGACCTATATGGATAGGTCTTTAAAAATGATATTGAGGTTGCCATACGTGTGGGTACCTATGGAGGTACCCACACGTATGGGTTTGATGAAAAGAAAAAGTTTGAGTTTCAGTTCTATGTATGGCGAACTATTGGATACAAGGAAATTTATTGTTTTTATCTATTTTTCTGTGAAAATCTTAATGCGGTTCACAGAATACGTCTACTTACCAAGTTTCAACAGCATAGTTCTTATAGTTTCGGAAAAAGTGGCTATCTGACAGACAGACAGACATGACGAATCTATAAGGGTTCCGTTTTTTGCCATTTGGCAACGGAACCCTAAAAAGTAAATATAATTGTTATTCTCTTACCAGTGAACTTTAGCCAAGGGGAAGTGCAAACAGATCTTTTGGTACAGCTCAGTAAAGTGCTTGTATGAGCGGTACAGCACGAAGGGCGTAGTCTGTCCTTGTCTGAAGATGCGGAGTGCGTATACGTAGTGCTTTTCAGGGTCGTAGCGCTTCTCGAAGCCGAGGCATTCTACGCTAACTAGTCGGCCTTCTTGTGCCATACTGTGAAAAGAGAAAATGTTAATTCTATAGTCGTAAGTACAGTTTAAATGACTTTCTGGTTAATTCCAGAATAAATGTCTTCCTCGAGAATGACACAAAAGAGGATGAACAAAAGTGTTAGGAACTTGGTCCAAATGTCCACCACTAACGAGACCTATGTAATAAAATAGTCTGCAAAATACTGAGACATTATAACCAGAACGCAACAAAAAATGTGCAGTCAGTAAAAAGTTAGGACTGAACGAAGTCTGGTTTATTGACCTTTTAATATCAATCTGTCCACCGCACATTTTGTACTAATCTACATTTTTGTCTCATCCTGAAATTAACTCTCTATTTAGTGGAATATAAGTCAAAAGTGTTAGTGGTGGATTTTTGGGCCACTTTTACTCATTACCCTTTATTCCAACAGTCATGTCTTCTTTGTGAATATCATAAAAAAAACATCATGTAACCGCTCAAAACAGTATCTCTAGTTTTAGAGAAAACAGACTATTTCTCAAATTGCAGTAATTATTCACTTACGTGTACGTCCGCGGCATAAACGAGAGTAGTTCTGATGTATTGCTGCTTTGATCACCACTCGCGCGCAGTTGAGCCAAGTTGTGTAGGAAGAAGTTAATAGGTGTGAACCTGGACAACAAACAGTCAAGAAATAAGAACCATAGAACAAAACATAAGATAACAACACGACTGTGATCCCTGAAGGGTTAGGAAAAGATGTATCTAATAGTTACCGTTACTATTACTGTTACCCTATGTCATCCTATTGCTGGCCTTTAACATAACTTTCATATTCTACAATCCAGGGCCAATGTAGATCACAGTGTATCTAATATTACATTTTGGCAGTTATGTTTTAAGTCCATCAGTATTGCATTAACCAGACACAAATCCAGACTTGGCTGCTACTGAGAAATTAATAATGGAAGAGCCCAATGATACTGCCTGACCCGAGAATCGAAAAATCGTCTTGTTCTGCAGTCTCGCATGCGACCACTCGACCAACGTGGCAGTTCGTTTTGAGAACCATCGTCTAAAAATACAAAAAGTATTTCTCGTTTTAGCGTGCGAAACTCCAGTGTTTTTTTATTGTTAGCCTTTTTCGTGTCCTACAGTTAGGCAGAGCGCTGCCTATAACAGCGAGAGCAACAGAGATACAATATGTACGTACTTGCTCTTGAGCGAGGAGTGTATGAGTCGCGCGAAGGCGGCGGCGGCCTCGGCGTTAGTAGCGGCCGGCAGTAGTGCGGCGCGCACGTAGCTCACCGCTGCTGATGTCACGCCCGTCACGCCCGACATCGCCATCTAGGACATATCTACTAGTTTTAAAACATTATTTTTACTTGAAAGTTTGGTTTTGGGGTAGTATTGGTTATTCCCACACCGAGTGAGAGTGCGGCGTCTGCCCCAAACAATACCCCACCTGCTGGAATGTGTCCATTTACCTGCACTCTTGACGACCTGTATAGCGTGCAATAAATGTAACCACCTACTGGACCAAAACTGGAAGGAACATCGACACGAGAAAAAGAAGAAGCCGACGAATAAATGACGAAGAGAATATAAAGAAGTATAGAAGAAGATGACATGCTGCGCCAACCCTAAATGAATCTGGATAACGGTAAGAGAATGATGATGATTTGGCTTTTAGCGATAAGACCATTGTGTAATGTAATATTTTGTACATAATCAAACTTCTAAATAAATAAATATCGCTGGACATTAACACACAGCGCCATCTAGTGCCACACTAAGCAAGACTTGTGTCGCGGACACCAGATAGTTGATATACTACATATTTATACTTATTATAAGTACATATAAACATCCAAGACTCGGAAACAAATGTCCATGCTCATCACACAAACATTTACTCCTACCGGGATTCGAACCCAGGACCCTAAGAACGTAAGGCAGCATTACTACCACTACGACATTCGGGTCGTCAACTACTTCTAAGTATCTAAATCTTTCAAGCTTCGGGAACTTTTGTCTCATATCATATGCCTCTAATCTACGAAAGGTAAAGTGTAGGTGAAACGTACCCACGGGGCCGACCCATATGTCACCAGTGTCCCGTTGAATGCAAAAGATACAGACGGAAACACAAAAACACGCGGGGCAGTCTTTGCTGCCGTTAAAACTAAGTATTCTATATCTGCTACGGGTTGTGCCCCGCGCACGCCTAAATGGTGCTACGCCATAGCAGATCGGCTACGAGTGCTACGAAGCGTTAGGTGACGGCCACGCGACTTCCATGATTTTTGTTCACAACAAAGTGATCAGCGCGCATTAAGAAATAGTAAATTAATATAAACAAAGTTACCAATGCAAACAGGTCTAGTATGTGGTCATGATGCGCCCTGACGACATTGAACGCCATACAGCACAGCTCCACGAAGTGCTGGAAGCGCTGCGTCGGTCTCTCGCCGCCGTTGATGACGTACACCATGTCGTGGGTCAGCACGAATGGGGCTCGATCTCTGTTCACAATATAGAAGAGGATTTTTAAATGTATGATGTGTTTTATCTATACTAATATTATAAAGTAGAAGAGTTTGTTTGTTTGATTGTTTGTTTGTTTGTTTGTTTGGTTGAACGCGGTAATCTCAGGAACTACTGGTTAAAATTGAAAATTTATTTTTGTGTTGGATAGTCCATTTATCGAGGAAGGCTTAGGCTATATAACATCACGCTGTGACCATTAGGAACGGAGCAGGAATGAAAAATGTTTCAAAAACGGGGATATTTTATTTTTCGTTTGACATAGCAGACGAAGTTGCGTGGGTCAGCTAGTTTTCCATATAAGTCATACTTTAGGCTTTTTTTTGAGGAAAAAATTGTGTAGTTATTGTGGATGGCTAGAAGAGTAAAAGAAGACCAAGGAAACGATGGATGAACTATGTGAAGAATGAAATGCTAGAAAGGAGGTGACTGCTAAGATGACAAGTAATAGAGACGTTTCGAAGAAGACATGATGTGCCGGCAGGAGAATGATGAGGTAAGACTTTTATCTATACTAATATTATAAAGCAGAAGAATTTGTTTGTTTGTTTGTTTGTTTGTTTGGTTGAACGTGCTAATCTCAGGAACTACCGGCTCGAATTGAAAAATTATTTTTGTGTTGGATAGTCCATTTATCGAGGAAGGCTTTAGGCTATATAACATCACGCTACAATTATTAGGAGCGGAGCAGGAATGAAAAATGTTGCAAAAACGGGGACGTTTATTTCCTTTCGTTTTTCTCTCTCTTATGTGACGCAGACGAAGTTGCGTGGGTCAGCTAGTTTTTAAAAAATCTTTAGAAAAAATAGCTTTCTTCTCATTCTATTTCATAGGGAAGACAAAAATTGCAAGTTCTAAAGGTAAAACAGGGACCTTTAATCATTCCGTAACCAGATAGAATTTCATCGTAGAATATCACCTCCCTGCTATTGTCTCATGTTACTTGATAGGCGCAAAACATTTGTTTCTTCCATTTCCTTTGTCAACCGTCACGCTATCATTTACTTCTTTAACTTTCACTAGTTGACCCGCGAAACTTCGACTGCTTCACATGAGAAAAACGAAAACAAATAAAAACCCGTTTTTGCAACCTTTTTCACTCCTGCTCCGCTCCTAATAATCGTAGCGTGATGTTATATAGCCTAAAGCCTTCCTCGATAAATGGACTATCCAACTTGAAAATTATTTTTCAATTCGAGCCGGTAGTTCCTGAGATTAGCGCGTTCAACCAAACAAACAAACTCTTCTGTTTTATAATATTAGTTTAGATGTAGAAGTATAGACATCATTCCTCACATAAACATCCATCGTTTCTTTGGTCTTTGTCTCCCCCTCCATCCATCAACGTCAGATAGCCATTAGACTAAAGGGTGTAAAATACCTCTTCACGAAGCCGAAAGGCACTTGTTCTCCCCATCAAAAAAATGATCACAATGATCTTTTTCTTTTTGTACACCATACCTGGGAACCTTCTAGTTACAGAGATATGGGGGGTCAAAGTTACAACTTTTTGACAAGTATGTTTTCAAAGATTTTAACTTTTAACACTTCCACGACTCTCGTACATTCAATCCATCCATCAGCACAATGTTATAAGTGCGTTACATTGAGTTCTACCACAAAACATGATTTATAACCTCAAAAAAAAAGTTGTTTCCCAGCCATAATTTTTGCGTAAAGTTACTTAGTTTGATGTACAGAATGCTTGGTTAACGGCTTTGTGATGAGGTGGTTTACATTCTGTATACCTCTTAAAGTTTCCAAACATCTGAGCGTCTCCGAGGAACTTGCCGAAGTCGATGTGGAAGAGGTGCCCTGACGTCTTCAACATGATGTTGTCGTTGTGTCGGTCGCAGATACCTAGCAGATACGTCGCTACGCTGTAGCCGGCGCAAGATGCTGTACGAAATATTAATCAGTTTCATTATAAATAAAACATGAAATGATGTATAGTTCATTGTTGGAGAGTCTCAGAAATACTTTGCAAACTATTCTTTATTAAAATTAATTATAGGAACGTGATCCTGGGGTCGGCAAGTTAAAGCTGATTGTAGATGGCGCGTCCACCACATAGACCCAATCTGACCAATGAGGTCAAACTATTTTGAAATATATAATGACATTGACAGATTTTCAACCAATGACGATGTTTTGGTTCAAGCGGTGCTAGCGCCATTAGTTCCACAGTTGCCAACCCCATTAGAGTCCTTTTTGGAAAACATTTTTATACGGGAGGTACGCAAGGCCACACACGTTAGTGGCAACAAAACAAATATAAGCTGGCCATTTTATCTATTGAAACTCCGTACTACGTTACGCCAGCTGACCCTATTTAAATTATCGGTTACAATGTTATTTTTGTCAAGGCTCAGGTATAACCTCATGTGCAAATCTCGCAATCGAAGTAAGTTTTGCTGTGAGATAACCCTGTATGTACCTATATATTTTAATTTTGTGTGCAAAAAAGGTTTTTTTCCATTTGGTTTTCTTCCACAACATAGATAAAATACTAACTATAGCTTTCTAACAACTAAATGTAACTTACCAGTAAAATTATCCCTTGCACGTTGATACTCAAGTTCAGAGGGGTTGTGTTTCGCCAACCATTCAGCAATGGGCTTATCTTTGAACGAGCCTGTGAGGCCCCACTCCGTTTGGATCGCACGGAGAGTTTCCGCTTCAGAGACTATTTCAATCATACCTGAAAATAAAATATTTTTTTAAATAACTCGCGAAATATGGGTATGCTATCTCTGCCTGACCTTTTGGGTAGTACCAGTGTGGTTTTAAGTGATTTAAGACTAGCTGCAATAATATCGCCAAAAAACAAATAGAATTATCGATGTGGTTAACCGCAGCTTATGCGGTTCATGCGATCGCATGCAAGAATACAAACGCATAAAATAAGGTAATACTAACGGCTGTCATTTGAAAAATTTGACTGTCGTTATAGGTAGTCAGTGGCCCAAAAAGTCTGACAACCAGTCTTACCAAGGGGTATCGTATTACTAAGTACTAACTGGGTTGTGGAGATCAGATAGGCAGTCGCTGCATGTAAACTACTGATATTCCGCTGCATCCGGTTAGACTGGAAACCGACCCCAACATAGTTGAGGAAAGGTAAGGCAGATGATGATGAGGATGATATGAGTAAGGAAGTTGTAAAAACATATTAACCTCTCTTATCGCTAGTAGGCAGAGCTTGGAAGGTAACTATTCGCAGATCTAATCCAGCCCTCAGCCATAAACTGTCCATAACTTTGATGACTTGCAAAACTAACGCGTCTTGACGTAAATCGTCACCAACCTGAAACCAAAATGAAAACAAATATATTACACAATAATTAGAACTTTAGGAATCTTCTGCGACGTTCACACCAAGACTCAACGCGACGCGACGCTGCGCGCACGTTTTTTTATAGAGCGACTCAAAATTTAACTTAATTTTCTACGCGAAAAGATACACATTCCGTTGAGAGAATTCAGAACGCAAGTAAAGTTATATTTTATAAAGTGCGGTACTGAAAGAGTAGAAATTGCAGAAAATAGGAAATTATCAAAAAATACTTGAAATGCATTGGATCGACAACAATGAACAGAGAAACAGCCAAGTTACCGTTTATGAATAATTTGAATTCGTCGAATTCAAAGTTATTCAAGAACGAAAAAAAATATTTGAAAAGGAAATTTAAAAAAAAAGTCACAAAGTCAGTCAGGCGGATTTTTTTTTTATTTCTTCTCCAGTTCTCTAAGAACTCAATAAAAAATCCTATTAAAATCCGACCACTAGTCTAGACACTCGGCTAGTTGTGCTGCCAATGACTTTAGTGTGCACCGCGCGACGTTACTGCTCCCTTTCAGTACCATCACGGCGCGTCGCGTCTTAGTGTGAACTGACCCTTAATGTATTTGGTGAATTATACATTTTGAAAATATATCAAGAATTTGTGTAGTATACTACCACTAAAACACTCGACTACACTGAAAAATCATGCTACAATTAAATTCGGAGTTTACAAGGTAAAATCAACTACTCTTATTGTTGAAGTCGGTTAAATCGTAGTCTATGTTACCTGGGCCATAATAGCGAATCGATGAACATCTATTTCATCAAAATCGTATGAATAGTTTAGACGCTACAGTGGAACATACGTAAATACATCCACAAGGACGGGCCAAAAGTACGGGTTATGATTATTTATTTATTCAGTCTATGTAAGACTGCTATAATGATAACTCGTCCTTGGATTCGCTGTAGTCGGGATAACTAAATTCTAGGATGAATGATTGGAAATGGTTTATTCTTACCTTGAACATAGCAGGAATTACAGCGTTGTCACTGCCGATGAAGTTAATCTTGAGTGGCAGCGTATTCGAGGCGAAGTACATACATGACCTATAAAGAAAACAGCTTGTTAGTATATCTAGGTAGTATGCTATAGTTGTAAAGTCCAATGGGCTTTTGGGTATAACGACAAAGTTAGCTATTAAGATTGAATGGCTCTGTTAGAGTAGTGCTTTTGTCAAAGTACCAGCTACTATATTATGAAGAAAAAGCTTTTGGAGTTTGCTAACTGTATATTCATGTTCGTGACTGAACTTCACAACTTATGACCGGTCTCCTTAGCATATTTCACTAAAGCTCGATGTTTCATAAAATAACGGCAGGGTACATCTTTTCTACTACATACAGGAACATATAACAACCTAGGGTCATCATCATCTGCCTAGCCTTTTCCCAACTATGTTGGGGTCGGCTTCCAGTCTAACCGGATGCAACTGAATATCAGTTTAACATCCTGGGACGGTGCAAGAAAGTCGATTCTATCGAATGTGCTCAAAGGACATGAAAATTGAAGCGCAGTAGCTGCGCCAGCTTGTCGCCGCCCGCGTCTTACTGCAAGCTAGAGTACTTACTTGACGTCCACGTCGTGTACATATTTGTGCAGCGCGAGCGGCAGCGCGGCGGGCTGCAGGCGCAGTAGCTGCGCCAGCTTGTCGCCGCCCACGTCTTACTGCAAGCTAGAGTACTCACTTGACGTCCACGTCGTGTACATATTTGTGCAGCGCGAGCGGCAGCGCGGCGGGCTGCAGGCGCAGTAGCTGCGCCAGCTTGTCGCCGCCCACGTCTTACTGCAAGCTAGAGTACTCACTTGACGTCCACGTCGTGTACATATTTGTGCAGCGCGAGCGGCAGCGCGGCGGGCTGCAGGCGCAGTAGCTGCGCCAGCTTGTCGCCGCCCACGTCTTACTGCAAGCTAGAGTACTCACTTGACGTCCACGTCGTGTACATATTTGTGCAGCGCGAGCGGCAGCGCGGCGGGCTGCAGGCGCAGTAGCTGCGCCAGCTTGTCGCCGCCCACGTCTTACTGCAAGCTAGAGTACTCACTTGACGTCCACGTCGTGTACATATTTGTGCAGCGCGAGCGGCAGCGCGGCGGGCTGCAGGCGCAGTAGCTGCGCCAGCTTGTCGCCGCCCACGTCTTACTGCAAGCTAGAGTACTCACTTGACGTCCACGTCGTGTACATATTTGTGCAGCGCGAGCGGCAGCGCGGCGGGCTGCTGGCGCAGTAACTGCGCCAGCTTGTCGCCGCCCACGTCTTACTGCAAGCTAGAGTACTCACTTGACGTCCACGTCGTGTACATATTTGTGCAGCGCGAGCGGCAGCGCGGCGGGCTGCAGGCGCAGTAGCTGCGCCAGCTTGTCGCCGCCCACGTCTTACTGCAAGCTAGAGTACTCACTTGACGTCCACGTCGTGTACATATTTGTGCAGCGCGAGCGGCAGCGCGGCGGGCTGCAGGCGCAGTAGCTGCGCCAGCTTGTCGCCGCCCACGTCTTACTGCAAGCTAGAGTACTCACTTGACGTCCACGTCGTGTACATATTTGTGCAGCGCGAGCGGCAGCGCGGCGGGCTGCTGGCGCAGTAGCTGCGCCAGCTTGTCGCCGCCCGCGTCTTACTGCAAGCTAGAGTACTCACTTGACGTCCACGTCGTGTACATATTTGTGCAGCGCGAGCGGCAGCGCGGCGGGCTGCAGGCGCAGTAGCTGCGCCAGCTTGTCGCCGCCCACGTCTTACTGCAAGCTAGAGTACTCACTTGACGTCCACGTCGTGTACATATTTGTGCAGCGCGAGCGGCAGCGCGGCGGGCTGCAGGCGCAGTAGCTGCGCCAGCTTGTCGCCGCCCACGTCTTACTGCAAGCTAGAGTACTCACTTGACGTCCACGTCGTGTACATATTTGTGCAGCGCGAGCGGCAGCGCGGCGGGCTGCTGGCGCAGTAACTGCGCCAGCTTGTCGCCGCCCACGTCTTACTGCAAGCTAGAGTACTCACTTGACGTCCACGTCGTGTACATATTTGTGCAGCGCGAGCGGCAGCGCGGCGGGCTGCAGGCGCAGTAGCTGCGCCAGCTTGTCGCCGCCCACGTCTTACTGCAAGCTAGAGTACTCACTTGACGTCCACGTCGTGTCCATATTTGTGCAGCGCGAGCGGCAGCGCGGCGGGCTGCAGGCGCAGTAGCTGCGCCAGCTTGTCGCCGCCCACGTCTTACTGCAAGCTAGAGTACTCACTTGACGTCCACGTCGTGTACATATTTGTGCAGCGCGAGCGGCAGCGCGGCGGGCTGCAGGCGCAGTAGCTGCGCCAGCTTGTCGCCGCCCACGTCTTACTGCAAGCTAGAGTACTCACTTGACGTCCACGTCGTGTACATATTTGTGCAGCGCCAGCGGCAGCGCGGCGGGCTGCAGGCGCAGTAGCTGCGCCAGCTTGTCGCCGCCCACGTCTTACTGCAAGCTAGAGTACTCACTTGACGTCCACGTCGTGTACATATTTGTGCAGCGCGAGCGGCAGCGCGGCGGGCTGCTGGCGCAGTAGCTGCGCCAGCTTGTCGCCGCCCGCGTCTTACTGCAAGCTAGAGTACTCACTTGACGTCCACGTCGTGTACATATTTGTGCAGCGCGAGCGGCAGCGCGGCGGGCTGCTGGCGCAGTAGCTGCGCCAGCTTGTCTCCGCCCGCAGTTAGCGCTCGCTGCCGACCTGTGTCCTTCGCGTCCTTCACTGCTTGCGCTACTTCTGATAGTTGCTGAGGGAGATACAATGTTCTAATTAATTATTTGTCTGTAGTCAACACCTATAAATAACTAACTGTACCCGCGCGGTTTCACTCGTGCGTTTCATACGTTGGTGTTTATGCCATTTTTTGTGTGAAAGTTAGTGCACCTAGAAAACAGACCAAGTGCACTTCCGGTGGATATTACTGCGTGGCTTGATGAACTCCAAAATTGGTATAAATATTCTTGGAGGTAAGTCAAAATCAAAATCAATCAAAATCAAAGCATTTATTTCAAGTAGGCCAGTTACAGGCGCTTTTGAATTGTCGAAACAAAGATGATAATTAAATGTAGCTACAGTCCCAGACACAAGACATAAAAACTGTGAAAGTACTGTAGTTGCCCATTCCCTAGCGTAGATCTCTATGGAGAAGAACGGGCAAGAAACTCCATGGACACTCTTTTAAATCATAATGTTGTTACAAAATCTTAGTTACATCATTCCTGTTGAGATGGTGCATTATGTGAGAACAATGTAGCAAGATGTGCACGATAAAAGTGTCCATAGTTAAAACTAACAAAAACAATTCAAAAGTAAAATAATTAATTAAAAAATAAAAACAAAAGCCGTGGCAACCAAGAGCTGACCAGTCCCAACCGACAGCGCCCGTTCACGAACATGACGCATGTATCAGCACCATTCAACTCAACCATTTTGAAGGGAACTAAATGACCCGACACACGCGCCACCATCAGCGGGACATTTGAGTGAGCATGACATACTCTTAACCGCCACGGCACATTCAAGTCAAAAAATAAAAACGTAGGTTTCCAGCGAATGATAGCATTCTAGTACATGGCACTCACACAATATGGGATATGAAGTTATATAATACTAAAGATATTGAATTTATACAATGCAAAGATAGTTGTACAATCTTCAGCAGCTCCAACAATACCATTTAATGCTATCCATTTATGCGCCCCTGTCCTTGTGGAGCAGGACCGGCATTGAGCCAAGCATTTTTATCAGCGATATAATCGTCCAATTTGTAATATGCTTGCTTACACAGTGTGCGTTTAATGCAAGTTTTAAATTTGGTTTCATTTAGTTCAAGAATGCTTTGTGGAATTTTATTATAGCATTTCAAACAGTACCCCATGAAAGACGAGTCTACTTTAGCGAGTCTGAAGCCAGGCTGAACTAATTGGTCTCTATTTCTAGTACTGTAATTGTGTCTGTCACCTCTTTTACCAAAAAGATGCAGATTTTTTCTGACATACATTATGTTTTCGTAGATGTATTGACAATATACAGTCATGATGTTAATTTCCTTAAACAGTTCCCTTAGAGAATCGCGCCTACGAAGATTGTATATGGCTCTGATGGCTCTTTTCTGCAGAATAAATATAGACTCAATATCAGCAGCCCGTCCCCACAGCAAAATGCCGTAAGACATTATGCTGTGGAAGTAACTAAAATAGACTAGTCTAGCGGTATCTACATCAGTGAATTGACGGATTTTTCTAATGGCATATGCTGCTGAACTTAAGCGCCCCGCAAGAGATGTTAAATGAGAACCCCATTGAAGCCTTGAATCAAGCGTAAGCCCCAGGAAAACCGTTTTATCTACGAATTCGAGTTTCTCTTTATTCAATATTATCTCACAATCACTACTTTTAACATTCGGTAAAGCAAATCTTATGCATTTCGTTTTTTTTTCATTTAATACCAAGTTGTTTGCTGTGAACCAATTATGGACTTCAAGTAAGGCATTATTCACGTCATTTAGATTTTGGGCTCGTCTATTTATCTTAAAAATTAAGGAAGTGTCATCGGCAAATAATACCATATTTTGAGGTTGGTTTTTCAGTAAATAGGGTAGATCATTTATATATACTAAAAAGAGGAAAGGACCCAATATTGAGCCTTGCGGAACCCCCATTTTTACTTTCAAGCCCTGTGAATTAACACCATTTATTTGAACATATTGCAGTCTATCACTTAAATAAGATTTTACCAAACTAAGTGCAAGTTTACCTAGTCCGTAATGCTCAAGTTTCAAAAGCAATGTGTCGTGATTTACACAATCAAATGCTTTGGAGAGGTCACAAAATATTCCTACAGCGTCTTGGGACTCTTCCCACGCCATGAATATGTGCTTTAATAAGGTTACACCGGCGTCAGTTGTACAACGTCCCTTGGTGAAGCCATACTGTTGATCGTGTAAGATTCTGTTGGTGTTGAAATGATTGAGCATTTGATTAAGCATTATCTTTTCGAACACCTTACTAAAAACTGGCAACACGGATACAGGTCTATAATTATTAGTATCTTTACTATCCCCGGATTTGAAAAGCGGTATGACTTTACTGTATTTCATTAAATCAGGGAAAACTCCTTGGTCTACGCACAAATTAAAAATTAAAGCTAAGTATGGAGCTATCGTCTCAAGTATGGAAGTACAAACTTTGATAGACATTCCCCATAGATCTTCGGTCAGTTTGATTTTTATTTGCCTGAAAGCTTTAATAACCGTCATCGGGTTTATATGTTTAAAGGAGAATGACCACGACAATATGGACCACGGTACAGAGTTGCGTCAATTCCAAAGTTGTTTTAGATGGTTTATAAATTAACCAAATAATCATCTACAATTCCCATTTTGGAATCAAAACTCGCATTTCCAAGTTTTTTTAGAAAACGTACCTTAACCTCAAAATAGAAATATCCGTCGTGTATAGAGGTAAGTTTATAGGTCGTAGTTTGGAGAGCAGATTAATTAGCATATCTGATGGGATAGAGACTTAATAAATCAGTACCTTGCCTTTATAAAAAAAACTGTAATATCTAAATCGCTATGAATAAACTTAACATGCACCACACGCAATTGACATTGTACTTTTTGACAATGACAAGTCAATTTGATATTTTGATTTGAGACACCAACACCAATGTTGCCACTTTAGATTTTAAATGAAAATTGATTACTCGAATAAATACACTCGACACAATTATTTCAAATGACTGATTTAGTTCTATGATCACTAATTTATTAAAAAGGTTCGATTTATATCAAACCGCAGCAAGATAATTAAAAAAAAATCTTTGCAATCATTCGTAAGTATCGTTAGCCAACAAAGTGAAATTGCTTTAAAAAGTTTTGAAAGCAAAATAATACGACTACTGTGTGTGTGAAATACTAATTATTTCACACCACAGTAGTATCTCGCTTTATTATTTATAAAAACCCCGCGATTTACCTTTCCAATGACTTTACATTTATATTAATTTGTAATCGTGTACAAAAAAAAATCGATTAGAGTTGTCAATATATTTACTATTATGGCAACACTTTAACGTAAAAATAGCCGTCAGTAGGTATTTCATTTTATCAAAAGAATTTCATAACTTATTAAGTTTACAAAATAAACCCCTATACAAAATTGGCATTCTAATTGCAGAATGACTTCAAAAATAAAGAAAATAATTGTAATATAATTTTTATCTTGATGCATGAGAAAAACCAGTACCGTTGATGGTCATGATTCTTTAAATTCAGCCTGGCATCCAGATACATTCGCTTTTAATAAACCAATTGAGACTTCAGAAGAGGAATTTAGAGCCTCCGTAGTTTTTAACGGTATATTGGTGAAGAAATTTACAAATTCCTGAGCTACTTCCTGATTGGAGCTTTTAGGACCACATACTGTATCTAATGTATAGCTAGTATTACGTACTTTCTTCCTGTTAGTCTCGCTATTTATGACTTTCCAAACTGTCTTAATTTTATTTTCTGCTGTTTTAATCTTGTTGCTAATGTGCAGGGCTTTGGCAACCTTGCATGAATTCCTAAAAATTTTTGAATACTGAGCAACATAGTTGTTAAAAGTTTCAGTGTTTACATAAGGCTTAAGGCCATAAAGCTCAAATAGTGTTTCCCTACTTTTTCTGATACCTCTAGTTGCCCAATCACTAAATATAAATTTAGGGCAAATGCTTTTAGTCTTCTTTTCAAAATTTTTATTGAATTCAGTGTGAACAATTGAAAAGAAATGATCATAGAATTGATTTATATTAACATCGTCATGGCTCATAACACTTAACTTGTTCTGTAGGGAAATATTGTACCTATTTAATTTACTAGAAGTTATAGGTCTAAATTTAATATCAACTTTTTGCAATGGTGTATAATTACACCTGAAAGTTACAGTTTGTCCGCTATGGTCAGACGGCAGACTATTTACTACGGCTCTATCTAAGTATTCACAATCGCAGAAAACATTATCTATACAAGTAGCAGAAGAAGGCGTGACTCGAGTGGGTTCTATAAAAACGTTAGTCAAGTCAAAAGACTTAAAAAGATTTAATAACCGACTGCTATTTGAATTATCTTCTAAAATATTGATGTTGAAGTCACCACAAATAATTGTAGATTTATTACTGGTTGTAAGTTTTGCCAGCACATCTTCCATTATTGATTCAAATAAGGAAAAGTTTTGATAGTTTGGGGGTCTGTACACACACACAATTACATGCTTATCTAGCTCAACACAAGACAGTTCGACGCAATGTTCAACCGAAAGACCTACTATGTCAGCACGTTGCTTATATTTAACACAATTTTTCAGTAATATTAGGGAACCTCCACGCAGCATAGATTTACGGTTAAAGCAGCTACCCACCATATAATTCTCATAATTAATAAGCATTTGGTAATCTTTTAACCAATGTTCAGTAAAGCAAACAATGTCAAACATACTTTTCTCTAAATACAATTCAATTTCTAATAATTTGGAAGAAATGCCTTGGATATTTTGGTGGAATAATTTTAAAGAGTTCTGCTGAGGCCCTTTTTTACGACCTAATGGAGTGCAAGAAGATACCTTGCTGTTGGTAGGATTAACAATATTGTTAATGGTACCTTCTGTTGTCTCACTTCCTAGTTTAAATTAATATTAAGATCTGGAGAGAGCCCCGAGACTCCCGATCCATCGCCAGACAACATGATCCTATCATAACTAAGAGCTAATTGAGAAGTTTCCACGGTGACATATGGATTCTCCTCCGTACAAAGTTTGTAAACATCAATAGCACTAATGCTATATTTATTTAAGGTCACCACCTGTTCATTAGTAATAGTACTAATAGTCGCAGTATCAATAATAGAACAAAACTTAGACATACTACTTATGTCTGTGTGAATATTAAAAGCTAATAGCCGAGCTATTTTGTGTCTACAACTAATAGGTAGAATAGTTTATCAATAAAAGTGTTAATATCAAGAAATATAAATTTGTCACTATAGTGACCTACTAAAAAATGCATGTGTTTATTTAGCATGTGAATATAATTGTTTTTCCTGTTTCCAAAATTTTCAAAATATGGAAAAGCACACAAAATGACTTTTTTACAATCTAACTTTAACAACTCTGAAACATAGTTAGTGATGTCTTCCTTTTTAACCCTTGAACTATTCCCAACACATATAGTAATGGTGGTACTAGGATCACAAACACTTTTTGTTACAGATGCCATAACCTGTTTGTAGGTTGACCCTGGCATACAATTGTTTTGGGTACAATAACTCAGGTTATTACTAATTAATTTACCTAGCCCCCTACCCATACTATCAGAGAACATAACTGAATGGTCACAAACATTACTATTTGATGAGACAAAATTACCAAACTCAGGCAAACTATCATATAACTCAGGCTGAAACACGTGTAAATCATCTTGTGTTATATTTGTTTGTTGATTTAGAGTGCAGTCCCGAGTCAAATTCTCAACCTGGTATGGGTCCTCCATTACCTGAGGCTGGATAATATCATGGTTGGTAACTGCCTGGCAAGTACATTGACCCATTACCAACTCATTTGCAGCATAAATATGTTCCCTAATTTGGTTTTGAGAAATCTTATACCTACTAGAAAGGGAACTTAGTGAATCCTGAAGTACCTGAATTTCAGACTGCAACTGCTGAGTATATAAGCTTTGGAAACGTCCTAAACGATAATGAGCTCTAAAAAATATTCCACATGCATACATAACAGTCAGTTTTACACACAGGACAGTTTTTTCCTTACAAACAGGGAGCAAAACTAATTCAATATATTTTTTTGTTACTAGTATTAACCTATATATTTTGCTTTGGATCAGTACCATATTATATAAATACAAATTGTATAAATATGAAGACTGTAGCTTCAAGGTTTAGCCGCTAGAGTATATGTTTAATTTGTCGGTTGCAATATTATGAGGTTTCAGGTGAACTGACTCTAGAACACGCCACATATATCTGCCCACCCCACAGAAAATCTCGCTGAAGACATTCAAAAGTTGATCGAGGAGAGAAACAAGGCAAAAACCATAGCATGGCAGCTAAGATTCACAAACAGGTACAGTGAACTAAAGAGAGAACACAACAGGTAAAAACGCCATTTACCTAAAAAAATGCAGAAAATAGAGAAGAAACATGGAATAAAGCTCTAGAGAATAAGACCGACAACGGAAAGAAAATGTGGGGTATACAGAGGGCCATGAAAAGACCACCAGAAGGGCTCCCCGATATAGAAAACTGCAACACAGAATTAGAGATCCTCCACAATCTAGTAAACACAGCCATCATTCACACATCCCATAACTCTAATGAAGACCAAAATACAGAGGAATACACACCCTTTCAACCACAAGAAGCAACATCACATGCAGAGTTAAAAGCAGCTCTTCGAAAGCTCAAAAATCAGAAAGCGCCTGTCCCTGATGGAATAAGAGCGGACATTCTAAAATTGGGAGGCGATACGGTGATAGCCATGTTCAAGCAAATTATGGATTATATTATTAACAAAGGATACTCCCCCAAGAGATGGAAACAAAGCACTTGCATTTTCTTGCACAAACCAGGAAAAGACTACACACAACTCAAGTCATACAGACCGATCAGCCTTCTTAACATCATGGGGAAATGGGCTGTACGCATTATTCTCTCGAGAATAATCATAGAAATCCACGAACTGGTTCCCGAACACCAACCTGGATTCGTTCGTCTGAGAGGCACTGGCACACAAATACTAAGGACTGGCAAGTACATCACAGACGCCCTAGTGAAAGGCCACAGTGCGGCCATGATATCGACTGACCCCAGCAAGGCATTTGATTCTATAAATCATATAGGACTTTTAAAGAAGCTGTATGAAACGGGAGCGCGTAATAACATTATAAAAATTTTCTGTCAGAAACAACCCGCAGAAGCAGATTTCGAACGACAACAGGTACAGAATCAGACGTACCACACGGTGTTCCCCAAGGTTCGATCTTAAGACCCGTACTCTTCAATTTATACGTCGCTAATATACCTAAACCACGAATTGCCGGTCAGATGCTCTCATACGTGGAAGACTCGTGTAGTCTCAACGCAGCGGAGAAGCCAAACAATGCCAACCTGCTACCCATAGCACTTAAAGTTGCAAATTATTCACTGTGCCAGCATAAGCAACAATAAACTACGAAAAATAAAATAAAATTAAGTGTAACAGACCTCAATTCAGCCTTAGATCGTCGAGCAAATTACTTTTGGTTTTTAGTTGGTTCACCTTAGCAATTGGAGAATAATCACGCTTTTACACTATATATTTCCAAGAAAAGAATGATGAACGATAGCTGAAATAACGAGATCGGGAAGATAACGACTTCCAAAGTAGATCAATGTTTACATTGATCTATTATACTCTGGCAAACAAAAGTAGAGACTGAAAAAGCGCGGCAAATTTAAAAAATCTGAGCCTAGTAACCCCAAAATTTGTATGAAGTACCCGGAATAGCCAGACTTGATACATTTGTTTTTTTGGTGTACAACAATATTTGTACGCTACTGCTTGACAGCATGTGGACAACAATGGTAACCTTTTTCTTTCGGATGGGAAATCATCAAATCATCATCCCACTCTGGGTGGAGCAGGAGGGAGTATTAGACTTTTACCGACTAAAACCCATCCATGTTCCTTCTTCGCCCTTTATGTTCCGGGGCCACTGTATCTCTTTCGAGTCCGCGTAACACTTCTCAGTTTCCCTCACTCGTCAGTTTATTTAATTAGACAGTTTCGTTGGTTCGTCATTTTCGCTGATTGGACAGTTGTGTGAATTCGACACTTATGTCAACTCGACAGTTTCCGTAATTTGTCACTTTCGTTGACTCGTCACTTAGGTACACTCGAGGATAAAATATAACAAACAGTTATTGTAGATACTGGACTGATCTTTCGAAAAAAAAAATACTATGAGTCAGATTGACACATTCACATAATGAGTTTGTATTAAATATCATATTGTTAGAATAGGTTTGTTGTCAAATACACCAACTTAAATCCCATCGTCATAGATCCAGCTATCTATTCTACTTATTCCTCTTCCTATGTTGTAAGGTTGATTACTCACTTCAAGGTGGAAGTGAGTAATATATCGTTCATTCATTTGTGAGTTGAAGAAAACCACATCATTGTTCTAAACCAGAGTATACGAGCATAATCTTTCCTTTCATTTATGATTTAGTATGTACATATGTATCTATATTTAGACCTCAAAATAATGGTGAATATCTATGAAGCAGTACTTATATACTCAAGTATTACGATATTTTTGTGTGTTGTCCTTGGTGTGTAATTAAATTGTAAATAAATAAATAGATCTCAAATCATATTTAAATTAACAGACCAATTCCTACCAACTGTACTTCGGCTAACGAATTTGATAAAAGTGACGAATCGACGAAACTGGCAAATTATGGAAACTATCGAGTTGACGCAAATGTCGAATTCACACATCACACAAGTATCCAATTAGCGAAAGTGACGAATCAACGGAACTGTCGAATTAAATAATCTGACGAGTGAGGGAAACTGACCAGTGTTACGAGGACTCTCTCTTTCGAACAGTCCTGCGAGGGCCTTTTACGGTATTTGTTGTATGTAAAGTCGTATTTTTAATCAAAGGAAGCAAACTGAAGTTTCGAGATATAAAATCATGTCTACCCATTATGATCCAAACCAAAGAGATATTTCGTGAGTGACAATTCAAAAATTCGTTGGTATAAAATACAACTAGTTAATATGTGATATTGTCTGAATAAAAAAAAACAACAGTATGCAATAATCATTTTTATAATTATTATACGAATACAAGCAAAGTATCAACATCAAAGCGTCATACCAACATAAAAAATCCAACACTACACGTAAACAATCTTGTTTCTGATTGAACTAGGCGTCTTTCTCCTGTTGTTTTAACTTCGAAATCATGCGAAACAACATCTCCCGCACACCACTTTTAATCGTTTTATTCAGGTTTTAAGTTGGAAAAATGCTCTCTATTGGTCCCAAAAATTCAACAATAACACGCCATCTTATTTTGACAAATTGAGATTGCCAAACTCTAGTAAAGATTTAAATTATGATTTAGATTAGACTACTGACCCACGCAACTTCGTCTGCGTCACATCAAGAGAGAAAAACTAAAGGAAAAACAAATCCCCGTTTTTACAACATTTTTCATACATGCTCCGCTCCTAATGTTCGTAGCGTGATGTTATATAACCTAAAGCCTTCCTCGATGAATGGACTATCCAACACAAAAAAAAACAATTCGAATCAGTAGTTCCGAACAAACTCTTCAGCTTTATAATATTAGAATAGATGAGTAAAGCTGTGGCACAGGGCCGATTTTTATCAAGATAAAGTAGAGGCGAGTGGAGTGGAGTGGAGTGGAGAGGAGAGGAGAGGACATGAGATGAGCAGAAAGAAGACGTGCCGGAATCGATCAAACACACATTAAAATCTACATCGCATCTTATCTCTCCTATGATTGGTCAATTTTGGCACGTCTTCTTTCCTATCCGCTTCTGAATGTAAACCGCAGTAGATAATAAATTACCTTGACAAGTAGCTGCTGTCGCAGCAGAGTGTGCTGCAGGTTGTGCCCGCAGATGGCCAGCAGCGCGCGCAGCAGCAGTCGGTAGCGCCACGTGGCCGCGATGCCCGCGTCCGTCTCGTGCGCCTCGTGACCTGCCTCCTCTAGACTGATGCCGAGGTACTCTTGGTTGGGGTCCTGGGGGGGACTATTCTATAAGTACACTAGCTAGAACTACTGTGTAGCAGAACCTACACAGTATGCCACACCGTGTTCACGTCGCCATCGTCAGTAGGCTTAGAAGACACAGCCGGTACAGTGTGTACTAAGAAGTACCGTATGTCTAATTTCCAGGCAACCTATCTGCCTAAATCCTTCACAAATCATTATGAGGTTTAGATGTGAAAAGGTAGGAAATTGACTAAAATTACTTTCATTTAAGTACTTTGAATGAGTTAAAATGACTTATGCTAGAGATTTTACCCTCTGGCTGTCCAAAGAAGAATAAAAACAATAGAGCTTATTACTTACTTGAGCTACATTTGGTAATGAATGGACTAGCAGCCAGAACAGTCGATGAGCGACCGCTGGCCCAGAGAGAGCGCGTGACAATAGTAATTCTGGAACCAAAAGGAAAACATAATACAGTTTATTTATTTATTATTTATTTATTTAACACTTCAAGCACATAGTACAGAGGCGGACTTAATGCCATAGGCATTCTCTACCAGTCAACCTTTGGGTGATGCAGAGACAAGCAGTGGTAGGTGTACATCTGAAAATAATTCGATTAATACTACAAAGATATATAAAATACTACAAATATATATATATATATATATATATATATATATACTATACATAAATATCAAACTATATATTTCTGTAAAAAGAGAATTAACACGGATATACTAAAATAAAAAGTCAAACAATGGAGAAAACACTACTGTTGTGATGAACCTGCCAGTTTCTTGCGAATGTACTCTCGAACTTTAATCTTGAAAGATAAACGATTGGTTGCCATCCTGATTTCCTGGGGAAGCGCATTCCAAAGAGAAATACCCTGGACAAAGAATGATCGGTGAATGAAGTCAGTGCGGTGATTGGGGCATTGGAGAACACGGTTATGCGATGATCGCAGACTCCTACTATGGTTGGCACAAATGTACTGAAAGTGGGGAGCAAGGTAACTAGGGGAAGTGGGAGAAATAAGGAAAGAAAACAAGGACAAGACAAGACAAGGACAGTTCACATTAATGAGGACTGAGTCGGATAAATGGGTTTATCTACCCAAATATCATAAACCCTCTCTAATGCGTTCAAAAACCATAGGCAATGACCAGCATTACCAACCAGTAGAAATAAACGGAACTGTAATGAACTCATAACCTACTGAAAACAGTAGGTTATGAGTTTAAATTTGGAACAGGTGTCAAATTCAAGTGAATGTCCTATTCTTGTACCTATATACATTAAATTAGATATCGATACGAAACCCCAATTCAGTATGATTTTAATTATAAATCGCACGACATTTTGATCTCGAGTGACACAAGAATAGTGACTTTGTTCGTTTGCCAATGATTTAAAAAAAATTACAGATATCCGAAACGCCGCCATTTCGAGGTGTCATTTGTTCGTTAGCTTTTTATTTCCAGTTACGAGTAGACATATTTTCTGATAAGTTCTTTATTTCTGTCGAAAATGAGCGATAGTGACTCAGAAATTGACATGACCACTCCGCCAGATATCGTAAATGCAGCGACGAATGCAACTAATAAGCTGTGTCCACAAAAATCAAGGGCCAAGTAACAATGCAGGTCATTTCCCTATGGTTCCTGAACCCATCATAGAGCCCTTATGATATTTGGGTAGATAAAGTAGTGTATGCAACTATACATAATTAGGCATTACAACACTCGTGTGATGCTATTAAGAAACTCGCCTTCGGCTCGTTTCTTAAACCCACACTTGTGTTGTAATGCCCTTCATTATGCACAGTCGCATAAACTACTATTACTGACCACAAAAAAAAACAAAACCAAAGCATTTACTTCAAGTTGACCAGTTACAATTACTTTTGAATTACTTTAACGTTTATTTTACGCTATTTGCGCTTACCCTAAATAGTTTATAATAGGGTAAATTTAATAGATCACATTTGACAACTGTCAGTTCTAAGTAAAGGTAACTTATTTTTGCCATTATTACAATAAATATATAATCTTAATCGAAAAATGTTACAGCAATATTAAAAACAAGAGAAGTGGCAAGGGGGCGTGTCGGCGACCACGTGGAGCTGAACGTTTCGCTCAGCTATTGAAAAAATGGCCGTTACCGCGAGTTAGTGTGTTGTCAACCGCGTACGTAATAAAAACGATTATGCCGTCTTGTTCGGTGGTTTCGTGCAAAAATCGAACCCCAAGACAAAAACTGTCAGGGCATCAGTTACCACAGATAAGTACAAGTATTTTACAATATTTGTATTAAAACTCACGAAAACACCACACCAACCACAATCCCTAAAATACAGAGTGGAGAAGACAATACGACAATAAATGAAATCACGCGTAATACTAGTACATAGGAATAATTCTACACGACGACGAACCCTGAAATCGCGAAAAAAAAATCAGCTGTTCCCTACATTTTGACGAGTTATGCGAACACAAATGTAGGGAACAGCTGATTTTTTTTTCGCGATTTCAGGGTTCGTCGTCGTGTAGAATTATTCCTATGTACTAGTATTACGCGTGATTTCATTTATTGTCGTATTGTCTTCTCCACTCTGTATATCTGACTTGTACTACTTTATTTTAGTTTTCTTGTACAACTCCGACTGTATTATGTTTGCATTTCATACATTGCTCTCTTACAACGACCTCAGTCTGTCACCGAGTGACTGAACAAGCAATGTACAGCTGACATAACGAAACATCATTAAGGTCCATGTTCACCGAAAAGATAACAATCTGATTATTTAAAAACAGCTGTCACTGTGACATGTTCACATTCAAAAATATGATTTAAACAGCTGTTTTAGATAATCAGGCCGTCATCTTTTCGGTGAACATGGACCTAAGCCGTAATGTCGCATGGTGCGTCCGCAGCTCCAGTCCGCCGTATTTGAGCGCGAGCTAGTGATGTGCTCGTGGAGGTTTTACAAAGTCTATCGACAAGAAAGTGGACTGCGAATTGTTATATTATTATTTCCGATGTTTCTTCAATTTGTTAACTCTTGTAAACGGTTGGAAGGCCGATGTGGTTCTATGCTTTATTTTCTTTTTCAATTCAAAAGTGCCTGTAACTGGCCTTATTGAAATAAATGCTTTGATTCTGATTTTGAACTACGTGTCATTTGATTCGTAATTGTTTTTAAATGTTTTTATTAATTGAATAATGTTTTGTAGTTTTTATTTCCTTTATTTCCAAAACCTTTATAAAAAATGTATCGACATATTTATCGATAACTCTTCGATTTAGTAAAGCACTGTGTCGTATCCGCCCCCGTGTCCCGACAACACACAATGATAATTGTTTTAGTGTGAGTAAATTATACGGAAAAAGTACGCTGTACTTGAAAGAATAAGGTTTATATTTAAATGACAGAGTTATCGATGGCGCGTGTGTGCACTTGTTCGTAGTATTGATTTGACAGAACTGTGTGTGCAATATTAGCGTTATGGAGGGGCGACCGTGGCTTCACTGGTTTTCTATACATTTTGAACTACACGCCATATCTTCTTCTTTACTACATCTATGAAAAATGTTAAGCAATTGTGCAGTTCTAACTCCGAAAAAAATTGTAATATTTTATTCCAGCCGTTACTAGGTAAGGGCGTATTGTACTTCGTATTTATTCGTGTTGTATTTTGAAGAAGTGTCAAATGTGATCTTAAACAGAAATCTTAAATCGGACTTATGTTGTAGTGTTTTTATGTATTCTTATATTCTTTGTCTGTCATTTGTTTGTTGTGTGCTCTTGTGGCATGTGCCAAACAAACATGTTTTTTTTTCTTTCAAATAAATAGACTTGAATTTTACTTAATTATGCTTTTAGATAGATGTTCAAGTTAATTTTAGATAGATGTTATTATTATTATTTAATTATTATTAGGTGGATGTCTGGTAACTAGTGCCTTGCAGTTACTGGAACACTGCATTACATGAACAAAAAGCTATTGATACTGACCGGCAACAGGACTGGCTTCATAGGTCTCGTGACGTAACGCCTGTATGAGTTGCGGCATGACGCGACACAGATCATCGTCCGACATCTCGTTGATCAGCTGCGCCGCGGTCTCACGGACGGCGTGGTCGGGGAAACTGGAATGTAACAACAAAGCTGCGTTGAGCTGGGTTATGAAATGAGCTACACGATCACTGACAAATGCTTGCACTGACTGGACAGGTCCACTCAAGTCTGTGGTTCTTCCTTCTAAAGACAATCTCAGACACTAATCTGCATGGTCCTCATGTGACTTTGACCTTTGACTAAAAGAGACTTTGACCACTAGGTTTGTTTCGGCTGTTTTTTCCCAAAGTAGTCAGGTACGAAACACTGGCCCCGTGTAGATTTTCATAGATATCTATTGAACCGTGTTCCAACTTTCTACAGCCACTCAATTACAGTGCGATGTAAAATTGTAATTGTAGGAGGGCTTTCTTATCAGCGAGCGTGGTAGGCACGCACCACTCCGGCATCGCTGTCGCATACAGTCACGTTTTGTTATTTTTTTAAACAATACTGTGTTTTTTTTTCTTGTTGTATAACCGTGACTGTGACAATAAACTTTATTTGTGCACCATACATCGTCGACTCGATTAAGGGCCTTATCAAGGCTCTAATTAGTTACCTGCCTACTACAAAATAACGTATAATAGCATAGAATATGTATTTTTAAATAACTTCGTTTTCATTTATTTATTTATATAACACATGGAAGACTTACAGCTAATATAAACACAGGAAAAAAAGGAAACCATTGTCACTAGAAAGCCAATTACAAGTCCTCACGTATAGACGTATTATAGTTATTTGCGGTGTAAGCACAAAAACACAAAACACAGCTTTAATATAAGTGAGAAAAAAAAAAGTTTAGTTTCAATTATTTCTTCAAAATAACATAGATTTGGGCGAAACATTTACCATGTTTTCAATGATGATAATGAAAAATAATGGCTGAATAGCTAGCCGTCGACAGAAAAAAAAAACAAAATGGGCGAGAAAGCGGCAATCCGGATCTTGTATTTGTTTTTTCGACTGATTCATGTTTTTACTTTTATTTTTCTTGTATTCGTAATAAAAAGCATAGTCCTCGTAGTTACCTCGGATTAAAGAATTATTTAGTCCCACGAACTATACCCCGTCTCAGGACTAAATAAGTTACTTTCACCCCTAGGGTAACAATGTAGATTGAACTCATTAGATTGTTTTTGCCATCTATCCTATTCATTATGTTAGTTGAACGTTCCAAGACTGACTTACCAGGGTAGCAGCAAATGCATGGCGTTTAACGGCGAAGGTTTCTCCCACAGTTTGAGCAGCGAAATCAGCTGTTTCCTCTGTTCCCCGTACCAGTTGGTAGCCGCCATCAGTACTAGGGGCAACGCTCCGGCGAGTTGTACTAGGTACTGGCGTTTTTCCCACATTATCTGCGTACAAGTTACTAAAGATCAGTCTTGAAGAATGGCCCTGGTCAATGGAGTGTCTACTGTACATAACAAAGGACATTTTGTAAGATTTTTAGTTGCACTGCAAAACACACAAAGTAACTGTGAACCTGTCGTTTAAATTTTGTAAATTGAAAATGGAATCGTCAAGAAAAGGAAAGTTTGGTATATCCAATAGTAACAGTAGGCAGGTCACATTGCTGTGGCCGAAAAGTTTTGGAGTGGCGACCGCGAACCGAAAGACGTTGCACGAAGGCCTCCCACTAGGTACACCGATAACCTGGTGAAGGTTTCGGGAATCCGCTGTATGCGAATCGCACGGGACCGGTCTATGTGGCGACACTTGGGGGAGGCCTATGTCCAGCTGTGGACGTCTTTCGACTGAAATGATGATGATGATTTTTAAAGTGAGTCCCTTCTTTAGGTGCGTTGAGTACTTTTTGAGTGAACTAAAATCATGGAACTTGTGTGGCCGGCAACTGTAACTCTTCGTAGCACTCGTAGCCGATCCGCTACGGCGTAGCACCACTAGGCGTGCGCGGGCACAACCCGTAGCAGATACAGATTACTTACTTTATTTCACTTCTATCGCCAGTCACCAAAAAAAGGACTTCCCCGCATTTTTTTCTATAGTTCTACTACTACTACTTCTGTATTAAATTCTCACCTCTCGACATTCACTCGGCATAATCTGGTAGGCTCCCTGCTCAATAAGTTGCAGCAGCTGCGACTGCGTGTGTCCGTCCAGACTGTCGAACTTGGGCAGCTCGTCCTGGCTCAACGGCCTCTGTCGACCTTCCTCGCCGTCCGTCCATTTCACACCGGTGTGAGCGTACAGGGGAATTTCTGGAAAAAAAATATTTATTTAGTACAGCGTATGGCGTATACCATTAACGCTAATTAAAAACTTAATCCTTTTACTCGGTTTTCTCACTGAACCTCAAACATTCCAACATTGTCGTCTTCCATTCACCACCAAACAAGTCCAATTCAGGATTGGTCTCCACGAGTGCGTTGAGCATCGTAAGCATACGCGGTATAGGGGAAGTGGATCGAGCTGCCGCTGCTGTTAATAGTTTTAACTCATAATCACCAAGAAATTGGAATACTACTCGTACACTAGACATGTATCTTCACGTTTGTTTGTCAAATTCCAACTTACCAATATTAACGACAGGGAAGGTTCCGGTGGGCGAGTGCATGGGATGCGGCGCGGGCCCGATGCGACGGTCGCAGTACGCCGGCCACAGAGGTAGCACGTAGTTGCCTGATGCTAGCATGCTGGAATTAAACAAATATTCGTTATTTTTACACCTTCTTTTCTCTTCGAATCACTGACTGTTACTAAAATGACCTTCACGCATTATTTTACGAATAATTCCAAGTTTAAAATACTGTAACCGTTAGCCTATGTCATCCCACTGCTGGGTAAAGGCCTCTCCCCATGACTTCCATATTCTTCGATCCAGGGTCAATGTTGACGCAGGACCGGACACGGATGTTTCGGGAGGTAAGGAGGTTCCTGCATTGAATCGGGCGGGAGGAAACGCCCGGGTGTTTCCACTGCTCTGATCTCGCGGAGGACACGGTCTCACACACGGTCTCGGTCTGCCCTGCGTGTGTCCTCGTAGCGGCGATCGGCGGCGGCGACCTCTCGGGTCCGGCCCTGGTTCAATCCATGGTCCGGTAAGAGACGGAATGGGAAGCCGTCACCTTCGCGCTGACGCCCAGCTCTTATCATAGCTCATGCTAGCGAAGCAGGTGGCGGAACGAGAGAGGGAGAGATCCTCTCTTCCCGGCCGCCGCGGGAGACGCACCGGGCGTCGGGGGCCACGTAGTGGCTACCGGCCACCGTAGACGCGGGCCTGTGGACGGTTAGCTATGGGCTAGCTAGCCGTCCGTTCGTGTTCCATGCGCGTCTCAAAGAGATGTCAGCATTAAGAGAGGGGCAAGAGCCGATGCCTGCCGGGGCTGCGGGACTGTTCGAAAGAGATAGCGCGGCCCTGAAACGAGGAGGCAGGGAAGGAACATAGATGGTTTTTAGTCAGTAAAAGTGTGACACTCAATCCCTCTCCGCCCACAGTGGGAGGGGTCATTTGATGATTTCCAATCCGAAAAAGAAAAGGGGTGACCACGAACCAGTTCAAGTTATAGTGTAAAATTCAAGTAGAAATTAATAAGCCCATTTTAGCACCAATCAGAGCAACAAAAAGGCTCTTCGATAGACAGAGCCTCACAACTTGAAAAATCAAAGAAAAAAATGTAGATATGGTAGCAGGATAGAAAAACCTTGCGATCCTATTGTATAGACTATGGACGTCACGCTGTTTCACCCGCATAGTTCCCGTTCCCGAGGGAATACGGGGATAAATAAAGGGTGTAAAACCCCTCTTCGCGAAGCCGAAAGGCACTTATTCACCCCATCATTGCGATCATTTTTTTGTTCTACACCATATTACCTGAGAACCTTCTAGTTACGGAGATATAAGGGGGTCAAAGTTACTACGTTTTGACAAGTTTTTTTTTAAATACTAGTTTTTTTGTAAGATTTTATCTTTTAACACCTCCACGACCCCCGTACTATTCAATCCATCCATCAGCACAATGTTTTTAGTAAGTTACATTGAGTTTTACCACAAAACATGATTTATAACCATAAAAAAAAAATTGTTTCCAATCAATATTTTTTGCGTAAAGCTACTTAGTTTGATGTACAGAATGCTTGGTTAACGGCTTTGTGATGAGGTGGTTTACACCCTGTACAGTGAATTCGGGTACACGGGTACCTCGGCGGTGGACACTTCGGCGGGGATATTACGCGGGCGGCCGTTCGGTGGCGTCGCCCTGATGTGGAGGAGCAGTGTTTTCCTAAATGTGTCAGTGCTACGATGCGATAATGCTCGTGTTTGTGCGATTAAAATCATTACAAGTGATCGGCCTATGATTGTAATGAGTGTGTACATGCCTACAAATGTGACGGAAAACCTGCCAGAATTTACGGACTGTCTAGGGACGGTGAGTGCCTTAATAGATGAATACGGTGTAGAATCGGTGTTCGTGTTGGGCGATTTTAATGCCGATCCATGTGAACTATTCTACAGGGAACTTATACATTTCTGTAGTGAACAGGTATGGACTTGTGTAGATGTTGAGTTGTTGGGAACTCACTCTGATACCTATACTTTTATCAGTGAGGCACATGGAACGTGCAGTTGGTTGGATCACTGTATTGTTACGCAATCGGCAAAACAGTCTGTCCTTAATGCTTATGTGGACTATAATACATTTTGGTCTGATCATTTCCCGCTCATTATAGAGTGTAATTTAGACTTATTAACACCAAAGTTACCTGATAAAATCGTACAAAGCAACGATGTGTTATGGGGAGACAGGACTGATGAGCAGATTGCGTTGTATGTGAAAGAATGTCATAGTAGGCTAAGATGTATTGATTTTCCTGTGGAGTTTACAAACTGTGGACATAAACATTGTAATAACTCGGACCATGGGCAAATTCTTGATAGGCTTTATTCTGACATTGTGTTCGCCCTACGAGGGGCGGCGTCGGCGGCGGCGACGACTCGGGAAGGCACGCGCGCGGGGAGAGGTAGGAATGGCCCACGCATTGTTGGGTGGAATAAGCATGTTAGCGGGGCCCACCTAGGGAGGCTAGGTCGAAGTTTCTACAGTGGGTGATGTGTGGTAAGCCAAGGTCTGGGTTTGTATATGACGAAATGTATGAAAGTCGCAAAATATTCAAGTCCAGACTTAAATGGTGTCAAAATCACCAGGACCAAATCAAAATGGATGCCCTTGCTGACAAGCATAAGAAAGGGCATTTTCGTAGTTTTTGGAAGGGCACCAACAAAGTAAACGTTCGACCTGGACTACCGGTGAGTGTCGGGGGTGTTAGTGACCCTAAGGATGTTGCTGATATTTTCAGGGACCATTTCCATGTATCATCCCCACGGGGACCGGCGAAGACGGTGCTCGATGTTGCGATGCCAGACGGGGACGGGGGGTCTTGCTTCGTTGCCAAAGATGTGGCTCTGGCTATAAAAGCTATCTCTAAGGGCAAGTCCCCTGGCCACGATGGCCTCAGCATCGAGCACCTAGTTCACGCTGGCCCACATGTAAATAGGGTATTAGCAATGTTTTACACACTATGCGTGAGCCATTCATACCTACCACCTGAGTTTATGAAAACCGTGGTAGTCCCGGTAGTCAAAAATAAAACGGGAGATGTTGCCGACAAAAGCAACTACAGGCCGATTTCTCTTGCAACGATCATTGCAAAAGTTTTTGACGGTTTGCTTAATACACAGTTAAACAAGTTCTTGGATCTGCACGATAATCAGTTTGGGTTTCGACCTCGACTGTCAACTGAGAGTGCAATACTGTGTCTTAAGCATACCGTCAGATATTACACAGATCGAAAGACTCCTGTGCACGCCTGCTTCCTCGACCTGTCCAAGGCTTTTGACCTGGTGTCATATGACATTCTGTGGGATAAGCTCGAGGGAATAAACCTACCGCGTGAACTCATTAACGTTTTTAAATACTGGTACAGTCATCAGGTCAACAGCGTTAGGTGGGCGGGTGCAATGTCGGAGCCCTATCAGCTGCAGTGCGGGGTGAGGCAGGGGGGGTTGACTTCCCCCTCCCTCTTTAACCTGTACATGAATGCTTTGATCGTCGCGCTCAGTGACCAGCATGTCGGCTGCCACGTCGGTGGAATCTGTGTCAACAATCTCAGTTACGCAGACGACATGGTGCTGCTGAGCGCGTCGGTCTGTGGCCTCAGAAAGTTGGTGCGGACCTGTGAGGAGTATGCCCTTGGTCATGGTTTGACGTACAATGTGACTAAAAGTCAATGCATGGTCTTTGAGGCCGGTACGAAACGTTTGCAAAATTGTCCACCCGTTTTTCTAAACGGTGTTCCACTCGAAAGGGTGGATCAATTTAAGTACCTAGGGCATGTAGTTACGACCGACCTCAAGGACAATGCTGACATGGAGCGGGAACGGAGGGCCTTGTCGGTGAGGGCAAACATGCTAGCACGTAGGTTTGCGCGCTGTTCGAGGGAGGTAAAGATAACGCTCTTCAAGGCGTACTGCACGTCCCTTTACACGTGTAGCCTGTGGGAGAGGTACACGCGTGCATCATACGGGGCCCTCCGCGTTCAGTTCAACAACGCGCTCAGGGCAGTATTGGGGCTGCCTCGCTACTGTAGCGCCTCAGGTATGTTCGCTGAGGCGCGCACTGATTGCTTTTACGCGACCATGCGAAAGCGGGGTGCGTCGCTGGTGCGTAGGGTGCGGGGCAGCCCCAATGCTGTGCTAGAGATGATCGCGGACCGGATGAATTGCCCATACATACGGCACTGCTGTGATAGGCATGTTGCCGTCAGCAGGGCCGGTTAGATGTTGCCTTTTTTAGTCTGTTTTATTTTTATTTTATTTTATTTTTGTGTGTTGGTTGTATTTGTGTGCACTCCACATGTGAGTTAATGTTGCTCGAAATAAATGTATTTTATTTTATTTATTGTCCCTATATAGGGCATTGCTGTAACCGAAATGTTGTTGAGCCCTAATTCTCACATATTGTATGGCAATGTTTTGATTTATTTATTATTTAATTTTGTTTCGTAATTCCACATTTTGTAAGTGACATTTTAGAGAAATGATAATTTATTTTGACAATTATTCTGAATTGATTGTGTCTATTACTTTTCAATTTAATTTAATTCAATAATGTTTCTAATGTAATTTTAATGTATTTATGACATTTCAATTTTTTTTTTTTGTATTTGTGTGACATTTCTATAATTTATGTGTTTGTATGTGTGTCTATCTACCTATTTGTTTTTATGTTTTCTGTATATGGGTCTCGGACCTGAAATAAATGATTTTATTATTTTATTTATATAGCCTATGTACTCGCTAATAATGTAGCTATCCATTGCTGAAAGAATTTTTTAAGTCGGTCCAGTAATTTTTAAGTTTATTAAAAAAAGATAAATATTTATTCTTTATAAAATTAGACATTATTGTAATCCCTTGTTCAAAACAAGCCTGCTTCTAGTTGAAGCTAGAAACAATAAAAACATCGACATACCCGTCAAAATCAAACATCTGTATAGCAGCCCATCCTAACTCCGTCAATTCGTACTGTACATCACCGTTTTCTTCATTTTCCTGGTTATTCGTCTGATTGTTCTCATTGTTTTGGTGTTGACTGTCCACGGTACGCTGGGAGCGACCGTACAGGGTCATGACTAGCCGAGATTCACGAGGTAAAGTGTTCACAGGGAGATCCGCTAAGTTTAACCTGAAAATAATATTATGGAATTAGTTATTTAATTATTTAAAAAAAAAAACTTAATTTATGATGTTAATTAAAACGGCGTTGTGATTTTAAAAGATTTAGTGGTAACAATTTTAAACTTCGTATGAAAATTGTCTAAGTTGTAACTTAGCCAATTTGTATGTGGCAGTTGAAGGCTTTATTAGAAAATTCTATAAGTTACATTAATTTATTAACTATAAAAATTAATTGCAGTATGACGATAATATTGTAATACTATTTGTAAGTAAAACAACAACAACAAAATTTCCACGGACCGCCAAAATCGCATTTTAGTTCCGATGTTGTAACTAGATGGCGTTGTAGTCGAATTAGAAGTCGCTATGGTTTCGTTACATCGAAAAGTACTAGTACCCCGGGCGTGAAAATTTTCACCAACTGCTAAATTGTTCCACAAAAGCTGGACAAAGGCCTTTTCATCCCATCTATTCGAAAAAGACGACTTGGTTCGCCTTTAAGTGCACCCAAAGGTGGTGTTTTCTATAAGAAACTTTTAGCGGGCAGTAATGAGTTTTTAATCCTCTTTATAAGTGCGCCGCAATTATCTTTGCCGCGCACTTTTTGAATTTGGAACATCTTGTGTTCAGCGCCCAAGAAATCGAACGCAAATATTGTTTGAATAAAGACTGGCTGGTGCGACGGCCCATAGTAGCGCCGCGCGCCGGCTGAATACAAAAAAAAAGAAATAAAATTAAAAACGCGCGAACTATAGCCCGCGTTTTCGTCAATTTTCACGGATTGATAGAAATTCATGATTTTGTTTTGAAAAATGAGTTCTTCAAGTGACAGTGAAAGTATAGAATTAACTCCTGATAGTATTAGAACTGACGCAAGAAATGTGATGGATAATCTACTACCTGCAAAATCCCGGGAGAAATATATGAAAGCTTATGGTAATTTTATTGAATGGAGAAATTCAAGAGGCGCCAAGAATTTTTCAGAATCTGTGTTTTTGGCCTACTTCCAGTACTTAGCCAAAACTAAACAACCTTCCACACTTTGGAGTACCTACTCAATGCTAAAATCAACAGTCAGTTCTAATAACGACGTAAAACTGGACACATATTCGAAATTAATAGCGTATCTGAAGAGGATGTCTGATGGATTTAAACCTAAAAAATCCAAAGTGTTCTCAGTCAAAAACGTGGAGACTTTCCTTAATGAGGCACCCGACAACATCTTTCTTGCCGTAAAAGTAAGTAACTATGTATGTATATATGGTGGATTAGTAAAGTATAACCAGTGTTTTAAAATGCGCATTTTATTGTAACCTGTACTTCGATAGATAGGTACTTGTCTTATTCACATTCGGTTTTGTTACAGGTGGCTTTAATTTTCGGAGTACATGGAGCTTGTCGTGGCAATGAACTTTTAAAAATAACTGTTGATGATGTCGAAAATCACTCGGATAATTTACTGTTAGTAAAGCTGACAGACACAAAAACAAAAATTGACCGATCCTTCGTAATCCGAGGAGAATACAAAACTATTGTACAGAAATACCTGGACCTGCGTCCTGCTGATATAAAGACCAATCGGTTTTTCATCCGTTATCAAAATGGCAAGTGCTTCAAACAAGTTATGGGAAAAAATAAAATTTCTTACATGCCACAAGAAATCGCTACTTATTTGAAGTTACCAGATATCAAGCTATATACAGGACATTGTTTTCGTCGCACTTCTGCTACCCTGTTGGCAGATTCTGGAGCGGACTTAACTGTTCTCAAGCGACATGGAGGATGGAAGTCGAGTGCTGTAGCAGAGGGATATATAGAAGATTCCATTGAGAACAAGGCGAAAACATGTGAACGCATCGTGGAAAACATTAAATTGCAACCTTCAGTTAATCCATCCATGCCACTGTCGCCGCGCCCATCTACATCCAAACAAAGAGATTCACCGTCACATTTTCCTCAAAATGAGCCACATTCTGACATTATTTCAAACACGCAGAATAAAATTAAATCTACAACAATCTCTATTCCTAATAAAACTGTAACAATTAATTTTCAAAATTGTGAAAATGTCTCAAATGTAAATATAAGTTTTTAGTTGTTTTATTATTAGATACTACTTAATTTCAATTTAGTTGTTACTCTGTTTCATTAAATATCAATATTACAATAAAATATGAGGCGCCTTTTATTTTCTCATAGTGGGTGATGAAAAGTAGAGTGTATCACTCGGGCGCAAAATATATTTTTGGCTCGGGCGACGTACTTTGAATCCCTCGCTACGTTCAGGATTCTACTAAAGAATCCCTCGCTACGCTCGGGATTCTACTCTAGAATCCCTCACTTCGCTCTGGATTCAAAAAAGCGCCCTCGCCGTAAAAATATTATTTTGCTCCCTTATGATACAATCTACTATTCCTAATTAATATTTTTGATTTTAGCGACTCGCACGTAAGTGTCGATAGCTAATATAAACCCCATAAACGTTAGTACCGTCGCATATCAACACGCCTGTAAAGCCGGGACACATTGGTGCAATGTAACATGTAATGCAACATGCAATGCAAGAATTTGACGTCCACATTGCTGCAATGTATCATGTAAAGTAACAGAATTCCCATAGTGTAGACGCCTTGCGCGCACGAACCGCGTCTACTACGCGCACGAACAGATTGTTGCAACTCTTGCGCGTAGCGACCCGAAATTTGTCGGTTTTTTCCCCGAACACAAAGAGGCGCGCAGTATGCGCGGAGCGTCAGTGTGGACAGGTTGTGTGGTGTGTACGGCTAGACGCGCGCGAACATGGAACAAGACGACGCTACTGCGGCGGAGGAGGCGGTTACATTTACGTGGAGTGAAGAAAAAGTGCTTCAATTAATTGAAGTGTACAGATCAAAGGAAATTTTGTGGAATCCACAACATGAGAATTTTTATAAAAAACATTTTAAAGAGGATGCATGGATGGAAATTGCTAATTTGATGGAAACAACACAAGAAAAATGTTACAGTAAAATGGTTAGTATTTTATCATCCTACCGTCGTGAAAAAGTGAAGGAAAAGAAATCGAAAGGAACAGGAAAAGGTAAATAAATAATAATAATTTACTATTTATTATTTATTCATATACTTTATTCTTAGTACAATCGTAGGTTGGAAACCGCAAAAATGTTTGTGTATTGAAATGTAAATTGGCTTTTTTCTCTACAAAATGACAACTTTGACAACAACTACAATATTTTAATGGATTGAAATCACAAATTAATTATTAAATATTATTAATTATTATTAGTCAAGTTTACTTAAAAACAACTATGTTTAAAACTGACTGAATTATGTTTTTTATTTAATTTTTTTCATGATTATTATTTTATTTTTTCAGGTGCCTCGGAGACATACAAAAGTCGATGGTTTGCCTTTGATTCTTTGAAGTTCTTGGACAACCGTAACAAACCGAGAAAGAGAACGAACACGGTAAGTAAAACTGGATTGATTCTTTTACAAACATCTGTCTTGCCAATGAACCTTCCCTTCTTTCATAAAATAATCGGAGAGCTCATCTCTTAACGCATTCAAATGTGCAGGCGATCGTCGAGGAATATTTCTCATAGGTAGTAGTGATCTCATATCTTCATTATTTTGCCTACGTGTGTCTTCATTCGTAACTTCATCTTCAGTGTCATTCATATATGTATTTCTAGAGTGACGTCTCAAATAATTATGTAAAAGGACAATTGCCATAACCACTAGCTCAGCTTTATCAGGCTGTAAAAGCATTGGTTTTCTGAGAACTCTAAAGACAGACGATATGATACCAAATGCATTTTCAACAGTTCTTCTGGCTCTGCTTAGCCTGTAGTTGAATACTCTCTTTGAAGTGCCTTTTGGATGTGCCCCAGCATATGGTTTCATCAGATTTTCACTTAAAGCAAAGGCACTATCACCCACAAAGAAATATGGTATTGGAATATGTCTCCATGGGAGTGAATCAGGTGATGGAAGGTTTATTGTACGATCTTCTATCATTTCACAGAGTTTTGTATCTTTAAAGATGCCACCATCTGAAATCCTTCCTTGGCATCCCACATCTACAAATAGAAAATTATAATCGGCGTCAACCAAAGCAAAAAGAACGATGCTAAAGAAGTTTTTATAGCTGTAGAATTCAGTTCCACTTTTGATAGGTGCCTCAAGCACAACATGTTTTCCGTCCAGTGCCCCTAAACAGTGTGGAAAATTCCACTTCTCTTCAAACTGTTTGCTTATGTTCAACCAAGTTTCTTCTGTCGTTGGAAGCTAAAACAAAAAACTTTTATTTAATTTATGGCTACGAGACAGTCATTGTACTTAGTAGCCCAACACTCGCTGGTGACAATTTTTGAGGTGCCATTATAGTGAGCATCTCTTGATTTTATTGCTAGCTATATTGAACTAGACTAAAAAACGAACTAAATATTTAGTCGTTTCGACATTTGTCCATCGGTGCCACGATACCTACCTTCCTGGAGAGTTATATCTACTATCTAGTAGTTTATATCAAGAGATGGGACCTACAGTTATAAATTATTTTTATGTTTTTCAGGAGGCGGTTCAACAACCGATTAATGAAGAAAATCTGCAGAACGAATTTGCTACTCCATGTACACGGTATGAACCTACGCGAGCTAAACAAGCAAAAAAAGATGAAAGCAGCAATGTACTGGCCGATGTACTGGGCATATTACAAACTACTGCCAATAAGTTGGGAAATTCAGGCGCTCCAGATTTAACTACAACTTTCGCTTCCTATATATCAGCTAAAATGAATACTTATTCCCTTCAAACCAGGAATTCGGTCGAACATGGAATTTTTGAAATTTTGATGAAGGCTGACAGAGGTTATTATAAATCATCATATCGACAGCAGGATAACTACCCCAGTTCATACCAAGAATCCTATTATGCATCACAGAAGAAAGGACAAGATTATGTGGATCTGACCGGATATGTTAATCGTCCTGGAACTTCCGGATTTAATCGTCCCTCGCCTTCCGCGCAAACTCCAGATACAAATCAAGCCGGACGCTATGGCTATACCACGGCAAGGAACGAAGAATATATGAACCAACAGCCATCGTCTGTAACGTCACTAGAATCTAACCAATCCTATGACGACTTTAATGATTTGATGTGATAATACTGTTCTTTAATTGACTTATTAAGAATAAAACTTACCTTGATATAATCTTTTAATTCCTCAATTATGGCGGAGCATACTTCTGTAATAATGCCACTTATGGCTTGTTTTGATACTCTGAAGGTATACTGTAAACTTGTGTAAGAGTCACCAAGCTAGCTAAAAAACGAAGTGTTATTGCCAGCATGTCTTGGATTGAAATTGGAGCCCTTAACTGTGTGCGATTCCGAAAAATTCTTGGTCCGACTAATCTGAGTAGATCTTCAAATGTCGTTGGACTCATCCTTAAGAAATTTTGAAATTGTCCAGTTAATCTCATATCGGCCATTAGTTTTGCACCAGCTCTCTGACTATACAACTCTGTACGCCACCAACGTCGATGTCTTCTGCGTTTTATAACATGATTCACTATTAATAATGAAGCACTGACTATCATCAGAGCCCGCAATTGGTCGTCACGATCCATTCCTTTGCGTGTTCTTTTGCAGACTGAGCGATCCGTTCGCGCGCATCTCGGAAACAGATGTGAGTAGGTACATGCGCGGTTCGTGCGCACGTTGTGCGCGCCCCGCGTCTACACTGATGCAATGCTCGTTTCGTGTTGCATTGCATGTTGTGTTGCAGCAGTCTGTACCCGCCTTAAGCCTAGATAGGTTCGGCAGAGATGCGACTGCATGGCCGGATTACAAAAAGCACATCACATGCACGATAATTTCAACAGGATATATTAATTAATTTTATTTTAATGCAATTTACAAAAATTTGGTGTCAGTGTTTGCTATCGAAATCCTCCGAAACGACTTGACCGATATTTGGAAGATATGGAATTAGGTCGAAGTATATTTCACACCATACTTTATAAGGCAGAACAACGTTTGCTAGGTCAGGTAGTAAATTTAGTATATTTTATAACGAGGGACTAAACGAAGCCATTATATACCCGAGGTGGTTTGACTCCCGAGCTTGCGAGGGAGGCAATCAAAGCGAGGGTATATTAAATTGGCGTTTAGTCTCGAGGTGTAAACTGTACTTTTCACTTCGAGTGCGAGAAAAATATTCATTTAAAACCACAGCACAACAAATTTACACTCGACTAAAATTCTGAACTGAGCAGTCAGATTTTCTTCTGTCAGGTCAGTCACAGATTAACAATTTAAAACACAACACAAACTCTCAACATTCTCGCAATGAAGATGATCCACACTCCACAGATAATTATAGTACCTACATTACTGCAGCGGCTAGCAACAGTGGCATTCTACATACTTTTTCAAAATCAACGATGCACACAAACAAGAGTTCATTTGTTTTTTTTTCAATATACCGCTTTCCATTTGCAAGCCAATTCGAAATTTAAATAAAACCTTTGACAAGTTACTCTTTTGTGACCATGTTTCAGAGTAAAAGATCGTTCCATTTTTAAATTACTTTTTACTCCCTAGGGAATAAACGGTCACTTTAATCCCGCTTCGTAGGGCTATAATGGCGTACTTTTAGAGCATGAGAAGTGAAAATAATATTTAATTTCAGTCATCAAGAAGCTAAATAACCTCATTGTCTCATGAGTGCGAATATTCGGCATTATTAAAAAGTAAGACTTTAGTTAATCAGCCATGTTTAGTCACCAGATCAAAAAACACTTCCATATATAAACTCACCAAGTATCAAATATGATCCTAGGATAGAAACCACCACTTTCTATCCTGGAGGCCTGAGTGACGTGCAATGATTTCAGCGGCCGCGTGCCGTAGAACACTTGCGCTTGGAACAAATAGTCTTCGTACACGGAGGGACCCCAGCAGAGAGGCAGGCAGTGCACCGCCTCGATGCAGAACAGTGTTGATTCTGATATGGTGTGTGCTGCGATGGCTTCTGGAAATTTAATTTTGTTATTAATGTAACGGCTTTTGGGTACAGCAGTGATAGATGTCACGTAGTAAGGATTAAACCTAACATCGACTGGAGGTGGACTTCAGGTCTAGACTACATAAGCCTCTCCGCTCTCACCCGGCAATAAGAACACACTTCAAATATGAGCATTATGTATTGCTCTTTAGATATACTTTACATTGGCAACATAAATTAGCAGACGGCTCGCTGTCAGCTACGGCTTACCGCCGTTAATACCAATTTGCCAATGTAAAGTATTTCTAAGAAGAAATACTTAAAGCCCATATTTGAATTATATTCTTTTTGCCAGCCGCGCAGTCGTGTAACTGGGCCAAGACCTTTCAGTGTATTACAGATACTCAAGCTAATACAGGATCTGGTGTTTACTTGGATAATTTGATACGAAACTGATAGAAACATCTGGTGTCTGTCAGTACTTCACAAAAGAAAAATATGAGAAGACTATAAAATAATAAAATAGATAGTATTTCTTAAACACTTCTGTGTGTAGCGGTTACTTGTCAATATTGCGAAGTGTAGTAAATGTTTTTGAAGGGAAAAGTTCTTAAGGCGCGTTTAACACTTTTTGGGTCAATAAAAACCATGGAGCTCGCGTCATCGTCATCGAACGCTTTTGTAGAACGGTTAATCAAAATGAACCTCATACATTTAAGATATATTTTATTTTGGATTACTTAGTTTTTACTTTCGAGTCCCCAAAAACTGTCCCGATTGCTTTTTTTTTTTTCCATATCTCTATGACTCACAATCAGGTATGATTCTCGACAAATAAAAATTCATACAAGCAAAATTACGAATTTGTTTACGGTTCGAGGTAGCTCTTGGAAATCCCGAAGTTTTTGAGCTCAGTATGGGGCGGTTTCATCATACGCCAGTTCTTTTCCATGGAATCGCTCAACGCGAAACGTGCACCTTTTTCGATGTTTTTTAAGTGCCCATTTAGGCATAGGTGAAATAAAAGATTTTGATCTTGGAATATCTGTAGTCGCGGCCACTCTTCAATAAGTATGTTTTGAGACAAATTTTAAGGTGTAAAAATAAAGTTTATAGCTGACTATCTCTCATTCCGAGGTGAAACCCTAATTTTCCTGGACTATATACGTTTTGAGGTGGATCTTGGAAATGGTACGGTTTTCCGAAAATTTACGTTTTCCGACAGGTGGCGACGACTGCAGTTTATCGCTTACTTTGTGTATTATTAGGCGCGAGGTAGTGCGTGTCGGTGAGCTTGAAGTCCAGCAGGCGGGTCCGTCCGTACAGCGCCAGCAGTGCGCGCACACTGTCCCGCACGCGCACACACGCCGCGCTCACCGCCTCGCGCCGCGTACTGCCGCGCAGCGACACCGCGCAGTACGGACCCAAGTCTGACTGGATCTCTGGCGTCTTAGCGTTGTTGTTGCCCTGGAAATATTACATTACTCTTTATTCTTATTCAAATTAGATCACCCATCATTGTTCTAGTGCGAGACCGAGATGCGGCCACACGATACGAATAGGAATACTTAAATAGGGTAGGGTAGTCGACACACAAATCAATTAACATTTTTTTTAAAGCTGTCAAAACGCGGTTCTCTCATGGATTTTGTATGGCAATAGCACGCTGTGACGTCACTGTTTAGTCAATTCAATGACTCAACTATTTATTGATTTCGAAGCAACTAAAAATCGAATTCGGCAATCAATTGAAAATAAATCGGATTTTCAAGCCAAAAATATATTTTATACTACACCTGCTTGGAAAGTACCTTGATACTTTATCAAATTTACGGTAGAAAGTACGTCATTGCATATCGAACAAATATGCGGGGAGAAAACGCATCTGAGCGGGAGAGAAAAGTGTATGAAAATCCATTTCTTACGTGGTTTTTCTTTTTTAATTTTGGGTAAGACTATGCGCCGGTAACCTAAATATCAAAAGCCAAAAAGTTTTTACAGAGAGTTTTTATCTCCAAGTTCGCAAAATGACACTGGCCACTAGCTGTGTGTTGGATGGTGTCGGGCTGGCAGTGCGACCCTGCGGCGGCAGGATAAACAATTTGAAAAAAGAACATGTGAAAATTGCAGACGCCATTGGCGCCATTTTCAATTTGTGTATTGTCTGAGGATTCAGTTTTCGTAGAAAGTAAAATAAAACTATCAAAATGATAAGTAGTGATAGTGATGATGAATCTCAAACAAACATGAATGGAAAAAGTGTTACATTAAGCTTCACTAACTGCAACAATTTCAATATAAATATCAATTAGTAAATATTTAGTTTTTTATTTACCTCGTAGGTGTAGTATAAAGCACTATGTATCACTCGAGAGAAAGTGCGATTCCCGATCTCGGGTGTTTTAAAGCCCTCACCTACGGCTCGGGCTTCAAACGACACCCTCGGCGGTAATCGGTCACTTTCTCCTCTTGGTGAACAATGTACTATTTTTAAAAGAGATTGGTGTCTTGTAATTATTTTTTTATGATGACTGTCATCTACCGGATTACCACTTCATTACATGTATACAGTCCCTAGTCATCACAAATGAAGTTAGCCCCACCTGTGCCGTGCAGGCCTGCGCGAAGGCGTTGAGCGTGTGTGTGACGTGCAAGGTCTCCACGCCGCCCGCCAGCGCACAGATCGCCTTCACCGCCTGGAACACCGCCTTCGGCGAGCAGCTGCCTTCCGCGCCTGTCACTCCTACCGCGCGGGATAACTCGCCTTCCAGGGTTTCTGGATACGACAATTATTATTCATTATTGTCCAAGTTTCTAAAAGAACAGATCACGGAAATCAGGACTTTGCAGTCTTAAATCTTCAACACAGAGTTATCGATGCTAGTGCATGCAAGTGCGGTTATCAGTGGCGAAGGGCACATACAACTCGAAATCTACCGGCTTCCCATCGGAACAATCACTGTACTGGAGTCTACTATTGCCAAAAGTAAAACAATGTAGGTAATTCAGTTAGGACGTGATTGCCCAAACATGACTAACGCTACAAATTAATGGTTTAATCACCATTAGGGATTCTCAGTAGCAGTCAAAAGTGAAAGCTTGCGATACCATACCCCCGTGCCTCAGAACGCACGTTACTTCACGCTAGACCATGGCGGTTCCGAGCAGTGTCGACCGTATTGTATCTTATTGTCCGTGGCTCGACCGTCGCTCGGTAGCGAGCGTGTGTCCATACAAAATAATATATTATGTGACATTTAGTTGACCGTGCTACGGCCGACATTCCATTCACGGCGTCTGATGTCTCTCCAATCGTGTTGGATTACCACTAAATCGAACTTAGAAAATGAGAGAGGAGATAGAACTGCTATGTTTGCACTCACACTCGTGCACTAATATCTCCCACGACGATGGCTGATCTCCGCTCAGATTAACCATCAATAGTCGAAATTGAGGCAGCAGGATAACTAATAACTAAGTATGTATTTACAAAAAAAATATATATATGTCACCGTAAAATTGTCAAATACGTTATATTGTAATATCTCTAGCGATATTGTAAAGTCTCGAATTATTGTCAAATGAACATACTGCTTACAACAAAAGGCATTATTTTTCGTGAAATGCATGCGATGGTAGTCAACTTACGCGGTGTGGAGGGAAGGAGGGGTCCCCCTTGCCCAGTGGCACAACTCTCATGAAAAGATAATGCACCATTCCTGAGAAATACCGATTAATATAACATAACCTTAAAACACTTTATATTCCCCCTAAAAAGCGTAGTCGACGGAGCCCCGCTTCGCGGGGCCCCTATTTCCGAGTGCAGGGTTTAAGACGCTGACAACCGTTAGCGAGCTGCGATGTTTCGGTATTTTTAGCCACGCCCACTATTTCTCCGGTATCTTAGCGCCATTCTTAAATGGCGGCGATACAGTGAACCAACAAGGAAGAAAGAAAGGACGTGGTCAATAATAATTAACAATAAACCAATAGATGGCGCTGTTATATATTTATTGTTCTGTATGAAGAGCTAAAAACAAATTAGATAAGGCGAGTTAAAATTAATGTATTTTTTATTTAATTTAAGATACTTTATTCAGACTGAATTTAAAACCAATAAAATGAAAAGGAAAATAAAAACATAAACTGCCGACCTTACAGGCGTATTTGGACGTGTAGATATTCTCCGTCGTCCCTTCGAGAAATAATAATATAATGCTGCCGAATTAAAATGGTTGTCTGTGCCATACATAAACCCTGGAAGGTACCGTCTCTCCGAGAAATACCGTCTTGTACCCGCGGTCCCGCACTTATTTTACAAATCGGTAAACAAGTGAAGGTCGGAAAACATTTGCTTAACAATAGCAACTTAAAAAAACAGGTTCAAGCGATTTTCGACCTTATTGACATAATTCTAAATACCGGTTTTTAATAAAGGAGCAACGTTAGCGAACGAGAATGTGGGAAAAACAAACCAAATTTTAAATGTCAATAAGGTCGAAAATAGCTGTTTTTTAACTTTCTATCGATAAGCAAATGTTTTCCGAGCTTCAAAATTATTTTACCACGCGTACTAGACGGTTTCAACCGACTTCCAAAAAGAGGAGGTTCTCAATTCGTCTGTATTTTTTTTTTAATTTTTGTTATATTATATTACACGGTGCTACTCGCCAGTTCTCAAGAACTGGGGAGTAGCACCGTGTGTAATATTGCACAAACCATTTGGAGCCACTTTTGACCCCCTCATACATAACTCAAAAACTATTTCACATAAACTTGTCAAATTTTGACTCCTATATTGAGACCTGCGAGATGCAAATGTGCTCCAAATTTTATAGACACATCTCAAACGGTTATTTAGATACGTCCAAAAATCGTCATTTTTATCACTGACCTTAAAACTCAAACCCAATTCCAGATGACCTAGAAAGTTCAAAGGAGAATGACCAAAAATGTATGGGCTCTGGTCCAAAAAAAAACTGCTGCCCCCAGGGTTGACTCCATTGTGGGTTAACTTATAATGTTGGACTTACTATGTGTGCAAATGTGCATCAAATTCTAACCCACAGTTACAGACTAATTCAACAATTTTGAATACTGCTACGTTACACTATTGCCTGCAATTATTTTTTGTGTATCTTATTTCTATATAATATTATTCACTAAAAAATTCAATGAAGAATTAATTTAAAATATATCATCATCATCATCATCTCAGCCGAAAGACGCCCACTGCTGGACATAGGCCTCCCCCAAGTGTCGCCACATTGACCGGCCCCTTGCGACTCGCATTCACTGGGTTCCTGCAACCTTCACCAGGTCATCGGTCAACCTAGTGGGAGGTCTTCCAACGCATCGTCTTCTGGTTCGCGGTCGCTACTCCAGAACTTTTCGGCCCCAACGACCATCCGTTCTGCGAGCAATGTGCCCTGCCCACTGCCACTTAAGTTTAGCAATTCTTCGGGCTACGTCGGTGACCTTGGTTCTCTTGTGGATGTCTTCATTTCTTATTCGATCACGAAAGGAAATTCCGAGCATAGCCCTCTCCATTGCCGTTTGGGTGACTTTAAGCCTTTTGATAAGGCCCATTGTGAGTGACCACGTTTCGGTCCCGTATGTAATCACTGGCACACTGGTCATAGACTTTTGTCTTGAGACACTGCGGTAAGTTGGATGAGAAGATACCGCGCAGTTTCCCGAACGCTGCCCAGCCGAGTCGAATTCGACGATTGTCTTCGTTCTCGAAGTTAGACCTACCTAACTGGACCGTTAGGTTAAAAACGATATACTCGTAGATATTCCAAAAACGTTTATTTTCAAACAATGTATTCAATGTAAAACGAAAGCCATGCTGGACAGAATGTATAACATTATCTCTAAACTGTGCTGGTTGGTCAATATTGTCATAAAGCGCTTACGTCAAAAACCTCCTTCCCTGGCATGACTGCTTCGCAGAAGGAGGTGACGGCTTCCCATTCCGTCTCGCTCGATTGAACCAGTGCCGGACGCGAGTGGTCGCCGCCGCCGATAGCCGTTACGAGGACACGGCGTTGCTCCACCCACGCGGGGCAGACCTCCACCGTGTGCTCCACCGTGTCCTCCGGTCGATTCTTGCAGCGAAAACACCCGGGCGTTTCCTCCCGCCCAATTCGGTGCAGGAACCTCCCGAAACATCCGTGTCCGGTGAAGACCTGCGTCAGGCGGAAGGTGAGGACACCGTGGCGCCTCTCCAGCCACTCCTCAAAGGAAGGCTTATCGCCACTATCGTGGCGTGCCCTGCACGAGGTTGCGACAGTCGCTCTCTTCATGTCGCCATGAAATCGCGCCAGAGGTCTGTCCGCCAAGCGGCGGTTTGCCGTGGCAGCGGAGTTTCTCCCCGGCGCAGTACCTCTAGCGCCATTCGTGAAGGGCGCGCGAGTACTATCGCCTCCAGATCCGGCGGCAATACGGCAAGCAGGCCCGCCGCCTCGCGGGCGGTACCCATGGACCATCTTTACGGTTACCACTTTTTGGAGTGCGTCCAGGTAATGGGCGGCTCGCCCCCTTAAGGAACGCGCCCACACTGGGGCCCCGTAAACGGCCATGGACCGCACGACCCCCGCGTAGATCCTGCGGCAGGAGGCGTTTGTCCCCCCAAGGTTGGGCGGGAGCCGCCTTAAGGCAGCCCCGGTCCGTTCCAGCCTGGGGGTCAAACGTCGGAAATGCTACACGAAGGTCCACCGGCTGTCGAAGACAAGTCCTAGGTACTTCAACGTCGACTCGATGCCGATGGATACCCCTCCTGCCGTCAGTGTGGATCCCGACGGTGGCGTATTCCGAGGCCCATGAAAGAACATGGCTACGGACTTGTGCAATGCCACCTCGAGACCCAGTTGCCGGATCCTCTCAACGACTATCGCAACCCCGCGTGTCATATGCCAGCACCAGGGTGTCGTCTGCGAAGCAGACTACGCTGGCGCCTATGGGGAGGTCGGCGCGCAGCACCCAGTCGTGACCAATGTTCCACAGGATCGGTCCCAGAACCAATCCCTGTGGGACACCGCACGACATCTCTCGCAGGTTCCATTCTCCGCTACGACTGGTGTAGATGATAACCCTGTTCGGAGTGCCTTCCTGATGCAGTTCCAGGGCATGGAGTTGAAGGCGTTGGCGATGTCGAAGCAGTCATGCTGGCGAAGGAGGTGGCGGAACGAGAGAGGGAGAGAGCCTCTCTTCCTGGCCGAAGGCCTGTCAGCATAAGGGGAGGGGCTCGCAAGGGCCGAAGCCTTCCGGGGTTGCGGGCTTGTTCGAAACATAAAGGGCGAGGAAGGAACATGGATGGGTTTTAGTCAGTAAAAGTCTGACACTCCTTCCCGCTCCGCCCAGAGTGGGAGAAGTCATTTGATGATTTCCCGTCCTAAAAAAAAAGGGCTTAAAATCAGGTCCAAGTAACGTGAGCAGTAACTTAATTGTAAACATGGAATGCTAAGCGCATACAAAAGAGCTTTTTATTAATTTTTCACAAGACCTAACAACGATGTAATTACAAAATAAAACTAATTCACGCGTAAATATTTTTATGTTTACTTTTTTAAATCATGATGTTTGGTATAAGAAAAGGTCGTCAAGTGAATGTGCTACTTTTTTCAAGTTCGCGTTTCAGCTAATATCTATGATTCTGTGGGACAGATTTTTTCAGTTCCGTAGAAAAAAAATATGCATTTGAACCCGTCTTTCAAATGAGCCATGTAGTAAATCTGGGGGCAATCTTGTCCTTTTTTTTAAAAAAAGTGGTCCACTTTGGTCATTCTCCTTTATGATAATGATAAAAAATAAATAATTTAAACTTGGCAAAACTTTATTCAGCACTAAAATTACCAATAAAAAAAAAAAAATAGAACCGACTTAGTGCAAAATAACTTTAATTGCGGAAGTCGGTGTTTCTAGTTTTGTCTTTTTTTAAGTTTTTATTTTTAACTTTTTGGTTGTGGTACTCCATTACATTGTACTAACAATACATAGACAAACGACCGCAACAATCGCAGCTGATGTGCTGTCATTCTTTGAAGAGTTCCGTTGTCTATCCCCGAAACTCATCATCAGATATTTATGCAATTTATAAGTAACCACTTCGAAAGAAAACCATTTCGAACAAATCAAGAATTTTGCAAATCCGTCTATATATGACGGAGTTATGCCGGAACATAGGTACATAAAAAAACAAAGAAAACATCCGAATTGATAACCTCCTCCTTTTTGAAGTCGGTTAAAAATACCAAAGCTCTCACGATGATTTTTATAGTGTGGGCAAGAAACAATGGACAAAGCTACGAGTATTTTCCTATAAGTCCAGGTCTAAGATAGTCATAGGTCTATGTAAATTTGAAAGTTTATCACGGGACTTATTTGTCACTTTCTTTTTATGATTAAAGTGATACAATTTTAGTTGTATTAGTACCTAAGTACTTATTACACACTTACTGGTGAAAAACCATTTCCGAAGCTTCACCTGGTTCTGAACTGTGCACCAAACGTCTCTTTTCACTGTAAAGATCTTTTAAAAAATAAGTAAAGAGATTTTATAAATTATTCTAAAATACAAAAAATAAATTAAAAAAAAGCAATGTAAATTTCCCAAAAATAAGTAAATAAAAAGAATCCAGATCAATTTCCTAAACCTCAACTTGGATTCGAACTTGAGACTCGTGTTTCGGATGCAATGCAAGTACCACTAGACTAACTGGGCGTTACGTAAGTTGACGAATTTACGCTATGAGTGGTACAAAATCGGTCGTTGGTGGCCATCACACTATTTGGTTATAATTTCATTTATGTTCGTACCCGTTTTGTCAATATTACAACAATATAAAAATGTACTAGTTTACTTTACTACTTCCATGAGATATTTTTGTTTGTTAGTATGGTAGCGCTTTTTTGATGGCCTCCGGCATTTTTTTTTATTTCCCATTTTGCACAGTAAATATTTTCACAGCTTAGAACTATAATATGTTAAAACTTATGTCCTTTAGCAATGTCTTTACGTGCCAATCTTTTTACAACTTAGTGTAGGTAGTTTTAGGAACAAAATAAAATTAATGTATGTTTGATAACTTCAAACATACATTAATTTTATTTACATCAAACATCTAAATATGAAACGAATAGCGGGGCAGAGCGACATGCGACATGCGTCCGTCTAGCTGCGCGTTTATGCGATCACTGTCGGATTGTATACGTAAGAAAGAGAAGCGTGATGACGGGACGTTCGTAACTTTTTACAAACAAAACAATAAATTGATTACTTTAAAATTAGTTAAGTAGTCAAAAATAAAAAGCAACCAAGTTCTGTATTTAAATATAATACCTTATTGTTATAAATTTTACCAACATACGTTAATACGTTATACAGATATTTTTGTTGGAAGATCATTTTAAGAGGTTAGTTTTCAATTTTTTTGTATCGAGAAAACTTTTCACAAACGTGTTTTGAATACAACAGGGTTCTCAGAAATATGTTCAAGATTAACATATTTTTTTTTCGCCGTCACAAACTGTATAGATTTGGCAAAAAAATTGTTTGAGACAAGCCTTTTTAGCTGTTGTCAGCGTCTTAAAGGAACCTAACTAACCTAACGGGGGGTGCCCCAAGTCCCGATTATGGGGGCAGAGATACTTCCGTATGTTCAGTTGACAATAATTCGAAACATTACAATATAGCGAGAAAAAACACGTTATATTGTAATATAACGTGTTTGACAATTTTACGGTGACATATATGTAGTATATCAACTGTCTGGTGACCACGACACAAGCCTTGCTTAGTGTGGCACTAGACGGCGCTGTGTGTAATGTCCAGCGATATTTATTTATTTATTTAACTTACCTAACAATATAGACAGGTTGTCAAAGGACAACTGCGGCGTGACTCCATGACACGGCAACAGATCGTCGAGCGACAGATGCGCGTCCCTCGCGTCATCTCGCTCAGTTCGCGCTAACACGTTGTCTTTGCCTTCTGTCAGACTTAGCGTAACGTCTTTCTCGAGACGAACGCATTCCCGAATGTAGTCGTACTCGCTCAGGCAACTACCGGGTGTTAGGTATTCTTTTGCTCCCCATACCTGGGAAATAGAATGAGTACATGTAAACACCGGAAAATATTCTTTGACTTCCATAACGTAATAGAAGCTTTGTAAGAAAGAAGTCAGTAAAGTATTCTTAATATTGCTTCCACTGATTTTTACTTTTAAACTTGCTGTAATCATAATGCCTGATTATTATAGCCAATGTGTTTAGTTGTACTAAAAACTACTAGACTAGTAACTAGAGCATCAAAATATTAGAATTTTAATCTTACCCTCAACATATATTCAGACATATCTTCTCTAATATCCTCGTCTAGAGAACACACTACAGTTAATATCACATGTTCCACTGTCGATTCCACTGAAAAACAATAACGAAGACGTAAGTATAAAGTTCATTTCATCATAATCTGCGGCGCCTTTTCTGAACATCGGGTCGGCTTCTAGTCTAACCGGATGCAGTTGAATAACAGTATTTTACATGGAGCGACTGCCTATCTGATCTCCACAACACAGTTAATACTGGATAATACGATACCACTTGGTAAGACTGGTTGTCAGACTTTTTGATCTACAAATGACAGTCGGGACCAACAGTTTAACGTGCTTCACGAGGCACGGAGGCATCTCGGTATGTAAGGGTGGTCACCCATCCACAGACCAACCTAGGCAAGCACTTACCCTAAAGATAGGCCCGAGCGGATGTTATTATTTAACCACGAGGTTCTCAATAAATAATAAAGTTTACTTCAAAGCGATTTCAATGTCTAACAACCATCTTTGGGGCCGAAATTGTCAAGATTCGGCGCTTACCCCTTAATCGCCCATTTTATAATTTTTAAAATTGTAAGAACTTTATAAAGGTAATCATGATGGTAGTGTTCGGCGGGTACTTCCCATAAATGGATCAACATTAAATATAGATTTTATTAGAATATAATAAGGTGCTATTTGCCTTACCATCGGAGGTAAAGGTGATGGGTTCGTCGGAGTGAGCGTGATGGACTAGAATCTTGATGCTGGTGTTCGGTGGGTACTTGCCGCCCGACCGCGCCGCTATCACGTGGCCTGGGTTCGTCTTCTCGTCTAAATAGTTGAATCTTTCTGAAAAATTATAAAATCGTGATTTAAAACACGAAACACGCCAATCTTGAAAAAATAGATATTTTTGGTGGTTTTTTCAATACATCACCGAACAAACAATTCCATGAATGTTTATCGACAACTGAATGATTTCCACCAAACTACTCGCATCGCTTCGGATCGGAAAGAATACAAATGAATGCTGCGATAGACGATCGCGTCCGGCAAGGTGTCGACGCATAAGATCGGCTCCGTAGCGTCGCTTGCAAACGTATCCGTTTCTGCGCCTTGTCAAATAGTTTCATTCCTACCGTATTGATGTGTTCCAATTTTTGAAAAGGATCCGATCGGATACGATCATACGATGACAGCCGATAGCGCGTCGCAAAAGACGGCAGTCAAGCAGCTGTGTGCGGCTTGATAATATAGACTTTAAATTCTGTGCACACGATTTAATATCGTTTAAAGATTTTAAAATCCGTTCCAATCCAATCCCATGCGAGTCTTTTAGTGGAATCTTACTACCGCTTGAGCCCAAAGAGCCTTATAGCTCTGTAGTTTAGTAGACACATAAAGATATACAAAGTTCAACAGGAGGATAAGATCCAATAAAATTGTACACACTTACTTCTAACATCTAAAACCATTTTGAGAAAAGCATTGTGCTCACTATCATAATTTCTTGTTCTCGTTTTCGCTATGCAGTCGTAAAGTTTGTTCTGAAACAGGAGTAATAAGATTTAAAATCGTCTAGCATTGATCCAATTCACCAACTTGTTCCAAGTGACTGAAATACATTCAGTTACCTGCATGGAGTAACGACTGATGCCCAAATGAAATTGTGGCCGTGATCAAGAAAACGACAAAAGATAAAAAAAAAACAAAATAAAAAGTAGTACTTATTAAAAAAAAAACATGGCGTGTTTAAATGTGGACTTGGCAAGTTCGAAAATCTATAATAATATTCTAAAGCAGAAGAGTTTGTTTGTTTGATTGGTTGAACGCGCTAATCTCAGGAAATACTGGTTCAAATTGAAAAAATATTTTTGTGTTGGATAGTCCATCTATCGAGGAAGGCTTTACGCTATATAACATCACGCTATAACCATTAGGAGGGGAGCAGGAATGAAAAATGTTGCAAAAACCGGGATTTTTGTTTCCTTTCGTTTTTCTCTCTTATGTGACGCAGACGAAATTGCGTGGGTCAGCTAGTATTTAATATAAAAATAAGCCGCACCAATAACTAACTACTTACCATTAAAAAAAAACGGAGGTTTGATTTAAAGGTGTGCCCAATCCCAATTGAGGAAGACAGGCGTTGATTTTTATCAAGAAATAGAACTGATGTTTACTTACAGTGGTAGACCTCAAAGCCACAGCCGGAACGCTAGGTATAGACTTGGGCGGCGGCGAGGGCAGCATAGTATCCTTCTTGTTAATGGTCGCGTACACCGCCGCATCTCGCATCTCTGTCTCGCCGTACAGAAAGTCCAGTGGGTCGTACTCTTCATACACACTGCTCGAACCGCTTGATGCTGCAGCATGTTCTGTAGTTTTTTAAAGTTTGAGTTAATTTATGCGCGCAAATCTTGATACGATTCAGCTGTACCTTGCTATCCTTCCCCAGCGACGCCCTAAGCAGAGTTTTGTAGCCCTTAGGGGTTGCCGTCAGTGTGTGGTCGTTTAGTTAATTGTCTTGGCTGAATGCCTTACTGTAATGTATAAAATTGCCTGGTTAAGATGTTGACAATCTCCAAGCTTGCCAATTTAAGTATGCGAAATATTTTGGATTATTTATTGCGACTGGCAACTTTGTTAGCTTAAGCCCAATTGAACCGCCCTTGCAAAACTTTAAATGTAACATATTATACAATGAACCCTTTTAAGTAACCCAAAAATTATTTGCGTAGGTTTTGACTAAGTTTCTTATATTTATTACCCCTCCCCCCCTACCCCTTTTTGTATAGTTTAAGCCCAAACCAAGGTTATTCAAAGGCTGTCATCCCTAGTGATTGCTCTGCATATTCGCAACCAAAGCGCTGTAGAAATCCAAAAGTGGTATCTGGATCAAAATTACTGTTGCACTCGTTTTTTTTTTTGCCAATTCACCTAAAAAGTTTCCATCACATTTTCACAGTGCAGTGAAGGCCATATATTTAGACAATAACAAATACCAGGTGCAACCTTCATAGCAGCAAGTCCAGTGTTATAATTTTGAAATTAGAACATTCTCCATTCTCCCACACAATATTAGACCAATCACGAATGCAATGTTCGAAATTAGAAATATAAATGATTTAAAGTCAGACTGGGTGACACAAACACGTGCAAGAGTCTCGAACATAGTGAATATTGTAAATTACAAATGAATAATGATGATGGACTTAGAATTGAGAATATTTTTTTAATACTTACAAATTACTGCCACGATAGGTGGAGGAGTAGACTTAAAAAGTACCTACATAATACACATAAGAATTCAAACTGATATTATGGATATGATATTTCCTTATAATGCATTATTTTTAAATATATCACGTTTCGTAAAATTGATATTGCAAAGAAACAATGTTTCTCAAGTAACAACACAATGATACAATGTTTATTGTTGTAAGGATGATAAAACGAGTTTTCTACACTCAATATTTTGTTTATATTTGAACCAATGCTGTGTTCAAATCGCTTACGTTTTCAGTTCTTTTACCCTACTATCAAAAAAGGTTATGTTTATTTTTAAATTTTCCTGTCAAAAAGGTACACTCAACCAGGTTTCTGAAAGCCCAATCAGTACAAACCCATGCCAGATTTGCAACATTAGATTTTATTCACCCTAAAACCAGGAAAAAAGCAGATGTCCCACACATTTGTAGTTCAAATAAATCGACAAAATGTAGGGAACCGCTTTTATCGCAACTTCAGATTTTCTTCCATAGTGGAAATTGTTGATAATGATGAATAAACCAAACCTATATCTTTTTTGTTAAAGAGCGCGGATTTTGATATTTCCCTTCCAGTAACTACTATAGCTTATTGAGATTAGTTACCAAAAAGGGTAGAAAGAGGAGTATAACACAGTATAGTAAGAATACATTTCCCAAGAAATACATAATATTTGACCGGCTTTCAGAAACCCCCAATTCTTTCTCAAACCTCGCATCCAAGTCCATATGAGATGAAACACAAACCACTCACCGATATTATTTTTCTCAGTTAGTAGTGGATCAAAGGCTTCAAGCACACTGACTCTTACGCTACCTGCCGCTGAGTTGCGTCCGAAGTCGATGAGGTTCATTGACTTTGGCAGGCTACCTACAGTGTCCGACGCTTCGTTTGACTGAAAAAAAAAATCTTTTCAAGTAGGTACTTCGTTCCACAGTGAATAACTTTGCGCTGGTGTAAATGAAGAAGGCTGGTCAAAACTGATTGCAGATGGCGTATCCATAGCTTAGTTACAATCTGACCAATAAGATCAAACTATTTTGAGAAATAAAATGACATTGACAGATTTTCAACCGAATGATGAGGCATTGTACAAGCTATGCTAGCGCCATTAGATTTACAGTTGTCTTCCCCATTGAAAACATTACTATTTACAATTTCAAACACGTTATTAAAGTCCTAAACATGCTTAAAATCGTAGTACGTACAAACAGAGCTTTAACATATTTGCGTACAAGTTTAGTGGAAACTAAATCACATTCTTATGGGATTTGGCGATCACTATTGAATAGTAACAGATACTAAGGAAAAGTATAGTCTAAACCACCTTTTCGCCTCCTCCATCCTAAATTTAGAATAGAAATTATGGCAAGTTTTTATTAACGTAGGTAGGCAAGGCTGCATTTATTCGTTATCCCTTTTATTGGGCGTCTTAATGCGTGACAGATATCAAATTGATCGATGCAGCTTACAATAAAACTTATTGAGATCAAATTATATTGTACTTAAAAGATTTTCTGATGAATATAGGTAACTAGTAATTTTTCAAGACTAACAACTATTATCTGATTACGTCAATTGATACAAAATATCCCTAGTCAGGCCCCTTATTCACAACCATTCGACTCGCTTCCGATTCGGAAAGTCGTATGTCTATCTCGGTCGTTTTCGTAATGCCAGAAGAAGACAGATATACGACTTTCCGAATCGGAAGCGAGTCGAATGGTTGTGAATAAGGGGCCAAGAGAACAATACATCAATGAATGAATGAATGACATAAAATCGCTATCAGTAAAAACGACAAACTTGTTTACATACAGGATATGCAACTCGTAATCAAATACAATTAGACGCAATTCATAGTAACTCATTATTTGTAATCTTCATCATCCGCCAAGCCATTTCTCAACTATGTTGGGATCGGCTTCCTGTCTTACCAGCAGTACAAGTACGTAGGAATCGATAGGGCTCGATAAGATAAATTTGAAAGTTATTCTCGATAAAATGAGTTTTTATGGAGTCAAAAACTCATTATATCGAGAATGACTGTCAAATTTATCTTATCGTGTCCTATCGATCCCTACGTACTTGTACTGCAGATGCGAATACATTTCTGATATTAATTGCCGAATTCATTTACTTATTTACTCATCCAATATCAAACTTATAAATGTATGAAAACTTCTAAAAAACTACTGATTTGGCATTCAATGAACATAACAAAACAAGTGACAATATGATAATGATCCTCTGGCTTTCCATCGGTAATTAGCCCTGCTACCTGAAGGTCTTGTCTTTATATCATGATAATTTACATTGATTTTAATGCAACAGCAAAAATATAATAAAATATTCCACTCACCGCAATACTAGCTTCTGATAACTTCCTAGAACTATTGCCTTCGACCCTCTCCTTCGTAGGCTCTGATGTAGGTTTGATCACTGCCTGGTTCACACTATTATTGTTCTTCACGACATTACTGTTCGTGCTGTTATTCACCGTATTCACCGGGTTCTTCGCCGCAGCCGGGTACGAGTGCGTTTGATTCAGCTGAGGGTACAAATTCATCGGCCGCGGAGGTCGCGTGATCATGTTTGTTGTGCTATAGTTGTACGCAGGCGGTGCGGGGTACGCGTACGGGGAAGGTGAAGCCATCCTCGTTTGACTGTACTGTACGGGGTACGGGTTCACGGGCACGTACGTTTGTGGCATTTCGGGTGGTACGCCAACTGGGGGCGCGTAGTACGCGTAGACGGGCATCGGCGCCGGCATGGGCGTCGGCGGCGCTGCAGTGGGTACCGGTGTGGGCATAGGCGCAGGCATGCCGTACGGCGTCGGCATGGGGTACGGAGGAATCCCATGATACGGCGGCTGATAGTTGTACGGGTACCCCGGCGCATAATAGCCCGGCCGCTGATTATAGGGCTGATTGTTCATTGTGGCGGCCGGCTCAGTTGTATTTAATGCTAGTTCTTCAGTCTGTTGGCCTAACCTGGGAACCGCAGAGTAAATTGTTAGGTTTTACGTCGAACAATGGCAATAACACACATACATACTAAGGTCCATGTTCACCAAAAAGATGACAGTCTGATTATCTAAAACAGCTGTTTAAAACACATTTTTGTATGGTAATATGTCACATTGACAGCTGTTTTTATAATAGCTAATCAGGCTGTTATCTTTTCGGTGAACATGGACCTAAGTGATTATCCTCTAAACGTATGTTTGGGATAACAATGAAACCCATTAACAATTTCAATTTCGGTACTTTGTGAAAAATCTTAATGACATTTTTTTTACTTTCTTTTTTATGCTTTTTAATACAGATAGATTCACATTGTTTTGTTTTTTTGTAGTAGGTATTTCCGTAACACAAATTAATGGACAATTTTCTTTTTAACGGACTTCAAAAAGGAGGAGGTTCTCAATTCGTCGGAACCTTTTTTTAACCGACTTATAAAAAAGGAGGAGGTTCTCAATTCGGATGTTTCTATGGTTTTTTTATGTTTGTTCGGGCATAACTCCGTCGCTTGCTAACCGATTTGGAAAATTCTTTTTTTGTTGAAAAGGGTATTCTTTCCAAATGGTCCCATAGCCACCAAGTCGGGATCTGATGATGGAATCTTGGCGAAATCAAGGGAAATCTTCAAAATTTTAAATGATAACGTGTTGCGATTTTGGTATTTTCTACAAGTGAAGCATTTGCGTTCGATAAGAACCATTCTACTATCAGATTTGATGATGCAGCCGAGAGTCACGGAACTCCATAATGAGACAATGTATCCTAGTCGTGTTTGGGCTTGTTGTAATTGTAACGGTAGGCATTTTCCATGTATATCATAATATAAAAACTTTTTTGTAAAAAATAATACCAAAAATAACTTCAGCTTCTGAAGTCGGTGACAAAAAAACTAAATCAAGATCTCAGAAGCTGAAGTTATTTTTTCCTTTTTTTTGAAGTCGGTTTTATTTTTTAAGTAATACAATCACTAGTTTGGATGTTGAAAGTATTAAGTAAGTATATAAAGCCACTCTATACCAAGCAAGGTTTGTTTTTATCAAACAATGAAACTTATCGATTGTTATCACATCAGCATTAAAATAATTAAATTGATGTAAGTGATACCTGGATAAAGTGTAAATAGATTTTGTTTTGTACAACAAAAGTGATAATAGTATATACTACAAATACTAAACTTGGAAAAAGACAGGTATCAAATTATCATCTTACTTATTAATGCTAGAACTAGACTCCATAGCAGAAATTATCCAATGTAAAACATAAACTATATATTATTTCACAACAATTGCAACTTACAATCTCAATTATTCACTTAACTATTTAGTAACTAACTATTACCACAGTTAACCACACATGTCCTCCAGAGCTCAAATAAAAAAAAAACAATTAAATTCCAATTTCAAATCTATTAAAAACGAATGATACTCACTTATGAATCTGTTCAATATACTCTTTCAGCTGCACATGCGGTTCTTTAGGCGCATGTTTGCTTGTAGGGCTCGAGAATGAAATCAAGTCGCTGCTATCGTCCCTTGTTGGACTGGTTCCAGTTGATCTGACGAATCAAGACGAAAATATATGAGCATCTCTGCTGTTGCCAGTGACTTGGCTAGTCTGCAAGGCGACTGACATCAGGTATGACTATAATCTTGTTACAAATTTTCATCCCATTTAGCCTCCTTATTGGACGAAATTTCAAACACCCCTAAAAGGAACTCCTGTATAAAATTTCATGATTCTAGACCCAGTGGTTGATACTGTGCATTGTCTGACATTGCATTTAGAATTTTAAAAGTTGATTATTTAAAATCATATTATTAAAAACTGTGTCATACATACGAGGTGTTATACTACATTCGAGATAGTGGTATTTTTTTTTATAATTGCGTCTTACACACGAACTAAGGCATCGTTCACACCAAACGTATAGTCAGCCGCCGATTTCGCAAATGTTTGAAAAATAAAAGCGAATCAGTCGGCGGCTGAAATAAATCTTTCATACATTTTGTACTGGATACTCACAGTCGGCGGCTGATTATACGCATTGGTGTGAACGATCCCTAAGATACGAAATCATGTTTTGCTTTGTTTTGGTTCATTAGCTGATGGACGATTTGCTAATAGGACATTTTGCTATTGTCTTTTTATTAATATTATTAAAAGGACTCGTATTAGTAAATAGGACTATTTGTTATTAGGAGGTTTTGTTGATAAGGGGCTGTTATGACTGGTTTATGAAATTTTAGACAACTTACTGCATCATAGATTACTTACTTTTTATGTATGTATAAGGATTCCATTGTCCGCACTAAGGTCGGTATTACAGAACATTACTCAAAACACAAGCATTACTCAAACTGTATCCAGGCAATGATTGGTTGAAACTAGAAATTTTAATTTTAATCAAAATTTTCTTGTACTTATGTTGATTAGAACTTGATTCGCGACCATAACAAATATGGTTTTACATAGTTATAATCATTAAAATCCACAATACAACCCTCTAACGTACATCTTCTATGAGCACTAGAGAATGTTCTAGTAGACAGAATCAAGATACCAGATGACTTTAAAGTGGTGTTATCTTTATGAGTCATACTGCAAATTGTTATTGTGCTTTTATTACAAATGATTGAGAAGTGTTTAAATAATGCATTGCATTAATTCATCTCCAATAACCAAATAGATCTCATTTTAATCTTTGTTTGATATACATACGTATACCCCTTTTACAAGAGCAGCGGTAGCCCAGTGGTGGCGGCACCGACTTACGAGCAGTAAATCGTGGGTTCGAACCCAGGCAGGCGCATTACTTTGTGTAATTAATTTAATCACCTCTGGTCTCAAAAACGGTGAAGGAAAACATCGTGAGGAAACCGGCATGTCCTAGAACCAAAAATTCGAAGAAATTTGACATCTACCAACCCGCACTGGGCCCGCGTGGTAGATAGATTGACGACCCGATTGGCGTAGTGGTAGTGACACTGCCTTACGTTCTTAGGGTCCTGGGTTCGAATCCCGGTAGGAGCAAATGTTTGTGTGATGAGCATGGACATTTGTTTCCGAGTCATGGATGTTTATATGTATAATAAGTATGTATTTACAAACATAAAAGTACATAATGTAGTATATCAACTATCTAGTGTCCACGACACAAGCTTTGCTTAGTGTGGCACTAGGTGGCGCTGTGTGTTAATGTCCAGCGATATTTATATATTTATTTATTTATTTATAGCCCATATGCAAAATACGCGCTTTGACGGGAAGTTGCGGACACTAGCCCGTTATACAATACCTACAATACAATACCCCTTTTACCAACATTTTACAACCATCACAACAATAACTTTACATGCATTTTTACTTCATCTAAAACTAAGCATATAAAATATTTAATTTTGTTGCCATTATATTTTTTTATCAGAATGACTGACAATTAATTCTTAACCTCATGTATTGTCAAGGCCACACAGTTTATGCCAAAAGATAAACAACATAATTATTATTTGAACACGATGGCTGGATGTTTTGTTTTATTTAAACAATGGATAAAAAATTTAAGCAAAAACCACATTTTATACAATCATTTCATCTTCTCGCTCATTAAAGCCGAGATAGCTTTGGACAATTAGAGAGAAAGAGAAAGAGTACTCTGTCTTATCTATTCTATAAATTAGTACAAGATAATTATGTCCAATCTAATTAATACTGTGAAGGTTTAAATTAAGATATGGGGTTGCTAAAATAAATAATTATGATCTAATAAACACTGTTTATCAAAACACATAACAAGCGTGGCACAACAATGGCCTGATGCAATTACAAAACATGTCTTATCATTTGATGGATGATACCGATTCATTAGTGCACACCCATTTAATACATATTCAATTTATTTACACAAGTATTTCATAGGTTTATTCACCTTGGACCATCCGAGATTGAGCTCCGACCTCGTGTAGGTTTGCGCGGCGGCGGTGGCAGCGCTGGTGGCGGAACGTCGTTCTCCTCCCGCCTTCGAGCACTAACACTGGCCACCTCACGTACATTATCTACACAATATCAGCATGATAAGCCAATCACCAATGATTATTGGGGATATCAATAGTTTTTGTTACAGATAACAGAGTGAAAGAGATAAACATTCCCTGAAATAACAAGTACAAAACAGTTTCAATAACAATTAGTAACCAAAAACAATTTTAAAGTCTCAAATCATTCATCAATTTTCTACATTGATCAGCATATATTTTCATACGAATATAAAGATACAGTTATCATGATTCCATTTAATCAGTGCCCCATTTACTTCAAAGGTCATTGATCTTCCACTTCCCTTCTGATGGATGTATGTACAGACATTTTGCTGAACTGACAATGCTTATTAATTTTTCTTGTTTAGACTGCGTCAATTGATCTCGTTGTGCCAATAAAAGGTCAGTTAGTCACTACAATTACTGTATTGGGAGGCTTTGTGTGTTTGTGCAACCAATTGTTACAAACAATACAATTTTAAAATTAAATAGTTTAGGTACCTACCTGTTAGATACATTATCATTTTATTTTATGAACAGTTGAATTCTTCTAATAATAACTGTACCTACAGGAAAGTTTGATTTAACTATAATTTTAAACTGATATACCTAAGTGAATATCATGTTATCACAGTGAATATAAAAAAATACTTGATGTTTAATATTGGGTTATTTATCTACAAAATGGAATTAACAATGCAACAATAGACATTTCAAACCAAAGGAATAGAAATTTCTATTGTAGTCTGTTTAACTTTATTACTATAACAAATGCCAGAACTTTTGATGGTATGGAAAAGCCGCATTCTACTTATAATACTTGATTAGGTTTTAGGACGAACTAAAATATTTAACTATCTAAAACTGTTCTAATACAGTTGGCAAATTAGTAATCAAGTTAAATTAATGTTTATGTTTAGTTGTTGCACTTTATGTTATAATTGTTATTTCTTGCAATTATTTTGAATGCCAATAAAACCAATTGACCTTTTAGCTTTATAAATCTGCTATACATTATATTCAATGTTCACATAAATTTTTCATAGCAACAGTAAGTTAATCAAAATAGTTTTGTCAATATCATTACTTTTGCACTGGTTTTATTAACCTATTTACGTTACTGGGAGGCATTCACGGCGACGGTTATGATATCAGGGTGAATACCGAATTATGTTATCATTAATACAACACAAAAGGTAGTTGTGTTAAAATATTTGCTAAAACCTTGGATCATCAGTAATCTCGCGGAGTAAACAAAGTTACGTCAGTTACCTGCACTAGATAGTAGCTTCTGCCTACGGAACTGATCCAGAGCCAGACTTTCTAAACTCAAAGCCTGGGCCTTCTCCAAATCCGCTTGGAACTGAAGATCGTAGTCAGACATTATGGGACTCCCTTCAATATGTATCTACAACATTCACAAAACGAGCGTGGGAATTAAAACAATAATACCACTGTTTAGCGATGAGCACATAACACTACACAAAAACATTAAATCCAAAGATGTAGGCGGTATACGAGCGGCTTTCATCATATCGCCCTTTGTCTTACCAAAGGAATCTTCCCGATAACGCTCTATTTGCTTAATTTTCACTACATAATACAATTTTGAATGAATCTCGGCTCGATTTTATTTTATTATTTTACTGGGTCAATTCAATTTGTATGCATCATTCGAAAGATAATACGGCTAAACATGGAATGTATACTCCTAATGGTTTGACAGTTGAATTCCCTTCTCATTTGGTGAAAAAGAAAGAGAAGCGACGACAAAGGCGACTTTTTATATTTAGCTTCCTATTAATGGTGACGTGACTGTTTTTCAAAGAGATTCTCAATCGACTAAATAACTAATCGACTAAACAAGTGAACACCGAATGCTTTTTTTATTTATAAAATCTCTTTTACTCCGATGAAGTAAAACTAATAGGCACAATGACATGTTTTCCCCGTCATTATGACCATCATACGTTTTGTTCTGAACCTTATGCAAGGTCAACCTCCTTTAGCACACGGTTTTTTTTAATACAAGGCAAAGATAAGAGGGCGATATTTTTTTGTCTACTTTTGACAGTTGTTGTAGAAATCGTTTCTTGACTTCTAATGTCAAAAAGTCTACAACACATCAGACCTAGACAAGCGGGTTTTTTACAAAAACATATTATTTTTTTGTACGCGATTTGGTGAAAAACATGTCGGGGTCCTACCGTCGCCATTTCCTCAGTTTCTATGCTGAGGAAAATGAAGGGAAGGTCAAAAGGAACGCTGTACTAGCTCTAACCGAGGCTTTCAATCTCTCCGAAAACGAGTTCCTCGAAAACTATATACTTAGTAGGTAACCAAATAGATGGTGCAATATCTGTGCCAGGAGCTGAGCAAGGATCTGTTTCCTTACACATCACATGGTCTGCCTGTTCTCGTTAAAGTAGGTAAGTTCAATCCAGGTTAATTACGCCTTCCAACTAGTTAGGTACCTTGTAAAAATAATGGGCAATCTTATAAGTGGATCAAAGTTCTGCTGACAGGATATTACCAAAGGGGTGTTGGCTAAGAGCAAAACATTTGTATTGGCCAAACTACAATAGCAATTTTTAATGCAATTTGTTATTGTTGTTACAATAAACACAAAGTCAGTTAATTTCCCTCATAAAAACCAAAGTTTGAGTGGCCCGAGTTAGATAGTGTGATAGATATTTAAGTTCTGTTGTTTCAGGCTGAAACCGCGATGGATCCTGTACCCGAACGCTAAGGCAGGAAGGCAGACTGTGGCAACTAGGTACCAGCGAAAGTTCAGCCTCCCAAGACATATTGGGAGCCATTAACTCTACCCATGTACAACTCTGTTACATTGTGATAATGCGAAAATAAACATATAAACTACATCTTTCAAATGTTTCATTATTATTTTTGAAATCGAGAATTCACTTTGTTTGTCATTATAGTTAGAGAGCCGACGATACTAAACCTTGTTTGATAACGATTCCCAGACTGATTATGTACTTAGAAAATACCAACGCAAATCTGAAAGATCATCAATTTCTGTGAAAGAAAAACGACTGCTGCGTTTTCCAAACAGTGCAGAAAGTGATTGCTTGGTTCCTGTCGATTTGTACTGATTAAATACACGTGTCACGATCATGTGCGAATCATTTTACAAGACTTGGGAGTCTTTATCACACAAAATAATAAAATATATATTTTTTAATTGCGCCTCTCGGTTTTGCATTGCAGCATCGCCATTTCTTGTTCCCCCATTAATAATAAAGTAATTAATTAAATAATTATTATATATATCTTCGGGGAGTCTTATCAGACTAGGTTTAGTGTCGTCGGCTCTCTATCTAGTATGACATAAAGTTTACACTTCATCTGAGTTCGACACAGATTAAAAACTATACGTTTCGTTGTTGCTTTAAGTTACGTTCAAATGGTGATAAAACCTGCGCGTTTGACACATTTTTTTGGTTAACTAAACGTAAATATTATCGTAGGATTTTTAGAATATCTACATCACTAGCTGCGTCTCCGTTGCCATGGAAAGTCATTCAATGTCTTTGTCTTCTTACAAACTCGAGTCTATGGGTCGCCGCATGCTCGGGGATGTCCAAGACTCAAGACATGTCAAGTTGTATGGAAAAGAGTTTTGTCGAGTCTTGGTAGAGTAGAGATAGAACGCCATGCTACGCCGGCAGGAGAATGATGACTTTATATACCTCCATGACCCTTGTACTATTCAACGCATTGACAAGCAATTAAGCACAATGTTTCACGTGCGATACATAGAGGCTTATCGTAAAACGTGATGTAACACACCGATAAAAAGTCGATCTCCTGAAATTATTATTTTAGGTAAAGTTGCCGGCTTCGTGAATGATACTTTAACACTTCGTGTTTTTTTAGTTTCGTAGATCTGATGTTTTATGATTCCTAAATAAGACTTAAAAAAATTGAGGTTTTGAGTGGTCAGTATCCAACCAACCCGATTATCTCCATGACAACTGTTACTATTGGCGAGCATCACTAATGGTACCGTACAGAAACACAGTATAAAAATTATATTTAGACTATGGAAATATTCGTTGAAGTTTGCGACCACAGATTAAAAGTATTTCTGTTCGGAAAGAAGAAAGCTTGCGTCAAGATAGCCCGCACAATTCAAACTTTTTTGGGCTGGGTCACAGTTGGGTTCATTCAGCAGTACACCGCTCTTTTTTAAAGTATTTTCTCGATTATAAAAAACCGCGAGATGTATACATAAGCGTAAAAAGGACAGTGTCTGCAGTTTTCAGTTTTCCCTGAATAGGTCTAGGTATTCGATTTCCCTGATTTCAAGATACAGCTACTAGTAAGTTGAAAACCGGTATCTGCGTTTTATCAAGTTTAGCGGTGTTTTTCAGCAGTAGTGGGTATTTTAGTAGAATAAAATATGTGTAAGATGAGAGTAGTAGGCCGTACAAATCATAAAATGCCGTGAGAACCCATTTATTTGTTCACACTTGCGTCATAGAGTAGCGTGACTTCATTTTATTCGACTTCAGTTGATCCGGGTCTGCTGACCTGGATCGTCTCGAGGCGAAGTGAGTTGTAAAACCAATACGTTTTACGTTTTCGTTTTAGTGCATCATCAATACAATTCTTCAGTGATGTCATGATTTCACGAAATTGATAGACACACCGCCGGTAAAGGCCAATACCGCATGATCAGATTGCTCACGCGCGCAGAAAGACTGTAGTTTTCATCCTCGGCTATACAGTGTGTGAACAACAGACTCTTGCCGAAGCCGTCAACCAAGCCTCCTGTATATCAGACTAAGTAACTACGCAATTTATTTTGCTGGGAAATGATTTTTCACCCCACTGTAACGCACTAACACACAATGACTACATGTAATAGGGGAGACCGGGTACAAAAGTAACACTTTGTACTTTGACACTGGTTTCTCGATATTTAATATATTTATGATGAAATGAATATAGCCACATAATACCTTCGATTGTGCTCTACAAATTTGTATATAAATTTACATCATTATTTGCTGTTTATTGTGAGTTACAATGCTTTAAAAAAAAAACGACGATTGTTACTTTCGACCCCGGGGCCAGGACGAAAGTAACACGGTGTGGGTCGGAAGTAACATGGTTAAGGTGCATGTAATAAATATGAAATGCTATATAAAATCAACTTATTTATTATAAAACACACAAAAAAACAAAAGCAATCTTCTTCGTCACATGAATTATTGTTATGATCAATGTTTTCTTTTACTTTTAACTTGCCTTCTTTGGTCTTTTTCCTTTTCCGTTTTGTAGATGTATCAGGTTGTAAATTAGTTTTTTGGCTTTCATTCTTTATTAGTATTCTTCTTCAATCGCATTTTTGCGATTGGAGAAGAATGCAGCAATGATATACTCGTATTTATCAGTAACAGCTAGAGGAAATGCTTTTTTGACAATACCAGGAATGTAATGTAGTCAGCGTTTGACCAGGATTATTTCGCATCTAGTTGTCTGTAGCTGTGTTTATCATTTTTTGAATGGTAATTTTCTTATGTATCAATACAATGTCACATGGCAAACATTGTACATTTGTGCCAGGGCTCTAATTGTGGCATTCTCTTTGAAATGCTCGTCAGCCGCTTTTATGTACACGTCCATAATTATGTCAGTGGTCCTTCTTGGTGTCTTCCTCACTCGTTGTCGCGGCATTCTGTTAGTAAATAAAAACAATAAAAATAATAAATTAATTAACTTAAAAGAATAAGGGAATCATACGTATTGCATTATGGGGACAAAAGTAACATGTTACTTTTGTACCCGTAGTGCTGTGTTACTTTTGTACCCAACCACGATTTTGTTAATTCATGAATGCCTGCATAAAAATAGAACTTGCTATTCCAAAATCAATAACAACACCGTGTAAACAATCTAATTAAAAATTACACTGCAAATAGTCACATTGATATCACCATTTGAACACTACGTGAACACTAATGAGTAAATGACAAAAAACTTACTTCTGGTTCTTAAAATCACGTGGTGTCCTCTAGCACAACTTTACGGCACGGAGCGAGCGCCGCGACTAAATATAAGCGAGGGGAGCATCACTGGCTGTCTCCTGACGGTAGCAGAGCAGCGTTTCGACCATTTGATATACCTACAGAGCGTTTGTTACTTTCGACCCGCCGTTACTTTTGTACCCGGTCTCCCCTACACTTAAAACATTGTGCTGAAGGATCATGGAATTCATGGATAGATTAAATATTTCCGTAAGTACATAACGGGAGCGAAGCCGCGAGCAAAAGCTGATCCATCCAAATCCAAACTTCCAAATCCAAATCCAAATCCAAACTAATATTATAAATGCGAAAGTAACTCTGTCTGTCTGTCTTTCTGTCTGTCTGTATTTGCTTCACGCCTAAACTACTGAACCGATTTGTGTGAAATTTGGTACAGACATAGTTTGGAACCTGAGAAAGGACATAGGATAGTTTTTTTTTATCAAAAAATAAAATTAAAAATAAAATTTATTGCGGACATACAGCGCCATCTATTGGTCAAGAGTCGGCAATGTGGGTAAAACCAAAAATCTGGCGGAAGTCACTATTCCACGCGAACGAAGTCGCGGGCAAAAGCTAGTCTAAAATAAAAGAACAAAAATTTGTTAGTAATATTTTATTTTGACAATATTTAATTGTATGAAGACTGTTGAAGGGATAAAGTGCTATTATGTTACTTTAGCGCCAGTCCTTTCGATGTTATTTTACCAAGTATTTCATCTCCATCTGAGTTTGCATCACTGTCAAATCTATAACCAGTAAGACTGGTAAATTGTTTTCATTTGCAATATTCTAACTAAACCCCATTGTTTTTGGAGTTTTATTCAAATTCAACTAATTTAGGAGAGATGCAACGCACGTGACTAAAAAGAAGAAGGCTAATATAATACAATAATGGAATGATACCAAATAGAAAAAGAGGTAAATTATACCATGACGGCTACGCGGCTGACTGAAATAAAAATCCTATTGCGCCCGGCCGACCCCAAGTAGTAGGTAGGTAGCTAATCTTGGAAAAGAGCAGGGAGATACTTAATTGAAATTAAATTATTTTGACAATTCATTATTTTCGCAAATTCATTCGGTGACATTAATATTTTGCTTTGAATTGTTACGCTATATACTGTATCTGTTTAGGATCCTCAATTTGTCAAAATATACTTTTGTATTCCGACACAGATCTCGTATTTATAGAAGACTATTTCGAAGCACTTTGTGGACTAAGTGACTTCTATTTTATTGTCTGTTAGAAATTGTTTAATAGTCTTTACTATCATGCGTCCTGTTTTGGGTTGCGATAAATTACGTACAGCTTGCGGAGCACCTGAAAACGCAGAACGCTTTAATATTTTTAACAGACGTCTACCATTTAGTATAATATTTATCTCAAGGGTCAGCCAATACCTGAAGGCCCCGGGGGATTCGGGTCCGGAGTGGTTGACGTTTTTCGTTTCGTACGTTTTTTTCTCATTACTTTACGTCGAGTGCTAGTAATTCCTTTAGTCGGCGAATTCTTTACTTGCGCATCTGGATTTGACTTAACCTTCGATATCATTCGGCGTGTTACTGTAGCCCTTTGTGCAATAAATGTAGTCCTTCTCCTATAAGGTGAATTATTTCTGGTTGAATTTGTGAGAATTGTGGGAAAGTCCTCGCTTTTATCAGACCTTGATGACTGAGCTTGATAACCGTGCTTTTTAGGCGCATATAAACTTTTGGCCCTCTTAGTTTTCATCTTCCTACGGTATGTCTTTACTTTCTTAACGTCTAATTTTATGTGAGGCTGTTCTTCATCGTCAGGTTCGATCCCTTGACGTCGTCTCTGTGAACATTTTATTAAAATTTTCGTAACTTGAACATCCAAGAGCTTAATTATGCTACTTCATATTAAACCACAGACGTCAATTCCCTAGTACCCTACAACCAATAAACACAGATGTAGGGATCTACCGTAGGTACAGTCCCACTTCGCTAAATATGTTTAGGATCCATCAACCTATATTCAGAGTCCGTAGCTACTACCTACTGAGAAATAGGTACTTACTTGATGGAAAAACCCAATCACAATCAAACACTGACCGATCTGGAAATCGAATCCAGGACCTCAAATCAGAAGTCGCGCTTGCGGCCACTAGACCAACGAGGCAGTCATTACCTGAAATGGCATGTATCCTTATGGACCGACGCCGACGACGTCCGGCGAGCCATATGGCATTTGATGAAGCATACGTAAGTACCTACGTAGGTACAAACAGGTACATCTATATTATTATATACCTATAATAATATAGATGTAGCTGTTTGTACCTTCTCCTTATAATACCTTAATAAGTATACCTACTTATTAAGGTATTATAAGGCGAAGGCTTTTCAATATTAATTACCTTTTCATAAAGCATATCTTCCACATCTTGTCTATTGCAGAATTCCAATATTTTCTTGCAGACTGTCCGCAAGTTTCTTATTCTTTCCTTCTTCCCTTTACCTATTACGTATTTGTCTACTTCGTCTAGTCTTAGTGTTCTGAAAAGTAAATTTTACAAGTTTTGTATGAAGCTAAACCGATTGATACAGGTTTTTAAACGGCTAATCAAATCAAAGTTGTGATAAAGATGCCATCAGTGAATGGACTATAACTATCAACGCACAATGGTCCACCTCAAGGGCTAAGTGTGGAAACCTATACCCCATGATAGATAGATAGACTATAACTTTGACAACTCATAATAATCTCGGAAACGAGACACTTCAGTACATTGTCTAATGATGAGACAATGTTCTGAAGTGTCTCGTTTCGTCTCGTCGATAGCTGATATCAATACAAACAAGTTTTGGATAAGACTCTCATCCAAAACTTGTTTGTGTTGATATCAGCTATCGATTAATACAGGGTTTATGCACCACATCAACTTTGAAAAAAAAATGGAGGAAATTAGTGTCTTTTTATCAAAACCGACAGGTTCGATTCCTGGCTAGAAATATTTATGTTTAAAAACCCAAGTTCCGATTATGGGGGCAGAGATACTTATACTTCCGTATGTACAGTTGACAATATTTCGAGAGTTTACAATTTCGCTAGAGAGTTATATTGCAATATAACGTGTTTGACAATTTTACGGTGACATATAAGCATCATCTTAATTGGCGCTCCTTTCAACAAAATGTCTACCTACAGGTAGGTACTTACACAGTAAACATGTTTGTTTACTTACACAGTTAATTTATTGTGTAGGTAGGTAAACAAACATATGGGGGTTCTAAAATGGAAACTTTAGCAGAACTTAATATGAATCACGTTAAAAATTAAAATTCTTAAAATGGACTTTATGAAAATGATTTTAAAGAATTTATTTTTTTTATAATGTTCTGCTAAAGCTTCCATTTTAGGCCCGCTGGACGATCTAATACATACTTACTTGATGACTTTTGGTTTGGTCATGATATTGTCAGCGTCCTTCTCGTCAAACTGCATGGCCGTTTCCCAAATACCCTTGAAGAGTAGTCTTCTGTCCGCATAACTTTCTTCCTTTGTCATAGTATCCATTCCGTCAGTGCTACTGGCCCGCGCTGTAGGAAAGTTAAATAAAGGAAAATGTCTTGTTAACAGACTGTGTTTTTTTTTTTAAGTAAAAAAAATGATTTTATATTATTTTATCATTTTTATGTTTGATTTTTATGTTTGATTTTTATTTTATTGAGATTATTCAATCTCGATAAGTAAAATATTTTTTTGAGTTTGCCTTATCACAAATGTCACGATGACATCATGAAAAGAATCAATATATTTAGGTATTCTTTGGAGGTGGCATACATTATTTTATTTGAAGTGAAGACTTCTTTAGGCGCTTTGAGCTCTTTTTGGGTAAATAAAAATTATGAAACTCGCGTGACCGTCACCTAACGTTTCGCAGCACTCGTAGCGCTACGGCCGGCGGCGGCGTAGCACCACTTATCGTTAGTTCACACAGAAACGCGCAGCGTCGATTCGCGTCGCGGCTTGGTGTCAATTGACCCTTAGGGGTGCGCGGGGTACAACCCCTAACAGATATACAGGGTGTTAACCACCTCATCACAAAGCCGTTAACCAAGTATTCTGTATATCAAACTAAGTAACTTTACGCAAAAAATATTGCTGGGAAACAACTGTTTTTTTTTGAGGTTATAAATCATTTTCTGTGGTAGAACTCATTGTAACGAACTTAAAACATTGTGCTGATGGATGGATTGAATAGTACGGGGGTGTTAAAAGTTAAAATCTTACAAAAAAAAATCTTTTATATAAAAAAACCTGTCTAAAAGTTGTAACTTTGACCCCCCATATCTCCGTAACTAGAAGGTTCCCAGGTACGGTGTGGAACAAAAAATTGATCGTAATAATGGGGAGAACAAGTGCCTTCTGGCTTCGTGAAGAGGTGTTTTACACCCATTAGATTAAGTACTTACTTTTCACTTCTATCGGCAGACCCCAAAAAAGACTGCCTTGTATGTTTATTTTTTCTTTTTAAGTCCAAGTTGAATATTTAAGACTGGGTTCGTAAATTTATATAATTGTTTCTTGTATCTTCTTAGCGACGGATATGGCAGTTACCTAGGTAGATTTACTTGATTGAATTCTATTTGGAAATTATAAGGAGCTTAAAGTAGAATTTGGAGGGCACACAAAATGATGGCCCTAACATATTGTGACCGGCGGCGGTGCCGGCCGCATGAATAAAGCAGGCGCCGCAACAAGTTGTTACGAACTTGCGAAGTAGTGGGTCGCCTTGTCGGTCGTTCAGTAGGCGGGAAGCTCTTGGCGAAAGCTTTCCTCCAACAAAAAATACACACGCGCTCATGTTAAAATATTGTTGAGTGAGTGAGTTTTCTTTTAGTTTGGTCTTTATAATGGTCCTTCGAGCCGGATATCAATAAAATAACTTGTTTTCTTTAAACCTTTTAATTAATCGTTGCGATGCCGAAAGATAGGACTTAATTTAGTTGGGACAAATAGTTATTTTTTTAATTTACAAACGGTGAAATGTCGAAACCATGGCTGTTAAATACGACCCGAACACTTTGTGGGTGGCTCTCAATCAATATGGTGATGGCAACATCTTCGAGGTGTATCCTAAACTCTTGGCCCAGCTGTACCTTCAAGAAGAGGCTGCAAGACAAGACGGTGATACAAGTGAGGCGGAGAAACTGGTCCTTCCCAGTGACAAGGATTATAGACTGCAGAAATATTTTATTCTTGTTGAATTACAGAAGGAATTGGAAGAGTAAGTTTTAGTTCTGAACAATAGTGAAGAACCGACAGCCTTTTTACTAGCCCTAATTATAGATTGCTGTATGATATATCCTGCTTATCTCTCTACAAAACGCTGCACTTCTGAATTCAATTCGAAAAAACCAATTACCCTAACCAAGCTAAATCAGGTACCTAATCAGTTATTGCAGAATGAGGAAGTTCCGACTGTTCCGAGACAAAACTCATTAACGATTAGATTAGCTTCACGTTAAACAAACTGCTATAAACCAGATTGCGTGGTCCTACAACACCCTACGGCCGTGACCTACACACATAAAACACCCTAGGTTCACCGCTTGAACATATCAGACACCTTGTGAATGACGCTACAGTAATTGGATGGAACACCAATGCTACCTAGCTAGTTCTAAATATAGAAGAAATACCCATTGTTCATTCGTAACAGCCAATTCCATGTAATGTCAGGTCGAGGGCACTGTTTTCTCGGGTTGTTGAAAAGCCTGTTTTCAATCAATATTTTTTTAAATTGCGAAATGGGCTTGCTCTTGAACTCGGTCACGCCTGATGGAAATTAATGAGGAACTACCTAATACTGATACTGTTGGCATGCGTTTTCCCACTTCTGGGCAAAGGCTTCTGACCCATGACTTCCAGTGGTTTCGATCCGGAGCCGACGCAATGTGGTCTATGGTTTTGTGTAGCTCGTCTCGCCATCTTCTACGAGGTCTGTCGCGACGCTTTCTGGCTGTATAAGGGCACCAGAAAGTGTTTATTTTGACCCAAAACTCACTAACTCGTGGCCACTGGCCAGTCTAGTCCCAATTTCAGCTTAGCGGCTTCTTGAGGACAGTCAGTAATTTGTGTTTTGGAGTGCAGTGCGTACATGGTCAGTTAGTTTGATACCTAGAAGGTTGCGTTTCAAGAATACATCGTAGGTATGATATGAATTTAAATAACTGTCTGAGAAATCTTAACAAGTAGGTATCACCTCAACTGCCTCGCCTTACCGAAATAATAATTCCAAAAAAAATACTCAGCGTAACTGCCCCTGAATTTGAATGAATAATTTTTGATGACTGACTTTAGCGTAAGTTACGTAAGAACCACATACTTACATATGGTTCGATACGAGAACGTATGTAACGTTGCATGTACAGACTCAATACCATTATTTCAGTGAATGCATCGAAATACCGACAGCACTAAATTGTGCGGTTTGGTGGATAATGCGAAATCGCAGTGCATCGCTCACGCTAGAAAGGAACTTTATACACTATGTTTTAGATCATAATCAAAAAGAAAATCAAGTAATTATGATAGACCAAAAAAAAAAAAACTATATTTTTAGTGACTCTGGTTTCTGAAAGCTAAAGGCTTGATCTTGCCCTCCTTAATACCTACTGAGAAAGGCTACAGGATTCTATCAAAACCAACAACCTATATAGTATGCTATTTGAAGTTCGATGGAGGTCCTACTTTGATTTATTATCCCTAAACTAAGTGCTGGCCAGAAACAAAATACTTCAGGTACTTACAATTAAAAAAAAAACACAGGCCGTCAAAACAGTTGCAATAAGTCACAATAAGTGATATCTTATGTCAAACAAATAAAACATATTGAACAGATCACGTCCCAAAAAAATCAGCCAAAGAGATCTATACAAATTATTTAGCGTTATTTATTATATTACTTAGTAGTTATTTATATTAATCAACCCAAGAAACTTTCACGAACTTCTATATCGAATACTAATGGGAACATTGAATGAAACCAGATATCCAAACCAAATAAAATAGTATCGAAAGATATTTTTTTAGAAAATGGCTCAATGCAACAAATGGACAAACAATTAGACCAACAGGGTCCTGCAGAGGCGTAAGTGTATGATTGATGTACCTATTAAGTATAACTAGGCACGAAGGCAAGTCCCCCATAAAAACAATATCGCTAGCTAACGCACCTATTACCTTACCATCACAGTCTTTTAGATTTTCTCTATTACCGAATGTGAAACCCATAATTTTCAAATTAAACCTGCTCCATAATGAGGTTATTCATAACTCTTACAATGTAACCAGCATTGTTATTTACAAACGTTCGATTCGATTTCAATTAGTGACGAATTAAAATGAATTCCAAGCGTTTGTGAGTACCTACGGGGGTAGGACTTCATTTACAAACCGGGCAAAAATCTTAGTGACTTAGGGAAAACTTCTGTACATCAAGTCGTCTCTTTACTTAGGGACGAAGATGGTAACAAGGTGCCTAAGCCATCATTGGAGGAACCGGTGGAGGAATGGGCGCCATGGTCCCTAATAGTGGCCACCAAGAATCCACACGCACCAGCACCGGTCTCTGTCAAACCATCGCACGGACCTGCCTGGGATATTGGACAGGTAGGTAGATATCAAAATGTGATATATAGCTGTAAAAGCTGACATCGAGGCTGACATCTCTACTTGGACTTCAATGATCTTCATCTTCAAGCGTTCAAAAGTCAATCCGAGAAGGATCAAACCAGGGCAAGGAACCGAGAACAACAGTTCAAAGGCTTTTTTCATAAACCAACGATTTTACCTAAATTCTTCTATGTTAAGCTTAATTTTTGGTCTAACTCCTAGTCTATTACAATTAAAAACTTAAATATGCAAAAGTTAGCCACAATAACGAGGCCTGTATAACCTGTATTGTAACAAAAACTATTTCAAAGATTCCTATTAAGATAGCAAACGAGTCCGTAACAGTCAAGGCTTGAGTTATGCTAACATTATCTGAGCCTTGTAATGCTGTATTATGAGGAAATAATGGTGTTTCAGTTATAGAAGTAGGCGTTGATATTTTTACATTCATCGCTTTTCTTTGCCTAAAGAATATATTTGCTTCACACTCTGCAGGCACCTCCTACAGGTTAAAAAAATGAAAGGAAGGAAGGAATATGAAATGCACCCGAAGCACCTGGTTCTTTATGTTGAACAAGGGCACGGGGAAACCAGAAATCGCGGGGAGAAATCTAGAAAGGACCACTGCTCTCGTGAATTTCGAGTGTGACATTTTGACAACTATTTTAGAATTTCAAAAATTATAGCGCAACTTCAATCCTAGCTACTCTCAGCGGACTGTGTCAGTTCACATTTGGCTACTTCTATTTACAGGTGCTAAAAGCGGCGCGTCTACTGTGCAAACCACCGCGGCCCGTTGAATTCATCGACGAACAAGAGATGCGTTGGGTGTACTCTCTCATTTATGAAGTTTTTCGATGTGAGTTGAAAAAGTATTTAGTCACCTCGACAATAACTACACACCCTAAAGTTTTCAATTTATTGGTCTCATAACTCTCAACCACAAATCCCTCGAGAAAGTTTCTGCAGGCGAAGCCGTTGAAATAGAAAATAAACCCATAAAAACCCATATAGCAGGGAATAAAAAAGTTCCCTTGCGTGAACCTACTTGTAAATGCCTGACAAATAGCATATTTTAGTCGCAAAGCATTCATTTAACATCACGAGTCGAAGCGAAAGTCGAATAAAACTGAAGTGTCACGAAGTTCCAAAGCGGCTTGTGAATTAACAGACGCTATGCCAAGCTAGTTTATTGCAGTTACAAAGCGTTATTCAACTTTATCAAGTTGATGCCTGCACGATAAAGTTGCGATAGATAGCTTGATAACTTAAACTAGTTTCAGTGCTATTATAAATGGCAGGTATTTTCATTTTGGTGTCCCTATCAGCTCGCTTGATCTGAAAAACTTAGTGTAGTCTCTCGCTAAAGTTTGCCAAATTTTTGCAATATTGGAACTCGCTCAAAATTCCCATGAAACACCGGAAGAGTTTCAGTCACGAAAAATATAAACTGCGGATATATTTCATTGTTGTACCTATTCATGATGGAATTTGGAACTACCAAGAGGTACAATAAATTTTTGATAGTAATAAACAACAAATTGAACTTCTGAATTCTATGCGACTCTACTCAAGACATCCTGAAACTATATTGTTAAACGCTAAATTGTCGATCTGAGCTTTACAAAAAGATATAAATCTCTGTTTAACATCACCTGCGTCTGCCTCGGATTTTCCCAACTGTTTTGGGGCAGCCTCTCTGCAACATCATCATCTGCCTAGGATTTCCCAACTACTACTTTAGGGTCAGCCAAGCACGTATCCAGAGTTTTGGTTCGGGGGGAGGGGGGGGGGGATTTTCGCTTTCTAGTTCGGATGGTTGGGTTTTCTATGTATTCTCTTTCCCGTAACGGCAGGTGCCGTTGCACCCTGTGGCTGGCGACTATGGAACAGTGTAAACAATTTTTGTAATCACTATAATTTACGTACTTCGCAGTGGTTATTTTCAGTCAGATTTCAGGGGTGGATAAATCCCAACTATCCCCTCCCTTGTATACGTGCCTGGGGTCAGCTTACCGATCAAACCGAATGCAAGTTAATACCAGTCCAGTATTATTACAGGACGACTTCATAGCTGACCTCCACCAACCAGTTACTATGCACCATGGCACTTTGGTAAGACTGGTTGTCAGACCTTCGGAACTTTCGGGCTTCTGACTACCTTATGTACAATTTCGACCGGTTTCTAGATTTCCAAAAATTCTAACTACATTCTACAATGCCAGCTAAAGATTTATCTACTGTAATGCCAATATTATATCCGTGTTTGCCGAAATAAAAATGCCATGAATTCTATGCTATTTGCCCTTTTTATTATTCAGCACTTTGGATGTCTACCCATATAGAAGTTTTCGGTCACGCGACATATTATTTTGCGGTTTTATTTGAACTTCGCTTTCGTTTGATTTATTTTTCAAAATAACGAGTTGATGTTTTCAGATAAAACCATATTGGATCAAGCTTTAGAGGACGTAGGATTTATGCAAATTAATCGCGAGGTGAGTTATTGTTATGTTTTGATCTTCATATCCGCTCCTCATCTTGTGTGAAATATTAATATAGTGTCTAAATTGGCGAGGTAAAGCCCGAGAAAGGTCACACTTTAGAGAAATATAGAGTAAGGTCTATCCGTGGTTGTTAAGACTCGGTGATGATAACACATAAATAATCGTATGTTAAATAATCGCACTGGTCATTGTATTTCAAATCATCTGGAACGTTCAGCTAGCTACAGAAAGTCTCTCGGTTTTGAGGGTGGATCTGTCGTAGTAGGACAAAATACAGGATACATACTGGGTCCGCTTACGATCAATTATATGTTTATACGAGCTATAGATTATACAATAACGAACACAAGACATCAGTGTATGCAGCATTAAAATCGTTACAGTTGGCATAAAATCACCGACATAAATTGTTATGCCGTTCATGAACTTGTAAAAAGATTGACAAAGGTCTTTTTATACCCGTTGTGGTTGTCAAGGCTGTATATTGAGCCCTCATTACCGAGCAGTAATAACTACCCGTTAGGGTAGGTTCGACAAGATGTTACAATAAAAAGTATGCCCCATCTAACTCGCATTACGCCCTTCTCGTGACCGAATCCATTTCTTTTCGAATGTTAAGAATGCTCACGAAAATGAGCCCTATATTTACGACCATTTATTCTTGTAAGCGAACGAAAAAATCGTCATTTTGTAGATTTCGAGACTGATAAAACGGTTTCTATTAATAAAAACACGAATCGGCGTGTACGAGAAGTTTTAGGAAGACACCATTTAATTTGATAACAAATTAAATACTTAACACTTTGAATCCGAATTTTAGGCGCTGTAATGTAACATATTATTCCGCTGCATGATTTACGCTTGAATTTTCCCTGTATGAGAGTTTGAATTAGTAGAAGGATAAGGAAACTTATCGATCAAACCTTACTTTTGAAGATCGACTAATTTCACTTGCATTTTCACTATAAAATATCTGTATGTCCAGTTTATGGATCACCGTCACACAGTATGGCTGTTCCTAATGGAATTAACAAGAAGGCAATGGGCAGCACGAGCAAGGAGCGAGATAGATCGTGCCACAAAACTGCTGGATGAAAACGGGTACCCCTTCAAAAACATCGAAAATATCATATGGGAGCAAAGGGTTCACCTTGCTGCCTCCATAGCAAGGATCCGCATCAAAAATCGGGCGTTCTCGTAAGTTGTACGAATGTTTTTATCTGAAATGAGTCTCTTCATATGTTGTGGCCTCATATAAGTTTTTGAGCTTTGTTTATTTTTAGTGCAATATCTTAAATTAGGAGGAGAAAGGGGAGGCCTTTGCCTAGCAGCGGAACATTATGTAAGGCTAACTGAACAAAAAAAAGGATAGGTGTTCTGCAATCAGATGGCAAAATATCCCAGAATTTAAGGACAACATCCAAATCCTGCAAAAACTATGAAAGTGCAAAAAAGTACGATAATCTTACGGGAAAAACATCCTCAACATGTTTTGCTATGAAGAGAGTCTAACTAACCCGTCCAAAAACCCTTTCAAAGCTTAAAGCTTTGCACTGAGGACTAAAACAGCGACTTCACATTTTCGATCTTCAAAAACAACGCTTGATCATCAACAAGGATTGGTCGTACTTAACTGTCACAATAAAAAATGTTTTCCATAGTGCCTTCTTGTGAAATATTGAATTTATTTCAATTTTGCACGGGCCGTGGAGAGCAGCGGTGGCCCGGTGGTGGCGGCCCCGACTTACGAACAGTAAGTCGTGGGTTCGAACCCAGACAGGCGCATTACTTTGTGTAATTTATTTCATCACCGCTGCTCTCAAAACAGTGAAGGGAAACATCGTGAGGAAACCGGCATGTCCTAGAAACAAAATTTCGAAGATATGTGACATCTACCAATCCGCACTGGGCCCGCGTGGTAGATTATAGCCCATTCCCTCTCATTGAGAGGAGGCCGTGTCCCAGCAGTGGGAACATTATAGGCTGATGATGATGATGATGACGGGCCGTGAATGATCTCCATTACATACGGTACTAAGGTCAGTATCTCGAGTAACATGTTTGCGTACTGAGCCTTGAATATTTTGTTAGGCAGCGGCAGCCCCAATAAAAAGTGCCTACTCAAAAATCGAAGGCCAAGAAGAACAAACAGTGATGTATAAAGATCATTACAATGTTTTATTGTCTTCAGGCTATCGGATTTATTGCCAGCCCACCTGCGTGAGGAGCGCGTATCGGCATGTGTCAACAAAGACACCGTCACGGGATGGGTCAACACTTTTAAGGCCAAGTGAGTTCTAGTTTTCCCCCGCTTATAATTGTTTGGCTATATCACAACACAATATGCAAATGATGATGGTCTACCAGAAATAACTAGGGGTTGTGGTCAAAGGATGTAAGTCCAACAGAATTGTAATACAGGTATCTCAAATCATAGGACACATTTCGGACACATGTCAATTTTATACACTGTTTTAAGGTGACATTATAATGTTCTTGGATTTCTTTCAGAAGGTCGTTTTTGCCAACCCCTGCAGAACATGTGACTCAGGCTGGCTGGACAAATCTTCAAAATAGCTCGCATTTAATCAAAAATCATTTGGTCAATAGGGCACTTTATGTGACGGCTAAACACCCTTATTTCAGAATTCGTGACGCTACAGAATCTTAGATAATCGATCGAAAACGTCCAGCCAGCTTGGAAAACCACTTTTCGCTGGTCTCTCAATCGGACGGAAACGATTACACACAACAACATAACATTACATTTTAACGGAAGTGATTTTGACGACTTTTTGCATATCAACTGGCGTCACATAAATTTGTGACAGGCATCGAGCTAAAAGGTTTGAGATACGTACAGTGGTTTAGTAGAAAAATGCAGACACCTGTGTCCAGCCAGCTTGAATTTACGTATAAAACTTCTGGCTGGCAGCGTTTTCGAATATGGTTTCTTTACTAACATTCAGTGACGCAATGTGTGACAGTAATAACGTTTGATTTATGGCGTCACATGCAAGGGTTTACGAGAAATCAATAAAAACAATGTCTAGCCAACCTAAGTTCAAGCTAGCTAGCTGGACACATTTATCTCCGCTGCCTGATGATCTACGACCTTCAAAATGTGTTCAAAATTTTGTGACGGGGACGATAATGATAACCTGAATTTGTGACAGAGAAACTTTGGGTAGTTTCAAAGATATTGATCATTTTAATTTTCTCATACAAACACTGCAGTAGGGTTACCAATATTGTAGGTTTTATGTAGGACTAAGTATATGATCTTAAATAAGGGTGTTTCGCCGTCACATAAAGTGCCCTGTTGACCTAGTTAAATGCGAGCTATTTTGAAGATTTGTCCAGCCAGCCTGAGTCACATTGCAGAACTCTCGCTTGATTTTGTCTCCAACAACCCAACTGCCGAGTTATTACACTCCGTAGGTCAGGCACATAAACATAACCCGCTATCAGCCATAGTACGCAATCGGAAACATGTTTTCAGAAAAGTGGCGTCGCTAGTGAAGAGGTTACACGAGTTGGGGTACACGTACAGCAACTCTCGACAACTTTGTGCAGGAGAGTACAGATTCGATCGTGTCTGCCCTAGGTTGGTATTTTATTGTAGTTCTTGGTGCCGCTAAAAAAATCTTGTTTACGGATGGTTAAAGGTGGTTTTTCGATGTCATTTATAGATTCATCACTCTGCGTCCACCACAAAATGCCAGCATTGGAAAACTGGAACTTGTTAAGGATGGAGTGATAGTTCTTCAGGTGCTTTGATCTTTTTTTAATACCAATGCGCGTCCGCCTCAGTATTGCTTTGTTTTATCTATTGCTATAATTAAGAGCCTCCCATATTTCACGAAAACCTACACCAAAACCTCAACCTTCCCTTTTAATCATCACTATTCCTTGTTTCTTGCATCAGGAGCGTGAATTTTGCGAGGGCGCATCAACTTTGTGCCGCGCCCTCCGCGCCAACAATCTCCGAGGTGTTGTGGCACAAACGCATGCGTCCTCTCCGCGCTGCTCGGCATACCTTGCTGCTCAACTCCAAGAACTAGCAGCGGTCCTCAAAGCTAAGGCGCCAGCAGTACCTGCTACCCCGGAACTTGGGAAACTAGTGGTTTTCGGAGCTGGTGATAAGTACGATCAACATTCTCTCATCAACTAATCAAAGATCTCTCTCCTTTTGTCAGTTTTTTGTGATGTCTGCGTTTATGCATTGCTGTCATATTTTTTTTAGTTTTCTGGACCGCACGTAAACTTTAATTCTAATCTTCGGCCTTAAAGATAGATAGATAGATAAATCATTTATTTAGTGCACACAAAAGACATAGCACAACACCCAGAAGTCAATTTTAAATGAAACAGTTCACTTAAAACAACTAAAAGCCTTCTTTCTAGAGTACAAAGCTACGTCCTTGCTCTACGCGAACTTGGCATCGAAGCTTCTGAGGCTCCACAATCTGGTGCTCCCGTGTGTATCATCAGTGAAGCTGTACATTGTGAGACTCCTAAAGTCTTAAACGCGCTGGATGGAGTCGTGGCTGTGTTGGCCACACCGCCCAACTCGTACTCAGCAGTTACAGATCCGATTGATCTTGTTTGCGGACGCGGTGGAGACCTTACAATGCTTGAGGTGTGTATGATTATCATTTTCGCCATCATTCCTTAGCCCAAATTCATCCACTACCAGGCGTCTCTTTACTTGTGATAATCTCCACGTTCCTGTGTCAGCCTTATCAGGGTTTTACAATTGAGGTACGATGAATAATACCAAAATTGTCAATTCAGAAGTTATAAGGAGAAGCAGAATCGGATTATCCATAAATATACGGTATTACTTGCTCCAGATACTCACAGAATCAGAAATGGATGTGAAAGGCAAGGAGCGCGTGCAATCAATTTTGGAGGAACAGAAGGAAACTTTAAGGTGTCTCATGTCGAAACCTCAGGTAATTCAAAAACAAAAATTGACCATAAACTCATTTCTTAATCGAGACTGCTTGAGATTTATTTGTTTTAGATTCAAATGATATTGTACGAGACTCATTCAGCTTTGGAAGCAGAGAATCAGGCGCAAATTACCCGGGCAGTGGCGGAAGCGAACAGACTGGCACGAGAACGACATGCGTTTCTGAAAAGAAGGCATCGACAACCTGTAAGTCGAGAAGACTTAATAACATTTTCTCCAGAGTCTTCCTGCACTTGCGAAGATTGCCTGCTTATCGATGTAGGTACTTAGTTCTGAAATGAAACCCACATCGTTCTTTTCAGAGCCCACAAAAGCAGTCAGCGCAATCAAGTGAAAACGAAGTTTTGATTGTAACCGAATCGGCCGCCATTACTGAATCTATTACAACAAACGAATCGATGACTACGTTTACCACATCTCGCTCCGACTTAGATAAAGACGATCCAGAAGCCGCGTCCAACTGTCGATGTCCCGAAGATCCGAGTACATCTATGTCTTCCCCTCCTAGCACTAGCAAGAACCAGGGTAGTGTTGCCGCTCTGAAGAAACAAGCAGAAAGTATGGATGCACAGTCAAAGTCGGGGACGACAAAAGCAAAACCTATCCCTGAAACGCCAAACCAGGACATTCCTAAAGACCCTGATAAAGATAGTCCTAATGTTGTTGTAAGTGCAGATCGCTAAGCGATTCGTGTTTTATTTTCATTTTTAGGGTTCCATAGCCAAATGGCAAAAACGGAACCCTTATAGATTCGTCATGTCTGTCTGTCCGTCCGTATGTCACAGCCACTTTTTTCCGAAACTATAAGAACTATGCTGTTGAAGAACTGAACATCAAAAAATTATTTTCATCAAATCCATACTTGTGGGGTATCTATGGATGGTCTTTAAAAATGATATTGAGGTTTCTAATATCATTTTTTTCATTCTAAACTGAATAATTTGCGCGAGAGACCCTTCCAAAGTAGAAAAATGTGTTCCTGTAACTTCTAAAATACGAGAATGATAGAACTAAAATTAATATATTGTTACGAGCTGGGTATGAGATAAATTAATTACTACCGATTAAACAACACAATAACTTTATTAATCACAAAACAACTTAAACTTAATCACAAGTACACTACAATACACTACTGTTCACTATTCGCTTAGATATCGCACTTCAAGTTCACTTTGATTCGCTCCGTTGTTTAGCCAAAACAAGACTGACGGTCGCGGGCCTGAGCGGTGTATTTATACTCGCCAACAGACACACCAGAATAACCACGAATATTCTAGAGGGTCATAAAAAACACTAACAAAAGAATAGGTAAGTAGGTAATTATTATTACTAGCTAATTGTACAAACAAATATGAACTGTATGTCGAAATTTTAATGTCTTTTATAAATAGGTTGCGAGTTTCTACCTACCTAACTTTAAAACTAATAATAATAGAATGCTCTCGAACTTCTAACGTACACACACTGTAATCACTTGCTTTCTCGAATGTTCTAGTAGGTCCGATGTAACAATATGATGCACATTACCATGTAAACTCCCACCTAAAATTGGTTAGAACGAGATCTAGTAAGTAGTTTTTTTTAATACGTCATAAATCGTAAACAGCAATGTAAGTACCTTTCATTTTGACGACTCGAATGGCGCAGTGGCAGTGACGCTGCCTTACGTTCTTAGGGTCCTGGGTTGGAATCCCGGTAGGAGCAAATGTTTGTGTGATGAGCATGGACATTTGTTTCCGAGTCATGGATGTTTATATGTATAACAAGTATGTATTTACAAACAAAAAAGTATATAATATGTAGTATATCAACTACCTAGTGTCCACGACACAAGCTTTGCATAGTGTGGCACTAGGTGGCGCTGTGTGTTAGTGTCCAGCGATATTTATTTATTTTTATTCAATCTGCTACTGAGCCCTTCATGGGCGAGTCCGACTCGCACTTGGCCGCTTCTTAATATAATTTACAAATATAATGATTTCGTCAAAGTAGCCAAAAATTTCCTGGATTTTCTGGACACGGAAGTGTGCCAGAAGAAAGGGGAGGCCTATATTAAGCATTGGGTAATTCCGGGCAGAAATGATTTTTTTTTTGATTTTATTGACCTGACGCCTATATTATTGGAATTATTCTCGTTGTTGCAGGTGCCAAATACTGATTTATTTGAAATAAGGACGCTACCAAATCTGGGGAATGGTTTAGATATCAATTATATATTGGAGAGAGACGGGTGTTACTTAGGCCTTATTCAGAGGAACGTAAGCACTTTTCACTATCAGTTTTACTTTTGTTGAGCAATAGCGACGGCCCTAAAATCACAACGTATCTAACATTACATTACTTTACAGTCGATTCATTTCTTTGGGTATAGAGGTCGTGGAATATAGAAAACCTTGGCACTGTTTTTGATATTCCATGTCCATTATCGGTTTAAACTCCATTAAACATTCCGATTATAAATATTTCATTATTATTTGAAATCTTCCACAATTTCAACCACCTATGACGTGTTCTTTGTTCGTGACTATAAGTCTCGTATCGTAATTTCGAGACCCTAGGCCTTGTACAACGGTATATGATGACCGCAGGAGATCACCCGGCTCGACGCAAAATTTATGATACGCGTGGCGGAGGAACGCGGGCTGTTCGGACCGGGCGCAGCGCAGCCGCAGCGCCGCAAGCGAGTGGAGACTGCGCAGCTGTCACCCAACAGGAGGAGGCGACGCAAGAATAGCTTTGAAGTGAGTACAACCTGATTTTTCAAATTCTTGACAACTCACAGCACCGACATACCGAAACATTATTTTTAATTTTTAAAACTTAGTGGATTCATTAATTTATACTGAAACTAGCCGATGCCCGCGGCTTCGCCCGCGTAAAATTGTATACAAGAAGGTTCCTCTTGAATCTACTCTATCTATTAAAAAAACCCGCATCAAAATCCGTTGCGCAGTTTTAAAGATCGAAGCATACATAGGGACAGACAGGCGCGGCGGGAGACTTTGTTTTATAATACGAGTATGTAGCGACTAAGGAAGGAGAAAATATTGGTAGTGTTTTTGTTAGTTGTGTTGATAATTACACTAGTTTTATCGTCAGTTTATTTTTGGCATTGTAGAATGGTGTCTTATGCATCTTAGCAAATCGTGTCTTAAGCTTTTTAGACTTTTGACCCTGCGCAGGGTTTTTTGCCTTTACACACAAACATACTCCTGTACTTTGAGATTTCTGCAAAAGTGCCCATCAGTTCGCTAAGATTAGCTGCCATGCATACAAACATGCGGTGCAGTCTTTGGCGACTGCTGATGGACGTAAATCCAAGTAGTCTATATCTGCTATGGGTTGTGCACTTGTGCCCACGCACGCGTAGACCACAAGGCGAGCGGCGGGGCACAACCCGTAGCCGATCGCTACGAAGCGTTAGGTTAAAGTCACGCGAGTTTCATGATTTTTGTACACCCAAAAAGTGCTCAACGCGCCCAAAGAAGTTTTCACTTCAAAAATGCTCAGGTGGAGCGAGTAGCCGCTCCGACATATGCGTCGATGTCGCGCTCGGCGCGGCGCGACAGTGCGCCCGGCTGCCTGTCCCGGCTCCCGGCGTGCGACGGGCTGCGCTGCGAGCGCCACGAACGACAACAAGCTGCCGCCTGCGCCAACACCGCCGCTGCTTGCACTTGCAACGCGAGACACAGGTAAATATTAGCAAGGCTTTTCAGCACCGTCGGCGAAAGTCAATAAGTTAAAGTCCAGAATGCCAACGACTAGACGGATGTATACCTATTTTAGCGACGATTGTGAAACTAAACAATAATATAGGCGATATTATTGTTTAGTTTCACAATCGTCGCTTTTCACAGCTAAGTTAGCTCTCTGATTTAATTGGTTAAGTACACACAATTCTCTCTGCATATCCTGGCACATCTCTAGATGAACAAGGTGCGAGATTCAGCGAGAGTCGTGATATGAATTTCAACCGGATGTATGTGCCGGCCTGCGCAAACGAGGGACTTTTGTCCCTCTTTGGCTGCAATGTGCAGGATGCGTGTGTGCAGATTTTTTGCATGAAGTTATTTTCTCAAGGATTTATAGGCATGGGTGTACTTATAGTAGGTAAAACTACTTTTCACCGGGTTATGTTCAGAAGATTCTAATCCTCCGCGGACAAGTCCCTCGCCTGCGCAGCCCTTTATGATGTTGGAAAGGTTTAAAACAGTAACCCTGCCGAATTATAAGATGTAAGTAAACGAAAAGCGCTCACTTACAAACGATTGATTGGTTTAGTTCTTCAGATGTGCGGAAAACTCGCGCTTTGTGTATTTCGTTTGTCACATTCTATCAGTAGGTAGGTAAGTCCCCCTGCCTTCTTTTTAGTCTGACGTGATACAAAAATACTCACTCCTTTGACGACGGTCTGTTCAATATTATAAATTGAGACGTCGCATGGCTAGAGCTGAATGCGTCAGTCAGATGACGTGAAGCTAGGGCAAGTATATGCGACGTCAAAAGTGCACACTGACTTAAAACCTAATTACAGACAGTTATTTAGTTTTCTTGAAAATTTGCTTCGATGTTGTCCCCTAGATACCGCCGCTTTTCCGCGTCGGGTGCGTCTAGGGCCCCGACTGTGGACGAGGTCCCATCGCGCTTGCAGGAGCCGCCGTGCCGCCAACCGTTCCCACTCGCTGTACACGAGCTACAACTCAAGGAAGTCAACCGCCATAAAATTTTCGCTTCCTGAGTTACTTGTGTACTGGACTCTGAATGACTTGAGTACTAAACTCTGTGTATCTTTAGTCTAAGTTCGGGTGGCATTTGCAGATATAGTCGTATGCTATCAATTTGGTTTTAAAATCAAACATCCAGCGGTAATCTTCAATCGACTGAAAAGTACGAAAACCTTGACATCGTTAGTTCATCTGAACTTAGTCTAAATGTATTTGTAAAGCCGAAAACAGATGATGCTAATTGAACCTCTCGAATAAGTTTCGTCATCTTATGCTATGCAAAAGTTTTGCTCGGAATACTATTAGCAGTCAATCGTTTGTATAGCAAGGCTTTCGAAATCATGTTAGCAGAATCTGGTTGTGGCTGTATTTGCCAAACTGATTGTTAGGCTAAAGGCACATTACATTATAAATGTAACTCATGTTCAGTCAACAAAAGAGTTAGGTATGCAGGCTAGCAATCTTCTTACTACCATTATAAATGCGGAAGTTTGTGATGATAGATTTTTGTTGTTCTTTCACGCAGAAACTACAGAACGGATTTGGATGAAGTTGCTAACAGCATACCTAACTCTTTTGTTGAATGTACCATATTCGCTCTGAAACACCTCTTGTGGCATTAAGGTAAAGTTTAATAAAGTAAAATTTAAAACTGAACACCAATGTCATCGTAAGTTGTCGTTTTATGAATACATGATGAGACAGAGGAACATACTATAAGGGTCAGCTCAGACGGAGGCGCGACGTATCAAGCGAGGTGCGCACTTTTAGAGATAGTGTTGTATCACTATTTGATCTGTAGTTTCAAGTACAGAATTTGGATACGCGGGCGTCCGGCAGCGATGCCTCGCCGACAGATGCGGCGTATGCCCGCCGCTAAACCTATGATGCGCCTCCCGAAACACGAATTTACACTGCATCACGATGCGTCTCGCGCAGTCTTGATGCGTTTAGCAGAGCTGTGTAAGGCCCCATTCCCACTATGTCGTGACGATCGATTAATTTATCGTTGGGTTTTTAGTTGGCAAATCATGGACGACAGTTATCGTGTTCTATATGTGAACACCTCAATTTAAATACACAAGCCACGACACTTAAAACTACACGATTATCTGTCGGCACGATATAAAGGGAAACCACAAGCATCGTCGCGTCTTGATGTGAACTGACCCTCATATGTGACTCAGGTTGGCTGGACAAATCTTTAAAATAGCTCGCATTTTACTAGGTCAATAGGGCACTTTAGGTGACGGTTAAACACCCCTATGTCAGAATTTGTGACGCTACAGAATCTTAGATAATCGATCGAAAACGGGTCCAGCCATCTTGAAAAACCACTTTTCGCTGGTCTCTCAATCTCGGTAACGGAAGTGATTTTGACGACTTTTTGCATATCAACGGGCGTCACATAAGTTTGTGACAGGCATCGAGCTAAAAGTTTTGTGATACGTACAGTGGTTTAGTAGAAAAATGCAAAAATCTGTGCCAGCCATCTTGAATTTACGTATAAAACTTTTGGCTGGCACTTCCGAATCTCAATAACGGTAGCGTTTTCGAATGTGGTTCCTTTACTAAAACTTGGTCACGCAATGTGTGACAGTAATAACGTTTGATTTATGGCGTCACATGCAAGGGTTTACGAGAAATCAATAAAAACCTAATGTCCAGCCAACCTGAGTTCAAGCTGGCTGGACACCTGCATCTCCGCTGCCTGGTGATCTACCTTCAAAATATGTTCAAAATGTTGTGACGGGGACGATAATGATAACCTGAATTTGTGACGGCGAAACTTTGCGTAGTTTCAAAGATATTGATCATTTAAATTTTCCCATACAAACATCCATTAATATTGTGAGGTGACTTTGTATTTGATTTCTCCGTGGAAATAAAAGGTTTTCCTTACATTTACAACAACTTTATTACTGTCACACATTGCGTCACCAAGTTTTAGTAAAGGAACCATATTCGAAAACGCTACCATTATTGAGATTCGGAAGTGCCAGCCAAAAGTTTTATACGTAAATTCAAGATGGCTGGCACAGATTTTTGCATTTTTCTACTAAACCACTGTACGTATCACAAAACTTTTAGCTCGATGCCTGTCACAAACTTATGTGACGCCCGTTGATATGCAAAAAGTCGTCAAAATCACTTCCGTTACCGAGATTGAGAGACCAGCGAAAAGTGGTTTTTCAAGATGGCTGGACCCGTTTTCGATCGTTTATCTAAGATTCTGTAGCGTCACAAATTCTGACATAAGGGTGTTTAGCCGTCACATAAAGTGCCCTATTGACCTAGTAAAATGCGAGCTATTTTGAAGATTTGTCCAGCCAACCTGAGTCACATACCCTCATGTGCTTTTAGCTAATTAGATACTATTTTCTTATTTCATTTTGCAAAAGTGTTTAAATAATAGTAAATCATATTGTTAATATATTTTTATCCCCTTTGCTCGTTTTAAGACATAACACCATTGCTAATTATTATGTATTGGTGTTTTAGCTTGTTATTTTTCAAAAGTTTTTATTGATCAATTTGAAATGATTTTGACTTTAGACTACTGTTTTTCCATATTATAATCTTTCTTGCCTAAGTTATTGTTTTATTTTATATATTATCACTGTTTCGAGTTTGGCCAACTGTCACGTGTGAGGCGGGACGTCCCGTTCCCGCGGCTCAAATAATTTGTCCCGTTCTGTACTTGTGATGTCTGCGGGACGGTAATTGTCCCACTTTATGGTAATCCTGGGTTGGAACGAAACCTCATTCGAATGAAGTACGGGCGGCGCATTGCGTACATGCGACGGTGACAGGCGCAGAGGCAATCGACAGTTCTTTTTTCAAATCACAAGACTTCTTCAGAAAGAAGAACTACCCAATTGATTTAGCAAATTGTCGCTTCATTTTCACTAGTACCATTAACAGTTCCATGATGAAACTAGTGTTGTTTTTTATTATCACTAGTTCCATTTTGAAAGAAATTATCACTAGTTCCACTAGTAACATTACCAGTACCATGATGGAACTAGTGTTGATTTTTATAATCACTAGTTCCATTTTGAAAGAATCTGAAAATAATGAAACTAATGTTGTTTTTTTAACCACTTGTTCCATATTATCATTTTAGGCACTTGTGAAATTTGTTAGGGGTGGAAACACACTAGAGGTGTACACTTAAGTTTTTTGTATTAAATTATATTCAATAAAATCAATCATCTCTTTCTTTTAAGAGTATTAATTGATGTGAAGTAAAGTAAAAATTATTTACATAGATTGCAGGTACATGAATTAAGATGCGACCGCGAACCTAAAGACGTTGCGTTGTAAGACCTCTCACTAGGTGGACCTATGACCTGTTAAGGGTTCCAGGAATCCGTCAAATCAATCAGTTCAAGTCGCATTTGGTCGGGTTTTTCCTTATCGGGAGTATTAACGACGCATAAAATTACTTTTTGATAACCTTTGGTTTTATTGTTATGTAAAGGCTGATTGGTAAAATTAGGTGCAGTATTATAAAAAACAACAGTAGTTCCATCATGGAACTATTTATTCTTACTAGTGGAAGTAATGATACAAAATCAACACCAGTTCCATTGTTTTCAAATTCTTTCAAAATGGAACTAGTGATTATAAAAAACAACACTAGTTCCATCATGGTACTGTTAATGGTACTAGTGACAATGAAGCAAATTATCTCGTTTCTGGGGTCTAAAATGGCCGCTTTAGCAGAATCATAATTAGAATCACGTTAAAAGTTCTTAAAATGGACTTTATGGTTATGATTAAAAAGTCCGTTTTAAGCATTTAACATTTTAACGTGATTCATGGTATTATGGTCTGCTAAAGTACTGTACTGATAGAACGGCACATTTTTTGGGAAATGGTGCAATGTTTTTGGGTTTGCAGTGTGGTGGTATCAACAGTCACGTCCAACATACAAGGTGGAAGGGAGACCGGCGTGTTACCACGTATTCAGTAGGTACATCATTCTGAATCCCTCACATAGAAATATATCGTGGGTTATTTAAAAAACACCACGTTCAAAATGTATCGAACAGCAGATTTTTGTTAAATTACCGAAGTCGGTGTCCCTTTTCCAATTACCAATGTTCCTTCTACCTCCCTTTTTTTTTTGGGATGGGAAATCATCAAATGACTTCTCCCACTCTGGGCGCAGCGGGAGGGAGTGTCAGACTCTTACTGACTAAAACCCATCCATGTTCCTTCCTCGCCCTTTATGTTCCGGGGCCGCGGTATCTCTTTCGAACAGGCCCGCAACCCCGGCAGGCTTCGGCCCTTGCGGGCCCCTCCCCTTATGCTGACATCTCTTTGAGGCGCGCGTGGAACACGAACGCGCCGTCGACACGGCCTGTCGTCGTCGTTAGACGGTCGGACGGCTAGCTAGCCCATAGCCAACCGTCCACAGGCCCGCTCCTTCTACCTCCCTCACATAGAAATATATCGTGGGTTATTAAAAAAAAAACGTTCTAAATGTTTGGAACAGCAGATTTTTTATAAGTTAACGACGTCTGTGTCCCTTCCTAAATTACCGATATACCTTCTACCTGGTACATCGCGCCTTTATCCCAGAAGGGTACGGCAAAAGCCCAAATTATGCAAACTTTTTTACCAACCAAACAAAAACTGAGAATAAATAAAACAAACTTTATTAATTAATGTTACAAAGACCAGTAGAGGCTCATTTACAACAATACTCGTTTGTTCAACGTCATTACTAAGCGCGTTACGTTTAAAGCATTCCGAATCCTTTCGAGTAGCTTATTGCTTTCATCAGTCTGTCTTGTAGTTTGTCCTTTGTCTCGTATTCGGGGAGAAGCAGGACATTGAAGCAGGTATGTGCGGTGGGGAGACGATCACAGTCCGGACCATTCCTTGCGATGACCAGTTTGAGGTGACTTAAGCCTCCGACAGGGACCCGATCGGATCCTGTCGTGAATTGCAGAAGTTTCCGCTTGTCGTCCAGCGACAAACTGTGGACGAGGCTCCAGAAGTCTTTTATTGTTTGAGAGTCTGATGTGTAGCCGCCGTCATATTCTGTTGATTTTTCTAGCTCGTTGAAGTCAAAGTTCTGTAAGGAGAGAGCGGTATTAGAATCGAAAATAGTAGCACGCGGCATTTGGTTGAGTGTTTTTAATTGGAATGGAAACGTTGTACTATATTCATGATGTTCATAAAAATACAGGGATAGTACTTATCAGCTTGGTTTTTAGGTGTGTCGCGAAATGAAGATCGCATTTTCAGAAAAGGTTCGGGTTGTTTTGCGGTATTCAATCAACAATGCCGGACCCGAAGCAAGTACACATATTCGTTTTCATTTATCGGAAAACTTGGTTCGGCAATGTACATTGGTTATTCGTGTTTGGCAGAATTAGTTTCTTCGTTTGGCATTATTCATTAATTAATCGTGTTTGGCAGAATTAGCTCAAACTTCATTCGACATTATTCATGACTTAATATTCGTGTTTGGCACAACTAGTCCAAATTTCGCTCGGCATTATTCATCCGTTAATGGTGTTTGGCAGAATTAACTCCAACTTCATTCGGCATTATTCATTGGTTAATCGGGTTTGGTAGAATGAACTAAGCCAAGCGGTTTTTTTTTTCATTTCATTTCCGCGAAGCCATCTCACAAAGAAAACCTTCAATAGGACTAGCAACGTAGCAACACTTACCTTGCTACCACAGACAAGCATCTCGACCTCCTCAGGTCGGAACAGCGACGCCAGAGGACTCTCATCCGTTACCATCAGGAAGCCGCGCCTGAACGCCTTGAACTGAGTGTCCACCGACTCGTTTAACAAGAAATCTGAATACATTTCTACGAATTCCTGAAACAGTATCAATAAGACTATTAAATATGTAAAAGAATTTGGAAATATCAAAGGGAAATATGGCAATATTAATCAGGATTGTGAAAATATAACGGGGGAATTTGAAGATATCATAGGGGAATGTTTCAATACCGAGGGTGTAATTAGAAATATGAACTGCTACTTGCAATAGAAGATATCATAGAGGAATGTTACAATATCGAAGGTGTAATTAAAAATACCCGAATTGGAATTGTGAACTGCAACTTGCAATATACAATTGTGAAAATATAACGGGGGAATTTGAATATATCATAGAGGAATGTAACAATATCGAGGTTGTAATTAGAAAACACCCGAATTGGAAATATGAAAATGCAATTTGCAAAATATAAATGTGAAAATATAACGGAGGAAATTTAAGATATCATAGAGGAATGTTACTATTGGTCAAATTGGAAACATGAAACTGTAATTTTGCATAGAAAACTGATGTGTTGCGTGTCTTACCTTCTTATTTTCTTGTGTAACAAATATATCATCTCCATTTTCTTTCAGATCATGGAATATGGTGTTTCCGAAAACATCCTGATAACAAATCCTGAACGTTTGGTAGTATACTTCTTCTAAATCACTGCCTGTGTAATCGAGCATGTCTTTTAAACCGTTGTAAAGCGTCTGGAAAGAAAAACGAGAATCTATACTAATATTATAAAGAGGAAAGATTTGTATTTTTACATTATGTCGCAGTCATCTGGTTGAATCTGCTATTTGATTGAACGACTAGCGCGTTCATTGAATGAAGACATTTAATTGAATGACTCAAGGACAACTCGTCAAGTAGTTTAATGTAACGTTCAACGTCTTGATTGAACGTCATTTAGCATAGTCGTTGAATGGGATATAGGCGCATATAGGGACTTGGGTCACCCCCACGATAAGTTAGTAAGGTTCCTTTAAACCCTGCGTCGATTACGCTTTTTAGGGGAATAAAAAGTAGTCGGCTGAGGCGTAATAATAGGTAAATCTATGCTGTTACACTATTTTATACGAATAACGCCCTTCAAAGTAAATTTAATTTAAAAAAACTATCAACATAGTTGTATCTGTGCGAGCTATTTGACGCCATATTTGGTGACTACTAGCGCCGGAGTGGGAGAAAAATGAACTACTAACTAGTTGGACGTTGAGTGATGCCTGTTCAATTAACGTTCGGCTTAGGTCCATGTTCACCAAAAAGATGACAGCCTGATTATCTAAAACAGCTGTTTAAAACACATTTTTGTATGGTAATATGTCACAGTGACAGCTGTTTTTAGCTAATCAGACTGTTGTCTTTTCGGTGAACATGGGCCTTAGTCATTCAATGAACGCGCTAGTCGTTCAATCAAAGAGCAGATACAACCAGATGCCGGCGACATAATTATGTATTTGGACATTGTAATTCACGATCATAGAGTAGTGATTACGGCCGGCGACATCTCACTGCTGGGCAAAGGTCTATCACCATGACCTCTATCTTGTATCTAGAGCTAATGTGGACCACTGTTAGTAGTTTCTGCGAGACTACTCTTCTTTACTTTGATATAAACTGAACCTAATTAAGAACTTTCTTTCCCATTCATAAAAAAAAACTGTATTAAGAAAATATAATATCGAAACACGACAGGCTATTAAATAGGTAACATTTGTTTCAGAGTCATGGATGTTTGTATGTATAATAAGTATGTATTTAGAAACAAAAAAGTATATTTGTAGTATATCAACTATCTGGTGCCCACGACACACGCCTTGCTTAGTGTGGCACTAGATGGCGCTGTGTGTTAATGTCCAGCGATATTTTTTTGTTTTATTTAACTAACTATGAATCTGTGATTGACATGACGAACCTACCTATCTCAAATACTTACAGGATTCCAATCCGCCAAGTCTTCGTAGGAGCCTTTCTTTCCCATTAGCTTCCTGTACACAACCATGGGGAAGTTGACGGCGAGTATAACGTTGTTGTATATCGCAAGCCCGAGTACTATGCCAATTAATGTGAACTGTGCCTCCGTCTCAAAGGATGTCATATTGAACCTGCAAGTTTAAAAGAGGTTTGATATAGTTTTGTTGTTCACATTACAAACTTTCGCGATTTTTTTACATTCCCTTTTGGTATCGCCTGCTCTACGGAAGCTTTTTTCCCGTTTGCAACATTTCTTATTGCTGCTCCGCTCCTATTAATCACACCGTGATGTTATATAGCCTAGCCTTCCTCGATAAATGGATTATCCAACGCAAAATGATTTTTTCAATTCGAGCCGGTAGTTTCTGAGATTAGCGCGTTCAACCAAACAAACAAACTTTTCTGCTTTATAATATTAGTATAGAAGTATAGATTTTGCGTACAATAAAGAATATGAATCAGAAAGTGGCTGGTTGGTGGCGTGGTTTCTGACTATTTGGTTTTGCTTTTCTGCTTTACTTTTTAGGGGTGAAACTTCGATGATTTTATGATTCAAACTTACATACAGCATAGTTCGTAAACAAATTATAAAACATCATACCATACAGTGAGCGAGTCAGGTTGCTGCGTGAACATGCCGTAGTCAGCATTGAAGATCTCTTCCACAATCAGCTGAAAGAACTCCTTCGAGACACCTCCTTCGTCCACACCCTGTTCTCCTTCAAACTCCACAACTAGCTGCTTCTTTAGGTCTAGCGCTCGCTCCATGGCTACCATTTCCAGCTGAAGATGGAGAGTTGAAAGATTAGTAGAAATTTGAAAAAATAGGCTTTCCAACATGGAGTTTACAAATTACATCAATTCAAATGTGATGAGGTCATGAAATTGAAACTTAGAATAGCAACACGGATGGTATCCTGACTCTAAGTTACAATAGCCTGTGATGACTACAATTTATGTTCTCCCCAAATACTCACCGATATTTCAAGAAAAACTTAGCGATTGAATAATCTAGGACATTTAGAGTTTATTGTTAGAAATCAGAATATGAATTGGTATCTTAAGAACTTGTTAAGACTATCTGTGCTATGGGCCTCTCAACCTAGCATTTGTAAAGTTATAATATCTGTTTTCCAAAGTATTATTAATATTAAACACATTAAAAGCTCACCCCAACAAGCGCATCATCAATAATATTGGTCCTGCGCACTTTGAGCCTGAGGAAGGGCATGGGCGGCGCCGCGCCCACCACGGCGTGCAACAGCGACACGCGCCGCTCCGAGTACATGCGGATACGGTTCTCGTAGTACAGTCCCAGCGACTTCGTGGCCACCGTCAGGATGAACGGGTACCTTAGGAACGCGAACTTTTTACCTGGAATGTCAATGTTACATAAATTACTAGTATGAAAGACTTGATTTGAGAGTTTGGTATTGGTGAGCCAAAAAACAAAAATTATGTCATTTTGCGCACAATTATTACATTTTTAAACCTCCAATGAAATGGAAGAATTCTCCGAAGACGATAGTTGTCTGATGGACTTACGGTTTTTATCGAAATATATGACGATCCCGCAGATAACTCTCATAATTATAACGATGTACGTAAGTGTAGTTCGCATAGCGAATAGGCATATTATTTAATTAAATAACATACTTGGCTTTAAGATTACATAGTCTGAAGAGACTTTTTTTTTGTAAAGCTAAAAAGTAGAAACCAAAACATACCTTTACTGATTTCCGTCTTAAAATTACCGAAGTCTATGTCCATTTCGATAGTATCACTAAGAGGTTCGTTGTAGAATTCCTCAAATGGCAGGTATGGCTTTCTAGCATCTAAAACATTTATATCTAATTCAATGGCTGAAACAAAATAATCTTATATTAATATTGGGTGCAATAAGCATGTAGCATAGCGGGTGAACAAACAAATAAAATATAATTGTTTCAATCTCTTTTTGCAGAATATGTTGTCAAATAGATAGAAAAGGAGAGGCAAATTATTTTATTGTTCTATAAAAAGCGCAAAATTAGGCGATTAACACACGGCACCCCGCGCACCGAGGCGGAGGGCGGTGGCGGTAAAGCGGATTTCGTAGCGGTACCCCGCGCGGTAAGGCGGTTTACGCGCCTGTCCGCGCGGTTGGATTTAACGCGGATTTGACCAGTTTGATCACAGACACTGGCAATAATGAACGCTGAAGTGGTGGCAGTAATCTGGCTTTTATAGCGTAGAAAGAAAAAAAAATAAGATATTGGGTTCATCCATTTTTAAGCAGAACAGGACATAAGCAGATCAATTTTTAAATTGCAACACGTCCTGCACCCACAATGATCCGCGCGGTTATGCGGCGCCCCGTGTGTGAGGCGCCGCCTTACCGCGCGGTCGTCAGCGCGGAGGGGCGGTGGCGGTGAGAGCACCGCTCGAACGCGCGGTCAGGCGGTGTACGTGTGTTAGGCATCGACGGATTTAATAGAGATCAATGCGACATGAGATCCGCTTCACCGCCAACCGCGGCGGTGCGCGGTGCCGTGTGTTAATCGCCTTAGTTAAAATATGAATCAATATAGCACACCTAACAAGAACACATGCAAAATAAATAAAGAAAATGCTGAACTATAACAAGCTTTACGATCAACACGCGGCTACAGTGTAGAGAACAAATTACCTTTAACTTTCGTTTAACAAAATGATTCGTATTTTAATTTACGCATTTTTCTATTAAAACTTCTTTTCTTCTATCAGATATTACTGTGTCAGAAAATTCGTAATCCTGCAGTGAACTATAAGGTTTCAAATAAGCGTATTTTCAGCGTGAATAAGCTTATTTTTTGTAGCGCGTATGCGCGCGCATTTTACAACACGCGCAACTAGCACGAGTGTCGACGCGCTATTAAGCTCGTACAATCGCGAATCGCGAGTCACGTGAGATACTGACTTATGCTACCTACAGAACCCACGCGCAATGTACGCGCGTTCGATTATTTGAAGTGCGCGCGCGCGTGTTCGCACGTAAGCCGATGAAAAATCTGCTAGTTTGGTTGGAACCGCTCTAATACTAAAGCAACAAGCTCACCTAAGGGGTCGTCGGGCTGCAAGTTTTTAGAAGCTTTTATCGATGACGGTGGGTACAGGTGACCGAGCACATTCTCCAGTGGATCCTGTTGGTTCGCCAACACTATTGGCTCTTCGCGCAAGTTGTTAGACTCCATCACACCGGCTAGCATGTTGGCGTAGTATACTATCTGCGGGGTTGGAAGAAGTCGATTGTTTTAATAAAGAATATTATTACATGCATTCACACGCCTTACGGCTAGATGAAACACGCATAAGGATGGACTAGACCGTGACTTGGGATAGATGAATAATTGATAGAATCGATTGGATAATTTTCGATATCTGCGGGCCAAAATAACATGTGAGTTGGAACCAAAAGAAACATTGTACTAAATTAAGAACAAGTTACCTTCATAAACTTTGTTGCCATGGTAACGACTTCGTCGTCTTGCACTTGGAACTGCCTCGTATAATTTGTGGATATAACCCTGAGGGTTATGAGCTGCTGAAGTGTCTCCAGGATGTGACGCAGACTCTCCTTGCAGTGGTACGCCCAGATGCGTGCCAGCCGCGCTTGACCTGACAATATAGCAATAATTAGCCGACTTCTTTGCAAAGGCTTCCAAAGTTTCTAGTTTGGGTTTGAGTGTCTAATGAAGTAATGACATTGTATATTTCAATTTATTTTCAGTACATAAAGTGCAAAATCCCGACGCAGTAATTATCTGTCGCGAGCATGCTGCACGTTAATTGGTAATGATTATGCTGTTACAGCATATTAACCTGAATTCCGAAGGATTTTTTTCGAAACAGCGCTGCGACTTTATATACAGTAACATGAGATTCAATTTGCAAAGATTCACATGCAAACTAGAGAAGAATGACCAAAAAAACGGAAATTTTAGAACAAAAATGCGGTAAAACTGCGTTCATCTATATAATCGTACCTTTAAGCGTCAAATGCTCCGCAGCCTGACAGAGCGCCGGCAGCGCTATCTCCAGATAGTCGCTGCAGCCGAGGTCGGGCACCTCGAAGGCGATCACGAAGCAGTTCACCGCATCCTCCACGCTCATCTTCTTCGTTATCCGCAGGTCTATGCACATGTTGTCTGCGAGCGTCTTGAGAGACGTCACTAACGCTGAACTGTAGTATTCTGATGGCACCTATGTGATGAGAAAGATTTTGACAGGCTTGAAATTTCACTCGGGTTTATTACTCAAAGAAGGATAGAACTATCAGGGCATGACGTGATGTTATGTTATATTTGGGTAAAAAAAGCGTATCCGATATTTACTGAAAAACTGCTCAAGAAATCGCCCAAGTTACGTTTGTACTCTGGCTTGCGCCACACTCGATTCCAAATTCAGTTGAATGTAAATTCAATGACGCATTTTACGTTGGGGACGTCGATTCAACGTCTGCAAAGAATTTTTGCATATTCTGATAAGCTCAGCCCTCTTGTTTACCAAAACGTGAGTCATTTTAACTGAAAACTATAAGGGAAATCCTAGCTGACAAACTGTTTGTTCGCAAAACGATGTTGCATACGACCCGTTTACGTTCTATTATGTGTCACATACTTTGGCAAGGTACTGGAAGGCTCTGCGACAAGAAGCCACATCTAACTCCGGCCCCGCCACGCTGTCCACATCTTTGTCCGGATCACTTGATAAACACATTGCTTTTGACTCCTTATCTAAAACCACAAAGCAATCAACAATCACAATCAAGACTGAGCTTTGAGGCTTGTCCTGTGGGCAGGTTAGTCTTACGACGACGTGAACGACTTGGCTCGACCTGAGTCTCATACATCGCAGAATCGCAAAACTGTAGACCTATATTGACAAAAATTTGCTTGAGCCAATCAGAAAGAACTTTACGTCCACGTCATTAAAGCGAATAATCCGACGAGGTGTCGAGTCCCGTCGTCGGAGTCAAAACAAGGCGAATGAAGTCTTATCCGCTTTAATTGCATAGGCATGAAGCTCTCTCTGACATGCTCAAGCCGATTTAAGTACTCGAATATTAACCAAAACCTTAGAGACACCAATAATCAATCAAAACCAACTCACCTTCATTCATCTTCGCATCCTCATCACTATTTTCGGCGCCCTTGCTGGCGAAACACCGAGCCAGTATGGCCGGTTGTGTGAACGCCTCTCCCAGCGCCCTGATCAGTGGCTCCCGCACTTTAGACTGAAGACACTCCTCACACAACTCATACATACGCTCTTCTGTTAATGGAGCACCATCTAGCAAAGAAATTATCAAATCGTCAAGTTTCTTCAACAACCTAATAAAGATATCTCTGTCCATTTTCTGTTTTATTTTGCTCATCATTTGAAGTTTCCTGGGGCAGTGTCCTATGCAAATATTGAAAAAATACTAACAGAATATTGGTTGGCTATGATACTTCATATAAGAGGTTCAAATAATTAACTTAATGATTATTCATTAATAAGTATATGCTTGACAAGTGTGATTATAAAAATAGCTTTTTAGAGATAACTCATTATGTTTCCAGGAATGAATTATGGTGAACCCCTTAATTTAGAATACCACTCGTTTTTAGCTAATTATGTGATTATGATCAGGGAGCGGAATCTAATAGCAAAACAAATGTATGTAATAGATATTGGTCATTGCTTTTCATCAACTAGATACACTGGATACACAGACTATCGATAGCAAAGTTTTCAATTTTTGTTTTATTAGAACACTAGATTTCCGTTTGCGGTTTCGCTCGTGTGGACTACACGATTTTTTGACGAAGTTGCATACAAACTTTCATACCCGATTTAACACCCTTAAAATGAATATTACAAAAGCCTGAAATGAGTTTTGTTTTATACCAATTAAACTCTAAAAACGAGGTAAAAAAACATTGCGCCATGTGTCTTTTATACGGGCTGGTCAACGTGTACTACGCAAATTATGGCAAAACTATTGAGTTAGGTCAAGGTCAAGTATATGCAGTTATTCCTTTTCCTATATCTGAATAGATTACAATCTCTTGTGAAACAATACTCAATATTTGTTCATACCACTTGCAAATAGTGTCTTACAGAACGGAGAGTAGGTGTAAGTAACATTGACAAGACTGACACTACTGAATTTTTTGTAACATTTGAGACTACTTAAAGAGATAAAGCTAAGGAAATAGTTAGAATAAGCTGACTTACTGTTATGACTACGAGTTTTGGATTCCTCTTGGTGAGATACATTATGACTAGTTTGTGGTTCCTCCTCCCTGGAGGTGCTCTCCCTCGCTAACGACTCTGTGGTGGTGCCGACCTCAACTCTCTTGGGCACCTCTTTTGCACTTGAAGAGTCACCTGGTCTGAACCAAATAAGCTACAGTTATTGGAAAGTTAAAGAAGTCTGGAATTCAAAGAACAAAATGTATTAATGCTGCTTTCTGTATAACTATCATACCAAACACTTAACATAATGCTTAAGAAGACTCAAGCATTTATAATATAATTAAGATAAGAATATTAATTATATTATAAATGCAATACTTTGTGAGGATTGGTGGATGTACATTATTTATGTAGATTTGACAGTTTTAGACGGAAGAACAGTTTTTCTACTTTTTATTGATCTGTTAGTTGAAGACACGATAATAATTATTCTTTATAGATCTCATAACCACCGAACTTCAGTGTGCGTATCATCTTTACGCAGACGACTTGCAGCTATACTGTCAGGCAGGTGTTGACAGCTTATCCGGGGCGGTCGAAGAGCTAAATCGGGATTTACGAGTAGTCAAAAACTGGTCTGATCGTTTCGGAGTGGCGGTTAACCCAACTAAGTGTCAGGCTATCATTGTAGGGAGCCCCCATAGCCTGAGGAGACTGAATGGTTTGACGGTGCCACCGGTTACCTTTGATGGCACTGTAATTCCATTTAGCTCTGATGTTAAGGACCTGGGTTTGCATGTTGACACTTGCCTTGACTGGCGTAAGCAGATCGCGATTGTGAGCAAAACAGTCATTGGAACGTTGCGGTCGCTCTATCGATTAAAAAATATTCTCCCATCACACATTAAAGCAATGCTTGTAATACAATCCCTTATCTTCCCCATATTGACTATGGTGATGTGTGCTACTATGACCTGAATGCAGATCTCCTCAACAAACTTGACCGACTTCTTAATAGCTGCATTCGATTCGTTTTCAACCTCCGCAAGTACGATCATGTATCTGCACATCGCTCGCTTTTAAAGTGGTTACCTATTCGGCAGCCCAGAGCGTTGAGGGCTTTGACAACCCTATTTTCTCTTCTTCATAATCCCACTTCTCCTTCTTACCTGTCTTCCCTTTGTCAATATTTATGCTCTGCACACAACAAGAATCTTCGGTCCGAGACCAATCGTCTTCTTCGTTGTCCTTCTCATCGCTCTGGCTTTATAAAGTCATCTTTCTTTGTCCAGCGGTCTTTCTTTGGAATGCGCTCCCTCAGAATATCAGGACGGTAACCAATCGGTTTACTTTTAAAGTGAAAGCTCGAGAGCACATTCACAAGAAGTTGGCAGAGTCGTCTCAGAACTAACTTGTAGTTTTTTTGTTAATCTCTCAGAACCTTTTTTATATTTTGCTTTATGTATGTTTATATGTATTTATTATTGTATTTTAGTTTTATGTTTTAACTATTTTGTTTCTGTTATTGCACCTACTTTGTATTGACTCTGCATCACCCTAAGGTAGACTGGTAGAAAATGCCCAAGGCATTAAGTCCGCCTTTGTACAGTGTTTACTTGTGCATAAAATTTGAATAAATAAATAATTAAAATAAAATTTTAATAAAGAATACAAGAAATAAAATACTTTTGTCCAAAATAAGTAGTGGCAATATTCGATATTATACTCTACACCAGTATATAACTTAATTTATTTGAGAATTTGTAAAATCAGTTTGTGTATTTTTATTGTTGACTAAACTAGCCAACATTCTGTGTTTTAATTGGTTTTACTGACTTTGGAATAACTAAAGACAGAGGAGGTCATAATAATAATATTTATGTTGCATATTTGTATTTTTTTTTTTATATTTTTAAATATTTTTTATATTCATATTTAAAAATGTAAAGAGTTTGTTGAAAACTGAATAAAGGAAATATTTAGATGTTCTAAAGCAGTGGTTCCCAACCTTTCTTAGGCCAGGCACCACTTTGGCATGTTCATTGTTAAGAGCCCTCTTACAGTCCACTAGCGCCGCCAATCGAAAAAATGTCATAACTCGTAAATAGAATCAAAAATACAAAATGTGGTCTATTATTACTGTAGAAAAGGCAATAACGTAATTTTATTTTTGATTCTATTTACGAGTTATGACATTTTTTCGATTGGCGGCGCTAGTGGACTGTAAGAGGGCTCTTAACAGGGACCATATGGTTCTAGATAAACATGAACACCGACAGGATTATAACTAGGGAAGTGAATCTTTAACTCATCACTCTCTACAAAAATTGGACAAAAGCGATCGAATTGAGCTCGAAAAATTTAGCAATCATTTAGTAATTTTTGCCTCTGATAGGTTCAATAATTAGGTTGGGTTGAGCTTGCATCTTCTGTGTTAAAAAGTACGAATAACAATTTAATCTTTCGCGGACCGTAGTCGAGGCTCCTGCGGACCACCAGTGGTCCGTGGACCACAGGTTGGGAACCAGTGTTCTAAAGGGTATTCAAATGCTGGTAAGATAGGATATGGGTAACCATATGCAATCTTTACAACTACATACTTATTAGTATGGCACTCTAATATTTCTATGCTAAAGGAATAAAACCTTATGTAAATCAGTCGGTTATTAAAATTTTGTCATTCTGAATTCCGCCTAGGTCTCTAATAAATTAAGGTACACCAAAAAGATGATGGTCTGATTATCTTACAACAGCTGTTTAAAACACATTTTTGTATGGGAACATGTCACAGTGACAGCTGTTTTTGGATATGGAGATTCTTTTTCCAAATAAAATAAATAAATATCACTGGACATTAACACACAGCGCCACCTAGTACCACACTAAGCAAAGCTTGTGTCGTGGACACTAGATAGTTGCTATACTACATTTTTTTTTTCCCTTTAAATCTGCAATCAGCCCCAGAGCTATAATCAGATCTTTTGAATTACTAGTACTGTTGAGATTGCACATCCATCGATATTTAATCTCTTATTTTTAAACTCATCTTTGTGTTTAGATTGACGCCAGTCGCATTCTTTTCAGCCGAAATATGCTGTCATTGGTATTTACTAGTTTTGCAGCTAGATGATTTCTATGTACTGTGAGTCTTTGTTTATAGGCCGAAGAAGAACTTTCTATTTCTTCCTTTACCGTCGGGATTTCTAGGTACTCATGGACTTCAGTGTTTCGAGTGAACCATGGTGCGTTGCAGAGAATTTTCAGAACGTTATTCTGGAAGCGCTGGAGGATTTCTGTGTTTGAGTGGCTCGCTGATCCCCACAGTTGAATACCATATGTCCAGACCGGTTTAATGATACATTTATATATCAGGAGTTTGTTTTCCAGACATAGTGTCGAGTGTCTGCCCAGTAGCCAGTACATGTCTGCAAACTTTTTATTTGCCTGTTCTTTTTTTGCCTTTATGTGATCTCGCCATGTTAGTCGTCTATCAAGGTGCACGCCCAAATATTTAACGGTCGTTTGGTGTGGTAGGATAGTTCCGTCAAGAGTGACAGGTGAGCAGTCGCCTCTTTTTAGTGCGAAAGTAATGTGTACTGACTATGCTATACTACATGTATCCTTTTTTGTTTGTAAATACATACTTATGTCCATGCTCATCACAAAAACATTTGCTGCTACCGGGATTCGAACCCAGGACCCTGAGAACGTAAGGCAGCGTTACTACCACTACGCATTCGAGTCGTTTTCTCATTTGCTTGTCAGTTGAAATTATTTGATTTGAGAAACAAGAACACTAAAATAAAGAAAAATTAAAAAAAACCCTTGTTTAGTTATGAAAAGGTTCAGGGTGGGATACACTAATGTGGAAAGAGATCCTAGTTCCCACATATTCAATACATTAATCTGAGCCCTATAGAAAAAGTCACATACAAATTTTTCATCAGTTTTAGAAAACAAACGGATATATTATAATATTAACTAACTTACCCAGAACTAGCATCACAAGAGCTTGACTCTGTCCGAGGGACTTTGTTGGGCAGTGTGTCACAGAGGCGAGCCTCTTTGTAGAACAGTTTTATGGCCTCTGCAGCTGCTTCATTTGGTGTTAGATTCCTGGCCTACAGAAATTAATGGTTTTTATTTTTCATAACTGTCATGTACATGATTGTAGTTTGTGAGTATGGATATGTGTTTAGACTGTTGAGGGTACTTGTTTCTCTTGTTGACATATATAAGATGAACTAAGTTGGGGGTAGGTTTGAATCTACACATTGTGTCAGGCTACCTAGCTGAATAAACATGCAGTTACCTAATTTCGTGTTTTAATGATATTTCTGGACATAATAGTGGCGACGACGGAGTAAAATAAGTGAAAATGGATCGTAAATGTGTGAAGTTTAGTGAGTTCAACCCACAGACGGACAATTGGGACATTTACATAGACAGACTTAAGTTTTGTTTCGAAGCAAACGGAATCTTGATAGACAATGTAAAACGGGCAAATTTCTTTACTGTGTGTGGTTCGCAAGTGTTTGAAACTTTATTAGCACTAAGTACACCACGAAAAGCCAGTGATGTGACGTTCAATGAGATCATAGAAATTCTAACCAAACATTACAGTCCGAAACCGAACGAGATATCCATTTCATACAAATTCTATAAGCGTGATCAAAATCGTGACGAATCGGCCGCCGAATACATCGCTCAACTTCGGAAAATCAGCGCTAGTTGCAATTTCACTGATTTGGAGCGCATGTTACGTGACAGACTTGTGTGTGGTATGAGGGACGATAGGTTGCAGTACGAGCTGCTTAAAAGGGACAATTTAACATATCACAATGTAGTCGATGCTATGTTGTCATCTGAAAGTGCGGGTAACGACGTGCGCATGATGCGCATGGGGGAAGGCGCCAGCTGTAGCGCCACGCCACTGCCGACACCCGCCGCGCCTCCCGCGCCGGCCGTGACGCCGCCGAAGCCCATGGATATCAACGCGCTGCGCCCGCGGCCCGCATCACGCGCTGCGCCGCCGCGCCCTGCCCCACGCTCCGCGCTTCGTCTTTGCTACCGCTGTGGAGATCGACACGCTGGCGAGTGTCGGTTCATAAACGTGACGTGTCGATATTGCAATAAAAAGGGACATCTCGAAAAAGTATGCATTTCTAAAAAGAACGTAAAAATGAACTTTACGGAGGGGGATGGAGACGCGAATTTAAACGGCATTTATGTCGTCCAAAGTACGACTCGAATAGCGCCATTTGTCATTCATGTGCTGCTGGCGGGTGAGCCCGTCACACTGCAGGTGGACACGGGTGCCTGCTACACTCTAGTAAACGAGCACACATGGCGCCTGCTGCGGCCGCGCCTGCCGCCGCCGCGCTGCCTCGACGCGGCGCCGCTGTCTCTGCGCACCTGGACCAACGCGCCCGTGCACCTGCTCGGCAAGATAGTGCTGCCTGTGCGCTATAACGACATTGAGTATCATCTTCCGTTACTAGTGGCTAAGGGTAATGGACCGAATCTTTTGGGAAGAGACTGGCTTATGCATCTAGGCATTACTATGAATATTAATTTCATATCAAACGGAGATTATACTGACTTGGAGAAAATAATCACAAAACATGGTTATGTATTCAAGGATGGTCTAGGTACGTACCGTGGAGATCCTGTGGCAATACATTTAAAACCGGGCGCTACCCCCAAATTCTTAAAAGCTCGTCCTGTTCCTTACGCCATTAAGGACAGAGTGGGGAACGAAATCGACCGTCTCGTATCCGAGGGCGTGCTTCAGCCGGTGGCGTACTCTGAGTGGGCCACGCCGGTAGTGCCGGTTGTCAAAAAATCAGGCGAGATTAGGCTATGTGGTGACTACCGTTGTACAGTCAATCAAGCAACGGAATCGGACACCTACCCTATGCCTACGGCGAATGAAGTATTTGCAGCTGTAGGAGGCGGAAAATTCTACACAACATTGGACTTGGATCGTGCTTACACTCAAGTGACTATCAACGACGAAACATCTAAACTTTTAACTCTCAACACCTGCAAAGGATTGTATACCGTACATAGGCTTGCATTTGGTGTGAAAGCCTGCCCCGGTATTTTTCAGAGGCTGATGACAGCGCTTCTAGCGGGCATCGGAGGAGTAGCAGTGCTGATTGATGACATCATAATCGCGGGACGTACGTTGCCTGAGATGCTGCAGCGCTTAGACATGGTCCTACAGCGCATAAAAGAAGCGGGATTACGCCTTAATAAAAATAAATGTAAGTTCGCTAAAGAGAGAGTCGAATTCTTGGGATTCATCATTGATGCTGATGGCATTCATCCGTCGCCGAGTAAGGTCGAATCGATAATGAACACACCGGAGCCCCAGAACGTTCAAGAATTACAAGCGTTCCTCGGTTTGTACAATTTTTACGAAAGGTTTATAACACACAAAGCTACCATACTTGAACCTTTGCATCGCCTGCTAGACAGAACGCAAATATGGCACTGGACCGAACGGGAACAACATGCTTTTAATACTGCCAAAAAGGCCCTAACATTTGACATGACTTTAGTGCATTACGATTTAAATAAACCTCTGATTCTGACATGCGACAGCTCAGAATACGGCGTCGGAGCCGTGTTATCACACGTGATGGAAGATGGCAACGAAAGTCCCGTGGCCATGAGTTCCCGAACATTAAGCTCCACCGAAAGGCGCTATTCACAATTAGACAAAGAGGCAACGGCGATTTTGTTTGGGATTCAGAAATTCCACAACTACTTGGCTGGAAGACCATTCACTGTAGTCACAGATCATAAGCCTTTGCTGGGTATATTCAACCCAAGAAAACCGACACCTAACATACTGTCACCCCGTTTGACAAGAATAGCAATCGCGCTCACCTCACACGACTATGATATCCGTTACAAGCCTGGGAAACAGATAGGCAGTGCAGACAATTTGAGTAGATCGCCACAACCAGTTCCTGAGCGACCTGAAGTAGAACTGAGTGAGATTCTGCTGATGGCTGAGAAACCTGAAGATTTCCCATTCGATGCAGACCATATTGCGACTGAAACACTAAAAGATAATACGCTATCAAAAATAGTGCACTACGTTCAAAGGGGATGGCCTGCCAAGGTTAAAGAGGCGGATCTGCATACTTATTGGCTGCATCGCACTGAAATGTCCTTGCAAGACGGCTGTCTGTTGCTGGGTAATCGCGTAGTTGTGCCACCGCCGCTGCGCGCGGTTGTTTTACGTGCCTTACACAAGACACACAATGGAATCGTACAAACGAAAGCGCTGGCAAGAAGCTACATTTGGTGGCCACACTTAAATGAAGACATAGAAGCACTCGTGGGCCAGTGCAACAAGTGTCTCGAGCACCGCCACATGCCTATCCGATCTCAACATGAGTGGATCACGCCCACCAGACCATGGTCTAGAATACACGTCGACTTCGCCGGGCCTTTTCGAAACAAGAACTTTTTGATCATCGTAGATGCGTACTCAAGATGGCCCGAGGTGTTTATAGTTAACAATATGACCACTGCCACGGTAATCCGATACCTTCGGGTGGTATTTGCGACTCATGGTTTATGTGAGATATTGGTTTCTGACAATGGGACCGGTTTTGTGTCCGAAGAAATGAAACAATTCCTTGACTCAAATAAAATAAGGCACATCACGACAGCACCGTATCACCCTGCCACCAATGGGTTAGCTGAGCGGATGGTCCAAACGGTGAAAGACAAGATACGGAAAATGGATGACATGGCTTGGGACATAAAAATTCCAAATCTGCTACTAAGCCTCCGCTCGACACCGTGTGCTGGAACACAAAAGACTCCTGCTGAACTGCTGATGAATCGAAAACTGCGCACCATACTGGACACGATACACCCAGACCATATACAAAGAAAAAATACCGAACAGCAAGTTTTTGACAATAATCAGAGGCGAAACAGAGAGTCTGAAGTTGGCTGTAGAATAAGGTACAGAAATTACAGCAACGGTCCAAAGTGGTTGCCGGGTAGAATAGTAAATAAAACTGGTCCATCTAGTTACAAAGTGGAAACGGATGACGGTCTCGTCATCAACAGACATATTGATCAACTTATCAAAGTTGCATCACAGGTACAGAGCTCACAAAACGAAAGGAGTGAGATAAGTGAGAAAGCTCGAGACCAGATCAGCGAAGAACCGGAACAGATGATAGAAATTCCCAGTGAAGAGTCTTGGGCTGATATTCTAGGAATACCTAGATAATTGCAGAAATAAAGTTATAGTTAAACTGATTCTTTAAATATACTTGAAATTGTATAATTTGTCTTATGTTTTGTTCTAATTCATAGAATGTTATATTTCTTATTTAATTGTTCTTATTCTTCATGTTAATTTCTAATGTACTATTTTGTGTGTTTACTTGGGGGAAAGGTATGTCATGTACATGATTGTAGTTTGTGAGTATGGATATGTGTTTAGACTGTTGAGGGTACTTGTTTCTCTTGTTGACATATATAAGATGAACTAAGTTGGGGGTAGGTTTGAATCTACACATTGTGTCAGGCTACCTAGCTGAATAAACATGCAGTTACCTAATTTCGTGTTTTAATGATATTTCTGGACATAATAATAACATAACATTAAGCTGCATGTTTCTCTGTTGGGGTCAGAGAGGATCCGTACAGTCACAAGCACTAATATGTAAACTCCTACTAAGATTTAAGCGTTTTTCTCCTACTGTTCTTATTGAAATTTCATGATCTTGCAGATATTGATTTCTGGAATTCATATTTTTATAGTAAAGATCCTATTTCCGACTTACAATTGTTATTTCTCGCGTAAATTCTTTTTAAATTTATGAAAATGTATACATATTTGTGCTCATGACTGTACACCTATATTTTACCAATCGTCTCTCAAGTCCCATGTTAAGGGGACTATTGCCCTCAACCAAGTACAAATCTGAAGTCTGTGCTTATATTGAAAGAGATGGGAAAATGCTATACCACTACCATTAGGTTGTGCATTTTGTAAAATATATCATGTCAATAAACTGGGATTTAAAAAAAAGATAGAATTTCGGTTAAGGTGTAAGCGTAACAGGGTTGCCGGTGAAATTATTCTTAAGTTTTTTGCAATTTGCAGCCCGTGCTTGGTTGAATGTTGATTAAAATATTGTTCACGACTGTAAGATGTATGTAGTTTATAGAATTATAATCATCATTACAACCCTCAAAGTTCATAATGGTATAGGAACGATTTTGACCTTGAAAAAGTCATTCCTACACCTATATTGAACTTGGAGGGTTGTTTATACCTTAAGATGTTAGGGGTGTAATGTTAATCTTTTGAACACCATTGTCACATAATTATATGTGACAAGCAAGCGCGTGCCCTGTATGCCAAAGGACACAAATATGTGACAAAATAGTAGATGAAATTGTGGCTTGGCGACTTGGCATTGAGGGAACGCGCATGTGTTTATGCTCTGGCAGTCAAAAGGTTAATGCTGGTGTAATAAAATATGTTTTGAAATAACTGCCTATAAATATAAATTGATGACACTATCTTTTATTCACTAACCTAATTTTATTCCAAAAACGATAACACATTTTGTAATCACCTCACTAGATTTACTGAAAAAGTTATACATGATCCCAAGTTCAGTCATGTTTTCAAAACAATCTCAAATTCAAATTGAATTGTTGTCTTCATGAATGAGTTCATAGTTACCTACAGATAAAATGATTTTCTTCTGATAATAGCAGTACCTACAGTATTTATACCTGCCTTAGATAAGGTAGGTACCTAAATATTAAAAATTAATAATAGAACTTTCTCTAATTGAGTACTGACAAAACTTAATATTTTAAAATATCAATAAAGATAAGGATGTTGTTGTTATGTCCCTAAACCGGTGCACAATCAGGCAAACAAACAGCCACATGACAAAAAGACTTGGCTCTTTCTTGTATATTAGAATGGGCTCATCTGAAATGATCACTCACATCAGCCTTGGTACTCCAAGGCCTTGCTGTAAATATTGATTAACTGTCAACCAAAATGACAAGGTAAACAAAACAAAATAAATTATAATTTACCTCTCCACTTGATGCACAGTACTGATTGTCACAGTTGGGATTGCCACAGCCATCCAGTAGCTGGTAGAAATACCTCTCGATCAGCTGTCTAGCGGCAGCGCGCTTCATAATGTCTTGTGTTCGGTTGGTACCAGAGCATAAACTCGTCGTAGGTACTTCCTCAGTATTATTCGGGGCAGGGTTTTTTGACGATGATGCTTCGCTCCCCCTTCAAACACACAAATTCGATTCATTGTACACGATTCCTCCTGTCGATGCGACGCAATTTCAGCACAAAACAAAGAACGAAAATAGCAAGTAATGCCCAACCTAACCTTTGTTAATATTACGCATCAGATAATTATAGTCATATACTCTTTTACGTAATGTCTATCTAGTTATAACAAAATGACAATGAACATTTTTACGCAGAAAAAATAAGACAAATAAAATTACCTTGAAGCTTCGTCAGGTTCGCTTTTCGAGTTCATAGAAATTAATGCTCTCCGAATCAAAACAACTCCTAATCGATACGTTACATAAATGCAGTTGGCTGAAACTGTACATCCACCAGTTCTTCAGTCCCTTTATTGTTTTTCTGAATTACACTGCAGGTATACAAAGATACCAACAACTGTTCTATTCTGTTCCATTCTATTCTATTTTCTGTCAATTTTGTCAACCATTTTGAATTTTTGCACTACGTTATACGCAAAATTACAGTACAATTGATTTTTCAGAAACACCTTTCTACTTTGAATTTGCCACAACTATTGTTAGATTAAAAAATAACCCGGATAGGTATTATCACAACTTCTTTAATTGAATTAATTCGCTAATCATTGTTGAATTAACATAACAGAATAATTTCGATATTTTTTGTTGGATTTTAAAATGGAATGTACAATCTCAAGTTGCCATTGCTCTATGGTCATGATTACAGATAACAAATATCGAATAAATCAATACACGAACGCATGGACTTATTATGTACTGAAAAACGTTGTGTTTTGCGGTACTGTCCAAGCCCAATGGTTCTTTTTACTCTGGAACAGTTATTTTTTGATATTTCGGTACACCTCTATTGTATGGTAATGCTCTGTGGTCTGTCTGTGCTTCACAGTTCAGTCAGTGTCCACCATTCTGTCATAATTTTGTGTTGGTGTTCAATGTTGTGACTTGTTTAATGTTTGTTGTGGAGAAATCAAAGTTTAATTACAGGTTGTACAAATCACTAACTTTCTCATAAAATCAAGGAGTTAGGAACACCTGACACAATGACGGAGGTTATGACGGCTGAAGAAGGCCCAGAAAATCGTGTGAAGAACATTTTAGAAGGCTTTCAAGTGTATCCTTTTTTGTGATCTTTGGGTCAATACCTTGCGTGCTAAGGCCACATTTTATATAATATGTTTAATTTTAGACATCTTTAGTATTCGTAACTCGTTAATGACCTTTGCCTTTTGTTGGTGATTTCGTTTATTCTGACCAGCTGTTACTTATTACTTTTAAATATGTACATGTAATGTAGAAATACCAAGTTCTCTACATACCAATATGCCTATTGTTGTCCATTATTAATGAAATGGTATTTTATACTATCACTAGCGGACGTCACGCGGTTTCACACGCGTAATTCCCGTTCCCGTGGGAGTACGGGGATAAAATAAATCCTATGTTACTCGTGGATAATGTAGCTTTCGAATGGTGGAAGAATTTTTAAAAACGGACCAGTAGTTTTTAAGCCTATTCATTACAACCAAACAAACAAACAAACAAAGTTTTCCTCTTTATAATATTAGTGTAGATTAGACATTATTAGTATCTTGAAGTATATTTACACATTTCACTGAAGACCATGCTTTTTTTTCTTATTTTTTTGCTTTTTATTTCTATGTTTAATGGCATAAACTTAGATGAAATAATTCCATAGTTGGTTTTTATATTGACTGTTATGTATATAATTCCTTAACAAGCTCTTCAACAGTAATTGGATGAATTTGCGAGATGCTGATTCAGGTTAGTGTCTTATCCATAAAATAATATCTATTTATGTATCTTAATTTAAACTAATCCACAAGATGGCTCAAACTGGCTAAATCTGGCCAAAGACTGTGAAAGTCAAAAAAGATGTAAGAGGCCTTTACCTACTGGTAAATGTTGAAAATGAGCCTCATTACTATGAGGCTACATTTTCAACACTTAATAAAAACTTATACTTATCTAGGATAAATAAAATGGTACACCATTTAAGTTAACAGATATAAATCAAACATAAAATAGAGTAGCTATTCTATCTATCTGTGTATTTATTATACATGTATAGATTCATGTTGAACAGATAGTAGTTGTTAGAGGCAGCCTAGCTGTAGCCATAAAACAAAACTATTGCACACATTGACATGTCTTGGTGACCAATGTATTTAAAATTGTCTACATTTCATAATATTATGTAATTGTAATATTTGTCACCTAATAATCCATAAGGGGTGAATCTTGAGGACCAGGCCAATTAATAAAAGTTGCACACAATATGGATACAAAGCTGACCAAGTGCCTTCTGCCCCTGGATAGAGATAGCCTACAACTTGTGGTGTGAACCCTCACTGGATAACGCTGCCACTCCCTAGGTATCACTGACAGTCCCCTGTGCAGAGCATGTGTGGAAGAAACAGTGGCGCATGTGTATTACCCAGATCCGTGAGGAGACTCTTGGAACACCAAGAGTCACACATAGTCCTTAAACAATCAGTCTTACCATCGAATATTGCATTATCTAGAACTATCTGAGTAGTGGGTTGTGGAGGTCTGATAAACAGTTGTTCCATGTAAGTACTGGTATTCCAGCTGTATCTGTTTAGACTGGAAGCCAACCCTTACATAGTGAGTGTAGCCCAACCCTTTCGAAAAGACTCCACCTCATCATGTCATCTTTTTCTGGGGTTGCTGCATTAACCTTGATTTATTGTTTTCCTAATTTAATAATTGATCCAAGATAATGTTAAAGTTTATACCTTCCTAATTGCCACACATTAACTTTTCAGGCAAGATCCTCTGGCAGAACAATGAAGACATATCCAGCCCTGATGTGGAGCACGAGGCTCGCGTCCCCAAGCGCATCCTGAAGTGTCGAGTTGTGTCACGAGAAATGAACTTCAGCTCTGTTGAAAATTTGGAGCGATTCCGCTTGGAACAGGTAAATATCAAGACTAGGTTTTTTTTGTATCCTTTTCTACTGGTTTTAAACAGACACCGAAATAGTTAGTGGTTTTATTCAGGTTAATTGATGAACCATACAGTAAAGGTTAATCCGTATTATAGGGTTCAGCTTATCGCAACTGGTTTAGGCACAGTGTTAATTAATTAGACATGGGCGCCGCCTCCAAATTTGGCAGCGGCGGCGCGCTGTTGAATTTAGTCCGGCGGCGGCGTGACGCCGGCGGCGTGGCGGAGTTTGAAGAAGGTGTTACAAATTAAACCACAGAATATCACTAAGTGAAAACTCGACGTCGCTCGTCAGCATACCGAAGATGAGTCATGTACTCGCCATTAACGTTGATGCCTAGCCCTCTCCAGTCCAGAACCTTGAAGACATCCTCCAGTGCTGCAGCGGTGAACAGTTTCGGAGATATGAAGTCTCCCTGTCTTACACCTCGCTGCAGAAGGATAGGTTCCCAGGTTTGGTCCTGAAGTCAGACGGACAGGGTGGCGTTTTTGTACGAGCACTTTAACACCTCGATGTAACGGTAAAAAATTGGCACCGTTGGAGAGACTGCAGTACAGCCCAGGTCTCGATCCAATCAAAGTCTTTCTCCTTGTCCACAAACGCTGAACAGAGAGGCAAGTTATACTCTTCAGTCTTCTGTATAACCTGCCGAAGCGTATGTACGTGGTGCACGGTGCTAAAGCCTTTTCGGAAACCGGCTTGGTTGGATGGCTGGAAATCGTCAAACCTGAGCGCGAGACGATTTGTGATGATTCTTGAAAACAACTTGTAGACATGGCTTAGAAGTGAGATAGGCCTGTAATTCTTCGTCGCCCTTCTTGAAGAAGAGTACCACCACACCCCTGCACCATGCCTGTGGCGTTTTCCCTTCGAGTATGACGAAATTAAAAAGCTGCAGGGCCTTAAGTACCGGTTTTCCACCCGCCTTCAGGAGTTTGGCCGTAATTCCGTCATCACCCTGTGCCTTGTTGTTTTTTAGCTGTTTCAGAGCCATTCTAATCTCGTACAGTCAGACGTCCGGGATGTCTTCGGTATAACGTCGGGTCAGTCTAGCTTTTGGGTCGTTTGCTAGGTCGTCAACGGGTTTCCTGGTTGACGTGTACAACTGTCTATAGAAGCTGTCGATCTCCCTCAGTAGCTCTGGGTTGGCGGATAAGATCTTGCCATCGGCTGTCTTCAGTTTTGTGAGCTGGCTCTGCCCAATAGCCAGATCTCTTGAAAATACTTTGGAGCCTTTGTTCCGATTCTAATAACTTTCTAAAGCGTCTTTAATACGTGCGGTATTAAAGCGGCGGAGGTCGCTCTTCAAGGATTTAGAGATCTGTCTATTAAGAAGCCGTTATTTCAACGCCTCATCTGAAGACGCCGGTCCTTCATGAGCTTGAGAGTTTGATCGGAAAACCTCTTTTTCTGATCTATACGACGTGTCTTGAAGAACTTAGACCCGGTCGTATGGACAGTTTCCACGAACCCATCGTTGTATTCGTCCACTGAGCTTCATAGGCACTCGAAACGATTCTAGAGCTCAAGCTGAATGGTCTCGGGGTTTTGGATTTGGATCTGTGCAGGCATACCCTCGAGTATGACGGAATCAAATAGCTTACATGGCTATAGTACCGATTTTCCACCCGCCTTCAGGAGTTGGCCATAATTTCGTCATCACCCGGTGCCTGTTTCAGAGCCATCGCGCCAACACCCTTCGTCTCGTAGATCATCTTCAATTCTATATCCAGCACCGCCACTGTTCCCTCGAAAGTTTGCTTTAGGAATGATGAAGAACCATTGGTTTATTAGGGAAAATCATCCTATTTTACAACTTCTCGCACATAAGATACAGAGAGTTTACTTACACCAGTATTTATTAAACTCGTCATTTCATTACTTAACGTGGTAAAACCAGTAGAAACAAAAACAAAATGACATATACGAGCCGAACTCACGCCGAGTGGCAAATTACGGCGGCGGCGGCGGCGCGCCGCAACAACGCGGCGCGGCTACGCGACGCCGGCGCGGCGCCCATGTCTATAATTAATATTACATAAAAAATGCCACGCAAGAAAGTGACGTTAGCCCGCGCCAGGTACCTACTTTGTCTCTTTCATTCTGGTTAATCAGCAACATTTAAATGGTTAACTCGTATAATGAGTGTTGATCTCAAAAGTCTCACCCACAAATCCTTCACGAAAGTTTCTGCATAGCCTTGGATAGGTGAAGTTGTTGAAATATAAATAATAATGGTGAATACACATAAATAATTAAAGTTGAAGTAAGTACCTCTCTTTGTAATTTCAAAAAATTCTTCTTTTATCTTTCTTTGAAGAGAGAAACAGGTTTTTAACAAAATCAGAATCAAATAGGGAAGTAAAATTTTTAAAACGCGGACAAAGGATGTGGGCAAAAGCTAGTTAAACATATAACCAGCTAAGCTTTTTACTTGATTAATAGCTCTCTGTTTAAAATTTTACAATAAATCACAGGCCACAGGCCAGCCTTGAGAAAGTAGTTAAGGCTATTGTAAACAAATCAAAGCCATAAAAATACCATTATGAATTATTATGGCGCTTTAATTTGGATGAGAATTCCTTCACGCGAGAGCCACACTATTCGCAAATTCCACTCCCCGTTTTTTGCCGCATTATGGCCGTGAATGTGAGTACATCTAAGGTATTTTAATATTGTTGCCCACAAAATAGAGTTTACACATGCAAAAGAGCGCGGTCAAGGCAAGGCCGACGCACGAATGATATTGTCAACGCATATATATTTTTTTTTAGTTAGCCTGATCTGTCCCACTGCTGGGCAAAGGCCTCTCCCCATTCCTTCGACTTTTCTCGGTGTTGCCCCTCGTGTCGCCAATTAACAAGAAAGCCATCGAAGGCGACTCGCCATCATCTCGTTCTGCCGCGAACCCGTCTAACTGTCTCAGGGCTTCAGTTTTGTGGTGATATGCGTACCATCAGCTTTGTTAGCAACAAAAATATTGATCTTGGTAATAAGTAGACTACTTCCAAAATAAAATCGAATCTATATCTATACTGAATAAAGAGGTAGTAGCAAGGGTCGAAGCCTGCCGGGGCTGCGGAACTGTTCGAAAGAGATACCGCGGCCCCGGAACGTTAAGGGCGAGGAAGGAACATGGATGGTCTTTAGTCAGTAAAACTCTGAGACTCCCTCACACTCCGCCCAGATGACCTGGTGAAGGTCAAGGGCGTAGCGAGATACGGGCAGTGGGGGCAGCTGCTCCCTCTAGAAGGTGCAGAAATCCTTACAAACCGTGAAGTAATATTACATAAATGTAGCCTATTGATAAACAAAAACAAAGTTGATTCTATTGACAGGTGAATTTTATCAGATCGAACTTTTTTGACGTAATCTGTCCCATCGCTCATGTCATGCATCATTTACCTTAAAATATTCTTGGTTTGTCTATGCCTGCTCCCCCACCTTAACAAAATCCTAGCTACGCCCTTGGTGAAGGTTGCAGGAATCCGCTAGACGCGAGAGGCATGGGACCGGTTAAAGTGGCGACACTTACGTCCATGTTCATCAAAGAGATGACAGTCTGATTGTCTAAAACACCTGTTTAAAACACATTTTTGTTTGGTAACATGTCACAGTGACACCTGTTTTTAGATAATCAGAATGTTATCTTTTCAGTGAACATGGACCTTAAGAGGCCTATGTCCAGTTGTCCAGCTGTGGACGTATTACTACTGAAATAATGATGATACAATTCTTGTAATTTTCAGAAAGTCCTTTTCAAAGGGCGTTGTTTGGAGGAGTGGTTCTTTGAATTCGGCTATGTGATCCCCAACTCGACAAACACTTGGCAATCCGTTATTGAATCTGCTCCTGAATCTCAGATGATGCCTGCTAACGTCCTCAAGTAAGTCTAAAGCAAGATTTGATAATAAAATAACTATGATACAGTTCGGCCACATGGGTCGAGTGGCCGTAAGCGTACTGCTGAGTATGATGTCAAATTAAATCATTTGTTCTTTGCAAACATGGGTAATGGGTACAAAGATGTTCTTTTAGAATAAAGTTCTCCACATTTTGCCGTCATATGGGCATGCAAATAATTGGTTCACAATAAAATTACAAATTCAAAATAAGTGGCATGTCAATTCAAAAACAAGGGACATACAATAAAAACAAAAATTAAAAATGTCAAAAATAGTCAGTCATTAAAAATAAATATACAGGGTGAATTTTAATTAATGCGACAAAATGAAATTGGAGCTTCAGTTACAGTAACATAGTAATTATAAACTGTTTTTTCTACAATCTAAATCGTTAAAAAAAATACGCGATTATCGTTTTCAAAAGGTCCATTGATGTTATTATCTTTATTTAAGTACGAATTATCGGTATTCCAGTAATATGCAAAATAAATAAGAAAAATTAAGGCAAAATTAGGTAAATGACCGCTATATTGAGCACTGCGATGAGTCGGCAAGATTATTGATACTTTATTATTTTAACGGTTTTCGTAACACTGATCAATTATTTTTTAATTTTATACATTGTCTTGACAACACGTATTATTGTATATTTAAATTTGTCGCATCTATTCAATTATTATTTCACCCTGTAGAAATGTCAACATGCTCAAAGTAATAAAAAAAGAAATGTCAAACGAAATATTAATAACATTATGCAAACTACAATAACAATAATAAGTCAGTTAGAATAACAATAGGTGGGTAATAATAAATTATTTGGCTCAACACGCTTAACCTAGCTTCGATTCCCGTGTTGGGCAATGTGATATTTGGTTTTCCATCTGGAATTTCTCAGCAGCAGATACTGAGTCTGGAATTTTGTCTGTTTGATGGCAATAGGCACGCCCCCTATTACATGGAACTTGAACATAATTGGCGAAATATGGGTGTACTATTAAGTACAACTCTGCCTGATCCTTCGGGTATAACAGGCGTTATGAATGTAAAACTTCACTATCACTATCACTACATATTATAAAACAAAGTCTCCTACCGCGTCTGTCTGTCCCTATGTATGCTTAGATCTTTAAAACTACGCAACGTATTTTGATGCGGGTTTATTTAATAGATAGTATGATTCAAGAGGAAGGTTTTAGTATATTATTATACGCGGGCGAAGCCGCGGGCATCGGCTAGTGAAGTAATAAATGTAAAAAGTACTTGACCTAAGTATCCTTTATAAAAGGTTAGCTTTTACAGGGATTTCGCAAGTCAGTTTGAATTAGACCTGCGGTGGAAAATAGTCTCTCAGATGCCACAGAACTCATTTGGAAACTAAAGTACTTTTGCGCCATTTTTTTCAAGTTTGGGTATAAGGTGACATATTTAAAGCAAATTTGAAAAGTATCGTTGAATCTGCCATAAAAATATCGCTAATACCGATATATCGGCAAACCCGAAGTATCGCCGATATATCGGTATCGGTATCGGATGCATCCCTTTACGTCATTAACATAACATTCTAACTGCAATGATTGCTGCGTGCTCGTAGAACTATTGAACTGTAACTTCTTGTCCCAGGATACGTGCATTCGTTTTCTAAATAATTAAAAATTAATCCTTATTTTTTTCAGCGGAAACGTCGTCATTGAAACCAAGTTCTTCGATGGAGATCTGCTGATAACCACATCGCGAGTCCGATTGTTCTACGTGTAATAATCAGCTGACAAACAAAGCATTTACTAGTCAAACATACTTCTAATGCATTTCCTCTACAAACCTACTTTTTACGAATTTTAACTTGACACTTTGTGCAGTTCTAAATCACAAGTGACGTTACGATTTTGTTTTGATATCGGTTCCTTTAAAGTCATTTTTGTTAGCCTGTTTGAGTGTCCCACTGCTGAGGAAAGGCCTTCCTTTCACCTTCCAAACCACTCTATCCTCGCTAATGAGAATAATAGGCTTAACACTTATTTTATTGTGGTGGTCAGACTTTGATAATAGTAAAATAGTATGCATTCCTATAAAAAAACCAACCACAATAACATGAGTGTAAACCGTGGAATAGAAAAAAAAAACATTTTATAAATATCTCTAAAAAAAAAACATTTTATAAATATCTCTAAGTTACTTACTCTACCTATAATCTGGCTTTTTTTATAATAAGATGCATTTTCTATGGTTCTATTATTAAGAAGTTGTTCTGAATTTTTGTATTCTAATTTCTACTTATCTTTTAAATACCTACTTAACTATTTTATAAAATATACGAATCTGAAATTACATACTTTGTTTTAAGGCACTTTTAGAGTAGAAATAATATTTTGTTCAAGAATTATTATCAATTTATAGAAAGAGGTTTTGTGTAAATTAGTAAATACACTTTGACGATCTATGTGTGTAGGCACTAATTATTTTGGTTTATCACAAACATAATGAAATTGTGGTAATTCTAAAGTAAAAAAGATAAAAATGTAATGTAATATTTATGAGTATTATAGTTTTTAAGTTTTAAATACATAACATTAGTAAGGTACGCCTAAAACATGTGTTTTTCTCGGAGGTTTTCTTTGAAAACCCGAATAATATTATCATTCCTCCTTTTCCAAATTCCAAACTACTTTCACCCTAAAATGTTGATATTATCATGCGCTGCTTACCCTCATGTGAAACGTTATGTGAAATCATATTTACGAGCGCTATGTTTTTTATAAAAAATATATCTCTTTCAAAATATAAAAATACCTAGGTACTTAGTACCTAGTCCACCGGTATCGGGAACAGGGCCCAAGCTACCGGCGGGTCAGGGCTCCAGAGAGAGGACCTCCTAACAATACGAGCCATGTCCAGGAGTAGGTACCGCTTTCTGAATCGCATCTCGGGCTCCGGTATTGTTCACCTACATAGTATTATCCGATGACAACTTTGTACCGCTCCCAATCTATATTAATATGAGGGCAAAAATCTTCATACAATGCTCTGTCAACAACAGGCTGCTTTTCTAAAAAAAATGGTAGATGTCTACTTAAAATAGGGGCCACATTTGAATTTGACAACTGTCAGTTCTTAGTAACGGCACAGATGACCAAATAACTCACCCATACAAAATGTTCAATACCTACCGCTATAATAGCCTACACTTTCAAGTCAATAGACGTCGCGAACGAAAATGTACCTAACCTTACAAACGTAAAGTGGGTATAGCTTTGTAGATCGCGCAGCCGCGTGGATATTGCGGATTGCTAGGGCTGCCTCTGTCGACGAAGATGTTAGTAGGGATTTTTTTTTAGTATAGGTACGTTATAAAATAAAACATGTTTTATAATGTATCAGAATTTATAATTATTTTAAAAATAAGTCTAATAACGAAATATATAAAAAAGAATTGTTAAAAAAATTGCGTAGAGGTGTTTTATTTTGATGTAATTATTAATATTTTTTTTCCGTTCTTTAAATTCCCGATTGTTAACGTAGAGAATATTCGAAATTGGGCAAATAGTTTTAATAAGTTATCTTTGGGGAATATGCGTAGGTACGTACGCGCCGCGCGGCTGTTGACAACCCACTACCCGTTATATTACTTTACTCTATGCAACCCACTGCGCTATGGGTTACCGGTTACCCGGCGCTCGGTAGGTGATTAGCGCGTGAGTACATGGAGTGTAGTATTTATGCCTTTTTTGCCATTATTAAAATAAATATGTACCTAATCGTTGTTTTGTGCAGTTCTAACTTCCAATAAATTAATAATATTTTATTCCAGCCGTTACATGGTTACGTTGTCGTATTTTGATGAAGTGCCAAATGAGATCTTATTAACTTCGACACCAAATTAAACTTTACATACGCCATCTATCGTGTCAAAAGGATATTGACGTACAGTGATACCAGGTTCGTACGTAGTTTGAAACTACTATGATAGAGGTCGCTACGCATGAATTAGTTTTATTTTGTTGTAAGAATTTAACTTTCATTGTTTTATGATTCGAAAAAATAATAGTTAATATTTCGAAACTATAATACAGTAACAACAATGGCTCCAGTGTTTTTGAACATTATTTATCAAAAGATTTTTCTGAACTTTGTATTTTAGTAACTCTTTGGTTCGATAGATGGCATTGCGTGTCGTTAATGCATCTCTTATTGTACTACCCACATTATCAATTTCCATATTCATATGAGATTACTCGTGTATTCGTGTAGGATACAAGTCATCTTAGTTGCATGATCTATTCATTATTCTTTTGCATGAATTACTTACAGTAGGTAGGCGGTTGTGGAAGTACCTCACATCTTTTGTAGCGTGGGGCCGTAAGCTTTATGTACCTAAGTGCCTTCCTCCTTTGATGTGAGACCTAGGGCTACTATTTTGATGTCAATGGTTGAATACCTTATAGTCATTGCATTGAAAGAACACGAGATCATGAAAGCTCATTTAAAGTGGGTAGGTAGTACCGTTAGTTTTGTAACATAGGACGTTTGAGTTGAAAAAATATACTCATCTATGTCAACTCATTGTCAATCATGCTTGTAATAACTTCAATTGATTAAGTATTATACAATAGTCGGCGTTTCCCTGTCGCACGTGATTTACCTCCCATACAAGAATCTGACATCCTCTAATAAATGAATAACGCCATTCATTCAACTTATAATAATCAATGCGTGCTCAGCTATTGGTAAATCGTGACTCGATCCCGTATCTCATTAGTACGCTGACACGTTTAATAATATTACCATAGAGGAAATGAAAAGCGCTTTACGTGGCTCGTCGCTCGCAGGAAAAGCCAGCACTGAGCAGCGCTCACGACAGGAACTTTTTGTAAATGAAATCATTGCAGGCGAGGCGTACATCCTCTTTAGTTAGAACCGCTCGACGGATTTCTTCGTACAACACCGACGACGCCAGAGGAAGCACAGTCGTTTCTATGCGCATCACACGCGACACTTCGCATATAAATAATAGAAATTATCTAATTATGTGCCGGCGAGTACTAGACTCGGACAAGTTGGGAATTGTAATATTAGTCGTGGACACCGAACAATAATAATTATGACGATGACATTACGATAAATATTGAACGCTTTTTTTGATAGGAAGGTCGATGTTATCGGTTACAGCTATTACATATTGTAATGTAATGATAAGCTACCTAAGTATGTACACATTAGGTTTAGGTGGCAGTTGATATACTGCGTTGATTATTTATTTACAAGAATTCTTGAAATTAGAGGAACCATGGGGTAAAATCAACCATTTATTATACTAGATAAGTTGCATTAGTCATGAAGATGTTCTAGAACGATAAAATCATCAAAAATATGAAAGTTGTGACCAATTTATAGTAGAGACGAGAGAAGTTGTTAAGAAGATTGAACTTTTTTCCCTTTATTTCTTACTAGATATATTTGCATTCTGAGAAGCAAAAGTAAACCACTTAGTTTGGTGTGTTATTTGTAATGTTACTGACAGGTAAGTATTAAATTAGTGCACATTGAGTTCTAAAGTCGTAGCGACGCCGGCGCAGCGCTCGTTCGCCGGATGAACACCAAATGTGTGATATTTTTAGGAATGTTGATTGCCCTCTTCCTGTTTCCGGCATGAACGAGCCGCTCTGATCTGCCGACTAGCTCTCATACAAAACTGCTAATTAGTGATGAATAATTAATAGTAGTAACTTGATGACATGTAAGTCGTTTGATATAATTTGATTTGAGCCGCTGCCTGAGAGTCATTTTTGATAAAACTGTAACGATTGGCTGTTTATGGTTTTTCAATATTTTTTCTCACACATTCGATCGATAGTGTACCTGTCTGCCTATCTTGCTAGACTCGTTCTGTATTATTAGTAGCTCTTGTCGTAAAATTAATTAATATTGCAGCTAGATCTACTGGCAAAGCTGCGCAGCACAGTAGCGGTTGAACATGAATTTGAACCTAACGGACTTCCTTTTCCTGCCAAGATCTCTACTTCTGGTTAGTGTCAGCTTTTTTCTTTGGAGGGTTAACACACACATCAAATGGACATACAACACCTAATAATGTCGTAAGGTTTCCGTTTTTGATGGTAGTAGGTGGGTACATTGCAAGTGATCTGATTTGCTCCTGACATTTGCAGTAGCTATGATTGTCTCCACGTTGTCGATGTATCTTTCTTAGGTACTTACCTACACACAAAATGGGATTTAGCCTTTGCCTGAAACAGTACCTATGCCAAACAGCGTCATCGTGCGTCCCGACAAACGACTTTAAGCCCAACATGAAAACACGCGATCAACTCATTCAGATAGGTACAGATCTATTTCAGTCGTCCTTGTTCCTCGTCAACATAGCTGTGAGCCTGTGACCCTCCCAATTCCAACGTAATGATATCATCTACGACGCGGTACCGGAAATTTTATGAACTTCCCATTAACACTTGACCAAGTCTTGTCATACGGCCCAGCCGGCAGCCGCTTAAGTGATAAATTTCACCGGTCAAGTTCGATAACACAGTAATAATCGTAGAAACCTTATAATAGTTTCAGAAGAATTGTTGCTAGCTCTTCGGGTTCTGTGGAAAAGCACTTACATACATATTATTAAGGTAGATACTTCATCGTATCTCTCCACGTGTTCAGTGCACTACTGACAAAGTTCGTCGAAGTGATGTAAGTCCAAAGTTTCGTCAGAATGACACGTGTCTTCTATTAGGTTCGAACATTCTATATAGAGGAGGGAGGGAGAACCTTTTCCCAGCCACGTGTCTTTTCAGGCAAGGCGTTCTCTACCAAGGTGTGGCCGGCTCATTCAATTGGAGCTATCCAAATCAGAGTTAGAAAACAGATTCTGTTACTTTGGTCATTCAAGCTCATTTGTGCTAATGTGGTAAAATCAATTTAGTTTTCAATTTAGTTGTTATTAGTAGATAAAACCCATTTCGCTCTGCTATTACCTTACAATACACCTATTATTCGTAGACGTGAAATTATGTAGACAGGGCCTTTTTCTAGCCACGCGTTCGATGAATAGTTTAGTGGACTATCGGGCCTCGTAAACTATATAGACTCACTGTGATGTTCACTCCGACGCTAGTTAGGGTTTGGAGTAAAACCACCTGCAAGCAGCAGCAGCAGCAACCAGGCAGCAGCAGCGATCAGGGTGGTGTCAGGGTTGTACAATAAAACACAGTTTCCAATATTACTGGGTTAGGCGTGCTGTCGCTAGGACTGCTTGTACTAGACTGAGCGCGGCGCATTGCCCCGCGCTCCCTCTACCGGGCATCCCCCACCACAGCACGCATAACTCATTTATTAGACGTCACATCTCTTTTTTCTTCACAAAAAATAAAGAAACAATAGTACAATATTTTATCTTATATTTTTAATTTGAATGATTGGTTATGGTTCTTTTGATTTCAAATGAATCATTTCATTGATCGTTATTGTTATTTTATTTCTGAATGATTTATGACTTTTGTTTAATTGCCATCATACTCACTGATGATTTTAATTTGAATTACGCATGTTTATCTTCTCCTTTGTTTTATTTCTACAATTTTAATTTTTGGTTGACAATGAAATTTGTATTATTCAAAATCAAAATCAAAGCATTTACTTCAAGTAGGCCAGTTACAGGCACTTTTGAATTTTCGAAACTAAGATGAATATTAAATCTAGCTACAGTCCCAGTCACAAGACATAAAAACTGTGAAAGTACTGTAGTTGCCCATTCCCTAGCGTAGGTCTCTATGGAGAAGAACGGGCAAGAAACTCCATGGACACTTTTAAATCATAATGTTGTTACAACATCTTGGTTACATCACTCATGTTAATGATGCATGATGCATTGTGTGAGAACAATGTATTGCTATTTTTTTTTTTTTTGTGACATTCATATTGTTATTAATATTCTTTGTTTTATTGAATTTATAATTTTCATATAAAATTGGTTCCTGTGTTTCGTAGTGCTGCGGCACGATAAACAGTCAGTTATTCAATCTGCTTCTACTGTCTATTTTGGCCACCAAGATACAGGCTGTGGCTAGTTTGAAGCCTGCGGCTTCTTATAGTTTGTACTTGTTTTTACTCGTTTATACTCGTTTGTACTCGTTTGTACTCGTTTATACTCGTTTATACTCGTTTATACTCGTTTATACTCGTTTGTACCCGTTTATACTCGACTGTACTCGTTTATACTCGTTTGTACTCGTTTATACTAGTTCATACTAGTTTATACTAGTTCATACTAGTTTATACTAGTTCATACTAGTTTATACTAGTTCATACTAGTTCATACTAGTTCATACTAGTTCATACTAGTTCATACTAGTTCATACTAGTTCATACTAGTTCATACTAGTTCATACTAGTTCATACTAGTTCATACTAGTTCATACTAGTTCATACTAGTTCATACTAGTTCATACTAGTTCATACTAGTTTATACTAGTTCATACTAGTTTATACTAGTGAGTGCAACTTTGTGCAACCTTGTGCAATTTTGTGCAGCTTTGTGCAGCTTTGTGCAACTTCGTGCATCATTGTGCTACTTTGTGCAATGTTGTGCTACTTTGTGCAATTTTGTGCTACTTTGTGCTCCTTTGTGCTACTTTGTGCTACTTTGTGCTACTTCGTGCTACTTTGTATTCGTTTGTTTCAATAAATTAGATTCATTTATTTATTTGTTTGTTTATAAAATAAATGCCTGATTTAATCTTATCTTATTTGCTCGTAATCGAGTTATTGCAAATTTTGTACTTCTCGAGAGGTTAATTTTACCAGTTCGTCTTATTTATTATTTTCTTTGATTTCCAATGAAATTCGACTGGTTTATAAACTGACATGTAAAGGAATTTAATTTAATTTCTTTGAATTTAAGTATTAATTGATTAATTATGTTTATTTTGCAAGTAGGTTTATTAAAACCCTTAAGTTTTTTTTTTATTTTTTTTTAACTTAATGGGGCCGTTGTTTCGTGCTTGAATACTCTGGGAAGAAACAACCGAAACAACTTCAGAGGTCATAGTCTCTGTTAAACTACAGATAGCTCAATTCACATGAGGACTATGAGATGATCTTTTGAATAAAAACCACATAGATTGGAGTGGACTTGTCCAGTCAGTGCAAGCATTTGTCACTCTTATCGTGTAGCTCGGCTTAACTCAATTCGAAATATTGACTCGAGACCCACTTTTACTAGAGAATTAAATATATGACCCAAGATGTAGGCTCTTGGGCTTTGATGTTTTCTTGTTTGGGGTTTTTCTAATTTGACTGTTGTCATTTGTCTGTGCTTGTTATTTTCCAAGGATAACACTTAAATGTGTTGAGAAAACAAAAGGAAAATTAAACTTTATGTCTACTCAGCACTACTGCTGACTATGCATCAACACCCAATTGCATTTCTCTTTTTTTTTTCACGCACATACAGGGTTAGTTTTCAATGAATTATTTTATTAATTTTTCAACAGTAATATTTAAAATGCACTTTTGGTTTCATATCTAATTCTTAATTTTTTTTTTTTTTTTTTTTTTTTTTTGAGACCCCTTTTCCAATTTTCCCATCGCAGACCCACAAAGGGAGTGGAGAAATTTTAGACATTATGGAGCGACCTGCAAGCAAGTTTTTCCATTTATCTGGTACCTTTCAGACATAACTGAATTACCACTTTAACAATAACTCATTTGTTTTGACAAATAGACTACGAAAGAAACTAAAAAAACTTTTCAAATTTCAAACAGAACTGGATCACAGTTACTATTTGTAAAATATTTTATTATTCTTTCATATTAATAGTATGTTTATAGTAAAACAACAGTTGTTTTTATTAAATTTTCTTATATCACCAAAAAAATAATATTGTATGGAAGGTAGACCGAACGTACCAAAGAAATATTGTTCGATGTTTAGTTATACTATTTTAGCTTACTTATGATTTTAAAGTACCCAGTATATAATAATACGACAGCGTGGGTAGATCAATTAAACTTCAGTTATTGTTGAAATTATTAGCCTTACAAAGGACATGTCTGACTTAACAGAATGTATGAGTTATTGCTAACTTATAGGTACCAACCATTCATTTAATAGTTTACCTCTTCAAATTACTTTGTTTATACATAAGTAATGTTCTGATACCGATTAACCACGTAATCTATCAGTATCGCACCTTCCGCGATCTTACTTGCCTAATTTTAGGCAATTTGTGTTAGCCAAACATTTATTGGCTTGATTAGGTTGGCATCTGTCAACAAATGAGGTCATACGAGATAAAAGTTAAAAAAAACTACAAGTAAATTCACTGTACATTGAACATGAAGATAGTTAAACTAGCCTTTTCCCAACTATGTTGGGGTCGGCTTCCAGTCCAACTGGATGCAGCTGAATACCAGTATTTTACATGAAGCGACTGCCTATCTGACCTCCACAACCCAGTTAATACTGGGAAATACAATACCACTTGGTAAGACTGGTGTCAAACTTTTGGGGCCACTGACTACCTGAAACGACTGTCAAAGATGGACAAATGACAGTCGGGACCAACGGCTTAACGTGCTTTCCGAGGCACGGAGGAAACTCGGTATACAATAGTGGTCACCTATCCACAGACCAACCTAGGCAAGCATGGCTTAACCTAAAGATTGACCCGAGTGGCTGATATTATTTAGCCACGAGCTCCTCTAAAATGCTGTTTAAATAACATCGTCATTTATTATCGACCTTGGATTGAGTTATAAACGAAACTATCACCAGTACATTCCGTGGTTACTTATTTATAGTCAATAATGCTATAATTCGCCACAAATTATTTAGAGAAACACTTTATATCTTATATAAAGTGTATAACTTAGTAAAACCTCATTCGTTCATTTGCCTGTATAAATCGCAACCATTTGGTTGTATTATTTTAAATGTTTTATGCACGACATACCTTAACCCTCGTGCCAGTCATGACTCTTGTTTGGTTTTAAAAATAGGTGAGGTTATTTACCTCCATAGCTTCGAAATTATCGAAAGGGTACTTGGTAAAACTGGAATTTGCATTTGTTTATGTTGTCGAGCGTATATATTTTTTTTTTTTTTTTTTTTTTAAATGGGCATCTCGCAGTTCAGTCTGAGAAGACTGGCTTGTGCTTAACCGGGCAATGTCCTGTGGATGCCTTGAATCTAAGGCCTCCAGCCAGGGCGAATTTTCGAGCGTATGGCATACAGAGTACTTTTATATATGGTATGGCACTCGTGACCTGCAGCTGACAATCAGCGTCATGTGGCACACCTTGTGTTGCCACCTAACATTATGCTGAGCCGAGGCCCTTTTGGCATATAAGCTGTTTGTTTATGTATTATGTAAGATTGTGTAGTTATTTCAATGCCAAATAAACACAATGTTCACGTAGGGCACGTTTTTTTTTTCAAAAATAAATTTCGATTAAACTAAAAGGACTATGGGCACCAACGCATGGACTCTGGTCCTGGACCCAACATATAATTAACACGTTGTTAAAAAGGTACACTCTCAGAGCACGAATAGGTATGGCGCTTGATCTGATATGTTGTCCAATCGGAGTACTCGTATCTTGAATTTTAAATCATTTTGTGATCAAACATCAAGTATTTTTGATACTCTTCCAATAGTAACCCATAATGATCAGTACCCTTAATGGATTTTATAGCAGTCATTTGGTTTTTCATTTAATTTTAACCATAGATGGCATGTGTCTCCCATCATTGATTCGACGTAGTCGAAGAGGAACTTGGTGTTTGTTTTTTATTGAAAATTACTTTTCAATAGGCACGTTTTATTTGCGAGTGGATTTGGTCAACAATCCGTTGATGTTGTTATATATATAGTGTATTTTGATCTAACATTATATTTCATGTCAAAATAAAGAAACGGACCATAATATCATTGAATTCATCAATGAGTAGGTATATGATGGTTAGTTTGCATTTTGTTATTTTTTCGAACCGTTGAACGTATTTTGATCTAACATTATATTTCATGTTAAAATAAAGAAACGGACCATATTGTCATTGAATTCATCAATGAGTAGGTATATGATGGTTTGCTTGCATTTTTTTTTTTTTTTTTTTTTTTTTTTAACGAACCTTTTAACGTTTATCTCAACTACTCAATCTAAATATTATGTAATTTTAAGACTAAATAAATTGAGAATACTTTAGGATTAAGATTATCGGTGACCGTTACCTAGACTAAACATATTTACATTATGTTAACATAAGTTCTCATGTAAGTGGCTCTTTGTCTTTTTGAGAATAAAGTATATTGAACCTAGTTATTTTATTAAACATTCAGGAATGTGAATTATTAGGTAGGTAGCAAAAACAACTAATTTTATTATATCATCACGCCGGTTATACGTGATGAGTCAGGCAAAGGTGTATCTAATATCAACCGGGTAAAGTTTCTAACTTCGTGACTGCTATTGAGAAATTCACCCAACAACACTTGGGCCGACCAGGGAATTGAATCCATGATTCCATTCTTAGCAGTCGCTTTTGCGACCACAAGCCAAGGTCTTGTTTTTTTTCACAATAGAATTATAATATTTTTGCTTACCAATTTTCGTAAACAGATATAATTTGAGTTACAATTGCACTTACTGCGCTTTTACTCGTGTAGTTACTTTACATTTTTACTTATAAGGTACACTTATACACTTACTACACAAACACTGTTTACACTTTCACTTTTATAGTTTTATCCTCGTCGCCAATGTGATGTTCACTCCGACGCTAGTTAGGGTTTGGAGTAAAACCACCTGCAAGCAGCAGCAGCAGCAACCAGGCAGCAGCAGCGATCAGGGTGGTGTCAGGGTTGTACAATAAAACACAGTTTCCAATATTACTGGGTTAGGCGTGCTGTCGCTAGGACTGCTTGTACTAGACTGAGCGCGGCGCATTGCCCCGCGCTCCCTCTACCGGGCATCCCCCACCACAGCACGCATAACTCATTTATTAGACGTCACACTCACCATAACACATCTTGATGAAGCTGTGCAATGCAAATGGAAGACATAAACGTCCGAGGAACATCAATACCTATCTAACGCTATTCGATAGGATAGGTAAGGTTATTTACCTATCTATTATTAGAATTCATTCAACTTAAGAGTGGTGTTATCTAAAACAAACTGGGCTCTAACCTAATTGACTTATATGTAGTTAAACTGAGTTCAAGTCATGAATAACATTTAAAGTTATTACCTCTGTATAGCCTATATCTGTCCAACTGTTTCGCCCGTGAATTATTTTCCTTTTGCAAGATTTGTTATCTGTATATTTTTTTTTTTTCATAATTAACAATTAAGTTGGTCACAAAACGTTAGTGCCTACCTATTTCACAAAGCGGAAAGGTCTAAATTATATACTCTGTGAAAAAAACAATAAGGTTGTATAAATTGGTGCCCAGGATTCGCGGTTAATCAGTAAAAAAAACGCGAAATACGTAATTTGTCAGTAGAAGGCAGAATAAATAACGCCTTAGCCAGGATACCGGCGGCGGCGACGATGGCTGCGCAAGCGGCCGCGGGTCAGCGTCCTCGCGCCCTCTCCTCCCCCCCTCCTGCTACGTCACGACCGCTACGTCACTCGCGCACGGAGGTTATCTGATAGTGATAGTTTAATGACCAATACTATGATTACTATATATTATGAAGTATCTTCCCTATTAGTGTGGTTTGAACAGAAATCAAGTGCCTACCGTTCTATATTGATGTATAATACTTGTGGATCGATATCAAAATTGTTTATTGGGATTTAATCGCAGAGTTGACAGGGGGGAAGATTCCATTTGGAACTGTCGTAGAACATATCATTTTGATTGATATTAATACCACACTGCTCAATATTGCATAACCTATCGATTGGTCAGAGTTACGTAGATAAATCGACATTTATAAACTGAAATGAAGCTGCTACAGTATCCAACTCTATTAAATTGGCCGACAAAAGAATCCTCATCTGTTTTCACACGACTTAGAAAGAGAGTTATTTTGCCACATTGTTGTTTGTAAGTGTTTTCTGCAAATAATTTCGATAGTTTACTTTGAATTCACCATGCATGAACACGAGAGCTAAGAATACTAATGGTTTGGTTAGCATATGCTGGGCTGAATCAGGCACGGCAAAATCCATGGATACAAAAGGCACAGGCATTGGGTACCCGTTACAACAGCAGAGGCAACCCAGAAGTATGACTGCAGACAGAAGATACTTTTCTTTGTATCTTCTCTATCTTTCTAGTACTTTTCTTGTATCGCTCACGACAATCACTCCAGAAAGCCATCAAGTAGCGCCTGTAGCCGAAATCGGCAGGATCTCATTTTCATTACTCAAAGCGCTTCTACTGTACGTACCTAGATTGGAAAAGTACGATATAGATCAGTAGGTAGGTAAATTATAGGTAAGTACTCTCGGCCTATATTTTAACCAATGAAAAAAGTTACAAGTACAAAAACTCCCCAGATCAAAACCTTTTGATGCCCCAATAAAACTCAACCAAAATCAATGTTTTGGAGATGACAGCGTTGCGGTTGTCGTGACTGCGGTGCTACGGGAGCGGATGCACCGGACCGTTGCGGAGATGCGGAGGGTAGCTGTAAAAAACCATGTGCGCTCGACTATGACACTGTCCAAAAAGAACCATAGACACTTTCTTTCGACGCTGTTTCTATTTTGAATTTCGAAGTTGACAATTTTCATGATTCGGAATTAGACACTTGGGATGAAGGGACAGAAAATCAGAATTTTGGTTAAGGTGGCCAAAGGGTAGACTGTGCATATACAGCGCAAGTTGTTGTACATAAATATGCAGATATTGGACTGGTCCTGTCATCGTTGACTTTCTTTTTATTTCTTCAATAAACGTATCGTCAGGAATTCCTTTTGTGGTACTCCACCTATCTACCACCTAGGAACTTCATCATCATCCTTTGTCTCACCTTTTCCCAACCTTGTCGTGGTTGGTTTCTGGTCTAACCGGATGCAATTGAATACCAGTATTTATAAAATCTATTGCTGACAGCGGGAGCAGTGTATTAACGTGCTTTCCGAAGCACGCAGGAAACTTAGTTCCTACTTATGTCAAGGGTGATAACAGATGACCCATCCACGGACTAACCTAGTACCTAGTACAATACACACTTCCTAAGAAGACACTCCATACGACAATGGATCTGCATAATTATGCAGAATTAGGCCTATAGAGATGGGGTACCTTAAGGATATAGGACTTACATTTTTCAGTTGAAAGAGGTGAGGGTACCTTGTGAAATTCAATTTTGTTACGTTTTTTTGCAATTTGCAGGCAAGTGCTAGGTTGTATGTTTATTAAAATGTATGATTTTCGGTTGTAAGACGTAGAATTAAATTATCAATACAAACCCCCCAAGTTCATAAAGGTCGATTCGAGGTCGAGGTCGAATGGCTATTATTCGACCTCGACCTCGAATCGACTTTTATGAAAAAAATCTTTAAAAACAAAAGTGACTTCGTTTGACGAACTATTCGCTTTTAAGCCCTTTCCGACTGGCTTAAACCTATCCGCGTCCATAAGTGTGGTGACTCCCTAAGCAACAATTAAAGCCACTGCAATCGTACAACGGACAATACATACCAATAAAGTGATGTCGTAAACATCAGTCTGCTGAATATAAATTTTTATGCTGTCAGTACAATTAGACACTGCAGTTTGTCAAACAAGACATTGTTTTAAATATATTGCACTAACTTACTTCATAAATCTTCGAACAATGCTTTTGCAAGATTAGGTAGTATGATAATTTCGTGATTATTTTAAATTCGTTGTTAGTAATGGAAGTTTTTTGATCAGACAAGCATTTTAGGAACACTTGTGTTTTCAGTCAGGTGCTGAATAATTGCCTCGATTATCATACAAGGAACATGTTTACCTACGTTTTTATTTTTGGGAAGCCAGAATTAGTACCCATTACTTCTTAATACTTCTTAATATTTTGAATTTGTTTGAGTAACAGTTTGAGCTCTAGCTAGTTTAAGGATAATCTAAAAGTTTCCTAAAATAAACACACAAAATTTTGATCCTTCGAGCCGGATCGTAGCGGCTTTTAGAAGAAAAACATGTGGAAGTTGGCAACCAAACTCAAACTCAAATCATTTATTTCAACTAGACCATTACGGCACTTTTGAATGTCGATATAACGTAAAAAAAGCGAAGCTACAGTTACAGACACAAGGCATAATAACTTGAGAAAGTACTGTAGTTGCCCATTCCCTAGCGTAACCAGTAGGAAATGAACGCTCTAACCTTCAATAATAATAAAAATCGATCATTGAAAAGCCCTGACCCTCAAAACACACAACAATGATCTAATGACGCACGGAAAACACATTTTATAGGTTCTTCTCCAAGAAATCGAACTTCCCGTCTTCCCAGTTTATCGGTCGTTATTCATCCGTATACGTACCTGAAGGAGCAGAGACCCAGCACCTTAAGAACCAACAATCAAACAATAAAAACGTACACATGTACTTCAAACGACCTCCCATAAAACAAAACAGTGTAATGATTACACTGATCATTTTCATAGGATCGATTTGATCGTCTCAAGGATCTCGCGCGGTACGCATTCTGATCGTGACATCGTCTTCCTGCTAAGTCCTGGTTACATCACATGCTGTTAATAAGGTGCGATGGATATGAAATATGAAATCGGTTATCGATTAATTATCGATTCATCGTAAGTGCGCGGCCATCTTGGATGTAAGTGCGCGGCCGTTCCCGCGCGCGGCTTCCGGCGTGCGCGTGCGCTTGCATGCTAATGTTCGCGCATGCGCCGTGTCCTGTTCGCCGCATGTGTGTTCCACTTCGACGTCTGTTTCATCAGCTTAGGGCGGACTCTTGATAGAATGTCTGTATACTATTTGGTATATCATCGCACATGGTTCACTTAGTATTTATGTACATACCTGTCTCCATACTATCTCCTCGGTAGTCATCTCTGAACCAGTCGGTTCCTACCGTCACATTACCAGTCGACAGCAATATTAATGGTGCTCACAGTTGGCAGTTTCCTGTTACGCGAACGCGTATGAAATTAAAAAATGTTCACGTAATTTTTGAATATAAAAGCCGTTACTGGCCCATGGAGGGGCAATTCATTTCACATCCTTCCTTCAGCCAGACCTCTAGCAGCGCGTGTAGGTACGTCTGAAAATAATGCTAATACCGACATAGTTTTAAGTTTGTCTCGGTTTTCTGCTTAAGTATTGTTTTTTTTTCAACAAAAGCCCCTGGACAGATTTACTTTCCTAAATTGATGTGGATCTTATTTTGCGAGTAATTTTTTTATTGGAAAATCTTCTATTCTACAATACTTAATGTTATAAAAAGGAAAGAAATGTATTTTGTATGTAACGAATGAACTTATAAAGTTTTTGAAAACTTCATTCAGCCCATCTAGACAAAGTTAGGTAAACACCGTTCTAATTTCAAATTCTCGATTTTACGGTTAAGTAATTCAAGGCCTTTTTGCCCAACATGTTCCGTCCACAGCGTATTCTCGTCACGAGTGATGACCAAGTGAGACTGCACGGCTGCGCAGGCGACGGTCGAGTCGTCGCAAACACATAACTCAGCAACAACAATAACAGATAATACCACTCATTCAGTGCCAATCGCTTTGTTCACTGCACTATACAAAATTATACCTTGAAATACATTCGATATCGTTTTGTTTCAATAATGATATATTGAACGTGGAAGAAATACTTGTATGATTCACATGACCCCAGCTAGTCTCAGCTTAGTTGGAGGGTCTAACAGGAATTCCTATTAGTAGAAAACAGCACAAATTGCAAAAACATTAGCATTTTTGACATTGGATTTTTTTTGTTGTCGTTTTCGGTTTTCAGTGCGTAATCCATAATATTGTATTCTACTTTTCATAGAATAGAGTACATCTATGCATTTTATATTTAAATACTGTCAGTTAGGACATTCAAATTTTGAATTAAACCATACGAATGCACTGCACGTTGGTCCTCTGTCCAATCTATGTAAAAAATTTCCTTGATTTTGCCGCAACTCTATTTTGTATGTAAAGTACCTAGCACCTAGATCTAATCGAGCGTGTTTTGTCTAGAATAGAATAGAGAACTTAAATGGGTTTGGCAAACCAGCCGGTACACCTGTCCCACCTCCGCGCGCTTATGAGGGTATACCGATATACCGACGACCTACCGTCTATTTTCTCAATCTAATACAAACTGTCAATCTCATTCGGTTTTGAATTTCACCGTCAACATTTTATAGTTTAAATCATTTGGAGAATTTTGCTAGGATTGTAGGTCCCCTAATAGTAAAAGAAAAATAGTTTTTTTTTTCTAGGCAAGCGCGGTCAGGTCTAGACCGAGTCGTCGCTTCGCGTCAGGCGAGTTGCAGCCAAAGCAAGACTATTTAGAACAGTAAAAGAAACTAGTCACCAACAGTGAGACAGGCATGTGTCTACAGCCTTTAAATGTCGCTAAACATGTGACATAAGAATAATTGGATTCTAAATACCAGCAAAAAACAGCACAAAAGCAAATTGCCACCCCGGAAACAAAGCAGGAATTCATGCCTAATGCCATATGCCTCATGCGAAAAGTGTTTGTTTTTGAGCTTTTTTTGCTGCCTGCACCCCAAACTTAGTCGGGAAACATCTACCGCTTCCATAATAAGACCTGAGCATATGATAAAGCTCTTGCTTTAAATAAATTATTTCGCAAAATAACCCTTCGTAGCGAATCAACATAGTTTTTATTGAAATCGCTGCGTGCACACTCCGCCTGCATGGGGCCGTAAAGGAAATGACATGTGGTTCCCGAATTATACTCGGTTAGAAATAGTGTGGACATTCGTCGAGTTAACACTGCTGGGTTGTGTGGCATTTGAATTCTTTGAACGTTTACTATTTTGATACCAAATTAGGACTGAGCCTCGCGCTCCTATCAACCTGTATATCTCTTTACTTTTTGTTCTTCTTTGCTTGATATTTTGTCGGGATTATAAGCCTTTTGTCTACACTGGCTGATTTTTCTCGAATTCAAATCTCGCTAGGAACTTTGTTTGGATCGATGAATACGTGTTATATTGCTTTAACAGTGGGTGCTAATAGAACGTTACTTCGCCTTGATTACATCAGGGTTTCTGACGAGTTAACATTTCTTATCTGAAATGTCTTTACGCATATGGATCACATCCTCATTAAACTTTACCTGGCTACGAACCGCACACCTGCCGAAACATTCCTTCTCCCAAACTTCGTCTCTATACACCCCACCAATTTGTCCCCGCCACGTCGCGCGTCGCAGCCCGGACATATACAATAACAATAGACATTTTTAATTCATCAAGCTTGAGGCATGAGTAGACGATGAACTTTAGTCAGTCTTAAAAAGTGAGCGGGATGCATGTTTCCTATTTTTTTTCTATTATGTACCTGTGCGTTTTACAGACACAACATCTCAACATCCCCCGTAGGTACCTAATTCTAGCTTTAACAGAGGTGTGCGTACTATAGTACATTCAAATTTCTCCAGCTTTATATCGGCGTGTTCTGTGTCCGGAGACAAAAGTTCGTCGTCTGAGCACCCTGCAGTTCTTCTACTTTTTATTTCATGCTTTATTAAATGCACTCAAACCGAAATTTATTTGAGGGTTAAACTGTGGCTAATAAGGCTTAGGAAGTTACCTTTTTACTGGATCATTATTAAAAAATTAAGACTTCTCGTCAGTTTTTGTATCGCACGATACCAAAATGGGTTTTATTGTTGAGGTTATAAACAAGCCATACTTCTTAAAGTTTTATAGTTCTAGATTCTACCTAAGCTAACCTTTTCTTCTTAATCATTTTGTAAGTTTGAATCAAGGACGCTCCAAGCAATGTTTAGCAACTCTGATGCACAGATTAACAAATTCTCCATTACAAATCTTTGCAAAATCATTTTGTCCGACCGTTCCTAAATCTATTCTCCAAAATTTCTCGTCCGTGACCAAAGGAACGTTCTTCTCGTTACATTTAAGCAACTGTTAAAATAAAAAAATAAAAGTATGTTAGGGAACAAAGTGTATTTGCTTATTATTTGTGACGGGGTGTCGCGGGGTGGGACGAACGGGCGGCGGGGTCGCTTTGTTTGCAGGCACGCGCGCAACCTTACAGGACCCACTCCTGCGCAAGCCTGGTCAATCTTTGACTGTTTACTTTTAAAACGTAGGTAAGGTACATGCTTTTTCGTTTTGTTGTTAGGCTTAACTTAACTGAAGGTTTGTGGGTCATTCGTGACTATTTTGAAATTGGAGTAGAGGCGGGTTTTTTCTTCATGGAGTGCTTTGCCTGTTGATTTAGATAGCACGAAGTCACCCGTGTGGATTAAAATATCAAGATGCTTTATTTCCTCGGGATGGGTTATCTTTGCTAAATTTGAAAATCTCAAATAAACGACCTCTTGTTGTTTTGCGTCTTCTGCACTATCTTTAACGTCATGACTCTCCTAGCTCTTTCCTATGCCATCCTCTGCGTGTTCGTCTGGTACTTCTCCCATAGTTTAAGGCTGTCTTTGTTATACCATATAGTGATGCTTCTTTCTATCTCCCAATATTATCTGCCCATTTCATCAGTTACCATAGTAACAGTGGCTCTTAACATTAACTTATAACGAAACTGAAGACCTACTACGGATATCGATCGCTTAACTTAATGTATTTAGTAAAATAATATGTTTAAATTTATATTTATACAGACTTACATAAACACATGTTTTCACTATATTTTTCTATCCCTCACACATTTACACACCTATACATTGATACATAAATAGGCCACATCTTAGTTGAATTAGCTAGTAAATATAGTATTGTAATTTAATTGTGATATACTGTGCTCGTCTTACAACTATCGTTACATGTCTAAAGTATAGGCGAGGACGCTGGCACCCTAAACACAAGTTAAATCTTACATTGGGTGCCAGAGCTCATCGTAAACACTATTTTCCCTAGTTGTAACGCTGCATAGTGCTTAGATAAGTGTTTCGTGTACAATTATTGAAGGTAATTTTTTTTTTAACTCATTGATAGATTCCTGCAATAATTTCTTAAAGCTCAAAAAGCTCAGCATCACCGCCACACGTTTGCACGAATGTTGTTTTTAACCGCGTAGGTACATAAACGCATCAGTTTGCGTTTCGCGTTACATAACGAGTTACGAGGTTCGATGCCCGCCTCGCAACCTTTAAGGTCGAACGGTCGGCCTCAAGCCCCTTTATTTACCCATACAAGACTTGCGACTCAGTCCTTGAGTGAAATGAAATGAGCTTACAATAGGTGGGTAGATACACACCTACGTTGTACTTGCTCATATGTCGCAACTGCGTTTGATTCTGAGCAAATGTTTACTGGAAAATGATTACTGAAGAATTCAGAGGGTACTGTTAAAATCAAAATCAAATCGAATTATTTATTGAACAGATCAGAAAATCGAGTTTGATAGTTGAGACAATACACATCCTAAACACTAGCCAAAGAAGAAGCCAGAGAAGACACAATGAGTTATGGTTTTCATTAATTCCTTAATGAAAGGGCCACAGGGACTAGTGGCGGGACTTTCATACAAGGTTTTAAGGTTTTCTGGTCCTTATATCCTACTATTCTTCATGTTGTTAGGGTTTTTGAACAGTCTGCTTGCCTTATGAACTTACCGAATAGTGGGCCCCTACAAGCGTGCCACTGTCAGGGACAAGCTACTACTAGGGACAGCTTATTACTGTCCCACTGCTGGCCCCTTCTTCTTCTTCTCGTACACAGAAGGCATAAGCATTGATCACCACGCTTGCTTGACGGTTCGGCGATTTCAGACTTATATTAATAGTCCAGGTTTTCTCTCGTATTTTACTTAACCGATGTCTGAGATGTCCAAGATAAACTTAGAAAGTACCCACATATGATTTGAAAAAGTCCATCAGAAAAGTCTATTACTTGCCTTGATTTGAACCCACAACCCTCTGGGCATCGTGAAGTAAGAAAAAGACGGTAGATCAAGAATTTGGTGGTTTGGGAAACTGAAAAGTTAAGTAACGATCTGCATCGAGTGAACTTGTTGCAATACAAGGATTCAAATCTTCTCTTAGAAGTGGAAACTGTGTCTCTCGAAATCTGTTATTTTGTCACCATGCCAGTCTAGTTCAAAATTGAATAAATAGCTCATCATAAAGCGGGCAAATTGCTCCTTAAAGTTTTTATCAATTTAACTATGGTGGATCAGATGTCTTCTGATGGTTATCAAAAATCCTTGAATCAAGTTTAATATCTCATTATTTATATTTCGGATCTGCGCACTTCCTTGTTTCTAATACTGTACTCTATAGATCATTATCCTTTAATATTGAAACAACAATTATGCTGTAAAGTTATCATCACAACACTTTAATGGCGATGTCGGCCTTGGATTCGTTTCCACCCATTGTTGGCCGAACTTAGCACAGTTTTTCTACCGAATATGACTACCATTGTATTCCACCAGGTAAGCATTTAAAACCAAAATGAGATACAATGAACCAGCGGAAGTATTTCCGTAGATACAAGCAAGGACAATATTTTACGACACCGCTAATAACTTTCGAATAGATCACTTCCTTCCGGACCTTTGCGAAAGACCCATTGTGTAACCCAAAAACTTTTTTCGCCATTGAAAGCTACAAATCCGCTCAATGTATGACCATGTGCGTACGACAGTTTCGGCACGAACTCTAAATTCCAAACCAAAATCGTACGCGATTTTAATCTATGTTGCTGACACGTAAATACGATAATAGCATGCGAGATTGAATACTTGCCATAACTGGTGGGATGATTGTGTACAGCACAAAACGGAAGGAAGCGCAATAGAGCTGTAAAAGGGCCGCCGGGTGTCGCCTTATGAATAGATATTTCGCTATTCGTGCCTTCGGCATGGTTTCGCAGCTGAATGAGTGAATCAGGCAGTTTTTAGTTTTGATGGGAAGCGAGTGCGTGAGCGATGGATCGATTCGGGGCTTAGCAGCAGTGCGCGGGCGTCATGGGCCGGAGGGGCGGGGAGGGCGAGGGGGGACGGTTTCCGGCGGCGCGGGCGCACCGTGGGAACGCGCGCACCCACCTACAAGACTGCTCCTCGGATTAAATGACGGGCACTAATTAATTTAAGTTTGCGGCATGTAAAAATAGAGATCCGTGCTAGATACAGCAGGGAGAGTGGTTAACTGCTTGCTTGTAGTTACTTATTGACTTGCTCCAACCACTTTACGCGCGCAAAGTTGCTCTATTCTGTATGTATGAACCTGATTTCAGAATCCGATTCTTGTTTATTTCAAGTTTATTAGCTGAGCCAGGTTGCTAATGATTTAATTTATTTTCCCATGGAAATACTTCTAACTATGTTCGAGTAAGTAACTTGCAATTTAAATTGTATAGATTCCAATGTAAAATGTCGATTAAATATCGAGACTTTCATAGTTTGCTGCTAGCCATACGCCATCTTCATCCAACGCACCTGCCGAAAAAGCAAACTGATGTAAAAAACTGCAATCTCAAAGATAAGAAAGCTTCTTGGAAAATTAACCTCGCAACTCTTCGTATGGTGCAAGAATCGATAATTCGATCGGCACTATACCGAGTATATCGACTATCGATATCTATACATGAACATTTCGCAGAAGTGGTTCACCCTTTGTTCGCTCAAGAGGCAAGATGTCGACGCACCTGGCCAACCAGATGCTCCATTCAGGGCGAAGCTAAATTTTATGAATCGCCGACGATCCACTCTCGGCCCATTCACTACATATTTTTTATTTCGTACAACATGTGGCTAGGTAGATAAATTGGAACTTGGAGCACACTTCGCAGGGTTTTAAGTTTTTAGTAAGTAAGTGCAGTTCTTGAAGAGATTGGTGCAATACTTGAAGACTAAATAGAACTTGTCTTTCCGGGAAAGACAGGTGGAGATAAGTACCCATGTGTTTTTCAAAGTAGTACCTCACAGATGCATTTAAAACTGTTATTTATTTTTGTTTGTTTTAAAGAGGACCTAGTAAATCGCAATTCGTGATTCAATTAATTAATGGCAAGGGAATGTTACTCGTTGCTAATAGGTATATGAATGAGTACCTAACCAACCTCTCATCAATCTATCTCAAGCGTGAATTATTTTTTCCAGACTAGCAGCTCAGACTGTTTATTTTAGTATCGCCACAGGAAGTCATAATGAGGCCATTATTTATTAATCAATATTTAAACAATGTTGTAGTACAACATAAACATAATCCAATTGACCTTTTAAAGGGCTTATCTCATTCAGAACCGGAACAGATGACCTAAGTACCAACATATATTCAAATAATATTTGTATTAAACGTTCAGGATAAATAAGATTCATGATTACAGAAGTAATCAAAACAAATTAATGACAATTTATAACTGGCCTTATCGTTCGGTTCATTCATAACTTTAGTGATAAGTTAGCAAATAAATCCATTATGTTATCTCTGTGTACCGATCTGGGCGTATTATAATGGGAATTGGATATCAGCTGGTACCCCGCAAGCTGTAAGTGTCAATTTATGGCTGATCGGCGGATTTGAGAAAAAAAAACAAACGTACGCGGGTGGAGTCGATGCTGGTCGCCGTACAATCGCTCTCGTAAATGAATCACATAAACAGGAAATTGTAGTACCTACTTGCACACTTGCAATCTGATGATGCCTAGCCTAGCAAAAATATATGAACGATAATACAAAGGTCCCTACGTCACTTGCTGTGTTACATAGTGTATAGAATTCGTTAAAGGCCAAAGGTTACACGGGGAATGGGGATGAAACGAACGCGGGACCTGCAATATGAAGGTATACATACCTATACCTAGTTAGAAGAGGGCGTTGTCTGACACATTTTGATCCCATGTAGATTTCGGACTCTGAATTTCCGTTTGTTCCAGCTTCCAATCCAGGTGAATCAGAAAATGACACAGAGTAAGTATACTTTTGCATTAATTAAATCAACACTGAAAATGGAGGCGAAAGCAGTATGTAAGAAGGATCATAACATTTTGTCATTTCTGCCTAGCCCCGTCGAAAAAAAGGCGTGAGTTCATGTATGTTGTGTACCGATGTAAATCAGTATTACAAAAAAAAATACTACGTTATAAGTCCCGGGATAAAGGATTTGGGTCTGATTGACGGGGTTTAGGTTTGCGTAGAGGGCGAAATGTGGAGGTACATCTCTGTCTACGCCTTCGGGGATAACAGGTGTGATACGAGTATTATGTTATGTCACGATATAAATGCGTCATTCGTCAAGTACATTCCATCATCACTTACATGACCATGCGGTTTCAAATAGAGCGACGCCTAACCCGTGACGTACCGACATAAACTAGATTACAAACTATGACGTTATCAGCACCGCCCGTGACGTAGGTACCACACCTTTAGGAAAGCAGGTGACCTATTGACCTATGTCACCTATTCTGGGACCAAATCGAACCGGGAAAAATATAGCCGCCCTGCACACGCTCTAATTTCTCCCCCTCTCCCTGCACTTTTGCATTTAATTTTGTTGTTAATGTTGTTGAAAGTGTAAAGGTCAAAGCTTTTATGTTACATGCACTCAAACGAAAGGTCAGGAATATAGTTGATCAGTTTCAGTATGTTATTAATTTTGTAGACCTGACTGAGCTTAATGTCACCAATGTGGTACTGGCTGTCGCAGAAAAAGTAAATATAAGTATATGCCTCTTTGAGTAAGTAATATTATTTTAATCTATTTCAAACATAGGTAAGGGTATGGTTAAATCCAAAATAGAGATTGGCGAGATTGCAGAATCTGCTGTTGTTGTACTTGGGAATCCTGAAGATTTAGCACTTACAAATGCGTCTCAAAACTATCTCTTCTCATTTTTTTTTAGGCAAACTGAATTCGATCTATACGTATGTGAGTAGACAAATATTAAACTGGGTTGTCTGTAACTGAACGGTTTAAGCTCTCACGACAATACAGCAATAAATACCATGCAGTGTGAACTATCACATATTGTGAGATGCCGCCGTATGTCGTGAAAAACATCGGAGACTATGAAGAAAAAGTTTCCAATGGAAACTGTTGGCAACTGTACCTTGGCTTTACAGTAACTGTCAGGCCTTGTAAAAAGTAAAAAGCAAAATAATGTTCTTTGCGCTACCATTTTTAATTACGAGAGATGAATGGGCCGTTTTGCGCAAAAGGGAAGAGTGCCTGCGCTTGCAGTCTTGCAGTAATAAGAACGCGATTGTCTGTGCACTTGTTATTAATTGTGTAATTATATTTTTGTTGAGCATAGTTACTGATAATGAAAGACAAGTGGGGCTAAAGGTTAAAACGTAAGGTTGGAGCTGTCTTTTTCAGGCTTCAGCGAAAGATTCTGCATGATTTTGTTTTGGAAGTGGAATGTAATTTTTCAAGCTTTAATCATCTTAGCTGAGGATTGGAGCCCTTTTATAGTCTTCTTATTCAGTCTTTTCTGCTGTTCTCATCTCCTCTGGTGGATAATCAGCGTTACTGTGCATCAATAATGTAAGTACATAACTGTATTAGCATAATTATGTATTTGCGTGAGGAGTCAACCTTCGCGTGCCACCAACATTTTGTTTACGACGAAACGTAACTAATTCAGTTGGACACACTACTTGCTTTATTAATGAAAGAGCGGAGGTGGGGCATTCGCTGCCTGTAACGGAACTTACATAATTATTGGTAAACCTCGTCTCCTTTTTTTCACAACCAACAACTCCACTCTCCGGACAAAGTAATTCGAACTTTATGCTCTGAGTGTAGAGCTTCATTTGTTTTAGTTTGAAAAGGTTGATATGATCTTTTGTCGTGGGGTTTTTATGATGTGAATGAAGCAGCAGCTGTTGGTTGCAAGTCAGCCCACACTGTACGTTAAAAGGCATTGTATTTCGCAAATATCAGTCGATTATATCAATGGATATAGTTTTTGTATTAGCTTAGTCATTGTTGCACACAATTCTGTATTAAAGTGGAAATGCGTTGGCAGATATTTTGTAGGTATAAAGTATAAGCTATTGCATTTCTTGAAACTGCTTTAGTGGGTTTATTAAGGGTGTAGCAATTAAGTACCTAAATGTAAGTACCTGTCCAATTTAAGGTAGATAGGAAAAGACTCTTTGTTCGTATCCGTTTTGTCATCAATCAGCCTGATAGAATACCTACAACAACCGAAGTTAGTAACGAGTATTAGTTCATTAATATTAACTTTTGCCTCGTCCACGTTCATACAAAATCTAGTCATACACGTCGATTAGGTTTCTATTGTAAGTTAACGTATTCGTGTTCATGCTTATTCTACACATAACTAGATGTCTAGATCTACAACTACATCTATGTATCTCACAAAGAGGGAAAATTTGTATTTTTGTGAGTGTGTATGTTTCTAATGAATAAACTCAAAAACTACTGTACCGATTTCAACAATTCTTAAACCATTGGAAAGCTACATTCACCCTAAGTAACAGGCTACATTTTATCCCCGGGCCCGTACTCCCACGGACACCTACACGTCCCTACAGGAACTATACGAGAGTCAAAACCGCGTGACGTTCGCTAGTATACAATATAATACCTCTTAGATACCTAACAGCTAAAAGAAATGCGGAAAAGAATGAAGACTATTTTAAACATGGCGCCGCGCCGTGAAGCAGAAGTATGCTTTTTATTTCTGCAATTAAACCTACTAAATAGTCTACTACCACCATTAGTTTGCGTTTTCCTGTTAGCCGCACATTCATGAGTACAAAAAATATGTTTTAATGGTTATCGATAGTTGTTGATAGAAAAGATAAAAGCCATTAATCATAGAAGCTGACCGCCTCATTGTAACTCTATACGTCCAGGGTTCAAATAAGTCAGATAAGTGGAATTGACTTTCTTGGGAGGAAGGAAACTTTTTTACTTCATTAACATCCGGGTTATCTGTAAACTATGACTAATTGCCTAATAATTGACTGTGCATCACTACCAACCTTCATAATATTTTGTTGACTAGTCAGTCAGTCTAAACGGATACAGCTGAACGAACTCCACAATCAAGATAGTACGCAGTTATAACATATCCCTTGGTAAGACTGGTTGTCACACTATCGGGCCACTGACTACCTGTAACAACTGCCGGCCGTGACCAACGGCTTGTCGTGCTTTCTGAGACACGGAGGAAAATCGGTGAGTGGTCAGTCATCTATGGACCAACGTAAACAAGAGCGGCTTAACCTCAAGACTTTTGCTGTCAACTAGTTTAGGACCTAAATTATGATAACAACCAGTCAACTGTCACTCAGAACTCAAAAGCATGCCAAGCTCATGAGCTTAAAGGTTGATTCATAAGCGGTTAACACTAGAATTGGGACCAATTACTTGAAGACCAAGGGTGCATGATTCATATGTTCTAAACAGACAAAAGGAACATCACGCGTCGGCACCACAAAGAATTACTTGTAGATTCTAGCGGTTACAGCTAGCACTCATTGATTGTTAGGTGAGAGGTTACTAAACGTTACTGAAAATTAACTGAATCATCAATTAGCAACAATTTTATAGCAGATGGGCCTCCTTACAGGATTCTTGTTGTTATATTCACAGTGGTACACATCCATTGCTTCTTTTGTAGGTGTATGTAATAATAAAAGTGATACGTCAATGACACAAATCCATCTTCTTGATGGACATTAGATACCTACAAAAGTAACAAGATAGGTATTACAATAGCAGTTGTTAATAAATCTATTTCAACTGCCTAGGACATGACATAGGTCACATCTCATGGTAGGTACTAGGTCCTCATTTGTAGTCCATCCACGTTCTCAACAAGTTCCGTACCCGCACAGCTACATACTTACATCTAAAAGCGCGATGTTATAATTATGTATATTACTCGTAATGGAAAACTAGATTGTCCAGCTATACCACTCACAATGTTAATACCAAATACCAAATAAGCCTACCGGACCCATTAATTACGGAGACGTGCCATTTAAAAACATAAATCAGTCACTATCAATACGAAACTGTTTATTTATTGACCTCCTTGATTATTACCTTTTTGGTTGTGTCGAATTTTAAATGGAGAAAAAATGTTTTATTATCTGTAAATGCTGGCCATCATTCTATTTTTGACGAATGACATTTAGAATTAGATGAAATTGATTTTAAACATTCCATTCAACTGCATTCCATGGCAATCCATAAAGTTTTAGATACTTATTTAAATTGTTGATTTTGTAAAGTAATTCAACTTTTTACTTTTAAATCTGGACTCTCAGGAGAGAATCAAATTGTACGTAATATCGCAAAAAGCATGAATGATACCTAACTTCAAGATCCATGCATTTCGATAATACCGCAATGAAAATAGTACAAGAAACTCACAGTTGGTCGGTATACATATAAAAATACCCTCCCCTCGGCTTCATTCAGTGAACACGGCATTAACCGACCAAATGAAAAATAGTTTTGTACACTTCATTTTATTTAAATACCCGCATACCTTTGTAAATTGTCGTTTTATTTTCATTCATGAATTAGAAATTACGGTTAGCTCCGTCGTAACTCTCCCACGCTGTATGAATGAAGTGCGCTTGCACATGATTCGAGGAGCGAAAGAAAGGGGCGCGTCACTTCCGGAGCGAGGCGTATGGCGCTACTTCCGGCCGTCACCGGATACGCATGTTCCCTGTTCGCATCAATTATTATTTCCTTCTTAATGTTTCCTTTCATAAAAGCTTAATTTTTAACGTCTTTGAAAAAGAGAAGCGACGTGTCAAGACCGTTAGAGATTTGAAAAAAAAAGAAGTGTGAATTTTGAATTATTTTCAGATAATATTTGGTATAGATACTGTGATTGTGTGTCAGATCATCAAAATCCTCCTTAACCGAAATCTAAATATAAATAACATTGTAGGCAGACCATAAAAAGAAAACACGTGGGCCCAATAACTGGAATTTGCCAAAACAGTTTGTCGTTAAAGCTTACTTTCAGACGGACGTAGGCTGTATTCACTGTTTTGTGCCTCACTCACATCACGCCATATTTGATCACGAGAAACTTGGGTTACACAAATAAAACAAACCGATCTGATGGTCAAATTAAATAAATCCATTAAAATGGCATGACACACGATGGGGTAACTTTGTCGAAAGCTCTTTGTTTCCGAAAGCCTTCTCAATTTGAATATTACTGATCTGTTGTCAAATATAGTTCCGAGGTGACTTGATTGGGATACTGTTTTTTTGTTTTTTTCTTCTGGAAACCTATTATAGCAGAGCTGGGCCCCAATTCTGCTATTACTATAGTGTCACACTGATCTATCATTGATTTCATAATTGTTGATAGATCCCATTGTCATTTTGCTAAAAGTTCGTAATCTACTAAATTCATCATAATGGTTTGATCATTGGTTTGCTGCAAGCTGCAAGAGCTGTTGATAACTATTTTAAAGATTATATAGAAAGAATTGAGAGTGAACTAAAAACAAATGTAAAAGGTTTTTGGCGTTATACTAAGTCTAAAAAATTGTATAGAGGTGTCCCGGATCAAGTTGCGTGGGGTGATCGTGTCGGTGAGGTTGGTAGTGGTGTGGTTGATCTATTTGCTGACTATTTTGCATCTGTGTACAGAGATCAACAGCCTACTTACTTGTGTCCGGGTTACTCCTCGTTGAATTACAGTATGTCTTTTAGTGAAATTACTGAGAGTGACATTAGAGATAGCATCAAAAAGTTAATTCTTACATAAATCTGGTAGGTAGCATGAATGATAAACCCAGCGTGCCTGAGAGATATTTCTCGACGGCATGTAACGCCAAGTCAGAGACCCATGGGCGGCATAGAACTCTGACACCAGGGCCTCAATTCTGCTATTACAATTGTGTTAGAATAGTCGTTCATTGATTTCATAATGGTCAAGTTCTGTCAAGTTTTGACAAGTTTGGTAATCTACGAATATAATGGCGCCATTAAAACTTCCCAATGGTCAACCACTGACAATCCATTGAAAGAAATGTCATAGAATGGTAATCTCGTACATATTGACAAATGTGTTAAAAATATAATAAATGAAATCTGGCATGAATAAAGTTCGCATTGAATGATATGGTACTCGTAGATTTCGAAAACAATTTATACTAAGAATTTAATAATATAGGCAATACAACACAATGCCATTAAAATACAATTTTATTACGAGACTATTGACCGGCCAATGATCGACCATTGTAATTAACAGATTACCAACTTCAAGCAAAATGACAATGGCATGGGAATGGAATCGTGTTGGAGTGATGAATTTATTAAAATAGTAGAATTAGGCCCCAGGATAGGCGTTAACCACACGAAAAAAAAGGGGAATAGGCAGGTTAGTCCATTTAACAGCACCATCATAACCTTACAACTTCAATAACCGTTAGTTGAAAACATAAGACGAAAGCTGTGTCAATATTGATATTTGATACGATTGACACGCGATAGGATTGAGGGAGTTTTAATCTAGGCTCTATTCAGAACTGCCCTTAAGGCAGTGTTCAATTACACACTTGCAATTAATTCAACACGTGCGGATGTGACGCAGCTACCTACCTTACCTGCCGGTTTGTATATCTAATAGGTAGCTCTATATGTGTAGCAGTGAGTTTGAGCTACATTATATGGTTGTGAACCTAGTTGAAACCAAAGACAGACGTATAAGTAACGATACACGTGACAAAGTGAACAACATCGCAATATTCGCATTCAATTACTTGGCAAACTTGGCATTGCATATATGTACCTATCTGATATTGAATGTTATAATTATAATTTTGCTTTATGGCCTCACTAAGTCGGGATCGCAGTTTCTCTATCTATGACATTACTTCCGATACCTAGCTGCGGTAAAGTATCTACTGTCTTTGGTTTAAACTATACTAAGTACATAATTTAAATTCAAGTATATTTCTGCTTGGTACTTTCATCTTTTTCTTTCATCTTATCCTTTCATGGTAGCCATTCCTCTATAACATTGTCCTAGTTAATTTCAACACAATCAGACAGATGCCTTGCCCCGGAGCTCCTGTATCGCGATTGGTTCGCTAAGTTGGACCCCTCGCTATGACGTAGGTTGCTGACGTTGTTACCCGACCATGACCTGCTGGAATTGGGTCAGGCCAGCTGGATACTCCACCCACAATTCCGCTATTCAACTCCTAGTCAATCAATCGTGCAGAATTCCGGAAATACATAGTAATGCTATAAGAAAATTTTACTTATGCTAAAATTACTCATTTTTTCGGAAGCTACAGGAAACATTGCGGCGCGCCTTTCACAGTCAATAAAATTGTTTTCATTGCACTTTGTGCTTGTAGCAATTTTCTATCTCTGCCTTGCATTAGGTTTTGTCAAACGAGTGAAAGGGACGGATAGCGGAAGTAAAATAAGAATGGAGTCGGGGTTCATTCATTGATGTTTCCGCCGCCATCAATGGTCGGATACAAAATAAGGGAGTGCAGAAGGCTTCGACCATAAGAGCGTATAAAGTCACAGAGTACGAAACGGTGACAAAAATGAACAATAATACAACAATAATTCATAGATGAGATAAAATTGTTCAGTCAGAGATGTAAGTCTCGATAGGTAGTAATAGGAAAAACTAAACCAGATTGGTGGCAGTCCAAGACCGTCAAATATTTCGATTTGATTCGATCAAGGAGTACCTACATACGAAGAACTTACTTTCATTCCATGCCAGATTGATTGCAACCTCGTTATTTCTTTTTGCTTAAGGCTGTGGTATCTGCTAAATTAGCAACTCTATTTGTGGTGGTTCAAACTTTGTTTGAAATTCTGTTAGAATAAAGTACTAATCAGCTTGCACTACAACGTGGTTGTTACGTCAGTCACTGCCGGCCGAATAGTGCGAAATGAGTGGTTTTTAAGTAATTGTAGGCTAATAAATCATCACATCAAAATTGCAATTGTACACTCTGTGAAGAAAATAGCGACAAACATTTATGTAAAAAAAAACCAAAACTTAATGCGATAGTAGTTACGAAATTTCAAAGAAAAAATGCTTTACTTTGAACATTTTTTTCATATAGTAATAATGCAGTTAGAATTATTTCAATTGTACGAATTAAAGTTTAAAGTGTATAATGCAACATATCTTTTTTTGCACATTTATATTCACTCATCAAAGAGGAGTTACATGGAGAAAATCTCGTTAGCAGATACCACGACCACCCCCTTAATAAATATAAAGAGTCCTCTAAACAACACGAGTGCAACCACTGCATACCATTTTTGTCGCTTTTTTGTTATTAGAATTTTAATGAAGGAAAACTGAAACTGAAAAACTCCGCATTATTGAATTATGGCATTTAGTCGGACAGGTTAAAGGTTCATAATGTGTATATTTACGTAACGAGTGAATATTTTTCTGAAAGCTACGGCATGCATCTCCTAATACTTAAATAGGTAACTTCATCTTGGACGAAGTCATCTTGCGGGTTACGCGACTTCTGGGACGGGTAATTCAAACTAATGTAATTCTCCTTTGTGTTTTTCATTTGGAATTCGGCCCAGAAATAAAGTGGTTACACTTACTAGATGTGCTTTTATGACCCGCATATTCAGTCTACAAATAGCCCAAAATCAATCGATTTTTACTGACATCATAAAGCAACCACGTCACAGCAAGTGCCTTGAAACTGAAGTGAATTTTATTGAATTCCTGAATTTAATAACGTGTATAAAAACAAAATATTTATCCATCCAAACAATCTCGAGGGTCGCTCGACTGAGCACGTCATTCAATATAAACGAACTTACACTGCTGCTGCTAAACTAAATTCCATGGGAACTTAGACCTTGACTCTTTTAAAATAGAGGTGGATTGTTAGGCTAGTGATGATAAATCCAGGCTGGTTTTTGATGACGTAACGGGAGTAGGTACCCGACCGTTCATTGAGATGTCATGTCGCAGCCCCGCGCCCCCCGCTAACCTCACCCTTATCTAGTTAATTACCCCTCCCGCAGTGACGTCAGGGGTAATATCGTCACACTAAATAAAATTCCACTTTCTGGATTAGTTTTCTGATAACATTTTGTAGGGACGTGGTAATATTTTGAACTTTATTGTTTGACGTCTCTCGTCTGGTAATGTTATGCGAGTTATTGATTTTGGTCAATGGCAGAATGTGATTGCATACATCAGATGCCATTTGTAAAAGACAACCCAGTGTTGAAACATTACAAATCTTCATATTCTTTATCGTGTGTTTAGTTCGAGCCCGGCTGATGTCATTAGGCTCGCCCTTTATTACATCTTTCTTCTTATCGTGTGGTTATAAGTCCCTAGCCTGGTGTCAAAGTTGTATGCCATTCATGGACCTCTGACTTGGCTGTACTTACATGCCGTTGATATGCTGGATTGCTCAAGACGTTTTCCTTCACCGAAGCAATTAAGAATTACAAATAAGAAGCAATTGAAGTACGTAAGTTACAAATAATGCCTACCTATTTATGTAATTGTGTAATGTAAAATGGTATGCATGTAGTTCAGCAAAATGTCTGCCTTCATTTAAAAGAGTATTTTGATCATCATCTGCCTAGCCTTTTCCTATCTATGTTGGGGTCGGCTTCCAGTCTAACCGGATGCAGCTGTGGAGGTCAGCTATGCAGTCGCGCCTTGTAAAACACTGGTATTCAGCTTCATCCGGTTAGACTGGATTACTGGAAGATAATTGCCGACCCGACCCCAACATAATTGGGAAAACCGAAAAGGCTAGGTAAGTACCTTACCTAGATGATTTTTGACGACACTTTCTGACATGACATCACGTAACTGTGCATCTATGTAGGTATTATTTATATTGAATATACCATCAATGCCTTTATAATATTATCTTTGTTTCTGTTTAACCGACTTCCAAAAGGAGGAGCTTCTCAATTTGTCGGAACCTTTTTTATTTTATGTACTCTCAAGTGGTCCCATAATCATCAAGTCAGGATCCGATCATGGAGAAATAAAGAGAACTCTTCAAATTTTATAGGCACGTCTGAAGCGATTTGGGTAGTTTTCGGAAGAGTACTTTCTCGGAGTGGTCCTACTTCAATTTAGTGAAGATCTGATGAAGAACTTCGGAGATAGGCAACGGGACTCCTCAATAAATGATAGCAAATGGACTGGGATTGCTGAAATCTCATGTCTGTCTATTGTTTACACCAGTTCATAACATAACATCACGCCAGTACGCTGTGAAGGGGTAAGCGCATGTGAACCACTAAAAACTGAAAAATTACATTAACTTCAGATTGTCAGAAGTCGGTCACAAAAAAACCTAAACCAATCAAAAAAAGGTCACCGACTTCTGAAGCTAATGTAATTTTTACATTTTTGTGTTTTTAAAAGACTGTTTTATTTTTGCAAAAAAGTTTTTTTTAACTTCTGAACTTCTAAATTACGTAAAAGCTGCATCAATGAAATAATAGTTATTTGTTATACAAGAGTGCAAACTTAGAATCTTGAGCGCTAGCGAGGGAATCAAAAGAGCACGAGGTGAAAAATCTTTGCGCTCGAGTGCAACACGTAAATTTTCACTCCTCTTGCTCGAAAAGACCGTCATAATAACGTACCAGAGCGGGCGTAAAATTGCATATTACGCCCTTGGGAAACAAGTTTTCTTTTTTTGAATTTTCGTCGTCGGTGTTCGAAAACACACAAGTCTTTACTCATAATTCATAAAGATTACTGTTACATCAAAAAAAACATTTTATTTTAAAAATGGAACCAAACGCGCCGAACGTCGAACTCTTTGGCAGGATGTGTGCGTTGCATTCCACCAGCTACTGAAGAAATAAAAAAGGCAATTTATAATTTTTTCTGTATTATTTATTTGAATTATAAGTAGGATTCCTTTTTATCTCCTACGTTTACCCCACAGACGACACAATATTATATTCGTCTTCACAGAGAACTGAAATTATGTTGCCGGGAAAAAACATCTAATTGAACAACAGTACAAATTGTACATTTATTTATTAATAAAATAAACTATCGTATTAAATATGGTTATTTTATTTTCTCGCAACCGTTGTGAAAAGTACGGTGTAACACACGGCGCTAAAATCCCATTATAACTCGGTTCCTATTTACTACCTCGTCTATAATGGGTATTTTAGCAATGATGTCTTGAATTCACATGCTTAGTGCACACGATGTTCTAAATTCAAATTTACTTAACCCTCAAGACGATAAAAACGGCTTTTACACTCAGATATCGAAGAGCAAAAATACTCTTTCCGAGATGGGGGGATGAAAAAGCTCTTTATACTTATTTATTTATTTATTTATTAAAACTTTATGCACAATTAAAACTGTACAAAGGCGGACTTAATGCCTAAGGCATTTTCTACCAGTCTACCTTAGGGTGATGCAGACATAAAACACAGTAGGTGCAATAATGGAAAAGAAAGACTAGAAATTATTTATAACTCAAATATATAAGAATAAAATAAATACATACATACATACATATAGCAAAATATATAAAGTAAAGAGCGATAAGAAAAACGACAAAAACCTAGTTTTGAGACGAATCTGCCAACTCCTTGCGAATAAGCTCTCGAACCTTCATTTTGAAAGTGAAACGACTAGTCAACATCCTGATACTCTGAGGGAGCGCATTCCATAGGAAGACCGCTTGGACAGAAAAGGAAGATTTTATAAAGCCAGATCGGTGAGAAGGACAGCGTAGAAGACAATTATTGGAGGAACGAAGAATTTTGCTGTGCGAACTTTAATATTTGGGTTTCAGTGAAATCATGTAATGCCCTCGCCTGGGTCCCATAGCACCAATGACGAAACAGTCGGCTCCTATCGATCGTGTCTGGGTCCAAAATTTGACGTCACTTACTACGTCACGGTTCTAGGCTACGTAGCTAAAGCAGGGTTCAATGCTTTTGTTTCACAGAACATTATGTTCTGTGTTTTGTTTAAATTGAAAGTCTGGAAAATAGCACCTTGCAGTGATATTTAAATTTTTCATAGTTTAAATAACGATGTGGTGAGAGACGGGTCTTGTAGTTTTTGAAAACAACTTCAGGTTCGTTGGGCACTTTTTGAGTGAACAAAAAACATGGAACTTGCGTCATTGTCTCCGAACGCTTTAACAGAACGGTTATTCAAAATCGATCTTATGCAAGTTTTATTTATTTTTGTGATATTGAAGATACTAGTCTTAAAATCTTCTTTAGAAATACCTAGCACCCTGCAGGTGATATGCGACTATAACAGAGATGGTAGAGTAGGTTAGAACATAAAGAAAGATATTCATGCTTATGTGCAGTTCGTACCTTAACTTTCTTACATATTAAAGATTGTAGACAGGTAGGTACTTAGTATACAATCTTTTACTTTCACCTAATCAGTAGCCACTTGTGCAGCTTTAAGTGAGTAATCTGACGACATCCTAGCGATAAAGTATGATTAAATAACCATTCAATTACAACTACTGCCACCATTAATTAATTATAGCGATTACATTCACTTTACTACGCGTATTAAATTATTTTCGATAAACTGATTTACTAGCAAACTACGATCTCAATATGTTGATATGTTAATGTTTATTATAATTAAAAGGCACCGAAAATTATTTATCCCCGTATCTTAGCAAAAGTGAAACGAAAAATAAAACAAATTTTCCGAAGTAATTTCAAGCCAGAAAGTAATTTACTAACATTCAGAAGATTTGCGTACACACCAAAATTCCAAAACACACATGGTTGAATGGTTCACCACTTACACATGCACTCACAAAATCCCATATACACGCTATCACACACAATACTATCAGACCCCAAACCAAACACAATAATTATTATACTAACGAATAAGCCAATACTAACTACCTACCACAGTTATTTTTTTTATTAAATAGTAATGTCACATTTGACTTTGACACCTAAACATATATGGTGTGTACATTATTTACAATTTGCTAAAATAAACTAAACTAACTAACTTAAAAAATGGCCTCCTCAACGCTTTCAACTGGTAATGTCCCCCAGAGACTGGCAGCGTTACCACGCTGAATGGCAACGCTAAGCCTTTGGTCGAGGTAAAAGTCAGTCCTAGGGTCACGGGAAGTGTCAACTAAGCGTTTTGAAATTTCCTTGAAAAGGCTATGAGCACTCAGACCCCATGGTCCTAGAGTTTCGACCCCAAACGGCTCGAAAATATAATTATGTAGTTACCAATAAGATTACTATACTTACGCCGCTTGAGGTTCTCCGCAGCCGCAGCGGCAGCCCCCACACAGCACGATGAACTAGGAAGATGGGAAGGCGCAAGAGTATCGACACATGTTGCGTCCCACACTAGAGGCCTACCCATCTTCCATGGAAACAAAGACATGCCGTCTGCATCGTCGCGTGCCAAGCCTTTGGGTTCTTATAAAGCTGGGACGCCAACGGTAACTAGAGATCGACGCGCTTATGATGTCATTCAAATTCGCGTGCCCCGCAAATCGGCCCGCACTTCGGCAGCATGACAGGCCGTGATGTCCGAGACTGTTGATAACTTCACCACAGTGACAGCGCTGAGGAGAACAACATGGGGCGCCTAGGCGTAGAGCCACAGCGAGGTGGAAAGTGGTGTTGTCACAGAGTACTTTGGGTGTTTTCGAGCAACGTGCCTGTGCTCGACGACGGTAGTGCGCAGAAGCCAAAGCCCCGACTCCCATTCACCCATAGCCAGCAGGCGCCATTTTGTTTCATTATTCCACGATTTTCAATTTTCTTTATTTTCTTAATTTTCTTAGTCAGTTTTAATACAATTAAGTACCTATTCTATTTTATCTAATAGGTATTTATTGTCTTCTACCAGTGTTTGAATTGTCATATTATTTCATAATAGGTATATCTATGAAAATAACTAAACTTCTTCTATATAAAATTTGTGCATGGAAGTGAACTGATACCCAAGATACAACAGCGGTTATTTCCCTAGTTTGGAAGTCAGGCATCCATTTTGTTTCTTGCAGCATTTTTTGAAATTGTATTGGGCCATTATTTGTTTCATATAGGTGCAAAATTCGGTAAGGCTATCCAGCGTGGTTTCGTAAACATTCTCAAGTTACGCTCAGGTTTCCGGATAGCACGGTGTGTAATTTAAAGCTCACAACATTACTAGTAACTAGATAATATTACTTCAACGGCACAAAATACAGGAGTTGTGAATGAAACAGTGCGCGTCCGGCGGGTCGGCGCGCGGCGCGAATGGGAGCGGAAGCCCGCGGTTAGTCCACTTCCTGTTTCCTGCAGGGCCGAGAGCGACGCACGCGCAGCCGAGCGCGCCCGACCGTGGCCGATCTAACACGAGCGCGCCCGACCCAGTCCGTTTGCTGCCGAAGCTCCGATGTACCGTCATAGCACGCTACGATTTTTCATTGAGCGACACGTTGAGAAAATGGAAAATCTGCTGTCGCATGTACCTACTTCAAATTGATTCATACAACAGCCTTACTTCTATTAAGGTATTCAACTTGGTGAAATATATGGGAACATGTTGCGTAGAAGAATTTTAAACGTCGACCAGTTTCACAAACGTGATAAAAAACCGAATGGTAATCGACCATCGGAGAATCAGTTGACTTTAAGTATCCCATCATTATCATAACATCCTGTTATTATTTGTACAGTTATGGAAGCTATTAACAGACTGAAAGAGGAAGATGTAGATCGATAATCCACCATTCTGTATGTAACTGCCATTATAACTTTCTGATTCGTTTCCTAAAATTATTTTTCCTTTGAAGTACAAAAGCAAATTACTTAATACGATAGGAAAAAGTGTGAGCTCCGGCCAGTGAGCTCTATAATAGGTGCTACAAAGCAGCTCCCTTGATTCTTTTTCCTTACTAGGACCTACTTATTTTATATTTTAGGAAAAACCTCCAGGTGGCCACGTATACATGACACATAAATGTATATGTTTGGAAGGAAAACTTCGTAAGTAAACCTACACACTCATTATAAAATCAGACGTCTTTAAATCCGAAGAGAATGGCGACATATTGCGCCACAAGCCCACAATCCAATATTTATAAGAATTGGAAAAGCATCGGACTTCATCGGAGTAGAATATATTCTTCAATCAAAATCAAGACTCCGTATAATCAATTTACGATGAGCCATTTCACCCTTCTATCTAAGAAAGGAAGTACCTACACCACAAAAGCACGTGTTTACTGTTTGGTCCTATGATCGTATCCTCCTTTAGAATCTTGTGCTAATCGATGGTTTACCTAAAAAAAACCTTTGAAACTTCAAGAACAGGCCTCTTCTCTTTGCTACAGGTCTAGATTGGAGCTACAGAAAAGCCCTATTCTATAGTTTTAAATTCCAATTTAAATTCAACCAGCCTCAAAATTCGAATCAAAAGTCAAAAATCCCTATACACATATACATTCTCCGTAACGGACTTCCATATTTAAAAGTGCGATGACGTCAGAGCCCTATCGCATCGCACATTAATTGCCCAAATGCGAATAACATTTTGTTATAAGTATATAGCTGCCGATTCGCCTACATGCCGCCTACGCAGCGCCCACGGTCCCGGCTCCTCTTGAGCTCAGACGGACGTAGTAGCGTAGGTTCGTACTGTGGGCGCCAGAGTAAGTAGTGTGCAGAAACGACACCTCGTTTGAAAGTTTCGTGAAAACGTTTAATTTAGTAACGTGCCTTTTGAGATTTGCAATCCAAACTGAGAGCTTTGCATCCTTCTCATAGAGTCCTTTCTATGAGAAGGATCCCCAGAGCCTGAGTCCCAGCTGTGGGAACATTAATAGGCTGATGGTGGTGATGATGATGATGATGGATCCAAATTGGATGCATTAAATTTGGAAAATGAGGCAAGAAAGTGGATCAGTGAACGAGGTTTGGTGGCGCGTCTAGGTGCCAACAATGCGGTAAGTCCATAAGGCTGTCGACTGTTTAGAAACACTTCGGGCATTCGGGCTGTTCAGAAACCACAACATCATGAAAAGTCGTAGGTTACCTTATAATGGCAAGCCAAGATTTAAGACTTGTTTCAAAGTATCGCCACAATCATCAGAATAAGGCATATTTTTACAACAGAATTCAAGAATCTGAAGGAGGTTCAGATTATGTCATTTGCCAGCATTATTTGGAACGAGGCCTCTGTTGACGGTTAATTCGATCCGTCATTACAAATCTAGATGCCTGTGCCGAAGAGACGAAGAAAAGAGAACCGAAAGGATATTTTTTATCTATCCTACAAAGTCGGCACCATTCAGCGTGGCAACAAAGTACCTACTTGTGAGTTATAAATACAATCAATCAATCGACCAGAACACTTAATTTATAAGGTCAATCAATCAAATCATTGATGTTCTTGAATGCGACTCTCAACAGCTGAATGGAAATACTTTTGCAGATTCAACGTTCAGTTCATATACTTATGTCAAGCGTTGCTTCTCCTAATAGTTGATTTGAAATTGAAGCCAGGGGATTTTTCATGAAGACATTAACCGGTCTGTTCGGTTTGACTGGTCATGACTGGTGCAGTCAAAACGAACGAACCGGTTATTGTCTGCAGACTGCTGGGGGACTTTGACAGATATTTCAGTACATTATCTGTCGAAGTCATCATCAGCCTTTTAATGATCTTACTGCTGGGTCACAGGACTCCTCTCTGTGAGATGGAATGGGCTATAATCCACCACGCGGGCCCAGTGCGGATTGTTAGATGTCTTAATTTTTTTGGTTCTAGGACATGCCGGTTTCCTCACGATGTTTTCCTTCGCCGTTTTAAGAATAGTGGTGATCAAATAAATTATACAAAGCCCTGCCTATTCGTAAGTCGGGACAGCCACCACTGGGCCACCGCTGCTCTCACTCTGATGAATTTCGACCATATAATAAAATGAAAGGACAAGTCGATCACCGAGGTCTATCGTTTTCGTGTGATTTGTGCCTAACCTGGTGTCAGAGTTGTTATGCCTCTGACTTAGCTTCTTGGAGCATCAGGGTGAGAAAAAAAACGTCTTAAATGATAAATGATATTTATTCAGCAAGTAGGTTTTCTCAAACACTTTTACACGTCATTCAAAAATGTAACGGTGCGACCTATCTCCGACTCATCTAAGCTTTGCGATTATCCTTTTGTGTCGAACAAGGGGCTAGCGACAAGCCGATTCAATTGCGCCAACACGAACTGTTTCTAGACTTACACGCAGAATTAATTAGATTGTAGACCACTATTATTTTCGTAGCAACTCGTACCTCTCGTGTTCTAATAACACATCATTATTAACGGAACTTTGTCGTCACAACCGCTTGTGTAACAAACCACTAACTCCAACAAAACATATTCGGTAATACGATAGTAGTACAAATACGACATTGAAAAGTTTCCCGTGTCGGAACAACGTACCTAAGATTATGAATCAGTACTCGAACAACATAAATCAATGGACTCTATTACGTCACACACAATCATTGCGAACGTTTTAACAAATTCAATGTAATTTGAAATGCACCTATGTTATTTGAATGTAATGTATAATGTAGTAAGCACATACAGATAATGAAACATGTATTAGCAGTTACCTCACAAGTTGGGTAAAGAGTTGGTATTACGTGGCACTCAGCTATGATCATCGAGCATACTTATGAAAGAGCATCGGATTACCATGGCTTAGGTCTTAACTAAGAGAACCGGGGGGGGGGAGCTCCCCACCCCACCCCCCATTCCCCATACTACCTACTCCTCCATTCACTTCGTACTGAGAGGGAGAGATTACGTTGTGTATCAAGGGACCATATTTGCATAATCATATTCAGGAGGCGAACTTAGAAATCCCTCAACGACTGATTTCAGGGTATTTCTGTTACGAAAACTTGCTTTATGAACTTAACATTAAAGTTCGGATGAACTACGTTCTATCTTTAGCAGATCATCAATATTGATTAGTAAACGGCTAATTTTAGAGAGATGGGATTGATGAATTCAGCGTTAATTTTTGTTTTTGCAATATTGCCATCTATAAGGGGATTGACCAGCCGTATTGACTATTCTCTCTGCAGTTTTCATTATAAAATCAATGAGAATTCCCTTGTCGCTTGCTACAATTCCATTTAAAAAATTGACTAGTGCACAATCACTAGAGTTTCAAATCTAGAGGAAACTGGCATTTCAACTTCACTAGGAACCAAATCAAATTTTTTACAAAACAGTCACAGTTTAAACGAGTGGTTGTATAACAATAACGCTGAATGAGTCATCGTAGCACCGAGCTTGCTATACATGTGTTAATGAAACTAAAGCAGTTTACGTAACCCCTACAAATCATTGAACGTCTAGGAGAGGGGTTGGGGTGGCGCGTAGGCCGCTGTATGAATGAACGGAGCGTGTCACGCCAGCATTGCGTGTTTTGCTACATAATAGAGATCGATAGTGATATTATAGTTACTTAGATAGCTGTTGGAGATGGTGATGAAACTCTTGGAGAGGAATTCAGACACTACCAAATCTTAGCTAGCCGTACGATTAGCGGTTTTGGAAATTTTAAAGAGAAAGATGATTATGTTGTTAATGATGCGAATACTTAAAATAGGAAAGCATATGAAGCAGTTTTCTATACAACGTGTAACAGAAAGAGTTTAGTTCATATGAAAAAGTGTGCTACAGACCGTCAAACTGAACAACTTTCTCCATGGAACCACCATCGTAATCGCGTAAAAGATTTCAGTGGCCCCATACTAAAATGGTGGTCCCATAGAGTCCTATAGCAGGATGTGCTGTAGACCATCAAACTGAACAACTTCATATGGCTATAGCCTTTTTGTTACATGTTGTATAGTTAGAGATACGTATGTATTCTCAAAACAAATTGCAAGTTTCACAATATCTGTCTCAGAATCCGTTGAGGCAGGTCGCCGACCGATTCATCTCCAAATCTGCATACGTTTAGCTACGCCGGCCGTGCGTCATATTACCGAAGTCGGTTCATTCCGCAAACAAAGGTCACATTGTCAAACGGGATGCCGGATGCGGGAGCGGTCCGTATCTCGGCATCGGCGCGGTGTCCGGCCGGACGAGAACGGACGCGCGTCCGCTTTGTACCGCCACATCCGATTACGATGGAATTCACACCGTATTGTCATGTAATGACAATGTCGATTACACTTGCACTCGCATTCATACGCCGACCGCGCGACGGTCAAATTGTCAGTTTCCTTCCCCATTGAGAGGTTTGGGACATTTGTAGTAATTTCTGTTTGCGTGAACCAACTATGTTTTATAATTGTGCTCTTTTATGAAACTTGCATCAATTGCACCAACTGGTTCATGAGCGTCGTTACAATTCATGTTTCTGGCATGAAAGCACTGAAGTTTTTAAATAGCATGCTTTGTTATCAATGACGGGACAAAAGTCAGAAAATGTATTCAAACCTCCTTCAGAAAATGTATGACATATATAATTCGATATTATATGTCGCCGTAAAATTGTCAAACACGTTATATTACAATATAACGTGTTTCTCTCTAGCGATATTGTAAAATCTCTAAATATTGTCAAATGAACATACTGCTTACAACAAAACGCATTATTTTTCGTGAAATGCATGCGATGGTGGTCAACTCAAGCGGAATGGAGGGAAGGAGGGGTCCCCCTTGCCCAGTGGTACAATTCTCATGAAAAGATGATTATTGTACCATTCCTGAGAAATACCGATTATTATAACCTAACCTTAAACGCTTTATATTCCCCTAAAAAGCGTAGTCGATTTCCGAGTGCAGGGTTTAAAGGAACCTAACTAACCTAACGGGGGGGGGGGGGATTATGAGGGCAGAGACACTTCCGTACGTTCAGTTGACAATAATTCGAGAGTTTAGAATATCGCTACAGAAAAACACGTTATATTGTAATATTATAACGTGTTTGACAATTTTACGGTGACATATATTTATATAATATCGAAGCTACTTTCTTTTTAATCGGTTCTTAATAATAACTTCCAATTCACATTGCAATGTATGTCCGGTACCGACAAATACCGGCGAGTAAAATGCCGATAGAAAGATCTAGTTGAGTTTGGGCAGCCTGCGGAAAAATTTACCAAGTTCTCTCGTCGCATATTATCTCGCAATTTTTAAACACATAAACTGTTCCTTCCTCTTTTTTGTCAATCAATTTCTAATTCCGAATATGTTTTTCTGTAGGTACAGTGCATGATTGTTGAAATGCATGCAATGTCGTGTCCATTTAAATAACTTATTAGTTGTCATTATCACCGTGTCGGTGTCGTAACCGGAGCTCTTCCTGTGTACAAACGATATTATAAATGCATTGTAACTGTACTTTATAGAACAGTAGGTACCTACAGCCATATGATATGAGGTGATAACCCCGAGCGCGTATGCCTATAGCTTCTTTATTATTATTTCTAATGGTAGATACTTAGGCTGGTGTCACTTTTTGACTTTTAGCAGTTTTAGCTGAGTGTAAAGAATTCTTAGAAGATTAGTACTACGAACACCTATTCAATAATACCATATGAATTCAGACAGTATTATAAATTTTTGTTAGAGTGTTATTGTTGTGTTTAGGTATTCTATCGTTTTTTACATGTCCTGTAATAATAAATACTTTTCTTGTCTTTTCTTACATTTTCTTCTTTCGTTTCTTTTCTTTCTTTTATTATTAGAATCCTATCAGGGGAAAGTCAATTCAGAAAGCATCTTGTACTGGTCGAAGATCAAGATCGTACCAAATTGTTTAAAGAGAGAAATTCACAAAGATCCGTAAGTATGTGTTCTTGAATCTAAAAGTACCTACACTGCAACACAGGTTGTTAGAAATGAACAATATAATTAATTCAACGTTTCATGGCGTTGGTGTTGTCAGTGTTGCTACATTATTGCGCAGGAGTGGAACTGACAACACTGGTCCGCGTGAAAGTTGCCCGTACCGTGAAATTTATAATATTAATGATAGTATCATTACATATTTGAATTATTTCGTTGTTGTTATGACTGTTATGCGTCCGGTTAGTTTGTACGAATCATGGAGATATCGCTTGATTCGGCGTATGTGTTAACGCTATGTCCAAAACTCTTGAGATTGTTATGAGTCAAGTGGGTATAGGCTAAGCAGAGGCGGATTAAATGTCCACAGCGCCCTGGGCTAGCACCTCATCGGCGCCCCTCTAGTTGCCATCTAGATTACGAATATTATAAGCGCGAAAGTTTGCGAGGGTGAATTAAAAGGATAATTTTTGCTGACGTCCCACATACCGACCGGTATGTGGGACGGGTTTCCCTTGCGGGAAAGATCTCGATATTTGAATTGTTTATTTTTACTGGACTGAAGGCACTTCTTCGGCTTCTTGTTCATAACTAAGACTTAATTTGTCCTCCAGAATGTTGAGTAGACCACAAAAGTGGTACAGCTTGTTCTCGTGATAGCTGCTCTGTAAACTAAGGCTGGTTTTATAGTCACGCCGCTAGACGCGCCGTTGGGCAGAATTTGAAACGCTACTACTACCCCAATAGGTACATATCTTAGCGCGCGTGTTCCGACGGCGCTGCTGAAACGCGTGACTATAAAATCAGCCTAATAAGCTAATGTAAAACCCTCCTTTAATCAGCTTTTTCACACACCTACGAAAACCAGCCTAGTGCCAGTACAAAACTAGCCAAGGGTTCCGTAGGTGGGCACGCCACGATAGTGGCTATAAGTCCCCTCTTTGAGGAGTGGCTGGAGAGGCGCTGCTGCTTGGAATCGGGCGGGTGGAAACGCCCGGGTGTTTCCACTGCGTGAATCGACCGGAGGACACGGTGGAGCACACGGTGGAGGTTTGCCCCGCGTGGGCGGAGCAACGCCGTGTCCTCGTAGCGGCGATCGGCGGCGGCGACCTCTCACGTCCGGCCCTGGTTCAATCCATGGTCCAGAACGAAACGAAATGGGAAACCGTTACCTCCTTCTGCGAAGCAGTCATGCTAGCGAAGGAGGTGGTGGAACGGTAGAGGGAGAGAGCCTCTCGCCCCAGCCGCCGCGGGAGACGAACCGGGCGTCGGTAGCCACGTGGTGGCTACCGGCCACCGTAGACGCGGGCCTGTGGACGGTCAGCTATGGGCTAGCTAGCCGTCCGTCCGTCTAATGACGACAGGCCGTGTAGACGGCACGTTCGTTTTCTACGCGCGCCTCAAAGAGAGGTTAGTATAAAGGGAGGGGCCCGCAAGGGCCGAAGCCTGCCGGGGTCGCGGGCCTGTTCGAAAAAGATACCGCGGCCCCTGAACATAAAGGGCGAGGAAGGAACATGGATGGCTTTCAGTCAGTAAAAGTCTGACACTCCCTCCCGCTCCACCTAGAGTGGAAGAAATTATTTGATGATTTCCCATACTAAAAAAAAAGGGTTCCGTAGGTATCATCGCAGTACCAGCCCCCTTTAATGTTCAAATTATTCAGCTCATTAGTTATAGGGTCCCGTTGGTTATATACCCTTCGGGAACGAAATCCAAACAACGAGGTTGAAATGACATTATATTGGTGAATGGTAAAATGGTTCTTGAAAAACTGTAGCTACCTTGACATCTAACACGAATGAATTAGGTATAGGTACATTCTAAATGATTTTTTTTTAGTTCATAATTGTACTAAAACGTCAAATCAACTTGAACTTAAATAATGCTGTTTTAAATGCTGGACAGACGGGCCAGATGTTGGTTCATTTACTTACCTACTTAATTCAAACAACAAACTGCCACCCACACCACATACTCGTACCTACCTTAAACTGACGAAATGTAAGAAGGAAGGTATGTATGAATACCTACACAGTGCTGTATCTAACTAAAATCTCTGCTAAAACTAGTTACCACAAGTTAAATAGCGAACTTATACATCTATAACACATATAGGATAAAGTGGCGGCTCCCACGAGACAACCCACACAAAAACTTGTTCGCACCAAGACGTTTCCACTGAAAGGGTGACAGTCGAGTTCCTAGCGCATTCGAGTTCTCTTTGAGTTTGCGCCTTTCCTTCGATTATCGATTCCGAATGAGAATATCATTTGAGAGTAGACATATTTTTAGATCGCTCTCTCGAAATAGTCACTTCGTGTGAATTTTATGTTCCATTTCAGGAACACGAGTAGGTTTTAGACTGGAAAACTCATTGTATTTTTAGCATTCGCCTTTGGGTCCACCTACATACACTAAGGATTTTTTTTAAACTCTATAACTACTTTATCGGAAAATTGTTATACAACAATACCAAGACAAGACTATAATTCAACATTGCAATAAAACGAATGAATAGATTGAGAGTATTATCTTGTCTATTTCTTTTTAATTGTGGTTAAAGCGTATTCCTATCCTACCCTAACAAAACAAACAGTAATGATCAAAAATATCGGAACACAGGGAGTATCCTTGATGAACCGTTTACTTAACAAATAGGTATAAGATCGGTGAATTATTTCACATTTGCGTTGTGGGGTTTACTTAACAGCACCCAACCCCAAGATTTGAAGATAAATTAAATTAAGAATGTCTATTTTACAATGATAGCCTGCTAAATTAGAGTTCAACAGTGTCGAAAGCCTTGTCAAAATCTCAATACTGTCAATATTCGATTTGTTCAATTAAATAATGTATTATAATTTTATGATCTTAAGAACCGACAATTGTAAATTCTATTATCCTGATATCAATTATTATTATCCTGAAAACAATTCCAGTAAACGTTAACATATGCTCACATTAAGGGCATTAGCGACATCAAAACAAACTAGTACTCTGATATGAATGGGTGAGAGCAGTCAGCTTCACTACAGACTCGTATAGACAGTGCCAGTAGTTACGATGCCGACGACGCCTACATTGAGGACGATTTTTTATCTACACTGTGCCGACGCATGACCCGATGACCGTAGTTTGCAACGTCGCCAATTTGTACGAGATATCGTCCGACTCTTGCACATGATAACTCGCTGGTCACTCGCTACGCGGCGACGAAAAACTCAATAATATACCAATAACAGACAACAATTTTAAAGTTTTGTCTCATGTTCCAAATTTGATTATTTTTCAATAAGTTACCGGGTTAGTGATTGATTTAAGGTTGTAAAATACTACAAATTTATCGAAGTTTTCGTTCATTGATTTAACGCTGCATACATTAGAATTGAATTGAGCACAATATTGTTTTTTTTTTTTTTTTTTTCTATTTATTTAAAGGGGCTTGTTCAATTTGAAGATGTCGCCCCTGTAATACAAATTACAAAATCAAACACATATTTATTTCAAAAACAATCACACCGTAGATTAACTTAGGCTATTCTATTTTTTTTAATGCCCATTTGAGCGAGCCTGTACAGCAATCTGGCCTCCCTCGACAAAGGAAAGGATAAAATGCTGTTACACCAGCCCACATCTGAGTCAATCAAATTAATTTTAACTTTTATGGAATTTCTAAAGGCTTCGTTCCGGACACACTCCATCAATATGTGAGAGCACAATATTGTTGTATGTTCCATTGTACACACGCAGTGTTACAGAAGCCAATAATGAAGTACGTAATGAAAGTATTTCGAGAATATTACAGATCATTTGTTGTTTTGTGTTTATAGACCGACACGTATGTTGGACTTGATAAAACGAATGGCGTCGAAGCGACTCAGCTGCCCACTCACACTAACAACGATCGTGATACGTAATAAACCCTGAAAGTGAAATTGATGACTCATGTATTCTCTGGTATCACTTATTTAACGTAAAATTATAATTTAGAATTGAAATAGATTTGGTAGGTACATATAGGCAGAATTATATTACAGTCCCAGTGCTTGTACTAACTTTCTCATGACCGGACTGGAGAAGATTGAATGAAAAGAAAAACTTACTAATACATTTAATAAAATTAAAGGAGTTTCTGTGGGGGTAGTTTACCTAATTGTAAACGTTTTTAATTTCTAGTCACTTTCATTTTTGACTCAGTGTCGAGTTCTTTTGTTTTAATTGCGTCTTTCTTGAGTCGTTTTCCTCAGCGAGTCCGACTTGATTCAAAAACTGGAAAGCTATCTTCTGCGAGCAACTTGCGTGAGTTAAGAACATAGATATAATAAAGAAGAACATAGGGTTCCATTATAGTATTTTTTACGAATATTATAGCAGGTAGATATAATATTTTATGTGACGAATAAAAAACGTCTTGCCCATTGTAACTGACGTCAGAATTTGAAGTGGAAGCCGCTTCCTTCGCGTTTCCATCTTTTATTTATAGACGATTGATTGATGAAGCGAAACGTCGTATATGAATGAATCGATTTATGGTTTCGTTGAGCAGACACTGTTTATGTGTCCGCTTGACGTCAGGAATCTTAAATGGGAAAAGAATAAAGTCCCTTCAAATTCATAAAATCAGTTGGGAACATTTAATAGTCTGCCCATATAGTATAATGTACTCTGTGGTCTGCCCCGAAGCTGCGCGCCGCACTATGAATGACAGGCCTCCCCTCTATTCGAACGCTCATTGTCTTATTCATAAGAACTGGTAAAGTTCGTCAGAGTGTACGAATGTTATCTCACCAGCAGTCGTCGAACTTCGTAAACAGGGAAAAATAAGATTGGGTGTCTAATAAATTTTACGTGAGATAATTTATATAACAGCGAGACAAACGCTCGTAAAAGTGACACTATGCTGCTGTGTCCAATTATTTTTTTTAATTTTTGTAGTGTAATTTCTATGATGAGATAGGTTAGCAACTGTCGGTGGTCGTTAGTGATTACCCAACAGTTGTTATCTGTGCGTTGGGCCGAATGAATGTGGGCTGTTTGAAGCGCCGCGGCCGGCGCGACTTCCTGCGCGATGACCCGCCTGCCGCCACTTTATCGGCTACGCTCGCGACCGGCTCGGTGCAACTGTGCGTACAAACAATCGCCTAACATCTTGTCCCCCTTTTCTTATTACTTATCTACTCTATTCATTTAGGTTTAAGAATATACAAAGTAGGCCGGCCGTCTGATTTATCTTAGCCATGGTTTTCGTTGGGAAGAGAATCTGTGACTTTATAAATGGCAAGGGCCTACTAAGGCCTTTAATCATTCTAATATGATGTCTCACAGCTGAACTCACGCCTTCTCTTTCATCTTCCATACTTTTTGCAACTTCTGACCACATGTAGCCAGAAATTATGTACGAATAGTAAAAAAATACCCATACACAATTAATTAATGATTAAGTACCTGTAACAAAATAAAAAGCAACTGATTATAATCGATGTTGCTACTCGCACAAGTATGCGTAGGTACTTGCTCTTCATTGTTTGATAATCTCACACATACGAGTAGTATAAACATTTCAATTGTTAATTTCGATTATAAGGAATATTTTAACGTTAGAAAACACAATAGCATGTGTCACTGGATCGGAATGTTCAGCCAATGTTCGAAAGCTGTCAGGTTCGGCCCATTATATTCTTTATAAGGGATTCTTATGAAGGCACACCAGTCGTATTTTTAATAAACTCGCTTTATAAACAGCTCGACGTATAGCTACTAGAATATTGAACGAGAACGTGTACCGTACCTAGTACATATAGCTCTCCACAGTACCTAATGAACGTATAATATGGACTAGACCACAGTAAATAATTCGCAAAGGAATCAAGTTACTGAACCTTAAGATATGAATAAGACCCTTAACAATACAAAGCGAACATCGAAGAAATCAAACAGGCAGTACATGATGCATCTAAGGGCACAGGTCAAGGAATGCGCTCGATAACTGGCGAGATTTGACAGTGAAATAACGATAGTCTTGTACAAAGTGTACATCAAACCAGAATGTACCACAAATGGCAGCCGTGGTCACAAATCAACCTGACAATGGCGCGGGTGATCCATCTCCTTCGTAGCAGAGGTCAACCGGCCGAGCCAGCGAAGCCAGACACATGATTTCATGAAACTTTTTTTAGTAAAAAAAAACACTGGTTCATCTGGATCAAACGGCCGGCTATTATAAAATTATAATACATTAACGTTGACATATTTATTACAAAGGAAATCGAAAAGTATTTTTTGAGTCAAAAACCGGCGGAAGAACTACGTTTGATGCAAAATAAAACATTAACATTCCCCATGTCGTACTTACGGCACAACATGAATAAAAGGGCAGCATTCTATAATGTTGTAGATCTTAATGCAGGCTGGGCATTTTATCATTACAACACAGGACTTCTATAAAGCAATACCTACAGCAGACACACATCTTAATCCAATTCTTGAAGAGAGCCTGTGTTTAAATGCCTAACGGTTTTACTCTACAGCAAAAACAAAAAAAAACACCCACTACACCCACACATATTTTACAAACGTAGAACAGTAAATGTTCTATTTATTAGTATTTTTATTCAAAATTAATTAAAATGTTCTACAAAAACACTTGTTGGTCAGATTGTCTATGGTAGGGAAAATTATAAATGAAAATAACAAGACGACATTCTCAGCAATATTACCAATATTTAGGAACCTAAAAAACGCGTAATTTTAAGGGCGTCTCAATAAATTGTATTATTGTTATACCTTTTCCAATTACGACCAATAACCAATAATTTAATCACATCTCGAGGCCCCATCCGGCCATCAAACAACGTTGTCGACAGCCTGTCAACATCTGTTGTTCCAATTTAAAACGATCTAACAGTGGCTGTACGCACTGGTTACGTGTTAAATTAGCAGCGGGGAACAATCCAGGCCATGTGGGGAAATGTTAATGTAGTGGATGCTATTAGACTGTAAAGTACTACTAGTAAATAAAAGCACTACCTAATGCAGTTATTAGCCAGAGTTTAGTACCTTCATGAAGGTTTCGTTTTCGTTTTTTTCAAACCTCTATTATGAGAATGAGTGAATCCCAATACGTCTCTAGGGATTCACTATGGTTGGTACACAACATTCACCACACAAATCATTCAACATACAAATTATTATTTTGCCGGACATTCTTCTTCCGACAAACGATCAAATTTTTTCGCAGATTTTGTTATTTCTATTCCTGTCACAGATTATACCCAAGCAAACCTTTTATTTCATCGAACCCATGAGTAATTATTATTCACAAAGTAAAACCTATCAATGTCTGTGTTAAAGGCGCATGACAGTATTTTATTACTTACTTGTGTACGTGAGGAAAGAAGGAAGAGAGTAACAGGAGGCGTGCTCCGAACATCCCGGATGGTGACGGTAAAAGGAAACGGGCGCGACGCGACGTACCGCCGCCGATGACGCGTCTAGCCATCGCTACTTCCTTTCAAACGAACGCCTCCTACTTCAACTTGTAGGAAGAAATTCCATTCCCATGATGATCATAAACACCCATTTTTCAATTTAGGTAGTTGTAACTTCGATCAATAATATAGAGTTGTAAGACAATTTTAGACTTATCTTTCGTAATTAGACCAATATAACTCAGCTATTGCCCGCGACTTCGTCTATGTGGAAATTTTGACGTGCAAGAAAAAAAGAGTGAAAAGTAGCCTGCCTGTCTATGTGCTGCCAGACCTATCTCTATGCCAAACAGATCCGTTCTACCGCCCTGGCGTGATTCAGTAACAAACATACGTATCCGTCCAAACTTTTGAATCTAAAATAGTAACAATGTGAAATTTAGTCCGTTAGATTTAACATTTATTGAGAGGGAGAGGAGACAAGTCAAAAATTATTTTCGAAAAGCGGTCAAAAAAGAATAATTATGTTTGCTCCCTTGTCTAAACTAAATTCTGTGTTACTAGAAAATTAGCAACCATAGACAATAGTTATAAAGTGACAGTTAGTTTGTCATTTATTTATATTGACTGTGTAAATACAAATTTGAATCTTGGTGTTAACTTTTGTTTTCTACTAGTTGTGCTATACGTATATTTCATCAACATTACGTGTTGTGTGCTGTGCTGTGCAATGCAACAAGACAATAAAACTGATGAAAGGAATAGATAGGAATACTGTACAGCCGGAGCAAACCGAAAGTGCGCACCCACTTTTCAGTGCTTCAAATGAATCTAACCAGCTACCCTCTAGCATTACCTACTTGTTTATAAACAAATTGCTTGTTTTCTTATCCGATGGTTAAATATGCTGCGAAAGTTGTAGTGGTTTTACTCACTTGCTTCAATTTTCCATTGCTTTCCAAGGGCCTGATTGTTTGGACTTGGGTCGTTCCTATTGAAGACTAAGGCAAGGCTAGACTAGAAAGAAAGCACACGACATAGGTACTCTTCTTTGCACGGTTTGTTGACTGTAGACCGTTATTATATGTGAATAAATAAATACAAATACATTTGAACAACAAAATACAGTAATTATTACAAATAATTATCATATAACAACAAAAAAACGCAGAGGAACAAATAAATCTTGCAATTTAGCCTCCTGTAAATCTACTACATAAACGGTTGATGCTGTACTTATATATTTTTGACATCTAAACATATTAGGTTAAGGCAACAGTCTCTCTTAGGAGCGGCCTGGGTACACTGTCATGGAGTAGTTGGTAAACAACAAAGCTTGAATAATGCCAAAGTAACAGCTTAATATTTTAGAAAAGAAGCTTTTTAGAATGTACCTCTAATACCTATATTTTTTTTTTGCATCAGCAAGAACCCTCAAGAATAAATGCTGCAATAACAAAGAATATTCTTAAGTTGTGTGTAGAGCAGTATAGTGTTAGTAAATGTTTTGCCATTGTGTTAATGAATTATTGTGCGATAAGATCTTAACAAGATAAATGTGACATGTTGTGCAGTTTTGTGTTTTGACGGCTGTTCCCGCCGTCAGTGCACCTATGAATTGGAACCTGCTCATTCATGTAAGTACAATTCTCAATGTATTGTAATACAGTATTGAACAAATTACTGCTGCTCAGTAAGAACACCATAGGAGTAAAAAAAAACAAACATAATGTAGTAAACATTCGTATTTATAATATAATGTTGTCGTTTTATTTACAAATAAATACAAATTCAGTTAATAAATAAATGGTAAATTATCTACATCTTAATAAGTATGTTTTATATCTCATTTCTTAATCTTCTCTGGATTTTTGTGAAATCCAAAATACTAACGTTAACGTTTTCTTATGACACGTTACGGTCTCAAGAAAATTTGAGACTTTCGACGTTCGGGCGACACGTTCACGTACATTCACACTATACGACTATATTTACAAGGTACTCGTAGACGATTCACTCAGTGAGCGCGGGGCGCTCGTCCGACGCCGGCCCCGCGCCACCACACACCACTCGCACCAGGCACAGCAATCACTGAGTCCACCCCCGCGCAGTCCGAAGCTCTCCGCTCGCAAATAAATATTTGTACAACGCGGTCGCGCCGCTCGACTCGGCGCTTCGGAGGGCGCGGGCGGCGCGCGGCGGGACTAGATAATACTGGAGAGCCGCGGAGGGGGCTCCGGGCAGCGGCAGCCAGAGCGGCGGCAGCGCGCGTACAGCGCCGCGCCCGCCGCCGCGCAGCCGCGCAGGGGCCAGTACAGCCACAGGCACGGCAGCGGCAGCGCCAGCGCGCCTACGCACGCCAGCCGCGGCCCGCACGCGCACGGCTCGCCCGCCTCCTCCTCGCCGCTCCCGCAGTGGTAGAACAGCGCTTTCACGCAACACATGCACGACGCGTAGTCGACGCACGCCTCGGCGCTGCACAGGCATGAGCCGCACAGCCAGCGGGACGGCAGCGGGCGCGGGCGCGCGCACTGCTCGCAGCGGCAGCGGCCGCAGGTGTCGCACACTATCGAGTCGGCCGCGAGGGCGCCGGCGCGCCGCTTGTCGGCCGCGGCGGCCGGCTGCGTCGTCACCGGCTTGAGCGGCTGATGCGCGGCCGTGTGGGCAGGCGCGGGCGCGGCGTGCGCTCGCCGCGGTGCCTCCACGTAGGCGTTCCGCTCGCGCTCGGCCTCTGGTCGCGGCCGCAGCAACGACACGGTGGGCTGGCGCGCGCCCGTCGGCCTGTGGACGCGCGCCGCCGGCTTGGGCGGCCGGGGCGGCGCCGCCGGCCCGCCATACTCATCCATCGAGTACGGCTAACGGCTCTCCGGGCCGTCGCCTTCCTGTTCCCTCATCGTCCCCACCTGCCGAGCGAACACACATTGACATTAGATTCATGATCACAACACTGTACATAAAACTATGTAATTAAATCACTAAACAATTTTCACTTTCATCCACATCCATTACGTCAATTCATATGCAGTCCAGTGACTGAAACTTCTATTCAATACCTGCATGCTTCGTGTCGTCTGCAGTCGTCAGTATAAAACATATTGAATAATTTTCATGGCATTGGGAGAAAATAGGAGACTTCACATAAAGCCTCGCATGTTCTTTAAATAAATTTAGTTATTTAATTCCTAACCAAAGTAATCGTTTTTTTAATCAAGCACCACTACAACAATACTACTAGTTAATGATAATTAATTGAACAGTTATTCTGCGTGCTTCAGACAGAAGTGCATTATATTCAAGAATTAAATAATACCAATAATGCTAAATTATGTTCTTGACCAACATTCGGATTCTGGTGAATAAACACCGTAGGTGCGATTTGCGGCTGACTGCTTTTCGTTGTTCTTTATTTCTAAGTTCACTTTGAACTGATTAATTTTCTCCCTGAGTCGGAGTTAACAGTTAACAAAAAGAAAAGTGCAAGTAGGTTCCACACGAAACTCGAAAGATCATTTTATTATTTACGAATATAAGAAGGCCTAAAGTAGTGTTTTAGAACCAAACGTTCTCGATACAGGCTTTTAATAAGGTCTTTGAATCCTAATGATCATCTAACAGGTTTATCTAACCTTTCTCACGTTGTTACTGATTAGGTTGAAACTTTCTATGTATTTCTTTAATTCAATCACGTAGTCGGTGTCATTATAGTGTAGTATAGGACGTTTTTGTCTTACAAACCTATTTCTTAAGAGATTGGTTCCATCCATTCAATACCATTTTGTGCATTGAAACTATTAACTTTTGGAAAGTTAGTATTTAGTTTAATTATTTCCTTTTACAGTTTTATCTTTTCAATGTAGGTAGTAATGGCATACCGTGATTTATGTCAACAATATTTTAGTGTTATTTTATTCTCACCTTATCGATTTCAGTCATAGGTCAATAGTCAATACGAATTTAAATATATTTTATCTCTTATTTAAGAAAATAGTAGACAGATACCAAACACTACTGGTTTAACCTGCTCAATTCTCAAACGTATTCAATATTACACCCATTAAGCTAATTTTATATTTTCCTCGATCTTCCAGGCAGCTGGCGCACTTTCCGTTTGATCTATGCATGAAACGTTTTTAATTATTTAAGTCAATTTATTGAATATGGATGTGTCTTGTGTAAAGTTATCAAAACTTAATTCTCATAACATAAATAGTTCTCAATCGAAACGTTATCTCAAATTTTGTTTAGTGTCTTGCAAAATATTTTGTAGGTATTCGTTGCATTCTCTTCTCCATGAAAGATCTCCTTTTGCACAGTAACTCAACGGGGTAAGCAAAATTGGAACATTGTCCTTAATTTCTCATAGATCACAAACCATTCAGGACTTCTTGCTTCTGCTTAATGCATTCCATTAGTATTCATGTTTTTTATAGTTTTTGACGATTTAAAATTTGTTAGTTTATTTTTGTTGTTTAAAAGAATAATCCGGTTTTATCAGCCTTTTCTGTGGCAAAGACACAACAATCTCGCGCCCTCCAGACGGCTATTTCCATTTCGGAACTATTGGAAACTGGTTGATTTCATAGGTATTTCTTAGTTTATTGTTCTAACATACAACTCGATACTACTGCTATCAACGGAACGGCCGCTAATATCGGGTGCTCCAAAAACCACAAGAAAATCACGGATATAATCCCGTAAGTACTTTACTGCTATCAAAACTTCTGAAAACATGGATTAAATGAAACAAAAAGCTTCCATTGGACTGCATCTGAATTCTGTGCAAATGAGTTATGGATTTAAATGTAAATATTTTTTAAAGTAACTACCTAAATAAAACATACTTTGTATTCGTGGAAAAAATATCACATCTTTATAAAAACGAATGAAGAATGACTAACATTATTTCATGTAAAAAAATAGAAAGGTGTTGTGCCGGTTTGCGTTTGTTAGTACAATAATTGAAGACTACAAAAACAAAGATGTGTCTAACGTTAAGAAAAACGTACATGTGTACATTGTTGTAATCTTGATGAATGTGATGCTGCTGCCTACTCACATTGAAATACAAATATTGTGTAAGTTGTTATGACCTTTCTGTTGAATTCATAAGTTGATTTTATCCAATTCTCTTGTATGCTGTTGATGTTATGTAGGTATTTAACTAATTTGTGGCTATAATCTAACAAGATTTACGTATACCTATCCGTTTCATTACAAATAATATTCTTATTTTGTTTTGTCTAAATATACTTCTTATCTACAGAGTTCGTTACAAGATATTAACAGTTTATGTGACCATTGTTTACAATTTATTCTTTATCTGCGTTCACAGTTATCAATTCTCTGTCGAAATTCGTCTCTCTGTTGCTATAATAATGCGGTTATATTCATTATTACTATTGATACTTGATTAATCGCGTTTTATGTCTTTAATACCTACTTAAATAATTATTTTTTGATTAAGATGAATCCAAAACGTTTATTTATATTCATCTAGATTTGGAGTACTACACGATTAGGTTTTTTGTTCAGTATAAATTACAAACGCCGTATAAATAGATTTGAATCATACAATAAATGAAAGCATTATTATTAACTCGTTTGTTGAGAACGTTCTCGCTATGAGCGCTGATCGCTGCACGTGTGCCGGTCGCCAGGCGGCGAAGCGAGGCGTCGCCTCTCGTCATTCATGTTAGCTTGATTTCTTCGCTATCCATGTAATTACTACCTACGCATGACTACGTGATCTACATGCAAAAAGCAGCTACTCGAATCCGCCGCGAGTTTTGTGTCCGAACAAACAGACGGTTTTGATCGGTGGGCGAGAAGTCCCACGTCAGGACACCGTATGTACTTACGAAGCAGACATTCCACGGTCACACGTCTCCTACACACATCGCTCCACACACAAGGGCACTCGGGCCAAGCGGCCCAACACACAACACTGAGGCTACTTGTCGCCTAGCGACCAAGTGGTCGTACCGCACCGAAACCGCGCCGGAAGATTCACTGACACACAAAAATACGGCAGAACCACCGAATTTCGGCCGCGCAAATCCACGGGAAGGTTCATGAGACCGGCGCGGTCCGGAGCGGCACCTGGCGCGGGCGGGGGGCGGCCCACGCACCGGCCTCGATTCTCGTCCGCCCGCCGCGCGGTTATCACTGCAATATGGCCGCTACTCACTTCCTCGCTGAAGTTCTTCGTTGATTTCTACTCCTAATCTCGACGACGGCGTTTTTTGTAACCGTTCCGAACTCGTGCGGATTCACTGCACTTATTCTTATACACATTTTAATGGAAAACCGGGAGCGCTAGGGCTACGCTCCGACGAAACGACCGTTCCGTTCGATGGCACATTCCGCACTGGCGTCGGCCGCGGGTGCGGGTCGGCGGGAGAGGCCGCCCTCCCTTCGCCGCGCAACACGCCGCCCGCGCTTCGCCTTTTTATGAATGGAAGGCGGCCATACTGAATGAACCGCGTACACGGAGCGGTTGGCCGCTATTTTCGCGGGCGAGAGCGACGTTAGGGGTCCGGGGGGCGGAGGCCGGAAGCGGGCTGCGAGCGCTCGCGGTGCCAAATTTTGCGGCGCGGGCGGCGGCAGCGGATGTGCTCGTTTACCGAGCTTCCGGCGAGATCCCCCCGCGCAGCCGCATCCGGGAATTGGGTTTCCGGTCGGCGAGAGTCGCAGCACCGGGATACCACCCACATTCGTCTTGCAACTGCACCGTACTTTCAGTTGTAGAAATCTGCGAGCCTCATTTCCAATACCAAAGTCAAAATAACAAGTAAATTCCAATACATGCCTATTAACGTTACGGAGAGCCTTATGACTACGCACAACAATATTTTTATTTATACAGTAGCAAACATCATTAGCATTCTATTTCAGATTAACGATGCTTTGAAATTCATGGGCACGTAACGCTTCCATTCACTACTATATTATTTTGGTAAGCGCGTGGTCGAGAGACGCGCCGCCGACGACGACGACGGCATCTGTTATCGCGAGCGGTAATTTTCGCAAGGTTGCAACGACAATAAGGCGCGTTGTGCACGCCGCGTCTCTGTGTCAAGGACATGCGATAACGCAGCGCCACACCGCCACGGATGTCACATTACAACCTATCACCATTAACACGCAGTTAGATTTTACAAATTTTACAACTGTGGATAAAGTCCACTCTCAGGATAGAAATACGTTCGGAACGTTGTATCTCGACCATGCTTTATCATAACGTAGAAAAGAGATTTAAACAAAAATAAGACTTTTCTCGTGGTCTCAATTGCACGTCAATGAACAATTATGCGTGTATTGACAACCGTTTAAAAGATTGAAGGAAAAGCTAAAGGTTGGGCAGCGCGATTGCGGTTTTCCCGCATAGCATCCTGATTGCTGACGCCTGAAAGCACTTGCGAAATAGCGTACGTGTCATGATAACGATATAAGCTATAAACTTAACGCACACACAACTAATCTATTGGTCTTTAATCAAGAGTGAGGAGAGCTCGGATTTCTTTCTTTCGGCCCGAATTTCTGAGATTTCAGAAATTCGGCAGATTTCAGAAATTCGGCATGTGTCGTATTGGAATGGCCAAAAGTTCGATGACTTAATTGGGGAAAGAAAAATCGAAACATTTCACAGATTTCCAAATTACGGTTGGTTTTTCAATATTTTTATGTGGCACGGTAACGTGTTTCATTAAAATACTAAAAGCGATGCATTAGAGATATGGTGTTGGCCGAAACTTCTTCGAATATCATGAGAACTCAGTATCACCAATCTGCAATATGCCAGCAGGAACATGCCCTCAGTTTATGTACATATTACGCGTACACCTAAATATTATCTGAAAAGGGTCATACTGGGCAAGACCGCAAAACGCCAGTTAGTGCTTTGGTATTTATTCAATAATGTTCCGTAAATAAGTACATATTACCAAATGAACCTGCAGTACCTAACCTAGATACCTCGGTACCCAGCAATATATTTATGATCAACTGAGCTAATATAGCTACCGAGCAAACTTCATCGTCCCAATTTTTAAATCAATGGCTATAATCAATGAAAATTATGAATAAACAAATATCTTTGGTCTCAGTGAGAACTTTACATTTCTAAATAACCATATTAGAACAAAAGATCGTTCACTTACTGTGACGTTGAATGGATTGGACGAAAGAATGAGCGTTCCTTTACAAAAAAATATTTCTCTACCTGAGGCTGTACATTAGCTTCAGATTCTATTGTTACATGTGTTGCTTGGGGCTCACGCTTAGGGTCTACTCTCGATTCAAAGAATTTATCTGACCAGCTGAACTAATGTCAAATACTTTTTTTTTAGTTTTTCGAATTTTGTGCACAGATGCAATTTGGCTTCTGCGATTGACTCCATAGTCATTTGGTTCATAATGGTGTATCTAGTAGGTATTCTACACATATTCTTATTTCATCTTAAATAACTGGTACAATCTATTGCTGGCTTTAACTCCACCGTTTTGGTTTATAATAATGTGCCTACATTTTCAAATAGAAGGTTCAACACCTCGTTTTCTGTACCACATACAATATAATTATTATTGCAATTAAGTTGTATGACTTGTATGTAAGTTGGTTTTTCAGTGCAACCCACGTGCTTAAATGTCATTCATTGTAAGTACTTTTTTTATATTTGCCGTGATAAGAAAAGTTTTAACTCGCCAATGTTTTCTTATGCTAATGAATTTTGAAGTGTTTCCCGTGACGAATTTTGCCTTAGATGAGTTAGATGCAAAGCTATCATTGACTTTACTAGCACGATTTTGTCAGTACTCTTGTTAGTACAATGTTCTATTGTTTTCACGAACCATTTTGTTGGTATATCTTCTGCCATTGTTTGCAAGTTTTAATATGTAATTCTTTTGTTTGCTTCCTTAATTCTTCCATCAATTTCAAGTTGCACTCATTGAATTCATAAGTTACGAAAAGTGATGCCAGTAATGGAAGAACAATGACAATGGGTGTTCTAAATAGGTACACATCGTCAGTGAAAACGATACCATTGCCTTCCAAGCTTGACGCTCTATGGCCGCACTTCATGGAATGTAATAGTCCACCCACTATTCTGGAACCTTGTCCAGACAATGGGGTTAATAAGAAATCAGTTTTCGCCGTACATGGCTCCTGTTACCCTTTGTTATATTTCTATAGGTTGTAAGTACATAACTCAACACCTCTTCAAGATACCATGCCAAGTTGTTATGTTGTCGTATTGATATTGATTTTCTATGGTGCACGTACATTTTCTTTCCAAAATTCCATGTTAATAATAGTCGTTACTTGAATCATTATGGATAAAAGTGTTCTCATGGTAGAGTAGGCGGTGTAATCGTTGGCCCAGTCGATAGAAATCAGGTTTCGTTTGTTATTCTGAAGGCGGTGCGAGTCGACTCGAAGCGGAAGCCGCCTTCGCCTCCGCCCGCACTTTCCATCCGCCATTGCTTGCACCTATGCAGCTAAATTGGTCCCATCTGTTTTATAACTATGGAGCTACATTTGTGTTTTAGGAATTAAAATGAGTTTCGGCGCCTGTACAGAATTCATTTTTTTTTTAATCAATGTTCAAGATATTGTGGTCTTAGTTGATAGCACTAATCTGGTAGTAATGTGTCTAGTGGAGTTTGCTAGTGGGTAGGTACTATACCGTTTATTTGCCCCACACTGGTGACGTCTCGCGTTATCTCTATTGTCAATTGTTTCTTAAATATTTTATCATCTTTGAACTTCCTGCTACAGTCGAAAGACTTTATCGCGTTTTCTTTATGTTCAAAAACTTCAGTTATTGCAAGATAATAGTTTGCACATAAATATGTGTAAGATATTGAATTCGAAATAATTATTTATTCATCTCAACAAACCTATTACGAAATAATGTGTCTAGTTACATAATAGTATTGTTTAGACATAACACTTATCATTTGCGAGTTTAAAAAGCTGATAAACGGTTTTGTTTAAGTAGTTATTTTTCTAAATAATATATTATCGTATATTTGTATGGTTGAATCGTTTGATAATATTGGAGTACTAACGCCGTGGACGCGTTGAAAATAATACCGGATGTTTGTCACAGATAAAAGAAACGTGAATGAGAGCGTTGCGACTAATGTCGGTGCGATCCGCGCATATTTTGCGTCCGTTCGACTCGGGTCGTCGCGCTTCTAATTCAATTAAACCAAATAATTTCAAACGGATCGGATCATCCAAAACGAAACTACTTTATCATTTAATACGGGCAAAGTCAACCGGTTACGTCATAAATGTAGTCTTAACATTATTACTAATAAGTTTATTTTACTGTCGATATTGACTAACTGACCTATTTAATGTTTTGTTATTATTTATTTAATTTGTTATGATACCTTTTTCAATATTTGCTTTGAAACTTAATATTTTTCTCTTCGCAATCTTTTTCTATTATTTATTTAGAGAACTCAGATAATAAGTCCACAAGTAAAAACTACTCCATATAGGTACCTACGTGGGTAAGTACTGGTCTTAATGAGTTTTTTTTCATTTGTCTCATAAAAATAAACGCATTCACCTCTAATGTGTACTTGCGACGCGTAAGGACAATATCTCATACGAAGTATACCCACGTATTGCATCCCACTTAAACGAGAAATATCTACGTATAGTATAATATTGTAATTATTTTCTGCCATGTGTTGACTACGGGTAGGTATGAACGTATGCTTACATAATAACTCAGAGATAAACTTGCGTCTGGGCACAAGTTTTAACAGCAATATTTTAAATTAATTGACCAACATGATCTGACTATTACGTGATAACAAAAGCTAGAATGAAGGATCTCGTTGAATGGTCGAGTATCGCGCTCGACTCAGTCCATTCATGGCACACACTGATCGCTGGTGACCTTAGCCGTTCCTATCCCATGCGGTTATTTAATACACACGGCAAACGATCATTTACATCGTGTATCAAACTTCTGTACATAATATTTGTATTATTGTCTTTGCGTAAGGACGGTAATAGCGTACACAATTGACAGATGGGATACTTAAATGTTATTGTGCGTACGAGCACCGCGCCGCGCCGGTGGATGTGTAGTAGTGAATATTCGTCGCCGTGTAATTAAGATGATGAAACATTATTCTCGCGATTCGTTCAGTGTTTCACTAAACGGTGTATGAGTAATTAAAAATGGCTACATCTATGTTTGTGTATCAAAGATGGTATTCGGTGTATTCTTGTTTTAATTGAAGGCAATTATATAAATTCCACGTAGCGGTCGGGTGAGGGCGTGCAAGTGAGGTGTGTGGAGGGGAGGGGGGGTTGGAGCGGACGAGGCGGTCGACCTTCCGTGAGGCCGTCCGTCCGCGTCGTCGTCCGCCGGGCCGGCGGCCCTCCGTGCCACTCCACTGCTTGCCATCGCGACGACTATTACAGCTCCCGGCGACCGAGCGCCCGAGCGCAGGAAGCCACGCCACTTCACTCGACCCGCATGCCAAACTAACAGTGACGTACCAAATTGAAGGCGCGTTTACGACCTTTAAATTGCGTATCCTTTTTACATCACCTTTCATTTGAAGTGAGCTGGTACGGCAACCTTTTGTAGTCAAGATTTTTTTGTTCTGTCTTTTTGACTCTTTCTTCTTTTCTCTGCTCATACTTTCTTGTGAGCAACCTTGTCTTCTTTTCGCTACATGACTAAGGGAATCATTTTGTGATTCATGATTCGATGGATAGTTACTCCAAATTCACCTATATAATAAACTGCTTAAAAATATCAACTGTTTGTTGACTCTCAAAATTAACAACAAATTAGTCGCAATTCTGAACTCGTAGCGTTATAAATTCTTCTTATATGGTGACTTCAGGATGGCAATTTTTGTGTTTGTCAAACTGTCGTGAGTCTTAAGTCAGTTTTCTAAAACTCCTGATTAGAAAATACCAAAGTAATGACGTGCGCGGCCAGAATGGACAATGTTCACTCGAAAAGCAAAAGTAGCTGTGACAGAGAGCGAGTGGAGCGTCCACAGCACGCAGTAGGGCCAATGACATCACTTTCCACCTTGAATACGCCTTAACTATCTCTGCTGCGTCATTTGATACTACACTTTATGACTCACGAAATAGATCACATAGTCGTGTCCAAACTTAATAGTTTTGCTCCATTACTCCCATCAGCGGATACATATACCATTATTTCTACAGTTCTATCTGTCCAAGTTGAAAAATTAAAATACTCGTATGTAACGTGTAATGGCTTAACATTGCTTATTGGTTAGTTTGAAATGTAAAGGATATTGTCGCCTTTGTTTGTTCTATTTATGTAGGTTGTACAGCAGGTATATCCGCTTTAGGATTTTTATTGTCATAAAATTGATCAAAATTCGACGGAAGTTATCAGATAAAAGTCCGTGCTGTATCTTCAATCTTGTCTTCTATACGGTAATCTGTTTTTATGATGCTTAAGGAACGTTTTAATATTCTCATGGATTCACCTATAATTTAGAGCATTTCATTCTGAACATGGGCGTTTAAAGCTCCAAGTTAATAATTGAACGAATTTCTCTGATAATAGTGCGCCCATCCCAGAATCCCTAGTAGCGAATTTGTGAAAATACTTTTTATTCTGTTCCCACAGTCGAGATAATGTTCCAAGAAACAATAATAGGTACTTAATTAACGGCGCTGAACCTACCAACAACCTTGGTTAGTATTATAAATGTGTATCAGTTAAGCATTTTATGCCATTTCTTCTAGTTGGTAAATAATTTGAAACAATATTGTTGCAGGTAGTTGAAGATAAAAAGGTTTATCCCGTGCAATTGAAATTTATCTTTTATTTTTTCCTCAAACTAAAATATGTTCGAAAAAGCATTGATTTGCACTTATATCGATGTGAATTATTTGGGTTTAGAAACATTCTTTAGATTTCATAAATAATTGGATTACCAGATTGTAATGTGAAGTTTCTGTTGAAGCTAAGAAAGAGGTCAACGCTTTGCGACACACATCGTCAATTGAAAAGAGCGGTAGATCGAATTTTATCTGACTCCTGATTGTAGCTGGTGGTAGGTAGTGGTAACTAGCGATGCTGTACGGAGGTGTCGTGATTTACACCTTGGCGGCGTTGCGGCTAGGTGCGGCGCGGGCGTCGTGGGCGAACGGGCCAGCCTCGGCCCACGCACCTCCGCCCGAGCGTCGAGCAGCGTCGCCGCAAATTCCGAGCCCACCACTACTCTCCGTCCCACACCTGTGCTGTTAAGGTCTTCATTGAATGACCAATGTGTCGTCGATAGTTCAGGTGTTTAAGGGAATAAGTCCCTTCGACAAAGTATTGTATAGTAGGTCTTGTGTTCTCATCATAGCCAAGCAACTAAGCTCTTGTTAGTTACCGTCCGGTTAAGATTCAGATGTTATTTTGGGTTTCCCAACGGTTTAAAGAATCCGAGTGTGCATGGTTTTCCTGTTTTCGCATTTAAAAAATTGACTTGGTACTCGGAATCTAAATCGCTCTTAAGCTTCAATCATGAATGAGCTTTTTCCTTGTACATTAGCTATTAAATTTATTAAATTAGATGCAAAGATGATGCGCATTTATATCTGCGAGAATCGGAAATTAAAACATTTTCTCAAGATGCGTTTTGCTGCTAAATAAGAGCGCGATTTTCCTCGTCAGTGGAGCTAGTCCTTAACAATCACGACGACGTACTCGCATATGACATGACAATATTGGTTGCCACCCGACTTTGCTCTCTGTTATCCTTTCAAAACAACCGTTTCTGACTGTAGAAAAACTGGTATTTGGGTATTCCTATAGTGAACGATATTTCTGCAAAATTTCACTAAATCGAAATTATTGCTTTGTGTTCCGCAACTTCACAGAGTTAACGATTTCCTAGATTTTCGATTAGAATTTGATTTAAGAAGTTTAGTGCAGCAAAGTTTTGCAATCCTAGCTACGCGTAATGCGACTTCAAGGCATTATGTATATAATGCCGTTACCTTTATTGTGTAGTGTAAGCTGGTTTAAATGTTATAACGTGGTAATCTTTTTATTTTTTAAATATTTTTTCCGCATCCTTGTGTATGGTTCGTTAGTCTTGTGTCATCTCGGCAGTGCTCATACAGCAACAGAACTTTGGCTCGAGTTTGTTTTTTAGGAAGAAATATTTAAATTATGTGAGTAGTTAAAATATCTAATTGCGTTACTCACCTACATATTACGTGGTACACGGAATCAGCATCTGTGAAAAAGGAAACCTAACGTTAGTAAAGGACCAATAATTTCTGTACTTCTCAACTCCTAATCGTCAAGTAAAAATAAATACTTATTTTGTCTTGTTTAAAAAAGTTTGTAAGTTACTATTATGTAGGTATGTCCCCACTAGGCTAACGTTCAATGAACACACTATTGAAGCTTATAAAGTCAACGGAGCAGTGGCTAAACTCGCGTACAGTGTACGCCTGAGAAACCGTTCAAGATACAAGCAGCTTAGTGTATGGTTATGAGTTATGAAAAAATAATTGAAGACTTAGAATACGGCTAAGAAAAACGTCCATTTGATATAAAATATTCATCATGAATGAATAAACAATTCCACGTTCATAGCGTTAATCAATGAGTTGCATGCAGGCAAGAGTTCGAGTCGATGTCGCATGTCGAGCTCATTGATCGATCGACTCGATACAGCTCACTACAGGCGCGCGGCGTCTGTACACATTGCTCACACGCAAACAAAACCGGATGGTGCACACACGCACCGGTGCCGGAGTGTGCGAGCGTGCGCGAAGGATTTCCTACCGCCCCGCGCCCGCGCCCGCGTCCCGCCACAGACCTGTTGCGCCGCTACCGGAGTTACGCCGCATAGTTACCAGACTTGATATGCCTGCTCCGCGCCGTATCGACTCAGCGCCGAGCCCACGCACACCACGACACACCGTTCGAACACTTAATTATCATGGCGCAGCACTCGTGAAATTGCTGTGCATCTCGCCTGGTCTCATCGACATCTTTTATTAATCTGATATCTTCCATTACCGGTTGCACTGAAGTAAAACATCTAACCCGTTCGATTTATAGCCCCTCTTATGGATGCAGCCGGATACGTGACATCATGTGATGCTAATTCACTCAGACGGCGCTATCATTTAGTATTATAAATCTTCTAAGGAATCGATCGTTTTATTAGAGTTCCTCATCAAATGTTAATATGTATTGAATCTAGGTACTATTAAATTAATTGTTAAAGTATCAATTTTGCTTGCTCTTAGTTAGTTATAGGCGATGGTAATTATTATAATACATAATAGGTATAGGGTATCATTTCAATTACTTACTTATATTTTGAATTCTTCTTTTTTATGGACTAAGCGAACATGATGTAAGCATACTACGATTTTTCAAAGAGCGTTAACTACCTACGTAAACAAAATAGAATAAATAATAACGCAGAGAAAGCCAAAAGTCTTGCAAATCTCATTAGTAATTCGCGTTCATAATTGGTTAAAGACTACAAAAACTTACATCATATCATTCATATATCACACCCTGTTAATTTTATAATACATACGAGAAGAACCTGTTAGTGTCTAAAATTCTGTAACTCTTATTTACGAAACGATTGCCCATACTGTGTTGTAGGTAGTTAGTTGTCGGTTGTGGACTGTACGTACAAGAAAGGAACGATGGCCGCAAGCTAAGCACAGTGAAAAAACAGGTAGCGCCGTTCCACCGTATCGATCTTTAAGTTATTTTTCTTATTTATCTTTTTTATCTGGAGCTCCGCTCCGCGTCTCGGACCCGAACGGAAGTTGTAACGATTTTTAATCGTAGCAAGTATCTCGGCCGGCCGGTTCGTATAGCCGCTTTGGACAAGAGTTTATATTATATTTTTTGTAAACAACCACCGGAAACGGGCTAGAGAACGCACTGCTCTGGAACACATATCTTCCATTACGTCTGTCTCTCGGTTCTCAGTAATAATGATAAGGGATACAGATAAGACTCAATGTTAAAACAAGATCTACGACATTTGGCTTCATTTAAGAATAGAGGGAAAAAAACTTACAACACATCTAATTATTAAAAGGGTCACTTCACAATCTACAGTAATGAGAGATCCCTTAACTGCGGTCTAAGACGGTCAAAGATGGTATCAATGTCAGTAGCTGACCCCGTATAAGACTGACTGTAAATTGCGACGATTTATTTTTGTAACATTTTTCTGCCAATAGCGAAGCGTGGGCGCGTGATAATGGCCCGAAATATCCACGTTCTCAACGCCCACCCGGACCATCGAGAATATTACACAGATAAATAATTCTTATCCGAACATGTGTCCACTGGATATCGTAGGTCCAACAAACTAAGAACTCTGTATGTAAAAAATAGATTGGTTCCATTTAAAACTGGAAATTGTTTTAGAAAGTACAAGTTTGTTACTCTGGAAATGATCAATTAATACTCGCAAGAGAGCTGTAGTTGATTGCTTACTTTAGAACCTACTTCCATCGAAACATCTACATAGTATTAACACCTATAGGATACATCGCTCGCAATCGTAAGCATCTTAAAGTTAGCGATAAAAATTGTTTTCGTAGGAATTACTGTTAAACCGGAGTTGATCTTGCGCAGTTCCCTATCAGAGCTTACCTGAAGGTCGCAATGGGCCACACAACGTATAGATTGTTTGGACTATTGACAAGAAAAAACTTCAAGGATGTATGATAATGTAACAAATCAAAGTTTACTTTTTGTAATGACTTACAATGCTGTAAGAAGTATGTACTTGTAATGTGTGTATTCAAAATTGATGCTCCATAGATACATTACGAATTTACGACAAACAAAGATCCATTTACTGAAGTAAGTATTTTTGGACTAAGAAATGGTCCAACTAATTAAATAATTGCAATAATGTCCACGTCTCTCAAGCAAAATTGCTACTCCTTTTATCAATTTGCAAAAGTTTGTAGAAAATACAAGAATTTGCTGATAATAGCCTAAGTTTCCTAAGTTATAGGAACTCAAGTTGCACCTATTACATCGTATATCTTACTGAAAGATTAGCTGTCAAGATGAAGAGTTCCGTACGTTGTCGCGGACCGGCGGCGGCGCCGATGAGTATTTATATCTCTTTGAAGCGGCCGCTTCTTCTGTTTTAGCTGTTAAAGTTTACTTAATCTATAGTAACTCCTTTCTGTTTTAAATATTGGAAACAGACGAACCCTATCCGTTGACGTTCACCGAATAGGTTTCAAATCGATCCAACAATTCAATTCTTTGAGACTTTAAAGTGATTTACTATTAATTACGGAATGTATATCTTTAGAGTCCTATTACACTTTTTACGCAAATTCATGATTTTTGACGCTGTAATTTTCAGCACCAGTAAGATATTTTAATTATTTGCTTATGAATAACGATAGTGCCATTCTCTTTCTTGGATGTTGGAGTTACACATTTTCATATTTCTTTTTGTGTAATTTACTATAAATGTCTTACGAACTCAATTTGCAAGAAAAACCATCGGCGATGGAAGTTTGACGCTCAAATTCACATAGTTACTCTAGTATAGTTAATTCATGATTCATAAAAAATCTAAAATTACTAAAAGATAAGTTGAATCTTTTACTTGAATGTTGGAGTTCTAGAATTTCGTTAAATTCCTTGATTTTTCAGCCATTTTTTTTATAAGGGCGCTTTAAATTTACACGGTTCGTGTCGCGCTGCTGCGGCGCCGCGCCGAAGCGGTGCGTTTATCGTACTGCGTATAGATGTTCGATTGTTTTCATACAAAGCGCGCGGTACGGCAACAGTGCGGCGTCGATATGCGGTGCGGTACCGGCGCCGCAGCAGCGCGACACGAAACGTCTACATTGAAAGCGCCCTTATAAAAAAAATGTCTGAAAAGTCAAGGAATTTAACGACAGGATCAAATAAATTAATAAAACATAAAACTTCGATCTACAGTGAATACGATTCATTAGTTTTCGTTTGTCAGTATAATGAGACAAAATTACAATAAATAAAATTAATGTATTCGAAATTCTGCGTCCAGCTCACTCCTCAGTTTAAGTCATTCTGACGCGAGCGCTGGACAAGGAAGGACCTGGACACAACATTTTAATCAGTAAAAATCCACTCGTGTACGCTGATCGAAATAAATTGATCCAGGACGTAGAAATAAAAAAATAAATAAATAGGACCTAAGCGGAAGCGGGTTTTACGGAATGTTGTGACTTTAGAGAAGACGTTAAGAAGATTTGGCTAAACTAAGCTTCCTTGTACCTTATTTACACATAATAATTGTATAACAGTTACCCATAATTGGATATTTGAATGTCTCTTAACATTCATCTTAGTAGTGAGCAAAATTATAATACTGAACCATCGTAAACGTTGTGGTAGCGGTTGTCGAAAGTTGTTCAGGATCTGAGTGCTAGTCACCTGGTTTCGATTTTATCAACTAATCTTTAGTTATTAAATCTGATTTTATTGTTATTATAACACTCGTATGAAACCGATAACACATTTTGATATATTTACTGATTTTGAACCACCTTTATTATATGAGCTTTTTCGTTGCTAGTACCTAACTATTCTATGAGATTGCAGTTCAAGATCTAAGTTTAGATGTTGTAAGTCGGGGTAATCAGCTGATGCTTTATTTTTGCCACGTCATGGACTGTTAAGAAGTAATTGATAATAGTCAATTTTACATTTTAACAATCGCTTATGTGCTCCGCCAGAGTGTGGTTGTATTTATTTTTAATATTACGTATCTGCAGTTACAAATAATGTCCACAAACTATTTTATGTCTTATGACTTCAGAGTTAGGAACCCGTCGTCAGGCATTCGATATTCAGTGGAGGTAAGTGTAGAATGTCTTCTACACATCGACATCCCGGCAACGGAGCGGTCGCCGAAGAACCAGTTTCATTTAATCATCATAATTGCGTCCTCCGTTAAGCCTATCCCGCGCTCGAGTGTGGTCGAGACGAGAGCACACATGTATCGCTCAACATGACACTATTCAGCTCCATTTGAAACTTTTATAAAACATATTTGTGAGATCCAGATTGTTATCTTAATTCGGTTGTTTTTATAACCCAAGAAATGAATGAAGCTTTCTGAAGGAGTACAGATAAAACGGATTCTGAATCGAAATTAAACATCACTGTTGAATAATATGCCAATATTTATATTTATCTACACGCAGAGCTGTTAAAACTACGTTATTTATATATTAAGAATTTTGCTAAATTCTCAAGCATAAAGTCAGTCGCGTTATTGGTCGCTTTGATAAGGTGACACAATGTGTTATCTGTGTACGCTACACAAGAACGAGAAAAAATATTTAGTCAAAATCTATCAAGGCCAAGCCATATGCGGAACTCTCGATTCTACAGTCATTTTTTGATATATTTGATACGCGCCAAGTTGGACAATGGTGCCGATTCTCTTGTACACCGAACTAACTTAAACTAAAACTAAAATTTCTTAATTTTAGTTAGTTGGTTTCGGTAAGTTATTCTGAAAACAAAATTCTCTAATTTTAGTTTTAGATTTGACACAATTAAAATCGAGTTTGACATTTGTTAAATTGAATAGACCATAGACTAAGATTTGTCTGAGATTAAAATAAAAACTGAATGAAAGTGAACGAAATGATCTGAATTGCAAAAAAAAACCCTAGTGAAATCAAACAATTATTTAAAATTGTTTATCAATAATCATTAATGAAATACAGGGAGTATTGTAACGGCGTAAAACATTATTGTTGTTAAATATTTATTTTTCAGTTTTTATTATCTGTGACCATAAAAATCCTGCTAGGGTTGGAAATCGGAAATGACTTAAAATTTTGGCGACACTTTTCGGTTTTCAATATGATTAAAACCTGTAATTTTATTATAATCGATAAAACTGCCGTATTTAAAAAAATATGAGGTAGCATGATTTGTCCTGTTATTTATTTCTGTCTAGTTTCAGTTTATTAAAGCTTGTTGATAAATAAAAATTTGATTTTAAAAAATTATGTTCGGTTTTATAGTTGAAAATAACCGGTATTTTCGTCGGCGTTTGGAAGGAAAGCCCTATCTTTGTTTTGTTTGTCATGTCAGATGTCACATGTTAATAATATTATTAATTTGGTGGTCGGTTAACATAATTAATTAACAAATAAATACTCTTTGATGTTCGATTCGTTTAACTAATCTCTGTATTCACGAGTAGTAGTAAAGTAACGTATACTTGTGTACACTATGTTAGTATGTACTCTAAAAGGAAAAACAAGAAGAAAATCAAGCTGATCCCAAAGTATTGGATTTAAGGCCAATGTCAGTAGCGAGCTGAACAAATTGGGCTGCAGCAGCAGCAGTGGCAACAATGTAAGTTGTTTCAGTGAGATGAAATGTTATACTGGATTGGATAAGTACATGCATAATTTCCATGTATTCTAAACTTATTTAATTTCAACAGATTTGGAGTGTGTGGGTGACAAAAGTGAAAACAAAGGCAAGAAAGGCGAGGGATTCCATCAGGGCTACTAGTGGAGGACCAGCAGGGGCAGATCTCAATGACATTCAACGCATGTTATCCAGAAACATGTATTAAATATGCAGTTCAATTTTGTGAAATCGCTACTCTTTTTTGTTAAGGTTTAAGGAGAAAATAAATATTTTAACATTAAAGAAATAAAATGTTTCATTTAATTAAAAGAATTGACAAGTGATTGCTGAATTTTCCTCGCTTCAGCAAGGAAATCTGTGCAGGTATCCTCCGCAATAGCACTCCTCGCTATGCTCGGTGACATTGATATCTTCTTCATCTGCAAAGATACACTTAATTAGATTTCTTATTTTGCAAACAAATAAAACAGAATTACATATAAATCAAATCAAACACTTACAATCAAATGTTTCCAATTGTACAGGGTGCAACATGCCAGAATATTTTTTGTAGCATTTTCTAGTTCTGTTCATTAGGCGCCCATTACACATTTCCACCACATTTTTTGCCCTTGAGTGGCACTCAATATTTGGCACCTCGATGGGAATCATGAGCCATGACTGTAGTGGGTATTTGTTCCTAAAATAAATAAAACTTTATATGTACTTAGTAAATAGATATACCCAATAGGTATAAAGTTTACTAGTGACCTACGGAGAAGCCACTGAGATCTTTCCTCACATACTATTTACTAACTCATTTAGTTAAAAAGTAATGTCATTTAGTTAAAAATAAAAGTAATGTATCACGTAATAAGTCACAATGACAAAAAACAAATTCCAGGCCCCTCTCACCCCCAACTCTTCTGCTTTATAATATTAGTATAGATTTTAAAATATTATAAGCCCGGGGTCGCGGGTTCGCATGTAATTCAGTAAGAATTACAGTTCCTTGTATGTATGCAGTAATTAACTTGTTATAGCAAGTGAATTACTGCATACATATAATATATAGGACACAAAACCGTTCTAACCTTTAGGTGTTTGGGAATAAATCCTTCATCCAAACGAGGATTCAGCTTATCCATCAAATAAAGTGCCCCCGATCTAGGTGTCTTTTTATTGAATTTCTTCTCTGTCATTTGGAATGGGTTGGATTGGTCTTATTATCTTTCCAATTGAATCCTCTCTTGATAGTTTCTAAAACATAGTTATTTCTTATTAGACACATTTATTACACAAGACCTGTAAGTGGCTTTGATTATGAGAAGTGTATGTAATGTAGCATGTGCATTAGATGTTTAGTACGAAAATCCCGGTCAGTGGGTCGTCTTAGGGGCGGGTTTCCCTTGTAAGTTTTCATGAATGCATTTCGTATTGTATCATAATAAAATTACACTAAATTTACCTTTCTGCCGAATCGACAACGGCTGCAATCACATAAGCTTCCATTCTGAACTCAAAAACATCCAAACTTTCAACAAAAACGAGAGAAATCTGCTTTGTAAATTTTAGTTCATGACAACTAATTTTATTCCACACGTTTTTAGTCTCGATTAAAAATAGTCTGATTTAGTTTGACAATCAAAGTTTTAGGTGAAAAACGTCAATTTCAGAATAGCGAAATTGCCATTTTCACTAAATTGAATAACTTAGTGCTGTCAAACTATAATTGATTTAAGTTATGTCATTTTAATCAATTTCAGAATAGGAAACGTCGTTTGACAGGAATAAACTAAATTTTAGTGATTTTTAGTCTAGTTTAGAGAAATTTGTGACAAGAGAATCGGCACCAATGTCAAATAAGTTAGTGAGGACATTTAAAGGGTATTTGCTACTAACTGTAACAACAGGTATTTGGGCGATATAAAAATGTTTGTCGGTGATACTGACGCTGACGGTTTGAAAACAAATTCAATCCCAAAACTCTTTTTGATGCGCATTAACTGACATTCGAAGTTTTTCTTGTCAAATAATCGGCGTCCCTGGCAAGTCGAAACTTCAAGCGCATTGGCAGCAGCCAGTGAAAAAGGGCTCCAATTTGAGTCAGTTTCTTCCCAGAGCAAGTCACGACATAATATGCTTCGTGTTGTTTCCCGCTGCGAGCTAAGTTTCTTATGCCTCACTTTTTACGAAATTTACTTTTTATTCCCTCTGTACGAACTATATCAAGATAACATAACTAGACGTACCAACTACTGGTCTCTTAATCCGCAAACTGAAAAAATTAAACTGTTCACTAACACAAAACAAAAGCTTTTCAGTACTAAATCATGCCTCCTGTGACCATAACATTACTGCGTGTGCTCTCGTTTCTTCGTAACACTTATTGCACGTCTGTGCTTCTCAGTTGTGACGTAAAATAGCTTTGGTAATTCCGCTAGCCACCGTAGAGTCGTAGTGTCGAGCAGACGGCCCGGTAAACAGGAAGCGGTGTCGGCTAAGCGAGCGTTGGCAACTCTTCAACTACCACGCGGTACCGCTGACGATGCGCACTCGCAATATTTGGCTAACATTACGCTGATGAGGAATTTTATACACTTTTTATTGCTAAACGGAATTTCTTTTCGAATGTTCATTCAATGAATATCAGTTTATCTAAACAAGCAGCAATTAAAACTAGAGAGATACTCAGATACCGAGCCTGAAACCTTAAACTAAGTTTAAATTTGGAATGACCAACACTACCTAGGTATTTTCGGATTGTTGACGAACGTTAAATATAGTAAATGCAATTTTGACTATTAATAGATCCGGTCTTGACCGGTACTAGTGACGGTATATTTCAATAATAGCCACATGTATAATCTGGTATTCTCTTAAGAACATTTTCGTATACCGAAAAAATGCGACAAAAACTAGCGCGTTCCGTCCGTGGGCCACATGGTCAGGGTTGGAACAAAAGACGCGTCAGAATATGCGCTACAGATGTGCTATGTGGTCCACATGTCACGAACAATGCTTGCCTTCATCGAGAGCGAGACATTACACTCGTTAGCGGGACAGTAATAATTCGATATGCTTCTTAAATAAATCGAAATAATTTTATAATGGTTCAAAACTAAAAATGTAGTAAGAAAATAATATTACTTTGAATTTAAGTAATTTGTAAGTCTTCAACCTAGGTTGTTATTTCAATCTACCTGCTACTGATTCTGATTTTCTCTGCATCACCCTAAGGTAGACTGGTAGAAAATGCCTAAGGCATTAAGTCCGCCTTTGTTCAGTTTTTAATAGTGCATAAAATTTTAATAAATAAATAAATTTGTGTCTAATTAATAACACGCTGAAATATCCCACACAAAAATAAGTAGCAGGTACCTACTGCACGAAAAAGTAAAATTATGCTATAAAACATATATTTATATTTTTTTGAATTTCAAATGAATTCTAGCTACCAAATATTAATTAAGTTCTACTTCGCTATTTACATTTTGAACTCATCGCTGACTATTAAAACAGACTTAACATTAATGACTGCGTGTCGCGGTACTTTCTGTGCACATTACGAGTACCACGTCACATTTTGATGTTGTAATAGGCTAGTAAAAAATAATACAATGTACCTAGCTATGTGTTAATTGAGGCACAGATAATGAGTGCGACTCAGTTTGTCAAATACAATGATCGCTTATGAATGAATTAGTGAATGACAGTTCGGCCATGTTTGTTTACGCGTGCGCAGCACATCGCACGGTCGGCTCAAGTCGGGTGCGCTCGCCATCGCTCGCCGCCTCGAAATAGCACGGCACCAGCACCGAAGAGTGCGGTCGACGACCCTGCGCCCTGCCACACCGAAATATTGGAACTATACTGCGATTCAATCCTTTCTCTGATTATGATACAGGTCACTAATGCTCTCGGCTACCACGCGTATTTCCTGTTCAATCTTAATATTGTATTAATGTTAAACGATCCTCTTATCGTGTACTTTAAAAAGTAAATAAATACTTATGCTGATCCTCATTAACGTAATGGCAATAGATAGTAATAATCCTTGTAAATAAAGGATTATTATGATTGTAAGTAACAACGTGTTCTACCTACGTTATAAATTGAATATCTAATCACCACAGCGCCATCTGGACGCGCTCTGATGAAGGTGGGTGTAGTAACTGTTAAAACTGGCATTTGTTTATTTATATCTACGTCTTCTGAATAGATATCTTATTTATTGTTATTAGGTTAACTACATTGTTGATTTGTTTAGAGAATACTTTGTTTCGACTTGTATTGATCAATTTGAGTTCGAAATTCTGTCATCTTTGGAATTTGCTACTAATTCTCAAATTATATCTTGACTAATATTTTTGTATTTATGTAGTGAGGGTACTTAGTATTTTTTGCACTGTTAAGTTATCATAACCATCACTGTCGACATTCGCACTGCGGCTCTTAGTAAGATTCTGAATTGATTCTGATTCCGAAGTCTGATCAGTTATATGAGATGCTCGTTCGGAGTTTTTTGCCCGAATATTCAAGATTAACAATTAATTTTAATCAGAGAGTCGACCTATCATCCTTTCTTTTCAACCGATAAATTAATGAGCAAAATCACGTGGCCACTTCAATAGTTAACCATTAAAATAAACTCGTTTAGGTAGGTAATCTGTCTAATTGTGATATGTAGGTACAACTTATCATTAATAATAAAAACATCCTTTAATAAACAAAAGCCGTAAAAATTATAAAAAAAACCATACACGTTTGTTTTTATAAAATTAATCACTCTCAGTTATTCCGAGAAATCTCCACAAAACATGCATCACTTGATGAAGGATTCCCGGAACTTTACACCAGATATTGATCTGAGCTATTAGTTACCAGACTTATTAGCTATTGCAGCTAGTACGTAAGACGTCGAGTGTCTGTGTGAAGTATAGATTAATATTCATGCCTAATCGTTGTGTCTAACCAAACCAAAACCCATATGCGTCTGCGCCGGTATTTGCACGCTGGGACGCTGTGATAAGAGGTGACTTTTATGTGTTTTATTTAGCTAGGCTGTATGTATTTCATTCTTTATAAGCTTTTGAAGGTCTTCCAAGTCAAGACGGGTAATTTATAAAGTACCTACATAACATAATATGGTCTACTAGATTTCTGTCTAGACCAAGAGCTGAGGACGCTGTCTTGCATTTGCAATCACGTTTTAATAGCACAATATCCACTTCCTGTTTACTATTTGATTTTATGTGTTTCTAATTTGTACTTACTCGATTGCGGCAAAGCCCAAAATGAGGGTTATGTGTTTGACCTGTATCATATAATATGTCCGTTTCTTTGTTCTCCATTGACATCGTAACGGACGTCTTGGTCGCGCAAGTGGTCTTAGTCGCGCACTTTTTTTTCCTACCCCATCGTATCAAATTGAAAGGCTTAAATGGCGATTACAAATATCAATACTATATGTTTAATCTAGTATATCGAATTAATAAATCGTGTACAAAGTGAAAATGTCGTATAAAAAGTGAAGTCGTCCACGAGATATTTCTAAAGTTCTCGGTTATTCTTCAGGTGTGTTTTAGTTTTTTTATAACTTTATTTAACCTGAAGTTCCCGCTATTTAAAATTTTAAATTATTTCACTATTCCACATATTCTTAATTTTTCGATATAAGTTTACGTTGAAATGATTCTAACCGACACAGGAATTGCAAACACACCACATTCCTTAAGTCTGTGGCTTTTCCCTGTATGACTCTTATTTCTTAGATGCATATTTAAACCGTTATATCATAAGCCATTCCTGTTTCCGGCGCCTAGTGATTACCGCATGGCATTTCTTAGTTTTCATATGATACTTATAACGTTTCCGGCACGAGCTTACATTTTATTCTCGGTAGACACCACAGAATGTAACTCTATCAAACGACTTTTAACTTTATGAAGTTATAAATAAAGGATATTTGGTCATAGAATCTATCGAAAATAGTGATTGGTAATGCATGTTTTGGAGAGACTATTAATTTATCGATTGCCACATTTTTATGGTTAAAGATGGATCGGTATCTTTTCAAATTGGTCACGCTCTCTGTGTTTACTTTGCATCGTCACTTCACCGGACATATAAAACAAAGATGATTAGATACATCCGATATGCGGCTCAATCGTGATATTTCAATAGAGCAAAAATATATAAAACGTAGATAACTCCCCAAATTCTGCAATAAATAGACAAATAAAAAAAGTATATAAGTAGTATATCAACTACCTGGTGTACACGACACAAGCCTTGCTTAGTGTGGCACGAGATGGTGCTGTGTGTTAATGTCCAGCGATATTTATTTATTTATTTTATTTAAATGTTTCTAAAGTTTGCTGGCTAGAAGACCGTTCGCAACTCAATACTTTTTTAGAAGACGATTTAATTACATGCTAACTAAAACCAGAAATAAGTTTTGAAAACGGTTATACTAGTCTATAAATGTCTAGAATAAAGCTAGGTGCCCCTTGATCTGGACTAGATCGATGAGTTGGCGCATATTTCCGTATCGACCTTTCAAGCGTCTCGTGCCTGTCTACTACAGTAAAGTTCATAGAATGTGGTAGGTTATTTAGTTTTTAATGTAACTACAGTTTAGTTTTCATCCCCCCATCTCGGAAAGAGTATTTTTGCTCTTTGATATCTGAGTGCAAAAGCCGTTTTATCGTCTTGAGGGTAAAGAAAATTTGAATTTAGAACATCGTGTGCACTAAGCATGTGAATTCAAAACATCATCAAACCTATTTACTTCTACCTCTATGGTGCCGAATTTATCATATTGTTTTTTTTATTTGTTAAGAACTCAGACTCGAAACCTTCTTGGTGTACTTTTTTTTAATATGTTTTGTGCGCGCCATTTTCTTTTCACGTCATATTGTTAACGCTTTAGGTTAAAAACAAGGAATCCAACTTGATAACAAGTGAAAAACCTAAAATGACCACTCATTATCTAGCGACGAGGAAGTTTATTTGACGCCAACAGAATTAACTGAATTTGTTAATAATGCGCCTTTTTTTTGCGTTTGTTCTTTTCCTCGCTGAGGTGGGATGAAAAATTACGTGTTGCACTCGAGTGCAAAGATTTTTCACCCCTTGCTCTTTTGATTCCCTCGCAAACGCTCAAGATTCTAAGTTTTGAATCACTCGCTGCGCTCGTGACTCAATTTTAGAATCTTTCGCTTGCTCGGTCATCAAAATTGAGCACGCGGTTAAAAAACAACTTTGCACTCTTGTATACTAAACAAATAACTATTATCTATTTCATAAGAGATAAAACAGTGGTTAATGTCAGCATTTCTTGTAGGTACACATTTAGAGCTTACAAATTACAAGCAAATCTGGCGGTTTGAAAGTTCAAAGTCAAACTGACGTATTTTGCACCTAAACCTGTCAATTACTGAAACTATTATTGCCATTATGGCTAAATGTCACCTTCCATGATTTGTCCAATAGTAGGAAGTTAGCTGACTTCAATGCATATTGTAACTTCATTATATTTGGTGACTCCAGTGCAACAACAATATGTGCGTGTGTGTTAATGTGTAGATGATAAATGGAATGATATCCGTGGGTCGCAGGCGCACCCACAGTGTTACCCACACCTACAGCACTTGTACCACCGTATCCCTATTCAGAGAATGTGGTTCCACCTACAACAGTTGCACAAGCATTGATATTCAATTCACAGGTAATCACATGATAACTGTCGCACAATGGAACCGACCGCACTGATGATTAAATGCAATGATTAATTTGTGGAAATTTCCTGGTTTTGCATTTGCTACCGCTATTCAACTCGTATGGTCTGTTATTTGCATTCTGGTCTGGGATTCAATCGATGTTTAAATAGTCAGGTTGTTGTTAAAGTCCTAATACACTTATTACGCAAATTCATGATTTTTGACGCTGTAATTTTCAGCAGCAGTAAGATATTTTAATTATTTGCATATGCATAACGATAGTGCCATTCTCTTTCTTGAAAGTTGGAGTTATAGATTTTTGTATAATTCTTTTCGTGTACTGAACTCAATTTGCAAGAAAAACCGTCGTCGATGGAAGTTTGACGCTCAAATTCACATAGTGACATTCAATTCTTATAAAAACTAAAAATACTAAAAGATAAGTTGAATGTTTTACTTGAAAGTTAGATGTCTAGAATTTCGTTAATATCCTTGAGTTTTCACAAACACTTCGTAAAGAAAGCCTAATTTAACCCAAAAATGTCTTGATTCATCGATATTATTTCCAAATAAACTCATTTTATCAAATAAATGAATATGGTATAAAACTTTATATTATATTTTCGGTTGTCAGTATAATAAAACAACGTTACAATCAATGAAATTAAAAAAATAACTCTAAATACTGTATCAATTCAGCTCGCTCCTCAGTTTAAGTCATTCTGACGCGAGCGATGGACAATGAAGGAACTGGACACACAATTTTCGTCAATAACAATCCAGTCGTGTATGTCGATGGAAATAATTTGATCCAGGACGTAAAAACCAAAAATTTGAAAAAAAAATGTAATAGTAATTTAGCAAGAACCGGGAATGGCATTGGACTTTTCTGAATTATTCAAGGCGGTTAAGGTAGTATTAATAAGTAACCAATAAGTTATTGAGGACCAAGCTGCCCTAATTAGCTAAATAAGAAGTAAACATATTCTCATAAATTAATTTCTAAACATAGAATTGATTATTATTGTATTAGTAATGTAACTACCTACGTTAATAAGCTACATGCACACAACAGCAATATGTAGCAAAGATATCGTGACTAAAATCTCCAAACTAAGCAAAACGGCAATTTTGATTAATATTTCAGCTGAATTTCATTAACTGACTGCGCGATATTAAACTGGACGAATCGTTTGCCAAACTTCCAGGAACGTAATGCAATCAGATTTTTTTTTAATGTTCAGATGCACTAACAATGTGCTAAACAAACTATAATATCGAGTTAGTTATTGTTATAAATCTAAGATTGATTAATTGGAGAACATAATATACCTATGGCGGCCATTTTAATACCGTTTTCCAAGCAGTTTTAGTAGGAGGGCCATCTGTGTTTTGTGTTAAAGTTTCCTATACCTAATGTTATAATAATATGGGGGCTTGATTATTAAAACCAGTCGTGGGCAGCATGCTATTCAGCGCGCCTACGTATCTCAGTTCTACCTCCAATTTAGTCGTATCGTTTCGCAACGCCACACAATCCATGCCTGGCTGTTAGTACCAAATTCTTAACCCACAGAGTAACCCGTGGGCAGGTGGAAAGTGGACCGAGCCGATACTCGACTGTTATGCAACACATCAATATGGCATGCACCTTATTGGATGCGAAAGTTGACGGTACCGTCCTTCGCAAGGCGATGGCATTTAGTCCAGCTCGGAAAGCAGTAAACCTTGTGTTCTCTGCAGTTTTTTCTGTTATGTCTTTCAGCCTAACTGTAGCCAGCCGACTATATCCGACGGCAAACGTTCAGGATTTTCAGCCAAATACTGCTTGTCCGTATCGGTATTTTCAGTTTAATTTGCAAATTAGAAATTTCATTGAAATTGTCGTCTTAACAATCGAAACAGTAAAATCACTAGTGCCTTAGTTTGGCTATGATAGCTGACTTGTACTTACGTTCCCAGGTGCAGGTGTACTGTTCAATCAGTCTACGCCTAAAGGGATAAATGTGATAAACGTTTCGATGTTCTAGAACAATCGGCCTGTAGATATCAGCCCACATTCACCCACTACAGACTATAAGGCCTTCGTTTATGCCAGCTACATATCTAAACTCAACCTACCGTCATCAGGATACAATAGGAAAACTATTGACCATGTCTAAGTCAACCTCAAAGCAGTTGAATTATACTTTATGACTTAATTTTAATGAGGTTTACTGTTTAAAAGGCCAGGTATCCTTCAGTTGTCGGGTTGCCCACGCCTTCGCCTCAATTAGCAGTCTCAATAGTAGATATTTCACAAAAACGAGAATAACGATTTGTTTACGCTTTGATATTTTTATTTCATTTGCTGTATTACCGTAAACAGCATAGCGGCCTACGCTCGTATCAGAAATCCTTCGTTATCAGGTTGAAATAACTTTCGAAGCATAACAAAAATTAATAAATTAATCTACCTACTTTTAGAAAGTTTCGCAATAAATATTCGTCGATTACTGAATTTCGTGACACATCTATGTAGTTTATTGATTGCCTTGTTTGTGCATGTTTCCGGTGAGCTCCATTGTTTTTGTAGTTGCTTTCGTGTAGGTATGTCGATTTTTTTTTCACTATAAAACCGAACATTTTCATTAGAAGCCCAATTAACACACCTGAATAAAATTGATATTTCATCAGTTACAGGTAGTGTATAAAGTCGTTGATGGAAAGCAGAAACGAATTACCTAGATATAAAACAAGTTGAAAATGTTAACATTTCACTAAGTAACTAAGATATCAAATAGTTAATAAAATATCGTTGATGACATACATCACCTACATAAGTAGGTACGGTTTAGTGTGTTTGTTAATTCATATTACAAATTAATGGACAAGATTGTTTTGGGGATTTTAACCAAGCAGACCATTTATCTGTCGGTTCTCCCTTTTTCCATTGAAGTGAATCTGCCCTAACCTATGTAATTTTACTTACTACTTGTAATTTAATCAAAATAACGAGATAAGTAAAATACAGGATTTCTGAATGAAACTTGTTATGTAATGTTAGCAGTTGTACTAAAGTGTGACATGTGACAAGTGTGAGTGTACATGTACAATACATATATAAATTCATAAATTGAGTCCTTACTGTTTTTGCAGATAATGGGTCTAGGAGTTTCGAGCTAAATGATATGACATCGTTTAATTTTTCTGGGGACTTGTCATGCATGATCTTAATTTGGTAGATGCAACAAATTAGAAGCAGCCCAATAATGTAGTTAATGCTTTTGTAGAATATATGATAGATCCGTGATCTTTTTGTGTGCGTAGTTTTATTTTATTTAGAAGTATGTATGGGTGGTAAGCTATATCTTATTATGTGATACTTAAGTAAAGAATTTACTAGAGAGGTGGTTGTCTGGAAATTGCAACTTTTAGAAGATCAATCTGTAGACCAATGTTCTCAATCGGTAGCATCAAATATGCGTCGCAAGTACATCCACCGGGACGCATAAAATTTAAAAGTCGTGAATGATGTATTGCGAACGATATGGTGCGTTGAGTTCAGTTCAGAGTGCAGGAGGCGAGTTGGGGCACTTCCTGCGGTTGCGTGACACGCGCCCCCCATCGTGTTCATTGATAGATTTATCTGGACGAGGTCGAGTTGTCCGCTCCTCGATCCGCACAGCGCACTAGTCACGCGCGCACTCTCGCGCAAAACATCAAGTAGCATTTGCTACTGCGAAAACTAACTCCTTAACTGCAGTAGCTCTGACTACGCTGACACATGTAGGTAGATGCAGTCCCTTCCGAAAATTAATAACTATCTGATAGCAGTCTTTCATCAGAAACAATCTGTCTTAAATGGAATGTTTCATAAATGGTAGCCCGACGCTGCCACAAACAGTGCGCTGTTGTCATTCAGCGAAATCAGTTTCCGCGAAAAGGACCTCCCCATTTGGTCAGCGACGAGTGATGTCGTGCTGACTCGTGATACCACCAAAAGCAACATTACTTATACCTACATTGAATAAGTATTTTATAGGCACCTAAAATTACATCTCAATATTTATTTTTAAGTAGATAATGTTTATTTTTGCACAATCATTTCTTTGTCGTCGTTTTAAACATCGAGTCTAGTCGGTTTATTTTTTTTTCACAATTCACTCTACATTATCTTTGGCAAAAAAACAAGACTGGCGCCACACTGATAACCAACTAAGTTTTTTAAAAGCGCGTCGTATTGGCTTTTAAGAGAGATAACGTTAATTCTTTTAGAGCAACTGTATCTCATTGGAAGCCCTTAAAACGATTCTTATCTCTGAAACTGTATCCGGATAGCTGATTTTTTGTTATGCCCATTTGGCACGTGTTTTGTTGTATTGTTTGAAAGCCGGGTGTCGATGTTGTAAGGATCGTTCGTTCTGACATAATAGTGACGTATTCGTACCTAGAAACGATGATAGAGGAGAACCGCTTCCTGTATCATGGAGGTGTAGGGTATCGGCACTACGTCGCCGGCGCTGTCTAGCGGTTTGTACTTAAAGCAACCTACGTGCAACGGGACACCGCTATTTGCTAACCTAACGACTGCTGACGACTTATAATTTCCTGTCAATGTTCTTTGAATCTGTATAGAAACAAAAGGTTTAGATTCAGCTTACTTTATTATACATGCGATTGTCTGCGGGCTTGAATGCAGGAAGAAGCTGCGACTTGACGTTTAAAAAGAAATTATGAAAATGAGTAACGCGTCGTGTTGGAAATTATAATTTCAGAGGTTAAATGAACGAAATGTTTGCACAACATTACCTATCAACTGTTATACATATATCTTATAAATTATTTCTAATTAACGCATTTATCGTTTTTGCATGTCAAGAAAACGTTTTGCGACTGAGATATGTTTGAAAGTGATAATTTTAATGAATGAAACCACAGCACATTTGTTCAAGGTCGGTGTTCGGGACGTGTTTTTAAAGAGTGGTATAAATAGATGACGCACCGAGAGAAGATCCGGTGTGTGTGCTGGTGGTAAGCAGTGGCACAGTTTGTCCGTGTGCGGAGTGTCACTCGCGTTGCGCGGGCGCCTGCGCCGCGTGGAGCGCGCGGGCGTTCGGCGGCCGACTGTTTCAGCTCGCAAACACTCAATGCTCCCCATTCATTCGCACGCATGAATGAACGAGACGTTAAGCACGTGGCCGAAAAAAATATACTGAAACTGTCGTCTAGCAGGACGGTAATACAGAAAATTGCTGAACCGACCTTGTGACTTGACTTTAAAACGTACTACTATAGGGGGCAGCGAAGACTCATTGTAACTGAGTTTAATGCTCTTGTAATAAAAATACAGCGGAAGAAATTAAACATCTAATGAACGGATGGTTTCAATTTTAAATGATCAGAACATTAAAATAAATTGTTTTAAATACCTACTTAACCCATGATCTTTCAAAGTTAAAAATAAATATTTCTTATCAGTTTATGCCTGAGATATTTTTTGTTCATGTTTTTACTGAACTAGATTGAATCTTAGTTGCACATATCGAATTTCAATACATATACAAGCAATAGAAAATAATAGACAAAATATACGGTCTTTTGGGTACGGGGCAATATATTATCGGGCTAAGTACCTACCGAGAGTGTTGGCAATGCATTTTAACCTCTGCATCAGTCATGCCTTTTTGCCCTCTGACCTTGTTAGAACAGTAGTAGTGCCAGTGTTAAGAGCCCTCTTACAGTCCACTAGCGCCGCCAATCGAAAAAATTTAAAAAATTTTTCGATTGCCGGCGCTAGTGAACTGTAAGAGGGCTCTTAATAATAAAACACGTGTCGGATCAAAATAATTATAGGCCCATCTCATTGGCGACTGTCATTGCGAAAGTGCTTGATACACAGTTAAATCAATACCTGCATCTGCACGATAACCAGTTTGGTTTTCGGCCAGGACTCTCCACAGAAAGTGCTATATTGTGTCTCAGCCATGCCGTCAGGTACTATACAGACAGCTAGGCATACTTAGGGTTACCAACTTTTTTTACAAGAAATAAAGTATATTCAGGTCGATGAAGAATATAAAACAGTATTTTAGAAAAAATAACAGTATTTTTATTTTTTTTAAATACTTACATATTTTTTAAAGCTTCTCGCTTATTAATTTACAATCTTTTAAAAAACTTCATACGCATCACCACAATTGTAACAGAAATTCAAATAAATGAGGAGCTAACTTTTTATTCAATTTATAAATGATATATTTCTATCCTCTCGCTACTTAGCATTCATTACTGAAAAAACTCTTTCAGTAAATGCTGAGGTGGCGAAATTTGTATGGGCTTCTAAGTATAAGCAAACACAATAAATAATGTGTTTGCATTTTGATGCTGAGAACAGTATTTTAAATACTTTATTTTTGTTCAACAGTAAAAAGTATAATTTAGTTAAAAACAGTATAATACTGTTTAAAACAGTATAATACTGTTTAAAACAGGATAGTTGGCAACTCTAGGCATACTCCGTGTACGCGTGCTTCCTCGACTTGTCCAGGGCTTTTGATCTGGTCTCCTATGACATTCTTTGGAAGAAGTTGAAGGAGATTAACTTTCCCAAAGAACTTATAAACTTATTTAAATGCTAGTATGGAGGCCAGGGGGGTTGAGCTCCCCCGCACTTTTTAACTTATATGTGAACGCTCTGATTGTTGCTCTCACCAGTCATCATGTCGGCTGTCATATTGATGGAGTTTGCCTAAATAATCTCAGCTACGCGGACGACATGGTGCTGATGAGCGCATCGGATTGTGGCATGAGAACATTGTTACAGATTTGTGAGGCATATGCACAAGAACATGGTCTTAAATATGATGTGGTGCAAAATCAGTTCATGGTTTTTGAGGCCGGCTCTAAATGTCCCAGTACCTCCCATCAAACTAAATGGGGTTCCCTTGGTCAGAGTGGACCATTTCAAATACTTGGGGCATGTAGTAACCTCCGGTCCCAGAGATGATGCTGATATCGAGATGGAGCGGAGGCCTTGGCTGTAAGAGGTAACATGATAGCTCGCAGGTTTGCGCGTTGTTCAGGGTCGGTCCAGCAGACCCTTTTCAGGGCTTATTGTAGGTACACGTGCAGCCTGTGGGTAAATCACACTCAAAAAGCATACGAAGCCCGCTGCATCCAATATAACAATGCATTCAGAGCGCTGATGTCGTGTCGTACAATGTCGCGGCAGCCGCGACATTGTAGTGCCTCGGGCATGTTCGCCGTCGCTAGCGTCGACTGCTTCTATGCAACGATGCGCAAGCGAAGCGCGTCCCTGGTACGCAAAGTTCGCGGCAGCTCCAACAGCGTGCTGGTGATGATAGCCGACAGGCTCGACTATCCGTACATCAGACGCTGCAGTGACTTGCACGTCACCTACAGTCGGCTGCCACTATGAAAATGCTTTGTGTGGTTATTGTTTTGAGTTGTACCTATTGTAATGCAATGTACCTACAATGTATTCAGTGTGTTTGTGCTATGTTTAATTTCTGTGTATTAATGAGTCCTTGTTACTTGATAAATAAATGAATTATTATTATTATAATTAAAAAATACCATACTTCAGTTTCATGTCGAGTGGGTGAATTATTGGAAAACCATGTTAAGCCATTGGTTCTGAGTCTCACATTATATTATTAACCAGATCTTTGACAGTCATGACACCTATTTAGAAGGCCGGTAGTCTGAAAACCAGTATTACCAAGAGGTAAGAGAGATCAAGTAACCACGTCACGTAAGTAATATTAGATTAGGGAAGCCGACTCCAACATAGTTTCGAGAAGGCTAGGTAGATAAAGATTTGCAGGACATAGAATTGTCTTGACTTGGCTAAAACAAATGGTGTCAAAACAGTTGCGCAGTTGTCAGCATATTTAGCTGACTGGGGTCATTGCTTTTCTATCCGTGAAATTAAGGATTCATCAGTTAGCATGACCATCATCGGCGTTCCTACGACCAGGTACAAACATCTGATTGTGTTACCACAGTTCGCCTGCATTTTAAAAGCCGTCAATAAAACCGGTTTTTTAGCTGCAAAATTTACTCTTAGCATATCTGAATTTGTTTACAAATTACATTTTTATTCAATTTAATTTGCAGAAATATAAAAAAATGTAGAAAATCAGTAGTATAGGTACAAATAAATGAGGTCTTATTTCAAAACTATGCAGAAATCTATTCAAAATTATGTAGAAATCGTGTAAATAAATACTTACAGGAAAACATAATACTACAATCCCAAAAAATATCACGAGTTTGGAATGTCAATAGTGCGACGTCCTAATCTAAGCCTACGTATAATATTTGTTTGCTAATTTGTGGTATATCCCGCATCAGTTAAATATTTATTTAGGTCCTAATGACCAAAACAAATGAAAATAAAAAATAAAAAAAATAACTTAAATCACTAATACTTACGCACTAATGATTTTTAATTTCACTGTGTCACTTCAACTCACTGCACTTTCTATTTGAATGACTTCACACACTTCACTTATAACGAGTCACCCTCTAGGACAGGCGTCACGGCAGCGCGCGAAACTGAAGGTCCTACCATGAGGAAGTCCGCTGAGCTTTGAACGGGACTGTTCCTGAACGGGAGCTGCTAGGCCCGCGCATGCGCCCCTTGCTCCGGGGCGTGACCTAGACCCTGAAAACAACACCCCCACGCCCACACGAACCATGTTTCCATGGATACGGGCTGAAAAACTTCCGAAAAAACCGCCAAAAACATGAAAAAATACCCTGAAAACCAACATTAAACTAACACTAATAAGAAAACCCTAATCTAATTGGAAGTCAATTTTTGCAGTCCCACTTCCCTTGTTTTAAGAATATCGCAGATGCAAAATACGTCATACGGAAACGCAGTGAAGAAAGTAGATCGCGGTGCCTACATTGGTAGCTCCACCCAATCAACGACGCTGCTAGCCTCGCATTGGTGTTTCCTAGAATGGTATGAGAAATGATGACCTTCTTAGTGAATTATTGACGACAAACAAGTTCTACCTAGATGGTATCTATTGCAGCCTACTAAATTAACATGGCTAATAAAAGAACTGAAGGTATCAAACCTGACCCTAGCTATGTCCGACATATGCATTCATACCAGAAGCAGTTGAAATAAAGTGCATAGCTGTCATCATTTATGAAATGTCATCTGTTGCGGACTACCCTAAATCAATAAAAGCGAAAAGCGCTAGACTTGGTGCTGAAAGTAATACCTATATGAATGTGATTTGTAGTCACAAATTATCATCGACAACAAACTTTCACCGAAGTGGGAATCCAAGAAGCATCCATAGTTTCACTGGCGTCAAACATTGCAAGCTGGTAATTTTGAAAATTTAACAAGGAACGAGTTGAACCTGAAAATACTGAAACGATCCGCTCGCAGTAGGACTAAAAGTGCATTTTTTCACAAGAGTTTCTGGAACTACAGACGAGCCGTGCCCACCTACTTAAAAATACCCAGGAATTAATAATAACTGCTATCGATCCAGGCAGACCTAACGACGTTGTTTGCTAGTGCAGATAAGGGCAAGATACATAAACTGAAAATTATGTAACGAGTTTCTTGGAGACTTACTGGAGAAATTAACGTATAACACAACTCCCTTCAAAGCAGCGTATAGACTTTCAACACAAGCTCCATATATTTAAGAAGGTAGAAAGAAATAATAGAGCACTCCTATTTATCTTAACGACCTAGGAATTATTGAGCTCCTTGATACTTCAGTACTTAATGCCTTCCCCGTAATAATGATTAGTGAGGTAGCTATCATACTGCATGTTAATTTTATCATTGCTGTTTGAACAAGTTGCCGAAATCTATCTCCTTGATGAAGCGTGAGGGTGTTCATGAACATGATAAAATGGTTCCAGTGTGATAAATTTGAAAATAGCTGTCGAAGCTTGCACTGTTCATTAATTGGTTGCCTTTATTTGGTTGTACTTTGGGATGCAAATCGCTTTCTCAGTATGCCAACTCACAGGACATGCTCCATCTTCTTTTCTGCCCATCTTGGACATATCGGAGTTATTGACAGAGCCGATTAAATAGCAGCTTACGTGTCGAACAAAATTCAAGTAGTACGTAGTCAATCGTCACAAAAGAATAAGAAAAATAGTAACACGTGCAATAAAGGTCGTGAAGGGAATTCTGGAGCTTGCGTAGCGATAACAATCGTTCAGTAGTGAGAAGGTAGTTTGAATCATTTATGAATCAGAAACGTTACAATGAGACCCATTTGTTCAGAAGTGTCATAGAATCAATGATTAGAACTAAGATGATTGACTCTCGAATGAATTTGTGATTTCTTGCTTCATACTCGCAGTCCGCCGAACACTTCATATTTTACTAGACGGTGGGCATAACAACCATACAATCTTCTCTCGCTAATTTACTTGTCATTTCTGTTTTTTTTAATGCCAAATAGTCCATACCTTTCGAGAGGGTGATGCGTAAGTAGATGATATAATTAAGAATTATTTTGATGATTGAATTAATATAACAATAAAATTAAACTGGATTTTTTCCATGCACTCGTACAAAGCAAGAATAAATGCTGATCTAAAAAGCCGGTTCTTCGACCACTCTTTCCTTTAATATTCATCAACAATTTAATCGAAATTATTTGTCAAGTAGTACCTTCGTACATTATACTTCAGAGAGAGGTCCACTGAATTATTTAGTTTATCTTTTCCACCTTTTCACTGGGCTCGATAATACTGAATTTATATCCACAGTTCGATCTCTGGTCAAGAATAGAACAGAAGAGTTTGTCCGTTAGAAATTTCTCAATTATAACCGGGGATTGGAACCGTGCCCAATAAATAACAATAGGATTATATCAGCAGCACTGTTATGAAACCTTTGTTATTAGGCTAGATTGCGAAAAATGGTGTGCGTACGCGCAGCGGAATGTTGTTGAATTTAAAGATTTTAATTATGCAGATATTTAGTGTATGACGTCGTATAATTGTGTATGGTAAAAAAAAATTTGTGCACGCAACCATTGTGGAGAAATTCACCAAAAACTGATTCCGCTGGGCGAACGTTGTCCTAGCGGAACTTTTTTTAATCCATAGACTTTAGAAGAAAAGAGATGTGTCCAAAAATTAGTGTGTATTTGTGTGTAATTGTGTATGTATGAATAAAACTAGTGCATGCATAAACTTCGGAGAAATTCAAGTTTCCGCTACGCGAACGTTTGGCCATTAGCTAGTTTTCATATAAAGCGCTTACATAGAGAGCTGTAGATTTTTACATACGTTGGTTTGAATTTGTTTATATTTGATTAAAAAACAGATTTAGAAAAAATCGTAGGGCTTAAAAGATAAAAATATAAACGTAAAATACGCTTATTAGGTCTTAGTTCTTAAAGTATGCACTTTGGGGTTTAGATTTTCACGTTTATACAAACCTTGTAAGTGTCTGCAACATGTTGCCAAGTATCAATGATGTTCCGTTAGTAACTAAAGAGTTATAGGACAAATTTACCATGAACAGATCACTGTTACATATACATACAAAGCAGTCAAATATCACGACGTTCTGAAGGAATTGCATGGTAATACGTATGTCAATAATTAGTGTATTCATTCAACTATTCTTATGCAAAATTTCATGTCATTAAATTCAGTAATTAAAGAAAAACAATTATAATACTGACGAAGCATCGAAAACCTACATAACCCGACCAAGTTCGGATGGCTACAAAAAAGCGGCCATGCCATATATCTAAGAAACGTTCTTAATTTTCCAATATAGTATTTATTAATATGGTACAGTTGCGTACACAAGCGTTAGGAAAAAATAAAACAATTGCATTTCTTGAATGAAAAATATTTTTTTAATAACGCCACTATCTACGATAAAAACAAATCTTGATTGTTTGATCCACTAAAGTTGCAAAGGGGAACGCTCGTGCATGCCTAGTCTATTGGTTAAATAGTGTAATAAGCTACAATTATGATAAATATTTAACTAAACAGTAGTACATACTTACTTGTGGTAAATATTTAATTTCCCTAAGGGGTCTATAGCTAGAATCCTGATCCCTGAAATCTTCGAATTTTATTTGTCTTTAATAATATATTTAGATTATATCTCAAGTCTCAAGCGCATACTTAAATAAAGTACCTACGTAAATAGTACCTACTTTCTGTCATAGTCAACTACATTTAAAAAAGTAGGTGTACATAAATAAATGACCTATAAATTATATCGAAACAACAATTGTGTTATCACCTATACCAATTCAATACCGGTATTATACTGTACATTTTGGGATGTTACCTAAATATATTGCACGGCCGCTTTTTTGTAGCCATCCGAACTTGGTCGGGTTATGTAGGTTTTCGATGCTTCGTCAGTATTATAATTGTTTTTCTTTAATTACTGAATTTAATGACATGAAATTTTGCATAAGAATAGTTGAATGAATACACTAATTATTGACATACGTATTACCATGCAATTCCTTCAGAACGTCGTGATATTTGACTGCTTTGTATGTATATGTAACAGTGATCTGTTCATGGTAAATTTGTCCTATAACTCTTTAGTTACTAACGGAACATCATTGATACTTGGCAACATGTTGCAGACACTTACAAGGTTTGTATAAACGTGAAAATCTAGACCCCAAAGTGCATACTTTAAGAACTAAGACCTAATAAGCGTATTTTACGTTTATATTTTTATCTTTTAAGCCCTACGATTTTTTCTAAATCTGTTTTTTAATCAAATATAAACAAATTCAAAGCAACGTATGTAAAAATCTACAGCTCTCTATGTAAGCGCTTTATATGAAAACTAGCTAATGACCAAACGTTCGCGTAGCGGAAACTTGAATTTCTCCGAAGTTTATGCATGCACTAGTTTTATTCATACATACACAATTACACACAAATACACACTTATTTTTGGACACATCTCTTTTCTTCTAAAGTCTATGGATTAAAAAAAGTTCCGCCAGGACAACGTTCGCCCAGCGGAATCAGTTTTTGGTGAATTTCTCCACAATGGTTGCGTGCACAAATTTTTTTTTACCATACACAATTATACGACGTCATACACTAAATATCTGCATAATTAAAATCTTTAAATTCAACAACATTCCGCTGCGCGTACGCACACCGAAAAATGAACTCCTTCGATCCATCCATGTTGTTCAAGGTTTTCCAATTAGTTCTTAGGTTCCTATCGGATATTCTTATATAATATAATATGGCTCTTTTTACCAGTACCTATTCTCAGGGCTCCGCCATGAGTTCACATCTTCAACCGAATTAGGTTGTTGTTCTTTTAGTGTCTGACTGTGGTATCACTTATATCTGATTGACTCTATGCGTCATAAACCATATTACTACTTATATCATAAAACCAGCGCTGTAACATTTTCTTTCAAATTTGACAGCACCGTGCTGAGATATCTATTCTTTTGGCCTCGTACGGGACCAATTTAGTTTTACTAGGTATATATTTTTTATGTTTCAAATGTTTTTCTTTCTGTAGCACCTATTTAAAAAGTACTTATTTGTCTTGGTATTCAAAAGCCGTATTAGTTTAGGCCTTCAAAGCAATTCATTTAAAGGAATTATTGTAAGATTATTTAGCAAAACGGTGTTTCACTGGGTAAAATAATACAAGGATTTTATTACTTTGTAATTTAATAAAAGTTCTTCAATATAAGAATATGTCCGATTCCATCTATATAATACAAAGCGTTTCAAAAAGGGAAAATACCTACGTATAAAATACAACCTCCATGGACTTCTATTCCGATTACCATCAAGTTCAGTACTCAATCCCTGTATGTATTACATACGAGGAAAATATTCCAAACCGCATTCAAATTTCAACGAAAATATACTATTTTCGTACAATAGACGACCTCCTTTCTAACGGATAGGTAGACAGTGCCCCTAGTGGAGTGAACAGTATTGTAGCTACTTATATTTAGTAAGACATAGAATATAACCTTTTATCTACATTTAGAAGCACCGTACGAAGGTATTGCCTCACAAAGACATCATCGACATCGAGATCGTTTATTGCACTACTAGACGTTATAATTAAGACATGAAAAGATTTTTCACTATATTTATTTACATAAAACTACAAAATTTTATTGTAAATAACTCATGTGAACATTTTATTTACAAAGGATCAATCTTCATCAAGAAGTATTATTTTAAAATGAACTGAAGACATATTGGTAATTTTATAAAATTTGACATCCAGCGTCTAAAAATCCATTCGTTCCAACCAAATCACAAGAACACGTGGCGTTGATAATAAATAAATAAACATGGTTAATACTATTTACAATGCGTCTCAAAGTATGAGATATTCGACAATTTTGCCATTCATGACACGGTAGTTACAAGACGTGGCAGTAGGTAAATCATCAGATAAGATAAAATAAAATACAAGACTTAGCCGTGACATTGACATTCGCATTTTCCCACCAATAAAATATGTTAGAACAGTTTTGGATAAAATCACGTTAGTATAGAAAAAAATGATAACACAATGTTGAGTGGTGAGATTCTATGATACAACGGAGAGGGGACTACGGTTAGATGGAACAGACAAAGCTTTGACGAAATTTATCTACGTCGTAATATATTAATTGGAGAGCTTCACCGTGTGGGAGAGGGGCGGTGGGATTACAGTATCTGGAAGAGTTTCTTCAGCTCGACCATCAGCTGCCAGTCGGTCTTGATGAGGTCGTCACGGAAGTAGTCCTTACAAGCGTCGATACTGGCACGGGATATCTGTAACAATAATAAAAGTTGTCAAAAACTACCGCTTTCACCGTCATCGTTGTAGAAAAAATTTTGTCCTTGAAGAAGAAAACATGATGAAAATAAACACGATTCATAAATACAATCTGTATGTTTTCTTCAGTGCTTACAAAATGTCTAAATATAAAAACACTACAGGCGTTCATCATCAGCTCAACGTGATTAACTTGAATGATCTTTGTCGCTAATTTGTATGTATAGATGCAATGTAGAAACTAAGCCAATTACACATAAACAGTAAACAGAATGCCCGTTATTAAGGTTAAAACCGTCCATATTTAGCATAATAATAGGTCTCATAAATAATTTCTCGTGAAAAAGTTAATTGAACCAAATTATTAAACTCATCGAACGTCACAATTAATTTAAAAATTGCAGAATTTAATTGCGGCCTACCAATACATCCGTAAAAACTGGTTCGAAGCGAGACCCGATCGAGACACCTTCGGAGCTAAAAATAGCGGGTCCATGTTGAATGTACAAGTGGTTCATTCAGGTCGACCCAGTTTGGGGCGCATCGATTCACCACTCCGGGGTGAATGGAGGTTTTGACGTCATAGTGAAAATAGAACAGGTTGTGCAAGCAAGGAATTGGGTCACAAGTACCCTCGCCCCTCTGGCACGGAGCTGTGACCCCGGTGCAGCCTGCCCGGGCCTCGTCGCTAACGACATTGGATCCGGCTAGGAAATCGTATTATCAGCCGCTGGAAAATATGGGAAACAGCGGCGTGTATTTTTAGACCGAGGGACAGGCAATAAATAAGACGTGCAAGGTGAAGAGCCGAAGGTTAGGCGAATTTATATATTAGGTGCTTAAGAAATACATATTTTGTGGGAAAATTGCTGACTGAATATTCCATTTTATCGCAATATTACTTGATTACTTGATGATATTGGTTAGTTTTACTGTAGTACAGCTTCTACTAGTCTCCGAAGCATCTGTTTCAAGTTATAATAAACTGAAATGACAAATGTCTTAAAGAAACCAAAAACATATTCGATGATCACAAGGAAAACCTCAGAACATTTAAATGAATGAATCTAGAAAATTGATAATTTTTTTCACAATAATGAATTCATATTCCAAACACGAATTTTTCTAAAGTGGTCTGTCGCTGTCGGCAGTGTCGGCACATGAACAATGTAAGTCCCATCAATGAAACCGCACAGCGAAATATCAATGGGGCTTCTAGAATGGGCCTGACCCGGTCACCGCGCCTGTGTGCAGCAAGCCGACACGATGTGTCTGTGTGGCTCCTTGCGAGGCTTGTCACTACAGCGAAACGCATGGCCCTTCTAAAATGTACGAGTACCAACAGTTATAAAGTACTATGTGCGATGTTTCGTTATTTCGATTGTAATCATTTATTGCCAACAGCGTTTGAGATAAGTGGCTGTTTCGAGGTGATATTTTGTGTGATTTTCCTCGATTTCCACGTAGTACCTAATATAGAAGAATGTATTTAATAATAATATAATCAATTTCTGAATGAATCAATAAAGGTGAATTTAAGTAACTAACAATTCAATCATAGATTTGTTTCGTAAACGAAATGAAGAGCCGGAATGGCGAAACACAACTCTAGCCATAAACGTTAGTCATTACACGTCCAGTGACATCAATGTAATTACAAAACGACACAAGTCCTGCATCACGATGACTTTTCTCTCTATTTGGACTTGGAAAGTTTCACGTGATCCCTGTCAAGACTTCAAGGAGGAAAACTAAATACGACGCAAATGGAGGCCTACTTATAGGGGACACTCAGTTGAGCAACTTATCGACCAGTGTAGATGGCATCTATATCGAATACATAAGCAGGGATAAAATTATTGTGTAAAAAATTGAAATGAAATTGTATTTCTTCTACTGATAAAAATTTAATGTTATTACGTACACAGTATTCTGAAACTCATATTTTTATGAAATAGATCCAATTTCCTAGTTACAATCGTTATTTCTCGCGAAAATAGCTATAATATTAAGGAAAGTGTATACAAAATTATTAGACGTGACTGTACTGCTATTTCCAAGGTCTACGAATCAGAACACGAGATTCATTCAAGAACTTGTCCCAGATGAATATCGAGGACAGAAGCAAATGGAAAATTGCTTTTTTTACATTTGCAACACCATTGCTTTGTTGAACTGATTGAGAATGGATAATTTATTGTTAGGTAAAAAAGACTAGACAACAAGCAAAAAAAATTAAGTAAACTGTTGAAAACACATAATGAGAGTAAGAATAGTTGGACATCAAAGTGATTCAATTCATACAAGTGGTCAAGAGATCGTATGGAAAACTATGACGTCATCAAGTATCCCAAAATACACCGGCCTTCGCTCGGGTGACGGAAAATCGTCGAGTTCACATTGAGTGTTTTTATATTGTGTAAAGGAAAGATTGATGTTTTCCACTAATCGAAAGCAAAACAGGAAGCTTTTTATGTAGTGTTTAGAGGTTTCAAAGTGAACTGACGCCAGTATATTCGAGGAAACTTGAGAAGATATTGCTGCTTTACTATTTGTACGTATGGGAGTAACATACTACGTTCGTTCCTAGATGAAATAAGAGTGAAGCAATATCTTGCAACACAACATGTGTATTTCAATTAAATGTCCCATGTGATTATTGCGTGTTCTTAGTTCATCTTGTCCGTATACATGAGTATATTACAAAGTAGCTGTTACAAATACCCATTGATGCAGCGATTGACTCCAATTAGCTGACCAATGACTTCTTTTGTTTCTAAACTTAATATGTATCAGAAATTGTAACTCCCTACAAAAGTAACCTAATTAGTGATATGAAAAATGTTTCCTCCTTTGACTGCTATTATACCATTTCAAGGTAATACTCGCATAAAATTAGGTTATAATATTAATCTCGTGATCGTCTAATATTAAAAAAAGAACAACCATTTTTCAAAAAGCTGTGTTTCATGTCACAGAACGTTTTCTGACACGTTGTATAATTTAATTCTTGTAAAAAAAGTAAAGAAGCGAGAAAAATGTAATCATAAACAATCTTCGTATATCTGGCGTGAGAGCAAGCTGAGCAACAGACCGCTCGTATATTACCGATATCATATAACTGCAACAGCTATAGCCCTGCTTCCCCTTCTCGACCTAGTGACCTGACTACCCCCCTGCCGCCCTCGCTGCAGGCGATCAATGGAGCCGCGAGCCCCCCTTCACCATTGATACTAACCTTCTACTTGCATTGATACAATGCTTTAGTAGGTATGAATGAAAATCCTTCAATGAGTTTCTTTACGTTAGTTCTGCGGGCTGCGGTTGTTATCACACCAATATAATGTGATACGCACACACTCACAAAACGTACGTCGACGCATTTTGTTGAAATCGTCGTGCAGAACGACGCGCACGAGTTTAGAATATACATCGTATCGGTTAGAAAGGTCGATGCTATGAACATAATGACACAAGAATAAATAGACTGCTATTTTCTAACTGAATGGGCACTGATAAATGAATACTAATGTTTGTCACATTACGGATTGATAACTTTTATCTGCATGCAGACTTAGGTATTCTACTGGAGCCATTTAATCACTGTCACACGGTACCAAATTACGTATGTAAGAGTATGTATGTATCGTTCACGTTCACAACACGACTAGAATGTATTCTAATACAAACTCAGTGGGAACCGCTTAGAACTACTAATAGTAATAACGTATTCCATGTTCTCATCATAGACTGATCTAGTTTATCGTAAATTCTGAGCAATTATTAAGTAAACAGAGCATCAATTAGACTGATATCTTTCAAAAATACACGTGCAGAGAAACGTTATCGTCTACTAATACCTACCGCATAGTAACTGTTTCGCTATAGGCAAGAGGCGAAGCATCTGATGCTGCTTGTTTTTATTCGGCGGCAATATGTAAACAGTTGCGTTTTCGTATTGATGCTTATTGCTCATATTTCCGAAGCGCCAATGCGCTGGATTGGCAGTAGCCGACTGCCGATGCAGCTTCTGTTTATACATTACTATCACTAGTTGATACAATGTTGCTGAAACGCAACAAAACGTACACAATCAAGAGTCGACACGGCGCTTCCGTTCTCGTCTAGAATACAAATATTAGCACACAACACGAGCCGGGGAGCCATCACGAGAACACGATACATGATTTATTTGTTCAGTTTCTGTTCGGCTGCAAACTTTTATAAAGGAAAATATCGACGAATTCCATTCGCTTATTGTGTTATCGAGAATATTAGTGTCTGAAATCATTGAACAATTCTGAGAATGATTCACATTCATGAATGAATGAACGGGTTTCAGAATTTGAGGAAAACCTAGTGCAATACCAAAGCATACCCGAATGGCGCAGCGGTACTGAGGCTGCCTTACGTTCTTAGGGCCCCGGATTCGAATCCCGGTAAGAGAAAATGTTTGTGTGATGAGCATGGACATTTGTTTCCGAGTCATGGAAAGGGTGTAAAACACATCTTTACGAAGCCGAAAGGCACTTGTTTTCCCCATCATTGCGATAATTTTTTTGTTCTACACCATACCTGGGAACCATCTAGTTACGGAGATATGGGGAGTCAAAGTTACAACTTTTTGACAAGGTTTTTTTTTGTTAGATTTTGACTTTTAACACCTCCAAGACCCCCGTACTATTCAATCCATCCATCAGCACAATGTTTTAAGTGCGTTACATGAGTTCTACCACAAAACATGATGTATAACCTTAAAAAAAAAGTTGTTTCCCAGCAATAATTTTTGCGTAAAGTTACTTAGTTTGATGTACAAAATGCTTGGTCAACGGCTTTGTGATGAGGTGGTATACACCCTGTACGTATAATATTTATGTATTTACAAAGAAAGAGTATACATGTAGTATATCAACTGTCTGGTGACCACGACACAAGCCTTGCTTAGTGTGGCACTAGGTGGTGCTGTGTGTAATGTCCAGCAATATTTATTATTTTATTTACACATACACTTATGAGATAATGAGATAAATCGATAGCCATATAGATTTGCAAAGCCTTATTCGATAAAGTGCTTTGAAACCTGAAACATCGACTTCCCATACAGCCACCAGTGAACCGAGACGTACCTGGGTAAATAATCCTCTATGTGGGTCATTTTCACAAAAAAACTGTACATCGCGTTTTCGGGGTGTCCCACATTGGTTATATAATTAACAAATAATTTCCACTTTTAAGAAAAACTACAGTAAGAATAAGGATCCGTGGTTAGTTTTTAACAATATTACGTATTGTTACTACTACTTAAAAACACGGTCTTAATATCTTAATTTTCAAAAAATATTGCAGAATATGTCTGTTTTAGCGCTGTCCTACTACCAATTTCATTAAAATAACATTACTTTTTTACATTTTGTTGACTCATTTATACTAATGTGATTGATTTTTAGAAAAGTATAGTTATTTAAGATTTGTTTTATAATTGCAGAAACAGTGTTACATTACACACAATCCTACTAATATTATAAATGCGAAAGTTTGTGAGGATGGATGTATGTTTGTTACTCTTTCACGCAAAAACTACTGAACGGATTTGGATGAAATTTTGCACACAGATGGTTTACAACCTGGATTAACACATAGGATACTTTTTATCCCGGTAGTAAGATCCCATGGGACAATTTTGAAACTTCACGCGGGCGAAGCCGCTGGCAGAAGCTAGTATTATAATAATTATATCTATGTGAGGACACAAATTAGCTAAGTGGACAATGCCCTTCCGAAACCACAGTTTTACGGAAGATCGCAAAAAAACTACCATTTATGCATATTTTTGAAAAACTGCCTTCTCTGTTAAGCTGTCTTTGAATTTCCACAATGATTCGTTCGTTTTTACGGCGACTAGGGGACAACGAACACACACCTCAGCAATGGTCCGTTATTGTCATTCCACAACCGAAACCAATTTCAAAGTAAGTTTACAAGTTCATCTCCTGCGAATTATTTTGATATCTTTATATACTTTCAGTGAACCAAATTTGATAACAAGCTTGCTGATCAGATGTGTTAGTTACAGATAAATGAAACAAAAATGTTCAAAGGTAGACTTCCGTTACTTCCGTTCCATTACCAAAACGCAGGTAACGTAGAATTGGAACTATAAAGTTTCGGAATGGAATTCTTAGGAAGATGGTACATTACACCATCTCGATTTATTAAGACAATTTACTTTGTTTCTGAATAACAATTCTAATATTTCGAAATTAATACTTCGATCAATAATAGTGCTAGATTCATGGATCAGTAACAAAAATACGTCGCACAAGTGGCCACGTTTGTACACACGTAAATATCTAATTTTATATCAAAAAGTTTAATAATATTAAGAACTAAAGTTTAATATAAACCTTAACGCTTAAACGTAAAGTTTAATTACCATTGCAAAATATAGTTTTTGGAATTTTTGATTTCATTTTCTTGACAATGTTGATTACAAATGTTCATGCTGTATAAGAAGTGTACAATTTGCAATATTTAGAGTATACAATATTTCAAAGTTTTCTTGTTAATGTACAATAGTCTTAAGAATTCTATTCCGTTACTGGAACAGTCAATTCCGTGACTGTCCTATTTTTAATTTTGATTTATATGTTTTTAATCTTTCTTGTTTACTGCTGGAGTAAAATATTTGTTTATTACTTACTTTACTGATGTAAGACGTTTTATTATGTACAATATTTACATACTACATCTAAAACTATATACAATTACAAAAATAAAACTAAACGTAAAACTACAATATATATACAACAATGTCAACAGGCCACTTAGGCGTCAAAGTACTCCTCCGCATCGCTGTCATCGGGAAACGTGCCCAGAAGACTGGCAGCATTGCCACGTTGAATGGCAATGCTAATTCTTTGGCCAAAGAAAGAGCCAGCCCTCTGGTCACGCGAAGTGTCGATCAGTCGGCGGGAGATTTCTTTAAAAAGGAGACGCGCACTCGGACCCCATGACCCGAGCGTTTCGACCCCAAACGGCTCAAAGCTGTAGTTACCAATAAGGTTACAGTATTTGCGCCGTTTGAGGATCTCAGCAGCTGCAGCAGCAGCGCCTGCACAGCCCGCCGTGCTTGCAACGTGGCAAGGCGCAAGGGTGTCGACACAAGTTATATGTTATTTTTAGAGCGAAATGCCACCGGATTGTCATGAAGTTTTGATAATTTAGAAGCTAATAACTTGATGATTATAAATTAAAAAAGAATTTCTATATTGTGTCCTTATTGAGTAACATGCCAAAAAGTATTGAACTAATTACGTCCAAAGAGTAACGGAATGGACATTAAATTGATGAAAAAGTATATGTTTCACAATTGATTTTATTTTTTATTTATTTTATATTAAAGTACATAACATTATTAATAATTAAAATTCTAGTTGATTAAATGCATGCGTGTTTTATTTTATTTCTATCATTGAAAGTTTATAGTTGCAAAATGGAAGAAATGTTGGTCCCCAAGGACATTCATATATCTATAAATAAATCAAGCTAATAAAGAATAAGATATTTTCATATAGTGAAAAGAATAACGATTGTAAATATAATAAACGAATTCCAACGAAATATTAAATTTCAACACATTTAAAACAGTGTACACTTTTTGTGAAAATGACCCATGTCGAATGCAATGCGTTCTAATAATAGCCGTATCAATCGGTGCCATTTGTCTATAGAGCTAAAATGGTACCGATATCTTGTGCAATGTGCAGCCCATTCATTAAAGCGTCACCCCTGACATATAGCGGGCTCTACACACGGACGGCTCGTTCAAGACCGACCGACATTCAGACGTAGGCGTTTTCGACGATTGATGTACGAGTGCTAAGAATTCGTAATATCTATAAAACTTTCATACGTCACGTGAAATGTATTGTTTATTTTCATTGCAATATCAAATATAAACTTTTTTGTTAAGTGTTTTAGAATCTAGATCTGAATTGCGTTCTAGGTTATCGTGTTACTCTCAAAATATTTACAGTGTTTGTTGCGAAGTTGATTCTGATTCATAGGAATTCTTCAGGTAATTCTTTGTAATATAAATCTTATTTTCATTTAAAAATACTTCAATTGCAAAAAAATACATGGAGTTACTTTTGTTAAGCAATAATAAAATCGCTGCAGTTTTAACCGCCCGTCTGTAACGTATCTTGGGTGTCTACCAAGTACCAACAGATTAATCAATTGGCGACATCAATTTGTAGTTATAATAGCCACTCCATTGTCCTTTAAGTCTTGAATTAAGACTTTCTATATCAGATCCTTGCATTTACATCTCGTAAGTATGTTAATAGTTAACTAGGTATGCATTAACGTGGAAGCTAATTTAATTTCGTTGAGTACTTGATTTCAACGTAGTCTTCTCGTATTGGTAAGAACTTATTATGACCAATAAGATACATTTCAGATTTTTACTCTCCGATATATAACTTTACATATCGGACAGCAAAATTTAGAGGTGTGTGTATCCTGGTAATAACATCTCATTGGTGTTATAGCGATTAGGATGTTATTTACACAATTTTAAATAAGTTGTCTAATCTGCTTTAGTAAAATTTTTGACAAATTAATTTCGGCACAAATGGAAAGTTATTTCAATGAACATAAGTAATTGCGTAATAATCAGTTCGGTTTTACAAGGGGTCGTTCAACTACTGATACTTATTGCCGGTATTGAACTTTTAGGACACATTTATAATGCTTGGGAGGACAAATGCGATGCTTTGGGTTTTTTTTTGCGATTAATCTAAAGCTTTCGATTGCGTTCTTCATGAAACATTAAACAGGAAACTATACCGGTACGGCATCCGTAACGCCTCTCTGGATCTTCTTACTTCATATTTGAGTGATAGGATTCAGATCAGAGAGTTGATGTTAACGGGAAAAGATCTCCCAGATCCGTGGTAAAAATGGGGGTACCCCAGCGCTCAAGTCTTAGTCTATTTTTGTTTTTGATTTACATAAATGACTTGCCTAACCTCATAAAGGATAATCATGACGTAGTATTGTTTGCAGACGACACTTCTCTTTAATTTAAACTCAAACGTCGGCAGTCAGTTATGGATAATGTTAAAATAAAATAAAAATTCGTAAATTGGTTTAATGTTAATAATCTTAAATGAGAAAAAAAACTAAATGTATTAAGTTTACGATATGATGTTAGCCAAGTTGAAACTACTGTACGAATTAAGGATGAAGAGTTGCAACCGGAAAATAGCACAGTGTTCTTAGGCATAACTTTGGATGCAAAGCTTCAGTGGGGCATGCACATAGACAAATTATCGAAAAATTTAGCTCTGCAGCCTACGCCGTTAGAAATATTCGTGATTTGACTGATTTAGAGACAGCCCGTTTAGTTTGCTTAAGTTATTTCCCTAGCGTGATGTCGTACAGTATTCTCTTGTGGGGCAATGCCGCCGATATTCAAACAATATTTGTTTTACAAAAAAAGGGCAATTCGTTCAATTTATAAACTAAGTCGCAGATACTCCCTCATAGAAAAAATTAAAGAGATTAATATTCTCACTGTGCCCTCTCAGTTTATTTATGAAAACCTTTTGTACGCACACAAAAATATTAATTTGTTTACAAAATGCAGTGATATCCACAACATGAGAGGAACAAATACAAATTTATTATTCCTGTAACGAGGCTTAAAAAAATAGGGGGTACGTTCAAATGCCAATGTAATAAACTTCCGAGCCATATTCAAGCACTAAGCCTAAATAAATTCAAATCGTTTATAAAACGGAAGCTATGCCTGAAAGCCTATCATGTTAATCACTATCTCGAAGATAAAAGGCTTGGGATTAAGCTGCTCCAATTTGCTCTATGAATGTTGAAATTTCGAACTTCGCGTGTTTATTATTGATTCCTTTATTTTATACACTGTGACATTGAATGATTTGACATGAATACCTACTTAGTTCAGTATTTATTTTTATTTTTTTTACTTTAAGTACTTATTTTTTATGTGTGTTTATTTGTCATGAAAATTTACTTGTGTCTGTCATGATATTTTATGATTTGACATGAATACTTAGTGAAGTATTTTATTATTTTTTACTTTATTTTTGTGTATTGTATGTGTGTGTTTTTGACATTTCGTATTTTTATTGACATTCGTATTTGAATTGTAAATTATTATTTGTTTACTTAATTATTGTGAATGTGAAGACATTGTGGGTCACTTTTTGTTGATTTTTTCCCACGTCTGTCTGGCAGTTTGAGTACTATAAGCGACCTACCCATGTCCTTTCTTTGGTATTGTTCGTCGTTTCGTTGACCTCCTTGAGTTAAAAGTCGAGCTACACGCTAACTGACAAATGCTTGCACTGACTGGACAGGTCCACTCAAATCGGTATAGTTCTTTCTTTAAAATACCATCTCAGACACTAATCTACATAGTTCTCATGTGAGTTCAACAAGATTGTCTGGACTTTAAAAGAGACTATGGACCTCTGAGTTTGTTTCGGCTGTTTCTTCTCAGAGTAAACAGGTACGAAACACCGGCCCCATCTAGTTTAAAAAAAGCGGCCAAGTGCGAGTCGGACTCGTCCATGAAGGGTTCCGTAACAGCAAGTAACATAGTATAAAAGTTCTTGCAGTTCGTTGTAAATTATAGGTAAATTGCGGTTTACGATTTATGACGTATTAAAAAAAAACTGCTTACTAGATCTCGTTCAAACCAATTTTCTGTGGTAGTTTACATAGTAATGTACATCATATATTTTTTTGAGATTAATCATTCTCTTATTTTAGAAGTTACAGGGGCCTAGGGGGGAGGAAACATTTTACCACTTTGGAAGACCTATCCATAGATACCCCACACGTACGCGTACACAAAAAAAATGAGTTTCAGTTCTATGTTTGGGGAACACCCTTAATTTATTGTTTTTTTTTTTTCTATTTTTGTGTGAAAATCTTAATGCGGTTTACAGAATACATCTACTTACCAAGTTTCAACAGCATAGTTCTTAAAGTTTCGGAAAAAAATGGCTGTGACATACGGACGGACAGACAGACAGAGATGACGAATCTATAAGGGTTCCGTTTTTGCCATTTGGCAACGGAACCCTACGAAAATGACGTGTAAAAGTGTTTGAGAAAACCTACTTGCTGAATAAACATCATTTATCATTTAATCGTATTAAGCCACAATAGAAAAATCGAACACAAGTTGTAAACGAACCCTTCTCGAACCTGTCAACCAAACACTCTTTAAATCAAACAAACTACAGTAACTACCTTACGCAAAAATTATTGCTGTACAAAGCTTTTTTTTTTATGGTGTGAAAAATCACGTTTTAATGAAAATCTCAATGAAGGTATGTATGAAGGTTGGTAAGTTTTTTTATCTTGCGAAAACGTTGGAACTTGGACCTCTAATATCTCCGTAAAGGTTCGCAGGTAAGGTTCAGAATAAAAAAATATTGCTATGATGGGGAGAACCGGTGCCTTTCGGATTGGTTAAGGGTCTATTTACACTCTTTACATGCATCCCTTCTCCGTATTTTGACTAACTGAAGCACATTTTGGTAAGATTAGAAAGAGGCCTAGCACCTATAGAAGAACAAGAATTTGTGTGGTACACTACCACTGACTGATGACCTGGTGAAGGTTACGGAAATCCGCTTGATGCGAGTCGCACTGGACCGGTCAATGTAGCGACACTTGGGTCTATGTCCAGCAGTGGATGTCTTTCGGCTGAAACTATGATACTACCACTAAAACTACTGAAAGCGCTCTAATGGGGTTGTTTCCCGGAAGTTTCGCCACAAGGTGGCGCTGATAGTTGTTTTACCTGTCAAAAATTTTGATATAAACGTGTGCATTGTTTGGACGATTTTAAGTATTTGCCTGTTTTTTTACTCAATTTGTGTTTCTGCACAAGGTGTGCTACCTGGCGTATCACCCAGTTGAAGGAAAAATTGAAAAAACAAGGAGCAACGCAATAAAGAAAGAAAGCGGAGCTTGTGGAAAGATATATTATTATTTAACACTTTATCGACTTTTAGGTGTTTTCTGGGCAATGTTATGGTTCTATAAGTTGTAAAATAAACTTAACTCACTAACTTTTTATGATCTACTGATAAACAAACTTAGTTACATTATCATTGGTTACACTAAATGTAAGGATACTTGATGAGAACTCATTGTTTCTTCACAGGTTGGAAGCTTAGGTACGACAGAAATTTCAACTTCGACAGTGTGTGTGTGTGTCTTGAATCCCAGATGAAATTGCCAGAAGAGGTGTTGTTTCGTGATGTTAATAGTTCCACATCATCTTATAGTTACAGTGCCTTTTCAAACTTTCCCGTCATGCGAAAATTTCTTAAAAGTGAGACAACGCCTATTTCTTTGCATACAAAGGCTACACAACGACCCCGGCGAAGCATGCGTTTTTCATACAAACGTAATACCAAAATAATATGATAATTAAACATATTCTTCTAGCGTCTATATATTTCGATTGTATTATAGAATACTAGCTTTTGCCCGCGACTTCGTTCGCGTGGAATAGTGACTTCCGGCAGATTTTTTGGTTTTACCCACATTGCCGACTCTTGACCAATAGATGGCGCTGTATGTCCGGAATAAAGAAGACGGATCACAATCCATACAAAATTACCCCACGTCCTATAACAAAGTGACGTATCTCAAAAAAAAGATAAAAATGTATAAAAAAATATGGCATACTCCCTAACTTCATTTATTTACACCTTCTTATGGAAAAATTTCTTTAAAAATAGTGCAGGCGCTGTTATGAAAAAATCTTTCTTAAGAGTATTTATGGACCGATTTTCAAAATTCTTTTTTTGTTTGAAAGGGTACCCCCAAGGTAGTCCCACGATCATAAAGTCAGGCCTCTGGTCTCCAGGATTCCGGAGAAATGAAAGTAAAATAGCAAAAATAAGCTCATTTTTGTTCTTCACATTATTCGTGTTTCACTGTCTTGTTGTTTTTTTTTTACATATTGCATTATGATGAGACAGAAACGTCAGTGGTAACGCGAGGGAGTGGTTGACAGAGGTTTTTTCACTTACAATAACACAAATGAGAGAGACGAATAACGATAGCGACGCGACGCGGCAAGCAAGCTAAGGAAATGCAAGTGAATGATGTTGTTTCACTTTTGAAAATCTGATGCGTCGCAGCCTAGACAAACCAGAAAAGGAAAAACCTGACCTGACTGCGGTCCGATGCTCCGTGCCAAGAACGAGCCAGGTTGATGAGGACGGCTTCACTAAAGTAGAAAGGAAGAAGAAGATGCCCTGTGCGGTACCGCACCGAGTGGACCTAACTTGCTGCTGTACTGCTGTGCCTACGACGCAGCTGTACATTTCACGTCTGCATCACTCCACTACAACTGAGGAAGTCGTGCAGTACTTGAATGTGAAGACCAACTTCATTCTGCGGGTGGAAAGTCTGGAATCGCGCCACAGCTTCAACTTTAGGTCATTTGTGGTTCGAGTTCCAACCCAACATCTACAGACCTGCTTGAAAGAGGACTTTTGGCCGAAGGGTGTATATCGTCGCTTCCGAGGACGGTTACGCGATACCACGCAACGAAACACGACGCCGACAAAGCTGCGTGTATAGTTATAGTATAAGGTTAAAAATATGTATTAGTTTGTTACTGTTGTTTAATGATATTTAATGTATCTTATATAAGGGTCTTAGTTGCCCTATAAATTATTATTATTATATAGTATTCAAAGTAATAATTGAATTCTGTATAATAATATAAATAAATAAATAAATCAATATCACTGGACATTAACACACGGCGCCACCTAGTGCCACACTAAGCAAAGCTTGTCGTGGACACTAGATAGTTAATATACTGCATATATACTTTTTTTGTTTGTAAATACATACTCATAATACATATAAACATCCATGACTTGGAAACAAATGTCCATGCTCATCACACAAACATTTGCTCCTACCGGGATTTTAACCCTGGACCCTAAGAACGTAAGGCAGCGTCACTACCACTACGCCATTCGGATCGTCAAAAAGTATAGTATAGTATTCAAACATTCAAGCTCTAGCTTTTGTTCTCACGTTTTCATAATCAGATAAATAAGGAGATAATCGTCAGTTCATCGTTGATTGAACAAAATAAATGTATTGTATTAAAAACTACCTTAATTGAAAAAATGAGCTTATTTTTGAGATTTTACTTTCATTTCTCCAAGATCCTGGAGACCGGAGACCTGACTTTATGGCAGTGGGATAACCTTAGGGGTACCCTTCAAACAAAAAAGGATTTTTTTAAATCGGTCCATAAATTCTCATACGAACAATTTTTTCATAACACCGCCTGAACTATTTTCATAGCATTTTTTTTATATGAAGGTGTAAAAAAATGAACTTAGGAAGCATGCCATATTTTTTTTTACATTTTTATCTTTTTTTTGAGATATGTCATATTGTTATAGGACGTGGGGCAATTTTGATCCATCTTCTTTGATTTTTTTTTTTTTAATAAAAACTATCCTATGTCCTTTCTCAAGTTCCAAACTATGTCTGTACCAAATTTCACACAAATCGATCCAGTAGTTTAGGCGTGAAGCAAAGACAGACAGACAGACAGAAAGACAGACAGACAGAGTTACTTTCGCATTTATAATATTAGTTTGGATTATGGTATTACGTTTGTATAAGATTCACATGCTCCGCAAGCCTCTTAAGTGCCACATCTCCACTCAGCCCTACGTTACTTGAGAAAAGTTGTGTAATACCACGTTGATTGATAATTAATTTCTGCATGGAAACAAACACGTCTGCCCTGCCATCTATTACTTAGCACATAAACCATTGGCGCAATTTTCATTCATCACCGGCGCTCGTTCACATATCGTCGTAATAAATATTTTGCAACGATAAAACTATCAAGCGTTCGCGTTGATTCATTGACTGTGTATTGTAATACTGATTGACTGGCTTCTAGAAAATCATGGTACTTTCAGTTTGAGTTTTCCTTATGAATCATTATCGTGTTTTTTTTCCTGTGTATTAAATTGAATGGTTTAGTGTAGTAGTGATTAATCATTTACAGAGAATCAAGGAATATTATCAGGATGTGTTTGCAAACATCTGCCGTCGAGTTTCCGGCTAATATAAATCACTCAATAATTTAATATTTTATTTTACTCCTCAGTATGCTCTCGGAGTTTAGGGGGCGTCGTGACGCCATATTTTAATATCAAGCATGTCTTCACAGATGTGACAACCATTGTTGTGGTTTTCACATACAATCAAGACTGTGATCGTCTTTGACGGCACTTTTTGGGCGTAAGATACCTCAAAAACTACTAACGCGGCAATAGCGAATTTCAAAACGCGAACGGAGCGGCAGTGTCCTCACCTTACGAACTTATACCAGAGAGATTTTTCTCAACCTTGACATTTGTCTAGTACAAGTTTTAAATACACGAGTCTGCAAAATTCGTAGAACGTTTTATCGTGACTTGTTCTTTATTTCCTCGTCACTGTACGGTGAACGAAAATATCATGTAGTAATCTGGGTGTCCAAGAACCAATAATTCTAAAACATCCACCAATCCGCTCTGAACTCCATATCACTACACACTTATTATAAAACAAAGTTCTCCGCCGCGTCTGTTTGCCTGTTCGGCGATAAACTCAAAAACTTCTGCACCGATTTCCATGTTGTTTTCACCAATGGATAGAGTGGTTCTCGATGAAGGTTTTAGTATATAATTTGTACGCAGACAGAGCCGCGGGCTTCAGCTAGTCTTATTTAAAGAAGAATAAAACAAATTTCATTTTCTTTTTGCACTGGGCTCTCTTGGTGTATTAGAGCCCACTCCCTCACAAATAAGGCGTGGGACAAATACAAGAGGCGCCGGGCGGAGGCGCGGCATGTGTGAGGTAATGGCGTGGCTCCGGCGCAGCGCCGTACAGGCGCACTGACAGTGTGGCGAAGCGCGGGCGCATTCTAGTCCTTAAAGTCTATATTGTCACGCATTTTCGCAGTCTTGTTCTCTCCCTGTGCATGCCGCTGCTAACTACGGGGCGAGAAAGGGGCGCCCTCGCCACGCCGTCTCAGTATCCCACGACACACCTCTTCTACATTTTGTATGAAATATCAAAGAAGTGGGGCTCGACCGCGCCACACCACCGCCTGTAGCCTCTTGTATTTGTCCCGCGTCTAAGGCTTGTGTCCTAGTTGTGGAAACATTACGGACTGGTTATGGTATTCTGGGACCATTCAAAATCTAGAGAACTTACCTTGCTGACTAGCATATCAGTCTCATCGAAATGTCTGCCGAACATCTTTGGCGACTCGCCGGGAATGGGCTCGATCTTGATGCACACCTCCTGGCCTTTGCGCGCCGTCTCCACTTGTTTGTGGTTGCTCTCGATAGATGTCACTATTCCCAGCTCTACGAACTGTTGGAAAATGTGGGTTTTAGTGGTTTGTTATTGTTTCTGGTTTGATTGACGCCACATTTTTATCATAACATCGTGTTTTCTCCGAAGAGTAAGGCAGATTTTATAATCACGATTTCCTATAAACTGGTTTTTGAAACCGTAGTTTTACACGGCAAAAATATGTAGGAACAATAAACCCTGATTTCACTTACAGTTTGGCAAAATAGAGTACGGAAAAAATGAAGGCGTTTCTGGCAACCCTGAGCAGTAACATTGGCGAGTTTGACAGAAGACGCGGTATTGCCAGGCAGGAAATTTGTAGTTCCAACTGTCACCGCGGCAGACACTTCTTTGCCAAGCTTTACGTGTGATCTCTACGCATAAAAATCCTTTCACGCTTGCTTTACTTGCAGCGCACAGAAGTTTTAGCAAGAACTGGTATAGCTTTAATCACTATTATGATAATACTCACTTCTTGGCTAGGCACGCAGATAGGTGTTCCTTCCTTTAAGATGCCGCCTTCAACCATGACACCGGCCACGATCGGGTCACGAGAGTTGAACACGAACTGAGGCAAGATCTGTGTACAAAACAAAATACCGTAAATACAAGATTGAGATATCCCATTATCCCAATTTATGAGATATCCCAAGATTGAGATATCCCGATTATCCCAATTTATGTATTGGTATGTTGATATTAATCGTTATTGTCGTAAATGTGGTCTTAAAGATTCCTTGGTGCCAAAAGCGTCTGTATTCAGACTTGAAGTAAGTAAAAGGTTTTTACTCGTAAATGAGAAACACTGTGCACTCGTAATGAATTATAAAGTTTTTGGCCGCAGGATGTGGTGTTCCGTCGCTTCCGCGGACAAATTCCACAAGAACGCGAAAAACCTCGTGCAAATGAAGTGTTACTAACATAGTTTTATGTTACTTATACTAACACAAAATGCAATTAGTGGGTATGTTTATTTAGGTTAAGGTATTTATCTACAGGTCTTTAGGTATTTATCTGCGATTCCAACGAAGACGTCTTTTATGGGCACTTAGCGATGCAAAATCGGCTTCAGACGGTCAGAAAGAGCTTTCTCTCTAAGCGATAAAAGCGAAAACGACTACATTCGCCTAGCTTTGGTTGGTCTGCAAACATGGTGACACATGATCAGTTCAAGATAATTCTACGTCGTTATGTGTACTCTGTCCCTATATGAACAGCATCTGCAATAGGAATCATCCTGTCTTTCTAACAAAGTTACTGGAAGACAATTGTGTCTTCACATGTATTGATACGTGTTCACCAACTTCACGTACATTGCGTTTTCCAGTTAACTATCTTCTGCCAAGAGAACACTAGGTAGTTGCCCATTGTATTTACAGAAAGCAGACGTTTTGGAGGACGTTTTCATGTAACATTTTTTATTCAAATGAATCACCTGCCAAGCCTTTTCCTAACTATGTTGGGATCGGCTTCCAGTCTAACCGCTAAATACCGGTATTTTACATGGAGCAACTGCCTATTGGACCTCAACCACCCAGTTAGTACTGGACAATATGATACCTCTTAGTAAGGCTTGGTTGTCAAACTTGCGGGGCACTGACTACCTTTAAGTACTCATTCACGTTGACTCGCGGGCGCGGTCACGAAATATCAAACATATGGCGTAATATCTAAGTGTTCACATACACAACGCATTAAGAAGCGGGCAAGCTAGCGACAGGCGCGCGCGGCGGGCTCGCGGCAATATCAAACGCATGAGATGTTTGTTTGTGTTCACGTCGAACTAGCGGCGGAGCGCGCGATTTACTCGCGACGTCAGGTAAGTTCAACCAGTATGAACTTGTCGCTAGAAACGGAGTCGCGCAAACGCCTGGCGACCAAAGTGAACACGAACTCGGCACGGAGTCGCGCCCGCACCCGCTACCGCGCCCGCGCGTTTCTACGTGAACAAGTACTTACGACTGTAGTGGCGAAGGTCCCATACAACTCGATTCCTACCGGATTCCCGTTGAAAAATGGCTGTCAATATTCCATAGAAAGATATGTATTCCGGCTTGCCTCTTACAAAAATTAACTCTTCCCTACTGCACTACTGTCACATAAAATAAATGAACTAGTTAGAATGATTTTTGCCTTTTGGCCTTGTACAGGACCAGTTTCGTTGGTTTTATTATTTTGTATTTTTTTATGTGTGTTCATTTTTATTATTCCTACTAATATTTGCTTAGATTCCGCCATTTTATTTTATGTGTTTTGTCCTGTGCAGGCTAATAAATGCTTTTCCTTTCTTTCTTTATACCTTAAGTTTGCAGGGGAACACGGCGATATGTTTGAACTCCTCTCGCTTTCTTGCCTTCAGTTCTTCGCGATAGGCAGTGAACTTGTCGAACAAGTGGTAGATGATGTCTGCGGCGAATATCTTCACTCCTAAGTTATCGGCCATCTCTTGAGCGTCGCGTTCGATCTGTTGAGAAAAATAAATATGTTACTGGTGAATAAATAGGATTATTTTTATTAAGAATTCGGCTAGTTTCTTTAATTGTTTCAAAGTCACGTAATAATAGCTCGTAATTGACCTGGGTAATAACGATTAAGCTTATAGATAGATATGGTCCAATAGATATCATGAATACGTTAGGACGCTTTAGGCAAGGGCTGTTAGCAGCTACACCCCTAATAGTGTCGAGGTCAATAAAGTAAGGCTTCGGCATGATTTACTGAAAACGTGGTAATTTAGTTTCTGCGTCGATTTCCTTTCCACCATAACTAAATCTAGATCATAAAGCTTACCTTGACATCAAACGCTAAAATAGTGGCGTATTGTGAGTCGTGCTCCAACATAGCGGACGCTTTCATGACGTCACGCTTCACAACCGGGCCTATCCTGATTGCAGAATACTGAAACAAATATACAGGAATTAAATACAAACTCTACAAATTAAATAATTTGAATTTGAATTCTACCGGTAAGTGCCTGATGTATGCACACTTTTTTAAGTGGGTTATATTGGGTTCTACCACAAAATATGTTTTTTTACCCCAAAAAAAGTCTTTTCCCAGCACTAATTTTTGCGTAAAGTTACTTAGTTTGATGTACAGAATGCTTGGTTGACGGCTTCGTGATGACGTGGTTTACACCCTGTATGTATTAGAATTAGCTAGCCGTAGTCATAGGTCTGATATTCTTTGGGTCCTTCGGTACTTGTCGCAATACTATGAATTGGAGAACTTACTATGATTTGCGATATGTTTCAATTGTGACCCTTTGAAGTACTCAATGTCAAGAAGATCGTAATAACCAACTCTATTCAGTACAAAATACTAACGGGAATTTTGCTAGTCCTGAGGAACTCTAGCAGCGCCTCTAAGGAGCCGAGTGTGGAGGCCTGCACGTACACGCCGCGCTCCGTCAGCTTTATAGATGACAGCGCCGACTTCAGCTCGCGGGCTACCTCCTCTCTGTAACAACAAGATTTGATGTAATGCGGGTCTGATCATTTAAAAAAAAATGACTTCGTAGAATTATGTGCGTCAGAATACCGGGTGTATTTTTCAGATCAGCAAAAATTTATTGCAGTTATTTGGTAACCTAACTAAACTAACGGGGGGTCCCCAAGTCCCGATTATGGGGGCAGAGATACTCACGTATGTTCAGTTGACAATATTTCGAGAGTTTACAATATCGCTAAAGAGAATATTACAATCTAACGTGATTACAATCTAACGTGCACTAGAAAATTACAATTTTCTAAATTGTCTTTTTACTTTTCGCAGCAAACTGTACAGTATTATTGTTAATTAAATACGTGTTTCTACCTATGTGAAGGTACCAAATAACTGCAATAAATTTAGGCTGATCTGAAACATACACCCCCGAATCTGACGTACATGGCGAATTCATGAGAAGCCTTTGTCTAGCAATGGAATCACGCAGGTTAACATTAACAGTATGTGATGCCCTAGTATTAATATTTGACGACCCGAATGGCACAGCGGTAGTGAGGCTCCCTAACGTTGTTAGGGTCCCGGGTTCGAAACCAGGTAGGAAATAGTACATTTTATAACGAGGGACTAAACGAAGCCATTATATATCCGAGGTGGTTTGACTCCCGAGCTTGCGAGGGAGGCAATGAAAGCGAGTGTATATTAAATTGGCGTTTAGTCTCGAGGTGCAAACTGTACTTTTCACTTCGAGTGCGAGAAAAATAGTCATTTAAAACCGAACAAATTTACACTCGACTAAAATTCTGAACTGAGCAGTCAGATTTTCTTCTATCAGGTCAGTCACAGATTAACAATTTAAAACACAACACAAACTCTCAACATTCTCGCAATGAACATGATCCACAACTCCACAGATATTTAAAGTACCTACATTACTGCAGCGGCTAGCAACAGAAGCATTCCACATACTTTTCAAAATCAACGATGCACACAAACAACCATCAATTTTCCCGCGTTGTAGACTCATTTGTTTTTTTTTTCAATATACCGCTTTCTATTTGCAAGCCAATTCGAAATTTAAATAAAACCTTTGACAAGTTACTCTTTTGTGACCATGTTTCAGAGTAAACGATTGTTCCATTTTTAAATTACTTTTTACTCCCTAGGGAATAAACGGTCACTTTAATCCCGCTTCGTAGGGCTATAATGGCGTACTTTTAGAGCATGAGAAGTGAAAAATGTTTTTTGGGATGAGCATGGACATTTGTTGAGTCATGGTTGTATAACAATATGTATAATAAGTGCATATTAACAAACAAAAAAGTATATATTTAGTATACAAACGACACAAGTCTCGGTGCTTAGTGTGGCACTAGATGGGAGTGTGTGTAATGTCCACAAATATTTATTTATTTATATCTTCTGACAGGCTCGCGCTCACTGCGGATGCTGATGCATGATTTTTTCGACAGTAAAAAATTGAAATTTAAAAGACATATTCATTCGCGAACGTTGCTATCCAAAGCATGCTCAATGAACGGTATTTTGAATAGCTTTAATCGAAACCGTTGATTTTCTTGAATTACTTACTTGAGCACATCAACTTCGTCCGGTTTCTGCGCGATCTGTAGATTTAGACCAGCAATGGCCTTCTCTAACTCTTTAGCTGCTATTTTCACACCCTGGGCTCCTACTACTTCTTTGTGCTCGATGTATGCGTTCTATAAATAAAATATAGTCATGTTGAGAAGAAGGTATCTTGTAATAGAAAGTAAGCTAAGAAAAGGAGAAGCAATTCTTTTGAGTAGCATTTGTTTTAAGAAGCAATAACCCACAGCAATAAACTGTTGTATTACACATGGCGTAAGATACGCCGTATTTCGCTTAATGAATGAAGTATTATACCCGTTCTCACTAAGATCACGCGACACTTAAATTATTGCTGTTAGAATTTCTACACTCGGCACTAAGCTTAAAATTGAATGTAGGCAATGTTCAATTATTCACCTTCTGACATTTGATAGAATCACCAAAATCAAAATCAAAGCATTTATTTCAAGTAGGCCAATTACAGGCACTTTTGAATTGTCGAAACAAAGATGACATTTAAATGTAGCTACAGTCCCAGTCACAAGACATAAAAACTGTGAATGTACTGTAGTTGCCCATTCCCTAACGTAGATCTCTATGGAGAAGAACGGGCAAGAAACTCCATGGACACTCTTTTAAATCAAATTATTGTTACAAAATCTTGGTTACATCATTCATGTTGAGATGGCAAATTATGCGAGAACAATGTAGTCAAATGTGCACATTAAAAGTGTCCATAGTAAAAACAAAATAATTCATTCAACCATTCACCAGAATATGAAACGGATCACACGATCATCCATGGAAACGACCAACGCGAACCGTGCATCTTTTTCCGACGTTTAAGTGCCCATCCTAGGCCTATGTGAAATAAAATATTTATTTTTATTTTTTATTATTGTCTTACCTTAACTCTCAACTCCTTCATAGGCTGCGGCATGAGCAGAGATCGTATCTGTGTGACGATCGGTCCGTCCGTACCCGCGAGGATCATTGTGTCGCCTTCGTGCAGCGTACCGTTGATAAGGATTGTGTCTATGGTCGTGCCCAGACCGGGGATTGCTTTCACCTGTGGAGAAGAATTGTTAGATATTTGGTTAAAATAATAGCATGATAATTATAATAGTCGTATACACTTTGAAACGATTTCTTGCCTTTTAACCGGGGTAACCTTGCCAGAAGTTAGAGGTGCGTGGCTTTAGGGACTACGCACACACACGTAAACAACGATTTTGTATGAGACGCGTACGCGTTGTTTTCTATAGGCATAAGCTGAATAGAGCTGAATAAGTGCGCGTAGTCCCTTAACCGCCACCTTATAGAGCGAGAAGAGCTAAAGGTTTTTGGTCTATGTCATCTGAGGATGTTTTACGAGGATGTGTTACTCTTTCACGCGAAAACCAATGAACAATTTGGATGAAATTTTGCACACACTTAGTTTATAACTTGGATTAAAAAAAACGATAATTTTTATCCCGGTAGTAAGATGAGACATGGGACATTTATCAAACTGCACGCGGGCGAAGCCGCTAGCAGAAGCGAGTAGTGAATGAAAGTACATTTCGTTTTTAAAAAGTTTAGCTTGTCTCAAATGCCTCGAAGCGGCTCTATAGGGGTTCCTTACCACGAAATTTGGCTATTCCTATCACCTCGTCTTTGTCGAGCACTTGTGCGCACTAGTTTTGTGAGCACTAGTGTGACAGTTGTCTGGTCACACTAGAAGTGCTCGACAAAGACGAGGAAATATCTTCGCCAAAGCGTGCGCTAACGTTCACACGTCTAGGTCTAGGTCTCTAATAGATTTAACAATCTATAATAGTATTATAAATAGCAAAAGATTTGTATTTTTGTATGTAACTAACAAATTTAAAAACCACTGGACCGATTTGAAAAATTCTGTCATCAATCGATCATTATCAGCAAGTAACATAGGCTGTATTTTATCCCCGAAGTCCTACGAGAACGGGTGAAACCGCGTGACGGCTGCTAGTATCATAGTACATTTTGTTTAACATTTTGTTTTTGTTATTTTGTTTTTGAGCCGAGAACTGCAATAAACTAAACTGCACGTGTATCAAACGACGTTTTTCAATACACTTCTGAAGAAATAATATAAAATATAAGTGTCATAAATTATTACGAGATTATATTTTTTTTTTGGCAGAGGTGAATGTTTTTTTTAATTATGAATTGACCAGTTTGGACTAAGTATAGGTCTGTGGCAATTTCGCTTTCTGCACATGTGTGCACGTGTGTGAAATACACTGCATTTTGAACCTAATCGTAGTGCGAAAAGAACCAGTTTTCGAGGAAATGTTTTGAAAAATACATACCTCAAGCACAGTAGCAAGCAACTGTTGAGAGAACACGAGTCGCTTGTGCAGCGGTCCCTCGCACGCCTGCACGATCATAGCCAGCAGGTTACCCATCCCCTCGCCCGTCACCGCCGACGTCGGCACCAGCGACACGTACGTGCGCGGGTCTGGGTTCTCGTAGAATAGAGCGGCGTTTAGACCCTGGAATAAAGATATAAATCTTAGGCTTAGCAACATATTCAAATAAAATGGTTCGACAATTCAAAAATGCCTGTAACTGGCCCACTTGATTTTGATTTTTGGTATTTTTATGGCTAGTAGAAAGGAGGGTAGTTTTAAATTGCAGCCTCCGGCTCCGATTGAACAGATTTATGTGGTTTTGCTAAAAACTAAAGCGGTGAAATCACCTTAATATCATTTTTTTTTTATTAGGCCGCACTGCTGGGGCCTAATACAAATTAAAAAAATACATCGCACCGGGCGTCGGGGGCCACGTGGTGGCTACCGGCCACCGTAGACGCGGGCCTGTGGACGGTTAGCTGTGGGCTAGCTAGCCGTCCGTTCGTGTTCCACGCCCGCCTCAAAGAAATGTCAGCATAAAGAGAAGGGCCCGCAAGGGCCGAAGCCTGCCGGGGTTGCGGGACTTTTCGAAAGAGATGCTGCGGCCCCGGAACATAAAGGGCGAGGAAGGAACATGCGATGGGTTTTAGTCAGTAAAAGTCTGACACTCCCTTCCACACTGAAGTTATTTGATGATTTCCCATCCTAAAAAAAAAGGCTCAGAGCGCCGCGGACTGGCGCGTCGGGTACAGCAATACAAATGCTATATTACTCTATGAAAAATCTTATTTTATTTGATAGCAACATTGTCGCCTAACGCTGAGTCGAGAGGCGACCGATGCAAACTTTGCCGTCACTGACATAGCGACAAGAGAATTCCAGAGTTTTACGGTATGATTTGTTTCTTCTCAGTCTTAGTATTATTTCAATTTACCTGTTCAGAAAACTGCAGCATAACATCCTTGCACCTCTTGTCGAACTCCAACTGAGTGTTGGGCTGCTGCAACTTCAAGATATCCCTGACGTCCTTACGTTGCGCGCTCTGCCAGTCGTACAGACGATCGATCTTGTTCAGGGCCACTAGGAATGGCGTCTTCTTTTGTTTTAAAAGGTTTATTGACTCGATCGTCTGTGGTTCCAAGCCGTGCATTATGTCTACCACCTGTTGATGGAGAAGCAAATAAATATTTAATGTATTTAAGGGGGAATGGAAGAATGAAACGTGCTATGCTGCCTAAGTAACATTTGACAAGGATATAAAGATATATAAGTATTTCTTGACATTACACAGCTCCATCTAGTGCCACACTAAGCAACGAGGCTTGTGTCGTGGACACCAGATAGTTGATTATACTACATTTTATGAATATACTTTTTGTTTGTAAATACAAACTTACTTATTAACATTCATGACTCGGAAACAAATGACCATGCTCATCACACAAACATTTGCTACTATCGGGATTCGAACCCGAGACCCTATAAGAACGCAAGGCAGCCTCACTACCGCTACGCCATTCGGGTCGTCAAGATGATGATGATTTTGTAATTTGACAACACACAGAAAGGCGCCATACAAATTTATTTTGAGTGAATTGTTCATACAAAATGTCGAATGACACAGTACGGGGTGTTAAAATATCACGTCGATTTTATGGACTGGTCACACACATCGGAATCGGTGTCCTACAGCACCGAAAAAAACCTGAAGTGATTTTAATATCTAGAATCTAGATATTAAAACTAAATATCTAGATGTAATGAAACTAAAACTCACGAGAATAGCAATATCACAGAGTGAAGACCCTCTATTCCTCAAGTTACTGAAGGACTCGTGGCCAGGAGTATCGATGATCAGTAGACCAGGCAGTTTGAATGCTATCTCGTTCACCTGAGAAGAAAAAGAAAATATTATTAACATGGCATTATTTTTCAGAAGTATTATTTTTATATTGCTGTTGACGCCTTATCTCTAAAATCATCATCAGCTGTCTAGCCTTTACCCAACTATGTTAGAGTCGGCTTCCAGTCTAAACGGATGCAGCTGAATACCAATCTAACGTCCATAGCCCAGTCAGTACTGGATATTAATACGCTACCCTTTGGTGAGACTGGTTATCAGACTCGGGCTACTCACTACCTGTTACAACTGTCAAAGATCTAGAAATGACAGCCGGGACCAACGGCTGTAGTAGTGGGTATATTTTGCAAATATCTAAAGATGAGAAAAAGCTGCTCGGGTTTATCCCGAATTATGACGAGCCGACCGCAAATGCCAACTAGAATTTATCAATTGGTAGTGAATGACCAAGAATACGAATTGATGGCTTTGGATTGATGTTATAAGCAGGCCCTTAGAACAGAATTACGTTATGTTTTTTGTACTCACCCCTTTAACATGCCTCGTCTGCTCCTTAATATTCTCAATAGGAACATTGGTAGCGCCGATCTGCTGGGTAATACCTCCCGCCTCGCCGTCCTGCACGTTGGTACGACGTAACTTGTCCAGGATCTTAGTCTTGCCGGTGTCTACGTGGCCGAGTACGCACACCACGGCGGCACGTAGAGGGTTGTTCGTTTTGTTCGCCTCATTGTCTAGTTTGCGTTTCTGGGGATGGAATGAAATTAGTTTGTTCTGTCATCTATACTACCATGTCACGTCATGGCTTTGCGACATATAAATATTTTTTCTTTCTTTCTTTCTTTCTATTTTAAAGAGGTAAAGTTTTAAGAGTAATTAATCTCTAGATCACTGGTTCCCAACCTGCGGTCCGCAGGAGCCTTGACAATGGTCCGCGAAAGAGTAAAATGTTATTCGTACTTTTTAACTTGCACAGAAGATGCAAGCTCAACCCAACCTAATTGAACCTATCAGAGGCAACATTCTATATTTTTGTTAATTTTTCGAGTTCAAATCGATCGCTTTTGTACCCATTACTATCTTAATTATAAAGGTTCTCATCACATTGTCCAATTTTTGTATAGTGTGAGTTAAAGATTCACTCCCCTAGTTATAATCCTGTCGGTGTCCATGTTTATCTAGGACCACATGGTCCCTGTTAACAATGAACATACCAAAGTGGTCCCTGGTCTAAGAAAGGTTGGGAACCACTGCTCTAGATCTCCTGAACCCACTTTGAACATTCTTTTACCAATAGAAAGCCACGTGTGAGTGTCATAGGCTATATTTGAAAAGTTTTCGTGGGATAATCTGTGAATAAAATGCTAACGATGCCGCGGGCAAAAGCTAGTATTTTATAATTTAGCTCATTAAAACAGAACTGCGGGCCTAAAATGGCCGCTTTAGCAGAACATAATATGAATCACGTTAAAAATTTTAAATTCTAAAAATGCATTTTATTGTCATAACCATAGAGTCCATTATAAGATTTTTTATATTTTTAACGTGATCAGATTCAGAATCATTTATTCGTAAACATAGGTAACAATTACAAAATTCATATTATGTTCTGCAAAAGTGGCCATTTTAGACCCCTGGCTTCCCCAGCCAGTCAAAAATACGTCAATTTAAGAAAAATAGTAGGTGCTAGATACGGCGCAGATTTTCTTGAATGCTTTCTGATGACTTTGTTTTCTTGATGAAGACGAAGTTATCATTTCCTCTTAGCATACACAAAAATCATATCATTTATCGTTAAGTTCAAACACTCTTGGCTTTGTAGGCAAGGCTGCACTTCTTACTTATAAGTTAGGTTAGGGTATCGCTCTTTTTTATTCTGCTGACAGGTTTAATAGATCAGGAAAGTGGGTTATGGTGTATTATGCAATGTCAGATAGTAGAGGCAACAGTTGTCACCTACTATAAAATAGTCTCACCTCTAATCTCTTCAAGACAAGTTCCCTCTTCTTCTGAGCATCAGTCAAGCCCTCGTCTTCTTCTGAGTCCTCTTCCGAGCTGTCATCATCATCATCTGAGCTATCTTCTTCCTCTTCTGAGCTTTCTTCTTCTTCTACCCTCTGTAACAAAACAATATTAAGAGGATATTTTGTATTAATAAAATTGCTAGACAGTGTCGCGGCAGACCAAGGAGAAGCGAGATGGCGAGAACATGCGTTACGTCGAGAAAAGTGGACGGAATGATGGGAGGCCTTTACCCAAGAGAGGGACGGACCAGCTAAAAAATATGTGTTTGAAAAGATATTGAAGGCTGGTACGCCGTGCGGGACCAATGAACAAGTGGCTGCAGGTAAACAAAGATTGTTGCAACATGCTTAGAGTAGGCTTTATTCAGCTCTGTACTTTGTATGAGTTTATTACCTAAACTCCCCCGTTAGATCAGATAGAAAAACAATTAAATGTAATTTTAATTGTTAACAAACAATAGTGAACACTTGACATACCTCTTTACCCTTATCCTGAGCAGATGCAGATCTCTTATCTTCCTTGACGGGAGTTTGTGGTGGCTCAGGCTTCTCTGGTTCTGCTTCATCCTCTGAAGACTCTGCATCCCAAGCATCTTTCACTGATTCAATGTCAGATTCTTTCTTTTCTTCTACTTTAGGAGAGTCATCCTGTCAAATTGTTAGATAAATAAGATATGATAAATAGAGAGAAAAAGATATTAAATTAGTAGTAAATAAAATTGGCCAAGAGCATTTCAGACCACACCTAGTTTGGAGACCAGGACTTTTGGATTCGGATGGGAAATCATCAAATGACTTCTCCCACTCTGGGCGGAGCGGGAGGGAGTATCAGACTTTACTGACTAAAACCCATCCATGTTCCTTCCTCGCCCTTTATGTTCCGGGGCCGCGGTATCTTTTTCGAATAGGCCCGCAACCCCGGCAGGAGCAAATGTTTGTGTGATGAGCAACTGACTACCTATGTGACATCTGGACGGACGGCGATAAATAAATATCGCTGGACATTACACAGCGCCATCTAGTACCACACTAAGCAAGGCTTGTGTCGTGGTCACCAGACAGTTGCTCATCACACAAACATTTGCTCCTACCGGGGATTGGAACCCGGGACCCTAAGAACGTAAGGCAGCCTCACTACTGCTGCGCCATTCGGGTCGTCAAGAGTCATTATAAGGGTTCCTTTTTCGTTATTTGGGTATGGAACAAGTGCCGACCTGTAACTGCCGACCGCATAGAATGGATGCGGCCGGTGGAGAACTTGGCCCTGTAGCACTACATGGATGGGTCTTTAATGTTCTAGTTTGGAAATTGTATAGATAACATAAGCTCTGATATAATATTGGCGATACCAGTCACGACATCTTATCTATTGGGTCATAAATGATATCTGGATTAGTAATTAGTTAAGTGCTACATCATGGTTTCTACTAAATATGCTCATTGATCAATTATGTCTAAGCACAAGCACTGTAACCTGACAAACTTCCATGTAAACCTTTTTCGTTCCTAAATACCTGTTCAATCAGTGATTCCCAACATTTTTTGGACCAATCTTTGGCATCTTTGATGTTAACAGCGGCCATAAGTCCTAGATAAACATGGACCCCGATAGGAGGGAGGAGGATCTAGGAGGGTGAATCTTTAACTCACACAACGAGAAAATTGTATAACGTGAAGAAAACTAAATACATTTTTACAAAAAAGTTTATGAATCTTGCAAGAGCGAGCACAGTAAGCTCAAAAAATGTTTGCATCTCGCCTGTGAGTTTTCAATTAGATTGGGTTTAGCTTGCATCTTCTGTGCAAGTTAAAAAATATGAATAACATTTTAACCTTCCGCGGACCATATTCGAAGCTTTTGCAGACCACTGGTGGTCCGCGGACCATAGGTTGGGAACCACTGTGTTAGATGAATTTACAAAAATCTATCCTTAGTGCTTAACTGCTCACCATCAATAAATTGGACATTTAGGGGAAAATTTCAAAAGGTCCTGCAGTTTACTGTGTGTCTGTCAGTGAAATAATGAAATTAAGATTTTAACTAAGTAACTATTTGAAGAATTCCTAACTAATAAAATTATCTGTACCTTTTTGTCTTTATCATCAGCCTTTAATTCAATCTTCTTTTCTTCAGAAGGAGTAGCGGGTGCTTCTTGTGACATCTGAGTCTTGAGTTTGCCTGGTTTCACCCTAGTTCCAGGCCTGAGTGGCTTCTTCTCAGCTGAACCAACCTCTATACCCTGAGCCTTAAGAGAGTCTAACAAAGCTTGAGCCCTCGCCTTCTCTGCCTTCTGCTTTGGAGTCAACAACTTTCCTTCAGCCTTTAATCTCTCTTTCCTCTCCTTTTCCTTCTGCTTTTTCCTTTCTTTCCGCTCCTTTTCTAACCTTATAGCCTCCAGTCTTTGATTTTCTCGTTCTTCTTCTTGCTTTATCCTCTCCTCTTCTTCTTTTTTAAGACGTTCCTCCTCTTCTTGGACTTTTTTTAAGGCTTCTTGCATAGCAGCAATGGTCTTCTTGGTGGGACCTTTCTTCCCCTTATCATCCTTATCTTCTTTTTTTTCGCCCTTTTTCTTCTTTTTCTTCCCTTCTATAGGGGCATCAGCATCTAGATCTTTTTCCTCAGATGGTTCCTTGGCAGCAGTAGCTTCTTCTTTCTCTTCCTCTACTGGTTTGCTGGGAACTGGTTCAGGGGCCTTAACTTTGTCATCAGTAGGCTCTTTTTTAACTTCCTGATCCTTGTCTTTTTTTTTAGCTTCGAGCTTTTTCTGTTTCTCGCGCTCTTTCTTTTCTTTTTTCTTTTGTGCAGCAGTTTTTAAGGTGACATCATTTTCATTGTCACTGCCTTCTTTATCATCCTCCTTCTCAGGTTCTGGTTTTGGTTCCTCCTTTTTGCCCTTCTTTTTTGTTTTAGGTTTTTCTTCTACAACCTCGGCTTGTTCTGGATCAGCAGGAGCAGGTGTGGGTTCTTTCTTTACACCTGCATATTCCATTTCTAATTCAGCTAGTACTTTTTCTATATCATCATCACTGTCATTTTTATTTCGTCTGCCTTTTTTGCCTTTCTTGCCGGCTGGTTCTTTTTTTTCTTGGGTGGGTTTCTTCTGCGGTTTCTGGGCAGGTTGTTCATCGTCAGATGATGGAGGAGCTTCAGGTGGGGAGTCATCACCATCTTCTATTTCTAACATAGAGAAGGCACTCTTCTTTTCTTCTTTTTTTTTATTTTTCTTTGGCTTTTGTTCTTCTTCTGAATCATCTGTAGAATAATCATATTTATAGAAATTGTCCTGAAAAACTACTGTAACTGAGAAATGCTTAATGTAAAACCCAAACCTGGAATTGAAAGACAGGACTTCATGCTTAGCAGTTGGGTTTGGAACAACTAGACCAATGAGGTAGTCTATGATCGACCGCCCATATGCCGTAATTATAGACAAAAATTTTAAAAGCTTCCTGCATACAAAGGATTCAAAATAGGGCTGTGGTGCCCCACTGAAGGCAAAGGCCACTCTTTCCATTTCTCTTTAGAAGTTTAAAGCTTCTGTGGGCTAGTTTCTACTGAAGGAGTCCAGAAAGGTATCAATCTATACTAATATTATAAAGCAGAAGAGTTTGTTTGTTTGGTTGAACGCGCTAATCTCAGGAACTACTGGTTCAAATCGAAAAATTCTTTTTGTGTTAGATAGTCCATTTATCGAGGAAGGCTTTAGGCTATATAACATCACGCTACGACCAATAGAGGGTGGATCAGGAATGAAAAATGTTTCAAAAACAGGGATTTTTTTCCCTTTCGTTTTTCTCTCTTATGTGACACAGATGAATTTGCGTGGGTCAGCTAGTAAAAATTATATGTTGGGCAGCATGTTGTTTCACATATGTGCCATATATCTACATGGTAAAAATGTGGAGAATAACATAATTATATTTTTCAGCAACTAAATATTTCAATGGTTTTGTGTCTATGATTGTTAAATGTATCACAGTATAAGTTTATATCACATTTTTCCTTACACCATGTATCAAGTACAATCCATGTTTACTAACTTAACAAGCACCCACATTTGTATACACTTACCATCATCACTGCTAACATCCTTTTTCTTGCGAGATTTATTTGAAATTGAGACATTTTTTATATTCTTTGTGACTTCCTTAACATCCTCGTCAACAGATTTCTTGTGTTTGGCCTTCGCTTTAGGCTTTTCTTCTTCACTTTCGGACCCAACCGATATTCTGTAGAAATAATATTTGTATTAGTTTACATTGACGAAAATGTGAGAGCTGTTTTGAGCTTAACCCTAGAAAGATAATGTTAATTATATGCTTTGGTTGTTGTTGTTTGGTGACTAAGTATTTGTTCTGATGACAAAGAAATAAGAAATAATGACAAATTGTATCATCATCATCAGCCTATAATGTTCCCACTGCTGGGACATGGCCTCCTCTCAATGAGAGGGAAAGGGCTATAATCTACCACACGGGCCCAGTGCGGATTGGTAGATGTCACATGTCTTCGAATTTTTGGTTCTAGGACATGCCGGTTTCCTCACGATGTTTTCCTTCACCGTTTTTGACAAATTGTATGAAAGATGATAATTATGGCTAAAAACTGAATGACAACTAATAAAGATACACAGGAAGAAGACATGGAGTCCAAATACATTGATTTAAGGATAAGTGAATGATGTTGAGATAATTTACATTGCAACACAATATGAAATAAAAAAAATCATATTATTGAATGAGTCATTTCAAAAACGGTGTCTCAGCAAAAATCATATTTTTTATATCATTCTCTCTGACTTTTTTCTTTAAACTTCATTTAGTCTTGCAATGATCATTCAAATTTATAAATCTTCATCATTGTGTTCCTGTGTGTGCAAATCCTTGTTGAGGGAAACTCATTTGTTTTTAGTTAAATTTCTTTCCCAAAATACATCTGAATTGTCAGGTATTACTTGAAGTATAAGTTATACCTACGTATTTTGTTAGTAAACAATTTCTGCCTGATTAGCACAATTTAAAACAGTATCAAAGCAATCACATATGTTGTAAAAAATGACATATCAATTGAAGATTTTAATAATTTACCATATGGAATAACAGGGAAAAAAATACTACCTACTTATGGACAGCGTGGTTATTCTCAACAGTAAAAAAACAATACGAACAACAATATGAATTCACACATTTTAAAACTCAAAAAGATTGACTGGTTAACCTATAACCACTTACTTCTTTGCCTTTTGCGCCGGTTTAACATTGTCGATATTTGTAGTTTCTACATCACTGTCGCTGCAATAAAACAAACTACGTGAATATCCTAGACGAAAATTGGCAAACAACAGTAAAAACATATGCCATTGACGAAACTTACCCCTCATCCACCGTCGAGTTCTTCTTCCCCTTTTTAGCCTTCCCCATTTTGTTAGTACGCTATACTAAGTCACAATGCCTGGGATATAGTGGTCTGTTATCGTATATTTTGTGAACTCTATCATGTGAAACGTGATCAACGCACAGGATAGCTCTTGCAGCCGAAAATTAATACGATCTAAGTCGTCGTCGTGTCCGTCCTGCGCTCACGTCACATCACACCACAGAAAAAGGAAAGGAAAACCAGCGAGAAAAAAATAGAGCAACCCATGGGCCAATTTCATAGATTAGTGATACGCCAAATTGTACGTTCAATAACAGGTATTTAATAACTGTTCTTATTGTTGAATATTTTAGGTAATACTAAGAAAGCACTTTGAGTTTTTGCTGCACATATAGACCAGGGCCGATGCCTTCAAAAATGGTAAAAAACGAAAAAATATATATAAGAGGATGAAACCCATTAGAAAAGGAGGGGAATATGATAAAAATGAAAGGAAAAATAAATTACGGTCAATCCGAGTTCGGGAAGTGGGGAGGGGGGAGCTTTTAAGGGGAAAAAATGGTTTATCTCGATTTCCGGCAAAACTACAAGTCGTAATAAGGTAAGTTTTCACTGAATTTCATAAACAAAAAAAATTGTTTGAAAAAGATAAAAATAAAAAACCAAAAACTTGGCTTTTTGAATTTTTCACCGAAATTTGGAGGTTATGTGAAAAAATTGTCAATGCAAAAGTTATAGATCTTTTTATTACCTACAACTTTGCCATTCAACTTTTTTCCGTAGGACTTGTAGTTTTGCCGGAAATCGAGATAAACCATTTTTTCCCCTTAAAAGCTCCCCCCTCCCCACTTCCCGAAATCGGATCGACCGCAATTTATTTTTCCTTTCGTTTTTATCATATTCCCCTCCTTTTCTAATGGGTTTCATAGTACCATAATTTGTTTTCGTTTCAAAAATTAACTAATAATGTTTTTGATCAAATTGATGATTGCAATCGCAATTTGGCCAGATGAGACATAACAGTTATTGTAACGGAGAACCAACCACCTCGTCAAAATCGGTCGATCCTTTTCGAAAATTACTTGGAACAAATTAGGGATAATTTTTTTAAAATGATATTTTAACATTCAATAAAAGGCTATTTCGAAGTTACAAACATGCAAACATTTTAATTTTATTTGTTTGCCTGGAAGAGAAAAATGAAATATCCCATAATTCTATTTGGACGGTTTTAGAAAGTAAAAAATAATTCCTGTCTATGTGTAGAATTTCATTATAATTCAACCTAAAAGCCGTGTTACCAAATTAAATAAACTCTATTTACACACGAAGAAATTAAGAAACTTCACTTCAATCAACGGGAATGACAGCCGAGGATATAAAATTTTTAGTCAATTTTTATTTTGTTTCATAATAATCAATATGTACAAAGGGTTTACACGCATACTCTCACTCTACTGTGCAGATAAAGTACAACCATGTGTTCCTCCTATGCTAAGAAAAAATGTGTTATGTATGCGAAAAGGTGGTCAAAATATAGGTTATATTTTTTTACGAACGAAGAAACACGATAAAAGTGCACCTTCGGCTCTGTTTGTTCCTGTACCAGTGAAACCCAATCCTGATGACATAAATGTTGGAGCAGAATTCACGGGACGTCTAAAGAAGCAAGATCTTCTTAAGATTCTTAACAAATTCTATCAGAAACCAGAGGTCAGAGAATTGGCTTCCAACAATGGGTTAGATGACCAACTATTGCACCAGGCTTTTTTGTCGTTCAGAAGACATTGTTTGGAACACGATTTGCCGCCTGATTTGCATATAATAATAAGTGATATTATACAAGGTGAGAGAATTATCTAATTTTATTCTCCATTTAGAATTTTAATTATATCTGTTCTACAATAAGAATTCTATATTAAAACAAAATATTCTTTGATTCATTCTACAAACAAGAGTACATTTAAAATAAATTTTATATTGTTGTTTTTAGGTGCAGGCCATGTGGATGATTTGTTTCCATATTTCCTGAGGCATGCAAGACAGGCATTCCCCCATCTAGACTGTTTAGATGATCTGAAAAAGATCTCTGACTTAAGAACTCCTGCTAACTGGTTTGTACTGTTTTTTATTTGCTTGTAAAAGTAGAATGTAAACTGAATTTCTGTAAATTTATGACCACTTTATAAACTGTCCTCCTTTTTGTGTCACAGTGCCAGCTTTACAAAAAGAGTTGTAGCCAACTAACTAAAGACAGCTTGTTTTTCTTTCCAAACCTATATACATTGGTCTAATAAAACAAGGTCTGTCATTTCAAGAGCAACACATGCTTATGTCACTATTCAGTTACCACTTTATTGCGACAAAACACGAAATTATGGAAACGTTTTCAGTCACCATTCTATAAAAAAATATATAACGCATTTAAATTGTAGTTTTCGTTTACCTGATCAAATGAAATAATTTGATTTAATCATATACCAATGTAATTGTTACTTAAAACTTCAACCTTTGATCAGAGTCGCATAGGGAATAAAGGTAGGTAATGGAGTAATTCTTTCGCACTACTGGAAACACCGAAACGGGCTGTCTCATTGACATACCGCCACCGGTCTCGCTCAGTGCCAGTGTAAACAGTGATTTCCTACATTTATTAAAATTTGTGGAAAACCATTATCAAAATAATCAAAATGTTTGGTTGTTCAATTCAGAACTGTATGAGTAAAATTTCAAAAGGTGGTACAATAAGGTTTTTTAATTTCCCCCGAAATTAACCAGTGGCCAATGAATGGCTGCGTTATTGTGGACCTAAAACAACCACTAAAAATGGTCAGTATGTAAAATTACTAATGTATTTAAATTACGTGTAATTGGTAATAAAAATGTACTTAGTGCGTTACCACGATTTAGCATTTGTTAATGCAGCATGGAATCAGCTGCATTATCAAATGCTAAATCGTGGTAAGGTTGATAAGATACCTTTGTACCCTTGTTCTCATATATAGACTAAACCTTGGCTTGTAATTTAAAGCTTGGAACTCTAGGAAGGCTACAGGATTCTTTTTGTCACCGAAAACCTACAATGCGGGTAGAGCTATAGGCCAAAGTTAGTTGTGTCACCCACATGATCTCTGTGTCGCGGAGTGCTATACCTGGCGAAGTATATTATTGTGCCATGGGGATACCAATTAGGACTATTAAGTTTTAGTGCAAACTGAACTTTATGCGTGGGTGTTAGTTATTTTTCAAAAAACACATTTTTAAATTAATTTTACAAATGCAAGTTTTATTTTTCTTGTTTTTATACACCCACAAAATCCCATCTACCCGGCTACTATTTAAATTGTTACTCAGCAAATTACCAGTGCCCTTATAAACTATGCAATAAACACAAATCATTGTTAACAAAATTAGTTTTATGGTATCCAATTAAAAATAACAAACATATTATGAGGTGTGATGTTCCAATTATTTTTATGAGCATCAATGATCACTGTCATAATATTAATAAAATAATATTTTTAAAGTGAATTTCTATAAGACTAATTTGAATACTAAAACCGAGTCAAACTTGTTATCATATCTGTTTATTGACAATGCTTGCTTTGTTATTGAATAAGTTTTGTGTTATCAGAAAATGTTTATCTCATATGTAGGTAATTAAACTTGAACACAAATATGTACAATGTTTTTTTTTGGTGTGAATACACATAGATGTCACTCTTTTTACTGGAGATGTATTTGTTGTTGCTTTACAAACAAAAGTCTCCTCTCCCCTCTCTTTCTCATGAGAAAAAAAGGTGTGAGTTTGATGTTTAACAGAAGGAACAGTGAAAACCAATAACAAAAATGTATAGTAGAAAATAATTTAATTATTTTGCAGGTATCCCGAAGCAAGAAGCATAAATAGAAAAATAGTATTTCATGCAGGTCCAACAAACTCGGGCAAGACTTATCATGCGATGGAGAGGTTCCTAGGGGCAAAATCTGGTGTTTACTGTGGCCCGTTAAAACTGTTAGCTACTGAAATTTATCATAAGTCAAATAAACACGTAAGTAGTAATGTCTATTCAATTTTTATCTCACTATCAAATATCAGCTTTATGTAGTATGAATTAAGTTCCATCTATAGAAGTAGTCGAAATTGCAAACTGAACCTTAAGGGGGAAGCGCCAGGGTAGCCTGCGAAATTCAATTTGCTTTACATAATTATACTAGCTGACCGGCGCAACTTCGTCTGCGTCTCATAAATTGAAATGTTAGCTATCCTATCTCTCAAGTTGGATTGAACTGCACATGGTGTGCGAATTTTATTATAATCGGTTAAGTGGTTTAGGAGTCCATTGAGGACAAACATTGTGACAAGAGATTTATATATATTAAGATTATCTATTGATAACAATAGCAACAACCCTAGAAGTTTTAAAAGTTTTATTCTAATCATAAGTGATAATACATTCTTTACTGGCAAACAAATATCAACTAAGTGCTAGTCGAAAATGAATAAACCACAATTATACCATCAAACCATAGTCCACTAGAGCAAGAATGCACAATGTAAGGAATGAGTATATTAGAGGAAGTCTGAAAGTGGCGCCGGTGACTGAAAAGTTGTGTGGTAATCGGTTGTCGTGGTATGGGCATGTGATGCGGAGGAATGAGGAAAATATCGTAAAAAAAGTTTTCAATATGAATGTGGATGGGTATTTGAGTAGAGGAAGACCAAAGAAACAATGGATGGACTGTGTTAAGACGGATATGGTAAGAAAAGAAGTGTCTGATGAGATGACGAAAAATAGAGGAGTATGGAAGAAGAAGACATGCTGCGCCGATCCCAAATAGATTGGGATAAGGGCAAGAGAATGAGAATTCTACAAGCAATATATTAGCATGATACTGTTTTAGTTTTTTAATCCAAACAATAGTTTTTTTGTAAATCGATCGAAACCACTCATTTTGCGCTATTTGGCCCGCAGTGACTGACGAACAACCACTTTGTAGTGCAAGCTGATTAGAACTTTATTCTAACAGCATTTCAAACGAAGTTTGAACCACCAAAAATAGAGTTGCTAATTTAGCTCGTCTAATCGCCTTAAGAAGGTAGTATTGAGAGGTAATATTTGTTTGGCAACCTGCGTTGCGCGACTCTATATCTGCACTGGCTCAAAGTCTGCCCGAGAGTGTATAGTGGCTATCATACATATTCTATACCAATGCTGTTATCCTACATCATCCCACTGCTGGGCAAAGGCTCTCACCATGACTTCCAACTGTTTGAACCAAGGTGCTGTGGACCACTGGTCACTGGTCTTGTCCAGCACTTCCCGCCATCTTTTGCGAGGTCATATTCTATAATGGTTACATTATGTTACAGGGCACACCTTGCGATCTTATAACAGGGGAAGAAAGGAGGCACGCATCATTGTTCTCATCGGTAACTAATCCAGACGAAAAGAGTATTGACACACCAGATTATGATAACACCTTACAATTGAATGCCATAGAACTGACAGCGTCCAGCCATGTCGCTTGTACAGTGGAAATGACGTCTCTTAATAATAGATGTGAGTTATTACTATTTGATATTGTTAAAGGCAATTTGAGAGCAATTCTGTCAAAAGGGTAACATGAACCATCTATCATTTTTTGAGATATTAATAAGAAAATGGGCTGTGCAACAGCAGAAAAAGTTGTTATTTAGACAACCAATTTAGCAGGTCTGTTCTACTTTACAACATCCTTTTACTACAATACTAGTAGCACATAAAAAAAACTCCATTTTGTTTGTCAACAGATGAAGTAGCAGTTATTGATGAAATCCAAATGATTGGTGATAGAGGCAGAGGATGGGCGTGGACAAGAGCAATATTAGGTAGTAACAATAACTCAGTAAACTAAAATGCACCTTATGGATGTGGAAATAAAGGATAATATTATTTGTGTAATTTGTAGGACTTCAAGCTGACGAAATTCATTTATGCGGAGAAGCTGGTGCTATAAATCTCATAGAAGAAATATGTAACACTACTGGTGAAGAATTAGAAGTAATTCATTGTATTTAATTTAAACTAATTTATTTTTTATTTAGACACAAGCTTGACACTGCAGTTCACAAATTGGAATATTTTGCAGTGTACAATTTGGGATACTGTGCAGTGTACAAATTGGGATATTGGGCTGTAGGCAAATTGGGGTACTGGGCAGTGCACAAATTGGGATAAAGTGGGCTGTGCATGAATTAATATAATGTGCACTGTGGCTTTTATGTTGTGCAATGTGGTTTTCTGCTTTGTACCACTTTTTTATATATTGTATAACTTTTGTTTTAGTTATATGCATTTCTCTGCAACCAATGTTCATCTCTCACTTTCACAAGACTGAAATAAGTATGATCAAATTGTTGTGCATGATAATGCACTATTGCAATGGGATGCATAATAATTGGTATAAGTCCAAATTGAAAGAATGTAAAATGCAATTGGAAAATTATTTTGGAACTAGTCCAGTTTTGTTTGTGTTGTATGGCCAACCTAACTGCATAGTTTTTTGAACTTTCTTGAATGATAACTTATTTGTACTGCCTCGTTGGTCTGTTGGTCGCAAGCACTGCTGAGCATGAGATCCTCGGTTCGATGCCAAGTTCGGGCAAAGTGTTATTGAGCTTTTCATCTAGGATTTCTCCTTAGCCTAAAGCTTGGTTGTTGACAATAGGGTCACTCGATATTTGGGTCTTTTATAGGTATACCTCTACCAACCCTTTGAGGGAACAGGCATACTTTTATAAGCTTTTATTTAAGCTGGTTTATTAGTTATTATTGTATTGGCAAAATCTTGCAACTGTCAAACCAGTCCCTTTTATTTTTTATTTTTTTTCGGATGGGATATCCAGTCCCTCCCAACCAAATCAAAAATATAATATGCCAGCAGATGTCCTAACTAAATGTTTAAGTAAAGATAAACATTTTAATTGTGTAAAAAATCTTGGATTACAGATTGTTTAGTTTAAGGGCAGGTGTTAGAACTGGTATAAACCAAACAATGTAAGTTGTCATAGTTATCTAAATAGCTCCAATTATGACATACATGAGCTGATCCTGCAGCCAGGATTGGCTCTTCACAAGAGAACTCCTCAACGGTTATTATCACGGGCACCAAACTTTGTATACGCGTTCAATGTTGATAGATAAACCTATGTTTTTTGCTTGTTTTAATGGTTTCATTATTTGTCATCCACAGATACGCAATTACAAAAGACTAACAGAACTGAAAGTAGAAGACGCGCCGCTCGGTTCGCTGGACAACGTGAAACCGGGCGACTGTATAGTGTGTTTCAATAAAAATGACATTTACAGTGTAAGTCGAGCCATTGAACAGAGGTCAGTCCCATGTTGAGGCAGGTATCCAATTACTAAAGTATTTTACAAGGAATTTGGTTTTGAAAGTCTATGTTGAAATTACGATAAGTACACATACATAGATCCCTAAAAATAAAGGGTGTAAAACACCTCTTCACGAAGCCGCAAGGGACTTGTTCTCCCCATCATTGTGATCATTTTTTTGTTCCACACCATACCTGGGAACCTTCTAGTTACGGAGATATGGGGGGGGGGTCAAAGTTACTACTTTTTGACAAGTTTTTGTTGTAAGATTTTAAGTTTTAACAGCTCCACGACCCCCGTACTATTCAATCCATCCATAAGCACAATGTTTTTAGTGCGTTACATTGAGTTCTACCACAAAACATGATTTATAACCTCAAAATAAAAACTTGTTTCCCAGCAATATTTATTGCGTAAAGTTCCTTAGTTTGATGTACAATGCTTGGTAAACGGCTTTGTGATGAGGTGGTTTACACCCTGTATTTAAACTGGTTTCAGGAACTAGAATTAGTAAGTTTTTCATCTTGGTTGAATTGTATGACTTTGACAGTGATATGTATTAAAAAAAGCGTAGACTTTTAAATTCACGATACCTGCAGTATGAATGTAGGTATTTTCTTTGATGAGTTGCATATAGGCTGTCAATTATTAGCATTATTATAATACCTAAATATTTCACTTTGAAACTGTCCATAAAATTAGATATCAAAATATACCATTATTGGTACATCGTTGTAGTAGAAACTAATGCACGTATTGTACAGACCAAAGCCGACATAAATGTTTCAATTCCATTAGGGTGTCGAGTCCATCAGAACAACCCTCAATCGACAAGTATGCATTCATCAGCCTAACAGATTAAAGAGTTTTCGTATAACAGTAACTGTTTTCTTTAAATCAGAAATCATAAAAACTAAACAGACAACAAAACTAGTCAGAAATTGGGTTTTAACTAAATATTAGGCGATTTTGTGATGTCCAACAACTTGTGAATGCATGCTTTATTTGATTATCAAACCGTTTTATATCTGCTGTCTATTTCAGGGGCCAAGAAGTAGCTGTGATATACGGTAGTTTACCTCCTGGCACAAAACTGGCACAAGCCAACAAGTTCAATGACCCCAACAGCTCGTGTAAAGTAATGGTTGCCACAGACGCGATAGGACTTGGTATCAATTTGTGAGTAAATTCGTCAAGTCATTACCTTGAAACGACGCCAAAACGTGTTCCCCTTTATGTGAAATGTAAATATGTCATTCACAATATCATTTTGTATTATGTGCAATCTGGCAAGGTGTGCCATTCTATTTTTGTTTTCACTTGCACTGATATGATATGATAAAAAACTCTCCTTAAATCCATAACATCATGTCTGTAATTAAAGTTAGGCAGAGATGTACCTAATTAGTACACGCATATTTCGCCACTTATGTTTTAAGCTCCATGTAATAGGACTGCCTGCCGGGGCTGCGGGACTGTTCGAAAGAGATACCGCGGCCCCGGAACGTAAAGAGCGTGGAAAGAACATCCGCTCCGCTCAAAGTGGGGGGTGGGGGGGGGGGGGTAAATAAAAAAAAGGCTATGACTGCTACTGAGAAATTCCTGATGGAAATAAATCTCATACCAGTATTAAAAATGCGAAAGTTACTGTCTGCTAACTTTTACAGCTTAAACCACTGAATTGGTTATGAACTTTGACGGATACCCTAGGACCTCAAAAGCATCATAGTTGCTATAAAAAAATGAAATACGATTTTTTTTTCAATTCCAGGAGTATACGAAGAATAATATTCTATTCACTAATAAAACCAGTTATAAATGAGGATGGAGACAAAGAAATGGATGTAATCAGTATATCACAAGCGTTACAAATTGCTGGTAAGTTATTAGGTAGATCTCCATTATGTGTATAATGATCTCAAAATGGCTGATTACCATTTTAATTTGTTTTTAAGTCTCATTACAAAAAGTTCTTAATACAAATATTTAGAATCGGTCCAGTCGTTTCGGAGATATGCCGGAACGGACAGACAAAAAAAAAGTATTTTTTTTTGTTAAGTACCGTATAATTTTTGATACTGATGATGACAATAACTTTTTGATCAGTATTAGAAACAAGATCGAATGGCATCAAAAAATATTTTGTGTAAAATGGCAATTTTCTTGCTAGCTGTACATTTTTTAAAATCTGTGAATGGGAATCAATATTTTACGAAAAATTATGGATAGTTTCCTAAGACCATTTTCGTGTAGCTGCAATGGTTAAGGTAGCTCCCCTTACTGCACCGTTTACTGTTTCCACTCTGTATAGAAAAAAATCTAAAGCTCTCTCGAATATTAGGTCGAGCCGGCCGCTACGGCAGCGCATGGGAGACTGGTTACGTAACGACTTACAAGCCTGAAGACTTAGCCACGTTAAAACAACTGTTATCTAATTCGCCCGACCCGGTCACACAAGCGGGCTTGCACCCCACCGCTGAACAAATGGAACTGTACGCCTATCACCTACCTCACGCCAGCCTTAGTAGTTTAATGGTAAGTAATTTTGATCATAAATAACAGGTTTTACGATGCACGACGTTTTAAAGCAGGAATGTTTTAATGTCATTCTAGTGTGGGAAAGAGACGGAGCTATACAGGACGTCTAGCGCCATCTCTTTCTCACTCTGGAATAAGATTAAAACAATCCTGCTCTAAGAAGGCTTCTCAAGGCCCAGCAGTTGGAATAGTTTCAGGACGGTCTCATTAAATTGTTCACGTTTAAAAAAAGAATATCAGCCTAATTTGAATACTTAATCGACATTTTAATTCGATTTTTAAAAACCATAATTTTCAGCATAAGTTTTACTTGTCTTTTGTTTTGGGACAAGCCCGCCCCGCTCTTCCCAAACCACTGCAATTCCTGAAAGCCAGAATCAACAGTCGCGACCACCAGCAAAGCGCTGACACAATGAAGCTGGACGAAGTCCAAGGGAACAATCTAACTGTCTTGGATCCTGCAACGATTCAAAAAAGTAAAGTGGAGGATTTGGCTATTGGCCCGTCTGGTAGCAAACGTGGACCAATAAGGCGCTTCGGCCGGTACGACTTAAGGTCGTCCGGTGGTTTGGCGCTACTTTTCAGAATAATTCATATTAAAACCACGTCGCGCGTCGCCGTGCATGAGCAAAAACGCCATCCGCAATACAGTGGTTGTAAACACTTACAATTGCGTCGTCTTACGTTCGGTAGTGGAAATGTTTGTGTGATGAGCATGGAAATTTGTTTCCGAGTCATGGAAACATGGACAAATGACAGCCGGGACCAACAGCTTAACGTGTTTTCCGAGGGACGGAGGAAATTCGGTATGTAAGGGTGGTCACTCACCCTGCCGGGGTTGCGGGCCTGTTCGAAAGAGATACCGTGGCCCCGGAACGTAAAAGGCTAGGAAGGAACATGGATGGTTTTTAGTCAGTAAGAGTCTGACACTCCCTCCCGCTCCGCCCAGAGTGGGGGGGGTCATTTGATGATTTAAGGGTGGTCACTCATCCACAGACAAACCTAGACAAGCACGGCTTAATCTAAAGATCGGCCCGAGCGGCTGTTATTATTTAGCCAAGAGCTAGCACTACTAGTATCAAATATGATCTATTAAATTTGCCCTACTGTAAATGGCGGTGTGTGTAATGTCCAGCGATATTGATATACAAGGTGTATTTCACCTCATCACAAAGCCGTTAACCAAGCATTCATCAAACTAAGTAACTTTACGCAAAAAATATTGCTGGGAAACAACTTATTTTTGAGGTTATAAATCATGTTTTGTGGTATAACTCAATGTAACGCACTCAAAACATTGTGCGAATAGATGGATTGAATAGTACGGGGGTCGTAGAGATATTTTAAGTAAAAATCATGCGATAAAAAGTGATATTTATCTTGCAACTTTGACCCCCCAATATCTCCGTAACTAAAAGGTTCCCAGGTATAGTGTAGAACAAAAAAATGATCAGAATGACGAGGAGAACCAGTGCCTTTCGTATTCGTTAAGAGGTGTTTTACACCCTATATTTATTTTGTTTCCAGGATATATTCGTCCATTTGTGCACAGTGGACGTGTCACTATACTTCATGTGCAACACGGAAGCGTTCAAGTTCCTAGCGGAGATGATACAACACGTCCCTCTACCGCTGCGCGCTCGCTACGTGTTCTGTTGCGCGCCAATCAATAACAAACTGCCGTTTGTTTGTGCTACATTCCTTAAGGTTTGCGCTGGACTGGACTATTTTTTTTTTTTGTATTATTACTAGCGTTTTGTGCTCTGTTGTGCGAAAAATGTGTTATTTTCTTTCACTAAGTACCTACGCAGTGCTATCTAGTTTATTATAAAAACTAGCTGACCCCGCAAACGTTGATCTTCCATATGAATTTTGGTGTGAGTGTACGATCTATTCTCATACCTACCAAATGTAAATACAAAATTCGTAAGTTCGAGCCGTTTCTGAGGAGATCGATGACAAACACTGTGAAACGAGATTTTTATATATTGTTTTTTTTTTGGTTGTATACAGGTTGTTAACCACCTCATCACGAAGCCGTCAACCAAGCATTCTCTACATCAAACTAAGTGACTTTAGGCAAAAAATATTGCTAGGAAACGAATTTCTTTTTTGGGGTGAAAAATCATGTTTGTGGTAGAACTCAATGTAACGCACTTAAAACATTGTGTTGGTGGATGGAATGAATCGTACGGGGGTCGTGGAGGTGTTTAAAGTAAAAATCTAACAATAAAAACTTAAAAAAAAAGCTTGTCGAAAATTTGGAACTTTTACCCCCAATATCTCCCTCCGTAACTAGAAGGTTCCCAGGTATGGTGCAGAACACAAAAATATCGCAATAACGGGGAGAACAAGTGCCTTTCGGCTTCGTTAAGAGGGGTTTTACACCCTTTATTACGTTGCCATACCGTTAAACCGATTTCGATAAAACATTGTCATTATAATATTGCTTGCACTTCCGCGAAAGTTATTTGCAAAGTAAAAACAACGTAGCCGTAGTGAGGCTGCCTTACGTTCTTAGGGCCCTGGGTTCGAATCCCGGTAGGAACAAATGTTTGAGTGATGAGCATGGACATTTGTTTCCGAGTTATGGATGTTTAACAAGGATGTATTTACAAACAAAAAAGTATAAATGTAGTGATATTTTTTTATTGGGACAAGCCCGCCACACACGCCCAAACCACTGTAACTCCTGAAAGCCAGAATTTGTCATTAGTTTTTAAATTATTTACATCCTCAGATGGTACGCCAATATAGTCGCAACGAGCCCATCACGAAGCACTGGATGAGCAACGTGGTGGAGTGGCCGGTGCCGCATCCGAAGACTATCATGGACCTGGTGCATCTGGAGGCCGTGTTCGATGTGCTCGAGCTTTATCTATGGTTGAGGTTTGTAGCATTTTGTTAAGACTAGAATAAGAAAATAAGATCTCTGCTTTCTAAGGTTTCTTAACAAGAGTTCCCCCAACTTAAACGCGATAACGGACGGCTTAACGGGAGAGCAGCGGTGGCCCAGTGGTGGGGGCGCCGACTTACGTTCAGAAAGTCGTGAGTTCGAACCCAGGCGGAGGCATATTACTAGTAATTGATTACATCACCACTGCTCTCAAAACGGTGAAGGAAAACATCGTGAGGAAACCGGCATGTCCTAGAACGATAAATTCGAAGACATGTGACATCTACCAACCCGCATTGGGCCCGCGTGGTGGATTATATAGCCCATTCCCTCTCATAGAGAGGAGGCCGTGTCCCAGCAGTGGGAACATTAATAGGCTGATGATGAAATGGGATAATATAATGTTTTGTTGTAGAACTAGAGCTTATCGTATTTCATGTATGTATTCGTTGTGTTTACTCGTAAAACTGTGGTCAAACTAAAGCGAGTCCCGCTCGGGATGACGATCGTTTAAAGTTTAAACTAACTTGTGTAGATGTGATCAAACTGGCATAATGGTGCGACTTCTTAGTTACTAAAACAATCGACACCCGGACGCAGTCGAGTCGACGTGTGTGTCTAGAGATTAAGAACGCAGTAGTTGTATAGTAGTTGGTAATTTTCTCCTTTCACTTTGTTCACAGTTACCGCTTTCCCGATATGTTCCCGGATGTAGCACAGGTGCGCAGTATGGAGGTGGACTTAGACGCTATCATTCAGCAAGGCATATTCCAAATTACCAGGTAAAATATCTTCAACGAATTGCTAGAAACTTTAGAGGAGACCCAAAGTAAATACAAGGTGGGGATTTAATCAGTTCAGTACTCGAGAGTATAACTCTGCCGTGTCCAGACGTGTGTAACGCGTAATGTAATGTATCGTACATCGTGAACATAACATTACGCGTTACACGTGTGGACACGGCTTAAGAGCCATATCAGATTCATGAAAAAAGTAGCTTTTCATACATGCATTGGTTATGAGTTTCATAGGGAAAGTTACTCTGAAACGGTCTCTAGTCTGGAGCCATTTCTGTCGCTGGTCATCGTCCGCCGCCGGGCTTATTGTGGGTGCCGTGTGAAGCAAACGGCGCTGCTATACAGCGTGCCGCTCCTACTGACTACAAGCGACAACTGCATACAGATGTTTGCTACAGACCAGCCCGCTTAGCATGACCACCGGAGAAACAAGAGACACTCGACAAATCTTTTGCTCATCTGTCATTAAATCGACAAAATGACAGATGAACAAAAGATTTGTCGACTCTCTGTCGTTTCTACATGCTATGTCGGTGGACATGCTACGCGGGCAGGCCTTTATGGCCATTTAAAGACTGTGCCCGTGACTACGAGCCCATAACCTGCCAGCCGAGCTCTCGAGTAGTTCACAATGACAGATAGGTTCATATTCTCGACTGTCGTAGTTGACTCGGTTGCTACCCTGTTAGTCCGGGGGTACAATTGCATTTTAGTTAGCGTTTTTACGCCGATCGGTTGCCATTTCATTCAATAGATCTCGAATGACTGATAAGTAAACCCAGCGTCAGCTGACGCGCCCGCGGTGGGTATAGGGTTGGAAGGTTAGGTTAGGTTTGATAAAAAAAAGATTAAGTTATAGTACGCCGGCTGAAACTTGTTCCATAAATAGTTTACATCACACTGAGCTTAAAAAAAATCGTCAGCTGCATAGTGGTGGGGGGGATTATGCGTCAGCCGCTTGCACCTGAAATGATGCACGCCTGATTAAAAACTAAAAGCATTCTATGACACACTCTATACTTGGTTGTAGATAGCTTTTAGTTTTTCATCAGACCCGTATCATTTACAAGTTCATGCGAGCGGCTGACGCATAATCCCCTCTGAATCATGCAGCTGACGATTTTTTTTAAGCTCGTTATGATGTAAACTATTTATGAAAAAAGTTTTTTTTTTACAACTTTCGCAACCTCCCAATCCTACACCCACTGCTAGCTGATGGTTGGTTTATTTATTAGTAATATGATCTTATACCTTCGATGACAATATCAGCCGGCTTAGTAAGACTTTTTAATTTGCAACGGTGCCTCCCATACTATGTATTTCAAACGCAGCTATTAACTGTTTATTTAATACCTTTCAACATGCAACAATCAATACATCAATCAATTACATTTTATTTCAATCCAATTAGGATCATAACATACATTTCATAAACATAACACACGCACGTATTTATACAGGTGTAGACCACCTCATCACAAAGCCGTTAACCAAGCATTCTGTACATCAAACTAAGTAGCTTTACGCAAAAATTATTGCTGGGAAACAACTTTTTTTTTTTGAGTTTATAAATCATGTTTTGTGGTAGAACTCAATGTAACGCACTTAAAACATTGTGCTGATGGATGGATTGAATAGTACGTGGGTCGTGGAGGTGTTAAAAGTAAAAATCTTAAAACAAACTTGTATTAAAAAAAAACCTTGTCAAAAAGTTGGAACTTTGACTCCCCATATCTCCGTAACTAGAAGGTTCTCAGGTATGATGTAGAACAAAAAAATTATCGCAATGATGGGGAGAACAAGTGCCTTTCGGCTTCGTGAAGAGGTGTTTTACACCCATTATACATTTTGTTTTAACACTTTTTAAATTAAATCTTCAGGTTGCTAAGGAACTCGGAGCAAGTTCTCCGTGACGATCCACAAATTCAAGCGTTAGGCCAGAAGCGAGCTGCCCGCGCTAGCTCCAGTGGCATTACTGGCTTACACACCAAGGCGAGAGGCGGTGAAGACTCGAAACCTAGATTATCAGACATGCTGGTTGCTAGGGTAAGTAAGGGTAGAAATATTCGTCGTTAGGAACTTAGAGGACCTTAATAAACTCGATTACACTTAGAACTTACATTGGAAAACCGGCTAAGTGCGAGTCGGACTCGCGCACAAAGAGTTCCGTACCATTAACATAAAAAAAGCACTTGTTGAATGGGAGCCCTACTTTTTATTCTGTTTTTAGTATTTTTTTGTTATAGTAACAATAGAAATACATCATCTGTGAAAATTTAAATGGTCTTGCTATCACGGTTCATGAGATGCAGCCTGGTGACAGACAGACGGTCATTGGTGCTTTCAATTTAGACGTTTGGTGTCGCACTGCTGCGTTTGTCGTCTTCCATATTCCGCTTTGTATTATTTAGATTATTTAGACGTTTCGTGTGGCACCGCAGCGGTGCGACACGAAACGTCTAAATTGAAAGCGCCCTTAGTAATAGGGTCTCGGTTTTACCCTTTGGATATTGAATCCTAAAAATGACAATCAGACGAACGATACGAATAGATGATAGATGAACTTCAAGATAAATAGTGAAAACGTTTAATTTATTTACAGGGTCTAATCACACCGCAGATGTTAAAGAAACTTCAACAAGAACTGACAACTGACAAAAAAACGGAAAGAAGTAGTAGACCCAACAGGAATAGAAGGAAATGATCCTTTAAATTGTTTGTAAATACTTATGTAATTATTTTAAATTTATAAAAAAGTACTTGTAATAAAATGTTCCCAAGATCTAGTTTATTTTGGTATTTTTTTTGTCTCGAATATTAATTTGTTACGTATATTATATTGAAGAATTGTTATTCTGCGATGTTTTCTTGCGAGCTACCTTAGAGAACTCCGTTTTTCTTTGAGGTAAATCCAAAACACCATTCCAAGTTAAAAACACGTTAAACCACATTGGCTAAAGGTAAGTACTTACTTATGTAAGTACAGAAAAACATTGTCGCACTATCATGGTACTAAATATTAATAGAGCAATAATTTCACACAAAACGGTCTGTTGTTTCCTCAAGAATGTTTAAGATATAAGAGTAAACAATACGAGAATGTGACGCCTATTTATCACATAAAGATGAATTACCATTCGTATCGCCTTTAGGTCTCTATATAAAACAATATGATCTCAATGCTAGAATTTCACAGCCAACTTATGAATATGACCTACCGAAACAAACGTAACTTTACATAAATAACAACAAATGGGTGTGTTATGTTATCATCAATACATACGCCGCCGACGGTCAAAAGGGCTAAATGGAGAACACGATTCATCATAGGTACTGATAATACTTTTAGTTGAGTAATTAAAGCTTAGATTAATTATCTTCATTAGTATTTGGCTCAAGTTATCGCCGGTGCGCGTAAACGGTGACCTCTGACATGCAAATTATCACTGTGTCGAGGGTAGTTGATTTTATAATAGGTCGGTACGCTTTGCAATGTTAGTCGTCAACCGAGCTTTGAGCTGACTCTTGAAAATGTGTAAATACAATTTGTTTTGCGTGTTAACAATAATAATAGCGGTGTACTTCCCATTTAAAACACAAGGTACTTATAGTGAAGTGTTTTAAAATAAATAATTTAAAATGTTGACTATAAAAATGTAGGTTTTGCTAAGTTGTTTTTGAATAGCTTTCAGGGTATTTTATGAGAAGGGTGTGGAAACAATTTTGGCGTTAGAAAATGAGCATATAAATATAGAATGTAAGACGGATATGCCTATGTCTTACTGTGGATTTATTCATCCTTCTGGGAAGCGATATTCGTAAGTACTTTACTTATTTATTTTACTTTAGATAAAAGGTAAGTGCATAGTAACAAAAGTCATTCAGGGGAAAATAACAGTACAAAATCCAAATAAAGAAGGTGGAGGGGCGTCGAGCATCATGAGCTCCTTCGAATTTTGTTCCGCCACTTTACCAATTCCTCGGTTTTAGCAGAAGGGAGGGCCCTTCTGCTAAAACCGGGGAAATGGTGAAGGGCTCTTTAGGTTCTTAAATTAATAATTTATACCTAAATGGCTTGATTTTTTTGTTTTACTTGATCCAAGTGCTTCACGTAGGTACGTATTATAAAACAGAACACCAAAAACTACTTCACCTATTTTCATGCTGTTGTGTAAGTGTGTTTTCACCAATGGATAGAGTAGTTCTCGAGAAAGTTTTAGTATATCATTTTTAAGCGAGCGAAGCCGCTGGTAGAAACTAGTCTAATAAAAGATCGTACTATAGGTACCTATTGCCATATGCTGGGTTTGTCTTCTCGACCAGTTCTTATCTGCAATATTTTAAGCCATAAAAACGCACGTTAAAGTGTTTTGTTATCAGTCAGCTAATTAAAATTTGTTAAATTTAATTGCTTTTCCAATGTCGACGCCAACAGATAGGTGGACAAGTTATCTAAATTAAATTTTGTTTGTTAATGACATCTGTATTATACTCATCACTATAGTGGACGTCACGCGGTTTCACACGCATAGTTCTCTTTCCCGTGGGAGTACCTACGGGGATAAAATAAAGCTAATGTTACTCGCTGATAAATTGTTAATGCAGCTATAACCATTGCTGCAAGAGTTTTTCAAATCGGTCCAGTACTTTTTAAGTTTATTTGTTACATACAAAAGTACAGATCTTTCCTCTCTATAATATTAGGTAGGTAGTATGCTTTTGTTATACGATTTCGGCGGCCTCTCCAGTCCTGTGCCTAACTCTTCCCGAAACGCCTATACCGATCTGCTCCGCCGCGATTTGCGGTGGCGCTAGTAGGCAGTGACCGCTGTGGTTTACTTTGCCTGCCTTTAACAAGAACTAAGACGTGAGAAGGTAGACGATCACAAAACTCACTTCACCATCAGGTTTTCAGGGACCACCTTAAACGCTGGTCACTGCGCCATCAAAGTTCAAGCCACTAAAAACGAAACGGGAGAATGGCGGTGCCACATCGGAACACACACCACCGGTATAGAAATGATGCAGAGGATCCAAGTCAGGGTTGTGATGGAAGTGGCAGCAATCCAGGATCACATCAACGCAGTCCACGGCAAGCCTATGACGATAGCCTGTACGACTACGAAGGGACTGGTGCCCTTGAGTTATTGTCGGTTCGAGCCGCCTAATGGGCAACCGTTCAGCATCAACTCTGATGTTACTCGCGAGAAGTAAGTTAGTTGATTTTTAATCACAAAACAACATATTCAAAAGACTACCTCATCCTAATTAAAAAGGGGCGCAGACACGGTCAGAGGGCTTTTTGTTAGTTTAGATCAGTGGTTCCCAACCTTTCTTAGACCAGGGACCACTTTGGTATGTTCATTGTTAACAGGGACCATATGGTCCTAGATAAACATGGACACCGACAGGATTATAACTAGGGGAGTGAATCTTTAACTCACACTATACAAAAATTGGATAATGTGATGAGAACCTTTAGAATTAAGATAGTGATGGATACAAAAGCAATCGAATTGAGCTCGTTAAGTTAAAAAAAATAGAATTTTGCCTCTGATAGGTTGGGTTGAGCTTGCAAAGATGCAAGTTAAAAAGTACGAATAACATTTTACTCTTTCGCGGACCGTAGTCGAGGCTCCTGCGGACCACCAGTGGTCCGTGGACCACAGGTTGGGAACCAGTGGTTTAGATATAAGTTTTTGTATTTAAGCTTCCTCTCTCATATTCAAAGTTTGTGTTGCTGTGCCCGACAGGGTCCACAATGATTACATTTTTTTAAGATAACACGTAAGTACATATTGTAGAATGCAAATTAACTTAGCGTTGTTTGTCCCGTTCAGTTTTATTAGAAAAACATGTTTGCTTCTGAACTCTGTCTCGCTCCCTTTTTGTGCTTTTTCTTGACTTGCTTGGTTCGGCATAGCACTCTATGGATATACTCCTACTTTTATGCATGATGCTTGATGGTTAACTTATTGATTGTATTTCAGTCCAATCCTGGGAAGATACTATTTCCCGAGCAACAAGAGTCTAGATCGCGGTGACTGCGGTGTGACCATTCGGAAAGTAAAGTATGAAGATGTTGGCACTTGGACCTGCGGGGCTGGCCTTGATGATGGCCAGGAGCATATCGATTTTATACAATTTGAGGTTGAAGGTGGGTTCACAATCATTTTCTCTCGGATTAGACGAACTTCTTCACAGTCTGAGCTAAATGATGCTGCTCTCAAAAGCGCAGAAGTCAAAGTAGGAATCTAAAGTTGAAGCAAAACAAAAACCAACAAATTGGGCTCAAAACAAAAACATTTCTTATCTAAGGTCGCCAAGTTATCCGTTCCTCACAAAATTTAAAGTAATTTACTAGTACCATTAAATAATTTTAGGTAGGTAATTAAGCCTTCAAATACCTACTAATATTTATCATTACTTTCAGGACTATATGCCATGTCAACAGCATCAGCAACTGGCATCACTTTCGGAGCATTTGCGATCGTAGCTTTATTGTCAGTTCTCGCGGTATTCGCGTGGAAAAAGCGACACTTCCTAGGCGTTGTGAGGCCCGATAGGGAAGAAGCAGAGGCTCATGAATTGGAACAGCTGCCAGTTAGTCCAAGTCCGCAACACAGTAGGAGTGTCCCCAGTGTCGTTGTCCAGTCGCCTTCGGAACCTAGCGCGTCTCCCTTGATGCAGTCTGAGGCGTGAATATAAATGTTCGACTTGGCATGCGCTTCGTGTTTGTTTTGCAAGACGTGACGTCATAAAGCAGGATTGTTTTAATATTATTCGAGAGTGAGAAAGAGATGGCCCTAGCGGGATCCATAGCTCCGTCTCTTTCCCACACTGAATAGAGACGGAGCTATATTTTTTTTTCAGAAAGACATGGCACTCGTTGTTCTCTATACTTATCTCCGTCTGGTGTCTTTTCAACACTGGAATGACATTAAAACAATCCCGCTTTAAGGTGAAAGTGCTTTAAGTGAAAAATTCGTTCATCGACTCTATGAACTTGGAGGGTTGTATTGATGATTTTGATGATTATAATTCTGTAACATAATACGTCTTACAGTCGCGACCGATACGTTTATCAACATACAACTTAGCACTGCCCTGCAAATTGCAAAAAACGTATAAAAATTTGAATTTCGCGGGCTACCTTGACGAAGACGTAGTAACCCTTCAGAGCTTTTGTGGTTCCCGTAACAAACATTTGTTCGCGAAAGGTTCGCGAGTGCAGCTAGTCCTTTCAAATGTAGTCGAAATCAAAGTACTTGCGTTGCTGTCGGAGACAAAACATCTGAAAGGAAAGGACTGTATTCTGCACTGTCTGTGACGTCTGACGTCTCAAGCCGGGCTCATTACAAAGTCAAAATCAATCACTCCAGTGATTGATTTTGATTTTGTAACGTGTAATGTAAGATTACGTGTAGTGTACCGCGAATTCTTTGGGTGGATGACACTACAGCATTACTGTAATGCTCGTTGTGCCGTCCACACACAGAATTCGCGTTACATTTCACGATACACTACATTACGCGTTACACACGTCTGGACCCGGCTTCACGCTATCAACGCGAAGCGAACGCTTCGTGCGACTACGGTCCACAAAATGAAAAGTTGACGTAAACTTAGTTTTATATCACACTGCCATTTAGAAAGTAAATAAGATACACCCACCTAACACAAAAAGCCGGTCTTTTATAACCGACAGGCTTTTTCATTAAAAAAAACAACATTGTTTTCTACATATCTTCAAATTGCTCCTTCCAATGCAGACAATGATGTCCTTCAGTAAAGACACAAAAGAATACTAAATAATTTAAGTTGAGGAATAGTATGAGTTAATAAGTGAATCTGTTATTGTTTTGTTATTATTATATTGAATATATGACTATTAATATTACACACTCATACATTATTTATTAACCACTTAAACACTAATATATACAGGGTTCAATCAAATTACCTAGTGAAACTAAACAGACTTGATGATTGAGTAAACTCATAATTTGAAGTATCTACCCTTTCCCTTTCAGCGGTTTTTAAATAATGCACCATGAAGGGACTATATGTACAGGGGCGGATTTCCCTATAGGCCGAGTAGGCCCGGGCCTAGGGAGGCAAAAAAAAGCGGCAATTTTTTGTTGTTGCCCACGCGCCTACGTGTAAAAAGTTAAGTCAAAAATGGGTCCATTACCACCATCCCGCAAAAAAAAATACCTGTACGGCGATTACGATTATTATAAGAAGTGTTGCTCATCCAACTGAATTTTTGCTTACTAGTTTATTCCAAGGTTAATTTAATTTCTGTAGTTGATTATTCATGTAATGCTGGCAAGACAAAATGCAATGTCCCCTGCACACGTAGTTTGGCGGCCAGCCGCTTGCCCCATGCCGTGGCAATAACTAATGTAAGAGACGTCAATACTTGCTTCTTGAAATTACAAACACATACTTCAATTTATTTGTATTGATGTGTTAATTTTCTTATGTCTGTTCTTATGTTGTGTTTTCTTTGTCATTACCACAGTAAAGATTCTCCAGGTTTTTTTTTATTTTGTAATTGAGAACAATGATGATGTTTTTTATTGCTTACATACTAGGATGGTTTAACAAAGCAGCTAGTCGCTCCATGTTGACCGCATATACAGAATGGCATGATATAACATTTTTGTGTGTGAGAAGTGTGTTGTAGAACTCGTCTATTGTCAGTTTGTCATCATTCGGCTCTGTGTTGGCACTGGAAATAAAATATAGAACAGGTACAGGTTAGTATTACAAGTGCACATACAATGGTTTTCATAGGAACACATATCTGCATATCATTACCCCAGCAGAAAGTGCAATATCTTAAAAAAACCTGAAGACACAAATTTTATTTTTGGTGCACTTTTTTACAATATTTTCTCTGACAATGCGTTTAGAACTTTCCTGCTGGAACGACATTACTCTAGCAGAAATTGTTTTCATCATTGGAGGAGCCACTTTCCTGCTGGGGTGACGTACACCTATTCTTGGATGCTGCTTACCTTCTGCTCTTTTCATATCTTATAACTAAGTATATATAAGTCATACAACACACACTAATTAGTGGATGCACCTAAACATGCTAATACTGCGATACAAACTACTGCCTGCTGTATAAAAAGTAATTATGTTCAGTTCTCACCTGCACGCTATTTCAAAGACTGCAGAGTGCTCCATCTCATCTATAGTAGGTGGGCACCTTGGCCCCAGCAAGTCTGTCATTCCATCATCCACGCTAACTCTCCCTTCCCTCTGCGGATCATACAGTTTAGCTGTATTTCTCAACCACATGTTAGGCACATCAGTCCCTACATCATACATGAAGTGTCGGTTATGCATCTTGTAGCCTTTCCTTTGGGACACTACAGCTGTGATGACATTCTTCAGGAAGTGTTGAACAGCCACTACTATTGCATCTGCAGCATCGTCTTCGGCACCTTCCAGTCCAGTCTCCCATGCTGCCAGCATGAAGCGGCCCACAACTAGTGCGTGATCTGGCAGGAATATTTCCTGTGAACAGATACAGTGGATAATTCGAAATTTAAATAAAACCTTTGACAAGTTACTCTTATGTGACCATGTTTCAGAGTAAAAGATCCTTCCATTTTTAAATTACTTTTTACTCCCTAGGGAATAAACGGTCGCTTTAATCCCGCTTCGTAGGGCTATAATGGCGTACTTTTAGAGCATGAGAAGTAAAAAAAAAATTTGCTTACCTGAGCAGCATATTTGACACCATCACTGCCGGCTCCTGGCGGTGAATTAGGCGGTAAATACTCCAGCAAGTCGACAGGCTCGAAGTTAGATCTTTCAGACGTCCGGGAACTCCTCTTATGCCTCCTACTGTTCCTATTATGTGAACTAGCTTTTTCTTGAGCGATGGATATTGACGTTTCGGCCAGGCCCTCCACTTTATTCAACAGAGCCAGCAGAAACTCATTGTGGTAGTGCACCTGGTCGGAAGACAGTAGTTTTCGGGCTTCAGCGTCAAACTCTTCTTTAGTTAACTTCATTCGAAACCACTGTTTCATGTGACTGAAATATTTTGTGGATTTCTCACCAAGCACGTCGTTCAGCTTACGCCTAGCAATATTTAACGGGTCAGATGACATTGTTTTAAAATATACACCAGCCTTGGTTTCTTAGAAGATGGAAATCTATTAACACAGAGTACTTTTATGTACATAAATGGTCTATTATTCTGATCGAATCATTGAAAATAACACGGACTGACACTGACAACTTGACAAGTGACAACAATCAAATCACGGCTGCATTCCGTATTATAAAATGATCGCTCACAGCGCTCACATCAATATTTCGCATTCCAATTTAGATTTCACGATAATCGATCATCAGGTCATTTTTGACGGCACTTTCGGTGGTATTTATTTGGGGCATGGCCGTGCCACGTTCTAAATGAAAAAACACACGTCACATACGCTCGTTGACTGACACTTTCGTTTGCATAAGCTTCCGAATATAATCATTAGGTCCAAGTGATATTATGTGACGTTCTGTTCCTTGCAGTAACGTAGTCAGATTAGCGCCATCTATCCAGCTACTAGGGAAGAGTTGAAAAAGAAAATCCCTCATTAGGCTGTTTTCTATTTGAGCGTCCATAAACCCGTACCGAATTACCGTGAGCGCAATATCGATGTCCTTTGAATCGTTATAGATGACGTCATGACATGCGCCATCTAATTGCAAAATATTGATGTGAGCGCGGTGAGCGATTATTTTCCAAGACGAAATGCAGCCTCGGTGTAATCGCAAAATGGTGCATGACAGCGTCCGTAAGCCCGTACCGAATTACCAACGTACCAAATTACCATGTCATGACATCGTCTATAACGATTCAAGAGACATCGATATCGCGTACACGGTTATTTGGAATGTGTTTACGGCCGCTCAAATCGATTACAGCATAATTTGGAACGCGGCCGATTTCAGTGATGTCATTTTTGGTTGACGGTCAAAGATTGTCGCGTTTTAAATTGAACGCACCTCACGTATAAAACTTCAAAAAAACACGGAAATTTGTAAAATCGCTCATACATCCAGTAATTTAAGGCTGTATTTTGGTAACATTAAGTAACATGTTACAAGTTATAAAATAACTCCTTGATCTTCGTCAACGTAATTTGCTGGTGATTTTACTTCAAGAGCAGTTTAAATCATAGACAAAATTGCTTGCTAATTTTCGTTCGCCTTTAAAAAGGCAGGCATCGATCTATGGACCATTCAGCCTAATGTGTCAAATCAAATGCACTGACAGTTGACAGTTTCATTCGTTTCACTCTGTCAGACTGGCAATTTGTTTTAGTTGATATTGCGAAATATAACTTGTACTAATTATTAATTCACGTTAAAACTATAGATATACGACAAAAAAAATGTCTCTAAATTTTTTATTAAACACTGGCAAAACAAATTATGTCATGAAAGGTAAGAATAACTGAAACAAAATTTTGAGGTTATGTTGTTATTGAAAATTAACTTCATTATTCTCTTGCCTCCCAATTAATTTGAGGTCGGTGCAGCATGTAAAGTTATCCATTAATTTAAATTGCAGAATTTGTACGTAATGCCAGTAAAAAGACTGGTGGTAGTACATCTAACACAAACTGCTCGGTAAAGCCGAAGCGTAGAGGGTGGAAGGTGCAAGATGGACACTTTGTTCAGGCTGGTCATATGTTAGCCACTCAGAGGACACCCAGGTTCCACCCAGGATTGAATGTGAGCGTTCGCTTTTTAGTTTTTTTTTTTTTTTGTGTATGGGTATTATTTATGATATCTGCTCATTTTATCAAGTTTCTATATGTATACTTATTTATTATAAAGATGAAGAAGCGAAAATTGTTTATGACTTTTTCCATCCCGCTGTCGCGATGTCGCGGTCGGCCAAAAAGTGTTCTCTGCATCCCGACAGTACAAGTACGTAGGAATCTATAGGACTCGATAAGATAAATTTGACAGTCATTCTCGATAAAATGAGGTTTTGACACCATAAAAACTCATTTTATCGAGAATAACTGTCAAATTTATCTTATCGAGCCCTATCGATTCCTACGTACTTGTACTGCAGGGTTGATAAAAATCATGATTTAAATCACATCAACCCTGGTCCCGAACACTATAATTATGATTTTGCGCAGTGCATCGACATTTCGAGTGAGCAGGATGGCAAAGGTTAAATTTGTATGTAGGGATAATCTTTGGACAACTGATTTGATTCCATAAATTCTTTCACTAGGGGAAAGCTACATATTTCCTTATAGGCTACATTTAAAACGTTCCTGTGAGTTCATTTGGGATAAAATGGGAGCAAAGCTGCAAACAAAACCTAGTTGAAGACAATATTATGATCATAATCATAAAATTGCCCACTTTAATATTGGCTCTTATTTTCTTTTAGATTAATGTTTGACAAATATTTTCAGGTTGGCTTTGGGCGAAACGGCACCCTCTTTGCAATGGAAGCAGGCAAGGTGGTAGTGACCTGTGAGAAGTTTGACCCCAAATGGGATCATTCATGGGTCCAGAGAATCTATGGTGGACGGGAGCAACAGACCATTCTGAAGAAATACTATAATGTCATACCTGAACCTCAACACCAGAGGTTTAAGCTTGTCAATGAAGTTTGAATTTGTTTTAATGTTATTTTAGGAAATATATTTATTAGGTAGTTGATTACTTACATTTTGTTTTTATTAACCATCCTTGAAGTATTTTTTCCTGAAGATTTAAAAGAAAAGAAGTAAACTAAGTCTTGAAATCTCGTAAAAGATATTTGTATTCACCTGATCTGATGGAATCCTTTTTCAATAAAATTACATGATTGTTGTCTTCAAAATATATTGATCCAAATAAACATTTATATAAATATAGTTGACTAGTAACACATTTAAATTTAATAAAGAAACCCCCTTTTAAAAATCCTCAATACATGTCTCTTGGTTTTTATTTTACTACTACTGTCTTTTCTTCATTAACAAAATCTACTTCAAATATATTTAAAAACCAACAGTCGAACTCGACCATAAAGCCACACCATAGAGTTTATGACTGCCAGTAACAAGGAACATAAAATTCTATAAAGCTATTTCTATAACACTAAGATTGTTTTCTTTTTTAAATTATTGGCTTCAAAACCATTTTTGGGACAAAATTTAAAGTGTAGATGGCGCTGTCTGAAAACGAGTTTTTGTTTCGATAGTTCCTTTTACTCTGGAAAGAGGGCGCTACAAGTGCATGTAGAGATTGCAATAAAACTAAGATCCCGTCCAAGGCCGATCTTCATTCGTTTACCGATTGAAAAAAACTTTTTTGCAAAAAATATAACCGACTTCTGCGACTTCACACAGTTTGTGACAAAAAAACTAAATCAATCAAACAAAGGTCACCGACTTCTGAAGCTAAAGTTATTTTTCAATTTTTTGTGTGAAGTTGGTTATATTTTTTGCAAAAAAGTTTTGTTCAATCGGTAAGTTTTTATTTTTCACTTTTTAGTGGTTCATGTGTGCTTACCCTTTCACAGCGTAACGGCGTGCTTTTTTGTTATAAACTGGTGTAAACAATAGAGAGACATGAGATTTCAGCGATCCCAGTACATTTCCTATCAATTATTGAGGAGTTCCCGTCGCCTATCTTCCGAAGTTCTTCATCAGATCTTTACCAAATTGAAATGGGATCACTCCAAATCGCTTCTGGTGTGCCTATAAAATTTAAGGAATTCCCTCTATTTCTCCAGGATTCCATTAAATGGAACTTAACACATCTAACTGTCGAAATCTGGGTGTATTTTACACTTCTGCGTACTCCCTCAGAGCATACAGGCGTGATGTTACGTCACTATGTTACATTAAACAATAAACAACCAAGCGATTGCAGCAGCTTTGCCGCGTATTTTTGAAGAGTTCCATTTATATCTCCGAAGATCAGCGTCAGATCTAAACCAAATTGAAATGGAACCACACGGAAAGCACCAGCTTTCAAATTAAAAAAAAGAATCATCAAAATCGGTTTACCCAGTCGAAAGTTCAGAGGCAACAAACATTGTCGAATCTGGGAGTATTGTACACATCTGCGTACCCCCTCAGAGCATACAGGCGTGATGTTACGTCATGATGTAGTATGAACAATGAACCTACAAGCGATTGCAGCAATTACTGCAGATTTGCCGTCTATTTTTGAAGAGTTCCATTGTATATCTCGGAAGATCAGCATCAGATCTTCAGCAAATTAGTGCAATAATAATATTACGTTATTTCATCCGTTTGTTTAAAAAAAAAAATACTTTGTTGCGCAAATAATTCGCAGAGAGTGAATTTTGCAAGACTTCACTTGGTAAAAAGATACTCGTAAGGTTGTTTGTGAGGCACGGAAAACTTTGCCCAGCAGTGAGACAGTACAGGTTCATAGTAAAAAATACAGGGTAAAAATTTTGGTGGAAGGTAGATCTTAGGCGGGAAGTCAGAACAGATGTTGGAATAATTTATCATAATTGGCCCCCTGATGACGAATCATCAGACGACAATCAGTTCCTTAAACCAAAGGTTTTGTTATCAAGATCCACTAGAGTCCCTTTCAATTTCAAAGCGTTTCGAATTTTACTACGACATAAAACGATTGGAGGTACATAATTATGCTTTTCGATAGATTATTACAATTCAAGCTCCGTGACCCTCTTGGCCATTGGAACTACCTCGGTGACTGGTGTTGTTATTCTTTGTAGGCGGTGCGGCCCACATAACATTGTTATACCCTACAATTAATTAATAGCTTATTACACACGGCAATTGCATTGAAATAGCAGGTATGAGTCAGTTAACGGAACTGAGCATAAGCTTGTTAATTAACAACGTGCAAAATTGTTACCTTTTTTGGTAGGGTTGTCACAATAGGTAAAGACAAATTGATCAAATATTTACTCACCAATTGTGCTCCTTGGGATAGTTAAAGTACGATATATTTTCATATTTTTCTAGTATTATTCATACTCACAGTACAATAAACAACCATTAGTAAATACCAAGTTATAACATTAAAATATTCTAACTTGTTACAAAACAAACGTGTGTTGCCCTGACAACCCTGACATTTTCAACTGGCTGTGACAGCGCAAACCGGTTTTTTCCAGTTTTGCCGTGTACGCAACAAGCGGCCAGTGGTCACGCACGGGGTGCAATCGATTCACGCGGTTGTATGAAACTTATACTCTGTGACCCTACCCTACCTCGTCAACACAATCCACACCTTTACGAAACCTTGCCGCGTGATATATGGAGACGTAGAAACACCTTCAGACGTAAGGACAAATTTTATTGGCCTAATAAATATCTCGCGACTGTAAATCATAGCACATATTGCCAACTGGATCTGTCAAAGGGACTTAGGGTGTGGATGTGTTAAATCCATGCCATGTTATGTTTTTTGAGTTTTCTATTTAGGTAAGTATTAGATTTTCGATGCTTCTTTTCTAGGTAATTTGAAAATGATCTAGGTTGCCTAGGCACAGAAATAAGCGGACTGTGCGAGTTTATCGCTGTGATTTAAATCCGGACTTCGTTACGTCAAACATTCAGCCATATTTTTCAACCTATAATATTACTTTTCTAATTCTATTTAAGAGAGGAGGCAAAGAAAACTCGAAATAAAAACCCCGTAAAAATATTTCAGGTAGATTATTGGAACACGACGCATACAGTCACATACAAACTACTAAATTGTATAAAGTACAGTCGGCACCAGATGTCAGTAACACGAGCGTGTAAAATAAAAAAAAAGACCCTAGGGAGAGGAGATTGGCGATTTTCCGGTTCTGAAATGACGTCCGGCCGGTGCGGATGTTGACCGTACCGGGCAGCGCCTCTCGTCAGTGACTGGATAAAGGTGAAAACTGTATCCTCGGAATTAGGTTAGGACAGTAAGGTAGAATTAACCTAGTTGAGATTCTTAATCGTAAAAGCGGCGTTTCTTTCTTTTGTAACATGAAAAGTTATCACCGGTCTTTCTGCTAGGGTTGTCACTAAGTCTATGTATATTTACTGACCCACGCAACCTTGTCTGCGTCACATAAGAGGGAAAAAGCTACCTACTACTCCTTACCTACTACTACCTACCTACTACTACCTACCTACTACTACCTACTACTACCTACCTACTACTAGCTACCTACCTACTACTACCTACCTACTACTACCTACCTACTACTACTACCTACCTACCTACTACTACCTACCTACTACTACTACCTACCTACTACTACTACCTACCTACTACTACTACCTACCTACTACTACTACCTACCTACTACTACTACCTACCTACCTACTGCTACATTTGTTTAGTAGGTAGGTAGATAGTAGTAGGTAGGTAGTAGTAGGTAGGTAGGTATTAGGTAACAGAACAACGTCCGTCGGGTCGGCTAGAAGCTATTATATAAGCCGGCCAAGTGCGTGTCGGGCCACGCACAATGTAGGAGCCATCAAAATAATCGGATTTGCCTCCAAACGATTAACTCTCCTTACATTAATTTGCAATTGAAATCCTATTGCCCATATATTTAGGAAAATATGTTATCCAAGTACATTTTGTAAGTTGGTCACTTTACGTTTACCTACTAAAAAGACCCTAAAAAAATACTTTTAAAAATTATAATTAAGTACTACTTTACGTAACCTGTATATTCATGCCGAATTATAGTTTTCTAGTACTAAGAGTCTTTGAGCTAAGCTGTGGACAGACGGACGGACGAACAAAATGACGGATAAGGCGAAACTATTAGGGTTCCTCATTGACTATGGAACCCTAAAAGAGGGTCTAAACTTGTGTGTCCACCCCATAAACCTACTTAGGTACTTATTCTTTTTATTATTAGACAGGTATATCTACCTTTTTTTAAATGAGAAATCATCAAATTACTTCTCCCGGTCTGGGCGGAGCGGAAGAGAGTGTCAGACTTTTACTGACTGAAACCCATCCATGCTCCTTCTTCGCCTTTTATGTTCCGGGGCCACGGTATCGCTTTCGAACAGTCCCGCAGCCCCGGAGGTATACCTACCTACCTATGTTTAGATACCTACCTACTTATGTTATTGTAGGGACTTTTCTATGTTGCCTTTTTTATAAATAAGTTGCCTTCTTAGGGTGCCAACCGATAGCTGAACGTACCTACCTACCTAGCCATAGTCTCATATATATCTATAGGTACTAATATCTATACTAATATACACTAATATTATAAAGCAGAAGAGTTTGTTTGTTTGTTTGGTTGAACGCGCTAATCTCAGGAACTACCGGCTCGATTTGAAAAATTCTTTTTGCGTTGGATAGTCTATTTATCGAGAAAGGTTATAGGCTATGTAACATCACGCTATGACCAATAGGAGCGGAGCAGCAATAAGAAATGCTACAAGTGGGAAATTCACGCGAACGAAGTCGCGGGCAGAAGCTAGTCTTTCATAAGTACCGTAAATCTTTAACCCATTAGTTACTCTTGCTTATTAAATTATTGAAACCGAGTACGTAAGTAAGCTCAAACTTATTCTACTGGAATAGTTAAGTTTCGCTTGTCAGTTAACTACTATCTTATGTTTTTTAGGAGAGTGTTATGAAAATAGGGGAACGAATGATTCTAGCATTAAACTTTAATGCGTGCTTTGAAGTTTAAACTACCGTAAGTGGAGAAATCAGTCATTAATTCATGTGATGTTCGTTCTTTTGAACCTATTCATTTTTGATTGGCTGAAACAACATGCTAACAGACTTTTAAAACACTGAAAATAAATCGATACTAATATGTGGAGTATCGATTTATTTTCAGTGTTTTAAAAGTCTGTTAGCATGTTGATTCGTAATTTTCTTCTTTTCTTCTAATACTTGCAATTCTTAGTTGATTTGATTCTTGTTTCTTTACAATCCTATCTACAAGTAGGTACCCACTGAGTGTTATTGTCTTTTCTATGTGCAATTGGCAACGCAAAAACCTTTGACAAAAAACAGTGTCTTTACCCTACAATAATATTGCGCCTGGAATTTTTTTCCCTGTCGCTTTTCATATTAGGTGCGATGTTGATAGCGGCGCAAGGCTCATGGGACCAGCATGCGAGAAACTAGACTGAGCTAATAAGTTAAGGGGAATTTTTTACTGCACCTCTATTAAGAAATTTAAGCAAACAAAATTTCTCCACTAATAACCTACTGCATATCAAATAAATGACAGTACTACAAATTAACTACTTGATTACCTAAACATGTTGTACTAAAAAATGATCAAAATACATCAAAATCTGATGGCTTTTTTTATCTAATTTACAACAAAAATCTAGCTGAAACCACAGGTATACACATTTTGAAACAATATTACTCACCGTAAAACAAAAATACTGATTTGCACACAAATTTTTTTCTCGCGATATTGTAATGTCTCGAATTATTGTCAACTGAACATACGGAAGTATCTCTGCCCCCATAATCGGGACTTGGGGCATCCCCCCGTTAGGTTAGTTAGGTTCCTTTAAACCAGTGGTTCCCAACCTTTCTTAGGCCAGGGACCATATGGTCCTAGATAAACATGGACACCGACAGGATTATAACTAGGGGAGTGAATCTTTAACTCACACTATACAAAAATTGGATAATGTAATGAGATCCTTTAGAATTAATACAGTGATTATATATACAAAAGCGATCGAATTGAGCTCGAAAAATTTAGGAATCATGTAGTATTCAGAGATTCTCAAAACAATTGAGAATTTTGCGCTTGCATCTTCTGTGCAAGTTAAACAGTACGAATAACATTTTAATCTTTCGCGGACCAGAGTCGAGGCTCCTGCGGACCACCAGTGGTCCGCGGACCACTGGTTGGGAACCAGTGCTTTAAACCCTGCACTCGGAAATGCAACCCTGCGAAGCGGGGCTCCGTCGACTACGCTTTTTAGGGGGAATATAAAGTGTTTTAAGGTTATGTTATATTAATCGGTATTTCTCAGGAATGGTGCATAGTCATTCAGTAAAATAGTTAAGCTTTAAAGATCTAACAGTATAGTATAATTGATTAATTTGTTGAGCAAATTTAGTGTGCAATTCAGTATTTTTGGTGATAATTTCGAATATTTTGATTGAAAAAAGGGGATTTACAGTTAAAGTATTAAATACTACCCATAAGTTAATAACATGAAGTAAGTTGGTAGAGAAGGTATCACCTCATCATAATTATTCGTAGTTAATTAATAATAAAGCTTGCAGAACCGCCTTTTGGAATATAAGTAAAGTAGTTAAGGTACTAAATATTGGAAAACTAAGTAGATAAACGTTTTTTCATTACTCATACTCGGAAAGTAGGTCTGAAGTTGCCTGAGGAGCGGGTTGAAAGTAACATTTTTCAGCCCTAGGGAAAATCACTTTCAACTGACAGCTGTCAAATTATTAAAAAAAAAATAGTTCTATTTTCACATTTCTATTGAACCATGTTCCGACTTCTATACAGCCTCTAAATTACAGCGCGATGTAAAATTGAAATAACATAAAATTCAGTATTAATTAAATAATATATGGTTTTTAAACAGCTTAGTTATAATTTAGTTACAAATATTTCTTTGAAATAACATAGATTTGGGCAAAATATTTATCCTTTTTTCAGTGACGGAAGTGAACAATAAACAGCCGGCCACAGAAAAAAAAATTACGAGTTATTTCGTGTTTTTATTTTTATTTTCCTTGTATTCGTAATGAAAAGCACAGTGTTTACCTCGCCTTAAAGACTTATTAAGTCCCTCGAACTATTAGCGCCCAGGCTACGCTTAGGCGCCAAACCCCGTCTCGTGACTAAATAAGTTACTTTTACCCCTAGGATAACAATGAACTATTTCATCCCCCCATCTCGGAAAGAGTAGTTTTGCTCTTCGATATCTGAGTGCAAAAGCCGTTTTTATCGTCTAGAGCAGAGGTTCTCAAACATTTTTTCCTGGTAGACCACTTTGAATTTGTTTTGGTGTCGGTGGACCCCCTGTAGCATTTTCTTTCAAGCCCGTGAACTAAAAAAGAAAAGCAAGACATTTGCAATATATTTTTTTCGCACTATCTGTTAGGATTGCATGAGGATCGTTGTTCCCATGATATTTTTTTGGCAAAAACCCGAAAATTGTAATCTATTGGCTTCGATTTTTTTTTTATGACTTAACACGACCATTTTCACCGAAATACAACCTGTCATCACCGGAACATTTGATCTTTATTACTTTTTCTAGTACCTAGCTTAATATCTGGCTACATTGATCAAGCTAAGCCAACATTTTTGTTCTTTGGCATCGAACCCAGGTAAAATTTCGTGGACCTCCACTTACAGCTTGTGAACCCCCACATTTTCTTCAAGCCAATGTAGACCCCCGATGGGTCTCCCGTCGACCCTTGGGGGTCCACCTGGACCACTTTGGGAATCACTGGTCTAGAGGTTAAATTAAATTTGAATTTAGAACATCGTGTGCACTTGGTAAGTAGTATGTGAATTCAAAACTTAAATTAATTAAATAGTGCCGAATTTATCATTATTTTTTTTTAATAACTCGGACTCGGAACCTTCATCGCGCCATTTTCTTTTCACGTCATATTGTTAACACCTTAGGTTACAAACAAGGAACTTGAAAACAAGTGAAAACCTAAAATGACCACTCATTATCTAGCGACGAGGAAGTTTATTTGACGCCAACAGAATTAACTGAATTTAATGCGCATTTTTTTTGCGTTTATTTTCCCGAGGAGGTAGTATGAAAAGTTACGTGTTGTACTCGAGTGCTCAAGATTCTAAGTTTTGAATCAATCGCTGCGCTCGTGACTCAATTTTAGAATTTTTCATCAAAATTGAGCACGCGGTTAAAAACAACTTTTACACTCTTGTATAACAAATAACTATAATGTCACGTTGGTATTTCTATTTCTGTGAATCTATAATATATGAATATAGGTATGCAGTAGGAATGTGGTGGTATGTGTAGATATGTAGGTTTGTAGTATGAAAGTAGGTATAATCTAGACTAAGTTGTACATAACTGAAGAATTTATTTTTTATCGGATCTAAAGACCAGAAGTGCAAGGTAATCCCTGTTCGTTGGTGATAGCTTCAAAAATGTTTTCAAAGAAAGGAATAATATTATTGTTCCATCCTTTTATCTACCTACTCACACGCAACGTGAGCACCGAAATCCGCCATTTTCATTATCACAAAGCATTTTCAGTCGTCACCTCGAAGCTCCGTTCCCCTCACTGCAGTTTGAAGGGTGCTTACTGTGCTCAGCTTTTCCCACTTGTAATTTTTCTCGGCAGCCATATTGCAATTTTCGCCCAATAACACCCGACGTCAGGGCCGCCATACAACAGTTTTTTTCGAAACTACTTATTTTGTTTTATTACTCCTACAATTTCTAAAAGAACGGAAGTTTGTGTTTTAATAACATTTCAACAATCATATAAAGATGTTGAAAAGTACGGGCGGGAAAACTGACGTTAGTTTTTTTTTTTAGTTTTTATGATCTGGTGACCCTAAATAACACCAGCTGCCGGTTATAACTCAAGGGCTAAATTAAACTTTTTGCTTGAAAACGAAAGTTGTCATGTGCGAATGACTTTTATGGATTAGTTTGTTTCAGCCTGATTATTATTTCTGGTGTTTCGAACGTTGACAGATTTTTCTGAGACGGTTTTTTTCACTGTATGTTGGGGTTGAATGGGTTGTTCTTTCAGTACCTACAGTAAAGAGTTTGTAGGAAAGTCGGTTATTATTTCAACGTTTTGAACTCAGTTTTTTTTATATTTTTAGATACTTTGTAAATGCTTATTATAACAACGAATACTTCACAAAGTGTACACCTACTTTTACTTTCATCAAAATTACAACAGAACACTTACACTACCATCCAGGAAAAAACTAGACAATAATCTCTTCGTTACATTCAAGCTATGCCGAGTGAGGGACGAGTATTCTTTCCATTTTTCACACCCATTCCGATCTTAAAGTCTTCAAGCCTCCACTCAACTTCCGAGGCGTTTTTAAAAGTGAAACGTTTGTATTGTACCTCCGTTCAAATCCCAACCTTAGCTTGGGAAAGACAGGGTTCACTTTCATGTTGTGTAGTGTTCTACTCCAATTATAGTATCCGAGACAACGCTGGCTGTGTCTTCGTAATGAAAGACGGTGAGACTGACTTGGTGACATAGTGTTATTCATGACGGATAACTATCTAGCCATTTGGTTTGTACAGCGTCGGCCTTGTTTGATGTTATGTGTTTGTGCGGAGATGACTTAGACGTCAGTTAGTAGGAAGGAATGTAGGGTATTGTCTTCTCAGCAATGCTGATTATTTGACTGTGTTTATAGTTCCCTAGTATCTACAGTAGACCAGAATGTGTGCGCTATGTTTTTGGCATTTTATAATCCTTATGTTTTACATTAAAATCTAAATAGAACACAGTTTTAAGAAGAAAAAATAAGGACAGGCTTTTCCAACAAAAAAACACACCTAACATAATTAAGCCACCACGTCCCATTTAACTTCCAAACAGGCTGTTACAATACAGAAACAAAATAAAAACTCACAGTAAAGACTTCTAAGTTGTCGCACTTTACGTACCTACTTCGCTGCCTAAATCCGACCCCGTAGGGACACAGCCCTTACAAAACTTTGCCCTTTTTAATCCACCTGTACGTGTTTTACGATCGTCAACTTTTTCGTTATAAAAAGTTTAGAGCTTGGTTTAGAGTCAGCCAGTAATAAACATTCGTATAATGAAGGTGCCCCCGTTCCTTATTACTAAGGTACTTATTGTTTTAATCTATTAAGGGTCTGTTGACCTTTTTAATCTGTGGCTCGGTGCATGTGGAATTTGCGCGGAAAATGATGAGAACTTTTTGACGTAAGACGAGTTTAATGAGTTGTGTGAAGTTGTTTTAATAATGATGGAGTTGGTTTACCTTTTAGACTCGAAATGGGATTGGAATGGTTTATCATGGCCAGTTGTTTGACGATCCAAACGGGTCACCAACCTCACCAAAAAGTTTTCGTTGAAGTTGATAGTCTAAACACGCGGCTAGCTCACGGTGTAATATATCCGACGTTTTGAATGACTGGTCAGCTCCTAAACATCCAATCGAGCACCAAACACCTTTACGAAAGTATCCACATCGGTACGGCATTAAGGCTATCGATTCGCCTCCAACGTTAGGTGATTTACATCGTAGCCTACGTAATTCGTTGCCCTGACGGACATCCTGTATAAATCAACGTTGGACCCCCGCTAACCGGACATTTATCTCGGCTCTACGATAAAAAACTACGGCGCCGTAGGGGGACCTGCCATGGACGGATACATTGCCGTGATTATTTGCTTTCCGCGAGATTGAACTGTGATGCGAGCCATCATTATTTTTTTACATTTAAATGAAGGCTTTTCAGTAAGTGCAGGGACTTTTGTAAACAGAGGTTGAATTCAGCTTGTGTTGTTCCCAAATCGTGTAGGTATGGCCAGTTTGTGATTTGTCATTTTTGAAGAAGAACAAAATAAAACGCATTCCCAACTCCACTTTTCAGCAAGAAACTCACGTTAGCAACCCAAGTGCTGATTACCTATATAATTTATAATTCAATTTGAGTCTTCAACATCAAGTTACGAGTTAAAACTGAAACTAAAATAAAAAATCACATAATTTTAGAAGAAAGATGATCCATATAACCTGTTCGCTAAGCTTGAGACCCTACACTCTGGAGGATTTAATATTATGATTCATTGAGATTTTTTCAGTCGAGTCTCGGTTGAGTAACACAAAAAGATTGCGACATCCAGTATAATATTCATGGAAAGGCATAATTTAATTCCCCGAGACAGTACGGGGCGGGCCGAGGCCGTCGGAGATTAGACTCTTGTCTCGGAAAACGTGTAATGAAGGAAAAACGCTCCCAAAATATGAAATTATGGACTCACGAATGATATTTCTTCATTTGTTACGCGGAAATGTACGATCTCATGTTTACCTGAGCCCGAAATGTACAGCGTGTTTTTTTTTGGCCCAAACGGATTCCGATGCAGGCATTTCGTTTTAATTTCAGTTTAAATGGCTATTAAAGAACGTAAGGGTCGGTCGGGAAAGCATTTTCTTTTTTAAATTGTACAGACCAGCATGAAATAACTTCAGATAATATACTATTTAAGGTAGACTTAATAGGGTAGATAAGTTCTAACAATGTGGGGGTGGTATTTTTACAATTTGGTACATACTACGATACAAGGCTAAAAATAATTATAATCAATAGAGACAATAGAATGCTCATGATACTGTTTTATTTATTTTCCTTTGAAAAGGGTTGTAAATCGTCTCGCGTCGGTCTAAAAGAAAATGCTTCTAGAAGAATACCAACGTGGAAAGTTATAGAACCTAAAAATATGAAATTGTAATAAAACAAACCCATTCTAAAAATGACGGGGAAGAAATACAATAACGTCGGCAGAAAAGGGTTGACTGTGACGTGACGTTTACAGGTTAACTCAATTAAGTTGTTTGCTAGACGCCCCGGCGGTTAATTTCTTTATCGCTCCTTTTTCTTTATAGCTTAGACGTCCAATCTTTGAGATCTGACGGCTTTTAAGGGTTGAAAATGTTGTATATTGTTCTGAAGTTCTCAAAGACAGGTTTTGTTGGGAGCAGTTGTTAGAAATAAAGGGTTATTGAAATTTGGTTTTTAATAAACGTTGATTAGGAGATGGAAGAAGGTAAAGGAGCAGTACTTCCTTTATCTTAGTAATTTTGAGCAAAAGTATTTTGCATTCTTGCTCTACGAATGGGTTTTTTAATTTTTGGTTTTTCTTTTCATTGTCAACACGTCTCATAATAAGTTTTCACTTCTCATGCTCTAAAAGTACGCCATTATAGCCCTACGAAGCGGGATTAAAGTAACCGTTTATTCCCTAGGGAGTAAAAAGTAATTTAAAAATGGAACGATCTTTTACTCTGAAACATGGTCACAAATGAGTAACTTGTCCAAGGTTTTATTTAAATTTCGAATTGGCTTGCAAATAGAAAGCGGTATATTGAAAAAAAACAAATGAACCCTTCAACGCGGGAAAATTTATGGTCTGTGTGCATCGTTGATTTTGAAAAAGTATGTGGAATGCCTCTGTTGCTAGCCGCTGCAGTAATGTAGGTACTATAATTATCTGTGGAGTGTGGATCATCTTCATTGCGAGAATGTTGAGAGTTTGTGTTGTGTTTTAATTGTTAATCTGTGACTGACCTGATAGAAGAAAATCTGACTGCTCAGTTCAGAAGTTTAGTCGAGTGTAATTTTTTTCGGTTTTAAATGACTATTTTCTCGCACTTGAAGTGAAAAGTACAGTTTGCACCTCGAGACTAAACGCCAATTTAATATACCCTCGCTTTCATTGCCTCCCTCGCAAGCTCGGGAGTCAAACCACCTCGGGTATATAATGGCTTCGTTTAGTCAAAAAAATAAGATTCAAAAGATAACTTTACACTACCATTGCAATATTTTTAGTAATTTAATTACATAATATTATACGCTGGGAGAACAGTCTACATCGGCTCAATTGTCAAAGAGGAAAAAAAAATACTCCTGTCAAACCATAGACAGCGTCAAACCTAGGCTACTTTTAATACCGTTTATAAAGACATTAAAGACAAAAGAAAATGTTACAAAGGCCTGAAAAAATCGTACCTAACTAAATCAGAAAATAACTTATTCCAAAGATAAAACGAAACTGCATTTTATAGCAAAAACGTAATTAGCTATGCTCTTATAATATTTTTAATTAGCTCATACGTATTCCGTTCAGGTTTAAGGTAATATTTTACGTACATTCGTTACTTTTATAGTTTGTACTTTTTATTACCTTTGGCACTATGATTTTGCTTAACTTAATTAGGTATTCAAGGCGTTTAATTGCTGCTGTAATTAATATACGCTAATGTGTCTGCCTGCTCAAATGCATTTTCTTTCTTCTTAGAAAGGACGGCTTTTTTGGTCTAGTGATCGCGAACGCGACTGTTGAGCAAGAAGTCCTGGGTTCGATTCAAGGGTCGGGGAAAGTGTTATTGGGTTATTCCATTAGGAATTTATCTGTGCCCGGTGAAACGCGATACGCTCGCCACGTATTACTCACCCTGTATAAAGTTTTTTTTTGTGTCACGTATAATTACCTAGTGAATACTTACCTTTTCTTTTTTTTCGGATGGAAAATCATCAAATGACTTCTCCACTTTTTCCACTCTAGGCGGAGCGGGAGGAAGTGTCAGAATTTTATTGACTAAAACCCATCCCTGTTCTTTCCTCGCTCAGGCAGGTCCCGCAGCCCCGGCAGGAAGTAGTGAATACCTACAATAAATATGATTATGACAACCGTACCTTTTGAAAGAAGCTGTATAGATTTCTTCTCTCTTATAAAAGCATTAAAAACAATTCGAAATGATCCTCTCTCGTTCCACCTCTGCCTCCTATAATCGAATGAGAACAATTTCTCAATAATTCAGAGAATTCCTGTCATTGATCAATTGGCTGATCCGACCCGCGTCTATCCCATGCAGGGATTATTAGATTTTCTCGCAACAATTTAAAATTTCCCGGATTTCCTTATCCGTTTCGTTTTATTGTATTATACCAGTCTTATACTAGATTTAATAATGTTTATTTACATATTGTTTACGAGGGTACGCTCTTATGTGTAGGGCAAAAAGCTAAGGGAAGGTTTTGATGCTAATTTATGAAAAATGGTTGCCACTTAAATCTTTTCTTTAAATAAAATTTTAAGTATGCGGGTACTTCAGCTATACTTTATTACCATAGATCGCAATAGGTAGAGCTGTTTTATAATAATGTGTAATGATAATGTGTCTACATGGGTAGGTACATTAATATGGATATTCCTCGAGTCCCGGGATTTGGTTTTTAAGTAGGTACTTCGTAAAATCATAAAAAAAACTATTCTCGCCTTCGGGACTAATGAAAGATTACACTTCCTATCTAACGGGTAAATATAAGAAGGACGGGATTAAGGATAGTATAATAAATAGATAATCTTGATTCATTAAACCACAAAAATGGTTTTTACGTAACAATTTCTTATTCAAGAATCAACAATTATTTAAACATATTTATTCTTAAGTTGTTGGTACAAAAACATATTACCATACAAATTATTTGTTCCTCGGAAAATCAAATCGTTATCAAATATAACAATTTGTAGTTGCAATACAATCTTAGTTAAATTAATCAATACACTTCAACAATAATTCACTTATTTTAACAAATAATTTAAAATTTAAATCCCGTAGTATCAGTCGGAATGCCGTGGAAAATCTATTTTAATAACATCAATGTTTGCGGTCAATGAACCTAAATAGCTCTACCTATTCCGATCACTGGTTATTACTGCTCAAGAATCTTTCATAGGATGCTGTATGTAAAGCCAAGTTTAAACTTGGTAGATTTCCCAGTTACCACCGCGCACACTGATGGCTTTTCAACCTTATCACTCTGATCATAAGGGTGATAAGTGGTCGACAGAGAACTTGGTAGTACCTAAATGTTTAATGTTGACTGAACAATACTAAATAACTGTTCTATTCAGATCAATCCTATTTAGAGAACCCAATTACCAGAAACATATTTATATACTTAACAAAATGACCTAGCCTATCTACGTCACTTTCATGTTATACCTATGCTCCTTTGACGTCATTCCCTATATGTATTAGCGAAATCGTGTCAGGCTGACGGGGACCACAAAAATAACTTGTGATGATATACCACTCTATACTTATCTAGCCTTCTCCTAACTAGAATGGGTCGGTTTCTAGGTAATCATATGGCTATCATTTCGCCCCATCATGTGGGTATCGGTATACTATACGGAGCAAACGTTTCCTTGATTATTGGTAATGTAATATCGACATAACCAGACCAGTGGTCAGACCTTTGAGTTTATGGTTATCAGCATCTGACAAGAACATGAACAGAAATGCGAGACTGCTTATGAAATAGATCTTGTAAGCGTAAAATAAGAGTCAATCTATCCAAGATTGCAAATCGGTAATCATAACATGTGATATCCCTCAGATAACTGAGGGACAGCATCGTGAATCCATTCACTTAAGTGAATGGATTCACCTTTACAAAGACGACGATGCTGTCAGGAAGAGCCATATGTCCAGAGAGAAGAATAGCCTGAGTTGATTGATCGAATAACCCATCAATGGGCACATGGCAAGCTTCTGTTTTTTAGCCAAACTTTTCCTATAAACCACTCAACTAACCAAACAAACCATCCAGGATTAATGATCACACCGCGATATTATTTACGGAAATAAATAAAAATGATAACGTTCCCCGTTAGCCCGATATTGTGTGTGATAAATTTAAAAGCGTCTTGGTGCCATTTTTCATGGCAATATTGTATTTTTTCATATTGTTTGTTTCGTTGTTATTGTATATAACATTATTTTCAGGCGTCTCCTCTCCGCGGGTGCCGTTTTAATTTTCCGCTACGTTTTAAATTTATATGTTCCGAACTGTGATTCTGGATTTATGGTAGGTATTTCGTTTTTAATTTCTACTAATTCGTTGTCAGAAATTTAACGTACTTATTTCATCTTGTGTTGAATTTTGTTCTTAATTTGAAACGATTACGCTTCAAACTAATAAAGAGATCTGTATGACTTATAAAGAAAAACGTTGGCCTCTCAAACAAAAAAGTTTTCGCAATATAAAGAAAAAAAAGCAGAAAAATCATTTTGTAAAAGTAATAAACCACGTGAAGTATCCCAAAACGTGACCCCATCATATTATGTTCTGATCGTGAAAGTTTAAAAAAGACAAACCCAACCAAGTCTGCGAAGTCCACTCAATGCTTATCGAAACAACAATTCAGATACGACGGTTATAGGATTCGGCGGGAACATAAATATTTTTAAATTTGGAACAATATGGCGGACAGCGGGTTGCCATAAATCTCAAGATGGCGTAATGCGAGAATGCACGTTTAGAATTCTTTATGAAGGGATACAAGCTTTAGTTTAGATCGCATTGAGGAAAATAAATTGCTTTTGAATGTTTATAGGTTCTGTAACGTCAGATTTATTTTATTGCTGTTGAAAATGCTCGGCACTCTACAATGCATATTCCATTTTCATGCATGCACAATATGATTTTATGCGGTCAGGTGTATTTCGCGAATGATCTATTCATTATTTTGTTGAAAAATGACCATTGTGTTCTTTTATTTACATGGAATTGCAGGAGTATAAAAACCTGCTCCCACTCTACAGCCACTACGGACATAATTTAGGAAACTATTATTGGTAATTGTACATTACTAGTATACGTACGTAGATATTAATCGAATGGTATTAATGAGTGGTCGGCGGCGTCCTGGTAATGGGAACAGTGCAAACGCATTAGTGCATCGTTAACCAAAACGATTGTACGGCCATCGGGAATTTGAAGAAATGGCGCGTTAACGGAACGACCCTAAGTATGTGCGGTTCCGATTGCTAACTAGGTATCGGGAATGGCTTTACGTATTTTATACGATCTTATTTAAAGCTTAAGAGGCCTGCGGAGCATGCGAATTGCATACAAACGTAATACCAAAATAATTTGCAAATCAAACATTCTTAAGGTACTTAGTGTGTATTTATTTTCATTGGATTACAGAATATATAGGTTCCCAAACACATATTTTGAATGTACACCGGTTTAACAAGAGTTATGAGAAAAATAAATTTTCTATAGAAATTTTAAATTCCACATATCTTTTCTTTATAGCATTTTTTTTTCAAAATAATTTTTCGGAACATAGATATTCTATAAAACAATCGAAACATATACGTACTAGCTTAAGAATATGTTTGATTTTCATATTATTTTGGTATTACGTTTGTATGAAAACGCATGCTCCGCCGGCCCTTAAAGCTTTCGTACCAGCAAATCAGTGATCGTAATAGTACTTATACTTCTATTCTTCATTCACTTCATTCATTCCTTTTGATTTTTTATCAAGACTTTCTCAGTAGCAGTCACAGAGTTTAAATCTGTGCTCGCCGATCTGTGCTCGCTTTCTTGTACATGGAATTTTAACATAACTATCTAACAGCTGCACATTTCATTCACTGATATGTCTACTTTCACTTGATACAAGTACTTATCAGAAAGTTTAATGGCATCAACACTCACAAAATAAGAGGAAACTAAAATTACTAGCAAATTACTTCCGCAACTTGAATAGCGCACTTCGTTTTCAACGCGCTCATCAATTAATTTTATAAAGGCCCTTTGACAAAGACGTCTGCTGGGATTTTAAATCAAAAAGACTGATGCTGTGTAAAGTAATGAGAGATTGGTTGATTACTCCCGGTTCGACGGTGTGCCAAACGACACTGGTCCCGCCTCACTGCCTCGGGAACCTTTTTAATTTTCCGCTAGCCGTCAGATTTATATGTTTTCAGTGCGCCCGTCAATTTCCACGATTTTTAATTTAAGTGGTACGATGGCTCCAAAAGGCGGTTCTTAACACTTTTTGTGATTTATTTTTATAATGATTCATAGACGGTGTTTTTAAGATAATTGTTCCTGGAGTGCTGCGTCTGTTTGTTCTTTTTTGGGAGCGCTTTGCGGTAAATTGTTTGTTTATTTTTGGGGTATTGTGTCTGTGTTGAAAATAAATGGTTAGGAGTCTCCCACGCGACGTTTGCGTTTAATGAGGTAAAATAATGAACCTAAGGACTAAGTTAACTGAATGATCATTTGTCTATGCCTTCCAACCTTCTTCAAAATACATGATAAATCAATCTACTCGCGTCCTGATATTTCATCCCGTTACTTAACTATCTCTGGATCATCCATTGAGATCACTGTGCATGAGAGCTAACCTACGTTACATATCTATATTCTATATAACCGAGCGATTGCTCACAATGGTTATCTCTCAACCTACCTGTATCGGCAATAACTCCAAGTCACGTGGAACACCCCTTTGATCCGCGTAATGGATGATTTGACTAGCGTCGTCCAGTATCTGCTCAATGTAGTATATCTATCGGTAGCTATATCTGTATTTATGTACAAGACTGATCACATTACCTGTGCAATCCAGTGTGATGTAATTTATTAGGGATAGTGCAGAAATGAAGTTGGCAACTAGCACTTCGACCGCGTCCAAGAAAAAATGTGATAGCTAGTATGCATGATATAAATACATATAATTTATAACCTCCTTATTCGCACCTACGAATAATGTAGCATTTTGCCAGTGACAGTTTTTGTAGAATTTAATCAGTCTTTCCGGAAATTACCCCATACATACAAACTTACATTTTTACAATATTAAGTGTATTAGGAATATCAATACCAAATTATTCCAAGCTACATTCGCTCACATCATTATTTATAACGATCAAAAGTAGATTGAACCAGTTTTCCACGTTTATTGACCTCCTGATTGTGGTATCAGATTAATGTTCAATCGATGTTGGTAATTGAGTCTATTTCTTGACTTCACTGCCATTATAAGGTACCTGTTCGCTTCGCTTTTCTACCCTTTGCGGTACGCGTTTGTACTCAGCGTACTTCACTGGTTTCGTATGTTTTTCAATTTGGAAATGATACTAAACGTTAAAGTCTACTTGTCACTTGTTAGTGTTCTTTATTTGAAGCGAATTTTGATCTCTTCTATTTTTAAATTTCATTGCCTGTTTTACTATTGTTAAATCCAAACTCCTTGTTACAAACCTCAACTGAGCTACTTAAAAAAAAACAGTCTGGATCATTTTATCCCGTACAAATGGTCCTTTGAGCCAAGTCTCCGTATTGCGTACGTACATCTTCAAGGTTCGCAAGACGCTAGGGGGGACTCCGGAAAATTGCAAACATAAAGTTTCTAATCGACGGATCTTTTATTCCCTAGCTTTCGAGATACAGCCCATTAGCTCTGTAATGGGGGGATGTTCAAAATTTATTTTATCATCTCTTGGCACGTGATGTCTTTGTTTTAGTGGGCAGACGGTCTGAGCAGACGGTTGATTTATTGAAGTCATAATTCAAAGAAAAAAATACAAAATGTGATGTTGATATTAAATTGTAATTACTAAACAAAGCTGGAATAAGATTAAGGTTGATAGGAGGGGCTGGAGTAAATAGGGATTGCGTAATGAGGTCAAGGATTAAAAAAGAATACCAGAATGGATTTTCTCAGAGTCAATGAAGATTATTTCAGACTTTAAAATACAAGGCCCTACAACTTTTAATACATTCAAAGAATAATACAAACAAACCCATGCCCCAAAAATTCAGTTGCGTCGGAAGAAAACAGGAACCAGATAGCTTTAGCTCAAAACTTCCACCCAGTAGTAGCTAACAGCCCGACAAGACCATCCCGAAGTCTGTTTATAGCAGATATATGCGCATAAAGTCGAAAACAGTCATATCTCGTAGCAAAGGAAACCAGAAATTCTCTCACAACTGCATCCTGACGATTTCTATTCAAACGCGGGGCTGCGGTACACTCGCGTGCAATTTATATGTCTCTCGCAGCGGGAGTCACTCATACATTACTGGCATTAGGACAACCGCGATAGTCCGCACTAGCGAGCTAATTTACGCGGCGAACGAGAAAATGGCGGACTCCATTCTAATTTTTGAATTTGGAGCGATAAGTAGAGTAGAAACTGTGAGTATGTTTTGAAATACTTTGTGGAATTAAAGTGTCGGTTTGCACACGAAATAGGTTTCATTGTTTAACTTTACATAAAAGTTATACGTTAATTATTTGACCCCAAGGCCCATTAGTCTGTAACTGAATATCTGCAGTTATTCAAAAGGTGTAAGAGCAAAAGCCTATTATTGATTTTTTTGAGCGCGCCCGTTAACGAACTTTTAAAAGGATAAGTTACTAACAACCTATTAATTTGGCGCATTCATTAGTAACTTGGGGGAGAACTCGGCACTAATTTAATAGGATCGGATTCGAATGACGACTCAATCAAGAGCAGGACCTCGACAATTTTAACCCTAAAACGTTGAACAAAGACCAAACCGAACACAAAGGACCATCCCTTTTAAATGTAAATAGACTAACTAAGTTACTTGACATTAACCGTCAAGGGTCGTGAAATATTAACGAAACACAATAAGAGTAAAGACAAACCAGTCTACTTACTAGTGTGTGAAATGAAAGCGACTACAAGAGTTGTGAAGTTGTGCTATAAATCCAGGCTATGTCTTGGCAAAGATATTTGTGTAACCACATCGTGCGACAATAGACTTTAATGTTTCACAGGTAAGAGTTTTAGGAAGTGTTTGGCGAAGTTTGTCAGCGGGCACAGGCCCAAGGGAAAGTGTTGTCAAGGAACAAGGATAAGTCGGGATTGTCGCAAGGCTCGTCTGTGAGGAAATTACAACTAGTATAATACAAAGAGGCTTCAGCATTCGCGTTTCTATTCGGAACTTTCCGCGGGATTATGCGGTAATGTAGGTAGATCTAGTTAGTGTTGTGTGGTTGGTAGTTCTGTTGAGGGTTCTTGAGGGTACGAGATTGACTTGGAATTAAATTAATTGATGAGTTTTGGGGGTGGTAGGATTGTAGCTTTTAACCAATTGGGGGTTTGTACTAACTGATATTAGTTACTGATGGTTTAGGCAACACTGATTTGTGTAAGTTGAGTGTCGATATGTCACCGTAAAATTGTCAAACACGTTATATTACAATATAACGTGTTTCTGTCTAGCGATATTGTAAACTCTCGAATTATTGTCTACTGAACATACGTAAGTATCTCTGCCCCCATAATCGGGACTTAGGGCCCCGTTAGGTTAGTTAGGTTCCTTTAAACTCTGGACTCGGAATAGACTACGCTTTTTAGGGGAATATTAAGTATTTTAAGGTTAGGTTATATTAATCGATATTTCTCAGGAATGGTACAGTATCTTTTCATGAGAGTGGTACCACTGGGTAAGGGGGACCCCTCCTTCCCTCCACACCGCGTGATTTGACTACCATCGCATGCATTTCACGAAAAATAATGCGTTTTATTGTAAGCAATATGTTCATTTGACAATAATTCGAGAGTTTACAATATCAGTAGAGAGATTACAGTATAACGTGTTTGACAATTTTACGGTGACAGATGTATCTATTAGAGCCCTCAAGAATTGTTTTGTTCTTAAAAGTCTTATGTTTAAAAAGCGTAGAACATCCACAACCTATTGTGTTACCTATTGAACTGACAATTCGCTCAAAATTGTTGAAAGCCACTGATCAAGAAACACACATATTATGCCTGTCATTTTGGTAGTTAATTGTGTCATTGCCTGAACGACCGTAAGGTCGACCCGGATTGCGTAAAGTGTTATTTGGTTTTTCATCAGAAATAGGCTTGTTAACTGAAAAAATCGAATTAGTCCGTCACTTAGATTATCAAAAAATATTTGACCCGTATTTTTTCCTTTGTCACATAAACCAAAATTGACGAAGATACGACGCTTTTAAAATTCCCAATACGTCACTGTTCGGTATCATTCTTAGTGAGTTCTGACGTCACGAGCCCCCACTCCCGAGTTTCGTTTTATCTTTGTCAATATTCGTTGATTTACAAAAACAAAAAATACGTGTCCATTATTTTCCAATACTCTAATTGACGGACTAAATAGATTTGCAATTTATTGATGGTGGAAACAAGCCTATTTTCAGTAGATATCATGGAATCAGGATTGGGGATTTTTACCCGGTTTCTTGCTCTCCCCATATTATTACATGGGATTTTAACACAACTGGTGAAACTGTTAGGTACGACACCTCTGTTCCTCTCTCCTCTTCGGGAATTACAGGGGTGATCTAAAAATTAAATAAATTACATTTTACAATGTAATTTACATGTTAAAATGATAACAAGCTAGCTTGGCCGACCGTACATAGTTATGTGCGCAACAAATCGTCATAAGACGCCCTATACATACCCCAATTCTTATAAAAACTGAAAACGTAAAAAACATTTCGTCGTCCCAATCGTATAAAAGGCGGTAAACAATAAAAAGCTGAGGATTTTCATTTGATGGACGTGAGACGATTATACAGATTACCGACCGTTTATGTGCAAACGCTTCGCGAAATAAAACCGCGGAAACAGAACGCTTTTCCGAAATATTATCATTAAAAATGTTTATGTTCCCTTCCTGGTTACCTTGTGTTAGTAATAAAATATTTATCAGGGATTGATTGTAGCAGGACTTTATTTGAGTGAATGGTTGTTTTTATTTTAATGATGGTGTGGAATTTGTTTTTTCAGGGAATATTTTGTGGCATGTGTTGTAACATCACTATTTAGTATGTAATTAGTCTATACATCACTAGTCATTGTCTATGATAGTGAACACTTCCTATGGCTGTCTTACTGTGAAGCCCGTCTGTGATACTTTACTATGTAACCCTCGTGTTAATTAACCAAGTCTTCTGAAGATATCTTTAATTTTAGTAACTGACTAAACTGTGATTAAACGAAATGTGGTCCTTTTGGGATTCCATAGAAAGCGAAAACAAAGACAGAAATTAGTACCACATTAACTACTACTTACATTATTACAAAATATGCTGTTTTACCTGAACCCAAAAATAGGATATAAGTACTAAGCCGATTTGTACTCCAAAAGCATCGAACTCCATTTTAATACAGAACCCAATGTTACACAGTAACTCTTCCCTGTTGTAAAAGTATTGATCTCCGAAATCCCCAAAAAGTTTGATTATTACACATTCAAAATTAAAACCCCCTTCATGTTTTAGTCAGAGATCAAGCTTAGTTGCCGTCTGGTAATCCGATTTCATTCACCAAGTAATGAGCACCATTAAACATACAGCATCATAATTCCAAACTGGATTAAATTCATACCTCACTCACCCAAAAACTATCTGTATCACGAGCATTTACAGTTGCGATTTCCTTAGCGACGTTCATCCAGATATCGAATTCAAATGGAATGGAAGACTCAACCTTTCAAGCGAATTTGAAGTTTCAACGATCGGCGATGGAGTTCAAATTTGCTTGACAGATCCACCTCATGTACAATTCATTTTAGACCTGAAAAGATATGCCGAACCGGGTGCAGACGAAATATGAGGATTAAATTCCTGTACTGCACTTAACAAGACTAATTTATGCAAGGATGCCTGCAACGTGGGGTATTCGACTTAACTAAACTAATTGAGAGGTAATGGTTGTTTCGTAGCAATATGTTTGCTCATTGTTGTTTGGAAATGTTTGTTTAGAGTTTTGAAGAGGGGTAAATAGTTCTGGTTTAGGTGTTTTTTCTTTTTGTCATGGTGTTACTAGATTTTGATGAAATGCTACAAAAGATGCTATTTTTTGTACCAGTATGGATGAAATATTTTGTACCCCAAGTCTTCAATTCATCATCATAATCATCACTTCCACCGAAAGACGTCGGACATAAGCCTCCCCCAAGTGACGCCACATTGGCCGGTCCGATGCGACTCGCATCCAACGGATTCCCGGAACCTTCACCAGGTCATCGGTCCCCCTAGTGGGAGGTCTTCCAACGCATCGTCTTCTGCTTCGCGGTCGGTTCTGCGAGCAATGTGCCCTGCCCACTAGCACTTATGTTTGGCTTTAGTCTTCAATTCCTTTCAAAACATGCTGAGAGAAAAAATAAATAAACAGGAAAATGTCCCATTTATTTTTCTGAAATAACTTTTTATTCTGTCTTTGTTTTACTACCTCATAAGTAAATTATGTAATATATTGTTTCAATAGAGTAATGGGTAGATTTTTCAGTGTCGCGTTAGGGATATTTACATGTTGGCAACGAATTACACGGCAGGCTTGCGACGACGTGGCGTTAAATTGCTTTCGGATGAAATAAGGACGTGTTGCACCTACCAATCTTATTTTTATATTGTAGTATTCTGTTTTTTTTTTGTTTTTATTTGTGATCGAAATTTGAAATAGTTTAAAGTTTTGATAAGACAGTTGGTTGTTCTATTTTATAATCTATGATTTGAGTTTCCTTTTTTTCCTGGTTAATGGAAGTTCTAAATTTGAATGAATAAAACCTGATTTTGATATTCTGTCTTATATTTACAGTGTATATATGTCACCGTAAAATTGTCAAACACGTTATATTACAATATAACGTGTTTTTTCTCGCGATATTGTAATGTCTCGAATTATTGTCAACTGAACATACGGAAGTATCTCTGCCCCCATAATCGGGACTTGGGCACCCACCCGTTAGGTTAGTTAGGTTCCTTTAAACCCTGCACTCGGAAATAGGGGCCCCGCGAAGCGGGGCTCCGCCGACTACGCTTTTTAGGGGGAATATAAAGTGTTTTAAGGTTATGTTATATTAATCGGTATTTCTCAGGAATGGTGCATTATCTTTTCATGAGAGTTGTGCCACTGGGCAAGGGGGACCCCTCCTTAACTCCACACCGCGTAAGTTGACTACCATCGCATGCATTTCACGAAAAATAATGCGTTTTGTTGTAAGCAGTATGTTCATTTGACAATAATTCGAGACTTTACAATATCGCTAGAGATATTACAATATAACGTATTTGACAATTTTACGGTGACATATACAAGCTTTGTGCTAGCCATCATTTGCAGAATCAGCATAGAGATTTCTCACTGCTGGGACACAAACCTCCTTTCTATGAGAGAGAATGGGCTTTAATCTACCACACAGTCATAACGCGGCTTAGTAGATATCACCGTTCGAATTTTGTTCAAGGACACAAACTAAATGTGGGAGTAAACAAAATAAATCATATAAATAATTCCGTTGAACTTTGCATAAGACAATGGAGTGTGCAAGGGTACTTTTACGTAGCATAGCATTATAATCTTTTACGTAAATATTGTTTGTTATTCCTCGTATTCTCAAAGAACGAGAGATACCGCTCGAAGCTATATTTACGCACAAAAGGAAACCAGTGAACGATGTCTAAAATCCATTCGACAAAGCTCAGGAAAAACGCGACACAAGAGAAACTCAAGAGAATCGAAAAGAAAATACTTTCTGATCCAAGCTAGCATTGAGACCTGGATTCCGAACAAACGGCTAGATCAAGTCTTATTCGGGCGTAAACGCTCGTATTGTACGTACTAAAATTTCCATCTTTGAAAATCTAAGAGACCTCGCCCACTGCGTCTCTTTGCAGCGATGCAGCATACACAAAACAGCCTTGATGTTGTCGCTGTCTGTGTACGACCACGTCACCTCGTTTCTGTATCGCTTCAGTTGCGATACAGTCGCGCGTCTGCATCGATACAGTAGTGATACATCTTTTCGCGACTTGCAAATGTGACACACGCACGATAGCAGCGACGCAAACGCGCGTGTACAAAACGCGCGACCGCATCTTTACAAAACATCGCCGTGAGCGAAGGCCCTAAAACGTGGAAAAAATCTAAATGGAAACGAACGATAAATAATTCGAATGTTGCGGTTTTTATTATAAAAGTGCGCTTCAAAAGGTTGTGAAAGCTTTCACGGCAATAAGTCTTAGCACAAAAGGCGATTATGCCTGTTCGCACGCTTTTAAGCGTTAAATAATAATAGGGGAAAATCTTAAACTTTTAAGTAGCCACATTTTGTACGGTTGCCATTGGTGGAAAACGTTTAGACAGGGTGATTCTGCATCAATTTTTTTATTTTCTAGAATCGTAAGTGGCGTCTTTTGTGCAGTGTTCATAAATAATAAATTGTTAGACAGATTATGATCACTCGTTGTATTTTATTTAAGAAAGATTTGCAACAAAAGACGTTCGAATTGTTACGTTAAAATAAGTGCCTACAACATACAATCTCGTAACCAAGTTGTAAATTTACTCAATTGTCGAAAACATTACATTTTAATTAACCCGAAAGCATTTTCCAGCACACTTGAACATCGACGAAACGAGAATTTCCCTCTAACTAATCTAACGCACGAAACTCCATGACAATGTTAATACCATTGGACGCCATTTTGAGGGGCTGCTTTAAGATGTTTACTTTCATATGAACGAGCATGAGATCCCGCCATTGTTTGCTCGGATGAATTTTCATTTATTTGCGTAAACCTACTCTCTTATGCTGTTTTCTTTTATTTCCGCCTGCTGTTTGACGATACTGCCATTTTGTTGAATTATTGACGATCTCCAGCCATGATATAACCATTTGTAATGTGTTTCATACAGTACGGTTGGTTCTGTAATAATTTACGTATGTCCCACTTTTTATGTACGCTCGGGAGAATAATAAAAACCGTTGTATTTTGTCGCCAACTTTTTTTGTGTATTGTGGAATTTATTTGATGAAAATTAAAATTTATTGGTGTATAAATTTTTATGTGGTTTAACTTATGCATGGATTTTAACAAATAGTCTGGTGTTAGCATTATTCTTTAAGATGGGTTTTATTATGTTAATTTTCATCTCATTGGACTTTTAGTGACACTGGCTGACAAAACACTTCCAATTATTGATGTACCTATTGAGTTTTAGACATACTCCTACTCTTTAAAGACATAATATACATATAAAACGGTAAGAAAAATACCAAACAAAATGCACACCATTCAAAACGCAAAGTCAATAAGAATACCAATCAGCTAATTTCAGATAGCCAGTCAATCCACACATCGAAAAGCTATCGTTCAATATGCAAAATCGTCAAACACCGAAGGGGTTATATTTATTTACATTACAAATATAATACAAATGGCGTGGACGTGTTCATTTGCAGATTAAATTCTCTCTCGAGTCTGTGAGCCCACGATAACGGGTATTAATATCGAAAATATTGAAATATCGTGTTAATTTCAAAATGTTTTGCGCTTTTAGAAGATATTGGCTACCGAGAATGTATTGCAGAATTGACTAATAAATATTTTCAACTAGCTTTTGCGTGTTATACGAATGTTAATGTTGTATTCCTCGGGAACAGCACTTTTTTCGGGATGAAAGTTACTCTATGTCCGTTTCTGTGCACCTGACAACGTATATGGACAATTTCGAGATAGACGATCCGTTCAGTAGTTTTGGCGTAAAATTGTAACAAACAAACTTACCTATAATAATAGTAATAATAATAGTTAAGATAACCTGCCTTGGGGTTACCTTAGTTATAATATTAGTTAAGATAGTTAGGATAAGGAGGACAGAATTAAAAAGGAGGTATCCTAACACTGGTTTGTTTTCTACAGCTAGATAATACTAAGTTAAGTTCACTACACAAATACGGCTCAATGTAACCCCATAACATTAAACTCTGACTCGTACTCAAATAATAAACCTACAATCAATTGTATTGATTTATCTGCACTATTTCGTTATCAATCGCATTTGGCCATCGATTGGATCCAACCTACTATTGCCGCTAATGTTAGTAGTCGGGGACATGCAAGCTCGGCTATCTGTGGTTGCCTACAAATTTCGATAGCTCCATGATAGGAATTGGACGACAGTAAAACGGTATTTATTGGTAATCCCTGTGCCTATTTCCGAATCAGATTAGAATTTTTGGAACGTGGTGACTGGCTGCTGATTTTTGAAAATTAAAGCGATCTGAATTCATAACATAGTAACCACATTTCGCGCTAGTAATGTTCAGGTCAATCAGATTCCATGTAAAAATAGGAAGACTTTTTTGACATCAACTGGGCACAAAGCCTGGTCTGAATTCGTGCAGTGTTTGGTTTTAAAGTCAACGTGTAAATTGTAATTTGAATTAAAAACCTCTTCCTTTTGAGAATTCGGTTAAAAATAAAAACTCTTTCACGTCATTTTCTTGGAGCAAATTATAAAACATATGAAGACGAGTATTTATCGCGAATTTACCTTTAATTTAATCCCGACGTTTCGACCGGATTGCACCAGCCGTGGTCGTGGGGAGACTGAAGTATTGGAGGTACCGCGACAGCAAAGTGAAGGCGTTTATTCAACTACCCTCACTCATCTTCATAAATGTTCGCGATAAATACCCGTCTTCATATGTTTTATAACGTGTTCTGATCGTGAAAGTTTAAAAAAGCCGCTTTCACGAAGCAAGTTTGAGTTTAAAATAATTAAGACTCAGATCGGTCATTACATTGTCATTGGTCATCGGTGCGCGATAACGTCTAATAAAGAACATCACAAACGTCAATATTACAAAATATATCAATCACCCCAACAATGGCGTCGTAACATTTTCTTTTGAAACGAACATTGAACGGAAGCCATAGGACCTGCATCGAGTAGACATCGGACAAAGCCAGGGGCTGACAACAGTTCCATTTACGTATTGTTAGGGAGTTGCAACAATGACAATGTTCGCCTGACCTATTTGTGGTGCAGTGCAATATTGAGAGCCATCTGAGCGAAAGTTTTGAATATCGCTTTTTTCGGTGTGTGGTTTTAATTTTGTGTGTTTTATTTTGTGATAGGATTATGTCATAGGGGTTTGGAACGGCGTTTCAGAGTTTACTTACTCTATTATATGGATAGTTTTTGGAATACCCATAGCAGAACATCTCGTCTATATTCTACTCCAGGTAGCTAAAAAATAAGAGCCGCTGGGGTCAATCTTTAGGTTAAGTCACGCTTGCCTAGGTTTGTCTGTGGATGGGTGATCACCCATTACATACCGAGTTTCCTCCGTGCCTCGTTCATTAGTCTCGGCTGTCGTTCGTTGGTCTCGGTTGTCATTTGTAGATCTTTGACAGTCGTTACAGGTAGTCAGTAGCCCAGAAAGTCTAACATCCAGTCATAATATGAGGTATCGTATTACCCAGTACTAACTGGGTTGTGAAGGTCAGATAGGCAGTAGCTCCATGTAGAATACTGGTATTCAGCTGCATCTGGTTAGACTAGAAACCGACCACAACTTAGTTGGGAAAAGGCGCCGCAGATGATGATGATAATGATGATGATGTAGCTCTTTAAAACATTCAAATGTCAAATAAATAAATAAAATAAACATCGCAGGACATTAACACACAGCGCCATCTAGTGCCACACTAAGCAAGGCTTGTGTCGTGGACACCAAATAGTTGATATATTACATATACAGTTTTTTTTTGTAAATACATACTAATTATACATATGACTCGGAAACAAATGTCCATGCTCATCACACAAATATTTGCTTCCTACCGGGATTCGAACCCAGGACCCTAAGAACGTAAGGCAGCCTCACTACCACTGCGCCAATCGGGTCGTCCCATAAATAATAGTCGTTTCCCAGCGATAATTTTTGCGTAGGGTTACTTAGATTGATGTACTTATTGCTTGCTTGACGGTTTCGGGAAGAGTTCGTTTACACCCTGTATATAAAGGTACAATCATTTGTTGTGTTCTAGTTATTATCTCCAAGCAACACAATGCAATGTTCTTTGTTCTAGATTAAAAATTCCGTTTCCACTCTCCTCAGTGGACTATTATCATGCCTTTCGGCTGCGTAAAGGGGCCAGCGGAGTATGCGTCGTTCAAACCCTAGGGAACCTAGATATTCTGTAATCCAATCAAAATAAATACTACCTTAAGAATATGTTTGATTTACAAATTGTTTTGGTATTACGTACTACGAACTACGCAATAGAGAGCAGCGGTGGCCCAGAGAGAACAGCGGTGGCCCAGAGGTGGCGGCCCCGACTTACGAACAGTAAGTCGTGGGTTCGAATCCAGACAGGCGCATTACTTTGTGTAATTTATTTCATCACCGCTGCCCTCAAAACGGTGAACGAAAACATCGTGAGGAAACCGGCATGTTCTAGAACGAAAAAAAAGTTCGAAGACATGTGACATCTACCAATCCGCACTAGGCCCGCGTGGTAGATTATTGCCCATTCCCTCTCATTGAGAGGATGCCGTGTCCCAGCAGTGGGAACATTATAGGCTGATGATGATGATGATGAACTACGCATGCTCCACAGGCCTCCTATGGGTCTTTTTTACACCCTTTATGCACCAAGTCGCATACCTACTTAAATTATGTACTTATACTTGGTTTAAACCACATAATATTCAACAACAAGTCATTAAACAAAAACATTTCGTTCACTACATTCTCCCTACATAATGTGCGTACAAGGAGCTTCGTTAAACGAACACGGATTTAAGCGATGTGCCTTATTATATATATGTTACATTAATTATATGGAAAATTAATTACGTTAATGTAGCCCTGAAGATATTTGCACACATATAGAAGGAACTTTCTGACAACACGTTGAGACTTGAGCTTAAGGCGACTACATGAGCTAAACGCGAGATTTATAATGCCTAAAAGTATATGATTCACTGCAATAAACAAAACCAGAAAATTATATGATATTCTTCAGGATATATGCTAGTATGATAGTGTTTTGAAAACATAATAAGTACAATTAATTTACCTCGATAAAAAAATCACGAACTTATCTCTTAAAAAATATTTCAACGAATAAAAGCTATACATGCGATCATTCTGATTTATTGGCAAATCATTCTACAAGCAACATATTAGCATCATAGTATTCAATTTTTTTTAGATTTGTTCGTACCACTTTGTAGTGCAAGTTGATTAAAACACTATTGTAACAGTATTTCAGACGAAGTTTGAACGACAACAAATATAGTTGCTAATTTAGCTCCTGTAGTTGCTTTAACCCGAATGCTGCACGCTGGCTTTCGGCATGTGCTAATGTTTAGGTAGAAGTCGAAAGCGCGGTGTACTGGGTTAACCTTCTATTTGTGTGTGGCAGCGATAGTGTTAAACAAATGTTGAGGTTGTTGTGGGATTAAACAGAAGAACGCTGGTGTACCGTTCAATAAGGTAGGTGTTATAAGGTTAACAAAAACTACCACTAAAAAGCCTCCTCCTATTTTTGAAGTCGGTTAAAATTGTAGGAGTTTCTCAACATAAAGCAGGGTAACGTATTAATATTAAGTTTGTATATTTTTAAAAACGATTCACAAAAATAACAATTAAGTCACATGACTAAGGTCCATGTTCACCGAAAAGATAACAGTCTGATTATCTAAAAACAGCTGTCACTGTGACATGTTCCCATACAAAAATGCGTCTGAAACAGCTATTTTAGATCATCGGAACGTTATCTTTTTGGTGAACATGGACCTTAGTAATTTAGTTGCTGGATAACAAGACACTTGACAGCTAAGCCGTGAAACGGCTGGAAGCTATGACATTTGTTACGTTCCATTTCTAACAAAAATGTAGCTTATGTTACCCGTGTTATAATACAAAATCGATCGGCACCTTACTCATCAAATTAGGATGAATAGTTAGACGATACACAGGAACACCCGTAAATACAAACATACATAGATTGCTTAACTCGTAATCCTTTCGTAATCGGGTGAAAAGTTAATGTTTCAACAATTTGGTATTATTTTATGAAAATGAAAATGTATCTTACTAACAATTGAATCGTTTATTGGGGTAAAGATCGATCGATCCATTAAACACTATCATTACGACCAAACATAAAAAACGGGAGTCGGCTATTTATAATGCCGTTAGCATTAACTTCCAGTATAAAACATACTATTCAGCTTTCCAATGTCTGTTTTAATCCTTTAGTTAACTTAATAATCTAAAGAACCAAGTTCTTCACCAGACTAATATTAGAAAAGCAAATATTAAACATCCCGCTCTAAAAACGGATAAGACAAAGTCGCCCAGACTTCAAACATTTCATACACTCGATAATAAGCTCTAAAACAAACTTCTGTGTTACGTGAAACTTGCACCTTAAACATACTGTGCTAGAATGTTTCTAACTTTAGTCTAGAATGTTCCGAACTATACAAACATGGAGGCTTTATCTCTTCTGTGTGCGGAGTGAAGTAATTAGTTCCGAAGATCATTAAATTTGCATGACAGTGCCGTTTCCTTAGGGCAGATGGTTTGTTCGACGATGCTCAGATGTTCTCGGACATTGAAATGCACCCTTCGACAATAAAGATAGGCTCAACTATTCTTTGCGGTCTGAGCATGAATGTGAATGAATATTCAAGTGTTGTTTTTAAAATTCTAAGTGCTGGTGTTGATGGTAATGATCGTTTTGCCTTGTTTTCCTCTTTTGTGGCACTTCGGTGTCAAAGTATTATTATGAAAAAAGGATAAAAGGAACCCTAAAGATGATTTTAAAATACCTATTCAACGACACTTGACATAGTTCATTGACTATTTTTTTCATTTTGGCAATATGGCGTCTGGTTGTCGCTGTGGTGAATTTTGATAGGTCATGTCTTAAGTGATTCATTTGGTCTCTAGAACGCCACATAGAAACAAACATACATAGACTGATAAACACATCCTCCTTTGCGTCGCGCAGTCGGGTAAAAAGATGTAAACCTTTATAGTTACGAGTATTATGTGCGTATCGACGAGCACATGCTATCGTAACGTAACAGGTCGTTGTGTGAACACAATGGGCAACAATTTCGAGTTCAAAAAGTCATTGAAACACGTACCGTCATTTCCGATATTTATGTGCGGCGCATAATCGCGGCATTTGTATCGGAAATCCATAATTACGGGGAAAGAACACATCCATTTAGAATTAATATTCAAAAAGCTTGTGTCGATAACGACCCCCGATGCGTGATAGAGATAAAATTTCAAATTCCATTGTTTATCCGACAAAAATTGGGTCATAAAGTGGGAGTTATCGTTCCCTGAACCCCAATCACAATTTCAGAAAGATACATAATATATTTCACTGCCCTTTCTTGTGGAGGTTTTTTTTAAATATAGGCAACATGGCGGTTAAAAAGGTTCGCTATAAATCGCGTGGGCATATGTGAGGCATGCCCAGGAACATCGCGCGTTTACTGCTCTTTAGACGGTTTTTGATTGTGCCTAGGGTAATTTTATGGTGGTTGAACATTTTTATTGTGGCCGCATCTTTGAGATTTGCGGTTAGTTTATAAATGTTTTGTACCGGGGATGAATTTAAATGAAGTTGTTTTGGGAAACAAGGAATGTTACCCTTATATTTTGATTGTAGATTGTGAAACTCCGAGTAAACGTTTATATTTTTTTAACCCCCGACGCAAAACGACGAGATGTTATTTTGACGTGTCTGTGTGTGTCTCTGTGTATGTGTCTCTCTATCTGTGTGTGTGTCTGTCTGTGGCATCGTAGCTCACGAGCGGATGAACCAATTTTGATTTAGTTTTCTTTGTTTGAAAGGTGATTTAGTCGAGAGTGTTCTTAGCTGTATTAGATAAAAATCAGTCTAAGATGGCCGCCGCCACAAAATGGTAGATTACATATTTATTTAACAACTCCCTCAATATGGGTATCAAATGTAAGGGACTAGTAGAATAATATACTCTATATTGAAAGGGAATGAGGAATGTTATATTACTATACTACAAATCAGACGGAATTTCATTACGTGACGATATCTTGGTACTAAATCACACTACCCATAAGCCAAAAAAATACCTTGAAATTATGACCTAATGGGTCGGGCGTTTAACTTATGTATTAGTAACAATTGCATCAGTTGAACAGAACTGATGCGCTTTAATTTTGAACTGGAAATTATGACATCTTCAACCACCTTTATTAGAAATTACATAACATAACATCATACCAGAAATCCACGAAGGATTAGTCAGTGTACCTAAGTCCTATGTTATAGGGAGCGAGTCTTTTGCCTACAACTGGGCACAAATCCAGGGACTCGATTCTGCCATTACAATAGTGTCGGAGTAGTCGATCATTGATTTCATAATGATCAAGTTCTGTCAAATTTTGACAAGTTTGTTAATTCTACTATCATAATGGCGCACTTTTCAATGATCAACCACTTACACTTCATTGAAAGAAATGTCATAGAATGATAATCTCGTACATGCAATCTGGCATGAATAAATGTTTGCATTTAGTAGTCGATTTCGAAAACCATTTGTACTAAGGGTTTTATAATAATGACAATACGACAATTTTATTACGAGACCATTGACCGACCATAGTGAATTTAGCAGATTACGAACTTTAAGCAAAATGACAATGGGATGAGAATGGAATCGTGTTGGAGGGACGAATTTATTTAAATAGCAGAATTAGGCCCCTGACGCCATTAGACCAACGTGACGGTAATGAGAAATTCTGAATCAAATACTATAGTTCCTGCCACGAGAAGCTATAAATTTTATAAACACACATTCGGGTTTGCAACCTTCGGATCAAATGAAAGAATGACAGCGTCAGCGTGAACTTAGTTCAAAATGCCGACCCAAATGTTTACGTTCCATGATGTCAAATGCGTTCCAGTACCTCAAAACATAAGACGACAGTGCTTTATATCGCCAAAGTATAACCCGACCGAATTGACAAACTGAACTGGCAGTGGGCAGGGCACATTGTACGTATAATGGATAGCCGATAGGGCCGATTTTTTTTATTTATTTTTTATTTATTCGCTGCAGGGCTAGCATGGGCAGGGGATAAAACTTTTCTCCACCGGTTATTTCCACTGACAAGGGACAAGTCAGTAGAAATAACCGGTGGAGAAAATTTTATCCCCTGCCCATGCTAGCCCTGCTGGATGCGAATCGCACGGGACCGGTCAATGTGGCGACACTTGGGGGAGACCTATGCCCAGCAGTGGACGACTTTCGGCTGAAATGATGATGTTAGTTTCGTATTACACGTATGGTAATTTGACTTGATTGAATTCGGGAGTACTTATTGTTCATTGAATAGTCACTACGTATTTTAGTAGGAATTCTTTGTTTTCAAAAATTATGGTTTCTCGAGGCGCGGACACCTTTAGAAACACCCCTAGTCTCCGGAGAAATGACAAAAACCCAATACCCATGTGTAAATCAAACAAATGCCAATCTCTCCAATCAATTGTCTAAAAAATCAAACACGTTTATCAGCATTTGTTTCAATAACAAATACGATTGTCCTCCACGTCAGATATAGGTCGGTCAGAGCTTCGTGCCAGGTCGACGTTAGCGTGTCATTCCACTAACATTTTTCACAAAACGCCTGTCGCACGGTTGCATGCGAAATCGGTTTGATTCCACGAAGATATTTTGCCATACATGTCCGGGTTACATACAGGTTGGTCTTTTGTGAAATTGAGTGAAGGAGGTTTCTGTAGTTTGTCAAACAGAACTCGCTTTTGTCGTCGTTTTTTGCTGAATACATTCTCTTGACACCCGCTTTAACTTCTTTACCGTGTCTTATTTTGTTATGTTTTCTAAACGAAACAACGTCTGCTGTCAATGAATTTTAAATTTAGTAAACAAGGTATTGAAAAAATAATTGTGCTTGTCTTGCACAGGACAATGCCAGAGAGAGAATGTCATGCTCACTCAAATGTCTCGGTGATGGTGGCGGGTGTGTCGGGTCATTTAGTTCACTTCAATATGGTTGAGTTCAATGGTGCTGATACATGCGTCATGTTCGTGAACGGGCGCTGTCAATTGAGACTGGTCAACTCTTAGCTGCCACTGTTAATGTAATGTTATTTTTAAGTTGTTAATTTATTATATTCTCTGGACGCTATTAATATGCACGTCTTTCTACATCGCTCTCACATATTGTATAATCAAGATTGCGTATCAATATTTTGATTTAAAAGAGTGTACATGGAGTTTTTTGCCCCTTCTTCTACGCTAGGGAATGGGCAACAAGTCCGAGGCCATGTGCTTTTATGGGCCTCGGAATGCGCCACCGTCGGGATCCACACTGACGGAAGGAGGGGTATCCATCGGCGTCGAGTCGACGTTGAAGTACCTAGGACTCGTCCTCGACAGCCGGTGGAACTTCGTGGAGCACTTCCGACGTTTGGCCCCCAGGCTGGAACGGACCGGGGCTGCCTTCAGGCGGCTCCTGCCCAACCTTGGGGGGCCAAACGCCTCCTGCCGCAGGCTCTACGCGGGGGTCGTGCGGTCCATGGCCCTTTACGGGGCCCCAGTGTGGGCGCGTTCGTTGAAGCGGCGTGCCGCTCACTATCTGAACGCGCCCCAAAAAGTGGTGGCCGTAAAGATGGTCCGTAGGTACCGCACGATCTCTCGCGAGGCGGCGGGCCTGCTTGCCGGATTGCCGCCATGGGATCTGGAGGCGATAGTCCTCGCGCGCCTGCATGAGTGGCGAGCGGAGGTACTACGCCGGGGAGAAACTCCGCTGCCGCGGCAAATTGCCGCTCAGCGGACGGACCTCCGGCGCGATCTCATGGCGACATGGAGAGAGCGACTGTCGCAACCCCGTGCAGGGCACGCCACGATAGTGGCGGTAAGTCCCCTCTTTGAGGAGTGGCTGGAGAGGCACCACGGCGTCCTCGCCTTCTGCCTGACGCAGGTCCTCACCGGACACGGATGTTTCGGGAGGTACCTGCACCGAATCGGGCGGGAGTAAACGCCCGGGTGTCTCCACTGTGAGGATCGACCGGAGGACACGGTGGAGCACACGGTGGAAGTCTGCCCTGCGTGGGCGGAGCTCCGCCGTGTCCTCGTGGCGGCGATCGGCGGCGGCGACCTCTCGCGTCCGGCCCTGGTTCAATCCATGGTCCGGAGCGAGACGGAATGGGAAGCCGTCGCCTCCTTCTGCGAAGCAGTCATGCTAGCGAAGGAGGTGGCGGAACGCGAGAGGGAGAGATCCTCTCTTCCCAGCCGCCGCGGGAGACGCAACGGGCGTCGGGGGCCACGTGGTGGCTACCGGCCACCGTAGATGCGGGCCTGTGGACGGTTGGCTATGGGCTAGCTAGCCGTCCGTCCGTCTAACGACGACGACAGGCCGTGTCGACGGCGCGTTCGTGTTCCACGCGCGCCTCAAAGAGATGTCAGCATAAGGGGAGGGGCCCGCAAGGGCCGAAGCCTGCTGGGGTTGCGGGCCTGTTCGAAAGAGATACCGCGGCCCCGGAACGTAAAAGGCGAGGAAGGAACATGGATGGTTTTTAGTCAGTAAGAGTCTGACACTCCCTCCCGCTCCGCCCAGAGTGGGGGGGGGGGGTCATTTGATGATTTCCCATCCTAAAAAAAAAAAAAAAAGGAATGGGCAACTACAGTACTTTCTCAAGTTATTATGCCTTGTGACTGAGATTTTCTTTTTTGTAGTTTTGATTCAAAAGTGTCGTAATGGTCTAATTGAAATAAATGCTTTGAGTTTGAGTTTGACATAACACAATATCGTTAAATTAACTCGAAACAAAATTATACATAAAAATAAAAATAACCAATTGATCTTGTACGATGCTAAAAGCATGGAGCTCTAACATTTAAAAAAATCACAGCACAGGTATTCTGATAAGACCCAAGCATGAGACTTGCATACGTGACTTCCCACAAAGTGTTCCAGTGCGTGCCTATACAGGGTGTAAACCACCTCATCACAAAGCCGTTAACCAAGCATTCTGTACATCAAACTAAGTAACTTTACGCAAAAAATATTGCTGGGAAACAACCTTTTTTTGAGGTTATAAATCATCTTTTGTGGTAGAACTCAATGTAACGCACTTAAAACATTGTGCTGATGAATGGGTTGAATAGTACGGGGGTCGTGGAGGTGTTCAAAGTTAAAATATTAAAAAAAAAACTTGTCAAAAAGTTGTAACTTTGACCCCCATATCTCCGTAACTAGAAGGTTCCCAGGTATGGTGTAGAACAAAAAAATGATCGCAATGATGGGGAGAACAAGTGCCTTTCGGCTTCGTGAAGAGGTGTTTTACACGCTTTATATGTCTGGTAATAAGTGACATGATAATAAACAACTTTTAGTATGGGACCAAACCTGAAATCGCGAAAAAAAACCAGATGTTCAGTACATTTATGTTCGTCTAATGTACTGAACAGCTCATATTTCTTTCGCGATTGAGCCATGAGCACAATCACGTGTTAAAGTATCGTACACTAATTACCAGTCACCCTATAGAACCCAAATAGAGGTCTTACCATGGGGTATGATGACAAAGGAAAGCTTAACGAGACCTTATTTAATAAATAACCTCATGCTGTAGATAGAACTTACGTAAGACCCTGGCCTATTTCCGATTTGGTTGCGTGTCTCAAGATATAGAACTAAGACAATTCGATTCCAAGTAAATTTGTTTTTTTCACCTTCCGTTGACGACAAACGAATTTAAACAAGGTAATTTGGAAGCTTAGCTTTATATTTGCGTATCTATCTCTTATTGGCGGCCATTTGCATTTTTGTTGTTGTTTATATCTGGCAGTGAATTGAGGGCTGAAACCCCTCCGACACACTACATCGAAGTAGCAGAAAAGCTCTCTCCGGGACACTTTCTGCCATGGCCCACCTTGAAGACCCTAAACCGTTTGCGAAGTCAGGTGGGCCGCTGCAGATACAACCTGGTCAGGTGGGGTATTCCGATGAAGCCATGTGTGACTGCGGCGCCTCAACACAAACTATGGCTCAACTACTGTCGTGCACTATGTGTGGCTCCACCTGCACTCTGAGGAACCTTTCCGAGGCTACCCCCAACGCTGTAGAGGTAGCAGAGTACTGGTAGACAAAAATTTAAAAATAAAAAAAGGGGAAATCATCGACACGACGAAGAAGAAGATGTGGGAATTGAATAATTATCACTTGCTTCGGTAAAGGCAAACATCGTGAGGAACACAGCATGACTGAAAGATATTTCTCGACGGCTAAACACAGAAGATGAACACTGATAATAGTACATTATGGTACAAGTGTGTAATGTTGGTGATTACCGGAGGACGGTAATCATCAACACACACGTGAATCATACGACGTTTTTCAACACACTTGAGAATAAAATAATACTAAAATAGATATTTGTCCTTGGAGTTTTCAGGTAGTAAACATTCCATAACGTTAAGGGCTGCACATCTTATATCGGGCGGTGTACAAAATAAATCATTTTCTTCATAACTAGTACTTGTAGACATTTGAATTAATAAATAACTTTAATTTCAACAGTGAAAACGAGTTGTGATTTTTTTTTCGCAATGGCGGGAATAATTAATCAGTTTTCCTATGCGCGCGCATTTAACAATGGCGATCGGCCATAGACTAAAAGAATGAGGTTTCTTTTTTTTGGTTTTTCGCGGATAGCGTTTTAGTCACGTACGCAGTGGGGAATTCAAAGTTTTATTTAATACAGAGAAAACAAAAGTTACATTTGAGTGAAAGTTGTATTTATTAAAAACTTATAAGTTGAAATTATCTATGTATATACGAAGTTGCATGAAATGAGCAAGCATTGCGTCGAACTGTCCTGTGTTGAGCTAGATAAGCATGTAGTTGTGTGTGTGTACAGACCCCCAAACTATCAAAACTTTTCCTTATTTGAATCAATAATGGAAGATGTCCTGGCAAAACTTGCAGCCAGTAATAAGTCAACAATTATTTGTGGTGATTTCAATATCAATATTTTAGAAGAGGATTCAAATAGCAGTCGGTTATTAAATCTTTTTAAGTCATTTGACTTGACCAACACTTTTATAGAACCTACTAGAGTAACTTCATCTTCTGCTACTTGTATAGATAATGTTTTCTGCAATTGTGATTATTTAGATAAAGCCATAGTAAATTGTTTGCCGTCTGACCATAGCGGACAAACTGTAACTTTTAGGTGTAAAACTCCAATACAAAATGTTCAGATTAAATTCAGACCTATAACTTCTTGCAAATTAAATAGATATAATATTTCCCTACAGAACAAGTTAAGTGAAATGAGCCAAGAGGATATTAATATAAATCAATTGTATGATCGTTTCTTTTCATTAGTTCATACGGAATTCAACAAAACTTTTGAAAAGAAGACAAAGAGTATTTGCCCTAAATTTATATTTAGTGATTGGGCAACTAGAGGTATAAGAAAAAGTAGGGAAAGACTATTTGAGCTTTATAGCCTTAAGCCTTTTATAAACACAGAAACTTTTAGCAAGTATGTTGCTACGTATTCAAAGATTTTTAGAAATACTTGCAAAGTTGCTAAAGCCCTGCACATTAGCAACAAGATCAAAACAGCAGAAAATAAAATAAAGACCGTTTGGAAAGTCATAAATAACGAGACTAACAGAAAGAAAATACGTAATAATAGCTATACATTAGATACAGCATGTGGTCCTAAAAGCTCTAATCAGGAAGTAGCTCAAGAATTTGTAAATTTCTTTACCGATATACCAATAAAAACTACGGAGGCCCTTAATTCCTCACCTGAAATATCAATTAGCTTATTAAAGGCGAATGTGTCTGGCTGCCTGGCTGAATTTAAATTTAAACACATTAACCCTATAACAGTTATTAAAGCTTTCCGGCAAATTAAAATCAAACTGACCGAAGATTTATGGGGAATGTCTATCAAAGTTTGTACATCTATACTTGAGACCATAGCCCCGTACTTAGCTTTAATTTTTAATTCATGTGTAGACCAAGGAGTGTTCCCAGATTTGATGAAATACAGTAAAGTCATACCTCTTTTCAAATCCGGGGACAGTAAAGATGCCAATAATTATAGACCTGTATCCGTGTTACCAGTTTTTAGCAAGGTTTTTGAAAAAGTAATGCTTAATCAAATGCTCTATCATTTTAACACCAACAGAATCTTGCATGATCGACAGTATGGTTTCACCAAGGGACGTTGTACAACTGACGCTGGTGTAACCCTATTAAAGCACGTTTTTGCTGCGTGGGAAGAGTCCCAAGACGCAATAGGAATTTTCTGTGATCTCTCCAAAGCTTTTGACTGCGTAAATCACGACACATTACTTTTGAAACTGGAGCATTACGGACTGGGTAAACTTGCACTTAGCCTGGTAAAATCATATTTGAGTGATAGAAAACAACACGTTCAAATAAATGGTGTCAATTCACAGGGTTTGAAAGTAAAAATGGGGGTTCCACAAGGCTCAATATTGGGTCCTTTCCTTTTTCTAGTCTATATAAATGATCTACCCTATTTATTGAAAAACCAACCACATAATATCGTGTTATTTGCTGATGACACTTCCCTAATTTTTAAGATAAATAGACGGGCCCAAAATCTAGATGAGGTGAATAACGCCCTTCTTCAGGTCCAAAATTGGTTTACAGCAAACAATTTGGTATTGAATGAAAAGAAAACTAAATGCATAAGATTTTCATTACCGAATGTTAAAAGTAGTGATTGTGAGATAATATTGAATAAAGAGAAACTCGAATTCGTAGATAAAACGGTTTTCCTGGGGCTTACGCTTGATTCAAGGCTACAATGGGGGTCTCATTTAACATCGCTTGCGGGGCGCTTAAGTTCAGCAGCATATGCCATCAGAAAAATCCGTCAATTCACTGATGTAGATACCGCTAGACTGGTCTATTTTAGTTACTTCCATAGTATAATGTCTTACGGTATTTTGCTATGGGGACGGGCTGCTGATATTGAGTCTATATTTATTCTGCAGAAAAGAGCCATCAGAGCCATATATAATCTTCGTAGGCGCGATTCTCTAAGGGAACTATTTAAGGATATTGGCATCATGACGGTTCATTGCCAATACATCTACGAAAACATAATGTACGTCAGAAAAAATCTGCATCTTTTTGGTAAAAGAGGTGACAGACACAATTACAGTACTAGAAATAGGAACCAACTAGTTCAGCCAGGCTTTAGACTCGCTAAAGTAGACTCATCTTTCATGGGGTACTGTTTGAGATGCTATAATAAAATTCCAAAAAGTATTCTTGAACTGAATGAGACGAAATTTAAAACATGCATTAAACGCACACTATGTAAACAAGCATATTACAAGTTGAGCGATTATATCGCTGATAAAAATGTTTGGCTTAATGCTGGTCCTGCTCCACATGGACAGGGGCGCAAAAATTGATAGCATTAAATGGTATTGTTGGAGCTGCTGAAGATTGTACAACTATCTTTGCATTGTATAAATTCAATATCTTTAGTATTATATAACCTCATATCCCATATTGTGTGAGTGCCATGTACTAGAATGCTATCATTCACTGGAAACCTACGTTTTTATTTTTTATTTTTTGACTTGAATGTGCCCTGGCGGTTGAGAGTATGTCATGCTCTCTCAAATGTCTCGCTGATGGTGGCGCGTGTGTCGGACCATTTAGTTCCCTTCAAAATGGTTGAGCTGAATGGTGCTGATCCATGCGTCATGTTCGTGAACGGGCGCTGTCAGTTGTGACTGGTCATCTCTTAGTCGCCATGGTTTATTTGAATTAATTATTTTGTTTTTGAGTTGTATTTTATTTTTGTTTTGCTATGGACACTTTTAACGTGCACATCTTGCTACATTGTTCTCACATAATATACCATCTCAACAAGAATGATGTAACCAAGATTTTGTAACAATATTTTGATTTAAAAGAGTGTCCATGGAGTTTCTTGCCCGTTCTTCTCCATAGAGATCTACGTTAGGGAATGGGCAACTACAGTACTTTCACAGTTTTTATGTCTTGTGACTGGGACTGTAGCTACTTTAATTGTTCATTTTTGTTTCGACAATTCAAAAGTGCCTGTAACTGGCCTACTTGAAATAAATGCTTTGATTTTGATTTTTTGATTTTGATTTTCAATAGGTACATTAATTTATTTGTATTATTGAACACGATCTTTTTGTATCGAAACTTTTTTAAGAACAAAGCAATTCAACCAATCAAATAAAAAAAACCCTATAACTCACTTGTGAATAATAGTAATGAAAAAGTCACAGTTTGATTACAGGTGTCATTATGGGCCTAATTGCGGTGAAATTAGAGCCACTTTATGAGCAAGTGTGTTGAAAAAATGTTTAGTAACTGAACTTCAACTGAAACGAAACATATTATATCACTGGCACTGTACATCGTCATTCGATATTCAAAAATAAATTCGCACGGTCGGCTTTTGGCATTTTTCATAAGCAATCAATTCCGAATGACACGAATGTATGGGTGACCGACGGGTTATGGGGAAAAAAATAAATTCACATCAAGTCCCATCAATCAGGACACTTGGTGTGACAAAGTGATGTCGCTGTCATAGAAATTCTAATTGATTTTTAGACGAAATCATCCGTAACGAGTTTTGGACGAATTTATGCTGTGAAGTTGAGCTGGGTTTAGTTTATTGGAATTTTTATTTTTAATAAATAAATCAACGTCGAAATGAAAAATAGAAATCGAATGTTTGTTTTCAATATTTTTAGTTAGTTTATTTTTTCTCAACATAGAATCTTACAATCTTCAAAACATTTCGTTTCTTGGGCACTTCACCAGCTAACAGCGTTAGTAAGTAAAATTTATTTGTTTAAACAGGGTGTACATGATACATTGCATGCTAGATAATAATATTATACAGAAAAGTTCTAACAAGTTCAGCCACATATCCTGGGGTTATGAGACCTATTACTCTTTCTACGCAAATTCATGATTTTTGACGCTGTAATTTTCAGCAGCAGTAGGATATTTTAATTATTTGCTTATGAATAACGATAGTGCTAAACAGAAAGTAATGGAAAACAGTTAAAATTATCTTGATACAGTATCTTTGTAAGTTATATTTCTTAATTATTTGCATGATAATATAGTGAAATGATATTATAGCATGCAAAATAAAATTATAAAACGATGTAGTACAAAATAGTCAAATGTATTCATATTATCAGGAATAAAGGCTATTTGAATTTGAAATTGAACGATAGTGCAGCCATTTTCTTTCTTGAAAGTGGGAGTTACACTTTTTCATATTTCTTCTCGTGTAATTTACTATAAATATTTTACAAACTCAATTTGCAAGAAAAACCGTCGTTGTAAAAGCTAAAATTACTAAACGATAAGTTGAATGTTCATTCATTGAGATTTCACAAAACAAGTCAAGATTGCCTAATTTAAGCCAAAAATGTCTTGATTCAGCGGTCATTGTCTTCCAAATAAACTCAATTTTATCAAATAAATTAATATGGTATGATACTTCGATCTTCAATGTATACGTTTAATTAGTTTTCGTTTGTCAGTATAACAAAACAACGTTACAATAAATAAAATTAAAGCACTCTAAATTCTGTATCAATTCAGCTCGCTCCTCAGTTTCAGTATTAGTAGTATTAAGTAGTATTTTTTTTTTAGGATGGGAAATCATCAAATGACTTCTCCCAATGTGGGCGGAGTGGGAGGGAGTGTCAGACTCTTACTGACTAAAACCCATCCATGTTCCTTCCTCGCCCTTTATGTTCCGGGGCCGCGGTATCTCTTTCGAACAGGCCCGCATCGACAAGGAAGGACCTGGACGCAAAATTTTCGTCCGTAACAATCCACTCGTGTATGTCGATCGAAATAATTAGATCCAATAAAAAAATTACAAAAAAATGTAATAGGGCTCTTAAGGAGTTTTTCGATGCCTTTTAGTGTAATTGTATAGTTTGTTGGTGTGTTTAATGTAGTTTGTTCTTAGCTTATTTAATAGTTTTTAATTAATAATGTATAAGGTTAGTTTACTTTTCTGAATTTTTAGTTACCTACGCAATTAGTCAATGAGCAATCTACACAATTTGCAACTGAATATTTTACTCCATTTAAAAAAAAGAAAGTTATTAAAACAAGCCTGACAAAAAATCCTGAAACAGTTCGCATTTTAACTTCTGCTATCCACAAAAAATAATCTATAACGCGATTGGCAATAAAAAAAAAGAAAAATAAAACAATGCTCAGTAAAAACGGAGATCCGCCAGTTCGCAGTCGTTTAATATTTATTAGCGATATACATGTGCGTGCAAACAACGTCGCGTCGTGTTTGCTCGTCGGCAAGGATTAGCCGTTTTGCCTTTAATTATTACCCTGTTATCGAGTGCATGGTGTGTACGGGACATAGAGTAGGGTTGGGATAGAGGTGACAGTTTAATATTGTCTTTATTTAAACGTTCATGTACTTTATGAAGAGTTGTTGTTCTGCGTTATTTGTAGCTTTCGCAAGGAGGCAAGGTATGACCCTTACCTCTTAGCATATTGTTGTGAAATAGTATACTGAGATTTCAACAAAGCAGATACATCTGCTTTTAAATATGACTATAACTGATCATTTGTTTACTTTGCATAGACCAATACCTAGTCAGAATTACCAGTGATAAAATTTTATTTATGATTTCAATCTAAGTTATATCAAAGCTTTTAAAAAACTTGTCAAAATGTTCTGTTTATTCCTTACATTGTTCGAAGCCGCCTCTGTCTCCCACGTAATCTGTAGCTAAGCTTTATGAGAGAGATTGCAAAGTTTATTTGACGTCTCCCCGAAGGACCCTCGCGGCTCCGCGATGCGTAACCGCCGGTTCACGCACAAACGCGCCCGCATCAACCTGTAATAAAATTAATTGCTCAGCTTTGTTATGTGGGATAAAAGTGGAGGTGGACTGTGGACGCGGTATGTGGTGCCTGCACACAATGGGCCATGTTGGCGGATTTGATGTTGATGGCTGCATGTTCAAGTTATAAGTGTTCTCGGAGGTCTGAGTGTGAGGTCAGTGATGTTGAAGTTGATTTGGCTATGATATTGTATGCAATGCTGACCTCTGTATAATTATCCAATTTGACTTCTTTGCTACCTTAGCTGACAATACCACTCATCTCATCATCATCATCATCATCTCAGCCGAAAGACGTCCACTGCTGGACATAGGCCTCCCCCAAGTGTCGCCACATTGACCGGTCCCTTGCTATTCGCATCCACCGGATTCCCGCAACCTTCACCAGGTCATCGGTCCACCTAGTGGGAGGTCTTCCAACGCCACTCATCTGCCTAGTGGTTTCTCAAATATGTCGGGGTCGGTTGCTGGTCTAACTGGAAGCAGCTGAATACCAGTACTTACATGAAGTCACTGCCAATCTGACGACCACAATCCGGACATAATGAAACCTCTTGCTAACACTGATCGTAATATAGTTGATAATCCATACGACAGTTAACGAATGGTCAGTGCTGAACCTTAACTTAAAAACAGGTTCTTTAATGTGAGAAACTCCTTGATAAAACCACAGTCTAAATCATATTTTCAAAAATTTTACAGCCAGCATCAACTTTAAAACAACCTACAGTATCCGCCAAAAGCCTTTCATCATTCTAAAACGACCAAAAATCGTCGAACAACAAAGTGTGGGTAACTCAACTCGTATCTCATAGCCAAAATTCGGTGCTTCACAAAAAACGAGCACTTTATTACACAGATACCGTCTGCGATCCGTCTGTAAGGAGCGTAATAAAGTGTTCTTCACATGCCGGGAACTCTTTAGGGGCATACCAGACATGAGACTTTAAGGATTGGTGGTTTAGTCGGTTTTCGGAATCAAACTGTGTCTGAAGGCTGCACTCCGAAAACTGTGTCCAAATCATGTCCAAATATACAACGTGTAATGTTACATGCGCAAAACCTCAGACACCCCAAATGATTTTAATTCAATTGACCTAAAACTGAAAGAAAAAAAAACATAAAAAAATTAAAAAATTAATGTGCTGTTTTAGTTTTACTGGCAATTATATTAACTGGCAAGATCTATTAGTAACCCCGTATGAGACTATTTAAATTGGACGACAACCATTTGTGTTTGTTTGTTTACCTATTTTGACGGGTTTGCGCACGTGATGGCTTGACCTATTAATAAATAGACAGGGCAACATTTGTTTGAAAATGAGACCTATGTTAAAAAGTGGTTCAATTGATTCTGCTCGTGATTCTGATCAAACTGTTTTCAGGTTTTGCGCATTTAACGTTACATGTTGTATAAGGTGTTTATTTTATTCGGTGATGTCTGGATCTCCAAACAAAGCGCGATGCGTTCTGACACGTCATCGCGCTGACAGAATGCGCCTTCTATGTCTCTGAGTCAACCTTCAATTCAAGACGGTGTATTTGCTCGACGATTTGTTTAAAAGACACTGCCGAACACATTTGGAAGCCAGTCGCAGCGAATTTTTGGAACATACGATGCTCAATTGTTTTGGTACTGCGATCAAAGTCGCGAGTAATGAACCAAATTGCTGTAATACGTGATTTAGCTTTAGAAACGCATAGTCGACAAAACGTAAGAAAATAATGTAGTAAAATCGCTGTAAAAGTAGCATGTCTGAGAGCCACAAACATGTGAGCAACTCTTTACTTACTTTTATTTTTCTAAATACCAACGCTGCCGACGATTTAGTGGTGCACGTAGAATATCTAAACTTTGTCCGTGGTTTGAACTCATGTTTTCTTGAAGTTTTCTTTGTTGAGTGATTAAGTTGTTACGTAGAACATTGTTTAGTGTTTTTCTATGGGTAGTAGTCGTATTTTCTTTAGTAGAGGAATAGAGCTTTTGTGCTTTTGAGCTAGCTGAAGTTTAGGAAAAACTGTCAATTCTGTCAATATGTGGTGTCGGGACCGTATATTGACAGCGAATAGGTATTGGAGTCAATTCGCCAATTAGACATCGGACATTGAAAAAACTTCAGCATTGTATTGTATGTAGGTCCGAGTCCAGAGCTGCGTCTCCAATTTTCCATATCGATTAGACCGATCAGTGTAAAAGTAATCATTATTTTGATTGTTAATGACGACCCGTTTGGCGTAGTGGTAGTGACGCTGCCTTACGTTGTTAGGGTCCTGGGTTCGAATTCCGGTAGAAGCAAATGTTTGTGTGATGAGCACGGACATTTGTTTCCGAGTCATGGATGTTTATATGTATAATAAGTATGTATTTACAAACAAAAAAGTATATATGTAGTACATCAACTATCTAGTGTCCACGACACAAGCTTTGCTTAGTGTGGCTCTAGGTGGCGCTGTGTGTTATTGTCCGGCGATATTTATTTATTTAATTCTTTACATAATAGGCTTTTTGATGGAGGTTTTGATCAAATTTCCATGTTCTTTCCTGGCTAAAGCCTTCAAATGGAAAGTCAGAACAATTTCACTACATATTATTTCCTCCATAAACTGGCACAAGTCTGTAGGGTCATTGAAATTCTGCAACTTCCTGACTCTCGTATATGAGCTCAAAGGGTTTAATCGACAGCTATCAACAGTTAACACGTGTTTAGAGAAGGGATCTCCCTCGAGATAAATATAACTATGGAGCTATTCTGGAGTTTCGTACATTTTAGACTTATATGTCACGTACATATTATTGTTGGTTTTTGTTGGTACAATGTTAACCTGACTTTGGCAATACTATTTGGTGAAAACATTAAAAGTATGACAAAAATAAACAAAAAAAAAATCATATCAACGAATAAAACAATGTTGATATTTTATACAACAATCACAAAAAAGACACGTAGACACCGCTACGATTTCCCGTAGCAAAAGTCTACGAATTTCGTAGCAGCTACGAGATAATTCCATGCAAGCGTAGCGATGCGATTCCAACAAATACACAATACCATACGCGAATGTAGGTTCTGAAGTACATTTATGATTGCATAGTGTAACACAAGAGCGATCTGTCCGGGGTTAATTAATAGATCCACCCTTTGTTGCGCCAACAATGGGTTCGCATTGTGCTCTGTGGACCAATCTTCCCGTGCTCCTTTATGCTCGAGCCCTGTTGCAACTAACTTAGCCCAAATACGTGGATTGTATCGTTGCTAACGATGCTGTTGTGATTATGTAGTTCTGCATTCTTGTTTTTGAATGAAAAGAGATTTTGTTGTTCATGGCTTTTTGTTTTTTAATTCATCATCATCGGCCTATTAATGTTCCCACTGCTGGGACAGGCCTCTCTATGAGATGGAATGGGCTTTATAATCGACAACGCGGGCCCAGTGCGAAATTGGTCAATGGCACATGTCTTCGAATTTATGGTTCTAAGCCATGTCGGTTTCCTCACGTTGTTTTCCTTCATCGTTTTGAGAGCAGCGGTGAAGTAATAAATTACACAAAGTAATCCGCCTGCCTGGGTTCGAACCCACGACTTATTGAACGTAAGTCTGGGCCGCCACCACTGGGCCACCGCTTCTCTTGTTTTTTAATTAAGTAGTTTCAATCATTCTCGATTTGGGACCTTTTTAAGGGAAATCTGCCTTAGAGAGCATAATGGTTCTTTCGGCCACCAAACATTTAATCCACTTTAAGTACCTTCTACCGATGTCACAGATGGTTTGCCACTTTCCAACCTTATGCCCTACCTAGTAAGGTTGAAAAATGTCGACCGTGAACTTAGTAGTAAGTTGACAATAATCTCATACTGATTTTCAGGTTCAAAGCAAAGTGCTGCCCTGAAATAGGCGAAGCATCTTAAATATTTGAACTATAAATAGCCAATTCAACTTTGTAACTACATAAGTTATTTCAAATATGTCATGTGTTAAGTAATAAACTTTCATAACTCGATATCTTGATATTTGAAACTTGCAAATCTTCGAACGGGGATCGAGTTGAGTGGATTTCTTTGAATAAAACTTTTTTGCAAAAAATATAACCGACTTCACACAAAAAAGTGAAAAATAACTTTAGCTTCAGAAGACGGTGACCTTTGTTTGATTGATTTAGTTTTTTTGTCACCGACTTCTGTAGCTAAAGTTATTTTTCACTTTTTTGTGTGAAGTCGGTTATATTTTTTGGAAAAAAGTTTTTATTTTCACTTTTTAGTGCTCCACATGTGCTTACCCTTTCACAGCGTATCGGTGTGATATTTTGTTATGAACTGGAGTAAACAAACACAAAAAAAAACATACAATTAACGAATTGAGAACCTCCTCTTTTTAGAAGTCGGTTGAAAAGTTTTAATACTATGAGTTCCGAAGATTTGTTCTAGACATGTCTGTCTAGAACAAATCTTCGTTTATGTTGCTGGACGTACTCGTAAGATGACTAGGAAATTAAAATATGATTCAAGGTTCGGTGCATCAATTGCGGGCATGACTACGGACAGATTATTGAGAGAAGTATCAATTTAATTTTAATACGATATTTATAGCCCGAATAGGGTCCCTAATGTTTTTCTTAGCTGTAAGCCTTTTAAGAATGTGGAACGCAATTAAAATGAAAATTAATTAATTAATATTCGTACTGATTTGACTGGACCTTGAAGAGATACACTCTGACGTAATGTATATGATTGCGTTTGTGTTCACATCTCTATACAATGAATGAAAAGAGAAACTTTATAATCATTCTTAAGAGAATAATGTTACTTCATAGTAATTATTCATCACATAGGAAAAGTTGGAGAATGAGATATGAAAGCAATTGTTCCGAGTAAGCTATTTCCTAGAATTAAATAACAATGTAAGAAGAAAACAGTCTCTTAGCTGAACTTTGTAATACACTGCGAATGTATGAAACACGCAGGTTTGTCTGTTCTTACTTACATTCAGTTGACAAAACATACATAATTTACCGTAATTAAGAGTTTTTGATAAGGTAAGGGAATCTTGCTATGAAAGGTTATCTGAGTAACGAAAAGAAAATCTTAGTATGTGAAAAGGATCATACATACGTATAGGTCTTTTGGTTTTTGAATGTTTCAAATTAAAAAAAAAGAACCTGCGCCGGATTAAGTGCTCATGTTCTTTTTGATAATTTATCGACACCTCAAAACAGTCTTCGCAGAACAGGTCATCCCACGACCTCTTTAGGGGCCAGGCACGCGCCACAAACTCATGGAGAGTTTGTGGCGCGTGCCTGGCCCACTATGACTCCTCAGGAACCCACCGCGATCACCACGCCAACCAGGTGGCTGAAAAGCTAAAACATATAACAGCATCACTCAGATCTGTGTGGTTATTTCTTCAAAATACCATCTCAGGCACTAATCTGCATAGTCGTTATATAACTTAACCAATGTCTGGACTTTAAAAGAGACAGTGACCTCTGAGGTAGTTTCGGCTGTTTCTTCTCAGAGTAGTCAGGTACGAAACACCGGCACCATTTAAATCATAACATGATGTAACTTGTAAACGTGTTTACAGAAATTAATATTATTTACGATCAAAATCTAAACAATCATTCTTATAATCACCTGTAATAATTTCATCATCATATAACTTTCTTTATCTACCCAAATATCATAAACCCTCTCTAATGCGTTCAAAAACCATAGGCAATGACCAGCATTACCAACCTGCAGAAATAAACGGAACTGTAATGAACTCATAACGCAACTGAAAACAGTTGCGTTACGAGTTTTAAATTTGGAACAGGTGTCAAATTCAAGTGAGTGTGCTATTCTAGTACCACCTACATTAAATCAGATATCGATAAAAAAAAAAAACCCCAATTCAGTATGATTTTAATTATAAATCGCACGACATTTTGATCTCGAGTGACACAAGAATAGTGACTTTGTTCGTTTGCCTATGATTTAAAAAAAAATGACAGATATCCGAAACGCCGCCATTTCGAGCTGTCATTTGTTCGTTAGCTTTTTATTTCCAGTAATCCAGTTACGAGTAGACAAATTTTCTGATAAGTTCTTTATTTCTGTCGAAAATGAGTGATAGTGACTCAGAAATTGACATGAATACTCCGCCAGATATCGTAAATGCAGCGACGAATGCAACTAATAACCTGTTGGCATAAAAATCAAGGGCCAAGTAACAATGCAGGTCATTTCCCTATGGTTCCTGAACCCATCATAGAGCCCTTATGATATTTGGGTAGATAAAGTAGTGTATGCAACTATACATAATTAGGCATTACAACACTCGTGTGATGCTATTAAGAAACTCGCCTTCGGCTCGTTTCTTAAACCCACACTCGTGTTGTAATGCCCTTCATTATGCACAGTTGCATAAACTACTATTATTTATTTGTTTATAAATCATTTACATTTTTAAAAAATATCCCTTAGAACATCTTATTATTATTATTAATGATCCTGATGTGTCCCACTGCAGGGCCAAAACCTCACTTCCTTCTTTCCATTCATCTCACTCTCTAGTCATTGGCTATTTGGGTCTAATCCTTTTGACAAGAGTAATCAAAAATAATAATAAAAATGAATGTACATTTTAAACATTATCTTAATGATAAGCCCAGGACAAGGTAAGACTTATCTCCCACAACTTAGCCCATGTCGCAAGTTGACGTTAATTTCGAAAATAAATTAAAGAACCGCCTCGAGCAGGCAGAGTTTCGAACAAACTGGCGAGCCGGTAGTTAGATGTTCAACACAGTTTAAAGAGCTGTTTAGATGAAATTTTCAAAGGATTTGTTTCCCAGTTTTCGCTGTAGAAAGCTTTTGTTCTGAAGTTTCACCTGCTTCATGTACGTGTCGTTCTTATCTTGTTCATTGTGATAATTAGTTATTTTTGAGAGCACAGTAGAAGTTTTGTATGAATAGAGACTGGAGTCGTTCTGTTGAGAAGTTTTAAGCAAGCAAGTGGTGGTTTGTGCTTTGTTTCTGAATCTTTTTAATGTCTTGCTGTGTTGTGTGTTTTGAAGTTATTTGCTTTGCGTGTCTTGAATTTGTTGCTATTACAAAAGAAGTTACCGAGCTTACAATGAACGTGTACTATTTCTTAGGAATGTTTGTTTTTTTTGTGTAGATTGAATTGCATATGTTACCTTGCTTGTTTAGGTGTATGAATGTTTCGTTAAGTTTTATTCATTGACACAGTATCATGGTAGGATCATTTTTTTCCTGATCACTGTCTGACAAATGCCATCTCCAAAGTTGGCTGTCAACTACTTTCTCTCTCTTCTATGTCGTGTTAATCCTTTACCGTCCCTACCCAAAATACCATGTATCCAGGTTTTACCCATTATGCCCGTATCTTCGCACCATAAAACATGGTGTTGTCAACCCGCCACGTATTTGCATCGTTCCCAGCGATAAATAACGCGGTGCCCACTTTCGCTGACAGCCATTTTGCCAGTTTCCTCTGAATCTAATTTGGAGTGATACATGCCACCGTCGCAGACCACAATTACGTTAGTGTAGGGTGCCATAAATTTGGCAATTACTTGCTCGATGGCAAAGCAGGGGTGTTAAAATGCTGCTGAAGTATGATTGTCCAGTGTCGCTAAATGGGTATTAATAAGTTGAAGAAATAACATGGCTTCATACTTTGGCGGCTTTTGTTTAACGATGCGTATGTTTATTTCAGCACAGCACAGTATAGAAAATATAGATGAAGATTCACAGTTTCATGAGATCAAATTGGTCCGAAAGATAAAGAGATACATTTTGTAACATTTCTGAATCGCTTTTCTATAAAGATAGGACAGTTTAAGACAGAAGAAGTAATTTTAGCAATTTCCAAATATCCGATTGTCCGATCAAGCCAGGTATTTCGCAACATTTTAGGTGTCCCAAGAGATGGAACTTAATGCCGTCGGCGACGCCGCGGCGGGGACGCGCCAGACGCTTAAACTTCCTTCACAGAATCTTGCAAAAAAGATACATATTTTGGCACCACACACGCCTTTATTGTACAGCTTCCTTTATTCTAGTTAAAAATGTGCGGGTTTTATCTTAGAAAAATATGCTTTGTAATGGATAGCTCTGTTTTAAAAGCAGCTTGAAAATTTTAAGCTGGGAATTTGGACGTGAACGTTAGACGGCGACCGGGTAAAGTGACGCAAATTGTTTCTTGAACAAAATATTTAGTGCACCCACCGTACAGTTCCGTAAATAAACTTAAGCGAAAGCGTCCTTTTTTGTAGTTTTTAGCTTGACATACATTCAGGCACGTATCCAGGGGGTGGGATAGTTGGGATCTATCCCCCCCGGAAATCTGCCTAAAAACGAAGTACGTAAATTATAGTACAGTGATTACAGGGACTTTTACACAGTTTCACAAGAAAATACTGAGCATCCGAGCCAGAAAACAAAAAATTTCCAGTATACTCCTATTTTCCTTTCTCAGTGTAATTAACGGGAAAATTAACTTAATTTATCAGAAAAATACGGGCGTGCTCAGACATATTACCTGCTTATGCCCTTTGCGTTCATAAGCTTTTCTTTAATAGGCAGAATTTGGCGTATTTCTTTAATAAAGGAAAACTTATCAAATTCGAGATGGATGCAAAAATTTTCAAGCTCGCTACACTCGCTTTTCGAATCCTACTTTTGTTTAATTGATAGGCTTTTTCGGATGGATCGGCCAAGTTACTCCTTGAGTCTAACATAATTATCCGAGTCGAAGTGCAAAAAAATTCGAGCTGTTTTTTATGGAAAAAAATGTGCCGGCGCCCATGCACAGTTCTCATGGTTGTTTCAATGTTTATCCCCCCCGAACCAAATGTCTGGATACGTACTTGCATACATTACGATGTACTGTTTGTGCTCGAGTACGCGAGTTGGTGATACAAGCAGTCTTATAAAAATATAATGTCGGCTTCAAGATACGCCGATGATCTGTGACACATGATGGTAGGCTGACGCGTTCTCATCAGGGGCGTTTGTTTGCGCAAGTACTAAAGACTTAAAAAAAGTAACACTATTTAATTTTCCTGGCTAATAGACGTATGAGAAATAGTTTTTTCATAATGTAGCACATTCTACTCAGACCAAATTCGTCATTCATCGTCATCATCAGCTTATTAATATACCTACTGCTGAGACATACGCCTCCTCTCTATAAGGGGGATTGGCTATAATCTACCACGCGGGTCCAATTGGTAGATGTCACATGCCTTCGAGTTTTTTTGTTCTAGGATATGCCGGTTTCCTCGCAATGATTTCCTTTACCGTTTTGAGAGCAGTGGTGATGAAATAAATTATACAAAGTAATGCCACTGTCTGGGTTCCAACCCACGACTTACTGTTCGTAAGTCGGTGCCACCACCACTTGGCCACCGATGCTCTCCAGGCCAAAATGGTTAACATAAATCCTTCTGAGTGATACTTATTTTTATGTTTGATACTTGTAGGGTTTTCAGTATTTTGAGCTAAAAAACTGATTTGGCAACTCTTAATCCCTTAATGGTGTACAAATAGCCTGCGCGATCCTTCCGATCCCGATCTTCGATTTATCGTTAATTTTAAAAGAAGACGAAGAATCAAGCAATAAGAATCAGTGAAGGACTTATTTGTAATCACAACAGTTGTTACAGATCTCTATAAATGAAATAATGGATACTTGGTGAAAAAACAAAACAGTAACAAATAAAAAAACCCGAGATACAAAAGAGGTACGTCTAATGCCTAAAAAAGAAAAACATTAACATTTAAGCCGATATAAAATGACGCAATTCAGCGTACAATGACTGTAATAACGAGCCTACCGTGAAAAGAAATCTACAAAATATATTTTTTACAACTGGCAATATTGTCAACGTTGAAGGAAATTATGTTCTAAGGTATAAAGGGAAGGGTTTGCTCGTGATACGGGTATGTTTTATAACCATAATAAAATATCATCGAGGTATAAATCATTGGGTATTTTGCTGGGAGTCTTAAAATTGCCTTTTCTTAGCTGATTTCCGAATGAAATGAACGTTAATATTCCATTTATTATCGCGTCTCAAGGCCGGTTTAGGGAAACGTAATAAATCAATGATTTAAGCCCAATTCTTCTCTTTTAGAATTATTTGGATTTTGTTAAATGATTTATTTGATGTTGTTTGATTTTGCAAGTTATCTGCTTTTGGAGGATTCGTTTTGCTTAGGTTTATTTACAGGAAGGTTTCATCTAAACAGCTCTTTAAGTTTTGTAAGGGTTTTATAGAATAACTAACTTAACACGTACTACACACACACACTACACTAACTTAAGTGGCAGTGGGCAGGGCACATTGCTCGCAGAACGTAATTACCGTTTTGAGAGCAGTGGTGATGAAATAAGTTACACAGAGTAATGCGCCTGTCTGGGTTCGAACACGTGACTTACTGATCGTAAGTCGAGGCCGCCACCACTGGGCCACCGCTGCTCTTCCACACAAAATCCAATCAGTAGTAATCCAGTGCAAATGATGCCACAAAAGTAAGCAAAGAAAACCTCCTGGGAGAAAGTTGAGGGTACAAAATGCGGGGATGTGCAACTGACTATTTGCAGCTGCATCAATTATTCAGCACACTTTACCGGCCACTGTGATAGATTAGGGCGTTCCCTTACAATTAACAACGACCAGTTGGAACTGATGATTAACAATAATGATAAAATAAATTGCAAAACTAGGCAGTGATAGCCTAAAGGTTTGACCATTCGAACCCATGACACGACCTCTGATTTTTCGAATTCATGTGCTTATGCACATGAATTCGTATGACAGTGGTGCTGTTTTCCGTACTTTATATATACTGTTTACCCATCATCATGTGAAGGAAAAAAATATGAGGAAACAAAAACAGCATGCCTGAGAGATATTTCTCGACGGCATATAAAGCCAAGTCAGAGATCCATGAGCGACATAAAACTCTGACACCAAGTTAGGCACTAACCTCCCGATAACTGACAAAACTGCCTAAATGGTGTATGATGTCGGTACCTATATCATACACCTCGGGCCGACAGTAAATCCTTACAAAAAAAGCTTTTTTACTTAAATTTGCAGTCCATGAGGCGGATAGGTATATTAAAATAGTATTATTTTTGGGTGTTATTAAAAAAAGCACTACAACTTGCTGTATTAAACATGTTAGCCAATCATCTAAGTGGAAGGAATGCTTACTGTCCAGGATTGGCTTGCGGTATCTCCATTTATGACTCCTATGCTCGATTCCCGAACCACTGTAACTCTTGAAAACCAGAATCAACAGTGCAGTGGCGACCACCAGAGCGGCGAGACAATGAGGTCGGCGAAGTCCCAGAAAAACAAATAAACCGTGTGAGGAGGAGTAAAAACCACCCTTCTTGGAGGCTATTTTAATGCACCAACAGCCAGCGTCACTGTTGTACTATTTGCAGCCGCATCAACAATTCAGCACGAACCGTCCACCGTCCACTCTGAAAGATTGCGAGCTCAACATCTAAAAGCAGTAGCATCAGTTTTAGAGTTACTGTTTAGTTAATTTACTCTTAAAATAGACAAAACTCTGCAGCTTTTGTTTGTGCATCTTTTCAATTTATTCGGGCATTACTTAACTGACTGCCTCATTTGTCAGCTGAGTGAGCATGAGGTCCCAGGTTTGATTACCAGATCGGGAATAGTATTATTGCGTTGTTCCATAACTCAGGAACAGCTACGGAGCTTTGTTTGTTTTTAATTTTCAAATCGACGTATCGTATTCAAATTAGATAGATAGATAAATCATTTATTTGGTGCACACAAAAGACAAAGCACAACACACAGTTAAATGAAACAGTTCACTTAAAACAAAAGAAAAACATATTTACAAAATAAGTACAGTACGAGTAACACCATGACTTACGTAATCGGCTTTAGATAGCAAGCTAAAACGTCGATTATTTAAACCAGTTAAATGTAAAAACGCAATAAAACAACGAAGAAACGGTAGCAACCTTTTAACCTACCACTATCACAAGAAAAACTAAGGCTGAGTACACAAAAGCGGTGTCGCGGCTGCACTATTTGCAGGCGCATCAATTATTCAGGGCACATTATCGCCGTCCGGTGCGAAATCATTGTGGAAGCGAGCGGATATTTTTGGTGCTCTTCAGGAATTTGTCATTTCGACTGGCACGTTACTATTGTAAGTGCATGATTATTTTGGGGCCCATTTTGGAGTGATACGGTTAATTATTTACTTTGTTGAATGTTTTGCTAAAATAAACCTGAAGTATTTCAGTCAAATGTATTTGTCTGTTCACAAGAGAATTCGTACTTGGAGTATTTATGTCGAGATTTAGAGTAGGTATTTAATGTAGAGTACCCGGGTGACCAAGCTCTGTTCTGGTGTAAATAGAAAAAACGAATTTTCTCAGCTAGACAGATTTGCAACTACAAATATATTGCAACTTTCATCGAAATCTGTAGAACTCCTTTGGAGACCCTGATTACAATACAGGGTGTAAACAACCTCGTCACGAAGTCGTCAACCTAGTACGAGTATTATGTACTTCAAACTAAATAACTTTTATGCAAAAATTATTGCTGGGAAACGACTTTTTTTTGGGTGTAAAATCATGTTTTGTGGTACTCTAAAATCACTTAAAACATGTACTGATTAATGGTATTCAATAGTACGAGGGTGGTGGAGGTGTTTAAAGTAAAAATGTTACAATAAAAACTTATATTAAAAAAAAATGCTTCTGATAAAGTTGGAACTTTGACCCACAATATTTCCGTAACTAGAAGGTTCCCAGGTATGGTGTAGAACAAAAAAAAACATCGTAATGAACAAGTGCTTTTTAAACACTGTTTTAGGTTTTCACGGTTTAAAACTAAACTTATATTGTCACTTACGGGATATCTTCCGTGATTATTTGTTATGTTGAGCTCCCGATACCGTAGTATCGTAGTCAACCCGCGATCATGGCGCTTGCAACAGCGTCGAAATATCGGGAGCTCAACTTTTATAATCACGGAAGATATCCCGTAAGTGACAATATAAGTTAAGTGCCTTTTAGTTTCGTGAAAGGGTCTTTCCACCTTTACTTGGATCGGATTCTTCTGTAAGCAAGCGTGCTCCATCCTCAGCCGCAATTACGCTTCACTTCAGGCGACTTGCGACCAAACGCAAGCCTATCTAGAATATTTAAAAAATGCTGTCGCAAAGTGTATCCACAGACCTAGGTGAGTACCTAGGTTGGTCTGTGGATGCCTCTATGATCCTCCGTGCTTCGGAAATCACGTGGAGCTGTTGGTTCCTGCTGTCATTTCGCCATCTTTGGCAGTCGTAACAGGTAGTCAGTACCCCCAAAATATCTGACCACCAGAAAACAGTCTTACCAAGTGATATCGTAATACCCAGTATTAACTAGGTTGTGGAGGTCAGATAGGCAGTCGCTCGATGTAAAATACTGGTATTCTGCTGCATCCGGTTAGACTGGAAGCCGATCCCTACATAGTTGGGAAAAAGCTAGGCAGATGATGATAGTTGGTCCTGAGAAATTCCTGATGGAAAACAATTTACCCGATTCGGGAATCTAGGACCACACTGTCAGCAGTCGCGGTTACGACCATTAGACCAACGAGGCAGGAAAGGTATCTGCAAAAAATAAGTTTGTAGATTATAATTTCAAGTTTATTTCGTTGTCTCCGGCTAAAGAAGACGGAAGCAATCTACGTGACTATGTGATAATCCTAACGCTGCAGTATAAAACACTTGCCCCGCGGTTATCTGGCAGTGATTTATGAAAAGAATTATTATTATATTATACTAGCGGCTACCCCCGGTTCGTCCGCGTGAAGTTATTTTTAAAATATTGCTTTCCTTTTAGAATCGGATTTTTGGTTTATTTTCCGTGGAACCCCAATCCTTTTTCTAACACAAAAGTAGGTAAAGTAAGTAATCTTAAGTTATTTTTTATAACATTAAGAACAAAATTGAGTACGGTCCAGCCGTTTCAGAGATTAGCCGGAACAAACAGACGGACACATAAAAAATAGTAGACTCGATACACGTACAGTATCGAGCCTAATACTTTTCGAGCTATGTTTTTTTTTATTTTTTTCGAGCCTGCTACACACACATAGCAAACGGAATTTCGTTACGTGACGCGTGACGATTTTTACTAAATCGCACTACCTGTAAGCCACGTTAAGGAAATCCGTTCCAAAAAAACTTTTTTGTTATTAGTACCATAAATACGTACCGTAAATTATGCATTTAGTAATAAACTGTTATATTGAACTAACAAATAGACATTTTTTTTTGTTTCGTAAAGTATCTTTTAACGTGACCTCCCATTTCCATCGTTCCAATCAGAAAAGGCTTAAAAAACATTTATAGTTTCATGTCAACAGTTTAAATTAAAAACAGTCTCAGTATAACTTATTTCTAGTGTCGCAGTCACTCTACATTTTCCTTACTTTACCTGCCCGCAGTAAGTAAGTTCGGGCTTTAAATGTCACACTTGATATATATTTTATTCAGAAATCTTCATTACATACACGGCATGTACTTTGCATATAGTTAGAAATGTGAAACTTTAGCTTCGCTATCATGCAAATGAAATGTAACACGGAAGCAATTGTGCGTAGTTTATGAACAAAATCCATTCAGGAGGACTGTTGTTGGGACCTGAGCTAACTTACGACGCGACGCCGACGAAGTTACGCGATTCACGTAAGTTTGTGATTGGCTCAATTTTGAACTGAAAAACGGTGGATGAAAAACTTTAGACTAGAAGCTTTAAGGGCTTTAAGGGGATTATGCGTATTTCATACAAAACGTAATATCAAAATAATTTGTAAATCAAACATACGAGTATTCTTAAGGTATGTACATATATTTAGAGAAGACAATGATACAAAGACGAGATAGTGAGGAATTTAAAATTTCTATAGAAAACTTATTTTTCTCATAACTTTTTGTTTAAATCAGTGCCCAATCAAGTTTATATTAATTTGGAAACCTAGATATTCTGTAATCCAATCGAAATAAATAAACACTACTTTAGGAATATGTTTAATTTACAAATTATCTTGGTATTACGTTTTTACGAACTACGCATGCTCCGCAGGCCTTTTAAGGATGCAGATTTGACATTACATGACATAATATCATGCCGCTAATCCCTGAAGGGTTAGGCACTTAGACAAGAGGTGCCTAATAGTGCATCCACATTCTGTCAGTTATGTCTTTAAGCCTCGAATACTAAAACGTCACTAAAAATTTAACCGCTGCTTAAAATTTGGGCAGCGCCTAAACTTTATATTTTGTACGACCAAACGTCATTTTTGAGTGAGTATCTGTTAAATATAAGTGCTACTTAAATTTAGAGTGGCGTTTCAGTATTGGGCCGTGTGTTCCATGTAAGAGGGGGCAATCCTTTTGTCATTAACTGGTCACAAAAAATACAGTCTCCGTGTCTGCTGAAATTCCGGATGGGAAAACTCAACCGCACTTTGCCCGACCTTGGGAATCGAATCCAGAACCCCATGCTTAACAGTCCAGCTTGCGACCATTAGACCAAAGAGGCAATCTATGTAATGTAATCGACATTAGCTTGTATGTCATCTTGATTTAAATAATGACGGGAATAATATTTTTTGTCGCCCATAATACTTCATTGTGCTCGACAGCATTACAACATTAAATTCTCACAGATACTAAACGGCCGGTATCTGTTCAAAAGCGAATCATTTTCATTCACTTCAGAACATAAAACCGAGTGCCTACGCAATTCCCGCAGGACGTACTAGAGTTTATCTCTGAATTAAATTCGTTCGCGAGAATTTACAGCACAGAATTCATACAGACCGACCGGTGTAATTTCGTAAACAGAGGTTCTCCTAATCGAGACTCTCCGGGAGTGCATCCGAATGGGATTATAAAAAGGACACGTCTGCAATTGCATTGGAATCTCAAATGAGTATATTTTTTTAGGCCGTCTGAGTGTTTCGCGAATTAAATTAAAGCCGAATAGTAAACTCGGTCTAGTCGGCTATTTACGTACGTGCCCGCTACCGTGTTCGTGTCGAGCAAATAAACTGCACTCAGATGAGCATGCCGAGATGTCATTAAAGTTTAAACGAATTTCAGTTCGAAATGCGAATAATTATCACGTCTGGTTATGCTATTTCTGGAGTTTTTATCGATCTTGCTGTATGATTCTGATGGAGCTATGGTCTAGGTAAGTTGTCATATTTTTGTGAACCGATTTTCGTAGTCCTTTGTCGGCAAAGACTCGAATACGGCTGTAGAGCTTTTAGTCCAGGATTCTGGTTGAAACCTACGTGTGATTAAAGGTAAGGAACGCACTCTAATCAGAGCCGAAGGAAGCGAAAGAGCCGAAAGCATCGAATTTTCGAATGACTTGTATGAAACCCTATAAAACCTCGCACACTTATCCGCGTCGGATCGGACGAATATACAGGGTTATTTGTAAAACACCGGCAACCTCGCAGGAGTGGATTGCTGACATCTTAAACAACAACATTTGTTCTACGACTTTTGGGAAAACAGGCAAAAAAAAACGACTTCTCAAGCAAAACTCCATCAGCTGTTCGGACAAATGTATGGAGAGTTGATTTTTTTTGTCCGTTTTCGGAAAAGTCGTAGAACAAATGTTGTTGTTTAAGATGTCAGCAATCCACTCCTGCGAGGTTGCCGGTGTTTTACAAATAACCCTGTATAACGTCATATAGATCAGAAAACGTTTCTATCGGCGCGGATAAATGTGCGTTCCCCTTTAGTCAGATAGATAACACAATAAAGTAACGAGCATGGACTACTGCCTTATCAAAGTGCGATCAGTTTGTTAAAAACGAAGAAGTAGTATGTTACGTAAAAAAAATGTTTTTACAGATTAGTTACAAATACTTGCTATATTTGCACTGAAGCGAGCACCGACCCATCCATTTCCAATTACGTAAAGTACCGAATATTCATCAGCCGAACATCCTAAGTACTCAAACCATTTTCCACTTAGGCTAGTATCAGACTATCAGTTGATCATTCGTCTGCATTTCAAACAGCTTCTGTGTGATATAGCGTTCAATATCGTAATTGACGTGCCGGCAACGTCCGGAGCTGTCCGAAGCCGGGCGGATTATTGCGACTGCCGGCGACTGTACAAACGGTCTGTCAGTGTGTACTTGGTTTTATGGTATGAAATGTATTGAGCATAGTAATGTGGGGAATATTGAGTAATGGAGGAGTATAAATTGTGTTGTAACCTTACTGATAGGTGTCTTTAGGCGAAAACGATGTCTTTTCGTTGCTAGAATTCAAAAGTTACATAAGGTAGGTACATACATTAAAATATTTGACAGTCAATGGCATTGTGACGTCTTTTGTTATTTTTTGTCTATTGTTACTGTTACCCTGTGTCATCCCACTGCTGGGCAAAGGTCTCTCCCCCAATTTTTTTCCGATCCAGGGCCACTGTGGACCACTGGTCTTACGTTTTGTCCAGCTTGTCCTGCCATCTTTGCAAGTTCTACCAGGTCAACTTCTGGCTGTATCTTTTGATTGACCAGTGGTAAGTAGTTTGGCTACATCACCAGAGATCGGAGTATGCAGGTAGAGCTAATTTATTTATACTTCATGATCCTATCCTCCCATTGATCATCAGATTTATTATAGAACTTATAAATACACTAGCTGACCCGCGCAACTTCGTCTGCGTCACATAAGAAAGAAAAACGAAAGGAAAAAAAATCCCCGTTTTTGCAACATTTTTCATTCCTGCTCCGCTCGTTATAATTGTAGCGTGATGTTATATAGCCTAAAGCCTTCCTCGATAAATGGACTATCCAACACAAAAATATTTTTTTAATTCAAACCAGTACTTCCTGAGATTAGCGCGTTCAACCAAACAAACAAACTCTTCTGCTTTATAATATAATATATAGTATATAGTATACAGGGTGTATTTCACCTCATCACAAAGCCGTTAACCAAGCATTCTGGATATCAAACTAAGTAACTTTACGCAAAAAATATTGCTGGGAAACAACTTTTTTTTTTGAGGTTATAAATCATGTTTTGTGGTATAACTCAATGTAACACACTCAAAACATTGTGCGGATGGATGGATTGAATAGTACGGGGGTCGTAGAGATATTTAAAGTAAAAATCATGCGATAAAAAGTGGTATTTAAAAAAAGCTTGTCAAAATCTTGCAACTTTGACCCCCAATATCTCCGTAACTAGAAGGTTCCCAGGTATAGTGTAGAACAAAAAAATGATCAGAATGACGAGTAGAACAAGTGCCTTTCGTATTCGTTAAGAGGTGTTTTACACCCTTTATAGTATAGATATTCCGATATTTTAAAATAAAGATCAACCACGTGTTACTTAGTTTTTTGAAGTCATTACTAAAGACCAGGTAGGGTTTTTATTACAAATGTCACATGACAGTAATTGTTTTTCTTTACCGTGTGGTTGGTGCCTAACCGGTGTCAGAGTTTTACGCCGCCCATGGGCCTCTGACTTGATTTTACATGCCGTCGAGAAATATCTCTCAGGCATGTTGGTATCCTCACGATATTTTCCTTCACCAAAGCAAGTGATAATTATTTAATACGCACATGAATTTGTAAAATTGAAGGTGACTTGGGTTTGAACTTGGGATTCCGTTGGTCACACTTCTAGGCTATCACTGCTATATGACAATAATAATTTTTAAATTAGAGATAAATACATTGCATAATTTATAAATAAGTAGCTGATGCCCGCGGCTTCACACGCATACAAAAAAATGTTTTAAAATCTTTCACGAGAACCACTGTATCCATTAGTGAAAACAGCATGAAAATCGGTGTAGTAGTTTTTGAGTTTATCGCGAACAGACGGACAGATGCGGCGGAGGACTTTGTTTTATTGTATCTGTGAAAAGTTGTTTAAAGCTGCGACACAGTTTTGTAACTAATGTGTCTATTTGCGTGCGCAATCAATTTGTAATATGTGTTATTTTTCCAGTAAAGATTATTATTATTATTATCTAGTGATAAAAAATTGTGTAATAAATAACCAGACTTCAAAAATCGTCGTACGTAAATGCACACCATACAATATTCGAATGGCAATAAAGACCGACGGCTCACACTTGTACAAACAATTTGCTAATTGATTGCAGTAGGTGCGGGCTCTTCAGACTGTTCGACAATTTGTTATATCGACGTCCAATATCCTAATTGACACGTGGGTATAATACTGTGCCATCGATCTGGTGCAGGGATGGCCAACCTTTTTACTATACCTAGGTGCGTGCAGTTGTGGCATAGTTTAAGGTCATGAAATCAAACTGTATTTTTATTATTACAATAATTATGTTCACGAGCTGGCTTTCACGAGGTTGATTGTTTTTATTAATATAAAAATATAGCCACAAATTGTTCCTGAAAAAAAGAGAGACACAATAAAAACAAAAATCTGAAATTGAAATCCTTACTGCATAAGAGATTAAGAACAAGTAATATTAATATTAAACTTTACCTGAAAGGAAAAGTGACTTCTGTTTTTTGCCGTGCCAAAAATCAGTTAGTGCTAAATAGATTTGCCATCCACGATGGTTTTGATACAGAATTGGGGATTGGCTTTTAGGTCACATGATAAGGCAAGAGGTATTGTTGTCAATTTCACAGGTTTGAGGAATACTATGTATGAGATCGATTTGCGTGATGATGTGATTGTCATCGTAACTATAGAGATAAATATACTTACTTGTTAAAAACATGCGTTTACACACAAATCGAGCAAACAAGATCTTAGTAAAGTAGGTTAGGTCCGTACATGTTGTACCTAGTGAGGTGTACAAATTTGTTTTCAATGCAAATATATCATCAATGCTATATGCTGCATAGATGTTCACCACTAAAAGTAGATCTGACAATGACGTTTACGATTTAAATTAAAAACAACTAAAGGGCTAAAAACATAGGCAATTTATTTTTAAAATGTTGGTAAATCAAAGCTCTAAAAGCTAGGAAATGTCTCCATTGATTATTTGTGATCAAAAAACCTAGCCATATTTGGCAACTACCGACTGGACCAATCTTTCCAGAAAGTTAGATAGAAGTTAAATTGAGAAAACACAACAAACAGAGGAAACTTATATAAAGGATCTAATAGTGTTTCCCATCGTTTAGGGCGAGTACGTTAGGGCGAGTAAAATATGTGACAGCGTGGACACGCTTCGCGGAGCGGGGAAGAAATGTAACCTTTTGAGACCTTTAATATGTATGAACATTGTTCTCGAGATACATTACATAATAAGTAGAATGAACTCGACCATTTCAATGAAAATGATAGCAAACATACGATAAAATCTCATGTCTCAAATCTTGTAAAACGCTTACTTCATTTTTGAATTTAGATCATTAGTTTTTAAAATATAGATGTTTCAGTACAAGCACGTTAGCATAATGTTCAAACAAACTTTTCTAATAAAGATTTCACCGGTGTACGATCAAAAAATCGATTCACGGTCTTCATTACGGGGTGCCAATCACATCGTCTCGTGTGAAATCATAACTCAGCAAGACGCCAACCCCTCTCGCTAAATCTTTGGGGAAGCTCCATCTATTGCGTTTAATTATAGCCCGACCCCAGCTCTCCACTACCTGAAGATCGTTAATCTTTCTTAAAGATATATACCCTGCCTTAGAAGAGGCTTGCTCGCTGTAAGCGCTTCATACAGCGCTGTACGTGTGCTTCGTCTAACGGCACAGTTTAACCTTTGCCGCTGTTTCGCTACATTTGCTTCAGGGCTGGATTTGGAATGTGTCGCACTAGGATAAGTTTTCCGGGTTAATTTGTTATAGTTTTGACGTCAAGAGGTGTGTGTTATTTGTTTTATTACAATGTTGTAATAAAATAGTTGGTTTACTAATTAGCTTGAGTAATGCAACCTTTGTTTAATGGATATGGTGTGAGTTTAAACGAAAATAGTCTCAGTAATCGATATCACCTGGAAACTGGCAGAACGCCAGAACAAGGTTAAGCAGAAACGTAAAATAACTTGATTTATCTTCGACATGATATGGCCATTACTTAGGGCGGTCGCGGCGCCAATCTAATCTAAATCCGTCCCTGGTTCCAAATTGGAAAGTCTTTGAACTTTCCCCTCTGGGTATTAAGATAGGTACATGGCTTTACGTGTTCAAATCTCTGAATCGACGTTTATGTTTATTGATTAGCGGGACGAAGGCAGATTTCAATGAGCTCCATTAACCAATTTGGTTTGAGTTCAGACGGTTTAAAGTTTATAGCGTTTCAGCTATCAAGTTGATTAGTCGACGTCAACTGTTGCTTTGGACTTTTGATTCTGATTTACATAATGGTATGTTGTCTTTAAACGAATCTTAAAACACGTTAAAGTTTCGCAGTAAAGTGACGTCTTTAGTTGAAACATTCTAAAAGTTTGAGAAATTCTAGCAGGAAGGCCATTTTACCAATACATACATCGACTTAAATTAATTCCTCTGCAAACAAGAAACACTAGGTACTATAACCACCTTGATTAACACATCCTAACTGGCTATCACCCAATAAAAATGTCAATATTGAGTATATTGACATTAAATCACTATATTTACACTAGAAGTCAGACAAACAAGTTTTTTCAATTTGTACACATTGGAGTACACAAGCGGTTGTGCCAGTCTTTGACACAAGTCGTACAAGAGCTATACACACAGAGGACAGACTGTCTGGTCACGGCGAGCGCTAAGTAAATACTCCTGCGTCGACGCTCGCTTTCAATTAACGTAGTACGTAGGAACCTATGTTCTAGAGTTAGCTATGATACCTGCCTTTGATGTCCTCTCATATTCGTCCGACTGAAATGTGTAACTTGCTTTTGTGAATGTTCATTTTGTAAGCTAATTTAGCTGATACGTTTGTGGGGACTTTGTTGATTGTAAATATTGGCCATGCAGTTTGTAACTCAAAAAGATGTTAGAGATGTTTGTAGATGCCAGGTATAATGCATGAACATTTTACTTCACAAATTATATCCATGATACAGTTGATCGACTTCAAGAAAATTAAAAGCTCACAGGAAGAATGTCTGTATTGTACAGGAATTTCCAAAAACAAAGTACTAATTCAATAAAGAAAACATCCCATAACAAAATTGAAAAAGATTTACGCAACTTTAACATTTAATAACATCGAGGACCTTCCAAAGAGCTCCTAAAGAGACAACGACATAAATGTCCTCAACAAAAATGAAGATGCTTCCCTGAAACTGGAAGATTTATACACTCGAGGTCCTCTGAGTTTCAAACCAAAGACAATGGAAAGGTCTCGACAAAGTTATTTAAATTACGCGACAATTTTCTTGGGCCATAACGTTTAAGTGGTGGAGGCGTCGAGACCCAGCTAAATGAGGTTTTAAGCCGTCGTTTTCATGAAAAGGGATTCGCAAAGCAGATTTGAGGCAGACGTTGAGGCACGAGTGTACAATGGCGGGACTCATCCCTCGATCCCGCGATCCCGCGACCTGACAACTCTACGCGAACATTGCATTGTTTTACGAATATACTGTGGCTTATGACATTTCAAATTAAGCGTGAAGAATTTTCGCCTTTTGTTTCTATTCAAAAGGAAATAATCATTATGGTATTTTCTGCTGAATGATGTGTCATAAATTGGTATTTATATTGCGTTTGTTTTAAGTAGAGCTGAAAAGCTTTTATCTTGATTTCAATATGAGTTGTGGCGACAAGAATGAAATAAAAGCTTAAATGTTTAATGTCTTGTTCAAGTGATAAGCGAGTCGATTATGACATAATTATCATATACATAAAAGATGGTGTGTTAATCGCTTCTTTTGCATAACAAATACGATATTTTTAATTAAAGGATAGGAATGTGCGATTCTGTGTTAATGTGGTCAGACAACTTGACACTCGATCTCGTAGCACGGACACAGGTAGTAAAAGCCAGTGTTGAAACTGTGCTTAATATAATGGAGTGTATAAGTATTGGCAGACCAATTTGAAATCAACTTTTTAAACTTAAAAAATACGTAAATTCATATTTTTAGTTCTACGACCTTTTTACTCTTTCCTTTTAAGTACTTTTTCATGTATTTTCCTGCATGCAATTTTTATGAAGACAGATACAAATATAAATGTCTCATATAAAATGAAATGAATGATAATTTGGGAATCTCTGTGGGATACTTTGAGCATTTGTTCTAGACAAATATGCAATAGCTATCGTTTAACGCAGACATTTTTATGACCATCTCAAATTGGAAGCACTTTTATTGACTTTTGTAATTTTGAATGGGTTATCTCGTTTTAAAAATATTGTGCTAAGCTTTTCTTTTATCTCAGAGTCTTTCTCAGTTTTAACACTGTATCTTACACCGACTCGTGACACCTAAAGGGTGTAAATACTTAATGAAGCCGATGGCACTTATTCTCCTCGTCAATGCGATCATTTGTTTGTTCTAGATCATACCTAGGAACCGTGGAGTTACGGAGATATTGGGGGTCAAAACAACTTTTTCACAAGTTTTTTTTTTAAATACAAGTCTTTATTGTAAGAATTTCAATATTTTTTGCTCAGAAGTACTCAATTTGATGAATGCTTGGTTGACGGCTTCGTAAAGAGTTTGTGTATACCCTGTATACTATATACATAGTCCATAATAATAATAAAAAATAAAAAAAAATATTGTGTCAAATACAAATTGTTGTGTTCGGAATCGTCTTTTAGACAAATAATGCCTGTAGTAAAAGACTCCGCCCCTCCCTATTTTGTATAGCGTGATAGTTAACACAATATTTTAAAATATAAAAATTTAGTTTAGAATAAGAAAGAAGTCTAGGCTAACAAAAATAAGAAATTAAAAGTATAAAAAAAAACAAAGAAGAGTATACTTAAAGATTGTGAGTGTGCGTGTGAGTGTCCATGGCAACCAACAAAAGATCGTGCACAACGATGTACGGTGTGCATCGCACCTTTGTCTAATCCTTTGTTGTTGTTCTTTGATTTAATTTATAGCACTATCTGCAGAATGTTGCGGTTCAGGGGAAGACGGTCCTACGCGATCGGTGCAATTTGTTTGTTGAGCGCTTTCATCAGGAAATTGTTTTCTTTTGTAGTGTCGATGGTGGATTTTCTTAACTGTTGTTAGAAATAAAATAACTTTAGTGAATTGTTTTATTAGCAAATCAACGTTGCTCTTATTCTTTTTGTATTGATGCCAGCTGTTGATTAATACAGATTTGATGAGTTTCTAATACAATCAATGTTGTACAGGGGTAGGTAATGGTGACTATAATGATGTGGAGACGGTGGAGGATGGCGGAAACGTGACGCTTCAGACGATTTGGTCTCATACAAAACTTCTTTGCATTGATGTCAGCTATGGATTAATTCAGGTTTGAGTCGTGGTCGTTATTTTGGAAATATAATAAAATGGTGGAACTTAGGCAGGCTCAATAATTCAAACCCTTTTTAGCAACATTCTAGTGGGCGAGTCGGCCCATCTTTAGTGAACATACAAACACAGCTATGCATAAATTGACCGGTTGTCAATGTACACATTTGTCACCTATTGTGTGATTGACCTTAGTTGTAGTTGTGTATAACGTTTTGTTAATTAGTTTAAGAGCTAGTTTGCACATGTGCAGTTTCTACAAAATGTGTGATTTCGAAATCACTTACTTACAGTTTAAAAAAACCCTTTCCTTTTTCGGATCGAAATCATCAAATGACTCCTCCCGCTCTGGGCGAAACGGGAAGGAATGTTAGACTTTTACTGACTAAAACCCATTCATGTTCCTTCCTCGCCTTTTATCGCTCGAGCGTGCGTATTTCATAAAACGTAATACCAAAATAATTTATAAATCATACATATTCTTAAGGCAGAATTTATTTGGATTGGATTACAGAATATCTATGTTCCCATATATATATATTTTGAAAGGACAATGTTACAAAGACGAGATATGAGGAATTTAAAATGTCTATAGAAAACTTATTTTTCTCATCACTTGTTTAAATCAGTGTCCAATCTAAATATATATTTGGGAACATAGATAGTCTGTAATCCAATCGAAATAAATACACACTACCTTAAGAATATGTTTGATTTACAAATTATTCTGGTACGAGTATTACGTTTGTATGAACTACGCATGCTCCGCAGGCCTCTTTATGTTCTTGGGGTTATCTTGTAAAAGGTAATTAGAAATAAGTAAACCATTCCAGCCTCGTTGGTCTATGACGAGTATAATTGTTATTGGGTTTTCCATCAGGAATTTCTTAGTGGCGCCACCGAGTCTCGAGCCTGGCTGATGTCATTAGGCTCGCCCTTTATTACGTCTTTCTTCTTTATCGTGTGGTTAGTACCTAACCTGGTGTCAGAATGATTATGCTGCCCATGGGCCTCTGACTTAGCTTTACACGCTGTCAAGAAATATCTCTCAGGCATGCTGGTTTCCTCACGGTGTTTTTCTTCACAGAAGCAAGCGATAATTATAAATACGCAAACAAATCCGAAAAATCAGAAGTATCCCTTGGGGTTCGTATTTCAGACCTATGACTTATCAGTCCGACGGTAACACCACTAAGCTGAGACTTAAGGCGACTAGATGAGCTAAATTAGCAACTCTATTTATTTGTGGTGAATAAAGTTCAAATCAGCTTGCACTACAAAGTGGTTGTTACGTCAGTCACTGCGGGCCAAATAGTGTGAAATGAGTGGTTTCGATAGATTTACAAAAAATCTATTGATTGGACTAAAAAACTAAAACACTATAATGCTAATATATTGCTTGTTGAATTATTTGCCAAATAATCAGAATGAATGGATGAATTTTAATATGGTTTTTTTTGGTTGAAAGAATTTTTTAGATATGAGTTCGTGATTTTTTTATCGAGTCAAATTAATTGAATTATGTTTTAAATTACTACTATACTAGCGTATAGTAGTAGTTTTGAAAACATAATATTATGTATTTTATATTTTTGGAAACATAAATATATGAAATAATATATGATATTAATTATATTAAACAGTGGTTCCCAACCTATGGTCCGCGGACCATTGGTGGTAAGAGTTTTGAATATGGTCCTCTAAACATTAAAATGTTATTCGAACTTTTTAACTTTCATGAGATGCAAGCTGAAACCAACGGTTCACTAAAGTATCACCAAAACTCCATTGGCAAATTTCCATTTTACAACCAACGTTTCGTATACTATTTAATTCGCAAACAACTTATTCCGCAAATGTATTTTTTTTCCTAGCCTATCGTGTGTCCCACTGCTGGGCAAAGGCCTCCCCTTTTTCCTTCCAAACCTTACCACCACCCTTTATCTTTACCCTTTATCTTGTGCGATATCTGGCCATGTTTGCCCCGCAAACAAGATCAGATCGTCACACCACCTTCGCCGCGGTGTACCTCGACGGCGATTCCCTCCGTCAGGCGCCCAGTTAGTGACGATCTTTGCCCATCTCTCCGGGTGCATTTTCACTACGTGGCCAGCCCACTCCCACTTCAGCTTGGCAGTTTTTTCTCCGACATCTGCAACCTGAGTTACGGACCGCAGGGTCGTGTTTTTTCTGCGATATGTACGCTTCACACCGATTATACTGCGTTCCATTGCCCTCTGGCAAATCTTGAGTTTGGACTTCTGTTGTTCAGTAAGTGACCAACTTTGCGCACCGTAGGTTAGGACGAGCAGGATGCACATATTGATGAGTTTTCTTTTCAGTATCATTGGAAGACTTCCCTTCATGTGCTCTTTTAGGGCCCAGAAGGTCTTCCAAGCATTTTGGACTCGTTTTTCTATTTCCTTATTTTGCCTACTTTTGAAAGACACTATCTGGCCCAAGTATGTATACTCATCGACATATTGTAGCACATGCCCGTTTACCTCGACCCTTCGTTTCGTGCTGTTGGTCATGACCTGGGTTTTAGATCTGCTCATTGAAAGTCCAACCTTAAGACTTGCTGTGCTCAGATCTTGGAACATTTCTTCGAGTTTTGAAGCAGCTGCTAACATTTATGCCTCGAGACTGCCATGAAGCGGGCAGTTTGTTAAAAACCTCCTGCAGTGCGCACTGCAGGAGGTTTTTAGTGAACAGTTTAGGTGAGAGTGGGTCGCCTTGTTTGTCACCAGTTTCAACGTTAAAATTTGGACCAGAAATATGTAGCTTGATTTTCGCGGTACTACTTCGATAGATGGTGTCAATGAGGTCAATATAAGTGTGCGTTATATTTTGGGACTCCAGGTCATTAATAACTGACTGGTGGTCGGCAAATGTTTTATTTAAAAAATATTTGTTTTACAAGCATTTATTTGGCAAATACATCTTTTATCATTTGCATCAGATGATATTTATTCATTTATACATTTTTCATTTCTTATTTAGATACATTTGGTTAAATCACGTTACAAAAAAATAATTTACAGGCTAGTTTTTTCATAACATGCAAATGAGCATACTTCATGCATGCAGCAAGCATGCAACAAGCAAACAGGATGCATGCCGCAAGCAGCAAGCATGCAGCAAGCGGCAAGCATACAGCAAGCATGCAGCGAGCATGCAGTATGCATACAGCAAACAAACATGCAGTATGCAACATGCAGCAGGCATGGTTTATGTCACGGCTCCGGCGCTGCGGGGCTCCGGCGGTCACACGCGTGCTCACGGGCCGCCACGCCCCTCCGCACCTACGCGATTTTAAATAACACTCTAGGGGTAGGGCAGACAAGACTACGTGGAGTCGGTTCTGCAGCGATTCATTTCTGTCACAAAATTTGTCCTTATAGGAAACCAAATTCTTTTTTTTTTTGTAATTGGCAATATCAATATGTGTAATGTGTTTAATTCAAACGTAGTTTTATGAGATAAAAATAAAAAAAATATGAATTGTTTGTCAAATAAGACGTTATTAAATGAAAGCTTATTGCATAGTTATTTTATCAAGTGAATTATTTGTTAAATTCGTTGTTGTATAATGTTGAAATGACAAATAATGTGTTTGCTAACCGTTGCTTGTCAAGTAAAAGTTTGTGCATTAATGTTTGGTGAACTGACTGATCACCCAACCCCACCTTATTAAAAACCTATAGAGGCGAGGTAAAATTTTTGTGGTTACTAGATTCATAAGCATTTCTTATCTCATAAAATGTACTTACTTTCCTATTTTTGCATGAATTATTGCATTTTTTTAAGCTCTCTTCGATCGCTCTTGTTTCTAAAGGTTCTCATCATATTTTCCAATTTTTGCATTCCCCCTAGATATAATCCTGTCGGTGTCCTAAGACCTTAGGGCCTATGCTGCCATGCCAACAATAAAGACACCAAAGTGGTCCCTGGTCCAAAAAAGATTGAGAACCACTGCAATTAAACGAAGCACGTAAACCCACCTTATTCCCTATGCATAACTAATAAATGTCAACCATGGAAAATATATGACTGGCTGCAAACAACCTCGTTACATTTTTTAATCTTACAATAATACATATTGTTGGAATGATGTATCAAAATAGTTTAAAGTATTGATTTTAATTACCAGTAACGCCATCTCTTGTGCAATATAAAAACTATATTTCTATTGTATTGTTATCTGTGGTGTGGTACAATGTAAAACCTTTTTTGAATATATGTTCTGTGGCCTAGTCTGTTGCGATATTCACGTGTTTCATTATAGGTTATGGGCTTATCCCGAAAAATTATCAGTTATTTTAGTTTAAAATAGATAATTAGTGAAAGTTAAATCGCGGAAACATGACTACGAACTATATTGCCAGTGTTCCTAAACTAAAAGGAAGAGATAACTATGATGAGTGGAGCTTCGCGGCTGAAAATTTGTTGGTGCTCGAAGGGATGGACAAATACATCAAACCGACGCCAGATTTTGAAATCAAGCCAGTGGACGATGCAAAAACAAAGGCAAAGCTAGTATTGACTTTGGACCCGTCATTGTACGTGCATGTGAAGAACACCAAGACTTCAGCAGAATTATGGTCTACATTGAAGACTATGTATGATGATTCTGGTTTCTCAAGAAAAATAACCTTGCTGCGACATTTGATATCCATACGGTTAGACAACTGTAATTCTATGGCGTCTTATGTGACTCAAATGGTTGAGACAGCACAGCGGTTGAATGGCACGGGTTTTACAATTACAGACGAATGGGTTGGCTCATTACTTTTAGCAGGTTTGTCCGATCGTTATACACCTATGATCATGGCAATTGAACATTCAGGGATTTCGATAACTGCAGATGTCATAAAGTCGAAATTACTAGACATGGAAGTGACCAGCGACAATGACAGCGTGGAAACCGGAGCTGCATTTGCCGCGCGAAATAAAATAAACTCTGGTAACACTAATAAGCCAAAGAGAAATGGCTGTCCCTCAACGTCAAATAAGAAAACAGTGACAGCAATGACAGATTCATCTACGAAAGTAATTACATGTTATAAATGTAAAGAAGATGGTCATTATCGAAATCAATGCCCGTTATTGAAGAAAACTAATAACAAATGTGTATTTAATGTCGTTTTCCTGAATGGAAAGTTTAACAAAACAGAGTGGTACGTGGATTCCGGCGCGAGCGCACATATGACGGCGAATGAATCTTGGATAAGAAATATGAACAATATACCAAGTTTACCTGAAATTGTGGTAGCAAACGAAACAAAAGTGCCAATTGTTTGTTCCGGAGACGTCGACATTGTGTCAGATTTAAAATATGACATTACTGTGAAAGATGTGTTATGCGTGCCTAGTTTGACAACAAACTTATTATCCGTAAGTGAATTAATTAAAAATGGAAATAATGTTAGTTTTGATGAAAAGCACTGCTACATACGAAACAAAAGCAATGTTTTGATAGCCACAGCTGATTTATCGGATGGTGTTTATAAGCTGAAATTGCACACACAGAGTTGTATGATGGCTGCACCAGTGGTAAGTGGTAAACTATGGCACAGAAGGCTGGCACACATCAATAGTCAAGACATGAATAAGATGAGAAATATGGTGGATGGTATGTCGTATGAAAACAATTTTGACATAACCAAGTCTAAGTGTATAACATGTTGCGAAGGGAAACAGGAAAGATTACCCTTTACACATGTGGGTGAAAGAAGTACAGAGACGCTACACAGGATCCATACAGACATTTGTGGTCCGATGGAAACAAGTTCATTAAATGGTGCTCGATATTTTATACTGTTTGTTGATGATTTTAGTAGAATGACATTTATATATTTTCTACGGAAGAAAAGTGAAGCATTTACTACTTTCAAGGTATTTAAAACAATGGTGGAAAATCAGTTCAATAAGAAGATAAAAATACTAAGGTCAGATAATGGACTGGAGTATGTCAACAAAGAGTTTGAGAATTATTTAAAGCAAGAGGGTATAATTCATCAAAGATCGAATAGCTATACACCAGAACAGAATGGTCTGTGTGAGCGAGCAAACCGTACTGTGGTTGAGAAGGCTAGATGCCTACTGTATGATGCAAAGCTGGATAAAAGATTTTGGGCAGAAGCAGCAAACACTGCTGTCTATTTGAAAAATAGATCCATTGCATCGGGACTTAAGAAAACTCCATATGAATTGTGGTATGGGAGCAAACCAGACCTAAGCCACATACGTTTGTTTGGATGTAAAGTCATGGTACATGTCCCTAAGGAGCGTCGTTTGAAGTGGGATAAGAAGTCTACGGAGCACATATTAGTTGGATATAGTGAAAATGTTAAGGGTTACAGGCTATATAATCCTTTCAAGAAGAATCTTGTTACCAGCAGAGATGTTATCTTTATGGAAGAAGAATTAGATAGTGAAGAAAATAATCAGGAGTCTGCTATCTGGATTCCTAATGAAGAGACACCTGCAGTTGGCATACAGGAAGAAGTGAATACAGATTCAGTGGGGGAAGCATCACAGAATGTTTTAAACTCAGAAGACTACCATTCAGATTCTTCTGTGTATGAGGATGGGAATGAAACACTGACTAAATCTCCAACTACAGATGACTTAGTGCAAGAAGTCCAGATGACATCAACCCCAGACCAGGAATCAGGATTGCCTACAAAGCGTACCAGAAGACTACCTGATAGGTATGGCTACATGTGTCATTTGAGTACTGTTCCAGCATCAGAAGAAATTGTGTTTTCAGAGGCTCTCGCAGGGCCAGAGAGTGAGCAGTGGAAGCGTGCCATGGCCGACGAGCTGCAATCGTTTGAGGACAATGATGCCTGGGAGCTCGTTGACAACCCAGGTGATGTGACAATTGTGAAGTGCAGGTGGGTGCTTACTAAAAAGTTTGATGTGGACAATAATGTGCGGTTCCGGGCTAGACTTGTGGCTAAAGGTTTTTCGCAAAAACCTGGCATAGACTATACTGACACTTTCTCACCAGTGGTTAGACATTCGACACTTAGATTATTATTTGCTCTCAGTGTTAAGTTGAATATGAGTATTAATCACTTGGATGTGACTACAGCTTTTTTAAATGGTTTCTTGAAAGAGGCAATTTTCATGTCAGTACCTGATGGTTTTGTGAACAAAAGTGGGGGAAAGGTTTTGAAATTAAAACGAGCAATTTATGGATTAAAACAATCTTCTCTTGCATGGTATGAGAGAGTTAAAGATTTGCTTTGTAAATTGAATTTTAAAAATAGTCAGTATGAACCTTGTTTGTTCACAAAAACAAAGGGTGATATTAAAATTATTGTGGCCCTATATGTAGATGACTTTTTAATCTTCTCTAATAATTCTGTTGAAACTGATAATTTGAAACATGTTTTGGGTGCGGAATTTAAATTGAAAGATTTGGGACCTGTAAGACAATATTTAGGCATGAGAATAAATCTTGACAAAAATAAAAATGTTATAACTGTAGATCAACAACAATATATTGAAAGGTTAGCTTCTAGATTCAATATGTCAGATTGTAAAACTTATAAAACCCCAATTGAATGTAAGTTAAATGTTAAGAAAGCTGATGAATGTGTATCTGATATTCCATATCAAAAGTTAATTGGATCATTAATGTATTTGGCAGTACTAACTAGACCAGACATTTCTTATTCTGTTAGTTTTCTGAGCCAATTTAATAGTTGTTACAATCATACACATTGGCATTATGCTAAACGCATTTTAAAATATTTGTTATGTACAAAAACTTATTGTTTAAAATTTTGTAAGGATGATAGCAAGTTACAGGGTTTTGTGGATAGTGATTGGGCTAGTGACGCCTTGGACAGAAAGTCGTATACAGGCTTTTGCTTCACGATGTCTGGATCTGCTATTTCATGGCAAAGCCGAAAGCAAAAGACGGTATCTCTTTCAAGTACAGAAGCAGAATATACTGCTCTGTCTGAGGCTGCTCGGGAAGCAGTATATCTTAGAAACCTCCTTCATGAAATTATAGGTAGTTTTAGTATGATTGAGCTCTATTGTGACAATCAAAGCGCATTAAAATTGTCAGTAAGCAATCAAAGTCACAATAGATCGAAACACATTGATGTAAAATATCACTATGTAAGAGATGTTGTTAATAATAAATATATAAAAGTTCTATATTTATGTACTGAAGAAATGACAGCTGATATTTTCACTAAAGGTTTATGTCCTGTTAAACATTATAAGTTTCTGCATAAATTGGGAGTTGTACCAAAATAATTTTATTTGTTTATTTTGATAAGTGGGGGTGTTGGAATGATGTATCAAAATAGTTTAAAGTATTGATTTTAATTACCAGTAACGCCATCTCTTGTGCAATATAAAAACTATATTTCTATTGTATTGTTATCTGTGGTGTGGTACAATGTAAAACCTTTTTTGAATATATGTTCTGTGGCCTAGTCTGTTGCGATATTCACGTGTTTCATTATACATATTTTATGTGTGCAGTGATAACATCAGTCGTCACGAATGTGTAGTTTTTGAATCGTTAATCTTTATATGTTATTGGGTGGAATGCAAACAGGCTGCACATCTGACAGTTCGGTTACTGGCCAATGTTACTGGTTACTGGTCACACTGTTGATAGGTAGCGGTAGCGACACTTTTTTTACCGACTGCGGCGAAGCCAAAAGGAAGGGTAATTATATTGGCAGTCTATGTATGTTTTTACTGTTACAGCTCCATGCTGAGATACCATGACACCATTTTCACTATGCCGTTTGGACTCGTACAGGACCCGTTTAGTTTGAGTTCACACTGTCTTATATATTTTTAAATTACTAGTTTTGCGATTCTATTTACTAACACAATTGGTAAATTTACCATACGTATGTATGTTAGTCTGAAAATAAATACAAATAGTCTTAGCCAAAGTAGTCTGAAAATAAATACAAATAGTCTTTTTCAAACTTTCACGATCAAAACACATTATTTAAAGTACGAAAAATTAAAGGTGTATTCGCGATAAATACCCATTTTCATATGTTATATAATAAATGCAAATGTAGTTTTTGTTGTTGTTATGACGTCATTAAAAAAAGTTATTACAGGTGCATTGCTTTGTCAAATACAATGTTTATGCAATGGTATAACTAATATCGTTTATTCCGAAAGCTTGATCACAGGTTAAGCAAATGTTTAACTTATAACAACATTTCAGAATAAACCTCAGAGCTAAATAAAGGATTTATCTATCTTTCAGACATATTACGTATAAAACCTCACAATTTCTTTCACATAATTTCTTTATTAAACTGCGAACCCAACGGTTATCCTTTCAACTTTAGTAACAGCTCCATCACAACTACAGACTACCATCAAACAGTTCAATAAATCGTCTTCATCCGTCGAGATGTTATCGAAGCGACAGAATTATGAACTCCAACCATTTTTCCGCTGAAACTATCCTCTGATTAATAGCTGAGGAGCCCACTATATATATTCAGTTAGATAAGGACCGTTGACTGAGTGTATCGCATTAGGGTAAACTACAACCATTTCTTTGGAAACTATTCGGGGACTAGATGCTTTATCTAGTTTCATATTTCATGAAAACTCGCGCTTTCTGAACTGTGTTTTGAGACAGACTTTTGTTGTCTGTGATTTGTAGTTGATAGGTGTTGTTTTTTTCGCTTTTATTTGGAAGTTGGTAGTGTTTTATCATTGTCTTTTACTCATTATCAACTGCCTAGCCTTTTCCCAACTATGTTGGGGTTGGCTTCCAGTCTAACCGGGTGCAGCTGAATACCAGTATTTTACTTGGAGCGACTGCCTGTCTGACCTCCACAGCCTAGTTAATACTGGGAAATACGATACCACTTGGCGCCACTTGGATACCACTGGTGTCAGACTTTCTGGGCCACTGACTAGCTGTAACGACTGTCAAAGATGGACAAATGTCAGCCGGGACCAACAGCTTAACGTGCTATCCGAGGCACGGAGGGAACTCGGTCATCCACCCACAGACCAACCTAGGCAAGCATGGCTTATAAACCTCTTTATCGAACCGAGCGGCTGATATTTTTGGCAATGTCTTATATTAAATGCCTAAATGTTCGTAGTTTGGTACAGTATGCACTCAGACTTATATTAAAAATTCACGTTTCCTCAGAATGTTTTCGTTAAACGTTGTCAGTCATGTCCAAGATTGAAAATTGAGTTTGAAATAAAAGCCCACTTAGACGGTACTCGTGATAAGTAACTGTTTTAAAAATACGTACTAACCCAGATTTGAACTCACAACCTCGTGCATAAGAGGCAAGCCTAAATCACTGAGCCATCACGTCATAATGAAACCCAACAGCGATGTGAAATTAAAGATGGTAATTATTAAGAAGTAGGGTATATTGTTCCTTAAAAGGCTACCAAAGGCTAAGGAAACTGGCTAACTGCCACTTTAACGTAGTTATAATGGAACATAAGGGTAAAATGGTAGCAATATTGGTTTAGCACTATGTTGATTATTGGTTTACACACATAACATAACATCACGCCTGTTATATCCAAGGGGTTAGGCAGTGGTGTACCTATAGTACACCCACATTTCGACCAGCTATGTGTTAAGGCGACTACATGAGCTAAACACGTGTTTTATAATACCTAAAAGTGTATGTTTCACGGCAATAAACAAAACCAGAAAAATATATGATATTCTTCAGGATATATGCTAATATATCCTGAAAACGTGAAACATACACTTTTAGGTATTATAAAACACGTGTTTAGCTCATGTAGTCGCCTTAACACATAGCTGGTCGAAATGTGGGTGTACTATAGGTACACCACTGCCTAACCCCTTGGATATAACAGGCGTGATGTTATGTTATGTGTGTAAACCAATAATCAACATAGTGCTAAACCAATATTGCTACCATTTTACCCTTATGTTCCATTATAACTACGTTAAAGTGGCAGTTAGCCAGTTTCCTTAGCCTTTGGTAGCCTTTTAAGGAACAATATACCCTACTTCTTAATAATTACCATCTTTAATTTCACATCGCTGTTGGGTTTCATTATGACGTGATGGCTCAGTGATTTAGGCTTGCCTCTTATGCACGAGGTTGTGAGTTCAAATCTGGGTTAGTACGTATTTTTAAAACAGTTACTTATCACGAGTACCGTCTAAGTGGGCTTTTATTTCAAACTCAATTTTCAATCTTGGACATGACTGACAACGTTTAACGAAAACATTCTGAGGAAACGTGAATTTTTAATATAAGTCTGAGTGCATACTGTACCAAACTACGAACATTTAGGCATTTAATATAAGACATTGCCAAAAATATCAGCCGCTCGGTTCGATAAAGAGGTTTATAAGCCATGCTTGCCTAGGTTGGTCTGTGGGTGGATGACCGAGTTCCCTCCGTGCCTCGGATAGCACGTTAAGCTGTTGGTCCCGGCTGACATTTGTCCATCTTTGACAGTCGTTACAGCTAGTCAGTGGCCCAGAAAGTCTGACACCAGTGGTATCCAAGTGGCGCCAAGTGGTATCGTATTTCCCAGTATTAACTAGGCTGTGGAGGTCAGACAGGCAGTCGCTCCAAGTAAAATACTGGTATTCAGCTGCACCCGGTTAGACTGGAAGCCAACCCCAACATAGTTGGGAAAAGGCTAGGCAGTTGATAATGAGTAAAAGACAATGATAAAACACTACCAACTTCCAAATAAAAGCGAAAAAAACAACACCTATCAACTACAAATCACAGACAACAAAAGTCTGTCTCAAAACACAGTTCAGAAAGCGCGAGTTTTCATGAAATATGAAACTAGATAAAGCATCTAGTCCCCGAATAGTTTCCAAAGAAATGGTTGTAGTTTACCCTAATGCGATACACTCAGTCAACGGTCCTTATCTAACTGAATATATATAGTGGGCTCCTCAGCTATTAATCAGAGGATAGTTTCAGCGGAAAAATGGTTGGAGTTCATAATTCTGTCGCTTCGATAACATCTCGACGGATGAAGACGATTTATTGAACTGTTTGATGGTAGTCTGTAGTTGTGATGGAGCTGTTACTAAAGTTGAAAGGATAACCGTTGGGTTCGCAGTTTAATAAAGAAATTATGTGAAAGAAATTGTGAGGTTTTATACGTAATATGTCTGAAAGATAGATAAATCCTTTATTTAGCTCTGAGGTTTATTCTGAAATGTTGTTATAAGTTAAACATTTGCTTAACCTGTGATCAAGCTTTCGGAATAAACGATATTAGTTATACCATTGCATAAACATTGTATTTGACAAAGCAATGCACCTGTAATAACTTTTTTTAATGACGTCATAACAACAACAAAAACTACATTTGCATTTATTATATAACATATGAAAATGGGTATTTATCGCGAATACACCTTTAATTTTTCGTACTTTAAATAATGTGTTTTGATCGTGAAAGTTTGAAAAAGACTATTTGTATTTATTTTCAGACTACTTTGGCTAAGACTATTTGTATTTATTTTCAGACTAACATACATACGTATGGTAAATTTACCAATTGTGTTAGTAAATAGAATCGCAAAACTAGTCATTTAAAAATATATAAGACAGTGTGAACTCAAACTAAACGGGTCCTGTACGAGTCCAAACGGCATAGTGAAAATGGTGTCATGGTATCTCAGCATGGAGCTGTAACAGTAAAAACATACATAGACTGCCAATATAATTACCCTTCCTTTTGGCTTCGCCGCAGTCGGTAAAAAAAGTGTCGCTACCGCTACCTATCAACAGTGTGACCAGTAACCAGTAACATTGGCCAGTAACCGAACTGTCAGATGTGCAGCCTGTTTGCATTCCACCCAATAACATATAAAGATTAACGATTCAAAAACTACACATTCGTGACGACTGATGTTATCACTGCACACATAAAATATGTATTATTGTAAGATTAAAAAATGTAACGAGGTTGTTTGCAGCCAGTCATATATTTTCCATGGTTGACATTTATTAGTTATGCATAGGGAATAAGGTGGGTTTACGTGCTTCGTTTAATTGCAGTGGTTCTCAATCTTTTTTGGACCAGGGACCACTTTGGTGTCTTTATTGTTGGCATGGCAGCATAAGACCTAAGGTCTTAGGACACCGACAGTATTATATCTAGGGGGAATGCAAAAATTGGAAAATGTGATGAGAACCATTAGAAACAAGCGCGATCGAAGGGAGCTCAAAAAAAATGCAATAATTCATGCAAAAATAGGAAAGTAAGTCCATTCTATGAGATAAGAAATGCTTATGAATCTAGCAACCTCAAAAAAATTACCTCGCCTCTATAGGTTTTTAATAAGGTTGGGTTGGGTGACCAGTCAGTTCACCAAATATTCATGCACAAACTTTTACTTGAAAAGCAACGATTAGCAAACACATTATTTGTCATTTCAACATTATACAACAACGAATTTAACAAATAATTCACTTCATAAAATAACTATGCAATAAACTTTCATTTAATAACGTATTATTTGACAAACAATTCATATTTTTTCGTTTCATCTCATGAAACTACGTTTGAAATAAAGACATTAAACATATTGATATTGCCAATTATAAAAAAAAATGGTTGTGACAGAAATGAATCGCTGCAGAACCGACTCCACGTAGTCTTGTCTGCCCTACCCCTAGAGTGTTATTTAAAATCGCGTAAGTGCGGAGGGGCGAGGCGGCCCGTGAGCTCGCGTGTGGCCGCCGCCGGAGCCGTGACATAAACCATGCCTGCTGCATGTTGAATACTGCATGTTTGCTTGCTGTATGCATACTGCATGCTCGCTGCATGCTTGCTGCATGCTTGCCGCTTGTTGCATGCTTTCTGCATGCTTGCTGCTTGCATGCTGCTTGATTGCTGCATGCATGCTGTTTGCTTGTTAGATGCTTGCTGCATGCATGAAGTATGCTTATTTGTATGTTATGAAAAAACTATGCATTTTATTAACTTTTTCTTAAAAAAGAGTAATAAAAAAATACTAGCCTGTAAATTTTTTTTTTGAAACGTGATTTATTCAAATGTATCTAAATAAGAAATGAAAAATGTATAAATGAATAAATATCATCTGATGCAAATGATAAAAGATGTATTTGCCAAATAAATGCTTGTAAAACGAATAATTTTTAAATAAAACATTTGCCGACCACCAGTCAGTTATTAATGCCCTGGAGTAAAAGTGTATGTTTCACGGCAATAAACAAAACCAGAAAAATATATGATATTCTTCAGGATATATGCTAATATATCCTGAAAACGTGAAACATACACTTTTAGGTATTATAAAACACGTGTTTAGCTCATGTAGTCGCCTTAACACATAGCTGGTCGAAATGTGGGTGTACTATAGGTACACCACTGCCTAACCCCTTGGATATAACAGGCGTGATGTTATGTTATGTGTGTAAACCAATAATCAACATAGTGCTAAACCAATATTGCTACCATTTTACCCTTATGTTCCATTATAACTACGTTAAAGTGGCAGTTAGCCAGTTTCCTTAGCCTTTGGTAGCCTTTTAAGGAACAATATACCCTACTTCTTAATAATTACCATCTTTAATTTCACATCGCTGTTGGGTTTCATTATGACGTGATGGCTCAGTGATTTAGGCTTGCCTCTTATGCACGAGGTTGTGAGTTCAAATCTGGGTTAGTACGTATTTTTAAAACAGTTACTTATCACGAGTACCGTCTAAGTGGGCTTTTATTTCAAACTCAATTTTCAATCTTGGACATGACTGACAACGTTTAACGAAAACATTCTGAGGAAACGTGAATTTTTAATATAAGTCTGAGTGCATACTGTACCAAACTACGAACATTTAGGCATTTAATATAAGACATTGCCAAAAATATCAGCCGCTCGGTTCGATAAAGAGGTTTATAAGCCATGCTTGCCTAGGTTGGTCTGTGGGTGGATGACCGAGTTCCCTCCGTGCCTCGGATAGCACGTTAAGCTGTTGGTCCCGGCTGACATTTGTCCATCTTTGACAGTCGTTACAGCTAGTCAGTGGCCCAGAAAGTCTGACACCAGTGGTATCCAAGTGGCGCCAAGTGGTATCGTATTTCCCAGTATTAACTAGGCTGTGGAGGTCAGACAGGCAGTCGCTCCAAGTAAAATACTGGTATTCAGCTGCACCCGGTTAGACTGGAAGCCAACCCCAACATAGTTGGGAAAAGGCTAGGCAGTTGATAATGAGTAAAAGACAATGATAAAACACTACCAACTTCCAAATAAAAGCGAAAAAAACAACACCTATCAACTACAAATCACAGACAACAAAAGTCTGTCTCAAAACACAGTTCAGAAAGCGCGAGTTTTCATGAAATATGAAACTAGATAAAGCATCTAGTCCCCGAATAGTTTCCAAAGAAATGGTTGTAGTTTACCCTAATGCGATACACTCAGTCAACGGTCCTTATCTAACTGAATATATATAGTGGGCTCCTCAGCTATTAATCAGAGGATAGTTTCAGCGGAAAAATGGTTGGAGTTCATAATTCTGTCGCTTCGATAACATCTCGACGGATGAAGACGATTTATTGAACTGTTTGATGGTAGTCTGTAGTTGTGATGGAGCTGTTACTAAAGTTGAAAGGATAACCGTTGGGTTCGCAGTTTAATAAAGAAATTATGTGAAAGAAATTGTGAGGTTTTATACGTAATATGTCTGAAAGATAGATAAATCCTTTATTTAGCTCTGAGGTTTATTCTGAAATGTTGTTATAAGTTAAACATTTGCTTAACCTGTGATCAAGCTTTCGGAATAAACGATATTAGTTATACCATTGCATAAACATTGTATTTGACAAAGCAATGCACCTGTAATAACTTTTTTTAATGACGTCATAACAACAACAAAAACTACATTTGCATTTATTATATAACATATGAAAATGGGTATTTATCGCGAATACACCTTTAATTTTTCGTACTTTAAATAATGTGTTTTGATCGTGAAAGTTTGAAAAAGACTATTTGTATTTATTTTCAGACTACTTTGGCTAAGACTATTTGTATTTATTTTCAGACTAACATACATACGTATGGTAAATTTACCAATTGTGTTAGTAAATAGAATCGCAAAACTAGTCATTTAAAAATATATAAGACAGTGTGAACTCAAACTAAACGGGTCCTGTACGAGTCCAAACGGCATAGTGAAAATGGTGTCATGGTATCTCAGCATGGAGCTGTAACAGTAAAAACATACATAGACTGCCAATATAATTACCCTTCCTTTTGGCTTCGCCGCAGTCGGTAAAAAAAGTGTCGCTACCGCTACCTATCAACAGTGTGACCAGTAACCAGTAACATTGGCCAGTAACCGAACTGTCAGATGTGCAGCCTGTTTGCATTCCACCCAATAACATATAAAGATTAACGATTCAAAAACTACACATTCGTGACGACTGATGTTATCACTGCACACATAAAATATGTATTATTGTAAGATTAAAAAATGTAACGAGGTTGTTTGCAGCCAGTCATATATTTTCCATGGTTGACATTTATTAGTTATGCATAGGGAATAAGGTGGGTTTACGTGCTTCGTTTAATTGCAGTGGTTCTCAATCTTTTTTGGACCAGGGACCACTTTGGTGTCTTTATTGTTGGCATGGCAGCATAAGACCTAAGGTCTTAGGACACCGACAGTATTATATCTAGGGGGAATGCAAAAATTGGAAAATGTGATGAGAACCATTAGAAACAAGCGCGATCGAAGGGAGCTCAAAAAAAATGCAATAATTCATGCAAAAATAGGAAAGTAAGTCCATTCTATGAGATAAGAAATGCTTATGAATCTAGCAACCTCAAAAAAATTACCTCGCCTCTATAGGTTTTTAATAAGGTTGGGTTGGGTGACCAGTCAGTTCACCAAATATTCATGCACAAACTTTTACTTGAAAAGCAACGATTAGCAAACACATTATTTGTCATTTCAACATTATACAACAACGAATTTAACAAATAATTCACTTCATAAAATAACTATGCAATAAACTTTCATTTAATAACGTATTATTTGACAAACAATTCATATTTTTTCGTTTCATCTCATGAAACTACGTTTGAAATAAAGACATTAAACATATTGATATTGCCAATTATAAAAAAAAATGGTTGTGACAGAAATGAATCGCTGCAGAACCGACTCCACGTAGTCTTGTCTGCCCTACCCCTAGAGTGTTATTTAAAATCGCGTAAGTGCGGAGGGGCGAGGCGGCCCGTGAGCTCGCGTGTGGCCGCCGCCGGAGCCGTGACATAAACCATGCCTGCTGCATGTTGAATACTGCATGTTTGCTTGCTGTATGCATACTGCATGCTCGCTGCATGCTTGCTGCATGCTTGCCGCTTGTTGCATGCTTTCTGCATGCTTGCTGCTTGCATGCTGCTTGATTGCTGCATGCATGCTGTTTGCTTGTTAGATGCTTGCTGCATGCATGAAGTATGCTTATTTGTATGTTATGAAAAAACTATGCATTTTATTAACTTTTTCTTAAAAAAGAGTAATAAAAAAATACTAGCCTGTAAATTTTTTTTTTGAAACGTGATTTATTCAAATGTATCTAAATAAGAAATGAAAAATGTATAAATGAATAAATATCATCTGATGCAAATGATAAAAGATGTATTTGCCAAATAAATGCTTGTAAAACGAATAATTTTTAAATAAAACATTTGCCGACCACCAGTCAGTTATTAATGCCCTGGAGTCCCAAAATATAACGCACACTTTTATTGACCTCATTGACACCATCTATCGAAGTAGCACCGCGAAAATCAAGCTACATATTTCTGGTCCGAATTTTAACGTTGAAACTGGTGACAAACAAGGCGACCCACTCTCACCTAAACTGTTCACTAAAAACCTCGTGCAGTGCGCACTGCAGGAGGTTTTTAACAAACTGCCCGCTTCATGGCAGTCTCGAGGCATAAATGTTAGCAGCTGCTTCAAAACTCGAAGAAATGTTCCAAGATCTGAGCACAGCAAGTCTTAAGGTTGGACTTTCAATGAGCAGATCTAAAACCCAGGTCATGACCAACAGCACGAAACGAAGGGTCGAGGTAGACGGGCATGTCCTACAATATGTCGATGAGTATACATACTTGGGCCAGATAGTGTCTTTCAAAAGTAGGCAAAATAAGGAAATAGAAAAACGAGTCCAAAATGCTTGGAAGACCTTCTGGGCCCTAAAAGAGCACATGAAGGGAAGTCTTCCAATGATACTGAAAAGAAAACTCATCAATTTGTGCATCCTGCCCGTCCTAACCTACGGTGCGCAAAGTTGGTCACTTACTGAACAACAGAAGTCCAAACTCAAGATTTGCCAGAGGGCAATGGAACGCAGTATAATCGGTGTGAAGCGTACAGATCGCAGAAAAAACACGACCCTGCGGTCCGTAACTCAGGTTGCAGATGTCGGAGAAAAAACTGCCAAGCTGAAGTGGGAGTGGGCTGGCCACGTAGTGAAAATGCACCCGGAGAGATGGGCAAAGATCGTCACTAACTGGGCGCCTGACGGAGGGAATCGCCGTCGAGGTACACCGCGGCGAAGGTGGTGTGACGATCTGATCTTGTTTGCGGGGCAAACATGGCCAGATATCGCACAAGATAAAGGGTAAAGATAAAGGGTGGTGGTAAGGTTTGGAAGGAAAAAGGGGAGGCCTTTGCCCAGCAGTGGGACACACGATAGGCTAGGAAAAAAAATACATTTGCGGAATAAGTTGTTTGCGAATTAAATAGTATACGAAACGTTGGTTGTAAAATGGAAATTTGCCAATGGAGTTTTGGTGATACTTTAGTGAACCGTTGGTTTCAGCTTGCATCTCATGAAAGTTAAAAAGTTCGAATAAAATTTTAATGTTTCGAGGGCCATATTCAAAACTCTTACCACCAATGGTCCGGGGACCATAGGTTGGGAACCACTGTTTTATTGGGTAACCTGTCGTTTGACAGCTGGCGTGACTATTGATGTGTATGATTTTGACACTGTCTTGTTGTTTGCGTATGATTAAAGCTTACTTTAGTTACAAGATAAAGGACTGCCTCATTGTTCTAGTAGGCAGTTGTTGCAGGCGTGACTGCTGAGCATGAGGTCCTAGGTTCGGTTTCCGGGTCGGGCAAATAGGGTGGACGACAACAAAAGTCAAATTAGTCCGTCAGGTAGGTAATTATTAAAAAATATTTGACCCGTATTTTTTCTTTTGATACGTACCTAAATCAAAATTGACGCTTTTAAAATTCCCAATACGTCACGCCTAGATATTATTATCAGCTAGTTCTGACGTCACGAGCCCCCACTCCCGAGTTTTTATGCGTTTTATGTCTGTCAAATTCATTGATTTACAAAAATAAAAAATACGTGTCCATTATTTTTCAATAATCTATCTGACGGACTAAATAGATAAGTGTATTGTGTTTTTCCATGTAGAATTTCTCAGTAGCAGCCATTAGTGGCATTAGGCTTGGCCCCTATTACATCTTCTTCTTAATGTGCGGATGGCAATGTAAACTGTGTCGGTCCAGAACGGAGATACCTTTTTTTTGCTTACGGTAGCGTCCGTCAGTTCCTGTAGTAAGCAAACAGCAGGACACACAGGACACGATATTTAGCCCCATTGTTTGTGGAACAGCGCCACATGTACAATCCAGTGCCGTCTTTAATGAATCTCCATTAATTCATTTTACTTACTAGCTGCTGCCCGCGACGTCGTCTGCGTGAAGGCTCTACAGCACCAAAAATACCTAAGATGCCAGTGTCGCTAGACTCACAGCTCCTCCCCCGTAGGTGATAGCGTGATAATATGCCTATATGTTGACCCAACCTCTTAGTAATATTCATGAAAAATTTTAATTGAATCCATGCAGTACTTTTTGAGTTTAGCCCGGACATACATACAGACAAACAGAGATATAGACAAAAATTCAAAAAACTATATTTTTGGCTTCGATATCGATTGTAGTCGATTACGTAAGTTTATGATTTTATTATATGTATTATATAAGGTGTTAAAAAATTAACTGCACGAAACTTGAGGAGTTGTTTGGAATCACAAATAAAAAATAATCATGAAAAAATTTTATATAAGTAACGATCCGTTTCAAAGATATGCATATTTTCACTGCGCACAAAATGATTGAATATGCGCACTTGACTGTACTGTGACTGCGCCGTGAAGGGTGCCGGGCGCCGGGCGCGTAGTCGTTCACCCCTGCGACAGCGCAAACGTAGACAGCTGATTCTAACTTTCCCATCTCATTTTTCAGACTGGATTGGCAATGTTTTTTTTTATGTAAAAACATAAAAAAAAACATTGTTCAATGTTATGTTATGTTATGTTATGTTATGTTATGTTATGTTATGTTATGTTATGTTGTTATGTTATGTTATGTTATGTTATGTTATGTTATGTTATGTTATGTTATGTTATGTTATGTTATGTTATGTTATGTTATGTTATGTTATGTTATGTTATGTTATGTTATGTTATGTTATAAACGACTGGAAACACAGGGCTGTTATACAAGTTCAACCGGTGCAGGTAAATTGCGGTCCGACTTCGGACATTCTCAGAGATACTTGTGGTGAGTGTCCACCACACTGCCCGGTGTCTGGAGTCGCAGTTTGTCAGTACCAATGTGACAGAAATCTTTAATAAAACATTTAAAAGCAATCATTTTGACTACAATTATATCTGATGAAGGAAGCTGTCATCAACAAAAGGTGCACTCTTACTTGGGCGAATATGAACTGTCACTCTGGATTTGAAAATTCCAAGGATTTGCAGAATAAAGCAATGAGTATATTTTTGTCATCAGTGTCTAATAGGAATGATTCCTAACAAAAAAAATATGATTCCGTTTAGTCCGTCAGTAACATTAATATTGGATTCGTGTTTTTTGTTTTATTTATTTATTTGTGTACACACAAAATACTTAAAAGGACAATATACAGGGTGTAAACCACCTCATCAAAAAGCCGTTAATCAAGCATTCTGTACATCAAGCTAAGTAAGTTTATGCATAAATTATTGCTGCGAAACGACTTTTTTTTTGAGGTTATAAATCATGTTTTATGGTAGAACTCAATGTAACGCACTTAAAACATTGTGCTGATGGATGGATTGAATAGTACAGGGGTCGTGGAGGTGTTAAAAGTTAAAATCCTCCAAAAAATTTAGTCCAAGTTTTTTTTTTTAAATACAATAAATATTTTTATTTTATTAATTGTATTTAAAAAAAAAAACTTGTCAAAAAGTTGTAACTTTGACCCCCCATATCTCCGTAACTAAAAGGTTCCCAGGTATGGTGTAGAACACAAAAATGATCGCAATGGTGGGGACAACAAGTGCCTCTCGGCTTCGTGAAGAGGCGTTTTACACCCTTTATTAACATAGACACTAACATAGATTTACTTTTCCGTAAAAATGTACTTAAATGTGACGTCACACGAGTTTTCAACGCATTGTATCGTCATCATGATAACGTGAGAAAAGAAAAAAAATGTGTTAAATAATTTTCGGAATTATGAAATCACTCGTTACCCGTGGTCGGTGGGATATACAGGGTGTCTCATTCAAATCGGTCAGTATGGGAAAGTCTGAAACTATAAGACATACGAAGATCTGTTCTGAGGAACCATGTCATCGATTTTAATAACAAGAAAAACTGCATTCATACATTTTAAAAAACATCTGTACTCCGTTCGGGAATCGAACCCGGTTATTTTGAAAAAAAAACCTACTCTATTTCTATTCAGATATCGATCGTGTAGGTCTTAAGCAGTAAATGTCTGTGTGTCCACATACTTTAATTTATTTTAGTAGGTGCTTGAACTGACCACGTTTACAATATTAAACAAGTTCTGGTGTTTAAAATTGACTCTACGGTTGTTTGTACCTCTTTGCTGATGTTGCAACTAGATACATACACCGCTTTACATACATATGTCATTAGCATTGCATTAAACCATTCCGGAAGTTTTGTTATCTGCGATAATATTATCTAATATCGTGTTGAATGTTGTATTGAAAAAGACGGTGGTCACTTCGAGCACCTACTAAAATAAATTAAAGTAAGTGGAAACAATGCATTTTATTCATTTAAGACATCTTGTTTCATACAGACATTTACTGCTTAAGACCTACACAATCGATATCCAAATAGAAATAGAGTACGTTTTTTTTTTTCAAAATAACCGGGTTCGATTCCCGAACGGAGTACAGATGTTTTTTAAAATGTATGAATGCAGTTTTTCTTGTTATTAAAATCGATGACGTGGTTCCTCAGAACAGATCTTCGTATGTCTTATAGTTTCAGACTTTCCCATACTGACCGATTTGAATGAGACACCCTGTATATTATGCTGTTTTTATGGATTTGTATTTTCTATTGATTTATTCGGAATTTCAGGAAACAATCCCTAATGCTATGGAACTACGGGTAATGGATCGACCCACCACGGGTAACGACTGAATCTATCTCTGACGGACAATTTTTTTTTGTCATCTGCCTTATTCTGACATCTTAAAGCAATATGCTCGTATAATTTGACTATATCATGAACATAATTACCCACACGATAGTACAGATAATAATCTCAATACCATTCATCGCTAAGCCCTCTGACATCAATACACATACATACACACCTATCCAATGTACATAGTACTTACGTTTGGCATCAAGTGTATTACGTACTCGGTTCGAGTGGGGTTAAGAGTAAGTCCATGATTATCGCTGCCCTTAAAAGGTACCTGGAGATTCACTTAGTGATAATGAGCTTTTGTTGCTAAATAGTCAGGATTTTTTTCTAGTTTTTCCTCGTTCAACTTATAAAGAAATTAGAACCGTAGCATAAAAGAGGAGTCTTGTCTCAAGACGTGAAATTAATGACGTTTGCCACTTGTGTAATATCGCGAATGGCTCAATAGACTGTCCTGAACTTCTGTGAAAATTAACGATGCGCACTAATCAGATGGGACTGCGACAGCGGCCACTTCTACATGTACCTTATGCGAATACTAATTATAGGCGTAATGCATACATTCCGAGAGCCAGTCGCAGTTTTAATGAAGTTTCTTGTGATCCCGGAATTGACCTATTCTGCACCAATGCAAGAACAGTAAGGAGACTCTTAGTAAAGCCATTTTTTTTGTACACGAGGCACCTGCTTAAATTAACAACAACAGGTAGGAATAAACCAACTTTATTGTTAATTGTAAATAATAATGTAACAGTTTTTGTAACTTTTGCTTTAATTTTTGTATTTATCTGTGGAGGCTTGTATTATTAGCAATTTAAGTATATATTTTGTTATTATGATGTTATTAGACTGTAAGCTTTCCTAAAATGTAAAAATTAAATAATAAATAAAATAAGACTGAAAAGAAAGCTCCACGCATCTTAAATAAATATTTCTGCTAAGCCTGCTGAGTTTGGCAATTGTTTATGTTGGGACCAAGAAGTTCATGAATACGTATGAAAATTATATACGTTTTATATGAGAATTGTCGTACCAGTCATACCAATTAGTATCGTATAACCCAGTACTAACTGCGTTGTGGAGTGGAGGTCAGATACGCAAATCGCTCCATGTAAAATACTGGTGTTCTGCTGTATTCGGTTCGACTAGAATAGCCGACCCCAACGAAGCGAAGTTGAGGAAAGGCTTCATCATCTGGATGATGATATATGATAACTGTTGCAATGCTCTAGTGGTCTAGTGCGACTGGTAAGCATGAGGTCCGGGTCGTTTCCCAATTCGGGTAAAGTTATATTGGGTTACTGTACTGTACAACGGGCTGGTGTCCGCAACTCCACGTCAAAGCGTGTATTTTGCGTATGGCATATCCACCACGCGGGCCCAGTGCGGGTTGGTAGATGTCACATGTCTTCGAATTTTTGGTTCTAGGACATGCCGGTTTCCTTACGATGTTTTCCTTCACCGTTTTTCAGAGCAGTGGTGATGAAATGATGAAATAAATAACACAAAGTATTGCGCCTCCCTGGGTTCGAACCCACGACTCACTATTCGTAAGTCGGGGCCGCCACCACTGGGCCACCGCTGCTCTCTATATCGGGTTATTCCATCAAGAATTTCTCACCAACAACCATGGAGTCTGGACTTGCCCGGGTTGATGGTTTTAGACTAGCTTCCTATTACAAGGGACTTAAACATAAATGGCGAAATGTAGGTGAACTATCAGATACACCACTGCCTAACCCCTCAAGCATTACAGGCGTGATGTTGTGTTATATTATGATGACTTGTATCACAGTAGCTAATTAATTACGCAGCAAAACCCATTAGTGAAATCTAAATAACTAAGTACGCTTATGCATAGATACATAAGTGGCTACTTTAATTCCGCACTCTATTTCAAATATGAAAATCACTCACTAAAAAGCTTTCACTGAAATTGGTCGGTGTCAATTGGGTTTTTAACTCATGTTTGGAAAGAGTGAATGTGGTTTTGTATCACACATGTGTGTGTTTTTAGCCACTTCAGTGTATTTCAAAGGGACTGAGAGTGAATTTCGAGTGTCTGTGATCTTGATGAATGCTTGACACCCGATGAATTCACGTTGCGTGACTGAATGTAGTAATGACTTTGTAGTATGAAGCTATAAACCCACTGGCAGGAGCGCTACTTGGATACATACTAGGCGACTATAGGCACCACGTGCAGTAGGTACGGTCCGTTGCGATGATTGTACAACGTTCGTCAGCATAATAGCATAATCTGCCTATAATGTCCCCACTGTGCACTGCTGAGTTACACGGCCTGCTCTCTGTGAGAGGGAATGGGCCATTGAGCCATCACACAGGCCCAGGTTGGTAGATGTTACATGTCTTCGTATTTTTTGTTTTAGGATATCGGTTTTCTCACAATGTTTTCCTTCATCATTTTTGAGAACAGTGGTGCTTAAATAAATTACACAAATTAATCAACCTGCCTGGGTTCGAACCCATGAGTTACTGTTCGTAAGTCGGGGCCGCCACCACTGCTCACGTTCATCAATCTGTTGAAAAAGAATGACATCTTCAAGCAATAACAATTCTCAACTTTCCTGTCATCTTCACAAATAAACCGTATATGAGCAGTTGTGAACCATATTAGAGCAATCCGGCAGGCGTACTCGTATCAGTGCCTGAGTTTAGAACTCGTTATCGTGTGCGAGCGCTCCCGAAGTTTGCCGAGGCCTTCCGACTTCTCCCGAAGCAGGCTTCTTCACGAACAATAAATGCTTTGTCAAACTTCGACCTGCCATCCGGCTAGATAACCGGCTTGCGTTTGTTCCCAACTAACTTGTCACTTGTGTTTCTTTTTATGATTTTTGTAGGTGCAGTTGGTTGGGAAGCGCTTTACAATGTTGCTTTTATATTGCATTGACGTGTGAAGAGCTGGATTCCAGTATTTGACTTCAAACGATATATCACTTTGAGCGGCACTTTTAAACGTACACTTTTAAAATCTGAGCAAAACTGTAATTATCTGGGAATCATATTAAAAATGAACGTCCCGTTCGTTTCGTTACAGTTACTGAATTTGAAATTGATTTGTTGCTAGTATTCAGTATTCAGTATACTGACGAGACGCTGAGGACGAGATGTTGAATTACTCAGAAAAAAGAAAAGTACTCACGTAAATGGTGAATATTTCTATCGAATTATGAAATATTCTTACGCATAAAGAAAAATAAAGCTACTTATATTGTAATTAATCAAACCAGTGTCCGTCAAGCAACATTTATGCAAACGATTTTCATGAACTTATCACCAAATCTTATCAGGAGTTATTTTGCGGAATATTACCAAAATAATCAATGAATCATATTTGTTTTCCGATTGATCTACTTACGTACGATTGTACTGATTATAATCTTATCAATTGTTGATTATATACGACATTGGACGTCAGAATCTGCCTTTTATAGGCGTTAGTCATAGATAGGTATTTCAAACTTGAGGCTATCCTCTGAGTCACATAGGCGAAGCATGAGATTAGAATATTATCGGTAGACAATAAAAAATATGTCCGGGTACTCCACAATTCACATCCGGGATAATGCGGTATCATAATTGTTGACTAGCTAATCTTTTTATCACAGCAGGAGATATCATCTAGACTGAGAAGCAGATTACCATATGAGGGTCTTCGGTCACGGCATCTTTTTGTAGCTATGCACACGCAAAATGACCGCTAAACAATCGCCATTCTGCCACTGGTTGTGTACCTTCGCACACGCAACAATGATTCTATATCGCTACTACCGCGACGCTGTCGAGCTTCAGTTGCGATGGGAAAGGGATGCAGCTTCGATCCAACATTTCTTGTGTGTGATGCTTTCATAAGATGGACTCACAATTCTGAATGCGATTGCATTGCTTCTGTCGCGCGTTGCAAATGCGACTGTCGTGTTTTATGCAGAAAGTATATGTCCTTATACAAGTAGGCGTAATAATGTTCTCGACGCAAGGTTTTTTTTAGGAGCTAGTGGCTTAAATAATAACAGCCGCTCGGGTCGATCTTTAGGTTAAGCCGCACTTGCCTAGGTTGGTCTGTGGATGGGTGACCGCCCATTGCATACCGAGTTTTATCCGTGCCTTGGCATGGCCGTTGATCCTGGCTGTAATTTGTAGATCTTTGACAGTCGTTACAGGTAGGTATCTTAAAAGTCTGACAGCCGCAGTCTTACCAAGTGGTATTGTATTACCCAGAACTAACTGGGTTGTAGAGGACAAATAGGCAGTCGCTCCATGTAAAATTCTGGTATTCAGCTGCATCGGGTTAGACTGGAAGACGACCCCAACATTGTTGGGAAAAGGCTAGGTAGATAATGATGATGCATGGTGTTTCAAAAACTAAACGCTCTTCAAGCTTGAATTTCATTTTAAATTTTCATAAATAAAAAAGACAAATTATTTAACAAATTAAACATAACTACAGACATTGTCACTGGAAGCCTCTCCCGACTCCATTATATACTGATCTCAAGGCTTTATAGGGTTCCCCGGTACACGGGGGTAATCCATAGCGTAATAAAGGGGCACTTTTTCGAAGATCTCCTTAGATAAGGGAAGGTGAGCGCCGATATATCAGAAGATTAGTCGTTTGCCGCCGTCGAGAACGCGTTGAATGTAAAGTGGTTATAGGTAGGGAGGGGACAGGGTCGCTGTGTCGATGAGAATATTAATTTGGTTGATTGGTTGGGTGTTGAAGTATTGGTGTTGTGTGAGTCGTTGAGAGGCATCAACGTAAAGGGTTCGGTAACTATTGAGTGTTACAATAAGTGTTGGTGGCACCGTAGCAGAATATTGTTATAGCCTGAACAAATAATTAGTAAATATGAAGGACTAGCTTCTGCCAGCGGCTTCGCCCGCGTGATTTTTTAAATTGACCCATGGGATCTTATTACCGGGATAAAAAGAATCCTATGTGTTAATCCAGGTTATAAACAATCTGTGTGCTAAATTTGATATCCAAATCAGTTCAGTAGTTTTTGCGTGAAAGAGTGACAAACATCCCTACATCCATCTATCCATACGTACTCACAAACTTTCCCATTTATGTTATTATAGAGTAGGATGTTACAAACTTCAGTTTTAACGCTACTGAATTCTCTGTAAAACTTTGCAAATAAACACGTCTGACGACACGAGCACGAACCATTAAATAACATCAACCAACATACAAAGCTTCTTAATCCCAAAAATGTAGGCTGAGGTGTATCAGTAAAAGGATAAGGGCTGATACTGAAAACACAAACAAAACCACTTAACAATTAAAATCCAACACTTTACCATTATTCAATTGCTGACAAATCACGGTACTAAGAGGTGAGCATAACATCGATATTTACTCCAGCACATCACTAGTGGGTAAGGAACTCCATAAGTTAACAGCTAGAGCCTGTCATATATCAGCGCTCGGTGACATATTCGCCCGTCATGTACGCTTTACATATCCGGACTACCAGTATGTACGTCTTGTTGAGCCTACAGGTTTAAGTTACATGTTTTTTTTTGTTTGGTGTAGTTGTTTCAGAGATATAGGTAAATGGTCAATGTACCTTGGTAGATCATTCGATTTACAGAGCATTTTAATTAATAAAAATCTTCGTAAGGTAGATATCGCTTTGGCAGTTTTGGAAAGGCAGGTGAGGTCAGAAAAGGTGGTATTTGTAATAGTTTTGTTTTACATTATTTGTTAATTTAATTACGGGATCCAAGACATGTTTTCCAATATCTGGGATTTCGTTAAGCTTCAATGTCTCGGCGTTTTTCTGGTGGTCGCTACTGTTGATTCTGGCTTTCAGGAGTTGCACAGGTTTGGAAATAGAAAGGCAGGATAGTCCCAAAAAGTATATAACTAAAGTAACTGGTGGGAAAATTATGTGTTCCAAAAATCGTGTTATTTGTATTTGGTATATCATTAGAGATTTCAACTACAGATTGTAATATTGATGGACAGTTTTTTTAATTTCTTTGTCAAAGGACGATCAGTGACTATAATGTACATTGTCGTTGTGTCTATCTACAAAAAACATCGTTGGGAATAACTGGGATAACATGTCTCCCTAAAAACGTCAATCCAGTCTACACCGCCGACCAATAGGGTTCCGCAGACTAACAAATGGCGTGATAACCGTTCAGTTTGTCAGACTAAATGACTGCAGTAACTGAAACACCAGTAAAAGTTTAACATCAGACCTCAGCGCGATCAACCTGGTTATTGAAACTGTGTCTCCTAAACACAGGCTATTTTGTAGCCTAGCTAGGACGACAGAGCATCATCCACCGTATTGTAGAATACAATAATGTGTTACCTGTTATTAATGTACGAGTACTTTATGTAAAAAAGCTGTAAATCTACAATCTTATATAGGTGATCGGTCAGTTTGTACACTTAAATAATAATATTAAATAACCTTCTCGTTTAGTTAACCAGTAATGTTGACGAAACTAAAAGCTTACCTAGGTAACAGTGATCTATTGACGCTTGCATGGCTTCGAAAACCTAAAATTAAAAACTGAATTTGTAAAATTACATCACGCCTGTTAGGCTAGGCCCAGGTGTAATTAGGTTTAAAGATATTTTTATTCTCAAAAAAGACACAAAGTCACTTAACAATGCTTAAAATAGATTATAATTAAAGTTCGTCACAGACGTCACAGTAGCAGTTATGAAATTACTTACTAAATTACTAAACTAATTGGAATTACTATATCCAATGCATTCAGATGTTTGGAAGGGTGTTATTTGTGATCAAATATTTTGTTAAAAGAGTTTTGAATGCATTGAATGAGTTTTGTTGTACAATTGTGCTCCTTCAAATGTTAACATTTTTTTACCAAACTTAGTTCGCATTCTTGGTAAAATCAGGGAACTAGCTCGGCGACTGCTACGTTGGGTTACTTGTTTTACTTTAGTAAATGATAAACTAGTCTGTATACTTTTGTTGAGTGCCTTACGAATAAAAATACATGTATTGTAAATATATAACTGTCGAATGTTCATAAGTCTGGTTTCTTCATAAATTTAGCTTGTCGTTGTTAGAAATGGGTAGTTAAAAATCATTTTTATTAATTTATTTTGTGCAACTTGAAGACTTGCTAGCTTCGTCTTAGTCGCACTGCCCCATATTTCGACCAGATATAGTAGGTGAGGTTTTACTAAGGCGTTATAGACGGTGTGGCGCAATCTATGTGGAATACATCGAACTATGTTTCGGAGGGATCCAAGTAATGATGTAAGCTTTGATTTTATGTGATCCAAGTGAACAGTCCACGATAGAGAACTATCCATTCTTAAGCCAAGATATTTTTCAGAAGATTTTTGCTGTAAGGGTATATTATTAATAACTAATGGATTATGTGAAGGTATTATTTTATTTTTTGCTTTAAACAAGATATAGCACGTTTTAGAAATATTAATAGTTAATAAATTATATTGAAACCATGAAGAAAGGGTGTTTAAATCGTCTTGAGCCTGGGAAACTAAATCATGAATGGAAGGTCCGAAATAAAATAAGCAAGTGTCATCTGCGTATAGAGTAAGATGGCCATGCAGTTTAATCTCTTGAATATTATTTATGTAGATCAAAAAGAGCAGGGGCCCCAGTATTGATCCCTGGGGAACTCCACACGTAATTAACAGTACACCCATATTTCGGCAGTTATGTTCAATTTCTATGTAATAGTGGGCGATCCTATTGCCACCAACTGGGCATAAATCCGGGATCCGTGGCTGCTACTGAGAAATTCCTAATGGAAAACTGTACAACTGCAATTTGTACGACCCGGAAAGTGAACCCGACAACGCTTGCTCAACAGTCGCACTTGCAAGCACTAGACTAACAACAGTCATTGAACTATCATTACTAATATCGTCAAAACTAAGGTCCATGTTCACCAAAAACATTACGGACGATTATCTAAAAACAGCTGTTTTAAACACATTTTTGTATGGGAACATGTCACAGTGACAGCTGTTTTTAGATAATCAGACTGTTATCTTCTCGGTGAACATGTACCTAAATCGCTACTACATATTAGCACGCAGACACAAAAGTCAGCGATAACATTACCATGTCTATACTATTTTTAAAAAACGAACACCCACATACGAATAAAAAAACCAGCCAATCTACAGCAAACACTGAACTCGTCTGTACTTCCATTGATCATTCACTTTACCGATTGTACTACGTTTGCATTTATCCATCGCATCGTGCTTTTTCCTCTTTTTAATGCGTCTGCTCCCCTCGATAAATTGTAACCTTTGTTAGGGAAGCCATGTTTATGTATGTAATTTGGCGTTTACGTTACATTCCGTGTTAAAACAGCGTAAATACTTGACGTGAATTAATGAAGAGCCGTAGTTTTATTGGGTTGTTCTTTTTTTAACCGACTTCTAAAAAAAGAGGAGGTTCTCAATTCGGATGTTTCTATTTTTTTTTTTTTTTTTTTTTATGTTTGTTCGGGCATAACTCCGTCGCTTGCCAACCGATTTGGAAAATTCTTTTTTTGTTGGAAAGGGTATTCTTTCTAAATGGTCCCATAGCCACCAAATTGGGATCTGATGATGGAATCTTGGCGAAATCGAGGGAACTCTTCAAATTTTATATGAAAACGTGTTGCGATTTTGGTATTTTCTACAACAAGTGAAGCATTTGCGTTCGATAAGAACCATTCTACCATGAGATCTGATGATGAAGCCAAGAGTCACGGAACTCCATAATGAGACAATGTGTCCTAGTCGTGTTTGGGCTTGTTGTAATTGTAACGGTATGCACTTTCCATGTTTATCAAGCACATGTAAACCACTAAAAAGTGAAAAATAATTTTTTTTTTGCAAAAAAAAACCGCATCGCATTTTTTTTTTTTTTGCATCGGCTGTAGCCGATCTCATCAATTATGTACAACATCTTATACCTGTACCTACATTCAATGCAAATAAAGATCTGATTCTGATTCTGATTCTGATTCTGATTCTGAAAAAATAAAACCGACTTCAAAAAAAAAACAAAGAAGTGAAAAATAACTTAAGCTTCTGAAGTCGGTGACAAAAAAACTAAAGCAATCAAACAAAGGTCACCGACTTCAGAAGCTTAAGTTATTTTTCACTTCTTTGTTTTTTTTTGAAGTCGGTTTTATTTTTTGCAAAAAAAAAATTATTAAATTAGTGTTGTTCGGCTAGGATAAAAAAAAAATAAGGTGTTGGTCCCGGCTGTCATTAGTAGATCTTTGACAGCGAAAGTCTGACAACCAAAAATATCTTATTACACAGTGTGTGACTTGGTTTTGAGTAGTGGAAATATAGTGGAGGTAAAACAGACAGCCAGTATGTAGTTAGATTGAAATATGACCCTAACATAGTTGGAAAAAGGCAAAAAAAAAAGTATGAAAGGCCAGTGACTCAAATTATGTTCTTAGGCAAGATGAGAACTTGTCAAAATTTAATAACTTCATTGAGATTTTAGTACTGTAACATTGTTTTAAAGTCTCGCAATAAAAGTAGAAGTAGTGTTGGCAAACGTAAGAACATTCCCGGGACATCTTTGACAATTCTACAATTTATTGTCAATAAACTTATGTCTCTGTAAACGTTGGATATCGTTGGCAACTTTAAGGATAATCTACTTTAAAATTAAATCAGACATTGTACGAGTATGTTATGTATTTCCTGTACAATAACAAAACCAATACAAACACGTCTGAAAGTTTCCCGAAAGTTTAAAACCTTCGTACAAAGTTTGGGGCACGTTGATCTCTGAGCTTCAGTGCATTATCATCGATCGATCGTCACCGACATGGCAACATTGTCTGGAGGCTGCACAATAAAAGATAAGTAGCTGTTGCATAGTGCTGTCCACAATTTTATATTCACGGAACGGGTTCCCGGGTTTTGTACAAATGTTTTGATATATTTCGAGAAATGTATTTTTAAATTAATATTTATTCTTTATTAGAGATTGAATTAGTGTAAAAAGATAGATAGATTGCTCATATTTATATCAGTCAAAAAAGCTAGGTAGATAGTTTTTTAATAACAGAAAACACTCATATAAAGAAATACTATTGCCCATGCAATAGTATTTCTTTATATGAGTGTAAGACAGTATGCTATCATACTTAATAAAAGTAAAGAAAAAAATCCGAACATGTATTGTACGCTCGTATCTCAACTAACTCCCAAAACTTCCATCATCACTTAAGCTCTGTCTACAACACTCCCGTCCCGGACATCCCAATCCCGGGACTTGTCGCGTAGCAACACTAGTGCGAACCCTCCTTAACCGTTACGTGAGGTATTAAGAATTTAGTGAGAGTCCCGACAAGCCCTCCTCATCGATTCCACGCCAGGTTGTTGCTTTTATAACCTTGTTTTGATTGTACCCTTGAAGGTAACGATTTACGACTCAATACAATATAAAGTATCGAAAGTTTGCTGTAAAATGTTGATGGCTTCTGTCTTAAATTAAAAGAAGTGTCGTTAATGTTTTTTTTTATAACTTTGTCGTGAGATTACTGCAAGCTTTGTGAAATAGCCTTCAACTTGGTGAAGTGTTCAGACTGTCGATATCTAATAGCCTAGAAAATTGTGACCAATATTTTAGGACATATTTTATTTGGATTTAGGCTAAAAAGGGAGTTATGAGTTGGGCGAACACTAATAAAGAAGTACGGAACAAGAAGACGAACTGCGCCAAACCCATATTGATACATTTGGTAGGAGAACGTTGATTTTAGCTACAATTTGTTTTCATTTTATACATTCTACACTTTATTTTAACAGGTAAATGATATCAGGAAGTAAAGTTCATGAATAAGTAAGTAGAACTAAGCTTACTACTTCATATATTATGTAGAAAACATATTCTAAATGCACTGAAAACTTAATGGGCTATATTTCAACTGCCTGTCCACGTAAGCGAAGTACATTTTCTAGCCGCTCCTGAAGGCTACGGGTATAAAAGAGGCAGGAGAAAATAGCCTAGAATAAGATAGGGCTGGGTTAGTGGGGTACTATATTTTACGATGAAGATTCACATTTTATGCCGAAGACTTAAGATTCGTACATATTATTTTCTTTTCTGGAAAATGTACATATCATAAGGTAAAGACGTTTTTTTTTACTTAACCTCTATTGTCCCAATGCTGGGCAAATGCCTACCACATCGCCTTCACTCTTCTCCCCGTGTGGTTTTCTTTCTTTCTTTCAACAGGTCTAGGTGGTCAAAATTGTCCTTGTGGTTGACACTGGCTCCCTGAAATGATGTAATTAGCATCATAATTAGCCCATTAATTATTCCCATTGCTGGGATCCTTTCTATCAGAGGGAATCACGCGGGCCCAGTGCGGATTGGTAGATGTCACATGTCTTCGATTCGTTTGGATCTAGGACATGGACGGTTTCTTCAAGATGTTTTCCTTCACCATTTTAAGAGCAGCGGTGCTGAAATAAATTACACAAAGTAATGCGCCTGTTTGGGTTCGAACCGATGACTTAATACTGTCTTTGTTATTTCCCTGTCATCAAAATCAATCATCAAATTAGCCCGGAACACTCACTGCTGGGTTCCGTGCGTCCCTGATACAAGCGTTTCCCGCGACATTGACGATATCGTCAATCCAACGAGCTTTAAGAGGGCTCCGGTCTTTTCTTAATTGTCATTGTTCTTCACGATCTATTGATTATTCCCTATCATGTGTAATCAATACCCGTAAAACAACATTATACCAAGTTGCTTATGGTTACATACTGTATGGTGATAATACGTAAACAGTATTATTACAGTTAATAAATCTACTTCTATAGAATTTCCGACACTTGTTTTTCTATAGAAGAAGAAGAATTTTACAGCACAAGCTCAATAAATAAACATAATATAGTCATAAGTGGACTGTTGTTTATTCCTTAAGGATATTCTTTTCTGTTTCTACGTACGAACTTAGTCTGCCTCTTACAATCCAAATATAGAACTGAACTCCCAATTATATTGAAGTGGTACCATCTCTAAAGTACAATACGGTTTAAAATCCGGATGTGTAGACGTGTACAGTCATATTCCGAAGTCGAGTCCAGTTATAACAAGACAAACTTGCGTCTAGTCGCTAACAAGTCGCCGGAGAGGGGTGTCTGTCACTTGTATATTGTAATCGGCTTAGTTATTCCGGCCTGTGTATTGCAGCCCTCGAAAGATTATACCTATATTATGTACTAAATAGATACGTTTGTAATTGTTGTTTTTGGAGGGTATTTATTTTTGTGCGGGAAGCTAGTTTTGGTAATGAAGACGCTAAAAACCGAGATTCTTGTAAATACCAAAGACTTAGTCACATTAGGCTACACCTAAATAACATAACACAACATCACGCCTGTTATCCCTGGAGGGTTAGGCAAAGGTAATACCCATTAGTACAAACACAATTCGCCAGCAATGTTTCATCACCAACTGCCTGCACACAACACAGACCTCCTCAGGGTTGCTTCTTAAAAATTCCTGGTAAAGAACCTAATAACACTTTGCCCGATTTGTAAATCGAACAGTAAACGTCATGATCAGCAGTTGGGCTTTCCACCACTAGATCAACGAGACAGTGACCTAAATAAAAGCCCTTATTTTCTACTATTCGATGTCAAGGCTTAATTCAACGCCGCTGACTATTTAGAATACAACTGCTGATTAAACTTATATTGTTACTTCCAGGATATCTTCCGTGGGTTGCGGGCCTGTTCGAAAGAGATACCGCGGCCCCGGAACATAAAGGGCGAGGAAGGAACATGGATGGGTTCTAGTCAGTAAAAGTCTGACACTTCCTCCCGCTCCGCCCAGAGTGGAGAAGTTATTTGATGATTTCCCATCCTAAAAAAAAAGGATATCTTCCGTGTTTGCCTCGTTTGTCTTGTGTGAGCTCAAAATAACAAATAATCACGGAAGATATCCCGTAAATGAAAAGTTATGTTTAGTTTCAAACCGGGAAAGCTTAAAACTGGGTTTAACTGCTGGAATTTTCAGCAAAAGCCATTATTTAATTTGAATTCCCAAAATGTAAAATGCTGTTGCGTCGGAAGGCCTCCCTCTAGGTGGACCGATGCCCGGGTGAAGGTTGCGGGGACCGCTCAATGCGAGTCGCACGGGACAAATCAATGTGGCGACACTTGAGGGAGGCATATGTCCAGCAATGGACATCTTTCGATGATGATGATAATGAAAATGCCGTTGTAAGACCAGTTGCGGTACTTTCATAAAAGCCTAAAAGCTTGACTTGGCCTTGCATGTAAAAGCTGCTAGTCATTTGGACTTGCGGTAATTTTGGCCACCAGGCAAGCCACTGTAAAACATGCATGTATGGTATATACCTATATTTTCCGATATTTCAGCAAAGTTTCACTTTTCAGTGCGAGATAAGGAATGTTTCACGCAGTGAACAAGGGGTTATGCCAAAATCGCTCCGAGCAATTTATAACAACGTTGTACTCGTTGGTATCTAGCTATAATTATTAATACGAGATCTCTGTGTTGTGAGACCAAAGAGAAGTCCTACTAATCAACACTATATAATATTATAAAGAGGAAAACTTTGTTTGTTTGGTTGTAATGAATTGGCTTAAAAACGAATGGACCGTTTTTAAAATTTCTTTCACCATTCGAAAGCTGCATTATCCACGAGTAACATAGGCTACATTTTATCCCCGTACTCCCTTTCTTTCCCCGGATTACTTTCTTCTCGGTAGTGAGATCCCATGGGACATTTATCAGACTTACACGCTGGGGAAGCTACTAGTTCAGATATATGTTTTCATCATCATTTTAGCCGAAAAACGTCCACTGCTGGACATAGGCCTTCCCTAAGTGTCGCCACATTAAACGGTCCCGTGCGAATCGCATCCAACGGATTCCCGCAACCTTCACCAGGTCATCGGTCCACCTAGTGGGAGGTCTTCCAACGCACCATCTTCCGGTTCGCGTTCGCCACTTCAGAACTTTCCGGCCCCATCAGCCATCCATTCTGCGACCAATGTGCCCTGTGGACAGGTGCCACTTAAGTTTGGCAATTCTTCGGGCTACGTCGGTGACCTATAATGTTATCTTGTGGATGTCTTCATTTCTGATTCGATCACGCAAGGAAACTCCGAGCATAGCCCTCTCCTTTGCCCTTTGTGTGACTATAAGGCTTTTGATAAAGCCCATTGTGAGCGACCACGTTTCGGTCCCGTATGTACCGTATGTCCCACTGGCAACACACAATGGTCATAGACTTTCTTCTTGAGACACTGCGGTAAGTCAGATGAATTGCTACTTAATTTTAAGTTTGTTAATATTAATATGTAAGTAAGTGTTATAAGCAAACGAAATAAAGTTTCTACAACATAAAGAAGTCAAAGAAATTTAGAAGCCGTTTTTCCCTGTTGGTTTTTAGATAAATCTACCAATTATATTATCAAATGAAGCTTGTAAGCCATAATGGATCGTTCTAATTTACACTGAAAACAGACTTTTATGTAAGGTTACTCTAGAAAAACGGTATGTGTGAACAAAATCCCTGGACCCGTGTCACAGCCTCCCCCGGATTTGCTTAACAAGATTAGAAGAGCGAAAAATGCCAGACAATGAGGTTGAATTAACTGAGAATGTGAATGTAGGGTATTTGTTGTTACTACACTACACGTGCGACGGATTAAAGATATTTTACCAAAAATAAGGTCTTTCTGATATAATGTGTGTGTTTTTGTGTATACCTATTATGATAGGATAAACCTGGTTTATTGTATTGAGAAATAATATTATGATTTCATAAAAGTGAAGAAGAAGACTAAAGAAACCATGGATGAACTGATGATATCTTCTATGATGACGAGTAATAGAGAAGTATGGAAAAAGAACACATGCTTCGCCAACCCCAAATTAATTGAACTAAAGGGCAAGAGATTAATGATGATCATAATTCACTATTTGTCACTTAAACCTTGACACACTTTGTTTTAATAAAAAACATATAAGCATTCATTTAACAATGAAAACAAGTGTCCACGTAGACAGCGTAGCTAGTTTATGCTGCTACGCCGAAGTCAATATGCTACGAACGACTACTGCGCGTAGTAATTGCTACGAGCAGAATATGCTACAATTACTAACATCCGTATCTATAGTAATAAGCTAAAGTGAGTAAAAGTCATTATTTAAGATTCGATTTTTATTCTGTGGTTTTCTCAACAGTTAGAATTCTTAGTTTTGTTTTTTTGAATTCGTTTAAATTCTTGTCTATTGCGTAAGTAATTATTTAAATTCAAGTATTAACTTTAATTTGACTATAGATAATGTGGTAAAAGTTCACCAGTTTAATAAGGAAGGGACAAACAAAATAAAAAAATGAAACCCAAAAAAAAAAAACCCCGATCGTTGTTACGGGTTTTATATATCTTTTCCATCATCAGCCTATAATGTTCCCACTGCTGGGACACCGGCCTCCTCTCAATGAGAGAGAATGGGCTATAATCTACCACGCGGGCCCAGTGCGGATTGGTAGATGTCACATGTCTTCGAATTTTTGGTTCTAGGACATGCCGGTTTCCTCACGATGTTTTCCTTCACCGTTTTGAGAGCAGCGGTGATGAAATAAATTACACAAAGTAATGCGCCTGTCTGGGTTCGAACCCACGACTTATTGTTCGTAAGTCGGGGCCGCTACCACTGGGCCACCGCTACTCAAATTAATTATTTTAATTAATTATTTCTTTTCCAATCAATCATTTTCATAGAACACATTAACTGTATTTACCTTTAAGCTTCAAACTACCTTTGATTTACCTTTACCAACCAATATCATTTTCGAGGAAAATACTGCTTGTAGCACTACAAGATTTCCCGGGAAATTGTAGCCGGGACGTTATGAAAGGTAGGTAGGTAATATTTTCCAGAATGCTTTCAAACTAAAAATAGTTGTACAAATATTCCATTGAAAGGATATTCATAACCGACATAAAAGGTTTGTATGATTAGAATTTTTGTCATAAAAGATATACCTATTTAATTTGGAACGGGAGTAAATATTACCTGAAGGTTAGAGGGATCAGGGGGATCAACCCTGTAAAAAAGGATCGTTCGTTATAATTTATGAAAAATAAATTGGTTTTAACGTTTAAGTAGAATAAAGAGATGTGTCGGAATAAAGGTATAATACGGATTCTGTCGCTTTCAAAATAAACATGGGAACGGGTCGTGTTCTATACCTTTTTTATTTATTTAGGTAAAATATTTGTTCATTTACGTTACAATTAACAATTTTATGCGTTGACAATTTTATTGTTATTTGGCGTATGAAGTCAATCCCAAACGGGGACAAAGTACATAATTATTCTTTTTTGAAAGGCCTTATGTATTCTAATTCAAGATTTTATAAACCTTCATGAAATTTTGTGGAGTTATAAAAGCAGAAACAAATTAAACATAACATCAAGCCTGTTTCCTCAAAAGGACTGTGTAGAGATGTACTATTACACCCCAATTTCGGTTACATTTAATTCGCATTCAAATAAATTAAAATGAGATAATAATAATGATAGTATATCATCTCCATGTCAAAAAAACAACCCTAAATACCAAACATATTTCCACCCAATATTTGCACTAAAAACCCCTTTGAAATCGTTCAAATTGCATACGAGAATCGATTTAACGGCAATTAAATAACAGTAACATACGAGCAGAATCGTTTGATCATCCGATTCATTCACAAACGTTGTGATTAAAAACGTTTTTCACTGTGTAAATAATCCGGAAATAACGAGGTAGCAATTAAATAGAGCTTTGAGACAACATTGGGTGGACAGGGGGTTACATCAAAGGGCCGGCAGGGGGCGTGGCCACGTGTCATCGAAGATAAGTCCGTTACTTAACTGAGTGAAGCTTTGAATTCAGCGGGCTGGGCTTGAACTAGTTTTACTGCCATAAGGCGATTACATGAGCTAAACGCGAGTTTTATAAGTAGTAAAAGTATATAATTCACTGCTATAAACAAGACCAGAAAAATAAATGATATTCTTCAGGATATATGCAAGCATGATACTGTTCTGAAAACATGATAAAATTAATTTGGCTCGATAAAAAAAAAACACGAACTTATCTCTAAAAATATCTTTCAAACAATAAAAAACATATTAATATGGATGCGATCATTCTGATTTTTTTGGCAAATAGTTTTACAAGCAATATATTAGCATGATACTGTTTTAGTTTTTTAATCCAATCAATAGTTTTTTTGTAAATCGATCGAAACCACTCATTTCGCGCTATTTGACCCGCAGTGAGTGACTAGAACTGAGTGCAAGCTGATTAAAACTTTATTCTAACAGCATTTCAAACGAAGTTTGAACCACCACAAATAGAGTTGCTAATTTAGCTCGTCTAAGCGCCTTAAGAGCGTTTGTCATACTAATTACGACTTACAATAAGAACAATTTAATAGATCACATTTGACATTTCATCAAAATACGACAGCGAAAGCTTGTCACGGCTGGCATAAAATATTATTTAGTTTTATGAAGTTAGAATAAGAATAAGAATAATTTATTGAAAAAGTAGAAATTACAAAAGTGTATATTTAGGTGCAGTAGTGTTATTTTTAAACAATTGTATAATTAGTGCTTATTAGTAAAACTATAGCTACAATACAATATAATTATATATATTATAATAGTTGCAAGTCATGAAAATGTCGAATTCAAAGTTGTAGGTTTATTTAAACGTGTGCTTCAGGCCATCACGTTACATTGCATAATTTAATTAGGACAGTAAAAGTTTTAAAATAAAATAAATCTATTAACAACTAAGTACTTATAACAAAAAATTAAATAAAATAAAATTGGTAAAAAAACATTAAACATTAAAAGTTAGAACTGCACAATTGCACAATTGCTAAACCATTTTTAATTACGATTACATATTTATTGTAATAATGGCAAAGAACCTTTGCCATGAACTGACAGATGTCAAATGTGATTTATTAAATTGGCCCTGCTATAGTAGATAGACGGTCTCGTTGCTAAAGTCTGGTAGGAAGTCTGAATGTAGCGCCGGTGACTAAACTTGTGTGGCAATCAATTTTCGTAGTATGGGCATGTAATACGGAGCAATGAGAAAAATATAGTGAGGAAAGCTTTGAGTATGAATGTGGATGGGTATAAGAGTGGAAGACGGCCAAAGAAACGATGAATGGGAGGATAATAGCTAGTGATACGTATAATGCGGTTGGCCAAGGCGTCGACATCGATATTTTTAGTACTAGCATCTCAAAATTAAAAAGGACTCTTTGTAATTTCTTTTTTGATAATGTTAATTAATTGAATGCAATTCGCGCTTTTTTTAATCGCGTCTTTACAAACACTGCCTGCCTTCGTAAATATTTTTGTTTTGGTTCTCTCTCTAGCTCTAGCTCTTTTTTATTTGTGAAAACTTTTAATTGGCCTTATTTTTTTTAATCTTAATAGTGTGTAAATTTTTTGCTGTAAGTTTTCCTAAAACTGAAAAATAAAATAAATAAATAAATATCGCTGGACATTACACACAGCGCCATCTAGTGCCGCACTAAGCAAGGCTTGTGTCGTGGTCACCAGACAGTCTACATAAAAAAACCAGTCGCTCCACCTAAAATAATTTGAGAAAGGTTTAGGCACATCATAATGAACAGCGAAGGAAGACACAAGGAAGTAAAAATACGGTGTAAAATAAAGTTGCGATAAATTTTAGAGATCCATTGCGTGTAAAAAAGTTCCAGTTTCGCTTAATACACTCACAATCCGTATGCCATTAATTTCAGCAAAAAACATACAAATCCAACCATAGAAATATCCTACAAAACCCTTCGGATTGTGACTGTGTTTTACTCAATTTGAGAACAGAATTCTTATTAAGTCCTAAATGAAAATGTACCACCTACTTTATTCCGCTGTTTTAGAAGCCACATCCTTATATTTTATGAGTAGGACTACTAAAACGGTTGTCCGCCGGTTGCAAACGAGGAATGTTTAATATTTGTTCCAACTGCTTTTATTAATGACAGTAACTAGTTCGTACTGGCCAGGCAGTCGGATTTGTGTTTAATTTAAAATGAAATCTGACTTTGGGACTTTTTTGCTTGAAATAACGAGACGTGTTTTGAGTTTTTGGCCTCAGGGTTTACACTGGGTCGTGCTAATTCATTTGTACGTGATTTTTAAACATTAACCAGATAATATTCTTCGGTACTGTTTGATGTAATTTTTACTTCTTACTAATGTTATAAACTTCTAGCTGACCCACGCAACTTCGTTTGCGTCACATATATGAGAGAAAAAGCTCACAAAAAGAATACATTTTCCCCGTTTTTGCAACATTTTTCATTGATGTTCCGCTCCTATTGGTCATAGCATGATGATATATAGCCTATAACCTTCCTCGATAGATGGACTATCCAACACAAAAAGATTTTTTCAATTCCAACCAGTAGTCCCTCAGATTAGCGCGTTCAAACAAACAAACAAACAAACAAACTCTTCAGCTTTATAATATTAGTATAGAAGTATAGATTTTACGCAAAGACTGTTGAACGGATTTGATTAGATTATAGTCTGGAATAGCACTTAACACATTTTTTTTTTGGGGCATGCCCGCCATACTATTCCCAAGCCACTGTAACTCCTGAAATCATCAACAGTAGCGACCACCATAAAAGCACCGATACAATGAAGCTCGACGAAGTCCCAGATATTGAATTTAACAGTCTAGGATCCCGCAACGAAATTAATCAGAAATTTTAGCGGAGGTAGGAAAAAAAAACAACGTAATTTCCACTACCCTGTATATCGGCAGGAGACTGAACTTAACAAGGTCAATAGGCAGAAAGGGACGTTTACAACTGGGATAGGCCCAGTTGCCTAGCACCACAGATAAGAATTAACATTAATGGGTCCTAAGTTGTGAGCTGTTATATTTGATCCCAATAATAGGTATGGCAAAACCTCACACATATACATCAAACCTTGCGAATGAAGTTACGGGCAATAAATGGTATTTTTTTAATATTTACTTAACAAGTGATGAAAGCATGTTCAAACCCTACTTTTAAATGGATACAACATACCTCTGAAATCGCTTGTTGCTTTACCCTTTTCCATCAAAAGAATACGCCCGAATAACCTTCTATAACTGTACGTACTTTCCTACCTACCTTACAAAAAGATAAAGTACCAAAGCCGACCACATCAGCCACTAAGTTTACAAATCCAGTGCCGGAACTGGCAGAGCAATTACTTGCTTAGACACTTTTAAAATCCCGCATCCCGCAACATTCGGGAAATGGAAACGTCGGGAATACGAGGCTACATGATCTAGTTTGTTTTGTATGGAATAAAATTTAAAGCAACAACTTGCTTGGTTTGTAAGGGTCTTAGTTCGGGTTTTCGTTTCATGTAGTAAACCGAAATAGAATGTCATTTTATATTCTTTTTATGAAATTGTATAATATTAAAAAAAAAATCAGCTGCTTCATACATTATCGCGTAACTCGAAAAAATGTAGGCAGCATCTGTTTTTTTTTTTCGAGATTTTAGTATCCGCCCATATAGGGATTAAAACGACAAAAAAATAGTGCATATCGTTTAATTCAATTTTATGAATCTACTAGCTTCTTCCAGCGGCTTCGCCCGCGTGAAGTTTCAAAATTGTCCCATGGGATCTTACTACCGAGATAAAAAGTATCCTATGTGTTAATCCAGGTTGTAAACCATCTGTGTGCAAAATTTCATCCAAATCCGTTCAGTAGTTTTTGCGTGAAAGAGTAACAAACATACATCCATCCTCACAAACTTTCGCATTTATAATATTAGTAGGAAGTAGGATTAGTAGGATACTAACATTATAAAGCAGAAGAGTTTGTTTGTTTGTTTGGTTGAACGCGCTAATCTCAGGATTTACTGGTTCGAATTAAAAAAATCTTTTTGTGTTAGACAGTCCGTTTATCGAGGAGGGCTATAGGCTATATAACACCACGCTACGACCATTAGGAGCGGAGCAGGAATGAAAAATGTTGCAAAAACGGGGATTTCTTTTCCTTGCGTTTTTCTCTCTTATGTGACGCAGACGATGTTGCGTGGGTCAGCTAGTAGTTAAATACAACAGAAAAATTAAATTTAATTAGTTTGATGTATAACGTACTCATTTCTTATTCCGTCGCATTTGACCCACATACTGAAATTGTTCAAAAATATTATGTTACATAATTTATTACCTACTAGTGAATATGAAGTTGTAGACACGTTTTGGCCCGCATCCTATTTGAAATCTAACTCCAAGACATAAACTGCAAAACTAAAACCATAAAACATTATATTATGAAGCCTTAATAAAACTTAGTTTTACAACTAAACCCGGAGGCATACAGTAGATATAAATAAACAAAATCCCATAATGAGGGGAGGTGGTATCAAACTGGACTATCAAACGCCCGACGCTGTGTCGGGCAGTCCGTTGTGTCCCCGACTAGACATAAAATTGTACGTGCGTGTTCGTGTCTATGTGGCGGGGAGAATGGGCAAAATGGGGAATTTGGAATATTTCTGATTGGTGGAAGAAATAAGTTTAAGAACTTTAAGTAAGTTAAAAATGACGTTGACTTTATCCGTATGAGGATATGAATAGAGCAAGCTGTCTCTTTGACATCAAAATTCCGGACTGAAAACGCGGACAGACTTGAAGCAACGAACTACTCGTACTGATTCTTATTAGGTACGTAACAAATTTAATAATTTATTTTTCGCGGCTTGATTAATTTTTTCCCTTATTTTGGTTAAAACTACAGAATGGATCGAATTTCTTCGATCATCTTCGTAATTCGTCGTCTTTCTTCTTCGTAAGATTCACTTATTTTGATGGGCAGAACATCATTTGGAAAATGGCGGGAAAGTGTTTTTTACTTTATTTTTTTTTCTTAAAGTCCACTAAGTACTTAATGATTTTACAACCAGCCAGATACAACCAACTGTATAGTCCAAGAGAAATTTCTTCAATTTTATACAAACAACGACTTCTAATATTATTAATGTCATTCTTTATTTATTATCGAGATCTAATCTTTACTTCAGCTTAAGTTTCCCCGCTTTTTTATCTCAGATTTATTTGATGACGGTTTTGTTTGTGTTCTATCTATCAAGATAATGTCAACAGCGTCATAAAACTGGTATTTTCCAAATTAGGATATCTTATAGATTAACTTTTAATCATTATTGATTATTTATCACCTAACGAAAGGAAAAATCTTTATCCTCTATTTCTCTCTCTTTAATTTTTCTATTTTTATTTCCATTTTCTTTTTCCTTTAAATCTTTTCTTTTATAAAAAAATTCGTACCTGAGCATTTCAATCAAAAAATTGGGTACACCGACTGATTGAAGCTTAGGTTAAAATGTTAGGACGGAATTTCAAGGATCCGTTTGTTCGCAACGACCGTATTCAGTGTGAATGTAGTACTTACTCCAGCAAAGTTTCAGACGGCTTAGTATTCAGTCTGCGGAACTGTAAATACTGTTAATATTTAATTAAATATAAGTCACGTTAGGTGAGAACTGTTTTTGAAATTCTCACGAAATTCCAATACACAGAGTTAATCTAAATGTTCGGTATGTATACCGAACATTTAGATTAACTCAAAAATGGTTAGATGTCACCTTTTTTGTGTACTTATTCCGTGCTATATGTTTTGACCATTGTCATTTCGAAGTGAATACTACTAATAGTAGTATTAGCTCATAGAAAAAAAATCAGGGAACTAATAAGAAAACCCCGATTTCTTCACTGTACAACAACGTTAATAAAAGCACAGATTAGCTCAATCAGATGTGGTCGAAAGCGTGAAAGTCAGTAATTTCGTGTTCTAGCTGAGAGGCGACAGGACCACGGGACGTGGCTCGAATAAATAATAGCAGCTGATTAGGACTGTACAGGTGTTGGGACGTGCCATCCACCCGTGCCATTACTGGGGCCAATTGCTCGCCAGTATTGGGGTGGCTAAAATTGCCAGCGATAGTTTGGCTAATAACTTTATGTGATTCATAGAAGGTAGTAGATTTTTGGGTGATGGGAAAAAAAGGAATTTATTTGTCACCTTAAAACACGTCAGTTTGTAAAATAACTAGAGAGATTGTAAACTCTCGAAATATTGTCAAACCAACATACTGCTTACAATAAAACACATTATTTTTCGTGAAATGCATGTGATACCATCGCCAACTAACGCGGTGTGGAGGAAGGAGGGGTCCCCCCTTGCCCAATGGTATACCACTCTCATGAAAAGATAATGTACCATTCCTGAAAAATATCGATTAATATAACCTAACCTTTAAACACTTTATATTCCCCTAAAAAGCGTAGGTGACGGAGCTATTTCCGAGTATCTACAGGGTTTAAAGGAACCTAACTAACCTAACGGGGGGGTACCCCAAGTCCCGGTTATGGGGGCAGAGATACTTCCGTATGTTCAGTTGACAATATTTCGAGAGTTTACAATATCGCTAGAGTGATCCTCTTTCGTCCGAACCAGCATTGAGTGCAGACGTGTTATCGCCCGTTCCGCAAAAATCAAAGTCTAATTACATTCGAAAGTGCAACTTATTGTCTACTGTGATAGTTCCTTTTGGTCCGTACCTTGACCTGTCAACCAGTGCCGTGACGTGTGCCCGCGTGTCCCCCGCGCGTCTCGAGTAAAAGAGAACTCCGGGCATAATTGCTGTCCTGTTCCTGCATCGCTGCCCGCGCGCGCGGCCCGTGATCACGTTCACGCAATGGTCGCGTGCACCATCGTTCTTTGATGCTAAGTACTACGACGACGCCAGCTACGTATCTGCTTCGTGCTGTGTTTACATCGCTCATACCTACGCTATATTCCTGGTTATCGGCTCGCATTGATTATGGATTCATCTATGAACAAATCCATCTCAGATACGGATATAAACCTAGCAGGAAGCTGCAAAACACCGCCTAGCTTCGTATTTCAACGAGCCAAGCGTAGCAGAGAAGATGTTTCGATTGGCCTGCAGTTAGACGATTTTAAGGAGGAGATGAGGAAAATAATGAAACTCTTTACGGAAAAACGAGAAAGTGAGATTCATGAAATTAATTTAACTCTTAAACAAATTCAGCAGTCGAATATAAACATTGAAAACTCAATAACATCACTGACTGAGCAAAATGAAGAATTAAAAATTAAAATCTCAAAACTAGAAAATCAGACTAAGGAAAGTAATCAGTATATAATGGTTCTGGAACAGAAGCTGGAGGAAATGCAAATAGGATGCCGCAAGGCTAATTTCGTTCTGAAAAATGTGCCAAAAAAACCCAGTGAGTCCAAAGAAGACCTTATAGACATGGTTGTTTGTTTGTCTAGCAATATAGGGTGTAAGGTGGACAAACACAATATCAAGGATATTTTTCGAGTACGAGGAAAGAAAAGTGATAACCCTAACTCACCGATTGTTGTGGAAACTAGCTCCACTATCTTAAAGGCTGAACTACTGAAGATGGGAAAGACTTTTAATCTTAAAAACAAGACAAAACTCACTGGTAAGCACCTGGGACTTAAAACTCATGAAGACACCCCTATCTTCCTGGCTGAGCATCTCACCGCCAAGGCGTCCCGGTTATTTTTCCTTGCTCGTGATTTATCAAGGTCTGGCGCTTACAAGTTTTGTTGGACAGCATATGGTAAGGTTTACATAAAAAAAGACGAACAGTCACCGACCGTTACTATTACGTCAGAGGACCAGGTCCATCAGTTAATACTGAAATCGTGACTACCTAGAAATAAGCTTTATTACTTCTATCTTAAAATAAATACTTTATTTCGACTTCGCAAGTTATTACTAATGTTTACTGTGCTCGCTAAATGCTTCACGCAAACTGTTGTTTTTTTTACTTTTAAAGTTATATGTATTACACTAAATTGCTCTGTTATACACACTTTTACACTACACCAGACACTCCACATTCAATGTATTGAACAGAACCTCGAAACAAATAGATTCCATGCATTATGTTACACACATTTTTTTAAATACGATTACATTATGATACACTCTTTATATCGGCACACTTTTTTATTCATTAATCATACGGTTTTGCTACTTTTGAGCTTTTCATTATGTTATTGTTGTAACCACTTCCACTCATGTATTTCTAAACTAATAAATACAACTGATAATATTCTTTATACTCACCTGGTAATGACGTATTGTTCCATTTATTATATCATCAATGGGTGACAGACTAAATACGCTAAATGAAATAGACAATATTGAGATTGCGCGCATTATTGAATGTGATTCATCCGATCTTGCTAAACGAATTCAAGTAAAACGAAATGATCTGACGATTATATCCCAAAATATTAGGAGCATATACTGTAATTTTGACAGTTTTTTGGCAACATTGTCTTCTCTTGCCTTTGAAACTGATGTCATAATACTGACGGAATGTAGATTAAGTGACTATAAACAGATACCTCAACTAAACAATTATCACTCCTACACATCTACCCACCACTTAAATCAAAATGATGGCGTAGTTGTTTACATAAAAAATACACTTAAGTGCAAAGTTAGGGAAGTAAATTTAACTCATGCATCGTGCCTTCAATTAGACGTTCTTAATTTCAATATTTTATGCATTTACCGGTCGCCGTCAAATATTAGTACTGATAACTTCCTCGACTCGCTTGGCAAACAACTTGACTCTTTACCCATTCAAAAAAACATTATTATAGCGGGTGATATCAATATTAATATTAGACCAAAAGATTCTGAACCGAGTCAAGAGCGTAAAAATAGATTGAATTACCTTAACATGCTGTCTGCGTATGGTATACTACCTGGACATACTCAGCCTACCAGGGAAAATAACTGTTTGGATCATTTTATGCTGAAATTTAATAAAAGTAAATTGACAGCAGTTGTTGGTATCTTACACACTACAATCACGGATCATTACACCACTTTCTTATCTATATCAAAAATAAAGAACAAACAATTTGCTCCTAAAATGAGAAAAACTGTCAATTTCGAAAATGCTTTAAAATATCTTCAAGAACACAAAATTGCAGAACTGCTCTTCTGTGACGACCCTCTAGCATTAACCGATCTTTTCCTGCATAAATTATCTGAGTCCATACAAATAAGCACTGATATTGTAAAAATCCCTTGTCACAAGCGGATAATTAAACCGTGGATCACCCCTGGTGTCCTACGTTGTATACGTAACCGAAATAATATGCAAAAATGTCTTAAAAATGAACCATACAATGATGTTCTAAAAATCACCTATACCCGATATAGGAATTACTGCAATAATCTCATCAAAAAACTTAAACGAAAATATGAAAAGGAACTTCTTGCTAAAACAGTTAACAACAATAAACTACTTTGGAAAAATATAAAAACCATAAGTAATTCTAGTAAACCTAAAAATGAGAATTGTGAACTGTTGAACTTAAAATCATCCCCTATTGATTCAGTTAACTTTGTGAACGACTTTTTTGTGAATGTTGGTAAACAGCTAGCTCAGAATATACAATTAAATGCAACCCTGCCCAGTTCTACAGGTGAGTCGTCTATTACTCAGCCAAATTCATTTGCACTCTACGAGACGGACTTAGGTGAAGTTAATTCGATCTTAGCTGGTCTAAAAACTTCAAGCGCCCCTGGCTGGGACAACTTAACGACTGGTTTTCTAAAGTATATTAGTAGGGAAGCAGTTCCGATTATAACACATCTTGCTAATTTATGTTTTAAAACAGGCTTATTCCCTGAACCGCTTAAACAATCCATTATTACACCTGTACACAAGGGCGGAGACAGAGACGATGTTAATAATTATAGACCCATATCAGTTTTACCCATAATTTCAAAAATAATAGAGAAGCTTATAAATAACAGACTACTTAAATATTTAGACAAATTTGGCTTACTTTCAAACTCTCAATATGGATTCCGTCAAGGTTTATCAACTGAGGATGCAGTAACTGATCTAACAAATGTAGTAGTTGATAGTCTCGACAGTGGTAAGAAATGTATAACTATATTCTTAGATTTGAGAAAAGCATTTGACACCGTCTCTGTTCCGATCCTTGTGAACAAATTGGAACAAGAATTTGGAATAAGAGGTATCCCACTAGATCTACTTCGGAACTATCTTTCAAATAGAAAACAGAGAGTAAGAGTTGGGGACTATATCAGTGAAGACGCACAAGTATCATACGGCGTACCTCAAGGAAGCGTACTAGGTCCAACATTATTTTTGACCTATATTAATGACCTCTGCAACTTGAGCATCAAAAATGCCAAAATTTTCGCTTATGCCGATGATACAGCTGTTGTTTTCTCAGGGAAGACCTGGAAAGAGGTCAAAGAATATGCTGAGTTGGGCATGACAGTAGTAGCTAAATGGTTAACAGGTAACTTACTCACATTGAACACCTCTAAAACAAATTTTATATGTTTCAGTATTAATAATCGTACCCAGCCAGATAATAACTTTAATTTAAAAATTCATCAATGTGACAATATAAATAATCTTAATTGCAACTGTCCAACAATAAATAAAGTAACTCACACGAAATATCTAGGAGTGGTTGTAGACCAAAGGTTATCTTGGTATCAACATCTCGAACAAGTCACTAGCAGAATTAGAAAGCTAAGCTGGTTATTTAACTCATTACGACATGTCGCCCCAAAAAAATTGTGTACTCGTCAAAATTCACCAAGAAATCTTCTGAATGAAATATATATCTCTCTTGTACAATCAGTTTTGACGTACTGCATCCGTGTTTGGGGAGGGGCTAGTAAATCAAAATTCATAGATGTTGAGCGTGCACAACGCGCTTTAATAAAAATTATGTATTTTAAGAAATTGAGATTTCACACAGACGAACTATTTCGGATCAGTGACCTGCTCTCTGTGAGAAAATTATACATTGTACAGACCATCTTGAAAATGCACAAAACTTTACCATTTGACTCCTCCAAATTAACAAAGAGACGAAAGGACAATGTTGCACAAATTCCCCAATCACGAACTCGGTTTGCTAGAATACAATTACATACACGTTCGGCCCATTTATATAATAAGATAAATAGGAAAATATACATTTATACAAAACAATACTATGACTGCAAAAATACTTTGATTAATTGGATAAAACCGCTAAGCTATGATGAAACAGAAGCTCTATTAACACTTGTGTCATAATGCTTGTTTCTGTCATCTTGAATGCACGCAATGGAGTGCAACAGTTTACGTGCACACTTATTAAACACACACACAAACCTGCTCACACATTCACACGTTTTCGCAAACACTCACAACTACACACACATACTCACACACACACACACACATACTCACACACACATACTCACACACACACACACATACTCACACACACACATACTCACACACACACACATACTCACACACACACACTAATACTGTATGTTTATAGAATAATAGAAAAATAATAGTATAAATACTTGGTTTAAAAGAGCGGAGTCTCTCAATACAGGCATTTCTTGCTTAAAGGGAGGCTCCAATCACTATTTTTGTTGTACTTATGTTTAAGAAATAAATGATTTTTGATTGATTTGATTTTGATTTGATTTGATTACAATCTAACGTGTTTATCAATTTTACGGTGACATACACATTGGGGAAAAAGAAATAAATGTTCATCGGCTTTGTTTACCAAATAGACTTTGACAGCCCTTGGGCGCGGTTTTGAACTTTGATCGTGTTCAGTTTCATTAGTTAAATTCGCCCGTAAGTTATTTCAAACTGCGATCAAACTCTCACTCACAACACTAGGATCACGACAAAGCAGAACACACGAAACCTCAACAATTGGAAGTGTCGGTGTATAAGATCAATTATCAAGTCCCGGAGTCCGGGATCCCGGTGCAAGCTTGTTTAGTTACCGTGTCAGAACAATTTGGTTTGCTCTCAGCGGGTTTGGAGGACCGAGTTATATGCTTCCTGCAGTTTAAACTGTATATTGTGTATGAATAAGGTTGGCAATTGTGACGTGCCTTCAGGGAATTAAGAAGTTTAGGTGTAGTATATCAACTATCTGGTGTCCACGATACAAGCCTTGCTTAGTGTGGCACTAGATGGCGCTGTGTGTTAATGTCCAGCGATATTTATTTAATTTTATTTATTTTTTATTAAGGGATATTAAATTGAGTATGTTTGGATCGGTACCCGAACTTTTTAATCGGAGTTGCTATAACTGTTTTTTTCTTTAATTGATTGCTATTTTTTTGAGTTATTCTTACAGTTCACACAATATTCAGAAGTTATACAAAGATTTACTAGCTGCGCCCCGCGGTTGCACCTGAGTAGTGGGAATAAAAAATACACCTAAGGGTATGAAAAATAGCCTACGACCTATTCTCAGACTTACCAAATATAAGTACACTTTTTTATGAAAATCGGTCAATCTGCTTCGGAGGAGTTCAATAACAAACACTGTGACACGAGATTTTATACGAGTATCAACTCTTCAATATTACATTATTTATTATATTATATTATTACTTTGCCCGCGACTTTGCCTGCCAGAATAGTGATTGTTCATATAATATGCATGATATAAATTTAATTTATATAGCTTATAGCGCCCACGAATAATATAGTTTTATGTCAGTTCTTGTTCTTTAGAATTGGATTATTTCTTACGGAGATTATTATATTAGTTTACATTAATTATTATATTAGAAGTTATTAAAAGAAAATCAAATAAATGATTCAGTCTGAACATAAAACTGTGAGATAAATAAAAATTACGTTATTAATTACCTTTTTGATGTATTAATATAAATATCTGTTTATTTATATTGTAATAAAGACGCTTACCTTCGTAATTTATTCGCGATATTCCCGTCAACGCCTTAATGCCTCAAAGATGAATGCCAGTCCTCGAAGTGCTTGATTTATGAGCTCATCTTCCATCCAGAATAACGCTGTATTATACTTAATTTTATTTAAGATTAATGTTGCATTTCCTTCGTCTATTTATTTTCCAATTATATTTGAAAGTGAACGTTTTTCATCCTAATCTGCGGATGAACCGAAAACACTTTTGTTCCAACTTAAATCATTGCTTTTATTTACAAGCATTTCACGCTGGACATTATTCACGAAGATATCGCCACAGTTTATTTTAAAACTGCAATAACCAAGGGTCCGAACGATATTTTTTTTGTAAATAGGGCCATAGTGTCCCTTTTTCTGTTTAGTTTATGGCCGTTCAATGTTGTGGAAGTGTGTGGAAAGTCAGAGATATGGCGGGAGCATAACACGCCATAAATATCGACGCCAATATACGGATTTATTCGCATAGGCCGAAAATTGTTTTTTTTTTCAAGAAAAAAGTTTAAACTTTGAAATGTGTGTTTTGTAATTTTTATTTATGGGAGCTTAGATCTCGTATATTTCGGGAAGGGATGCTGTTCGCCGTAGATAGTGTTTGCAGTGTCAACTAAAGCACGCGCGCGAACGTTTTCGACACTCAGTCTAGACTTTATTGGTTTAGATTTTACGGCATTTTGGGAATAAAGTTCAATACATAATTTACAAACCTATTTCACTACTAATGCAAACCTATACATCGGTTCATCATTCCGAATTGATAGAAAAGTTAAGAGAGTTATTGTTCGAAAATAATTAGATATACCTACAGAGTGTAAACAACCTCATCACGAAGCCGTCAACCAAGTATTCTGTACATCAAACTAAGTAACTTTAAGTACGCAAAAAATATTGCTGGGAAACTTTTTGTTTTTTTGGTAAAAAAACATGTTTTGTGGTAGAACTCAATGTAACGGACTCAAAACATTGTGCTGATGGATGGATTGGATAGTATGGAGGTCGTGGAGGTGTTTTGTAAATAAATTACAATAAGAAAGATTTATAAAAAAAATTATATAAATAACTCATACTTAGACCCCAAATATCTCCGTAACTAGAGGGTTCCCAGGTATGGTGTAGAACAAAAAAAATGTCGCAATGACGAGGAAATCAAGTGCTTTTTGGCTTCGTTGAGAGGCTTTTGACACCCTTTAGATATCTACCTACACATTTAATAAAACAAAACCTGAAACACATAGCTACCTCGGTCTGCTGGTTGGTAAAAGAAATAAATAATATTACAACTGTTTTTTTAATACACAATACGGAATAGAAAGAATTCATGGAACGGCTGGGTACACGTGGCTATTTAGCCACGTGTACCCAGCCGCTATATTTAAACTTTTGCTATCAATAGGTACGCTAAGAAGAAAAAGAAGGAAATGATCACAAAAACCTGGTTGCAAGATGGTTTACCATTACAACAAGAGGGTCAACCATCTAAACTAAACATTATGTGTCCTAAATCAACCAGTGTTTAAATGCTTCATCACAAGTGAAAGATTTTACTAAACAAAATTAGGCCAAGAAATCACAGAGATTAAATTATGGTTAAGTTTTTGGGGAAGATTCTCTAAGGAGGGAATAGTGGAATAAGCCAAAGGAGCATTGGCACTTTGGTTTGGGGTTTTGCTAACAAGATCTTGCCATGAATAAATGTCATCTTCATTACATCTAAAGCTTACACAAAGCTTTGTAATTGTAGCTGACCTACCAAAAGGTGATCAGAGCAAAACCCACGACCACCAAGATAAACCTCTTAAGATTGGTGCCGTAAAAGTCCCCAGTTTACAGTTACAAAAAGAGGGTAATGTATACCTTTAAACCTTGTGTGTCGTAAACCAACCAGTGTTTATGTTTCATTAGCTTGTTTTGTTCAGCACACACTTGAGGAGCTGTAAGTGTTCGACCCAGGTGCGCCCGCGACTATTTACTAGTCCACGCTCGGGGTCACTACACCGAATTGCGAAGGGTGCCGAGGACAAGGAAAGATGAGCAGTCGCCTTTGTGTCATGTGCTTTTTGTTGGGACGCGTAAAATAGAAATTTCAAAATATTATTGTGTTATAAAAAACCAAGGAGATATGGCATTTTAATGAGCAATATACGAAGATTAATACTAGTGATAAATGCAGATTATGATAGTGACCGTTTCTAGCCTGAAATGATACGATGCATAAAATGAATCATTCAGATAAGCACAACGTTACATGACAATAACATTTAAAAAAACAAACAATGTTGAGCAACACTCCGAAGGTTTCCCTATCCAATACCGAAATTACGTACGTTGAAGATTATCGTTGTCAGAGCCCCGTACGGACCGGAAGCTGTACAATGCGAGGGCGACGCGCCCGACCACGGTTATTATCTACCTGCAACGTCACTTCCACCCGGACTATCCCGATTCCCGCTCGGCGCCCTTTCGCTTCGTTGACAGGGGCTTCGATTTTTGAAAGTGCATGTTTCTATTGACGTTTTCCCTCCACAGAAAAACTTTACGCGTCGGTTCTTCGGAACAGAAAATATTGTTTTTGTTATAATGGTTCTTTTTTTTAAATGGTATCTTACAAATAACATTTTTTCTTATTTTTGTTGAATAATTTTGGTTAGGGCTTATTGATTTTGTTGGTTTAGTGTTGTTTTAACATTTACTCTCTGGTTTTATAATAACGAACGTTTAGATAAAAAAAGGGTATACCCACGGAATAAAACCAAATGGAATTGAAACCTTTTTTAAAATTAGAATTTTTTCGTAACATTTTAAATGCTTCTTGTCTGGTTCATCGAGAAATTATACCCAGTTTTCAGAAATTCGTAGCTTGGTCAGCAAGTACGAATCAATGACAAAATATAGTCGAATGTTGCATTGAGGAACTTTAGCAATTACACATGAAGGAAAAATCTAACTTATTTGAAGGACGCTTACCATAAGTGTAGCTACAGGTACACTAGATGTGCGTGTGGAAGTGTTTATGTCACACACGTTAAACACGTTGTCAAACACGTTATATTGTAATCTCTCTAGCGAGATTGTAAACTCACGAAATATTGTACTCGAAAGTTTAATGTTTCAGCCAGTTTTTCAAAATTACATTTTCAGCCAGCTTAATTTTAAACCACCATCAATGTTCGTGTAATTTAATTGGTTAACTAGAATCAACGCTAGCCACTTGGGATTTATTAATGGCTGTTCCCGATTTCGCATAACTGTCTCATTAAACAGTTCCTGGCTCGCAGCCATATGTCTTGAAGTTTGCTGCTCTGAAAGAAATACGGACTTTAAGGACGTGCAATCATTTTATGTGTTTGTGAGGATTTTCTTTAGTCTATAGAGAGGCCCATGGCTAAATAATAATAACCGCTCGGGTCGATCTTTAGGTTAAGCCGTGCTTGCCTAGGTAGGTTTGTAGATGGGTTACCACCCATTTCATACCAAGTTTCCTCCGTGCCTCGAAAAACACTTTAAGCCGTTGGTCCCGGCTGTCATTTGTAGATCCTTGACAGTCGTTATAGGTACCAGTAGTCAGTGGCCCAAAAAATCTGAAAACCAGTCTTACCAATGGGTATTCTATTACCCAATACTGGGATTATGGAGGTCAGACCGGCAGCCGCTAAATGTAAAATATAGGATAGTCAGCTGCATCCGGTTGGACCAGAAGCCGACCCAACAAAGTTGGGAAAAGGCTAAGCAGATGATGATGATTGAAACTAAAGTACCTATGCTCTCAAGTGCAGCAGAGACCGATTAAATAGTTTACTAACCTTCCCGCATGTGTGTCCCGAATCAAGCAAATTATCTTGTTGTGTCTAAATGAGGAGTCAAACACGGGACCCCTTCTGTCGGCTTGTGTTTTCGCATCGCTGCACCTAAAAGGGGCCCGGCCACAACCTGTTAGGAAGGTAACTCTGAAGTCTTTAGTCTGTCAGTTGAAGTTAAAGCTTAGTGCAGAAATACCTTTTCGTATTTTTGGAAGGAAATGTGGAAGCGAGTTATGTGAAAGGTCAAGAGTTAGAATATAATGACGTGAGTTTATTTGAGGAAAGGTCATGTTTTCCGCAGATGTTATATTTTGCTGTTTGATCTCATTTAGATACTGTAGAGATGACTGACGTTGTGTCACTTTTCGCCCTGAGTATCATCATTTGCCTAGCCATTTCTCAACTAAATTGGAGTCGACTTTCAGTCTAATCGGATACAGCTGAATACCAGTATTTTACATGGATCGACTGCCTATCCAACCTTCCACAACCCAGTTAGTACTGTGTAATATAATCCCTCCTGGTAAGACAGGTTGAAAGACTTTTATGCCTTGTAGATTTCCTAGATATTTCAACTTGCTAACTTCTTGAAATTGTTTTCCTTTTTTGTGAAGTAAGCAACCACTTATTAAACTAATGCTGTTAAACAACAAGGGCGCAAAAATTGATAGCATTAAATGGTATTGCTGGAGCTGCTGAAGATTGTACAACTATCTTTGCATTATACATCTCTTTAGTATTATATAAACGCATAGCCCATATTGTGTGAGTACTATGTACTAGAAAGCTATCATTCACTGGAAACCTACTTTAGTTTTTGACTTGAATGTGCCCTGGCTGTTGAGAGTATGTCATGCTCACTCAAATGTCTCGCTGATGATGGCGCGTGTGTCGGACCATTTAGTTCCCTTCCCGTTCCTAGCCCGTTTTACATTACCTTATACATTACATAATTATTTAGTTTTGCAAAACCAAATATTTTTAAAAGAGAGATACAACCATCGAGTTTCTTGCCTGTTCTTCTCTATTAGAAACGACCAACCCAAACCGTGCAATTATCTTTTGAAGTTTTATATAAAACGGACGAAACAGTTACCTCGCAAAACAATTAACGGACATCACGCCGCTTAAAATGTGGGCTTTATAATCTAACCAAAAAACATTTTATTTTTTTCTATGCAGGTTCTTAATTTGTTTTTGTTTTTTTTTTGTTTGATTGGTAAGATTAAGTATCAAATTCTTCAAAAACCGTTTAGTAGTTTGTGCATGTAACAGTAACAAATATATCTATTCACACCAACTTTTGCATTTCTAAGGTCCATGTTCACCGAAAAGATAACAGTCTGATTAACTATAAACAGCTGTCACTGTGACATTTTCCCATGCAAAAATGCGTTTTAAACAGCTGTTTTAGATAATCAGACCGTCATCTTTTTGGTGAACATGACCTAAATAGTGGGTAAGGAAAACCAAGTTACAAACAATTATGGTGGTATAGTTCTTCTAACAATATTTTTTAGGTATTTTGACCGAAAATATACAAGGAAAATATGCGCTTCGCGGAAAACCACTGAATATCAAAAAGTTATTTTGAAATTCAAAACGAATTTATTCACTTCATTACATATTAATTAGGTTTTAAAATAGTTCTAAATAAAACTAAATTAAAAATAAAAACATATCAAAATATTAAAGGGGTATAATAATATTTTTACAATACGCTTCCTCGAAAATTGGTTCTTTTCACACTACGATTAGGTTCAAAATGCGGTGTATTTCACACGTGTGCATTTTTCATGTTTTTTCCACACATGTGCAGAAAGAAAAATTGCCACAGATAACTATAAGTACATATACTTAGTCCAAATTGGTTCATTGCATAATAAAAAAAAAACATTCACCTCTGACTATAGAGTCAGAGGTAAACGATTTTTTTTTAAATTTCGGATAAGCTATCTCTGTCTTTCTTTATAACATTTTTTGAAGTTTCAAATTGTGTTTTAAATTCAATATCGTAGATAAACATGATTATTTATAACTAATATTTACTTTTATAAACAAATAAACATTTTATTTGTATTATAATTTAAAAAAAAATATATATTTATGTATATTAGGCTGTATAACGGCTTCATACCTTTGCCTCTCCTTGAACTTGGCGAAAGCAAAGCGCGGAAAAAACAAATTTTTAATCATAGTCTCGTGACATTCATGACACAAATATTTTACATTATTTTATTTTATTTCTTTAAAAGTGTATTTTAAAACGTCGTTTGATACACGTGGACATTTGTTATTGCAGTTCTCGGCTCAAAAACACCCTCGCCTTGCGGCTCGTGTGTTAATACCGCCTTGAACTACAATAACAAACTTTCTCCACTTGTATCAAAATGTACTATTATTTTTTTATTTTCACAATATCTTTAGGCATATAAGTGTAACAAGTACTATTACTTACGTACAATAACTTAAGATTAAATCGGTACCATCTAATCTAGGAGTTACCCAGTGGATTCAAGCTAACGCTAGCTTATTGGCACAAACCTTATCTCCATGATTACCTCACTATTTAGGTAAAGGCTCTACGGACTAATACCAAAACAATTCCGGGGGTACATAACATTGGTATAGTTGTGTAATTTCAGAATGTTCGAGGTTTCCTTCAGTAATTTGATAATATGAAGCAAAATATACGTATTAAGATATATTGGCAAGACAAGGTGTACGTAGTTATGGTACCCCGCAAAATGTTGTTCACATCTGTATACCATTAGCAAATACGGTTTAGCCCGCCTTATATAAACCAGGTAACTTAGACATTCCCTTCCTCCTTCGCTGGTTATGTAATTGGGTGTGTTACGAGTCGGGTAGTGTTTAATCAGAGCTCTAATGTGGCTGGACTTGACGTAAGACGCAACAAACGCCTGAGGTGCCATCAACCAGGTAACGAGTGAGAAGGAATAGGGTTGCCAGGGTTATGAAGAGTGTTGTAATAAGTTTTTTTTTATGTTTTAGTAATACCAGCGGTTCTAACTGGATAAAATGTATTTTGTAGAAACAGAAGAACATCCGTAAAGTTTTTGTAAATAAAGTTTAGTCTATCTATTTTCCAGAGTAAGGCCTGAATTCCTGTCACGCATTCCTGTACGTCAGCAAGAAAAACAGCAGCAGTCGCAGTATAGTGCTATATAAAGGGTGTAAAACGCCTCTTTACGAAGCCGAAAGGCACTTGTTCTCCCCATCATTGGGATCATTTTTTTGTTCTACACCAAACTTAGGAACCTTCTAGTTACGAAGATATCGGGGGTCAAAGTTACAACCTTTTGACAAGTTTTTTTTTTAAATACAAGTTTTTTTGTAAGATTTTGTCTTTTACTATTACTATTCAATTCATCCACCAGCACAATGTTTTAAGTGCGTTACATTGAGTTCTACCACAAAACATGATTTATAACCTCTAAAAAAAGTCAATACCCAGCAATATTTTTTGCGTAAAGTTATTTAGTTGATGTACAGAATGCTTGGTTAACGGCTTTGTGATGAGGTGGTTTAGTATACATTGTGTTCTACATAATACAGGATTATGTAGAACACAATGTATACTCGAGCGACGTCAGTCCGACAGGAATTGAGGCCTAAAGATAACACGCGTCAGTGATAATATCTATATCCATGGTCAAATATTATGGAGTTAGGGGCTCCTGCGTGATCTTGATTTGAAACATACAACAAACCTGGCTCCATGTACATCACACATAACAAAACATCACACCCGTAATCCTCGTAAGGTTAGGCAGAGGAGTACCACTTGATCAACGGGGAAATTGATCAAATTATTTAATACCTTTTTTAAAAAGATTTTGTTTCTTTGTACCTAAATTACAAAAATGATCATCTTGCTTTCGGAAGTTGGCTTTTATAAACGAGATACAGTTTCTTATACAGAAAAGGTACATTGTACCTGTAAAAGCTATTCAGTTCTTTATTCAAAACTCCGGAAACATTCTATCCCGGACCACCTGACATCCTTAGATCCAGAAACATGTCAGCTAGTCCATGTTATCTCGTTCGGATCTTGGCCACGAATTTCATAAGTGCGCGCTTGAGTTAATGGATGAAAACATTAACTCCTTGGGGTCGTATTCTGTACATGGCTTTGCCCCGGGTGCCGGCGACATTTGCATATGCGATTGTGGGTTCACTTACTCCCGAATGTACAGTTAGGTTACCAGAATATTGTTATATTGGACCTCTATAAAGTGTTATATTGTTGTGGGTTTCTGTGGTATTGTAAGGAGTGATATGTTTGTAAAGCGTTTGTTTTACAGTTTGAGGAAAGCGAACTGTTAGAAAAAACATGTGGTGTTTGGGGACTGCTTAACTAAGTAATCTATAAAGGGTCCTCGTAAGGGACCTCTTAACGAAGTCGAAACGCACTTGTTCACCCCATCATTGTGATATTTTTTTTGTTCTACTCCATACCCAAAACCCAAGGCATTAAGTCCGCCTTTGTACAGTTTTTACTTGTGCATAAAGTTTTAATAAATAAATAAATAAATAAATAAATAAATACCTGGGAACCTTCTAGTTACGGGGATATAGGGGTTCAAGGTTCCAACTTTTTGACAAGTTTTTTTTTATTCAAGTTTTTATTGTAAGATTTTTAGTTTAAGGTTCTCTACGTACTACTCAATCCATCCATCACCACAATGTTTTGAGTGTGTTACATTGAGTTATAGCACAAAACGTGACTTTTGACCCCAAAAAAATGATGAGGTGGTTTACACCCTTTAAGTATATGCTACGGGTTGTGCCGCGCACGCCAAAGTGATGCTATACCATCGCGGATCGGCTACGAGTGCTTCCAAGCGTTAGGTGACGGTCGCGCGAGTTCCATGATTTATGCTCAACGTGCCTAAATAATTGTTCACTTCGAAAATAAGTCTTTCACTTTAGATTGTTGTGGATATTCCTATTGAAGCATTACGTTGTTATAAAAAGAGTAAATAAGCTGCCGGAGATATATTTATGCAGTTTTCGCCTCGCTTGTCCACCTTGGTAGCCGTACAAGAACGGCATCACGTCGTTGTTGTGGTTGTGTGCTAATGTGGGCTTGACTAACAAGTTGTAGTCATACTCAGCGTAATTTCTTATTTCATCACCACTACTCTTAAAAGAGTTTCAGAAAACATCTTGCAGAAACCTGAGTGTCCTAGAACCGAAAATCAAAAACATGTGACGTTTGTTATCGTCCAACCCACAATGAGTCCATGTGGTGGTTTATAATCCACTCCCTCTCATAAGAGGAGGACCAGAGTAACGATCGAGAGAACGTTACAGGCTGATTTTATTAACCATGCTTATTTTGAAAGAGGCATGCAGCAATCGATTATAGTTCTGTAGTCTCGGAATAAAGCTGAGGAGCTCGTAGCCAAATAATAACAGCCGCTCGGGCTGATCTTTAGGTTGGTCCGTGGATGGGTGACCACCCTTACATACCGAGTTTCCTCCGTGCCTCGGAAAGCACGTCAAGCTGTTGGTCCCGGCTGTCATTTATCCATCTTTGGCAGTCGTTGCCGGTAGTGGCACAAAAAGTCTGACAACCAGTATTACCCAGTATTAACTGGGTTGTGGAGTTCAGATAGGCAGTCGCTCCATGTAAAATATTGGTATTCAGCTGCATCCGGTTAGACTGCAAGCCGACCCCAAAATATTTGTGAAAAGGCTGGGCAAATGATGAGTCTCGGAATAAAATACAAACAAAAATTACGCTTGTCTACCCAGCCCACATGATTCATGAATTAATCTTTCCCAATATTTCAGAGGGAAAAGTAAAACAGAAAATAAACAGTGGCGACGCGACTGGCGTCCGAAACTTTTGCGACACACTCGAACTGACCCTAAAGTGAACTCGAATGTTTCCTAACTTTGTTATTGCGTCGAAACGATTCCTAGTCTGTAGGATATACGGGTTATGCGTAACGTTAACGTGAGTGCTAGGGTGAGGGGGGTTGAGGGGAGCGTCAGGGTAGCCAGCGAAATTCAAATTTTCTAACCTCTTTTGCAATTTGCGGGCCCGTGTTAGGTTACATGTTGATGAAAATATCGTTCGCGACTGTAAAATATATGTAGTTACAGAACTATGATCAAAGAAATCATCAATACAACCCTTCAAGCTCACATAAGTCTAGGAACGACTTTGACCTTGAAAAGGTCGTTCCTCGAATTATATGAACGTAGAGGGTTGTAAAATCATCAATACAGTCCTCTACGTTCATATAATTCGAGGACCGACCTTTTATAATACAACCAACAATCCACGGTCACGTAACTCGATTGAATGACTATTTCATACACTGGCTTGCATTTTGAAAAAATCGAAAGAAAATTTGAATTTCACGGGCTACCCTGGGGTTTCCATCTTAACTTCATACGCTGGGAAAGAGCCCACTCTGGGCGGAGTGGGAGGGAGTGTCAGACTCTTACTGACTAAAACCCATCCATGTTCCTTCCTCGCCCTTTATGTTCCGGTATCTCTTTCGAACAGGCCCACAACCCCGGCAGGCTTCGGCCCTTGCGGGCCCCTCCCCTTATGCTGACATCTCTTTGAGGCGCGGGTGGAACACGAACGCGCCGTCGACACGGCCTGTCGTCGTTAGACGGCCCATAGCCAACCGTCCACAGGCCCGCATCTACGGTGGCCGGTAGCCACCACGTGGCCCCCGGCGGCCGGGAAGAGAGGCTAACCTGGTGTCAGATTTTAGTGCCGCTCATGGGTCTTTGACTTGGCTCAATATGTTTGCTCACGATGTTTTCTTTCACCATGTTTTATATATGTTCTGGCATTATAAAACTCGCGTTTAGCTTCTGTAGTCGCCTTAATACAATTATTGACAGCCAAATTTGTGGATTACTCAAGTACACCATAAAATCATACAGCGCCCTTCGCGTGCATTATAATAACGCATTTAGGGTGCTGATGGGGTTGCCTCGGTACTGCAGCGCATCAGGGATGTTTGCTGAAGCTCGCGTAGATTGCTTCTACACAGTGATGCGGAAGCGGTGCGCATCCCTGGTCCGAAGGGTGCGGGGCAGCGCCAACATCATCCTGTCTATGATAGCGAGCAGGCTTGATTGTGCGTTTGTGAATCACTGCTGCAAGGTTTCAGCTGCGCCTGTCGCCTTGCATCAGTGATGTCACAATCTGTTTTTCTGTTTTTGTTTGTTTGTGAGTGTATTACTAACATGGTTTGTAAGTGTATTGTTAGTAACACTATGAGTCTTGTTGCTCGAAATAAATGATTTATTATTATTATAAAATGGTGTCATGTGGATCCAATCGTACGGTAAGCATCATAATGGCCTCATTACCATTAGGAACATTACTGTTTGTCCTCAGTTAATACCTATAATTTGAAGCCAGGAAATAGCTCGGTAACCACTTAACATGCTGATTTCCTAATTAGTTTCAATGACGTTATTGAGCCTAAATTATGTCATCTTGTTATTTATCGACGATGCAATGCCTCGAAAAAACTTTTGTTTTTTTTTTCGCTGTTACATTTAAACAGTTTTTAAACCAAGTAAATATTATAGTATAATCCAATCTCCTTTTCAGTAAAACTAGGAATAGTTTGCCAAAATGAAGATTGAACATAAGTACGTAGGTACTGACGTCAAGCGTTATAGATATATTTCGCAACATGTGTGTAGTTGTATTGAATGCGCTGGGCCATTTCTCAAACAAAATCACATTCTAAAAAACAAATGATAATGATGATAGAGAGGAAATAATCTACTGTAGTTAATCGATTGTAAAATCCTCCAAATCTGAACAGTATGACTTTTCAAAACAGGAAAACAATAACTTTATCCTTACAAAGTAATAGGTAGTATTACTTTGTGAGGATAAAGTTTTCGTTTAGTGACAGTACCTAATTTTGTCTGATAGACTATTACTTTTTCACTTCGTCGTGGCGGAATTAGAGACAGATTTACCATGACCTAGGTTAGGAAAGAACTGATTTTATCCCGGGAACACGTTCCCGTGGGATATTTCCCAACCATAATATTTAAGTAAAGTCTCGACTACAAGCTAGTATCACAAAAAAACGAAAGTACAACACATCCAATCTATTAAAACACCAGCTTTAAAGCTGAGATAAAAGTGAAACTGTAGAGCAGACATTGAAATCCGTTGACACAGATCCGGAGCCTACTGTAGGCGACGCGACATCTCAATTAGGCGATTGCTTGCTCTGAGCGTTGCGGGACAAATAGTGGCCTTTGTGAGCCGAGCGACGACTGCTCGACGAGTCGACGATGAGTCTGGGCATTCAGGAGATGAACACAGAAGCCTCAGTATTGGGCTCAATAGAAAGGCATGATGGTAGAATTAAACCAGCTGGCTAGAAGGTTCAAAAGTGGCAGTAGACAGCAATAGAAAACCTTTTTGACTTTACATCATTAATGAATGAAATCTACTGAATGAAGTCGGTTAAAATAAGGGGTAAGGGGTACGGTTACCCTTGATACCCGAGCCATAATAACGAATCGATTGACAGTTTATTCATCAAAATCAGACAAATAGTTTAGGCACTACGGAGGAACATACGTAAATACAAACACACAAACATACATAGATTGCTAAAATCATAACCCTTCCTTTTGGCTTTGCCCAAGTCGAGTAAAAAACTGAAGATACACACTCGGCGTCTCAAGAACATCCGCGGTTTACTACTACTGTACTATGTAGTTCCCCGGGATTACTTCTGGTAGGTATAAAGAATGGTAGCACGAAATATTCCTGGAGTAGTGTCTTGCTCGTTTGTCAGGTGGGGCCCATCAAGACATTCCTCGTTCTAAAACGATGATGAAATAATAGAAGAAGTAGGTAATGGGACTTCTGTAAATTCTCATTTTGTCACTCGAGCCAATACGTTGATGAGATGGTGTGGGATTTTTGATGGATAAAAATGAATATTAGCTGTAAAAAACTTTTTGCAAAAAATAAAACCGAATTAAACCGAAAAAAGTCGGTGACAAAAAAACTAAACCAATCAAACAAAGGTCACCGACTTCTGAAGCTAAAGTTATTTTTCACTTTTTTGTATTTTTAGAAGTAGTTTCATTATTTGCAAAAAGTTTTTATTTTTCACTTTTTAGTGGTTCACATGCGCTTGTAGCGTGTGTAGATTGTAGTTGAAGCGATTGAGTTAATGGCGTGCAATTTTTTTAGATTATGTCCACTGCTGAAAATAGGCTGATGAGGATGATTATGACTTCTAAAAAATAATGATGACTAGAATGTCAACCTAAATGTAAGCAACCATGTAAATCTTCTAATAAAACATACAGTATATAAATGTATCAAATAATTAATATAGTTATACCCGTATCCCATCTAACCTTTTAAACATTTTCAAATGACGAAACCTGAAGAAAATCAGCGAGCTTTAAAATCCATGAATTTCAAAGCGTGCACGCATTAGGCATTCACGAATATATGATATTCTCTGTTCGCAAAGGTGATCGTTTAGAACCTTTGTACGTAGGGCGAACCCTTCTTACGCACTGCGGTAAGTGCGTTTGAACGATGGCACGGGATAGTAGAGTTGCTGGTACAAGTGGGTTTCTGTTATGAGAGTACTGGACTAAGCCATATGACTGCAACAAACCAAAAATGGTGACCATATTCAAGTACCTAGTAACCAACCAACCAACCAACCTAGTACCCAAGTACTTAGGTGCGCAGTTATTTAAATATTCCAACATGATGGGACTTTCATGTCTGCAAACACGACGTACCGATAAAAACTACAGGCTAATCTGGATGTGAAATGTGGAAAATCGAGGCATACATACATCGAGTCGTAGCTAGAAAGAAAGAAAAAGCATTTATTAGCCCGACAGGACAACACATAAATAAAAAATAAAATGGTAAAATTGTGATTATAACACTAGTTTAAAGTAAACATAATGAGAGAATAAAAAAAAAACGAAATCATAAGAAAAAACAAACAAAATACTAAACAGAATTTGTCGTGTACAAGACCAAAAGGCTCCTATCTCAGCATGGTGCTGTAACATTTAAAACAAAACGTCACAGCGCTGATATTCTGATTGGGCCCAAAAGCTACATCTAGCTAGCTACATATCCGTAAAATTTCTTCAGCCTAAAAGGTTGTCTGGAAGATATCGCTATCCATACTACCCATACAATTAGCAATCATCATTTTCGCCCTTATCCCATTTTTATTTGGGTTTGGCGCAGCATGTCTTCATCTTACATACTTCTCTATTACTCGTCATCTTATCTGACACCTCCTTTCTTGTCATAGCATCCTTTAAACAGTCCTTCCATTGTTTCTTTGGCCTTCTTCTATTCTTATCTTAGCAATACTTATTGTAAAAGAGCTTAGTAACAATTTAGGTAAACATGTATAGGCAACTGCATAAATTCGTTACTTTTTTATTGGGAAGGAATCCAGCTGTCTACACATGTCACATATCCTATTGGTATTCTATTTATTCTATGGGTATTTGTTCAATAATCTATCTAACTAGAGTCAAGTATAGTTACTCGATCGAGTACTATACCTTAACAAAGACACCTCTAACGGTTTTTTCCCGCGAGCACAGATGCTCTGAATAGTTCGACGCTTTACGATCAAGAATATTACATTTTGGATACAACTGACGTATGCTAGTCGGAAAAAATGTTTCACATGTTTATAGGAATACACAAACGTGTTCCGGCATGAAGTATTATTGTCACGTATCGAGAAATGCTTGTATTTTATTATTTCGCATTTGACTACATGTATGAGAGATTTGTCAAGCTGTGGTTTTCTTTGTGAAGAAAGTTATAAGCAAGATATAGCTTCTGATTTAAATATGCAAAATGACCTCCGTACTAATTTTATAAAAGATATGTATACAATTGGTGGTAGTTGGCACAGTAAACATGTTTACCTTTCAAATGAATTGAATGAACTACAAAACGAATGGTTTGCATTATAAGTAACTGCATCGAAATCAACTCCGAAAGCATTTGGTTCATGAAAAATTAACTTCAAAACACTTTATAGTCGCCTTAAAAGTGTTGTCGAAGATGTGGACATCGCTACACGAGGGTCCTATTTCCATGTGCAGGGTTTAAAGTAACCTAACATATCCTAAAGTCGGGGTGCCCCAAAGTTTGGAGCTCGTTAAACTCGCTTTTGCATCCTAAGTTCTCTTGGTAATATTGCCACCATTATTTTTGTAATTCATTAATTATATTTTAAAGCGTGAAACATTATTTTTAAAGTGCGTTTATATAAATGTAGGAACGGAATGTTATGGCAGTGAGTGGAATGAAGCGTAAAGATGAATGACAGATGTGAAGCATGTTGAATGAAAGAGATGAAAGTATATAATAGTCTAGGAGTGAAAGAGAAAGCAAGTGAATGTTAAGAAAGGTGAAAAATAAAGACTGGAATACGAGGAATAAGACGAAGGACGTTAGCTACGAAGACGTGTAAAAATAAATTAAAGTTTATGTAAATCATCAGTGCTTTTATTTGGCCCACTTCGAACAAATCCCACATATTTTTTCCAATAAAAGTTATCTCGATTGCACACAAGCTACAGGAAAACGTTAGCATGCAACGTGGTAATGCTGCCAGCCTTCTGGGCACTTTCCCTGTTGACAGCAATACTGATGAACATTGTGATGCCCTTTAATTATTTTCTGCTTTTGAAACCAGTATATATTTTCATTATTATTTGAAGTCTGTCTATAAAGTAAAATTTTATAGCATTTGTGCATTATAATGCTTTTCATCACCGCAAACTTAATTAAAGATTTGTAAATTGTATAAATAATACGAGTAAAAGGACGAAATTCCTCAATTCCTAATACAGGGTTCTATCCCAAAACCGGATACAAATGGAAATGAATTTAAATAAAGCAAAATTGTCATTCTGCGGTCCCACACAATCTATTTAGGTAATTGCAGGGTCGTTGAGGACATTATATTCGTTGATTGTACCCGGTCTTGCAATCCCGAATCTCTGAAATCGTGGACTGCATATTGATGGGTCGGGCCCTACAATAAATAGACTCGATTATATTATATGCATAATGATTTTAACGAGACCAGGAGGAATTTTCGATCGTTTGTTTAACAAACTGTCTCCTCGGTCGCGTGGTCGTAAGTTCGACTGTTGAGCATGAAGTCCCAAGTGCGATTCCGGGGCCGGGCAAAGTGTTATTGGGTTTTACATCAGACATTTCTCAGTAGCAGCCACGGAGACAGGATATGTAACCGGTTGATGGCAATAGGGTCTCCCCCTCTTACACGGGACTTAAAACATAACTTGTGCAATGGAGGTGTAGGTACTATTTAGGTGCAGAGGTGCTTAACCATTCGGTGATTGCAAGCGTGATGTTATGTATGTTATTTAACTAATTGGGTAAATAACAGGAAGGAGCAATTTTATGTGGTTATGATAATGTATAAATATGGATCAAATACAGGGAAAAGGATATTTTATTTAGTTTCCTGACTAAAAATAACAATCTCGACGAAGATAAACCATGTAGGCAGGAGATATAATGGTAGTTGTTCACTTATAACCGAAAGCTCTCTCTGTGTCTTTCGAGATGTCTACGATGCTAATACCGACATGGGACGGAGAGGAAATAGGAACACCGAGGCCTGACGAGCACCACTATAAAATGGGAACACCGTGGCTAGACGAGCACCACTATAAAATGAGAACACCGAGGCTAGACAAGCACCACTATAAAATGAGAACACAGAGGCCTGACGAGCACCACTATAACATGGGAACACCAAGGCTAGACGAGCACCACCATAAAATGGGAACACCGAGGCTAGACGAGCACCACTATAAAATGGGAACACCGAAGCTAGACGAGGACCACTATAAAATGGGAACACCGAGGCTAGACGCGCACCACTATAAAATGGGAACACCGAGGCTAGACGCGCACCACTATAAAATGGGAACACCGAGGCTAGACGCGCACCACTATAAAATGGGAACACCGTGGCTAGACGAGCACCACTATGAAATGGGAACATCGAGGCCTGTCGAGCACCACTATAAAATGAGAACACCGAGGCTAGACAAGCACCACTATAAAATGAGAACACCGAGGCTAGACAAGCACCACTATAAAATGAGAACACAGAGGCCTGACGAGCACCACTATAACATGGGAACACCAAGGCTAGACGAGCACCACCATAAAATGGGAACACCGAGGCTAGACGAGCACCACTATAAAATGGGAACACCGAAGCTAGACGAGGACCACTATAAAATGGGAACACCGAGGCTAGACGCGCACCACTATAAAATGGGAACACCGAGGCTAGACGCGCACCACTATAAAATGGGAACACCGAGGCCTGACGAGCACACTATCCTTAACGAAGCCGAAAGGCATTATTTTGTTCACCCCGTCATAATGTTTTTTTTTGTTCAAGATCATACCTGGGCCGTCACGACAGAGATTACGACAAAATCGTTAGGTTCGTTAACGAATAAATTCAGTTGAAATAATGATGCTTCCGAATAATAAAAGTAGACGCGTTTCTCGCAACCATAATTATTGCAAATGAGCTTATTCGTTCGTAATAAGCGATCGAAAGTTAGTGATTTTGTCGTTATCTCTGTCGAGACTGGAAACAATCCAATTACGTTGATATTGTGGGTCAAAGTTGCAACGTTATCACAAGTTTTTTTTTTATACGAGTTTTACTGTTATGACGTTAGGTTTTTGAGTGCATCACATAAAGTTCTACCATAAAACATAATTATTAACCCTGAAAATAAAATAAAGTAGTTTCTTATTTTGATGTATACAGGGTGTAAACCACCTCATCACAAAGCCGTTAAGCATTCTGTACATCAAACTAAGTACGTTTACGCAAAAATTATTGCTGGGAAGCAACTTTTTTTTTGAGGTTATAAATCGTGTTTTGTGGTAGAACTCAATGTAACGCACTTAAAACATTGTGATGATGGATGGATTGAATGACATGGGGGTCGTGGAGGTGTTAAAAGTAAAAATCTTAAAAAAAAACTTGTATTAAAAAAAACTAGTCAAAAAGTTGTAACTTTGACCCCCATATCTCCGTAATTAGAAGGTTACCAGGTATAGTGTAGAACAAAAAAAATATCGCAATGATGGGGAGAACAAGTGCCTTTCGGCTTCGTGAAGAGGCGTTTTACATTCTTTATAATACTTGGTTGATGGCTTTTGAAGGTGTACCGCATGGCTTTTGAAAGAAAAGAAGATACCTGGACAATTTTACCCACCAAACTAAGTTCATAAAAAAAGATTGAGTGTGTCTGACAATTTGCTTTTAACTCACGTTTTGTCAGTTATATTTATATCGGTATATAAATATAACTGACAAAACGTGACTGAAACCAAAAGGCTCCCCTCATTGCACGGTTGCAATGAGGGTGAGCCTTTTGGTTTCAGTCAGACACAAGGCCTACCTGGGCGCCGGGCCTGGGGTATTGAGAAATGCTTGATAGAAAAACCCAACAATATTTTGCCCGACAGTCAAATGCTCGGTTATCAAACCCAGGACCTAATCAGAAATAAGATTTGCATATGACATTAAAACTTGATATATGTAAACATAGCAATGCTAGGCTACTACCATAATACGTTAAACACGAGAATCAATAGATACACAATTTTGTAGGCATATCAGTGCTTGTATTTCGTGTGTGTATTTCAACAAAAATAAGCGGACAGAACTTTATTTCATTTTAATATAATAATTTCCTTTATTTTGATTAATTTTAATAATGTTAATCTGACTGAATCATTATGGGTATCAGAGAAGGAAATATGTAAATTTCTGTGATAACAAGAACCATGGATTGTTGCCTGTTAACATGAAATATAGGCAAATGTTATAAAAATGTAAATGCTTATCTGAAAAATAAACCGAATTGTTGGTATAATTGTGGTCACAAGCGATGGGGTTGCAGCTAAACTGATAGTATTAGGTTTTTAGGATTCCGTACGTCCAAATGAGAAAAACGGACTTCGAAACTTTCACACCTGCAGTACCCTTTGCAGAATCCAAAACGAGGAGCTATGAAAAAAAAAGCAATAAGTAAAGCAAAACGATTCGTACCTAGTTGGTTACTTTCTTCACAAGTGATGCATTCGTGTGGCATATGCTTGCGTCATGTATTCCATTATTTGAATAGGTATTATCCCCTTGCATTATATGCCACCTCCTGTCCAGCTCATCCTGCACAACCACTTGCACCTTCCAAGATTTCTTAGAAGACAAAAAAAAAAAAAAAAAATTTTAGACCATCGACTCCCAAAAAAGAAATAGTCATAAAAGTTTACCTCCATGGTGTAAACGGTCTTTCCACGAAGCTGGCAACCAAGTAATCTGTACATCAAACTTAAATAAATTGCTAGGAAACGAATTTTTTTTGGGGTGAAAATTGAGGTTTTGCGGTTGGTGCTCCAAGATTGCCCGAATTCAAATTTTCTTTCGTATTTTGCAATTTGCAACACAATGCTAGGTTGTATGTTAATTAAAATATTGTTCGCGACTGTAAAACGTATGTAGTAACAGAATTATAATCATCAAAATCATCAATACAACCCTCCAAGTTCATAAAGGTCGATGAACTGCTTTTTCAAGATCAAAATTGTTCCTCGACCTATATATATGTCACCGTAAAATTGTCAAATACGTTATATTGTAATATCTCTAGCGATATTGTAAAGACTCGAATTATTGTCAAATGAACATACTGCTTACAACAAAACGCATTATTTTTCGTGAAATGCATGCGATGGTAGTCAACTTACGCGGTGTGGAGGGAAGGAGGGGTCTCCCTTGCCCAGTGGCACAACTCTCATGAAAAGATAATGCACCATTCCTGAGAAATAAAGATTAATATAACATAACCTTAAAACACTTTATATTCCCCCTAAAAAGCGTAGTCGACGGAGCCCCGCTTCGCGGGGCCCCTATTTCCGAGTGCAGGGTTTAAAGGAACCTAACTAACCTAACGGGGGGGTGCCCCAAGTTCCGATTATGGGGGCAGAGATACTTTCGTATGTTCAGTTGACAATAATTCGAGACATTACAATATCGCGAGAAAAAACACGTTATATTGTAATATAACGTTTTTGACAATTTTACGGTGACATATATACGTTATAGGCGCGAACGGTATTTTAATCAACATTCAACCAATCACTGGCCTGCAAATTGTATTTTTAATGTATCGCACTCAAAACTCTGTGCTGATGAATGCATTGAACAGTACGGGGGTCGTAGACATATTAAAGTTACATACTTGGAACAAAGTTGTAATGTTGACCCCCAATATCTCCCTGACTATAAGGTTATAAAAGAATAAGGGGCATGGTCTAGAACAAAACAAAATGAATGACTGGGAGAAAAAGTGCCCTTCGGCTTCTTCAAGAGCATTCACACCCACTCTGTAATCTGTTTTTGTATTGACTAGAATCTGTTCCGCGTTTGCATATAACTATTTAGAATTGATTAAATTGGATGTTGTTTTTTTTTGAAAACTAATTACATAAATGTCTACATAATAATTGCAAACGACGCACTACATAATAATTGACGCAAATGCTAGGTGCACATTTGATTCCCATATCGGGCAGATGATATTCAGTTTTTCCATTAAAATCTTCTTATCATACCGATTAAGCCTTAAACCCATCTATTTTGGTACGTTGCACCAAAATGTTGCGAGATACTCTTAAAGATCGCAGCATCGTAGGTACCTACTGGCCCATTTACGAAAATATTTTATTAACAAGTTTATTGTGACTACAGTTATGAGTCTAAACATTTGAAATTAAATAATTTTTATTACAAAAGGTTTTTATTATTACTCTTGAAAAATAAAACTACGGAACCCGCGACAGGATGCACCAACTCATATTAAAATTTGTTTTTTCCTTTAAATTGAAAGTACAGTACATGCAGTTAAGTATTACTGATTACCTCGTTCGAAAATTAGTTGCACATGAATCTCGATCAAGAGCTCCAGCACCAAAAGCTCCTGGCTCTAGAGCCCCCGGACACACAGCCTCAGGATAAAGAGCCCGCGCACCAAAAGCCACGGGATCTAGAGCTCCAGGAACTAGAGCCCCCGGACCTAGAGTCCCAGGATAAAGAGCCCCAGCATCAAAAGCTACAGGATCTAGAACCCCTGCATCTAGAGCCCTAGTACCAAAAGCCCCAGTATCAGGATCCCCAGTACCAACAACCCCAGAATAGTAAGTTTTATAAAATTGTTTTGTATTATTACCTTAAGGGGCCGGCGGAGCATTCGTTTTTCATACAAACGTAATACCAAAATAATATGAAAATCAAACATATTCTTAAGGTAGTGTGTAATTATGTCACCGTAAAATTGTCAAACACGTTAAATTGTAATCTCTCTATCGATATTGTAAACTCTCGAATTATTGTCAAATGAACATACTGCTTACAATAAAACGCATTATTTTTCGTGAAATGCATGCGATGGTAGTCAACTCACGCGGTGTGGAGGGATGGAGGGGTCCCCCTTGCCCAGTGGTACCACTCTCATGAAAAGATACTGTACCATTCCTGAGCAATACCGATGAATACAACCTAACCTTAAAATACTTAATATTCCCCTAAAAGCGTAGTCGACGGAGGCCCTATTTCCGAGTGCAGGGTTTAAAGGAACCTAACTAACCTAACGGGGGGGTACCCCAAGTCCCGATTATGGGGGCAGAGATACTTCCGTATGTTCAGTTGACGTTTTTGAAAATTATTCGGTGACATTTTTAGGGGAATATAAAGTGTTTTAAGGTGGGGTTATAATAATCGGTATTTCTCAGGAATGATACAATATCTTTTCATGAGAGTTGTACTACTGGGCAAGGGGGACCCCTCCTTCCATCCTCACCACGTGAGTTGCCTACCATCGCATGCATTTCACCAAAAATAATGCGTTTTGTTGTAAGCAGCATGTTCATTTTCATTCAGATTCAGATAGAGCAGTTATATATAATACGGCGCCCTGTATTATAAAATTATTTTTAAAATAACTGCTCCTGCTAACTGCTATCGCCATCAACCGAGCAAAAATAAAGGCTCCGTGGTGGGTACTAAGAAATCCTGATGATAAACTCAAACACACATTACCTGTGAATCGACGACAAATGAACGATTTGGAATTTATTTCTGTGTCTTATTCCAGCCAATATGCAGGTTATTGCCGTATCAAGCCAGCCTGCGCCCGCGCCTGCGTCCGCGCCTGAACCTGCACCTCATGTCACAATGGTTGTACCATCTAGAGTGGGTCCTAAACCGTCCATGGTCAACTGTTCCGTATGCCAGAGAAGCGTGCTCACTAATGTGAAACACGTGTCTACTGGGAAGACCCATTGTGCGGCTTGCTGTCTTTTTATTTTTTGGTAAGTTAAGAATCAAATTTTCAATACACATCCTCGAAAACTGGTTCTTATCGCACCACGACTAGGTTCAAAATACAATGTGTTTCACACGCGTGCGTTTTTTGACAGTTTTCCAACACGTGTAAGGGAATGAAAATTGCCACAGATTACTGTACCTATATGCCTATAGTCAGAGGTGATGGTGTGTTTTAATTTCGGCAAGTAATATGCGTCTTAACGTCTTAAACATTTCTTGAATATTCAAATGTGTTTATAAATAGAATATCATAGATAAACATGATTTTTTAAACTAATATATACTTTTATAAAAAAAAAAACACATTTCTTTGTGTTCTACAGCAGCTTTATACCTTTGCTTCTCCTTCAACCTGGGGGAAGCAAGCGCGGAAAAAAAAGAAAATTAAATCATGCTTTCATATTATTTCATGAATCAAAAATTTTTCATTCTTTTGTTTTATTTCATCAAAAATGTATTGAAAAACGTTGTTTGACACACGTGGACATTTGTTATTTCAATTCTCGGCTCTATAACAAACTCGCCTAAGTCTCGTGTGTTAATTCGGCCTCGATTACAATTACAAACTTTTCCCACATGACATGTTGCAAAGTTTGTAATTGTAATCGAGGCCGAATTTTTTTTGATACATTGTATAACAGTTGCAAGTAACGATAATGTGGAATTCAAAAAATTGATACCCGTTTCTGCGATGTTTTGTCTGTTTGCTTAATATCTTACTAGTTACGCGCTTCGTACTCTGTGTTTCATATGCTAGATTTATTTAAACCCATTTACGCCCCAGACAAAAGTAGCCGCATAAAAATGAAATGACTGATAAAATACTAAGTAACTATTATTTGGTCGGGAAAAGAGTCTTCGAAAATGAAAATGAGGAGTTGAAAAACCAATAAGTAAGAAAAATTGTTTTCTTTTTTTTCATTTACCTAGTTAGAAAAAGCTTTTTGTGCTTAATAAAAAAAACGGCGCATATTCGTATGAAAATATTTAATACTGGACTTCAAACGTAAAAATTGTGATAACTCAGCAATCCAATTTGTAACTTATGTTGCTTCCTGATAATTTAGCTTTCTATTGGTGAAAAAATTATTAAAATCGGTCGAGTAGTTTCGGAGCTTATTCGGTACAAACAAACTAAAAAAATATTTTCTCTTTAAGCGTAACTCCAAGATCTTTATTATCCTTTATTAAAAATTTGAAAATGAAATGAAAAATCGCGCGGATTATCTATAAAATGGTCATAGAACCTGCAATGACTTATGGTCTTAAGGCAGCGGCACTCACAAAGGCAAACCGATCGAAACTCCGAAGATACGAAAGACTCATTTTCAAAGATATGATAAAGAGCACGCGAAAGCCCCCAAACAAAAAAACGCGCGAAATTGTTATGAGGAAAACAATAACCAAAAAAATTAAAGGGCTTCGGGGTTATGCTACTACGGGCACATCCGCCGCGGTGATCAGAGCCGCACTAACTACACGCAGCTATTAGATACAAGGTGAAACGGCTAAAAGTTGGAAGACCAATATACATATGTCAGCGTAATATTGTCAAACACGTTAGATTGTAATCTCGCTAGCGAGATTATAACCTCTCAAGATATTGTCAACTGATCATACTGCTAACAGTGCTTTAACGTATTATGCAGGGGCCATAGTCTGGGTGCCCAAGTCCGGATTATGGGGGGAGAGACAATTTGATCACATACATTTCACAACTTTACGGTTTCACTTTGAAAGATTATAATCCACCGAAAAATAATGCGTCATATTGTAAGCAGGAAGTTCCGTTGACAAACTTGTTCCGGGCTTCCTCTCCCATCCCAGAGCATGTCTTTCCTTACAAAATCGTGCCCCCCTGGTGTATCCGACTTGTTCGGGTCAGTTTTTCTCTTGGCTGGGTGTGGTGCTCAATCAAATAATCATTATTTACTTTTTATTTTATTTATTTAGGACCAACAGCGATACAAAAAAAATTGTTTTACAAAATATGCATGTGACAGTGACTATGGCCAATTATAGGTTTCCCTGTTTAACTAGGATGCAAACGGACTAATGATAGATATTTCCAAATGAACAACAAAATAAAATTACAATACAAAATTTGTTTTAAGTTAGATTTAGTTTTTTTTTCGTTTTTACAATTTTGAAAAATTAAAATTGAAAGATTGAATGATCAAAGATAATACATGAAGAAGACTGAAGAAGAAGATTGGTTGCTTGTTATTTATCTCCGTTTATAATTTTCATTATTAGTTTATTATCATATTAGAATACTTAGTTATAACGTAAGAGGCACTAATAACTTCGAAAATGATGTAGATAAACTGATTAAGGTTATATTTGAAGATGTTCTGAGAACGGCAGGCGTAAATGGGTGATACGAGCTTATTCATTTTTATTGTGGTATAAACTTCTTATTTATATTTTCTCTTATAATTATATTTTTTCCTTTCAGTTGTCCCTGTTTTTTCTTACCCTACGTAACGAAATGCTGCCGCAGAGCTGATCACTCCTGCCCAGGCTGCAACGCTTTCATCGGATCCCATCCAGAATAACAGGATTTTTGATGACGTGTTTGGGCTTATGGGTGCCATGAACTAGCAATTAAAATCTTATTAATTTTTTTCTTGATTGACCTATGCATGTCATTCATTTTCACTTATGATTTGTACAGTTCGTTTTTTATTAATTTGTCCTAATTCATAATCATTTTTTATATGGCAGACATTATTATCTTTTTTTTTAAACAGCTTCGTGTCGAAGATCTAACTAACACCAAGATGTAGATGTCTGGTAACTTTTTAATAATTATAAATATATATATTTTTAAATTTGTTATAGTTTTTTTGATCTATACCTTAAGTTAGTAAAAAGAAAACACAAGTTTTGTTCAACGATGTTTATCATGAAACTTTTCGGGTAAAACACATCACATTGCCGTCGTGTATGTATTTGGAACATAAAAAAAGAAACACTGAGCAAAAAATTCCTACTAATATAATAAATATGAATGTACGTTTGTTTGTTACGCTTTCACGCGAAAACAACTGAGCGATGATGGATGAAATTTTGCACACAGATAGTTTATAACCTGGAATAAAACGTTTTATCCCGGTAGTGCGCTCCCATGGGATAGTAATCAAACTTCACGCTGGCGAAGCCGCTGGCAGAAGCTAGTATTTCATAAAATTGAGATGATGACAATAGAATCGCCCTCTGTTACTTGGATCTTAAAGCAGGAGGAAAAACAGGAGCTAAACGCGAGTTTTATAATGCCTGATATTATATCCTTTATTCATTTCCACATCTTATCGTATACATTAAAAAAAAATATCATCCGTCTTTTCTATGACGCGAAAGATTTTTCAAATAAGTGTACTTAGTAGTTTCCAGAGATTTGATTTTATCTCAAAAAGCAAAATATACACCGTTGTGCGTGCATAATTGCATATTATGAAGTCACTATTCATGAAAATAACAACATTGTTTTCCTGTCTGACTAGAATTGGCCCTCATTGCATTTGTGAACGCGGTATTGTTAGTTGTAACTACAAGTCAATTCACAAAATTCGGGATTTCTATTTTTAGATATGATGATCTAAGGTGACCGATTGTTTATCTACAAATCGTTATTTCGCTGCGCCGGGCTCAGTACGAGTTGTCGCGTTCAAGAACGAGGTATAGTTGAATGTGTAAAATAATTCAGTGAAATGGATCAGTACGGTGAAAATTTACACGATCGTGAGTATTTTTTTATCTTTGTTTCAATGTTTTAAACACCTAAGGCACGAACATTCATGCCACGCCCAAGTGAATCATGACGCAAATCATTAACTCCGAAAAGGCGTACAATGTATATTCATGTTCTCAATTTACTACGCCAGTAACGAATTTGGTATCAATTTTTGTTTTTTTTTTTTGTCTTATACAATTTGTGCGCATAATAAGGAACTGCTGACTTCATTTCGTAATTTTGGATTACGTTTCACAATAAAAGTTCTTAATAATAATCAACTAACCCTTTTCAGGGTTTTTTATTTTTTATTTTTTTTTATTTAGTTTTCTACCGCATACGTGGGGGTCCGCGCTCTTATTTACATTTTATTTATTGTTTAATTGATTTAGAAATAATTAAAACTACGATCGTGCTCCATCATTGGACACGTTACATTAAACTAAGCTTATTATTAGTAACTTAAGATCTACGTGAGTCCATCAAATATATATATTTTTTTATTTAATTTTTTTTATTACTAATTTAAATTAACAAAAATCTACACCAAGCTGTTTCATAACTGCATGGCAATGTGAGTCGACCGGCAGCAACCGTCGGCACCCGTTCACGGACATGACCTGCACATCCGCGCCGCTTAGCTCAACCATTTTGTAGGGAACTTAGCGACCGGATGTGCAGCGCCACCATCGGCACTGTCTTTACGTGAGTATGACAGACTCACCTTGCCATGCAGTTTTACATTCTCTTTTTGGTAACAGAGTTGTTTGGGAGTGGGATGTATTGGCTTTGGGTTTTGGGGTTAGGATGGGGGTTTTTTTGTTAATCACGTCGTCTGATCAGGGACTTCGCTAGCCTGAGCAAAGCTTCCACAACGACTGTATCTCGATGCTGCATGGCCGTCTTCAGGTTGTACTCAACGACCGATGTCTGAAACCCTGAAAAGGGTTTCAGACATCTCAATTCCACCTTTTATTTTTGTATTTTCAGCCAAGGGTCAGGGTCAGCCACCGGCATACAGTACCAGTGTTCCACCTCAAAACATTAATAATATGGGACCACAAATGCATGGGGCTATGGGACAACAAATGCATGGAGGAATGGGACAGCCCATGCACACACAGCCTGGTCAATTTATGCACCCTACAGGAATGATGCAGCCTACAGGAATGATGCAAATGCAGCCTGGAATGATGCAACCGGTAGGAATGATGCAACCGGTAGGAATGATGCAACCTGTAGGAATGCACGGAATGTATACGTCATCGGTCGTCGTCCCCATGGTCGTTGGTAATCAGATGGGCCGACAGCCAGCACCTGCAACCTGCCCATCCTGCAAAGAAGTTATAGTTACAAGAGTTGAAGCCAAGGCTACCATGAGAACTCATCTATTTGCTTTTATGATGTTAATGATGTGGTGAGTATTTTTTATTATTGGTTTAGATAAAGGGTGTAAAACACCTCTTCACGAAGCCGAAAGGCACTTGTTCTCCCCACCATTGCGATTTTTTTTTGTTCTACACCATACCTGGGAACTTTCTAGTTACGGAAATAGGGGAGGTATAAGTTACAACTTTTTGACAAGTATTTTTTTTAAATACAAGCTTTTTTTGCAAGATTTTTAACACCTCGACGACCCCCGTACTATTCAATCCATCCATCAGCACAAGGTTTTAAGTGGGTTACATTGAGTTCTACCACAAAACATTATTAATAACCTCAAAAAAAAAGTTGTTTCCCAGCAATAATTTTTGCATAAAGTTACTTAGTTTGATGTACAGAATGCTTGGTCAACGGCTTTGTGATGAGGTGGTTTACACCCTGTATATTGAGTGTGACTCAGCTGAGCCAATTATCTTTCATTTATCAATTTCTATTTTGTCACATCTTGCCACTTGAGGCCAATTTTCAGCAATGGTGGCCCAATGGTAAATGGTATTGAACTTTGAGTTTTTGCCTATCATCCACCACCTCTGCTCTAAAAAATGGTGAAGACAAACTTCGTGACAAAACGGGCACGTCCAAGCACTAATTCAAAGACATGTGACGTATCTACACGTAAAGCTCCAATGAGAAAGAACGTCTATGTCCCAGCAGATGCGCAGGGAGCGTTATAAGCTGACTCTTCTTCCTCTTTATGTGTAACGTATAGAACCTAAGCTTTTTTTTTAAACAATGCCTTTTTCTCTTTCAGTTGTTTGCCATGCGTGTTGATCCCCTACTGTACGGACACCTGTCGGAATATGGACCACTACTGCCCCAACTGCAACTCTTACATCGGCAGCTACGTCAACTAAACACCTTTCTTGAACTGAATCGTTGAAAACAACATGATACGTGTCATAATAAGATTTTATTTTATTATAGGATTGTATTATAAATTGGTATCATGTGTGTTTCGATAACGTGACTTGGAGCTTTAACAAAAAACATTTTTACCTATTCGTTTATCTATTGATTATTTGGTCAGCTGGCTTAGTCATAAACTCCGTGTCGGTAAACGTGAATAAGGTCGGTTTACCTATTTAGGTTTGAAGAGAATAGATAGTTTGCGGTCTCGGTTTAGACGAATTCGCCTTCAGAACTTGACAGTTATGATTTACTTATTGTAACGGCTAATGGCGAGGAGACGAACATAGAGAGGCATCGGCCAAAGAAAGAAAATGCCAAAGGATGAAAGGACCGGAGCCATAACCGCCGCTGAGATTCTGGACCTCTCTAAAGAAGATGACAAGAAAGGGGGTTTTAAGAAGAATAAGAAGAAATGACTGATAAAAATTCTGACCTATCGTTTTTAGGTTCGATTGTGATAGAAATCAAGTTGGCGCTGCTTGTCAAGGAAAATTTGCATCAATATGTCAAACTTGTTCAAAAATTATTTTAACTCTATGTTTTCCCGGCTGCACAGATAAGTTGGTTTAAGTGTAAGGAAGGATTACAAAATGTTTTTGAGAATATACATTTTTTTCTATGTTTTAAATATATTATTAAACGTAATTGTGTGTTTTATTTATTTATTATTCATTAGCTTCTGTCCGCAACTTCGTACGCGGATCCTGTTGCTTATGCCATCAACAACGGTGTCTCCAAAATTGAAGATCTGAAACGTCTGCTATTGAATTTTAAGAGCCCGGGGACGGTAAAACAACGGGATGCGCTCACGATCAGCGGACAGTCCCGCATCACGTTTCGCACTTGTCTCTAGAGACCTAGAAGCAGATGCGTAGTTACGCTGAGAACTCAAACGCAATTCTCTATCCGTGAACGTCCCCGACTCGCGAGACATTGCGTGACGTTCACGATCAGCGGTCAGTCGCGCATCACGTTCCCCACTTGTCTCTAGAGATCTAGAAGTCGATGCGAAGATACGCTGAGAACTAAAGCGTAATTCTCTTTCAATGAACGTCTCCGACTCGCAAGACAATGCATGAGGTTCACGATCAGCGGTCAGGCGCGCATCATATTCTTCACTGGTCTCTAGAGACCTGGATGTAGATGCGTAAATACGCTGAGAACGCAGGCGTGTTTCGCGATCCGAAGAGATTTCCAAGGAGCCAGTTGCAGCCTGATGTTCTCGAACAGCATCAAGTCTCTCCTGACGCTTTTCGGTAGATTCTTGGGATCTTATGATCCTCAATCTTTTAGCTCCTTTGTAACATTGGGAAAGATTTGACCTCGTTCTAGGCATGGTTATAGTTGTATTGTGAAGATACCTGATCAATTAAAATCTAAGTGACTACTCCCATGCGTTACCGGGTAGACTACCGTATCACGAAGATAAATGGGAAAGGAAATTAAACACTCAAGTAACATAAACCCGAAGGTATATTTATTCGATAAAATAATCGGATAAAAAATAAATGGGAGTTTTGGCAGTAGAGTCATATTTTCAATGATATTCCATCGCTATCAAAAATCAGTCCTAAACTGTTACCGCCTTCACCGCTTTGAGGTACTCCCAACTTATGTTATTTTATAATTATACAGTGATATTAGTGATAGCTTTGATTTCCACATGAGATGTTTCTGATCTTCGTTTTTTATAAGTCAACGGGAAATGCCCATCAGACCGCACAACTTTTGCTAAGACGTCATTACTAAATAATATATGTTATGGTGTAGCGGGGCTCTTGGAGTTCCACAACAGGTGTTCCAGATCATCGATTTTTACAAGTCAACAGAGAGTGCTCATCAAATTGAACAACATTTGCTAAAACGTCATTCCTATATGTTATTATAGTGTGGCTGGGCTCTTGGATTTCCACACTAGGTGTTCCAGATCTTCAAATTTATTCTCTCAGCAGAAATGCTCATCACGTGGCAAAATTTTTCTATGGTACCATGTTTGTATCTCTTATAGTTTAACTGGTCTGTTGCGGTTCTGCATCAGGTGTTCAAGTTTCCAAGATAAATTAGAGTCTATATGTTGCCCAGACTTAATACCTATTCAAGAAAAAAAATCCTTCAATAAGTTCAATAGTTCCGTAGATTAGCGTGTACAAACAAACAGACAGTTTTTTTTTGGATTCGCGCCCTTTACTGTTTCTAAGCCCCCCTCAATTTTTTTTTATGGACCGACTTGGATTGTTTTGTTTGAAAGGGTATAAAGGTATACTTTCCAGGTGGTCCCTTGATCACCAAGTCAGGATCTGATTATGGGCTCCTGGAGAAATAGAGAGAACTTTTCAAATTTTATAGGCACACTTGAAGCGATTAGGATAGTTTTTGGATGAGTCCTTTCTCGGAGTGGTCCCATTTCAATTTCATAAAGATCTGATATAGAACTTCGGAGACAGGCAACGGAACTCCTCAATAAATGATAGCAAATGGTTTGTGGTTGCTGAAATGTCATGTCTGTCTACGGTTTACACTAGTTAATAACATAACATCACGCCGATACCCTGTGAAGGGGTAACCACATGTGAACAACTAAAAAGTGAAAAAAAAAACATTTTTGCAAAAAATAAAACCGACTTCAAAAACACAAAAAAAGTGAAAAATATCTTTGACTTCTTAAGTCGGTGACAGAAAAACTAAATCAATCAAACAATAGTCACCGACTTCAGAAGCCAAAGTTATGTTTCAGTTTGAAGAGAACGTACTCCGTGAACAGAGGATTTGGAATAAAATTCAGTTTTATGGGATGGAAAATTAAGATTAAATGCATGACGATACTTTGTTGGAGTCGGCTTGCACTCTAATCGGATGCAGCTGAATACCAGTATTTTACATGGATGCCTATCTGACCTCCCCAGTTAGTTATAGGTGGTTTAACGGGCTTTCCGAGGCAGGGAGAAAACTCTGCATGTGATGGGTGGTCGCTCATTCACTCAAGGCAACCTCGGCTGAACCTAAAAATCAACACGACTGTTATTATAACATGATAGAAACACATGTTTTTGCTAAAAGAACACACGGTTGTGTAATGCATGTAGATGTATTACTTTACTGAGTCATACGTTTTGCTAAAATCGAAGCTATTTGTGAACTTTATGTTGAAAAAAAATACAAAACAAAACTTTATCCTTAAACAGGATGCTTGGTTAAACGAGGGCAATACTTTAAGAGGAGTGAAGAACTTAAATCCCTACTATTACGAGTATTTAAATGTGAATGTAAGTTTGTTTGTTACGCTTTCACGCGAAAACTACTCAACCGATCATCATGAAACTTTGTACACATATTCTTGGAGGTATTAGAAATAACATAGGATATGTTTTATAAAAAAAATAGCAACAGAATCCGCGTACGAAGTCGCGGGAAGCTAGTAAATAAATAAATTCCAATACATAATAGAATGTCACCAACTCTTATTTAGCGAGTAAACTCTGAAATATGAAAAGAACAAACGTTCTCTATTTTTTAATTTATTTAGACTTAATGAACCAGCAAATTAATGTTTGGTGCATTTGTAAAAGTTGTTCATTTACATAAGTACCTACCTACAACAAACCCAAGTATTGTCCCCTAATCACTCAGTAGTTGAATGGCAATTATCCCTTTTTTTACAATTGACAATTGACACACTTGACACAGTCCACTGGCACGTCTGCCACAATAGATTTTACATAGTTTTTTTTTTATTTATTTGATTTTTCATTTGATTTTTTCACATAGCCGGTCACTGCCCCCTAAGATAAAGCCTATCCTAGTTTAGGGGACAGGGTTGAACCTATTGTAATTATTATCGAAAGCTAAATTAAGAACTTTAATCTGTAGACAGTGCAATGTACTTGAACTTTGTGGTAATGAAAAAAAAATTTGCTTATGAATTTTCTACAATGTGTCATTGCACGTCGTGTCATTTAAAGAAAAACAGGGTTAAGAAAACATCAAGTGAAGACTCTATCTAGCTATTATCAATGTGAAAATCTATATTGTACTGGTATCTAGATTGGACGATTTTTATTATCTATATATCGTCAGTTCGCTGGACGGGCTTCAGTACAGTCACTTGTGTCGCACGAAAACGAGGTACAGCTGATTTTAGTGATAAAAAGGAAACTCAGTGAAAACAGGTCTATTGTTTCATAATCAACGGTTATAACACATCAATACTCAGTGAAATGGATCAGGACAATGAACGTGAGTAATTTTTTTTACTTTGTTAGGTCAGATTATAAATAAAATGATGAAAAGTGAGAGCAAAGTGTGTGTGTGAGAGAGAGAGAATTGGATAACATCGTACTGAATTTAGTAGCGTTAGTACCTAGCATGTAAAAAAAAATCGATTGTAACAATTGTATAGTGAAAAAAAAATGTAAATTATTAACAGCCAAATGGGTATAACAATACGAGTAATATGGTTGTTGCTAAAAACAATAAATGTAAATAATTGATGGATGTCTAAATAGTGTAAGGAATCAATAAAGCTATTTTGATTTTTATTTATTATTTATTTTAGTACCTAGCATTCTTGTTATTGTTACGGGAAGTTTTCCTAGTAAACATTTGTGTAAAAGTCTGTAGAAATTATATGTATTGATTACTGTAAACAATATGGCTGTGTTAGTTCTATTGAGGTCACTCGCCAAAAGCGTGTAGCATGAAATAAAATAAGTGATGTCATGTGTATATGACGTCATTGCTACTTCAAGATTTAAAGCTATTTTTTGTTAGTGTTACATATTAGTCACAAGGATAGTGTTTAAAACAGTTATACTATAATGATATTGATGTCAGAGTAACGAAACGAATACATGCGTTTGTTTCAATTTGGAATGAAGGATTTGGAAGTATGTACCTAGATATTTTAAAGAACTCAACTATTTTGACTACATTGAGACACATCATGATAACAACATAACAGAAACTGAAAATAATTCCTCAGATAATATTTGAAATGTTAATCCTCACTGACGATCTAACACTTTCCACCCTTATGTCTGGAGTGATATAAGGTTTAAAATTGTTTGACCAACAGTGAGTGAGGTTCTTGTAATGATTCATTTCAAAACATTGCACTCAAAGAAGACTGTTTTAAATATACTATAGATCATTTAAGAGCTTAATACCAGGAAATTATAATTCATTTTTCCCGTTCTTGATTTCAGCCCAAGGTCACCCTCCGTCGTATACACCCAACGATCCACCACAAGTAATGCGCCCCACAAATAAGAAAATGAAAGATGGGCAACCTACGCTTATACCGATAGGACAGCCCATACTTGACAGTAACGGTCAACCCATGCAGATACAACATGGAACCATTATGCAACCCAAACATGGGGAAGCTACCCCGGCTTTGATCCCCGCCATCGTTGGTATACAGATGGGTCCACATCCGACTAAAATGACCTGCCCATCCTGCCAAGAAGCCATCACCACAAAGACTGAAGTCACGCGTAATGCAAAAACAAATTTAATGGCTTGCATGTATGGTGGTTTTTGGTTAGTATACTTACTCATTTATTGTTGACTAGCTGACCCGCGCAACTTCGTCTGCGTCACATAAGAGAGAAAAACGCTAGGAAAAAAATCCCGTTTTCGCAACATTTTTCATTCCTGCTCCGCTCCTAATGGTCATATCCTTCCTTCTCTTCTCAATGGTCTTCCTCGATAAATGGACTATCCAACGCAAAAAGATTTTTTCGATTCGAGCCCCTAGTTCCTGAACTTAGCGCGTTCAACCAACCAAACAAACTCTTCTGCTTTATAATATTAAGTATAGGTTTCTTCTCTAGTATAAGCATCATCAATCCTACTGTAATCCCCAAAAGGTTACGCAGAGATGTACTTAATAGGACTCTCGCATTTCGCGAGTTATGTTTATGTCCCACGTAATAGGGGACGACCCTATAGCCGTCAACTGGGCACAAATCCGGACTCCGTGACTGCAACTAAGAAATTCCTAGTGAGGAAACCCAATAACAATACGCCCGAACTGGGTATCGAACCCAGGTCCTAATTCTCAGCAGTCGCTTGTTACCACTTGACCAACGAGATTACGAGAAATTACTTAATTTTACATATTTATTTTGGTTTTGTATTAGTTAGACTAGAAGCCAACCGCAATATATTTAGGAAAAAGACAGTACTTACGGTAACCAAGGATTTGTTGTAATCTATCTTTTTATATTTTCAGTCTTTGGCCGTGTATGTATCTCACTTTCATTTTGGACTGCTACCGGAACACCGATCACCACTGCCCAAATTGTCAAACGTATATTGGCAGCTACGTCCGCTAAGACCTCGTAAAGATGGGTACTGGGTTTTTCATTAAATAAGTTGAAAACGAAAGAATAAGTTCCATCATTGGTACGTTGTTACATTTTGACAACGAACACTTGATTGCTGAGCTATCGATGGAAGGTAGTGAAGATATCAGCAGTTTTTCAACTTAAGACACAAACGCGCTGTAGTCTACACAAGGAAGATTTAAATGGTTGCTTGGAAAGACATGATATTATGTAACAAGGCATGTATTAAACATGAATCTAATTATTTAATAAATCCTTAGTAAATTATTAATTTTGTTTTATTTCTTAAATAAACGAAAACTGATAGATACCCAAGCAAACCGAAAGCCATTAGTATAACTTTCTTGGGGATTTGTCTCACTTGAAATGGGTACTACACTATATGTATAAATCGCACACCCACCACACAGATAGATCGCCAAAGCCTTTTTTTTTAGGATGGGAAATCATCAAATAACTTTACTGGGCAGAGCGGGAGGGAGTGTCAGACTCTTACTGACTAAAACCCATCCATGTTCCTTCCTCGCACTTTATGTTCCGGGGCCGCGGTATCTCTTTCGAACAGGCCCGCAACCCCGGCAGGCTTCGGCCCTTCAGTGTGCTGACATCTCATTGAGGCGCGCGTGGAACACGAACGCGCCGTCGACACGGCCTGTCGTCATTATACGGACGGACGGCCATAGCCCATAGCTAACCGTCCACAGGCCCGCGTCTACGGTGGCCGGTAGCCACCACGTGGCCCCCGACGCCCGGTGCGTCTCCCGCGGCGGCATGGATGAGAGGCTCTCACCCTCTCGCGTTCTGCCACCGCCTTCGCTAGCATGACTGCTTCGCAGAGGGAGATGGCGGCTTCCCATTCCGTCTCGCTCCGGACTATGGATTGAACCAGGGCCGGACGCGAGAGGTCGCCGCCGCAGATCGCCAAAACCTGAAACGTAATTTAAATAAAATTGTCCTCAGTCACTTAGTCTATCTTTTTATTTCGGATCGCAACGTTTTATCTGGTGTCCTATTGTATTTAGATAACTATCAAATGTACCTATATAGAATTTGGAACTTGGTCAATAAATAATTATTAGACTAATTGGGAACTGATGATGATGTCTTTCTAACCTGTCTTTCTAACCTATGGCAATAAGCGATAATCCATTGAGAAGAGCTTTTTTTTTAGGATAAGTTTTGCCACTAACACAACTTCTGTTAATTCGTAGTCCGTTGGGTGATATTTTATATTTTGGGGCGGTGAGTGGGACGGTGAAGGGGCTTTGACCACAACAGCTGCCAGCAAGATATACCACATTTTCATTATTTAGAGTATCAGGTATGAATGTAGTTACTGATAACCTCAAATCAACTGCGCGTGCGTGCGTCTGCACTAAAACGTGAGACCTAAATGTTCACCTCCGCGACAAAGTTGAAAAGTCAACACTGCTTTTACTAAATGTAGTGAAAACGGGCGAAAGAGGTGAACTTAGAGCTAGGCAAAAATATGTACAAAAAAACATATTTCACAAAAAAAAAAAATGATTATACCGCTTTAAAAACTTCCTCACGTCTTTACTACATTTTGCATAAAGAGTAGTTTTCCAGACCATCGCGCTGGCCAGTCGAATCACGTCATTCGGTTTTTACGTCATCGTAAATCCCCACCTAACGCTATGCCCTCGACCTTGGACATCCAGGGGAATAATGGCTCGCCGTCACTTATCCGTGCGCATGCGCAAACAATGGCAGTGTATATTTTGTAATACACCCAGTCAATGTTCTCCAGTCTTTCTTCTATTTAGTCAAGACCACCAGCATCACAACTGGAGCCTGACACTTCAACAGGGGTCAGTGCTTCGAGCCGGATTCTAGTACCTAGCCTTATCGATATAAAATCTACAATATGTACTTATCGATATCAGCAGACAGCATGGACGATTTTATATCTATAAATGTTTAGTTCATTGGAAGGTGTTCAGTACAGACACTTGTCTCGTTCGGAAACAAGCTTTGAGTGATAGTAAAGAGGCAAATAATAATAACTCAGTGAAATGGATCAAAACGTAGAAGTAAAACATGATCGTAAGTATTTGAAACACTTTGTGTTACGTATTATTTATTTCTTGCCAGGGTTGTCCCACTGTAAAAATACATTGTGCCATCATCATCATCAAGTTGATATAAATTATTTGGTTTTCGATAATAATATAGTGGTGGTGGAGTTAAGAAGCTTTCTTTTGAGATTTTTGCACGGAAAGTGTTTGCTTTATCTTACTGATGTTACATTAACGAAAACAATAGGCTTACGTCCAGTGCTACATGAATCTCTTGGCACTTTAATGACATTGACAGGGGGTTGTTTTTTTTTAATTCTTGTTTGCCAACTAGTCGGTATGGTGCAACATGGATCTTTTGGCGCGAATTACATTGTTGGTTAGGTTTTGTGAAATGATCTGTAAAAAATGGATGTCTTCCGATGTTGTGATAAAAAATTGTTTATGTTTCATGCTTGTTTTCATGACATTGTTAGTCTAGAGAAATTGTATAAAGAAAATCAAGATGGCGGATTATCTGGTAGCTGTCACCTTAAGAGGTGTGGATTTTGCGAGTATTTCAAGTCATTATCATTAGTTCCATTCACTATGTAACATACTGGTATTTAGCTGGATCTGATTAGACTGAAAGCCGCCCCAACATGAAGGCTGGATGATGTTGTTGAATTCCAGTATTTATTTTTATACTACGTGAATATTTGAAATGTGTCATTATGATTTCAGCCATGGGCCTGGGCCAGCCTCCACCATACACACCCAGCGATGCCACTCAAGCCATGCCCAACACATATACAGCGCAAATAGCCCAACCTACGCCTGTAATAGCAGCACAGCCTGTAACAACGAGTCAAATAACACACACCGGAGGACTATACCACGTGCATGTAGCTCCAGTCATCTTACCTATGCTAGTCGGTAACCAGATGGGCCCAAAACCAATCACTTTTACATGCCAATCCTGCAAACAAGTTATCGTCACAAGAATAGTGGCCAGGGCTAATAACGGTACTCACATGGCTGCTTGCATGTTTGCACTTTTCTGGTCAGTATTTCATTTAGCTAATTTTTGACTTATTTACTTGCTGCCTTTCAAGTCCATGGCAATCTTGATGTTATAATACCCTTAAGGAAAGCCCGGACTTGTTCTCCCCGTCATTGCGATCATGTTTTTGTTCTACAGCTACACTATATCTGAGAACCTTCTTGTTACGGAGACATTGGGGGTCGAAGTTCCAACCTTTAGACAAGTTTAAAAAAAATACAAGTTTGATGATAGAATGCTTGTTTGACGGCTTCATAAAGGGTTCGTTTACAATTACATCTTGTAGAATGCAAGTTCTACCATAACTATTCTCAGACATTTCGTAACCCAAAGTTTTGTAAAATATGTATCTTTATTATTTTCAGTTGTTGGCCATGTGTGCTCATCCCCTACTGTTGGGATAAATGTCAAAACATGGACCATCACTGCCCAAACTGCGACACCTACATCGGCAGCTACTTACACTAAAGTCTTATCATTGAAAAATGGGGCTTCTTTATCTCAAGCGTTGAAAACAAAATGATAAGTACCTTGATAGATTGTGCTATAAAATGTTACGTATTTTGAAAACGTGACTCGATGAATCATACGGATTATTTCGTCGAAATGATTCATTTGGAGGCACATAATCATGGAAGGCAGAGTCAGGGCACGAGGCAGATTATAATGACTGATTAAATTGTTAGGATTACTGAATATTTTTGTAAATAAACTTTATCTGGTTATTTAATAATTAAATTTTAAGTCTAAGGGTTTTGTTTTATTGAATGAAGTAATATTACATGGTGCAGCTGTAATTGTGGAGATAGTTGTGTGCTAATAGATTAGTAGAAAATAGCCTCGACCAATATTTCAGGAGGCACTCGTTTGGCAGCTGGATCAAGGGCTGTGTGCAAGTCTGCCTTAGGCTTTGTGTTTTGAACCCTCCTTTTTATACCTTTTGTCTATATATAATTGATACTTATTGTTTATGGATTTCTGATGGATAGATATAACTTTTGTTCTCACTACCAAAAACCAGCGATTTTTATTTCGGTAGTTAATAGGCTGGCATCAGAAAGCAGTACTTCTGGACATGCGCGTATTGTTAGGAGGTTCTTCTTTCAAGAGCCCTGACCACCGGTAGCTCGGACCCTGTTCTCGATGCTGATGAGCTACTGTTTTTTATATTTGAAATATTTAAAAAAATATTGAATGACTATTACAAAAAATAAAAGGAAAAGACAATAAATGCGTTCTAGAATATCTCGGGTTTGCAGATGAGTACTATCTTGTGTGTTGGTGGGACCTGCTTGAAATGGGTGGATTTAGCAGGTCAAGGTGACAAGTTCATATAGTTGGTGGCGCTCATGAGTATGATATTACACTGTTCAATTCTTTTAGATAAAAACTCATTTTTTTTTAAACATATGAAAACGGGTATTTATCGCGAATTTACCTTTCCGATTAAAGGTAAATTCGCAATAAATACCCGTTTTCATATGTTGTATAATGTGTTCTGATCGTGAAAGTTTAAAAAAGTCGAATTTTTTACTTGGCTTTGATTAGGTAGTTGTCTTTTTCACCATATCAAATTCCCATTAAATTACTTGGCTGATAATTTCATACAAACTCTGTTCTATTTTTGAACTCATTCGGTAAGTAGTGGCCATTCGGACATCATGAATTATGGCCCTTAGAATGAATAAAAAAATACTAGTTGGCAGATTATATATTATACGGATATTTACAACCCGTTGTATTCCTTTTAAATCCCATCAAGATGCTTTTGCTCTAGTGGAACGACTGGAACGCTGGGCTTCAGTGATCAAGGTCGTTGTGTGATATATCACTTCTTGTTCTCCATAACCGTCGTTATCTTTTGTGACTAAACTGTGACCAAACCTTCACAAAACATATCAATAAGTTCTACTTAAAAGTGTGATAAAAAGCTTTATCTAGTTCCTAGCGTTATCGATACATTCGACATTTTTATCTACTTATAAATCGTCAGTAAGTTGGGAAGAGTTCAGTACAATCTCTTACCTCGCACGAAAAACCAGTTATTGGTGTTTTCTTGGTGATAAGTATTATATAATTAAGTGAAAATGAGTACCGAAGAAATGCATCGTAAGTATTTTGTTGATATCCTGCTCAAAATAAAAGTTGTGTTGATAGTATTCTATTATATTTATATAAGAAGAGTTTCGACCGTAACTTTAAATAGTTTTGAATGAAAAAGGCACAGGCGTTGGTATTGATCGGTGGGAGAGTGCACAGTCCGTGGTGATGGTGATCTCTTCAGAGCAGTGAATAACTGGGCGGACCACAACTAGGGAAGCTTTAAATTAATGTGGCACATAATGATAATGTGTATACAGTTTGAGTTCGATTCGGGCAACTACAGTACTTTCTCAAGTTATTATGCCTTGTGTCTGTGACTGTAGCTTTGATTTTTCTTAAAATTTTGGACATTCAAAAGTGCCGTAATGGTCTAGTTGAAATAAATGATTTGAGTTTGAGTTTGATTAATTTCCAATGACGCGACGCCTCATTTTGCATTACTCATGATTCGCTGAATATCGATTTGTACTCCGGATATAAAATAAAATGCCGTCACGCCTTTAATACCCGGGTTTTACAGATGTATAACCTGATAGTAGGTAAACAACCACTTTGAGTTTAAGTCCCTTGTAATAGGGGCGAGTATATTGCTATCAACCTCGCACATATCCAGGCTCCGTTGTTGCTATTCAGAAATTCCTTGTAAAACTCAATCCCTTCAACCCTTCCCGGGAATCGGGTCCAGTACCAACTCTGATTTCGTTCAGTATTTCCACGACTCGATATTCAAAATCACGGGTTAGTCTTCAAGGTTAAGCAACCCTTGCCGAGGTCGGACCTTGTATGGGTGATAAACAATGAGATCACTTTAAGCCCCCGAAAGCACGAATAGCCATTGGTTCTGGCTGTCATTTGTAGCTCTCCAGCAGTCAATACGGGATTTTAGAAGCTTGAAAATCTTACCACCTGTCTTATCAATTCATCATCTACCTAGGTTTTTCCCAACGATATTGGGGTCGGCTTCCAGTCTACGCGGATGCAGCTGAATACCAGTACTTTACATGGAGCGACTGCCTATCTGACCTCCATAACCCAGTTAGTACTGGGTAATACGAGAACTGGTACCAGTCTTACCAAATATTACTCAGTACATTAGCTATAGAAGTTACCAGTGGTATTCAGCGACTACTTTTTAAAAAGAATAAGCTAGGCAGATGAATGTGAAATTATATAATTTTGTTAAAATATCAACCGAAAAAGGCGCGGCATTGTTGTTATCTCTTAAAATACGATGTAGTCATAAAACGAAGAGACTTTAAATAGGTACCTTATAAGATAAGCACAAGGTATTATTTAATACCTATTGATACAATTATATCGTTTACCTTGACTTATAAATGTGTTTTTCCATAAACTTAACTCGTCTATAGAAACTCCTTAAATTTTGCATAGTCTAAATCAAAATCCAAATCAAAATATTTTATTTCACATAGGCCTGGATGGGCACTTATAAAACGTCGAAAAAGGTGCACGGTTCGCGTTGGTCGATTCCATGGAGAAGAACCGGCAAGAAACTCCATGGTTACTCTTTTCAAATCATTTGGTATTACAATATTATTATGTTTCATTACAGCATTAGTACTAAAGTATGGGGGGACAGCGTAGGCCCGACAATAGGTCGTTGCTTGCTATACAAAAAATGTAAAACAAAAGGAATATTTAACAAAAGTGAAACACAAGTTAGTAAGTCACAAGATACACTGAAAAAGTTGACTACAAGTAAGCCTTTAAAATAAGTCCTTTCTTTAAGAGACGTTCTAAATGCCAACTCAACTAATGGAGATGTATAAAAGAAGCCATGAAGTCCAACATGATCCCACAGTTGGGTTGCTGGTCTCCTCTCATAGTCGCTCCAGTCATAATCTGTCACATGGATGTCTTTGGTTTTTTTCGATTTAGAAGCAGTGGTTTCTAAAACCCATCCATGTTCCTTCCTCGCCCTTTATGTTCCGGGGCCACGGTATCTTTTTGAACAGTCCCGCAACCCCGGAGTGGTTTTACCCTGCGACATATAATGTCAGAGATACGCCCTAGCCATAATGTGTCCACAGCATGGGCGAAGAGGGCATTACGTCACGCATATAATCCCCGAAAGGTTGAGTAGAAGTGTACCTAATAGTACACACACATTTCGCCAGTCATGTTTAACTCTGATGTAATAGGGAGCGATTCTAAGTAATATATTGCCGTCAATTGTGCCTAAATCCAGGTTCCCTTAGGTTCTCTAGCTGCTACTACGAAATTCCTGAACGAAAACCCCACACAGACATCACACATAGCAATCACGCTTGCATACATTGGACCAATGAAGCACTAGTCCATTCATTTTTTTTTCTTAATTTCAGTCAAGGCCAGGCCACCCCCATACACGGATGGCGAGGTCACGATGACATCTGGAGTTGTGTATCAAGCAGGTCCCGCCCCGACCGTCATTCCCGTGGTCGTCACTAAAACGATGAGCCCCAAACCCGAACTGATGAACTGCCCGTCCTGTGGCAAGGAGATTGTTACCAGAGTTGAATATAAGCCTACTACCAAAACCCATCTATTTGCTGTCCTACTTTGTATAGTGTAAGTATTGTTATTGAATGACAAACTGACGTTTAGTCATCGTCGGGTGTGGTCTTTGGTAGCCCAAGGGCAACGCTTAAATATCTGGTTAAAAAAACACAGTTGGTTGTTTAGAGAGCCTCAACGAACAAAATTCTGTCAGTGAACACGATGACGGAAAAGGAAATCATTGGATTGATTCACAGTTACGAGAAGCTAATATATATAATGACTGGGTCTAGACCCGCCATAGCAAATTCGCATTTATAGAGGAGGTCATTTTCTAATCTGACTGAACCTTACTTTCCCTAACCAAAGTTTTATATCTCCTAGAAATGTCAATTTTTATGCTTTATTGAGTATAGAGTAATCCTACTAATATTATAAATGCGAAAGTTTGTGAGGATGGATGTATGTTCGTTACTCTTTCACGCAAAAACTACTGAACGTATTTGGATCAAATTTAGCACACAGATAGTTTATAATCTGGATTAACACATAGGATACTTTTTATCCCGGTAATAAGATCCCGTGGGTCAATTTCAAAAATCACGCGGGCGAAGCCGCTGGTAGAAGCTAGTAAAGTATAAAATTGACCTATCTCCCAAACTATAAAACTTTGGAAAATGACCTCCTCTGTACGCAGATTTGCTATGGCGGGTCCAATGTTTTTTTTTTATTTCGGAAAAGCGATCTACGTCTTTCTTTATAACATTTTTTGAATATTCAAATTGTGTTTATAAATTCAATATCGGTGATAAACATGATTATTTATAACTAATATTTACTTTTATAAACAAATTAGAAAGAAAAAAAGAAAGAAAATTGTGTTTATTTGGCATTAAAATACCTATAACATTTTACATAATACATAAACAAACAGCAGTATAATGCCAAAAGGGCCTCAGCTCAGCATAATGTCAGATGGCTACACAAAACACAAGGTGTGCCACCTGACGCTGATTTTCAGCTGCCTGCAGCCCACGAGTGCCATACGCTCGACAACATAAACAAACACATAATAAAGTCTAAAATGTTTGCACAATTATTAATTAACAGTATAATGTTACATAAACACATTAAAATTAAAAAATAATAATAATAATTAACATTTATTTGTGTTCTAAATTCAAACACAAATTAAAATTTATTTTTTATATTAGGCTGTATAACGGCTTCGTACCTTTGCCTCTCCTTGAACATGGCGAAAGCAAAGCGCGGAAAAAAATAAAATTTACGTGTAAATCATAGTCTCGTGACATTCATGACACAAATATTTTACATTATTTTATTTTATTTCTTCAAAAGTGTTTTGAAAAACGTCGTTTGATACACGTGGACTGGAAAATGATTATTTATTTATTTAATGTTAACTCTAATGATAATGATAATAAGTTACTAACTGATTTATTGAGTGATTGTAATAATAACATTAAAATCGATCTGGTATATTAAAATAATGTAAGTTCATGGTGCATAAACAATGGAGCTAAATGTTTGCATGCCGAATGGTAAAATATGGCTGAGCTATGATATGTCATAACAACGATTGTATACCCATATTATTTGTAAAATAAAAATTCTATTCTATCGTGGGTATGGGATACAATCACTTAAACTCAAGACCGGTCAATGTGGCGACACTTGGGAGTTGTCTATGTCCAGCAGTGGAGGTCTCATGGGTGTAATGATGATGATGATGATGAAACTCACATATACAAGCGGTCATATAAATATTTGGTAATTGTGGGAATTGAACCCGCAACACAGCGCAGTAGACAATCGGTTAAGGATTGCGCCAACCGTGCCGTCATTATACTCTTGAAAGTTGCTGTAGAAATTTACTAAATAATTTGGTATTTTAGGAATATGAGGAACAGGGTGTAAAGTTTTTCAATACTGCATAGGGAAGGGTCACTGCCCGACAGTAATTAATGTCAGGTTTTTCCAAATTTTCTTTACTCGCAGCTGGGATCTCTAATATTGCGATTTATTAATTAGTTCTTCATTATCGTCATAGATGTCACTTTTTCGTGGTTTATTTGTATTGATTTGTTTGTATCCGCCACTATCTAAGTGTTATTTTTCAATTTCCAGATTTTGGCCCTGTGTGTGCTTGCCCTACTGTCTTCCTAGTTGCCGAAACGCAGATCATTATTGCCCGAACTGCAGCGCTTACCTCGGCAGCTACAATCATTAAAAATAGGCTGACCTGAGGATCGATAGTGGGTTTGTTTATCAGAGCTTCGTTGAAAACAGTATGATAAACCCCAGCAGAAGACTATCTTATCAAATTGACTGTGTTTGAGGAAAACGTGACTTCATGTTTTAGCGTTTTTATGTAATTTATTTAAGTCGATTACTCAACGCTTCTGAAACATTTTGATAATACCGCCAAAATGAAGCTCGATCATAAATATTGTCCACCAACTAGCTCTAATATGTTTAATTTAAACAAAAATGGCTACACAAGAAGTACTTTTAAATGTATGTATTTATGTAATAAGAATAAGCAATAAGAATAAAGCAATAAGAATTAGTTTAAGAAGTTAGTAGAGTACAAAGTAACAATGATGCTAGAAAGATTTCTGGATTCCAAATGATACACTTGAAATTAAAACAGTTTATATTATTTTAGGCAATTATCTCACGTATCGGCACAAACTATGTAAGAATAGATTGAATCAAGCCGCATACAATGATAAACATATTAGCTAACCTGCAAGGCTTTGAAATAACGCCAATCCTGGGGGCTAATAATATACAGTCAAACCTGGGTAAGTGAGAACTGGATAAGTGAGAAAACTCTATAAGTGAGAACAATAGCCAGGACCCGTCATTTTAAGCTCCCAAACCCTCTATTAGCGAGAAACAGAAACCTCAGAGTAATTTTCCCCTCATGGACCTCCGTAAGTGAGACTGCTACTTATCTTTACCTCTATAAGCGACAGTCGAGCTTTATTTATTTATATTATTTTGGAGGAACTATAGAACATCTGCTATTTTATGACTCATTCTTAACTTTCGTGGAACTTCCTACCATTGTTTTTGTATTGTTTTATTTATTGGAACTCTCGCTTATTCGGGTTTGACTGTGTTGAAAATGCATTAAGAGGGCTGTGACAATTTTTCTTGTGTTTGAGTGTTTTAAGAGCCTAACACTCAAATACAATAAAAATTGAGATATTTATTTTGAGCACTCCCTAGACAAACAATCAATCTTTCTCAGGCACATTTTTTTTTAATTTTGTTACCATACCTAAACCATAATCACTCATCGAAACTGAAAATTTAGATGTGATTATATATGGTTCACATTGATTGTTTCTCGTGCTCAAAATAAATATCTCTATTTTTATTGTATTTGAGTGTTAGGCTCTTAAAACACTCAAATACAAGAAAAATTGACACAGCCCTCTTAATACCTTTGATCATTATCAATACGGATTTTACAAAAATACCATAATGGGTAATGTTAAATTGAACAAATTAATGCGAATATAAGTGTACATTTCTCGTGTAGGTAACTATGTTAGTGAATTGTTGTATAAAACAAAGCTACAATAATGAGGTGATAAACAAGTGAAGAAGCAAGCAGTGGAAATGGTGATACACTTAAATGTTGTCTTAGTATTTTTTATCCAATAATAAATATAAGTAAGTTATTCGTATTGTTTTATTTCACATTTAACTACAATTTTGGAAAAAATATTACAAAATATTAATATTTATTGAATGACCCAAAAGGTCTAATAAAAAAAAGGATTATGGGTTAACGTTATTCAAACATTCAGGTTTGTTGATACTATCAAAGGATTTTGTAGAATTAATAGACTAAAACTAATAGTAAGAGGAAAGAACCAGAGACAAAAGTAAATATTTATTGAACTTTTCCAAACCTTTTGATACTATGAATATTCCTATCTGTCTGAATAAGCTGGATACAGTTGAGACAAAACGTCTTGCCGTAGATATCTTCACGAGTTATCTAAGCAATGGCTGAAAATGTGTTAAAAATAATTGACATTTGGACATTCAGATGTTATATCAGACGGTATAGGAGTTCTTCAGGGTAATGTATTTGGTCCGACGCGCGACGCTTTTGAATCCGATATAAATTACAATACAAGATTCAAAAGAAATCAGATATTTTTGTTATGCTCACAATTAAAATAAAATAAATAAATATCTCTAGACAATAACACACAGCGCCATCTAGTGCCACACTAAGCAAGGTTTGTGTCGTAGACACCAGATAGTTGATATACTACATAGATACTTTTTGATTTTAAATACATACCTATTATACACATAAACATGCAAGACTCGGAAACAAATGTCAGATTGAAAGCATTTGGTAAAAATGTTGACTGTAGGTAGTTTTGTTTATGAATTGTAAAACAGCAAAGTATCAGGGGGTCTAAAATGTGTCTAAAATCACGTTAAAATTTAAAATTCTTAAGACTTTTTGGTTGATGACAATAAAGTGCATTTTATATTTTTTTTTTGACGTGATTCATATTGTTCTGCTAAAGCGGCCATTTTAGTCCCTCGGGACATTAAACTCATTAATGTCAGTAAACATGTAACAGGTCAACGTAGTAACTGAATATTTTACGTGAAAGCAACGACGGTCTGACCGCTGTCATTTGAAGGAAAGTAATTTACGATGGATTTATCTAAGTACTCACCGCAACAAAAACCATTATCAATACATGTAGCAGTATTTGGAGTAATTCAGGTTGATTCTGAAAACAACAACAACAAATTAAATGATTTAGAGAGACTTAAAAATCGAATGGTATGCCGAGATACAAAGCCGGAATTACTTGTTACAGGGAAAAACCTTCGTTAATGCGTAGGTTGTGTAGGTATATGACTCAACTGACACAACCTATTCGATATCTAAGTCTGATAAAATAATAATCTGCCAGCCTTATCAGTGTACAATTTTTTTTCAATATATAAATCGACGGATCGGTGGGTAGAGATCAGTATACCTACCTCCTTCATTTGGTAACTAGCAAGAAGTGATAAAAAGGAAAAAAATCTTATCAAGTGAAATGTCTCAGAACAATGGTGAATTTGGCGGTAAGTTAAAAAATATAAATTTAAATACAATATGTCCGGTTCCATGACTAGCGAAATAATAGGTACTTAAATAACAATTATTTTATTACACAACTTTTTTAAGTACCTTCATATCCATTTGGTTCCAATCCACTTACCGCTATTTGGCAGCCATTTTGTTTTTTTTTGTTGTCATAAACTCTACGTGTGTACACAAAAGAAAACACCTACTGAGTGTTTGGTCTTGCTGAGATAAAATTGGTTTCTTCGGAAGACCACAATTATTGCGAAATACTGGGTTCACGTTTTTGTCAGAAAAAAGATAAAAATAAAAAAAAAAACAAAAATGTAGGTGTGCTAATCGAGATTTTTTTATTGTGATCCATCAAACAAATTGTTACAAAAAATGTGGGTTAGATTAGTTGTACATGTACGCTCGAACAAGCTATTTGGTTTACACTTTACTATGTAATTTGTGGGTTAAACTGTAAACCAATTAGCTTGTTCGACCGTACATTTATAATGTTATAATATATCCCACTACCATTAAAATTGGTGAGATTAGGTTCCAACCTGGAACCTTCTAGGTTGTTACCCGATTAGTAGTTTTGAGTTAGTGTAAACAAGTACATAATCATTAAAAGTGATAACGGTATTATCTACATCAATAAAATGTTGTTATTGATTTGTCGAATTATAATTATTAAAACATACGAGTCTTTACTAATCTTATATATATATATATAAAAGAAAGTCGTGTTAGTTACACCATTTATAACTCAAGAACGGCTGAACCAGGAGAAGGACATAGGATACTTACATAGACTTTTTTTTTTTTTTTTTAATTATTTTCGTCGGTATGTAGTGGGTAGGTAGGGGTAGGTAGTGGGTAGTAGTAGGTAGGCAGTAGTAGGTAGGTAGTAGTAGGTAGGTAGTAGTGGGTAGGTAGTAGGTAGGTAGTAGTAGGTAGGTAGTAGTAGGTAGGTAGTAGTAGGTAGGTAGTAGTAGGTAGGTAGTAGTAGGTAGGTAGTAGTAGGTAGGTAGTAGTAGGTAGGTAGTAGTAGGTAGGTAGTAGTAGGTAGGTAGTAGTAGGTAGGTAGTAGTAGGTAGGTAATAGTAGGTAGGTAGTAGTAGGTAGGTAGTAGTAGGTAGGTAGTAGTAGGTAGGTAGTAGTAGCTAAGTAGTAGGTAGTAGTAGGTAGTGGTAGGTAGTTGTAGCTAGGCAGTAGGTAGTAGTAGGTAGGTAGTAGGTAGTAGTAGGTAGGTAGTACTTTTGACGCAGACGAAGTTGCGTGGGTCAGCTAGTAAAATATATATATTTTTTTTATTTATGAAACAAATACAAACTTTCTCCTATTAATTAATTAATTACGAACACAAAAAAAAACAAAACAGCCTAATCGGTCATAGATAATCCACATTATTGGTCAAGCCATTTGTTTTCAAGGAAAGCTCCGTCAATACATACGTTAGCTACTTTTTGTTATAGAGTTTTTTCTTAATTACAGTGAAGAGTGATGGTGTGCCACCTCCATACACAGGCGCTCCAGCAGATCAAGTAGGTCCGCCTCCTGTTGTGATCACACAATCCGGGGTTCCCTTCCAAGGGAATGTGGTCCCAGTGGTGGTTGGGAACCCCCAGATGGGCCCTAAACCAGCTCCAATTACCTGCCGATCATGCAACCAGCAAATAGTCACAAGAGTTGAACTGAAGTCTTCCACGAAAACCCATTTGTTCGCTGTCTTGCTCTGTTGTGTGTAAGTATTCTTCCTTTTTTTAAATCTTTTTGATCATATTCACAATGTATGTACTAGTCTTTTTGTATGCAGAAAAGCCACAAAGCGTTGATCACATTTATACAGTGTGTATCTAAAACGCGTGGCCGTAATTAGGAGTGTCGACCATCAAATTTAACATCATCTTCCACTGTTTCCAGTAACTTCGAAGGGATATCGTTCTTACTACTATTTTTCTATTTCCAGATTCTTCCCTTGTGTGTGTCTCCCGTACTGTATGGACAGCTGCCACAATGCGGACCACTACTGTCCAAACTGCAACGCTTACTTGGGCAGCTACACCAACTAAACTTAAGATTTCATATTGTATGGTTAAAATGATAGTGGGAATATTCCTTAATATATCCACATATTACATACATATAATCATATGTCGTAATTATATGACTAGTCCAAATTCTCCAGAGTTAAGTAATCTACAACTGGCTCAGTCAGATCTGAGCGAGTTCCAAACACGTGTGAAACCTTTTTCACTCGGTGTGGATTTTCAGGATTGGAGACCATTTGGAGCTTCGTGCGTACACACGTAGGACGCTGGCTACCGGCGCCGATAAGTGTCTAATGTCGCCGACAAGTTTCGACCTGAAAGTCGTCAGAAACTGTCTTATCAGCACTTATCGGCGCTGGATCGTCACAAAGTATAAGTGCCGATAAGCGCTGGCAGCGTTCTATGTGTATACTAACATAATAATATGTTTAATTAAATCAATTTAGCTGTGATGGCTTACCGAAATTATCAATCAGTATATCGGTACCTACGTCATCAATTCGCTTCGTTTGTATTCTTATACTTACAATGCTTATATATCTATATATATAAAAATCAATTGCTGTTCGTTAGTCTCGCTAAAATTCGAGAACGGCTGGACCGATTTGGCTCATTTTGGTTTTGAATTATTCGTGGAAGTCCAGGGAAGGTTTAAAAGGTTTTTAATTTTTTTTTGAGGTAGGTAGTAGTAGGTAGCTTTTTCCCTCTTATGTGACGCAAACGAAGTTTCGTGGGTACGTGGGTCAGCCAGTACTTTATAATTTTGCCAGAAGTCAAGTAAATGTTTTCCTGATGCAAATAAGTGTGTTTTTGTGGTAAGTTTGTATTTGTATAAACCACGATAGGATTGTTAGTTTAATTATATACGTTTATGTATTTGTACGCTACTTCTACTAAAATAATTATAATTCTACAATTCTACATACTAAGTTTTTTGTTTTATTTCACTATTTCATTGATCAATTAGCAGAGACATCAGAAACAGTATTAGTTTTCTGTCAAGTTCTGGGTTTTCATTTAAAATACGGAAAAGAAAGAAAGACACAAGCACATAGCAATTGCATGTGACAATAAACTGTTCACGCAGTCATTGTACCGATAGTCGTGTCTGCCAATGGTTTAATAGACAATAGTCTCCACCAAAATCTTAGGAGGCTTTTGCTTGTCAGCTGCATCAAGGGCTGGATTCAAAAAGCAGTAATTTTGACCTGTACGGCGTTATAGTTAGGAAGTTCCTCTCTCAAGAGCCTTGACCATCGGTAGCTCGTACCTTGTCCCCAGCGCTGGTGGACTTTTTTATATTTTCAAATGTTGTTTGATATTGTTTTTGTATCGGAATATTTATAAATGTAAATAATACATATGTTTACATGTATAAACGAAAATGTGTACAAGATAAAAAGCAATTTCTCTCGTTAACCCGTATCCTATTCTGCACTCACAACTGTGGGAAAGACATTATGTGGGTCATTTAATACAAGATCCTATGGGCTACCAGAAAACGGTATCCCTATTCTATTCATTGTTACTCTCGAACTGAACCAAATATGACAGTGATAAATGATAAATGATATTTATCCACCAAGTAGGTTTACACTTTTACACGTGTTTTACTCTCGTCAAACTTGATCACTCACGAAACGCCAGAAGTCCGCACTTGGGGTCTGCTAACGAGCTATGGACCGCATTAGAAACTCTAAACTTCGCTCTGAAGCCTAAATAGCTGATGCTGGCCTTACAGCCGCTAGATTGAAGTGGTACAGAGCTGGTCACATCTGCCACTTGTTGGAAAAGCAATGGGCAAACATTACAACTCAGTGGATACCCGACAGCAGAAGGAAAATATGCCCAGAATATGCGAAATAGATGGCGGGATGGTCTTGGGTCTTTCTCAAAGGATTGACCTGTAATCGCAATTAATAGATCGCGAAATGTGGAAGGAGGGAAGGGAGAGGCTTTTTCTGAAGTGGGACAACATCAGCTTATTATTATAATTACTCTCAGGAGCTCGTAGCTAAATAATATCAGCCTCTCGGGGTCGATCGTTAGGTTAAGCCGTGCTTGCCTAGGTTGGTATGTGAATGGTTCCACCTTTACATACCGAGTTTCCTCCATGTCTTGCAAAGCACGTTAAGCTGTTTGTTCCGGCTGTCATTTGTCCATCTTTGACATTCGTTACCGGTAGTCAGTGGCCCAATAACTCTGACAACCAGTCTTACCAAGTATTATAAACTACCCAGAATTAACTGGGTTGTGGAGATCTGATTGTCAGTCGCTCTATGTAAAATACTGGTATTCAGCTGCATCCGGATGGACTGGAAGCTGACCCCAACATAGTTGGGAAAAGGGTTGGTGGTGTGAGGCTGAAGAAGACGATGAATAATAATTACTCTCGTGCAGAACTACACACCTAGTTTAAGTGATAGGTGTATTGATCTGGAACAGACGAAGTCCAATCTAAAGACTGGTTGGCCCACATATAACTTAATACGTTAGACGTAAAAATAACACTCTGCTCCACAAATCACAACTGATTCATGCAAACGTAATACCAAAATAATTTTTAAATCAAACATATTCTTAAGGTATTGTGTGTTTATTTCGATTGAATTATACAACAGGTTCTCAAATATATATTTTGAATGGACACTGATTTAAACAAGAGTTATAGGAAAAATATTTTTTCTATAGGAATTTTAAATTCCTCATATCTCGTCTTTATATAATTTTCCTTTCAAAACATGTATTTGGGAACATAGAAATTCTGTAACTTAATCGAAATAAATACACACTACCTTAAGAATATGTTTGATTTACAAAATATTTTGGTATTAGGTTTGTATGAAACACGCATGCTCCGCCGGCGCCTTAAATATGTTTGTATTTCCTTTAAATAAATTAAATCATTTATACTATTGACTACGAGATGAATTAGAGTTATTGTAAATTAAATTTGATTGAAACTGAAGTTATTGAAAAACACTCAGAATTTCGTAAACCTCTATATCTGGGTTCTCTATCGTATAACCCAAATTTTTAATCCATAATCTAAAATGACATAATTGTTTTTGTCATAATCATCATTCGTCCGAATGATAATTTACCCGAACTTTAAATCACATAATATCATATGCCATAAAGTTGAAACCGTTGAGTTGTCCGTTTGTCATAAGTATTACAATCAATAATATACAAAAGACATAATATCGTTTTCAATAAAAGTCATAAGTCCTGTTCTAAGTAAATGTTTAATCGTATGTAGGCGTTGACCTGCAATGCAAGCAAGCATGCAGCAAGCATGCGACATGCATGTATCAAGCATGCGGCAAGCATACAGCAAGCAAGAAGGCATGTAGCAAGCAAGCAAGCATGTAGCAAGCAAGCATGCAGCAAGCATGCAGCAAGCATGCAATTCGCATGTAGCAAGCATGTAATGCAAGCAAGCATGCAGCACACATGTAGCAAGAATGCGTCAAGCATACAGCAAGCAAGCAAGCATGCAGCAAGCAAGCATGCAAGGAAGCGTGCAGCATGCAAGTATACAGTATGCAGCAAGCATGTAGCATGCAAACGAGCAAGCATCATGCAGCAGGCATGGCTTCTGTCACGGCTCCGGTGCTGCGGGGCTCCGGCGGCCTCACGCGAGGTTATCGTCGCAGATGGGTTTAACGCTCACTACCGCCTCAGCACTCAGCCTCAGCCGCCGCGGGGACTGTTACAACCACCTGCTCCTTAACTCGCGGCCCGCCTCGCCCCTCTGCGCCTACGCGATTTTAAATAACACTCTTGGGGTACGGCAGACAAGACTGCGTGGAGTCGGATTTACAGCATTTCGTTTCTGTCACTAAAACCTAACTTTTAGGGATTTTTTTAACGACTAATAATTTATAAATGACCATTCGGAATCATACACATTATGTGATACAATACTTAGGACATACGACTTTATGTCATGTAAAATTAAGAGATGATATTATTATAGTATTCGATATTATGACAAAATAGTATTTGAAGTAAAGTTAGTTATGTAAAACATAATTTCGGTGTTTTGAACATTACGGTTACTGAAGTTTATAGCAAACGTGTTATGGATAATGATTTTCGGACAAAAACTTTTTGTACAATCAAGGGAGTACACTATATCTGGCTTTCGTAGACTAAACAAAGGCTTTCGATAGCGTCAAACACAGTGCAATATTCTCAGCCTTGCGAAGCCAAGGTATAGAGGAAACTTCTATGGTACTCCCTTGATTGTTCTAAAAATTTTTGTCCGAAAATCATTATCCATAATACGTTTTCATGCTGCATGCTTGCCTGTTGCATGCTTACTTGCTTGCTGTATGCTTGACGCATGCTTGCTACATGAGTGCTGCATGTTTGCTGCATGCTTGCTTGCATTACATGCTTGCTACATGCGTGTTGCATGCTTGCTGCATGCTTGCTTGCTACATGCTTGCTTGCTTGCTGTATGCTTGCCGCATGCTTGCTACATGCATGCCGCATGCTTGTTGCATGCTTGCTTGCATTGCAGGTCAACACCTACATGCGATTAACCATTTACTTAGAATAAGACTTATGACTTTTATTGAAAACGATTTTTTGTCTTTTGAATATTATTGATTATACTACTTATGACAAACGGATGTAGGGCTTATTATATTAAGGCGTTTCAACTTTATGGCATATGATATTATGTGATTTAAAGTTCGGGTAAATTATCATTCGGACGAATGATGATTATGACAAAAACAATTATGTAATTTTAGATTATGGATTAAAAGTTAGGTAATACGATAGAGAACCAACTTATATAGAACTTTTGCAAAATATTTATAGCAACAGCTCGGCCAATGTAAAACTGGATTCTATGGGCGGATGGACCGAACATTTAAAATAAAAAAAGGAGTTAAACAAGGAGACCCGCTCTCACCCAAATAATTCACCAGCACCCTCGAGGAGGTTTTTAAAAAACTTACAGACCGATGGACGACTCAAGGCATTCCGATCGATTACAAAATACCATAGAACCTTCGCTTCGCAGACAACATAGTTCTTTTTGCTTCGAAAGCGAATCCAGAACAATGCTCCAAGACCTGAGCACTGCAAGCCTTGAGGTTGGACTGACGAGGAATTGGTCGAAGACTAAAGCCATGAGCAATGCCGCTAAATATAGGGTCGAGGTTGATGGGCAGGAAATACATTATGTCGACGAATATATCTACCTGGGCCAGCTAGTTTTCTTTAACGACAGACAGGACAAAGAGATAGACCGTACTGGTCCATGAAAGCATTTATGAAGGGCGACCTTCCCATTTCAATAAATCGCAAGCTCGTCGACATGGTGTATCCTGCCTATCTTAACCTATGGCACTCAGACTTGGTCTATGACTGAAGCCCAGAAGTCCAAACTCAACGTTTGCCAAAGAGCGATGGAACGTAGCATTCTAAATATTAGACTCTCCGATCGAATGTGCAACACCTTTATACGGCCAAAGACAGGTATCGCCAATGTTGGCAGTAAGTCTGCGAAGCTGAAATCGGACTGAGTGGGTCACGTCCATGGGATGGGGCCGGACAGATGGGCGAAGATAGTCACACAGTGGGTGCCAGAAGACGGCCGTCGTAACCGAGACAGGCCCAAAAAACGCTGGCGTGACGATCTGGACTCGTTCATGACGGATTGGTCAGAAAGGGCATATTGCAAACAGGATTGGAAAGCTATGGGGGAGACCATTAATAATAATAATAAAAAAATATCAATAAAAAAAAAACTTAATTTAAAATTTGTAAACATATAGATGACAATTCTGCCATGTCTGCTTCCCAAAATGGATGTAGGAATGGGTCCCGTGGTACTAAGGAGCTACTCCTCATTGATATGGCCATTAGTCAACAGGTTCGTCGTTGCCGAAAGGATCTGTCGACATGTTGGATAGATTATAAGAAGGCCTATGACTCAGTGCTACATACATGGCTCATGAGGGTGCTAGAGTTGTATAAAGTTGATGCAACTCTGCGCACCTTCCTGATGTCGTGTATGGGGCAATGGAGGACAGTCCTTCGCTATCCAGGATGTCGGCAAATTCAGAGGAATAGCGAGCCGATAAGGATAGAGCGAGGTATATTTCAGGGCGATAGTTTGAGTCCACTTTGGTTCTGCTTAGCCTTGAATCCTTTTAGCACACTGCTGGAGGATTCAGGTCTAGGCTATCAGTTGCGGAAAGATGGTCGGGTTATATCTCACCTCCTATACATGGACGACTTGAAACTCTTTGCCCCCAACGATTTGCTACTGATTGAGCTACTGAAGGTAACTGAAACCTTCAGTAGCGCCATCAGGATGGAATTGGGTGTGGATAAATGTGCGGTCATGCATGTAAAGCGAGGGGAGATTGTGGAATCTGTGGGAACCCAGCTCTCTGATTCCATAAATCTTAGATCCCTCTCAGCAACCGAAACCTATAAGTTTTTGGGTATGTCGGAAGCGCTGGGCATCAGTGTGGCTGACATGAAGCAATAGTTGAGGGAGCGCTTCTTTGGCCGCCTGAAAAAAGTATTTAATAGTCTTTAATCGGGCGGAAATAAGGTGCGTGCCTTCAACGGTTGGGTCATGCCAGTTTTGATGTACTCTTTCGGCATACTCAAATGGACTCAAACCGAACTAGATGCCCTGGATACTAAGGTTCGTAAATTGTTGACGGCATCTCGAATGCATCACCCGCGTTCTTCAGTTATGAGACTGTATATCCCGCGGAAGTGTGGGGGTCGTGGCTTTTTAAACGCTAAGACTCTCCACAATCGCGAGATATGCAGTCTCAGGGAATATTTCCTGGAAGCTGACGTGGAGATGCATCGAGATGTGGTCGCGATGGACAAGGGCCTCACCCCGTGCAGGAAAGAATGGCAGGGCAAGGAGCTTCACGGGCGCTTTTACCGGGCTCTTCATGGGCCCGATGTAGATTTTCTAGCGTCCGTGTCCTGACTACGTTCCGGGGACCTCTTCGGAGAAACCGAAGGTTTTGTCTGTGCAATTATGGATGAAGTAATGATGACGAATAACTACCGGAGATTTATTGTGAAGGACGGTACGGTTGACATATGTCGGGTAAGCCACCGTCCAGGCGAATCAATCCGTCACATTATCTCCGGGTGTTCTTGTCTAGCTAACGAAGAGTACTTGCATAGACAAAACCTTGTAGCCAGGATTATCCATCAGAAACTTGCTCTAAAATACAATCTTGTGGAATCGGAAGTGCCCTACTACAGGTATGTGCCCGACCCAGTTCTCAATAATGGCAGTATCACACTGTACTGGGATCAATCCATCATCACTGACAGAACTGTTATAGCCAATAGGCCTGATATAGTGGTGATGGATCGATCAGAGCGGCGCGCAATGATTGTTGACATAATGGTCCCGCATGATGAGAACCTCGTGAAAGCCGAGAAAGATAAACAAATCAAGTATCTTGACATGGCTCGCGAGGTTGTCGACATGTGGGAAGTGTACTCGGCGATCATTGTGCCAATAGTCGTGTCGGCCCATGCCTTAATTGCCAAGAGCCTCGACCAATACCTGAGGAGGCTCTCGTTAGGCAGCTGGATCAAGGGCTTGATTCAGAAAGGACACGGCAGGCACGACAGGTTTCTGGACACGGCTCGTATTGTTAGGAGGTTCCTCTCTCTGGAGCCCTGACCGCCGGTAGCTTGGACCCTGTTATTGATACCGGTGGGCTACAATTTTTAATATTATTAAATGTTTTTTATATATTTTTTATATTAATATTAAAAAATGTAAAGACTTTGTTAAAAATTTAATAATGGAACTAATAATAATAATTATTTAATTCAAATCATGATCCATAGTTTGTTAGTTATACACTTATGCCTATGTTAGTAAAATTAATAGATATAATTTAATCAACACAATCTGACGTATCTATGGTTATGCCATTATATGTGTCAATGTGTCTTCTTTAATCTAGCTTCAAAATATTTAAGCTAATTTCTTTTAAGTAGAATAAAGCCTTGATTTCGAAAGGCTTTGCGTTTTCTTTACTTATATCAATTTATTCTACTTAAAAATAATATAATGTAAACGCTATTCAAGTTATTCAATAACAATTATTTTCGCTGATGTCTGACGAAAAAAAAACATCTGACATACTGGAAAAGAATCAAGACTCAAAATTTACAATGGCTGTTCGTCCAACGAAATATTTAAATCCAGATAAGTTTGGTGCTGATCCGAGTGATTCTGGCGCAGAGCTCAATTGGAGTCACTGGTATAGTACGTTCAAAAATTTTATTTCCGAAGAGGTACCAGATTCTTCGTCAGAGTTGAAACTAAAGCTACTGGTTAATTACTTAGCGCCAACAGTTTTCGCACTAATAAAGCATTGTACAGATTACGAACAGGCTATTAAGACATTAACGGAAACCTATGAAAAACAGAAAAACCGTATCTTGGCACGTCATACTTTATCTACGAGAATTCAAAAACCCGATGAATCCATATCCGATTACATTCGTGCTTTAAAGCTGCTAGCCCAAGATTGTGATTTTCGTGCCGTATCCGCTGAAGAATATAAAAACGAATTTATATGTAACGCATTCATATCGGGCTTATCTTCTCAAAACATCCGCCAAAGACTTTTGGAGAATATGACATTGACATTCGATGAAGCTATAAATCAAACATTGACGCTTGAGAGCGCTGAAAAGAGATCACTATCTTTTTCAAATCCAAACACAAACTCATTACTGAATGCAATCACTTCTCAAAGGAGTATTAATGTCAGTGAACCACAAGTAGAACAACAAAAAGAGATCCAAAATCATTTAGCTGCTTCTTCTTTCTTACTTTCTACTCCCCGTTTTTATGGACAAAGGAAACGACGTTGCTTCTTTTGTGGCGGGAACATCCATCAACGGATAAAATGCCCTGCATTCCATGCGACGTGTCAACTTTGCTCAAGAAAAGGTCACTTTGATAACGTATGTCGTAGCAGTAGCGCTGGTGGTTCGACGGCAAATGCGATTTCTGAAGAGACATCATTAAACACTGCAACCATAATCGCAGCTTCTCCGGGAAGCCTAAAAAAGGCCACTGTCCCTATTTTAATTAATAACTACACTGCAGACGCTCTCGTGGATACTGGCAGCTCGGTGAGCTTTATTAATAAAAGCTTAGGAGAGACATTGGGTCTAAAGAAAAAACATTGCAATCAGACCGTCACATTAGCGTCGCTGAGTTGTACTTCTATTGTAGAAGGTTCGTGCGTTGCAACTTTAAAAGTGAATAAACACGTCTACAAACAGAAGACTTTGTTGATCGTGAATAACTTATGCGCCGATATTATCATCGGTCACGATATTTTAAAAACACATTCATCAGTTGTGCTGAATTTTGGTGGTAAAGACGAACCTCTGAACATAATATGTAACGTCATGGAAGCTGCTGTGCCCCCTGCTTCGATATTTACAAATCTTTCACCCTTTATAAAGCCCATTGCAGTTAAATCTCGAAGATATAATGAGGAAGATGAATTATTCGTAAAACAAGAAATAACAAAGCTACTAGAGGATGGTGTCATCAAACCTAGCACTTCGCCATGGAGGGCTCAGACTTTAGTCGCAGGAGGGGGCCATCATCGAAAACGCTTAGTGATCGATTATTCGAGGACGATCAATAGATTTACTGAGCTCGATGCTTACCCATTACCTAAAATTGAATTTATCATTTCGAAGGTATCAAAGTATAAATACTTTAGTCAAATCGATCTAAAAAGTGCGTATCATCAGGTCCCTATATTAAAAAAAGAACAAAAGTACACCGCTTTTGAAGCTTGTGGTAAGCTACACAAATTCACACGAATTCCGTTTGGCGTCACTAACGGGGTAGCCGCATTTCAGCGTACTTTAGAATTCATTATTGAAAATGAAAATTTAAAAGGGACCTACGCGTACCTTGATGACGTCACTGTTTGTGGAGTTACAAAAGAAGAACACGATAGAAACTTGCGTGATTTCTTACAGGCGGCGGAGAGATATAAACTTACCTTAAATAAGGATAAATGTACTTTCTGCGCAGAGACTATCAATCTCTTAGGCCACACAATAAGCGACCAGACTATCAGACCAGACAAAACAAGGGTTCAACCTTTATTAGATTTACCTGTTCCAAAAGATGCCAAGTCCCTCAAAAAAGTTTTAGGGTTATTGCTCACTATAGTCCTTGGGTTAAGAATTTCTCACATAAAATAAGGCCTTTGATTGACGCAAACAACTTTCCACTGACTAAGGAAACAATTTTTCATTTCAACGCTCTTAAAACTGAATTAGCAGAGTCAAGTTTTAACGATTGATTATAATGCTACATTTACGGTCGAAACAGACGCCTCAGAATTTGCAATCGGGGCTATTTTATCACAAAATGAACGACCTGTAGCCTATTTTTCACGATCATTAACTGCACCCGAAAGACGTCATTCATCAATTGAAAAAGAAGCTTGCGCCATCGTAGAAGCGCTCCGCAAATAGCGACATCTACTTTCTGGAAAGCATTTCATCTTAATAACTGATCAACAGTCTGTTGCTTTTATGCTCACTCATCACACAAGTAAAATAAAAAATGAAAAAATAGAAAGATGGAGACTCGAACTTTCTTGTTTTAAATATGACGTCATATACAGGCCCGGAAAACTGAATTTGGCGGCGGACGCTCTATCTCGTGTTTGTGCTCACATAAATACAAATAATTTAGCTAATCTGCATAACGCTCTTGGGCATCCTGGTATCACGAGAATGACACATTGGGTTAGAACCAAAAATTTACCATATTCCGTCAATGATATTAAAGCCGTAACGTCATCATGTAAAATAAGTGCTGAAATTAAGCCACGATTTAATAAAAATCAAGGAAGTCTTATAAAAGCAACGGCCCCTTTTGAACGACTGAGTATTGATTTCAAGGGACCAATACCAACAAATACGAAGAACAAATATATCTTAACTATAATTGATGAATATTCAAGATTTCCGTTTGCCTACCCCTGTCCAGACGTGTCAACAGAGTCTGTGATAAACAGTCTTAAGGATCTTTTCTTTATGTTTGGAACTCCACTTTTTATTCATTCCGATAGAGGATCCGCGTTTATAGAACGTGTTAAACAATTCTTGCAGTCTCTGGGAATTGCTTGCAGCCGGACTACTCCCTACAACCCGCAAGGAAACGGACAGGTGGAGCGCCTGAATGGCACTTTATGGAGGACTGTACAACTCTTTCTAAAATCAAAAAACTTGGACGTAACTCACTGGGAGTCGGTCCTTCATGAGTCACTCCATGCAATTCGTTCATTGTTGTGCACATCAACGAACACCACTCCTCACGAACGGTCATTCTATCATCCACGACGATCAATGAATGGCCAATCAATTCCATCATGGCTTTCAACCTCTAGTACCGTCCTCTTGAGGAAGAATGTACGACAGTCAAAATATGACCCTCTTGTAGAAGAAGTCGAACTTTTACAAGCTAATCCTGCATATTCATTTATAAGATATTCTGACGGTAGGGAGTCTACCGTATCAAATAATCAATTAGCTCCTTTACCTAATGACGAAGACAGCATCTGTGATGAAGCACCTATAGGCATAGAAGCTACCCAGCGCGAGTCTGAAACTCCTCAAGAATCTGAGGTTGCTCAAACCCAACAAGAGGTGGTCCGGGAAGAACCTGACATAGACGAGAGGCGCCACTCAAGTAGGCCCCGGAAACCGCCAGGCTACTTGAGAGACTATATTTGCGAGATATAAAAACCCTGCTGGGAAGAATGACGTATCTATGGTTATGCCATTATATGTGTCAATGTGTCTTCTTTAATCTAGCTTCAAAATATTTAAGCTAATTTCTTTTAAGTAGAATAAAGCCTTAATTTCGAAAGGCTTTGCGTTTTCTTTACTTATATCACAATCCAATAAAATACCTAAATACACTACAAATAATCAATTCATATATCTATTTCCTGTAGCACTGGAGCCGCCGCGGTGCAAGCGGGTCCAGTACCCCAGGAAAGGGCAGTCTGGCTTATCCGCAATAACCCTTAGGATTCCGTTTGCGCTCCCCCGCATCCTGCTCATCAGGGATGCTGTTCTTTTCCGCATTATTGCTTGAAAACTATCCGTTTTTGCTTCTGCAAACATCCCTGATGCGCTACAGAAACGTGGGAGCCCCAACAGTATCTTAAAAGCGTTATTATACTGGACTCGGAGAACGCTGTAAGCCCTCTGCGTATGTCTAACCTACAGGCTGCACGTGTAGAAGGTCTGGCAATACGCCTTGAAAATTGTAATCTTCACTTCCCTCGTACATCGCGCAAACCAACGGGCCAGCATATTGTATCCGTTCCCTCTAGATATCATCGTCATTGTGCAGATTCTCGTTCAAGATGTGACCTAGGTACTTAAACTTTGCCACTCTCTTTAGTGGTACACCATACAGGCGCACCGGTGTGGATCCTTTGCCCAGCACTGGGACAGATCAGGCTGACATAAAAAAAAGACGTGTGGCACTCGGGGACTGCCGCGGTAAAGCTATATTGCATTTGTTTTTTACGGGGGCGGTTAGGTTATTATTTCGTTACAGAATTTCTGGATTCGGTCTCCACGCTCAAGGCCCGCGATAGAAGCTATGCAATATCTTAAAACTTTTTTCTACCTGATGTATTTGAGTTATTGTAATTTATAATTTGGAAACTTTTTTAAATAATGTTACACAAACCTTTTTGAAGCTGTATATTTTATTTTGAATACCTGACTTTGTCATCGAAAATGCATACAACGAAAAATTCATTTTGTTGACTTTTTATATTTTTTTAACAGTATTAGCTAAATTCTCAATACTTATTTAAATATTTTTCTAAATCGGTCTAAATGATCAAATTCTTTCATACGAACTTCGAAACCCATATGGCATTTTCCTAGGAAATACTTTTGAAGAAATACAATGTCACAACTTTATTTCTTATTGAGGTATGTTTTATGCTTTGATTATATACATGTCGTTTTATGCCAAGAGTCAAGTGTTTAATTACGGGACTATGATCCTAACAATAATATAAATACCGAAAGCCGAGAAACATAAATAAATCAAGTATCTTGACATGGCTCGTGAGGTTGTCGACATGTGGGAAGTAGACTAAGTGATGATTGTGCCGATAGTCGTGTCAGCCCATGGCTTAATTGCCAAGAGCCTCGACCAATGCCTGAGGAGGCTCTCGTTAGGCAGCTGGATCAAGGGCTTGATTCAGAAACCGGTACTCCAGGACACGGCTCGTTTTGTTCGGAGGTTCCTCTCTCTAGAGCCCTAACCGCCGGCGCGGGTAGCTTGGACCCTGTTCCCGATATCTGTGGACTACAATTTTATATTTATAAATGTTTTTTATAAATTTTCTTAAGTTAATATTTTTTTTTATTAAAATTTGAATAAAGGAATATAAATACGAAAGTATGTGAGAATGGATGGATGAATCCAGGACGTTTATTGAAGTATTTAGATTTTCAATGGTGAGATTATGATTTTTGATCTTACGCGTACAAAAATCAGTGGTAAAATTATTTCATGGGCAGTAAATCGAACTAAAGCACGAACACAATTTAGTTATTTCCCACAAAACGGTAACTTTTGTTCTCAGTGTGCAAGCTATTTCTAAAATCTGCCGGCTGTTAACTACTTTTAGAACAATATGTCTATGATTATGATTTCAGTAATGAAGGTCAAACAAGGTAATTAAGGTCAAACAAGGTCAATAACTTTAAAGCCAAAAACCTACAGACCTACCTACCGTACACACCACACAGACCGGAAACAATATGTCCGCGGTGAACGACAGTTCTGTAGGCAGTAGACCATATAGAACCACCTGCCCAAATTGCAAGCAGAGCATAGAGACGACCATTCAAAAAAGTCCGTCGAACATAACGCATCTTGTAGCTCTCCTGGTTGGTATATTGTAAGTAGTATTCTATTTTTCTGATACCCATTATCTTATAATATCAATAATCCATCATCCTTGTCATTTGTCCACTAGCACTTTTCTTAACTATGTTGGGGTCGGCTTCCAGTCTAGTCTGGTTGTTTTTTGTACAAAAGTGTTTAGATCTTGGTGTGTGATCTATGTGTGCGAAGAAGTTACATTTCTGATCGTACTTTTTATAATATCGTTTTCTACATAACTGCTCTCATTCCCACTGGACTATAATAAATTGCCATATGAGAAACCCCGTGCCTTATACAACAAAAATACTTCTGAAATTACGATCGAGACATGGACATTAATTTAATTCGTATAAATGAGCGACCTTTTTCTCTTTCTGCTATGTATCGATTTAGTTTTAAGAGTCCTATAAAAATGTTTACTGTAAGATATTTTCGTGATTTGCTTATGAATAACGGTAGTGCTATGCTCTTTCATTTAAGTTGGAGTTACACATTTTAATTTTTCGTTTTTGTTTTTTACTAAGTCTAAGTATTTTTCGAACTTAGTTTGCAAGAAAAACCGTCGGTGATAGAAGTTTGACGCTCAAACTCACATTGTATCATTCAATTCTTATAAAAGATAAAATTACTAAAAGATAAGTTGAATGTTTTACTTGTTTTTTAGAGTTCAAAAATGTCGTTAAACTCCTTTAGTTTTAAATCTAACTAATTAATCTACATATAATAAGATAAAATTATATTAAATAAAATTATGGTTTTCCAGACATGTATGGTCACTGCATAGGGTGTAAACGTACCCTTCACAAAGCTGTCAATCAAGCATTCTGTACATCAAATGAAATCAAACTAAGTAACTTTACGCAAAAATTAATAGAAGGAAATAGTACAGGGGTCGTAGTTTCGGGGCTGTGGACGGTGGGCTAGCTCGCCGTCCGTTCGTCTTATGACGACAGGCCGTGTCGACGGTGCGTTCGTATTCCACGCGCGCCTCAAAGAGATGTCAGCATAAAGGAAGAGGCCCGCACGGGCCTAAGCCTGCCGGGGCTGTGGGGCTGTTCGAAAGAGATACCGCGGCCCCGAAACATAAAGGGCGTGGAAGGAACATGGATGGGTTTTAGTCAGTAAAAGTCTGACACTCTCTGCCGCTCCGCCCAGAGTGAGAGAAGTTATTTGATGATTACCCATCCGAAAAAAAGGGATCGTAGTTTGAAGTAAAAAACTTAAATTAAAAACGTGTATTTAAATGAATAATGGAACTTTGACCCCCAATATCTCCGTAACTAAAAGGTTCACAGGTATGGTATATGGGTTTTTTTTGAGGGACACAGATATTTTCAATTATTATATTTTGCTTTCCAGTTGTTGTTCGTGTTGCCTACCCTACATTTTCCGCTTCCAGTACTTAAAAGAACATTACTGCCCCAGATGCGGCGCTCTCATCGGAACCCATGAAAGTTAGAATACAGGGATACATTTTTCAATGCCACTTGGAGGGAAATTACTCTAAATACTGTAGATAGCAAAGTTTACTCAAAGGAAAGTTTCTTAATTTAAAAAAAAGAAACTAATCTCATTCAACAAATCGCATTCACATATTTCCGAAAATTATTTTGCCAAACTCGGGCATCAAACCCGGAATAGATCGACTAAAGTTCGACAAAATAACATTCTGTACCTTTTTGACGTCAATCGATAGTCAATCATATGGATCAAATCTCTCTAACAAACATAATAAATTAAATTAAAGGGAAACCATGAAATCGATAACACAATCGTTCGATGTCAAAGAAGTACAGGATGTTAATTTTTCCAACTTTCGTCGGTTTCATTCCCGAGTGAGGCAAATGAATTTTCGAAAATGTGTGAATGCAAAATCGTTTCTTTTTAAAAATACAGGAATGTTTCCTGAGACTAAATTTTGCTATCTGCAGTATTTCGAGAACTTTCCCTTCAGGTGGCTTTGAAAATTCCACCCTGTGTACGAATGATGTACTGGGTTGTCGAAACAGTGAAGTCATAGAAAGATTCCTCATGAATTTATGTGAAGCGGTTGGTTCCCGAAAACTATCATGGGGAATATAATTTTCGGTTACTCGTTGACCCTGGGCATGAGGAAACAATTTTTATAGTGAAAACTTACATGAAAATAGAAGAACTTGTCAGGAAGGTTTTGGTTTTTGGCTTTAAATTATATTTTTTTAATGACGCCTTTTGTTTAATTTTTTTACCACTAGCATTTGCTCGCGACTTTGCTCCGTTATGTACGGAAATTAACCCCCGGGAATGTTTTAAATGTACTATATCTATGTCACCGTAAAATTGTCAAATACGTTATATTGTAATGTCTCTAGCGATATTGTAAAGTCTCGAATTATTGTCAAATGAACATACTGCTTACAATAAAACGCATTATTTTTCGTGAAATGCATGCGATGGTAGTCAAATTACGCGGTGTGGAGGGAAGGAGGGGTCCCCCTTGCCCAGTGGCACAACTCTCATGAAAAGATAATGCACATTCCTGAAAAATACCGATTAATATAACATAACCTTAAAACACTTTATATTCCCCCTAAAAAGCGTAGTCGACGGAGCCCCAATTCAATTCAATTCAATTCAATTCAATTATTTATTGCATATCACATGTGTTTTACAAGATCTTATGATTAGAATACAGTTCACATGGACCCTGTCGGGCACAACAATTTATGGTATTTTACAGGAAGTAGCATTGAAAAAAATCGTCAAAATTAGTCAAAAAAAATTGTAAGTTCAAATAACTAAATAATGCCAAAGGATAAAATAAAAATATAAAATAGAGAAATCGAATAAATAAAATTAGAGTCGGAAATACATCAGGTCATTACAATAATAGTCGAAATACCATCATGTCAACAGATAACAATCAAAAACAAAATGTCAATATTATAAAATTAAGGTCAAAATGCCAAATGTCACTAAAATAATAATCAAAATACAGTCATGACTGACGGCCTGCCTCTCTGTGCTGCCGTCACGACGTGACACTGGCAGAATAGTCGGAACCGGCTCAGTTGCCACAAGCACTAATAGTCAAAAAATAAAATGTCAATAAAATAAAAGTCAAAATTAAATTAAAGTCATCATGCCATTAAAATAATAATCAGAATACAATCATGTTAAAAGATAATGTGAATCAAATACAAAATGTCAATAATACAAAAGCAAAATTAAATAAATGTAAAAGGTAGAAAAGGTCAATCCAGTTTGAAATCATCGTTAAAGAAATCATTAGCAATATATTTCCGAGTGCAGGGTTTAAAGGAACCTAACTAACCTAACGGGGGGGGGGGGGGGGGTGCCCCAAGTCCCGATTATGGGGGCAGAGATACTTCCCTATGTTCATCATCATCATCATCATCTCAGCCGAAAGACGTCCACTGCTGGACATAGGCCTCCCCAAAGTGTCGCCACATTGACCGGTCCCTTGCTACTCGCATCCACCGGATTCCCGCAACGTTCACCAGGTCATCGGTCCACCTAGTGGGAGGTCTTCCAACGCAAGAAGAATTGCTAAACTTAAGTGGCAGTGGGCAGGGCACATTGCTCGCAGAACGGATGGCCGATGGGGCCGAAAAGTTCTGGAGTGGCGACCGCGAACCGGAAGACGATGCGTTGGAAGACCTCCCTATGTTCAGTTGACAATAATTCGAGACATTACAATATCGCGAGAAATATACGTTATATTGTAATATAACGTGTTTGACAATTTTACGGTGACATAAATATATTACGAGATAATGTAGCTTTTCGTTAGTTAAAAGAATTTGTTGAATTGGATCAGCCGTTTGAAGATTATCCCATACATACAAACTTACAATTTTTAACATTTCTACACTAATATCATAAGAGGAAAAAATTGTATTATTGTGTGTATGTTTGTAATGGATAAACTTAAAAACTTTTGTGCTGATTTTAAAAATTCTTTCAGCATTGGAAAGCTACATTCAACCTGAGTAACAATAGGCTATATTTTATCCTCGTACTCCCACGGGAACGAGAACTATGCGGGTGAAACAGTGTGACGTTCGCTAGTTTATAATATTAGTATAGACTAGCTAGACGTGACCTTCGTCCACTTGATATTTTAACATATATGGTTGAATTTAGATTTATTTTCGTAATCTGTTCTATCGCTCATGCAGCATTAACCTTAGAATATTCTTGGTTTGTCTATGCCTGTCCGCTTATATTTTATTAGTTTTATCATTCTCTTATTTAGAAGTTACAGGGACACACACACACATTTTATCACTTTGGAAGTGTCTCTCGCGCAAACTCTTCAGTTTAGAAAAAAATGAAACCTCAATATCATTTTTAAAACCTATTCATAAATATCCCACACGTATGGGTTTGATGGAAAAATATTTTTTGAGTTTCAGTTCTATGTATGGGGAACCCCCTAAATTTTTGTGTAAAAATCTTAATGCGGTTCACAGAATACATCTATTGTGTTTGTTGGTTGTTGAATTAAAGACACCGTTGGGAAGACTTGGTTTATTACATAGGACACATAGTAGTCGACATCACAGACGGGGTTCACAGTTAGACAGTCATCAGCACAGAGTATATAATCACTACGTTTAAATGAAAATGAAGTGTAATGAAGTTTTGACAACAAACAACATGGCTGACACTTGACGGGATATTGCAAGAAAGAGAAACCCCACTGAGGGATTGTGATAGCAAATCGACCATTATTTGGCACGTAAAGTCCATAGATAAAAAAATTGTTCCGAGTTGCGACAAACTGCCATTAGGCAAGTGAAGACCATCATAGACAAGACATTGATAATGATAGTGATGTGTATACTAATTACATACTAATTAGTGATGTTACAACAACTTCTACTTACCGAGTTTCAACAGCATAGCTCTTATAGTTTCGGGAAAAAGTGGCTGTGACATACGGTCGGACAGACAGACAGACAGACATGACGAATTTATAAGGGTTAAATGCCATTTGGCTACGGAACCCTAAAAAACCAGACTAGTAGTTTTGGTTTTGCACAAACAAATGTTGACTGCAGCGCCCTTGGTGAGTTGCCACCGTAGCATCTATCTTAACACATCCAACCCATCAATGAAAATTGCATTAAAATTGAACTAGTCGTTTTTGAGAAAAATGCCAACATGGATTTGCACAAACAAACAAACACTAAACAAACAACCTCTCATCTCAAACGCTTAAACCGTCTCCGTTTCGTCGTGGGTTTATATCCAACTTTTATGGTCATGGCACACTATACAAGCACCGCACCGGCACTGCCATCGCTCTAACCCAGCAATTAACTTGCCATTCAAATTAGAGCATTAAATCGTGTATCATACAGCTTATTTCATAATGTCCATATGAAAAAGCTTACGGCGACCGCGCGCCGTCTGCGCGTCGCAAGCTAGCGGACTGCGTGCTTATACCGTGCCGACCGCATGCTGGCTACGCGCCGACTCCGAGTTGCCCACGGTTGCCTGCGAAACAACCTACAGTTACTTAATTGGTTAAAGAGCCCACGGTACTAAACCTAGTTCGATAAGAATCCCAGATGAATTTTTTATACGGTCACGTTAACACTTGAGGTTAATCTCATATTCGTTATCAGCAACTCCAAAAACCATCAACGACCCAGGGTGAAAAAAAAAAAAGATTCTGAAACATTTCTCCGACATTCGTTTCGCCGTTGATCGGTTCACCGACAGAACGATTCACTTTTCATTTTTTCTCCGACAAAACTTTTCAACGACGAACGATTCGCCGACAGAACGATTCACTTTTCATTTTTTCTCCGACAGAACTTTTCAATGACGAACGATTCGCCGACAGAACGATTCACTTTTCATTTTTTCTCCGACAGAACTTTTCACCGGCGAGCGATTCGCCGACACAACTGTTCATCTGCTCCTGGGTTATAAAACATAGGTATTCGACATGTAGACCTGTTTCCGTTTATTGTTTTAAAGAAATACACACAAAATACAATCAATAATACAATATAATACTAATACATAAAATGAAACACTGGACACCTTGCCCGCGCCCCTAGCCCGAATAAAACATACATTTTTCTAAAAAATAGTTATTTTCATACATCTCTGTAAGTACCAAAATCCACCTAAGGGAGCCAGTCAAAAATGAAAACGTTGATATCTTCTATTCTAGACGTGCGATTTTGAAGCTGTTTTCGGCTTTTCTAGACCAAACTAGGCGTCCGCCTGTGTTCTGACCATATCGTGCGCACACGCGCGTCTGGACTCCATCCCTTATTTTCAGAGAAATTCCTTAAAATTAATGGTTTTTCCAAATTTTCTTTCACATTTCAATTTAGATTATAGTTGCAATAGTCCTCACCCTTCTTCCCTGAATTCTGGTCCGCGTTCCGTGTCCCGGTCTCCAGGTTGTGGGGTGAAATTCCAATTTTTTTCTTTCGAAAACTGGTTTTTTGACCAAAACTCAAAATTTTTGTTCGGCACCTAACAAGTTTTATTCCAAAATTCGCTAGCCCGTCTCTGGACACCTCGCCCGCGCCCCTAGCCCGAATAAAACATGCATTTTTCTAAAAAAAAAATATTTTCATACATCTCTGTAAGTACCAATATCCACCTAAGGGAGCTAAACGGAGGGCACGCCACGATAGTGGCGGTAAGTCCCCTCTTTGAGGAGTAGCTGGAGAGGCGACACGGCGTCCTCACCTTCCGCCTGACGCAGGTCCTCACCGGACACGGATGTTTCGGGAGGTACCTGCACCGAATCGGGCGAGAGGAAACGCCCGGGTGTCTCCACTGCGAGGATCGACCGGAGGACACGGTGGAGCACACGGTGGAAGTCTACCCTGCGTGGGCGGAGCACCGCCCGTGTCCTCGTAGCGGCGATCTCTCGCGTCCGGCCCTGGTTCAATCCATGGTCTGGAGCGAGACGGAATGGGAAGCCGTCACTTCCTTCTGCGAAGCAGTCATGCTAGCGAAGGAGGTGGCGGAACGAGAGAGAGAGAGAGATCCTCTTTTCCCGGCTGCCGCGGGAGACGCACCGGGCGTCGGGGCCACGTCGTAGCTACCGGCCACCGTAGATGCGGGCCTGTGGACGGTTGGCTATGGGCTAGCTAGCCGTCCGTCCGTCTAACGACGACGACAGGCCGTGTCGACGGCGCGTTCGTGTTCCACGCGCGCCTAAAAGAGATGTCAGCATAAGGGGAGGGGCCCGCAAGGGCCGAAGCCTGCCGGGGTTGCGGGCCTGTTCGAAAGAGATACCGCGGCCCCGGAACATAAAGGGCGAGGAAGGAACATGGATGGGTTTTAGTCAGTAAGAGTCTGACACTCCCTCCCGCTCCGCCCAGAGTGGGAGAAGTCATTTGATGATTTCCCATCCTAAAAAAAAAGGGAGCTAAACGGAAACAGGTCTACATGTCGAATACTTATGTTTTATAACCCAGGAGCAGATGAACAGTTGTGTCGGCGAATCGCTCGCCGGTGAAAAGTTCTGTCGGAGAAAAAATGAAAAGTGAATCGTTCTGTCGGCGAATCGTTCGTCATTGAAAAGTTCTGTCGGAGAAAAAATGAAAAGTGAATCGTTCTGTCGGCGAATCGTTCGTCGTTGAAAAGTTCTGTCGGAGAAAAAATGAAAAGTGAATCGTTCTGTCGGTGAACCGATCAACGGCGAAACGAATGTCGGAGAAATGTTTCAGAATCAAAAAAAAATGCGTTTGCGTTTGCGTAACTGTAAAGTTTAACGAGAGTTTTTTTATTCTGATTTTTTTAATTTTCCGTCATGAGTGTCGTTTATCGCTCGCATGAACATGTAAAAGGAATACGTAAAACAAACGTAGTGTGCCGGATGAAAAACAAAGTGATTTTTTAAATTAACAAAAGTACGAAAACAACAATCAGCTGCGTGGGTAGCGGTGCAAAAACAATCGGTCATCTGGGTGCGGACAGAGGAGTTCTGTCAACTGGACCCTGAAAAAAACTGTGCATTACTCGAATAATGTTTCTTAATTGCGTCAGCCTGGCGGTTTTTCCATCGTTACCAACCGCATCTGATTGTTGTTACATTTGATAAATTTAAACAATCACTTTGTTAATTTTCATCCGGCGTACTATAACTTTATTTTACGTGTTTCTTTACTAAGTTAATGCAAGCGGCAGACGCGTAATCCCCCTCTACCATGCAACATTTTCAAGCCCAGTATGATGTAAACTATTAATGGAAAGAGTTTCAGCCGGCGTACTGTTTTTCACCACTTCTGTAACCTCCCTATCTCACAACCACGGCGGGTGCCTCAGCTGACGATGGGTTCACTTGTCCAAATCTATTGAACAAGATCACTATCTAAAATGCAACGCTACCTCTCGGACTATCACAGCAAGCGCACGGAATGCGAGCTTACGCCTCACGGCTGGCGCGCGTACCTCGTGTGTACGCCTCGCTGAAGACGCGTGGTAAGCGCGCCGTAGCCTATATTCGAGGCAACACCGGTCAACAGCTGTGCTGTGCTGGTGCGGTGCTTGAGGGCTTTTTAGATAATTTTCTATAGACAGTTTTAAAAATACCTTACTTAATTTTATTTTTGTAACTGATAACCGTAGTTATTATATACTCTGTGGTAACTGGTAACTGACGTCAACTCTGTGACTGACGTTGTCACCTTAAATGTATTCCGCGAAAAATATATTTGTTGATTGTTTTCTATTTTCCACTAAACTTACGGACTTTTTTAAACGAAATTCAAAAGCCACTCACTATTTTGGACAAAACTCTTCACCTAGAAAAGTACCTATTTTTGACTTCTGCTAACATTTTCCCAACTATGTTGAGGTCGGCGTCCATGCTAACAGGATGCAGCTGAGTTCCAGTATACATCCCAGTTACTGGGTAACAGGATACACCTTGGTGAAATGAGTTGACAAACTATTGAGCTGGTGGACTGACAAAGATCTCCAGCTGGGTCATACAGTTTGAGTGGTTTAGTTTCTACTAACTATGACCGAAGGAAATCTTTCCCATAAGTTTTCCCTATTTTCATCTAGCTAAGGATTGATTTTTGAAAAGTGTGAGACCATTTGCCTTGCAGACAAAAGACTAAAATAGGTGTGTTGAAAAATTTTAAACATTTTTTTGTTCAAAACTTCTTAGAGTTACAGTCCGTGCCACGAAAGATGAGATCATGATACCTGTCACTCCACTTGTATACGATTTAAAGCATTATTTACATGATGCCATTTTCTTCAACATACAAGTGCAATAATTGAATGCAATCAAATGATTGCATTCAATTATTATTCATTCATTATTTGTCAATAACTGCGCTTAAATAAGCACAGTTATTGACCTTCAAGAATTGCAAGCAACTGTTTACACGCGGTTACTAAACTTAAAAACTTAAAAGCAAAATATTATATTATATTAGCAACACTCACTCATTGCACTCGCATGTGCAAATGAAGAGAGAAGAGAACCCAATTGATTACAAAAATTGCATAAAAAATGATTGTGTAAGTATACCAAGAACAGTTTTAAATGGGAAAGTTGCCTAAAAGAGCAAGAATAAGACATGTTGTTTAGACGATGCCAGTCATTTATTGCTTCAATATCATTGTATGTAACAGGCGGTAAACTTGCATCGCGTAAATGGGCTTTAATTGTGTAACGAAATACTGCTTTCGAGATATATCTCAAAAGAAGTATTTCGTTATCACCTATAGGAGAATAGGTGATGTGCATGTCATAAACCATCTTCCTATTTTGTCTTCATATCCTCGAAGCACAATCAAGATTTCACAAAGTTTCACTCGTTTTAAGTGGTGTGAGAGGTCTTAGTTTTGATGGTTACTATGTTACTTTATTAGAATAAACGTCGCCAGAAATTTCACAGAATAGATAGAAAAGGGAGGCCTTTGCCCAGCAGTGGGATACAAAGTAGGCTATCAAAAAATAGAATAGAATACTATCATGTACACCATTAGAAACAAGTCTGCCTAACCTATCTAGGACTACAGGCGTGATGTTAAGTTATGATGTTTCTAAATGTTACTTAATAACGAAGTCATTTTAGCAGACACAGGCAATCGTCTACGTAGTACCATGACGACAGGGAGACCCTACGAGAGCTTCAGCGAGGGTCGGATAGGCCTTCAACCATTTATTATAGTCTGTCCGTCATGTCACGAATGGATAGTCACGAAAGTTGAACGTACACCTTCGTGGAAAACCCATGTGTTTGCTGCCGGACTTTTTTTAATGTAAGTATTAAACTTTTATTCACATCCTTAACACTGGCTGCCACTCAAAAGACTGCAAACAGTCGTGATGACAACTTGATGGTAATGGCCCACTACACAAGCACCAACACCGCAACAGCACCGCACCAGTACCACACCAGCACCTCACCAGCATAGCTGTTGCCCGGTGTTGCCTCAAATTTAGGCTACGGCGCGCTTACCAAGCGTCGTCAGCGAGGTGTAAGCACGCGGTCCGCGAGGCGTAAGCTCGCAGTCTGTGCGCTGGCCGTGATATTTCGGGAGAGAGCGTTGCATTTTAGATTATGTTTTTACGTTGATTGGTTGCCATCTCGTTCTATAAATCTTGAATGACTGATAAGAGAACCCAGCGTCAGCTGAGGCATTCGCGGTGGTGGGGTAGGTTTGGGAGGTTATGGAAGTTGTCAAAAAAAAGTTATTGTACGGTGGCTGAAACTTTTTTCATAAATATTTTACATCATACTGAGGAGGAGCTCGTGGCTAAGCCGGGCTTGCCTGGGTTGATCTGTGGATGGGTGACCACCCTTACATACCGAGTTTCCTCCGTGACTCGGAAAGCACGTCAAGTCGTTGGTCCCGACGATCATTTGTCCATCTTTGACAGTCGTTACAGGTAGTCAGTGGCCCCAAAAGTCTGACACCAGTCTTACGAGGTGGTATCGTATTTCCCAGTATGAACTAGGTTGTGGAGGTCAGATGGTATTCAGCTGCATCTGGTTAGACTGGGAGCCGACCCCAACATAGGGAAAAGGCTAGGCAGATGATGAATTTATATCATACTGACCTTAAAATATTACAGCTGCATGGTGGAGGGCGATTATGCATCTGCCGCTCGCATGAACTTGTAAAAGAAACACGTAAAATAAAGTTATACGAGTAGTACGCCGAATGAAATTTAACAAAGTGATTGCTTAAATTATCAAAAGTACATAAACAACAATTAGCTGGGTTTCTTTTACAAGTTTATGTAAAAGACCGCTACCCACGAAAACCCATGAAGTAAAATAAAAAAATCTCTCGAAAGATTATCAACCGAAGATACTGCTTACGTTGTAACGCATTATATGGGGTTGGAGCGGTGCCGGTGCGGTGGTTGTGTTGTGTGTGTCGACGCACGCTGTCCATCGCTAACCGTATACAGTTGCAATTGCACACTAACTGTATGCGGTTGCTGTACACGACTGCAGCCCACAGCGTGAAGTTGACATCATGACTGAACGAAGTCGAACGTACAGCTGCATGCAGTTGAATATATCGAATGCGCGCGGTTGCTGCGATGCCTTCCGTCTGTTGGCAGCTTTAAAATCATGTCGAAACCACAACCGGTCTATCATTCCTCCTGCTGCAGCACTTCACTTTTAATCATAGTCTTGATTGTGTGAACTGTTCACTATTGGTTCATCAATTTTGTCATACTCTAGACCAGACTTACACCATGTTTGTTGCTGTCTCAAAAACACCTGACCACTGCGCTGTCCTACTTAACTTCTATTTGCATCTGTCTGTCATAATCACGTGATGACTGTGAGTGTGTGTTGCCGTGACTTTATATAGAAAGAAGGTTAGACAGATTTGTAAAATTATTTAACATCCACCCTTATTCTGGAGTCTGTCATCCCACGATCATGCATGGCGCTTGCAACAGCGCCGAAATATCGAAAGTTCACAATAATTGAAAATTTCTGAGGATACCTTGTAAATGACCTGTGTAAAGTTAACAATTTTTTTTGTGTTTTGATTTTTTGTTTTCAGATTTTGGCCCAGTGTGTGCTTACCCTACTGTACGTACAGCTTCTACAACGCTGAGCACTACTGTCCATTCTGTAATGCTCTTATTGGCAGTTATACCTTCTAAACCTTACAAATAATTTGAGATAATACGAGTAACTATGCAGGGTGTAAACCACCTCATCACAAAGTCGTTAACCAAGCATTCTGTACATCAAACTAAGTAACTTTACGCAAAAATTATTGATGGGAAACAACTTTTCAACCGACTTCCAAAAAGAGGAGGTTATCAATTCGTCTGTATTTTTTTTTTGTTTTTTATTTTGTGTTTGTTACCTCAGATCTTTCGACTTTTTTTGTTTGAAAGCTGGTGCTTCCTGTGTGGTCCCATTTTAATTTGCTGAAGATCTGATGCTGAACTTCGTAAATATACAATGGAACTCTTCAAAAATACACAGCAAATCTGCAGTGATTGCTGCAATCGCTTGCAGGTTAATTGGTTATACTATATCATGACGGAACATCACGCCTGTATGCTCAGAGGGTGTACGCAGATGTGTAAATTACACCCAGATTTCGAAAGTGTTTGTTACCTCAGAACTTTCGACTGGGTGAATCGATTTTAATGGTTCTTTTTTTATTTGAAAGCTGGTTTTTTCTGTGTGGTCTAATACTCATCAAATCAGTATCTGATGATGGGATTCTGGAGAAATAGGGAGAACTCTTTAGGGGGAATTTTATAGGCACACTAGAAGAGATTTGGGTAGTTTTAGGAAGTTTTCTTTCTCGAAGTGATCCTATTTCAATTTGATGAAGATTTGATGAAGATCTGATGAAGAACTTCGGAGATATGCAACGGAACTCCTCAATAAATAATAGCAAATGTACTGGGATTGCCGAAATCTCATATTTGTCTATTGTTTACACCAGTTCATAACCTAAAATCACACCAGTACGCTGTGAAGGGGTAAGCACATGTGAACCACTCAAAAGTGAAAAACAAAAACGTTTTTACAAAAAATAAAACCGACTTCAGAGAAAACAAAAAAGTGAAAAATAACTTCAGGCAAAACGCTTCAGAAGTCGGTATCGTATTTTTCACTTTTTTGTTTTTTTGAGGTTATAAATCATGTTTTGTGGTAGAACTCAATGTAGCGCACTTAAAATATTGTGCTGATGGATGGATTGAATAGTACGGGTGTCGTCGAGGTATTAAAAGTTAAAATCTTACAAAATAGTAGTTTATGCGACTGTGCATAATGAAGGCCATTACATAACAAGTGTGGGATTAAGAAACGAGCCGAAGGCGAGTTTCTTAATAGCATCACACGAGTGTTGTAATGCCTAATTATATATAGTTGCATACACTTCTTTATCTACCCAAATATCATAAGGGCTCTATGATGGGTTCATGAACCATAGGGAAATGACCAGCATTGTTACTTGGCCCTTGATTTTTGTGGTAACAGGTTATTAGTTGCATTCGTCGCTACATTTACGATATCTGGCGGAGTGTTCATGTCAATTTCTGAGTCACTATCACTCATTTTCGACAGAAATAAAGAACTTGTCAAAAAATTTGTCTACTCGTAACTGGAAACGAACAAATGACAGCTCGAAAACTCGAAATGGCGGCGTGGCAGCGTTTCGGATATCTGTCATTTTTTTTTAAATCATAGGCAAACGAACAAAGTCACTATTCTTTTGTCACTCGAGATCAAAATGTCGTGCGATTTATAATTAAAATCATACTGAATTGGGGTTTCGTATCGATATCTGATTTAATGTAGATAGGTACTAGAATAGCACACTCACTTGAATTTGACACCTGTTCCAAATTTAAACTCATAACCTACTGTTTTCAGTAGGTTATGAGTTCATTACAGTTCCGTTTATTTCTGCTGGTTGGTAATGCTGGCCGTTGCTTTTATACAGGGTGGTGATGACAATACGACAATAAATTAAACTACGCATACCTCAAGACGTTCCTAACAAACAAAAAAAAAATCGTTTGAAAATATCAAGTAGTTAAGTCACAGGAAATTATTTTTCACCTTCAACATTTGCTACATGATGTATCTGATTTTAAGGAAGCACTAACAGGTTAACGACCCCTTGCCAACTCGCTATTTAAAAACTTTCGCTAAATTTGATTTACTGCAAATTAGACCTTAAACCAGGCCAATAAGAGTCATAAAGAGTATCCTTAGAGTTAGATTTTGTCTGTTTTTTTTTTTTTTTATTTCGGTTTTGGGTTTTCATAATTGTGTAGAATTATTCCTATGAACTAGTATTACGCGTGTTTTCATTTATTGTCGTATTGTCTTCTCCACTCTGTATATGGTTTTTGAACGCATTAGAGAGGGATTATGATATTTGGGTAGATAAAAAGTATTAAAAAAAAACTGTCAAAAAATTTGTAAGTTTGACCACCCAGAACAAAAAAATGTACGCAATGATGGGGAGAACAAGTGCCTTTCGGCTTCGTGAAGAGGTGTTTTACACCCTTTATGCACCCAGTATATTAAGTAGTTTTCAAGTTTGAAATCCGTTCACATTCGCTTACAAACTGTTGATTTGTAAATCACATACTAGGTCTATTTTCACCGAAAAGATAACCGTCTGATTATCTAAAAACAACTTTCACTGTGACATGTTCCCATAAAAAAATGCGTTTAAACAGCTGTTTTAGACAATCAGTCGGTCATCTTTTCTGTCATCTTTTTGGTGAACATGGACCTTAGTCAGCTTAGTACATCGAGTATCAACGGATTACTTCCAGCACTGGAAGTTCTAAAAAATGGATGTAATATTATGAATGTTAAGTGATTCATTTTATAAGTAAACTGCATATTATGTAATTTAAATAAATATCAGAGAATTAAATTATTCTTCTATAATGATCCAGCCCTCCCTCTCATAGAGAGAAGGTCTGTATACCAACAGTGCCGTGTCGACGGCGCGTTCGTGGTCCACGCGCGCCTCAAAAAGATGTGAGCACATTGAAGGGGCCCGTAAGGGCCGAAGCCTGCCGGGGTTGCGGGCCTATTCGAAAGAGATACCGCGGCCCTTTATGTTCCCATAAAGGGCGAGGAAGGAACATAAATGGGTTTTAGTCAGTAAAAGTCCGACACTCCCTCCCGCTCCGCCCAGAGTGTGAGAAGTTATTTGATGATTTCCCATCTGAAACGGGAGTGCAATAATACTTTCTTAGTAAAAGTAGTCTAAAGTAATTAAGAAAGTAGTAATAAGTTATAAAATCTTGGACAAAGTTTTTCACTTTCACAGCTCAATCTTAGTCAAAATGTATGGTTTCCCGCCATTCACTGTCATTCGCTCGCTTTGACAACTTTGGCTCCAAATGGCGATGGCTTGGCTTGGCTTGACATGGCTGTACCGTGTACACAATGGCGTGGCATGTGGCGTTGGTCAATATAATACTGGAGCGTTACAGTCGGCCATCCTGTAACAATTGCTCCCGCAATGAAGCACACGATTTTCATTAGCTTTCTAATAGATCAACCAAGTCTTCCGTCTCCAGCTGCTCATCAGAACTGCTGGCACTGTCAGATACAGGAGCTATGCTACGATAAGGTCGCAGAGTCTGCTGAAACAAGCCCCGTAAAGTTTTTATAACCCCTTAAACCCTTAATACTCCTGATCCCGTACCTGTCATTGCCAACAACTTTAGTTATTATATAGGGGCCTGAATACAAGTCATCTAGCTTTGTGTTGACTTTAGAAGCAGTACTAGTAGGCGCATGCCTCCATAAAACCAACTCTCCTTATAAACATGACAATTTTTGCGACGCTTATCAAAATTATGTTTTATCCTAGCGCTAGCTGTCACCGTCAGGATGGCTGGTTGTCTGCATCAGTCCGCGTTATGGTGGTGACCAACAATTGCTACCTATTCGCTACCCATTGCTACCTATTGTTAATGAATTGCTACCTAACTTGGAAAATAATTATAGAGACTTTAAAATGACCAGCCATTCTGATGTCAGGATGGCTGGTCAACTCTCCGTGTAAGTAAACTATTCAAATTCATGTTATTATTTTAACTTGAGTAATTGCTACCTGATTGCTACCCTTACGTATTTCAATGTCCACCTTGTAGCTTTAACAAGCAAAAAGTTATGATCGTTTGAGACTTTTACAGGGACTGGATTTAGGTTATTGAATAAAATAATATTTTAAACTATTACAATAACGTCCCTTTTCATTGAAAAATACCGACCAAATATAGTAATTAACTAGTTCACCCACGCAATTTCGTCTGCGTCACATAAGAGAGAAAAAGCTTACAAAAGGAATACATTTTTCCCGTTTTTGCAACATTTTTCATTTATGCTCCGCTCCCATTAGTCGTAGCGTGATTATATATGACCTATAAACTTTCTCAATTAATGGTCTAACCAACACAAAAATATAGTTTCAATTCCAACCAGTAGTTCCTGAGATTAGCGCGTTCTATTAACCAAACAAACAAACTCTTCAGCTTTATAATATTATTAGTAGGTATAGATAGCACTTCGCCAGCGACTTCGTCGGCGAATTTGATAGCTTGACTAATTTGCATGAAATATAATTTATAGCCTTATAATATACGTCCTGATAATTTGGCTGTCTTTCGGTGAAAAACTGATCAAAGCTAAACTAGCTTAGCTCTTGGTCTGCAACCCGCATTATTAAGAGGGTCCCGTTGGTGGATAGTTCTGAAAAAAAAATTTTAACAGGAACAAAAATGTGCTATGAAAAAATCAAAATATTTAATGTCGTTTGCATCCACTGCATAGGAAACTAACCGCACGTAGCCACTTATGAGCCGCGCGGCTACCTATTCCATAGATGCGCACACACCTCTCCCGTTGCTTGCTGCCAGCCCCGTGCGTTTTTTTTTTAATATCTGGCAACACTTTCTCCCTAAATGTAGCCTAAGCGTCAAAATCAGTTCAAACTTCGAGGTCCGTTTTTTCCGGCAATTTAGCTCTAAATTAGAATTTTTGAGAAGTGTTTTTCGTCTGACGAGCACAAAAATCTTGTACGTACGTAACGGTCCTTATTTATGTGAGTAGACTATATTTCTGATATAATGATGTTATAAACAGTGTATAAAAACAAAACTTTCTACTAGTTTTGCATCTCTAAACTAGGTGGGAAAAATCTTCCCTACATAATATCCGTTTCGGTAAATACTAAGTGGGAAATTAATTACCTTAGTTTACCCCTTTCGCGTTCATTGTTTATCAATTTTTGTTCATATATTTTTATTTTAAAATAAAAATATGAGGCTCCTGTTTTGTTTCCATTTTGGGATTATTACTTTTTGTGCAATAAACATCCTTCTAATTTCTATGATTTTATTTTTTTCTAAATATTCAGGTACGTGCAAAAATCAAGTAAAGTCAAAGGCAACAACTAGTCATTCAGAACAACTAGGCATTGCAGTAAAGGGTAGGAAATAATTTATGTGGCTACTTTTTTTTTTACACCTTGTGTCGGTTTTAGCAAGGGTTTTGTAAACATCTCTAATTGCAGACCAAGAGCTAAGCTAAGTTAGTTTAGCTTTAATCAGTTTTTCACCGATAGACAGCCAAATTATCAGCAAGTATGGCAATAAATTATATTTCATGGAAATTAGTCAAGCTATCAAATTCGCAGACGAAGTCGCTGGCGAAGTGCTATCTACATACTCTATACGTACTAATAATATTATAAAGCTGAAGAGACTGTTTGTTTGGTTAATAGAACGCGCTAATCTCAGGAACTACTGGTTGGAATTGAAAATATATTTTTGTGTTGCTGTGACCATTTATCGAGAAAGTTTATAGGTCATATAAAATCACGCTACGACCAATGAGAGCTGAGCATAAATGAGAAATGTTGCAAAAACGGGAAAAATTTATTACTTTTGAAAGCTTTTTCTTTCTTATGTGACGCAGACGAAATTGCGTGGGTCAACTAGTTAATTACTAAATTGGGTCAGTGTTTTTCAATGCAAAGGGACGTTTTTGTAATAGTTTAAAATATTATTTTATTCAATAACCTAAATCCAGTCCCTGTAAAAGTTTCAAACGATCATAACTTTTTACTTGTTAAAGCTACAAGGTGGACATTGAAATACGTGAGGGTAGCAATCAGGTAGCAATTACTCAAGTTAAAATAATAACATGAATTTGAATAGTTTACTTAATTTCATTTTAAAGTCTCTATAATTATTTTCCAAGTTAGGTAGCAATTAATTGACTATAGGTAGCAATGGGTAGCAAATAGTTAGCAATTTTTGGTCACCACCATGACGCGGACTGATGCAGACAACCAGCCATCCTGACGGTGACCGCTAGCTTTGTCTATACGTGCACTGGCCTTGCCACGCTTAGGCCAAGCGTGGCAAGGCCAGTGCACGTATAGTGCACGGGTTGGTTCAGTTATTCGGCCTGGGATGGTTACATCACACACAGGCCTACTACTACGCGCAAACATTAAATCATAAGGTTTAAACCCGATAGTCTTATTTAAAGTATTATTTATACCCCAAATCACATCGGGTAGACGATTAGACCAGCTATTAGCGGCCTCGCTAGGGTCAGTTGCTTGTAGGGCATTTAGTATTGTGCGATTAGTGCGCTCAACTTGTCCATTGGCACGCGGACAGGCAATTGCATTCAACGTATGTCTAAATTGCTGATCTGACGTAAACTTCTTAAAATACCTACTAGTAAATGCCTTGCCATGGTCAGTTACTACTCTATCCGGATAACCAAATAAGGAAAACATTCTTTTGAGGATTCTAATAGTTTCTACAGAATTAACTGATCGACTACACTCTGCAATAACAAATTTTGAAAAAGCGTCAGTAATGACTAGCATATATTCATAACCTTTCTTTGTCCTACAAAACGGGCCTAAATGGTCAACATGTACTGTTCGGGCGCCTCCGACCACTCGGCAATCTTCGGCTGCTGTCGGATGACGGCGGGCGACGGCGAGAGGTGCGGCGTGCGACGTGCGGGACGCGGGCCACGAGCGCACTTCGCTACCGATCTCTGAAGACGACGCGCGCGCACTTTTCTTACGTTTACCAACATCATTTTTGTACCTATTTTGGATTATACTACTTTTAAATTACAGTCCACTGCTTTTTGAGTTAAGTCCTTAGCTAGGTCCCTAACAAATGGTCCTTCGAGCCTCTTTATAGTCGCGTTTGGTTTAACCACTTTCGGCGGCAACTGGCATTACGACGTTGGTGAACTTTGGACAAGAAAACTTGAATTCGATGCGTCACCGGAGCAACGGTTTTTTCTACCGAAGTCGATAGAACAAAGGAAGAACAGGAACTGGACTAGACTGTATTTCAGCAAGTCTTGATAACGACGCCGGCGCTTATTACATCGACTGGATTAGACGATTTACGCCGAGTCATCGCTTGGAAGAATTTCAGGACAGGTTTCTTGAGGATAAGGATTCGGTATTGTGTGAGTCTGTTCCAATTATATTCCTTCTATATCCTTTTCTGCCCTTTCAAACATAAACTTGTGTTTTTATTCCGTTAAATTCAAATTATTTTCCGTTATTCACGTTCATATTTGAGTCAATACTTAAGTGTTAACATTAGCTATCCCTTTCATTCTTGTGCACTGCTTACGCTTACGCGCTTGCTCACTACACTAAACTATCAGGCTGTGTATCGTTACGTAGGTGCATGCGACTGTGTGCGCAACAGCTGAGCGGTCATTGACCGGTGACGTTCATCAAGGTCACGCGGCTATTCATTCACTTTTTATGTGTTTAGTTTAAACTTAACTGCCAATTTCTTCACGAAACTTTGCTACGCATAATCAATTTAGTGTTGATATTACCTATTGATTTTCTTACTGGATTACGCTATGGCCTCTTTAGACGTATTGATGAGAAAACGAAGTGCCATTAAGGCAAAGATTACAAATTTCAACAATTACATGAATGTGCTTGTTAGTTGCAAGACTATTTCCGACATTCAACGCTTAGAGTTGGAGAGCCGCTTTAAAAAATTTGAAGCTACATACGATGAATTTAACAATTTACAGATGGACATCGAGGTGCTTTCGGATGATCCCGGCGAGGCGTACGCAGAGAGAGCTAAGTTTGAGGACCGTTACCATGCACTCGTGGCGCAGGTGAACAGCCTGCTTGCCAACGACGACAGCGGTGACTACGGGTCTGTAACAGGCTCGGTGAACAAACAATCAGGTGAATCGTTCTAACAACGTAACTTTATACGCTTACCTAAAATAGATTTGCCTAATTTTAATGGTGGTTATCAGTACTGGCTTGAGTATAGAGATACATATTTGTCACTAATCCATAACAGTAGTTGCATAGATGCAATTAGTAAGTTCCACTACCTCCGTGCATCGCTTAAAGGCGATGCCTTAGAAATAATTAAAAATATTGATTTTAAAGGTGATAATTATCAAATGGCGTGGAAGTTACTATGCGACCGCTTTGATAATAGTAGGCTTTTAGTAGATACTCATCTTAAGGCTTTACATAGTGTAGACTGTAGTACACAAGAATCATCCCAATCGTCTCGTTACGGCTTTCGTGCGAGGTAGTCGTTTGCTAATTACTCGAGCCGCGCGCGCACCAGTACGTTGTTGTTATTATCTGCGCGTAGCTGCGGTAGCTATACCCAACGTGTATGTATATACCGTTGGGTCGACTCGCTGCGCGCAATAGCTAACGAGGTATGGTGATTAGCTTTACGCGATGAATGAAACCAAAGAAGATCATGTGTATGCTACTTGTAGTGCGAATATGGGGCCGAGCAGCAGTCCGTGGAGTGACTTAGTAGAACAAGATTTAGAAGCGACACAATACCAAGAGGAAGTTAATATGCAGATGGAGGGTGAAACTAGGTTGGAGAAGAGGAAAGGAGAGGACGATGATACAGAATGGACCAAGGTAGAATCAAGGCAAAAAAAGAAGTACAAGACTAACATAGATAAAATAGAGATATACATATCATATAGCAAAGAATTGCCTAAGCAATTTGCTTTGGCCAGATTATTTAAAGATAGCGGCATCACCGATATTTTAAGGGTTAAATATATTAACCCATACAAAGTCCGCCTCGATATGGATAATGAAGTAAGCGCAGAAAGATTAGAGAACTGTAAACAATTACTTGAGAAGGGCTGGCACATACAACGGGCTATGGAAAAGAGTCTGTCATATGGGGTTATAAGAAATGTGGATTTAGATTTAACCGATGAGCACGTACTTAACATAATAACATGCCCCATACCAGCCAAATTAGTGTCAATATTTCGACTTAATCGACGCAACTCGAAAGAAGGCTGGACGAAAAGTGAAGCCGTGCGTCTTTGCTTCAAGGGTTCCTACATACCACCGTATATATCTGTGGATGGTCTAAGGATTAAAGTGGATCCATACGTCTTTCCTGTGTCACAGTGCACCCAGTGCTGGAGGTTGGGTCATCCAACTAAAAGGTGTTCAAGCAAAGTTAGCTGTCCAAAGTGCGGAGAAAACCATGCTAACTGCGATACAACATCATTTAAATGTGTCAACTGTAACGGTGCAACATGGCTTTATACAAAGGTTGCCCTGCATTCCTCAAAGAAAAAAAGTTACGAGACATTATGGCGGAGTTCAACTGCACGTATAGAAAGGCCCTCACTATTTATGTAACACCAAGTTCTCCAACAGATGTCGCCCCTAAGATTTCGTCAATCAAAACGTTCCCTACGTTGCAAACTAATCCTCCGCCTGTACAAGAATCGACATCGTCGCACCGTGAAGCTACACCCTACGTTGAAATCGTTAAGACGAAAGCACAAATACACAAAGGGGAACAGGTCAAATCAGCCCCACAACCTTCGTCCAGAAAACAATGGAAACGTAAGGACGCTGCTTCTGACCGATCTGAATACGATCTTTTTGTAAATCCAGAGCCACAGGATACCAACAAACCGGAGGTGTTGATGGAGGAGGTTGAAGAAAAGAGAGAGAGAGAAGTGAACTTTGGAGAATTAATTGTAAGATTGAAAGAAATAATATTTTTGAAAAATACATCTTGTGTAAGTAAGATTACAAACGTTATAAAGTGTTGCGTCGAATGGATTATTTTAGTGGTGGTAGATAATATTTCAGATTGGCCTTTAATAAAACAGACGTTGGGTTTTTTTTTTGGGTAAAACATGACCAATAGCAGAAAAAATGTAAAATTGGATATACTTCAATGGAATGCGCAGAGTCTAAGGCCAAAGTTAATTACATTTCAAAATATTTTGCTACAGGAGAAGATCCACATTGCCACCGTTAGTGAAACCTGGTTGGAACCGGATAGCCAACTCAATGTGAAACATTATAATGTTTACCGTAAAGATAGGGAGGATGGTTACGGTGGGGTTGCTATCTTTGTACATAGATCGATCCAGTCAAGTATCTGTGAAGTTCAAACCTCAAGTCAGGGTATTGAACTATTGTGTGTTAAAGTATTTAATTGTGGTGAAATCGAACACATTATTGCGATATACTGTGCGCCAGCTGTGCGTACCAGCCAGCAAGATTGGGATTCAGTTTTTTCTTTACTTAACAAGAAAAGTCTTGTGGTAGGGGACTTTAATGGGCATCACACCAATTGGTCCTACAAGACCGATTTAAGAGGATCTCAAATATGTGAGGCTATTTTAGATAACGGTTTTGTAACCCTAAATGATGGTAAACCCACCCGTGTTAAGTTAATTAATAACCAAGTTCAACAATCCGCGCCCGATATTACCTTTGTCTCCTCTGATTTGGCGTTGTCATTTAACTGGGACGTTATGAACGAAACGCTTGGAAGTGATCACTTAATGATTAAAATATCGACCAGTCTCTATCTTGCACCTAGAAACACTTATCGACGGAACTTTAAAAACGCTGATTGGGATAGCTACAAAAACTTACTTGAAAAATTATTAACTAACTTTGAGGAGTCAGGCAATCTTCAAGCCGACTATGATAATTTTATCGAGTGTCTTAATTTGGCAGCAGACGTCCATATACCTTATATTAAATTTAACATGAACCCTGATAACGTCTTTATTCCCAAACCCTACTGGAGTGCAGACCTATCCAAATCAGTAGCAAAACGTAGATTAGCCCTTTCAACCTTTAGACGTAATCCTTCACCGAATAATCTATCGCTTCTTAATAAAAAAATAAGTGAGTCACAAAAGTTGATACGCAAAGCAAGGGATAAAGGATGGCAAGATTTTTGCACGTCATTAGACGGAACCACTTCATCAAATCAGATGTGGAATAAAATGAAATGGTTTAAAGGGCGTAGAAGTGCAAGGCAGCACGTTGATGGCGAGCGTGCCAATAAGCTACTTCGAAGTCTAACCCCTGATTATGCATCTCCGCACGACCTGTCATTTGTTTCTCATAACTCAAAGCTGGAGACACCAATCACAAAACAAGAACTTAATTGTTGTATTCGATCTAAGGACACGTCACCCGGTTGCGACAATATTTCGTACTCGATGATTAAATACCTCCCAGGGAACGGGAAATCTATTTTGTTATCGCTATATAATGGTTTCTTGTCAACCGGTTTTGTACCTAGTCAATGGCGTGACATCGCAATCGTTCCAATCCCTAAGCTCGGGCGCGATCCACAGTCTCACTCCTCACTCAGACCAATATCAATGTTATCGTGTTTGTGTAAAATATTCCACAGTATTTTAAATAATCGAATAGAATGGTTCATCGAAAAAAATAACATCTTATCGCCGTTCACTACGGGATTCAGGAAAAATCGATCTACAATGGACAATTTAGTTAATTTAGTCTCTCATATTCAAACTGGTTTTACAGAAAATAAGACGACAATAGGATGTTTTTTGGATATAGATAATGCATACAATAACGTAAACATAATTCCATTATTGCAAACAATGGACTTAATTGGGGTAGGATCTAAAATATGTCAATATTTATGGCATTTTTTAAAAGAAAGAAAGTTGAAGATCCTTATAGATAATGTATACCTATGTCGAACTACTGGCCGCGGATTAGCTCAAGGTGACCCTATGTCCCCTTTGCTTTTTAACATAGTAACTTCAGGTATCTGTGCAAGTATTATAAGTAGCGGAGTATTGATATCTCAGTACGCAGACGATTTTGTTCTTTATTCAGTAAGTGATAACATTCAAGAAGGTGTTGAGCTAGTACAAAATTCTTTAAATATTTTAGTTGGATTACTTTGTAATAAAGGCCTAGATATCTCATCTTCAAAGAGTAAAGTGTGCATTTTTAAGAGAGGATATAGAAGAGAATGTATTGATCTATTAATAAATGAAACATCACTTCAAGTAGTAGATAATAATTATAAAGTACTTAGGTATGTGGCTAGACCGGTCGCTTAGGTGGAAAAAGCATATTGGGGAACTAGCCGAAAAATGTTTAAAATCCTTGAGAATCTTTCAAGTTCTTGCGGGGTCGGGGTGGGGAGTACATCCACTTCACTTGAGGCTATTATATATTTCTATAATTCGTTCGAGACTGGACTATGGCAACTTTTTATACGATAACGGGTACATAAGCAACCTAGGCAAATTGGATAGAATACAAAATCAATGTATGCGTGTTATTGGGGGTTTTGTGAGAACTACTGCAATACATGTGATGGAGTGTGAACTCCACCTTCAACCTTTACATGTACGCAGATACTTCTTAGCCGGCAAATATTGGTTGAAGGTGAATTCATTCCGGGGTAGTCAAGTATTTCTCTTGATAAATAGTCTTGTCGAGTCATGTCAAGGTTTATATTGGAGACGTAAAAAAAAGCCACTACTTGTGACGGTACATGAGTTTCTTATTGACTATCCGATGCTTTCAACACAGGAATTAGAGAGATTTTCTTTGAACACATGGGTCAGCAGTGTGGACCTATCCAATGTAGTAAACCCATATATAGATTTAATGGACAAACCGAAACATCAGTATAGATGTAGCAACATACTTGAAATTTGTGAGCAGTATATAAATAGGAATTATTTAAATTTTTACTCAGTCTATACTGATGGGTCACAGGAAGGTAACGAGTCGGGATGGGCTGTTTTTGATCCTCAAACGAAGTCATCTATAAAGTTTAGATCATGTGCCAAAGTCTCAATAATGTACGTGGAATTACAAGCAATCTCAGAAGCGATCTCATACATTGAGTCATTCGAATCAGGTAACTATTTAATACTGACAGATTCGAGGAGTGCTCTGCAACACCTGGCTCGATGCACTTCGAATTGTCGAGGTGCACCGATAGCCTATGAAATTCTGGACGCCATTGGAAAGATCCGAGACAAAAGAATTATTCTCCAATGGGTACCATCCCATATTGGCTTATATGGAAATGAGGAAGTAGATCGCTTAGCAAAAGAGGCTATCACGGATGGAATTTCTGTTGTATGTTTACCACTATTTAGTGACCTCTTGTATCAAGTTCGCGAGCAATGTTTAAAAATATGGAAAGAATACTTTGATGAGAGGTCGCTAAGTAAGGGAATTTGGTATAAAACTATTCAGCACAGCCGTTCCCGCCTTCCTTGGTTTGTGGGCACAGATTTGCAACGAAAAGACATTGTTACCGCTTTCAGACTGCGTTCGGGACATGTCCCGTTGAATAGCTTTGCGTTCTTAATGAGAAAAAGTGATTCGCCCAATTGTTCCGAGTGTGATAAGGTTGAGGATACCACTCATATTTTAGCGGAATGTGTCCGGAACGAGGTTGAGAGGAGTAACTTTTTGATAGAAAATTGTGTAAAATCTATTGATGTTGGCATATATAATAGTATTTTGGCTGCGCCCTTGTCCAGGCCAGCCATAAAACTATATAAAATTGTAAACATAGGTATTAAGCGTAGATAGACATAGAATGCCCCTATGAGGGTGGCATGGTCATACTGACCAAACCCTCTATAAACAAATAAAGAAAAAAAAAAAAAAAAAAATCCTCTTCTTTGCGTCGTTTAAATGATCTCATCAACAAGAATCTTAGAGCCTTGAATTTAATGGGTGAGCCCACGGAAAGTTGGGATACGTTGATTATTTATAATATGGCAAATAAACTAGATCCTATCACTAGTAGGGAATGGGAAGCTCATCGTAATACCACACCAACAAAACCAACAGTTACACAATTTTGTTCATTTATTAGCAAAAAAGCAGATTTATTGGAAACATTAGAACATAACAAGGACACAGTTAACATAGAAACCAGTACTAACACTCATGGCAATCAAGTGGGAAGCAAACATAAGTCATTAGTAGTGGCAGCCAATCAACCTGACAATAATACAAAACAAAGGTATGAGGTAAAGTGCCCCTTGTGCAAACAAAATCATCTATTGTACACTTGTGAAGAGTTCCGAAAATTACACGTAGAACAACGTATACTAAAGGTCAAGGAGTTTAAAGTTTGTTTTAACTGCTTACGTAGTGGTCATTTGACAAACCGATGTAGATTAGCTCGCTGTAAATATTGCCAAGGTAGACATAACACCCTTTTACATGTGGAACAGCCTACTCCTATACACGATCCTATGCCAAACAGTGTAGCATTGCCCACTGATATTTCTGGAGGTGCCGCTCCACACAATGGTACCTCAGAAAACATCTCCTTGTCGAGTGACGCTCGTTCCCAGCATACTACCTCTCATGTTTTACTGTCCACAGCGTTGGTGAGAGTGGTGAACCACCGAGGCATCAGGAGCGACGCCAGGATCCTGCTTGATAATGGTAGCACAGCTAATTTTATTACGCAGAAACTATGCGATCGGCTAGGACTTCCTCGACGTAGCACGAGTTCCACGGTGACAGGTATAAACAGTCACACTACATCAAGTACACAGTCTTGCAACCTAACTATTGAATCGTGCAGCGGCAGCTATAAGACAGATATAAATTGCTTCATATTGCCAACAATTACAAAATTGCTGCCGTCTAGTTTCGTCAACATAAGTAGCATTCCAATACCGTTAGATTTGAATCTAGCCGATCCGTCATTCAATGTTCCATCAGAGATTGACATACTAGTTGGTGCTGAAGTATTTTGGAATATTCTAGGCAGTACATCCATAAATTTAGGCAAAAATCAGCCCAAGTTACATGAGACAAAGCTTGGATGGATAGTATCAGGCTCTGTGGCTCTTCCAAAACGTCCATCCAAAAATATATATTCACATTTTTGTAATATCTCCATGAACGAGTTGCATAACAGTTTAAATAGGTTTTGGGAGCTCGATTCCGTTGCTTCTGAGCATTCCTTGTCACAGGAAGAACGAGCTTGCGAAGAAAGCTTCCGTATTAACACTGTGCGTGATCAAAACGGGCAATTCATTGTTACAATGCCTCTTAAAAATGATCCCAGTGAGTTAGGCGAGTCATATGAAATGGCTAAACGTCGATTTTTATCTCTGGAACGTCGTTTCCAACGTGATCCTGCCTTTAAGGAAAGATATGTTGCGTTCATCGAGGAGTACGTGAGCTTGGGGCACATGAGTGTGAATGACTCATCAAGGAAACCTCATTCAGGTAACCAAATTGAGTATTTTTTGCCACATCATGGAGTCATCCGAGAATCCAGTACCACAACTAAGCTCAGGGTAGTCTTCGATGCATCAGCAGCTACTACTTCTGGAGTGTCGTTTAATGACATCCAAATGGTAGGGCCCACTTTCCAGGATGATTTATTTTCTATATTGCTGCGTTTCCGTCAGCATAAGTTTGTTATTTCTGGTGACATCGAGAAGATGTATAGGGCCATTCTGGTAACACCATCACTACGTCAATTACAGCAAATTATATTTCGTGCTGACCCCAAACTACCACTTCAAACGTACAGTCTTAATACTGTTACCTATGGTACAGCTTCCGCCCCTTACCTAGCTACTAAGTGCTTAGTCAGTCTAGCAACAACCGCCTCTAACGACGTGGTAAAGACGTCCATTGAACGGGATTTTTACGTCGACGATTATCTGAGTGGTGGTGACTCGGTTTCCGAGGTGGTCCAGATGGGTAAAGAAGTGGCATCTATTTTAGCGTCAGCTAACTTTCATTTGAGAAAGTGGCAATCTAAATTGCCGGTGTTTCAGGGCATTCTGATAGGTTGAACTTGTCTGAGGATAGAAACGTGTCATCTAAAACGTTAGATCTATATTGGCTATGTAAAGCTGATTCTCTCGAGTTTTTAATATCGGTCGATACCAGCAAACCAATCACAAAGCGCCACATTTTATCTGTGATTAGTCAAATATTTGACCCATTAGGTCTGGTAGGTCCTTGCATTATTGAGGCTAAAATTATCATTCAAAGTCTATGGACGGCTAAGTGTGACTGGGACGAGCAAGTACCGGATAATATACATACCTCCTGGCTAATGTTCGTGAACAGTCTACCATGTTTAAACACCCTCAAAATACCCCGGTGGATTTCATGTGATAATTCAACAATAAATGAGATTCATGTGTTTACAGACGCATCTGAAAAGGCCTACGGTGCATGTATTTATATAAAGTCTAGAACTAGGAATGGGTTAGTAAAAGTACAGCTGTTGGTCTCCAAAAATCGTGTTGCACCAATCAAGCCAACAACCATCCCTAGACTAGAGTTATGTGGGCCTTTATTAGGAGCAAGACTGTGTGCTAATGTACGGAATTCCTTCACCAAACCCGTTAGTAAATGCTATTTTTGGTGCGATTCGACAATAGTGTTGAGTTGGCTTGCCATGACACCAAATTTATTAAAACCGTTTGTTCGAAATCGCATCAATGAAATACAAGAATGCACTACAGGGCACACGTGGAGCTACGTGCCGTCGAAGGAAAATCCGGCGGATCTTGTTTCTCGCGGGCTGAAGGCTGACCTTATCAGCGAGTGTTCCTTATGGTGGTCAGGTCCTCAATTTTTGTTAAAAGATGAAACATATTGGCCAAAAATGCCCAATGAAAACTTGAAACAAGATCTACCTGAAGTTGTGTCATCACACTTTTCTGATCACTCATCGCATCAACAATCATGCAATAATCATCATTTACTCATTAAATCACTCATTCACAAACACTCTAATTATAATCGCTTACAGAGAGTCGTCGCTTACATACTAAGATTTATTTACAATTTAAAACATAAAAATAGTCAATATCGTGGGTCCCTATCTTGTGAAGAACTTACAAATTCCTCAAATCTTATTTTACGTCACGCTCAAATAGATATGTTTCCTAATGAGTATCACTTACTGGAATCAGGAAAGCCGTTACCAAGAAAAAAATAGGCTTATTTCTTTGAGTCCTTTCACAGATTCAAATGGTCTCATACGCGTAGGAGGAAGACTCGACAACTCACCTTATGATTATAATGTCAAGCACCCGGTATTATTATGTGGTAAGCACCATGTAACTAAAATCATATTTAATAAATATCACCTCGATTGTTTACACGCCGCACAGACTGGTATTTGGTACTAAAAGTTGGCCAAAAATATTTTATATCCTTAATGGCTTCCTAACATTGTTTTATTTCATTTTTAGCTTGGAAATGGTGAAAAAAAGGCATACGTCATGTATACAAGCATTTACTCGTCATTTTCGTCGTCATATTTAAAATTTTCATTTCACTTTCTAGTAACAAATTTAGAACGTCGTCTGAAAGTGAGAGTTTTGTTTTACTCTTCTTCTTTCTCATGCCCGTCAGGACAGGGTCAGATGTTATGAGGACCTGTTTTGAGCATCAGCGTTGCAAGCTACCCTACCCGGGAAAACTTCCGAGCGTAGTGGAGCCGGAAATTCTAATGTGGCGTGCTTCTGCCGCTTCTTCGGACAATTGTCCAATCGGAGGAATGGCTTCCGCCACCACTTCGTCCCCATGACACAATACGTTATGTAATGTTGAAGACATTGGATAAAAGTTATACAAGGAAACGTATAACTTAGCCGTTTCTTGGCAATATAGATCTTTCAAACGCCTCCACGTTTATTTTAAAACCATATGTATTTTAAAACTAATGTGTCCAAAATTACTTCAAATCGATAAATCAAATTTAGATCTATCCCAGTAATTGCCGCCGATATTTCTAAGTTCTCAAAAAACCGTCTACTGGTGTTTCCGTCATTGGTATTACCAAAGTTGGCTTTTGGCTTATCGACCAATAGACCAAGTTGCTCCCGGAACTTATTTTGGATTTCTTTTTTTTATTTCCCACTGACTGCTTTTCTTCGGCAGTAAGAATACATTCCATTTTACGGGCAATCTATAGGCCACATGTTAAATGCTCTCAAAAAATCTTATTCGAGCATGTTATAAAGATAAACCGAATTCCATGTTTTCTTTTTGGCATGGCTGAAGCCATGAAAAACCTTGACCTTCTCTAAATTATTATGATAATCGACAGTTTTGCTTTACATCATCAATATTTTGGTTTTTTTCTGCATATTGATTGAGTAGTTCCCACTCCATAAATTGCAACTTTTTAATAAATGTTGAGCAATGAGAGCGTTCCGTTATATTAAATAAATCATTTCGAGTCAAAACCCTCATTCCAGAAAAGCCTAAAACAAAATAACACGAAATATAAGTAAAAATTAAATTACAGACTTTCGAAAGTACTTACGGAAAAAATTCACCAAAAATAGGGGGGTGCATTGGGGTGGCTGTTTTGTGCTTAATTATATCCTATAAAGTCTACTCTATAACTAACAATTACAATTTTGGCTTAGAAATGGTGAGAAACACATTAAAACCCCCTTTGATCTTCCAAAATGTGTTTTTTAAAGCAGTGTTTTGGTGCTTACCTTTCAAGGACATAAATCAAGAAAGGCTACAGATTAGTTGTTAAAATTGAGTGCCAAATAAAGTACATACCTGGTGGTGCACAATCCACAGTGAAAACAAACACAAAATCGTTAAATCACACGATAACAAATATTTCAAAACAATGAAATTTGTGCGCATCGAACAATCACACGGACTCTGTAGGCGAACGGTAACTTCCGACTGTACCCACCACGTGAGGGATGGTACTAGCGTTTTGTGTTTTTTGTAATTATTTGGAGCGGTTATACTAATTTTTGAAAACAATGGCTTAAAGGGAGTAGAACTAATATAAAAAAATGTAATTTTGGCCAACTTTTAGGACCAAATACCAGTCTGTGCGCCGGCCCTCAGTTGCTCTTGGCAAATATACGCCAAATGTATTGGCCTCTCGGTGGTAGAAATCTTTCAAAATTATTTTTTTAAAAATGCATCAAATGTTTTAAACACAAGTGCCAAACTGTGCAACCTACAATGGGTCAGTTACCCTCTTCAAGGACACATTTAGAGCACCCATTTTTAAATTGTAGTGTGGATTATGCTGGACCAGTGCTGATAGCTGATCGCAAAGGGCGAGGGTGTAGGCTTATAAAGGCGTACCTGTGCATTTTTGTTTGCCTTGCCATTAAGGCTGTTCACATCGAGCTTGTTACAGACCTCACGAAAGAAGCCTACATGGCTGCTTCGTGGCTCGCCGTGGTAAACCCGAAAGCATCTTGTCCGATAATGGGACAAACTTTGTAGGCAGTTGCAATGAGCTGCGTAAGTTCTTACAAGACTCGAATCTCGAGTCTGAAGTCGCTCAACAAGGCATCAAATTTTCTTTCGCGCCTCCATACTCCCTCCACTTCAACGGTATTGCTGAAGCCGCTCAAATCCACTAAACATCACCTAAAGAGACTTTTAGGTTTAACTCACTTGACATACGAGGAGATGGTCACGTGTTTGACTCAAATAGAGGCCGTCTTAAATTCCCGTCCTCTTACCCCTCTTTCCACTAGATTTCTCCGTTCTCACTCCTGGACACTTTATAATTGGGCGACCACTAATATCTGTTCCGCATCCACAGGTTACTGATCACAACATCGGGCGACTGGAGCGCTACCAAAGAGTGGAGCAAATAAAGCAACATTTTTGGAATCGTTTTCAATCAGAATATGTTTCTCTGCTCCAGCTAAAAACTAAATGGACAGCGTCAACAGGCCAACTTTCAATGGGAGCACTGGTGCTCATCAAAGAGAAAGGCCAACAGCCCTTGGTGTGGCCACCGGGGCGTGTCATAAAGGTCTTCCCTGGCAGCGACGGGACCACACGGGTAGTGGAGTTGAAGACGAAGAGAGGAACGGTGGTGCGGGCCTACAACAACGTCTGCCCACTTCCTCTTACTTGAATTCTTCAACCCGGGGAGGATGTTCGGGCGCCTCCGACCACTCGGCAATCTTCGGCTGCTGTCGGATGACGGCGGGCGACGGCGAGAGGTGCGGCGTGCGACGTGCGGGACGCGGGCCACGAGCGCACTTCGCTACCGATCTCTGAAGACGACGCGCGCGCACTTTTCTTACGTTTACCAACATCATTTTTGTACCTATTTTGGATTATACTACTTACAGTCCACTGCTTTTTGAGTTAAGTCCTTAGCTAGGTCCCTAACATGTACCATTCTAAACGGTTCATTTGACATAGGAATCGGATGTAACTTGCCTTCCTTTCTGCCATGATCTCCCTTTCCATAGGCGCAATTTAAACAAAACATAATGTGGGTCATTTAATACAAGATCCTATGGGTTACCAGAATACGGTATCCCTATTCATTGTTACTCTCGAACTGAACCAAATATGACAGTGATAAATGATATTTATGCACCAAGTAGGTTTACACTTTTACACGTGTTTTACTCTCGTCAAACTTGATTACTCACAAAACGCCAGAAGTCCGCACTTGGGGTCTGCTAACGAGCTATGGACCGCATAAGAAACTCTAAACTTCGCTCTGAAGCCTAAATAGCTGATGCTGGCCTTACAGCCGCTAGATTGAAGTGGTACAGAGCTGGTCACATCTGCCACTTGTTGGAAAAGCAATGGGCAAACATTACAACTCAGTGGATACCCGACAGCAGAAGGAAAATATGCCCAGAATATGCGAAATAGATGGCGGGATGGTCTTGGGTCTTTCTCAAAGGATTGGCCTGTAATCGCAATTAATAGATCGCGAAATGTGGAAGGAGGGAAGGGAGAGGCTTTTTCTGAAGTGGGACAACATCAGCTTATTATTATAACTACTCTCAGGAGCTCGCAGCTAAATAATATCAGCCTCTCGGGGTCGATCGTTAGGTTAAGCCGTGCTTGCCTAGGTTGGTATGTGAATGGTTCCACCTTTACATACCGAGTTTCCTCCATGACTTGCAAAGCACGTTAAGCTGTTTGTTCCGGCTGTCATTTGTCCATCTTTGACATTCGTTACCGGTAGTCAGTGGCCCAATAACTCTGACAACTAGTCTTACCTCGTAGAATAAACTACCCAGAATTAACTGGGTTGTGGAGATCTGATTGTCAGTCGCTCTATGTAAAATACTGGTATTCAGCTGCATCCGGGTGGACTGGAAGCTGGCCCCAATATAGTTGGGAAAAGGGTAGGTGGTGTGAGGCTGAGGAAGATGATGAGTAATAATTACTCTCGTGCAGAACTACACACATAGTTAAAATGATAGGTATATTGATCTGGAAAAGACGAAGTCCAATCTAAAGCCTGGTTGGCCCACATATAATTTAATACGTTAGACGTAAAAACAACACTTTGCTCCACAAATCACAACTGAGACTGAGAATTATCTTGAGATACAGTATGAGAAGTATCTTGAGATACTGAATGAGGTGACTCCGGAGGCTTAAAAATATGCTGTCTGTTTCTCCTCCCTATAAATCCATCTGACCTTTCAACAGTATAAGACCTAGGCTTATCACATTTGGACCTTACAGTGCCTGTAATCCATGGCATCTGCATAGCATCTGGCATTTTCTTAAAATAGACTTTATCTCCTTCTTGTAGTTCTGGTAATGATTTAGTATTTCTGTCATAGTAATGTTTCATTTTATTTTTATTTTCTTCCTTTGCTTTTATGTATTCTTGAAATTTGACTGTTCTTGGTATTAAATTTTATGTGACTGTTGGTAATTGTGTTCTAAGTGAACGTGACATTAATAATTGTGCTGGAGATGGCAGATTTCCTCTTGGTGTATTTCTGTATTGAAGCAGAGCCAGATATGGATCTGTCCCTGACTCCTCTGATTTGGTAAGAAAACGTTTACAAATTTTTACTGCAGACTCTACCAACCCATTTGACCTTGGTAAGTAAGGACTCGATGTAGTATGATGAATTGCCCATTCCCAAATAAAATTCTTAAAGTCTGTCGAATTAAATGGTGGCCCATTGTCAGAAAATAATTCTATTGGTATACCATGTCTGCTAAAGATACTTTTAAGACATATAATTACTGTTTTAGCATTAGTACTTGTCAATGCCAAACCAAAACGTGGCCTCTAGCAAACGCTTTTGACCTTTCAATTCCCAGATGACCATGTGAATTATTTTCAAAATCTCTGGCATTAATTTTTTAGGTATAACTATACTGTTACTTCTGAAAATTAAATCATTTTCTGTATGTAAATCAAATCTATACTGCCAATACTCGTGCATATCATTGTGAATTTGAGTTTTACTTGATGGCCATCCCACTTTACAGTATTTTTTCAGAATCTGTAGACTTTCATCTTCATTAAATCCACTGTAGACGTTCTGATGAGAGTGGTAATGACTTAATCAGTAAATTTACATGAACAATGACATCGTCATCTAATTCATCTGAACTTGTTTCAGCGAGTGCTGCTCTTGACAAGGTATCTGCAATATACATATATAGTATATGTCTGATTTCTGGAAGTAAGCATAGCCTTTGCCATCTCTAATGCCTTGTCAAGATCCAGCTTATCTTCAAGCAATAATTTTTCTCTTATGAAATTGTATTTTTGATGCATGTTACATATGAACATTATTTTTATTAGGCGTTCTTGCAGCTGTCCGAGCTCAGTTTTGAGACCTTAATTTTAATGAGCAAGCAAAATCATTCAAGGTTTCATTTTCACCTTGTTTGTATGTGAAAAAATTGTGACATTCATATCGCCGGGTTAAAGGCAAAACCAACTAACTAGACCAAAAATGTCAGTTTAAAATTTTCCGTGAGCGCATTTTGAAAGTTTGCTGTTAAAATGAAGTCATTAGTAATAAGATTATATCAGTCGGAAATGTATGAACATGTTACAAAATTATCTTAGTTTCAAACAGTTACATACTAAACACAAAAACTAACTTCATTTGTACAAAAATAAATAAAAATAAAATAAACCCCCCTCTTTTAGTTGGTTTTGCCTCTATAGCACAAATACAAGCATATCTGACAAAGTAATTGCCCTGTGTCTATCAGACTTCGCATTAACGTGAGTTTAAGTATTGTTTTAATAATTTGCTAGTAATTATGATTCTAGAATCATTCCTTTTGAAACAATTTTAAAAAATACGAAAAAATAGTTGATTTTACCTTTCTATTTCTTAGTCTTTGAATGTACTCGTAGAATGCAAAATTGTACTAACATTAAAAGTTATTGATTTCTATTGCATAAATCATTCAAATTGTTTTTTTAACTACTATTACTAGCCAGTACATGAAAACACTCAGAAAAACAAACTGACAGGACGTCACAAGAAAAAGCATTTATTTTATTAATTATTTTTTGATCAAAATAATGAAACAAACAATCAAAATTGGCCTTTAAAAATAATTCTAAAAAAATTAATCACTCAGTCATCTGAGTCCTCCGGATCTTCTGATTCTTCAGAAACCGTAATGTCTGGTAACCGATCCACTTTTTGACCATCAGCCCTTAAACTTTGGTACCATCCATGGTATTCGTCAGGAATGACTCCTTTTTCACATAGTTTTATTAGATCGTTTTTTTTGCTTTGGAAATGTATAATGGTTCTTTATATAAAGGTGACAGTATCTCTGGCAAATATGGGCCATTTTTGGCTTGTGGTGGTGGTTCAGTGACAACCTGGACTGGTTTGACGTGTTTAGATTGGAGTCGCGTACCGTAACGATGATTCTTTGAGGGGCTTTGGTCTTGTGTTTTTGACAGTGACGGTGATTCCAAGGGCTCTACAATTTCGAGATCTATATAAAAAAAGTTTTCAGACATGTCGTAATTATAATAGATTTTTGATTCTCCTTTTATGTATCTCATTCTCTTTATTTTAAGCCACTTGACACGTCCGTTGCTGGTTTTTCCTTTTGTTATCATCATACTCTTGGATAATGTTCTCAAATCGTTAAAGTCTGTGTATTTCAATTCACAAACATTGTATGGTTTTTTATTTTGACCCTTCCTTTTCCCCTTGCCCGATGATCGGGCCCGTCGAAAAACATTTAACCACTCTGTAATTGAGTAAATATTGGCGTGTTTTTGGGCCGACTCTATGCTGCTGTGCATAGAATCGACCTCCATATGAGAGTGGCCAGATTCTAAAAATTTGTGTTCAATGCATTTTAAGTGGTCTATTTTCTGGACGGCCCAAAATAATACGGCGGCCACATATTGATTGCGGTTTTGTCCGCCACACGTGTCTGAGAACAATGACACCTCTTCAATGTGATCGGGGATTCCGTTTAAGTATTTTAATATAATCGAACCAATCTCTGAGCTCCCTTTCTTTCCGTTTACTTCAGTCCACGCATAACAAAATGCTTCATTTGGAAAAGCGCTCTCATAAATCGTCAGGTTGTATATTGTTAGTTTCCTGCAATAATACAAAAGACCTACATCTCCACTAGGGATTTGTAAAATTGCCTGCAAATCAAAGGATGCCGAAGTGAAGTTCGTTTCTTTTTCTGCTCTCTCCTTGTCCCTTTGTTTCTCGCTATTGCATGCATCTTTTCTTTGAATGTGTTGTTTATACTCTTCTTCAATTTTAGTTTTCTCAATAGTATCCAAACGACGATATTTGGTGCACAAAAGGCACTGGTCTTTTTTGGGAACAAAAAACCCCAAGTTAAATTCGGTGCAAAATACATTTCGATATTTAGCCTCCGACACGGGTGTTACGCTCTCTTTCTCGCATTCCTCCACATACAATGCATACATTTTTGTAATTGACAGACCACAGTCTAGATATTGACGTTTAATATCTTTGCGCACATAATGGCTTTCCATCGTAGGGAAAGATTTGATATGACGGCGAATTTGTTCAGCCATTTCTGGGGGCGTTTTATTTTGGGGCTCATGTCGTCCTCGTGGATCACTATCTCGAGAATAAAATCCCATAGCGTCTCGACATTCTACTGCTTCTCTAATTACTGAAGCAGAAATGCACAGTGTTTTGCAGAAGAAGTTTTGGCATACCTGAAATTGTACGCCTTCTTTATAGAAAAAGTACTTCTTTGAATTTGATCTCATTGTAGTACGTTTTCTATTAAGCACAGTTGTTTGAATTGGTTTTACTTCTATTAAGGTTAAAATCATGTTTTTCTTTGCAGTATAGTTTTGAGCCCAGTATTTCCTACAACATCTCTCACGATCAGTTTCACTGAAGTTTACGGTGCATTTGAATCTACATTTTGAGCAGTCTACAGCTTTTGGTACTTTGGCCGGTCTATATTTCTTTGCAGTTATGTAAGGGAGACCGTCAGCTCTCCTTTTTTTTTCTATATTTCTCTTCCAGGTGGTAGGTTCTGCCATACGCCAGCGGCTTTTGGGTTTGATAATTTTCCAAGCTCTCACAAAGATTTCGTTTATAGCAATAGTAGCGGCTATAAAGGAATCTTTTTGTGGTGGTTTATTAGCAATGACAATCCAGCTGTTTTGGAATATGTTCATTAAAATTTGTGTAGCAATAACAGAAGCATCAGACAAGTCATTGTCAGGTTCAAGCATGTCAATACCAAAATTTTCTTCATTATATATTGAAGAAACTGGCCCGATGAGGTCTTCTAAGGTTACTAGGTCTTCCAAAAAAATTATTGGTGTTTTTCTTGAACAATGCTCATTTGGGACATTTTCTCCTTCTACGTCATCGTGATCTTTATTCACCTCCTCAGACCTTTCTCGTTGTATACAACCGTCAACACCATTTCTATCCTGCGTTAGTACATCAGCTACTTCTGAAAACGAAGGAAACAAACCAATGTTATTAAATAATAATAGGTACTTACACCTAATCCTATTAGGTCGGTAGGTAGTAGGTAGGTACTATAGAACTCCGAAAATAATCATAAAACCGGCCAAGTTTCGCAGTCATCAGTCCTTTTAACCGACAAATCCCCAAAACTACTAGTTATAATTATTAACAATTTTTTTTAATAATTTACTACCCCACAAATCAAAAGTTAGGAGGAGGCACCAACTTACGACTTTAAGAGCACCTAACACACCTTGTTGCATTGTTTTTTTTAAACTGTACCTACCTCCATAAATAAGTACCTACGTAACTTAAATTAAAATGCTGTCTTACCTAGAGATTGTAGGAATTGGTCATATGCTTGAGATATTAACAAGTCTTCATCACCATTTTCAACTTCTTCTAAAACAAAAAAAAATAGAAACAATAATTATATTAATCATCGTCGACATCACTATTTATGAACATCCTTATTCAAATAGCTTTAATTTACCATCTTAAGAAGATATTTAAAGAACCGCTCAGGCATTTCGACGTGATTATAACCAACAATTTTATTTATGTGCCAAATTACCTACCTACTTATATTATGACTGATCGATTACTACGCATGTTGCTATAATTAATTGTAAACATGCTGTATCAGTATAAAGCATGTAGTTTTAATGCCGGTTTCATTGTTATTGCATTGATTTAGGTACTTAAACTTTGAAATTTATCGTAGGTAGGTATACCACACTGCTCAATAACTCTTATCCTAAAACTATTTTTAACAATGTAAAAGTACTTACTATCTGGAGATCCAGCTGTTGTCATTTTGTTTGTCAAACACAAAACACACACAATATAATTAATACGAAAATCCCCAAAAAAATGCAATGCAAATGGACCTCGTCGTTCGCTGCGCTAGATTCGACTAAAAAATCCACGTACAGCGCTGCCGCTGTCCCCCTCCCGCGACGGCAGCAGCGCGGGGAAGTACCGACTATAAGAATTTAATCGGTTTTGCTTCTAGGCAATTCGCTAAACAAAACCGAAAAACCGAATGTGAAAACGACTATATCTATATAATATTTATTTAGTTTGAATGTTCAAGAACCAAAAGGTGCTAATCCAAGATATTATTTTTTACGATCAGAGATTATGACCTTCCTTTTGAATGTTCAAGAACCAAAAGGTGCTAATCCAAGATATTATTTTTTACGATCAGAGATTATGACCTTCCTTTTGAATGTTCAAGAACCAAAAGGTGCTAATCCAAGATATTATTTTTTACCATTAGAGATTATGACCTTCCTTTGACATTATTGTAGGACTAAAACCCACTAAAAAAGTTTGGTATTTTTTGCATCTATATTTCGAAATATTTAGATAAATTATTACGATTTATAGGTTTTTAATTCTCTAAAAGTACACTTTAATCGGTTTTTACATTCGGTAACTTGAAAACGGTAAGGCCTACGTTTTAGTTGGTTTTACCATTAGATAGAGAATCAAATACCGATTCGAATGGTATAAAAAAGTGAAAAACTGCAAAAAATCGCGATAGTTGGTTTTGCCTTTAACCCGGCGATATGTGAGGTTAGCTTTTGGGGCAAAATGATTTTGAAATAGCTCTATGAGCTTGCCGTTTGTAATGTTATTCTCGTCTTTTCCAAAGGTGTTGAATACTTCGACACCTTTTTCACCAATGACATGAAGAAATAATGCCACTTTTCTGCCATCGCTCTCTTCGTCTTAGTCAGACGCACGTAAATAAAATTTAAATGATTGTACCCATCTTTTCCACTGTTGAGCCAAGTTACCTTCCATCATCATGGGCTGCGGACTGGACATTCCGGACAGTTTCGTCTTTTGTTTTTCAGACATGACGTCGACTTTTCACATTAAAATTTGACTTAGTATATGAATTTAATAGATTTCGAACCCAATTTCTGACACCATGTTTTAGTTAGTTATAAAATGAATAAAGTCTTAATAATAAATACTTGGTTTATTATAAGCGCTCAGTACTTGACGAAAAGAAGTACATTTTTATACTGTCATCTAGACTTCCCGTTTATCATCCACTAGTGATTTGACATCAACATAGTGATGCGACCTGCTCATAACATATTCAAAACTCGTTCCATCCCTATGTCCCATATCCATGTATCATGTCACACATGTTTAACAAATAAATGCTCCTTTATCTTCTTTATCTTTATCTTGAAAAATACTCAAAATTTCAAAAACCTCTATATCTGGCTTTCGTAGACTAAACAAAGGCTTTCGATAGCGTCAAACACAGTGCAATATTCTCAGCCTTGCGAAGCCAAGGTATAGAGGAAACTTATACAGAACTTTTGCAAAATATTTGTAACAACAGCTCGGCCAATGTAAAACTGGATTCTATGGGCGGATGGGCCGAACATTTAAAATAAAAAAAGGAGTTAAACAAGGAGACCCGCTCTCACCCAAACAATTCACCAGCACCCTCGAGGAGGTCTTTAAAAAACTTACAGACCGATGGACGACTCAAGGCATTCCGATCGATTACAAAATGCTATAGAACCTGTTAAAGTGGTCGGATCTTTTATTAAAACTAAGATAGAAATAAATAAATATAAGTAATATATTTACACAACGAAGAAAAAAACATGAGTGACGTTGTCAAAGTAACAGTTAACAAAAAAAAAACAGTTTCAATATCAGTCTATGAAACCTCCTTCAACATCCTCCCTTTTTGATATCACTGTTACTAATCAGTGCTCATCAGGCCAATCTTCTTTAGAAGTACCAGAAGCCTTGGCCTACTTACTGGTTTTGTCAGCATATCTGCATATTGATACTCAGTTGGAGTATATTTTACTTGGACTTCCTTGTCGGTTACCAATTCTCTAATGTAGAAGTGCCTAAGCGCTATATGCTTGGTTCTCCTGTGTAGTTCAGGATTTTGAGATATCTTTATCGCTGCATCATTGTCCACCAGTAGGCTCGGAGTCCCATTCAGCTGGGAGACTTCTATGATCAGCCTTTTTAACCAGATCATCTCCCTTGCAGTTTCACAGGCCGCTACTAGTTCGGCTTCAGTGCTCGAGATCGCTACGCAGGTCTGGCGCCTGCTGGCCCAGGATATAATTCCACCGGAGTACGTGCAGAGGATACCCGATGTAGAGCGTCCTGTCTGTTTATCTCTTCCATGGTCAGAGTCACTGTAGCATAGTAGTCCTTTATTTCCTTTTCGGTAAATTAGACCATAGTCAACAGTGCCCTTGATGTAGCGGAATATACGCTTTACTTTTGTAACATCCTCCCTGCTGGGATTCTCGAGATTGCGCGAAACAACACTGATAGCATAAGACAAGGCCGGTCTAGATCCAGTCATCAAATACATAAGTGCGCCAACTGCTTCTCTGTACGGGAATTTAAGTTCCTCATCGGTTGCTGTTGGTTGTGCTGTAGCATCCTTGATAATAGGAGTGCTCACAGATTTACATCCATGCATTCCAAAGCGTTCTAGCAATTTCTCAGCATAATGCTTCTGCGTAAGCTTGATACCGTTCTCATGCTTTAATATCTCCATACCTAAGTAGTATGTTGCAGGTTTTACGGTTATTTTGAACCGTTTCTTCAATTCAGATAAAAATGTATCCTTAGGGTTTGTGGCACCGATCAAACCATCGTCCACATACAATGCAAGTATGATCTTTGCACCTTGTTTAACTCTCACAAATAAACAGGGATCATTTTTACATTGCTTAAATCCAATACTGATCAAGTAATCGACGATACATCTGTTCCAACATCTTGGAGCCTGCTTTAAGCCATACAGGCTTCTCAGAAGTTTACACACTTTGTTTGTTCTGTCACTATAAACTTCCGGTTGGTTCATGTAAATATCTTCATCAAGTGAACCATTGAGGAATGCCGTTGCAACATCAAACTGTGTTAGAGCAAGATCTTCATGAACTGCAATTTTTATGATCAGTTTGACTGTAGCTAGCTTTGCCACAGGGCTGAAAGTTTCGTAGAAGTCAACTCCTTCGTTTTGAGTGAATCCTCTAGCCACTAGCCTAGCTTTGAATTTGTCGAGGCTTCCATCCGCATTTGTCTTTACTTTAAAGATCCATTGACATGAAATTGGTTTTCGACCTTTGGGTAAGTCCAACAAAATCCAGGACTTAGTTTCAGACCGCGATTTCATCTCGTTTTCCATAGCTTTCAGCCATTTATCCTTCTGTGGGCTTGTCAATGCTTCTTTGTAAGTCTTGGGTTCAACGAAGGAACTCAAATTTAATACGAAGTCACCGTACCTCGCAGGTGGGCGTAGCTGGCTTCTATCTCGAAGGACCCTATCTACACTTTCTTCTTCCTCAGAATCATATGGAGTTCCGTAACTTTCCTGTTCCTGATTATCAATCTGAGGCACTTCATCCGTTGAGTCAGGAAAATCTTGGCTTGTCTGGGGCATACAGATAGATGGCCGATTGGCTTTATCTTTCTCATCCTCCCTTGCACCTGACATGTCAATAGGCGGTTGAATGGCTTCGTTAGGCTCATCCTCCCTTGCTCTTGACACTTGACCGTTTTCTTTGATCGAGGGAAGTTTGTACTCGATTTCATTATCAGGTTCTGGTTCAATCTCATCATTTAATCCAATCGATTCTATGATGGATTCATTAAATATTACGTCTCTTGATCTGATGATCGTGGGCTTTCCACATTTGTCGAAGCTTACTAGACGGTACCCTTCATCACCTTCGTAACCGATTAGGATACATTTCTGAGCTTACTTGGCAAGCTTCTTACGCTTCTGTTTGGGCACATGGGCGTAGCATTCACTTCCAATGACTCTGAGATGCTTTATTCCTGGTTTTCGACGATACCAAAGTTCGTATGGTGATTTGCCATCTATGCATGTGGGCCCTGTCCTATTCAGGACATATGCGGCTGTACCTATCAGCTCGCACCACAAGGCAATCGGAAGTTCTTCGTGAGAGTGCATCATACTGCGTGAGGCTTCTACAAGCGTCCTATTTTCCCGTTCACTTGTCCCATTTTGCTCTGGGGTGTAGGGCATAGTCAGCCTTTGAGTAATACCAGCATTTTGCAAAATTTGCTTTACTCTAGCATTATCGAACTCTCCGCCATTGTCACTGTAAATTTCTTTTACAATGTGACCCCTTGTTCTAATATCTTTCAGAACTTGAAGAAGTTTATCTGCAACTTCTGATTTATTTCTCATGAAATAGACGTAGCGATATTTGCTAGTCATCTTTGAATAGGACAAAGTATCTGTTCTTGCCGAAGGAAGGTGGGAATGGACCACAAACGTCGGTATGTAGTATTTCACCAGGTTCTTTTGCTTTAGCCCTCGTCCTAAATTTTCTACGATGTGTCTTTCCATATACACAACCAGTACATAATTCGGAATCTAGCTTCACTTTGATACCGAGTTCCTTTTCGATGACCTTCTTTACATGTCTTTTGTTCTGGTGAGCTAATCTTTGATGGTAAAGTTGTAGGTAGGTTATTACGTTGGCTTCAATGTTGGAAGCACCTTTATTGACTATTGTTTTCGCAAGAAGTTCATAAAGTCCGCCATTCTTTGAACGTTTTCCCATTAGCAAGACCTTTCCTTTTTCTTTTAACCAACAAGATTCTCTTTCAGATTCAAGTTCGCTATTTTCCAATGTGTCTTGTGCCGCAAGTACCGAAAACAGGTTTTTAGTAACACCCGGTACATATCATACATTATTTAGTCGAATGTCTTGCTTTTCTTTATGCACATAGGCAATCAAGTCAACTGTACCTCTTCCAATCACTTTAACAACAGCACCATTTGCTGTGGTCAACGTACAATCCGTTGTATCATCTTCAAAACTTTCGAAAGTTGTGAAGTAGTCTCTACGACCTCTGACATGGACTGTCGCACCATTGTCAACATACCAACTCTCGGTATTAGTCTGGGAAACAGCGGCTTTCTTTAACGCTTGCTGATTTTCTGCTGTTGTAATTGTCAGGTTAGCTTTGCTTGTAGTAGAAGCTTTCGGTGGTTTTCCATCTGAGATCCACTTTTGACATCTCTTGACTTTATGGCCTGGTTTGCCACAATAACCACCTTTTATTTTGGAAAACTTTTTATTTTGATTTGGTTGGACGGTCAATACATCTGAATTTCCGTAACTTTTTCCGGCTAATGATTTTTCAAAATGGCACTATTGGGCAGTTAGATTCTCTATATTGCGATCTGACTTTGACATAAGCAACCATGTAGATTTGAAACTGAAGTAATCCTCGGGAAGTGTGTCGAGAATCTTGAAAATTAGGAGGACATCCGGTAGGTCACATTTGTACTCCTTCATCAGCTCTGTTTTCAAATCATACCATAGATTTTTCACCTTGGAGATATATATATGCCATATCATGTGTCGGATCTTTACAATAATGGTAGAAATCCAGTGAGTACGTGTACGTCCTGTTATCAGACGATGAGTCGAACAGGCGATGTAGCTCGTCCCAAATCTCTTGAGCATTTTGAAGCCTCATGACTTTTTGCAGCGTCTCGTCCGTCATGTTGGCCGTTAACAACAGAACGGCATGGCTGTCAACTTCGTTGTAGTGTTGAGTTTCCTTTTCATTCATAGCCACTTTTTCTGCAGTCGCTGCAGACCCTGGGTGGATAGGTTTTGCGAGTTTGCCCTCGATAGCACTCAATCCGCCTTGGCTGCTCCTTAAAAGCTGAGTGACTTCATAGCGCCATGTGGCCCAATTTTTTTTTCCTTTTAGTTGCCCGATGTCGATCTTACAGCTGGTTGTGGTGAACCTATTCTACCTTATTCTTCTATACCTAACCATAGATGTGTTTTATATTTGTCATAATCCGATTGTCACATGAATTCGTAATTTTTCAACAATGTTCCGATTTGTTAACTAAAACCTACTGTATAGGTTTTGTCTATTATTTCAATTTAATTAACATGCGAAACGAATAAGATCCCATGGACAAATATTTACGACCGGAACGGTTCGATGGGGACCCGTCCCTAAGCACGGCGGCCGCGGAATGGGCACACTGGAAGGAAACTTTCGTTAACTTCCTTGCGATACAGGACCCAAAAACGATTACTGATAAGGTCAAGCTTACCATTCTTATTAATCACGTGTCTCCGAACGTATATACCCACATCAGCGAGTGTGAAACATTCGAACAGGCATTAAATCTCTTGAACAAACTTTATGTTAAACCAAATAACATACTGTATGCACGCCACGCTCTCGCCACCCGAAGACAAAGTAGCCACGAGACTATCGACACATACATCCAAGCCTTGAAGCAGCTGTCTAAAGATTGCAACTTCACGGCTGTCGATAGCAAGACCAACCGAGAAGACAACATTCGCGACGCTTTCATAGCTGGCATCTCCTCGACGAAAATAAGAGAGAGACTCCTCGAGAACCTTTGCCTAACTTTGGACGAAGCACATAACAAGGCGCGTTCCTTGGAGATGGCAGAAGTTAATACACTGCATTATAGCAATATACCTGTGAACGCGACAGAAAACATTTCTGAGGATAACGCTAATGTACGCGGAAATGCAAGTGCCTCTGCAGCCACGCCGACCTTCCAAAATTACTCGAATCGCAAATGTTTCTACTGTGGAGGACGGGTACATTCGCGCAAGACATGCCCCGCCTTCAATGTGACATGTCAACTTTGTAACAAGAAAAGGCATCTCGCAAAAGTCTGTCGCAGTAACAACCTATCTAGTGCTGCAACGTCTGACCAGGAAAGTGTCACCGCCTGCATCATTGCTGCATCACCGTCGTCCTTACACAAAGCCATTGTCCCTGCATTTATCAAAGGCATTAGAGCTGAAGCTCTATTAGATACAGGTAGTTCTAAAAGTTTTATTAATTTCGAGTTTTCTAAACTTGTTTCTTTGAAGATTAAACCAAGCCAGCAGACTATATCTATGGCCTCTCTTAATCATACATCATCAGTCAAAGGAGAAACTTGCCTCACGCTTACCTTGGGTAAACACACTTATGAGAATGTTCAACTGCTTGTGATCGACAATTTATGTTCAGATATGATTATAGGACACGACGTATTAGAGAAGCATTCCTCACTAGAATTCGCATTTGGTGGTCCGAAAGAGCCTCTCGTCGTGTGCAACGTAGCCGAAGCATCTGTCCCTGCTGTGCCTTTATTCGCCAATATTCGCCAACCTATCTTCCAAATGTAAACCGATTGCTATTAAGTCTCGAAGGTACAGTGATGACGACCGACGTTTTATTGAAGAGGAAGTGAAGAATCTCTTAAAGGAAGGTGTCATTGAAGAGAGCCGGTCACCATGGCGAGCGCAGGTACTGATCACTAAGAATGCAAATCACCGGAAACGCCTTGTAATAGACTACTCCAGAACAATAAATCGATTCACAGAACTGGACGCCTATCCACTTCCCAGTATAGAGGAACTGATATCAAAAGTGGCAAAATACTCTGTATTTAGCGCTATAGATTTAAAAAGCGCTTATCATCAAGTACCGATTTTGGGAGAGGAGAGACCATTCACTGCGTTTGAAGCAGCTGAAAATCTATACCAGTTTCGACGTATACCTTTTGGAGTGACCAATGGAGTTTCCAGCTTTCAGAGAACTATAGATTGGCTTATTCGAACGGAAAAATTGAAAGGCACATTCGCATATCTTGATGATATTACAATTTGCGACAAAACACCAGAAGAGCACGACTATAATCTGCAACAATTTCTTGCCGCAGCTAAGAAGTACAGTCTAACCCTGAATGAAGCCAAATCCATATTTAAACAAACTTCTATCAACATACTTGGTTATACGATCGCCAATAATATCATCAAACCTGACAATGATAGATTAGAACCTCTCCTAAACTTACCTCCACCTCGAGACTTGCCCAGCTTGCGAAGAGCCCTGGGTATGTTCGCTCATTACTCTAAGTGGATACCAAACTTCTCCGGAAAGGTACATGAACTATCAAAGACCAAGACATTTCCGCTGAGTAAAAATACGATTAAAGATTTCCAAGAACTTAAGAACGCCATAATCAAGTCTTGTGTCCACGCCATTGATAATAATATGCCATTTACTGTAGAAACTGATGCCTCGAAGCACTCAATTGCGGCAACCCTTTCGCAGGCCGGCAGGCCTGTAGCGTTCTATTCGAGAACACTTAACCGAAGTGAACAAAATCATTCAGCTATTGAAAAAGAAGCTTATGCCATCGTAGAGTCCTTGAAGAAGTGGCGGCATTTTCTTATAGGGAAATCATTTCTGCTCGTCACTGACCAGCGATCCGTCTCTTTCATGTTTAATGCTAAGCACACCAGTAAAATAAAGAACGAGAAGATACAGCGCTGGCGATTGGAACTATCTCCATACAAATATGACATCGTATACAGACCTGGCACGCAGAACCATGTAGCGGACGCCCTTTCCCGTGTTTGCGCCATCGTCAAAACACCTGCAAAGTTACGATCACTTCACGAAGCCCTTTGTCATCCGGGTGTAACCAGAATGGTACATTGGGTGCGTTCCAAAAACTTACCCTATTCGATCGAAGAGATAAAGAGTATGACAAAAGACTGTCGTATCTGTTCTGAAGTTAAGCCTAGATTCATTAGAGCTGATCAGCAAAATAAACTTATTAAAGCGATAGCGCCCTTTGAGCGACTGAGCATGGATTTTAAGGGACCAGTACCATCTAAATCGAGTAACAGATTCATTTTAACTGTAATCGATGAGTACTCCCGCTTTCCGTTCGCCTTCCCGTGCTCTGATATAAGCGCAAAGACTGTAATTGTTCGGCACCTACGTACACTCGGACCGAGGAACATAATTTTTATCGGCTGATGTGAAAGATTTTCTACATTCCCGGCAAATAGCGACGAGTCGTACAACGCCATACAACCCTCAAGGCAATGGCCAAGTTGAAAGGCTCAATTCTACGCTCTGGAAAGCTGTACAGTTAGCATTGAAAACTAAGAACCTGCCAATAGAGAGCTGGGAGGATGTCCTACCGCAAGCATTACACTCCATACGCTCGCTTCTTTGTACTAGTACAAATTGTACGCCGCATGAAAGGATGTTCCGCCACTCTCGGAGATCGACGAATGGTGATTCAATTCCCACATGGCTATCTGGCTCAAACAGAGTACTTGTAACGGACGACGAGCCCTTCACAAAATGTAACCCTAGTATAAGTAGTTTTTAGGAAAATAACGGAGACCTCTATGTCTGTCTACCCCCGAACTATTATATACTAAATGGCCTTAAGCCTTACGCAATGATTTGCGATGTTGCATCAGCTTTTGTGGAGGGGATATTGGTCAAGTCAGTACTTGTCCAAAGGGAGATATTACGCAATAAGTTAAACTATTGCATCAGCTAATGGGAAAGTCCATTTTCACGGGCTATGATTGATTAAAGGTCCCAGAAAGACGCAATAGTGCCCCCACAACTTGCAATGGCGTAATAATCTATGTAAGGGGAACCGATTATTTAATCGATAATCGAGTCAAATAAGAACAAGTAGAAATAAGTAATAACTTCATTCAACCAGTGAATCAAGGAGAAGTCTTCAAGAAGTCAAGGAAGAGCTCCATATCAGACAGATTGTCAAAGATATAAAGTAGATTCACAGTTCTTATCAGTTACCTAGTGTCGTAACAAGTTAATAAGTAAATGAGTCCCACGTTCCCCACGTCGTAATACGTTATGTACATTCCTTATATAACAGGAACATTTAACAGTGTAAACTCTTGTGCCCCGCTTCAAATATAAGCTATTTTCGATCTCTAATATACAATAAAAGTGTTAAAGTATCCACCTCTTTAATTCAATACAGTCCACCCCAACAGTTGGTCCATTCGAGACGGATAAGCAGTGAAGTCCCAACATTTGGTCCTTCAGATCCAGTTAAATAGCGAAAAGTGCCGGTATAATACATAGCGCGTAATAAAGTGTTATAAGCGGGCACATAAAACTGTAAGTACTGAACGAAATTAACTTTATATATATCGTGCGTAAATAAAGTTCCGTGATAGGAAAAGTGATATTCTGTGTGCCAAAATCGCGATCATAAGTGCGCGGTAAAAAAGGGTAAGCAGAATAACAGGATTCGTAAGCGATATTCTGTGTATTAAATCGCAATCATAGTGCGCGTTAATAAAGGGGTAAGCAGAATAGTGGGACTCATAAGTAAATATTAAAAAGTAAATTGACTCGATTCGCGTTGTGAATGAAATACTAACGGATATATTGTTATAAAACATATAGAAGTGACCGTGTTGTGAATAAATAGTTACGCGTCATATACAAGCGCGCGTTATATAACATAGCGCACGCCCGTTGATAACGTATTGCCGCCGTGACTAGATATAGTGCCGTATGGTACATAGGGCCGTCGTAAGTTATAGTGCCGTCACAAGTATATAGTGCCGTCACAAGTATGTAATAGTGCCGTCGCGGTAAATAGAGGACTAGTCGTGATATAATAACAGCGTTGAAGTGCGGATAAGTGAAACGTCGTAGTGGACGAATCTGGTGAAGTCCAAAACCACAGGATAGGACTGTCGCGCATCTTTCTCCCCGCTTAAAGTCAACCTGTAGCGTACCATCTCGGATAATGGTGGTCACCCGAAGCCAGGGTGATGCTGCAGAAGCTGAGGACCGGAGGCGGGCCCTGCAGGAGAGGGCAGACGAGCATAGAGAGGCAGTTCTACGCCAGGAAGCGGAACGGATTCGAAGAGAGAGACTACGGAGGATTTCAATAGATCCGCCCTTGTCGCCGGCAGTGACAGGTGAGCAAAATATTATATCTTCACGACCAACTACCGCGCCCCTTACGACAGCAGACACGACCTTAGCAGGACCATCGTCAGGACTTCTTCTGAGTGAAGAACATGGACAAAGGACGAGGTCACCCACCCGATCGGTGAGGTCACATAGGTCACAGAGGTCACAGAGGTCACAGAGGTCAACCAACAGTATTACAACGCGCATAAGGCTAGCCGAGTTGGAAGCAGCAGAGAAGCTTGCAGCCATCGCCCGGAAGAAGTCTCTCGACCTGGAAGAGGACCTGGTCAAGAAAAGATTAGCCGCCCAAGTATCTGTCCTAGAGGATGAACAGGACAGCCTGCAGGATGAGCCCCTCATCACTCAGGAGGAAAGCCATCACAGTAAAGTGGATGAATGGCTTCAAACGAACCCCCTCAGATCACGGGGGGAGGGGGACCAAGGCCCCCCCCGGGAGGACCCAAGACATATTAAATTCGACTTGCCACGGGGAAGGTCGCCGGCATCGACGAAGCACAGGAACAGCATCGATAACTTGGCAACGACCTTAGAAAGGATGGCAAGACCCCGATTACGGCATACGGATTTACCGGTGTTCTCCGGTAGTGTGAACGAGTGGCTGCCATTTAGGGCGGCCGTGAACGACACTACCAACATGTACAGTATATCGCCTGCTGAGAACATACAGCGATTAAGGAGCTGTCTCAAGGGAGAGGCAAGGGAGGCGGTTTCCGGCCTCCTACATACTGCCACTGATCCAGAGGCCATCATGAGGACACTCGAACAATGCTTCGGACGACCAGAGGCACTCATCGCTCGCGCCATCGAAGATATGAAGAAGATGACGAAGCCCATGGCATCAGCCTCGGACTTAAATAACTTCGCCATCAAGGTGCAAAACGCGGTATGCGTGATCAAAGCAGTCGACCGAGGAGGATACCTACACAACCCAGTACTGACTGGCGAAGTGCTGGACAGGTTGAGCCAACATATGAAGTCGAAATGGTGCGACTTCGCCTTCGAGAACGACGACAAAACGGAGCCGGAGATAGTTATGCTGTCTCGTTTCCTGATGCGGGAAGCGGATAGGGCGTTACGATACGCCTACGCCCCGCCCACTGGCGCCGCGCCCGCCAACCAGAAGAAGGAAACCAGACAACCAGTGACAGCAAAGAAGAGAGCTACCCCCGTCTACACAGCCGTCGAGAGCCAAGAAGAAAAAGGTCGGTGTCCTAACTGTAAACAAGATCACGTATTACATAAGTGTCCCAAATACAAGGAGATGAGCGTCAAGAAGCGATGGGAGTATGTCAGAGCCAACGGCATATGTTTTAGATGTGTCGAAAGTAAACATGGGCGATATAGATGTAAGGCGAAGCCGTGCGGCTTAGGCCAATGCCGCCGGCCTCATCACGCCTCCCTCCACGAAGAGAGGGAAGGCACCAAGGAAGAAGTGACGACCGTGAAGGTTACCGCAGAGCCCAGCAAGGAAGAAGCGGTGCTGTCGGTGGCGACCAAGTTCGCGGCCGACCAGAAGAAGGTACTGCTGAAGATGTGCCCCATCATAGTCACCGGGTCACGGGGGGAGGTAATGACGTACGCATTGTTCGATGAAGGAGCGACCGTCACCCTCATTGATCAAGACCTGGCGACCAGAATAGGAGCTGAAGGGACCCCACGCCCGCTACACATACGCGGCGTGAACATGTCTTCGGAAGTGCAGGAGAGCAGAGCGGTACGGGTGCAGGTTAGGAGCATCCGGAAAGACGGTCAGTCACACGAGCTTCGAGCAAGGACCATCAAGGACTTGAGGCTCCATCAACAATCCATCCCAGACAACCTGCTGAATCACAAGCACCTGCGAGACCTGCCCAGAGAGGAGGTTTGCTACGAGCAAGCTCGTCCAGGACTCTTGGTGGGCACAGACCATTGGGAGTGCATAGTGACCAGGGAACTACGAGTCGGTGGCCGCGATCAGCCAGCCGCCTCACGAACGGAGTTGGGATGGGTGGTGCACGGAACAGCACCACGAAGCGTTATCACGCAAAAAGAAGACATACTGCACGTCATCGAGACCGGGAGAGGAGACGAGCAACTGCACGATCTAGTCGAAGCACACTTCAAAATAGAAGCCTTGGGCGTCGCCAAGAGACCCCGCGTGAACGAAGCGGACCAGCGGGCGACGACCATCGTGAAAAGGACGATCAAGAAGATCGACGAAGGCTACGAGGTGGGGCTGCCGTGGCGGACTGACAACGTGGTCATGCCGCCAAGCTACGGAGCAGCGCTGAGACGACTGAAGAAGATCGAACAGAAAATGGATGCGTCACCGGATTTTGCCGTGCAGTACGCCACACAGGTCAAGAACCTGTTGGACAAAGGATACGCGATGCCATGCGACGGAACGGAAAAGGAAAGCCCCGTCTGCTGGTACCTGCCTCACTTCGCCGTACAGAACCCAAACAAGCCTGGGAAACAGCGATTAGTCTTCGACGCGGCGGCAACGAGCTATGGAAAATGTCTCAACGACGAGCTACTGGAAGGTCCAGACCTACTGCAGTCCCTGCCGGGCATAGTATTCCGGTTCCGAGAGCGGGCAGTGGCAGTCACCGCAGACATACAGGAGATGTTCCTGCGGGTGAGAATAAGGCAGCAAGACCAACCAGCTCAGCAGTTCCTGTGGAGAGACCGAAACAGGACGTCGACCCCGCGTCACTACAAGATGAGAAGCATGATCTTCGGAGCAGCCAGTTCCCCGTATATGGCTCATTACGTCCGGGATTACAACGCGGAGCTTCACGGCAGAGAGTATCCCAGAGCCTTAGAGGCCATAACCAAGAACCATTACATGGACGACTTGGTGGCAAGTTACAGCGATCCAGAGGAGGCGTGGAAGACAGTTGATGAAACTAGAAAGGTGCACGCGACCGCCGGCTTCACGCTACGAGGTTGGAGCTCCAGCGACGCGACGGTTTTGCGCGACGTGCCCCAGACACTCCACGCCACCGCCCCGACACAACTAGGAGGGGAGCAACCTGAGAGCAAGATACTCGGGCTATACTGGAACGCAGAACGAGACGAACTCGGGTTTAATACATCCATGAACCGAGTGCCGTCCGAAGTAAGAGAACGAACTCGTGCTCCCACCAAGAGGGAGGCACTGAGCGCAGTGATGTCCATCTACGACCCGCTAGGACTGCTGAGTCACTTCACAGTACGAGCGAAGATAGTACTCCAGAGCCTGTGGCGCCTACAAACAACGTGGGACACGCCCATTCCGGAGGAAGAGAACGAGCTCTTCGCGGCCTGGCTAGGTCAATTGGAGGAAGTAAACAGACTGCGGCTACCCAGGTGCTACCTTAAGAAGAAAACACAGCGCATCGAACTGCACGTGCTGTGCGACGCAAGCGAACAAGCGTACGCGACGGTAGCATACTGGAGAGCAACAAACAAGGATGGGACCATCGACGTCGTGCTGGTCGCGGCCAAGGCAAAAGTAGCACCGCGGCGAGCCCAGACAATACCACGTCTGGAGCTGCAGGCAGCGGTGATAGGAGCCCGACTCGCCGACACCATCAAGAAGGAACACCGTATCGAGGTCAACAGTACGACTTATTGGTCGGACTCCTCTACGGTGATCCACTGGATCCATCACGACATGAAGAGGTACACGCCGTTCGTCGCGCACAGACTCGGAGAAATCGCCGAGCTCACCAGCAAAGAAGAATGGCGCTGGGTGCCCACGGAGCACAACGTGGCGGACGACGCTACCCGACTCACCAACGCGCCGATCTGCGCAACCGACCGCTGGTTCCGCGGGCCGGGTTTCCTCCGTCTATTGGAGGAGGACTGGCCCGGGACGCCGGCGTCGGAAGAAAACGAAGAGGAGGTCCTGCACATTGCGCCGGCCCCTGAACGAGACAGCTGGCTGCCCGATCCTGCCCGCTTCTCCAAGTACGAGACGCTGGTACGCGCTGCTGCGCGCGTGCTCGCATTTATTGATGCGTGCCGCCGCGTCTCGCCTCGACTCGAACATCGGCACATTGAACGCGCCGAAAGGGAGCTCCTGCTGAAAGCACAGCAGGACAGCTTCCCCGAAGAGTTGAAGAGAATCCAGTCTGCTCGCCCCGTCCCCAGGACGAGTCGGCTGTACAGACTGGACCCCGTATTGGAAGACGGCCTATTGCGCGTGCGAGGACGAATTGAAGCCTCTAGCGCGCCTGTGGAGGCCAAGCGACCTATCATTTTGGATGGTCGCCACCAAGTGAGTAAGTTAATTGTAATGCGCGAGCATTGCGCCGCTGGGCATGCCAACAGGGAACGAGTTACCAACGACTTACGGCAGCGCTATTGGATCATCCACTTGCGACCCACGGTGCGAGCCATTGAAAAGGCCTGCGCGTACTGCCGGAGACTGCGAGCAACGCCGCAGCCGCCGGCCACGGGAGACCTGCCACGCGCCCGCCTGGACCCCTTCCATCGCCCGTTCACCAACTGTGGTGTGGACTATTTCATGATCCCATTCTATTTCCCATGATGGTTAAGGTGGGCCGGCGCCGAGAGAAGCGATGGGGCGCACTGTTTACGTGCCTCACCTCCCGCGCCGTGCATCTCGAGCTCGTCGCATCATTATCAACAGACTCAGCCATTATGGCGCTGAGAAGGATGGCTGCGCGCCGCGGCTGGCCGCGGCTCATGTATTCCGATAACGGAACTAATTTCAGAGGAGCAGATCAAGAACTGCGAGCGGCCTATGCGGAGTGGGCACCGGCACTGCAAGAAGAGGGACTACTGCACCGAATGGAGTGGCGGTTCATCCCTCCCGGCGCACCCAATCAGGGCGGTGCGTGGGAACGGCTGGTACGCTCCGTAAAGACTGCCCTCGCTGCAACTCTGCGCGAAAGGGCGCCTGCTGAAGAGCTGCTGCTGACTCTGCTTACCGAAGCGGAGTTCGCCATCAACGCACGCCCTCTGACTCACGTTAGCGTGAACCCCACCGATCCGGAGGCCCTCACCCCCAACCACTTTTTGTTGGGATCCTCCACGGGCCTACCCTCAACAGGGCCTTGTGACGAGGCCGACCGACGTGCTTGGCGGGCCAGCCAGGCCCTTGCCGATCACTTTTGGCGACGCTGGCTGCGGGAGTATCTCCCTACACTGGTACCCCGCGGCGAGCCGCAGAGCAAACGCCAACCGCCGGAGATCGGCGACGTCGTCATCATCGCCGACAGCACCCTGCCACGAAACGTGTGGCCACTGGGAGTCGTCGAGAACATCTACCCGGGACCTGACGGCGGCATCAGAGTAGTCGACGTGAGAACAAGGACCGGCGTCTTCAAGCGTCCGGTCAGCAAGCTCGTCGTTCTACAAAAGGAAGAGAAGGCTGCGCAGGCTACGCCGGGGGGAGAGATGTAACGGACGACGAGCCCTTCACAAAATGTAACCCTAGTATAAGTAGTTTTTAGGAAAATAACGGGGACCTCTATGTCTGTCTACCCCCGAACTATTATATACTAAAAGGCCTTAAGCCTTACGCAATGATTTGCGATGTTGCATCAGCTTTTGTGGAGGGGATATTGGTCAAGTCAGTACTTGTCCAAAGGGAGATATTACGCAATAAGTTAAACTATTGCATCAGCTAATGGGAAAGTCCATTTTCACGGGCTATGATTGATTAAAGGTCCCAGAAAGACGCAATAGTGCCCCCACAACTTGCAATGGCGTAATAATCTATGTAAGGGGAACCGATTATTTAATCGATAATCGAGTCAAATAAGAACAAGTAGAAATAAGTAATAACTTCATTCAACCAGTGAATCAAGGAGAAGTCTTCAAGAAGTCAAGGAAGAGCTCCATATCAGACAGATTGTCAAAGATATAAAGTAGATTCACAGTTCTTATCAGTTACCTAGTGTCGTAACAAGTTAATAAGTAAATGAGTCCCACGTTCCCCACGTCGTAATACGTTATGTACATTCCTTATATAACAGGAACATTTAACAGTGTAAACTCTTGTGCCCCGCTTCAAATATAAGCTATTTTCGATCTCTAATATACAATAAAAGTGTTAAAGTATCCACCTCTTTAATTCAATACAGTCCACCCCAACAGTACTTATGCGACGTTTTGACCGGAAAACAAAATATCAACCACTAGCCGAGGAGGTGGAGGTACTGGAGACTAACCCCACTTATTCGTACGTTCGAACGATGGATGGTCGCGAGACCACTGTATCCAACCGCCATTTAGCACCTTTGGGAGGCAACCGAGAAGAAATCCCCACAATTAACGAATATGTGGACGCCGAACCCCAAAGATCGCAGTCACCGTCACCATCTTGTTCACCACCAACAACTTCGCCTTCTTCACCGACAACATACTCAACACCAGTCTCGCTGCCAGCTACTGGCACACCGGAACCGGAACAAACGAGCTCGGACGGGATCGAACTCCCAGTTTCGGAGCCGCTCCGGCGGTCGGCCAGATCACGGAACCCGCCGAAGTTTTTACTCGATTACATCTGGCCGGGGTGAATGTGGTGAACCTATTCTACCTTATTCTTCTATACCTAACCATAGATGTGTTTTATATTTGTCATAATCCGATTGTCACATGAATTCGTAATTTTTCAACAATGTTCCGATTTGTTAATTAAAACCTACTGTATAGGTTTTGTCTATTATTTCACTGGTTAAGCCTGATGATGACATGACAACAAAAACTTGGAAAATATTTTTTACGTATTTAAATATTTTTCCGGAAACCTTCTTACATCTTTATATTTTCGATCATTTCTATGATTTTAACGCTCTGCTACCATGTTAAAGTGGTCGGATCTTTTATTAAAACTACGATAGAAATAAATCAATATAAGTAATATATTTACACAATGAAGAAAAAAACATTAGTGACGTTGTCAAAGTAACAGTTAACAAAAAAAAAACAGTTTCAATATCAGTCTATGAAACCTCCTTCAACAGAACCTTCGCTTCGCAGACGACATAGTTCTTTTTGCTTCGAAAGCGAATCCAGAACAATGCTCCAAGACCTGAGCACTGTAAGCCTTGAGGTTGGACTAACGAGGAATTGGTCGAAGACTAAAGCCATGAGCAATGCCGCTAAATATAGGGTCGAGGTTGATGGGCAGGAAATACACTATGTCGACCATATGTCGACGAATATATCTACCTGGGCCAGCTAGTTTTCTTTAACGACAGACAGGACAAAGAGATAGACCGTACTGGTCCATCTGGTCAAAGACAGGTATTGCCAATGTTGGCAGTAAGTCTGCGAAGCTGAAATCGGACTGAGTGGGTCACGTCCATAGGATGGGGCCGGACAGATGGGCGAAGATAGTCACACAGTGGGTGCCAGAAGACGGCCGTCGTAACCGAGACAGGCCCAAAAAACGCTGGCGTGACGATCTGGACCCGTTCATGTCGGATTGGTCAGAAAGGGCATATTGCAAACAGGATTGGAAAGCCATGGGGGAGGCCTTTGCCCAGCACTGGGACAGATCAGGCTGACATAAAAAAAAGACGTGTGGCACTCTTGGAATGCCGCGGTAAAGCTATATTGCATTTGTTTTTTACGGGGGTGTTAGATTATTTTCGTTACGGAATTTCTGGATTCGGTCTCCACGCTCAAGGCCCGCGATAGAAGCTATGCAATATCTTGATGGGGTTTATTTATACTAACATTTTATTTACATAAATTATTTAATTAAAACCATTTGGATCGACAACATTCTTTTCACACGATAAAATGACAATTAACATTTTTTCTAATCGGCGTCTCTTTGGTTTAACCGACAGTGCGGTGGCCAGCACTCACACTCCTCTTCACGGCACTATCGTGTTTATTCGGAGACTCCTAGGCTGCTTCGCAGTCTCTTCAGTCGCTGACCTGCAAGAGTATTGGTTAGAAGGTCTGCTTCCATGTCTTCAGTGCGCAGATACTTGATGTCTAATGCTCCTTCTTGGATACAGTTCCTGATGAAGTGCATTTTCAAATCAATATGCTTTGACTTGGAAGTCACCATCTGATTCTTACTCAGCTTGATGGCTGCTTGATTGTCATTCAGGATGACTATGCGTTCGTAGCTAGCGCCTAGATCTTTGAAGAGACTTTTCAAGTGTATTGCTTCTTTTGCTGCTTCGGTCAGAGCTACATATTCTGCCTCGGCTGTTGACAGCGCAATGCTTTTCTGCTTTTTTGACATCCAACTGATGGCCGTTCCAGCAAATTTGAAGCAGTAGCCTGAAAAAGATTTTCTGTCAAGTTTGCAAGCGCCCCAATCTGCGTCTGCCATTCCATACAGGTCTTGTCCTGTTTTAGTAAATGTTAAGCCGACGTTTTTGGTGGCTTATAGGTACCGGAGTACTCTCTTGGCGCACTTGAAATGTTCTTCATTATAGCAATCGTTAAACTGCGATAGGTAGCTGATTGCGAACATAATGTCTGGGCGAGTTGCTACCGCCATGTACATTAGTGTTCCTATAAGGTTTTTGTATGGAAGATGCTGTGACTCATTTTTGTCTCCCTTTTCCAATTTGAGTCCAGGCTCCATAGGGGTGGACACTGTTTTGCAGTCCACCATCTTAAATTTTTCAAGGGTATTTTCGATGAACTTTTCTTGGTGTAATGTTATTTCGTCCCCTTTGTAAGTTACATCTAAGCCTATGAGCCTTTTCGGTCTCCCCAAATCTTTGAGTTCAAATTTTGAATTTAGTAGGTCTTTAACTTCTTTCAATGCTTTAGGACACGAGTAGGCAATTAATAAATCGTCGACATATATTGCAATAAGCATTTTTACTCCTCTTTTCTCCAGGATGTATATACATGGGTCGGTTTCAGATGCTCGAAACCCTATGTTTTTCAATTCTTTGTCGAGTTTTATATACCACTGCCTCCCCGCCTGCTTGAGTCCGTACAATGCTTTAATAAGACAACAAACTTTTTCTTTTGGAGTATTCTTTATGTCTCTTAGCATGTCTCTGGTTTTATTGTAAATCGTTAAATCCTCTTTCGTACTTTCATCGACCATTATCTCTATCAAGTATTCTTCCAAATAGTCTGGATATTCCATCATAATTTTTTCTTCTAGTATACCGTTTAGGTAGTTGTTACGTCCATTTGGTTCAGTTTTAACCCTTCTTCGACGGAAATCCTAATAACAGATCTGATCGAGCTTAACTTCGCTACAGGCGCGTAAGTTTCGTTGAAATCTATACCTGGTCGCTGCGTGAAACCGCGTGCTACAAGTCTAGCATTTCTTATGATGCTGTCATCAGGTCCTATTTTGGTTCTCAAAACCATCTTGTAGTCTATGACTTTCATGTCATTGCTTTTCTTTTCCTGTATTTTCCAGGTTCCGTTTTCTACATGTGCTCTGATTTCAGCTTTGATGGCGTCATGCCAGTATTCATCGTTTTCATTTTCAATTTCATCAGACAGGTAAGTAATTTCCGTGAGGGAATGACTTATTTCGAGATTGCGTAATTCATACCCTTAGTCCACGCTGGTGGGTGCCTTTCTCTTTGGGGCCTCCCATTTACAGGTGCTTCTAAGGTCTCAGATGCGTCATCGAATGAATCAAGTTCATTTATTTCGTCATTTTGACTTTCAGTATTTTGTAAAGATTTTTTATTTTTCGGTCCAGTGAATTCAATTTCTATTTTGTGATATTCTTTTTCTTTTACAAGGTTATCATAGCTTGTGTCTTCTTTTTGATAGTACATCTTGTCTATGACTTTGATGTCCCTGCTCGTCACTACGTCGTCATCTTTAGGTATGTAAACTCTATAACCTTTTGAGGTTAGCGAGTATCCCATGAATACGCCCTCCTTGGTTTTTTCTGTTAGCTTCCCTCGTCTGTTCTTTTTCAGGACGAAAGTCTTTCTGCCTAAAACTTCAAGGTGATTGCCAGACGGTGTTCGGCCTGTCCACTTCGTGAACGGTATATCACCATCTAATGCTTTTGAAGGGCTACGGTTTATAAGATAGTTTGCCGTAGATATCGCTTCTGCCCAGAGTTTTTTAGGAGCATTTGCTTCGATCAACAGGCACCTAGCTTTGTCTAGCAAGGATCTGTTCTTCCTCTCACTAATCCCATTTTGCTGTGGGGTGTAGACAGTGGTCAATCTTCTTTGGATGCCATGAAGTTTGAGGAAATCATCGAACTCCTTGTTACGATATTCAGTGCCGTTGTCGGATTGCAGGTGTTTTATTCGTTTGTTGTGGAGCGTTTCGACTTCATTTTTATATTGCTTGAAACGATTGAAGACGTCACTTTTCTTCTTTATGAAATAGACGTGGCAATAACGGGTAAAGTCGTCTATGAACGTGACGTAATATCTTGAGCCTGCAAGTGTCTCACACTCAAAAGTTCTACAAACGTCGCTGTGAATTATTTCCAGTTCTTGCGTTTTGTAGAGATCATCATGTCTTGTGAAAGGTAATCTTGATAGCTTGCCTTTAATGCAGGTTTCACATGTTTCCAATTTTTCTTTGTTTATGCTCAATCCGTACATTAGGTCATTCGTAGCCATCTTGATCAGGTCCTTTTCATGAATGTGGCCAAGTTTACGATGCCATTCCATGATGTCGTCATTTTCTCCTCTTCGTGTATGGTTTGCAGTCTCTTTCTTAAATTCAATGAAGTAAAGTCCATCTTTTCTTTGTGCTGTCAGTGCTATTTCACCACTGTTTTCTATGATGTAGGCTTTGTCTTTTTCAAAAACTACTTTGTTACCTCTGTCGGCTATTTTGCCTACTGACAGAAGGTTTACTGACACATCAGGAACAAATAGGGTTTCGTTAATGGTATAATCTACCTTATCTACGGTGATTTTCACTTTTCCCTTGCCTTCAATTTTGCTCGTGTGCTGCTTCGATGCCAGCTTTAGGATACCACTTTCAGGGATTATGGTGGAAAATTTTGATTTTTCACCACACATGTGAGATGAACAGCCGCTATCTAGACACCATACATTTTTATTGGTGTTTGTGTTTGCGGTATTCAGACAGACGTTGAAGTTCTTGCCTTGAAGGTTTTTCTTTTCAAAGTTCGTTTTCTCATTTTTTCTTTTTATTTCCCCAACACACTTCAGTGGCGTGGCCCTTTTTCTTACAGTTCTTGCAAAACGGTTTTATTTTGTTATTTTTTGAAAAATACGCATCTGATGAGCTCTCGGGCTGTTCACCAACATTCCTTGCTTGACTTTCTTCCAGAATTTTTATCTTTAAATCGTCAGGGTCGGGCAATGTGTCCCTTGATTCGATGGCGATACGAAAGTTTTCAAAACTTGTTGGCAGACTGTATAACATCATTATACTGAGCAGTTCCGATGGTATCTTTAAATCCATATCCGCGAGCTTGTCCACAATGTCTATAAAGTTATTTAAGTGGTCGCGGATATCTTCCTCATTAGTCATGCGCTTTAAAACCAGTTGCTTTAATAAAGTTGCCTTTCTTGCGGGCCCAGTGCTCTGGTAAATGGCTTTTTACTTGTCCCAAATAGCTTTAGCTGACGTACAGATCTTTATTTGTTTTAACTCCGATGGTGACAAAAGAAGAAAAATGTCAGCTTTTGCCTTTAAGTCTTCCTTCTTGTACGCCGCTCTTTCCACCGCATCTGCCTTTGGCGATAATGTTTTTTCGCCGCTGACAATTTCCCAATAATCATTTTTTATGAGGACGGCCTGGGCTTGTAAGCACCAGGTATCATAATTGGATTTTGTTAATAGCTCAATATTGCGGATGGATGCCATTTCGTACTCACGGAGCGACAGAAGAACCACGCTCTGCTACCAATTGATGGGGTTTATTTATACTAACATTTTATTTACATACATTATTTAATTAAAACCATTTGGATTGACAACATTCTTTTCACACGATAAAATGACAATTTACATTTTTTCTAATCAGCGTCTCTTTGGTTTAACCGACAGTGCGGTGGCCAGCACTCACATATCTAACAACTTTTTTCTACCTGATGTATTTGAGTTATTGTAATTTATAATTTGGGAACTTTTTCAGTTAATGTTACACAAACCTTTTTGAAGCTGTATATTTTATTTTGAATACCTGACTTTGTCACCGAAAATGCATAGAACGAAAAATTCATTTGTTGACTTTTTATATTTGTTTAACAGTTTTAGCTAAATTCTCAATACTTATTTAAATATTTTTCTAAGTCGGTCTAAATGATCAAATTCTTTCATACAAACTTCGAAACCCATATGGCATTTTCCTAGGAAATACTTTTGAAGAAATACAATGTCACAATTTTATTTCCTGTTGAGGTATGTTTTATGCTTTGATTATATACATGTCGTTTTATGCCAAGAGTCTAGTGTTTAATTACGGGATTATGATCCTAACAATAATATAAATACCGAAAGCCGAGAAACATAAATAAATCAAGTATCTTGACATGGCTCGCGAGGTTGTCGACATGTGGGAAGTAGACTCAGCGATGATTGTGCCGATAGTCGTGTCAGCCCATGGCTTAATTGCCAAGAGCCTCGAACAATGCCTGAGGAGGCTCTCGTTAGGCAGCTGAATCAAGGGCTTGATTCAGAAACCGGTACTCCAGGACACGGCTCGTTTTGTTCGGAGGTTCCTCTCTCTAGAGCCCTAACCGCCGGCGCGGGTAGCTTGGACCCTGTTCCCGATATCGGTGGACTACAATTTTTATATTTATAAATGTTTTTTATATATTTTCTTAAGTTAATATTTAAATATGTAAAAAGTTTGTTTTATTATTTGAATAAAGGAATTTAAATACGAAAGTATGTGAGAATGGATGGATGAATCCAGGACGTTTAATAAAAGTATTTAGATTTTCAATGGTGAGATTATGATTTTTGATCTAATGCGTACAAATCTCAGTGGCAAAATTATTTCATGGGCAGTAAATCGAACTAAAGCACGAACACAATTTAGTTATCTCCCACAAAACGGTAACTTTTGTTCTCAGTGTGCAAGCTATTTCTAAAATCTGCCGGCTGTTAACTACTTTTAGAACAATATGTCTATGATTATGATTTCAGTAATGAACTGAGTCAAACAAGGTCCACAACCTACAGGTCAATAACTTTAAAGCCAAAAACCTACAGACCTACCTACCGTACACACCACACAGACCGGAAACAATATGCCCGAGGCGAACACGGCAAATGTAGGCCGTATACCATATACAACCACCTGCCCAAATTGCAGGCGGATCATAGATACGACCGTTAAAGGAAGTCCGTCGTCGATGACGCATATTGCAGCTCTCCTGGTTGGTATATTGTAAGTAGTATTCTATTTTTCTGATACCCATTATCTTATAATATCAATAATCCATCATCCTTGTCATTTGTCCACTAGCACTTTTCTTAACTATGTTGGGGTCGGCTTCCAGTCTAGTCTGGTTGTGTTTTGTACAAAAGTGTTTAGATCTTTGACGACTCGAATGGCGTAGTGGTAGTGAAGCTGCCTTGCGTTCATAGGGTCCTGGGTTCGAATCCTGGTAGGAGCAAATGTTTGTGTGATGAGCATGGACATTTGTTTCAGAGTCATGGATGTTTGTATGTATAATAAGTATGTATTTACAAACAAAAAAGTATATATGTAGTATATCAACTATCTGGTGTCCACGACACAAGCCTTGCTTAGTGTGGCACTAGATGGCGCTGTGTGTTTAATGTCCAGCGATATTTATTTATTTTATTTATTTACTTGGTGTGTGATCTATGTCTGCAAAGAAGTTACATTTCTGATCGTACTTTTTATAATATCGTTTTCTACATAATTGCTCTCATTCCCACTGGACTATAATAAATTGCCGTAGGACAAACCCTGTGCCTTATACAACACAAATACTTCTGAAATTACGATCGAGACATGGACATTATTTTTATTCGTATAAATGAGCGACCTTTTTGTCGTTCTGCTATGTATCGATTTAGTTTTAAGAGTCCTATTAAATTTTTTACTGTAAGATATTTTAGTAATTTGCTTATGAATAACGGTAGTGCTATGCTCTTTCATTTAAGTTGGAGTTACACATTTTATTTTTTCGATTTTGAAATTTACTAAGTACAAGTATTTTTCGAACTTAGTTTGCAAGAAAAACCGTCGGCGAAAGAAGTTTGACGCTAAAACTCACATTGTATCATTCAATTCTTATAAAAGATAAAATTACTAAAAGATAAGTTGAATGTTTTACTTGTAGAGTTCAAAAATTTCGTTAAACTCCTTTAGTTTTCACAGAAAAATTGTAATTGAAACCTAATATAAGCCATAAATGTCTTGATTCAGCGGCCATTATTATATTTAAAAAAAAACTCAATTTTATTAAATGAATTAAAATTATAAAAATCTAATTAATTAATCTATAATAAGATGAAATTATAATAAATAAAATTATGGTTTTCCAGACATGTATGGCCACTGCATAGGGTGTAAACGTACCCTTCACAAAGCTGTCAACCAAGCATTCTGTACATCAAATGAAATCAAACTAAGTAACTTTACGCAAAAATTAATAGAAGGAAATAGTACAGGGGTCGTTGTTTCGGGGCTGTGGACGGTGGGCTAGCTCGCCGTCCGTTCGTCTTATGACGACAGGCCGTGTCGACGGTGCGTTCGTATTCCACGCGCGCCTCAAAGAGATGTCAGCATAAAGGAAGAGGCCCGCACGGGCCTAAGCCTGCCGGGGCTGTGGGGCTGTTCTAAAGAAATACCGCGGCCCCGAAACATAAAGGGCGTGGAAGGAACATGGATGGGTTTTAGTCAGTAAAAGTCTGACACTCTCTGCCGCTCCGCCCAGAGTGAGAGAAGTTATTTGATGATTTCCACACCGAAAAAAAGGGATCGTAGTTTAAAGTAAAAATCTTAAATTAAAAACGTGTATTTAAATGAATAATGGAACTTTGACCCCCAATATCTCCGTAACTAAAAGGTTCACAGGCATGGTATATGGGTTTTTTTTGAGGGACACAGATATTTTCAATTATTATATTTTGCTTTCCAGTTGTTGTTCGTGTTGCCTACCCTACATTTTCCGCTTCCAGTACTTAAAAGCACATTACTGTCCCAGATGCGGCTTTCTCATCGGAACCAATGAAAGGATGTAGAATACAGGGATACATTTTTCAATGCCACTTGGAGGGAAATTACTCTAAATACTGGAGATACAAAGTTTACTCAAAGGAAAGTTTCTTAATTTAAAAAAAAGAAACAAATCTCATTCAACAAATCGCATTCACATATTTCCGAAAATTATTTTGCCAAACTCGGGCATCAAACCCGGAATAGATCGACTAAAGTTCGACAAAATAACATTCTGTACCTTTTTGACGTCAATCGATAGTCAATCATATGGATCAAATCTCTCTAACAAACATAATAAATTAAATTAAAGGGAAACCATGAAATCGAACACAATCGTTCGATGTCAAAGAAGTACAGGATGTTAATTTTTCCAACTTTCGTCGGTTTCATTCCCGAGTGAGGCAAATGAATTTTCGAAAACGTGTGAATGCAAAATTGTTTCCTTTTAAAAATACAGGAATGTTTCCTGAGACTAAATTTTGCTATCTGCAGTATTTCGAGAACTTTCCCTTCAGGTGGCTTTGAAAATTCCACCCTGTGTACGAATGATATACTGGGTTGTCGAAACAGTGAAGTCATAGAAAGATTCCTCATGAATTTATGTGAAGCGGTTGGTTCCCGAAAACTACTCGTATCATGGGGAATATAATTTTCGGTTAACCCTGGGCATGAGGAAACATTTTTTATAGTGAAAACTTACATGAAAATAGAAGAACTTGTCAGGAAAATAACATTCTTTCAGTATGTGTTTCCAATAGCAAAATTGCTGTGATTGTGGCTGTTATGTGATATTTATGTAAATGTTATTTTTGGGTTTAAATTATATTTTTTTAATGACGCCTTTTGTTTAATTTTTTTGACCACTACTAGCATTTGCTCGCGACTTTGCTCCGTTATGTACGGAAATTAAACCCCGGAAATGTTTTAAATGTACTATTACATTACGAGATAATGTAGCTTTCCGTTAGTTAAAAGAATTTGTTGAATTGGATCAGCCGTTTGAAGATTACCCCATACATACAAACTTACAATTTTTAACATTTCTACACTAATATTGTTACATCGGACCTACTAGAACATTCGAGAAAGCAAGTGATTACAGTGTGTGTACGTTAGAAGTTCGAGAGCATTGTTGCATGTTATTAGTTTTAAAGTTAGGTAGGTAGAAACTCGCGACCTATTTATAAAGAGACCGACCGTACGCCTCGTCGAGAATTTCGACCGTACGCCTAGGGCATAAGGTTCATATTTGTTTGTACAACTAGCTAGTAATAATAATTGCCTAGCTACTGTTGTTTTGTTAGTGTTTTTTTATGACCCTCTAGAATATTCGTGGTTATGCTGGTGTGTCTGTTGGCAAGTATAAATACACCGCTCAAGCCCGCGACCGTCAGTCTTGTTTTGGCTACACAGCGAAGCGAATCGAAGTGAACTTGATGAGCGATATCTAACCGAATAGTGAACAGTGGTGTATTGTAGGGTACTTGTGATTAAGTTTAAATTGTTTTGTGATTAATAAAGTTATTGTGTTGTTTAATCGGTAGTAATTAATTTATCTCATACCCAGCTCGTGTAACAATATTATAAGAGGAAAAAATTGTATTATTGTGTGTGTATGTTTGTAATGGATAAACTTAAAAACTGTTGTGCTGATTTCAAAAATTCTTTCAGCATTGGAAAGCTACATTCAACCTGAGTAACAATAGGCTATATTTTATCCCCGTACTCCCACGGGAACGAGAACTATGCGGGTGAAACAGTGTGACGTCCGCTAGTTTATAATATTAGTATAGACTAGCTAGACGTGACCTTCGTCCACTTGATATTTTAACATATATGGTTGAATTTAGATTTATTTTCGTAATCTGTTCTATCGCTCATGCAGCATAAACCTTAGAATATTCTTGGTTTGTCTATGCCTGCCCGCTTAGCAAAATTCTAGCTACGGCCCTAAACTGAAGTTCAAGCAATATTCACTAAGTCGCTTATAGCATATCTCGTGCGTATACATACATACAGATTAGTCCAAAAAAGTAAGAAAATGATCTATTCATTTAGATGAACAAACGATATGTTATATTTTAGTTAAAAAATAGTAAAAAAGTTATACTTATTCTATTCTATTTAAATAAAAAAAGCGGCCAAGTGCGAGTCGGACTCGCCCATGAAGGGTTCCCAGCAAGTAACATATTATAAAAGTTCTTGCAGTTCGTTGTAAATGAAAGGTAAATTCCGGTTTACGTATTAAAAAAAAACTACTTACTAGATCTCCTTCAAACCAATTTTCTTTGGTACTTTACATGGTAATGTACATCATATATTTTTTTTAGTTTTATCATTCTCTTATTTTAGAAGTTACAGGGGGGACACACACACATTTTACCACTTTGGAAGTGTCTCTTGCGCAAACTATTTAGAAAAAAATTATACTAGAAACCTCAACATCATTTTTGAAGACCTATTCATAGATACCCCACACGTATGGGTTTGATGAAAATTTTTTTTTTTGAGATTCAGTTCTATGTAAAAATCTTAATGCGGTTCACAGAATACATCTACCAAGTTCATCATCTTGCCGAGTTTCAACAGCATAGCTCTTATAGTTTCGGAAAAAAGTGGCTTTGATAAACGGACGGACAGATAGACAGACATACAGACAGGCAGACATGACGAATCTATAACGGTTCCGTTTTTGCCATATGGCTACGGAACCCTAAAAAACCAGACTAGTAGTTTTGGTTTTGCACAAACAAATGTTTACTGCAGCGCCCTTGGTGAGTTGCCACCGTAGCATCTATCTTAAAACATGCAACCCATCAATGAAAATTGCATTAAAATCGAACTAGTAGTTTTTGAGAAAAATGCCAACATGGATTTGCACAAACAAACAAACACTAAACAAACATTCTTTCATCCTAAACGCTTAAACCATCACCGTTTCGTCGTGGGTTTATATCCAACTTTTATGGTCATGCTCATGCTCAATTTCACATAACTTGGGAGTCTTATCATAATAGTAATGGTTTTTTTTAACAGCGCCGCCAGGTTTATGCAGCATCGTGACCAATTATACATAGATATTATCTGGGAGTCTAACCGAACTAGGTTTAGTGTTAATTTTGTTAATAAATAATTTATTTAAATAGTTTTTAAATAGTCTGGAACCCTTTTAATATATTCAATAACTAAATTATTACCGCACAAAATAAAATGCAGCCCATATAGTCTAAGATCCCGCTATACAACGACCTTCACCGAGATGCTTATTTAATGAGACGTATTTTTTATGTTATTAAATATGCCAATAAATATATCCTATATGGGTTGCCTAACAAATTTCAGTCCAGAGTATTTTTAATTAATAATTTAAAAACATTTTTTTTTTTAAACATTGCACCGGTGTGATTATTAAATAAATTTGATACCAATCGAAAGTTTGAAGCCCATAGAATATGCAAACGTTAGGTTGCCTATTTTTTTCCGGTCACAACCACGGGTTGCCAGGTGTAAACAGGTAAATCTATAGGTACTAGCATTTTGCAACGGTCTGATTATTGAATCAAACTTAGATAAAATGAAAGATTATTTCATAAGGAACACGGTGGTATAGGGTTGCCTGCGAAAAATCAGTCCCGAATTACGGTTGTCGAATTTTAAATAATAAAATATCGCTGCGAGTGCATGTGTGTGAGAGAGAGGTCCCAGACCAACCATCCCACGCGGTAGAAAAGGACGCAGCGTAGCAGCTGTTTATAGTCCGCCCATTTAAAGAAGGAGAGTGCGCATGGTATTTGTGCTTGGAAATGAAAAGGATAGCGATAGACTCGTATATGCTGTGCATTATTTTGGAGTAGTTATTTATTAATATACAGAAATAGTTATTTATTTTTTTATTTTTTTATCAATTAAAGTCACATCGGTTTTTTATTTCTCATCAGAACCCCCATATAATCTCCAAGAAATCCGAAAACTGAAAATTGTAGTTCCACAATTTTTTTTTTGCGGGAACTGTTTTCATTGGTAAGTTTATACGGAACCCTCGGTGTGCGACTCCGACTCGCCCTTCCCCGGTTTTCTTTCTGTCGCTTTCGATGACACAGATTTCATCGGTCTAAACTTCAGGCTTTGTGTAGGTACCTATTTTTAATTTTATCACTAATTATGGGGTACATTTTTCCTAACAGGGTAACTCTCAATGTAGTGAAGTACTTTTTTTTTGTCCCTTTCAGCGACACGCTTTCTCGCCATCTATATAATACTATATCTATGACTCCAAAATAATGCACAGCATATTCGAGTCTATCGCTATCCTTTTCATTTCCAAGCACAAATAGCATGCGCACTCTCCTTCTTTAAATGGGCGGACTTTAAACAACTGCTACGCTGCGTCCTTTTCTACCGCGTGGGATGGTTGGTCTGGGACCTCTCTCTCACACACATTCACTCGCAGCGATATTTTATTATTTAAAATTCGACAACCGTAATTCGGGACTGATTTTTCGCAGGCAACCCTATACCACCGTGTTCCTTATGAAATAATCTTTCATTTTATCTAAGTTTGATTCAATAATCAGACCGTTGCAAAATGCTAGTACCTATAGATTTACCTGTTTACACCTGGCAACCCGTGGTTGTGACCGGAAAAAAATAGGCAACCTAACGTTTGCATATTCTATGGGCTTCAAACTTTCGATTGGTATCAAATTTATTTAATAATCACACCGGTGCAATGTTTAAAAAAAAATGTTTTTAAATTATTAATTAAAAATACTCTGGACTGAAATTTGTTAGGCAACCCATATAGGATATATTTATTGGCATATTTAATAACATAAAAAATACGTCTCTTTAAATAAGCATCTCGGTGAAGGTCGTTGTATAGCGGGATCCTATACTAATAAATAAGCAAAAACACAGAAGAAAAACCTAATCAATAATGACGTATGTCAAACCAAAAAACGATATCGGAAATCCAGTATTTAAATCAAGATAATGTTGACGAGAGCCGCTGCTCGACGCGCACGCATACCGCCTCCGGACCCGTCGCTCAGCTCCGCCTCGCCGCCGCCGGAACCCAGCCCCATCGTGAGTGCTGTGACGAGTATTTCTGTCCGCCCACGACGCCACCACCTGCTCGTCGACGGGGAGGACGCCGGCCGCCGGACGGCTTAGGACCTCGAGGCCCACCGGCTTCTGATAGGGTCCCAGCTCCTGGCGGAAGTGTGCAGCGCATGCAATGGACGCAATCAAACAATGAAAACGTCATGCGCGCATACTATGGGGCTACAGAGGGGGGAAACAACCTGACCGCGTACCGTGTTAGGATGCTCTCTCTGTTTCAGGTGCTTGAGCCAGCTGTCAACGTGTCGGCACAACGACTGTCGGATCAGGTGCGAGTCATCCAGCGTAATCGTATGTTGGATGACACCGTACTTGATCGCTTGCGAACTGAAATGCATAGTAGCCATGTCATTGCCACGCCGCCGCGCCGCCCTCGCAGGCTGTGGTTCCACCACAGTCAACCACAATAACAAATCGCGATGACGACGTGAGTAGTGACATGATTACTAATGTAGGTACCCAGTACAGTGAGGATATGAGGAGTGCTTTGGAGGGTGCGATTCGAGAATATCGGTTCATGACACCAGAGCTTAGACCGCGTTTACCTCGGTTGCCCATGCATAACAAAAATAGGATGCTGGTGGCTGTTCTGGATTCGCAGTTGTCAAATTATTTTGATAACTGCGAAGACCTCACCGATGTTCACTCAATCCTGTATTGTGTGGCCGTAGCGGTATGTCGTGTAGCTCGTGTAAAATTTTCTGATGACAGAGCTACACGGCCAAAACCAGCCGTATCGGCATGGCAGTACAGGATTGAACAACGTATTGGTGGGGCCAGAGCACTCATCAGCAAATTGATCTGCTTCAGGAAGGGCAATACTCGCCCTAGAGTGATGCGTTTTGCGAGGCGGCGTTCTCGGGGACTGATATCAATCCTCGAGACTACATGTCTCGTGTCACAGAGCGCATCGACTTCCTGAAGCAGAAAGTGTATGCATGGGCAAGCCGTATACGTAGGTATAAGCGGCGGGTGGATCGATACACTCAGAATCGCACATTCCAAAGAGATGAAAGGTGGGTTTATAGGGCTTGGGAGCGACCGGACCAAGGTGTGGCTGACACGCGCCTACCGCATGATGATGCAATGTGTTCGTTCTGGCGTAGCATCTGGTCGGTGCCTGTCAGCCATGCTGAGGGTGAATGGACTCGGGGGCAATTACTATCAGCCCCCAAGACGTAGCTTGTGCAGTCCGTCCGTTGCCTAATTGGAAATCTCCAGGGCCGGATGGGCTGCACAAATTCTGGATTAAATGGTTCACAAGGTCGCATGCTCGCTTGGCGACCCTATTCCAGTCAGCCTTAGAGTCAGGGTCGCTGCCAGAGTTCCTGACAACAGGTATAACCCACCTGTTCCATAAATCGGGTAGTACTGCGGAACACAAAAATGATAGACCAATCACCTGTCTCCCGACAGTCTATAAAGTTCTTACATCCATTTTGAGAACAAAAATTTGTAAACATGTAGATGATAATTCTGTCATGTCTGCTTCCCAAAATGGATGTAGGAATGGGTCCCGTGGTACTTAGGAGCTACTCCTCATTGATATGGCCATTAGTCAACAGGTTGGTCGTTCCCGAAAGTATCTGTCGACATGTTGGATAGACTATAAGAAGGCCTATGACTCAGTGCCACATACATGGCTCATGAGGGTGCTAGAGTTGTATAAAGTTGATGTAACTCTGCGCACCTTCCTGATGTCGTGTATGGAGGACAGTCCTTCGCTATCCAGGATGTCGGCAAATTCAGAGGAATAGCGAGCCGATAAGGATAGAGCGAGGAATATTTCAGGGCGATAGTTTGAGTCCACTTTGGTTCTGCTTAGCCTTGAATCCTTTTAGCACACTGCTGGAGGATTCAGGTCTAGGCTATCAGTTGCGGAAAGATGGTCGGGTTATATTATCTCACCTCCTTTACATGGATGACTTGAAACTCTTTGCCCCAAACGATTTTCAACTGATGGAGCTACTGAAGGTAACTGAAACCTTCAGTAGCGCCATCAGGATGGAATTTGGTGTGGACACCAATTTTCCACCAATTCGATTTGCCCTACCAAATGTCAAAAGTAGTGATTGTGACATAATGTTGAATCAAGAGAAACTAGAATTCGTCGATAAAACAGTTTTCTTGGGAATCACGCTCGATTCAAAGCTACAATGGGGTCCTCATCTCTTGCAGGACGGCTGAGCTCAGCTGCATATGCTGTTAGAAAAATCCGTCAATTTACTGATATTGATACCGCGAGGCTAGTCTATTTTAGTTATTTTCATAGTATTATGTCATACGGTATTTTACTATGGGGGCGTGCGGCAGACATCGAGTCTATATTCATTCTGCAGAAAAGAGCAATCAGAGCCATATACGAATTACGTAGACGCGACTCTCTGAGAGAACTGTTTAAGGAAATTAACATCTTGACAGTACCTTGCCAATACATCTATGAAAACATCATGTACGTAAGGAAAAATCTGCATTTATTCAGTAAAAGAGGTGACAGACACCACTATAATACTAGAAATAGGGACCAACTCGTTCAGCCAGGTTTCAGGCTTGCTAAAGTAGATTCATCTTTCATGGGGTGCTGTTTAAAATGTTACAATAAAATACCTCCTCAACTGCATGAGACGAAATTTAAATCTTGTATAAAACGCACACTATGTAGGCAAGCATATTATAATTTGGGGGATTACATTAATGATAAAAGTGCTTGGCTCAATGCTGGTCCTGCTCCACAACCAGAGGCAAACTAACTGATTCCCAGGTTACGTTATTGGTGGAAGCTGCAGAAGATTGTAAAATATCCTTGCATTGTATAGATTCCATCTCGAAGTATAATATAATTGCATAGCACATTTGTATGAGTTCTATGTACTGTAAAGCCACTATTTACATTTAGTTATCTTTTTATTTATTTTTTGACTTGAATATGCCTTGGCGGCTGAGAGATTGTCATGCTCACTCAAATGTCTCGCTGATGGTGGCGGGTGTGTCGGGTCATTTAGCTCCCTTCAATATGGTCGAGTTGAATGGCGCCGATACATGCGTCATGTTCGTGAACGGGCGCTGTCAGTTGGGACTGGTCATCTCTTAGCTGCTATGGTTACTATTTTTTTTTTTACATTGTTGATTTAATCTTTTCTCTGGACGCTCTTAATGTGCACGTCTTTCTACATCGTTCTCACATATATGTATAATCACACATGAATGATGTTACCAAGATTTTGTAACCATGGACCTAAAAAAAACAGCGGACGTAACTTCATTAAGAAAAAATTGAAACATCACAATGGCGGCTGCGTAACTATGTGTGCGTGTGTAAAGGGATGCCAGATGATGAAAAAATTACCCAGTTTTAAACAATATTTCAATAAGATTTCCCTTGCACTTGGTTTTATTACAAGTTTTTGTGACAGATATTGTAAGCATGGCTGTTGCAATGTCGATTCTTGTACAGAAATTTCTTCAATTGCAGATGATTTCTAAAAGAAAATGAATATTATTTCCGTAACCAGGTATAAAATATCATGAGATTTTCAGTAGGTAGGTTAGGCTACTCACTTGTGTCAAAGGCGTCGTTAAATTTTGTAAAAAAGGATGTTCCAATTTTTTCTGCCGGGAACCTGAGGCTACAGCTTCAATTGCTAGTGAACTCTAAAATAAATAAAAACATCAGGTTAGTAGACTCTAGGTCTACTAACCTGATGTTTTTTCTTACGAGTAGATAGACATAGAACAAAGATAATGTTACATTAATGTAAAAACTACAAAAACACACCTCGTCAGAAACACTGGAAGTAATTACTTCAGTCGGTTGATCTTGAATTGTAGACGTATCAAAAAAAAACTAAAAAAAAAAGTTCAACTTTTGTTAAACTGTCATAAATTAAAATTAAGAAGTTAAGTTATAAGAAGAGGACTTTAAATTAATTAAATTACCTTTGTTGGTATGGCGTAAGCAACAACGCGAAGAAGTCCCCCTTTAGTTGTGTATAAACAATTCTTCTCAAAATGCATACTACAGATTATACTAGATTTAGATGGCTTCCAATTATTTTCATTTCTACACTCTCTTATTATTTTTATCCAATCATTTTTCCATGCATCATTTACTGAGGGAAATCTATAAAATATAGAAGAATACAATAAATATTAACATAAAAATATAAATCTCCCACTTTTAAAGCAATTTAAAACTTGAAATGTTTGCAACACTGATTGATTTCGAGACTTATTAAATTTATTAACGTAAAATCGAGAAATAAGGTTTAAAATTACATGCTTACCTATGAAAAGTGATCCCCTGGCTTTTTTTAATTGAACCACTATGGTTTCGACAACTTTTCACAACACACAAGGGCATACTTTAATTTTTATTACGCAAAATAACAAGCGGGTACACGTAGCATCGTTCAAACGTAATGGCCGACGGCAGACTTACTATGGTGTGAATGTGTGCGTGCGCACCTGTCAGCATTAGTGCAAGTTGACTTACTATGGGTGCTTCAGTTATTGTTAAAGAAGACGGCGTCCGCCTTTTTTTTTAGGTCCATGTTTGTAACAATATATTGATTTAAAAAGAGTGTCCATGGAGTTTCTTGCCCGTTCTTCTCCATAGAGATCTACGCTAGGGAATGGGCGACTACAGTACTTTCTCAAGTTATTATGCCTTGTGACTGTGACTGTAGCTTTGATTTTATTTGTAATTTGACATTCAAAAGTGCCGTAATGGTCTAGTTGAAATAAATACTTTGAGTTTGAGTTTGACAAATGTGCGGTCATGCATGTAAAGCGAGGGGAGATTGTGGAATCTGTGGGAACCCAGCTCTCTGATTCCATAAATCTTAGATCCCTCTCAGCAACCGAAACCTATAAGTATTTGGGTATGTCGGAAGCGCTGGGCATTAATGTGGCTGACATGAAGCAATCGTTGAAGGAGCGCTTCTTTGACCGCCTGAAAAAAGTATTTAATAGTCTTTTATCGGGCGGAAAAAAGGTGCGTGCCTTCAACGGTTGGGTCATAAAGAGAACTGGCGCAAACCTGTAATACTTACTACTGATGACCGCGGGAAAGAATGGCAGGGCAAGGAGCTTCACGGGCGCTTTTACCGGGCTCTTCATGGGCCCGATGTAGATTTTCTAGCGTCCGTGTCCTGGTTACGTTCCGGGGACCTCTTCGGAGAAACCGAAGGTTTTGTCTGTGCAATTATGGATGAAGTAATGATGACGAATAACTACCGGAGATTTATTGTGAAGGACGGTACGGTTGACATATGTCGGGCATGCCACCGTCCAGGCGAATCAATCCGTCACATTATCTCCGGATGTTCTCGTCTAGCTAACGGAGAGTACTTGCATAGACACAACCTTGTAGCCAGGATTATCCATCAGCAACTTGCTCTAAAATACAATCTTGTGGAATCAGAAGTGCCCTACTATAGGTATGTGCCCGACCCAGTTCTCGTTAATGGCAGTATCACATTGTACTGGGATCAATCCATCATCACTGACAGGACTGTTATAGCTAATAGACCTGATATAGTGGTGATGGATCGATCAGAGCGGCGCGCAATGATTGTTGACATAACGGTCCCGCATGATGAGAACCTCGTGAAAGCTGAGAAAGATAAACAAATCAAGTATCTTGACTTGGCTCGCGAGGTTGTCCACATGTGGGAAGTAGACTCAGCAATCATTGTGCCGATAGTCGTGTCAGCCCATGGCTTTATTGCCAAGAGCCTCGACCAACACCTGAGGAGGCTCTCGCTAGGCAGCTGGATCAAGGGCTTGATTCAGAAAGCGGTACTCCTGGACACGGCCCGTATTGTTAGGAGGTTCCTCTCTCTGGAGCCCTGACCGCCGGTAGCTTGGACCTTGTTTCCGATACTGGTGGGCTACATTTTTTTACATTTTTAAATATATGAATATATTTAAAAATGTAAAGAGTTTGTCAAAAAAATAATAAAGGGAATAATAATAATAAATCTTTATTCAGAATCTTAGAAGGTAAAATACAATAGGAATCTTAAAACGAATAATGACCACACGTGGAGTTTATCTCTCTGCATGATTTTGCTGCATGACCAAATTGTTGGCATTTGTAGCATCTGGTAACCAAAGTGAAGTCTCTGACAGGGCAGAAGGTCCAAATGATAAAAGTCTTGCTTGAGATATTAAGACTCTACGTATTTTGGCTGGGACTTCGATAACAAAGTTACAGGTCGATGCATCTTTGTTGCTGTAGGGTATTTTGATATGTAATAATGTGGGTAGACTTAACTACGAATAAACAGTCAGTATCCTACCTCTGTGTTTCACTGAACGTTCCACTGGCGACGAGCCGAATTTACGCGCAATACCATAGTTTAATAGTACAAAAAGTGCAGCAAAATGCCTATTGGTAAACTGGAACCGTTCGACCTCAGTTCCAAACAATGGCCCGCATATATTCGTCGTGTAAAACAATACATTGTGTTGAACGAGATCAAGGAGGAACTTTGTGTGCCGTTGCTGATAACTGTGGTCGGAGAAGCGACATATGCACTTATGTGTGATTTATGATCCCCGGCGCATCCAGAAACAAAAACTTTTATTGAGTTAGAACAACTGGTAACCGATCACTTGGAGCCGCAAAGATCTGAGATTGCCGAGCGACATGTGTTTCGTCTACGCCGGCAAAATGGCGGCGGATCACTCACGGAGTATTTACAACAACTCAAACATCTCGCAGCCACTTGTAACTTTGGAGCGACTTTGGAGGACAACCTTCGCGACCAGTTCGTGTCGGGACTAGCAAACGAGATGATGCGGTCGCGAATTTTTGCCGAGAGGAACATTAAGTATAAGGAGGCGGTGGAACTGGCTCTGGCGCTGGAGGCTGCTGAGCGCCACGCAGAGGTCAGCGGCGCCACGGCGGCGGTGGCGGCCGACAGCGTGGCGGCTATGAGCGGCGGCGGCGCAGCAGGCGAAGGCTTGCATCAGGCGAACATGAGGCGTGGGAGCGGCGGTGGCGGCCGCGGCCCGGCGCGCCCGGGACAAGGCGGTGCCGGCGCGGTGGCCGCGGCCTCCCGCGGCGCTAACGACCAGGCCGTGCGTTGTTGGCGATGCGGCAAGGCGCATCAGGCGGATAGGTGTCGGTTCTCACAGTATAATTGTGATGTGTGTGGTGTGCGTGGCCACTTAAAGGTGATGTGTAAAAAGGGACGTGCAGCTGCCCGTCAGAATTACGTAAGCGACGACGAGAGCGAGGACTTCTTCAACATCCAAGTGGACGGTCCAGGTGATCGACCTTATCTTATTAATGTGTCGGTAGATCGTCGGCCTGTCGAGTTAATTCGCTAACGCTCTGTCGTACGTATCGGTCCGGTCAACGTATTCATTATTTGTGCGCTAACTACCGCCTACTCTATCGGAAATGACTAAGTGTGATAATTGCAATAAAGGAATAACCAGCAAATCGCCAGGACTAGAGTGCAGGTCATGTGCTAAGACTGTTCATGCCAATAAAGCCTGCTCTGGTCTCACTGCGAAACAACTATCTGCACTTCGTAATGCGGACAGCCTGGACTGGATATGTGATGAATGTAGCCATAACTCGCCGAACAGGAAATCATCCTTCTTTATTCCGGACGAGGAAGACGAAGCAGAAGAAGTCGCGACCACATGTAGAAACCTAGTAAACTGCAACATAGATAGTGACAAATTTCTGAAGGACATTACAACCGAACTAAAGAAAGTCCTAAAGAAAGAATTACAACCTATCGAAGTATCAGTAAGCCTCTGCAGCAAGAAAGTCGACGAACTGACAAAAACTGTGGAAGCCCAAAATAAACATATACAGGAGTTGGAGAAGAAGTACACCCACCTAAGCAACGAAAAAACTCATCTTGAACTAGAAATCAGCTCACTAAAACAATACGTGCGTAATGTAGAGCAACAGCGCCTAGATAACGTGCTAGAAGTGGTAGGAATCCCCAAAACTCAAAACGAAGACCTTGAATCGATATCTGCCAAGCTGGCTGAAACACTCAACGTGGATAAATCTCAGATACTAAATGTTAAACGTGTGGGAGATCGGAATGAACATGAAGGAAACATACAGCTCGAGTTGAAACAAGCAGAACAGGCACAGTCATGGGTGCGTGCATCCAAAAAGGAAGAAGTTCTGTTGGAAAAAATAGTGGCGGAAGCCCCTATAGAAATGTCCAAGTCGAAAGTGATACTGCGTCGAGCACTAACAAAATCGAATAAATCGCTATTGTGGCTGGCCCAACATAAATTGCGTCCAGCGTATAAATATGTATGGTTCCAGGATGGAAAGGTGCTGCTTCGTAAAGAAGAAAAGGATAAGCCTACAGTCGTGCGGTCCGAAACGGACATCGATCGGCTTTCGACCACAACGCAGGCAGGACGTCAACAAATCTATCGGTAATAGTTTTAAAATAAGTTAACTCGGATCTCTCCCCCGATCACCAAGAATTATTAGACTGTGCAAATATTAATGTGTTTAGTAAGCTTATACCCCCCACTAGTAAAAGTAATCTGAATATTGTTCACATAAATATTAGATCCATAATTAAAAATTTTGGTTGTGTAATTCAATTAATCAGTTCATCCGACGTAACTATTGATGTCTTAATCTTAACAGAAGTTAATATAAATGAGAACACTGTTCATATGTACAACATTGACGGCTATGAAATGCACAGTAAGTTGCGTAAAAACAGAAAAGGTGGCGGAATAATAATTTATGCCAGAGATGGCTACGTATTAGCACCAATGAATCACTCGTTAATACACTGTGAGTGTATTATTGGTAAAATTACTACACCTTCTAAGTATAACGCATATATCTGTGCAATTTATAGACCACCAAGCGAAAGTAAACATCTATTCGTAAAAGAAATATTTAGTGTCTTATCGAGTTCTCCGGTTAAAGTAGAAGACACTTATTTGCTAGGAGATGTAAACATAGACCTAAAGACATACGACAACATCCGAGAATACTACGTTAATAGCATGTCCGAGTGTGGCTTAACGAGCGCGATATCTGACTACACGAGAATTGAAACACGCGGAAATAACACTACACGCAGCTGTATAGATCACATTTTTATAAGAACGCGTTCGTTAGATCTGTACTCGGCCGCACTCGGAACTGTAATGGCTGATCACCGCATGTTAATACTGTCCTGTGTGGGAATAGACCCAACACAAATACAGGTTGAAAAATCTTAATACAAATAAAGCTCCTGGAGTAGATAACATTAGGTGTATTGACATAAAATTCATCTGTGACCAGATGACAGGCGTCATTGTCAAATTGATCAATACCAGTGTCAGTCAAGGAAAATACCCGGAAGTACTAAAAACTGGTGTGGTGCGCCCAATACATAAAAAAGGCAGTTTTGCTGACTATGGTAATTATAGACCGGTCACTATTCTACCCGTTATCGACAAAATAGTAGAAAAATATGTCTGTAACCAGATACAAGACTTCTATGTAAAAAATGACGTCTTATCCAACACACAATACGGTTTTCAACCCAATAAATCCACCTCACAGCTATTATCTAAATTCACGGATGAGGTTAACGAATCCCTTAATGATAAAAATAATGTAATTTTACTGTTTATCGACTTCAGCAAGGCGTTCGATACGCTTAGACACGACACGTTGCTGACAAAATTAGATAATTCTGGAGTTCGAGGACCAATACTAAAATGGTGTGAGGACTACCTCAAGAACCGTAAATACAATGTCAAGATCTGTAATGAAACCAGTGACGCTATTGAAGTCACTGAAGGAACAGCCCAAGGTTCAGTACTTGGACCCTTACACTATCTGACATATGTAAACGACATGGAACATGTGGTCAATCACTGTTCCGTTTATCAGTATGCAGATGACACATGCCTTGTAGCTACGCACAGAGACGTAAAAGTTGCAGCTCAATGGTTACAGGAAGATTTTACTCGAGTTTCCAAGTGGGCACATGATGCTGGATTGGTCCTTAACGCAAGTAAGACCAAAATCATCCATGTCCACTCGAGCCATCTAAAGCACGTTACCTCTTTTAATATAATCGCACACAGCCACAGATGTCTTCACTCCACTCCGTTGGGTACGTCTTGTCGATGTGAGGCAATTGACCAAGTAACTCACCACACCTACCTTGGGTTAGTCGTAGACAATCGTTTCAGCTGGACTTTCCACGTGGACTCAGTCTGTAATAAGTTGCGGGCTGTGCTGGCAAAGTTTTACATTTTGAAACCCAAAGTTCCGTTCAAAGTACTACTCAATATGTATGTTGCCTTAGTGGAATCAATTATAGCATATGGAATTACGAGCTATGGGCGTACATTTAGATCATACATTGAAAGAATATCCAAATTGCAAGTTAGACTTTTAAAACTCATCGTACCTAAAAAAATAAAGCATCAATGCAAAGAGAACGTAATCGAATTATTTAAATACTGTAGAATTCTGCCGGTACAAACTAGAATCGACATGGCCCTCTTAATTGAGCAATTTAATAACCAAAATATTAAAAAACCCATATCACATAAAATAATAACAAGAAATATCACCAGGAATCAATTAATAGTACCTCAGGTTAGAAATTATTATGGAAGGCGAACGGTCAAATTTCTAATTCCAACAATAACCAATGAAATACCAAAATCCGTCAAAGACGAAATAAACGCGAAAAACTTCAAACAAAAATATAAAAAATACTTTTACAACTGCTTAAACAACTTAGACCATGGAAAAAAACCCACAAAACACTAAAAAAAAAAAAAAACTTTTTTACAAAAAATAAAACCGACTTCAGAGAAAACAAAAAAGTGAAAAATAACTTCAGAAAAAACGCTTCAGAAGTCGGTGACCTTTTTTTGATTGATTTAGTTTTTTTGTCACCGACTTCTGAAGCGTTTTTTCTGAAGTTATTTTTCACTTTTTTGTTTTCTCTGAAGTCGGTTTTATTTTTTGTAAAAAAGTTTTTATTTTTCACTTTTTAGTGGTTCACATGTGCTTACCCCTTCACAGCGTACCGGTGTGATTTTAGGTTACGAACTGGTGTAAACAATAGACAGATATGAGATTTCGGCAATCCTAGTACATTTGCTATCATTTATTGAGGAGTTCCGTTGCATATCTCCAAAGTTCTTCATCAGATCTTCATCAGATCTTCATCAAATTGAATTGGGATCACTTCGAGAAAGTACAATTCCTAAAACTACCCAAACCGCTTCTAGTGTGCCTATAAAATGTGAAGAATTCTCTCAATTTCTCCAGAATCCCATCATCAGCTACTGATTTGATGATTACAAGACCACACAGGAAGCACCAGCTCTCAAATGAAATAAGAACGATCAAAATCGGTTCACCCAGTAGAAAGTGCTGAGGTAACAAATATTTTCGAAATCGGGTGTATTTTACACATGTGCGTACCCCCTCAGAGCATACAGGCGTGATTTTACGTCATAATATAGTATAAACAATGAACCTACAAGCGATGGCAGCAATCACTGCAGATTTGCTGTGTATTTTTGAAGAGTTCCGTTGTATATCTCCGAAGATCAGCATCAGGTCTTCAGCAAATTAAAATGGGACCAAACGGGAAGCACCAGCTTTCAAACAAAAAAAGAACCATCAAAATCGGTTCACCCAGTCGAGAGTACTGAGGTAACAAACACAAAAAAAAAAAAAAATACAGACGAATTGATAACCTCCTCTTTTTGGAAGTCGGTTGAAAAAAAAAAAGATCAACCTGTATAATACGTTGACTAGAACCGGTTCTAATGAGCGCCCAATAGTTAACAGCAAGTAACTAACTAACACTTACTGATGGATGTTTACGGCTATAATATTTTTTCTTGTACCTACATTTTTTTTGTTTTTTTACTTATAATTATGTTAGTTATAGTTTAGTAGTGATTAAGCAGTGATGTTTTAGCGAATGTGAGTACCAATACAAACCATGTCTGGTTTAATGGTACAAAATTAACATTACCTGTATAAAAACATACATACATATAAATAATAAATAAATAAATAAAAGTTCGAAGTCGATACGGGCAGCCGAATTTCAACCATCAACGAGGACTTTTATCGACGTTATTTTTCTAATAAAAATATACAGCCTGACCATTTGAATTTGAGAAGTTACGTTGGTTCAAAAAAAAAGTGAAAAATAACTTCAGAAAAAACGCTTCAGAAGTCGGTGACAAAAAAACTAAATCAATCAAAAAAAGGTCACCGACTTCTGAAGCGTTTTTTCTGAAGTTATTTTTCACTTTTTTTGTTTTCTCTGAAGTCGGTTTTATTTTATTTTACCTGATTTAATATTAATGAGTGTTGGGTGAATTTGATTAAATTATAATGCTTAAACACTTCCTGTTTTATTTCACTTAAAGTCCGATTCACTCTTCTTCCAAGCACGTGTTTGTCGCCTCGTCACTCCAGCACTTTTTCCATATAAAATTTCTTAATTTGTCGAATTCAGCTTATTCCACTTCGCTGATGTGTGGATAATATATTATCGGGTTCGATGGACCATGTTTAGAAACTGAAGGACTTGTCAGGAATTTTGGAGAATAAAAAAACTCAGGATGTAGCACGCAGTGAGCCAACTAAGATTTATTGAATATGACATTGAAAAACGAAAGCAAGGACAGAGAAGTTAACGCCTGATAAAATACTTATAGCTAAAAACTTATAAACTATGAATTGCGCCGACTGGAACCAACGGTAGGACTGATGCTTGAACAGTTATGTTAGGGACAAAGTGCCTTACGGATTCGTTTAGGCTCACCCCAATTTTACCTGTCGTCGCATATCATCATACATTTACATAATAACCATATGAATGTGTATTCTTTCCACCAACCAGGTCTGGATGACACTGGGACTGTCGTCATATTCTGCAAGGATGCCGTACCTGACCTTCCAATCCTGAAGGACATGATACTGGGCAAGCCCCAGCAGCTGTTTTCGCAGTTCAGATTGAGATACAGCTTGATTCTAAATTTATTGCGGTAAGGACTGCATATCGGTCATATTGACTCACCTACATTTATTAAGGTGGAAGCTCCACGAAAATGAAATTCATATTTTCTTAGGTTTTTTATTGCAATTTGTTAATAAATTGCAAAAAAAAAACCTAAGGTCAGGTCTGGTATGGTATCGGTATGTTAATTAAAATATGATTCGCGGCTAACACTAATGTAGTTACAGGATTGTAATCATTAAAATCATCAATAGGTACAACCCTCTAGTTCAATGTGACTTCACCTGATTGAATAACTTTTTCGAAATAGTCATTTAATCAGGTTACATGAACTTATAGGGTTTGCGTGAGAGAGGACATACAAATTGCAAAAAAACTTACTTTTGTATGTCCCGGGCCACCGTGGAGCTTTCACCTTAAAGTTCTTAACTTTTAAAACCAAAAATAAGCTTGTTCAAGTATTGAATCGTCATCTTCCGTGATCTTCAAAATTCTTTCTATGAAAAGTGTTACATGGTTCATTTGTTTTGGTTAATACGAAGGGATATTAGGAAAAGAGCAATGAATCTTCAGCAACTAACTATAGTACGTGGTTTTAAATCAGCTGTTTTTAGCCAAGAATGATACATTCTGATTAAAAGTTAATCACAAGTCCCCACACGCAGAAACTGAAATAGGTACTCATTTTACTTCCAATTCAGATTAAAGTCAGCCTCTGTGGAAGACATTCTTCGGCAGACATTCCACGAGTTCCAACATGTCAAGCCATCAACATCTTCCACATCTACCGACTACGGCAAACAGTTGGAACTAGCCGAAAAGGAATACATGGAGGAATGTCGGACACCGCTGGCTTCCCATCTGGCAAGTTTAGAGCCATTCTTCGATGCGGCAGCTGAGTACATCAATGTACTAAACGAAATCATGCCCATTCTGCTCACTTCTGCTGACATAAAAAAGGAAATGATACCAGGGAGGATGCTGGTTGTGTCTGTAGGGCCATGGATCAATCAACTTGGTGTTATCTTGAGTAACAAAACCATTTTAGGACTAGGTAAGTAAAAAAAAAATATAATATTATTATTATTATAAAGCAAAGTCCTCGGTCGCGCCTGTCTGTTTGCGATAAACTCAAAAACTACTGCACCGATTTTCAAGCTGTGTTCACCAATGGGTGGAGAACCATCTCGAGGAAGGTTTTAGTACATGACTTGTACGCGGGCGAAGCTGCGGGCATCAACTAGTTTGCGAGTTGTATGAGAACTTTTACAGGGTGCTTGGTTTCTCCGCGATGTATGACTCTATAGGTAAAGGTTAAAACTTATAGCTTTTCTTAGGTCCATGTTCACCAAAAAGATGACAGTCTGACTTTAAAAAAAGAGCCGTTTAATGCACATTTTTGTATAGGAACATGTCACAGTGACAGCTGTTTTTAGATAATCAGACCGTTATCTTTTCGGTGAACATGGACTTTAGTACGTTGATACTGCGTGGCTCTGCTACATACAGAATTGCGTATCAAGAATAGTGTGCGTACGCGCAGCGGAATGTTGTTGAATTTACAGATTTTAATTATGCAGATATTTAGTGTATGACGTCGTATAATTGTGTATGGTAAAAAAAAAATTGTGCACGCAACCATTGTGGAGAAATTCACCAAAAACTGATTCCGCTGGGCGAACGTTGTCCTGGCGGAACTTTTTTTAATCCATAGACTTAAGAAGAAAAGAGATGTGTCCAAAAATTAGTGTGTATTTGTGTGTAATTGTGTATGTATGAATAAAACTAGTGCATGCATAAACTTCGGAGAAATTCAAGTTTCCGCTACGCGAACGTTTGGCCATTAGCTAGTTTTCATATAAAGCGCTTACATAGAGAACTGTAGATTTTTACATACGTTGTTTTGAATTTGTTTATATTTGTTTAAAAAACAGATTTAGAAAAAAACGTAGGGCTTAAACGATAAAAATATAAACGTAAAATACGCTTATTAGGTCTTAGTTCTTAAAGTATGCACTTTGGGGTCTAGATTTTCACGTTTATACAAACCTTGTAAGTGTCTGCAACATGTTGCCAAGTATCAATGATGTTCCGTTAGTAATTAAAGAGTTATAGGACAAATTTACCATGAATAGATCACTGTTTACAAAGCAGTCAAATATCAGAAAGAAGAAGAAAGAAAAAACATTTATTCGTCGCAAAGTCATGACGTGCATACAATATTATCAAACAGAACGCAATTATACAAACACAAACATTTAGACTTAAACCGAAGATTAACACAACAACAACTTTAACATTATAATAATTGCAAGACAAAGACCATAAATAAATAAAAAATGCACGTCGTGTGTGCGACAAATAGGTTACCACTCAGCATGATGCTGTGCTATGGGGAACCCACAGAACAGCGCTGGTTTTCAGTGGTCACCTGTCAAAACGTACGGAGGCCAATACAGCTATATTTGATTAAACAAGTTAGGACTTAGATAAGAACATTATCAGCATTAAAAAAAAAAAACAAAATCATTTCAAATAAAAAAAATATAAAGGTACAATAGAAAACCGACTGATATGCTATACTATCACGACGTTCTAAATTAATTGCATGGTCAAATGTATGCCAATAATTCGTGTATTCATTCAACTATTCACATGCAAAATTTCATGTCATTAAATTCAGTAATTAAAGAAAAACAATTATAATACTGACGAAGCATCGAAAACCTACATAACCCGACCAAGTTCGGATGGCTACAAAAAAGCGGCCGTGCCATATATCTAAGAAACGTTCTTAACCTTCCAATATAGTATTTATTAATATGGTACAGTTGCGTACACAAGCGTTAGGAAAAAATAAAACAATTGCATTTCTTGAATGAAAAATATTTTTTTAATAATAACGCCACTATCTACGATAAAAACAAATCTTCAATTAACATGTACTTCTCTATTTAAATATCCGCGTACAAAAATATTTTTAATTACCTATAATACTTAATTATGTAATTATAATAACGTTAACAAACGCTTGCAATGACAGCAATAGACTTAAATGTGTTTTAACTAAAATAGATTATGAACTAGCTTTTGCCCGCGACTTCGTTCGCATGGATGACGAAAGTTAGGGTAAGTATAATATTTCGAGCTTCAATAAAAATTTAAATCACATCACATAACTAACCTATTCAGTTGTTTAGATTTGATCAACATTAAAAAAGTGCTTATAAACTAAAACATTGGTATAAAAATACATTTAAAAAAGTAGGTGTACGAAAATAAATGACCTATAAATTATATCGAAACAACAATTGTGTTATCACCTATACCAATTCAATAGGTACCGGTATTATACTGTAAATTTTGGGATGTTACCTAAATATATTGCACGGCCGCTTTTTTGTAGCCATTCGAACTTGGTCGGGTTATGTAGGTTTTCGATGCTTCGTCAGTATTATAATTGTTTTTCTTTAATTACTGAATTTAATGACATGAAATTTTGCATGTGAATAGTTGAATGAATACACTTATTATTGGCATACATTTTACCATGCAATTAATTTAGAACGTCGTGATATTTGACTGCTTTGTAAACAGTGATCTATTCATGGTAAATTTGTCCTATAACTTTTTAATTACTAACGGAACATCATTGATACTTGGCAACATGTTGCAGACACTTACAAGGTTTGTATAAACGTGAAAATCTAGACCCCAAAGTGCATACTTTAAGAACTAAGACCGAATAAGCGTATTTTATGTTTATATTTTTATCTTTTAAGCCCTACGATTTTTTCTAAATTTGTTTTTTTTTTTAATATAAACAAATTCAAAACAGCGTATGTAAAAATCTACAGCTCTCTATGTAAGCGCTTTATATGAAAACTAGCTAATGGCCAAACGTTCGCGTAGCGGAAACTTGAATATCTCCGAAGTTTATGCATGCACTAGTTTTATTCATACATACACAATTACACACAAATACACACTAATTTTTGGACACATCTCTTTTCTTCTAAAGTCTATGGATTAAAAAAAGTTCCGCCAGGACAACGTTCGCCCAGCGGAATCAGTTTTTGGTGAATTTCTCCACAATGGTTGCGTGCACAATTTTTTTTTTACCATACACAAATAAGCGACGTCATACACTAAATATCTGCATAATTAAAATCTGTAAATTCAACAACATTCCGCTGCGCGTACGCACACTCAAGAATACTAGTCGAGTGCATTGTGGACTATCGTGCATGAATTCGCCGCTAGGGGGAGCTCGTGTAGAGTAAGGTCTTCCGAAATGTCAGAAGTCGTAGTGTTCGCGCGTTGCGTGCTATTTTTATCACATAATTTTACTATTATCACGATTGTGGTCAGATTGAGCCATTGACTTGAAGATTTTAAGTAACAAGATTGATTTTCAATATCTAAGTAGTTTGTTAGTACTTGAAGGAAAACATATTTTTAAATATTTAATGCTTGCTCATTTTAGGGGCAATATTGTAAATATTAATCGAAAGTATGCACAAAATGCAATAAAATAACTTTTTTATGAAGGGTCAGGACCTTACTCGCCAGTGGCGCTATCTTGTGAACTCAAAAACGATAGCTCTCATTAGACAATAAAGATGGACGAAGTTTACAGTGGTCTAATTTTCGTGCGATTTTTTTATTGAGTTCTTAGAGTCTTTCGTGGAAAAGACAGTAAAAAAATACCCATTTCTTATCCATGAAAAAATTTCAGTTACCTACCGAAGTACCACTTTCAAAAGAAATCTTAATCTGAAATCCGGTAATTTAGGAATAATTCGAAAAATAAAGAGAACATGAAATGCGATCAAAATGGCGTTTACGGATACACACAGGTCATATTCAATTCGTCGAGTTTCAAGTTATTCTTCAACCAAAATAAAATATTCCAAAGAAAAGGAGAATGGGCGTCGTTAAATGGGTATGCTTGCCCTGAAGTCTATGTCGAATAGACATAAGATATATACCCATGAAAATAGCATTTTAAAGAGTCCCTTTGCTTCAGACACTATTTTGACAATTCGAGTAAGTTCGGAGTTGTTGAGATATCTTTCTTCGTATTTTTTCTGAATGGCTATAAGTTCGACTATAAGCCGTTTCAAGCTTATCCATTTTACCGGACATCCTGTATATCTTAACGCTAATGAACGCGAGGGCAATTTCGCCCATTATCCTTTAAAAATAAACTCGTGAGCAGCGATTTTCTAGGAACTCAATAACTCAAAATCAAAAAATCCGACCACTATAATTAATCTAATTGCATCCGCCTATGCGTATAATTTTTATTTAAACTTTATGCTTATCGTCATAAAGATCACGTAGCTTACGTTTATTTTATTGTAGGCACTAAAGAAATGACAATGGATCACACCGTAATGAATATTTCATTACAAAATATAGTAGCGATCACTAAAATGACCTTGGTGATGGACTATAAGGTTATTATGGATGTCTGGGAGAGAAACCAACTGCCCAGGTAAATATAATACAAGTTGATAGTTATAATGTGTTTTAAATTCCGTTTTTTTTGGTTGTGATTGAAAAAAAAGCTCTTTTAAAACTGCCAGTCATAATATTTGATTTGTTTTATGAGAACAAACCTTTTTTTGTCACCACTTTTCAATCAGAAATACTCTTGCAGGTTCAAAGACGCCCCAATAGGGGAATCTTTTACAAAGGCAGTGCAGGAACTGTCACGCATCTTGTGCGCGGTACATTCGGGCACCACCACCCTGCAATACATCCCACTCACAATATCCAATCCCACCAAAAAAGTTCAGTCCAGAATGGAACTAATGAACAAGTGCAAGGTAAGTCCAATGTCTAATGCCCGGGATACACGAGCCGATATATAAATAAATTAACATTTATTTGTGTCAGCTACAGTTTGCCAAGAATTCAATAAAACATGCCCTTTGAAATCAGTTAAAGTGAATTCTAAATCAAAATTTGTATTAATATAATAATTGCGGGAATAAGAAAAAGCAGAAATAATTTACACAATTTATATCACGAAAAATCTCCAACCTCAGATCAAGTTTTCCATACTTATGTTAGAAATTATTCAAAAACATTCAAAAGTGTCTGCGCTGAAGCAAAATAACAAAAAATAATAATAAAAACTAGATAATTAATAGAAAATAGATAATCAGACCATTTCTGACAAGCTAGAAGTAGCTGAGAAAAAGTAGAAAGTTTCTTCACTAATATTGCGCTAGAGGTTACAAAATCTCTCCCTTCCTCATCTACATTAGCTGAAGCTTTTCATAAAGAAAATTTTACTGCAGATATACCAAACCTTAAAAAAAACGCTTCAGAAGTCGGTGACCTTTTTTTGATTGATTTAGTTTTTTTGTCACCGACTTCTGAAGCGTTTTTTCTGAAGTAATTTTTCACCTTTTTTGTTTTCTCTGAAGTCGGTTTTATTTTTTGTAAAAAAGTTTTTATTTTTCAATTTTTAGTGGTTCACATGTGCTTACCCCTTCACAGCGTACCGGCGTGATTTTAGGTTATGAACTGGTGTAAACAATAGACAGATATGAGATTTCGGCAATCCCAGTACATTTGCTATCATTTATTGAGGAGTTCCGTTGCATATCTCCAAAGTTCTTCATCAGATCTTCATCAAATTGAATTGGGATCACTTCGAGAAAGTACAATTCCTAAAACTACCCAAACCGCTTCTAGTGTGCCTATAAAATGTGAAGAATTCTCTCAATTTTTCCAGAATCCCATCATCAGCTAATGATTTGATGATTATAAGACCACACAGGAAGCACCAGCTTTCAAATAAAATAAGAACGATCAAAATCGGTTCACCCAGTAGAAAGTACTGAGGTAACAAATATTTTCGAAATCGGGTGTATTTTACACATGTGCGTACCCCCTCAGAGCATACAGGCGTGATGTTACGTCATAATATAGTATAAACAATGAACCTACAAGCGATGGCAGCAATCACTGCAGATTTGCTGTGTATTTTTGAAGAGTTCCGTTGTATATCTCCGAAGATCAGCATCAGGTCTTCAAAGAAATCCATTCAGTTGCATGTAACAGATGATAAGCCGGTTTATGTGCGTGCGCGGCCGGTGCCGCTGGCACTACGCGCGCGGGTCGAGTGCGAGCTGCGCCGGCTGGAGGCCGAGGGCACTATCTACCGCGTCGAGTCTTCGGACTATGGGACGCCAATCGTACCTGTCATTAAGGAGTGTGGTGATATACGGATTTGTGGGGATTACCAAATAACTATAAATCCGAAACTAAAACGCGATCCTTACCCTCTTCCTCGTATTGAAGAATTATTTGCGACGTTAAGTGGCGGGGAGGAATATTCAAAGATTGATTTAAAACATAGTTATCAACAATTACTGTTAACAGAGAACTCCCAGCCGTATACAACCATAACTACGCATGTAGGTACGTTCGTTTATAGGCGCACTCCGTTCGGTTTATCGTGCATACCGGAGAAATTTCAAAAGATCATGGAGGAAACCCTGCGTGGTATACCGAATACCGTGGTATTTCTCGACGATATTTGTGTTACAGAAAAGATCATGTGTCAAAAGATCATTTAAATAATTTGCGCTCTGTGTTACAAAGATTAAATGAAATGGGTTTCACAGTAAAAAAAGAAAAATGCAGTTTTTTACAAGCTAGCGTGAAATACCTCGGTTTTATTATAGATAAGACCGGTCTCCGCCCCTATCCGAAAAAGCTGGAGGCTATTTATAATGCACCGCAACCAAACGATATCACTCAATTGAAAAGTTTCTTAGGCATGCTCAATTATTATGGGAAATTTATTCCCAATCTTAGTCTTATTTTGCAACCATTGCATTCACTTCTTAAAAAAGGCTCCAGTTGGAACTGGAATGACGAATGTGAGGAGTCGTACTCGGCGGCTAAGCGTGCGCTGTCAAGTGACAAAGTTCTGGTGCAATATGAAGAAGGGCGGCCGCTTATGCTGTCGGTGGATAGCAGCGCGTACGGATTAGGCGCGGTGCTGGCGCACGTCTACCCGGACAGCAGCGAGCGTCCAGTCAGTTGTGTGTCGCGAATACTCAATCCGGCCGAAAAAAATTACAGTCAACTAGATAAGGAAGCGCTGGCAATATTTTTTGGGGTAACGAAACATCATCAATACCTTTACGGTCGACGGTTCGTATTACGAACAGATCACCAACCACTCAGTTATATTTTTGGAGAAAAGAGGGGAATACCACAAATGTCGGCAAGTCGCCTTCCAAGGTGGGCGGCTCGTTTGGCTGCGTATGATTTCTCGATTAACTTTGTAAGATCGATAGATAACGGCCCAGCTGACGCATTGTTTCGCTTGCCACGGCCGACTGAGCGGCGCCAGCGCCTTACGGAACCGTTTTGTTACGTTGACTTGGTAAGCGAAACAATGCCAGTCGATTTTAAAGAGATCAAGGTGGAAACAGATAAAGATAAGTTATTAAGTAAATAAATAATTAAAAAAAAAAAAAGTTTATTGCTTCAACTTGGATAACTAAATTCTATTTACAATGGAGAGAATCCTTTTAAGCAAGGAGTATGCTTGTTTTATGATGCTCTGCCCCTCCCCAGGTTATATTAAAGTACTAGCTGACCCACGCAACTTCGTCTGCATCACATAAGAAGGAAAAAGCTACCTACTACTACCTACCTACTACTCCCTACCTACTAATACCTACCTTCTACTACCTACCTACCTACTACTACCTACCTATTACTACCTACCTACCTACTACTACCTACCTACTACTACTACCTACTACTACATTTTTTTTTCATAAGAACCTTCTCCTGACAATAACAAACACAACAAAAAAAAAATCTGCCAAATCGGTCAAGCCGTTTTCATGCTATGTCGTGACAACGGAAAACGGGTTTCATTTTTATATATATAGATTTAATTTATTGAAACTGATCACGACATTTAGTTAATTTATACAAATATAAAAATATAAAAAGAAAAAATATATATATATATATAAATATTTAACAAAAAAATGCAAGAGTAAAATGGGTTTTAGAAGAGACAATTAACGCGCTGTGATGTGTGTTATGTGTGTGTGAGTACTAGGTGAATGTAAGTGTTTTGTGAGTGTGTGTTTTGCAAGCTAACCCTGCGACAAGTCTTGGGATCGGAATTCGTGTAGGACACAAAGTTCCATTAGCGGCATAAATATCAAAGTATGTGCACATTACAGTCTCATCGATTGCACCATATTTTCCATTTCATCATAGGTTTTTAACTTAAGCCAATTAGACAAAGCGTTTTTACATTCGCGATAGGTTAGTGGATATATGTCAAGTTCTTTATTAATTAGATTGTATAAGTTTGATGATTGCCTAGGGAATTGTCTTTTAGCGAATGTAGACTTTACTGACACATTGGGAGCAACCGTGTTCTTCCTTCTACCTTTTGTTTTCTGCGTAGTAAGATAAAGTAAGATAAAAGGCTATGTAATGTTTGACTGGCCGTCTGTGTCCAGCAGGGTGGAAACAGATAAACATAAGTTATTAAGTAAGATAAAAGGCTATGTAATGTTTGACTGGCCGTCTGTGTCCAGTTGCGATGAGGAGAAACCTTATTTTGCGCGAAAGGACGACATCATTCTTCAATTAGGGTGTCTTATTTTTAAATATAGGCTGATTATACCTCCACCTTTGCAGAACAGAGTTTTGGCGGAAATACATGAAGGGCATCTGGGGGTAAATAAAATGAAAAATTTGTCACGGAGTTATGTTTATTGGCCCCACCTCGACCAAGATATTGAACAATTGTGTAGAACGTGTACCGCGTGCCGTGCCGTACGAGACGCGCTCCCGCACGCGTCCTTAACTCCTTACATCCGTGGGAGTTTCCATTAAAGCCTTGGCATCGCATTCACGCTGATTTTGCAGAGTGTGGGGGTAAGAAATACTTCATTTTAATTAATGCTTTTTCAAAATGGATCGAAGTAATAACGATGAATAAAACGGATGCTCAATCCACAATTTCAGTATTACGATCAATACTTGCTAGGTTCGGCCTGCCATCGCAACTGGTTACAGATAACGGCCCCCCGTTCCTATCTATAGATTTGAATTACTGTAAAACAAATATTATTAAACATGTAACATCGGCACCGTATAGGCCACAGGGCAACGGGGCGGCAGAAAGTGCCGTTAAGACAATTAAGAAAGTTATCAAACGTGCGATTCATGAGGGCGAAAACGTTCCCAAAGCTTTGTGTAAATTTTTATTTCAATATAGAAACGTCGAGCACGCGACAACGAACGTAGCGCCGGCCGTGGCGTTGCTAGGCCACCGCCTGCGCGGCCACCTAGACGCGCTGCGGCCGGACGTGGCAGCCGGCGTGCGCGACGCGCAGCAGCGGCAGGTCGATAACAAGGGAGGGCAGGACCGGGACATAAGGGCCGGAGATTCGGTGCTCGTTCGTGGTTACTCGGATAAAGGACAGAAATGGGTCGAAGGCAACATTGTTGAAAAAACGGGGCCTGTGTCTTATAGAGTTAGTACAGAGGGTGGCTTTAAATGGCGCAAACACCAAGATCAAGTAATTCCTTTAAAACCGAATCGTAAGAGTAGGTATTCTCTGTCGCGACCTAACTTGAACTTATCACAAGATCCCGCCCGAGTGGACAGCGATGCCGATGATACATTTGAGGATGCTGCAGGGGTGGGGTCGGAAGTAGTGGTTAGTCCTGAGCAGCATCCGGAGCCGCCGGCCGGTCCCCCGGCCCAGTCGGATTCGCGCGCTGTGCACTCTCCGAAGCCTCCGCTGCAGGGTGCTTCGGCTCGTGCGCTGCGAGCTTACAACCGAGCTAGACATGAGTAAAATAGCATGTAAACGAGTGTTAATATTATGTTAAGTTAACCAGTGTTGATATTTTATAAATAAGTAGTTTACATAATATTTAGGATACCAATCTTGTATTTAAAGGGGGGAAAAATGTAGGGTATTTTGATATGTAATAATGTGGGTAGACTTAACTACGAATAAACAGTCAGTATCCTACCTCTGTGTTTCACTGAACGTTCCACTTGCCAGATTTGTGGCTAAATTTAACTTCGTTCAAAAAGGTATCTAGTGACATCGCTGGAAACTTATCGGCGATGTTCTGTTCGTACATGAACTTGAAGACGTCAGCATCAGCCAAAGGAGTCGGCACTCCCACAACCGTGATCCATGGTTTGCGCTTTGTGGGCTCGTCGGCGGTGAGTCCTGATGTAGACGTCTGGACTGCGCGCTTGAGTTTATCAGCGTCCTGTTTGGTCTCGGTGCTGATAATGACACCTCCATTTTTGGTTTTCCGCACACCTCGTACTTGGTGCTTCATTTCATCAGGGCGAATGATGTTTTGCACGAGGTTTTTCGTCTCGTCACTCGACTTCAGTTTATCGTTGGGATAAACGGCCACGGCACTTAAATTGGACATGTCAGAAAATGTAGTGGTTCCCACAGCTCCAGAGTCCTTAATTGTCTGTTTGAGCTCCGAAATTTGTTCTACGAGGCTGCGTTTTTCTTTCAGGTCATCGATTATATGTAGAGCTTGACGGGATTTCTGCTTCAGAGCCTGATACAGCACTGCCATTTGAGTGGTCTCAGATTCTACTTTACGGCATAGATTGGTAACTTTCAATTTCTGTTCCGAGTTGAGTTTGCCATCTGTGGCAATCAAGCAAACCTCACTTAACTTTAGCTGAACGGATGACATCCATTCTTGGATGTCTGGCGTGGATAACAAATCAATGGTGAAGTTAGACTGGATTTTCGCTGGCGAGGCATTGGTTTACACGACCACCTGAATTACAGGGGCTGTTTTCCATTTTTCTACAAGTTCACTATTTTTATGTTCCCATTATTTAATAAACTGCACACTTAGCAAAATACTAAAACCAGATCACTATTATTGCATTAAGTAAATACTGCTAACGAGCACGTCTGTGTACTGCGAACGGCCACAATGCAATGAATGACTGATAAGTGAACCCAGCGTCAGCTGAGGCATTCGCGGTGGTGGGGTAGGTTTGGGAGGTTATGGAAGTTGTCAAAAAAAAGTTATTGTACGGTGGCTGAAACTTTTTTCATAAATATTTTACATCATACTGAGGAGGAGCTCGTGGCTAAATAATATCATCCGCTCGGGTCGATCTTGAGGTTAAGACGTGCTTGCCTAGGTTGATCTGTGGATGGGTGACCACCCTTACATACCGAGTTTCCTCCGTGCCTCGGAAAGCACGTTAAGTCGTTGGTCCCGGCTATCATTTGTCCATCTTTGACAGTCGTTACAGGTAGTCAGTGGCCCCAAAAGTCTGACACCAGTCTTACGGGGTGGTATCGTATTTCCCAGTATGAACTGGGTTGTGGAGGTCAGATGGTATTCAGCTGCATCCGGTTAGACTGGAAGCCGACCCCAACATAGGGAAAAGGCTAGGCAGATGATGAGTTTACATCATACTGACTTTAAAATATTACAGCTGCATGGTGGAGGGAGATTATGCATCTGCCGCTCGCATGAACTTGTAAAAGAAACACGTAAAATAAAGTTATAGTACGCCGAATGAAATTAAACAAAGTGATTGCTTAAATTATCAAAAGTACATAAACAACAATTAGCTGCGTTTCTTTTACAAGTTTATGTAAAAGCCTCTGGCCACGGTAATAGCCAAGGTATTTGACAGCTTGCTTAATGACACCCTTAAAGCTTACGTCGAATTACACGATGCCCAATTCGGCTTTAGAAGCGGACTTTCTACGGAAAGGGCTATCTTGTGTGTTAAGCAGGCTGTCAAGTATTACACTGATAGGAGTACGCCTACGTATACGCGTGCTTTTTGGATTTGTCCAGGGCCTTCGATGCTGTTTTGTACGATAGGCTGTGGATGAAGCTGGAGAGCACTGGTGTACCGGCCGAGGTTGTCTCAGTGTTAAGGCATTGGTATCGGTGCCAGCGAAACCAGGTACGTTGGACGGGGGCGCTGTCCCAGGAATACAGCATGGAGTGTGGCGTGAGGCAGGGGGGCATTACTTCACCTCTGTTATTCAACCTGTATGTTAATGACCTCATCGGTGAGCTCAGCAGTACTCATGTGGGTTGTTACGTGGATGGAGTTAGCGTCAATAATATCAGCTATGCAGACGACATGGTACTGCTGGGCCCTTCGGTGGGGGCAGTACGTAAACTTGTAGCGATCTGTGAGGCGTATGCGGCGGAACATGGCTTGAAATATAACTGTAAGAAGAGTGAAGTTCTTGTTTTTAAGAGTGGAAAATGTGGTCCACCTCATGTTCCGCCTATTATGCTTAATGGCGCAGCTCTGGCAGTGGTGAGCACTTTCAGGTATCTGGGGCACATTGTGACGGACGAATTGCAGGATGACGCTGACATTGAGAGGGAGCGCAGAGCATTAGCAGTCAGGGGGAACATGGTTGCGCGTAGGTTTGCTCGCTGCTCGAGGGAAGTTAAAATAACTCTTTTTAAGGCGTATTGCCAGTCTTTTTACTCGAGCAGTTTGTGGGTAAATTACACTCAGCGGGCTGCTAATGCTCTGCGTGTCCAATATAACAACATTTTCAGGATGCTGATGCGACTGCCTCGCTATTGCAGTGCGTCTGGTATGTTTGCGGAAGCGCGTACGGACGGCTTCCATGCGATTGTGCGCAAAAGGGTAGCTTCCTTGTCACAGCGTGTGCGAGGCAGTGGCAACGGCATCCTGCAGATGATTGTGTCTCGCACAGATTGTCCTATCCAGAATAAATGGATGCGTATAGTTTTGGGCGTTTACTGATTGATTTTAATTTAATTTTATGTAATTCATGTTTTTATTTTTAAGTAACATACTAATTCTATTTTCATTTTCATTTAATATTATGTGATTTATGTTTTAATGTTTACTTAATCATTTTAATAGTTTTTTTTTAATTTTTATTTTTATGTAACGTGCTTGTATTTTTATGGATTTTAGTGATCTGAAATAAATGAATTATTATTAAAAGACCGCTACACACGAAAACCCATGAAGTAAAATAAAAAAAACTCCCGAAAGAACAACCGAACATACTGCTTACATTGTAACGCATAATATACCACTGACGATTTAATGCTCTAATTTGAATGGCAAGTTAATTACTGGGTTGGAGCGGTGCCGGTGCGGTAGTTGTGTTGTGTGTGTCGACGCACGCTGTCCATCGCTAACCGTATACAGTTGCAATTGCACACTATAGGCCAATCACTTTACGGAGTTCTGTATGGGAAGGTTCGCACAAAATCATAACCGGACTTATGAGGTTCTTTATATGCTGATTGGCTAGATAATATTACATCTATTTGTGACCGTATATTGCAAAATTAAGGTGGCTTATAGTTTTACTGGAAATTTTGTTTCTAAGTGATTAATTTGAACTGAAATAATAGCAAATCTAATAACCGAGATATACTTAGGTAAACTTTTACCTTGCCCTAATAAGTATCTAACGCTACGTTAATTAAGCTTTTTTTTTAGTTGCTTATACTAATTTTTAGGGGTTTTAAAAAAAGAGCTAATTGTGACTTTAGCAAAATCGATAACCGTATGTTTTAAAGAGTTTAAGCATTTAGTCAGTTGATTGTTCATAATTATCAAGGAATTAAGCAATTAATTCACTTGCTTTTTTATATTATTTTTTACATGGAATTAAAATACTTAACTGCCATTTTTCTGTTTAACTTTAGTCTCTTAAATAGTTTCAGTAGAAAACTGGCAGAATTAAGCATAAATTGCAATTGCTTACAAAATCTTTCTTTTTTTACAAAGATCTCGAACTGTAGGTAGGTAGTTTGCGCGGCGCGGCCGCAAGTCGTACCTCGCCGTCCGTCGCCCGCCCGCTCCACCGCGCGGCGGCGTGCGGGTCTTTTGCCTTGCGTTCATTTCATTCGTTTTCGAAGCGGCGGCGGTGATCAGCGTAAGAAAATGGAATTCCCGAGTTGTGGGATTTGTGGTTGTGAACTTTGATGTTGTGAACATAGGCGTGAAGGGACAAAGAAAGCTTGTATCGTCAATTGAAAAACTTAAAGACGGAAAATTTACAACAGTATCTGAAGAGAACATTAAGTTGCACTCAAAGTGCAGAGCTTCATACATAAACGAACATTGCATTCAAAGTACGGCAAAAAAAGTGCGGCAGGAAAGACAAGCCGATGGCGATGATAGTCCGTTTGACTAGGGTGGAGTCTCCTATTATCGGCCTCCTAATATCGGCAGTTTCGAGAAAATGGAACATAACTATAAAAACATCTCTTAAATCATAATAGTTTTAATGCAAAAAGTGACTCTATATCCATCCGCATTACCTCCAATATTTTGATGCGGGTGCATCAATATTTGAACGTTCAGCTGGCAAAAGAGCACGCGCAGGTGTGGACGTGCGTCGTTTGGTGTCATTGCCGACTTGCCGAGTCAAATCCCTGAGTGGACGTATTGCGAGGATAAGTATTTGGAGGGAATTAAACATACCTATGGTGTTATCTTTTATTTTTTCATGAAGAATAACAGTCAAAGTATCTTTTAGATAACCATGTTTTTACATTTATTTGTCTATTTTATTAAATAATAGCGGGGCCGAGATAAGGGATCTACACTGGTCAGCAAATAAACCGAGCCACCCGCTACCTAGGAACTGTGATTCGATTTTCTCAAAAAGTATAAAACTTACAACTATCAAAGTTATACCTACAAAAAGTGCGTTTCATGGTGATTACAATGACTGCAAATTAATTCGTGTTTTTGCTACGTTTTTTCGATTAATAATGGATACAACACCTCGGGAAGCGGCTCAAGCTGTAGCATTACTTCAAGCAGGCATTGCGCAACGTGAAGTCGCTCGAAGGCTTCGAATCAGCAGATCTTCGGTGCAACGAGTTTACAGACGATACCTAGAGACTGGAGCATTCGATCGCCGTCCAGGTACGGGCAGACCTAGGGCTACATCAGCAGCAGATGATCGTTATATCCACCTTACTGTTCTGCAAAATCGCCACCTCAACGCAGTTCAAGTCCAACAAAGTCTGCGTGACAAACGCCAAGTGGTCATAAGTTCAGATACCGTCAGAAGAAGACTTGCTGAACGGAACCTGACCCCAAAAAGAGCTGCAACAGGCCCAGCATTAACGGCAGCACACCGTCGAGCACGACTTGAATTTGCTCGAGAGCATAGGGATTGGACATTAGAGCAGTGGAGTAATGTACTCTTCACTGATGAGAACAGGGTGAGTCTACATGGAAGTGATCGACGTCAGAGAGTATATCGTCGCCCTGGAGAACGTTATTCTCAGTGTTGGATCGAGGAAACTGTTGCTTATGGAGGAGGATCTGTAATGGTCTGGGGCGGCATCTCGTTAATAGCACATACACCGTTTGTTTTCATCGAACCGACGGGCCGTACACGTGGACTGACTTCTCATCGCTACATTACTGAAATCCTTGCAGACCATGTGGTACCTTACGCAGGATATATCGGACAGGATATGCAATTGATGCATGATAATGCACGGCCTCATGTTGCTCATGTGGTGACCCAGTATCTACGCGACGTCAGCATTCGTACGATGGGCTGGCCAGCTCGAAGCCTGGACTTGAATCCGATAGAACACTTATGGGATGAGCTGAAACGTCGGGTTCGAGCCCGGGTACCTGCTCCAACAAGGCTTCCAGAGCTGCGAATCGCAATTGAAGAGGAGTGGAATACAATTCCTTAAGATTTTATCGTCAGGCTCGTAAGGTCGATGAATACAAGGATGCTGGCAGTTATCCGAGCAAGGGGAGGGAATACGGAATATTGATCAAAAATTCTTTTTTTTGATTTTATCTTTGTTTTTGGCTTTATTTATTTTTTCACTTTATCATTACTAAGGATTGTCATGACTGGAAAACGACTCTTCTTTGTAAAATCCTTAATAAACACTGAACTATTGTTTAAACCTAATAAGTTTCCTTTCATTTTAATCACCATGAAACGCACTTTCTGTAGGTACAACTTTGATAATTGTAGGTTTTTTAGTTTTTGAGAAAATCGAATTAGAGTGCCTAGGTAGCAGGTGGCCTGGTTTATTTGCTGTCCAGTGTATATTATTGATAAATCTCTATATCGGCCGGGTGGCCGATATTGGGGTAATGCATGAAAATGTTAAACCACATGTTTAGCTATTTTATACGTTAGCAGTAACATTAAAAAGGTCAAAAATGAAACAACAGCTCAGTTTGATAACTAGATCCTAACATCGGGCGCCTCAAAACGAGTTTTATCAATTACGGCCGATATAAAGGGAATTGGTGCGTAAAAACGGCCACCTTAGTATGGGTACAAACAACGTGAGGAAATAAGAAAAAAAATTGAAGAGAATAAAGCGGAGAGAGAGACAAAAACTGGAAATAAGAATAAAAAATAAACCCGCCAAAGAAACAAAAGTAGTAAAGAAGAGTTGATTATAGGACAGAAATCGCGAAACTGACCTCATTGATTTAGCTTCGCAAGACAAGTTTGGAAAAGGAGAAAATTCTTTGTGCTGGCTCTGAAGAAAACCTAATTAGTGATGTTGAAGAAGATGAAAACAAAAATATTGGATGCGACATATGCTCCAATGGTTCCACTTAAAGTATACAGTCCATCGTGGGTGAATTGATGTGGCCTAAGAAGATTCTATTAGAAGGAAATGACATCAGAGTCTTAAAATTAAAATAAATTCTGTTATTATAAACTAAAGATCGCAATGATTCAACATTCCTAAAAAACAAATAATGAAAGGAACTTCAAAAAAAAATATTATACATAAAAATAATTACCAAATAAAGTGAATAGAAATTTAAATAGTGCATTTAAAAAAAAAAATGAATGTGATGATAATTATTAATAAAAGTGATTTGTACCTGAGCTCAGTTGAAATATAAAACGTTATAATTTTTTTTGTAGTTTATTCATATTACTTCACTTTAGAAAAGGTAGGCCGATATTAGGGTCACAGACGGCGGATATTAGGGTGTTATAGGCCGATATTAAGGGAAATCGCCATATTCGGAAAAAAACATCTATATTATCAAAAATAACAAAGAATTCATGATTTTGCGAATGTAGTAATGGAGTTTCAGTATCCCTTTACCCAAAAAGACACTGCAAGAAAGCAAAAGCTATTAATGTAAAAATTACAAGCAGTCAAAGTCCAAAAAAGTTGACATGGCCGATAATTGGTGCCACCACCCTACCCCACTCTACCCTATTTGAGCAAAAATATATTTTTATCAAATTTGTGGTCGGTAGCAAGATTTAAAAAAACATATTGCGTCAAACCAAACGCAAGCAACATGGGTCGAAATATTGAAGGAAAAAACAACCACCCATACAAATTGTGCGGTCATCTGATAGGTAGCTACTTTGATACTTATGGGAGCTACTTTATTTTTTTTTCTCATACTTCGACTCATGTTCCTGGGAAAAGGTTGTTCAGTATGACCCGTAGAATCATTCAAATTACCTACCTACCCTTTATTTCATTCTCACAAAAATTGCTTCTGCGCATTCAAGGTCAGCGCTCATAACTCGTTGCACGAATTATATTCTAAAATTAATCGAAATAGGTTCAGCAAATAATTTGAAATAGGTACTTATAGGTATTTTTTTACCTATAAATAACATAAAATAAAAATGTTTTATTTTTGACCAGAGATCCCTATTTATAAACACACAGTAGGTATACACAAACAAATAAATATTTAGGTACTATAATTCAGACCATTTATACTAAACCTTAATGGATTAAACATGGATTAAACTTTTACATGAATCACTCCTTCGTCAGTGGTAGGTACCTACCTGTGCCCACGCTCTGTCTCTCTCTTTCGCACAGGCGACGTGCAGAGCGGATCACGCGCACTCAAATATGAACTTAACGCTCTTAGTGATAAGGTCGACCACTTATAGCATTCCATAAAAAATCTTAAAAAATTAAGATGCTGTTATTCAATTTGTTTAATTTTAACAATAAATGTTTATGTGATAATATTGTTACGTAATTAAACACTTTTCATTTAGTTATTTTTTTTGACTGAATGGATAACGCAGCAATTACTGTTATGTCACAATGCATTTAAAATCTTAATATATATAAATCTCGTGTCACAATGTTTGTCCTCAATGGACTCCTAAACCACTTAACCGATTATAATAAAATTCGCACACCATGTGCAGTTCGATCCAACTTGAGAGATAGGATAGTTTAAATCTCAAATTATGAGACGCAAACGAAGTTGCGCGAGTCAGCTAGTATAACTTTAAATTTATGACCTATTTGACTAAAAACACGCTAACAATGATTTTTCTTCATCAGCAGACGGTTATACCTATATAATTACCTGTAAGTAATGAATGAAAACATGGGAAACCGTGTTTTTTTAATATAAGTACGTTGCCTGCACTTTTTTTGATTAATTTGTGTACATGCTCTCACAGACCCTTCATTATAAGCTATTTTCAGTTTCTTTATCAAGTTATAATTTTCGCTGCGAAAAATGGCATTATTAGGTTTAATGTCCGTTTTCGCGCAATGCTCTTTCATGATTTGCTTAATTTTAATTTATTACGTAATTAAATAAACAGCTCTACAAAATATATAAAAAGAAAACAGTTATGAATTAGTGTAAGGTCCCACCTTAACTTCCCTGGCCTACTAACTGTATGCGGTTGCTGTACACGACTGCAGCCCACAGCGTGAAGTTGACATCATGACTGAACGAAGTCGAACGTACAGCTGCATGCAGTTGAATATATCGAATGCGCGCGGTTGCTGCGATGCCTTCCGTCTGTTGGCAGCTTTAAAATCATGTCGAAACCACAACCGGTCTATCATTCCTCCTGCTGCAGCACTTCACTTTTAATCATAGTCTTGATTGTGTGAACTGTTCACTATTGGTTCATCAATTTTGTCATACTTTAGACCAGACTTACACCATGTTTGTTGCTGTCCTACTTAACTTCTATTTGCATCTGTCTGTCATAATCACGTGATGACTGTGAGTGTGTGTTGCCGTGACTTTGTATAGAAAGAAGGTTAGACAGATTTGTAATAGTAGTTTATGCAACTGTGCATAATGAAGGGCATTACAACACGAGTGTGGGTTTAAGAAACGAGCCGAAGGCGAGTTTCTTAATAGCATCACACGAGTGTTGTAATGCCTAATTATGTATAGTTGCATACACTACTTTATCTACCCAAATATCATAAGGGCTCTATGATGGGTTCAGGAACCATAGGGAAATGACCTGCATTGTTACTTGGCCCTTAATTTTTGTGCCAACAGGTTATTTGTTGCATTCGTCGCTGCATTTACGATATCTGGCGGAGTATTCATGTCAATTTCTGAGTCACTATCACTCATTTTCGACAGAAATAAAGAACTTATCAGAAAATTTGTCTACTCGTAACTGGATTACTGGAAATAAAAAGCTAACGAACAAATGACAGCTCGAAATGGCGGCGTTTCGGATATCTGTCATTTTTTTTTAAATCATAGGCAAACGAACAAAGTCACTATTTTTGTGTCACTCGAGATCAAAATGTCGTGCGATTTATAATTAAAATCATACTGAATTGGGGTTTTTTTTTTATCGATATCTGATTTAATGTAGGTGGTACTAGAATAGCACACTCACTTGAATTTGACACCTGTTCCAAATTATGATGAGTTCATTACAGTTCCGTTTATTTCTGCAGGTTGGTAATGCTGGTCATTGCCTATGGTTTTTGAACGCATTAGAGAGGGTTTATGATATTTGGGTAGATAAAATTATTTAACATCCACCCTCATTCTGGAGTCGATCATGCATGGCGCTTGCAACAGCGTCGAAATATCGAAAGCTCACAGTAATAAAAAATCACTGAAGATACCTTGTAAATGACAGTGTAAAGTAAACATTTTTTTTTTGTATTTCGGTTTTTATTTTCAGATTTTGGCCCAGTGTGTGCATACCCTACTGTACGTACAGCTTCTACAACGCTGAGCACTACTGTCCATTCTGTAATGCTCTTATTGGCAGTTATACCTTCTAAACCTTACAAATAATTTGAGATAATACGAGTAACTATGCAGGGTGTAAACCACCTCATCACAAAGCCGTTAACCAAGCATTCAGTACATCAAACTAAGTAACTTTACGCAAACATTATTGCTGAGAAGTTTTGGAGGTTATAAATCATGTTTTGTGTTAGAACTCAACGTAACGCACTTAAAATATTGTGCTGATGGATGAATTGAATAGTATGGGTGTCGTGGAGGTTAACAGTTAAAATATTACAAAAAAAGCACTTATTTAAAAAAAACTTGTCAATAAATTTGTAACTTTGACCACCCACATCTCCGTAACTAGAAGGTTCCCAGGTATGGTGTAGAACAAAAAATGTACGCAATGATGGAGAGAACAAGTGCCTTTCGGCTTCGTGAAGAGTTGTTTTTTACTCTTTATACACCCAGTATATTAAGTAGTTTTCAAGTTTGAAATCCGTTCACATTCGCTTACAAACTGTTGATTTGTACATCACATCCTAGGTCTATTTTCACCGAAAAGATAACCGTCTGATTATCTAAAAACAGCTTTCACTGTGACATGATAAAAAAATGCGTTTTAAACAGCTGTTTTGTCTTGTTTTTGGTGAACATGGACCTTAGTCAGCTTAGTATATCGAGTATCAACGGATTACTTCCAGCACTGGAGGTTCTAAAAAAATGATGTAGTATTACGAATGTTAAGTCATTAATTTTATAAGTAAACTACATTACGTTATTTAAATAAAAATCTGAGAATTAAATTATTTTTCTGTAATGATCCAGCCCTCCCTCTCATAGAGAGAAGGTCTGTATACCAGCAGTGTCATCATTACAGCTATGGCATACTATACCAGTACGCAACGGCACCGATCGACTCGTTGAATAATACAGGGGTCATGGTCATGGTCAGGAGGTGGCGGAACGCGAGAGAGAAAGAGCCTCTCTTCCCAGCCGCCGCGAGAGACGCACCGGGCGTCGGGAGCCACGTGGTGGCTATCGGCCACCGTAGACGCGGGCTTGTGGACGGTTAGCTATGGGCTAGCTAGCCGTCCGTCCGTCTAACGACGACAGGCCGTGTCGACGGCGCGTTCGTTTTCCACGCGCGCCTCAAAGAGATGTCAGCATATTGAAGGGCCGAAGCCAGCCGGGGTTGCGGGCCTATTCGAAAGAGATACCGCGGCCCCGGTACATAAAGGGCGAGGAAGGAACATAGATGGGTTTTAGTCAGTTAAAGTCTGACACTCCCACCCGCTCCGCCCAGAGTGTGAGAAGTTATTTGATAATTTCCCATCATGAAAAAAAAATAAATAAAAAATAAAAGGGGTCATGGATACCTTCCATGACCCCTGTATTATTCAACGCATCCAATTTAAAGTAAAGTCAAAATAACTTGAACTTCTTGTGAAATAGTTTCAACTTTGACCTCTAATATCTCCCTAACTAGCAAGTTCCCAGGTGTGATCAGAACAAGTATTTTTCGGCTTCGTTATGGGTCATATAATCGTTTTTTCAAAGAATTCCTACAGAAAAACACTTACCATGATTTTAAACATGAAGGAAGGTATCGTATCGATACATTCTTCCTTGTTCTGCTGTAAGCTATCTTATGTAGTGCCCAAGCTTTGAGCAGTTGCATCAAGCAGTATGCCTTATAAATTACGTTGTTGTTGTTGTTTTCGTTGATAGGTGGGAGTCCCCCATGCTGCAAAGGTGGGTGCGGCTTCATGCTGTTATTTAAATTTTGTTTATGTTTTGCTTCTACTAACATTAGTTTTTTAAGAATATTGTTACTAACAAAATATGGACATAGTCTGAAATAAATGTTTATTATTATTATTATTACCTGAAGTTATCTAAATCAATCAATCAATCAATCAAATACTTTATTTCGAACAAGAGTCCATATTGGTTAGTAGCGAGCACCTAGGAGCTATGTTAGTATAACAATAAGAATAAAAATCGATTCAACACAACATCACAATATCACACAATAGCCCAATTAGACAGTCCAAATTAGTTAATTAATACAGTGTAAATGACTGCTAGTAATGCTTAACAATGAAGTTGACCAAACAGGAGAGCTTTGGTAAAGGAGTTCCCAGAGGCGACACACTTGGTCCTATGCTAATGCTGGTATGCGTAGATTACACCTGTAAAGATCTTTTACTCTCGAACTGCAGAAAACGTGTGCTGCACTAACTAGGTTGTCGGTTGACCAGAATCCCCTCTTCATGAGATAATTTTAACCAAAGTAGGTGGTCTAAGCATATCATGACTTGCCGACGTTTTTTTCCTCACTGTGATAGTAACTTTAATTAAATTTTGGTATCACTGATTACCGATTCCTTTTTAAATAACTGTAGGTACAAAAAAGGGATGATTTCTTTGGTATTTTATCGTTAACTCGCCGTTGATAACATTTTATAGTGTTAGTTAGTCCTAATTTTTTCTCCGTAACAAGATATAATGCAGTCGTAATTTGCGTCATTCAATAATTTTGTGAAATAATTGAAAAAAGCTTTACGTTCTTTATCAAATGGACGGTTGCGTCGTGGACTGGACATGTTCTGTCTAGTTGCTAATCTGACTGGCTGAGAATCTATCCAGTTGAGATTCTGTCCAATTGCTCCAGAGGGCTGTACGGTACGTCGGTAGCTAACACGTCCTAATAATACCTTTATAGTATAATAATTGTGTATAGATATAAAACAGAGTTCCAGTGCGATGACCAATCCATACAATTACCAAAAGATCCGCTTAAAAGCCTGATAAGAACGTTTATCTAGTGTCGTTATCAGAGGTTCAGGGTTTTTTAATCTATAAATGGACAGATTGTTAAACAAAGGTCAGTACAATTACCTCCCTCCTACGGATACCTACTATTTATCAGTGTTTTTTGTGACTGTTAAGGAAAATCAATAATTTCGTGAAATGGCTGACAACAATAGTAAGTTATTATTACTTCTTGTGATTTAAAACGAGCACTATATTGCTATTGAAAATGAATAACCGATTTTTAATAACTGTTAAGTATTTATTGTTTGCTGGGGCAGCTTTTCACCTTATCTTTGCGGGGAGTGTTACAAACAATTTTAGTAGGCCCAGTTTTCAGTAGTCAATGTTGTTGGTTGCCGTTTTTAAATAAATAATAATGCGAACAATAAAGAAAAAAGGAGTTCAAAGAAATCTTGTTCATAATAAGTCTTATCTACATCGATAAGTAGTAGAAATAGTAGACTTCGCACAAAAAATAAAGGACGCGATTTAATTGTTACACCACTTAGTTTTATTTTCATGTTTATCGTATTGTTTTTTAAATTGCATGGTTAAAAGTCTTAACTGTTCCCTGGTCATTAACAGCAATAAATATTCTTAACGCTAGTAATACGATCATATTCTAATGCATAAAATAATATTATTATTTTATTCTTTACTCAGTGCCTCCACCATACGGTTCACCTCCCGTCATAACCACACAGCCCGGAATGATCCCTGTGGTGATCCACACTCAGATGGGTGCCAAACCTGCAGGAGTAACCTGCCCATCCTGCCGCCAGCAGATTGTCACAAGAGTGGAATTGAAGTCATCTACGAAAACGCATTTGTTTGCTCTCTTGCTTTGTATAGTGTAAGTACACCATGAATTTTTGGCTGACATCTTTAAACCATCCTTACCCTTTCATTTTGTCCTTGTGTCTGTTTTTATTTAAGAACGGTGGCATTCTACTAGCTCCAATATATTTTCGGTTCCAAATTTTCAAAACTTTGATACAAAAATTTGTTTTAACTGTTCTTTTCTATTTCTAGATTTTGCCCCTGTGTGTGTCTTCCCTACTGTCTCGACAGCTGCCAAAACGCGGACCACTACTGTCCAAACTGCAACGCTTACATCGGTAGCTACACCAACTAAGATCTATAAGGGATAAAATATAAGAGGTAATTACAAATGGACCCGTGATTGGCCCAATCGATTAAGAGTGATATTAGGCACGAGAAGTTGTGTACTCAATTTCACTCAATGAGCGGTTTCATTGTTTGAACTGGACCTATAATGTTGAAATTAAAAAATAAATGATACGCATCAAGTAAGTCATTACAATATACTTAAATCTGTATTAGGATCATCACATTATTCATATTCTTAGTTTTATGCAAAATATATTTCATCTGTAAAATAAGGACTAATTATTTTTGTATTTCTAACTTGTAATACATAGGGGAAAGTTAGAACACGAATAATCGGTAGCAGATTGAAAAGAAGTGAGTCTTGTAAATAATTTATTTATTAAATAAGAGGTGAATAAAATATATCTGCAAATATGTATTGTTTTATTTCATGATTTCATTTATTATAAAAAACGTAGAAAAACATGACTGAATATCTCTGGTCTTATTTGACCCAAAGGTTGACTGGTAGAGAATGCCTTGTGGCATTAAGTCCGCCTATGTACCACTCTTGTACATGAAGTTTAAATAAATAAATAAATAAATAAATATCTACCCGCCGCTGCTACACGGATCTAAATATATCTTTTAAGGTTGAACCAATCAGACACATTCACAAAGTCTCATTGAAATCGTTTGGGTGGTTTTGGAGATTAGCGTGTACGAACATAGTGCCACGTAATTTTCCTATTTTAAGAGGATTAAGATAACGAGTGTCAGAAATACCAATCAGATCATTATAGATTTTAAAGACTCCATGGTTTTAAACAGAGGCCGGAAGACAAACAACAGTTGGGATTTTAGCCAAGCCCTTTGGTCATATCCTTATCCTGCTAGTTAATCTAAACACACCCGAAATAAGAGACGTTGCCCTATAAATCTTCTAATCATTCAAGTGGTTGGCATGTTGTTGCAACGTTGGTACCGTGAGTTGATTATGTTACCAACAAGAGTCTCAGATTTGGAGTTCCTCAAGGCAGTGTGTTATTTCCATAATTGTTTGTCTCGACTGCTTCTATAATTGTCGATTCCGAAAGTTAGATTTACTTAGGCCTTAAAACACCATTTAAACCCAAAGTTACTCATCTACACATGTTCTTAACCAACTCCGACTAATCCATTTACATACACATACATTGCCACTTATATTCTTGCCAACACGAATCGTCGTATTTGCTACTCCAGATCAATTCTAACTTGGCAAATACTCATTAGTCTTCACGATGATACTAATCGGAAAACATTCCATTACGTTATTGATCCTGACCGGTTTGGTTGAAATTATTGATTCAACATTGTTTTTGAAACGATAATAGTGTGCGTAAATGCGTTATCATTAAACATCACATACTTTAATCTAATCTCATGTATGTGAACTTTTATCTGCTTAGTTTCACATTATAGTAAGTATGGTACTCGTTTTGCACCTAATTAATGTTTCACTAGCGGACATCACGCGGTTTTTGCCTGCATAGTCCCGTTCCCATGGGAGCACGGGGATAAAATATAGCTTATGTTACTCGCTAAAAAAACTTGTCCAAAAGTTGGATGTTTGACCCCAAATATTTTCGTAACTAGAGGGTTACAAGGTATGGTGTTGAACAAAAAAAAATATTGCACTGACGGGGAGAGCAATTTGCCTTTCGGCTTTGTTTAAAGGCTATTTACAGTCTTTAAGTGTAGATTGCTTTTGAATGTTGCGCAAAATTGTAAAATATTTTTGCTCGTTACTGTATCTCGCTTATTGTTTCATGTTTCAACGCCTGATTAAAAGAAATGAATCCCATTGTCACAAGTAAAGATTGCTAATCAGTAATGAATTAGTCATTGATTTTCCATGCTCGTCGATAGTAACACCATTTTTTTCGGATAGAAAATCAGCAATTAATGACTTCGCCCACTCTGGGCGGAGCGGGAGGGTGTGTCAGACTTTTACTGACTAAAACCCATCCACGTTCCTTCCTCGCCCTTTATGTTCCGGGGCCGCGGTATCTCTTCCGAACAGCCCCGCAGCCCCGGCAGGCTACGGCCCTTGCGGGCCCCTTCACTTTGCTGACATCCCTTTAAGGCTCGCGTGGACCACCAACGCGCCGTCTATACGGCCTGTCGTCATGAGACAGACGGACGGCGAGCTAGCCCATAGCTCACCGACCACAGGACCGCGTCTACGGTGGCCGGTAGCCACCACGTGGCCCCCGACGCCCGGTGCGTCTCCCACGGCGCGCGGCGACTGGGGCGAGAGGCTCTCTCTCTTGTGTTACGCCACCTCCTTCGCTAGCATGACTGCTTCGCAAAAGGAGGTGACGGCTTCCCATTCTGTCTCGTTCCGGACCATGGATTGAACCAGGGCCGGACGCGAGGAGGTCGCCGCCGCCGGTGGATAGTAACACCTGAAGTAGATTTCATTTTATCTTACAGATAGTAATTTCATCTGTAGCGATGTCATCTTAAAAAATTGGATTCCTATCATGAGTACATTGGGTGCTTATCAGCTTATCAAACGTTTTACGTGTGATTTCTACCTAAAACATGTTATAACCACATATTATGAGGAAAAGGCAGGGACTAGAAAGTATTAGGTAAAGTATTTTCATTTGAAGGCTGTATAAGAATTAATTCTTTAGGATGTACCTATTTTATCCTTCGTGCTTGAAATACCAGGGATACTTTCATAAGTATTCCTAGTATTCGTTGTTGTTGCACATTGTGCTGCTGATCCGAGTAATGTGCAGTCGTAACAGTTTCCATGTCTGCGGATCTACAGTGGGCACTACCTGACTGCTCCGATGTGGCTGTCGGCTTACAACAAGGGTCGACTCTCAGTCTATATTCATTATTTCGTCAAACATTGGAAAAGGCTCCCTGACGTATGGTGTTTGTCGACAACATTACGCTAGTTCCAAAGAGTGGTCCAAAATCCAGAGCAAAATTGGAGATGTGGTGGCATAGACTGGAAAATTTGTGCTAGTAATTGAGTAAAACCAAAACGGAATACTTATTTTGCCAAGGGGATGGCGAAGACCACTGAGTTGTGATGCATTAGATCAACACAGGATGGATGAAATGGCGACAGGTCACCGTAACGTCTTGCGACATAGAGATCCCCTCAAGTTAAAGGTGAGAATATTAGGAATCCGTGATTAGACCTGTCGTACTGTATAAATCGGAATCTTGGTCAGCAAAGAAGCTAGATGAAAAGATTGCATGTAGTTCGCTACATGCAAACTTTTTCATCCAGCTTCAGGTGATAATTGTACGATGAAAATAAGAATATAAAAGGAAGTTCGGGAGACTGTTGGCTGACTGTTACAGAAAACTTCAGAGGGCGTCGTCTGTTCTGGGATTGACGTCTTATGAGGAGGAAAGAGACCCATGTGACTCACTATTTACTTTCCCAACTATGTTGGGGTCGGCTTCCAGTCTAACCAGATTCAGCTAAATACATGGAGCAACTGCCTATCTGACCTCCACAACCAAGTTAGTACTCGGTAATACAATACGCCTTGGTAAGACTGGTTGTCAGACTTTTGGGCCACTTTTTTGATCTACAAATGACAGCCGGGACCAACTACTTAACGTGCTTTTAGAGGCATGGAGGAAACCCGGTACGTAATGAGTGGTCACCGGTCACTCACCCACAGACCAATCTAGGCAAGCACGGCTTATCCTAAAGATCGACCCGAGCGGCTGATATTACTAGCTACGACCTCATATAGAAACCCATGTGACTAAAATAGTAATAAAGGCAAATGTTAATGAAAGGAGACGTAGAGGATTACTAAAGTAACTAATAAAAGGTTATTTGCGTGAGGAATGATACGAAACAAAAAGGAGTCAAAGACGGCGTGACAAATAGGACATGAAGAAAGAAAGATGTTGCACCGATTTCAAGTAACATGGGTCAAGGGCAGGAAGATGATGCTTGTCAAGTTGCTACTTGCTTGCTTGTTATTTGCTTGCTTGCTTACATTTTTTGGATTTTATCTTGATGAACCGGAACTAACAATGTCTAAGACATTGCAAATAGACAAGAATAAAATAGTAAGTACATAAGGATTAGATCATAAATACCTAGCATTTAGTTTTTCCTTAAAGCTGTCTCCTGAAGTTAGATATCATATTAGTCATAGCAGCAATATAGAGATAAATAAATGTATTTATCAGATAAAGCTAGCACCTAAATATTCAACAACGCGCTCGAAAGGTGACTACACAATTGCAAAAACATCTGATTAAAAGTCCGATAATAATGTTTATCAAGTCCGTTATCTGCACTCAACATTTTTATCTATAAATCGAAATTTGGTCGAACAAAGTTTAGTACAATCACTTACCTCGTAGGAAAACCAGTACAAGGTGATTTCTTGTGATAAAAAAAGATTTCCAATTTAGTGAAATGAATCTGAACAGTGATATAATTGACCGTAAGTATTTACTTTTAATCTTTGTTAAAATTTTCTAAATAAAAATGAGCTTAATGTACCTAAATTAACCTAACTCTAGATGACATCGAATTCGGTTGAGTACAAAATTGTGTCATGTATGTACACTAATAGAATTGATTTTGTTATGATTCAAATTAGCAAGACTATGTTTTCTGTCCATTGTTTTATGATTAATAATAAAAAGCCCATGTATGTGAACGTGACACGGGTCAAGTACACATAATATACTGCCTTATCTTGCTGGTATTATTTTATTAATACCAGGAGTCAATAGAAATCGATAAGTCCGCCGTTAATTATTGGTACATTTATCTAGGATAATAAATTAATAAACAGTGAAATGTGAATATTACTCAAGCTACTAAAACCCGATTCCTAAAAAAATAAAAGTATTGGCGAACTTCTGATGATTAAGTGAGCACTTGGTACATTTCCCAAGTCCACTGGTTAGATAAGATAACATCTTTCACAAATACAATGACGAAATTATTCTTTTTCTGTGATAAAAGTCTATCATTACAACAAAAGTAAGATAATTAGGCATGACGTGTATCAAACCAATAGCTGACTCACAAAATCATAACGTTTTACAAAAGCGTAGTTTTTAAACATTAAAATAGTTCAATAATCGCCAATCCTACTGCTAATGAATGGGATCCTAATCGATTCTCAGGTTGGAGAAAGTGTTATTGAGTTCTTAGACCAGCCGTTTTATGGCAGCAGTTCCTTACACATGACAGAAAAATATCACAGCAAAATGTAGATATTCTATAGGTATACTTCAGCCTCTCCGGGGCAGTTCAAACGTGATGTTTAGTAAATGTATAAGTAAATTTTATTTTTTTCTGAATTTCAGCTAAAGGCCAGGGCATGCCTCCACCTTACACAGATGAGCGCCCACCACCCACAGTGGTTCACACCACAGCCAACACACACACCCCACACACATACCCTGCCCAGCCCACCCAACCTCCACAACCTGCACCAGTTCACGCAGTGTACCATGGGAATATGGGGCCTACCGTCATCCCAGTAATGGTTGGTCACCAGATGGGCCCTAAACCAGCTCCGATGACCTGTCGATCATGCAACCAGCAAATAGTCACAAGAGTTGAATTGAAGTCTTCTTCAAAAACTCATTTATTCGCTCTGCTGCTTTGTATAGTGTAAGTATTTTACATGTTTTGTTGACCATACCTTCTTCTGTTAGCGAAGTAGACATAATAGTTGAACAATGGCATTAGACCGATTCGATAGGGCTTTTTTTTATGGACAAACAAAGATAAAATTTTTCATGTTCTGTCGCGTTTTGACAGTTTCAGACTATTTTATTACCTGTCCAAAAGGTTTAGACAAGTGACAATCGTTCCGTGTTTCTATGTGATAGAACGGACATTGACGTACAAACGGTTACCACATAAATGAATTACATCATTCCGGAAACGGAAACTGCTGTTTCGTACAAAAGTGCAAACATAAACCATAGTCATAATGTATAGAACAGCTGTTTTTTTTTATAAACTCTGGTTCAGAAGGATGTTCTGAATATGTGGTACGTGTGTCGACTCCCTCCAACCTTGTATATCGACTGTCAACGGGACTTCGATGCTAATATCACACCAATATTTATTTTGTCATTTTTCCATTACCATAACGGCTGTTGAATTTCGTTAGGTTCTCACAACTAGTTTGCCTTTACCCTAAAACAGGATTGTTTAGTAGTTTTGTTTCTGACTATTCTTTTTAAATTTCAGGTTCTGGCCCTGTGTGTGTCTTCCCTACTGTATAGACAGCTGTCACAACGCGGACCACTACTGTCCAAACTGCAACGCTTACATCGGCAGCTACACCAACTAAATCTAGCTGAGCCTTATCAACAATGATAATAGGTTTCTTTATCTGAACTACGCCGAAAATAAAAGATAAGTGCCAGTGGGAGATTGTGTTATCGAAATGGTTTGCGAATTTTGGAAAACGTGACTATAGCTTTGCTAATTCGTTGTAACATTTGGTCGTTGTCACCAATATGTTCGATTAAAATCGTCACAATGAATTGATTTTATTAAAGCATGTATTCGTTTCAAAAGTAGTTCCATTACATTTAGTAAATTGGAAACAAATTAATAATCAATCAAAAAACTATGTGAAAAAACGATGCAAGAAGAGAGTAATATGTATTTATAGTCACCGAATGTAGTACCTATTTTTAAAATTAGACATAAGATTAGTATTTTAATGTAATAATAAAAAGCTCGAAATCGATGTCAATTGTGAATTAGAGACGAACTCAAGAATTGCGAATTTCCAATTCCCAATTTTTAACCGACTTCCAAAAAGGAGGAGGTTCTCTATTCGACTGTATGTATTTTTTTTTTTTTATGTATGTTCACCGATTACTCGAAGACGCCTGAACCGATTTGAAAAATTCTTTTTTTGTTTGAAAGGGTATACTTCCAAGTTGGTCCCATAGCCACCAAATTGGGATCTGATGATGGAATCTTGGCGAAATCGAGGGAACTCTTCAAATTTTATCTGAAAACGTGTTGCGATTTTGGTATTTTCTACAACAAGTGAAGCATTTGCGTTTGATAAGAACCATTCTACCATCAGATCTGATGATGAAGCCAAGAGTCACGGAACTCCATAATGAGACAATGTACCATAGTCGTGTTTGGGCTTGTTGTAATTGTAACGGTATGCACTTTCCATGTATCAAGCACCTGTGAACCACTAAAAAGTGAAAAATAAAAACTTTTTTGCAAAAAATAAAACCGACTTCAAAAAAAACAAAAAAGTGAAAAATAACTTTAGCTTCTGAAGTCGGTGACAAAATAACTAAAGCAATCAAACAAAGGTCACCGACTTCAGAAGCTAAAGTTATTTTTCACTTTTTTGTTTTTTTTGAAGTCGGTTTTATTTTTTGCAAAAAAGTTTTAACAACTGCAAACGCATTACTGGAATTTCTAGAATCGGTCCTAAATGATGTTTTGTTCTATCTGGAAAATAAATTGTCAAATAAATTGTGATTTAGGTATATATTTTGTGATGTTCCCCAGTATATGTATAGATAAAAAATGCTTATCTGCTTAATTATAAATAGGTTTAAGTAAACAAGCAATATGCTTTGAAATATAGCCTAGTTAATTCTTAGGTGCCGTATTACAGGCATGTTGCGGACCTGGTACTGAGATCGATCTATCATCACTGTGAGGACTATTGTATCGATAAACCTGATATAGTGGTGATAGATCCATTAATCAATATTAACGTGCCGCATTGTGATTGGCGATGTTACTTTGGCGTATGACGATAGTTTCAATAAAGTCGAGGGCGAGAAAGATATCTCAAAAGTGTGATTTCGACTAGCATTGTGCTTATTGCATGTTGTACCTACCAATTTTCTCATCACCAAGAACTTCGACCAACGCCTCTTGAGTATCGGTATGTGACTAGATACTCATCGTGAGGAAGTTTTAGTCACTATAGAATCTGTATCGGGTGGCTTCAACTCTGTTTCGCATTATCTTTATTTATATTTTTATTGTGCTTTTATATTTGAAATGTTAAAATATAATACATAATAATAATTATGCTATGTGTCAATAAATAAACATTGAAAATTAGCAAATAATTTATTTTGTTTTATTTAATTTTAAAATCAATCTGTTGTATCCACCTGTTTCACCCTTCGATCAATAATACATAGTACGTTTCACCATACTTATATGTTTGGAACATTTATTTTTTATAGATGGAAAAATTTGAACACAGCGTTCAGTTATTTTTCTTGTAAGTATCTAATGCGTTTTTCTTACTTTTTTTACCATTGTACTAATTTTGGTGGCCTGAATGATTCTTAATAGTTTGTCCATCTATATTAATAGGACCTTATATTGATCAAAGGGGTTGATTTGGACGGCAGGCAATCTGAATATTTCAGAATTGATTATTTGACCAAGGGTACACTGATAGGGTGACCCCTGGCCACCGTAGGCGCGGCTTGTGGACGGTGAGCTATGGGCTAGCTCGCCGTCCGTCCGTCTTATGACGACAGGCCGTGTCGACGGCGCGTTCGTGTTCCACGCACGCCTCAAAGAGATGTCAGCAAAGTGACGGGGCCCGCAAGGGAAGAAGCCTGCCGGGGCTGCGAGACTGTTCGAAAGAGATACTGCGGTCCCGGAATGTAAAGGGCGAGGTTGGAACATTGCTGGGTTTTAGTCAGTAAAAGTCTGACACTCCCTCCCGCTCAGGTGAGAAAAGTTATGGTGTTTTCCCAACTGTATCAAAAAAAGCCGTTCCAGTGTCGCGGGGAGTATTAAATTATTAAAACATTCTATGAGGGTATTATGTACTAAAAATAAATCCACTGATTCCTCTAAGCTCACTCACGTACGGCGTACTATAATTAGCAAGGTATAACAATGAAAGGAAAAACCAATGTACACAAATCTGTTACTTGACGAAATATTGTGCAATTCAATATTTTTCAACGCCTGATATAAATTATCGTACATGCGTGTTTAATAGATTTTTATGTTCAGTAAGTTTTTAGCTAGTTGTTGCACTTGATTGCAAGTTAACATTTTTTTATAATTTTAATTCTAGCAACACTTCTTATCATTAAGCCACGACCGCATACGTCACAAAATTTTTATAAAACAAAGTCCTCCACCGCTTCTGTCCGTCTGTTCGCGATAAACTCAAAAACTACTGCACCGTTCTCGAGGAAGGTTTTCGTATACAATTTGTACGCGGGCATCAGCTAGTAATACATGTTCCATATAAAGGGTGTAAAACACCTTTTCGCAAAGCCGAAAGGCACTTGTTTTCCCATTGCGATATTTTTATTTGTTCTACACCATACCTGGGAACCTACTAGTTACGAAGATATATTGGGGGTCGAAGTTACAACTTTTTGACAAGTTTGTTTTTTTTAATGCAAGTCTTTTTTTGTATGCTTTTAACACCTCCACGACCCCCGTACTATACAATCCATCCATCAGCACAATGTTTTAAGTGCGTTACATTGAGTTATATCACAAAACGTAATTTATAACCTCAAAAAAAGAGTCGTTTCCCAGCAATATTTTTTGCGATAAGTTACTTAGTTTGATGTACAGAATGCTTCGTTAACGGCTTTGTGATGAGGTGGTTTACACCCTGTATATTTGCTGAGAGATGATGAGAACCTGGGCTTCCCAGGTCGAGTAAAGTGTCATTGAGTTATTTCATCTGGATGTTTTCGGGCCCTGTTAATAACAACAGGCTCACATCTAACATAATAAATGGGATTCAAACATGGGTGACGGTAGACTGGTAGAAAATGCCCAAGGCATTAAGTCCGCCTTTGTACATTAAGTGCATAAAGTTTAATAAATAAAAATAAAAAAATAAATGTATGTCTCTGCCGGACTCTTTTTGAGTTACAGTCGTGATGCTGTGTTTACTTAGAATATACACCATGGCTTTTTTGTCCGTACTTCGGAAATTACGTTAAAGGTAAACGCACACTTATCAGAGCCGAAGGAAGCGAAAGAGCCGAAAGAATCGAATTTTAGAATGACTTGTATGAAATCCTATAAAACCTTGCACACTTATCCGCGTCGAATCGGACGAATAGATATGAAATGAGAAAATGTTTTAGTCGGCGCGTTCGGTTCTTTCGGCGCGTATAAATGTGCGTTGTGTCAGGCTTAGCAAGTTGTATTGTATTACCCAGCATTGTAGAGGTCAGATAGCCAGTCGCTCTTTGTAAAATACTGGTATTCAGCTGAATCCGATAAGACTCGTTAGCAATCCCAATATAGGTGTGAAAAGACTAGGCAGATCATGATGACACCCCGTTACACTTTATCGGCCCACTTAATAAACCACGATATTATATAAGTCACTTTTAAGATTAACAAAATTATGCTACAAAAGAATTTATCCATAAATTCCGTAGCCTCTTAAAAACCCATCGAGTTTGTATTTTATCCGGAAAAAAACCTCCACTTATGCCAATCTCAACTTGAACGCAATATTTTTTTCGTCAAGGTAGTTAAAATTCTCCTAATTCTAAGATTAAAGTGCTTAAGCGCAGCACATATTTTACAGCCACTTCTGATTATCGTTAATGAGGTACAGGACCGACCTTTACATTGTAAGCAGTTGAGAAATAAATAAATTATGTATATGTCACCGTAAAATTGTCAAATACGTTAATGTAATATCTCTAGCGATATTGTAAAATCTCGAAATATTGTCAAACGAATATACTGCTTACAAGAAAACGCATTATTTTTCGTGAAATGCATGCGATGGTAGTCAACTCACGCAGTGTGGAGGGAAGGAGGGGTCGTCCTATCCCAGTGGTACCACTCTCATGAAAAGATAATGTAAGTACCATTCCTGAGAAATACCGATGAATATAACTTAACCTTAAAACACTTTATATTCCCCTAAAATGCGTAGTCGACGGAGCCCCGCTACGCGGGGCCCCTATTTCTGAGTGCAGGTTTTAAAGGAACCTAACTAACCTAACGGGAGGGGTGCCCCAAGTCCCGATTATGGGGCCAGAGATACTTCCGTATGTTCAGTTGATAATATTTCGAGAGTTTACAATATCGTTAGAGAGAAACACGTTATATTGTAATATAACGAGTTTGTCAATTTTACGGTGACATACATAGGAAAGTCAAAACTGTACATAGAATAGTTTTTTTTTTATACACCCATACACATTACACGCACAAAACATACACATTTCGTCATATATACACATAAACTAACACAAAATTACAACGTGAAATATTGTTATTTTTCCTAATATTAAGTTTAAACTGTTAGTTTTTAATTTTTATTTCATTTATTACTAGTTTTTAACTTTAAGTTTTTCTTTTGCTTTTGTTTATGTCTCGACTGTTTGGAGGTGGGCGTTAATGACTGCGACACAATTTTATACTAATGCAGTTGTTATCGAACACAGAGTTTTTGTACACTGAGTTTTCTTTTCAATAAAGCATTATTATTATTATTATTATTATTATTTTTAAAAGAATACTTGGGGCGTGATCTACAATCGATATCGAAGCCAAAAATATAGTTTTTAGAAGTTTTGTCGGTTTGTCTGTTTGTCTGTATGTATGTAAGGGCTAAACTCAAAAAGCACTGCATGGATTTACTTCAAATATATCATGAATATTACTAAGAGGTTGGGTCAACATATAAAAAAATAATAAAATATTTTTACTGACACAAAATAAAAATTGTACATTTCCATTTGAAACCCTGACTCCTGTGCTAGGTGAGACCTGTGTTACAGGGATCAGTGTCTTAACCCGTTTTTGGCACTAATGTTCACATTTCATGCATCAAAATTTAAAAGAAAAATAAAACAATAAAATAATAATGCGTGCGTGCTCTTGCGTGGTGTGTTTGTGCGTAGGTGTATGGTGTATGGTATGAGTGGTAATGATTGGTGATTAGACTAAGGTTAAATTATGAGTCTTGATTTGGCTAAACAAACTTTAATCATCTCGAGTATTGATTTTTAATTAAATTTTCCGTCTGTTGGTAGTCCAGTATTAAACCATATATTAAGGTTCATCTTAGTTTTTGTTTTTGTTAGAGGGTTGAAGTTGATGATAGTGTTTATTTTATTATATAAATAAGTAGATAGATATAAACGTTGCGTTCGAGCGGATGCGGTCTTACATTTGACTGTGCTACATACATTACTGATGGTTCTCTTATGTTTGTTTGCGTGATTGACAGGTGTCATTTCATGTTGTTTCAATATGATATTGAGCAGGTATAGTTGTCTCACCGTAAGTACCTACTTGGCAATTTTCATACAGGATTCTTATCACGCTATCACCTACGGCGGAGCTGTGAATCTAGCGACACTGGCATCTTAGGTATTTTTAGTGCTGTAGAGCCTTCACGTAGACGACGTCGCAAGCGGCAGCTAGTCTAACATAAGCAATAATTAGAAACAGAATAAAAAAATTGTTAGCCTAGGAAATAATAGTACTTTATAAAACTATTGCATAATGAGAGGTATTAAACACGAGTCACACGAGTGTTTGATACCTTTATCTACCCAAATATCATAAACCCTCTCTAATACGTTCAAAAACCATAGGCAATGACCAGCATTACCAACCAGCAGAAATAAACGGAACTGTAATGAACTCATAACCTACTGAAAACAGTAGGTTATGAGTTTAAATTTGGAACAGGTGTCAAATTCAAGTGAGTGTGCTATTCTAGTACCTATCTACATTAAATCAGATATCGATACGAAACCCCAATTCAGTATGATTTTAATTATAAATCGCACGACATTTTGATCTCGAGTGACAAAAGAATTATAGTGACTTTGTTCGTTTGCCTATGATTAAAAAAAACTGACAGATATCCGAAACGCCGCCATTTCGAGCTGTCATTTGTTCGTTAGCTTTTTATTTCCAGTTACGAGAAGACAAATTTTCCGATAAGTTCTTTATTTCTGTCGAAAATGAGTGATAGTGACTCAGAAATTGACATGAATACTCAGCAAGATATCGTAAATGCAGCAATATAAGTATGTATATACATACTTATATATATATATATACTAGCTGACCGGCGCAACTTCGTCTGCGACTCATAAATTGAAATGTAAGCTATCCTATCTTTCAAGTTGGATCAAACTGCACACAGTGTACAAATTTCATTGAAATCGGTTAAGTAGTTTAGGAGTCCATTGAGGACAAACATTGTGACACGAGATTTATATATATACTAGCTGACTCGCGCAACTTCGTCTGCGTCTCATAATTTGAGATTTAAACTATCCTATCTCTCAAGTTGGATCGAACTGCACATGGTGTGCGAATTTTATTATAATCGGTTAAGTGGTTTAGGAGTCCATTGAGGACAAACATTGTGACACGAGATTTATATATATTAAGATATATATATATCCCCGTAAGTGAGGGACCAATACGTAGTTTTTTTTTTAAAGTTTATCTACCCAAAAAGTACGAGTGAGTGACAGTACCCAGTCTTGGTTTTTCAATAAATTAAATGTCGATTAAAATGTAGCCTCACATGCTTATCATTCTAGATTTTGATATTATAATTCTCAGATATTGGTCTAGAACAGACGACAATAACATTGATAAACACTATGAATGTTATCACTGTTATTACGTTATCTGTTGTGCTAATATCGGGTGTTTTATAGACAAGCTGTGCTTGTGGTTTTGCTCACAAAAATGTTATTTCTTTAGAAGAAATAGCTCTTGCGTTGTCCTTCTATGAATGAATGCGGAAGTTTATAAGGACGGATGCATGTTTGTTACCCTTTCTTAAAAACTACTAAACAGATTAACACATGGGTTACTTTTTATCCCAGTTGTATGTTCCGTGGGATTGTTTAACTCCACGCTTGAATACTGTGTGAGACACACAGTTAGTATACGTTATACTTCTGTTGCTGAAATATAGAGAATTTTAATCTGCCCCCGTATTTCTAAACGCTCGGAATGAATTTCGATTCGACAAGTCGTATGTCTTGTATCCTTTTTTGGCATAACGAAAACGAGCGAGATAGTCATACGACTTCCCGAATCGAAGCGTTGTGAATGTGGGGTCTGGTCTGCCGAGTATATCTACAAACATCTATACATTAAAACCCAGGGTAAACTATGAAGATTTATTTCTTCTCATAGTATTAAGATAAGTCGGGAAAATCCAACTGACAGATTTTTTTGTAAGAAAGGAAAAGAAAATATTCCAATTTACAAATATTGTCCAATTAACATTTTAAATAAAACATCAATGATAATATTTTATTTTTCTATAAACACTGGCATTGTTTCCAATAAACAATTAAGAGATAACAAAGGCAGACTTGAATCTTGTTGGTCCTTAATAAATTGTGGCTTGTATAATTGAAAAACCGTTATTTTAAGAAAATCCTAGGCCATCTTAGGGCACTGTGAAAAAAAATTGCAACCATTTTCGAGGTAGCGCTCGCCGGCCGCTGCCGCAGCACCACTTGCTACGCTCGCTCGGCTAGCGCGCAGTTGTTCACCACTGTTCTAACCTAACCTAAAGTATGGATGGACTCTGAGTTAAGCTCGCCTTTGTACTTTTGCTATATTATTGAAATAAATTTGTATATCTGTTATATTGTGCGCAATAAAGAATAAGAAGATAAGAAGATCGGCTAGTCGGAGACAGAAAATACCAAGATACGTTAAGCCTTATATTTAAGTGTTTTTAACCGACTTCTAAAAAAGGAGGAGGTTCTCAATTCGGATGTTTCTATTTTTTTTTTTTTTTTTTTTTTTTTTATGTTTGTTCGGGCATAACTCCGTCGCTTGCCAACCGATTTGGAAAATTCTTTTTTTGTTGGAAAGGGTATTCTTCCCAAATGGTCCCATAGCCACCAAATCAGGATCTGATGATGGAATCCTGGCGAAATCGAGGGAACTCTTCAAATTTTATATGAAAACGTGTTGCGATTTTGGTATTTTCTACAACAAGTGAAGCATTTGAGTTTGATAAGAACCATTCTACCACCAGATCTGATGATGAAGCCAAGAGTCACGGAACTCCATAATGAGACAATGTACCATAGTCGTGTTTGGGCTTGTTGTAATTGTAACTGTATGCACTTTCCATGTATCAAGTACATGTGAACCACTAAAAAGTTGAAAATAAAAACTTTTTTGCAAAAAATAAAACCGACTTCAAAAAAAAACAAAAAAGTGAAAAATAACTTTAGCTTCTGAAGTCGGTGACAAAAAAACTAAAGCAATCGAACAAAGTCACCGACTTCAGAAGCTAAAGTTATTTTTCACTTTTTTGTTTTTTATGCGATAAAATCGAGAAAATAAACAATTTGCGAAATTAACACTTTTTTGACTAAATTTGTTTGTCTTCACACCGTATCACCCAGGCTACGCTCCAACCAAATCCTAGGTTTTTAAAAAAATAACCAGTCTCTTTAGTACACTTGAAAACTTGATTGCTGATTGGATAAGGAAGAATCAATTTATTCATAACATAACTCTATGCTTTATCGTTCGTATCAGTCAATCACCGTTCATATTTTATTCATCGTCGCGGTTATCGAGTTACTAAAAAAAACATCAAGAATTTTCGCAAAAAAAAACCAGTAAATCAGCGACATTAACAAGCAATGAGGCTAGTATATGTCCACGTTATTCAAGCCTACCAACGCAAAATAAATAATTTAAAACACTCTTCATTCATTTACAACCTCCATTAATCACTTCTGAAATCCTTGTCTCTTTTTAACCGACTTCTAAAAAAGGAGGAGGTTCTCAATTCGAATGTTTTTTTTTTTTTTTTATGTTTGTTCGGGCATAACTCCGTCGCTTGCCAACCGATTTGGAAAATTATTTTTTTGTTGGAAAGGGTATTCTTTCCAAATGGTCCCATAGCCACCAAATCAGGATCTGATGATGGAATCTTGGCGAAATCGAGGGAACTCTTCAAATTTTATATGAAAACGTGTTGCGATTTTGGTATTTTCTACAACAAGTGAAGCATTTGCGTTTGATAAGAACCATTTTACCATCAGAACTAATGATGAAGCCAAGAGTCACGGAACTCCATAATGAGACAATGTACATACCATAGTCGTGTTTGGGCTTGTTGTAATTGTAACGGTATGCACTTTCCATGTATCAAGCACATGTGAACCACTAAAAAGTTGAAAATAAAAACTTTTTTGAAAAAAATAAAACCGACTTCAAAAAAAACAAAAAAGTGAAAAATAACTTTAGCTTCTGAAGTCGGTGACAAAAAAACTAAAGCAATCAAACAAAGGTCACCGACTTCAGAAGCTAAAGTTATTTTTCACTTTTTTGTTTTTTTTGAAGTCGGTTTTATTTTTTGTGAATGACAAGGCCATTATCATCATAGTTTCTCATTCCCTTTTCCCAATCCATTTAAGGTCTGCGCAGCGCAGCATGTATTCTTCTTCCATATTTCTCTGGTTCCATCTCATCAGACACCTCCTTTTTTGCCAATAGTCGCACTTTCTAAATGCAATTTTCAACCCTCAAAGATTAAGCAAGAACATTTTTTTTTATTATCATTGTTATCGTTTATCTTGGTCACGTTTAACTGATAAGCCGCAAAATCCTTTTATTCCAAGCTCATTAACGTCAGTTGTACAGATATACTAACATATTACCTACATAGATATTTGTGATTTAAAAAAATATTTTTTAGTGTTGTGTTCTTCGGGGGATTGATAAGACAGTGCTAGATGAACTGTGTAAAATAATAGTGCTTGGATCTATATTGATCTTGTGCAGATATTGTGATTGGAACAGTGAAAAATATCGTGAGTATTGCACATTGTTTTGATTAGAAAATTGAAACGTTTCTAGAATATAAATATAGAAAACAAACGGCCAGATTTGACGTTATCTTCTTGGACAAGAATTTTATTAAATATTTTATCTTTTCAGTCTGGATTACATAATATAAAACACCATGTCAGTACAATATTTAAATATATAGTGGTTTTTTTTTTCAAATAACCTCGAGAATATTAGGTGTTTTATTTTTATTTCCCTCCAGTTTGGAACGTGAAGCACCACTTGCTTCGTGACTGATATTTTAAGCTGTTCGTTTTGCATTTCTTTGGTTACGTGTTAAATTAAAAATAATGTAGCTGTGTGCTTTGTTTCCAAGTAATCAGGGAACATTCTAGAAGAAACAAAAGTTATCCCGTGCTTAATATCTATAACACGGAGTTGCCGGTTATTTTGTTCCCATCATTTTGACCGTGCAAAACCGACCGCCAGCGTCCAAAATTCAGACTAAATATTGTAATGTAATTTGTTCCTTTTAATTTCAGAAAACATGAGTTATCCCGCAAACCCGCCTCCCTACCAGGGTCCCTACCAGGGTCCAGAGCCGGGTATCCAAGTGATCCACGTGCAGCCAACCCCAATGCATTATCCTGTTATGGTGGGTCATCCAGTAGGCTCGGAGCCTGCGATCATCGTCTGCCAGTCCTGTCGCTATCAGATTGTGACGAATATTGAAGTCCGGCCATCAGTAAGGACACATCTTTGGGCGCTCTGTCTTCTAGTCATTGGGTAAGTCTTACATTTTTTAAACTAGGAAAGAACTAAACGCGACCACGGCTTGTGCAATCCAGTCGAATGGTCGGGCTTAAATTAATTAAAGTAAAGTTCGCGATAAATACCTGTTTGTATAAGTTCTATTATGTAGCAAAGAATAAACCAATAGCAACCTTATTGTAATCAAAATAAAGACCAGTTGCTATCATAGAAATAAAAGATCACTGCGATTTAGATAGACATGGACACAAAATCGGAGGCCTGATTAGAGGTAATTAATATAAAATGTGACAAAGCTGTTTTTCACAATGTTGCGACTGTGATTATAAGAAATTAATTACTGAAGATATTATAATTATTCTACGGTCCTAATAATAATCGACGGCTTGATTGGCTCAGTGGCAGTGGTTGCTTGCGTCTTGTAAATTGTGGGTTCGATTCCGGCCTGATTACAAAACAAAACCTATGACCCTATGACCTACAACCACCTCAACAAATGGAATATTTAGTATTTATCTTATTCTTTTTCTGTATGTTTTCAGGTGCTGGCCTTGCATGTGCATACCCTACTGTACCCCAGCCTGCATGAACGTCGACCACTATTGCCCCAACTGCAACGCGTTCGTCGGTAGATACGATAATTAGAATAAGCTAATGATTTAAGGAAAATATTGATCGGTTACCGCTGTCTTTTATTATTTTTCAAGCAGCGTATCACTCAACGCTGAAGCGGCCCATTCTGAATCATAAATTGTCGTCTGCTTTGTTCTTTGATGGTATTAAAGCTCTGGTCAAACTGAGGCAAACCTCGCGTGCGATGCGGGGAAAAATTCACTCGCTTTGCATTGGTAAATCTGCTATGGAGGTGTTTAAACTGAGGCCCTACTCCCTAACGCTTCGTACATTTATTCAGATTTATCCATCTTTATCACGCACGTCTGCAGACGAGTGCGAGTGAGAGAGACGGATGGATCCGATTCCGAATATACCGACGAAACGTTAGAGAGCAGTTCCTCTGGTGCGAATAATTGCATGACTCATTCCCTTCAAAATCGCAACCTGCGACGCGCTGAGGTTTTGCCTCGGTTTGACCAGTCCTTTACGAGATGTACCTTGACGTAACTGCACTAGGTACAACATGAGACAATATTTTGACATCGCAGTGACAGATGATTTGCAGCACAGTGAATGGACTCCCTACAGACTGGTGAATGGGGTACCTAAGACACTTTTTTGGTTTATCGGGCACGATAATTATTTCGCATTATTATACGTACCTACCTGTTACTTAATCAATAAGGAAAATTACTTATCTAAAGTATTTTAATAAGATAAAGTGTTAAGTGCCTACAGGCTGTGCTAGTACTACTTAATTTGGAATACATTATTGTTACCGTTACTGAAACCGAAGACCTTCCGACCTCGCCGTAGAGGTCCGGCGCGTAACCCCCGTTCAATCCCTCCCCGACCCTTGCTCGAGCAAGCCCGTGATGCTGAGCCTGTATTAATAAATAAGTCCCTAAATAATGACAACCAGATCCAGCCTGTCCCTTTGCTGCCCCCAGCGACGCCCTAAGCCGAGGTCCGTACCCCACAGGGGGTGCCCTTAGTGCGTTGTCGCTTAGCTTATACTCATTTTTGCCTTGGCTGGAGGCCTTAAATTCAAGGCATCCACAGGACTTCTTCTCAGACTGAACTGAGAGATGCCCTATATTAAAAAAAAATGTGACCTACCGTTATTCTAATTTTAGAGACAAATGCTGTCGATTCTGTTGTGCGTAAACTAAACTTTATTTTGGCTATTGCTAAATTGTAGATAAAAATTAGACAAAATTGCTAGGTCCAACTATTTTTCACAATTCTTTCTTCTCTATAAATTGTGTGGATAGTACGTGACCAGGCCCCTTATTCACAACCATTCGACTCGCTTCCGATTCGGAAAGTCGTATGTCTATCTCGGTCGTTTTCGTAATGCCAGAAGAAGACAGATATACGAGTTGTCGAATCGGAAACGAGTCGAACGTTTGTGAATGCGGGGTCTGGTGTCAGGGTTTTTATACCATCCATGGGTCTCTTACTTGGCTTTACATGATGTCAAAAAATATCTCCCAGGCATGTTGGTTTCCTCATTATTGTTTCCTTTACCTTATCAAGTGATAATAGGGTAGAAGACAAAAAAAATCGAATAAGTCTGTCAGGTAGATTATTAAAATATATTTGAATGTTGTTTCTTTTGTAACGTAAATCACAATTGGCGAAGATACGACGCTTTTAAAATTTCCAATACGTCATGCCTAGGTATAATTTGACGTCACGAGGGGGCTCGTGACTTCCGAGTTTTGATGCGTTTTATCTTTGTCAATATTCATTGATTTACAGAAACAAAAAATAAGTGTCTATTATTTTTCAATAATCTAACTGACGGACTAAGGTCCATTTATTTAAATTACATAATATACATGTTTACTTATAAAATGAATCACTTAACATTCATAATATTACATCCATTTTTTAGAACCTCCAGTGCTGGAAGTAATCCGTTGATACTCGATGTACTAAGCTGACTAAGGTCCATGTTTACCAAGAAGATGACAGTTTGATTATCTAAAACAGCTGTTTAAAACACATTTTTATATGGGAATCAGTCACATTGACAGCTGTTTGTAGATAATCAGACTGTTATCTTCTCGGTGAACATAGACCTAAATAGATTTGTAATTTTTTTGAAACTGTTGTCATGCCTATTATACGATACGCACACATGAATCCGAAAAATCAGAGGTACGGGTGTTGGATTCCAAGAACGAGACCATGACTAGGCAGTCCACACCACTAGGGTATCATTGTGGTTCAGTATGATTTGATTGTATTGATGGCACAATTGTATTATGTCTAGAGGATGTAAGAAGACCTAGCTAAAAACTAATTGACGTTTGTTTTCACTAAGGCGAGGTGATATCTAAATAATAGCATAACTTTGATTACAGTGTTGGAATATCAACTGTTGGAACTGAGTCGAGGGTTGAAAATCCAACAAAGCTATTTATTTAGACACTCACATATGCGATCAGTGTAATTAGTTATTACGTTTTCTGCTCTTCAGACTTTTAGGTCCATGTTCACCGAAAAGATAACGGTTTGATTACATAAAACAGCTGTTTAGGGACATAATATGTAACCCTACAAAAATGTATTTCAAGCAGCTGTTTTTAGAGAATCAGACCGTCATATTTTTGGTGGACATGGACCTTAGTGCTCTAAATTCTATAAAACGATATATAAACTTTGTATATAAAGGTAAAAATATAATATGAATAGGTATAAGTTGTAAAATTTAAGTAAGGTGTAAATAAAAAATATTTTTATACAGAGTTTTGTTTTTATTGTATTAGCCTTGTGTGCCCACTGCTATCAAAGGGCACCTTTATATTATTATCCAGTATTACAGGTACTCTTCTCTTGCGCCATTTCAAACCAGTCAGTGATGCGCCTCCAGATCATATTGCCACCTTTCTCTTTCTAGTCTGGCCTCGGGGATAGCACCGTGTATCCTCAGACATTCATTGCGTTGAGACCTGTAACAGTTTTGTTCTGATTTTTTGCTTTATAATTTAAGGCATGAAGATTTTGACTCGCTCCAAGCAAACCACTGCCACTGGGAGAGTAGGAAAGGATTGGAGGAGGCTTTTGTCCAGTGGTGGAACAGAACATGCTAATAAAAAATACACAGCGTGGAAACGATAAATGGGGCAGTAAGGGGAACGACATTAAACGATCGAATAAAATGAAAAACTAAAAAAATGTTAAAAATCAAACTTAAGGAAAAAGTTTTTCGCAGTTTCTGACTTTTTAGTGGTCCAACCTAGGTTGGTCTGATTGAACTTTTACATCAGTATTGAAAAAGTTCAATCGGATATCATCTTAGTATCAAAAAATGTTGTGCTAAACTATTACTATCGCATATCTGCAACGGTTACGGTAGTTCCCTTTGCTGCCCAGTTTACCATTTCCATCCTAAACATATAGTTCCAAGGCACGAGTACATTATGGTCTATAACGAATAGTTTCATAACTGTAGTCACTGCACGTTGAAATTTTAACTCTCTGCGTTAATCAGTGTTGAAATCCCAACGGTAAGCTTATATTTATGTGTTCATGCACGTATTGGCTATATTTACAACTTAGCGACCGGTTTATGCAAAAAGGGACTTCCCCGCACAAAGAGCTCTGAAAACTTACTTTTTGCAGGTGTTTTGTTGACTTGAACTCTAAAACTTTACAGAATAAAGTTGTTTTTCTATTACAAATAAAAACAGCCACATAACAGACCGCCTATACATCAAAATGTTGTTTACAAAGTCGAACCACCTTCATACAATGGGTTCTTACAAACAAACTTCAATGGTTAGTTCGTAGAAAACTTCATAACCGTAGTATAAGTGGACCACGTCCCGTCCGTTAAGATAAAAGGTTACAAACAAATCTGTATTAGGCTGCTCGTCAACGATCAACGTCGAGGGCCAATAGGCTGATGGAGCAAATCAGTCCAGCCCCTATCAAGAACACTTCGATTCGGGAAGAAGACAAAAAAAAAATGGACAAAACTGAATCGAATCAATGAACCTAAGACCTTTAAAAGTGGCCTGGGTCAGACTAGATGCAGAAGGTGAAGGACTGATTATTGAGGTACAGTTTAGGAGAGGCTTATATCCAGGAGTGGACGAACTTGATTGACTGATACTCGTACTTTCAACAGCTTTAAAAGGTCTAACGACCACCGTAACTCATACCTCCCTACTTCCTACTAATATTATAAATGCGAAAGTTTGTAAGTATGGATGTATGTATGGATGTTTGTTACTCTTTCACGCAAAAACTACTGAACGGATTTGGATGAAATTTTGCACACAGATGGTTTATAACCTGGATTAACACATAGGATACTTTTTATCCCGGTAGTAAGATCCCGTGGGACAATTTCAAACATCACGCGGGCGAAGCCGCTGGCAGAAGCTAGTATTTAATATGTATTATTTGTCAAAATGCTGTTATTGTGCTACTAATTACATGAAAATACAAAAGAGTTGTCATAGTATGAAAGTAGGCATCGTGCTAAGAAATCCTTTCAAATGTTGGGTTGGAGCGGAGTTGTCACGAACCGACTAAAAAGTTAAGTTGGTTAAACAATCAACCATCTGTGATCACCCTAAGCAACGCATAATACAAGTGCCACATCTGTTAATCATTCAACAGGTCCTCTATGAGGTCCTCAGAATGAACTTTTGAAACAATTGACTAACGGCTGAAGAGGCAATAAATAAGTCCCATAAAAACCGAACACGTGCGAGTCGGATAAGCGCGGACGGGTTCTGTACCACCGCAAAATATAAATGTTGTCGAAGAGAACTCGTCATATAAACGTAGATGGTGTTAAAATACTACATATATTTTGTTATTTTATAATAGTTTAGTAAAATAAAACACCACAAAAAACCCATTTTCTGTGTGGAAGCCACTTTGAATTTTTTATAATTACAATTTATGGTAATTAACTTACGGGATCATACTACTGGGATAAAAAGTATCCTATTTATTAATATCAATCTATCTATACTAATATTATAAAGCTGAAGAGTTTGTTTGTTTGTTTGAACGCGCTAATCTCAGGAACTACTGGTTGGAATTGAAAAAATCTTTTTGGGTTGGATAGTCCATTTATCGAGGAAGGCTATAGGCTATATATCATCACACTATGGCCAATAGGAGCGGAACATAAATGAAAAATGTTGCAAAAACGTGGTAAATTAACATCACGCTATGACCTGTAAGCGGAGCAGCAATAAGAAACGTTGCAAGCGGGAAAAAAGCTTCCGTTGAGTTCGCAACGCATCGCCTGCTATTAAAACTTTACGCGAACGAAGTCGCTAACAGGAGCTAGTAAGATTATACAAGTACAGTTTGCTGTATGAAGCCCCAATTCTGTGTATAAACTATAATAAATATTTAAATTTTGTATGCACATCTTTTAATTAGGTGTGCAATAAAGAATAATAATTATAGTGGCCGTAGTACGTACTCATAATACACAATATTCTGTGAACATTTCAATTGTCTACCCTACCTATCACAGTTCAAACATAACATGTGACTGACGGACAGATGGATAAATAGAGGAGCCTAAGTAATAGGGTCTTGGCACACATTAGGTCATTATCATCTGCCTAGCCTCTTCTCAACTTCGTTAAGGTCGGCTTCCAGTCTAACCAGATGCAGCTGAATACCAGTATTTTACATCGAGCGACTGCGTATCTGACCTCCACAGCCCAGTTACTACTGGGTAACACGATACCGCTTGATAAGACTGGTTGTCAGATTTTTTGCGCTACTGTTGACTGACAAAGATCGACACATGACAGCCGGGACCAACTGCTTAATGTGCTTTCCGAGGCACGGAGGAAACTCGGTATGTACTGGGTGGCCATCCACAGACCAACCTAGGCAAGCACGGTTTAATCTAAAGATCGACCCGAGTGGCTGTTTATGAGCCACGAGCTCCTTGCTTGGCACACGTACGGAACCCTAAAAGCATGGGACTATGTAAAGGCCAGGAAGCGTAGAGAGAAATGTTTGTTAAGCAGTTATGCTTTTGCTTATTGGCAATCGTTCCCTTTAGAAGACGGTCGTATTTCCAGACGCTCTAGTTATAAATTTAAGATTTGATCACTAACTAACTGTGCAAGTTTTAATATGTTTATGTTGTGTTTGTTAGTTCGTTTTTTTTCTTTTGTTTTAATATTTTGCGGTTTTATTTGAATCGGTAAGTGTTTTTAATATTATTTAGCAAGGTTTATAAAATAAACACGGTTTACTGTAGGTCTCATAAAGGTGTTTAAAATTATGTTAACTTATGAAACATTTAAAGCTTTTTTTTATTTGTGAACGAGATTGAAGTCGAGTTCCAATATCGCAGTAACTAGAAAGTTCAGGTTTTGTCCAGAACAAAAATAATATGACAATGACGAGGAATACTAGTAAGTTTCAGGGCATTATGAGGTTCTTGTTTTAAGGCTAAATATCCATACTTACTAATTACATACTTCTGTAATCACACGCCTAATTTGAAGTCGCTTGTTGAGCCTTGTCGGTCTGAACGCGATTTTTTTTAAACATAAATGAACACTGGTTTTTCGGTAGTTTTCGCCATTATTTAAAGAATTAATCCTGGACGGTTTTACGTTAATAATACATGACTTGGAAACTTACAAATATTAAGAATATTTTGTCAAATTCTAAAAACCGAACAAAGTAATGGCGGGTCGCTATTTTACATTTATTTCATGTTATATTAAACCTACACTGCATGTGATATAGGATATGGGATATAGGTAATAATTATACTGTCTATAATTAGCAAAATACAAGTTATATTAAGCCACACAGCAGTCATTAGGGGACAGAAACAATAGCAAACAGAAGTAGTGTGGAGAGATGGGTAAAGTAGGTACAGTTAATACAAAATTTGAGCCCATTTCTTTTTTCGGATGAGAAATCATAAAATGACCCCTACCACTCTGGGCGGAGCGGGAGTTTCAGACTTTTAGTGACTAAAAACGAGCCCTGAGTCCTAAATAATGTCTTCAGTGATTTAATTTTTTTTTGAGCTCCCAATAAATAATCAGAACGCAGAATAACTGAAAATCACTGAAGATATCCTGTAAGCGACAGTTTAAGTTTGAAAGCCGTGAAAGCTTTAAAGCATGTTTCAATCTAATACTAGGTTATACACCTCTCACTCACTCTGTCTGTCTCTATTCGCGCCTTACCATTACAGTAGAATGGATTTCTATGAGATACTTACTTAGTAGATTATTCGACGACCCGATTGGCGCCGTGGTACGAGTAGTGATAGTGAGGCTGCCTTACGTTCTTAGGGTCCTGGGTTCGAATCCCGGTAAGAGCAAATGTTTGTGTGATGAGCATGGAAATTTGTTTCTGTTATGTTTATATGTATAATAAGTATGTATTTACAAACACAAAGTATATATGTAGTACATCAACTATCTAGTGTCCACGACAAAAGCTTTGATAATGTGTGGCACTAGGTGGTTATTTATTTATTTATCACTAGCTGACCCGCACAACTTCGTCTGCGTCACATAAGAGAGAAAAATGAAAAATCCCCGTTTTTGCAACATTTTTCATTCCTGCTCCGCTCCTTATGATTGTAGCGTGATGTTATATAGCCTAAAGCCTTCCTCGATAAATGGACTGTCCAACACAAAAATAATTTTTCAATTCGAACCAGTACTTCCCGAGATTAGCGCGTTTAACCAAACAAACAAACAAACTCTCTTCTGCTTTATTATATTAGTATAGATTATCTGGGTTAGGATATTATGAAGTTTACTTATAATCGTGGCAGATGGATCCCTTGGGATGATTCCCGACCTCCACGCGAGTGAAGTCGCGGACAAGAGAAAGTCAGCTTAGGATTAGGTAATTGTTACTTCATTTTGTCAATACAACCCTAACGAAACTTGTATGTAAAAGAAAACTTGTCAAAAAGTTATAACGTTACCCCCAAATATCTCCGTAACTAGAAGGTTCCCAGACATAGTGTAGAAAAAAAAATATCGCAATGATGGGGAAGTTCCTCTTCGTTAAAAGGTTTTTTTTACACCCTTTATAGGGTATTAGTACAGCAAGGATCAGTAGCAACAAGACTTATGCTCTCATTGTATCTTTTTCAGATATACAAGATGAATGCTGTACCCGTGGGCCCCAGGCCCTTCCCGATCGCATGCCCTTACTGCAAAGCGAGCATCGTCACGGAGGTTGAGAGGAAAACGACTATAAAGACTCACCTCATGGCAGCGCTCTTGTGTAGTTGTCTGTAAGTATACAGGGTATAAACCACCTCATCACGAAGCCGTCAACCAAGCATTCTGTACATCAAACTAAGTAACTTTACACAAATTGTAATGCTTATATATTTTTTTTTGGGTAATGATTGTTACCCAAAAAAAAATGTCAATGTTAATGTTAAGTACTCAAGCATTATGCTGATGGATGGATTGAATAGTACGGGGGTCATAGACTAAATGCACGTAACCTCTGAAGTAAGAGGAAGATGTGAGCGTTTCCTGATCGTTGCAGCCCATCGAAAGGTTTTCATGGCTACTCCCAAATGTAGGGAGGCTTTGGTAGAAAAAAAAGGAAATTTTCAGGTATAGGCGCCCAATCACAGTAACAAGCTCAGCGACTCGACCTCAGTCATGTATGAAAACCCTCCCCACGTAGCATGACCACCGGAGAAACGAAAGAGACTCGACAAATCTTTTGTTCATCTTTCATTTTGTCGATTCAATGACAGATGAACAAAAGTATTGTCGAGTCTCTTTCGTGTCGTTCAATTGTGTTGCTATTCCGTACGCCATCAGCGACAAGACCAACGTTTTGAGTAGTCCGAATTCTTAAAGTCTGACAACCAGACTTGCCGAGGGGTACCGTGCTACCCAGTACCCGGTTGTGGCGGCCGGAGATCTACTCTTTATCTGATGATGATGATGATGATAATTATGATAATGATGGGGATGATGATATTTGAATGTTTGTAATTACAGTTGCGGTCTGCTATGCACATGTATCCCGTACTGCATGAACTCCTGCAGGAATGCGGACCACTACTGCCCCAACTGTGGTACCTATTTGGGCACCTACAAGCATTAATTATTATGTTTTGAATTTTTTTTTTTCTAAGTATCTCTCAAATACATATTGTGTTTGTTTTTTTTTTCTATGAATCTCTCAAATACATTTAATTTTTTGAATGTTTTTTTCTAAGTAAGTATCTCTACTCAAATACATATATTATGTTTTGATTTTGCTTCTATGTATCTCTCCTCAAATACATATTCAGTTTTGAAAATTTTTTCTGTGTATCTCTCAAACACATTTATTAGGTTTTGATTTTTTTTTTCTATGTATCTCTTAAATACATATTATGTTTTTAGGATTTTTTTTTCTATGTATCTCTCAAATACATACTTATTATGTTTTGAATATTTTTTTTCCAAGTATCTCTCAAATACATGCACATGAATTCCGTACTGCACGAACTCCTGCAAGAACGCGGATTAACTGTGGTGCCTATTCGAGCATCTACAGTCTACACCTACAGGCATTAATTATTATGTTTGAAGATTATTTTTTTCTAAGTATCTCTACTCAAATACAGATTAAGTTTTGATCTTTTTTTCTATATATATCTCCTCAAATACATATTAAGTTTTGAATATTTTTTCTATGTATCTCTCAAATACATAATTATTATGTTATGAATATTTTTTTTTCTATGTATCTCTCAAATACATTTATTAGGTTTTGTTTTTTTTTATATGTATCTCTTAAATACTAGCTATGTTTTGAGTATTTTTTTTCTATGTATCTCTCAAATACATATTATGTTTTGAATATTTTTTTTCTATGTATCTCTCGATTACATGCACATGAATTCCGTACTGTACGAACTCCTGCACGAATGCGGATCAACTGTGGTGCCTATTTGAGCATGTACAGTCTACAGGCATTAATTGTTATGTTTGAAGATTATTTTTTTCTAAGTATCTCTCAAATACCACCTAATCACTAATGTTAAGTATTCTGCAAACTAATGTCTCCGAAAAAATCAGCAAGAGATATGGACATTATCAAAAATAAATAAAGTTCTTTAAATTAATTTCATGTATTTATTTAGATCCATTTTTTGCTTTTATGACTGACTATACCTGACTCATAACAAGGCGTTTAGTTTACCATAGTCTTTAATTCATGAATATTTTACACTAGGCGACCCACGCAACTTCATCTGCGTCACATAAAAGAGAAAAAGCCCACAAAACGAATAAATATTACCCGTTTTTTGCAACAACTTTCATTTATGTACCGCTCCTATTGGTTGAAGCGTGATGATATATAGCCTATATAACGTTGTTATTTATCAAGGAAGGTTATAACCTTCTTTGATAAATGGACTACCCCACACAAAGATTTTCTTAAAGAAGATATGAATTTCTATCAGTAGTTCCTGAGTTTTCCTCAAATAAACAACCAACCAACTCTTCAGCTTTATAATATTACTAGCGACCCGCCCCGGCTTCGCACGGGTGCAATGCTGATACTAAATTAAATACACTACAGAAAAACTATGAACGTTGTATATAAAAACATAGCGGCCCGCTCCGACTTTGCACGGGCATAAAATATATATGCCTATGTCACTCAATGAAAACATGATTAAAATCGATCCAGTATTTTTGATTCATTCATTACTGCCCTTGGCCTGCACGCATTAAATTTGGAGTAAAACAATTCCTCTTTCCCTATACTTACTATGAAGATTTCCTGCTATCTTTGGAATATCTAAATTTGTAATATCTCCGAAAATATTTGTTTAATTTACATGCTGTAAGGAACCATATTGATCTATATTAATTGCACACTGTATTTAAGGTACTTAATTCGATAAGGATTAATGCCGCATTGCTTAAAATAGCTTCGTAAATAAGCCATTTTTTCACGTAAAAAGTAAACAATAAAAATGGTTAATGTGGGTTATCCCTAAAAGATAAACATATACCATCGCGGACTTTTTTGTAGACCTTTTTATGGTGTACAATACTGTAGTACATTAATTTGATCTAACTCGTAGGGTTTAGGCAGCGTTTTTGCTAAATTGCTAAATAAGCCCAAAAAAATAGGTTAATTTACGACATCACGTTAGAAACCTCTAAAATTAGCAATGTTGCCTTAGTATATGATGCACGTATTATACATATAAACCTTCCTCTTGAATCACTCTATCTATTGGAAAAAACCGCATCAAAATCCATTGCGTAGTTTTAAAGATTTAAGCGCACATAGGGATATAGGGACAGAAAAGGCGACTTTGTTTTATACTATGTAGTGATGATACGAGTATCCATATCCATCCATATCCATACCATTATATAAATGCGAAAGTAACTCTGTTTGTCTGTCTGTCTGCTACCTTTTCACGACAAAACGGCTGATCGGATCGTAATGAAAATTGGCAAGGAGATGTATTTCAACCTAGGGAAGAACATAGGCCCAGCGCACACCGCTGGAGGCGCAGCGGAGCGCATTTCCTTGAACAGCGCTGGCGGATTCGAGCGGCGCCAAGAGCCCTCGAGCAGAGAGACGCGCGGCGGCGCGCAGCTACTCCGAGCGCGCTCATGTCGTTTTAGTGCTGATCGAAACTTTGTACAAACAACTCGCTCTGGTTCGTAATGGATGTGGACTGGGACATGATTATTATTGCTGCGCTTGCAGAAGAAGAGGAAGAACAAGAAAAATGGAAAAGAAAAAGAAAAATGTGGGTTAACGAAATCTGGCTTTCAAGAAATTTAACTGGTGAATATGAAACTATGGCAAAGAATTTAATGGGACAAGATTTTTACAATTATGTTAAAATGTCTCGTGAAAATTTTGACGCCTTGTTAAATCTCCTTGGGCCTCATATTAGAAAACAAAACACGAACTATCGTCCAGCCATTTCTTCTGAAGAACGATTACTGATATTTCTAAGGTAAGTGAAAACGTGAGCCGTCATAGATTTCCACATGTCTGATTTATAGAGATTATAGATAGATACATAAAAAATCATTGTACATACTATTTTTCCCTTTTTCGGTACTTTTAGGTGAGAACTAGAACTAAGAATGGGTTACCTCACCATGGTGAGGGACACAGTGTAAACACAAATATTTATTTATTTAAAATTATTCTTTATTAATCACTCATTTATTTATTAGTAATTATTTGGTACGTGGTACGGCCGAGACAGACCAAATGCATCTACGCAGACTCACGAGCTGGACACGCATTCAAGTTCAAGAAAATTGATTTGCTTATTGCTTTGCTGCATTGTTAAATTCGTGAATTTCGGCATCGGTCACTATTACGTTATGCATTGTTTGGGTTTGTCCTGCCGGTGTTATAGGTGGGTCGTATATTAATGTATCAGTTTCGGTTGTGGAGTTTCCGGTGGTATAATATTTTGTTAGGTAGTGTGGATCTGTTGGTTTTCTAGGATGTATGTACATGAATCTATCATCTTGAATAGTTGTCTTGTTTTCAGTAACTGTAGTTGGCATGTAATCTTGTTTTCGATTAACTTGGATGTTGGCCCTCTCTATTTGTGTATTATATTCGTAAATTTCTGCGTCGGTCACGTTGCGTATTGTTTGGGTTTGTAGTGCTGGTGTTGTAGGTGGGTCATATATTTTTACATTAGTTGTAGGTTCTGTTGTATATGCTTTTGTATAATACTGTTCGTTGGTTTGATTTGGAGAAGATATGTACATGAATGTGTCATCATCAACAGCTTTTTTATTTTTATCAATTCTTGTTGGTACGTATTTCTCTTCTTGGTTATCTTGGCTAGTAGAGTTTTTCATTTGCTTGTCATATTCACGAATTTCTGCATCGGTTATAATTTTTAACACGTCCTGCTTTATTTGGGCTTGTGTTCTCGGCGATATTTTTTTTGCTGATGCCGCCATGGAAGAAAAGAAAATATCTATGGGATGTTTTTCTGATTCTAATTCTTTAATAGAAAGGTAGCGTTCCAGTATTTCTGAAGTTTTTAACTGTGAATGGTTTGAAGTCGTTCAGACGTATTTGGAATTTACCAAACTGTATAGGAGCCATTGACGGCAAACATGTCGCTATAAGATCGCCTCATAAAAGTGGAAGCCAATATTTCAATTATAAAAAATTCTTCAGCACGGTCCTCTTGGCTGTTGTGGATGCAAAATATAAATTTATTATTGTGGATTGCGGCGCATTTGGTCGTAACAGCGACGGTGGTATTTTATCAAATTCTAAGTTGGGTCAAAAACTGCAGAACCAAACACTTCGCATACCGCCAAATAAATGTCTACCAGGTACGAATGTCTCGTTACCTCACGTTTTCGTAGCAGACGAAGCATTTCCGCTATCGAAAAACATTATGCGACCTTATCCTGGCAATCAACTCATAGGAGATCGAGATAAAATTTGAAATATTTGAGAGAAGCCTAAAAGTTCAACCAAGACACTTACATTCTATTATTCTGGCTTGCACATGTTTGCATAACTACATAATTGATAGTGATCCAGTAATGATTCTTCAAGACAAATCACATCGTGGTCGAAATCATACTTTATTACATAATGTACACTCACATGATGATGACAATTTACAACTACAAAATATTATGGCTATTCGTGACAATTTCAAACAATACTTTAATTCGCCGTCGGGATCACTTCATTGGCAGAACGATATAGTTGAACGAGCTATTTGAGTCGTAATTTTTATGAAAATGAATTAATAAATCTTACCTGTTTTACCCATCTCTTTACTTATCGCCTCCCACGCATTCGTTTTCATTACTTTATCACTGTAATGACGTGACGATACATCGTATAAACATACATATGTTTGCACTAAGTTAATTAACTTTTCCTCGTCCATGATCTTGCTCAACACACAACCACGCTAGTTAAAACTCGCCAGGCATGTGACTGCCAGCCAGCCGGGCGCGGGGTAGTGCGGCGGAGCGCAGAGCAGCGCAGCGGCGACTAGAGCAGTCGCGCGCATGCTCTTGTAGTAGCTTGAGGGCGCTCCGAGCACCGCGTGCGAGTTTATTCTTATATTGACCGTATGTCAAGGTAGTTAAGGTTTATATTAAATTGTTATCTTCAATTGCGCTCCGCCGCGCCTCCAGCGGTGTGCGCTGGGCCATAGGATATATGTATATTATCACGCTAATTACTTACGGGGGTGAGCAATATGCATTTCGTCTATATTTGTCAACTGTTTGACAACTGACAACTGTCATAACACGCATTGTAATAGAATAACTATTTTTAACCAATTGTCATTAGAACAAATAGCCCATCGGTGACGGCTACCGCCTTTCGCACAATGAGTTGCAAGTTCAAGCCTCAGTAAAGACATTTTGATTTTGTTTAATGCTGTAAGATTTCCGATAGTAACTTTGGTTCGCACGTTCAAAACCCACACGGTTTACACTTTTTGTAACTAAGTATTTTGTTTTTTTTTTAAAGCTTTAAGATTTCTAAATCTTTGTTTAAATACATACTTTTTTTACGTTTGACGTAACAGTTTGGGAATATCTTATTTAAATAATAATCTGTAAATATGACACTTAAGCTGTTAAAAGATCACACACGGAACCCTTTTTCTACTATTTCATAAATTTTCGTCGATGTATTGTATGTGTGTCTCTACGTAGCCCTTTTGTTATAGCATCGTGTGTAAATTATAAAACCAATGTGGTTCAATTCAATGCACAAATTAATATTGTGCATATCTTAGAGAAGGTTTTCATTTTTGTTTCTTTGTAATCGGTGCTCTCCATCAAAAGATATTTTATGACTTTAAAGTGTTTAAGGAGAACTTGTCATCATGATCTAAGGATACATGCAGTTGATCTATTGAATAAAAATGGTACTAATGAATAAAAATCACAAGATAGAGGGAAGAAACGAATAGTCAACATGACCCTGCTTTAAAATCTGCATAGCCGGTAGGGTATCTGTTCGACCGCTTTCCATGCATATGTTCTAGCAGTTTAACTTCGTGCTCTGTAGTTAATGGCGTTGTTCATTTGACTCCATTTTCTGAATCACGGTGTTATGATTTAAAAGTTAAACTTAAAAATTATATATTTGGGCGATAAAAGTAAACCTATTCGAGAAAAAATAAATTGTTACTTACTAATCTGTAATCTGTACTAATATCATAAAGCTGCAGAGTTTGTTTGTTTGTTTGTTTGGTTGGTTGAACGCGCTAAGTTTAGGAACTGTTGGTTCGTCTTACGCAGACGAAGTTGCGCGGGTCAGCTAGTCACAAGAGATCCGCAACACTTCGAATCTGCTCTATCGTGTTTAAGGTTCATTTCGTACACCTTGATGAGAACTTTTAAATATAGCTGGAGTATGGCTTTCATCGATGGTCTAACGTTGGAGACTGAAGGCAGTTGCAAGAGATCCTTAACAGTTTACAGCAGCTATGTCGTCATTGGGCTCACTTAACGCACCTTGATGAGAACTTTAGTAATAGCTGGAGTATTAGAGCTATCATCGAAGGTCTCAAGATGGAGGCTAGGAGACGAAAACTTTTGCAAAAGGTTTTCAAGAGTTTACAGCATCTACATCTACTACATCATCGTTGTGTTGACCTGCTTGGAGTATGACTAACATCAAAGGTCTGACTTTGGAGAAGGAAGGCAGATGCGAGAGGTCCGCAACAGTTTGAAGCAGCTTTAACGTGTCGCGGCTCATGCCATGCCACTTGATGAGAACTTTTTACCTAGCTGGAGTATGAAATCGTAGAGTGCCCAAGGATAGATATGTAGGGCAATCGAAGGAAGAGCCCATAATTGAAAAAACAAAAGTAGAATATTTGGGCGATTAAAGTAAACCTATTCGAGAAAAAATAAATTGTTACTTACTAATCTGTAATCTGTACTAATATCATAAAGCTGCAGAGTTTGTTTGTTTGGTTGGTTGAACGCGCTAAGTTTAGGAACTGTTGGTTCGTCTTACGCAGACGAAGTTGCGCGGGTCAGCTAGTATAATTATATAATTTATGTCGGACCCGGACATTGAAGGCGAATGAATCAATAGGGCGCTAGTGGTGACATCACGCGACCTACTTGCTAGTCGACCCTCACCGTGGTGTGCTGGTAATGAGTCCTGATATTAACCGTTTTTTTCAAACTATAGCGCCTGGCGGCGAACAAATTTTTCGTCGCTCCTCTGAGGCGCCAAGCGCCAAGGACTTTCATGGCTCCTCTCGGGCGCCACACGCCATACACAGAAAATACCCATGGCGCCTCTACGGCGCCATCCGCACGGAATCGGTTAACAACTCGCAGCCAGGAGGACAGGCTAGATCTGATCGCAGCGGAGTTAAGACGTCTTGTCGTCTCGTTTGAGTTAAGACGTGTGAAAGTGTAATGTCAATTCATTTGTTAGTTTACTCGGTGTAGGTATCTGTTTGAAAAGAGTAACCATGGAGTGTCTTGCCGGTTCTTCTCCATGGATACAACCAACCCGAACCGTGCACCTGACAATAAACAGTGAGTTTTCATAGCACGAAACCCGTCTTCTGTCTACATAGTGCTCGATCGACGAAATAAGTCTTGACAACCTGACATTTAAAGATAGATTCATTATTTACAAACTACAAATAAATCTAAAATAATAATATTTCAAACTGTATAGGAGCCATTGACGGCAAACATGTCGCTATAAGATCGCCTCATAAAAGTGGAAGCCAATATTTCAATTATAAAAAATTCTTCAGCACGGTCCTCTTGGCTGTTGTGGATGCAAAATATAAATTTATTATTGTGGATTGCGGCGCATTTGGTCGTAACAGCGACGGTGGTATTTTATCAAATTCTAAGTTGGGTCAAAAACTGCAGAACCAAACACTTCGCATACCGCCAAATAAATGTCTACCAGGTACGAATGTCTCGTTACCTCACGTTTTCGTAGCAGACGAAGCATTTCCGCTATCGAAAAACATTATGCGACCTTATCCTGGCAATCAACTCATAGGAGATCGAGATAAAAAAGTTTTTAATCGTCGCTTGAGCAGGTCACGACAAACGGTAGAAAGCGCCTTTGGGATCCTAACAATGAAATTTGAAATATTTGAGAGAAGCCTAAAAGTTCAACCAAGACACTTACATTCTATTATTCTGGCTTGCACATGTTTGCATAACTACATAATTGATAGTGATCCAGTAATGATTCTTCAAGACAAATCACATCGTGGTCGAAATCATACTTTATTACATAATGTACACTCACATGATGATGACAATTTACAACTACAAAATATTATGGCTATTCGTGACAATTTCAAACAATACTTTAATTCGCCGTCGGGATCACTTCATTGGCAGAACGATATAGTTGAACGAGCTATTTGAGTCGTAATTTTTATGAAAATGAATTAATAAATCTTACCTGTTTTACCCATCTCTTTACTTATCGCCTCCCACGCATTCGTTTTCATTACTTTATCACTGTAATGACGTGACGATACATCGTATAAACATACATATGTTTGCACTAAGTTAATTAACTTTTCCTCGTCCATGATCTTGCTCAACACACAACCACGCTAGTTAAAACTCGCCAGGCATGTGACTGCCAGCCAGCCGGGCGCGGGGTAGTGCGGCGGAGCGCAGAGCAGCGCAGCGGCGACTAGAGCAGTCGCGCGCATGCTCTTGTAGTAGCTTGAGGGCGCTCCGAGCACCGCGTGCGAGTTTATTCTTATATTGACCGTATGTCAAGGTAGTTAAGGTTTATATTAAATTGTTATCTTCAATTGCGCTCCGCCGCGCCTCCAGCGGTGTGCGCTGGGCCATAGGATATATGTATATTATCACGCTAATTACTTACGGGGGTGAGCAATATGCATTTCGTCTATATTTGTCAACTGTTTGACAACTGACAACTGTCATAACACGCATTGTAATAGAATAACTATTTTTAACCAATTGTCATTAGAACAAATAGCCCATCGGTGACGGCTACCGCCTTTCGCACAATGAGTTGCAAGTTCAAGCCTCAGTAAAGACATTTTGATTTTGTTTAATGCTGTAAGATTTCCGATAGTAACTTTGGTTCGCACGTTCAAAACCCACACGGTTTACACTTTTTGTAACTAAGTATTTTGTTTTTTTTTTAAAGCTTTAAGATTTCTAAATCTTTGTTTAAATACATACTTTTTTACGTTTGACGTAACAGTTTGGGAATATCTTATTTAAATAATAATCTGTAAATATGACACTTAAGCTGTTAAAAGATCACACACGGAACCCTTTTTCTACTATTTCATAAATTTTCGTCGATGTATTGTATGCGTGTCTCTACGTAGCCCTTTTGTTATAGCATCGTGTGTAAATTATAAAACCAATGTGGTTCAATTCAATGCACAAATTAATATTGTGCATATCTTAGAGAAGGTTTTCATTTTTGTTTCTTTGTAATCGGTGCTCTCCATCAAAAGATATTTTATGACTTTAAAGTGTTTAAGGAGAACTTGTCATCATGATCTAAGGATACATGCAGTTGATCTATTGAATAAAAATGGTACTAATGAATAAAAATCACAAGATAGAGGGAAGAAACGAATAGTCAACATGACCCTGCTTTAAAATCTGCATATCCGGTAGGGTATCTGTTCGACCGCTTTCCATGCATATGTTCTAGCAGTTTAACTTCGTGCTCTGTAGTTAATGGCGTTGTTCATTTGACTCCATTTTCTGAATCACGGTGTTATGATTTAAAAGTTAAACTTAAAAATTATATATTTGGGCGATAAAAGTAAACCTATTCGAGAAAAAATAAATTGTTACTTACTAATCTGTAATCTGTACTAATATCATAAAGCTGCAGAGTTTGTTTGTTTGTTTGTTTGGTTGGTTGAACGCGCTAAGTTTAGGAACTGTTGGTTCGTCTTACGCAGACGAAGTTGCGCGGGTCAGCTAGTCACAAGAGATCCGCAACACTTCGAATCTGCTCTATCGTGTTTAAGGTTCATTTCGTACACCTTGATGAGAACTTTTAAATATAGCTGGAGTATGGCTTTCATCGATGGTTTAACGTTGGAGACTGAAGGCAGTTGCAAGAGATCCTTAACAGTTTACAGCAGCTATGTCGTCATTGGGCTCACTTAACGCACCTTGATGAGAACTTTAGTAATAGCTGGAGTATTAGAGCTATCATCGAAGGTCTCAAGATGGAGGCTAGGAGACGAAAACTTTTGCAAAAGGTTTTCAAGAGTTTACAGCATCTACATCTACTACATCATCGTTGTGTTGACCTGCTTGGAGTATGACTAACATCAAAGGTCTGACTTTGGAGAAGGAAGGCAGATGCGAGAGGTCCGCAACAGTTTGAAGCAGCTTTAACGTGTCGCGGCTCATGCCATGCCACTTGATGAGAACTTTTTACCTAGCTGGAGTATGAAATCGTAGAGTGCCCAAGGATAGATATGTAGGGCAATCGAAGGAAGAGCCCATAATTGAAAAAACAAAAGTAGAATATTTGGGCGATTAAAGTAAACCTATTCGAGAAAAAATAAATTGTTACTTACTAATCTGTAATCTGTACTAATATCATAAAGCTGCAGAGTTTGTTTGTTTGGTTGGTTGAACGCGCTATGTTTAGGAACTGTTGGTTCGTCTTACGCAGACGAAGTTGCGCGGGTCAGCTAGTATAATTATATAATTTATGTCGGACCCGGACATTGAAGGCGAATGAATCAATAGGGCGCTAGTGGTGACATCACGCGACCTACTTGCTAGTCGACCCTCACCGTGGTGTGCTGGTAATGAGTCCTGATATTAACCGTTTTTTTCAAACAATAGCGCCTGGCGGCGAACAAATTTTTCGTCGCTCCTCTGAGGCGCCAAGCGCCAAGGACTTTCATGGCTCCTCTCGGGCGCCACACGCCATACACAGAAAATACCCATGGCGCCTCTACGGCGCCATCCGCACGGAATCGGTTAACAAATCGCAGCCAGGAGGACAGGCTAGATCTGATCGCAGCGGAGTTAAGACGTCTTGTCGTCTCGTTTGAGTTAAGACGTGTGAAAGTGTAATGTCAATTCATTTGTTAGTTTACTCGGTGTAGGTATCTGTTTGAAAAGAGTAACCATGGAGTGTCTTGCCGGTTCTTCTCCATGGATACAACCAACCCGAACCGTGCACCTGACAATAAACAGTGAGTTTTCATAGCACGAAACCCGTCTTCTGTCTACATAGTGCTCGATCGACGAAATAAGTCTTGACAACCTGACATTTAAAGATAGATTCATTATTTACAAACTACAAATAAATCTAAAATAATAATATTAATATGTACAGTCACTTCTAATAATATGTATATGTCGTAGGATAATTTGATACTTCGAATCTTCGCGAAAATCCTAGGGGTTTTGCGAAAACGCGGATAATTAGACATAGGCGAAAAATTATCAAATCTTACTGGACAAAGTCAGGATTTTTGCGAAAATACTCGTTACTATAGTAAGATTTGATGTGCTCAACACTGATTGGCTACAATTTTGCTGGCTGACTTCTAATTGGTTCCTAGTTTGAGACGTCAACCAATCAGAGACGATCTCTTATTGAACGCGCTGACCGACCAATCAGCGTTCTTATTTCATAACAGCCAGCGTTTCGTTTCGCAATATTGCTATAATAACGAGTATTTTCGCAAAAATCCTGACTTTGTCCAGTAAGATTTGATAATTTTTCGCCTATGTCTAATTATCCGCGTTTTCGCAAAACCCCTAGGATTTTCGCGAAGATTCGAAGTATCAAATTATCCTACGACATATATATGTCACCGTAAAATTGTCAAACACGTTATATTACAATATCACGTGTTTCTCTCTAGCGATATTGTAAACTCTCGAAATATTGTCAAATGAACATGCGGAAGTATCTCTGCCCCCATAATCGGGATTTGGGGCACCCCCCCGTTAGGTTAGTTAGGTTCCTTTAAACCCTGCACTCGGAAATAGGGGCCTCGCGAAGCGGGGCTCCGTCAACTACGCTTTTTAGGGGAATATAAAGTGTTTTAAGGTTAGGTTATATTAATCGGTATTTCTCAGGAATGGTACATTATCTTTTCATGAGAGTGATATCAATGGGCAAGAGAGACCCCTCCTTCTCTCCACACCGCGTGAGTTGACTACCATCGCATGCATTTCACGAAAAATAATGCGTTTTATTGTAAGCAGTATGTTCGTTTGACAATAATTCGAGATTTTACAATATCGCTAGAGATATTAGAATATAACGTATTTGACAATTTTACGGTGACATAGACACTTTCCTTAATAATAAAGCTATTTTCGCGAGAAATAACGATTGTAACTAGGAAATTGGATGTTTTTCATAAAATATGAGTTCCAGAATACTATGTACGTAATAACATTAAATTTTAATCAGTACATTGGGAGAAACACAATTTAAAAAATTCTTAAGTGTTTACATATTATTAGACGTGACTGTACTAAAAGTATCAAAATGAGAAAAGAATCACAGGGAGTCAACACTTGGGCTGCAGGACTGTTCGAAAGAGAGGTGCCGTAGCCCCGGAACATACAGCTTTAATAGTGACCAAAATATATTTTGTTAATTTCCCACTTTAAATAGAGTTTATACACCAGGTTATCATATTTTATGAATATTTATCCCTATTAAAAGACCGGGTAAGTTCAAAAAGGACCCGCGCACAAAGGGTCCCGTAGCACCAAATAATACAGGTGTTGCTTTTCATCCTGGTCAAATTCAAGGGTGTGACTATCAAACAGAACAACTTTCTCCTTGGGACCACCATCGAAATCATAATAAATAACTGAGGTGGGTGTCCCGGATATAATTATTACCTTACTTAATCTCTACCAACTAATAATTATAAAAAAAAGTCGGAAAAAAAATCCGTAATTCAAAAAAAAACAATAAACATACCAATAAATGTTATCATTTGCGCAACGGTTTACTTTGGTTTTTCAAATTAGTTATTGGAATTTGGAAAATTGAAAATTTTATACCTACTCGTTTCGTTTGATCCATTATTTACAGGACACGGACCCCTAACAACAGATTGATAATACCTGTTTTCCTGTTTTTCTGGTGTCTAGTTATTTTCCTGTTGGATTAACGGAGTATTAACCTAACTATCGAACGTGACTAGAGAACGTTTAGGCAGAAGATTAAAGCGTGCTGAGTTTATTGAAACTGCTTCTTTGTGAATTTTAAGGTAAGATTCATAGCTCATTTTTGTTAGTGTTACTAAGATGTATTTTATATATTTATTTATTTACATGTCTTAATTGAGATAGGTTCAACAGCGGGTCCCAAACTAGGTACAGCCTGTATTTTGGTGACCCAAACAAAAACCATTACTCGAGGTTTTAACACTCATAAAAAACCACAATCTACACTAATTAATGTATAAACATTATTGGTTTGCTTTGCAAGGCAGCACATAGTGAGACTTTACTTATTTTATAACACCACGTACCTATTTTGAATTTGAACATGTAAGTTAAAGGAATGGTAGGAAACTATTTCTTCATTTTAATTTATACATTTCGGACAACTTAGATTATAGTGTTGCTAGCATTGATATAAAAATAGTTTAAACAAACAGGAAAACCTGTGTCCTTCCTAATTATCCTGCGCACAAAATTGCTGATAAATTAGAGTACCTATAGTTATAATCCACAGCCCTCAGGCCATAGTTGCGCCAACCCAGCCAGCACTGTACCAAGTAGCGAGGCAGGTATTATGGCTTGAAAACATTTTTATATCTATTCAACGTCTTTTTACTCATGAATTTCATGAAGGTATAGGTAATACTGGATTGAAGGTTGAAGTTGAAGGGTTCTTCTTTAAATATTCACCGTTGTTGCTATAGTTGTATTATAATACGTTAAAAACTATTCGCATGGGGTCAAAGCCATTGGAGTCATTAACCTTGTGACCGTGTTTCATTTAATTTATCATGTTTGTTAGAGAGATTTTATCCATATGATTGCCCCTATCGATTGATATCAAAAAGGTACAGAATGTTATTTTGTCGAAGTTGAGTCGATCCATCCCGGGTTCGATATAGTTTAAAAAATAATTATCAAAATAATTTTCAAAAATCTGTGAACGGAGATTTGTTTCTTTATAAAAATAAAGGAATGTTTACTTTCCGTTCTTCCCGGTCTACTTCCTGGTCTTCTTCCCGTTTTAACCGGCCTTCATCCCGTTCTTCGCGGTCTCCTTCCCGCTCTTCTTCCCGTTCTAACAGGTCTTTTTCCCGTTCTTCCCTCTTCCCGTTGTCCTTGCCACTCTTCCCGGTCTTCGTCCCGTTCTTCCAGGCCTTCTTCCTTATCTTCCCATTCTTTCCAGTCTTCCCGGTGTTCCTCCTGGTATTTTTCCCATTTATCCCGTTCTTATTCAAGTTCTTACCGGTCTTCGTCGCGTTCTTATAGGTCTTCTTCCCGTTCTTACAAGTCTTGTTCCCGTTCTTCTGTAAGAACGAAAGAAAGAACGTAAGAACAATGGGAAGAACCCCATTCTTATTCTTCTTCCCTCTTCCAGTTCTTCTTTCCGTCCTTCCCGGTCTTCTTCCCGTTCTACAGGTTTTCTTCCCGTTCTTACCGGTCTTCTTTATCGATATAATTTCGAACTCATTACTATTTTGTTTTTAAGGAAGATTTCATATCTTGGCGCCGAGGGCACGTTTTTTCGTTTTTGATGTGGCGGTCAAAAGGTAGAAAAATGAAGCACTTGCCGCTTGTAGGCACTCGCTTTATAACTCGTGGCGAAGTTTGCATTTTAGTAGCGATCAAATAACAGGAGTGCAAGGAATTTAACCACCCACCAACCTCTGCATAGCGTGGGAGTTGCAAGAAATGGCTGCGGAAAAAGCGGTCAACAAAATGAAAAAAGAAACACCTAATTTGTGTGTAATGATACTCTAAAATACTTCCAAAAAGTGTGATAAAATCTGATCTTCATTCACTAAAATCAAGAAAAAATCCTTACAGTTACAGTAGGTTGGACAAATCGTTAATTCTGTCCCAACGTCCAATAGTGTTAATAATGGAAATGGATTGATGGTGTAGTAATGGATTGATCTCCTCAAGAAAAATATTTCTAACTTTAACGAACTTATATGGATATTTATCTGAAATAAATGAATAATAATAATAATTTAACAACTTTTCTCGATTTGGAGTCAGAGAGGAGCTACAGGTTGGTGCTCAATCAACTACATAAGTTTGAATCAATAAAACCGAACAGACTACGAATTAGCAAAAAATATGTTAGTAGCAAAAGTTCTCATAGAAAAGCTAATTCTAATGATGTGTATCTTATTGCTATTGGGTACTGAGAAAATCCTACATTTAGGTCTATAATTCCGAAAAAACTATGAATTAGCAAAAGTGATGTTAGTAGCAAAAGTTTTCTTTGCAAATCTCTATTCAATAGTGAATATATATCTTATGGCTATTAATTAGTAATTACCCGTACATTATTTATTGGTTGTAAATATAATTCCCCTCCCACTACAGTGCAGCTGATGAGTTTTTTTATAAGCTCAGTATGATGGTAACTATTTAGGAAAACAAGTTTCAACCGGTGTATTATGACTTTATTTTATATTTTATTCTACCCTAACCTAACCTCCCAATCCTATAAACACCGCGGGCGCTTCAGCTGACACTGGGTTTACTTATCAGTCATTCGAGATATATTGAACAACATGACAATTTATAGGCGTAAACACACTACTTAAAATGCTACGGTACCTCCCGGACTAATATTATAGATTCAAATTCATTATTAGAAATACCCATGGCAGGAAAAACTATGTTTATGTGAACAAACATTTTTTTTACTGGATATTTCTGATAAGAAAGCGCATTCAAATCAAACCATGGGAATACCTAGAGGAAGGAGAAAACCAGTTCCTTCCTGTTCTATTTCTGTGCATGATAAATTAAAGCACCCTCAACAAAATATCTGAGCTCAGTTGTCCTTACGATTGTCACAAGCGGCTGTTAATATTTACTCATGAGCTACTCAAATAACTGGAGATATCTTCTCTCGATATCTTTAAACTATTATAATATTTTTGACCCACTGACCTGTAACAACTTCCAAAAATGGACATATGACAGCCAGGACCAACAGCTTAACGTGATTTCCGAGGCACGAAGGAATCTCCGTATGTAAGTGTGGTCACCCATCCACTGACCAATCTAGGGGAGCACGGCTTAACCTAAAGATCGACCCGAGTGGCTGTTATTATTAATTAGTCACGAGTTCCTCATGAGGACAAAAACCATCAAAAATGTCAATTATAATTGACGCAAACAATGACTACACTTTGCTCATATTTTGTATCTCATATTGCCTACATTATGAAATCGTTACGCAAATCCGTTTTAAATATCCACAACAATATTTTGCCACAAATAGTCAATGTGTAATTAATTATTTGTTTGGGTACAAATTGATACAATATTAATCAAGTTGTTGCTTCACATTCTGGTCTAATTCAAGCATTGCTAGAACTACAGACTATTAAACTGAACAACTTTCTCTAGGGTATTCCAGAGATCATCAAACTAAACAACTTTCTCCATGGAACCACTGTCGTAATCGCGACAAAACAATCAACGGCCCATAAAAAATACCAATACCTACCTACTCGACCAAATGTATGAGACTGCTTATTTTTTTTTACGAATACTTTATTTTATTTTATTTTATTTTATTTATTTGGAAGAACCAACAATTACACATTATATATGACAAAAAATAAAATATAAGAAGCTATACAAATGTGCAACCAACAACGTTCTCCACAGATACACAAAAGACAAAGACAATGTTGATGAAGTAAAAGTCGAAAAAAGTAGATAAATTCATGAGATAAAACTCATATACGATGGTGGTTCCATGGATAAAGTGGTTCAGTTTGATGGTCTGTGGAACCCAGAGTGTGTGTCTCTTTATATGACCCTTTCTGTTTAAAGAAAAAGTATTGTAGGAAACTCGAAAAAAACATTTATTACTTTTAATCATCAGTTTTCTTTAATTTAATCATGTTCATGGGGCGAGCGTAACCAGAAATTGAAGCCTTTGCCCAGAGTATGGCTAGTATAAAAAAAAAAAACTCCGGTAACAAGTTTGAAAAGCACGTTCGCGTAGCGGTTTATAGAAGACACGCTCTCCAACTGTGTGCAACTTACAGTAAAATGGCTGTGACTACAGACGTACAGACAGAGGGACGGACAGGACGCTTTATGGGTTCCGTTTGTTACCATTTCCTAATGGACCCCTAACAATGGAATTATGATACTTATTTTTCCTGTTTTTCTGGTATCTAGTATTTTCCCGCAGTAAAATTAAAATTAAACTAAATTTGAAACTGCTGCAAGATTATGTACGCTATTGATAGTATTAACCTAGCTAGCGAGCGTGACTCGAGAAGCGACTTCTTAGTTCCTCTATTACGATGGTGGTCCCGTGGAGAAAGTGGTTCAGTTTGATGGTTTGTAGCACACCCTTTTTTTTTTTTTTTTTAAGGATGGGAAATCATCAAATGACCCCCCCCCCCCCACTCTGGGCGGAGCGGGAGGGAGTGTCAGACTCTTACTGACTAAAAACCATCCATGTTCCTTCCTCGTCTTTTACGTTCCGGGGCCGCGGTATCTCTTTCGAACAGGCCCGCAACCCCGGCAGGCTTCGGCCCTTGCGGGCCCCTCTCCTTTTGCTGACATCTCTTTGAGGCGCGCGTGGAACACGACCGCGCCGTCGAAACGGCCTGTCGTCGTCGTTAGACGGCCGGACGGCTAGCTAGCCCATAGCCAGCCGTCCACAGGCCCGCATCTACGGTGGCCGGTAGCCACCACGTGGCCCCCGACGCCCGTTGCGTCTCCCGCGGCGGCCGGGAAGAGAGGATCTCTCCCTCTCTCGTTCCGCCACCTCCTTCGCTAGCATGACTGCTTCGCAGAAGGAGGCGACGGCTTCCCATTCCGTCTCGCTCCGGACCATGGATTGAACCCGGGCCGGACGCGAGAGGTCGCCGCCGCCGATCGCCGCCACGAGGACACGGCGGAGCTCCGTCCACGCGGGGCAGACTTCCACCGTGTGCTCCACCGTGTCCTCCGGTCGATCCTCGCAGTGGAGACACCCGGGCGTCTCCTCCCGCCCGATTCGGTGCAGGTACCTCCCGAAACATCCGTGTCCGGTGAGGACCTGCGTCAGGCGGAAGGTGAGGACGCCGTGGCGCCTCTCCAGCCACTCCTCAAAGAGGGGACTTACCGCCACTATCGTGGCGTTTGTAGCACACCCTTGAGTTCGACCAGAATGCAAAGGAACTCGTTGTATATTGCACAAGGATTGCAAGCAATGAGACGAATAACTGTCGATGTAAATATGACACGTTCAATGGTAAACAGTCCGGACCACCTTGTATATATCTTAATTTTTACCTCATTTAACGTGTGGTAAATCTTGTGAGAAAATGACTGTGAGTCAAAGTGTGAAGACGTTGACTAGAAAACACGAATGCTATTTGCATGTAACGCGACAGGTGTCGATTCTGTTGTGCACAAACTAAACTTAATTTAGGTTATTGCTATCTTTTTCTCACTAATAAAACGAGAAAGAGACGGACGTAATTTAGAGCTGTCAAATTTAATTCGAACTAATATTTCCATACAAATGAAGGGTGCACGTAAAAACATGTCGACTAAAAACACGGTGAAGCGCAAGGCATAAACTAGTTTGTCATCTCTAAGTTAGTGCATAGCTATAGCCGTCCTTTTCTCGCACTGCCTTTTAGTAAAAGATAGCAATAGTCTTAATTAAGTAAGTGCACAACAGAATCGACACCACTGCCGGCCGCTGCTGTGGTCCCACTCACTCTGCTTTCGCGTCTTTGGACAGAGTACAAACCTAACCCGTCAGTCTTGGTGTCCTAGCTAAGGGAGACCGGCTGTGACCTATACCTTTTAGGAAAGATATGGACTTTGAAACCCCTGAATAGAATTTGTGGGTCTTTTTTATGTATGCATATCTCATGGTCGAAAATGATGAATGTTCTCCTTTCTGTGGTAATCTCGAATCGCACATGATTGGTTATGGTTCTAACCTATTTAACCAATTTATTCGCTCAATTTAGTAGTATAGTATGTCATCATTGATAGCTAGATATTAGACTACTCGTATCTTTGGACACCTATAAGCCACAAGCAACTGTATTCCCTGGAAGGTTCGGCAGAAGTGAGTAGCATTATAATCTGCCTTTCTGTCCAACCGAATGTAGCTGAATACTTGTAGTTTACATGGAGCGACATAAAGATACCCCTTGGTAAGACTGTCTGTTTTCTGGGCCTTACCTGTAACGACTATCAAAGGTCTACGAATAACCGCATGCATGTAGAACGTTAAATGCGCAAAACCTGACAATAGTTTGATCAGAATCACGAGCAGAATCAATTGAAAGCCTTTTTAAAAAAAAGTCACATTAAAAAAAAATCTCATAAATGCATAAACAAATAAATATCGACACAGCGTCATCTAGTGCCACACTAAGCAAAGCTGGTGTCGTGGACACCAGATAGTTGATATCCTACATTTAAATACTTACACATACTTATGAAATATGTGTAAGTATTTAAATGTAATGTATGAAACAAATGTCCATCCCTATCATACAAACATTTGTTCCTACCGAGATTCGAACCCAGGACCCTAAGAACGTAAGGCAGCCTCACTACCACTACGCCATTCGGGTCGTAAGAATGTTACCCTGTCTATTTACTAATAGGTCAAGCCATCACGTGCGCAAACCCGCCAAAATAGGTATACAAATCGTTGTTCTTCAATTTAAATTTTCTCATACACGGGATAATAACAGTTCTGGAAATCCAATTGCCAGTAAAACTAAAAAAGCACTTAAACCTTTAATTTTGTTTTCTCAGAATTGAGTCAATTAAATTAAAAATCATTTGGGGCGTGTGAGGTTTTGCGCATTTAACGTTACTCGTTGTATGCTCTTTAAACCCCACACATTTCATCGGTTAAGGTGAAGTAATAGCGGGCTTGCCTATTGCAACAAAATCCACACTTCGGGTTGCAACTGAGAAATTTTTGGTGGAAAAACTCAATAACACTTAATCTAAATCAGGACCATCATCAAACATAGCTATTGCTGAGAGCGCTATTGCACTTGCGACGACTTCAGAAATAAAACAGTTTCTCTCATTGTAACTTGTGTGTTTCAGGGTATCAAAATGGCGCAACCCCCCCAAGATGCTCAGATTCCCCTGAACCCTTTACCCGTGGGCACAGTGCCCCTCGGTCCTGAGCCGTCTACGGTCACCTGCCCATCTTGTGGTGCGGCTGTCCGGACCACTGTCAGGATGCAACCGACAACGCAAACGCATCTGATGGCATTGCTTTTATGTTGGTGAGTAGATGAAGGAGATAGGAGGTTAGGTCATGTTGAAAGAATGAGTGGAACTCAACGCAACATCTTCCTAGCCAGCCTTTTCACAACTTTACTAGTTTTTAGTTGACAAAAGTAGTGGACGACAGAATCCCGTCGTCCTATATCACAACCCCCATTTAAACACACAAGCCACGACACTTAAAACTACACGATTATCCATCCTCGCGACCATAGAAATATAAAAAACAGGAGAAGTGGCAAAGGGGCGTGTCGGTGTCCGCGCGACTGGCACAAGAGGCCCAGTCATAAGCAAATGGCTATACTATTTTTGCAATAAATACATTGCTACTCAACCACCATCTAAGTTTGTCGAAAAGTGACTGGACAAGCAATGTAAAAATCACCAAACTATAGTTCAATAAACGGATGCATCGCGTAGTGCGGCCGCTGCTTCTTAAGTGATGTGCTTGTATACCGATGTGTTAAATGTACGGTGAATGGTAAATACACGATGTAAGGTTGGCATAAGGTTTATAATTGATTGTGTACTACGTTCTGTTTAAAGATGTGCGGATGTGTGCGCGACTGCGTATCTATTGCTTTTACTGAACTGTGTGAAGTGGAGACACAAGGTTCTGATATATTTTCGTCAAACGGGCATATCTACTTCTTTATTATATCTATGGTCGCGACCTTGTGGGAACAGGGTTTAACCGGATGCAACTGAATCCGAGTATTTTACTTAGAGCGCCTGCCTATCTGACCTCCACAATCCGGTTAGTATTGGGTATTACGACTAAGAATCCCTTTGGTATGACTGATTGTCAGACTTGCAATTGCCAACCTGTTACGGGTGTCAAAGATCTACAAATGAGAGCCGGTACCAAAAGCTTAACGTGCTTTCCGAGGCACTGTAGCCTGTGGGCAAATTACACGCAAAAGAGCTACAGAACCCTCCGCGTTCTGTTTCACAACCCTTTTAGAGCGGTTTAGGGTCTGTTTCGCTACTGCAGCGCATGCGGTTTGTTCGCTTGGGCACGCACAGACTACTTCTGTGTGACCATGCGGAAGCGCTGCGCGTCTCTTGTACGCAGAGTGTGGGCCAGCGCCAATACCGTTCTGAGTATGATAGCTAGCAGGTCGACTCTCCTTATGTGCGGCACTGTTGTGACAGACAAGTTACATACAGTGTCGCGCATTAGAGACGACTGTAATTGATTGATTGTGTTGTATCTGTGTGGATGTGAATTAGAATGATTGATTTATTTTATTTGTATGTGTGTTGATGGTGTATTTATTTGTGTGTGATGTTATTTGTAAAATGGGTTATAAACCTGAAATAAATGAATTTGAATTTTGAATTTGAATGTGGCAAAGCAAGACAGAAATAGGTTCCACGATGAAAATGTATAATTGCATCAAATGTGCTATTTGCAATGCGTGTGCGTTGCCAGGTTCTCATTTAAAATGTGTATTCTTTGTTACAGTATATGTATACTCTGTACATGCATCCCGTACATGGTGGACTCCTGCCAGTCCGCGGATCACTACTGCCCCAACTGCGACGCTTTCTTGGGATCCTACAAACGATAGTTGTTTTTTTTGTATGTACGGTATATATGTCACCGTAAAATTGTCAAATACGTTATATTGTAATATCTCTAGCGATTTTGTAAAGTCTCGAATTATTGTCAAATAAACATACTGCTTACAACAAAACGCATTATTTTACGTGAAATGCATGCGATGGTAGTCAACTTACGCGGTGTGGAGGGAAGGAAGGGTCCCCCTTGCCCAGTGGCACAACTCTCATGAAAAGATAATGCACCATTCCTGAGAAATACCGATTAATATAACATAACCTTAAAACACTTTATATTCCCCCTAAAAAGCGTAGTCGACGGAGCTCCTCTTCGCAGGGCCCCTATTTTCGAGTGCAGGGTTTAAAGGAACCTAACTAACCTAACAGGGGGGTGCCCCAAATCCCGATTATGGGGGCAGAGATACTTCCGTATGTTTAGTTGACAATAATTCGAGACATTACTATATCGCGAGAAAAAACACGTTATATTGTAATATAACGTGTTTGACAATTTTACGGTGACATATACAATATTCAGGCCGATACGGTCGATGCATACCTACCGTGTAGCGGAAGAGATAGATGCGCAACCGAAGACAATGAATTTAGTAACAAGTATAAGTAGTAGGTTATGCAACATTAGTTTTAATATATTTATATGCAAAACCCGAAACACGTGTCAAGTATTTTATGTAAAGAATCTATGTAAAATATCCAAACTTTATCATGAAAAATTACAAAAAGCTTGTTCTGTTACCTTGTTGGCGAGCGTCCCCACGCCGCCTGCGCTTTGCACCCGCGCTTAGTGGCGCTATAACCTGACAGTTGTCCACGTCATGATAGCGAATAGGTACGCTCGGTGTCCAACTTTTATTCTTTTTTTAATTTTTTTATTTGAAAACATATAACGTGGTGTAAAAAGTTATTGGAATGGAATCAGTTCCTTATTCGGAACAAGCTATATTCAGGTTTCGCATATACTATGAATAATTTTGTATATACAACGTGTAACAGAAAGGGTTTAGTCATATGAAAGGGTGTGCTACAGACCATCAAACTGAATAACTTTTTCTTTGGGACCACCGCGAAAAAATCATCAGCTGTCTCATATATTTGGTCGAGTATATTGGAATTTAGTATGAGGCTGTTGGTTATTTTTTTGCGATTTCGATTATTTTTTCACTTTGTGTAATTTTATTACTTATGTTTGAGGTTTTTACTTGGAACTCTCTACAAAAGTAGCATAAAATTTATGTGTGTGTGTGTGTGTGGTGCCCTCGCTAACTTGCAGTGGCAGAAAACAAGGCATTCGATATTACGTGTGAATGTAGTTTTATATTCATGTCTAACGTAGTCTTATATTCAATCTATTGTTATTTTGCTTCGTATTTTGTGTAGACATGTGACTTACAACATCGACTGTGTTTTAATTGTAATTTAAATTAGTAAATAAATATTTAGCACAGCCAATGTATATGGAGGCTAGGAATCTGTGTTTTTATTAAACTTTATATTATATTAATCTCTACAGCGTTTTTTTATCATGCTGTGTACTTTTCCAAACACCTACGAATTAAACGTTATCATCATCCCAGCCTAGCCTTTCTCCAACCCTTATTTTGGGGTCGGCTTCCAGTCTGACCGGATGCAGCAGAACACCAGTATTTTACACGGAGCGACTGCATAATTATCTGACCTCCACAACCCAGTTCACACTGGGTAATACCATACCTCTTGGTAAGACTGGACAGACATTTTGGGCCACTGTCTAACTGTAACGACTGTCATTATGGACAAATGACAGCCGGAACCAAACAGCTAGACGTGCTATTCGAGGCACGTTAAACGTTGTGTCTTTCATAAAATAACAATATTGTCTTAGCACACTGGTTCCCAACCTGTGGTCCGCAGGAGACTCGGCTACGGTCCGCGAAAAATTTAAATGTTATTCGTACTTTTCAACTTGCACAGAAGAAGCAAGCTCAACCCAACCTAATTGAACCTATCATAGGCAAAATTCTATTTTTTTTGTTGAGTATCTCATACTAAATGATTGCTAATTTTTTTGAGCCCAATTCGATCGCTTTTGTGTACATCACTATCTTAATTCTAAAGGGTCTCATCACATTATCCAATTTTCGAATAGTGTGAGTTAAAGATTTACTCCCCTAGTTATAATCCTGTCGGTGTCCATGTTTATCTAGGACCATATGGTCCCTGTTAACAATAAACATACCGAAGTGGTCCCTGATCTAAGAAAGGTTGGGAACCACTGTCTTAGCAGAATGTACGTAGGTACGAGAGTTGCATTTGGTCGAATTTAAGAATTTATGGGCGAATTATTTGTTCCTTGAAGCATTTGCACTCACGCTTGTATCTTTAAATATTGGCCTGCTTAATTCATCCTCTGACGCACGTCAACACCCTCCCGAACCTCACCTACGGCAGACACCATCTCAATTATACGGTAGACGTATACAGCATCATACATGCTATATAGATTTACCGTTTAATTGATACGGTGATAAAAGCCGGGGCCATATTTAGGAGAGTTGTAACAGTTGGAACAATTTCCTGTATGGGACCAAAATTTTGTGAAAGTATCAAACACAGTTAACAACTATGGATAAACCTCTTCACTGAAAGTTCTAGTATTACTACTTCTCACGAACTTATTCGTTTCGGGTTTACCAGACTTCTCATAGCGGGGTTAATGCGCGAGACGAACCCTTAACTATCATTACTCTCCTGCCTTGACCCTAATTGATTTGAGATCGGAGCAGCGTATACGAGGTCCCATTAAAATAGATGGCCAAATTTTAACACAGCGTTCAGTGCGTCTTTTCAATAATTTTCGTTTGTATTTGTGTGACATTTGTATAATTTATGTATTTGTATTTGTGTCTATCTATTTTTATTTTTGCTTTAAATGGGTCTCGGACCTGAAATAAATGATTTTATTTTTATTTATTTATTATTCAAAGATATCCAAGCAAAAAAAAAACACTGAGACAACAAAGACATGGATGGAAGACATTGTGTTTATGCATCGGGTAACCAACATTTTTAGTGTATTTTCGTTGGCCGATTTATTTATTTTGAAAGTACCTATTGCGTTTTCTTTATTTTTGTACCATTGTACTTATTTTGGTGGTCTGAATTATTCCTTAAAGTTTGTCCATCTATTTTATGGGAACTTATATTCTTCTTCCATTTTGCTCTATAGCCCATCATTTCAGCCTACACCATATTATTACCTATGTCATTCTTCACACAGTCAATCCATTGTTTCTTTGGTTTTCCTCTACACTCATAGTCCGGGAGGTACCGTTGCTTTTAGGTAATGTTTTTACGCCGATCGGTTGCCGTCTTGTTCAATAGTTCTCGAATAACTGATAAGTAAACCCTGTAGGATTGGGACGTTAGGCTAGGTTAGAAAAAAAAAACAACATAGTACGCCGGCTGAAACTTATTTCAGCTAAGTTTACATCAAAAACTAAAAGCATACACTCTCTACTTTATGGTAGATTGCTTTTTGTTTTTCAACAGACCTGTATCTGTGGCTGACGCATAATCCCCCCTCCACAATGCAGCTGACGATTTTTTTAAGCTCATTATGTTGTTATTTCTATTTAGTTCACTAAACTGATGTACAATCACAAGAGCAATAAAAAAGCTACAACACCATATTTCTGATTGACGTCTACTATCTAGAAGTGAATCTAGCATGCGTGCATGCATATCACACAAAAACATTTAAATAAATCCTACAAATTGTGAACTTTTCCAATAATTATGAAGTTTTGGGATAGAAAAATTAAGGACATACAAATTAAAAAAAAAAAACAAAAACAGAAACGCATTACACAATTAAAGCTCTAAGCTAAGTCCGAACCGAGACTACAGAACCAGCAAAGACATTTTTTTCGCTACGAATGGAGTTCGCTAGAGAAATCATGCGGTAAATAGGTGAAAAATTACATATATTTGTTCGACTATGGGGCAGGACGAAAGTCCTTTGGTTTATTAAGCGGCTACTACTACGTGGGATAATAAATTTCACTCTTTCTAAAAGCTCAAAAGATTCAATTATTCCATTTTTATGCTACGTGGACGATTTGTCTCTTCGTTTAGTTTTGCAACTCTATGAAATGACTGGATTTCATTACCTTGGAGCTCATTACCCACAACTATACCCACCTGCTTTAAGACCATTAGCAGGTTTTCGGCTTTGTGTTCAGGAACGCACTGTATCTCTATATTGCCTTCACGTGCTGATTGATCAATTAGCTGCAATTTAGTCTCCAATTCTTTCACTTGAGCACCCATCGCGGCGTTATTCTTGAGGAGTTCGGAAACACTGTTACTTGGGCAGGCGACGGTTGGTTCACTTATTGGTAATATAAGATCAACCTTCGATGACAATATCAGCCAGCTTTCTATGACTTGTTTATTTGCAACGGTACCTTCTGGACTATTATAGGGATGCACATTCCCACTCCACTAATCTATAAAAATAAACAAAATTGAAGTCTCTTTATAATTTAAAAATCTCCTAAAAGGCTTCACTGATTAAGACGGATCTTTAACTGTCAGATAGCTAATGTTATAAGAAGTAACTACAACTAAGTTCGCCCTTCTCAAAGCTGGAAACTAAATAATATAATATATTATCACGGGGACTTACCACCGGAATAAAATAATCCTAAGACATTCCATGTCATAACTCTAAGAAAAAACAACGAAACCCGATGAATTTGATCATCTTAAAAAGTCAAAACACGCTTCTAACAATATTAAAGTTTTATATCATTATCATCGTATTGTTCTACTCAACCATTTCAATATTTATTTTTGCAGAGTCGAAACGAAAACAATCCTGATAAAAAGTACGCTACGGAATCAGGGTTCAACGGGGAGTAAGGTCTTGCTACCGTTGAACCCTGATTCCGTACCGCACTTTTATTCATACCTAATTTTAGATCGCACACGACAAATCAAACAGTTGAGTATAAACCGTGCGGAACAGCAGCAGTGATAGAATTCAAGTCTGGTAATTTTATTTTGTATATTTTTATGTATATGTTTAGTTGTATATACGAGTATGTTTAGTTGTACCTAGTGTTCGGGCGTAAATATGACATGTAGAGATTAAGGTCTTAGTGAAACATCGTTCAAACTGGCACGGACATATTGAACACGCGGCTTCGGACTTTTTTTTTTCTTTGGTGGTTTGCGTGTCTTGAGCAGCGTTTACAATTTGTCTGTTGTGGTCCGATCCCTGACAGTGACAAAGTTCTAAAATTCCAAGAGGTCGAATGAATATATAGTTATTTGTTAATTTTCTTGTGACTGATAAATAGGTAGGTACTAACTGCAGGCTTTTACTGATTAACCGGGTTAAAAGGTTAACTGGTTAAATCTACCTATAACCCAGAAATAGGTTTGGTTAAACATTATACGGGTTAATATATTTGTGATTATGATTACATATGGGTTAACCATTTAAATCGTGATAATTATGTAACCAAAGATTAGTGTCTAACCCTGTATGTGAACTGGTAAGTAATAAGCTTATTAACCCTATAACAAGCCTTCACCATTTCTCTTGGGCTTTGCACCTAACACTAAAAATTAAGCCGATTAAATCGACTGTATGAATAATCTTTTCAATCAGTGGATGTGGCACATAATGTGGAAACCGTCAACCAAGCATTCTGTACATCAAACAAATTATTACGTACATTTTTGGGGATGAATAATCACGCTTTACTGGTCCGCTCAATATAATGCACACAAAACATCGTACTGATAGATGCGTATGCGTTGTTGTTTGCAGATATAATGCAGGTATTTAAGGTGAAGGCGTCAGTGTAGCCTGCGAAATTCAATTTTCTTACTTTTTCTGCAATTTGCATGCCATTGCTGGGCCACGATTTCGACCTTGAAAAAGCAGTTCTTTCCGAACTTGGAGGATTGTATTGATGATTTTGATAATTATAATTGTGTGACTACATACGTCTTACAGCCGCGAACAATATTTTAATCAACACACAACCTAGGACTTGCCTGAAAATTGCAAAAAAACATAAGAATTTCGTGAGCTACCCTGGAGCGTCAAGCCTTTAAGTAAAAGTTGCACTTTTTTTAATTTGGAATTTAGACCTCCAATGTTTCTGTAACTAGAAGGTGATAGCCCAGGACAAATAAATTATCACAATTACCAGGAGAACCTGTACCGAGTTTCATGTTGTTTTCATCGATGGATAGAGTGCTCTTGAGGAAGGTTTTAATATGGTATGTTGCCGTAAAATTATAAAACCTGTTAGATTGTAATTTAACTAGCGAGATTGTAAACCCTCGAAAGATTGTCAAAAGAACATCTCTGCCCCCATAATCAGGACTTAGGGCACCCTGGCGTTAGGTAATTTTGGGTTCCTTTAAACCCCGGAGACAGAAATAGGAACCCCGCGTAGCAGGCCTCTGTTGACAACGGTTTTTAGGGGAATATAAAGTGTTTTGAGGTTAGGTTATATTTACCGGTTTTTCTCAGGGATGGTGCATTATCTTTTCATGAGAGTGGTACCTTAGAGCAAAGGAGACATGTAGGGGCACATGACAGTCATGTTGGGGCTAATTAATCTCCGGTACTTATTATCCAATTAAAAAAATCTTTCAGTGGCAAATTATTATTTATATTCAGCAGTTTTTTTTTTAAATTTCAGATATTAACTGCTGTTCCATACATTTTGAACGTGGTACTCCACTTCTGTAAGAAAAAGCAGTTTTTGTTTTTAATTACTAGACGTAAAATTTATATTTGGCCCCAACTTAGAAATTTTTCGTTGGGGGATTCAAAACGATATTCTGCTCAGACTAAAATAAAAAACCTAGACATAGCGCTGTGAAGCACGCGCAAAACTACGGAAAATACACCTTTTCCTGTTTTGTATGCCTTATTAATCATGAAATTAATAATAGTGCGTAGTTACTAGTCCGTTATTCAAAATATCCTCATAAGTTAATAGGTTTATAGAGATAATAGGTTCATAGAGATAATAGGTTTATAGAGTTGAATATCCGTTGTTTCCTTCCTCACCTCAATAAGTATCATTTATTGAGGAAGGAAACAACGATGGATTTTCCCAATCCTTTTTTTTTTAGTTAGCCTATCTCACTCCTGGGCATAGGTTTCCCCCGTTCCTTCCACTTTTCTCGGTGTTGCGCCTCTTCTCGAGAAAACCATCTAAGGTCTCCCGCCATCCGGGGCTGCGCGACTGTTCGAAAGTTATACCGTGGCCCCGCAACATAAAGGGCGAGGAAGGAACATGGATGGGTTTTAGTCAGTAACACTCCCAAAAAGTTATTTGATGACTTCCCATCCGTAAAAAAAAGATCTCCCGCCATTCTTCTCTTCAGTCTGCCGCAACCCCGTCTAACTGCCCTTAAGAACGACCTTCACCACTTTTGATAACCAGGTGAAAATTACCTTTTAACAAATAAAATATGTTTGTGAACGTGTACCAATTATTATATTTTTACGTTTTGTGTCTTGCGTGAATTCACTGTTTCTTTTTATTGTTAACGTACTAGCATCCGATGGCATCAATAAGTAATATTAAGAAACTAACATAAAATGGAGTACTCAAAACTTTTATTTCACGACATACAAACAACTTATGAATGCATTGAAGGTGTTAAAAATTAACTCAAAAAAAAATAAGAAAAGAAAGTGGTTTTATCTATTTATGTTGATATTTAGCTCAATGACTTCGAGTATATGCGAGTTCGGTCCCGCACGTCGCGCATCGTGGCGCTGCCGCGCCGCCCGTGTTGGTTAAACGCACTAATGCGGGTGTGGCGAGACGCACGGGGGAAATCAGAATTTATCCTGGCGTTAGGCCCACTCTTAATTAGAGCAAACAATGATAAGTAATAATGTACCCATCATTGTAGCAACTTGAGACTTATACCATTAAAAAAGGAAAACACATCTTTTTTATGTTTGCAAAAATATTGCCTTACAGACACGATGTATGACGAGTTATAAATGTTTTTTTATTTATGGTGATTACATGAGCTAAACGCGAGTTTTATAATTACTTACTAAAATAATATGATTCACTGCTATAAACAAGACCCGAAAAATATATGATATTCTTCAGGATATATGCTAGCATGATAAGGTTTTTAAAACAAAATACAATTAATTTGACTCGATAAAAAAAAATCACGAACTTATCTCTAAAAATATCTTTCAAACAAAAAAACATACTAATATGCATGTGATCATTCTGATTTTTTGGCAAATAATTGTACAAGCAATATATTAGTGTTTTAGTTTTTTAATCCAATCAATCATTTCGCGCTATTTGGCCCGCAGTGACTGACGTAACAACCACTTTGTAGCAAGCTGATTAGAACTTTATTCTAACAGCATTTCAAACGAAGTTTGAACCACCACAAATAGAGTTGCTAATTTAGCTCGTCTAATCGCCTTAACATTTTTAAAACATCCTTTTTAATAAATTAAAAAGTTATTAGGTTATACAGAGATGGGCAGTGGTGGCCCAGTGGTGGCGGCCCCGACTTACGAACAGTAAGTTGTGGGTTCGAACCCAGACAGGCGAATTACTTTGTGTATTATTATTATTATTATAATTTATTACCAATCCGCACTGGGCCCGCGTGGCCCATTACTTCTCATTGAGAGGAGGCCGTGTCCCAGCAGTGGGAACATTATAGGCTGATGATGATGATGACAGAGATTTATGGCCGTATTATTAACCATTGAGGAGTTCTCTAGTGAGGAGACAAGTTTAAGATAAAAATATACAGTCACTAGAACCAAAAGTGCATACGAAATTTCACCAAAATCGCTTGGTTCGGGAACTGGTTTGAAATTCATTTACAAAATTTTACCAATGCATACTAGCCAACTAACAAACAAGACAAATTTAATAAAAGCTTATAAAAACATGATCCCTAGCCATTTCGATCCTAATTCTTAATTTTGTGTTCCAGGATTTAAAAATGACGAACGGACGCAAAGTATATCCCCCCATGAACGAAGTACCCCTGCATCATACGTCCAACATGTCTCAACAACCCCCGAACTCTATGCCTCAAGCAGCCACGTACCCTAATCCTCAATCACCCCCGTACTCTATGCCTCAATCACCCCCGTACTCTACGCCTCAATCTCCCCCGCACCCTATGCCCCAAGCACCCCAGAACTCTGGGCCCCAAATGGGTCAAGTACCGCTGGGTCCTAACCCGACTTCGGTGACCTGCCCATCTTGCGGCTTATCCATCGTCACGGATGTTAGGGTGGAACCTAGCACCCAGACCCATCTAGTGGCACTGCTGTTATGTTGGTGAGTAGACCCTGTAACATTACTAGCTTTAGTTCGCAACTTCGTCCTTGTAGACTTCAGATTTGGGACCAGAGAGAATAATGTTAATTCTGGTTATAACAATTTCCTGCCGGGGCTGCGGAACTCGGATGGGTTTAAGTCAGTAAGGTAAAAGTCTGACACTCCCTTCCACTCAGCCCAGTGTGGACAAGTTAATTGATAATTTCCCATCCGTAAAAAAAGGTTACAACAATTTCATCCAAATCCGTCTAGGCTTTTGTTGCGTGATTCAGGAACAAACTTACAATCTTTCATCACACAGACCTAAACGCTTTTTTGGTGTATCCACACCGCAGTTACTTTTTATGGAACAACACTGTGCAACACGATAACATTTAGTAACAATCTGTAACTTTCGTAACATTTCTAATGACAGTAGGCAGAAAAATAGAACGTCAACTGCTACCGCCTTAGCAAAAACTAGCACAAAAAAAATGCTATTTCCTACAAATAAGTTCGCATAATTCGTCAAAATGTATGGAACAGCTGTTTTTTTTTTTCGCCATTAAGGGTTTGGTCTCATAGTAAAAGTTGTTCATAATGCACAAGGACAGGTCAAAATTTATGGATATCATCCAGAAACACGGTGTATCAACTGTCTCGATGTGAAACGTAACAAAATCATTGAAATTAGTGCAAATGCCCCGTGTACGGATAGCTGCATTAATTCGTTACCGCTTTGTGTGTGGTGCGAGTGTCTAAATGCCTGACGGATATCCAATTAATGCAGCTGTCTCTAAATTTAATTTACATCAATAAATAAAATAAATATCAATAATAAATATTTTTTCTTATAGTTTGTGTATATGCTTCACATGCGTCCCATACTGCGTGGATTCCTGCCAGGATGTGAATCATCACTGCCCCAACTGCGATTGTTATTTGGGAAAATACAAACGATAGTTTATATATTTGGTTTTATATTACTATTTATATAAGCACAAAAACGACTGGGATTAATTTTCTTTGGATGAAAGTATTTTGCCTGTACGAAAGTGCCTTACTTACTCAAGCCTGTATGTTTATATTTTATAAGCCTTAAAATAATAATATATTGAGCATTTATAAATCGCTCAAAGAACTCACGACACTTGTTAAATCAAATGTTAAACGCGTGTTAAACATTTGATTTTTCACAGTCAAATAAAATATTCCAAGAATTACTAACATTATTCTATATACAATGATAATACTCAAAAAAAACTATTTGTTTTATTTATTACCCATTTCCATATAACGATATGTTGTACCTAACAGCTACTTCAAAGTCCTTGATTCTACGGAAAAACTATCCACGTCAGGGTTATCGACTGCAAATCCAAGAAGATCGCTGCAGATTATTTTTATGCAACTCAATGCTACTTTTTTCCTACTTGTCTGATCCTGTGTGTCTGTGTGTTATATTGTGTAAAATTATACTGTATAAAATTATACTGTGTAAAAATATAATACTGTGTAAAATTATACTGTGTAAAATTATACTGTGTAAAATCATAATAGGACATCTGTTACGATTTTACTCCACCCTAAAACGAGTAAAGGTTGGCGTTTGTCTAGTGGTCGGGCAGAACAGAGACCAGACCCCTCTCCAACCCAGTCGGTAGACAACACCTACCATTGTCTTTTTCTCACAACTACTACCAGCCAGGGTGTCTGCACAATTCCTCTCACTCTACGGTGGTTATTTTTTATTTATTTGTATTGAGTTAGACCGCTCGCTTTACAGGCGCAAACCCGGTACCCTAATGTTGCGGTTCCACTTAAAATTTTGAGATGTGTAGGTACATGTATATGCGGTAGCGATCAGAAGATCAGGTGACAGGTTCTCCAGACCGAAGCCCGCAGGGCATATCTTGTGTATCCTGAGAGCCGAGACCAACAGACGATTAAACGTGTTAATACGAGGCACGGGCTAAACTCGGCGTGGTCACCCATCCACAGATCAACCCAGGCAAGCGCGGCTTAACCTGAAGACCGATCCAGGCGGCTGTTTTTATTTATTTAGTCACGAGCTCTTGTTATCTAGCGATACTCATTCATGAAAATATTTTTTATTAGGTACCTACTCAATTTTTACTAAATGACCTTTATTTTTTTTTATCTAGCTTCTGTGTAAAGATTAGAATTTTGTTTAGGTTTTCCCGTTTAGAATCATCATAATTGGCATTTTAATTTAGACCGAGTTTCGTCAGTATGTTTACCAATTAGGAGGAACTTTGAACTGCACAGTAGGCATGCTTAGTGCGAGTGTCGTACTAAAATTCGAGCACCATCTCGAACGCGTAAAACAAATTTACGTCAAGCGCAACGAGTATCCGTATGGACTATCTTGCGAGTGTGAGTTCCTAATAGTACAATCTGTACGTAAACAAACGTTGTACGTATTTTCAGAGTTGTGTCAGTTCATCATCATCATCATAATCGTCTTATTGATGTTCCCACTGCTGGGACAGGCCTCCTCTCTATGAGAGGGGATGGGCTATAATCCATCACGCAGGCCCAGTGCGAATTGGTACATGTTACATGTTTTCGAATGTATGGTTTTTGGCCATGCCGGTTTCCTCACGATGTTTTCCTTCACCGTTTTTGAGAGCAGCTGAATCAGTTACTTTGAAACTATTTAACATTTAACATTTCCCATTACCATTACCATTTCTATTTCCCATTACTATTTAACACTACCATATTATTACCCATATCATTCTTCTCACAGTCTATCTATCGTTACTTTGGTCTTCCTCTACTCCTATAGTCCGGGAGGTACCGTTTCTTTTAGGTAGTGTTTTTACGCCGATCGGTTGCAATCTTGTTCAATAGATCTTGAATGACTGGTAAGTAAACCCTGCAGGATTGTGAGGTTATGTTAGGTTAGAAAAAAAAAACATTGTACGCCGGCTGAAACTTGTTTCAGTTTGGACATGGCTAAATGGAAGTATAGGCGCGGCCCCCGGATTCTATTAACATGGAACCTTGCATATGCTGAATATCAAAGTTTCAGGAAATTGTAATATCTTTACAATCCTGAAAGTATATTCGGGTAACTCCTACGTCAATAGGCATAAAAAACCGCAAACAAATGACATAATATTGCAATGAACTTTTACCAAGGCGTTTGGATATTTCTGCTGAATGCTTCACGATATTTTTGACTAGCGACACGCCCCGATGTCGCATGGTGGTACTTGAGTATGTACGACTGTACGTGTATCTACAAAGAGGTAATTACGTGCTTTCTACAATCCGCGCAAAAATCACTCCCACTGTAACTATACACACTGTACACTGTACATATAGGTACAGCGGGAGTGATTATGTATTATAATGTATCCTACCTAGCAGAATTATTTATCTATCTCAAATACAAAAATGTATAATTGTTTGGTCAGTCTGTTAATATTACTATCTATTTTCAAATACGTTTACCATATCAACCATTTATTTACATATTGTCTGTGAAAACTTTCTGCCGAAAGAACCAATCTAACTATTATTGACAACCCCTTCAAAATCTGTTTGTTGAGACAACCGTTGGCAGACAGACTCACAGACAAACGCGCCAGAGGGACTTAATTTAGTGATTAGGTACGTGGTGATGGATGATTCATGCCTAAACTACGTTATATAATTTAGGCACTGAGTAACTAATCTATCAGCTACCGAATGAAACCACCGTTGCAAATGGATGCTAGTTTATTACTGTCGTAGCAACACAACATCATATTCATGGAGCAGGCATGCACACATGTATGCGCATAGGTTCATACACATCAGTAATCAAGGACTTGAAATAAAACAACAAAAATACGATTTATTTATTTATTCGTTGTTCTGTTCTTACAAGAACATTATTTAAAAAGGAAACCGGAGCTGATAATGTGTTCTGCTGTCACGCCAACCCCAGATACCAGATCACTGTCATAACATGACAGCAACAACCCAGAGTTCAGTTCCTCACAATAGTAAGTAGAACAGCAGGCAATGAAGAAGTTATATGCCGCCGAAGTCTGCGTGGCCACACCGCAGTTTATGCATCGCATTATGAAATGATTGCAAGACCGTGACGAGTAGTGACAGATCAGTAAATAGGCGAGCACACACAATAAGTCCAATAAACAAGCGAGGGTCAATGAAAATTCAAAATAAAATAGCACAAAAGAAAACGGCAGAGCGTTGAAACGGCTCTGTTCACAGAGTATTTAATCATTACGTTTAGCTCTGTTGTCTGACATCTGACAATAGATAATACACTAGCATCTGACGTTTGTTTTTTCATAGAGAGGGAATTGAACTTGAAACAGAATCATTAAAATAATCGAATAGGTTGAAAGAAAAAATAGAATTAGTTTTTATCGACCACTATTCAGTTTATGTATTTTTAACCAAAATAGTTAGTAATATTAAACGAATAAGCACAGTCCGAAGCTTTCAGTTTTGTCACTTTAAAAATAATAACAAGCAAATAAACAGAACACCGAATTGAAAGCTTAGAAAAAAAAAACGATTATCAAAAATCAATATACCTAGGTACAGTTTCGTTTGACATTTAGAAAAGCGATATAAACCCCCCCTTGCTTAAGGTATTGTTATTTCCCCTTGACCTTGTCATGTAAATAAAAAAATCTATGAAAATACTTTTTTATGTTTAACAGTTCACGCAGGTTTAAGGAAATTATGATGTACTAAATTATTCACGAATGATTTTTTAAATATTACGAGTGAATGTGAGATTCCAATACATGCTTGGGGTATTCATTTAGCCATCTCCTTTACATCAAAAACTAAAAGCACACACTCTCTACTTGATGGTAGATTGCTTTTAGTTTTTCATCAGACCTGTATCATGTACAAGTACATGCGAGCGGCTGACGCATAATCCCCCCTCCACCATGCAGCTGACGATTTTTTAAGCTCATTTTGATGTAAACTATTTATGAAAAAAGTTTCAGTCGGTGTACCGTGACTTAATTTTTTTTTACATATTTTGTAACCTCCCAATCCCGCACCCACTGCTACTTGGGCAGGTGACGGTTGCCAAATTCGTAGCAGGTTCAACGATAGCACTTTAGATGCCTTATTATTTTTGGGTCATATTTATCTCAAAAATTAAAGTTTTTTTGTTTATTCCAGGGCGACAGTCTGATTCCACTTTAGTTCTGTCTAGCCCTGAATCCCTTTAGCACATTTCTGGAGGATTCAGGGCTAGGCTGCCGGTTGAGGATACTGGTGGTCATGTTACACCTAACCTTCTTGACATGGATGATCTGAGACTCTATTCCCCCAACAAATTGCGTGTGATGGAATTACTGAAAGTAACTGAAACTTTTAGTAGCGCTATCGGGATGGAATTTGGTGTGGACAAAGTGCAATCATGTATGTAAAGCGAGGGTTGGTTATGGTTATCCGAGGGAATACAGCTCTCGGATTCCGTACACCTGAGATCCCTTTCCTCACCCGAAAACTAAAAGTATTTGGGTATGTCGAAAGCATTAACGTAACTGACATGAAGTTGAAGAAGCGCTTCCTTGGACGTTTTCTTCCAGGCGGGAACAAGGTGCGTGCTTTCAACGGTTGGGTCATGCCAGTTTTAATAAACTCTTTTGGCAAACTCAAAAGGACTCAGACGGAACTCGATGTCCCGATGTCCTAGACAAAAGAGTCCGTACACTGCTGACTGGAAACCGGGTGCATCACCCACGATCTTCAGTGATGAGACTGTTCATCCCGCGGAAGTACGGAGGTTGAGGCTTCTGAAACGATTCTCAGATAATATTTTTTCAAAGCCGAGTAGGGTATGCACTGAGATGTGGTCGCAGTCCTGTGGATAAGGGACTCATTCCGCTATTTCTGGCTAAAAAGAGCTGGTGCAAACGAGAAGTACATACTGCCGATGACAGCAAGGAAATATGACAAGACATGGAGCTTCACGAGAGCTTCTTCCGGGCTCTTCCTAGGTCCGATGTAAATTTTCTAGCGTCCGTGTCCTGGCTATAAAGGGTGCAAAACACCTCTTCAAGAAGCCGAAAGACACTGTCTTGTTCTCCCCATCATTACGATCATTATTTGGTTGAACAACATACCTTTTATTTATTTATTTATTCATTTATTTATTTATTAACACTTCAAGCACAAAAGTACAGAGGCGGACTTAATGCCATAGGCAAGTAGGTAGGTAGGTGGTAGGTGGGTGTAGGTAGGTTTTAACTGTCAGATAGCTAATTTTATAAGAAGTAACTTAACTACAACTATGTTCGCCCTTGTCAAGGTTGGAAACTACATAATATATCACGGGGACTTACTACCGGAATAAAATAATCCTTGTCCTAAGACATTTCATGATATCATCATCATCATCTCAGCCGAAAGACGTCCACTGCTGGACATAGGCCTCCCCCAAGTGTCGCCACATTGACCGGTCCCTTGCTACTCGCATCCACCGGATTCCCGCAACCTTCACCAGGTCATCGGTCCACCTAGTGGGAGGTCTTCCAACGCATCGTCTTCCGGTTCGCGGTCGCCACTCCAGAACTTTTCGGCCCCATCGGCCATCCGTTCTGCGAGCAATGTGCCCTGCCCATTGCCACTTAAGTTTAGCAATTCTTCGGGCTACGTCGGTGACCTTGGTTCTCTTGCGGATGTCTTCATTTCTGATTCGATCACGCAAGGAAACTCCGAGCATAGCCCTCTCCATTGCCCTTTGGGTGACTTTAAGCCTTTTGATAAGGCCCATTGTGAGCGACCACGTTTCGGTCCCGTATGTAATCACTGGCAACACACACTGGTCATAGACTTTCGTCTTGAGACACTGCGGTAAGTTGGACGAGAAGATACCGCGCAGCTTCCCGAACGCTGCCCAGCCGAGTCGGATTCGACGATTGACCTCTTTCTCGAAGTTAGACCTACCTAACTGGACCGTTTGTCCTAGGTATACATAATCGTCTACAATTTCGAGTGTAGAGTCTCCGATCCTGATAGGAATGGGTGTGACATGGGCATTCAACATGACCTTCGTCTTGTCCATGTTCATTTTTAGACCCACTCTTTTGGAGGCTCTACTGAGGTCATCGAGCATTGTACTGAGGTCCTCCATGGTCTCAGCCATGACCACAATATCGTCGGCAAACCGAAGGTGAGTGATGTACTCGCCATTGACGTTGATGCCTAGCCCTCTCCAGTCCAGAACCTTGAAGACATCCTCCAGTGCAGCGGTGAACAGTTTCGGAGATATGACGTCTCCCTGTCTTACACCTCGCTGCAGAAGGATAGGTTCCGAGGCTTGGTCCTGAAGTCGGACTGACATGGTGGCGTTTTTGTACAAACACTTCAACACCTCGATGTACCGATAGTCAATTTGGCACCGTTGGAGAGACTGCAGTACAGCCCAGGTTTCGATCGAATCAAAGGCTTTTTCGTAGTCCACAAACGCTAAGCAGAGAGGCAAGTTATACTCTTCGGTCTTCTGTATAACCTGCCGAAGCGCATGTATGTGGTCCACGGTGCTAAAACCTTTTCGGAAACCGGCTTGTTCGGGTGGCTGGAAATCGTCAAACCTGCGCGCGAGACGATTCGTGATGACTCTTGAAAACAACTTGTAAACTTGGCTTAGAAGTGAGATGGGCCTGTAATTCTTCAACCGGGCATTGTCACCCTTCTTGAAGAAGAGCACCACCACACCCCTGCACCATGCCTGTGGCGTTTTCCCCTCGAGTATGACGGAATTGAACAGCTTCTGAAGTGCCTTAAGTACCGGTTTTCCACCCGCCTTCAGGAGTTCGGCAGTAATTCCGTCATCCCCCGGTGCCTTGTTGTTTTTGAGTTGTTTCAGAGCCATCCTAATCTCGTACAGGCTGACGTCCGGGATGTCTTCGGTATAGTGTCGGGTTAGTCTAGCTCTTGGGTCGTTTGCTAGGTCGATTTCATGATATACCTCTGAGAAAAAACAATGAATTTAATCACCTTGAAAAGTCAGACTACACATTTAAGAGCCCTCTTACAGTCCACTAGAGCCGCCAATCGAAAAAATGTCATAACTCGTAAATAGAACCAAAAAAACAAAATGTGGTCTATTATTACTGTAGAAAAGGCAATAACGTAATTTTATAACATATTGTCACCACTTGAAATATAGCTGTTTAGTTAAACGTGCATTTGTAACAAAAACGGCCGTTTATGTTTTGAATGCACGATTTAGCTAAACAGCTATATTTCAAGTGTTGATAAGGTGTTATACAATTACGTTATTGCCTTTTCCACAGTAATAATAGAACATATTTTGTATTTTTGATTCTATATACGAGTTAGGACATTTTTTCGATTGGCGGCGCTAGTGGACTGTAAGAGGGCTCTTAACAATATTAAAGTTTTAAATCATTATAGCGTTATTCAGCGACTCAATCATCTAAATATTTATTTTTGCAGTGTCGAAACGAAAACAATTCTGATAAAAATGCGCTACGGAATCAGGGTTCAACGGGGAGCAAGACATCATACCTATTTTTAGATTGCTCACGTCAAACTAAACAGTTGAGGATAAACCGTGCGGAAAAGCAGTAGTGATAGAATTAAAGTCTGGTAATTTTATTTAGTACATTTTTATTGTTTAGTTGTAGTGTTCGGGCGTAAATATGACATGTGGAGATGACAACAGAAGCTGTCAATCGGGCTTAAGTGAAACATCGTCCAAACAGGCACGGACATATTGAAGACGCGGCTTCGGACTAGGACATTTGTTTTTTCTTATTGGTGATTTTCGTGTCTTGAGCAGCGTTTGCAATTTGTCTGTTGCGGTATGGCCGATCCCTGACAGTGACAAAATTCTAAAACTCAATGTGTGTGTTTATGGTCGAATGAATATGTAGTTATCTGTTTAATTTGTTGTGACTGATAAATAGGTAGGTACTAACCGCATGCTTCAGTGATGTGGCTCATTAACCGGGTTAAAAGGTTAACCGATTAAACCTTCAGCCCATAATATATGTTTGGTTAACCATTTTACGGGTTAGTAGGTAACCCGTATAATGGTTAACCAAAGAATTATAAAGGGTAGCCTTTATAATATATTGGCTATCATTATAATATTGTATAGGTTACCATTGTGATTATAAATATGGGTAAAACATTTTAATAGTGATATTCAACCAGAATGAAAGACACATAATACTGAGTAGTGGCTAACATTTGTATGTGAACTGGTTATTATAAGCTGATTAACCCTATAACAAGGCTCCATCCACCATTTCTCTTGGGCTTTTCACCTAACCCTAAAAAAAAAACGATTAAATCCCCTGTATGAATAATCTTTTCGAATAGTGGATGTGGCATATAATGTGACGTCCGTTTACGAAGCCGTCAACCAAGCATTCTGTACATCTAACTAAGGTCCATGTTCACCGAAAAGATAACAGTCTGGTTATCTAAAAACAGCTGTCACTGTGACATGTTCCCATACAAAAATGTGTTTTAAACAGCTGTTTTAGATAATCAGAGCGTCATCTTTTTGGTGAACATGGACCTAAGTAACTCTACGCATATTTTATTAGGATGAAAAATCACGCTTTACTACGACGTACTGATGGATGCGTTGCGTATATAAATAATGCAGGTATTTAAGGTGAAAGCCTCTGAGTTGCCCGCGTAATTCATTTTTTTTACTTTTTTTGCGATTTGGCCAGTGCTAGACTAAACGATTTTGACCTTGAAAAAGCAGTTCGTCGACCTTTCCGAACTTGGAGGGTTATATTGATGACTTTGTTTTTTTTTTGTTTTTATTTTTTTTTATTATAATTGTGTAACTACTATTAGGTACAGCCGCGAATAATATTTTAATCATTATACAACCTAACACTGGCCTGCAAATTGCAAAAAACGTAAGAAACATTGAATTTCGCGGGCTACCCTGACGCTTTAAGAGGCCTCTGGAGCATGCGTTTTTTATACAAGCGTAATACCAATTTTTTTTTTAAATCAAACATATTCTTAAGGTAGTGTGTAGTTATTTCGATTAGATTTCAGAATATATAGGTTCCCAAATAAATATGTTAAATGGACATTGATTTAAACAAAAGTTATAAGAAAAGTAAGTTTTATATTGACATTTTAAATTCCTCATATCTCTTCTTAATAACATTTTACTTTCAAAATATATATTTGGAAACACAGATATTCTGTAATCTAATCGAAATAAATACACACTAACAGGAATATGTTTGATTTACGAATAATTTTGGTCTTACGTTTGTATGAACTACGCATGCTCCGCAGGCCTCTTAAGTAAAAATTGTACTCTTTTTAAATATGGAATTTTGATCTCCAATATTTCTGTAACTAGAAGGTGCCCATAGGTATATAGCCCAGGAAAAATAAATGATAACAATTACAGGGGGAAACTACACCGATTTTCATGCTGTTTTGTTGTGAGGAAGGTTTTAGTAAACATATATGTCACTGTTAAATTGTAATTTAACTAGCGAGATTGTTATTCCTCGAAAGATTGTCAAAAAAACATATTTTTTGGTAGATAATAATATCTCGAAATGAAACCGCAATGTTGTGAAATGCATGCGACGGAAGTATCTCTGCCCCCATATTCGGGACTTGGGGCACCCCGACTACTATTACTACCCCGACTATTAATATTATAAAGCTGAAGAGTTTGTTTGTTTGTTTGTTTGAACGCGCTAATCTCAGGAACTAATGGTTGAAATTGAAAAAAAATCTTTTTGTGTTGGATAGTCCATTTATCCAGGAAGGTTATAGGCTATATATCATCACGCTATGACCAATAGGAGCGGATCATAAATGAAAAATGTTGCAAAAACGGGAAAAATGATTCCTTTTGAGAGCTTCCGTTGCGTGCGCTGCTTAAACAGTACAAGTTACATGAAAATTATGTACTAAGGAATTATGGTTCTTAAAAAGTTCTATTAAAAACGCCGCGGCAGCATATGTCTATCTTTGAAGATTGACTCACAATAACCATTTTTATGATTTTAAAATTTCGTCATAAATAATGCTTCATTTGCGAAGGTGTTTTTACAGACATAGTATTAATCTTTATAAAATTTAGACATCTTTAGCGTTTGATTGTGACCAAAATTGCCATTTACACCATTTCATTTAGATGAATATCTTGGGAAATATAACTGAATTAAAATAACTGTAATTTATCTGATGTTTTAGAAACTTATACAAGTGTACTATAAGGTTTTTAAGCGCCAATACAAGGCATTTCTAATATATAAATAGATTTTGTATTTCTTGCATATTCCCTATTCAAACAATTTTTCATTGGCAAATAGCAAATTATTTAGTTAATATCTGTAATTAAAAATCTGCTGTTCCATACATTTTGAACGTGGAATTCCACTTTTGATGGAAAAAGCAGATATTTTTTTTTATTACTGGACTTGAAATTTATATTTGGTCCCAACTTAGAAATTTTTCGTCGGGTGATTCAGAACGATGCGCGATGTACTGCTCAGACTAAATAAAAACCAAGACATAGCGCTGCGAACAATAAAGTGAAGCATGCGGAAAACTACGGAAAATACACCTTTTCCTATTTTGTATGACTTTATAACTAGTGCGTAGTTACTAGTCCGGTTTTCACAATATCCTCATAAGTTTATACAGTTGAATATCCGTTGTTACATTCCTCACCTCAATAAGTATCATTAATTGAGGAAGGAAACAACGATGGATTTTCCCAAATCGTTTTTTTTTGTTTGCCTGTCCACTTCTGGGCAAAGGCCTCCCCCATTTCTTCCACTTTTCTTGGTACTGCGGTTCTTCTCACCAATAAACGAGAAAGCCATCTAAGGCCTCCCACCAACTTTTCTTCAGCCTGTCACAACCCCGTCTTACTGCCACAGGGCTCCAGTTTTGTGAAATGCGGGCCCACAGCTTTGCTTGAGCTGCCCAGTCCCATTACAGTTTTGCGGCAATATAATGTTGCAAAATAGTTAAATCTATGAAGACTTGTTGACAAACATGATGTAGCCGTGCGTATACCGGCTATACTGTAGACCAAGAGAGAGATGAATTACATTTATTCAGATCGTTTTGTGTGTTGCGTGAATTCACTGTTACTTTTTATTAATAACAATTAATGTACTGGACTCCTTCAATTAGAGCAAACATGCCTGAAACACAGGATTACCTTGTTCAGACTTAAAACAAGTGTGAAGTTGACATAGATGTAAGAAAAACTGTAAACGTTTACCTTAAATGTTTGAATGAATTTTATTATTATTATTAAAAACAATGACGAATAATAACGTACCCAACATACCCGCAACTAATGCCCGCTAGAAAGGTCTTTGAAAACACAATATATTTTGTTTAATGGCGGCAAAAATATTTGTCAAAAAGTGGACGAGCGATGTCGTATGAAAATTGCCTCACAGACACAATGTACCCAGCCAAAGAGTTATAAAAAGATATTTTTTTTTTTTTTTTAAACAGCCTTCTTAATAAAATGAAAAAGTTATTAGGTATATAGGTACAGAGATTCATGGCCGTGTTATTAACCATTGAGGAGTTCTCTAGCGAGGAGACAATCCTGACTGCAGGATCAAATTTTTGGTAAAAATGTAATATCACTAGAACCAAAAGTGCATGCGAAATGTCACCTCAATCGGTTGGAGGGAACTTGTTTAAAATTCAGTTACAAAATTTTACTAATGCATACTAGCGATTTAACTAACAAGGCAAGTTTTATAAAAGCTTATAAAAAGATGACTCCCTGCTAGTTACGATTCTAATTCCTCAATTTTGTGTTCCAGGATTAAAAAATGACGGACGAACGCAAAATATATCCACCCATGGACGAAGTACCCCTGCGTCATACGTCCAACATGTCTCAACAACCCCCGAACTCTATGCCTCAAGCAGCCACGTACCCTAATCCTCAATCACCCCCGTACTCTATGCCTCAATCACCCCCGTACTCTATGCCTCAATCACCCCCGTACTCTACGCCTCAATCTCCCCCGTACCCTATGCCTCAAGCACCCCAGAACCCTAGGCCCCAAATGGGTCAAGTACCGCTGGGTCCTACGCCGAGTTCGGTGACCTGTCCATCTTGCGGCGCATCCATCGTCACGGATGTTAGGGTGGAACCTAGCACCCAGACCCATCTAATGGCACTGCTTTTATGTTTGTGAGTAGACCCTGTAACATTACTAGCTTTGGTTCGCGACTTCGTCTTTGTGGACTTCATATTTGGGACCAGAGAGAAAAGTGTTAATCCGGGTTATAACAATTTTATCCAAATCCGTCTAAGATTTTGTTGAGTGATTCAGGAACTAACTTTCATCACGCAGTCCTAAACCCTTTTTTGGCGTATCCACACCGCAGTTACTTTTTGTGGAGCAACACTGCGCAACACGATAACATTTAGTAATAATCTGTAACTTTTGCAAATTAATTAATCTGTTACTTTTTACTATTTGTTGAATGCTATTATCGCGTCCATACCGCGAGTAACAAAATATAATAAAAAGTAACTTCCAGTAACAAGTGAGTTGCACAGCATTTGTTTTATGTTATAGTAACATTCTAATCAATTGTCACCACAATCATGTTGACTGTTTTCAAAAGTTAGACAAAATTACTCAATATATACTAACTCGACAACATAAAATAACATAGAATAACTTTTTGCTGTAGAATGTTTCTCGGTAACATTTGGAAACGTTGCTCCACAAAAGGTAACTGTGGAATGCACCATTATGTTATGTAAAGTTGCCTAGCTTTCAGACAACACGTGAAAATTGATAACATTGGTAGAGAATGTTACCTCAACATGCGATGTGGGTGCACCATTTCTTATGACAGCAGGCAGAAAAAAATAGAACGTCAACTTACCGCCTTAGCAGAAACTAGCACTTAAGTTTGATCTTTTTCCATTGCCAGCTGAGAATTGTCAGACGATCTCATTCTCATCAATCTGCAACCGAATTTTTAGATGCCCTACGATTTTCCCTCTTTTTGCACAGGTACCTACGAGTATGTACACCCTTAGTCTTCTTAATCAATACATATAATTAGTATATATTTCAATATATGAACAAAAAATACTATGTATTATATTTAATCAACTGTTTCGATGTGAAACGCAACAAAATCATTCAAATCATTAGCATTCTTTAATTCGTAACCCCTTTTATTGAATGTCTAAATGCTTGACAGATGTCTAACGAATGCAGCTGTCTGTACATTTAATTTACATCTATAAATAATAATAAATCAATATCGCTGCCACACGGCACCATCTAGTGACACACTAAGCAAGGCTTGTGTCGTGGACACCAGATAGTTGGTTTACTACATTTATACTTTTTGTTTGTAAATACATAAATAATTAGTAAACATATGAACATCCATGACTCGGAAACGTATGTTCATCACACTGTAAACATTACAAAAAACATACAACAAAAAAGTAAATATTTTTTTTTTTTTGTTTTCTTACAGTTTATGTATATGCTTCACATGCGTCCCATACTGCGTGGATTCCTGCCAGGATGTGAATCATCACTGCCCCAACTGCGGTTGTTATTTGGGAACCTACAAACGATAGTTTTTGTATTTTGTTTTATATTACTATTTTATATAAGCACAAAACCGACTGGGATTAATTTTCTTTGGATGTTGCCTGTACGCAAGTCCGTTACTTCCTCAAGCATGTATGTTTATATTTTATAAGCCGTAAAATAATATATTGAGCACTTATAAATCGCTCGGAGAACTCACGACACTTGTTAAAATCGCGAGATTAGCCAGTGACTCCGAACCTTTGCAGAAACATTTGTTTAACATTCGATTTTTCGCAGTCAAATAAAATATATTCCAATAATTACTAACATTATTCTAGATACAATGATAATATATTCTCTTAAAAACTATTTGTCTTATTTACTTACCCATTTCCATAATACGCACATAATACTTTGGAAAACCTATCCACTTCAGGGTTTTAACAAAAACTGTCATACGTGGGAATCGACTGAAAATCCAAGAATTACTTATGCAACTCAATGCTACTTTTTTCCGACTGATCAATGACTTGTCTGCTCCTGTGTGTAAAACTATACTGTGTAAAATTATACTGTGTAAAATTATACTGTGTAAAATTATACTGTGTAAAAATATACTGTGTAAAATTATACTGTGTAAAAATAAAGGGTGTAAAACACCTCTTAACGAATACGAAAGGCACTTGTTCTACTCGTCATTCTGATTATTTTTTTGTTCTACACTATACCTGGGAACCTTCTGGTTACAGAGATATTGGGGGTCAAAGTTGCAAGATTTTGACAAGCTTTTTTTTAAATACCACTTTTTATCGCACGATTTTTACTTTAAATATCTCTACGACCCCCGTACTATTCAATCCATCCATCCGCACAATGTTTTGAGTGTGTTACATTGAGTTATACCACAAAACATGATTTATAACCTCAAAAAAAAAAAGTTGTTTCCCAGCAATATTTTTTGCGTAAAGTTACTTAGTTTGATATACAGAATGCTTGGTTAACGGCTTTGTGATGAGGTGAAATACACCCTGTATACTGTGTAAAATATACTGTGTAAATTCATAATTGGACATCTATTACGAATTTACTCCACCCTAAAACGAGTGAAAGTCGGCACTTGTCTAGTGGTCGGGCAGAACAGAGACCAGATCCCTCCAACCCAGTAGGTGAACAAGACCTACCGTTGCCTTTTTCTCATAACTACAACTAGCCGGGGTGCTTGCGCAAGTCCTCTCAATTTTTGGTGGTTATTTTTTATTTATTTGTATTGGGTTAGACCGCTCGCTTCAAAACTCGCAGTACTCAATTTATACTATATGAACTTTAACCTAATATCCGGTTTATTTATGTAAAGATAGAAGAAAGAAAGAAAGAAAGATAAAAACACTTCATAATAATATAATATATCATTTAATTCAGGTAACAAAAGACCCATATCACATATACCTTACAGACTAACATACATATTAATAAAAACCACTAAACATAAATAAACTATTGTACACGAAGAGACGGCGTCATGCTGCACTGCGTGGTGTCGCGTAGCCTTCCGCAGAATCGCCGATATATGACACCCTTCGGCCAAAACTCTTCCTTGAGGAAGGTCTCAATATGACGAGTCGGAACTCGCACCACGAACGACTTAAAATTCGTGTTGTGGCGCGACTCCAACTTCTCAACCCTCAATGTCCAGCTGGTCTTCACTCGGACATACTCCACGATCTCCTCAACCTTCGTGGTGTGATGTAGCCGGGACACATAGAGCTGCGTCGTCGGTATCGCCGGACGCAGCAGCTTAGTAGCCCGACAGGACAAATCAGATACCACAGCCCGACAGACGCATTTCAGTTTCGCTGTCATACAATAAAATGATGAGATGGCTATGGTCCTTCGAATAGCATAGGTGTAAAAGTACTGCAGGGGTGGGGACGTTTTAGGCAGTAGGTAAAATAACTCCAAGCAGCAAAGGATAAAACAAGTAAAGAACCATTCATACACATTATTGTTTAGTGCTCTTACCAGTGCTAGAACTTGTTTCTAAGGTTTGTTTCGATTTTGAGATTCGTATGTTTATGAACATACAGACATAACGTCTATAATTCCCGAAGGGTAAAGCAGAGTTGTCCCTAATAGTACCTACACTCTATTTATTAGTCTAATGTAATAGGAAGCGAGAGTATTGCTAACAATCGAAAATCCAGACCTCGTAGTTGTTACTGAGAAATTCTTGTTGATAAAAACCCAAAATCTTCATGCGCGATCTGGGACTAGAACCCAGAAAAATTGAGCACTATTATTCATATTGACTGCAAGTAATATCACTGTCAGTTTTCTTGCTCATCATTAACATGTACTCATTCTTTCTAGCTATACATACTATGAGTAGTCGTGAGTCATCCCAGTTCAGGTGTCCGGAGTGTGGAACTACTATCACAGTCAAGAAAAAGTCTACCTCAGTTTGCAAAGTGATAGCAAGTGTCCTATGTTGTTTGTGCTTGTAAGTATCCTGTACCCTGTGTCTTGACCAAAGCGATCAATCGCGCGAACATACAATCGCTGTGTTCAATATTGTGTCATTAATTTGATCAGAAAACCGACAGGCACCCTCTGACGGATTACACGTTCTGATTCGCCAAATAAAATGAACGCAACAATTGTGTTTCAGACGATCGCTATGGATCTCCACGACCATCATGACAATCGCTTTGGTAACAAAGCGATTGTCGCTTTTCCACACACGCCACGGAGCCGCGAGTCATACATTTATTTAATTTCTTGGGTGTTGTAAACGCAGAACAGTCTCTGACTCCGTTGCTTTTTCAATATTCTGTGATTTATTTCTAAATACACTCCCCATCATTGTGATATTTTTTTTGTTATACCCCATACCTGTGAACCTTCTAGTTACGGAGATATAGGGGGTCAAAGTTACAACTTTTTGACAAGTTTTTTTTAAATAGGTACAAGTTTTTTTGTAAGATTTTGACTTTTAACACATCCACGACACCCGAACTGTTAAATACATCCATCATCACAATGTTTTAAGTGCGTTACATTGAGTCTACCACAATCTCAAAAAAGAAGCTGTTTCCCAGCAATAATTTTTGATGTACAGAATGCTTGGTTTACGGCTTTGTGATGAGGTGGTTTACACCGCCCGATTCGGTGCAGGTGCCTCCCGAAAAATCCGTGTCCGGTGAGGACCTGCGTCAGGCGGAAGGTGAGGACGCCGTGGCGCCTCTCCAGCCACTCCTCAAAGAGGGGAATTATCGCCAGTATCGTGGCGTGCAATGCACGGGGTTGTGACAGTCGCTCTCTCCATGTCGCCATGAGATCGCGCCGGAGGTCAGTCCGCTGAGCGGCGATTTGCCACGGCAGCGGAGTTTCCCCCCTGCGTAGTGCCTCCGCGCGCTATTCGTGCAGGCGCGCGAGGACTATCGCCTCCAGATCCCATGGCGGCAATCCGGCAAGACTGTATAAGACCCATGCCCCTAAGACGATCCACTGACCTTATCAGAAGTAGTGTTGTAAGAGTTAATTAATTGTAATAAATGGTGATAAATGGCTACTAATGTCGTAAGAAACTCAAGCAGACTGCCAATTCAATCTCCAAAATCATCCGCTTATCCACTGCTTGTTTGTTGTCAATGTAATATAGGTCCTTGTTAGCTTACTTATAATGTTGAATGTCTCTTGTTACAGAATTGGCGAGACTTTCCTATGCATACACAATCTATGCTACCCTAACAATCAATACAACCCCAATGATTGCTCTTGCCGTTACGGCCGTTACGGCTGCTGCTGGAATACTGGAAACGGTGAACACCATTGCCCCAACTGCGGTGCTAATCTTTGCAACGAGCGTACTTCATTACTGTCTCAGGGTATTTGACAGGTTTTTTTATGAACGATGGCGATTTTGTCACCTGCATCCGTCTAGACTCTCATATACTACAGCTATGCTTGGAAGAGTAAGAGAATGCAACATGAATACAACACGAAATACAAAAAAAAACGTAAAAAACAAATAAATCAAGGCGAGTTTTTCCAAAACCCCAGATTTCTACGGAAAAAAAATGAAATAAAACATATTTCGAAACATCACTAATTGTTTGTTATTATTATTCGTAAATGCATTGCATTACCAAGGTACTTCAAATTCGAGCTTTTTGCCACAATGTCTACAGTCACGGGACGGCATATGATAGGGTGATGATCGTGATGTTTTGTGGTGGGTCTCGTGCTATGTACAGTAAGTAAATTTTGTACCCAAGTCAGCTGCTGGCAACACCGAAATGCACACAGAAATGACAGCAAAAACTGGAGAATGTAGGCTTATAAATCAGCAGAAGTAAAATTGGATAAATCTGAACACATTATCAAAAACACACCATCATTATTGTTTTCACTTTTCTATTTATTTTCAATAAAGTCGATTTATACTCCATTAAACAAAGAGTAGAGTGCGTACACCGAACAATTTCCAACCTTTCCAGGTTCCTGATGTTTATAAAATCCGATCCTACATAGGGCAAACAAAGCGAACAGTCGCTGAAAGGGTCAAGGAACACAGCAGCGGTCAAAAATCGACAAATAAATATATTTGCTATAGCGGAGCATGTAATAGACTCAGTACCCAATCACTGGATTTACATGACCCAAAAATCATTGCCAATGAGAAGAACTATCCAGCGACATTCCAGTGATATTTATTTATTTATTTAAATATAAGAGAATGATTCGGGAAGCGATTGAGATCAAGAAGTACTCTAAGTTCAAACGCGCAGACAGTTTCGGACTCTCTTCCGCTTGGAATCCAGTGATGACTAAGTGAACTCGTCAAATGAAAATATCGTCTTAATATAGGTATGGACACTGTTAGTGGAGTGTGAGGGTAGTTGAATAAACGCCTTCGCATTGCTGTCGCGGTACCTCCAATACTTCAGCCTCCCCGCGACCATGGCTGGTGCAATACGGTCGAAACGTTGGGCTTAAATTAAAGGTAAATTCGCGATAAATACCCGTTTCCGTATGTATTATAACTGAATACATGTTCTGCAAAGTCGGCGGTCTCTTCAGTTCGGGACCCATAGCGCTTGCTGGCGCGTCTCTTCCTATCTGCTTCGACTTTCGGTTTCTCAATTCACTCATCCAAAGCGATGGCGAAATAGATCGTAGTGTAAAGCACCGAATTAACACGGGATGGATGAAATTACAGCTGGTCATGGGAACAATCTGCAACTCCCGCATTCCCTTTAAATTTAAGGGGAAGATTATTAAAACAATGGTTAGACCTGCTGTCTTGTTTGGATCAGAATGTTGGGCCAAAAAAAGGATGAATGAAAGACATTTGCATGTCACGGAGATGATAATGCTAAGGGGGATGTGTGGTGTTACGCAAATGGATAAAATAAGAATTGAGTACATAAGAGAAAGTCTGAAAGGTAATCGATTGTCGTGGTATGAGCATGTGATGCGGAGGAATGAGGAAAATGTCGCGATGAAAGTTTTGAGTATGAATGTGGATGGGTATTTGAGTAGAGGAAGACCAAAGAGACGATAGGTGGATTGCGTTAAAAATGATATGGCAAGAAAAGAAGTGTCTGGTGAGATGAGAGAAGTATGGAAGAAGAAGATATGCTGCACTATACTGCTATACTGGCACACATCAAATCAGAATCCCACAATACTGCTTGATGAAACAGTGTACAAAAACCATAATAAACAAATCATATATGATGAAAACATCGTCATCTTTTTAATAAAAGAAGTGACAGATACAATTACAGTACTAGAAATTAAGATCAATTAGTTCAGCCTAGTAGACTAGCTAAAGTAGAATCATCTTACATGTACTGTTTGAAGTGCTATAATAAAATTCCACAAAGTATTCTTGAACTGAATGAGACGAAATTTAAAACATGCATTTAAACGCACACTTTGCAGCAAGCATAGCCCGATGCTCTCCCGCCTGCAGTTGCTCCTAATCATGGACTAAACTATGAGCAGAAGCGAAAGGTTACTACTGTTAGTATTGATCCATTAAAAATAGTTCAGGTACTTAATTTGTAGTGAATTAAAACCTTACTAACCAGCTAGCCACCTAATATCCAACTTATATATAAACGTTAGAATTCCGTTTGGTTTTCCTGTTTTCAGCTACCGAAATTAACATTTTAATTTTATTTAGATCGAGTTTCGTCAGTGTGCATTTTACCTATCAAATGAAACCTTGAACTGCACAGTTCTTTCTGATTGGTACAATTAAAATTCGACAGTAGGTAAACCGCTCCGTGCAGCAAAGGATAAAACAAGGAAAAAAAGTAATTCATACACATTTTAGTTTAGTGTTCTTCTAAGTTCTAATTGAAATAACAGTATTTCATAGAATCAGTGTAGTGGAAATTTATAGTGTGCCCTGATCCATCTCAGTCAGTAGCGAATGATAATTGTTAGAAACCCTCTACAATTATTTGTTAGTAGGCAAAGTGCCCGAACTGTTGTTCTTTCTCGGTAAGTGCCATTTATTAACTTTCATTTAACCCGTGCTAGAATTTATTCTAATATTATAAATCAATCAATCAGCAGGTAGGTAAAGCAGAAGAGTTTGTTTGTTTGGTTGAACGCGCTAATCTCAGGAACTACCGGTTCGAATTAAAAAAATCTTTAAAATCACGCCACGACTATTAGGAGCGGAAAAAATGTTGCAAACACGGGTTTTTTTTTTCGTTTTTCTCTCTTAAGTGACGCAGACGAAGTTGCGTCTGTCAGCTAGTTCCTTTATATAGTTAATGGTTTTAGGATCAGTATGGTTATGCACATACACACTGCATCACCTTCTTAAGCAGACCTCTGCCTAAACCCGAAGGGTTTAGAAAGATAAGAGGTCTACCTTATACTACACAATTTCTCTTGGATGAATCCAATAACTCTTCGACCGAACTGGGAATCAAACACAGGGTCAGACACTCTGCGGGCCTGTGGACGGTTGGCTATGGGCTAGCTAGCCGTCCGTCCATGTAACGACGACGACAAGCCGTGTCGACGGCGCGTTCGTGTTCCACGCGCGCCTCAAAGAGATGTCAGCATAAGGGGAGGGGCCCGCAAGGGCCGAAGCCTGCCGGGGTTGCTGGCCTATTCGAAAGAGATACCGCGGCCCCGGAACATAAAGGGCGAGGAAGGAACATGGATGGGTTTTAGTCAGTAAGAGTCTGACATCCCTCCCGCTCCGCCCAGAGTGGGAGAAGTCATTTGATGATTTCCCATCCCAAAAAAAAAAGGGTCAGACACTCAATAGTCGCGGTTGCAACAACCAGACAAATGAGGTAGTTAACGAATATTTTGTGCACAATAGTTAATCATGTTGATTGCAAGTAGATAATATCACTGTCAGTTTTCCTGCTTCATAATTAACATGTACTTCTTTTTTCTAGAAACTTACCATGGACACTCATGAGCCTCATGAGTCGGCCCAGTTCAGGTGCCCAGAATGTGGAACTACTATCGCAGTAAAAGCAAAGTCTACCTCAGCGTGCGATTCAGTAGCCCAAGTGATAATATTTGCCCTATGTTGTTTGTGCATGTAAGTATCCGATACCCTAGCTCCTGACCAAAGCGAACACGAGATCGCCGTGTTCTATATTATTTCACCCATTTGATCCCATTTGATCTCTGCCTGACGATGCGTTCTGAGTCGCCCTAAAACCACATCAATTCCTTGTTTGTTATAATCGCAATAAAGGTCCTTGTTAGCTTATTTACAATGTTGAATATCCTTTGTTACAGGATTGGTTTATTTTCCGTAGTTGGTCCCATTGACAGCGGCACCCAGAGTGGCGATTGCTGCCCGAATACTGGAAACGGTGAACACCATTGCCCCAACTGCGGTGCTACTTTTTACAACGACCGTACTTCATTACTGTCTGAGGGTATTTGACAGATTTTTTATGCACGATGGCTATTTTGTCAACTGCATGTGTCAAGGGTAAAAAGGGCAAAAAACCCAATTTCGCAAGCAGAGGATATGATGATTATAATACAACATGAAATCTAAATACCCAGATCATTTCACAGAAAAAACTGTATAAAAAGTAACCCTAGATGTGCACTGACATAAAATAAAACATGTTTCAATGTTTATTTGTTAGTTATTATTATTATTCCCTCTCATAGAGTGGAGGCCTGTGTCCCAGCAGTGGGAACATTGATAGGCCGATGATATAGATGATGATTATTCAAAACTGTTTAACTACAAGACCAAGGTACTGCAACTGTCAAATTTCAATGACTATTTCTTGGGACTTCTTGCCACATTTTCTTCAGTCACTCATGCCCAGCCGTCATTATCTTTGCGGCTGATCCTGCTTCAATTTCATTATTTGACTGGCTCTTATTATGTCATTGAGTGGTAATGAAGCAGGCTTGCTTGGAGGGCAAAGCCTATGAAAACCTAAAATTCTAGAGGCATCATAGTTGCTTGGCGATCACAGCGGCAAAGCTGTATCATGTGCCTGCTATTATACTGGAACTACATACTTTTCAAATCGTAACCAGCAACACTGCTTGGTAGAAGAAACTGCAGTAGATTCCATGGACGAACTCCTTTAAGCCCCTAGCACACGGCGTATGTTAAATGCACAGAAAACGCGCAGATGACGTTTACGCGCCCCAAACGAGATTTAAACGCAACCTTGTAACCTACCTAAGCACACGGGGCGACCATAAAACGCGCGTCTACTGCGCGCATTTGCTCAGATATAGCGATGCAGATTGATGTTTTAGTCGCTCGTAGTTTCAGCGATTTGGCCGGACACTCCTCCATACATAAAATACACTATATAATACAAGATAGATGCGCAACTCTGGTTTTCGTTTTTAAAACTGTGTACTTCAACTGTTAGATGGCACTGTTGGTTTCTGTTCAACCAAATAAAACAAAATGTAATGACCACGGACTCGAACTCGAGAACTATTATTACTCGCAAGGTAACCGCTGTCACCATGCAATTTGTGGATTAAAATGTAAATCAAATAGTTTGTTCGACCATACAATGAGGTTGGTTGAGACAACACTGAGGCTTGCTTTAGTAGTGCTTTTTTATAAAAAAAAAACGTAATAATAAGCGAATATATTGGATAGATCCATTACGAGTCCATTAATGAGACGAAATTTAGAACATGCATTAAACGCACACTATGTAAGCAAGCATATTACAAGTTGAGCGATTATATCGCTTATAAAAATGCTTGGCTCAATGCTGGTCCTGCTCCACAAGGACAGGGGCGCAAAAAAAGATAGCATTTAATGGTGTTGGAGCTGCTGAAGATTGTACAACTATCTTTGCATTGTATAGATTCAATGTTAGTATTATATAATCGCATAGCCCATATTGTGTGAGTACTATGTATTAGAAAGCTATCATTCATTGGAAACCTACTTTAGTTTTGGACTTGAATGTGTGGCGGTTGAGAGTATGTCATGCTCACTCAAATGTCTCGCTGATGATGGCGCGTGTGTCGGACCATTTAGCTCCCTTCAAAATGGTTGAGCTGAATGGTGCTAATCCATGCGTCATGTTCGTGAACGGGCGCTGTCAGTTGTGACTGGTCATCTCTTAGTTGCCATGGCTTATTTGAAATAATTATTTTGTTTTTACTATGGACACTTTTAACGTGCACATTTTGCTACATTGTTCTCACATAATTTTCCATCTCAACATGACCACAAATAGAGTTGCTAATTTAGCTCGTCTAAGCGCCTTAAAATACTCAAATACAAGAAAAATTGTGATTAAGGTAAAGGTATTTTTATCCCGAAAATACGATCCCGTTTGGCAAGGGTTGCGACACATCTATCGCGGAATCATTCCATGTTTCATGATCATTTTCTGTCGCTCTGCACCGTCATTTGGTAAAGCGAGAAACATCAACGAGAAAAATAAAATTCAGTGCTTATATATTATTAGCTTCAACAGCAAACCTAACTCCACGCGGACGCAGCCGCGGGCATAACCTAGCACGTAATAAATCACTCCATTTGTAAGTAGATACTTAAAAAGAAGTGGTTTTGCGTGTAAAGTTTTCTTAGTTGCACATGAACATACATGGACGGTAGCCGAGCTTGAAAGTAATAAAACCAAATTGGTCTACGAGCACACGGTTGTCTTAGGTAAGTTTCGTAATTTACTTTACTTTTTTCTAAGAACCTGAGGCCTGAATTATTGTCACGCTGATTGTTTCATTTTTTTTCTGAATTTCCATAGGTTCTACTATTTCAAGGTTCTCAATTAATAATCGGACACCCTGTATTTAGAACACAATGTATATCGACCGCTCAATATTTGTGTAGGTTTTGTAACTTTTACACTTAGCCGGATTTGATAAAATTATGATAATGATTGAATGAAAATCTAGAATGCATTAAAATCTGTCCCGAGGAACTGTCCGGAATAAAATTCCATATTGGACCTACCAACTTTAAAGCCCCTACTTAATTATTAAATTGGACAGGATTCTGAAAAAGATTCTGAAAACTGTTCCATAACCGTTAAGGTCTCAGCACATTTCAATAACATTTTATTAATGTTGTTTTTTTTTTGTCCAATTGAAATCACAAAAGAAACACAATCTGTTGGCTCCTAGACCACTTCTTAATGCAGTGTCATTTATTTCAACACGGGTAACTAGCAATCAAAATCCACTATCATAATTATTATCTCTTCATCGAGTAATTATTTTCAAGTGAACTATCACAGTTAGTTACATACACTCTTATTTATCGAAAACACTCCTTCGGTACTTGACATTGAAATTCCTTTGCAACCTATGTATAAGCCTTGATGGTCTAACATCAGTATAATCTAAAGCGGACACACAGAAAGGATACATCCTTTCTGTGTGTCCGCTTTAGATTAGACGCAGACGGGGCGCGGACATATGTCTCTTCCGCGTCCTTTTGATACAAAATAATATAGAAGCGTCGCGACGCAAAATAGAAAAGAAAAGACAGGACGCAGACATGACGCTTACTCATCTGCGCCCTATGCAAAAAACGTAGAGATGGAACGGGGTACGGCGCCCCATCTGCGCCCCGTCTGCATTCCGTCTGCGCCCCGTCCGCGTTCCGTTCTTCTCTTACACCTTTCTGTGTGTCCAACGTTTAAGGGTTCAACCTCACCTAGCAGCACGTCATCGTACATTTTTATGCATCCTTATCTGTCGCTCAGAACCGTCATTTGCTGGAGCGAGAAGGCTATCGCACACAGCAGCATTGACGATGCAATCGCGAGTACGCTTTGCTGACGGTCCAAGCAACGATAACGACCCTGTACAAGTACATACAAACAGCAGCGCTGGAAACAGTTTCTCGGTCAGTACAACAACATGCTTGATGTTTGACAATCACAGTTGTCTTGTCCATACTTGATAATGGTATCAAGACACTTGTGCGAAAGACATTTGCGCGAAGGTCACTAGCCCGAACCCACTTGGGCGAAAAGACATTTGCGCGAATGGAATTTTGCGCAATTGAAATTTTGCGCATACGAAATTTCGTGCCAAAACACTTGCGCGAATGGACTTTTGCGCGATTGAAATTTTGCGCATACGAAATTTCGTGCCAAAACACTTGCGCGAATGGACTTGTGCGAGAAAAGACACTTGCACGAATGAACTTTTACGAGAACTGACTATTGCGCGCCATAACACTTGCGCGAATGGACTTTTACGTGAACGGACTTTCGCGGCAAGACACTTTCGCGAATGGAAACTTGCGCGACTTAATGGCCACAGAGGTTTACTTGTTTTTTTTTCATTTTGACCTCATTTTCGTAATCAGCGGCCCCGAAAATCAAGAGACCCATGAAAGAAAAACCAAAAAATGTACTGGGTGTCTCATCTTGGATTTTCTACTTGATCTTGTTTTGTTACCAAAGACCCCGAAAACCATGAAAACGACGCCCAAGACGTCCGCTGTATCAAAAAAAAAAACATGTTCATGTAATAATAGGCGTGATGTTATGTTTACTTTACAGAGTAAACCTTAAGTCGCGCTAAAGACCAATCACGCAAGTGTCCTTTACGAAGGTTCGCGATAGTGTCCTTCGCGCAAAAATGCCAGATCCCTTAAATATACCAGACTTAGTGCCTTAGGTATTTTCTACCAGTCTACCTTAGGATTATGCGAACACAAAACATTTTTTTTATTTTCTACTTGATATTCTGATCATCAACCTCTCTGATTCATCATTCTACTGCCCTTATCTCAATTCATTTGGGGTCGGCGCAGCATGACTTCTTCCAAATGTCATCTCATCTGAAACTTCTTTTCTTGCCATATCATTTTCAACACAGTCCATCCATCCTTTCTTTGGTCTTCCATCAACCTCTCTGAATAAAATACCTTTTATGTTTCAGGAAAACAAAATGTCGGAAATCGTACCTGTACCCAGTACGGTTTTCAGTCCCGTTCCGGTTGGTCCAAATCCATGTCCTGTTATATGTCCATCTTGTCAAGCGTCCATCGTCACTAGAGTCAACAGGGAAACCACTATAAAGACCCACTTAATGTCATTGCTCATATGTACAGCGGCGTAAGTATCTGAAGTTAATCTTGTATTAATAGTACATCATAGGGATGATGACTGACTAAAAATATGACTGACTAATACAGGGTGTAAACCACCCTGCCGGGGTTGCGGGCCTGTTCGAAACAGATACCGCGGCCCCGGAACATAAAGGGCGAGGAAGGAACATGGATGGGTTTTAGTCAGTAAGAGTCTGACACTCCTTCCCGCTCCGCCCAGAGTGGGAAAAGTCATTTGATGATTTCCCACCCTAAAAAAAAAAAAAAAAAAAAAAAGGAAGTAAACCACCTCATCACGAAGCCGTCAACCAAGCATTCTGTATATCAAACTAAGTAACTTTACGCAAGAAATATTGCTGGGAAACGAAGTTTTTTTTGGGGTGAAAAATCACGTTTTGTGGTATAACTCAATGTAACACACTCAAAACATCGTGTTGATGGATGGATTGAATAGTGCGGGGTTCGTGGAAAACCTTTAAGTAAAAATCACAATAAAAACTTGTACTTATTATAAAAAAAACTTGTCAAACGTTGTAACTTTGACCCCCAATATCTCCGTAACTAATAGGTTCCCAGGTATGGTGTAGAACAAAAAAAATATCGCTATGACGGGGAGAACAAGTGCCTTTTGGCTTCGTTAAGAGTTGTTTTACACCCTTTTTTATAAATATGATTCTGCTTACTTCGTCAGTTTTAAAATTATTGGATCGGGTTTGTTGTTAAATTAAATTAATAAAAAATTACGAAGCTAAAACGAAAAAGATCATGAGTGGGGGCTTGTGACGTCATTTTCGGGCAAAAAAATTATCAAAATGTGACACAAGTTTTCGACGCACTGTATCGTCCTAAATTTTTGTTTACGCGAATAAAGAAAAAAAGATGTGACCAATGTTTGGTGCATAAAACTGCTTAACGAAAATAATAACATTCTTAAAACGGACTTTATGTATATGACTATAAAGTCCATTTTGAGAATTTTAATTTTTTAAAGTTAAAATTCTCAAAATGGACTTATTATTTTAGACCCCCTGAATGCTTGGTTGACGGCATCGTGATTAGGTTGCTTACACCCTGTATTTTTTGGAAATCTATTTGACGGACTCATTAGATTTTTGTCATTTACCCTATTGTTGGTACACCTCCATTTGATTGGCTTACATCTCGTCCTGGAATGATAGGCTGATGATGATGATGATGAGACATTTCTTGTTGCAGTTGCGGTCTGCTATGCACATGTATCCCGTACTGCACGAACTCCTGCAGGAATGCGGATCACTACTGCCCTAACTGTGGTGCCTATTTGGGTACCTACAAGCACTAGATTGTCATTGCAGTAGGTATGTCGCAGGTATATTGTCGAGGCCTATGTCCAGCAGTAGACGTCTTTCGGCTGAAATGATGATGTTATTGTCGAAGTCGTGATATTATAATTTAACGGCCTGGTTTTAGTGACAGGTCATGGTCATCCCCCGATATACCACACCAGCAATCATCAATATAATTTGTTTAATTTTATTTTAAGATTTAGTGTTTTTTTTTTTAATTTCATTTTGTTTATATTATAAGCGCCGAAAGTATAATACATGATTATTGTGGTACCTACTCAGATAGGGAGTCAAAACTGTCTCCCCTAAATACAGATTGGTTCCTTAAGAAAGCAGTGATTCACCCAGCAATAGGCTAGTTTCCACCATCATTAAATTGCAAATCTATTATTTTAGTCCGTCAGTTAGAGTATTGAAATATAATGGACACGTATTTTTTGCTTTTGTAAATCAACGAATATTGACAAAGATAAAACGCATCAAAACTCGGGAGTCGGGGCTCGTGACGTCAGAATGATACCAAACAGTGACGTATTGGGAATTGTAAAAGCGTCGCATCTTCGTCAATGTGACAAGAAAAATACGGGTCTAATATATTTTTTGATAATCTAAGTGAAGGACTATTTCGATAGGAGAGGGCAAGGGCCGAAGCCTGCCGGGGTTGCGGGCCTGTTCGAAAGCGATACCGCGGCCCCGGAACGTAAAAGGCGAGGAAGGAACATGGATGGTTTTTAGTCAGTAAGAGTCTGACACTCCCTCCCGCTCCGCCCAGAGTGGGGGGTCATTTGATGATTTCCCATCCTTAAAAAAAAAAAAGGACTAATTCGATTTTTTCAGTTTTGTTGTGTTATTGTACCTACTACATGTAATTATAAATGCATACTTTGTAAATCCCTCATGTACTACAACACTTTATGAAACTTAATAAACTATTATTATTATTATTATAATAACACTAAAACCAGGCCTGAGGCCTGAATTCTTGTTGCGCTGACGGTCGGTCGTGACGTCAGCGAGAACTAAATACGGGTGTCGGTCGCCGTTGACGTCAGCGTTGCAGTATGGTGATATTTAGAACACAATGTATACTCATACGCGACCGACCGTCAGTGCGACAAATTATAAATTGAAGTTAATTGACGATCTACTGTTTAATTATAATTCATAATATCACTAAAGAAATTGTAATATTACGGCTTTGACAATATATTTGCGACACATACTGAATATTTTTGTAATATTTGTTTTGTAAAAATAAACTTTATTTATATTTTTGAAAATAAATGATTTTAATTTTTTTATTTATTTATTTATTATTTATTTATTTATGTACCCACAAAATACTTCATAGGACATTACATTAACGATAGAAGAGCACAAAGGTACTGCTTATTTCATAAGAAATCTCTTCCAGCAGACCTGCGAGAGGAAAGTTGGATAAGATTTTTTCTTAAATCTTTATTTATAATAATATGTCAAACATAATTCTTGCATTTTCGTAGCCTTCATGAGTATCCTTGCATTGACTGTGATACAAATCGCTGCATACGTATTCAACCACACGATATATTATGGGGTATATAAAATCAAACCTATCCTCAGTGTGATGTTCCTTTCTCTGATGAAACTTATCTAGCTTATCACTCCTTTATTCTTACCGTATATCTTTAGTCTTGCATTAAAGGCTTAATACTGATAGGCCCTTAGCTGAGCTAAACTTGAAACAAATTATAAAAACAAGATTGAATGACCCGTTAAGAAGATTCAGATCTTGGTTAGCAAACCAGCGATCTTTGAGCAAAATTCCCTAGAAGCGAAGTGGAAATGTCTCTTGGTGCACCTTTTAAAATGGGAAACTTATTCTGACTTATCATGAGTTCATGACCAACTCCTGAACTGATAAGATATTTTAAGAAGTAAAAGATTTGAATAATTTGCTTTGGGCGTTGCTCATATGATTACTATAAGGCCCGAATTCTTGCCACGCCTATGGTCGGTCGTGCACTGTCGGTCGCGTACGAGTATACATTGTGTTCTATATAGCACCATACTGTAACGCTGACGTCAGCGGAGACCGATAGCGGTATTTTGTTCTCGCTGACGTCACGACCGACAGTACGTGACCAACCGTCAGCGCGACAAGAATTCCGGCCTAAAATCAGAACATATTATTATTATAGTAACGTTGCTTTGTGGCAGAATCAAGGCTATGATGGTGGTGCCTCCCCAATTATGGGGATAAGAGTTGAAGTCTTTCGTAAACAGGAGTTCCTCTACGGAAATTTTACTCGGTAGTTGCAGTTGTTTTCCGTGGTCCTAAAGTGTGTTATTTCAAAGAGCTGAACCACTCCATTTGTAAGTACTCATGGAGAAGTGCTTTTCATGTGCTGAACTCCTCAGTTGCAAGTAGCGGAACCTTAACGGTAGCCGCGCTAATTCAATATCAAACTGATTTAATTTTGTCGTCTCCACTTGGGTAAGTTTTGTTATATACTTTTTCACTTCTCATGCTCTGGAAGTACGCCAGTATAGTCCTACGAAGTGGGATTAAAGTGACCATTTATTCCTTAGGGAGTAAAAGTAATTTAAAAATGAAACGATATTTTTTCACTATGAAACATGGTAACAAAAGAGTAACTTATCAAAGGTTTTATTTAAATTTCGAATTGGCTTGCAAATAGAAAGCGGTTTATTAAAAAAAGAACCAAAAACTCTTCAACGAGAGAAAAATTATAGTTGTTTGTGTGCATCGATTTTGAAAAGTATGTGCAATGCCTCTGTTGCTAGCCGTTGCAGTAATGTAGGTACTAATTTTCTGTGGAGTGTGGATCATCTTCATTGCGAAAATGTTGAGAGTTTGTGTTGTGGTTTCAATTGTTAATCTGTGACTGACTTGATTGATGAAAAAACTGACCGCTCAGTGCAGATGTTTTGTCGAGTGTGTTGAAAAGTATAGTTGGTATCTCGTGACTAATAGCCACTTTAATGTACCCTCGCTTTCAAACCACGCTGGGTATTAATATGGCTTCGTGATGTCCCTCGTTATAAAATAAACTATTAAATACCAAAGTATTGTATTGTATTCAATACAGTGTGTCCGGACATGGACTAGCGATATTCTAAATACTTAATTAATATAAACTATTTTAAAGTACAATTACACCCTAGGCAACAATAACTCTTTACGTATTAATCATACAGTTGTGAATTTTATGTTGTATTGTAGCTTAGCTCAAAATCTGTAGATCTAGTGAAAAAAAACAAAAAGTTGTCTGGGGTGTTTTTGTAGTAATTAACAATTATTGGTGGAATCGCATAACTTTTCGTTTTTTTTTCGACTTACATTTTTTTTTCGAACGTTGTGGAATTGTGAAAACATTGCTTTGGAATGCAAACGGTAGACAATATTATTGCCTTTCAAATAAGCTTATTTTATTTCAGTATGACTAAAATTTTGAGAGATATGTTTTTTTTTGTACTCCCACAGCTCATATTTTAACAAAAAACAAAATGGCTGCCACATAGCGGGTAAGTGTATTAGACCCAAGCCTAGGTTGTAATTGTACTTTAAAATAGTTTATATTAAGTATTTAGAATATCGCTAGTCCATGTCCGGACACACTGTATAACGGGCTGGTGTCCGCTACTCTACGTCAAAGCGCCTATTTGGCGCATGGACTATGACGTCCACCACGGGGGCCCGTGTGCGTATTGGTAGATGTCACATGTCTTCGAATTTTTGGTTCTAGGACATGACGGATTCCTCACGATGTTTTCCTTCACCGTTTAGGTAGTGGTGATGAAATAAATTAAATACCGAATTATATTTTTAATTCGGTTTAAGAAACAGGTTTTATATTAACAATTTGTCACATACTACCGCTTACATTTTTTTTTGTTATAATTTTTCTCGAAATTTTATCTCCTGTATTTGTTGGCTTTAATGTTAATACCAATATTTTACTAATTACTTATTCAAAATGTTGCAATTGTGAAAAAATATTGGTATTTAAAAAAAAAGTTTGACTTTATTGATATATTTCAATAAATAGTCTATTTTCAACGACTTTGTTTACAAAACGAATAGCATGGAAGCAATTGAAACTCACTTAAGTTTTCAACAGCCATTGAAAATATATCAGCAATCTAAGAACCCGAATTCAGATTAAATAATAATTAAATAAGTAGTAAAGTCAAATAGAGAAAAAAAAAACAAAAAAATAAAACCGACTCCAAAAAAAAAACAAAAGAGTGAAAAATAACTTTAGCTTCAGAAGTTTGGTGACCTTTGTTTGATCGATTTACTTAGTTTTTTGTCACAGACTTCTGAAGCTAAAGTTATTTTTCAAATTTTTTTTTTTTGAGTCGGTTTTAATTATTGTAAAAACGTGTTGATTTTTCAATTTTTTGTGGTTCACTTTTGCTTACCCCTTCACAGCGTAGAGGTGTGATGTTATATTATGAACAGGTGTAAACAATAGATAGATATGAGATTTCAGCAATCCCAGTCCATTTGCTATCTTATTGAGGAGTTCCATTGCCTGTCTCCGAAGTTCTTAATCAGATTTTCACTAAATTGAAATGGGACCACTTTAAGAAAGTACTCTTCCTAAAACTACACAAATCACATCAAGTGTGCCTATAAAATTTGAAGAGTTCTCTAAATTTTTCCAGGATCCCATCATCAGATCCCAACTTGATGGTTATGGGACCACCTGGGAAGTATACCCTTTCAAACTAAACGAGAATAATTTAAATCGCTCCAGCCATCTTTGAGCAATCGGGGAACATACATAAAAAATAAATAAAAAGAAGGTTCCGACGAATTGAGAACCACCTCCTTTTTGAAGTCGGTTAAAAAATAAGAAAATAGAAAAGTGAAATAGTGATGTCTCGGCAGGCAAAAAACTTATGATGGCGTTTCTGTTTTAGAAGTAAACAATGCATCCCGTAAAAGTTATCGTTCCAGTTGGTCCCAACCCGTGCCCAGTCACATGCCCATCCTGCAAAACAGCAATCATAACGAAAGTTGACAGGAAAGTCGGCACGGGCACCCACTTCATGTCATTGTGCTTATGTATACGAGCGTAAGTATCAGTTTGGCGTAGCAGCTGAGCTTTTGACAGGCGGCTTGACTTGCGGAAATAATCCATATATTAATATTATAATAATATAATAATAAATGTTTATTCAAACCCTTATTACAATAGTACATTCTACCAGTACCACTATAATGGTGCCTATGTTGTTCCGAATAAAACAAATTTATTATTTTTGTTATTCTTCTTCTTCGTGTCGATGATTCCCATCGTTGTTTTATTAAATTTGTTTCGACCAGAACTCAGCCACGTCGACAGCGCTGGTGGTGGCTTCGGACATTAGAGTGCAGGTGGAGTTGCACAAAGAGCATGTCAGGAGGTGGGCCATGGTTTGAGACAAGGCTCCGCAGTGACACTCAGCTTTATCAGAATACCCCCACCGGACCAAGTTGAACCTGCAGCGGCCCACTTGGCTTCTAAGTCGATTTACAGGCTTCCAGGTGGGCCATGGCAGTTGGTGACCCGCGGGGTGTTTTTCTGCAGGCTCAACATAGTGAGCCGGAGGGGGATATTTAAGGAGCCACAGCTTTTTGCGGGCTTCACCAACTATAGTGTGGTCGATTGGTGGAATATTCGACCTAAGGAAGCTGTTTTTTATTATAAAAAGTATGTGATGTGTAGTAATCCAAGGAGCAATCTAAGAACCTCGTGGCTAAATGATAACCGCCGCTCGGGTCGATTTTTAGGTTAAGCCTTGCTTGCCAAGGTCAGTCTATGGATGGGTGAACATCATTACATACCGAGTTTCCTTAGTGCCACGGAGAGCATTTAAGACGTTGGTCCTGGCTGTCATTTGTCAGTTTTACCAAGAAATGCTTAACACAAATTTTGTGTTTTGTGTTAAGGGGCCGGCGGAGTATGTGTCTTTCATACAAACGTAAGACCAAAATAATTTGTAAATCAAACTTATTCATACGGTAGTGTGTATTTATTTCGATTGGATTACAGAATATCTAGGATCCCAAATATATATTTTGAATGGAAACTGATTTAAACAAGAGTTAGTAGAAAAATAAGTTTTATATAGAAATTTTAAATTCCTCATAACTCTAGTTTAAATCAATGCACATTCAAAATGTAAGTATATTTGGGAACCTAGATATTATGTAATCCAATAGAAATAAATACACACTACCTTAACAATATGTTAGATTTACAAATTATTATGGTATTACGTTTGTATGAAATACGCTTGCTCCGCCCGCCCCTTACTAGAAAGACACGAAATAAGTAAAACTTTTATTTCATAAAATACCTACCTTCGATTTCAGGAAGTAAGTAGAAGATAAAACTTGAACTAGGCAGAATGTAGTTTGTATAATATAAATATTATCACTAATCAGACTATAATGTTCCCACAGTTGGCACACAAGCCTCCTCGCTATGAGAGCAAATGTACTATAATCCACCACACGGGCCCAGTGCGGGTTGGTAGATGTCACATGTCTTCGAATGTTGATTGCAAATTAATATATTTGTTTAATTGCAGATGCGGTCTGCTATGCATGTGGATCCCGTATTGTATGAACTCCTGTAAAAATTCGGATCACTACTGCCCCAACTGCAACACTTATTTGGGAACCTACAAGCGATATTAATAATAATTCGATCGATAAATAAATCCTAGATTTTTAAGGTAATTCATTTAAGTATCAATTCATGCATGTTTTGTCTAATAAATAAATGTCATTGTCTATTTAAAGATTAGTTTTCAATAATTGACCTGATTTAACGTTTATGTTTAGGTTCCGTAATTTGTAATAAAGGTATAGTATACTCATAGGAAAGTGCAATACAGTTCGTTGTATTATTTAATTATTTGTTCTCATGAAAAAAATAGGTAGGTACATAGGTCTATGTACTCGTATATTAGTAACTAGCTGACCCACGCAACTTAGTCTGCCTTTTGCTCTCTTATAAGAAAGAAAAACTAGAGGAAAAACAACCCGTTTTTTCAATATTTTTCATTCATGCTCCGCCTGCTAATGGTCGTGGCGTGATTTTATATAGCCTGAACCCTTCCTCGATAAATGGACTATCCAACACATGATTTTTCAATTCGAACCAGTAGTTCCTGAGATTAGCGCGTTCAAACAAACAAAGAAACTCTTCAGATTTTTTTTTTTAGGATGCGAAATCATCAAATGACTTCTCCCACTCTGGGCGGAGCGGGAGGGAGTGTCAGACTTTTACTGACTAAAACCCATCCATGCATATGTTACTTCCTTGCCCATTATGTTCCGGGGCCGCGGTGAGATACCGCGGCCCCGGAACATAATATTTCGAAAAGGCCCGCAACCCCGGCAGGCTTCGGCCCTGGCGGGCCCCTCCGCTTATGCTGACATCTCTTTGAGGCGCGCATGGAACACGAACGCGCCGCCGACATGGCCTGTCGTCGTTAGACGGACGGACTGCTAGCTAGCCCATAGCTAACCGTCCACAGGCCCGCGTCTACGGTGGCCGGTAGCCACCACGTGGCCCCCGACGCCCGGTGCGTCTCCCGAGGCGGCTGGGCAGAGAGGCTCTTTCTCTCTCACGTTCCGCCACCTCCTTTGCTAGCATGACTGCTTCGCAGAAGGAGGTGACGGCTTCCCATTCCGTCTCGCTCCGGACCATGGATTGAACCAGGGCCGGACGCGAGAGGTCGCCGCCGCCGATCGCCGCTACGAGGACACGGCGGTGCTCCGCCCACGCAGGGCAGACTTCCACCGTGTGCTCTACCGTGTCCTCCGGTCGATCTTCGCAGTGGAAACACCCGGGCGTTTCCTCCCACCCGATTCGGTGCAGGTACCTCCCGAAACATCCGTGTCCGGTGAGGATCTGCGTCAGGCGGAAGGTGAGGACGCCGTGGTGCCTCTCAAGCCACTCCTCAAAAAAAAAGACGGTCTGATTACAAAACAGTTGTTTAAAACACATTTTTGCAGGAGAACATATCCCTTAAACAGCTGTTTTTTAACCGACTTCTAAACAAGGAGGAGGTTCTCAATTCGGATGTTTCTGTTTTTTTTTATGTTTGTTAGCGCATAACTTCGTCGCTTGCCAACTGATTTGAAAAATTATTTTTTCGTTGGATAGGGTATACTTTTCAAATGGTCCCGAAGTTACCAAGTCGGGATCTGATGATGGAATCTTGGCGAAATCGAGATACTCTTCAAATTTTGTAGGAAAACGTACAGCGATTTTGGTATTTTCTACCACAAGTAAAGCATTTGCGTTCGACAAGAACCATTCTCCTATAAGATCTGATGATGAAGCCAAGAGTCAGGCACCGGAACTCCATAATGAGATAAAATGTATCGTAGTCGTGTTTGGGCTTGTTGTAATTGTTACGGTATGCACTTTCCATGTGTACCAAGCACACGTGAACCAACAAAAAGTTAAAAATAAAAACTTTTATGCAAAAAATAAAACCACCTTAAAAAAAAAACAAAAATGTCAGAAATGACTTTAGCTTCTGAAGTCGGTGACCAAAAAATTCAATCAATCAAACAAAGGTCACCGACTTCAGAAGCTAAAGTTATTTATAAGTATTTTGTTTTTTTTAAGTCGGTTTTATTTTTTGTTAGATAATCAGACCGTTATCTTATCAGTGAACCTGGACCTTCGAATAGGAAACTAACTGCACATTATGACCAAATCCTGAACAGATTAAACATGTCAAGTAGTAAAAGAATTAGTAGAGGATCCCCTTAAGAACGACTTTCACCCATTTGACAACCGGGTGAAAATTACATTTTAACAAATAAAATATGTTTGTGAACGTGTTACACTGGGTTGCCGCAAAAAAATGGTCATGGCTTTAAAGCCTGGCTACCGTTATTTATAACCAAATTTTCACGAGCAACCCTATACTTCTCTACTCGCAATAAAATAGGTACCTGATACCTCCCGGCAAAGCCCTTCTCATCGCCTCCAGGGGTTTGATCAGCGCGCGGAAATCATTGCCAGGAGATTAGGTAAAATTTATTTGACCTAGAAAACGCTTGGTGAGACTTTCATGGGAAATAAAGCCGTAATTTTGTCTAATGTATGATCGTCCAAGCTCAAGGACAAAAAAATTAAATCAATAAAACAAAGGTCACTGACTTCAGAAGCGCTTGCAGATTTTTCGCATTGATTCCGGTTGGAAAAGGCTTAGGTAATTAAAGCACTGTAATCTAGAGGTTATAAGGAAGAAATCAATATACGTTTCATTATTAAATGCAACAATTTATGTGGGTGGCATAATCTCCGAACAAAAAAAATATCTACTTTCAGCTCAAGATTTTTTTTCAAAGGCAAATAAAACTTAATTCAGAAAAATTGTATATAATAACATTAGTAAGCTATTCACAAATGTTAAAAATAAACATACCTAAAAATGTTATCATTTGCAGCGACAGCATAAAAAAAAACATTATTCTGTTAAGGAAAATGGTAAAATTCGAAAAAATATCTTGGTTAACTCAACGGTTATTTTATTGTTCTTTTTCAAATTAGTTAGGTATTGAAAGTTGGGTAAGCTAAGCTACCTTCACGACACGCTGTATAAGGGTTCCGTTTCTTAACATATGCTAATGGACTGCTAACAATAGATTAGTAATACCTGTTTTCCTGTTTTTCTGATATCTAGTTATTTTCCTGTTGGATTAACCCAGTATTAACCTAACTATGGAGATTGACTAGAGAACCGTCTTCTTAGTTAGTTTAGAGCGTGCTGAGTTTACTGAAACTGTTTTTTTTTTCTTTGTGAATTTAGAGGTAAGATTCATAGCTCATTTTTTGTTTGTGTTACTTAGATGTGTTTTATATATTTATTTATTTACATGTCTTAATTGAGATAGGGTCAACAGCGGGTCCCAAAATAGGTACAGCCTGTATCTTGGTGACCCAAACACAAAACATTACTCGAGGTTTTATATGTGGTTTTAGTACTCATAAAAACCACAATCTTCACTAATTAATGTATAAACATTATTTGTTTGCATTGCAAGGCAGCACATAGTGAGACTTTACTTTTTTTATATCACCATGTACCTATTTTGAATTTGAAAATGTAGTTAAAGGAATGGTAGACTATTTCTTTAATTTTAATTTATTTATTTCGGATAACTGCAGTGATCTACATTTTGTTCGTATTAATACAAACAGATTATAGTGTTGGTAGCATTGAAATAAAAATAGTTTGAACAAACAGGAAAACCTGTGTCCTTTCTAATTAGCCTGCGCACAAAATGGCTGATAAATTAGAGTAGGTACCTCCTCATGACCTATAGCTCTAATCCACAGCCCTCAGGATATAGTTGCGACAACCCCGCACTGTGCCAAGCAGCGAAGCAAGTTTTTGACGTATTATGGCTTGAAAACATTTTTCTATCTATTCAACGTCTTTGTACTTCTGAATTTCATGAAGTTACAGGTAATACTAGATTGAAGGTTGAAGTTAAAGGTTTCTTCTTTAAATGTTAACTGTTGTTGCTGTTGTTGTAATAGAATACCCCTTAATATCCGTTAATTATTTGCACGGAGTAAAAGCACTTGAGCATTAACCTTTTGACCGCCACTGTCGTGTGTAGACGACAAACTAAAATGTGCCTAGCAATCCACGGTGGCGACTGCGTGACAGAATTTTATCAAATATATAATATCGAAATTTTAAATAAATATCATAAAACAGCATTGTTTTGTTTATTTCCCTTTAGTCAATTATGTACCTAGACTCTTCTTAATTTATTTCATGGGAATTGCTTTTGTTAGATTTCATCTTTAATAACGTAAAATGAGAAAACCAGTCATTTACGACGCCACAGTCATCATAACAAGACACGTAGTGATGTAGGAAGTAGTCAATATAACAAGAAGGCAACCTACGTTAAATTTAATTTTCTCTGAATTCTGCACTAGTGATTAATCAATACATTTGCTATTGAACTTTTATGTTTGAGAAATCAAGCTTTTTTTTAATACTGGAAAAAAGCTCTATAAAAGTCGAGTGTTAGTTGATTATCGATTAATTGTAACGACTGGAATGCCCATCTGTATCACATTGTTGTATTGTCTGTGCCAGGGACGCCATAGTCGTCTATGTTTGACAGCCCCATGACGTCAAACGCGTTTTTTTTAAATAGAGTAGTTCCTTGTAACTGTTATTAAATTTTATTAGTAATGGATGCGGTCATCCATTATTAACATTTTATATAACCACTAGCTGACCCGTGCCCACTTCGTGGGGCGGTGCAATGTTGCAATGCTTTCACTCTTTGGTTAGCGAGCCACTGCGAGCGCTCAGCGCTAGTCTCCCTATCCCTTGTTGCCGAGACGTCGCTGCGCACGTTCAACGCTAGATTCTCGAGCACGAGTCCGTACAAAGCATGTTCTAATGCGGTTCGTGAATGGACGGCAGTATTTTGCGATTTAGTAATTTTATTATTATCTTCGAAACTATTTATCCAATTGACATACTGTTTTAGGCAAATTGTATCTCTATGATGTTCTTGTAATCATAATACAATTTTTTTCGACAAGGTTTAATATTTTGTTGTTTAAAAAATCGTCCAAATGTATGTACGTCGAAAAATACTTTTTTTTAACACATAAAAGCTACTATATCTGCTAAAATATAAAAGATAGAAATATGGTGTTCCGGACTTTTTTGTAGAACTATTCAAAGCGGACCAGGTTGCCATACATTGTTTTCAATTATATACAATTGTTAAGTTGTTGGCAGCGCATGCAAATAACTCTGTTGTAAAAGCTATTTTTTTCCGCCCGGCTAGACAAAAATTGAAATAGGTCGGCTAATATGCATGATATCTTAATAATTTATAGCCTATAGCACTCACGAATAATGTAGCTTTCTACCAGTGAAACAATTTTTAAAATTGGTTCATTACTTCCGGAGATTACCCCTACATACAAACTTACAAACAATTTTACCTCGAATGAGGTCTTACAGAATCAACTTCGAGTCTGAATCCGCTGTGAGTTTCTTGATTGGCATTCTTAAAACTCTGTTGATAATTCAAATCTACATTAGCGCCACCCTTGCGAGCGTAGTTGAACTAAATTGACATGAAGATTTTGACTGTAAGGTAATTCTACCGTTGGTTCTCGTGACTAGGTGATGCTTATAGAATGTAAAATCAAGGTCATTTTGAACCTTATGCGAAGTGAGAATGAATAGGAATGTGAGACGCGAGTTGTTGTTAGAATTTTACAGAATCGACCGGCTGGTACCTAGGATTTATCGATTAACTAATTATTTTTTGTTTAACTTTTAGTACATGATGTCTCGGGGGTTTTTAAATTAAGTTTTATTTGTTGTAAAAAGTTTTTCTGAGATGTCATCTGTATTATTTGTTGGCTTTGATATTAGAGTACCAATATTTTACTCATATTAATTTTTGAATTGTATATAACGTAGGGTTATTAAACAAATATTTTATTTTTATTCAAAACCAGCCAAGTGCGAGTTGGACTCGCGCACTGAGGGTTCCGTATAATTTTGTAGGTATTTTGTTATTAAACTACATAATATTGTTTTCAGATTTTTCTCTTTACATGTGTCATAAGACATTGCTTCTTGCCAAATTCTTGCCAACGGGAACTACCTTAAAGGTTTTCGACCTAAAACCTAAAGGATACTTCCGGTTGACCTAGAATTGTCAACAGCCACTGAAAAGATAACCGCATCGAATCCAATAATATCACCCAATCTGTAAATAGTTGAGTAAAGATTTGCCAGGAAAAAAAACTTACTGATTCGTTTTTGTTCTAGGAGTTAAAAATGCATAACGTTGGCCCTGATCCATGCCCGGCCACATGTCCATCCTGCAAAACAAGAATCCTAACGAAAGTAGTCACGAAAGTCAGCATGGGCAACATTTTCATGGCATTGTACGCAGGTATACGCGCGTAAGTATCAGTTTGCTGTAGCAGTACTCATTATATTACTACCTTTTTTTGCGGCTTGACCTGCTTGGATGTCTGAACAAAAAGTTAGTTAAGAGCCCTCTTACAGTCCACTAGCGCCGCCAATCGAAAAAATGTCATAACTCGTAAATAGAATCAAAAATACAAAATATGTTCTATTATTACTGTGGAAAAGGCAATAACGTAATTTTATAACACCTCGTCACCACTTGAAATATAGCTGTTTAGCTAAATCGTGCATTTGTAACAAAAACGGCCGTTTATGTTTTGAATGCACGATTTAGCTAAACAGCTATATTTATTTTCAAGTGGTGACGAGGTGTTATAAAATTACGTTATTGCCTTTTCTACAGTAATAATAGACCACATTTTGTATTTTTGATTCTATTTACGAGTTATGACATTTTCTCGATTGGCGGCGCTAGTGGACTGTAAGAGGGCTCTTAAATAAAACTTAAACTTGGCAGAATGTAGTCTCCAAAACCGATTTCTACGTAAGGCCACGGGAGCCCCATGGTACGTTAGGAATGAGCAACTTCACGTTGACCTCAAGATCCCCACCATCCAGCAGTGTATGAAGCGACTCACTAAGGGTTTTTTCGATAGGGCCGAAAAACACCCAAACCCGTTAGTCGTTTCAGCAGCTAGTTATGTCCCCTCCGCGATATCTAGGATCCGACGCCCGAGGTCCACCCTCCTCCAGCCCGATGACCCCATCACTCTCTTGCAGGAAAGTCGTAGGGAAACCAGCACTCTCAGAAAGCACACAAGACGACACACATACAAACCCCGAATCCGGTCTCGCCGCCGAGGCACGCCGCGACCCCCCAGTAATATCATTACTCCCCGACCCTTGCTCGACGAGCCAGCCCGCGACGCTGAGCATGTAACGATGATAAACTCCCTAATTAATAATCCGACCCAGCCTGTCCCTTGCTGCCCTCCCGATAATGACGCACTAAGTCGAGGCCCGAACCCCACAGGGGGTGCCCTTAGTGATCGTCATTTAAATGTAAATATTTTTAGTTTGTAAGCCCTGGCTGGGGGCCTTTTTTTTTTTTTTTTTTTTTTTTTTTTTTTTTTAGCCATAAAGTAATTTTTTGGCCACCCACAGGATAGTTCGGTTAAGTAGTTAAGCAACCTTATCGAGTTGCAACTACGAGTGGTCATTCCTAAAAAAAAAAAAAAAAAAAAAAAGCAGAATGTAGTGTGCATAGCATAAGCATAATGAGCCTATAATCCCCACTGCTGGGACACAGGCCTCCTCTCTGAGAGGGAATAGGGTATAATACACCACGCGGGTCCAGTGCGGGTTGTGTCTGTCTGACATGTCTTCAAATGTAGTAACCAAATATATATTTAATTTCAGATTCACTTTGTTATGCGCGTGGATTCCGATCATGATCATGAATGCCTGTAGAAAATCGGATCACTACTGCCCCAATTGCAACAATTATTTGGGAACCTACAGTTCGATCGATTGATAATTATGTACCTACCTTTATTTTTAGGTAATTAATTTAAACATAATGTATGTTTTGTTTAACAAATGAATGATGTAGTCTAATTACTGCCCCTGTTTACGCCTCTTAGGACTACTTGCTTTTTTACGATTATTCACTATTTTGTTAAGAAACTCATACTATAGTATATTTTATAACGAGGGACTAAACGAAGCCATTATATACCCGAGGTAGTTTGACTCCCGAGCTTGCGAGGGAGGCAATGAAAGAGGGTATATTATATTGGCGTTTAGTCTCGAGGTGCAAAATGTACTTTTCACTTAGAGTGCGAGAAAAATAGTCATTTAAAACTGAACAAATTTACACTCGATAAAAATTCTGAACTGAGCAGTCAGTTTTTTCTTCTATCAGGTCAGTCACAGATTAACAATTTAAAACACAACACTAACTTTCAATATTTTCGCAATGAAGATGATTCACACTCCACGGATAATTAGTACCTACATTACTGCAGCGGCTAGCAACAGAGGCATTGCTTTTCAAAATCAAAGACGCACACAAACAACCATAAATTTTTCTCGCGTTGAAGAGTTCATTTGTTTTTTTTTTTTCAATAAACCGCTTTCTATTTGCATTACAATTCTAAATTTAAATAAAACCTTTGACAAGTTACTCTTTTGTCACCATGTTTCAGAGTAAAAGCTCGTTCCATTTTTAAGTTACTTTTTACTCCCTAGGGAATAAATGGTCACTTTAATCCCGCTTCGTAGGGCTATAACGGCGTACTTTTAGAGCATGAGAAGTGAAAAAACTGTGATTGTTTTAACAAGAATATTATTTTGTTTGAGATGCTTGCCACAGGTGTCTAGGATAGCACGTGTGTCTAGAGATTTTAAGCGGTTTTTGTGTGATTGTTGTTATATTTGTGACTTGTTTCTGTTTATTTGTATTGTCATTGTGTTCGTAAACAGGTGAGTACTGTGTGTTGTATTGTTTTTTTATACATAAACACCCAAAATGGAGAGAAATAAACCGCCAGACCCTGACCCTCCTGATATCTCAATTTCCCCAACATCATTGACTCCGAACCCTTTGTCGCAATTTGCGGATGTTGTTTGTAGTGTTGCTGAGATGGATGAATCTCAACCTCAAAACTCTCGTAAACGTCCCGGTAATGAGGAAATATTGTCACCATCTCCTCCTAGCAAACAATCCAAAACCCAAATCGGTCGTACCAAGTACTCGGTCATGGATAAATCCCCATATATCGTTCATGTTACTCGTGTTGAAACCCAGCCAAACTCAGGGACCACTTTGCACCCAGTGAATTTTGGAAAATTTTTGATTATTAACAACATTGCGAACATTGTTCGTGGTGGTGTTAAGAGAGTCGGCCGAAACCGCGTGTCTGTGGAATTTACATCCCCTCAGGATGCTAACTCATTCCTAATAAACGGCTTACTGGCAAAATATGGTTACTCTGCTACAATCCCGACATTTAACATCACAAGGATGGGTGTAGTTACTGGCGTGCCCTCTGACCTGAGTGAAGAAGAAGCTACAAAATATTTATCGGTTCCTTCAGGATGCGGACCAATTCTTAAGATCCGCCGCATTAATAGGAAAGTACTTAAAGACGGTGTGACTGAATGGAAACCTACCGAAACTTGCGTCATCACTTTTGATGGCCAAGTCTTACCACCACGAGTCTACTGCTGCTACACATCCCTTCTTGTCGAGCAATACATCTTCCCCACCATACAATGTCGCAAATGCTGTAGATTTGGTCATGTGGCTAATTTGTGCAGATCTAATCCACGCTGCGGTAAGTGTGGCCATGATCACCCCGGTGATGGCTGCAACATTACTGAACATGAGGCTTTTTGTATATTATGCTCGGGGAATCACTTCGCCAATAGCAAGTCATGCCCCGAGTATGGTAGGCAGAAGGCTATCAAGACAATGATGGCTGAGAAATCGATGCCTTATTCTGAAGTTAGCAAAATTATCCCAACAGTGTCCCGCAATTATGCTAACGCTGCTAAGACTCCGATTACTCAGTCATACCGCAAGACTGTTGTGTTGAAGCCCAAGTCCCATGCCCCTCTATCCCCGTCTTATGACAAATTCGCGCATCAACAGCTAGTTAATGATCCCCAACCCTCACAGCCTAATGGCTGTGCTCTTAACCACAATAATGTACCCGCTAATAATACTATCTCTATAATAGAACTCCTAGTAAAACTCTTACCCACTCTTATTAACTCTTCTTCTTCAAATTCACAATTACCCTCCAACGTTGTCAATGAACTTATTACTATACTTTTAAACATTAGAAATGGCGGCTCGCCAAGTATTCCTGCAGTGGAATGTGAGGAGCGTGTTTCATAAAAAACACGACCTCATATTTCTTTTAAATAAGTACAAGCCATTGGCTTGTTCTATAGCTGAGACTTGACTTATTCCAAGTCTTAGCTTCCGTATGCCACACTACAACATAATCAGATGTGACAGATCTGATGGCTATGGAGGATCTGCCCTATTTGTAAACCATAGGGTTCCATTTTCACCCCTATCCCTACCATCCTTCTCAGGTGATATGAGTATTGCGGCAGGAAGGGTTGAAGGCATCACAGTATTTTCAATTTATATTGCTCATCCTCATCGTGACTTTTTAGTTATTTTAAAAAACACTTTTACCAATACCCAGGGACCAATATTGGTCATGGGCGACTTCAATTGTCACCATTTCAGATGGGGATCAGAACGCTGTGATGCCTTTGGTGTAGCTTTGGTGGACATTCTGGACGACCTAGATCTCTGCATTATAAATAATGGCTCTCCAACACGCAGATCTCCTCCTGGACAACAAAAGAGCTGTGTGGATTTGACATTTTGTTCAGTTGAGTTGGCTGCTTCAACCCATTGGGAGTGTACAACCCTATCGCATGGTAGTGACCATTACCCTATAGTTATTTCGTTACTTAATAAGACCTATTTAGAAAAAACTTCTCCTCCACTCCTGAAATACAACTTATCCAAACCAGATTGGTCTAAGTTTGCCTCAGTAATGGATGAGAAAATCAGTATTCTTCCAAATTTAGATTCAAGTTTGCCAGATTCTTCTGGTCACTACCATGCTGAGAGTTGCTATGAAGGCTTTATTGCGGCCATTTCCTCTAGTGCGGATTCTTGCTTCCCACTAAAAAACAGTGCGCGAAATAAAATCCCCTCGCCTCCGTGGTGGGATCAAGAGTGCACTTTGGCAGTTAGGTCAAGAAACAATGCGGAAGAGCACTACAATGGTGAGATGACAACAGAAAACCTGTTGGAATATCTACAAGTAAATGCTAGATCCAAACGCCTTCTCCGTAGAAAGAAACGTTCAGGTTGGGTTAAATTTTGCACGTCTTTATCTCCCTCCACCCCAATTTCAGTAGTGTGGATGAACGTTAACAGGTTTAGACGTGGTTGTTCTCCATCAATCTCCTCACCAATCACTAGGGAAACAGCTGAAAGTTTTTTCGACAAAATAGCGCCACCCTATGTTCCCCTTCCTTCTGAATGTCTTGTTGTACCCCCAGATAATATATCTGTGGACCCTTTTGATGCGCCATTTACTTTAGAAGAGCTGAATGTGGTACTCAGTCATGTCCGGGACTCAGCTCCGGGCATTGATGGTGTGCCATATTCTTTTATCAGCGACTCTGGAAATAAGGCTAAACTTTACTTTCTAAACATTTTAAACTTTTGCTATAACTTTGGGTGGGTCCCAGACCAATGGAAGGTACAAATTGTCATCCCTCTGTTGAAACCAGGCAAGCATGTAGACGATCCGAATGGATACAGACCAATTGCTCTGGCCTCAGTCTTGGCCAAACTACTGGAACATTTGATCAAAAATAGACTAGAATGGATAGTTGAATCAAGAGATATACTGCCGTACTACCAATTTGGTTTTAGGAAAGGTCTCAGTACAATGGACAGTATCGGCGTTCTAGTTACGGATATCCGTTTAGCGTTTTCTAAAAACGAATCCGTTGTTGCCGCTTTCCTAGATATATCCTCCGCATACGACAACGTTCTTCTTCCCGTTCTCAGGCAGAAACTGCACCAGCTGAGTCTTCCGGCTAAGATGGTCGAATGTATATGTGGACTTACCATGTCTCGCTCATTGGTTCTGAGAGTTCAGGGTGAGGATTTCGACAAAAGGCAGACCTGGAAAGGCCTTCCACAAGGATTCGTCCTCAGTCCTCTCCTCTACAATCTTTACACAGCCGATATGGGAACCTGCTTAAATAGTAACTGTCACATCCTACAATACGCAGACGACTTAGTTTTGTATGTGACAGATTCTTCCATCATAGACGCAGCGTCATCCCTACGCCTCTCTCTGGACTCTTTGAACCAGTGGCTTTTGAGCCATGGTCTGGCTCTATCCGCACCGAAGAGTTCGGCGATGGTATTCTCTCGTAAAAGATTGGTTCCATCCATCTCAGTGGACATTTCAGGCAATGATATTCCAGTAGTGAATAAAGTAAAGTTTTTAGGCGTTACTCTAGATGCAAAATTAACCGGTAAACACCATATAAATTCATTGTTAAGTAAATGTGAGAAGGTTATCTCGATTTTAAAAGTTCTTGCGGGTGTATGGTGGGGAGCCCACCCCTACACCATGAAGCTAGTATATAATGCTCTGATTCGTAGCGTTTTGGACTACGGTACGTTCCACTTAGTTCCATGTAACAAAGGGGCTCTGTCTGGACTTGACAGACTTCAGTCCAAGTGCCTTCGGATCGTCTCTGGTTGCATGAAGTCGACACCCGTTAATGCATTGCAGGTTGAGTGTGCTGAACCTCCCTTGGCCCTAAGACGGCAATATCTGGCCTCCCGTTTTTTGTCTAGAGTACTATCTAGATCTTCCCATCCTCTGATAGCCAAATTGAACGAGTTAGACGCCCTATGCAGAAACTCAAAATTCTGGAAACATAAAGAATTCCCCTTAATTTTAAAAACGTTTCGCCAACTCCAAAATTTAGAATGTCCAATCGTTAAGTATCCTAGTCTACCCCTTTTCCACTTTGCCTATGAAGTCCTTTGCTTCAATCCTAAAATATGTTTTGATATTGGCATTTCTAAAAAGTCCCCCTCGGCAAACTCGGCCTTCAATGCAGTGGTGGGAGAGCGATGGTATGAATTTCAACGGTTTTTTACAGATGCCTCTAAATTTACTGACCTCAGTTACACTGGAGCTGCGGTTTACTACCAAAACTCCAGAATTATTTTACAATATAAATGCACTAAATAATCTTCTGTGTTTACGGGCGAGTGTGTGGCTTTATTAGAAGCATGCCTTTTCATAGAGTCACACCACAACATTGACAAAGCCGTAATTTTCACTGACTCTCTTAGTAGCTTGCAAGCCTTAGTCCAAAACCCTTTCAAAAGTAAATTGCACAGCTCCCTTATTCTAAAAATTAAAAAGTCGTTATTTACTTGCGCTGGTAATCAAAAAGACGTTCAGTTAGTTTGGATTCCCAGTCATTGTGGTATTACGGGCAATGAATGTGCTGATACATTGGCTAAAGACGCTTGTTCTTCAGCAACAGCTGATCTCTCCTACAACACTCACCAGGGATATGACTTGCTGAACTTGCCAAAAATTAAACTCCAATCTTCATGGCAGGAACAGTGGAACGTTACTGGTAGGAAAAAGGGCAGGTTTTATTACGCAGTGCAACCAACCATTAGACCAAAACCTTGGTTCTATGGGTACAAAAAGGTCTCTAAAACCGTTACATCCGTCCTATGCAGAATCAGATTAGGTTTCTGTTGCACTCCTGTTTTTTTGCATAAAATCCACGCACGTGACTCCTCTCTCTGCGAGTGTGGGTTAGGAGAGGGTACTCTAGACCACATTTTCTTTGATTGCTCAAACAACATCCCACCTCTTGATTTATATAGCCGCCTCCCTAAACTCAAAATCCCCCTCCCGATTAATTTTCCGTCCCTCCTAACATTCTCTTCCTCCGAACTGCTTGTGGCGTTGATGATTTTCATCCGCCACAACAGTATAAAACTATAAGCCGTTTCACCAAATACTCTGTCTGTGTTGTTGTGGTATATGTATGTTTTAACAATTATAATATTTATTTATTATTTATTTTTTGTTTGTTTCAGTCTGCTACTAACCAACAAGTCCAACTGTATCAACTGTAGTTTTTACTTTTTTATTTTACTTTTTTCTTAAAACACCCACTTGCCGTTCCAGTTCACTTTCGACATTGGCAGAATAGTCGACATCGGCTTCAATTGCCATTCATAAAAAATAGAATAGAATAGAATTATTTTGTTTATGAAATTATGACTATTGTAACATTTTAATCAACAATATTAAGGATTCAATACGCTGGTGATCAGGGCGTCCAAAGACTCGAGAGATTTCAGCTAGTTTTTTTTTGAAATAGAACAACTTTCTTGGCCATTGCATTGTACTAGGTAAGTATTTCTTTTTGACTATCATAAAACTTGAAATAAAAAGATCAGCAAAGCGAAGGTTAGATGTTGATGGATAGAGATGGAGAAGAAGACCAAGGAAACTATGGACGGTGAATGATTGCGTGACGATTGTCAGTGGAGAACAGAAGAAATGATGCGTCAAGTTACATGAGACAAGGACAGGAAAATGATGATGATGACGATGATAACGATGAAAATGAAGGCTAAAAGTTAAGGCGCTTAGACGAGCTAAATTAGCAACTCTATTTGTGGTGGTTCAAACTTCGTCAGAAATGCTGTTAGAATAAAGTTCTAATCAGCTTGCACTACAAAGTGGTTTTTACGTCAGCCACTGCGGGCCAAATAGCGCGAGTGGAGTGGTTTCGATCGATTTACAAAAAAACTATTGATTGGATTAAAAAACTAAAACAATATCATGCTAATATATTGTTTGTAGAATTATTTGCCAAAAAATCAGAATGATCGCATATATATTAGTATGTTTTTTATTGTTTGAAAGATATTTTTAGAGATAAGTTCGTGATTTCTTTTTATCGAGCCAAATTAATTGTATTATGTTTTCAGAACAGTATCATGCTAGCATATATGCTGAAGAATATCATATATATTTCCGGTCTTGTTTATAGCAGTGAGTCATATACTTTTAGTAATTATAAAACTCGCGTTTAGCTCATGTAATCGCCTTAAATACAGACAAGAAACAGCAAATGAACAACCGTTAGGTATCCATCTTTTAGCCGATCCTCCTTAAACTATTGGAATTGGTGGAGACCTTTACTCAATTAATAACAACTACGCAGATAGATTTGTATTTTAAAGCAATCAATCATGTATAATTTAATGCATTTATAAACAAATATTTGGCCTATGTTGATAACGACATAACAACTGATAACAAGGGTGTGATATCATTATTTATGTCTTTACCAACATTAACGACTTATTGTTTGTGTGATAAAAGTGTGACGAGTAACATCTATACTAATATTATAAGGCAGAAGAGTTTGTTTGTTTGTTTGGTTGAACGCGCTAATCTCAGGAACTACAGGCTCGAATTGAAAAATTATATTTGTGTTGGATAGTCCATTCATCGAGAAAGGCTTTAGGCTATATAACATCACGTTATGACCAATAGGAGCGGAGCAGCAATAAGAAATGTTGCAAAAACGGGGGAAATTTTATTGCCTTTGTGAGCTTTTTCTCTCTTAAGTGACGCAGACGAAGTTGCGTGGGTCAGCTAGTAGTATACATATTAGATTAAACATAAAATTATAATATTATGTTATAACATAATAATATGATTTCATCAAAAATCTAGCTGACCCGCGCAACTTCGTCTGCGTCGCATAAGAGAGAAAAACGAAAGGAAAAAAAGCCCCGTTTTTTGCAACTTTTTTCATTCCTGCTCCGCTCTTTATGGTCGCAGCGTGATGTTATATAGCCTAAAGCCTTCCTCGATAAATGGACTATCAAACACAAAAAGAATTTTTCAATTTGAACCAGTAGTTCCTGAGATTCGCGCGTTCAACCAAACAAACAAACAAACTCTTCTGCTTTATAATATTAGTATAGATAATGAGAAAACTGTAATTTTTACTCGTTTGTTCCTGAAGCAGGCTAATGGTTTATATCGATCGGATCTAATATCAGTATTGGATTTATAAATAGTTGGTTTATTCTCTATTTGAACTGAAACGCACTATTTTTCGTCTAAGGAAACGTATTTAGCCTTGTTTAAATCACGTTTTATTTGAACATAAAATATGTTGTTTTTGATGATAGCTGCAGCTTAAATTGGGAGCAAAACTTGATTCCCTAGTTATTCGCCAACCTATTACTGTGCCTGTCTTTCATAATCATAATATTTCTATATGCAAATTATTTTGGAGTTGATCCAACCTTTATTTGCGTAAACCCATTCATATTTTTAATCAAAAATAAGAATGAACGCCTGTCACATTTAGTTTAGCAATCATATCTAGTACAGCAGCAAACATGAATATGGAAATATAAAAACTGGCCACTAATCACAGTTTTTTTTTTGGTTTAAGTAAGTACACGAAAGAAGAAGTAATTTTATGAAAAATTAAACTTAAATTAAAGGTGGGCTTTTCTATGCCTATCTGTTTATTGGGTCAGTTTAGAATCTAGCTATCAGTTTGGCTCTAGCGTATTTCAATTGGCGTGCAAGAATTAAGGTTACAAAAGGAAATTATAATAATTATGAACTTAGCTGTTGTAAAGAGGCTCAGTGGTATTGACTCCGAATTACGAGTTACGTTGTGCTCACTCCGCACTCCAAGCTGATACAGCTCAGACAGCACACCCGCCCACCGAGCATTGTTGACCTGGTTTCCATACTAATGCTTGAAGGTACCAATAAGCTCAATAGGCAAGCTTATGGTTTCAAGTTTCTTCCATAATGTATCGTTGGTAACCAGATCTAAAGCCCTAGACAGATCCAGAAAGCAAGCGATAACAGGTGTTCTTCTTTTTGTGTATTACCTGACGGCCTGCTAGCGACACAGAACTGCTTTCTGTAGAAAGCCAAAACCCAAACTGACTGTCGTGCGGCACCAGACGTGTGTTTAGTTGTGCCGCAGACCATCAAGCACCTCCGGGACTGTGGTCGCTCGAGAAATAGGTCTATAGTTCCCCTTATCGGAAAGATCACCTGTTTTACTTTTAATATAAGGAACCATGACCAATACTTAAATTGTATAGCAGCGCCAAAGCCCTAGGGAAGTGAGGACCGGCGTACTGTAAATGCTCAAAACTGAGCCCGTCATGACCTAGGGACTTGCCTCTAGTCGTTGACCTGACTATCTTAGCTACATCTTTGGCACTGAAGCGCGTGCCCACCTCGCCACAACGTGGCTCAGCATCCAACACTACACAAGAGCTCCCCCCAACAGCCCACTCCCTCCCTCTCACAGGTAGGTATTGCAGTAGGTAGGTTCGGTTTAGGATGAAAAGCTAGCTGTGGTAATTGAATGAAGTTTGCTGATAAACAGCAATGAGCCAACTTAGGGTTTTTCAGACAAGAGGCACTTCACTAACGGCAAATAAACTGGCGACGCTTGCAGTTATCGCATGCCGCGTGAATCTGTTGCAGTTGGGGTCAACTGTAAGCGTCGCCACGAATTGACAGTAGCAGTCGACGGCAGTCGTTGTCAGGTGGCGACGGCTGCAGATTTTTCTACCGTAGGTAAAGTGCCGCTCCTCGGTAAGAATCGTTACCCCACAAGAGGCTTTGTGACTTTTTCTTCTGGAAACACAAACTTTAGGCAAGGCATTCGCTATCAAAGACTTTCATATTAATTCTAGACCACGACTTTTAACTGGGTTGAGATACTTATGTGTCTCCGTAGCTACAGACATATATGTATGTAAGTCTTTTGGTACTAAAGCTAGCGATATCGCTTTAAAAGTATTCGTCTGTCCAAGTCCTAGACAACTAGATACACCCAAACATTTGAACACAAATGAAACATTCTTTTTAAAGGTAACAGTGTGGTTTCTTCAACACGGATATTCAGCCAGCAGATTGAGTGTAACAAAAACTACGACATAATTGAACCCACAAAACTTCCTTGTACGATGTCTTTGACCTTGACCTCGGCCTGGACGCAGGCGCGGAAGACTAGTCAATGACGTCATCAAAGGCGCGTACTCCCCAATTTAGTAGGTGTCAAGCGATGCGTCATTTTCTACTTAGCTTGATGTCTCGGGATAATGATTTGTGTTCATGGGGTCGATCCATGACAACAGAGGCCCCTCAGAATCGAAGGTTAATGGTATCGGGGCCTAATCACTTATTACAATAGACAGGTAGGTTAACAAGATTAAAGGAAACATTCGCTTAAGGTAAGTAGGTATCCTAGTTTTTGTTCTTTTCTAGGTACATGTGACAGGGACTTTGTTGATATCAACGACAGCGTAGTGACCATAGTTCAATTTATTGAGGGTAGCTAAAAGGTCAGCCTTCTAATCCGCCACCGCTGCTACGGGGTTCGATTCCAAGCGAAACAAAAAGGTTTTTCGGATGATAAATTTATAATTAGCCGAGTTTTAAACTTTATAGTTTCCAAGTTTATTTGTAAAGAAAAAAGATAACACAATATAAAAATCACATACTAGTGATACTCTTTACGTTTGAAGTCAACTGAAACGCAAACAAAATTAATCAGAAGATCCAGCCAATATCTAATGTATTGGAAGCTATAAATAATTTTGTTCCCGAGCAATATGGACTAGGGAGCATTAGGCCTAGGGAAAGGGGTACGGGGGACGGTGATTACGTCAACAGATAGTCTGCCGCCAGGACTACGTCACACATTCATTCTTTTTTCAAATATCTTTTTTTTTTATCTACGAAATACTTTAGTGGGACAAGGCCGGTCCACACTATGCGTGTTGACAAGCCATTTATTTGTTCTCATGTAATTGTTTTTAAACAAGTTATTAATAAACCTAACAACTAAAGCAGGTCATATAAAAAACTGTAGCTGCTTTATTCATAAACTAGGTACAATGTAGAGGAAAAAGAATAGCGTCAGAATTAAATGAAACCAGTTCATTAGAATTAATTACAAGGAAAATTAAATTTACACAGAAATGGGTTATCGTCGAGATTTAATCAAGTTTAAACATATAGCAGCAGGTATTTGAGCATAGAAATTACAAAGAAAGGTTAATAAACTTTATTATTAATTAACTTAGAATTCCAGCTAGATTTTTAGTAACCCGTATTTTAGTTTATGATGTAACTGGGCATTTTGAAATAAGAGATTCTTTCAAGTGAGTTCGTAGATAACTATGATAATTATAGATTATTATGGATTCCATACTATAATAAACATAATTATAATCATTACGAATTAAATCGTAATGGTTCTATAACCCCTAATCCAATTAATTAAATAGCTCGTGTCTTTTTAAAGTGTACCTGGGGAAGTGGTTAGTGTTTCCATCAAGAAAATGACCGATTCGTTGCCAGCAGATTTTTTTTTATTAAAAACGAACCCATACCAATATAAGTACTCATGGAACTATAATAAATAATAAATAAAATAAAATAAAATAAAAAGCCTTTTAATTCACACCAAATAATTAACTAGTACCTTATTACAAATTATCAGTATCATAAAAGTTATAGTGTACAAATAATATAATTAATCAATTATTAAACTTATAAAAAGAAATCATCATGCATTGTAACGTACATTTTAAATAATTTTAATTTATTTTTACTCAAATTAATTATGATCGTATTATTATTATAATGATTGAATTAGAAATTATTATTATTATTTTAATTTGCGTGAACCCCTCTATTTGAGGGTAAAGGCCTCCTCCAAAGATACCCAGTAGTCTCTATACTCATGGAACTACGTGCACTAAATTACCTAGAAGTTTGGTAATGGTATTTGTAGTACATAACTTTATTTTACCTTTGTACCGATTTTTAACTCATATTACAGGAAAATAGGAAAAAAATCGCGAACGTCAACGATGAGTTCGCCTAGTGTAAACCGACCGTTACCGATGACTCACTCCGGTGTAAGTACTAATGAAATGAATCGTGCTGAGCCGACTACACAGTGCTGGCTCTCAGTATCGTGGTGATATTGCTAGAGGTTACCCGCACCATTTTGTTATTAAACAAGTGTACTTTCTGTTGTGTTAACGTACCCATAAATCTCTAGGTAAGTTCCGTGTTTATGCTCTTCACATTCCTCAAATAGTTTTTAGTCCAGATTTTTGACGCGTATTTTTTTTTTGTTCTATTTTAAAAACTCGGTGTTCACGGAAGTCGGTGAGGTTATTGCTTCTTAGATCTCGCGCGTGTGACGTTATTTAAGATGTTTTAGTTTCTAGGTGGTTTGCAAATGTGGTTATTGTGTGGTTTGTGGAGAAAGTGAGGAATAACAGGGTATTGACACTAGGTCTACTTATGTATTACTGTCTCCCCTACTATTACGTCAGAGGTAGTAACTTATTTGTCGGGAGCGGCACTAAGTGATTAATGTAATTAGGGTGGTGGTCACGAAGCCAGTATTTTATGACAAGGTCATCAGTTCAACTGTATTATCATCATCACCATCTGCAGCATGAATACATCCACTACTGGGTACTTATACGCCTCTCTTTTCTTGTGTCAATCTCCACGTTTCTGTGTCATCCTGGTACGGTCGAACAAGCTAATTGGTTTACAGTTTAACCCACAAATTACATTGTAAAGTGTAAACCAAATAGCTTCTTCGACCGTTCTTTCCCCTACCTCGCGTCTTATTTCGATTATATTACGGAACGATACTTCTATTCATATTATGCATTAAAATTTGTAAAATGTTAAAATTGCGGTCTGCAGAATGTTAATTACGTTAAGTACTCAAGCAGACGTAAACGGCTGAACAAATTTGGATGTAATTTATCAAGCACTTTACTCTATTTCCTGGTTGAACGAGTAAAAACGTTTTGAGATGTGGCTACTCATATAAATATTGCTATAAACAAATGTAAAGGGGAAATACCTAGAATTCTCTTCGTAATCTTTCGCAGTAAACATGACGTGTTGTTTATCTATTTATTCAATCGCACTTTATAATTACTAAGTATCTACCTGCCTGCTTACATATTTTTCCTGTTGCCACGATGTTATATTATATACATATTATATATGTACTTAGAATAGTCAACTGGTGTAGATACCATCTACCTTGTTTTGTTTAAAGAGGTTTTCAGAACATTTTGAGCAGATTTCTATTGTTTGTTTATGTATTTATTTTGGCCCTTCAACTATAACTACTCTATTAATAAATAAATAAGAAAATATTTAAAACTTAATCCTAAATGCCTCATCACTTGTAGAAGACCGTTTTATTATTATGCGCACAAACAGCTAATTAAACAACGAAGAAAAAAATTAAAAAAAATATCATTGTTCTAAAATGATAATTATGTTGATTGCATAACTTTGTTTGTTTATAACAGTTCCTGAACTGACAGCTCTTCACTGTCATTATATTCATGTCAGCCTATTCTGTCCCACTGCTGGACATAGGCCTCTCCCATGGCTATTCCCATCATGTTTACAATTTGTCCTTTCCAACCAATACGTCTATCATTATTATTACGTACCTATTATAAAACAAAGTCTTCCACCGCGTCTGTATATCTGTTTACGATCAACTCTAAAACTACTATACCAATTTTCATGCTGTTTTCACTAATGGATTGAGTGGTTCTTGAGGAAGGCTTTAGTATAAAATTGTTATGAGGGCGAAGCCGAGGGCATCAACTAGTTTAAGTTGAAATTCTCGTGTTCTAGTATTTTAACCTACATAGGCGTCACTTTCAAAACACAAAAGTTGACAGGAACCTGATGCGTGAACACAAATGTGTGTCTATTTTGAACACAATGTTTTGTTCACAAATCGATTGATGCTACGGACAATGCATCATACAGGCCGGTATTTCCGTTCTAATACGACCTCTTTACTCTGTATAGACACATTATAAAACATGAGAAAACGGGTATTTATCGCGAATTTACCTTTAATTTGGATGGAGTTACACAACCCAAAAATCCTTGCCCATGAGAAGCACTATTATAAGAGAATGGTTCGGGAAGCGATTGAGATCAAGAAGTACCCTAATTTCAATCGCGAAGACGGCTTCAAACTCTCTTCAGCTTGGAATCCAGTAATCACTAAGTGTACTCGTCAAGTGCAATCGCCTCAATATACGGACACTGTTAGTGTAGTGTGCTGTCCTAGTGTGAACCGGCCCTAATTAACATTTATGAAGATGAGTGAGGGTAGTTGAATAAACGCCTTCACTTTGCTGTCGCGGTACCTCCAATACTTCAGTCTCCCCGCGACCACGGCTGGTGCAATCTGGTCGAAACGTCGGCATTAGATTTAAGGTAAATTCGCGATAAATACCCGTCTTCATATGTTTTATAATGTGTTCTGATCGTGAAAGTTTAAAAAAGACAATCTGTATAGACAATCCAAAATATAGCATTTGAAGTACTACAAAGTTCAACTAACTTTTCGGTCGACCAACTCAATTAACGACCTTATGACTTAAAGGAGAAGGGTATATTTTACCTTCGCCCTAACATCGCTGTCAGATCCTTGCAACTCGCTTTTGCTCGCGTCTTTGCTCCCGTTATGTACTGAAAGTAACCCACGGGGGTGTTGTAGTTTTTAGTTGTTGTAGTTGTATTTCGTTTTTTTTTTATGTAGCGTTTTACTAAGTTTTTATTTTTAATTCATCCCAGTAGTTCCGAAAAGTTTTTTTATATTTTTTATATAATATTTATTCACAAATTTAGGACAACCATACAGAGTAACTTATTACCTCTACTACTACATATAAACTTGCAGACCTCTTTATAATATTGATATAGAAATAAATTCTTCATTCTACCAACTGCCAAAAAAAAATCATCGTATTACAACATATAATATAAAAGTAAGAACATAATATAAGTAAGGTCAAAATAAATTCAATATCTTACTTCTAAACTAGGTTTAGGTGGCTGCAGCTTGGAGAGATAGTGATTACCTAAAAAACAAAGCCATAATTATAGTAAATCAGTCAATATTTATAGTGAGCCTAATTTTTGTAACGATAAGGTTTCTGTTTGACTGTAAATGTCAGAACGAAAATAGCTCGAAAGGACTTTAAATAGAATTTTTTTTATTTTTAAATAGCCATAAACTTTGCCGTGTGGTTGAACAACATATTATATTGAATGGAAGAACCGGTTTTGTTTCGAAAAATGTTACATCAGATTAAGTAATTTGTATCTGTGGATGGTGAGGTCTGTTACCTCGTATCGTGGATCAGATATTTTTCTAAGAAACCGCTGTAGTCTGGTAATCCCTTGGATTCCTACGATTCCTCGACTCGCCTGAATTATATCAAAGTACATAATATGTTCTTACTTAAGGCAATTAGAATTTGAATGTTGCGGGCTACCCTGACGCTTGAGCGCGCATCCGAATATGCCTAATATTCGGACGTTGGAAATAGTAATTTGGCAATAATACTAAATGGAATTAAGAAATGTAGACTAAAATCTATACTAATACTAGCTGACTCGCGCAACTTCGTCTGCGTAAATTGAGATTTAAACTATCCTATCTCTCAAGTTGGATCGAACTGCACATGGTGTGCGAATTTTATTATAATCGGTTAAGTGGTTTAGGAGTCCATTGAGGACAAACATTGTGACACGAGATTTATATATATTAAGAATAGATTATAAAGCAGAAGAGTTTGTTTGTTTGGTTGAACGCGCTAATCTCGGGAACTACCGGCTCGAATTGAAGAAATCTTTTGTGTTGGATAGTCCATTTATCGAGGAAGGCTTTAGGCTATATAAAATCACGCTACGATTATTAAGAGCAGAGCAGGAATGAAAAATGTTGCAAAAACGGGGACTTATTTTTCTTTCGTTTTTCTCTCTTATGTGGTGCAGAGTGCGTGGGTCAGCTAGTATTATTAATAAAATATTTATATTGTATAAATTATAGATATAATCCAGAAAATAAACGATTTGCAAAAATAACACTTTTTGGCAAAAAAAAAACAAAGTTCTCCCGCCACCATATCGGGCGATAAGGTGGCGGGAGAACTAAGGCTACACTCCAGCTCAGCGCCATCTTGAACTGCCCACTTAATTTTGTATGCTGCTCTTGGTGTGTGGCCTACCTAACAAACCAACAGTTTACTAATTGAGCTATTGTTACTAACTTGTATAGAGTCGGCCTAAAGAATAGTAATGTTTTTCACATGATAAATGGCTATTCATGAATAGAATTTTAATAGAACTGGTTGATAAGTGGCGTTTAAAATTAAACTATTCTATTATTTTTTTATTGTTTAAAGAGTTACGAAAAAGGAATCCCTCCTCCTGGGTCTTAGGTCCATGTTCACCGATAAGATAACGGTCTGATTATGTAAAAGCAGCTGTCACTGTGACATGTTCCCATTCAAAAATGTGTTTTAAATAGTTGTTTCTAGATAATCAGACTATTATGTACGTTGGAACAAGCTATTTGGTTAACATTTCACAATGTAATTTTGTGAGTTAGACTGTACACCAAATCGCTTGTTCGACCGTACATTGGTATCGTACACGTTATCCAAATCCAAACTAATATTATAAATGCGAAAGTAACTCTGTCTTTCTGTCTGTCTGTCTGTCTTTGCTTCACGCCTAAACTACTGAACTGATTTGTGTGAAATTTGGTACAGACATAGTTTGGAACTTGAGAAAGGACATAGGATAGTTTTTATTACAAAAAATAAAATAAAAAATTATATTTATTGCGGACATACAGCGCCATCTATTGGTCAAGAGTCGGCAATGTGGGTAAAATCAAAAATCTGCCGGAAGTCACTATTCCACGCGAACGAAGTCGCGGGCAAAAGCTATATTCTATAAACAAAAATAGGGTGACATAATGGGCGGTCTTATCGCAGGAGGGAGTATCAGACTTTTACTGACCAAAACCCATCCATGTTCCTTCCTCACCCTTTATGTTCCAGGGCTACGGTATCTCTTTCAAAAAGTCCCGCAGCGTTGTAGACTCCCCTAAAAAAAAAAACAATCATCGACTAAAGTTTCAGTCAAATGAGTACGAATAGATCACAGTTAAACAGTTATGTCAGTGTCCGGTGTGTCCGCAGCCAGTCTGCAATCAGGTCCGTACGGGTTTTAACTCGGGTTTTTGATATTTTAAAATTATAAAACACGTAGGTACTTTTTATCAAATTATGTTGATAACAGATAAAAAATCGATTATCGTTGAAGGCGATGTACAAGGCCTCGCCCATTTGTTTACTTGTTGACAATGGATTTTTTGTATGTCTTTTGAAGGTACTATCGAATTCACTGACTGTCGACCACTTTTCAGCCATATTACTTAGGGCATAAGGGTGAGAGTAAAAAGGAAAAACCAAAATATTATGGGCTAACCTCCTCTTTTTGGAAGGGGGTGAAAAAATATCCTTATATCTATGACGTTAAGGTGCTGTCAATTTAATATGAAACCGTTCCTAATTTGAAGGTTTTTAATTTAAGTAAATAATATGACTAGGACAGCACTAGTACTAGTTAGGAATAAATGGTATGGAAAAATCCGTGGTGTGACAAATGAGAAAAAAAATCCTGTTTGTCATGCCAGTATGACACACAGGATTATATTCTGGTTTGGTCGAAAATGGTATTTTCAACACGTCGTGTACAGATGACTTCCCCTTACCTATTCTAATATTTATGGATCACTTACTTACAATATGGAATTACCGAAAATGATTCCATGAAGCAATGACTAACAAAACCAAGGTTTTTGTAAAAACTAAAGTTACCGGTTATTATTGCTTACACTAACGTCAATTAGTTAAATACTTCCTACTCACCAAAGAAATGTTTCTATTTTACCCATCAAGTTTTGTACCTCTGTCTTTTTCCATAGTTCTCTATAGTAGGTATTTATCATCTCATGAGCCGGCCAGGAAGGGATTTCCAGCCCTATTAACTTTCACATAATCCATTGGGGTTTCCTTACTCCGCCGCCATACTTTTCTGATTTATTTTATTGTGGGATCCAAGATCGTTAAACTCTTTCTTTGGGACTTCGTTGAGCTTCATTGTCTCGGCACTTTTCTGGTGGTCGCCACTGTTGATTCTGGAGCTACAGTAGTTTGGACATACTGTGGCAGGTTTGGTCCAATTTCATACAATCCATGCATCGTTTATTTGGTGCCCATTAAGATAATGCTGATACGATATTATACCCATTCGTACAAATATTTAATCATCATGAACATCATTAATGGGCCGCTGCTGGGAAACAGGTTTCCTCTCTATGTGAAGGAAAATGAGAGGCAAATATTTAATTAAAGCAGGAAATTACTACAGAATACCTACATCAAGGCCATAATTATCTATGTTTTTGAGAATTAGATGCGGGGCTGCGGGACTGTTCGAAAGAGATACCGCGGCCCCGGAACATATACGGCCAAGGAAGGAACATGGATGGGTTTTAGTCAGTAAAAGACGAAGATTATGGAATTAATCTACAATGTAAAAACCGATAGTTTGGAAATACAATGTCCTATAAAAGAGATAAAGCTTGAATAATACTAAGAGGGAAATGCTTAATTTTATAAATAAATGTTTTGACCCTATCGGTCTTGTAGGACCTTGAGGAACATAATGCAGAACATAAATTCAGACATCAAGGTCAGACAGAATATGTATGTATTGTTCCGTTGGGTTACATGATAATATTTATAAAAATAATTATCACTTTGATAGTGACGAATTTGAGCATCCGGTCACTGCATATGCTAGTTTGCCAACAGGAAAATGATAACGACAACGACTAAAAATATTTTTTTTATATGCAAAAAACATACTTTTTAGAGTTACTTTCAGTTATTCAGTAACCCAGTAACTTATATATAATTAACAACTGTTTTAGCATAATACCCAGCATTCAGTTAATAAGTACATTAGCGTTGTATAAAGGGTGTAAAACACCTCTTAACGAAGACGATAGGCACTAGTTCTCCCCGTCATTCTTATCATTTTTTGTTCTACACTACACCTGCGAACCTTCTAGTTACGGAGATATTGGGGGTCAAAGTTCTAACTTTTCGACAAGTTTAAAAAAAAAACAAGTTTTTATTGTAAGGTTTTTACTTAAGACACCTCTACGACCCCCGTACTATTCAATCCATCCACAAACACAATGTTTAAAGTGCGTTACATTGAGTTCTACCACAAAACATGATTTTTCATCCAAAAAGAAGTCGTTTTTCAGCAATATTTTTGCGTAAATTTACTAAGTTTGATGTACAAAATGCTTGGTTGACGGCTTCGTGATGAGGTGGTTTACACCCGTAGGAAGTGCCTTAAATCCTATATCTTAGGTTTAAAAATAACTCTTCCGAAGCCGAAAGGTATCCGCCCTCTAAAAGCTAAACTGATGGCTTGAAAAATCGTGAAAAAAATCATGACGATGATGTACATTTTATAAAATTTAAAGGAAATTTTATAACTGTTAAAATAACTTTATTAGTTTAGCAGTAATAGTCATTGAACTTGGGTTTCTACCAATTACAAAAAATACTATCCTTAGAATAAATCCTTAAAAGTGACCAAAATGAAGTAGTTGCTATAAAGATTTTGATGCAAATTACAATAATAATTCATTGTATAGTGGTAATACTGGTAATAGGGACGAAAAATCTTTTCTAAAAATCGTTTCATCTACTATTTTTGCTGTCATTTGTTCATCTTTGGCAGTCGTTACAGGTAGTCAGTGGCCCAAAAAAGTCCGACAACCAGTCTTACCAAGTGGTATTGTATTACCAAGTAATAACTGGGTTTTGGAGGTCAGATAGGCAGTCGCTCCATCCAACATAGTTGCGAAAAGGCTATGATATTTTTTTTTTGGGGTTTTGATTTCAATACATAGTTAAGAGAGATTACGCTGTTCAAGAAGTCAATTGTTACAATGTACACAATTGCTTCACGAGAAAACCATTACAATTTTTCTTCATTAAACAAAGCTATTAATTAATTACCAGCCATTTTTGTGATGACCCTGACGAGTAGTTAAGCTAAACTTCGCATCCTGACAGTAAAATGTAATTAACTCTTGGATATACTACCTATTAACAGTAATGAGATGACCAGCCATTGTGGTTGAATACAAGTCAATTCGAATAAGGAAAAACGAATTATATATAGGTATATTGTTCAATGATTTGTTGAATATAAATATAAATAAATGTTCTTTTTATTTCTTTGTTTTCGTTGAATACTTGCGAATGGAAAATGACATCATAGGCAAGTAGGCATTGTAGGTAATTATTTTTTTCATCCCGTTATTCCAATTTGATAAGGCGCTGGTCACAAAAAAAGTACTTATGTCCTTAATATTCACTTACTTACCCATTAAAGTTTTTTTGATAAATCTACATGTTTACAGAGTTATTGGTTAAGTCGACCTAGATTCGTAAAGTGGTTGTAGTGTGCATCATTTCTGACTGGTTTGGCTATCAAACACAAAATCACAAACTGAACCGCCGTTTTAAGAAAGAACATGAAATGATGATGATTTTATGTTTATTGTCCAATTATTTTGTAATTTATGCCTCAACTTTATTTGGAAAATAGACCCAAATAAGCGTTTTAATGTCATAATATGTAACCAAATAAAATACGTTACATGAAATATTCGTGGAAGTAAATATATACTTATACATGATTTTTGTGCTCAATCCACCATTTCCCTAAATTCTAACAGACTTTTACAACCTGAAACCATATTCAGGATTAGTGTGTTTGAATTGTTTGTATATGACGTCACTACCCGAGAAGCGACCCGGATTGTCGCCCCTGTCTTATTATTATTATTTGCCACACAAGTTTCCTCGTTTTAGTATATTTAATTTAATTTATATGGGTTTTTTTTTTCATCCTAAAAGGATAACATGACTAGAATCTAATCACGACACCTAATGATACCCTCATGGATCGGACAGTTTTTTTTAAACATTTTATAGAAAAACACAAACGTTTTTTGTGATCATGACCTAAATTCTCACAAGTTTAACATAACAGTTTTTTTTGAGTACACAGTAATTATTTTAACTTTAACTACTACAACAGTATCGTTACTTTAGAAAATGATTAAAAGATTGCTATTATCAGTATCAATGATAACACATTATCTTGATCCCCTTTGTAGGTCAGAGTATATAATGTACAGTCTAACAATTAATTTATAAGTAAATATAGAATATAGTTACCTCTATTATCATCGTAGCTTAGCCTTTTTCCGACTATTTTGGGGTCGATTTTCAGTCTTACCGGATCTAGCTGAATATCAGTATTTCATATCCGTTTTTGATGAAGCGACTGCTAATTCACCTCCACAACCCAGTTAGTACTAGGTAATGAGATACCTCTTGGTATGACAGGTTATTAGAGTTTCGGGCCATTGACTATATGAATCGGCCTGTCAAAGATCTACAAATGTCATCCGGGACCAATGGCTTTACGTGCTAGAACAAGGCCGCTCAACTCCAGATAGCATTTGTGAATAAATAAGTACCACAAGGAGAATGGAGACAAAGGTTTACCGAATAATTGCCTAAATAAATTTAAATATATTCTAATATTATGAAGAGGAAAGATTTATATTTTAGTATTTTAATATTTTTGTATGTACCGAATACTGAAAAAGTACTGGACCGATTTGAAAAATACTTCACTCAATGCAGAACATAAATATTTTGGACTTGATTCTACTTTTTATTTATTAAAACTTTATGCACAAGTAAAAACTGTACAAAGGCGGACTTAATGCCTTAATGACTTATAACTAAAATACAATAATAAATACATATATATGTCACCGTAAAATTGTCAAACACGTTATATTGTAATCTCTCTAAAGTCGCGAATTATTGTCAAACAAACATACTGCTTACAATAAAACGCATTATTTTTCATGAAATGCATGCGATGGTAGTCCACTCACGCGGTGTGGAGGGAAGGAGGGGTCCCCCTTGCCCAATGGTACCACTCTCTTGAAAAGATACTGTACCGTTCCTGAGAAATATCGATTAATATAACCTAACCTCAAAACACTTTATATTCCCCTAAAAAGCGTAGCCGACGGAGCCCCGCTTCGCGATGCCCTTATTTCTGATTGCAGGGTAGGAACGTAACTAACCTAACGCCAAGTCCCGATTATGGGGGCAGAGATACTTCCGTATGTTCAGTTGACAATAATTCGAGAGTTTACAATATCGCTAGAGAGAAACACGTTATATCGAAATATAACGTATTTGACAATTTTACGGTGACATCTACATACATAAAACAAAATACGAGTATAAAAAAAGGTTATGAGTAATTAACAAAAAAAACTACAAGTTAGTTCTGGGACGACTCTGCCAACTTCTTCTGCTAACTATCGTTCTCAGACTAATTAAACTACATTATCAAAATCAAAATTTTGACCCATCTTTAAATAGTGCTTGAATACTCGTACTTTATTGTAGGTACAGTCGAAAACATTTTTGAGTGTTCCATCACTATTACCGCTTACAATGTCACTTTGTTGAGACTCTCAGGGTTTTCGCTATAATCTTCATTCAGCATTCATTAGTGGACATTCTAAAATTTTAAAAAGTCATTAAGTCCGTAATATGGAGCATTTTGTTATCCTGCAAAAGCGTGCTCTAGTCTAATGACTAAAACAATTTGTGGTTTCTAAATATCTTACTTGTATTGCAAAACTGATAATGAATTGGTCAAGAAAAAAACAATCAAAAGCAGATTAGTGTGGTTAAGCTGTATAGGTATTTAATATTAAGTACCTTTTGTATTAACAGAAGTGTTCGAATTGAAAAATTATGTGATGGATAGTCCATTTATCGAGGAAGGGTTCAGGCTATATAACATCACGCTACGACCATAAGAAGCGGAGCATAAATGAAAAATGTTGAAAAAAAACGGGGTTTTTGTCCTTTAGTTTTTCTTTCTTATAAGAGAGCAAAAGGCAGACTAAGTTGTGTGGGTCAGCTAGTTAGTAATATACATTGACTTGAGTACCTACCTAACATTTTTACTAAGGACAAATATTTAAATAAAACAACGATCTATATTGTACTTTCCTATGAGTAACCTATACCTTACTCAAATTAAGCATAAACATTAAATCAGGTCAATAATGGAAAACTAAATATTTTTCCAGCGAAAGTATGACAATCTAGACCAACCTGAAAACATTCTAATCTAGTTGATCCAAGCTTATGTTTTTATAGCAAACACTTCATGTTTATAATTAAACATTTGCGAATAGGTATTCGGAATTTTGATAAAATATGTGTTATCTGATTATAAAATATTTGTGTTTAAACCAACTTCAACACAGTATTTTAATCAATATGGTTTCTGGTCCAAAAAGTATGGGGACATAGGGAGTGTGACGTCTAATAAATGAGTTATGCGTGCTGTGGTGGGGGATGCCCGGTAGAGGGAGCGCGGGGCAATGCGCCGCGCTCAGTCTAGTACAAGCAGTCCTAGCGACAGCACGCCTAACCCAGTAATATTGGAAACTGTGTTTTATTGTACAACCCTGACATCACCCTGATCGCTGCTGCTGCCTGGTTGCTGCTGCTGCTGCTTGCAGGTGGTTTTACTCCAAACCCTAACTAGCGTCGGAGTGAACATCACAGGGAGAAGGCGATATTTTATCATGTCGATTATAAGATCAATTTTGCTCACAATAAACGTTCTTTCTTTCCAGAAATCCATCATGAACATCGTACCAGTCGGTCCTGAGCCCTCCCAGATCTCATGCCCATCGTGCCGGGCCACCATCGTCACGAGGGTCGAGAGGAAGTCCACCACAAAGACCCATGTGATCGCACTCCTCCTATGTTTGTTCCTGTAAGTATCAGTTTATCTTGTAACCTTGATATTTTAAGTAGCATTTGGTTATCACTATCTCTAGGTACATATTATAAAACAACGTCCTCCGTTGTGTCTGTCCGTCTATTTGTTCGCGATAGACTCAAAAACTACAGCACCGATTTTCATGTTATTTTCACCAGTGGATAGAAGGGTTCCTAAGGAAGATTTTAGTATATAATTTGTATACTGGCAAAGCTGCGGGCATCAGCTAATCACAAAAATAAAGCTGAGTGCACTGAAAATATGGCCAGCGCAATATGTGGTCACTTTGTGGAGTACTTTTCACGCTTTAAATGCGGTTTTATGGTGCGTGTTCTGGATGGAATAACTCAATATTTAGTAGACGTAGAAATGCGCGCCTGCAAATGAAGCTACCCGAAACAGCAAAATTTTCCCAATCAATCTTGAACCTAATGTTTTATCGATAAAGTTGAAAACCTATTGAAGAAATTTAACAGAATGTAGTAGCTTGATGTGCTGGCGTCTGTACCGACAAACGTGTTAGGGTTCGTACACATAAACACGATAGGACGTCGTATCGTGGGAATTTATATCAAAACAGGTAGTACTACAATAAATCTAACAGCACAATACATCTATAGCGGTACTGAAAAAGAGATCGTATTTATCTTTTCTAAAGCACAGTAAAAACATAAGATGTGGGTTGACTTCAAACATAGATACCCACGATACGACGTCGTATTGTGATGTGTACGGGCCTTTAGAGACCCAGTTCTTTAGCGTCTTTTAAACGACTGTAAACTACGGATGATGTTAAGATAGCTATGACATTTTTTCTCGTATTTATTTGAGTGTTTTTAAGAGTAACACTCTCTCATACAATCACAATTGTGATATTTATTTTGAGCACTCCATAAAGAATCATACATTTTTTTTAATTTTGTGGATATACCGAAACCATGCATAATCACACATCAAAACTGAGAATTTAGATTTGTGAATAAAGCTAAAAAAAAGAAAATAAAAGGGGGAATAGGGTTGTTTACAGTATGGTCAAACTTCAACTTCAGGACATTACATGAGAACATCAAACACCTCGTTACACATTATCATGGCTTATATATTATTACAGCCACATTTTTTTGTCCTTGAATAAATAATTGTGATAGTCAGCAGAGAAATCTTATAATTATGTATCTTACCACAGTCACCAACATTTTAGTAAAGCGTGATTTGTGTTTATTGTGTTATTCTCTCAGGCTTGTTTACAAAATGTTGTCATATTATTTTTGTTACCAAGGCCACGTCTAGTGGACAGGTTATACAATTGGTCATAGATTAGAGAATCACACTTTAAAAACAATGCGCTTCTAAATTTTTATTACATAACTAGATAGACTCAAGTCGGTTATTTCTGAAGTGTTAGACAGAGAAGTATACAGTAGACACAGACATATTTTATGAGTTATGTTTTTATTCCACTACAGTTATGTTCACAAGTTATAATGCCTTGTCAGTGGGACAGTAGCTTCACCATTTTTTGACCTTCAGAAGTCCCTGTAAAAGTCTCACTGAAATAAATGCTTCGAGTTTGAGGTTCCCATGTAATGACCTGAAGTTTGACCAAAGTGTAGCACAACACTATTCCCCTTTAATTTTCATGAGATTGTTTTGCACACGTTAAGCACCTACATTTTATCGCAGTGCAAACATTAATTTGATAACCATATTTACCATGACGCATATGCTACGAGTAACAACTGTTGTGCTGAATAAACTCATAAAATTCTCGTAATTCCAGTTACCTTTAGATATGGTGTTATTGCTGTTACGCCAATATGAGAATAGGTTGTATTGTATAAACAATAGTTATCTACCTATGAATAGGACATTGGCGTATGCTGCCACAATAGTTCACAATGTATTGTTCTATGACAGAGCAGAATGATCCCTTCTGTACTTCAATTGACTCCATTGTAAGCCAGTATTTTACGTGGAGCAACTGCCTATATGACTTCCACAACCGAGTTAGCACTGGGAAATACGGTAAGACTGGTTGTCAGACGGGCCACTAACTACCTGCAACCAACTCCAAAGGGACCAACTCTACGGCAAAAACTCGGTACCTAATAGGTGGTCACCCAATCACGGAATAACCCAGGATAGCGCAGCTTACCCTGAAAATCGACTCGAGTGGCTTATATTATGTAGCTACGAGCTCCGCTACAAGCCAATAGATACAAAAATATAAAATCTTAAAGAAGCGCCAGGATAGCTAGCAAAATTAAAACTAAAAAAAAACGTTAAATCATTTGATCTTAGAAATAGTCATTCAATAGGATTCAACTAATGAACTTAGATACTAGAACTTTATAATTCTGGAAATACACACATCAAAAGTGTCTAGGGATCAAGCATTTTTATGCGGATTTCTTGAGATTGAGATGTGGCTTTGTAATAAATTTATGATTTTATAAATTTATATGGATTTTATAATTGATATTTTGGTGCATTTCATAATTTGAATCAGGAACTGTGAATCAAATTCGAGTAAAAGATGAAAATCAGCTGTCAATATTTTCCCTATAAAAACATACAACGCATTGAAGACATTATTAGTGCTACTGTTTCCCTACTACTGATTAAAACCAACGTTATTATGGAGCGGCGACGTCATTTAAGCAGGGAAGAAATGCTCAGAGCCGTGGGAATGATAGAAGCTGGTTCCCGGCAACGTACTGTGGCTTTAGCTCTGAATACAAGTCAGAGTGTTATCAGTCGACTTTGGACACGTTACCGAAGCACTGGTACCGTGGCTGAGCGCCATGGAGGACGGTATCGCTGCACCACACGGAGACAAGACCGATACATTCAAATCTTAACTCGAAGAGCTCCAACAATAACCGCCATGATGTTAGCCGTGAGGCTTCATCACTCTTCAGGGAACTTAATTAGCGACCAAACAGTCAGAAACCGCTTGCATGAAGTGAACCTTCATTCCCGAAGACCGCTACGGGTACCACCTATAGTAATGCACAATCGTAGGATTCGATATCAATGGGCTCTTGAACACAGAAATTGGGCAGAAGAACAATGGCGTTTCGTGTGCTTTTCTGATGAGTCTCGTTTTGGTATGAGACCGGATACAAAACGTATACGACACTGGAGAACCCCTGGACGCCAACAGCGATTAAAATCCTGCCAGGAAGTCCATCCTTATAGTGGTGGAACCATCATGGTATGGGCGGGTATTTGGATCGGCGGAAGAACTGAGTTGATTTGGATCAGAGGCAACCTCAACGCTCAAATTTATGCTGAGACGATTGTATCAGACGTCATCGTTCCTCTACAAGTGCAAATCGGTCCCTTATTTCAGTTAATGCATGATAATGCACGACCGCACACCGCAAGAGTTGTAAGACAGACTCTCGCCGCAGCTAACATCAATGTCCTGCCCTGGCCTGCTCAGTCGCCAGACTTGAATCCGATTGAGCATGCATGGGATATGCTACAGAGAAGAGCTCTGCCGAATATGGAGGGTATCCAGTCGCAAGAAGACCTTTTTTTGTTGTTGCAACGAACATGGGCGGCCATTCCACAGCGTGATTTGGATGAACTCATTTTGAGTATGCCAAACCGATGTTCTTGTGTTGTTAGTGTTCGCGGTAGAAACACGGATTATTAATTGTTTAAGTTACCCAATAAAATTTTAAAGAAAACTGTTATTTCAGTCTTTTTTTCGAACTTTTGTGTTAGTGGTGCAAATGTCAAAAATCCCTTTATTAGGAAAATGACAAATTTCTTTATTAATGCAAAGGTGACTTGGTTTATCGTTACTGTGACAAACGAAAACACTTTATTTGATGAATCCTTAAAGAAAATTTTAATTAATATCAATCAGGAGAAAAGTTATTGCAAAAATATATGTTGATCCCTAGACACTTTTGATGTGTGTACATACGTTTTCCGATCGCGAATCATATTGTATTCAAAATAGAGCCCAACACTGACTGACAAATTAATAAAAAGCATAAGAAGTTTTGCATTTCGCAGGCTACTCTGCTATACCTCCCTTCCTCAAGAAAATCAGCCAATTTACAGGTTATTTAAAAGTTTTTTTATTAGAACTATTATCATTTAGAAACATGAAACAATTTCAAACATGGTCATGTGTTTGATAATAGTGTAATGTTAGTCGTGTGGGTCATTTAGTTCACCGAGTCATTCACAGTCAATAGCACTTTTATCAGAATTATTTTTCATTTTATTTTTGTCTAATTATTGGTATCAGATAACTAACGTCTATGATTCATTTATACACTGTTAAATGCGAATAAGTAACGGTTTTGAGATACTGTGTTATATAAATCGTATCGTAAAAGATGACTTGTTTGTACCCATCTGCCCAATAAGGACCTCTGTTCTGTCCCTATTATATTTAGCCAGATGCGAAAAGTAGTGCCGTCCTCCCCACGTTATTCAACTCACAATAATGAAAAAAGACACAATTAGATAACCATGTGGCGTAAAAAAACAGTAAAAATAAGTTTATTTTCAATGCCCGTCAATGTCGGAACACTGGCTTTAAATACAAAATGAGTTTAATGAGGATATTTTAGAATAGTTACATCATAGAACACAGCCTGTAGGCCTCTCCCGAACTAATGACCCAATTGTAAAAAATGTGATTGTGGAGTATAGGCTATACACCGTGTTCCTGAGGTTATACATTAACTTCGGCATGTTATTCAGACGATTAAATTGACCATTTAAAAAACAAAAAAAAAACATTTTTTTTGTAATTTTTTTACTTTTAATATTTTTTTTTTTTTTTTTCACTTTTAGTGGCAATAATTAAAAACATATCGTGTTCATCTTAGATTACAAACTCATTTTATCACAACACAACACAAAATGCCTCTAACTTAGGTTATTTTGTTTACAAGTGTACTTTAACATTGCGATATGAAATTCAGTTTGATAGTTTTGGTTGCACAAAGTGGCAACATCTCACAAATAAAGACTCTTTCTCACAGCACAACATAATTAAATTGGTTAAACTTAAATTACCAATAACTTAAAACCTTTGCCATTTAAAGTACTAAGTACTTCCTTTGTACGATATGTTTAACAAGAGCTATAGAAGTATTATTCAAAATTAATGTATATCCTCATAAACACGGTGTATAATAAACTAAGGGCCAGTTTCACCGGTTCCGGATAAAGTGTCAGTTAGTTATCTGATAGTTAATACTATCTACCACGTAAAGGCTGGTTATAACTAATACTTTATCTACCAGATATCGCTATCCGACACCTGTGAAACCAAAAGTGTTAGTTTATCTGCCAGATAAGTTCCTAATAGGCTAACCGACACTTTATCCGCAACCGGTGAAACCTATGAGTCTTGTTAGCAGAGATATTATAATAGAGAGAGTTAAATGGCATTTGATGAAAGATGGCTAACCACGCATAGAACGCAATCATCGACGTCACTCATTTGTTTGAAAACCGGAAGGTGCCCTCACTCAACCGTTGCCGCGTTGCGACCACGCGTTTAGGTTCTTCGAACTTAATGAAGGTGACAGTCATTTGTTCACGCTGTGATCGCTTTGTTTACGACACGGTTTGTGACCAGCAAAGGCGTCGATTGCTATAAGTTCACTCATTAACATTCGAATACCAGGAAACAAGTTAAAACATTCGTGACTCTAATGACGACTCGTGTACCTGTTTGTTGTGTACATGTGTTACAAATTCGACCTTGGTCTGTACACCAACAGTACATATTACAATATCAGATCGTTGACACGACAGCGATTTTAAACCAATCAGTTTTGTGGATCAACTCGGTTTGTCTACTTATTAACAAGTCTTTGCTAACCTTGACTTCCAATCTTCGCTGTAATTCTTGTCTAGACAAAATTAAGCATGTCCAATTATCGCATTCACATGATGTTTTCATGTAAGACTTATATCTTCGGTGTTTAGCTTATGACAATAATTTGAATGAAGGATATAAAGGGTGTAAAAAACCTCTTCACGAAGCCGAAAGGCACTTATTCTCCCCATTATTGCGATATTTTTTTTGTTCTACACCATACCTGGGAACCTTCTAGTTACGGAGATATGGGGGGTCAAAGTTACAACTTTTTGACAAGTTATTTTTAAAATACAAGTTTTTTATGTAAGATTTTGACTATTAAGACCTCCACGACCCCCGTACTATTTAATCCAGCCATCAGCACAATGTTTTAAGTGCGTTACATTGAGTTCTACTACAAAACATGATTTATAACCCCAAATAAAAAGTTGTTTCCCAGCAATAATTTTTGCGTAAAGTTACTTAGTTTGATGTACAGAATCCTTGGTTAACGGCTTTGTGATGTAATATCGATATCCAGGTATAAGGAAAGAATAGTTGCAGCCTAAGATATTGAATAGATTCATTTATTCCTATTTATTGATAGCCGTTCGGGGCGATCTTCAGGTTAAGCATTGCTTGCCTAGGTTGGTCTGTGGATGGGTGACCACCCTTACATACCGAGTTTCCTGCGTGCCTCGGAAACCACGTTAAGCAGTTGGTCCCGGCTGTCATTTGTAGATCTTTGACAGTCATAAAGACATTCCAGGTAGTTAGTGGCCCAATAGTCTGCCAACCAGTCTTACCAACTGACATCATGTCACATTTATCGACGTAGGTTAATAATTCAATTATTATAAATTTTTGCTGAAGGAAAAAGTTCGGCAAAGAGCGAAAATATACACCGAATTGACCATCTAAATGATCAACATGACGCAAACAGAAATACCACAAGGTCGTCAATTGCTGAAATTGTTTCAGGGATAGTTCGGACACATGACAAAATAACTATTTTATGCTTCATGATTACCTAAAATTGTTGTTACAAACAGCAGGCACACACAAGTACATAGTACGACTGGTTATTAATATTATCAAGGTCATAGGTAGCTGTCATTTAAATTATTTTAATAATAGTTAATTGTTGTGTTGAGTAAAATAATAATACACTGGCAAGTTGGTCTAGTGGTGGGTTACTATTGCGTTATTCCATCAGGATTTTTTCAGTAGCCGAGTGTTGATTTGTGCCCGGTTGATGGGAATAGGCGCATCCCCTTTTACATGGGACTTAAACATAACTGGCGAAAACTAGATGTACCTATTAGTATACCTAGTTTTCAGCCTACCTTTCAAAGATTACAGGTATGATGTCATGTTGAAATAATACACTCGAGAGCAATGAATCCGGGTCACTTAAAGAATGTTAAAAATCTCGGAAACTAAAAATGATAGGTTAATGCAATAAATTGTATTTAATAGACTATGTAATACTCCTTAAATGAAAGTAAAAAAAATATGAGTCACCATACATTTTATTAACACAAAATTACATAAAGACAAAAACTGCTGATCTCTCCTTAAAACAAAAATAGGAAACATGAAATTTTTGAACTTTATTACGATTTTCTTGAATTTTAATACTTCGTATTGCGTCCTCGTGCTTCCATTACTGCGTTTACGCGGTTTGGCATGCTGTACACCAAGTTCCTTATACGATTTTGGGGAATATTCTCCCATTCCTCTGTGAGAGCAATTTTGAGCTCACGAAGCGTGATTGGGGGAGGGTTTCGTTGTTTTACGCATCTGCCTAGCTCGTCCCAAGCATGCTCGATCGGGTTGATATCCGGGCTGCGCGCTGGCCACTCCATACGAGTAATGTTCATCTCTTGAAGGTTCACAATCCTACCTGTATGAGGTCGGGCATTGTCATGCATAAATATAGCATCCTCACCTAAATTGACCATAAATGGACCAACGTGATCATTGAGGATTTCTTCCACATATCTTACGCTAGTTAAAGAGCCGTTTTCTATGATCACCAGCTCTGTGCGACTTTCAGAAGAAATTCCGGCCCACACAAGTACATACCCACCACCGTAGGCTACTTTTTCTTCGATGCATGCTTGCTTGAATCTTTCCCCTGGTCTTCGATACACTCTGTGTCTTCCATCGTGCTTGTAGAGCATAAATTTTGATTCGTCGGAGAACATAACTTTTGACCAATCTTCAATACCCCAATTTACGTGGCTCTGGGCATATCTTAGTCTTGAAATACGATGCCCACGCTCCAGTTTAGGGCCGTTTGCAGGTCTAAGGGGTTTTAAGTTAGATTCAGCAAGCCGACGTCTTACTGTCCATGCACTTGGGTTACTTCCTCCGAGGCGTCAAAACTGATTTGTCAGTTTGTGTGAAAGCGATTTCGAAGCATGGTGTTCACCAAGTATCGGTCTTCTCGTGCTGTGGTACACCTGGTTCTGCCCGTTCCTGGTCTGCGTAGGTTAGAACCAGTTTCTTCGTAACGTCGGAGAACTCTTTGTACTGTTGACAGCGACACACCGACAGTCCTGGCTGTATCGCGCTGACTCCGGCCGGTTTCCAGCATTGTAAGTATTCTGGTGCATTCTTCAGGCGTAAGCGACATAATTTCAGCTTGAATAATGAATATAGAGCACTATCAACATGAGTATAAGGAAAATATCCTCAACAATATAACTAAGTAGGTAGGTAAGATATCAATGGCTTAATGAAGCAGTTTCATAAATAATTCTTATTGACGTCAATAGCGATTATTTCAGAACAAATATCTGGATACTTACCTAGCCATTGTAGCGAATTCTAATAACGTTGAATTTATATTTGACTCGATAGTAGAGCGTAGGCGGAGATTCAAGGAAAAACTTGCGAATTCTAAATACTGATAATAGTCGACGAGTGTTGCTTCATTAAAATAATGTTGGCATTCCCTAGGGTCTCAGCCAACCTATTATTATAATGGACTAATTCTTTTTAGCAACTTCATTTTGGTTGGTAGTCATTACAATATTACGGCCAGCATTAAGTTTATAACTAAGAGATACTTTTCCTATTTCAAATTTCCTTGCTTACAATTTTGTTTTGCAAAAACGACGGTCTGGTGTGTGTGTTTGTCTGTCAGTGGCATCGTAGCTTCCGAACGGATGAACCGATTCTGATTTTGTTTTTCTGTTTGAACGGTGAATGTTCTTAGCTATGTTTAATGAAAATCAGTCGAAGATGGCCGTCACCACAATACGATATTTTGTGGTAACGGCCATCTTGGACTGATTTTCATTAAACATAGCTAATTTTACATATTTTTTCACAATTCCCTCAGTATAGGTATCAAATGATACGGCTTGACTAGTAAAATACTATACACTATGATAAATAAAAAACCGAAATGGCCGCCACCACAAAATGGCGAATTAACGAATTAATTCTATTTAAGTTTTGGTACAATTAGTGTCGTGTCTTCTATTTAACTTTTAGTACATTATGTGTCTGCACGACCCCCGTACTATTCAATCCATTCATCAGTACAATGTTCTGAGTGTGTTACATTGAGTTCTACCACAAAACATAATTTTTCACCCCAAAAAAAGTCGTTTCCCAGCAATAATTTTTGCGTAGAATTACTTTGTTTGAGGCACAGAATTCTTGGTTGAAGTTTGTGCCGTTTATGCTTAGTCGGTTTACACCGTGTATAATGCTACAAGGCATTCTTATCAAGTCAACCTTTGCAGTATCCTAAAAAAAATCTATTTTTTGTTACAGTTGCTGGCCCTGCGTCTGCGTTCCCTACTGCACTGACTCGTGCCAGAACGCCGACCACTATTGTCCCAACTGCAACTCTTACCTTGGCACATACCAACGATAGTTCACGGAAGATCTTCTATTTTATAACTTTTATAATTATTAAGTAATCATATAAGCAAAATGTATACCGTATTTTGTATGTACTTACAAAATTATGTTCAAAGTGTTCCAACCAGTCGCATTTGCCCCTTAGATTGTTAAATCGAATATTATTCACGCCAGTGAGAGTAGAATAGGGGAATATGGAACGCTAACATTAACAGTCGAACCTGTCAATGCAAATATAAGTGTATTTGTGTAATTTTATCCTAACTGTGTGTTTAAGTAAATCATGTGCCTGCAAATAATGTTCAAAATCTTCGTGTAAAGCACAGTTTTGTAATTTTTTGATATCAAGAACGGAAGACAAATATGTTATTTCAAGCAGACATGATCGAGGAGTATCAGTGTTTGTCACATTGGTAAACCACGTTAAAAAGAATGGCATTCTAAGTATGTGTATTTTCCCACCTGTATAAAATTTTGAACATAGCTATCATGTTTGTCTTCTAGATCTAAAACACTGTAGTGACGCTGTTTTTTACTTAGGCTAAAGCTCTGTACTCACTGCAATTCCAAGAGTTTACTGGCACGGTTTTTTCCACCATTAAGACGCACAAACTCCAGAGTTAATCGATAAGATAACAAAAAAAACACTAAGTAAGGTTTATCAACGGTACAATATCTAGACTCAATTATTTCAGTGATAAATATAATAAAAAGTATGTAATCTACCGTCTTGAAAAGGTTAGTTAAGCTTATGCACAAGATATCGCTTCGACATTGACATTGCCACACACCCAGTCTAGCAATGCTTGCTGCTCAGGTATTATGATCTTTATTTCAAATAAATAAAGTCTAAAATGCTAAGATTTTATTAATCGTCCTGTAGCATGAACTAGCAATTAATTTCTTCGGAAATAAAACATGTTAGTTCGCTAGACAAAGTGGTTAAAGCAGATATTGAATAATGGTAAAATTGTAAATGACTTTGTTATTTTTTTAATAAACCTTTTTGAACCAGTATTTTTTGTTTTGTATTTTATTTCAATCATACTTCAGAGTGAAAGCTGATTTCAGTTTTTGTACCTACCTATAATCATATTAATGATATGATAAAATAATCTTAAATTTTCCGCATCGCATTATTCTCCACATTAGATCAGGAAAAGATTAAGCAAAAAGGTGACAATACAAAACAATTCCACCAAATAAAACAGAAAAACACCTAATTTAACGCGAAAATCGTTCGTGCGTAAATATCCAAGTTTTTCTATGAACGTGACGTCACGAAGACGGCAGCATTGAGGGTAGTTCCGCAATAAACTGAGCCGAGTGCTTCCGCACATAAAAATATCTGCCACGCGCCTCCCCGTCCGGTCGCAACGCGGCGCTAGTGGCGCGGCGGAACAGCAAGGTTTATGTAAAAGATGGAGGTGGGTAGGGTTGCCAGTTGTAGTGCAAAGAATTATCGAATATGGTCGAAACAGTGACATCGTTTTAAAATAACATGATATCAGTTGTGGTATAATATTGTACGAGTATCATTCTTCACTTCCACCCCGGTTCTACTTCAGTAGAAGTGTACTTAAATTACACCAAATACACAACTAATAGGGAGCGAGCCTATTACCATCTGCCAAACGCAGGTCACTCTGGGCTGCTACAGTATCCGTCATACGAATCGAGTATAAAAGCCAAGACCATATTTATGGTGTTGCTCCCTCTCCGACCCTTGCTCGAGCCAGCCCGCGATGCTGAGCCTGTAGTCCCTAAATAAAGAGAACCAGATCCAGCCTGTCCCTTTGCTGCCCCCAGTGATGCCCTAAGCCGAGGTCCGTACCCCACAGGGGGTGCCCTTAGAGCGCTGTCGCTTAGTTTATAGTAATTTTTGCCCATCATCATCCACAGGACTTGCCCGGTTAAGCAGAAGCCAGTCTGCTCAGACTGAACTGCGAGATGCCCTACAAAAAAAAATATATATATGGTGTTGCTCTTTATGTTGGTGGAGCTGTAGCACTCAGGACCACTAGACTAGAACGGATAATGATAACCTATAATGTATTTATAATAAACAATTTAGCTGACAACAAAGCAGTACCAACTGATAAGCATAAGTTCAAATAATATGACTCAAGGTTAATACTATTATTGAGGACCAGTCCACCACACTAATCCCAAACCACTGCAACCCCTGGAAGCCCAAATCCACCAGAAAAGCATCGAGAGAATGAAGGTCAATAAAGTTGTCAATGTTACTGATGTAATCAAAAATAACCTTGGAAGCGACATTTACAAGAGTTATCTCAGTTACCTAAATCTTGCGTTGATGTGTCACGGGGCAATGACCCAATGAGTCTGCCCCGATCGAGATCACCTAACATTTTATCTACGGAAATAACTTCATCTATCAAAGAGTCATCGAGATAACAAAAATCTGAAATAAGTATAGATAAGAAAGAGGAGAATTGATTGAATTAGTCATCATTGAGTGACACTCAGTTCCATAAAAGAAAACATGTCATGATACTGTAGACGATATGTACTGTAATTACGACTCGAATGGCGTAGTGGTAGTGACACTGCCTTACGTTCTTAGGGTTCGAATCCCGGTAGGAGAAAATGTTTGGGTGATGAGCATGGACATTTGTTTCCGAGTCATGGATGTTTATATGTATTATAAGTATGTATTTACAAACAAAAAAGTATATATGTAGAATATCAACTATCTAGTGTCCACGACACAAGCTTTGCTTAGTGTGGCACTGGGTGGCGCTGTGTGTTACTGCGATATTTATTTATTTATAATTATTTATTTTATTATCCCTTGTGGGGGAACTCGTGCGCTATCTTGAACAAATTTGTTCAAAACTAGTGTGATGAGTGCGACCAAATTTTCTTCCTGTTCGGAGTTTTTGCGACCAAAAGTTGCGGTTGTTGCCGTGTAGTATGCGACATCACTACGTGGTACGGGTAGGAAGAGATCTTCCACGAGTATATATGGCCAGTTATATATAGTTTATGCTGTCATGTCGGAAGCTCTGACAGGTGATGCGGCTGTCATGTTTGTCTTCATTAAGGGCCTGCGCAGACGACGGACTTATTGTGCGTGACTGACAAAAAGTCTGCGACAAATTTTGCGTGTTTCATTGTGTTTTGTCGTTTTGTCCACTATAAGGATCTACTGATGGAAAGGCTCCTACTGATCGCCTTTTAGTCGACGAAAAAGGTCAAATAAGTAGTCAAATACATTAATCACGCAAAATTTGTCGCAGACTTTTTGTCCGTCACGCACAATAAGTCCGTCGTCTGCGCAGGCCCTAAACCGAGCTACGGAACTCACCGAGTTTTATTTATATAATTATCCCAGTATACACCCATATTACCTACGCCACGGTCAAGTTTATGTCACATAGGTTGAGGTTTATTTCCATCAGTCGGTCACAAATTCAAACTCCGAACTCTTGCTTAGAACTGTTCAGCTGAATTTTACTGTTAGCAAAACTAGCACAGTGACACCCCTTGCATAGAAACGGTTTCTATTCTAAAGATAGAGTACTGGCATGTGGTTAGGTACTATCTAGTCAGTAACTAAACGAGGCACAGTTGGCAAAAGACAGATTTTTTATTTCGTGTTTAATAAATCAGAGTTGTGTGTTCGGTAAGTATGAAAAAACGTGCAGATTTATAAACTGATTCAATGTGATGCAATTTTTAGTTTTAGTGCACTACCTACAGTGAAATAAATGAAACGGAAGCCGTCATGAAATGAACTAGGTAGACTTTTTCGCAACGGATTGGCTCAAGATTGCAGAAGACCTAGAAATCAAGAGTGCTCCATCTTAGACAGCATCATCGTCTGATATCAAACGAGCTCTTTTGAAAAAGACTGGCTCAAAATTGCAGAAGACCTAGATAAATCAAGAGAGAGAGAGCACTCTTGATTTCTTTATGTCTTAAACAGCATCATCGTCTGATATCAAATGAGTTGCGACCAAAACTAAAAAAATTGGTTGTCTGTAAAGTCGGTTTACGGACGATAGATTTACGTGATAACGTCATAATCATTATTTTATGTAATAAAACACGTGGAACGGTGGAACGTTACTATGGAACGTTACTATGGAACGTTACTATGGAACGTTACTATGGAACGTTACTATTTTTCATGAGTGTTGCTGGTATTATCAATTTATAAGACGTTATCACGTCAAAATGACGTGTAAAAGTGTTTGAGAAAACCTACTTGCTGAATAAATATCATTTATCATATATCATTTATCATTTATCATTTATCATTTATCATTTATCATTTATCATTTATCATTTATCATTTATCATTTATCATTTATCATTTATCATTTATCATTTATCATTTATCATTTATCATTTATCATTTATCATTTATCATTTATCATTTATCATTTATCATTTATCATTTATCATTTATCATTTATCATTTATCATTTATCATTTATCATTTATCATTTATCATTTATCATTTATCATTTATCATTTATCATTTATCATTTATCATTTACCATTTACCATTTACCATTTACCATTTACCATTTATCATTTATCATTTATCATTTATCATTTATCATTTATCATTTATCATTTATCATTTATCATTTATCATTTATCATTTATCATTTATCATTTATCATTTATCATTTATCATTTATCATTTATCGTTTATCATTTATCATTTACCGTTTGAGATGTTACGTAACAAGGACACTTTTGAGTCGGCCTGTTTTAAAACTCCGCAAAAAACGTCATAATCATTATTTTATGTAATAAAACACGTGGAACGGTGGAACGTTACTATGGAACATGGAACGTTACTATTTTTCATGAGTGTTGCTGGTATTATCTATTTATAAGACGTTATCACGTCAAAATAAGAAAATACGTATTTGACATCAGTGTTTTTTTGTTTACTGAATGATTGCTAACGATTTGTTTGAAGATTTATATTTGAGTTAATTAACAATAAAATGTACTTAATCACGTACTTACTTTATTGAATATACTTTTCTTTCTTTCTGGCGATATGTGGGTATCCTATTACGTAAGTACATAGTTCGGGGACTACAGGATTATTGTCTTTTTAAACTTTCACGATCAGAGCACATTATAAAACTTAAGAAGACGGGTATTTATCGCGAATTTACCTTTAATTTAAGTGTACTCGTCAAGTGAAATCGCCTCAATATACGGACACTGTTAGTGTAGAGTGCTGTCCTAGTGTGAACCGGCCCTAATTAACATTTATGAAGATGAGTGAGGGTAGTTGAATAAACGCCTTCACTTTGCTGTCGCGGTACCTCCAGTACTTCAGTCTCCCCGCGACCACGGCTGGTGCAATCCGGTCGAAACGTCGGGATTAAATTAAAGGTAAATTCGCGATAAATACCCGTCTTCTTAAGTACTACAGGATTATGTTTATACTTTATTACTTCTATCAAAATAAAGAATAAACAGACCATCACTCACTAACTCAAGCCAATATCTAAATTCTAATACCAAGGCAGTTCCTTATACCGTGTAGTACCTAACTAACATCATTGTGAGCACAAACGTACAGAGATGCTCAACTTGCTAAAATCATTTCCATAGCCAGCACATCGACCGTTGTACACTCGCCTTTGAACCAACAATAATTAAATTGCTTGTTCCCTTGCAAGCGAGTTGCGGCTTCACTTCAATGGACAAACTTTATCGCTAACCGACTTAAGATCTGTGTAAGATGCACTGCATGGTGTTCCAGGAATGTATTGAAACTGCTTTCAAGCTTGTGGGAGTTTCAGTCTGTGGTGAAGGCAAAATCAGCAGTAAATAGGAGTGGAACAACATTGATGGCCTTATTACAAAACTAGGATCGGCATCAGACTCAGAAGTTCATAAGATCCGACCATTTTTTAATTCTTACTTAGAAGTTCTAATTTCAAAAACTACGTTAGTCCCGCTTTTAAATTAAGAACTTCATTATCAAAGCAACGTTCGAAATACAAACTTACTTGACGTCTTTGGCTTTGGCTCGGACCAAAGATAGAACTCGTTTTGTAATGAGATGGTAGGTTTATAATGTGCATCCACACCGCAGTTACTTTTTGTAGAACAAAGTTTCCAAGTGTTAATATTTATGTTGCCTTTTGAAAACTGTCACTAAGTGGTAACATTGTCAGAGAATGTTTCCTCAACTAGCGTTGCCCGTGTTTTAGATTTTTGGAACGGATTTTTTACGACACAAATTTGTTTCATGTCGTGGAAAAAAACTTGGCCAGTAAGAAGTCTGGTAGCTGGGATGACTGCTTCAGTGGCCAGCATGCTCTAGATAAAGCTATTAATGACGGAAAGACACTAACGTGGCGTGGCGCGCCAGAAGCATTTCGGTTTTGTACATATTTGCAGGTCGTGTCGTGCCGTGGCGCGTTCTGGCGTGGCGCTGAATGCTCACCACCGATTGGCCAGAGCGGTAGTGGGGTTATGGCGCGACGCGCCACACCACGTAAGTGTGTTTCCGGCTTAAGCCCTGTCACTCGTAAATGCTTTCAATTTATTGTATCCCAGATTTCAAACTACTCACGATCACTTTATACCAGAAATCTATGAATGATTTATCATTGTATCCTTTTAAAATACACTTAATTTGTTCTTTCACATGATAACATGACTGCGGTTAAGTTAAATAGAATTAGATATGCTAATACAAATAATTTATTTGCCATTAAATTGGGTAAACAGATAAGATGAAGCTATCAATCCATATATGTATTTTTGTAATTGCTTGATCGATTAACACAAATATTTTGTGCTGTAGTATGTGTTTTTCACTGTTGTGTATTGTGGTTTACATTTTACAATGTAATTTGTGGGTTAAACTGCAAACCAATTAGCTTGTTCGACCGTACGGTTCACTGTTCACGAAGCAAACATCGGAAAACTGACAGTTTTTTCGCAATGGATTGCATGTATTATGTCAGCGCCACATTGTAATAACCGTTAGATTGTAGTATAACTAGCGAAATCGTAAACTGTCGAAATATTGTCAACTGAACCTTTTGCTTATACAATATGACGCATTATTCTTCGGGGGATTATAATGTGTCGAAGTGAAACCGTAATATTGTGAAATTATGCGACGTAACTAACTCGAGCGGTGTGGAGCGGGGGAGGGAAGTGGGGGTCTCCCTTGCCACATGATACCACTCCCACAAAAAAGTAATGCACCATTCCTGAGAACAACAGATTACTGTAGCCTAACCTCAAAACCCTATACATTCGCCTAAAAGGCGTAGTCGACGGAGTCCTATTCTGTCTGCACGGTGTAAAGGAACCTCACTAACCTAACGTCCGATTATGGGGCAGAGATACTTCCGTCGCATGCATTTCACAATATTGCGGTTTCACTTCGATACATAATAATCTACCGAAAAATAATGCGTTAAATTGTAAGCAGTATGTTCGTTTGACAATCTTTCGTGAGTTTACAATCTCGCTAGGTGGATTATAATCTAACGGTTTTTACAATGTGACTCTGACATATACATAACATAACACTACATATCCATAGGGTTAGGCAGAGGAGTGCGTTATAATACCTACACCACCTTGATTGGATTAAAAAACGAAAACACTATCATGCTAATATATTGTTTGTAGAATTATTTGCCAAAAAGTCAGAATGATCGCATGCATTTTAGTAAGTTTTTTTTTGTTTGAAAAATATTTTTAGAGATAAGTTTGTGATTTTTTTTTCGAGTCAAATTCATTGTATTATTTTTTCAAAACACTATCATGCTAGCATAATATATATCCTGAAGAATATCATATATTTTTCTGGTCTTGTTTATAGCAGTGATTATAAAACTCGCGTTTAGCTCATGCTCCGCCTTAACCAGGTTCCTGCTGAATTAAAAAAAAATGGTTTGGCCTGGGTATCGAACTCATGACCTCAGGCACAGCAGTTGTGCTTGAAGTGCAGGGCTATTTTGATGACATAAATTTAAAAAATTCCAAAGTTGATTTTTTCTTGCCTTTGGATACAGTCGTACCTATAAACCGTAGCGTAAGCGTTTTGTGTCACATCTGACTATTGCATTTCAGTAATTCGATGATTTGTGGTTGATTATTTTCATTCAAATCAAAACTGTCTAAATTTATTTAAAGTTTAAAATAATTATCTAGGATAGTTTGCGGAGTTTGCGAACCCAGTTTGTGTTATTTTCGTCCAGTGTAAACTGACAGTAGGGTCAGTAAGAAAGTATCTACAACGTTATTTTTTTTTAATTTTGATCCTTTTATAGTACTCATGAAAATGAACAACTTTTACTACGGGACCGATTATGAAATCTCAAAAAAAAAAACAGCAGCTTCATGCATTATTGGTCGCGTAATACTCAAGAAAATATAGGCAGCATCTGATATTTTTTTCGAAATTTCATAGTCGGTCCATAGTAAAACTTGTTCATTTTCATGAGTACTATCCCCCCTTAATGGGATTAAAACGACAAAAAAATAACGGTAATTTTTTTTTTCTAATAAGTCGGCACAAAATATTTTGTACAACAGATACCAGTATCAGTACTCTAAAACGCCTAAAACCTATTTCACCGATCGTAATACTCTTTTAGAGCTAGTTGGGCGACATGTTAGGTACAAATAAGGTGGTCAAATAAAAGGATTCCCGTGAACGCAAATGACACTAAATGCCTATGTACAAGTTACTACTTCGTTATTGAAAATTTAAGGTAAAATTATTAACTATAATTATTTTCTTTTCGTCTAATAGTGGTCAAAAAGACAAATAGCCACATTAATCCATACGCAAGTACCTAAAATGATACAAATTAATATAGTAGGTAAGGCAAATGGTCCGGAAACTGTATGCGAAAAACAAATAACTTTAATATTTTTGAAACCCCAAAACCTAGCGCGATCGGACTATTGCGACCAACAAACCAATACAAGGCAGCCTAGTCAGTATTTATGCAAATACTATCCTATAAAATTTTAAATTAACAATTATTTACCTAATACATACATCGCTCACACAATTATTGTACATACGAGCAACAAAATTAACTACATTTACCATAATGACGTGTTCCTGTATTTCCCGAACTAAAAACAATACAACAGCTATTTAATACAATAGCTGGTGTATTTATTTACTGATAAACACATCAGTAACTACACAGTGCTTTTAGAATGTATTATCGTTTTACGCAGGTTTCCGGGCAAGCGGGTGTGTATATTACAATGCAGTAAATTTTGCTGATTACATCTAAACTTAAATTTGATTTTTGTGTGTGTGTTTGTAATGAAAAAAAAATCAAAATACTGTTATCCAATCCCTTTCTCAGCTATGTTGGAGTCGGCTTCCAGTCTATCCGGATGCAGCTGAATACCAGTATTTTACATGCTGACTGCCTGTCTGACCTCCACAACCCAGTTAATACTGGGAAATACGATTCCTCTTGGTAAGACTGGTGTCAGACTTTTGGGGCAACTGACTACCTGTAACGACTGTCAAAAATGGGCAAATGACAGCCGGGACCAACGGCGAGGCACAGAGGAAAGTCAATGGTCACTCATCCATAGACCATCCTAAGCAAGCACGGTTTAACTTAAAGATCTACCCGAGCGTCTGATATTATTAAACCGCGAGCTCCTCAAAACTCTGTGCTGATTAAAAAAAAATACCATTGGAAGGCTACATTCACCTGGAGTAACACAGGCTATATTTTATCCCCGTACTCCCACGGAAACGGGAACTACGTGGATGAAACTGCGTGACTTCCGCTATAAGTTATTAATATTCCCGTTATTTAAAAAAAATAGAATGATTTAACGTTAGGTCGTTGGGTTTCCCACCGATAAAAAGGTAATGCGCATGTTTTTTTATTAAATCCTTTTCTCTAACTCATTTTCGATAAAACGAACACGAGTGGAAAATGTCATGCTTCTAGAGACCCAGCGGTTTTAGTTGAGTGTATGTTTATCGGTGAATGAATTTAATATCTATATTAAGAAAAAAAAGCGCATACATCAAAACTGAGACTTTAGATAGAGAAAAAAAGATGTGCCAGAGAAAGTCTAATAATATCTTTATGGACTGCTCAAAATAAATATAACAATTTTTTTTTTGTATTCGAGTGTTACACTCCAGAAACACTCAAATACAAGAAAAATAGTGATATATAGCCTTCTCAAATAGCTAAATTTTCTGCAATTTTAGCTACATTTTGGTGACTTCTACAAATGGGTAGAAATTACTAATAGCTATAATTTTTCATTGCTTTGTAAAACGACTTCTATCCAGTACGGTATCATTTACATGGTTTTTTGGACCTGACCGCTGCATTAGATTGCAATATCACAATAGTATTATTGGCCGTGAGCAGGGCACGTTGCTCGCAGAACGTATGGCCGATGGGGCCGAGAAGTTCTGGATTGGTGATCACGAACCGGAAGACGTTGCGTTGAAATACTTCCCAATATGTGGATCGATGAGCTGGTGATAGTTGCAGGAATACGCTAGCTGCACGGGACCGGCCAATCTGGCGACATTTGTGGGAGGCCTAGCTATGTCCAGCAGTGGACGACTTCGTATAATTTTAGCTTCCTAATGTACAATATAGTACATGTGATCACTAGAAACACTGTACTACTTTAAAGGTACGTGTGCTCGCTGCCGAGGATAAGTGAGGACTAGTCGAACGACACAGCCTTAAAGCTCTCGCTACGATCAGAATCATTTGGAACTTTTTGAATAGGAAACGAATTCCTTTAAACCCAGGGTAGCCGCAACAATGTCGTGACGTGTTAAAAGTCAGTTGTCGCACATCGCAAGATAATGCAACGTTTTGAATAAAGCATCATTTATTTAATCAGCTCAGCAGTATGGCAACATACTGTCGTGTGTTTCCCTAGTCAAAGGACGCTATTTGCATTGCCGCCGGTCTTCCTCGCCCTGATACTACCCGATCACATGCTATGCTATCCTATCTTTAGAATAAAAACGGTTTTAGATTCTGATATCTTTGTATGAATGTCGTCCGCTTCGACAACATTAGGCAGGACAGTCAGCCAGTCTGTCTAGAATACTTTGAATTTTACGAGTGGCTTCTACTTTTAAACTGTGTTACGTAATGTCTGTACAAACGCCAGCACATCAAGCCACCCGATTCTGTCAAATTTTCCTAATCAATCTTGAACTGAACGCCTTAGCGATAAGGTTGAAAATCTTTTAAAGAAACTTGATAGTTTTTCCTTTGGAGAAAAATTGGGTTACCATTCAGAGTACAGTAGCGAATGAGGAAGGTAAATGAAGGGCTTAAACAATTGAAAGAGTTGGTGTTAGATGCGTGGTTATGTAAGAAAGGCGCAGGGGGTTGCCAAGTGGTGGCGGCCACGACTTACAAACAGTAAGTCGTGGGTTCGAACCCAGACAGGCGCATTACTTTGTGTTATTTATTTCATCACCACTGCACTCAAAACGGTGAAGGAAAACGTCGTGATTAAACCGGCATGTCCTAAAAGGGTGACATCTACCAATCCGCACTGGGCCCGCGTGGTAGATTATAGCCCATTCTCTCTCATAGTGAGGAAGCCTTTGTCCCAGCAGTGGTAACACTAATCAACCGATGATGATGATTTAAAACATAACTCTGTCACTGCTAAATTCAAATAATTTACTGAAACCGGCCTAAATTCCTTGCAAAAAGATAACTGAAAACAAAAGCTAAAACGTGAAAACAAAACACAAGCGTATCGTACGGTAATATGCATTTGAATGATATGAAGTATTTTAGCATTACGAGCAGCGACAGATTCAAGCGGTATTTTTGTGTTATTTGGCAAATTAAACGCTCCATTGCTGCATTTTCAAATGGTGTTATGGCAGAGAATGCCGATAGTGAAATTGTTGCTGTCTGATTGATTGATGCAGAGGTATTTTAGGTATTTCTCGGTAATAGACCGAAGTTTTAAATTATAAGCGCGGTGCGAGTTTACAGTATACTACTGAACGAAAACAAATAGTAACACATGTTTTCGGTGAATACAGGTGTTGAAAATCTTCGCTTGGGCAAACATCAATGAATGTATAAATACATGGCTACTATAACGTAGAAAGCTTTGCGGAGTTGAATCGTTTTGAAGATACATATTAACTCTACAAGTAACTTAGGTGCCAAACTTGCCGGGGCTGCGGGACTGTTCGAAAGAGATACTGCGGCCCTGGAACACAAAGGGCAAAGAAGGAACATGGATGAGTTTTGGTCAGTAAAAATCTGACACTCCCGTTCCCGTTCCGCCCAGAGCATTTAGCGCGCAGGGAGGACATCTGCTGATTTCCCAAACGATAAAAAGGTTGGTCTTAACTTGGCTTTTTAGTTTTTAAGGATTTTTTAAAATGTTTTGCTGAACTCAAAATGAAAGCATTTATTTCCGTTGTACTTTAAGTACAAGCCCTTTTAAATGTATTGTCAAGGAATTGGTCAGTCTCTCCCAAAGCACAGTGTGTTTTCATGGAGATGACGGAATATGAAACTTCATGTAGGTACACTAATTTTATAAATAATTAAAGTATTATGTACATGATATTGACAGGGAAACGTCATATCTCCGAAGCCACATATTAATTTAGATTTAAACTAGTCAATAAGACAATAGAAGGTACGAGTGAAACTTTAGTTAAACTCGTCAACAACTTCGAGGTATCTTCTAGCTCTCGATCAATTAATTGTAAAAAAGGGGCTGAGCAGAATTCCTTAAAATTGTTTCACCAGAATATTCAGGGACTTTCTTCCAAACAATTAGAAATAGAACTATTTTTAGAAAAAACGAAGTTTGATATTATCTGTTTAACTGAACATTGGATGAAAGATTATGAAGTTATGCAATTAAATTATGAGAATTACAATGTGAGCAGTTGCTTTAACCGTAAACTTAAGATGCGTGGGGGTTCATTAATCTTAGTCAAAAATTGCATTAAATCTAAGTCTCGTAATGATATTGTCGATCTATCAGTTGAACATAGTATTGAATTATCTTGTGTTGAGCTAGATAAGCATGTAATAGTGTGCGTTTACAGACCCCCTAATTATCTAAACTACTCTATCTTTGAGTCAGTAACGGAAGATGCTTTAGCGAAACTTGTAACTGGTAATAAAATAATAATAATCTGTGGGGACTTTAATGTTAATGTCTTAGAGAATAATGCAAACAGCTGTAGATTTTTAAGTCTCTTTAAATCTTTTAATTTGTCAAACGTTTTTTCAGAACCATCCCGAATTACTACAAATACTGCTACATGTATTGATAATGTTTTTTGTTACTGCGACTACTTAGATAAATCTATCGTAAATTACCTTCCTTCAGATCACAGCGGGCAGACTGTTGCTTTCGCGTACAATAAACAATTACAAAGAATTCAGATTCAGACCAGACAAATAACACCCAGCAAGTTAGAAAAGTTTAATAATAATTTAATTAGCAAGCTAAATATACCAGCCCATATTAGAAACAATGTAAATGAATTGTATGAGGAATTCTTTTCGGTAGTGCACACTGAGTTCAATAACACTTTAAAAAAGAAAACCAAAACCATTGGCTCAAAGTTTATTTTTAGTGACTGGGCAACACAGGGTATTAGAAAAAGTAGGGAACGATTGTTTGAGCTGTACGGCCTTAAGCCTTACATCAACACAGAATCTTTTAATAAATATGTTGCTAATTACTCGAAAATTTTTAAAAACACCTGCAAGGTAGCCAAATCCTTATTCATTAGCAATAAAATTAAATCAGCCGATAACAAAATAAAAACGGTTTGGAAAATTATCAACAGTGAAACAAACAGAAATATAAAACATAGTAATGACTTCACACTAGAGACTTCAGGTGGCCTTGTCAGCTCCAATAATGAAGTTGCTCAAGAATTTGTAAACTTCTTTACCAGTATCCCACTTAAAACTACTGAAACCTTAAATTCCTCTCCGGTGCTCTCTATTGATTTATTAAAAGCAAACGTTTCAGCCTGTCCAAATGAATTTAAATTTCAGCATATAAACCCCACGACAGTCATAAAAGCTTTTAAACAAATCAAGATCAAATTAACTGAAGACCTATGGGGTATGTCTATTAAAGCTTGTACCTCAATTATTGAAACTGGAGCACCGTATTTAGCCTCAATATTTAATTTGTGCGTGGATCAAGGAGTCTTCCCGGATCTAATGAAATTCAGTAAGGTAATACCGCTTTTTAAATCCGGGGACAGTAAAGACACCAATAACTATAGGCCAGTATCCGTGTTGCCTGTTTTCAGCAAGGTGTTTGAAAAGATAATGCTCAATCAAATGCTTTGCCATTTTAACACCAATAAAATATTACACGAACAACAGTATGGTTTCACCAAGGGACGTTGTACAACTGACGCCGGTGTTACTTTATTAAAACACATATTTACTGTGTGGGAAGAGGCACAAGATGCCATAGGAATCTTTTGTGACCTTTCGAAGGCATTTGATTGCGTAAATCACGAAACCCTGATCTTGAAACTTAAGCATTACGGTTTAGGTAAACTTGCGCTTAGTTTAGTAAAGTCGTATTTGAATGATAGACATCAGCAAGTACAAATAAATGGTGTCAATTCTACGGGTTTAAAAGTAAAAAATGGGTGTACCACAAGGTTCGATTCTGGGTCCCTTCCTCTTTTTAGTTTATATTAATGACCTACCCCATTTATTTAACAACCACCCGCATATGGTGTTGTTTGCTGACGATACTTCGTTAATATTTAGGATAAACAGACGTGCCACTAATTTTGACGATGTAAATAATGCCCTACTGCAGGTTAGGGTGTCCCGTCCATATATGGGACTTTTTATTTTTGAGCTACGGTTACGCAAGAGAAATCAAAAGTTGCGTTTTGACACATAGATTATGAATATTATAAAATTGAGTTAGATATCTGTCTGTGTATCTTGAGGCCTCTACCGGTCCTTGAAGTTTTTCAAAATTGCTATTTTTAGGGGTTCTAAACATGAACTATAAATCATATAAAAATAACATTTAAATGGTTTTTATTCATATTAAAGGTACACCAATGAGTCAAAGCAAGGTTTAAAATAGTTGAAAACGGAATAAATAATTGGTTTCTTTAAAAACAGAACTGGTTTTTATGCCCAAATTTGGCATCTCCGCGCGAGATTTTAATTTATTCCTAATGAAACCATCCCGAGCTGTAGCGTCCATTACGCTTAGAGAAGCCTCCGTCACTAGTTTCATACATCTTTCGTCTGACTCTGTGTGACAGGAAAAGCCAACAATGTCAAGGCTGTGTTGCTTAGCCTTAATTCTAAGTTCATAGTGGGAGTGTCGCAAAGTTGGCAAAATATTATACCAGTGCACAGAAGTTATAAGCTTTGGTGCTCTAAATACCCTGCGAGAGTTGCACTTTTCTGCTTCTCTGCCCTTTAATATTATGCGAGATGAAAGCTCTCGAATATGGTCTCTATGTATTGTACAATAACATGGCTCGTAAGCAAGTTTTCCGAGTGCTCAAAAAAGCGTTTCTTTCGATCACTGAATTTACAATAGATCTCGATCCATGTCGTATGCGCAATTTTTCAGGTTGGTGACTCGCTAGCATAGGAGAACAGGAACAGGTCATTATAGCATGACACATTTCGTAGAGATAGTTTTGATCCGTGCTTAGTTCCTTCATAATAATTAGCAAATTTTCAGTCACTGCACAAAAAGACGTTAGAGGTTTACTTTCAGAAACAGCTAGCTGGTTTCCAGTAGGTCCTGAACATTCTGGCCCAGATGTGTGCTACCATTCAGAGACATGAACAAATGGCCAGGCGTTAATTCATTCGCGTGAAGCATACAAACACACTATGCAGCGGTCTCTTCAAACAGTTTTCCGGGCATTGAATGACAACCCCCTTTCAACCTGTATTCGTAGGATTACCATCCGCACCTCATACAGGTCACCGCTTCCAAGTTCGACCCTTGATTTTCTAACAAAGATATGATAGAAGTGACGATCCCTTTGGAAGTGGCACGACATGGCGTCGTATGTCCCAAATAAAGAAATTCCGGCTCTGTGAGAACTGAAATGTGCTCTTGCAACACTTCTCTGCGGTAGTACCGACTATCTATCTTATCGTTTATGAGTGTTTTGTTCGTTCGTCCATCAAAGTAAATACTTTCAAAGTAGGAACTTTCGACAACTTCATCAAAATCTTTGCTGGCTTTGGTCCGTCCTTTAAATAAGCACAAGTAGTCTCACTTCGTTTTGAAACCATTGTATTTAAAAAAAAACACGTTTTTTATCACATATAAGTGCAGAGCGACACCTTACAGCAACCAAACCGCAATAGAAATGAGGCGAACTGCCTCACATGAGAAGTAGAGAATTAAAGAAAAATGAGTCAAAACGTGAATTTTGCGAGTTCGATCCAAACCAATACCTATCTGGAAACGTCCGGTCGTTGCCTATAAATCATAAATTAGGATTCCACAATCAATGAAATATAAAAATAAGCTGGGAATAATGTACATAAAATAGAATAAACGACATTGACTGGAGAGTCATTTAAGTGATTTAAAAAAAAAATGCAAATGCTGGTAGAGCCCTTAAGATATTTTTTTATATTTTTTTTATTATTTTTACGGCAATCTGCAACTAATAACGCAACTTTTGAAGGGTCTTGAGAAGCGAAAATCGAATAATAATAATTTCGGGACACCCTACTGCAGGTCCTTAACTGGTTTACCGCTAACAATTTAGTACTCAATGGGAAAAAAAACTAAGTGCATTCGATTTGCCCTACCAAATGTCAAAAGTAGTGATTGTGACATAATGTTGAATGAAGAGAAACTAGAATTCGTCGATAAAACAGTTTTCTTGGGAATCACGCTCGATTCAAAGCTACAATGGGGTCCTCATTTAACATCTCTTGCAGGACGGCTGAGCTCAGCTGCATATGCTGTTAGAAAGATCCGTCAATTTACTGATATTGATACCGCGAGGCTAGTCTATTTCAGTTATTTTCATAGTATTATGTCATACGGTATTTTACTGTGGGGACGTGCGGCAGACATCGAGTCTATATTCATTCTGCAGAAAAGAGCAATCAGAGCCATATACGAATTACGTAGACGTGACTCTCTGAGAGAACTGTTTAAGGAAATTAACATCTTGACAGTACCTTGCCAATACATCTATGAAAACATCATGTACGTTAGGAAAAATCTGCATTTATTCAGTAAAAGAGGTGACAGACACCACTATAATACTAGAAATAGGGACCAACTCGTTCAGCCAGGTTTCAGGCTTGCTAAAGTAGATTCATCTTTCATGGGGTACTGTTTAAAATGTTACAATAAAATACCTCCTCACATTCTACAACTGAATGAGACGAAATTTAAATCTTGTATAAAACGCACACTATGTAGGCAAGCATATTATAATTTGGGGGATTACATTAATGATAAAAATGCTTGGCTCAATGCTGGTCCTGCTCCACAACCATAGGCAAACTAACTGATTCCCAGGTTACGTTATTGTGGAAGCTGCAGAAGATTGTAAAATATCCTTGCATTGTATAGATTCCATCTCGTAGTATTATATAACTGCATAGCACATTTGTGTGAGTTCTATGTACTGTAAAGCCACCATTTACATTTAGTTATCTTTTTCTTTTTTTTGACTTGAATATGCCTTGGCGGCTGAGAGATTGTCATGCTCACTCAAATGTCTCGCTGATGGTGGTGAGTGTGTCGGGTCATTTAGCTCCCTTCAATATGGTCGAGTTGAATGGCGCCGATACATGCGTCATGTTCGTGAACGGGCGCTGTCAGTTGGGACTGGTCATCTCTTAGCTGCCATGGTTAATTTTAATTTCTTTTTTTTTTACACTGTTGATTTAATCTTTTCTCTGGACGCTCTTAATGTGCACGTCTTTCTACATCGTTCTCACATATACGTATAATCACACATGAATGATGTAACCAAGATTTTGTAACAATATATTGATTTAAAAAGAGTGTCCATGGAGTTTCTTGCCCGTTCTTCTCCATAGAGATCTACGCTAGGGAATGGGCAACTACAGTACTTTCTCAAGTTATTATGCCTTGTGACTGTGACTGTAGCTTTGATTTAATTTGTAATTTGACATTCAAAAGTGCCGTAAAGGTCTAGTTGAAATAAATGCTTTGAGTTTGAGTTTGAGTTTGAGCTGTTCACCGCTGTACTGGAGGATGTCTTCAAGGTTCCGCACTTAAGAGGGCTAGGCATCAACGTCAATGGCAAGTACATCACTCACCTTCGGTTCTCCAACGATTTAGTGGTCATGGCTGAGACCATGGAGGACGTCAGCACAATGCTCGATGACCTCCCACTAGATGGTCTGATGATCTGGTAAAGGTTGCGGGAATCCGTTGGATGCGAGTTGCACGGGACCAGTCAATGTGGCGACACTTGAGGGGGCCTGTCCAGCAGTGGACTTCTTTCGGCTAAAAAGGTTGATGATGATGATGATATACAGTCACGTCTAATAATATGTTTACACTTTCCTTAATATTATAGCTATTGCCGCGAGAAATAACGATTGTAACTAGAAGATTGGATCTTTTTCATAAAAATATGAGTTCCAGAATACTACATATGTAAGTAATAAATTAAAAGTTTAATCAGTACATTAGGAGAAACACAATTTAAAAAGCTCTTAAATGTTTACATATAAGTAGACGTGACTGTACATAGTACATAACATTGAAGTAAATAGTGGTAATTATTGTGTTTAAAACAATCATGAGAAACTCATTGTAAATTATTTTTTCATAGTATGATACCTTGATGAAACTATAAGCAGCCAATAAAAACATTATTACTGGTATATATTTTTAGGTAACCGTTTCGTAATCAGAGCTCAGGAATAATTTATACCTACTTATAACTAATACCAAAAGAATTGCAAAACATTGCTAATATCCAAGAGTTGTTTTATTTGGCGTGTTGCCAAAGCGATGGTTAAAATTGTCGGCTGACCTTCAACATCTCTTAGATAAAAAAGTATGCGAAACCAATGTTGATTTTATCACAGGGCAAAAAATTGAATAGAATTCACGCGAATTATTCATTCAGATTAGTCGACAGACTCTAGTTACGTATGGTTGTGGTAACGAGCAGACTTATACAAAATGGTTTAATGTAAATGAACACTAAACTCTCATAAATATGTGAAAATTATATTACAATCTGATTTTTCGTGGCTAATTGTATACACGAAATAATTCTCATAAAGAAAATTGTATTATGCTAACAATTTTCGTATGTCAAAAGCCAAAACTACTTTAATATGTTATCAATTCGTTTGTATGTCTTGTAGTGTAGTTTTTAACAGCATTTTTTTCGTGTTTTGGTAATCAAACTTAAGTATAAATATTGATATATAAAACCGGCTGTTCACTACAACATCTTTGTATTAACTCGTCAAAATGTACGGAACAGGTATTTTTTTTTTTGTGATTCAGGGTTTGATCCTATCCTGCCGGGGTTGCGAGACTGTTCGAAAGAGATACCGCGGCCCCAGAACGTAAAGGGCGAGGAAGGAACATGGATGGGTTTTACTCAGTAAAAGTCTGACACTGTCTCCCGCTCCGCCCAGAGTGAACTACAGTACTTTCTCAAGTTATTATGCCTTGTGTCTGTGACTGTAGCTTTGAATTTTCGTTCAATTTTTTGACATTCAAAAGTGCCGTAATGGTCTAGTTGAAATAAATGATTTGAGTTTGAGTTTTGAGTTTGAGTGAGTGGGAGAAGTTATTTGATGATTTCTATCCTAAAAAAAAAGGTTTGGTTCTATATAATAGTTGTTCATAATGATGAGTAGAGATTTTGTGTATGAATAGATACACCCTATACACAAACTTGCACTTGCCCTGCCTCCGAGTATCTCGACGAAGGTGTACCTGGTGGTCGCAAAGGAGACTACCGGAAAATGTGGTTGAAAATGTCGTTAGGAAAATGTCTTGAGATATCTGTAACGTCTGCAAAATGTCGTGAGAAAAGTGTTCGAGGAAAATATCGTGAGGAAAGTTTTAAGTTATGAATGTGGATGGGTTTATGAGTACTTAGAGGAAGATCAAAGAAACGATGGATGGACTGTGTTAAAGATGATATGACCAGAAAATAAATGTCTGATGAGATAACGAGAAATAGAGAAGCGTGGAAGAAGAAGATTAACACACAGCGCCACCTAGTGCCACGCTAAGAAAGGCTTGTGTCGTGGACACCAGATAGTTGATATACTACTTTTAAATACATTTTTGTTTGTAAATACATACTTATTATACATAAAGGGTGTAAAACCTCTTCACGAAGCCGAAAGGCACTTGTTCTCCCTATCATTGCGATATTTTTTTTGTTCTAAACTATACCTGGGAACTTTCTAGTTACGGAGATATGGGGGGTCAAAGTTACAACTTTTTGACAAGATTTTTTTTAAATACAAGTTTTTTTTGTAAGATTTTGACTTTTAACACCTCCACGACCCCCGTACTATTCAATCTGTCCATCAGCACAATGTTTTAAGTGCGTTACATTGAGTTCTACCACAAAACATGATTTATAACCTCAAAAAAAAAAGTTGTTTCCCAGCCATAATTTTTGCGTAAAGTTACTTAGTTTGATGTACAGAATGCTTGGTTAATGGCTTTGTGATGAGGTGGTTTACACCCTGTATAAAAATTCATGAATCGAAAACAAATCTCCATGTTCATCACACAAACATTTGCTCTTACCGGGATACGAACTCAGGATCCTAAGAACGTAAGGCAGCCTCGCTACCACTGCGCCATTTGGGTCGTCAAATGATGTCAGAATGATGATGAAGAACTTTGTTTGTTTTGATAAATCTAGCATTAATGGTTGGTGCATACGGTTAGTGCGAAGGCCCGCCACACTTTTCTCAAACCACTGTAACTTCTAAAAGCCATAATCAACAGTGGCGACCACCAGAAAAGCACCAAGACAATGATGCTCGACGAAGTCCCAGAGAATGAATTTAATTGTCTTGGGTCCCGCTGCGAAATTAATCAGAAAGTATAGCGAAGGAGTAGGAAAGACCCGTAATTTCCACTTTAGTCCATATCAGTAGGAGACAGAATGAAACAAGGCAATAGGCACAAAGGGACGTTTGCAACTGGGATAGGCCCAGTTGCCTAGCACCACGGATAAATATTAACGAAAGTGTACAATGAATGGAGCGAAGACCATCGAGGCTAGAGGAGCACTCTAGAGTACCCTTATACCATTGATTTGTGAATCAAGCATTCCTGAGCATATTACAAAATGTTGTAGAACGATACAATATGAAACTTTTTACAATTATTATGACTAACTTAGGCCTCAGCTGACCCGCAAGTGACGTCACAGCTATCACCAAATTTTCCATTGTTGTGTTGAATGATTCATGATATTCGAGTATTTGTGATACAGTGAGTAATGTTACATTAATTAAATACAATCCACTTCAATTTTAATCACTGTGGTAGTGTTGATTCAGTCATTGAGTGTAATTAGATACTTAGAACTTTGATGACGTAGGTATGGAATTTCCTCTAGGGATAATGGTTTGTAAACTGGAAAACACCAATTTTTATAGAAATTAAATTACTAGGTATCTAACTAGATAACTAGTAAAGTACATATTCAAGTAAGCGTTTAGACACTATCTGTGGGATGGAAATGGAAATGGACTGGAAATGTTTCTTGTGATAATATCCTTGGATATTATCACAAGAAACATTTCACTTTCACAAACTTTTACATTCCAGTTAAAAATAAAATAAATTAAAGTCATAATTTATTTGAAAAGCCTGTCTTACTAGTTATCGCAAATATTTTAGATAAGAACATAATTTTTAGTACATTATATCAGAGAAAATTTATTGAGTCATGTACCTGCACCTACCTACTTTAAGTAATAAAGTGACTAAACTATTTACTAATAAACTAGATAGTTTCGATCGGAAAATCCTCAGCTGATAAGACAGATAACAGTTGTGGATGTTTTACAATGTCCGGTTTGTTTTGATGAAATGAGTTAAAACCGACGACCCGAAGCTGAATGGCGCAGCGGTAGTGAGGCTGACTTACGTTCATGGGGTCTCGGGTTTAAGGCGCTTAGACGAGCTAAATTAGCAACTCTATTTGGGGTGGTTCAAACTTCGTTTGAAATGCTGTTAGAATAAAGTTCTAATCAGCTTGCACTATAAAGTGGTTGTTACGTCACTGCGGCCCAAATAGCGCGAAATGAGTGGTTTCGATCGAAAAAAACTATTGATTGGATTAAAAAACTGAAACAGTATCATGCTAATATATTGCTTGTAGAACTATTTGCCAAAAAATCAGAATGATCGCATGCATATTAGTATGTTTTTTTATTGTTTAAAAGATATTTTTAGAGATAAGTTCGTGATTTCTTTTTATCGAGCCAAATTAATTGTATTATGTTTTCAAAACAGTATCATGCTAGCATATATCCTGAAGAATATCATATATTTTTTTGGTTTGTTTACAGCAGTGAATCATGTACTTTTAGTAATTATAAAACTCGCGTTTAGCTCATGTAATCGCCTTAAATCCCGGTTGGATCTAGTGCTTGTGTGGTGAGAATGGACATTAGTTTTCGAGTCATGGATGTTTATAATTTTGTATAATAGATAATATCTATTTGTATAATAGGTATGTATTTACAAACAAAAAGTATGTATGTGGTATATCACCTATCCAGTGTCCACAACACAAGCATCGTTGCTTGGTCTGGCATTAGATGGCGCTGTGTGTAATGTCCAGCAATGTTTATTTATTATTTATACCTATTACCGAGTTCACTGACGGTCAATCACTTTTCAACCTTATAACGTAGGTCATAAGGGTGAAAGTGGCAGAGCGTCAATGAACTCGATAGTACATCTGTACACTGTGAACTCAAAAACTTTGTTGAAGACAGTTAGTGGTAGTTTTATTTGTAGTTGAACAATTGGCGGTTTTACCTTTAAATAAACATTACCGTGTAGATGTATCTTCACAAACAGTATTGACAATGGAAATAGCGATAATAATTATTTTATCTCTATTCCGCAATTAAATCTGGTGTGTATATTCAGTGTACGCACACACTTTTAGTTTATAAAAAAAGCAAAAACAGTAACTAGGCAGTACACTCCATGTTAACAACCGTAACTGGTTAAAGACTAGGCAAATGAAGAAAGGCAATCAACCTTTCATCCATTTGTTTTTTTTTAAGTTTCATCTATAAGGCACAGAAATATTTCATTCACTTTAAACAAATCCTCATACATTCGTATACCTGGCCTACTAATATCTTCCTATTAAATAAATGATATATATATCTATGAATATAACCACCGAAACGAAACGTGGTCACTCACAATGGGCCTTATCAAAAGGCTTAAAGTCACTCAAAGGGCAATGGAGATGGCTATGCTCGAAGTTTCCTTGCGTGATCGAATCAGAAATGAAGTCGGATGACTTGCAAGGGATGCAAGGGAACCAAGGTCACCGACGTAGCCCGAAGAATTGCTAAACTTAAGAGGCGGTGGGCAGGGCACATTGCTCGCAGAACGGATTTCCGATGGGGCCGAAATGTTCAGGAGTGGCGACCGTGAACCGGAAGACGATGCTTTGGAAGACCTCCCACTAGACCACCACCGATGAAGGTGGCGGTAATCCGGTGGATGCGAGTTGCAAGGGACCGGTCAATGTGGCGACACTTGGGGGAGGCCTATGTCCAGCAGTGGACGTCTTTCGGCTGAGATGATGATGATGATATGAATATCTGGATTTTTTATTATTTATTAAAAAATGCAGATATCCATACTGACCAGATGAGGTACAGGGATGGACCCCACGCAGGCGAAGTCGCGGGCATAAGGTAGTGGTATATAATTGTACATGTACACTTCTCTCTGTACCTTGTAATCCCGTTGTTCATTAATACATTGGCAAGACAAGCATGAAAATCGCAACGAAGCTTTCTGTAATCAAATACAGCGAGTAAATAGGCACTTGAGTCGAACAAACATGCGAACAGTTTGCTCTGCATCCACGATATTAATACATTACTTTGATTTAGCTTTGAGATTCACTGATTAGTTTGAATGTCGAATTACTGGAATACTGTTATTGTTGTTTTGTGTTTAACAAAGTTACAATATTAACATGTTGCGGAAACATTTTCATTTACAAGACAAGGCAAGGACAAGAGGGAGACCAGAGCAACTATAGATGGATTGTTTAATAGAAAATCTTTATGAAAGAACTAGCTGACCCACGCAACTTAGTCTGCGTCACATATGAGAGAAAAACGAAATGAAAAAAAAAATCAGTTTTTGCAACATTTTACATTTCTGCTGCGCTCCTAATAATCGTAGCGTGATGTTATATAACCTTAAGCCTTCCTCGATAAATGGACTATCCAATACAAAAAGAATTTTTCAATTCGAGTCGGTAGTTTCTGAGATTAGCGCGTTCAACCAAACAAACAAACACCCTCACAACTGCCAACATCCTTCTACTGCGATCCTTTATTTGGGGTCGGCGCGGACGCAGCATTTCTTTATTTGGGGTCGGCGCGGGCGCAGCGTGTCTTTATATGGGGTCGGTGCGGGCACATAATGTCTTTATTTCGGGTCGGCGCGGGCGCAGCATGTCTTTATTTGGGGACGGCGCGGGCGCATCATGTCTTTTCTTCCAGACTTCTCCTTTAATGGTCATCTCATCAGACACCTCCTTTTTTGCCATATTCATCCTTTACTGTATAAAGAACAGGACAACCAAAGAAGCGATGGATGGACACAGTCCATCCATCGCTTCTTTGGTCGTCTTGTTCTCTTAGCTAGGGATCGAACGATCAAGCCGAACGATGCATCGTTTCACCACTTTTCCTACGATGGTTCACTAGCTGCAAGAAGTATAAAAACAACTTCATCCACCTCGCTCTCTAGCTGTGGCCTAGGGTTTTTACCCGTCCACACTCATATTAAAAGCTTTCCTCACGAAATATTCCTCCGCATCAAATGCCCATATCACGCCAACCGATTACCACATCACTTTTCAGTCATCGGCGGCACTTTCAGACTTTCGTACTTTCTTTTTTTCTCACTAACATTAAAGTCTAACACCAGTATTAGGATTTACAAAACTTTTATGACCAGCAGTCATTCCCAACCTTTCACTATAATTGCACTTAAACCATCCATTCAAGCACACGAGACATCTGCATAACTATAAGTGCCTGCTCACACGATAACTACCTACAGCTACAATGGCCCAGGACCACGGCTTTCAGCCCAAGTCATTAGTGTAAGGCACTATTCAGACTTGATTACTCGCCATTTGACATGAGTGCGTATGGGACAAAGCAAACGTATTAGTGCATCGATCTACTATTAATATGACGCAGATTGAAACGGTTTATTGAATTCTGCTTGGATTAAGGCGGGAAGGGGTTTTGTAAGTGATTGGCCCTTGGTATATACTATCGAGATTCAATAAATGCGGGTTTCATGCATTCATTTCAATTATTTTTCCACGATCGTGTGTGATTCACGTCCAGTACATCTTTTCCAACACACTTCTTTGAAAACTTGCTCTTATCGTAGATACTACGATTAGGTTCAACATGTTTCGTGCACGGGGATTTTTTCATTTATCACAAAATGTGCGGAAATTAAAAATCCACAGATAACAATACTAATTAAACTTATCTCCAAATTGGAACTCCTAGGGGTACGAGGAAACACCCTCGAAATCTTCAAAGACTACCTTCACAAGCGGACTCAAAGAGTTAAAATTGGAGAGTATATGAGTGAAGAAGTATCGACCACTTACGGAGTGCCTCAGGGAAGCATTTTGGGCCCCACTCTCTTCCTAATATACGTCAATGAGTTGTGCAGAATGACCATCCCCAACTCCAAGATATTTGCGTATGCAGACGACACTGCAGTCATAGTTCAAGGACCAACCTGGGATAGCGTTAAACGCTATGCAGAAGCGGCAATGTCAACGATAATGAAATGGCTCAACCTGAACTTGCTGAACCTGAAGTTGCCCGACAAATATTTCTGCATTACAGCGCACACCTGCTCCAAACAATCCCCACAATGTTCATGTCCGACACTTGTAAGAGCTGATAACGTGAAATATCTGGGGTTCCAAATAGACGGAGGGTTACTATGGGACAAACACGTTGACGCCACTACCACTAGATGTTTAAAACTTTTACATATTTTCAAATCCCTTAGAGACTCCGCTGCACCTGATACCCTGAAGATGGTGTACTATGCATTATGCCAATCCGTCATTGGTTATTGCATCACAGTTTGGGGTGGAGCAAATAAAACCTGTTTTTTGAGGGTCGAGAGAGCGCAGAGAGCCGTACTGAAGGTGATGTTGCGCAAACCCTATCGCTTTCCCACTACGCAACTATACGCTGATTCTAAGGTACTTTCAGTGCGTCAGCTTTTTGTACTACAGTCTACTGTTAGGAAACACGCCAGCGTACCCCCTACTGACCCTAAAAAAAGGAAAAAACTACCCTTAAGTACCCCTCACAAAACCGCTTTCGCTCAACACCAATACTACACATTAAGTACATACATATACAAACAAATTCATAAAAATCTAAACATAGTCGACCTAAACAGATATGAAATTAAATCAAAATTGACGGAATGGCTACTGGAACAGGACTACCTACAAACAGAATCTTTACTTAAGTACGTCTCCTAGCTACCTATATATCACCAATCACACACAACACACTCTCTCTCACACACATACACATACACACATTCACACACACATACACACATTCACACACACATACACGCACACGCACACGCGAAAACACACACATACATCACGTTTTAATAATATTTACTACTACTATTACTTAAATTAGCTTTATATTCATAGTTGTTCAAATTAGCTTATATTCATAGTCGCTAAGGTAGATCGACACAGTCTACTATTATACTTATCGCATCACTTCTTAAGCTGAATCACTGTCTCTCAAGATACAGGTTACCTTGTTTGAGAGGCAGGGTTTTCCATATTGTGTGCAGATCTCAGTGCTTAGATTGTACTGCATTGTGTTACTACCAACGCTCATGTACATTTTGTTTATACTTATAAAACATGTTAAATCTGTATTTTGGAAAAATAAAGTTATTTATTATTATTATTCCCTTTATTCAATTATGCAACAAATTTTTTACATTTTTAAATATTGATATAAAACATATATAAAAAAAAAACATTTAAAAATATAAAAAATTGTAGCCCACCGGTATCGGGAACAGGGTCCAAGCTACCGGCGGTCAGGGCTCCAGAGAGAGGAACCTCCTAACGATACGGGCCGTGTCCAGGAGTACCGCTTTCTGAATCAAGCCCTTGATCCAGCTGCCTAACGAGAGCCTCTTCAGGTGTTGGTCGAGGCTCTTGGCAATTAAGCCATGCGCTGACACTTCCCACATGTCGACAACCTCGCGAGCCAAGTCAAGATACTTTATTTGTTTATCTTTCTCGGCTTTCACGAGGTTCTCATCATGCGGGACCGTTATGTCAACAATCATTGCGCGCCGCTCTGATCGATCCATCACCACTATATCAGGTCTATTAGCTATAACAGTCCTGTCAGTGATGATGGATTGATCCCAGTACAGTGTGATACTGCCATTAACGAGAACTGGGTCGGGCACATACCTATAGTAGGGCACTTCCGATTCCACAAGATTGTATTTTAGAGCAAGTTGCTGATGGATAATCCTAGCTACAAGGTTGTGTCTATGCAAGTACTCTCCGTTAGCTAGACGAGAACATCCGGAGATAATGTGACGGATTGATTCGCCTGGACGGTGGCATGCCCGACATATGTCAACCGTACCGTCCTTCACAATAAATCTCCGGTAGTTATTCGTCATCATAACTTCATCCATAATTGCACAGACAAAACCTTCGGTTTCTCCGAAGAGGTCCCCAGATCGTAGCCAGGACACGGACGCTTGAAAATCTACATCGGGCCCATGAAGAGCCCGGTAAAAGCGCCCGTGAAGCTCCTTGCTCTGCCATTCTTTCCTGCGGTCATCAGTAGTAAATACTACAGCATACCTGTAGTATTTACTACTGATGACCGCCAGTTCTCTTTAGCCAAGGAGAGCGGGGTGAGGCCCTTGTCCATCGCGACCACATCTCGATGCATCCCCACGTCGGCTGCTAGGAAATATTCCCTGAGACTGCATATCTCACGATTGTGGAGAGTCTTAGCGTTTAAAAAGCCTCGACCCCCACACTTCCGCGGGATATACAGTCTCATTACCGAAGAACGCGGGTGATGCATTCGATATGCCGTCAACAATTTACGGACCTTCGTATCCAGGGCGTCTAGTTCTGTTTGAGTCCATTTGAGTATGCCGAAAGAGTACATCAAAACCGGCATGACCCAACCGTTGAAGGCACGCACCTTATTTCCGCCCGATAAAAGACTATTAAATACTTTTTTCAGGCGGCCAAAGAAGCGCTCCTTCAACGATTGCTTCATGTCAGCCACACTGATGCCCAGCGCTTCCGACATACCCAAATACTTATAGGTTTCGGTTGCTGAGAGGGATCTAAGATTTATGGAATCTGAGAGCTGGGTTCCCACAGACTCCACAATCCCCCCTCGCTTTACATGCATGACCGCACATTTGTCCACACCAAATTCCATCCTGATGGCGCTACTGAAGGTTTCAGTTACCTTCAGTAGCTCCATCAGTTGAAAATCGTTGGGGGCAAAGAGTTTCAAGTCATCCATGTAAAGGAGGTGAGATATAACCCGACCATCTTTCCGCAACCGATAGCCTAGACCTGAATCCTCCAGCAGTGTGCTCAGAGGATTCAAGGCTAAGCAGAACCAAAGTGGACTCAAACTATCGCCCTGAAATATACCTCGCTCTATCCTTATCGGCTCGCTATTCCTCTGAATGACATTGTTATTATTATAATACCAGAGTCATATCCAGTTCCGGGCTAAAATTTAGAAATTATTCGTGGTAAGCCCTAATTGACCCGGGGATCGAATTCAGGTCCTCACACACAACTGTAGTGCCTTTGACCACTCCGTACTAACCAAATAGTAACGAGCACCAAATACATTGAAAGCGATTTCCAATTGCCTTGCCCAAAGACCCTGTTGTTGTGAAAGCAGTCATAATTGTCACCCTGGGGAAAGTAATAGTTGATAACCCTTTTATTTTTAGAACATAATGAACCTTTGATCAACCTTTCGATAACCTCTACAAGTTACAAACAAAGTAACTACTAACAAATCAATTTTCCAAAACAAATTAATTAAATCAAACAATGAAATTAAAATTAGAATGGTAGTTGGGCCTCAGGCGTCGGTCATTAGTGATCTATAATGATCAGTACGTGCTTAATGCGTATCGGAGCTAACCTAATTGGATTTGCAAACCAATTAATGTTGAACATTCCCTCATTATACGTGTACACTAGTACATATTGTAAAGTCAATACGGTGCTGTGTTGATTACTAATTGATTAGTTTCCGGAACAATGGTATCGCTGTCTAATAGACTGGTAAATTTCTTTTATGATTTGTGACAGGGTTAAAGTATGATAGAAAATATACGGTGGTTTCCGTGAGCTACTCAATAACATACCATATGCATTATTCATCATCATCATTTCAGCTGAAAGACGTCCACTGCTGGACATAAGCCTCCCCCAAGTGTTGCTACATTGACCGGTCCCGTGCGACTCGCATCCAAACTAAGGAACTTTAAATAACAACTTTTTTTTGTGAAAAATTACGTTTTCGGTGGGACCCAGCGTAACACACTCAAAACATTGTGTTGATGTTTGCATTGCGTAGTGTGGTGGTCATGGAGGTATTTAAAGCAAAGTTATAACATTAGGAAATATACATACACTAGGTACAGCTGGGGCCTAATTTTACTATTTTAATAAATTCGTCACTCCAACACGATTCCATTCTCACCCCACTGTCATTTTGCTTAAAGTTCGTAATCTGCTAAATTCATAATGTCGGTCAATGGTCTTGTAATAAAATTGTGTTTTAATGGCATTGTCGTATTGTTATTATTATAAAACAATTAGTACAAATGGTTTCCGAAATCTACTATTAAATGCGAACATTTATTCATGCTACGTAGATTTCATGTACGAGATTATTATTCTACTAGCGGACGTCACGCGGTTTCACACGCGTAATTCCCGTTCCCGTGAGAGTACGGGGATAAAATATATCCTATGTTACTCGTGGATAATGTAGCTTTCGAATGGTGGAAGAATTTTTAGAAACGGTCCAGTAGTTTTTAAGCCTATTCATTACAACCAAACAAACAAAGTTTTCCTCTTTATAATATTATATAGTGTAGATAACATTTCTTTCAATGAAATGACAGTGTTTGACCATTGAAAAGTTATAATGGCGTCATTATGATAGTAGAATTAACAAACTTGTAAAAATTTTACAGAACTTGATCATGATGAAATCAATTATCGACTACTCTGACACTATTGTAATAGTAGAATCGAGGCCCTGGCCATAGGGTAACGATAATATTATGTTGGTAAATTAGAGACTTTGAAAGACCGCCAATTGTGCTTTTGTTTCTTTGTGTTTTCAGATTGATCAGTCACTTGCCCACTGTAGGTACTGACATGTCTCGGTGCTTTTTCCAGTAAGTGGTTATAATTTACATTACTGATCCCATGGATGACTTACAAATACCGTTCTTTAGTGAACCAATTACAAAGTTTGGCCTACATAGAGGCTAAACCAATTTTATCTATATTATTTGTTATGTGTGTTAGTTTACATATATAAAGCACTCATCACTGTTAGTCATTGACACGAAAGTCTGACTGTCAGTGTACTCTTATGTTATCTAATCGATACTGCTGTTTGGCTTGCGTGAGTCAGTGGAATACTGTTTAGTTGTAAAATCAATCATTCCTGATAGATACCTACTGAACCTAAGTGTTGACCTTTAACAAGGACAGCGAATAACTTACTGAGAAATAATCTATACTTATATAATATTAATTCACATATTATATATATCTATACTAATATTATAAAGCAGAAGAGTTTGTTTGTTTGTTTGATTGAACGCGCTAATCTCAGGATCTACTGGTTCGAATTGAAAAAATATTTTTGTGTTAGATAGTCCATTTATCGAGGAAGGCTTTAGGCTATATAACATTACGCTACAATTATTAAGAGCGGAGCAGGAATGAAAACTGTTACAAAAACGGGGTTTAATTTCCTTCCGTTTTTCACTCTTAAGTGACGCAGACGAAGTTGCGTGGGTCAGCTAGTCCATACCATTATATAAATGCGAAAGTAACTCTGTTTGTCTGTCTGCTACCTTTTCACGACAAAACGGCTGATCGGATCGTAATGAAATTTGGCAAAGAGATGTATTTCAACCTGGGGAAGGACATAGGCTATATATTATCACGCTAATTACTTACGGGGGTGAGCAATATTGCATTTTGTCTATAGTTTTCAACTGTTTGACAACTGACAACTGTCATAACATGCATTGTAATAGAATAACTATTTTAAACAAATTGACACGAGAACAAATAGCCCGTCGGTGACGGCAACCGCCTTTCGAACAGGGAGTCGCAAGATCAAGCCTCAGTACAGACATAAAATACTTTTGATTTTGTGTAATGCTGTAAGATTTCCGATAGTAACTTTGGTTCGCACGTTCAAAAACCCCCCGGTTTTCACTTTTTGTAACAAAGTATTTTGGTTTTTTTAAAGCTTACATATTTCCAAATCATTGTTTTACACATTTTTTTTAACACTTAAACGACAGTTTGGGAATCATTTATTTCAAATAATAAATCTGTAAACATGGCGCTTAAACTGTTAAAGGATCACACACAGAACCCATTTTCTACAATTTCTTAAATTTTCGTCTGTGTCTGTGTGTCTCTACGTAGTCCTTTTACGTGTAAATTATAAAACCAATGTGGTTTGATTTAATGCACCAATTATTATTGTGCATAAGTTAGAGAAAGTTTAGATTTTTGTTTCTTTGCAATCGGTGCTCTCCATTAAAAGACTTTAAAGTTCTTAAGGAGAACTTATCATCATGATGTAAGGATACATGCAATCCGGGGTTGCGGGCCTGTTCCGGGGTTGCGGGCCTGTTCGAAAGAGATACCGCGGCCCCGGAACATAAAAGGCGAGGAAGGAACATGGATGGTTTTTAGTCAGTAAGAGTCTGACACTCCCTCCCGCTCCGCCCAGAGTGGGGGGGGTCATTTGATGATTTCCCATCCTTAAAAAAAAAAAAAAAAAAAGGATACATGCAATGACATCTATAAAACCAAAATGGTACTAATTAATAAAAGTCATAAGATAGAGAAGAAGAGAATAGTCAACATGACCCTGCTTTAAATATAAATGGCGTTGTTCATTTGACTCCATTTTCTGAATCACGGTGTTATGATTTTCCGTGAAAGAATGATACTGGCATTCGCCCGTGTCAGATGTCTTTTTTTTGTTTTTTTTTTAGGATGTGAAATCATCAAATGGCTTCTCCCACTCTGGGAATGACTTCTCCCGTGTCAGATGTCTCAAGTTTGGTTTTTTGGAAGAAGTTCTCAATTCAACGCCTGTTTTTCTTTATGTAGATACCTATATTATGCCTGAGCAATATCAAATGACCGAATGATGAAGTCGCACGAGACCGGTCAATGTGGCGACACTTGATAGGCCTATGTCCAGCTGTGGACGTCTTTCGGCTGAAATAATGATGAATGATGATAATTCAAATAGAGTAGGGCAGGACACCTAGCAAGGCGCGGTGATGTCAGGTGGAGTAAAGCTGTGACCAAGTGGCATTCATTCTAGAAATCCAAACTGAAGTTTTGGTCGTCCAGCGGTGAGATAAGCAGATAATATTGTTGCCATTGCAGGAATATCCTGGATGAGACTGGCACAAGAGCGTGGAGCTTGGCACAAACAAAGAGAGGCCTGTACCCAGCAGTGGCTGAAGTCGGACTATGGATGATGATGATGATGAATCATAACTTTTTCCAGAGAAGTCCGATTTTCATGATTATTTTTTATTGAAAGGCGTGTTTAGCAAAGTTTGTCCCAGTTTTTATTGAAAATAGTTGTGTTCGAGATCATGTGCGTATTGTATAATCATCGCGTGCTGAAACATCGTGAGGAAACCAACATGCCCGAGAGACATTTGGCATGTTAAGCCAAGTCAGAGGCCCATGGGCAGCATAAACACTCTTACACCAGGTTAGGCAACAACACGATAAGGAAGGAAAGATCGCTTGCTTTGGTGAAGAAAGACATCGTGAGAAAACCACAGCATGCCTGAGAGTTATTTTTCGACGGTATGTAAAACCAAGATAGAGGACCTTTTTTTTGTTTTTTTTTTGTTTTTGTAGGATGGGAAATCATCAAATGACTTCTCCCACTCTGGGCGGAGCGGGAGGGAGTGTCAGACTCTTACTGAGTAAAACCCATCCATGTTCCTTCCTCGCCATTTATGTTCCGGGGCCGCGGTATCTCTTTCGAACAGGCCCGCAACCCCGGCAGGAAGACAGAGGACCTTGGGCGGCATAATCGGAGGTCTGACGATGGAGACGAAAGGCAGTCACAAGAGGTCCGCAACACTTCAAATCTGCTCTATCGTGTTTAAGGCTCATTTCATGCATCTTGATAAGAACTATAAACCTAGCTGGAGCATGACTGTCATCGATGGTCTAACAATGGAGATTGAAGGTAGTAGCAAGAGATCCTCAACAGTTAACAGCAGCTATATGGTTATTGGGCTCACCTTGATGAGAACTTTAGAAATAGCTAGAATATGACTGTCATCGAAGGTCTCATGATGGAGGCTTGGAGACGAAAATAAATTGTAATAGGTTTTCAAGAGTTTACAGCATTTACATCGTATTGTGTTGACCTGCCTGGAGTATGACTACCATTGAAGGTCTGACTATGGAGAAGGAAGGCAGATGCGAGAGGTCTCCAAAAGTTTGAAGCAGCGTTAACGTGTATCGGCTCATGTCATGCCACTTGATGAGAACTTTCGACCTAGCTGGAGTATGATATTGTCGAGTGTCCAAGGATAGAAACGTAAGGCTGTCGAGGGAAGAGTCCTTATTTGGAAAAACATAAGTTGAATATTTTGGCGTTTAATGTAAACCTATTCGAGAAAAAATAAATTGTTACTGACTTCAATCTGTACTAATATTATAAAGCTGCAGAGTTTGTTTGTTAGGTTGGTTGAACGCGCTAATTTTAGGAACTATTGGTTCGTCTTACGCAGACGAAGTTGCGCGGGTCAACTAGTTCATTATAAAATGTAGTAATGCCCCGTGAGTGCCACAAATTAACTGCGTTAGAAACACCGAGTGCCATTCATTCCACTCAAGTAGCTAATGTTGGAGAAAAACAGCCAGGCTGTAGGGCAGGCCACGTGGCACGGATGCACCCGGAGAGATGGGCAAGGATTGTCACACACTGGACGCTTAAAGAAGGACGATGGACAGAGGAGGTAAAGTGGCGATCTGATCATGTTTGCGGGCTGTCAAGGCCGGAGACCGCACAGAATAGAGAGGTGTGGAAGGCGAAAGGGAGGGGGAGGTCTTTGCCCAGCAGTGGGGCAACAAGTAGGCTAACAAAAAATAAGGAGTAATATATGAATATTTGTCTGGTTGACCATTTTACCTATCCAATGGGTTAGAAAGATAAATAAAAAAAAAAAAAATGGTTGCCTGTAAAGTCGGTATACGGGCGAAAGTTTTACGTGACAACGACTTTGAGTGGTAAAATAATTTTAATGTGAATATTCATTCGTATAGTAGGAAGAAGGATGAAATGAACCGGTGTGTATGCCTATTTCTCTCTCTCTCTCTCTCTCTCTCTCTCTGTCTCTCTCGCTCTTAGGCGGGCTAACTGTGCTCGAGTGGAAGGGACGCGTGCCTTTCACTTTTTATGTCTGTCTCTCTCGCTCTTAGGCGGGCTAACCGTGCCTCTCACTCGCTCTCATTGTGAGCGCATAACGTGAGCGGAGCGTAACGCAGTTTCTTGAAGTGTCACCCGGCAAACCAATTTATAAGACGTTGTCACGTCAAAATGAAAAAATTACCCTAACGGCTGTCATTATTTATACAGTAGAAAGAGCCGTATGCATACTAGTGGTCACTTCTTAATTCGGAAAGTAAACCACTATACGTAATTAATGAATGCATCAATAAAACTAAATAAGCATTGACCACCATAATCCAAACAATAAACACAACACATTAAACCACAATACAGCATAATTTTAATCATTTTGACCCATGGCATAGATTTAGATATTTCTTGTCTTCCTTTCCTTGAAGGAAAGGAAGACAAGAAATGTGGAAGATAATATAAGGAAATCATTATCGCATATCGTAATTACGCTGCACAATATATAATTTTTCCGATAATTTTCCTTGGGATAAACCAGCCAGCAATTTTGGTGAGTTATCTTTGGTAATCTGATGATGTTAATCGGTGGTCGTGATATGTGTGATGCGGAGGAATGAGGAAAATGTGAGGAAAGATGTGAATGAGTATATAGTAGAGGAAGACGAGAAAGAAGGTTATGGCAAGAAACCATCTAAACCAATCTCATCGTGTCTGATGAGATGATGAGTAAAAGAGAAAAACGGAAGAAGAAAACCTGGTACGCCAAGCCCAAATGAATTGGGAGAAAGAGAATAGGTAATTATATTTTTAACCGATTTCAAAAAGAAGGTTCTCAATTCGTCGAAACCTTTTTTTTGTTGTTTTTAGGTATGTTCCCCGTTTACTCGTAGATCGATATGAATTAGGTATTATTTTTTTGTTGGAAAGGGTATACTTTCCAAATGGTCCCACAGCCACCAAGTCGGGATCTGATGATGGAATCTTGGCGAAATCGTGGGAACTCTTCAAATTTAATAGGGTAACGTGCATCTATTTTGGTATTTTCTACAACAAGTGAAGCATTTGCGTTTGATAAGAACCATTCTACTATCAGATCTGATGATGAAGCCAAGAGTCACGGAACTCCATAATGGGACAATGCATCCTAGTCGTGTTTGGGCTTGTTGTAATTGTAACGGTTTAAAAAAAAACAAAAATTTAAAATAACTTAAAAGTCGGTGACAAAAAAATGAAATCAATAAAACAAAGGTTCAGGGTTTTTGAAGTCGTTTTTATTTTTTTAACCGATTTTAAAAGGAGGATCTCAATGTTGGGCCCTTTTTTTTGTTTTTATCTAAGTTCCCCGATTACTTGTAGATCGACTTTAATTATTATTTTTTTGTTTGAAAGGTATACTTCCCCGGTAGTCCTATAATCATGAAATCAGGATTTGATGGGATCCTGGAGAAATAGAGAAAACTCTTCAAATTTTAAAGCCACACTTGATGCGATTTGGATAGGTTTTGGAAGAGTACTTTCTTAAAGTGGTCCTATTTAAATTTAGTGAAGATCTGATACACAACTTCGGAGATAGGCAACGGAACTCCTCAATAAATGATAGCAAATGGACTGGGATTGCTGAAATCTCATATCTGTCTATTGTTTACACCACTTCATAACATAACATCACGCCGGTACCATGTGAAGGGGTAAGCACAAGTGAACCACTAAAAAGTGAAAAATAAAAACTTTTTTTGCAAACAATAAAACTGACTTCAAAAAACAGGTCGGTGACCTTTGTTTCATTGATTTACTCAGTTTTATTGTCACCGACTTCTGAAGCTAAAGTTATTTTTCACTGTTTTGTGTTTTTTGAAGTCGGTTTTTAGTAATCTGATTATGTTGCATTGGTCTAGTTCAAGGTTCGTTACTGATACTGGCAGGCAAATGAAAGGCCCATTTCATTGGGTGTCGTAAAAATATAACTGTGTCTTTCTTTATGCATTTCGAAGTTAGGATTAATCTTGATAGTCTGAAAATATTTCTTTGAACTACGAGTACCAGTGTTTTCGTTTATTGTCATATGATGGTCACCAGTTCACCACCATGTATAACAATGATATTTCGGCAACAACTTTCAACAAGCTCTTCAGTAGATTTTGTCTTTGATTGTTTTAATAGTTCTTTTTTCTAATATAAGGAATGTCATTTTGTCTAGATTTGCAGGAGAAACAAAACCCATACAAACAATATCAAAAATATTGATGCTGATAACAAGAAAAAGTATTGTTATCCCCGATGGTTTAGGAGAGTAATAGGGGGCGAGCCTAATTGCCATCAAACTGGCCCAAATTCAGGCTGCTACTGAGAAATTAAAGATCGAAAAGCCCAAAAACGCTTTGTCTGATATGGCAATTGACCCTAAGGTATCATGCTCAGCAGTCAATAGACAATAATGACGATTCTGTTGTGCACAAACTAAATTTAATTAAGGCTATTGCTATCTTTCTCTCTCTAATAAAACGAGAAAGAGACGGACGTAATTTAAAACCGTAAAATTAAATTGGAACTAAAATTTCCATACAAATGTAGGGTGCATGTAAAACATGTCAACTAAAAACACGGTGATGCGCAAGGCACTAACTAGTTGGACATCTCTAACTTAGTTCGTAGCTATAGCCGTCCTTTTCTCGCACTACTTTTTAGTGAAAGATAGCCTTAATTATGTTTAGTTTGTGCACAACAGAATCGACACCAATGTCATCAATAAGTCTGTTGCCGACCGGCGCCAGACCATAGATTACAGTAATAAACGCGCCAGACATATAAATTGACAACATACATACGTCACATTGAACGTTCGTAATATTTCCCTTCCCGGACTATCAAAGGGGAATGTTTCAACAAGCACATAAAGATCTTAATCTGTGACTGTTTTATGTTATCCTAATTCCGGCCGCAATTGACTGCATTTAGTTAGGAAAAGATTTATTTTTAAGGGGTTTATAGAATGGGATATTTATGGAATTATTGAGCAACTAGAAGGATTATTTCATTACTAGCTGACCCTCGCAACTTCGTCTGCATCACATAAGAGAGAGAAAAACGAAAGCCAAAAAATCCCTTTTTTGCAACATTTCTTATTCCTGCTCCGCTCCTAATAATCGGAGCGTGATGTTATATAGCCTAAAACCTTCCTCGATAAATGGACTATCCAACACAAAAATAATTTTTCAATTCAAACCAGCAGTTCCTGAGATTAGCGCGTTCAACCAAAAAAACAAACAAACAAACAAACTCTTCTGCTTTATAATATAAGTATAGATTAAGGAGGACTATTTCATTGGTCTAGTGGTTGCAATCGCGCCTGCTGACCATGAGGTCCATTTTTTTTCGGATGGGAAATCATCAAATGACTTCTCCCACTCTGGGCGGAGCGGGAGGGAGTGTCAGATTTTTACTGACTAAAACCCATACATGTTCGTTCCTCGCCCTTTATGTTCCGGTACGCTGGACATTAACACACAGCGTCATCTAGTGCCACACTAAGCAAGGCTTGTGTCGTTGACACCAGATAGTTGATATACTACATATATGCTTTTTTGTTTGGAAATACATACTTATTATACGTATAGACAACCATGACTCGGAAACAAATGTCCATGCTCATTACACAAACATTTGCTCCTACCGTGATTCGAACCCAAGACACTAAGAGCGTAAGGCAGCCTCACTACCACTACGCCATTCGGGTCGTCATGTTGTATTATAAGTTTAGGTTGAGATTATTTTAATGATGTCTATTATTTGATTATAGCATGCCTAGACATTGCACAAGATAGAGAAGTATGGAAGGAGAAACAGGAGGCTATCGCCCACCAGCACATCATCAAATAGACGTACCAAGGAGTATACATATACTCAGTACACAACTGGGTTTTGGAGCTCAGGTAAGCAGTCGCTCCATGTAAAATACTGGTATTCTACTGAATCCAGTTAGACTGAAAACCAATCATAACACAACACTGTTTTAGGCTTTCACAGAGCGGAGCGGTTTTGCGGAGCTCCCGATATTTCGACGCTGTTGCAAGCGCCAGTGTCTTGCAACAGCGTCGAAATATCGGGAGCTCAACATAACAAATAATCACGGAAGATATCCCGTAAGTGACAGTATAAGTTTAATCATAATACAGTTAGTAAAAGGTTATGCAGATGATGGTTTATTTGATGTCACACATCGTCATCATCATCATCATTATTTCGGCTGAAGACGTCCACTGCTGGACATAGGCCTCCCCTAAGTGTCGCCACATTGACCGGTCCCAAGCGACTCGCATCCAACGGATTCCCGCAACCTCCACCAGGTCATCGGTCCACATAGTAGGAGGTCTTCCAAAGCATCGCCTTCCGGTTTGCGGTCACCACTCCAGAACTTTTTGGCCCCATAGGGCATTGTGTGTGATCGCACACACATTTTGTACTAATTCTAATATCAATCGGATGCGGAAGTATATTAAAATGAGCAAATATAAAGAAGTATTCAGGTAATTCAGTACTTAATTGGTTGAACTCTGAATAAAAAATATTAAATGGTCATTTTAATTCAATTTAAAGACATAATAATATTTGATTGTTATTTTAATGGTTCATGGAGGTAGTTTTATAATTCCCACACATTTTTATTCAAATAAAATACTATTCGTTCTTAAATAACTTAATAATCAATTTAATTTATGTGGGTCTAAATTATTCTATGTCGTAGCAAGTTCTTAGCGCGTAGCTGTTCGTAGCCGTTCGTAGCACAAACAAGCGACCCACGTAGCGCTACCATAGAATAACTTGCAACCATGTACCATCAACAAATATTGTTTTTAGCTAACCAAACAACGAGCTTGTACTTGCTTCAAAACCATGTAACTTATGATTGGAAAATTAATTAAAACTCCATTCTTATTAACCTTCTTGTTTATATGAGAATGTTTCATTAATTTTAAATTAATTTTCACGTTGGTAATGAAAACTTTTTGTAATAATTTATGGTATATTTTCGCCTCGGTTATCTTTGTCGCGTCTTGATTAGGGTTTATTAATTTTGAACGAGTTTGTTCTTGACTTCCAATTAATTTGGTTTCACCTGTTAATTTGTACAGCATTCGTTCAAAGCTAGGTTCAAGATTCTGATTATTAATTGATATCCCTCAGTTATAGTTACAGCTAGTATACATTGAGAACATAATTGTATGGTGCTCGAGTATTGTGTTGTGTTTGTAAGGTAGCAAACATGGCAAGAACAAACAAAGCACAAGACAAAGGAACACATAAAGGCCTGAATTCTTGTCGCGCTGATCGTCGTGTCGGTCGAGTGCGGTCGGTCGTGATGTCAGCGAGAACAAAATAGGGCTGTCTGTCGCTGCTGACATCAGTATCGCATTATGGTGCATTTTGAGTATCATCATCATCATCATCATCATCCTATTAATGTTCCCACTGCTGGGACACTGCCTCCTCGCAATGAGAGGGAATGGGCTATAATCTACCACGCGGGCCCAGTGCGGATTGGTAGATGTCACATGTCTTCGAATTTTTGATTCTAGGACATGCCTGTTTCCTCACGATGTTTTCTTTCACCGTTTTGAGAGCATTGGTGATGAAATAAATTACACAAAGTAATGCGCCTGTCTGGGTTTGAACCCACGACTTACTGTTCGTAAGTCGGGGCCGCCACCACTGGGCCACCGCTATTTTGAGAATAGAACACAATATACACTCAAACGCGACCGACCGTGCGCGACCGACCATCAGCGGGACAAAAATTCTAGGTATTTTGTCTAGCTTATTAATTGGGTAAGCTCTTTTAAGTTTCAAAAAAGAAGTGAACGTTAATTAATCGGTGTATTCGGTCCACTTGTTTTGTATAAGACGCAGAGGGCGTATGTCGATGACGGAAAAGTTAAAAAGTGTATTGCATTAACCGAAGCTACTGTTAAAATACAACAATTTCTTCTTATTGCTCTTATTCCAAGTTACTCAGGGAAGGCATTAAAACGTTTTTCTCTTCCATTCTTCTCTGTCAATCGTCACGCTATCATTTACTACTTTCTCTTTCTTATCATTCCCCACACAACCCATCCATCGTTTCTTTGGTCTTCTTCTCCCTCTCCATCCATCAACATAAATAATGTAGCAGTCGCTTTAACAGTTACAGTTTAGTATTTCACAGTGTATTTACTAAAGTCTTATCAAGGTTTGGACAGAGACCTGCCGGGGTTGCGGGACTGTTCGAAAGAGATACCGTGGCCCCGGATCATAAAGGGGTGAGGAAGAAACATGGATGGGTTTTAGTCAGTAAAAGTCTGACACTCCCTCCCGCTCCGCCCAGAGTGTGAGAAGTTATTTGATGATTTCCCATCCTAAAAAAAAAAGGTTTGGACAGAAGGCACACAAACCCAGATTAGAGTAGATTTTTCTCGGACAAATAGCACAGTTCTTCAAATAAAACCAACGTATCACAAGTTTCATAAAACAGTAGCTATATCCCTACAAGAATTGTTCATAAAACCGGTAGTCTCCTCCGGAATTAGGCGCGGTACATAAAGACTATTGAAATGATAGCGGTCACCCCTCCCTGTTGTCATTGTAAGAATTACGACATACTTGCCTTTGAGTGTACAACCTACTTAATAAAACAGTTGTATCCTCACTTGGATTAGGTACTTCGTATTATTAGTACCTTATCTAAAGTGAAACAAATGTGGTATTTTTGGTCTTCTAATGCTGTTTTTAATCGCTTTTTGTAATATAAATGTGAATTTGAGGAAACTCAAAGTACAACTTATCATCGCTAACATTGACGCACCAAATGGCGTAGTGGTAGTGAGGCTGCCTTACGTTCTTAGAGTCCTGGGTTCGAATCCCGGTAGGAGCAAATGTTTGTGTGATGAGCATGGACATTTGTTTCCGAGTCATGGATGTTTATATGTTTAATTTAATAAGTATGTATTTACAAACAAAAAAGTATATATGTAGTATATCAACTATTTGGTGTCCACGACACAAGCCTTGCTTAGTGTGGCATTAGATGGCGCTGTGTGTTAATGTCCAGCTATATTTATTTATTTATTAATCATTCAGCATGTCTTCTTTCATATTTCTCTATTACTCGTAATATCAGCAGTCAAAATAAAACTCCTACGAGAATTATAATCATATATACGAGTATGTAGGAACTCAGGATGGGTATTGTTTGGGGTTTAATGAAATACATCCTTCATTATTATAATGTACCATTTTTTAAACGTTAAATACTTTAAAGTATCGTCGTCTGTGGTCAGTTTATTATCATTATAACTTTCTTAAAATTCCGTCATTCGTTGCACACTGACACTCGTTTTTATTAAGGGTTTGTCTCCACCGATCACAGTATCAGATCACGGTAGTCACGGATCACGGCGAATTGTACCACTGATACCGTTATCCGTTTCCCTCGTTATCGTGTTACCCACTGATCACGATATCCGTGGCGACATGGGTTTATTGGGTTAATACGTTTATTTAATTAAGACAATACCATTTTGAGAATAACAAATAGAAAAGCCGTACGTTATAATTTAAAAACTTCTATCGTTTTCTTGAGCGATCGATCAATAACCGTTTTAAAACCTTCTCGTTTTAGAGATGGACATTCAAAAGTCTTCAAATACCAAAATGTCATTTAGAAATGACAATAACGAATCCGGACATAGGCTCACGTTTCTCGGTACTTTTAGTGACACAGGCCGACGTGGGTAACCCACCCCGTGGTCACCCTAACACACGCTAATGAAAATTCTTTCGGACATCCGAACACCCCAGTTTTAAACGGAACAGTTTCTGTTAAATCGTTGTCACTGTTCCACAAAAGTTTGTTGAACAGTCCGCAGCGTAAAATATTTGATGAACTTCTGTAAAATGAGGTCCGATGTTGGGGAATAGTTTCGGTGGTTTTGAAATATGGTGTATTGGTATTTTCAGTTTTATCTAGATTTTAGGGACTGTTGTGAACTTTTCGATCCTCGGAGCTTACTGTGGCAAATTGAGAAAAAATATCTTAGTACTTATTGGGTCCGGGGTTGCGGGACTGTTCGAAAGAGATACCGTGGCCCCGGAACATAAAGGGCGAGGAAGTAACATGGATGACTAAAACCCTTTAGTAAGTAAAAGTCTGACACTCCCTCCCGCTCCACCCAGAGTGGGAGAAGTTGTTTGTAGATTTCCTGCTTAGAACGAAAACTACGACCACGATTGCCATACTCACTTAATTTTCACTTTTTTAAAGGAATTCCGTGATTGATTCATAACTTTTTCCACCTCCTGAAAAGTTGTTACCGGTCCTGTAGACCTGCAACGTTAAGAGTTTTCTGCTAAGTCCAAGCCAATTTTTTCAAATAAGAACACAGGAAGCCACCCAGGCTTAGCAGCACAAGAGTAGTCGTTTCACTCCTCCTTTTTAGAAGAATACGCATTTAAATCACTATACTACCAGCTGAAGAGCTATTCCATCCAACCACTATCCCAGTCTTATTTATAACCTCACATTGACAGACGTAAAGCCACCCTCACCCGATTGGTCGTTCAACGCCGAGGGGCTCGCGACGCCCTCTCAATCGGCCTCTGCTGACGCGGCATACTAGCTTGTACCACTGACGGCCCCTTCTAGCGTGCTGGAGTGTTTTGTATAGGCCTCCGTTCAGTTGACTGCATGAGCTATGATCGAGGCTAATAGGTGAGCTTGTTGTCTTGATTTGGTAGCAACAAAGGATGCCAGTTCTTTTCTTTAAAAATGTTGCAAGAAAAATAGACCAACCTTACTTCTGTAATTTTTAAAATGTGAAAAATTGAACTTAGTTGCAGTCACCGAGTCTTGATTTTTGCCTAGTTGATCGCAATACTATTGCATAGGACTGTAACATAACTGGTGAAGTGTGTATGTGTCCCTTCGGGGAAGAGAGCCGTGAGATAGAGTTAAAATAAAAATAAAAACATTGTAAGGAGCCTACACATAAAATTTGTGGAAAATAATATCATTTTATAGGGTAATTAGTGTACAAAATTTAAACACGTGATTGTGCTCATGATGACACACAACTTTTACTATGGGACTAAACCCAGCTGATCAGTACATTCAACTGGTCCGTATGTTCTGAACAGCTGATTTTTTTTCGCGATTTAAGGACTAGTCCCATCGTCAAAGATGTTTGTTATCATGAGCACAATCACGTGTTTAAGTTTCGTACACTAATTACCAGTCACTCTATAAACAATTGTAAATTTAAACGTCAATAAACAAACATTTTAAATATGGCCTAATCAAGGCATCAAACAAAACCATCCGGCTATCACTAACACACTTCATACACGTGATTACACTCCGTACTTACCAATTCAAACATAGACAGAAACCATGCATGTAATACACTACCCGCGCTTATGCTGACACGATTAAAAATTCATAAAACACGTTCAACTCTGCAAAAGCGCCTACAACTTTGCGAATAGCAAACAATCCTTCCCGCACGGTTAAGCGATTCATGTAGGCGTTACGAAATAAAGGTTTGTTATAAAAGGTAAAGTAAACTAGAGATGGGAAACTTGGTTATGTCAACGCTATCAAAGGACTCCACTAAAACTCTGCCCACGGCTGCCTGTGACAGATAAAAACGTCGGATTTGGTAGCGCGGTGTACCCGTGTCTTCGTCAGCGTATTTACTTACCCTGAAGCTGTTTGTTCCTTTACCCTTAACCTAACCTTTAGGGCCTGTATCCAAGCGAAGACAGAAAAGCGGAACTACGAAAACATCAAAAAGTTTTCCGGATTGTGCCCGGATCACCCCATTTCTGTTGCGAATCTTTTATGCCCCAGCAAACTGCAGTTCGAAAAATATTTTATAACCCACTTAAACATTTTAGTAGTTGAACGTGTTGTCTTAAAGTTATGATGCAGCTAGTTTCCCGAAACTTATCCATTAGGCTTGCTTGGATATATGAGGGGAATGTTTTATGACTTTAGTGATATTAAGTCCTGTACAAATAATCACTGAATTTTTGAAAGCCGATGTAATAAGATAAAATATAACAGATTTATGACCAATTCAAGCTTTGTCCCAATAACGTTGAAAGAAGACCATTTTGGCTCAATGCGCCTGCGTCTTTTTTAATAGCAAAACACTTTCTATCATAATCGACAGTCATCATTATCTGCCTAGTCTTTTCCAAACTATGTGGAGGTCGGCTTCCAGTCTAACCAGATGCAGCTGAATACCAGTATTTTACATGGAGCGACTGCCTATCAGACTTCCACAACCCAGTTTTTTGGGCCACCTGCAAAATACTCTCTAAGATCTGCAAATGACAGCCGGGACCAACTGCTAATCATGTTTTCCGAGGCACGGAGGACACTCGGTATGTAATGGTTGGTCACCCATCCACTGACCAATGTAGGCATGCACGGCTTTAACTAAAGATTGACCCAAGCGGCCGTTATAATCGACAGTACAAAGCGAAAATGATGCCTACATTATACAGGGTGTAAACCACCTCATCACAAAGCCGTTAACCAAGCATTCTGTACATCAAACTAAGTAACTTTACGCAAAACTTATTGCTGGGAAACAACTTTTTTTTTTGAGGTTTTAAATCACGTTTAGTGGTAGAACTCAATGTAACTTGATTGATTAGTTTGGAGGTCGTGGAGGTGGTAATAGTCAAAATCTAACAAAAAAAACAGGTGTTTAAAAAAATTCTTGTCAAAAAGTTGTAACTTTGACCCCCCATATCTCCGTAACTAGAAGGTTCCCAGGTATGGTGTAGATCAAAAAAATAGTCGCAATGATGGGGAGAACAAGTGCCTTTCAGATTCGTTAAGAGATGTTTTACACCCTTTATTGGTATGCGCTATCATTCCCGCTACATTTATGACGCTCGAAGCTTATAACTTAGGACCGTTCATCCTATTGATTCTGCACTCCTCCTCCAACACTTTACATATTGCTTATTTAGCATTATTTCATTTCGGCGTGCCGCTATTTGTCTTTCGTGTTTTGCTGATATTGTTATCGCTGTTCACTTGTTCCACGTGAGATTTGCTATTGCTGATTTTGTGAACGTGATATTCTACGGAAGTTTTCTTTTAATCGTGATCTGTAGAGGTGTCTCATGGATTGCATGGAAAATAAGTGTCAACCTATACAATATAATAATGATGTTGCTTCACTCATAGTTTGATATTTTTCTCGGAAAGTCGTGATTTATTTTTCTCGGGACCTCATTTAAATTGTATCGATAGGGTTGACTGTAGAGATGCTGAAAGTGTGAATGCACTCATTAGTTTTCTTTAAGATTATTCTAGAGGAGCGAGAGCAATTCCCAAGCGTATAAATTTTTTCGCAAAATATTTGCTTGAATGGGCAAGGCAAGGTTATAAATTGTTTGCTCGTGCATTTTTGTGGTGTAACAGTCAGTACTCATGTGTTAATGATGCTGATTAAGGTAAATAATTATATTGAAAAACATAGTAACGAATTTCTCAGTAGCAGTCATGGAGCCTGGATTTGTGCCCAGTTGTGGGCAATAGGCTTGCCCCATTTTACATGGGCCTTAAATAGAACTGGCGAAATGTTAGTATAATATTAGATACAGCTCTGCCTAACCCTTTGGAGTTTACAGGCGTGATGTTATGTTAAGACATTTTCTGGATGGAATGAATAATAGTAAGAAGTAAATTATTGTGCTAGTACAACCACTACAAATACAACCCATTTAAAAAATCTTAATACAAACCATTAAAAAAATGACCGAAATCTGGAACCAAAACTTTGAAATCCGGCCATGGAGCCCAAAACAAGTTTAAACAATTCTCGGGTTCGAAAGAAAGGGAAACTTCTGGTCCGAGGGTTAGGGGAAGTGGTGTCTTACGGGGAAGGCTCAAGGGATCCCCTTGGCTCCGGCACGCAAAGCCGAAACCGCGAAATCTCCGGGACCCATCCGTCATAATTTCAACGAAAAAGCCTACGCTTTCGACTGAAGTGTTTCTGTTATTCTCCATACGAACAACTTTATTTTTACGTTTACTCTGATATACGAAATACTTGATTTCTGCCTTTGATCAGATGAACAGTAAATGCTGTTTATTTTAATGAATATTTTATTTTACAATTACTTTCACTCAAAGCATGTAAAATATTGAGATTAAAATTAAATATCAATTTGATTTTAGTAGTGCAATTTGTCCAATTTGGTTTTATAATTAAAAGCGAGACCACATTAAAAGAAAATAATAAAAGCTGCATACCTGTATAAAAACATTTAATAAAAATATTTGTATGAAAAAGAAACGAAACTAACGGCCCTTAAATAACGCTCTACCAAAAACACTCATGAATTTTTACAACTTAAAACAAAGATATGTTTTCACAATGTTTTTAGGACATTTATTTTATATCATAGTCTATGGTTATACTGTCATAAATGATCGTATTTACGAGGTTGCACTTTACGTTTTAAATCAAATTTTTGTCCACCCTTTCCTAGGGGTGTTGTATTTTATGGTATTTATTTAGGTAAGTAAAGCTAACGGAACAATGTAAATATATACCATAGTATATATATCCTCCTTCGTATTATGGGTGAGCTTCAGGGGTGCTCTATTCATGCCTTCAACTTTGAAACTAAATGTTTCCAAAATCAAACCATTTATTTCAAGTAGGTCAGTTACAAGCACTTTTGAGTTGACGAAACAAAGATAAACATTGAATCTAGCTACAGTTCTAGTCGCAAGACATAAAAACTGTTAAAATCTGTGAAAGTGGAGATCTCTATGGAAAAGAACGGGTAAGAAACTCCATGGACACTCTTTTTTATTATAGAACATAACATAAGTATTGAGTATGAATGTGGATGGGTATTTGAGTAGAGGAAGACCAAAAAAACGATGGATGGACTGTGTTAAGAAGGATATGGTAAGAAAAGAAGTGTCTGATGAGATGATGAAGAATAGAGGAGTAGGGAAGAAGAAGACATGCTGCGCCGACCGCAAATAAATTGGGTTAAGGGCAAGAGAATGATGATGATCTCCTGTTTCTTATTCAAAAGCAAAAAACAGGCTAACAAGACATAACTGGTTAATGTTAGTCTGCATCAGTCTGCTGTGCAAAGGCTTGACTTCTAATTCTTTGGATCCAGGGATTATATTGACCACTGGTCGTTGGACTTGTTCTGATCATGAAATGTAATGAAAAAGCCTCTAAATTAAATTACTTAAATAGTAAAAAACCGTTAAGTATTGTGCCTACATAACCCAAAAAATATCCTGACGCCCCGTCTTCTTAAAATTCAGCTTATTTAAGAGTTAATTTCTAAAACAGTTCCATTATGAATGCTTCAACCTTTTCGTGGGCTCTTGGCATAATGTTTATTAAAAATGTACACACATTTCTGTGCAAAATTAAACACTAGGCTAGTACCGGTACGTGGTTAAGGAATATCTTATGACGGTCAAGAGTGATGTCACGGGGTGAACGACCTTTTCATCTCAATCAACGATGAGGAAATTTTGGGACTTAAGATTATAATGGATTACAATAAAGGAGATAATTTTTTAGGCCTACTCGGTTGTTGCCATTTATTATTCATATTACACCAAAATTAAACCTATCTAGTTAGACAACTGTGCGTTTTGAGGTTATTGTTGGATTTACGTTTTCATTTTAGAATTACTCAGTATTCGGGTTAGATAGGGCTTAGCTATCCATTGTCATCTAGAGATTCTAAAGAAAAAAACAATATATGTTTCATTTATTGATTTTCTTCTTTTAAAAATACTGGATTTGGTGTTCCCCAGGGGAGTATATTGGGCCCTACCCTTTTCCTATGTAACCTAAATATCAAGCAAGGCAAAATCATATCATATGCTGACGACACGGCGCTAATATTTTCTGCTGAAAACAGTAGCGAACTGTTTGAAAACGCTCAACTTGGCTTTAATACTGTGACTAATTGGCTTCAAAGCAATCTACTAACACTAAATGCTGACAAGACAAAATACATCCACTTCTCCATGCGCAAGCCTCACATAGCTAACTTCCATGTATATGCCCATCAATGTGATAATCGGTCAGTCAATATTTGCAATTTTCCTTCTATCCTCAAAACCAGTAATATTAAATACTTAGGGGTTATAATAGACGACACACTGTCTTTTAGGTATCATATTGAAAGTCTGGTTAAAAGAGTGCGCAAATTAATACACGTATTTAAAAAAATACGAAATTTTGCAGATCCTAAATTAATCAAACAAGTTTATTTCGCGCTATGTCAATCTATAATTATTACTATATTATTTCATGGGGAGGCGCATCAAAAACTATCCTGCTTCCCTTCGAAAGAGCATCAAGAGCAATTTTAAAGGTGGTGAATTTCCATCCCTTTTACTTTCCCACAGATCAGCTGTATAAATCCTGCAACGTGCTAACTGTGCGCCAGATATTCATTATGCACTTAGTATTAAAACAGCACACCATGCTCACGTACAATGCTGACAAAACTAACAAGAGACGGAATGATATAATCTCCATTTCTAAAGCAACCTCCAAATATGTCTTTGTGGAAAGATTATTTACATTTTTAGGCCCATTTCTGTACAATAAATAAAAATAGAAAACTAAGTATATATAAGTTGAACTATTTTAGCTGTAATAAGGCTATTATTATTTTTTACAACCCATAACCTATGCACAGACAGAAGATTTACTTGTTGGCAAGTAAACTGCTGACATGTTGTTTAATTATTTTCTATGTAAGTCGTAATTTTAGTCATTTACTTTTACATTTCTTTTAATAATGTTAATATATTTATTTTAAGTAGGTATTTATGCACCTTCTAGCCTGAAACACAGGTTCCATCTAGTTCAGGCAATAAGCAACAGTGCTCTATTTTACTTGTTTTGATACTTAAAGTGTGCCACTTTTGATAAATAAACGATTATTATTATTAAATGCTCAATATATGTGGGTGGCCTAATCTCCAAACAAAAAAAAATGCCTCCTTTATTTAAATGAATGTTAATTTGTAAAAATTAAGCGAAAGTGGTTTAAATGTAATTTAATTTAATAAAATATTTATAAATTAAAATATGTACCTACATAATAGATTGCCCCAAGTTTTGTTGTGTTTATTCAGAAAGAGTGTGGATAATTAAGGCAGATATAATTTCAGCATCTTACTAATAGGAGAGCTGTCACAATTTTTCTTTTATTTGAGTGTTATAAGAGTCTAACACAATTTAAAAAATATGCCCGACGAGGAAGAGTGTTAGACTCTTAAAACACTCGAACACGGAAAAAAGTGATAGCCCTCTTAATGAAAAACTAAATCCATAACAAAGGTAATGAATTTCTATTTTCTTAGTTCTATACGTTCTGTGAGTAAACAATAATAGCGAAGCTGGAATCTGTATTTACAGTGAAAAACTAAACGTACAATTTTATAAAGTCAAATTGTATCCAGAAAACTTCTTTCTAGCGTGAGCTCATTTTTTATCTCATAAATTACCAAAATAATTTCAAATATAGAATCGCATTTAACCTTTTTAAATTAAAAAAGCATATTCGGCCTGCCGAATCCATTTGTCAAAGGTTACGTATTCCAAATTCAAGCTTCGTTTGTTTCGGTACAAATTAGAATCTGTCAAACGCTCAGCAAAGTCGCATTCATTACCAAATGCAGTCTATGGTCGCAGTGCCCAGGGGTTGGTTGTTTTGTAATTTTCCTTTATGTCCTCTCTGAAAAGCTTTGGCTGGATTTCTATTTACGGACAACGTAAAAATATGACGTTTTATCAGCTTACAGAAACTGAAAATCATATTTGTGTCCAATTTATGATGAATATATTATTTTTGGTTTGTTTGGATGTACTTGAGTTCCAGTGTTTGAGTTAGGCAACTCCTAATGTCAAGTCTAATGTATAAATTCCTATAAGGTAAACAATATATAATAAGTCCAGGTTTAAAAAAGTCGTAATGAAAAGAAAAATTTCTTCAGGGTTTTTATAAAATGAAAAAAAAAAATCTTTTGATGAGATTTAAAAAAAGAATCGGTGGTCCACGGTCGATAAAGTTGTTCTTTCAGCTTACTATGTTTAAGGCAGTGGAACGTAAGCATATTTTTGTTGCAAACATCCAAAAGATGGGCAAGGCAAAATATTTAATAGACAAATTCCGATTCAAAAGATTATGTATACCGCTATGATAGAATCTTTGAGGGGTCGACGCTATGATAGTTTTTCTTTTAAATTGCATTCTTACCTCGTAGAAGACTGTTTGAAGTTTTTGATTTTGGTACCAATATTGAAATTTTTGAGCGCTGATTTTGAATTGGTAATGCTGTATTGTTGGAAATGTTTTATGAGTTAAAATAATATATATAAGCTATCCAGGTTTTAACCTGGTACTCATATTAAATTGATAGCATTGTTATTTTATTTCACGGGTTTTGTGCCATTTGTTCCCATCAGATTTTATGACTCCGCAAACAGGGAAAATCCAAATTAGTGTAGTCAACATTGTAATAACTTTATCGCCCTAAGATTGAATGTCACTTACACGTCATGAACTTATGAAGTAGTTTCCATCTATAATGTGATAGATAGTTTCAACCTAAGCAGAGTTATAATTGACTGAAAAATTCGGTCGAAGGTCGACTTTAAGGTCCTATGTTTCATGTCTAGTAGTAGAACCTTTATTTTTTATTAATACTGCTACAGAAATCATGATTAATGGTAGTATATCTACTTTAAAATATGTCCAGCAGTGGTCGTCTTTCGGCTGAAATGATGATGATGAGACCTAACAATTTATTCATTTATTTATTTATTAAAGCTTTATGCACAATTAAAACTGAACAAAGGCGGACTTAATACCTTAGGCATTTTCTATCAGATGACCAATAATGATCTACTATAAATATTTTATTTCTTAAAATAAACTATATCTATTTGTTTTGATATTTAATTATGGTATTTTAAGAAGTTTACAATGATAATAGAAAAATTTGGCACGTCTTACTTATTTTCATTTCGTATACCATGTTTCCATTATCCGCCGGTTCAATAATTTTATAACGCATTTAACTAGCCAACAAACAAACAACATAATAAAATTTATTTTAGATACTTGCATTGCATTAGGTGACATTAAAACACCGAGGGTAAACGAGCTCCAAGCATCGAAGAGCCAGAGAAACTTTTGAAGAAAAACTCGCATCTAGAACAAGTTACCATTACAAACTGTTCTGAGTCATTGAGTAGACTTGTTAGAGCTAGTTATTAGTTGTTTTTACTTGCTCTGTTGAGATGTTTCCATTCGATTTTCATAGATTTTTCCTTTCAAATGTAAGTATTGCATACTGTTGATATGTTACAAATTTAGGAATTCGACAGAGAAATCATGGTTTGTAATAAATTATACAGGGTGATTAGGTCCGGCCATAGCAAATTAGCAAATTTTACTAATTATTAAACCCTACTTTCAATAGCCATAGTTTTGTATTTTGGGAGATATGTCACTTTTATACTTGATTGAGATTTTTCCATTTTTTTTTCGGAACTTCAAACAAGGTTTACAAAATAAGAAGCTTTGAAATACTAAAAAAATAAAAATCTATGATGTAGGGTTCAATAATAAGCAAAAGACCTCCTCTATATGCGAATTTGCTTTGGCGGGTGAAGGAAAAGATAGTAAGTGAGGTGAGTCTTCAGTTAGAGGCTGATTAAGTATTGAATTTTATTTCTTTTTTGTGAGACTAAAGAAAGTGACCAAATTATAAGCTCAATTTTTTTATGAACTTAATGCATGTTACATTCTTAAGAGGCCTGCGGAGCATGCGAATTTCATACAAACGTAATACCAAAATAATTTGTAAGTAAAGGTAGTGTGTATTTATTTTGATTGGATTACAGAATATATAGGTTCCCAAACACATTTTGAATGTACACCGATTTAAACAAGAGTTATGAGAAAAATATTTTTTCTATAGAAATTTGTAATTCTTCATATCTCGACTTTTTATCATTGTTCTTTCAAAATATTTAATTGGAAACGAAATATAAAGGGTGTAAAACACCTCTTAACGAATCCGAAAACCACTTGTTGTCCCCGTCATTGCGATAATTTTTTTATCGACACCATACCTGGGAACCTTCCAGTTACGGAGATATGGGGGGTCAAAGTTCCAACTTTGTGACAAGTATTTTTTTTATACAAGTTTTTTTGTAAGATTTTGACTTTAAACACCTCCACGTCCCCCGTACTATTCAATCCATCCATCAGCACAATGTTTCAAGTGCGTTACATTGAGTTCTACCACAAAACATGATTTATAACCTCAAAAAAAAAGGTACTTGTTTCCCAGCAATATTTTTTGCGTAAAGTTACTTGATTTGATGTACAGAATGCTCGAACGGAATGATGAACGGCTTTGTGATGAGGTGGTTTACACCCTGTATACACACTACCTTAAGAATATGTTTGATTTTCATATTATTTTGTTATTAAGTTGGTATGAAAAACGCATGCTCCATAATAAAAATGATTGTCGACCAATCAAAATAGCACCTTAAATTTTTGGGCAACATTCGATCAACAATTCATTATAATATCTTCATTTCAGATTTGATTACTCCATATAACTTGTAAATTGAATCCATTGAGCGCAAACGTTGTAGGGACGTGAACACGTGTGCTCAACATGCATCAATATGCATATGAAAATGAAAATCTGTTCTCAAAAGTAAGGGAGTGTAAAAGTATCGATACTTCTCGTACGACTCGTACTGTGAGGTTTCACTCGATACTTTTTAAGAAGTCTGACAACCAGTCTTACCGAGGGAGGTGAGGGTCTTTAGTCTTATCGGTATATTACCCAGTACTAACTGGGTTGTGGAGGTCAGACAAGCAGTCTCTCCATAGAAAATACTGGTATTCAGCTGCATCCAGTTAAACTGGAAGCCGACCCCAACATATTTGGGGAAAGGCTAGGCAGATGAGGACTTTTTAAGAAGTAGGTTCTTCCAAGTCATATAATAATGAATGCAAGGTATATACTTACTAGATGCTAATAATTAACCGATTAACTATCTGATCTCTTGATTTTAAGAAACAAATTACAGGGGCAGACTTAATACGATTTTAATATATATATAAGCAACGTTACTTCAATGTTATACTTACATTTTTGTAGGTTTCAGCAGATTCTTTGTTACGATTATTTTAATAAATATTATATCAACAGACATAATTTAGACTCAAAGATTCAGTGTTCCGGATTCAGTGTTTGACTTATAGAGTCAAACATTTTACACTACATCGATACTTTTAATTCAATCCCTACTCGCAAGCTGTTGAAGCAGTAAATAAGATCCGGAATAAATATCCGGCCGCCAACTGAACCCGTAGCCCTCTGTCTCTGTCTAACTACCTGTGCGAGAAAGGGACGAATACAGCCACCCAGTGTTGATGACGAACTGTGATAGTCCCTACAGCTTCCCGCGAAGTAGTGATTGACAGTGCAATCGATGCACAGTGGGTATGATGTTGCATTGTGTGGACGGAATAGTTACTAAATCGTATTTTTTTTGTGGTGGTAGCTCCTGTTTATGGTTTTATGACATTTCATGTCTTATGCATTTTCGTGATTATTTTAAAAAAGGTTTTGGTAGTCTTAAGTTGGTAAAATAGTGCAGACGAGGGCTAGAGTTGACTTATTATCCCCTTAAAAGTCCCCGTAATGGGAAAAGTGGAATCTATTATACCAAGAATTTATAAATAAATATGTGTATAAAACGACTACATACGAAGACATAGGATTGTATTATTTTCCTGCAATACTTTAACTGCGAAACTAATATTTTTACTATTATTTAATTTACTTTGCCCACTGTGCGGCGTAACGTTGGATCGGAAATGGAAACGTTAAATTCACTACTGCGCGGTGAGATTTGGAAGTGAAAGGTTTCACAAACACTAAGCAATTTCACTGAAATGCCTACATTTACGAATGAAAAAGATTTTTAAAGTGAATATTATTGTAAGGTTTCGATGAAGAACCTTCGAATCAATTTTTAACTTGAACAGGAGCGCAAAGCAATATTTTTGGGCGACATCCATATCTGTTCTATACAAATAAATAAAAGTGTCTGTACTTAAAGTACTTACGGGATAATATCCGTGATTTTCTTTCGACCATCACGGATATTACCCAGGTAGGTACTTTATATGTAGTGAAAAACCATGAATGTCTAAAACAGTAAACAAAACAGAATGTGTTTGTTTGTAATTTCAAAACGACACCTTTCAATGCAAATGAAATAATATGCGATACCTAATACCAATCAAACATTTAATTTTCAACCGACTTCTAAAAAAAAGAGGAGTTTCTCAAATCGGATGTTTTTTATTTTATTTTTGTTTGTTCGCGCATAACTCCGCATAACAAATGATTTCAATTTTTTTTTTTTTTGGAAAGGGTATACTTTCCACATGGTCCCATTCATTCATTCATTCCCAGTCACTAAGTCGGGATCTGATGATGGAATCATGGCAAAATCGATGGAACTCTTCAAATTTTATAGATACACATGAAGTGATTTGGGTAGTTATTGGAAGAGTATTTTCTCGGAGTGGTCCCACTTCAATTTGGTAAAGATATGATGAAGAACTTCAAAGATAGGCAACGGAACTCCTCAATAAATGATAGCAAATGGACTGGGATTGCTGAAATCTCATGTCTATTGTTTACACCAGTTCATAACACAACATCACGCCTGTACGCTGTGAAGGGGTAAGCGCATGTCAACCACTAAAATGTGAAAATAAAAACTTTTTCTTCAAAAAATAAAACCGCCTTCTAAAAACACAAAAAAGTGAAAAATAACTATAGCTTCAGAAGTCGGTGACCTTGTTTTGATTGGTTTAGTTTTTTTGTCACTGACTTCCGAAACTAAAGTTATTTTTTCCTTTTTTGTGTTTTTAGAAGTCGGTTGTATTTTTTATAATTTAATCTCTCTGAAATATGTTTTAGGAACAAATTCCTAATTGTGTTTGTTAATAATTTCACGCGGACAAAACTCGCGGGGAAATGCTAGTCTGTACTTCTATATGTATACTAGTAATATTGTAAAAAGAATGATTTGATTTTTTGTTTTGTTTGTGAGTTTGTTACTCAAAAACTGCTCCACCGATTTTAACAATTCTTTCACCATCAGATAGCTACATCTTTACTGAATAACACAGACTATATAATTAAATTGATATCATGCAAAATAGCCAAGCTATCACAATTTTTGCGGACTAAGTCGCTGGCGAAGTGCTAGCTATGTGTAAACATACTCTATCCTTCATCGTATTTCTAGGTGACCTATTCTAAAAGCATTTATTTCTGTGAAGACGACAAGGAAAGAAGCTCAATGTGGAACACCCACACTTGGGTACACCACTCAGATACAAGTAACGTTTTAATTTTAAAACAATAAGAAACGTGGGATCGAATGACCTTTAGTAGTTATTAAACTTCAAAACCTTACTTTTAGATTCCTTTTTTATAATAATGATGATAAATGGCAAAAGTATCATAATATTCTGACTAGATTTCAACCATCAATCAAGCTAAACTATTGTAAGAGATAATATAGCACTAGGGCCCGTGTTCTTTAACTTACTTACGAATAACTGTCAGTTAGTTTGCTACGTCTCGCAGCTATCGGTGTTTCTATAAACAAAATTAGTTTGAAATATCTTTTCCGCGTCACCTAGCTGCCACTTTATTCATATAAAACCGGCTAAGATCGTGTCGGGCCACGCTCAGTGTAGGGTTCCGTAGTTTCTCGTCCGTCACAATAAAAAATGCTTGCATATACGATTCTACTACAAACATAGTCCAGAAATTATTTTGTACAACTTTTTGTCTTTTTTGTACAAAAACTGTTCTTTCCATTCAAACTGATTTTCCTAGAAAGGCCTTATAAAGTTCTACTTTTCAGTTTTTTTCATATTTTCTAAACTTATGGTTCAAAGTAAGAGGGGGGACACATTGTTTTTACTTTTGGAGCGATTATTTCCGAAATTATTGACATTATCAAAAAGTGATTTTAGTAAACCCCTATTCATTTTTAAATACCTTTCCAACAGTATATCACACGCTAGGGTTGAAATAAATAAAAAACACTTCCCACTTTACATATAGGCGGGCTCCCCTAATAAAATATTTTTTCCAAATTTTATTTTACCACTTTGTCGGCATGATTGATACAGATATTGGTACCAAAATTTCAGCTTTCTAGTGCTAACGGTCACAGAGAATAAGCGAGGACGGACAGACAGACGCGGCGAAACTATAAGGGTTCCTAGTTGACTACGGAATCCTAAAAATGAAAGAAATATTTTCTGTGATGTTTTGTTTCTAACCGTCTGTTAGTAATGACATACAGACAGAGATAGCAACCTACCGAAACCGAACAGTTAGTTGTTTAAAATGGCCGTAAGTGTAGTCTGATGTAACGCTTAATATTTTAGCTGAATCTAACTATGATCCAACTATCCTAAGACGCAAACCCGTGTATTGCGTACGAAGGCGTTATCTTGTACTAATTAATTTTATTAATATCGGTATCGGCTACCTAACCATGAACTCCCACACCTCCCTTCTTTAAAATAATTTTAGGAGAACGGGGACAGATTTAGCGAAGACGTAGAGTCATAATTACGCTGGTCCAATGTAACAGGTGACGTGAAGTGATTTACTTGTGAGCGATAAATTGGTATGTAGGATGTACGTACATAGATTGTGATTGTAGATAGAAATTTCATAATCGTTGTAGTAGTTTGTCGTTGTAAATATAATTCAGAACTGTTGTGACAGCAAATTATTATGAGATTTTGGTTGGTTTTGGTAGGTTATAATTTTGTACACAAAGACTGATGTTTGTATTTGCTACAGTATTAACTATAGTCTAAATATTATTAATCTTCCTTCTTATATAGGGTGATTGGTAATTAGTGTGCAATACTTATGGGAACAACCCTGAAATCGCGAAAAAAAATCAACTGTTCAGTACATTTATGCTAACATAAATGTGACAGCAGATTTTTTTTTTAAAGTTGTTTGTTATCATGAGCACAATCACGTGTATAATTATCATACACTAATTGTCAGTTACCCTTTAAGTTTGATTAAAGATGATCACCAGTGCAGTGTTTTAAACGGAGTACACAGATCTGCACTACGGTACTAATTTCGACGCTCAATTGCGATAGCTAATAATATTATTTCAATGTTATTTCAGAATCTAGGAAAATACATTTGTCTAACAATAATAATTTCCAAAATTAATTTATATTTTGTATATTAATTACCAAAATGATTTGCATCGGCCTTTTGTCTCAGAATTATGTAACAAGAACAACAAAGAAACAATACATTACAGAAATATTGCATAAATTGAGATTATATCCGTAAATCACTATAACAATCATTTAATATTCAAAGTCATTTTTCAAAGAGGAAATATCACAGCTTGTCACATCATCACGGAAGAGGGTAGAAAATTGCCGACTGCCCCCGCATCACGTATGTTCCATATCTACATGGATGTACGAAGAAAGTTTTCTTTAAAATTGTGTTCTTTTTTCTAGGCAAGAGTTTTTCTTTGTGAGCACGCTATTTTTCTGTTTGTGTATTACTTGCTGTTGTAACATCACTATTTAGTATGTAATTAGTCTACACATCACTATCATTATCTATGTCTTGTCTATAATTGTCTTCACTTCCCTAATGGCAGTCTGACTGTGAACCCCGTCTGTGATATCGACTACTATGTAAGTTCTGTATAATAAACCAAGTCTTCCCAACGGTGTCTTTAATTCATCAAACCTACAAACACAATACTTGCCAGTAGATAAATGAAAAAACCGACGTACCCCGAAGAAGTAACGACGTTGACGACTCGAATGGCGTAGTGGTAGTGAAGCTGCCTTGCGTTCATAGGGTCCTGGGTTCGAATCCCGGTAGGAGCAAATGTTTGTGTGATGAGCACGGACATTTGTTTCCGAGTCATGGATGTTTATATGTATATTAAGTATGTATTTACAAAACAAAAAAGTATATATGTAGTATATCAACTACCTAGTGTCCACGACACAAGCTTTGCTTAGTGTGGTACTAGGTGGCGCTGTGTGTTAATGTCCAGCGATATTTATTTATTTATTGCCAAACTTAAGTGGCAGTGGGCAGGGCACATTGCTCGCAGAACGGATGGCCCGTGGGGCTAAAAAGTTCTGGAGTGGCGACCGCAAAGCGGAGGACGATGTGTTGGAAGGCCTCCCAAATCGCACGGGACCGGTCAATATGGCGACACTTCGGGGAGGCCTATGTCCAGCAGAGGACGTCTTTCGACTGAAATGATGATGATGATGAAAAGATATTAAAATGTTGTTGTTCCCAATGGTTTTGATGGTCCTAATTCTGATCTACATGTACAAAACAGTATAAAGAAATGACAATAGTATTGGATTAGCCTGTAAATCAAACTATGTACAATTTATTTCGGGTTTTCTGAGCGCCATTAATGAAGGGAAAAATAAATAAGTCTTAAACAATCAACTGGGAGTGAATAAAATACAACAAACGTCCACTATTAAAATGTAGGGCAATAAAGTTTTAAATAGTTGTGTTATGACGCAATTTCTAAGTCTAACTTTAGGGATCACAAAGCTTACTGAAACTCATATTGCTGTATATTTATTCAAATTGTTTGACCCGGAACGGTAATAAAACAATATAAAACAATTAGGTTAGGATCACAACTTTAAATACCATAACTTTGTCTACAAACTGGGTATTTTCTAGTTATTGTGCAATTTTAGTTTAATGGTAGGTACGGGTTTGTTCTAGGGACGTCGTTGTGCCATATTTTTATGAATTTAAAAAGTTTCTTTTAAAATTAGATGTCATACGAGTACATGAAACAGCACGTGTTGCTTTGCGGAAGAGCTCTTTTTGTGAGTAACTATACAAGTGGCAACCTCGTTCTGAGCTTTCAACAAAATTGAGAAACACTTTTAGAAGTTTAAATCAATCCAATACATTTTTGCATCATGGTTATCGGTATAATCACACTGCCTAGGTCAGAGGACGCTGATCGTCTTCCTCTTCTTCCATTCTCTTCTATCAACCGTCACGCTATAATTGTTACTAAAGAGGCCTGCGGAGCATGCGAATTTCATACAAACGTAATAGCAAAATAATTTGTAAATCAAACATATTCTTAGGGTAGTGTGTATTTATTTTGATTGGTTTACAGAATATAGGTTCCTCAACACATATTTTGAAAGTACACCGATTTAAACAACGAGTTAGGAGAAAAATAAATTTTCTTTAGAAATTTTAAATTCCTCATATCTCGTCTTTATATCATTGACCTTTCAAATTATTTAATGAATGGATGAAAAACGCATGCTCCGTCTCTTAATATGCTTATTTTTCTTTCATATCATTCCTTACTCAATTCTCCAAGGTCACAGGACGCTGCTAGAAGATAAAACATACCGGTTTACGAAGCATTTTCAATAACTTACTAACAGGTATCGGTAGGTTGCTATCTCTGGCTCTTTGACATATAGCTTACAGAACGATAGAAACATAACGTCTCAGAAAAGCTTTCGTTGATTTTCCTATGAATCTAGTGACAGGTAGGATATATCAAGCTAACTTTGTTTATACAAACCTAAGATAGCTACGAGACGTCGCATATTAACTGACAGTTATACGTTAGTAAGTTATAGAAAACGGGACTTAAGGCACACTAACGTGCACATATTATTTACAGTTCAAACTTTATGTTCCCGACTCAATCTATTCATCAGAACTGTAAAGCTGAGCTTATTCAGAACTTCTTGCTTCACAGTCACAACAAAAATAACATTACATAGATGGCAGAGAAAGTTAAACGTCTTAGTACATCAGGGAGCATCTTGCAACGCAGGTGTCGCCCGGGGAAAGTTGGGGTACTCCGACACCCCATACACCCCCCCATGAGGGGAGACGGGGGATTTTTTGTCGATTTAGACGTAAACACCGTTTAAGACTTGCCGAGTGTTATATCCTTGTTTCGAGTATCGCAGCTACTGTATAAATTATGTAATATGGCTCCTGCAGGCTTCGGCGTAGTGTTTTGTTTTATGACAAGTTTTATTTTTTGTTTTACGGCCTCGCTGTTTGCTAGGATTTGAGTTTCGAATAACTGTAAAATTTACTTCTAAAAGGCGAAACATTTTATTGTAGTCATATTGTAGTGTTGAATTTTACTCAACATATATGTCGCCACAGGAGTCTCTATCTGCTAAGATTGAATCTAATTAATAACACTCGTAAACTATTCCATGAAAATATTGATGAACCTGCCATCTATGCTTTGGCAGTTGGCATTAACAATTATTTACAAAAATCATTATTCGATTGACAGAAGGGTTAAGCGCCATCTATTGGCATTTGTATTAACTAATATTTAAATAGATCTTCGAGTGACAATTTAAGAGATTAATTAAACAAGTTTAGCTAGAACTACAGTTAAAATTAAGAAAGCTAATATTTTTTATTTATTTTTTATTTTACCAATTTGTCATAGCTCTTTCGTGGACTGCGGTTTCTTTGTTCGTATGGCGACACTCCACATGTTGTGGATGTCGCCATACAAACGCACGTCGCAGTACAATTTTAATGGTCAATATCTCAATTTATAATTCTAAGTCAGTTTTTCTGAAACTAGCTACAAACCAAAAAGTAACAAGATTATTTACAAAGCAATCTATTAGTGGAAGACTTATTCTTTGTATTAATTTGACCTGTCTTTCGTTTTGTCGGAAATGGTTTAATAACAAGTGTAAAAACGAATTGAGCTAGGAATTTAGCTTAAACTTAATAACACCTTTGCATTTGTGAATATTAGTATTGTTTAATTATTACAATAATTAAGTGTGAAGTATTCTGATATTGTTTGTAAGTTTTAATGACCTTACGATGTAATGAATTACTGTACTGAGTGAGTGAGCAACTTCCGGTCACTCTAAATAGACGCGGTGTCTCGTTAACTTATTATGAGTAAAACAATAGAATTATTAAGTGATTATTAATGGCTTTTGAAGTGAACATTACAAGCTTGTGTAAATGAGAAATGTAATATTGGTGAAGGAGTTTTTTTTGTCCGTTCTTCTCCTTATTAACAATATTGGCAAACGGGCTGCTTGGCTCGAGAATGTTTATTGTGCCTGTACCTAAATGGTGTCTTAGAAATAAACGTTTGGAGTTGAGTAAAATGTTGTGTGTGATTTCAACTACCCATCTACCTTTCTACCAACGATGAAGAATCACATCGCACGGCGATGCGATGGTTAGAGACTGCAAGACAATAAGTATGGCGGCAAATGGCGCCAATATTCGAAGACTGTTGCGCTCCAGGGATTCCCTGTCGTGATATATACATAATAGTGAAAGAAATCAATAACCTGCCGTAATATTGTAAGAAACAACAACAACTTTTTAATTTGTACTATAAGTATTATTAGGGTAAGCGTACAATATATGACAACAAATACTTTCGAAACAAAATTTAACGAAAGTGAAACCTGTAAACGCTCGTAGCAAGTTGCTACGCGGCTACGCCGTAGCACCCTTTGTAGCAGTTTTTAAACAGGCGAGTTAATTGTGCAATTACGTCATTAAAAGGCTTCGCAAAACCATGCGAAAATGTGAAACTTTCAAATGACCCCTGTTGTTTAGTGAAACGTAAGTAAATATAGAACTAAGGCAGCTGTTTTTCGTCACGTGGACTTATTGTAGTTGTTTTTTGTTTTTTAATTTGTTTCGAAGTGAAAAGAGTACTTGCGAATTTGATTGTATAATGGGTGTAACAACCGAAAAGCATTAAAATTTATTCTCCACGTCGCTTGGTTGGTTCTGGTATATACCTGAGAAAGAAATGAAAGTTACTTTGTCAGTCATATTCGCACTTGGACCCAAATTACTCATTCTCAACGCACACTTATGTTTTAAGTAATTAACTTGGTACACAATTATCAAATAGTAAGGGCGCGAGTGTCTGCGGGGCAAACAGTTTACCACTGTGTATTGTCGTTTCCTACAAATATCCGCCGTCAGTGGTTAGACAGGCGAACGTCGAAATATAGGGACTAGATGGTGTACACTTCAACCAACTCATATGCCCAGGCGTGAAAACACAGAACTGAAAAAAACATACGGTGCAGTCTAGTCTTTGGGGACTTGAAAACTCGTAGCGATCCGCTACGACGTAGTCCGGCTACGAGTACTACGAAGCGTAGTGTCATAGTTTTTGTTCACTCAAAAAGTACTCAACGCGCCGAAAGAAGTTTCCACTGCAAAAAATGTACCAAGTTTGACACACTGATATATTCTTTATTGACAATCACCGCCACCGTGAACTACCCATTTAAAATGATCCTACTTTAACTTTCTTTTTGGGTTTGTCAAGCATCATATGACATTTTTTTTATTGAGCCTATTAGCCCCCTCTTCCGGTGTTTTGCCTGCTCTGGGCAAAACACCAGGCATGAACGAGTCCAAATCGTCACGCGGGCGTTTCTTTGGCCTCCGGGGCTGCGGGACTGTTCGAAAGATGTACCGCGAACCCGGACGTTAAAGGCGAGGAAGGAACATGGATGGGTTTTAGTCAGTAAAAATCTGTCACTCCCTTCCGCTGCTGTTGTCGCTATTTTATTGGCCCACACAATACCGCTACTAACTAATAATCTATGTACCCCAACCTTTATGATTCCAGAGTAGTCTCGTAGAAATGAACGCTGAGTAAATAGCAGGCACAATATAATCCCTGAAGTTAATTTTAATTTAGTAATAAACAATGCTTACGCAAATATTAGAGTTTGCTCGTCCCTAATTAATATCAGTACTATTAAAATTAATTTTAAGAGGGCACTTGAATCTATTTAAGCCTTGGTAAATTAGGTCATTTAATATTATAAAAGTTACTAATTCAGTTTTCAACTAAAACAATTAATGTAATTAGAATAATGTGGGCGAAGTTATTTGTTTCTGTTGTTTGACTTTTAAGGTTTAATTTTGTACGAAACAAACAATTCAAAATATTTGAGTGAAATAATGTTTTAGTAAGTTCCGTGGCATTTAATATATTGAATGATTTTTAACTTAAACGTTGGCAATACTTTAAAGGCGTGTAGTACATACTTAGAAAATTTTCAAATTTTGAACAATGGGCTGCTCCATACATTATCGGTCGCGTAACGAAAAAAAAAAAATTGTTGGCAGTAGCTGTATTTTCCACGATTTCATGGTCTATTGTATTACACGCCCTTAAAGAATTGGCTACGTTTAAAAAATCACCCTGTATGTATCAGTTTCCTCTGGTAACCGCTTTAAAAGAGCTGTTAAGGCGTGACCAACCAACTTGCTTTCTCATTTGTAGCATTACTTATGATATCCTTAATTTTTACATTTGCTGGCCTACCGTCCGTAGCCTTATCTAGCAAAACCTTATATCTCCAGTTAACAAGATTTACGCTCTCGTTCGAATTACGACACGCTACCTTCACCGTGCGAAACGTACGTCGAATAAATCAAGCCGTGCCCGTTCAGGCCCGTTCCGACCCGTTCAGATCAGTTCAGGCCCGTTTCATTCTCCCCTATAACGTCTTGCCCGGACGTGACGCTTGCCGTCTGATGGCCAAGATTTTCGCTTGAATATTTTATTTGCGTTGGATCTACTGTGATTTGCTTGTTCGTAAGTTTACACGCGACTGAGGTATCAAATTTTGAAATAGTCGCATTTCTTTTGGTGCTATGCTGACCAGAGGGTCTAGTGATCCGGGGTTGCGGGAGTGTTCGAAAGAGACACCGTGGCCCCGGAACATAAAGGGCGAGAAAGGAACATGGACGGGTTTTAGTCAGTAAAAGTCTGACACTCCCTCCCACTCCACCCAGAGTGGGAGAAGTTATTTGATGATTTCCCATCCTAAAAAAAAGGGTCTAGTGATAAATGCTTTCAAAACAGTTCCTAGATAGGTGCAGTAAATCCGGTACTACCGGTTTCACTGACTACCTGTAACAACTGCAAAGATCTACTAATGAAAAGGTGGCAACGACGGGTAAACTCGGTATCTAATCAGTTGTCACCCATCCACGAATCGACCTAGGCAAGCGCGGCTTAACCGAGATCACGGATTGGCCCGAGTGGCTGTAATATATTAGTCGTGAGCTCCTCTGTATACAGGTTGTAAACCACTTCATTACAAAGCCGTTAACCAAGCATTCTGTACATCAAACTAAGTAACTTTACGCAAAAAATATTGCTGGAAAACCACTTTTTTTTGAGGTTATAAATCACCCCCCTTATCTCCGTAACTAGAAGGTATGTCGAAAAAAAATTTATCGCAATGATGAGGAGAACAAGTGTCTTGCGGCTTCGTGAAGAGGTGTTTTACACCTTTAAAAGGAGTATTTTAAAAAAATTAAGAAAAGAAATGGTAATTTTGCTTTTTAGTAATTTGGTAAAAGAATCAATACGTACGCAGTATCAGCTATTGTCTCGAACAAAATGTACTGATTAACTTAAGGTTAGTGTTGTACTTTGTTTGTAACTAAGTTACAAAGTCTAACTGTAACTGTATTAAACTTGGTAGAGGAACTAAACGCGAACTTAATAACTTACAACTTAATTCTCTCTTTCTCTTTCGTCAGATACAATACCAGATTAAACAATAGTTTTACTCATTTGGCAAAATATCTACGTTAATTATTAAATTAAATGCTTTTGTAATACATGTTATTGGATCAGTAAACAAAGTTGAACCGCAATATTTACCCTATTTATCTAAAGTCAATAAGGGTGCTTTTGCCCCAAAACCTAACACAATAAACCGCAAAATCCATAATATAATCCAAAAACAGCGTAACCAAAATGTAGGTACATTATAAAGGAGCATAATTTATTAAATCGGCCTGCCTACCCTTTTAAGATGCACCGCTCATTATATAATTCAACACTTCATAATCCAGCTGCCCGCTACAACTTGCAATGAAGTTTCAACTCTACCTGGCGGCCATTTTGATTCCGTGCTTGAATTAATCCTGCGGCATGTCCGGCCCGCGAAAATTATTTAGACTGACGAACGCCGTAAATAAAGGATTAAAAGCGAACTCTAAATGCCCGTGTATTTAGATTTTCACCCTCGCAACCCTTTCATTTGTTCACGTCAGATATTTTTGCATTAACGCACAATATGGGCGATTAAATTCTCTCTCTGGTTCTGTTTGGAAAGGTTTGAATACTTTGGAATTTGTTTGCTGTTGAATGTCAAGGTCGGTGACCTCGGAGGGTTGTGACGGGTAAATGACGCGGCAGGTCCTAACTTTTGTTGTTGTCTTCTATCGATTTATTGACGTTTATAAGACAGCCAACTGCCAAGATAAGGTCAGCATTTTGTTATGACATAGTATGGAAGGGATACAAAAGATTACTTTCCACTCAGACTTCAGATTTATTTCGACGACCGGAATGGCGGAGTGGTAGTGAGGCTGCCTTACGTTCTTAGGGTCCTTTTTTTTTTTTAAGGATGGGAAATCATCAAATGACCCCCCCACTCTGGACGGAGCGGGAGGGAGTGTCAGACTCTTACTGACTAAAAACCATCCATGTTCCTTCCTCGCCTTTTACGTTCCGGGGCCGCGGTATCTCTTTCAAACAGGCCCGCAACCCCGGCAGGCTTCGGCCCTTGCGGGCCCCTCTCCTTTTGCTGACATCTCTTTGAGGCGCGCGTGGAACACGAACGCGCCGTCGACACGGCCTAACGTCGTCGTTAGACGGACGGACGGCTAGCTAGCCCATAGCCAACCGTCCACAGGCCCGCATCTACGGTGGCCGGTAGCCACCACGTGGCCCCCGACGCCCGGTGCGTCTCCCACGGCGGCCGGGAATAGAGGCTCTCTCCCTCTCTCGTTCCGCCACCTCCTTCGCTAGCATGACTGCTTCGCAGAAGGAGGCGACGGCTACCCATTCCGTCTCGCTCCAGACCATGGATTGAACCAAGGCCGGACGCGAGAGGTCGCCGCCGCCGAACGTTCTTAGGGTCCTGGGTTCGAATCCCGGTAGGAGCAAATATTTGTGTGATGAGCATGGACATTTGTTTCTGAGTCATGGATGTTTATATGTGTAGTAAGTATGTATTTACAAACAAAAAAGTTAATTATGTAGTATATCAAGTATCTGGTGTCCACGACACAAGCCTTGCTTAGTGTGGCACAAGATGGCGCTGTGTGTTAATGTCCAGCGATATTTATTATTGTTTACGTAACGCCTGCTTCTCACAGAGATTTGACAAGTATTAAATACAAGTTTTTTTTAAAGATTTTCTGTTAACACCTCCACGACCTCCGTACTATTCAATCCATCCATCAGCACAATGTTTTAAGTGCGTTACATTGAGTTCTACAACAAAACATGATTTATAACCTCAAAAAAAAATAGTTGTTTCCCAGTATTTTTTGCGTAAAGTTACAAAGTTTGATGTACATAATGCTTGGTTAACGGCTTTGTGATGAGGTGGTTTACACCCTGTATAACAGGGAACCTAAGTCTAAGAAGCCTACGATTACGTTCGCGTGAAACTTTTACCCTCATATTAAGACCCCATAAATGGTGAAGTAAAATTCCGCTTAACAGACCCTGCTACCTACCTGGCTTTATACCTACTAAGTCCTAAGGAAAATACGTGATAATATAAACCTGTGTAACTACGGAATAAGCTTGTATTGGCTAGGTATATCAAATATTTCATATATTTCCGATTTTACAGACAATCCTCACATCACACTCAACAATGAAAATATTACAATAACCGATAAAATATAAATGAAAAGAACACTGCTGAGTTCCATAATAATGGCCTGCAATAAATATAAGGGCGACATATTAATCCAGTGTGACACCTGCACTGAACGCAGTGTTTTGCTCACTGCGTTCCACTTCAGATAAACGAGGATATTTTCCATTTTATATTCATTTAAAACTGGTAGTTTCTGCTGTGCAACGTTGTTCTGTGAGATTTCCTGATTTTAATTCGTTTTGATACTGCGTTTTAAAATGTGGAGCTAGAAGATTGACCTCGTTTAAGAGAATTAACATAGCAACTATCAATTCGTGTTTGACTTTCTTAAAGATGCTATAAATAATAAAAAAACATGTGTTTTAGAGCAGAGAAAACTTAAAAATAATAAAACAAAACCTTGCACCAATTTTCTTTTCATAAATCATTAAAATCAAGGAATCAGGGATCATATCATTTATAAGTTTGCCTTTATAAACTCCGAAAGTTGATATTAATTAATTAATATCAACTTTCGGAAATTTTCTTTAATTATTATATTATTATTGCGTAAATTCATTCCATATTTCTTTAATGATTGTTGTTGACATGATTAACAAAGCAATATTTGATTTTTTTGTCACAAATCACAATGTTTATTGTTTATATTATGAAAATCAACCACGTTATTCCCACATAAAAAAACACTCACCTGTCTCAGAGAACTCCCAAAACTTATCGCCAACAGAAACCCCCAAACTTACATCACTATGAATAAGTTAAGAGGCCTTCGAAAAGTCTATTACATTGCCAAGAGTGACACCCATTCACGTTTCCACATTCGTCATCGCGGCACAATGTCGAAGGGAACCACGCAAAAGATTTGGTTCACTCGTGAATGGAATAGACCGAGAATCCCTTGAGCCGTCTTGTATGATGAATGATGTTGTTCTTTTCATTCGTACTTAGAATCGTGATCTTTTGAGGAATACCTTGGAATAAATAACGTTTTTTAGAGTTGAAGGATGTTTTTGGTTGGAGGTTGCGAATACTATTTTAAGTTTTAGAAGTAAATAAATAAATAAATTTCGCTGGACATTACACACAGCGCCGTCTAGTGCCACACTAAGCAAGGCTTGTGTCGTGGTCACCAGACAGTTGATATACTACATATATACTTTTTGTTTGTAAATACATACTTATTATACATATAAACATTAATGACTCGGAAACAAATGTCCATACTCACAACACAAACATTTGCTCCTACCAGGATTCGAACCCAGGACCATAACAACGTAAGGCAGCCTCACTACCACTACCCCAATCGAGTCGTCAAAAGTAAACTTGTCTTGTCACTCACGAGAAAAAAATCCCGTGAGTTGCTTGATTGTTTACTATTTTGAGATCGCGATATGAAAGAAAAAAAATCCCAGGATATCTAGTAAGTAACAGTGTAAGTGGAGGTTCCGTTGTAAATGTTTTTGCGTTTGTGAAAGTTACAACGATATTTTGGAACGATGTTTATTAAATGACTATTTTGTGTATAAAAGTTTACAAAATATGACAGATTGACTAAGAAGAGCATTTTTCTGATTGAATTATTAAATTAATTGATTTGTTTCAAAGAATGGAATTGTCTGAACTGTTAGTAGGGATTATCAATTTAAATACCACAAAATGTTAAATGCAACGCCTATGATAACTTAATTTTAAAGCTTGTGAAAAGCTTTAAAAAACTAATACACAGCACACTTAATTTAAGTGTGCTGTGGTATCTAGATTTAATAAAATATGTAAGATAATCCAAACACTTTAAACAATTATGTTAAGCACTCAAAACATGGCTTACAAACCCCCTAAAATTAATAAAACACCCTACCTCGAGAAAAATTGCACTTGTAATTGAGAAAACCTTGCTGTCGACTTTTATTGCTGTGTTTTTTTTTTGTCTATAAATATCTCAGCATGATGCCTCCAGCCCTCTGTATTAAGGGAGGCATCGATTCACCACAATTACATTATCTTACCGTGATGGTATGTGGTGACTTTTTGGATAGGACTGACCAACTAACTAAAATAAAGATGATGCCTCCATCATAATCATCTCTGCTAGGTTTAGGCCCGGACTTCAAGAAAGCGGAGACGAGTGTAGCGTGCAAAAACCGACCAATCAGATAGATTTAAATCTACATCACGTCTGTCGCCTTCCTGTGATTGGTTGACTTTAGCACATCTTCTTTCCGCTTGGTTGGAGTCCACTCGTGACATTATTTTATGAAACATGTTATTATTTATTTATTTATTTACACCAATTATAACATCCTTACAGACTATTCCAATACGATGCTATAAGACAAACATTATAGAATACATTTTTGAACACATACAATAAAAAACACACAATATAAAATAAGTAAAATTACCTAGTAAAAATAAAAACACCATAATTAATACAACAATGGAAATGGTGGTTATGGAAATTTAACCTTTATTTGGTGCCATTTAAGATAGCGGTCATTGAACCAACTACATTTATTAAAATTTTTAACTTTGAAATCCAAAAGTAAGCTTGTTCAAGGCTTGAATTGTCACCAATCGCGATATTTAACATTTTTTTTAATGAAAAATGATACATGGTTTTATTGGTTTTGGTTCGTACGAAGAAATACCTGTTAGGGAAAGGGCAATGATTGCTATTGCGTTCTTAACTGGCAGCAAATGTACTCCTTGAGAGAGGCTGTGAGAATAATAGAACTTATTTCCATCAATCAACCTGCCCACTCAATCATCATCTGCCTAGCCTTTTCCCAACTATGTTGGGGTCGGCTTCCAGTCTAACCATCCAGCTAAAAACCAGTATTTTAGATGGAGTGTCTGCCTATCTCACCTCCATAACCCAGTTAATACTGGGAAATACGATACCACTTGGTAAGACTGGTGTCAGACTTTTGTGGCCACTGACTACCTGTAACAACTGTCAAAGATGGACAAATGACAGCCGGGACCAACGGCTTAACGTGCTTTCCGAGGGACGGAGGAAACTCGGTATGTAAGAGTGGTCACTCATCCACAGACCAACCTAGGCAAGCATGGCTTAACCTAAAGATCGACCCGAGCGGCTGGTAATATTTACCAACGAGCTCTACAACCAATACAGAAAAATAAACATTCGTAACTCATAGCTACGAGTGCGACAAAGCGTCAGGTGACGGTCACGCGAGCTCCACAATTTTTGTTCACTCAAAAAATGTTCTACGTGCCTAAAGAAGTTTTTACTTCAAAAATATTAGTGACTGAGTTCATACTTTCCTGAGAGCAGAACAAAATCTTTGAACATGACTTTTATTGCTCTGTCTTAAAAATGTGCCCATAAACATCCCAGCATGATGCCTCCAGCCCTCCATGCAGTACTTAGGGAGGCATCGATTGGCCGTAATTATATTATCCTACCCTAAGGTAAGGTGACTGTTAATCTATGAAAATAAGGGGAATGCGGTGGTGTCGCCTGTTCATTTTACTTAAGGATAGAGCCTTGGGAGAATTGCTGGGGAGTCTTTGATGTATGTTATTTGTATATTGTAGGAGCTTAAAAATTAAAGTCAGCTACTGTAAGAAAACTGAGATAAAGGTGATTTTTTTATAAATTACACTGAATTTTTACTTAGATTTACAATAGGTATTTTATGAGTTGTTTCATAACTTTGAGAAAGGACACTTCGTCTTTTATTTAGCGTGTTGGCAATCTAACTTAAGTGGGCCCGGATTTTGGTTACTAAAAAAACCCATTTTAATTTTAATGCACCTGCTAAGTACTCAAAATTTTAAATGAGTATTTTATTATTCAACCAAAATTGCACTTTATAATATCACCTGAAAACTAATTTAACGACGATAATCCGAAAAAAACCCCGAGCATTCCAGTAACCATAATTAATGCAGGAACAAAAACAAAGTTAGTATAATCCTATTAGATGTTCCGGCGCTTTTGTCCGAGGATTTATCCGGTCGGCACTACCTCGAATAGAGTGATCATCGGTATTAGTGAGGACCGCGGGTGACTAGTGATGTACCATCGCTGCAAGTCCGGGAAAATGGGAGCGAGATAGCTGGTAACCAGAAACTTCCCCATTGTTAATATCTAAAACTCGCACATCTACTGAACGAACAAAGATGTTGCGATGTAAAGGTGTTCCACAATAATACCTCCTGACTACATGTACACACTACAATGAACTATGTATAATAAAAATCAAATTAACTTGTTTTACAAAAGTGCCCAAAGGGGTTTAACTATGTATTTATTATTAAAAACCAACTCGTACTAACAGTTTAATGAGAATGTGTAAAATCACAAATTAAATTGTATGTAATATGCACCTTTTTTAGCAACTGTTCTAAAAAACATTCAATTTCTAAAAATTACTACAATATTCTGTAACATAGTTCCAATACACGGGCTTACCCACAAACCGGGATAGCAAACATCCCGGAAATTCACGACACAAACAGCACTAGTCGGGGACCAAACCGTTCGAGATAGGGTACATTAATATTCTAACTTTGTCGAACGTTTTGTTTTCAGGGACCATTTTGTTTTTGTTTTAATTAGTAAGCTTGTCCATACATGTAAGGTGTAAGCCATTAAGTGGAAGGTGGAGGCATGTAATGAAATTGTGTACATACAGTCTACACAGCAACAAATAAAAGCGAATTTTGGGTACAACTTTAGATTAGAATGTTGTCGTTGGTATGTACTGCACGATACCTGTACATAAGGAATAGGTTTGACACGAAACAAAATTGGAAAACTTGGTGACAAAGCTGATTTATTTGTGTCGTATTTTAACCACGGAAAGGTCAAGTGCATAGGACTACATAGTAGTCACTAGTGGGAATTTATCACCAGATGTTTGGATGTGGACGAAGCAAACGGACTAAGTAACGATCGTAGGAGATGGCTTTCTGTTGTTTCTGTTTCTGCTTTTATGAAATAGGCGTGAACGTACACCTATAAGTAGCTATTGCTAATGATTTTGATTGTTACTAGCTCATCATTTTTACATCCTGATAATAAAACGACAACATGGCTGAAAATCCCATTTCCCATCACATTTTTTTCCTGTACCCATCTCCCAAAATACATTCCTCATGCCAGCCATTTCCGTCCGTATTTAAAAACAAGAAAAACAAAAGGTTTAAAACGCTTTGTGTACCAAACGTGGGTAGAAGAAAATCCTCTAATTGCGGCGTCGCACGGCCGGGCATTGAAGCGATAAACATGAATAATGTCGCGAGATGTCCAACACTACTGCCAAGGACTTTATTTTCTCGCTCTCTTTTAGGGTTGTTGCATTTTTTTCGTCATATTTGGGAAAGGAAAAAAATATTGGATGCGTAATCGATTTGGAAAATTACTTTGAAGACGTAACGTTTTACATTAATGTGTTTAACTTATAGATCTTTGACAGTCGTTACAGGTAGTCAGTTATACAAAAGTCTGCCAACCAGCCTTACCAAGGTTTATCGTATTACCTAGTCTGTTGCGGAGGTCAGATAGGCAGTCGCTGCATGTAAAATACAGCTGCATTCGGTTAGACTGGAAGCCGAACCCAATAGGAAAAAGGTCAGGCAGATGATGGCGTATTTAATACAATTTAATGCTGAAATATTGTGATAGATTAGGAGGACTCCTCTCAATCCTCTGATGCTCGTGGTAACTTCGTAATGAATGATGCGCACATGCAGAGATACATGTGAATATGATTTTAAATAATTAGTGTGCATCTTTCTATGAACAATACCTATTATTGCCAGCACGCATAGCATGACTACTATAGAAACAGGTTTTGTCGACGGAAGAATTGACAAAATGACAGATCATCAAAATAAATCGGTCTATGTCGATTTTTCCGATGAAAACGACCAGCTGTTACGGTGGTCATACTACACGTGCTGTACTTACTTAACTCTATTTCAAAATCGATTCCAAAAAATCGATTCTAAACCACCAACCCTAAAATGTCACCTGGTTTTGCGAGATAACACGCGCAATGCGAAAGTCTGTAGCCTGCGTAATTCACTCGACATTTTGATTCATTTTGATTAATAAGACTTTGTAATGACACTGAACTTGCACGGGTTAGAGTGTGATTTATAGGATTACTTGTAATTTATTACGTAATGGGGGCGAATATTAAGCGCAGGAGATTATGATACTCAAGTCTTTGTGCCAAACTTTGTAGACGGAGTAAGTTACTGGCGAGTTGTATGTCATTTTAATAGGCCAGTTGAAATGTGTCTCTGAGACTTTGTCGAGTTTCATTGTATCGGCGCTTTTCTGGAGGTCACCGTGTCGCTTTTTGGGAGGTCACTGTTGATTCTGGCTTTCAGAAATTGCAGTGGTGGTTTGGGAATAGTATGGCGGGTGTTAGTGAAACCCGCGAATAGTTTACAATTAAAAAAAAATGATTCTTTGTAGCTCCCTTTTTATTAATTTTAAAACTTCAACCAAAACTTACACTATAAACACCTTCCATTCTCAAAACAAACAATTAAAACCTACTTAGACCACCAAGAAAGTGAAACAATCAATTTGCATAGAGAAACACAGCCATCTTGGATGCAGCGTCACCCGTACTCACCCTCGAACAAAAACGGTAAACTTGTAACGTTTATTTAATGGGCAGACGACTCCCGACGCAATAATCCCTGTAATTGCGCTCTTGCCTTGCATACAGAACAGGCAGATGTTCCCAAATTAGCATTGTTTATACACAGCGACAAACGAAATTTGTTATAATTATAGTGATTTGACACGCCTCGCTGCGGAGCTAAGGTTGGACGGTGTCTTGCGTTTCGGTGAATGAATAAAGATGGCGGAAGTGAGAAAAGAAAGTGAGGATGAATAAAGCAACTGATTCAATGTTTTAAACTGATAGCTTGGTGTACTGAGTGATTGATTACTGTGCACTGCAATAATGTTATGTGCTATGTTGTGTTAGGTCAGAAAATCATATAACCAAAAAAACACGACCGCACTCCTTAGCGGCAAACTACCTAAACACTATGATAGACAGTTGGGACACGATTGGTGTTTATACTCCTCGATGAAAAACCTCTGTAGACGATAGCATTTACGACAATTTTCGTAAACAGTAACCGAATTCCAAAAAAGCGGAGGTTTTATGTTCGTGTTGATGTTTCTTTTGTGCCTGCACCTTCGGATTTGTAACCTTAAGGAATTAGCGCAAATAGTATCTGCATTTTCAAAATACTCTAGCTTACTGTCATCACCATATTTCTGCTCTTGTCTCATTCTACTTGGGGTCGCCACTACATGTATTTTTCTTAATTTCTCCCTATCAAACATCACGGTATCATTTACTTCTTCCTCTTTAATGTCATTCCTCATGACCTTACTGTCGAGAGTATTAAATTACAAAATAAGCTTATTAAGTAGTCTATCCATACCCAGACATTACTTGAATTATCCTTCATACAAAAGTGCACATGCATTCAGTATGGCAATTTTCATGTTTGGAGTGCTGCCAAACTTGACCACTCTTATTTATTAAGCTATAAATGAAGTTGTCATCCAAGCTATTTTCAAGTAAGAGCCTGCTGTTATCTACGTGCTTAAGTATTTACGTTTTGTCGAGCGAAACGTCTGCGTCTGCCAAAATACATTTTAAAATGAAGTCACTATAAATGTGTACTTGAATTTGCTTGTGAGTGGTACTACCTCATCCTAGCACCACTCAGAGGAAAATTATTAATTGCTCTGTGGATGAAATAAGTTAATGTAAGCACCTATTCACATATATTATTTTATAAAATACAATAGTTTATTCACCCAAAACTTGCACATAAAGGCATAGCAAGTTTGTAAGAAGTGAACAATAATAAATAAAATGCAAACCACTACCTACTGTACTGATCACTTTTACTCGCTCACTTTTTATTTATCGCTAGAAACTCAACTGTATAACGTGCATCTCAAATAGAAAATAAAAACGTGAATAAATATATACGTAAGTACCTACACAGGTATCTCCGCGAAACACTAACGTACCTATGTATATTTTGCGTATTTGTCAAACAACATGAAAGCCGGCACCGAAGTCATAGGTAAGTATCACCTAAGTAAATTGTACGGCGTCGTAATTCAACGGCACCACATCACGACCAAAACGTCCAAGCGCACTTCTTTCAACAGTAAATAGTACAAAATTAATGAGCTTGTAATTAAACCTGTGTTTAGACAAACATGGGGACCGTTCACATCAAAGGCAAGGGATGAAGATTAAACAGAGCTGCGTCTGCGCCACGTGGCAGCATTAGTCTGCTTTGTATTGCTAACATAACCTTGCCTCCAAAAACATTTACACATCACCTTATTGTCACAGACATGGAGATGAAAATCCTTTGGCAGTTACTTGTACAGGTGCACAATTATCCTGGTTTATACACAGAGTTGACAATGCAACTAGTCTCAACTACCATGGGATTTGCCGTGTAATAGGGTATCTCTTACTAGTAAGCATTTAAAAGCAAAGATAAGGCTGTTTGCTAAGTGACGGGGTATCGAGTTTTTGTAATCTGGCCGTGATTTTGTCTGAGCTGAAGTTAGCAAGTCACTCCCCTTATGTGGATAAGGCTTATTCTGCATTCAGGGTGGGAGGAGCTACGCTATTAGTTCTGGCACATGTATTTGAACTAAAGGTCGTTGTTTTTTAAAGTTTTACGAGCATTCAACGTCTAAGTCTTTATTTTCTTATTTCTAAATCTCGTCTTGAACTTTCTCATGAGCGGTGTCTGCATCAGTTTAGTTTTTAACTATCATCAAAGGCTTTAAGAGCGTCTGGTGAATTGAAAGTTCATTGACACATAACACACGATAGCTTAAAAGACTAAAGCTACGCAGGTTAAAAAATGTCGCGAAAAAAATAACACTTTTTTTCGTTTCGCAGTAAAACCGATGCTATTTGGCAAGAGCACATTGTTTTTTCTGTTCGAAAGCCAGATTTCCATTTACGCAATCTGCGGTAAAAGCGAGATATTCGATACAGTAGATATATGTCAAGCTATCGATACCTATCAATACAGTTACAGGGATTTGCTCCTTGTCGTTCTCTTGAGACGTTCCCTTGATTAAAGTGATAACAAGAATATGGCACCCATTTAATTCATTTTTTTTTTCATTTTATTACTTTTTTATGAAATTTACAAGCCCATAAAACAACCATACTACAGTGCAAATTCCATAAAACAGAATAGAAAAGAATTTATCTTTATTCGAGAATCCATGACTCAAAAGCTGTTAGTAAAACTTACGACTATGTTAGCAAGCATTGATAAAACAAACAACAGAACAAGAAACGTTGATCACTGCTGCGACAACCACAGCACCGACCCACATAAACACAGTCCACACAGAGTTCATAAATATTTAAATACGTATAGTTTCAGTTATCAACCACGGGACAGTATAACGACAAATGCGACTTGAAAACCGTCTACATTTTCTTCCTCAAAAACGTATAAACGATTCCTTTTTTATGAATTATCGAATGAAAACCACAACAATTTCCCACCTGCATCAGCAATCTTTCATAAAACCTCCCAACGGACATATCCAACAAATACAAAAGGAACAGATCTGTTATAGCACAATAACCTAGATGCGTAAGCACTTAGGGATATGGCCCGAAGTAGGTCAGCCCCCAAGAGGTTCGTCTCGGCATAATGCTCCGAAGACACGCAAACAATGGCCGGTGCATCGAAGAAAGCGCTCGCACTTGGCACGTTGTTGTAATATTCCACTTTTTCAATAATGCTGAGAACTGCAGCTCGGAAATATTTGATACCTGTTCTAGAATTCTGTAAATGAGAACGTGATGGCATTTCAGGTGGGGGATTGCGATTTGAAAGTGTTTTTTTTTTTATTGCGGGTGTTTGAATCGGAAATGTTGCATTTGGAGTAACAGTGACAGTTCAATAGTTTTCAACCGACTTCCAAAAAGAGGAGGTTCTCAATTCGTCTGTATTTTTTTTTTTTAATTTTTTTTTTTTTGTGTTTGTTACCTCAGTACTCTCGACTGGGTGAACCGATTTTGATGGTTCTTTTTTGGTTTGAAAGCTGGTGCTTCCCGTTTGGTCCCATTTTAGTTTGCTGAAGACCTGATGCTGATCTTCGGAGGTATACAACGGAACTCTTCAAAAATACACAGCAAATCTGCAGTAATTGCTGCCATCACTTGTAGGTTCATTGTTTATACTATATTATGACGTAACATCACGCCTGTATGCTCTGAGGGGGTACGCACAGGTGTAAAATACACCCGATTTCGAAAATATTTGTTACCTCAGTACTTTCTACTGGGTGAACCGATTTTGATCGTTCTTTTTTTATTTGAAAGCTGATGCTTCCTGTGTGGTCGTGTGGTCTCATAATCATCAAATCAGTAGCTGATGATGGGATTCTGGAGAAATAGAGAGAATTCTTCACATTTTATAGGCACACTAGAAGCGGTTTGGGTAGTTTTAGGAATTGTACTTTCTCGAAGTGATCCCAATTCAATTTGATGAAGATCTGATGAAGAACTTCGGAAATATGCAACGGAACTCCTCAATAAATGATAGCAAATGTACTGGGATTGCCGAAATCTCATATCTGTCTATTGTTTACACCAGTTCATAACCTAAAATCACGCCGGTACGCTGTGAAGGGGTAAGCACATGTGAACCACTAAAAAGTGAAAAATAAAAACTTTTTTACAAAAAAAAAACCGACTTCAGAGAAAACAAAAAAGTGAAAAATAACTTCAGAAAAAACGCTTCCGAAGTCTCACCGACTTCAGAGAAAACAAAAAAGTGAAAAATAACTTCAGAAAAAACGCTTCCGAAGTCTCACCGACTTCGGAAGCGTTTTTTCTGAAGTTATTTTTCACTTTTTTGTTTTCTCTGAAGTCGGTTTTATTTTTTGTAAAAAAGTTTTTATTAGCTTACTGTCTTTACATGACACATGACGAAATTAATGAACATAACTCAAATATTTACTGAATCCAAATCAAGTCCAAAATTTTAAAAAGATGTGTGGCACTCGGGGACTGCCGCGGTAAAGCTATTGCATTTGTTTTTACGGAATTTCTGGATTCGGTCTCCACGCTCAAGACCCGCGATAGAAGCTATGCAATATTATTTATATTTATTATATCATTTCGATTTATTTCGTTCAAAATAGATCGTTCTAATCGAACTTTTGTTGCTTTTCGATACCGACTGCGGACAAATTGTATTTACCTACCAGTCTGCCTGCTAAGCGTTGTGATTACGGCTTTATCCGCCGAGTACGATCCTTTGGGGAGGTCGGTCCCAAGGGCAGGCTTGCTTTACCACAGGACATTTTGTGGATTGTTTCATAGATTCCTCCAGTTTCTGTAACAAAATATGAATTACTTTAACAAATACCAAAGAGAAAACAGACACTTTTGATGAAGAAAATGTTTGAGCTTTATTGCACACAATTTTAAAAGATATTATTATACACAAACATCGCAATAATATAACTCTTTTCCGACGGACTAGATCCTTAGGCATTTGATTCAAATAGCTAACTGATTGACTCACTAAAAACTACACCACCAAATTCTCTTCATACCATAACATCCGTCCAGCATTTTACATATTTTCCACCCGCCTTTATGAACGCTAATCTCTTTTAATCCCTCCAATACGAATATTCGGAATGTATTACTGAACATACGTATTTTCCGATTTAGTATTCAAGTCAGGTCATTTTGCGTGCACCTACGTCTGCCGGGTTCGAAAGCCCGATTATATTAATCCTACGTGCGTTTTGTGTCGTCCGAAAACGCTCTGGTGGACCACTCTCATTTGAATGCAGCGTTCTGATTGGACGGTTTTCAATGCGTATGTTTTTAATTAAGTAATTAGTTGAATGACGTAATGGCGGGCTGTGGGAGTGTTTTTGGTTGATTTAACTTGGAATAAATTTACTGTTTTGTAGATTTTAATTCGTCAGTTGTAGGTATGGATAATTGATTGGTTGGTAGCTTTACAGGTTTCATTTCTTAATTCTAACCATTTTAGACTTAGAGCATGAGAAGTACGGAAGAAGATATACAACGCCGACCTCTAATACGATGGGTTAACGGCAGGAAAATGATGATAATTTTGAGACTTCGATTTCGTTTTTATCACATTGCGGTGACTTTTAACATACTCTATCTAGGCAATTTCTATCATATGTGTTTTCTCTGTAGTCACGGGTGCAAGAACCCACAAAGCTATGAAAATTATAAACAAACTTTATCCGTACCACAAACATTTTCAAAATGAAAATGGAGTAAAAGTATATTTCCTATATTTAATATCCGCACTCGCCAGAGCATATCCGATTCCATTCAATTTAAAAATAAAGAACTGAAGAGTAATCACTGTCCATATGAAAAGTTCCCATTCATAGCAGAGTTAACGTTCAACTAAGTTTCATTCCACTCTTTTTGCGAGGGCCGATCGAATTCGCGAAAACTGCTTCATTTCGCGTTTTTTTTCAGCCGTCTCCATTTTACCCAGACCTCCCGCGCTCTCTAATACAATCCAAAAATTTAAGGTAAGCCAGGAGTTATGAGAGGTCCAGGTATATTGGGTATGTGCACGGAAGTCGGGAGTGCCGTTGAAGCCGACAATGTGTATAAATAGGCAATACCGATGGCGATCACGTAGCTGTAACGAGGCGTCGCGACTGTAGTACCTAGCTATCGATCTACCGATGGAATTTACTGACGGACGCTCGACGTAGGTGATGACGTTAAAAGCCTTGTTGCCTGTCTGGGATTAAGATTTAGGAGATGTGTTGACGTGGAAGGAACGCTGGTTTTTAGGTACGATAAAATATGGCCAGGTGTTATGCAAAGTTACCGATCACAGCATTAATCAGTATGGTCTATAGACTTGATCAGGATTCTGTCTGGGCTTAAAAACAGACTGTGACCTCCGAGTTTGCACGTCTCCATCTGAGGTCCGTACCCCAAAAGGGATGCCCTAAGCGTGTAGTCACTTAGTTTAAAAGAGTTTTGCCCATGGTTTGAGGGCTTGTGGTCACAATGGTGAGTGTTAAGCATCAGGTCCTGGGTTCAGCTGCTACAAGCGTGATGTTATGTTATAAATGGTTTTCCAATCATTAGTCTTAAGACATCATCATTACGGAACATAACACTTACCACGGCCACGGAACAGATGATAACAAAAGATAAAAAAGGTGTAGTAGACTATATTTGTTTTCATTTCCCCCCCTTCATTTGCATTGTATTTTAGGATATGTATGTTTTCAAATGTTTTTAGAGTAAGTTCTGCATCATTAATATGCATAGTAAGACAACATTACGATGTTACCTTGCTATGCATATTAAATAGGTTCAGGACTTGCTACAATAACTAAACTTTTGAAGCTGCATTAACAAAATATTGTTGTAAAGTTAAAGGAACAAGCTTAGTGAATAAAGTGAACTTGGGGTTGGGTTAGGTTTACGGTTTTTCTAGTATATTTTTCACGTGTATAATATTTTTTTATACTTAAATATTATTTTTTATTATTTAGTATTACCTGTAGACGGATGTGATTTCAATAAAATTGATTATGAGATTTACTAGAAAAGATCCTTGAGTGAGTTGACTTATTCATTCCCATGGACCCGGGACATTACTGATGTATGGGTTTCCATGCCTTTTTTGTCATCCTGCCCTGGGGATGGTGACGCACGGTGGGCTGAAAATCGGCTTTCATAGACTTAGGGATAAAAAAAATTGATGATTTTATAGAAAAAAGGCATTAAATTTTTAATCAAATAAATCTGAACGGGATTATTACTTTCCAAAAGCAACTTTCCTCATTGTTTTAGTAGAGGAAAGACACTTCTTTCGTGCGGGAGTGGTAAAAAAACATTTTTTAATAAATTTATTGGAGTTTATTTACATAACTATGGTTTGGCATAATGTCTCTCTACGTCGTTTCTGCGTTTCAACGCGGAAAATGTAGAAAAGTTGTATTTTTTCGTTCCCAAACTTTAGGGAAGTTATGATTTATGTGAAGTAATACACAGACTAGGCAGGCGTATATGAATTTAGTATGTGTCTCACTCTACTGTTATTTGTACAAACTAGTTGACGCTTGATATAAGAGATGGCGCCACCGTCGTTTCCCCGCTCGCTTAGAATTTATTATTCAATCCAAGTGTTTCTTCACATTGTTTTTTTTCTTTGTTTTTCTTTCTTCGCGAGGAAATCACGGCTCGAAGCGATGTGATAAGGAATATTGGTAGCACGTGTGTACGCAATAATAATAAAAGTATACCTTATTGGTATTATTTATGTAATGGATTTGGAGTAAAATTGAAAGTGACACTTGCTTATAAAATGTTTTCATAATCTTATTTACACCGGATTTTTCATGTTTCTGAATCATGAAAATATGAAAGTTTACTCTGACTACGCTTTGGAAGTACAGTCACGTCTAATAAACACTTAAGATTTTTTTAAATTGTGTTTCTCCTAATGTAGTGATTAAAATTTAATGTTATTATTACGTACATAGAATTCTGGAATTCATATTTTTATGGAAATGATCCAATCTCCTAGTTACAATAACGATTGTCGATTTCTCGCGTAAATAGCTATAATAATACGGGAAGTGTTTACATATAATTAGACGTGACTGTACATTATGGGTACATGTCATAGGAAACTTTTGTTTACAAAAAAATGCAGTTGAACAAATGGATAGGTGATTTTTAAAAATGTTGTGTTTCCAAGAGATTTTTGTATCGTCGCAACGAAAAAAAATGATGAAACATTTACTGATGTGTCATAATGTTCTTACAAAGACCTTTCTAAGAATATTTAATTTAAATTTAAAGAGGCTTACCTCTTTAAATTCTTACCACGTTTATTACAGGGTAAAACGTCTCTACTTCTTCATCAAGAGACTACGGATATTTTTATTTCCAAAACTTACAAATCAGCAGATTATAAAATTGTCTTACTAAAGGTTGTTTTTTTTATAGGTAGAGAGCTTTAAGCTAAAATAAAACAGTATATTCTTGAAATTGGCTTTATTTGACAGTTAATTCTATATCATGTATGTTATAATAATACGATTTAGGGCATGTGAAGAAAAATTATATTTTTCTGTTTTATTTAAATTTAAAGTTTTCCGCCTCTAAAAAGGCAGCCTTTGTAAAATGAGACCTAAAAAGATCACTTTCAATTTTGAGTTTTTCTCTTTTGCCGTCTAAAAGTTTTTATCGAAATAAGATCCAAACAAACACTTTCAAGAAATGGACACTAAACGAAAAAGTACCTAATCCATGTAAGAGCTTTATCTTTTACAAAACATTTTATACATGATAACATAGGTAAAAGCAATTCCCAAAATAACCACTTAGTTAGGCCTTCAACTTTCCAATTCACTTAAAAATTTGTCTGTGAAATTATTTGTAAGTACAATTTTTGGGGTCTCACCAAAATAGTTACGCAAATGTAGTGGCGTTTTTCAACCCTTAACCATAATAAATGTACGGCTAGTTTGGTAAAGCATTGATTTATGGGGGATCGTCGATGTTTAAAATTGCTTTATAAATTGTAGTGGTCGAACGTGCAAGCTCAGGGGATGAAAGGGGTAGTAAATAGATGCAGGTGGGGCCAAAATGCTGGGTTGTTATGTAGGTAAGCAGGGTTCAGAATGTGTTAATGAGGTCATATTGATTTTAGTCAGCTGTTTTTGAGGTCCTAGTTACATAAGTGGAATAATGTTCAGTTTTGGTAAGGTGTAGGAACGTTTTTGAAATATTTGGCAAGCGTGAGGACCGTGATGGTCGTTTTTGTATTGGTTTGAGTAAGGTCCATGTTCACCAAAAAAATGACGCTCTAATTATCTAAAATCAGCTGTTTAAAACACATTTTTGTATGGGAACACGTCACAGTGACAGGTGTTTTTAGATAATCAGACTGTTATCTTTTCGGTGAACATGGACTTAAGTGCTCTCTGAAATACAGGGTGGAATTTTTCAATGCCTCCTGGAGGGAAGTACTGGAAATGCTGGAGATAGCAAATTTTACTCAAACGAAACATTTATTTATTTTGAAAAAAGAAAATTAGAAATAAGCATCACCTTTTTACTATTTTGGTTCCTTTATTTTTTTCTATAATAAGTGTAAATAAATAATAAACAGTCTAATAATTTGCTCAACCCGGGAATCGTATCTAAGGCCCGCATGCTCAATAGTCGCGATTGTGACCACTAGACGAGGCAGTCAATCGATTAATCTTCTTGTAATCAATTAAAAACATATTTAATAGCATATTTCTCTCCATCCATTCCGTTTCATCAACGTTATAGCGACAAGAAGCAATTTCCCTAGGCGTTATGTTTCCCTAGAAAAAACTGTTATTATCTTGAAACATAATTTACCTTAAAAATCCTTCTAAAAAAACTTCCTTTTCGCCTGTTTTACGTACTTCGTCGGTATAAGAGTTATTCTTTCAAGTTTCACGGATGAGTGCCTGTCGAGTGGCCAATAAAACAACGGCCAACTTCCGTAAGACTGACTATAGTAGCAGCGTAATAAGAAACGTGTACAATGTCGTCGTAACGAAAAAGTTGGATTATGTTTGTGAATAACACCCTTAATGTTCAGACTTGAGTGGTTCTGTGATGATATTGGAAGTAGTTGGAATTGCTTTTGTAAAGGTTTCAACAGACGAGGCCATACGCGCTCTCTTCTCGTGGATGTCATAGAGGTACTTCTTTGGATTGATTTTACATTTGAGTAAATCATAACAGCCGCTCGGGTCAATCTTCAGGTTAAGTCGTGCTTGCCGGAGTTGGTCTGTGGATGAGTGACCACCTATTTCATACTCAGTTTCCTCCATGCTTCTGAAAGCACGGTAAACCGTTGGTCCCGGCTGTCATTTGTAGATTTTAGACTGTCGTTATATTTAGTCCGTGGCCCTAAAGTCTTCACACAAAAATCAACAACCAGTCGTACCAAAGCATATCATATTATCCAGTACTAACTGGTTGTGAAGGTCAGATAGGCAGTCGCTCCATTTATGATAATTATGTAAAAAACTGAAATTCGACTGCACTCTGTTATACTGGAAGCCGACTCCAACATAGCTGGGAAAAGGCTAGGCAGATGATGATGGAGAGTGTTATCAGAGCAGGAGTAAGCGGAGTAAGTAGGACTCAATTAGATCAATTTGGCAGTTATTCTCGATAAAATGAGATTTTGACTCAATAAAAACTCATTTTATCGAGTGAGTAACTGTCAATTTTATCTAATTGAGTCCTATCAAATCCTACGTACTTGCACTGCTGGGAAGCATGACACTAAAGTAGATGGATCAAGGCTACCAATGATGGTGCTGATGATGTCACCCTGTTATTTGTGTTCACCGCTCATATCTAAATTTGGATTTCATTGGAAAAACGAACAATATTGACAGTGTAACGGTATCGCTAAATGCATAAACTGAAAACATTATTGTGAAAGTGTAGACAAGTGAAAACAATCTGTTGGTGAAGAGATAATTCAAATAATATAACCGCAACGTCATCGCTTAACAAAGTGACTATTACAAAGTGACAGTTAACAGACCCAAGTGAAAAGTCTTAAACACATACAATATAGTGCCGACAGTGTGATACAACTATAACAGTGCTAAACAAAGTGATATTAAACATTGCAACTACTTATAATATTCAAGTTAACCTCAAAGTTTTTGCTGCAAAATCATCCTCCAACCATCACAAGACCGAAGCTAACACCATCTAGTGACGAGTGGACGGACAAAACTTGTTTCAAAATATACACTCATCTTGCGCATTCGCAACCACAACCAGCGCCACTAGTGCCGAGTAGGCAAACCAAGGCTCGTATCAAGGACTCGTCACAGAACGCCATAAGCAGTTGGTTACTATCGCCATCTAGCATTAAGTGCATAAACCAAGTCAATTCTCAAGGACTCACCATCATATTATGCGTGTACGCATATTGCTAGCGACATCTAGCGAGGAATAGTAAAAACTGTTTAGGTCCGAAATTAGTCCATAGATGTCTTAGACCTCAGCGACATCTAGCGAGGAATAGTAAAAAACTTTATAGTTCTGAATTAATCGACAGAGGTCTTTAGCTTCATCAAAGAGTCTCAAGACATAAGTAAGCTCAGAATAAGAAGAAGTCCAAAATAAACACAAAAATAGTGACAATTGCTTGAATCAGCACCGAAAAACCTAACTATTAGTCATCCAACGTCCTCGGCCCACATTGGAAGTGGACGTGTGTCCGTGTGTATAAACAGTTACTAACTGTGCTCCAAGATGTTAGGTGTTCAACGCACCCCACCTAAAACGCCAATAACACAAACAACCAATATGAGTCAGAGTCAAACTCAATCTGAACCAGATATTAACACGGCAATAATAATGAGCGACTACGTAAACAGTAATCGTAATAAACGGCCTCGCCGCAATAACTCGCCTCAAGGCGGGGCGGATTTAATTCCCGTGGACCTGCAAGACAATACCATAGCAAAAACACTAACGGAACAAACTACATTAATGTCTAAACTGCTATCTGAGGTTGCCCAAATCAAAACACAAAATACCCAGATACAGGCTACCAACACGGAAATTCGTAAAACAAATGAAGAAATCGAGAAATCGATGTATTTCATGAATCAAAAGTTCGAAGATATGAGAAATGAAGTTGAAGACTTAAGGAAAGAAAAGCAAGAACAACAAAAGTATATAGCAAGCCTGGAACAAAAGATTACAGATCTACAGCACAAGTCTCGTTCGTCTGGTTTAGAACTGAGAAATATTCCACAGGAAAACACGGAAACCCACACTAGTCTCATAAAGACAGTATGCAGTTTAGGGAAAGCTGTTGGAGTACAAATTCCCGAATCCGATTTGCGCGACATCTATCGTCTACCGGGGAAGTCTAGCGCTACTGACACCCCGCGTCCAATAATTGCAGAATTTACCAGAGTGCAGACAAAACAAACACTCTTATCCGCAGTGCGGTCGTTTAACAAGGATAAGGGAAAAGACGGTAAACTTAACACTAGCCTCATTGGATTACCAGGGAAACACCTACCGGTGTATGTCGCTGAACAACTACCTGCTAGTACCAAAAAGTTATTTTATCAATCCCGTGAGTTCGCCAAAAAGTACAAATACACATACTGTTGGATATCTAATGCTAATATTTTCCTACGGAAGCAAGAGGGCGACAAACAGATTTTAATCACCACCGAAAAAAACCTACATGATCTTGAAAACAAAAATATGTGACTAAGTCTAAAACTCACTTGTTTTTATTCACTTAGAGTTGTAAGATCATTTTTTATTGCAATTGTCATCTTCACATATTTTCGAAACATTAATATTTATTTGTTTAGATTCTTAATATTAGTTTTTATTAAAATTGTCTTCTTCATATATCATGTGAACAACCAGTCATTAATTAACAAAACCATACCATCACAAACACTACACAGAATAGAAAACCCTATTCACAAATATATTCACTTGACACACACATACAAAACAATACTCCTCAATATCATGAAATATACATATCATTATGTGCGATGCACATTCTACTGTAACTCTCTGTACAAACTATTACTTGATCACACAACTGGCTCACGCTCTGATATTTATTTCTTAATTTCAAATGGCTAATCAGATTAATATTAATAACGACCTAGACAACATTACCGTGGGCAACTCTTTTACATGTAACCCAGAAGACTGTCTTAAGTATGTGAACGTTACCGGTAGCGATATTAAATTACTGCATCTAAATATTCGTAGTGTAAATAAAAACTTTGATCAACTCCTGGTACTATTGCGCTTAACGAAAATTAACTTTGACATTATAGTGCTGACCGAATGCTGGCTGAGTAAAGCTAACAATTTACCAATATTGGAAGGTTTCCAGTCTCATTCAACTATAATAAATAAAAATCAAAATGATGGAGTTATCGTTTATACTAAACTGGGACTGCAAACTAATGTATGGGAACCCACCTTTAGGGGTGGAAATTGCCTCATGTGTCAAATAGAGAACAAGTTAGCAGTAGTGGCAATCTACCGCTCTCCGTCATACAAGTCCAACGATGATTTTGATTGTTTCAAGACTAGCTTGAGTGAAGTATACGATACCATATCCGCCTGCCCAAATATAGTACTAGTAGGCGATTTAAATTTGGATATAATGAAACGTAATGAAGACAACAAATGTCTTGACTACCTCATTTTAAGCGCTTCTCAAGGGTTATTGCCCACTCATGAACTTCCCACTCGCCTTGAGAAAAGCCTGGATCACATACTCCTAAAGTCTAAACTATTGTCGACCACACTTATTTTAGAGTCACATATTACTGACCACAAGCCAATTCTCCTCGACATCCAAGACGCAAACCCAGCGCGCAGGAAATGTTACCTTTCCACCCAACTCAACCATGACGCGATTAGGCTAGAATTGGAAAATACAGATTTTTTAAATATATACTCTGAGGAAGACGCTAATATCTCTATGAACAAATTTATAAATATCGTTACCATGGTCATATCCAAACACACCACTCAGGTTAAAGTCCCTAGACAAAAAAGAACGATAAAACCCTGGATAACTCCTGGTCTTCTTAAATGCATTAGACACCGGGATAAGTTACACATACGGTCTAAGAAAGCACCAGACAATCTTACACTTAAAATTACCTATAATCGCTACCGAAACTTCTGTAACGATCTACTCCGAAAACTTAAAATATCATACGAAAGGAGTGAGCTTGAGAAAGCAAGTAATAAACCAAAACTTTTGTGGAAAACAATAAAGGAAATAACCAACACCACGAAAATGTGTGCGAGCCCCGTTGAGCTGTTAAAAATAGGCAATGATCCTAAGTCGTCCGTAAATGAGGTCTGCAGTTTTTTCAGTAGCGTGGGACGAAAGCTGGCTGACAACTTAATATCACAATACCACAGCACATCACCTAACACTAACAACCAGTCTCATCCAAATGGTATAAACCCTTCCCCTGCAAACTCTCTCGCGTTATTGGAATTAGATGAAGCTGAAACAGAATCGCTTATCCTACAGTTGCGGAATGACTGTGCTATTGGATGGGACGGTATATCACCATTTTTATTGAAAAACTGTCGCCACGTACTGATACCACCACTCACCTTCATTTTCAACCGCTGTCTACAATTTGGCGTGTTCCCGGATGCTCTTAAAAAGGCTATAGTCCATCCCATACACAAAGGAGGGAGCAGAACCTGTGTCAATAACTACAGGCCTATCTCAGTTTTGCCGACACTTTCTAAGATCTTTGAGAGGATCTTAAACAATCGTCTCAGGAGCTTCCTAGAAAAACACAAAGTTATAGCAGACAACCAGTATGGCTTCCGAGTTGGTGTTTCAACAGAGGATGCTGTGCTGGGACTGACACAAGATGTAGCTAAGAATCTAGATAAGAAGACTAAATGTTTAGGTATGTTTCTAGACCTGTCTAAGGCATTTGACACGGTTTCTGTTCCCATCCTCATCTCAAAATTAGAACACTTGGGAGTACGTGGCGTGTCACTTGAAATATTCAAGGATTATCTCAAGAATCGGACCCAGAGAGTCAAAATTGATACCCACCTCAGTGACGAGGAGGTTGTTACGTTCGGCGTCCCCCAAGGCAGCATACTGGGCCCCACCTTATTTCTTATTTACGTCAACGACCTTTGTAAAATGGACCTCCCAAACACTAACATTTATACATACGCTGATGACACGGCGATCGTGGTTCACGGCCCTACTTGGGATATAATCAAATCTCTTGCAGAGTCGGCAGTGGCGGAAATAATGAAATGGCTCAACTCTAATCTTCTCACCTTGAACGTAGACAAAACCTGCTACATCCCATTTGCAATTAGGCGAAAGACCGCACCGTCACTCAGATTTTCAATTACTGCCCATTCATGCGCTAACCGATCAGCACCATGCCGTTGTCCAGCACTAACTAGAAGTGACAACGTAAAGTACTTAGGAGTCCTCATAGATGATGGACTCACATGGGAAAAACAACTAGGCGCTGTCACGACTAGAACATTGCGCCTCATACATATATTTAAATCCCTCCGGAACTCTGCCAACGTTGGAATATTAAAAATGGTGTATTACGCGCTATGCCAATCGGTTTTAGGATATTGCATCTCTGTATGGGGCCCTGCAACGAAAGGTTACATGCTAAGGGTGGAGAGAGCACAGAGAGCGGTACTAAAAGTAATGACAAAGAAGCCTCACAGATACCCAACAACACAGCTGTATGCAGACTGCAAGGTTCTCACAGTACGACAGCTCTTTGTGCTTCAATCTGTCCTCAGAAAACACAGCAGCCTTCCCCCGTCTAACCCGAAAAAGCGTACAAACCTTCCCCCAGGCACCCAACACAGAACCGCGTTCGCGCAACATCAATATTATGTAATTAGCGCGTACATTTACAAGAAGATTCATAAACATCTGAATATCTTAGACCTCAACAAGCACAACCTAAAATTAAAAGTGACAGAATGGCTACTTACACAGGACTATGCCACAACGGAGACTTTGCTCACATACATCACCTAGCAAGCACATTCTCATCACCATCCTTGCACGACACCATTTATCCTCGCATCCATTCAAACTCGCACATACAACTCACACATCAACACACCAACACCACATTCTCCACTTATCCACTCACACATAAACACCTACACACCCACTTTCACATTCATTCACTCTCACCCTCGCATACTCACACCTACGTACATTATTTAAAATTAAATTACAGTAACCTAACCTAACCTATAACTTGATAGAACCTATGTCTTCAATCGTCAATCATTTGGAACCTCATTGTGAAACACTGTCTCTTAAGATACAGGATACCCTAGTTTAAGAGACAGAGTTCAATTTACTGTGCACAGATTTCTGAACCATCTAAATGTGCAATGTTAGTGTTCTACCACTAATTCAAAACTGTAAACTGTCCAATCTCTGTGTTTTTTGGGAAATAAAGATATTTATTATTATTATTATATCATGACTTTCATCAACTCGTCCCAAATGGGCCGTGGACATGTGGGACGAGTTGCTGAATTACTCACTGAAAGCTATCTGAAGTTTACAATGTCAAAGAATCAATCTCCTTTTGAATATAGGAAAGATTTTGACTTCGCAAAAGTTTCTGATCTAAAAGCGTTCCTTCATCTATTTTTTATTCAAGGCATGACGATAAAAGCAGTCAAAAAAATATATACAACATCTGATTCCAAAATACTAGACTATAAAGGGTGTAAAACACCTCTTCACGAAGCCGAAAGGCACTTGTTCTCCCCATCATTGCGATCATTTTTTTGTTCTACACCATACCTGGGAACCTTCCAGTTACGGAGATACGGGGGGTCCAAGTTATAACTTTTTGACAAGGTTTGTTTTAAATACAAGTTATTTTTGCAAGATTTAGACTTTTTACACCTCTACGACCCCCGTGCTATTCAATCCATCCATCAGCACAATGTTTTAAGTGCGTTACATTGAGTTCTATCACAAAATATATAACCTCAAAAAAAAAAAATTGCGTAAAGTTACTTAGTTTGATGTACAGAATGCTTGGTTAACGGCTTTGTGATGAGGTGGTTTACACCCTGTATACACTGACATGCAGATAAAAATGACTCTAAAAATCACATAATTCTGAATCATTTTATCAATTAACATAGGTACATAAGCACCAATATAGCACGTGTAAAACCAGATCCAACAAAGGAACACATGTATCAACATACCCACGCACGTTCCTAGACAACTAATTAACTATGTAGACGCAGGCACGCCCTAGTCCGCCCAGTAAATGAACCTAATTGATACGAAGCTATTACTAGACAAAGGTTTTTATTACCTTAATGGTTTATTTTGTAAGATTATAGTGATTCTTGGGTTTACTTTATGGTTACCCGGCTGTCATATGTTTATTTTTGACAGTCATTGTACAGAAGACGCCAGTACATCCAGATACCCGAAACTGTCTAATTCTCGCAATCAATCATGAACCTAAAGCTTCAGCGATAAATCTTATATTAGCTTGATGTGTTGGCGCCTCTACTTGAATGTAAGCAGAAGTTCGAAATTTTTGTAACAGTGCTTGCCGCCCATTATACACTATGGGCTCATTTCTGGAGACGCGGCGCGTCGGGCGGCGCGTCGGGCGGCTTCAAATTCAAACATATGTCAATGTATGAGAGCGTTTACGGAGAAGCGTTTTTACGCGCGTTTGCTCGAGATGCAGTGTTGGACGCCGCGTCGGACGCGGCGGAGCACGCGGCGTCCCCCGCGGCGTGTGACGCGGCGTTATGTCATGGAGACTTTTGCCAGTTTTTGGGGGATTGTGTTATGCCCAATGGACTAAGTAAATTAGTGTTGAATGATAACAGTTTGAAGCAAAATATGTTAGTTTCCTTTTGCTACTTTAAAAAAATACTCTTCTTCTTTGACAGATTTACACAGATTTAGATAAAAACATGGTTTTCGCATGGAACTGCTTGGAAAAATATATCCAACCGTATTGCTTGAGGCAGATGTAGTTCATATAGCATTATTTGTAATTTATTAAAAAAATGGAAAAACATAATTCCTTCAAAATTTTGTAGCAGATTTGTTTTATACATAGTTGTATGAGCCATGCTTTGTAATTATAAACGTGTACTTTATGGAACGAAATTTCTAAACGCGTCTTACAGATAGTGCGTTTTAGTAGAAATCGTCACGCTACGAAATGCTGCATGCTGCCTGCTGCTACCACGTAAAACACTGAACGAGGATCCGTTCCTATACTGGTGAAGAATATAATATAACACTTGAAACTGTTAACATTGACATGAAACATATTTGCTATTAGCTCATATCGAGTAAAATACCATCTTGCCTAGGTAAACGCATTTAACAAAACATAGCTTTGAATTTTCGAATAACGTTCGATATTAAAGAAAAAACGGTTGACCTCACAATTTTTTGTTGTTGTTATGCATCTACATCACACGCAAAAGAAATAAATATACATAGGCAATCAAAAATATTCAAATCTTTCATTGCTCTTTCTCACATAAATCGTCCACTTTGACAATTCTTGCTGCCCGTCAAATGTCACATTTCCAGCCGGCGCCAATGTCGCCATTGTTACTATGCGTTGCTTAGCCAATTAGAGACGAGCGTTGACAACCTACCCAATCACAACTTCGTGATGATAATAGAGAACAAACTACCTGTTTAGAGAAAACAAACGTTGTGGGGCTGTCTATCAAAAAGGTTTAGTTTGAAGTTACTAAAAAAGCGGCAAGTGCGAGTCGGACTCGCCCATGAAGGATTCCGTAGCAGCGAGTAACAATCATGTTTTTGTTTATTTTTAACCGACTTCCAAAAAGGAGGAGGTTCTCTATTCGACTGTATGTATTTTTTTTTTATGTATGTTCACCGATTACTCGAAGACGCCTGAACCGATTTGAAAAATTCTTTTTTTGTTTGAAAGGGTATACTTCCAAGTTGGTCCCATAGAAATATTGTCATGATCTGATTACGAACTTCGGAGATATGGAACGGAACTCTTCAATAATAGACAGCAAATCTGTCGTGATTGCTGCAATCGCTTGGATGTTTATTGTTTACACAACATCACGCCTGTATGCTCTGAGGGGGTACGCAGATGTGTACAGTATACCCATATTTCGACAGTTAGGTATGTTAACTCTTCAAATTTTATATGAGAACGTGTTACGATTTTGGTATTTTCTACAACAAGTGAAGCATTTGCGTTTGATAAGAACCATTCTACCATCAGATCTGATGATGAAGCCAAGAGTCACGGAACTCCATAATGAAACAATGTACCCTAGTCGTGTTTGGGCTTGTTAACGGGCATAACTCCGTCGCTTGCCAACCGATTTGGATTTTTTTTTTTGTTGGAAAGGATATTCTTCCCAAATGGTCCCATAGCCACCAAGTCGGGATCTGATGATGGAATCTTGGAGAAATCGAGGGAACTCTTCAAATTTTATATGAAAACGTGTTGCGATTTTGGTATTTTCTACAACAAGTGAAGCATTTGCGTTTGATAAGAACCATTCTACCATCAGATCTGATGATGAAGCCAAGAGTCACGGAACTCCATAATGAAACAATGTACCCTAGTCGTGTTTGGGCTTGTTGTAATTGTAACGGTATGCACTTTTCATGTATGTCAAGCACATCTGAACCACTAAAATGTAAAAAATAAAAACTTTTTTGCAAAAAATAAAACCGACTTAAAAAAAAAACAAAAAAAGTGAAAAATAACTTTAGCTTCTGAAGTCGGTGACAAAAAAACTAAAGCAATGAAACAAAGGTCACCGACTTCAGAAGCTAAAGTTATTTTTCACTGTTTTGTTTTTTTTTTGAAGTCGGTTTTATTTTTTATATTTGAGTTGATTGGATGAAAGGTAAATTGCGGTTCACGATATATGATGCATATAAAAAAAAAACTACTTACTAGATCTCGTTCAAATCAATTTTCGGTGGAAGTTTACATGGTAATGCACAACATTTTTTTTTTTTAGTTTTATCATTCTCTTCTTTTAGAAGTTACAGAGGGGGGGGACGGACATTGTACCTGTTTGAAAGTGTCTCGTGCGCAAACTATTCAGTTTAGAAAAAAATGATAGTAGATATCTCAATGTCATTTTTGCAGAACTATCATTATCCATAGATACTCCACACGTATGGGTTTGATGAAAACATTTTTTTGAGTTTCAGTTCTAAGTATGGGGAACCCTCAATTTTTTTTTTCTATTTTTTTGTGTTAAGTAAGTCTTAATGCGGTTCACAGTATACTATTCTATATCTATTCTATCTACTTACCAGGTTTCAACAGCATAGTTCTTATAATTTCGGAAAAAAGTGGCTGTGACATACGGACGGACAGACAGACAGAAATAACGAATCCTTATGGGTTCCGTTTTTTGCTATTTAGCTACGGAACCCTAAAAAGCTCCCGAGTTGGGATTGGGACCAAAGACTACTTGATGCTCTGTGCTGTATTTTTTTTTACAGGCAAATGACAATACTGAGTCTTCCACAACATCAAAAGAGTTTGCATAGATACAGGTTGGCAAAAATGTCCTGAAACGGAACTGAACAATTTAATCGTTGGCAACTTCTCCTACTGTCACGTCTAGTCAGTACTAAACGAACGTAGTGATTATATACTCTGTGGTCAGTACATGTAATGTCATTTCATGATATCGGTGGCTGTTTTTCGTGTAGGTATTTTTTGTTGTTGTGTTTAAATTGGTGACTCAAAGGGTTCAATATGAACAGTAAAACCATTCGCAGCTCCGTTAGAGAAATAATGTATAAAGTTTATTTGTGATGTTTGGCGGAACATGAAGCTGGACAAATTTTATCGGATATCAACGATGTTTATAAAAGAACTGCGGAAATGTTAGGTAAAATGATCTTTTATCTAAGTAATCCGTAATCGTATCCGTTAATCCGTAAGTACCATACGGCAAATTGCTAGAGAAGGGCATACAAACAAAGGCATTTTCTCCACTCCATAGAAACATAGAGCAGGGCGACCTAAAAAGAATTGCATGATTTTGACTTGTGATCAGACAAAAAGTTCAGAAAGATTTTACATTCTTAGAAAAAAGTATTTGCAAAAGTTTAACTGTCTTTATTTTTTACTGTTGTAGGCCGTGGCTGAACAAGTGTTTGCAAGCATCTCTGTTGGTGATTGGAAAAAAATCATGTGAACATGTTATGAAAATAGAAAGAGAGTATTATCAAAGGGGACAAACTCTGTATAGTGATATAGACAAAATAGTCATAAATCTGCAAGATGACAGCAGCAGTACTTACAGATACAGACACGGATGAAGAACTTTCAGATGTGGAATATTTAGCCGAAGACATGTTAGATTCTGATTGAAACATCTGTAAAATTCTATCTTTCTTATTAATAAAAATTAAAAAAAAATCACTCGACGAATCGTTGGTATTATTTTCCTCATAATGTAAATCAATATACACACGTACTTGCGCATTATCATACAAAAGCGTGAGTATGTAACGAGCAGAGAAATTTATGTTTATTTCAAGTTTAAGTAATGTAAAACCCGTTAAAGTCGTTTTCATCTGCCTAACCTTTTCCCAACTAATTTTGGGGTCCGCTTCCAGACTAACTGGATGCAGCGTGGATATCAGTATTTTACATGGAGCGACTGCCTATCTAATCTCCACAACCCAGTAACTAGGTAATACAATACCACTTGGTAAGACTTGGTTGTCAGATTTTCGGGCTCCTGACTCACAGTAAAGATTTACAAATGACACGACAACAGCTACAAGTGCTTTCCGAGGCACGGAAGAAACTCTATGACAGATGGTCACCCATCTACAGACTAACCTAGTTAAGCACGTCTTCAGCTTGAAAATTGTCCTGTCCGGCTGTTATTATTTAGCACCGAGCTCTTATAAAACCCGTCAACGTACACATTAAATAAAAATAAAAATTTTAAAAATAAACCAAAGTATCAAATAAATTGTTATTGTCGTACTATATAGGGTTACAATATGTGCGATAGTAGCGCCACCATTATTTTCACGACTTTTTTGCCAAGCTGTAATGTGGATGATTCCGACTTGATTTTATCGAATCAGAGATCGATTATTAAAATGAATCGACATGCCCCTCGTACGGATGTGCAGCACGTATTCCTTCCCTCCTACTGCAACGACACGGGCGCCGCAGCGTTGTCGGCTGCAGGCAACACTCACACGCTACAAGATCCGTGGTAGGCAGCGCGGCGTAATAGAGGAGTTTTATAAGACCTAAAAGTTTGTCTTTGTATGTATGTCCCTAATTTTGATCACGGTTCCTTCTAAAATAGTCATTCTATTCTAATCGAATGCCTGTTATGACCGAGTAAGATAAAATGAAAGGTAGAAATAAAGAAAACATATTTATTTGGCTTATGCTATAAGTGCACACAACAATAACAGAATAAAATAAAAAAATTAAAAGAAATAATATTGTGCGTCTCACGGCTGCGCCAAATAGGCCCAGTTTAGTTAGGCGCTCGTAGATATATAGCCCGGCAGATTGAGCGAGATCCGCTGTTGTCATGCCTCGACGCACTCGCGCTCCCCCCAGCTAGTTCACCCCGTAGGTCGCGACGCGCGAGCCGCACGACGAGGAAGCGGGGGCGGGTTTCCATCGGCGCCGTCGCCTGCGTTGCGTTGACGCGCCGGCCTCCGACATGCTCGGCGCTCACGAAATCGCGCGCTTTTAATTTGTCGCCAATGTTAGCGGCCACCAACATGGCACTGTGGGTGGTGTTTGATCCACTTATCTCTGGAATATTAGATCTAAGGATAGCACCTGCGAGCAAGACCTGGGCACGGTCGTTTATGTCGTTCAACTGGTTTGTAAGGTCCACATTCGACGATTGCGACACTTCGGGTTGAGCCAGTTTGGTCTCCATAATAACTATCCAATTCCAAGTTACTCATTCTATTGTTCTAACTTCTGTAGTTCAGACGAACACCATAGGTTGAGCACAGCAACGGAGTACAGGACCGCACATACCGACGTTAAGCCACAAGTTGGTTTTCCGTTCCCCATATAATTATCTTCTATAAACTGTAGGTTTCGGGTACTTGTGTATTGATGGGGTTCATTGAAAAGTTATTTACTGTTTTTTTTATATATTTGAATAGCACACGAACACTAGATAACGATGTTATTAGTAAGTTGCACTGGCAGAAGTATTTATTCACTAAATTTATGCGAATTATGCTGTTATATTTTTCCGCGAGAAGAAAAACATATAAAGAGCTTATTTCTGTTTGACATCCGTGACGTGACATGATGACACAACGCCGCGTACACCGCCGCGTCTCTCTATACAAATATTGTACTAGAGCCGCTGCACGCGCCGCCTCTCCGTAAACGGAAAAAACGCACAACGCGCCACGCGACGCGCCGCGCAACGCGCTGCCCGACGCGCCGCGTCTCCAGAAATGAGGCCTATGTCTTGGTAGTGGAGGTCAGATTCCTAGTTGGTCCATATAAATTAAAGGTTTTAAGCTGCATCAGTTACAATCTTTAAGTGAATGTAGGTGCAGTTAAACATAATCCGTCTTATTACAAAACGTGGTCTTAAAAATAGTACCGGGTTTAGTACTAGGTTTAAACCATGAACTTGAAAAAACGTTATTACAAAACAAAGTTTATCGCTAGTCCTAGAACTATCTATTGTACCAAAGTTAGACCATCGTGACCCCTAGTTTAACTATGGTACTAAATTGTCAAACGTCAACGTTTGAAATATTTTTTCTTTAATTTACTTTACAACATTTTGTAAAAAGGAACGGCGCATAGAACTCTGAACGAATGAATGAATAGTTTAAATATTTTGTTGCTTATAATCTGTGAAAAATGTTAAGACCAGAGACTTTCTTTGGTACTAGTTAGTCCTTTGTTGGTCTTCCATTTGTAATACGAATGAACGAACTAACGTTAGTACCGTACTAATCCTAGACCTTTTAGTTCTGGTTTAAACCTGGTACTTATGGAAGTTTTTATAATAAGGCGGAGTAAAAATAACTTTATTAGGAAAATACAAGTTTCTACACATATGGGTATAGGGGTACTTTTAGACTACAGAAAAATTAGCACGGGACCTTTGGACATCCTAGTTAGTCTGCTTCTTCGCGTATCGATAGACCCACATAATACTCGACCAGCGTGTTGCCACCTGCACAGCTCTGTCATTGACTTCTTCTAAATCCTGCAAAGTGCAGGTGGCTGTGCAGAATGGGCAAGAAAGGATGTGGGTATATCCTGCAGAGGGGTTCCACACTGATATCGTATTTGGGACGGGTCGATGAAATAATGAAATAATCTGGCCAAATGGGGTATCCCATTTGGCCAGATTATTTCTACAGCGGCCAACCTGTGTCCGCAAACGGTTTTGAGATTTCCAGATTTTTCCGCAGCCGGTCCTGTCCTGGAGGAAGTAGTTCTGCTGGATTAATGAAGTGAGGAGATGTGGGATGTCTGTTAGTGGAACTTGGTCTTATCAGAAGCATCGCTTTAGCACTGGGTGAGTAATCAACTAATCCCCAAATATCTCACGAAAATATCTCAGTAGGTAACTAGAGTATGGGGCTGTAATCTGCACAAAACAGGTATATTGATTGGCTCACAACTGTTTTCCATTAACGCTACACAATCCGACTACATACCGACGTTAAGGTGCGGCTCCACTGCGATGTACGGCTAAACTATGCACGTGGATAGCTTTGCCTTGGATTCAAAATGTATAAATAGTAGTATAATAGTAGAAATTCACTGATCTGTTAAAGTGGGCGTGGATATCCAAATCCGTTCCAATTTTATTTTTTTATTAAAATCGAGCTCGTTACAAAAGTACTCATAGGACTTTGAGTACTTTTCATTATTCTTCATAGTTCCGAATTGGACCATCCACGCCCACTTGGAAATTCATCCTGTATAGTCAACCTCGTAACTAGCAGTAGCCTGCATGACAGTTAATGTTAACCTTTGTGAACCAACTTACCTAACTTGGGTTAACCTTCGCGGTTTTTGTTGTGGAGTGATGTCAAAACTGGTAAAGCAATCACAAGTTGGCTTCGCATTGTATGAGAAAGACGAAATCAGCCACTATGGAGCTTGGCAGAAAGTGAGCAAATGAATTACGCAGCTATCGTGGCAAACCTCTAAGTACATACTAATATCTTACGTAGCACTTTAGTTTGCTTCAGGCGTATCATTTGTAGGCTTCAAAATTATTGTAGTACTCCCCGTACGTCTCGTTGTACGAATTGGAAAAATACTTTAGTAGAATATAATTTGTATATGGAATTTTAATAAATACATATTTCATTCGTGGGTGAATTGTTTACGTCGGCGTTCATGTTTCATAAGTTTTTTTTAGTATGAGCAGGCAGACCACGACGGAGACAATTCTATCATATTTTGTATATTGAAGACAATCTATTGTACCTCAATAAATAGCAAATTCTAACATTTAAAGCGACGTGGCACAAAAATTCTCACATAAAACAAAACGCATGGAAAGCGCGGAACAAAACATTTTGCCAGTTTTTCTTCTAAATCCCAATTAAAATACGTCCACTTAACACAAACCAACCACCCAATCCAACTGATCTAATTTCTGGCTCACAGGTACCTGAATAAAATACACCGAAACTTGTTAAACCATGTTAGTGAGCAGCGAATCGGTTAAATTCGGACGTTTCATTACAAGAATTTGATTTATCGGACGAACTCTGAAATACTGGGCACGTAGCGAACGTTCTCCAGGAGTAATTTGAATGCGATAACTGTGTGTTGTGTTCATAATGACTGTGGGATTTAGCTCGTTTGAGTTCTAACTGGTTTATTAACCGTGATGGTCAATTATTGTTGACAGGCTTTGTGTTGACTGGTTAGAGATGACCAAAGTTCCAATAGACTTAGTCTGTCTGTGGAGCAGTGGGTTCAAACCTAGGCAGATTGTTTATTCTGTATTTCATCACCACTGCGCTCAAAATGGTGAGGAAAAGCTTTACGAGAAACCGGCTTCTCCTAGAACCAAAAATCACGTGACCTTTTTCAATCTCTAAAAATTTCAATTTCAACAGTTTCTCAAATATTATAAGCTGATTATAATTCCTGTATATTAAATCTTTACTTTGTCTTTGGTCCTTTCTGAGAACAAAGTTCGATATCAGGTACACAATGCTAATTTATTACAGCATTAACAATCTGCAAGGGTCTTTATATTACAAAGAAATATATTGTTAATTGAAAAGACAACTAAAACATCAGTAAATACTGGCCAGGAAAAAAATGAATTTAATAAACTAAAAAAAGAACAAAAAACATATCTAAGGAATATAAACTCAACAAAAATAATAAGCTTAAGAAACAGTTGTATCAGAAGCAAACGAAACTTACGAGTATTGCATCGCTCTCTGAACATAAAAATTGAAACAAATTATTAACTGGCCATAAATAAGGTTTCGAAGCTCGATATCTGGCTGACTGCCAGCAACGCTTTAGATAGGAAAAACCTCTTGTTCGAGCTGTAAGCTAGCAAGGACATTCGGACATGGAACTAATGGGATTCTGTGATTACAGCCGTGATTTATGCTAAGTATTTGAACCTCTTCTAGAACAATTTCTTAGTATTATTCACGAAGATACCAAGAAAAGGATGGATTACTTCAGGACTTTCCGTCTAGAAGGACCAATTTTTAAGGCATTTTACTTTTGTGTGTGTTCTTGGTCCTTGACCTTTATAAATCTTCTTTAGGTACTAAATATACGTATTTACTTATGGCTGGGCTTTTAAGAGATTATTACTAAATAATTCGTTTGCATAAAAATAAAAACACAATAGAAATACTTAGTTTCGGTAAGTAAAGCAGTTAATGGACAGTGCTAAGTAATTCTCGCTAAAAACGCTTCGTGAAAAATAGAAATGGAATTTACTTAGGATAAGTAATTTGGGTAATAGCGTGATAAGTTCATGTCCTACTTAAAGACTAAGATACAAAAAAACCTTTTTAATAAAAATATGATAAACGACTTGGTATACAAAAAGGTATATTCCGCGTAAAATGGCGGTCCATTAAAAATTCTTGGAAACTTTATTTGACGGTTGTCGTACAGATTACATTTATCCTGAAACAGGGTTCTTGCAACTTTCTCATCATAATACATTTCTATAACCATTGACAATATAATCTACTCTAGTTCTAATGCAAGGCTTGTCTTCATAGGGTATTGGGATTTTACTAGCAGAGTGTAAAGTTCCTCAATTTTCTATTCAAATATTGATAGTTAGTTCTTACTTTTTGTACTATAATGCTGAAGTACTGTTTATAATGCCGCTTTACTTTCCCCGTTTCACTTTACTTAAACAAACAATAAGTTAGTAATTACTTAGTTCGCAGAATTTAGACACTTTTGCTTACACTGCATAAATCTGGTTCCCTCGTCGCTTTGCACCGAAGGACCAACCCAATACTTTCAAAACTTTTCACCGCTTGACATATATGAATGTTACAAGCTTTCAAATCTCATCTCTGGGCTAATACCTGTGAGTTGAGGGGTTCCATTCTTCACGCATCACCGTGCCTTCGCGTGGGGTGTGCCAATGGGGCGGAAAAGTCGTTAGATAGTGCCTTCCTGCATTTTTCGCTCAACTCTTCTTTACATGGTGAATATTTTTTTGACGTGTTTGTGACGTTCAACTTCAACACTTATTGGTGTTAATTTACTTATCGAGTACTTCTTGATTTCTTCCTTCTTTGACACATACAAGTTTTTTTAAATATATTTGTAATATTTGTCGATGGCTATAAGAGTAGTGGTGTAGACCTAAGTAACAATGGATGAACTGAGTAAATTATCATTTGAATGGAAATCAAGGGACTAGTGAGAATGCTAGTAATAGAAAAGTATGGAAGAATAAGACATACTACACCGATTCCAAATAGCCTATTTATTTGGGGTCAGTGCAGTGTATACTGCACTGATAATAATTTCCGAACTTTTAAGACTGCACTGATATCGGTGCAGTCTGAAAAGTTCGGAAATTATTATGACATACAAGTATTAATGTTATGACGTAAGACTATTATTTTACAATACGTTTTAATTTGACCCGCGAAGCTATAACTTATCTACCTAACCTTTTCCCTACTATAATGCATGGATGCAGCTGAATACCAGTACATATTTTATATGGAGCGACTGCCTATCTGACCTCCACAACCCAGTAAATACTGGCTAATACAATACCACTAGGTACGACTGGTTGTCCGACTTTTTGCCACTGATTACCTGTAACGACTGCCAAAGATGGACAAATGACAGTTGACACCAACAGCTTAACGTGATTTCCGAGGTACGGGAGGAAACTCGATATGAAAGGGTGGTCACCCATCCACAGACCAACCTAGGCAAGCACGGCTTTACCTAATGATCGGCAGCTGTTATTATTTAGCAAACGAGCTCCTCCCCCTATTTAAAAGCTATAACTAACGTTAAGAAAAGATTTTTCTTCGGGGCAAGCAAAGAAGTAAGCTTTTCTTTTTTACTGAGCTCCATTTAGTAACACCTGCCGCTCGTGAAGCTTTTATGTTTCAGTTACTTACCTGTTTTTTATTTAACCTGAACAACCTACTTATTTCAATGTTTTGTTCCTTAAAGAGTTTTCTACTGCTGAGGAAATTCTTAACAAATAGTAGGTAAAGTAAAGCTTTTCTGTACAAGACATATCTAGGTGAAGCTGCAATAATTTATCAAAGGATAACGTCCATCTGCAGACCCAAGTTAATTGTCAGCAAAGATAAGAGCTCTCTGTCAACGGTAGGTAATATTTCCTTGACCGTAGCCACGAATTTCGTGGAGAGGCGATCTAGCGTTAGTTTTAGTTTTCTTGCAATTTCCAAATTTGATATTTTGGGTCGAAATAAACAATTTTAATTAATGGAGACTTTTTCTTCGTCGTCGATTTCCTTAATTAGGAGTCAAATAAGCTTTGCTGCCACCTCGGCTTCGAGCAGGTACCCCAAAGGGCAAAGTGGATACACAAAAGGACAAGAGGTAAGTCATAGTTTGTATTGAGGCTTATATTGTGATAATAATTTTAACTTCCTTTTAGAAAATTACTAGCTTCTGCCAGCGGCTTCGCCCGCGTGAAGTTTGAAATTGTCCCACGGGATCTTACTACCGGGATAAAAAGTATCCTATGTTTTAATCCAGGTTATAAACCATCTGTGTGCAAAATTTCATCCAAATCCGTTCAGTAGTTTTTGCGTGAAAGAGTAACAAACATCCATACATCCATACTTACAAACTTTCGCATTTATAATATTAGTAGGATAACTTAGTCAACCATAATTTTACGCTACAAATTGTTAACAGAAACCACGCATTTAGCGTTGCGTTTAAGACTGACCCACTCCTAGACAATTCAAATCCGTCTATGCATGGTTTATTTGAAATAAATAACTTGAGTTAAAGATAAATTTTAATTTATAAAGAGTGTAAAACACCTCTTTTCGAAGCCGAAAGGCACTTGTTCTCCCTATCATTGCGATCATTTTTTTGTTCTACACCATACCTGGGAACCTTCTAGTTACGGAGATATGGGGGGTCAAAGTTACAACTTTTTGACAAGTTTTTTTTTTAATACAAATTTATTTTGTAAGATTTTGACTTATAGCACCTCCACGACTCCCATACTATTCAGACTATCCGTCAGCACAATGTTTTAAGTGCGTTACATTGAGTTGTACCGCAAAATATGATTTATAACCTCAAAAAAAAAAGTTGGTTCCCAGCAAAAATTTTTGCGTAAAGTTACTTAGTTTGATGTATAGAATGCTTGGTTAACGGCTTTGTGATGAGGTGGTGTACACCCTGTATATGTATATGCAATGTAAGATAACACAGCCACAATAATCCTATTCCAGCTTCATCTGTATTAAAATTACTCATATTTTGTCCCTTACATAATTCTACCCAAACCGCCTAAATCCCAGATTTCCGCACACCAGACTTGGCAGTTCCAGTCTCTGTCCACTTGCCCGTGAAGGTTGTCGTCAGACAGGGATGCGGGCAGAATAATTCCTACCCGCTTTTGTGGTAAGATAAAGTGTCGCACCAAACGTGGTCACGAATACTGGTCAAGAATAATGTGACGGCCCAATGATTTATGGATCTGCATTCGGTATTATGGCGGTTTCGCAGGAAATTGTATGTTTTCGGTGCTAGTGGCCTCAAAGGACCAAATGTTTTTGCGTTATGAGTTTATGAGGTGTAGAAAAGCTGTTTTTGTTGGGATGGAAAGTGAAGTAGAGTGTTGTTCGTGTTTTAAATATTTTAAAGACGGTAGTTCTAAGGACTGTATATGAAGTTTAGTGCGAAAAGCCTTACCGTCACGAGCAGGTTTGCTTTATACCTTTGCTTAAAAGAAACCGATCTCTAGTAGTAGACTAAAGTGGTAATTGTTGGACTTTAGAAAGTAGAAAAGTTTATTCCATGTCATGGAGGCCTTGTGTTTAAGGCATAGACTCCTGTGCAGGTACATTTTATTCGTATGTACTACTAGCTCATCCACGCAATTTCATCTGCGACACATCAGAGAGAAAAACGAAATGAAAAAAAACCCGTTTAAGCAACATTTTTCATTTCTGTTCCGCTCCTTATGGTCGTAGCGTAATGTTATATAGCCTCTACCCTTCTTCGATATATGGACTATACAACCAAAAATATTTTTTTTATTTTGTTCCTGAGATTAGCGCGTTCAACCAAACAAACAAAACATTTTTTTTCTGCTTTATAATATTATAGAGATGTTTATCATAGATGTCATTAGATCGACTGATCCTGCGGGATCCTCCTGTGTGGGATGAGTTTACTAAAGAGCCAGGAAAACATTGTTATAAACCTGGACTTGTATTCAATCAACCGTGAGCAAGCTTGGTGATCAATATTGCATACGCCTACTCTGAATGAGAAAAGGTCTTTGCCCAGCTGTGAAATAATAGTAGACCAGTAATATTATTTTTGGAAACAAATAACGATTCCACTAAATAACTACATCCTAACAAAGATGAACACTACCTAAACCAGCGTTCAATACGAGTATTTCGCCAAATCTCGTGGTCGTAAGTCGGCGTACTAAATCTGGGGATCCCATCGATTGCCAATAATGTCTGTAATTACTGCCCTCGCCGCCTCGCCCGTTAATCTTACTTAGGATTATGCCCGCCCGTGCCAAGTTTAGTTAAAAAATATTGGTACAGGTAGCTGGTTTGTTGTTTAAAAAGGTTGCTGAAATTCGGTGATTATCTAGTTTGGGTTAGAACGATTAGAGACGGCGTTTTTCTTCACGGTTTACACATTCATAGTGGTATTTATTATAAAACAAGCCAAATATGGGTACATTATGATTAAGGTACGCCATTTTCTAACCTTTTTCGGGATTTACAGGCGTTATTTGGTCTTACTTTTCTTTCAGTGTCAAGATTCTTTTAGTATCATTTTCACTGTTTACACGTAAGGTGATTTATAGGTGCTCTAAACATCATGGGATAAGCATTTTTCCAACTATGTTGTGTCGAATTTCAGTCTAAATGAATGTACGTGAAAATCACTATTTAACACGGAGCGACTGCCTCCGAAAATATTTCCAATAATAATATTTTTCCACTCAAAATCAACTTTACAAGAAATTCACACCATTTTCAACAACCACATAAACTCCAGGTTCATACAAAAACTAGCGCACAGCAATAGAATGATGGCGGAACTAGTTTGAACCATTTCTCGGGATGTTGGGAGGCTGGTCACGTGGCTCCGTTCAGTTATACGCGCCAGCCCCCGGCCGCGGTTTGATACGGTCTCTTAAGTGCCCCGGATACTGGGCACTTTGGACCTGAAAATATATACACAGTTTTGAATGAACTTGGACATAATATGTAAACGGAAGTAGGTATTTTTGGGGTTGAATGTATATAACAATCTAGGTAGGTATTCGCATTAGCGAATACCTACCTAGATTGTAAAGTAATTATGGAAACAACATATTGGACATTAGTCCAATATGTTGTTTCCATAATTACTGATCTATGACATACTATAGGTAGTGTAAATACTCGCATTATCTAATCGAAAGCCAAAATATTTATGTTTTGGTTTGTTACACCAACAGCGGTGCATACTAAAAAAATATATGAAACATCAAAAATAACATGAAAGTGCTAGTATAAATATGTATATACAAAAAGAAAGCACGAAAAATATTTATTAGACGTCAGTTATTATATTAGAGACACACAATGATATAAAAAGATACAAAATAAGGAGGAAAACATAGTATGTGCTGTGGCCAAAAAGGTCCATTTCAGCATTCATGCCAAACAGGTGATGCTGTCTGAAGCTGGTCTTTCAATGAACCTTTCATACGCAACATTCACCATAGGGCAACGTAATTTTTTCTAAAATCTGAGTAATAAAATATGGAACAAAGTTTAAGTTAATTCAAGATCACTTTTCCGACCACGATGTTTCAAGCCAGTACTGAAATTACCCTATATTTATTTTTAACTTTAACTGAAACGGGTAGGCCATCTAAATTATTTTCATTTGCTAATTTTATTCTCCCGCCTTTAGTAAACACAAAATTTAAATTCCCAAGCATCCCTCTGCGCGTTGTACCTTACCCCTTCGTTACGAAGTCGACCACAGATATAAACGTCTGAGACGTCTCGAGAGCGACATTAGTAGTCGGGAACAAACTGAGCTGTCAGTTTGGGCCAAATATCTACTTTTGTTTGGGACAATCGCCCCGAGCGAACCTTATCAGGTGACAAGACAAATATTTTGTGGAAAGATTGTAAATATGGTACTAGGCTTGAAGCAAAACATGTTTTGCAGAAACTTTGTGAATACAAAGAAGGTAGGTTTTGTTCTGAGATTCGTATTTTTGTTTTTTTAAAGCGTAATGCAACTGCTGTGCGTGTGGTCCTGGGTTTGATTCTCATGTCCGGCAAAGTATTATTGATTTATTTCCATTAGGAATTTCTCAGCCACTCTGAGTCTGGATTTGTGCCCAGTTGATGGCAATAGGGTCTCCCCTATGACATGAGACTTAAGCATAATTGATAAAATGTGGTTGTACTATTAGGTTCACATCTACCCAATAAAATTATAATAATACGTTTATTTCAGATAAGTTCCAATCCAAAAATATACAAATATATAGTAAAAAAAAATCAAAATCAATTAATAAAATAAATCAAGTATAGCATAACCAGTCAGCCGCGAGCAGCGATAGCGTGTCGACGCGTGCGCGTTCTCTAGTTGTCCTCTGTTAGCGAAAATGACGTCGCATACAGTGAAGTGTGTAAATTGCAATGTTGTAATTGATGAATTGTTGACATTTATTATGAACAAAGTTGATGTGATGGACCAAGAAAGTTTAATTCGTATATGTGTTTCAACGTTTAGTGTTGAGGAGGTGGAGAAGTCGAAAAAACTACTTTTTGATTCCATCTCCACCGACATCAGAAACGTTAAACGGAAGAAGAAGAATGATGGTAAAATACAAAGAGATCTAGAAGACGTCTTGACTGTGATTAAAAGTACTGACCCTGAGAAAATTCCCATTTTTGTGGCGAAGGAATTGCACAGATACCGCCTATTACGTTTGACCATGTAGATGTGACAAGTCTTTTGAAAGATATTGTTTTATTGAAATCACAGTTAGATCACATCAAGAATAATTATGCTACAATTGAGCAATTAAATGAATTGCAATCAAGAGCTGATACTTTTAAACATGATTCGTTATTGTGTTCGCCTAATCAGACGCCCTCATACGTAAATAAAAAAGCGCGTAGGGTAAACAGTGCAGGAATTGAGTTGCTGTCAGCGAATACACCAGTGTCGGGTCCGATGACAGCGAGGCAATGCTCGAGCGACTGTTTGTCTCGTTCACACCCGAATACTGTCAGTGCGCCTGCACCGGCGGCGGCGGCGGTAGCGTTGGGGGAAGGATCATTGAGTCATTGTGACAGCGAGCCAGCGGCGAACTATAGCGAGTCGGCACTTGTCATTGCAAACAGTGTGGAGCGTAAGCAGAGCAAGGAGATTAATGTTTTAGAGCAGCAGCGAACGTTTGCGGGGGTGGCAAGAATTGAAAGAATTAATCAACAGTCTGACAATGAACTGTGGACTTTAGTGCAGAATAAAAGGAAGTCAAAGAACAAATTTATTGCTTCTAAAGGAAAAGCGCACATTGGTGAAAATAGTAAGTTTAAGCCAGCTGATACTAAGATACCCCTATTTATCACCAATGTTCACAATGATGTGTCACAAGAGGATGTGGCAGAGTATATTTTTTCAAAAACGCAAGAAAAAGTGTTTCCTGTAAAAATTAAAATGGCAAGAGAACGGAATTACAGCGCCTTTAAAATATATGTGAGCAAAAGTAACATAAGCACGTTTCTTGACGACAGAATGTGGCCTATGGGTATTTCCTTCAGGCGCTTTGTTCATATGACAGGCAAAAATGAAAGCCATCAACAATGTATGGCGGAGAGGCATCATACTGGAGACATCGTTAATGGATAGGCAAGGAAACGTGAGATTCATTTCATTTAACTGCAAGTCTCTGCAAAGATCGTTAGACGGAGTAAGAGATTTATGTGGTACAGCGGACGTCATTGCGCTACAAGAAACATGGCTACTGCCTCATGAGCTATCGGAGTTGGAGGCGGTCAGTAATGAGTTTGGGTCCACTGGAACATCAGCAGTAGACGTCTCAGCAGGCCTCTTGAGGGGCAGGCCTTATGGAGGGGTTGCCTTACTGTGGAGGAAAAGTGTGTTTCGATCGGTCACGGTTATCGATTGTGATGATGTTCGGTTATCAGCGGTGAAGATGCAAATGAGTGGTGCACCTATTATGGTATTTAGTGTGTATATGCCAACCGACTGTGCTGATAATCTGCCTATGTTCACGCAGTGTTTGAGTTCAATCAGTGCCATTGTGGAAGAAAATAATGACTGTTCGGCGGTTTACATACTGGGTGATTTCAATGCACATCCTGGTGAGCTGTTTTGTAAACATTTATTAGACGTTTGTGGTGACCAGCACTGGTCATGTATAGACCTCGGTATAATGAATACGGGTGATACGTACACTTTCATTAGTGAAGCCCATGGTTGCGTGAGGTGGTTAGATCATTGTGTAGTCACAAATGCAGCCCTGTCGACAGTGGTTAACGTACAAGTCGAGTATGACGTGCAATGGTCTGATCATTTCCCACTGATTATTGATTGTAACTTAGATCAGTGACGGGTGAACAATTACCAATCTGTGCGCCGGTGTTTAATAAGGTTGTTTGGGGTGATCGTACAGCTGAGCAAGTGCAGTTGTATAGTAAATTATGTCGCGCTCAACTACGTGAAATCGATTTTCCAGAGGAAATGAGCCGTTGTTGCGATGGAATATGCTCCAATGCTGATCATAAGTTATTGTTAAAAAATATGTATTTAAGACTGGTCACTATATTGTCTGATGCAGCAACAGCGTCATGCAAAAGGGTGAAAGCACGAAGGAGGGGTGGTTATGTTGCGGGGTGGAACAAATATGTTGCTAGTTACCATAGGGAGGCCAGGTTGAGGTTTTTGGCCTGGGTTGAACAAGGCAAACCTAACAATGGTCAGACATATATTGACATGCAAGAAAGTAGGAAATTGTTCAAGCAAAGGTTGAAAGGGTGCCAGAATAGGCAAGAACAAATCAAAATGGATGCACTTGCTTCTCATCATTTTGCCAACAATTTCCCACAGTTTTGGAAAGAGACAGGAAATATGAGCCAAAAACCTGGCCTTCCTGTGAGTATAAATGGTATTAGTGATCATCACTTGATTGCTAATATGTTTAGTGAGCACTTCAAAGTGATACCACGGCATAGTACAGACATGTTGCGGTCGCCCGTTGCTGGGCCCATCAGCCAGAATAGAGATGTCAGATTTACAGCGAAAGATGTTAAGAAAGTTATCAACGGTATGCGCAGAGGCAAATCCCCTGGTTTTGATGGTCTCAGCATCGAGCATCTGAAGCATGCTGGAGTCCACCTGCCGCGAGTTCTATCGTTGTTCTATAATCTCTGCCTTTGTCACGGTTACTTGCCAGAGGAACTTACTAAAACTATAATAGTTCCAATTATTAAGAATAGAACTGGAGACATTTCGGATAAGAGTAACTATCGTCCCATTTCGCTTGCGACCATAATGGCCAAAGTGTTGGATAGCCTGCTTAATGTCATTCTTGTCAAGCACATTAAACTGCACGACGCCCAGTTCGGTTTCCGGAAGGGGCTTTCCACTGAAAGTGCCATATTATGTCTTAAGCAGGCTGTACGGTACTACACGGACAGGAGGACGCCGGTATACGCTTGTTTCTTGGACTTGTCTAAAGCATTTGACACCGTTCAGTATGATAAGCTTTGGGACAAGCTGGGGGGGGCGGGAGTGCCGGTAGAAGTCATTTCTCTTTTGCAAGATTGGTATCATCGACAGCGGAACCAGGTGAGATGGGCGGGAGCCTTGTCCGAGCCATATGGCTTAGAGTGCGGCGTTAGGCAGGGTGGACTGACCTCTCCTTTGTTATTTAACCTGTTCGTAAATGACCTTATCGGTGAGCTCAGCAGCACTCATACCGGTTGTCATATTGATAGTATATGCGTCAATAATTTTAGCTACGCGGACGATATGGTGCTGCTGGGACCATCGGTGGGTGCTATTCGTAAGTTGTTAGCAATATGTGAGAATTATGCGGTGGAACATGGACTAACGTATAACGTAGCAAAAAGCAAGGTTCTACTTTTTAGGGGTAAATCTAGTGTTCCCATGCCAGTTTGTGTTCCACCAATTAAATTATATGGTGAGGAACTGCAGAGAGTGACCAGTTTTAGGTATTTGGGGCACATTGTGACGGAGGATTTGTCCGATGACGCGGATCTAGAGAGGGAGCGCAGGGCTTTGGCAGTCCGAGGGAACATGATTGCCCGTAGATTCGCTCGCTGCTCCATTCCAGTTAAAATTACTTTGTTTAAGGCATATTGTCAATCGTTCTACGCGAGCAGTCTATGGGTAAATCATACCCGTCGGTCTGCTAGTGTCCTGCGCGTTCAATATAACAACATCTTTAGGATGCTGATGCGACTGCCTCCCTATTGCAGTGCGTCGCTAATGTTTGCTGAAGCTCGAACGGATGGCTACCCAGCCATAATTCGAAAGAAGGTTGCTTCATTATTAAGACGAGTGAGAGACAGTAGCAATAGCATCCTCAGGATGATTGCTTCCCGCGCAGACTGTCCGATCCAACATAAGTGGATGTGTATATCTACTGGACAAGACTGATTAGTTATATTATTTTATTTTATTGTTATGTGTTGTGTGTGATTGTATAATTTCTTTAATTTGATTGATTGACATAGGATATCTAATTTTGACATTGATTTTTTAATATTTTCAAATGTTATTGTATTACTTTCCTTTGTTTATGCTATTACTTGATTTATTTTATTGATTTATTTATTTTATTAATTGATTTTTTCTGTTTTTTTTTTTTTGTATTTTTGTATTATTTGTGGTCTGGCTATTTCATTACTATGTTGCTATATGGATTGGAAATTATCTGAAATAAACGGATTATTATTATTATTATTATTATTATAAACAAACCAAATTAATAAAATAACATTTAAAAAGATTTAAAATTCAATGTCAATATTAGATATCATATCCCAATCAATCAAATAAAATTAGAATATTATACAATCACACACAACACATTACAATAAAATAAAATAATATAACTGACCTAACCTAACCTTTCGGGGTTTTGAGGCGTGATCCAAATCAAGTCAGATATTTTATTTCACATGGACCTAGGCACTCTCTTAAATACTCTTTTCAAATCACTTGGTATTACAATTTTATTATGTTACAGCAATTATACTTTAGTGTGTGGCCCGACAATAGGTCGTTGCTTACTATAAAAAATTAAAACAAGTAAAATATTAATTTAACAAAAGTTAAACAGCATCTGGGAATCTACAAAGCCTACATTGTTCACTCATTCAAAAAAATAAATAAAAAAGCATCTACACAAAGATAAGAAAAAAATAATTTTAAAAACATAGTTTTCAAATCATTTTTTCTCGTCTTTTTCTCAGAGTAGTTACAGTACTGATGACAATATCCATGTCACTTGTTTCTAAATTAAATAAATATTTTTTTATATTTAAAATTGTTTTACGAGATTTAAGGTTTTTGAGCAACATTCAATTATTATATAGAATAACATTCGAGAATTATGGATAGTCGATTTGTAAAAGGTAGCCCTAACTCCAAAAAAACTTTTGGGACAACTTTTGACTAGCAGTGAGATAAACGTCCTAACAGTAAAGCAGGCCGCACACCAGCGCCACATGCTACACGCATCGAACATTTACGTCGCCAAAATCATTGCGCTACAAGCTACAATTCAGCTTACTACAAATGTATCGTATATGCGCACATCGGAAGCACAGCTGAAGCGTGGCACCGCTTTGAAAATGTCGATATCATCGCCTGATGACGATGACTTCTTGATGTGGCGATGATACAAAAAATCTAGAACATTTGTGTAATTACTTCTTAAAACCATACGGGCTGGTGTCATGGCAAATTAATTACACAGTGTAGCACGATTTTAAATGTACCTACAGAGAAAGGTACTTACTCTTTTTATTGAATTTTTCGCCAATATTTTTCCAAATAATTTCTGTAATTCGTCTGTTATAATAATCATTGAGCGTATGATTGTATAATGTAGGGTTTTTTTCAACCTCTGCAATAAACTCAATGTAAAATTCAATGTTGTCTTTAATTTTTGCAAACCAACGCGACACAAAAAACGAACTTGTTCGATCTTGAATTCGTGTAGCGCGGACAACGTCTCGCTACAAGGTGCGCCCGCTACAAATGTTTCCTTGGTGTGCGTGTTCACGAACAAATATATGGGGGCGCTAAATGTATCGCGTTTCAAATGTGGCGCTACAATTATCGAGGCACAAATGTATGCCTGGTGTGCGGCCTGCTAACAGAGGGTTACAAGCAATAAAAGAAACAAAAAAATCTTCTGCCTTCTCAAAAAACCTTTCTCCTGCAACAGAACTACATTCGATTACCCCCAGATAACACAATCACATTAATAAGCAAACATCCCTTAAATATTCAAATGCAAGTCTTTCAAACCACCCATTACGATACCCACTGGCGTTTATGTGGTCTAATAGACATATATGAGACGGTCAATATGACATAGGACACCCTCTGTTTCCACCCCAATGGAATCAAATAAAAACATTGCTTTGCGACAGTTATCCGCGGTATCTATAACGTTTAGCTCAATGGGGATAACAAGAGATGAGTAATAAAGTATATCGTTCTTATTCTTCACTGCCGAACCATCTCTACTTTGCTCGGTTTTTACGACTTGGTGAAATATAAAGATTTTTTTATTACTTTATGTTATTTTTTTAATGACAAGAAAACCAAAGAAACGATGAATGGTCTGTGTGATGGATCATATGGTTACGAAAGAAGTGTTTGATGATGACGAGTCATAGAGTAGTATGAAAGAAAAACATGCTGCGCGGACCCCAAATGAAAATCTCTAAAGATTTGAGAATTGATTCTAAAAAGGTTGAAGGGATTTTAGAACAAGAAGTTTGCCACACAGACATAAGAGATAATAATAATGAGATATGCATGATGATGAGACATGCATGGATGTCTCATCAGATACTTTTAGTGTCCCCATTTTATTTCCTCGCTAGTTTTGCATTTTGATCTTAATTATCGAACATCCGATAAATTGTAGATTTTTTATGCTCTTGTTATCTTTATTACTAAAGGTTTTTTTTATCATAAGGGTGAACATGGCCTTAGGCAGTATTAAAATGACTTTTCGATGTTGAAATTATCAAGTTTGAATAAGTGCGTGGGGTTGAGCAGCTAGGGGTTGAAATATTATTACGGCTGGTTTCGTAATTTGTCACGAGCAGAAAGAAAAATCAAGGCACTAGTAGATTTATGTATTGGAAAGCGTTAGCAGATGTCGCCGTTGAACTTTTTTGTGGAATTAAATACGCATTTTGGCAAATTTATGAAATGTGCCTCATTGTTAATGGTGAATGTGCGGGTTAGTGAGAAGTGACTCCTGAGTGGAGTGAGGGATGGCCTCACTCCACTCAGGAGTAGGACAGAACAGGTTAGGAAAAAATGACAAAGAAAGGTATCATATTGTTCCTATCTGACTAGCGGAAACCTAATAAATAGATAACTAATTAACCAGATAATTTTTTTTTTTATTTCGTGAACCACTATCTAAATTCAGCTAAAACTAGCTCTAAAGCTCTTGTTTTAAACGGCGAAGAATTATTGTAACACTCTAACATAGCAATATTTTTCAACCACCATCATTGTTTGTTCAACACTGCCAATCTCTATCCGTCTGTGTCGCGGGACGCAAACTTTTATCTCGTTGGGGAAACTAAAAATATCCCCCATTGTGTTATACCATCAAAGAGTTTGGGGTGATGGATTAAGCTTGTATCGACGTCTATGGCACGTGTCCACGGGAGATAAGAGATGTAATACTAAACGTTGTAGTGAGGGAGTTGCAGATTTGAAATGGTTGATACGTGTGGGATTATGCAACTTAATTACTGGGAATGTGCTGCAGTTTTTGTTTAGGCGTGCGAATTTTGTGACTATCGATTTTACTGAAACGAACATTACAAGAAAAAATACATAATATCATATCAACAAAACGTCTCTGTTCTCAAATAAATATTTTGAAAGGACAATGATTTAAAGACGAGATAATTATGAGGAATTTAAAATTTCTATAGAAAATTTATTTTTCTCATATCTCTTGTTTAAATCAGCGTACATTCAAAGTATGTGTTTGGGAACCTATATATTCTGTAATCCTATCAAAATAAATACACACAACTTAAGAATATGTTTGATTTACAAATTATTTTGGTATTACGTTTGTGTAAAATTCGCATGCTCCGCAGGCCTCTTAAGGCCCAAATAGAGAAATATGTCTACTCAGCGCAAATTTACACTCTGAGCTGCTTCTTAGAAATACTTAATGGGAAACCTTTGCCATACCTGAAAATTCACCCCAAGACTTCATGCTTAATAGTAGCGGTGGTGACCAACGAGGCAGCAGAAGGGTAATTAAGAAAGGAAATAAGAATAGGCATATATTATTCTCAAATGAGGTGAGTGGGATACTTGAAGATGCCATACATTTATTTGATAGGCTGTGTCAGCTTTCAGTTTGCTAGCTGACACAGCTAGGGTCTACTTAGTAAGCTCGAGATAGATATGAGTACGATGTTTGAGTAGGTTTCATCATATTTTGTCGACGCCTAACTCCGTAGCTGCTTATAGTAATATTCAGTATGTTTTAATACGTTTAACGTAATCTGGTCTGTTAAGACTAGCATGAACATTGGTGTTAAAGTTCCTAATAAAAAATACAGACAAAAGGGAGAAGAGGTGTGTTATGAAACATTTCCCCATTTCATTATACATATTTTGTTTGCTTGTAAAATACGAGAACACAAAAGACATTTACTATTGACGGTGATTTTTAATACCACATACGAATAAATGAGCAAAAAACTCCGCTCATTAATATTGATGGTGCCTTCAATTGTTTGCAAAAATTAATTCAATTTTTTTGGGGAAATTGCTTTGAGTATGCTTAAGTTAGAACGAGGGGAGAGATTTATCATATTACCGATTACTTCTTGCACCGAAGGCCCCGGTTGATATTAATAGCCGCTGTGCAATTTACCAAATTGTAAATATAAATTGGGATCTTTTAGAGCAGATTGATATTAATATTGTTGACTTCGCGAAATTGTTCTACGACTTTATTATTGTTTGTATTTCTCTGTTATTTTTAATACTTTTTATTGTCCAATTCAACTCATAAAATAGATAAAAGGTCGATTTGCCAGCGTTGCAAAATATTTTTTTGTATTTTAAATACATTTTGGGGTGTGGGCGAAATAAGAACTAACGCTATCACCATATTTATTTTTACAATATAACTTATTACTACCAACGTCCGGGTGTCATGTTATTCAAGCGCCAAAAGAACCTTGTAGAACTGATATTTTATCCAGCTTTTATTTCAATTTTGAATATAGAAACACCAAAGCATCGAAAATTACACACAAAACTTCAAGTAAAGTGAGTACCTCAAATGCAAAAACAACTTTCAAATGACCAACAGCTTGCTAAATGTTGCAATTTAAAATCACAAACTTCTCCTCTAAAGTTATTAGGGAATTTTACCAAAATTTCTGACGCAACCATTCGTAATTATGATGTAAAAAAGTTTTCTAATTACGTCGCTCAAACGCTAAGTTGGCCTGTAAATATATAAATGGGAAATAAGTGTCGTTACTCGGGCCGCCTAATTTGATGCAAAAATGACAGCGTGGTGAAGGTCAATATAAATTAGATGGTGAATTTATTTGCGATTCTAAAAACTGATAAACATGATGAATAAATTATTTGATACCATGATTGTGTTATTATTTACTAAACAGTGGAACAAGAAAGGTTCAAAGATCAATAACAAGCTTGGTCTAGGTAGTGACAAAACGTTGGAAGACCAACAGCAAGATGGGTGAAGAAGATGGGTGATGGGTGCACGTATTCACAAACCAGGAAAAAATAAACAAAATTGAGGAGGCCTATTCACCAGTTACTGGGACAGAACGAATATCATCATAATCATAGGCAGCCACGCAAACACAGTTTTCTCAAACGAGTCGGTTGGTGGGTACCAAAATCCCTTAAAGAATACTTGTTTGGTCCTTTGGTACGTAATTCTGGTCCTGACTCCTTTCGACTCATAAAGTAGAGGCACAACAGCCTTAGCGATAGCTATGAGTCGAGTATTCCAGGAATAAAATTATAAGGCATTTACTTCTTCCTAGTTATCTACTTGGAAATTAATATTTCCAAGAAATTTTAGAATTTTCTCTTGGAAAACTAAGCTTGTACAAAAACAAGAGCTCATTACTAAGAATACTTAAATGAAAACCTTTTTCATTTCAAGTATTGAGAACAGGATATATTTTAAAGTAAAGAAACCACAAGTCCAGCTATCGATTTATTGTCGCAGCACATATTTTTCCAGACTGACTTTTTAGAGAAAAACAAAACATAAAATCATAAAAAAATAAATGTATATTAATCAAAGGAGTTTGGTAGCTGGTCACCAACATCAAGAATTTACATTATATGGATAAACAGTAAACGCAATGGTTTTATCGTTTCCCTACTTGCCAGCGAAAACACAATATAGAGATAGCCAAACCTAAATAAAGACAAAAAAGTACGAAACAAAATGTTAAATAGAAAAAAAGCGAAAAAACAACAAACCGATCCAAACTTCTTTCATAAAAGGGAACTAATACATTTGAGTTGCAAGTTTCTTTCTCTTCAATTTAATATTGCTGAAAGGGTAAGAAAGTGTAGGTACAGCGGTGACTGATGTGTTTTCTTTACATAATGTAATAGCTCTTTCGGAGAATCGACTTTCCTGTTTTTTTTGTATTGATAAAATAAGAAAATAGAGTACTCAGAGTCATTTTGGTTTTTTGATCATGCTATTGAACTAATAAGGGTTTTAAAATGGTAGCAAGGAACTTAGATTTCGGGTCTTGCTTAAGTAAACCAAATGTAATTACATGTTTTAATACGATTTTAACTTTTGTTACATGGGATAATCCAAACGATTGAGATTGAAGGCGTGCCAACTTTGGTCGTGTGACAAAGTTTTTGGTCCGGTAAGTGTTACTTTGTACGATTGTAAATAACTGAAAGTAAAACATATTCTTTGTTATTTTCATGACCAATAAGGTCTTATTTAAGTTAAGTCAATCTTTTATTGATCATGCTAATATCTAAATTACTCTTTTAAAAAGTTTTAGTCTCTTTATTATTTAAACTCTTACTATAACCACCCAAAATCGAACTCCCCAGAAATATCATTACCGATAACTCAAACCGGTAACGAAGAACAAACGAACTCGCATCAATCAAGTCTGTAGTAAGCAATGTTTTAATGACATTATTTCCTAATACCCGACGACAATTTCCCTGCCTAACTGTATTAAGATGGCGCACGTGATTTTCGATAGATTTCCAATGCTTGGGGTAACGTACAAAGGATTATAATCGAATGTGATTTATTATGGAGATTATGCCGTGAGCAGATTGGTGGATGTGTTAATTAGGAGACACTTTAAAATATGGGGAACGTTGCTTTCGAAGTGTATTTATCATAATAAGTTATTTCATTCAAGGGGGAAAAAACTACCAAGAAAGTATCAAAGAAAAAAAAAAGAATGAAACTCTTAATTTTTTTAAGTAAGTAAGCCCCAAAATACTGGTAATACGGACAATGATAATTTATAAACAAGTAGGTATAATTAATGTGTATAGGTAATGTTACCTTTATTTATCTTATAAGTAGGCAACATTTGTCCAACATGAGTCAACATGTCAAACATGATTAATCATCTACCTACCATTACCTTGGGAAATACAGCATAGTTACAACAAATAAAACATACCAGGTACCTATTCTAATCAGAACAGGCTTTGACAAAGTCATTACAGTGAAGCTGTATGGCCTTGGTAATTGCAGGTCCCTTATATCACAATATACAGGGTGAAATTGAATAGATGCGACAAATTTAAATATACAATAATACGTGTTGTCAAGAAAATGTATAAAATATAAAACTAAAAAATAATTGATCAGTGTTACGAAAACCGTTAAAATAATAAAAGTATCAAAAATCTTGCCGACTCATCGCAGTGCTCAATAAAGCGGTCATTTACCTAATTTTGCCTTATTTTTTCTTATTTATTTTGCATATTACTGGAATACCGATAATTCGTACTTAAACAAAGATAATAACATCAATGGACCTTTTGAAAACTATAGTCGCGTAATTTTTTTTAACGATTTTGATTGTAGAAAAAACAGTTTATAATTACTATGTTACTGTAACTGAAGCTCCAATTTCATTTTGTCGCATTAATTAAAATTCACCCTGTATAAAATTACGCAACTCATATATTCCGGTCCTTCGAGCCGGATTTAGACATGAGTATAAAATAAAAATTAAAACATTATTATGCACACATTACATTAGTATGTGTGTATTCTTGTTTTGTATATATTTAAGATATTTAATCTGTTTTATATATTCCATTTTCTCTCTTTCTTCTACACACTATGTCTACATCTCTTTATTTGGTATCTGCTTCAGCAGGTATGCTGGAAGAGATTTCATTTAAAATAAGCATCACCTTTGTACTATTTTCTGTTCCTTTCTTCTTTTCTTTACTATGTGTGTACATAAATTGTTGAATAAATAAATAAAAAAATGGCTTCACAAAGTCAAATAGAATTACCTGAAAACCAGCTTAATAATTTCGAAACCCATATTACCAAAGAAAATGGTCGGAAAGGTGTTTCAATAATAAAAGACGCCAAGGTTCACAATTTCTCCAACCGAAAAGATATTTACTAAAGATTTTCGCTGGCAAATAGAATTACCTGCCCTCGACAATATGCAGCCGCGAGAAAAATTATGCCAAGGAAATCAGCCGGTGCTTCCTGCAAGAACAACCTTTCTAAAACGTGGGAATACGAGGAATTAAATTGCTTTTATACATAGTTTTTTGAATAAACATTTTTTGTTATGCGGGTATTTAACTTCAGGTATTTGGATTTAGGTTAAATCATACATAAGTTATGCGTTTCGAAAAGGTTAATCCTATTTGTAGTTTATTTTGATTATCTTGAAAACGTGAAAATTCACTGCCTAGATTATATTTTTAATTTTTTATGGGCAAATGTCTCCACACATAAAGGTGGCGAGAAGATTTGGGCGCGTACCGAGGGTTGGTCCGAAGTGGCACAGGAAAAGAGCACATGAAAGGAATTGGGGGAGGCCTTTGCCCAGCCGTGGGACAGTACAGGCTAACCAAAAAAAAAATGTTTAGTACAGCACAAACCATGAACACTAAATTAAATACCTAATCGTTTTACTTTGTTTTCTCGCCAACCACAAACATTCCAATATTTTAATACTTAATTCACTCTACAAATTCTTAAAATGGTAAATAATAAATTTTTCAAACCCACTTTTATCCCTCCCTACAAAATACTGCCACATTTAAGCCCTTTAACTTCAAAAGAAATTATAATCCTGCAAAATAATAAGCAGCTTTATACCCCACTATGTGAAGTAATGTCAGCATCACTCAAATTAGCCGGGTAACCACCCTTGTGCTGCAAACGCCATGTAAACATGGTACGTCTTCATTTCATTAGGGGTATGCGTCTTACGTAAGTTCTATGTTGAAGATAAGGCTGCGTATATACATGACCGTGTTGCTATGTTATATAAAAATAAAATATGTTTTAGCCTTTTCTATGTTACAAGGTCTTTTTGTTACTGCCAAATCATTTTATGCGAATTTGTGTACGTTATTTTGTTTTTGAATTTAGTTTTGGTAAAACTGAAGTATAAGCTGAGGAAGATCTAAAACACGTTTTAAATTTTCCATGATCGCTACCGTTACTACTCAGTGGATACGTTGGCATTTGGTATTTGCCTCTATATGGTGTTGCAATTAATTTCGAACTATGTAGAAAGTACTACACCTCTCCGGTCATTCAGAATGCTAACAATATACTACGACTAAAAAACCTGACCCCCGGATAAAACCCCGTCGTGCCGTATGCACCATTGACCTGCACCATTAATGGTGCAGATGAGACAAATTAGTTTCGTTTGAACCATTAATATTAATACAACTTACTTCATCCTACTTTTCTTGTCATCGTAAAATAAAAAACCAATATAAACCCGTATTTTGCTTGTGTGCGGAACCATTTTAACCCCGACGCAAAAACGACGGGGTGTTATAAGTTTGAAGTGTCTGTGTGTGTGCGTGGGTGTGTCTGTCTGTGGCATCGTAGCAGCCGAGAGGATGAACCCATTATGTAACCCGTATAATAACCTTATGTATAATAACGAATCGGTTGATTCATCAAAATCTGATAAATAGTTTAGGCATTACGGAGGAACATAAAGGGCGTAAAAAACCTCTTGTTGAAGCTGAAAGGCACTTGTTCTCGTCATTGCAATATTTTTTTATTCTGCATCAAAAAATCCTGGGAACCTTCTGGTGACGTGGCTATTGGGGGTCAAAGTTCCAACTCTTTGACAATTTTTTTTTTAGCTACAAGTTTTTTTTGTAAGATTTATACTTTAAACCTTCCACAACCCCAGTACGATTCAATCCATCCACCAGAATAAGGTTTTGAGTGTGTAACATTGAGTTCTACTACAAAACATGATTTTTCACCCCAAAAAATAAGTCGTTTCCCAGCAAAAAATTTTAGGTTAAGTTACTTAGTTTGATGTACTTACAGAATGCTTGATTGGCGGCTTCGTGATGATGTTATTTACATACTGTATGTAAATACAAACATACACAGTCTGCTAAAACCATAACCCTTCCTTTTGGCTTCGCTGTAGTTGGGTAAAAAAGAGATAAGCTTTATTGTCACATGACTTACCTATTTACTTTCGCGTACCTCTTTTCATAATGGGGTGCGTGGAATCCAAGGGATTATGACATCAGGTGCGTGGATGCACACCCTTCAAACCTGTCTGTGAACGGAGGAAAAGCGTTAAATTATTTTGATTAAAAATGAGCTCAAAAGTTTGATTTTATTTAGTGTTTATCCTTAACTTAGCGTTCGTTAATATTTTATTATTATAGACGGTTCGAGAGGCACTTGTTCTCCCCGTCATTGCGATCATTTTTTTGTTCTACACTATATCTGGGAACCTTCTAGTTACGGAGATATTGGGTCAAAGTTCCATTTTTTTTTTTTTAATTCATGTTTTTATTTTAAGATTGTATTGCTTTTAACACCTCAACGAACCCTGTACTATTCAGTCCATCTACCAGCACAATGTTTTAAGTTCGTTACATTGACTGATCGATTTGCACCCCAAAAAAAAGGTCGTTTCCCAGCAATAGTGTCCTAGACCATTCCCTGGGAACTTTCTAGTTACGGAGATATTGTTGGTTCAAGTTCCAACTATCTTTATAGTTGGAACTTGGACCACCAATATCTCCGTAACCTGCAAAACCTCGACCAAATACCAGTAGAATGATTTGACTGTGTTAAACGTGATCATTCCCATCCCAAAAAAAAACGTTTCCCAATAATTTTTACTTAGTTTGATGTACAGAGTGGTTGGTTGACGGCTTCGCAAAGGTTCGTTTTCACCTAGCATACTACTTGACTAAATAAATACTTATCTAGACCCAGGCTTCGGACAAGATGATGGCAATGGACAGGGCTATGCTCGGAGTTTCCTTGCGTGATCGAATCAGAAATGAAGACATCCGCAAGAGAACCAAGGTCACCGACGTAGCCCGAAGAATTGCTAAACTTAAGTGGCAGTGGGCGGGGCACATTGCTCGCAGAACGGATGGCCGATCTGGCCGAAAAGTTCTGGGGTGGCGACCGCGAACCGGAAGACGATGCGTTGGAAGACCTCCCACTAAGTGGACCGATGACCTGGTGAAGGTTGCGGGAATTGTGGATGCGAGTGGCAAGGGACCGGTCAATGTGGCGACACTTGGGGGAGGCCAATGTCCAGCAGTGGACGTCTTTCGTCTGAGATGATGACAGACCCAGGCTTTGGTCTACCTGTGTGCCAAATATAAATCCGTTCAGCAATGAAGGCACAAAACGATTACAGACAGACGGAGGTAGTTTCACATTTGTTATGTTAAAGTACGGATTTTATGAGTAAGTTCCATGTTCACCGAGAAGATAATAGTCTGATTATCTAAAAACAGATGTCAATGTGACATATACCCATATAAAAATTGGTTTTAAACAGCTGTTTTTAGATAATCATCCGTCATCTTTTTGGTAATTTAATACGTGCTCTACGAAGACTACGCTTTGCTTTACGCGCCGTAGCAGCTGTAGACCTTCGAAACAAATTATACCCGTAGCAGATAACGATACTAATTATATCTTTTAACTCGGAATCAAACGAACCTAATTGACCCCGGTCCTCAATTAAAAGTAACTGGCGATATTCTTCTAATGATGCTATTTATTTAAAGGAAAGTGGACTTTTCTTTTAATCTATCTTACGTGATATTTATGGTTTCTTTTAATAGGTATCTATTGCAGGTTTTCTTATCACAAAGAAAAATAGAGTAATAAAAAGATGTAACGTTTATTCATGTTTCAATATCAAATACATAACATCATACTGTTCTTCAAAAAATGAGTGATAGCCTTGTGGTCTGACCGTATTATTGTTTTGCTTCGGTGAAAGAAAACATCGTGAGGAAACCACCAAGCCTGAGAGATATTTTTCTACTTACATGCCGATGTAAAGCCAAATCAAAGACCCATGGTCGGCAAAAACTCGGACGCCAGATAAGGCACTAACTAAATCATTTAAAAAAATACATACTGATGTAATGATTTAGAAATACTGCCAAAAACAAAAGACTGATTGTTTTGATTCCGTTTTTAAAAAACAACATACATACTTTTGTTTTCGTTGTAGTTACTACATTTGTATGATTTATGTCACCACATCATGCCTAACCGAGTTACCACGTGTTAAACTGCAACTTATGAATAATCATAACGTTTGACACACCCTTGCTTTCATTACACGTCTACACAAGTATGTACACCATATCTCTGTTTCGACAAGACCCCACTCGTAATGTAAATAAACATTGTAGCAAAATCCTCCGTACAACGTTGTTATATACATTATGTAAACAAAGAACTAACTTTAGCCTGATATATATTATTTACAAAGACAGTAGGGTCACAGAGAAGACAAAAAATTAAGGCACAAAGCTGTTGCAAAAAAGTGTCAACGCGTGACGCGACTTTCTATTATATTTCCCTCTGCAAAACTCATAACATGGGCACGAACAAAAACGTACCTACGTCTCGTTAAAGGGTTAGGGGTTAGTTACATTTGCTCGCTTCGTTACTACGGTTCCCTGTCACAGAGAGGAGGCCTGTCCCAGCAGTGGGAGCATTAAAAGGCTGATGATGATGATGTTACTACGGTAAACGCAGGATAGTACGCGACTGTGCCTAGAAAACGTAAAAAAAATGTTACGGGTAAATATGTGTTTTCGATCAAGTCGAATGGCTAGTATGGTTCCTCATGAACGATATACAACTAAATTACTCTTAAACTTATTTTATCGTATAGAAAAAAGCTTTTTCACTCCGTACATCGGTAAAATTCGGTACAATTTTAGGGTTTTAATTAAATTTTCCTGTTTTGTCTTTACTTACGCACTGTGTCTACATTTCTAATTCAACTGTCCTCTCGCAGGTCTGCTGGAAGAAATTTCTTATGAAATAAGCAGTACCTTTGTGCTCTTCTTTCTTAATGTAATGTCCTACTAAGTATTTTGTGTGTACATAAATAAATAAATAAAAAATAAAACTTTTGGTCGTTGAACCCAGCGATAGTAATGGAAAGTCAAACAAAAGCCTGAAAGTATGGCAACCAGTCTTACCTAAGGATATCGTATTAACTCGTAACTGTGTTGTGGAGGCCATATTGGCAGTCGCTTCATCTAAAATACTCTTATTTTCAGCTCCTTACAGTTAAACTGCTGACTGAACTATTTTGGGATAAGGGTAGGTGGATGATGGCGAATGAACTATAGTCCCGCTATGAAAAGCTATATTTTTTGTAAATAAAGAACGTACCTTTACGTAGCGACAAATCAATCAACAACAAATAATGCCAAAATAGAATCAACTCAAATTATCATACGTGTACGTGTACTACCGAGCAATTTTACTTGATCGGGCTATATTTTTGCAATAGAAAGCGGTGTTGTGTAATGTTTTGTGATACTGGAACGCATTTGACATCATGGAACGTAAATATTTGGGCCTCTATTCTGAAGTAAGTTCACGCTGACGCTGTCATTTTTTAATTTGATCTAAAGATTGTGTGTTTACAAAAGTTTCTCGTGGCGGGGTCTACAGACAGTGAGTACGTCTCTAAAATGGTCAAATTGAAATAAAATACTTTCACATTCAAAGATCAAACACAAAATCGGGACATTCAAGCACTCCCACAACTTTTCCGGCCAGAACGAGTCAAGTCCGTTGGTGTGTAACGCTTCCCTAACAAAACTAGAGAGTAAAAAGCCGCAAGCCATACAACGAGGTTCGAGGGCGAGGCAAAAAGTTAAATTGAAACATCCCACGGTCTGCCCCGGCTAACGCGGCCATAATTAGTGCTCTGCGCTATATAATGTATGATCTTTGAATATATAGATAGGAATTTTTGTACTGATGCTTTTGCACAACTTTCTGTAACATCTGGAGTACTCACTGTCTAGATTTATGGCCGGTTGATGGTTTTGGGATCATTTCATATTACAAGAGACTTAAACACAACTAAAGAAATGCCTAACCCTTTTTTTTGGATGAGATATCATCAAATGACTTCTCATCGTTCACTCTGGGCGGACCGTGAGGGGGTGTCAGACTTTTACTGACTAAAACCCATCCATGTTCCCTGCTCGCCCTTTATGTTCCGGGGCCGCGGTATCTCTTCGATATAAAAAAATAAATAAACAAAATCCAAATATTTTGTATTTTTGGTCTTTTATATATAGATCTATTCCCATCCAATACCAAGAGCTAATACCATTTGGTATTAGTTTATTTCCGAATTTATTTTCTATTCCCAACGAGTACCACATTTTAAAAGCAATACCAAAACAAGTTTGCAGAAATTAGGTACAGTCAGGTTCAGTAAAATTAAAATGCTTTGAGTGATTTTAAGTAATGTTTAAGAGCCCTCTTACAGTCCACTAGCGCCGCCAATCGAAAAAATGTCATAACTCGTAAATAAAATCAAAAATACAAAATATGTTCTATTATTACTGTGGAAAAGGCAATAACGTAATTGTATAACACCTTATCAACGCTTGAAATATAGCTGTTTAGCTAAATCGTGCATTCAAAACATAAACGGCCGTTTTTGTTACAAATGCACGATTTAGCTAAACAGCTATATTTCAAGTGGTGACAATGTGTTATAAAATTACGTTATTGCCTTTTCTACAGTAATAATAGACCACATTTTGTATTTTTGATTCTATTTACGAGTTATGACATTTTTTCGATTGGCGGCGCTAGTGGACTTTAAGAGGGCTCTTAATCAAGATTAGGGTTTGAATATAAATATTGTTTTTTTTTTCTTTTAATTTGTCATTTTCTACATGGTGATGATATAATTGCGTATCTTAGTAATAGTAATAAATCACGTAAAAAATTGGCAAAAAATCGAATATGAATAGTTAAAGTACTGATAATCTAACAAAATAATAAATCACAAATAATCAACTTTTAATAAAACACTGTTTTTGGCAAAAACTTCAAAAATGGATATTTTTCTTCCAATCTAACAATAGTTATAAAATATAAAAGATAATCAACTTTTAATGTAACTATTTGCGTATATTCATAATAATAAAAAACGTAAAAAACTTTCGGAAAATCGAATAGGTATGAATAATTTACTTAAAATCTAACAAAATTATAAAATATCACAGATAATCAACTTTTAATGTAACTATTTGCGTATATTCATAATAACGAATCACGTAAAAAAAATTCAAAAATCGAATAAGTATGAATAATTTACTTAAAATCTAACAAAATTATAAAACATCTATATGCCAAGACTCTACGGAATTCGTGGTTCGATGGCGTTCACCATAAACACACCAAGTGTCTACAAAACTCTCGTCTTCCAACCATTGCGACACCATGTATTTATTAAATGCTTCAATTGCGACACTTTCAGGATTATCTTCCCTCGCGGAAGTAAAGGCAGCAATCATAGCATCTTTAGTCAGATTCAGATCTTTTGCTTTTTTTCATACATTTTTGGAGTAATGAAAGTTTTACCTCAACTGAGGGAAAGACAGCTGAAATGGCGTATAGTATGTAAATGTTAGAAAATAAATTATAACTTTGTGTAACTGAGTGTACAAAAATTTCCGTTTTGGTATTCGTTAGTAATAGATTTTTTATTTAAAAAAATATGGTACTCGTTGGGAATAGAAAATAAATTCGGAAATAAACTAATACCAAATGGTATTGTGTCTTGGTATTGGATGGGAATAGATCTTTTTATAAATCGGTATCTATTAAAACCGTTAAACAACAACGTTTAGTGCAGTAATTTTGGTTCTAAAAATCGTCGATTCGCACAGTTTTCGTTATGGCTATGACATACTCGTACATAATGACTTTTTTTAATGTAATTTGTTCTCGCTTACGTCACCACGTGATCGACAGTCAGCGCGACCAGAATTCAGGCCTAAGAATGATTCCAGAACATTTAAAAGACTTCATCGGTTTAAAAGTACGTTCATACTTTTCTGATTTACGGTTTAAAAATTACAACCATAGCGGTTACATAAGTGATTAATTTAAAAAAAAAAACAATGAAGAAAGAAACACACAAGTACTGTACGTTGCTACTTTTAAATTACATATCCCAGAGCTCTTACAAAAGAAACTTGGAATCAGGTTAACGTAACAAGACCGGCGAACAATTAAAGTTTGACGTCTGCGAAGTAAAAAGCCAAAGCTTGCTCTAAGTGCTTCGCTTGATTTGTTTGAGTTTCACGACATTTTCGAGAGGAAAAAATGTGAATTGCAACTTTTCGATTAACCGAGAGTAAATGATTTTTGTTTTTGATGGAAAGATTTTTTTCTTTCATTACTCATAGTTGTTCAAATTCTTTTGTGTATTCTAGTAGAATCCTGTAACCTAATCTAATGTAAGGCCAAGAGACATTAGTGGCGGTAAGTCCCCTTTTTGAGGAGTGGCTTGAGAGGCGCCACAGCGTTCTCTCCTTCCGCATGACGCAGGTCCTCACCGGACACGAATGTTTCGGGAGGTTCCTCCATCGAATCGGGCGGGAGGCAACGCCCGGATATTTCCACTGCGAGGATCGACCGGAGGACACGGTGGAGCACACGGTGGAGGTCTGCCCTGCGTAGGCGGAGCACCACCGTGTTCTCGTAGCGGCGATCGGCGGCGGCGACCTCTCGCGTCCGGCCCTGGTTCAATCCATGGTCTGGAGCGAGAAGGAATGGGAAGCCATATCACCTCCTTCTGCGAAGCAGTCATGTTAGCAAAGGAGATGACGGAACGCGGGAGGGAGAGAGCCTCTCGCCCCAGCCGCCGCGGGAGACGCACCGGGCGTTGGGGGCCACGTGGTGGCTACCGGCCACCGTAGACGCGGGCCTGTGGACAGTTAGCTATGGGCTAGCTAGCCGTCCGTCCGTCTAACGACGATAGGCCGTGTCGACGGTGCGTTTGTGTTCCACGCGCGCCTCAAAGAGATGTCAGCCCGCAAGAGCCGAAGCCTGCCGGGGGCTGCGGGACTGTTCGAAAGAGATACCGCGGCCCCGGAACGTAAAGGGCGAGGAAGGAACATGGATGGGTTTTAGTCAGTAAAAGTCTGACACTCCCTCCCGCTCCGCCCAGAGTGGGAGAAGTTATTTGATGATTTCCAAGCCAAGAGACTTGGATGATCGTAAAGTCAGAAATGTGTTCGATTCTTATTAGCCTGTCGATGAAAATTTAAATTGGCGACAAATTTGGCTCTTACAGAAGCGTCCACGAACTTCTGTGATGTGCAAACAACAATACAGACGGGAAAGGATGACAAGTGTCCCACCGTTTGTCGGGCCACACCACATTTACACTCTCGGGTAGAGTCATCTATGAATCTCCACTAAAACAGCTTGCTCCTGCCAAAATGTGTCCAGTCTATTCAAAGCCTGCCAAGTCAACCACGGCAACCCGTGTCCAGTTGGGAGATTTTCAGTATGTGGCACAAATAAATAAAGAAAGAAGAAGAGGTAGAAAATAAATAAAGTATAAATGAGGATAGCTTTGAACGCGATTTTGATTTGTCGAGGTACTACAGTTTTTCAAATTCCACCAGGTTATCAACACGGAAAATCCTGAAAGCCTTTCAATGAACGGGACACTGAAAGGCTTCTTGGAAACCAATTATCTACCTCCAACAACCCATCCTAGAGGTGTTTTCTTCTTTTATCTCAATAAAACGCTGTCATTCCTTTCACCCACAAAACTCCAATTACAAAAACGACCATAATTACGGCAACACCTATTTATAACCGAAATTGATGTCAAAACTTTGTCACCCAACAAATCCGCGTCAATTTTAAAAGTAACCAATTAATATAACAACTTCCAGAGTTCCGTATGTCGTTCCAAAGTAACATTTGTCAACCTTAATAGCAACCTCGTAATTCCGAAACTTAAAGTGTTCCTCACTTTCGTCTCTATAAATTAAAGTGATTTATAGACGCGAACTGTAAGGGCTGAAAACTTTTGTCGTTTCGAATAAAAAAGGTAGATTTTTCTCGGGGGCTAATGAAAGAGGCTTTTTGTCTTTCACTGTTCGTACTGTGGTTTATTTTACTCGTAATATTGAATGGCTTATGATAAAAGAAAAGCTCCGGAGAGAATTTTATTTGCTTGTTTTATATCTATCTGAATTTTTACGACGAACCTTGTTTTTTTTTCTTTATTAATGGATCCATATTTTGCTGGTGAAACAAAGATGTCGATTTATGTTTTATTGGGTTGTTTTTTTGTGAAGTTTGATGTTACGAGACTATGTTTGTTTCGTCGGCATGATGAAAATGGATCCGATGGGTCGTGAAAGGTGTTGATGTGTTTTTGATCTTTACAAGCTGTGAGTTTATGAGCAGCACAAAAAAGGAGTGAAGAAGAACGCTAAGAAAATAAAAAAATAATGAGAGATACCGCAAACCTTCATACAATCGTAAAATGAATAGTAAGTGTTATATACTGGCCACCTAGTATCCTCACCTGTCATGTTGACGACTTGTGACGTTGTTCATTGATTGTCTAATTTAGAAAATTACATATTTGTACATCATGAAAATGTGTATTTAATAATTGGCGACGAGGATGTCGACTAATGATATTAAAAAATTAAAGAAAACCCGCGCGTCATTGCGAGGTTTAATCACAAAGCTTGAAAACTACGTAAACACCAAAGAAACTCTACCATACGAAGAAACAGAGTCGAGACTACAATCGCTTCAAGAAACGTTACAGAAATTACAGGAAATACAACATGAAATAGAATTAGAAACACCAGACGAACTACTACACCAAGAGATAGAGACCAGGTACGATTTTGAAGAAAAATGTGTCATTATAAAGACGAAACTTCTCATATTACAAAACAGAGAAAATCGACGAATCACACCGCTGCAAACATCGGCATCACACATGAGTACGAATACACAACAAGAACGAGGGCCAAAAATGAATTTCCAGCCATTTCAAGAAAAAGAAACCTTTGCAAACTTTACGAAACGTCTAACGGTATTTTTCTTGCTCAATAAAATCGAAGATCCTAAAATAAAAGTGTACACTTTTCTTGCCGCATTATCACCTGAATTACATGAGAAGTTACATGATTTATGCTCTCCGGAGGATCCAATTCATATGGACTTTATAAAACTAGCACAGGTTCTAGACGACTACATAGATCCTAAGCCTAGTATATGGGCGTTACAACATAGATTTATTACGCACACACAACGTGAAGATGAAACAGTAGCAACATACGCCTCAGAATTAAAGAAAAATTCCTTGAACTGCGAATTCAAGTGCCAAAACTGTCAAAAGTCTACCTCAGAAAGTTTCTTAGTCCTGCAATTTATTCGTGGATTAAAAGACAGTGAAATAAGAACGAAAATTCTTCAAGAAAGAGATACACCACCTTTTACTAAACTGGTTCAAATTGCTACATTCATGGAAATGGGAAAATCAGAAAACATGAAAATATCCGCAGACATGCACAAAAATTTGGACACAGTAAACAAGATTACAAAATCGACAAGTAGAGATAATGAATCACGACCATCAACCACACGACAGAACATAAAGTTAACTTCTTCATCATCATCTCCGTTAACTATAAGAGATTTAAAAGGAAAATGTTTCCGATGCGGTAAAGACGACCACCGATCTAATGATTGCGGCGCCATCAAGTCTACCTGCCTGAAATGCAAGAAAATTGGACACCTGGCACGAGTTTGTTTACAACGGAACCTAAAAACCTATCAAATAGATGACACTATAAGTAACACGAGTTGCGACAGTATTGGAGATATCAATTTAATCAAGAGTGAAATAACGGACAAATATATGATCACAGTAAAAATTGAGAACAAACAAGTACGCATGGAATTTGACACGGGAGCGGCCTTGTCAACAATGTCACTCAAACAATACAAAAGCCTACAAATACCAAATAAAATTTTCAAAACTGATACGAAATTGAGAACCTACACTGGTGAAATTATCAAGCCTGCAGGAGTAACATACATCAAAGGGACGTATAAAGACCAAACGTTCAACGGGAAGCTTTACATAATCAATCAAAACGTTGACCCCATTTTTGGTAGAAGCTGGATTAAAGAAATTAATATGAAAATTGCAGATTTAAGAGTTGTACGAACTTTAGAACAATCCGACAAACTTGATAAATTATTAGAAGAATTTTCATCAACTGTTTTTAGATCAGACCTAGGAAAAATACCCAACTACGAGGCTCATATAAATCTCAAAGAAAATATACAACCAATATTTATAAAACCACGACGTATACCGTACGCTTTAAAGGAAAAAGTCGATAAAGAAATTGAACGACTGTGTACAGAAGGGGTGATTACCAAAGTAGACCAATCAGACTGGGGCACACCAATAGTACCGATTGTGAAACCAAACGGGAGCATTCGACTTTGTGCAGACTACAAGGTCACCCTTAACAAAGTCATAAGAGATGAACAATACCCAATTCCTATAATTGAGGATATATTTGCGGAAATGAACGGAGGCAAATACTTCTGTACCTTAGACATTACCCAAGCCTATCTTAATATGGTCATGGATGAAGAAAGCGCCCTTTTACAAACATTAAGTACACACAAAGGTACTTACAAAGTCAATCGCTTGATGTTTGGAGTCAAAGTGGCACCAAGCCTTTGGCAGAAATTTATGGATAAGTTACTTCAAGGACTAGACGGAATTAAATGTTTTTTTTGATGACATTATAATTCAAGGAGCATCAGAAGATCAACTTTTAACACGTCTAAGACAAGTCTTGCAAAAACTAAAAGATAGTAATCTCCGCGTAAACAGAGAAAAATGTAATTTTTTTAAACGTAGTATTAACTACCTAGGACACACTATAGATCAAGAGGGTTTACATAAGAACAAAGACAAAATCAAGGCCATCACGAATACAGTAAGACCAAAAAACATAAACGAACTACGAACCTTTCTGGGAATGGCCAACTACTACAACAAGTTTATACCGAACCTTGCCTCTTTAACGAGCTCTTTAAATGAATTACTAAAGAAAGAGAAAGATTTTCACTGGACTTCTAAATGTGAAGAAAGCTTTAACAACATAAAGAAGGCGATTTTGAGCGACAGAGTTTTAATTCATTTTGACCCAGATAAACCGCTGATACTAGCAACTGACGCTTCACCGACAGGTTTAGGAGCTGTTCTGTCTCACAAACTACCAGATGGCTCAGAAAGGCCAATCGCATTCGCCTCAAGGTCACTATCAACTAGCGAAAAGAAATATAGTCAAATCGACAAAGAAGCTACGGCAATCTACTGGGGCATTAAAAAGTTTTTTCACTACTGTTACGGCAGGAAATTCGTATTGGTGACTGATCATAAGCCGCTTACCTCGATTTTTCATCCACACCAGACATTACCTGCACTAAGCACAATGAGATTATTTCATTACGCACATTTTTTATCGGGATTTGACTACGATGTGGAATATAGAGCTTCGGTGAAACATTCAAACGCTGACTACCTATCAAGATTCCCAGTTGAAATAGTAAAAGAAACATCAATAGACCAACATTGTGCGTATCAATTGCAACAGATCAACATCTTAGAAATCCGACCAGAAGTTATAGCTAGTGAAACGAGAAAAGACAATGACTTAAATACATTACTACAAGCGCTACAGACAGGTCACTCATTACGACAATTATGGTTATGGTGATAATGAATTAACACTCCAGGATAACTGCATATTGAAAGGAACCAGAGTGGTAATACCCAAAAGTTTACGTGCTCATGTTCTTGATGAATTACATGCGGGACACATCGGTATACTTAAAATGAAATTGCTAGCACGCAGCTACATATACTGGAAAAATATAGACATGGACATTGAGAACAAGGTAAAATCTTGTAGAGCGTGCAGATTAGAACAGAATGAGTCACCAAAAGCTCCTCTTCACCACTGGGAACAACCTAGGGGCCCCTGGCAACGAATTCATATAGATTTTGCAGGACCTGTTCTAGGACACCAACTTCTAATAGTTGTAGATGCATTCACAAAGTGGGTTGAAGTTTTCCCCACAAAAACCACAACAAGTGCATGGTGCATTGCTAAGTTTAAGGAGTTATTTTGCACATTTGGCACACCGTACACACTGGTATCAGACAACGCACGCCAGTTTGTATCCCAAGAATTTAAAACCTACCTTACCAGCTGTGGAGTAACACATTTGACGTCAGCTCCGTACCACCCAGCAACTAACGGTCAGGCTGAACGTTACGTGCAAACTATTAAGAAAGCACTACGTGCAATGGAGGGGGAGAGGGGCAATCTTAAGGATAAGCTCCTTGTGCTAAAAACTCGGCTCAGACGCACACCAAACCAGGATGGACATACTGCCTATGGACTGATGTTCAGTCGGGACGTTAGAACAAAGCTGCACGTGATGTTCAAAGACTCAACTGCCCCGACAGCGTTCAGATCAGAGAACACACCGCCTCTTGTCAGAGCTTATTCCGTAGGTGATCGAGTGCAGGCCAGAGCCTACTCCGACCAGAGAAGAAGATGGGAGTTTGGCACGATAATGCGTCGTCTTGGCAATCTGCACTATGAAGTGCGAACTGACGTTGGCGATATATGGCGCAGACACCTGGAACAGCTGCTGCCGGCCCCGGGAGTGCGGCAGCTAGGAATCGCGGTGGAGGACTGTTATATACTGGCCACCTAGTATGCTCACCTGTCATGTTGACGACTTGTGACGTTGTTCATTGATTGTCTAATTTAGAAAATTACATATTTGTACATCATGAAAATGTGTATTTAATAGTAAGTTTAACTTTTCTTCAATAAAATTTTAATTTAGCCTTGTCTATTATTGGAATTTGCTGTTCGTTGAGTTTTTCTTCTACAAGTAGTTCGTTAACTATAAATATTGAATAACATAACATAACCCCTAATGGGTTAGTGTACCTAAAAATACACCCATACTTCGCCAGTTATGTTCATGTCCCATGTAATACGGGGCGCACCTATTTCCATCATATCCAGACTCCGTGGCTGCTATTGCGAAATTCCTAATGGACTTAACCCGACCTGGGAATCAAACTCAGCACCAAATGCTCACCAGTCGCGCTTCCAACGACTAGTCCAAAGAGGCAGTCAACTAGGTATGAACTATAAATATAAAATCAGAAGTAGTTCGTACTGTTAAAGTCCATCGTGAATCGCCGAAAGCTCGTCTAAATATATTTTCTCATCTAATAATTCGGATTATCCAAAAGCCATACATCTTCGTCAGAATAATGAATCGACTTCCCGACGTTAACCGAGAGCCTTCAGTAACTGATGAATGTATTAATCTCCGTTTAAGAGAAATTTCAAATTATGTGGCTCTAAAGTTGTATAATAATGGTTCTATCATTATTAATAGCATTGTTTACACATCAAGATTTTATAGATGGTGATTTGAGGTGCTAATTACGAGTACGTGCATTACATACATATGATAATTAAATAGTCAACCATTTATTTCTGGTAACAATTTGCCACTGACGGCGCCTATTTAAACAACAGCATGGTTGGCGCAGTGGTTGAGCGATTGACTGCTGCACTGCGTGCTGTGGGTTCGATCTCCACACGGAAGAAATATTTGTATGGTCTACAGAAAGTTGTTCCGGGTCTGGCTGTGTGTGTGTGAGTTTTAATGTACCTATCTACTTTTGAACAGAAAGTCTGACACTCCCTTCTACTCCTGTTAGAGTTAGATGATTTTGCATATGATGACCCATCCGAAAAAAGGCACAGACAGAAATTCCTAGAGGGTCAAGGTTTTTAAAAAAACTTCATTTGGCCGGTTCATCAATGATGTGTGGATGACTATAATCAGGTACATACAAATTCCTCGACCGCATCTGTCGGTCTGTCTATTTGCGATAAACTCAAAAACTACTGCATTGATTTTCATTCTGCTTTCACCAATGGATAGAGTAATTCCCAAGGAATGTTTTTGTATATTTTTATAAATTTGTTAACGAGAAAAGCCGAGGGTATCAGTTAGTACATATTATAAGATAAAATAGATGTGAGTTCGTTCTTGGTTCAGGAATAAAAGAAAACAAGAAGCACTGGAACAAGATTGTAGTTGTACTAAAAGATAAAGTATGCGCTGGCAAGCTGACAAACTGGCGAGTGTCACTACATAGTTTTGTTTTATTATCTTTTTGAAAACATCCTCAGATTCGAAGTTCAAGAGAAAATCTTTTCTATTCAGGGTGTAAACCACCGAATCACGAAGACATCAACCAAGCATTCTGTGCATCAAACTAAGTAACTTTAAGCAAAAATGATTGCTGGGAAACGACTTTTTTTGGGGTCAAAAATCATTTTTGTGGTAGAACTCAATGTTTCGCACTTAAAACATTGTACTGATGGATGGATTGAATAGTATAGGGTCATAGACGTGTTTATAATAAAAATCTTACAACAAAATCTTGTACCTATTGAAAATTAAAATTGTCAAACAGTTGTAACTTTGACCGCTAATATCACCGTGCGTAGAAGGTTCCCAGGTATGGTGTAGAACAAAATAATGTTTGCAATGACGAGAAGAACACGTGCCTTTCGGATTCGTTAAGAGATGTTTTACACCCTTTATAGTGTAGTTGAAATACGTTTATGATTGTCTCTTGTGTACTCAAATTTTAAGTTACTTATAATATTTCACTAGTTAATTGTTTGGCTGATTTGATTTGATTTATCTTCTGTTTTTAAACAGACGCAAAAACGACGGAGTTTGACGTGTCTGTGTTTGTGTGTGTGTGTGTGTGTCTGTGGCATCGTAGCTACCAAACGGATGAATTGATTTCAAATATATATATATATATTATTATGATATTCGGGAGCGTTCTTTGCTATGATTGATAAAAATCAATCCAAGATGGCCGCTGCCACAAAATGGCGGATTATTTTTTGTTCCTGCTACCTCGACAGCCTTGTGGGTAGCCTCGGAAAGGTCCCTCAGAGTGCAAGTAGAGCCACTCATAGTGCAGGACAGGAGGTGAGCCATAGTTTGAGGGCTTGACTAGTAGAATACTTTGCGCTATAATAAAATTCAAATCCAAGATGGCCGCCACCACAAAATGGTGAATTTTTTTTTTTCACAACTTCCTCAATAAAGACTTTAAATGCAAGGGCTTGACACCCGTAAGTCGCATTAAGGAACTTCGTTAAAAAAAATACCATAAAATTATGACGAGGAAGTGTCGGGGGTATTTTAAATTTTAAATTTAATATAACTTGTGTCTACTAACTGTTTGCAAAGTATCCCACAAAATATTTTCCCACATAAACTCATCAGGCACATAATATTCACGTAATATGCTCCGCAAAATATCTACTTACTCCAGTAATCATGTAATCCTAGCCACTTAGACAGATTCCCTGGAGGCACGACATGTAGACGACAGTACATTATGTACAACCTTGACCTAACTATGTATGTGAGTAGGGTATGCTGGGAAAATCGATACTATGATGTTAAAGTAGGTATTCTTTGATCTCATTAACAGAAACTTGCTTTTGTTTTGATATGATTTATGATTAAGGTTAGGTATTGACCATTTAAAAGGCGCCAAGCGGTGACCCAATGGTGGAGGCCCCGACTTACAAGCAGTACCTAAGTCATGCTTTCGAAACCAGGCGCATTACCACAGAGTACAGTACAGAGTATAAGCTTTATACAACCGCGCGAATTGGTTGCACCACGTGCGTGACCACTGGCCGCTTGTCGCGTACGTGGCAAAAGTGGAAAGAACCGGTTTGCGCTGTCACACCCAGTTGACAATCTCAGGGTTGTCGGGGCAACACACGTTGTTTGTTTTGTGACAAGTTAGAACATTTTAATGTAAAACTTGGTATTATTAATAATGGTTGTTTATAAATTGTACTGTGTATAAATAATACTTGATTTTTTTATAAATATATCATACTTTAACTATCCCAGCGAGTATAATAGGTGAGTAAATATTTGATTAATTTGTCTTCACCTATTGTGACAACCCTACCAAAATAGGTAACAATTTTGCACGTTTTTAAGAAGCTTAATACTCTGTTCCGTTTACTCACTCATGTGGCATTACTCTGTGCCGTTTATTTCATCACCACTACTCTCCAAAACGGTGAAGTAAACTCAAAATATCATAAGCATTTGAGATTTACCCACTCGTACTGAGCCCGCGTGGTGGATTTTAGTCCATTCTCTCATAGAGCGGAGGCCTCTGTCCCAGCAGTGGAAACATTATAGGCTGATTATGCTATATATTTTACATCAGTAAAGTTATAGACCATTTAAAGGCGCTAGACGGTATAAACTCAACTACTACTAGACTCCTTTGGGTCTTATTTGACCCAAAGGTTGACTGGTAGAGAATGCCTTGTGGCATTAAGTCCGCCTATGTACCACTCTTGTACATGAAGTTTAAATAAATAAATAAATAAATAAATAAATATAAATTTAAATAAAAAATATCACTGTACATTACACACAGCGCCATCTAGTGCCACACAAGCAGGGCTTGTATCGTGGTAACCAGACAGTTGATATACTACATAATTATATAGTTTCTGTTTGTAAATATAATACATACTTATTATACATTTAAACATCCATGACTCGGAAACCAATGTCCATGCTCATCACACAAACATTTGCTCCTACCGGGATGAGTGTAAATTTCTGGCTGCTATTGAGAATTTCCTGTTTGAAGGATAAATGGTAAGAAAGGAGGTGTCTAATGAGCTGGCGAGTAATAGAGAGGTATGAAAGAAGAAGATATGCTGTCATCTACCTAGCCTTTTCCCAACTACAATGGGGTCGGCTTCCAGTATAACGGGATGCAGCTTAATACCAGTATTTTACATGGAGCGACTGCCTATCTGACCTCCACAACCCAGTTAATACTGGGTGATACGATACCTCTTGGTAAGACTGGTTGTCAGACTATTTGGGCCACTGACTACCTGTAACGACTGCCAAAGATGGAAAAATGACAACCGGGACCAACAGCTTAATGTGGTTTCCGAAGCACGGAGGAAACTCGGTATGTAAGGGTGGTCACCCATCCACATTTGGTATTTAGAGAGATTGTTGACTTAAATTACGTTCACAATAATAATGACGTGATGCTCACGGTTCGAAAGAAACTCAAGTTTTAGTAATATCTTATTCAAAACGTGAAAATAATAACTTAATTCCAAACACAAAAAAAAACTCACCAGGTTCTTCTGCTTCGTATCTTATCTTTTTTATTATACTTATCAAGCAGTTTCAATTTATCTTTTTCGTGATCTTTTATCTTTTAACAGCTTTCATTGAACGCTTCTCTTATCGAAATAAAGTTGATTGCGATAAAAGTGTAGACGGGCGACAGTTGAAAAAAAAAATCCCAGAAATATTTTTTACGAAGAGTTACTTAGTTTGATGTACAAAACGTTTAGTTTGCGGTAACGTGACGGGTACATTTTTACTTTGATTACAAAGTAAAAATGTACATCAAACCATCAATGTAAGTATTTATTACATGATGTACAGGTTGCAGGTCATACTTTTAATACAATTTCAATTTCAACTAAAACCTAAAGAAAACTTTAATTGGCAATAAAAAAGTGGCGAATCAGCATGTATCTATACTGTTGTAGGTACCGATATTTGCTTCCTCACCTTATGAACAATCTTCAATGAACCAAATAATCACCCTTTCCTACCTACAAGAATGGCATTTCACTTGTCTAAGCCAATCACAGCACAAACAGCATTCGAATTTGACAGTTACTTATATATCTACTTTCAAAACCGTCCTCAGAGAGTTCGAAAACAAAATGGCAACGGGTTTTTTCCCGCCCGTCTATAGAAGACAGGACTCCAATGTGTCCTAAGGCACTTTACACACTTACCTGCGAAGTAGTGTTCCGTGTACCGGATCTATCTGATAAATGGAATGATCAGGAAACAAGTGTGAACGAGGCAGAATCGCTCCAAGCTAACTTATAGTGTAGCTCGTAAATTCGTTTGAATATCTGTTTTTTTATTCTTTCAGTCTTTGAATTGGTTCGCTGTTTCGAATTGTAGAAAAGATTTTTACGATAGAATCGTTGTTTCTATTTGAATGCTGGAATTCCAATACTTATCGGGATGTAGGAGAGTTTTTAGCTGGAAAACATTTTATTTAAAGACAAAAAACCTTGCTATAGAAATTTCAGCTTCTTTTCATTTAGCTTATATCAATGCAGCAGCATTAAAAACTTCTCGCAAGCTTGGGATCTACTCTCAAATCTCTGTCTAAAATTTTATTTGCGTGGCTTTGCACAAAGTTATTTATCATAACATGCCTTTTAAAAGGTTTTTAAGTATAAAAAGGTAGGCTTGGTCGTCATTATATTATTCTTTGACGACCCGAATAGCGTAGCGGTAGCGAACCTGTCTTAAGTTCTTAGGGTCCCGGGTTCGAATCCTGGTAGGAGCAAATGTTTGTGGGATGAGCACGGACATTTGTTTCCGAGTCATAGATGTTTATAATAAGTATGTATTTACAAACAAAAAGAATCTATGTAGTATTTCAACTATCTGGTGTGTCTAAGCATCGTTGTTTGTGTGTGTGGCGCTGTGTGTAAAACACAGCGCCATCTAGTACACAGCATGTAGTAGCGCCATATAGTGTTCAGCGATATTTATTTTTGATTGATTTTTTTATTCAGTCATAAGTAGTAACGTCTAAACGGAGCCTTACGTCGCACACACAAAACGTCAAAAACCGTCTCCACCGTAAAAGGTGGGGGCGTAAATTTTAATAATGACGCAAAAGAAAACACCAGAACTTGCCTATAATGAAAACAAGGCTCCTCCCACGACATTACTCGCGACTGCACACAGAATAACGGGTTAAATTCTGAATAAATAAATAGTCGAGCACCTGCACACGGCATTTAAGTGGCCATTAGCTTCTCAAAATGCTATCATTGTTATTATAATTGTATTCTTATGGCTTGCGGGAGAACTGTTGACGTTTTTCAGCGTGCATTTATTTGGGACTTAAATTGGGAAGGTTACGCTAGAATTTCATAATAAGGTACTTAGGTCAAGTGGAGTCTGATGGTAGATACATGCCTCTTAGCAAGCTTATTCATTCATAGTATGTCTAGAAAATTGAATTTCTTAGAAATTGCACTGAATAGAGATTTTACGTAAAAATGGTCTTTACTAAGGGTGTGCTCAAGACTCATCATCATCTGCCTAGCCTTTTCCCACCTATGTTGGGGTCGGCTTCCAGTCTAACCGGATGCAGCTGAATACCAGTATTTTACATGGAGCGACTGCCTATTTGACCTCCACAACCCAGTTAATACTAGGAAATACGATACCACTTGGTAAGACTGGTGTCAGATTTTTGGGGCCACTGACTACCTATAACGACTGTCAAAGATGGACAAATGACAGCCGGGACCAATGGCTTAACGTGCTTTCCAAGGCACGGAGGAAACTCGGTATGTAAGGGTGGTCACCCATCCACAGACCAACCTAGGCAAGCATGGCTTAACCTAAAGATCGACCCAAGCGGCTGATAGATTTACAACGATAGATGATGATTGATTTCCCTGGTGACCTATAACACAGGCTTCTTCGAGAGCCTACTTCAGGCACAAGTCTCTTCCAATGGTGGAACACAACCTTATAAAAAACATTGTTAATCTTTAAGAACCAGTATTGTGAAGAGAGAATAAATAAATGAATTGAATTGAATTGTATTGAATGGATTAAAAATTAAAAATAATTACCTATTAAAAACCCGAAAATCTCGGGTAGGTACCCGGTTTTGGAAAAAACCCGAAACCAAAAACCCTTTATCAAATTCTACTGGTTCATAGAGAGATACTATATTCTTTACCTATCAGAAATCTCTCACGAATATTCTAATTGATGCACGCACAATAGTACACTTCAATGACTAAGTGCGGAAACCTAATCCCCATGATAGATATATTATTCTAATTAACTATATCGTTTGGTCCAGTAATTGCAAGCGACTGCTGAGCATGGTACTGGGTTCGATTCCCGGTCGAGCAAAGTGTTATTAGGTTTTATCTATAAGTAATTTCTTAGTATCTGTCTTCTCATTTCTTCAGTAGAAGTCACGGAGTTGATTTGTGGCCGGTTGATGGCAATTGGTTCGTTCCCTATTACTGGGAACTTAAACATAACAGGTGATCATATACATATACAGGGTTATTTGCAAAAAACACCAACAACCTCGCAGGAGTAGATTACTGACATCTTAAACAACAACATTTGTTCTACGACTTTTCCGAAAACAGACAAAAAAAAATCAACTCTCCATACATGTCCGAACAGCTGATGGAGTTTTCGGAAAAGTCGTAGAACAAATGTTGTTGTTTAAGATGTCAGTAATCTACTCCTGCGAGGTTGTTGGTGTTTTTTGCAAATAACCCTGTATATCAGTATTAGGATAGGAACCTACACCCTTTTAGAGTAAAAATAATAATCATTAATTCGCAGACGTCCATAGAAGTCCATAGAATTAGATTAGCAAATATTGTCATCAAAACATATTCATGAATTACAAAAAAGCACAATAACAAAAATAACATAATTGAAATACATCACAAATTACATAATAATGTCATAATAGAAATCCCTAATAACGCCCAATGTCTTAATGTGATGTAAACATTCTAATTTTAAGGTACGCCTAACATTGATCGCTATCCAGAATTTTCTTTTAAATTTTAATCCAACGTTTTTTTCCAGTAGTAATTTAAGTCGCCTCTCGATCTTGGCATTTTGTACATAACAGTATGACCGTATTATGCTAAACAACTCGAGGCAATTGCAGAGCGCCTCCGCTTGCATTCATGGGCCATTCTCGCTTCAATGGCGAATTACCATGGTAAATTGAACGAGCGAATTATGTGCCTACTCGCCTTTGCAAGGAAATTTGATGAATGTTTCAAGTTGATATGCTAGAATTGGAGATTTAGCATAGGATGTTTTGTAAGAAAAGAAAAACGTATTCTCTTATTTATTTTTGTAACAAGGAAAGAAATATTAGTCGTCATAATTGAATGAAAGGTTTTCATTTTGAGAATTAAAAAAACAGTTGCCAGGAACTCGGTAGATGGCGTTGAACTGACTACGTTACTAGGTGCCAAAGCCAAAACGCTTGAAAAAATACACGTCACATACCTATGCTCCTTGACTGACACTTTCGTTTGCATAAGCTTCCGAATAGGTCCAAGTGAAATTATGTGACGTTCTGTTCCTTGCAGTAACATACCAAAATCAACGCCATCTATCCAGCGAATAGGGAAGAGTTGAAAAAGAAAATCCCTCATTGATTAGAAATTGAAAGAAAATTAATATGTCTTCATTGACAAAGTTTGTTTACATAACATAACATCACGCCTGTAACCCCCGAAGGGTTAGTCAGAGATGTGCCAATTAGTACACATCCACATTTCGTCAGTTATGTTAAGTCCCAGGTAATAAAGGGCTATCCCATTGCCATCACCCGGGTACAAATCTAGACTCCGTGGCGACTACTGAGAAATTCCTGATGGATCAACTGGGAATCTAATCTAGTGACTTGTGGCCTCGTTACTATTAGCCCCTTCGTACACAAGGCTACTCAAATCGTAGAGACTCAACGATTTTAGTCTTCAACGCGAGTTGAAGTTCGTACACGAGTCTCGTCGAAGAACAAGTTCTTCGACGCGACTCGGTTACGAACTTCAATGGATTTGTATGTAAATCATAAATCGTTGAGTATCGAAGATTTGTGTAGCCTTGTGTATGGCGGGGCTTAGACTAACAAAACAATAAAAATGCTTGTTTAATAGACGAATTATAGTGCCTAATTGGTGAAACTATGGTTTAGAATTAGCAGAGTACATTATTTCTTTAGACCTATCCACTTTATGAGCATTAAATTGGCGTAAGCCATCAACGACAATGACTCCAATCTGTCAAACAGAGACATTTCAAATAACTTTTCGTAATAAACTCGTTTGAAGAAACCACATTAATTTAACTTCCATAAACTAATTGTATTTATCAGAATGCGTGGCGTTGAGTGAAGTTTTTATATCAGCTCAATTAGCGAGCAATTAAACACGTAAGTGGTACGTTAATTAATGGCTGTAAAATAATTAAGATAAGGTATTTCTGATCTTAAACTTTATTAATTGAACTTTCTTTACAAGAGAGTGAATGCTGGAAAATTCTTTGCTGATTGATAATTATATTAAGTGAAAGCTTTACTTGTTAATGTTTTTTTTGTAAAATACGTGGGAATATGTTAAAGGTATACAACTTGTAACGTTAAATACGCAAATCCCCAGACACCCTAAATTATTTTTAATTCATTTGACGTAATTCTAAGAGAAAACAAAACATTTAAAAAAAATCTTGGGTTTTATGTGCTGTTTTGGTTTTACTGGCAATTAGATTTACTGGTAAGACCTATGTATTATTATTCCACGTATGAGATTTTTTTTTTGGGCGACAACCATTTGTGTTTGTTTGTTTACCAATTTATGCGGGTTTGCGCACGTGATGGCTTGATCTACAATCTAATAAATAGACGGCAAAAAATTTAAATGAAGATTTTTTTGAAAAATGTGACGTGTGTGTGTGTGTGTGTTGATGTGTGTGTGTGTGATGTGTGTGTGTGTGTGATGTGTGTAAAAAAGTGGTTCAATTGATTCTGCTCGTGATTCTGATCAAACTGTTATCAGGTTTTGCGCATTTAACGTTATACGTTGTGTATTTAAAAAAAAAACGGTTAGATCTAGTGAAACGTTTAAGCTTGCAAGAAAATAATTATGACTTATTTAAGAACTTTATTATTCCTCACCAAGAGTTAAAACTACAATCAAAGATACGAGCTCAAAGGTAAAAGTCAGGAATAGACATAAAAACCATATCAGGGGCATTATTTTATCATTGGCTACACCACCTTCACAGCCACCATTGTTACTAATATCTCTATACAAGACTACCATACGTTAGATTGTCTTCTGCTTAGCAGGCCAGCTTTCAATCTAGATAGAAGTCACTGAATACCGGCAGTTTACGTGAAGCTACTACCTGTCCACCAAAATGCAGTAACTGGAAAATACGACACTCCCTACCACCCACCCTGACTCGCCTTCTACCTAACTTCTATACGTCACATAAACAAACGTTTAATTCAGTCCAGGGTCACTCCGAAACTATAAACCCGACATTTTCATTACATGCCCTAGATTTATTTACAAAGAGGTCATCTGAGAAAATGAGACTAGCAAACGGGGTTTGCAGAATGCTTCTTAAATGTACAGTTTCTAGTTGGACCGTGCTGAGTCGCCCGTTGATTGCAATGCAAGCCAGCAACATAACAGTTAGTGAATACATTTAGTCTGTTGATATTCAGCGATCTTTTAACGGTCAGATGGGTTGATGTTTATATGCATTCAGAATGGTGGGTTGCTGTCTAATGAATGGGTGTGTATGAGAGTGGATATAGTAGTTATTACTTATACGAACTGATAGACACTGATAGTGTTGTTTAGAAATTGTGAAATATATGATGCTTTCCTCATCATCATCATCATTTCAGTCCAAAGACGTCCACTGCTGGACATAGGCCTCCCTCAAGTGTCGCCACATTGACCCGTCCCTTGCGACTCGCATCCAACGGATTCCCGCAACCTTCACCACGTCATCGGTCCACCTAGTGGAAGGTCTTCCAACGTATCGTCTTCCGGTTCGCGAATGCTATCCTAAATGCAACTAAAGAGAAGAACAATGGCAGCCGTCTCCGAACCAATCTTCTTTATTAACTTTGTGCAGCCTAATAAAAAGTTAACGAAAAGTAAATCTCCATAGTTGCTTGATAATGTACTTTCATTGATGAATGCTTCGGAAATGAAGAGGCCCTTAAAAAGCGATCTTCTTTAAACTTAAATTCATTACAAATAAGTTTTTATATCGTTTGGAAATGCAGCAATGAAACAGCACACTACACGTAAATGTATTTATACAAGCATATAGATACTTATAGATCCTTCTCCAAAAACAAATGCCACCAGCATCGCAAAGAATTTTCGTTTGGACTATTTCACCGGCGTTGTCTTCCCAACTTATTATTCGTTCCAAACAGAGGGTGCCTCAAACACACCACTTAGACACCAAACAAGGGTGTATTAAGTGTGAGTTAAAATTTAAATTGATTCCACCCTCCCTTAGGAGAAAATTCAAATAGTGCATGGTGTGATCTGAAGCGGGAAACACTGTGTTTGTGGGATTCTTTTTCTGTAAATTGGACGCTTCGGGGCGTTTACACACAAAAAGAATGGGGAATTAGAATGTGTGTATATGTGTGGGTGGCGGGATGTACAAACGGCGATGACACGCTTCATTTGGCGAGGGAGTTGGCAACCTTGTGGCCAGAAACTATACAATATAGGGAGAGTGTTGATTGTGTGCGTGCAGGGGTTAGAGCGAAAGGATTGTAGGATATTTTCTGTAATCATACTTCTTCTCTAGGAATTAATTTGATCGGTATTGAAGTGATAGTCCAAATGGTAAACTTACGTATTTTATAATCATGATCAAATTATATCCAGGTAGGATGTAATTTAAGTATTATATGAACCAGGGGTATGATGCAAAACTTACTTTATTATACTAACCAATAAGTAAATGGTAATAAATATAAGATTAGTCATCGTGAACCTGTATGGTGTCACGTTGTCTAAGCGGTCGCATGCCGTGCCACTCATATGAATATCTCATGGTGCGACGTAAAACGCTTGAAATTGGTCCTGCATTCCAAAAACATTAAAAAGATACTGGCTTAGTTTCGTAATTATTCAAAAAAACCAAACCGCACAGAATATGTTTGAGCACGAAACACACAGCGGGATACCATTAAGTCCAAATCAGTTTAAAAAGATTCCCGTACAGAAATACCGTCGATCTAATTAGCAATTCTTCAGTAATTCAAAGGAAAAAATTCAAATTTCTGTTGCGGATCGTTTACCGCTGTACACAAGGCTCGCGAGGCAGATGAGTTGTAATATCATGCAAATTTCCACGAGTTCAAGTAGGGATGCGAAGAGGACGAAAAATCGAGTTCACTCGATACAATCGTTTCTTGCAAGTATAATTTGGAATCGAGAAGTGTGAAGAAGTGGAATTGATGATTGGAATTCGTCTTACTTGAATAACAAAAAAAAAAAATGGGCAAAATTAAATGTTAGTATGTAAAAATATGAACGGAACAATAAAAACTAAATTTTGCTTGAGGTTCTGAACTTCGCAATTCGTATAATGTAACCTGACTAGATTTTCAAGTCTTGATCTGAAATTAGCATTCAAGTTGGCTCGATTCCGAAACCCGTATTTATACGATTCACTTCACTAAGTTTAAGTATGAAATTCGTTTTATTTTTTCCTTTCATTTTCTTAGGGTTTTGGGTCATGTCGTAAAAATGCTTTTACATTCGTCTCGCTTACAATGTTAACAAAGGCTCGACTATTTTCCAAGCAGAATGCTTAATTGACTGAGAATTTTGGTACATTATACTTTTAAAATGAGGACCCTAATGGTTCCAAACAGCCTGTAATAGAATATGAGGCTGATACTGTATTATATTTAGCAGTTATCTTTTATGGGGGTCATCTGAAAGAAGCTTTTCTTTTCGAAGACACGATTAACGTGAACTTACTTTGAATTTCGAGCTATTTTTCGTACCTTCTATTTTTCACCGTAAAGAGAAAATCTTTGGCAACGAACAAATGTTTCTCTTACAAAGTAGAATGCAAAGTTTAGAGCTAAGTCGTAAAACGTGACTGAGGTAGAAAACTTGCGATGGATCATGTAATATTTTACATACTTAAAAAGCACAACTTGAAATCCTTATTCTGTCAAATTTTCGGATCGTAGGACCAAAAACCAAAAGTGTTCAAAACCAAAAACAGGCAAGTGACGTAACACACACATAAACGCATTTGCCCTTTTCGAAAGACGATGCCCTCAGCCATCTGCCCAAATCAATCTTAAATATTGAATTTACGTCGTAATCTGATGGAAACTTTTACGGGAAATGAGTTCTATTACATTTTAACGCAATTTGTATCGAGTTTTCACCTTCCAGCGTGTAGGTGGTACTTCAAACTTATAAACAGGGGGTTCCAAAATTTAATTGCAGACGTGAGATGAACGAGTTTTAATACGTAATATATTGTACAGTTATGATGTATTAATTTTGGAGATGTGCGAAGGTTTTTGTGTTGGAAAATTGTTCGTTTGGAATGATTTTGGCTTTGTTTTCATGGTTATCTGAATTTATTACTTTATTAAATTGAATTTATTTGTGTTTAGTAATAATAGAGTGTCTTGATTCCTGTTTGAAAAATTATCAATTAGTAATTGACTGTCGCGTTTGTGGTATCGTAACATACCGATTTCAAACCATTTTTTGTTGCAAGACTATTGTAGCAGAGCGCACAAATGCCAAGGTGTCTCAGAAATTTCAGTATCAGTTTCAGTTTCACCTCGAACACTCACAAGTTTTACCCACTAAATCGTCCCGATTTAAAATTGAAGCATATTTCATACTTCGTTTATCGTGTCTCATACATCATTTAAAAGCGATTTAACAATGGAAATCCTCGTCGCGTCGATACATTGACAGAGCGCAGTATATTCGCCTGCATTATTCCCAGCTTACAGCTGTAATCCCAATTTTCAACGGTTGGCAACACTTTTTCGGAATTCGACGGAGGATTAAAGCCGAGTGTTGCAAACTTTGGTCCTTTTAGACGGAGTTCTGTTTTTAAGTGTACACCTTATTAATTAGTTAAACCCTTCGTTTTGTGTTTCAAGTTTTAGGGGGCGTCTGATGTGCTTTTGTTATTTTGTAAAGGTTAGATTTTAAAGGGGTATGAATCTGTTTCACAACCAACTATTAAGTTACCGAAAACTTACTTGACCGATTTAATGCAAATTCTATTTCGTCGGAAGTCGTGAAATAGGACCCCAGTCATCATCATCATCATCATTTCAGCCAAAAGACGTCCACTGCTGAAAGGCCTCCCCCAAATATCACCACATTGACCGGTCCCGTGCGACTCACATTCAACGGATTCCCGCAACCTTCACCAGGTCATTGGGCCACCTAGTCGTTAGTCCTCATTGTGATGACTAAGATATACATTATTTTAAAACAGTTTGAAGTTTGTCTCTTTTGAACCTGAGACTGATCTTTATTCTGTTTGATAGTATAGTACAAAGCTGACAGATAAAAAAGAAAACCAACAGTATCTGCCAGAATACAGGTCCTTGTCAATTAACGAACTGTGTTTCCGGATAAGTAGTCTAGACACGAATGACACCGAATCAGTTTTTCAAGGTTTTTACCTTGAAAAACTGATTCGGTGTCATTCGTGTCTCGTTCATTTTTAACCGACTTCCAAAAGCACTCCTGCTTTTGGAAGTCGGTTAAAAATGAACGAACGTTCTCAATTCGTCGGAACCTTTGAGAGACTTCCAATAATGCTAAAAAGGCTGAGCTCATTGATTAGAAAATGTAGGTGCATTTACCTAAAACATAAAAAAAATATAATTTTCCGATAATTCTGATAAAGAAAATTACATTGTAAGTTAAATAAAGACATTAACCACAGCCTAAAATGGGCTATTTTTTTGCCACCGACCATCAGATTACACAAACGACTTAACTATTTACAAAATTACATTCCACAAGTCCGTATCCAAACTCAATCCATTCTTATTTGGCCTGTTTGGTTATCATAAATCTTTTGTTATCTTTACGAACGTTTTCCATTAACATTTTTATTCGGCATTTTACATTAACGTGCGCGTTTGCGTTAATGTTTTGCTTCGATAACTTTTTCGGATTGTGATTTCGTTTTTTCAGCCGTTGAATATTGTTATACCCAATAACAATATTTAACGGCTGAAAAAACCGATAAAACCATTTGCTAAAAGTAACTTTGGAAAAGAAATTATATTTTTTAACGTGCGTGGAACTGTTTTCATTTATTTACAAATTTCTTAGTGTCTAACCCAAAGCCTGGATTTGGGCACGACAAAAACTTTTTCAATATAGACGGCTTTGTTGTTCTAGTGGTCCTGGGTTCGATTCCCAGGTCGGGCAAAATGTAATTGGGCTTTTCCTAATTTCTCTGTAGAAGCCATGAAGTTCGGATTTGCGCCCGGTTGATGGCAATACCACACAAAGGACTAACATACATTGGACTTAAAACATAATTGGAGAAATGTCCACCTCTACCTAACCCTTTAGAGATTACAAGCGTGATAAATACACAGACATTACACACAGCGCCATCTAGTGCCACACTAAGCAAGGCTTGTGTCGTGGACACACGATAGTTGATATACTACATATATACTTTTTGTTTGTAAATACATAATTAATATACATATAAACATCCATGACTCGGAAACAAATGTCCATGCTCGTCACACAAAGATTTGCTTCTACCGGGACTCGAACTCGGGACCCTTTTTTTTTTTTTTTTTTTTTTGGGATGGGAAATCATCACGTGGCTTCTCCCACTCTGGGCGGAGCGGGAGGGAGTGTCAGACTCTTACTGACTAAAACCCATCCATGTTCCTTCCTCGCCCTTTATGTTCCGGGGCCGCGGTATCTCTTTCGAACAGGCCCGCAACCCCGGCAGGAACTCGGGACCCTAAGAACGCAATGCAGCCTCAATAGCGCCTCCAATATCATAGCGTCTTCAATATCAATAAAAAACAAACATCACGAAAGTTAATCATAACCAGTGAAACGCATTCTTCTGCTTGATCCATTCAAAAAGCAACCGTGATATTATGTTACGTTAAACCATTATACTTATTTTTCAAAGTAAACGCGATTACATGAGCTAAACGCGAGTTTTATAATTACTAAAAGAATATGATTCACTGCTGCTAAACAAGACCAGAAAAATATTCGATATTCTTCAGAATATATGCTAGCATGACAAGGTTTTGAAAACATGATACAATTAATTTGACTTGATAAAAAAAATCACGAACTTATTTCTAAAAATATCTTTCAAACAAAAAATTTACATACTAATATGTATGCGATCATTCAATTTTTTTGGGAAATAATTCTACAAGCAATATATTTGCATGATAGTGTTTTAGTTTTTAATCCAGTCAATAGTTTTTTTGTAAATCGATCGAAACCACTCATTTCGCGCTATTTGGCCCGCAGTGACTGACGTAACATAACAACCACTTTGTAGTGCAAGCTGATTGGAACTTTATTCTAACAGCATGTCAAACGAAGTTTGAACCACCACAAATAGAGTTGCTAATTTAGCTCGTCTAATCGCCATAAACAGCTAAAAATTTCTCAAACAATACCGACTTTCTTAATACTTTTGCCTTAAAACATGTTCGTTTACATATAGAGTCGTCTAAAGCGGCGGTTTTCTGGCACCGTTGTCCCGCCAGACGTCGTAATGGGGATGGGCTTGCGGCCGCCGAGTGGGGCTTACTCCACCTCACTTTATATCCAAAATGAAGCACCCGTTTAGATACTACTGCTGTGTGGAATATATTCACTACACTTCAACCTGAATTTTGGAGGGTTATAATTTAAATGAGTAAAGTATTTTGTGAGTAAATTTTACTATTAGAAAGGAAGTAAAGAAATTAATAATGCAAACATTTTATAAAAGTTTTGTCTGTCTCTCGGGGTAATATCCGAAACGGCTGGACCGATGTTGACCCGCGCTCATAATGACCGATAGCTGTTGTTATAAGATGTAACCTAGGTTACATTAAAACAAAAGTTAGGGTTTCCGGGCCAAAAAAAATTTAAACCTTAAAATATTTTTTTAATCATAATTTCACCCGGATGAAGCTCGCGGGCAACAGCTAGGAGCCTGACGTCAAAGTCTAAGCGTAATTCATCACATATTTCTAAACTCCGCTGCCTGACGCTAACCACTTACTGAGCATTTCAACAGAGCATAGCTTAGAACGTTCCGTACTAAGTAAATGGATTAAATGTCATTGTGATGTCGAAACGTAATCCACCCGCACCGTTTTAGCATTATTGGAACTGGAGGATCTTTTTATTTCGAACAGAAAGGTAACTTCCACAGCAGTTCTTTGTTTCAGCTAGTTAAACGGTTGAATAGAGATACAACTGTTGTTCTTTATTCTCACCTATCTTAGAAGTCTTGCATCTTTTGGAATGATAATTGTTCAATTTAATGTACGATTGGGAGAAGAGTTCTTGAAATATGACATATATTTTAAAGGATTAGCTGTAATTTTCTTTCAGGTCGACAAAATCATTACAAAGTCGCCTAAAACCATTGAGAACTCATAAGAAGAATACAATAAAACTATTAAATTATTATAAACTAGGTACTAGCCGATGCCGTAAAATTATATGCAATAACCTTTCTCTCGAATCACTCTATCGATTAAAAAAACCCGCAACAAAATCCGTTGCGTAGTTTTAAAGATCTAAGCATACATATAGACAGACAGACGCGGCGGGACACTTTGTTTTATAATATGCAGTGATTAAGTTATCGTTCACAGCACTAACATAATACCTAGAATTTATTTGGTCAGTCTTGAACATGAATTGAACTTGCCATGACTTCAACAAGCAAGCCAGGCGAAAACAAATGACAACCTATAAATCTAATTTCAAAATCCTGAAAGTACCTACGTCACAAAAACGTGTAACATAAAGCAAGTAACCTCTTGTCCATTTCCACGTCTCTACTGACCATTAGGGTAAAGCAAAACGGTTAATATACATAACTATAGAATGATAAAAGCCCTGCATAACAATGGTACGAACACATGAGAATGTTCTCTCTCACACAATTGTACTGCGTTAATTTTTTGTGTAGCACAGAGGCTTTTAGGGGACATTGATTAATAGTCCAAAGAGGCACATGTATCTCACTTTTTATTTCACAACCAGATAAACCCGACCTCCTTTTCCCCTCTCTGCCATTCCCAGTTTAAACAGATCGGGGGATTTATGAACTATGATCACAGGTCTGGTAAAGTTTGTTGGTTAGGTGTTTTCAAAAGTGCGTTCAGTTCGGTAGGAGAGCTCTAAAGGAAATCGCTTGTGTCATTGCCACATTATTAGTATTAAAGGCTTTTTGGTAGATAGTGCGGTGTGTGGTTTATATTTATTTCATTTTCAGGGTGGTGTATTGCAGTTCTTTTTTCACGAACAAAAAGGAAGTTTTACGTTCATTTTGCGAACTTTTGTTTTTAATAGAAATTCTTTCACATTTAACATGTTGTGCTGGTCTCATAATGGGACCAATGACCTCAAATCACACATGGAATGTTCACCACGTTTCCTAATGGGAGAATGGATCATAGTCTAGTTTTCCAAGCCATGTTTGTGTTAAACGTAAGTAAGTCAAAAACAACGTACAGTCAGCAAAAGAGTTAGGTATGCATGAAAGTCAGTAAAGATCGATATTTGTTATTTTTTCACGCAGAAAGGATTGAAATTGCAATAAACTTTTTCCATTTATAATAGTAGTAAGAAGATTGCTAGCATTTAAACTTAACTGTTTTGCTGACTGTACATTGTAATAGCATACGTATCTTGGTACTATGTATGCGGATGCCGATAGTTAGTATCCAAAATGGCGTTAAGATAAATCTAACTGTCCCAAATTTATTTACTTTTAGCAGTAATGTTATAGATACGTAGCCCTATAGTTTATCTTTGACATTATAAACGTTGTTTCTAAAACATACTGACGACCACAAACGACCCGAATTGCGCAGTGATATTGAGGCTGCCTTACGTTCTCAGGGTCCCGGGTTCGAATCCCGGTAGGAGCAAATGGTTGTATGATGAACATGTACATTTGTTTCCGAGTCATGGATGTTTATTTACTGGAAGTGGTTATATCTAGACATTAACACACAGCGCCATCTAGTGCCACACTAAGCAAGGCTTGTGTCGTGGATACCAGATAGTTGATATACTACATATTTATATACTTTTTGTTTGTAAATACAAACTTATTATACAAATACTCAAGTATTCGTACTCTTAATCTGACGACTCGATACGGCGTAGTGGTAGTGAAGCTGCCTCACGTTCATGGGGTCCTGGGTCCGAATCTCGGTAGGAGCAAATGGTTGTATGATGAACATGTACATTTGTTTCCGAGTCATGGATGTTTATTTACTGGAAGTGGTTATATCTAGACATTAACACACAGCGCCATCTAGTGCCACACTAAGCAAGGCTTGTGTCGTGGATACCAGATAGTTGATATACTACATATATACTTTTTGTTTGTAAATACATACTTATTATACATATTAACATCCATGACCCGGAAACAAATGTCCATGCTCATCACACAAACATTTGCTCCTACCGAGATTCGGACCCAGGACCCCATGAACGTGAGGCAGCTTCACTACCACTACGCCGTATCGAGTCGTCAGATTAAGAGTACGAATACTTGAGTATTTGTATAATAAGTATGTATTTACAAACAAAACGTATATATATGTAGTATATCAACTGTCTGGTGTCCACGACACAAGCCTTGCTTAGTGTGACACTAGATGGCGCTGTGTGTAATTTCCAACGACATTTATTTATTTATACTTTTTCGTTTCAATAAAAAGATTTGGAGCTTGCGAGCTTATTTAATCGTGAGGGGATAATCCTCAATTGTGGCTACTAAAAATACCTAAGACTAATGACCTAAACAGAACACAAACGGAAAAATAAACGAATTAAAATGGTGGAAAACATTTCATTAGGAAAAAAAAAAACAGTTAATGGTGTGATGTGAAAACGTTGAGATATTAAACCTGAAACAGATTTAGCTTACGTCACAGGTCGGGGAAATTAAGCCTTCGCTTTTTCTAACTTGTTTGTTTTTTTGCCCCATTTTCATAACGTAACGGCATCTACAATTTCTAGACTTACTACATGAAGGTCATAACGATCCGTAATATATAGCTAAAAACTTTAAGATTATAGAATTTGAATTCAAACTTCTACATACGTGTAATACGAAACTTGACGTCAAAAAAGAATACTTATTTCTAGTGCGATAAAGTGTAGTTAATATTATTTTGTATGAGAAATCTTAGCAGTGCTAGTTATCTCCGAAGAGTTAGGTTAAAGTGTATTTCCTAATTATGTTGTACACCCATATTTCGCTAGTTTAAGTACAATATAAAAGGGGGCGACCCTATTGCCATCAATTGGGCACAAATCCAATTTCCGCGGCTGCCACTGAGAATTCCCTGATGGAGAAACACTTTGCCCAACCTGGGAAGTGACTCCAGGGCCTCATGATCAGCAGTACGCTTACACCCACACAACGAGTGTAACGCTACATTTTCCTGGCTGGGAAAATGTAAGGCCATGTTAGGATCAAAAGAAAAATGGCAGAGGAAAGATGGTAAGATGAGATTTATTAGACTAGGGAAAGCCGAGGTACGATAGTGATCCAGGTCCAAAGCTCGCAGCTGGCAGAAGCCACTCGCCGCTGTGTCTGGCTCGCTTGCAGACGCGAACGTTGAAGAGTTCGAGGGCCGAGGGTTACTCGCCATCAGTGTCCAGGTTCTCAGTAGTAGTATAGTAGATGCCTTTTCAAGACCATCAGAGTCCAGGGGCTCTCAGCAGTAGTAGCAGCAGCAGGTTTTTAAGGCCGCCAGGACTTTAATAAGACGCAAGGGCTAGATTTCGCCGACTTAGCGACCACATCAAATAGTTCAGAGCAATTTCCAGCTTCTTGCCGGCTCGAGCACCAAAGGCAAACTGTAGCGGATCGGCTACGAGTGCTATGTAACGTTAGTTGACGGTCACGCGAGTTCTATGTTTTTTTTCACCCAAAAAGTGCTCAACGCTACTAAAAAAGTTTTTAATACAAAAATGCTGCCTGCTATTTCATACCAGCATCACTTCCCGTGGCGTAACCTACAGCTACCCTTATTCGGTTACTTTCCTCGGCCATTAAAAGCCGCAGATAAGCTGAGTTGCTGTCAACTGGTAACATCGTTAATTTCTGGGGAACTCCAGTTTTTATTGTGCGTAATTTTTCCTTGCCCGAGAAATATATTGCTCGTACCGTCGACATGTGACACAATGTACGCATTTATCTTTGAGAGAGCAATAAAAATTATGCTCCGTTGATTTTCTCCGGGCGATTAATTAAGTGCTTAAGCTTCGTACTTGAAGTTAGTTACTTGATTGTTAGTTTTTCTTGTTTTTCTTTTATTGGCCCATTAGAGAAGCTTATTAGTTTTGTTGTGATAGTTTCTTTGGTTCATAAAATGTCTATTGGCGTTAGTAGTCATAGTTTTGGTAATAGATATTTCTATTTGTTCTCAGCAGTAGTAGAGGTTGTACTATATATTTCATTACCTTCGTGATTTTAATTAAATATGTAGAGTGTAAAACACCTCTTGGCGAAGCCGAAAAGCACTTTGTTTTCCACATTTTTGCGATCTTTTTTCTAAACCATACCTGGGAACCTTCTAGTTACTGAGATTGGGGGTCAAAGTTCAAAAGTTCAAATTCCATCCATCAGCACGATGTTTTGAGTACAGTTCATTGAGTTTTACCATAAAATGTGATTTTTCACCCCAAAAAAAAAATCGATGCCGGCATAATTTTTTGTGTATAGTTAGTTGGTATGATGTACAGAATGCTTGGTTGACGGCTTCGTGATGAGTCTGTTTACACCTTGTATACATAAACAAAAAGTCTATGATTAAATACCAAAGAGAACGAACATTTTTGAAAGAAGAAACCTTCAATACCACTAACCTCTCAACATGAATCGAGCAAACCCACCTCTCAAACGCCGTAAACTAAAGAACAACTGTTCCATTTTCGAATCCTGGTTACCTGATGTTAAGGGAGCCTTCATATGTTAGGTACATATGAAGGCTCCCTTAACATGTACACAGCTTAAGGTTCAGATGCGCGCGTCTGTATCACGAAGTCCCGAGCTGTCCCGAAGGTATCCCTCCCCTCAGTACCGTTTTGACTGCCGGGGAGGGTGCACGCGTCTGGGCGGAAAATCCGCCCACGGAAAATTCGTAAAGCCGGTAAATTTTTTGTTAGTGCTGTGTTGTGGGACGAATTTGTGATTGGACTTGTTGTGTTTTACACGGATCTGTTGGATTGGTGTAAGTATTTTTTTCTTATTGTATTATTTTTTATTCTGGAAAATTATTTTTCGTTGAAAGGTATTAAAAAAATCCGTTCAACGAAAAATATTTTAATCACCACTTTAAGTTATCGTACTATTAGTACCAAACGTTCTTTTTATGAAAGGATTTCTAGGCATGATCATTGCATCCAATGAGATTTTAGTTGGAAAAATATGAAATACAAAATTCAAACAAGAAAAATAATTTAAAAAAAATATTCACCATGTCTAAAAGTAATTACTCTATCCCATAAACGAAAGCTCATTAACAAATAAATGAAACTGCATTTTATTGCTTGTACAAACAATAATTATAAAGTTTCGCGTGGTTACGACGAATAAAGGTGTAAAGCGTAGCGTGATATTATTTGAGAATGGATAGTTAAATAAAATTTATAGGCCACTACTATAATTGCTACTATGATTACTTAAACATGTGTATTTTATGTAAATTTCTCAAAGTACCTAGCAGTTATCACCTGTCAATTAAAGTTCTAATTGTATTTAATCGATCGTTAATTTACATGACTTAAAAAAACGAATTGATAAAAATATTCTAATTGCATATGTATTAAAAATAAGAAGGTACCTTTATTAAAAAAGTAAATAGTGTGGTATCAAAAATCCAGAAAAACTGACTATATCAAAAGTATTTTTATTACAAGCATGGCCGGTACAACGCATGTTTATATTTAATTTGACAATGAAAACAGAATTTGCAACCGTCTCACTGAACTTAATTCGAAAGGGTGCAACTGTATAAAGCAAATGTGTTTGATCGTGGGTATTAAATTCAATATTTGAAGGAATTAAAAACCGCATTAGCTGGCCTACATCAATAGTTTTGTATAAACATAGCAGCGACCACACGCAAGTTAAATTAAATGTCTTTTGTAAATAAAATTCAAATAAAATTAAAAACATGTAAAAAAAGGTACAAAACTGCACCTCACGCAACACGACCCAACATTTAAACTCTTTTCGTGAACACAAAAGCCAGGGTCATCGCCAAACAAAAATAACCCTCAAAGATCCGACTCACGATTATTCAAATATTATTCTTAAACCCTATCTGTTTCGCTTGTACCAACAACTGTCTAACACGAATTTTAAAAAGAGAAACATAAATTACTGGGACGCTTTCGAACGCGACAGTACCGGACACAGACTATCAGGAATAAAGTCATTTAAATCTATTGTCATCTTTGGTGTATCACTGAAGAAAACAACAAGGAAATGTTGCTTAAAAAACTCTTGTTGTTTGAAAATCAACCTTGTTTCTCTAACTTTTGGGATGATGAATAAAAAATCGGACGTATCGTGATAGTTGTTATAGTACAAAGAGGTAGCGATAAAACAGATAGCGGGCACAAAAGGCTATAACAAAAGATATTATTGCGTATAAATATAGCTAACGTTTATGTATACTACATCGTGTACATTCATTATTTGGTTGTTATAGTCCTGTTGCTAATGGGCCAATACCAATTAACCTAAGGCATTAGGTATTTTCCCTTTTGTTTTTTATTTACTCTGACTTTGTTTGCTTTGACTCTTTTTCCAAATCGTTTTTTAATTCTCTGATAACTTGTACTTTCAAAAACATAATGAAAATTCTGAATAATCTCTTTCTTAACTAGATTTAATTTTATGTCATAATATTATTAAAAATAAATGTTTTGTTAAATAAGGGCCAGGCACATTTTTATGAAACAAAACAGTTAAATTACGGATTCCGTAAATTTTATTCCTTAAGGACTATTAAACACTTATTTGACAAAATGGCCGTTTCAATTTAGCTTAAATGAAGGGACAATATATTACTTTTTATCATCTTCCACATCAAGCGGGTATCTATTACGAAATTGCGATTTGATAAATCGCCAAACATTATTATGGGCGGCGAAAGAAATGGACTCGCTCAACTTGAAACAGTACTGAATATCCCCTTATATTTCACCAAAAAGAACTTTATGAGATTCAGAATAAAGTCCGGTTTCAGTTAAAGGTAGTTCGACCATGTAAAATAAATATTATGAAAGTAATAGGAAAACATTATGCTACGGATACTGTGATGAAAGCGGTCCCTTTTAATAAACTGAAGACTTTCTGAAGATTGACTGAAGGTTGAATATTAGGAAATGGGTCTTAGGCGTAGTAGGAAGAGTACGTTTTCCTTTCTCGTGTGGTTAGTGTCTAAACAGGGCTGGCTGTCTCGACATAGATAGCGACAAAATCGCTAACTTTCGATCGCTGATTACTAAAGAATAAATTCGGTTGCAATAATGATGCTTGCGAGAAACGCATCTAGGTTATAGAGACTTTCATTTTTCGGAAGCATCATTATTGCAATCGAATTTATTCTTTGAAAGTTTTGTCGTTATCTCTGTCGAGACTGCCGGCCCTGGTGTCAAAGTTTTTATGCTAGCTATGGGCTATTTGACTTTACATGTTGTCGAGAAATATCTCTCAGGCATGCTGGTTTCCTCGCGATGTTTATTCCTTTTCACCGAAGCAAGTGTTATACGTAATACGATACGCAAATTAATCCGGAGACTCTCGAACTGGAGACCAATGACTTGGCATTTCGACGGTCACAGCACTTAGCTATGAACTGTTTTTGAAATACGAAAATACTCGTACGATGAAGTTTTTCTATATTCAGCCTTTTAAATACAGCGTTAAAATATGCAATGAATTTTACTTTGCGTAAGAAGGTCAAAGTTCTGAACGTTTTACCTTTTACGGAAAAGCAAAAGTTCGGGCCAAATATAAGTTCAACAAAACATTGATTTAGGTAGCGGCTATTTTTATAAAATTGTTTCTTTGGGAACCTTTACGTAATCTGTACGGGTTTTGGCCTTTCTTTTGCGTAAGTGCTACGTTGATAGGTAAACGGTCTGTTGTTTTAAATTTACTTTTAGAAAAAAGGACTCGTTTCCTCTTCTTGGTTTTATTTCTTTCTTACTTTCTCTGATTGTAAGAGATAGTTTCCGGGTAACCAAACTGTTTTATAAAATTTGAAAATAACAATAGCAGGAAGAACATGACTTTGTTCTTTGATGCTATTTGAAGTCTTATTTCAGATCATTACCAGCCTTGACGCGGATTGTCTTTTCTGATTGTAAAAAAGATAAAACCAACATTATGGTTATGAGAGCAACCAAATGAGCATAACAATTGAGCAATTATGTGAGTTGTGAGTCGCGCTTTTTGAGTCTAATAAATTACGTTACTTACAGTTTCCTAAACATGCCTGGTTTGTCACACTAGGGAGTAAAATGAGTTCAGGAATAATTACACTCCATTGCCCTAACCAAAGGCTACAATTGACTAATGTCCCTTTCGCCCATCACCTGCAGGACATATGACGATACGTAACGTTTGCTTTTTCAAAACGAAAGTTTAAGAATTGCACTCGGAAGGCTCTAAGCAAAATTGTAATAATAAAATACCTTCCTGGCATAAATTCTAAGCAAAGATTCTCTAAGCTACATTTTCAGCAGCCACATCCTTTTATCACAGCAAAAATAAATATCTCAGGAAAACACAAAACAAATTACTATCCCACGCAAAAATCCATCTTCGAAATCCTTTCTTAGAGAAAAGTAAAACATCTATGGCAAGCGTGCCTGTAAATCATAAGCAGTGTTTTCTTTAGGAAAGAAAGCGGATAGCGTGAGGCACCCCTTGGTCTTTCCACGTCGCACGCGATACCAAAATTTTCTTCCACATTACGTAGCAAGTTTTCTCACGGTGGTATGTATGACGTGGCTAAATTATGGCGTTGATAGTCATTTGTTAGAACTTAGATAGAAGTTTCGTTATTAATTGGTTGGTCATCTTCGTTGTTAGGAAAGTTTTGTTAGAGTTCAGCAAAGTGGTTGTGTTGTTAGTCTTTTGATGATAGTTTTCATGTCCGTGGTTAATAGGAGTTTTAAATACCCGCTGCTAGTGTGAACAAAGGAGGATATTATATAATTGGTCTTAAAAAACATGCGGGGTCTTTGGGAACTGCCGAATAGAAGTGAAAAGCTTTCGCTTCAAAAATGGTAGCCGATCCACTACGGCGTTGAATCGGCTACGAGTGCTACGAAAACGTACGTGACGATCACGCGAGTTACATGATGTTTGTTCGCTCCAAAATGATAACAGTGGAAAAGGTATGCAAATGAGACGCCAGCTTGCATATTGGACATGGTGGAACAAACTTTATTCTAGTTGATTTTTTTTGTTATGGCGGACTTCAAGTTTTACAGCTTTTTCATGGAGGTAGTAAGTGGTGTGATTATTTTAGAAAGACCACTAGTGAATAAATACCAATATATGTGTGATTAAAGAGACATTTTTTTTGGGCCAAGTTTGTAGTTGCATTTATTATTCATACTAGCTTCTGTCAGCGGCTTCGCCCGCGTGAAGTTTGATTATTGTCCCATGGGATCTTACTACCGGAATAAAATGTATCCTATGTTTTATGTGGGTCATAGCGTGATGATATAAACGTAAGAGTAAACAAATATAATAATAACAAATCTCCGAACTGCTAAGCTATCGGGAGTTACACGTGTTATTGTGAGTCAACTATAAAAGATAGACATATGCTGTCTTGGGATATTTTTTATATAATTTTATGTGGAATATTTCCGTTATACATGATTTCTATGTAGCTTTAACCATTAAGGCTGCACACGCGACGGAAGCTAAAAAAACCAAGTAACTTCTCCCGTTTTCCCAACATTTCCTTTCACTGCTCTGCTCCTATTAATGGTAGCGTGATGAAAAGTATACTATTACCTGCTCAGGAGTATGTAGAATAATTGTACCAAGTTTCGTTAAAATCCGTCGAGTAGTTTTTTTTTCTATAAATAACATACAGACAGACAGACAGACAGACAGACAAAAATTTTACTGATTGCATTTTTGGCATCAGTATCGATCACTAATCACCCCCCGATAGTTATTTTGTAAATATATTTCATGTACAGAATTGACCTCTCTACAGATTTATTATAAGTATAGATTACACCAAAAAAAGTAACCATTTTACTATAGTATTAAACGAAATATTACATAGAAATGAAACCAAAATCTTAAAATCATAATAAATAAGCTATGTTATGATATTTTTTGCGAGTCAAATCATTCCAGTTGTGGTCAATGTCATTTGACAGGAAATACTTACGTGAATAGTGGCGTTTTATCCGTTTACAAATAAAAGTACGGAACCTTAAAAAAATAATCTCCTTTCATCCAAATCCGTTTAGTCGTTTTTGAATGAAAGAGTAACTTACAAACATACATACATACAAACTATCACCTTTATAATATTAGTGTGATCTCCTGCAACCCCTACATGTACCAAAACTTCCAGGTACTACTCTAATTGAACGGTACATCAAACAGTTTATTACAAAACTTTTCTTGTGAACATACAAGGACTCGGAGGGGGCATAGATTGGACGATGTGTTAATTTGTCCTGTCATGCGATGACTAACAACAATGTACAGATTGTGAGGGTCGCCGGTCCTCACGGAGGTCCGTCACTCCTCACAAAAGGTACGCACGCAATTACGTTTTGCGTGTAAAAGAAAAAAAAGTGGTCTTCTAATCACTTTTGGATGTATTTCTTTTGGAAAAGTCTGATTGATGGCGTGCTTATTTTTTGTGTGTGGGGGATAGGGATGGGGTAATTACTTAATCGAGGATTTGGATCGTATCTGTTCGTGTGTGTTTTCAGGAGTTTTATGAGTTCTTTTGTTTATATTGCAAGAGATATTGATGCGCAGACTGGTGATATAAACAGGAGGAGCTCGTAGCTATATAATAACAGCCGCTCGGGCCAATCTTAAGGTTAAGCCGTTCTTGCCTAGGTTGGTCTGTGGATGGGTGACCACCCTTTCATACCGGGTTTCCTCCGTGCCTCAGAAAACACGTTAAGCTGTTGGTCCCAGCTGTCATTTGTCCATCTTTGACAGCTTCAACACGTAGTCAGTGGCCCAAAAAGTCTGACAACCAGTCTTACACCAAGTCACCAAGTGGTATAGTATTATCCAGTATTAACTGTGTTGTGGAGGTCAGATAGGCAGTCGCTCCGTATTAAATACCGATATTCAGCTGCATCCGGTTAGACTAGAAGCCGACCCGTTTTTTTTTCTTAGCCTGTCATGTGGCCCACTGCTGGGCAAAGGCCTCCCCTTTCTCCTAAAACACAATGGTTTTTTTTATTATTTATATTAAAAACAAATACAGCCCTGCGTTGTATTTTTATCAGCTTATTTTAAAATACCAACTGTTTCATACAAAAGTGCAATATAAAAGTGCAACTTCAAGAAATATGGATCAGTAGTTTTTTGCATATTAAGATTTCATAAAAATCATCTAATTTGCACCATTTTGGTCTATGTAAAGTAATCATATCATAAATCGCCTTCAAAATTTTATGGATATTTCTATTGAACCCCTCTGAAATAAATCCAGGCAGTTAACCCTGCACCCAACAAATCAATGTACAAAATCAAACATTTAACCCGTAAAATTCCCAGCCGTAAAATAGCTTAATTGTCAAAAGCCAACAACATAAAACATACAAAATGCATTTACAAAAGGTCAAGGCAACGCCAAACTAAACGTGAACGTGCCAATTAGATTAGCCTGAACGCTCGTCGCCCGTAAATTGTTGAGAAGGGGTGTCTGTCCAATTGTCTGTCCCTGTCTTTCCCCTAGACATCGAGAGGGACACAGTTACGGTAATTAGGCTAGGGCTGTGGTTAGGTTTACGAGTTTACTCAGTCGCTCTGCCTCTATTACTGAAATTTTTTACGTAAATTATCCTTAATTGCTTTTAATTGCTTTAAGGAGTTGCGTTTTGATGCTTTTTTGTTTTGATGCTGATCATACCTAATCTATACTCTAAACAGAATAGTTTGTTTGTTTGGGTGAACTTACTAATCTCAAGAACTACTGGTTCAAATCGTAAAATTATTTTTGCGTTGGATAGTCCATTTATCGAGGAAGACTATAGGCTATGAAGCATCACGCTATGACCAATGGGAGCGGAGCAGCAATAAGAAATGTTACAAGCGGGAAAAAAGCTTCCGTTGAGCAGGCGATGCGTTGCGATATCAAAACTACACGCGAACAAAGTTGCGGGCAGAAGCTAGTTGTTTATATAGTAGTTCTAGTCTAGTGCTGTGAACGTCTCGAGTCGTCTCGGGTTCAAACCCAAGACACGCACATCACATTAGATTTTTCAGATTCAGGGCATTGCATAATAATTATCTCTTGCTCCGGTGAAGGAAAACATCGTGAGGAAACCAGCATGCTTGATAGATATTTCTCGACGTCATGTAATGCCATGTTAGACACTCTGACACCAGGTTAGGCATTAACCACACGACAAAGAAAGTTTTTATTTATTTAAGGATCTCCAACAAAAGATATGAACAAAGTATTTTTAGTTCATGGAAATCACAAAGTATGAGGTAGGTGTACTCTTCACTTGTAGCAGCATTCACAATTAAGTTAACAAATTGAGCCCCTATCAAAAAAATACAAATAAAGGCAATCAAAAATGACAAAACATATACAGTAATTTAGGTAGGATATAAAAACATAGAAAAATAAATAAAATGATTCAAGTTGATATTGATTCTTATGATATTTTTTTTTTTTTAATTATACTATCCTATTTTTTAAAACACATATAAACTAAAAAATATACGATTTCATTCCTAACATTAAAATAAATTTTAACGTAATATAATCTTTTTAATTTTGCCATTTTTTCTACTCTACATGAACCGTTTACCGTAATAATTGTAAGAAAGAATCGAAAAAAAGGTAGTAAGAGAGACGTTTTATTAGTACTAAAGCCTAATAAAGTCGGCAATAAATCCATCAATGATTGTCTGAAAAGTCTTTATTTAAATCCTTTGTCTCCTTAGTAATACTAATGTTCATAAATCACGTTCAATGTATTCTAAAGCCTCTTTACTGCTCAAAAACCTTTGCAAAAAGGAACAATCGAACCTTCTTACAATTAATTCGTTCCGTGTCGCGGTAAAAATATTTTGTCCACTTTAGTCCACTAGCAAACCATTGTAAACTCATTTGACACCCATGAAGCAGTTTTGGGAATCGTATGTCCCAACAATGGGTCAATAATTGTGTTACCAGCGTAATAATGTAACATTGTAAAAGACCATTGTTTACACAGAAGCGGTTACAGTCGGCCATCATGATTTAAAATGTTGTGTTCCCGCTAACTTGATTAGAGGATAAGATACCTTATTGTGTTCGCTTAGAGTGTAATGTTGATTGATGGTAGACAAATGTATTTGCATTCTGACGCGTGTACAGGACCCTTGTGATTTATATTCGTCTTTTGTTTTTGGCTGCTTAGCTAGCATCAGTATCTATGGCGGAGTCTTGGAAGGTCGTTATTCTTGCATTGTACCAACACTATTGTCTCCAAAATGACATCGTTAGGGACTGCAGCGGGTGGTCGTGTCCATTGAAATTCTATTGGCGTGATGATAAATCATCTGTTATTAGAAACGATTCGTTTAATTATTTCGATTACAACAGGTGACATTTTTATGTTAATCGAACCATTTCTTATCACTCCGCTCTTAAGCGGTAACGTACGCTTTATGAGTTTAAAGCGCTTTAGAAATTGAATTATGAATGCAGGCAGCGAATCGAAAGAAACTTTTCGAATCGATAAAAATTGAAATAGTTTCGTTCAAAAATCGAACGTTTTGTATTTTATTGATTCACGTTTGAAAAAGGTTCCATTCACTTTTTTCTTTTTCGTACAGAATTAAGTGTCAACGTTGATATATTGCACTAAAGACAACAAAGGGAATTCACGTCCGTTTGTCAAAATAAAACGACATCGACCTACGTGTAACATGGGGACATCACACATCAAAAACCCCATATATGGCTAAAATAAATCACCAATGTACCACTATGTATAGAAATAACTATTTTACTCTATGTCCAAAAAGGTGCTGTGGAAATGAAACGGGCCAAGCGCGAATCGAGCTCGTACGCGAAGGGTTCCGTACAAAACGCCGAAAAAGAAGTTGCTTTTTCTTGTACACGGTCCCCGACAACCCTCAAGTTTAACTTTTTTTTTTGTATTTTATTTTTTAGTAAAAGAAACGAAATTTTTCTAGTGCCCTGTTATTACGGTAAAAAATACAGCTCTGTGACAAATGGACAGACAGACAGACAGCGAAGACATAGTAATAGGGTCCCGGTTGGCACCTTTTGGTTACGGAACCCTAGAAAGGTATATTATTGTTAGAAATGTATAGTTGTGATCGATCCTAAAGCTTATTACAAAACCGAAGTCGTATTGTTGCCCGGAGACGGGTGATCTGTGATGTCGTCTATTGTCCGTGGTCGGTGTTGAACAATAAGTGACCATCGAGAATAGACTCTTTGTCGATGGCAGCTGTGTTTTTATAGAGGATGTCTATCGGACCGAGATGGGATATGTTCTTTGAAAGCTAGTATTGAATAGTGACGCTGATAGTTCAACTAAAATTGATGTTGGCAGTATTTTAAAGTTTTTGAGACGTTGAATGTTTTTTGTGTCTTGTTTTATAGTGTGCATACAAATATTTCTACTAATAAAAGACAATTCTCTTCATCTATAAACAGATATAAAAAATATTTAAAATTCGGCTCTGCCTACTCACATAATTATGTATTGGTTGTTGGCAAGGCGAACCCACTATCGAATGCCGTCTAACTTCAACCCTCAAAATTTAACAACACTATTAACTCCACATAATTTGCTCATACGACGAAAAATAATGACCTGCACTCTATCTCAAAAACATGAGCCAAATAGCCTCTTGAGTTTAACGAAGCACGCAATGTAGAATTAAAATGGGCAAGTGAATGTAGAGACAGAATTAAAACGGGCTAGTGAAGTGCCCACTAAAAGATTTCACGGGCATTCGCAGTTAACACCTTCCTTTAATGAGTTGGTAGTGAAACTTTGGAAGGCTTCCAGGCTGTCTTCTAAACAGTAGGACTTGACCAATGCAAGGATTATTGTGTTTACTATCAACGTTGGCAAAGCACCAGTTTTTATTTTAATTATGAAATGTTGACTTGCAATACATCAATCAGAATTTGGTTGATGTATTGCAAGTCAATACGTGGTGTTTTGTAAGTGGTCCGATTTGTCATTTACTGGACTATTCCTGTAATGTTAGGAATAGTATTATCAAACAGTAAAATCAAACATATTTACTAGTCTTGTAAATACAGTGAAACCTGGTTAAGTGGGACCTGGATAAGTGAGAAACCTCAGCTGGAACTGATGCTGAGATCCCGACATTTTTGCCTGGATATCTGAGACACGTTAAGTGAAACCAATTTGCAGGTCCCTTGAAAGTCCCAGTTATCCAGGTTTCACTGTATTTGCGTGGGGTTCTAGAAACTAAATAGAAATACTGTGTAGAAAAATAAAAACACAAAGCCAATTCCATCCATGGAACTGAACGCGATTAGTACGCAGCTTTTTTTTTTTTTTTTTTTTAAGGATGGGAAATCATCAAATGACCCCCCTCCCCACTCTGGGCGGAGCGGGAGGGAGTGCCAGACTCTTACTGACTAAAAACCATCCATGTTCCTTCCTCGCCTTTTACGTTCCGGGGCCGCGGTATCTCTTTCGAACAGGCCCGCAACCCATTAGTACGCATCTAAACCACGCTGAAGTCAATACCAGTATCTCAGTCACGAAACTGACTGCTTTTGTACATCCAGAAGTCATACTCTAGAATAATCTAATCATTGCTTTAACTCCGAAGATATTTTTCTCGGTTTCTTTTGAAGCCAAGTCACGGACATATAAACCATGACACCAAGTGAAGCACTTACCACAATATCAAGAAGTACTTACATTGCACTTAGTTCACGACCAATCTAAATAACTACATAGCTGACTTGCACTCTATACAACAAAGCTACCTAACAAAAATGTATATTACTTATATTAACAAGAAAATCTTTATGTAAAACTGAGTAAAACGTCTGCGCTAATAAAATATCACTTTACATTTGTGTCACATAATAACATGTCTCCGAACTCCTTTTACATTATTACATGTATGCATTAGTAAGATAAAAGCCAGTTTCACCAAAATGTGAGCTGGCACATTCTGAATATTTTCTCTATTTACTTGTAAGTTAGAAGCTGAAACATTTTTGTGGAGGAGGCAATTTATGCAAGTAAGTTCTTTTCAGTCAGGATGTTTTCAGTTGACTGATTTGAAAACTGCACTAAAATAAATTGAAAGAATGTGCCACTACGTGTTTCGGTGGTTTTTTTTTTTATAACACTACTAAATTGTTTTTTTTGTGATCCTAAGCATCTAACAAATTAATTCAACACGTTAAAACTCACCATCCAAGATAGACCTGGAAATAGTGAATGTTATACTCATAAATTATATTTATTCAGCAAGTAAATTTTTCCATACAATTTTACTCGTAATTTTTTTTAAACTAGATGGGGCCAAGATTTCGTACCTGACTACTTTGGGAAGAAATAGCCGAAATAAACTCAGAGGTACGCTTTTGATGTCTAGACAATCTTGCTTAATTCACATGAGGACTACTTACTATTTGGTTTCACGCCAGTAAACAGGAATGTGATTTTTATAAGAGTCAAATAGAAACTTTCTAAAAACTTTAACAATTTATTATAGGTTTTAATTAGCAATTTATTATAATAATTAAATTTATGATTACGTAACTACGTGTAAGCAAGACATTACGCTAAACAAAAGACCAACATAAATATCAATCAAATGAAATTGTTGCACTTTCAACGAAATTAATTTTCATAAAATTCGTCTCACTCATAAAATTAACTACCTAAGTTGAAAATTTCGCACGCGTCAACTTAAGTCGCGAAGTATTCGATGCTCGACGACTCGACTTTGAGCAGTTGAGCATAGTTGAGCATTAACAAGTTGGTCGTTCGTTTATTGAGTCGGTACTGAAACAAGCCGCTTAGTTTTCAGTATCGGAGCGTGAAATTGCATTAAATAATTAGCTCGATAGCTAATTAACTAAAATTACAGTGCTTTTAACTGGTCATTAGTTGCTTTATAAAATGAATAATGTGTAGGCTTAATTGAAACTTAGTATTTATGCTAAAATAGTAGCCTTATTTTGTTTTTTGTTTTCGTTAGCCTATTCTATCCCGTGTTAGTTATAGTAGCCCTATTTTGTTAGGAAGAGAAAAACCTAAGTAATCAATTCTCAAAAAAATAGTCAAGTCGGTACGACTAGGTATCATATATTTTTAAGATTAGGGGTCAATTTCCAGTTGAACCGAATGTAGATGATTACCAGTATTTTACATGGAACGCTTACCTATCCGACCTCCACAACCCAGTCAACTACTGGTAAAAATCGTATGTTCAGCACCGACGCTTCGAGAAAATACTGGTATTCAGCTGCATTTAGTTAGACTGGAAGCCGACCCTAACGTTGTTGGAAAATGGCTAGGCAGAAGATGATGAAGATGATAGCTTGATCAAAAATCTCAGTATGGTGCAAAATTATTATCCCTGTAAGAGGGAGTGTATGTTAATGGCCCAGTGCGGGTTGATAGATCTCACAATATGTCTTCGTATGTATTTTTGATTCTCCGACATGTAACCTTCCTTTATTATCTTATCTTTGTCTTTTTAGTGAGCTTTAGTAATTTATCAAAAGTAGCATTCTCATGAGCTGTGGGCCAAACTAGCCACGTTCTGGTACCTGATCAATGCAGCCAGAAGGCGTTGCGGCAGGATTCGCAGAGGCAGGAGAAGTAATTTGATGTTATCCGATCCGAAAAAAAAAATGGATTCGAAGAAGACCAGAGCTGGATAAAACCAACGACATGTGGTCCATATTAGCCCTGGGTCGAACCAACTGGAAGTCATTGCCGGGCCTTTGCCCAGAAGTGGGATGATGCAGGCTAGCAGTTATCATTTTCAATAAAATGCTTCATCATCAGCCAGTAATGACCGGCCTCCTATATATGAGGGAATGGACTATAATCCACCACGCGGGCCCAGCGCGGATTGATAGATGTCACATGTCTTCGAATTGGTTCTAGAACATGCCGGTTTCCCGTTTTGAGAGCAGTGGCAATAAAATAAGTTATACAAAGTACTGCGCGCCTGCCTGGGTTCGAACACACGACTTACTGCTTATGAGTCGAGGCCGCCACCACTGGGCCACCGCTCTCAAATCTATCTTCAATAAAATGTCTGCTGGGATCTAATATCGTGAAAGCTACGAAATAATTTTAGTGTCAGTATAACACGCATCCGTCCCATACTTCCTCGATCTCCTAGTTAAGTTTAAAAATAATTGTATTCATGAAGACATCGAAAGTTTAAATTGTTGCTTATCTTTCAAAATAAATCGTTACCGCTTTTAGATTAGAAACTTTTGTCGAATTAAGTTTTAATTAACTTTTCAGGGAACATTAATTAAATTATCCGAGCTACTTAAGGTACTGTTTAATTTTACAGAAAATGTACCTGTCTGATGTCTGATTGAACAAAGTTTGATAATTCCGTGGGACAGTGGGCAGTCCTTTGTTTGAAAATAGGTAACTGAATAAACTAAAATGTAGGTTACTGAAACTGTGAATTTATCATTTTAATATCGCAACTTCGGTTTAAACGCGAATTTTTTGGATTATTATTTCTGCACTCACTTTCACAAGGTTAGTATACCTTTTTTTTTGTGATGGGAAATCATCAAATGACTTCTCCCACTCTGGGCGGAGCGGGAGGGAGTGTCAGACTCTTACTGACTAAAAACCCTTTCATGTTCCTTCCTCGCCCTTTATGTTCCGGGGCCGCGGTATCTCTTTCGAACAGGCCCGCAACCCAAGGTTAGTATACCTTAATTTGTAACATTTTATATAATTTAGTTGATATTAAACATATTTCTCTCCTTCTGAATTTAATAAAAGATTTGTTAGTTAAATGTTCCTCTGATTTTTTCAACAATAAAAGCCTAAATTACGCCTTACAATATCAGATATCTACCTATCAAAGTCCCGTCGAAATCGGTCCTGCGGTTTAAAAAAATAGCTGGAACAAAAAGACACACATCTTTTGCTAAAAGTACCTCAGACACTCAAATATTGTACTCAGTTTTTGGTTAATCCTTTAAGATACTGCAACTTAAAAGTTTAAAAAAAGAAGGGATGATTTCAAATCAGTTTATTATAAATCCTAAATCTGTCTACAGCTGTTAAATTAATGGGTTAAGGAAGGAAGTGTTTCCGACCGCGTCTCGTTCCATTGTTTTATTGTCATAGCTACCAACTTCTGACTGTTGGTTAAGTGGCATTGACGTCAAATGTTTCTTTTGAGCCAGTGGCTGATATTAATAGACAACTGTATTACGATTGAAGATGAAGTTTAGAGAGATAAACTTAAGCGGACGTTATGATGCAACCATGAAATTGTTGGAGTGTCAAACAAGGAATTTTGAGTTCACTTTTTTGAAGAAGAAAATTAGTGATATGCTTCGTTGGTCTAGTAGTGACAATTACGACTGTTGAGTATTAGGTCTTGCGTTTGATTTCCGGGTGGGGGCATATTTCCGGGTCGGGGCATATTTCCGGGTCGTGGCACATTTCCGAGTCAGGGCATATTTCCGGGTCGGGGCATATTGTTATCGGGTTTTTTCATCAGGAATTTCTCAATAGCGGCCATGAAGTCTTAATCTGTGCTGTTTGGTGGCAGGCTCCCTCCATGTTACAAGGGACTTAAACATAACTGGCAAAATGTGGGTGTACTATTTAGGTACACCTCTGCCGAATCCTTCGAGGTTTACAAGGGTGATGTTATGTTAAATAATGGTGCCCTTGTATTGTATTGTATTGTACAACGGGCAGGAGTCCACAACTCCACGTCAAAGCGCGTATTTTGCGTATGGGCTATAATCCACCACGCGGGCCCAGTGCGGGTTGGTAGATGTCACATGTCTTCTAAGTTTTGATTCTAGGACATGCTGGAAATCATGTCGGAAATAGGACAATTTGCGAAAGGGAATGGTCTATGTAAATTAATAAATATTGCTGCACATTTAACATACGGCGCCATCTAGTGCCACACAAAGCAACGAGGCTTGTGTCGTGGACACCAGATAGTTGATATACTACATTTATACTTTTTGTTTGTAAATATGTAATAACATACATGGTTCAAAATTTCAAAAACGATCAATGAAGAAGAGATATTATTACTTATTTTTTGTAATTATTTTTGAATCAGTACCTATTTGTGCGTAAACATGCGTTATCCGCTATTTCAAAGTAACATTAATAATAAAATAATCTGAGCGCAAACATTTATAATCACATGCATTATTAATGGAAATCATAAACAATTCTATTACACAAATCAGCGGATTTAATTACATATTAATGGTTTCAATATTAATACTCTACAGTCTACACCTATGTAAATATGGATATAATTATATAATATGTTTAGGTACATGTCACACTGCTGCCGACGAGAGAGCGACTTAGTAGCTATTGAGTTGTTTCTCGCCCTAAATGCATACAAAAATTGTAGGTCCCTTATTCTATAGTAAAAGAGATTACTTTACATAACATTACACCCTTAAACCCCGAACGGCAAAGTTGTACCAGTGGCCATTTTGCCAGTTATATTCAAATCTCGTGCAATAAGCCTATCCATCAACGGAACCCAACCTTTACCAAGAAATTCCTGATGAAAAAACTCAATAAAACTTTATCTAACCTCGAAATAGAATCCAGGACTTTATGCTCAGACTTGCGACCATTACTCACACGAGAGATACTTATAATTATGTTCTATAGTATAGATCGCTGACAGTTCACACTCCCAATGACGCGACGGCGAAAGCTCTGTCAAACAATACCTCTTGTTTCTCGCTAATCGCTGGCAGTGGAACGGTTGCCTTGCAGAAGATAATGCTGTGTTCACTCAGGCGCCTGTAAGGCCGGCTACATCTTTATCTTTAGATTCTGTGAGCTTACCTCAACATGAGGGATTAACCGATTAACTAGTACTGCAGTACTTAAGCAAACTTCGCATTAACCCGTCTATTGCCCGTCAGTTCGGTTTTACGTAAACATCTCATGTAGTTTTCTAAGAATAGAAACGTTTTGGTACGGATCTGTCGTATTGACGGGTTTGATATGGAAGTGGTATGTTTGTGCTTGTTTTGGCTTATTTATTGTTGATTGTTCGTGCGTTTTTAACAGATGCAACGTTAAGCGAAATGTAGTGAAACAGTTATCTTGTGACCGCTAAACGTAGTCGTGTCACTATCACATTGTAAACAAATACACACATAAAATAAACAAAAATAAAGCAAAAAATAATAAAATACTGAACTAAGTATTCATGACAAATCATTAAATGTCATGACAGTCACAAGTAAATATTCATGTCAAATAAACACACATCAAAAATAAAAATACGTGAAGTAGAAAAAAAAATACTGAACTAAGTATTCGTTCTTATTCTTATTCTTTATTGCACACAAAAATTATAAAGAAAAATATACACAAAATTAGAAAACATAGCTTATGTACTCGTACAACGGCAAGTTTAACCCAGACTTGGGTTTTCTTACAGCAAACCATACCTGCGCTGAGAGATTGGCAGGAGTGGATAACATATGTGCACAAACAATAGAGTTAAAACTTAAATTAACTTATACACTAAACTAATACATACAATATATATTAAGGGTGTAAAACACCTATTAACGAATACGAAAGGCACTTGTTCTCCTCGTCATTCTGATCATTTTTTTGTTCTACACCATACCTGGGAACCTTCTTGTTTCGGAGATATAGGGGGTCAAAGTTGCAAGAATTTTACAAGTTGTTTTTTAAATACCACTTTTTGTCGCAGGATTTTTACTTTAAATATCTCTACGACCTCCGTACTATTCAATCCATCCACCCGCACAATGTTTTGAGTGCGTTACATTGAGTTATACCACAAGACATGATTTATAACCTCAAAAAGAAAAGTTGTTTCCCAGCAATATTTTTTGCGGAAAGTTACTTAGTATGATATACAGAATGCTTGGTTAACGGCTTTGTGATGAGGTGAAATACACCCTGTATATATAGATATATATATAGATACACTTACATATAGAACACTATTTACAAACTAAAATCATGCTGACAGGAAATGTTCCTTTATTCTTTTCTTGAACACTTCTAACGACGGGCTATCCCGTAAGTAGTGTGGAAGCGAATTGCAAAGGCGCACAGCACTAACAGTAAAGGATGATGGCATACCGAGCATCATATAGAGGAGTGGGGAGGGAAACGAAGGAGAAGAGATGATGATGAGCGACAGCTGGGTTTACCTCTAGGAACAAGAAATTCGAAACGCTCTCGAAGATACGAAGGAGCTTTAGGATTATGAAGAATAGAAAAGAGAAAAGAGAGAGTGTGTAAATCTCGACGCTGCCGAATAGGTAGCCACTTCAGATGCTTCCGAAATTCGAAGCAGCTGAATTGGCTACCTGAATATGAAGCGTATACACAAATTCTGCAGACGTTCGAGTTTATCAAAAAGTTCCTCAGTCCCATCAAGAAAACAGACATCAGCGTAGTCTAGAAGAGGAATAAGGAGAGACTGAGCAAGAGTAATTCATGTCAAATGATTCAATGTCACAGTGTATAAAGTATAAGGAAGCAATAATAAACAAGCGAAATCCGAAATTTCAACATTCACAGAGCAAATTGGAGTAGTTTAACCCAAGCTTTTTCATTGATTCAAATGTTTTGTTATGTCCTGGTTGGTAATTACAATAACACGACTATTTTGTCCGTTAGTTAGTCAAGTGTTTTGTTATGAATATGATATTATAATCTCTCTAGCGATATTGTAAACTCTCGAAATATTATCAACTGAACATACGGAAGTATCTCTGCCCCCATAATCGGGACTTGGGGCACCCCCCCGTTAGGTTAGTTAGGTTTCTTTAAACCCTACTCTCAGAAATAGTTGACAATATTTCGTGAGTTTACAATATCGCTAGAGAGATTACAATATAACATGTTTGACAATGTTACGGTGACATAATATGTACTACATAAAGTGGAAGATGACCGTTTATGGTTACATACTTGCAGTGAAAGAACCATGGAAGCCTTTTTGTTTTATTAAACAATGTTGTATCATTCATACATCGATACATCTTGCTTCTTTGAAAGATTTTCAAGACAAAACACAGTCAATACTTTCTGGTGTCGCCTCATTCCTTTTTCTTACATCGAAGAACATTAAACGCCGCATAGCTTACATACACAGAATTCTGCCCCGTCACCACGACTCTATTATTCAGTGCCAGTACATACGTTGTATCAAAACGACGCGTCATAAGTGCATCAATTTGTCATTACACCCGCATCTCTTGTTTGAGACGGATTACGTGGGATTTGTCCTTAATTTTGTGTTTTGTTTTAAAACCGAGCTAAGTATCTAAGACGTTATATTATTCTTTATTTGAATGAAGTAAGGTTGTAAATCAGCCGGCATCGTCTTTAGCCCAGATTACGTTTAGCAGTGCACATACTAATAGAGGGATAGATTCCAATAATTACTATCGTCGCTAAAGAAATGAGGGTGAACTTCTGCTTAAACCTTCAGTGATTCCAGATGATATGTAATGTAATTTTGATCACACCATGAAAAAAATGCTCCCTACTTTGTTATTTAAAAAAAGAAACAGAAAAGATGAGTTTTTCTAAAACGTTAAGGAGTCCTTTCTAAAGTTATTTTAAAACACAGCAAGATTAGAACCGAATGCAATATAAAACAACACAAACTTTATCCATTTCAAGTCAATTAACTTTTATTATTAGCGAAAATGTTCTTTTTAACTACAAAGCACCTATTTATCCGTCCTTTTACTTTAACAAGGTTCCATTTAAGGACGCAGGACATAGCAGATAAGTCCAATAAGCAATTAACTAAAACATTAAAGACTCCAAACGATTTTCACATCGGGTTCTACGTGCATTCCGTGCACAGAGCATTTCATTTTGCAGTACGGAACTAAATTTAAACAAGATCAATACGGATTATTCTCGCAGCGCAATGGCGAAGCAGACATTTTATTAATAGAATATCTATCTATTAGCTATTTCTAACTGATGAGATCGTGGGCACAGGCTTTTATAGAATTGGTTCGGCTTTTTTCTTTGTTGTATGAAGAGAGAATTTTCTCTTTTTTGCCCATTTTAGAAATGTCTTTTAGAGAGTTTTTATTCGGTGATAGTTTAATGAAGTTCAATTGGAGATTAACTTTGACAGTCTTTATAGCTCGTCAGTGCCCTGACTGTCTGCCTATCAGACTTACCAGTATTAATTGGGCTGTGGAGATTAGATAGGCAGCCGCTCCATGTAAAATACTGGTATTCAGCTGAATCCTGTTATACTGGAAGTGGACCCCAACATAGTTGGGACAAGGCTAGGCAGACGGTTATAATGAATTGGAGATAAGGCAGTTTTAGGTGAGAGATGTTGGATTTTAAAACATTTTGTTGTCGTTTTAAGTATTGCTAGAATATACTATTTGATATAGCAAATCTTGCTAGAATGAAGTAGGTGTGTCAATATTAAAGAACCGTGTCAGTCACAATAGGACAGTTATTTTTAAATTGACACTTCTTTTTTCATCCTCCATCTTCACAAAGAATTTCCCATACCTAGTGTCCACCATGAATGTATTGTAATTAGTCTTTAGTATTAGTAGTATTTTTTAAATAAACTTTCAAGAGCAGCAGTGGCCCAGTGGTGGTGGCTCCGACTTACAAAAAGTAAGTCGTTGTTGGTTCGAACCCAGGCGGGCTCATTACTTTGTGTAACTTATTTCGTCTGCGCTGCTCTCAAAACGGTGAAGGAAAACATCGTGAGGAAACCGGCATATCCTAGAACCAAAAATTCGGAGACATGTGACATCTACCAAACTGCACTGGGCTCGCGTGGTGGATTCATAGTTCATACGCAAAATACGCGCTTTGACGTGAAGTTGCGGACACCAGCCCGTTATACAATACAAATAAACTGTCGTTTGTAAACGGTAAGAAATTATCCCTCGGGAAAGTAGAACCGAGATAAAAGTACCTATCCTACACCAGTGGGAATGAAAACAACGGCAAAATAGCTATTTCAAAACGTTTAGGACTTTTAAATAGGAGTTAGTCAGAACATTGAAATTCTATGTAGCAGTATTTTTTATTGTTTCTTAGTAGTTCGTAGTTCCTAGGTAATGCTCTGAATAGTGGCGCTTATGTGCACCATAGCAAGCCATTACTGCCATTTAGTTACGCACGTACCATGAAGACTGAACGGGTTTAGTTTATTACTAAAGTACGGATTAAGTATAAGTATAAAGCCTGCTCTCAAAACGATGTTTTTTTTTTTTTTTTTTAGGGTGGGAAATCATCAAATGACTTCTCCCACTCTGGGCGGAGCAGGAGGGAGTGTCAGACTCTTACTGACTAAAACCCATCCATGTTCCTTCCTCGCCCTTTACGTCCGGGGCCGCGGTATCTCTTTCGAACAGGCCCGCAACCCCGGCAGGCTTCGGCCCCTGCGAGCCCCTCCCCATATGCTGACATCTCTTTGAGGTGCGCGTGGAACACGACCAAAACTTCGAAGACATGTGACATCCATCAATCCACACTGGGCCCGCATGGTGGATTGTAGCCCATTCCCTCTCGTTGAGAGGAGGCCATGTCCCTGCTGTGGGATCATTATAGGCTGGTATAATGCCTAGACCAACCTACCTTCGTGTGTACCTACTTGAACGTTAGCTTTCATTTTCACATCTATTATTGAAGTACAAATCACACTAATATTGTAAAGGCGAAAGTTTGTATGTGTGTATCTTTGTTACTCTTTCACGCATAAACTACTGTACGGATTTGGATGAAATTTAGCACACAGATAATTTATGACCTATTAGCACATACGTTATTTTTTATCTCGGTAGTGTGATCCGTGAGGCAATTATCAAACATCACGAGGACGAAGCCGCGGGAATAAACTAGTAAATAATAACCGATTCTGAAGATCGAAATTGTATTTAGATTCAGATGCAAAATTGATCAATTTAGGTACATTTGCACTACAAAAAAATAACATTGAATTGAAAAAATAACATTAATTAGCTAAAAGAAGATGGAAAATCTTTTTAAAAGTTTATTGAGATGTTATTTTCGTCGGGTCAGATTTGAAACAACTGTTTAGATAATGTTCCAAAATAAAATAATCGGCCAATTTGTTTAAGTAAACATGTAGCAAAAAATAATAAACAACAAAGTCATGTTTCGCACATGTTTTTTTTTATTTAGGGTCATCGACTCCTAGACTATTTACATAAAGAAGGTCTATTTCTAGCATTCCAGATTCAAGGTTTATATACACCATAGACATTTGCTGATTTCTACTCCTTTTTTAATGCAATGCGTAATAAAATAATGAATTGTTAAATGTAAGGTTTATTAATTTTATTGTAAGAAATGTAAATCCGAAGATTGCAGGTTCGTGTCTGGGACTACATTAAAATCCTCTTTTTTGATCAACTTCTATTATAATCTTGCATTTACAAGTGAATTTGGTTGTATAATAAGTTTTTACAAGACGGACCCTTGCACCGATTCTTGCGGATATTGTGTATATGACAGGCGGCGCGCAGTGTTGCCAGGTGAGTCGCCCGCAAATAGAGATGCGCCGCGTCGCGCGTCGTTCGATTTAGTATTATTTTCGGCGGGTGCACAATATGGCGTGCACAGTTACTTAAGGCTAAATAAATAAAGAAATACTTCTTTTTTAGACTTTAAGAAGTAATACGAGTACAACCGTGCTTGTATCGTTAGGTAGTGAAGGAAAGCATAATAATTGGAATGATCAATGAAATAAATACGGTTGGTAGGTACGGTCTGTAACCTACTTGGCAACTGCAGCAACTTTTTAGGAAAAAAATATGTTTCAAGACGATGACTATGAAAATTTGGTTCTGTGATACACGAAAAACTTACTAGTGAGGACCGAAAAAAATGAAGTATTTAAAAGTAAGCTGAAAACACTAATTTGTTATGATCTAAGAAGGTTTTATAAACAACAACAATTTACATCACGAATCCCATAGAAAACTGTCTAACCCTCAAATGAAGAGTTTTCTTAACTTTTCAACAATGTCCAGTCTCGATTGTAGCAAAATGTACCTGAAAACCGTAAAACAAAGAACACAAACCCCAAACCGAAGAATAAATAAAGTTCGAACTTCAAATTTTGCTCTCGGGCAAAGTTTCCAATACGAAAAGCGCCTTAATTATCTTGCTTCGGAATCGCCTGCAGCAAATCTCTGTTTGGGATATCACGTCAAATGATTTTATCTAATTGAAGTACAAAGTCGACGTTATTAATACTTAATAAGATACTTCCTTATTGATGTTTGAGCTTGGCCGTTTCGGCCGTTTTCTGGGCAAATGTTGGCCGGGGTTGATTCGCCCTATTCCCCCCTCCCTTGCCTTCCCCCCTGCCGCCCTTGTCTAGACTACCGCGGAGGCCGATTCAGTTCGTTCCCAACATTTGTGCGGGAAGGGTGTCGCGCTGTCTGTGCATTTGGCGCGAATTTTGAACGTCAGTGTGTTTCTACGTGACTTTTTTGAATTTGCAATTCTAGTGGATCGTTGAGTGTTTTAGTGATTGACTGTAGACTTTCGTTCTTGTAATGGATTTATTATTAATGTAAGTGAGCATTGTTTTGATTACATTAGCAATATTTCATGATTTATTTTTACAAATATTTTGCCGTTGTTTTCTTTTTTGCTGTTTATTTGCGGTGTCAATTTTTGGGTTTATACATTTTCCAAATTTTAACAATTTGTTCACGGCAAAATTTTGATCTAATTTATAGGAATCGTATATTTAACAGCAACATTATTTTGTATCAATTCCTGTCTGTGCATACACCTGTTCTGTGGCAAGGACCCCCTCACCATACAGTAATACACTCTAAATACAAATTCAAACAGTACTTATCCTTCAAGGACCCACTAATTCCAAACCAAAGACACATGAAGCCGCAACCAGATAAAATTCTATTCATTCATTGCCAATGAGTTCTACAAACATTGGTCGCCAACACTACCCAACCTTAAGTGCTTCCATTGTTAAAAAAAATGTTGAAATGTACTTAAAAGGAGAAAAAGTCATTTCGAAGACATTTTGCGGGGCTCTTGAGAGTTTGCGGGATGGCGGGATGAAAAAACCGAGTTCCGGCCGTCGTCGACCACTTATCGACGCCGAGAAGACGCGATGAATTAGCGAAAATGTACTTACTGAAAGTGTGTAGTGGGGGAACTTGATATTTGAAATACGGTGTATTTAAAAAACAAAATTTTTTTTTTTGCTGTTTCGACGCTCGCTGACTTTTTTGACACGCTTTATTTTCTATGTGAATGTAAGTTTGTTTGTTACGCTTTCACGCAAAAACTAGGGAACGGATTTGGATGAAATTTTGCACACAGATAGTTTATAACCTGGATTAAAACATTATATACTTTTTATTACGGTAGTAAGATCCCATGGGACAATAATCAAACTTCACGCGGGCGAAGCGGCTGGCAGAATCTAGTCTTTAATAAAAAGACTTACAAAGATGTGTATTCAAACCACTTGGTACAAAGGTATACCAAAAAACACTATTAGATCAAGAATCCTTGTTATTACCGAGTTCCTTTGCCAAGATAGTAAAAAGCCGGAAACACAAAGTTACAAATAGATGTAACATTAGTTCTTGTAACCGTAACATCTGATACATTCATTTTGTGTTCACTTACTGCAACGGAAATAAAAAATAAGATATGGAAAACCCTTTCTGTAACTGTCTTGTTGACATTGGTTTTTTTTTTAGTTTTGGTCCTAAGTTACGACAAGTTTTTATAACGTTGGTCCTGAAATACTAAATGTCAAAAAGTATTTAGCTGTAGAAATTTATCTACAATATAGTAATTAAATAGTACAGTTCATAATTATACGGACTGCGGTTTTAAAAAGACTTCTAAAGCCCAAAGTTCGGGATATTTTGCTTTTTCTTTACGTTTGAGCACTTCTACTTAAATGTTGACAAAAAGTATAGTGTTACCTGGTACCTATTACCTGTTACAATAACAGAAAGTTGCATTTGTCCCTTGTCAGCAGTTGTCAAAACATTTCTATCATTTCATCCTAACACACATACAGAGCAGCTGATTTTGAATATATTATTTTCAAGCGCAAAAAAAGGGTTTGTAACTTTGTATGAATTTGGCACTTAAGTACAATCACGGTGCGTACAATATAAATAAACACGCCATTGTTAGAGGCTTCTCAATGAAAATAGAGTTATTATTAAAAATATATTTTGTTTTAACTTTTTTTACTTTCCAATAAAAACAAAACACTATTTGTACAGTCGTGCACAGTCTCAGAGCATCAATGATTTATTCCATCTCGAGACAGCTATATTGGTCTACTAATGGGTTGAATCCGTCCCCCAGTGCACCCGTGGCCCAGCCTCTGAGGTCATCCGAATATCACTTAACATACAATACTGCAACATGAGCAATATGCGCATATTTAGCTGCATCACCGTCGGCCCACTTAGCTGTTTAAAACTCCGTGCTGTTTGCAAAATGAAGGGGGAAATTAAGAAAAATATTTTAGGTAGGTTTTCATGCACGTGCGATTTCTTATTTAATATTCATCATTGTTTTCGTTTGGTTATGCTAATTTCGGACAGAAACGAAAGTTCAAAATTAACGGTTATTTAAAATAAACGAACCTTACTGGTGTTAGCTGTGCTGTGCGCAATAAAGTAGATGTCGCAGGCACGCAGGAAGTTACAAGAATTCACAGTCGCTATACAGCCGATTGGCAGGTTGTCGAACTTTTATTTTCATCGTTACTGTTACAAAAAAATCGTTGCCCACGGCTTTGCAGGCACTACTGTACGCGTTTTTGCGTGCAATTGTACCCGTCAAAACGTTTAGAGCACTCTGCTGTGCTTCGAAATATAGTGCACGTAAACCTTTGGTCGTTCACTCCAACACTAATGAATTAATCGCCTATAGAATTAAGGAACACCCCGATAATTACAATTTCAGAGTAGCCAAACAATACTAACGTTATCACAAAAATAAAAAAGCCATACAAAGAATCAGTCGCGATAAACATTTCACTCTATGAAATGAAACTTTTATCGTCGTTTTACGAGAATTTCGGTGCTATAAAAGCGACCCTTATCTTCTATTGTTATCTAACACCCGATAATCGAAAACTTTGAATTCATTCACGAAATCCGATATCACCTTAACTTTGAAACAAATGGATGACTGGGAGTCCTGTCCGCTCGAGAACTTTCAATTTCAAGAGGTCACGTAATTATTCCACTTGGTATCAAGCGCCTCTCGTTTTAAAAGCCTATTCTTGTTACAGATAAACTGGAGATATGTTCTGACCTTTGTGTATCTTTAGGTATGTATTTTCAGGATAAGAAACAATGAATTTTAATTCTTTGAGCGACTGTCGGCTCGTAAATAAGACGCTTATCGTATAGGTAATTGGGAGTGCGGGCGACCGTTGCCAAATTAAATTATATTATCTAAACTGGTTCACGGTTTGGACAAAATGATACAAATCTGTTCATTTAGTCCATTACATGTGACCTTGAGGGCACGAAAACATTTTTATGTTACTTACTCCACCAGAATTCTCAGAATGTGTTTTTCATCTTAGAATAAAGTTTAATTTGGATGTTGAATAGGTACCAGACTTTGCTAATCCTTTTTCATGAGCTTAGTAATTGTTTTCTGAAACTCTGTTGTCTATTTTCCTTGTTCTTAGAAAACCAAATAGAAAGCTTAAACAAATGTGTACAAAGCGTTTTCTGCTCTTATCATAATTGTCGTTTAAACGTAATTAACTTTTATTATGCCAAAGATAAACTCCACAAATTACTTGAACATAATTTCTATTAAATTACTCCGTGTAGCTTTGTAAGATGACAAACTTGACATTGACGATAGTATGATTAATAGCCCGTTGCACTAGGCAGAGAGCATCTTAATACAGGGCCTACATTTCTATCGGAGCTTTTATAAGGAGGTCAGTGTTCTATCTAAGAAAAGTGGATGGTATGTAATGTGTATAAATTAATCTTATGTTTACTTACCTGCTGAAATGATAGTTTTGTTGATCGCCCACATGTCAGTAATTTTGAAAGTCGCAATCATGAAACTGTTTACTCTAAAATCTAAATTTTGAATTGGTGCTAAAATCTAGAAGAACCAATACAATTAAATGATTGGCGAGAGATGAAATATAGAGAGAAGCATTGACTTTGGCTGTCTTCCACAGTAAATCCACGAACAATACTATGAAAACCATTCTTTCGGTCCTAGGAGTCTCAACCACAGTGTTACTTTAGACAGCTGTCCTTTCGAAGACTAGGACAACACGACAGTCGAGATATGATGACCTGTTTTTATAGAAAAAACGTTACTCCAAGAATTATTTACCCACTTTCAAAATGTAGGCTGTGACATTTTGAGCCCGTAGCTTATCTTAGAAGGGCAAATATATCAAAATGCTACTTCAGAAGTTGTCTTTGTTGTACTAAGATAATACTGTTTAAAAAAATATTATGCTTTTATCATGGAGGACACCCAACGTGAGATGTGGGTAGTTGAAAGATAAATTAGTTACTTGTATTATTTTAACTTACTTAGAAAGATTGCGCCATTTGCATTGGTCTCAATACTGAGCCTGAGTCGAGGGTTCGATTCCCGAGTCAGGCAAGTGGTTATTGGATTTTTTAATCAGTAATTTTTCAGTAGCACCCATGAGACCTGAATTTATGCCCGTGTGACGGGAATGGGGTCGCCCCTATTAAATGGGACTTAAACATAACTGTCAAAATGTATGTACTATGTTACCTCGGCCTAAACCGTTGAGAATTATACACAAGCGATGCCATCCTTGAAAAAGTATGTTTGATGGTTATCCAGATTATAATCAAGAAAGAAAGAAAAACTGTCTATTTGACGTCAGTACATTAAGCACACACACGACAATATTAAAAAGATATAAAAAAGGACAAAAATACATAGTATGTACGAGTATGTACTGCGTGCCTCACGGCTGCGCCAAAAATGCTGTCAGACGCTGGTCTTCCAATACACCTTGATAAACTGACTCTGCGTTTGATAATGTGAAAGTTTGCTTCAAGTAAGAAAAAAATACCATTTCTGTCTTAAGCAACTCTCAGTCTGTTCCCTGGCATAAAATTACATCTTATCAAAAACGTATCACATCTCATCGAAACCCTTCAGTGACATCGGGACCTAAATCCACCATCCAAGTCTATCAAAATCGAATAAAGTACAATTTTCCTCCATTACCGCCCTTCATATCTTCCGTCATTTCACGTATCGCTTCCGAGCCCAAAAGAGGGTAAGATGTAAAGATGAAAATAATAAATCCGTATCGAATATGCACGGCTAGAGCGAATGAAAAAATTCTTCGCACGAAAATATTATATTCGTCCGTGTAATTCGCCTGTCGGGGATTCGTAGCGATCCATCAACAATTAAATGTTGGGTTGTTGGCGATACATTATCGGCCGTATTGCGAACGTTCTGATTGATGGCGGCTGGTGCCATGAAACCATAGATGCTTCCCGCTCCATTGGACGCTAGTCTATCGAGACCACTGTCACTGAGTGACCGATCACCGATCTCGCTACTACTCCATTCATATCTATCGACACGAACCCTAATTGATATCCAGCTGGCATTAGCACTGAATAAACACGAAAATATGTATTTTATTAAACAAATACGACCGAATTATTCTCCTCTCGGGTGGTCTTTCATAAAATTTATGCAATAAATTTACACGAAACACGCAGATAATTACCGCCATTTAACAACCAAACAATGTGCACCTGATATTATTAATATTTTAGAATAGAGCGGCTTTAATCACGGCCTCGAATTCGAGCTTAATTATTCCGTCCGTCGGATAATTAATTAAACAAAAGATGGTATGCAAGCTAGGTGAGTATTGAAACTGACTTCCATTGTTGTTGGGATAACAGGGAAAAATCCGCGATGCTTCCGGCTGCGTCCCTGCTCCTTCATTGTTCGACCTTCCGCCTCATTCCAATTTACGCAGCTCTTTCATCGCGTGACTGATGCATTTATCATTCGTGTTTAAGAAATTTCTTTATCCCCTATAAATTGTTTATTGAACGGGCGTTTCTAATCGCGTCGCTACGTCTATCTCGATGTCTTTTTGATTCGTGCCCGTACGACAGATTTGTAGGCATTTAGCGTGAGGTCGTAGGGTGGGTCCTTCGTTCCCATGGCATTGGGGTGTTACGCTATTTTAGTGCGTCGTCGTAGGGTAATTTACGAGCATGCAATGCACACAAGCAGCCCTGCTTTTAGGGTGATGGCCTGGAATAACGATTTTTCGTGAATTTATGTCTCTGTAAAGATGATAAGTGATGGCACTCTGATATTCACATACGCGTTGCGGAGTATACAGTTTGAAATATGTACGGAACGAAATTAACTGTTTATCCCTTTTGTAAATGGTCGGAAACATTTTGATAGTGATCTAAATATTAAATAAAATTACGGTGTTTAGTAAGGTAGGTAGGTAACGCTTGCGGCAATAAACTAATATGTCTTTAGTTAACTTATTACTGGACGCTTAATTGAATTAAGTTTTGGTTTTGTTAAGCGGTTTGACTTTGAACTTTTTTTAATTTGTGTTGTATGATCGTAATATACCATAAGGATATTAACTACCAAAAAGATGGTGTCGTGTTCTGAACTGGTTGTCATTAATTAAAGGTATTTGACAAGCAACATGAATCAACTTATTGCCTTGACGAAACACCATATAGTTGCTTTTTTTAAATAAAGGTAGATAAGACTGGCATTACCATTCTATTAAACTTAAATAATTTATTGACAATCAACTTATATTTATAAGTATACACCACACATACGTTATTGGTTGAATCAAGTTAAACCACATGAAATCAAACCTAATTATTTCAGTAAATAGTAGTAACTCAATAACTATAATTAACCCTCAACTTATTATTGCTAATGTACTAAACATGTTCTAAACATGTTCTAAACACTCATTCCATGAACATAAAAGAAGAATAAAAGTGAAAGCTCTATTTCTCCATATGTGGCGCGTGAAATATTTAACTACAAAAACAAACCTATTTAATAGTTGAACTGTTGGACCAATTTGTCCTCAAATTATTTGTCAAGGCATCCATTCCGAAATTGTTCCAGATTTAGAGCCGAAGGGGTTCGAATGCGCTACCGAAGTACCGATGTTCGGATTTGTGACAATGTCTCTTACTAAAGTAAGGCTAATCTCGTAGAATAGTTACATGTTGATCTTTTCGAGAAAGTTGAATCCACAATTTCACATTTTTTTAAAACATCAAGTTTCATAAAATACCAGTTGAACACCCACAGTCATAAATAAGACAGATAAGGATGACTAATTATTATAATTAAATTAAACATTTATGTGAGTAATTAACTATAGTAATTATTGAATGAAGCACTGATAACCTTGACTTGAAGACCACCGGCAAGAAATTCCAATCGATTCTACTAAGTCTCGCACACAAAGGACCAAAACTATATTTCTGGTCCTTCTTCCAGAATATTGAAACGTGTTTCAATTTTAGAATCAATAGATAAATAGAGTAATTTAGTATGTGAAATTTCAAAAGACGCAGCAGAAACTCTCAAAACTATCATAAATCAACAAGATACTTTAATATTATTACAAAACTCCATATCTTTTATGGCATCGCGCAATGTCACGGAAAAAGCAATGAGGTGTGAGCTTCGCGCATCTGCCAGTATTGTGCTCGATAATGATCGTTTGTTGCATATAGTGCGCTGGATTTAGCCGAATTTACGATACTGATAGCAATTGACTGTCGTGAAAATTAATATGGTCATTGTACTTATGTATGTTTATTAAACAGGCCGTTAGCGGTTGCGGCTTTAAGTGAGATGCATGATGGAATTTGGTTTTGTTTTCAGCCATTAGACTGAGCTTATCGGAAATTATTATTGTTTTGATTACTGTTTATTGAAGAAGCACACACTGTATTACTTTTTTAGTTTTTTTCGGGTAAATAAATTTTAATATTTAGTACCTAAAATTATAGACTTACGTGAATATTATTAAATGCAAACGCTTTTGAGAATGGATGGATCGATGGATTATTACTCTTATTACTGTTTCACGCGAAAACTACAGAGGTTTTAGATGAAATCTGGCACATAGATAGTTTATGACCTGGTTTAACATATAGGATCCTTTTTTAGGGTTACCGAACATCACTCGGGCATAAGCTAATTGCAAATAAACTAATTAGCAAATAAAAAAAAATGTGTTCATTTCATTCGACAAAACATACAAAAATACCACACACCAATGTACAAACAGTCAGCAAAACCACTACGCCTAATTTTATTTGCCGTGTCTATACGTAACAAGGTCTACAACCTTCCCTCTCAGAATAGAACAGTAAGTTGAGTACATAAATTAGCTGTCAGGGCGCTAATCGCTCCGACAGGCCGCGATGAAACTTTAGAATCCATCAGTGGTCTTCTAAAAGGCCAACATGTTCGGAAATAGATACACAATAAACGCAGTTATTTATATTGTTATCCTTTTAGCAAAAGCCAAGAGGTCGTTGGTTTTAACGTACAGAATGTAACTGTTTGTCTAAGGATTTTGGTGAGACGCCGATTTATGAATTTGGTTTTGTTAAATCGATTTATCGGATTATTCGGTGATGTAATGTAAAATGTTTGTAGTTTTTTTCGGGTTTTTGTTTTAGGATTGAGGCAGTTTTGTTTAAAAATAGTTTTTAAAATTAAAAGATATCCTGTGTTCTAGCCCAGGCCATGGAATACTTTGTGTCTATTCACCTGTTAAGGCATGAAAAATTTCATACTTTTTATCTGATGGTGGTGATGACATACATATTATTATTAAACAGTCAATAACAACCAGATGTATGTAGTTTTACCCTTATTTCCTAACTCCATGACTAAACACATATCAATGGAAACTAAAATCACCACCACTTCCAATCTAAAACCATTAATACCAGAGTCAGCGATCCTCCACGCAAATTACGACCCCTGTCCCAGATTCACACGGTTCACAGAAAAACTGTCGTCTGCCGAACAGTACAATAGAACACAATTACCGCCCGGCGGTCGTAATGAGTGAGAATGAGATAGCAATAAAATTTCGACGCACAATACGGTCATAATTAGAATTAACTGTCTCATTCCCACCCACATCCGATGGCCATCTCCATTTTGTCCATTCGCCCCATTGATGTTGGGCAGAATTTTCTCGGCTGTTTCGCGAGAATTATGGGCTCTATTGAATTTGTCTCGGTTGCTGATCCTGAACTGTGATAATGAGTGGAGCTTTATGAAGTGTGCTTCTGTGGATGGGATTGTGAACTGTGTGATGGCCACTTTAATTTTGCTGTTGTTTTCGTAATATGGACACTTTAATGCGCATTGACAGCGACTGAAAATATGTTTGTACACAATTCAGCTGTACATAATGCTATATTATCATTATTTTCTAAGCTTTTTTCTAACCATGAAGGAGTTTGCTTCCAGTCTAACTGAATGTAGCTGAACGCCAGTATTTTACATGAAGTGACTGCTTATCTGACCTCCATAACCCAGTTAGTACTGTACTTAGTAAGACTGGGTGTCTGCCTTTTGGGCCACTACTTCTGTCAAAAATCTTCAAATGACAGCCAGAATCAACGGACTTTCGGGGTACTGAGGAAACTGGATGTGGAAATAACATGATACTACATAAAACACCAAAATAACAAAAATTTATACTTTCACATTTTTAACCCCTTTTCCATCCATTTCACTATCACTTTTATCGTACTACTTTCTCCGTCTTCCTTTATACCCATTAAAAAACTGAAACTGCAGTTTTACTTGCATTTGCCAAAGAAACGCGAATTTTTGCCGTCTAAAATAACAAGTAATATCATTGGAGCTAGCTCCGTATAAAAACAAATACGGCTATAAAAACAAAGTGAGAGCTTGCTAAAAGTACCATTCTAAAGTAGGCTACTTGAAACTCAACAAGACCATTTTGCTAACAGAATTTCACAAAAAACCTTTCAAGAAAAACACATGCGTTTTCTTAAACGTCCAGTAGCAAAAACATCGTAAACACGGCTCTTTGTTCCACCATCTGTTGTTGTAAAACACCTTTATGCTTCTGAGTGCCAGTTTTTGTTGAACCAATTAAAACGATAGTTTCTTGTGTGTATTGAAATTCACGGATCACTCAAGCGGCCCTCATTATGAAGATTTAAGGAATTAGGAGGGAGAATAGTGCGCGTATTGTGCGAACAATGTTCTATTGTTTCAGACTTAAATGTGGAGGCTTTGTGTTAATAAACTGTTTCATTCAGGGCTTATTTCACGTGGTATTGTTGTTTTCAGTTCGTGGAGAGCTCTTTATGTAGTGTTTTGGTAGCGTTGTGATATTATTTGATATGCTGTTGCGTTTACGTATAATATCTGACAGTTAATGTAATACATCGCTGTCAGTATTTCTTTACTGAAAACAGTCGAACCCAATGCAAAGTAAATGTTAGATTAATGACCTCAGATTTATTACAACATAATGTATTTGCGATAACAAATCCATTTTACACCTAACCAAACAAAATCTAAATCTGATTGTCGCCATTACAGCTTAATCCGCAAGGGAAAAAACAAGCACACACAACACACACACACACACACACAACACACACACACACACACACACATTAAAACAGGAAATAAACGCAGTGTGGGAAAACAAACACTAAAATGCAAATGTTCGTAATTAGTTGTGCCATAAATACCGGTCGATTCGACCCATAAATAACATAATGGAATCTCTAAACCGAATTCATAAAGCATTGCTTGAAACCGGAGCTCTGAATATTAACAGGATTTGATTACGACTCTGAAACCTTTCGGGCGTAGGAAAAAATGTTGGCTGTATTTTTTTTTAGTTTACGCACACTGATTCTATTTAAAGTAGGGTTAGAAGATACAAGGAAATGTTTTGCATGCTGTGAATTTGTTTTTTGTTCCATTACGTTTTTTGGTACAATACAATCTAAGTTTCGGTAACTAGGTTTTTTGGCAGTTGATCACATCGCATGTTAGGAATTATCTTTCAGGCTTAAGTATGGTGTTTCAAAGTGATTTAGCTACTGTTTTGCTGTTTTTGTTATTTTTTTTTGTATCATCAAATTAGCTGGGCATAGATTGAAAACTATAATAGGTAGATTATTTAGTTAGAATACTTCAAATCATGTTAAGACCAACAAAAAAGTGAAGTGTATAGTCAACTACTAAACTCAATTTTAATTTAAAACTTATGTTTTATAGTGCGTTGTTTTTGTCGTACTGACTGAGCATGCCTATAGTGCAGCACAAGTAAATTAGTACGTTGTGAAACAATAAAAAATACTGCATAAAATGTTTATATTTTTCACAAATACTCAGTAGAATACTAGTCTCAAATAGAGCAAAGCTTTTTCTCAAAGCAAAAATACGAATACTTCGTCAAACAAAACTTGAGAGCGAAGTATTTCTCAGAGACATACTGTGATGTTTTGTACGTTTGTCACTAAATAGTCTAAAGTAGTACTTGAGTGGGATTTGTTTCTCTGTGATGTGGTGTTTTGTCGAGAGAATAAGATATGTAGTAACAGAGTGCGAGCTTCATTCAACCACTTTGTGCTAGCGAATGCTTCTACGTTTCTTACGGGTTATGGGTAAGTGTTCTCACAGTTACAGTGTGATTGTATGTAGTAAAGTCTCTATCATATTTGCTACTCTGTGGTTTTATACTCAGTGTGTTATATATTGCGTTTGTAATTCCGCATGCATTTTGAATGTGTACTTTCATTTAGATTTCAATTTCCATCCGGTTAGAATAATATGATTATGTGTAACGACGCATTTATCCATTATTGAATAGTTATGTAAGTTTATTTTCGATTTATATTATATCCAGCTTTAATGTAGTTTGTGAAAGGTTATATTTATTATATTGCACGATTATCAAACCTCACCAAATGTCTATTTTCAGGCTAATCATTTATTTGGGTTCCAGACCATTACTAAGCCTTGCTGTACGTCCGTCCGTTCGTATGTCTGTCAGCGGCCCGTATCTCATAATCCGTAACAGATCCACAGTTGAAATTTTCAAAAAATGTGTATGAATGTGTTGCCGCTATAGGTAACAACAAATTGATAATAAAAAAAATATATCTGAATAATTTAGCATTTTTTTTATATTCATTTTTTGTAAATAATGTATTTTTTTTATGTGTTTTGTCCTGTACGGGCTAAAAATGCTTTTTCTTTCTTTCTTAATTTAATAATATCTAATAATAAGTTAAAGATGATGATGAATTAAAGGGGCACCCTTATTACGGTAGAACCCTGCATGAGCAAGTCCGACTCGCACTTCGCCAGTTTTAAATTTATTTTCTTAAAGAAAATAATCTGTTTTAATGTTACTGTATCTTTAATTTAAAACACCTACAATGTCGATATAAGACATTTTTATTGGTCCAGAGACCGTGCACTGTAACTTATCTTATGATAATTAGGCTAATAAATTCCAGAATTTAAACATGCACCATTATCCGAAACACTACGCTTAGGTAAAAAGCTATCAATCAAACCCTTTGAAATTCAATCCGTATTTTAAACCCTTCAATTAAGCATAATTTTAAGATAGGCCTTAATTTTTACGTCACGGGTGGGCTAAGGAAAGTGTAAGGCGGTCATTAGCCAGTTTTTTATGTAAGCGCTTTTACCTTTTGTCTTACACACCATATTTCTCCGGCATAATCCATAATACATGAGATACCGAGCTCCTCATAGCAATTATGTGTAATAAATCTCATATTAGATCAACAGCTGATGCCTAAATTTATTTTATTATGTCCATGCATTAAGCTTTTACACTTTAAAATGTTTGGTGATTTCAAAAAAATATTAAATCATATTTGATTTTCGTTTGAGCGCCACTCTAGTGACCTCAAATCACTCAGCGCTGCGGCCAACGTTATCATCGAAAATAAATGACCAATTAAACAATCTAATTCATTTCGTTCGGGTCCCCGTTTAGGGTGGAAACATAAATCAACATGGCCGTCGAGTGGCGATAAACATTTTCTGACTTCCAACCCAGGTGATAAAAAAGTGTCCACTTTTTTGGACACTACACACGCGAAGAGCCTTTGAAAGGGTGACATTTTTTAACTCTAACGGCTCCTTAATTGTAACAGCCCACCCTTTAGGGTTAAGCACGTCCCTTTTTGACAAAAAATTATCCTAAATAAATGACCCTAACGAGCCGATTCGGAGGTTCGACAGAACAAAAAAGTAGTAGGTAGCCGTAATTGGTCATAATTCGTGTGTGATAAGAAGAAATTCTTTCATTGTTGCCGTATAGACGCCACTTAAATCAATATTTTTAATGCCGCATGCCTGGACATTAAGTGCCTACTAATAGGGTAAGCAAATAAGGAGGTGGACACACTTGTATAAAGTGCGCACAGCGCGCGCTGCGGATAAGAGGGTCAATATTTTGATAGCGCGCGTGGTGCGATGATGGTAGAAACATGTGGTCAAACATTGAGCAACACTGTATGGGTGTTTAATCGTTGCGGCGTGTATAACTGCTCGTCTCGGCAAAACAAATGTAACCGCGCTTTCGCCACGCGCGTACGTAAAGTCATGGGGTTCAGGCGCCAGAAATATCCACTGCGATGAATCAACCGCTAACTCGAGAAATTCCTGTACATCAAAGGCTGGAGTTTCGCGGAACTCGATTTTATATTTTGTACCTTATCGCCCGGAATGTGAGACATTTTGATTTGAAAGATTTTGTACGTCGTTCATAATTACCGGCTGTAAATCATGTTAGATAAATATTATACGATGTTCGTGTAAATGATTATGGGCTTAAGTTGTTAAATTATAAAAGGTTTATATGTGTACATTTTAAATACAAAATAATCTACCTCCATCAAAATTCGCAATTAATAATAAACATCCAATTTTGCAAACCATCGTAACACGATTTAGATTGATTACGAGACCGTAGCGAATCAAAAACGCTTGTAAATTTTTAAAACTCTAATTTTAAAGTTAAAAGGCACGGTTTAATGACGTGGAAAATTTGACACTTGGCCGAGGGCGTTGGGCGAGAGTCAAATTATTCAGAATTTTATTGACGGCCCGAGAGATTTACACACAGCTGCCTCGGTGCCTTGCTCGCTTGCCTCGTGGCAACGCGCCGGTGTATACACAGCCTTACATTTTATATCGTAAGTATTTTGCATATTACATGTTCACAAGTAAATTGTGTGAATAGCTCCGATATAGTTTCTACATGGTTATTAAAATTAAAAAGCCGTAAATGGTGCACGCGAAGTGTGCAATTTATTACAGTAACCTAATTTTTGTTTGCTTTGCTTTCAAGACTTGTTTGTAGTTAATTTATTATGGTACACCGCGCTGTGGTTAACCGCAGTGTTGGGTCTCAAAAGTTATTGAAAAACCGCAAGCTGTCAATAAAATGTTAAAAGAAGTGTTTTTAAAGAGGTTTTCTGTCCTACTTTATTTGAAAATTTCACTAAATGCACGACAGTTAGTCTTAGCAAAACAATATCAAAAGCAATTTAGTTCACAAATATGGAGTTATATCCAGTTGTAGCCTATTTTTTTCATTATTCATGTCAGTTATTTAATTTCAAGACAGTGCCATCGATCGCCTGAAACAGATTTCAATAAAGATGTTAATTATAAAGCCCTTAATACCTATATAAGAGCAGCCGGCAACCTCATAGATTGACCTGCGGCATGCCAATCATAAAAACAAAGTAACAATCATATCATAACATCACGCCTGTAACCATAGAAGGGTTCGTCAGAAATGTACCCAATAGCTAAAAGTAAACCCACATTTCATTGGAGAAGCTCGTGGCTAAATAATAACTGCCTCTCGGGCCGATCTGTAGGTAAAGCCATGCTTGCCTAGGTTGGTCTATGGATGGGTAACTGACCCTTACATACCCAGTTTCCTCTGTGCCTCGGAAAGCACGTTAAGCTGTTGGTCCCGGCTGTCATTTGTCCATCTTTCCGGTCGATAGAGGAGGCCCAAAAAGTCTGACAACCAGTCTTACGAAGTGGTATCGAAGTACCCAGTACTAATTGGGTTGTGGGGGTCAGATAGGCAGTCGCTCCATGTAAAATACTGGTATTCAGCTACATACGGTTAGACTGGAAGCCGACCCCAACATAGGAAAAGGATGATGATTCTGCCAGTTACGTTTTCAGTCCCATATAATTTGCACAACCCGGGAATTGAATCCAGGACTACAAGTTCAGCAGTCGTGATTGTAACCACTAGGCTATCTTATGTGCATGTAAGTTGCGCAGGGAATGCAATGATTACTTTTTGTGAGGTTATTAAAAACACTTTACTCGTCAAAATACGGCAAGTAGACTATTTAACCAATTTCTCAAGACTGAAATAATATCCTTCACACAATAGGTCTTAACTTCTGCACCTTATGGCTTGGAACTAAGAAATATTTTCATTTATTTATTGACCGTTTCACTTGGCTGGACTTACAGACGTGCAATAAATTACAGATTTTATTTCAGTGAACTTATTTTACGATTGCAAATGAAAATTCTTAATTTCTTGTTCAAAATTGTTTAAGAGTCAACGCTTGTTTAAATCTCACAGTAATTGCATTATTTAGGTATTTTATTTTCTCTCATGCTTGAGAGTTTCTTTGTTTCTATGGCTTTTGCAATGATTTTCATAAATGCCACGTTTTAGTTATGGAAATAACGCCACTACAACAGTTTATTTACGCTGCTAAGTATGTAAAACACTAATCATGATTATGATGAATGCTAGCTGATTATTTAATAAGTCTCTCAGAGTCTACCGTCTAACTGTCGTTATCTATAACTTACTTACGTATAACTGTAGTTAATATGCCTAGACACGCTCGTAGCGATCGGTGATTCTATAAAAAAAGTCAGCTTGAAATTACCTATCCTCGTCACCTACCAAGCTGTCACTTGATTCATAGAAAAACAAAGAAAGCTTTTTTGTGACGTTGTTTCTGTGTGTTGTGTGTTCAGTATGAACTGTAACTACGTAAAAATAAGGGTGGTATTTGAATGGCGTATCACTGACACGAATGCAGGTTGCTACTCAAATAGTGATGTAACCTAGTTCAATCGAAATAATATGGATAGTATGAAAACTTATCTAAAACATCATAATATAATGCAAAAAAAAAATTGTTGTTACCTATAGTGTAGTAGATAGTATTAAAATAATGAAATTAATATATCGTTGGGCAATTTTTAATCGTAGTAAAAAGGGTATTTATTTGCATGTAAATCAAGTACCTTTTTGATTGTATTTGATCATTTTATACAGGGTAATTGAAAAAAAGGTGATAACCTCGCAATATTTTATTATTACATTGCTATGTGAGTTATAGACAATATAAAACAGTGAAAAAGTATTAATACAAAATCAAAGTATTAATACTTATCAATTGATTTATCGATAAAGTCACGCACTATTTGGATAGCGTCAAAAGTATAGGTAGACAAACGAATATTCCAGTAAGGCTAATAACCCGGAAAAGAAAATCAACTCTTTTTGTCATCAAATTAACTACTATTTTTGTATGTCTATGTTATGCAATGTTTGACGAAATTATATTTTAATAAATCCGAAAATAAAACTTACCGGTGGTATGATAACCCTCCATGAGTTCGATTTTTAGTCCGACTATGGTTTTTACAGTCCAGTATGGCACAATAAGGCATTTTAATCTAATTTTTCGTTAATATTATGTTGACGCAGTCTAATTAAAGAATGAGAGCGTTTGAACAGCAAGTGCGTCACGCATGACTTACTAGCGGTAACAGTGCCACGCCTACTTACTTTTTCCACTGTTCTTAGGTCCATGTTCACCAAAAAGATTACGCTTGATTATCTAAAAACAGCTGTTTAACAGACATTTTTGTACCTATAGGAAAATGTCACAGTGACAGCTGTTTAGATTTAGATAATCAGACGGTTATCTTTTCGGTGAACATGGAGCTTACTGTTCCGAGTTTCTAACCGTCCGCAAGTAAAATATCAAACCGACAGATAGCAACCTACCAAAACCTGCTAGTAACTTATTGAAAATTACCGTAAAAGAAAACCTCTGCAAAACCTTTCTAACATTCGCGTTTTTTTATCTATAAAAGCTGTTTAAAATGTTAATCTCCCTACGCAACCACCCGTTGGTAGATGCGTAGGGAGAATCAAATCTGATAGAATCTTGAACATATTTTCATCGATCCCAATACATTACTTCCAGATGAACATTATACTAAAACATCCGGGAAAAATTAAAGTTCCCATGGGAATTTAAAACAATAGCAGGTGCAGGACGTAGTTTGGTGAATTTTTAAACTATTAAAAGGTTTAGTAGATAAAGAATGGGCTTGCAGCTTGCTCTATGTCTTTTGGTAGCAGCCACCTTTTTAGCGATTGTTTTTGTTGAGTTTTCATTTCGGGCATTTTATTATTTTATTTTTCTTCATTAACTCGTTAATGACAAAAACTTTCTAGCTTATTCAATTATTTTTTCCTAACCAAAACTTATAAATTGAGACTGATTAAAATCAGCTTTCTGAAAAAGAAGCTGATTTTAATCAGTCTTAATTCAAAGAAAGAAAGAAAAAATATTTGTTCGTCGTAAGGTCATGACGTGCAGACAAATAAAAAAAAAATAAAAAAAAAGTAAATATTGTAATGATTGAAGGTTATATTTACATCTCTAACCTCTTAAATGCGGCAGTTTCTTTGGATAAATATTAGAAACTAGCTGACCCGTGCAACTTCGTCTGCGAGTGAGGGTTCGTTTTTTTTTATGAAAGTATCTTATGTTACTTCTAATACCTCCAAGAATATGTGTACAAAGTTTCATGATGATCGGTTGAGAAGATTTCGCGTGAAAGCGTAACAAACAAAAGAGATAGTTTTTTTTGGGCCCACCTGGTCGTTGCATTTATTATTCATAATAACACCAAAAAAAAGTAACCATTTTACTATGGTTTTAAAGGAAATATTACGTAGAAATGAAAACGGAATCTTAAAATCATAATAAATAAGCTATGTTATGATATTTTTTTGCGAGTCAAATCATTCCTGTTGTGGTCAATGTCATTTGACAGCAAATACTTACGTGAATAGGGGCGTTTTTCTGTTTACTAAAAAAAGTACGGTACCTATCCGTTGGAAATCATATGTGCTATATAATTATTATAGAATCAGAAAGAATATAAAAATAAATATTATTAAACTATGAGCATTTTTAATGCCATTTTTATAGGTTTACACTAAAATCGCATAGGTGGTTTAAACAATCAACGTGGCATGAAACGTTATAAACCCACTTTTTTTGTGATTGACAGACAACTTCATTATTTTGACATTTACTTTTTCTGTTTATTTTGGTTTTCGTAAGTGTTTTTGCAGATTTTTCGCATTTATTCCGGTTAGACAATGCTAAACTAATTAAACCACTGGAATCTAGAGGTTATAAGGAAGAAATCAATGTAAGTTTCATTATTATATGCTAGAATTTATGTGGGAAACTAATCGTCGAACAAAAAAAATTGTCTCCTTTACATTCACGTTTATAATATTATTATATTATAGGAATTATAGGATTATAGTGTAGTCGACAATTGATTTTGACAGATTCTAATTTTGACATCAGTCAAAAATACCTACATTCTTATCTCAAATTTTCAGACCTTGACGGTTTATGTCACAGAAAAGTAACGTAGAAATTTGACAATTTTCCCTAGCTTTTTCCTACTTACATCAGCTAATATCATATAATCACCATTACCAAACAGAGCGATTATTAACATTACCAGTGACAATAATTTAGTGACAAAACGGCTCAAGAATTCACTGATAACCATAGATAATCCCGTCTGACTCCTGTAGGTTATCATCACCTATTAATTAACTAAAGTTTATCTCTAAATGAATAATGTGACACACTCTGTTACAGCAAAAGGTCTGTGAGCCGTAAAATAACTCAATGAGAGCCGTTTTGTGAAATCAATTAACGTATTAATATGTAATGTATTAATTTAAGTACTCACTGTGCTAATTAAATGCTAATTGAATGACATTCAGTGATGATAATTGGAAAACTGCTGATGTTGTTTTATTTTTACTTAATACTTTTTATTTTTAGCTGGGAAAATAAGATGATAAGTAATATACTACCTAGTGCGCTGAGAAGCGACATCTTTTAGAGACCGGCTTTCTATGTCTACAGAGATTTAAGAGTTTTGTCAAATAATTGATTTGAATCCCGAGTGGTAATTCCAGTATTTATAAGGCAGTACGTTCTAATCTCTGTACAATCTGTCAAATTTCACATAAGTTTACGTACGTTTTTACATCGACTGTCACTGAGATTGAATACTTTACTCAATGCATATAAAGTTGAGTAGCTCATTAGGCACTTTGATAGATAGAGCAGTAATTAGAATCTAACCTATAAAAGTATATAATAAATCACAGATAAAGCTTTCACACCACATCGAGAAAAGCCGTACGTTAATAAAACTCAAATTATAAACTTTACAGCCACTCAGTCGTCAATCAATGTGTCGCAACCTAATAAAAAAAAACTATATCGTAAAATTCTTCATAATATTTATCACGCTGCAGTTTCACAAGCTACCGCAAAGGAATTCAGAACTTTGATCGGTATACCAACATAATAACACAAACTTTTGCTCCTTTGGACGTTTTGACATGTCATAGCGACTTCAAAGTTGGCATACGTTATTTATAATATTTATGTCTTGAGACACTATGGCGCTGGCGCTTCGATTGGTAGTATTCTATGTCAGTCTTTCATGTTTTAAAATGTGAAGAAGTTATTTATTTTATTGAGCAATAAAATTTTATTTTTTATGATTCACAATGTGATTAGTTTCAATTTTCGGGTTGTTAAATTAGTGAAAAACCAAGGCGATGATTGGTCGTGTTTGAAGTGGTAAAAATATCGTAGTTTCAACGTACTGTTTTGATGTCTTGCAAAACATATTTCTTTATAAAAAAGCACAAGAAGAATGATGATATTTCTCTTAAACAATACATGAGAAAACCTTGCATAAAAGTCATGTATGATGGCATACTGATCACGACATTTTCATGGGCGATTTATTTCGTTGCAAAAACTCGAAGGACCAAAGAATAAAAAATGCAACATTGTCCCAGGTGCGACACCAACGTTGTATACCAACATTAAAAAACTTTAGCCTAACTTAAGCGGGGGTGTTAAGTTTGTCGTTTCTATTGTTGATTTTTTGTAACACGACATGTTCCCTTTGACGCCTCCGCTAATAATCTTCTTTTATTTACTTACTTAGTTGGACGGGATGCTCTAGGGTTTTTTTGGGACCTGTTGCCTGTAATTCTGGGATAAGCTTTATTTATTGCTGGTGTTGTGCCGACATTTTCACTTGAACACTTCGTTACTTAGGTACCTACGTGTTTATTTAGTGATCTTTTTCAGCTCTATATACCTACTACAGACACGTTGATTGCTAAGAACAAACCATGCCGTAAACGTGTTAGTACCTAAAACTGATAATGTTAGCCTGCGTCATCCCTCTGTTGGGCAAAGGAAGTATTCCAGTTGTTTTGATCAAGGGCTAATGTGTGTCTCTAGTGGCTTATATACTTACCTAATATGATTTCAAGGTTATATTTAAGTATTTTAACTCAATTCCAAACTATAAAAATGCCTACCTAAGATTTTATTGTAATTTATTTGGAACTAACAAGGGCAATTTACCAAAACAAACGACCAAAGCTGATTATCCGTTGCAAAATATTATATTTCAAATCCCCAATCATTCACGAGCATCCCAAATTCCCTCTTAACAATAATCTTTCGGGCGCTTTGTAAAGCCGCTTCCGCCGTTCACAATAGATGCATGCAAACTTCGTGAAATGGGTAAAAATAATCCTCTACCCGAGCCCAATACATCACGCGAACTGTCAGTACCGACCGCACGAACAAAAATATACCATTGTGAACGACGAGACGCGCATTGTACGAAACTTTGGTAAAAACTTGTGCAATTTCGACTGTACGCACCGAGTACCGACGCAATGACAATACCCTTTTTACCATGTCAAACTCGCCCAAAAAACTAATCGTCCCTTGTCAAACACTTTTCACACGAAACGTCTATTTTGAATTCCAATTGTCCATTAAGACGGATCGTTAGCTTGTAAATCAACGTCGGCTGAGCGATTGATGGTACCAGCAATTAAAAAACTAGCTGCGCCGTCGACAAATAGACATTTGGTACTGTTCTTAAATTGAAACAGGCACTCGCGTTTTGTACGGGACAATTAATCAATTCCCAAAGTAGAGCGGTTAATATTTTACAAGTTTGGAGTGATCAATCCCTCTTTGTGTGGGTCCACGCCTCTGTGCCGCCGTTGAGCCCTTCAAAAACAAACATAATTCAGTGAATGTTTTCATTTATTTTTATCCATTAACACCCACGTTCATCCAGCGGCGTGTGATCGTGCCAGCGCGCAGGTTTCGTGAGACTTACCTATAAACTTAAAGGCTGCAGTCAAAATATTTTCATATGTTATGTAGTTACGACATGACTTATAAGGCCACGTTCAGTAAATATTATACTACCAAAGCGCGGGCAAATTCTGGTGATATTTTAGGGATTTGATGTCGATGTGCGCTAGATAAACGGGTTCTGCATACAATGTTTTCGAAGTAACTATGTGAAGAGTAAACAGTGTGTCTGAAGTCCAACCATTTAGTACGTTTGCTAAAGCTATCTCTGGGTCACGCCTGGAAAGTAGAAATGTCAACAGTGTCATTATGACGTTAAGTGTCGTCAGAAGTAACTATGGAAGTTGTCACATCTACTTGGAACGAAAATATGATGGAGAAATGTTTTTCTTAGTAATTTTCGAGATTGTATTATCGAACACCCACACGCCTTTGGACTTGGCCTTACCCGAGAAAAACTCCTTTTTAGAAATTATCGCTACGAAAGAGTTATCTTATATGAACGGAACCGGAACATACATAAATTAGCCTATACCCGCGGATTCGACCGCGTAAATTGATCGAGAAATGCCCAAGGGATCGTACTTCCGCGATTAAAATAAGCTTATGTGCTATTACAGACTATGATCTATCTCTGTTACAAATTTCATCCACATCCGTTTTGCCGTTTCGGTGTGATTGTGTAACAAACATCCATACTTTTGCTTTTTAGTGAAGTAAGATTATTAAATAATTGTTTATATAAGCTGCATTGACATAAAGAGGTCTTTGTATAACCAAGAGCATTATAGTTCACGATACATAAATAAGTATAGTAAAAGAAATATCTTAATTACTTTTACGATAAAGTTTCTGAATGGTAGCCACCAAAAGGTCCATTGTTTATTTATCCGATAATGATTTTCAAGCAATGCCCTGTCATCACTGAAGTGGCCATAAATTATAAACTTAACCTTGGGTACGTTTGTTTTCGTTTAGTGTCTAGACGAACCCCGCATATGCGTAGACGCATATGTGTGCCTGTGAATCGTGAGAATTTTATAGTGAGGCTATTTTATGTATTTTTGGGGATTTGATTGTTTTTGAAACCCACTGTGTGTGTTTAGTGGGGGTTTGTATCATTCACGTGGTTACATCTTATAACACGTTACGCGAGCCCTCTTCATTAATCAATAGGCACTGGGCGACTGAACTTTGCTCGGGAGAAAATACAGAAAACGACTTTTCCCAGATATGAGACCTAGCTAGATCGATTTTTTGCCACCGTTAATGCGCATATTGCAACTTCGCAATCGTTGGAGCCGGAACGTGATTGATATGATAATTCTTAGTTATGCCAATTAAATCTATTATAATGTGGACGCAATGTCTACTTTATTGGAATACCTACTACAAATATTTACATGCGATATTTTTTTTCGATTGGAGTCTCCAACACTATACAAATAGGGAAGAACAGTAGGCAGACGATGAAATATTGTTATCCTAAAACAAATTAATACTTGCATCTCAAATCGTACATCTTATTGTTGAAAAACATTCCATATGACCTCATTTTGTGAAACCTAGCAAGCAATTGATACATACATTCTTCCATAAATGAACACATAACCTAAATATAAATCTCTCGTAACAGGCTTCTAAGTACTCTAGTCCAATCAATACGATACAGTAACTGATTCCAGATTGGATTCCACACAGTCTGATTATCCATCACTATAATGAACTAATATCCGTGATTACTGGGAATAGTGCTGCTTCTATTTTGATACAATCGGGTTTATTGGATGTTAACTGTTTCCCATAGCAGTGTAATGTATCGTTAAACTGTATCGCATCCGTTACAGTGTGTTTCTGGCTTTATTGGTGCTTCCTTTAAGCTGGGCGACATTTTTAGTAATTTCAGCATGTTTAACGCTTTTGTTTACGTAAACCATGTTATGAAGATATCAAAATGGAATATCTTTGACGAAAGTAGGAAGAATTATTATTGTTTTGTCTATGGCTCAGCGCAGACTTGAGACAAAAATAATTTGTAAATCAAGTATATTCTTAAAGGTAGTGTGTGGTACAATATCTAGGTTCCCAAATACATATTTTGAATGGACACTGATTTAAACAAGAGTTATAGGAAAAATAAATTTTCTGTAGGATTTTTTAATTCCTCATATCTCGTCTTTATAAAATTATCCTTTCAAAATATGTATTTAGGAACATAGAAATTCTGTAACTTAATCGAAATAAAGACACACTACCTTAAGAATATGTTTGATTTACAAATTATTTTGGTATTAGGTTTGTATGAAACACGCATGCTCCGCCGGCCCCTTAATGTTCCCACTGCTAGGAAAGGCCTCCTCTCTATGAGAGGAAATGGGCTATAATCTACCACGCGGGCCCAGTGCGGATTGGTAGATGTCATATATCTTCGAATTTTTGGTTCTAGGACATGCCGGTTTTCACACGATCTTTTCCTTCACCGTTTTGAGAGCAGTAGCGATGGAATAAATAACACAAAGTCATGCGCCTGCCTGGGTTCGAACCCACGACTTGCTGTTCGTAAGTCGGGACTGCCACCACTGGGCTACCGCTTCTCTCCCAGTATTCAGTAGCCATAACTAATTAAATGGTTACATCACATAAGACCGCAATAAACTTCCTAATCCTTGTATTTACAACTTGTCGACGGTATCTATCTTATCTTAGCCGCAGCATCTTTATAAAGGAGATTTTAATACCATAACAAAATATTTTCGAAAGAATAACTTATGGCCCCAATCGTAGTGCCCCACTTTAGATATTACACAAAAAATGGAACATCCAGCTATAAAAGTTTGATTTCGTTTTATAGCTACAATGTTTGTTACAGCTGAAAATAAATTGTATCTCAATAAATTGGCAAATAAAATAGTATTGTACAATAATGGTTGAACCGCGGTCATGGGTTAACTCACTTACAGGAATACCTATGCTATTAATTTTGAAAGTGCATTTAATCATACATTTAGAAAGGATTAAGAATTCCCTTTAAAAGCTTTCGATTTGTGGTAGAATTTGCACTGCATATCAATAGCAATCAATTAAGAATAACAGCACACTTTGTATTACTGTGTGAATTTGCATGAAATTAATATCAACTAGATTAGCAGATATAAAGTCATCTGAAATCATGAAACAATCTACCTATAATATTGTTACAGGCGATAAACATGAAAGATGTCAGCTATCACTAAGTACTTACATCCTTTACTCTTATTTTCGCAAAACATTAAAGCCAGTACAACTCATTTTCATCAAGCAACGGCCATTACCAAAAGGAAAAACACAAATGTACGACATTAATTACACCAAGTTCCGAGAAATTAAAATTGCAAAACGCGTTCTTATTCAAATCTGAAATGACGCTAACTTCCACTGTCTTTAGCCAAGTTTATATTATGTAGCTTGCATACAAGTTGCAAGTATATTGCATTGCAGAAATATTAGCAAAGACAATAAAAATGCCACTTATCTTCTATATTATAAAAATGAAACCCGTTTTCCGTTGTCACGACATAGCATGAAAACGGCTTGACCGATTTGGCTGATTCTTTTTTTGTTGTGTTTGTTATTGTCAGGAGAAGGTTCTTATGAAAAAAAAAATGTAGTAGTAGTAGGTAGCTTTTTCCCTCTTATGTGACGCAGACGAAGTTGCGTGGGTCAGCTAGTAACACTATAATAACACTGTCTGTCAGTACAACTGCTATGAGTCACCTTGGATTTCGATGTGTGGCACTCAGGTCAACTATGGCTTCGGTTGGGATAGTTTTTGTCCCATTATTACGTTCCCTTGGGATAATTTTTGAACTCAATCAGAACGCACCACGGGCAAAAGCTAGAACAATAACAATTATGGTCAGGAATTATTTTTAATCATAGCTTACTGCTATTGTAGCTTCTTATTACTACAACCAAGTTTCAGATTTACTAGAAACATGGGATCGGAAATCACTATGCATTTTTCTGTAAAACGTCATAAACTGAATCATAATTATCTCCCAGCAAGCTACTTACAAAGTGAACAGACTCCACAAATCTCAAGCAAGATAAATATACCCAACACCCATACTCAATCTGAATAATCAAACAATATATTCACAATTTAATATGATATTATATCGAATCATGTAGCCAATAAGCGGTCGGTACCCACCGCGGAAGTTGTCAAGAGTACTTGAGTTCAGATAAACTAATTTGAACCAGTCAAAAGTTAAATCAGGGTCATACATTCGATAGGTTCACAGTGTAGGGACAAAGGCAGTAGTATAAGTCACATTGTTTTTGTTCTATGAAAGGCTGTTAAGTTTTTTTCTCATGTTAATGGTTGGTGAAGAAAAAAAATTGTGATATTCTGATATTTTAGACACGTAAAATTTAAAAAAACTGGTCGAGGTAAAAATACATAACCAATTAGGTAGAAATAAAAAACGTTATGAATGGTAATTAATATCAATGTTAAGTGTATTATCGTAGGAATCGGACGTTTTTATTTTAATTATTCATTTACCTACTTTTGAAAAACTAATACTTAAGATATCCTGTACACAGAAGCTGTTTGTGAACATTTAATATTCATAGATAAATAAATTTCCATAAACATCGGAACATTTACTGCAAAAAGAGTTTTTTTTTCATACAATATTATGTTGACACTAACAATATTTTTGTTACATAATAACTACTGTTTCCTTTCTGTCTATCTAGTAAACTCGCCAAATCCTATCAAGGAAAACATATTATTAGAGACCCGCAGAATATTACTTAACACTTAACCACCTCCAAACCGAAATTCAACGCTATCCTAAAAACATAAAGTACAAAATCCTGTGCGATCTACAAAGGATCGACCCAACGCTTTTCACTTTAACAAGAGTATTGAATATTTGTTACCAATCAGACATATCAATATTATTGGATCAATGGAGAGACTGTCAGTTTTAATTGAAACATCCTTATCAATCATCAGATTGCTTTTGAAGTTCGACGAAATTTTGGAGTGGTTCAGAGTGTTTGCGTACTTCAGATTATTATGGTTTGTACTAAATAAGAGCGTTATGGACGATTATGTGGGCAGGTTGATTACGGTCCATGTTCACCAAAAAGATGACAGTCTGATTATCTAAAACAGCTGTTTAAGGCGATTACATGCGCTAAACGCGATTTTATAATTACTAAAAGTTTATGATTCACTGCTATAATCAAGACCAGAAAAATATATGATATTCTTCAGGATATATGCTAGCATGATACTGTTTTGAAAACATAATACAATTAATTTTCCTCGATAAAAAGAAATCACGAACTTATCTCTAAAAATATCTTTCAAACAATGAAAAACATACTAATATACATGCGATCATCCTGATTTTTTTTTGCAAATAATTCTACAAGCAATATACTAGCATGATACTGTTTTAGTTTTTTAATCCAATTAATAGCTTTTTGTAAATCGATCAAAACCACTCATTTCGCGCTATTTGGCCCACAGTGGCTGACGTAACAACCACTTTGTAGTGCAAGCTGATTAGAACTTTATTCTAATAGCATTTCAAACGAAGTTTGAACCACCACAAATAGAGTTGCCAATGTAGCTCGTCTAAGCGCCTTAAGGGAAATAATCCCCTACAAAAATGTGTTTTAAACAACTGTTTTCATCTTTTGGTCGTAAGTCGTTTCATTAACTAGAAGTACCGGTAGCTTTGCTTGAGTAGAGAACTCATAGGGTTAGTTTAGAGAGCAGCGGTGGCCCAGTGGTGGCGGCCCCGACTTACGAACAGTAAGTCATGGCTTCGAACCCAGGCAGGCGCATTACTTTGTGTAATTTATTTCATTACCACTGCTCTCAAAACGGCGAAGGAAAACATCGCGAGGAAACCGGCATGTCCTAGAACCAAAAATACGGAGACATGTGACATCTACCAACCCGCACTGGGCCCGCGTGGTAGATTATAGTCCATTCCCTCTTATAGAGAGGTGGCCTGTATCCCAGCAGTGGGAACATTAATAGGCTAATGATGATGATGATAGGGTTAGTACTAGATTTGTTGTTGTTAGGGCACAAAAGTGGCTCCAAATGGTTCGTGTTTTTTTATCTGAATTTCTGAGTAGCAGCCACGGGAGTCTGGAATTGTGCCTGCTTGATGGCAATAGGCTTGCTCCCTATTACATGGGACCTAAACATAATTGGAGAAATGTAGGTGTAGGTGAAGTATTAGGGACACCTCCGTCTAATCTTTTTGGGAGTATTAGTGTGGTGTTGTGTTTACTTGATTTTTTGACATTGATGCGGTTTCTCTCCTCTCGCAAGCATTATTCAGTAAATAATTTACTCCAGAAGGTTATAGGCTATGTAACATGATGTTTCGACCACTATGAGGCTAGCATAAATGCAAAATGTTGCAAAATCGGGGAATATTTATTTTTATTCATAGTGCGAGCTTTTTCTCCCTTATGTGACGTAGAAGAAGTTGCGTGGGTCAGCTAGTATATAATAAATTAACATGAAAGTGACATAATACAGAAATCTCGACGTTTTTTTAAATCGTAAATACCGTGAGAAACAAGCGCTTTTTTATTTTTTTAATATTTTCAGTTAAACTTAGAGTTTTTTCTGTAGTTCCAGCTATTATTGAATGAATTACATGACAGGACACGATCTAATCTGGCTTACTCAGAATTGTATGTGTCACATGTTCTACTTTTCCTACATCTCAAACGGATTACATTAAGATGTGGGTGACAACTAACCAGTATGATTATATTCGTCAGTAGTGTTTTCAAAATATATTCCTGGAATACACATATTAGTAACACTCGGATCAAGCGATGTCAAATCAGGCAAAGCTCTGATGAACTCGTGAGGAAAAATGTGACACGTTACTGAAATGGTTGAGTCTTTACAGTGTTACACATCTTATATAATTAAAAATCTGCTAGACATTTCATGTTAATGTAGAATGATTCTATGAACTATGCAGAAAATGATACAAAAGTATTTTCCCGAACATGTTTTTCCTCTCCAAATTATTTGCTTTCATCAATTCATATAACTCTCGATGTTATTCTAATTTGTCACATCAGATGCAACATCTAACATATTCTCCAATATTTATACTAAACAACCGTTTAAAATAAACAAAACATTGCCAGAAGTTGCCCAATACGTTTCAAAATTAGGTGAAACTCCGTGAAACAAAATTAATAATCATCTTTTTTTAATGTCTTCCGACATGTAGCCCCTTTTCGTAAATTTCGTAAACATCACATATCTCTGAAACGTCGTCTGATATTTAAGACATTTATTGAATAAACTGCATGTTGTAACATGGCCGATGATCGCGATTTAAATGTTTTTAAACATGATATTAATAACAGTTTTAGATGAAAGAAACTGGTTATCTCCAAGTTTATATAAATGTCATGTTAATATTTGGGTTTTCAATGTCTGTTTTAGTTGATATCTGTAGAAATTCAGTACTAATCTTGTGCGTACAGCCCACTTTTTTGGTCTTCCTTTGACACAGGAAAAGAAAACGTTGCGACTCAAACCGCAATAGTCAAGCATTAGAGAGAATAGCAGATAATATACAGAAAAGCAAAGATAGTCACACAGTGGGTGCCTAAAGACGGCCGCTGTAATCGAGGCAGACCCAAGAAACGCAGGCGGGACGATCTGGACCCAATCTTAGTCTTTTAACCACGGCCTGGTTTGAGAAGACAAAATGATAAACAAAATTAGAAAGCCATAGGGGAGGCCTATGTCCAGCAGTTGAACAGAATGGGTTGATATAAAAGCAAATGTACAGACATAGGTACTAATTATACCCAGAAAACTTACATCTGTAGATAATATTCTGTACCGATGTATAAATACATTCCTCGGTCTGTACACTGTTAAATAAACTTAGTCCAAGCTCAGAAAACACTAAATACTCTGGCAGAATCCTATATTTCAGTTTATATTTGACTTACAAAATACTTTCAACAAGACATTTGAGACAGATTTAAGAGTTTCAAATCTTTCTTAACAACTGTTTACTGTTCTTGATAATCCAAATAAATATTTTGAAGTTGTTTACATTTATATTACAAAGAGAAGTGTCGTTGGTATGCTCGTTATTTTGTGTTTGTATAATTCGATTATGGAGGCCCAATGGTGCTTGGCACAGATGTGACTACGGTCCCTCAAAGTTGATTGAATGGTTTAGAATTTTAGATATAGCTGCGGACTTTGGAGTGTCAATTTAGTTTAAGTTATTGGTTGTAGTTTGATTTGTTGTTGTTTCACTGAAATCTAACACAGTACTGACAAATCACAATATATTTTTTTCTTAGCTTATATTGTCCCACTGCTGTGCAAAACCCTCGCCCGTAGCCTTCCACTCTTCTCTCCGTGCGTTTTTTTTTTTTAAAAAGACATACTTGACATTAATAAATAAATAAATAAATATCGCTGGACATTAACACACAGCGCCACCTAGTGCCACACTAAGCAAAGCTTGTGTCGTGGACACTAGATAGTTGATATACTACATATATATACTTTTTTGTTTGTAAATACATACTTATTATACATATAAACATCCATGACTCGGAAACAAATGTCCATGCTCATCACACAAACATTTGATCCTCCGGGATTCGAACCCAGGACCCTAAAAACGTAAGGCAGCGTCACTACCACTACGCCAATCGGGTCGTCCATTCATTTGGAAAGTTGGATGTAATAATTTGAAATGGTTCCACGTGACTCGTCGTGGTTAGTCAGTGTTTCTGCTACATCATCGTCATTTTCTTGCTCTTATTCCAATTCTATTTTGGGGTTAGTGTAGCATATCTTCTTCTTCTAAACTTCTCTATTACTTACTCGTATATTCAGCAGTCACCTCAGTCACCTTCTTCTTCGTTTATACTGCTAAAATCTGCAAATATAAACTGTTTTCACAGAAATATTAAAATAGGTCTACGCCTGCTTTACTTTCAATCTGAAACCTTATGCTCAAGATAAAACCAGTAGCCGTCATCATCATCATCAGCCTTTAATGTTCCCACTGCTAGGACAGGCCTCCTCTCTCGGAGAGTTAATGGGCTGTTATCCACCACACGGGTCCAGTGCGCATTGGTAAACCAGAAGCCACTACAATTATATTAAAGAAGAAGAAGTAACATATCAAAGAAATATACAACAAAACAAATTACTCGAGACTATCTGCATAGCCAGACTAATCTACAAAACGAAGTAGCTTTTGATACCGTATTCACCACCACTTAGACCGTCTGTCGCGAAGGGTTTTTGTTGCACACGTTTTACGAGTACAGCTGGCAGCACGCCAGTACGTTCATGTGCAAACATACCTGTAAGATAAGATGAAACTTGCTGAATTCTGAGATGATAATGAAAAGTAACAAAAATACCTTAATATCTTTTATCTATCCTAATATTTATGGTGAGGCAAATACGTCTTTTTGTCTGAAGAAGCTTATCATCACGCTTGCTCAAAGCTGATTTACGAGATGATGATTGTAAAGATGTCCACTACTGGACTTAGGCCTCCAAAGTGTCGCCACATTGACCGGTCCCGTGCGACTCGCATCTAGTGGGTCCCCATGGACTCAAAACATTATAATAAATCTTGGTAACTTTAAATCTAGAAATGTACCAACCAGTGTGAAATTTTTCGATTATTACTTACTCTTAAGTAAAAAAACCTCGTTAGTTGAGTGGTTGCAAGCGCGACTGCTGAGTATGAGATCCTAGATTCTCTCCCCGGGTCTGGAAAAGTGTTACTGGGTTTTTCTATTAGGAATTTCTCAATAGGCTTGCTCTCTTTTACGTGGAACTTAACACATAACTGGCAAATGTGGGTGTACTGTACAGCTCGGTACACTAACAATTCTGGAATTGCAGGTGAGATGTTATGTAACTAACACTTTCTAAGCTTATCTTGTACATCGTTGAAGAAAATAAATCCTAGATGAATAATATTTTCGTTCAAAGGACTCATAATAAATATAAAGATAGGCGGAACCATTCCTCTCCTCGAATTTACAAGGGCCAAGCCCATGGGTCCTGTTATCTCGTTACATTATTGAATAAAAGGGGTAGGTAAGGGGTTTTACGAAATCCAACGTGTAACTAAAGTAAATTACGAAAAGACCCTAAACTGATGAACTTAATAAAGTTAGAGCGGCTATTTGAATAAAATGTTCAAGGTGTTTATTTTGGGTCGAAAAATGAAGTTATTTGTAAGGGGTAGTTAAATTTAGGTGAAGGTTGTACGGTTTATTTTGGCTTTGTTTTATGAACTGCGTAGCTGGTTTTTTGCTAAAACAAGGAAGTATAATTAAAAAATGGTTCCTGAAAAATGTGAAATGGAGGGAAACAGACATAACTTTAATTAGCTACTTAATTTTCATCTTAATTCCTTAGCCGTTAATCAAGAGATTACAGATTACACTCAAATTAAGCTGACGAACAGCAGTTTTTAGTCGTCAAATAACATAATTCAGTCCCCCAAAATGACAAACACTTCAAAGCAGTAGGAAGCTATCGCTTTGGAAGCCTGCCGGGGTTGCGGGCCTGTTCGAAAGAGATACCGCTGCCCCTGAACATAAAGGGCGAGGAAGAAACATGGATGGGTTTTAGTCAGTAAGAGTCTGACACTCCCTCCCGCTCCGCCCAGAGTGGGAGAAGTCATTTGATGATTTCCCATCCTAAAAAAAAAAAAAAGCATTTAAGAACAAATGACACAACAAACAAAAGTAATGCAATATGCTTACGATATTTTCTTTTGTTACAGATGATTGTAAAGCAAGAAAATGTTGAAGAGAGCCATCATCAAGAAACATCACTCGTCAAGCTGAAGATGTGGTAGTATCTGCCACGATGGATACCTCGATCGTGGTGATATCCTTACTTGGACTGATATGCATATGCTCAGGTAAGAGCGTCCTTATATTCATCTTTGTGTTGAAATTAACCTCAAATATTGAAAGACAGGTGGTCTGACTCTTAGGTCCGGAAGACGGTCATGTTGAGCATTAGGTCCCGTTTGTTAGCAGTAAGCTTGTCCCTATTACATGGCGTAATGCGGGTGAACTATAAGAACAGTTCTGCCCAACTCTTCAACGAAAAAACCAGCGTTCCAGAAAACATTCATTTATTTAGCATATTTTTTTTTTCCTAGCCTATCGTGTGTCCCACTGTTGGGCAAAGGCCTCCCCTTTTTCCTTCCAAACCTCTCTATCTTGTGCGGTATCTGGCCATGTTCGCCCCGCAAACAGGATCAGATCATCACACCAGCTTCGCCGCGGTCTACCTCGACGGCGATTCCCTCCGTCAGGCGTCCAGTGAGTGACGATCTTTCCCATGCATAATAAATAATTATCATAATATTATAAATTTATCCTACAAATAAAGTGAACTTCTTTGTAAAATGGACTAATTAGCATGGTTTTGACGCTGTGTCTCCTATACATCACATATTTACTCAGTGAGTATCAAACGTTATGTAATATCGAATACAAGAAGGACTATCCACAGAAGCAATATGTCTTTTTGATGGAAGTTCAACTTTGCATAATAACATAAATACTCACACGTAGGCGGAACTGAGCTATTTACACTCATAGATTACGCAAAACTTGGTCCTATTTTCATTTATCGCAACTGCTTTTGCTATTGGCCCACTGAGACGTCCGTTAGAGTATGATTCAGTAGGTAAACCTTATTCGGTCCGAAAATCACCAAAAACCATAATTACCTTGCTATTGCCGTGTAGATGTACTCAATTACTTACTAACAGGTAACGGAAGGTTGCTATCTCTGTCGGTTTTTGACATTTAAGTTACGGACCGTTAGAAACAAAACGTCTCAGAAAAGCTTTCTTTGTTTTTTTATACGAACCACAGCCCTCCGAGTGACAGGTAGGTAACGCGGATAGGATATTCCTAACTAACTTTGTTTATAATTAAAACAGCGATAGCTACGAGACGTAGGCATATTAGCCGTCAGTTACACGTAAGTGAGTCATAGAAAACGGTAGTTAAAGTAACAACTGCCTCGTTGGTCTTGGGATAGCAAGGATAACTGCTAAGTATGAGGTTCTGAAATTTTGAGATAACAATCCCAAGTCTGGATTTAAGCCCATTTCATGGTACTAAGCTCACCCATTTTAAATAGAACTGAAACTCAACTCAAAGCATGTATTTGGGTTAGACCGTTACAGGCACTTTTTAATGTAAAAATGAAAGGATGAAGTTAGCCCCAGACACAAGGCATGTGAAAGTATTTGAGTTACCCATTCCAAAAGCGTAGATCTCCATGGAGAAGAATGGGCAAGAAACTCTTTAGACACTCTTTTAAATAAAAATATTATTTTTAAGATCTTGTTTTCATAGTTCATGTTGAACTTAAACTTACCTCCAGAAACGTGAGTGTACAATAATAGAGTACAACCCTGCCTACATGCATGCCTAACTCTTCAAGAAAACAGACGTGTACTGTTAAGTTGAGAGTAACAAAAACAATAGGCTTGTTAACTGAAAAAATATAATTAGTCCGTCACTTAGATTATCAAAAAATATTTGTCCCGTATTTTTTTCTTTTGTCACATAAACCAAAATTGACGGAGATACGACGCTTTTAAAATTCCCAATACGTCACTGTTCGGTATCATTCTTAGTGAGTACTGACGTCACGAGCCCCCACTCCCGAGTTTTGATGCGTTTTATCTTTGTCAATATTCGTTGATTTTCAAAAAACAAAAAATACGTGTCCATTATTTTCTAATACTCTAACTGACAGATTAAATTGATTTGCAATTTATTGATGATGGAAACAAGCCTGTTATCGGTTACGTAATAATAGTGACAGATACATTTATTATAGATATTGGGCGACCCGAATGGCCTAGTGGTAGTGAGGCTGCCTTACGTTCTTAGGGTCCCGGGTTCGAATCCCGGTAGGATCAAATGTTTGTGTGATGAGCATGGACATTTGTTTCCGAGTCATGGATGTTTATATGTATAATAGTATGTATTTACAAACAAAAAAGTATGTAATTGTAGTATATTAACTATCTGTTGTCCACGACACAAGCCTTGCTTAGTGTGGCACTAGATGGCGCTGTGTGTTAATGTCCAGCGATATTATTATTATTATCCTTTATTCAATTTTTTACAAACTTTCTACATTTTTAAATATTAACTTAAGAAAATATATAAAAAACATTTAAAAATATAAAAAAATTGTAGACCCCGGTGGTCTACAATTTTTTTATATTTTTATCGGGAACAGGGTCCTACCGGCGGTCAGGGCTCTAGAGAGAGAAACCTCCTAACAATACGAGCCGTGTCAAGGAGTACCGCTTTCTGAATCAAGCCCTTGGTCCAGCTGCCTAACGAGAGCCTCCTCAGGTATTGGTCGAGGCTCTTGGCAATTAAGCCATGGGCTGACACGACTATCGGCACAATGATCGCTGAGTCCACTTCCCACTTATTGTTATTATTACTAAACAATGTTCAGGTTTTCAAGAAAAACTAAAGTGGCGATAAGAGCACCCATGCAATTTATATCTATTCAAACTATTTACGTATTCAAATTCGTTTCAAAGCAGCCCTATTTATCGGCACAGTGATAAATAAAAGCAATAGAGAGTGACACGGTTATTTTCGGGGCAATGTTGCCACAAATCTAAGATGGTACGGCAAGGCACTAAATATCCGTAGGGGATGGCAACCCCATGGGACCAAGGCTAATAGAGGCGAACCTTGACATTACTAAACTTATGCTTTTGGATAATTTGGTTAGTTGTTTGTAAAATTGGTTATTTCTGGTTGGAGCTGTTTGAATCAGAAAAATAACAACGTGTCCTGTGGTTGAGGATAATAGAATATGGTCTAGATTATGTAATTGAAATTTACAAAGGCAAGATTTAAGTCTAACTTGTTGTTTATTTTGTTTATTTGGTAACAAAACAATTTCTTTTCTTTTTTTTATCTCATTATGTTTACTTTTAACTAGTGTTGTAATCACATTTTTACCATTTTTTATTTTCTTTATTTTATGTTTTGTCCTGTCGGGCTAATAAATGCTTTTTCTTTCTTTCTTTCTTTCTTTCTTTTCCTTAATTTCTGTTATTTGTAAAGATCTGAGGCCCGAACGTAAGCAACGGGGCTCTGAAAGGTGGCCTGAATTCTACTCGACTCGGCTATAACAAGAAATTAAGTACACTTATAATTCGTATAAAACTCTTCCATATTTTGTGACGTGGCTTAGCTTTTTAGTGAAAACCCCAAAGTTCTACTTCATAAACGTCACCTAATTTCACGTAAACCTAAAAAAACGTTTTACACTCAATAAAAACACAACCACGGTTAGTTCTAAGCGTTTAAAATCGTGTTTTACAAATAAACACAATTAATGATACTCCGGGGACTAATGCAAAGCGGGAAGCGTTACTTATTGACAAATCTCATTAGGTTAACAAAACACATGTGTATCCCGCATCTGTCTAACGCATATTTTACAATCAACAGCGTTTATAAATACCGTATCTGGTCATTGTCAAAGTTTAAGGGTGAATGGGGTCACATTTAAGTGAAACTGAAGAAAAATCTGTGTATAAAAAAACAGTTTTAAAAAGTACAAAAATTTGCAAAACACACGTTGAAGAGATGACGGTATTTTTGAGAGTGTGGTTATAGCTTCATGTCTTCTTCTTCTTCAGTCGGTCCCTCATTACTGAGGATCGTGGTCACTGGACCCCAAGCGGACAATCTGCCCCCATCTACTCCGGTCCAAACTTGCCATCACCACTTGCTGAAATTTGCTTGAAGACATATTATACATAGCCGCTTTTACTTGGTCGGACGATCGTGTTGGCGACCGGCCACGCGAGTTTCATGTCTATTCAATTGCAATTTATTCTGAAACTGAATAAGCGCTGTCTAGTGACAAGGAACAAAATGATAGTGTTGGCAATTAACAGAGGAGAATGTAAAAAAATATGGTGTGCAGATCGCAAGTAAAATGACAAGGGCTGGAAAATGATGGTAGTGACAATCATCGGAACTACAAATTCACATTAGTAAACGTTTAAGTTGTGCGATTAAGCTAGTCTATGAACTACCACTAGTCCCTTCGAGCCTCTGGATTAATGTGCGGTTTTCATTTGCCCAAAGTACTGTAATCATCATCATCATCTGCTTAGCCTTTTCCCACTATATTGGGGTCGGCTTCCAGTCTAACCAGATGCAGCCCAAAGTACAGTTTTAACTAGATAAAAATTCTACCAATCAAGTAATAATGACGTATTAGTTTTGGCATACTTTTGACAACTTGCCAATAATTCATTTAATGAATAAACTGAATTATATTTTCATCAGTTAAATCCTGACAGGGTTCCACTATCTCCCCTACGGTACCCCACAGAACTCACCCGTGTCGCCCATCAAAGCGTAAAGAAGTTAAGCTAATGTCAAACGACGCCCATCTTTTGTAACTAAAGCTTTATACTCCGATACACTGTAAAAAAGTTACACAAACAATGGAAGCGTATCAAAATGATGTGCCATTGAGATCTTTTGTGAAAGATTTATAACAAAATTATTATTAACTCGCGAATCGCCCAATCCTCGTTAAATAAAAAAATATGTCGTCAGCTTAGTATAAATGATCGTGATGATGATCGAGGAATACTCCCATGACGGTGAAAACTACATCACAATCTAGCAACGTAGAAGAACTAAACGGTTACTCCGACAGACACGATAGCGACTTTGTTTTATAATATTTATGCGAAGATGGGTTCTGTGCAAAGCAAACATACTAGGTGCGATACACAGTTTGTAATAAAGTAACAAATTGCTTGAAATTACACAATATTACGTGACACGGGGTACAGTTTCAAGACGTCTCAGCTCCACTGCGATACGACCCCTGACTGTCGGTGTCGCTACGAGCTGTTAACATCAGGACTCTGTAGAAGTACGCTATGGAGGAACTGGTAAGTAGGTCGCGTCATGTCATCGACAATTAGATAATTTGATTGTGGACAGACAAGCCAAAAAGCTTGCCAAATTACCCATAGAATCAATGACCGCAGAAATTCGAAATTGAGATAACACTCAAAGTGGAGTGGCAACAGCCTGGCCGCATTACCCATTGAACCGAAAACCATTGCAATAGACGCGTTTGGAGTGAATACAGCCAAATAGCAAAGGTTGTGTAGTTTGGTAAAGCTGATCTAAGTCATGGATGTTTATATGTATAATAAGTATGTATTTACAAACAAAAAAGTATATATGTAGTATATCAACTATCTAGTGTCCACGACACAAGCTTTGCTTAGTGTGGCACTAGGTGGCGCTGTGTGTTAATGTCCAGCGATATTTGATCTGCACAAAGTGATAAGGCAGAAGCCAAGGTCGAATTCAGAGGCATGCAATTTTACTGGACGTCTCTCTTTAGTAAAATAACTTGCTTCAGAATTTGGTGATAACGGTGATGGCAGAAGGTGACGGTAGACTTTAATGGTAGGCGGTGAAATAAAAAGGTGCTCTCTCCGCGCGGAGCGTTCGCCTGATATGTAACATGTTAGATTCGATTTTAAACATTATATTACAGAACTGCCTCCCTGCCCTCACGAGTAATCGCCTGTAATGTAACATTTCAGATTCAATTTTATATTGCTTCCCTGACTGCCGACTTGCCGAGCATTCACCTGTAATTCATATTTAGTTGTTTCCATAATGTCAGACAAAGAGGTCGTCACAGCAACTCTCCTCCCTCACTGTTGTAATGCTCGACTCTGTAACGTTACATTACAGGCGAATTTTCCAAATGAGGAAGCACCTTAACACCTAAACAGAAGCACATTGTTGGATTAAGGGTTGCCCGTTGTAACTTGTAATGGAGATGTGTGTAAAATATCATATATTTTCACAGTTTTGTATGAGCAGACTAGGTATACATTTTTCCATTTCGCTTGCTGAAAAACAGGTTCCATTTCTTATTTACTCATCTCTTTAAATGGATTGGTGTAGTCCTAATGGACTTCTCTCTGTTCGTTAGCTTCCATCGATAGGGTTTAGGGTGAAATTAGATTATCGAGTAAAAATACACGTTGGAGCTTTATCCGGGCACAAAGGAATATGTACCGAACATCGTTTCATTTGTTTTGTTGCCTTCGATACAGTGCCGAAGCAATGATAAAAGTTTGCGTTCAACAAGATTAACGACCCATACCTATCTGTGCACAAGCAGAGGAAAATAGTTAAATTATATTTTGTTCAATAAATGTTAACACACATCCTTTAATAAATGTTCGGATATATATCCGAGTCTTGTTTTTATTTCTTACATGACGATACACCATTGATCATCTCGCCGCAAATCTAAATTAACCATAAAGTTCGGTACGGGCCCCATTCGGGGCCGGGCACTGAAACCTACGCTGGCTCGGTACTGGCCCCGAATGGGGCCGGCGGTTAAGTCATACGACATCCTTATTTTTTATGTAAATATTTAATGTTCTGATTATGAAAGACTATGAGTGTGCGTTAATTAAGAGAGTTGGAGAAAAATATCATATGTTAGAGCCATTCAAACTTCTGTATTTAGCGCGCAACATTCTTAATTTACCCTAATAAAATCCAAATGCGTAAATACGTTCATCGCCATTTTGCCGGCAGTGCTAGCCGACGCTAAAAATCATAAAAATTGGGGTTTTTGGGCATCCAAGCTCCATTATGTTGAGAAATAATAACTCGTCATTTAATTAAGTGACGAATTCATCCATAGTTCAATTTTAATAAGCAGTGGTAATGATATATTTTTATATACGAAGTCAAAGTTTCGCGCCAATCTTGTTTGTTTACATTTTATTTTTCACATTTTAACACACAGACACATTTAGATTCGACAACGGATATGACAAATATCAATTCAAATATTATAAACAACATGAGAATACCCAGATCTTAGCGTAATTTACTAATATAGGACCAATAACACGTAATATTCATTACCACTACGTAATTTTGTATTCGAAAATGGACATCCATTTTTTTTTTCTTTTTTTTTCTATTTGTGATGTGTGAAAGCGATTATTCAAATCGATTCTTTTTTGTAAAGTTTGATTAACTCGAGTAATTTATTTACGGAATTAAGCAAATCGATGGATGGAAAGTAAAACAATTTTGTTTATATATATTATAACATTATTAAAAAGCTTTAGTTAGGAAATCTTTATACTTTTTCGTACATTGTACCAACCCCACAATAAACAGCACAGATTGACCAAAGGCTAAATTCGCGCCCATTTTTTTTCCTTACCAAAATTTAAATTAAGAATGCACTCGCTGTTCAAAATTACATTGTACTTCAATGTAGGTAATTTATTGTGATTTTCTTTTCGTTGGTGGTCAGTGCGTCCGGGATGAAAGGTTATAATATATTCTATGCCAGGGATCTTGGTACTGATTTTTTAGGTGTGGTGAAAATTGGTTTGGTTCCTACCATGATAATTGTATTTAGTAAACAAAATGGGAAATAGTATGATTATTTTACTGTGTTCGGTTGGATTTGTTATTGGGATACACCATTTTATTTTCAAATACTTTTTTTAACACCCTTTTCTATCGCATTGGTGGGCAAAGGCCTTCCCAAGACATTTTAATTTTATTTATTTCTCGCCTTTTACGAACAATAATTTTAATCGTCAATTTTCATTTAATTTTGAAAGAGAGGCCGAGGGGAGGAGCTCGTTGTTAAATAACAGCGGCCGCTGGGGTCGACGTTTAGGTTAAGCCTTGCTTGCCTAGGTTGGTCTGCGGATGGGTGACCCATTACATACCGAGTTTCCTCCGTGCCTCTGAAAGCACGTTAAGCAGTTGGTCCCGGCTGTCATTTGTAGTTCTTTGAATGTCGTAACAGGTAGTCAGCGATATGTTAGACAACCAGTCTCGTACTAAGGGGTATCGTATCGTCACCCAGTACCAACTGGGTTGTGGAGGTCAGATAGGCAGTCGCTCCATGTAAAATACTGGTTTTCAGTTAGACTGGAAGTCGACCCCATAAAACATGGGAAAAGGCTAGGTAGATTATGAATTTCCATTTGATTTTGGATACTTAGATAAGCTTGGTTTTAGAATCCGTAATATTTGTATATCATTCAATTTTTCCGATCCTTGGCGCATCATATCCAACCTTCAGACATAACAAAACCAAATCACCATAAATGATTACAATTACATTCTTAATTTAAATTTTGAATTTAAAAATTCGACGCGAATTTAGCAAGAGGTTGTCCGTTCGTACGGTTGAAAATATTAGATAATAATTTAGTTTCAGATTTTGTCTTTGCTTAAACTGTGAGACCTCATATTTTGCCACACGGTGATAGTTCGGCAACGGCGTTTCTCCAAATTCTCCAACCCATAAGTTTTTAAAGGAAAGATTATCATTAAAATGTTGACTTGAAGCAAAAATTTCGTTATTTGTTTAGAGTTTAGAGAGTTCTGTGTTTATTAACTATTAATAAGTCAACCAAAAGCAACGAATAATTACTATTCTACATGATATTATTAAAAAAGTAGTATAAAAGGATTCATTTTAGAATTTAAATATAATTATTTGAAATTATACCAAGGAGTTTTCATTGTGTCTCAAAACTTTTTTCCAAACTTAATTTTATTGCGAGTATCGATTAGGCTGAATGCAACATTTTAATCGTTATGATGAAACCCGGGTTTACGGTCAGCACTACAAAGTGACATGTCATGTGATAAGTTCGTTGCAACATTGTTTTTTTTTAGTAATATTTGTCAAGACTTTGATCGTATTTTTTTATGAAATTATGTATGAATAAGGGCAAAAATAAGAACGCAGATAGAAAGTTACTGTTTTTATTTAGCTTTTTCCAGTTTGTTTAGCGAACGAGAAGCTTTCATATGTACATTATTTTCAGCGCATCTACGTTACCTAGTTTTTGGAAGGGTGCAGTAATATGTGTTTTATAAATATTTGGCAATACAATGACGCCGTTTTACCGACCTAAACACGTTTCTGGAGATATTTACCACAAAAGTATGGTATGAAACAGCTTCCTAGACATATTTTTCATAAAAAAATCGAATGCTGAAAGTTCACGAAAATTCTGTAAATTTTTGACAAATTCGCATCACCCCGCCGATTCAGCTGATGTGTCATGTGTCAAAATCTTGTCGTGCATAGTGGTTAAAAACGAATTTATCTGGGATATCGTTCTAGAATGTTGGTATAGAAATATCAAATTAACAGGACTGATTCTGGCAACATACAAAATAACACAAAAAAAACAGTTGCCATAGACACAAAGGGCTTGTTCGTTTAGTGAACGTCATTGTTCGACATTTGAAAAACCGTTCGATCTCAAACGTTGGTGATACAAACAAAGCTATGACATTTATGAACGCTGACACGTGTGTGTGACCCCTAATAAAGTTATTCTTTTTCGTGGCTAGAAAACTAAAAATTATAGTTTTAAATTCCGTTTGTTATAGGCCTGATGTAAATCAGTGTAAATTGAGCTTTGTTCGTGAAGTAAGGACCGAATTGATTGATTTGTGTTTCGAATATGAGCCGTAATTTTTGTTATTGAAGTAATTATACATTGCTAGTTACCATATGAATAATGCAAATGTGTAGAATAGTTTGTCGAGAGGGCATTAGTTGGTTAACATTAAAATTTATAAAATTGTTTGTGGAAATCGCTTCAAAAAAACAAAATGGTGGAATTATTTTCGATTGCCACACGGAACCAAAATAATTGCAGACCAAGCAGCACTATATCTACCTACTACGTATACCGAGTTGTTTATTCTACTAATAAAACAAAATACTATTGAACTGCTAGTTATGTCTGTAACAATACTATCCATTGTCGACAGTGCCTTAGTCACCACAATGTTTGTTTACTAAATGGGACACTTATTGTGAAACAAACTGTATCTATTTCATTGTAATACAAATACTTTATTGATCCTTAGGCACCGTTTATGTTTAGTCGATCATTCTATATACACCTTAGAGCCATGTAACTATTTATTAACCACTAGCTGACCCACGCAACTTCGTCTGCGTTACATATGAGAGAAAAACGAAAGGAAAAAAAAACCCGTTTTTGCAACATTTTCCATTCCTGCTCCGCTCCTAATAATCGTAGCGTGATGTTATATATCCTATAGCCTTCCTCGATAAATGAACTATCCAACGCAATAAGAATTTTTCAATTCGAGCCCGTAGTTCCCCCAGATTAGCGCGTTCAACCAAACTAACAAACAAACTCTTCCGCTTTAAGTATAGATTTAATGTTCCAATTACTGACTGTATAGTTGGTGTAGTGGATGCAATCGCGACAGCTGAGCATGAGGGCCTGAATTCGATTTCCAGGTTGGGCAAATCATATTTAATCAACATACAACATAGCACTGTCTTTTTTAAACTTTCACGATGAGAACACATTATAAAACATATGAATACGGGTATTATTCGCGAAGACGGCTTCAAACTCTCTTCAGCTTGGAATCCAGTAATCACTAAGTGTACTCGTCAAATGAAATCGCCTCAATATACGGACACTGTTCACCAACAGTGTCCGTATATTGAGGCGATTTCATTCTTGACGTTGAGTGTGCTGTCCTAGTGAGAACCGGCCCTAATTCACATTTATGAAGATGAGTGAGGGTAGTTGAATAAACGCTTCGCTTTGCTGTCGCGGTACCTCCAATACTTCAGTCGCGGGCGACACCACGGCTGGTGCAATCCGGTCGAAACGTCGGGATTAAATTAAAGGGAAATTAGCGATAAATACCCGTATTCATATGTTTTATAACATAGCACTGGTCTGGAAATTGCAAAAACGTAAGAAAATTTCGCTTATCTGTTTCGATTCATTCTATCCTGGAACGTCCACTTTAAGCTAGTTAAGTACAAAACGAATAAAAAGGACTTAAAAGTATTTTTTTTTTAATTCGCAGCAGATTCCTATCTCGCTTCTAAATATAGTCGTCGTTAACTAATCAGTAAGCAAGGAGCGCCTTTCAACAACTTTTTTGTTTCCAAGATCAAGATAACTTTGAGTTTGCAAACTACCTTTTTGTATTTTTTGGATGAAGTACCTGGCTCTAAATAATGGCTTCCGATTTTGTTTTTTTTATATTTTATTTTATAGCTTCTATTTGGATCGGTTTGGATGCAGGATTTTGCTTGTTTAAGATTTAAAGAGGTTTTGCTCTCTTTCGAGATTCTCTAGTTCGTAACAAAATTGAAAGATTTTTACGGAATAGTTTTTTTTCAACCTGTATTTCCCTTGTGTTGTGTAATTATTACGTAAGACTTTATTTTATGTTATAAATGTTCTTGTTTTGTCTCGTTAAACAAGTTTTTTATGGGGTATTGTGACTCGAAAAATACAATATCAGTGGGAGTCTTAACACAATACTACATGAAAGATGCGACATTACACGCGCCATATATCTAAAAGTAAAATCTTACAACTTTTTGTGTAGTATCAAAATCTGTTATTCCATCTGCCCACGCGTCTATCTGACACAACAACAAACCGTCCTAGAGACGGCGCGACTGTCGCCGACGCATTTCCGTAAACACCGCTGTCAAATGGCTACACCTCGCAAAACCAAACAAACTTTACAACTAAGCAGAAACTTCAAAACAGAATCCAAACTCTGTCACAACAAAACCAAAGTTGAAATTCGAACAGCTACGTTCGAACAACGAAATTCGGTGTCATTTATTGCATGGATAGATGCCCCAGTTAGCCAGGTATCGGTCCCTAAGAAATATGACACTATGTCAACAATTTGTCCTTTCGTACATTAGGAGAACGCCTTACAAGACAAACATGGTAACTCACGAAAAACACATTTCAGTAATCCGGCCATCCGTTCGGGCTAATTCTTAGCACATGGTGCGTGTTTTTTGCACCGTAAAATATAAGTGTTATTTCATTAAGCGTGTCGTTTCGTTGTTCATTTAGTACGAGCCGACATGGCGTCAGTTTCACGTGTTGGTGATTCGTCTGATGTGTGAAAAAGCTTCTAATAAAACCCTAAAGTTGGATAATGGATTTTATTGTTAACGTTTTTATTTTAGGCGCCTTGGACAGGATTTGTTTGTTTTTGAATGAAATATGTCTGATGGTGCACGTTATGTAAGCTAACAAAAACTATTGAAGTTCTAACTCTATAAAGGTTATTAAAAAAATTACATAATTTATTTACACGCGTGATAACATTCGTAATAATCACTAAATACAGTGTTCCCACCTCGGGGGATAGAACAAAAGCGAAAACAAGTTCGAAAAATATGTTTTAATTTCGCACTAATTACCTACGTGCAGTCAATCGAAACGTCGCGAATGCACTGGCAACTAATAACTTCAAACGCATCATATTGCAAAGGGTTCCAAAATTGAACACGTGTTCGTTCGAAAAATCGTGATTACCTCCTAAGGGAGCCAATCACTGCCATTAGAATTAGATATTCGAAATTCAAACGGCTATCAAGTTACTTGGGGTGACAGTTCTGGCAGTTATGGGCATTTGAAAATGTTCACTCAGTCTGTAATTACGTAATTACACGGAGCAATATGATTTTTTCTCGTAAATAAGTTTTATTATGAACGATCAAAGGGATTCAGAGCTTTGATGGTAATACGAGGCCACTGACAGCTTTATTGCAATATCTGAATGTACAGACCAGCACATTGAGCTACTCAAAAGTAAAATTTTCCCAATCAATCTTGAACCTAATACTTTAGCGATAAAGTTGAAAATCTATTAAATACATTTGTAGGAGCTTTATATGCTGGCGTATGTACTAAAATCAAAAGTTGTGTTAGTTTTAAATCGCCATAAACCCAAATCGATTGAACCGAGTGCAATCGTATGTTCTAAAAGTTTAATCGTCCACGTATATAGGAGAGCTATCAATTTCAAACCGACAAAAAACATTAACGGATCAGTTCAAACGGTCTTGCAATAGTTTGAAGTTGGTTGGCCACGTGTCGGTCGCCTTAAATGCGAAAGCCATGTCTCTATAACCGATTTTTTTTATTTACTTTTCTCTTGCAACGCGTGTCGACATGATGTGCCTGTAGTAAATTAGTAGGGGACACGAATCACCCTCGCGATTTTTTTTTTTAACAAAGATTTTTGAACAATAGAGGTAACTACTAGCGTGTGAGTTGTAAAGTCACTCCCGGCGGCGTTCGCGTGTTCCGTGGGTGAGTAGGAGTGTAGAACATAAATATCATTTTTTTGAGTAGCAACACTTATTATTTACGAGCTGCAGTCATTTTAAATAGTTATGTTCATCGTTGCTTCACACTTACTAGGACTTAGTGCTAAGTTACATGATTAAAGAACGAGGCAAAGGTTTTGACAAGATTAGTATTTTTGGCTATGAAACTTTTGAAATTTGATTAGGTACTAGGTGATACTAATTCACCTTAAATGCTCAACTTTGCCTAAAATGGTTGAGATAGAATCGATAAAATTTATAACTTTTTTGCTGCTTAACTCATAAATTAAATATAAAATAATAATAAAATACATATACTATCGATTCGTATTCTAAAACATCTGAACCATTTATTTATTTATTTAAAGGTGCAAATTGCTACAACTAACTGTGCTTTCTTAGTGAACTTTATAAATTGAAAAGTTTCAAACTTTTCGTATCACAATGTCCAAATGTCTCGAGTGAATCAAAACCGATTTTAGTATATCTTAAAAATAGGTCACATCATATTTTTAAATTACATAAATATTTATATGCCTCGTATAATAAAACTTTATGTCATACACATAAAACCGAGGAAGGATATATTGAGTAAATATCTAATAATCGATACATAGAGTTCTAACGCACAACTATGCGATAAAGTTAGTTTTATGTTCGATAAAGTAACGTATATAGAGATAAACATAAACAATATTTTATGTTACTCGCAATCTGCTAAATCTTATTTTTATCTCTGCACGTCTAGGAATGTGTGGCTTTGAAAACAGCGGTTAATGACATGCTTTATTATTGAAATAAACTAAGGCATCAATTTTTTTTGCATGGACCTGATGATGTTCATTCTGTAACCTCTAGAATTAGTTAATACGAAAGATGTTCTATTCCAGGTGACATTTGTCTTTTAGAATTTGCAATGTCTCTTTTTGTTCCTCAATGGATTAGCACTCATACTAAAGAGAAACCGTCAAATATCAGCCCATCACAGCTCACAAAAAACTCTTCCCTGAAGTTGAAATAGTCCACTACCCTTTTTTACATTTTCTGTCGTCTGTTGTCTTAATACAATATTAAACAGTGACTACGGTTTTTCTGTTTTCCACTTTCCCGGTAGGATGAGGACAAACCTGTGGACCAGACTGTGACCATATAATAATAAATAATACTGAAATATTTATGGATTACAAATATATTTTCTTTTTTCTCTAAAACACTACATAATAATGTACTCTTTAAAATAATATCAGCTTACCAGCCCTCAATTTCCATAAGGTACATAGTGTCCAAGTGGCAGTAGAACACTGACTCCTAAGTCACAGGATTTCCTAGTTTAGGAGTCAGGGTTTCATCTTTTGTACGCCTTAACTATTTATGAACTTCGCTATATATTAAGCATTTGTGTGTAAGGATTTGTATCAATAAAGTATTATTATTATTATTACAGTTCTTCAGAATGCAGCAATAGATCTTACACAAACTTCCTCAAAATCGCTTAATACTCTCCGCTACTTCTAGTGCCTCACACTAGTATCTATGTAGTGAACCGTATCATATCTGTGTGTTCTTTACGATGGCGACACTTAATTTATAGCTGTCACACTGCCGCTCTATGGTCAATATTTTTTGCTCTATATCCATTCACATGGCGACTTGCAATCTATTGGTTATATTTTTTTTATAAAGAGAATTATGAAACACTTTTTTGTTTGCCGATTTGAAAAAAGAAGAGTAGTGCTTTACCTGCTTCCGTATTGGAATAGTCATTAGAGTTGAGTGTTTCTACTCTTTGCTTTTGAAGGACCGAGACACTCATTGAGCAGGGATTTTAGAGGAGGATGTATTTTTGTCTCGGTTGTAGCAAAAAATATAAATCTTTAAATAAGAAGATGTTTTATTCTATTTTATTTTCAGAATGAAGCAATTTATCTATACTGATATTATAAAGCTGAAGAGTTTGTTTGTTTGTTTGTTTGGTTGAACGCGCTAATCTCAGATACTACTGGTTGTGTTAGATAGTCCATTTATCCAGGAAGGCTTTAGGCTATATAATATCACGCTACGACCATTAGGGGCGGAGCAGGAATGAAAAATGTTGCAAAAACGTTTTTCTCTCTTATGTGACGCAGACGAAGTTGCGTAGGTTAGCTAGTTGTGTTATAATGGTACAACTTCAAAACATAGTTATTTTTTACTTCTGAGTTATAGAAATTCGTCTTTTGTAACTTGTAACTATGGAAAATAAAAGAAACTTTTTTTTTGATGACTGCAAACACGCGAAACAACCATTATTTTTGTCACCATAGCCATTCACGACGGCAGTTTTTTTTAAACTTTTTAAGAGTTTTTGACGGGTCTCGAGTTTTTTTTAGAAGATTTATTTTATATAAGCTAAAGATAACTAAACACGTCAAGCTTTATATTAAAGTTGAGGTATTCAACAATGTATATGCCCCTATTCTATTATTGTATAAATGTTTCCTAAAAAGTTATAACAAAGGGCTCTTAGTAATTATCCTCTTTTTGTATCTTTGTATTCTTTTCCAATAAGTATTATTACTTTTACGCAATTAATCGCATATCGATTATGAAGGTTCATTTTGCTAAAATCGGACACCGAATCGAATAATTTTTTTCGTCGATTTTTTCTACGCTACAATAGCGCAGAGTAACAATAGACATACATCAATTCGAGTGTCAAAAACTAACATCTGCGCGTTCGTTGTAAACAGAGTAAAATAGTGGGGTCTTGGGTACCCCAGCATCCAAAGGGGACCCTCAGCCTCTGGGCAAGCCTGTGTTTATAGCTCATTATTATTGTGCGACGCTTTAGAGTAACTGCAAATGACATACTCCACCTATTATTAAAATAAACCGTAGGTTAGAAAGGGCTTTTGTTAGGGAAAAATTTTAAAATAAAGCTCGTGTGTTGCTGAGAAATTGCAGTGGGTGGGATCGAACATCGCCTTTCACAAGCTCGCCCAACACGCCACTGCATAAACACTTGAATATAAGTGTTTACACAGTAATTTATATTGTTAGGGTCGATGTGACGAGAAGTAGCTGTGCTAATGTTCGACAGCAAGACAAAGAATCCGGGTAATTTTTTGTACTATAAAACTAAATAGAACTCGGGTCGATCTTTAGGTAATTCCGTACTTGTCTACGTTGGTCTGTGGACGGGTGATTTTGCATACCACCGCGTTTCCTCTATTCCACCGTGCCTTGGAAAGCTCGTTAACCTGTTGGTCCAAGCTGTCATTTGTAGATCTATAACAGTCGTTACAGGTAGTCAATGTATCAAAAGGTCTGACAACCAGTCACACCAAGGGTTATCGTATTACCCAGCACTAACTGGGTTGTGGAGTCAGATAGGCAGTCGCTCCATGCAAAATACTGGTATTCAGTTGCATCGGGTTAGAAGCCGACCACTAAGATAGGTGGGAAAAGGTTAAGCAGACGACGGTGTATTTCTCGAGTACCATTCTAGTTGTAAAAAAAATACCCATATATTTCAACTGGTATATTGATCCATGTGAACTTAACCTAACCTAAACATTTTGTTGTCAACAGGTCCAGTAAACGGTGGCATGAGCGATGACTACGTCAGCACCGGAGAAGCACCCTACATCATAGAACAGCCCATCGACGTCACAGTAGCGCGCCATCAACCAGCAACCCTCAACTGCCGCGCTGGAGGATCCCCCCCTCCCACCATCCGATGGTACAAGGGAGGGGTACCTGTCGTCTCCGACACACACAGGAGCCTCCTCCCAGCAGGAGGATTATTCTTCCTCAGAACCACTCATGGAAGGGCGCATTCAGACGCTGGAGTCTATTGGTGTGAAGCCACCAATCCTTATGGAACAGCAAGGAGCAGAAACGCTACCTTGCATGTTGCAGGTTAATTATTCAGTCATTTTGTAATTTTACCGGTACTTGCTTTCTTTTTGCACAGGTCAGAGTTAATCTTGATTTGTAAGTGGGGCAAATGGTTTAAAAATATAGGGGCATGAACTTTTAACCTCGGTTTAGATGGTCAGTAGCTCGTGTTAGCTTGTCCGTTAACATGATTGCAGTCGTCTGGTCACGATAACTGCAAACTGCAAATATTTTAGTTGTGGTAGACTCGTCATGGGTATCCCTCTCCTTTCGTTAGGATTATCAGAGTCCTTTGGATTTTAATCTTCCTATAAATGTACTTCTTTTCCATTTTTAATTTAGACTGGTAACACCCAAATGACGAAGCGGTACTGAGGCTGTTTAACGTTCTTAGCGTCCCTGCAGTGCAAGTACGTAGTCTCGATAAAATGAGTTTTTGACTCCATATAAACTCATTATATCGAAAATAACTGTCAAATTTATCTTATCGAGTCCTATCGAATCCTACGTACTTGTACTGTAGGTTCGAATTCCGGTAGAAACAAATATGTGTGTGATAAACATGGATATTTGTTTCCGGGTCATGGGTGTTTATAATTATGTACTTATTTATATTTTTTTTGCATGTCAACACAAACAAAAAAACACAAACAAAAAATATCAATGTAGTATATCAACTATCTGGTGTCCACGACACAAGACTCGTTGCTTAGTGTGGCGCTAGATGGCGCTTTATGTAAGGTCCAGCTATATTTATATGTTATATTATGTTTTATAAAAAAGTGGCATAATTAAACAAGACATTTATGTATGTATATATTGTACATAATAAATTTACTCACTTAAGTATAGTAGAAAAAAAAAACAAGACTAAAATCTACGTATCTCCCTCTAGTCCTCCGTGAAGAGTTCAGACTGGAACCGGTGTCGACGCAGTCAGCACAGGGCGAGACTGTGATACTGGAGTGTTCTCCACCACGAGGGTCACCAGAACCCACCGTCTACTGGAAGAAGAACGGACAGATGCTGCATTTTGATGGTGACTCCAGGTCAGTACTTGTAACTGGTTACCAACATCGGACAATCCATGACAATTCGTCTTAATTGTCTCAGAAACTTGAGGTCATCGCAACAAAGCTAAAAGTGGAGAAAGTCGAGACTTATAAGTTTTCATGATCGCGATCAAGCGGATAAAAAAACCAAAAAACAATCGAATTTACTGAATTTACAACAAAGAAATCTAATTCAAGTCAAACAAACCTCAAACCGCATAATTTCAAGAAATCCAACATTACATTCAAGTTCCAAACTTAGAACTTAAAAGAACACGAAGTTATCCCAACTTACACCGCCTGTGATAAAGGATAGTTTGAAGCAAATTTGAGGGTACTAAGTGCTCATGGTAGCAAAGTGGGATGGTGGAAACATGATAGTCTTGAATAGCTACTCGAACTGTCGTTTGACATTAGATAGCTTCATACGTTTAACCGCACAGTTCAGGCATGGAGTAAGGACTAACGGAGTGCTCATTTTGGAGACTTTTGATATGAATGTAGTGAAAAATTTCCCAAACATGCAGTCTTGTAATATCACTTGATTTCTATATACAGGGTGTAAACCACCTCATCACAAAGCCGTTAACCATGCATTCTGTACATCAAACTAAGTAACTTTACGCAAAAATGATTGCTGGGAAACAACTTTTTTTTTTGAGGTTATAAATCATGTTTTGTGGTAGAACTCAATGTAACGCACTTAAGACATTGTGCTGATGGATGGATGGAATAGTACGGGGGTCGTGGAGATGTTAAAAGTCAAAATCTTACAAAAATAACTTGTATAACAAAAACTTGTCAAAAAGTTGTAACTTTGACCCCCCATATCTCCGTAACTAGAAGGTTCCCAGGGATGTTGTAGAACAAAAAAATGATCGCAATGATGGGCAAAATAAGTACCTTTCGGCTTCGTGAAGAGGTGTTTTACACCCTTTATAATTATGACTTATCGCTGTCATGAATAAATTGACACGAAAATATTTGACGTAAAATGATGCTTCCTTTGATTAGCAGCAATAAAATAACAAACATAAAAGTTGATTAGACGGCTAGTCTAAAGTACAGCACATCTTGACAGCAGCTGACAGCTTGACAGCTTTTCCATCGGTCGTTACTGACAGAATGTCAAGTCCTTAGGTCTAAAAATTTTCCTTTTCATTAAAACTTTCGTCCCCTTCGTAAATCACCCCATTCGATTTTAAGAGAAGTATCAGTAATTCAGTATCTATTAGCACTCCATTCTGATTAGTCAGTGTTTACGGGCAATCAAACTAGGTACTAATTTATGCGAATCTTAGCTGCGGGAGCGAACATTCTTTTACGAGCGCGACTTTGTAATGGTCGCAATTAAGTGTCGCAGAGTATTTATAGAGCCTTTCAAGACCTGATTAATATCTTGTGACAATGATTTTGCTTTCATTTTATTTATAGGGCTACTAACTTTAGGTTTTTATGCTTGGGCATTTTATTTAATCCTAAGATCCGCAAAACTTTTTCAAATAAATTACAGAACTCTTAGCATTACAAAGTAAAACTAACAAGCTCAACATTGTTTAAAAATGAGATAAATCTTAACGCGGTGAATTGAATCTCGCTCAAAAGTTATATTGCCAATTTTCACTTTGCTCTCTATGAATTTTTATGAGCTTCACATCTTGAGGGCGCGCAGTTACGTATGGTGGAGCATAAAAATAATTAACTGCCGTACGCAGAGAGGGAGGTACATCAAAGTTATAAAAGAAGGGGATATTTGAAGAGCTCGACAAGCAATCAAGTAAAAATCTCAATAGTTCTGACTCACCGGACCCTTTATTAAATGTTAATTTCCCATTGAAATATTCCGCCCCACATTTGAATGACTTTGTTACTATGCACTTTGTTCGAAGGAATAAAAAGCTTCATTATTAATATTTGAACAATTGCTTGTTTTGAATGCTAAACTGTAATGCTTTATTGCCCCAGGATGCATTTAGTCGACGGTGGCAATCTCGTGATACAAGACGCCAGGCAAACCGACGCCGGAAGATATCAATGTATCGCGAGGAATGCGGCGGGAACCAGGGAATCAGCCGTTGCGATGCTCAGAATACACAGTGAGTAACAATTCATTTCGTACCTCGAATTTGCAACTAGCAAAGATTTGTTGAATTCAATTCATAACTCTGTAATTTCTGCTTTGCGACTCGACGTTTGTGAGCCGTTTCTCGCGAACACCTCTTTTGTCATGTAATTCAGAGAGACATTTCTCACTGCGCAGTTAAGCCATACTTAATCACGGGCCCGGAGGACGTTGTGGCGCAGACTGGAGGCAGCGTCACATTCCAATGCCGGGTGGGAGGGGATCCCCTCCCGGACGTGCTGTGGCGGAGGACCGCTGGAGGTGGAAACATGCCACTCGGCCGCGTCAAAGTTCTTGACGACAGGAGCCTGCGTCTCGACAACGTTATTTTAGGGGACGAGGGAGAGTACGCCTGTGAAGCTGACAATTCTGTCGGCGCTGTGAGCGCTAGTGGATACTTGACTGTATATGGTACGTTTTAATGTGGATACGTTTACTTCTTTTAAGCTTCTTTGGCAATACAATTTTGATTTCGTGTTAATTTGCACTATTAATAAAATCAACATTCTGCATTTCTTTGTAGATCCGCCGTCAATAACGTTAAGACCGAATTCAGTGAACGTAGAAACCGGAACAATGGCAACATTTACATGTTCTGCCACAGGTAGACCTGAACCAACTATGTTCTGGAGTGTAGAAGGCAATAGAACAATCGTATTCCCAGGTACACCCAGAGGCAGATACCACGCCACGACAGTACTAGATGGGGTGACTGTACTAACAATCAACAACACAAATAAAAACGATAGTGGAAACACGATAGTTTGTTCGGCGGTAAACTTCGCTGGCAGTTCGTTTGTCAGAGGGAAACTAACCGTGACGTCAGACGATGACCGCCCACCGCCAATCATAACAAACGGGCCCTCTAACCAAACGTTACCTATAAAATCGATGGCAGTTTTCCCTTGCACAGCCGTCGGCGCACCTGAACCAATCATCGCCTGGTATTTCGAAGGGGAAGCATTAATACAAAATCATAGACGGAATGTTACTAATGATGGTACCCTCATATTAAAGGATTTGGACAAAATAGACAGCGGCACTTATACGTGTGTCGCGTCATCACATCACGGGAAATATGTGTGGAGCGGTGTGCTGCTTGTGGATAGTCCGATCAATCCGAACATTCATTTTTTTCGTGCAGCCGATGTATCTTCATTACCCGGACCACCCACAAAACCACTAATATACAACGTAACAGAAACAAGCGTTACAATAACCTGGAATCAGAATAATAAAATAGGTTCGTCCTCAATACTTGGATATCAAGTGGAAGTATTTTCTAGAGAGACTTTATCGGGAAATAGCACTCCACGGAATTCAAGAGGTTGGGTAGTATTGGCGAGGCGGGTCCATCATACACAATTTGTAGCTAAATCTTTAGTACCTGGGGTCACTTACATGTTTATAGTTCGGACGGAAAATTCCCATGGGCTATCTGGTCCGAGTTCGGTCTCCGACGCGGTTACTATTGGTGACGATGCAAATTCCCTATGGGAAACCGGAGTATTCTCCAATAATACTGAATTCAGAAACAACATTCTCACCGACAATATAGTAGAACTGATTGAAGCAACACCTATTGACTCCAAAACTATAAAGCTCATGTGGGAAATACTGAACTTTTACTACCTCGAAGGCTTATTCATATATTTCAGACCCCTAGACAATATAACGACGGAGTATGAAATGAAAACTATTTTGCATTCCAACGATGTCTCCGGATATGAAATAACGTCTTTGAGAAAATACACAAAATATGAGTTTTTCCTCATTCCATTCTACAAGAAATTCGAGGGGAAGCCGTCAAATTCCAGAGTGGCTCAAACTTTGGATGATGGTAAATACCTGGATTAAATTTTGCATTTTATATCTTTACTGTACCTTTCACATTTTTGCTTACATTGTATTCTTTTTTACAGTTCCTGACGGTCCTCCAATTAACATAGAAATGTTCATTTTAAATACCACCACAGTTCATTTGAAATGGTCCCCTCCGGAGGCCCATTTACAGAACGGTGTTATTACTGGGTACAACGTGCTGGTTAATTGGTTAGACATACCTGCGAACAAATCCATGGTGGCTATCAACACGACCGTTCATCAAGCCACCAGTCTAATTATGACTAATTTGACGTCTGGTGTCAGCTATTCGGTCCAAATTGCCGCCGAAACTATCGTCGGGTTCGGCCCATTCAGCCAAAAAGTGTATTTAAATATCGACTCTCGGTCCGTCGGACTCGACCCTTTATCCAGGTAATTTCATTTCCCAAATAAAATCCACAGAATATAATCGCAAATGAAATGTCATTACATGTAACATCGGACGGAAGTTCTGACGTATTTATTTCATTTCAGATATCCGATAAACGGGGAGGTGTCCATAGTGGCTGGGGACTTTGTTATGGAAACATGGTTTTACTTTTTGATTGGAGCGATTGTTCTGTTCAAAATAATTGTGATTGGCGGGATTATTTATGTGCGGAAGCACAACATTTTCGCCAAAAAGTCTGCACTCCCTAACATTTATGGTAAGTGCTAGTAGACATTGTGACTGCGCCGCTGTGCCACCCTACACAACGAACATAATAATAAACGCTCGACGTATATCTTTGATTGTTCGGAGCGGATCCCGTTCACATAAAACAACTCGACGATGCTAACTCGAAAATAAACAGTTATTCAGCTTATCTCGAAACGCTATTTTTTCCGAGGAATCAGCATCAGAATTTCAAAATTAAAAACATTCCTCGGGTGTCGTGGGGTGGTGCAGGGCGCCGAGCGTTTGTTTGATGGAGGCTTTGCCATGCGACGGTAAGGGAGGGGAGCTAGATTACTTTCGAGTTGAAAGGTAGCGCGAGCCCTCTCGTGAGCGCAGTGGATCTCTTTCACTTTGCATTCACGTTCGGGGCACAAAGGAATGATACAAATCCGAGAAATAAAGACCCAGTAAATGTAAATGTTTTCTATTTTGTTTTCTCCGGGCGATTCGTTTGTTGATTCACCCAGTTACCTTTAAGCCAATTTCCCTCGCTTTGTTTGTTTTATATTGCGTTTTACATCTTTTAAGTATTCAGTAAACGAGATCATTTGCATTCGGCTTATGAAATGGTTGTCAAACGTTATTATAATGAAGTAAATCCCTGGTATGTCTAATTGGAGATTTTGTTTTAGATTCGAACGGAACGAGCTTAGTGACTCAAATGAACATAAAAGCCGCAGTGTCTTTGTCACATCCTCTCAGCAGTTGTTACAATAAGAATACTGTGACGAAAACTGAGTCATTGTTGTGGATGGAGAATCAGCCGGGATTATGTATGTCCGGCACTCAAACTAATCAGAGCAAAGAGAAAACTAACTCGGAGTACGACAAAGTTGCTCACCAATTACCTGAATATGCTGAAGTGACGTCTTCACGAGTGAATGCAAATGAATGGAACACAAGTAAAACTGCAACTTCACCGGCGGCGTACGCCTCGGTTACTTTAGTTGCCAATACCAGGCAATGTGTGAGTTCATTGGTAAGTGTCCAATTATATAATGTTCTCGATTTCGAAAATTTGAAGCTCTGCCAACTTGGAGTTTGTGCCATTTAATTTATTCACTCGGCTGTCGATGCCTCAAGTAGTTGTGAAGTATCACTTGTTTGCGATGTAATTGATGCCTGTAGATTGCCAGAACTTGTCTGAATAGCGAGCCATTACATTATTATAATTTGAAGTATTCATCAATGTTTGTGTTTTCTACAGGGCTGGTTCCCTCCAACCGGTAAGAACGTTGAATCATTCGACAATCGGTACGCTCCTGAAGAGGAAATGTATCCGGCCAGCAACGGAGGCTACTACAACAGAAATGTGTACAGTGAAAAATATTTCCAAGGTCATCCCAACGTACTGAAGTTTTACGACCTACCTTCTTTAGATAAAACTCAAAAGGCTCAGATACGATACAACCAAAGTTTAGATGACAGAAAAGGCGATAAAAACTCAAAGACTGATGCAACACAATCGCTTATAGGTCGCACTTATGGGATTACTTCGAGGAAAAATTCCGAATCGGAATCGACGTATAGAGCATTCGGCGAAGAGGAAACGGACGAGGAAAATTATCCAGAAGATGGTGGTTACGATGAGTTGCAAGCGATGCAACCGCAGCGGCAGAGGCCGCAGCATCAGTACGAAAGGCCTAATTTTGACACAGATGCGACGCGGACGCTGGCCCGGCTGACGTCCTTCAGGCAGGGGCAGGGCCTGATCGGTGCTGCCAAACCCTCGCTCGCCCCCTCGCACCCGCCCCCTGCGCCTCACCCCCGCGTCGACTCTGTGACTCGGTAGTATCACGCCTTGCCGGTTTTCGGCGACCTGTGCCAAACGGACGTATAGACCGATAATCTTTCCTAGTAGTGTAGTGACGTCATTGAGATCGCAGTTCTTCCTCACGTTGTACAGTTGCAGTATACTCGTGTAAGGATTTGTGATTGGTTTATCTTTGAAGATAGAAGTGAGACAGTGACTGGTTTTAGTTCTGATTGTTGCGGACTGCAAAGGCCTAAAATTTGTGATTTAAAAAGTGACTGGCCTATCATGTTACAGCGCACAATAACTGACAGTGATTTATCTAAAATTTCTAATAATATATTTTGAAGTATTCCTAGTCTTTGTAATTATAGATTATTGTAAATAATGTAAATACCTACTATTAATTTAACATATACGAATAACGTTCTTGAAGTAACTAAACTTGGTGAAGTTAAATATCAATTCTGATAAATGTTTACAATGTTATTATTGGAATTGGAAATTCAATTGATATGTCCGTCTGAATATCAATAAACGAATTTGTAATCCTATATCATTAGTTTAAGTGTAACAAATAAAAATAGAAAAACAAATTAACGCTTGGCAATAATTTGAAATAACATTACCTTATTAAAAAGATTCATAGCATTGTAAATAATAATAGACTTTCAACTCGAATAATAGTATTTCGTTTTGTACTGCATTTAGACAACAATAATTTATTCGAATAAAAAAAATATTATTAGTTTTATTAACTGTGTCTAATTAGTATTATTATTTAGTTCATTTCACGTGCCATAAGTAGGAATTATAGCTAAAAATAATAATAAAGTAACATTGGAGTTGTGAGATGAAAAATTCAAATGAAGCTTTGACAAAACTAAAATTATAATCTACGTAAGATCATGTGATATGAGTTTATATAGCCACTTGTTATAATATTAAATAGCACGACTTGTATTGCATATCAGATGTATTAGTCATGTAATAGTTAAAAAAAATGTAATTAATTAGGTCGCTTCCATATCTGAGAAACAAAAATATTATAATGCGTATTCGTCCTTCATTTTGTAAATAATGTAAAATGGAGGTGACTTGCCTTTAAATTTCAAATTGAATGTATCAACGAGTTTTTCTTTTAATCTGTCGACAGTTAAACAAACTATTTTAGGCCGAGATCACAAGATCGCGAGTTGTGGTGACGGGACCAAACGGTGGAGACATTAATCTAAATGAAGAACGTTCACAGAATTCTTCAAAGCACGTTTGTCAAGAAACTTTGTGTCGTCATTTAAATTAATGTTATTGCTGACCGACTGGTCGCTTCTCGCCACTTGTGTTCTTGTATCACTGCCCTTATTTAGATACCTTGCTTTGCTATGTACAGCAAATCCATATAAAGTAGAGTTTAGACTGCAGGTTCTCAAACAAAATTCTTCGTAGTTCCTATTTTCGCACTCTGTTCAAAAATTATAAAGGCAATAGGCATTTCACATAATAATACCAAAATAAAATATTGTTTATTATGATTATATAAATTTATGAATAATAATGAGGCTCGATATGTGTTTACTAACGCCATTTTGTTTATTGCAAATAACTTGAAATGGATCGAGTTAGTTTGGATGAAAGAAATCTCGAATCATAGTGTTCCAGATCATAAAATCCTAAGTTACGTGGCATTTTAAAGCCTTATCTACACATCGACGTTTGATTTCTAAATAGACCTCCTCTATAGACTTTAGTCGCAGAACTGGCAGGAATACGACCAAATTGCTACATACATTTAGGAACCTAAAAATAAATATGTTGCCATAAGTAAATATGTATTTCGAATAAAAAAATAGTCTCACTAAAAACAAAAATACTAGGTGGTAACACACACACACATTTTAATCTTCAAACGTAGATGTGTAGAATGAGTTTTAATGCGAAATTAAACCATTAATAAAAATAGCAAGGTGTCTATTTATGAAAATTGTACTAAAATAACTTTGTGACAAGCCCAAAGGCCTATTTTATGTGCTAATTGCCACCGACCATACATTGAAATAGACAACACAATAATTATAAACTTGATGGATTTTAATTTTTGTATTAGTCTTTGGATACCTATTTTTTAATAAAAATAATTTAAATACTAATAATATTGCATTTTAATTTACCTTGTACTCGTACCTTACTAGATTTGTGTTTTTAAACATCATACTACCAATAATACGATAGTCAGCCAGAAGTTGATCAGTAATTCCGTATAATCATTAATCGACGAAAATAACTGGCATAACTTAGCGAAAGGTACTCGTAGGTGTTATTATTATTTTATAGTTATATAAAACTACAAGACCACTGACTCACTCACTCACTCACTGACTGATTGACATGTCGTTTCTCGGAATGGGTGAGAGATGGGTTAGAGGTATGTTTTGGAAAAATGTACAGTACTTCCGGTCGAGTAGAGGAAAATTATAGAGGAGATTGAAATCCAAGATGGCGGCCGAGTCCATTTCCGGTTTCGGCGAGGAAAAGACTTGGACGGATTTTGGCTCGTGGGTTTTGTTAAAGGTCCAAAATGATTTAAAAAAAAAGTAAAAAAAAAAAAAAAAAACAAGATGGTGGCCGCGCTGGGACGTTTTGAAATTGGCGACTTTTTTCACTCGACTTTGACAAATTGTTTTGTTCTAATGATTTTTAAAGTCGGCAACATTGACCTTGCCAATTTGTAGGTCATTTCAATGGCAACTGTGAAAAATTATGACATTTTGAAAATCCAACATGGCGGACGCTGTGGCGGCCATTTTGTAAAATGGTGGAATTTTAGACTTTTTTTAAATGCATTTTTCGTGTAGTTGGCAACATCTGACGGGTTCGAGATGTACTGAGCGTTCGTGTGTTTTGTTAAGGAGTGTTGCCTGGTGCAAAAATTTTCCCCATTTTTAGGGTATTTTCCCAGATTTTCCCCGAAAACATGAAAAGTAGAAATAACGACATTTTGAATGGAGACTTTGTCTAGCTGGCAACTTTGGGGAGCCCCGAATGACATTTGACCATTTTCATCACTTTCAACTGGCAACCCCAAAAAATATTGAACTTTTTCATTTTTGGGACTTTTTCACTTTGGCGAATTACTTTGTCTTTGGTCGGTGGCCTGTATCCCTGAAATATCCAGAAAATTATTACTTTTTAGAAAAACAAAATGGCGGCTGGTGTGGCGGCCATCTTGTAGAAACGACAAAAAATCCGAATTTTCGACACGATTTTTCGGGTAGTTGGCAACATCTGACGGGTTCGAGTTGTAACGAGCGGTTGTGTGGTATGTTGAGTAGTATTGCTTGGATTAAAATTTTTCCCCATTTTTAGGGTAATTTCCCAGATTTTTTCCAAAAACATGAAAAGTAGAAATAACGACATTTTGAATAAAAGTTTTACATAATCACCAAGAATGAGATGCCCCAAATGACATTTGACTATTTTCAACTTTTTCAACTGGCAACCCCGAGAGCCATTGGGGTTTGAATTTTCGGGTCAGACCTGACTTTGGCGAATTACTTTGTTCTACCAAACTCAAAAATTGGCAACACCGAGTACACCGGTCGGTGGCCTGTATCCTTGTGATTTCCAGAAAATTATGACTTTTTAGAAAAACAAAATGGCGGCTGGTGTGGCGGCCATCTTGTGAAATCGACGAAAATTCACAATTTTCGAGGCGATTTTTCGGGTAATTGGCAACATCTGACGGGTTCAAGTTTTAGCAAACGGTTGTGTGTTTCGTAGAGGAGTGTTGCTTGGTGCAAAAAAAATCCCCATTTTTTGGGTTATTTTCTCAGATTTTACCCGAAAACATGAAAAGTAGAAATAACGACATTTTGAATGGAACTTTTACATACCTCATTCCCTCATTCCCTCATAACAATAGACCTTACAGAGGACTCCTTACTGAAACATAATTCATACCATAAAGTAAGTAAAAATAAAATAAAAAAATATGCAAGATTGAATAAAATCATTAAAAAAATTAATAAACACAAGAAACAACAAAAACACTATTCTAAAAATATTCAATTAAGGAAAGAACGTGTTTCTCTTGTTAATAGATTAAATAACTATCAAATTAAGTTAGAAGACAGTACAAGTATTTATGAAATAGACACTCAGCGCTTACAATCTGAAATTGAGGCACTGAATGAGTCACTAAAATCTTTATATAATAAATATGAAAGCTCTAAGAAACAAATTAAGGAGCATATTCTTGTCACAAATGAGTTGGTTGACAAAGTAGACTTGCTGACTCTCAGCAACACTCATTGTACTTGTCGGAGTGAACCCAGTCTTGATGCCCTCCAGCCTGAGGCAACGGAGGACCCGTCCCAAGCTGTGAGTGCTCAGAACTTCATCATCCATCAAAACCTTGATTCACAAGTAGTACAGCCTGAGATAAGTCATTTTGTATCACCTGATTGTAATGATTGTCATCATTCAGTTATGTTTTCTGATAGTATGGGTAGAGGGCTAGGTAAATTGATCAGTAATAACCTGAGTTACTGTACCCAAAATTATTGCATGCCAGGCTCAAGCTACAAACAAGTAATGGCATCAGTAGTAAAAAATGATTGTTATCTTAACACTACCATTACTCTATGTGTTGGTAATAGTTTTAATGTAAAAAAGGAAGATATCACCGACTGTGTTTCTGAGTTGCTTAAGTTAAGTTGTAATAAAATCATATTGTGTGCTTTTCCATATTTTGAAAATTTAAGTAGTAGGAAAAACGATTATATACATATGTTGAATAAACATGTACATTTTTTAGTAGGTCACTATAGTGACAGGCTTATGTATCTGGATATCAACACTATAGTTGGTAATCTTAAGTCATCACGGGGTAAGGTGTATCTACCTATTGTATGTAGACACAAAATAGCTCGGCTATTAGCTTATAGTATTCACACAGACATAAATAGTATGTCTAAGTTTAGTTATATTATTAACACTGCGACAATTAGTAATTCTACTAATGTACAGGTGACTGGCACAAATGTATATAGCACTAGTGCTATAAATGTTTACACACATTTTACTGGGGAGGATCCATCTGTCACCATGGAAAATTCTCAATTAGGGTTTATTAGTGATAGGGTCTTGTTGTCTGAGGATGGCACGGGTGTCTCCGGCCTCACTCCAAATTTTAATATGAATTTAAACTAGTAAGTGAGACAACAGAAGATACCATTAACAATATTTTTGTTAATCCTACCAACAGCAAGGTATCTTCTTGCACTCCATTAGTTAGTAAAAAAGGGCCTCAGCAGAACACCTTAAAATTATTCCACCAAAATATCCAAGGCATTTCTTCCAAATTATTAGAAATTGAATTGTTTTTAGAAAATAGTAAGTTTGACATTATTTGTTTTACTGAACATTGGCTAAAGGATTACCAAATGCTTATTAATTATGAAAACTATATGGTGGGTAGCTGCTTTAACCGTAAAACTATGCTTCGTGGAGGTTCCCTAATATTAATAAAAAATAGTTTTAAATATAAGCAACGTAATGACATAGTAGGTCTCTCGGTTGAACATTGTGTCGAACTGTCCTGTGTTGAGCTAGATAAGCATATAATTGTGTGTGTGTACAGACCCCCAAACTATCAAAACTTTTCCATATTTGAATCTATAATGGAAGATGTCCTGGCAAAACTTGCAGCCAGTAATAAATATAAAATAATTTGTGGTGATTTCAATATCAATTATTTTAGAAGAAAATTCAAATAGCAGTCGGTTATTAAATCTTTTTAAGTCATTTGACTTGACTAACGTGTTTATTGAACCCACTAGAATCACAACTTCTTCTGCTACTTGTATAGATAATGTTTTCTGCGATTGTGATTACTTAGATAAAGCCATAATAAATTGTTTGCCGTCTGACCATAGCGGACAAACTGTAACTTTTAGGTGTAAAACTCCAATGCAAAAAGTTCAGATTAAATTTAGACCTATAACTTCTTGCAAATTAAAGAGGTATAATACTTCCCTACAGAACAAGTTAAGTGTAATGAGCCAAGAGGATATTAATATAAATCAATTGTATGATCGTTTCTTTTCATTAGTTCACACGGAATTCAACAAAACTTTTGAAAAGAAGACAAAGAGTATTTGCCCTAAGTTTATATTTAGTGATTGGGCAACTAGAGGTATCAGAAAAAGTAGGGAAAGGCTATTTGAGCTTTACAGCCTTAAGCCTTTTATAAACACTGAAACTTTTAGCAAGTATGTTGCTACGTATTCAAAGATTTTTGGAAATACTTGCAAGGTTGCTAAAGCCCTGCACATTAGCAACAAGATCAAAACAGCGGAAAATAAAATAAAGACCGTTTGGAAAGTTATAAATAACGAGACCAACAGAAAGAAAATACGTAATAATACTTTTACATTAGATACAGCATGTGGTCTTAAAAGCTCTAATCAGGAAGTAGCTCAAGAATTTGTTAATTTTTTTACCGAAATACCAATAAAAACTACGGAGGCTCTTAATTCCTCACCTGAAGCCTCAATTGGCTTATTAAAGGCGAATGTGTCTGGCTGCCTGGCTGAATTTAAATTTAAACACATTAACCCCATGACAGTTATTAAAGCTTTCCGGCAAATTAAAATCAAACTGACTGAAGATTTATGGGGAATGTCTATCAAAGTTTGCACATCTATACTTGAGACCATAGCCCCGTACTTAGCTTTAATTTTTAATTTATGTGTAGACCAAGGAGTTTTCCCTGATTTAATGAAATACAGTAAAGTCATACCTCTTTTCAAATCCGGGGACAGTAAAGATGCCAATAATTATAGACCTGTATCTGTGTTACCAGTTTTTAGCAAGGTTTTTGAAAAAGTAATGCTTAATCAAATGCTCTATCATTTTAACACCAACAGAATCTTCCATGATCAACAGTATGGTTTCACCAAGGGACGTTGTACAACTGACGCCGGTGTAACCCTATTAAAGCACATATTTGCTGCGTGGGAAGAGTCCCAAGACGCATTAGGAATTTTCTGTGACCTCTCCAAAGCTTTCGATTGCGTAAATCACGACACATTGCTTTTGAAACTGGAGCATTACGGACTGGGTAAACTTGCACTTAGCCTGCTAAAATCTTATTTGAGCGATAGAAAACAACATGTTCAAATAAACGGTGTTAATTCAAAGGGTTTGAATGTAAAAATGGGGGTTCCGCAAGGCTCAATATTGGGTCCTTTCCTTTTTCTAGTCTATATAAATGATCTACCCTATTTGTTGAAACACCAATCTCAAAATATGGTGTTGTTTGCTGATGACACTTCTCTAATTTTTAAGATAAATAGACGGGCCAACAATCTAGATGACGTGAATGATGCCCTACTTCAGGTCCAAAATTGGTTCACAGCAAACAATTTGGTATTAAATGAAAAAAAAACTAAATGCATAAGATTTTCATTACCGAATGTTAAAAGTAGTGATTGTGAGATAATATTGAATAAAGAGAAACTCGAATTCGTAGATAAAACGGTTTTCCTGGGGCTTACGCTTGATTCAAGGCTACAATGGGGTTCTCATTTAACATCTCTTGCGGGGCGCTTAAGTTCAGCAGCATATGCCATTAGAAAAATCCGTCAATTCACTGATGTGGATACCGCTAGACTGGTCTATTTTAGTTACTTCCATAGTATAATGTCTTACGGTATTTTGCTATGGGGACGGGCTGCTGATATTGAGTCTATATTTATTCTGCAGAAAAGAGCCATCAGAGCCATATACAATCTTCGTAGGCGCGATTCTCTAAGGGAACTATTTAAGGATATTGGCATCATGACGGTTCATTGCCAATACATCTACGAAAACATAATGTACGTCAGAAAAAATCTGCATCTTTTCGGTAAAAGAGGCGACAGACACAATTACAGTACTAGAAATAGGGACCAACTAGTTCAGCCAGGCTTTAGACTCGCTAAAGTAGACTCATCTTTCATGGGGTACTGTTTGAGATGCTATAATAAAATTCCACAAAGTATTCTTGAACTGAATGAGACGAAATTTAAAACATGTATTAAACGCACATTATGTAAGCAAGCATATTACAAGTTGAGCGATTATATCGCTGATAAAAATGCTTGGCTCAATGCTGGTCCTGCTCCACAAGGACAGGGGCGCAAAACTTGATAGCATTAAATGGTATTGTTGGAGCTGCTGAAGATTGTACAACTATCTTTGCATTGTATAGATTCAATGTTAGTATTATATAATAGCATAGCCCATATTGTGTGAGTACTATGTACTAGAAAGCTATCATTCACTGGAAACCTACTTTAGTTTTGACTTGAATGTGCCCTGGCGGTTGAGAGTATGTCATGCTCACTCAAATGTCTCGCTGATGGTGGCGCGTGTGTCGGATCATTTAGCTCCCTTCAAAGTGGTTGAGCTGAATGGTGCTGATCCATGCGTCATGTTCGTGAACGGGTGCTGTCAGTTGTGACTGGTCATCTCTTAGTTGCCATGGCTTATTTGAATGAATTATTTTGTTTTTACTATGGACACTTTTAACATGCACATCTTGCTACATTGTTCTCACATAATCTACCATCTCAAAATGAATGATGTAACCAAGATTTTGTAACAATATTTTGATTTAAAAGAGTGTCCATGGAGTTTCTTGCCCGTTCTTCTCCATAGAGATCTACGCTAGGGAATGGGCAACTACAGTACTTTCACAGTTTTTATGTCTTGTGACTGGGACTGTAGCTACTTTAAATGTTCATCTTTGTTTCGACAATTCAAAAGTGCCTGTTATTGGCCTACTTGAAATAAATGCTTTGATTTTGATTTTGATTTTGATTTTTGACATAATCACCAAGAATGGGCCGCCCCAATTGACATTTGACCATTTTCCTCACTTTCAGCTGGCAACCCCGAAAGACATTGGGGTTTGAATTTTCGGGTCAGACCTGACTTTGGCGAATTACTTTGTTCTACCAAACTGAAAAGTTGGCAACACCGAGTACACCGGTCGATGGCCAGTATCCTTGAAATTACCAGAAAATTATGACTTTTCAGAAAAACAAAATGGCGGCTGGTGTGGCGGCCATCTTGTAAAACTGACGAAAAATCCTTATTTTCAACACGATTTTTCGGGTAGTTAGCAACATCTGACGGGTTGGAGTTGTACCAAGCGATTGTGTGTTTTGTTGAGTAGTGTTGCCTGGATTAAAACATTTCCCCATTTTTAGGGTAATTTCCCAGATTTTTCCCAAAAACATGAAAAGTAGAAATAACGACATTTTGAATGGAGCTTTTACATAATCACCAAGAATGAAATGTTTCAAATGATATTTGACCGTTTTCATCACTTTCAGCTGGCAACCCCGAGAGCCACTGGGGCTTGAATTTATGGGTCAGAACCTACTTTGGCGAATTGTTTTGTTCTACCAAACTCAAAAGTTGGCAGCACTAAGTACACCGGTTTATAGCGTATATACTTGTCATTTCAGAAAAATTATGACTTTTTAGAAAAATAAAATGGCGGACAGTTTGGCCATCTTATAAAAATGACGAAATATCCAAATTTCCGATACGATAAATAGGTCAGTTAGCATCCCCCAACTGGATTATGTTGTATGAACTGGTTGTGTGTTTTGTCAAGGAGTGTTGCCTGGTGCAAACTTTTTTCCCAGTTTTAGGGTTTTTTTCCAGATTTTCCCCAAAAACCTGATATGTAGAAATATCGTCATTTTGATTAGAAATGGTGCGTAACCACTAAGAGTGGGGTACCTCAAATGACAATAATTGACCATTTCCAGATTTCCAGATTGAATTTTCAGGTCAGACCCAACTTTGGCAAATTCGTTTGTTATACCAATTTATGATTGGGTTCCTTCGAACGGTTCCGACCGAATGAGGACTGATCTTGTACATAGAGGGGTTTATTTGGTGGTGAAATTTGTGTATCCTTCCCATCTCTCCCCAACCTCCCCTCAAATAGAATGGGCTGTAACTTCATTACGGTTAGAGATAGCCGATAGGTGTTTGAACAAATATTATAGTAGGCGTTGAAACCCGTCCGGTGGTGGTTAGGAGGTGGCGAGGGAAGCGAGCCGGCGACCCCGTTGCATAAGGATGAGGTCACGGTAGCTTTCCGTCGGTAGGCAGGTCCTGAGTGGAGCGAAGTGGGGAAGTGGCGAGCGTAGCGAGCCGTGGACCGAAAAGCTGCCCGTTGGTGATATCGGTAGAGCGAAGCGGGCGTCGACGACCCCGTAGCGTGGGGATAAGATCACAGTTGCTTTCCGGTGGAAGGCAGGTCCTGGGTGGAGCGAAGTGGGGAGGTGGCGAGCGTAGCGAGCCGTCGACTGAAAACCTGTCCGGTGGTGATACCGGTAAAGCGAAGAGGGGAGGTGGCGAGCGAAGCGAGCCGGTGACCCCGTAGCGTGAGGATATGGTAATGGTAGCATTGCGGTGATTGGCACGTCCTGAGTGGAGTGAAAAACGTAAGTCGCGAGCGTAGCGAGCCGTAGACCGAAAAACTGCCCGGTTGTGATATCGGTAAAGCGAAGCGAGAGGTTCAAAGTTTGTATACCGAAGGGTATTCGAATCGCCTCTCCCCAACCTCCCCTAAAATTGAAAGGGCTAAACTTCATTACGGTTAGACATAGCCGTAAGATGTTTCAACAAAACACTATAAAATGCGTTGAAATCTGTTGATGGGGAGGTGGCCAGCGAAGCGAGCCGGCGACCCCTGTATCGTAGGGACAAGTTCAAGATAGATTTCCAGTGGTAGGTAGGTCCTGAGTGGAGCTAAGCCCAGAGTTGGTCAAAATGAATTTTCGAAATTTCCTTTCTCTGAAAGGAAATCATTAATAAAATTGTCGGCCCAAAAACCGCGTTACCGGCCAACGAAAAAAAACGTTACACCTGTGTTTGGGAGGTCAGTCTGAGTATTTTTTACTACTGCCCCAATTCTATACAACCATTCGTTCAGCTGATTTTTTGGGTTGAAAAATCTGGTTTATCGTAAGTTTTATTTGACTGTAATCTTTTCTTCTGCTGGCGAATAAGTGACATGAGTTCGTTGAGATGATGATTTTGGTCAAGGATTTTACAAACCACTTTAGCTGCTCTTTTGATAAAGCTGGGAACTAAGGATTCAAACCTGAGACTTTTGCCCATCTTTAAAAGAAGCGAAACAACTATTTAGAGAAAAGGTCGCGAATGTGTCTTGCAGCACTTTTCACATTACATCAGGGTTATTTTCAGCCTCCCGAACAAGCCGGATTCCGAAAAGGCTGACCACATAGATATGTCACTGTAAAATTGACAAACACGTTATATTACAATATAACGTGTTTCTCTCTAGCGATATTGTAAACTCTCGAATTATTGTCAACTAAATATACGGAAGTATCTTTGCCCCCATAATCGGGACTTGGGGCACCCCCCCGTTAGGTTAGTTAGGTTCCTTTAAACCCTGCACTCGGAAATAGGGGCCCCGCGAAGCGGGGTTCCGTCGACTACGCTTTTTAGGGGAATACGTATAAAGTGGTTTAAGGTTAGGTTACATTAATCGATATTTCTCAGGAACGGTACAGTATTTTTTTCATGAGAGTGGTACCCACTGGGCAATGGGGACGTCCTTCCCTACACACCACGTGAGTTGACTACCATCGCATGCATTTCACGAAAAATAATGCGTTTTATTGTAAGCAGTACTATGTTCGTTGGACAATAATTCGAAAGTTTACAATATCGCTAGAGAGATTACAATATAACGCGTTTTACAATTTTACGGTGACAGATACATACACTGCGGTATACAGAAGACCGAAAAGTATAATCGGCGTTGTTGTTTAGCCTTTGTAGACTACGAGATATCTCTTGATTTGATCGAGACGTGGGCTGTACTGCAGTCTCTCCAACGCTGCCAAATTGGCGGGTACATCGACGTTTTAAAGTGTTTGTACAAAAACACCACATGTCATTCCGACTTCATGATCAAACCTCGGAACCTATCCTACATCAGCGAGGTATGAGATAGGGAAATATCATATTTACGAAACTGTTCTTGCACTGGAGGATGTCTTATACTCTCCCCTCCCCAACTTTATAACGATTCAGGTTAGCCATTAGGTGTTTGAATAAATTTTATCGTAGGCGTCGAAACCTGTCCGGTGGTAGAGATATGGTCATGATAGCTTTCCGGTAGCAGGTAGGTCGACAAGCAAATTGTATTGTAATGTTTTTTGTATGAAATAGGTTTTTAATGGGAAATCATCAAATAACTTCTCCCACTCTGGGCGGAGCGGGAAGGAGTGTAACTTGAAAGACTTGGAACTTACTTTTTCACATTCATAAACAGCGACAGAGAGGTGGCAAAAATCATTTTTCAAAATCTCTTTTCCCTCCCCTTCACCCCGCCCCCCATCGTATCTCGAAAACTGGCACACATAGTGGTTGTTTTTAATTCTCACTTAATACTATTGAGGGGCGTTGAAATTTTTATGAATTACCCTCTCCTCCCCTCCCCAACCGGGGAGGTTGTTTAACTTGAAAGGACTGTAACTTCATAACGGTTAGGGATAGTCTTTAGGTGTTTGAACAAATATTATCATAGGCGTCGAAACCTGTCTGGTGGTAGAGATAAGGTCACGATATCTTTCCGGTAGGTCGACAAGTCAATTGTAAGGTAATGTTTTTTTAATGAGAGGTCTGAGTGTTAAATATGTTTATAGATTATATTAGGGGTTCTTATGGGGTTTCAAAATCTTTAAATTATTACATTCTCAAGTTTAATTTTATTTTAATATCTTATTTTTATTGAATTAGTATTCAGAATGTGTTAGGGGTTCTTAAGTGTTTTCATACTGTTTTAAAGATACCTATTGATTCTCAGAATGTCATAAGGGTAAGGAAAACAATTAAAATATGGGTAGGTATCGTTATTCGAGTGGTTTGGAGATGCTGATTTAGAATGATTAGAGCTTGGGTCATGTTTAAGAATGAATAGGTTTTAAAAGTGAAAAAAAAGCTACCACCACAAGCACGCGAGCTGCTTGCAGCTCGCGCAGCACGCAAAAACTAGTTATATACATAATTATATAGGTGTGATGTAATAATACGTACATTATATCAAATTAGACCCATTAATAGGGATATGCAGCTGTCTGAGGCAAATTCCAATCAATATTTTTTTAAACAATACCAGTTTAAAAAATGGCTTCGTCAAGCCACAGGAGTAGATAGATTTCGAAAAAGGATTCACCCATATTATTTTGTAATTAAATTTATATTATTTTAATATTATTTTCCCAGTATGGTCAATAAGGGGGGCAATTTTTCGTAATTTTTGTGATAGAACTCACTGTTTTCGAGATTTAAGCAAATTTAAAATTAGAACCAGCTACGACTCCATGACGCGCGCTCGCTACGTTCGCATTTCACATTACACACCCACTTTCTGTCACAAATGTCGTCATCACTTTGCCGGCCTTCAGCCTACGCTCCTCATGCCAGCTAGCAAGACTTTTAGGACAAAATATTTTCAAAGAACTGCAGTCTGCAGTCTGCAAGAGCAACATCCAATGACTAACGTTGACGGCTGACAGACAAATGGCTTTGCACACTATTTGGTGTCGAATCACGTTCCGCACCACAAAAATAAAAAAAAAACACCGTTGTAACATGTCCGATGATCATTAGGTCAATGTCAATATAATTACATATTTATAAAATTAAATTGTACTTAGTACACATTAGTACAACTCTTTATGCAATTTTTCAATAGTCGGACGCCGTTTACGAGATTTGACTGTTTAAAGTTTCTATAGAAATTGGAAAAAAGCTCACCATTTGCCAGGGTAGACGTCAAAGTTGACATTTCACGTTCCGCTGACAGTAGTAGTGTATTTTGTACATGTTTTTTACATAATTATTGTTTAAATTTATACATATTCGCATACATTTGGTGTGTAATAAATATGCACAATAATTGATTGCTGATAAATATGTAATTATATTGACATTGACCTAATGATCATCGGACATGTTACAACGGTGTTTTTTTTAAAATTTTTGTGGTGCGGAACGTGATTCGACACCAAATAGTGTGCAAAGCCATCTGTCTGTCAGCCGTCAACGTTAGTCATTGGATGTTGCTCTTGCAGACTGCAGACTGCAGTTCTTTGAAAATATTTTGTCCTAAAAGTCTTGCTAGCTGGCATGAGGAGCGTAGGCTGAAGGCCGGCAAAGTGATGACGACATTTGTGACAGAAAGTGGGTGTGTAATGTGAAATGCGAGCGTAGCGAGCGCGCGTCATGGAGTCGTAGCTGGTTCTAATTTTAAATTTTCTATCACAAAAATTACGAAAAATTGCCCCCCTCATTGACCATACGGGGAAAATAATATAAATTTAATTACAAAATAATGTGGGTGAATCCTTTTTCGAAATCTATCTACTCCTGTGGCTTGACGAAGCCATTTTTTAAACTGGTATTGTTTAAAAAAATATTGATTGGAATTTGCTAAATATGAAATTTCAAACCCCTCCCCAATTGAGGTTTTTGGGCTAGGGTTGCATTTAAAAAGATTGAGTTTAAAAAAATTACCGTATAAGAATTCGAAATGATAAAAATGTAAAACGGTTCAAAAAAATTCCATAGGGAAAGTTATGGCCAAAAAACGGTTTTTAGATAAACCGCCCCCCGCCACCCCCATGGACAAATTCCACCCATTCACGAACTTAACCTAAGTTTTGACCTTTCGATTTTTTTGCCATGTTTGAAAGCAATCGGTGGTCAGTGGGTAGCCTTAGGGGCGGATTAAAAAAAATCATAATAAATTGCGACCTGTAGAGTGGAGCTAAATACTTACCACCCACAAACATACGTATACATGTATATCCTCGCCTTTAGGTGCCAGACCAATAGGTAGTTTTTTTTTCTGAGGAAATCTACCTAATAATTGAACTGGACGGCCAAATCCACCAAATATGCGGAGAAAGCACGAGCACATAATATTGGTTACTCAATGATCCATGAGGTCTGTAAACAAAATGACATGTCAAGGGTTATAATTGACATTTTAATTATGTAAATACTTTCTCACTACTACTACTTTTTACTATCCCCGTAGGACTAGGCACAGTTAGGATAAATAGCAATACCTTCACGAATTTGTTCTACAAATTGTCACTGTACGAGCTTTTAATACGCAGCGAACATAAACTCGCGAAACGAATATTCGTTCGCCAGCAGCTCTTGGAGAATTTGTTTTTGCCATTTGATTGTTAGGACCAGAGTAAACACGCTCATGCAACGAATGTCAGCGAAACGAATATTCGTTCGCCAGCAGCTCTTAGGGAATATGTTTTTGTCATTTGATTGTTAGGACTACAGTACACACGCTCATGCAACGAATGTTAGCGAAACGAATATTCGTTCGCCAGCAGCTCTTAGGGAATATGTTTTTGTCATTTGATTGTTAGGACTAAAGTACACACGCTCATGCAACGAATGTTAGCGAAACGAATATTCGTTCGCCAGTAGCTCTTAGATAATATGTTTTGCCATTTGAATGTTATGACCAAAGTACACACGCTCACGCAACGAATGTTAGCGAAACGAATATTCGTTCGCCAGTAGCTCTTAGATAATATGTTTTGCCATTTGAATGTTAGGACCAAAGTACACACGCTCATGCAACGAATGTTAGCTAAACGAATATTCGTTCGCCAGCAGCTCTTAGAGAATATGTTTTTGCCATTTGAATGTTAGGACCAAAGTACAAATGCTCATGTAACGAATTTTCATTTTATTTATTTATTTTATTTTATCGCTTCGAGATCGAAATCATTTTGACGACTCAAAAAACTAATACTAGTTGCCAAATCAACACAAATATACTGCTGTATTAGAACCTACTGGCTTGGCACGCGTCTATCGGAAGAGACCAGATGGTATAACGATAATTGCCATGGAGGTTAGGTAGGCCTTTGGTGTGGGACGCTACTTGCGTGGACACCCTTGCGCCATCCCATCTTCCTAGCACAGAAGACTGCGCTCGGGCGTCTGCTGCAGGTACTGAAAACCTCAAACGGCGCAAATACAATAATTTAATAGGAGTTATGTGTCTGAGCCGTTTGGAGGTGAAACACTAGGGCCTAGTGCCCACCTAGTATTTCGGGAAATCTCCAAACGGTTGGTTAACTCTTCATCTGATCAGAAGGCGGGCCTATTTTTGAGAGATCAGAGAATCAGCATTGCCATTCAACGTGGCAACGCTGCCAGCCTTCTGCGTACTTTTCCTGTTGATAGCGATGTGGAAGAATTTTTAACGCTCTGTAATAGTTTTGATACTTATACAGATTTTTATTACTACGAGTATTTCGGAGTTGTAGTTTGTATATAGTGTTATAATAGTGATAGCTTGTTAATAAATATTACACAAACCAATTTTTTCAGTCATTAACCAATTATCATTTAAAATAACATAAAGTTGACGAACATAAGGGTGAAATTCTATTCTATTTTAGACCGTTGCCGTCGGCGGTCAACGCAGTTGTTCGACATAACTATTCGGTTGCGGTAATGGCCCAACTGTCATTCGCAGACAAAACGACAATTTCATTGAGTCTATTGTGTACCAATACATTTTTAAACATCGCTTCAATTGTATCAAACAAATCGAATCAGCTTAAATTTTTCAACCAGTAATTCAATGTTAAAACAAAAACCAGTAGTTTTTTTTTTAACTTATGAAATCCAGAGAATTACGATTTATAAAAAAATGTGCTGGAAAAGTTATGCAGGAAAAAATGCCATGTCCAGTTATAAAGCACATTATAATTTAAATTCAAAATGGACTTTTTGGTGGCCTTTGTCCAACACTGGGACGATTATAGACTACAGAGATAAGTGTCATAAATTAAACTTAAACCCCATTTGTCTTTTTCAGCAAAACCACTCACGCATCACTTCCGCATGAGTCCATTTGACACTCATAACTCGATTAAAAATATCACTTCTGTGCCAGCAAAGCTGCGGTCAAAAGCCATCATGGCCATCCTTATCTAACTCCCATTAATTAAATTCAATGGTAGCCACCAACAAAAGCATTACGTATGAATGAAAATTTAAATCAGCCCAAACATGAGCATGCTTTGTTTGATGGCTTATTCAGAATTATTCCACTCTGCTCTATGAAGTCGTCCCACTGGCGGGACCAAATGAAATGTTTTTTTTTTTCATTTGGTTCGCTTCCTAGTTGAATTTGTTGGACTTTTTTTATCTAATTAATATAAAATGATGTATTAAACTACTGGAAGAATTGGGTGTAAAATATTTTTCAAATCATAGTGGGAATTAGTAAAAAAACATCGTTTCAGAAAATAGTCTGTACATAAGAAATTTCAATAAAAAAATAAAAAATCTTATTGTTTTTTAAATATATGATGTTAATTATATCTAAGCACGATTTTCAGAGTTATAATTAAAATCAATTAAGTAAAACAAAGTGAACAATTTAATTCTAAACAATCATTCCTCAGTCCTCTCCCGCTTTTGAGACAACTTGGTAGAGCAGAGTGGAACAATCCCTCATTCAATTTATGACTGCAAATCTCTGTCGTACACTCTTCGTAAGTATATTATTGGTATTTAGCAGGTTCGCGGCCAGCTCGGCTGTAAACCGTAGATAGCTAACACATACACACATACATACATTCATACACATGCCGATTGGATTCCGCATTGTCTTGTAATGTGGAGCTTGGCTGCGTTGTAAAGTTATGTGTGTTGATTTGGAAATGTGTGTTTTAATGAAGTGTAGACGTGCCAATTTTAATTATATGTATCGTGGTGGATTTAGAATAGAATAGAATACTCTTTATTACCATAAAAATTATAGATACAATTATTTTAACATTTTACAAGGTACTTTTGCATACTTTAACAATACTGCAGGTATGGTATATAAATACATACCAAGTTAGACATATTCCACTCATATATATATTTTTTTTTATGAAACAAGTGCGAAAGAACTAAATGAACATAATATACTCGTAACTAACAAAAAATTTGCTTTAGAGATACAGTTTTTTCATTATGGTTTTAAAAATTGTTGGAAATTGAGCACGCCTTATAGACACTGGCAAGGCATTTCATAGACTGATCCTAATGTGTGTTGTAAATAGTAAACCAAAACTCAATGTCTCAATGCTTAGTATGTGGCATAAAGCACACTTGTGACTGGCACTTTAACGTGTCTTTGATTTTTGCTAACATAACGATTGTCTACATTCAAATATATATTTTTACATCTTACTTTAAACTATGATTTCCAAATTGTAATCCAATAAATACTAGTCATCTATAGTAGCCAGTACCAGTCAAGATCGCCAAATTTTTCTTAAACACACATTGCTTAACTCAATTATAAAAGATTATGTGCGAGTGAGGCGTCTCGCTTGTTTACATTAAAATATATTATTATAAAATTCGAGATTAAATTATTTAATTAATCCCTCTACCAAGATTGTAAACTCTCGAAATATTGTCAACTGAACATACTGCTTACAATAATATAACGCATTATTTTTCGGTAGATTGTAATCTATCGAAGTGAAACCGTATTATTGTGAAATGCATGCGTTGTTAGTATCTCGGCCCCTGTAATCGGGACTTGGTGCACGCCCACGTTAGGTTAGTTAGGTTCCTTTATAGGGACCCCGCGTAGCAGGGCTCCGACGCTCTCGACTACGCTTTTCAGGGGAATATAAAGTGTTTTAAACAAAAAGTATATATGTAGTATATCAACTATCTAGTGTCCACGACACAAGCTTTGCTTAGTGTGGCACTAGGTGGCGCTGTGTGTTAATGTCCAGCGATATTTATTTATTTATTTGTTTTGAGGTTAGGTTATATTAATTGGTATTTCTCAAGAATGGTGCATTATCTTTCATCATGAGAGTAAGGGGGGCCCCTCCTTCCCTCCCCATCCTCCACACCACGCGAGTTGACTTCCATCGCATACTTTTCACAATATTACAGTTTCACTTCGTTAGATTATAATCTACCGAAAAATAATGCATCGTATTGTAAGCAGTATGTTCGTTTGACAATCTTTCGAGAGTTTTCAATCTCTCTAGTTATTGTACAAAGTAACGGTTTTTACAATGTGACGCTGACATTTCATATTAGAGGTCAGACTTTCAAGGTATTTAGCTCGGCTCGTCACGTCAGTTGCCTATTGGTTGCAGATCGCGACACATGTCTATTGGATTCCATCTTGTCTTGTACGAAATAATGAAACCCGGCCGATGAAAGCTTCATTTCAGTTCGCAAGTGATCAAGTACGGTGTTATCTAACATACGATTACGCTGGATGACTCGCACCTGATCCGACAGTCGTTGTGCCGACACGTTGACAGCTGGTTCAAGCACCTGAAACAGAGAGAGCATCCTAACACGGTACGCAGTCAGGTTGTTTCCCCCTCTGCATCTGTAGCCCCATAGTATGCGCGCATGACATTTTCATTGTTTTTCACTTCTCATGCTCTAAAAGTACGCCGTTATAGCCCTACGAAGCGGGATTAAAGTGACCGTTTATTCCCTAGGGAGTAAAAAGTAATTAAAAAATGGAACGATCTTTTACTCTGAAACATGGTCACAAAAGAGTAACTTGTCAAAGTTTTTATTTCGATTTCGAATTGGCATGCAAATAGAAAGCGGTTTATTGAAAAAAAAAAAACAAATGAACTCTTCAAGCTGAGAAAAATTTATGGTTGTTTGTGTGCATCGTTAATTTTGAAAAGCAATGCCTCTGTTGCTGGCCGCTGCAGTAATATAGGTACTAATTATTTGTGGAGTGTGGATCATCTTCATTGCGAAAATGTTGAGAGTTTGTGTTGTGTTGTCAATGGTTAATCTGTTACTGACCTGACAGAAGAAAAAACTGACCGCTCAGTTCAGAATTTTTGTGGAGTGTAAATTTGTTCAGTTTTATATGACTATTTTTCTCGCACTCGAAGTGAAAAGTACAGTTTGCACCTCGAGACTAAACGCCAATATAATATACCCTCGCTTTCATTGCCTCCCTCGCAAGCTCGGGAGTCAAACCACCTCGGGTATATAATGGCCTCGTTTAGTCCCTCGTTATAAAATATACTATGATTGCGTTCATCGCATGCGCTGCACACTCCCGCCGGGAGTTGGAACCCTGTATTATGATTAGATATTAGGCATAAAAGTAAATATTAGAATTTTCAAATATCGAACAATTCAGGAATTGAGTACGATCGATTTACAGTAAACGTTTGAGTCAACTTTTTCAGATTCAATGAAGTAAGTTACAAACATTGAGTGATGAATCGCGTGAACATTCCAAATACCGAACTACACAAAACATACATCACTATTTCCCTAAAGACATAGTATGTACTTGTACAACCCAACATACTGCAGTTCGCAAACATTCAAACAACGGAGCGAAATCCGTCCAACTCGAACCGATAAACTTTTTACAGTAAAGTAAACGTATGAAAACACGCGAAGTTTTTCTCTTTCGTTCTACTTCCATACCCACAGTACAATAGGTATCTCGCCGGTGTGTGCTGCGCCCCGGGTGCCATTTTAATTTTCCGCCAGCCTGAAAATTTACACGAAACGAATGAACCATCTATTTTAATGAGCTTTAAAAGTTAACTGATCATGGTAGGGCTCGAGAATGTGTGATTGTGGAATGTGGAGCTTACTATTGCACACTTTTCTATTGTGCAACTGCTCCATATTTTTGTGGAATCTAGACTGTGTCATCTGAAATGATTTGTGAGATGGTTGGCGCTGTATTTTGTGGGTGGAAGTTCGGTTTTGTATAGAGATTGGAATTTCTATCGTGAAGCTGAAGTTATGTAACCTACACGTAGTACATTTGGTTTTGTGAGAGTAATTTGGAAAAAAACACAATGAAGATTTTCTATATATTTACACAGAGGGACTTGTGAGAGATTAGCCGAAGAAAACCGCACAGAGTGAAGAGTGGAAGGTTGAGGAGGTGGTTTTAGCCCAGTACTGGGACAGTATAGGCTGAAGAAGAAAAGTCGGGTGCTTAGCGACGATAGTTTAAGTTTTGCTCGATAAAACGAGTTACTCTACATCACCAATATCACACAAAACCGAGACCAAACACAATCAATTACACAATCCCGAAAAATAAATCAACTGCCATTCATCCAGTCGTATCGGTAGACCTCAAATCGTCCATTCACGTCAGAACCAATGACGTATGTAATCAAATTAGGGGTTAATTGCTAAATTAAGTGTCATCGCACTTTGTCCTTTTGCCTGATATACGATTTTGTCAGAAAGGCGTGTTTCCGCCAATTAAGGTAATGGAAAACTGGGCACCGGCAGTTGCCACCCAATTTGGGAGTAAGTGGTCGGTTGTAAAAGTGATCTGATGAATTGGTGTCATTCAATTAGTAGTAAGTGTTGAGATTTAAATATTTTGGTTGACTTGTTGATTTTCGGGACGTTATTTTACTTTGGCTACCTTTTCTTTCTAGTTTGATGTCCTGGGTTCGATTCTCGGGCCGGTCAAAGTATTATTATTTTCTGTCCGCCGGAATTTATCAATTGCACCCATGCAGTCTGGATTGGAGAACAGTTGATAGCAATTAGCCTATTGCCTTCAACCGGGCTTGAATCAAGAGTACAGTCACGAGCACTAACATGTAAACACTTACCAACTTTTAAAAGTGTTTCTCTCTTACGGTTCTTATTAAAATTGTATGTTGTTACGATCATAGTGTTTTCTCATATTTTTTATGAAAACCATCATCCTATCTCCAAGTTACGATCGTTATTTCTCGCACTTTTTACAATCGTTATTATTTTTCTAGTTTGCACGTGACTATAATAGTCCCCTAATGCAACTTAAACATACCACACAAAATGTTGGATGTTCTATTATTACCTCTACCTAACTCGCCGAGAATAACAGGCGTGATGTTATGTTATTTTAATTAGGCACCTAATAAGAATGAGTAAGTATGACGTTTAAGTAAGTAGATGCTATAGAGGTTCAATGAAGATCGATCGTTCTAGATTGCTAATTATAAGTACTGGCAGCTTGAATTGTGTTGTATTGTACAACGGGCTGGTGTCCGCAACTCCACGTCAAAGCGGGCGGGCGGGCCCAGTGCGGGTTAGTAGAGTGCAGGTTGGTAGATGTCACATATGTCTTCAATTTTTTTGGTTCTAGGACATGTTTCCTCACGATGTTTTCCTTCACCGTTTATGAAAGCAGTGGCGATGAAATAAATTACACAAAGTAATGCACCTGCCTGGGTTCGAACCCACGACTTACTGTTCGTAAGTCGGGGTCGCCAACACTGGCAGCTTATAAAGTACCTAAATATTTTTTTTATATGAAAAAGTAAAGAAATTGATGATCATGGTGACAGAATAGAAATGAGAAATAAGATTGAAAGATCTGGTTTACTTTAATAAGCCAAAATATTAGCAATTCAACCAAAAAACGAATATGATATAGCAGCGTCAAAATAGTATAGCAGATATGTATTCTTCTGCCGGGGTGCGGGCCTGTTCGAAAGAGATACCGCGGCCCCGGAACATAAAGGGCGAGGAAGGAACATGGATGGGTTTTAGTCAGTAAGAGTCTGACACTCCCTCTCGCTCCGCCCAGAGTGGGAGAAGTCATTTGATGCTTTCCCATCCTAAAAAAAAAAAAAAAATATATGTATTCTTATCACAAATTATCATCACAATGACAATCTGTCTGTTTAGAGTGCACTTTTAGAATTTAGACTTCTCTGTCCTTTTTCGACGAAAACAATGGCCCATTAGCAATAATTTCAGTGCGGCTTTTATTTTAGTGTAATTTAGAACAGGAAATGCAATTCTTCATCCAAGCGTTTTAAAGCCTATTGTTAGGGTTCATTTTGTTTAACCTTAGGTTCAGATGGTCAGGTTCAATAGCAATTTTAACGATCATGCGGTAAGTTAGAACCTTACTTTGTTCATTAGTGAATAAACTGTTCACCAATCAATATTTATAGTGTAACTTGAAGATGTAGGTATATTATATTTCTTGTGAATGAAAAAGTCATCGAATTTATAGATTCTAACCAAAAGTCTCAACATCAGAGAACATTTTTATTTTAATCTGGCAACTTAGTATAAGATTAGTATTTTTTTAAAAGAACGGTTGCAAAATCTTAAACGCTTACAAGTGTTTTGGATGTCAAGATTTTGAGTACTATTTGACACTTGGAGATTTTGAAAAGTTATACGTACAACTAAACTGGCAACTCGTCATCTGTCTGCACCAGTCTACTGCATATAGGCCTCCTCTATTCGGAGAGCAGCGGTGGCCCAGTGGTGGCGGCTCCGACTTACGAACAAGGGTTTGAACCCAGACAGGCGCATTACTTTGTGTAATTTATTTCATCACCACTACTTTCAAAACGGTGAAGGAAAGCATCGTGAGGAAACAAAAATTCGAAGACATGTGACATCTACCAATCTCCGCTGGGCCCACGTGGTAGATTATAGCCCGTACGCAAAATACGCGCTTTGACGTGGAGTTGCGGCCTCTTAAATCACCCCCGCAATTACTTACTACCACCCACCCTGCGAAGATCGTTGCTCCATGCTCAACTGATCCCAACTGGCACAAAAAGGGAGTTCATAGACTCTTTACGAAGCTAATTATTGCGTTGGGTTACTAAGTTTAATGTACAGAATGCTTGGTTGATGCCCCTTCGGCAGCAGAAATAGTTTTTAAAGCTTTTCCACAAGAAAGCTCTGAAAACACGACACAAAATCGACACTCATCTCAGTGTATTAAGCCTCTTTTCTGTCAAATCCTTTTCCACATTAAAAAAAATCATATGCATTTTATATAAAAATCTCAACCACATATAGGAAAAAGCAGCCATAATATACGGTGGCCCTTAAGCCAAAAGTGCCCTTAATACTGTGCTTAAGTGGGCAAGCTTCAGAAAATGTTCAGCGGCTTTTCAGGGCAACACTCCTAAGCCTTTTAATATCGCACCCCTAGACGCGTGCTTATCGGATCTCTTAACTGTTGCCGTTTTTAATGGCGTTTGCAGTTAAATCAGGTGTTCTTTTTTTAAATGCTTGCGAGGAGCTGGATGTTTGTGGATGCGGCTTTATGTCGCCCCAATAGAAAGGTGAGAGTGTGTTTGCTTGATGTTTGGGTTGTTATTGTGATGAGCGTAGTTTATTTTAGTCGACAGGTTTTCTTCTTTGCTTTTGATCTGATGTTGAACTGTTGAAGCCTTTAAGAGTACACTCCTCGAAGTGTAAACGGCTTCAGATCCAAGCTTGTGGTCCATGTTATGACAAATATCATGATAAATGATTGGCTCAAGTCGGTTCTTGGACCGTATTACACACCACGTCACTCAATAGTTGTGTGAAATGTTTTGAGACGAAGGAAGCATAGTTTATTTAAGACTAACCAAGACTTTTCTATGTGGGCCGAAATTCAGTGGGGCGAACGATGAATAAATCGTCGTACAGGGAGTGAAAACATATATTCAGAAAGTTATATTTTTAACTTACTGATCTGTCTGCTTTTTGAAGCTATTCTGTTTTGATCTATTTCAATATCTATAGTGTACTAGATATTTTTGTGACGATGAAACAGCTTCTTCTATTATTAAATCTGCCTACATTAAAACAAACTGACGACTCACTACGCACTAAATAAGCGCAAGTCACGCCTGCATCACACAATAAAAGCTCGAAACGAACGTGTCTCAACTTAATTCACTTAATTCTCACTTGGGGTCACTGTCAAACTAACATACTAACAACCTCTGCGACAATCGTCCAAATTTAATTACGTCACTGCATGCCAACCCTTCCGAAGCGACTCTAAAGTTTAATAGCGATATGGCGATGTGGCGATAGTCACTAGGACCCGCAGTCCCCGCAGTTCCCGCAGTCCCCGCACATGGGTCCTATGCCCGTACTTTTGTAATTTTATTAATGACGTAATAACAGTTCTGTCAAACGCATGTGTGTACCCCATGAGCGATAGTGGAGTCGTTAGCTCGGACGGGTTAATATCGGAGGGTTGAATTGGGGATTATCTATGAAATCTATGTGTTATTGGTATTAAAAATGGGTGTTGAATGGATGGCGTTCGTGTGTGGAGGTGTGTGATGGTAGGCTGTATTGAAACAGGCGAAATTGCTATAAATGTTGAAAGCTTTTTGCTTAATCGTGTATCGATAGAGGTTACTCTATACCTGGAGGCATGAGAATCAAACCTAGAGATAATGTTAAGAGAATAAAACTACCAATTCAATCTACAATAAGACTGTCAAGGTTTGCGATGACAACCAGGTCTTTTTAGGGTTCCGTTGCAAAATGACAAAAAAGGAACCCTTATAGATTCGCCATGTCTGTCTGTCTGTCTGTCCGTCCGTATGCCACAGCCACTTTTTTCTGAAACTATAAGAACTATGCTGATGAAACATGGTAAGTAGATGTATTCTGTAAACCCCATTAAGGTTTTTACACAAAAATAGAAAAAAGCAATAAATTTTTAGGGTTCTCCATACTTTGAACTGAAACACATTTTTTTTTTTTTTTATGAAACTCATACGTGTGGGGTATCTATGGATAGGTCTTTAAAAATGATAATCATTGAGGTTTCTAATATATTTTTTTTCTAAACTGAATAGTTTGCGCGAGAGACTCTCCCAAAGTGGTAAAATGTGTGTAACTTCTAAAATAAGAGATTGATAAAACTAAAAAAAAATATATGATGTACATTACCATGTAAACTACCACCGAAAATTAGTTTGAACGAGATCTGATAAGTAGTTTTTTTTATACGTCATAAATCGTAAAATCGTAACTTTCATATTATTTTACTTGTCTTACCGCTAGCCGGGTTATGGTCTTCTTTATGACCACTATCATACAACCATCCTACCTTACCATCATCATTGACAGTACCATGCTCGAACAGGACCTTTACGTACTAAGGTCCATGTTCACCAAAAGATGACGGTCTGATCATCTAAAACAGCTGATTAAAACACATTTTTGTATGGGAACATGTCACAATGACAGCTGTTTTTAGATAATCAGACAGTTACCTTTTGAAAGAAAAAGCATTTATTAGTCCGCACAGGACAAAACACATCAAAATTATCAGTATAAAACTTAAACAGAAATAGATATTTAGCAACGAAAAGGCAAAGTACGAGGCCAAAAGGCTCCTATCTCAGCATGGTGCTGTAACATTAAAAAAAAAAACGTCACAGCGCTGGTATTCTGATAGGGGCCCCTTTCGGTGAACATGGACCTAAATAATTGAAACGTTCCATTTTCAGTGATAATTAGTATTTGTTATCGTTTCATAAACAGTGTAGTCATCCTCATCATCATATCAGACCGGAATCACTCACTGCTGAGTATAGGCCTTCCCATTTTTCTGCCACATTTCCCGATTCTGTGCGTCCCTTTGTCCAGGTGTTTCTCGCGACTTTGACGATAGTGTAGTTTACTCTAACATAATCTTCTTTAGTCTTCTTGATAGTGCCATAGTGCTAGCGGGATAGAACAATCTAGGCCGAGGAAACGGCGGCAAAATTTGAATTTAGAACAACACGATGTGATTCCAATTTTAAAAGGAGAATAATAGTAGACAACATAATTTATGAAACAACATTAGTCAGACAAAAACCATTCATTGTCATATTTAATTTTCCCTTTGAAACCCCTTCCATTCCCTGCAGTGAATCTGGTTACCTAAAACGATTCCACCTTTACATTGTTGTCTGCATTCCATTGTTTTCCATTTTGCATTGTGTAATTTTCGTGTGCTTTTGAAAGTACATTTTTTCAGACACTTTCCTAGTCACTTTTCAGCGTTTTATTCAACCAGTATGTAAATGCTAAAGTTAATCTGGCTAAGCGCTTACTTTTCAATAGTCAAATAACTTTTATCTGAAGAATAATGCAGACCGTCTGATATTTTGATTTAACAAAAGCTGTGAAACCGTTATATTATTACCGTATAACTCAGATAATCCCCGATGGATTTAGCAGAGTATACCTAATAATGTATCCACATTTTGCCAGTTATGTTTAAGTCCCATGTAGTAGGGGGCGACCCTTTTGCCATCAACTGGGCACAAATCCAGACTGCGTGGCAACTACTTCGAAATGCTTATAAAATAACCCAATAACATTTTGTCCGACGACTCGATCGAATCCTGCTTGCGACCATTTATTAGACCAATGAGGCGGTCTGACTATCAAAAACTCGCTCTTAAATTAACTAATCATTTTCAGGGTTAAACACCAATTTTTCTCTTATGCTTTCTAACAACCAAAATCCAAATGCACCGTAAAATAACGGGTAAACTGCCGCAATTTGCGAGTTAGCAACTAAGTACATCACAATGATGGTCAGATTTTGTCCGAGCTCCAGATTAAACCTAAAATGTTCAGACAACAAGCTTCTATTACTACCAAACTTGATCGTATTAAAGTTTTCCGACGGCTGCCTCGAAATATGAGCACGGAATGGTTTGCTGAAATTTAACTTGCTATCTGATCGAAGTATTTAAGTGGCAAGTAGATTGTGTTACATTAGTTATTTGGGTGGCAACGAAAAACGTTGCTTCATTTTGAGTTTAACAGATTTTTTGTAGGGTCGTTCTGGTGAATTTGTTTGTGCCGCATGATGACTTAAATGTGACCTTGAAATATGTTCTTATTTGCCCAAAAAAAAAAAAATAATTATCTTACATTAATTATAAATTCCCTCTCGTTGAGAGGAGGTCTTGTCCCAACATTATAGGCTGCTAATGAATTTTAAATTACAAAATCCGTAACCTGTGCCATTTCCACTGTCGAGGAAACCCCAATTTTGCATCATAAGTCCATGAGCCAAGTTATACCACGGTGCTTATAACAGATAAATATTATAAGGCAACGAAAAAAACAATCAAAACGATATATTGCATAACTAAACGCCATTATTTCCCATTGCCCTCCTTTATAGTACAGTCAGCGTAAACAGAAGCCATCAAAGCACAAAAGACATTCCTCGCACAACTATTGTGTCACCGTACGAAAAATATTGCGTGAACGTCACCAATAAATAGAACAATATTCTTAGCTGTTACACAACTTTGTCGTCTCTTTGACTACGTCTAGACACGTAAATATGGCATACATTTGTTGCTGGCTGTAATTATTCATTGTACAAAACTTTGAATGGCGGTGGAACTCCTCATTTTGTATAACGAGTTGTGTTTAATTCGTTTTAGCTCAGTGCGCGGTGTCTGCCAGATGGATTTTAGCGAGTTGCAATTGTTTTTAATTTGGAGGTTTTGTTATATGTTTTGTTCGTGATTTGGTTTCTTTTTACACGACTGCCCAAAAAAAAGAGTGTTATGTTTTCAGGGTTCATGTATGTATGTATGTATGTTTGTGAGTTTCTTTATTCCACCATAACTTCTAAACGCCTGAACCGATTTCGTTATGCGTGGTATTGTTAGAATCCTTGTGTTAGCCCGGGTAACATAGGCTATAGACAAACTTTGAAAATAATAGGGTTGCCATGATTAATGAGGAAACATCACCTTATTTTTTTTAATATTGTTGAAAATTCGTTTACACATATAACCATCATCCAGAACTCTTTGAGTAAATTACAAAATGTAGAACAGATTTTTTTTTGTTCATTCACAAATAATTTTGTTTAATTATAAAAAAAAAAAATTGCGAAACTATACGGAATCGGCTTTTCATTAGTTTCTATAACAATACCTCAACAATTAAAATCCTTCCCAGACAACTCAGTATTATGTTTAATAAAAAACTTGTTAGTACTACATGCTACCCCTGTTGGTGTCGTTATTTGTTTTTCTTAGGACACGTGGTTAGATTATCTTGTTGTGGAATTGCGGATTTGTTATTTTAATATTCTTGGGTAAAAAAAAATTGATAATCTAACTAATGGTTAGATTATCAAAAATTAATGGAACACGTATATGTTCTTGTCAAATAAACGATAAGTGACGACAATACAGCTGCAGCACGTTGAAATCTCGCGTGACGTCACAACTTGTCACAAACTTTTATCTGAACTTTGATAAATAATAAATAAATCGTTTAATTATTTATCTTTAATTCAGGTAGAACCCACACATTCGTTTGTATTCCTTAGCCTATGTTAGTGGTCTTCAGTTTTAATAGCATTCACGCTCAGAAGACTGCTGTCGCTGCCCCGCATCCGACGCAGTAGTGAAGAGGATCTCTTGCGAATGATCGCAAAGATTATGACCAAATTTGTTTTCTGCATACTAAACCCACTAAACTGCGTAGTTTGTCGGCGGGATTGGCGCTCATTATTGTAATAATGAGCGATATTATAATTAAAAAAATACCCATTTAACCAACAGACACACAGACAGTGGTATTAACTTAGTAGGTACAGAGAGTTGAGCCAGCGCTACAAACACCACCCATGCATCGACGTGCAGGTAGGTACTATAGCATAAACGATGCACCAGTATTTAAGGAGCTATCCCGGATTGAGTGAAGGAGTAAAGAAAACACAAGGATGTTGGAAAAATAATGAATAAAAAAAAACAAGAAAAAATAATTAATAACAATTTAATTTGTACAATGTATTCCCTTCCCTCGCCCTAATAACTTCTCGAAGACGGTTCTTCATTGTAACAACCTGATCAGCTTCTGAATCGATTCTTGCGGGATACCTTCCCACTTCTCAATTAAAGCCGATTTCAGCTCATTCACACTTGAAGGAGCAGGTTTTCATAAACTAACCCTCCTCTTCAGTTCATCCCACACGTGCCCTGTGGGATTCAAGTTCGGGCTGAGCGCTAGCCGTTCAGTGTAGCAATACCAACAACTTTGAGGTAGTCAGTTGTGGCACGGGAAGTGTGACAACAAGCGTTATCGTGCATGAGGAGGAAGCCATCCCCGATATATCTCGCATAAGGAACATGTTCTAGCAGAATATCGGAAATGTAGCAGTTTGAAGTTAGACCACCTCCTCGTCCTCCTCCAGGCACGAAAAGAAGCTCCGTTTTACCGTCGAAGGAAATCCCGGCCCATTATAATTATTACTATTATTATAAGCCACTGTCTCAGTGAAACAGCACTACGCAAATTACTCCCCAGGCCGCCTGTAGCCTCAACTGTTCAGTCGCAGCCATGCAAACATATTTTGCACTCGTCGGAGAACAGGACCCGCCTCTATTGCTCAACCTCCCAATCAAGATGGTAGCAAGCAAATTGAAGGCGTGCTCGTCGGTGATCTGCCGTTAGTTTCGGGCCTGTGGCAGGCCTTTTTGGAGTCAAATTAGCTTGCTTAAGTCTTCGACGAACTGTCCACTCGCTGGCATCTATCCCACGAACATTTCGGAGCTCCTGTTGGACGTCGACACCAGTCAAATGTCGATTTCAGAGAGAGGTTGACATGGTAAAACGTTCATCCCTCTCCGATGTGCACCGGCGCCGTCCAGATCTTGGTCTCGGGATAAGGCCACAAGTCTCCCGAAAGCGTTTCGAAATACAGGACTGGCTTATGTAGAGCTGACTTGCAACAGCCCGCTGGCTGACCCCTTCTTGCAATAGAGCGACGATTTGTGCTGCTCCTATAGGTGGAGTGTCCATTGTCGTGCACGTTCAAGGGTCAAAAGTTGCGGAGATGTGTACCAGTCAACGTGTGAAAGCCGACTGATAAAAAAATCCGACATTGCGTGCTTCTATAGGGGGTAACAAAATAGGCCGCCACTCGCAACGTATCAAACAATTGAAGCATATCTTTTACCATACTACTTCACGTAATATCTTTAAAATGATACCATTTTTATTATTATTCATAGCTAGTTATTATGTACTCAAGATTGCGCGAAATCAATTCCAAGAAAGTGATCCCATACTTATGCTCGCGAGTGTATTAGCACAACTTGGTATTATTACATTCAGTATATTTTAGTGTTTGTTTAGTAATTCTATTATTATCGTTGTTTACCAGTCGTATTATTAGACAAATGGTTCTTTCAAAGAAAACCAAGAAAGCTCGTCGATTTGCGAATAAACTTAAAAATGAATCGCCGAATTCACGTGAAAAGAGACTGAAAAATTTGAGGGCGATAATAACCCAACATTAAAATATATAATTAATAATAAAAAACAACGCCTCACGACACTATCTGAATACCAGTACAACTCCATGACCTCAGAAATCTTAGCGTCAGATAAAATATCTAAGGCAATCTAGATTCGCATTGGTTGTTGGTTAACATGTTATTTTGTCACTAAAAGGTATGAAATAAAAAATAATAATTAAAAAGATTAAAAAACACGCCTGCCATGTCAAAAAATTAACTAAAAAGTAAAAAATAAGTAAAAAAAATTAACTAAAAAGTAAAAAATAAGTAAACAAAAATAGAAAACAAAGCAAAACAACATTGTAATTGCAGTCGGGGTACAGTTCTGTGGAAAATTTATTTACAGGTCCCCCGACTGCAATTACAATGTTGTTTTTCTTTGTTTTCTATTTTTGTTTACTTATTTTTTACTTTTTAGTTAATTTTTTTTACTTATTTTTTACTTTTTAGTTAATTTTTTGACATGGCAGGCGTGTTTTTTAATCTTTTTATTGAATGTAAGCTTATTATAACAAGCGTTTAAATCTGGTTTTTATTAAGGTATCTTCATAATGGAGGTAGTTTTGAAGAAAAGCATCTAGGATATTCTAGAATACTAAAAGTCACTCAATAGTTCATAGTTGTATGATCTACGTGTATCAAAAATCGTCAATCGTTATCAATAATACTTTCAGTTTTTTTCCTACCTCGATAATCAAATTGATACTCTTGACCAGCTGGTATATACCTATATATCAACCCTGATTACCAAATTCCCTCTCAATTTCACCCCTTCAATGCACCATACGGTAGCCATACGGCGCATTCTTTTTATTTTATCGTCTTTGATAGACGACTAAATGAAACCCCTTCACCTGATTGATTAACAGACCCAAACATGAGCTGCCCACAACAAAAGGACGACGACTTGATCTGATGTCCTGTGTGATCATCAAAAGCGATGCGATACCATGCGATAGAAAATGATGATCATGATGACAATGTTGTCACAATCGCAATTTTACCATTTTATTATTATTATTATTTTATTTATGTGTTGTCCTGTCGGGCTAATAAATGCTTTTTCTTTCTTTCTTTCTTTTTGTTGGTTTTCATTGACATACTAGAGAATGATAGTTTCTACGGCTTTCTTTCAGCTCAATATATCTGACAACTACCATCAACTGAGGATGTTGGTATTGCCCATGATTGACATGGTGGTATAGCGTATTTTAAACTAAATAAATATGTTTGCGTTTCTCGCCTGATATGAAACAATGAAACGGCCCAGGGTGGAGCACGCGTGGAGATCAGATTTACAGCGACATTTTACAATTTGTCGAGCTACGGATAAAGGTTCAATCTTAAGGGGCCGGCGGAGCGTGCGTCGTTCATACAAACGTAATGCCAAAATTATTCGTAAACCAAACCCATTCTTAAGTAAGTATGTATTTATTTCGATTGGATTACATAATATCTATCCCAAATATATATTATGAATGAACATTAATTTAAACAAGAGTTATGAGATAAATACGTTTTCTATAGAAATTAAAAAAATCTCATATCACGTCTAAATATCATTGTCCATTCGAAATACATATTTGGGAACCTAGATATTATGTATTCCAATCTAAATAAATGCACACTTTCTTAAGAATGTGTTTGGTTTACGAATTATTTTGGTATTACGTTTGTATGAACGACGCACGCTCCGCCGGCCCCTTAAGGTGACCTAAGAATATTATCATGTGATCTAGACGATGAAGGTTGACTATGCTGTGCTACTATTTCGAGTACATTCATGTAACGTTTAACTGTGAAAAACACGCCTGCCATGTCAAAAAATTAACTAAAAAGTAATAAATAAGTAAAAAAAATTAACTAAAAAGTAAAAAATAAGTAAACAAAAATAGAAAACAAAGAAAAACAACATTGTAATTGCAGTCGGGGGACCTGTAAATAAATTTTCCACAGAACTGTACCCCGACTGCAATTACAATGTTGTTTTGCTTTGTTTTCTATTTTTGTTTACTTATTTTTTACTTTTTAGTTAATTTTTTTTACTTATTTTTTACTTTTTAGTTAATTTTTTGACATGGCAGGCGTGTTTTTTAATCTTTTTAATTATTATTTTTTATTTCATACCTTTTAGTGACAAAATAACATGTTAACCAACAACCAATGCGAATCTAGATTGCCTTAGATATTTTATCTGACGCTAAGATTTCTGAGGTCATGGAGTTGTACTGGTATTCAGATAGTGTCGTGAGGCGTTGTTTTTTATTATTAATTATATATTTTAATGTTGGGTTATTATCGCCCTCAAATTTTTCAGTCTCTTTTCACGTGAATTCGGCGATTCATTTTTAAGTTTATTCGCAAATCGACGAGCTTTCTTGGTTTTCTTTGAAAGAACCATTTGTCTAATAATACGACTGGTAAACAACGATAATAATAGAATTACTAAACAAACACTAAAATATACTGAATGTAATAATACCAAGTTGTGCTAATACACTCGCGAGCATAAGTATGGGATCACTTTCTTGGAATTGATTTCGCGCAATCTTGAGTACATAATAACTAGCTATGAATAATAATAAAAATGGTATCATTTTAAAGATATTACGTGAAGTAGTATGGTAAAAGATATGCTTCAATTGTTTGATACGTTGCGAGTGGCGGCCTATTTTGTTACCCCCTATAGAAGCACGCAATGTCGGATTTTTTTATCAGTCGGCTTTCACACGTTGACTGGTACACATCTCCGCAACTTTTGACCCTTGAACGTGCACGACAATGGACACTCCACCTATAGGAGCAGCACAAATCGTCGCTCTATTGCAAGAAGGGGTCAGCCAGCGGGCTGTTGCAAGTCAGCTCTACATAAGCCAGTCCTGTATTTCGAAACGCTTTCGGGAGACTTGTGGCCTTATCCCGAGACCAAGATCTGGACGGCGCCGGTGCACATCGGAGAGGGATGAACGTTTTACCATGTCAACCTCTCTCTGAAATCGACATTTGACTGGTGTCGACGTCCAACAGGAGCTCCGAAATGTTCGTGGGATAGATGCCAGCGAGTGGACAGTTCGTCGAAGACTTAAGCAAGCTAATTTGACTCCAAAAAGGCCTGCCACAGGCCCGAAACTAACGGCAGATCACCGACGAGCACGCCTTCAATTTGCTTGCTACCATCTTGATTGGGAGGTTGAGCAATAGAGGCGGGTCCTGTTCTCCGACGAGTGCAAAATATGTTTGCATGGCTGCGACTGAACAGTTGAGGCTACAGGCGGCCTGGGGAGTAATTTGCGTAGTGCTGTTTCACTGAGACAGTGGCTTATAATAATAGTAATAATTATAATGGGCCGGGATTTCCTTCGACGGTAAAACGGAGCTTCTTTTCGTGCCTGGAGGAGGACGAGGAGGTGGTCTAACTTCAAACTGCTACATTTCCGATATTCTGCTAGAACATGTTCCTTATGCGAGATATATCGGGGATGGCTTCCTCCTCATGCACGATAACGCTTGTTGTCACACTTCCCGTGCCACAACTGACTACCTCAAAGTTGTTGGTATTGCTACACTGAACGGCTAGCGCTCAGCCCGAACTTGAATCCCACAGGGCACGTGTGGGATGAACTGAAGAGGAGGGTTAGTTTATGAAAACCTGCTCCTTCAAGTGTGAATGAGCTGAAATCGGCTTTAATTGAGAAGTGGGAAGGTATCCCGCAAGAATCGATTCAGAAGCTGATCAGGTTGTTACAATGAAGAACCGTCTTCGAGAAGTTATTAGGGCGAGGGAAGGGAATACATTGTACAAATTAAATTGTTATTAATTATTTTTTCTTGTTTTTTTTTATTCATTATTTTTCCAACATCCTTGTGTTTTCTTTACTCCTTCACTCAATCCGGGATAGCTCCTTAAATACTGGTGCATCGTTTATGCTATAGTACCTACCTGCACGTCGATGCATGGGTGGTGTTTGTAGCGCTGGCTCAACTCTCTGTACCTACTAAGTTAATACCACTGTCTGTGTGTCTGTTGGTTAAATGGGTATTTTTTTAATTATAATATCGCTCATTATTACAATAATGAGCGCCAATCCCGCCGACAAACTACGCAGTTTAGTGGGTTTAGTATGCAGAAAACAAATTTGGTCATAATCTTTGCGATCATTCGCAAGAGATCCTCTTCACTACTGCGTCGGATGCGGGGCAGCGACAGCAGTCTTCTGAGCGTGAATGCTATTAAAACTGAAGACCACTAACATAGGCTAAGGAATACAAACGAATGTGTGGGTTCTACCTGAATTAAAGATAAATAATTAAACGATTTATTTATTATTTATCAAAGTTCAGATAAAAGTTTGTGACAAGTTGTGACGTCACGCGAGATTTCAACGTGCTGCAGCTGTATTGTCGTCACTTATCGTTTATTTGACAAGAACATATACGTGTTCCATTAATTTTTGATAATCTAACCATTAGTTAGATTATCAATTTTTTTTTACCCAAGAATATTAAAATAACAAATCCGCAATTCCACAACAAGATAATCTAACCACGTGTCCTAAGAAAAACAAATAACGACACCAACAGGGGTAGCATGTAGTACTAACAAGTTTTTTATTAAACATAATACTGAGTTGTCTGGGAAGGATTTTAATTGTTGAGGTATTGTTATAGAAACTAATGAAAAGCCGATTCCGTATAGTTTCGCAATTTTTTTTTTTTATAATTAAACAAAATTATTTGTGAATGAACAAAAAAAAATCTGTTCTACATTTTGTAATTTACTCAAAGAGTTCTGGATGATGGTTATATGTGTAAACGAATTTTCAACAATATTAAAAAAAATAAGGTGATGTTTCCTCATTAATCATGGCAGCCCTATTATTTTCAAAGTTTGTCTATAGCCTATGTTACCCGGGCTAACACAAGGATTCTAACAATACCACGCATAACGAAATCGGTTCAGGCGTTTAGAAGTTATGGTGGAATAAAGAAACTCACAAACATACATACATACATACATGAACCCTGAAAACATAACACTCTTTTTTTTGGGCAGTCGTGTAAAAATACAGATTTCTCAGGAGAAGTTATACCAATTTTATCGTATCGCTTTGTGTCGCTCTATTACTTCTAGTAGGACTATGGGTTAACGTCGGCCAGTGATGTCGCGTATAGATAAGTGCTGCGCTATCCATCATTGCGTTAGGGGGATGCAATATTCTATTGATTTTTCATGTATTTTTGCTACAAGTTCCCCTTTGTAATGTTTTGGAATTTATCATAGTATGTGCAGTTGACAACTCTTTAATTATTATGGAATAAAAAAAGGAGTTTGAAAAAAACACCGGTCACAGCGCGAACAAATTAAAAAAAAAAGTAAGTCATGATTATTTCTCATTCATCATTATTCTAGTCAATTGAGCTCATAGTTCCCGCGCGATTCCGTCTCGCTCCGGACCCTGGATTAAACCAGGGCCGGACGCGAGAGGTCGCCGCCACCGATCGCCGCTACGAGGACACGGCGGTGCTCCGCCCACGCAGGGCAGACTTCCACCGTGTGCTCCACCGTGTCCTCCAGTCGATCCTCGCAGTGGAGACACCCGGGCGTTTCCTCCCGCCCGATTCGGTGCAGGTACCTCCCGAAACATCCGTGTCCGGTGAGGACCTGCGTCAGGCGGAAGGTGAGGACGCCGTGGCGCCTCTCCAGCCACTCCTCAAAGAGGGGACTTACCGCCACTATCGTGGCGTGTCCTAGACTTCGTAAGACCTTAAGTTGGATTTGATAAATCTTAGTCAATTATTTCGTAGGCATCTATCACGTTGACATACGTAGACGCTTAATAATTTCATCAACAATTGTCTCGCCGGTGTTCTTTATTTAATGTCTTTTTAAAATCAATTCAACAACTACTGTTTAGCTCGTATGCTGAGTTCTAAATTACTTTTAAGCTATATAAGAATGCTAAGTTTTGAATTGCTTTTATTGTTAAATTATTTTTAAGCTTTTACAATCGTTTTAGAATAATTAGTGCAGTTAAATGGAGTTAGTAATAAACATAACCAGTTTATCCAATAACCACATAGGTTTATATGTATCTATGCTATTTACAGTTTGTATTATCTCCTAAATTAACCACACACGATAATCGTGTGGTCAAATAGACACAGTATTATCCCAATTAGTTTGATATCAAAACACTATAATCCTATCAAACGTTTAATCTCCTATAACTGTCGGTAAGTTACTACCTTACCGATAACGGGGCGTAATGAGTTTGATAGTAAAGTTCCTCCTAATTACGACCACGCATCTAACTTACTTAATGGATATTTGAATAAGTAAACACAGTTGCCGACAGATAATTTGAACTTCAAAACTTTGTAACTTTAATACGTCACTTAAATTGGCAATTGTTTATTAATTTCGTGGTTTTCGTTACCCTAATTAGGCATGTTTATCACCTAAGCTTAACTGTTTCCTTTGAAACTTAATTAATTCGGTAAAATATTGCGTATGGGAGCTATTTCCGTCCACACATGCTCGGTTCATTCAAATTGGACTAAAAGTGTGCGTCTCCTAAACACACGAGAATATATTAGTTAAGCTCAGCTGCTAATTCTTAATAGTTTATGCAAATCTGTGTCAAACGGTCCCTGTGTAAATCTCCCATCCCTCTCTGACGTCATTTCGCTTCAAGATGAAAACAAAATGCTGATTTGCATGTGCAAATAACATTGTAGTGAAATCTAAACAGCAATTTGGGAGACAATTGGGGACCAGCTGTGTCGTCCCTTCTGAGTTCGGGGACAAGAATTAAACAATAATTTCTTGCTTCATCGTCAAGAACTACTGCCAAGGGCTCCATTGTCTTGTTAGAGCACCTGATTCGTGAAAATGCTCTCGAGGGGTCTTAGATTAGGTAAGCCGGAATTCGAGTTAATTTTGAGGAAATTTTAGACACACAAAGGATAGCAGACAGTCTTTGTTTAAATTAATCGGCCATACCTAACGTTTCTTCCTGTAAATTGATTTCAAAACGTCCATTATTAATTTCTGTAAAGAAACGCTTGAAACATTTAAATGGAAATACCATTCAGGCTATGAAGAGTAAATACAGTAGTTAACACTAAATAGGAACTAAATAAACATCGATTATAAAGACAACATTAAATTTTCATTAATCAATAATCTATAAACTCTAGAATACATACAAAAGAAATGATTGATGATACAATCTGCAAACGAAGTCTCACAAATAAAAAGGAATCTTGCAACAATAGTTCTCTATCAAACGCAATGCCGAAAACATAAAACTGTCATGTGCATTATGCACCCAATAAATATTATTCCCAGTAGACACTACTAATGCTATTTAGCCTCTCTAGAGATGTAGGTCACTATGTTATCTATGATTTTCCGATATCACCCGAAACACCACCCTATTTGATCAATGTAAAGTTCTATTTGCAACTATCCAAATTTTCCGGTCCATTGTCAATCTAAACTGAACTTTGGCCTACCTTCAAGGTTGAAATTGCGTTGCAAGTTGCAGTGAATGCAAAAAAAAGCGCACGCGACTAGGGTAACTACTGATTTGTGCACGCATCTATTGCGTGGGGCGTCTAATGGTTTCTGCATTCGTTCAGAAGTTCTAAAACACGAGTGCATTTAATTTATGGTCGAAGCTAGAACGTGGGATTATCCATAGTCAACATTATCTTAAATATTTTATGTTCAATTAAGTCTCCTTTTATTTTCTGCCGCTATAAATTATGCCGCAACACAAGATATCGCTTTTGGGGTTTCTATGAGCACACTAACCCTTCGTTTTCCTTGTTTTCTGTAATATATTACTTTGGATAAATATTTATCTTGCATACGTAATAATATTATGATTCTCTAACGTTTTTTCTTCGACCCAGTTTAACTGTGTTTTGTATCATGTTTCCTCTGACAGTTTGAGTAACTTTATATTATACCGGAAACGTAGATATTAATAAAACGTTATTAGTCTTATTAACATAATTATAAATTAATTGTAACCCTACAAAGACAGTTAACAGATAAACTCGGTTTTTGATTTCCGTTGCACACCAAAATTAGCACTTTCGCTACCTTTATCCAAGTGTAAACTGACGCAAATTACTGTACAACAGCAAACACTTCCTTAGAACAATATTTCAAAACCTCCTCCTCTTTAGAAGTCGGTTAAACATACCTGACTTAGTACAAACAACACTACTCGTCACCAAACTAAAATCCCAGACAAACTTCGTAAGCCCATAATTAAAATAGACAATAAACTTTATCCGCGCAAGCCGCTCATCTTAAACCCTACCCAAAAGGCAACCACCCCGGTCTGTTTACACAGTAACCTACATTACTGCTTATACCATGAGGGATGGCATCATTAATGATAGGGACTTGATCGGGGGACCCTTCGTGACTTCGAATGAATTGAGCGTCATTCAAAACGGTTTGCTTAGAAGATTTGGAAACAATTTTGGAAGTGTCAAAAATGTTTTTGCATTGGTTCAGTACCGTTGTGAACTTTTTTATTCATGTTTATTAAAAAAAAACAGCTTTTCCACATATTTTGAACGTGTAGGTATTGCAATTTTGTACAAAACAGAAGATCTTTATTTAATTACAGATGGCAAACTTCTATGTAGGCGTTTAGAATGATGTATTCTAGGTGCTTTTATTTTATTTCATTGATATCCTAACCTAACAATACAACCCAGCCAAACTTTAGTTAAATTCTTTTTTTGAAGCTTTTTTTTATTCTATTACATATTCACTGATTGGATTCCGTAGCAAACCATGGGACGCATAAAAGGAAGTAGACGTTAGTTCAGTTCCAATTTCAATATCAGATCGAGTCCGTGCCGATCTATTGTGCAAAACGTCCGAGTGTTCGGAAGTAAGCACGATGAGCCGAGGTGGGCGTCACCAGTGCCTTTCATGCCACCCTGTACGTATATTCCATTCAAATTTTTACCCTCAGAACCGTAGGCATGCTCGATGAGTGCTCTAACGTCCATTCAATGCAATTTGATGAAGCCAACGCGGTGTACGCTATTCAAACTGAACAGGAATGGTCACAATACCGTGATTTAATAAAACCGCACCGAAATACCGGTTTACATGACATAGTCTTGTTTCTGACGTATTTGTCGTACGGTAATTGAGTTAATATTTGGGGAATTTAAGATATGATCAAAGGCAGAATTTTGGGTTGATAGACATTCATACACAAAGCTGTGTGATGATGTTACCATAATGTAATCAATTTGGTGATAGAGGCATCTATTTTGAGTTATAAAATTTGGTTCCGGTTCATCAAAATAGTTAATGTCAAACACAAAATTGTTCATCGAACTATATTTTAAGCGAGCCAAGAAATCCCTAGAGTGAGCTTTTTATCGATTTAAACATTTGATTGCTTTTTTCCCCTCACGACAGACTTTTATGCATTCAAACTTAGTTTAAACGGTGTTTAAATATCGTAATCTTACTACTTACTATCCTATTAGTATTATAAATGCGAACGTTTGTGAGGATGGGTGTTTGTTATTTTTTTACGCAATAACTACTGAACCTATTTGGATGAAAATATTTCATCTAAATAGGGTTACAGTAAGCATACAGGCATGCAGTAAGTTTATCTTAAGTTTATAGGCATACAGTAAATTTATAGTAAGTTTGTAGCCATACAGTAAATTTATAGTAAGTTTGTAGCCATACAGTAAATTTATAGTAAGTTTGTAGGCATACAGTAAATTTATAGTAAGTTTGTAGGCATACAGTAAGTTTATATCCTGGATTAACACGTAGGATACCTTTTAATCCAGCAATATGATCCCTGAGGACAATTATCATCGAACACATAATAAGCTCCGCATTTGGCATGTAAGAACATAACTCATTACATTTACCAACAATTTGATTCAAAACCAGCGCTTACATTAAAACAATTACAAAACATATTCAAGCCCAACAATACTTGTCACTGTTTAAAGCATTTCACTGAGGCAATAAATCTGCTAACGACGACAAACAACTAAAACTGAATTATAACAACAAAGTCAAATTACTGAAGGAGTTTACCGCATCCAGGGTAGGAGGGGGAGCAACGAGCAACCGACACCGGGGTGTCGTACGACCCCAGAATACTGATGCACCTAACTCTCCAAAGATTTTCGGATCGGGATTTTCCTTTCTTTACAATGGGTCCTACTCTTGGGGCATATCAATTGCACGCGGTTATGTCGTTAGAAAGTTTCTTCGGGCCACACCGTAGACATCGATTTTCTGGATTCAGGGGAAGTGTGCGTGTGGCGGGAATAATACCGAGGTTGGTGATAGGTTGAGGAGACTGATATATTGGGTGAGGCACTGGTGTTTGTTATTGTTTAATCTCGACTTATTTTCGGGTATTTTTTTATGGCTTTATCATCAAGAACATAGATAAGTTATGAACACTTTCATTAGGGTTATACGAGTAGTTACTTTGATAAATACATGCTTGCCAGCTTATTGGCACTATCTACTGCAAAAAAAGGACACTGACATAAAAATAACACCGGTACAAACAGTCCATTTCGTTCTTTTTTTATCGTGTGGTTAGTAGCAATCTTGTGTTAGAGTTTTTATGCCACCCTGACTTGGCTTTAAATGTCGTAAGAAATATCTCTCAGGCATGCTGCTTTCTTCGCTTTGTTTATAGGTATTCATTATATTAATGCGTCATTTTTTCCTACAATTCCTTTCTAGACTTAAGTAACTATTATTGTCATCTAGAGATACGGATTTCAATTAAAAGTTAAGAATGTCATCATCAACATCACGCTTATAATCTCCAATGGGTTAAGCAGAGGTGTATCTAATAGCACACCCATATTTCGCCAGTTATCTTGTAAAGTCCCCCATGTAGTAGGGGGCAAGCCTATTATCATCAACCACGTACAAATCCCAACACTGAGTGGTTAATACTGAGAAAGTCCTGATAGAAAAACCCAATAACACTTTGCCCGCTCGGGTATCGAACCCAGGGTCACATGCTTGGGTTGCGGGCCTGTTCGAAAGAGATACCGCGGCCCCGGAACATAAAGGGCGAGGAAGGAACATGGATGGGTTTTAGTCAGTAAAAGTATGACACTCCCTCCCGCTCCGCCCAGAGTGGGAGAAATTATTTGAATGAACGAATGAATGAATGAATGAAATAATTAGTAAATGAATGAATTAATAAATGAAATAATTAATAAATGAATTAATGAATGAATGAAATAATTAATAAATTAATAAATGAATGAATGAACGAATGAATCAATGAATTAATAAATGAATGAATGAACGAATGAATCAATGAATTAATAAATGAATGAATTAATGAATGATACATTTATTAGCAAGAGTATAGGCAGTATGAAGGTGTAGGTGGTATTTGATGATTCTATCCCATCCTAAAAAAAGCGTCTCATGCTTAGCAGTCGTGCTTGTAGCCACTAGATGACTAGACCAACGAAACAGTTAAACTTGTATATGGTGAATATGTCGTATAATATCTAGATACTAATATTATAAAAAGAGGAAAGATATGTATTTTTGTATACTTATAACGAATAAACTTAAAAACGAATGCACGATTTGAAACACATTATCAGCGAGTAACAGAGGCTATAATTTATCCCCGTATTCCCGAAACGGCGTTATGACTAGTATTAAATACTCCGACTCAAGCAAGCCTAAGCTTAGAGTACAATAAAATAATTTTATAACCATGAACCAGCTTAAACGACTGGATTCAGATACCTAAGTCTACTCGGATGCAATTCGTATTGTGGTAACCCATAGCAACCCATCCGAGTGCGCTCGGATTATGGTTTGCCACAATACGAGTTGCGTCCGAGTCCATTCGGTCCGACTGTACTTTGATAGTGTCAACGCGGCTATACGCCATTACGAGAAAGAATTAAATCAATCAAAATCAGCCAGTTGGTCGGCATTAGTGAAGCTTATAACTAAATCTATAGAAAATAATCGATCACCCTCACTTATCTAGGACATTAAGCACATGCGATCCTTACATTTAATTTACATGAAAGTATATCGGCTATTCATTTTTCTGTAGAAGGGGATTATCTATACGGAATAGTGATCCCCTGGGCATTAAATGTATTGTAATATGCTGGAGACTGTCCCCATACGTTCGTTGGATTTATTGAATTATGAAAATTAAATGAACGGGCAGTTGGCATTGGGATTAGGGAATTCTTTTTAGGTTTAAAGAAACTTTATTCTCAACTAGCTTCTGCCAGCGGCTTCGCCCGCGTGAAGTTTCAAAATTGGGGTTGAGTGAGAATATTATAAACGTAAGAGTAAACAAATATAATAATAACAAATCTCCGAACTGCTAAGCTATCGGGAGTTACACGTGTTATTGTGAGTCAACTATAAAAGATAGACATATGCTGTCTTGGGATATTTTTTATATAATTTTATGTGGAATATTTCCGTTATACATTATTTCTATGTAGCTTTAACCATTAAGGCTGCACACGCGACGGAAGCTAAAAAAACCAAGTAACTTCTCCCGTTTTCCCAACATTTCCTTTCACTGCTCTGCTCCTATTAATGGTAGCGTGATGAAAAGTATACTATTACCTGCTCAGGAGTATGTAGAATAATTGTACCAAGTTTCGTTAAAATCCGTCGAGTAGTTTTTTTTTCTATAAATAACATACAGACAGACAGACAGACAGACAGACAAAAATTTTACTGATTGCATTTTTGGCATCAGTATCGATCACTAATCACCCCCCGATAGTTATTTTGTAAATATATTTCATGTACAGAATTGACCTCTCTACAGATTTATTATAAGTATAGATAGAAGATATAGATAAAGACAAGAGTCGCTCACTTGTGAACAATTCCAAAATATACATATAAATTACACATTGTTCGTCGTCATTAATTACAACTTACAATATTATTTATTTCTCTAGGAGTGCCCGATCCACCATTAGCTATGTATTTTCTAAAGTTGAGTTTTGAATGCACTGAATGAGTGCAGATTTCTTATACTAGAGGGTAATCTATTAAAAAGCTGTGCTCCTTCAAAAGTAAGCATTTTTTTGCCGTAGAAATGTACTCAGTAGGGTGCCCAGAATACTAAAGAATAATCAAACAAAGTTTCATCGTAATCGAACCAGTAGTTTTTGCGTGATGCCTGAACAAACAGACAGACAGACAAAAAAAATTTTTTTTCACATTTTTAGGTTCGGTGTCGGTCTAGTAACACCATCTGCTACTTATTTTTTTGATTTTTTAAATGTACAGAATTTTCACTTCTACAGATTTATTATAAGTATAGATATAAACATTATTTTTATATTTACGTTTAACATTTGGATACGCAAGGTAAAATAACAAAGTCTATGTTGGAAACTTTATTTCAATGTTATCATCAATCAGATAGATGTAGGTTTGGAATAAATTTCCTTATTATTTTATACTTCACAAGAAACAAAGCAATGTATACCGAAACTGAAGTGGGGGCAATGACTTCCCAGTCGCCGCCGGAGGCGACTGGGAATTTTTATTCCCATTTGCCTCCGGTGGCAATCCTTGCGGGGGCGACTGGGAATAAACGCTACTTTTGGGTAAAACTACCAAGCTAGCTCGCCGTGTGCTACGTTGACTGATTTGTTTATATTAGGCGAGTGTTATGTTTGTGTGAATAGTTTTTGTAAGAATTTTTTGATGATAAATATGTGTGATAAATACTCGTATATAGTTGTTTGATATTCATTATATTTGTATCTTTATACATTTTACTGGTTCATGTTAAATATGTATAGTTAAATAGTATTTTTTCAAATGTTAAATAAGATTAGGTAACTGATACACTGTCTACTTTGCACACCTTTATTGTTAATAGAACCATTGAGACAAAGACATGTTAACATTTATGTACTTTTATGAAAAAGTAAACTGAAATTTAAACTCAAAAACATTTTGACTCTGTGTTAAGCTTTCAGGGTTATATAAATAAACTTACAATGTCACTTACGGACTATCATCGCATTTATTAGAAATAGTTCAGTTACCCAGGCACTTTAGTTTTGCTTAGATATTTTAGAGACCATCTAATTGAACTAGTTTTGATTCCTTGTTACAAAATCTCTCTTTGTTTAAAAAAATCAAACAGCGAAATACTACAACGTTCAACGTTCCAAAAAGTAAGCGTGAAAAATATTTAGAAAGAAAGAGGTTATTTCATACTAGCTTCTGCCCGCGACTTCGTTCTCGTGAAGTTTTGATATCGCAACGCATCGCCTGCTCAACGGAAGCTTTTTTCCCGCTTGCAACATTTCTTATTGCTGCTCCGCTCCTATTGGTCATAGCGTGATGTTATAGAGCCTACAGCCTTCCTCGATAAATGGACTATCCAAAGCAAAACGAATTTTCAATTCGAGCCAGCAGTTTCTGAGATTAGAGCGTTCAACCGAACAAACAAACAAACAAACTCTTCTGCTTTATAATATTAGTTTATATAAGTGCCTAATTTACCTTACCTTCATATTCTGTAAGCCCCAAACATTTTACCATCATCATCATTTCAGCTGAAAGACGTCCACTGCTCCCCCAAGTGTCGCCATATTGATCGGTCCCGTGCGACTCGCATCCAACGGATTCCTGCAACCTTCACCAGGTCACCATCACCAAAAATATATACTAAATCAATTCCGTTTATACACAATGTCCTATTGAAACAACGACCACGAAACAGGCAGCCATTGCATTCCCTACATTCAGGTAGCAATGTAAGAGGCCGGATCAGTCGGGCCCACCTAAACTCTGCTCACGGAGTTGGAAAATTGCATTCGTTATCGCATATCCGTATCCGGGCTGCCTACTTGCATTCTAGCATTGTTTTAGGGGAGATACGGCGGAAAAGAAGGGGAGAATTTTGTTAAGATGTTGTGTTGGAATGGCGTTGAAATTATAACTGTCGTGTGTGGTAGGAAGATTTATTGAGATGTTAACTGTTTTATTTTTTAATAAAAATATGTTCAGTTAATATATTGGCGCGTCCATTTTTTTGTTTTTGAAAATCATAGTGGGATAAATTGTATTTTTATTATTCCCCTTGAAATATCATTAAAAGGGCGAAGTTGTAACTATGGTGTATAAACCAGAGATTTTTAATTTAATATTTACTTTGATCGAGGTTGTTAGCAAGTTTGTGTGATTGTGAGAGAGTAAAGTACGTCTAAGTTAATTCACAACGACTCATCTCGATCATTATTTAATTCAGAACCAAAATAAAGGGTGCAAAACACTCACTTCTTCACGAAGCCGAAAGCCAGTTTCTCCCCATCATTGCGATCATTTTTTTGTTCTACACCACACCTGGGAACCTTCTAGTTACGGATATGGGGGGTCAAAGTTACAACTTTTTGGCAAGTTTTTATACAAGTTATTTTTGTAAGATTTTTTAACTTTTAACACCTCCACGACCCCCGTACTATTCAATCCATCCATCAGCACAATGTTTTAAGTGCGTTACATTGAGTTCTACGACAAAAGACATGATTCATAACCTTAAAAAAAATAAAGTTGTTTCCCAGCAATAAATTTTGCGTAAAGTTACTTAGTTTGATGTACAAAACGCTTGGTTAACGACTTTGTGATGAGGTGGTATACTCCCTATATGTGTACACATGTTTGGGCAAATAAATCTTATCTAATCTCTTGTTTTTAAAAATAATCTAAACACAAACCGACAATCCAAAGTCATGTCCACGTTATGTTACACTACTAATAATGCTTCCAGTCCACTGTATAGACACGGACAGTGAGTTACGAATGTCAGCCGATCTCTGTAAATAAATGTCTGACACAAATTGATTTATTGCCGATCGCGACTCCAATCTACTGTGATGTCCCATCATGATGGCCGCCATTATTTTTGGGTCAAAAATGGACGTGAAATGAGGCTGGACGACGAATTTCAAGGTTTTTTTTACGAAATAAAAATGATGGTGCTGAATTTATCATTTATTTAAAAGGATGAAAACGAATACTTGAAATGGAATGTGGTTTAAGAGATGATAATATTACAAAATTGAGTGCTTAAGGTGAAATCGTCAGAGTGGCCCGCGAAATTCAAATTTTCTCACGTTTTTTGCAATTTTCTGGGCAGTGCTAAGTTTTATGTTGATAAACATATTGGTCGCGACTGTAAGACGTATTAAGTTACAGAATTATTGTCATCAAAATCATCAATACAACCCTCCAAGTTCATAAGACTCGAAGAAGGACTTTGACCGTGAAAAATTCGTTCATTGACTATTACGAACTTGGAGGATTGTATTGATGATTTTAATGATTATAATTTTGTAGCTTAATACGTCTTACAGTCGCGACCGATATGTTTATCAACATACAACTTAGCACTGCCCTGCAAATTGCAAAAAAACGTAAGGAAATTTGAATTTCGCGGGCTACCTTGGTGCATCCCCCTTAACTACAATAAGAAGCTATTGGGACAATAAGTAACAACATCTATATTACAGACTAGCGGACGTCACGCGGTTTCACACGCGTAATTCCCGTTCCCGTGGGAGTACAGGGATAAAATATATCCTATGTTATTCGTGGATAATGTAGCTTTCGAATGGTGGAAGAATTTTTAAAAACGGTCCAGTAGTTTTAAGCCTATTCATTACAACCAAACAAACAAACAAACAAAGTTTTCCTCTTTATAATATTAGTGTAGAAAATAACTACACTACCAAAAAAAAAATTCTCACTTCTGGACTGCAAATAGCACCAAACTATTGAGCCCATTACCTACCTAATTACTTATTTCTTCGCCCCACCTGCCAATACATTTCAACCCCATACAAAACCGGCGAGACATCAAACCGTTTCACTACCCAACGAAAAGTATACTTCCCTACAAGTACACACCCCCTGTCTACGCGACAGACGACATCCCTGAATGACCTATTCATCCCAGTTCATCCTGCTAATGGAGTTGCCTTTTTAAGGTGCAAATAAATAGTCAGTACGCCTCAAAGACTTCCCCTCACCGTGAAAGTGTGGCTAATTAATTAAAAATTTCCTACACTTTGACTACTCTGGTAGTTGGCAAAAATTATTCCCTCAATTTTCTCTTTTGACTTTTGCTTTATTTAGGTTTTAATTTAGTTTTGCTGGTTTTCTTTTACTTGGTGTCTGAGGGCTTTTAAGTAAGTAGACTTCTTATAAAATGTCTGTGAAAAGACACTGATGCCTTTTATGAATTTTGAAGTTCAGTTTGTTGAGAGTTTTCTTGAGTTTTTCCGTATAGTTTTTACAGGCTGCTCTTCCCTTATTAGTCTTTTTCGTTTTTCTTTATCACATCTAATAGTCGTCGCCTTCAGATACTTGTCGCTTTTGATGGCATAGCATCACGGTAGACCGTGCGGAGTCCGAGCCGAGTACGGCTGTAGCACAATCCATTGTCCGCTGCTTGTAGCGACTCGGAAGCGTGTGTCCATACAAAATTCTCGTAGCCGACATGGTCTAACGTGAGTCAAGCTTTATGAGCATTCACCATTTTCCCTATTGAGACGCTAGCCTTTCAGGTATCTATGACCGTTAGTGGACCATAATCACACCCCACAGTAGTCTGTGGGGTGGATTATGGTCCACTAACGTCGTACCTGCACAAACGCACTAGCGTTTGTATAAGTACGAGTACTACAGGGTTCCGCTTTCGACCATTTTTCACTCATATGCCCCGATTAATAAGGTTAAAGTGGTAGAAGTGATTGAGTGTCAGAGAGCGCGGTATGACCACATTGTCTTTAAAATTTTGGGTCTAGAACATGGCACTTAAAAAAGATGAAACAAAGTTGATTTTACTATAACTTTTTTGTATTCAATCAGTCCAGGATATCACATTGAATGTCCCTTTCTTATCTCCAACAAAAAACAAATAAAATGTAATTCCAAGATATAAAACGAAATATTTACTTTTACATTTAAGATTCCGTTATGCATTATTAGGATGGAAGATGCCAATCTCGCTGGAGGCAGCATTCTTCACAACAGCTTCTATTAGCTCCACATGCCGATATAATTGAACATTCTCAAGTGCCTTAAATATTTGCGACTAGCGAACAAGCCTGGCTTTGTGCACAACCATGTTTCATAGATATTTGTGATGAAAGATTAAGATTTTGTTGATAAAATATTGAAAAAATCTATTTGTGACATTTCTCAACCTTTCAATTATGTGTCTCAGTATTTGCCTTGCCTTATTCCATTAACGTTTGGGCCAACTTTCAGTCTTACCGGGTGCTGCTGAATACTAGTATTTATATGAACGAATTGCTTACCTGACCTCCACAACCCAGTTAGTACTGGGTAATACGATACCTCTTGGTCAGGCTGGTTGTCAGACTTTCGTGACTACCCATAACCCATATGAAAAAAAAAAATGACAGCCGGGACCAATGCTTAACGTGGATTCCAGACGCACGGACGAAACTTGGTATGTAATGGGATGGTTGGTCACCCGTCCGCAGACCTACCTAAGAAAGCGTGTCTTACATAGATAATACAGTATATAATACAAAATAGATGCGCAACTCCAATTTTCGTTTTTAAAACTGTGTACCTCTACTGTTAGATGGCGCTGTTAGTTTTTTTTCAACCAAATAAATACAAAAAGTAATTCTTGACAACGGATTCGAACTTGGGAACTATTATTGACAAGGCAACCGCTGTCACCACTAGGCTATCTACTTCACTGACAAGTTGTCTAAAATAGCTGTTCTTTTTATGACAGTTGTAAAACAGTCAAACAGTTGAAAAGTTTGTGTCGTTAAACACACAGATGGCAGCACTATCTATGAACATTTTGTTTGACGCCAATGTATGGAAGTTTTTAGCCCTCTGGTGGCTTATCTTGAAGATTGACCCAAGTGGCTGTTATTATTTAGCTACGCGCTCGTTTTCATATCTCCTTCCCTCTTTCTTAATTTTATTTTTGCGTAACTTACTGATTAATTAATTAATTATTCCCGTATAAAATTGTATCAATAGACTAGACGTTACACATTATTTACTTCAACTGCGTTCGGCTAGACTCGAAGCCGACCCCTAAAAAGCTAGCCAGTTGATGATATTTTTCGTAAACTCCTAATAATCCGGCTGCAAATCAAGATATTTTTTTTATTTTGTAAATTCGAAGCCTTTCTGAAAAGAATATTCTCCATACAATACAGTCCCCATTTCATTACCCAACATAAGTGTTAATTTCGCCTTCCGCTCACCAAGCAAAACCAAAGACAATAGACAGACAGATACGCCAGACACTCCAATTCATACTGTTTGGTAATAAGTCGGCAATAAAGCCGGTCTTGCATTTATAATCCCTGCTCCCCCCTTACACCCCCGTTTAGATCCGTTCGGTATTGGTAATGAAAATTCGAGACGTCTCGCCGCGGATTTCACTCTTGTTTGGGGAATCCGATTCCTTTGAATGGAGGAAGGATTGGAAAAATTGTGACTGATTAATCTGGAAAGTTTTGTTCTGTTGCTTTTAAATTTCGATTTAGTTTATTTCTTGGCTTGTTTTCTTGAAGTACAAAATGGACTTGGACGTTCTGTGTTAGCTTGGCAAGACAAGGACCATGAATAAATGATTGCAATATTTGTCAAGCAGTTGGAGTTGAAATGTCCTACATGAATGTTAGTTTAGTTTATGCAAAGTGAACCCAACAAAACTACAGGCTCAAAGGCTTTTAAGAAACCGATCCCTCCTGGTTTTCCTTCGAAAACAAGGCAATCTATGTAGTGTCTAGGTGTCTAATAATACAAAATCATTAGTTTTTTATATATTCTCTGCTTTTTAGTAAGGATAGCTAGATGTAATTATCGCTGCTTACACAAAAAGTGTTTTATGTATTCCATTTTCTCTCCTTCTTTTACACACTATGTCTACATCTCTATATTTAGTATCTCCTTTCGCAGGTATGCTGGAAGCAATTTCATTAGAAATAAGCATCACCTTTGTACTATTTTCTGTTCCTTTCTTTTTTTCTGTAATATGTGTTAAATAAATTGTTAAATAAATAAATAAAAAGACAGTGTCAGGAGTGGACCTGAATTCTTCAGGCAAACTAAATTAGTAAATAATGAGGCCATGGCTGGCGTCTGCCATACTCTCAGGTAGACAAGGGGTGACCTATTCTTAGCAAGGGATAACAAAGCATCTATACACACATCTGGTTAACTGTCCGTTAATCCGTCAGCTGTACCTACTTAATAATGTATTAACCCAAGAGCATTGTTAAGTAACTGGCTACCCGCAGACAGTTTACATTATGCTTGGTTAACCGATACGTGGATTATTGTGGCCATTTATTATAGACCTGTGGTTGCTAATATTTGTTTGATATTTTTTGTGCGTTGTTTGGACTAGGAGCCTTCTTCAGTGGTCGTTAAAAAGTGTTTCTATGTAGTATTACACATATGAGCAGGTGAAATATATGATAGATAGAACACACTTTACTAACATAACATATCATGCCTTTAGTCTTTGAAGGGTTAGGCAGGGATGTACCTAATATTACACCCACATTTTGCCAGTTTTGTTCAAGTCGGTGCGCCTATTGCCATCAACCGGGCACGACTCCGTGGTTGCTATTGAGAAATTCCTAATGGAAATCCTAATAACACCTTGTCCGACCCGGAAATCGTATCGAGTAACTCTTTCTTAGCAGTTGCGCTTGCGACTACTAGATCAACGAATCACTCACTATACGAGGTAGTTACACTTTATTATGTACATGATTTAAGTACAGATATATAAGTCTACCGGAGGCACGCGTGGAACACGAACGTGCCGTGGACACGGCCTGTCGTCATAAGACGGACGGACGGCAAGCTAGCCCATAGCTCACCGTCCACATTCCCGCGTCTACGGTGGCCGGTGGCCACCACGTGACCTCCAACGCCCGCTGCGTCTCCCTAGGCGGCTGGGGCGAGAGGTTATCTCCCTCTCGCGTTCCGCCACCTCCTTCGCTAGCCTGACTGCTTCGCAGAAGGACGTGACGGCTTCCCATTCCGTCTCGCTCCGGATCATGGATTGAACCATGAGCGGACCCGTGAGGTGGCCGCCGCCGATCGCCGCTACAAGGACACGGCGGTGCTCCACCCGAGCGGGGCAAACCTTCACCGGAGCTCCATCGTGTCCTCCAGTCGATCCTCGCAATGTAAGTCAAAAAGATTAAGCGATCATGGTAGTTACACAACAAGGGCTCATAAAAAAAACTCATTTGAGTACCGTATTCTATTCTATTATGTTAGTAGAAAAATGAGAAAAGGATATTGTCATTTACTGAATCACAGATTCAAATCCTTTCTGAGAAAACTTTTCAATAGCTGAACCTTACAGAATATCCCGTATACCAAATTTGGCGACTTATTTGATATGATTTGTTAATCGCTGAAGTGGGGAATTCCGAGGGTGAAATGTTTCCCCTAAACCATTATTGTGACGATGCATTTCCGCAAAGAAACGCCTTATTCAATAAATTAGGCGAGTATTACCCTCCGGTTACCTCACAATAAATAGTCTTTGGAGACAGAAAACTTTGATCAATGTTACCATTGAGACAGAGGCAATGCTAATAGATTCTAAGAATTTTGTGAGTACCTTCGGCTCGATGCTTTCTGGTTTCAAAATTTAGCAGAAAAAGAAGTCCAGAAAAAGAATTGTAATATTTTTGGAGTGTAAACTTGAGCACTTTTTTAGTGAACAAAAATCAATGAACTCGCGTGACCGTCACGTACGCTTTTCACTTCTATTGGCAGCTCCCCAAATACTGCTCCAAATGTTTTTTATTCGTAAAAAACCAATGGCTAGTTTTGTTAGCTTAAATTTTGCGTTTGAACAATCATTGATTTTTTAAGGCGATTACATGAGTTAAACGCGAGTTTTATAATTACTAAAAGTATATGATTCACGACTATCAACAAAACCAGAGAAATATATGATGTTCTTTAGGATATATGCTAGCATGATAGTGTTTTGAAAACATAATACAATTAATTTAACTCGATAAAAAAAATCACGAACTTATATCTAAAAATATCTTTCAAACAAAAAAAAACATATAAATATGCATTTGATCATTCTGATTTTTTGGCAAATAATTTTACAAGCAATATAGGTATGAGCATGATAGTGTTTTAGTTTTTCAAACCAATCAATAGCTTTTTTGTAAATCGATCGAAACCACTCATTTCGCAACCACTTTGTAGTGCAAGTTGATTAGAACTTTATTTTAACAAACATTTCAAACGCAGTTTGAACCACCACAAATGGAATTGCTAATTTACCTCGTCTAATCGCCTTAAGGTATTGAGGATCTCGTGTCGTGTCGTGGTTAAGCTGCGCTTGCCTTTGTTGTCCGTCGGATGGGTGATGACCTATTCCATACCGAGTTTCATTGGAAAGCACGTTTGTAGATCTTTGATAGTCGTTACAGGTAGTCAGTAAGCCGAAAGTCTGACAACCAGTCTTACGAAGTGGTATGAAAGTGCCCAGAATACTAACTGGGTTGTCGAGGTCAGATAAGTAGTCACTCCATTTAAATACTGGTATTCAGTTGCATCCGGTTAGACTGAGAGCCGACCCTAGCATAGTTGAGAAAAGGCAAGGCAGATGATGATGACTGCCTTGTCAAAGCCATGATTTCTCATTTATCAGAGTGTAGTGGTAGCAGCAGTTTTAATACAATTTAACCTCAATCCTATCTAAAGTCTAGCCACCCTTATAACTTATTCGTTCTCAAAACTTCCAAACGATCATCCGAACTTAACCCGTCAAAACTCACGTCCAAAAAATGGTACAAAAGTTCCCAAACTTTAAATAAAGCTAGGATAAACGTACGATATCCCGGACGCTTTGTGATCGGGATTCGACGGCTACGGTATCATGAATGAGTAACGCTAGAGGTCATGAATGTTTTATAAGTCGCTCGGTGATACCCGGGTCGATCACACCTCTATCGCCAAGGACACGGGATACGGCGGGAGATATTATTATAACGTGCCCATTTGAGGGTTGTTTTTGCGGACTTGGATTTTTCACTGATTGTTAGTTTTGATTCTTTTTATTGATTGTTTGTTTTTTTTATAATGGGCTACACAGTCTTTTGATGTCGATTACAGCTGCTCAGGTCGACCTTTATGTTAAGCCGTGCTTGCCTAGGTTGGTCTGTGGATGGGACCACCCCTAACATACCGAATTTCCTCCGTGCCTTGGCAAGCACGTTAAGCTGTTGGTCCCGGCTGTCATTTTTAAAACTTCAACAACCAGACAACCAGTTTTGTTGGAGGTGGAATAGGCAGTCGTTCCATGTAAAATACTGGTATTCAGCTGCATCCGGTCAGACTGGAAGCCGACTCCAACATTGTTGGAAAAAGGCTAGGCAGGTGATGATGATAATCTTACTACTCCTACTTCGATCGATACTAGAACTAAATGCATGGCATTTAAAACGGCATAAATGCTCTTTTCTCATGACCAGTTAACAAATGATCAATTTAAGAGACCATTGAAAGTCATTCCTCGTTAATGTCCTCGTTTCAAAGTCATCATTGAATTAGTTTTTCATGACCCAAAAAGTTTAGTACGTGCCACTAAAACAATACATTTTTAACAAAAACTGGCATAGTACTTAAACCCAATACTTAGTTATGCTCGCCTTTGTGCATAAGCTATATTATTGCAATTATTGTGTGCAATAATGCTTTTTTTGTTTTGCAATTATTGTGTGCAATAATGCTTTTTAAGTTTTTTTTATGTGCAATAATGAATAAGAATACTTGGAATCCGTAACAAAACTGTTTTCAACAAAAATGTAACTAAACAATTCATCGTAAATTTCCTGTTACAGTCTCTCACATAAGGCATAAACACACGAAACAATCGAAGCTCACGTACGGCAGATTTCCCGGATCGAAGCGGACCCGGACGTCCTTACCCTATCCGATAATGGCGGAGATTTATAAAATATTCAACGTCTTCAGCGTTATTTATGAGCCCTTCATGCTGGAACAAAAGCTTTATGTTAGTCTCCTAAGGTTTGTTAATGTGAAAATAAAAACAAGTTACCGAATAATGTTTTGGTAAATATAAATGTTTGTTTCCCTTGCCTTGGTTAAAAGTTAGGCACTATTATTATTAAATTAGAGGTTTCTGAGAAATAAATATTTAGTTACTTAGATCTTCTAATAAACAATGAGTTTATTTGTTGTTATGAGCCTGTCTACAGGCTATTCCTTAATTGAGACAATATCATTTGAGACATTAAAAATTACATGTAAAAAACAATGTTTTATTTTGAAAATAGGTTTTCACCAACACTTTTATGCGATTTTTTAACTACATGAGGCTGATGTTTCGTACCTGACTACTCTAAGAACAAACAACCTCAGAGGCTATAGTCTCTTTTAAGGTCCAGACGTTTATTGGTCAACGCACATGAGGACTATAAAGGGTGTAAAACTCCTCTTCACGAAGCCGAAATGCATTTGTTCTCCCCATCATTGCGATCATTTTTTTGTTCTACACCATACCTGGGAACCTTCTAGTTACTCAGATATGGGGGGTCAAAGTTACAACTTTTTGGCTAGTTTTTTTTTTTAACAATTTCTTTTTGTAAGATTTTGACTTTTAACACCTCCACGACCCCCGTACTATTCAATCCATCCAAAAGATTACCTACTTACTACGTAACTTTCAACGTATAAATCATTCTAAAATTTCAAATGAAGAATTGTATGGTCCAAGTTAAACCGAATTGGACTGCTCAATTTAAATTCCTACAACAACAGCATAGCTGGACTTACCTCCACTAAAATTCCATTGAAAAATCCCACCCTTACAGTACTATAATAAGCAGCTGAAGTTCAAAACGTACAATATAGACATGTGATTGAGGAGTATGACTGACAGATAATTACATGTTTGGAGGGTATTCACACGGGGCGATTAATTCACGCCCCTATACTTACAGGGTTGACACACTGGCTGTAAAACTTCATAAAACGATTAAGTTTTTAACCCTTTTGAGGAAGGTAAGTAAACAGTATTACAGGCTATGTAGTTTTTATATGTATAATAAGCATGTATTTACAAACAAAAAGTATATATGTAGTACTATCTGGTGTCCACGACACAAGCCTTGCTTAGTGTGGCACTAGATGGCGCTGTGTCCAGAGATATTTATTTATTTATATTACCTCACAGAAATTCAAAGAATTATGACAAGTGATGCTATCATCAGATGATAATAATTTGCCTTTTCCTAATTTTGTTGAGGTCACCTTTAGTAATCAGATGGTGGGTTGTGGATTGGTTCGAAGTAAGTAACAGGGTAGATGACAAAAAAACGAATTAGTCTGTCAAGTAGATTATCAAAAAATGTTTGACCCGTAATTTTTCTTTTGTTACATAAACCAAAATTGACGAAGATACGATACTTATAAAATTCGCAATACGTCACGCTGTGGTATATTTTTTTGTGCATTCTGACATCATGAGCCCCCCACACCCGAGTTTTGATGTGTTTTATCTTTGTCCAATATTCATTGATTAACAAAAATAAAAAAATACGTGTCCATCTATTTTAATACGACGGACAATATAGATTAGCAATAGATTTTTGATACTGTCGTCATGACCGTACTGTTTAAAAACAAAAAGCATTTTCTTTACCACGTAGTCTTTCACTTACCTTATTTTTATAAAAAGCCATTTACAAGTTACGATGAAGTAAATCAATTATAATTTAAACTTAATCAATATTACGCCAGTATACACGGAACTTTTAACTGCATTACTCGAAGGAAACCGCAACGCCTTTTGCATGTCGCAAATAATAATTACAAACACGTCTTTCACTATAACTAGTAGGCTGTGGCATCAAATATGACTGTTTTATTTGCTATAAATATGGAAAACCTTTGGTGAAATCTTAAATTATGCACGGATAAAAATATTTAATTGTCAGCATTGATTATTTAGAAAATAGGATGAATGGATTATAAGATTATTTCTAAATAAATACTAAAAATAACACATAGGAATTTAAAAAGAAATAAAATCAAAAGCACAAAAAAGCTTCCTCATTTTAGCCGAAAGACGTCCACTGCTGGACATAGGCCTCCTCCAAGTGTCGACACATTGACCGGTCCCGTGCCACTCGCCAGCAATGGATTCTCGCAACCTTCACCAGGTCATCAGTCCACCTAGTGAGAGGTCTTCAAACGCATCGTCTTCCGGTTTGCGGTCGCCACTTCAAAAACTGCATAGAACTTAAAAAATAAAGAAATAAAACTTAAACAATCTTAGATCCACCTATGTTATAATCGAATCATATTCACGAAGCTCTTGCGAGGTAAGTGAAAAGTGAAACCCATACAAACAGACAAAGAAATATTTCTGTACTATTTTTTTTACTAAATCGCAGTTCAATTGTATGAAAATCTTTAGAAATTGAAAGAAAAACAAGCAAGTGGGTGCCAGCTGGTTCTAGTCCCACGAGTGTTGTAAATTCATGTGCCTGCATGAACCTAGGAAAACACGATATCATGTGTACAAGTAGATAATGAACTTTACTGGGAAACGATACATAACTGAAACGATTGAAGAAAAATCAAAGTCTTTGATACAAAGTTTCAAAGACATTGAATCAGGTTTTTCTAAATATAAATTTTTCACACAGATCTGAACCGTGAAAACACAATGTAATAACTGGAGTCAAAGGCGAGAGGCGAAAATGTGAAAAAAAATATTTCACGAAAATTCGGGATTAATATTTTTTATCAGCCACTCAAAACAAGCCTGAAAATTAATCTCGCGCAAACCCGTCCTAATACTTTAATCTTCCTCAAACTTCAAAGGCTGACCTCTGCATCCTCAATTTTAAGGTCAATTTCTAAAATACAGAAATCAATTTCGTTTGAATTAAAAAATAAAAGAGGTGGATGTCCAAGGGGAAAGTTTCCCGAGATTAATTCTCTTGATAAAATTTCACGGTTCAAGAAATCCAACTACCGGTTGCGTGGGGCGATGAACGATACTGATTACGTTCGTCTCGGCGAAGACTTATGACTGGGTTAGACTTGACTGTTTCTTTGAAACAAATGGAAAATGCTTGGAAAAGTTTCTCTTTGTAGATATTTTTAAAGGGGTTTTTTTCTTATTTGACTTCATAGTATGAATGCTCTAGATGTAATGAACATATCCAAATTTATGTGCCGTTGGGACGTGTGTGTAATTAATTCTAAAGGCATTAAATAATAAATACACAAAAAAATCAGTACAACAATGAAGCTCAATTAATAATAAAATCCAGTTCTTATTGACAATACTTAACCGTATTCACAATATTGTTCAGATCTAAATATATCCCAAGCCAAAATCCCAGATTGAATTGTAGATATCTTTAACTCAACGGAAAAATAAGCGTTTTCTTATTCCATTTCTACCATTTCGCTCAGTCTATTTTCGTAGCCGTAGCGCTACGTCTGTGCTACGGGTCGTAGCTGGCGCTACGAGTCCCAAGAGATAGAAGGCCTTCGTAACCTTACTACGTTCTGCCTTCGCTTAGAGCTAAGCTGCCGTCTTATTATTTTCTAGATCATTTTCAAAAGCTGTTTACATAAATGTATGTCTATTACGTTTAGAAGGGAAAATTTATTTTTGGGAAAAAACGGTAATTGAGGAAGATTTGGCGTCGTCCTTTTTGTACGCCTGTTTACGTAACGTAATGTGGATTCTTGTGTTTTCTTTTCTTATTGTCTTTTTGAATGTATTTCTTACCTCTTTCTTACTGTTTTGTTAGGGTTTTGATTTTAATAAGAGCAAATAAATCGGTCGTTTTCATAAATCGACTGATCAGTGTCAGTTAACCTCACAGATTTAATAATAATGGTCATAAAAATAGACTCAAAGCATTGCTCCATTGAGCCTTAACTTAAAATATCCATTACACAAACAAAAGCTGACCTCGAAGCACAAATTGATAGTAAATTGGACCCACAAAACACCCATTAACGGTAAGCAAAGAGAATTAAACTGTGCATCGGTAATTCTAAGTCGTTTAGACAACTTCTGTTATGCGTTGTCGCAGAGAAACAATCGAATTAAGAGCTTAATGGCGCCACAAATTGAAAACTACTGTTTTGTTGTTTCTCCTGTTTTAAACTGTTATGAGTTTCTGAAAATGTTTTGTTGTTATGTTATGATGTTGTGTGTTCAACGAATGTAGTTGTGTCATAGATTATTTTTCAAGAAATCGTAAATGAAAAAGGTTAAAGGATGATTAAAAGGCTGTTATTTTTAATCGTGACTGTCAAGTGCACTACGTGAGGTCGACAAAAGGATTCGTGAATTACGATTTTGCGAAAAAAGTTTACTACGACTCACTATAATTCAATCGCACGTAAATGCGACCAACTGAAGCTCAACATCACGCGCTGGTGTTAATATCTATACGAGTGCTAGGCAACTGGGCCTACCCTAATTGTAAACGTCCCTTTGTGCCTGTTGGCCTTGTTTCGTTCTGTCTTATGCTGATATGGACGGAAGTGGAAATTACGGTTTTTCCTACTCCTTCTCTATACTTTCTAATTGCGTTGAGGGATCCAAGACAGTTAAATTTATTCTCTGGGACTTTCTCGAGCTTCATTGTCTCAGCAGGTTTCGGCGCATTTCTGGTGGTCACCACTGTTGGTTCTGACTTTCAGGAGTTACAGTGGTTTGGGAAAAGTGTAAGGGGCTTGTCCCAACAAGGAAAAATTACGCTGGTGCGGTTAATGCTTTTGCGACAATATACAGGGTGTAAACCACCTCATCACAAAGCCGTTAACCAAGCATTCTGTACATCAAACTAAGTAACTTTACGCAAAAAATATTGCTGGGAAACTACTTTTTTTTTGAGGTTATAAATCATGTTTTGTGGTCGAACTTAATGTAACGCACTTAATACATTATGCTGATGGATGGATTGAATAGTACAGGGGTCAAAATCTTACAAAAAAAACTTGTCAAAAAGTTATAACTTTGACCCCCCATATCTCAGTAACTAGAAGGTTCCCAGGTATGGTGTAGTAGAAAAAAAATATCGCAATGATGGGGAGAACAAGTGTGTTTCGGCTTCGTGAAGAGGTGTTTTACACCCTTTATAGTTTGACAATACCTAAGTCCGACTCACGTTTATACGACACTGCGACCTATATAGGCTGTTAAAACGGCTCTTTATAAGCCGTCAACGAATCTTTATTTTATACCCGGTGTTGCGAAATGTTAGTTATCTTGAGGTACAGAATGCTAAAGGGGGTGTCAGACTTTTACTGAGTAAAACCCATCCAAGTTCCTTCCTCGCCCTTTATGTTCCGGGGCCACGGTATCTCTTTCGAACAGTCCCGCAGCCCCAGATCTGTTTGTGAACCTTACGTATTGACTTTAGAAAATGAAACGTGAAGAAGAAATTATTATATTACCGGGACCAACGGCAACTGCATAAGCATCAAAGTCTATAACGAGGTTTATTTGAATCAAGTATTTTGTTTTTGAGTTGTTTTTATTTTTGTTTTGCTATGGACACTTTTAACGTGCACATCTTGCTACATTGTTCTCAAATAATATACCATCTCAACAAGAGTGATGTTACCAAGATTTTGTAACAATATTTTGATTTAAAAGAGTGTCCATGGAGTTTCTTGCCCGTTCTTCTCGATAGAGATCTACGTTTGGGAATGGGCAACTACAGTACTTTCACAGTTTTTATGTCTAGTGACTGGGACTGTAGCTACTTTAAATGTTCATTTTTGTTTCGACAATTCAAAAGTGCCTGTAACTGGCCTACTTGAAATGAATGCTTTGATTTTGATTGATTTTGATTTTGACGTACCTACTGCTGTGATGCAGGTCTGCTATCTATGAGAATGAGTGGGCCGTTATCTGTGGCTCAGTGCGGGTTAGTAGATGGCGGATTTTTGCAAATGTTTGGATCTCAGACATGTCGCTGACGATGTTTTCCTTCACTGTTTTGAGAGGAGAGCAGTGGTGATTGGAGTTGACTTTCTTTGTATTATCACCTGATATGAATGTCAATGCATACTGTGTATATGTGGTCTTATCACAGATAGCGATCTGTGATAAGACCACCATTTTAACCATTCAATTATCGATATTGAAAAACAGCATTTTATTTTTGGTGTACCTACATTCCATTCTATTTATTTTTGAATTAACAGTTGGGGATAATGTTGACACAAAATATGGACCTAATCGTTCTTGTCTTGTTTCTTATTAACACACGAGGTTGTTTGTGACGACATGAGGTTTTCGAAAGTAGTAAATGAAATATCTTTTTAATGTAGATGTCACCGTAAAATTGTCAAATACGTTATATTGTAATATCTCTAGCGATATTGTAAACTCTCGAATTATTGTCAAATGAACATACTGCTTACAATAAAACGCATTATTTTTCGTGCATGCGATGGTAGTCAACTCATGCGGTGTGGAGAGAGGGAGGGGTCCCCCTTCCCAGTTGTACCACTCTCATGAAAAGATACTGTACCATTCCTGAGAAATATCGATTAATATAACCTTATCTTAAAACACTTTATATTCCCCTAAAAAGCGTAGTCGACGGAGCCCTATTTCCGAATGCAGGGTTTAAAGGAACCTAACTAACCTAACGGGGGTGTGCCTTAAGTCCCGATTATGGGTGCAGAGATACTTCCGTATGTTCAGCTGACAATAATTCGAGATATTACAATATCGCTAGAGAGAAACACGTTATATTGTAATATAACGTGTTTGACAATTTTACGGTGACACAGACATACCAAAGCCGTGTAAAAAACAAAAAGATAAAAATGTAACAAAGCCAACAGATTTATTTCCCCACCAGCCAACTCACAAGTCTTTGCCACCTCCATCTTATCTTAGTGCAAGTTCTAAGAAACTTCCTACTCCGCCACCGCCCGGAGGCTATGAGCCGACCACCCGCCATGTTATTTTACACAATTAGCCAGACAACACGCTAGCTACTTAGTTAGCACAAACTTTTACTTAATGCTACGCTTTTTGGCACACAAACTAATACAGTTTTTCTGGCAAAACGTTCCATTTTTGTATGAGGATTCAGAAGCTAGATGTTAATAGAGTTTTTGTACAGTTTTATGGGGACTAACTTGGGGGTAACTTTTAGAGTGTTTCTGCGAATGCAATCGTGTGCGACATTGTGGAGTCAGGTTAGTGTTGCAGGCAACAAAAAGATGCATTTTTGAAGTTTCCAGTAAAATCTCTTTGACTTCTAAACATTGAGTTGCAGGGTGATGTTTTGGTAGAACCTAAGTACCTATGCCAACCTAATTAATAAATAATATAATTTTGTATTTTTTTAACCTGTAAGTAAATAACAATTATTACGGTCATGATACTTACTCCAAAACCATCATCCGACTTTAAAAGTCGTTTTATTTTTAACAACATCTCAATAACTCAAGGAAAAGATTTAAAAAAAACATGGCCAGTAATAAAGGGTGAAATAAAAATGTGCCTAAAGATAATAAAAAATTATGAATTTTGTCTTAATTACACGTAATTATCTTTATCTCATCACTGTAATTCAGCAGGCTGTTATAGCATGGAATATTGTCGGCATCTTTCAAGTCGGAACGAGGGCCCGACGTGCTATAATTTATGTGCTAGGGTGAGCCGTACTCATCGCAGGGCACATCTGGTTTTATTCAAGGTACTACCTTTCTGAAGAAGCCTTCAAATAAGGTAGTTACGGTTGGATACTCATGTTTACGACGATGTGACAACGCCTGTGAAAATGATGTTCGAAGTTGCATTTGCTTGTTGTCAACTTTGCTATTAAAATATTGATAGGCGTTTTTTTTCTATTGAACTCAGTTTCCGGCTGTTAATTAATTTAAGTTTAAGGACCTATTTAGAAAATTTGAATACGATTTTCATTAAAAACTCCAAAAAGATTTATTTAGCTTTAAAAAAAGTTTTTGAGTGCGTTAACGAACTTGTAACTGTAACTTGACTTTTAAACGAAATCGTACTTAATTATTATTCATGTTTCGGTATCTCGCACCGTATTTCGGTTAAGTTTGGTAATGGAAAAACTTTTTTTAACTGCCCAAATCTCGGGGTCCGTTCATAAATAACTGTTACAGCAAGCTGTTACGCACGACCGGTGCTTTACGGGGTTGCCAGTGTTGAAGTTGGAATATGTCATGTTTGACTTGTTTATTATGTTTTAATTTTACCACCAGGATGCTTTTATGGCAAATATTTTCATACACCCGTATCAAAATGTTTATTGAATAAACACCCGTTGGGGCTTTGCCGCAGTTGGGTAAAAATTACGAACGCTTACAATAAGGTAGAAGACAAAAAAAATAAAATTAGTCCTTCAATTAGATTTTTTGATAGGTACCTATACCTATCAAAAAATATTTGACCCGTATGATTTTGGAAACGTAATTCAAAATTGACGAAGATGTAACGCTTTTAAAATTCTGAATACGTCACGCCTGGGTACAATTTTTAGAGCGTACTGACGTCATGAACCTCCACTCCCGAGTTATGGTGCGTTTTATCTTTGTTAATATTCATTGATTTATAGGAACAAAAAATACGTGTCCATGATTTTCCAATTCTCTAACTAACGGTCTAAATAGATTTGTTTTTTTATTGAAACTGTTGTCATGCCTATTATTTGGAAATGAGATGTCGAGAATAGACTGGTCTGGTCGAGACTTTTAGTGCATTTAATATTAAGGACTAAATTACTTCATCAGATAGGCTTTTTTTACAACAAATTTTGTAAATAATAAGAACCTATTTTATAAATTAATCTCAAATATTTATTAAAACATTTCCAATCCTTTTTTTTTTAATAAATACAGCTGGACATTAACACACAGCGCCACCTAGTGCCACACTAAGCAAAGATTGTGTCGTGGACACTAGATAGTTGATATACTACATTATGTACTTTTTTGTTTGTAAATACATACTTATTATACATATAAACATCCATGACTCGGAAACAAATTTAATGTCCATGCTCATCACACAAACATTTGCTCCTACCGGGATTCGAACCCAGGACCCTAAGAACGTAAGGCAGCTTCACTACCACTACGCCATTCGAGTCGTCAATTGCCAATTAATTTTAATTCCGGGAAACATTAAGAACCTGGCAACACCTACAAGCCATTCCTTCTCCAGATCACAACGAGGGGTCAAACAGCACGTAGGTAATTATTTAAAAGTCCCTGTTGCAAAAACATTTTTGTTTTATTTTTTGTGAGCTAAAAACGTGGAGAAAATAAGCGATTTTCCTTAAAGATTAAGTTAAATTAGGTACGGCGTTAATATGTTCAGAGTGCTCTTTACAATTTTCTTCTTATCTTTAGAGTATTTATTTTTCTTTTTAAAGGTGTTTTTTTTTTTGTTTTTTTTTCTAATGATTTAGATTGTGCTGTGAATGGGTTATCTTTGTAACTGTAAATTATTGTTCTATTTTTGTACTGTTTTTTTTTTGTTTCTTTTTTCGGTAATAAAGGAAAAACTGATCCAGACATACTCTTGATTTACTTACTCTCTCTCTCAGTATATATACAGGGTGTAAACCACCTCATCACAAAGCCGTTAACCAAGCATTCTGTACATCAAACTAAGTAACTTTACGCAAAAAATATTGCTGGGAAACAACTTTTTTTTTTGAGGTTATAAATCATGTTTTGTGGTAGAACTCAATGTAACGCACTTAAAACATTGTGCTGATGGATTGATTGAATAGTGCGGGGGTCGTGGAAGTGTTAAAAGTCAAAATCTTACGAAAAAACCTTGTATTAAAAAAAAAACTTGTCAAAAAGTTGTAACTTTGACCCCCCATATCTCCGTAACTAGAAAGTTCCCAGGTATGGTGTAGAACAAAAAAAATATCGCAGTGATGGGGAGAACAAGTGCCTTTCGGATTCGTGAAGAGGTGTTTTACACCCTTTATACAATTCATCATTTGCCCAGCCTTTTCCCAACTATGTTGAGGTCGGCTTACAATCCAACCAGATGCAGCAATTGAATATTCTAAACATTAACAATCTTTAAAAACGGAACGATATACTACTTTTACATCACAAAACGACCAGTAATTTTCCAATAAAATATATTGCCGGGCCAGTCGTTGATAACACAAAATCAAAGCCTCACAAAGCGTTTAAAACCACAAAAGGAGGTTCTCAGGTCGAACTAGGAAGCGCTATCAGCTGCAAGCCGGACGTTCTCTCTTTGAGTTATGGCGGACCACATCCGGTGAATGTTTTTCCGGTTGTGTGTGCCCGATCGCCACGGACGGTTGACCGCTCAATGAATCATAGCTAATCAGGGGATGGGCTAATGTCTTGTTAGCTTTTTAGCTTTGGACGTTACAGAAGGAAATTACTGCGTTTATTAATTGCGAATTCGATATTTCTGGTGATAACTGTTGATGTTAATGAGTTTGTTTTTGGTTATACACCAAGTAATGGAGGTTTAAGGGGCATCCGTAGTTCATAACAACGTAATACCAAAATAATTTGTAAATCAAACCTATTCTATTTATTTCCATTGGATTACAGAATGTCTATGTTCCCAAATATATTTTGAAAGGTTAATGATATTTACGATCTTTCTCTTCCGTATTATAATAACTCTTGTTTATATCAGTGTCGATTCAAAATATACATTTCGGAACCTAGACATTCTGGAATCGAAAAAATATACACTGCCATAAGGGGCCGACGGAGCATGCGTATTTCATACAAACGTAATACCAAAATAATTTGTAAATCAAACATATTCTTAAGGTAGTGTGTATTTGTTTTGATAGAATACCTATGTTCCCAAATATATATTTTGAAAGGACATTGATCCAAAGACGAGATATGAGGAATTTAAAATTTCTATCGAAACATATTTTTCTCATAACTCTTGTTTCAATTAATGTCCAATCAAAATAAATATTTAGGAACCTGGATATTCTGTAATCCGATAGAAATAAATACACAGTACCTTAGAAATATGTTGGATTTACAAATTATTTCGGTATTACGTTTGTATGAACAACGCATGCTCAGCGGACCTCTTTAGGTCCATGTTCGCCGAAAAGATAACCGTCTGATTATCTAAAACCAGCTGTCACTGCGACATGTTCCCATACAAAAATGTGTTTTAAACAGCTGTTTTAGATAATCAGACTGTCATCTTTTTGGTGAACATGGACCTTAGTCATACTTTGTACAATGTGTTTCCACAGATCTCTGGCTACGTATATTATGTATTTGACGTATTGTTACAAGTATCTTCTTACGTCAACAGATGATCGATAGTGCTGCATAATCTATTTCCCTCTATAATACAGTAGTATTGGTAGTCATGTGAGGATTCTTCAACAACTATTCCACTCAATTCTACCAGCTATGTGAAGATTCCCTTGAGAGTAACTCATACTTTGAACTCGTGTATAGAAGAGAAGTCTTGGCATCTTAGAGATAAACTAACTTTAGATTATTGTAACAAGCATCGATAAATCGAAAACGATATTTTTTTGGGTCAATCGGGCATAATTTGAAAAGGATAAATTACATTAAATTAACGGGGACAGCGTACGGGGACAACAGGAAGTAATATTTTTTATTTTATTAAATTCCCTTTGTCCCCTTTAACGGGGACATGGACTGCGGGGCCAACGGGAATACAACAATTTTTGTGTGCCAGTTTTTGTAATTGAACTATCATAATATTATACTGGAAGCTATTTTATCCCACATACTTCATTAACCCGGCAGATGAGCAGCCGCCTGGATACCAACTGCAGCAGCCAATATGGAAACATGTTATCCAATTGAACCTCTTTTGACCTAGGCCAGCCTCAAAATCTCTTTGCCAAGGCTCCTAAACCGTCGATGGTCAATCCAATTTAGGTTTGCCGCTGTTAGATGTAATCCAATCCAAACCAAAACCGTTTTATAAAATAACAGTATGGAGCTCCTTTGCAAGATATGCCCCATCTCCATTCCTGCCCATTCGACACAACCACCTAATCTTTTCAGGATTTAAAAGGAGGCTCCACTGAAACATTGGGCAGAGAAAATTGCACGCGGAACGGATGGCCGATGGGGCCGAAAAGTTCTAGAGTGGCGATGCGAACCGGAAGTCGTTGCGTTACCTGGTGAAGGCTGTGTAAATCTGCTAGATGCTAGTCACACGGAACCGGTCAATGTGGTGACACTTGGGGAAGTTCTATGTCCAGCCGTAGATGTATTTCGGCTGAAATGATGTTAATGATGATGAACATTGAAACTGTGCAGGTGGCTATATACAGATCTGGCAATTTAAGTGTACTCGCCACGTTAAGAAAAATAAAACTGACCCACACCCAAAAAACAAAACCAAAGCCAAAACACAGAGCAGAACTAAACTTAATTTACATTCCAATACTTCCGTTGTCCTATTATGATGTAAAAATTCATTTCTTTATATACATGTACGGAATATTTTAGCGTTCATTAATGTTTGACTTTCTCCCTGCGATCTCGGTTAGATGGTTCATAAATATGTAATGGTGCGCTCCGTGAGCTATGCAAAGTATCCTGGGTTCCCTTTGGTAAACAGGTCAACTTGAATTTAGAGTTGGTTTATATCTGTGGTTGATTAAGTGGAAATTGTGATTGAAATTGGTGGGAAGTTGGTTAGGAGGTGGTGAGTTGTTTTGAAATTATTATAATTACCTACTGTCCCACGCTGTCATTAGTCAATCTTTGACAGTCGGTACAGGTAGTCAGTGGCCTAAGAAGGATGTCAACCAGTCTTACCAAGTGGTATCGTATTACCCAGTATTAACTGGGTTGTGGAGTTCAGATAGGCAGTCGCTCCATGTAAAATACTGGTATTCAGCTGTATCCGGTTTGACTGGAAGCCAACCCCAACATGGTTTGGAAAAGGCTAGGCAAATCATGGCCTACTGTCCCGCTGCAGCTGGGCAAAGGCATGATCTCATACAGAGAAGGCACGGGTAAAATTGTCACGCTTATTCAAGACGGGTTGGTGATTTCAGACTTATTCATATTAAATGTTATAAGTCACAAGTTTCTTCACGATGTCTTCCTTCACCAAAATCAATAGTGTCAAATATAAACGTCGAAAAAACATATGAATTAATAAAGTCACATTTTATTTGTCCGGATTTGAACATGAGAGGCGAAGCTTACTTTTAGGCCATCACGACGCGGCGTTTTGAAATTGATTCGGTTTTAAATATTGTCATTGCGAAATGTTCTCTTATTGAAAACAGATCTAAGATGTTTTCCAAGTGTAAACTATATTAAAAGAAATAAAATAAAAGCTTTTAGTGCCTATGAGTTTTTCTACAGAACACGTCTTATATAAAATAAATTTCTCAAGCATATCAAAGTCACAAATCTGTCTCAAAGGCTTCGAATTGAAAGGTTTGTAAAAGAGACGACTATTATCTCAAAAACAGACGCCTTTGGGATCCCTCAAAGTAACTGCATGATTTATTTAAGTTAAAAATATCCAAGACTTTTTAAAGGTCAAAAAGGAATTCCATCTGTCTCAGCAAAATGTCGATTTGGCTTTATTTATTAAATTCTTTCCATACCCTGTAACAGAAGCTAAGAATATTTAAAATTTTATATATTTATTTATGTTAAAAATACCATTGCTTATGGTATGAGAAAGGACGCCTCGGAATTTAATTTACTCTTGAAAAGCTACTGGTATTAAAATAAGTAGGTAGTTTAATTTTAAAATAACAGAGTCGAGTCAACCTTGAAACATATTAAAACATAATTTGGATACCGGCAGAAGGGAGCAGGGTTAACAAGATGCCTTTAATAAAAGAGAAGATGCGTCGAGTCTGAAGGGGAAAAGGTGGATTTTTGTTTGGAGGACACTGAAATGTGACTACAAAAAGGTTGCGTTCTAATAATTCAGAGTTTTGTGGCAAAATTTATTAGAAAGCTTTTGAGCAGAATTAGAATAATATGGAATAAGATATACCTACGTGATTCTAACCCATTACAAAATTATTTAAAACTATGATGTTTTACTATTTCCAGAAATAGTTAGAATTGACTTTCAGTATTAACTGGGTTGTTCTAATCATTTCTAAAAAGAACCTGGGTTCGATTCCCGAGGCGAGATTGGTATTGTGTATTTCCATCTGGACTTAAAAAATAGGAATTCAAAATACCTGGCAAAATGTGGGTGTACTTACTATTTATCTACACCTGTGCCTTGGGATTTCAGGCGTAATGTTATGTTATGTTATTACAATTTTTTAATATAACTTGCCTTCTAGCAAATGCGCGTTAATTTTGGTTTGAAATTACTTCGGAAAAAGTTATTATTTCCAAATGCTAACCCAAGACATAATCAAAATTACATAATCCAATCAGTTTTTCACGATTATGTTCAACCAAACCTATAAAAACCCGATCCCATCTGTCCAATATATGTATGATTAATATAACCATACATTCCACGTCTAAAAAATTCGTCACGGATCTGAATAAAAGTCCTTTCGCTTGACCGCGGGTCCTCATAACTCGACTCGTCCAATAATATCGTCATATTTTTTTTCTAACATCGCGAAATTGGTATAAAAGGACGGGAAGGGAAAGTTAGGGACGAAATTGCTGGGGTCGTGTGTACTAGTAATAAATAATATACGCAATCTGCGACTGTTACTTTGGACGACACGTTTTGCGTTGCACGTGTCTTTGAGGCCAACTTGTTTGAGGAAGTGTTCAATTGGTAATGATTTAGTAGTAGGTTATGTTTTTGTGGTTTGTTTGTGTAGTTTCGTCAATAACAATAATGATAACGACCTTAATAAAATTGTCAGTGGCAGAAATTTTTCAGTCAAAGAGCTGTGGATTTTTACATTTTCATGGTCTGTGTATTTTATACCATTTAATGTTACCCGCCGTGTCGCTAGCGCTGAATTTGAAAAACGGTTGTTTTGCATTAGTCTCTAAACCACTGGTTCCCAACCTGTGATCCGCGGACCACTGATGGTCCGCAAGCGCCTAGCGGTCCACGAAAGATGAAAATGTTATTCGTACTTTTTAACACAGAAGTTTTTTACACCAAAGATGCAAGCTCAACCCAACCTAATTGAACCTATCAGAGGCAAAATTTTTCGAGCTCAATTCGGTCACTTTTGTCCAATTTTTGTATAGTATGAGTTAAAGATTCACTCCCCTAGGGCCTAGTTATAATCCTGTCGGTGTCCATGTTTATTTAGGTCAATATGGTCCCTGTTAACAATGAACATACCAAAGTGGTCCCTGGCCTAACAAAGGTTGGGAACCACTGCTCTAAACGGATCACTGTTCAATCCCTTTTTGCACTATGAAGTAACATTCGCTTAGCTTTCTAATAAATTGTAACCTTCTCTAACAAGGATCAGTGAATTTTTGACGGTTTGTTACTATTGAAAAGAAAACAGTACAAATAAAGGGTTTTTCTGGTCTAAAAATAAACGCAATCACAGCACAATTCCTTTGAAAGCAACAGTACGAATTTTGACAACGGTTCATTATTCGCTTCCCCGATACCGTTTACCGTATGAACGTGGTCGTCAATTATCGTAAATAAGTGAACAGTCGGTGCACGGCTGTCGGTCGGGGCCGCCTATTCGCTGTCTGTGGCAAATGAGACGGCTTGATGCGCCCCTGCACTAACGGTAAGTTTTAGAAAGTGGTCTAGTTGTTAGACTGAGCGAGTTATTTTATTTGTTGATTTCTATCTATCTATTTATCATGGGGTTTAGGTTTCCGCACTTAGTCCGTAAGGTAGACCATTGTGCGTGAGCCATGGTGGCCAGATACTCCAACCAGCACACCTCCCTCCAGAAGCAGATTAAACTGCCCGGTCTCCTCAGGACATCCGCAAGTGATCTTGGCGTTCCCAGGGTCTCCTCGCGAATCTTGGTAACGCTTGTGCACTCGAGGAGCACATGCGCCACCGTCTCCTCCGCCTCCATGCACGCTCTGCACAGTGATTCCTAGGGTGTTGAAGTGTTTATACAGTAAGCAGTGTCTAGTGATTGGTTGGCTAAACAGTCTTTAGGAATGAGTTTCCAGCGCCCCAAAAAGTTAGAACTAAATGGTCTAGACTAAAAGGTCCTTTTAAAAAAAACAACGACTTTTAACGTCCTGATTGTCCTTGATTTATATCATCTTCACTTCACCATCCTTGCTGACTGGTATATTTTTACCAAAATCTGAGCCGATACCTATTATGTACTCATTCAAAAGGTGTCTGATATTATGATAATCATTTTTATGACTTGAAATAAAAGTGGTTTATGACAAATATCGTTATTAAAAAAAAATCTGTATTAATTGACCTTAAACATGACAAATGTCATTTTACCAACTTTTCGATGATCTATCAAAATTATGTTGCTTTCGTTACCGCTAACAGCTTGTATCTTGGACCTAAACGTTTCTAAGAGGGTAAATTTACACCAATACAAATAATAGTCCGTAGGTTCTTATTCGAGATTCAACGCTACGCAATATTGCACCAGTTACTTTGTCAGCAATAGAATTTACTTGGGGAGAAAATGCTATGCTACGTTTTTTTTATTATCAAATAATATATAGCTATTCAATAAACAGTCAATACCATTCTTCTGCCCCTATCACAATTTATTTGGGGTCGAAGCATGTCTTCTTTCTCCAAACTTCTCTATTCTTCTTCATCATCTCTTTCTAGGCACATCATCCTTCAAACAGTCCATCCACCGATATCAATCTATATATATATAAATGAAACCCGTTTTCCGTTGTCACGACATAGCATGAAAACGGCTTGACCGATTTGGCTGATTCTTTTTTGTTGTGTTTGTTATTGTCAGGAGAAGGTTCTTATGAAAAAAAAATGTAGTAGTAGGTAGGTAGGTAGTAGTAGGTAGGTAGTAGTAGGTAGGTAGGTAGTAGAAGGTAGGTAGTAGTAGGTAGGGAGTACTTAGTAGGTAGGTAGTAGTAGGTAGGTAATAGTAGGTAGGTAGTAGTGGGTAGCTTTATCCCTCTTATGTGACGCAGACGAAGTTGCGTGGGTCAGCTAGTAAACAATAATATGATTCCCAAATTAAAGTTCCCAATTGGTGTTACTGATTTTTTACATTCTTGGCACACTCAAATAGATGCAGTAGCTTTTTGAAACCTATTTCTGGTCCCTCCTAGCCCTTTCTACTGGACAAAATATTTTTCACCTCGGCTCATTTAGAAGAAAAAAATTAGAAAAGAGAAGGAAGAGATTTTGCCTAAAAACTGCGCAGGTTGGTTTAGGTAGGTTGCCATCTCTGTCTGTTTCAAATTTTGCTTACTGAACGGTTTGACACAAAATGTCACTGAAAACCTTTCTTTGAAATGTCTATGAATCAAGTGACAGGTAGGTGATACGGATAGGATTTTCTTTGTTTATAGAAAACCGATCGCTACGAGTGGAGGCACATTAACCAACAGTAATTAATACGTAAGTAAGTTATAGAAAAGGTCAAGGTCAGGTCTTTTTTTTCCGTAATTGCGCCTACTGTGTAAGCATCTCTGCATCACCCTAAGGTAGACTGGTAGAAAATGCCTTAGGCATTAAGTCCGCCTTTGTACAGTTTTAATTGTGCATAAAGTTTTAATAAATAAATAAAATGGCTATACAAGACCAAACACTTATTCCCAGCTTTAACTAAAATTCCTCAATTCTTCGAAAATAACTCTTGAATACTTCTATATATAAGTCAGGATCTGAGCGCTAATGCTCGTGAAAAGACTAACTTCAACTCGTATTCGCGTCACGTTTTAGCGGATTTTATACACCCCATCTCGACTCTTAAGTCACTGGTTTTACCTGTTATAAAAATCGTATAAAATGTTAGGTACTTGAGTCACCCGTTTTTTGTGATGTTGGATATAATATACAACCCTATGTTAGTACCTACTTACGCAATATGTATTGCTTTAAAAGCAACCGTACATTTATTATCATGCTTATGAAAAGCAATCCGAAAAACCTTATTGATGATGTCAAAAAGGTACAGAATTTTATTTTTCGAAATTTAGTTGATCCATCTTGGGTTCGATGCCCAAATGTGGCAAGCGAGTTTTCGAAAATATGTGAATACAGGGGTGATTCTTTTAAAAAATAAAAGGATTGTTTCCTTTGAAAAATTTAATCCTGTATTATACAAAGTGTAAACGAACCCTTAACGAAACTGTCAACCAAACATTTTTTTTTCTTCTTTTTTCTGGGAAACGAATTCTTTTTAAGGTGGAATCACATTTTCCATAGACCTTAATGTAACGCACTAACCACATTGTGCTGATGCTAATACATTAAATAGTACAAGGGTCGTGAAGATACCTAGAGCACGGATACAACATTACAAACTTCTATTTTAAAAAAAGACTAGGGGGAAAAGTTACAGAAACTTTGACACCAATACTTTCGTAACCAGAAGGTTCCCAGGGATTGCCTAAAATATATCGGACAAATTTTGTCCTCCCGGTTTTTCGATATATTTTTTGCCATAAGGCATTTAATGCCTTATGGCTTAGTTAGGGTTATTTTTAAACTTATTATATCACACAATAAATTTTAATCATCTAAATGAAGCATCAGCCATTCCATAACATATTGGCATGCAAATGCAACCCCAGTACAAGTCAGCACACAGTAATCAAAACTCTGCTTAAAGCTGAACACGAACACCAATTTCCCGATCGACTTCTATCCCTTAACATACAAAGACATCGATTGTTTATATACGGGGAAGTTTGTCGTCATGTGCCACGGAGTAGAAAGATCACGGAGTACTCAGATTTGTCTTGGCTCGCTTTGGCACAAAGCCTTGGGACGTAGGACCCGTGGGTTCACTCTTTCATTCACACAAACAATACGATGTTCGCGTTTTCGCAGTAGCTAGTCCCATGACCTTAAATGTTTAGAACAGATCATTTATGGTAAAACTGTAGAGCTCTCATACTGTCCAAGTATTTATAATCACCTTTAATTCCCCTAAGAAGTTAGACGGTTGGGCCAGGGTTTAAGAATTATGTTTAGCGCTGGATGAGAGAGAGCATAGCCGATGAAGTTAATGGATAAATTTTAATAAGTTACTGTTACTTAGCCGTAGCTGATGTTTTTGTACGTTTTTTGGAGTTAAGTTTTACTAACCTTCTTATAAACGACTGCTTGCTGCTTACTATTCACAGTATTTGTTAATTGGTGATCATTCCATTCGCTTCCACTCCGTGTCATAAAAGTTGTTCAGGAAGTTGTATTGTGGGTTGACGGTTATGCGGGAACTTGGTTCCTTTACACGTTTAATTCGACAGTGAGAAGCGTTTGCCTGTGGAGAAGCAGAAGTAGCTGAAAACGGCTTGTTGCTCTCTTTATTGTTTAGTTAGTGGAATGTATGCGATGATTAATATTTATAGATTTTGATGTATTCACTACGTCGTCTAAGGAAGCCTCCTCTGCGACATCTACGTGCAAGTCATAAATGGCGAGTTTACACAATAAATCAAAGATATCATCAATAAATAAACTATAGATTCTCTTTATGATGATATAGCTTGAAACAACTGTCATTAGCCATGCTTTGTTGAACCAGGTAGAACCTATTTGTTTCCCATACACTCTGCTAGATAAAATCGTTAAAGTTAATGTGGCCACAATAATGACCGAAATCAGAGTAGGTAACCATTGTGATCGATGTAAAACCAATATCGGAATCATTTTAACGTGCGCCACATTCTACCAATTTGATCCATTGGGCATGATTCCAATAACGTGATAGGTTGAATTGACCGAATTCGAGTTCAATATACACTGAATGAAATACGAAATAAAGGAACATCCACACTAATAATAATTAAAAGAGATATAAAATTGCGGGGCAGGTTTTGTGGACTGTCGATAGAAATGAAAACTCCTACATAGATCGGCTTCGAGTGCTACGGGGTTAGGTGACGCGAGTTCCATGATTTTTGTTCTCTCAAAAAGTGGTCAACAGCCTAAGAAGATACACTTCAAAAATATCTCTACCTTATAAAATTGTATCCTTTTGATAATATAAAAGGTAATGACCGTTACCTCTAAAACAATTAACTGACATGTTCATAAAGGCCTCGAAATAACAAAATTAAAACGTGCAAAAAGTATCGTCACGCACAAAAGTTTGCAACAATAATACTGGGTGTATGTACAGAATTAGCATAATGCTAACATTGGCGCCCGTGGGACCGCACACGTGGGCAAACAGAGACAACCGTACGCGCTTGTACCGCCCGGCCACCGGAAAATATTGTGACGTTACAAAAATACAGAATTGCAAAAACAAGGCTTGTTGATGTTTCTCGTGTTTTTGTTTTAGATATGAAAGAGAAATTCTTAGTGGGTTAACCAGACGAAATAGGTTACCGCTTTGTGGGACGAGCTATGAATAAAAAACATCGTGACACGGAATATGAAAACAACCTTTACGCCGGTGCTGTTTTTGTTAGGGAAAGCTGAAAAATTACTCGAACATTTATGACTGAAATATGCTATGAACTGAATCCTTGTTCAGTTTTTATAATTATATACAGTCATCATCATCATCTGCCTAGCTTTTCCCAATTATGTGGGTCATTCATCAACTGGCGACTGTGGAACTGGCGAGTGCGCGCGAGTTGGCACCTTTCAATTTAATTTAATTTTTTCGTCGTCAACTCGCTCGACCTTGTATATCTGACGTAAATTACGTCAGATTTACAGTCAACTACGTAAACTTTTTTTATAATGTATCTGACCTCCTCTATGTCCACAACCCAGTTAATACTTAAGTATTGTTGTGTCTGGGTAATAAGGTACTCCTTGTTACCTTGGTAAGACTGGTTGCCAGACTCTCAGGCCACTGACTACCTGTAAGGACTGTCAAAGATCTACAAGCCGGACCAACGTTCAAAGACACGGAGGAAACCTTGGACCACGGACCACCACAAACGCGGAGGAATTTATTTAGGATCCCCGAGTTTGATCAGCCCAAGAGGAAAGTAGTTCACAGCATGTCTTTCATCTAACCATAGTATATTAAGACATTTCCTTAACAATATGACCACTTCAACACACCTCAAGGAAAAAATTCTTACAGGAAATTTTCTTTCACAATCCAAACGAGGCACCTTCACAAAATTAAGTCCAACTTGTTGAACCTCTGTGAACGGCCGAAAACATCAGACTTGTACGGTAATATTTTAATTACTTCCTTTAACTGTCTTACAAGTTCTGAGCATAATGCTGGCATCGCTTTGCTAGCCTAATTAGACATGAGGCTTTTAATTACGCTTTCTAAATGAACGAAGAATTCTTACGTTTGTTTAGAGAACAAGGGGCTTGTATTTAGCCGTTCCTAAACTGCTTGGCCACAAATATTACGACAGCGACAAAAAAGAAAAATCTTTTTTTAATAACAACCTTTTTTCACAATGAAAAGCAAAAAAAAGAGTTGTCTATCAACATGGCGTACACTTCTGTGTCCGTGGCTGCAGGATCAAGTCATGTCTGACATAAAAATGTATTGTCATCAGAAACAAAGGTGTGTGCATTTCATTTCAATCGGGTGTGGGGAACTGGTTTGAAATTAAGTTGCAAAATTCGACCAGTACAAATATACTACAAAGGCAAATTAAATTAAAAATCTTTAAAAAAATCTGCAAATAACAAGTCACGAGCGTGACGCGACGGCAGTTACACAAAGAAAACAAGTGACACACGAGCTTGTTGACCATAATCGCATCACTTGAGGTCGTGAACGGGGCGTAAGTTGAGTACTAATGTAGGATAAGGTTAGTTAAGTCTAGCCTGAAGATCTAAGTTGGGTTGTTAGGTGAATAAGTCGTGTATGGATTAGTTTAAATGTTACAACAAAATGTCCTTCGTGAGGCTTTAAGTGGTTTGTAGGTTCAGTTACAGCCTGCTTTAGGTCCTAGTGGTATGTGGTGCGAGATAAGTTAATTATGTTTTATTTTAATACGTGAATGATTTTGTGAAGGATTCCTTTATTAACTTATCATCCCTGTAGTGCATTTACTACATGGTTCAGATCAAACATTATTTATTTCTTCAGCATAAGCTTTGTACAGCAAAGTTAGTGATTGGAGCCTCCCTTTAAGCAAGTAATGCCTGTATTGGTAGACTCCAATGAAATGTAATCGTTGCGGATACATTTCGTGCTATCACTGTTATATTTTTAAATATTACTTCGTTCGGACTTTATGGAGTTTCTTGCCCGTTCTTCTCCATAGAGATCTACGCTAGGGAATGGGTAACTACAGTACTTTCTCAAGTTATTATGCCTTGTGTCTGTGACTGTAGCCTTTTTTTTTTCGTTATAACGACATTCAAAAGTGCCGTAATGGTCTAGTTGAAATAAATGATTTGAGTTTGAGTTTGAGTTATTGTTATAAAAGTCATCGATTTTAGGTCCAGAGATAACGTAACCGGGTGTTATTTGAAAGATGCTAATCATACGCGCTAACGATTTAATAAAGTGGGCCTAAACAGTATTTCATGCTCAAATATTTTACTGTTATGGATTTCTGCAAGTAACTTTGAATGATACTATCATGAATTATAAGAGTCTTAATACACCTTTAAATTAAAAACAAGCATTGATTTTATGTTATTTTTAACCGACTTCTAAAAAAGGAGGAGGTTCTCAATTCGGATGTTTCTCATTTTTTGTTCTTTTTTATGTTTGTTCGCGTATAACTCCGTCGCTTGCCAACCGATTTGAAAAATTATTTTTTTGTTGGAAAGGGTATACTTTCCAAATGGTCCCATAGTCAAGTCGGTATCTGATGATGGAATCTGGGCGAAATGGAGGGAACTCTTCAAATTTAGCGCGTACGGTTTATAACGTACAGCGATTTTGGTATTTTCTACAACAAGTGAAGCATTTGCGTTCAATAAGAACTATTGTACTATCAGATCTGATGATGAAGTCAAAATTTAGGCACCGGAACTCCATAACGGAACAATCTATCCTAGTCGTGTTTGGGCTTGTTGTAATTGTAACGGTGTGCACTTTCCATGTGAACCACTAAAAAAAAAACTTTTTTTGCAAAAAATAAAAGCTTTTGTCACCGACTTCAGGAGCTAAAACTATTTTTTACATTTTTGTTTTTTTTAAGTCGGTTTTATTTTTTATTTATTAATATAGATTCACAAACATTTTATGTGTGTTAGAAGTAAGTATTTATAGGACTTACAGGCTTGGACTTACACAGTCGCCAATTACAAGCATAAGTGATAACATAAGAAAAAAAGAAAAATTAACACGAGATGGTCACCATGCACACGAGTTTTTCCAAGCTTACTCAAACTCACAGGCACATAACAGAGCAACAACTAGAGAAAAACAGATCCTCATTACTTAACCTTAAACCACAATATACCCACATAATTATGCAAATTCAACAAACACGGAAAATCCTAATTCTGCCTCCCAAAAACCTAAACCAGCGGCCTTCCTATAAATATATTATCATGAACTTTGTTCGTGCGTGTACTTTTGAGCAATCCATCCGGACAACGCAAGGATAATCTTCTATGTATCTCTGGGTTCTGACATGAAGCCTGGGGTCAAACGGAATTATAAATCATCCAACAACGCGGACTCCTGAGTGTTTAATATAATATTCATACGGTAATGTATGGTTCGTAATGTGAAGAGTTGAAAGTAGGTCGCGTTTAAATAGGTTTTGGTCGCGTTTTTGAAGTCAGGATTAGTGTCCAATTATGGTTAGATGTTGATGAAGGCTTGGTTTTGTAAGTGATACCAATGATGTTTAGACATGTTTTATGTATTTTTCCTTATCATCCGTATACTTATTTTTTTTAATGCGTTTGACATTTCTGAATCTGTACACATAAAAATCTCGTGTCACGGTGTTTGTGGTCGTAATTCTGCAAAACGGCATGACCGACTTTATGATTTTTTGCATCTATATTTGGTAGGTATGCGAATAGGTCGTAAAGTATACACCACAATTTATATGGCAGAATAAATTTTGCGGGATCAGCTAGTATTTCTTTATAAAATCAATATTTAAAAACGTTTAAAAATATTTAAAAAATAATAGTGGTCCACCGGTATCGGGAACAGGGTCTAGAGAAAAGATGCTCCTAACAATACAAGCCGTTTCCAGCAGTACCGCTCTCTAAATCAAGCCCTTAATCCAGCTGCCTAACGAGACCCTCTTCAGGTATTGGTCGAGGCTCTTGGTAGAATAGAATAGAATAGAATACTCTTTATTATGTACACCATAAAAATATAAATACAAACATTTTGAACACTTTACAAGGGGTGACACAATGGGCGGTCTTATCGCTAAAAGCGATCTTTTAAAGACAACCAAGGTAATTAAGCTTTTGTGCGATACGACTATCGGCACAATGATTCTTGAGTCCACATCTCACATAATTATCGACAATCTTGTGAAAAATGTAAGGCATTCACGAAGTTCTCGTCATGCAGGACCGTTATTTACTTATTTCCATTAGGAATTTCTTAGTCCTGGGAGTTTATAGCCCAATAATATTGATAAATGTCCGGTTAGTTGATGCCAATAATAGTCTCCCCAGACATATTTGAGTTCCATTTGAACTAAAAAAATATCGGGCGACATGTACATTGCTACCTGAACTTTAGGAGATTACAGCTAACACCTTGATACTTGCTGAGATAGGAGCCTTTTGGTCTTGTACAGGACAAATTCTGTTTAGTATTTTGTTTGTTTTTTTTGTTATGATATCGTTATTAATTTTTTTGTTTATTATCTCATTATGTTTAATTTAAACTAGTGTTTTAATCACAATTTTACCATTTTTATTTTTTTTATTTTATGTTTTGTCCTATCGGGCTAATAAATGCTTTTTCTTTCTTTCTTTCTTTTGATATAACAGGTTTTTCAGTCAATACGTTAACTATCATCACACTTATTTAAATTCTGCATAAACTCCACAGTGAGTGCAGCATCGGGAGCCGAACAATACGGAATTTTTATATCATTCAATTTTCCGTATAACATATCTAACAGGATTCTGCCGCAGGGCAGGACTGGCAGCCGATAGAAATTGAAATAAAAACATTTGAGCTCGCTTCCAACTCATCTACGAGCTTCGCCTACAGCATTTTATTGATTTCAGGCTTAATTAAATGTATTTAACAGAACGAAGTGAAAAATAGGACGGAAGTTATGGCTACTGAAAGTGTGACTACAAATTCTATAAACACAGGTTATTCTTCTCATAATTTCTTCATTAAATTAATACCAACAAACCTAATTAAAAAATTTTGGTAACTGTAGCAGCAGAAACAACGCAGGATTAAATTCTAGGACGACAAGTTCTGTTTAAAAATAGAAAATGAAATTAACGACTACGACAAAGGACTGGGCGATGCCGTAACCAACATGCTAATTTTCGTTTCACCAGCAATAAAGTAGGAACTTTTACTGTCCATCGTTATACCGTCAAATTACGGTAAGCAGATAATAAGCAACATAAGTAATATTAAAGAAGTAAGTAATCGCTCAAAGGAAACCGTCCTTAGTATAAAAATTGCGAAATTATAGAGTATGACCGATGGCGTAATTGGAAAAAATGTTGAGCAACCCGCGCTGGACTAAAGCATACCCACGATGTCAAAGGTTGATCACCCCTGCTACTACAATTGATTTTTATTGCTGCAAAAAGTATGACTATGGAACGGAACAAACGATTCGTTTTGCTAACTAGTCGTAGTTTTTATACAACCGAACTGTAGCTAGTTCCAAACGGACATTGTTTGAAACTGAACGGCTGTTTACCTAGGAACAGTTAAATTAAATCTAAAAAGCTGCTCCATGTACTCCCAAAAAAATGTTATCAAAACCAAAAACTTCGACAAAGCAAACAAAGACAATTGATGCAAAAAATCCGCCTTTTGATCCTTCTTTTATCAAATACTTTTTACAAAAGAAACATTTATGTTAAGGATAGCGGTGAAAAATTAGATAATAATCTTAAGATTTTTTCCTTTTTAGCCCTTTCCTGTAATTACGTTTTTGTTCATCTAGGAAGTTCTTTTGTTTGGAGGGAAGGCTGAGTAACAAAAGCCTTGGCGAGGGAAGAAAACAAAGACGTCTGCTATGAAACCATAGCTCGATGGTGTTTCCCATTCACGTCATACTGAATCGATGGCGATGTGAAAAGCCTTAAGAATGCCTAATTATGGATATGATGTGGAGCTTGTGTGCATCAGGTTTTTTGTTTTATTTATGTTACTTACACTTTTCACACTCAAAAGACACATAGCACTATGTCTACATCTCTTTTTTAGTATCTCCTTTCGCAGGTATGCTGGAAGAGATTTCTTTAGAAATAAGCATCACCTTTGTACTATTTTCTGTTCCTTTCTTCTTCTCTATATTTAGTGTGTACATAAATTGTTAAATAAATAAATACTACTTAATGCCTAGATCATTCTCAACCAGTCAACCAAGTGTAGTGGAGAGTTAACCTGGCAGGTGAATATTTCTGTTGAAACAGTATCAGAACGAAGGTAGAAGAATCCAGCGTTTATTTGTATAAATAACCTGTTACAAAATTATGCATAAAGAGAATCATTCATAAACACTGCTTAAAATAAGAAGTTATGGTTAAGGTCTGTTTAACCGCAGATTTATCGTTTTTTTTTCTATATGAAACCCCAAACATATGGAGAGCAAAAAGTAAGTGTCAATCACTTTATAGCAACTTGCTATTCTGACTTTTGAACACATAAAAAGGTTCACACACAAAAAGGCTTCATAACTGAAGTAATAAATACCACAAACCACCTATCAACGAAAATCATCCGGCCAAGCGCCCCTAAAGATAGTTTTTCATCTGTTCAGACATAATGCTCGATTAACACTCCATAACGGTCAACCGGAAGTGCGGACGCCATGTTGGCGGCGAGATAGCGGAAATATATCGCCGGAAGTCGACACCCATTATTCAGGAAAGGAGTTCTTCCGTCATCACTCTATGGCTCTTATTATTTTTGGCGATATCCCGGTAGTTTGGTGATAAGGTAACGCGTTATGAATTATTAGGATATTGATAGAATGTAAGTGGGTTATAATGGTCTATTATCTGTCTTTATTAATGATTGTAGGTAGAACTATTTATAAACGATGCTTAAGGAATCTGTTGTATTAATTAATGCATTGGGTAGTTATAGTACTAAAAGTAAATGAGATGGGTATGCTCAAACTAAGCAAAAAAGATGAAAAGTTCAGCTCAGGTCGAAAATCAGATGGTATTATTAAATTCAACATCTCAAAGCCTTAAGCCATCACTGAAATTATTTCCTATAATAAAATAAAAATGTCGCTGGACATTAACACGCAGTGCCATCTAGTGCCACACTAAGCAAGGCTTGTGTCGTGGACACCAGATAGTTGACATACTACAAATCCTTTTTTGTTTGTAAACACATACTTGTTATCCATGACTCGGAAACAAATGTCCATGCTCATCACACAAACATTTGCTCCTACCGGGATTCGAACCCGAACGTAAGGCAGCCTCACCCACCACTACGCCATTCGGGTCGTCAAATAGTTATGCACCCTGTTAATTTTAAAAGCTTTGCAAAAATGTAACCTATATTATTCAAATCGGGAAAGTAAATAACAAAACAAACTTCTTGAAAAAAAATCTTAACAGAAATCCCCGACATAAGTTCTCTAAGTGAAAATAAAACTAATAAAAGCGGACCAATTAACAGGTCCAGTAAGTAGTAAATAAAATAATACTTAGAAACTCATTTCAGCTAGTGTTAATTACTAAATTACAAAGTAATGAGAGCACTCCAACTATCGCCCCGGTGGAAATTTAAAAAGCTGGAACTCCTTTTTACTCTCAACTTTTGTTCAGGATCGAGTAATAAGCGACAGGAGTGTAAAAAATGTGGTTTATGCATAGATATAATGGTTTATGTAAAACTAGCTGAGGTCATGGAAATGAAAAGAATAGGATATCCTTTATTATGAACGGTCGAACATGCTATTTGGTTTACACTTTACAAATGTAATTTTGTGGGTTACACTGTAAACCAATTAGCCTCACTTAAAGTATTTACGGGATTGTATCCGTGATTTGAATTGAAGTGAGTGATTAGTGATTGAGTGATTAGGATTGTATCATGTGAAAGTCTAAAACAGTGCACCAATTGGCTTGTTCTACCGTACATACACTATACAAGAAACATTAAAAAATAAAACATTTCTCATACAAAAGGCGGTCTCATGGCTAAAACCAATCTTTTCATCACAACTTTTGGATGGATTAGAGAAAAAGGGAAAGACAATGTGCAGGTGGTCTGTAGGCTACCAATTGCATAGCTGGCATAGCGACATGCGTCATGGTAACTTGACCAGATACAAAAAATACGACTTAAAAACAAAAACAACATGGATCGAATAATTGGTTCTTAAGAGTCCTACGGAGCATACGAAGTCCATACAAACGTAATACCAAAATAATTTGTAAATCAAATATAATATTTTTAAGGTTGTGAGTATTTATTTCGATTGGATTACAGAATATATAATAGGTTCCCAAACACATATTTTGAATGTACACTGATTTAAACAAGAGTTATGAGAATACTAAATTTACATAGAAACTTTTAAAATCAAAATCAAAAATTCCTCATGATGTGGAAGGAGGGAAGGGAGGCCTTTGCCCTGCAGTGGGACAATGTAGGCTCTTAATTAATAATAATAATCTCGTTTTTATATTATTATGCTTTCAAAATATTTATTTGGGAACATGGATCCATGGTTCTGTAATCCAATCGAAATATATACACACTAGAATATGTTTGATTATCATATCATTTTGGTATTACGTTTGTATGTAAAACGCAAGTTCCACCGGCCCCTTAAGTAGTAAGTGCGAGACAGACGGACAGAGACCTCTAGCTTAATAATATTGTAAAGACTATATAGACCTAAACGAGAATGGACGCTAAAGAACAAGAACATCATTGTAAAACATTTCTAGGGGCATAAATGATGCAGGTAGGCGGTAGCTGAGAATATTAATAGTTTATATCAGAACGTAACCCACCTTCGCAACGACACCTTATATACTATTGACGTAACCACCCCCACTCGTACATTCAAAATAGTTTCTCTGTGTATATGACACCGTAAAATTGCCAAACACGTTAAATTGTAAAACAACTAGAATTATTGTAAATTCTTGAAATATTTCCAACGAACACACTGCATACAATAAAACGCATCATTTTTCGTGAAATGCATGTGATAGTAGTCAACTCACGCGGTCTGGAGGGAAGGAGGGGTCCTCCTTGCCCAATGATACCACTCTCTTGAGAAGATAGTGTGCCATTCCTGAGAAATACCGATTAATATAACCTAACCTTGAAACACTTTACATTCCCCCATAGTCGACGGAGCCCCGCTACACGGGGTCCTATTTCCGAGTGCAGGGTTTAAATTTAAAGGAACCTAACTAACCTAACGTGGGGGTGCCCCAAGTCCCGATTATGACTATGTTCAGTTGACAATATTTCGAGAGTTTACAATCTCGCTAGAGAGATCACAATATAACGTGTTTGACAAGTTTACGGTGACAAATACATTAATTGAATATATGGTATACTGCATACTTTTATCACAGTACAAAGTTTATCTACTTTACAAAATTTTGATAGGTTAGTTAATTTGCATGATATCAATATGATATAATTTATCATAGTTTATCTTACTCGGTAAGGATGTAGCTTTCTAATAGTGAGTAATGTAGGCTTATCATTAAGAAAAGAAGAACATGGGACTTCTCCTACTAGATATCGGCCTTACCCAGTTTTCCATATCAGTAGCATTTCTTCATATTTTCTCCAAATATGTGAGTGCGTGTGTGAATCCGCCACTGATGCTGTGCCATCATTACTCTGTAGGAAGTATTTCTCTTCCATACAGTCTAAAAAGATTCTCACGAAAACTGTGAACCAAGTATTCTGAACATCATACGAAGTAACTTTACGCAAATATTTGTTGCTCGTAAAAGATTTTTTTTCTGGGGTGAAAAATCATATTTTACGGTAACACTCAATTTACAGCGTTCAAATCATTGTGCTAATGGATGAATTGAAAAGTGTGAGGAGGTTTTAAAGTAAAAATTAAAAACGTGCAGGTGTTTGAAAAAAAACGTGTGGAAAAGTTGGAACTTTGACTCCCTATTATCTCCGAAACTAGAAAGTTCCCACGTATGATCTAGAATAAAGATCGCAAGGACGGGGAGAACACTCCGTTAAGACTCTTTTTACACCCTTTATTTCTGCCTGATCGGCTTGTGGTCTTTAAATTTCCTATAGTCACACGTTCCTATACACATATCTCTACTCAGAAATCGCTAAAGCCTCCACGCCCACCTTCTACCTTGGACCATCAGTAGTTATGAACAAAAAACTGTCGTAGTCCCTCCCTAGAGACGAGTCGTGAAGTTAATGACGTGTTCTCGTCGAGACACGTGTCTTGCACGCGCCAACATAACCTCTAATGTGTAATAGTGTGTCTAGAGTGCTCGGCAAATTGGCAAGACGGATTTGTTATTTAGACGATCGGAGAGTAAAGGGTTTGGCAAGCTATTGAAGTGTTTTCGTTGTTGATTTTTAGTGCAGATTTCTGTTTTAGCTAAGGTGAGTTATATACTGGCTCACAATCTTATTATCTCTTTATAAGTAATCATTTTTAAACTTACATATAAATAACCTTTTTATATATTTTTTAACAAAACTAAATTAAAAAAAAACAGTAGCCCGTTAGCGCTGGGAACAGGGTCCGAGCTGCCGGTGGTCAGGGCTATTGAGAGATGAACCTCCTAACAATACGTGCCGTGTCAAGAAGTACTGGTTTCTGAATCAAGCCCTTGATTCAGCTGCCAAGCGAGAGCCTCCTAAGATGTTCGTTGAGGCTCTTGGCTATTAAGCCATTGGCTGACACGACTATCGGCATAATGACAGCTGTTCACTCATATTAGTATTATCATTCTATTTTAGAAGCTTGTTTAAAATATTGATCTCGAGAATGTTGTATTCGATTTTAGCAAAAAATCTGTTCACAAAACTAAATAATTCGAATAAAAAAATTATATATACCTAGTTCAACTACCAAAAGTTTCCTCTTTGCTTTTTTGCGAGTGACAAGGCGAGCGTACATAGCCTATAATCTAACTACATAGCATGCTGCATGGCATAATGTCTATATAAAATAAAATCCTTGCAGGTTAAATAAGTAAGTATCTATGTACCAAAACTCTATTTCAGGTTGACTCACCTCTCCATGCCACTTAAACATTGACATGCAAACAAGAAAATAGCTTATAGAATTAGACATAATAGGGCTGCACCTATAATACATTATGCATTACAATAATGTAATGAAAATCCATTACTTCTAGTGAATCGACAAAACTTACTGTTGACATTGAGGTGTTGTTTATCAACCCTAGATCGGAGATTGATTGATAAATAAGCTAAAAAGCTGTAGTGGGGTGATATAATTGAGCGAATTTCCTCACTTTCCCTTATAGGGTGGTGTTATCGTGCATACCAACAATTGTGACGTACTGCTGTATAGTTTGTACAACAAAACATGACATTATTTAAGCATTTTTTGTCACGATTCTTCACGAACTGATACTCTCGTCATAAATGAATGAATTTTAAATTAATGTAACTGAAGCACCAAATTTCTTGCCACTTAAATAGTTCTATGATCTGACTCTTAAGGACTATGTTGTTCTAAATGAATAATTATTTTTAATTGATAAGTATCTCGGAGAAATTTAAAGGTATTTCTAGCACTTGAGAAGATTAACTTGACTTAGTAAAGCTTAATGTACCTAAATAATTGTAGTGTTACAATTTTCCACTTCAAAGTTCTCATTCAAATAAGTCAGTCATACTTACTCAGTTAACTCAATTGTTGCCATTATATCTCAAGTCCGTGTGTATCACATATTAGGGTGTTCATCGTACCGTGCGACATATCTCAAATTAATTCATGTTTTGTCATACCCCCACTTTATATTCACAGCTTAATGACGTCGCACTATAAAACGTAGTGAAAGCCTTTATCCAATGCGTAAGATATCGCGAACGTGCGTATCGTTGTAAATGGAAAAACATGGCTTTGCTCTTACTGGACGACGGGTATAGCCGACAAAAACCAATATTTGGAAGGGGTGCCATTCAAACTCACCCTTTGCTTGCAAAAAAACGGGATATCTTTTGATTAATATATCGTACACAATTGATTAGTCGATTTTTGGTAGACCTATTTATTCTTTTGCGTGTAGCCCGACTAAAAAAGCTAACATGTGAAACCTTTTACTGTGGAGGTTTTAGTGTCCATTCATCCGTCACTACTTTTTGTCAAGAGAATATTTCTATAGGTATTTTGCTAAAGTACTGACCGAGAGTACGTCGCGTCGTCGCGAATACAAATATTACATTTGCATGTCATAATAGCAACACCATTCGATTCAAGCATTTTCATTTAAAAATACATGCTTCATTACTATCGAATATCAATTTGTCTTTATATAATTACCTGAACACACAAAGGTGTACACTGTACAAAGTCCAACAAAATGATGATTTATTTTGTAATTAATTCCGTCTGTGGTTTTTAATCAAGCGGTATGTGTTGAAAATATGCGGTCAACGTCCATGCATTCGTTTAAAACAACTATTTTAATTATTTACTGAAAACCAACTCCTGTTTGAACGGGAACAAAAGTTATTCGACACAAAATGTTCCGAGCGCAAAATTGGTTCGAACCTAACGGTGTATGACACAGGATATATTATTTAAAAGCTCCAACTTTGTCGCGATTGATAACCATAAAAGAAATATGAATATGTTCTCAACTTTACTTAGATTTATTAAGGATATTACAGGAAAATGGGAAAGCGTTATTCAAGCGCAGGTGTGCTGACGATTTGCTAAGTCGCCATATTTTTGTAAGAGAATTGAGTTGGAGCATTTCACAGATAGCACGTCGTAAGGTATTGTTCAGAATCTTATATCTCGGGGCCATTATTTACTGTGAACGCGGCCTATTCACCGATATGGCACCTTTATTGCGTCATAATTTAACACTCACTCCACTCTAAACGTATGCTTAATATTACTTTGTGTTATATAACGTCTTGTTTTTTTTAAAGAAAAATGTATTGGTGACAATAAATTATGTGTTTACGGGTTGTTTTGGCACATAGTTTTAAAAAAATAACTCGAGTTGCTGTGAAAGCATTAAATACAACATATTTTCAAATCACTATTGGTATTGAAGTAGTCAGTGTGATCATCAACTTAAGTTAATAACTTTACAATTTCTTCCTGTAACAAAGCTTTGTTCAGTGTAATTTTATACCCGACCACGGCGAAACCAAAGATAAAGATAAAGATAAAGATTCATTTATTTGCAAAAACATGTGTAGATAATATTCATGGAATGATGCTTATTATAGGTGTTACAGGATATTCTTTGGCACAACAAGTTTGACCATGGTTGGTGTACAAATTAGGTCAGAAGACCATAAGATTTCAGAAAAAAAAGATACAAAGTCAAATACCTATTCAAAAAAATTAAGATTATTAATATTGAATGAAAAAAAAAAAATTAAACAGTTTGTACATATTCGTGCGATTCAAAATAAAATCAACGCGATCCAAAAGGAAGGGTTATGATTTTGGCAAATTTATGTTTGTATTTACGTATGTTCCACTATAGCACCTAAACTATTCATCCGATTTTGGAGAGTAAGATGTCAATTGATTCCTTATGACGGCCCATAAGTTACATTTTATTCAGAAGTCGGGTTTTTAATGGTAGTATACTACACAAATTCTTGTTACGACACATATTTCATGTTTTCTATCTATATTTAGGTGCACGACATCCCATCAACCTCTATCAATTCAGGGTGCCATCGAAAATAATAAACAAACAAAGCATCCAGTACTTGATAATAGCCAATATGCGATGCCAAAATTGCTTTTCTAACGTTGTTTCCCTAACTAACATTGTAATGTTATTATCAGCTTCGGCTTCTATCACATACGTTGCTTTCTCTTTTTCTTTAACTATACTCTTCTGTTCCTTTCGTGTTTTTATTAAACATTCTAATAGCGTTTTGTTATTCGTTTTCCTATACGTGATTCCGTTTGCTTTTGTACTGTATTTAATTAAAAGTGGTATTCTGCCTTGTTCGCAGCTTTCAGCAATTTATGATAGGGATTTTATTTGGATTCTGGACTTTTGTTTTGTAATTAATTAGCAATATTTTATTGACAGTGTATTGTGGCCACATTATTTATGAGTTAGAAACTATATTGGTTTTTATTTATCTCAAGGCTGTTTTTATTACAAATTGGATTAAGATGTAAAATTCCTGATACCATTTTCTTTTGACATTACACACAGCGCCATTTAGTGCCACACTAAGCAAAGCTTGTGTTGTGATCACCGAAACCGTTGGTATAATACACATATACTTTTTGTTTGTATACACATACTTTTTATACACGTAAACATCCATGACTCGGAAACAAATGACCATGCTCATCACACAATCATTTGCTCCAACCGGGATTCGAACCCGGGACCCTAAGAACGTAAGGCAGCCTCACTACCGCTGCACCGTACCGGTCATTTTCTGCTTAGGTTTTGTGGATAGAAGACGCCAACATTATCAACATCTATACCCGAAACTCAAATGTAACCAATCTACTTTAAACCAAATTTTTCAGATTTAAAGTTGAAAATCTATCAAACAAATTGAGAGATTGTAGTAACTTGATGAGATGGCGTCTGTACATAGGTAGCGTTTACGGAATAATGTTCATTAGTAAAATGAATATATTGGTTAATAGTATACTAAGGCGATGGTGGTGTGACGACCTGATTATGTTTACAGGGCAAACGTGGCCAGAAATGGCACAGAACATAGAGATTTGGAGGGAAAAGAGGAGGCCTTTGCCCAGCAGTGGGACACAGTAAAACTACCAAAAAAAGTACATTCAATCGATAAGTAACGACATCTACGAGCCCACGTGTTTCCAAAGAAAAATAAAGTGAATCGTACTTATCCCTCAAAGATGTCTTTCCTACAGAATTCTTGGAACTTGTCAGGTTGTACGTTTTCTCGTTCAGTTATTTTTAGCGCACGTCCATGGCACCCAGACGACTTCTCGTTTCACTAATGGTACAACTACAGTGAATTGGATCCGCTTTTTGACAAATCAATTTGTCCTGCACACGTCGACTTATATTTTTATCTGGTTAAAAAGTTTCACAGACTTTCTCGTTAGAATGCAGTTTATATTCATTTAGAGACGTCTACGCTTTTCGAAGATATTTACCAAAAATATATTTTTGAGACTTTTCTGAAATATTAGCATTCACTAGTTTGCGATAAAAATTATACAAAATATTGTCATTATTTTCAACCGAATTCCAAAAAGAGGAGGTTATCAATTCGTCTGTATGTTTTTTTTTGTGTTTGGTACCTCAGAACTTTTGACTGGGTGAACCGATTTTGATGGACCGTCTTTTTTTGTTTGAAAGCTGGTGCTTCCCGTGTGGTCCCATTTTAATTTTCTGAAGATCTGATGCTGATCTTTGGAGATATACAATGGAACTCTTCAAAAATACACGGCAAAGCTGCAGTGATTGCTGCAAACACTTGGTTGTTTATTGTTTATACTATATCATGACGTAACATCACGCCTGTATGCTTTGCGGGGGTACTCAGAAGTGTATAATATACCCAGATTTCGACAGTTAGGTGTGTTAAGTTCCATTTATTGGGGATAAGCCTTATTACCGTGAATGTATTGTTTTTTTTTATTATATTAGAAAGGATGTACTTCAAGGGTGCATTAATGAGAATTTGGTTAGGTTCTGATTACTTATGATCAAGGGATTCATGACAAAGGAACGGAACTCATAAATTCTTAAGAACAAATTAACGGTACTCGGCCGAATCTTATATAGGCTATCCGGATATTTGAGTCACCTATCATATCGTCGTTATTATATGACTTCAAAAATAAGCAGTTTCTCAATTCAATGTTCCCCAATTACTCGAAGATGGCTCGACCGATTTTGTTTTTGTTTTTAAGTTTGAAAGGGTTTACTTCCCAGGTTGTCCCCTAATCATCAAATAAGGATCTGATGATAGAATCCTGGAGAAATAGAGAGACTCTTCAGATTTTATAGGCACACTAGAAGCGATTTGGGTAGTTTTAAGAAGTGTACTTTCTCAAAGTGATCCCATTTAAATTTGATGAAAATCTGATGAAGAACTTCGAAGTTAGGCAACGGAACTCCTCAATAAATGATAGCAAATGTACTGGGATTGCTGAAATCTCATATTACGTTTACACCAGTTCATAACAGAAAATGACGCCGGTACGCTGTGAAGGGGTAAGTACATGTGAACCACTAAAAAATGTAAAAAAAAAACTTTTTTAAATTGTTGCCTTACTTACTAAACGATTTTAATGAGAATTAATTAACTGTTTTTTTAGTGAAAACTTCATAAAGCACTTTTTGGGTAAGCAAAAATCATAGAATTTGCGTGACCGTCACCTAAAGCTTCGTAGCACTTGTAGCCGTTCCGCTACGGCGTAGCACTACTAAGGCATGCGCAGGGCATAACTCGTAGCAGATATAGATTCCTTAGTTTTCACTTTTATCGGGAGTCCCCAAAGACTGCCTTGCATGTTTTTTTTTTGTTTGCACGGCTAACATGGCCATATATTGCACAGGATAGAGAGGTTTGGGTGGTAAGAAACGAGGTATTTGCCCAGCAGTGGGACACTCAACAGGCAAATAGAAAAATCCCCCTTATCCATGTATTTTTCTTCAGATAAACTTCACAAAATAAACGAAATATTTCGTTGCATTGCTTCAAAAATACAGACTCCATATCGTCGCAGTATCTTGGTTATAGAATACTCGAGTAAAATATTTCAAGTGCTTATGTTCAATATTACATTCTTATTGCATTTTGTACATTCCTCTAGTATCTATAATTCAACCGCACGTATTGGAAACAGTGATTTTTATTGCTAGTCGATTGATATGATTGGTATTTCAAGAGTTTTCTGTGTTATTGGACCTGTGAAATATAGGTACCTATGCAGTTTTTATCGAAAAGTTGTACTAGGTAAATATTATAATTATTTGGTAATTCAATCATGTCACTATTTGTTATTAAAGGGTTGTAGGGAATTTGGACTGGACACATTTACCCCTTTTACCCCTATTTGGTTGATGTAATTGATTTTCGGCATTATCACTTTTGTTTATTTATAATATACTAATTGTTACCCACGATTTCGATGTGTAAAAAAAAGGCAGCCAAGTCCTACGCCTGGATATTATCTATCTTCTTGCCAAAAGGTTTCAAACAGACAAACAGTTACACACGTATTTATAATATTTGTTGGTTATAAAAGTACTAAACTAAGTACCTAACTCACAAAACAACAAATATACATATTAATAGCAATAATATAGCTATATTTGTTATTTTGGTAGATAAAATTGAAGAAACAAGGTATTGCAGACTTTGTTTTTTTATTGTTTGTATGTCCAAGAGATAGTACAGACTATTTACTTACCGATCCAAATTCAAATACACTAAAACATTTATTCTTTCTCTTATCTAAACTACAATTCCATACACAAAACAAAAAAAGCAACACAAATCTCACTGATTTCTATCTTTATCGACATTGGTTTACCCTCCCAGCTTATTTCACAAAAACCCTTAGAAATGGAACTTCCACTGTAACACCAGGGATCCTATGTAAATATGGTTGTATGAATGTAAATGTGTTTTAAGTAGATACCATACGCGGTGGGCTTATGTCGTTACCTAAGGTTATTGGTGCTCCTTGGTACGTGCCGCGCGGCACGCCATGTTACAAATAAAAGTGTAAGGGACGGAATTAACGGTACTAGGTTAGAATATAGACGGGCGGTATTAGGATTTCTTTTGGCTGCGTTTGTTTGTTGTAGATTTTCGGGGATGGTTGTATTTGATTTCGATGCGGTTTTTGCATGGACTGAAGAATTTTACTGCTTGGTTTGGGCTACGAGGTTTCAATACGCAATATCTATATTTTTTTAAAATCTTTGACCGCCACTAAACGCACGCACGTGCCCTCCACGCCAAGCCACAATTACATCTACTATTTTGTCACAAATTTATGTCGTTTCGCCTACAGGGCACGCGCTTGCCAAAGGTTGACCAAAAGGTTAAGGAAAAAGTTTAGTTTTATTAATTTTTGATGTCGTGGTGAACCGTATCTTATTTGATCCACTTCTTACGCACCAAATTGGAGTTCTAACCCATCAAATAGCAGTGTAACTTTTTCAAAGTCATGCGTACTTTCTAAGTAGTTTCTTAGACACCACTGATTGATGCTGAAGGGAAACATCGCGAGGAAACCCTGGACTACGGTCTGTAATCGCCAGCCCACACTGAGCAAGCGTGCAAAGAAGTGGCCTTTGCCCGATATTCGGAACATAATAGTCAGAAGATACAAAGTACCGGTACTTTGTATCTCCGTCCATATCTACGTTCTTGCCTTATAAGTTCATTATTAAAATGTTACAATATTCTAATTAAACATGTTTTCCAAATTAAGCACTACCTAATAAAGAAAAAATAACTATCAAAATATTAACGACCGCGATTACACATTCACTATAACAGTGCACGTACCATAAAATCGACCATATATAATTCATAATTGCCCCGTTTGGCCCAGCCCGTAGGCTCTCTTATTAGAAAATATTGCCCGAGCCGGCCACAGCGGGCTTTGCCACAATAATTATGCAGTAACTAGCGCATGTGCTAACGTGTTATGTAACTACATTAACGATTATACATAATGAATTTTCTTTTAACACGTTTAAAGACAAATTGAGTCACGCCTTCACGGGGTGTTAAAGAGGTTTATGCACTCAACACCTACACCATGAAAAATTCTTGGAAGAAAGGATTATATTGTAAACTTTGTCGTTCAAAAAAGAAAACAGGGAATCATATAATTTTGATGTTATATTTACAATCAAAAAGTGCAACAACTACTTTTACTACGTCATAACTTCACGCTTTGTAATCTCTGAAGAGTTAGGCAGAGATGAACTAAACAAGTAGACCAACATCTCAACAGTAATGTTTGTTCGAGCACGTCGATGACATCTCATTCGGTCTACGACATTCATATATTCAACATTCACTAGGCAGTCGTGCGTCATCCACGATCAAGCTAACACTTGTTGTGTAAGTAACAGTGCAAAATACCATTGTAAAAGCAGAATATACGCAGTTAATTTGGAGTCAGATTTTATTCATTTTGGAACCCTGTATCAACCCCATGCCAAAAAATGTTTAAGTCGCATGTAATGGAGGCGAGCAGCGAGCATGTTCGTTGCTGGTTCTGAGAAATGTTTGATGGAAAAACCCTATGACATCAAGCTGGGAATCGGCCCCAAGATCTCACTAGAGCGATATGGCTTCCTTCTACTAACTAAGTTATTTTCCGCGAAACAATATAACACAACTTTTCACAAAACACCGATCCCAAGTCACATAAATTACCCAACGCATAGCAACGTTATCAAAACTAAGAAGAGAGGTTTTATTAAAAATATATTCCTCCAAGATGCAACACAGGGTACAGGCACGCACCACATAAGGGTGAACCCCATAGTACCTACAGTACACGGAGTTTTGTGAATATGCATATTGTCTGGGACGAGAGTCCTAAGAGCACTCCACCCGACTACAATAGGCCGGGCGTAATTTCAAGTTTTTATAGCCTTATTGTGGATGTACCCGTCTACAGTATCTAGACAATAAGTTGTTCTTACTATGTGTAGTAGAGTTTGTTTTTAATTTTAGATAGCGGTTAGTTGACCTTTATTTTGCAGCTTTGTTTAAGTTGACGGGGAATGGATTTATTGTTGTTTATTTTGGAAAAGATGTTTGAAATTAGTCTACCTGTGGGTAGACTAATATTATAAAGCAGAAGAGTTTGTTTGTTTGTTTGTTTGGTTGAACGCGCTAATCTCAAGAAGTCATCATCATCAGCCTATAATGTTCCCACTGCTGGGACACGGCCTCCTCTCAATGAGAGGGAATGGAAGAAGAACTTATCTCAAGAAGTACTGGTTCAAATTGAAAATTATTTTTGTGTTGGATAGTCCATTTATCGAGGAAGGCTTTAGGCTATATAACATCACGCTGCGACCATTAGGAGCGGAGCAGGAATGAAAAATGTTGCAAAAACCGGGGATTTTTTTTTTCCTTTCGTTTTTCTCTCTTATGTGACGCAGACGAAGTTGCGTGGGTCAGCTAGTTATCTGATATACACCAATGAGCAGGCTGCTCAAACATCTATAAAAACCGGGCAAGTGCGAGTTGGACACGCGTGAGATGGTTTCCGTGTCATCGTTGTAGGACTATTATTTGTTATTGTAGCGGCAAAACTCAAAAAGAATATACATTCTTTAAAAAATCAATCTACCTAATTAAAAACTGATCATGGGATACAGTCCGTTGTCAGACAGACGTACAGACGGACGAACGAACAGCGGAGCCTTAATTAATTAATTAACCCTTAATTATAGGACCCGTTTGATTACAAATCAGGTACAGAATCCTAAAAACGAACGTGCTTACGTACATACCAACTATTAATTTTGCGGGCATATTTTTAAAGAATGTGAGCTTTATAGTGAAAGTGGTCTAATATGGGCGGGAAGAATCACTATTCTGATGGACGCAGTAAATAAGAAATTTTAATATTTTTTTTCTCCTACTGTACTGATTAAAATTTCATGTTATTACGTATGTTACCATAGTATTCTGGAACTCATATTTTTATGAAAACGATCATATCTCCTAGTTACAATCGTTATTTCTCGCGAAAATAGCCATACTTAATATTAAAGAAAGTGTTTACATATTAGTAAACGTGACTGTACTTAATTGCCAATGTTTTTCGAAACCAAACCTAAAATAAGAGTTAAAACAATAATATGTAAAAATAGATAAGCAAGAAAGTGCGGCGAAACATTTTACACACACAGTCCACATCGCCACACACACATCACAACGTTGCCAACAGGAATAGTACTCGAAAGCCTGACACTGCCTGACAGTATTGCCACGTTGTGTGCCTATGAGGTTATTGTCTATTTACTGGACAGTAATAATTCAATATAAAGCGTGTGAAACACCAGGAGGTGTGGTGTGGTGGAAGAAGCCGAAAAACACTTGTTCTCCCCATCATTGCGATCATTTTTTTGTTCTACACCATACCTGAGAACCTTCTAGTTACGGAGATATGGGGAGTCAAAATTACAACTTTTTGTTTTTTTTTTTTTAATACAAGTTATTTTTGTAAGATTTTAACATTTAACACCTCCACGACCCCCGTACTATTCAATCCATCAATCAGCACAATGTTTTAAGTGCGTTACATTGAGTTCTACCACAAAACATGATTAATAACCCCAAAAAAAAGTGTTGTTTTCCAGCAATATATTTTGCGTAAAGTTACTTAGTTTGATGTACAGAATGCTTAGTTAACGGGTTTGTGCTGAGGTGGTTTACACCCTGTATATAATTACTATTTATAATGTTTACAAGGGAAACCAAGAAGGTTTCCAACCCTACAAATTCAATTTCAGTAGTGAAACGAACACGATCTCTTATTACAATAACACAAACACGAATGTAATTTGAGACTCACGGCTTTAATAAACACACATGTTCTCTTAAATGTAGGAATCCCATCTCCTGTACTATCTGCACAATAATGGACTCGCACGATGCTTAGTTTGTTTTTAATTTCAGATAACGTCACGCTGAGCAAGGAACTGAGCATAATTTCAAAATGGCGGACGGTTTAAAGAACGGTAAACAAAATGTAAGAATGAATTTACGTGTGTTTTGTTCTAACCGTTTGTAGTGTTGCTATGTTTTAGTTATATATTTTTCACTCCCCCTTTTTCCAATGAGATTTTTTTAGAAAGAGATTAAAAGTGACAGAGAGAGAGAGAGAGATCTTTTGGAATGAAATTCAATTCCCGAAATTCTCGACCCAGAAATACATCTTTCTGGTAACCGCAAAATAAGAATAAGAATAAACGGTCTGAATAATCGTAACAAGTTATATTTTAGCTCTGAAAACAGAGGTCCCTAAACTAGGTTGCTGAATCTTATTTATTTTTAACTTAAAAATAAAAAAATAATAAAATGGCAAAAATCTCAATATCATTTTAGAATTGTCAAGTTTTCTTAAATTTATTGTTTGTGGTTGTGTGTTTTCCCTTTTCTTCTTTAATTCCATTTCCTGCAAAGATCTCTCACAGGATACCCTTTTTTTTTTTAGGTTGGGAAATCATCAAATGTCTTCTCCCACTCTGGGCGGAGCGGGAGGGAGTGTCAGACTTTTACTGACTAAAACCCATCCATGTTCCTTCCTCGCCCTTTATATTCCGGGGCCGCGGTATCTCTTTCGAACAGGCCCGCAACCCCGGCAGGCTTCGGGCCTTGCGGGCCCCTCCCCTAATGCTGACATCTCTTTGAGGCGCGCGTGGAACAATAACGCGACGTCGACACGGCCTGTCGTCGTTAGACGGACGGACGGCTAGCTAGCCCATAGCCAACCGTCCACAGGCCTGCATCTACGGTGGCCGGTAGCCACCACGTGGCTCCCGACGCCCGGTGCGTCTCCCGCGGCGGCCGGGAAGAGAGGCTCTTTCCTTCTCTGGTTCCGCCACCTCCTTCGCTAGCATGACTGCTTCGCAGAAGGAGGTGACAGCTTCCCATTCCGTCTCGCTCCGGACCATGGATTGAACCAGGGCCGGACGCGAGAGGTCACCGCCGCCGATCGCCGCTACGAGGACACGGCGGTGCTCCGCCCACGCAGGGCAGACTTCCACCGTGTGCTCCACCGTGTCTTCCGGTCGATCCTCGCAGTGGAAACACCCGGGCGCGTTTCCTCCCGCCCGATTCGGTGCAGGTACCTCCCGAAGCATCCGTGTCCGGTGAGGACCTGCGTCAGGCGGAAGGTGAGGACACCGTGGCGCCTCTCCAGCCACTCCTCAAAGAGGGGACTTACCGCCACTATCGTGGCGTGCCCTGCACGGGGTTGCGACAGTCGCTCTCTCCATGTCGCCATGAGGTCGCGCTGGAGGTCTGTCCGCAATTTGCCGCGGCAGCGGAGTTTCCCCCCGGCGTAGTACCTCCGCGCGCCACTCATGCAGGCGCGCGAGGACTATCGCCTCCAGATCCCATGGCGGCAATCCGGCAAGCAGGCCCGCCGCCTCGCGGGAGATCGTGCGGTACCCACGGACCATTTTTACGACCACCACTTTCTGGGGCATGTTCAGGTAATGGGCAGCTCGCCGCCTCAAGGAACGCGCCCACACTGGGGCCCCGTAAAGGGCCATGGACCGCACGACCCCCGCATAGAGCCTGCGTCAGGAGGCGTTTGGCCCCCCAAGGTTGAGCAGGAGCCGCCTGAAGGCAGCCCCGGTCCGTTCCAGCCTGGGGGCCAAACGTCGGAAATGTTCCACGAAGTTCCATCGGCTGTCGAGTACGAGTCCCAGGTACTTCAACGTCGACTCGACGCCGATGGATACCCCTCCTACCATCAGTGTGGATCCCGACGGTGGCGCATTCCGAGGCCCATGAAAGCACATGGCCTCGGACTTGTGCAGTGCCACCTCCAGACCCAGTTGCCGAATCCTCTCAGCGACTATCGCAACCCCGCGTGTCATAGTTTCGGCCGCAGCCTCGTGTGACCTCCCCTGTACCAGCACCAGGGTGTCGTCTGCGTAGCAAACGACGCTGACACCACTAGGGAGGTCCACGCGCAGCACCCAGTCGTACCGATGTTCCACAGGGGCGGTCCCAGAACCGATCCCTGTGGGACACCGCACGACATCTCTCGCCGGTTCCATTCTCCGCAGCGACTGGGGTAGATGACGGCCCTGTCCGTCAGGTAGGACACAACGGAGGTGCAGCTCCAGGGCAGGGAGTTGAAGGCGTTGGCGATGTCGAGAGACACCGCCAATACGACTCCGCCCCGGGATATCGCATCCCCCGTCGTGAGGGCTCTCACGCGCATGATTGCGTCCACTGTGGAGCGCCCCTTGCGGAAACCAAACTGGTTCTCCGCAAGATTCGGCCCCATTCCCTCAAGGTGCTCGGCGAGGCGCTTTGCAATCACTCTCTCAAAGAGCTTGCCCACCTCGTCGAGCAGCACGATGGGCCGCAATGCGGATGGAGAGTCCGCAGGGCGCCCCGGCTTTTGGATGAGGACCAGTTTCCCCGTCTTCCAGCGAAGCGGGAACTGGCCTCTCTCCAAGCATGCGCTTAAGAGCCCTTTCAGTCGGGGCCCGAAAGCCTCCGCATCCGAGGCCAGGACCCAGGCTTTGCCAGGCAAGCCGTCGGGTCCCGGGGCGGTAGTTTTGGCCTTGAGCCTTCCTACCGCCACTCTCAGGTCTACCCCAGTCACTTCCGGAGTGTCGTCGTCGTCGCTTGGGTCCTCTTCAGGCACCGCAGGTGGCGGAGCCATAGGTGGGGGCGGATGTTCCCCCCGCGAGGGGAACAGAGCGCTCACCACGTCGTCCACGAGGTCGGGCCGGAGACTCTGCGTCAGCGGGGGGGCCCAGGTGCGGAGTTTATTCCGCACCATCTTGTAAGGGCGCCCCCACGGATCTCGGTCGAGAGTCTCCAGCATCTCCGAGCGGGCCAGTTCTCTGGCCCGCAAGACAGCCTCCCGGAGGGCGGTCTTCGCCGCTCTGTATCCCTCGTACAGCTCCGCCTCAATGGCTGCCGCATCCGGCGGGTGGATGCGCAGCCTGCGATGCCTGGCGTACAGGCGCCGCGCTTCAACACACGCCTCACGCAGAGACGTTATTTCGCGCGACCACCAGTACACCTGACGTCGGGCGCTTCCTGGCCGAACTCGGGGCATTGCCACGTCGCATATGTCAGACATGGCCTCCTGGAACCACTCTGCCTCACTGTTAACGCCGGCCTGTCCGGTGATGTCACCCAGGCCTGCACGATCGAGGTTTCCAGGAGGAGCTCCCGGTCCAGCTGCTTCAGCGCCCAACGCGGACCACTCGGGGCCTGTTGGACTGGCGCGCTTGAGGACTGGGTGGAGACGTCAATCCGGATGTACCGGTGATCGGAATATGTCTCCACCCCCTCCATGACACGCCAGTCAATGACACGCGGCGACAGAGCGGGGCTGGATACCCTTAGGATCATATTTCTGAATAAACCCATTGATAACAAGAAATCCTACTTAAAAACTACTTGAAAACCTACTTACAAAATAAAGATCATTTACCATTTATCATATTTTAATCAGCTTCCAGAATTGTCAGCGCACGCATTCAAAGAGAAACTCTAAGAGAAATTTTCAGTATTTATATTTTCCTTATATTCTAGGTACATTTCTGTTTTACCCAGCAAAGCTTAGTGTATACCAAAGCGTATTTATCAAAAGAGATTTATCTAGCAGATAGCAAGTGAAATAATGGGCATGTTTCCTGATCTGCAGGTGTAGTGCGCAGGCGGTAGGTTAAAATTTCCTGTTAACTATTTTATACTGAGCAGACTTTGTACGATTTGCAGTCCCGGTCCATGTTTATCCTTCTTTATTTTGTGAAAAATATTTCTATGCTGCGTACGTGTAAAGTAATTTTATCTACAGTTTAACTATCTGTTATAGTTTTTTTTAATAAAAACCTTTGTTTTCACGAATATTTTAAGCAACAGGCCAGATTTTACTGTCTTCAAGTTAGTTAGAAAATGTCCAATTTCCTGGCCAAATGCCGTAGAGTATTTCTTTTTATAAACATGCACAACATCACATCTCTATCTTACCGGTAGGGAATTACAGTTGTGATATATGTCCATTTATTTTATTCGTCCATTTATATTAGTCTGTACTATTCCACTGCTGGGCAAAGGCCTCCCCAAATTTATTCCATGTGCTCTTTTCCCGTGCCCCCTCATACCAATTCTCGCAGTACGCATCCAGATCGTCTCGTCACGTCTTTCTGAGCCGCCCTCAGCGGGCGCTCGTCCGTCTTCCGCCAGCCACTGTGTGGAGACTTTTACCCAGCTTATCAAACAACTGGCCAGAATTCGCACCAGATAGAGGGAAGGAAGGATAGGTTTGGAAGGAAAAAGGGGAGGCCTTTGCCCAGCAGTGGGACACACGATAGACTAGGAAAAAAAAAAATTACTTTCAGTTCCACATTCATCCACATCATACCATAACTCACTACCCGACATTAAGCCTCTTTCAGTCCCAACTAACACCTTTTAAATTAATCCAAACTTACTTCCACCAAGTTTCTTTAATCCTAGTACCTCAAGCATGGGCTAATAAATTATCAAGTTAGTCTGCTATACCCATTACGTTAATAAGGCGTAATTAAATAGGCCAAGTCGTGTTTGGTGTTAACAACGGCACGAGACTCAGCTTGTAAGTAATTATGTATAGGTACCTACACCTCGTTTGTGAGCTTATGTTGGTCTAACTAGGTGTTTGTAGTGATAGTAAACAGGGTGGAATTTTTCAATGTCACCTGGAGGGAAAGTACTCGAAATACCAGAGATAGCAAATTTTACTAAAGGGAACATTCCTGTATTTTTATAAAGAAACAAATCTGCTTTCACAGATTTTCACTCGAGAAAACTCGGTATGCTATGGCTGGTCACAGTGGTCATATGCACGATCCAACCTAAGCAAAGAACGGCTGAACCAGAAGATCGACCAGATTAGCTCCTCAACGCACGGTTACTGTAGGTTACTTTAACACGGTGGAATTTTTCAATGCCACCTGGAGGGAAAGTACTCGAAATACTGGAGATAGCAAATTTGCAAAGAAAACATTTCTTTATTTTTAAAAAGAAACAAATCTGCATTCACAGATTTTCACGAGCGTGCCAAGCAATTTTTTGAAAATCTGTGAATGCAGATTTGTTTCTTTATAAAAATAAAGGAATGTTCCCTTTAGTTCAAGTTAGTCGAGTACTTTCCCTCCAGGTGGCATTGAAAAATTCCACCGTGTTAAAGTAACCTACAGTAACCGTGCGTTGAGGAGCTAATCTGGTCGATCTTCTGGTTCAGCCGTTCTTTGATTAGGATGGATCGTACATGGGTGACCAGCCATAGCATACCGAGTTTTCTCCGTACTTTGAAGATTACGTTAAAACTTAGGTCCTGGCTGTCATTTGTAGATCTTTGACAGTCGTTACTGGTAGTCAGTGGCTTAAAATCTGCTGAAGTGTAGTTATAGCCAAGAACATATTCAGAATCTAGCTCATGTATATTTTTTTTGTAAACTATCAAAATAAAATAGTACTGTATACATATCTTATATATAAAATTCTCGTGTCACAATTTTCATTCCCATACTCCTCCGAAACGGCTTGACCGATTCTCATGAAATTTTGTGAGCATATTGAGTTGTTCTGAGAATCGGCCAGCATCTATTTTATATCCCCCTAAATGTTAAGGGTAGTCCACCCCTACATTTATATTTTTTAGTTTTTAGACAAAATTTGTAGTTTTTATTTTTTATGATACAACATACAAAAATACATACAATCCTAAATTTTCATCCTTCTACGATCAACCCTTATTTTTTAATAGCCATTTTTTTTCCGTTCGTTTTTCTCTCTTATGTGACGCAGACGCAGTTGCGTGGGTGAGCTAGTATTATCATATTATTAAGCGTTTAGTAAACAGCTGTATTTTTTTAAATTACTTCAATTAAATATAATTGAAGTAATTTAAAATATTTGCATAGAAGGACAGATTACTTACCTCCATAGAAAACTATGGTTGAATTTAGTATGCTTTAAAAAAAACATGAATAAGTATCATAACTTCATTTTCTAAATAAAACTATGTATTACCGAAACCTAGACAAGTAACATGATAACTAAAACATAATTGATTGGTTCGAATTAATTGCGAGCCTGTAACACACAACGTGACAAGATTACCCTAATCCGTACTCTCGTTAACGAATAAAACATTTACCACGGGCTAAGGGACGTATCATGAATATTAATACTTTACTTTCTCCCGAATACCTGCGCCCTGAAAGTTTATTTCATTAGTGAAACTCTATGGAATGGCCGGTATGCTGTGTTTTGGAGTTTTGCGTGTTATTAACATCAGTTGGGTTCGTTTTAGTTTTGATTCACTGGAAGGTTTGAGTTTTGAACGGTTGTGTTGATTTTTTGGTATAAGTAGGTAATACTTCGTCCCGGGCTGGGTAGTATGGATATTATGTTGTTTTTTTTCGCAGATAATGATAATGATCCTGTTATCCCTTTCTAAGGTGCATTTGAGTGTATCATAAAGGGTGCGGAAGGAATATGGATGGGTTTTAGTCAGTAAAAGTCTGACACTCTATCCCGCTCCACCCAGAGAGGGAGAAGTTATTTGATGATTTCCCATCCGAAAAACATATAAGTAAACACACACATTGGAAAACATCGTGAGGAAACCGGCATGCCTGAGAGATATCTCTCTACGGCATGTAAAACCAAGTCAGAAGCCTATAGGCGGTATAAAACTCTGACAACAGGTTTGGCACTAACCTCACTATAAATAAGAAACAAAGTGAGCCCAGTTATAGTTCAGGGCTTAACCTTTAATAAAAATATCCTAGCGTGCACGAAATTTAATCAACAAATAATTCCACCAAGGAATTTTGTTCGAAACTTGATAATAAAACCAAAAACATGAATCGACTACATAACACCAAAATCAAAAAGATTTCAACATTAAATATTTACCGCAAAATCTCCAGAAAACAATTGACAATCGCGCCGGCTGTCGCACAATCGATGTCATTATTATCACAAACTGCGTTTCATTTCAGTATAATTTGCGCATTATTTCCGCTCAGACAGAAGCTGTGTAAGGATTATCTGTAGGAGACGTCCCGACGGTATCGTCAGTGACTGTAGGCTTAAATTTTCATTATGTTTATTGGATAATTCGCTTCTGAAGCGGCGTGAGCCAAGGAGATAGAGGGGATTGTCAATGCAACACTGAGCATTCCTTAACGCATCACTATCAGAGGTTGGTAGTGCGAAAATTTTGAGTTTGCGTTCGAATTTCTGTTTCCGTGTCCATTGTCATTTTTGTAAGCGTAGGTGGAGGGCTTTTGCAAGGGTGTCTGATCAAAATATGCAATGTATGGTGAAGTAGAGAGTTTGTTCTGTTGTGTTGGGTTTTCTTGGTAGGAGGTTATTGTTTCAATTCATGAAACGCTTTTTTAGGAAGACCGCAGTACCTTTCAGAATATTAAACTGAATCTTGAATTTACCCAGATTATAACTTTTGCTAACTGAAGCAGGCAGATATCGTAAAAAAATCAAATTCATGTATATTAATGACTTTAAGTTATCTTGTTAAAATAATCATAATGGGCTATGATTTGATTGACAAGCGTAACTGTCTATTGAAAACCTCGCGTGAAGTAACATTCTGGGCATGGACTACCGACAGATATCTGTCAATCTTTTTGTAAATCGTTGTGGGAATACTAAAAGCTTTGACAGCGATTGAAACTCTTCTAGGCGAGACTCTTAGCCATAGACTTATCCGATTACAATTAACTAAGAACAAATCACCCCAAAACAGCACTAACAGAGAAGAGAACCCTACCCACATGTACATATAACGACTATATTCGCGTGTTTTTGGTTAACTTTCACTAGTTTATGTCGGCGGCTGGCTGTTTGCCACTACCTGCGTACCTACCAATTACGCAGAGTGTGCTGAACCAATAAATAGTATGTGCAGTTTGTTGGTAACGTGAGGGGCTAGAACCTTAAGCTTTAGAGTAGATCGATCTGTCTAGCAAGTTCAGCATGGTTTCTGCAGGTGGGTTGCTGGGACCTTGATATATGTACTAACTATGAGTAGCTTATGCCTGCACCTTTACTCGCGTAGACCTCGGTAATTCTCAAACGAGATGGTACTACCGGGATAAAAATAATCGCATGTGTTAATCCAAGTTATAAAGTATCTTGTGCCGTAGTAAGAGTAATAAATATCCATCCACCCATCCATCCATCCTCATTAACATTCGCATAGTAAACGGTTTACCATCATGCGAATGTTAAATGCCAGTGACTGTATTGTGAATGTCAGTTAGGCAGTGTAATACTTGCACTGCGAGGATCGGCCGGAGGACACGGTGGAGCACACGGTGGAGGTCTGCCCTGCGTGGGCGGAGCACCACGGTGGCGGCGACCTCTCGAGTCCGGCCCTGGTTCAATCTATGGTTCGGAGCGAGACGGAATGGGGATATAAAAATATTTTTTCATACTGTAAAATATTCGATTCCACTCAAAGTAAATAATTGAACTGATTTAATTAACGATTATACGACCATAACTTTTATTTGTTAATATACCATATTAAGCTTTAAGTCTTTAAAAGGTTTCTTTGATGCCGTCTCAGTAAAGAAACAACAGAAGTTGTTAGTCCAAGTTCAACAATGACCTTAATTCTTTGACTTGAAGACAACGGTAATCAAGAATCTTAGCCTTTTATATCTTAAACAAAAGAAATTGTTATTTAAGAAGAAATTGTTATTTAAGAAAAGAATTGTTATTTAAAAATAAAAGGGATACTTTGCGAGGAACAAGGAATTACGTCAGCGATCCGAAGTAGCATTTTAATAACAGGCAGTTTCACGCTACAATGTCCTTGCAAGCAGGAAATTATTCCATTTTGTATATCCAAATCCCCTTTATTGAATGGCGGAAATAAGAGAATTGGAACTTCGTGTGTCTATTTATTTTGTATTTTGTTTTGTGAGGAGTAGTCGATTGGAGTAATTGAGTAACTGTTATGTTAGGTTGAAATAGAAATAATAGTTTGAACTTATTCAAAAGAGTGTATGATGATAGTAAAAAAAAGTTGAATACTACTTTCTACCTTGACCACCACTAAACTACACGCAAGTGAAAGTAAAAAAAAAGTCGAACAAAAAATCGGCTTCTTATTGTTATATTACGGAACGCTAATGGGCTTATAGAATTGTTCGTGAATCCCACTACCCTTTTTTTTTTTTTTTTTTTTAAGGATGGGAAATCATCAAATGACTTCTCCCACTCTGGGCGGAGCGGGAGGGAGTGTCAGACTCTTACTGACTAAAACCCATCCATGTTCCTTCCTCGCCTTTTACGTTCCGGGGCCGCGGTATCGCTTTCGAACAGGCCCGCAACCCCGGAATCCCACTACCCTTGAGTGACCCTTGGAGACCACTCTTTAAGATAAGTTAAGATAAGATAAGATATATTTATTTCTGAGTATATGGTACATTAAGATCTTAAAATTAGTCAGTCAGTCAGTGTGTGTTAGTCTTGTAATTAGTCTTTACATACCGAGCTACCACCGTGTCTCGAAAAGCACGGTAAGCCGTTGGTCCCGGCTGTCATTTTTACATCTTTGTGAGTCGTAACGGGTATCCAGAGCACTAGTGACTTTAGCTTTAGCGTTTAGATAACTAATATCTAAAATCATTCTTGTTAGAATCATTAGTGCCGACGTCAAAACCTTTTATTTAACCCAATCAATAAAGCAAGTCTTTATTAACAGCTCATAAGATTGCCCCGATAATACTGACCTAAGAATATTGTAGGCGCAACATTTTGGAGGCGCTTGGGTCACGTATTAATAACGAATTTGGGTCTAGCCGAGTGAGCAGCAAGTGACCCGTTTTCTTTAGTTATCATCAGCTAAGGCTAAGAAAATCTAGTCTTATACAAGGTGTAAACCACCTCATCACGAAGCCGTCAACCAAGCATTCTGTACATCAAACTAAGTAACTTTATGCAAAAAATATTTTTGGGGTGAAAAATCATATTTTGAAGTAGAACGCAATGTAACGCACTTAAAACATGGTGCTGGTGGATGGATTGAATAATATGGGGGTCGTAGACGTGTTTCAAGTAAAAATCTTACAATAAAAAAAGTTTGAACTTTGACCCCCAATATCTCCGTAACTAGAAGGTTCCCAGGTATGGTATGGCAAAAAAATGATCGTTGTCATTGCGATTGGAGGATTGGAGAATATGTGCCTTTCGGCTTCATGAAGAGGTGTTTTACACCTTTTATTTTCGTATGAGCTTCTTTCGTATTTAGGAAAGTAAGAATACTGCAAGGTCAACGTGATGCGAATAGATAAGATGATAGGCAGTTTTAGGTCTAGAATGTTAAACAACATTGTCAGGAAATCACAATTTGCACTTGATTTCACTAAGTATGTATACAGGGTGTAAACAACGTCATCACGAAGCCGTCAATCAAGCATTCTGTACATCATACTATACTTAGTATGATGTACAGAATGCTTGACATGATATTTTAGCCCAAAAAAAGAAATCGTTACCCGGCTCAAATTTTTGGGTGAAGTTACTACTTCACCCAAAAATTTGAGCCGGGTAACGATTTCTTTTTTTGGGCTAAAATATCATGTTTTGTGGTAGAACTCAAGGTAACGCACTTAAAACATTGTGCTGATGGATGGATTGAATAGTGCGGGGGTCGTGGGGGTGTTTAAAGTATAAATTTTACAGTAAAAAAAGTAAGTATTTAAAAAAACCTTGTCTAAAGGTTGGAACTTTGACCCCCAATATCTCCGTAATTAGAATGTTCCCAGGTATGGTGTAGAACAAAAAATAATCGCAATGATGGGGAGAACAAGTGGCATTCGGCTTCGTTGATGTTATATTTTTTACACCCTTTATACATTAAGTACAGTTAATTAAGCTTCTACATGAATTTGAATTTGAAATAGACAGATTAGCATGCGGGGCCCAATTCTTCTTAAAACATATTCATTCTTCTGCCCTTCCACCTCTTCTGCTAGCCTTAACATTTTCCAATGAAAAGTGTAGTATAATTATATAGAATGCCAGCCAAAACATAAAAAAAACCTTAACAAATCGCTTCATATTTAAATTCATATAAACCACTCAAACAAATTGCAATCTAAGAATATAATATCCTGAAACGGCTCGGCACAAATGACAAATATCCTTAAACAGTCACGAGGTCGCAGATGGCCCGGATATTTTAGTAAATGAGGCCTACGTTTGTGATGGAGCTCCGAAATTAGATGTAGATGTTTGGACGTCAGTTGAAATGGAGAAGGCGTCGCGCGTCGTAGGAAGAATAGTTGGTACAGCCGTAGCGTGAGGAGGTAGTTTTTGGCAACTTGTGCAGTGCCCTGCATGATCTGACCTCTCCCCTCTTGATTCCTGTAATTCCTCTCTTCAAAACAGGGAACTGACTGTACCACAAGAATAATTCTCATTTTCAGTAATGCTAAGCGACACCTAATCTGCTAGCGCCTGAATAAAACTATCTGTTGGATTTTCAAATTCCGCCTAGTGTCGATACTTGGAATTTGAAAAGTGCCATAATACAGTTAACCATATTGAAATGGTCGTATATGACTGTGATGAATGTTAGTTCTTTATTTGGGTGAATGAGAATATGAGATATTAAGCAGAACTATACAAGTGCCTGTAAATACGACATTCGCTACCCAATCTGTACTTTAGGATTTCCCCATTTTCCTGCCCATGAACTAAAACCAGTAAAACCTACACCCAATCTTGACCATCACCTTGCCGCGTCCACACCAAACTTCCCTTCCCACCTCCCATACCTCCGTATGCGACACGACTGCCCATCTGTCACAGTGTAACCGGGACGCAGTAAATTACTCGCCTTCATCATCCCTCGGGCTACTGACCTGACGCTGTCGCACCCAACTCTTGGGAGGCTGTGGCTTTTATTTAACATGAACAATGTTGCAGGATAAGTGTCAAGGATTGTGTGTGGACGTCTCTTTGCTTTGTTGGTGGCTGTCTGAAAGTACGGATGAGGATTTTGATGTTGTATCTATAAGTAAACATATTTATAGATACAGCATCAACATCCTCATCCGTGCCTGAACAAGGCATAGTGTATTATGGGGTGCAGCTGTCACTGTGTGATTCTGTAAGACCTTCTAAACTTCGAATCTGAATTCGCTGTGAGTTTCTTGATTGGCATTAAAACTCGGTTGATAATTCGAATTTACACTAGCGCCACCCTTGCGAGCGTGTCAGCGAGTTGAACTAAATTAACACGGAGATTTTGACAGATGAAGTCTGAGATGACGTAAGAACACAGAGCATCTATATATACGGGAAACGTAAGAAGCGGCATTCAGTAAGGTAATTCCCCCGTCACTTCCCGTGACTAGGTGATGACTTACAGAATGCAAAATCAAGGTCATTTTGAACCTTACGCGAAATGAGAGTGAATAGTGATGTGAGATGCGAGTTGTTGTTAGAATTTTACAGAATCGACCGACAGGAGTTATTGACGACTGACATTTGTGACGTTTTCGGGTTCTCAAAAGTGCAGGTAGTTGCGCAAGAAGGCAAATAAGATAAGATCATGTTTAGGTAACTAAGCTCAAAGATAAATTAGAGATAATTCTTTAATCAATACATCGCTACCTACAACAGACGTAGTCACACATAATGATCACTCTTAACCTTTACGACATAATGACTCTCTCACTTAACTAGATCCAGCCACCTACACTACGCACATGATAGATAGTTCTACGAAATAACATTGACTTTCGACTTTCATAAGAAGTCGGAACATTATTTATGAAGTAAGGTCGTCATAATATTATGATACAGTTCTCTTTATTTATGACCGAGAAACGATATGATATTTGTCTTACTTTCATTAATATGAAACAGTTTCGTTGTACGGTAATATCAAATATACTGGGTTGTTTTGCCTTATCGATATACGTAAGCAAATAACAATAAGAAAATTGATTTATTGTTTCTGGTGGCAAGAAAATCTACTCTCTCAAATCTTTTTTTAAATATGTTAGATATTTCAAAACCTAATACTTTTTAACTTTACGACTTTAGCTACTTTGAAAAACAAGCCTCTGCAGAACTGTGGAAAAGACAAAGTCAACGTTTTTAATTTGTTATACATTAACATAGGTTTAAAAGTTGTTAATATAAAAATATTATGAGATCTTTATGTTATGCAGTCTGCAGCATACAAATATTAACAAAAAAATAATAGATTTTTTTGAGTGAAAAAGGTTAATAATTGCTATAAAAGTTTTAAAATACCAGTACTTTTAAGAACTCGAATAAGTTTATTGTCTGGTCACTCATATGAAACGATGGATGGAGGATGGAGGTTTATTGTGTGAGGAATGATTCCTCACACAATAAACCTACTTGCTGAATAAATATCATTTATCATTTAAAAGAACAAGGAGTAAATGATAGCGTGACAATTGACAGAAGAGAATGGAAGGAAAAACGTGTTGCGCAGACAACCGACCCCAAGTAACATGGGACTAGGACAGGCAAGTGATGTCTGTCTGGACCGTCATACTGAGCGGCTGAATTCGTTGATAAACTCAGTAGAAATAGTTTGAAAAACGTAGTTGTAAAACCACTATGATTTTCAAACTTTTACACATATCCTAATAAAACTTATTATAAATGCGAAAGTTTGTTGGCACGCATATATGGATGGATGTTTGTTAATCTTCCACTCTGAATGAATTTGGATGATTTTTGCACACAGATAGTTTCCTTACCCTTTTTTTTTTTGGGATGAGAAATCATCAAATGACTTCTCCCACTCTGGGCGGAGCGGGAGGGAGTGTCAGACTCTTACTGACTAAAACCCATCCATGTACCTTCCTCGCCCTTTAGGTTCCGGGACCGCGGTATCTCTTTCGAATAGGCTCGCAACCCCGGCAGGCTTTGGCCCTTGCGGGCCCCTCCCCTTATGCTGACATATCTTTGAGACGCGCGTGGAACACGGACGCGCCGTCGACACGGCCTGCCAGCCTGGATTAAAACATATAGAATACTATTTTTAGCCCCGGTAGTAAGATCCCATAGGACAATTATCATACTTAACGCGGGCGAAGCCGCTGGCAGAACCTAGTAATAAGGTTATGTTGTTAGGCTGTAGTGTTAGGTCTATTTATGCGTTATTCACATCCAAAGCAAGATTCACAATACAAACTAATTAAGAAAATGAACTTCTTTTCAATTTAATTTGATTATTCAGACTACAATACTGCCGTCATTAGAAAGAAGGCCGTAACTACGTCAACGTTGATTCCGAGATAATTGAAGTTTTATCTAAAACGGAGGCCCGCGGTTTACTTAATGGTTTTAGTTAGTGATGCTTATTTTATAAAACGTCAAAAAATATAGGCTATATGTTGAACCATAATTTATTTAAAATCAGACATGCGTATTCATTTTATTTTATTTTTGCCCTTTTGTCTTAGCAAAAAAATAATTATAATTTGTGAAATACTTATCTGAAAGGGCGTAATTGCGTAGAATGTAATTACGGCTTAGCTTGGTTTGGCATGGCATCTGAATGAGGAAGCTTTCCTTCAAAATACTTATGTAAAAAGCCCTTATTGCGTAGTTAGGCCTTTTTCTAGTAGTAAATTTATTTAATATTTAAAGCTTAACAATATTTAATTGGTAATTGCGGCCTTCCAGACTAGAATTACGAAAATACTAACAAAAAAAGCCGTTATTGTGTAATTAAGGCTTTTCAGATTCAAAAACCATAATTTATGTCGTAGTTAGGGCTAAAATGCTTATGCTATCTTTGATCTCATACGAGATACAGCTTTGTGAGTAAGACCACAAGATAGCATTTTCTTTGCTGATTCCAAATATGGTTATAACTCATTTTTGTCAAAATTGTTAGTTACGGCCTTCTTTGTTATGACGGCAGAATAAAAGTAAACAGAACAAGCCGCGAAGTTTGTAGATTTTAAAAACAAAGTTGTGCGCTGGCGTGAAACTGCCAGAAAACTTAAAAGCTGGTTAAGCCAGTGTACGTACGGGGATGTAATTTAGCTTGTTGAATTATGACATGCTGCGTTATTTATTTATTTTTAATAGATTCTAGGTAATACAGATATTTTAACACGTTTTTATTTGCTTCACCTAAAACTAAATATGTAATAAAATCTAACATTTAATTTTGGCCCACTTTCCTTTCGCCGATTGAGCTGAAATTATGCATACATGTTTAGTTTAAAAGACAATGCATCATTCGTAATTCTAAATCCAGTGACGGACTCTCAAAGATGGCAGACTAGTTATTTTGTGCATATCCATGATACGGCTATCAAATGAAAGAGTTTACGAAAAACGAGTGAACACAAAAAAAAAAAAAAATTTTAATGATTAGATTTTACTTAAGGCACAATTCCGATTATGACCACGACATAAATACAGCTCACCTCAGGTTTGATCACTCATTTTAAATAAATTTCCACACGTACTCATCTTTTATCAGATTTCCATAACGAGGACACGAGATTCCTTAAAGATGTATCAACACACCGAGAACCACCAACCTGACACTGGCATCGATCACAATATCAATACAGCAACACAAACAACAGTTTTAGTTTATAGCTCGTCGCATATTGCTGGCTGTAATATCAGCCCGTATATTGTGCCCCGTAAGCCGACATCAGACAACACCTTGGCAGGCACTCCTGCAAAATTGGAAGAGAAAATAAACTGGAAAGTTCACGTTCACTACAAGATTACACCTGAGAAGGATGCAAACATGATTTCGGGAGGTGATGTCGGGAGGTGATGTCGGGAGTGTAAGGCTGGCCTTAGTTTTAGTCGGATAGACAATGTCAAGGTAACGACAAGCTGATAGGTTTTTTGATCAATTATTATTATTATTTATTTATTTGTATTTGAGCAAACAAGGACCAACTAAAAAACATAAAATAATGCAATACAAATACATACTATCAAACACAGTCACAATACAATTTAAAAATTAATTTCCAAAAAAATGTTGTCGAATAACAATATTAACGAAAGAGAAAATGTGTTTTTAGTAAATTATATTGTTTTGAATAAATGCAGTTCCATATCCGCCAGACACTCGGGTTTTTTTAGTTTTTATATTTTTTTTATCAATCAATCAATATCAATCAATATTCTTTATTTGTAAACACAGGTTACAGCAGTGTGCAAGATGGTACATTAAATACATATTAAAGTGTCTCTATGTTTTGCCATTTGGCGTACAAATATACATTTATAGGAGGGTTTTGACAATCAAGTAAATTTATCTAAAGGTAAAGGTATTATAAAGGGGTAAAAGTTTAATTAGCATAATATGTATCAATTCTAATAAAATGCATTCGTTAATGTCAATATTCAATTAAATACAATAATCCATATAAAAAATGAAAAATAGTTAGATGTCAATAAATTGCGGTTTTGCCAATCAAGTAAATTAATCTTTAGTAATTCTTTTAGTAATTCTTTTATTTTTTGTCTTCAAGAAAATAATCATATTTAATTTTTAAATAACCCATACAGAGTGGAGAAGACAATACGACAATAAATGAAAACACGCGTAATAATAGTTCATAGGAATAATTCTACACAATTAAAAAAACCCAAAACCGAAATTAAAAAAAAAGAAAAACAGACAAAATCTAACTCGAAGGATACTCTTTATGACTCTTATTGGCCTGGTTTAAGGTCTAATTTGCAGTAAATCAAATTAGCGAAAGTTTTTAAATAACGAGTTGGCAAGGGGTCGTTAACCTGTTAGTGCTTCCTTAAAATCAGATACATCATGTAGCAAATGTTGAAGGTGAAAAATAATTTCCTGTGACTAAACTACTTGATATTTTCAAACGATTTTTTTTTTGTATGTTAGGAACGTCTTGAGGTATGCGTAGTTTAATTTATTGTCGTATTGTCATCACCACCCTGTATAAGTTAGACAACAAAAATGGACTAAAGGAACCCTGAACTTTATGTTAAAGTTACAAAAAAGTAAAGAACAAGAACAAAACTTTGCCCAAGTTTCTCAGCTATCACATGACACGTTTCCACCAAGTTGGGTAACGTTCACTTTACGTTAGAATCAAAGCGATGCTCCGAGGTAGTTGCCGGAAAATTACTTGTAAATAATAAAGAGAATTCGGGCCTCACACTGAAACCTTTTTTCTTGGTAATGTTATCTCTTTCAGCGCGTTGCGTGCGCTGTTTCCAAAGTTGTTTATCTATTGTGTATTTGTAGGTGATGATTTAATTTATTTAGGTTTTCTTTTAGATATAAATTGATAGTGCTTTATAGTTGATAGTTCTTTATAGTAATTAAATCCGGGGACAGCAAAGACACCAACAATTATAGGCCCGTATCCGTGTTGCCGGTTTTCAGCAAGGTGTTTGAAAAGATAATGTTCAATCAAATGCTTAACCGTTTTAACACCAATAAAATCTTACACAAACACAGTGTGACAGTGTGGTATCATTACGATAATGTTTTTGTTCTACATCATACCTGGGAACCTGCTAGTTACGGAAATAGTGGGGATCAAATTTACAACTCTTTGACAAGTTTTTTTTTTAATACAAGTTTTTATTGCCAGATTTTTAAATACCTCCACAAACCCTGCACTATTCAATCCATCCATCAACACAATGTTTTGAGTGCGTTATATTAAGTTATACCCCAAAACGTGATTTTTGACCCCTAAAAAAAAGTCGTTTCCCAGCAATATTTTTTGCGTAAAGTTACTTAGTTCGATGTACAGAATGCTAGGTTGACGGTTTCGTGATGAGGTGGTTTAAACCCTGTAATAAACAATGTACGAGAATAATACTAATCTATTCTTAACAACAAATTGCAAAAATACATTGTTCTTAAAACCCATAACGAATCTCTAGAGTCACTATCAATTTTTACTGAAGCTGAAAATATCTACATTTGAAATTCATCGCACTATAAAACTTGATTTAAAATTCGTAGCATGCACTTAACCCGTTATTCACAAGTGCAAATGCACCGAAATCTTTTGATGGAGAATGTCGTAGTGATATTTTGTTTATGTATTTTTGAAATATAACTAGTTGAATGAGTTATTGACTTCATTGACTTTGAAGACAAAAAAAGTTTTGATTGAGTGCTCCGCTGCGTGTCCCGGGTTCGATCCTCGCACGGAACAAATATATGTTTACCTAACGTGTTCTGGCTGGCCGGTATCTGGCTGTTTGTGTATGTGAGTTTAAATTTTTGTAAACGCAGCCACGTTAAAGGAAAAAAATCTAGTGTGGGGCAACTTTAAAAAAGAAAGATAGTTTAGAAGGTTTTAATAATTTCCAGTTCCTGATTATTTTAGTGCAGTTACTTACACGTACATTCTACTTTACTATAAAACTGTAGTTATAAAATTATTAACATTCTCATAGCTCGACGGCAAAAATAAACTAAAGCAGACTGGTTGAAAATGCCCATATTATGTGAGTTTATTAAATTGCTTTTATATTTTCAAAAAACATAAGTAGAGATGACGACTCTCAACGTGGCTCAATCTACTAAAAAACAATAGCCATTTAAATATTCCACACATCAGTCACAATCCGTGTACTAATTACGTTAATTTTGCGTGACTCCGTCAACCGTTCCGCGATAATTGTCAAACAATTAAGTACCTTTCCCCACAGGGAAACTGCTGTATTCTTTACGAGGTGATTTAATTTAACCACCAATGAATTTGTGGTGTACAAGTACAAGTAGGTTAATAAATCTTGTTTTTTTTTGTAATCAATGTTGAGGCTAAATTTTAGATCTTTACTATCTAACCAAGTTGCAACAATCATTTATTAGACCAGTTATGGCATTTCCCAGGCCGTCCTACTCGAGGTACACCAATATTTATACCGGATTATGGGACTTCTGAGGCCCTAGCATAAGCGAGTAACAGAACACGTCAATTTTAAATTAAAATTCTCCTTTCACTTATCTATACTTCTATACTATACAGGGTGTCTCATTCAAATCGGTCAGTATGGGAAAGTCTGAAACTATAAGACATACGAAGATCTGTTCTGAGGAACCATGTCATCGATTTTAATAACAAGAAAAACTGCATTCATACATTTTAAAAATCATCTGTACTCCGTTTGGGAATCGAACCCGGTTATTTTGAAAAAAAAAACATACACTATTTCTATTTAGATATCGATTGTGTAGGTTTAAAGCAGTAAATGTCTGTATGAAACATGATGTCTGAAATGAATAAAATGCATTGTTTCCACATACTTTAATTTATTTTAGTAGGTGCTTGAACTGATCACGTTTACAATATTAAACAAGTTCAGGTATTTAAAATTGTCTCAATGGTTGTTTGTACCTCTTTGCTGATGTTGCAACTTGATACATACACCTCTTCACATACATATGACATTGGCATTGCATTAAACCATTCCGGAAGTTTTGTTATCTGCGATAATATTATCTAACTAGCTTCTGCCAGCGGCTTCGCCCGCGTGAAGTTTCAAAATTGGGGTTGAGTGAGAATATTATAAACGTAAGAGTAAACAAATATAATAATAACAAATCTCCGAACTGCTAAGCTATCGGGAGTTACACGTGTTATTGTGAGTCAACTATAAAAGATAGACATATGCTGTCTTGGGATATTTTTTATATAATTTTATGTGGAATATTTCCGTTATACATGATTTCTATGTAGCTTTAACCATTAAGGCTGCACACGCGACGGAAGCTAAAAAAACCAAGTAACTTCTCCCGTTTTCCCAACATTTCCTTTCACTGCTCTGCTCCTATTAATGGTAGCGTGATGAAAAGTATACTATTACCTGCTCAGGAGTATGTAAAATAATTGTACCAAGTTTCGTTAAAATCCGTCGAGTAGTTTTTTTTTCTATAAATAACATACAGACAGACAGACAGACAGACAGACAGACAGAAAGACAGACAGACAGACAAAAATTTTACTGATTGCATTTTTGGCATCAGTATCGATCACTAATCACCCCCCGATAGTTATTTTGTAAATATATTTCATGTACAGAATTGACCTCTCTACAGATTTATTATAAGTATAGATATCGTGTTGAATATTGTATTGAAAAAGGCGGTGGTCACTTCGAGCACCTACTAAAATAAATTAAAGTATGTGGAAACAATGCATTTTATTCATTTTAGACATCATGTTTCATACAGACATTTACTGCTTAAGACCTACACAATCGATATCTAAATAGAAATAGTGTCGGTTTTTTTTTTCAGAATAACCGGGTTCGATTCCCGAACGGAGTACAGATGATTTTTAAAAGGTATGAATGCAGTTTTTCTTGTTATTAAAATCGATGACATGGTTCCTCAGAACAGATCTTGGTATGTCTTATACTTTCAGACTTTCCCATACTGACCGATTTGAATGAGACACCCTGTATATAATATTACTAGCGGACGTCACGCGGTTTCACACGCGTAATTCCCGTTCCCGTGGGAGTATGGGGATAAAATATATCCTATGTTACTCGTGGATAATGTAGCTTTCGAATGGTGGAAGAATTTTTAAAAACGGTCCAGTAGTTTTTAAGCCTATTCATTACAAACAAACAAACAAACAAAGTTTACCTCTTTATAATATTAGTGTAGATAAAGCAGAAGAGTTTGTTTGTTTGTTTGGTTGAACGCGCTAATCTCAGGAACTACTGAGTCGAATTGAAAAATTATTTTTGCGTTGAATAGACCATTTATCGAGGAAGGCTACAGGCTATATAACATCACGCTATGACCATAAGGAGCAGAGCAGGAATTAAAAATGTTGCAAAAACGGGTTCTTTTTTTTCCTTTCGTTTTTCTCTCTTGTGTGACGCAGACGAAGTTGCGTGGGTCAGCTAGTTTAAAATAATTTCATCATTTTAAGAATTTATTCCAACCTATCTACAGGTGATACAGGCTGTGCTTGTTGCAAACAATGTATCTAAATGCTATTAATAGGGTAGACGATAAAAAAAATCTAATAAGATTTAGTCAGGTAGATTATTAAAAAATATTTGACCCGTATTTTTTCTTTTGTTACGTAAATCAAAATTGACGAAGATACGACATTTTAAAATTCCTAAACGCCTAGGTATAATTTACAGCTAGTTTTGACGTCACGAGCCCCCACTCCCGAGTTTTGATGTGTTTTATCTTTGTCAATATTAATTGATTTACAAAAATAAAAAAATACGTGTCCATTATTTTTCAATAATCTAACTGACGGACTAAATAAATTTATATTTTTTGGTACTGTCGTCATGCCTATTGTATTTTAGATAAAAAAACCTTTTTTGCAAAAAATTAAAAAGACTTATTTTTCACTTTTTGTGGTTTTGGAAGTCGGTTTTTTTTTTGAAAAATTGTTTTTATTTTTCACTTTAAGTCGTGCACATGTGCTTACCCCTTCACAGCGTACCGGTATGGTGTTATGTTATGAACTGGTTTAAACAACAGACACACGTGAGATTTCAGCAATCCCAGTCCATTTGCTATCATTTATTGAGGAGTTCCGTTGGCTATCTCCGAAGTTCTTCATCAGATCTTCACCAAATCGAAATGGGACCACTTTAGGAAAGTGCACTTCCAAAAACTACCCTAATCGCATCAAGTGTGCCTATTAAATTTGAAGAGTTCTCTTTATTTCTCCGGGATCTCATCATATATCAGATATTAATATATTTAGGCGAGTCGAGAATAGAGTTCGTATCTAGAACCACAAAGTACCCGAAAATCCCAGTTTCCTGTTTTTACAGCAACCGATATCACGAAACTATATATGGAAGGGTCAGAAAGCCGATTATAGGTCGCCTTAGGAACGGAAAGTATTGAGAGGACAACCCATGCATTCCTATGTATTTAGGTTTATTATTTATCTGTGACCTGTTATTTTATAGTCTTACATTATTAATACTCTGTGGCTCTCTCTGTCACCTCAGCCTGCAATGTTAAGATGTAATTTTCATGTGTTTCTTATTAATACATTATATCAAAGTACAATGTGGTTTTGGAACAATAATATTCAACATAATAAATAAAAGTTATGGGCCCAGTCCCAACGAAAGTGAACAAACAGGAATCTATGGTACGATTATGAAATTTTTACTCGATAGAATCAAAGTAAGAAAAAACTAAGATGGAGTCCGTAAAGTATAAGATAGAACCATTCTGCGGAAAAAACTTTGCTACGTGGGCGTTTCGCATGAAAAGTATTCTCACTGAAAATGATTGCATAGAGGCAATTCAGAGTGAACATGGAGATGAAGATGAAGTTAAAAATAAGAAACTCGAGTCAAGGGCGCAGGCATTACTAATTGCCGGTGTGGCGGACTCCCACATTGATTATATGAAGAAAAGTTCGGCCTATCTTATGTGGAAAAGTTTAGAGGAAAATTTTATGAAAAAGAGTACTGTTGGGACTTTGTTTCTAAGGCGAAAATTATCGGAAATAAAGTATAATGAAAAGAAGGCTCTTCAAGACCACTTACTAGAGATTGAAGGAATATTCAATGAATTAGAAGGAGCTGAGGTTAAATTATCTGAAGAAGAAAAAATAAACTATTTGTTACTATCAATGCCAGAAAGTTATAATATAGTAATCTCATCGCTTGAAACCCAGAGTGAGATAACATACATTTTTGCAAAGAGAAGGTTACTGGCAGAAGACGAGAGGCGCCAAGGGCAGATTAAAAAGGCAGATACAAATCCACAAGCAGCATTTAATTGTTACACCTGCGGGAAACCGGGACATAAGAAATTCCAATGTAGAATGAATAGAGGACGTGGATACCATGCAGTTCGAGGACAAGGTCGACAGGAAAATATAGGTCAAGGAGATACCGGACAAGGAAATAATAACAGACCACAAGATAATACCAGGCAAGGATACGACACGAGACAACGTGGAAGAGGAAGTAACTGGAGAAATGGGTATAGACGAGGCAATGGATATGGCAACCGAGGAGACAACTGGACAAGAGGACAAAGTGATGCAAATTTAGCAGGTAACAATACAGTACAGAACAATGCATTCCTGAGCTATGGACAGCGAGGTAATATATCCAATGATAATAATTATAAGATAGAGTTTTGTGTAGATTCTGGATGTACTGACCATTTAATTAATACAAAAGAACATTTTGAAAATTATCTTGAACTAAAGGTTCCAATTAAAATTGCTGCGGCTAAGAATGGAATAAATTTAGAAGCTATAGGAGTTGGTAATTTGCAAGTAAAAAGTAGAGTAGGTACAAAGGAAAATGAGTGTTATATAAGTAATGTTTTGTATGTACCAGAATTAAGAAAAAATTTATTAAGTGTATCTAAAATGGAAAGTGCAGGTATGAAAGTAGTATTCAATCAAGGAAAAGTAAGAGTGTACACACATGACAATTTATTATTAATTGGAGATAAACATAAAACATTATATACTGTGCATCTTGAAACTAATGGTAAAACATGTAATTTTACTTGTAAAACAAAAGAAGATGAGATTGAATTATGGCATAGGAGGTTTGACCATTTAGGTAATGCTAATTTGAATTTATTAGTCAAGAAAAATATGGTTGATGGTTTATCAGGATTAAAAAATAAAACAATAGAAAATGACTTATGTGAACCATGTGTATTAGGTAAACATTGTAGACAGCCATTTAATAAACCAGGGTATAGAGCTAGACGACCCTTAGAACTTGTACACACTGATGTTTGTGGGCCAATCTCTCCAAGTACATATGATGAGAAAAAATATTTTGTAACATTCATTGACGATTTCACACACTTTACAATGGTTTACTTAATGAGAAATAAATCAGAGGTTTTTGATAATTTTAAACATTATTACTATTTGGTAACAAATCATTTTAATATTAATCTATATAAATTGCGATTAGACAATGGGCGTGAATATCTCTCTAATGATTTTAAAGACTTTTGTAATAGGAATGGCATAGTCATGCAACATACAGTAGCATATAACCCAGAGATGAATGGTGTGGCTGAACGCATGAACAGGACACTTATGGACAAAGCACGGACTATGTTAATTGATTCTGAAATGAAAAAGGAATTTTGGGGAGAAGCTGTATTATTCTCAGCGTATGTGACTAACCGTAGCCCAGTTTCAGGAAGAGAGCAGACTCCTAGTGAACTATGGGAAAATAGGAAGCCTGATGTGTCAAATTTAAGAATTTTTGGATGTACTGCATATAATCATGTACCGAAGGAATTAAGGAAAAAGCTTGATGATAAAGGTAAGAAGATGATAATGATAGGATATGCTATTGGCGGATATAAACTCTATGATGAAGAAACAGGATCAGTTGTCATCGCGAGAAATGTTGTTTTTGATGAGAAAAGAAAAAATACTGAGAAGAATGTTTACTTACCTAGATATGATGAATACGAAGACACAAGAAAATCTGAAAAAGAACTTACAAATAAAATAAATGAGGAAAGTATTGAAGAAATAGAACATGACAGAAACTTTAGTAAAGAAAAGAAATTTAGTAACCAAGAAAAATTAAGCATAGAAAAAGAAGATACAGAGAGTCAAGAAACAGGAAGAGTAAGAAGACAATCTAAGAAACCTACATGGCAAGAAGACTATGTAATGAATTTTGAAGATGACATTGATGCATTTTATGCTTTATTTTGTGAAGAGGACAATATCCCACACACCTATGAAGAAATAAAAGGAAGAGAAGATGAAAAGGAATGGATGACAGCCGTAAGAGAAGAATTAAAAGTATTAAACGAAAGTGAAACTTTTGAAGTAACCCAAAGACCAGAAGACCAGAAAATATTAGATGCAAAATGGGTTTTTACAAAGAAGAATACAGGAACAGACAGTATCTGTAAAGCAAGATTAGTAGTGAGAGGATTTCAACAAGAAGGTCAATTTGAAGATATTTACTCACCAGTATTAAGAATGCAAACTTTAAGAACTCTTTTATCAGTGGCTGCTAACAAAGATTATCATATTAGTCAGATGGATGTGAAAGGAGCATTTTTGTATGGGCGCATAGATGAAGAGGTATTCCTTGAACCACCAGAAGGTATGAACATCAAGTCAGGATTGGTACTCAAGTTGAAAAAGTCCTTATATGGCCTAAAAAAATCACCAAAATATTGGTATGAAAAATTCAATGAGACTATAACATCTTATGGTTTTATAAGATCAAATAATGACTATTGCTTGTATACTAAAGGGGAGTTATACTTACTTCTTTATGTTGATGATTTATTAATTTTTGGTTCAAGTCTGAGAGATATAGATAATGTTAAATGTTTCCTTAAAACTCAATTTAGAATGAAAGATTTAGGTAATGACAATTTACTGTATTTAGGTATTTCTATTAAAAGGACATCTGAAGGGATTTATATTGACCAATCAAACTATTTGATTAATGTTTTAAAAAGATTCAACATGCAAGACTGTAAGGGGTGTGATACGCCAATGGATGCAAATTTTAAGTATGATGAAAATTCTGAAATTGATTTATCTTTAGAAAAACAATGTCGTTCATTGATAGGTTCACTCATGTATGCAACTATAGGTTCAAGACCTGATTTAGCTGCATCTGTTTATTATCTAAGTAGATTTCAATCTAAGCCAAGTGCTGATTTATGGAGATGTTTAAAACGATTGTTACGTTATGTTAAGAAAACTGTAAACGTTGCTTTATTGTATACCAAGAATAATTCTAGTATGCCTTTATTAGCTTATGCTGATGCTGATTGGGCTAGGGATTCAGATAGAAAGTCCACATCTGGATATTTGATTAAAGTTTTTAATAATACTGTTGTATGGAAATCTCGTAAACAAAACACTGTAGCATTAAGCACAACAGAGGCAGAGTTTGTTGCACTATGTGAATGTATAATGGAAACATGTTGGATGATTAAGTTACTTGTTGATTTAAATATAAAAGTAGATAATGTTGTAATTTTTGAAGATAACCAAAGTACTATTAAAGCCATTAAGAATCCTGATCAAAAAAGATTGAAGCATGTAGATGTGAAATATAATTTTATAAAACAAAAGGTTGAAGAGAATTTGATTACTGTGAAATATATTAATACTAAGAGACAATTTGCTGACATTTTAACAAAACCTCTAACTAAGAGTGTATTTAATGGTTTGTGTGAAGGTTTAAACTTATGTATAGGAAAGGCATGTGTTGAGGAAGAGTATTGAGAGGACAACCCATGCATTCCTATGTATTTGGGTTTATTATTTATCTGTGACCTGTTATTTTATAGTCTTACATTATTAATACTCTGTGGCTCTCTCTGTCACCTCAGCCTGCAATGTTAAGATGTAATTTTCATGTGTTTCTTATTAATAAATTATATCAAAGTACAATGTGGTTTTGGAACAATAATATTCAACATAATAAATAAAAGAAAGCTTTCGCTTGTAAGCCACTAATGTGACTGGCTTATGAAGGACGAACTTATCATAACTCCGTTGATAGAATATTGGGGGATAACCAATTGAATATGCCTTGATTTTAAAAGGAATACGTCACTAGACGGATGGACGTGAAAAATACCGTCAGTGTGGCTTGAACTCTGAAAGTAAATAAAACTATAACCCAGTTGGGCTAGGTACCAAGATCATATTGTTTCACTTGAGCAATTTTTCGACGACATTTTAATAATAATATAACATTAATAAACCATATACCTACTACATTTAAATGTGTTTTTTATTTAGGTATGCTGGACGTCTTTACGATAATTCCTGTCATATATTTATGGCTACAAGTCATTGATATTAAACAAAATATGACTTTTCAAGCATTCTCCAGTAAATATAACATATATTAGCGCCTATAGAACTTATAAGTAATCATGTAGGAATTTTGGTAATCAAGCAAGTATTTATAATATTCAATAGTGTAATTTATTAGAGAAAATCTTTGATAGGTAAACGTCAAAAGGCAATTGCTTCGAGAATAATCTAATGGCATCAAACATATAAAAACTTAACCTTATGGTTACGTTCCATTTCTATCAAATCAGCTCTTTTATTGGAAACTGTAACATAACCTCACTTTTACTAAACCTCAAATAGCTCAGCTCTCAGATTGTCAAAACTTAAAGAATTTTCAGCGAGGGACAATAAGATGATAAGTCTGCATCTATTAAGTTCATACCTTTTGTAAAAAGCGTTATCTATTTTTGACAGAACTAATACGACACGCCACGCAACGTCAAACACGTTATATTGTAATCTCTCTAGCGATATTGTGAACTCTCGAAATATTGTCAAACAAACATACTGCTTACAATGAAACGCATTCTTTTTCGTGAAATGTATGCGATGGTAGTCAACTCACGCGATGTGGAGGCAGCTAACCTAACGGGAGGGTGCGCCAAGTCTCGATTGTGGGGGCAGGGATACTTCCGTATGTTCAGTTGACAATATTTCGAGAGTTCACAATATGGCTAGAGAGGTCACAAAATTACGTGTTTGACAATTTTACGGTGACACTTATAACTTACAAGAAAATTACCTGACAACTACCCCGACACTAACGAGCATAAACTAAGTATTTATAAGCCATATTATTTAGCTTATCAATACTCAACAGGAAGTCAATTAAACCACAAATCCCTTACACGATGTCCCGCATCAATGTACCTGTACAATTATCCACAAAATATTTTTTCGTTAACCACCAGTAACAATAGTAAGTTAATACATAATTCATTTGGCAGAATTAATCTTTGGAAGTGAATTATATTGGTCTCAGAATCTCTAAGTAATATAAGGTTTTATGACGTCTACGAGGTATAACTTATTCATATTAGGTAGTAATAAAAAGTACATAAATGCGACGGTGTATAAAGGGGGGCGTAATATAAGTTTTCCCAAACGTCTAACTTTACGCAGAGGCTCTGATAGTTATCGGATTTGCTTTACTCTCTGGCCAGACAGGGGAGGATACAAATAAATAAAATAAATAAATATATATCAGTGGACATTACAGACAGCGCCATCTAGCGCCACATTAAGCAACAAGGCTTGTGTCGTGGACACCAGATAGTAGATATACTACATACATACTTTTTGTTTGTAAATACATACTTATCATATATATTACAATAAATGACTCGGAACAAAAGTCCATGCTCATCACACAAACATTTGTTCCTACCGGGATTGGGACCCGGGACCTAAGGTAGTCACTACCACAAATATCAGCAATTTACTCGTAAAAGACAACTTTTTTAAGAGCATCTTCTTTTTTGCAAATATTGCCAATGTGTGTTGTGTCAGTCCTTTGTCGTAACCAAACATTCTTTTCATAAATGATTAATACTTACAAAAATACCATACGTTAATTTAATGTTTTAGGTTTGGGATTAAGGACTGCATGCAGGACAAGAGAAGCATATTTTCAATGTTTTTTCTCTCTATTATGTTCAATTTCTATATCAGCCTAAAATCACGTAAATTACAGGTATGCCGTTGCATCCGGTTAGATTGGAAGCCGACTCCAACATAGTTGGAAAAAGGCTACGCAGATGATGATGATGATGATTGTAATCCCATCCATGCCATAAAGCTCTTTCGTTGTGAAATTCATCCCACATCTATGTAACAGTTCCAAATCTTCAAAAATGGTAAACGTCAAATACAAAAGATTTTAAACTTTGACCCACAAAAGAATATTCGCATCGTATTCTTACAGATTTTGGTCCTCAAAGCGGCAGTTTGACACTGACGCCCCCATAAGCTGAGCTTCATCACGGGTCCCATAAGGACCATAACCCCGTCTCTACTGCCTACCACGTAGGAGAATGAATAAGCTATAGAGTTTGTAATGACTGTAGACTTTGTAATCTTACGTGATAAACACAAAAACTAGTTTTGCTCACAATTGTGATGCCCAATTGTTTGCTAAATTGTTACATAAAGCACACTGCTAAAATAAAAAATAAAACAAGAGAGAGAAAAATATAGGTCACATTCGAAATTATGGGATACGAAACAAACAGTATTGCAGCTCTTTTACTGTTACAACTTTCAATAAAAAGTTTTATTCAATACTATGTACAAATAGATCTACAACAGCAAGAAAATGATGTATGCTTTCAATATGAATTCAATTAATATTTCCAAAGTAGAAGTTGCTCAAACCTCTTAAAAGTTTAATTGTACTATAGCAAACCGTTTAGGCGTACTGTGTTTGAACGGTTTACTATCTAAGTAGAAGTAGCTCAAACCTCTTTAAAGTTTTATTGTACTATTGTAAACCGTTCAAAAACAGTACGCCAGTTATTAGCCTGAAAATTTCATAGAATTACAATAGTATATTCATCACTGCCACGTTCGCAAGCACACGTTTAAAGTGTGCACCTTGTTGAATTCATACCCTGTGTCTGTCATATCTTGGGGCCTTACGCGGAGAACTTTACGAATGGGCAATAGTATTCGTTTCATTGCACCCGGGTGCCTACTGGGGAGATATCTACTCCATACTGGACTGTTTTACAAAGAAGTCGTCGTTTTAATTCTGTCAACTTTGAGGGTACTTCTTAAATACTATCAGGTGATTCATGTCGTGTGATACATGGCTTATATTCATCAAATACACTTCTTTGAAGCCTCCTTGTTGTGCATATAGGGTGACTGGTAATTAGTGTACGATACTTTAACACGTGATTGTGCTCATGGTAATAAACAACTTTTACTATGGAACCAGAGCTGAAATCGAGAAAAAAATGCTGTTCAGTACATTAGGCGAACTTAAATGCACTGAACATCTGATATGTTTTCGCGATTTCAAGGTTGGTTCTGTAGTAAAAGTTGTTTGTTATAATGAGCACAAGTCCAGTCCCCTACATAAGTCTGTCTTTAAAAATGCCAATTGGTTTTTATTATAAAACCAAAACGTCACATAAATATAACTGAGAGACCTAATGACAAGTTTCTTGTTCTGTTTCAAAAACATCTAAAGTCCTAGAAATATGATTAAATCATGTTCTTTTTGTAAATATCTCAGTCCAGCGACATCGCAGAAAATTTATACACTATATACTTTCCTATATCAAAGCTAAACTCAAAAGACGACAAACATACGGCCGCACACCTATCCACAATATACAAATCCGAACTCCATTCAAAGTGACACCTGATGCCATCGAATGCAACTCCATGCCTCGGGGACTACTTTGCTACGTGTACCAAATGGACCTCGGCAGTATACGAGTGCCCCGATCTTCGTTTTGGACCATTAGAAGCGAATGAAGGAAACAAAGTGAAGTATGGCCGCCTTAATGCACAAAGAACCGTGGTATGTAAGTTGCAGCAGCTGCCACCTACGTGGAACGTTAAAAGGCGGAACCTAGATCTATCGAATTTTACTAAAGGAAAAAGTTTGTCGAAAATGGATAATCGATTTGGTATTATAAATTCGTTTGAACTCTAGAGAATTTATATTAGTACTAATGTCAATTTCATGCCATAAAAGGACCTATACAAATGGCGATAGCTTTCGAAATGTTTAAATTCGGGTTGACGAAGGCAAGATGTTTGGTAGCTTATGTTAATCTATACTTCTATATACTAATATTATAAAGCAGAAGAGTTTGTTTGTTTGGTTGAACGCGCTAATCTCAGGAACTACTGGTTCAAATTGAAAAAATATTTTTGTGTTGGATAGTCCATTTATCGAGAAAGGAGGCTATAAAACATCACGCTACGACCATTAGGAGCGGAGCAGGAAAGAAGAATTTTGCAAAAACGGGGATATTTTTTCCTTTCGTTTTTCTCTCTTATGTGACGCAGACGAAGTTACGTGGGTCAGCTAGTTCAATATATTCTTAACTTTGAATCATTGTTTTCGCTGTGAGAATGTCTCTTAGCTATGGCCTAGAATTGTTGAGTACTATTTATTTATTAAAAAGGGTATATTGGCCTACTGCAGGGCAAAGACCTCCCTTCCCTATTTCCATATTTCGCGATCTTGTGCGATTGTAGGCCCTTTGAGAAATAGTCAAGCTCATCCCGCCATCTACTCCTAGGCATGCCGCGTTGTCGTTTCCTGCAATCTGGTATCCACCGAGTGGTATTTTATGCCCATTGCATCCCCGACCTGCGACAGATGTGACCAACCCAGATCTACTGTGTAACTCAATATTTATTGAAAGACCAAGAAACCCTTCAACAGCTGGCAGGCGGATATAGACCAGAGTATACCTTGATAAAGGTGGTTGGATGTTATCCCAAACAACGTACAGGGTATAAACAAACTCATTACGAAGTCGTCAACCAATTATTCTCTGCATTATACTAAGTAACTTGAAGTAAAAATTATTGCTGAGAAACGACTTTTTTTTTTAGGTAAAAAAACACGTTTTGCGGTAAAACTCGATGTACTCAAAACATTGTGGTAATGGATGGAGTATGGGGGTCATGGAGGCGTTTAAAGTAAAAAAAAACACAATTAAAAACTTGTATTTCAAAAGCAACTTGTCAAAATGTTGAAACTTTGACCCCCAATATCTCCGTTGCGGAGATCATCATCATCGTCATCTGCCTTGCCTTTTCCCAACTATGTTGGGGTCAGCTTCCAGTCTAACCCGATGCAGCTGAATACCAGTATTCTACATGGAGCGACTGCCTATCTGACCTCCACAACCCAGTTAACACTGGGATACTATTGGTAAGACTGGTGTTAGACTTTTGGGGTCACGGACTACCGTTACGGAGATATGAGAACAAAAAAATGATCGAAATAATCGGGAAACAAGTGCCTTTCGGCTTCGCTATGAGGATTTTACAACCTTTATAGCCTGTTCAAAATACGAAACAATTCCCAAAATATTCAGTCACATATATCCTATCGCACAAACTCCTTTGCCTATCAAAACAACCCTAAAACCGGCCACCAGACGAATAAATATTCACCAAGCTACAGCTATCATGTTATGTGCAATGTAAATTCAGGCTTGAAACATTTAGACCACGTAGTAACCCTCGGTTGGGGATACGGAACCCTTTGGTCGCGATGCGTCTGGAATGCGATACTGGGTTGTATCGAACTGCTTTTGTTTTTATTTATATCTTGTTGATTTATGTGAAGACTAGCTGTGGCTTGCGACTTCGTTTACATGGAACTGTTGATGTTTATGTGTGAGAGAAAATAAAAGATAGTCTATGTTCTTTCCCAGCATGTAATCTATCTCCTTACCAAATTTTTATAACGATTCTATTAGTAGTAAGAAGGTAACAAACAAACAGAGTTACTTTCGCATTTATAATATTAAGGGCCAGTTTCACCGGTTCCGGATAAAGTGTCGGTTAGTTATCTGATAGTTAATACTACCTACCACTTAGGTCCATGTTCACCGAGAAGATAACCGTCTGATTATCTAAAAACAGCTGTCAATGTGACATATTCCCATACAAAAATGTGTTTTAAACAGCTGTTTTTAGATAATCGTCCGTTATATTTTTGGTGAACATGGACGTTAAAGGCTGGTTATAACTAATACTATATCTACCAGATATCGCTATCCGACACCTGTGAAACCAAAAGTGTTAGTTTATCTGGCAGATAAGTTCCTAATAGGCTAACCGACACTTTATCCGCAACCGGTGAAACTGGCCCTAAGTATCATATGAATATGGTAGGTATTTTGATGATGGGGGCATATTTGTATTACATGGGTAAAGATTAGTATGACACGAAATTTATAATGTTAAAATTTCAGTAATGATTTTTATCTGTCAGCCTAACTTTGTAAGAAAATATCTATTTAATAGAGTATTATTATGACTACGTCAACAATCAAAATAACAATCTCAAGCGTATCGTGGATGTTTGTATCTGTTCATGTCACTGTTTCTCGTTCTAGCAAATGACAGTTCTGAACGACGAAAAAGGATAGGAGTATGGCAAAAGACGTTTCAGCCTTAGTTTGATTATAACCATCCTTGAGAATTTCCGAAGGTTATTTATGTTGGACTTACTTGAAACAAGGTGGTAATAAGTGCATGTTCGTTGTTATAAAGTACAGAAAAGACTAGATACCGTGACATGTACTGTTTTTTTTGGAAAGGGTGTACTTCAAGGGTAGTTTGATGCCTGCCGGGGTTGCGGACCTGTTCGAAAGAGATACCGCGGCCCCGGAACATAAAGGGCGAGGAAGGAACATGGATGGGTTTTAGTCAGTAAAAGTCTGACAGTCCCTCCCGCTCCGCCCAGAGTGGGAGAAGTCAATTGATGATTTTCCACCCCAAAAAAAAAATAAAAGGGTAGTTTGATGAGTGTTTGGTTAGGTTCTGATTATGGGATCCATGACAAAGTAACGGAACTCTTCAATTCTTAGGGGCTTATGATACTCGGCCAAATTTTATATAGGCTACCCGGATATTTTAGTCACCTACCATAACGTCGTTATTAACCGACTTCAAAAAGGAGGAGGTTCTTAATTAAATGTTCCCCAATTACTTGAAGATAGCTGGACCGATTTTGTTTTTTTTTTGTTAGAAAAGGTATATTTCCCAGGTGGTCCCATAATCATAAGTCAGGATACGGATGAAAATAAAAGGTACTCTTCAAATTTTGTAGGCACACAAGAACCGATTTGGGTAGTATTAGGAAGAATACTTTCTCGGAGTGATCCCATTTCAATTTGGTACAGATCTGATAAAGAACTTTAAAGATAGGCAACGTAACTCCTCAATAAATGATTGCAAATGGACTGGGATTGCTGAAATCTCATTTCCGTCTATTGTTTACATCAGTTCATAGCTAAAAACCACGCCAGTACGCTGTGAAAGCGTAAGCACATATGAACCACTAAATAGTGAAAATAAAAACTCTTTAGCAAAAACTAAAACCGACTTCACACAAAAAAAAAAAATTAGCTTCAGAAGTCGGTGATAAAAAAAAAAAATCAATCAAACAAAGGTCATTATCTCTTTTATGTGACGCAGACGAAGTTGCGTGTGTCAGCTGGCAAAGAATATACGCCCTTATTTTCCATTCACTTACTCCAATTGTCATAGGTACTCAAAAATAACTGCATAAAAACGCAACAAAATAAACCAGTACTCATTTATTATACAGTACATCTAGTCACCTTTAAACCCCATCCAATTTATTGGGACGACATCCGGATAACCACAATGATGTTGACAAATCGTCCAGCCGCACTGTTCCGCCTTTTTGATGTTCGATCTTTTAGCCGCAGTTATCGAACGATCCGAGTTCGAACTCGACTGATGCGAGTTTTCAATGAATCTCAAACGATGCGAGTTTGGATGAACTCGAGTGTTTTGATTTAGATATTCAATAAAAGTCATCCGTGGTATGTTTTACGTTGAAATATTTATCTGTACACTGTTGCTTTTTACTTTCGATATAATATTGATAATAATAAAAAGCGACGTTCATCTGAGTTCTTTTGTTTTTTTGCCCTTCGAGTTATAAAGCTTACTGTCACAATTAATGGTAAACTTAATAATTATGACAAATAATACGAATAGATCAAGTGCCAGCAAGAATTAAATTTGAAGAATACAAATATGCAATTTCTTGAAAGATTTAAGCACGCACAACCTAAGCAAAGATTCTGAAATTAATCATATATATTTAATTTAAATTTAATCATAATTACTCTCTGTTTACGTAAACATAATAATTATGTAAACTCAAAGTTTGATTAGCTCATCATGTAAATTAAGAGGAAGTTAATTACAGATTAGGTCCTTCGCTTTAACTATGAATTTAAACGGGTTTTGGTATTTTAATAATTCAGTTGTTTGGCTTACCGGATTTTAGAGGTATATACTTTTGAAATGTTAATTTTGTACACACATTGGCACACAACTAACCACAACGCTGTTTGAATTTGTTCACTAGGTTATTTCCAAATAACATAACATAACATTACGTTTGTAATTCAAAGCGGGTTAAATAAATAAAATAAATAAATAAATATCGCTGGACATTAACACACAGCGCCACCTAGTGCCACACTAAGCAAAGCTTGTGTCCTGGACACTAGATAGTTGATATACTACATATATACTTTTTTGTTTGTAAATACATACTTATTATACATATAAACATCCATGACTCGGAAACAAATGTCCATGCTCATCACACAAACATTTGCTCCTACCGGGATTCGAACCCAGGACCCTAAGAACGTAAGGCAGCGTCACTATCACTACGCCATTCGAGTCGTCAAATTAGGCAGAGGTATTTCAAACAGTCCACCCATATTGTCTAACAGAGCAGTGGTCGCAAGCGAGACTGGTGAGCAACAGGACTTGAGTTCGATTCCTGGGTTGGTCAAAGTCTGGAATTAGGAATTTCTCAGTAGTAGGTCTAGTTTTGAGTCCGATTGATGGCAATAGGGTCGCATCTTATTACATGGGACTTAGACAAATAACTATATTATGTTTTAAAAATATAGTCAATGGCTTTTTTTGTTCGTTCTTTTAAAAGACACGTACTATAAGTTCTTCAATTTTTTTAAATTGTTTTTTTTTTAAGGTTAAAACAAACAGCTGCATTATAAAACACAGAAATAAGAAATATACAGGGTGTAAAATCACTTCATCACACAGTCGTTAACCAAGAATTCTGTACATAAAACTAAGTAACTTTACGCAAAAGATATTGCTGGGAAACAACTTTTTTTTTTGAGGTTATAAATCATATTTTGTGGTAGAACTCAATGTAACGCATTAAAAAACATTGTGCTGATGGATGAATTGAATAGTACGGGGGTCGTGGAGGTGTTAAAAGTCAAAATCTTACAGAAAAAACTAGTATTTAAAAAAAGCTTGTCAATAAGTTGTAAGTTTGACCCCCCAAATCTCCGTAACTAGAAGGTTCCCAGGTATGGTGTAGAACAAAAAAAATGGTCGCAATGACGGGGAGAACAAGTGCCTTTCGGCTTTGTGAAGAGGTGTTTTACACCCTTTATACAAAACTTAAAGACAACATTACAGCCCATAGCGCTGTTCACAGATGAACTCTAGGATATGTAACATTAAAAATTAATATAATAGTGTCCATTGAAAATTGTTAATACTACCATTTTAAGTATCTACTTAACCGCTTTCGCTAAGTGACATCCTCATAAGTCTATTATATTTCAGGGCTATATTTCATATCAGCAAAAGCGTCGTATAGCGGAAACCCGCTTAGTATCTGCATAAGTACTTTACTTGTATGTTACCCGGTTCTTAGTTCCAACCAACACAGTATTTCCATTAGCCAATGGGACGTAAGTTTTCTTAAGCTGCACTGTTGTGCATCGTCATCTAGGGTGCAATGTCATTTTATATTGAAGAGAAATGATAAAAACTAAACTAAACAGGGTGCAGTGCTAAGCATGAGGTCCAGGGTTCCATTCCCAGGGCACGCCACGATAGTGGCGGTAAGTCGGTGGAAGTCTGCCCTGCGTGGGCGGAGCACCGCTGTGTCCTCGTAGCGGCACACGGCGGCGGCGACCTCTCGCGTCCGGCCCTGGTTCAATCCATGGTCCGGAGCGAGACGGAACGGGAAGCCGTCACCTCCGCGCTGCGAAGCAGTCATGCTAGCGAAGGAGGTGGCTGAACGAGAGAGGGAGAGATCCTCTCTTCCCGGCCGCCGCGGGAGACGCACCGGGCGTCGGGGGCCACGTGGTGGCTACCGGTCACCGTAGATGCGGGCCTGTGGACGGTTGGCTATGGGCTAGCTAGCTGTCCGTCCGTCTAACGACGACGACAGGCCGTGTCGACGGCGCGTTCGTGTTCACGCGCGCCTCATCGAGATGTCAGCATAAGGGGAGGGGCCCGCAAGTGCCGAAGCCTGCCGGGGTTGCGGGCCTGTTCGAAAGAGATACCGCGGCCCCGGAACATAAAGGGCCAGGAAGGAACATGGATGGGTTTTAGTCGGTAAGAGACACTTCCTCCCGCTCCGCCCAGAGTGGGAGAAGTCATTTGATGATTTAACATCCCAAAAAAAAAAAAAAGGGTTCCATTCCAAAGCGGGGTTAAAAAAAATATGTTTTATTTCTATTACTTAACACATAACAATCAAATGATAGGAAGTACCTTTTGAGCAAAAAATTACTTGTATTAGGTACTTCCGGAAAATCTGAAATATCTGAAGTAACAGTCTGAAGTCTGGATTTGTGCCCGGCTGATGGCATTAGGCTTTCCCCTAATACATGGGACAAATTGCTGCTTATCTTATTATTGCTTTGCTTAGTGTGGCACTAGTTGGCGCTGTGTGTTTCCAGTGATATTATTATTTTGTGGATATGTTAAATAATGTTTGCGTACTTAGGTCCATGTTCACCAAAAAAATGACTGTCTGGTTATCTAAAAACAGCTGTTTAAAACATATTTTTGTATGGGAACATGTCACAGTGACAGCTGTTTTTAGAAAATAAGACCGTTATCTATTCAGTGAACATGGACCTTAATGTTTTAGCTTACACACTGTGTTTGGAGGAATTCAACACGTGTTTAGTTTGCATTATAAACGATTACAATTTAAAAATTAAAGTAAAAATGTACATTTGTCGAGACTCATTTCTACTGGAACCACGAAAACCTTCGAAAATCAAGGGACCAAAAACAGTAGGTACCGCCACAACTGCCAACATTCGTTGACGGAGGTACCGAACAATACCTATCAATGCAATTTCACCACCTGCATCAAAACACCTACCCTACTTAAGTAAATACTCCAAACGTCGCTGTTTCGTTTTCAACAATCCCATCAAATCACAACTCCAAGGTACCAAGGGAACTGATTGAATTGAATCCCCTCTACCGACGCCATATTTCTTTTTCCGGTTTTCCCCAAATTGAACTTTTACCTACAGTTAAATGTACTTTAATCTGATTGAACTTGCGACTTAGATAAATCGGTCGAAGTAAACGACATTGGTTTTTAAAATGTGGGAAGTTGTAAAAAGCAGGTATTGTGCTGTGATGTATCGTATATTTCTGATGAAAAATTTGACTTTTGGGCGCTTTTAATGTATTTTTTTTTGTGTAATATTGATGAGTATAGTATTACTGACTGGTGTACATTGAATTACAAAACCGGCAAAATGCGAGTCGGATTCGTGAATGAAGGGTTCCGTAACATTGCAGCCTGAAATTATAGATTTTTTTATAATCGTTGTTTGTTATAGCCGCAATAGAAAAAAAACAATAATCTGTGAAAAAAATCAATAATCTGTGAAAAAAAATCAATAATCTGTGAAAAAAAAAACAATAATCTGTGAAAAAAAATCAATAATCTGTGAAAATTTCAAATTTCTTTCATTTCAATGTTTGGTGTCTACCTATTTCGGATCATGAGATACATCTGCCAACAGACAGACGAACGGACAGACGTATTTATTAACAAACCAATCAATTTATAGACTTAGGCTACAGCCGTCTCCGTCAGGGTCGATCTTTAAGCCGTGATTGCCTAGGTTGGTCTGTGGATGGGTGACCACCCTTACATACCGAGTTTCCTCCGTGCCTTGGAAAACACGTTAAGCTGTTGGTCCTGGCTATCATAGTAGATCTTCGTTCTTCTGACAGTCGTTACAAGTAGTCAGTGGCCCAAAAAGTCTGACAACCAGTCTTATCATGTAAAATACTGGAATTCAGTTGCATACGGTTAGACTGGAAGACGACCCTAACAAAGTTGGGAAGAAGCTAGGCAGGTGATGAGATACACTAATGCCTAACCCTGCGAGGATTAAAAGCGTGTTGTTATGGCTATGGTTTTATAAGGCACCTTAAGAAAGTTTAGCGTACTAGCGTATTATACAATGGTATTTTTCATCCCATCTATTCGAAAAAGACGACTTGGTTCGCCTTTAAGTGCACCCAAAGGTGGTGTTTTCTATAAGAAACTTTTAGCGGGCAGTAATGAGTTTTTAATCCTCTTTATAAGTGCGCCGCAATTATCTTTGCCGCGCACTTTTTGAATTTGGAACATCTTGTGTTCAGCGCCCAAGAAATCGAACGCAAATATTGTTTGAATAAAGACTGGCTGGTGCGACGGCCCATAGTAGCGCCGCGCGCCGCCGGCTGAATACAAAAAAAAAAGAAATAAAATTAAAAACGCGCGAACTATAGCCCGCGTTTTCGTCAATTTTCACGGATTGATAGAAATTCATGATTTTGTTTTGAAAAATGAGTTCTTCAAGTGACAGTGAAAGTATAGAATTAACTCCTGATAGTATTAGAACTGACGCAAGAAATGTGATGGATAATCTACTACCTGCAAAATCCCGGGAGAAATATATGAAAGCTTAGGGTAATTTTATTGAATGGAGAAATTCAAGAGGCGCCAAGAATTTTTCAGAATCTGTGTTTTTGGCCTACTTCCAGTACTTAGCCAAAACTAAACAACCTTCCACACTTTGGAGTACCTACTCAATGCTAAAATCAACAGTCAGTTCTAATAACGACGTAAAACTGGACACATATTCGAAATTAATAGCGTATCTGAAGAGGATGTCTGATGGATTTAAACCTAAAAAATCCAAAGTGTTCTCAGTCAAAAACGTGGAGACTTTCCTTAATGAGGCACCCGACAACATCTTTCTTGCCGTAAAAGTATGTAACTATGTATGTATATATGGTGGATTAGTAAAGTATAACCAGTGTTTTAAAATGCGCATTTTATTGTAACCTGTACTTCGATAGATAGGTACTTGTCATATTCACATTCGGTTTTGTTACAGGTGGCTTTAATTTTCGGAGTACATGGAGCTTGTCGTGGCAATGAACTTTTAAAAATAACTGTTGATGATGTCGAAAATCACTCGGATAATTTACTGTTAGTAAAGCTGACAGACACAAAAACAAAAATTGACCGATCCTTCGTAATCCGAGGAGAATACAAAACTATTGTACAGAAATACCTGGACCTGCGTCCTGCTGATATAAAGACCAATCGGTTTTTCATCCGTTATCAAAATGGCAAGTGCTTCAAACAAGTTATGGGAAAAAATAAAATTTCTTACATGCCACAAGAAATCGCTACTTATTTGAAGTTACCAGATATCAAGCTATATACAGGACATTGTTTTCGTCGCACTTCTGCTACCCTGTTGGCAGATTCTGGAGCGGACTTAACTGTTCTCAAGCGACATGGAGGATGGAAGTCGAGTGCTGTAGCAGAGGGATATATAGAAGATTCCATTGAGAACAAGGCGAAAACATGTGAACGCATCGTGGAAAACATTAAATTGCAACCTTCAGTTAATCCATCCATGCCACTGTCGCCGCGCCCATCTACATCCAAACAAAGAGATTCACCGTCACATTTTCCTCAAAATGAGCCACATTCTGACATTATTTCAAACACGCAGAATAAAATTAAATCTACAACAATCTCTATTCCTAATAAAACTGTAACAATTAATTTTCAAAATTGTGAAAATGTCTCAAATGTAAATATAAGTTTTTAGTTGTTTTATTATTAGATACTACTTAATTTCAATTTAGTTGTTACTCTGTTTCATTAAATATCAATATTACAATAAAATATGAGGCGCCTTTTATTTTCTCATAGTGGGTGATGAAAAGTAGAGTGTATCACTCGGGCGCAAAATATATTTTTGGCTCGGGCGACGTACTTTGAATCCCTCGCTACGTTCAGGATTCTACTAAAGAATCCCTCGCTACGCTCGGGATTCTACTCTAGAATCCCTCACTTCGTTCTGGATTCAAAAAAGCGCCCTCGCCGTAAAAATATTATTTTGCTCCCTTATGATACAATCTACTATTACAACGGGCTGGTGTCCGCAACTCTACGTCAAAGCGCGTGTTTTGCGTATGGGCTATAATCCACCACGCGGGCCCAGTTCGGTTTGGTAGATGTCACATATCTTCGAATTTTTGGTTCTAGGACATGACGGTTTCCTCACGACGTTTTCCTTTACCGTTTTTGAGCACAGTGGTGATGAAATAAATTACACAAAGTAATGCGCCTGCCTGGGTTTGAACCCACGACTTACTGGTCGTAAGTCGGGGCCGTTACCACTGGGGCACCTCTGCTCTCGTTTCGTTCGTTTAGCGCACTATTGTTTGTACAATTTTTTCCATCAACACAAAAAAGCAAGACGGCTTATGAAAATATCGCCTCCACCGTAAAACTCGCTGTCAATCATAACAATAAAGTTTTGAAACTACAAATCGATAGTTTTTCTAACCCGCTATGCTCATAAGAAATGCATGCTCTTCCGCTTTATTTATTTACATGGGGTTAGCCGATAAATCCCGGGACTTGGTAGCATGGGGGACTTTTATTGAACTTTATATTTAGTCCACACCCATCGGATCAATAGATGGTCGTTAAGTTTGATGCAACAATGTCCTATTGTCTTGTCTCTACGGTTTTCGGGTTCGCTTGGTAGCATAAGAAGTTATTTTACTGTGCAGGCTAATCGTTTAAATGTTGCGATTGTCCATGCAGGACCTCGTCGTTAATTCCAATAAATTGCAACATTATCTTATTCATCATAGAATGGTCACTAATAATTGTGAGTGAGTGTAATAGTTTTTGAAATAGTACGAAAAAAAAACAAAAATAAAAGTCCGGCAAGAACAGCATCTTATGCTGAAAAATATGACGTCAAGCACATTTGAATTTATTGTGTTTGCCTGTAAATTAAAATAAATGTAAGTAAAACCACGTAAGTATATATTTTGCAACGAGCATGCTAAACGTTAAACGTCCACGCTTATAAACATAAAATTAATTTGCAAACTGCATATACCAACAAAATAGCTCACTAAATGTACGCCAGGGTACAGCTTAACAATAATTGTAGTTGGCTATTTACAGCATGTAATTAACGAGGCAACACACAGGAGACGCGCCCAATTTGTCATGGCCAGCCGGGGCGTAGCGGTGTCGTAGCGCCGTCGTAGCTTCACTACGCCGTAGCGCTACGCTCGTGCAACTTGATGAGCTTTAATAATTCTTTAACACAAAGGGCTTGTAATAAAAAAAGTTTTAATTATTTTATATTTGATTAAATTAATAGTTGCTAAACGAAAGACAAAACGAGATGAAAGTAATCGGTAGTAATGTGATTTTTCAAGTAAATGATAAAATATAATTTTGTATTCGATTGACACCAAAGGTTTTAGGTTGACTGATAGAAAATGCATATTTACCGGTTAAGTAAACATTACGTCCACCTCTGTACTTTGCGCTTGAAGTGTTTTTTAATAAATAAAGAAACACCCAGTCTCTTTGTTTTGGTACTTTATAATATACAAGTCTCGATCAATTCTGGGTTGGAATTAAAGCTGTAATACAATACTTAATCTCTGTGGGAAGAAAGGAAGCACGAAACCTTTTTAATCTGCATAACAAACCTAGTCCAGTACAACTACACACAACACTGTTCACCAATCTAATTCAAATATCGGTTAGGCAGACGTCGCAAAATCACCAAGCATCGTTGCAGCGGCACGGCGGCGGTGCGGTGCGGCTGCGGCGCGGCATCGGTGCGGCCGGCCGGTGCATTACACCGGAAACATTGTCCGATTGTTGCGGTCCCGCCGTAATGGGCTTAATTCTGATGCGGCTTTCGGCTTTTAGCCATTGTTTACCTGCGCACGATACACCGAAGCAAACATAAATCTGAATTTGTATAGGTAACGTTTTTGTGCGCGGTTGTACACAGCGTGGTCGTTTTTTGGTGTGTACGTCGGTTTTGGGCGCACAGAGGAAAACGGATATTGAAAATGTAGTGCTCTGAAAGCTTGTGATATTTACGGTTTATCAAAATATGTTGTTATGTCAACAGTTTGGTTTATTTAATTATGTCGTTGGGGTTTAACTGTTTATTCATAAACATGGTTTATTAAATGATTAACGTATTTGAAATTAATATATTAAATATGGATTCACTACTCTACCTATCTTTTAAAATGAGAATATGGAATGGATAACAAATGTTCAAACTTAGTTACGACCAACCGTTTTGTGGGCGATCGTACGCGTGCCCGTATTGTTTTAGGGTTCGATGTTTAAAAAAGGAAAAAAAGTTAGTGACAGCGACCGAAAAGAACTGCCTTTTCAGGTACATAGGTACAATCTATACTAATATTATAAAGCAGAAGAGTTTGTTGTCCATTTATCGAGGAAGACTTTAGGCTATACAACATCACGCTACGATTATTAGGAGCGAAGCAGAAATGAAAATGTTGCAGAAACGGGGATTTATATTCCTTCGTTTCTCTCTCTCTTATGTGACGCAGACGAAGTTGCGTGGGTCAGCTAGTGTTATTACATGTATGATAGTTTATTTTTTTTATTTCCTGTGCCTTTGATGCGTGAAAGAAGGCTTGATAAAATAGAGTTATTGTACATTCGCCGCAAAATAACTTCAAACCTGGCTAAGACCTAGCTGGGGGCTTCTTTGTATTTCGTCTTCTTCTTCTTATCAAAATTCGTTCAGTCGTCAAGGTGCGAAAAGGTTAGTGACTGAGTAACTTTTATAATCATAATATTAGTACAGGTAAAATAAAAATAATAATTAATAATAAAAAAGTGTTTATTTTCTACCACAAGCTAAAAAAACCCCACGATTTTTGGTCGTGGATCGCTGGTGCCTGTGGTAGGTAGTAATACCTGTAATACAGGTCACCAGGTCCCGACCTGTTTAAAGTTACACATTTGATAGCTTACATCAAACAGGTAATTCGTTCATCTCTCTCTTTTCAGACAATGAAATTATAAATACGCAAACTACATTGTTTAAAGCTTCAAAAACAGAATGCGATTTAAATTGGAGAATCCAACATTATTCTTATGCATTTAAAATCTTTTATTTAAATGTTTACTAACGGATTTATCAATTACTAGCTTCTGCCCGCGACTTCGTTCGTGTGAAGTTTTGATATCGCAACGTATCGCCTGCTCAACGGAAGCTTTTTTCCCGCTTGCAACATTTCTTTTTGCTGCTCCGCTCCCATTGGTCATAGCGAAAAGTTATATAGCCTATAGGCTTCCTCGATAAATGGACTATTCAAAGCAAAAATATTTTTTTTGAATTCAAGCCGGCAGTTCCTGAAATTAGCGCGTTTAACCAAACAAAGAAACAAACAAACTCTTCTGCTTTATAATATTAGTATACAACATTACTTTTTGTTTACACTAAACCTGAAAAGGGGTCATTGTACTCATCATTTTGAACAACTTTTTCTATGTTCGCATAATTCGTCAAAATGTAGGGAACAGCTGATTTTTTTTTCGCGATTTCAAGGTTCGTCCCATAGAAAAATTTGTTCAAAATGATGAGTACAAGGACCCCTTTTCGGGTTTAGTGTAAACAAAAAGTAATGTTGTAGATTTTCGAGCTACGTCGTACTCGAGGTATTATATTATTTTTAAAGATCACAGAGTCGTATTCACAGTATCATATGAAAACGCCAACAAGTCACTTCTACGAACACAAACACAGTTTACATATTCAAAACCCAAACCGCGTCTAACACATTGACGTACAACGAATTTAGTATCAAACTTCCAATTTTATGACGTCACGTTACAGCACAACTGTTGGGCCAAAAGTTAAATTGAAACTGGTAGGCAAACCGCACTCACATGATTTATTAGCCACATGCGAATACGTTACGTTCTGACTGTACATATGTATGTAATTGAGCGTATTGTACACCGCCACCTAAGGGATTTGAGGTTAGGACTGTACTGAAGGCGTTTAGTCATAACCCTTGAAAGTTTTAGTCGTAAGAGGTTATGTGTTTAGGTACGGAAGTAATCAAGTTCGAGGTGTCTGTTTTGGTAATTGCAATGGCATCTTTAAGGTGAGTGCGTCACCGCAGTTCATCCAGATCGTAAAAGCTAGCTGTCGTACAAGAGCCTTCCTTAAAATGTTTAATAGGAAAATGCCACAAGGCACGACGCGTGGTACGTAACAGTTCAAGTATAATTTTCTGCATGCTATTGCACGGTTTTTGAACAGATAACGTACGTATATGAAATTGAACTTAAGAAAACTATCAATTCTTCTGAAGTCGGTGTGAGCAATATTGCGTAACATAACACTCACTTTTAACCTAAGTGGTATTTAATATTTATAAAGGGTGCAAAAAACCTCTTCACGAACCCGAAAGGCACTAATTGTTCTCCTCATAATTGCGATATTTTTTTGTTCTAACCAATTATTATTGTTTTATTGTTTTGTTGGAACCTTCTAGTTACGGAGATATGAGGGGTCAAACTCACAACTTCATGACAAGTATTTTTTTAAATACAAGTTTTCTTCGTATTATTTTTACTTTTAACACCTCCACGACCCCCGTACTATTCAATCCATCCATCAACACAATGTTTTAAGTGCGTTACATTGAGTTCTACCAAAAGACATGATTTATAACCTCAAAAAAAAAAAAGTTGTTTCCCAGCAATATTTTTTGCGTAAAGTTACTTAGTTTGATGTACAGAATGCTTAGTTAACGGCTTTGTGATGAGGTGGTTCACACCCTGTATATTCAAATACATACAATTCATAAAAGTATGTTCCGAGTTTCCTCTGTGTCTCGGAAAGCACGTTAGGTAGTTGGCCCATGCTGTCATATTTTGTAGACTTTTTATAGTTGTTACAGGTAGTCAGTGGCTCGAAAGTCTGACAACTAGTCTTATCAAGGGATATCGTGTTACTCCATACTCACTGGGCTGTGGGGGTCAGATAGGCAGTCGCTCCATGTAAAATACTGGAATTTAGCTGCATCCGGTCAGACTGGAAGCCGACCCCAATAGAGTTGGGATATAACGATAATGAATCAATAAAAGCATGCTGGCTCTTTACAGCTAAAGTAATTGTTAGCCATGAAAATATTGATTATCCCATTCAGATAATTTAGTGCGGAGCTCTCTAAAAACTTGTATACCAAATGGTCTGTATAAATATAAATAACTGAGTCAAATTAACATTGCGCTTCATTACGTTTGAAATAGCGAACTTTGTTTGTGTTTATTCGAACCAATTCCCACGGTTAATTTGTGCTAAAACATGACTTAATGTTGGTAGTTAAATTGAAGTTGTAAGTTTAATAAAACAACATTGTTTAGTTTAGTTTGGATGTTATAATAGCTGATATAAGTAAACCTCTAATAAACATTTAAAATACAAATACTTTTCATGCTTTACTACAGGACAATTTACCACGTCTGAATAAAATAGACAGCAGTGGTGGCGGCCCGGACTTACAAACAGTAAGGCGTGGGTTCGAACCTATACAGGTGCATTGCTTAGTGTTATTATTTCATCATCACTGCTATCTAAAAGGTGAAGTTAAAATTCGTGAGGAAACCGAATCTCGTAGAAACACAAATCCGAAGACATGTGACATCTACCAACCTGCACAGGGCCCGCGTGGTGGCCAATTCCCTCTCATTGGGAATATTATAGGCTAATGATGATGACGAACAAAATAAAACGAAATCATCGATTAAATAAATAAATAAATATCGCTGGACATTTTACACACCGCACCATCTAGTGCCACACTAAGCAACGAGGCTTGTGTCGTGGACACAAGATAGTTGATATACTAGATAGATACTTTTTGTTTGTAAATACATACTTATTATTTTGATTTAAAAGAGTGTCCATGGAGTTTCTTGCCCGTTCTTCTCCATAGAGATCTACGCTAGGGAATTATGGGCAACTACACAGTACTTTCACAGTTTTTATGTCTTGTGACTGGGACTGTAGCTACATTTAATTTTCATCTTTTTTTAGACAATACAAAAGTGCCTGTGTGGCCTATTTGAAATAAATGCTTTGATTTTGATTTTGATATAAACATCCATGATTCGGAAACAAATGTCCATGCTCATCATACAAACATTTGCTCATAACGGCATTCGAACCCGGGACCCTGAAAACGTAAGGCAGCATCTCTAGTCTCTACCGCTGCGCCATTCGGGTCGTCTAATTCATAGATTAATTTTGTAGTTTAAGAAAACAATTAGAATCTTCGATCACCGTTTTGTGCTTTATCACTTTTAATTCGAATTCAAAACATACAATCTACGAGTACCTATCGCTATTGTACCTACTTAGCCAACAGCTTCATAGCTGCCTAATCAATTCACTGATCACAAACACAGCATAATATTATGCAAAACCACTAACTAAACAGTAACTATTATTTTCTAGTTAAAACTAAAGCGATCACGGTCAGAGGTACGCGATAAGTCCCGGATAGATAAGGTGCAGTTAATCCACAAGAACAAAGGCGTCTGTCCCGGGGCAGTGGCGCGATTTCAGCCCTTTGTGGCTATTCTTGAAGTTTGAGTTGGGACTTGGATAATGTTAGATAAGAATATGTTGCAAAGTATTAGTCACCTTTTCTGCCCGACTCAGCTGTGATAAAAGTAGAATCTTCGTGTCAAAATAATTTGTTTTTAAATTCCTTGGGTCTTGAGTTTCTAAGCAATAAATATCGCTGGACATTACACACACCTATCTCTCTCTACCACACTAAACAACGAGGCTATATTTGTGAATTTCATTTCAATTCACAATGACGACGGCAGCTTTATTCCTTTTTTTTTAAAATACACTGTTGAATATTTTTCTTTTGAATTCCTAAAATATGAAAAGCTTGACGATCTATCTAAAAATTGTTTGTCTAAGGTGATAAAACCCCCACGCAAAACCCACAGGGTGTTATAAATTTTACGTGTCTGTGTGTCGGCGTGTGTGTGTGTCTGTCTGTGAGTGGCGTCGTAGCTCCCGATCGGATGAACCGATTTTGATATTTTTTTTTTATTTGAAAGGTGAATTAGTCGGGAGTGTTCTTACCTATGTTTGTTGAAAATTAGTCCAAGATGGCCGCCACCACAAAATGGTGGGTTACATTTTATTTTTACAACTCTTTCAATTTGGGTATCAAATGAAAGGCCTGGACTAGTAGAATAATGTACAAATACAAATAAGCATCTTATGTGTCGGGGTTTTTTTTTATTTTTCATTTAAGCAATGTTACTTGCTTGTTAGTTTGCCAAAAAATAATGAATTAGTCCATAAAAAAGAAACAGATTCAGTACAGAAGCTTTTCGTTTTCAAAAATAGATAAAACGCTAGTTTGGGCCACACCACTCGTCAACTTATCGCACAGTTTCCATAATACGACCCTCACCAGATCCTAGTCACGGTCCCGTCGACGTCTGTGTCTGAAACGTTATTATCTACTCTCAAAGGCCCTCACTTCCGTCTCGCTGGCCTTAACAAATGTTTCTTTTTACGCACCCTTTGATCAGCCAAGTCTTGAGGAAGGTACTGCGTGGGAGTGATGTACAGGTGAATAAGGGTTTGAATTAAGGTAACTGTACCAAGTTATGGTGGTTTAGAGGTGAAACTGTTCCATTGGTACAGGGCGAAGAGCGTTAAAACTGGGGCTGTTTGTTCTCAAAGCCTTCAGGCTACAAGTACAGTCAGCTTCACGATGTGGGTACCCTCTTGAAAGCACCAAAGTTCGAACCTGGAGTACTGGGGTACCCAATTGATGGCGCCCACTGTACATGTGTATTTATTTATGTATCTTCAAGCCTTTTACCGAAGGGATTTTCCATTGACAGAATTGACACCCATAAAAATGTATGGCCTGTTAAACCTCTGATGAAGGTGATGAATTTTAAGGAATATATCCATAGTGTTTCTATTTTAGCAAGAAACACTACGGATGAATCCTTTAAGGGGCCGGCGGAGCATGCGTTTTTCATACAAACGTAATACCAAAATAATACAAAAATCAATCATATTCTTAAGGTAGTGTGTATATGTATACATTTCGATTGTATCATAGAATATCTATCTATCATGTTTCCACTTAGATATTTTGAAAGGACAATGATATAAAGACTAGCTATGACGAATGAAACATTTTTATAGAAAATTTATTTTTCTCATAACTCTTGTTTAAATCGGTGTACATTCAAAATATGTACCTATTTGGGAACCTATATAATATATAGGTTCCCAAATACATATTTTTACAGAATATATAGTATATATGCTGTAATCCAATCAAAATAAATACATACTACGGTAAGAATATGTTTGATTTACAAATTATTTTTGTTGTTACGTTTGTATGAAATTCACATGCTCCGCATTAGTGGTTTAGGCCCGTAGGCCGTGCACTGTCTTGTAAGAATATTTTTTTTAACATATTGGTGGTTTACTTTTTGCGGTAAAAATGTTATAATTATATTATAAAACAGCTCATAGTTTAGGAACCTAGACTAAACAAGAGATCAACTTACTAATGGGAACGGTTTCCAAAGTTAATGAAAACAAACAATAGTCTGAATGTCTTGAAACCAAGAAAAGCACAACTTTCCCAGACGAAAACAAAAACATTTCGCTATAACAAGCTAAAAAACTCAGACCCGATTGATATTGTTATGTCTGCAAAGTTTATTGAATAAAAATATCAGAGCTGCAATCGAAAGAATAACTCAACATGTACTACAGCAGTCATTATAAGTTACTATTAGCATTTAAGCTTTCAGCCCGATGGTTTGACTTTAATACTCTCCAGGAAGACTTAGGGAACTTCCAGGGTCTTTGTCTTGGACTGTTGAAGCGGAGTGACGTCGAAAAGTTGGGTAAAACTATCCTTTAGGTACTTACAGAGTATTTAACTCATGGGAAATGTCGTTCGGTGAGGTTGAAAGTTGTTTTTGGAATTTATACTATTTATTATGTTTTCTTAGTATTAAGTTTAATTAGAGAATTACAGACATGGTTGGGTTTTTGATAATAAAGTCAAATAAACGAAATGTGATGTGAATTTGATCAGTGATTTTTAAATCAGAAATAAAAAAAAGACATGTAGCACTCGGGGACTGCCGCGGTAAAGCTATTGCATAGCATTTTTTATCAACTTATGCAATTATTTTTATTTATTTATTTTATTTTTCCGCTTGTTGCCGGCTCGAGGACCAAACGCAGACTGAATGCGCGCGGACCGCGCTCGGACGCCGCAAAAACGACGGGGTGTTATAAGTTTGACGTGTCTGTGTGTCGTGTGTGTGGATCATTCATTATAAAATTCATAATTTCATCATGATGGGAAGCCTAGCCTGAACATTCAGTCTGCGTTTGCGGACAAGCGGAAAAATAAAATACATTAATAATTATAATTGCATATGTTGATAAAAATGGTTACAAAGAAGGTCTAACATCAAATGTATACAACCTACAACTCCTTGGTACGGCAATATATTAAAGAAAACTAGCTTGTCATTGTCATTATCTGACATGGGGTAATATGGGGTGTTAGGTTATTTCGTTACGGAATTTCTGGATTCGGATAATATTAATGCAATAGCTTAAAAACCACTGCATTAATATTATTATTTATTATGATGTTTGTTAGTTTGTTATTTATGTTTGTCAGATTTTCAGTTAGTTACACTCATTTTATTATTGTGATAAAAATTCAATTATCATTATTTTACCCCGTATTGTCCCACAGCTGGGCTAAAGTCTGCCCACCTTCAACTCTCCTCTCTGTTCGGTTTCTACGACCATTCTCTTACTGAACTCACCGAAAATCTACTAACATTCTCCGAAATAAAAAAAAGAAATACTCTTAGATCAAAATTAAAGCCACTTTCCCATTTTAATACCTACAAAGACATCAAAAATACAATACCAATAAAATAATGGATTTTTCTGTAGAAATCCATTATATTATTCCCCCCAGTGGACACAATACATCTTAGCGATGAAGGCGTTAAACAAAATTGAAAGAGATCTAATGGATCAGTTTTTTTCAAAGAGAGACTAGCAAAACTTTTTTCGAGATCAAAATAGGGAAATTCATAATTAATTTGGCACCCCAACTTATCTTTTGAATGAAGACGCTAACAATAGAGTGCATTTTGTGAAGTTTTAAAAAAGGGACTGAGATTGAGAAAATGGGGCATGGAAATTATTTAGTATTAACCTGAACGGCCATTGTGAAAACGTCTTCAGGAATTTTCTTCGTAGTAATTTCGATCTACTTATAGTAGTCATGGTTTGATGCAGTCAAAACTGCACAAAAAAACGATAATAAATAAATTGCCGAGGGAATTAAGCCAGTAGGTTGTGAATATCAAAAAGGGGTGTTGCTCAATGTAAAACACAGGTAGACTTAACTACGAGTAGATCTAATATTATGTAGTTGGGAAAAGTCTACGCAAAACAAAAAACAAAAAGCTAAAAAAGAACTTTAGCTTCTGAAGTCGGTGACCTTTGTTTGATTGGAATATTGGAATACAATTGGAAGAGTTCCCTTGGTTTCGCTAAGATTCCATCATCAGATCCTTGGTGACTATGGGACCATTTGGAAAGTATACCCTTTCCAACAAAAATAATCAAATTGGTCAGCAAGCGACGGAGTTATGCGCGAACAAAACATTTAAAAAAATAGAAACATCCGAATTGAGAACCTCCTCCTTTTTTAGAAGTCGGTTAAAAAGATGTTTTATGGTTTTATGATTCTTAGGCGGTCTTCACACTGCCCCGCATCATGCTGCATATTGCGTGTCGACGCACCTACACGCGTTCCTGCGGGAGTGCAGATCTGCATCATCGTGCGGGTTTTTTGCGCACTCACGCGCGTATTACGTTTTGTAGAATTACGCACGGCGGCTCTCATTTATTCGCCGTTCTCTGTCGTGGTCGCGCAGTACATTCAAAATCACGCGCAGGACTGCGGGATTCGGTGTGCCATACCTTGCGTCTCGCCCCGCACCTACGCGCGGGGGTGCATGTCTCTCCGCGTGTATGCGCGTGATCCGCATGAACGCGTGTGGATGCATTTTCGGTGTGTTGGACTGTGCGTGTTTTCCATACAAACGGAGATACTTACAAGCAACGGAAGAACACGCATCCACGCGCTACGCTGCATCATGCGGGGCAGTGTGAGAATCGCCTTATCCATTTGTACATGTAGTGTTAGCAGTTTTATTATACTAAGATGATGTCGTACGGGTGTTGGAAATAACAAGACAGGTCGGCTGGCAATAGTATAATAATAAGAAACAAATAAAACGATGTAAAAGCTAGGTAAGCATACCATCCCTACTAATATTATAAATGTGAATGTAAGTTTGTTTGTTACGCTTTCACGCGAAAACTACTCAACCAATCATCATGAAACTTTGTACACATATTTTTGGAGGTATTAGACGTAACATAGGATACTTTTCATTAAAAAAAAAAATTGCAACGGGATCCGCGAAGGTAGAATGATATAAAGGAGAATACATACGATTGTTAAGCTAAAGGACACACTTCAATATAATGTTTTGCAGAAAAATCGAATATCTTTTTTATTGTTACGTACAAACAAAACACGGATTCCGAAAAAAATAAAATACAAACTTAGACAAAGTTTGCTCTTCTGGGACGATCATGAATTACGTTCACGTCCAAACAACGTTTAGCTTAATTAATCTCAAAAAAATCCGTTTAGGCGGATTACACATTATTTGCTATTGTTGTTCATTACTTAAACTCTGATATGCTCTGGTGCGTTTGTTGTCACCGTTAGTATGGTTGAATAATCATAATTTAAGTAGGATTGGCAATGAAATCGTCCGTTGTCTGTTTAAATAAATAAAGTTTCCTAAACGATGGAAGACGGGGGTTTTACTTGCCTAAAATGTGGTTTTATTTTACACTAGCTGACCGCCACTTCGTCTGCGTCACATAAGAGAGAAAAACGAAAGGAAAAAAACGTCCCCGTTTTTGCAACATTTTTAATTCCTGCTCCGCTCCTAATGACCATAGCGTGATGTTATATAGCCTGTAGCCTTTCTCGATAAATGGACTACCCAACGCAAAAAGAATTTTTTCAATTCGAGCCGGTAGTTCCTGAGATTAGCGCGTTCAACCAAACAAACAAACTTTTCTGCTTTATAATATTATATTTTACATAGGTATTTTTTGTACGTTATTAAACATGCGTTCATCAAATTATAACATTAAAATAGTTTAATTTTAATTTAATCTTTGAAGATTGTGTGCTATTGATTTAGATTTAACTGTTACTCAATCACAAGTATTTGCCTAGTAGTGAGAGATGGCCCTATGTGTGGGTACGTACACGTAGGGCCATCTCTTATCAGCGCTGTGACGTTTTTCTTTTAAATGTTACAGCACCATGCTGAGATAGGAGCCTTTTGGTCTCGTACAGGACAAATTCTGTTTTGTATTTTGTTTGTTTTTTTCTTATGATTTCGTTTTTTTTTTTATTCTCTCATTATGTTTACTTTAAACTAGTGTTATAATCACAATTTTACCCTTTTGTTTTTTTTGTGTTGTCCTGTCGTGCTAATAAAAGCTTTTTCTTTCTTTCTTTCATTCTTAATAAATAAATAAATAATATTATAAATTGTTGTGCCTGACAGGGTCCATGTGAACTGTATTCTAACTATAAGATCTTGTAAAACACAAGTGCATTGCAATAAATAATTGAATTGAATTAACTTATCAACATCGAGTTTTTTGGAGTCATATGTTCCTTAGGTATATTTAGAATGCTTGAAATAAATTGTGATTCAATGAAGTAATAGTGAATCAAACCTCAAAAGCCAAAGGTTAAAAATTATGCATAACTTTAGCTTTACATTAATGTTTGTTGCAATGCAAATATTTATGACTGCTAGCAGTGTGTGCGCCGCCTTACCTCCATACGGTTTTGCCTCAAGCTAATCTGTTATTCAACGAAGAATATTTGTTTTCCTTACGGCATCCAACTTACTAATTAATTCTCTTTTATTCATATTTAAGCTACTCATCAACATCTTGACTTAATTTAAAATAACAGCTCATGATTAAGTACGACGTTAATACTCAGTAATGGCGGCTGAATATTTCTGAAAGAGAATGACGTATTATTTTACTTTGTTATTGTTATAAGGTGTTTCGGGTTTTATTAAGGTCTTCTATTAAGGTTTTTATGTCACGTTTTTACGTTTCCTTTGGGCTTTGGACTTTTGAAATAACATTATCTGCTAGTCATTTTGTAAGAACCTATCTCACTAAATAAAATACTTACAGATTTAATTCCGGCCAATATTCATGAACCAGCGACAGAAATCCAAGAACAGCGAACATTAACCAGCCAATGGCAAGAACTAGAAGTCATGGGATTACCTTTGTCTAGTCCAGTCCAGTCCAGTCGTTCTGGACCAACAGTAACCGCAGCAGGAAAATAAAGACCAAACGATGCCTTATTAATTGATGCCCAGCAATAAATATAATAAATATCGCTCGAAATTACACACAGCGCCATCTGGTGCCACACTAAGTAACAAAGCTTGTCTCGTGATCAGCAGATAGTTGATATACAACATAGATACATCTGTTGTTTTAAATACGTACTTATTATACATATAACATCCATGACTCGGAAACAAATGTCCATGCTCATCACACAAACATTGTCTCCTACCAGGATTCGAACCCGGGACCCTATGAACGTTAGGCAGCGTCACTACAATTGCGCCATTCGGGTCGTCGCGTCGGAATAAATAAGAGCATTTCGGATTACAGGCACATTTTTTTTTAATCTATGTACAATATTTTTATATAAACGTCAAGCACACAATTAACATTTGCCCCAATTACACGAAAAACATAGTAATTTGGTAAGAAACAAAAGAAAACTAGTTTGTACCCTATAAAGACATTACCACGCAACAAAGCCAACATTTATGTGCTTCCATTCCGTTAATAACAAGAGTCAGACCAACACGTATGTTGTAACGAACATCTCATTACCAGTATTTCGTACTCATTACCAGCCTTACAGCGTGGCGGCACAGGAGTAGATAAGTAACAGAAGTCGAACTTCAATCATACGTACCACCAACGCTGTCGAGGTGGCAGAGTACTGGTCGAAAAACATTTGAAAATAAAAAAGGGAAATCATCGACACGACGAAGAAGAAGAAGAAGAATAGTGATCTCTATTAACTTCAGCACGTGCCTTGGCCAAAACTATAAGTGGCTCAGAAAATTGGTAGAAGTAGAGACTGTACAGAACTTACCATGGACGTATGACGATGTATGTCCAATTAAGTCATCACTGTGTCGTCATCGAAACTAATTATTTTAAGCTTGTGAAGATCCACTTCTCAGTCATCATTTCACGGTATTATCAAATCAGCAATATCTATTTGTAGACAAATGTTAAACTGTAGGAGTATTTTTGTTTTGCAACAAAATATGAGTACTTTAGGCACAATTTTGAGAACAATCCCTTTAACATTACACAACTAAATAACAACTTTATTCTGGTCGAATAAAGGTTGTTTGAAGTTTAGTCTCTGTTGTTTACTTACTCCTGTTGTTCCATTCCGTCCGAAATGGGGGTTAATTTCATTAGCACGGGCGCAACGAATCGTGTGATAACTTTAGTGATGTTATTCGGCAGCGCCCTTGGGATTGGTTGCTGATGTGACGTACGTTTTGTTCCGTAGCGTTTAAATTTTGTGAGTGTTTGGGAAATGTTACTGGTTTTAGAACGTTTGGGTTTTATGGGTTGGAAAACAGGAGTGAACAAATTAGTTTGAACATGTTTATAGTGAAAAGCTTTGACTGGTATTTTTTAGGCAGAAGTGGAATTCCGGATCCACAATCAACAGTTCCTCAACACAACTGGCAGGGGAGAAGTGTAACTATGGATTATGGTTATGATGAAATCAATTTTCATATAATATGACAGGTAGGTACTCGTATCTATTAATTCTATAAAAATGCTGGTTTCAATATAGGCCCATTTCCTCTCAAAGAGAGGAGGCCGTGTCCCAGCAGTTGATGATGATAATTAATTTCAATGATTAAATAATATTAAAATTGGGTAGCCTGTTACGAAAAAATACTGTTTTGTCAAGAAAAGAGCTACAGCAATACAGCAAGTTTTCCGCTCATTCCTGTCACTAGGAGACTTCAAAAGTGGTTTTCAAAACAACCTATTCTATGTCCATACGCAATAACGTTGTTATACACACTGATTGTCCAATCAAACGCATCGTTCGCATCATTAACATAACTGATTGGCTAGAGCTGTCCAGAAAATTCGTGCGGCAATTCTGAAAACGCACCGGTCTACCAACTGCCGTACAATTATCGTACTGGGACCAAAACTTAGTATAAAACGGACGGGTGGGCAAATTAAAACACGTATGTCTGGCTTCTATAAGTTGGTGTGTTTGTGTGTTTTGGATAATCTTAGGAAGAATAATATGGATCAAAATAACATTGTTTAGACATCATTTAGCAGATTTGATAGTGATCAAAGGAAACTTAGCAATGATAATTTTCATGACTAAAGCACAACCGCTGTTTACGCGGTCGACGCCGTATTGTGTAGCATTAATGTGAAAGGTTTTGATGTATCATTTAAATATCCATTTGATATTTTGACTGACTAAATCTTAAAGATATTGGTTTAAAATTATATGTTTTATTTATCAAAAGGTATAGCAACATTACAGGCCTGTCTCCTACAATACTACATTTGTTTCTATTTAAATTATGTTTCTATTTTGTGTACAAGAATGCTAACATAAAATATAAATTATGTAATATTACACCCACTAGCTAAGAATATGAAGCTAATAAGCTACTCGTATATTAGTTAAACATGCACAGCATGCAAGTAAAACCACAGGTAAAATTTAGTGTCATTATATAAAACTAGGTATGTGCTTGTGACGGTAACAAACAGATTTCAACACACCTCACTAATTGGCCAGCTCAGTCGTGACCACTCGATTGACTATTTGGAATTGCTTTTTCCCCGGATATTTGGATTTATATTGATTTTGTGAGTAATTAGTGTGAAATGAACGGTTTTATCAAAACAGCGTACTTATTCATAAAATACTATAAAGTTTGTTTGACGTAATTCAAAGTCATATATTTTCCTATTTCTTTCTGCATGTCAAGTATAAGGCTGACCCTAGTAATTAATAGATGCTTATTTTACCCATACCGCGCATATAGTCTTTTATAGATTATGATTTTAATTCTCATACTCTGGAAATAGCTGAAATTGATAATAATTTTGTATATCAATGTTTATATAAGAGCAAATTTAAAAAAAAATAGTTTTGGTCGAAAAACCAGTTTTCGAAAGAAAAAATTTGGAATTTCACCCCACAACCTGGAGACCGGGACACGGAACGTGGACCAGAATTCAGGGAAGAAGGGTGAGGACTATTGCAACTATAATCTAATTCGAAATGTAAAAGGCTAAAGAATAAAAGCCGTAACAAAATAAAATAAAAAATGTGCCTGAGAAAGATTGATTGTTTCTCTAGGGAGTGCTCAAAATAAATATCTCTATTTTTATTGTATTTGAGTGTTAGGGTCTTAAAACACTCAAATACAAGAAAAATGGTCACAGCCTTCTTAAAATACTGGTATTCAGCTGCATTCGGTTAGACTGGAAGCCAACCCCAACTTAGTTGGGAACTTAGTAGTAAGTATTATAATACAAATTACATACAATTTAAAACAAGAAAAGATCACATTCACCTTTTAAATTCAGCTTCAATTTTCCCAAAAATACCACCCGTAACTCGTACCATAATCAACTAACATCATTATTTAATTCCCATTTCCAATCAGAATGCAAATTCGGGGAGCCTTTAACAAAATTTTCATTACACTTTTTATTTCGTACTCAAATAGAATTTTAAGTACTTAGGTACACGAAATAATAAAAGTTTCCAAATTATATCAAAGCCGCTTGCTGGTTGTAAAAGTTAAAAATTACCGTTCGGATCACGTTCCTGGCCCTTAATTAAGAAGTTAATGAGGAGGTGACGTTACTGAGATCGATTATACACTATATCACTCGGTACTAACGAGAGTTTCGTCGGGACGTTTGTTTGTCCATTAAATTGTAATTAGTGATATTATGTTTGTCGTAGTCAGGTATTCTGAATAGCTTATAATGGTGCTGAAGGTTGATCGTTTAAAAAGTGGTATTTTTATTCTGTGTTAGTATTTTTGACAACAGATAAATTTACTATTAGTGGTAACAATTCCAAGGCATGAACGTGCGACAAAAAGGTAAAGAAAATACGATATTTGAAACAGATACATAAAACAGTTTGGTTAATATGTTTACAATAAGCTCCATTATTTGTATCAGATGTCGTCTAAAATGTAAGCCTAATTATTTGTTTAAAATTCCTGTCCAAGAGTGGTACATAGGTGGTGTTAATGCCATAAGGCATTCTCTACCAGTCAACCTTTGGGTCAACCACTAAAAAGTGAAAAATAAAACATGACATAACAATGACAAAAAAACTAAACCAATCAAACAAAGGTCACCGACTTCTGAAGATTTATTTTGTTCTTTTTTTTGGGTTTTTAGAAATCGGTTTTATTTTTTGCAAAAAAGTTTTTATTTTTCACTTTTTAGTGGTGCACATTCGCTTACCGCTTCACAGCGTACTGGCGTGATGTTATGTTCTGAACTGGTGTAAACAATAGACAGATATGAGATTTCAGCAATCCCAGTTCATTTGCTATCATTTATTGAGGAGTTCCGTTGCCTATCTCCGAAGGTCTTCATCAGATCTTCACCAAATTGAAGTGGGACCACTCCGAAAAACTGTTCCAAAAAATACCCAAATCGCTTTATGTGTGCCTCTAAAATTTGAAGAATTCTCTCTATTTCTTCAGGATTCCATCATCAGAAATGTGTCTCATTTACGTTAGGTTAACTCGCCGCCTTTCTGCTCAGCCTACAGAGCATGTTAGTCATGATATTTCGTAGCGCTACGTCCGCACCGAAGCCCAGCGCGTATATAATAAAAGTGACGTGACCGTCGTCACGACCTTTGAACGACATTTTAGTTGTAAGTAGTTACATTCTCCGAACTCACTTTATCTGTCGTTATGGTCGAGCCATAAGCTCGTATGCTGCACTTTTGTCCTTATCAGCCAGACACGGCGTGATGTGCAGGCGCCAGTGACCACCATCTTAGTTTTAAGAGGCCTGCGGAGCTTGCGAATTTCATACAAACGTAATACCAAAATAATTTGTAAATCAAACATATTCTTAAGGTAGTGTGTATTTATTTTGATTGTAATACAGAATGTATAGGTTCCCAAACACATATTTTGAATGTACACTGATTTAAACAAGAGTTATGAGAAAAATATTTTTTCTGTAGAAATTTTAAATTCCTCATAATATCTCGTTTTTACATCATTGTCCTTTCAAAATATTTATTTGCGAACATAGATATTCTATAATACAATTGAAATATATATGTCACCGTAAAATTGTCAAACACGTTATATTACAATATCGCTAGAGAGAAACACGATATTGTAATATCTCGAATTATTGTCAACTGAATATACGGAAGTATCTCTGCCCCCATAATCGGGACTTGGGGCACCCCCCTGTTAGGTTAGTTAGGTTCCTTTAAACCCTGCACTCGGAAATACGCTTTTTAGGGGAATATTAAGTTTTTTAAGGATAGGTTATAATAATCGGTATTTCTCAGGAATGGTACAATATATTTTCATGATAGTTGTACCACTGGGCAAGGGGGACCCCTCCTTCCCTCCACACCGCGTGAGTTGACTACCATCGCATGCATTTCACGAAAAATAATGCGTTTTGTTGTAAGCAGTATGTTCATTTCACAATATTTCGAGTTTTTACAATATCGCTGGAGATATTACAATATAACGTATTTGACAATTTTACGGTGACATATACACACTACCTTATGAATTTTAAGTTCTAAGGCTAGATAAGATGAGTAGTCTTGCATCAAACTCTGTAAGCTCGGGTCGTTATCTTATTAACTATTAGTATTACGAGCCTTATTTTCGCAGTCGTTTCACACCCGAAATTTAACTTCACCGTCGCTACGCTCCCAAAATCTAACTAGGTAAGTAGCAGAGACAACAAAAAGTGTTAGTGTTTTTTTATCGCATTTGTTTTTTAACGCACAGTTAGTTTCTCAGCAACTCCTGCTTACAAATTCTTACAGTCACATAAACAAAAATACGGAAGTCATGCTGCGCTGACCTTAAATAAATTGGGTAAACGAAGATGGACATTTACAAAAATATTGTCATTCTGATCAATTTAATTCTTTGTGCAAAACCGAAGCACGTTGTTAGTCAACTTTTTTCCTTATCAGCGGTTACCTCGTTAGAGTTCGGTTTAAATTGAATTAGTTTCATCAATATCTTAACCAAGAATTATCTTTGCGGTAGAAGTTGTGGGCTGAATATAAAAAAAAAAAAAAATAGCATTGATCTATGTAGTTTAGGAGTTTTAAAAAACTTTGCTTTTTATTTTGAAGATGTTTATCATACAGAAGAGAGAGCTATGCAGATCGCCTTTTTGACTAATCACTTGTTTATAATAGTTACATGCCTCGAGTGTGACGTCATCATCTTCCTGCCCTTGTCCCATTTTATTTGGGGTCGGCGCAACACGTTTTCTTCTTCCATTCTCCCCTGTCAGACGTCACGGCATCATTTACTCCTTTCTCTTTCATATCAGTCTTTACACAATCCATCCATCTTTTCTTTGGCCTTCCTCTCCCCCTCCATCCATCAATACCTATGTCCATCACTTTTTTAGTCACATGCGTTTCATCCCTCCTCATTACATGTCCATCGAACCCAAACGACTTCCTTTCCATTTTTCAGTAACAGGTGCCACTTTCAAACTTCCTCTAATATATTTATTTCTTACTTTATCCATTCTTGTCACTCCACACATCCACCTCAACATTTTCATCTCCGCTACATGCAATCGTTTTTGATCCATCTTCTCGAGTGTGACGTCATGAGTTAGATTAATGGGAAAAAAGTAGTTATGAGATTTTCGTGATCTAGTTGGTAGGGGGAGTAGACAGATGTCGAATTGAAAAAAAAAAATGGAAAATCCAAAAGTTCAGGCCTCATAAAAAAAATTACATTGTCGGGTGAAACAAGCTTCCCGTGGTACAGTAATGCTTAGTACCACGGACAATAAACAAAGCAATATCATATATTTTCATTCCCATAGTAACATAACATACATTTTCATGAAATACATGACAAGTTACAACAATTTCCATACAACAACCCCTAATCCAATTTCACAGCTATCATATTCGTGAAACTTACACCAAAATCGCATTAAACGCTCGTTTCATAAACAAGGCACAATATTAAACTGGTGTTATTTACCACAACACGATCAAACTACTACCTTAAACGTGGATTCTGTTTACGGAATCCTATCCCGGACTCCACATAAACACGTATACCATTTACATTGAAGTAAGCCACAAATATGCTTAAGTTTTAGTCGTTATACCTACATGGATATCGAGGACGCATTACCTCGAACGCTAATAGCCAATATCTGCCGCCAAAATTGCCTTCCTAACGATATTTCTGCTGCATGTAATAAAATCCGTAATCCTATTACGGAGTGAAATCGTTTTGGCCCACGTGGACATTATATCGGTCATAATATTAAAAAAATATTACTTTTAAACGTCGATGTGTAGGACGTTATATGAATAATTTATTGTGCGTCGAATTTACGTTTTTACGGTAGCTGTGTACCTACGTTTAATAGTTTTTTTTTTTGTTTACATGCCGCCCGTCAAATTGTTGTGGTTAGCGTTTTAACTATGTAATTATTTCGAGCGAGGTTTTACATCCTTTGACTGGTGTGGTTATTGACAAATATATTTCCACGCTTTCAAATAATTTATGTTAACAAAGAACATAAAGTACAAGAACAGTAAATGCTTCATGCTTTTATTTCACGGTTCGACGCACTAAGTATTTATTACTATACAGGGTGAAATTGAATAGATGCGACAAATTTAAATATACAATAATACGTGTTGTTAAGAAAATGTATAAAATATCAAAAGTAAAATTAAAAAATAATTGATCAGTGTTACGAAAACCGTTAAATTAATAAAAGTATCAAAAAATCTCGTCCGACTCATCGCAGTGCTCAATATAGCGGTCATTTACCTAATTTTGCCTTAATTTTTCTTATTTATTTTGCATATTACTGGAATACCGATAATTCGTACTTAAATAAAGATAATAACATCAATGGACCTTTTGAAAACGATAATCGCGTAATTTTTTTTAACGATTTTTGTTACTGAAGCTCGAATTTCATTTTGTCGCATTAATTAAAATTCACCCTGTATATCTAAGTTGGTTAGTGCCCTAAAACCTCGTTGGTATAGTGGATGTAAGAGCAACTGCTGAGCAATAAGGTCCCGGATTATGTTCCCAGTTTAGTCATAGTGTTATTGAGTTTTTCCACCAGGAATTTCTAAGTCTTCTTCTTTATCGTGTCACCATCATCATCATCAGCCTATTAATGTTCCCACTGCTGGGACTAGCCTCTTCTCAATGAGAGGGAATGGGCTATAATCCACCACGCGGGCCCAGTGGGCTTTATTGTCTGGTTAGTGACCAACCTGATGTCAGAGTTTTTATACTGCCTAATTAGATGCCTTCGAGAAATATCTCTCAAGCATGCTGGTTTCCTCACGATGTTTTCCTTCACCGAATTTCTCAATATTAGCCACAGAGTCTGAATTTGTGCTCGGTGATGGAAATGAGCTCGCCTTACATTTCATGGGACTTAAAATTGATGAAATATGAGTGTACTAATTATCTCTGCATGATACGGCGTGATATATATTGTACGTATGTAGTAATAAAATAAATAAAAAAGTGCTTAATTAGGTATGTCCTAAAAAATATTCCACATGAAATTAGGCAGAATTCAATTTAATAATGAACATTAACGGTCATGCCAGATGTAATTCAAACTTACTTCAATACTGATAGATACTTACAACTACGTGTGTTTCAATGCTCAGTCCTACTTAAAGGAAAATCTATTTTACCACTGCATTGGCAGCGTTCAAAGCCGCATGCGTGCAATGGCCATAACCATAAGTAACGACAAGTTGGCAGTCCACTGGCTAAACAGTAAACAAAGCATTCATAATACACTAGTTTGTGTCCTACATATGATTCTCGCAATTCTCTATAAACCTAGCAGTTTATGCACCATACTTACTTGCTTGCAGAGAGACATCATATCAATATGTAATTTGATTGGTAGTTATACGATGGCAAACGTTAAACTAAATATCATACAGACATAACATCACCAGGCCTACAATCTCCAAAGGTGAGGCGGTGGTGTACCAAAAAGTTCACTCACATTTTGCCAGTTACATTTTAAAGATCCAGGTAATAGTGGGCAAGCTTAATGACATCAACCGGACACAAATCCAGGCACAGAAGACGCTTTAGGAAACACCCTCATGCAGTCAGCAGTCGGGCTAGAAACGACTGGGCCAACCATAGATATATATATATATATATAACCATATTTCTGTGGGGCCAACAAACGAGGACACCAGCGCTGTGACGTTTTATTAAATGTTACAGCACCATGCTGAGATAGGAACCTTTTGGCCTCGTACAGGACGAGTTTCGCTTCTTTTAATTTTTAAATAAATACTCGTATTTGTTTTTTTCTGTGTAAGTTTTACATTGATAATTTTGATGTATTTTGTCCTGTGCGGGCTAATAAATGGTTTTTCTTTCTTTCTTTCTGTATCAGAGAATATGGATATCGCTGGACATTAACACACAGGGCCATCTAGTGCCACACTAAGCAAGGCTTGTGTCGTGGACACCAGATAGTTGATATACTACATATATACTTTTTGTTTGTAAATACATACTTATTATACATATAAACATCCATGACTCGGAAGCAAATGTCCATGCTCATCACATAAACATTTGCTCCTACCGGGATTCGAACCCAGGACCCTATGAACGCAAGGCAACTTCAGTACCACTACGCCATTCGAGTCGTCAAAATCGTCGAATTACATTCATCATCATCTACTTAGCCTTTTCTAAACTGTGCTGGGGTCGGCTTCCAGTCTAACCGGATGCAACTGAATACCAGTATCTTACATGGAGCGACTGCTTATCTGACCTCCACAACCCAGTTAGTACTAGGTAATACGATACAACTTAGTAAGACTGGTTGTTACACTTTTTCGTATAATTATACTTAGTCATATAAATTATTCGTGGAGACGACTACCCAGTGCCCAAGGTCATACGAGAATTTAGCATGAACATATTTCCTTATTACAAATTGAATGATGGCCCTTGGCGATTGCCAATTCCAACCCTTAAATGAAAAATCCAATTATAATCTTCCCCGAGGTAAAATATGACTCTTTCTATGTTCAGACCCCATATTCACAACGCTACAATTCGATTTCGATTCGGGAAGTCGTAACTATGTCTGTCTCGCTCGTTTTCGTTATGCCAAAACAGAATGGACATACGACTTGTCGAATCGAAATTCATTCCGAGCGTTTGAGAATACGGGAGCAGATGCCCTATGCTGACACGTTAACTAAACCAATGAGGCGGATACACGGTGTTATTAAATTAGAAAACCTAGTTCTAAGTTTTACAAAGCGTGGGGTTGGAGGACAAAGTTCGAAGACTTGTGAGCAACGATTTGACTTTTTCAATTTTTTTATAGTTGCTAAGATGGGAAATCTTGGATAGGAATGACTGTAGCACAAGTATACTTACAAGAAATAAGGTTAGATTCAAGTAAAGTAAGTATATGTATATGTTACTGTAAAACCCCGAAGTACGGTAAATCTTAAGATTTCCCAGTAAATTCTAAGATTTACCAGCATGACCGAATTTTATAAAAAAATTCTCTGGGTAAATCTTAAGATTTACCGAGTGTATGTTGGTACATGTCCAAAATTAACGATGATCAAAGAGCATTTCGGACATTTACCACTGAAGCTGGTAAAACTTAGGTTTTACTGTGAAATTTTAAGATTTACTGCACTTCGGGCTTTTACAGTAACATATACATGAGAAACGTGTTTTCCATTTAAAGGTATTTCCTGTGTTTTATTAATCTAGTTTCTCAGATAACCCCCTGCAGATTAAAAGTTTGATTCGTAGACGTGTCTATTTGGCTAATATTATTTATCTAAACACAGTGTGCATTTCCAAGAACATTACATTTAGCCTAATGTAGTGTTATTTGAGAATGATAGTTGTATATTGAATGTGCACACATGGTGCACTTTTTATTATCTTGAAACACCATTATTATTGTACCTATGTTAAACAAATGAATAAATGACTTATGTGTGTGCTCCTATAAATATAAAACAAGAAAAATGTTTTGGGTGGCTTAGCGACGCACACTGAATTTAGACAAAGGAAATCAGCCAGATACACGTCGAAGAATCAACCTTTAAACTGCCTATCTGACCTTCACAACCCAGTTAGTACTGGGATATATGATACCCCTTTGTAAGACTGGCTGTCAGACTTTTTCAAGTCACTATCTTAAAACGACTGTAAAAGATTTACACAAAGGACAGTCGGGACCAACTGCTTAACGTGCTTTCTGAGGCACGGAGAAAACTCAGTATGTAATGGGTATCAGAAAGCACGACGATTATAGTATTACTAGCTGTTGCCCGGGACTTCGCCACGTGGTATAGCATTGTTATCGCCCATTCACAGACTAACCTAGGTAAGCACGGCTCAACCTAAAGATCGACCCGAGAGGCTGTTATTATTTAGCCACGAGCTCCTCAGCATTGTCATGTTGGATGGCTATGTTTATTCTTAGGTAAAAAAAGTAGTCCAACCCTCTGGTCACGGGAAGAGTTTATACCAACTTATTATTTTTGATGTTCCATTATACGACGACCCGAATGGCGTAGTGGTAGTGACGCTGCCTTACGTTCTTAGGGTCCTGGGTTCGAATCCCGGTAGGAGCAAATGTTTGTGTGATGAACATGGACATTTGTTTCCGAGTCATGGATGTTTACATGTATACGAGATGTATTTACAAACAAAAAGTATATATGTAGTATATCAACTATCTAGTGTCCACAACACAAGCTTTGCTTAGTCTGGCACTAGGTGGCGCTGTGTGGTAATGTCTAGCGATATTTATTTTATTTATTAATTTCAGGCCCAGTAAGAATTGAAAATTTGCTAAAATACCTACTCACCCAAAGTACGTACAAACGTGCAACTTCGTGACAGTATCGCCAACCGAAGCGTGCTCATTAAAACCGCACGCTATCGGGCAATATTGCCTCCTTAACGATGTTGCCACTCAAACAAAACCTTAATTTTATTAGCATGACCCGCATGGCACATCGCTACGTAAGCTTCACGAAGGATTGTCAACACTGTGTACGATTAAACTGTTAGTATATAGCAGTATCGGGGAAATAGAACTCGGGTCTTTACAAGGTCAGCAGAAATCCAAGCTGGGTCAACATTGGAAGTACACTGTGGTACAATATTTCCATGGCATACTGTTTAGATAGTCTTAATGCAATATGAGCAAGACTTTGACCGAGTGGTGGCCAAAGAAGCCAGAGCCGTTCTAAGAGATCATTGGGTCGACGATATCGTTTAAGTCGCTGGAAACACCTGGATACGGGATGCACACAAGCGGGAGTTGTGACAGAAAAAAGAGGCTAACATGACGATGATGATAATGAATTCAATATGAGAATGTCCAGTCGGAGTCTAGACTTACCTTACCTTTCTGCTGCATGATGATAAGAAGCTTCTGTGGAGTTTATTGAAAGTTTTTTTCCTGCATTTAAGCTACATAAGCCACATAATATGGCCTTGACATGTTTATACTAAATTGTTTCTAAAATTAGAAAAAGGAATAAGACCTACTATAGGAGACAAGAAAGAAAATAAATAAAGAACACATATTTATGTGGCAATTTTTTTTTTAAGAATTGAAACCTTAGCAGAAAAAAAAGATATTTGTCACAGCTGTGCCAAATAGGCCCAGTTCAGCAAACTGCCAAACAGCCAATGCCCAATGCTGGTTTTCAACTGGACTTGAGATGTCTAGCATATGGCTATAAACTACTGAATTAATTCAACCCTGTTTAAATAGTAGAAATACGACATATTTTGTGAAAAAATTACACCAGTCCAGCCTTCTTCCTTCGTTACATAAAACTACACCTAGGAGCCTGAAACAATAGTTTGTAGCCCAAGCGACAGGATTTAATAGACAGTCAAGAACAGGTGTAACTGGCATGTTTTACAGGGAATGTTCCTGGGCCATATAATACAACCTTACCGCTGCCTACAGCGGAAGCAGGGGCCCGTAACTTAAGCTCGCTTACAGCGAAATGCAAATTACTTTAAGTTTAATTCAAGCTGTATCATGTACCTACCCTAATTATACAACTGGTTTTTTGGTGGTAAATTATGACTTCTACCCAGACTTACTTACGTAACATAAGTACAAGTTGTTTTATATAACTTTCCTTCCAGTAAATCATTTTTAAGGATTAAAAAACCGGTCATGTGCGAGTTGAACTCGCGCACCGAGCGTTCCGTATATGTATACAGGTACGAGTAGATATTTTGTTATTAAACTATATATACTACTATATTCATGGTTTTCAGAGTTGTTACGTCACATGTGCTGCAAGACATTGCTTCTTAACAAATTTCATGATTCTAGGTCAATGCACCCTATAGGTTTGATTCCCTTGTGAAATCTCAAAATATGCGACAAAAACGACTGTTTCACGTTTGACGTGTTAACTAACAAGTTTAATTTTTTCACTGCTCTAAGGAAGGTAGTTGAGTATTTGATGTTAATATCAATGTGATACCTCTACGCGTTCTTAAGAAAAATAGTTTTTACAGACATAAAGGTTTCATTTTGCCAACAGAGGTAAGATTAAACCCTTAAAATTAAGAAACATAATTAATCTGGTTAACCACGTTTCAAAAATCGGGACAGCACAGTGAAATGCTGAGCTAAATCGGCCTTTAGTGCAATATTAATGTTGTTGACTTTTCTTTATTTTCGAAATCACTAGGCAAGAGATGAGGCATCTTATTAAATTAATACAAAGTGGATATAAAAGCACAAAAAAATTGTATTGCCGTTCCAATACCTTATCTTAATAAAACATGTACTACAATAATAAATTAAGGTAAACTACACAGTCGAACGTACAAAATTAAATTAGGAAGAGAAAATTGGACGTCAGAGAGAATGATGTATGAACGGTTGCAAAAAATATATTTTGCGTCGGTATTTGACCCAGTTATGATACTTTTGATAGATGACTATTGTTTTTTTCTTTGGTTATAATAACCTGGCCTGTCTATAATATTATTGCCTTATTGGGGAAACAATCTGTGAAGTTTGGGGAATCTGTTTTTAATCATATTTGGTGGTAAATCATTTTTGGATAGCTTTGAGTTTCTACATCTATACTAATATTATAAAGCAGAAGAGTTTGTTTGGTTGAACGCGCTAATCTCAGGAACTACCAGCTCGAATTAAAAAAATCTTGCTGCGTTGGATAGTCCATTTATCGAGGAAGGCTATAAGCTATATAACATAACGCTATGACCAATGGGAGTGGAGCAGCAATAAGAAACGTTGCAAGCGGTAAATTCACGCGAATGAAGTCGCAGGCAGAAGCTAGTATAATATATAACATAGACCCTGAAGGGTAAAGCAGATTTGTAGCATATACACACGTTTTGCCAATTATGTTTGATTATGTAATTGGGGGCGAAACTATTGCCATCAAACGTGCACAAATCCAGGCTCCGTGGCAAAAAAAAAATTCTTGTGAGTAAAAAAAAAACTAAATTCTAATGATCCGGGAATCGAATCCAGGACCTCATACTCAGCAGTCGTACTTGCAACCACTTAACCCACAAGGTAGTTCTACACATTACATCACAATAGATAGGTTGGTAGACATTGGCTAACATAAAAACTTTTTTACAAAAAATAAAACCGACTTCAGAGAAAACAAAAACGTGAAAAAAAACTTCAGAAAAAACGCTTCAGATGTCGGTGACCTTTGTTTGATTGATTTAGTTTTTTTGTCACCGACTTCTGAATCGTTTTTTCTGAAGTTATTTTTCACTTTATGTTTTCTCTGAAAAAAAAATACAGACGAATTCAGAACCTCCTCTTTTTGGAAGTCGGTTGAAAATAGTGTAATCGAAAAATTGGTTTTTATTTTATTTACTTACATCTGACTTTTCGCTATACAACTTCCGTCAACCTTTGAGTGGCTACCAGAAAAAATAGACTACACTTGCGTTCAAAAAACCTTAAACCACCATTTATTTAAACATAAAACGTCTGAATAATTTCGTGCATTCTAGAAAGCGCTTTGTCTTCAAATGTCGGAGGACTAATTGGAGACACAAATAAATTCCCGTTTTCACCGATTCGTCGTCAGTGGATTCCGTACACTCTCGTTTACTCGCGCACAGCACACGTGATCCGAATGGACTATTCCAACTAAACTTTTATTTGAAATGTGCGACAAATATTTAGTAGCGTCTAGGAACTTGGAGTGAGTTTGGTTTGGTACTTCAGTGGTTGAAAGTTACGAAGTCGCGGCGTCTTATATAACAAAGGGATTTTGTCTTGTGATAAAATCAAAAGCCAGTACAGTAGGCAAGTCTAGTGATCTAAATCAATTTAGTTATAGCATTTGTTTTTTTAATGCAAGCAACATGGCGTTTTAAATAAAACTCTGTGAACCTACAAGAATTCACGAAGTGAAATGTGATTTAAAAACGGATAATTTTAGAATTGATTATAGTTATTTTACACCGTAATACATGAATTATCAGGCTTTTACTAATAACGAAATTAGAATTCATAATGTATTACGTGGCACAGCATTCGTCAGATATCCCAACTTAAAAGTGCAAAAAAAGCAATGTACTCGTATTTATGAAGTAAGTATACAAAATTATGTTTACGTGGAAAGCTTCAGGAGTTGACTCTTGCGCAACGGATTAAGGATTTACAAATAGGGCAAACACTTCGTCAACCGAAAAGCGCAAAAAAAAAAAGGATAAACAAGTTTAGTAACCTACAAATTCTTGTTTAAAAATACCTCTACACTATCTTCCAAAAACGTCATGTACAAAGACTCTTCATGTATTTTCACTGGAATACACAAGTTCGAATCCCGCCCTTCCTCTGTTTAATGCAAATAAAAGTGTTCTCCGAATCGATACCGCATCGTTCTGTTTGAGATTCCGCTCTCAATACTTCAAAGGCATCATTACGGGAAATGATTACCATACAGATATGACCTGGCTTTGCGTCCTTCCTGGGAAATGTATAACTTTCCATTTTAATATCGAAATCGGTGGGAATTTTATAATAATTTACACGGTAAATTATGAGGAGCTCGTGGCTAAATACTATCGGCCGCTCGGGTCGATCTTTAGGTCAAGCCGTGCTTGCCTAGGTTTCCTCCGTGCCTCGGAAAGCACGTTAAACCGCTGGTCCCGGCTGTCATTAGTCCATCTTTGACAGTCGTTACAGGTAGTCAGTGGCTCTAAAAGTCTGACACCAGTCTTATCAAGTGGTATCGTATTTCCCAGTATTAACTGGGTTGTGGAGGTCAGATAGGCAGTCGCTCCTTGTAAAATACTGGTATTCAGCTGCATCCGGTTAGACTGGAAGCCGACCCCTACATAGTTGGGAAAAGGCTAGCCAGATGATGATGACACGGTGAAATGTTTTGAATGAATAACAATAATTTCGTTACATGATGATATGATTTAGTCTTATTGTATCGATGGAATGGGATTTAAATTACATTGGCCCAGAACTGAGATACGAGTTTCACGCTATCAATTATGCGTCCATCAGTTTCAGTAACAAACAAACAACAGGACACGCAGAACACCACCGTTTGTGGAACAACACCACACTTAGGTCTATGTTCACCGAAAAGATAACGGTCTGTTTATCTAAAAACAGCTGTCACTGTGACATGTTCCCTTAAAAAAAAGCAAAAAAGTGTTTTAAACAGCTGTTTTAGATAATCAGACTGACATCTTTTTGGTGAACATGGACTCACACTTTTTCCATCCTTGTAACACACGCTTATTACAAGCAAGGACATGCATAATTATGTAAAGTTCCCCGGAATAAGCGATCCAATAGCATCGTCACAGTTCCACCAAGGCTGCATAAAATCGAGTATGTATCAACTCAAAGTTTCAAGCAAACAGCCCAGAGTTGGTCAGGTTTAAAATATGAATATAAATTGAGAAACTTTAGGGTTGCTCAAATCCAGTGCCAACTTTAAAATTATTAACACGACAACCTTACAGATTTACGTGCTATAAATCTGTTTTGCTCTCCACAGAATTATGTTGGCTGAATGTTATATTCGAGACTGGTCTGTAGTTGTAACTTTTGAGAACATATTTTGGGTTAGCATAATCATTCTTGCTGTCCTCCTAGCACGAACTTGGGACTTAAACATAGGGTGTATTCTAACGATTTAACTATCTTAGAGCATTTTGATTTTTGGGCCAAAGATGGGTTTTAGAATCAGGCGTTACTTGAAATCCGTGACATTGAATGTTGTGCAAAATATTTCGTTTGAATTCCGCAAAAAAAATCCAGTCCTTAATCTCAGAATAGAGCTCTCGTGAAGAGGGAAACACCTATCAAATTAAGGGTTGAGTACATTGCATGCTCATAAATTATGTTTTTTCCCACATTTGCATATTTTGGTTTTGCTGCATCCTGCTTCTAGACCTGGATCTTTTTCGCGGCATTCGAACTAAATATTTTGCATAACATTTAAGATTTTGAAACAAACACAGTTTAATTTACGACCGATATTTTTTTTAAATTATTACCACGAACATCATAATATAATCAATTATTTTATGATAGGCTCTGGGACCTGCAACTATTTTCGAAACCCGACTATTTCAACACTCTACTACACCAATTAATAATTTCATCATTTTTCAACGACAAAAGGTATAAAGTAATCGTTATTACATGAATTATTCAAGAATAAGATTACTGGCTTCAACGAAACTCAATTCAAAGTTTACTGGCAATTTAAATGAAAATACTTTTCCCTTATTCTAAGATTTTTTTCCGCTTACAACTCTCTTTTCTTATTCCGTGAAGAGATTAAACATTGTTCGAATGGCGTAGCTGTTAAATTATTAAAACGTTATTAATGTTCCCTGGATTTCATTTGATTGTAATTGTTTTAAGAGAAAAATCATGCTTTTTATAGTACGTTATTGCCTAACGCCTATTGATCATAAGAAATGTTGTGGTTATATAAAAACTCTAATCGTTGTTGTTTTGCTGTTGTGTGTGCAGTAGGTTTCAGATACGATCAGCTATAAGTAAGTTGCTATAGTTTACTAATAATAATTATCTTGACAGAACCAGGCCCTGTCATCATCATCATCATCATTATTTCAGCCGAAAGACGTCCACTGCTGGACAGGGCTCCCCAAACTGTCGCCACATTGACTGGTCCCGTGCGACTCACATCCAACGGATTCCCGTTACCTTCACCAGGTCATCTGCAGTCTAGGCTCTATTAAACACACAGAAAATGGAAATTTGAACTGAGAATTTGATTTATGCGATGATACGTTCCGTTTCGTTTTCCCCTCTGTCTTGATTGTGTGGTTAGTGCCTAACCGGTGTCACAAGTTTATGCGGCCCATGAGTCTGACTAGGCTTTACATGTTATCTCTCTGGACTTACGGTCTAGGCAGTCTGAAAAAGTTTAAGACAGCTAGTTTACGTAATTATAGTAACCTGCAGGGTGGTGTGTAGACCCGGGGTTGCGGGCCTGTTCGAAAGAGATACCGCAGCCCCGGAACATAAAGGGCGAGGAAGGAACATGGATTGGCTTTAGTCAGTAAAAGTCTGACACTCCCTCTCGATCCGCCCAGAGTGGGAGAAGTAATTTGATGATTTGTTTTCCTCACTATGTCTTTGTGTCCGAAGCAAGTGAGAAATAATTATACGTACATGGGTTCTCGCTGCTTAAGACTCTCGAGTCAAGACCTTTGACTTGGCAGGCGACGGTCATACCAGGCCCAGCCTAGCCTAAGTCTCCCCTAATTCAAGTTACAACAGTTTTCGTTGAACTGCCACTACTGACTTACTTGAGCTGGTCTAAGTCACATATTAAAAATCAGAAGGTTCGCCGCACAACCTTCCAGGAATAGTTTGTGAGCGAATCAAACACACTAGCTTCAGTCCACCTCCCCTAAAAGAGGGAACGAGCATCAAGATAAATCCCAGACGACAATCAAAACAAGAACTGTCTCGTTTTCACAACGTTAAGCCAATCTAATATTTTTATAACCAGCCGAGATGTTATCTTTTAATAATACGTCTGGTTGGACCTTAAACGACTTGCTGTTTTATTGCTGTACCTACTCGGAGGTACATTATTTTGAGGACTGTCGGTACTTGTCACGTAATTTGTTATCTTAGATAAATTAAAACAGGGTTCCTTTTTGTTTTCACAGGTTTTCATCGCACTTTTTTGGCGTTATAGTTCTAAACTCAACACTCAGCTCGAGACGAGCGAGAAACTCCATGCTGCATAGTGACGGCAAAGTACGCAAACGCTTCAGAAGTCGGTGACCTTTTTTTGATTGATTTAGTTTTTTTGTCACCGACTTCTGAAGCGTTTTTTCTGAAGTTATTTTTCACTTTTTTGTTTTCTCTGAAGTCGGTTTTATTTTTTGTAAAAAAGTTTTTATTTTTCACTTTTTAGTGGTTCACATGTGCTTACCCCTTCACAGCGTACCGGCGTGATTTTAGGTTATGAACTGGTGTAAACAATAGACAGATATGAGATTTCGGCAATCCCAGTACATTTGCTATCATTTATTGAGGAATTCCGTTGCATATCTCCGAAGTTCTTCATCAGGTCTTCATCAAATTGAATTGGGATCACTTCGAGAAAGTACAATTCATAAAACTACCCAAACCGCTTCTAGTGTGCCTATAAAATGTGAAGAATTCTCTCTATTTCTCCAGAATCCCATCATCAGCTACTGATTTGATGATTATAAGACCACACAGGAAGCACCAGCTTTCAAATAAAATAAAAACGATCAAAATCGGTTCACCCAGTAGAAAGTACTGAGGTAACAAATATTTTCGAAATCGTGTGTATTTTAAACATGTGCGTACCCCCTCAGAGCATACAGGCGTGATGTTACGTCATAATATAGTATAAACAATGATGGCATGACTATGATGACCTACAAGCGATGGCAGCAATCACTGCAGATTTGCTGTGTACTTTTGAAGAGTTCCGTTGTATATCTCCGAAGATCAGCATCAGGTCCTCAGCAAACTAAAATGGGACCAAACGGGAAGCACCAGCTTTCAAACAAAAAAAGAACCATCAAAATCGGTTCACCCAGTCGAGAGTAATGAGGTAACAAACACAAAAAAAAAAAAAAAAAAAAAAAAAAAATACAGACGAATTGATAACCTCCTCTTTTTGGAAGTCGGTTGAAAATGAGATGAATTGATGCGGTTCCGATGATTTTTTTGGAGCTAGAATGATAATAACCCGCATTGTGCAACTGTGGTGGATTATGTATGATTCACTCACTCCTACAAAGGTGAGGCCTGTGTTCCAGCATCAGAATGGATAGATAAAATTCTTTATTAGAGAAAAACACCTTAAATCTTGTTCTTGAATCACTCTATTGATTGCTTGCATTATAATCCTTTGCGTAGTTTAAAAGATCTAAGCTTATAGACAGCGGGAGCGACCTTGTTTTATACTATGTAGATTGAACGGTCGGACAAGCTATTTGGTTTACATTTTACGTAACTGCTGGAAATGAGGTCAGGTTCGATTCCCAGGTCGAGCAGTGTTATAAAGTTTCCTATCAGGAATTTCTCAGTGAGACCCACGAAATGTGGATTATTTCTCGGATGATGGTAACATGGAACTTAAAGATAACTGGTGGAATGTGCGACGTGTACAACGCCCAACCCCTTGAAAATTACAGGCGTGACGTTATGATAATAATATGATGTTTTGTTATTTACATTAAAATTGATACACAGCAACTAGTTACAGGCTAAATATGCTCATGTTCTATAATTACAGGACGTAAAGTAACATTTAATTGAACATTACGATTACTCGTACATCTTCAAACAAAAATATTTGATGTTGCGTAGGTACCTAAACACAACTTATTAATATAATTCTATTCGATTTTCACATCATCCCCCAATATATTCCTGAGAGCTCTTGGGAAATCTAGGCATCGTATTCTACGAAACATGCCAATTTGCTTCATTATAGTGCTGAACTAACAAGTCCTCTAATAACATATGTATTAAGCCCAAACTAGGTACTATTATATACCTTTACTTTTTCTCCGTACATAGAGTAGGAAAATTACGAGTAAAGAAAGAAAGAAAGAAAGAAAAAGCATCAAGCAAGCAAGCAAGCGAGCAAGTATTGGTTAACTTGATTAGTCAAGCCTTGACTTGTCTAGTCATGCCTTGTCTAGTCTAAGGGCCTGTTTCACATATAATAAAGTTCCCGTTAACCTACTTGGCAGATAATTTCATACAAGTTCTGTTCCATTTTTGAACTTTTTCACTAACAAGTGACAACTGTATTTTTTGACAGTTGTACAGTTGACTGTCATAGGGTGTCAATTAGCGTTACATCGGTAGTAACTAGGTTCTTTTCTCGCCTTTCCCACTATTTCCACGAACTAATTTATCTCAGGAGCTCAAGCCGACAAACGTTACCTGTACCGCAACATGGACAATTATTTATTATCAGCTGTGGCTGGCATTAGCGGGTTTTTTCCGTTCTTCCGCTTTTCCTCATTTGCCCGCAACCGTGACGGATGCCCAGAGCAATTAGTGCCCGGAAATTACACAAGAAAACACGGGCAATCCATCACCTGAAAAAATAAAGCTGAGAAATCTGCGTTGCCCGCACACAGCTTCCACAAAACGTCATTCAAGCAACCATGACGTAGCTTATTTTGCTTACGTTATGAGAAAGACGGTACTTGTTCTAGGGGTCGTCGTTTATCATTTTTCGTTTTTAATATTGTGTTTGTTTTTTTAATATGTTTCGGTGTAGTGGTAGGTTTTGAACTTCTTGCTATAAAGCTTACGTTTATAATAGTTTATACAATAACCTAATCTGCTGTCCCACATTATAAATGCAAAATGTAATGGATGTTTGTTACTGTTTCACACAAAAACTACTGAAAAGATTTGTTAGTTAATTTATTTATTTATACAACGTTACACGTTGTTCAAATAAATAAATAAACTGGGTATAGGTGAAAAAGAAAGGTGTGCTACAGACCATTTTTGTAACCCGTTGTATAATACTTCAAGCACAAAAGTTCTTTGCGTTATGCTTGTTAATGACCTGGATGAACCTGCAGAAAAAGCATCCTATGTTAATATAGGATTATTTTTATCCCGGTACTACGATCTACGATTACAGGATCATTATACCTTCTGACACACTTCCCCACAAACCTCAATGACTTAACACAAACAAAACCTTTCAGCATAGAAAAAAGGCCCAATTTTCACAATTTAATGGCAGCCATAGACGTATTGGCAGAAACGCCAACGTCTCCGGAAATCACGTGTAAAATCTCCATTAAGAACACCTCCGTTTGGCGATTGATCTGGGATGAGCAGCCATCCATCGGACACGGCCCATAGCCGGAACTCGTGACCCGAATACCGGATAACCCGAAATGTTTTAGCTGGGGTACAAGGGATGAGCGAATTTCTGATAGAGTGAAGTAATGTGAGAAAATGGGACTGTAACTGGCTCTTGAAGAGCTTGCAGAAAATTAGTTTAAATTTTAATACATTTATTTAAGGAAGGTATTTTAAAATGCGCGTGGGACTAATATGTACCCAGCCGCGTACAACTGGAAAAACAAAGTGGGGTTAAATCGTAACCGTGCGCGTTTGAAAGGAATATAGCGTAGCAATTATTATATGTAGGTACAAGCAGTCATGCATGTATACCAAAGAAACGGACATTTATTTCTTACGTATACACTTCAAACAACCTGTGGAATATTGTGTACTTTGTACATAATATTCAAAATAACTTCAACAAGAGAATTAAAATGTTGTCCAAAACTGGTGTGGACAAATTGCATACTACCACCGGGCTCCAACAAATATGCACAAGCGTATCTGTCAGTGTCGGCAGCTGCATCCACAATTTCTCCGAACGGTTTGACCAAACCTCAAGTCAAGTTAACGCTACCATGTCTTCACTTGCACCAAATCCTCCGCCATCATTGCAAGGCTTCTTCACAAGGTTGACGATGGGTAATTTTTTGAATGATGTCCCAATTTCGCTGTTCACTTTTTTATCTTCATGTTGCGATCTTTTTGCACGCAATGAAGTCAATTTTATGGGGTTTTTACAAAGATGTTTGTTTGTACTGGTTTTTTAAAGTAGCAAGTCGACTATATTAGGAACTAGAGACTGGGTAAGACTGTATGGGGTTAGGTTAATGACAGCTTTTGGTGATATTATTTTTCCTCTAAATGAGAAAGAATGCTGAGAGGTCAGAGGGCTCGTGGCTAAATAATAACAGCGGCTTGGGCCGATCTTTAGGTTAAGCCGTACTCGCCTAGGTTGGTCTGTGGATGGGTGACCGCCCTTACATACCGAGTTTTCTCCGTGCCTTTGAAAGCACGTTCAGCAGTTGATTCCGGCTGTCATTTGTCCATCTTCGGCAGTTGTTACATCAGGTAGTCAGTTGCCCAAAAAGTCTGACACACTGAACTGGGTTGTGGAGGTCAGATAGGCAGTCACTCCATATAAAATACTGGTATTCAGCTGCATCCGGTTATACTGGAAGCCGACCCCAACGTAGTTGGGAAAAGGCTAGGCAGATGATGAGGTCAGAACCTATTACAATAGTAACATTTTAAGTAGGTTACATCATTAACTGCCTCGCCATTTTCCAACTATGGTGGTCACCCACCCATGGAACATCTGAGTGACTTGCATTATTTAACCACGAGCTCATCATCATCATCATCATCATCAGCCTATAATGTTCCCACTGCTGGGACACGGCCTCCTCTCAATGAGAGGGAATGGGCTATAATCTACCACGCGGGCCCAGTGCGGATTGGTAAATGTCACATGTGTTCGAAGTTTTGGTTCTAGGACATGCCGGTTTCCTCACGATGTTTTCCTTCACCGTTTTGAGAGCAGCGGTGATGAAATAAATTACACAAAGTAATGCGCCTGTCTGGGTTCGAACCCACGACTTACTGTTCGTAAGTCGGGGCCGCCACCACTGGGCCACCGCTGCTCTCCGAACTCATTGGGCATCAAATAAATTAAACCATTGTTAATAATTCCACATCTACGCAAAAAATACTGAAACATTTTAATTAAAAGCCCTTAACAAAACTTTACATCAGACCGGATTCACCTGTTGATGAGTTATAAAGTTGAAGACAAACAAAACACGAAGGTAAAACATTCCCTTGTGAAAATCCAAGCTTGTTTCATTAAACTTATCACTTACGCTGTATGCAGTCTAGAAAGTTTAAGACAGCTAGTTTAAGTAATTATAGTAGCTCCAGAGGTGGTGTATAGCCCCGGGGCTGCGGGACTGTTCGAAAGAGATACCGCGGCCCCGGAACATCAAGGGCGAGGCAGGAACATGGATGGGTATTAGTCAGTAAAAGTCTGACACTCCCTCCCGCTCTAGAACGGGAGGAGTCATCTGATGGTTTCCCATCCGAAAAAAAAATAAAAATAAGGGTGGTGTGTAGTCGAGGTCACCATTGCGTAATCACGTTGACTATAATTCTTACTATATTTAAAGTTCACTAAGGCTGTAACATTATGGAAATACTTGCTATTTTTATGAAAGTGAAACATTAAAATAAAATGGAAACAAAATAATAAAAAAAACAACTCCTTTTTAAACTATTATGATGTGTAGTTATAAAATGTATACCTAGAAAATCCTTTTAATGATGTGTTTACACTTAATGTAAACACATTAATGAAAGGCTTTTCTCTAATGAAAAAGTGACTACCACAGGGTAATAAAGCAACAATAAAATGGACTGTACTTACCTAATGTACGGTTGTCTTACAGAAAAGGAAGGCCACAAAGTCTGGTAGTCGGTAGTAGTAGACTGGTAGAATTGTAAACGGCGGGACTAACATCTTTTCGATTATGTTCTCCTAGTAAGTACTTATTGTTGGATTTTCAGTAAAAAAGACGATTTCAGCGGCACCAACATCTCCTTCTTGATTCTGTTCTCCTAGTACTTTCTGTACAAATTCTAAATTGAGTTCTGTTCTGTGTGTGTAGAACCTTAATGTGCCAAACTGAGATATAAAATAGAAATTTAAACAAATGGTTTCCTTGTAACTTTATGGTTGACGAAATGAAAAATACATCTAATCTTCATACATTGAAGATGTATTTATTTAGTTGGCACACTTTTTCACTTGTTTCGCACGTCTTTTGTTTAGCTGTCGAAATGGGAAAGTTTAAAACTATCTATCGTTACGAGTATAATGAATGAATTCATCATACCCCTCTCTATTTTTTTATCAGGTATGGTTGCGCTCTGAGGAATGATTTAGTTGCGTTTAGATGGTTGCGCTTAGAAATAGGTGCGCTCTGAGGAATACCTCGATGGGCCGGCGCCATAAAAGCCATCATTATCTTGCCCTTATCCCAATTCATTTGGGTTCGACGTCTGTCTTACTGTTCCATACTTCTCTTTTACTCGTCACCTCATCAGACACCTCCTTTCTAACGACATAATCCTTTCCACAGTTCATCCATCGTGTCTTTGGGCTTCCTCTATTGTTATATCCATCCAAATTCATACTCAGAACTTTTCTCATGACATTTTCCTCATTCCTCCGCATCACATGCCCATACCACGACAACCAATTACCTCAAAACTTTTCAGTCACCCGCACCACTTTCAGACTTCCTTTTATGTTATAAATTTTCTCTCGCGATATGATAACCTTCACCGAGTTGAAATCATTTAATTATTAAGCGCCTACCTGGGTTCAAAACCACAATTCACATTGCCATCTCTGACACTCTGAGCCGTAACACTTCTTGCAAAATATCAATTAAGATTAAAACAATATTTCACAGCAATATAGAAACGTATGAGCGCCCTCAGCATTACTTATCTCGGGAGAAACAAATTGACTGCTTCATGGACCGTAAACAACTGATCCCCTCAAGAAAAATCTTCAGTCAATTGGAACATACGATACCGTGTCATATATTCTCATTAACACGTTCACATCGAGATATAAATAAATGGGGAATATTGATGGGGTTTATTTTTGACTTTTGAGGTCAGATTTAGCTTTTCAGCGACAAATACTGAGCTGTTTGTAATGAGTCTACTTTAGGAACGTGAAGTCTGATGATCGAGATCTGGAGCAGCTCGTGGCAAAATAATAACAGCTGGTCCGGTCGATCTTCAGATTAAACCGTGGTTGGGGTTGGTTGGTCTGCGGATGGGTGACCACCCATTAGGTAAATACCGAGTTTCCTCCGTGCCTCGAAAATCACGTTCAGCCGTAAGTCCGGGCTGTCCTTTGTAGTACTTTAACAGTCGTTACAGGTAGACAGTGGCTCCAAAGTCTGACAACCAGTCTTACCAAGGGGTAATACCCAGTACTGACTGTGACTATGTTTGGATCGCCAGATAGGCAGTCGCTCCATCTAAAGCATTGGTATTCAGTTGCGTCCAGTTAGACTGGCAGTCGTTCCCAACTTAGTTGGGAAAAGGCTAGGATGATCTGGTGAGACTCGAAGTCGATCTCATTTTAGTTTTATGATCCTCAACACACATCCTCCTCCTCCTTTTAATTGGATACTGCTTATTTTCATTATTTCTTCAAATAGAGCAACTGCCTACATGACTTCTACTACCCAGTAGATTAGAAACATTTGTTTTATTTTTTAAAGGTACTTTCAAATGATAATATATTTTAAAATTACAGAAATTTCTATACTTATTTCCAAAATTATGTCAACATCACAAGTCCGAATTAGCAAGTAGGTAATCCATTTGAAACGTCCCCAAACTTTGCAGGGTAACCTCAGAGCTATTTTAATGATTAATGTGCTAAGCGACAATGCGAATCCTCGGCGGTTATCTAACCCGGACAAAGAAAGGGCACATCTATTCATATATCATATGCAGACTTGACCCTTCCTTCACCGCAGATTGGGGAAATATGGCTGCAGGAAATGTCATTGCTGCTTGTATAAAAAAAAATTAAAATATTTCGGACCAACAGCATCCGTAGAAGGATATATGGGTAGTAACGAAAATTTTTTTTTTGTTATTTACATTATTTTAACTTAGTCACAATGTGCAAACCTACGGGCCAACATGTTTCATTGGATTGACAACGCTTTTCGTGATATTTAAAAAAAACAAAAAGAAAACTCTAAAGACGAATGAAGTGGTCTTTGACAGAGATGGTCTCAGTATCTCGTAGATAGGTATTTTATTCAAAAGATTATAACAAACAACCAGTCTTACCAAGTGTATTGTATTTAACGGGGTTGTGGAGGTCAGATAGGCAGTCGCCCCATGTAAAGTACTGGTATTCAGCTGCATCCGGTTATTCTAAAGCCGACCCCAACGTAGTTGCGAAAAGGTTAGGCAGATGATGATGATGATGATGACAATATCTCCCTTCTGTCTTCAGACACAATTATTTTCGCAAAAACAATGCCCTTTGTTTGTCACAGAAATCTCGTACCTACTGTTTTTTATTTCGAAAGAAGTTTACTATTTTTATCTTATTCCAGAAATTCTAAAAACTTTCTCAACAATTTAACATGTCTGTCTGTTCACAAACATTTAAATGTTTTTATTAAAATGTCACAAAGAATAAACAACATCCAGAGATTTTATTTCTTTGTAATTAAATACTAACCTTTCTGTAACTGTCATCTACTTCTTAAACTTGTATTGAAATGTCTGCCACATTCTACCAATGTTTTGTCTTACCTCGTGCCCAAAGGTTTTATACAAAAAACCGACTTCAGAGAAAACAAAAAAGTGAAAAATAACTTTAGAAAAAACGCTTCAGAAGTCGGTGACCTTTTTTTGATTGATTTAGTTTTTTTGTCACCGACTTCTGAAGCGTTTTTTCTAAAGTTATTTTTCACTTTTTTGTTTTCTCTGAAGTCGGTTTTATTTTTTGTAAAAAAGTTTTTATTTTTCACTTTTTAGTGGTTCACATGTGCTTACCCCTTCACAGCGTACCGGCGTGATTTTAGGTTATGAACTGGTGTAAACAATAGACAGATATGAGATTTCGGCAATCCCAGTACATTTGCTATCATTTATTGAGGAGTTCCGTTGCATATCTCCGAAGTTCTTCATCAGATCTTCATCAAATTGAATTGGGATCACTTCGAGAAAGTACAATTCCTAAAACTACCCAAACCAGTGTGCCTATAAAATGTGAAGAATTCTCTCTATTTCTCCAGAATCCCATCATCAGCTACTGATTTGATGATTATAAGACCACACAGGAAGCACCAGCTTTCAAATAAAATAAACGATCAAAATCGGTTCACCCAGTAGAAAGTACTGAGGTAACAAATATTTTCGAAATCGGGTGTATTTTACACATGTGCGTACCCCCTCAGAGCATACAGGCGTGATGTTACGTCATAATATTATAGTATAAACAATGAACCTACAAGCGATGGCAGCAATCACTGCAGATTTGCTGTGTATTTTTGATCAGGTCTTCAGCAAACTAAAATGGGACCAAACGGGAAGCACCAGCTTTCAAACAAAAAAAGAACCATCAAAATCGGTTCACCTAGTCGAGAGTACTGAGGTAACAAACACAAAAAAAAAAAATACAGACGAATTGATAACCTCCTCTTTTTGGAAGTCGGTTTGAAAATATACCCGGATTCATTGATAAATCGTTTGGTTACGAAAATTCTAAACATACAAAAAAAAACAGTATACAGGGTGGAATTTTACAATACCATCTGGAGGGAAAGTACTCTAAATATTGGAGATAGCAAATTTTACTCAAAGGAGACTTTCCTTTATTTTTAAAGAGAAACAAATCTGCAGTCACAGTATTCGAAAATTATTTTTATTAAAAAGTCATCGATCAGGTCGATGTCGTCGTGTTTTTGTTTAGTAAAATAATGTCGGAAATAGACATTTTGATTAATGCTATCCAAGAACATCCTATGAGATAAAAGGAATAAAAAATATCACAACCGGTTATTATCGTACCGCGAATGGGAGGATTTGGTCAGATATGCCGTTCTAAGTATACAATATTAGTCCCACATCTTCGCCGTTCATACTTCTTGAGTTTTTTTTATTGAAGAAATGAATTTTCCAATTACATTTGTTTCCGCCCGTCCATGACAAATGCACACCACCGACGCGTCGGTGGCGGCTGTGCGAGACGATTCGCGTGTACGTTGGACAAAGCCACCGCGTCGCACCGCATCGCAATGGATTCGCGTGCAACCGCTTCATAATCGCGTTCGCTTTTAGCACGTAGCGTTACTGTCGTAACGCGTTAGTCTCTTCGACTTGTCGCTTGTGGCCAAAGAAGCAGTAAGAGGCTATCACTAAGATACGAAAAGTAGAAAAGGTTCGAAGATTAGACAAGTCTTAATAATGTATCGACGACCAAATCGTTTCAAGCGGAACACAGCAGTGGTGCTTCGTAAGCACCATATTTTTCATAACAATCGTTCCAATATCACATTGAAAACATAACAACAGTTTTAAAAATATCACTATTTTCCTAACTTTCGATATTATTCCACTGAAATTGTCTGGAAAGAAGGTAGCGTTAAGTTTTGAACAAAGGTAAAGAGTTCGACGCCTGCAGACATAGAATAAACAATGTGAAACACAATTCAACCGCAACTTGGAGTTTATTTTGAACTGAAACTGTTCGGTAAACTATTGTTATAACAGCTGGGACTTGGTTATGAATGTATGTCGTCAAGTCCCTAGGTATAACTGCTTGAATAAATCGACAAAATTTGAGTTCGAATGTTTGCCCGATTCGAAACATAGCATAACATCACGCCTATTATCCCTAACGGGTAGGGTAGAGGTGTATCTAATGGTACACCACCATTCCACCAGTTATGTTTAAGGCCAATGTAATAGGGGGCGAGTTTATTGCCAATAACTGGGCAAGATTCCAGACTCCGTGTCTGCCACTGAGAAATCCTTGGTGTAAAACCCAATAACACCTTGCCTGACCTGGGAATCGAACCCAGGACCTCATGCTCAGCAGTCACGCTTGCGACCACTACACCAATGAGGCAATCAAATTAGAAGCATTTTTCAACCGACTTCCAAAAAGAGGAGGTTATCAATTCGTCTGTATGTTTTTTTTTTTTTTGTGTTTGTTACCTCAGAACTTTGGACTGGGTGAACCGATTTTGATGGTTCTTTTTTTGTTTGAAAGCTGGTGCTTCTCGTTTGGTCTTATAATCATCAAATCAGGATCTGATGATGGGATTCTGCAGAAATAGAGATAACTCTTCACATTTTATAGGCAAACAGGAAGCGATTTGGGTAGTTTTAAGAAGTGTACTTTCTCGAAGTAATCCCATTTCAATTTGATGAAGATGTAATGGAGAACTTCGGAGATATGCAACGGAACTCCTCAATAAATGATAGCAAATGTACTGGGATTGCTGAAATCTCATACGAGTATCTGTCTATTGTTTACACCAGTTCATAACATAAAATCACGCCGGTACGCTGTGAAGGGGTAAGCACACGTGAACCACTAAAAAGTGAAAAATAAAACTTTTTTACAAAAATAAAACCGACTTCAGAGAAAACAAAAAAGTGAAAAATAACTTCAGAAAAAACGCTTCAGAAGTCGGTGACAAAAAAACTAAATCAATCAAACAAAAGTTACCGACTTCTGAAGCGTTTTTTCTGAAGTTATTTTTCACTTTTTTGTTTTCTCTGAAGTCGGTTTTATTTTTTGTAAAAAAGTTTTTCAACACTGTTAAATATTTTAACAGTAAATATTAAGGTTTTAAAATTGGATTGAAGTTTTAGTTAAAAGCAAAAAAACTAAATTAAACATTAGTGAACAGTTGCCACTTTACAAAAGGATTGACGTACTGTCGGTAGTTTATGTCAACTGAATACAGTTTTACCTAACTTAGGAGTACCCTCCTTTATCTACACTAATATTATCAAGAGGAACGATTTCATTTTTTGTTTGTTTGTTACAATTTAACTCAAGAACTAATGCACCGATTTTAAAAATTCTTCCACCATTAGAGAGCTACATATTTAGTAAGTAACATCATCTTACTGCCCTTGTCCTATTTTATTTGGGGTCGGCGCAACACGTTTTCTTCTTCCATTCTCCCCTGTTAGACGTCACGGCATCATTTACTCTTTTCTCTTTCATATCAGTCTTTACACAATCCATCCATCTTTTCTTTGGCCTTCCTCTCCCCCACCATCCATCAATACTTATGTCCATCACTCTTTTAGTCACATGCGTTTCATCCCTCCTCATTACATGTCCATACCAAGCCAAACGACTTCCTTTCAATTTTTCAGTAACAGGTGCCACTTTCAAACTTCCTCTAATATATTCATTTCTTACTTTATCCATTCTTGTCACTCCACACATCCACCTCAACATTCTCATCTCCGCTACATGCAATCGTTTTTCATCCATCTTCTTCACAGCCCAGCATTCTGCATTTAGTAAGTAACATAAGCTTAAAATTATATTGATATCATGCAAATTAGCTTAGCTATCAGAGTTTTTGCTGATGAAGTCGCGGGCAAAGTGCAGCTAGTCTGTAATAAATGCTCAAGCCTTCTCTGTATAAGACGAGGCCTCTGCCTTGCTTCGGGACGTTAATGGGCTGATATGTATTATCAAGTTTGTTTTAGCACAGTACCCAGTACATAAAGGGTGTAAAAACCTCTAAACGAACCCGAATAGAACTTGTTTTTGTCATCATTGCGATGTTTATTTTGTTTTACACCATACCCGGGAACCTTGTAGTTACGGAGATATTGGGGTTCAAAGTTACAACGATTTGACAAGTTTTTTTTTCAAGTTTTTAATGTAAGATTTTTAATTTTAAAACCTCTACAACCCCCGTACTATTCAACCCATCTAACAGCATAATATTTTAAGTGCGTTACATTAAGTTTACGTCAAATCTATTTCACCCCAAAAGAAAAGTGGTTTCCATGTACAGAAAATGCTTGGTTGACGGCTTCGTGATGAGGTGGTTTCCACCCTGTATATATACAACTGGTAACATAACGTATTTAAGTAGCATCCACTCATTACCTTGGAAATTGTAATTAACAAGAGACAATTCAACTCACATTTAATTTCTTTAATGAATTTCATTCATCAAATGGAATTTTCATCAAGAGTCCAATACTATAGTGATCAAAATTAATTCTCGCAGAAAATTCCCATTGAAATTTCACCGAAACCCAATTAAATGAAACATATCATTACTGTAAATTACTGTATCACAGAATTTCAGAATGCACGTAAAATCCTTCTTCGAAATTAAACAATTCCTCTTTGACAATACCCCTCACATTGAAACATTGCAATTCCCTCCTCATTTCATTCCGTATTTCTAGAATGTTCTAATAAACGTGTTTCTACATCAAAATATCCATTTGTAGTTTTAGCTGTTTGGTCTAAACAAGCCGTAGTGTTGTGGTCGCTTCGGCACCGTTAGCCTGCGGCCAAATTCTGTTGAAAACGAACCCTAATGCTCTGCTTTGAGCGAAATTAACGAAACTAGCGAATGTTAATGTTCCGCCATTGCTGTTTTAGTGCACGATTTAAGAGGTATTTTCTATGTAATGGTTTGTGTTTGCAGGAAAATGGGAACTATTTTTAGTTTGAGGGTTATGGGAGCTCTATTCGAGAGTAAGAGTTGGTTTTGTGAGAGTGTTCTTGTTTTATTGTGCGTTTACTAACATGCCATAATTGATGTAATCAGGAAAACATAGGTAAATATTTACCGTTTATTTTACATAAAACGATTCTGTGAAATCCTTAAAGAGGCAAAATTCGTGAAACGTGGAACAATTTTGGAATTTGCTCTTTCGTAGAACAATTCGTGGAATAAAATAATAATGTTCTAGGAGGAAACAATTTCTAGGAAATCTAATATTCCAGTTACAAATATAATAACAGTATTACAATCGGGTAATGTACAATTGTCGCACTTAATCATTTATAAATGAGCCCGTTTAAAGCTGATTGTAGATGGCGCCACCATAGCTGGTCTCAATCTGACCAATGAGGTCAAGGTATTTTAAAATATGAAATGACATTCCTTGATTTTCAACCAATGACGATGCTTAGAACCAGCTATGCTAGCACAATGGTGCTAGCATAGCTGGTTCTAAGCATACGGTATGGTTTACTCATTAGTTGCACACTGTGGAACTAATAAGTTCCACAGTGTGCATCCCCATTAAAACAAAATAAAAAATAACGAGCAAACACGCTTAATTTAAATAAAACAGGAACCTTTTCGATGATGAAATTAACCTTAACAGAGGAGAGTTGGACGGGTTGAAAACCGATAAAAGGTATACAGAAAAACCATTCCCGGAAATTCCACTTCGTGCAACTCATAGAGTACACTGTAACAAATTTGGAGGGAAATACAGAGGAACAGTCTTCTAGTAAAGAAATATAATATCTACTATAATACTTGGTATGTATGTGTATGTATTTATTTATTTTAATATATGTAAATGGTATACCACAGGCTACCTGCAGTATTGTCTCTCCTTCCCCTTTAAATCCATCCACAGGTTGTCTTTAAAAGATCGCTTTTAGCGATAAGACCGCCCATTGTGTCACCCCTTGTAAAATGTTTAAAAACTTGTATGTGTAATTTTTATGGTGTACATAATAAAGAATATTCTATTCTATTCTATTCTATAATAGGGAAGACGACAAAAAATAATAATTAGTCCGTCAGGTTGATTATTAATCAATAAATATTCGACCCGTTTTTTTTTTTATTTAAAGCAACAGTGACGAAGATACAACGCTATTAAAATTCTCAATACGTCACGCCTAGACATAAGTTTTATCGAGTCATCACGTCACTAGCCCGCACTCCCGAGTTTTGATGTGTTTTATTTTAGTCAATATTTATTGATTTACAAAAACATAAAATACGTGTCCATTATTTTCCAATAATCTAACTGACGGACTAAATAGATTTGCAGTTGTTTGATACTGTCGTCATGCCTCTTCTTGTTTTCCGAAGTTGCTCTTTTATCATGTGATAGTATTCTGATTTTCCTTGTAAAATTTCGGCCATCATCAAATCAAATCAATCAAATCAAATTAAATCATTTTATTTGTGTAACATAGGTAGTAGATACAGTTCTTAAAGTTCTTAGGGCGCTATGTTATGCCAAGAGGCGTACAAATAATCATCATTCTGTTACCCTTATCTCAATTCATTTGGTGTGCAGACCTTTTGTAATTTATTTATTGCATGCCTGAAACCGCCTGAAGCGTAGTACATGTCAATACATTTTACTCGGCAGAGCACATCAAAAGGTTGATTTTACAGTGGCCTGTTTTTTGTGCCTGTAATTGAATGGCCAAGTTTACGATCGACCAAAAATATTTACTGTGGAAACTAAAGTAAATATAGTTCGGGATGCGTGCTGTTACTGTTTTTTGTACAGATATGAAAGTAAATAGAATTCGCAATATTTGTTTGTTGGGACTCTCTTGTGTGTGTGTGTTCGTTGGTTTTCGAATGTATATTTCGATTCGTTTTTAATATTTTACGAGGATTGGTTAGATTTATTTTTGGGAACATCTCCTACTTGTGTTAAGTTGTTTGTTCTGTGAATTGTGTTTTCTCTTTTTCATGCAAAAAGTTTCAGGTAGGTCATCATTACTTTCACTTAAAATAAATATTGTAGTGGCGGTAAGTCCCCTCTTTGAGGAGTGGCTAGAGAGGCGCCACGGCGTCCTCACCTTCCGCCTGACGCAGGTCCTCACCGGACACGGATGTTTCGGGAGGTACCTGCACCGAATCGGGCGGGAGGAAACGCCCGGGTGTCTCCACTGCGAGGATCGATCGGAGGACACGGTGGAGCACACGGTGGAAGTCTGCCCTGCGTGGGCGGAGCACCGCCATGTCCTCGTAGCGGCGATCTCACCGTAGATGAGGGCTTGTGGACGGTTGGCTATGGGCTTGCTACCCGTCCGTCCGTCTAAGGACGACGACAGGCCGTGTCGACGGCGCGTTCGTGTTCCACGCGCGCCTCAAAGAGATGTCAGCATAAGGGGAGGGACCCGCAAGTGCCGAAGCCTGCCGGGGTTGCGGGCCAGTTCGAAAGAGATACCGCGGCCCCGGAACATAAAGGGCGAGGAAGGAACATGGATGGGTTTTAGTCAGTAAGAGTCTGACACTCCCTCCCGCTCCGCCCAGAGTGGGAGAAGTCATTTGATGATTTCCCATCACAAAAAAAAAAAAGGTCAACGATAACTTTTTTTTTCTTTGCGAGTAAAGAAATAAAGAGCTCTTAATTACTTCTTTTAATTGGTCAATTGAAGAAAGAAGTAATTAAGAGTTATTTATTTATTAGTTTATTGGTCAACCAGAATATTCATTTGCGCGATATATTTATCCAAGCAATGTTATTCTCTTTATTTACCTAATCCGACGTTTCATTAGAGCCTTGTCGTTTCTTCGATGTCTACGTTTAATTTAAACAGACAAACCTCATTACAGACTACGATTCTCTTCGCAAACTTTCTTAATCTATTCCCATTCTTAGTTTTCTCATAATATAAACGTAGTAAACAACATACGTTGTGTTGGTGTTTATGTCTGACTAAAACTATTTACTGCTAGCTAAAATTACTAACAATAGTAATTAATTTTAACCTGCAGTTGGTTTGTTTGTTTTGTTGTTATATTTTTTTTTTCAGTGTTTGTGGTATTCCACAAGTCTACTTATCTCAGTACATGTGTGGTGAGCTAATCACATTCGAGAAATGAATAAACATGTTTCTAAATTAAGAATTGCAGTTTTGAAGTTAAAAAAATACGTTCCGTCAGTTGAATTTCCAACATTATCTATTTTTGCTGTTCGCAGAAACAATTTTTTACAGAATTTAAACATAATCCCTTAAGGCTTAAGCAGAGGGATAACTGCTAGTACACCCCCATTTTGCCAGTTATGTTAAAGTTATATGTAACTAGAGCGATATTGCCACCAACTAGGCATAAATCTAGACTCCGAGGCTGGTACTGATATATATTTCTGATGGAGAAACCCAATAACAATTTGCCCTACCCGGGACTCGAACCAAGGAGCAGCTCAGCAGTTACGATTGTGGCCACTGGAACACGGAGACATATTTTTTTTACACAATGGTTTTTTGGTTCTAAGTTCTGCGATTTGTGTAAAGAGATTGATTGAACAAAAAAGACTTTTACTTTATTGCTTTTATTTACTGCCTTTTTATGTTTATTTTATGTATTTATTAATGTACACACAAAATACTTAACAGGACATAGAGCACAAAGGTACTGCTTATTTCATAAGAAATTTCTTCCAGCAGACCTGCGAGAGGAAAGTTGGACTAGAAGTGTAGACACAGTGTGTAGAAAAGACAAAAGAAGATTTAATTAAAACCCTAAAAAAAATACCTTTATGAAATAAACATACATAATCATATAAAAATAAATACTGGTACCTATCTATATCTATCTATACTTATAATAAATCTGTAGAGAGGTCAATTCTGTACATGAAATATATTTACAAAATAACTATCGGGGGGTGATTAGTGATCGATACTGATGCCAAAAATGCAATCAGTAAAATTTTTGTCTGTCTGTCTGTCTGTCTGTCTGTCTGTCTGTCTGTCTGTCTGTCTGTCTGTATGTTATTTATAGAAAAAAAAACTACTCGACGGATTTTAACGAAACTTGGTACAACTATTCTACATACTCCTGAGCAGGTAATAGTATACTTTTCATCACGCTACCATTAATAGGAGCAGAGCAGTGAAAGGAAATGTTGGGAAAACGGGAGAAGTTACTTGGTTTTTTTAGCTTCCGTCGCGTGTGCAGCCTTAATGGTTAAAGCTACATAGAAATCATGTATAACGGAAATATTCCACATAAAATTATATAAAAAATATCCCAAGACAGCATATGTCTATCTTTTATAGTTGACTCACAATAACACGTGTAACTCCCGATAGCTTAGCAGTTCGGAGATTTGTTATTATTATATTTGTTTACTCTTACGTTTATAATATTCTCACTCAACCCCAATTAAAAAAAATAACATCAGTTATTCTTCGAACTCCTGGGCAGGTTATAGTATACTTTTCATCACACTACAATGAATAGGAGCAGAGCAGTGTAAGGAAATGTTGGGAAAACGGGAGAAATTACTTGATTTTTTAAGCTTCCGTCGCGTGGATGTATGTTTGTTACTCTTTCACGAAAAAACTACTGAACGGATTTGGATGAAATTTTGCACACAGATGGTTTATAACCTGGATTAACACATAGGATACTTTTTATCCCGGTAGTAAGATCCCATGGGACAATTTTGAAACTTCACGCGGGCGAAGCCGCTGGTTATAAATATAGCTATAATATATATAAAGAATATTACAGCATAGAGGACAGGTAATGCTCCTTAACTTGCTTTTTGAAGAGAAATAAAGCAAATGTTAGGCAGAAGTGAATTTCACAAACGTACTGCGCGAACAGAGAAGGAGTAAGAATATAATTTGGTGTTATAGGATGGGAAATTGAGATGATTCCTGAGGTGGGATCTACACAGAGCACCAGGAGAACAGGTAAAGGAATAACGATCGCGCCGGTAACTGGGATATGCAGGGTTATGAACGATGATGCAGAGGAATCATGATTTCCAAGTGTTTCTGCGAAGACGGATCGGGGCCACTTCAGATCCTTGCGGAAGTGAGAGACATGGTCATATCAGACCAAACACAAAACGAATGCCAAGATTTTGCAAATGCTCTGGCTTATTCAACAGCTCTTCAGTGGCACCCAAATATCAAGCATCAGCATAATTAATGATCGTTGTATGTTATTATTATTATTTCAAATTAAAAATCATAATGAACTAGTTCACCCGCGCAACTTCGACTGCGTGAAGAACCGCTGGACCGATTTTGTGCAAACTTCACATAAACCATCTACTAAATAGTCCAAACAAAGCCCAAACATTTGGTTTGGATAGGTGAGCCCGTTTTTGAGTTATAAAATTACAACGAAAAGTAGCATTGATTTTTATATAATTATATTGTTTTTTATATATACCGAATTTAGATCCATTTTCTAAAATAACCCAAAACAACTCAACTTCCGTATTTCCACAGCGACATTTACCTACTCCTCGTAATGGGTCCGAAGTGAGTGTTTAAAGAAACATTACCCCCGGATAAGTTAGGTCATTAGACGTTTCGCCAGTTCGCGGACGAGCGTCCTAATAACAAGGCTGATGTTACTTATGTATATTATTCTGTTGAAGTATGTTTGTGTGTTATTTCGTACTAGTTTGCAGTCATGAATTTCACATAATATCACGCCTGTAATACTAGAAGGGTTAAGCAGAAGTACACTATATAGTATACCCACATTTCCCGTTCCAGTTATATCTTAATACCATATATAAAATAAGGGGCCAGCCGTTTGCCATCCCGTAAATCCAAACTCAGCGACTATTAAGAAATTTCTGATGGAGAAACCCAATAAAACTATGCTTGACCCGGGAATCAAGGCCAGGACCACTAGACCATTTTTTTTCGGGTGGGAATTCATCAAATGAATCCTCCCGCTCTTAGCGGAACAGGGGAAGTATCAGACTGTTACTGACTAAAACCCATCCATGTTCCTTCCTCGCCCTTTATATTCCGGGGCCATAGTATCTCTTTCGAACACTCCCGGCCCCATGACCACTAGACCAAAGACGCAGTCACGAATTTCAAGTATTGACAATCGGCCAAAGCTCTAAATTTTATGACATCAAATATCAATACGGTATGATCGTGCATCGATGGCACATTCATCATGTAGGTATAAATAATTAAATCCGCTACCAACTTTAAAATCTGTTGTCGAATGAATTAATAAAAAAAAAATATAAATGAATAAAAAAAGTAAAAGTAGTAGTACTAGTAGTAGTTTGTTTAAGAAAATAATAAGTAAAATAATAATAAATAAATATTTACCTGAGTTATAAATACTGTTTGAAGCTATCACGGTTCTCAACAACTGGATATCGGGACCTCAACAAAAATAACAACCACGGAATATATCCAGTAAGTAACATTTTAAGTGAGTTTATAAATGACTAGAACTAACTTAACTAACACCATTCAACCATCATAGCCATTTTCCAAATGAATGGTTATGTTCCTTTATTCCCAGCTGCCACCATCGGTACGCCACCACTGGTGGTAGTTGCAACTATTTGTCGCATCTACCACACAGCTGAATACCAATATTTTACATGGAGGAACTGAACGAGCAAGTACCGGTGAAATACTAGTATAGCAGTTGAAATAAAAAACGGTGTTAGCTGACACAAACAAACCTCGGAGTTTCAGAGGAACATTAAAAAGTTTTGAATACTTTTTTGCTTCATCACTGTAATGCTTTAAGTTTAGTTCTTTTAAGCCGCTTGGGTGTAATTTAGACTTTTCGCTGTTTTTAAAACACAGAACATAAATCTTTCTGTAACGGGGACAAAACAAAACGCAATTGTTGGTGTTATCTTTGTCCCATATTTTGCAATTTTTCTGCGTTTCTACAACAATAGGTAATTTATTTGGCTGCCTCGTTTGTCCCAGTGGTGTGCATAGAGGGACATCATTACGGCAAGCTCATAAGGCAAGCAGATTGATCAGAAACTCTAATATCATAAAGAGTAGTGAGTTATAAGAGCAAGGCAAGCTTTAAGACTTATATTAAAGTACCTCCAGTAGGTCTATAATGTCGAAGAATTGCCAAACTTAAGTGGCAGTGGCCAGGTCACATTGCTCGCAGAACGGATGGCTGATGGGGCCGAAAAGTTCTGGAATGGCGACCGCGAACCGGAAGACGATGCGTTGGAAGACCTCTCACTAGGTGGACCGATGACCCGGTGAAAGTTTCGGGAATCCGTTGGATGCGAGTAGCAAGGGACCCTTGGGGGAGGCCTTTGTCCAGCAATGGACGTGTTTCGGCTGAGATGATGATGATGATGATGAGTTACAGAGTCTGGCTTGTTCCCGGTTGATAGCAATAGGATAGGATAGCCCCCAATAACACACTCATGGCACTTAAACATAAATGGTGAAATGTGGATTTACTGTTAGGCACCTCTGCCTAGCTTTTCGGTGACTTTGGGCGTCGTGTCATTTATTAAACGCATTGAAATATATTATAAAGTTACCCAACGACACAAAATCAATATTAAACTAGCTTACTCCAAATTAAACCTTATCAACAGTCAAAAAAATCAATAGTCCTTAGTCGTTTAATCAAATCCCCAAACACTAAATTAGCTACAACAAAAACATTCACTCATAGGAAATGGAATCGTCTTTTTTTTTTAATTCAATCATAAATTGAAATTGGAATCGCAATTGAAATTCTAAACCATTTCCCGATCAATCAATCGACTATTACCTGCCAGGGTTGTCATCGAACGCTTTATGATAGTATAATGACAGAGTGGCTACCCTAATGGGCCTTCATTAAGGTAACAAATATTAATGGTTGCTTTTGTCACGGCTAGGCTGAATGAAGTGATTTTATTGGTGGCCAGGATTCTTTGCTGTTATTTTTTTTTTAATTTTGTTCTTCTGTTTCTTTTGTTTTTAATTTACGTCAAAAAACAGTCAAATTTTGTGTGATCGAAACTCATTGCGATTTTATGCCATTTCTGTCTACCTATACAATTCTTTTAGTTTGTCCAGGTGTGGGACAAAGCAGGATAAGACAAAAAAAGGTGCGGTAGCAAATGTTTCACGATCTCTCTCATTTCCTTTAGTTTGGAAATCAAGTTTGTTTCTAATTGAAAATAATTAAAGTTACTTAATTATCTTGCATAACATAACATCACGCTGATAATACCCGGAGGGTTAGGCAGAAATGTACCTAATAGGTAGTACACCCACATTACGACAGTTATAATTTCATTAAGTCCTGTGTAATAGGGTACAGATTTAGATGCCATGCCTGCTACTGAGATTCTAGATTTAAAAATGCTGGCGCGGGAATCGAATCCAGAACCGCACGCTCAGCAGTCGCGTTTGCGACCACTCGGCCAACGAGACAGTTGACAGTTTGACGTCCCGAATGGTGTAGTGGTAGTGAGGCTGCCTTACGTTCTTAGGGTCCTGGGTTCGAGCAAAAATTTGTGTGATGAGCATGGACATTTGTTTCCGAGTCATGGATGTTTATAAGTATGTATTTACTAACAAAAAAGTATATAAATGTTGTATATCAACTATCTAGTATCCACGACACAAGCCTTGCTTAGTGTGGCACTAGATGGCGCTGTGTGTTAATGTCCAGCGATATTTAGGTATTTTTATATTTATTTTAGTTACTTACCTTAATCTTCCTCTAAATATCTCAGCTCAAAATAATACAATCAATGAAACACTATTAGAACCTACTTAGTTTCCACCGTATTACCTATTTCCGGACCGCCATACATCAATCGGTCGGACAGCTAATTTTACCAAACAATAACTTAACGCACCTTTTCCTTTCTTTCCAGCTGATATCTTCCATTGTTATAAAGATAAAAGAAAAGCGTTGGATGTAATAAAATATAATCATACCTCTGGGTTCTTTCGATGGATGAATCATTCATAAATCATAAAATTGTAATCGCGGTGAAATAAAACAGTAACTGTTGGTTTCTCTCAAAGGGGACTTGTGAAATATTAAAAAAAATCTCTCTCATTTTATGCACAAAATGGAATGAAATCGGGCGATGCTGAGCAGAGTGCCATTTTCAAAATATTCATAGAAAAAAAAAACCGAACCGCGGATAGGTCTTCAATTTCTTTTTTCTTAAATACATTAGGTAATAGAACGAATTTAATCATTCAAAATATGAATGTTTCTGCTTTTTTTCTGAAATTTGTTTTTTTATGGTTTCTTACAGTACAGGCAGCTGCCAAAACACAAAAGAATTTGGCGGTAAAAAATACACGGATTCTTTGCAAACAGGTACTTGCCAAAATAAGTATAGGTAAGTAGATGAAAACATCCGTCACGTTGGTCGGCTAACAGCTAAAAGCTTAGCTACTTTTTGAAGTTTTTCACAAATTCCTCGCGTTTTGTAAGAAAGAATGCTTAAAATGTCGGCATCAGCATTTCGCGGGGAACCGTGACCTCATTTCAAAAACTTTTCCCTTCAAGTAAGATTGATGTTTGTAGAAAAAATTACTTTTCGCGAAAAAAAAAACGAATGAAACTTTGGACTTAGCGGGTTTTACGGCAATGGATATAAAGGTATGCTTTCTTTTTTAAAATATTTCACGGATTTTTTTGACAAAGCGCAACGTCCGGAATTTTACCGTGTTCAAACTTTTTTGCGTCCAGCAAAAAATGTATGGTGTTTAATTTTTTTTATAAACAAATAAATATATACTATAGTATGGTTTATTTATTGTCTTGTTATTTATGGTACTTAGAGATTATGAACAGAAAACACTTCTTAGTCAAGAAAATTCCCAATAAATAAACAAAACACGATCCAAAAACGTTCCAATTTACGAAAACACCAACTTATTTCATCTTCAGCGCCTCACGTAGACCAAGCACGGGGGTAATTCGATAATATTAGACGACAGATGTTTTCGCGTATATTTTTCAATCTCACCCCGCCCCGGGCGATTTATGCCTCGCCTCCTTTATAAATGACCTGCGTGGCCGAAATGAGATATAGAAATAGCGTAGTGATATTGGCACCAAATATTTCGTGGCTGAAAAAAGGGGGCTGGAGTTTATCGTATTATGCGATGGCCGTAGGTACCTAATAATATTTTAGGAGGTAATCTCATTGAAGCGAACGTTCGGTAAGTACCTGGCCATTTAAAAACGTATTTTCCATTTTCATAAAAGATTCGTAGGCGCATAACTTTTATACTAAGCAACTTTTGGACGCAACTACCATTTAAGTCTTTACACAAACAGAAATTAAGTAAAATAATGAGACGGAAACCGTTATATTGTGCAGTGTGTACTACAGTTTTTGCTATATTTTAAACTAGCTGACCCACGCAACCTCGTCTGCGTCTCATAAGAGAAAAAAACGAAAGGAAAAAAAAACCTCAGTTTTGGAACATTTTTTATTCCTGCTCCTAATAATCGTACCGTGATGTTATATAGCCTAAAGCCTTCTTAGATAAATGAACTATCTAACACAAAAATAACTTTTCAATTCGAGCAGATAGTTCCTGAAATTAGCGCGTTCAACCAAACAACAAACAAACTCTTCTGCTTTCATCGTGAGGAAACCAGCATGCCAGACAGATATTTCTCGATGGCGGATGTAAAGGTCCTTGAGCAGCATAAAATATCTCACACCAGGTTAGACACTAACCACACAATAAAGAACATTAAAACACAAATCTAACAACCTGCAACAAACAACCGATACACCACCCCGAACCCTGATAAAAACTCATTACCGTCACAAAATCACGCGAACAGAATTTAAAAAAGCAAAAAAAAAAAAAACGTTCCACAATCGAATTTGCAGATACAATCACAGAGCTTGCCAGAAACCCTTTGTACTACGGATTGATGGGCGAAGATTCCCCGATCACAAAGACATGGAGAATGGAAGCGATCTCAGCTCGGACAACGATCTATCAATTTGTTTAATTGGATTCTTTTCAATGTTATTTTTGCTTTTTCTTTTCTGTTAGAAAACAGGTTTGTTGAGGTTTTATTTTGTATCGTTTGTTGGATTCTGTTTGAGTTCAAGATGATTTGTGAGTTTGAGAAGTTTTTAGTTTGCAAACTGTTAACACTTAAGTACAGCCTCATTTGATCATCCCTCGTATAGATTTAATCTAAATGAACACCGAGTCGCTATTTATTGATAACTTTTTATCATCATTCAAAATCAAAATCAAAGCATTTACTTCAAGTAGGCCAGTTACAGGCAGAAACAAACAGACCCAGTCACAAGACAAAAAACTGTAAAAGTAGATGTCACCGTAAAATTGTCAAACACGTTATATTACAATATAACGTGTTTCTCTCTAGCGATATTATAAACTCTCGAATTATTGTCAACTGAAGATACGGAAGTATCTCTGGCCCCATAATCGGGACTTGGGGCACCCCCTCGTTAGGTTAGTTAGGTTCCTTTAAACCCTGCATTCGTCCGTCGACTACGCTTTTTAGGGGAATATAAAGTGTTTTAAGGTTAGGTTATGTTAATCGGTATTTCTCAGGAATGGTACAATATCTTTTCATGAGAGTTGTACCACTGGGCAAGGGGGACCCCTCCTTCCCTCCACACCGCGTAAATTGACTACCATCGCATGCATATCACGAAAAATAATGCGTTTTGTTGTAAGCAGTATTTTCATTTGACAATATTTCGAGATTTTACAATATCGCTAGAGATATTACAATATAACGTATTTGACAATTTTACGGTGACATAGATGCTCATTCCCTAGCGTATATCTCCATGGAGAAGAACATTATCTTGCCAAAAGGCAGTTCTCATTTAATTTGGGGTCGTTGCAGCATGTCTTTTTCTTTCATACTCTATTACTCGTCATCTCATCGGATACCATACCTGTTCTACTTATTTTAAAAGGGGCTAAAAACTAAAGGTTGGGTTCTACCAAACATTCAGTAAGTAAGAAAGAAAGAATAGTAAAGAGTACAACTGTTTATTTTATTTATCAATTTTAAATTTTCCACTCAAAAAGGGATCCGATAAAAATTCAAGCACCTGCAATAAAATAACCTTTTGCAACACCACAAAAAACACGTCTAAATTAGGCTCACGTATCCACTGAAACAGTCAGCAAAAAAAATATCACCGTCATACATCGAAATACTGGCAGCATAAACGAGCTGAACTGAGGCGTAACTGAAAAATGTGTAACACCTTGCAGTGTTTCCGAACGGTTATCTTGCAACGTTGTCACTTCGACGACATTTGTTAAAAAATGTTGTGAGAGAGAAAAGGGGAAATGTGGACGATCGGATACGCTTATGAATTTATTTGTTGGTGTTTTTGTTGGTAATGAGGTGGGTTTTTGTTTTTACTGATACAATTTAATTTAATTCTGACAAGTATGAGAGTTTAAAGCACAGTGTGTAAAGTTCTTCGTCCCTCAAAAAAATAGAAAAATCCTACCACCAGTCTGGTGTTATGTCTGACAGGCTACTGCCCGACTGTCGTTGTCGGATTTTTTCTAAATAGTCTTAAGGGGCCGGCGGAGCATGCGTCTTTCATACAAACGTAATACCAAAATAATTTGTAAATAAAACATATTCATTCGGTAGTGTGTATTTATTTCGATTGGATTACTGAATTCTAGGTTCAGGGTTATGAGACAAACAGTTTTCTATAGAAATTTTAAATTCGTCATAACTCTTGTTTAAATCTTTGTCCATTCAAAATGTATATTTGGGAACCTAGATATTCTGTAATCCAATTGAAATAAATACACACTACCAAATACTGAATATGTTTGATTTACAAATTATTTTGGTATTAAGTTTGTATGAAATACGCATGCTCCGCCGGCCGGCCCCTCAAGTCGCGAGTAACTTTTTATATTTTCATGATTTAGAAGGCTGGATGCCGACTACCACATAATTGCGAATGCAGATGAAAATATAGGGTGACTGGTAATTAGTGTACGAAACTTTTTAACCGACTTCTAAAAAAGGAGGAGGTTCTCAATTCGGATGTTTCTATTTTTTTTTTTTTTTTTTTTTTATGTTTGTTCGGGCTTAACTCCGTCGCTTGCCAACCGATTTGGAAAATTCTTTTTTTGTTGGAAAGGGTATTCTTTCCAAATGGTCCCATAGCCACCAAGTCGGGATTTGATGATGGAATCTTGGCAAAATCGAGGGAACTCTTCAAATTTTATATGAAAACGTGTTGCGATTTTGGTATTTTCTACAACAAGTGAATCATTTGCGTTCGATAAGAACCATTCTACCATCAGATCTGATGATGAAGCCAAGAGTCACGGAACTCCATAATGAGACAATGTGTCCTAGTCGTGTTTGGGCTTGTTGTAATTGTAACGGTATGCACTTTCCATGTTTATCAAGCACATGTGAACCACTAAAAAGTGAAAAATAAAAACTTTTTTGCAAAAAATAAAACCGACTTTAAAAAAAATACAAAAAAGTGAAAAATAACTTAAGCTTCTGAAGTCGGTGACAAAAACTAAAGCAATCAAACAAAGGTCACCGACTTCAGAAGCTTAAGTTATTTTTCCCTTTTTTTTTTTTTAACAAACAACTTTGAAAAAAAAATATCAGCTGTTCAGTACTCATTAGGCGAACATAAATCTACTGAAAAGCTATTTTTTTTCGCGATTTCTGGTTTGGTCCCATAGTAAAAGTTGTTTGTTATCATGAGCACAATTACGTGTTAAAGTTTCGTACAGTAATTACCAGTCACCCTATATATTGAGATGTTTGTTCCTTATTAGTGTCATAGTTTGCTCGAAAGACCTTTTTTGTACTACGTTGCTGTAGTACTTACCTACTTTTTGTGATGACGCCACACAAGTACTTTTTTTAAGTTAATAAATTAACATAATTAAGTAGGTTGATCTGTGGATGGGTGACCACCCTTACATACATAGTTTCTTCCATGCCTCGGAAAGCACGTTAAGCTGTTGGTGCCGACTGTCATTTGTCCATCTTTGATAGTCCTTATAGGTAGACAATGGCCCCCAAAGTCTGACACCAGTCTTACCAAGTGGTATCGTATTTCTTAGTATTACTAGGTTGTGGAGGTCGGATAGGCAGTCGCTCCATGTACAATAAAGGTATTCAGCTGCATCCGGTTAGACTGGAAGCCGACCCCAACATAGTTGGGAAAAGGCTAGGCAGATAATGAAATGAACATAATTAAAGTTCAAATTGCAAGCTCTTTCAATAAATTTATAAGTATTGTCGCACCTAAAAGACATACTAAAACTTTACAGTACATCCTATTTTCTATTAAACCTATACCTTTCACTAAATATGCTTTTACCAAAATTGGATTCGAAAAGGTTCACACTCTGACCTTCTACAAAAATAGAAAACAATTTGGTTCCCTTCTCAAGTGTGAAATCTTATTGAATTGAGTGTTTGAAAACTATTTGTAAACAGGTAGCTTAGTTTCCTTAGTTGCGCTAAATTAAGTGAGTTTTCCAGAAATCTTCAACAGTTATCTAGTAGGTACTACTTCAACATCTGCCTAGCCTTTTCTCAACTATGTTGGGATCGGCTTCCAGTTTATCAAAATTGGGCAGCTGAATACCAATATCTTACATAGAGTGACTGCATATCTGACCTCCACGACCTGACATATCTTAGTAAGACTGGTTGTCTCACTTTCGGGCCACTGACTACCTGTAACGACTGTCAAAGAACTACAAATGACAGCCAATACCAAGGGCTAAACCTGTCTGCGTCCGAGCACGACATATTCTTGTGGACATCATCTGCCTAGCTATTTCCCTTTTAGGTGTCGGCTTCCAGTCTAACCGAATGCAGCTGACTACCAGTATTTTACATGAAAAGACTGGCTATCTGACCTTCATAACCCAGTTAGCACTGGGTAATACGATACCGAGGTTTGGTAACACTGGGAATTAGGCTTTTGGGCCACTGACCTTTGGATAACGACTATCAAAGATCTAGAAATGACAGCCGGGCCCAACAGCTTAACGTGTGGACGTCCAGGCACGGCATGTTCTAATGGACGTGAAGATAAAATAAAACAGCTTACCTTTCTTCTTAAAATAACGTGACTACGCAAGCGAAGCACCTGAAATTACCTTTATAACTCGCTTACCTGTTTAAAGAAAACATAAACATACAAAACTTCTAACTCCACGTCACAGGGTATTTTTAGTAAGAAACCTGTAACTGGCCGTAACAAGGTGCCCACGGCGTAACGTACGGTGAGAAACTTGAGGGTTTTTCTACTTAATTAACCATACAACTTTCCCAACGAGATAAAACCTGCTATGTGCGGACTGAATACAAACATTACGCGCTAACTCCAAATGTACGAGTGAACGAATGAACGAAACAAGTTGTTCGTGTAATTCGCTAATTTGATAGTTGCTCGCCGACATTAAGCCCTAATAAAGTTGGCCATTGATCTTTGCGTGCGCTGTAATGAAATGAGCGAGGTAGGATTGTTGATAGAAGTTTTTTTCGGCTAAAGCAAGTTTTCGAGAAAATTGGAAGTTACATCCTGGATTTTTCTTCCAGAGCAGTTTAGATTTGAGAGTGTAAAGTTCACCTTGTCTGAATACCAATCGTCTTCTACAGTAACGTTCTCAGCAAAATCCTGTCGTTTGCAAGTGATATCTTTTATACGAGCGATCCTAAAATTGGACTTCTTCCCGTATCGAGCATATGTTCACAAATTACATTGATCTCGAACTCCAAACGAGTGAAGGAAGATCGTTACTTATATCACAGGAAGCTCTCGATTTTCCACAATTTCTAGAACTCGTTTTATTTCTGCGAAAACTACTTCGTCTTCCTGGCCACAGCGTTCCTTAACGACCACTGCCATCTAGTAATTTTCGCCGGAAGCAACGATTAAATGTTCGTTCCGGGACACTTGGCTTCGCTAAAATTTATACGATGACATATTAAAGGTAGTGTAAAGGTAGTGTTGGTGGCAATCTTTCACAAACCACATATCCCGGGCTTAATTGCATTGAACAATTTATTGCATAGCTGAAACAAGCCGGTTTTGTAATTACGCTTGGTGCAGCCCTAGCTCTGACAGGACAATTAACTGTTACCAAAAATGACTACATTTGCCCGTGAATTTCTGATTAACTCGATATTTGTGTGTTGGTTTTTTGTTGAGCGTTGTGGGGAGTCTATTATTTGTTGTGGTGTATTGTGAGCGCGGAAATAAAATGGGTTTGCACAAAAATCATCAAAGCGTTCGGTTAAACTTTTTTGAGGCAGCTACTGATGAAGTCATGAAGTCAAACACACTCACCACACACACACACACACACCAAACAACACACTTGGCACACCAATATTATAAAGAGAAAGCTTGTATGTGCGTGTGTATGTTTGTTACGTCTTCACGCTTAAATGGCTTAACAGATTTGAATGAAATTAAGTAAACGGATCGGAAATAACAAATAAGATATTTTTATCCCAATGATATGTTACGAGCTGGGTATAAGATAAATTAATTACCACCGATTAAAAACTTTATTAATCACAAAACAACTTAAACTTAATCACAAAGACACTACAGTTCACTATTCGCTTAGATATCGCACTTGTAGTTCACTTCGATTCGCTTCGTTGTGTAGCCAAAACAAGACTGACGGTCGCGGGCCCGAGCGGTGTATTTATACTCGCCAACAAACTTACCAGAATAACCACGCATATTCTAGAGGGTCATAAAAAACACTAACAAAAGAATAGTAGGTAGGTAATAAAAGTAGTAGGTATAAGCTACTTGTACAAAACAAACAAATATGAACCGTATGCCCTAGGCGTACGGTCGAAATTCTAATGTCTTTTTATAAATAGGCCGCGAATTTGTACCTACCTAACTTTAAAAGTAATAATAACGGAATGCACTCGAAATTCCAACGTACACACACTGTAATCACGTGCTTTCTCGAATGTTCTAGTAGGTCCGATGTAACAATATGATCGCGCGGAACAATGATCAAACTTGACGCGGGCATTAGCTAGTGTGTAATAATGTGTCTGTGTCCATTTCCAAAAAAAGATATTAAGTAGTATGTATGTAAATTATTTATAAAAATTAACACCCCAGAAACGGAATCCCAAAATGATTTTACAATATAATTGTATTAAACGCTAAGATAGCTTGTTTAAGCAAGGTTATGAGCCCTGCTTGTGACACAGCTACGCCCTGGCTTGACAATCATACGGCTCGTTGGGCCACTGGTAATTAAATGTACTGCGACGGAAGTTTAGCTCAAATAAACATTTTGGTAACAGATCTAGGTACCTAAACGTTTTACGGAAAGTTTTCAAATTTGAAGTAACGCAATTGTGAAATGTCCTTTTTCGGTAAGTAGCAAGGAAATCGTTTGAAATTGTGTGGGCTTGATATTGGTGGAAAATGGTATCGTCCTTCCATCCTTCCTTAATATCATGTGGTTTTTTGCAGAGTTCTTATGCCACCCATGGGCCTCTGACTTGGTTTTACATGCTTTCGAGAAATATGTCTCAGACATGCTGACGACTGTGACTGTGCCGACTCGAATGGCGTAGTGGTAGTGACGTTGCCTTTCGTTCTTAGGGTCCTGGGTTCGAATCCCGGTAGGAGCAAATGTTTGTGTGTTGAGCATGGACATTTGTTTCCGAGTCATGGATGTTTATATGTATAATAAGTATGTATTTACAAAAAAAAAAGTATATATGTAGTATATCAACTATCTAGTGTCCACGACACAAGCTTTGCTTAGTGTGGTACTAGGTGGCGCTGTGTGTTAATGTCCAGCGATATTTATTTATTTATGCTGGTTTCCTCGCGAATGGTGCCAGTATTTAGAAAAAACTTACCCAATAAAATCCTAAAAGTTATGCCTAATACGTTCACATTAATTTGTTAATAAGTTTTTCCATCAGGAATTTCTCAGTAGTAGTAGTTCGATTTGTGCCCGGTTGATAGCAAAACGCTATTATAGTGGACTCAAACAAAACACGGAAATGTGGATGTACACCCAAGTTTAACCCTTCTGGTATTACAAACTTACGTAATGAAAACTTACCTTCCATCATTGAAGCCATAGGAAGCGTCCTTAAATCACCAATCTCACTTAATGATATTGTCGCTGTGCACAGAGTGCCTCATGCTCATCAACAAAGCACAAGACCTAAAAATATTATTTTAAAGTTCACCTCTCGTCTACAGAGAGACAATTTACTAAGCGCGTATCGTAAAGTTAGCTCGCTAAAATCTGAACAAATTGGTATGTCCGGAACTTCCACATCTATTTATATTAATGAGCACTTGACCCTAAAGAGAAAGCAGTTGTTTCGTAGAACCCGAGAAGCTGCAAATAACCACAATCATAAATACGTATGGATTCGAAATGGTACCATACTGGTACGTGAGCGTGATGGTGAAACTGCCTTTGCGATTCGTGGAGAAGGTGACCTTGTTAAAATTAAAAAGAAGTCAACTGGCTAACTGCTTTCTCTTTATCGTCTTCAACGCTATCACCGTGAAATATTTCCAGCATGAGTTAGTGTGCTCATCATTATTTGAGCTCAATTATCTTTATAATTGTATTGTGTTGTATGTTCCTATAATTGTTTTAATCATATCATTTTTCAACTATTTATTAATGAAATTAATTGCTATTCAATGTTATTCCAAAATTTACCATTATTTACATTCCTTTATATTTTACTTTTCTGACATCATTATTATCTTACATTGTGAGTACGACATGGTAGCTTGCTATAATTTATTACAACGACTGGATCCTTTGTACACAATACCTGCTGCCTTATACATATTTATGTTAATTATTTTGTGTAATGGATAATAACGACATATGAACTATTTACTATCAAAATTGCAGAGGGTTGAGAACCAAATTGCAAGCTTTGTATTTGAGTATTCTGTCGTTTTCCTACGATATAATCATATTGACTGAGACGTGGCTTATACCCGATATTGCTAGTGGTGAGTTTGTGGATCCTCGATATGTTGTGTATCGCTGTGATCGCGATCGCGACACAACTGATAGACGTGATGGTGGTGGGGTTCTGGTCGCGGTGTCACGTAGACTCCAGTCATGTTTACTTGACGTTCCTGGTCGACCGACGTGCATTGAACATCTTGCAGTTGGTATTCCGAGTAAGGACAACAGAGCTAAAATGCATGTCTTTAGTGCTGTATACATACCACCCTGGGCTACAGCCGATGTATATGCTACTCACTTTGATACACTGCAGGACATATTAATTGAACCTTATGTCAAAAATATATTTATTATAGGCGATTATAATCTTCCTAATATTACATGGATGGACGGAAAGTCTGTCGGAGTACATCAGCTTGCTGGTGGAACGTCACCTGTGTGTTCACAATTGGCACAGCTCATGTCAACCCTGAATGCATACCAACTCAACAACATACCCAATGCAAATGGGAAAATCTTGGATTTGTTTATTTCTAACGTCACTTGTTCTATAAGCCATCCATTAGACTCACTGCTACCTATAGACACACATCATCCTCCGTTTATAGCTGCAGCCCCAACGGGTGTATCCACACAAGCTCTGAAAAGAAAACCGTTGACTAAATATGACTTTCGCAAAGCTAACTATGAAGAGATCAATAGACAGATCAGTGAGGTTGATTGGGTGAACCTGTTGGAGAACCTTCCGGCGCAGGAGGCCGTGAAACGCTTTTATGGTGTTCTCGATGGCATTACTGAACGCAATGTACCGCGTGTCAAGTCTCGGACGCTTGATTTTCCAGTTTGGTTCTCTGCACCATTGATAAAAATTTTCAAAAGAAAACAACGTCTCTGGATTAAATGGAAGAAATTTAAGAACATCAAAGACTACAATGAGTTCTCGGAATACAGAGCAACTTTTAAAGTGGCCTGTGATGCCTGCTATTCAAACTATATTAAATCAGTTGAAGACAATCTTACCACTAACATTAAATACTTCTGGAAATGTATTAATAATCGCAAAAATAAATCTGGTATTCCATCCACTATACACTATCAAAGCTCAAAGTCAAGTGCCCCCGAAGAAATCTGTGATATGTTTTCTGATTTTTTCCAATCTGCATTTGAACCTTGTTCACCATCACTGTCCGCCTGGACCCCGCCTCCACACTGTCATGCCAATGCCAGGTTGATCGATAATTTGCAAATTGAGGAAGACAAAATACTTAAAGAGTTAAAATTACTTGATCCTTCCAAAGGAGCTGGTCCCGATGGGTACCCAGCCCTGTTCTTTAAGGCCGTTGCTGGCAGTATCTGTAAGCCACTCTCTATCATTTACAATAAATGTTTAAGCGAGGGTGTTTTCCCGGATGAATGGAAACGAGCTAACATCACACCTGTGCACAAGAACGGCTCAACACATGACGTGGAGCAATATAGGCCTATCTCGATTCTGTCGATCTTGTCAAAACTTTTTGAGAGACTCGTGCACAATGAAATCTATCCAATCTTACACAGCGTCATTATCCCAGAGCAGCATGGGTTTGTTTAGCGACGTTCGACTGTTTCCAATTTGTTAACTTTTTCCAATTATCTTTTTGAAAACATGGACAGGCGATTACAAGTTGATGCGGTATATACAGATTTCAAAAAAGCATTTGACAAGGTCGACCATGTAATCCTACTGAACAAAATTTCATTTAATGGTATACGGGGAAATCTGCTTCGCTGGTTCTCATCCTATATTAAAAACAGAACTCAGAGAGTTGTCATTAATGGCCATCAGTCTGACGAAGTGCATATAACCTCAGGAGTTCCACAAGGTTCAATTTTGGGACCACTATTGTTTATTCTTTATATCAATGACATAGACAAATGTTTTAAAAATACTAAGTTTCTTGTATACGCTGATGACCTAAAAGCTTATAGGTCTATACAAACTGTAGAGGATTGTCGACTGTTCCAACAGGATCTGGACAGACTTACTGACTACTGTCTAGTCAACAAACTGCACCTTAGTCTCTCCAAGTGCAATTGCATCAATTTCACAAAGAATAAAACTGTTATTCACTTTAAATATGCATTGCAGAACACAGTACTCAGTAATGTACCTACTGTCAAAGATCTTGGTGTGTTGATTGATGATAGGTTGTCCCTAAACCAGCATGTGGAAAAAATTATTAATAAAGCGTTTAGGATGTATGGTTTTGTCATGAGATCGTCCACTGAGTTCAAGCGGGTCTCCACATACCTTTACCTATATAAAACCCTTGTGCGATCGCAATTAGAATATGCCGTCCCTATCTGGAACCCGTTTTACCAGAAATACATAGACGAAATTGAGAAAGTCCAGCGCAAGTTTCTTCGAGCCATGCATTACAGATGTCATAAAACGTATTTGTCGTACTCTCAATTACTGGACAAATATGGGCAGGTCAACCTAGAATCTAGACGCAAGTATCTAGAGGCCTCTGTGCTGCATGGTATTGTTCATGGTGATTTCGACTGTATTGACCTTACGAGCAAACTATGTTACGTAGTCCCACGCACTGTCAATGTACGTAGTACCCGTGCACTTACCTTATTTGCTGTCAATTCCTGTCGAACAAATTCTGGTTTGCGCTGCCCTGTCCGGCGAATGGTTGAATCTTATAATTGTAATTTTGTTGATATTGTTATTTTTATATGTTCAAAATCCAAATTTAAATCCAATGTCATGAAGATTATTATGAACCAATAATGTAATTAGAAATGTAAGCTAGTTTGTGTTTTATTTTTTATTGTTTATTTGTTTTTAGTGTTTAAGTATTGTTACCCTGCAAGCAATTAATTTAAATCAAATTGAAAATCGAATTTTGCATGATGTAATTCATATTTAGTTAAGTTTATTGTTTACTGTTATTAATTACTAAGTTATTTATTGTTTATTAATTACTAAGTTATTTAATGTTTAATGATTACTATTTAGCTGATCTTTCTTAAATTATTTGGTATTTCTATCATTATCTATTGTTTATTTATGTGATGTAACTTTTTATAATATTTTATTTTTTACCTATCTAGTGGCACTCATTATTTTATTCGTTCGTGTCTATATGCGGATAATGTAGTGGGCTGCAATATTGTTAATGTTTTGTACTATCTTTACTCTGTTCCAACACATATTGTAGCTGTTTATTGTCCCTGAATAAATAAAATAAAATAAAAAAATTACAGGGGTGACGTTAATTTCTGTTGTTGGTTAATTATAGTTAAAGATTTAAAAAGAAAAAAAAAGATTTTACTGTCAGTGTCCCAAAAAAAATAAACTATTCTCTAGTTTGAACTTACTGTTAGTGTTCAAAAAACATTTAAACTATTCTCTAGTTTGAACTAAGTTTTCAGTATTTTATCTAATTGTAAGATAAAAAAACAGTAATGACTTGACTTGAATGGACTTGTTGACGGGACTTTATTTAAACATGATAATGAATACAAGCTCGAACTAATTAGGCCTTGTAATTAATTAAAGTACTTATAAATTAATAAATCACTTATTCAAGCATCATGCACACAGCACTGTATCGCTGCCAACTATAATGTTGCCAGCAATAAATAAACTTCCACAGTTATTTATTATTCTCGCTCATTAATTACGTAATTGGCTAATTGATGCGTAATGCAGTCCCACTGTGGTATTATTTACGCAATTATTGTTAATAAACATTGACATTATTAATGCAATTCAATGACAGTGTTTACATGACAAGTACGACCGTTGAGTTTGTTTTGTCATTTCTTTTTTAGTAGTCAGAGTTGGCAACATAGATAATGTACTACCTATATAATACAAGATAGATGCGCAACTCTGGTTTTCGTTTTGAAAACTGTGTACCTAAGCTGTTAGATGGCGCTGTTATGTTTTGTTCAACCAAATGATCACAAAAAGTAATTCATGACTGAGGAGTCGAACTTGTTAACAAGGTAACCGCTACCACCGCTCTATCTACTTCACTGACAATTTGTTTAAAATAGCTGTTCTCGTTATGACAGTTGAAAAGGGTCAGAGCCCATTTGTACCCTAAGATTCGCACCCTGTGCCCACTCGTCCCCTGGATCTTTTGAGGGGCCCATTCGTCCCCTGAAGAATATTTATTTTTATTCATTCTTCTAATATAAGTACATGTATACTGCAGCTTGGTAGTCCTGGTACAGTCGCGCAGAAAAGGGTAAAATAAAAAATATAGTGATTCGGTAGATATCATGTTTATTGCAAATAAGATTAAGTTTAATAAAATACCTCTAGGCTCTAGGCATTAAGTCAGTCTTCAAAATAATTAAACAACTTTTGGTTTCTTGTACAGTAAGCGTTCATAAGCGCACAGGCACGCTAAGGATCATATTGCTGTGAACGCACGGGCGAGCGTCCGTGCGGCTGTATGTGTAAGCTGTCTCAATACAGTACCTACGCACACCACAGCCACAGAGTCGCCTACTGTCGCAAGTTGTCGCGTCGCTCTCCACGAAACATAAAGAAATATATTACCGTCTCTTTTGTTATGCACGCAGCAAACGCATGATCGTATTTGCATTTGATAGCTAAATTTCGACCATATTTACCAGGCGTTGATAGCTGTTTAGGTTAAGCAGTGGGTTCACGATCAACGTGTCTTGAGTTCAAATCCCGTTTACATAATATGGGTTTTTTATTTTTTTTTGTAACCACTTTAATTAATATTTGTATTTTATGCAAAAACTATTTACTTAGGTATTTATTTTGAAATGGGTTCATGCTCATTATTTATTTTTATAAGGATTTAAATATAAGTTAATAACCCATCATAACTATTTATGTGATTGTGTAATATTTTTTCGGTGTTGGAAGGTGGAAAAAAAAGTCGTGCTGACAGATAACAACAATTGTTTTATTCGTTTCATTTATTCATATAATTAACAACTTTAATGAGATTTGTAACGTCACATTCCTACCTAGATATAAGAAGTTCTCTTGTAACCGTTCATAAGATTTTTTTGTGTATCTGTATACCCACTTTGAAGTCATTTTTTATTAACATAACAAGGATATTCTAATCACACAAATATAATTGTTGATACCCACTTCTATCTATCGGTATTCAACAGAGCTTACTAAAAACGAATACATAATTTAGACTTCGTGAACATGTTTTTTATGTGACGTCACAATAAATGTAACTCATATTGAGGTTACAGTTTAAGTGTTCATTTTCCCGAAGAAAAGAAGATTGAAACTAAACCTCAATTTAGGAATTATTCTATATTATATTATATATTATTATAGACGTGTTCCAAAATGTTTAGTGATATTCACTAAACATTTTGTAAAACGTCTAATTAAAACTAGAACATTAGGATTAATATTTTGTATAACACCCATTATTTTCAATGCAGTCAAGTAGACGTATGCGCATGGGCCCCACAATGTTTTCGGTTCTTCTTAAATTTTCCCACACCTTTATGTAATGGGTTGTTAATTGTGTTATACATCTCTCATCTCGTGTATCCCACCTTTGCACTATCAAACCCCATAGATTTTCTATGGGGGCACTCATTCATCCATAATTCGACCTGAGTCTGTATTAGGGATTACATTTCTATCGGACCAGCGAGTGTTATCCTTGCGCCATAAATGAAGTCTACCCTTTTGACTTGATGTAAAAGTCTTTTCATCAGAAAAAATGGTAGTGATCCCGTCAAAGTCTAAATATTCCCGTGCGAAACGTAATCGTTCTTCTTTATGTCTTTCTGTCAAGAAGGGCATTTTAGCTGATCTTCTGTGATGCAAGCCTTCAGCGTGGAGGGCACGGCGAACAGTTTGCGGTGACTCCGAGTGTGTCGTAGGTGTGAAACCATTGGTTTCATACTCGCCCACGATATGTTGTCGCTGCGCTTCGCTAATAAGCGACGACCTTCCACTTCGCTGTCTACTTGCAAAGCTCCCCTCTTCCTCATACCTTTTGATCCAGAGACTTAATGCATTTCTCTAAAACAAAAAAAAATATATGTAAGGCAGCTGTAATACAGATGCTATAAATCAACACTTCTCAATTCACTCTGCAATTGTAAATTCAATAATAAACACTCATTATTTATCTTGCATGATAGATTGAAAAAAACAACAAAATGTAAACCACAGGTCACCAAATAAATGGACAATTTATAATACCCATTCGCTTTTAATTTTTAATGTTTAAGTTACAATTCATAAATAATTATAATACTCACATTCAGTTCTATTAAAGCCACTTTTATGCAGCGCGATAATAGTCGCCCTCGCCTTAATATTAATATTTGCCCGCATTTTAAGAATCACACCAACAACAATACTGCTATCTATTAAATTACACGTCACTGACCATCAACTACCACATTATATAGTGTATTATGTATGGCTACAACCAAACGACAAAGTTCATTCCGATCAAGTTAAAATATTCATAAAACTCATGTCTACCTCACAGAAATCTAACTAAATTCTTGACTTATTTTTCTATCTACCTCCTTAACTTTACGAAATGTGTGAACAAAGCAAACAAGTTAAAGAATATAATATTTCTGTAGAGTAAAAACTTACAAAAAGTCTAAAAGTAACTGTGCGGGATTTGAACTCACGGCTTACTGATTCACTCTTAAATCTGGACGGGCCCAACCGCTAGGCCATCATGTCTTAGATATTACCATTGAAATTATGAACTACAACTAGTTGCTGACAATATCTATTTTGTTGAAAGTAGAAGGTCGTAAGTCAAACTAAACGTCAAGCTATTGCTTTGTGAGATTGCTTATCGACTTTTGGTCGGCACTGTACATTTGTAAATATTTAGCAAAATATATGATAACTATAATATCTTTATGCAGTAAAATAAAACTGTGTAACTATTTAAATAAAATCCTAGAAATAACTGAATTTTAGATTAATTTACATCCAGTGTACAAACAAATAACCAAATATCAATACCAATATAGCAAAAATAACAATTAATTGTTAGTACTTTGTACAGTCAAAGAGATCTACAAAATAATGCAATATCACAATAACTTTGTATAAAAGAAAAAAAGTGAAATCAGTCTTTATCAACTATGTAAAACCAACATTTTTACTAACAACAAATACACATGCAAAATCACAATGTCCTAGAAACTAACAAAATACATCTCTTTTACAAGAATCAGCCTTGATTGATCATGATATAAATCAACATTAAACATAAAATATGCAAAAAAATAGAACACATATCAACAGTAAATAATCACTTCTTATTTTTTTGTATATTTACCAACTACATACATGCAAAATCATAATAACTTAAATCTAAAAAAATATAACAGTACAAAAAAAAATACTAAAATCACAGTAATTATTGAAGAATAATATTAACAGTGACATGGGCATTCAACATGACCTTCGTCTTGTCCATGTTAATTTTTAGACCCACTCTTTTGGAGGCTCTACTGAGGTCATCGAGCATTGTACTGAGGTCCTCCATGGTCTCAGCCATGACCACAATATCGTCGGCAAACCGAAGGTGAGTGATGTACTCGCCATTGACGTTGATGCCTAGCCCTCTCCAGTCCAGAACCTTAATGACATCCTCCACTGCAGCGGCGAACACTTTCGGAGATATGACGTCTCCCTGTCTTACACCTCGCTGCAGAAGGATAGGTTCCGAGGCTTGGTCCTGAAGTCGGACTGACATGGTGGCGTTTCTGTACAAACACTTCAACACCTCGATGTACCGATAGTTAATTTGGCACCGTTGGAGAGACTGCAGTACAGCCCAGGTTTCGATCGAATCAAAGGCTTTTTCGTAGTCCACAAACGCTAAGCAGAGAGGCAAATTATACTCTTCGGTCTTCTGTATAACCTGTCGAAGCGTATATATGTGGTCCACGGTGCTAAAGCAGTGTTTATTTCGCTAGGCGAACTTCATTTAATAAAAGACCAAAGACACATTGAACAGTCTCGTATTCGCAGTCACTTTCAAGAACCAATATGTCACCGAGGCAGCCATTACATACAAACAAAACACCTTATCTATTATTTGTAACCCGTTTTTTTAACAAGCCATTCGTAGAGAGACAATTTTACATCGTAAGCCTATCGACAGGTTATATTATTATCATGACGGATTATCATTCATCATAGCTCTTTTTTCAATGATCTGTTATGATTTATTAAATTAATTCCGTTAATAAACTGTTCACAAGTGTACTATGTTAACCGTTTCTTATGTAAAATATAGCTAATTTTATCTCAGGGGACCAATAGGCACCTGAATAGGTGCCGAATCTTTAACTTATATTGTATATATATTAGAGGGGACGAATGGGTACCTTAAAAATAATATTTTTTATTAAAATATTAATTGGTCCCCTACCAGGAGACCAATGGGCACCTATATAGGGGCCGAATCCACAACTTTTATGCTGGGGGACGAATTTTAGGGGACGAATGGGCTCTGACCCGTTGAAAACTGTCAAACAGTTGAAAAGTTGGTGTCTTTATACACACAGATGGCAGCACTTTCTATGAAAATTATGTTTGAATGTGTGGAAGTTTCACCCCCCTGGTTGGCAATGGGCTCGTGCCCCTATAACATAGGACTTAAACATAACTGGCGCAATGTGGCTGTATGGTTGAACAAGCTATTTGCTTGACTGTATAACCCACAAGTTACATTACAAAATGTAAACCAAATAGCTTGTTCGGCTGTACTATAATTGGATGCACCTCTGCCTAACCCTCCGGACATTACAGACCTGATGTTATCTAATGTAGTCAGATAGTAAACTCACCTACATCCACCTAAAGTCTACTATTCAAGCAAACTGCACGTTGCACTCGTTATGCATCTTACAGAATCAGACGCAACTGTGCCCATGGACCTGCTGGGTTACATTTTGCAATGGAGCATGCAAACCTCTTATTTTCGCGTTCATGTGCTCATTGTATATTATGTCACCGTAAAATTGTCAAATACGTTATATTGTAATATCTCTAGCGATATTGTAAACTCTCGAATTATTGGGAAGCCTATGTCCAGCAGTGGACGTCTTTCGGCTGAGATGATGATGATGATGATGATGATGAATTATTGTCAAATGAAAATACTGCTTACAATAAAACGCATTATTTTTCGTGAAATGCATGAGATAGTAGTCAACTCACGCGGTGTGGAGATAAGAAGGGGTCCCCCTTGCCCAGTGGTACCACTCTCATGAAAAGATACTGTACCATTCCTGAGAAATATCGATTAATATAACCTAACCTTAAAACACTTTATATTCCCCTAAAAATGGTAGTCAACGGCCTCTATTTCCTAGTGCAGGGTTTAAAGGAACCTAACTAACCAAACGGGGGGGTGCCCCAAGTCCCGATTATGGGGGCAAAGATACTTCCGTATGTTCAGTTGACAATAATTCGAGAGTTTACAGTATCGCTAGAGAGAAACACGTTATATTGTAATATAACGTGTTTGACAATTTTACGTTGACATATATATTGAACGTCGTGAAAAACCATCATGCCTGAGAGATATTTCTCGACGGCATGTAAAGCCCAGTCGGAGGCCCATGGGTGGCATATAAACCCGATAAAGAAAGAGAAGATGTTCCCACTGCTGGGACGCAGACCACCTCTCTACAAGAGGGACCACGGATTGCTTGATGTCGCATGTCTTTGAATATTTGGGTTCTAGGACATAACTATTTCCCCGCCATGATTTCCTTTACTACACTTAAGCGTGGTGATAATTTGACTAATTTTATGTAATAATTACTCTTTTACACTTGTTCTTGGACTCAATTGATGGGTTCCGCAACAATTTCCTTCAGCTACCAGACGGTTTTTGGGCCCATTGCCAGGATTTTCATTGCATAAGGTATTCGGAAGGCACTCATTAAGCTTACATCTGCGACTATCTTCATTTATTCTGCAATCTTCGTGGTAACCAGGTTGTAAAAGTTCTTTTGATTATTTTTGCATGAAATAATTAACTTAAGAATACGAAAACTTTTGAGTAATTCAGTTTTTTTCATAACATTACAATCACATCATCACGCCTGGAATTATTGAAGGGTTACAGGCAGAGATATACCCACTGTAATTTACAAGTAAAATTACCACTAATTATGTTTGAGTTCCGTTCAATAAGGTCTGAGCCATCAACCTGTAACACTGCCCATGCTACTGCTAAGATATTTCTGATGCAAAAAAAAAACAGACTTAAAAAAACCCATAAAATAACTTTAGCTTCAGAAGTCGGTGACCTTAATTTTTTTTTGTTACCAGTTATTTTTGACTGTTTTTGGGTTTTTTGAAGTCGGTTTTAAGTTTTGAAAAAAGGGTTTTTCACTTTTTTGTCGTTTACAAGTGCTTACCCCTTCAAAGCGTGTCGGCGTGATGTTATGTTATGAACTGGTGTAAACAATAGGCAGACATGAGATTTCAGCAATCTCAGTATTTATTGAGGAGTTCCGAAAAGATCTCAGAAGTTAGTACATCAGATCTTTACTAAATTGAAATGAGACTACTCCGTTATAGCCCTCTTCCAAAAACTACCCAAATCGCTTCGAGTGTGCCTATAAAATTTGAAGAATTCTCTCTGTTTCTCCAAAATCCCATCATCAGATCCTGACTTGATGAGTATGGGACCACCTGGAAAGTATACCCTTTCAAACAGAACAAAAATAATCCAAATCTTTTCCGCCCTCTTCGAGTAATCGGGGAACATACATAAAAAATAAATTCGCGAATTGAGAACCTCCTCCTTTTTGAAGTCGGTTAAAAACCCAACCACACTGGAATTCGATGTTACGTATTGCACTCTAGCGCAAAGATTTTTCACCTCGTGCTCTTTTGATTCCCTCGCTGACGCTCAGCATCCTGAGCATCCTTCGCAATATTAGAATCCGTCGTTAGCTCGGTCCTTAAAATGAAGCACGCGGTTAAAAAGCAACTTTGCACTTTTGTATAACAAATAACTATTTCTCTTTCTTTGCATATCCTACATAATTTTTATACAGTTTGGGACTTTGGGCCAAGTAGGTGGCCACGCTTATTGCAGCGTCAGAGGCGTTTTTCAGGCCTCGAGGGTGCATGTAAACAGGCACCTGGGAAATGAAGAACAGGAGCCCTAGCATGAGCGCGCGAAGTAAACTTATGTAACGAAAATAGCTTGATTTTTTTATCGAAAATAAAATACTGTAGCAACAAACACAATTATTATTGCCTATAGAAATGAATACATTATTAAAATGACTCAAATATTATATGTTTAAAACGAGTATTTTTAATATAAGAATCGTCAAAAGTTTTTACGTAACACTTAAACCGCGCTCTTGTGCTGGAGCCTCAGTCCTATCCATTTTACATCACGGTCTGTAAATATGTGAAAAGCCAGCATTTTCCGTATAAAATCGTTTGTATGCTCTTTAATAAAGTTATAAAATAAATCGCTCTACTCCTCCCTGCGCGAGGCGATGGCAGCACAAAATGTCAATTTTAATTTTATTCAGCAACCACGAACAGTATGTTTACGACAAAGCGCTTTAGCAGCTAATGGGTTAAAAAGTTTTTGTAGCGTTATTAAAAAAGATAAATCAGCGCTTTTAATAACCGCTTTTATTGGAGATATTCGGGAATTATATGAGTGAAAATATTTTTGGGAATTATTGGGAAAGTTTACGGCTAAAGTGGGTAATTGCGAAAATATAGCCATTGTAAAAAAAAAAATCGGTACGATGTCCTGTTAAAATAACGAACGAATGTTCCCATACTTTTAGTATCTAAAATTACAAAAGCCTGCATTAAAGCAATATAATTATTATAGCCATGATATCTCATATGTACCCTTCATTAAGTGGTAGAGAATACCAATAGCATCAGTTCCACGTGTGTTCCTACTTCATACTAACCTTGCATCTTTAATGATGAACCTAATACCATAAAGCCGAGTTCCCACTATGTCGTAACGATTAATTGAGCGTAATTTTTTTATGAAATAATAATTTATTTTTTTATTTTTTTGTATGTAATTTATTTCATCACCGCTGCTCTCAAAACGGTGAAGGAAAACATCGTGAGGAAACCGGCATGTCCTAGAACCAAAAATTCGAAGACATGTGACATCTACCAATCCGTACTGGGCCCGCGTGGTAGATTATAGCCCATTCCCTCTCATTGAGAGGAGGCCGTGTCCCAGCAGTGGGAACATTATGCTGATGATGATGATGATGATGAATTTTTTTATTGGAAAAACACCTATATAAACAAATCACATCTATTTACAACACTATATACAAATCTATTTTAATACACAGCCACGACACTTAAAAATTATGACGACCCGAATGGCGCAGCGGTAGTAGGCAGCCTGCCTTACGTTCTTAGGGTCCCGGTAGGAGCAAATGTTTGTGTGATGAGCTTGGACATTTTTTTTATAAGTATAATAAGTATATATTTACAAACAAAAAGTATTTATGTGGTAAATCAACTGTTTGGTTACCACGAGACAAGCCTTGATTAGTGTGGCACTAAATGGCGCAGTGTGTAATGTCTAGCTATATTTATATATTTATTTTGTTTATAACTACACGACTATCTCTCGTCACGACATAGTTCAAACCCCGGGGCCCAAGACGTTATTAGGAAATTCTTCAATAACAATATTCATAATAAAACGTTGGAACGTAATTATATGTAATAAGTTCATCATTCCTTTGATAGGGAAACTTTTAATCGGGTTTATGAGTCCCTCGAATTAATCAGTGCGGGGCTAGGAAGCCGAGACACCTCCTTTGAACAAGCTGCCAGACGCCTTAAGTCTCCTTGATAAGTTGAATACAGAAAATACCTGCACCTCATTATTCTTACGTCAGCGAGAAAAGGAAATAATAATGTACAGAGAATTATTTATGGCTGCTAATTTTGCGTTCTGAGTAACCTTAATAGAATATGAGAATGTTTTATTTTCTTATGAGGAGATTATTGTTCTCTTCTAAAACATACCTAGTACTCCAATTTGAACTTGAGCGATCACTATTCTACGTACATAAGGTCAGGAACCGTAAAAGCCATGAGAGTAATTTTTGAGAACCTTTTCAACCTTCAATTGGAAATATTAGAAGATAATGCTCTCGTCGAAGAAAGTGAATCAAAAGAAGAGTTTTTTCTCCAGTAAAATTATTAACATTTTACACCAAAATATTGCAGGTTTACTAAATAAATCCAATGCTCTTACGGTATGCTTGAATGAATTATCTGATACAAACTTAAATGTAGATATTATATGTGTCGCATCCTTGGGTGGCCGAGATGCGAAGTATCGGGTCTTCTTTACGATCCGACATAGTTTCAAATAGATGTGGGCATTGACGTGGGCACTCGAACGAAAGATAATTTAAATTAAAATAACTTTATTCAACCAACGGTTTTACAATACGAGAAACAAACACGTGCGTTGGTACTGAGCGTCTGCCAAGGCTGTCGGAGCTCGACTGTCGCAACACTCCGTCCCTTCTACAGCCTTCACTGCATCCCCTCTACCGACGATCGTGTCCAAGCGCTAGGCGCTTGCGTTTCCGGTATTGTTAGTTCACAATACTAATTGATAGATGGCGCTGCTAGTTGCACTATGGCGCCTTCAATCCACGACACGGCCATCCCTGATGAGCACCCGTCCTCGGGTGTAGTACCTGTGGACAAAATACTCCGAGAGTAATCTCGCTCGGCTATCCTGCCAATCGTAACAAAGTTGTTTCTACATGGTACTCTATTTCTCCTAGATCTAAGAACTAAAATCACCTGTCGTGATTGACAATGCTCTGTTATTAAGGCTTCGTACACAGTGCTTCCTGCACAACATGATTCATTGTAAAAAATCCGATCAACAAGGTAATCAACGGAAAACTATTTCCACAAATCTGAAACTAATTTCATAGGCAATGCATACTCAACTCATCAAACTTTCGTCACAATCTGTACACCAACACAGACCAGAATCGCACCAACGATTCTCAAAACATCTTGCGCAAAATGTGCTACAACACATAAAGCGCTCTGTGCACCAATACAGACAGAAATCGCACCAACGACTTCTCAGACCCATCGCCACATGTTACTCATGAGGTGCGGTCAAGAGTTTCGAGTATGAGTACACACGCCATTCTTAATCGGTTGTGGTTTCACTACCACTGTCATCAACTATGACATCTAACTCTCGAGGAACTTGGTGATCGGGGATCTTTCTTACAAAAGCTAGGGATCTTTCTCACAAAAGCTATAATTTTCGAAATAGCATTACTGAACCTTGGTCTATACCAGTTAGAGTACGACAGCATCAATATGCTCACTCTTGAGTCAAGACAAAACTGAATTGGCTCTCTGCAGTCATAACAAAATGAAATCGACTCACCAGAGTGATGAAAAATCCCAGTAGATGCTCATGCGGTAATAATCACACACATGTACACGCGACGTTACTCAGGAGCTGCGCTCGTTGCACCACCGCTGCTAGTACCGCCATTCAAATTCAGGTAGCCTTATGTCCTTACTTGAACCTCCTGGTATATGTCCTCGTGTGATGGTAACCCTGCAAACAAATACTCCACAACAGAAATTTGTTCCACTCGGTCACTCCTGACCACATCTTTAAGGAAACGCATAACTTGATAATAATTTTACAAAAAAAAAAGTAATCAATAACAAAAGATTCCTCTAAGTCTCAATCATAATTACTCAGCTAAACTCAACTAAATCAACTTCGATCACATACAACGCTCATGGCCCGGCTGCCGCAGCAGCTAGTGACACTCATGCCACCCATTTCGTCATCACTTCATGTGATACGACCACACACATCATATAGAGTCTACGACTCCCAGGTCATTACAAGACCAAAACAACAATAGTCTCCATTGAGACCCAGGTCCCCGCCATACCACCAGCTGCCCATCGCCCCCTGAACAACTCACAAGTGAGTTGCAGTTACGACTACAGACAAGTGTGTACAGTGCGACCAAATAGCCATGGTATGTGTCTACTACTCGGTGGAGGTACTTTCATCACCGTCCTCTACGTTGAACTCATTAGGTACACTACTTAGAGGCATCTTTCTTAACCTACACTGTGCGTATTTGTAGGCACGATTAAAATTCAAAACTTTCATTTTATGATAATGATCATCATCACCATCGTCATCATCATCATCATCATAATCATAATCATCATCATCATCATCGTCGTCATCACCATCATCTACCTAGCATTCTCCCAATTATGTTGGGGTCGGCTTCCAGGCCAACCGGATGCAGCCGAATACCAGTATTCTACACGGAGCGACTGCTTATCTGACCTCCACAACCCAGTTAATAATGGGTAATACCATTTGGTAAGACTGGTCGTCGAGACGTTTTGGGCCACCGACTACTAACCTAGGCAAGCATGGCTCAACCCAAAGATCGGCCCCAGCGGCTGTTATTATTTAGTCACGAATTTATGACGATCATCGTCCAAAATCTCAATCACTAATTTTACAAGCAACAGTAATTTCCAGGAACATTCAGTTCCAGAATCAAAATCAAACTTAAAACACTCACCAAAGTGCTTTACGGTTCCTAATGGGGGCTCGACAATGCAAAGGTCGACTCACTTCACCACCAGTACTGCAGCACTGTACCAGCGCTGGCCTGCTGTGCAGCGACTGGCGATGTGGCCCTGCGTGCCACACTTGAAGCACACCAATGAGCTGTTGCTGGCCTGCGGGGGGTGCGGAGGCTGCCCAATGCCTGTAGCAGCCGGCACAAGCAACCACTTCTTGATGGCGATCGACTTAGTCCAAAAAAAACAGTCTGTGATAACACACCACGAGCACGCATCGGACTCGGTCTATCGGTATCGAATTCCGGCGACACTATCTTATTATTCACTGGCTAGGTTCAAAGAGATTGTAAACGATACAAACTCTAAACGATACCAAGTCTTTGTCTTGCATTTCAAACAGTTGCAGTCACTAATCACATTCGCACTCTTCACTGATCGTCTTTAACACTTAAAACGACGTGTATCCCGGTTTTTCGTTCACATGGTAAATAACACTTGTTTAGTGTCTGTTTACGAGCACCATGATCACTGATAAACTAAAGCTATTGCGGGTGGGTGTTTATAAGCACACTAATCGATCTACCCTCTTTCTTGTTCGTTTTTTTGCACTCGGTACCCGACACACAAATCTCATCGCGAATATTTTTACCCGACTACGGCGAAGCCAAAAAGGAGGGTTATGATTTTATTTAAAGCACTTTTTCGGTTACACACTTGATACCGATTGTTATTGACACTTTATGCGCGACATACGCGGGGTATGATCTCATTAGCACGGTTTGATCTCAATTCAGATGTTGAGGAGCCATCAGCGTCCGAAGTAAGTTCTCGTCCCATCGTGACGTCATCGCTGCATTTTCCGTATTTTCTTTAGCTCGAGTGAATCCCAATTCTGATGTCGCATCCTTGGGTGGCCGAGATGCGAAGTATCGGGTCTTCTTTACGATCCGACATAGTTTCAAATAGATGTGGGCATTGACGTGGGCACTCGAACGAAAGATAATTTAAATTAAAATAACTTTATTCAACCAACGGTTTTACAATACGAGAAACAAACACGTGCGTTGGTACTGAGCGTCTGCCAAGGCTGTCGGAGCTCGACTGTCGCAACACTCCGTCCCTTCTACAGCCTTCACTGCATCCCCTCTACCGACGATCGTGTCCAAGCGCTAGGCGCTTGCGTTTCCGGTATTGTTAGTTCACAATACTAATTGATAGATGGCGCTGCTAGTTGCACTATGGCGCCTTCAATCCACGACATATGTATTACCGAACACGAAAAGCCTCTGTGTATACCAAACTTCAGTTTAGTTGCATGTTACAGTACCTGGACAGAACAAGAAGAGAGGAGAAACATGTATAATTTGATAGGAGGATTTGGATTCCTTTGACATTTTGATTCTTTGACATTTTTATTTTGGCTTTTGATATTGTAATTGTAATAATAATGATATTTGTATTAGTAATGACATGTTAAATAATGTAATGATAATAGTATGATATTTGTAATAGTAATGACATGAGTAATTTAATGATACTAATTTATATTTTCCTAATACTAACATATGTTTTTAATGAAGCAGATGATTTAAAAATATTATAATAATAAACTTTAAAATGGATAAAAATAAGTGTAATAATAATGATATTAATAATTTCAAATGTTTGCATGCCGATTGGTAAAATGTGGCTGAGCTAAATGTAATCTTAAGAACTATTATGTATTAGTAATACATAATAGTTCTTAAGATTACATTTAGCTCATTCGTATTACCCATATTTGCAAAATAAAATTCTATTCTATTATATTATATTCTTGCCTTAGCGTTCACATCGTTGGTACAGAATCTGTAAGAGAGTGGGACATAATCCAACACGCAGCGTAACTCACAAGTCTTCAAATGTTTCCTGAAGATGTTTTCCTTCACAGTTTCATATGCTGGAGAGCAATGGTGAAGAAACAAATAATGCAGTACAATGAAATAACAAGTTTCCATTTTTTTTAGATTAATAATAATGAAACAAAAATCAAAACATGTCTAGAAATCTAACCATCCAACATTTTTTTTTTTAGAAATAGAAATCATTTATTTGCCAATAATGTAGGTGTACAGATATGATGGTAATTGTATGCATTGCATTGTACTTGCGATCGTAGCAAGAAAACTAGACTGCCCTTTCATCCGGCATTGTTCCAGCAGACATGTTGCTGTACCAGTGTCGCAGAGAAGATATTAATTACCTATGTATTTATTTTGACTTTGTTTTATTTTGGATTTATTTAATTTGCTTTATTTCATTTATTTTGATTTTGACTTAGATTTTGGATTTAATTTATTTTGATTTAATTTAATTCTTATTTATTGACTTAGATTCTGGATTTTATATGATTTAATATTTTTATGTTTCTGATTTAATTTGTTTCTAATTGATTGAGTTTTGTTTTTATTTTATTTTATTGTCATGTTTGTTGGCTTTATTTGATGTTTATTATTATTTGGCAATGGGTGTTATTTACCTCTAAATAAATATATTTATTTAAAACTTATGAAGCTTGAAAGCGTGCACATCGTCTGTGTCACATTATTTTTTGAACTCCATGCCTAAAATAACAGCTCACTCACGATTCACTGTCTGTAAATTATCACAACAGTTTTTTAAATTTTATATTCCAAAGAAGCAATAAAAAGAAAACTAAAAACCCTAACACTTAATTGAATCCATAATATCGTGTACAGGGCATCTGTATATTTTACACACACTATTGAATTAGGACAATCCTGTAATGATAGTGATGATGAGTGAATAAATAAATAAATAAATAAATAAATAAATAATTTTCAAACTTCTGCATGACGAGTAACGTCCTATAAAACCGTTGACAAGCAAATTATTCAACCGTGCTTCAACGGTAATATTTCAGTAGTTAATCCAATAAGCCGGGGTTGGCTTGACGACTCTATTATTAGCTGTCATTAGTTGTCAAGCTGCCAAGCTTTCTTCGACTGCAATGAGCTTGAATAATTAAAATATTTGTGATCGATTGGCGGGATTGCTTCATGGGAATTGCGGGTTGTTGGTGTTGTGCGTGATTTCAGAGAAACTGGTATTACTTATTGGTACGTAACTTTTGCATAAGTTTTTGTATTCCAAATTCACGTCGTGTTTAGATTAATGCATTGAATTGAATAGAAGTCAACAACTGTTTGTTTTTTTTTTCTTTTAAAACCGAATTGAAAACGGCTATTCACATCAGAATATGCACTCTAACCATGTAATGAGAAGGGATGAAAACAAAGTAACCAAAAACTTTTTTACAAAAAAAAAAACCGACTTCAAAGAAAACAGAAAACTGAAAAATAACTTTACCTTCAGAAGTCGGTGACCTTTGTTTGATTGATTTAGTTTTTTTGTCACCGACTTCTGAAGCTAAAGTTATTTTTCAGTTTTCTGTTTTCTTTGAAGTCGGTTTTTTTTTGTAAAAAAGTTTTTATTGTTCGTTTTTTAGTGGGTCACATGTACTTACCCCTTCACAGCGTACCGGCGTGATTTTTTTTATGAACTGGTGTAAACAATGGACAGATATGAGATTTCAGCGATCCCAGTACATTTGCAATCATTTATTGAGGAGTTCCCGTCGCCTATCTTCCGAAGTTCTTCATCAGATCTTTACCAAATTGAAATGGAATCACTCCAAGAACGTACTCTTCCAAAAACTACCCAAATCGCTTCTGGTGTGCATATAAAATTTAAGGAATTCCCTCTATTTCTCCAGGATCCCATTAAATGGAAATTAACACATCTAACTGTCGAAATCTGGGTGTATTGTACACTTCTGCGTACTCCCTCAGAGCATACAGGCGTGATGTTACGTCACTATGTTACATAAACAATAAACAACCAAGCGATTGCAGCAATTACTGCAGCTTTGCCATGTATTTTTGAAGAGTTCCATTTATATCTCCGAAGATCAGCGTCAGATCTTAACCAAATTGGAAATGGAACCACACGGAAAGCACCAGCTTTAAAATAAAAAAAGAATCATCAAAATCGGTTTACCCAGTCGAAAGTTTAGAGGCAACAAACATTGTCGAAATCTGGGAGTATTATACACATCTAGGTACCCCCTCAGAGCATACAGGCGTGATGTTACGTAATGATGTAGTATGAACAATGACCCTACAAGCGATTGCAGCAATTACTGCAGATTTGCCGTCTTTTTTTGAAGAGTTCCATTGTATATCTCGGAAGATCAGCATCAGATCTTCAACAAATTAAAATGGGACCAATCAAGAAGCACCAGCTTTCAAATAAAAAAAGAATCATCAAAATCGGTTCACCCAGTCGAAAGTTCTGAGGTAACAAACACAAAAAAAGAAAATACAGACGAATTGATAACCTCCTCTTTTTGGAAGTCGGTTGAAAATAATGATGAACATGAATGTTGATGGATAGAGGAAGACCAACGAAGAGATGCATGGATTGTGTGAAGAATGAAATGGAAGGTAATAAAGTGCCTAAATGATGCCGTGACGTGTGACAGAGAGAGAGAATGGGACATCTGCGGTAGGAAGACGATGATGACTCACATCTATAGGGTGTAAAACACCTCTTAATGAAACTAAAAGACACTTGTTTTCCCTATCATTGCGATCATTTTTTTGTTTTACTCCAAACCTGGGAACCTTCTAGTTACGGAGATATTGAGGCTTAAAGTTACAACTTTTTCACAAGATTTTTTTTAAATACAAGTTTTTATTGCATGATTTAACTATTAAAACGTCCAAGAACCCGCACTATTCAATCCATCCATCAGCACAACGTTTTGAGTGCATTTCAATGAGTCATACCACAAAACGTGATCTTTTTCGCCAAAAAAGTAAGTTGTTTCCCAGCAATAATTTTTGCGTAGTTACTTAGTTTGATGTACAGAATGCTTGGTTGACGGCTTCGTGATGAGGTTGTTTACACACTGTATTATTAACCGCACTGGGTCTGCATGCTGCATTACAATCTCCCCTATGATAAATACGCAAAGTATTTTTTTTTTGTTGGATATCTCACTTGTTTATAGACATAGTATAACATCACGCCTGTAATCCTCGAAAAGTTACGCAGAAAAGTATGTTATAGCCCGACTTGTATGCAATAGGAAACAACCCTAATGCCATCAACTAGGCGCACATCCAGACTTCGTGGCGGACACTGAGAAATTCCTGATGGAAAAACCTAATTACACTTTGCCAACGGGAATCGAACCCAGGACCTCATCCTCAGCAGTCGTACCTACTTGAGACCACTACACAAGAAATATCAGAATAATCAACACTTTTCAAGTCTGTACTTATTAATCCTCACTATTTCTGACATCTTAATACCTGTCTGACAAAGCCTCACAACTTCATTTGTTTTTTTAGCAGCCAGATACAAATTCCATCACTTCATATAACCGTCACCCCAAAAAATACATCAGCCGAAACCACATACATATGTTTCGTCTCAAGATAATGTCAGGCGATGATAGCGTTGCATTATTGCCAGGGGACCCCGCTTAACGACAGAGGAAACTCATTAAATACGCGGCAATTTATGGTCGTACCGGGGGCTAGGAGTGATGTTCTTGCGTACCGCGTACCTCGCCTTAAGTCAACCCTTTTGGTTTCTTCGGGGTACTGACTTAATTTGGGTAACTGATGAGGTTTCTGTGTTTTCTGAAGTATAGTCAGTTTATTATGTAAGGTATTTTTAATGATAAAATGGCTTGGAAATGAAAAACTGAATAAAGAAGTAAGAGACGCGTAAGTAGTCGATATTGGACGATTTTTCGTCCTATACTTCAACCTTCTTTTTTTATAGTGAGGGTAGTCCCTCTGCCTTGCTGTCAGAGAATTCTTGCCACCCGCATGAACCTCTGACTTGGCTTCACATGCCGTCGAGAATAATCTCTCAGTTTCCTCATGACGCTTTCCTTCACCGAAGCAAGTGATCAATAAAAAAAACTTTAGAATACAACGGTATTATATGTCACCGTAAAATTGTCAAACACGTTATATTGTAATATCTCTAGCGATATTGTAAAATCTCGAAAAATTGTCAAATGAACATACTGCTTACAACAAAACGCATTATTTTTCGTGATATGCATGCGATGGTAGTCAACTTACGAGGTGTGGAGGGAAGGAGGGGTCCCCCTTGCCCAGTGGTTTAACTCTCATGGAAAGATATTGTACCATTCCTGAGAAATACCGATTATTATAACCTAACCTTAAAACACTTTATATTCCCCTAAAAAGCGTAGTCGACGGAGCCCCGCTTGACACGGTGACATATACATTCCATATTGTGTAAAAAACAGTAGAAAACTTTCTCAAATATGTATTTAATTGAAAACTTGAACAAATAAATGAGAGCACAGTGAAAGACTTATCAATGTCCACTTACCCAAGAAGAATCATTCAAACGAATTAATTAATTACCGACCAGTCTCCAATAAAGATAAAACTCACAAAGTAACAGTTAAAAGTTAAATCTTTAAAAACCAAAGCTGTCTGTGAAGTTGAACAAAAATCGAATTAATTCAGAAATCCACTTTGAATTTGAATTGCGTAACGTGAAACTTTAAAATTGCCATTGTGTACCTAAATTAAACTTTCCACTTGGTCCCGTTCAAGTTTCCAATGATAACATTAACATTTGAACCTTTGGATTGAACTCGGTTACGTGGGAGTCGGTACGGTTAAAATCGGTATATTTTAGCTAAGTACTTAATTAAAGAGTGCTAGGTAGAATATTCTCAAGGACTGATAAAACACTTTTTTGTCTATACTCTTATTACAAAGAGTTATAATAAACATAAGTTCTTAAAGAACTCGTAAGTAAAATTACCTCTTTTATAGGGACTACTAGCTGACCCACACAACTTTGTCTGCGTCTCATAAGAGAGAAAAACTAAAGGAAAACAAAAACCCCGTTTCTGCAAGATGTTTCATTCATGCTCCGCTCCTTATGGTTGTAGCGTGATGTTATACAACGTTATTTTTTAGTCGTTTTAATCCCTTTAAAGGCGGATAGCACTCATGAAAATGAACAACTTTTACTATGGGACCAACTATGAAATCTCGAAAAAAATATCAGCTGTTGCCTACATTTTTCCGAGTTAGGCGACCAATAATGTATGAAGCAGCTGATTTTTTTTCGAGATTTCATAGTTGGTCCCATAGTAAAAGTTGATCATTTTCGTGTGTACTATCTGCCCTTAAAGGGATTAAAACGACTAAAAAATAACGTTATATAGCCTAAAGCCTTCCTCTATAATGATTCGATTATTGTGGGAAATCTTCGGTCGATACGTCGGCAGGAGTTTTGAGAGGTAGACCTTACGGTGGTGTGGCTCTGTTGTGGAGAAAGTCTATATTTACATCCGTGACTGTTATACGTTGTACCAGTGATCGCATAGTGGCGGTTAAAGCGACTTGCGCTGACTGTAGTGTGTTATTGTTCAGTGTTTATATGCCGACGGACTCTGTGGATAATATAAATGAATTTTGTGAATGTTTAGGTGAAATAGCAGCTATTGTTGAAAGCGCGAATGTAGAATATGTTTATATATTAGGCGATTATAATGCTCATCCGGGTGAATTATTTAATAAGGAATTACTGAGTTTTTGTGAGGAACAATGCTGGTTTTGTGCTGACTACAAGTACTTGGGTATTGATTCTGACACTTATACCTTTGTCAGTGATGTGTGTGGAAGCAGACGGTGGCTTGACCATTGCCTGGTCTCTGAGGCGGCGTGGAGATCACTCAAAAAGGTTGAAGTGAACCATGACATTTACTGGTCAGACCACTATCCACTTGTGTGTCAAGTTGATCTAGGTTTGGTGAGGCCAACGGATGCATCAGTACATCAACTGATTAAAAATGTTGATAATGCTGTATGGGGTGAGAGAAATGTTTCACAAATAGACCGGTACTATAACTTATGTATGGAAAAGCTTAGGGATATAGACTTTCCCCCAGAGTTGGGAAACTGCTGTGATCATTTCTGTCAAGATGAAAATCATAGATTGGTGATTGATAAACTGTACAGTGATATAGTGACTTCCCTTCGGGAAGCGGCAGAGGGCAGTTCTGGCCTAGTGGGAAAGGGTAGGAGACGGCGTCCTGTGATTGGATGGAATCGGTATGTCAAAGACGCTCACGGAAACGCCAGGAGAGTTTTCCTTAACTGGGTATGGCATAATAAACCGCGCTCAGGGTTGCTGTTCGAGGAAATGAACGAGACGCGAAAGGTTTTTAAACAAAGACTGAAATATTGTCAAGACAATGAGGATCAATTAAAAATGGATATGCTTGCGACTGAACACAGGCGTAAGCATTTTCAAAATTTCTGGAAATTGACTCGAGGTTTGAACCCGAAACCCGCGGTTCCGTTGAGCGTTGATGGCGTTACTGAACCGGGAGAGATTGCGGGCAAATTTAGGCGGCATTTTGCCGTAGCTTCGCGTCAGGTGGAGGAGCAGACTCCTGTTGCTGGGTGCATCATGTCTGGAGAGCCAATACACATTTCGGCTAAAGAAATAAGAGACATTATCAAAAGTATGACCAGGGGCAAATCTCCTGGACATGATGGCCTAAGCATTGAACACTTACAGCATGCTGGTCCGCACCTCCCTAGAGTCTTATCCATGCTATTTAACTTTTGTGTTCGACACTCGTATCTGCCTAAGGAGCTGATGAGGACGATAGTGGTGCCTATTGCCAAGAATAAGACAGGGGATGCGTCGGACAAGGACAACTATAGGCCTATCTCTTTGGCCACCATAGTGGCCAAGGTTCTTGACGGTGTGCTTGAGCGTAGGGTGGCCGAACAGCTCAATCCACATGATTCTCAGTTTGGTTTTAGAGCAGGATTGTCCACGGAAACTGCTGTTCTAGCGCTCAAGCACACGGTTAGGTACTATACCGACAGAAATACCCCGGTGTACGCTGTTTTTCTGGACCTCTCCAGGGCGTTTGACCTGGTTAATTATAAGATCCTATGGTCAAAATTGCGAGAGAAAGCTATACCTCATGAGCTAGTTAACCTTCTCGAGTACTGGTACGACCACCAGATTAACCAGGTTAGATGGGGAGGTGCATTATCTGATGAGTATGGACTGGAGTGTGGGGTGAGGCAGGGGGGCTTGACTTCCCCGGCGCTCTTCAGTTTATACGTCAATCAGCTGTTGGAGGAGCTTGGTAGCACTGGTGTCGGATGCTCTATTGATGGTAAAATTATCAATAGTTTAAGCTATGCAGATGACATGGTGCTGCTGAGTCCCTCGATTGATGCTCTCAGACGGCTGCTTGGAGTGTGTGAAAGATATGCCATGGCTCATGGTCTCCTATACAATGTCAGGAAAAGTGAGGTCATGGTGTTTCGTGTGGGATCCAGAAAACCAGCGATAGTCCCTCCTGTGTACTTATATGGGGTGGCGCTTAAAAGAGTGTCACGTTTTAGATATCTTGGGCACATTTTGACTGAGAGCCTGTCTGATGACGAGGATATAGAAAGGGAGCGGAGGGCGTTGTCGGTTCGATGTAATATGCTCGCCCGCAGGTTTGCGAGGTGTACCAAGGACGTCAAAACTACGCTGTTTAAGGCATACTGCCAGACGTTGTACACTTGCAGCCTGTGGGTCGGATATACGCAGAGAGCCTACAGCGCCCTCCGTGTCCAGTATAACAATGCTTTCCGGGTGCTGGTGGGGCTTCCGCGGTTCTGTAGTGCGTCGGGCATGTTTGCCGAGGCTCGCATAGACAGTTTTGAGGCTGTCATGCGCAAAAGAACGGCATCCCTAATGCGTAGGGTACGTGGAAGCTCCAACAGCATCCTGAAGGTTATTGTGGAGAGGCCAGACTGCCCTTTTCTGACGCACTGGTCCCGTAGGCATAGCTGCGGGCCTGGTGCTGAGGAAAGATATTTAAATTAGTTTGTTTTTGTTTCCTCCAGAAGTTAGTACTTAAATTAAATTAAGATTAATTTAAATTAGATTAAATTAATTGACATTAATTACATATATTAAATTAATTGGATTATATTAAATTAGGTTACAGTGTATTAATTAACTAATTTGGACTGTCTAATTGGGCTATTGTGTGATATTGTGATGTTGTGTTGAATTGATTTTTATTCTTATTGTTATACTAACATAGCTCCTAGGTGCCCGCTACTAACCAATATGGACTCTTGTTCGAAATAAAGTATTTGATTTGATTTGATTTGATTATAATTGAACCATCCAACACAACAAGAATTTTTCCATTCGAACCAAGACCTCCTGAGATTAGCGCGTTCAAAACAACAAACAAACAACTCTTCAGCTTTATAATATTAGTATATAGATGCACATTGCACAACAACATGAACATGCTGCTGCGTCCAGCGACACCAACGATGTTGCTTTATGTGTCCCGACTGCATCACTCCACGAAGGTTGAGTAGGTCGTAGAATACATGAAGCTGGACCTTGAGGGTCGAGAAGTTGGAGCCGCGTCACAACACTAATTTCAAGTCGCTTGTGGTGCGTACAAGTTTCTCAAGGAAGAGTTCTGGCCGAAAGGTGTTGTCTCATCATCATTCTCTTGCCCTTATCCCAATTTATTTGGGGTCGGCGCAGCATGTCTTCTTCTTCCATACTCCTCTATTTTTCGTCATCTCATCAGACACTTATTTTCTTACCATATCCTTCTTAACACAGTCTTCTATCAACGTTTTTTGCGGCAGGCTACGTGACACAATTACAATTTAATATCTATACATATATCTCTATATACATATAGTTTGTGTGAGTTTAAATACAACCACAATAGAAGAGAAACTCCTAGTGTCAATGTATAAACAACTAAAATTACATAGGTAGATTCCATAATCGTACGAGTATAAGTTTAACTAAGGAACCCACAAGCTTCTTTTCGAGAGACTACGAAAATGTTCGAAGTAAATGAACAAAAGAAAAATCTACGAAAAACCAGATACTATCACAATAATTACGTAGGTACAAGAAATAAAACCCCGCAAATATTGTTTAACATAATAACAAAGCAAAACCAAAATAAAATACAAACAAAGAAAGAGATGACATGACCCAAATGAATACCCAAATATCATATTACAAAACAACACAGCATTTAGTCGTTTGTCCAAATTATTATAAGAAAATTATAACGAGATCCCTTTTTTTCTAAAAACCAAAGAGAAATGAGTTCGTTATTTACATCAACGATCGGAAAGCGGAAGATAAAAATCTTTTATCTGACCTGAATGGGATGTTTGTACCAAAATCTCAAAGAAAAATTTCACCTAATTACCACAGCATTCAGCTTCGGGCGTTTCTTCGGTGAACCGACTCTAAAAGGGAACGATGCAAATAATTTTCAGAAGAATACTAAAGATTTGCGGATGATTTAAAAATTAAACGCGGTTTGGAACAACAATTTTTAATTATGCCTAAATGCTTGGGGAGTGAAAATTTACCTACGGCGGTGGCGGTGAGAAATTACGTAATGAGATTTTAGCCTGTTACTAAGTATTTTCTTTAAGAAACTTCTGCGATTAAAAGAAGTGGCTTATTTATATTAATTAGGAGTATAATTAATATCACTTGTGGAGAAACTTCTCCAATCGTTGAATACTGATGTGATTTTGAATAATATATGTCATCATCATCATTTCAGCCGAAAGACGTCCACTGCTGGACATAGGCCTCCCCCAAGTATCGCCACATTGACCGGTCCCTTGCGACTCGCATCCAACCGGTCCACCTAGTGGGAGGTCTTCTAACGCATCGTCTTCCGGTTCGCGGTCGCCACTCCATAACTTTTCGGCCCCGCATCCGTTCTGCGAGCAATGTGCCCTGCCCACTGCCACTTCAGTTTGGCAATTCTTCTTCCTGAATATCTATCGAATAGAAAATGATTGACTGCCTCGATAGTCGAGTGGTCGCATGTGCATTTGCTGAGCATGTGGTCTTGGGTTCGAATTATGGGTCAGGCAAAGGGCTATTCTTAATTTCTCAGTAGCAGCGACGTAATATGGATTTGTGCTTGGTTTACGGTCATGGGACTTTACACGCACTTTACACATACATACATACACAATTACACATGCATGTCTGCTGTCATTCACACTCTTTATATAACTTAGATTTAGTTTTTTCACTTCTCATGCTCTAAAAGTACGCCATTACAGCCCTACGAAAATGTTGAGAGTTTGTGTTGTGTTTTAAATTGTTAATCTGTGACTGACCTGATAGAAGAAAAAACTGACCGCTCAGTTCAGATTTTTTGTCGAATGTAAATTTGTTTTAAATGACTATTTTTCTCGCACTCGAAGTGAAAAGCACAGTTTGTACCTCGAGACTAAACGCCAATTTAATATACCTTCGCTTTCATTGCCTCCCTCGCAAGCTCGGGAATATAATGGCTTCGTTTACTCCCTCGTTATAAAATATACTATTGTCATTATTATGTTTATTTATGTACAGCTGTTAGTACAAATCATTGACACTGTCTTCATTTGTTCTGGTTGTGAGTATTAACAGAATCCATTTGGCTGAACCCTATCTTTTAAGATACAGGCTAGTCCTAGTTTAAAAGATTGAGTCTACTATTGCATCATATTATTATTGTAAATATTATATTCGAACAATGTATACTGTGCAAATTGCTATGTTTTTGTGAAATTAATACTTTTTATTATTATTTACTAGCTTCTGCCAGCGGCTTCGCCCGCGTGAAGTTTCAAAATTGTCCCATGGGATCTTACTACTGGGATAAAAAATATCCTATGTGTTAATCCAGGTTGTAAACCATCTGTGTGCAAAATTTCATCCAAATCCGTTCAGTAGTTTTTGCGTGAAAGAGTAACAAACATCCACAAATACATCCATACTTACAAACTTTCACATTTATAATATTAGTAGGATTGTTATTAAACATAACTGGCTAAACGTGTGTATATACTATTGTGAGTATGTATAAATGGATGGATGGATGGATGTTTGTTACTGTTTCACTCAAAAACTACTTACTGAAAGGATTTAGATGAAATTTTGCACACAGATAGTTTATAACCTAGATTAACACATAGGATACTTGTTATCCCAGTAATAAGATCCCATGGGACAATTATCAAACTTCACGCGGGCGAAGCCCCTGGCAGAAGCTAGTTAGGTATACCTACCTGTGCCTAAACTTCCAGGGATTGCAGGCGCGATGTTATGTTATCTAATATAAATATTAATACATAGCTACAATTAAACAACGACGCCTCTCCCCTGCAAAACGGATCCTCCTCAAAATCAGACGTCATTAACCCTTTTGATAAAGTATAATCTCCCACTACCCTACAATTGACTACCTACCTTAAGACCTTAAAGGGGCCGAAGGTTCAAAGAAGCTAGGTTCGATATAATCAGCCTAAGATACGGGTTCTATTCAGTCGTGCCGCAGATCGAATGATAATTATCACCCCTGGTTTCTGGGTGATTAAGCTTCCTGATAAGGCTTAATAGATTGAAGGTAATTTATATTATAGTTTGTATCGGTGTTGCACGAGAATTTCTTTTGAGAATGTCGTCTAGGTATTGTTGATTTAGAAAAAATCAGTACCAATTATTTTTGATTTGATTATCATTGTTGTCCTATAGCAATGCCTTGGGCAATGGAAAAGGCTATGCTCGGAGTTTCCTTGCGTGATCGAATCAGAAATGAAGACATCCTCAAGAGACCCAAGGTCACCGACGTAGCCCGAAGAATTGCCAAACTAAAGTGGCAGTAGGCAGGGCACATTGCTCGCAGAACGGATGGCCGATGGGGCCGAAAAGTTCTGGAGTGTTGACCGCGAACCGGAAGACGATGCGTTGGAAGACCTCCCACTAGGTAGACCGATGACCTGGTGAAGGTTGCGGGAATCCGTTGGATGCGTGTCGCACGGGACCGGTCAATGTGGCGACACTTGGGGGAGGCTATGTCCAGCAGTGGACATCTTGCGGCTGAAATGATGATGATGAAGATGCTGTCCTATAAATTTAATGTTTCTTCAGCCAGCCTAATTATCCTGTGCCTGTATGCTTCATAAAAGATCAGAAATACTATGTGTTGTAAAATTAATTTGAAATTTGCCTCCTCTGACGCTTCTTCGTAACTAAACAGTTCTTATTGCTTAGGACGGTTTTTATTCTACAAGTAAACCCTGTATTAGCAACTATCAGCTACCAGACTTCTTCTATTTTTAACCGACTTCAAAAAGGAGGAGGTTCTCAATTCGTCGGAACCTTAATTTTTTTTTATTATGATTGTTCCCCGATTGCTCAAAGATGGCTGGAGCGATTTGAATTATTCTTTTTTTGTTTGAAAGAGTATACTTCCCTGGTGGTCCCGTAATCATCAAGTTGGGATCTGATGATGGGATCTTGGAGAAATTGAGAGAACTCTTGAAATTCTATAGCCACACTTGATGTGATTTATGTAGTTTTAGAAAGAGTACTTTTTTTAAGTGGTCCCATTTCAATTTGGTGGAAGAACTTCGAAGATCGGCAACGGAACTCCTCAATAAATGATAGCAAATGAACTGGGATTGCTGAAATCTCATTTCCATCTATTGCTTACACCAGTGCATAACATAACATCACGCCGCTACGCTGTGAAGGGGTAAGCACAAATGACCCACTAAAAAGTGAAAAATAAAAACTTTTTTGCAAAAAATTAAACCGACTCCAAAAAACACAAAACGGTGAAAAACAAAAGAAATAACTTTAGCTTCAGAAGTCGGTGACCTTTGTTTGATTGATTAACTTGTCACCGACTTCTGAAGCTAAAGATATTTTTTACCTTTTTGTGTTTTTTGTCTAGTACGCATAGTAAATTAAAATGAACCCATAAAAAACATAATCCTATAAAAATTTAACGTAACCTTAACTACGTCTCTAATATTTACCTTTCCAAACCCCCTTAAAACTAAAGTAGTATTCCTAAAAGGCTAACTACCCGTAAAGTTGGGATATTCCAATTTAATTTTCCCTCTCTATGATTTCAATTAAACGTATCATCTAAAGCAGCCATTATGTATGACGTGGGAGACACGTTCTAAAGTTAAATTGCTCTAATTTGCGCCGTGCACCTTATTGCAGCTCCCCTTTTCAAAGCCACTGCGTCGGGATTTATAATAGTGGTGGGCCGATTTTTTCGATGAAATTACGAAAAATGTCGATGGTTTTGTGTGAATGTATTTTAGGAGTTGGAGTCAGGAAATCAAATAGAAAAATAAATGACATTACTTTTTCACACACAACATTATTATCAAAATTGATCTGCATGATTTGTCTTTTAAGAGAATACCACGTTATTTTTACTGATACTATTAATATCATCCAGTTTCTGAAACGAGAATGATAGACGTCAAAACAAAAGTCAAAAAAACAATGAAAGTTTTATAAATAATTCAATTAATTACATCATTTGATGCGCGCAAGTTTTGTAGAATTATTTTTGTGTTGATGATCGTTCCTGAAATTAAAAGAATATCTGATATGGAACCTTCTTTCTATACAGTCCGAAAAAGGTAAGTAACTACCTAATAGGCTACCCAAAATTTAAATATTTATTTACAAAACTCCGCAGAGTACAAAATTATTATTGAACCACCTTAATATTTTCTTGGCGGCTTAGAGCCAGAAGCTATCCCAATGGAATTATATAATGTTTCGAGATAAAACGCGGCTGACCTTTCCATTGTAGGCCAATAGGAAGGTCAAAGGGCATTTTTTATGCTAATGTTGAGATGTTTCTTTATTCAGAAATTAATTAAGTTGTTCGTTGCGACGTCAGGCCATGATTAATTAACAAACTAATAGGAGCCTGACCTTTTTATTTGTAATTATAAAATAAGAAACTCAACTGTTCCAATGCTCCTAAACACAAAATTATAAATAATCAGTCTTATCTCACCATATTTAATTTAGGTTTAAAAGAACTTAAACACCACGTGGGTAATCCCGAAATTTAAGCAAAGATGTTATTTGTCATTTGAACCCACAAATTACATTGTAAAATGTAAATCAAATAAATTGTTCGACCGTACATTACTTCCACGATTCACCAGTTCTGGTGAAGAATTATGTATTAGATAGCGACCCTATTGCCAGCAACCCGGCTTAATCCAGAATCCGTATAAAATCATGCTCCACAGACATGCTAAAAAAATTGAGAATAGATTATCGAATACCTAGGAATCACACAATTTCTCGTTTAAAATAAATCTTATCGACACAAGCGATCACTATCGTCCACCACATTAAACGGATACGTCCGCATTTTTTCACCCCCCTCTATTTACGATGTGATTTTCTCCATTTTGCTTGTGAAAGCGCATCTCCTTTGAACTTGTCTGAATTATTTAACCGTTTAATAGAATTACTGTAGAACACGATCCCCTATCTGTAGCTCAATACAACCTTCCCCTTAATTGGCCCGCTATGTAAATATTTATCTTTGACTTTTTGTGGCCCTGTGTCTGTAAAGATTTCTTTGAAAACTGCAATATCTTGTTAGAATTTCATTAAATTGCAATGGAGTTCTTGTATTTTTCTCAGAAGCCAATTACGTAGCTATTTTTACTCAAGACTGTGTAGGAAGGGGTTGGAAGCTTTAAAGCTTTTATGCGATTATACGCGAGAAAGTTGCGTCTATTTTTAAGTGCATGAGAAGCAGCAGTAACTTCACGCGCTGTTTGCCCAATCCAAATGAGATGGATGAGCATCATGTTGGGGCATTAGATGTTGGTAAACTGCTGTCTGGCGGAGGCCTTATAAGGATGTAGGTGAGGTGACGTATCTGGCTCGCCGATTGATTGTTGGTTTTATTATTTTTTTTTGTATTTAAATGACTTTTTCTTTCTTTTGTATTTCAATTTTATATTATTTTTCAACCGACTTCCAAAAAGAGGAGGTTATCAATTCGTCTGTATTTTTTTTTTTTTTTTTTTTTTTTTGTGTTTGTTACCTCAGAACTTTCGACTGGGTGAACCGATTTTGATGATTCTTTTTTTGTTTGAAAGCTGGTGCTTCTCGATTGGTCCCATTTTAATTTGTTGAAGATCTGATGCTGATCTTCCGAGATATACAAAGGAACTCTTCAAAAATAGACGGCAAATCTGCAGTAATTGCTGCAATCGCTTGTAGGTTCATTGTTCATACTACATCATGACGTAACATCACGCCTGTATGCTCTGAGGGGGTACCTAGATGTGTACAATACTCCCAGATTTCGACAATGTTTGTTGCCTCTGAACTTTCGACTGGGTAAACCGATTTTGATGATTATTTTTTTATTTGAAAGCTGGTGTTTTTCGTGTGGTTTCATTTCAATTTGGTTAAGATCTGACGCTGATCTTCGGAGATATAAATGGAACTCTTCAAAAATACACGGCAAAGCTGCAGTAATTGCTGCAATCGCTTGGTTGTTTATTGTTTATGTAACATAGTGACGTAACATCACGCCTGTATGCTCTGAGGGAGTACGCAGAAGTGTACAATACACCCAGATTTCGACAGTTAGATATGTAAAGTTCCATTTAATGGGATCCTGGAGAAATAGAGGGATTTCCTTGAATTTTATAGGCACACCAGAAGCGATTTGGGTAGTTTTAGGAAGAGTACATTTTTGGAGTGATCCCATTTCAATTTGGTAAAGATCTGATGAAGAACTTCGGAAGATAGGCGACGGGAACTCCTCAATAAATGATAGCAAATGTACTGGGATCGCTGAAATCTCATATCTGTCTATTGTATGTTGCATAAAATAAAATCACGCCGGTACGCTGTGAAGGGGTAAGTACATGTGAACCACTAAAAAATGAAAAATAAAAACTTTTTTACAAAAAATTAAACCGACTTCAGAGAAAACAAAAAAGTGAAAAATAACTTTAGCTTCAGAAGTCGGTGACAAAAAAACTAAATCAATCAAACAAAGGTCACCGACTTTTGAAGCTAAAGTTATTTTTCACTTTTTTGTTTTCTCCGAAGTCGGTTTATTAATTAGAAAATTGAAGTATTAATAATTGTGTAATTTGTAATGATTTCAATGTTATTGTATTGTGATTTTTATATTTATTTTAATTTTACTTTGTATTTTTTATGCTATGGACAATTTTTTAGTCTGAAATAAACATTTAATAATAATACCTAATAATTTAAAGTATGACACAAAGCTCAACCACCATAATAACCATTTTTTAACGATCATTTATTTTCGCAACATTATCAGTCTGCCCTTATCTTAATTTATATGGGTTCGTCATCTCAACAGTCAAATCCTTCCTAGCCATTATTTCGTTACACATACTGCAGTATACACTCAACAGCAAAACTAAATTAGTTTTTCATAGGATGTTATTGAGAAACAAACGTACTGCTGCAGTTTCACGAAAAGTCCCATAGCTCAAATACTACATCAAATCTGACTCAAACAATTTTTTCTGAAAGTTTTATTTTACGTTCTACAAACCCACATTTTTTTCCGAATTTTTGTCTTTTTACTTTAAAAGTAAAAAAAATGGGAGGAGGCACAATTTTACGGCTTTAGAAGTGAACCATTGAATACAAACAAAATCTAAAACCAAATCTCCAAACTATATAAAATCACCTATATATTCAAAATGCTAGAAAAACTCCCTGAACATTCTAATTTGATCAACACCAAATGACTGACAGCCGGTTTTCAGACCACATTACACTACATTCATAATTAATGAAAATCAATTACGAAATCGGCAATATTCCAGTGAATACCAGAAATATATGCATGATAATGCTGGAAAACGGCCATTCATCAAACAAGGCACTACTCGTGGCCTCGTTTGAGCCTTTAATCAACGCGCATCACATTCAACAGATTTGCAGCCAGTTATAATTCATTATGGTCGCTAAGTGGGATGGGATTAGTATTCCACATTTAATCAGGTAAAGCGTACGGCTGTCTATTTTGAAATAAATTGTGAGGCAATATTGGTGGAGTATTGCCGTCTATTACCTCGTGTGTTCGTTGAGTGCCCTACCACGAGTGCGCGGTGTATGAATGTAACGTAAATATGACGATTTTTAAATTTACAACGTGTAAATGTCCGCAAAACCTGAAAAAAGTTGGTTCAGAATCACGAGCAGAATCAATTAAATCACTTTGGTCACATTTTTCAAAAAATCCTCATTAAAATGTTGCCTTGTCTATTTATTAATAAAATCAAGCAATCACGTGCGCAAACCCGCCAAAATAGGTAAACACACAAACAAATCGACGCATCATGACCGCGAGCTCGTGCCTCTGTTTAATTTATATAGTAGTGTCCCAACTCTAATCGATTGCGATGTACAAGTATAGTCGACCTCGTAATTGCATTATCACTCAAGGTTGAACGACGAACACTAAGATACTAAAAGCGATTGACGCATGCACAAGCCACATTGGTTGTGTTCTGTTTATTCCAATTGCGTTGACGGTACAGCTTAGTCCAGTTTTCCGAACAAGTGACATGTGCTAAGAACACAAGGATCGCATTTTCGCGATACCATCGCTTTGGTTAGGACGCGGGGAAGCCTTCTGTGAAGTGTCAATTGACTGGAAATGGTTGTCAAGGTAAAGTTATTACGAGTTTGAATTAATACTTGTAGAATCTTAAACTGTCCATTTGCTGAACGAAATAGATGCCACAATAAATATGCATCCATTTTTTTCACTAATATGAAGCTCAACATAAACAACCTACTCTGAAAGACCTTAATATAAAAAGTAGCTCTTTTATTTTATTTTGATTAAAAGGTACTCTTTCTCAAGAGTACCTTTTTAATTTCAAAGCGTGCCTAAAATAATAAAATGTATAGCTAATTATATTTGATGGCGGCTATCAATGGTCTTACAAAGCCGTCTAGATGGCCCTAACACTCGATTGAGACATTTAACGTTGACGCACCCACTAATTGGGTGAGGACAGGGAGGTGAAGGGACAAATTGCTGTTTTAGGGTGACAATAAATTGATACCGGCCGAGGGAAATTACCATACAACCCCGAACGTATTTCACAATTGCTTTAATTACTGATGCCCGATGGTGGCAAGTGCCGAGAATGGGTACGTTCACCCTACGTGGTTATGTTTTCTTAACAATTGTTGGTGTAGGACGCGCCACCCGCAGAACTGGTGTTTAAGTGTTTATTTGAATTCGTAGGGGCAAGGAATTTAATTATTGGTTACGAATCCATATTTAATGCTATTGTCGCGCCTGAAATCGTCAACCTGTCTTTAAAATGTTCTATTGAAATAGGCGACTAGTTTGAATAGTATATTGTATAAGTAGTATACGACAGGGAATGGGCAACTACAGTACTTTTACAGGTTTTATGTCATGTGATTGGGACTGTAGCTACATTTAATGTTCATTTTGATTCGACAATTCAAAAGTGCCTGTAACTGGCTTAAATTAAATGCTTTGATTTTAGTTTTGATACGTTATTTATAAAAACCGTTAAAATGATAATACGCTTGATACGATATCTAATTATAATTCAGTTTTTTGGGTAGCTTTTAAGTTTCACTAATATTGCGTCATTTCAGTATATTGTCAAACCATTTATATAATAAAATAAATAAACTCTGCTCCATTGCACCTATGTGTACCAAAGCATGCAAAACCAAGGTCACGAAATGGCTCTTAACATTAACTTATAACGAAACTGAAGACCTACTATAGATATCCATCGCTTAACTTAATGTAGTTAGTAAAATAATATGTTTAAATTTATATTTATACAGACTTACATAAACACATGTTTTCACCATATTTATCTATCCCTCACATATTTACACACCTATACATAGATACATAAATAGGCCGCATCTTAGTTGAATTAGCTAGTAAATATAGTATTGTAATTTAATTGTGATATACTGTGCTCGTCTTACAACTATCGTTACATGTCCAAAGTATAGGCGAGGACGCTGGCACCCTAAACACAAGTTAAATCTTACATTGGGTGCCAGAGCTCATCGTAAACACTCTTTTCCCTAGTTGTACGCTGCATAGTGCTTAGATAAGTGTTTCGTGTACAATTATTGAAGGTAATAAATATTTTTTTTTTTTTTTTTTTTTTTTTTTTTATTGTCAAATTACCAATGTGCCACGCGAAAATTCCGATGAACCTGCTATATTGTGTGTTCCCATCAGTTATTTAAGCTAAACCTGAAGTCCAAATAAATTGATCAGAAAACATCGTGAAGACTGGTCACCCCGATGCTAATGAACGCACAGCTCCTTTTTCTAACCAATCGAATGCTAAAAACGCTCCGGAAACACAATGGGATGAAGATTTTATCCGTCACTGTTTGTACCTACAAAACCTGACAATTGATATTCACAATAGAGGAAATATTTCAGAGATAGGTAGCTAGAGTAGGGTTATTTAAAATAGCAACTTGTTGTCATTATTTTTATTTTAAGTACTTATTGCATATATATAAGCATAATCAGACTTTAATGTTCCCACTGGGACACAGGCCTTCTCTCTATGGAGGGAATGGGCTATATATATACCCACACCACGCGGGCCAACTAATTGCAACAAAAAAAACAGAAATAAACGCAATTTCCCGTAGGTATCAATATTTATCGAAACACGGCCGCTAACGATAACAAAACCAGTTAACAAAACAAATGAAAATCATTTCAGAACAACAACACGAGAACCTTCAAAGCACACATTCACTCACACACCACTGGTCACTCATTCACTCACACACACACATAGGTTCACTAAAAAGAACATAATTGAATGGTCTTCAACGCGTGCATGAAAACCTAAACGCGCCGTTTACAATGTACAGGGGTAGCAAGCCACCCCGGGGTTATTTTGGCCGACTATAAATTAATTTCGGCACAGGGCACTGCAGTTAAGCCTCCATACATTTTAATTGCTTCCATTATCGGTTATTCGGGAAAATGGCGACCTCATGACAATAGGACCCACCCCATGACAGTGTTTTGATAAAAGGCTTTATTAGGATTAATTTTTGTGTGCACAAATTAGAGTGCAGTAATGTTTAAGGTAATTAAATTTAAGTACCCATCGGAGGGTCCTTAAAGAGGTTCTGTTATGAATATGTTTCGCCACTTCTTCTCTCAGGAAAAGCACTAGGAAGTCGCGAAGAGTGGGGCGTTTTTGAGCTGTTTGTTCGCAGTGAGATAACATCACGCCCGTTGTCCAGCAGTAAGATAATATCACGCCCGTTGTCCAGCAGGGAGATAACATCACGCCCGTTGTTCAGCAGTGAGATAATATCACGCCCGTTGTCCAGCAGTGAGATAACATCACGCCGTTGTCCAGCAGTGAGATAACATCACGCCCGTTGTCCAGCAGTGAGATAATATCACGCCCGTTGTACAGCAGTGAAATAACATCACGCCCGTTGTCCAGCAGTGAGATAACATCACGCCCGTTGTCCAGCAGTGAGATAACATCACGCCCGTAACATAATCCGCGAAGGGTTAGGTAGAGGTGTACCTAATACTACACCTACATTTTACCAGTTATGTTTAAGTACCAAGTAATAGGGGCCATCCTACTGCCATCATCAACCAGGTGGAAATCCAAACTCCGTGGCTACGACTGAGAAATTCCTGATGGAGAAATCCAATGACACTTTGCCCGGCCCGAGATTGGAACCCAGGACCTTATGCTCAGTAGTCGTGACCACTAGACTAACGAGGCAGCAGTGAGAGCTGTTATTAAATAAGTCGAAATAAAACGTCTAATATACAATTGCATTGGCAAAAATAAATTAAAAAAGTCTGTAAGTAGATTACATGCATCATTGGCATGTGATCTACCTATAAATTTTCATTTCATGAAAACTGAAATCTGCTCTCAACATTCAGCTACGAAAAAGGCATCAAAAACACGGAAAAAAGGAACAAAACCCAAATATTCACCCCACCATTACTCCTAATTAAATTCATAAAAAATATCCAATCTTGTGTATTCAGATGGCCTTTTTCCCAAAAAAGTAAATGTATTCAATATGGTAATTACGTTTAATTGCGATTCGTTTCACAAACGAGATCAACCTGTCGAAAATAATTAAATTATTCAATTGCAGCCAAAAACAATACTATGGGATCGCGTTACCGTTTGTTTAATTTGACATAATAGGTATTCTGAAATTACGTAGAAATATATGTTCCAATTCCCGTACCCGTTGCTTTTATCTAGTAGTCTCGAATATACATATATTTGAACTGTACGTTTAGGTTTTATGTATATGTTTATGAGTGATATTAAAAAGTTTAAAATAATTTAGGGTATTCATTCGTATGCCGCTTATAGTGGCGGATATAGCCTCAAAACAACTATTGTAACATCTTTGTGCTTTACACATCTTACGAATAAATATCTTTGCATTACACTTATAGCCTATTTAGGAAAAATCATTAATTCCATTTAATCATGTTATTTTACGATAGTCGTCCAATGCGATACAGAAACCAAATTCACATCGCAAGCAGACAGCTCAGTATAAAACCAATTTCGTTCAAAGGCTACCAGAACCACTAGTACTAATTAAAAGCAATAATTACAAATAACCATTCGTATTCATCCTTTTACATCGTCATCCCTTTTGCATAGTTCAAGTTCCTGGCTCGCTGACAAAGCAAATCCAATTGTCATTTTCTCATTACTGGTCTTTGCAGTCTGCTCTTTGTTTCAAACAGAAATACAGAAAAAAGAAGGAAAGAAAGAAACAATTGCAGACTAGATGCCAGACGGATTTTATTTTTGTTGATCCGTTTAACTAACTTTGTTGAAGGTTTTTTTTTAACTAAGTATAATTTTTGCTGTCTTTGTGAGTGCTTTGAGAAGTTAGGAACCGTTGAATCCTCGCTTGCATTGAGAAGCTAAATATTTTAGTGACATAATAAATGCGAAAGTTTTTGAAGATGATTGATGTTTCTTACTGCAGTTCTTTTTTGCGTTTCCAAGAGTTATTTATTATTAACTAGCCGATGCCGCGGCTTCGCCCGAGTAAAATTATATACTAAAACCTTTCTCTTGAAACACTCTATCTATTAAAAAAAACCCGCATCAAAATGTGTTGCGTAGTTTTAAAGATCTAAGCATACATAGGGACAGACAAACGCGGCGGGAGACTTTGTTTTATAATATGTAGTGATAGTGATATATATTGCCGTGTTAGTATATGTTGCTGGAATGTCCCAGGTGTCCGTCTAGGTGCACTCATGACGACCTGATTAACGCCACAGCCGCTGTAATAAATGTGGCTATCTACTGGGCCCAAACGATATTATAAAGAAGTACAATGATACGACAAGAAGAAGTATAAATGTTAAGTAATGTTGCCTTTTGAAAAACAGTTAACATGTGGTAACAATTGATAACATTGTTAGAGAATGTTACCTCAACATGCGGTGTGGGTGCACCATTACACGCAAAAACTGCCGTACGGATTTGGATAAAATTTGGTACATAGATAGTTAATATCCTAGATTAATATACAGAATACTTAAATCCCGATGCGAATTGTGTTATAGTTTCCAAATTTCACGAAGATGGAACTGCGCGCGGGCTTAAAAATGGTTTGAAATTAAAGATAGCGTTACATACTCCTCCCTAAGTTAAAACATAAAGTTGATTATGCGTCACCGCTTTGCATTCATAAATATTCATAATAACTTAAGGTTGCCAACAATATCAATGATTTGTTAAGCAACTGATGACGAAAGAAATACTATTGAAATCATTGTAACACTAGACTCACATAGCCCTTTTTTTTTTGGGATGGAAAATCATCAAATGGCTTCTCCCACTCTGGGCGGAGCGGGAGGGAGTGTCAGACCTGACTAAAACCCATCGATGTTCCTTCCTCGCCCTTTATGTTCCGGGGCCGCGGTATCTCGTTCGAACAGGCCTGCAACCCCGGCAGGCTTCGGCCCTTGCGGGCCCCTCCCCTTATGCTGACATCTCTTTGAGGCGCGCGTGAAACACGAACGCGCCGTCGACACGGCCTGTCGTCGTCGTTAGACGGACGGACGGCTAGCTAGCCCATAGCCAACCGTCCACAGGCCCGCATCTACGGTGGCCGGTAGCCACCACGTGGCCCCCGACGCCCGGTGCGTCTCCCGCAGCGGTCGGGAAGAGAGGCTCTCTCCCTCTCTCGTTCCGCCACCTCCTTCGCTAGCATGACTGCTTCGCAGAAGGAGATGACGGAAACTCACATAGCCCTGACCTAAACAATTCTAGTAAAACCAAACAACCAGAATATAGATCAAACAAGATTTCGAAGCAAAATACTCTAAAGCTGCGAAGGTTAGTCCTAGGGTTGTCATTCGTCCGAATTCGTCAGGACATATTCGACTGGTGACTCCGGACTTTAAACAGTCGTATATGTCTGCGTCATGTGTTATGAATAGTTTTAGAAACAAATAATAACTTACCATTCTTATTTTTGCCTCCATGGTCTAGTGGTCGCAAGTGCGACTGCTCAGCATGAGGGCTAGGATTCGATTCCCGGATCGGGCAAAGGTTTTCCATCAGAAATTTCTCATTCTTCATAGCTAAGAAGTCTCTCTCTATTCCCTGGGACTTAAACATAACTGAGAAAATAATACTTGTTAGTTATACCTCAGCCTTGTAAGGCGTGATATTATGGTACGTATGGTTTCTCTTTAAGAAGGGCGACAAAAAAAAGAGAAATTATAAAAATACAAAGCTTTTAGCCGGCGGAGCATACTTAGTTTATACAAACGTAATACCAAAATAATTCTTGAAACATATTCTTAGGGTAGTGTGTATTTATTTCGATTGGATTACAGAATATCTATGTTCCCAAATGTGTATGTATACTTGTACTATGTATACTTGGAAAGGACAATGATATACAGACGAGATATGAGGAATTTGAAATTTCTATGGAAAACTCATTTTTCTCCCCAAACATTTCTTAAATTTGTGTCCATTCAAAATATATGTTTGGAAACTTAGATATTTTGTAATCCAATCGAAATAAATACACACTACTTTAAAAATATGTTTGATTTATAAATTATTTTGGTGTTACGTTTCTATGCTCCGCGGGCCTTTTAATATCCGGGCTTTCTTGCAAACATCCGATTTTCTACCAGGACCTTCCAAATTCCAAAATGATAACCCTAGCCTCGTCACAAACTTTGCCACAACTAGTTACCTAATATAATTATGTCAATACTGAAATTATAATTTCAAAGTAAGTTAGCAATCGCCCCGGGTATACCATTTGTTATATTTGTTTAGGATTGTTTTTGTTATTCTCTTGGTACCTACTGAGAATTCTAAATTAGTTTGCGGGTTGGTAGCCATTTAAGTTGGTATATAACTGTTTTATGAATATCAAATTGATTGATGAATGGGTAAATAAATAGGCAATTGGGAGTAATTGATTTGATGAGAACCGTAATTGTTGTTTTCGTAAAAATATAATTATGTAAGTACATTCGGTCACATAAGTAGCAAATTTGAAAAGTTTATTTTTTATTTTTTAGTAGACTTGAATGAGAACAACTTTGTTAATAACAATATTACTTAGCCTATGTATGTGTGGGTATGTTCATAACAAGGACTGGGACTATTTTAATTAAAACAAAGTAGAAGGACGTATTCTGTTTTAATGAAGTCAGTTTTAACACAATAATATAGAGAACAATCCACTCAACTCTATATTATAATGTACACGTCATTAACCAATAATGTCTCCAAGTGAGAAGAATTTATAGTTAACCCACATTTCAAATCAAATCAAATCAAATCAGTTTATTTGCTATAAGTATTGGTACAATTTCGGTCTTAACATAAATAATCCAGATCCATAATACTTAGTCATAATAATGTGACATGCAAACATTTGGGCTTATAATTATTGGTAAAATCATACAACACAGATTCGTACAACTTCACTTTATATTATTTTTAACCGACTTCAGAAAGGAGGTGGTTCTCAATTCGTCGGAATCTATATATTTTTTTTCTTAATATTTGTTCCCCTATTACTCGAAGATGGCTGGAGCGATTTGATTTATTCTGTTTTTGTTTGAAAGGGTAGGTTAGCTTCCTAGGTGGTCCCATAATCATCAAGTTGGGATCTGATGATGGGATCCTGTAGAAATTGAGAGAACTCTTCAAATTTTAAAGACACTCTTGATGTGATTTGGGTAGTTTTAGAAAGAATACTTTCATAAAGTGGTCCCATTTCAATTTGGTGAAGATCTGATGAAGAACTTCGGAGATAGGCAATGGAACTCCTCAATAAATGATAGCAAATGGACTGGGATTGCTGAAATCTCATGTACATCTATTGCTTACATCAGTGCATAACATAACATCACGCCGATACGCTGTGAAGGAGTAAGCACAAATGACCCACTAAAAAGGGAAAATTATAACTTTTTTGCAAAAAATAAAACCGTCTCCAAAAAACGTTAAAGTTATTTTAACCTTTTTGTGTTTTTTGGAGTCGGTTTTATTTTTTATAAACCCAAAAATCTGTTTCCATTCCACTTTTGTTCTCATCCGTACACAGCGAGACATAATTTCCATGGAAATGGCACAGATTTTCCTACAATACGGTACTTTATTACATATAACTGGTATCAATACAACATAATGTCATATCATGCTGGGCAGGCGCCAGACCCCTAGGGTTCTGGTCATCCCTTCAAGCTATAAAGGACAATCATAGCGAGCCCAGTTGTTGGATAGCTGTTTTTATTTTGTTTGTTGAGTCGTTACGTCGGAGAGGGTAAAATATATTCGTTTAATTTTGTTTTACTGTTGTTTAAGGTAGAAAGGAACATGACAGAATGGGCGATCCTGCGAATGAAAGGCATATGTTATTACAAGCATTATAAAATATATACTCTCTTTTTATAATTCACTAGCTGTTGCCCGCGACTTCGTTCGCGTGAAAATATTGATGGGTCATGTGTGAGACTGCATCGTTGGCCAAGTTGTCGCAAGCGCTACTGAGCATGAGGTCCTGGGTTCGATTTCCGGGGCGGGCAAAGTGTTATTATATTATTTGTGCCCGGTTGATAGAAATAAGCTAAATGTGCAAAATGTGGGTGTAGGATTAGATACACCTTTACCTAACAGTGGCGAAGGGTGTAAAAACTGTCAGGGGACTATTTTTTTTTCCCATGTTAATTTTGACCTCATTTTCATTATCAGCAACACCATGGAAACGACACACATGATGAAAAATTCAAAAATTTTCGTCAACGCCATTTTGGATTTTCATTTTGACCTCATCTTCATTATTTGAGACCCCAAAAAGTAATAAAATGCAGAAAAAATAAAATTCCGTCGACTACCCTTTAAAGGGGAATATAAAGTGTTTAAGGTTAGGTTATATTAATCGGTAATTTCTCAGAAATGGTGCATTGTTATTTTCATGAGAGTGGTACCATTGCGCAAAGGGGACCCCTCGTTCCCTCCACACCGCGTGAGTTGTCTACCATCACATGCATTTCACGAAAAATAATGCGTAATAATGTAAGCAGTATGTTCTTTTGACAATATTTCGAGAGCTAACAATATCGCTAGAGAGATTACAATCTAACGTGTTTGACAATTTTATGGTGACATTAAAATGTAACTTGATTTGATTTTTATGAAATCTCGTAGATGGCGCTGCTTTAAAATTGTCTTTATACTACTAACATTCTTAAAACTATGCCCAAGTTACTTAAATAGCGTAGTTTTTATTGTGTAAAGCTAGATAATAGCATGACTTACTCAAAGACACCATTTAAATATGCGTCGTTAGATTACACGCTGTCAGAATGCGTAAGAACAATAAAGATTCACAGCTTCTCCCCCGTAGGTGATAGCGTGATAATATGCAGCCTATATTTTGACTCGACCTCTTAGTAATATTCATGCAAAATTTGAAGTAAATCCATGCAGTACTTTTTGAGTTTATCCCGGACATACATACAGACAAACAGACAAACATTCTAAAAACTATATTTTTGGCTTCGATATCGATTGTAGATCACGTCCCAAGTATTCTTTAAAAAAAATATTCAATGTACAGTTTTGATTTTCCTACGATTTTATTATATGTATATATGTATGTACATAGATAAAAACCATTGATAAAGTTTTCGACACTGCCGGTTATAATAGGCCTCTCTTTGCTTTTGCCAAGCCCCACGTTCTTGTGTAAGCCTCATCAAGGAAATTCCCGCGATGGGAACAATGTCGTCTGCCAATATAGTCGCCGAACGACCAACACTTTTCTTTCCAGTTCTTGCAAGCACTAGCAACAGCACAGTACCACATTTATTACCTTTAATAAAATACATCACCTTTTCTTAGCTAAATACAAGTAGAAACATTCAAATTCATCCCCATAAATAACTAACCCAAACATACCAGAGTCCTTCAATATCAAATCTAAAATAGATATAGTTAATAACCTGTGGTCCTCTGACCCCTAATCCGGCGAAGCGGAAAATACTTGATAAAACTGAAATGGGTTTATCTTATCCGACCATCAGAAGTGTGTCACAGACTAAATGAACCCCTTTTCCTTCAGAGACAAACTAAAAAAGATAAAATGTTCCTTAGCGTACATTAAAGCAGTGTTGGACTGGGAAGAGGCCATAAAAAGGCAGGAGCCCGCGAATCCTTGGGGACGGCGTTGAGACGGTCCTTCGAGCCAGATTAAAGTATAGAGATGACAACTGGAAGAAGTCGTGTCGAGGTAGGTAAGAAATAGTAAAAATGGTTTTAATGGAAAATGGGTATTACATTGTACTTATTTTCTTTTTACATTAATGTTATAAGTAAGTTAATTTTATTGTTTAACTTCGACTGTAACGTAATACTAAAAAAAAACAGATAAATACTTAAACAACTTCTACGACTAGAGATTATATCCGGTTTAGTCAGCTTTGAATTTCATGATAGCTCTGAATTATTTTATTCCTTTCTTCCTCGAAACAGAACTCAAATTCATATCGAATAAGGTAGAAAACTTCTACACCGTATGCTAACATATGTCTTCAATTTCTCAAATAAACTGACTGTCTATTTTCTCCGAAGTCTACAGCGACCAACCGATATCGGTCCACGGGCTGCCCTCCTCGCTACCTAGTTACAAGATTTCAAGCGTGAAATTTTATCGAGAGAATTAATCTTCAAAAGTTTCCCGACTCTGCCCTTTTGTCTTAGATGTGCCTGCAATAAAATTTATTCCTATTTCTAATCGGAAACAGATAATTCGAAGGGGAGAATCCCGTGGGCTCAATGATTCCCGTCTTCATTTAATTCGCTATAGAGGAAATCGGATAATATTGGTAATTATGATAAGTAGGGGAATTATTTATTAGCTTCGTAACTAATTCGGGAATATGTACATATTCGACGATGTGTAATTTCCGGAATTTATATAAAGAGATACTTATTTACAAGGTAGGTATAAATAGATAAGTGAAATGTATAAATGAGATAGATAGTGGTGGTTACCATTTGACTTAATGGAATTGAATTATTGGTGGCAATAGGCTCGCTATCTAACATGGTACTAAATTTTGTTATATTTTTAAATACAATATACACATACAGTGACGTCATTGTATTTCTCGTATTTTTCTAACCATCATCTTTGGGAGTCCGCCATAATGGATTCAGAATGACGTCACTTAAATAACCATACATTGTCATCCAAACGAAACATGCATGCAACATTTGAGCTTAATACATAACCGAAAAGACGAATTTCATTTCCAACATTTTGTACATAGTAATAGATGAAGCAAATAAAATCGTGTAAATAACTGGCGAAATGTGGGTTTAAAAAGTTATTTTCATACACCAGATAAGGACCCGAATGGCTCTGCGGTAGTGAGGCTGCCTTACGTTCTTAGGGTCCCGGGTTCGAATCCCGGTAGGAGGAAATGATTGTGTGACGAGCATGGACATTTGTTTCCGAGTCATGGATGTTTATATGTTTAATAAGTATGTATTTACAAACAAAAAAGAATATAAATGTAGTATCAACTGTATGGTGACCACGACACAAGCCTTGCTTAGTGTGGCATCAGACGGCGCTGTGTGTAATGCCCAGCGATATTTATTTATTTATTATATTTATTTTTATATTATGTGTATCAATGATATTTTTACCGTTATTATAGTTTTGGGCATGATAGTCCCAAAGACCTAGCAAATGAGAAATATTGTTGGTAGATGTCCATTACCTTTGTCTATGTTTTCGTAGCCCTAAGCAGAGTCTGTTAGAAACAAGAACTAAGATAAAGATCATCAGATTGGCTTTGTAACTTGGCAACTTCCTTAGTTCAACACTAAAATATCGCTGTTCTTGAGACAGGTTCAAGATCTTTAATCCCCTTCTAAGTTATGGGTTAAGCCGTTTATAAGTAGTGCGAAACTAGAACTAGAACTCGATGTTAGGAGCTAAGTTTGCGTGCCTTGTTTACTAGACGTGCTGAGGCAAGTGTCCTGTTTATGCAGATTTTGGTTTAATAAAGGAAGTTAAAGCTATAGTAAATAAATAAATATCGCTGGACATTAACACACAGCGCCACCTAGTGCCACACTAAGCAAAGCTAGATAGTTGATATACTACATATATACTTTTTTGTTTGTAAATACATAGATACTTATTATACATATAAACATCCATGACTCGGAAACAAATGTCCGTGCTCATCACACAAGCATTTGCTCCTACCGGGATCCGAACCCAGGACCCTAATAACGTAAGGCAGCGTCACTACCACTACGCCAATCGGGTCGTCATGTAGTATGCCATGCCATCTATTTTATACAAATACATATGACTATTTCTTATTCTTTTTTTAAGTATTCTGCGGCTGTTATTTGTAGTCTGACAACGAGTCTTACCAAGAGGAATCATATTACGCAGTGCTAATTGGGTTGTGGAAGTCAGTGAGGCAGTCGCTCTTTATAAAGATCAGCTGCTTCTGGTTAGACTGGAAGCTGAACAATATTATATAATTGCGTAAAGTCTAGGCAGATGACGATTTTAAGACATTTAGGAAAATATAACCTTTCCTCATAACGTTACAGAACATAACGCCTGTTACCTCGAGGATTAAGCAGAGATAGTAGTAACTACCCATTTTTTTTTTCCAGATATGTTTTACTCCTTTGTAACAAGAGGTGGCCGTATTACCACACAGTAAAAAAAATTTTTTTTTTTTTTGTTTTGTTCGAATAAATGTCGAAAAAAACATGACTATCATTGTATAAGCATATAAATGGAGAATACAAATTACTAGAAAACTAGAGACAGAGAAATCATGTCCAAATTCCAGGCAAATCAAACTTTTCTAACAAAAAACGCAACAAAACTTCTTTAAATACTTTTACAAAATCAATAAATTGTTGGGAAACATTAAAATGAATAGCGCTTAGAGTTGACGAAATTAAACTCATTATGTAGGCGACAGTACTCTGTGGCGGCAACCACAAGCTTTTTGTGTTCGTCGTGACAAATGAACAGCGCGGAGAGCAGGCTGAGTTGATTTTCACATGTAGACCAGTTTTATACAGATGCGACAGGTCTATGGTATCCATGGTAGGCTTGATTCTTGTTGGTAGTATTGTGCTTTTGGCAGATCGAATGTATTAAAGTTACAATGGAGTACCAATGGTGACCATAACTTATCATCTGGTATGATTATTAGCCTATAGGTTCGACGGTTTAAGTATAAAAACAGACAAACATTTACAATAACATAAGTTTTTATCGATAATATGTACATATACTATACCAAAAATATTATATGTATATAGAGGAAAGTTTTTTTTTTGTTTTTTACTGAAAACGCTTCGAAAATACTGGACCAATTTGAACAATGTTTTCACCTTTAATTTTGTTTGAGGAGTAATAACATAAGCTATAAATTATATTTTTATCATACAAATTAGCCGGGCTCTCTCGATTTGCGGACGAACTTGCGAGCGGAGGGCTAGTTTTGCGATCACTACTTTAAACTATCCCATATGTGACATTTAAAGTTTAGTTTTGCGATGTCTGGGTATGATATTAGTTTTATATTTTTGTTTGTAATACTCTCGACAGCAGTGCAAGTACGTAGAATTCGATATGACTGGATTAGATAAATTTGACGGTTATTCGCGATAAAATGATTTTTATAGAGTCAAAAACTCATTTTATCGAGATTAACCGTCAAATTTATCTAATCGAGACCTATGGAATTATACGTACTTGCACTACAGGTTCGTATATTATGTTTAAAATCTATTTCCATATTGCTCTATTCTTAAATACAAATATAAACGGTTTTCATTTACCGAACCCCTTTCCATTCTATGAGTTTTTCATTTCAATAAAGTTTCGTAAACTAATTTCAGTCGTACATCACTCCCACAAAAACGTTACTCTGTGCCGCCAGTTGTTTTATAACTCTGTTTTTTACAGAGACAAATGAATGGCGGAAAAACGTAGTAGCTTTTCATGTAACACGGGTTCCTGATTGGATGACATTTTGACTTTAGTTTAAATCTTACTTTTTTTTTCCAAAACTGACTTATACAGATGAAGTGAACTTCCTTGTTGGTTTAGCGCTTGCTAAAGCTCATACTGAGATACAGGGTTCGATTCTGGGTCGGACAAGCTGTTTTTGTTATTTTCACCAGGTTTTTCTCTGAGCAGGTTTTGATTTGTGTCCGGTTGATGGCAAATGGCTCGCCCTTTAACACGTCAAACTTAAACTTGTCCAGCTGGCAAATGTGGTTAGATTATTAGATACACTTCTGCCTAACCATTCTGGAATTACAAGCGAGTGCCATCGCTATTTAATTAGGCATAATCAGAACCTCATTTAAGTGACAATATTAATCTTTGACAATCATTGCGTTCACCAGAGTGGTCCTTGCTTTACGCAGAGTTAAGTAAATGCTCTCTTACATAGAACTGTTAATTTGGAATAGTAACTGTTCCGAATTGTAACTGTTACGAATAACAGCGTGTTTCACGCGCCCGTTATAACACGATTTAATTCGATATGTGTTCACTGAATCTTCGGCCGATTGTTCGTTTTGGGTGCTTGGGAATTACTTGATCCTTTACGGGACAGTTGAGGTCCTTTACAGTATTTAAACACTGTTTTAGGCTTTCACGGTTTAAAACTAAACTTATATTGTCAAACTAAACTAAACTTGTTTGTTGTTGAATATCGGGAACTCAACATTAAAAATAATCACGGAAGATATCCCGTAAGTGACAATATAAGTTTACAGTATTTGTTTCAGGGATTTAATACCCAAAATATTTGGAACCCAGTGCTAAAATTCTGTTAGTATTTTTCACGAAGAATGTAATAATATGCAAAAGCCCGGTTATCGGATTGAGAAAATGTATTTGAGAACTGGTAAACTCCAGCATTAAATTTTGAAATTAGAAGGAATCACTTTATGAACCCATACTGCTAAAGTAGAGTTTGGCGGGTTCTAAGCGCCAAATTCTCAATTCAGAAACCGACAGTAATTAATTTTATAATATTTCTGTGAAATTATAATTATTTTTTAAGGTTTCGTTCCTTTGTCAACAAAAACAGGACCTTTGTAGGATCACTTAGATGTCCGTTTGACATCTAAGTGATCCTAAAAAGGTCCTGGTTTTGTCTGACAGACGTCAAGACCCTTTTTCTCAGGAACTCTTATAGGTATCAAGTTAAAATAATACCTTAATAATACTTAGGTTGCCAGTCTGGGTTCGTACCCACGACTTACTGTTCATAAGTCGGGGCCGCCACCACTGGGCCACCGCTGCTTTGTGTAATTTATTTCATCACCGCTGCTCTCAAAACGGTGAAGGAAAACATCGTGAGGAAACCGGCATGTCCTAGAACCAAAAATTCGAAGACATGTGACATCTACCAATCCGCGGTGGGCCCGCGTGGCAGATTATAGCCCATTCCCTCTCATTGAGAGAAGGCCGGTCCCAGCAGTGGGAACATTATAGGCTGATGATGATGATGATGATGAATACTTACGTTTGCAAGTAGTAAAGAGCAGTGAAAAATCAAACTTGTTTGTCAATGCGAAGAAAAGATGACCGTTCATGTCTCATATTTTGCGATTCCACATCCGCTATCAAAACCTATACTACGTACTTCCCGTTAACGTAGAATCAATAAAGGCAAGAAGCAATATCTTACAGGACGTGTAAAGAAAACCATCTGTAATCTGTAAAAAAATGTGTTAAGTACATTGTTCTCTTTGTGTCGTAGTCAAACTCAAACTCAAACTCAAACTCAAAGCATTTATTTCAACTATGTCTAATGTCAAATTACAAATAAAATCAAAGCTACAGTAGTCACAAGGCATAATAACTTGAGAAAGTACTGTAGATGTGTGTGTGATGTTGGGGGTCCTAAGGATCTTAAAGAAGTAGACAACCACCTTGATTGGACTCCATTTATTAAGTACTTTAATAGAATATAAAATAATGCGCATTATAAGTAAAGTACATAGTAAGCATAATATTGAATATCACTATAAAGTAGTGCACACAATGGGTAATGTCTACCTAAGGAGCATACACACTTAGTACAACACTTCACCTCCCGGGGCGAAAGAAAAAAGAAAAATATGAAAACATTTTTCTTTTTTTTTTTTGTCTAATCTAAACCATCATAAAACTACAATTTTGTTTATGAAATTGAAATAACACTATTTACTTATTGCTAAACATTGCAAATTTACTTAAGATTCTATCGTATTCTAAACTTATTGGTAGTAAGGCCTAGTTCTATTCTTATGTACTACTTCTATTTTATTATTTTTACTTATCTGAACATTACAACCTAAATCTTTAATTACTTTATAGGGACCTTCAAATAAGGCATCTAATTTACGACCAGTTTCATTCTTTAATAGCAACAAATCATCTTTCTGATACTTATACGAATTTACAGATTTATCATACAGTTCTTTTCGTTTATGCTTATTAAATAATAAATTATTCTTTGCATCAGCATGGGCTAGCTGTAATCGGTATTTTAATTGTAATGGATAGTTATCGATATTGTATAATGGTTCTACAGGATCACAAATTCTAGTAGGTATTCGACAGAGTTTACCAAACACAAGTTCGTATGGCATATAATTAGTTTCAGAATGGACTGTATTATTGAAACTGAAACACCAGAAAGGTAACCAATAACTCCAAGTGTCTGTGTAATTTTCGCATTGGACTCTTAAAAATGCACCGAGTGTTTTATGCGCATTTTCAAGTGCACCAATTGACTGATGATGATATGCTGTTGAGGATAGCTTTTCAATATTAAGAATTTTACATACCTGTACCATAGTAGCTGAAATGAATTCCGTGCCGCGATCTGTAGCAATTGTACCTGGGATACCGAATCTTAAAATAAAATGTCGAACAAATGCATCTGCTATGGATACGGTTTCTTTATTTTTAAGGGGAATGGCTTGCACAAATTTTGTTAATTCACATTGTATAGTTAGTATATAACAATTACCATCGATGTCTCTATCTAAAGGACCCACTACATCTAAGTAAATTTTATCAAACGCCGAAGAAGCTGTTGTAGTTATTTCCATCGGCTCTTTTATATATCGAAAATATTTCGACTTTTGACATTTTGTACATGTCTTGACAAATTCTTGAACGTCTTTTTCGATACCTGGCCAAAAGTACCGCGTATTTATAGTATTAACCATCCTGCGCACTCCAGCATGACCACAAGATGGCAGTAAATGGAAGTCATTCATAATAATAGTTTTATCATTATCCTCCGTTATTCTCGTTATTCCTCTTAGTATACAAAATCGGGGTCCGGACCAATTTTTAAGTGACGATATCTCATCGCATACATTTTTTATAAAATCTTCATTATCTTTATTTTTAATTACATATACTTCATCGATACGTATCTCTTTACAAAAATTACTTAATTTCTGCACAAATTCGGCTCGCGAGAAATGTGCCTTGAAATTAAAATTAATATATAACGTCTTTGTATTCGGTCTAAATGCAAAACATTCAAATTCGTTCGTAATCATGTGACTATCTCTTAATCTCTTTAAATCATCTCCTTCAATAAAACATAATTCTACAGATTCTAATGGTTTTCTTAATATATCTACAACTCTCGGCTGATCAGACTGTTCGTCGCAAACTTTACTAAGATTCATCTTTTCACTCTCATCTTTGTTTCTAGTTAATTCATCTAATCTTTTCTTTTGTGCCCTAGTCATTACAGCAACAACTTGCTCATGCATACCTTTTAATTCTTCTGATGTTAAACAAATCCTTGACAAAGCATCCGCAACTACATTCTCCTTTCCTTTGACATAAATAATCTTAAAGTTATATTCCTCCAGTGTTAGACGAAATTTAAGGAGTCTGCTTGAAGGATCCCTCATGCCAAAAAGATATATCAGAGGTTTATGATCCGTCATTATCGTAAATTTTCTGCCATACAAGTATGGTCTAAAATATTTTACTGACCAAACTATGGCTAATAGCTCTTTTTGAATGGTAGGGTAGTTTTTTTCTGCCTTATTTAAGGGCCTACTTGCATAAGCTACTGGTCTTAAATCTTTATTGCACAATACGGCTCCAATGGCAGTACCTGAAGCATCTGTTTGTAATATAAATTCGTTTTTTTCTGAAAAATCTGGGTATTGTAGAACGGGTGAAGAAATTAACGCATGTTTTAAAAACTCAAAAGCAATCTCACATTCAGTAGTCCATTTAAATGGTTCATTCTTCCTGCTTAATTTATTTAATGGCATTGCTATTTCTGAAAACGATTTGATAAATTTTCGGTAATAATTACAGAACGCAACAAAGCGTTTAACTTCATCTGCATTTCTTGGTGTTGGGTAATTTTTTAATATATTAGTTTTTTCTGGATCGGGTAACACTCCTTTTTCTGATACAACGTGGCCTAAATAAAGTATTCCTTTCTTTAAAAATATACACTTTTGAGGATTTAATTTTAAATTAACTTTTCTTAACCTCTCCATGACATCAGTTAAATTTTGGTTATGTGCAGTAAGATTTCTTCCAAAAATTATAAGATCATCTTGATATACGAGACATTTCTCACAGGTAAGACCAGACATTGCAATAGACATCATACGACTAAATGCACTGGGACTTGTTTTTAGTCCCATTGGTAAGCGTTTCATCTGATATTGGCCAGTATTGGTAGTGAATGCTGTTAATTTACGACTGCTCGGTTCTAAAGTGACTTGATAATAACCTTGGTGAAGGTCAAGGTGAGAAAAGTAAATTGCACCTGATAGAGAATCTAAAATTTCATTTATATTCGGTAAAGGAAATTTATCATCGCAAATCATTTCATTTAATTTCCTATAATCTACTACTAATCGCCATTTTTTCTCAATTCCTTCGCTACTTCTCTTCGGTACTAATAAAATTGGACTTGACCATTTGCTCTTGGATTCTTCTATGATATCATCTCTTATCATTTGATCTATCTGCTTAGCTATTTCCGGTTTTAATGCTTGTGGTAACCTATATGGTTTAATATAAACAGGTGTAATATTAGGTTTTACTACTATTGATTGTTCACAAATGTTTGTGGTCGTCAATTTATCGCCTTTTACATAAAAAACGTCGGAATACTTTGTACATATTGCCTCTATTGACTGCTTTTCTTCTGTGTTTAAATAATTTAAATTTAATTCGGATAGTAACGTTTGAACTCTTGGAAAGTCGATCTTGTTTCTACTAAACTGGCAAATATCATAATCACTTAATGGTTTTAATTCTGGGAGTGCTACTGGTAAGGTTATGTCGTTATCGCTTACGTTGAGAATTTAAACTGGAATCCTATTATTTAATACACGTACTATTGAATTTGCTAAAAATACATCCTTTGTTAATTATTTTCCACAAACAACTACATCTTCAGTCACAATATCATTTACACAAATATAGTGTATTGTCTCTGACCGTGCTGGAATAATAAACACATTTCTATTATTTTCTAAGTCTTCAACTAAATTTAAGTGATATTCCTGTCCATTGTTAGCCAACGTTAAAGTATTAGAATTTAAGTCAATGTTAGCCTGAAATTTATTTAAGAAATCTAAACCTATGATTCCATCTGCTTTAAGTGGTATTGAATCAAAAATAAGAAAGTTATGATGCAATAATCGTTCTTTATCATGTCTTAATATCAAATCAATAGAACCTTGTGAACGTAACTTACCACCTATTCCGTTTATTAAGGTATCATCTTTGCGCACATCAAAACCTTTTGGCAAGGTTTCCTTCTTAATTATTGATAATGTAGCGCCTGTATCAATGAGAAAGTAGTATTTAATATTGTTAATGTAGAAAGCAACGTACTTAGTATTCCCTTGGCAAGATAATATAAAATGTTTAACCTCGAAAAAACTGATTCGAAGTATCATTATTATTTTTCTGGTCATCACTATGTTGTCTGTCATCTACCTTTTCAACTGAAAGCATATTTTGGCAATGCTCACGCTTCCTAAAGTATCTTGTGCCTCTACTACCATTCGACCTTGTTCGGAAATTACCCCTAACAGTGTCGTTCCCTCTAAAATTACCACGTCGTGCTTGATCACGATGGTAAACCGATCCATAATACTGCTGACTACGATTATAATTGTTATAATACTGTCCACGATAATTGTGATAACCCCTTCTTTGATATTGATAGCGCTGCGGTCGTCTTGAGTAGTGTGAACCTCGGCCATTGTTAGACAAATGCATTATGTTACCTGATGATGGCTGATGGGATGCCGATTCTTCATCTTTAGCTGCCTGGATGGCATCCTTCAGGTTGCTGTAGTTCCGGGCGGAGATAATCGTGCCTAATTTTGAGCTGCGTAGGCCGTCTGAAAATCGTTTAATAGCGAGCTTTTCATTCAATGGCTTCAAAACTTTATACGTGGCAGAATCACCTTCAGCTTGGGAAATTGTCAACTCGGTAAATAACTTTTCTACTTCGGTGCCATAAGTATCAATAGAGTTTGATCCCTGTTGAATACTTTGTAACTTTGACTGTATAGCCACAAAAGATTTCTTTGGTAAAAGATGACATCTCAAATCTTTAATCAATTCTTCAACAGTTTCATAAGAACCCGAAATACGCAATTTTGCATTTTCCGAGAGTCTACTTTTCAACACAAATGTAATTAATAAATCTTTACCTTTATCGTCAGTCATGTTCGCGTACATCTCAGTGGAGTCTATCAGTCGCTTGGTCGTGTTTTCAACTCCGTCCATAACTGGTATCAAATTGCACGCCACTCTCAAGTCAAACTCCATCTTTCCTAAATGTGGCTTAATGGGAGAAATACACAAATTATTTATTTCCTCGTATAGTTCCTTTATATTTTGAAAAATAGATAATGCCGATGACAGCTTTACATCCTTGCCCTTTTCTAACAATATAAATATTTCGCTACATTTATCAAAAATACATTTTGCTTCTCCTAATTTTGTTTCTATAACTTTGCCTTTATACCTACTTTGTCCCTTTTTTATCAAATACTTACGAATATCTACTAAAACCTCATAATTTTTTATCAAACTATCAATCATACTCTAAGTTTTTCATTATATAAATCTATGACACATCCATTAATTCATTACTCCATGCTAAAAAATAATAACCATAAACCTAATCACATAAAATTATTGCGAAACAATAGAAGTAATGTCCGACGCTGCATTTTTACCCGCGCGGTATCAAATTCGCTGAGTGTTCGTGCACGATTCTTGGGCGTTTAAGTTTTTGCGTTATGAATTATGACACTCACTATGCGATGTTATTTTAATTGATGTCTTTTCATAATTTTCTGAATTTAAAACACTCACTGACTTATTCACATGACTGATGCTGGATAGTCTAATTGTCTGGTGTACCTGCAACTCGACCACGTAACGAAGCTCTCAAACGCTGCATGGCGTTGAGGCCTATCTCTTCCTGCATCCAGCGGCGGTGACAGCTCTTGTACACTTTCAACACGAAGTAAATGGCGAGGGCGGCGATTACAGCGAGGATGATGAAGGTCATGATGTTGAGGCGCTCCACGTGTCCTCCTATTTGCTTTATAGCCGCATCATTGCTTCCGCCGGCCGCGTTCTGTCTCAGGAAAACCTCTTCCTTCTCAACAGTTGAACGACACATAGTTCTCCTTGTAAAATCTCGCGATCAGAAAAATATATTACATTTCTTATTGCCCCTTGGCAGACCTTTTAGGCAGGGTCGCCATGTGATGTTGGGGGTCCTAAGGATCTTAAAGAAGTAGACAACCACCTTGATTGGACTCCATTTATTAAGTACTTTAATAGAATATAAAATAATGCGCATTATAAGTAAAGTACATAGTAAGCATAATATTGAATATCACTATAAAGTAGTGCACACAATGGGTAATGTCTACCTAAGGAGCATACACACTTAGTACAACACTTCAGCCCATTCCCTAGCGTAGATCTCTATGGAGAAGAACGGGCAAGAAACTCCATGGACACTCTTTTTAAATCAATATATTGTTACAAAATCTTGGTTACATCATTCATGTGTGATTATACATATATGTGAGAACGATGTAGAAAGACGTGCACATTAAGAGCGTCCAGAGAAAAGATTAAATCAACAATGTATAAAAAAATGAAATTAAAATTAACCATGGCAGCTAAGAGATGACCAGTCCCAACTGACAGCGCCCGTTCACGAACATGACGCATGTATCTAGTCTATGGCAATAAAAAGTTTTCTATACCAACAATAATAGTACTTCTAAAAAACAACCCTATCTTCTTCCATCAAAACCGACAATGTGTACAGGAACTAAGTCCACAACTATCCCACAAGTGCACGAACCTCCCCTGTATTCAGATCACATCACCCACGCCACTTTCCAAATCAAAGTAAGACTCAAAGCAAACACTCGTTGAAAATGCGATGTAAATAATAAAAAGGTACGCAAACGTACGTAGAGGTGCGTTAGACTGCGTTTACACTATCCGTCTTGACGTAACGATATCTTGTAGGTGTAACCAGAAAAAGCATGAAAATGTAGAAAAAAAAAACTTTATTATTATCTTGGAAGGTCACATTGCTGGGCAATGGTCTACCCCAATTTTTTCCAGATTGCATTTTCCTCTGCCACCCCGAATACGCGATTACTATTATTATTTTACACTTGCTCTGTTAACAACGTCTAGATCTTAGCTTTCTTACAAAAAAACCATAGACAGAATGATTTTTTTTTTCCATAGAGTATGAAGACAGCGATTAACAAACGCTTTTAAAAAAATAAATATGTTATCAAGAATCAACATCTTTATTACACAAGAAAGTGATTACAAGGTGGATCATGTATTAGTTAATACGCAACTATAAAATGGGTAAGCCGGTTTTTTTACTATACTCGTGGGTAAAAATACCGATATGAAAATCCTGTTTTTTTTTTCTTCTCTGTGTAAACGTGCTCTAAGGTAGGTGAAAGCCTTCTGAGGCTGTCATTCGCGCCATTGTGGTGCGTCCCCTCCGCCGCGGTTTATTTCAGATTCAATATGCACTAGAGATGAGAGACCATGAAATATGGCGGCGCATCCACTTTCAGCGTGTTTCGGATGTGGTTTGAATATTTTTGGATAAGGAAAATGGTAAGTTCTTTTTTACCGTGTTTTATTGCCTTTGAATTTGAATTATTGTCTTGACGCTTCACGTAATTCAATTTTTGTAAATTTGTTTGAATGCAGGTAAAACAAATATTATCCAGGTATTTCCAAGATGCTTTCTTAGGAAAATAGAAATCAATCTTTATCCTTATTCTGCTGCAGATTTGACTAAAACATGATAATTATGGTCTTACCACAGCCACTCCACGAAAACATTTTATAAAGTTAAAGAGGTGCTATTCCACAAATAATTTATAGAAATATGTAAAAGTTAGTTCCTTAATGTTAGTTATATTTGCAGCAAAATCTAAATGCAACAATAGCTCATAGCTGTCAAATGAGACAGGAATAAAATATTTTATCGAAAACCACGTGAATATTGGTCTGTGAAAATATTTTCTTTGAAGGGAATCGACAATTTAAATGCAATAACTTTAACTATCTTTTCTTTGATTTACAGGTAGGATTTATTTAAATTTATTTAAAACAGAATAACGAATTGAATGAGTAGTTAATTTTAAAATAAACTTTGATGTTCAGAGCAACATAGTAGTTATTTATTTGCAATTCCTGAAACGAATAAAAAACAGTCTTACCTAAATTGTATATTTTAATTCTAAGACGGGTCCTTGATGTAGCTCTTGGCTAAATAATAACAGCCGCTCGGGTAGATCTTTAGGTTAAACCGCGCTTACCTAGGTTGGTCAGAGAACGGGTATACCGAGTTTCCTTCGTGCCTCCTAAACAGCTGTTATGTATGTTATGTGTATCTTTGACAGTTGCTACACGTAGTCAGTAGCCTGGTCTGAAGTCTGACTACCAGTCTTACCAAGGGGTATCGTATTACAATGTACTTACTAGGTCGTGGAGTTAAAATAGTCCCTTCATGAAAAACACTGATATTCTGTCGCATCCAGTTAGACTGGAAGCCGACCCCAACACAGCTGGGAAAAGGCTAGGCAGATGATGAAGCAGAAAAAAACAATTGACAATCATATATAGACTTCTTACCAATGAGCCAATAACTACATCCAACAGTGAAAGGGCATTTGTTACTGCTGTCAAAAATATAATTTCACGATAAAAACAATTCACTTTCATTATCTTAATACAAATACATAATAAATGAAAAACTTCACAATAAAACGGTGCCGAGAGCCGTTTTTAAAATGAGACTTGAAAGCTTTAACTGGGACAAGTCCATTTTGTAAAGAGCTTGAGTCCATTGCAAAAACAGTTCCTACTTTTTATTTATTTTTTCAACAATAAATGTAGTGACACTGGGTTGGAATTTTAATGGAAACTCATTTTGGACAAAGTGCATGAATTATGGAATTATGCTTGCGAAGACTATTATTGTCACATTCTTCATCGTGTGGGTTTTTTTTTGCTTTTGCTTCATGAATTGGAGGGTCGTGTTTCTGTGCAAAGCTTTGACTTTATGAGTAACTTGTTTTCATATGTTTTATTTGTAAACAAATTGAAAAAGGAACATATCTACAAATTAAAGTAAGAAATTAAAAAATATGAAATTAAAGTAGCTCGAACAATAATTTAAAAAGGTCGGTGTGCATCTCATACGGTTTTTATTTAACAAAATAAACGTATCGCAATACTACAATTCAGTCAAAACAAAATGAGTCCCATAAAAAGCAAAAATAATTCTCTTTAGACCCCCAGACAGCAATCGTCAAAAACCCATCAGATTATGCTTCTTACAAGCAATTGAAACAAATAGTTCTATTCATTATTAATTTCTGAGCACCTTATGACAAGTTCGATGGTATAGGGAGACTTGAAACAAATCATTGACATAAAATAAATACAGAAGGTAAAGTTCATACAACGAATAATAATAACATCATCTCAACATCTTCATTTTTCTTCCTTTATCCCTATTTATTTGCAATAGGTGCAGCTTGTCTTTTTCTTCCATACTTATCTATTATTCATCACCATTGTCTTGAAATATAAAGAAAGAAAACACATTTATTTGGCACATGCCTTAAGCGCGTACCATAAGCACATAACTTTTTTTTTTAAATTAAGTAAAACAAAAAAAAACTTAGGTCTACAAAGTAAAAACTTAAAACTAGATAGCAAAAAAGATAAAATAGTGTATGCCTCACGGCTGCGCCAAATAGGCCCAGTTCAGCAAACTGCCGAGCAGCTAGTCCAGACGCTGGTTTTCAACTGGACCAGAGATGGTCATGTTACGGACATAAAACAGTATTGTACCTACTTTGTGTTACCGTTACTAGGTATATGTAATGTAGATACTCAAATATAATACATCCTATCCTACTCCTACTAATATTATAAATGCGAAAGTTTGTGAGGATGGATGTATGTTTGTTACTCTTTCACGCAAAAACTACTGAACGGATTTGGATGAAATTTTGCACACAGACAGTTTATAACCTAGATTAACACATAGGATACTTTTTATCCCGTTAGTAAAATCCCATGGGACAATTATCAAACTTCGCGCGGGCGAAGCCGCTGGCAAAAGCTAGTTCTAAATAAATTAAAGTTACAGTAAGACGTAAGTACTCGTATATATGTAGTATATCAACTATCTAGTGTCCACGACACAAACTTTGCTTAGTGTGGCACTAGGTGGCGCTGTATGTTAATGTCCAGAGATATTTATTTATTTATTTATTTTACATCTATAATTTCTTTGGTGTTTCCCCACTCTTTTAGCCAAGCAAAGCAAGTAATCATTGGTTTCTGGTATTCGTGCCAAAGTAGTCTTAAAAGTGCATACTCGTAAGACTCGTTGGCACGGATGCCTGAAAATAGTGAAAATAGGCGCACTCATACGTATGTGTGCGCCTATTTTCACTCATCATAGTTCCATATGGAACAGCAGTGTGAACCTAATGGTATAACTGTCGGACTGCATAGTCATTGGTCTCGTCAGACTTTTACTGACTAAAACCCATCCATGTTCCTTCCTCGCCCTTTATGTTCCGGGGCCACGGTGTCTTTTTCAAGTAGTCCCGCAGCCCCGGCAGGCATTAGCCCTTGAGGACCCCTTCATTATGCTGGCATATCTTTGAGGCGATCGTGGAACATGAACGCACCGTCGGCACGGCCTGTCGTCATAAGACGGACGTACAGCAAGCTAGCCCACAGCTCACCGTCCACAGGCCTGAAACCAGCATGCCCGAGATATATTTTTCGAGGGCGAGTAAAGCCAAGTTAGACGCCCATGGACGGAATAAACACTCTGACAGCAGGTTAGACGCCCATGACCAAGACAGAAGAAAGTGGAACTGCCCTTCTTTCTTATCCACATAGTGTCATCGATCCCGTACATCGTAATCGGCTTTTCTATTCCATTTCTAGTAGTAGGTACTTCGTCTAATTGTACTCAGGGCTCTAGAGACTGCAGTGCCCGTGTACCTGGGGATCTAATTTTAGATTTATAATGTTAAAGTTGCTCGTCGGATTTTGTCTTTTAAAATAACGAGGAGCATTGAAATAGAAAAGTTACGGATTTGTTTTGTATGTGAATTTTTGTTTTGAGAATGTATGAAGAAATTAGGTATTATTCAGAGTATACTTATTTAATTAGATAAACTTTATCATTACAGAATATCCAAAAAAATCAGGCTAATAAGTAGATTTAAAGTATTCTAGACATCGATAACCAAAACCCACATCATTATATGAAGTAGTTTATACTTTTTTATTGTCATGCCATGGGTTCCAAATACAATACGTAAGTAATTATACAGGTTGTAAACCACCTCATCACAAAGCCGTTAACCAGGCATTCTGAACATCAAACTAAGTAACTATGCAAAATTATTGCTGGGAAACGACTTTTTTTGGGATGAAAGAAAAACCATGTTTTGTAGTAGCACTCAATGTAACGCACTTAGCACATTGTGCTGATGGATGGATTGAATAGTACGGGGGTCGTACACGTGTTTTAAGTAAAAATACAATTAAAAAAATTGGTATTTAAAAAAAGCTTGTTGAAACTTTGACCAAAATATCTCCGTAACTAGAATGTTCCCAGGTATGGTGTAGAATAAAAAACTGATCGCAATGACGGGGAGAACAAGTACCTTTCGGCTTCGTTTAGAGGTGTTGTACACCCTTTATTTCTTTATTTAATTACCAGCGAACCTCACACGGTTTCATTTGCGTGGTTCCCGTCGTAGTACAGGGATAAAATAGCCTGTGTTACGCGCTGATAATGTATATCTATGTCTGTCTATGCTATCCCTTGCTGAAATATTTTTTCAAATCGTTGCAGTAGTTTTTAAGATTATTTGTTAGATACAAAAAAACAGATCTTTTCCTTTATAATTAGATTAGATTTTCTTTCACAATCAGTTTGTATCCGATAATGAAAACCACGGAAATCAGAAGCACAACGTTACAATATTTTCACTGGCAACATTTAGATTAAAAGCAAATTTCCCGCCAATATTAGGCTCATCTCAAGTAAATTGAATGCAAACATGGAGCCAGCAAATGCGAAGACTGTTATGGCAGCGCATTTAGTATAATTGAATTTAATACATACATACATATGACACGGTTTTAGTACATATACAGGTTGATTGGTAAATGGGTGCAGGCCTTGAAAAAGGTGATACTAGACAAAATCCAAAAAATAACTCAAACCTTTGGTTTAAAAGCATCACTCAACCTAACCTAACCTAACTAACCAAAACATGACGGACGAATATCTAAAAACACCTGTTTAAAACACGTTTTTGTATGGGAACATGTCACATTGATAGCTGTTCATAATGTGTTAAAAAATTCCCTGTTTTTCAAGGCCGATTACTCAAAATAAATGTATGACACTTAACGTGCAAATTACAGAAACCACTTCCTGGTCTCATTAGCTTTCCAAAATGGTGACACTATACCCTCTTTCAGTAAGTGAATTACCAGAAAAGAACGGTTGTTCCATAGCAGGATGTGTGTTAATCATGCTGGGTACTACAGTTCTTTCGATGCACGTCTTACTTGTTGCAGATTTTCTTGATACCATGTGATGTTAGCTGTTTAATTCAATGCGCCGGGACCGGGTCGATCAGATCAGGTAAGATCTTTCTCTTTGTGCTTTGTTTTAACATATCCTATCAGACAGATAGAGCTGTAATTTTCATCCGTTTGAACGTCGTTTAAGTGGCAGCTTATAAGGTTATTTACTCCGAAACCACTCAGATAGGACCCCTAGTTATCGGGTTCAATTTGTTGCAAACGAGCTCTAGTATCACCCATTTCTAGGCCTACATTCAATTACCATTCATCTTGTATGACTTGTTACAAAATATAATTACCTACAGAACCCTGTTGAGATAGACACACTTTTTTAAACATTAGGTACTGTGTTTACAGCCACACGCTACTAGTTTTGGTAATCGCTTGCCCCGTACCCAGCATGTCGTGACGATTAATTTATCGTTGATTTTTAGTTGGAGAAAGTCATGTTGACTTGGTAAAGGTTGCGGGAATCCGTTGGATGCGAGCCGCACGGAACCGGTCAATGTGGCGACACTTGGGGGAGGCCTGTCCTTGGGGGACGTCTTTCACCTGAAATGATGTTGATGATGATGAACAATCATGGACGACAGTTATCGTGGCGTCCTATATGTGAATACCTCCATTTAAATAAAGAAGTCATGATACTTAAAGCCTAAGCCTAATACACGATTATCTGTCGTCGCGATATAATTTGAACGGGGCCTTACGCCGTGAACTTGTCAGTTTTAAGGACTATTTAATTAGTCAAAAACAAGTAGAAAACTTGTCAAATAAATTATCAGTACGTCTGAAACGACAACATTATATTGTTGGTACAAAGTATCAGAGGATTCCAAAAGCAAAATATAAAGAAAGGCAAAATCGGCAATGTGACAGCGGGCAAAAAACCTAGTAATATTAATATAGGTAGGTAATATCGGAACTTTCAGACTAATTACCAAGAACATTCCTAAATAGATTGATAAAATTTTACCGCAATCACCAATCAGCTTGCCAGACACACCAATTAAGGGACTATCGACCTTAAAATCGTTCCATGTAATAGCCAATTTCGAAGAACAATATTGAAGTGAAGACACCAATTGGTGCTTATGTTAAAATTAGCAGGTATTTAAACGTCTATACAATTTAGTTTGAAGAGTTAAGTGACTATGAAGACATTTGGTTGGTAACGACTTACTAAGTTTCTGGGTAATGTGTCTAGACATCCGAAAGATTCTACGAAATCGAATCTTTGTTATCTTCGCATAGGTGTCATTTTATGCATGCGGACATTTACGTCTGAACCTTCGATCTTTATGACTTCTACTTGTAAGAGGTTGCTTTTTGAAGAAAAAACTTCCCTGAATCAGAATCAGAATCAGAATTATTTATTTGTTAAACATAGGTATACATTAAAGATCTTATAAATGCTCTATGCTCTTGCTATGTTTTGTCGTTCTGACGTACAAATTTGAATAGAAAAAGAAAACAATATAATTTATCTTGTTTGTACAATCTACATCTACCTAGGTACGTCTTGTGTGAAATGCCAGAACACATCGAATTGCATTGTTTTGTAGATGCCTCGCAAGTAGCCTATGGCGCATGCGTTTATCTAAGGTCTAAGTGTAGTAATCATGCGTATACATCACGCCTGTTATGTGCAAAGGCTAGGGTAGCACCTATTAAACCAATGACTATTCCTAGACTAGAACTATGTGGAGCGCTCCTCGGAGCTAGACTTTGCCAGAAGGTCAGTCAGTCCTTAAAATGTAAAATTAATAAGAAAATAATATGGACAGACTCCACGGTAGTATTAGGATGGCTGAGAATGCAGCCAAACTCACTGAAAACTTTCGTACGCAATAGAATAAACGAAATTCAGGAGTTAACAGCCGATTATAAGTGGTATCATGTTCCCACAACCTTGAACCCTGCAGATATGGCTTCAAGGGGGGTAGACCCACCCGTGTTGAAGAGTTCAACACTTTGGTGGGAAGGCCCTCCCTTCTTAAAACAAGAGAAATATGAGTGGTCCACGAAGCCACCACTTTCAGAGGATGAGCCCTTACCCGAGGTGAAATCGCTCACCACATATTCATCTACGGCAAACAATAAGGAAGGTTTAGATGTTAAGGTGATAGATTTCAGTAGGTTTTCTAATTTTTCACGGCTGAAAAGAACAGTCGCCTATGTTCTAAGGTTCATTGACAATTGTTCACGCGCTTGCGTGGGTTTTAGGTCTTCTTCAATGAAACAAGACTGAATAATAAATAAACTGATGTATTGATTGGAATTAGATTCTCACAATAATGTCGCTGGACCCGTTACAGAAATATGCGTTTGATTGTTAGCGGCCCTCGTGGCCAAGTGAACGATTCTTCCGCGGAGCCGGATTTCAGTAGGTTTTCTAATTTTTCACGGCTGAAAAGAACAGTCGCCTATGTTCTAAGGTTCATTGACAATTGTAAGGGTCAAAGAAATTTAAGTCAGGCACTGTCAGCTGAAGAGCTGCAAAAAGCATGCACTCTGCTGGCTAGACTTAGTCAGTTTGATACATTCTATGAAGAAATTGAAACATTAAGTAAAGGGCATTCCTTACATAACAAATCTAAATTATTGCCACTTAACCCCTTCGTAGACTCTAAACGGGTGCTACGAGTGGGAGGCCGTCTAGGAAATTCTAACTTTGATTATAATAAGAAGCACCCTATTCTCCTAGATGCGAAACATAGTTTCACGAAACTGTTATTTAAACATGAACACTTACGATTATTTCATGCTGGTCCTCAGGCACTGCTCGCTGCCATTCGTGAAGAATACTGGCCAATAGGAGGGAGAAACCTAGCTCGTACTGTTACCAAGCAGTGTGTGGTATGTACACGACTGCGCGGCAAGCCTTTTGAACCAATCATGGGTGACTTGCCAACAGTAAGAACTGACCGTAGCTTCGCCTTCAGTTCCTGTGGGGTAGACTTTGCGGGTCCCTTTCGAATTTCAAGCCGCAAGGGCCGAGGGAACCGCATAACTAAAGGCTATCTATGTTTGTTTGTGTGTCTTACTACTAAGGCGGTTCACCTAGAAGTAGTCAGCGACCTCACTTCTGAAGCCTTCATTCTGTGCCTGCGTAGATTTGTGGCTAGGAGAGGTAAACCCTATGCTATCTATTGCGATAATGGTCGGAATTTCATAGGGGCATGCAATGAGCTGGGTAGGATGTTGCAGAAGAGCCAAGAGTCGGTCTTCAATTACTCGGCGAACGAGGGAATCCGCTTTGTGTTTGGGCCTGCATATTCGCCTCATTTCGGAGGAATATGGGAGGCGGGGATCAAATCCTCTAAATACCATCTAAAACGAGTAGCTGGGGAGGCCTGTTTGACATTTGAAGAGCTGGCTACACTGTTTTCACAGATTGAGGCCATACTGAACTCCCGCCCCCTCTCTCCCCTCTCGTCTGATCCAAATGACCCCTCTCCGCTAACCCCAGGGCACTTCTTAGTAGGCAGGCCATTGACCGCCATCCCATCGCCACCCATCACAGTACTGCGACCCAACCGCTACGAGCTCATAGAGAAAATCCGCCAACAGTTCTGGTCCAGGTGGCAGAAGGAGTTCCTGGCCGAAATGCAGCAGCGGTCCCAGTGGAGGACCCAGCAGCGAGGCATCTGCCTTGGCGACCTCGTGCTGCTGCGCGAGGCAAACCTGCCGCCACTCCAGTGGCGCTTAGGGCGCGTCACGCGCCTACACCCTGGCCCAGACGGGGTCAGTCGGGTGGCTGACATCGCCACCACCAAGGGGACGGTCACTCGTGCGGTCCGCACGATGTGCCCCCTCCTCGGAGAGCAGCATGGTTGAATGCTTCAACCCCCGGGAGTATGTTCCGGCCTCCGCCGCCTGGCAACACTGCCGGGTGACGTGGAGCACCGCGTCACCGAGCGCGCAGCCAATGGGTGCGCCGATCGCGCGCCGTCTTGCGCGCGGGCCAATGGCTGCGCGCCGCGATCACGCCACCTCAGCCGAGCCAATGGACAGCGGGGCGGCAGCGGCGTCGCGTGAGCGGGAGCACAGGGCTCCGCGGAAGAATCGTTCACTTGGCCACGAGGGCCGCTAACAATCAAACGCATATTTCTGTAACGGGTCCAGCGACATTATTGTGAGAATCTAATTCCAATCAATACATCAGTTTATTTATTATTCAGTCTTGTTTCATTGAAGAAGACCTAAAACCCACGCAAGCGCGTGAACAATATCACATAACGGAATGTCACATAACGTAATGTCACATAACTTAATGTCTCATAACGTAATGTCACATAACGTAATGTCACAACGTAATGTCACATAACGTAATGTCTCATAACGTAATGTCACATAACGTAATGTCACATAACGTAATGTCACATAACGTAATGTCACATAACGGAATGTCACATAACTAAATGTCACGTAACTTAATGTCACATAACGTTATGTCACATAACGTAATGTCACATAACGTAATGTCTCATAACGTAATGTCACATAACGTAATGTCTCATAACGTAATGTCACATAACGGAATGTCACATAACGTAATGTCACATATTGGAATGTCACATAACTAAATGTCACGTAACTTAATGTCACGTAACTTAATGTCACGTTACTTTATATCACATAACGGAATGTCACATAACGTAATGTCACATAACGTAATGTCACATAACGTCATGTCACATAACGTAATGTCACATAACTTAATGTCTCATAACGTAATGTCACATAACGGAATGTCACAACGTAATGTCACATAACGTCATGTCACATAACGTAATGTCACATAACGTAATGTCACATAACTTAATGTCTCATAACGTAATGTCACATAACGGAATGTCACATAACTAAATGTCACGTAACTTAATGTCACATAACGGAATGTCACATAACGTAATGTCACATAACGTAATGTCACATAACGTAATGTCTCATAACGTAATGTCACATAACGTAATGTCACATAACGTCATGTCACATAACGTAATGTCACGTAACTTAATGTCACATAACGGAATGTCACGTAACTTAATGTCACGTAACTTAACCTTCGGTATGCCTGGTAGGGTCTGTTAGACCCACCTGTGCACATAAACCGTTGTATTTCCTTCAAATTCGAATTTTGCGCCTAACCGCACTTAGTAGCTGGCCGTTATGAATTGCTAGACACCCACCGCCTGCTACCTCGCTCCGAAGCGCGCTCCCGTAGTATAAGTAGGACGTGCGTAAAGTTCGCGCGGGTCTCACAGACCCGACCAGGCATACGAAGTGACGTTACTACGTAGGTATTTTGTGTCTGTTTTTTTGAAAATTGATGTTGTTTTTGTGCCTAAATAAAATGTATTTTGCTTTACTTTAGTTTTAAAATGGGGAGCCATCTTTGCGATGATGATATTAGTAATTTATTACATGACGCGACTGAAGAAGATGAGGTAGTTTTCAACTCAAGTGGAGGAGAGTCCGATCACGTGAGTCAGGGAAGGGAGTCATCTGATTCAGAGACATGAAACAATGATTTTGGAGACCCTGGTCAATCTAATGTACGTACTTACATGAATTGAAAATATAATATCTGGTACACCAGGAGTAAAGCCTCAATGCCTCATGCTAGAGATGAAAGGCCTCCTTTAGATTTTTTCGAACTCTACATCAACGACTCTATGTTGTTTGACGAAAAAAGAAGAAACACTAGCGCAAGACAGGCTAGCACCATTCAGGAAGCTCTTTGATTATTTTGTCACCAAGTGTCAGCTGCATTACACGATTTTCAAGAATCTGCATTTGCAGTCAAGAATAAACAATAAGCGCCTCCCTATAGATCTTCGTAAACGAATAGGTAGTCATTTGGGTACCCAAGATGACTCCCCATTGAACAAATCGACTCCTGGTATAAAATGTAGATGTAGAAAAATCGCAACACGCAATATATATGCGAGACCTGTAAAAGTCATTTATATCTGAATCATGCAATTTTTCCAATGTGCAATTTGCTTCCATATCTGAGCCCTGGAAAAATTTTGTTAGAAGTGATGAAGACTGAATATTCTTCAGTTATTTATAAGAACATAAAGTGCCTTAGATTTTATGTAGTCTGATTGAGATCTCTTTAGTTTTAAAAAAGTCTCTTACGTCTCTTGGGTCTCTTTAGTTTTTTATGTTGTTAAAAACACGACTTAAGTTTAATTGGAAAGATAATTATTAAAAATTATTGTTTTGCAATATTTTTTTTCTTTTAATTTCTTATATAAACCCCTAGTGAAAATATAAGTACAATATAAAAACTTATTTATCAATAAATATTTGAGAAAACACAAGTTAAAAATCCGGGTCTGATAAACCCACCAGGCATACCGTGTAACTTTTTACCACCAGGCATGCCGAAGGTTAATATCACGTAACTTAATGTCACGTTACTTAATATCACATAACGGAATGTCACATAACGTATTGTCACGTAACTTAATGTCACATAACGGAATTTCACATAACGTAATGTCACGTAACTTAAATCTATCCATCAGCACAACGTTTTGAGTGCGTTACATTGATTTCTATCACTAACTTCGATTTTTCACAACAAATTTATTGAATAAAATTACTTAGTTTGATGTACAGAATGCTTGCTTGACAGCTTCGTGATGAAGTTGCTTACACCCTTATAAATACAATTAAAGGTTGTATTAGGAAAGATGCAGGCTCAAAATAAGACAAAAGTACTTTTCAGATATTTCGGAATGTTGTAAGTGTACGTTTTCCTTCTAACGTTTTATTTTTCTATTTCCAAAAAAAAGTTTATATCCTCGTCTTTTTGAAACTGAAAGTGCACGAACTTTCTAAGGATTGTACGATGGTGCTCTCAGAAACAAACACAATTTTTTCACCACCCACCGCTCTTCTGTCTCATTACCGTTTTCTGTCGTCATACAATGTACCAAGCACCTCTGCTATTACCAACCCTGCAAACCTTTGTGCGAACTGGCAACCTCCCCTTCTGAATTTAAACGAGCAAATTATTTTCAAGTATTTTTCGGTATAGAAGTTTTATTGTATTGTTTGATTGCGTGTCACTCTGATAGATGGAGAAATGGCCCCGAAAACTCTTGTACAGTTGAACAAAGATATTAGTATACAGGCATAACCTTAACCAATGTTGTGACTGTATTAACTGTTCAAGTCTTTTCCATAACTCTTTGAAGTGGGTTATAATATGGAAAAGATACAAGAAATTCTAATACGTTTTCCTGTATACCAAACTGTTTGTCTGATAGTACCCAACGTCAGGTTAGGGACGACCGAATTTATTCGAAAGCTTACCCCGTGATAACGCCCGTCGTGAAGTTTAATAGTCGTTTTAAAGTTTTTGGGCGACAGCAGCGAAGTTCGACTTCGAAATTCGGTTTCAATTCTTCTGGTGAATATGAAGGGGCATTTTATAATAGCTGTAGAAGATTCGAAGTTAAAAGATACTGCTGCTAATGAACAAAGCCTGTTAAACCTCTTGTGAAATCAAGGAAGTTAATCTTTTCTAAATTTATTATGACATTGACAAATTTAAACCAATAACAATGCTTAGAAAAACATATGCCAGCGCCATTACGAAAACTAATGGCGCTGGTATATCTATTTCTAAGCTTTCTTTTGAAAACCATTGTAACAAACTCCAAAAAAAATGTGTGACCTACTCCCACTTTTAAGCAAATAAAGAATTTAAAGTTAAATTTAAATTAAACTTTAAATTCCGCCAGGATTCAGATAGGGCTTCCTATTTGAATTGACAACACCAAAGTACTTAACACCCCACTCATTTCATGAATTTTAAAAGTAAAAATAAAATGGCGTCCTGTATACAGGGTATAAACAATACAGTTGTACGGAGCACAAAATTGTGAGAATACCCCAATAGTCCTAAGAGACTGAGGCGAAGTAACACAAACACAATTTAAATAACGAGTATTTGTGCTGACGATGCGCCTTGATTACGGTTTAAGGTTTTCAATGTAAAACGAGTTGCTGTTCTTAATTTTTTTTTTTACTCTTTGTTGATTTTTTTAACTTATTTTTGCCCTGAATTGGTGCCACTTTTTAAACTTAAATTATTAAATTTAAAAACTTAAAATAAAAGTCAATCAAAAATAAATATCAGTCAAAGAAAATAAATAAATGTTTATTTATAGAAAGCTTAGATATAGGTTACAAAGTGTTAATAGGCTAATTTAGGTCAGTATAAGTGGTGTAGTCATCTGTAGCCGAACTACGCAGAACCTGTTTGTCCCCTTCGGCCGTCTACGAAACCGTAGTTTCGCACTTGCAAGAATATTTTCTTTCATCGAAAGGTGAAAAACCGTGGTTTCGTACAAAGAAAAATAATTCTTTCATCGAAACTAGTTACGAAACTACGTTTTCGTAGACGGCCGAACGGGTATTTCAACTATCAGCGCCAAACCCCTAGAGTTAAGAACATATAAAAGTGCCAATTATACATATATTAAACGCATAAGTTTAGATTTCATAAAAGACACATAAGTTTAACATGAGTTTAACCTTTTATATTTGACACATAAGTTTAGTTAGTGTTTACTGTTTTGTATCTTTAGTCAGGCTAAACTAAAAACTTGCTATTGCATAACTAACTATGTAAAAAAAACTATGGTATTCAGTTTCGCGGATAGTTTGAACGTCGTAATGTAAACTAAAACTAATTATTGTTAATTGAGTTGAGTTTCTCTTTAAAAGAACTATATTTATTCTTTGAGTAAAGAAATGTCTTTTAACTGAAAGTCAGTGAAGTAGGTTACTCGTATTTACGTATATCTAAATAACGTACGGATCGAGTAGACTTTATCGAGTTACAATCGCAGTGATGAATTCTTGGCACTCGATTTTATTCTCGACAGTTAAATTATTATCGTGCAACTATAGAATGTATGCAGGCAAAATATTTAAACTTTAAATACTTAAATGTTTTGAAGCTAAAAGAGTATTTCGTGGAGTCTGTCTTCCTCCATTATAAAAAGGCGTGAATGTATGTATAAACGTATTTTTTAGGAAGTCAAACATAAGTATACCATTCCTACATGCACAAACTTCAAGAATTCACAAACTCAAAATGAAGACGTAGCAACCCGGTTGTTAGTTACTACGCCGTAGCAAATCGCCGCTGCTTGCTACGACAGCGTAGCTTATTTGCTACGAGTGCTACGTCGGCGTAGCTAGTGTTGTGACGTTTAACCGTTGAGATTGTAGACAAGGTGTTAAATGTTTTGTAATAATTTAACTGCTTCACCTCAAATTTGAAAGGAACAAAAGAAATAAGTTCCTAACATAATATCAAGCTTTTATTACCCCGAAAGGTTCGGCAGCGGTGTACCTAAAGTACCTACTTAAACCCACGATTTGTCAGTTATATTATTGCCTTACTGTACGAAATAAAATGCGTGGGATCTTAAAACTTATTGAGTTTATTGTAATAAAATAAATAGAGTCATGAGGCACACCGTTTCACGTAGCAATCGGAGAAGAAGAAAGGAATATTGCCACAACACAAAAATGGCATGAAAAATGCAAGCTTATAACTAAAATTATTATTACTTTGTAACACTAAAAATAAATATATGTTTAGACTGTCCTAAGCTTTACTATGTCGTCTTGAGTTCGAACCCAGGCAGGTGCATTACTTTGTGTAATTTATTTCATCAACGTTGCTCTCAAAACGGTGAAGGAAAACATCGTGACGAAACCGGCATGTCCTAGAACAATAAATCAAAGACATGTGACATCTAAACTTATATCACTTACGGGATATCTTCCGAGATTATTTATGGTTTTGAGCTCCCGATATTTCGACCGTGAAAGCCTAAAACAGTGTATGTGACATCTAGACCAATCCGCACTGGGCATAGACATAAGTCTTGAGTTTGAACCAAAGACACGCACGTCTTATTTTTATAACGCATGTGCGTATTGTATTTAATCATTGACTTCGGTGAAGGAAAACATGGAAAACACACAACCAACTTTCCTGAGAGATATTTCTCGACGGCATGTAAGCAAAGACAAAAAAAAAGAGCCCATGGCCTCTTTTTTTGTTTTTTTTTTGGGATAGAAAATCATCAAATGACTTCTCCCACTCTGGGCGGAGCGGGAGGGAGTGTCAGACTCTTACTGACTAAAACCCAACCATGTTCCTTCCTCGCCCTTTATGTTCCGGGGCCGCGGTATCTCTTTCGAACAGGCCCGCAACCCCGGAACAGGCCCGCAACCCCGGGCCCATGGGCTCTGACACCAGATTAGGCTAACCCAATAACCACATGATAATAGAGAAGAAAAATTTTCATTACTCATTCTCTTTTCAAAACACACAACACCAAACACTTTATGGCCGCATATTCATAATATAATAACGTTCATTAATAAACTTCAAAAGCTCTAAAACCTACATAAACCTTTTCCCCAAGAAAGGAGACACCGACCACGTAAATATTCATACCATTCTACCAAAAGTTAGTTCATAAAAATTATTACAAAATGTCCTGCATTGATTAAATTCATGAAAGTTTAAACGGGAAACTATAAAAGTTTACGAAGTGAACGACGACCGACGTCCCGGGAATTGTGAATGAGATCAGAATACTTGCAAGAGGTTTGTTTGAATATATCAGAATAGTGTTCTTATAATGATATTTGCGCTATTTTTTCGTTTTCATTCTGGGGATATAAAAGCTATGGGTTTTTTTTACTTTCAATTTTGATTCAAATATTTTGGTAAAATCAATGAAAGATTTTTTTAATTTTTTGAAAGTTTAAACGGGAAACTATAAAAGTTTACGAAGTGAGCGACGACCGACGTCCCGGGAATTGTGAATGAGATCAGAATTTTTGCAAGAGGTTTGTTTGAATCTTGCATGAATATATAAGAATAGTGTTGTTATAATGATATGTGCGCTACTTCTTGTTTCTGGGGAAATAAAAGCTATAATACGGGTTTTTTTTTTAAGTTAAAATTTCGATTCTAATATTTTGGTAATCATTTCTTTTTGTTGATTATAACCCGTAATTTGTATTTATTTTATTGTTTATCTATACCGACAAATAAATAAAATTTAAGTGTCTATTTGTAATATCAAAATAACAGCTTTTCACTGAATGCTTGGGAAAATATTATTTGTACCTATACCAAAAATACATTATTTATCATTTGTTTGTTCCGGCTAACCTCCAAAACGGCGGGACCGATTTTGTCGGGACTTATAATGGCAGACAGCTGATATTATAAGAAACACTTAAGTTACGTAACGCTGCTAACGTTTGAGTAAGAATTAGGGTTCAAATAAATGAAAACTTTAATAGTTGGTAACAAAACTTGATTAAAAAAAGAAAATAACATTTGTTTTTCAGTAATTTCACGCAAACGAAGGCAGCAGTTCATATAACTTTTTCTACCGCGATTTTCTGCACTTATTTAATTAACTTTCAGATATAGCTTGTAATAACAATACATCCAAATCCCAAAACCAATTTTCCAAATTAAAATTTTCCCACCTTCAATTTCAGAAGAAAATCACAATATCACACACTTGCCCTAATTTCGGCAGCAACCATTCTGAACCCGGTTTAACGCGAACCCCATACTCTTGGGGGCAATCGTAACGTTTGTTACCCAAAGTGGGGACGAAATAAACGAATTTAAACGAACAATTTTAACCCATGCTTAACTTTCAGGGTTGGAGGTAAAATTTTTGGTCGTTAAACCCAGTTTTAATGAGCTTCTGTTTGTTTTAATTTGGCTTGTTATCAATGAGTTTTTAGTGACGTGTTTTATTTGGAAAGATTACCTGTCAACGCTTTAAAATTCGTATACTCTTTTTAACGACCCGAATAGCGTAGTGGTAGTGACGCTGCCTTACGTACTTAGGGTCCTGGGTTCGAATCTCGGTAGAAGCAAATGTTTGTGATGAGCATTTGTTTCCGAGTATGTATTTCCAAACAAAAAAAAGTATATGTAGTATTATCAACTATCTAGTATCCGCGACACAAGCTTTGCTTAGTGTGGCACTAGATGGCGCTGTGGGTTAATGTCAAGCGATATTTATTTATTTCTTTATTTATTTAACGTTTTTCCATGCACAAGTAACACGCGTATGGTGATAGTAGTTAGAGATAAAAAAACAGCAGTCTCGGGCACTGCCGATAGAAATAAAAATTTCGTAGCCGATCCGCTACGGCTACGAGTGCTACGAAAAGCGTACGTGACGGTCACGCGAGTTTCGTGATTTTATTCACTCAAAAAGAATAGAAGAACTTTTCACCAAAAATAAACCATGAAATTGCTCAGAGTATGCCACAAGTCATAACGACGCATCAAGGAAGTAAGTGATGTAGGTACGTGTGTGTTGTTTCTGGCAAGTTGCGATCCCTGATCGTGTACCAGGCTTTAAATTTTAAAATATATGTTTCAAAATCTAGGCAATAATCTGAATCAAAGTAGATGTTTTAAAAATCAATGCCAGTGATCCGGACAATCAGGAGACATTATGGTATTAAACAATGATTTATCATCATTTATTTCTTATATTATTGAGTCCGCATAACACTGGTGAGTTTCCCTCACTCGTCAGTTTATTTAATCATTTTAATGTAAAATCAAAATAAACTTTTCCCATATACGGAATTTAAACATAACTGCCCAAATCACTGCATATTATAAAACAAAGTCCTCCGCTGCATCTGTCCGTCTGTTCGCGATAAACTCAAAAACTACTGCACCGATTTTCATGCTGTTTTCACCAATGGATAAGGTGGTTCTCGAGAAAGGTTTTAAAATATAATTTTATAAGCATCAGCTAGATGTGAGTGTATTTTAGCCACATCTGTCCCTAAACCTGCAAAGAATACATGCTTTGTGTTATATTTTAATTTTATTTCATGTCATAACACACATAATACTGAAACCAAGCTCACATCATTGATCAGAATACTGCAAAATATGCCTTACTAACGATAGTAATTAAAGTGATTACAGCAATTTATCCAATTACTTGGAAGTGTTACACCTATTGCCTTTACTTAAGGGGAGGTGTAGTAATGGTCGCGTTCTAGTTGACTTGGAACGATAATAATTATTTACATGCCTGTATCGTGACTACGTGCTAACTAGGTCTGGGCAGGATGTGTATGGTGAACACACGTACATGCGAAGATACACCCTACTGCGCAAATGCGCTCTACAGAAGGTGCCAGTTGTCCTATGGTTACTTCCCACTGCTAATTGTTGAATACCTAGATTGTTGGACAAGTTGGAAGGGATGCCGATGCTAAAACACCTTCATTCATTTTTTTTTAATCATCTTTTCCAAATGTTATGAACGTATATAAAAAACTTCTTTGTGACGCTGCGGGTATTGTAGTTTTGTAGAAAGAAGCTACTTCTTTTTAATAACCGATGAAATTTTATCTGTGGTAAGTTCAGAAAGATGTACTGATTATAATAGAATCAGTTTTAGCGTTGCTGTTCCATTCACCCTGAATAAAAACGTCCTAGACCTCCTAGAAAATGGTACATTAGCCCTGGACATCTAAAGAATTAGAAATCATTAAGAAGTCATGGGGAGATGAGACGTCTTTGCCCAGCCGCGAAATGACGCAGTAACAGAGAAGAAGAAGAAGAGAACATCACCTCTTATAATTTATCTTCTTCTGCCTGTCCGTATCTCGTGTTACTGTTGTATTATAATAATAATGGCACCTATCAGGTTACTGACTGTCATTATGTCACCTACAATAATAACAGAATATTTATCATAAAACTACTATAATAGTCAGTAAGGAGTATTTAGTACTTAATGATGTTCTCTACACACATCAATTATTGATGTGTGTAGAGAATATCATTAAATAAACTAAATTATTAAAAAATAAAACTACTTATACTGCCGTCATAACAAAGAAGGCCGTAACTAACAATTTTGTCAAAAATGAGTTATAACCATATTTGGAATCAGCAAAGAAAATGCTATCTTGTGGTCTTACTCACAAAGCTGTATCTCGTATGAGATCAAAGATAGCATAAGCATTTTAGCCCTAACTACGACATAAATTATGGTTTTTGAATCTGAAAAGCCTTAATTACACAATAACGGGCTTTTTTTGTTAGTATTTTCGTAATTCTAGTCTGGAAGGCCGCAATTACCAATTAAATATTGTTAAGCTTTAAATATTAAATAAATTTACTACTAGAAAAAGGCCTAACTACGCAATAAGGGCTTTTTACATGAGTATTTTGAAGAAAAGCTTCCTCATTCAGATGCCATGCCAAGCCAAGCTAAGCCGTAATTACATTCTACGCAATTACGCCCTTTCAGATAAGTATTTCACAAATTATAATTATTTTTTTGCTAAGACAAAAGGGGAAAAATAAAATAAAATGAATACGCATGTCTGATTTTAAATAAATTATGGTTCAACATATAGCTTATATTTTTTGACGTTTTATAAAATAAGCATCACTAACTAAAACCATTCAGTAAACCGCGGGCCTCCGTTTTAGATAAAACTTCAATTATCTCGGAATCAACGTTAACGTAGTTACGGCCTTCTTTCTAATGACGGCAGTATACTAAACAACTTCAACAACAATCATCTCCTTGAAATTCTTTTTACAATCAGTATTGGTACAAAAGTGCTGCAGCTGAAACAAAAAACTATAAAGCGCCTTACAGTCCAGCACACAAGTGCTTTACAAGTTTCGCCTAGAGGCGTTTGTAGGTCGACGGAACCCGGTATCAAACAAAGCGTAAAAATATTTAAATATTTGCATCCGCATTATTTAAAACGCCCAGCTTTCAAATATAAAGCAGTTCATAAAACGCTATGCATTTTACTGCACAATCTTCTTTGCCAGCACTTTAATTATTAAATCTTTCAGGAAAATTCGAAGTAAAATTTTTCAATTACGAATAATCACGGATATTACCACATCCATCGGATTTCTTTAATACCTATTGCTTGTACCCCGTCTCAGGTGTATGAAAGGAAGTTTCAATCAAATCAACGCAGGCTGAGAAACCGGCAAAGGAAAACCGTTCGGCCTATGGAGCCTGTGACTGATTGACAACATTGTAACAGAAAAAATGGCCCGACATTTTCCTTAAAAGTTGCGGAACTCGTTCATTTGTCAAAATGACTTTTTCTCGAGACATTTATTTTTTTGAATTTCATGCGTATTTAAAAAATGTGTGTTGGGAAAAGTTTTTCGTTTTATTCAAAAAGGTTTTGTAAAACTTTTTACGTTTAGAGGTATCAAAAGCGTCATTAGAGTATGAAAGAATACTTCGGCTTTGACGAATAGTTGCTTTTATTCGCCTGATAATAGATAATCGGCTGTCATTTGTAGATCTTTGATAATCGTTTTAGGTAGCCAGTAGCCCAAGTCTGACAACCAATCTTACCAAGTACTAAAGTGTTGTGGAGCTCCATATAAAGTACTGGAATTCAGCTGCATCTGGTTAGACTGGAAGCCGACCCCAACATATGTAGTTGGGAAAAGGCTACGCAAATAATGACAGACTTCTATTTAGTTTGAATTTGGAGTTCGATTAACGATTAGTTTAGCAAGAAGTATGTCTTCAGCTTTACTTACTACTCTTAACTATGAATACAAACTCAATTCCCGAACCTCTTAACAAAGACATAGAACAGATACGTCCACAGACCTAATGGGGACTAACTTTCTAAAGTCAACACACCCCCTCCGCCCCCTTCCTTCCCCCCCTACCACGAGACGTTTGGAACGTCACTTGGTTAGCAAAGTTATTGAGTTGTGTCGACCACAAGCCCGTCGTGCCAACTGCTCGAACAACTTGGTACCGAGTTGTGTTAGCCCTAAATATCGTTTATTAGAAAAAGTTTTACAATTTATTGAATGGTATATCGGTTAACATAATGTGTTGTGTTTATTGGGAGTTGGGAATGGCGTATTAATTTGTATTAGAATGGTTCTCATAAAACTTGTAGAAACTTGCAGCCGTAAATTGGAAATCTAGATCGTTAGTCTATTTTGCATTCGGTAGCTTTAAAGTGTTAAGTATTAAGTTTTTTTTTTACTGGTAGTTGATAATTTAAAAATAAGCAAGTGTTGTCAAACGGAAAAAAGTAAAGATGTCCTCCAAAAAATGGTTGGTCCAAAGTGAACAAAAATAGCCAGAGACAAGAAGAAATGGAAAACTTTGTCAAACAACATGCTGTTGATTAAAACCGTTAGTCTATAATAAATTTAAATGTAAATTATAAATACTCTTAACATTTTAACACACGAATAAAAGCTTATTTTATTTTATTTCAGTTCATCATTAAACCACTTAAAATTACAATGCTTGATTTTCCACGAATATTCCGTGTAGCATTTAGCCACAACAAATGTCACAGCTCTCAACCAAAACACAACAAAGCCAGCCCACATAATTAAAAGTAAAAATCAACCAAAACTAATTATTTCCGCATAAGTTCATCTGGCAACGTTGGACCGATGTATAATTAAAATTTCAGTACAAAGCGGAAACCTCGCAGAATACGTGACCACGAATAATTTAGTTACAGGGATTCCCCTGTCTGTCATATGCTTTGACTACGATAGCCATGTGTACGGAATTCTCCGGACACGATACGGTTTGAGTAGATGTGTGCTGACGCTGTAATTCTATACTATGAAATAATTGGACGGTTGGGATGATTGCAGTATGTGCAGTATTCAGACTGTGTTTTGATTTGATGAAATCTCGGAAACTCCAATAAACCACATCGATATTATTTCACATTGGTGTTATGCTGGTAATGGTTTATCTTGTTTCCGAGAGTTCCCGATTTTGAATTAAATTAGTTTTCTTTTTTAGGAATTTTATGTCTTGTTAAATATAAGTTATAGTTCCGAAAATCATTTTTATTAGAGAAAAATGGTTGATTTTATTATTTTGGATTTTAAATTTGGGAAAATGATCTTTATTTCAAAGATGAAACAAGTATGTAAAAAGACTATTAAACCTGTAGTAAAAGGTGACATCGTAAATCAAACGGAGGTCAAGATTTATCTTTTCAAAAAGTTTTTATTTTTCATTTTTTAGTGGTACGTTTTTTTTATCCTTAAAATGTCCTTGATTTTTTCTATTATCTATGGCGTCCCTATCACAGGTTTGATTATTACAAAACACAGGACAGGGTACGTCAGAGGCATATGAAACGTTAAAATAACGAGGGAAATGCAAATCTGACGCATTATCATAGAGTTAACGATTGTCTATGCTCTCTTCAGATAAAAGGGCTGTGACGTAATTATGTTTGCACGTTTAGGAAGAGGGGGGCTATACGATGCATGAAAATTACGAATAAGGGAAATTGAATTTACTGCCATAAAATTATTAATTATTAAAGGCAATACCATATTCTCAAAATACGGAACAATACATTTTTATAATTGTTAATTTTATTTATAATATTAAATTGTTGTTTTAGTTTCAATTTACACTACCTAATTGATTAATATTTTTTTTATGTATCTACTGATTGAAATTTTAATTATGTAATGGTTAATTTATATCGAATTATGTTTGATTATGATCCTAAAGGGATTGAAATAAATGATTTTGAATTTGAATTTGAATACATTCGTACCGACAAATGATGGAAAAATAATGTATTTAACTGCAACAGTGGAATATTGCAAAACACACATAGAAAACCAAAAGACATAGAAGGTCCAAACAATGAACAAAGACAGGCAAACAAGCATGAATAAATTTGATTACACACTATAGCTGTCCAAGGCTCTTTTAGCGCGTGCCTAAAATCAGAACTTACACAGTCGTCTTGTATTTTTTTTGTTCTTTTAACAGATCCTGCCACCCACTTAATTACAAATGTTGAATGCATGCTTGAATGCATGCTAATTTAAAATGAGAATGGCAATCGAAGGAAAAATTGCAATGCTTATAAAAGGCCGCTAAGTCATAAGTACTACCATGCCATAACACCACATTGTACACTTGGTTCGCAATAAATGTTTTGACTTTGACTTATTGTAGCACCAAATGATACTGTAATGACTTTTTTTTTTTTTTTTTTTTTAATGTTACAGCACCATGCTGAGATAGGAGCCTTTTGGCCTCGTACAGGACGAGTTTCATTCTTATAATTTTTAAATAAATATTTGTTTTTTTTCTGTGTAATTTTTATAAGTACTTTTAATTTTGATGTGTTTGTCCTGTGTGGGCTAATAAATGCTTTTTCTTTCTTTCTTTCTTTCTTTTAATGATAAGATACTGTGTCACTGTATTTTAAACGTACGTCAGTCAGAGGCAAGTTCGAGGAGCTCGTGGCTAAATAATTACAGCCGCTCAGGCCGATCTTTAGGTTAGGCCATGCTGGCCTAGGTTGGTCAGTGCATGTGTGACCACCCCATTACATACTGAGTTTCTACCGTGCCTCGGAAAGCACATTAAGTTGTAGGTCCCCGGCGGTGATTTGTAAGTCTTTGACAGTCGTTGCAGAAAGTCAGTGGCACGACAAATAGTCTTACCAAGACCAGTCTTATCTTTTTACCCAGTATTAGGTTGTGGAGGTTGGATAGGCAATTGCTGCATCTAAATTATTGGAATTAAGCTACATCCCGTTAGACTAGGAGCCGACCCCAATATAGTTGGGAAAAGGCTACTCAGATGATGAGATGATGAAACAGGAAGCATTGCCCTAAACAATATAATGTACCAGTCGCAGTCGGTACAATTTTACTTGGTCAATTAAATAACAAACGAAACTGATTTCTGGATTTTAAGTCACAAAGAGCTGTATTTTTAACCATGATGTTCGATGAAAAGCTTTACTGTGGCGTTGCTTATCAATTTTCATGTGCACTGTCAAATGCAGTTGCGGAAAAACCTGCGGGCGAGAAACCGTCAACGTTATACACACAGTGGTGTATCAAAAAATATGTACCGAATCACACATACAAGGTGTAAACGGTCCCTTCGCGAACCCGTCAACCAAGCATTCTGCAGTTAAAAAAAAAAACTTGTGAAGAAGTTGGCACCTTGACCTCCGATATCTCCATAATATAAAAAAAGCGTTTATTCGTTGCTTCTGAAAAATGTTACTTCTGCAAGCAGTTTGTTGGCAGATGTAGCTCCATATAAAATATTCTACTTTAATGTAACAACTCGCAGTTACTTTTAGGTAGGTTACTTTTTGTGGTATAAGGTTACCACGTCGTACGTCGTCGTAGTAGTACACGTCTACAATTCGGAGAAAAAACTGACACGTTGCGAGATTTGTTACGTGTAATTAAAATAACAGACAATTATTATTATCTCTGAAAGATATTAATTTGATGAGCAGTTTATGAACAAAACTTTTTCCCCAATTGTACCTGTAACACATTAACAATTGAACAACACTTTCGTCACTAAATGTACCTCTCACGCTTTAGGCTACAGCGTGGCAGGTGACAAAACTATTGTACATCTTGTATGTATATTTACATGCACCAAGTAAAACAGTTTTGTCACCAATTGTGCATGTAGTAGCACATTCACAATTGAAGAACACTTTCGTCACTAAATGTACCTGTCACGCTTTGGGCAATACACATTACACGTGCAGGATGTACAATGAAACACAACACGCATTAAAATAGATAGTTTTAACCTTCTGCGGCTGACGTGGTAGTCCAACAGACACCGTGAAAAATAAAATTTGGTTTGTAACTGTTAATTTTTAAATGTGAGCGCCGCCGCTCTTAGTACCTTACTATAGTAAGATTGCGCGTCAGTCTGTGTACGGAGGGCGGTCGTAGCAAGCGCACGTGAGCGTAACGGGAGGAAGGTGTCCACGAGACTACCACATCAGTGTTAAGGTAAGTGTCTACTAATCTACCACCTCAGTAAAATGATCTTGCTTTCATAGTGTTTCTTAAACAACCACATCAGTAATTAAGTTTAGTTTATCTTACAATATTGTGATTTATCGTGTTATTTTAGAATTTGATTTTATTTACATAATTAATACATACGAGTATCTATCCTTTCATACTAATATTGTAAGGGAGATATCTTTGTATTTTTTAAACTTGTTTTTTTAGATGGCTGACGTAAATACACCACTTCACCCCAGGCCAGGTACGTTTTCTGCTTGTATGAGAATGTCGGCTGGAATTTTTTAGGCCACGAAGATCAAATAATACAGTGACTGAAACAGGCAATTGAACATGCGTTTAGCGATTCTGATGGTGAAAATGAAGACCCAACTTTCGAGCCAGAAATCCTACACCTTGAAGAAGATGTAATTTCACGTGAACAAGGTCGAGAGCTAAAAGTAGAAGCGCTATAAGACTGCCACAGTAGTTGAACGCTAAAAATTTTCAGACATAAAATGAAAAATTGCCATGGAAACTGCGCGTGACTCACAAGGGTTTCAGGTAAGTATTTCCCCTCCTCCACCACCAGCAGTTCGGTCTGTTCCACCAAGTGGCAGAAAACTGGTCTATAAGTCCATTTGTCCGTTGCTGTGATTGTTCGAAGCCAATTTACCTTCAGCACTCCAAGCCATTATGTAATAATTGTCAAAAACAAACTGTGATTTTGAAACCGTCTAATTTTGAAGTCAACCAATGAATGTTTATCATATTTTCTAGACTGATTATTGTAATTGTTAATTTTTAATACGTGTAATGTAACATTTAAAAAAAGTTGATTTTGTATTTTTTTCCAGGTCATTAATATTTAAGTAGAGATTCAAAGAGTGATTTGTGCGAAGTCAATAAACACCGTTTAATTTTGAAAATACTAATTGTTTTTATATTTAAAGTTCATTTAACATAAAAATAGGGTATAACCATCTAATAAATATAAATAAAATAGCAGCAAAATGTTATTCTATGAAAATATTTGCAGTTGAAATGGTGTCTCGTGTACTACCACGTCAGTAAAATTGTTAAAATTGAGCCACGTCAGTGGCAGAGGGTTAAAGCGTGTAGTACTTGGAAGTACATCGAGTACATGAATACTCACTCAGCGCTTGAGGCTAACAACTCCTGCTTTTATTACGTTTCCGTATCCGAATGGTGGTAGATCATAGCTACACTAGGCATTTCATTGAGTTGTATTGTTGTGGTTTAAGCTTATTATATTCCATATTCATATATTCGTATGAATATAGAGAAGAAAACGAGTGTTTTTTCAACCGACTTCCAAAAAGAGGAGGTTATCAATTCGTCTGTATCTTTTTTTTTTTTTTTTGTGTTTGTTACCTCAGAACTTTCGACTGGGTGAATCGATTTTGATGATTCTTTTTTTATTTGAAAGCTGGTGCTTGTCGTTTGGTCCCATTTTAATTTGCTGAAGATCTGATGCTGATCTTCCAAGATACACAATGGAACTCTTCAAAAATAGACGGCAAATCTGCAGTAATTGCTGCAATCGCTTGTAGGTTCATTGTTCATACTACATCATGACGTAACATCACGCCTGTATGCTCTGAGGGGGTACACACATGTGCAAAATACACCCAGATTTCGAAAATGTTTGTTACCTCAGAACTTTCGACTGGGTGAACCGATTTTGATGGTTCTTTTTTTATTTGAAAGCTGGTACTTTCTGTGTGGTCTCATAATCATCAAATCAGTATCTGATGATGGTATTCTGGAGAAATAGAGAGAATATACATTTTATAGGCACACTAGAAGGAATTTGGGTAGTTTTAGGAAGTGTACTTTCTCGAAGTGATCCCATTTCAATTTGATGAAGATCTGATGAAGAACTTCGGAGATATGCAACGGAACTCCTCAATAAATGATAGCAAATGTACTGGGATTGCCGAAATCTCATATCTGTCTATTGTTTACATCAGTTCATAACTTAAAATCACGCCGGTACGCTTTGAAGGGGTAAGCACATGTGAACCACTAAAAAGCGAAAAATAAAAACTTTTTTACAAAAAATAAAACCGACTTCAGAGAAAACAAAAAAGTGAAAAATAACTTCAGAAAAAACGCTTCAGAAGTCGGTGACAAAAAAACTAAATCAATCAAACAAAGATCACCGACTTCTGAAGCGTTTTTTCTGAAGTTATTTTTCACTTTTTTGTTTTCTCTGAAGTCGGTTTTATTCCATAACAGTTCGCTTTGAAATTATTATCTACTTTTGTTCGACTCCGACTGCCTCGTTGGTCTAGTGATTGCAAGCGCGACCGCTGAGCGAGTTCGAAACGAGTTTCTTGGTTCCGTTCTCAGGTCGGACAAAGTGACTCTTTATGACTTTGTTTTCAGAAACTTCTCAGTTGCAGCCATGGCTTCTGGGTCGATGTATGCTCGTTGGCAATAGGCTCGCCCCCTATTAAATGGGACTTCAACAAAACTGGCGAAACGTGGGTATATTATGTACCCCTTTCTCTGCCTATAACCCTTCGGGGATTACAAGATTGATGATATATTATGTTACTTTATATTTACTTTTTACTTAATATTATAAATGCAAAAGTTTGTGAGTATGTATGTACCTATGGATGGATGGATGTTTGTTACCTACTCTTTCACGCAAAAACTACTGAACGGATTTGGATGAAATTTAGCACACAGATGGTTTACAACCTAGATTAACACATATGATACTTTTTATCCCGGTAGTAAGATCCCATGGGACAATTTTAAACTTCACGCGGGCGAAGCCGCTGGCAGAAGCTAGTATTACACAAAAAAACTTTGACTATGAGCTAGTATCGTGTTGTGGCGTGTGTCGCGACGTGTGTGTGTGTGTGTGTGTGTGTGTGTAGTGTTGTTAGGAGTAACAACTTTACCCAAAATGACGTCTGCAGCAAGGCATATGCCTTCTTCATTTGTTTTTTTTTTTTGCTGTCGTAAATCCTCATTGAATGTTCTCCACTTTGAGACGGTAGAGGAACTGTCAGGCTGGTTAGAATCACATGCTGTTCTTCAACTAAGATCGGCCAGGCGACTACACTTGTACAGCTTCTCACAATATACCTCTACAACCGACCACTCCAACTACTTGGTATTATTATTCTCTGATGAAAAGGTAAAAGTTCAGTGACAACTTTGTTTTTTTGCGGGTGTATTTGGTGCCCAATTTCAATTATTCATAGAGGTATCTAAAACCGAAAACACAATTTATATGGGTGGTGCATAAAAAAATATTCTATTTAAACAAATAAAAAATCAAAATGGTCGCCGCGTGTCGGAATCGAATGTGAATTGAATCGAAAAGTTTTTTTTTCGGTGTCGGATAAAAATATACGCTCCGTCATATTGTACGAACGCTTTCGACTGCAGAATGACTTTTGCCACGGTGACACTGTTGTTTCTGATATTTTACGTAACTTTTTAAATGAAAAAACGTGGTATTTTAGGCTAAACCAATCAGGGCAGTGCAAAAACTGTTAATATAAATTATATTATTCCTTAACTCAGGATGAGTTAAGGAATAATATAATTCATTATTTTAATTATACAGTCACTTGAGATTCAAAGTGTAATGGAGAACATTATCTGCCTAGCCTTTTGCCAACTATGTTGGAGTTGACTTCCAATCTTACCGTTTCCAGCTAATACATACAATATTTTACACGGAGCGACTGCCTGTCTGATCCAGTTAGGACTGGGTAAAACGATAACCCTTGGTAAGACTGTTTTTCACACTTTCGGGTCACTGACTACCTGTAACGACAATGAAAGATCTACAAACGACAGTCGGGATCAACGGCTTGACGTGCTTTTTGAGGCACGAAAATCACTCATCCAAATAACACCAACCTAGGCGAGCACGGCTAAAGCGACTGCAATTATTTATCCAAGAACTCCTCAACTGCACCAAAACACGTTATCATCATCATCATCATCATCATCAGCCTATAATGTTCCCACTGCTGGGACACGGCCTCCTCTCAATGAGAGGGAATGGGCTATAATCAACCACGCGGGCCCAGTGCGGATTGGTAGATAATAATAATAATAATAACAATATATTTATTCAAATTTTTTTTTTAGAATTCGCACGAAAAATACAAGTTAAATCTTAAAAGTAATGTTGGTATAACAGAGTTCGGTGCCTGTACTAGGTTAAACCTGTATCACAGGCGGCATGTTTCTAATAAATACTATTTGGACAATGAATTTCTTAACAATATAAAACATAATAGTGAAATTATTTAGTATGGTTTAGTATATTATGATAACACACATAACTTCGAATTTTTTGGTTCTAGGACAAGCCGGTTTCCTCACGATGTTTTCTTTCACCCTTTTGAGAGCAGCGGTGATGAAATAAATTCCATAAAGTAATGCGCCTGCCTGGGTTCGAACCTACAACTTGCTGTTCGTAAGTCGGGGCCGCCACCACTGGGCCACCGCTGCTCCAAAACACGTTAATTGACAATCAATTCCCTTCGTAATCAATCGCATATCAGTAAAACCCAAATTAAACGTTAAGGACATATAAACAGCACATCAGCTAATAAATTTAGAGGGTCTGTTTTATAGACAGATCGAATTACCCAACACAATGTTAGTTTACCCTCATAAACGTCAAACGTGCTACGGACATGGGTCCTACTTGGGTTTCACACTGCGATCCTCCTGTGTTACTGGTTTAATGTACAGGAGCAAGGAGGTATCGGTTGCGAAACTGAAAAATTTAATTAGGGAGTGAACAGGTAAGGCGAAGTGTTTGGGGTGGGAGGTAAGATGTTGGGAGGTGGTACTGCCTTAATAACGTTATTGCAGCGCAAAGGGTAAGACAAAGCTTTAATTTCAAAACGTTTCGTTTTTCGTTGACATGAAGTGTTTGTCAATCCAATTTTATATTTTTGAAAATTCAAAATCATTTCTTCATTCATCATTCATCATTTTTTCTTCATATCTTTTTTTTTTTTTTTTTTTTTTTTCTATGTGGAAAATATAGAGAAAATGTTGTGCACATTTTCTCAATATTTTAAGGTTGTCGAGGAGTTTGTCGTTTCCTATGGAACTGGGAAAAAACTCCATTATTATTATAGTCACTCCATTATTATTATATAGTCATTCATAGAGTCGTTGTAAATCAAGAGATTTCTAGTATTTCGGACTATTCATACGTATTTTATATTTATTAGTTTATTTTATATGCTTATTTATGTATTAGTATGTAGGTACCTATTTATGTGTTTATTTTAGGATAACAAGTTGGTATGTTTCTTTTTATTTTTATTGTACTCTATCACAATGCTGTCTATTTGACCCAATGGTTGACTGGTAGAGAATGCCTTGTGGCATTAAGTCCGCCTATGTACCACTATTGTACATGAAGTTTAAATAAATTAATAAATAAATTATAACTCTTTAAAAATTATTTGGCTTTACAAAGTTATGACGTTGTATTGGAGGACAATAAGTCGTTGCTTACTTCACAAAAACGTAACTCACTTTTCCCACTCTTTGTCTATTCCTCCAGATGGTGGTTTAAGTAAGATATAAAGTCAACGACGAGATGAAACCTAATACATAAGATATCACCTTACTGCAGTGTGGATGGATAGTTTTGCCATTGCTTGTTTTTCCTCTAAACGGAGATAAGCTTTTGTGTTTCACTATGGGACAAAACAAGGATTGCAGTTTAGAATCGATGACCGTATCAACATTTACTTCATGGTAAGAAACTGGTCCGAAGAAAGATGTTCCATTTTTAAATTAGTCAAATGAACATCATATCATCAGGCTATTGGACTTTTACTCTTCAGGCAAAGACCCAACAACAATATATAACTCTGTTTTAGGGTTTCACGGTTTAAAACTAAACTTATATTGTGACTTGCGGGATGTCTTCCGTAAAATCAAGTATCGGGAGCTCAATTTATTAAATAATCACGGAAGATATCCCGTAAGTGACAATATAAGTTTAATATATAACTCGCTACTTACCGAAATTAATTTGTTTTCTATATCCAAAAAGTATGTATCATGAAGTACCATCAATACACGAATGTATACAACTAAATGCGTCCAATCGCGAACGTGCCGAGCCGACCGCAGATGTCCACGCGGACCGATACATAAAATTCTCAGCTGGAAAATAGTCACATCGCAAACTCGTGTAGTTCAATCTCTCACGAGCGAGATTCTCACTGGAACATGTAGTAGATAAATACCAGTAGTTTAGAATGAAGAAACTACAATGTCAGTATTTTTCTATGTCTGTTTTTAAAGGCACCGGAACATTCGTCTGTAATGTAAACATCCAAGGTTAGATTTTGAATAGAAACAAGTGATTTTTACTAAGTATATCGTTATAGGTTACGCGCTGTAATGCTCTGTTACCTTCCCTCACATCTCTCTCTCTAATGCACATTACAGATTGCGCACTGTAATGTTTGGTTCTCCTCATCTCTGATGTAATGCTCAATTCTGTAACGTTACATTACAGGCCAATGCTCCAAGTGAGGAAACACTTTAATACTAACTCATGTTTTCATAAGACATTATTCTAAATTGGGTTATTTTTACTATGTTTTTTTCTGTGTCAGTCTAGGATCGTAGACGGAAAAACGAAACTATAATTTTATATATCTAATGATAGTAACTTCATACAGATGCTGAGGCCGTACTTGGGCCTTTACAGCGTCCTTTCAAAGGTCAATCAACATCACGGCTATGGGTTGTACAGAATTCAGACTTAACAGATGACATAATTGACCCCTATCGATCCCATATCGCCACTCTAACATTTTATTTGTCTCTTCTGTCATATTTCTGTTCAATGTCCCAACACGCTACGTACTCAATTTGCCCGCTTGGCATATGCTTGGCATGCGAAACATGACGCCGGCAACATTTACGTTTCCACGTAAGCGGGAAACGTCCCACTCACGTTACCAGAAAATCAAGTCAACTGACAATGTTACGAGAAATTGAGGAAGACTTTCTAGGATTATTTTCTTCTTTTTTTCCCGCGGAATATGTCAAGAGTCGTACGTTTTATGTGCCTGATTGATTTATTCTGAGGCAATAGTTGTGTGAGAAAAACATGGCGACGATTCTATTTTCGAAATTCAAGTGTTTTTTTCTTTTTTCTTTTGTGCCTTTAATATTATTATGTGCTAGTGCTGCAGATACGGAAGATGTACATTGAATTTCCTTTATTCCCGGCTGCCACCACCGGTCCGCCACCACTGGTGGCAATTGCAACTATTTGTCGCATCTACCACAACTGGTGGTGGTTGCATCGGTGGAGTCGCATCTGCCCCGAATTCTGCCACCACTGGTGGCAGATGACACTTAATTAGTGGATTCCACCACCTGGTGGTGGCAGACTCGACAATCAAGTAGCCGTCTGACACTACCGAGTATTTCAAATAACAAATTGAAAGAAGGATGGCCTTTCTGGGTCCAGCTAGTAACTAGTTAATTGTCAATAAAAAAAATGTTTTGTATTTCGTATCGTTCCAAAATGAACTATTAAATACAAGTTATGACTGCAGCGTCCGGTAAGCTGCGTGGTATCTTCTCGTCTAACTTACCGCAGTGTCTCAAGACGAAAGTCTATGACCAGTGTGTGTTGCCAGTATTACATACGGGACCGAGACGTGGTCGTTCCCAATGGTCCTTATAAAAAGGCTTAAAGTCACCCAAAGTGCAATGGAGAGGGCTATGCTTGGAGTTTCCTTGCGTGATCGAATCAGAAATGAAGTCATCCGCAAGAGAACCAAGGTCACCGACTTAGCCCGATGAATTGCCAAACTTAAGTTTGGCAATTCTTCGACAAACCATTTTTTTTTATTGACCATTAACTAGTTAATAGCTGGACCCAGAAAGGCCATCCTTCTTTCAATTTGTTATTTGAAATACTTGGTGGTGTCAGACGGCTACTTGATCGTCGAGTCTGCCACCACTGGTGGTGGAATCCACTAATTAAGTGTCATCTGCCACCAGTGGTGGCAGAATTCGGGGCAGATGCGACTCCACCGACACAACCACCACCAGTGGTGGTAGATGCGACATTAGTTGCAACTGCCACTAGTGGTGGCGGACTGGTGGCGGCAGCCGGGAATAAAGGATTGAATTTATGTTAAAGTTGCTTTAAAATATATTTGCATGTGGATGAGTACTGTGGGTAGCCTGATAAAATTGTAAATTAAAAGATTAAAAGCCAAGTGAAGAGAGCCAAACTATAAAGATTTAACATACAACACAGGTAGGGTTTTCAAGTGCCATATAATAGGGGAGCCTATTGCCATCAACCGGGCCCCAAACTAGACTCCGTGTCTGCTACCGAGAAATTCTTGATGAAAGTTCCTAATAATACTTTGCACAATACGGGAATCAAAAACAGGACTTCACGCACAGCAGTCGCGATCGCGACCACTCGACCAATATGGGCAGTCTAAAATGATTTATGGAGTGAAAACTCAAGAGTTACAATTAAATCCCTTGGCTAATAAAGCAACTCTACACCAAAAATAAAAACTAAAACAATTCCAGGACCACAAAAGCGAAAGGCACCAATCCCTTACGATTAAACTATCCTTTCAAAGGAAACCTGCCTCATTCAATTCAAATCCGAAGCAATTTCCGAGGCAATATTTCACAATCTCCTAGCTACCATTGAGATTTACTTGCATCTAGATAAGGCTGGAGTGGACGGCGGGGTCCTAGATAACAATGCAATTTACACTGAGCATCGAGAACGGGTGAAAAGAATCGGCTTGTAATGGCGGGTATCGAACTTTGTTGTGTTAAAGGTAGTGTTCGGATGTTGGGCCTTTTAGTTTGTGAAACTGTCTATAGACAGACGTCATTTATTTGTCAGAAACATGTGTATGCACATGGTATGCACACTCAAAAGCATGCAAGATGTTTTAAGTACATTGCAGAATGTATTACAGTCATGTTTTACCTTAACGGCGTATAAATATGTACTGTTACATCGGACCTGCTAGAACATTCGAGAAAGCCAGTGATTGCAGTGTTTGTACGTTAGAAGTTCGAGAGCATTCTATTATTATTAGTTTTAAAGTTAGGTAGGTACAAACTCGCGACCTATTTATACAAAGACATTGTAATTTCGACCGTACGCCTCGGGCTTACGGTTCATATTTGTTTGTACAAGTAGCTAGTAATATTAATTACGTACCTACCTATCTACTTGCTGACTGTACCTACTTTTCTATTGTGTTTTTTATGACCCTCTAGAATGTTCGTGGTAATTCTGGTGTGTCTGTTGGCGAGTATAAATACACCGCTCAGGCCCGCGACCATCAGTCTTGTTTTAGCTACACAGCGAAGCGAATCGAAGTGAACTTGAAGTGCGATATCTAAGCGAATAGTGAATAGTAGTGTACTTGTAATTAAGTTTAAATTATTTTGTGATTAATAAAGTTATTGTGTTGTTTAATCGGTAGTATTTAATTTATCTCATACCCAGCTCGTAACAGTACTATAATAACATTTTTGATCATATATTGTAATTATTAAATAATTATAAAAATATAGTTCACCATCGTCATCATCATCATCAGCCTATAATGTTCCCACTGCTGGGACACGGCCTCCTCTCAATGAGAGGTAAAAATACAGTTATTTGTTACGATTACAATAAATTACATTTTTGAATTATTCAATGAGTTACTTATTATAGGTACAGCATAAGCAATTCATACATCAATTAAATTAGATTGGCTGGGATGTGTTTACACTTACCAATTATTGCAGTCTATTGTGATTAAGTAGTTGGAAATTATTTTCCCTTAATTTTGTTTTTATTTTAATTTAGTGCCACCAGGACGTTAACGTACCACGAAGAATCGCCAAACTCAAGTGGCAGTTGGCACGATACATTGCTCGCTGAACTGATGGCCGATGGAGCCGAAAAGTTCTGGAGTGGCGACCATGAACCGGAAGACGATGCGTTGGACGACCTCCTACAAGGTAGACCGATGTCATGGTGAAGGTTGCGGGAATCCGATGGATGCGAATCGTACGGGACCGGTCAATGTGGCGACACTTGGGGGAGGCCTAAGTCCAGTTTTTACGTCTTACCACTGAAATGATGATGATATTAACTGCTCGTAGATTAATAAGAACAGCCGCACGGGTCGATCTTCAAGGTTAAGCAGCGCGTGCCAAGGTCAGTCTATGAATAACATACAGTCTCCTCCGTGCCTCGTAAAGCACGTTAAGCCCGGCCCGACCGTCGGGTCTCGGCTGTCGTTTGTAGATCTTTGATAGTGGTAACAGACAGTCTGTGGCCCAAAAGTCTGTCAACCAGCCTTATTAAGGGTTATCGTATCACCCAATACTTACAAGGTTGTGGAGGTCACGTAAACAGTTGTATAGTAAGCAACGATCTATTGCAAGGCCTACGATGTGCCCCTGTCACCGTAAAATTGTCAAATTCGTTATATTGTAATATCTCTAGCGATATTGTAAAATCTCGAAATATTGTCAAATGAACATACTGCTTACAATAAAACGCATTATTTTTCGTGAAATGCATTCGATGGTAGTCAACTCACGCGGTGTGGAGGGAAGGAGGGCCCCCCCTAGCCCAGTGGTACAACTCTCATGAAAAGATATGGTACCATTCCTGAGAAATACCGATTAATATAACCTAACCTTAAAACACTTTATATTCCCCTAAAAAGCGTAGTCGACTGAGCCTCGCTTCGCTTTCCGAGTGCAGGGTTTAAAGGAACCTAACTAACCTAACGGGGTGGTGCCCCAAGTCCCGATTATGGGGGCAGAGATACTTCCGTATATTCAGTTGACAATAATTCGAGAGTTTACAATATCGCTAGAGAGAAACACGTTATATTGTAATATAATGTGTTTGAAAAATTTACGGTGACACCCCCATACTTTAGTACTAATGCTGCAATGTAACATAATAATATTGTAATACTTACCGAATGATTTGAAAAGAGTAACCATGGAGTTTCTTGCCGGTTCTTCTCCATGGAATCGACCAATAGGAACAGTGCACCTTTTTCGACGTTTTATAAGTGCCCATCTAGGCCTATGTGAAATAAAATACTTTCGAGATTGAGTCGCTCTGTTTACTCCGGTAATTCTGGTATTCAGCTGCATCTAGGTAGACTGGAAGCCGGTTAAAAGTTTCCCATAGTTGGAAATAAACTAGGCAGATGATGAAGAATTTTAACTACCATATTTACCTCTAGAATTTCTTTATTGTTTACATATCGAAAAGTAATATTGCGATATTGCAAAGAATTTCCTTTTCAAGATGCATTTTTTCAACGTTTAAAACTATGAAATTATAAACTTCTTTAAACTTTTGACTGTTAAAGTTTAGACGAAAAATATATTTCATTTAACTCAATAACTTACATACTTTGATTATGCAATAATAAAAGATCATAGATCATCTGTAGAGTAACTTATGTAGAAGTAACAGTTGCATAACTTACTAACCGTAACTCTACAATCATAATCTAAGCTGGAATAGGAACCGGATTCCCTCCAATAGCAGCGAGCGATCAATATCGCAGACATTAGCCTGTATTCGCTTCATTGCACGCATTGTGCCAACTGAACTGGTCCACTGTGACGACATCTTCTTTGAAATGGCTGATCTAGATTTAAAGAACGAATTTTGGTAATACAGATTATCATTCTATTCATCGGTCAAATTAAATTATCATACTGCGACTGAACTCTTTATTAAAACAACTAGTATTCACCCAGTAACCTAATTAGGTTCATGTTCACCGAAAAGATGACGGTCTGATTATCCAAAAACAGCTGTTTATAAACACATTTTTGCATGGGAACATGTCACAGTGGCCGCTGTTTTTAGATTATCAGACCGTTATCTTTTCGGTGAAAATGGACCTTAATATTTTAACTTGAAATCTGGGTATAGAAAGGTAACATAGTCATTGGAATTAAACAGAAAACTTCAATCAATCACTATACTTATAAGCCCTTAATCCTGAACTATTCAGTATGTTGTTTACGTTATTGTGGTACTCAAAGAATGTCTCTCAGTTCAGTGTGCCCATGTCATAGGCGATCTCTTACGTCTTCCAATGCTTCGGGTCTGTAGCATCCCTTCTGACAGATGGGACCGGCCCTGAGCTTTGAGCTTATCCTACCGAAACATAATACTTGGGAAACTTTAAAAGTATTCGACGTTACTTAAATGTACTCAAACCAGTCCCTGATAAACTTCTGTAAGTAAAAAAATGCTGTAACACCTTTTCATCTTCTTTCACAGTTCTCAAGTTCGAACTCAGGCACCTCTGATTTTTCGGATGCAAGTGCGTATTGTAAATTATCACTTGCTTCAGTGAAGAAAACTATCGTGTAAATAGCTCTGAAACCACTTTACGCATTAGACAAAAAAGACACTCGAGAAAAAAGACCTTTTCATGAATCAATAGGTCTCATAATTAATCAATAAGCCTTTGCATGACACGTATGCCTGAATTCGGATCAACTATAAAAGCAGAAAGCTCTTTCATTTTCTAATTTGATTTGATTGTGCATCTTATTCATGAGCATATCTAAGTTTTTAACCGACTTCTAAAAAAGGAGGAGGTTCTCAATTCGGATGTTTCTATTTTTTTTTTTTTTTTTTTTTTATGTTTGTTCGGGCATAACTCCGTTGCTTGCCAACCGATTTGGAAAATTATTTTTTTGTTGGAAAGGGTATTCTTTCCAAATGGTCCCATAGCCACCAAATCAGGATCTGATGATGGAATCTTGGCGAAATCGAGGGAACTCTTCAAATTTTATATGAAAACGTGTTGCGATTTTGGTATTTTCTACAACAAGTGAAGCATTTGCGTTTGATAAGAACCATTCTACCATCAGAACTAATGATGAAGCCAAGAGTCACGGAACTCCATAATGAGACAATGTACCATAGTCATGTTTGGGCTTGTTGTAATTCTAACGGTATGCACTTTCCATGTATCAAGCACATGTGAACCACAAAAAAGTTGAAAATAAAAACTTTTTTGCAAAAAATAAAACCGACTTCAAAAAAAACAAAAAAGTGAAAAATAACTTTAGCTTCTGAAGTCGGTGACAAAAAAACTAAAGCAATCAAACAAAGGTCACCGACTTCAGAAGCTAAAGTTATTTTTCACTTTTTTGTTTTTTTTGAAGTCGGTTTTATTTTTTGCAAAAAAGTTTTTTTACAAAGATACTCGCGTCGTCTCGTACCTCGAGTCGCGTTTCCGCAAATGAAATGTAAATAAGGAGGAATGTGGGGCGTACAGGGTGTCCATGTAGACGCTTTTAGGTGGATTGCTCCGATATTTCGAAGAACATAAAGTGCTGACTGAATAATTCAGTTATTATTGTATATATGCTTTAAATGTTATCTGAATTTCAACCGGTTACCGAATTGAACAAAATCAAAGTATCTGACACAAAGCATGAAAGTTGACATTCCCGGACTACATCAAAGAAATCACTTCAAGTTATTTTAAAGTACAGTTCGATAAATTCTCAAAATCAAATTCTCAAGTCAAAAATCAGCAGCTAAACTTACTAGTCAGATGACAAGGCAAAAGGATTAGTTTAATTATAGATTTTACCCTGAAATCAATATAATTCTAAATATAATTCTAAATCTGGAGAGCACATCATATTTTTATTTAGAAGCTCGCAAGAGTGCGACCAAAATGCACTGAAACGCAAACATAAAAAACGTCATCATCACTCAGGTTAAACAATTGCATCAGACCTATTTGGTAGGGGTCCACAGATGAAGGGACATACATACGTAATACTCAAAATCAATGATTTTGAAGAACTAACTAAAACAGACAAAGACTGCCAGCAAATGAGAGAAAAAACAACTGCTCAATCAAGCCAGTAACATTATATGCTCGTACGTGGCTCAGATCCTTCGTACTTTATCCCTAAACTAAACTATCTAAATCAGGAGCTCCTATATGATATTCTTGGCAGAATGACTGGCACCGCAATACGCTTACATAATCACGCAATGTTCTTATATACGCACGCAAGCCCGCAGGCCTGTCCCGGTTTAATTATCTAACGTTTTCGTATCATTTGCGAACTGCTGTTGTTGTGTTTGGTATGGCAGTTGTATCTTGTTCTTTTAGGAGAAAATTTTGCTTGAATTTCGAGTTATATTTCGAGGTTTATTATAACGATAACAGCCAGCACAGTTAGGCTCTAAAATTGTTGATAAAACAAAATGTACAGCAAAATGTTTTCTAAAATTTGAATGATTCGTTGGACATCTTAGGAGCCAGACAAATATAACGACTGCCAAAGATGGACAAATGACAACCGGGAGCTTAACGTGCTTTCCAAGGCACGGAGGAAACTCGGTATGTAAGGGTAGTCAGCCATCCACAGACCAACCTAGGTAAGCACGGCTTAACGTAAAAATCGGCCAAAACGGGCCGAATTACATATTTTGAAAAACTTAATAAAAAAACATCCAAACAGTTTTAACATCAGAATATAAAACTAAACGACAACATTAACACAAATTCCAAATTTGAATTCACATCACGCCTCCGCTATTATGTAAGGTTCTTTACCTCACATTTAATAGTTTTACGTACCCTGCAGGCAAAACCACAAACACGAAATTACTATTAAAAGGAGTATCTAGTCCAATTAACCAGTATAAACAAAACACAAACGGCAAAGTATGTTTCTCCTCTACCAGTTTATTCAAGAGAACGACAAAGCGCCCCAGGATTATCAACAGCGGAACCTATTACCAAGATAATATTAAAATTCCGTTTGTTTGTAACAAATTGAGGAAACGGAAAGGGCTCCTCTAATGAGATAATAACATTTTCCGCACAGGTGGCCCGTTTTCGGCCCTCTCGCTGTGAATATTCCAATTTACTATCTTGCGGCAACGGCCTGTGTAATCTTAAAACTTTATGGGTCAGCATGCCTGTTTATGTAAGTTTTGTGTCTGCATGTTCCACTTTAGAGGGCACCAAATTAGTTGGTGTTGGAATAGGATAGCTTCTAAATTATAACCATTTTATTTATGTATTATTACAGCGACACGTAGCGAATTCTTTGCTACGAACATGTGATGCTACGCCGTAGTCAGACCGCTACGCCGTAGTCAGACTTCTACGCCATATTATTGTTGACATAGTCGAGTCGGTACTACTCAAAATTAAACGTTATACTTAAGTAATTAAATCCTATTTTATTACTACCGTGGACAGGCAAGTACACAGTTTATTCGTCGTTGCGCAGGTTATGTACCCTCTGTTTAAGACACCAGGAAACTGTGTAACTGTGATTCACGTTCAGCGAGAAAGATGGCGCTTCTTATATGGGTCATATAAATCGCGGTAAATGATCCCGTAACTAATTGCTGAAATTAAAATAAATTGTTCCGTCCTGTCATGAAAATGAGAACGCGCAATTTTATTAAAAACGCTCTTGTTCTAGGAAAAATATATTAATAATGAATAGACTGCTGTCTTTTATTTTAATTCTTAGAAAATCTTCTTTCTGAGGACAGTAATAGGCTGATGGCCTTCGCGTTATTTTAAAAAACAGTTCACAGCCTAGTTGTTTGGCCGGACTGCAATTGGCTGGGAACCTACTACAGATAACAACCGGTCAAGCTTGAGTCGGCCTAGCGGACAAAGAATTTCGTAACACCAAACAATATGATATCAAAATCAAAATATTTTAACTTACAAAACGAGAAGGACCATGGAGAAGAACCGGCAAGAAACCCCATGGTTACTCTTTTCGGACGGCTCGAATCTATAATGGTTTTTATCATTTGGCAACGAAAACATAAAAAAAAGAATTTGCACTTTTATGTTTTTCCTTTCGGAATACATATACGTAATAAGAGTCATGATACTATGTTATTTATTCATTAATTATTTAAGGATCTCCATCAGAAGGTATACACAAAGCATTATTAGTTAATGGAAGACACAAGGTATCATGTAGGTGTACTCCTGCACCTATAGGAGACCACAGCATTCACAAAAAAGTAACAGATTAAGCCCCTAATTGACCAGTGCTATAATAAAACCAAGAATGACAAAACACAAACGAATGATTTTAGTAGAATATACTAACGTATGATATTATGTTACTTCATCAGCACAAATTTTCTACTACATCAAAACATTTCCGAAAACAAACTACTTACAAGCGCAGTTTACGTCGATTTTCGTCCAAAACGTTTCGGTACAATACTTCAGCTTTAACGGTTATACGGTTATACCGATTGCTGAACACGTAAACCGTAATTCAGTTCGCAGGTGCGCCGACAATCCGAAGACAAGTCTACACATTGAAATTTAATAAAACTTCCCTTATTCGGGCGCTTACAATTTACGGCGTGTCAGAGGAGACGCGCAGAATCTATTGTAGTCGTAGTTGAGAATATTAGTGGAGATAAATGTATGTGAGTTTTGTGATAACGTGAGGAGGGTAATGTAAAAAATTCTAAGAAACAAAAGAAAGAGGTGAATTCATTGGATTTATACTGACTGTATTTAGACTGCAGCCAATCAAAATACGGTGCGAATACAGCGAATTGACGTTGTAATACTCGTATAATACAAGTTAAAATAAAATTTAAAAATCTCCCGACACATAGGGTCTTAATTTCAAGATGTTTTTTTTTTTGGAACGAATTTTCCTTAACGCGTCTTACGAGAAGTGCTATTTAGTAGAAAATAAGTCAAGCTGTTTGTTTCATTTAATACCCATATTGAGGGAGTAATGAAAAAAAATGTATTTCGGCATTTGTGGTGGCGGCCATCTTTGATTTGAAATTTATTATAGCGTATAGTATTCTACTAGTCAAGCCCTTTCATTTGTTACCCATATTGAGGGAGTTGTTCAATAAAATATGTGATCTGCCATTTTGTGGCGGCTGCCATCTTGGACTGCTTTTTATGAAACATAGCTAAAAACACTCCTGACCAATTTACCTACCAAACAAAAAAAAAATTAAATCAAAATCGGTTCACCCGTTCGGCAGCTACGATGCCACACACAGACACGTCAAACTTCACCCCGTCTTTTTTGCGTCCCGTTATTTTTATTTGGTCTATCAAAGATTATTACAAAATCGTCCACGTCTCTACCCTGTATCTACTCGTAAAATAACCAGTTATTTTTATTTTTCGTACTCTATACTGTTGTTTACTGCCGAGCTGAGGCCTCCCATTTCACTTCCAAACCTCTCACTGGTCTGAGCGATTTTTGGTAAAGTTTGCCCCACTAACTATTATTAGTCTTAAAATACAGCCCCGGGTTTGAAAGTTATTAAAATAAAATTACTTGTATAATTTAAATAAAATAATGTGGATATTAAGGACAATATTTGCCTTTTAAGGATGTTTGTTAGATTAATCTAGCCTAAATAGAATAAACCTCTACTCCAGTTGGCTATAATCGTTTCACTTCCGAAACGATAATTATAAGTTTTAGTTGTTCATAATGTCTGCATAATAATCCAGTATAACTACGTACCTACCTCAAAGCAACTAACACAACACATGCCCTTTACCGTGTTCTAATCAAGCTAGCGAATTGCTACTAATTCATAATCAATCAGAGTAGTTCGTGCTTGTACTCGATATATCCACGTCTCGAGCTCTGTGTACCCAGCTTCAACACATCTTATCGTCATGTTTCACAGCGATTTGAACTACAGCGTGTATTTACGAATAACGAGGATTACGGATAGGTACGTGTATCGTCATAATAAGTCATCATTATTTATATATACTGCATGCAACATGATTCTTTTGGGTCTGGCCTTAATCGTTATCATATTTTTTTAATTGAATTTTAAAATTGTTTACCTACGCAGGCATATGAGAGACTCATCTGTATCTACTTACTACAAAAATCTAGGTCGAGGTATTCCTCAGAGCGCACCTATTTAAGCGCAACTAAATTATTAAACGGACTACTAGGCAAACAGAAATTAACTGGAACTTCTGGTCAATAATGTGGACCTCATGCTCAACTGCAGTCGCGATTGCGACCAAATAATTTTTAGAGAAAAAAAAATGCTAAACGAATTTCCCTTTCCTCACAAACGCACGAAAACGTTGTCGTACACCCGAATCAAATAAACATTTTACACACAAATATACATATAAACAGTCGCACGCGTGCGGCCGTACTCCCGATACCTTCCGATACAATGGCCGAACGAAATCGAAACCCCGAATCCATTACGCACTACACGTTGGCGCGTACAATTTATTTTTTGTATGAAAGCCTCAGGGGCCCGTAATGGTGAAAGTTTTTCCTTCAGAGGTAATTGTGAGGGCTGATGCAAGGCAATAAATAACCGCATTCTCAGTCCTCGGACTCTTGATTGAACTTGCTAATGAATGTAGGATAAGAAATAAGAAATTCGGATATCGAAACTCTCTTCTTCCTCTCTTGTTACACTGAAAAATGACTTAAGTTTTTATTCAATTTCGACGTCGAGTTTTCGAGAGTCGACTTGTAATTTTCTTGTAGACGATACCCCTAATTCTGATATGACATCCCTTATTTGAATTCGGAAATCGGTGTTCTTTTTTACTTGGAGCAATTTAAGGGAAACTTTTCAGGTTATATTATTTTGGAATAATTTATTGGCACTGATTGGGAGTTAGAAAAGTGTCTGAAGACGTTAAATTACTTTAACGAAACGCATTAATTACACGAAGAATATTTAAAGGATTTAAAACAAAACCCTTTACTCCATGAAATTGGTATATTTTACCTGGCATCAAACGTGGTAGATTTATTATTTTACATGTTGTAAGTGATGAAGTTAAGTCAAATCCAATTTTTGGACCTCCAAAACCCTCAGGAAAATTTTTGAACAAACCATTAATTTTCCGTACCTTTTTTGGGTTCCGTAGTCAACTAGGAACCCTTATAGTTTCGCCATGTCTGTCTGTCCGTCCGTCCTCGCTTAATCTCTGTGACCGTTAGCACTAGAAAGATGAAATTTGGTACCAATATGTGTATCAATCACGCCGACAAGGTGGTAAAATAAAAATTGGAAAAAATGTTTTATTAGGGTAGCCCCCCTATATGTAAAGTGAGAAGGAAGGAAAGGTATTTAAAATTAAAAGGGGTTTCCTGAAATAATTTTTTGATAAGGTCAATAATTTCGGAAATAATCACGCAATGTTCTTATATACGCACGCAAGCCCGCAGGCCTGTCCCGGTTTAATTATCTAACGTTTTCGTATCATTTGCGAACTGCTGTTGTTGTGTTTGGTATGGCAGTTGTATCTTGTTCTTTTAGGAGAAAATTTTGCTTGAATTTCGAGTTATATTTCGAGGTTTATTATAACGATAACAGCCAGCACAGTTAGGCTCTAAAATTGTTGATAAAACAAAATGTACAGCAAAATGTTTTCTAAAATTTGAATGATTCGTTGGACATCTTAGGAGCCAGACAAATATAACGACTGCCAAAGATGGACAAATGACAACCGGGAGCTTAACGTGCTTTCCAAGGCACGGAGGAAACTCGGTATGTAAGGGTAGTCAGCCATCCACAGACCAACCTAGGTAAGCACGGCTTAACGTAAAAATCGGCCAAAACGGGCCGAATTACATATTTTGAAAAACTTAATAAAAAAACATCCAAACAGTTTTAACATCAGAATATAAAACTAAACGACAACATTAACACAAATTCCAAATTTGAATTCACATCACGCCTCCGCTATTATGTAAGGTTCTTTACCTCACATTTAATAGTTTTACGTACCCTGCAGGCAAAACCACAAACACGAAATTACTATTAAAAGGAGTATCTAGTCCAATTAACCAGTATAAACAAAACACAAACGGCAAAGTATGTTTCTCCTCTACCAGTTTATTCAAGAGAACGACAAAGCGCCCCAGGATTATCAACAGCGGAACCTATTACCAAGATAATATTAAAATTCCGTTTGTTTGTAACAAATTGAGGAAACGGAAAGGGCTCCTCTAATGAGATAATAACATTTTCCGCACAGGTGGCCCGTTTTCGGCCCTCTCGCTGTGAATATTCCAATTTACTATCTTGCGGCAACGGCCTGTGTAATCTTAAAACTTTATGGGTCAGCATGCCTGTTTATGTAAGTTTTGTGTCTGCATGTTCCACTTTAGAGGGCACCAAATTAGTTGGTGTTGGAATAGGATAGCTTCTAAATTATAACCATTTTATTTATGTATTATTACAGCGACACGTAGCGAATTCTTTGCTACGAACATGTGATGCTACGCCGTAGTCAGACCGCTACGCCGTAGTCAGACTTCTACGCCATATTATTGTTGACATAGTCGAGTCGGTACTACTCAAAATTAAACGTTATACTTAAGTAATTAAATCCTATTTTATTACTACCGTGGACAGGCAAGTACACAGTTTATTCGTCGTTGCGCAGGTTATGTACCCTCTGTTTAAGACACCAGGAAACTGTGTAACTGTGATTCACGTTCAGCGAGAAAGATGGCGCTTCTTATATGGGTCATATAAATCGCGGTAAATGATCCCGTAACTAATTGCTGAAATTAAAATAAATTGTTCCGTCCTGTCATGAAAATGAGAACGCGCAATTTTATTAAAAACGCTCTTGTTCTAGGAAAAATATATTAATAATGAATAGACTGCTGTCTTTTATTTTAATTCTTAGAAAATCTTCTTTCTGAGGACAGTAATAGGCTGATGGCCTTCGCGTTATTTTAAAAAACAGTTCACAGCCTAGTTGTTTGGCCGGACTGCAATTGGCTGGGAACCTACTACAGATAACAACCGGTCAAGCTTGAGTCGGCCTAGCGGACAAAGAATTTCGTAACACCAAACAATATGATATCAAAATCAAAATATTTTAACTTACAAAACGAGAAGGACCATGGAGAAGAACCGGCAAGAAACCCCATGGTTACTCTTTTCGGACGGCTCGAATCTATAATGGTTTTTATCATTTGGCAACGAAAACATAAAAAAAAGAATTTGCACTTTTATGTTTCTCCTTTCGGAATACATATACGTAATAAGAGTCATGATACTATGTTATTTATTCATTAATTATTTAAGGATCTCCATCAGAAGGTATACACAAAGCATTATTAGTTAATGGAAGACACAAGGTATCATGTAGGTGTACTCCTGCACCTATAGGAGACCACAGCATTCACAAAAAAGTAACAGATTAAGCCCCTAATTGACCAGTGCTATAATAAAACCAAGAATGACAAAACACAAACGAATGATTTTAGTAGAATATACTAACGTATGATATTATGTTACTTCATCAGCACAAATTTTCTACTACATCAAAACATTTCCGAAAACAAACTACTTACAAGCGCAGTTTACGTCGATTTTCGTCCAAAACGTTTCGGTACAATACTTCAGCTTTAACGGTTATACGGTTATACCGATTGCTGAACACGTAAACCGTAATTCAGTTCGCAGGTGCGCCGACAATCCGAAGACAAGTCTACACATTGAAATTTAATAAAACTTCCCTTATTCGGGCGCTCACAATTTACGGCGTGTCAGAGGAGACGCGCAGAATCTATTGTAGTCGTAGTTGAGAATATTAGTGGAGATAAATGTATGTGAGTTTTGTGATAACGTGAGGAGGGTAATGTAAAAAATTCTAAGAAACAAAAGAAAGAGGTGAATTCATTGGATTTATACTGACTGTATTTAGACTGCAGCCAATCAAAATACGGTGCGAATACAGCGAATTGACGTTGTAATACTCGTATAATACAAGTTAAAATAAAATTTAAAAATCTCCCGACACATAGGGTCTTAATTTCAAGATGTTTTTTTTTTTGGAACGAATTTTCCTTAACGCGTCTTACGAGAAGTGCTATTTAGTAGAAAATAAGTCAAGCTGTTTGTTTCATTTAATACCCATATTGAGGGAGTAATGAAAAAAAATGTATTTCGGCATTTGTGGTGGCGGCCATCTTTGATTTGAAATTTATTATAGCGTATAGTATTCTACTAGTCAAGCCCTTTCATTTGTTACCCATATTGAGGGAGTTGTTCAATAAAATATGTGATCTGCCATTTTGTGGCGGCTGCCATCTTGGACTGCTTTTTATGAAACATAGCTAAAAACACTCCTGACCAATTTACCTACCAAACAAAAAAAAAATTAAATCAAAATCGGTTCACCCGTTCGGCAGCTACGATGCCACACACAGACACGTCAAACTTCACCCCGTCTTTTTTGCGTCCCGTTATTTTTATTTGGTCTATCAAAGATTATTACAAAATCGTCCACGTCTCTACCCTGTATCTACTCGTAAAATAACCAGTTATTTTTATTTTTCGTACTCTATACTGTTGTTTACTGCCGAGCTGAGGCCTCCCATTTCACTTCCAAACCTCTCACTGGTCTGAGCGATTTTTGGTAAAGTTTGCCCCACTAACTATTATTAGTCTTAAAATACAGCCCCGGGTTTGAAAGTTATTAAAATAAAATTACTTGTATAATTTAAATAAAATAATGTGGATATTAAGGACAATATTTGCCTTTTAAGGATGTTTGTTAGATTAATCTAGCCTAAATAGAATAAACCTCTACTCCAGTTGGCTATAATCGTTTCACTTCCGAAACGATAATTATAAGTTTTAGTTGTTCATAATGTCTGCATAATAATCCAGTATAACTACGTACCTACCTCAAAGCAACTAACACAACACATGCCCTTTACCGTGTTCTAATCAAGCTAGCGAATTGCTACTAATTCATAATCAATCAGAGTAGTTCGTGCTTGTACTCGATATATCCACGTCTCGAGCTCTGTGTACCCAGCTTCAACACATCTTATCGTCATGTTTCACAGCGATTTGAACTACAGCGTGTATTTACGAATAACGAGGATTACGGATAGGTACGTGTATCGTCATAATAAGTCATCATTATTTATATATACTGCATGCAACATGATTCTTTTGGGTCTGGCCTTAATCGTTATCATATTTTTTTAATTGAATTTTAAAATTGTTTACCTACGCAGGCATATGAGAGACTCATCTGTATCTACTTACTACAAAAATCTAGGTCGAGGTATTCCTCAGAGCGCACCTATTTAAGCGCAACTAAATTATTAAACGGACTACTAGGCAAACAGAAATTAACTGGAACTTCTGGTCAATAATGTGGACCTCATGCTCAACTGCAGTCGCGATTGCGACCAAATAATTTTTAGAGAAAAAAAAATGCTAAACGAATTTCCCTTTCCTCACAAACGCACGAAAACGTTGTCGTACACCCGAATCAAATAAACATTTTACACACAAATATACATATAAACAGTCGCACGCGTGCGGCCGTACTCCCGATACCTTCCGATACAATGGCCGAACGAAATCGAAACCCCGAATCCATTACGCACTACACGTTGGCGCGTACAATTTATTTTTTGTATGAAAGCCTCAGGGGCCCGTAATGGTGAAAGTTTTTCCTTCAGAGGTAATTGTGAGGGCTGATGCAAGGCAATAAATAACCGCATTCTCAGTCCTCGGACTCTTGATTGAACTTGCTAATGAATGTAGGATAAGAAATAAGAAATTCGGATATCGAAACTCTCTTCTTCCTCTCTTGTTACACTGAAAAATGACTTAAGTTTTTATTCAATTTCGACGTCGAGTTTTCGAGAGTCGACTTGTAATTTTCTTGTAGACGATACCCCTAATTCTGATATGACATCCCTTATTTGAATTCGGAAATCGGTGTTCTTTTTTACTTGGAGCAATTTAAGGGAAACTTTTCAGGTTATATTATTTTGGAATAATTTATTGGCACTGATTGGGAGTTAGAAAAGTGTCTGAAGACGTTAAATTACTTTAACGAAACGCATTAATTACACGAAGAATATTTAAAGGATTTAAAACAAAACCCTTTACTCCATGAAATTGGTATATTTTACCTGGCATCAAACGTGGTAGATTTATTATTTTACATGTTGTAAGTGATGAAGTTAAGTCAAATCCAATTTTTGGACCTCCAAAACCCTCAGGAAAATTTTTGAACAAACCATTAATTTTCCGTACCTTTTTTGGGTTCCGTAGTCAACTAGGAACCCTTATAGTTTCGCCATGTCTGTCTGTCCGTCCGTCCTCGCTTAATCTCTGTGACCGTTAGCACTAGAAAGATGAAATTTGGTACCAATATGTGTATCAATCACGCCGACAAGGTGGTAAAATAAAAATTGGAAAAAATGTTTTATTAGGGTAGCCCCCCTATATGTAAAGTGAGAAGGAAGGAAAGGTATTTAAAATTAAAAGGGGTTTCCTGAAATAATTTTTTGATAAGGTCAATAATTTCGGAAATAATCGCTCCAAAAGTAAAAAACAATGTGTGTGTGTCCCTCTAACTTTTGAACGTTTAGAAAATATGAAAAAAATCTGAAAAGTAGTACTTAATAAGGACTTTCTAGGAAAACCATTTTGAACTTGGATGAAAACAACAGTTTTTTTACAAAAAAGACAAAAAGTTATACAAAATAATTTCTAAACTCATAAGTGGGAACACTTATTGTGACAGACGGGAAACTACGGAACCCTACACTGAGCGTGGCCCGACACGCTCTTGGCCGGTTTTTAGTTTTTGACAAAACTATTTCATCAGAACTACCGGTTTATGATAACAAACTCTTTTCTTCTTTAAATCACAAATCAATACCGTGCATGGCCGTATGTACACATAAATATATGTGAAGTAGGTAAAAATGTTAATGTAATTATTATTCCAATCAGAACCGTCGCCAAATATTCTCTCAACAACAAACAGAGTACGCTAACAAAAACATTAGAAGATACAAGGAAAACCCGATAACAAGCTCAAACCGAATGTACAAATAAAAATAAAAAAACAACATTAAAAACACGCATCTTTGAAAGCAAATATCAAAGGCAAACTCCGTCGGCCGAATCGGATGTAGTTATCAATAATTCCGTTCAAGATATGCATTAAAAAATGTCTAGTCGATACGTCAAAGGGAGCTCTGTTTTGTTAACAAAGTGAGTTCGTGATCTGGAAGCCAATGAGACGGCCAAACCCTTGTTTTCAATAAAAACAACTCACTTTCAACTGTGTCCACGCTTGGGAATCTTGCCAATGTGACACAAGACACAGTATTAATATGGAACAGTGAGAAAACCTCGGAAATGTTTCACTTATGTGGTAAGTTTGGGCTTCCTAAGGGAGGCTTTTAGGAGACGTGGATGGACTCTGGCAGCAGAGAGCAGGTGCGGCAGTGATAGTGCTGTTAGAAAGTGTTTGCAGTATGCAATGGGTACTGTCCATAAAGTTTGGAACTACTTTGGGCCACTTTATGGTCAAAAGCACAGGATTCCTACTTCCTACCCAAATGTAGATTCATAAGTAGGTACATAAACGAGGTAGTCATTATGACATTTATTAATCATTGGCCTTACTTTAGTTGTGTTGTTGTAGTGTTTAGTTAGGTTGCTTGCATATCTGTACATTTTTCCTTGAACATTTTACCCGAACAGATTTGTACCGATCTTTGTTTGTCCCGGAAACCGGTATCTTATTGCAAGCACCCTTTCATACAAATATATGTACCTTCTTGACATCAAACCCGTGTGTGCTATTAACTAGGTATAATAGAGGTGTTTAAACCAAAAGCCTGCACTGCCTGCCTATCTCTCACCCCCCAATCAAATAGAGCACAAAATATTGTGAATTTCAATTAGTTTGAGAACAACCCCTTTTGCGGGGTCACGTCACGTTGTACAAAAGGACAACGCGGACTCCCGTTATTCTATGGTCGGCCAATTAAATATAGGACTACGGTTCTACAGTGGTCTCTTCAAATATTCAAGGTAACTAAGAAATAAGGTTTTTGAAAAATAAAAATTGCGGCAACTTTGCCAAGAAATATATTTCGTGATCTTCAATTTTTCTGAATTCGGTAAGGGAATCTTTCTACATGTTTTCTATAAAGACGACGTAGTTCACTGTTACGAAGTTGAACAAGCATGTTGCCTGAGAAGTTTAAAAGTAGCCTGAAAGGCAGAGTGGTCTGTCCATTTCCCATCGGCTTAAAATGCACTATGTTTACGAAAAGTATTAACTCTGTAGGGTCAAAAATCTTACTGAATGTTCAGTACAAAATTCCTGACCCAAAGATTACTGATGATGCGAAAAATCATCAAAGCCCTTTATACACTCTTTTACGAAGCAATTCTAGAAAGTTTTGTGTTTTTTTACATATGCTTAAAATTAGTTTTTATCATAAAATAAAAACCACTCATTTCGCTCTATTTGGCCCGCAGTGACTAACGTTACAACCAGTTCGTAGTGCAAGCAAGAATTTTATTTTAACAGTATTTCACAGTACCCAGTCCAGTACTCAGTCTAACCAGCAACAACTTTACCCATATAACTCGTAATAAGCACTGAAAACATTGCCCACTGTGACAGAGCCCCGAAGCGACTAGATAAAATTGCATCGGATTAATTTGCCTACCTGTTCGAACGATGCGACCCCTGTCCCTGACAGCCTTTGTGGGGAAATATGGACTTCATTACGCATATACATATCGGGGGCTATTATGGGCCAGGAATTAATATGGCGTTCTGATTTGACCTTTACTTTTTGATTACTTTTATATTGGGTTGCGCAAGGCTGGGATAAGTATTCTTTGGCTTATTTTTCTTCTGTATTTGCCCAATTTGATGCGTTATAACGGTAACAGCTTTTTTAAGTGGTATTATTTTGTGATAACATGATGCGGCTCTCTTGTGCTATTGTTAGCACAAGTCCGACAGAGCTGTCATCATCTACAAATACAGAAAAACAGCACCTGAAAATATCGAAATACTAACGTTATATGTATTCAGTCAAATATAATTAATACTTATTAGGCTAATGAAAAACCTTTACTAGATAATTCAGAAGAAATCAAAACATTATACCGTTGCAAAAGGCTGTGAATTATCTCATCATCATTTTTCAATGGTGACTGGCGGTAAAAGGTTACAACCTAGTAGTATTTTAAGGACCATAAAAAGAACCATATTTATCTCATCAATCATCAAATAACTAACAAATTTCCTAACTTTGTATCACACCAATTACAGCATCTTCAAACTAATCCAAAGAAGAATAACCAGACACAAGTGATCTGTTGGCAATACAATAGTTTGTCATAACAACCGACCATCTTTGTCCACGCGAAAATATTGCCCAACTAAGGCAATAACGAGCAGTGTTAGTTGCCAACTTTGCCCAAGTTTTACCAACTATTTTTGTCCGTCATAATAGCCCGAGTTCAGGCGATCTGCTGTTTTCATTCGGACTGTCTTTATTCCGTTTTTTTTCCTTTTATAGCAGAATAAAAGTGGTGTTAAAGTTTCTATTACGTGTTTGGATTGGGCGATTGACACTTTCTTGTTTTTATTTTTTTACTTTTTAGTTTAGTTTGTTGCTGAGTTTTCAATGAGACTTTAATTTGAATGAAAATTGCTTTAGTAAGGGAGCAAGTTTAACAGTTGTTTATTGTTTATTTTAAAATCGTTTGGTAGGAAGACGGGCTTCATTGTTCTGTTAAAAAGAACTTGCCTAATGTTTTCTTTCAATTGCAGTTTGGAATAAGTCTATGTCCGACAACTTTATTAGGACGGTTCTTTTTATCAACCGTTTTCTTTATCAATTCAAGTAAATTGTCTACGTAGAAGTAACAAATCGCACATATTTATCTAGTAACATAACATCACGCCTGAAATCCAATGAAGAGCCTAGGTAAAGCTTTAAAAACATACCCATCTTCAACTATAGGTACCTACTTACAGTTACTTCCAAAGAAACATCTTCACAAAAAAACAAAACTGCTCGTTCAACGACCCCTCAAAATCCAATAAGCAGAAATCCACAACAAACTGCGATCAGTGAGCAACTGAACCCAACAATAGTCAGCAGATATGGAACTTCCGTGCTATTGAACAGCTAACATATCGAACTGCCGTAAAAAGTGGACATTGTCCTCATAAAGACGGATAACCGATATCGATATTAGAGACGATACCGGAACGATTCCATTTCGGGTTATTGCGATATTAATATCGTTGTTTTGTCTAGTTCATGAAATAAAGTTTAGGATTAATATTAAGGATCAGATACTTTATTGTTATTTAGAAACTATGGCTTTCAAAAGAAAGGTCTTCTTAGAGAATGGTTAAAACAATGATAATAAAACTATAGGTACTTAGTCCTATTCGTAATAGAATTTAAATTAATGCAGGGATCTGTATTAATGGAATAGCGGACTAAATAATTTCCTTTTTCATTGTAGACAGTGAGAATGTATGAATCAGCCGGCGATAGATGAGACCACGAGGAGACTTTGCTAATTTTAAACAAAATCATATCATCATATTCTTGCCCTTGTCCCTATTCATTTGGGTCAGCATGTCTTCTTCTGATGTAGGTACTTCTCTATTATCTACTCCTCATCTCATCAGACACGTCATTTCTAGTTATACAGGGTGAAATTGAATAGATGCGACAAATTTAAATATACAATAATACGTGTTGTCAAGAAAATGTATAAAATATAAAATTAAAAAATAATTGATCAGTGCTACGAAAACCGTTAAAATAATAAAAGTATCAACAATCTTGCCGACTCATCGCAGTGCTCAATATAGCGGTCATATACCTAAATTTGCCTTAATTTTTCTTATTTATTTTGCATATTACTGGAATACCGATAATTCGTACTTAACTAAAGTTAGTAACATCAATGGACCTTTTGAAAACGATTTTTTTAACGATTTAGATTGTAGAAAAAACCGTTTATAATTACTATATTACTGTAACTGAAGCTCCGATTTCATTTTGTCGCATTAATTAAAATTCACCCTGTATAAATCTTTATGCAGTGCATCGTTTTTTCGATCTTCCTCTACTCCTCTTTCATATACTCAGAACTTTCCTCACGACATTTTTTTCATTCCTCCGCATTAAGTATTACAGCCACATCAAATATTCGAAGTTATTGACGACCCGAATGGCGTAGTGGTAGTGACGCTGTCTTACGTTCTTAGGGTCCTGGGTTCGAATCCCGGTAGGAGCAAATGTTTATGTGATGAGCATGGACATTTGTTTCCGAGTCATGGATGTTTATATGTATAATAAGTATGTATTTACAAACAAAAAGGTATATATGTAGTATATCAACTATCTAGTGTCCACGACACAAGCTTTGCTTAGTGTGGCACTAGGTGGCGCTGTGTGGTAATGTCCAGCGATATTTATATTTATTTATTTATTTAAATATACCAACTCCCACTCCCTCCTGCAGAAAGAAGACCTGTATCCCAGTACCTAGTGGGAACATTATAGCCTAATAATGCGGCGGCCAACTACACGTTTCATTGAGCGCGTCCCAATTTTTTTACTTTTCTACGATGATTTTCAGCAAAACTATGAAAGATCTTTTTATATCAAACACTTTTATTATAACGAAAAACATCGCCATCCAGAACAAAGAAACAATGACGTCATCATTGGCCAGGTGTGCCCAGCCTTCCATAATCCCTTACACGACACCCGCGGGACCGGAGCCTTCTCAGAAATTTCTTCCGCCATATTTTTGTTGGCTCTTACAACATTTGACGCGTTTAAATATAACGTCACGTCCAAGCTGACGCGAAGTGTTTGATTTATAATGTTGTATTCTTAGACCCACGTCACTCGATTTGTACAATAAATAATCGTTTCTCCGTGACAAGTAACGGGGCAGGATATTTGTTGTTGCGCCCTGAATACAAAGGGACTGGTTAGATGGTGAAGTCGGAAAGGCTTTTAAAAAGGGTAGGGAATTTTCAGGTGAAAAATTTGTTGGTGTCTGCTAAGGTTAGTAAGACTCTTGTTAATTAACCTGACTATGAAAGTAAAAAACTTTTTTTGCAAAAAATAAAACCGACTTCAAAAAACAAACAAAAAAGTGAAAAATAACTTTAGCTTCTGAAGTCGGTGACCTTTCTTTGATTGCTCTAGTTTTTTTGTCACCGACTTCAGAAGCTAAAGTTATTTTTCACTTTTTGTTTTTTTTTGAAGTCGGTTTTATTTTTTGCAAAAAAAGTTTTTATTTTTCACTTTTTAGTGGTTCACATGTGCTTGATACATGGAAAGTGCATACCGTTACAATTACAAGAAGCCCAAACACGACTATGGTACATTGTCTCATTATGGAGTTCCGTGACTCTTGGCTTCATCATCAGATCTGATGGTAGAATGGGTCTTATCTAACGCAAATGCTTCACTTGTTGTAGAAAATACCAAAATCGCAACACGTTTTCATATAAAATTTGAAGAGTTCCCTCGATTTCGTAAGATTCCATCATCAGACCCCGACTTGGTGGCTATGGGACCATTTGGGAAGAATACCCTTTCCAACAAAAAAAGAATTTTCCAAATCGGTTGGCAAGCGACGGAGTTATGCCCGAACAAACATAAAAAAAAATAAAAAAAATAGAAACATCCGAATTGAGAACCTCCTCCTTTTTTAGAAGTCGGTTAAAAATCAGTTCAGGTAGTCAGTCATACCAAGAGGTATCGTTCCCTGTACTAACTGGGTTGCGGGGGTCAGCTCCAGGTAAAATACTAGTATTCAGCTGCATCCGGTTAGACAGGAAGCGGACGCCAACATAGTTGGGAATAGGTGTCGCAGATAAATAAATAAATATCGCTGGACATTACCACACAGCGCCACCTAGTGCCACACTAAGCAAAGCTTGTGTCGTGTACACTAGATAGTTGATATACTTTTTATTTTATATATATATATATATATATATATATATATATATATATCATATTATACATATATATATAAATATATTTTATGTTGATGTAAGTCAAAATCGTTAATTGCTATGGGTATTAACTTTCATTATACTCGTAGTATGTAAATCTGACCACTGTACTCGTAAGCTTGTTCGAAGAGTTCTACTGAGAAAGAATTAATGGTGACAATTATGTATTTTAGTTAACAAAAGTTTTTCTTTTTTGGTGATCACTGAGTTTAACCGTAACTAAACCTAACTGTATATTTTTTCTTGCCGAGCTTCAAATCGTAGTAGTAACTTAGACGAAAGAGACTACTTTAAGAGGATTGCGGAAGTGTTTTCTTATGTCCGTTTTCACAACTTTAAATACCATGAGATTTTTTGTTACTGTCATATTTTTTATAGAAACGTAGGTAGTTAGGTCGTTTGTATAAAAAGTCGGACAAGTTATAATAATATATACCTGCTTGTACAACAAGATTCATAACATAACCTCTTTCTTTATTTTACTGCCGAATCACAATCACAAATGTTACGAATATGTCTGATCACCTACAACTAATTGTGCAATAATGGAAACCCTTATCGCACACCTGATCCGAACGATGTAATACTAAGAAATCATTTTCTCATTAGCACGGCAATCCCGTGGTGGACGAATCTTTCGTCCATTAGGATGTACCTGAACTGGGGAAACTGTAAATGAATAGTTTTGGGAATATTTGTTACAATACGTGTTGTTATTTGTGAATATTAGATGTAGGCGTCGCGGGATATTATATTATTGTGATTATTTTACGTAACTTTCTGCTGGTTAAATTCCTGGGCTGAAAATATGTAATAATAAATGTCGCTGGACATTACACACAACACCATCTAGTGCCACACTAAGCAAGGCTTGTGTCGTGGTCACCAGACAGTTGATATACTACATATTTACTTTTTGTTTTTAATACATACTTATTATACATATAAACATCCATGACTCGGAAACAAATGTCCATGCTCATCACACAAACATTTTCTCCTACCGGGATTCGAACCCGGGACCCTAAGAACGTAAGGCAGCCTCACTACCGCTGCGCCATTCGGGTCTTATATTTTCTTATATACAGTGTGTAAATGTGGAAGTAGCTCTAACTGTTTGTCTGCAACCTTTTCACGCCTTATCAACTGAACAGTTTTCGATTTAGAAAGTTAGGTATATCTTCTGAACAGTTTTTATAAAGAACTGCTTCTGCCCACGACTTCGTTCGCGTGAATTTCCCGCTTGCAACATTTCTTATTGCTGCTTGGCTCCTATTGGTCATAGCGTAATGTTATATAACCTATAGTTTTCCTCGATAAATGGACTATCCAACACAAAAATAATTTTTCAATTCAAGCCTGTAGTTCCTGAGATTAGCGCGTTCAACCAAAAAACAAACAAAGAAACTCTTCTGCTTTATAATATTACTAGCTGACCCACGCAACTTCGTCTGCGTCACATAAGAGAAAAACTAAAGCATAAAAATCCCCGTTTTTGCAACATTTTTCATTCCTGCCCCGCTCCTAATCATTGTAGCGTGATGTTATATAGCCTAAAGCCTTCCTCGATAAATGGACTATCCAACACAAAAAGATTTTTTCAATTCGAGCCGGCAGTTCCTGAGATTAGCGCGTTCAACCAAAAAACAAACAAACAAACTCTTCTGCTTTGTAATATTATTAAATTAAATATATAGTATGAATAATAATTTGTATTATTCCGGTAGTCAGTGCCACGGGAACATACCTAATGTTTCCGTGGCACAGCAATCGGTCTGAAAACTTGGTTCCGCACACAAGCATAATACGGCTTTAAATTGGTTTTTTATTTTACGATGACAAGAAAAGTAGGGTGAAGTAAGTTGTATTAATATTAATGGTGCAAACGAAACTAATTTGGCTCATCTGCACCATTAATGGTGCAGATCAATGGTGCAAATGGTACGACGGGAATAAAATGCCAAACTATGGGATCCACAATTCTATAGGTACTTACCTATAACAGTATTACCTTTCTATACTTAAAATTTAGCCACGTAACTAAAACCACGATGGCAAAAGCGATGAGAAAAACATATCATCTAAAACTCACAAGTCAAACTCCTAAACTAGTACTCAGATAAATTCTATGCCGCAAAACCTACTTTCGAACTTAAGACTAATAACAATACAAATAAAAAATGTTCCTTCGTCGAAAGATTTTTAATTTCTTCGCCAAAGTTCGCAGACGGCGTTTTGTCAGGATTTCCATCGGTTTAGTGGGACCACAAGGTTTTCTGAGTAAAACCAACTATTTTTCTTGGTAGCGACTTTTCCTGGATAAAAGAAAACTTGCTCTAACTAAGCGAAGGAAGATTGCACTTATTTATTTCAAGCAGTTATGTATAGTCGACACCTGCATTCATTTTGCTGGTATTTTTAAAACGAAGCTGTATTTTTAGGTGTTTCTTGAGTTTTAGTGCCATTTAAGATATTAGGAAAGGTGAGATAAGAGTCAGATGTTTCAGTTTCAGACTGCTGTATGTCTCACTGTTGTACTGGTTAAAACTAAAAAAAATGCTGTTTACGACTTATGACGTTTTAAAAAAAACTACTGACTAGATCTCGTTCAAACCAATTTTCGGTGGTAGTTTACATGATAATGTATATTATATTTTTTTTTTCAGTTTTGTCATTCTTTTATTTTAGAAGTTACAGGGGGGGGACACACATTTTACCACTTTGGAAGTGTCTCTGGCGCAAACTATTCAGTTTAGAAAAAAATGATATTATAAAACTCAATATCATTTTTGAAAACCTGTCCATAGATACCCCACACATATGGGTTTGATGAAAAAAAAGTTTTTGAGTTTCAGTTCTAAGTATGGGGAACCCCCAAAATGTATTGCTTTTTTTTCTATTTTTATGTGAAAATCTCAATGCGGTTTACATAATACATCTACGTACCAAGTTTCAACAGCCTAGTTCTTATAGTTTCGGAAAAAAGTGGCTGTGACATACGGACGAACAGACAGACAGACATGACGAATCTATAAGGGTTTCGTTTTTGCCATTTGGCTGTGAACCCTAAAAACCGGCCAAGTACGAGTCAGTCTCATGTATGAAGGGTTAGGGTTAGTAGGGGAGTTGATATTTGTTGTTCTGTGATGTCTTATACACAATCTGTGAGAATTTCAACTGTCTTCCTATTACGGATGAGATGAGGTACAGTCACGTCTAATAGTATGTATACACTTTCCTTAATATTATAGCTATTTTCACGAGAAATAACGATTGTAACTAGGAAATTGGATCTTTTTCATAAAAAATATGAGTTCCAGAATACTATGTACGTAATAACATTAAATTTTAATCAGTAAATTAGGAGAAACACAATTTAAAAATTCTTAAGTGTTTACATATTATTAGGCGTGACTATACATCCTGCTGAAAGACAAACGGTAAGACGGACGGGGTATTGAACCCTGAAAAACATAAGAAATTATTGATATAAAACCTTTTTCTCATCTTACCAACTAAAAGTTTTACTGAAAGTTTCGAAAGAAAATAAAACCAACTAAATTAACGACTTCTAATTACACGACTCAGAAAACTGTAAGACCTCTACTTACACAAAATAAATCCTCAACTAGCCAGTCCTATAACAAGACCTCAAAAAAATCTAACAACGCAGAAAATCTAGCTTACAACCACAATGGATCCGTTCTTAAACCAGGAGTACTAGGACCCCATTCAAAGACAGAAGGCTTAACAGCCCAGCAAAATGCAAAGTTAATTTTAATGCAGCCCCATCTCGTTATCTCGATGGTCGATGCTTCTAAAAGGATTGCCTTGATCTTCAAGCAAGGCAGCGTAATATGGAAGTCAACTTCGGCGACCAAGTTGGGACAACATGCGGGCAAGTTTGCCCAAGTCTGAAAGTTACAATCGGTAATGTATTGAGGGCCAATTAATAATTAAGGGGGAAAAGTTTTGCTGTTTTTGACGACAAATATTGCTGGGGAGTTTTGAAGAGGGGAGGTTTTATTGGCTGACTTGATTATCGAAATAAGAAAAGGTGGTTGTTAAAGTCCGGGTACGTAGAAGTTATGTTACGGACCCGTAAATCTGTTCTTCTAACCTTAACGAGACGGAGTAATAGAAAAGTAGGTTTCTCTGTGAAACCTCTCATCATCATCATCATCATTACAACCCACAGACGTCCACAGCTGGACATAGGCCTCCCCCAAGTGTCACCACATTGACCGGTCCCGCGCGACTCGCATCCAACGGATTCCCGCAACCTTCACTAGGTCATCGGTCCACCTAGTGGGAGGTCTTCCAACGCATAGTCTTCCGGTTTGCAGTCGCTACTCCAGAACTTTTCGGCCCAATCTGCCATCCGTTCTGCGAGCAATGTGTCCTGCCCACTGCCACTTAAGTTTGGCAATAAAGATACCTATTTATGTACCATTGGTAAGTCTTACTTTAACTTTATACCTTTAGTCCCTTTTAAAGCACTTTGAAGCTCCTCAATGAACAAAATGACGACCCGAATGGCGCAGCGGTAGTGAGGCTGCCTTACGTTCTTAGGGTCCCGAGTTCGAATCCCGGTAGGAGCAAATGTTTATGTGTTGAGCATGGACATTTGTTTCCGAGTCATGGATGTTTATATGTATAATAAGTATGTATTTACAAACAAAAAGTATATTATGTAGTATATCAACTATCTGATGACCACGACACAAGCCTTGCTTAGTGTGGCACTAGACGGCGCTGTGTGTAATGTCCAGCGATATTTATTTATTTATATTTATTTAAAATCTAAATAAAATGCCAGTGCCCTCTCCATACAATCTAACCTCGTAAGAACGCAATGCTAATCCCTCTGCCGCTATTATATTCTCATTGCGAGCCGTTTTTACTCGCTGCATCCAGTACGTCAGCTCAGCGTATAATTAAAATACTCGTGATACCGGACGAATTGAATCGTACAGATTCTTTATACTAAAGTAGGTATTTGATTTAGGTCTCGTGTTTTTATTTCTGAGCTAGATTTAGAAATAAGTCTGGTATTCACCGAAACAATGGTAATCGTTTATGCTAGAACTGTAAAGAGAGGTTGGTTATTGTTTTTTTTTTATGGTTTATTAATTATCTGTAAATGTTATTCTGATTATAAATATTACGAAATGAAATCGTCGGTCGCAGATAGAGTTTCTTTTGCAGAATAGGCAAAGAACTGTGAAACTAGTGGCGCCTGATCCAAACATGGACACACACATTACATCCCAAGATGTTGACCTCATTGGTTAGATTGGGACTCGTAGTTCGTGATGAAATATTTAATTATAATGAGAGTGCTAATTCATCGGAGCTCGCGCGCGGTCTTTAGATATGTGGCTTCCCTAACAGCCAGCATCTGATTAAAAAAAGAGACAATGGATGAAGATCTTAAAAAGCTCATGACAGTTACAGTGACTTAGTATATCTATCGAAATATTGAAATAGTAAGAACATTTTTAATGATACGGACGAAGATGAACTCGGCAAAAATGATGAATTAAAAGCTTCGAAGAAAAATCTATTGAAAGAAAAGCCTCCACCAAATGTAGGCAAAGTTATCACACGAAAACGAAGTGCAAAATTAAGAAAACATTATACTCACGTTACTTACTTTTAAACGGTAAGTTTGATACGAGTTGAAAAACTAAACTCGAAAAAGAAAAGCAATTGTGAAAGTTTTACCAATTTGCGAGAATAAAGTGAATTTCAATCAAAGTTGTTTGAAACACAAACTAAAAGAGTTGCGGAGTACAGCGCACACCTTCGACAAACACCGCCAGCTTCCAATCAGATAAGGTGCGCTGCTTGTGTTCCCACATTTTCAGAGAGAATTCATGAGAGAAAATGTATGCTTATTTTTAGGTAAGTACTGAACATTGGTGTTATTGTGCATGGTGAGGAGAAAAACCACTTTATTTTTGGTAACTTAAGTATGTCATAAGTACGAGAGTCGATATAGTATACAGGGTGTAAACCACCTCATCACGAAGCCGTCAACCAAGCATTCGGTACATCAAACTAAGTAATTTTACGCAAAAATTAAAGCTGGGAAACAACTTTTTTTTTTGAGGTTATAAATCATGTTTTGTGGTATAACTCAACGTAACGCACTTAAGAGCGGGCCTAACGCCAGGAAAAAATCTGATTTCCCCCGCGCGTCTCGTCACACCCGCATTAGTGCGTTTATCAAACACGGGGCGGCGCCACGATGCGCGACGCGCGGGACCGAACTCGCGTACCTACTTGATGTCATTGAGCTGAGTATATGCAACATAGATAGATGAAACCACTTTCTTTTCTATTTTTTTTTAAGTTAATTTTTAACACCTTCAATGCATTCCTATGTTGTTTGTGTGTCGTGAAAGAAAAGTTTTAAGTAGGTACTCTATTTCATCTTTGTTTTCTTAATATTAGGTTTTTATTGTAGACTTCGGATAGTGGAATGCATTTATTCACTATAATTTTTGGGCAAGTAATTATGGAAGCGGCTTTTATCAACATTAATTCCAGAAATTCCGGGAATGCATAATTAATAGGATACAATGGTTGGAAGCGAATTCTTAAATATGTGGTATAATTTTTTTTGGCAAACCGGGATATCTTGACCTTTTTTACGCCATTTTGGTAGGTCCTCCTACTCTATCTACTGATCTACTTTTCGACATTAATTAGCATTTGATTCTGTACGGAATATTAAAAACGTTGCAGGTACCTATACATTCCATTCTATAATCAGAACTCTAAATTGGTTTTTAATTTGGCTACAAATAAGAAACGATCGTAAGAAGTATCGTATAATCATCATAATATTTGTTTATTTGGCTATTTTCTTGGACATACAGGTGCAATAATAGAATGTAATAATTTAAGCGCAATTATTGACCTTCATGAATTGCAAGCAACTGTTTACATAAAAACTTGAAAGCAAATATTATACATCTTACAATTTAATAAAAAAGCGACCAAGTGCGAGTCGAACTCGCCCATGAAGGGTTGAAGCAGCAACTCAAATATGAGTTGATTGAATATAAGGTAAATTACAGTTTATGACGTATTAAAAAAACACTTACTAGATCTCGTTCAAACCACTTTTCGGTGGAAGTTTACATGGTAATGTACATCATATATTTTTTGTTTTATTATTTTCTTATTTTAAAAGTTACAGGGAGGGAACACGTTTTTTACCACTTTGGAAGTGTCTCTCGAGCAAACTATTCAGTTTAGAAAAAAATAATACAAAAACTTCAATATCATTTTTGAAGACCTATCCATAGATACCCGACGGAATGAGTTTCAGTTCTAATTATGGGGAACCCTTAAAGTTTATTCATTTTTTTATATTTTTGTGTGAAAATCTTAATACGGTTCACAGAATACATCTATTTACAAAGTTTCAACAGCATAGTTATAGTTTCGGGAAAAAATGGGCCATAAAGGTTCCGTTTTTTACCATTTTGCTACAGAACTCTAAAAATACTTACTATTTGCGTGAAACACTCTTGTCGTTATGCAACTCCAGCTTCGTAACGTTACTACTCAAGGAACCACCTATTTTGTTTTTTAAATCATTACTGAAAATAATATAATACGAACAAGTAAAATTAAATCTAAAATTTAAAAATAATTGATTATAGTTAAGTTCTAGGAACCAGTCATCACTCCACTTTCCGTGTCTCATTTTGTTAGCTAATATTCCTTATTCCCTTTGAATATAGTCATTATTGTACTAGTCAAAATCTTTCATTTGATACCCATATTGAAAAAAGGGAATTCGCCATTTTGTGGTGGCGGCCATCTTGGATTGTAAATTTATCATAGTAAGTATTCTACTAGTCACGCCCTTTCATGTGATACCCATATCGAAGGAATTGTGAAAAAAATATGTAAGTAATCCGCCATTTTGTGTCGGCGGCCATCTTGGACCAATTTTCATCAAACATAGCTAAGAACAATCCCGACTAATTCCCCTTTCTAATAAAAAATAAAATCGTTTCATCCGTTCGGATGCTACGATGCCACAGACAGACACACACACACAAACACACGTCAAACTTATAGTACCACGTCGTCTTTGCGTCGGGGGTTAATAAAGGAACTTTAGTAAGCACGACAGGTGGTCAAGCTATACACAACCAGTTTATGCAGATCTCTCATTGGACAAAAAATGTATACATAGTGAGGCCACGTTATACTGGAAATGTAAAAAAATACTTAGCCAGAGTATTGTAAATAGGTATTCATCATTCTTTATGAAAACCTAGGCGCATACATAAGGTATGTGAGATTTCGGTAGTAGGCAAAGATAGAGGTACTTCTCTTGTGATAAATTTTGGTAATTATTCAAATTATTTTCGACCTCGATGGTACTACCGACAGAACTATCAACAAACTCGATCACTCGATTTACATTATTTTCTGGGAACTGATACCTGAAACAAGCGAGTGTTCGGAATCACATTAAAAAAAATGTTAAAATGAACTTTACTGTCATAAACATAGAGTCCATTTTAAGTTAAAGTTAGTTAGTTTTTTAACGTGATTCATATTAATTATGATTGTGCTAAAGCGGCCATTTTATGACCCCCGTCTATTTTAAATCTTTACTAGCCGACCCGACCTACCTACTACCTACCTTCTACCTACTACCTACCTTCTACCTACGTACTACCTACCTATATCTACTACCCACCCACTACTTTCAAGTAATAATAACACATAAGTACAAGTAATAAAAAAATCCTACCACAACTTTATTAATTTATAATAATATACCTACATAATAGTTAATTCGTACGGGTTGTATCAGCCGAAAGACGTCCACTGCTGGACACCAGGCCTCCCTAAAGTGTCGCCACATTGACTGGTCAACGGCGACTCGCATCCAACGTTGTATGTAATTATCATAATTTCACACAAAAACAATACACGATCGAATCAATCATCCGTTTATTTTGAGTTTACTATGCGCTTAGGCACGTAAAAAATACATAAGTACTTTCGACTACGGCAATCAGCCATACATTGAGCGTTTAACTGCTTTACTTCTCGCTACTTCCGTTTTGCTATTGTATTTTTCTTGTTAGCCATGTTATTCAACAAAAAACTAGTAATATTATGAAAATAATAAGGGCGGCTGGGCGCGGATTAAAGTGACATAGACTACCCGTCTCAACAGAGCGAGGGCTACTGATCGGTGAAACAAACTGATGTCTACAGCTCGCGTCCCGCGAGACGGAAGACGGCGCATTTCGCGGATTAAAAATGTAGTAAGCGCCAAATTCTTTCGAGTCTATTATCTCTTAAAATTTAACATATTTTGATAATTTTCTCAGAGTCAGCCCTAGGTTAAACATGAGTGATAATATTTATGTAGTTTATGGTTCAGTAATATGCACCAAAATAGAATACAAACCAAAATTGTTGAAAATTAGAGGTAACTTTGTGACGATTTTCTATCGAGAAAATTTTACCCTATTATGTTTTTGCTCAGACCCAACCCTCACATTTATAATCAAGTTTCCTGACATATTTTTTTTTTCTAATTTGAACATGATTTCCTACTCTAAAAATCAAATCTAAGATTGAAGATTTTGCTTTAGGCCCGCTCTTAAAACATTGTGCTGATGGATGGATTGAATAGTACGGGCGTCGTGGAGGTGTTAAAAGTCAAAATCTTACAAAAATAACTTGTATTTTAAAAAAAACTTGTCAAAAAGTTGCAACTTTGACCCCCCATATCTCCATAACTAGAAGGTTCCCAGGTATGGTGTAGAACAAAAAAATGATCGCAATGATGGGGAGAACAAGTGCCTTTCGGCTTCGTGAAGAGGTGTTTAACACCCTTTATAGGGTGTAAAACACCTCTTAACGAATACGAAAGGCACTTGTTCTCCTCGTCATTCTGATCATTTTTTTGTTCTACACTATACCTGGGAACCTTCTAGTTACGGAGATATTGGGGGTCACAGTTGCAAGATTTTGACAAGTTTTTTTTTAATACCACTTTTTATCGCATGATTTTTACTTTAAATATCTCTACGACCCCCGTACTATTCAATCCATCCATCTGCACAATGTTTTGAGTGTGTTACATTGAGTAATACCACAAAACATGATTTATAACCTCAAAAAAAAAAGTAATTTCCCAGCAATATTTTTTGCGTAAAGTTACTTAGTTTGATATACAGAATGCTTGGTTAACGGCTTTGTGATGAGGTGAAATACACCCTGTATATGTCGGACAATACTTCGAGACTTTACAATATCGCTAGAGATATTATAATATAACGTATTTGTCAATTTTACGGTGAGATATACATCGATGCCGGTAATTGCTGAGGGGTAAGGCAGTAGTGTACCTAACAGTTAACCCAGATTTTGCCAGTTTTGTTTAAGCCCCATGTAATAGCCTATTGCCAGCAACCAGGCACAAATAAGACTCTGTAGCTATGAACTACTGAAAAATTCCTAATAGAAAAGATAAATTCCAACTCAGAGTCAAGAATCGAACTAAAAGTTTGGTGTATTCCTGCGAAATGATACGGCAGTTTTGACTTTTCCCGTTGACCCCACCAGTCCGAAGCAGTGAGGCTACCGAAGTGATATCCATATATTTGGTCACTTTGGACCTAGACCACAAAGTAGGTAGGTAGGTACTTACTTTGTTAAAGCGGAAAATTAAAAACTTTACAGGCGGGCAACCAACTAATAATAAACGTGCCCAGATGGCGTATACGCTCTACTCATCAAATCAAAAACTACTGCCAGATTACTAACTAGTTTTCAAAAGGGTAGTTCGAAGTAGGTCACGCCTACAATTCGTGATAGGTTAGGCAGAGGGTGCAGCAAGGGAACAGTGCCATCAACCATACACAAATCGAAACTACATGGCTGCTACTGGAAAAATTCCTGATCGAGAAACCCAATAACATTTTTTCTGACCCGGGAATCGTACCCAGAACCTTATACTCAGCGGTCGACCATGAGGCAGACCTATGAAGCAGGACAAAAGAATTATAAACATAGGTTGGTACAGTACAGTGTTGGTATATTTATGCATGAACCACGATCACCCTTCTGCCATCAAACTAATTTATTATTATATATATGTTACCGTGAAATTGACAAACACGTTATGTTACAATATAACGTTTTCCTCTCTAGCGATATTGTATACTCTCGAAATATTGTCAACTGAACATACGGAAGTATCTCTGCCTCCATAATCGGGACTTGGGGCACCTCCCCGAGGGGCAAGGGCCAAGGGGGACCCTTCCTCCTCTCCACACCGCGTGAGTTGACTACCATCCAAAGCATTTCACGAAAAATAATGCGTTTTGTTGTAAGCAGTATGTTCGTTTGACAATATTTCGAAAGTTTACAATATCGCTAGAGATATTACAATATAACGTATTTGACAATTTTACGGTGACATTGTATATATATATATATATGTCACCGTAAAATTGTCAAACACGTTATATTACAATATAACGTGTTTTTTCTCGCGATTTTGTAATGTCTCGAATTATTGTCAACTGAACATACGGAAGTATCTCTGCCCCCATAATCGGGACTTGGGGCACCCCCCCGTTAGGTTAGTTAGGTTCCTTTAAACCCTGCACTCGGAAATAGGGGTCCTCCGTCGACTACGCTTTTTAGGGGGAATATAAAGTGTTTTAAGGTTATGTTATATAACGCTTTCAACTCCCTGCCCTGGAGCTGCATCAGGGAGGCACTCCGGTATCACCGGGGGCCGACCTACCTCCGTCGTGTGGTCGGGGACTATTTGACGGACAGGGCCGTCATCTACCCCAGTCGCTGCGGAGATTGGAACCGGCGAGAGATGTCGTGCGGTGTCCCACAGGGATCGGTTCTGGGACCGCCCCTGTGGAACATCGGTTACGACTGGGTGCTGCGCGCGGACCTCCCTAGTGGTGTCAGCGTCGTCTGCTACGCAGATGACACCCTGGTGCTGGCACAGGGGAGGTCGCACGAGGCGGCGGCCGACAACATGACACGCGGGGTTGCGATAGTCGCTGAGAGGATCCGGCAACTGGGTCTCGAGGTGGCATTGCACAAGTCCGAGGCCATGTGCTTTCATGGGCCTCGGAATGCGCCACCGTCGGGATCCACACTGACGGTAGGAGGGGTATCCATCGGCGTCGAGTCGACGTTGAAGTACCTAGGACTCGTCCTCGACAGTCGGTGGAACTTCGTGGAGCATTTCCGACGTTTGGCCCCCAGGCTAGAACGGACAGGGGCTGCCTTCAGGCGGCTCCTGCCCAACCTTGGGGGGCCGAACGCCTCCTGCCGCAGGCTCTACGCGGGAGTCGTGCGGTCCATGGCCCTCTACGGGGCCCCAGTGTGGGCGCGTTCGTTGAAGCGGCGAGCCGCTCACCATTTGAACGCGCCCCAAAAAGTGGTGGCCGTAAAGATGGTCCGTGGGTACCGCACGATCTCTCGCGAGGCGGCGGGCCTGCTTGCCGGATTGCCGCCGTGGGATCTGGAGGCGATAGTCCTCGCGCGCCTGCATGAGTGGCGCGCGGAGGTACTACGCCGGGGGGAAACTCCGCTGCCGCGGCAAATTGCCGCTCAGCGGACTGACCTCCGGCGCGATCTCATGGCGACATGGAGAGAGCGACTGTCGCAACCCCGTGCAGGGCACGCCACGATAGTGGCGGTAAGTCCCCTCTTTGAGGAGTGGCTGGAGAGGCGCCACGGCGTCCTCACCTTCCGCCTGACGCAGGTCCTCACCGGACACGGATGTTTCGGGAGGTACCTGCACCGAATCGGGCGGGAGGAATCGCCCGGGTGTCTCCACTGCGAGGATCGACCGGAGGACACGGTGGAGCACACGGTGGAAGTCTGCCCTGCGTGGGCGGAGCTCCGCCGTGTCCTCGTGGCGGCGATCGGCGGCGGCGACCTCTCGCGTCCAGCCCTGGTTCAATCCATGGTCCGGAGCGAGACGGAATGGGAAGCCGTCGCCTCCTTCTGCGAAGCAGTCATGCTAGCGAAGGAGGTGGCGGAACGAGAGAGGGAGAGATCCTCTCTTCCCGGCCGCCGCGGGAGACGCAACGGGCGTCGGGGGCCACGTGGTGGCTACCGGCCACCGTAGATGCGGGCCTGTGGACGGCTGGCTATGGGCAATAGCTGGCCGTCCGGCCGTCTAACGACGACGACAGGCCGTGTCGACGGCGCGTTCGTGTTCCACGCGCGCCTCAAAGAGTGTCAACAAAAAGAGAGGGGCCCGCAAGGGCCGAAGCCTGCCGGGGTTGCGGGCCTGTTCGAAAGAGATACCGCGGCCCCGGAACGTAAAAGGCGAGGAAGGAACATGGATGGTTTTTAGTCAGTAAGAGTCTGACACTCCCTCCCGCTCCGCCCAGAGTGGGGGGGGTCATTTGATGATTTCCCATCCTTAAAAAAAAAAAAAAAAAAAAAAAGGTTATGTTATATTAATCGGTATTTCTCAGGAATGGTGCATTATCTTTTCATGAGAGTTGTGCCACTGGGCAAGGGGGACCCTTCCTCCACTCCACACCACGTGAGTTGACTACCATCGCAAGCATTTCACGAAAAATAATGCGTTTTGTTGTAAGCAGTATGTTCGTTTGACAATATTTCGAAAGTTTACAATATCGCTAGAGATCTTACAATATAACGTATTTGACAATTTTACGGTGACATATATATATATATATATGTATATAAATATTTGACATTTACATATATATTTTTTTCTTATTTTTCGGTTTCATGCCTGTTTTAATTTTTAGCATGAAAGAATTAGATTTTGCTGTGCCCTGACAGGGTCTACAACGGTTCATAGCTCTAAGCCTTTTGTTAACATCATCTTTTACCTTGTGGAATGCAAATAAATGAATATGAATATTTGGGATCGGCGCAGCATGTCTTCTTCTTCCATACTTCTATTACATAAAGGCAAGCTATGTATGCGTGAATGCACCTATGTAGATTATAGGTAAATCCACAATATACGCAGATACACGCTCACATTCACATAAAGACGTAATATCAGTAATTAATTCAATATCAGTAACATGCCGCCTCGCTAATCAATCGAATAATAGTGGTAATTAATTTAGTTTGACACAAATGCACGATCGATTGATTGGAATACCTGCCAGGTATTATCTTGTATTTAACTAGTTCCTCCAGTGATGAATGGACACTGATATCACTAAACTAATTTGATCGGATAGATTCGATCTTTGATATTTGAATTAAGAGTTTTGGCGTCAATTACACAGTTAATTGGCTGTGTCTAGGAATATCAAGAGGAACAACATCAAGAACACTGAACTGCATTTCTGAGTTCTGCTTACTAATTGAATTGGATCTCGTACCGCGCGTGTCTGTGTATACAAGTAGGTTAATAAAAAATATGACACAACTATTAGAACACGGACACGAATCAAAATCACAGTGATTCATCCGCAGTAATTTGTAATAGAGCCTCTATCTCGAGGACTGCACTTTTATCACGTAAACTTGCTTAGCAGATGAAGGTATCCTTTTCAATATTACAATCATCAGTCGCTCCATGTAAAGTACTGGTATTCAGCTGTATATTGTAGAATGGAAGCCCTCTCCAACATAGTTTGAGAAAGGCCTAGCTAGGCAGATGATGACAAATCATTGAAAAACCACGTCCCTACCCTACAATATTTATGATTAGCCATCCACCAGCGTACCCCATACTTACTCCATATCTAATACGTAGTCAACACGGCGCGTGACGTGCGACAGCCCTTCATTTCGCGCGGCCGGCGCCATGCTACGTCCGGACGTGTTTATTTTTCATTTCCGCGTCGACCGGTTCGGCCCTCGAGGCTCGGGGTACGGTCCCGCGCGGCCTTCTATAATGTGGCGGGAAGGTATGAGCGGGAAGCGGGATTTTACTTAGCTTTATGACCAGGGTATAAGGTATGCATGTCGGACAGATAATTTTCATAGAATCCGAAAGCTACATGGGGCAAGGACAGGAAGATTGCTTAGGGTTTGGTTCTTGCAGACGAGCGGCACGTTGCCAACTGCATCCGTCGATGCTTGCAGTTGTGGCGTCGGCGACGACACGTCGATGGCAGTCCTCACCACACATTTACGTAGCATGCCGCAACTGCAAGCGTCAGCGTCGTCAGGTGACGACGCGACGGCTGCAGTTTATATGCCGTTGCCAACGAGATTGATTTGCACGTCCCTTGGGGTCGGTCAACACGTTTTTTCTTCTAATCTTCCCACAATACATTAATCGATTTCTGGGTCTTCCTCTCCCTCTTCATCCAATCCGCAAGCGGCGGGTAGGATATTTTATTAAGTGGCGTGGCAGATTTTCAATGAGATGAACACTTGCACAGACTAAAATAATCAGGGCTGCAATTAGCCATGCAATGCTTGAATTTGCAAGGATAGCAACAGTTAGAAAGTTTTGGAATAGCGTAAAGCGGGTCACACATCATGACTGGGAGAGCACGCTCAGTCATTTGTCCCGATTTGTGCCTGACTTCCTACTAATATTATAAATGCGAAAGATTGTGAGTATGGATGTTTGTATCTCTTTCACGCAAAAACTACTGAACGGATTTGGATAAAATTTTGCACACACGTAGTTAATAACCTGTATTAACATAAAGGATACTTTTTATCCCGGTAGTAAGATCCCTTGGGACAATTATCAAACTTCACGCGGGCGAAGCCGCTGGCTGAAGCTATAAGTTAGTTAATATTTGACGGTAGCTAAGGGTAGTCCTAACCCGAAAGTCTGACAACCAATTTTACCAGTCAACTAAGTATTCCGCCCATGTAGCAGTCACTTCATCGACTCGATAATTTTAAACAGCACGGGATATTACGACACGAGAAGCAGCAGAGTTGAAACAAGGAAATCGTGACACATAACTGAATATGCGTAGCGCTGACTACTAAGTTTTTAATTAGATCAAATCGTCAATGTAGATGCTGTCAGTTAAGATCGGAATAGCGGTCATTCAATCACCTACATTTATTAGGTACTTAAAAACTTCTAAAAAATTATTTTTATTTTGTTTTTTATTCATTTTTAACTTATTTTAATTTAAATGCAACTTTAATTAGTGTAATGATAATGTAATTTTAATATTATTTATTTTGTTTCAATTCGATTAATTTAAATTTTTACTCAATCAATCAATCAATATTCTTTATTTGTAAACACAGGTTACAGCAGTGTGCAAGATGGTACATTAAATACATATTAGAGTTTCTCTATGTTTTGCCATTTGGCGTACAAATATTCATTTAAAGGAGGGTTTTGCCAATCAAGTAAATTAATCTATAGGTATGAGTATTATAAAGGGGTGAAAGTTTAATTATCATAATCAATAATTATCAATTTTAATAAAATGCATTCGTTAATAGCAATATTCAATTAAATACAATAATCCATATAAAAAATGAAAAAATAAAAAATTGTTAGATGTCAATAAATTACTGTTTTGCCAATCAAGTAAATTAATCTTTAGGTATTAGTATTTTAATTCATTAACTGTCAGCGAAGTAGACACAACAGTTAAACAATGGCGTCTGACCGACCGGTCAGGCTTGACAGATCCAGGGAGAAAATAGTTTAAATAGCATAATCAATATCAATTTTAATAAAAAGGAATTCGGTAATGTCAATATTCAATTAAATATAATAATGTCAAAAAATAGTTATGATGTCAATAAATTACTGTTAATAATGTTTAAAATTGATATCGTCTACAGAACTGTTAGAATCGTCATACTTTTATTGTCATGTTACGAGTATAAAAATATAATTATGTCAAAGAGCTGTCATCAAAGTAGTCGTTTAGACAATAGTAACATTTCTGAATTAATAAAGTACGTAATTTACACTTGAAATTGACCAAATTTAGATTTTTTATTGAGCAAGGTAACTTATTAAATATTTGTTGGGCCATACAGAAAAAGCTTTTCCTCATTAAAGCCGTACGTGCATATGGTATTTTAAGCTCTATCTCATTTCTATCTCGTAGTTTTCTATATTTACTTTTGAAAGCTATTTCATATAGATTCATGTTTGTTTTAACGAATACATTTACTTCATAAATATACAGAGAAGGCAAGGTTAAAATTTTGAGGCTTATAAATAGAGGTCGACAGCTGTCGGTACTTTGTGAACCACACATAGCTCTGATGCATCTTTTTTGGGCTTTGAAGACATACTCCTTATTTACTGAATTGCCCCAGTATATTATGCCATACCTTAATGTGGATGCGACATAACCATGGTAAGCCATTAAAAGAGATTCTAGGCTAACTATTTTAGCCAGTTTATAGAGGGCATATGCAAACTTATTGACTCTCTTACAAATATCTTCAGTTTGAGGTTTCCAGGACAAGTTATTATCCATAATAACACCAAGGAACCTAGTCACAGTTGCTGACTCTATTTTAGTCCCCAAGTAGCTAATGTCAAGATTTATATTCGGAATCCTTTGATAAAAGTGCATTATTTTGGTCTTTTCTAGATTTATGACAAGATTATTCTTATTTAACCAAGTAATTATTTTATTCAATGTCAAGTTTACCTCTGCTTCGTATTTATTAGGATCGTCACATTTTATTACTACCGTGCTGTCATCAGCAAATAATACCATCGGATGTTTTACTTCTCTAGGCAGATCATTTATATAAGTCAGGAATAGTGGAGGTCCCAACACACTGCCTTGTGGGACTCCGTATTTAATCATCCTACTACTAGACCTGTATCTCATTTCGTAACCAGTGCGTGGGCATATTTGTGTTATTTGTAAAACTTGCTTTCTGTTGTGCAAGTAAGATTCAATAAGCTTTAAAATGTGGCCTCTTATACCATATTTCTCTAGTTTATTTAATAATATTTTATAATCTACGTAGTCAAAAGCCTTCGTTAGGTCCATATATATGGCACACACAGCATTTCTTTGATCTACATTCGATAAGATAGGGAGTATCAGATCATGGATAGCCATGTTAATGGTCTTATTCTTGCGAAATCCTTTCTGTTCGTCAAGTAAAATGTTTGATTTCTCTAGGTAGGTATAAAGTCCTGTATATATGACTTTTTCGAATATTTTTGCAAATATAGGTATCAAAGCAACTGGTCTATAATTTTTCATTAAACATTTGTCTTCTCTTTTATAAAGTGGGGTAACTATGGAGGTTTTGAGATTCTCCGGGAAGATACCATACTCAATACATAAATTAATTATATAACTAAGATGTGGGGCTATGTATTGAGAGACTGATTTTATGACTTTTGTGCATATTCCATCACTACCTACACTGTTTGTGTCTCTAAGGGACCTAATATGATTCATGATGTCATGCGGCGAAGTTGGTTTCATAAATAAAGAGTTCAAACTGTTTGAATGAAAGTGGATCTCCTGTGTTATGGTGCTATGATTTGAATCAGATACTTGATTAATAAAATATTCGTTGAAGGAGTTTGCTATTTCAGTAGGATTCGTAACGATCTTTGTGTCAGTTTTTATTGCAGTTAAAGGTTCTTTGGGAAAGTTGGCTTTATTCTTGTTAATTACCGTCCACGTCGCTTTTGATTTATTTTGTGACGTTTGGATAAAATAATTATTTTGGGATTTTTGAGTTAGAGATATAATTTTTTTAAGTCTACGTGAATATGTCTTGAACGCAGTTTTGTTCTTGAGAGTGGGCTTAGTTCTATATTGCCACAGAAGCACACGTTTCCTTTTACTGCATTTTTTTATTCCCTTTGAAATCCACTTGGATTTTTTGGTTAATGACTTAGTTATAGTTTCGTACGGAAAACAGAGATCGTAAAAACATTGAAAAAGGTCCAAAAAAATAGTCATAAGCCTCATTAGGGTCTGAAGTATCGTAAATGTCGGAAAATGAGAGACTTTTTATGCAATTTTTAAATATATCCAAATATTCTTGGCAATAGTTCCTTCGTCTAATGCGCCATGACTTAATAGCACATGTTTTTTTAACCGGGCATCTTAGAACCTGTGCGGTGTGGTCTGACAGTCCAAATTCAATAATTTCTCCCTTGCAACCTCTGATATTGTGCGCGAAATTATCCAAACATGTCCCACTGCTTATTCTAGTAGGTTGAGCGAATTGCAATTGTAAATTATAATTTAAAAGAGTATATTCAAAATCTAGGGTCTGTTTATTTCTTTTTAATGTATTTATGTTGAAGTCCCCACAGACGATAATTTTTTTACTACGTTGAATGCATACTAGATGGAGAATATTTTCCAATTTGTCGTAGAAATTGTTTAAGTCCGAATTTGGGACCCTATATATACACACAACAATAATACCATGTTCGGTTAATTCAATTGCGCAACATTCAATCAAGTTTTTTATACAATAACTGTTTACATTTACTACCTTATAATGATGTCCAATTTTTATTAACACACATGCACCACCTCTTTTACATTCTCTTGAATAACTTATAGCTAGGTTATAGTTTGGTATATTTAATAATTCTTCTTGTTCAGGCGTCATAAAATGTTCCGTAATACATACAACATCGATAGTTTTTTTCTTACTTCGCAGCTCTTCCAAACAGATACTGAGGAGGTCACTTTTGTTTAGGAGTCCGGCGATATTTTGGTGTAGGACACATATGTTGTTATAGACGAAAAAAGTTTGCATTTTCGTTGGGGCTTGCGTTTTGCTCGTTGCTGTCGGAAGAAGCGTCATGAATGTTGCTATTAGCCTGTACGTTATTCTGACCAAAGAGTTGTAAGTCGACTAGTATGTTACTCATGGTCATATATATTTTTCATTCCGTATTTATTTATTTTGCCTGTAGAGTACGAAAACATCTCATGTGATAAGTTACGGTTGCTGTCGAAGATATATGCGTACTCATGATGTTGTATATCTAGATAAAGTAGATTGTTGAACATGTCAACTTTAAAGTTGTATATAGGAGCTCCTGTTATATATGTAGGAAGACAGATAATTATGTTGGTGTGTGAGACTTTACGGAGAGATTCGTTAATAGTTTTTATTAAATTTAGATAGTTGCTGTCTTCTTTTATATCATTTCCTTCAATGAAGAGCAAGCAATAGTCGTTCATGGTGAAGTCTTTGACTTTTTGTTCGATATTACTTACTAGTCGTTTTGTGGTGTTGTTAGGCATCACGTAGTGACAATAGTCGAAGTTATCGAAAAAAACTTCTTCAACTATTGACGAGGATTCCTTTATTGTGTTACAACTCAGAATACACAGTTTATTCTTTCTTTTAGCCTTCGTTGCCGTTATTGAAACCTTAACAGTAGATGCCTCTTCAACATTATTTGGCGTCAGAGTAGGCCTGTTGGTAGTTTGAGTCTCTTTATTATGTTTGTTGCGTTGCGATTCGCATTCCTGATTTATGGAACTTGGTGAGTTTACTTGGAGCAGTGTTTTATTTTTGCGTGTCGGTGCAATACTTTTGTCTCAGGCGTTGAGCACATTTTTTTGTATGTGTCAATAGTTTTTATCATACTTTGCAAATCAGATTTGAGAAGAAAGTTTTCACCTTTTAAATTTTCGATTTCTTGTTGTGCGCTCAATAATTGATTCCTAAGAATATTGTTTTGTTCAGTAAGCTCACATATGACTCCGCTATTGTCGTTAATGCTGTCTGGTAGGCTCATCATTGTTGTGTCGAACAAAGTTTTCTCGTTATTATCTGATAGGTTAGCTATGTCAGTTAATGAGCTGGTTCTGTAGGGTTTACGGTGTGTTACGTTGATGTTGCCGGAGTCCATTTTATTAGAGACGATTGTAGCAGCCAGCTATTGTAAGTGGCGCCCTCTGTTGATATGTAGAAGGTCTATTTGGACTTCAAGTTGATCTGGTTAGGCAATTGTGTTTGTGTCTTTCTTAAAAACTGGTCACTTGTACATAGATGATAATCAGCTTAACATTCACAAAAAGAATCCAAAACTTATTTCCATTTTTATTTTTTTATTTTCACTCATTGTAATGTAATGTAAGTAATTGGTTATTCTGTTGCTATTATAAAGTTTGTATTTTTGAATTTTATGTCTTGCCTGAAAACAATGAATATTTTTTTAATTTTATTTTTTTTATTGCAGTTCTTAACTTTGAAATCCAAAAATAAGCCTGTTCAAGGCTTGAATCGTCATTTATCGTGATCTTCAAAATTTTTTTACTAATGAAAAACGATACAATATGATTCATTTGTTTTGGTTTGCAAGTACGATGAGATATGATGGAACGTCCAATGACTGCTACTGACAGCAACTATATCTTCTTCATTTATCGCTCCGCTTACACCATAGACTAAGAGCTTGTACCATACAAAAAATACATCTCTAAGGCTCTATAAAGCTATGTCAGTACGGAACGGACTAAAATAATAATATTTTAACAAACCCTGAGGTATTCTGTGGTTTAGTAATTAAGGTTGAAAGTGACCCTAAAACTATACTTTGAAGTTCATTCGAGCATATTCCTCGCTGAAACAAATGTTTTGGGCAAAATAAGTAGGTACCTACATAGAAAATAGACAACGAAAACGTAAAATTAAGGATTTTTGTTCCAAGAAAATTAACACAAACAGAGGTAAACTTAGCCAAATTAAGGCTCTTTCCACGTTAATCAAAATACTGATGTAAATGTCACCGTAAAATTGTCAAACACGTTATATTACAATATAACGTGTTTCTCTCTAGCGATATTGTAAACTCTCGAATTATTATCAACTGAACATACGGAAGTATCTCTGCCCCCATAATCGGGACTTGGGGCACCCCCCCCTCCCCCTTTAGTTAGTTAGGTACCTTTAAAGCCTGCACTCGGAAATTAGGGGCTTCGCGAAGCGGGGCTCCGTCGACTACGCTTTTTAGGGGAATATAAAGTGTTTTAGGGTTAGGTTCTAATAATCGGTATTTGTCAGGAATGGTACAATATCTTTTCATGAGAGTAGTAACCTACCACTGGGCAAGGGGGACCCTTCCTTCCCTCCACACCGCGTAGGTTGACTAGCATCGCATGCATATCACGAAAAATAATGCGTTTTGTTGTAAGCAGTAGGTATGTTCATTTGACAATATTTCGAGATTTTACAATATCGCTAGAGATATTACAATATAACGTATTTGACAATTTTACGGTGACATAAACCTAAGCAAAATATGTAGTTAGGGTAGGTAATCTTTGTATTCAAACTGTTGTAGTCTATGGTTAAAAATATAATGTTATTGTCTATGGAATGACGAAGCACTCTTTCGCTTTCCATATTCAACCTGAATCATGTCGTGTACAGTCATACGGTGCTAATTAAATATTATCTTTGAGTCTAAGGCAGTTTACTTTGATATTAAAGCAATCCCGACCGAACCCCAAACATGGTGTCAGAATTGGTGTCATATTAAATTAAAAGGAAAACGAAAAAGCCAATAAAAGTCGAGAAAACTGTAAGTAAAAAAGTCAAGTCATCCAAGTCACCAACATGGCGGACAAAGCGTTCTTTGTGCAATTGAAACCGTTTATCATACAAAATGGCGATAACGTGGCAGAAAAATGGAAAAAATGGAAACTTAGATTTGAAATTTTTATGGATGCTAATGATTTATCAAAAGTAACGGATTCGAAAAGGACAGCAATTTTCCTAAATGCTATTGGTGATGACGGAATAGAAATTTTTAATAGTTTCAATATAGATCGAAATACAACAAAGTTAGATGACATCCTAAAGAAATTCGACGAAAAATTCAGTCCTCTTTTAAACATAACAGTAGAAAGGTATAATTTTTTCACAAGAGTCCAAAAAACCGAAGAATCTTTGGATGAATATTTGACCATATTGAACAACCAGGCTACCACATGTGAATTTGGTAATTTGAAAGAAGAATTGATCAAGGACATGCTCGTAATAGGCATGATTAGCACACACATAAAAGAAAGACTCTTACAGGAAGAAAATCTTACAGTTGAAAAGGTGATGAAAATGGCAAAAAGTCTAGAATTGTCTCAAGAAAGATCAAATAAATTAAACAACCAAGAAATTAAAAAGGAGAATATTCAAGGGATCAAAGAGCAAAAACAAAATTATAAAAATAGAAGTCGAACACCCTACCGAAGTAATTCGAGACATCATAAAAATAGTCATGGGAGAAACAATAGTCATGGAAGAAATCAGTCAAGCAACAGGAATAAATCATCAGACAGGAATTGTACCAGATGTGGACAAATTCACAGATATAAATGCCCAGCACAGGAAAAAACCTGTAATAATTGTAAAAAACAAGGACACTTTGCTAAATTTTGTTTTTTCAGGAAATCAGACCATAAAGTTAGTAATATTTCTTATGAACAGCCAATGTCAAAAGATTTTTCTAATAATTTTGTCATAAATTCAGTTCAAAATTGTGAGTCTACAAAAAATTGGCAAATAAATGTTTATTGTAATAATGTCAAACTTATATGTCAAATTGATACAGGTGCAGATACAAATGTCATAAGCAAGAAAATGTTAGATAAAATTATGTCCAGTTCTCACTCAAATATTAATATTTCAAGAACAAATAATAAACTTTTTTCCTTTTCAGGACAATTAGTGCCAAATTTAGGTACATGTATTCTTAACTGTAAATTTGAAAACGGAATAACCACAAAACTCTATTTTGTTATTGTTGAATGTGAATGTAAAACAATATTGGGTTGGAATTCATGTGAAAAATTAGGTATTGTGAAAAGAATATATGGAATCCAGCAAAGGTCAGTACAAGAAATTATTTCCAAGTTTGCTAAAACATTCGAGGGTCTAGGTTGTCTACCATATAAAGCTCATCTAGACATTGATAGTAGTGTTCCACCTAAAGTCTGCCCAGTCAGAAGAATACCTTATTCATTAGAGAAACGTCTTAAAGAAGAATTAGAATATATGGAAGAACTACAGGTCATAGAAAAAGTCGATAAGCCAACTAAATGGGTAAACTCAATTGTCTTAGTCGAAAAACCAAATGGTAAACTGAGAATATGTCTTGATCCTAGAAACTTAAACACGGCTATTAAACGTCCTCATTTCCCGTATCCAACATTCAATGATCTTAGATCTAAAGTTGCAGGTGCATCAATTTTTTCAAAATTAGATGCAAGTTCAGGCTATTGGACTATATGTTTAGACGAGGAAAGTAGTGAACTTTGTACGTTCAACACTCCATACGGTCGATACAAATTTCTAAGACTGCCATACGGAATCAACTCTAGTGGTGAAATTTTCCATAGGACAATGAATCAATTATTCGGAGATTTAACAGGTATAATTATATTTGTAGACGATATACTTGTTTATGGGTCTACTATTGAAGAGCACAATGAAAGACTAGAATCGTTATTCAAACGAGCGTCGGAAGTCAATTTGAAGTTCAATAAATCCAAATGTCATTTTGGTTTGTCTGAAATATGCTATGTAGGACACATTTTCAATAAAAAAGGTGTATCACCTGACCAGTCAAAAGTAGAAGCAATTTCGAAAATGCCAAGTCCAAGTAATGTCAAAGAACTGCAAAGATTTTTAGGAATGGTCAATTATTTAGGTTCCTATAAACCAAATCTCGCAGAAGAAACTTCTTTGCTGAGAGAATTGCTCAAAAAACATAATCAGTGGCAATGGTTAGAACAACATGAAACACAATTCAAAAAATTAAAGTCAATGTTATGTCAATATCCAGTCTTAGTCCATTATGATATGAAAAAACCAATTAGATTGTCAGTCGATTCGTCACAAAATGCAGTAGGTGCAGTTATTTTACATGACAAAAATCCGATTGCTTATGCTTCAAAGTCATTAAACAAAAGTCAAATTAATTATGCACAGATTGAAAAAGAACTATATGCTATAGTATTTGGGTGTAAAAAATTCCACCAATACATATATGGAAAACCTATTCAAGTTGAAACAGATCACCAACCTTTAGTCACATTATTCAAAAAACCCTTGTCAGAAGTACCAACAAGATTACAACGTATGATGATCACTTTACAAGCTTATAATCTTATTGTGTCTTATACAAAAGGATCAGAGATATATGTTTCTGATACATTATCTCGTGCTCCAGTCAAAGATGATAAATTTAACCAAGAATTAGTCAGTTTGGAAGATTTAGATTCAAATATTAATATTCACATAAATTTGTTAACCTCTAATTTAGCCATTTCTCCAGAAAAACTTGAGAAAATTACAAGACACACTAAACAAGATTTAGTTTCTCAAAAAATAATAGAATATTATAAAAATGGATGGCCTAAATGTAAAGAACATTGTCATAGTTTAACATTGCCTTACTGGAACATAAAAGAGGAAATTCATGTAATTAATGATATAATTTTCAAAAACAATTCTGTTATCATACCTCAGACAATGCGTACAGAAATATTAAATATATTACATGAGGGTCACCAAGGGATTGAAAAAACAAAAAACTTAGCAAGAAATGTAGTTTATTGGCCAAATATTAATCAAAATATTGAAAGTAAAGTTAGACAATGCGAAACATGTTCAATTTATTCTGCAAATAAATCAAAACAACCAATGTTAACTCATGAAAAACCTTTATTTCCATGGCAAAAACTAGCTACCGACTTATTTGAATATAAAGATAAGAAATACTTATTGGTAGTAGATTACTATTCTAACTACATTGAAATAGCAAATTTAAATAAAGACAGTCGAACATCTAATGTTGTCGCACACCTAAAATCTATTTTTGCACGTCATGGCATTCCAATGCAACTAGTTTCAGATGGAGGACCGCCATACAACTCCAATGATTTTAGAAAATTTTTGCATGAATGGGACGTTGAACACATTATCTCAAGTCCAAATTTTCCAAGATCCAACGGCTTAGCAGAAGTCTCAGTAAAAATAATAAAAAATATACTAAGGAAAAGTGATGATTCTGGATCTGATCCTCACTTAGGTCTTTTGCAATATAGAAATACACCGAGAGGAAATTTAAGCTCTCCAGCACAGCTTTTAATGTCTAGAACGTTAAGATCTCAGCTACCTAACAAAATTAGTCACTTACGACCTAAGATTGTAAAGCATTCGGAACATAACAAAAAGAAACAAGAAAAAAGTCAAAAAACCAAGTTTTATTATGACAAAAACTGTAAAAATTATCTGGATTTTCAAATAAATGACAATATTTATTTTAAGAAAAATCCTAAGGATATTATATGGACAAATGGTACTATTATGTCTAAAACCAAATATCCAAGATCATTTATTGTCAAGGATTATAATAATAATACTTACCGTAGGAATAGTCAGCATATTCGTTTTAGGTTCAAGTCAGAAAGTCAAACGTCAAGTCAGAAAAATGTCTCTCAAAATAATAACAAAAAAGTCAACTTTAAGGATAGTCCTAGTCCTAGTCAATTAAATAATGAACTAAACAAGTCAAAATTTTCAGAAAAGGAGGATGATAGTTATACATTTATCTTCACTTATCATGAGTCAAGTCCTGAGTCAAGTTTACAAAATCAGGAACTGAACAATGAGTCAGATTCATTCTTATCTATAGAGTCAAATCATTCTTGTCAGTCAGAAAACCAGTCAGAAAACATAGTAAAGTCACCTATATTTGTTGATATCGATGAAACATTAGTTTCACCTGAAAGTCTACATGACTATAACGAATTTGATAATGAAAGTCCAATGTCTTCTCAACGTAGAAACTTAGAGAACTTACTTCAAAGTCCAAATGAATTAAATATACCAAGTAGTGTAGAACAATCTCCATTACCATGTAATGATGAGGCTGTAAATGCTGAAAAACAATATAGCTCTAGGGGAAGATTGTTAAAGAAAACACAAAGACTTGATTTATAAGATTTAATACATAGAAAATAATACAAGTTCACAATAATATTATCACAATTTAATTCAAATGCAAATTGTATTTTTATTGTATTATTGGCAAGCACTCACTTACTCTTACTATGATATTATTGTATAATTATATTAGTAATGTTTATAATGAAATGTATTTTAAAAATCTTAATTCTTCAATGTAAATTGTTATGGTTGTGTTTAACTTGGATTAAGTCATCTGTCAAATAATTGTAATGTCAATGTCAGTCTGACAGCTCTCTTTTAAAAAGGGGCATGTTGTAGTCTATGGTTAAAAATATAATGTTATTGTCTATGGAATGACGAAGCACTCTTTCGCTTTCCATATTCAACCTGAATCATGTCGTGTACAGTCATACGGTGCTAATTAAATATTATCTTTGAGTCTAAGGCAGTTTACTTTGATATTAAAGCAATCCCGACCGAACCCCAAACACAAACAATTTACGATTTACTCTATTACGTAAAACTCTTTGTAATGTACATCTATCTAATCACATCCCAGCCGTTTTTCCCCTTGATAACTGAGAAGTCACTTTAACTTGAACATTTTCATACGTATATCCATAGTTACAACACGCCCCACTCTCCCCGTAACATTTGCCTATAAAATATACCAGTTGGGTGGAAGCGGGGTATAATCACAAGGATGGGTGTAAAATTGCAAACACCTTTGTTCTCATCAGTGGCCCCTTTCACGTGTTTATTTCAGACATTATGAGTGTGTGAGCTGTTATTTTTTAAACGCTTATCGCGGCCATGATGAAATATTTAAAAAAAGAACGGCGCTCTTTTTTCGATTTTTTGGAACGAATCGTGGTGAAAATGAATTTAGACTTTTTCACTTCTCATGCTCTAAAAGTACGCCAATATAGCCCTACGAAGCGGGACTAAAGTGATCACTTACTCCCTACGGAGTAAAAAGTTATTTAAAAATGGAACGATCTTTCGATTTACTCTGAAACATGATAACAAAAGAGAAACTTATCAAAGGTTTTATTTAAATTTAGAATTGGTTTGCAAACAGAAAGCAGTTAAGGTATTAAAAAAAAAACAAATAAACTCTTCAACGCGACAAAAAATATTGTTGTTTGTGTGCATCGTTGATTTTGAAAAGTATGTGCAATGCCTCTGCTGCCAGCCGCTGCCAGCCGCTGCAGTAATGTAGGTAGGTACTAATTATCTGTGGAGTGTGGATCATCTTCCTTGCGAAAATGTTGAGAGTTTTTGTTGTTTTAAATTGTTAATCTGTGACTGACCTGATAGAAGAAAAAACTGACCGCTCAGTTCAGAATTTTTGGTTTTAAATGACCATTTTTCTCGCACTCGAAGTGAAAAATACCTACAGTTTGCACCTCGAGACTAAACGTCAACTTAATATACCCTTTGTTTTTTTTTTGGATGGGCAATCATCAAATGACTAAAACTCATCCATGTTCCTTCCTCGCCCTTTAGGTTCCGGGGCCGCGGAATCTCTTTCGGACAGGCCCGCAACCCCAGCAGGCTTCGGCCCTTGCGGGCCCCTCTCCTTATGCTGACATCTCTTTGAGGCGCGCGTGGAACACGAATGCGCCGTCGACACGGCCTGTCGTCGTTAGACGGACGGACGCACGGCTGGCTATGGGCTAGCTAGCCGTCCGTCCACAGGCCCGCATCTACGGTGGACTTAATATACCCTCGCTTTCATAAACCACCTCGGCTAGATTATGGCTTCGTTTAGTCCCTCGTTATAAAAAATACTTTTATAATTTAAGGATAGATATTTTGGTAGACACCATATTGAAATAAGACACGATGGACGAGATTCTGGAGTAGTGACCACGTAACGAAGCGCAGCATCTACCACCTACAAGGTGGCCTATGGCTATAAGGTAGGTATATGGCTGCGAGAATCCTCTAGCTAGGTGCAAGAAGCGCAAGACCAGTCCGCGTGGTGACGTTTGAGAGAGGCCAAGTCCAGCAGTGGACGTCTTTCAGCCGATATTATGAAAATGAATTAATTCATCATCTCATCTGTTTAGCGTTTTCCCAACTACGGCTTGTGCACATAAACACGATACGACGTCGCATCGTGCTATGACGCAGCATCGTCGTCGTATTATACCTATAACACCCGTTGTTAAAACTGGATATCAAACATACGAGCTTTTGACAACCCGTTCCGACTGTCAAAGATCTACAAAAGGGATAAAAAATTAACAGTTACACAAGTAGAAAACAGGATAAAAATAAATCGTAGTGCTAACATCTAGCTTGGAGCCTGTAGGTACGTTCGCAGCCAATGTGCCGGTTCGTTTATCTCAATATCGTAGACGGACAAGGAAACGTGCCTGCCAGATCCGTACCTACGAGACTGAAATAAAACACTTCTGTAACGAAGCGTACTAGCGAAATTTAAATGTACCTACAACTTTAACGAAATCGTGTATTTTAGTAATAATACTACTGCCTTGGTTTTTGGCTAGAATTTTATGTAAGAGAGTGATAAGCGGTCTTTTGATGTTTAAATCACGATACTGTATCTCATCTTCCGCCTTTCGGAAACGAAACATTAGAGGGTAGTTTGAAATCAGGAAAATCTAGGGAATCGTACACAAGTATCTACGATTAAAAACAGAGGGTAGGTGCAAAATAAAGCACTGGAACTGTAAGTTCCGCGTTTTAAGGGATTATCGAGTTGAGTCGTAATAACCTTTTGAATGTCTTAATTAGAGACACAATAGTAAGACAATAGCTTAAGTCGAACTGTGTAACTTAAGACATTTAAGCGGATAATACATTTTGATACAAGTGGAGAAAGTTTGTTACTGTAGTTCAAAGCGGAATTAACACACGAACCGTAAGGCGAGGGTGTTTTTGAGCCGAGAACTGCAATAACAAATGTCCACGTGTTTCAAACGACGTTTTTCAATACACTTTTGAAGAAATAAAATAAAATAATGTACCTACTTAAAATATGTGTTTGTGTGGAAAAAAGTATTTGTCCGACCTGGGAATCGAATCCAGCACCTCATGCTCAGGGGGACAATCTGTAAAATAACCAACTTGTCATAGTGTGTCGGTAGTGTCTCAATAGGCTAATCATTGACATTTGGTATTCTACATTTTTTTTATGGTCATTGACTATGACATTGAAACGTCATAGAACGACCATTGTAATAATTGGTATTTTGCTCCACTATAAGCTGTCAATGTCATCATGATGGCCAAAGTTACGATAGTCTGTAAATATTTTAAGTGCATTTGACAGTTGTGTCTATCGAACTGCCACACATGTGCCACACTATCGTGTGTGCGTACGCGCAGCGGAATGTTGTTGAATTTAAAGATTTTAATTATGCAGATATTTAGTGTATGACGTCGTATAATTGTGTATGGTAAATTAAAATTTGTGTACGCAACCATTGTGGAGAAATTCACCAAAAACTGATTCCGCTGGGCGAACGTTGTCCTGGCGGAACTTTTTTTAATCCATAGACTTTAGAAGAAAAGAGATGTGTCCAAAAATTAGTGTGTATTTGTGTGTAATTGTGTATGTATGAATAAAACTAGTGCATGCATAAACTTCGGAGAAATTCAAGTTTCCGCTACGCGAACGTTTGGCCATTAGCTAGTTTTCATATAAAGCGCTTACATAGAGAACTGTAGATTTTTACATACGTTGTTTTGAATTTGTTTATATTTGTTTAAAAAACAGATTTAGAAAAAAACGTAGGGCTTAAACGATAAAAATATAAACGTAAAATACGCTTATTAGGTCTTAGTTCTTAAAGTATGCACTTTGGGGTCTAGATTTTCACGTTTATACAAACCTTGTAAGTGTCTGCAACATGTTGCCAAGTATCAATGATGTTCCGTTAGTAATTAAAGAGTTATAGGACAAATTTACCATGAATAGATCACTGTTTACAAAGCAGTCAAATATCACGACGTTTTAAATTAATTGCATGGTAAAATGTATGCCAATAATTCGTGTATTCATTCAACTATTCACATGCAAAATTTCATGTCATTAAATTCAGTAATTAAAGAAAAACAATTATAATACTGACGAAGCATCGAAAACCTACATAACCCGACCAAGTTCGGATGGCTACAAAAAAGCGGCCGTGCCATATATCTAAGAAACGTTCTTAACCTTCCAATATAGTATTTATTAATATGGTACAGTTGCGTACACAAGCGTTAGGAAAAAATAAAACAATTGCATTTCTTGAATGAAAAATATTTTTTTAATAATAACGCCACTATCTACGATAAAAACAAATCTTCAATTAACAAGTACTTCTCTATTTAAATATCCGCGTACGAAAAATATTTTTAATTACCTATAATACTTAATTATGTAATTATAATAACGTTAACAAACGCTTGCAATGACAGCAATAGACTTAAATGTGTTTTAACTAAAATAGATTATGAACTAGCTTTTGCCCGCGACTTCGTTCGCATGGATGACGAAACTTAGGGTAAGTATAATATTTCGAGCTTCAATAAAAATTAAAATCACATCACATAACTAACCTATTCAGTTGTTTAGATTTGATCAACATTAAAAAAGTGCTTATAAACTAAAACATTGGTAAGTATAAAAATACATTTAAAAAAGTAGGTGTACGAAAATAAATGACCTATAAATTATATCGAAACAACAATTGTGTTATCACCTATACCAATTCAATACCGGTATTATACTGTAAATTTTGGGATGTTACCTAAATATATTGCACGGCCACTTTTTTGTAGCCATCCGAACTTGGTCGGGTTATGTAGGTTTTCGATGCTTCGTCAGTATTATAATTGTTTTTCTTTAATTACTGAATTTAATGACATGAAATTTTGCATGTGAATAGTTGAATGAATACACGAATTATTGGCATACATTTTACCATGCAATTAATTTAGAACGTCGTGATATTTGACTGCTTTGTAAACAGTGATCTATTCATGGTAAATTTGTCCTATAACTCTTTAATTACTAACGGAACATCATTGATACTTGGCAACATGTTACAGACACTTACAAGGTTTGTATAAACGTGAAAATCTAGACCCCAAAGTGCATACTTTAAGAACTAAGACCTAATAAGCGTATTTTACGTTTATATTTTTACCTTTTAAGCCCTACGATTTTTTCTAAATTTGTTTTTTTTTTTTAATATAAACAAATTCAAAACAACGTATGTAAAAATCTACAGCTCTCTATGTAAGCGCTTTATATGAAAACTAGCTAATGGCCAAACGTTCGCGTAGCGGAAACTTGAATATCTCCGAAGTTAATGCATGCACTAGTTTTATTCATACATACACAATTACACACAAATACACACTAATTTTTGGACACATCTCTTTTCTTCTAAAGTCTATGGATTAAAAAAAGTTCCGCCAGGACAACGTTCGCCCAGCGGAATCAGTTTTTGGTGAATTTCTCCACAATGGTTGCGTGCACATTTTTTTTTTTACCATACACAATTATACGACGTCATACACTAAATATCTGCATAATTAAAATCTGTAAATTCAACAACATTCCGCTGCGCGTACGCACACCACTATCGTCACACTACTGAGACACTGCTGAAACGCCATTGAAGTTATTGCAGAATACCAAATTTGCAACAGTCGCAACATAATGTCTGTAGTGTGTCTACCTATAGTGTCAATTCCGTGCTGCTTAACGTTAAGTTACAGACTTGGTACCCAGCAGTCGCCAGTCGGCGTAGGACTACTAGACCAATAAGTCGAACAATGAATGCAAGAGATTCAGGCGAATGGACATTTCAGTTCCATTTGCATGGGGGGCGTAGCTCAGATGGTAGAGCGCTCGCTTAGCATGCGAGAGGTACCGGGATCGATACCCGGCGCCTCCAACCTCTTTTTGCATTTCAATGTCGGAAAAACTGTTATTCCTGTTTATTATTAAGTAGTTAGCCGAAACAACCAATGATTCATATAATTATATGCGTTTTCATTTCAGTTTCCTCTTCCAGTCTTAAGGGAGACAGTCGCCCAAATATAATAGGACAAGGACAAGAAGATATTATTTTAAATAAAAATATGTATTCTCGGTAAAGAGAAGTTCAAAATAGAAACATGTATTATTTCAATATTAATCATCACTAACTTCAAACAGGGTTATACTCGTATAAAAGATCCCAGAATTAACTTTTCTCTATAAAAATCAAAACCTGTCCAGCGTTTTCCCGTGTTGGGGTCGGCTTCCAGTCTAACCGGATGCAGCTGAAAACTAGCATTTTACATGGAGCGTCTGCTTATCTGACTTCCACAACCACTGGGTAATACAATACCCCTTGGTAAGACTGGATGACAGACATATTTTCTCTATAAAACGTGGTTAAGAAATTTCGAATAAAAAATGTATAATAAAATATTATATATCTTTATTAAATTAGAAACAACCTTACATTACATTAATTTCTACACTAACAAATTACATTACTGACTTACTTCGACTTCGCAAAATCAGCAATTTCGCAACGACATCAAAATAGGCCTATACTTGAGAGAATGCTTAGCAAAACAGGAATTAGTTTTAGTAGAAAAAGGTAGGTGGCGCTGTAACGTTCTCTCTTTTAGTGCCATAATAATATAGCTAAATAATGTAACCCATATGAAACACGCAGACCAGAGGAACTGCAGATCAGGTTTCATTGCCATACAAACTTCGACACTGTTTTTCTTAAACTAAAGTCTAAAATATATAAACTGACTGAGACCACGCAACTGTTCTCTGTGTTACTGCTCTTTCTGATTAGTAGTTTATTAATTTAAACCTATTTCAACTAGATAATGGTTGATTTTTGTTTAATAATAAAAACTGCGCTTGTCTGCACTTCGCCCGATCTGTGCCGTTCCATACTCAACCTTAGCCCGCGTTCTTTATTCAATATATCGGTCTTTAACACACGCAGGTTTGACACAATACCAGCACTATCTATCTCTTTCTTTCAACATAAGAATCAACTACAACCATCAATAAGTACAGAAGAGTGACAGAGAGCGATGGCAAACTATAGATACACGTACAAAGCTATTATCCTCCGAAAAATACATCATTTAATATATTCTACATTCTCTTCTATTATCACAGTCCATAGCTTTAACAGTGATATTAAGAAATCAACTTATTATTTTTGTTTTAAAATAAATCTAAATTTGCAAAATTTAAGGTCAAGAAAATCAATGAACATCAGAAATTTACATAAGAATTCAGACATAATATTAATAAAATAATACCTTTTAGACATTTCTACAATAACAGAACATTATACATACATTTAAAATAAGCCTTCCAATGCATTTTTGTCACAAAATTACAGAAGTCAGCATAAGATTCGTATGAAATAAATCTAGATAATAAAATATTATGAAAAGGACAGTCGTATTGCATCGGTATTCTGACATTGAATCAACAATGGGGATGCACACTGTGGAACAAATGACGTAGTAAAGCATAGCTGGTTTCAAGCATAGTCATTGGTTGAAAATCAAAGAATGCCATTTCATATTTTAAAATACCTTGACCTCATTGGACTGATTGAGACCAGCTATGGTGGCGCCATCTACAATTAGCTTTTAACGGTCTTCCCCATTATTTTGAAATGTTTTAGTCGGAACGTACCTATTTCAAATTAAGAACAAACTTGAGCAGTTTACTATTCGATATTTAATTTTATCATAACCTTCGCGCTGCATTAAAAAAAAGAATGATGTTTTAAATCAATGTGCAATGTCAAATTAAACAAATCAGTAGTACAGTCTTTTCAAAGTTATGTGTCGATGGAAATTTTCATCAAATATATTTGGCCCAGAACGCAGCTACGCGAACTCTGCTCGTTTATCTAATCATAAGATCATCAAGTGCTTCGGTGTCAAGGTATACAGCTCAAAATGGAAGGTGGGCCATTGACTTTGGAGACACACTGCATACCTACACTCTGAGACGTCCATTAAATATCTGACTTTGCACCACTCAAAATCACAGTAATCTATAAACTTGTTACTTAAATCATGTTTGCTGTAGTGTTTCTGCTACTGACAATTATATCAAAATAAGTGATGTTTATCCTGTTCACTAATAGGTAAAATAACTGTGAATTGGCTGCATTTACTTTAGCGATATTATTATGCATTCCAGTAACCAAACACGAAAAGCTATTCAAATGCAATTAGATCTACAGTTTCACGGTTAAAAAGTACATGAAACGGTTAACTCTATTGATATGTTAGTGTGAAAATATAAATAATAACTATATCAATAGACAATATGTACCTGAACTAAGACTATACGGTAAAATACTATGCGGATTATACCAATTCAACTGAACGCGATCAGCACATCTAAACCACGATCAATAACTGTCAGTGTCAATTAAAGCAGTGATGGCCTACTAGGGTGATCATCGGACTGCGAAATCTTAAGGTCTCGAGTTCGAAGTCAAGGAGCACACTCTGTTTTTTCGGATGCATATGCGTATTGTACAATTATTACTTGCTAGGTGAACGAAACGTCGTGAGGAAACCAGCATGCCTGAGAGATATTTCTCGACGGCATGTTAAGCTAAGTCAGAGGCCCATGGGCAGCACAAAAGATCTGACACCAGGTTGTGTATTAACCACACGATAAAGAAATAAGTGTCCATTTTCCAACAACTCTTTAAGAAGTTAAAATGCGCTGATGGTCTTCAATTTTCATTGATGAAATTCGCCTTAAATTCTTTTAATAATTTATCAGTTTCCAAAAAAAATACTGTACTTTACATTTTTAAGTTGAACCCAAAACATGCTTTAAATTGAATATTGATTTTGGATTAATCGATTTCTGTCGGAATTTATTCACCACTATATCTGAAAGGAGTGCAACAAAAATCGACTAAAACGTACCTACATAATCGAATGACATTAGTCGATTATTGTCAACGCATCTCTCACATAAAGTTACATCAACCCTGGTTTTCCCAAAAGGGTAAATCAGAGGTGTACCCGGCACCGGTGTATTGCGCCAGTTGTTTATTTCCATCAGCACAACTATTTTTTAAATTTTGTAAAACATAATAACATTTTTTTATAGAAAAATATCCAGTACTTAATAATACTCATTTACATTAAAAGTACTATTTTTAATTTGATATAAAAAATATAAGTATCGATGGCACGTTTTTTCAAAATACTTAATCAATTTTCATTAAATAATTTTTATTTTCAAAATAATAAAAAAAACATCACGTAAAAAAATAATAAAATAATCCTTAATAAACCGTAGTATCTTTCGTATGAGAATCGATATAAATAAAATTAAAATTCCAAAATCAGATTAACTATGAACGTAAATAACAAAATACACGAGATTTTAAATCAATTTATAACATATGTTTTCGTAGTACTGACTATGAAATAAATAATTAGTATGCAATATTATAATTAACACATATACTTATTTTAAGATAAATTATAATCAAGCCCTGAATTAAGAAGAACTTAAAAATAAATTAGCAATTATTGGAATATACTGCGAACATTAAAAGCAACCTGGGACTACACACGGCAACACATCACAGTATAATCGACCTAACTTTGTATGAGCTTCCCGTACAACGTGAGATCAGCTTAATTTGCTTTTGTATAGGTCGTCGTGCGTACCACCAACTCTTACAGCAGTATAATTGTAATCTGACTATAGTGTGCGAAAGAGATGGAGGTAGACATCCCGTATCGTTCTCTCATTCCCACACTGAACTTAGATTAAAATAAAACTACTATCAGAGGTGCTGGCCCCTGAAGTATAATGTTACAAAATGCCTTATGTATCTATTTTCCTTACATTAATTTTAAAGCAGATTTATTTCCAAGAATATACTTTAAGCATACTTTTATTAATTACTGAACGAAATTCGTCTCATACATAACCACCCCTATAGACGCGGAATCAACTTGAGCCAATCATATTGTTATATTTCGTTTGTGCGGTTTAAGGAGGAGGAGGGGTCAAGAATTCTGCTTACGTAATACTACTGAGATGGACCCTTTTGGCCTTTTACAGAACCAATTTTGTATTTTTGAAGTGAAACTTTATATGCGACTTCCAACAAAGTTGCGTTAAACGTTTAACGCCACCATGGAGGGCACCCCTCCATTTCCCTCCCCCTACCCCTTCCTATTTTCATATCCTCATTACGAAGTTTCACTTCTTCAGCGCGGAGGGACTCATGCACTATGTTTTCTCTGTTTTACTTTTATAAGTTTGATAATTTTATTTTATTTACCCATTTTATTTTGTGTGTTTTATCACAGGATAAAACACACAAAATAAAATGGGTAAATTTGGTATTTAAGTATGTATTTAAGTAATATGGTAGTGAAGTATGGGTAAAAGAAAATTTATTAGCACAGGGTAATAATTTTTTGCTTTCTTTCCATTATGGATAATCTTCCTAAGCTCTTTTTGACCAGCTCAAACCGTCACAAGTCGATTAAGGTGCTTATTCCCATGAGGAACATCCGTTTACCACACTATTTCAAAAGCATTGCTTTGAAATCGTACGGTCAACGGATTAGAATTGCTATAGGAAATGCATTGACCGTGAAATTATAACGACACTTCTTACACAAGAACTTCGCAGAAACAGTAAAGCATTTTGCCATCACCTTTCAACTATAGGTCATCGATCCATTCAAGGTTGCACGCAATAATCTATCTCTAATTTGCCAGCAAGCGATTCACCACCTTATTTGGTAAACATAAAAAAACATTTTTGCAGCTTGTAAATAAGCTAAATCAATAAATGCAGTGAATAAAACAAAAATAATTCGTAGCTAAACATTAACAATTCGATCTTAGAGTTCAAAGGAATTTGAGCTGTAAGATCGTTTTCTGAATGTTTGTTCAAGACACATGTTCCAGATAACATTGCGTTAATATCTGTGAAGGTCGCTAGACCGTATAACATAACTACTAGAGTTCATAATGAAATACTACATTTACATTGCATGTTTGAAAGGCCTTGTGAAATATTCATCTCGTACATTAAAACTAGTGGTGCAGTCATTTGGCGAAAATGTTTTCTTCACAGCAGTTTGAACATTCTAATTTGTTCATCATGCGTAATGTTAGTTTCTATGTTAATTTTGCACTGGACTGGTTGATATTTGAATATGCAAACTAGAGCTTACTAAAATAAGTACATTTTAGTAATACCGAACTGTTACAACTGCTATTTAAAACCTATTAAGTGACATCATCATTCCACTGTTAGGTTATCAAAAAATGTGATATTTCTTACTTTATAGGCAGAGCAATATCAAACTAAAATAATACTATAGTACTAAGAAACTAAGATTTTTTTAACTCGACAACCTAACAGCAATTTTATGAGGAACAAACTTAATCATTTAACCAACATCAATTCAGATTATGGCGAATAAATGCGTCACGCATTTTCAACTTTTTGTATCATACTATTAACAAATACAGGACAGGAATTATAATATAGACTTACTGCCGTTACTGCTCCAATTGATTAACGTATCAGAATTTACATCTTCAATATCTAGGAGTAAATTATCTCTATCGTTTTCTGTATTCGTTTTTGGAGAGAAGACTATGTCTTCATCGTTTGCTTGTAAGTTGACGTAGGACATTGACTTCCTCTTCTGTTCTAAGTCGAAGATCTCTAAGTCTTCGTCCTCGTCCTCATCGGATTCCATGGTGAGAGGGACTCGAGACAGCTCCATGTTGTCCCTCCTGTCTTCTGATTGGAGGACCCCGTAGCGGAACTGGTTTTCATTAATTGTGGTGTGTGCCCCGCCTGAATCGTTGTTTTTGCCTTTTCTCCTGGAATTTTACAAATGTTGGATGTTAATAGGGTAAATGAGAAACGAAATCTTATTAGTAAAAATCCAGTTAGATTCTCAAAAAATATTTGGTCAGTATTTTATCTTTTGTTACGTAAATCAAAATTGTCGACGATACGACGCTTTTAAATTCTCACTACGTCACGCCTAGGTATAATTTTTAGATTTTTCTGACATCATGAGCCCCCACTCCTGAGTTTTGATGCGTTCTATCTTTGTCAATATTCATTGTTTTACAAAAACAAAAAATACGTGTCCATTATTTTCCAATACTCTAACTGACGGACTAAATAGATTTGTATTTTTTAGAGACTCGTCATTGCTATTCATAGTTTACTACTCAGTTCGACATTGAAGTGTATTTTACACTTTTTATCGAAAAGAACCAGCATGCCTGAGAGATATTTATCGACGGCATACAAAGCCAAGCCAGAGGCATAAAAACTCTGACACCAGGTTAAGCACTAAAGACACGACAAAGAAGATCGAAAAGAGTATTTCAGGAGAAACAAGATATTTGAAACCTTATTCAATACATACAATAAACTTGGTAATGGTGCCGATTCTCTTGTCACAAATTTCTCTAAACTAGACTAAAAATCACTAAAATTTAGTTTATTCCTGTCAAACGACGTTTCCTATTCTGAAATTGATTAAAATGACATAACTTAAATCAATTATAGTTTGACAGCACTAAGTTATTCAATTTAGTGAAAACGGCAATTTCGCTATTCTGAAATTGACGTTTTTCATCTAAAACTTTGATTGTCAAACTAAATCAGACTATTTTTAATCCAGACTAAAAATGTGTGGAATAAAATTAGTTGTCATGAACTAAAATTTACAAAGCAGATTTCTCTCGTTTTTCTTGAAAGTTTGGATGTGTTTGAGTTCAGAATGGAAGATTATGTGATTGCAGCCGTTGTCGATTCGTCAGAAAGGTAAATTTAGTGTTATTTTATTATGATACAATACGAAATACATTCATGAAAACTTACTAGGGAAATCCGCCCCTAAGACGACCCACTGACCGGGATTTGCGTACTAAACATCTAATGCACATGCTACATTACATACACTTCTCATAACCAAACCAGGTTTTGTGTAATAAATGTGTCTAATAAAAAATAACTATGTTATAGAAACTATCAAGAGAGGACTCAATTGGAAAGATAATAAGAGCAATCCAACCCATTCCAAATGGCAGAGAAGAAATTCAATAAAAAGACACCTAGATCGGGGGCACTTTATTTGGTGAATCCTTGCTTGGATGAAGGATTTATCCCCAAGCACCTAAAGGTTAGAACGGTTTTGTGTCCTATATATATTATTATATGTATGCAGTAATTCACTTGCTAAAACAAGTTAATTACTGCATACATACAAAAAACAAAATCCAGGAACTGTAATTCAGTAAGAATTACAGTTCCTGGATTTTGTTTTTTGTCATAGTGACTTTTATTACGTGATACATTACACCTAGTCATTACTTATTAAAGAAATGAGTTAGTAAATAGTATGTGAGGAAAGGTCTCAGTGGCTTCTCCGTAGGTCACTAGTAAACTTTATACCTATTGGGTATATCTATTAACTAAGTACATTTAAAGTTTTATTTATTTTAGGAACGGATACCCACTACAGTCATGGCTCATGATTCCCATCGTGGTGCCAAATATTGAGTGCCACTCAAGGGTAAGAAATGTGGTGGAAATGTGTAATGGGCGCCTAATGAACAGAACCAGAAAATGCTACAAAAATTATTCTGGCATGTTGCACCCTGTACAATTGTTAACATTTGATTGTAAGTGTTTGAATTGATTTATATGTAATTCTGTTTTACTTGTTTGCAAAATAAGAAACCTAATTAAGTGTATCTTTGCAGATGAAGATATCGATGTCACCGAGCATAGAGAGGAGAGTGCTATTGCGGAGGATACCTGCATAGATTTCCTTGCTGAAGCGAGGAAAATTCAGCAATCACTTGTCAATTCTTTTAATTAAATGAAACATTTTATTTCTTTAATGTTAAAATATTTATTTTCTCCTTAAACCTTAACAAAAAAGAGTAGCGATTATGAATCACAAAATTGAAACCGCATATTTAATACATGTTTCTGGATAACATGCGTTGAATGTCATTGAGATCTGCCCCTGCTGGTCCTCCACTAGTAGCCCTGATGGAATCCCTCGCCTTTCTTGCCTTTGTTTTCACTTTTGTCATTGTCACCCACACACTCCAAATCTGTTGAAATTAAATAAGTTTAGAATACATGAAAATTATGCATGTACTTATCCACTCCAGTATAACATTTCATCTCACTGAAACAACTTACATTGTTGCCACTGCTCCTGCTGCAGCCCAATTTGTTCAGCTCGCTACTGAAATTGGCCTTAAATCCAATTCTTTGGGATCAGCTTGATTTTCTTCTTGTTTTTCCTTTTAGAGTACTACTACTACTACTTTTTCCTTTTAGAGTAATACTAGTATAGTGTACACAAGTATACGTTACTTTACTACTACTCGTGAATACAGAGATTAGTTAAACGAATCGAACATCGAAGATTATTTATTTGATAATTAATTATGTTAACCGACCACCAAATTAATAATATTATTGACATCTGACATGACAATCAAAACAAAGATAGGGCTTTCCTTCCAAGCGCCGACGAAAATACCGGTTATTTTCAACTACAAAACCGAACATAATTTTTTAAGATCCAATTTTTATTTATTAAAAAGCTTTAATAAACTGAAACTAGACTGAAATAAATACCAGGACAAATCAAGCTACCTCAAAGATTTTTAAATACGGCAGTTTTGTCGATTATAATAAAATTATAGGTTTTAATCATAATGAAAACCGAAAAGTTTCGCCAAAATTTTAAGTCATTTCCGATTTCCAACCCTAGCAGGATTACTATGGTCACAGATAATAAAAACTGAAAAATAAATATTTAACAACTATAATGTTTTACGCCGTTATAATACTTCCTGTATTTCATTAATGATTATTGATAAACAATTTTAAATAATTATTGATAAATAATTTGATTTCACTAGGGTTTTTTTTTGCAATTCAGATCATTTCGTTCACTTTCATTCAGTTTTTATTTTAATCTCCGACAAATCTTAATCTATGGTCTATTCAATTTGGCGATTGTCAAACTCGATTTTAATTGTGTCAAATCTAAAACTAAAATTAGAGAATATTGTTTTCAGAATAACTTACCGAAACCAACTAACTAAAATTAAGAAATTTTAGATTTAGTTTAAGTTAGTTCGGTGTACAAGAGAATCGGCACCAATGTCGTTGCGTCGTGGCGATTCCTGGCCCTGTGGTACTCAGTAATCAGGGACTGATTACAGAAGAGGCTTGTCACTGTTCATAAACTCTCTCATGCAATTAAAGACAATTAACCTCACTGATAACACTGACTTAATCAGTTCTTGTATCAAAGTTCAAAATATAGGTAAATGACATGACGATATTGGAAACAAGTGCTGTGGTCAAATGAGTCATTCGTTCAATTTTGAATAAAAGTAGAAAACCTAATTATATTGCAGGTGGTGGTTACACCAGCGACAGCGACCATGTTTCAACATTTTGTACTACCTATTAAGTATAAAACTACTATATTGTACCAATTTTTTTACTTTTGTGCTATGACTTCTGGATATTCCTATGTTTTTTTATTTTAATTATACTATGCATATGGATCAGGTAGTTGCATACTATATGTATAGAAAGTCCATTTTTTCTTCGTATTTTCAGGTCTCCTAGACCAAAGTTGTTTAGCTTCATGGTCAGAGGTGGTCCTAGTCTAGTGTAACACCTGGTATAATCATTTAACAAATCATTATATGAACTGAGGTACTGGATATGTACCCTGGCAATGGCGATATTGGTGTCGATTCTGTTGTGCACAACATAAACTTAATTTAGGCTATTGCTATCTTTTACTTAAAGACAGTGCGAGAAAAGGACGGCTATAGCTATGAACTAAGTTAGAGTTGTCAAACTTGTCTATGCCTTGCGCATCACCGTGTGTTTAGTCGACATGTTTTTACGTGCACCCTTCATTTGTATGGAAATATTAGTTACAATTAAATTTGACAGCTCTAAATTACGTCCGTCTCTGTCTCGTTTTATTAGAGAGAAAAAGATAGCAATAGCCTAAATTTAGTTTAGTTTGTGCACAACAGAATCGACACCAATGTACGGGAATTGAAACATTAAAGGCGAAATGCGTGTGTTCTACTTATATCTGTCTGTGTGTCCTGTGTATTTTTTTACGTTAAATAGACTTCCTCTTGACCTCAATCTTTTTCGGAGTACAGATATGAAGTCGATGTTGGAACGAGCTAACTCAAACGAAGCATTATTCACTCGCGACTTAAATAGATTGGGGTTATATGACTCGGGAACACCGACGCATGCAGGAAATTCCACTCCTTGGCTGTGCGCATAATAAAAGATGTAGCAAAGCGCTTCGTGCGAATTTGTGGAATATCCACAAGGTATAGATGATAACCTGTAGTACGTCTAGCTACCCAAGTTACGAAACGTACCGAACGAACATTACAGGTAAACTCGCATGACATTGTCAATAATACATTTTATTACCTTATCATGAAAAATGCTATTCCCATGACGCGGGAGGCAAACAGACAATTTCAGCAGCAAATACCGAAGAATGTTACATCAGTCATGATTTATTGCACAAATATTATTAATGTTTGCAATAATAACATGAACTGATTACTGATACCGTTTTTCAAAGACATCGTATTCCGTTTATTCAATCAATGTGTGATACCAAGTTGTCAACTTTAAGGCAAAATAACCGTATTGTTTTCTTTCAGTTCGAGTTCAGTTAAGATTCGAGTATTACATCAGTGAGTGAGTAGAACCGAGCATTACATCACTGGGTGAGTAGAACAGAACATTACATCATTGAGTGAGTAGAACCGAGCATTACATATTTGAATGAGTAGTACCGAGCATTATATATCAGTGAGTTAGTAGAACCGAGCAATACATCTTTGAGTGAGAACCGAGCATTACATCAACGAGTGAGTCGAACCTCGCATTACATATTTGAATTAGTTGTACCGAGCATTACATCAGTGAGTAGAACCGAGCATTACATATTTGAGTGAGTAGTACCGAGCATTACATCAGTGAGTGAGTAGCACGGATCAATACATCTTGAGTTAGTAGAACCGAGCAGTACACCAGTGAGTGAGGAGAACCGAGTAGTGAGTACATCAGTGATACATCAGTGATTGAGGAGATTACAGTGCGCAGCGAATAAGGCGCAGAGAATAAGGTGTGAAAGTTTTTTCTTATAGTGTGTTTGTTTTTCTCTTCGTCATTTTTTGCGGATAGGAAAGGCCACCAGGCAACTTGGCTGTTTGATAATCTTGTTTACAAGATAGCCATCATTTCTCATAGCATTAGTTGATAAAATCTTTTTCGTTGATTAAATGAACGGAAATACTGAAAAGCCTAAATAATCTACAAAGATAAGAGCGGATTTAAAGTGTTATTAGTTTGTTTTCAGAAAAGAATGTGTGCCATGGTTAATTGTTGAACTCTACACGATTCACTCTAACGGGAGTGGACTGGCGCAAAATTGTAAACACATTGGTTTTTTGTGTACATGACTCACTTTTGTTACAAGATAAACTGTACCTATATGTAAACGAAATATCTGCGAAATTGTTCTTACAGTACATAAGAAAATCTTGCATGCTCGAAAGAATAAAGCCATGGCATGTAAAAGTAGCTTTTGGTCTTTTGATGCTCCAGTGAAACCCGCGAAATTCAAATTTTCTTACGTTTTTTACAATGTGCTGGCCAGTGCTCGGTTGTATGTTGATGAAAATATGATTCGTGAGTGTAAGACGTATGTAGTTACAGAATTATAATCATCAAAATCATCAATACAAACCTCCCAAGTTCATAAAGGTCGAGGAATATCTTTAAGTCGTTTCAGGGTTTTCGCGAGCTACCCTGGAGCTACCTTAAATGAGTACTTACTTTCAAAAGAGGTTCTATAGAAAAAGTTTTTTATAAACCTGGCTATATGAGATGTCTGATGGAGAAAATTTTTGCACTATTAGTGGCCAGGGTAGGCTCTAGAAACCAAGTAGTGACTATGACTGATGAAAGCATGGTAGAAAGAGATTAACGCGGCTGATATGATGATGATTAGTTTAATAATTTTACCTGTAAAATATGAAATATGCAACTGCCAGCAGTGCAAATCCTCCAAAAACGATGAACCCTCTCTTCAGTACTCCGGGATTATTCAGATCAATCTGTTTGATTGGTTTCTCCGGAATTGTTGCATTCTTGGTTTCGTTGACCACCGGTGCTATGGTACTGCTAATGGTTGTTGCATTTCCTGAAATCATAGAAATTAATCAATTAATATATTTTAGGGAATACACAGACTGTGTAGATAAACAGCATTGCACATATGTGTGCCCATAATATATGTCAGGTAAATCCCTTGACAGTTTTTTTTTTAATTTCATTAAAAATGGTATTGATATACTTGTCTTAATGTAAATTAAAAAATTAGACTTAATTTTAATTGTCATTTAAAATACTGCTTGAATTTGTTGAAAACATGAAAGGTAATATACTCATAGGGAAATCAATGAACATTTCCTACGAAATACTTCAGAAAAAATCCATAGAGACATCATAAAAAAACACATTAAGTACATACAAACACAACTCACACAGTAGGTGCATAGAATCATTTTTAATAATAACCTTGAAGCAATGAACATAACAAGGTTGAAATATAATACATGACCTTATATTGTAATATAAGTTTGTTCACCTTTTATTTTGAACATGAAAAGACATATTATACAATATATTGTTTAATTTCAGGTAAATAACCCAATTGATATCCAATAAAATACAATAAAATTTTAAAAATGAATCAAAATAAAATCAGATAAAATTATACACAATTGTTTTGATTGGTAGTTTGAAGTGTGATGTAATACTTTATGTAAACAAAGTATTTTAAATACTTGGCACAATAAGTATTAACAATTTACTAACATTGAAAATAAACATCATTGTTACTATGGGGCGTAAGTGTTAATTGGCTTTGCATGTCCCGAGTCTGATGAGATTCTGAGTTTACCAATTCATATGGAAGAATGATATACTAAATGTCATTGATATCAAACACCTATTTGATGATTTAACCACAGCTGATAGTTAAGCAATAATACTAATTAGAATATCAATCAAGGTGAATATAGTATAACTGTTTTTGTAAATAGGTAGTAGACAATTAAGACAATAGAATAAGAGCTGAATAGAAAAAAAACAAGGCCTTCAAGAAAGGAAACTGTTATGTCATACACTGACTTTTTACTCGTAAAATTAATAAATAAATGTTTGATTAAAAACCAAACTACATGAAAATCTTAATTAGCTCATAAGCTTTATCAATTATACCAATATTACTATTCAATGGCCATAAAATTGTATGTTTAACGGAAAGGATGAGGAAGAGGCCTTTTCCCAACTGTCTTTGTGCGGTTGCCAGTCAATAGAATACTACAACAACAATTATGATGAATGTCTGTACTTATTCATTTCAATAGACCTTCAAAACTTATTTGCAAATTACGGGTACTTAATAATAATAATAATAATCTCAGCAATCATTGTGCCGATAGTAGTGTCAGCGCATGGGTTAATTGCCAAGAGCCTCGACCAACACCTGAGGAGGCTCTCGTTAGGCAGCTGGATCAAGGGCTTGATTCAGAAAGCGGTACTCCTGGACACGGCCCGTATCGTTAGGAGGTTCCTCTCTCTGGAGCCCTGACCGCCGGTAGCTTGGACCCTGTTCCCGATACCGGTGGGCTACATTTTTTTATATTTTTAAATGTTTTTTTATATATGTTTTATATCAATATTTAAACATGTAAAAAATTTGTTGCATAATTGAATAAAGGGAATAATAATAATAACTGGCAACACAGAGAGTCAACAAGTCGTTGTCATTTAAAAAATAATTTTATTTGCATTTTATAATTACAGTTACTAATATATTAATGAACCAAATACTAGCTCCGATTTTATAAATACAATTGTTTTAAATACATCTATCATCAATAAGTATAATGAATTCTATATATTACAAGAAGAAACGCCAAATATCTGTGACCCCAATTGACATATGTCATATTTTGATGAAACATTCAACATATTAATATAATGAAATGAAACGACAATGTTGACCCGAGCCGCTGCTCGACGCGCACGCCTTTCGCCTCCGGACCCGTCGCTCAGCTCCGCCTCGCCGCCGCCAAAACCCAGCCCCATCGTGAGTGCTGTGACACCGGCCGTGGCAGTTGCGTCGAGCTCAAGCGACGAGTATTTCTCTCCGCCCACGACGCCACCACCTGCTCGTCGACGGGGAGGACGCCGGCCGCCGGACGGCTTAGGACCTCGAGGCCCACCGGCTTCTGATAGGGTCCCAGCTCCCGGCGGAAGTGTGCAGCGCATGCGATGGACGCAATCGAATAACGAAAACGTCATGCGCGCATACTATGGGGCTACAGAGGGGGGAATCAACCTGACCGCGTAACGTGTTAGGATGCTCTCTCTGTTTCAGGTGCTTGAGCCAGCTGTCAACGTGTCGGCACAACGACTGTCGGATCAGGTGCGAGTCATCCAGCGTAATCGTATGTTGGATGACACCGTACTTGATCGCTTGCGAACTGAAGTGCAGAGTAGCCGTGTCACGGCCACGCCGCCGTCGCAGGCTGTGGTTCCACCACAGTCTACCGTAACAACACCATATTGCGATGGCGACGTGAGTAGTGACATGGTTACTAATGTAAGTACCCAGTGCAGTGAGGATATGAGGAGTGCTTTGGAGGGTGCGATTCGGGAGTATCGGTTCATGACACCCGAACTTAGACCACGCTTACCTCGTTTGCCCATGCACAACAAAAATAAGATGCTGATGGCTGTTCTGGATTCGCAGTTGTCAAATTATTTTGATAGCTGCGAAGACCTCACTGATATTCACTCGATCCTGTATTGTGCGGCCGTAGCGGCTTGTCGTGTAGCTCATGTTAAATTTTCTGATGACAGAGCTACACGACCAAAACCAGCCGTACCGGCATGGCAGTACAGGATTGAACAACGTATTGGTGGGGCCAGAGCACTCATCGGCAAATTGATCTGCTTCAGGGAGGGCAATACTCGCCCTAGGGTGATGCGTTTTGTGAGGCGGGCGTTCTCGGGGACTGATATCAGTCCTCGAGACTATATGTTTCGTGTCACAGAGCGCATCGACTTCCTGAAGCAGAAAGTGTATGCATGGGCAAGCCGTATTCGTAGGTATAAGCGGCGGGTGGACCGATACACTCAGAATCGCACATTCCAAAGAGATGAAAGGTGGGTTTACAGGGCTTGGGAGCGACCGGACCAAGGTGTGGCTGACACGCGCCTGCCAGATGATGATGCAATGTGTTCATTCTGGCGCAGCATCTGGTCGGTGTCTGTCAGCCATGCTGAGGGTGAATGGACTCGGGTGGTTGAGCGAGCGTGCGATCCAGTACCAGAAATGGGGGCAATTACTATCAGCCCCCAAGACGTAGCTTGTGCAGTCCGTCCGTTGCCTAATTGGAAATCTCCAGGGCCGGATGGGCTGCACAATTTCTGGATAAAATGGTTCACAAGGTCGCACGCTCGCCTGGCGACCCTGTTCCAGTCAGCCTTAGAGTCGGGGTCGCTGCCAGAGTTCCTGACAACAGGTATAACCCATCTGCTCCATAAATCGGGTAGTACTGCGGAACCCAAAAATTATAGACCGATTACCTGTCTCCCGACGGTCTATAAAGTTCTTACATCTATTTTGAGAGCTAAAATCACTAAACATATTGACGAAAATTCTGTTATGTCAGCTTCTCAGAATGGATGTAGGAACGGGTCCCGCGGTACTAAGGAGCTACTCCTCATTGATATGGCCATAAGCCAACAGGTTCGCCGTTCCCGAAAGGATCTGTCGACATGCTGGATAGACTATAAGAAGGCCTATGACTCGGTGCCACATACATGGCTCATGAGGGTGCTAGAGTTGTATAAAGTTGATGCAACTCTGCGCACTTTCCTGATGTCATGTATGGGGCAATGGAGGACAGTCCTTCGCTATCCAGGATGTCGGCAAATTCAGAGGAATAGCGAGCCGATAAGGATAGAGCGAGGTATATTTCAGGGCGATAGTTTGAGTCCACTTTGGTTCTGCTTAGCCTTGAATCCTCTTAGCACGCTGCTGGAGGATTCAGGGCTAGGCTATCGGTTGCGGACAGATGGTCGGGTTATATCTCACCTCCTTTACATGGATGACTTGAAACTCTTTGCCCCCAACGATTTGCAACTGATGGAGCTACTGAAGGTAACTGAAACCTTTAGTAGCGCCATCAGGATGGAATTTGGTGTGGATAAATGTGCGGTCATGCATGTAAAGCGAGGGGAGATTGTGGAATCTGTGAGAACCCAGCTCTCAGATTCCATAAATCTTAGATCCCTCTCAGCAACCGAAACTTATAAGTATTTGGGTATGTCGGAAGCGTTGGGCATCAATGTTGCTGACATGAAGCAATCGTTGAAGGAGCGCTTTTTTGGCCGCCTGAAAAAAGTATTTAATAGTCTTTTATCAGGCGGAAATAAAGTGCGTGCCTTCAACGGTTGGGTCATGCCGGTTTTGATGTACTCTTTCGGCGTACTCAAATGGACTCAAATGGAACTAGACGCCCTGGATACGAAGGTCCGTAAATTGTTGACGGCATATCGAATGCATCACCCGCGTTCTTCGGTAATGAGACTGTATATCCCGCGGAAGTGTGGGGGTCGAGGCTTTTTAAACGCTAAGACTCTCCACAATCGTGAGATATGCAGTCTCAGGGAATATTTCCTAGCAGCCGACGTGGGGATGCATCGAGATGTGGTCGCGATGGACAAGGGCCTCACCCCGCTCTCCTTGGCTAAAGAGAACTGGCGCATACCTGTAGTATTTACTACTGATGACCGCAGGAAAGAATGGTCTGCCATTCGCCCGTTGCCAGCGCCCGTGAAGCTCCTTGCTCTGGCAAGGAGCTTCACGGGCGCTTTTACCGGGCTCTTCATGGGCCCGATGTAGATTTTCAAGCGTCCGTGTCCTGGCTACGATCTGGGGACCTCTTCGGAGAAACCGAAGGTTTTGTCTGTGCAATTATGGATGAAGTTATGATGACGAATAACTACCGGAGATTTATTGTGAAGGACGGTACGGTTGACATATGTCGGGCATGCCACCGTCCAGGCGAATCAATCCGTCACATTATCTCCGGGTGTTCTCGTCTAGCTAACGGAGAATACTTGCACAGACACAACCTTGTAGCCAGGATTATCCATCAGCAACTTGCTCTAAAATACAATCTTGTGGAATCGGAAGTGCTGTACTATAGGTATGTGCCCGACCCAGTTCTCAATAGTGGCAGTATCACACTGTACTGGGATCAATCCATCATCACTGACAGGACTGTTATAGCCAATAGGCCTGATATAGTGGTGATGGATCGATCAGAGCGGCGGGCAATGATTGTTGACATAACGGTCCCGCATGATGAGAACCTCGTGAAAGCCGAGAAAGATAAACAAATCAAGTATCTTGACTTGGCTCGCGAGGTTGTCGACATGTGGGAAGTGGACTCGGCGATCATTGTGCCGATAGTCGTGTCGGCCCATGGCTTAATTGCCAAGAGCCTCGACCAATACCTGAGGAGGCTCTCGTTAGGCAGCTGGATCAAGGGCTTGATTCAGAAAGCGGTACTCCTTGACACGGCTCGTATTGTTAGGAGGTTCCTCTCTCTGGAGCCCTGACCGCCGGTAGCTTGGACCCTGTTCCCGATACCGGTGGGCTACAATTTTTTATATTTTTAAATGTTTTTTTATATATATGTTTTATATTAATATTTAAAAATGTAAAGAGTTTGTTTAAAAATGAATAAAGGGAATAATAATAATCATTTTATTTTCAAGCAACTAAGGCCCATAGATAAAATACATAAAATAACATAAAATAATGGTAATGGTATAAGATCAGGGCTGTCCAAAACACAACCTAATATTTATGCAGCCCACAACATGTTTCTTACACACTCATTTTTGTGTCAAAAAAAAATAATGTAGGTAATGGTTCCTGCAGCCGTCAAATCTGTACTGAGTACTATGTTGGCCCACAAATGTATCTAGTCTGGACAGCCCTAGGCCTTTATTATATTGTATATTGTAATTGTATTTTAAAAGTTTTAAATCTACAAGTTCCTGTATTGCCAGTCTTCTGGGCATGTTTCCTTATGACAGCGTTGCGGAGGAGTACTTTGATGCCTAAGTGTCCTATTGACATTGTTGTATATATGTCACCGTAAAATTTTCAAACATTATATTACAATATAACGTGTTTCTCTCTAGCGATATTGTAATATCTCGAATTATTGTCAACTGAACATACGGAAGTATCTCTGCCCCCATAATCGGGACTTGGTGCACCCCCCCGTTAGGTTAGTTAGGTTCCTTTAAACCCTGCACTCGGAAATAGGGATCCCGCGAGGCGGGGCTCCGTCAACTTCGCTTTTAAGGGGAATATAAAGTGTTTTAAGGTTAGGTTATAATAATCGGTATTTCTCAGGAATGGTACAATATCTTTTCATGAGAGTTGTACCACTGGGCAAGGGGGACCCCTCCTTCCCTCCACACCACGTGAGTTGACTACCATCGCATGCATTTCATGAAAAATAATGCGTTTTGTTGTAAGCAGTATGTTCATTTGACAATATTTTAGATGTAGTATGTTAATATTGTACAGATGCAGTTATAATATGCCTGAAATAAATTACTGTAACTATAACTTTCTACATCTAGTAAGTAGTAAGTACATTCATAAAGATATATATCGCATTTCTATAAAAACTACAACTTACAAATTCACTATGGCAGAAACTGACAAATTTCAAAATTTTAACTAAAATTTTACATATTTCTGTTTAATAAACATGTTCTCTTAACAGGTGACAACTATTGTAAGATTTATTAAACCACATTTGTCATACAACTTAACAAATTTCTCACTTATTTACAATATTGTTTGATTGTTACGTTTATTAAACAGCGCCCAGGTATAGATGACCCTCTGCTTATTAGAGAAAGTAAGTTCAATGTTATGTTGCTTCATATGAAACCCATTGACAGAACTTGGCATATGGCTTGTATTTCATGGAACCAGATTAAAAGCTGCATTTTATCAATACTGCTTGGCAAAACCAACTAGCTATTTATGTATCTATCAGGAAACTAACATTTCATTTGAATTGATAAGAACTACAGGAAAATACACTATGTTACATTGTGTAATAACAGGAATTCATTGTGTAATCTTACCAGAAGCAGGTGGCGGTGTCGACAGCACGGTGTCAACTTTACCCGGCTCCGGGACGTTCTTTACTGGATCCTTAGGAGCAGGGTTCACTTCTACCGCCGGCGAGGGTTTGTCGGCAGGAGTAATCGGCCCACCCTCGCTTTGGGCCGCAGCAGCGACGTTCGCTTGCCTCCTCACTCTCATCAACCTCGCGGCATTGTGGACAGAAGGCCAAAACGAAAACCTTCTATTGAACTCGGCAACACGGCCCCCATCACTACCAAAATTATACTCAGTCGTCCTCACACAGTTCAAACACAACAACAACAGAACACAACGTATGAGCATGTTAGATTATTTCCGTGTCCCTTCACAATAAACTGATACCACTGTTTTACTAATTGAGATGAATCACTACCTCATAATTATAATTTAAACTTGTGGATAGTTTCAGATAAATTCACAACGCATCAGGTTGATTGATGTAACAAACTGTCAGTCAGTTGTAAATGTCAAATTGGCAGACAACAGAGGCATGGAAATTGCTACATGAAAAAATTGCTAGTGTTGCACTCTTAGTCGATTATTTATTTATTTATTAAGGACAACCAACAAAGCGTACACAAAAATACATATTTAAGAACACATGTGTGTATTATACAGGATAAGGGACGTTGAAAGGAGACATTTTTTTGTTCGGCGATTAGGCCATGCACATAAATTGTAGCATTTAATCACAGAGTATACAATCACTACGTTTACATTTAATCATGAAACTTAAGTAGGTACATGGATTTCTTTCTTATAACCTCTAGATTCCAGTGGTTAATTAGCTAAGCATTGTCTAAACGGAATAAATGTGAAAAATCTGCAAAAACATTTACGAAAATCAAAATAAACAGAAAAAGTAATTGTCAAAATAATGAAGTTGTCTGTCAATCACTAAAAAAGTGGGTTTATAACGTTCCGTGCCAAGTTGATTGTTTATACCATCTATGCCATCTATGCGATTTTAGTGTAAACCTCTAAAAGTAGCATCAAAAATGCTCACAGTTTAAAAATATTTTTATTTTTATGTTCTTTCTGATTCGATAATAATTATATCAGTTAAGTTTACCAACGGGTAGGTACCGTACTTTTTTTAGTTAACAGAAAAAAACGCCCCTATTCACGTAAATGTTTGCTGTCAAATGACATAGACCACAACAGGAATGATTTGACACACAAAACAATATCATTTATAATGATTTTACGATTCCGTTTTCTTTTCTACGTAATATTTCGTTATATACCATAGTAAAAAAGTTACTTTTTTTTGGTGTTATTATGAATAATAAATGCAATGACCAAGTGGGCCCAAAAAAATGATCTCCTTTGTATACCATCAACTACCCACCCCAACCTCCCCTAATATTGAAATGGCTGTAACTTCATCATAACGGTTAGTTGTTTTAGTAGGCGTCGTAATCTTTAATATGAACACTTTATGTAAACTACAAATAGATATAAGTAACATAATAATAAAAAAAAATGTAAGTACCTACATAAACAAGGCGAATTTGATAAGTAGGTTTCGAAACTATGGGGAATAGCGAAAAGTACGGTCGGACAAGCTATTTGGTTTACAGTTAACGAACAAATTACATTGTTAAGTGTAAACCAAATACCTTGTTCTACCGTACCCAAACTAGTCTCAAGCCCGATTTTGATAAAAACTACAGCTACATCATTGGATTAAAAAAAAAACATTTTCCTAGCTAGAGATCGTACCCGTTGATTTTGAAAAAAAAAAACATTTTAAACTGTATTAATCATAATTAGTAATAAATTAAATTCCATAATTTAATTTATTAATAGGTAATAATTATGTTTAATGATTAGTAGTAGTTATAAGTACTAGATATCATGACTGAGCGCGGCTCGAGCGTTTCGACCCCAGACAGCTCATAACAGTTACCAATAAAATAAGATTACAGTATTAACGCCACTAGAGGATCTCAGCAGCCGCAGCAGCAGCGCCTGCACAGCCCGCTATGCTTGCAACGTGAGGTGGAGCAAGTGTGCCGATACAAGTTGTGTCCCCATGCCCTTACCTTCAAATGCACCAGCATCATTCCGTCAGCTGTAATTTGTTCTCCTATAGTCTCGTACCAAGCCGTTTGTTTCTACAACGCTTGCGTTTGTTTGTTGACACAAGTGCTGTCAACGACTCTACGAATGATATGGTCGTGACTGAGTAATGAGTGTCATGCAATGCGACCTGCGCTACTACAGCAGGGACAGCCTATCACACCATGGCCTGTCCTGTTGTAGTAGTGCAGCAGGTAGTTTTAGCGCAGTGACACCGATGCAGATCAACACAAAGAGCACCTAAGTGCAACCCGGAACGATGTGTCATCCAATAGTGCATGACGGGAATGCCTGAAGCTACAAGCCTGACTATCAATACTTGCCATGCCCCCTTGGTCAGCAGACGTGCACCCTCCACAGTATTGATTGACATGTTAAAAAGGGTATTCTATACAACATTGCAGAGCGACACATCCCACCGTCTCTTGGAAGACAGGTTTACAGGCAAATCCGTATCGAAACAAGACATTTTACAAGCGTTCAATGAGAGAGACAGAATGTTCACGGTAAATTCGATACCGCAGACCGGAAAGATACTAGAAACTTATACTAGAAATTTTGCGAACGCCAAGACCACCCAAGTATTTTGGAACAGTTCTGTGGTTTCTGCCAATCTCCGTCGTCGGGCCGTCAGGGTCAATTTTGGTCAAAAGCAACAGTAGGTAGGTATCGAATGCCTAAATGTGAAGGCCGAATGAATGTTACCTAATTTTGAAAAGTCTATCCGAAACATCACTTTGGTTAGGTATTGTATAAGGTAGGAATCATAAAATAATATTTGCAAGAAGCGATAATTTATCATTGTTATCCAGCTGGGAAGTAATCAACAAAATCGGTATCAGCAAAATCCCTGCTTGAAGAAGATCTCTTCAGATACAGTCCATACTTGTTTGCATCAAAACAAAATGTATTATACTGGATACGTTTTTTACTCCTTTCTTATTTAACGCCTTCAAATATTAAACGCAATGTAGTTTACTGTAAATGTATACATAACTTTCATTCAAAATGTTCAAGCGCCCTCAATATTTTGTGGTTTTGATATAAAATCTACACTAATATTATAAAGAGGAAAACTTTGTTTGTTTGTTTGTTTGGTTGTAATGAATAGGCTTAAAAACTACTGGACCGTTTTTAAAAATTCTTCCACCATTCGAAAGCTACATTATCCACGAGTAACATAGGCTATATTTTATCCCCGTACTCCCACGGGAACGGGAATTACGCGTGTGAAACCGCGTGACGTCCGCTAGTGTAGTATAAAGATATGTGTCAAATAACCAAAACAATTGTTTATTCTTAGTATAGAACAAATTTTCCATAATTAACGTAATAGTATTGGTTGGGCAGTATACATTTAAGCTATATATCATTATAATATGGGCCTATTGCTTTTATAAATAGGTCGGAATGATAATATTTTTTGGTTATAAAATATTTACAAAATGGTGTCGGTTCACAATAGCTCGGTGATATCCTAATTAATGCCGCCAGCAGTATAAATTCTCACACGTGAACAATTATTAAGCCAGAGGCCAGAGAGAAGACTTTTGATGAACCACTGTAGTGCCGTTGGCTATAGGGTAGTTTTATATGGGTTTGGGCAGTATACATTTAAGCTATATCATTATAATATGGGCCTATTGCTTTTATAAATAGGTCGGAATGATAATATTTTTTGGTTCCTTATAAAATATTTACAAAATGGTGTCGGTCCATAATAGCTCGGTGATACCCTAATTAATGCCGCCAGCAGTACCTATAAACTCTCACACGTGAACAATTATTAAGCCAGTGGCCAGAGAGAAGACTTTTGATGAATCACTGTAGTGCCATTGGCTATAGGGTTGTTTTATATGGATTCACCGGTATACCAGATGATTTAAATTGTCCATAATTAAAAAAAAACAGAATGACGCGAATGACACACACAGGAAAAGTAGCACCACGGACAACCGTAGTTCAAAATCAAGAAGTCATGAAAATAAAAAATCTACCATAAATATTGTTGTTTTGTTGATCATACAATATGTATGTACTTCTCCCCGATATGGCCGACAAATGGTTTAACAAAAACATTAAAGTGAACGTATCGCATTACAATAGCTCACAGGTGATCTTTACAAATGCAAGCATTACATTGGTTCACGTTTATGCTGTTCACCAGCATTAGGCTTTTACTTGGCACGTAAAAGTGCAAAAAAAGTGCAAAGGGCACTAAACACTGCCCTAAGCAGTATACCTGATTTACGTGGCATTATAATGGTACACGTTTATGCTATTAAGCGGCCATAGGCATTATCTTACTGCTTAAATGCTATTGTAAACCCTAAGGCACTAAGAACAGCTGAAAGCTGGATGCTGGATTTACGTGGCATTATAATGGGTCACGTTTATGCTCTTAAACAGTCTGTAGCATTTATTTGACTACTTAATATGCTATTGTAGTTCCAAATGCAGTAAAAAAAGCTGAAAGCAGGACAGCTGCATTGTGGTTTGATGCACTAAAACTAAAGGCTTTACAAAAGCATTTTTTTATGCCTTTATCCAACCATTATACATCGGAAAGCATCATAATGATTTTGAAATGCCAATATAAAGCGTCAAGATGCTCGGTGAACTTTTATAAGAGTTTATACGGGCCTTAAGTTTTACATAAGGATACTAGTAGTTGTTTGAAATGCTTCCCGTGTTACTTGGGTACTGTTACAGATGTATGGTCCTAGTCTACAAATAAAACTAGCAATCACGTTTAAGTATTATTTAATTTATTCAAATAGACATTTACATATATTAATTATATATTTTAAAGTAGAATTTCCAAATTTTTGGTATCTATATAACACTGATTGAGTATCCACGTATGTATGATAATAATGTTAAAACCTAGAGTTACAAACATCGGTACATTTTGTTCCAAACATCAAGGTACACATTAAATATCACCTACAAAATTGAACAAGTTAGAAATAGTATAGGTTTATCAAAGGACTTACTAACAATTATCTATTGTTAAAAATATCGGCAGTGATAAAACAAGCCAAACACGGTGGTTGGTGTTAATAACAATAAACATGCCAAGACCTGTTATTGTTAACCCATTAAATTTCTCAAAAATCAATACGATTGAGCTCTCTTTTCATGTTTTTTTACATCCACTGTTTATAATAATAAATTACTAATCATTAAAATATTTTAAACCAATCGAAAACTAACTACATTCACTCGAAATCTCACATTGTAAGCAGACGTTACTCTCAGACTCTAGAGCAGCAATAAGTTACGATTTTACTTTACCTTAAAGTTAATTTACAAAATTAATAAATATAAATAATTGAGTATGAACTATTTTATACAAAATCCATAACATAGAAATGATATCACGTGTAAACCACGGTTGATCATTGCATTACACGAATAGACAGGTATGTAAATTAGTCAGCCTATAAAAATAGATTGCACAAAAATCATTATGAAAATATTTGCAGAGAAAAATTTTAACGTTTAACTTAGCGTTACAATGTTGACGCTGTGAACTTAGTCCCAAGTTAAAACTTCGCAAATTGTAATCGATTATAATATTCACTAATAGGTAGAAGTTACGCACCAGCAACATCTAATAAAGTTGCCAGTAATTGTATCTTAATACTAGATCTAGTGTTACCATATCTCTCAACTTGCTAACGTCAGCGCTATAAAAATGTGCTTGTTACATAGTGATAAAAATTTTTCATTTTTATGGCCCCTTTGCAATAAAAATGTCTCCTAAACTCAAATACCCAAATGATCCGTATAAAGCGGCGCTCTGCAGCTCAAGCGGCAGGTCTCTACTATTTTTCTAAAGTTAAGTACTTTTAATCGGATATAGTTTTTCGACACGTCAACTACCCTCTTATGACACCACATAATATTAAACTTTTATAGTAATCCTACTTGTTTACCTCAAATTTATGTTGGCTAATAAATCTTCTGAAACTTTAATATAGTAATTAATTTAATATTAATTAATTTTATATCTTATATTTTAGATACGGTTTTAAATACACAAAACGGCTCCCATTTTGTGTTGAAATGTAAAATTCATCGACCATAATATGTTCCAAATTCAATTAATTATTACAATTAATTCATAACAACAATGAATACCAGTCGCAGAGAAGATAGATTTTGATTTAAGATTGAAATGTTTCCAGAAATGTAAAATATTGTCAAATTTTAATCAAGCCTTAACCCTAAAACCATGGCACACAAATTATTTCTAACAAAGGAGGGAACTTTTCACAACTGGGATTTATTTTATTATCGTGTTTCGATCAGATCATGTTAAAATGCTCTCATTCAACGTTTAAAAATTTGCAAGTATAGAATTCCGAAATCTGAGCAATTGTGTTACGTATCTATTAAAGAAAATGAGCTGAAAATATGTATGCTTGGTCGCTTTAAAGTCTCCACAGTCAGTCTTTCAAGAAACCTAATTTTTATTGAATCTGTTAAAATAGAATGGAATGTGAAAGAAAAACGAAGTATGAAAGAACCGTAGCAAATAATAACCAACATAACGATGATCCATAGGGTAGGTAGATCCAGGTGATTATATCGTGTCAACTACAATACTGTCCGGGAGAGCAATTACTTAGTCACTTCTACATTGTAAAATGCAATGTTTACCATCCTAAATTCGTCACACCTATACTAACACTTGAAATAGCGAGATGATTTTGAAAACTAGTAGTAATTTTATCCGTTCTACCTACAAAAAATTGCTGTCCCGGATGAGGACGAAATCCGTAGTATTCATCCTAGTTGCATTTAGGATGTTGTTGATTGGACTTAGGTCTCCAACTTAGTCAGCTTGAAGTGCTCACTCCAGACGCGCTTTGTAGCTGGTCTTCCATATTTCGGCTAGAGTGACAGCTGAGTGGAAACGGTGGAAAATACAAAGTGGTAGAGTGAAGCGCTGTACGAGAGACCAAGCCACGAATCCGTAGAAATCCAGTTGCACCTGAAAAGAAAGTACGTCACTGTTAGTATTAAAGATTAAACATCCAAAAATGCGATAGAGGTGAGAGGTCCTCAGTACACCAAGTAGCAACAAGCAGTAGGTACTTACAGGGTTAGCCAGGACTTTTTGTGCTTCGAAGGTGTAGATAAGCCACATGGTAACGTTGCAGATCAGGAGGAAGGTGACGGCTTGGCGGGCGGGCTTACTGCGTTCTTGTTCGGGCAGGTGGACGCGACGTCGGGAAACATCGGCAATGAATAGCAGTTGAAGGACCACCTGATTTATGACATGAAACAAATGGTATTAGTTTTTCGAAAGATGAGACTGAAACACATACGATAATCATCAGCTTAGCTTTTTCCCAACTGTGTTGGGGTCGGCTTCCAGTCTAACCGGGTGCAGCTGAATACCAGTATTTAACATGGAGCGACTGCCTATCTGACCTCCACAACCCAGTTAGTAATACGATACTACTTGGTAAGACCGGTCGTCGGACTTCTTGGGCCACTGACTACCTGTAACGACTGCCAAGATCTACAAATGACAGCCGGGGCCAACAGCTTAACGTGCTTTCCGAGGCACGGAGGAAACTCAGTATGAAAAGGTTTTCACCCATCCACAGACCAACCTAGGCAAGCACGGCTTTACCTAAAGATCGGCCCGAGCAGCTGTTGTTATTTAGCCCCGAGCTCCTCTGAAACACATACGAATATGAATAATAAAGAAATAATGAAATGTAAGGAAGTAGTATTTTACCTGAAGAACGCTCAAGCAACCAGTAATCATGACGAGAAGGTTCGGCTCATGAGTGAAGGCTCCCATTCCACCCGCGATGACGCTGAACACAGCATACACGAAGAGGCCAAACGCAGAGACACGGAGCAAGATGTCGTTCAGGTCAGACTGTTCTTCGGAGCGGAACTTCAGAGATTGCACCCTGCGGAGAGGCTCGGTACAGGAGGGAGGAGTATTGCTCCATTTCATTACACGACCACTAATATTAGAGAATGAGTAAAACCAAAAAATGGTAAACAAAAAGATAACACAAAGAAAAAAAGGTTTGTGGTAAGAACAGAAATAAAATTGTGAACGGTGATTAATGGGGTTAGCACGGTCGATGTGCAAACAAAAATAATTCGGAGCCATTGATGGAGTGTAGGATATTAAAACACGAACAGGATATGGGATGAATGGGGTTGGAAGAAATAAAAACAAAATAATTAACACAAAACTAAACTAAAAAACAAAACACACATTATTTTAATGGTAATTTAAAAGTGCTCTCTAGAAGAAAACTAATTTCTTAAAAGTGCTCTCTAGAAGAAAACTAATTTCTTACCGTATAAATCCAATCAAAATCGCCAGTATAGAGAGAACCATCAAAGCACAGTGCGACACATCGGCCAAATAGATCGACAGGCGCTTCAACTCTTGGTGTCTGATCAAGACGAAGAAGAGTATCAAGCAGATGAGAGAGGCGACGAGCAGCAGTAGTCCACAGAAGAGGCCTTTGGAGGCTCCGGCGCAATCCACGCGGTTCCCTCGCTGAGCCGCCGCAAGCGCCGCCGCCCTGCGGGACAGAACAGCCTCCAGACGTCTTTCCAGATCTTCGTCGTTGGCCACGCTGTAACCAAACGCGTGTAAAGTCACGGACGCGTTGCTACTTTTTTATTCTCCGTCTACTCTAATCGTGCTCTAGTGTTAGGAAACTGCCGTGAGGAGCGTGACTCAAATGTTAGGGGAAACTATTTACAAGTGGTTACAGAAAGTTAACATTACGTATGGTTATAGTAACTTCATGTTAATGGAGGTGCTGGATGGTATCTAAACTGTGGTTAATGTTACTCTACATTTACGGTTACTGGTTTACGGAATTTGCATAGTACAAAATGGTTATATTACCTGGGGTAGCGGCCAATGTGCTTCCACATAACGTAAATGACGGCGGCGCCGATGAGGGAGTACTCAATGATGAACGGATACAGATAAGGCGCCGAGTCGGTTACGATAGTGCCCATAATTGGGTTTCGGCCGCACACCGTAGTATTATCAATATTGGCGATCAGCGCAGCGGGATTGAGGCCGTCGAATGACTCGAAGACCTCTGAAGAGTTGGGCACTGAAAAAAATGTTCACCGTCAAATATTTTGATCGGAATTTGATAAAGATTATTAAAAAACTAATCTACACATTGAAACTACTGTCCTCCTTTGCTATTCTAGATTTAAATATCTACTATGATACTTTAAATTCAAGGAAATTGTGCGAACAAGTTCACAAAGTATAAGTTCTTATTGCAAATCTAAAAATAGCAAAGGTGACTCCATAACCCATAAGTATTTACATGCATAAGACGCAAAGAAACTTAACCTAAAGTAAAATAATGAGGAAACTCATGTGCAACGGACGCGTACGTGGGATACGAATGAACACAAAAAATATCTGACAAACCGCAAATAAAAAGTGCAACGGCGTTTTACTTTTGTAATAATTCAATGCGACACTCCAACGACCAACCTGGCGAATGTGGCGGTTCATCTACACGATATGTTTCGATACTATTGCCCCACTCATCTCTATCAGTTACTATCTGTCCGGATGTTGTGCTGGGCATCATAGTCGATATAGCGTTAAGAATCGGTTTCAAAGTCGAAGTGCGAAGCCACTGGAAGACTTCTAACATGGCCGTCTGTGTCTGAGTCACTTTATCGGACTCCGTAGTAAGTGGTGCAAAAGATGTCGTAGTGAACGGATTATCATTGGGCCATTCTCTGAACTCGCGACCATATCCCATCCCGTTGTCATAACCTACCGTACTCTTTATAGTGTCGATTAGTTTTGACTTAGGAAGGAACCCACCACCCATGATATTATATGATGAGATAGTAGTTGCTGAAAAATTAGTCCAAACACATTTTAATTGACATACATGCACATATTAGCGACACAGGGATACAGAAAATTGATGTGGGTGAATACTAACTTGTGGTAGGAGTGGTGTTAGGAACAGCTGTGGAGGTGACAACGTTCAGGAGTTGCTCTCCAGTGGTCTTAGCAGTGGTAATAACGGTAGATGCGATAGAGGTAGCAGCGGTGGAAGCAGCACCGAACACTTTGCCGGAATGCCTCAGAGTGTGCTTACGGATGACTTCTGAAGACGAAGGCGCCATTAATTTATGTACAAAAGTGTTTAATGATTTGTAAAAAAAACAAAAGCAGGTTAGTTGCAAGAAATTGAGATGCAAAATGCTCTTAGATATAAAAAAATGATTTAAATAGAATCTATGGATTTAAATAAGACACTTACTGCCAAGTACGCCTTCGCCAGAATAACCATGAGGGTTCTTAACGTGGTAATCTGTGATTTCCTTCAGTGACTCCAGTACTAAGGTTCGAATCCAAACACAAATGTTTGTAGCAACAACATGCATCAGACCAAATCTGGCAATCACTTTGAATCGATGAATATTCAGCTAAAAATTCAAAATAATGTATAAATCATTGCAAAACTTCATAACAATTTAACCACAATATTAAGTTCGTTTTTACCCGGGAATTCATGAAGATGAAGTACATTTGCATAAAAGTGAACACCATTTGCAAAACAGGATTGACTCCTTTCAAAATTAAGTAACAAGGCGACTCCATAGGCAATTCAAAGAATGTTCCAAACTCCAGTCCGTTGTATATCATGGTGCCGAGACCAAAGGCTGAAAGACGAAAGAAATACATTGAAACACCAACAATAGAGTGAAGATTTTGTTGAAGTTTGAAGCAAAATTTTGTTGGCCTTATTGCTACAATAAAAGATATTCTTACCAATAGCGCCAATCCTAAGGAAGAAGCTGCCATGGCTGTGGTCGTTCTGAGAAGTCTTGCGCCTACGAGCTGGTCTTGCAACAGGACCGGCTTCCAGCTCCACAATGTCCTGTTGCTGGTGTTGCTGAAATTGTTGTAGGAAATAAAGTTAATAAAATGTAAAGAGCCACCAGACCAACCAGACGCCTTGAAATGCAGTATTTTTCTGGTTATAGAAGTAACTTGGAGATTGATTGTCTGATTTCATTCTGAAAACAAGGTGGCAATTGCAACTAGCTTAGATACAATTAGTAAAACTAAATGAAAGGAGGATTCGTTTGTTATTTTCAAGTTTCAACTCAGGAAAATGTCGATGCAATTCTACAATCTTATAGTCAAGTGTCATGACTTCCAAGTGTGTACGAAGCCTACATGAAAGCAAGGTGATCCAGTAGCGAACACAGAAGCAGTATGAACAGACGAACTACGACAGCACATCCAAAGCACTCCGTAATGATATGATACACTTCAAGCGGGATGCGTCAAGATACCTCACCTGATCAGACGCATACAATTGCGCCATTTGCAATTGCAATTGCTGTTGACGAACTTTATCACGCATCTTACGGGGATACACCTCCTGCCCAAATGATATGGAAAAAACAAAAAAGTTGGCAGCGTAAACAAAAAGGGATTCATGCGGCCTGATGTGTACGGACGAAGCGTTGACCATGATAATAGTGAACGGTCAAATAATAAAAATTGCGAACGAAAAGTTAAATTAAACAAATCACGTAGGTGGTATATGAAATTAATAAAAAACAAATATGTGGTTAACTTACACAGGACGACACGCGAAAGCGACAAGAGAATGTGGAATAATGTTAAATACAAAAATAATGGATGTGCTGTGTATGATAGTGTTGTGAAGTGTACCACTCACCTGGAATTGACTTTGTTTCTTGGCCTCTTTAGAAGCCTTTTCTTTCTCCTCCTTGTCCTTTCCTTTGTCTTTAGACTTGCCTTCCTTCTTTCCATCTTTCTTGTCTTTACCTTCCTTTCCATCTTTGCCTTCTTTTGCTTCCTTATCTTTGGTTTTCTTTTCCTTTTCTTTCTTAGGCTTCTTTTCTTTTGGCGGGGGCTTCGGTTTTGGAGGGCTTCCACTGCAGCATGCACTCTCTGAACAAAGACACTCATTAAGTATTGATTTAAAGTGTATTTGTGACTTAACAGTATTAAAACGAGTATTGTTACGTACCTTGGAGCAAGAAGCAGAAGACGTACAACAAAAACAGAATGCTCATGCCATACAGGTAGGTGAAGAACCCCTCATAATAATAGAGGGGGAGGTTGTGTGTGATGACATCACTGATGACGTAAGCTATACACACAACAACCAGGAGCTTCGCGTAGATGAAACTCGAGATGATGAAGAGTGATGTTCTGTGAAACAAACAAAATATGTACGTTAAGTAGCGTCAGAGTTTTTAGTATTGTAATAAAGTTGTAAACTTTGGAAGTCGGAGATACTCCTAAAACCAGCCAGCAGTTTTATTTTTTGAATGATTAAAGCGCATATTGTTTTGTGCGATAGGTTTTAATATTTAACTTTAACTTTACCAATAACTTTTGAAAAGTTTATAAAACAATATTTTACGTTTCAATGAGGACATATTATTGTATGTTTTTAAATGCGTTCAAATGAACTAATCTTTAAAATCTAGGATAATAAAAAACATCAACGTTCTCTGACTCTTTCATGTTCGCATACCTTTTCGGAATAAAGTGTCATATTATAGCAATCACACACCGGGTGATTGTTATTTATAAAGGATTCAGATTTTTTTAATATATTATAATATCACGCCCGCTGAACACACACCCAACTTATTAATATTTCACGAAAAGATAGGTAATGATTTTCAATAAAAATAATGATTTTTAATTTATCGAATTAAATATGTATTGTCTGTTGTATTTCTTATGATCTACTTTAATTAAATAAACAAGTAAGTAATAAAACACTACACCTATAAATACATCTACATATATGACATACTTTTTAGATGGCTTGGGCTGGACGCATTTCAGCTCCATTTCTTTGTTCGCGTTGTTATGCTTCTCAGCAATCGCCATATCACTGCCTTGCTGGCGATGCTGCCCCACCGGTAACGTAGCCATGTTATCCACGGACTCGAGTTCCACTGTAGCCACCTTCACTTCAGCCTCTGTAGGCTGATGTTTGTCTTTCCCCATCACTTTTTAACACTTAGGGCGGTAAAAGGAGTTACAGAGTGTCCATTATGATGTGCTCAGGGTTGAGGACAGGTAAAGGACCAAGGAACACGATAAAAGACCTCCGGAAGTATCGAGGTGCGGCGACGAACCGAGCCTCTGGCCCGAGTGTGTGGAGAGTTGCGCAGTAGTGGATGCTGCGCGGCTCGTCCTCCCAAAACAGGGGCGTCACCGACCCTCCGAGCGCACCCCATTTTGTATAAATTGCACTCTTTAATAGCGAGAGGGTCTTTGTACCGCTTATGGAAGGAGTGTCGAATTTAATCTCGGGTCGAATGATTTTTTAATTTTTGTAGTCATTGAGATATAAAACTTTATTTCCTTTTGTTTGTTTTGTATAAAATAAATAAACTGTATTGCGTCACTTCCACGTAGTAAGACAGTTATACGTTTAGATGCTTGTTTTTTTTCTTGCCTTTTTTGTTGAAAGTATATTTTCACTATGTGCATCGTTCTTACAACATTCGTCTCTATACCCTCTCTAACTATATCCATAATTATGTAAACCACCATGATTTGTTAATATCTGGTAACCAACCATATTTCTCCAATACAGGAACTGTATCTAAAAACGATTTTGGGCAACCCTAGTGTGGCGGCACGCGGTCGATAGAGGCGCGTCTCTCCCGGAAAGCTCCGGGAGGCTGCGCGAGCGACCCACTGACCCGGCCGTGCCCCAACCTCCCAACACCCCCTACGACTACTGGCAACCCTAAAAACTGCACATGCACGTGTAGTGCCAACATTATAACATAACTCCATAATCCCATAGACAAAGGAATGAAATACGGGACAAAGGAGGATGAAGCTTTGCGGTCCGATTTGTATTTGTTTGTTGAGGTTAACCTTGAGAATTACTGCGTTGATTTTGATAAGACTAGCTCATATAAATCAAATCTTGTCTGGAAATTATTAGACTAATGTTTTTTTAATACTACTGTTAATTAATTACTTATCGGTATCTCTATAAAGTAGCATTAATTGGCTGATCTAAAGACCACACCATTAAAATAAGTTTTGTTTATAATACCTAGCCGGATGAGAGCAGAGAGCGCATGCGCGATCCGATGCTCCGAAGCTTATGAGTTCATTGAACCATATTTCAAGTAGTGCCAAGTTTACTATTTGTTATTTTATGGTATTGTTATGGGAAGATAGTAGTACTCGTAGAACTAGAATGTTATGATTTAATAATGGTGGTGTGATATAATGTTACCAAGTTTTTATTACAACAAGCTTTTCACGCAGAGTTATTTTAATGTTATCACTTCTTGTGCCTCTAGTAAATCAGTAAATGTACGGTCAACCAATTTATTTGGTTTACATTTTAAACCTAAAAAGACATTGTAAAATGTAAACCAAATAGATTGACAGAGTGATCGACCAGTAGCGCCCTCCTGGTTGCTTCTCAATAACCACTGATGTCAACAACATTATTGGTAGAAATGGACTTCCCAAAAGCATTCTTCATAGTGACCTTGAATCTCTCGCACTGCCCACTTTCTGAAAATCTCCACGATCTTCTTCAAGTCAATGGTATATTGATTAGAATATCGTTCGCGACTGTAAGACATATGATTATGTAATTACAGAATTGTAATCATCAAAATTATCAAGTCAACCCTTCAAGTTCATCAAGGTCTAGGAACTGTTTTTTCAAGATCCAAATCGGTCCTCACTATTATGAACATGGAGAATTCTGTAACTTATGTATAATTGTGTAACTACATACGTTTTGTTTTTTTTAGGATGGGAAATCATCAAATCCTACTCGTGGCGGAGCGGGAGGGAGTGTCAGACTTTTACTGACTAAAACCCATCCATGTTCCTTCCTCGCCCTTTATGTTCCGGGGCCGCGGTACCTCTTTCGAACAGGCCCGCAGCCCCGGCAGGCTTCGGCCCTTGCGGGCCGTTCCCCTTATGCGGACATCTCTTTGAAGCGCGCGTGGAACACAAACGCGCCGTCGACACGGCCTGTCGTCGTTAGACGGACGGACGGCTAGCTAGCCCATAGCCAACCCTCCACAGGCCCGCATCTACGGTGGCCGGTAGCCACCACGTGGCCCCCGACGCTCGGTGCGTCTCCCGCGGCGGCTGGGAAGAGAAGCTCTCTCCCTCTCGCGTTCTGCCACCTCCTTCGATAGCATGACTGCTTCGCAGAAGGAGTTGACCGCTTCCCATTCCGTCTCGCTCCGGACCATGGATTGAACCAGGGCCGGACGCGAGAGGTCGCCGCCGCCGATCGCCGCTACAAGGACACGGCGGTGCTCCGCCCACGCAGGGCAGACTTCCACCGTGTGCTCCACCGTGTCCTCCGGTCGATCCTCGCAGTGGAAACACCCGGGCGTTTCCTCCCAACCGATTCGGTGCAGGTACCTCCCGAAACATCCGTGTCCGGTGAGGACCTGCGTCACATTTACGTCTTACAGTCGCGAACGATATTTTCATTAACACGTTACTAGCCTGCAAATTGCAAAAGACGTAAGAACATTTGAATTTCGCGGGCTACCCTGACGCTTCCACCTTAAGGCGACTATATGAGCTAAACTGGCAACTCTACTTGTGGTGGTTCAAACTTTGTCTGACATTTTGTTAGAATTTAGTTCTAATCAGCTTGCACACAAAGTACAAAATGAGTGGTTTCGATCGATTTACACAAAATATTTGCATTGGACTAAAAAATAAAACCCTATGCTAATACTCGTATGTTGCTTGTAGAAATATTTGCCAAAAAAACTTTGTTCGCATTTTTTTTAGTATAGTTTTTACTCGTTAAAAGATTTTTTTTGAGATAAGTTCGTGATTTTTATATCGAGGATAAGTAATTGTATTATGTTTTCAAAAAACTATCATACTAGCACATAACCTGCAGAATATCATATATTTTTCTTGTTTTGTTTACTGCAGTAAACCATATACTTTCAGGCATTCTAAAACTCGCGGACCCCTATGATCTTGCTTGCTTTTTGCATAATCAGATTTGACTGATTCTAAATTCAAACTGATACTACTGACATCATTCGCGGTTACATACTGCTCAAACAACCGCAAACACAGGAAATCAAGACAAATTACATGCTGTTTTATTTTTTTAAGCATCTACATATAATGGTACTAATCCAACGCTAGTAAATGTTAATGAGCCTCTTATAAGCAAAAACGAATCCAGACATTGCGAACCGTAAGCATGCGGTAATTGCAAAACCACGACTGTGACTGCCTTAAATCGAGTTCTGATTTTAGTCAAGACACTATAATTAGTGGTGACCCAGAGACATACGCTAAAATCGCCACATGCGTTGCTAACGGTGGACGTCTGATGCAATCGTCCAGTCTAAGCGCAATTTTAACCTCCTTTTTGCTGCTAAATTATGACTGGCTGGTAGAACATCGCGGCAGCGTCGTGAATTTTTTTTAAAGAAACGAAAATTTTGACATACTCTGTGGATTAAACCCTCTCATAAAGATGAAGTCTGTGTTCCAAAAGTTGTTATGACTACTGATGACTGATTAAATATGCTTTAGCGGTCAACCTTCATTTAATGTAATTTGGAATTAAAAATCTTGAATTATGCTTGATTTATGCTTGCATCTTTCTTTAAAACCTGCCTAGAACTAAAGGAGAATTACCAAAAATGTATGGGCTCTGGTCCAAAAAAAAAAACAGCTGCCCCCAGGGTTGACTCCATTGTGGGTTAACTTATAATGTTGGACTTACTATGTGTGCCAATGTGCATCAAATTCTAACCCACAGTTATAGACTAATTCAACAATTTTGAATGTGCAAGTGAATGTGCTACTTTTTTTCAAGTTCACGTTTCAGCTAATATCTATGATTCCGTGGGACAGATTTTTTCAGTTCCATAGAAGAAAATTAAGCTTTTGAACCACTCTTTCAAATGAGCTATGTAGTAAATCTGGGGGCAGAACTTTTCTTTTTTTTTTCAAATTTTGGTCCACTTTGGTCATTCTCCTTTTAGGTGCAAAATTGTATGTAAATATCAAGTTTTGCGGTAAACAGCATTTAAATTACAAATGTAGTTTAACAAGAAATTCTCTTCATAAATCATCTGCTCCTAGTACTTGATCCAGTTTGCAATATAACAACACTTTCTTGGCAAAGGGGATCGAACGCACTCAGTCGCTTAGCAGTGCGCAGTTAAATATGATAATCCCGCTCTTTGTCTCGGCAGTCCCTTTGTAAAACTCTTAAAGTGTTTTTATTCAAACGCCGCCGTGACCCATTTCATGAGCCGGTTGTGTAATAATGCTATTTTATTAGGGTTCCGCGGCAGTAATATTATTGGGCTACTGTTTTCAGTGTTTGCGCGGTATTTTGTCACTTTATGTCTGTTCTCTGTTTTCGTAGGGAACGATGCGCTTTACATTGGGTGCTGAATATTTTACAAGTTCCGAGGGCCTCGGGTGCATACCGTTTTCTTTTATTCAGAGGATCATAGATACCAGTTATTTTAAAAGGAATGTGTTTAACGTTATAGAATTCTCTCGTGTGATTTTCTTGTGAAAAAACCTTTTTACTATGTTTAAGTTAGCGTAAAATTGTAAAAACCATTAGATTGTAATATAACTAGCGAGATTGTGAATTCTCGAAATATTGTCAAACCAACATACTGCTTACAATATGACCCATTATTTTTCGGTAGATTATAATCCGATTATAACCGCGCGAGTTGACTTCCGTCGCATGCATTTCACAATATTACGGTTTCACTTCGATAGATTTTAATCTACCGAAAAATAATGAGTTATATTGTAAGCAGTATGTTCCTCTGACAATCTTTCCAGAGTTTACAATCTCGCTGAATTAGTGGTGACTTTACGGTGACATATACATTATACATTGTTTTCTTAGCTACAGTAGGGGAGTAATTAAATAAGATTAAACATTCGGTTTCGGTAGGTCTCTGTCTGCCTAAAATTTTGCTAACAGACGGTTAGAAACAAAACGCCACAGATAATCTTTCTTGGCTTTTTCTATGAATCAAGTGACAGGTAAGTGACGCACGTAAGATAATTCAAGGTACCTAACTTTCCGGGGTTTCGGGCCTGTTCGAAAGAGATACCGCGGCCCCGGAACATAAAGGGCGAGGAAGTAACATGGATGGGTTTTAGTCAGTAAAAGTCTGACACTCCCTCCCGCTCCGCCCAGAGTTATTATTAGTTATTTGATGTTTTCACATCCCAAACAAAAAAAGGTACCTAACTTTGTATAGAGAAACACCGATAGCTGCGAGACATGGGCATATACAGGGTATATTTCACCTCATCACAAAGCCGTTAACCAAGCATTCTGTATATCAAACTAAGTAACTTTACGCAAAAAATATTGCTGGGAACCAACTTTTTTTTTTCAGGTTATAAATCATGTTTTGCGGTATAACTCAATGTAACACACTCAAAACATTGTGCGGATGGATGGATTAAATAGTACGGGGGTTGTAGAGATATTAGAAGTATAAATCATGCGATACAAAGTGGTATTTAAAAAAAAAACTTGTCAACATCTTGCAACTTTGACTCCCAATATCTCCGTAACTAGAAGGTTCCCAGGTATAGTGTAGAACAAAAAAATGATCAGAATGACGAGGAGAACAAGTGCCTTTCGTATTAGTTAAGAGGTGTTTTACACCCTTTATATCACCATCATCATGGGGGTTTAGGTTTCCGCACTTAGTCCTTGAAATGGACCATTGTGCGTGACGTACGCACGTGGGCATATAACTGACAGTTAAGTATACGTAAGTAAGATAAAGAAAACAGGCCTTAGCGAAACTAACCTATTCAACATCACCATCATGTTTAGATTGGCTTCCTGTCTAACTGGATACAGATAATTACTATTAATATTTTACATGGAGTAACTTTACTGCCCATCTGACCTTCAAAAGTAGCCTATTAATGTCAAAATGTGAGATTTAGGTCCATGTTCACCGAAAAGATAACGGTCTGATTATCTAAAAACAGCTGTCACTGTGACATGTTCCCATACAAAAATGTGTTTTAAACAGCTGTTTTCATATATTCAGAAAGGCATCTTTTTGGTGAACATAGACCTTAGTGACTTCTAAGTAAAGTTTAAATCTCTCTTTTTATATTTCTCAATGAAAATTCATCGTTCGTCCAGTCACTTTGAGTAAAACATTTTCCGGATTTTACTCAAAGTTTTGCCTGGAAGCCGACCACAACGCAGTTGAAAAATAACGACTCAAAATGCAATTTGAAAGGCTAATGTGGTAGCGGGTTTAAAGCTAGTAAAATTGCAGCAAGCGGCGGCTCTTAGTGGCTGGTTGCCAGGTCATTGGTGTAAGTATCATAATAAACCTCTTTCTGTCGACTTTCCTGAACTTGCATGGAATTATAAACAGCTGATGCTGACATTGTGTGTTTTTCTTTTGTATTCTAGTACCATCCCAAAACATCATGCATTTTGTTTCCGGAGGGGTGGGCAAAGGTAAGTAGTTTCAATATTCGTGTCGATGATTTCCATATAGTTGTTAAACTTTTGTTTCGACCAGAAGTCAACGCCTTGGTAGTGGCTTCGGACCGGTCCCTTATAGTTTAGGTGGTTTTGTACACAGAGCAGGCCAGGAGATGGGCCATGGGCCCTATGGTTTGGAATAACATTCCCCAGTCGCAACTGTATTATAGTATACCGACATTACACTATGTCTATATTGCATAGTCATTGCCATCTAGTGCCACACTAAGCAAAGCTTGTGTCGTGGTCACCAGGTAGTTGATATACTATATACTTATATACATTTTTGTTTGTAAACACATACTTATTCATTGGTCTACCATTCTGATAATAGTGTAGTTCATTTCTCATTCCTCTCTCTTAGCATATATCCTTCCCATTTCCATTTTACCAGCAGTTCTGTTTAGTTAGCTTTTAATATATCAGCGAATGATCCATTATTACAGCTCTTAATAATCAGAATACACATTCCACCTGGTTGAGCTATGAAAATAGTCTCATTTCCCGCTCTTGACTTTAACGACTAGTTCAAGATAGTTTCTATAGTGTAAAATATGATTATTATCATACAAAACGTTTAATACTCGAGCTTTTAATGGCGATTTCGATTGCTTCATAAATACAAAATGCCTGAAGAAACTATCTCAATAGGCTAGTTTCCACCATCAATAAATTGCAAATCTATTTAGTCCGTCAGTTAGAGTATTGGAAAATAATGGACACGTATTTTTTGTTTTTATAAATCAACAAATATTGACAAAGATGAAACGCATCAATACTCGGGAGTGGGGGCTCGTGACGTCAGTACTCACTGAAAATGATACCAAACAGTGACGTTTTGAGAATGTTAAAAGCGTCGTATCTTCGTCAATTTTGGTTTATGTGACAAAAGAAAAAATACGGATGAAATATTTTTTGAAAATCTAAGTGACGGACTAATTAGATTTTTTCAGTTAACAAGCCTACGAGTATTGCTTTTGGTTAGAATTGTGCTGACTATAATGGCTAAATAGCTCACACAGTCATTCTTTCTACTCTCTGGATAAATCTTTGATAATTATCTTTTAGATTTTAAGGAACGCCAAGCAAAGAAAATTAAGTCGTTTAGAGAAAAAGTTATTTCTATCGATAAGCATGGGAGAGGAAGGTCAAAGAAAAGATGAGTGGATTATATAATATATTTAGAATGATAAAAAAGATTTGAAGAAAAAAGGGAAAAAGATGGCGTGACGATTGACAGGTGAAAATGGGAGAAAAAAAGTGTGAAACAAATAATATGGGACCGGAAGATGATGAACCATGCATGAGGAGAAGATTCTTAAATGCTCATTTAAAGACTTTAGCAAATATCCATAAGAGAATGGCTACTTGATAAAACGTAGCTCATAAATTCAAGTAATTACCAGACAAACAAATTACTACCTAATTAATTATGATGTACAACGTACGATCAATAAACACCACACTGTATGACGCGACGGAGCAATTACTTGCATTTTAAACTATCTATGACATAATCTCTATAACTATTGACCTTGCAGCACACAATGAGTGTTTACATCATTACATGGCTGAATAACTAACTCAACCATAATGTCTGCCAAATGATAGCCGATTAAATCACTGTAGAGATTGTATTGAGAAGATTTATAGTGTTGATAAATGGCCGTCTTGCCTCTGAGACAAGTCTAATTCAAGGTTTCTTCAGGTCAATGTCTGATCACTACAATATTATTTATTTTTAGCATCGGTTCTTCTTTATTTTCAAATACTAGGTGCTATCCGCGACTTCATTTGCGTAGAAGTTTCGATGTGTATGTGTGAGACTAAAAAGTAGACTACGACCTATTCTCAGACCCTCCAAATAATTATACACAAAAAAACATAAATATAGATCAAGCTCGAGATTTTAAATTTAGATTAAATGTTAAGCCACAGCAAGAAAATGTTTTGTTCTTATACAGAGAAGGCTCATGCAGGCATTGAACTTCATGCGTGCTCAAAATGGATTGGTGATATCAGACTTCTTTAAACATATGTCCTGGGGGTTTAACTCTAAAGTGTCCGTTTTAGCAGAAAGATAATAATAAATTAATCACGTTAAAATTCTGAAAATGACCAAGATTCAGCTATAGCGGAAATTGTAGGCAGGTTAAGAAAGTAAAGTTGCAAATAAACTTTAAATTTTAAATTTCATTTCCATGATTCTCTGAGTGTACCTTCCAAACTCAAGAAATTAAATGGACCCATCCATCTATACTAAAGGTTTTATTTTACTGTAATTATTATTGTCCGGATTTGTTTCCAGTTGATACGAATTATGCTTGCTTTACTTCCAATGGGACCTATACACAACTGACAAAATGTGTAGCTCTGTACCTACATAAATGAAAGGATCATTCAGTTCAGTCAAGCCTTCGGAGAATTCAGTTATTTTAATGATATGTTTCGCGGTAAGAAATATCAGGTTAGATTGGATTAGTCGACTTAGATTTTTCAAGCTCAGCCGCACGTGAAGGATGATCTCCTTTATCAATAATACAAAGGTAGGTTTGGGTCTTTGTCAAGCTTATCGTGATCCCATTACCCTTATCGTAAAAGAAATATCCCTCACAATATCTCGGACCTTTTCCTTCATAATAATGTCAACACATATTAATATTTACTCAGGTCATTTACTTATAACAGTTCTATCCCGTGCCGATATCCTCGGATCCGCATAATAGATGACTTCGTCTATCTCAAACGCCTCACCTTTGGTGTGCTCCCAGACTAAATTAAACTCTATCTCATATTCAACAAGGTTGGTAATAGGAAATTGTCTATCCTGATACGTGTCCTTTTTAGCTTCATATAGGTACGGAACCATTTAATCGATTGTCCATTGAAGCGGCGTGGAAGTGCTTTGATTACAGCTTCCTCCCCTTTATTTATTTTTAAATTGTTCATCGAGTTTTTTTGTCCTGGCCAGTTTGTCCTTTATTGGTTTAATAGACCATAATTTATGTTGCTGAAAGCGTTCTATTTGGAATAACAAAATAGCTTGTTAAGGTCGTTTCCGCAAATGTTCGTTACTGTGATTCGAATTATGTACAAAGTGCACGCAATCCTTGGAGCGAGCTTCAGCCATATTAATTTTTGCTCAGCGAGTTTCGTCTTCTTGATATTTTTTGTTTGACGGAATCATGATTATTGTCCTCACGATTATTGTATCATTTTGGTACATGACTTGTATCGTTAGCGATTGCAGAATGATAATGATTAATACTTTCTTCATGATATAACAAAATTCTAGCTTTGTGAAAATGAATATAAATGTCGATGCATGTAGAGGGAGAGGAAGACCAAGGAAACGATAGATGAATTGTGTGAGGAGTGAATGAAGGAAAAAGAAGTGACGGTTGATAGAAGAGAACAGAAGAAAACATCGTGTTGCGCCGACTGCAAGTAACTTGGGACAACCACAGGAAGATGATGATACTTAAGGTACGGGCTCTTCAAACATTTTTTTTTGTTCTGTACCACCTTTTTTTTTTTTTTTTTTTAAGGATGGGAAATCATCAAATGACCCCCCCCCACTCTGGGCGGAGCGGGAGGGAGTGTCAGACTCTTACTGACTAAAAACCATCCATGTTCCTTCCTCGCCTTTTACGTTCCGGGGCCGCGGTATCTCTTTCGAACAGGCCCGCAACCCCGGCAGGGTTCTGTACCACCTTGATTTGACCTACGCTACTCTACCTATTTAGTTTTGACGATTACCAATTTTTAAGATTATCGAAATGGTAAACAATAGCTCGAAGCCTTTGCTCTTGCAACACAAACCAACAAACAAAACAAATAACTTGTTAATTTCTCCTTGAGAAAATCATAAGCTTTCTTAATAGAGACCGTAACTAAGACAAAGCACTAAACTTATATTGTCACTTACGGGATATCTTCCGTGATTATTTTTAATGTTGAGCACAACATTAAAAATAATCACGGAAGATATCCCGTAAGTGACAATATAAGTTTAGTTTTAAACCGTGAAAGCCTAAAGCAGTGTTTAAGACAAAGCACTGTTTAATTGTGTTGTTTGTTCTACGAGACAATCAATCAATGTGCTGAGAAATTGATTATTATGGATGGAAATAACCCAGTTAATAGCAATAAGTAATAACAAGTCTTAAAATTAGTCACAGTTAAGATCGAAAGATTCTGCAGACACCTACTTTCTTATGGTCATTATATGCTTAGCCTTTTCCCAACTACTATGTCGGTGTTTGGCTTCCAGTCTAACCGGATGCCGCTGAATACCAGTATTACACGCGGAGAGACGGTCTATCTGATTTACACAACCCAGTTAGTATAGTGAGTAATACGATGAGTTGTGCCCGATTCGTCACGGTACCTACCCATTGGTAAGACTGTGGTTGCCAGACTTTGGGCCAACACCTGTAACCATTAGAGATCTAGAAATGATAGCGGGGATTTTCCGAGGCACGGAGAAACCTCGGAATGCAATGATTGGTCAGATCCCGGACTAACCTAGGCAATTCGACCTGGCTGTTATTGTATAGCTACGAGCTCCTTCGTTACTTTACTATATGATGGTAGGTAATAGGAACAAAATTACAAAAATGGCGTAAAATTCTGTCTAGATGGCCATAAGACCTTTCATAAATGAGTAAATGTAAATGGATAAACGAATATTGCAAATATACTGACAGCGGCATATCAAGCCATACATAACCAGACCTCGCTTTGTATGAGCTTCCCGTACAATGTGAGATCATCTTTAGTTTTGTCAAATTCTGATTGGCCGTCGTGAGCACCTTGCCTGCTATCCATTTTCTAGTGCTGAGTTGTCTCTATCCAAAAATCCTTCATTAAATGCTACTATACAACCTTTGTATGTTTTAGAAGGGTCCCCCTATATTTGGATAATGAATGATACTACGCAAAAGGTTATACAGACGCCAAATTAGTTCCACTTAATCAAATGTAGCTCGTAATATAAAATTCTATTGTTTTCGCCTACCTTGCCACGATTTATTACAGGATCAGTTCATAAATAATTCATTGACGGATCTCAGACGCAGATTAACTAGGCTGCCGGCGTATTACATGTATTCATAGGACTGGAGGATACAAATACATAGGTACCTAGTTGCATAACCTGGTACATGGCTAGACAGTTAGGTATGTGCATAAGTTTGGTTATAAAATAGCTGGCCGGTTTGTTGAGTATTTTATGGTGAGTACGACTTATGAGATTATTATGTGACTAGCATCTTGGCGGGAGAAATTGCTAAGGATGGCTGCAGTTTTCCTTGCGAAACTTATACAACCGTGTAGGTACCGTAAAAAGAATTTTGACACAGAACATCAGTAAAGTCTTAATTAAACTAATACTAGGTACCTTCGAGTAATTAAGAAAACATCAGAGCATTAATCTTTTTTTTCATCGAGTTTCGCTACCAAATAAAACTTACAAATGAAAGTATAAAATCTTTACTCACTTTGCATTCTTAGGTGCTGCTTCAGGCTGGCAACAGGCCCGGTACCGGAGCACCACCTCAGTAGGCGTTAGGGCTTCGGTCTCGTCCGGTGGCGCATCGCACTCGTCGGTCACGAGCGGCGCCCGCGCCGGCGACGTGTGCGACCCGTACCCGTCGGAATTCAGCTGGAATGGGCAGATACTCTAATATTACGTTGTATGGGATATGAGGATAAGGAACTCTTCAAACTGGGTTCGGTACGGCCTCTCACGTATTTTATTTGGTTTTGTTTTTTTACCGTATTGTCTCACCGTCATCGCGATAAGTGAAACGCAAGAAGAGTTGACAACTAGGAAGATATCTAGAGCCACTAGGAAGTTCTATTCGGTTGTGTGAATAGTAAGTGATACGTTAATAAAATAAAAAATATGCCACAGAATCTAATTAATTATTGTACGTTTCTTTAACGAGAAAATTGTCGATAGCTGTATGACATGTCCTTCGTACAAGAGTTTTACAACGTTTATTACCACGTTTGCACATTTCGGGTTTAGGTGTGAGACCACTATCAAAACTATTAACTAAGAAAACGCCATGTGGAAAAATATCGTAAAGAAACCTAGACAGCTTATGACAGCCCAGATTTTCTGATAAAGTTTTACATAGTTAGATGATAAATTGAAAATGTTCTTATTGCTAGCAGCCGCGAAGGCATCTACGAAACCGATTCCTGCCGGATTTGCTTCGGGAACAAGGCATTCTACGTAGTATCTAGGTGTCTAGATTGGTAGGTACTTGCCAGGTCCAAACCCACGAGGTCAAGGAGCGATTCGTCTTTCCTCCGGGCCAACACATTTTCCAGTATAGGTAGGTTACGAAACATGAGCACACTATCAACACAGCACTATCGAATACTAATGACCAGACTTGACCTATGTAAATAAACCCTCCTTTTGGGCTCCGCCGCAGGAGGGGTTGAAACGTCAATATTTTTTTATAATTAGTAAGTAAATTATTTATACAGGCCAAATCTATCCTTCTGTTTTAGAAGTAGCCTAAAAATCGGCTACTTTGAATAAAAAAATTAAAGTCAAATATCTCGAAAAGGGTTAAGTTTAGGGTAGGGTGTTTCATAGTAAAATAAGTCAGAAATGATGAGTACTCCACGCCCTTAACGGATCTAGCACTCTATATTCTCATAATTGTTTAAAATAACATTGCATAATATTATTAGTTAGTTAAAATCGGACTGTTTCAGTTAACGTTTTACTTTACAAATTATGTAGTTTTATGATGATAAGTTTTTTAATTCAAGACCGCTTCTGAATCGGCTACTCAGTTTTTACTGAACGAGCACAAGACGGTTTTATGTTTAGAAATAAACTGTCACTGTCATTTGTTTTCATTCTGTGCAAAACTGGAACATGGATGGAGTTGTCGTTATTTCGGCAATGTACTAGCGACTCCCTGTCGTGTGCCAGTTTTAACCCTTTGCCCGAAGTTATAAGGTTGAAAAGTGAACTCAGTAGTACATGTGAGGCAAAGTGGTGTACAACTAGCTGGCCTAGGGTATTGTAGAGCTGATTTTCAATAGAATAAGGGCCAGCGTATTCTGGAGTTGTATGTGACTGCTGATATGCAGTCTGCAGTACTGTTATGTATTTACAGTGTTACCCACCCAATGTTAGAAACACACGCCGATATCCTGCTGTTTACACGGATAAAATAAAATTCAGGGCATCTCAGGGGTTCTAAAATGGAAGCTTTAGCAGAAGATTATAAATCACGATAAAAATTCTTAAAATAGACTTTTATTGTTATGACGAGTCCATTTTTAGAATTATTTTTTTTTCGTGAAAAAAAAAAAAACTGTCGCGGCGTGGGCGGCGTCGTACAAATGTTACTTTATTTTACCTCAACAAATAAAGCAATTTACAAGTTATGCAATAAAAATTTGTTTTATTCGTTGTTCAATGACAATGCAACATAAACTTTACGTTATTACATAGTAAGGTCTATTGTTATTTCTTCATCTAAGTACTTGCAACTATATAAGGTGATGTCACGGACAAAGAAAAACGATACATACTGTTGCATGCTCGTTGACAAACTATGCAACATCTCACCTGATTTTTATGCTACAAAGAACATTGACAATGCCTAGTGCATTGCTAATTTCTTGTTACTTTTCCAGCTAAGCTGAATGTAGTTTTATCTAAGGATGCATTTGGATTGATACCTACTTTGAATCGATACATCGATCGTATACAAGTATCGTACTCATCGCTCTCACTCTAAGAGTTGAGGCAACACACCAGAAATTCTTTTGCACTACTTCTGTGTTTTCTTGTGTTCATTTAAACTGTTTGATGAACTGTTTCATAAAAATTATGTCAATTTGGTGCGATATAAATTCATTTCGATACAGGTACTTTTGTATCCAGCCTTTTGTATTGTATTCGTTGTTATCGATCCAAAATATCAGAGAATCACATCATGTTGTATCGATACTACAAAGTAATGTTTCGTATCGGATCGTACATCACTAGTTCTCCTATTTGCGTCTGGTATCATTCTATGCATGTCTATGTTTGATGACGTAAATTTTCTAAAGCAATATGGCCGTATCGCAATATCGCCATCCATATTTAGATGCCATCTATAAATCGATAAAATTGATGGCTTATTAAAATTTTATTTCGTACTAACGAAACAGATGGATCATTGTGGGTATTTACGACAATTTGATTGGTTGTGCAATTCTACTATTGTTTGTGCTATTTTGTGAATGATGACTAACGCCCGCTTTCACTAATATTAAGCAACACTTAAACAAATACTTCAATTAAAGCGCGTTGTTAGATTATCTACTTTCAGCACTAAGTTGAGCGCTGAAAATCCAACATGTTTTTATTTAGGCATTCATTTAAGTGCTACCTTGTGATAGTGAACACGAGCATTAAACATTTGAAAATAATAAAATGTATCTACGCATGGTTCATGAAATACTAAAAAGATATTAAAAGAAGAAAATCAATCCTATGAAGAAAGAAAGTAACGCTTGTACCTTTAATTATTTTAAGTAGTACTTGGAGTAAATCACGACCCAATTCACCTACTTCTGTTTTACTTGAAACGAGTAGGTACTGTCGAGTTCACTAACAATAAGCCAATTTTCACCCTTCATCGTCATCATCATCATCATCACCACGTAATAAGGTTGGTAGTGATCGATCGTCAGTGAATTCGGTAGGACGGAAGATGTAATTGAATTTTTAATTACGTTGAACTTTCAGTGACATAAATCTTATAACATAATCAGAAAAAATCTTATATAATTTATTTATAAGCAATCAATGCGCGTAAGACGACGAAAATAAGTTTGAATGCTTTCATTTCAATGAAACAGTGACAAATTACGTAGTAGAAGACACACAGTAAAATAGGTAAATAATACAGAATAATAAATCATACTTAAATATGAAAACTGCAATGAATATTCTATGATCGGACCCCACACTGGGTGCAGGTACCTACCTACTACTGAGTTCACTGACGAACTGCCACTTTCAACCTTATGCTCTAAGTCATTATTAGGTTGAAAACTGGGCGATTTATCAGTGAACTCGGTAGAGCTTTCATGAGTCTTATTAGTTCAATATTGTTTGAAGATCACTTGGCACTATCAAATCTACAAACGAATATCTAACTACGAAGTAAGTAGTAGTAGTAAGTAGATTAGTAAATAATCTGAATTATGAAGCCACTTTCGCACAACTGATATCAAATCGAATCTTAATATTACCGATCGAACAGAATTTCAAGTTTATTCAATTGTAACACTGACTCGATTAAACTTCTGCAAGTTATTCCAGTGCCCAGAATCGAAATCTTTACTTAGTGAAACAAATACTTCAAAGTTTCTAAATGTTTCAAGGGAGGAATCCCATCCCTTACTATAAAACCATTTGGGTTGATCTCTGAAATTATCAACCTCTTTTCCAAATGCTTTCGTTTTTCTCCACTTTTTTCAGTTTTCATTTAAGTAACTTTTTTTTTATTATCGTCCATAGCAGGGTTTGCTTAAACAAAATACCTGTACCTTCTATCGATGTGCTTCGGAAAATTATGACGATAAGACTGATGCCCAATTCTGAACTTTATTGCCAACCGACAAATGCCCTGCGATTTTTCCAAGTACCTCTCCAAGCAACCGATCTTCAAGCATTCGTCAATCAGAATATTCATTGCAATTAATATGAAGATGGAAATGGACATGAGCTCACTTTGACGATGGTGCCGACCTGGTTGTCGTGAGCTTCAAGCGGCCGGTCAATGGGCGGCCGAGGGATCTCCTTGTTCTCCGCGTCGACGGGGGCGCCTAGCAGCCGTTCCTTCATCTCGTGGATGTAGGGGCAACGCTGCATCGCGATGTAGAACTCGCGTACGCGCACCTGGAGAAAAATGAGTTAATTTAGTGGAAGTGTGGGAGACAAAGATCGATAATGCTGAAATTATACACAGAAAAAATATTGGCAGATAATAAACAATAATAATACGAAATCACACCCATACTTCCCCAAGGGTCAGATCGAGGTCTGCACCGATCAAACACGTTTCACCAGATATAGATAATACTAGTGGAAAAAGTTAAGAATACTACGCCCACTCAAACCAAGAATCAAACCCTGCGTAATCCATTTAAAATGAGGGACAGAAAACTATACTCGAATGCCATCTAGTATTTAAAGCACTCACATCAGAAGCACTTAAATTATGCATCAATTTTAGTTCATGAAATCGTGACGTAATTATGTAAGTACCTATCCTTTCTGTCCTGTCGCTTGCTCATCACTGGAGCTGATGGAAGCTATTGAAAGTGCGAAACTCGTTGGTAAATTTTGGGCAGACTCAATTTAGATTCGTCATCGACACGCTAAGAGGATAGGTTAGCAAGCATAAGTATTAGCTGCAAATTGAATAGTTGTAGTCGAATAAATCTCACTGCAAACTTCGTTTTAAATCCTAGCCTTTTCCCAACTATATTGGGGTCGGCTTCCAGTCTAAACGAACACAGCTGAATACATTGTATTTTACATGGAGCGGCTGCCTATCTGACCTCTACAACGAAAGTTAGTACTCGGTAACACGATACCCCTGGTATAAGACTGGTTGTCAGACTTTTTGGGCCACTGACAACCTGTTACGACTGTCAAAAGTCTACAAATGACAGCCGGGACCAACAGTTTAACGCTCAGAACACTTTGTTATTGTTCTGGCGTTTAACGTGCTTTCCAAGGCAAGGAGGAAATTAGGTATGTAAACCTGGTCACCCATCCACAGGCCAACCTAGGCAAGTACGAGTAAACCTAAGGATCGACCCGAGCGGCTGTTATTATTTAGCCACGAGCTCCTCCTCTATTTAAATAAAGTATTGAATTACTATGCAGCTATGTTTAAAAAGATCGCATAGAACACAACCAGATACAGTAACGTAATATCCCTGTATCCTTAATGTGATAAAAGCACCGCCATCCGGCTAAGTGATTCGATTAATCATCCCACAAGTGTAATACATTATCTTCATGCGACGATTTAAACTTAGAGATGTGCCCTCACCGTACTCGCACATACAGGTTGTAAACAGACTCTTCCGCAGCCGTAAACTAAGCCTTCTGTACATCAAACTAAGTAACTGGTCGCTATCATTATTGCTGGGAAAGGAAGTTATTTTGGGATGTGAAATCACGTTTAACGGCAAAATTCAATGTTACGCTCTCAAAACATTGTCCCAATGGACGTATTTAATAGTAAACGATCTGTGGGTGTTGGGAGGAGGGGGGGGGGTAGTAGGTTCCCTATTGTTCAGAACAAAAAAATATCGCAATGACGAGGAGAACATGTGCCTTTCGGCTTCGTTAAAAATCTAGTCTTTATGTCGCGTCAAAAATGATTCCACTGAAGAGAGTGAGGTAGCATATTCTAAAAATATACGGCCAAAATCGATAGTAAAAACCGATAGATACGATTTTCTTTACGAGTGAGCGAGACTGGACTGTTCAAATGTCAACGAAACAGAAACGCGATCATTTTTTGACGCGGCAGGATAAATCTAGCGATTTAATTCAGTCTTAAAATTGTATGCTCGTCATTTTTACGAAGTCTTCCCATTTAATATCAAACTAGTTTCTTTAGAGTTCGTTAAGTTGCTTATATTTTATGCAGTGCTAGTACTCCTATTAGCCCGGCCCCGCCAAGTCGTACTCCAATTAGCTACCAATTTACTTGCTTTAATGCAATTTGTGGCTAGAGCAACTTCGTCAGGAGCAGACACAACCATGGTTAAGTCCGGCGTAATCAGACTTGAATAAATAAGGAGTCGGGTATCTACACAATCTTCAGATTAGCTTTTAGTTTTTGGTCAGTGTGTTACTTTGATGTTTTAGAAAATCATATATTAGGGAAAAGGGAGAGAAAACATGAGGGAAAAGTATATATGTCACCGTAAATTGTCAAATACGTTATATTGTAATATCTCTAGCGATATTGTAAAGTCTCGAATTATTGTCAAATGAACATACTGCTTACAACAAAACGCATTATTTTTCGTGGAATGCATGCGATGGTAGTCAACTTACGCGGGGTGGAGGGAAGGAGGGGTCCCCCTTGCCCAATGGCACAACTCTCATGAAAATGAAATGCACCATTCCTGAGAAATACCGATTAATATAACATAACCTTAAAACACTTTATATTCCCCCTAAAAAGCGTAGTCGACGGAGCCCTGCTTCGCGGGGCCCCTATTTCCGAGTACAGGGTTTAAAGGAACCTAACTAACCTAACGGGGGGGTGCCCCAAGTCCCGATTATGGGGGCAGAGATACTTCCGTATGTTCAGTTGACAATAATTCGAGACATTACACAGCATTAAACAGTCTACATAGTGGATCATACCCACTTGTTCTACTACACAGTTCTACGCTAGAACTAATGGGAATTTTCCATATGCCAAACAAGGTGTTCAATAGAAACACAACGAAAAATAATACTACCAAATGATTAATAAATAGATGAATATAAGTTAACATGCACTCGCTGCCCAGGAGATATTGTGAGGATTAGTCGTTATGGAACTTTAAAGCACACGCTACGTTTATAACTTAGTAAATCACAGTCTTTAATTTGATTGTTTGTACTTCCATTGCGGTATTGAGAACATCACGTAAATCACCATCGACCCATCAATCTACCCATTCTTAAGTCTTTTCAGGACGACTGTCAAACCTCGTATCTTTATTGTCATCAGTTAGCCATTTGTCCTGCCTAGGTCTTAACCGCAAATTCGATCCTTAGCAAGTTTCCTACCCAAATTGAACTGTACAAGGTTAATTCAATTCTCCATACGGATACAAAGTTCATAGCCTAGCCGCCATGGGAATGAATACGCCTCCCATATTCAAGTGCTAATGTCTACGCATCACGAATTACACCCTGTATATGGAGTGAAGACGTGCGCTGAATACGAATTAGGTTCTTGTGTAACCTATGGATTGCCTCTCTTTGGTGACTGACGTAAAAAAATTGATGGATCGTGCTTGCCTGGGCATACGTTATAGATTTATTTGATTTATAATTTGCAAGGCGACAGCAAAGTGCTGATCTAAGCATCATGTGCGTGTTACGTATGATCCATGACTTGTAGGTACAGCCAGTGTCATTGTGTTAAGGATCGCTCCTCCGCACGGTTGTGCGGTGATGCGGATCTCACGTCGCATTGGCTTGTATGACATCCACAGGTGCACCACCATATAAATCTGCGCCACATCATATTTGTCTGCGTTAGCTTTGTCGTGTGAGAATCGCCTTACTAAACTTCTATTACTTCACCTATTCACAGTTACTATGTTATTTTTTTTCCCAGTTAACCGTCTGTCTAACCTACTTCTAAACTGTCAAGTTGCAAAATTTATGAAAATACCATAAGAAAAGGTAATGGCCTAACAAATCGCCAAGTAGACAAAAGAATAACAGAAACCCAATTGTTAGTGTGAGAAAAAGTCAAAGTAATAGATTTATTTCGAACAGGTGTGACCCACATGGACACTTCAAGTTTGTGATTAATGGTTGCTTGTTAACCTAATGGTTGTTGCATAGTTTCACACTACACCTTTTTTTTCTTTTTTTTTTGGGATTGGAAGTCATCAAATGGCTTCTCCCACTCTGGGCGGAGCGGGAGGGAGTGTTAGACTCTTACTGACTAAAACCCATCCATGTTCCTTCCTCGCCCTTTATGTTCCGGGGCCGCGGTATCTCTTTCGAACAGGCCCGCAACCCCGGCAGTTCACACTACACCTCAATTAGGATTTATGAAATTTTTCATTTAGAACTTCGTGAGAGTCTTTAGCGAGCGCGTCAACAAAGGTCATAATTGGTGAAATAGACTTTATGGACATGTTTTGCGATTTTGATGGTAATTTTTTAACAGACTGAGATTTACTTTACACTTACTCTTATTCAATTTTAGCTAATTGAATAAGTATGTACTACAAAACATTTAAAATACAGGTGACCACTGAAAACAGCGCTGTTCTGTGGGTTCGATTCCCCATAGCACAGCATCATGCTGAGTGGTAACCTATTTGTCGCACTCACGGCCTGTAATTTTTAATTTTTTGTCCGTTTTGTCTTGCAATTACATATTATAATGTTAATGGTTTGTGTTCATTTTCGGTTTTAGTCTAAATGTTTGTGTTTGTACTTATGCGTTATATGTTTACTTTATTAATATTGTATGCACGTCATGACTTTGCGACGAATAAATATTTTTTCTTTTCTTTCTTTCTTTTTTCTTTCTTAAAAATGATCATAACACGGGATAAACAATATGTATTCAAAATCTCAATCCAGGACCAACTATCTGTGTGCCAAACTTCGAAATCCGTATAGAAGTTTAGACATCCATCCATCCTCACAAACTTTTGCAATTATAATATCAAAGTAGGATTATAAACAAAAGAAAACAAAAAAAAAACAAGAGAAAACCCTCTTAATGAAGCCGAAAGGCACTTGTTCTCCCCGTCCGTCATTGCGATCATTTTATTGTTCTACACCATTACTAGTTTTGAGTGCGTAACACAAAACATGATTTTACCCTAAAAAAAGATAGTCGTTTCCCAGTTTAATATACGAATGCTTGCTTGACGGCTTTGTCTGTTTACACCCTGTATCAAATTTTGTGATCAACATTCATAGACTCTCAACCCCTTTGGTTAAGCCTTCTTCCGCTCGAAGTATTCTTCCCTTAATTGCACCCTTCTCCTTCCCCCGGTAAATCTTTTTATTATTTCAGGTGAAAACGAGGTCAAGAGCGGTCCCAATTATTTTAGAAGCTAATTAAAAGCCAATAGTCTATGATTATACTTATAAGATGTAGATTCTTCACGAAGCCGTCAAGCAAGCACTGTACATCAAACTAAATAAATCTACGTAAAAAATATGTCTGGCATACGACTTTTTTTGGGTGAAAAATCACCGGTAGTGTATCGTTTTCAAAATATGATGCTGATAGTTACATTGTGTACAGGTGCCATGGAGGTATCTTAAGTAAACTTATAACATTAAAAACTTGTTTTTATATTTTAGGTAGATTTTCTTTTTTTATAAAAAAAAGATCTACTTACCTGTTGGTCTCTCACCGATGGAGATATGGGTATAGTATATGGGTGACAAGCAAAATTTAGCCACACTCTACAGGTCGCAATTATGAACCGATTGCTTTCAAACTTCGCCGAAAAATCGAAAAGGTCAAAACTTAGGCTAAGTTCGTGAATGGGCGGAATTCGTCCATGGGGGGCGGCGGGAGGTTGGTTTTTCTAAAAAACAGTTTTTTGGCCATAACTTTTTTCCTATGGAAAAATTTTGAACCGTTTTTCATTTTTACTATTTTGAGTAAGAATACGAACAACTTTTTTGATGCAACCCCTAAATTGGGGAGGGGGTTGAAATTTCCAAAAAATAAATTGCGAAAAAAAAATTATATCTCCGAAACAGTAAACATTTTGAAAGTCGGGTATATTTTTTTTTGATAGCAAATTGTTTACTCAGCAATTGTTACCTTTGAAGTTTAGTGATAAACTTAGTAGTTTTGAAATTTAAAAAAAATCTAAAAATTTGGGGGCGTTTCCATGCTAAACTCATATGAGAGGATTTAAAAAAGGTAAACTTTCCATTACGAGACAACGCTTTTGAAATCATATTTTTTTTGTAGATTTTACACATAAGTACAACTCCAGCACCTTCTCCGAAATCTACCTCCTCCTGCGGCTTGCCGGAGGGATTTTTTTTCTTTACTTGCGAAAAAGTGGGAACTTTGGCCCCCAATATCTTCGTAAGAACCGTATCTTCGTATCTTCGTCCGAAGAATTGCCAAACTTAAGTAAGTGATAATAAAAGCTAAGAAACGAAAAAATGCTAAGCTAAACTAAGTGGCAGTGGGCAGGTCACATTGCTCGCAGAACGGATGGCCGATGAGGCCGAAAAGTTCTGGAGTGGCGACCGCAAACCGCAAGACGATGCGTTGGAAGACCTCCCACTAGTTGGACCGATGACCTGGTGAAGGTTGCGGGAATCCGTTGGATGCGTGTCGCACGGGACCGGTCAATGTGGTGACACTTGGGGGAGGCTTATGTCCAGCAGTGGACGTCTTTTGGCTGAAATGATGATGATGATCTTCGTAATTAGAAGGTTCCCAGGTATGAACCAACCGGGGAGAACAAGTGCCTCCGTCCTCGTCAACGGATTTTTTACATCCATTATGCAATAAAGCAACGTACGCTCTGATAAAAAACCTACCCTTCCATAAACACAATACAGTGTTAACAATGCAAGTATGATAATCAGTTGTGATAATCATCGGCATTGACACCAGTATCGATTATTTATCATAATAATCACTAATTCCCCACTACTATAGGTAAATGACAATGATGATGATGACCTTACCACCAGTAATTGCAACCTTGAACCTGAATGAGGCAAATTATATAACTGCCCAAGTGGCCAGCCCCCGTATTGACACACGCATCGATTCGAGAAGTTGTATGCCTATCTCGCTCCCTTTCGTATCGCCAAAAAAAGCCAGACATACGACTTTTCGAATCGAAATCGAATCGATGAGTTTGTGAATACGGAACCAGATCACTACGTAGGTACTGGTAAGAATAAGAATAACATTCCACCACACATTATTATAACCTCAAGTAGCGAAGGGTAATTTATTTTGTTACAGGTAAGCCGGTCTGGTGCATATGTTATGGACCAAGTGATGAATTGGGCATTATACACAATGCCCGGTCATTATGAAAAACGGCCAATATAAGAGTGCTATTTGATAAGAATTATTCAAATAATCATATTGACCGGGCATTATACATACTGTCCATCACCTTTTGGGCAGAGTAATACAAACATATTTAATTACTATTTTTTTATTGTTATTGTCATTTAACTTAAAATAAACTAAATATTGAACCATTTAAATAATCAGACTCATTATTTGGATTGATCATTAGGGACTTTTAAGAAGTCATATTAAAAATATAGCATAAAAATGTCTTATATTGTTTTATAGAAATTAAGTACTTATTATTATACTACTATATATATCCTACTTATCCTACTCATCATCATCATCTACCAAGCCTTTTCCCAACTTTGTTGGGGTCAGCTTCCAGTCTAAACGGATGCAGCTGAATACCAGTATTTTACATGGAGCGATTGCCTATCTGACCTCCACAACCCAGTTAATTCTGGGAAAACGATACCACTTGGTAAGACTGGTATCAGACTTTTGGGGTCACTGACTACCTGTAACGACGGTCAAAGATGGACAAAAGACAGTCGAGACCAACGGCTTAACGTACTTTCCGAGGCACGGAGGAAACTCGGTATGTAAGGGTGGTCACCCATCCACAGACCAACCTAGGCAAGCACGGCTTAACCTAAAGATCGACCCGAGCAGCTGATATTATTTAGCCACGAGCCTTTGCCTTTGCCCTTTTGGCTTGGCGACAACTACATTATCAGACTTCCAACCATTTTTACAACCACATCTACTATAACCTTGCCCTCCGCGTTTAGAGGACATTCTGCAACATTTTCTCAGCGAAATCTCTGTCTCTGGCACATCTTCAGGCAAAATAAATCTTACTTTCGTAATTCAGTGTTAACACACTCGCGTTGACACTGAGTTACGAAACTGAAACCCATCCGCGCCCGTTCATATTCACTTGTGCGTTTTTAGTTTTGCATTGTAAGCACAATGCAAAACTAAAAAACATTAGCGCTTGAAGTCCGCCATGCGTGCCTACCTCCCCGCCCTTACACCGCGTCAAATTTAGCTTTGTTATCAAATTGCCCAATTATCATGTAGCAATATAATAATGACCGTGCAATGTAATAAATAATGAAGTTATGATAGTCTTAATCACTTAGCCCGATAGAGATAGCCATTATTCATAATGTTTGAACATTATGTATAATGCCCGCATTAATCACCTGGTCCATAACACATATATTTAATTATTGTCTTTTTTAAACTTTCACGATCAGAACACATTATAAAACTTAAGAAGACGGGTATTTATCGCGAATTTACCTTTAATTTAATCCCCAAATCCTCCTCCTCTTCCTTTAATTAAATTAAAGGTAAATTCGCGATAAATACCCGTCTTCTTAAGTTTTATAATATATTTAATTATGTTTAAAAAAACATACATTCATTTGTACTTAGTTTAAGTCATGTTTGGGCAATCATGTCCTAACTGAATTACCTACATTGTTTTACTTTTGGCAATACAAACTTCAGTACAGTGGTTCTTCCAAAGGGAAGCCGGTAGGTTTCGAGTTGTGAGAACCCCTCGCCGTTGAAAACCTGGGGTTTAAACACATAAGTACCTATGTACTCTATTACCTAACTGTCGGTATTGCATCGCAGGTGCTTATTTACCAGTAAAGTGTGAAAATCACACCTGTCTGGGCACAGTCGACCTATAAACTGCATTGAGTATGAAGGAATATTGACAAAGATGGCTACCGGCTTGGATTTATGTTGTGCTGTTCCAATGCCTTTATTGAAAGTGGGTTACTACGGCTTGTAGGCGTCAGCGTAGGAACTTGTTTTTATTATGCAGTTGGAAGTTTTTAAACCGGATATTGAGTTGGTTGTTGTTTTTCTTAATCCAATATTTGTCAACAAAATTGAAATTTGATTTTGGGTATATCTGCTGCTTTTTAGGTAGAAAGGTAGTAACGTGGTTTAATGGTTTTATCAAAGTTTACAAATATACCTTTCCTACTTTATGTCAAGTTTTGGGTAAACCATTCACTCGCAAGACTAGGACGTATGTAAATGAGTGACTGCTCTTATCGGGAACAATAAGATGTCTCTGACAAGAGGACTCATTGTCAACAGTCACACGTTTACATTGTGTCAAAGAAGCGTGGGAGTTTTGACAGTAAGTACGTGTTAGAAATTAAGATTTTATAATCTATGCATTACATTGACAAGTTATCTGTATACCTTACTCTATGGTTCGTCTCTCTATCTTCTCTCTGCTTGCCCCGTTCCAAGGCTGATGTGTATTTCTATTGTGCTGTCCAATTAATATTATATTTAATCCAAAGACATCTTACTGAAATAATCGTGTTGTGTACAGTGTAAATATTGCTGAGTAAATTAGTTCCACAATTTCGAAACCCGACTTCTTTATTTTAATATCTCTGTCTGTCCGACATCCGACACGCGGCCGAGAACTTATTCAAGATCCACAACCCTCTAACAGGTTATGGGCCCAGGCTCTAACAGTTTATGGTCCCAGTGTGCGGGCTCATTGGAATAAAATCCAGGGTATTAACTCTGAGCTCCAGGATGCCGTTGGCTGATGAGAATCGTCGGAGTGATGTATTGGATGGCGGCACAAGTACCAATGCCAACAGCATAACCTACAACAATGTTGAAAAACTGCAAGGAATAGCAAACTATCTAAATTGGAAATTTTCTATTCGGATGTTGCTGACGCTGGATGGTGTATGGAAATGTGTCGATGGCACGGACAGTGATGCTGCGCGCGATGGCCGTGCGCTGGCGCGTATTTGTCTTTCAATACAGCCAAACCTCTACCAGCTTGTCCGTGACGCCAAAACTTCAAAAGAAGCGTGGAAACGTTTGTCTGATACGTTCGAGGATAAAGGCCTTTACAGGAAAGTATTGCTTCTGAGACAGCTTCACAGGACTGAGTACAAGCAATACCCCAACATGTCAGATTACATCGAGGGTGTCATGAGCCTTGTCGCACAACTATCTGACATAGGAAAAGTCATAGAAGATGATGAGATAGCTGAGATTTTACTTTCTGGCCTACCGGAACAATTTGATGTGCTTGTCTCAAGTCTAGAAACTGCGAGCTTGACAAACAATCTAACCAGTGAAGTAGTGCGCACTCGACTGCTACAGGAGGATCATCGTCGTAACAACAACAACATAGACAATTCGGCTCACATAGCCAACAAGAGGAAACCGAATAAGCTTACCTGCTCGTATTGTAAGAAGAGTGGTCACATTGCCAAGCGGTGCTTCAAGAAGAAACGGGAAGAGAAAGGAGAGAAACAAGAAGAACACTCTTTGTTTGCTTCAGCCTACTCAGCCTGTAGTTCTGATGAGTTCATCGTGGACAGCGGCGCTACGGCTCATATGTGTGTAGACTCTAAGCTTGTTCAGAACGCTAAACAGAAGAAGTGCACTATTTCTGTTGCTAATGGAGAGCATTTGATGAGTGAAAGTCTTGGTAAGGTTCCTCTTATGTCTAATGTTAGTTTAGAAAATGTATTGTTTGTTCCTTCTCTTTCTAATAATTTAATGTCAGTAAGTGCAATGACTGATAAAGGTTATGTTGTTACCTTTCATAATAATGTATGTAGGATTTATAGTGACTGTAAAATCACAGGCAACCAGGTTTTATCCGCTAGGAAAAGTAATGGGCTATTTAAAGTTAAAGTGCAAGGTCGGCCCACCTCCGGGGTAGGTTATTCTCCTTCCCTTCCATCTATGCAGGGAACAGAGAGTGCCAATGCTGCAGCGTGCGTACCTATGAGTGTATGGCACAAGCGTCTTGGTCATCTTAGTCAGAAAGGTATGTCTGTACTTGGTGGAGGGAATCAGTGTGTTGGTGTCGTTTTTCAGCAGGAAGACGGCGTGCCAGGCAGCTGTGTCTCGTGTCTTACGGGGAAGATGCATGAGTCATCGTTTCCCCGGGCAACTGCGAGGCGTGCTGCTACTCCACTGGAACTGATCCACTCTGATGTCTGTGGCCCGATGCAAGTGAGCAGCTGGGGTGGAGCGCGCTACTTGTTAACTTTCACCGATGATAAAACCAGGAAGACGTTTGGCTTCCTTATGAAGAATAAATCGGAGGTAAGTTCCCATTTTGTTACCTTTAAAAACATGGTAGAAAAACAGACTGGTTTGCAAGTTAAAATCTTACGTACTGATAATGGTACTGAATATTGCAATAACAATTTAACCCACTTCTTGAAAAAGGAAGGCATTATTCACGAGGTGTCTGTGCCTTATTGCCCTCAGCAAAATGGTGTATCAGAGCGCGTCAATCGTACGGTAATTGAGAAAGCTAGAGCCATGTTGCAGGAATCGTGTCTGAATAATCGCTTTTGGGGTGAAGCTGTGATGACGGCTATTTACTTAAAAAATAGGTCCCCTACTTCTGCGTTATCAGATAGAATACCTGAGTGTGAATGGACTGGGTCAAAAATTGACCTCAGTCATCTGCGCGTCTTTGGCTGTGTTGCTTATGCACTCATACCTGCACAACGTAGACGCAAGCTTGATGCCAAGGCACAAAAGCTTATTTTTGTAGGCTATGGTGAAACATGCAAGGGGTACCGATTTATTGATCCACTTGATCCTCGAAAGGCTGTCTATTCTAGGACTGTTACCTTTCTTGAGGACAAGTTTATTGGAAAGGAAACCAATTGTGATCGGGGCAAAGAGTATTTTATTTTTCATGACCAGATAAATTTTATTAATAATGATAATGATAATAATCAGAATGGTTCTATTGAAAATTTAAATAATAATAATATAAATGCATCGGCTGCTGATGATGACAATGTACACTGTGATATTAGTTTTAATAGTAGTGATAATGTTAAGTCTATAGATATTTCAAATGGAAATCTCTCAGTTTCAGATGTGGGCAGTACACCATCAACGGGGTCGCCTCTTTCTGAGCTGTACCGTACTATTGAAGATGTCTCTGAGGATGTTGACGGTGATGAAGATGGCGTCCCTTGTGACGCTGTATCTTCTCTGCCGGCCTCTTCATCTCGAGGAGGAGAACTGATTACGTTGGAAAGGTCCAACGCGTCTATCCCTCGTCCTGTTCGTAGTACTCGAGGTATTTTACCCATAAAATTAAAAGACTATGATTTGTCATCGTTATTGGCAGCTGCAAGTTCATTAGATGAACCACAAACGCTTTGTGATGCTATGAATTCACCTGAGAAGGATGAATGGTACGAAGCTATGAAGGGTGAGTACAGTTCCATGATCAAAAACAAGGTTTGGGAGTTGGTCGACCGACCCAAGGGTCTAAATGTAGTGAAAAATAAATGGGTCTTTAAGAAAAAGTTTGATGCTGCAGGTAAATTTATAAAATATAAAGCCAGATTAGTTGCCTGTGGTTATAGTCAAAAGCAAGGCATTGATTATGCTGATACTTTTTCGCCTGTAGTTAGGCATTCGACTCTTAGAATATTATTCAGCATTTCAAATCAGTTGGATCTGAATGTGGATCACGTAGATGTCACCACAGCTTTCTTAAATGGTGAGTTAGATGAAGTTATCCATATGGAGCAGCCCGCTGGTTTTAAATGTGATGATGCCAATAATAATAAAGTTTGTTTACTGAAAAAAAGCATCTATGGGTTGAAGCAGGCAAGTCGCATGTGGAATATTAAAATCCATGATGTTTTATCTAAAAATGGGTTCAAGCAGAGTAAATGTGAACCTTGTGTATATTGTAAAAAGACCAAGAATGAATATACAATATTAGCCTTATATGTTGATGATATTTATGTTTTTCATAATGGATATATAGATAATATTCTGTTCCTTTTAAAAGAACATTTTGAAATCCGTCACTTAGGAACATTGAAAAATTGTTTAGGCATGAATGTTTCAAATAAGAAAGGTGTAACTATTCTTGATCAATCTGATTACATAAGGCGATTGTTGGCTAAGTACAATATGACTGAATGTAAAACTGTATCTACCCCACTACCAGTAAACTGCAAACTGGACAAATCAGACAAAGATTGTTTAGATGATAATATTTATCAGTATAGACAATTGTTAGGATCACTAATGTACCTATCTGTATGTACACGTCCAGATATCTCATACGCATGTAGTCAGTTAAGTCAGTACAGTACATGTTTCGATATGAATCATTGGCGCGCTGCTAAGCGAGTATTACGCTATCTTGCAGGAACCATAAATTATGGTCTTCACTTTGTCAAAAGCAATGATTTTAATATTGTTGCCTATGCTGATGCAGACTGGGCCAATGATTTATCTGACCGCAAATCATATACTGGATTTGTTGTAAAAATTGGTGAAAATGTCATCAATTGGGAGGCTAGAAAGCAACGTTGTACCGCTTTATCTAGCACAGAAGCGGAATATCTTGCTATTAGTGATGTATGCAAGGACATCTGTTTTGTTAGGAATTTCTTATCAGAAATTATTGACAAAAACTTTGATGTAACTGTATTTAACGATAACCAAAGTGCTCAAAAGCTTTTACTTGTTAAAGAATACTCCCATAAAAGAACTAAGCACATAGATTTGCGGTACCATTATGTAAAGGACTTAATACAGGGAAAACAAATTAATGTTAAATACCTGCCTACAGACCAGATGGTTGCTGATGTGTTAACCAAACCACTGTGTGGTCAAAAGCATGGTAATTTTGTCAGTAATCTACAGTTAAGGTGCATTATTTAGACTTTGCAATGTACCTTCCTTACATAATTGTAGAGTAGGATTTATTCTTGGGTATAGTTCTTTGTTCAAATGTATAGAGTCATACCAAATAAGAATGTAGAGTTGTTTTTTTTGTATAGAGTCATTCTTCGAGCATGTAGAGCCAATGTAAAGCCACTAGTTATCTCATGTAATGCATAAGGAGGAGTGTTAGAAATTAAGATTTTATAATCTATGCATTACATTGACAAGTTATCTGTATACCTTACTCTATGGTTCGTCTCTCTATCTTCTCTCTGCTTGCCCCGTTCCAAGGCTGATGTGTATTTCTATTGTGCTGTCCAATTAATATTATATTTAATCCAAAGACATCTTACTGAAATAATCGTGTTGTGTACAGTGTAAATATTGCTGAGTAAATTAGTTCCACAATTTCGAAACCCGACTTCTTTATTTTAATATCTCTGTCTGTCCGACATCCGACACGCGGCCGAGAACTTATTCAAGATCCACAACCCTCTAACAGTACGACTGACAGACGTCACTGAATAACCTACATGAATCTACTTTTTGCAGAACTTTGTTGAAGCAAGAATAAATAAACAATAAATCTGTCTGACATCAACAATGTAGGTACGGAATTGAAATGTGAAACCGAAATGCATAATATTTCATATTTATGAGGTATAAATATAAATTAAATGATAATTTTCTGTAAACAACACAGCAGGCTGTTGCATAACTTATTATGAGATTCGTTTAATAACCAATGAGGTTCTATTTAAAATAATTGAAACACATCCATACTTTATTTTACAAAATATTGTAATTTATATTGTATCCTCATTTAAAAGTGGAACTCAAACTTAAACCACAGCCTACTCACAAACAAAGAAAGTGTCCAATTAACATCCAGGTTTCGACTTCCAAGGAAGTCAATTAAAAATCCACAGAGTAGCAAATTAAAAAGTAACAAACGGTGCATTTCTAACTATGCCACATTATGGGAATTAATTCTGGCCTCGCGGCTCGGAAAGCTGTTTGAATGCAGAACGTTTTTTGCCGAGTGAAACCACCATTATGTGGGGAAAATATACTCGCAGCTATGTGTGTGGCGTGGTGGTGAAGCCAGTCTGACCATGTCTGGCTGAATTGTGTCTATGTGACAAATGTATTGAGGGAAAAAGTAATAGATACAATCTGATGTAGGTAACAGGATAAGTTTGAAGTTGATTTGTTGGCGTTAAGTTGACGTGTTGAAAGTTGTGAGTATGTTTGTGGTAAGAAAAATGGCGAAGGGTATTTCAAGAGAGAGAGATTGAAATGTTGGCAATAGTGTTGCGGGAAAAATATTAAGGTATGATTTAGTACTTTTTCACTAACATACCTACCTACTAGCTTTACATAATGTCAATCCCTTATGTTTTCCGATTTCTAAAGATGGAAAACGAACTTAATTTTGCCTACATTTAATTAAATGAAGGCTTGCACTTAATTAAATGTAGGCAAAATTAAGTTTATACAACATACAAAAAAGAGAATCAAATGAACAATGTGCACATAGGTATGTAGCAAAATATTGGACTGGGGCTCGAATATAAGACAGATATCTATGGTATGATAGTTATGGTATCTAGATCTGTGATCTAGATAAAGATACCAAAATTATTAGTGTCACATAGTGGGTAGATACAATCGCAGTTACGTGAATTAGCCTTCGCATTATGAGTGAGTACACTAATGCACTGCATAAGGACTACGTATATAATCGATATAACAAAACGGGGTCACCAGGTCAATGGACTTCGCGAACTACTCACATAGCGTGAAATTAAGTTAATGGCCGTTTGTTTGTTTAGAGAACTGTTGTTTTTAGTCCGTGGTCAACCTGCTTTCATTAGAGCTGGTACGGGAGGCATGAGAAAGTATAGGAGCAAAAATAGGTCAATTATTTTAAATAATTGATCTCGTTGGCGATGAATGAAACAAAAAAATTAAAACTATGCAAGCATGTTCATCGAGCATACAGGGTGTATTTCACCTCATCACAAAGCCGTTAACCAAGCATTCTGTATATCAAACTAAGTAACTTTACGCAAAAAATATTGCTGGGAAACAACTTTTTTTTTTGAGGTTATAAATCATGTTTTGTGGTATAACTTAATTAAACACACTCAAAACATTGTGCGAATGGATGGATTGAATAGTACGGGGGTCGTAGAGACATTCAAAGTAAAAATCATGCGATAAAAAGTGATATTTAAAAAAAAACTTGTCAAAATCTTGCAACTTTGACCCCCAATATCTCCGTAACTAGAAGGTTCCCAGGTATGGCGTAGAACAATAAAAGGATCAGGATGATGAGGAGAACAAGTGCCTTTCGTATTCGTTAAGAGGTGTTTTACACCCTTTATAATCCAGTCAGAGGTCACAAATGGATAATAATAATAATAATAAAATTTATTCAGAAAATATAAGGTAAACGTTTACAGTTTTTCTTAAATCTATGTCAAGTTCACACTATGTTTTGAGCCTTGATAACAAAGTTATTTATTCAGCCGAAAAAGCCTGAAGCGAATCTGAGGATCTTCAAATAAAGAATGAAATCCAAAGGTCATTGACCTTACAAGGACACCTTATCCTAACCTCGAATTGTCAGCAGAATCGGTAACGATTTGAATTTCGAAGTGTCTATTGTTACATTTTTTTTTTGGAACAATTTCATTCAAACTGCTTCGTAGACAATCGTAATATGGGGCCGTCTTTTTAGAACGATGCTCAAATATTTGAATCTCGATTTGAATAATATATATAAATCTCGTGTCACAATGTTTGTCCTCAATGGACTCCTAAACCACTTAACCGATTATAATAAAATTCGCACACCATGTGCAGTTCGATCCAACTTGAGAGATAGGATAGCTTACATTTCAATTTATGAGACGCAGACGAAGTTGCGCCGGTCAGCTAGTCAATTATATAATAAGAAAAAACATTCATAGAAACAAACATTTCATGGAAGATTTTTTTTTTAATAATAATGTAATAGCAAAAGCTTTGTTAAGACTTTTAATTATTATTGGAAGGCAGGCCTTGTAATAGTGGTACACAATCGATAACAATGCTGGCACCCTTTTGGTTACAAAATCTCGAAAAAAGATTGATTGAAAGATTCCTTGTTTCTTAATTAAGTAACTAGAAAGTAACATTATACAATTTGGCAGGTAAAATAATGAACATATTTTAAGTGCCTGTAGCACAGACGCCAGCACATGAAACTACAACAATCTATCAATTTTTAAATTGATTTTCAACTTTATCCATAAAGCATAAAGTTCAAGGTTACTTGCAAAAATCCTGTTAGCTTCATGTGCTACTGTCTGTTACTATGGCACTTTTAAATTTTTAATGTCCTTTCACCTGCCACACTGTTTAGCCTTTTAACTAAAAACCAGTCTAAAGAGTCATTGCATAAGTAGCTCCTAGCTAATGAATCCCGAGCCTCGCGAGGAACCAGGGCAAGGCCCTAGTATTACTATATGAAATCGGACACCACATTGTCCGCACTGACAGTTTATGATCCAAATCGAACTGGCATCCGTCAAGGCTGAGGAATTTGATCCAACCATTTTGCTCTTAAGACTTGGCCTAATTTGTCTAGATGGTAACATGTAAACATTCATTAACAGTTGTTTTAGTAATGGGAGACGAGTGGTTATTAATCAGAATAGTTTTTTCATAGTTGTTCGGTTGATGTCATATTAAGATAATCGGAGTATCCGGTGTGACATTTATTTAATACGGATTTTATTTATTTTTTTATTTGATTTATTTAGTATGTATAGGTAAGTACCTACTTAAGTGGAATGTTACTTTATTGTACAAAAAAATCAGTAAAATTCTCTAAATTATAGCGGAAATTGTAAAGAAGAGAACTTTACTTAATTAAGTGATGTTATTATTATTTAAAGTTTTAGTAATATTGATTTTCTAAATATAAATCCATATCTTAATCGGCCATCTTGCATGCTTGCTTTTGCCGCAGTCAAGATAAGTTTTGAGATTTTAAGCATCAGTCTCCGATAACATTCATTTTATGGTATACTATAAAAAAAAAACATGCATAAAATTCTATCAACGAGAACCTTATTTTAAACCTTATAATTGTTATTCTTGTACTAAGGACGGACCAAAAAATGCATAGCATAGATTTAATTAGAAAAATTTAATTTATTCATTTATTATTTATTTATTTAACAATATAAGTACACACTAAATATAGAAGAGAAGAAAGGAACAGAAAATAGTACCAAAGGTGATGCTTATTTCTAAAGAAATCTCTCCCAGCATACCTGCGAAAGGAGATACTAAAAAAAAGAGATATAGACATAGTGTGTAAAAGAAGGAAAGAAAATGGAATACATACAGCATAAAACAAATTAAATATATACAATTGAAGAATACATACTCATACATACTATAAATATTCTATACTAACTATACACACTTACTACTTACTTATTTACTACAAAAACAATAAAATAACAAATAATAAATACATAGGGAGCATGAGCATTATACGAAAAAGTGTACTTAGGTCACTTGATTTAAGTCACGTATTGTAGAACGTCGATCAACTAGATTCAAGTCATTTGATTTGTTGAAACTAATTTTAAGTAATGTTCGAGTCTTGATGTATGTATAACGTACGTTCTGTAATACGGTCCAAGACGGTTCATTTTCTATTAGTTACCTTAATTTAAATTGCCACTTATCTTATAAAAAAAAAACACATAACTTATTCAAAACCGCCACACAGACCACTTCAATTAAGCTGACGGAAATTTCTACGAAACTAAAGTAAAAAAACTAAGACATGATTATTTACATAATCTCGAAAAATATTTCAAAGGAAATTCTCAAAAATATATTTTTGTGCTCACTACTATCTTCATTAGTGCTTGGCGAGACACAGAATAACATTATAGAATACCTAGGATCCCCACCCCAACATACTAGTTACATAGTAATTGCCTATTTATGTAAATGAAGGAGTACTAAATTGTGCCAATTTACATTTTAAGGAAGACTTTTTGTTATCTCTTTTGCTCAGGAAAAACAGCGCTAAAAGTCTTTGGCAAGACTCGTGAACTTAAACACTAAGAATAAGACAAAGAAGTAGAAATAAGACAAGGTATAGAGCAAGTAAACAGAACGGTTATAGAATGAGTTAAAACTGCTAACACAATAACAGATGTGCTGTGGAATTTTAATAATAGTTTAACGTTGTTTCTATAATCGATTGTAAACTGTTAATAACTGTTAGCCACAATGTTTTATCGCTGCCCTATGCTAGCAAACGGTTCGCTGTTTTATTTTGCTTATTTATAGATCTCTATGTGAAATCATAATGCAATCCAATCATCTAAGCCGCGTGGGAAGTTAAACGTTGCTGCCAATTTGACCGTCGAAAAAGGGCCGAAAAAAACTTGGATGTCATTATAACTTTAAGGACTGTCTAATAATTAGGAATCCTTCGATTTTCTTTACTCAACATCTTTAATAAACTAACTAACTTAAACAATAACGCTGTCAATTGGCACGTCCGGCGTTACCACGTTGTTTGGCAACACTAAGCCTTTGGCCAACGTAAAAGTCAGCCTTTGGGTCTAGGGAAGTGTCAATTGAGCGTTTTGAAATAATACACCTATAATTGATTTATCACCGTAAGATTGATTGTCATTTGCTGTTAAACGAGAGGTCCTATTTGCCTTTAAGACACTAAGTAACTATTTCAATATAATTCAAGTTTCAATTTAATGAGAATATTGCAGTCAAAAGTGTTAGCGTAGAATCAGTCAGTGTTAGTTTAGCGCTACGTAACCTGCATTCATACTCTTACGTCCCACACTTGCATCACAGCACTTAAGACGAAACCTCTTTGTTACAGCTCTTTTCTCCAGTTTTAAGTGTGCGAACCCCGGAACAATTCGCGGTTCGTTTTTATTTGTATTTCTACATCCAACGTTGTGAGAAAATATTCAGAAATATCTGAATACTCACTAATTGTATGCGTGCTTACTAAATGGTTGTATTCTGTTACTAATTGATTTGCTCTTTGTAAGCGTTTCTCCTCTATTGGTAACTTTTGTAAGCAGAAATTGTGTTTGTATGCAATTTTTCACCGCAATTCATGTGGCATCTTTGTAGTTACTTCGTGCAGTAGAATTTTGGGAATAAGATTAAGAGGAACTAAAAACAAAACGAAAACAACATGTACCTATCTATGTCCCGCTATCGAAGAACCCCCATCACCATCTTCATTTTCCAGCCCTTGTCCCATTATATTCGAGATTATCTTCTTCCATTCTCGCTTGTCAGATGTTACGGCATCATTTTCTCCTTCCTATTTCATATCATTATTTACACAATCCATCCATTTTTCTTTGGCCTTCCTCTCCCTCTCCATCCACATTCACGTTCATCACTCTTTTAGTCACATGCATTTCCCGCAAAGGACTCGCCCATACTCTTCCATAAAAATAACAATTACCTAGACATAATTTATTAGTCTATATCCTTAGGCTCTCAGCTTGGCTTAAATTCCTATTATATTCGAAATTAACTTCAAACAACCAAACATTTCCGCCATAGCAAATCTAGTGATTCATGCACTTTATTTCAATTTTATGATCCAGCGTAACCATGAACGTGTAGTAAAACAATTTTAAACTTTACGACGGTCATACCTCTCTAAAATATGAGATTAATATCCGTGGCTTAAAAACTGGGTCATACGTGAAGGAACAATATTACGGTACACAAGCCACGGTATAAATATTTAGGATTGGTTTAGAACAGCCTGTTGTGTGGCCATCAGCAGTTTGCCAAGAAATATATGAATTATGATATACAGCAACTGCTAGAGGCGGTACAAGGAGATCAATAGCAGTGGGTACGCAACAAGTATTTGATCATGTATTTTATTCGTACTGAATAACAGCCCTACAGCTTTTTTATGATGAGAAGGGGTGGTTTGAACTTTAACATTTTCAAATGTCAAAGGATTACAAATATTGATCATTGAATCTCGTGAATGCGTTACCTTATCTCTCACTAGGGAATCATTCAACATGAGTTTGCTATTAAAATGACAAACTGTGGTCAGTTTGTCATTTGCTTCAAAAAGTGGTTGAGGTACAAAGAAAACCACAGGAAATAGGTACTACAATTGATAAAAGTAGGTAGGTAAAATTATCAATGTTGGATAAAACCTAACATTTATTTCGGAGGAAAAGGTTGAACTTTAACATTAACAAAAACGTAATAAAAATATGAATCATAGAAACACGTGTAGTCTCCTTACGGAATACATCAACAGGTAAAGTCAATTACTTAGTGGAAGTGCCTAAAAGCAATGAATTCAGGTGTCGGAGTGAGACAACGCTATACTGTGACAGACTTGTGCGACAAAGAAGAGGAAATATTAAGCACCACCTGTCATTACAATTTTCTGATGTTTCGGTATTTCCTAAACTCTGAGCGAAGCATCTGATAACATAAACCCAAGAGAAACTATCAAAATAGAACGGTAAAATAATAGAAAAACTGGAAACACAATATCACACACAACCATATAAAACAATATTTATGATCGAAATCTGCATTTGAAGAGATACAAAACCACAACATAAAGCTTGTATACGAGAGGCTATCACTAAGGGAGCGAGTCGTACTATTCCAACACTAGTTGCCTATAAAAGAAGAAAGTTTGTTGACAAAGAACAGTGGTAAAAGGCACTAGCATTACGCTGACCAACGTCATGCGCATAAATCACTTGGAACTTTAGTACAGGCGCACCCTAACTCCATACTCGTACAAGAGACAACGATTTGCACGGCCTTCGGATTGTTTCAAGGATAGACGTTTTAGTGCGCATGTAGGTTGTAAACTTTGTAAGTAACAGGTTACAAGATGGTAGCCAAGAATTTGTACAAATATTGGGTTACTGTTACTTTAAACAGAACCATTCAACAGAAGTCATTAGTTGAGATACTGCTAGGATGAATAATTTTCATCATGATCATTATCCACAACCCGACATCATCAACCGTTCAGCTTCAGTTGAAAAAATCCCGAGTTATGCTAGAATAGTGATAGTTAAAGAAAATCGAAATGCAAACCTGGCAAAAGTATAGAAAAATAACTAAAAAGTAGGTACAACAAGAGCAAAAATCTGTCTCCAAACAAACCCAACGAAGTAAAATGTATCAGAAAGCGGAGATTACCTATTGAAACAATTCCTCATATAATACCTACTGCTCGACACAAAACAAATAGGTCTTATCCTATATCCGTGCACAAATAGGCAACCAGTAAACCGGAAACGAAACTAGGTTGGTTTCCACAATGTTCCCACCGCATGACACGTCACTGGAGCAAGGAAATTAATGTTCTTTACACACTGCTCCAGAAATGGAGGAACTGCTTCCAATTCTGCTAATCATGTTGCTTTAATTAGTGCAGTGTTCGGATTACACGCGAAGCAGGCAGACAGCTGAGATAAGATCCAGTATCTTTTGATGTTGACCAAAGAATTCGAAGAAAATTCTTGTAAGTTCTTAAGAGAGAAAAGCAAAGATGTGTGTGGCTCTCTGGGGAAGATTTGGGAATGCAGTTTCTAAGAATAGATAAAAACGAGTCATCTGCTGAATTATTCAAGAAGTAATTTATACAAAAATTAGGTTAAGAATCAGAAGCTATTAGACGTTATCAACATAAGACCATCCCCAACACCCCGTGGAAGAAAACGAGCCGTTTTACTAAAAGTAACTTACAAGAAATATGTCTTCATCATAATTATCCTGCCCTTATCCCAATTTATTTGAGGTATTTCCATATTTCTCTATTACTCGTCATGTTAGCAGTCACCTCCTTTACCATACCGTCCTTCACACAGTCCAAAAACATTAAGTAAAGAGGTAATTTTTACAATACGCTGAAACTCAATTTAAATAAATACTGCTGACTGTTCCGAAAAAAAAATAGAAAAAAAAACAACAGAACAGAGTTCATTTAAAGCCAGGTGGGACGTAGTACAACGAGAACGCTCGGCCTTTTGGCTGGCTCTCAACAAAGGACAGACTAAATGGCTGCGTCAACAGCTGCCACTGATAACGATCGCGGTGGCCAGCAAAAAGCCTGGACACTGATGTGTGATAAGATCAAAAGGTACGAAAGGGCTTTCGCGTTGACGTTTTGTGTAGAAAGGATTAAGAGTTAATTTGTTTGAAAATATTTTTTATTTATTTTTGGCTTTTCGTTATTGAATAAAGTGATAGTTAAGAAAAAATGCAGTGCAAATACTAGCCATTAATTCTACTCCTCTAATCCTCCATGTCAATTAATGGGTTAGGGGCTTAATTGATATAACACCTAGCCTTAACTATCTTACTAAATGACTGAGTCTTTAGGTATTTCAAAAGTGCCTACGGGGCACTTTTTAATATCCAAAGACTCAGTCATTCGTGTCAATGGTTTAATTGAATTACAAATTTCGAGTTTGTAACAATCAAAATGTTACTTGAACACATCATTACCGAATCAACGTTCAGTATATCTATGACATATCTTACGCCACTGTAACATTACCTACTTTACAAAGTACCCCTATCACATGCGCTTGTAAACAATTCAAGACAGAGCCGATAGCCAAACAGCCTGGCAACAAACCGGCAAGCCAGAATTGGCACTGGCACCAGTCACCGATAATGTAATTTACCGTGCTTGCTGGATCGCTTCGGGCATTTGCATAACAACTAGATCGAAGATGCCATAATTTGTGTGAGCCTTTACGAAGGTAATGCCCGCATTCTAATTTGAATGGTTTTCAACGTTTGTGTCTTGGAATTTGTTTATCAAGAATTGCGTAAGTTGGAATGAATTGGTTGGTAATTGTTTGAAATACGTAGTTCAAAATGAATTAATTAAAATTGTTAATTCCATTTACTTTACCAGCAATTTGAATGAAGCACATTTTCAGCGAATATGAGGAGTTTCCTAAAAAATGCCGGTTTTTTTGTGGACTTACAAAAAGAAATCATAAAAGCATCAGTTTTAATCAAAACATTCAGTCAGCTTGCTTTCGAAAATCAATTTACGGATGCTACCAAAGGGAAACGTGAACAAACTAGAAATTGAACAAAACGTACAGCAGAGTGAAATGCAAAACTTGTCCTCATATTTCGCATAACGAATATTGGAATACGAGGTCAAAGGCTGGTTAAAATAAATAAAAACAGAAAAAACATCGCAGGTTCATGCTCATAATGTAGTGGAAAACTAGAGAGAAAACAAGTAATTGAATAATCTTATAACTCGTTGCTGTAGATTTTGTTAAGAAAAGTGGAGCAAAATAATAAAACGAGGACAAACATGATGGAGCTGCAAACACTATTAATCATATATACGTAGAAGTAGATTTAACACTAAACAAATTGTTAAGACTTGAGTAGAAAATGGTTGAATATTTTACAAGCCTTACGAGATGCATAACAGTGATGTTATGCATCTTGTAAGGCTACACGATAAGACAAACACTGCAAACCATTTTGGCTACAACTGTTTTCATATATAATACGAAATTTAGCAGATACGATACCCAATACAATTTATTTTCTTTCATTCTGTAAAATCTGAATAAATGTTGACATAATAAACTGAGTCATGTCTTTCAAAAATAGGTCGAATGTCAAACTGTATCATCTGCTACACTGCTTCGCTAAATCTGTATAGTTTTATTAGTTTTCCTACAATATTTTGATGGTTGCTACAACCGTGCCAGATTCTGCAAACTGGCTCCAGCTTCGAGTTTTTCTTTGTGTCATCCGTATCATGTCCTATATCTTAGAGAGAGATACATATAGAACTGAATTTATAGTTCCTATTTACATTATTCCTATAAATAAACATAAATTTCAAAATTTTGGCCCCATTCTTTGTTAACTTATTGCTACAATACCTCTTAAAATTGATTAGCCGTCTACAAACGTGTTGGGCTTCAATATCGCAATTGTATATGGCGACAGGTTGCCCACCCATCGCCTACACACCATAGCAACCTATTTCCATTAACTAATACCTGCGTAGGAAGATAACCGAATAACAGACCATGTTTGTCTTTCATTTCGTCTTCAAATGGTAGTTTAATAACCCAGATATGCCAAATGTCGGAAGTATAAAAAACGTTGGAAGGTTGATCTAATTATTGCTGAACTGTAATTCTAAGAAAGGCACATGTGTGTCAGCCCTGTGTTTCACGTCCATCAGATAGTGTTTGTTTATGATCAAACTCATTTTAAGCTTTCTGACTAGTAGTATTAACACCTAATGCAATGCAAGCGTATAATTATTTATTGAAATTCATGCCTTACGGCTTACTTCTTCCAATTTTTATAAGCTAGTGTTCCGATTTCATGTCAAGATTTTCTTAGAAGGGAATGTATTTGATATATCAAAAGAATTTTCATCCATAAGCAGCTTACGAGCTTACAGCTCTTTTACTTTCGTATGAAGCTTTAAAAGGGTTACTTTTACCTATAGCAGTTATGTTGTATCTTTTCTTGGCCATTTCGTGTTATTTTGTTTTGCCTCCGACATGTAATGTAACCTGCTTGTTTCATTCTACTTGGAATACTTCACAATTAAACTGCGTGAAGGATTTATGGCATGGCAAGAAAGGAATAGTATGTGATGAGTGACGAGTAATAGAGAAGTATGGACGAAGAAGACATGCTGCGCCGATCCCAAATGATTTGGGATAAGGGCAAGAGAATGATGATGATGATGATTACATTTCAAGACATGAAACTTTAAAGCAGTCCAGTATTTACTTAGATTGGAATCCATCCACTCATGAAAGCTCACACTCTAGTCACCTAACTCACTTGTTCATCCCACCGAGTCATATTGAAACATTACCAATACAATTCCCAGAGAAAATATACCATCACGTCCTATATCAGTTTGGTCTGCCCTTGCTTTAGCTTTACTTTTCATAATACTGTTATTTTCAGTAATAATATCTTGCTCTAAGGCATATTAAATTGTTCAATTTATGATCACAACTATTCTATCTATATTTGTGTCACTATAATCAACAAAATCGTCAGGAATAGAACTAAAATTGTCTGTTATAAAGTTCAGTGGTGCATTTATCATTATAAACATGCACATTTACGTCTATTTCCTCAACAAACATCCCATATTAACGACCACATCTTCATTTACAAGACTTCATGTCAACATTTCTTTTATCTCTAAAGTTTTTAATGAAAAAGTTTCAAAGGCTAATTTTACGGCACCGAAAAATTAAAAATAAAAGGCATGAAAGTGGTGTGCTGTTGCTATGGGTAGATATCGTCTGTCTGGGTACTGTGATACTTCAAAGGGCTGTGTTGTGCGACATAAATAAGTCTGGGTACCTGTAAAGCTACCCACGTTTGTAAGGGACGGATGACCCGGGAAAGTAGACATGACAGAAATATAACGGAGGTCCAGATGGATTTTTCAGTGATGTTATAAATATTTTGGTTGTCAAAAGTATTGATTGAAACTGAATGGTTTGTTTGTAAGTATACGATAAAATTAAAAGAGATGGTTATTAAGAGTCACACAAAATGTATTTTTCTAATAGTTAAAAAGCTGGTGGTAAACGTATTAATGTTAGTGTAAACACTGCTATGATTGGTTACACATGCGAACGTTCCACTGAAACTAAGAGCGAATCCGAGCCGTTGAAACTTAAAAAGAAAACGAACTAAATTAAATTTGCAGCTAACAAAGTTATTAAATCAAACCACAATGAGAAATACTTCTGAACGCTGCCTTTAAAAGATAGGAAAATATCTCATCCATCCGAGAATAAAATGCAAGCAAAAGATGAAAGAATTCTCAGCTGAAAACTCCCATGCGTACGATTCATAGTAAATAAGTTAGTGCAATAACAGACACGGACTGTGCCTATATTTTTTTAATCCAGACCTTTATAAAACTTGCAACGCGTTGAAAAGCCGAGCTTGGATTTTCAAAGCGTTCATTCCTGCCTGTTGATCATCCCTTTAGTTTAACTCCCCAAGGAATAACCGACTTTACAAAAATGTCCCAAGGTTCATAATTGTGTGGCAGTATCATTATAATCACTGGCCAGGCCACGCAAAAGCTTTAATAATGGAAACTGAATAGGCCTTATTTACTAAAAATTCGTCGGAACGCGTTCTGCGAACTTTACGCGAACTGTTTTTATGTGTTTTTGAAATGTTTTCATATGCGAATGGCTCTCGGAATGGAACCACTTCGGAGGCATTATTTTATCTTATGGGATCATATAAAACTATGATAGGTATCAGTTATTGAGATACCACCTGTGTGAATGACAACCTATATACCTATAACCTGATGTAATAAAATCTCGTTTAATTTGAAAATAAAGTTGCAAGTTCTTTATTTTTGATTTGGTACTTCTGTGTTCGATTGTATCTTTTAAATGTCAACAGAAGCAACTTGCCTTGCATCTTTATAAATGTAATGTAAAGTGTGCTTAGCAACTCCCTCTATTACTGTTTTCACTAACACGCTATAGCTACACTTTAATGGATGCCCAATATGATTGCACTCTCGTTGCTGAAAATCCAACAGTGCTCTATTATTTAAGCCCTCATTCAGCTGTCGCTTATTGTTAATGAAAATGGACATTACACGACTCCTAAAAGCGCCGACTTTTTCCCGTCCAAACAATTATTTTCTAATTCATATGGTGTAAACGTATCGCGTGCATTACTTTAGTCAGTAATCAATTAGTTACTTATTTGCATTACCCAATTGAAACTCGACATTTTGACCTATATATGCACCACAACAAGTGTCTTCCTATTCCTTTTAGTCACGCAATGTGACAAATACTAGAAGAAAAGAAAGGTATTGTTGAAATTCTTCACATCAGTGTTTAAGTACGTATAATTCTTCAAGATTTTTACATAAATACTGAGGTGAATTAAGTCTCAATAGAAAATTTTCAGGAAAACACCGTCATTTTCCTACTGATCGTTCTAAGCCCCTAGCTTTCCCACCGCCTATCAAATTTTGCATAAATATTATGAAAAGGTATTAATTAATTAAACAAGTGCGTATTCTTTAATTAAGACTTCAAAATTCGTCAAACGTCAAAAGTAAAATACCTTTGACGTTTGACGAATTTTGATGTCTTGGAATCCATGTCGGAAATCAAAATATACAGAATGTATGTAATTTTAACGTATCTGATCATTTCATGAGTCATGACACAAAAGCTAAGATCTTAATGGTTACTGAAAGCCGATTTAATAAACTTCCTCACACAGTTAATAGGAAGCGAGACGCGTGGTACAAGTTAATTCATATTAATATTAATTTATTTCACGCGTATTAATTGACAACCTTAAAATAGATAATTTAATCAAAAGCTGAATGAAAGGTTTTGGCACAACACACTATGACATGCTATTAATAAAGTCTGTATGGATACCTACTTTGCAGACTTGTTCAATATATGAAGTTAAAATTGAAACTTCATAAAACGCATCAAAAGTTTCTTTTTGGAAGTCAAGTCCGAAAACATTCGAATTTTATAACACGGAAAATGTCCGTTAATCATGGTCCTTGAAATGAATAAGGGTTCCAGTCAGGCTTTGTTTCGCATTTCTGTAGTAACTGCCCAACTCTAGAATATAGTTTATATTTTTTTCAACATCTTCGATAGATTCTAAAAACAGTCTGCTTTTCATCATTTCTATTCTCAGCAAATATTGCCCTGCGATCAACTGATCATCACTATTTAAGAGACATCTTATTGTGTAACATAATTGACAGCACTGTAGAGACAATCAGACATACTTTGTTGTACCCTTGGGCCTAATAATTATGCCTCAATGGCACCTACCAAGCCAAGCATTAGTTTAATTCTCACGCAAATTGCGTGTTACTTCTTATTCCACAATTATGTGCATTTAAATATGATGTCTTATGTCATTGCATACGATGATCTCATCGATCCGAAGTTTGGTACTGGCATACATAGCTCGACCAATCGAGCTATTATTTCTGGGGCATGACATATCCCTTGGCGTGTTGTGGTACACAGTTTATATTCCTACCGAACGCATTAACGCAATCTAATTTCAGTTTAATACTCGATATATAGGTCGCAGTACTCCATTTCTTTTTACGAGCTTGAGAAATACTGGAGTTGAAATATTACGGTACACCATTGATTCTCGATGTTCTCGGTAGCTATCGGTGATGTGTTTATCGATTATGGTTAAAATTGGATCGCAGTGAGCCACATCTACATCGTTAAGATGTTGGTAAAAGTTTCCGAAGTAGCGGAGTCATGATCTTCGTTAAGTAGGGTGAGAGTTCGTTGAATAAACTGATGCGTCACGGCTGTCATCGATGGTTTACAGAATTGGTTCTTAGTAAGAGGTCGTTGAGCGGTAATACCGACGATTTGTTTACTCAATGCATACAATTCGTGTTAAAAGTAACCGTTCTCAAGAAGAAAACTTGTTGTAGAAAATTTCGTTTTGTTCTGTGACATTCCCTTCGTAAGTGTGTCAAGGACAATGGTCCAACGGGATGTGCGCAATTCCTTTTAGGGGTCCGGGTTTGCCGAAATATATGTATATTTCAAAAACCAGTTTCAGTGATTCCTTTAAAATATATTTAGAATAAGTTTAAAAATATTTCATAGCTCATTTCCTTTTAATTTAGCTACGTGTATAAAAGAGCCATAAATCTATCTTTTATTAAACAGAGCAGTTGTCAAAGCAATCAATCCTGAAATAGGCAATCGGTAGTTTTGAAACCTCGGCAATAGGGAAATAAATCAGTCCCTCATAACAGCATTTCCTACTCAATCGAGAGCGTTTGACATTTGCGGCGCACGAGGAAATTACAACTGCACATAGCAGCAGATGTCAGTCGGGCGGGAGGAAGGAAACCAGGCTGTGCACCCTTGGGTTTGGGTGGTATTTTGGTTGCACTAGAGTGGGGTCACCAACCTTTTGACACTGAAATTCTGTCACGGTGGCAGTGTTGCCGTCTGCGGTCGATTCGGAAAACGTAACGCCGCGGCGAGCGCGGCGCGTGGCGTCGAGCGCCAGGGCGCTTGCGTCGTGCGTGCTTCGGCGCGCGGCCGGTCGCACATGCGGGCCGAGACTGGCGACTTCGCGCGTTTTCCCTCCGCGCTTTCCCGGTAGCGGCGTGCGCACATCAAGCCTGCATTGTTCTGCAAATAGCGGCCGAGGGCTGGGCCGCTACTCAACCGAGATGGGTGCCTTTCAACCGCGCCGCGCGGACTGTACGCGCTGTGCGGACACCTTCGCATCACTTGCGCCTACTAAAAAAATCTGTTTAGCCTCGCTCGTTGCCCAATCCAATTTTAACTATGACTTAAAGTGGGATTGTTCTGTTGTTTAGTGCAGTCGAGCGATGTTTTTTCTGTTGACATTTTTACTTTATTGGAAATCTTTAGCCTATCTGGTGTTGCCAGCGTATTATAAAAGCTTTTTATTTTCACTTGTTGATGCTCAAACTTACTGAACTGTAACGTCGTTATTATGATAAAAATGTTGTGATTTTTTTTTTTTGAAAGTCTGCTGCTCAACTTCTGACAAATGATTTAACAGTTTCTTCAACTACTATTCAACTATTTATGATCTGTGATCTGTAAAACTTTTATTTTGGGGGTGTAGGTTACGGGCAAGGAAAACTTTTGTACCGTAATTAGTACATTATTTATCAGCATGACACGTCCGGTTTTATTCCAGAAACATTTTTTTTTTTAATATTAAAGCCCTTATGGTCCCATTTCTGGGCAAAGGACTCTCCCCATTCCGTACGTACGTAAGAGTGTCCATGGAGTTTCTTGCCCGTTCTTCTCAATAAATATGGGCAACATACAGTACTTTCACAGTTTTTATGTGTTGTGACTGGGACTGTAGCTACATTTAATTTTCATCTTTGTTTCGACAATTCAAAAGCGCCTGTAACTGGCCTACTTGAAATAAATGCTTTGAATTTGATTTTGATTTTTGACACTTCTCACGATGTTGTGCTCCTTCTCGCTATTTTATGTCGTATTTTATACCTTGTACTTTATTTTTATTGTTAAGGCCGATACTACTAAATAGACACTACAATGAAATATTTTTAACTCAACTCAACTTTTTCTTTCATTTATATTCCGTGGGAATTGGGTTCCTCATTTATTGCAACGTCAAGAGACGTCAAAAGGCTCTCAGAGCCTCGCAACAAAGTTGGGAATGACGTCACAAAACGGATATATGAGGGAACAGTCCTGTAGGAGAGGGGCCCGCAAGGGCCGAAGCCTGCCGGGGTTGCGGGCCTGTTCGAAAGAGATACCGCGGCCCCGGAACGTAAAAGGCGAGGAAGGAACATGGATGGTTTTTAGTCAGTAAGAGTCTGACACTCCCTCCCGCTCCGCCCAGAGTGGGGGGGGGTCATTTGATGATTTCCCATCCTTAAAAAAAAAAAAAAAAAAAGGGAACAGTCCTGTCAGTATTTTACCTCCAACTTAGCATCACTGTCAAAATCTGTTTGATCTTTACAACCGTTACAATAAGGTTGCTTCTATCACTGCGAAGTTCAATAACTGTGACAGTTATTTGAAGAATTCAAATGGTATAAGTGACAATCGTTGTGTAAACAATCAACACATAACCTACGAATCGTCACGTATAACGATCGGTAGACAGAAACTCTGTAGTACATACAAACAATCGCGTTCCCAGTAGTGGTCGATGCATGGCCCCGATGCACGCTAATGGTTTTACTTACATGACACACATACACACACACTCGTACACGTGCTAACAACTTATTGACATACTGTCATAACCTAAATTGACGTCTCGACTTGAAATAGGTCGGTTTTTTTAGTTGTGCCGAAAAATGTTAGGGAGAGACGTCTTTTACATTATTCAAGCGGTTTCAGCTGTCCTGAATTTTCTAGCTGGTACTTATACAATGTTTTAATTAATAAAACATGAGTAACTTCAAGGATTCCACAACAAAACTAAATTAACTAAAATAATTTAATCAAGTTTGCAGAACAAACATGAACTTTACAAGGATTCTTGCCCTAGTTTTGTACATTCCATTTTCCGTTGAGCAACGGTTTATTTAAATGGATTTACTTTCAGGAAATGAACACAGCCCATAATGTTCGTATATTATTATGTATCCATACTTGCATACTTATGTAAATTTTATAACCACTGGTAATGGTCTGTCTGTGTATTATGTACAGTCCGCATCATGTTACTACGGACTGTCAATTTTTCTCATTCGATTTTGAACTTAACCTTCAACATTTTATCGTTTAAAAATAATTTGGAGTTTGACAATTTCGGATAACTTGATGTGCTGGCAACTGTATCTTTTCATGTCCTAACGGATGAACATATTTCGATAAAAGGACATGGACAAATCCTGCCACAGCTGAACAAAAATAAAAGTATTACCAATAATTATAATAAAAAACAGTAACCATTTTTGGAAATTGTTCAACGTATCGTAAAATTTTAAAACTCATTAAAAAAAATACCGCTTTGACCAGATTTTGAATAATACTCAAATACTTTTCGTATTTGAGTAAACTGTTAGTCTAACTTTTTTAGGGGTTTCTCATCAGAAAACGTTTATTAAATAAAACCAAATGAAGTTTAAAAAAAAAATAGTATAGTTAGTTTTGAAATATGGGTAAGTATAGATTTTTATTTCACTGGTAACCTTATGTTGAAATTAAATAATGTATTGTTTGAATATGTTTTGTTTTGTGCCAGACTTAAATCTCTTTGTTTTTAAAGAGAAGACAAGACCTGCATTTTGCTCGGTGATCTAATTGTTAGAAACGAATAGATTGTCTCATTTTGAAGAATAATTGTCTCCCATTGTGTGTTAAATGTTTTTATCCAATATACTGTGTTTATTAAATGCCTGGGACAGATATACAAATATACACTAAAATATACCTAAGTATATTAATTAGTTTAGACGTAGTGACAAAAACAACTTCTCTTATAACGTTATACCTTATAACGACATAGATTTTATATGTGTTCATTCTGAGGTATAGACCAATACAATTTTAGGCCAAGTCCAAAAAAGTGTGACACACAGGTTAACCATAACTTGGGTTAGCTTAGGATGTTGGTAAGTTCCTGCCGGTTAATTTCCGACTTTATACACAAGGACGAAGCCGCAAGCTAAAACTAGTGTAAAATAAACCTGTGAAACAGTACAACAAGCAATAATTGGATCTGGTGGCTCGCCAAACTGAGTCAAACTGTGTCGAAGTAATGGCCGATGTGTACGTAGCTGGCTGTCAACCAAATTGTTTGTGGAAACGAAATGATTTTCATTTGTTTCTATCGTTTGTGTTCAGAACATAATGAGGGGTGAAATTGTTATGAAGTGTGTATGATTCATGATAAATGGTATGAGTTTTGTAAAGTAACGGGAATTGTATTTTGAACTTTGAGACGAGTACCTACACTACCTGCCTACTGATTTTAAATCTAATTAAAACTTCGTATAATGTACGGTCGAACAAGCTATTTGGTTTACAGTCTAACCAACAAATTCCATTGTAAAGTGTAAACCAAATAGCTTGTTCGACCATATGATACCTACTAGCAAATGTAATTAAACGGAAGTCGGGGAGGCCTATCTTTAAAACAAGTCTGCAAGGATATTTATTCGTATCATCAGCATGTAAAATCAGGTTTATATTGGCAACATCGCTATAAAACTTCAAATTGAAGTAGGGTGACAATTTGCGTACAAGCAGGCTCGTAAATGGGAAAAATTATAAAAGTACAAAGTACTACAATTATTATGATTTTGTTTTTTTTTAATAAGTTTGTCTGCCTTGCCAAGTTCTCAAGCATCAAGGATCCCCTTCAGGTAATCCCTCAATCTGCAAGTGCAAATACTCGAAGCATTAGACAGTGTACACTTCACGCAACAGGGCATTGAATGGCTTGGATTACTGAAGGATAAACCCTAGGGTTTCCGAGTGAACGGGGATTCTCGACTGCTTGCAATCCGAGAACATTACGAACTGTTAGATTGAACTTGCTCGGGATACGGCAATTTCTTTATGCTCGGCAAACCATTGCTGAATTTTCCGATATTTTATAAGAATTTAATAGAAATAATATTTCATTAAAAAGTATTCGAAGTGCGTTTAGGCACAGTAGTCTTATTTCTCATACAAATAGTATAATTTAAACTATAAGTAAAATATATTTAACAGTTGTAAGTAATGTAGTGTTCAAATGTTTATTCTAGGTTTATTAAAGCCTGTGTTTAATTCCAAGAAAGATTTATTACTCACAGCAAGATTAGCACATCCCTTTTTCGCGTCATAGTAAGTGGAAAAAGTCGGAAAAACTATCAACACATATTGAAAAAAGCTTGAAGACCCGAATGGCGTAGTGGTAGTGAGGGTGCCTTACGTTCTTAGGGTCCCGATGGATGTTTATATGTATAATTAGTATATATTTACAAACAAAAAAGTATATTAATGTAGTATATCAATTATCTGGTGTCCACGACACAAGCCTTGCTTAGTGTGGCGCTAGTTGGCACTGTGTGTTAATGTCCAGCGATATTATTATTATTGAAAAAGGTCTTAAAAAAAGGAAAACTTGAGGCCTGATATCCCTTTTTTTTTTAGGATGGGAAATCATCAAATGAATTCTCCCGCTCTGGGCGGAGCGGGAGGGAGTGTCAGACTCTTACTGACTAAAACCCATCCATGTTCCTTCCTCGTCCTTTATGTTCCGGGGCCGCGGTATCTCTTTCGAACAGCAACCCCGGCAGGACGCCTGTTATCCTTAAGGATAAACTTGCGGTACCACATTGTACCAGATAATTTTATAAAAAGCACGTCATGGGAATTAACACCTCCCTTCTAATTACACCCACAGAAAAACAAAAGCATTCGTTTATAGTACAAACTTTGTGACCCCCATATAGGTAATATAAGGTGTATATTACCTATATGGGGGTCACAAAGTTTGTACTATAAACGAATGCTTTTGTCTTCTTTGGGTGTAATTTTACACTTAAGAAACCAATATGGGCGTAGAAAGGTCCTAGTATAGCTATTTATTTTATGTCCAGCAGTAGACTTATCCCCCCCCCCCCCTCCTTGTTGGGTTGTTGGTCCCGGCTGTCATTTGTCCATCTTTGACAGTCGTCACAGGTAGTCAGTGGCCCAAATAGTCTGACAACCAGTCTTACCAAGGGGTATCGTATTACCTAGTATTAACTGTGTTGTGGAGGTCAGATAGGCAGCCGCTTCATATAAAATACTGGAATTCAGCTGCATCTGGTTAGACTGGAAGGCGACCCCAACGTAGTTGGGAAAAGGCTAGGCAGATGATGTACTTACAGTTGTAATATCAGTTATTGAAATCGGTAATTACTGTTCGATATATACTAAAACGTTGTTTGTATGACTTTCACACACTTATGCAGACCATTGAGTATGAGATATAGAGCATGGAACATAAAATTGAATGTTCTTGGAGTGCCCGGGACATGAATAACTCAGTTTGTCTTTGTGAAATCATCTAGAAAATTTACAGAGCAAGTTAGTTCTGTAACTCAACAAAACAGGTTTACTAGAATTATCCATAGTGATGGTTTGATTTTCTTCAGTTAACAGATGGAATAGGACAGTTTTATTCTTGAATTTTAATATCCTTGGATTAAACCAGAAGGCTTTTTAAAATTCAAGAAATTGTTAGCAGACCTCTTGGTCTGAATACAATTCTTTTTTTAATCACGTAAAATCTCCTTCCGGTGTAACAAACACGGGAAGGAATTTTCAAGTGATTATAGCAGAAATTAAATATTAACAAAATCACACTAAATAATAAAGGCAAAAGTTTGTTTGTGTGTGTTTGTTTGCTATTCCTTCTCAGTTTAACGGATTTGGATGAAATTTTGCACATAGATAGTTTATTACCTGGATTAACATAGGATTATCGCGGTATTAAGATCCACGGGACAATTATCGGGGCCGCGGGCTGGGGCTAGTAAACTAATAAGGCGAAGTCAATGATTAGGTTACACGTTACACTGCAAATAACAATAAAGTTAAAAGTCCCTACCAAAGTGCAAAAGCTCGGTTTATCATAATCGAGCAAACATCCTCTTAAACTATTTACTCAGTGTCAATATTTCCATAACATCGGTCTTATTACTAGTAATTTGTGACAATATTTGCTGAAACCGGAACACAAAATATAATATTGTGTGTCGGAAGACCAAAATAAATTGATTTCGTTTTCTTTTTGTTATGATACGCACGAAATAAGATTCAATGTGATGTCACAGTTTAATGGCTGGGAATCTGTCAATCTTTATCCAGATTTATTGGTTTATGTTAGGGGTTAACCGGTTAATATTTTTGTTATATTTTTATTTATGATATATCAAACTAAAAGGATTTATTTCAAATAAGTAGACCCGTGACGGGCACTTTTTATTACTATCAGCCATTTGTGTCCCTACTTCCACTTATCACTACATACAGTGCTGTTATAAGATATAAGAATAACGTTATAAGAGAAGCCAATGTTTGTGAGTGTCTGTGAGCGAGTGAGCAGTCGAGTGAGTTCGTCCCGCCATCTCCTCCTTGGCGCATGCCAAGAAGGAGATGCGCTTTTGCATAGTCAAAAATAAACGTCCCCAGACACAGGCATAATAACTGTGAATGGGCCGTAGTTATATCTATTGATTTGTATGTAGGTATTTATTATGTAAAACCAAATCAAAAAAGTGAAAAGTATAATAGAAATTCAGAACACTACTATTGGAAATACGAAAAAAAACACGTTTCCGAAAACTACATTGCGTTTTCTCCAAAAAGTTATTATTGTTATATGTTTACTCACATTATTATTGATCTTATAGTGACAGCTAGTTAATTGAATTTCGAAATGTAATAGTTTTTGAATGGGATGATTAAGCTGTCTGCCAAAGTTGATGGGACTATAATAAACGGGTATCATCAAACTAATACCTAGTCTATGAAAAAGCTATTAGTGTCGAAAAATATCGACAGTTTGTCAAAGCTAATGTGATTAGTTCCCGTATAACTGGTCTTTATGGGGAATTCCGTATGCATAGATAACCTTTATCTATGGCCGTATGCAATCTACAATCAACATCGATCATAAAAATTAATACTTAGTTTAAAAAGTGAGCCAATCTATCATAGGCTTCTCTGGCTGATGAAAATAATCATAATGGACTGAAATATTTGGATCGAATTCGTGAAATCAATTTATGTACATACCTAGTGTTAACTAACAATGAAAATAAGTTATATTATAGCAATCCTCTGTGTAGCAAATCTACATACTTATATTTACAATTGTACATATATTTATCTCTGTCATAGTTTTAAGAAAGAAAACATAATTATTTATTTGTCGCAGTGACGATTTTATGAGCTATGGTTCTCAACAATAAATGAACTTTTTAGCAACTAATTGAATGAAAATTCTAGATTAAGCTACCCATAGGGGTAGGTCGAGAGTGGATAGCTTAATCTAGAATTTACATTCAATTAGATCTATCCCCGAAAATGTAGAAGGCCTAAATAAAAGTAATTCAATTCATTTCCCATTAACGACAGAAAAATTACAATATCTATTATGTCTTCACGTTAATGAAACAAAAACATCCGACTAACTGTTCATGCCCGCCGCGTGATGAACAGTTGGTTGGCAACCTATAAAAGTCAAGTCAACTACAACTAAAATGACTTATTAGGTTCCTGTCACTAACATGAACACTTCAAAACAAAACAACATCAAACTTCTACCGTTTTTATGTTTCTCTGTTAACAACTTGGATCACTGCCAAACCTTTTAAGTCGAATGGCGTGAATTAAAGGCTATATTCGTTGAAGTATAACAGTTGAACGCTATTACACTTGAATTCGATTACAAATGCAAACTTAACGCGATGCTTTTATTCTCCAGAAGGGGTAAGCAGGGGTATTACACCTTCTCAAGTCATAGCTAACTTATAATGTCACTTAGGAGGGGTTCGAAATCTTTCGTGTTTATTCATTGTTACGCGGGATGACTCAATGCGTTTGCAACAGCCTCAAAATGTCGGGAGCTCAAAATAAGGAATAATCACGGAATACCTATAAGTATTCCGTGATTACAATTTGAATGACAGCATAAGTTTCGTTTTGAAACGTGAAAGCATGAAACAGTGATAGATAAGATAACTTAGCTAAGACTAGACCAATGCATGATCAATGTAATATGACTGGTCGTCTTAGATCTGTTGAAAATCCAAACTTCGTGCTGCATTAGTAAATGCAGCACGAAGTTTCTTCTTTATTTACCGTGTGGCTAGGTGTCAAAGTTTGTATTCCACCCATTGGCCTTCCTTACATACCATCGAGAAATGTCTCCCAGACATGCTAGTTTAGTTTAGCTGTATTTTCCTTAACCGAAGCAAGTAATGATTAAACAAAAACCCTAGTTTGAACTACCCTGGGATCGTATCTGAGATTTTAGGTAGCACTGCCGGGGTTGCGGGCCTGTTCGAAAGAGATACCGCGGCCCCGGAACATAAAGGGCGAGGAAGGAACATGGATGGGTTTTAGTCAGTAAGAGTCTGACAGTCCCTCCCGCTCCGCCCAGAGTGGGAGAAGTCATTTGATGATTTCCCATCCCAAAAAAAAAAAGATATTAGGTAGCAGTTTGTTACCAGTAGCCAACAATGAGAAATTTTTCCGGAGTCTTATGCCCGTCTTGACTTATGTCCTAGGAAACACCTAAATACAAGCGAAAACATTGCTTTCATTTATAGGTAAGTCTGGGCATAGCAACACAAATGAAAACAACCAACACAGCATACATAATTATGACCTATTCTCATTTAAAACCGACAGAGGTCGCCACGCTCATCAATCAATTGGTTCCGCACTAATTTTATATTACTTTTAACAATACCTACTACGACTTTATTAAAACTTGACTTAGTATAAGTTTCAATTTTGTATTTAATAATTTGTACAGTTATTATTAAGTTAAATTAAAAATATTAAATGAACTTTTGCGATTAGTTTTAAGTCCAGTCATTTAAATGATAATGCATTAACTAGTCATTTACATTTAATATTTTTTTCAACAAAAGGTTTAATTTTGAAGATACGATTGGGTTTTTACTTGGACGCAATCTGAAATAGCGTAACACAAAAAAAAACAAACACAAAATTCAATTACATATTTCCATGACTGACCACTACATATAACCTACTTAAATAATAAAAGCCGCTTATAAATAGGTACTTTTAAAAGGAACAGGAAGTCATTCCGAATAAAACTAAAACATCTGTGCTGAATACGTAAATAAATTGTAGGTACGCCTTGCAATCTAGTAGAAACTTTAGAAACTAACATGCCACATAATTCCACCTTATTTCACTCCATAACATTATTAAATTATCCTGATTTATCATACTCACATTTTAACAAACTCCCGTTTCTATTTCCACAAAATTATTAATAACCACAAACCACTGTGAAACTAAATAATTTATTCTAAACACTGGTTTGTTATAATAACACAACAGTGTTGTTAAGATTCAATAACATTTTAAAACATAAACACGAGATATTGAGAGCACGTTCGTTGTACGCGGCGAACTAGTAAGCAAGCTTTGAGCTTTTGAACTACGGTGTTTTTGTTATAGTGAATGAGCGAGACGGAGCAAAAAAAGCACCATAAGCATTCGGGTAACGTCGGCTTTTTCCGTCGCGTTTCGGTCGGCGTTCGCCTGTTGACTTCGGCAGCATAGCATGGATGTGCACGTTCCTTTTGTATTTTTATAGATGTGTTTTATGTGTGGGTTTGTTGTATGTGTAAAACAGGGTGTTATATCTCATGGTTATGCAGAAGCACGTGCATAATCAAGTCTTGAGATTGAACAGCCTGTCTGGGTTCATCATCTTAAATTTTATGAGTTTAATGACCATGTAAGCTTGTAAGTTTTTTTTTTAATATTATTTATGCAAGCTAAAACAAATATTATACCTACAGTGTCTTATACAAATATGAATTTTGCTGAAAATATTAAGCACTTTGAACTAAAACTTTAATAGAAAATACTTTAAATGAGGCATGAGTTTATTTCTGGTGAACAAAATTGCAATTAAAAATATCAACTTTTAATAAAGACACATTTCAGTAAGCAATATAAAGGCAATAGAGGGTTGAATATTAATCCCTATTACGCCATATTTCACAACCCACCCCCATTGGGTAATGCCTATAGTTACACACGCATATTATACGCCTGCTACACTAGTGACTTTTACCAAGGGGATGCGATTTCGTGACAAACAACTATTTGTTTACTTTCTATAGGGCATGAAAAACATTTGAAAGTTGAAACAAGTAATCGACTTCTGTGAACACAACGTTTTACAAGGTTCCAAGCATAAAGTAAAGTGTCTTTAATTGTTTTTACTCACAAACTACAAGACGTGTTTACACACAACTGCACACACAGGAATCACTAATGCACTGTTGTCTTGTCTCAAAATAAATGATTACTTCATTGTCACAATAACTACTGCAACTACGTCATTTTCCAGTGCAAATAAAAAATAAAAACAATGGCATCCAGTTGCATTAATGGTCACTAATTTGTCCTGAAATAAAAAAGAATGACATCATTTTAAATTGACATGTGGTCATCGATTTAAAGACCTATTGTGCTTGTATCTATTGTTAGGTCCACATTACTCTTGCATCCTGAGACGTTCAATGGGGAACTATAGTGTAGTCTATAGAGAGCATATGGGGGTGGGTGATGCGGGAATCGTATTGTCCCACACCACATTTCACACCATCCGAATAGAAATAGGTTCATTCATGATGTAATTCTACGGAATGAGCAGTGATATGGAGAGAAACGAGAGTCATCCAGCTAAAATTATTTTAATGAGAAAGATGCTGACGTAAGTGTCCCTTATTTAATAAAGTATTAATAGAATATATCTGTATTCTGCCAGCGTTTTTAGTCTTCTGTATTATAAGGTTATAAGAAGCTAGAACTTTTCCCCGACTTCGTCCGCAAAAGTGTTGATAGCACGGCTAATATGCAAAATATAAATATGCAAGATACAATGTATCTTTCTAACAATACAAATATAGAATTTGATTTTGAGTTCCAGAGATTACGGCCTAAATACAAACTTACCTCTTTAAAATACGAGTACACTTTTTCATATCTTAAAAGGAACTGTAATGTTGATTTGATTTTTCGGTAGCAATGGAATCTAGATTTGTGACCGAGTGATGGCATTAGGGGCGTACATTGTAGGTGGGCTATTCGGCACAGCTTTGCCTAACCCTTCGAGGATTTATTTTATCAACTTGAGATTTCACGACGGCAATATATTTGTCGTATTAGCAATACTAATAGACGACCATCGATATCTTTCAAATCCCATTAATCATTGTTACTGACCCTTTCTACTTCGTTCCGTATTAAGTGGACCGCACATGTCCGGAATCCGGAACCATGTCAGGATTCCGGATCCGATTTATTACAGAACTTGTAGAAGCTCTGATTTATATGAAGTCAGAGCTTTTTATTTAAATTCGAATTCGTTGGACCCGACTGTCGATGAACTGCTGGATTTTCGCCAAAGCATTATCAACTAGATTCATTGAGAATGTCTTCCGAAATGTCAGAATGACATAGTGTTGCGTGCTTTTTTACACGACTGCCCAAAAACAAGACTGTTATGTTTTCAGGGTTCATGTATGTATGTATGTTTGTGAGTTTTTATCACCTATTTTACTAATATTCACAATTGTGTTCTAGATTGAGCCATTCCCGGTTAATAATGACTTGAAGATTTAAAGTAACAAGATTGATTTCCAACATCTAATTTGTTAGTACTTGGAGGAAAAAATATGTTTAAGTAAATGTTTAATGCTTGCTCATTTTAGGGGCAGTATTGTAAATATGTGTTTGAAAGTATACATAATATGCATTAATTGTATTGTACAACGGGCTAGTATCCGCAACTCCACGTCAAAGCGCGTATTTGGCGTATGGGCTATAATCCACCACGAGGGCCCAGTGTGGTTTAGTAGATGTCACATGTCTTTGAATTTTTAGTTCTAGGACATGCCGGTTTCCTCACGATGTTTTCCTTCACCGTTTTGAGAGCAGTGGTGATGAAATAAATTACACAAAGTAATGCGCCTTAAAATAAACTTTTTATGAAGTTATTGATACTTTAAAGTATCAAATAGAATAAATGACAGGATCTTACTCGCCAGTGGCGCCATCTGGTGAACTCAAAAGCGATAGTCCTCCATGAGGTCCTGAATTCAATTCCTGGCTCGGGCAAATTGTTATTGGGTTTCACCATCAGGAATTTCTTAGTAGCAGCCTGAGGCTAGATCCGGGCGCGGTTGATGGCAAAAGGCTCGCCCAGTATTACATGGGACTAAAAAATAACTGGATAAATATACGGTTGGTGTCGACGCTGCGACACTAACTATGAAATCGGGTAGGTCGGGGGCAACGCTTGTTCCCTTTTTGAGGTCTTTAAATTAAAACAACACTGATTTTACTATTTACACACTTATATTCATCACCACTAATTTATATACAATATCAGGATTCAGAGTCACACAATTTACAATCAAGAGTACTTATTAATTACAAAACAACTGGCACAACTTAACGCAAACTATATATAATAACTTTAGAAAATCGCGGAGCAGAGTAACAGCGACTTGTTACGAGAACGAAGGATGTGAGAAGACTGTGTTGAAAGCGCTTTTTTTTTTTTTTTTTTTTTTTTTTTTTTTTTTTTTTTTTTTTTGGATATGGCATCTCGCAGTTCAGTCTGAGAAGACTGGCTTCTGCTTAACCGGGCAATGTCCTGTGGATGCCTTGATTCTAAGGCCTCCAGCCAGGGCGAAAATAACTAAAAACTAAGCGACAGCGCTCTAAGGGCACCCCCTGTGGGGTACGAACCTCGGCTTAGGGCGTCGCTGGGGGCAGCAAAGGGACAGGCTGGATCTGATTGTCCTTATTTAGGGACTGATTTAATACTACAGGCTCAGCGTCGCGGGCTGGCTCGAGCAAGGGTCGGGGAGGGATTGATCGGGGATTTCGCGCCGGACCTCTGCGGCGAGGTCGGTAGGTTTTCGGTCTGTATTTGTATGCTCTGCGTACCGTACTGGTATCTTTCCTACTCTCTTGCAAGATAGTGATCGGATCGTCGGGGGCGACTAGGGTGTGACGCGGACGTTGGACGGAGCTAATACGCGATGGGTCGTACCGGGCGGCCGATGCGATTAGGGGATTCCTATGCTTAATAGCAGAGTCGAAGTAACGCTTGGAAAGGCGTTTCATGAACTGCTTAACGGTGGGGATTCTGAGGTCTACGTGAAGACTATCGTTACGGACGTAAGGGGGGGCACCGGTGATCTTACGGAGATATCGGTTCTGCAAGGTCTGCATCGTGTGGATATGACGCGGGTGGGCATGCGCGAATACTATGCAAGCATAGGTCATGATGGGGCGGATGACTGCGGTGAAAAGACGCAATTTGCACTTGAGTGACAATTTGCTCTTCCTAGTGATCATGAAGTGGAGCCGGCCCATAGCAAAGGCAGCCCGGTCGCGAGCTGCTTTGATGTGGGCCTTGAACGACAGATGGTCGTCCAGAATAACTCCGAGATACTTGGCTTGCCTTTCCCAAGGGATAGGCTTACCGAACATAGTGATGGGGGGACCTGGCGAACGCTTAAGGCGTGCCTTTTAGTATAAAACTGCCTGGCTTTTTTCGGGATTAACTTCTATTCTCCACTTACGGAACCAAGCGCCGAGCGAGTCGGCAGCTTTCTGGAGAATGCGGCGGATGTTATCCGGAGAACGGCCGGTGTAATAAATCGCGGTGTCGTCAGCGAAAAGTGCTGTTTGAACCTTCTGGTTCCTCGGAATGTCGCTGGTGTATAGCGTGAACGCGAGGGGAGAGATAACGGAGCCCTGAGGGACTCCGGCGCGAATCGGATGAGGAGAAGATAACGTCTTACCCACACGGTAGCGGAAGGTACGGTTTGACAAAAAGTCTCGTAAGATGAGCACGAGACGGTCGGGCACACCGAGCTGATAAAGCTTGTATATCAGCCCGTTGTGCCAGACCTTGTCAAAGGCTTTCGCGATATCGAAGTACATCACCCCCGTCATCGCTCCGCGCTGGAAACCAGCGCTCACGTGTTCGACGATGCGGTGGACTTGATGTATGCAAGAATGTTCGGTCCTGAAGCCGAACTGTTCTTTCGGGATGAGGCCCTTTGTCTCGGCAAAATCTCTGAGACGCTTGTATATAAGCCTTTCATAGATCTTGCCGAGAGCACTCAGGAGACTGATCGGCCTGTAGCTGGAGGGCTGGGCTTTCGGTTTCCCAGGTTTGGGAATACCTATAACAGTGGCCTCTTTCCACGTTTGGGGGAAAATATTATTGCTCAGGGCGCCATTGAAGATGGCAGCCAAAAGGACTATGAGCCTAGCGGGGAGGGCTTTAAAAACTCTATTCGTGAAACCGTCGGCGCCTGGGGCTTTCCGAGGCTTCAGCTTATCTATAATATCCTTGACCTCTTCCGGGGTGATGGCGGGGAGGGGGTCATCGGGATCTTCAAAAGGGGGAAGCGATGCTCTACGTTCAACTTCTGCATCCACCTCATCAAGGTGCTGCTTGTCTACTGGTAGAGTGCTTGGCGAACATTGAGATTCCAAGCTGTCGGCTAGGCATTCTGCTTTTTCAGAGTCGTCAAAAGCGACGCTCTTGTCGGGACGTATAAGGGGTGGAGAAGAGACCTCTTCCGAGGTGCGCAACTTCCTTTGAAGCTGCCAGAAGGCTTGATGAGTGGGCTCGAGTTCGCTAAGCGTCTTGTCCCATTGACTCGAGCGAAACTCACTAGTGCGTTTCTTTACAGCACGCTGTAAGGAACGCATGTGAGCCTTGTTCGCATCGCAGGGCCAAGAGCTGTAGGCACGTATGGCCGCGTTCTTCTCGGTTATCAGTTCACGTATATCGTCGGGAAGTATCCAGCGGCGATCACTCACCGCCGGTACTTCACGAGAACAATCCTTCAGTACGGATTGTACGTGTTCTGTAAACGAGTCGATTGCAGCCTCGGTGTCTGCGACTGAGACGATATGGTCGGGAATACCATCTAGAAGTGGTGACGTTTCGGATTTCAGCATATCGCTTACTTTCCTCCAGTCGGTAGTGAGAATAGTGGGAAGGGGCTGGCTGGGGTCAATGATACCCGAGCGAGGAATTAAGTGCATGAGCACTGGACGGTGATCGGAGTGGAGCTCGTGTAACGTCTCAATCATGTGTAACCGAAGGTTCACATTCTTGAGCAGCGCTATATCGAGAACGTCGGGAAGATGACTGACAGTGTCAGGATAGTGCGTGTGCTCCATAGGAGCGACCGCGTCGAAACTAAGAGATTGGCCTAGATCGTAGAGGACTTTCCCTCTCGGGTTCGTCGTTCTACTGTTCCAGGCCGGGTGTTTGGCGTTGAGATCGCCCGCGATGATCACGGAGTCACTCAAGCCGAAAAGAAGGGTGAGATCGCTAACCAGGAGGTTGTGATCTTCCCAAGTATTAGTGGGGGCCAAATAAGCAGAAACTAAATGTACCGGTTGATGACCGGTCATAGCAAGCCGACAGATTGAAACCTCAAGTAAGGACTTTAAAGGAGGGGGATCGATGGGAGTGTTGAAAGCGCCCGAACACGCCCTTTTTTATACCCTTGCTCATAAGTGCAAGTTACTGGGGAACCAATATTTGTCACCGCTCGCTGCCCACTCGTTGTGGCGAAAACCGGCGGCGCCTCCCCCCGCGTGCCCCGCTCACCACCCCTGTGGCCTACTTTCACAATGGACTCGCCCAACGAACCCGGATGTAGAATACAATGGCGAGTTTTAGCCAATCAGAGGGTTTGTTATGATTAGTAGCTGATACCTTGTCAAACTAACTTTCATACATTTAACTACTGTTTCATAGTTTTTAGGCTTTATTTAGTATTTCTAGATAAGTTAGGGTTATGAAACTTTCAGAAACTATTGCTTACATTATATTGTTCATTTAAAACTTATCTATGTATTCGTAACTGTTATATCTTTCGGAATATGGGTCATTTTCTTATCTTTACCTACGTTTGCGTTGTGCTTTCATATTATTTCTTTATTACAGTGTTGCTATGAGCCAATCTACATAATAAGACTTAACTTCTAACATAATTTGTACTAACGAAGTTATTCTATGGCTAGCAAAACTGTGCTTCGCCTACAGTTGGTACACTTGGTACACCACCACCACCACCACTTGGTTTTTGGCCCCGTTCAGGACCTTTCATTTCTTTTAATTTTTTATTTTTTATCTATATTTAGTTTTCAATAGTCGTAAATAATGTTATTTTTTATGTGTTTTGTACTGTGCGGCCTAATAAATGCTATTTCTTTCTTTTTCTTTTCTTTATTTTCTCTGCCAAACCCTCCTGAGATTACAGGCGTGATGTTGTTATGATGTTAGCTGACAGATAAATTAACTGGAAAATATCCATATTAATCTTATAAAGGACCAGGTTTCGTATGCTCAGTTGTTTCGAATTAATTATTCCTTTGATCATGCTCACGGAACAGAGAAAAACAGTGGAAGTGCAATGCACCAAAATTACTGTAGGAACCGCTGTCGCCAAACTCACACATATAAACCGATAATCATATATTGCACTACAAAAAAACAATTCGTTTGATTCGTTGTTCAAAGTTTAGTCAAAATTAGCCTACATCAAAGATAAGGAAATAAACCCTGACGTTCTACAAATAAAATTGATTTTGCTTTAGCGGCAAAACGTATTTACGATCTATAGTCACACTAGATTCGATTGACGAGTAAATTCCGCTACTCAACCATAGATGGCGGTATTCTCAGTGAAGTCGCAATTATGAACTTAAACGCGTAAGACATATGGTTGACATTTGCGTGATCGGTCGGTTTCTGCTGCTACTCGGTCAAGGCCGAACCACGTAGCATATTAAATTTATTTATCGATATCGATGGATACCCCATACTTTCTTCAATTCGCAAAAATAAGAGTTGTTGGGAGTATATTTATTTATTTGGTACACAACCAGCTGTTCATTTAAATTATTAATAAATAGACAGACAGACAGGTAAATTTAAAATTAATAAAAGTGCTGGTATGTATGCATGCATGCCTTTTACAAGTGTTCAAAGGAGACAATTTTTTATGGGCCCACCTGGCATTTATTATTCACACTACACCAAAAAAAGTAACCATTTTACAAACGTCTATGTAAATGAAATAATACATATCTGTTATAGGTATATACGAGTATATCCATTTTTCTTTGATGCTTGCGTCTTTGGGAAACCTAAAAGTATTTTAAATTAAGGTTAGAGGACCTGCTGATGTCTATTTAGTGATCAATGCCCTTGCATTGCACTGCAAGCACTGTCTTTTTAAATTTTCTCAATCATTAATAAATTATAATAATTACGTTACTCTTTAAAACATTGATTATACATATTTTTGCTTTAAAGCGTTTATGCAATCTATTAAGAATAAAGGCGACCTTATACTTGTATTATAATGTAAAACAAAATAAATAATTAATTTAAAAATTGTTTATTCCTTGTATCGATATCAATCTATAAATTCAAAATTTGACTTGACCACATCACTACTTGAGTAGCGAAGTGCTTTCGAGAGTGTTCTATGGAATAGAATCAATCCAAAATAAACTTTATCTTAATGGTATAAGGTTGATTTTGCCCAACCGTTCTATTAAATATGAATAAATATTAACAAAATAAGATTTTCATTAGAAAACAATGAAAATTGTACTTACCGATAATACGAAATACCTCCATTTTTAAGATTTTTCCTCCTACTATCATTTTTACACTCTAAAATGGAACAATACGGCATAGCTGGGGAAATATGAATTTTTCGCGAGACTAGCAACTCGGTGCGATGTTAGAACGCGACTGGGATCAGTTAAGCGTAACCACGCTTAATTGTGGCACGCGTGCCACGCCTACTTTGCACTTCCACTGTTTTTCTCTGTTCCGTGATCATGCTGCTCTATGGGCCGGAAGACTCGCATTATGAAAACACATGTTTCCTAATTATTTCAACTCAATTTAATTGCCATCATAAAGATAAATTAATAAAAAGGAAGGGCACTACTCGGGTTTTTTTTGGTAGTCCGGATTTGCTCGGTTTAAGACAACATGCTGGAAAACCGACTTTAATACTATTCATCTATACTTAATATTATAAAGCAGAAGAGTTTGTTTGTTTGTTTGGTTGAACGCGCGAATCTCAGGAACTACTGGCTCGAATTGAAAAAATATTTTTGTGTTGGATAGTCCATTTATCGAGGAAGGCTTTAGGCTGGATATAACATCCCGCTACGATTATTAAGAGCGGAGCAGGAATGGAAAATGTTGCAAAAACGGGGATATTTTTCTTTCGTTTTTCTCTCTTAAGTGACGCAAACGAAGTTGCGTAGGTCAGCTAGTTAAGTATATGAGATTGGAAAAAAGAAAATTTAATCAGCCTAGGGTAATTTAGTAACAGTCACATTTGGTGCAGTCTACTTTGGACTTTAAGCCTCTGACCAACGATTACCTACGTGCAAAACTGGTCAATTGTTATTCTTTCAAAAGTACTCTTATATGGGAACAATTTGTGGAAAAATACCACAGAATCTACAGCTAATCACAACATAAGCTGTCTTCGAAATGGTCTACGTTTTTACAGTCTATTTTTATCGGTTCTTGTCTATGGTTGAGAACATGAAAGATAACTTTTATGGTTCGTTTCAATAGCCCGATAGTGTTTTACTGTCGGAGAAATTAGCCACACATTATCTGCTTCAAATCATGAGTTTCAAGCCAAAGCGGCCGACTATAAGAAATCAACACTTTAATAAATCAAAAAGTATACTTTTATGACCTTATTAGGACTTTTGGTCTTCGTGGACCCAACACATTCTTTCATTCTTTCGACTTCGTGCTTAAATACCGCCCATTGTAGGTCGGTCCTCAGAGGTTTGTTTCGTTTTTTAACCGACTTCTAAAAAAGGAGGAGGTTCTCAATTCGGATGTTTCTATTTTTTTTTTTTTTTATGTTTGTTCGGGCATAACTCCGTCGCATGCCAACCGATTTGAAAAATTCTTTTTTTATTGAAAAGGGTATTCTTTCCAAATGGTCCCATAGCCACCAAGTCGGGATCTGATGATGGAATCTTGGCGAAATCGAGGGAACTCTTCAAATTTTATATGAAAACGTGTTGCGATTTTGGTATTTTCTACAACAAGTGAAGCATTTGCGTTTGATAAGAACCATTCTACCATCAGATCTGAGGATGAAGCCAAAAGTCACGGAACTCCATATTGAGACAATGTACCATAGTCGTGGTTGGGCTTGTTGTAATTGTAACGGTATGCACTTTCCATGTATATCAAGCACATGTAAACCACTAAAAAGTGAAAAATAAAAACTTTTTTGCAAAAAAATAAAACCGACTTCAAAAAAAAAAACAAAAAAGGGAAAAATAACTTTAGCTTCTGAAGTCGGTGACAAAAAGACTAAAGCAATCAAACAAAGGTCACCGACTTCAGAAGCTAAAGTTATTTTTCCCTTTTTTGTTTTTTTTTTTTGAAGTCGGTTTTATTTTTTTGCAAAAAAGTTTTTGGTTTGCAAATAAGGTCAAACCCCTTCGGCCGTCTACGAAACCATAGTTTCGTAACTAGTTTCGATTAAGCAATTATTTTTCTTCGTACATAACTACTTGTAGTTTCGATGGACACAACATGCCTATCTAGTTATACATTTAGTAATAATAGTGCATTTCGATTATTCCTTAAGCCTAAGGAAACTTTCCCGAGTTCTAACTTCGTAACGTAACATAGTGCTCTTCTGAACAAATTGCTGCACTCAGCAGATTGTACTTGCTCGCCTCGAGGATCTCGAATCGAGATTCAAGATTAGGTCGCACTAGAAAAGTAGATTGCTTGGAAAACCAACTTGTAGACGAACTAAGGTAGTGGAGCAAAATAGTTCACTTCACTTTGAGAACCAGAAAAAAAGGCTTCTCTAAAAGGTTAGGTAAAGGTAGGTAAGGTGCCCAATACAGAAAACGTAACCTTGATTGCGCATCATCATCCGCCTAGCCTTTTCCCAACTATGTTGGGGTCGGCTTCCAGTCTAACCGGATGCAGCAGAATACCAGTATTTTACATGGAGCGACTGCCTGTCTGACCTTCACAACCCAGTTAATCCTGGGTAATACGATACCACTTGGTAAGACTGGTGTCAGACTTTTTTGGGCCACCTATAACGACTGTCAAAGATGTACAAATGACAGCCGGAACCAACAGCTTAACGTGCTTTCCGAGGCACGGAGAAAACTCGGTATGTAAGGATGGTCACCCATCCACGGACCTAGGCAAGCACGGCTTAACCTACAGTTCGACCCGAGCGGCTGTTATTATTTAGCCACGAGCTCCTCTATATTTATTATCTAAAAAGTATAATTTATTCAAATCAAGTTAAGGAGATACGAGGTCACAAATCACAATGAATGGAACGGACATACAAATATGTAATACATTCGCGTGAAATATATTACCCGCCTTCTGGGTCAGTCGGGTAAAATCCTTACACGGAAAACAAATGAACTTTTCTTTTTGAGAATTAAATAAAAAATAGCTTCCGTAAACTCGATAGATGGTGTTGATCTGACTACGTTACTAGGTGCCAAAGCCGAAACCCTTGAAAAAACACACGTCAAATACGCTCGTTGGCTGACACTTTCGTTTGCTTAAGCTTCCGAATATAACCATTAGGTCAAAGTGAAATTATGTGACGTTCTGTTCCTTGCAATAACGTACCGAGATCAGCGCCATCTTTCTAGCGACTAGGGAAGAGTTGAAAAAGAAATCCCTCATTGAAATGTGACATGTTATTGGTAACTATCACCAGCCATACACTATTATGAAGGTATTCTCCTCAACATCAGAGCGATCGTGCCCTTATTTGGGTTCGGCGCACTATACACTTTCCTCTTTAAACCTACCACACCTGTTTCAAGCTAATTCATACTTTGATCATAATCGCAGCGGCGGCGCAGGCGGTGAGGACAAACAGACGTTATCATCGGCGCGTGCGCACGTTTGCGCTGTTTAACTGTTTACGTGACCACCAGCTGTCATAACATCATACGGTAGCCTGTTAGTTGGGTACAGATTCCATCTCTTCACTTTTTGTAAATATTTGTATGTTACATACATTTTTTAATGGTCTTAATGAAGGTGCTATTGCGTTTGCTAGTAGAAATATTATTTTATATTGTTTTTTTTCAACGATTGTAAAGTAATAAGCCGATGATGGCGATCTGTTCAAATTCGTTTGAGACTCTTAAAAGTGACGAAACCGATAGTCGTTGTGGAGATCTGTAGGCTTATGTCAGTGGACGTAACTCGGCTGAAATGGTGATAATGATGGGGAACCCATAAGTCGGTCTATATCCAATAGTGATGCATCGTTCAGCTGAAATACCAGGTTTATACAACTTAGGTGACACATTGTTTTTGTTCAAACTCTATTGACGTCGTCAGGCAATTCTCGGTGATGATCAGGACCAAATCCGAATGGGACCAACTGCGAATGGGACTAACTGCGTATATGATGATTTTTGAACGCGGGACGATGTGCGAATAGGACGAAGTGCGCATAACCCATACTGGGGAAGGGTTTTCAACCCTGAACGTGTGCAAGTTTTAATGCAGGTCAGGCAAAAGTAGTAAAAAAAAACGATAAAAGGAAAGTATAGCCTAGCCATTAGCAATATTTAAGTGAAATGACCTAGACGACTGATCAGAGCTAGATTCGATCCAATCACATAGATCGAATCGATTTTAAACAAACAAAAAACTTTAAATCACATTTCCGCATTTTGGTTTTACATAAATCAAACTTTATTGAAAGTGTCTTAAAGTCTATTTTCATTTGTTTACTATCTGTTAGTAAATTGAAGCTATTTATGTCCAATTTGCCCGATAATGGTTTATACTACCGAACACTAATATTTTCATTGCCAATATTGAAGCTTAGTTTGCATAGCTTTTCATAATGGAAACTTTTATCTCTTAAAAGCTTTTATAGGAAAAGTACTTCAGAATTTTAAGGATAGAAGTGGCCAAACAGTGTTATAAGACTCATCAGAGTTATCAAACTCTTGTCTATGCATAAAATAGTGTTATTGGTTGCTGTTGTTAAAATTGTTGTTAATATGTCTAATGATACATCCACATCATCTTCATGTTAGATCATCCTTAGATCACCACCACCGATTCCGGTACCTAGCTATACAAATATTTGCCAGACATTGACATTATCTACAGAGATTGCAAACCTTTAACTCTGAGGCCATGAACCTATCATTATTTTTAACTAAACGCAAATAAACTTCTCGAGTCTTGCCTTGCATATTAATTGAGTGCTGATTAAATGTCATTGGACAGTCACGTCTGAATGGACACTCAGGCTTGAGGTCAAGTTGGCTTGGATAGCGTTTAATTATGTCATTATAAACTTTGTGCTAGAGAGCTATTAGATAATATTATTTATCTACCCAAATATCATAAACCCTCTCTAATGCGTTCAAAAACCATAGGCAATGACCAGCATTACCAACCTGCAGAAATGAACGGTGCTGTAATGAACTCATAACGCAACTGTAAACAGTTGCGTTATGAGTTTTAAATTTGGAACAGGTGTCAAATTCAAGTGAGTGTGCTATTCTAGTACCACCTACATTAAATCAGATATCGATAAAAAAAAAAAAAAAAAAAAAAACCCCAATTCAGTATGATTCTAATTATAAATCGCACGACATTTTCGATCTCGAGTGACACAAGAATAGTGACTTTGTTCGTTTGCCTATGATTTAAAAAAAAATGACAGATATCCGAAACGCCGCCATTTCGAGCTGTCATTTGTTCGTTAGCTTTTTATTTCCAGTAACCCATTCTTTATTTCTGTCGAAAATGAGTGATAGTGACTCAGAAATTGACATGAATACTCCGCCAGATATCGTAAATGCAGCGACGAATGCAACTAATAACCTGTTGGCACAAAAATCAAGGGCCAAGTAACAATGCAGGTCATTTCCCTATGGTTCCTGAACCCATCATAGAGCCCTTATGATATTTGGGTAGATAAAGTAGTGTATGCAACTATACATAATTAGGCATTACAACACTCGTGTGATGCTATTAAGAAACTCGCCTTCGGCTCGTTTCTTAAACCCACACTCGTGTTGTAATGCCCTTCATTATGCACAGTTGCATAAACTACTATTATGTCTCCTTATAATCTGTTTTATAATGAAGTGTAAATCTTTTAGACACCATTGGTTAACCGAATAAAAAAGACAAAATTTTATGATTGTTGGGTTCCGTTTAACATAATATAACATCACGCTTGTAATTCCCGAAGCTTTGGGCAGAGTTATACCTATTAGTTCACCCACAACCTAATAGTTCTCGCTTATGTTCGAAATTTCATGTATAAAAGGGCGAGCTTATTGCCGTCAATCAAGCACAAATCTAGACTCTGGGGCTGCTAAAGAGAAATGCCTCATGGAAAAATCCAATAACATTTTGCACGAACCGGGAATTGAACCCATGTTTAGCAGTCCCGCCGGCGACCACTAGACTAACGGGCTGTTCTGTTCAACTAAAACTTAAAACTTTTAATAGATATAATACTAACTTCTGCTCGAAAGCGAAACGTAAAGAGCAGTAGAGACGCAATAGTAGTATCTCTACTAGTTTTAAGAATACAATACAATGTTCACAATAAACAAAGAGTTATCATTCCACATGTTAGTAATGCTTTCCTTTTCTCCCAAACCCATAATCACCGGAGTTCAAAAAACCGTTCAACTCAATAAAAAAAAACAACCAAAGCGCTCCGCTGTCGTGACCTACTTTCAAATGATAAAGAATAACGTGTTCCTTCCATATGCATACAAGTACCATCATACGTCATTTCCTGTAAACAAGAATAATAATTTAATACAACTGCATGAGAAAACCGGAAATCGTAGTGATGTGACATGCACATTCTGATGTAACGTTATTATTCCAATTAGTCGATTTACGAGGTTTATCCGGCCTCTAATTCGATAAGCCGTTTCTTTCATTTAAATAAATTGTCCAGTCATTTTCTGTTATTAGATAGACGCATTTAGTTATTAATGGGGATCTATCTAGTTGTAATTTCTTCTGATACTTAGTGAGATATAATATGAAACTATAGTAATAATTAGTTAAACTAGTTTCTGATAACATAGTTAAATACTCTTGGTTAGTCGCAAAATGTTTCTACACTACCCAGGAATACCTTAGTTATGAGAATAGAAAATTATTATAACACCTCACTTAGTTCCTATTCTAGTGCAATAATAGTTAGATATTTAATTTAGTATGTTTAGTCATATCACCCATTTGGTTTTGTTTGTTATTTTAAGCTTTCATTTTATACTAGCTTCTGCCAGCGGCTTCGCCCGCGTGAAGTTTGATTATTGTCCCATGGAATCTTACTGCCGGGATAAAAAGTATCCTATGTTTTAATTCAGGTTATAAACTATCTGTGTGCAAAATTTCATCCAAATCCGTTCAGTAGTTGTCGCGTGAAAGCGCAACAAACAAACTTACATTCACATTTATTCTCCGAACTGCTAAGCTATCGGGAGTTACACGTGTTATTGTGAGTCAACTATAAAAGATAGACATATGCTGTCTTGGGATATTTTTTATATAATTTTATGTGGAATATTTCCGTTATACATGATTTCTATGTAGCTTTAACCATTAAGGCTGCACACGCGACGGAAGCTAAAAAAACCAAGTAACTTCTCCCGTTTTCCCAACATTTCCTTTCACTGCTCTGCTCCTATTAATGGTAGCGTGATGAAAAGTATACTATTACCTGCTCAGGAGTATGTAGAATAATTGTACCAAGTTTCGTTAAAATCCGTCGAGTAGTTTTTTTTTCTATAAATAACATACAGACAGACAGACAGACAGACAGACAGACAGACAAAAATTTTACTGATTGCATTTTTGGCATCAGTATCGATCACTAATCACCCCCCGATAGTTATTTTGTAAATATATTTCATGTACAGAATTGACCTCTCTACAGATTTATTATAAGTATATAGAAGAAGATAGATTTTGTATACCAGAAATGGTTTATATGAGTATCCTTATTGTTAGATTTTAAATGTAACAATTATTTACCATCTATTTACCCATATGATGCGAATAAAATTATTTGATTTGATTTGATTTGAATAAAAATGAGTACAGGTTCAATAATATGAGAAATAGAAATATGGAAAAATTTTGATAGATTTTCTATGAAATTATTTTTATCGCAAATTCTAAGTGGTATTCAATTCTATACTTAAGTAGATTCGAGTCTATGTTCTAAAGACTAAATAAAGAAAGGTAAAAGGTTTTTATTTACCTTCTCATAAATTAAACAATAAGTACTTACAAGAATCCTGTAATTCATATTATTTAATTGTCAATTTTTCTCACGTTTAAAAATTAACAAAACCGTGTTCTGAATATCTAATTACGGCAAATCTTCGTTTATTTTAGTTGTAAGTTCCTCAAATAACCACGTACGTAGAACTTTAGATCCGGCCGGAAAAGGGGTTCATTGTCCGTTTAATGTAATCACTATGCAAGGTATAAATACAGTGCGCTCTTGATCATTTTGTACGTGAATAATGGAGTTTTCCCATATTACATATCCTCGTGGCGTGTTCACGTAACTAAATTATGAGCAAAGCAGAAAATTGTTTGGAACATTTTTAAAAGTAAACACTGTTTTAGGCTTTCACGGTTTAAAACTAAACTCCAGTCAACCCGCGATCATGGCGCTTGCAACAGCGTCGAAATATCGGGAGCTCAACATAACAAATAATCACGGAAGACATCCCGTATTTTTAAAAGTAGATAATTATTTATGACAGACTTTAATTAAAAATGCAGTTATACAATTAATGACTGAATCAAATACTTTAGTTTTCCTTGAAGTATGTTTTTAGCTGCGAGCTAACTATACTTGTTGTATCAATCAAACAATGTTGATTGATGATCAACATTCAGACGACTGCCTACTTAACAACGAAATACATAAGACCACTACTAATTATAAAACTTAAGCAAACGAAAGTTATTTTTCACTTTTTTTTTGTGTTTTTAGAAGTCGGTTTTATTTTTTGCAAAAAAGTTTTTATATTTCACTTTTTAGTGTTACACATGCGCTTACCTCTTTACAGCATACTGGCGTGATGTTATGTCATGAGCTGGTGTAAATAATAGACAGACATGACATTTCAGCAATCCCAGTCCATTTGCTATTATTTATTGAGGAGTTCCGTTACCTATCTCCGAAGTTCTTCACCAAATTGAAGGGGGATCACTTCGAGAAAGTAGTTTTCCGAAAACTATCCAAGTCGCTTCTTGTGTGCCTACAAAGTTTGAAGAGTTCTCTCTATTTCTCTAGGATCCCATCATCAGATCCTGACTTGATGATTATGGGACTCAAACTCAAACTCAAACTCAAAGCATTTATTTCAACTAGACCATTACGGCACTTTTGAATGTCAAATTACAAATTAAATCAAAGCTACAGTCACAGTCACAAGGCATAATAACTTGAGAAAGTACTGTAGTTGCCCATTCCCTAGCGTAGATCTCTATGGAGAAGAACGGGCAAGAAACTCCATGGACACTCTTTTTAAATCAATATATTGTTACAAAATCTTGGTTACATCATTCATGTGTGATTATACATATATGTGAGAACGATGTAGAAAGACGTGCACATTAAGAGCGTCCAGAGAAAAGATTAAATCAACAGTGTAAAAAAAAAAGAAATTAAAATTAACCATGGCAGCTAAGAGATGACCAGTCCCAACTGACAGCGCCCGTTCACGAACATGACGCATGTATCGGCGCCATTCAACTCGACCATATTGAAGGGAGCTAAATGACCCGACACACCCGCCACCATCAGCGAGACATTTGAGTGAGCATGACAATCTCTCAGCCGCCAAGGCATATTCAAGTCAAAAAAAAGAAAAAGATAACTAAATGTAAATGGTGGCTTTACAGTACATAGAACTCACACAAATGTGCTACCACCTGTGAAGTATACCCTTTCAAACAAAATATAAATAATCCAAATCGGTCCAGCCATCTCCGAGTAATCAGTTACCATACATAAACAAAAAAGATTCCGACGAATTGACAACCTCCTCCTTTTGGAAGTCGGTAAAAAAACAATCACTACTACTGATTTACTTAAACTATGAATACTATTGATTATTGATTACTGACTTGCCTAGTGCCAGCGTTAGAAAACCACCATCCCATAGTTCTTTCTATCATGCTATAATTCACTTCTTTGTCTCTCAAACTGTTTTCTGTGGCACCCATGATACTTCTTATTCTTTGGCATTTCTTAGTCACCAAACTCAAAAACAGAAGCATACACAGCAGGTTAGTATTTCTATCATAAACCTCCACAATTAACAGTCCTCTGGGAGACAGTTATAATGGTCTCAGCCAGAGAGCCCATTAGCGGTCACGCTGTGATTAGTCGCCTCTTACGAGTAAACGACGCCCACGGGAAATGATGGAGAATGCTACTCGATCTTGGAAACTAGGAAAAGTTTTGTCATAGGTATAGTAACTAAATAAGGTAACTGATAAAAAACATAGTGACTACGTGAGCTTCGATCGTGTGAGTATATAGGAGTGAATATCTATTTCTTTCTACTTTTGGGTGACGTTGTAGCTGGAAATTACCGGCTTGTTTCCAGCTCCTAAAATGAAAATTATTCAAGAAGATATAAGTCGAAAAAGTTCAAATTGTAAAAACTTATAAAATGCAGGTAGAGCAGAATAATCTATTTAAATTAAACACACATAATTACGCTTGTACACTACACATCAACTAGAGACTGATATGACTAAAGTTATTAATTTTATTATTATTTTATCCTTCAGTAACTTTTGTAGAATCGATGGATGGACTGTGTAAAAGATGATATGACTAGAGGGGAGATGGCTGCTAAGATTACGAGTAGAATAGAAGAAAAATCATGCTACGTTGACCCGAAATAAATTGTGATAAGGGTAGGGAAATGATGATAATGATACTTCAGCAACTTCAGCTTCTTTAAACAAGCAACTTAGTTTCATATATATTTTTTTACTTTTAGGATAGTTTACATGCGTTAGCGAACTTTTAGTTATAAATATTTAGTTTATTTGATAACTTAGAAATTAATCAAATTAAAGTTGTTCAAAATATTCATTGATCTTTGTTTACACTTCCCATCACATAACATTAAAAAACAAAAACAACCCAAGCCCCACGTGTACTAAGGGCATAGATACGCTCAAGGCTCATTATGCAAGATTAATGCAGCCCCAGAGCCCGGATATTGCCAGTGTTCGGCGTGTACTAGGGATGCACGATACTTGCATATGTATCGATAATTTGGATCGATCCGGATCGCAACTGCGTTATACATACGATTCTTGGATCGTATAGTAAAGCAAGTTTGTTCAAATATGGGATCGTTTTGTATCGTCCTCTGCAAAGTAGTAACGTAACGTGCTAAGGCTGCGTTTTCATCAGAGATGAGTAGAATGCATAGCGAGGAATGTGTGTGAAACGAATCAATCACATTATAGCCTAGAAAAGGTCAAGTTATGCAAAAAAGCGTAATTTTCGGTTAGTTTCACACACATCCCTCGCCACAACCTCTCGCCACAACATTCGGTTGCAATAATTATGCTTACGAGAAATGCGTCCAGGATGTAGAGACTTTTTTATTCACAAGCATCATTATTGCAACCGAATTTATTCGTTAGTAATTAGTATCCGAAAGTTAACGATTTTGTTATTATCTCTGTCGAGACTGGGCCCTGGGCCAAAAAATCCCATTTTCACTCGTTTTGTGTCCTCGTTTTTTTATTTTTTTAAATGGTCTGATCATGTAGTCTGAGAATTTGGTACGATACGATCAATTAATTCTACACCAGTGCTTTTATATTAATCTAAGTACTTTTTCATATTCATTTGTATCGATCCAAAATATCGAAGTCATCGTGTTGCATCGATACTGTATCGAATCGGGCCGAGCTGCTTACATCACTAGTGTGTACTACACCCACACGTTCGAGCGCTCTCGTGGACTAATCGATTATGTGGGAGACTTAAATATTCCTTTGTCATTTGACGCTTTCGTGTGGACGTAATTATGCAAGGTTACTCTTTACGGGTGTAGGTTGGTTAAGCTGATATTTTAATTATGTTTTGCTAATTTGTAGTATGATACTGTTGATGTAAGGCAATGTTACTTCATATCCTGTAGCACTCGCAGCCTCTAAAGTTCCCACAGTTGGGAGAAGGGTTGCAGAGAGGGATGAACCGTACACCTAATTCATCACATGGGCCTAATGCTTATTGGGATTTTAATAAGCTTTTAATGTTATTAACATTTCGATATTTACGCAACATTGACAGATATTATGACATACGGAACTTTAGGAATTCAGGATACGGTCTGGGGCCCAAGTCTGCTATTTGTAAATTCGTCATTCCAACACAACCCCATTCTCATGCCATTGTCATTTTGCTAAAAGTTCGTAATCTGTTAAATTCATAATCGTCGATCATTGGTCGGTCAATGGTCTCATAATAGAATTTTGTTATGATAACATTTCAGTGGTTGACTATTTTATAGGCATAATGACTCTATTATATTAGAAGATTACCAAACTTGTCAAAATCTATAATTATGAAATCAATGATAGATTCTAGACACTATTGTAATAGCAGACTTGTGGCTCAGGTGTATCTTGGTAATATTTTAGACCGGTTCCTTAAAATCTGGATCGAACGGATGAAATGATACTAAACTCAAATCCTGTTATACATAAACTTTTCTATTTTGAATATGAAAAAGAAAATAAATCAAAAGTATGTTTACAGTACAGGACAAAACAAAATGAAACAAACGACAGTCTCATAACCAAACAACAACAGAGTCACCATAAAAAACATTAAAGCTGCCATTACACGAACGATACGACCACCCCATTTAATATGCGTGCACGTCGGCATCAAGGCGCATGCTTGCACTGCCCCTCAGCATTAAGGGGTGCGACAGACAGCCTGCCGCCCTCACCGGGGTCGATGACCGCACCAAAACAAAGAGCAGCACCGCACCACCTGTAGGCAGTGGCTTATTGCGATCGATATCGTCATTATTGCTACTTGTATTGTTTGACTGATGGTCTGGTGCGGGGAGACAATGGTTTTGATTGTCAGAACTGTAGGAAGGGTGAAACAATGCAAGATGTGGAATTTTATGCGGTCAGTACTTGGATGGACACCTCAACATGGCGTTCCGAAGTTTTTAAAAACGCATATGCTATGAACTCTGAATACTACTATTAAATTTTCATAACATACGCGTTTTTATTCACTTCAATTTCGGTCCCAACCTGCAAATTCAAGAAAAGAACCTTGTTTACAAAATCCTTAATTTATTTTTATAAAAAAAATACCAAATTTATTTCTACTACCTAACTAAACTATTATCAAAATCACGTAACACACAAAAACGATAACCTTGTCTTCAACTCCTCAATACACTTACAAATAACTTTATATTGAAATGAACTTTTGACACAAAGTGACAACTGGCAGAGCTATCGTTGCATAAAAATGAGTATCTTGAGGTCATGATATCAGACGCACACTGCAAGCTGATAACCTTGACCCATCCGCAGATAAAACCTCCTCATAAAAACAACTCGATGCTCAAAGACAAGGCTTTAAGAGTTCTCTTACTTTATAGCTCATTGTTTAACTTCTGCGAAAGGCGATGTTTCTCCTGAAACTGTACGCGAAATTAGCGAAGATCATTGTGTTTCTCTTAATTATTGTTTACTAGCCCGCAGCTGTGCCCGCGTGGAATTCAGTAATTGTCCCCCGGAATCGTACTACCGATAACAAGTATCCTAATGGTAATCCAGGTTATAAACTACCTGTGTGACAAATTTCATCCAAATCCGGTCAGTAGTTTTTGCGTGAAAGAGTAACAAACATTCATACATCTATCAATCTTCAAAAACTTTCCCATTTTTACAACATTACATAATTATTATTTATTTGGAGAGTAGTTCTACCGAGAACTAAATACCACTATTCTATATGTCCATCTTATAAATTTTTAGTGCAATCTATACTTTACAATACGAGTATTATAAAGCAGAAGAATTTGTTTGTTTGTTTGGTTGAACGCGCTAATCTCAGGAACTACCGGCTCGAATCGAAAAAATGTTTTTGCGTTGGATAGTCCATTTATCGAGGAAGGCTTTAGGCTATATAACATCACGCTTTGGCCAATGGGAGCGGAGCAGCAATAAGAAATGTTGCAAGCGGAAAATTCACGCGAACGAAGTCGCGGGCAGAAGCTAGTAAAGAATAAAAATAATTTAAACCTTTATCAGTTAGCGAAGTAGACACAATGATAGTGTTTTAAACAATGGCGTCGGGCCGACTCGATCGAGGTTCACAGAAAAGAATTTAGAGGAAGAAGTTAATAATTCCCATTTCCATTGAGGTGATACCTCAATAATAAATGCTTGAAATTAAAAGCTTATTGTTGATTTTCATAGCTCGACAGAGCTCTATGAGTTGATAAACATAATACAGTAGGAAAGTAGGTAGGTAAACATAGTTGATATTTAAACGTTTATCAAAAAGTTTCCTAGCGTTAATAACAACGGGCTTTATGTGTTTACTTCACCGTCATATTATACGTTTTTCGTGACCTTCATTCAAGGACATTCTATTTCCATATTCGATATTAAAGCAAGGATACACGAAGCCTTTAACTCCGGTTACGGTACAATTTAATACGAAGTCGAACGGGACTCCGGTTCGAAATTGCATTTAAACCAGAGAAGCGGCGAGAACATGACGCCTTTGGAGACGACAGACGTCGCAAATTTAATAATGTCACTTTATTGGTTATAACCAATTTCCTTCTACTTTAGTGTCTTGTATAGAATTGTCAATAGGACAACCAGATAAGACTTAAGTTGAAAATGATTGATAATGGAAACATCATTTTATGGTTTTCGTTTAACTACATTGCCTATGTGCGACGACGAACAAGCTATTTGGTTTACACTTTAACCCACAAATTACATTGTAAACTGTAAACCAAATATCTTGTACGTTGCTTTCCTGAATACTTTGCTCTAGTGGTCACAATCGCAATTGCTGAGCGTGGGGTACCTACTCGGTTCGAATCTGAATAAAGAAAAAAAAAAATTGTTTTTGTTTTTTTTTCCATCAGGAATTTTTCAGTGCCCGGTTGGTGGCAATAAACTCGCCTCCTATTGCATGGGACCTAAACAAAACTGGCTTGGAGGTTAGGCATGAGTGTACTATTAGGTACACCTCTGCCTAACTGCCTATTATAACTGCCTAACTTCGGGGCTTCTGCCTAACAGGCGTGATGTTACGTTACGTTAACCTGAAAAATCTGCGCTTGTTATTTTCAAAGTAAAAATGTAATGCACTTTAATTTTTTGTCGTTAAGTTTTTGTGACATCTCAACCATTTCCGCTATACATTTTTCATACGTTACACAAAAAGAACCTAAATCACAATTTCTAAGTCCAAACACGTGTTTAAAGGAACAAATCTCTCCATTGAAATAAATCATCTTCAAAAATAAACGCCCTCTCGCACGGTTCTCCAGTGAAAGAACCACACATCATGGACACAGTACACATATTAGTATTAACATACAGTAATTCAACTCTTTTTTCTCCATGATTAATACTAGGGGGGTGCAACGTCAGTTCCACGAAAACAGCTTGAATTTTTTTTCACACCAGCTCTATCCAGGATATGTTGGATCTTTGTTTGTCAATTTGTACGAGGAGTAGGTACCTTTATCAATTTATAAATAAAAGCCTATTAATAGGAAAAAACCTATTATAATTATATTCTGTTCAAACTAATACGGTTGACAATGAACTGCTTTTGCAGAAAATTGCGTTTATTGGGATACGGGGGACCTGCTGAGATGGTTTTATTCATATGTTTGCAACAGATCACAGAGGGTTGTAACCTAAGCCAACTTATTGTTGAGCTAACAGAGGGTTGTAATAAATGGATTCTGCTCTACCACTGTGGAGGTTACTTCTGGACTACCACAGGGCTCCATTCTGGGACCTCTTCTATTTATTTTATTCATCAATGACGTCGATAAATGTTTTAAAAATTCAAAATTACTGCTGTACCGTGATTGTACTCTATTACAGGAAGACTTAGATACGTTTTCGGCATATTGTACACGCAATAAACTTCAACTTAGTGTATCCAAGTGTTATATTATTAGTTTTACCAAAAATAAAAACATCTTGTTACATCCCTACACCTTAAAAAACTAAATCTTCAGAGATAAACCCTGGTTCGTGGTCTTTGAGTCCTGTTGGACGACAAACTTTATTTAGATTCCCATATTAGCAAAATTGTTAATAATGCCTTCCGTATGTTCGGTTTTATCATGAGAACAGCTTCAGTATTTACCCGGTCCTCTACCTATTTGTTGTATTTGTATCGGTCGTTGGTTCACTCCCAGCTAGAGTATGCTGTTTCCGTATGGAATCCCCACTATGGTAAATATTCCGATATGATCGAAAAAGTACAGAGATTTTTTTTAAAGGCCATGCATTTTCGTTGCTATCGTACCTATGCATCCTACAATGACCTTTTGCAGAAGTATATAACCTGCAAACTTTAAAGTCTAGACGAATCATATTGGAAACAGCGTTGTTGTTTTCGCGACATTCGCAACAAAATTAGGTACGTGGTACCTAGAACGACAATATGCCGTGGGGTGCGTGCAAGACATTTATTTGCAGTTAGTTCCTGTCGCACAAACGCGGGTTTGCGAGCACCAGTACAATAACATTTTTGTAGACATCGACTTCTTCTTTGTCTCTGCTCAAAAATTTAGAAATCTCATCAACAAAATAATTTTACAATATAATAGCTAGTTGAATTAGTTAAATTTATAATTTCTCGTTCTCGCTCTCTCTCTCTCTCTCTCTCTCCCTCTCTCTGTCTCTCTCTCGCTGTCGTTTGCATGACTATCTATGTTTAAGTTCATTTTAACTGTCTTTTTCCGTTAAAATCTTAGAATAGCGCACTGATGTTAGATATAACTATTAATATGTTGTGGAAAATGTCGTAGGTTATACATTCATAAACCTTGTATATTTATAATTTAGTTTAAGGTTTTAATGTATAACTGTTTATTTTCCCCAATAAATAAAATAAAATACAAAATAAAATTCTGCCTATATATTATAAAGAAAACCTTATGCACGCAAAAGACAAACGATGGCTGAGCACGCGAAGCGAAATTAAATATTTTAGGATAAGCTCGAATAAGCAAATCTAACATTTTTGATTTTCGCCTCGGATAGATTTGTCTGAATTTAAATCTTTTCTATGTATTTTTTTTCCCTTGCACCCACCCTTTTTTTTTTTTTGGGATGGGAAATCATCAAATGACTTCTCCCACTCTGGGCGGAGCGGGAGGGAGTGTCAGACTCTTACTGACTAAAACCCATCCATGTTCCTTCCTCGCCCTTTATGTTCCGGGGCTGCGGTATCTCTTTAAAACAGGCCCGCAACCTCGGCAGACCCCTTGCACCCACCCTACTGCCGACACCAATAGGCGTGCTGGTAATCAGCTGCATCAGTAAGACTGGAAGCCGACCCCAGCATAGATGGGAAGAGGCTAAGCAGATGAGATTATTTACAGCTGGTCGACTCGTACAGTAATACATGCAAAATGTCTATACGAAGTCAAAGCAAGCTTCAGATTACAAGTTGCTCATGTCGAGACAAGTGTGAGTTCTCGTGCAACTTAACAAAAGGTTACATTTGAGACGATTTTATTCTGTAGTTTAAAATTATAGTTGGAAGTTAGATCTATAAAAAGTTAGATTTCTTACACCTGTATCTATGAACAAGTCAAAATGATTACCTACTGGAGTTAAATTCATTATTTTAAGATGCGGTTTGTTTGTCAATTTGTATGAGGAATAAAATTGTCAATTTATAAAAAAGCATCCATCCTCTCACATTCCATCCACATCAGAACCATCTACATCTACATCATCATCCTCATCTCCAGTATTTGAGACACCGACTGCGACGGTTGCAGCACCTCTTCGGCGCAGCCAGCGTGAGGTGCGACCTCCACGGCGACGGTTGAATAAAGAGATGTGAACTAGGAATGCATCCGATACCGATACCGATATATCGGCGATATTTTGAGTTTGCCGATATATCGGTATCGGCGATATTTTTATGAAAGATCAACGATACTTATCAAATTTCGCGCTTTTAAATACTCATGGTAGTTGTAGGTATTTTCTAAATGAGTTCTGTCACATCTGAGAGACTGTTTTCTACCGCAGGTCTTATTCAAACAGACTTGCGAAATCGCCTTTGCCCGCAAAACTAAAGAATCTCTGTTTTTTAAATAAAAATCTTATAAATGTTAATTACTAAAACGATTAATTGATTGTGTTTTATTTATTCTACCTTCCTTTTTGAATTCAATAGGCATATCGGTATCGGTATAGTATCGGCAAAAAGGCGTATCGAGGCATCCCTAATGTGAATCAACCATAAATGGGGAAGAATGAAATATGTATGAAGTATTTAGAGTATTTGGTTTGTCAAAATGTAACTTTGACTTCCTGTCATATTTACACTAAATGCCTAAAATGTGAGTCCCTTTTTATTCTTTTTTTTTTCTTTTAAATAAACTCAAGAATAATACACAAATAGACAAGTGTAAAACCTGTTTTTACAAAAAAGGACTTAGTTCAGTTGGTTTACTGGTTTACTTCACACTGTGCCATGGTTCACCCTCGGTACTTCGAATAAGCCAGATTAATTAGAGATAGGCGATCGTCATGGTGTGCTCGGTGCGCCCGCACTTGTGTTCATGGATAGGGGACGCCACAGCTATTTATAAGAATGGATTTTTGTACACGCACTTCGGGAGGTACATTTTTGATGATTAATTAGGACTTTATAGGGAAGAGTGGGTTTAGTTTAATTTATTCGTTGTTTAATTTCACGCTTTCTGGCGATCGTTTTGAAACTTGGGATTGTTTTTGAGGTAAAACTTTATAATGTCTAAGGTATTATATTACTGCGTTGACTACATTAATTTGAACTAAACTCGAACCCTACAATACTGAGACAAAAGAAAAGTTCAAATGAAAATTACATAGGTAAGTACCTAGTCTTTGAACACGTTTTATGACTTACGGGATATGCACTGTTTTGGATTTTCACGGTTTTTCACTTCTTCTCTTTGGCTTCCCGCGATCATGATGCTTGCAACAGCGTCGAAATATCGGGTGCTCGAAAAACCTAAGGAAAATCACGGATATAATCCCGTAAGTACTTTAAGTGTTACGGGATATCTTCCGTATATTGGGAGTTCAGGATAATTAATAGTTAAGGAAGGTACCCCGAAAGTGACAGTATCCCCTCTTTTTACATCAAACGTGGTCTTAAACTAAATACCGGTTTTAGGACTAGGTTTAAACCATGAACTTGAAAAAACGCACAGAATTGATTGCATTTGCAACAAAAAAACCCTCCAAGAAAAATAATCCAAGTTAAATAAATAAATATCGCTGGACATTAACACACAGCGCCATCTAGTGCCACACTAAGCAAGGCTTGTGTCGTGGACACCACATAGTTGATATACTACATATATACTTTTTTTGTTTGTAAATACATACTTATTATACATATAAACATCCATGACTCGGAAACAAATGTCCATGCTCATCACACAAACATTTGCTCCTACCGGGATTCGAACCCAGGACCCTATGAACGCAAGGCAGCTTCACTACCACTACGCCATTCGAGTCGTCGAAGTTGAAACTAGCCAAGACTTTACATTGACCGCGATGTCATTTTCATAACGTCTATAATGACAACGTCGAACGTTTACGACAACTATTATGTCATTTACCGAGCCAAGCCTTGAACTAAGCCTTGAGTTAAAGGTAAGCTGATGAAAGCCTTTGCAAAGATCTAGCTGGGCGGAATTGTTAACACTGTTGAATGGAATAGTGGAGATTTTTGCTTTGCAGTTCAGAGATTTTTTAAATTATCTTTTCCACTTTGGCGACACTCCGTAAATGCCGTCGAACTATTAAAATAATGATTTTAAATTTTATGATGATATTTAAGACTAACTTTTGCTCGCAGCTGCGCTCTCGTTATGTAGGGATATTAAACCACGGGAACGTTTTAAACGTTTACGTTACGTTTTTTTGTAGTTTTTTTTTGTTTGCGGTTTTCGTTTTTTGCCTATATTTGGGAACAATCTAGCTTGCCGTTAGTGATTAACTGGTTAGACAATGATGACAATTTATAGAATCGGATTAGTGTTTCCAAAGATAACCCCATTGTTGAAATGATCGTTTTTTCTACTTCGCTATACTTTTCTGATTAATTTCTTTGTGGGATCCGAGACAGTTGTTTCACTTGTCTTGTATTGTCTCAGCGCTTTGCTGGTGGTTGCCTCTATTGATTCTGGTTTTCAGGAGGTAAAGTGGTTTGGGGATAGTGTGGCGGGCTTGTCCCATAATAAAAAATAAAAATGGTTACTCATCTACATAGACAGTTTGAAACTTTTACCTCTCTGTAATACTAGTATCGATAAAGATGACATTGTGCCAAATCAAAGCTACCAATTACCACACGATTTGTTATTTTTACCACACAGCAGGCTTTTAGTCTTTCCACAAGACGTCTAAATATGTGATGAAGCAGCTAGGTTACATGAGGTTAAACATTAATGCTGTGAAGAGCTTAATAAATATTAAACAAAGCCGCGATCTCCCGCGGTATGAAATCTCGTTAAACAAGAAGCCGGCATAATTAACGGTATTAAATCGTACCTACATTGTTAATTGTGGGAACATTCATGTTGACAATCATCGGCATTAACAATCATTCTACAGGCCACTAACAGTACATGAAAGGCTGACGACGTTACTGAATAAACAACTTTATTTCACCGTTTTACAATTTAAATTGCCGTGTTGACTGCGCCCATTTCATATTATATAGCGCTACTGTACAGTTTTTGTCTGTTCATTTCAAGATCAGATTTAGATATCATGACGGTGCATGACATAGCTCGTATCGGAATATTACATGCAAAATGTTTGTGATTTACAAAATAGACTGGTTCTCGGTTACACGATCTCGAGCGAATATTCAAGGCAAGGTAGAAGATATCAATTATGTGTCAGGCGTAAGGAAAATAGGGCTTTCGGTTTGAAAGTTTTTATACATGATTTTGATATTGTAACTAATTCTACATAACATAACACGCCTGTTCGAAGGCATTTCACCAGTTACCTTCAAGTCCCATGTAATGGGGGAGGGCCAATTGCCATCAACCGGGCATAAATCCAGCATACGTGGCTGCTACTGAAAAACTCCGGTTGGAAAAACCTATTACTTACACTTTGCCTGACCTAGGAATCGAGTACAGGACTTCATACCCTACAGTGACGCTTGCACAAAATAGACCAACGAGGCGGACAAAATATCGTTCATCAATGGTGGTCAGTTAACGTCGGATTAATTAAGACATTAATGTCTGAGATACCTGTTTCAAAAGATTTGTAAGTTTCCATGTAGAAATATCATCTTCAAACCAGAGCGCATAAAAGTCCAGAACTGAAAGATGTCTTCACATTTCACACCAAGAATCGATAAAAAACCGACCAAGTGCGAGTCGGACTCGCCGAAAGGCGTTCCGTACCATCGTAGTAGAGCTTTATTTATTTTTTATTATTTGTTGTTATATTAGCGGCAACAAAAATACAGTCTGTGAAAATTTCAACTATCTACCTACCTATTAGTCCACCTATCTGTCTGTCGACTTATCTGTGGGTCACAGACAGATGGACGGACAGCGGAGGCCTAGTAATAGGGTTCGGTTTATTACCCTTCAGGTACGGAACCCTCGGGCCTATGGACGGTGAGCTACGTGCTAGCTCGCTGCGCCCACCTCAAAGAGATGCCAGTAGGAAGGAAGGGTTTCGCAAGGGCCGAAGCCTGTCGAGGCTGCGGGTCTGTCCGAAAGAGATACCGTGGCCCCGGAACATAAAGGGCGAGGAAGGAAGGGTTTTAGTAAGTAAAAGTATGACACTACCTTCCGCTCCGCCCAGAGCGGGTGGAGTCATTTGGTGATTTCCCAACCGGAAAAAAAGATACAGAACCCTAAAACAGACACGACTACAACAATAACTTATTGCATACTTCAATAAGTACTATATTGTCATTTTCGGTACACAATACGAAGTTAAATTGCTGTTTTATTGCTCCCGTGTGAATCGTGCAGGCCTTGAATGGTGCCCGCCGTGATCGACAGACGCGGGCGCATTCAAAAGCACAATGCACCATTTTGGGATGTATTTTACGTAAATATATGGCCATGTGTCGGAGTCAATCTCGTTACGGCAAGTAATTTTGGCTGCGACTGTATTTCTTTTGCGGAGCTGTAAGTCTTTATGAAGACTTTTTTATGCGGTTGTTTAAAATAGATGATAAATTGAGATAAGTATTGAAAAAAAATCCAGTTGGATGTTTAATGTACAATAAGTATGTATTTACAAACAAAAAGAGTTTATGTAGTATACCAACTACCAGGTGTCCACGACACAAGCCTTGTTGCTTAGTGTGGCACAAGATGGCGCTGTGTGTAATGTCCAGCGATTTTTATTTATTTATTCGGAGTGATTCCCGAGATTCTAAGAGAACCTTGTGAAGTTTCGTAAAGTCTAAATGGGACACCATGATGGCATGGAGTATACTGCTGTTCTTTTTAACCGACTTCAATAAGGAGGATGTTCTCATTTCGAAGGATTCTTTTTTTATGTATATTCTCCGATTACTCGAAGATGGCTGGACCGATTTGGACTTTTTTTATTTCGTTTGAAAGGGTATACTTCCCAGGTGGCCCCATGATCATCAAATCAGGATCTGATGATGGGATGCTAGAGAAATAAAGAGAACTCTTCAAATTGTATGGGCACACTTGAAGCGATTACCCAATTCGCTTCAATTCAAATCGTTTTCGATACAGCACTTTCGGAGTGGTCTCATTTCAATTTGGTAAAGAACTTCGGAGATAGGCAACGGAACTCCTCAATAAATGATAGCAAATGAACTGGGATTGCTGAAATTTCATGTCTGTCTATTGTTTACACCAGTTCATAACAGAACATCACGCCGGTAAGTGAAAAATAAAAACGTTTTTAATTCGTTTTTATTGAAGTGAAAGTTACTTTAGGCGCGATGAGCACTATTTGGGTGAACAAAAATCATGAAACTCGCGTGACCGTCACCTAACGCTTCGTAGCACTCGTAGCTGATCTGCTACGGCGTAGCACCAGGCACAACCCGTAGCAGATATAACTATGTTTATAATAAAACAAAATAAATAAATAAATATCGCTGGATAATTTACACACAGCGCAATCTAATGCCACACTAAGCAACGAGGCTTGTGTCGTGGACACCAGATAGTTGATATCTTCTATATACTTATAATAAATCTGTAGAGAGGTCAATTCTGTACATGAAATATATTTACAAAATAACTATCGGGGGGTGATTAGTGATCGATACTGATGCCAAAAATTCAATCAGTAAAATTTTTGTCTGTCTGTCTGTCTGTCTGTCTGTCTGTCTGTATGTTATTTATAGAAAAAAAAACTACTCGACGGATTTTAACGAAACTTGGTACAATTATTCTACATACTCCTGAGCAGGTAATAGTATACTTTTCATCACGCTACCATTAATAGGAGCAGAGCAGTGAAAGGAAATGTTGGGAAAACGGGAGAAGTTACTTGGTTTTTTTAGCTTCCGTCGCGTGTGCAGCCTTAATGGTTAAAGCTACATAGAAATCATGTATAACGGAAATATTCCACATAAAATTATATAAAAAATATCCCAAGACAGCATATGTCTATCTTTTATAGTTGACTCACAATAACACGTGTAACTCCCGATAGCTTAGCAGTTCGGAGATTTGTTATTATTATATTTGTTTACTCTTACGTTTATAATATTCTCACTCAACCCCAATTTTGAAACTTCACGCGGGCGAAGCCGCTGGCAGAAGCTAGTACTACATATAACCTTTTTTTTTTGTTTGTAAATACATACTTATTATACATATAAACATCCATGACTCGGAAACAAAAATGTCCGTGCTCATCACACAAACATTTGCTCCCACCAGGATTCGAACCCGGGACCCAAAGAACGTCGTCAAACACACACACATAATAACTTAGTTTTCACTTCATCAGCAGTCCCCGAAGATTGTTTTTTTTTTGCACGCCAATGTTTTTGCTTTATTCTAAAGCATTTATAAAATACACAAACTTCAAACTAAAAGTAGGTATTGACTTTTACTATTGTTAAATTATTTATTTTACTTTCATTCTAAGAAAGCTTATTAAACATGATCACTTTCTCACGTCAATTTATCACAGATATATCTGAAATCGCTACCGGTATTAAAATTACCGGTAAAAGACCCGTACCGTGTTTAATCCGACGATGTAACATACAAGGCAATCTTTCATAGCGGTCTACCGAGTTCACCGAGGGTCGACCACTTTCAACCTTATTACTTAGAACATAGGGGTGGAAAGTGGTAGACCGTTAGATAAGTCGGTAGTACTTATAAACATTAGTGTAACGAGAGGCGATGTGTCTTGTCCGTCATTAGGACAAACGGACAGACAAACAAACAATATTGATGGAGCGACCTTGTCCGGCTAAATAAGAATGGACTGTTGCTTAAGGCGACGACATCAGCTAAATAAGCAACTCTATTTGTGGTGGTTCAAACTTCGTTTGAAATTCTGTTAGAATAAAGTTCTAATTAGCTTGCACTACAAAGTGGTTGTTACTTCAGTCACTGCGGGCCGAATAGTGCGAAATGAGTATTTTCGATCGATTTAAAATGAGAACTTAACTATTTAATAATAAATAATCCATCACTAGATGTAGTTTAGCATTTCAAATTTTATGTTATATTTTTAAATATAATTATCATTGTCAATAAATGGCTAAACTGCTTTGAAAGAAAATTAAGAGGTATGTTTGAAGATTTTTTTGGTGCATTAAAGTTTGTCAAATTATGTTTTGAGTTCCATCAGTGTATGCAAAAAGGACTTCAAAATATAAAGTATTTTTTATTTGTCGAAATTATTTACAGTTTTAGAGATACACTGCTTTTAATAACCGCCGTTTGGACCGTTTTCAAGAAACCTCCGCCTTAATGATGCTACCGTGAACTAAATGAATTGGTGCCTACCAAACGGTGACTAATGCACGTTTTTATGAACACTAGGTGCCAACAATATGACAATGACATCTGAATGAGAATAAACGAAAGTCGAAACTAAATTAAGGCCTAGACCGTAGGTATTAAGCAAAAACTGACACATCAAGCTATGCATGTTCAGCATAACATGGCTCGCGTTGTATAGATTTCCCATAAAATGAGAGATCCAATTATACTGGTTTTGTTAAGTTTGATTGGTCATCGTGCGTATATAGAAAAGATCTGTATGTAAGTAGGTCCCGTCACGTAAAAAGAACCCTGGCCGATCAAGTAAATTTTCTCGTTTTTTTTTTAATTCCAGCATATTCCAAAGTACCTATCAGCTACTAAAGTTCTATTTTCAAAGTGCTAGTAAAGTACCTATTGCGATTCTACAATAAAACAATTAAGTACGAAACAATAGACATGACGATTGACGACAGTATCAAAAAAATGCAAATTGCAAAATGTAAATTTTGTAACTGACGGCAGTTCGAGTATTGGAAATTATTAACGGACACGTATTTTTTCCCTTTTTGTAAATCAATGAATATTGACAGAGATAAAACGCATCAAAACTCGGGAGTCGTGACGTTGTTGTTTTTGCATAAAAAATAATATTTGTACGCCATGTTATGGCAGGATATGCTGGAACCAAGATTGTAACATCTATTTTGTACCATGTTCTAACAAATAAACATTTTTGATTTGATTTGATTTGATTTAAAAATTATACCATGGCGTGACGTATTGAGAATTTTAAAAGTTTTCTTTTATGTAATTCGCCTTGTTTCTTTTGTATATCTTTTTTTTTTTTTTTTTTTTTTTTATAAATAAATAAATAAATATCGCTGGACATTAACACACAGCGCCACCTAGTACCACACTAAGCAAAGCTTGTATCGTGGACACTAGATAGTTCATATACTACATATATATACTTTTTTGTTTGTAAATACATACTTAACATACATATAAACATCCATGACTCTGAAACAAATGTCCATGCTCATCACACAAACATTTGCTCCTACCGGGATTCGAACCCAGGACCCTATGAACGTAAGGCAGCGTCACTACCACTACGCCATTCGAGTCGTCAAAATCTTTGAGTAATGTATTTTGATTTGTTTAGATAGTTTACCCTATCAAATTTACTGTATGTACCTACCTAGATTATAAGTTAATGATGTGGTCTCCTATAATTGGAAGCGCACACTTTTAATTCCCGTTTTCTGTATACTATAATGTAATTGTGTAGTTTCTGTTGGAGATCCAATAAATTAAAATAAAGCGTCGTATCTTCGTCAATTTTCATTTATGTAACAAAAGAAAAAATACGTGTAAATTATTTTTTGATTTTATTTTGTCGTCTACCCTATTAGCTTAAGTTAGGTAGGTACTTTAGAACGTGGCGGTAGCCATTCGCAGACACATCCCCTGCTCACAGTCACTCAGAGTTCTTTAAATGTGACGGACCTATAACTAAAGCTAGACGTAGTAGGTACAGTCGGTCAACGTAGTCTCTTTACTTATATTCTTAAACCAAAATCGCTTACACCGATGACCACATCTGCGAACCGCCCATTTTTGTGAGAACCAATAGTAGTCAAAACAAAACAAAACGAGAAAGATGTGACCAATAGCTGTTACAATGAAAAAATCACGGAATTTTTAAAAATGCAATGTTAAAAAAAAAACTGGCACTTTGTGATTTCTAACAATGATCACAAATGTCTGACCACCCTTTTTGCGAAAAGAACAAAGATAAATTTGTAATTTTATACATAACCGCTTCTAAAGTGGCCGAACGCCTGCATTGGCCGATAGTACCTACCTAACTATCCCAGTAAAAAAAATACTCGTAAGACTAGCAATGCTGACAATGCTGTGCTGCCAATCTGTTGGACACGCTACCAACATTCAAGAAAGTCAACAGCTTCTCCATTGGATACACTTGAGGTTACAATCTATATCCTGCAAAAAATCAATACACAGGCAGAGATATGTTTCTGCAATTAAATTATTCCCGTTAACATAACAAACAACAGGAAAATACGCGTGAGTTGGCTAGGAATTTTTGATTTCAGTAAAGTTACAGCAAATAATAAAAAAGCTGCAATTTTACTCAAATAGCCCTTCTAGTTTCCAGTTTTCCACTCAACAACTCGGAAAAATACCTAGAGAGGATAATAATAACGAATGCAGACAAATTAAACAAAATATGCGCGTTTTATGAACAAATTACACGGTCCGGTAATTGTTGATTATGAAATTAATTCATTGAAACATTTTAATTGTTTAATTTCGTACTAAACAGGAGTTTATTACACCCCAATGTAACAAACAGTAGGTAGGTATATTATAGTTGGCAAAACGAAACGGATAATGGTTTAATGAACATTGAGAGATGGGAATCCATACATATACCTACACCATCTCAACAGGAATGATGTAACTAAGATTTTGTAACAACATTATGATTTAAAAGAGTGTCCACTGAGTTTCTTGCCCGTTCTTCTCCATAGAGATCTACGCTATGGAATGGGCAACACACAGTACTTTAACAGTTTTTATGTCTTGTGACTGGGACTGCAGCTACATTTAATTTTCATCTTTGTTTCGACAATTTAAAAGTGCCTGTAACTGGCCTACTTGAAATAAATGCTTTGATTTTGATTTGGATTTTATTTACATACTAGCTTTTGCCAGCGGCTTCGCCCGCGTGAAGTTTGATAATTGTCCCATGGGATTTTACTACCGGGATAAAAAGTATATCCTATGTGTTAATCTAGGTTATAAACTGTCTGTGTGCAAAATTTCATTCAAATCCGTTCAGTAGTTTTTGCGTGAAAGAGTAACAAACATACATCCATCCTCACAAACTTTCGCATTTATAATATTAGTAGGAAGTAGGATAGGATAGGATAGGATTTAGCTTTACTAGCTTCTGCCCGCGACTTCGTACGCGGATCCAGTTGCTATTTTTTTTTAAATAAAATGTATCCTATGTTACTTCTAATATCTCCAAGAATATGTGTACAAAGTTTCATGATGATCGGTTGAGTAGTTTTCGCGTGAAAGCGTAACAAACAAACTTACATTCACATTTATATAGGTAATAGTAGGGATAGGGACAGGGAAGTAGGGATTATACTTAAGAGCCATTTCACAAAATGTAAGTGCTCAGGCCGTACTAATCGGTGCCGGCTTACGCATCGTAATTTATTCGAATTTACAGTGATTTTATTAAATTTATTATGTTTGATTCAACGAATTGATTTTAATGAAACTTTGGAATTAGTTTAGTAAAAAAGCATTGTTTATTTTTACATATTTTATTTAATGTAATTACGCTTCGTTCAAACCAAAAAATCACGATAAAATAGCGATATAAAACTTAAAAATTGCCCTAAGACTTTGTTTTTTTACTAGTGTATGTTATTAATTATCGAAATTTTAGTACATTATGTGTCGACAAAAGTATTTGTCTCATGCTTTGTGAATTTTTTCAAGTGAAATTTATAATTATTTATCGTAGATATATATAGGAGTCCGAAATTGACTCAGCGACGATTTTTCAGTAAACTAGTTGTCGGAGATTAATCACTACACTGTTAACAAATAAGTTTTTACAAATGTGTTACATGAAGTATCAATACGAAAGTCTAGTCTATTTTAAACATGTATTTAAAAATGCGAGAGTGTTATCTAAGATGGCAAATTAGGCGACTAAAACCTTAGATATTTGCGCGAAAACGTGAAATGGCTCTTAAATGCGAAAGTAACTCTATCTGTCTGTCTGTTTGGTACCTTTTCACGACTAAACGGCTGATTGGTTCGTAATGAAGTTTTTCAAGAAGACATTTCAACCTGGGCTACATGTTATCACACTAATAAGTTAACGGTGAGGAATATTGCATTTTGTCTTTAAGTGACGCAGACGAAGTTGCGTCGGTTAGCTTGTCATAAATTAAAGAAAAAAGGGCTGGATTACTCTATCTTGTCTACTATAAAAAACCTCTAACTAAGGAATATGGTTAAAGGCTAAAAAAATAACTTAAAATATCACGAAAAATATTCATTACTCAAAATACGCAGGTATACCTATTATGCAAGTCTGCAGTTCAGAAATTACCTCCAATTAGGTACATCCGAAATTAATACCAATTAAAATAATTATCGCAACACATTGCGAGCTGTATTTTTTTTAAACGTATCTACAACAAAAAAGTTCAGTATTTCTACATACATACATACCTACTGGGTACCTACATATAGAATGTTAAAGCATTCAATTACCAGTTGTACCAAATGGTTCAATCAATTGTCTTTATTACCAAATATTATGTCAATCAATAACAATGGTGAACAAACCTAATTGAAACGTGTTGGATTTTTTTGTAGGTAAAATACTGCAGTTGACTAGTGGCTTATATATTCAAGTTTTGCGGTAAATAGAGCAGGGCTTGTGCACTCACTGACCGCGCAATATGAGCCTTGAACGACTTCATTCAATAATGTAACTGGCCGAAGAACAAGACAAGTAAGACAACTGTTTGCGCACGATTTAAAATCTATTCAAAGACAAGAAATGAAAAGTAACTCTATGCCTATTAAAAAGCATAACTGTCATACGGAGACAGTGTTCTTATTTTGAAAAACTATTTTCTGATTCCTGAGAACACCTAACATGCTCTATAAGCCATGAATGAATGCACGTCTGGGAATAATATGCACCTAATTATACCATCATTATGGTCAGCCGGCGTTCATAATAATATGAAGATATAATAAATAAAAACAAACATCATAACTATATTATGTATTACGCTGTCAAGCTCACTACCAAAAAATGTACAGTAAGAACCGGACTCCTGCGCTTCATCCAAAGAGAACAACAGAACACAATGCTTACGCTTACATTTTCCCGTGACGAAAATTACTTGTGGAGAAGTCCCATTGTGTCCATTCAGCAATTGTGAAGATGTGCACTCACTGGCTCCTCACAAAACTGTCTGAAACTCTTTTGTCAACTAGCAACGTGGGCACGTAGCCTAAAATGCGCGCGAAATTTTAAAATTCGATTTATTGTAACTCTTTTAAAAAAAGAACTAGTAAACCGCGTTTAAAATTCAAATGCAAACGGCCGATCAAGTCCGAAGCTCGCAAGCGACTCGCGAATGGCGCGCCGCTCAGTATTAGCCACAGCTATGAACCACGGGGTCTATTGTGCTTGGGTACCTTGGTGGCAGACACGCGAACCCTCCTGTCTCGAGCGAAACCCATAGCTATACGGATAGCTTGGCCCCCAACTCCCCCGCTTTTAGCGAACGTTGAACTAGAATTTCGTGAACTTGACTAAACGAACTCTAGAAGTTGTTTGTAAACAAACTGGTATTGACTTAGAATGCAGTATTTTCATGTCTCAATAAATTGTGTCAACGTGGGCGTTTTGTTAGCTCGACTGTTTTTATTTGAAAGTCAAGCGTAGGTTGCTTTGCTTTACATAACACACAAATTACTTAACACTTCGAAACTGTATGGATAATCTCTTAAAAGTCGTATTAAGAATCAGCTATGAGTATTTATAGAATCAATATTCGATTTCTTACAACTAAACTGCATTAATTTACATGGAAACGTGAATTCCAATAGGTAAGCATCACTATAAGCACTTACCAATTCTTTTGCAGTTATAAACTGTTTTATTCTTACTGGCCAGTGCCCACCTATAAAATGGAATTTAAAAACATTCTATTCCAAATTAATCGATTCCCAACGGAATACAAATAACCAATTAATCACCGATAAAAATAGCGTTAAGTTTTTATTTCACACGCATTCTAGTTTTAAAATAATCAGTTAATTAGATCGTGGCCTAGAGCCGGCCGGCGAAAGTGCTAATGTCATTGACTTGTTATTATTAGTTTATAATGCAATCGCCGGACACTACACGTGTAGACATGTACTTAAGTGTTGTTTAGGATTAGGACAGTTAACAACCGATCCTAGAAAATGACTAGATTGGCCATACCAAGAACGATTCAAGTCATTTTCTAGGATCTTTGCTGTGTTTACTTTCATAAAATAATGCTGAACGAAGTACTGTCTCTAATATATGTGTGGAGATTTCCGTAGAAAACATTTGAAAAAGGAAGAAATGTGAATGGAAAACTTTGCAACTTATACCAAGGTCCTAATCTGATTTTTAACCATTCTCACGTTATATTTTAGTTTCTAGTATATATGTTATGGACCAAGTGATGAATAGGGCATTATACATAATGCTCGGTCATTATGAAAAATGGCCAATTTAAGAGTGCAATTTGATAATAACTATTCAAATAATCAAATTGACCAGGCATTATACATATTGTCCGTCACCTTTTGGGCAGTATAATACAAACATATGTAATTACTATTTTTTTATTGTTATTGTCATTCAACTTAAAAATCATTAAGGACTTCTACATTAAAAAGTCATATTAAAAATATTACATAAAACATATTAAAAAATCAAAAATTTTACAACATATCTAATATTGTTTTATAGAAATGACTTATTATTATCCTACCATATAATAATATCCTACTTATCCTACTCATCATCATCATATGACCAGCCTTTCCCCAACTATGTTGGGGTCGGCTTCCAGTCTAACCGGATGCAGAAGAATACCAGTGACCTCTACAAGCCAGTTAATACTGGGAATACGATACTACTTAGTAAGACTGGCGCACGAGCCTTTGCCTTTGCCTTTTTGGCTTGGCGACATCTACATTTTTCAGACTTCCAACCATTTTTAAGTCTCTGTCTTTGGAACATCTTCAGGCAAAATAAATCTTAATTTCGTAATTCAATGTTAACACACTCGCGTTGACACTGAGTTACGAAACTGAAACCCATCTGCGTCCGTCCATATTCGCTTATAATGCAAAACTAAACAAAAACAATAGCGCTTGAAGTCCGCCGCACGAGCCGCACACTGGATGGCGGTCTTTGATTGGTCAAAGCGTGCCACGCCATGCAAACCTCCCTCCCCGCCCTCACACCGCGTCCAATTTAGCTTTATTATCAAATTGCCCAATTATCATGTAGCAATATAATAATGACCGTGCCATGTGATAAATAATGAAGTTAAGATAGTATTAATCACTTAGCCCGATAGAGATAGCCATTATTTATAATGCTCGAACATTCTGTATAATGCCCGCATTAATCACCTGGTCCATAACATATACAAAGCATCACTGATATCGTAGGTTCTAATTCAGATTCACTCCACGATCTTCACAGTTCACAAACTTTTACATCGTTAATGTTAATAGGAGGCTTACTACACGTACCTTTTAACATAAAACAAAATCTAGCAGTTGTAATTTGCAAGAAGGGTGGCAAGGATAGCTAAATGGTTATCAAATTTAAAGAATTTGTATGAAACGAAGTTGAAACGCGTTGCATTTGACATTAACGATATTAAAAGCAAACACGATGAGATCATTTACATCTCATAAGCAATAACAATTATGAAACTGTAGGTGTAATTTTAGCCTGAATTTATAAGTCGCAGTTTTGGCGTTTCTTCTCTTGAGAGAGATACAGACTCAGGACGCAACCCAATATAGTAAAATATTAAACTTCATGCCATGCCAATAACAATCTGACAGTCTGGCCAGATTTTTATTCACCATCGACAAATAAAAAGCAGATATCGTCGAAATCTATCCTTCATAATACTAAACTTTATCTTTCAGCAAAAACTCCAGACCATTGTAAATTCGTATACAGGGTGAAATTGAATAGATGCGACAAATTTAAATATACAATAATACGTGTTGTCAAGAAAATTTATAAAATATCAAATGTAAAATTAAAAAAGAATTGATCAGTATTACGAAAACCGTTAAAATAATAAAAGTATCAAAAAATCTCGTCCGAATCATCGCAGTGCTCAATATAGCGGTCATTTACCTAATTTTGCCTTAATTTTTCTTATTTATTTTGCATATTACTGGAATACCGATAATAGGTACTTAAATAAAGATAATAACATCAATGGACCTTTTAAAAACGATAATCGCGTAAAATATAATCGGTTTAACGATTTAGATTGTAGAAAAAACAGTTTATAATTATTACTATGTTACTGTAACTGAAGCTCCAATTTCATTTTGTCGTATTAATTAAAATTCACCCTGTATATGCTGCTTTTTTTAAAGTTATTTCCAAACGCAGCTAAACTTTCTCCGTTTGATGTGTTTTGATAGAACATTGTCATTAGTTGCAGGCAGCACACATCGAGGGTGGAATCAGAGGGGTAGAATGCGACCCGAGACAATCTTGAAGCTAGAAAACATTTAAGGTGGCAAATAAATATTCTATTAAGAGAGAGTGGTGTATTATCACACCCAGTAATAGAGGTCAGATGCACCATAATTCTATGTCATCATCATTCTCAGCTCTTATCTCCATTTTTTTTTATTGTTTATTAAATAAAGAACAAAACAAAATATAAATATAGGAACATCACAAAAACCTCAATAGGTTTGTCCGGATGTTGATTTATTTGAGGTCTTGTTGTTCCATACTTTTATTTATTTATTTATTTAAATAACATGACAGACTCACAGCTAAAACAAACAGATCAAGGACAGTACAATAGTCTAAAAGCCAATTACAGGTCTCCACTTACAAAAATTAGAGAAAAAAAAGTATTATTTTACGGACCTTCACAGTAAGTTACTGTTTATATGCTACAGCAGAATTAATATGTTGCTCACACTGCTTATCAAACACCTCTTTCAGCCGTCGCCATGTTTAATACTGATATTGAGATGCATTCGGTTATACTAAACATAGCCGAAAACGCCGGTTGAACACCAAGCTAGAGAAAATGCTATTGTGAAGTAAATAATACTAGACGCAGAGAAAAGTGATGAAGCAAAAAGCCAATCGTATAAATATGATAAAATTCAAGATCGCAATTGACTATTTTATTTGGAAATTAATAGTCATGCTCTACGTATTGTAAAGAAAAATCATACAGTTTTTCTTTGAAAAGAGTTACATGCAATTTGTTTGTTTGTAGTTAAAGCTGGTAAGTAAGATGACATTCCTGTGGTATTGTCTGATTGTTGAAAACGGATTGTGCGTGCGCATTCAGTACAGTCTCATAATATGAGGCATTGTGAACAGCATGCTATTTTCAAACATGAGATCTACTTTAATTACAAACTTAAAACTTTCAAATTTTTGTCTTCCATGTACTGTGCAAAAGACTTAAACGTAAAAACTGCTGAGATGACGATCAATAGACAAGTATGGAAGACAAAGACTTGCTACGCCGACGACTAATAAATTGCGATAAGGGCAGGACAATGATGATGATGATGATCCATAGATATAATTATATTTCTATGATGATGATAATTTATTTATTTAAAATTATGTAAATAACACCTTAACAGCTATAACGCCAATGCGATGTTACTACCAAGATACACATACCTCTAACTCACTTACAAATAAAAAAGTAAAAAAAATAACAATTAACAGACTTACATTAATAAATAAGAAATGCCTTATAACAATCATCTTTATATATTCTCAATGCACTTCAGTGCGACTCCTGTGAGCTGCATCAGACTGCAGTGAAATATTTAATGTACATTATATAGTTCATTCCACTAATATCCATTTTAAGGCGACTACATGAGCTAAACGCGAGTATTATAATGCCTTAAAAGTATATGATTTACTGCAATAAACAAAACCAGAAAAATATATGATATTCTTCAGGATATATGCTAGTATGATAGTGTTTTGAAAACATAATACAATTAAATTTTTTCGATAAAAAGAAATAACGAACTTATCTCTAAAAAACTTTTAACGACTAAAAACCATACTAAAATACATGCGATCGTTCTGATTTTTTGGCAAATAATTCTGCAAGCAACACATTAGCATCATAGTCTTTTAATTTTTTAGTCCAATGAATAGATTTTTTGTAAATCGATCGAAACCACTCATTTCGCACTATTTGGCCCGCAGTGACTGACCGAACAACCACTTTGTAGTGCAGCTTGCACTACAAAGTGGTTGTGCAAGCTGCACTACAAAGTGGTTGTGGAGTGAACTTTATTCTAACAGTATTTCAAAGGAACTTGGAACCACCACAAATAGAGTTGCTAATTTAGCTCATGTAGTCGCCTTAAACTTATACTGTCAAAAACGAGATATCTTCGGCTGATTTCATCAACGTCAAATAACTTGTATCATTCGCATTAACTTGACCTCCGACAGTTTTATTATGGAAAAAAACAATGCTTTTAATTGGTCGAAAACTTCTTTTCCTTTTCGTAGCTCTATAAATAAATTCTTAACTCCTATTGTAAACTGCCCCGATTGCACTTCCTCCATGCACCCGTATCTTATCGATCCGGGGGGGTCTTATCAACTAAATGAGGGGTAGCTTCCAAAATAGGGGTGTTATACGGCGTTGAATAAAGTATTATGTAAGTACCTAGAGCTATACGTTTCGATTTTTAGAAAGCTTGGGGTGTCCCTGTCAATCGAATTTTCCTTTTTGTTTTCTATTTTCAAGGGTACTTGTTCAGAAGTACTTCATGTAGATTTCGTTTTACAAGGAGGTACTTTGGTAATAATTACATTGATTACCAAAGTCTGCATCATGCGTCCCGGAGGCGAGGAGGGTATTATGTGGTGAGGACCCTCCGGTCTCTAAATAAAGTCCATATTAATACATAAAACCGGCCAAGAGCGTGTCGGGCCACGCTCAGTGTAGGGTTCCGTAGTTTCCCGTCCGTCACAAGAAGTGTTCAATCCAATCCGATTTTAACAATTCTTTTTTTATTTGTAAAAATATACGTTCAGGATAATAAAAAATGTAAACGAAGTTAAAAAAAATGCTTGCATATACGATTATACTACAAACTTAGTCCAGAAATTATAATTATAACTTTTTGTCTTTTTTGTACAAAAACTGTTGTTTCCATCCAAGTTCAAAATGATTTTCCTAGAAAGTCCTTATAAAGCTCTACTTTTCTGTTTTTTTTTTCATATTTTCTAAACTTATGGTTCAAAAGTTAGAGGGGGACACACACATTGTTTTTTACTTTTGGAGCGATTATTTCCGAAGTTATTGACAATATAAAAAATGATTTTCGTAAACTCTTATTCATTTTTAAATACCTTTCCAACAATATATCACACGTTAGGGTTGAAATTAAAAAAATCACTTCCCACTTTACATATAGAGCCCCCCTATTATATGTAAAGTGGGAAGTGAACCCTAATAAAACATTTTTTTTAAACGTTTAGTTTACCACTTTGTCGGCGAGATTGATACACATATTGGTACCAAATTTCAGCTTTCTAGTGCTAACGGTCACAGAGATTAAGCGAGGACGGACAGACGGACGGACAGACCGACATGGCGAAACTATAAGGGTTCCTAGTTGACTACGGAACCCTAAAAATATAGATGTCTCTACGTATCCTTGCCTACAGTAACAGGAATTTTACACAAAACAAAATAGGGTGCCTTAAAACTTTATATAAACTAGTTAGTTAGGTATCGCACTCAATCTTCGCAATCATCTAGGTACAAACCCCCAGCTTATTGAAAAGGAACGATTTCAACGGCGTATTAGCTAAAATCTAATAGAATTAAAACCTTTTTAAAACAACTTGCAATGTGACTTAAACAGTCTTAAAGAATTAACGTCAACTGAAAATCCGGTTTAACACCTGTAGGTAATCAGAGTCAACTTCTGGCACCTGTCCAAATTAACACTAATTACGATTCTAAACAGGTGAAAGTACTAATTAGCATAAAGGATTACGTTGCCAAAACATAAGTGGTTTTTAATTCCTTAAAAGGATTCTAAATTAAGAACGATGTTTTAACAGAGCAGATGGTCCCGAATTGGTTCTCTTCAATCAGAATCTTTAAAACAAGTGAATTGCATTAAGGAGACAAGGCATTGGGCAGGTTGGTAACAGCTGTGGTTGTCAGACAACCACAAGGAGGTAACATTTCTATTTAGGTATATTCAGAGCCAGACAGCTGCGATACACTATTGCGGTTTGGATTTCGGAACTCTAAAATTGAGCCGGTATTAAAGTCTTAGGTACCTACTTCAGTGAGTTGTCTTGTATTCAGCTGCTTATAATGGAAACCGACTCCAACATACGAGTACTTGGCTAGACAGATGATGATGATGATGATGATGAAGACTTGTATGATATGAATGATGTCACTGAATTATACAAAATGAGGCCCAAAAGTTCCGACCGCGAACTGGAAGACGTTGCTTTGGTAGGCATTCCCCGCCCCACCAGAGCGTGGACACGGGCGATGGGGCCAACAGGATTCACCATATAAATTAATACCAAGAAACTTTTCTATTTGACTACACAAATTATAAAATTTGGTCAACAAGATCAGTTGACGATTCAAAAATTCGCCTTACATAGGCGAATTATTTGAATCGTCAACTGATACCGTGTTACTGTAGTTTACTAAAGAACCCTACTAGGTAGACCGATGACCTGACCCCGTATTCCCCGTTTTTCCGATTCGACAACTCGTATATTATCTGTCTTCTTCTGGCATTACGAAAACGACCGAGAAAGATATACGACTTTCCGAATCGGAAGCGAGTCGAATGGTTGTGAATAAGGGGCCTGGTGAACGTTGCTGCTGGATGCGTATGCGTGGTGCACGGGGCCAGTCAACGTGGTGACACTTGGGGGAGGCTCCTATGTATGTACAGCAGTGTTCGTCTTTCGGCTGAAATGATGGACGGTACAAAATAAACAACAGTAGGTTGTATTTCCTACACCTGATAAACATAAAATTACCTATAGTTTATCACTAACCTCGTCGCTTTTCCATTCATAAAATAACCACTCTAAAGAATGCAAGACCGTCAGCAAATAATCTCACAAGAATCTGTGTTAAACACATTATAATTACTTACAAGCAACTAGGTAACGTAACGACTGACAACAGTAATTATCTGTTAAATGCAGTAAATAAGAGTGTATTTACTGCATCAAAAAGCCGCAACAAATCATAATTGCTACTACAGAGCAGTTTATACTAGCCATTACTAAGTAACCAGCATTAAATTGAGTAAAATGTTACAAAGTTTACTTATAGATACAGACAGCAACACGTCATTGTTCTAAACCAGGATAAGTAGGCCTCTTACAACCGTTTTCTATAACTTACGAGTAACTGTTGGTTTCATCCGTAAGTGTCGATGTTTTTATAAACAAAGAATGTACTATCCGTGTCCTACCCGTCGCTTGATTCACGGGAAAATCAGCTAAAAACGGAAAAATAGCTTTACTGTGATGTTTTGTTTCTAATCATCCGTAACCTAAACGTCAATCAGACAGAGGTAGCTACCTACCGATACCTATTAGTAAGTTATTGAAAATTACCGTTAACGTTACTCCGAAATAACAATCAACTGACATACAACTACTCAAGGCTCTATTGCTACTCGACGACGCAATAGGAGTGCGACAGTGGTTTTTAGTAATGACATTATTGTATCGCTGGATACGGTTCGATAGTCGGTTCAATATCAAGGTTGTAGTACTCGAAGATTTTTTTTGTTATAAAATAATTATATCTAGTTGATTTTAGGTGCGTAAACAAATGAGACGCTGTGTTTTACTACTTCAGGCGTGAATTAGGGATTTCCTATTCTCCTCCGGCTTGCGTAACTATTTCTTTTTTTTATAAATCATTTTGCTTTTTCCAAATTGAGCAAAAGTGAGTTTTCCAGTCTGCCGAATGTGTATTTTCTCCTGGCCAGTCGCATAAATACGCGTCTGCCTCCTTTAACCTCTTGTATGCCGTAATTATAGACACAATTAAAAAGCCATTTTGTCTTGTGTGGATCCACGTTCATACGAAGGGTTAAGTTTTCGAGCAACCATTTTCACCTTCTTTTCTCAAATAAAGCCTTGTTTGTTAGGCATTACCACACTCGTGTGATGCTATTAAGAAACTCGCCTTCGGCTCGTTTCTTAAACCCACACTTGTGTTGTAATGCCCTTCATTATGCACAGTCGCATAAACTACTATTGTCGCATTATATCAAATTTGACGCCTGGTCCTTTAAAACCGACAGGACACAAATAAGGCATTATTTGACATGAACACTCCGGCAGATATCATAAATGCAGCGACGAATGCAACTATTTGCTTCTGTAATGTTCAATTTATTTTTTATTGCATTACACTGGTAACAATGCTGGTCATTTCCCTATGGTTCCTGAACCCATCATAGAGCCCTTATGATATTTGGGTAGATAAAGTAGTGTATGCAACTATACATAATTAGGCATTACGCACAGTCGCATAAACTACTATTATGTCCCCAGAGGAAGACAAAACCGTTTCGCATGTCACGGACTCACGGTGGTGTATCTTTAGTGTGAATCCTTCTATTTCATAGACATCTACGATAAAATGATTCTATAACCCAGTTGCTAATACGCAATCAATAATCACGCCGAATACAGGAACCTATAGTAGTATCTTGACTAGGGCCCTGGTACATCAGGAACCGCAAGCAAATAGAAAGGAAGACGAAGAAATACAACAGACCGAAACACCCGTGGCAACCACAAAGAAAAAAGTCACAACTTCAAAACAGGGTATCAAGAAAAGCATAAATAAAACAAACCAAAACAAAAATGATGATATTTTAGAGCAGCGGGTAGATGAAGAATGTTCTTTATCACAGAAATATGAGGAAAGTACGAAGCGAAGCGAACTACTTTACAAATATGAGTGGAAGAAAATATGGGAAAAAATTAAAAGTATTATCAAATCCGAAAGTCAATTTGAAGAAAAAATTATGTCTTTGTTTAAAATCATTTGTGAGACACTTAAAAATTTTGTAATGAAGTTAATATTAGGGGAAGAAATTTGGAATAACATAAATTGTTTTAGTAATGGATAGTTTACAAAAAATAATTAAGTTGAACTTATTTCAATGGAATTCGCAAAGTTTACGTCCTAAACTTGTATCCTTTTCAGAACTTTTAATTCGAGAGAATATACACATCGCAATTATTAGCGAAACATGGTTTGACTGTGAAGTTGGTGTTAATATTAGCGGGTTTAATGTGTATAGGAATGATAGATGTGACGGTTACGGTGGTGTCGCTTTGTTGGTACACAAGTCGGTACAATCTCAACTAGTGTCATCAAATATTAACAATGTGGGTATCGAAATGGTTTGTGTTAAGTTATTAAATTGCAAGGACTTAGAATATGTAGTGTCGATTTACTGTCCTTCGTCCGTACAAACACAATCGTCTGACTGGAATGCTATATTCTCATACTTTCCGAATAAAACAATAATAGCAGGTGATTTTAACGGACACCACACCAATTGGTCTGTTAAGTCAGATATTCGAGGTACACAAATAATGGATGCGGCGCTAGATAACGATTTTATTTCTATAAACAACGGCCAAGCGACCCGGGTTAAATTAGTGAATGGAAATTTACAACAGACTTCACCTGATGTATCATTTATCTCTTCTGATGTTGCAATAAAATTCGGCTGGCAGATATTTAATGAAAATTTGGGTAGTGACCACCTTATTATTAAAATGACGGCAAACGTATGGACCACCGTTCATATACATAAAAAACGAAATTTTAAAAAAGCTAACTGGGTAGATTATCGCGAAACGGTTTCTGAAAGAATTTTAGAATTTAAGGAAATAACTGTTAATGTCCAACAAATGTATGATTTTTTTATAAAAACTATAGAATACGCGGCTAATAAGCATATACCATATTATAAATTTAGTGATCAGCCAGATAAAAAGTTTAAACCTAAGAATTATTGGACCCCTTATTTATCGCAATTAGTTGCACAACGAAGACTAGCCCTAGCCACTTTCCGTAAAAATCCCACCCCAGATAATTTAAATAAATTAGAAAAAATTACTTTAGAATCCCAAAAACTAATTAAAAAAGCTAGAAATCAGGGTTGGCAAAAATTCTGTAATTCAATTGATGAAGTTACTTCAGCCCCTGAGATGTGGCGTCGGATGAGGTGGATGAAGGGCTTTAAACATCAACGGCCATGTGTACCGGTTGAAAAACAAAATGAATTGTTACAAAACCTAACTCCGGATTACGTTTCTAGTTGTATGCCCTATTTTAGATCTAAAAATGAGGTTTTAGAAATTGATTTTAGTAGTCAAGAACTCGAAAATTGCTTAAAAAAAAAAGACACGGCTCCGGGGCACGACGCGATATCTTATTCAATTATTTATAATTTACCTGAAATAGGAAAACAGTTTTTACTTAAAATCTACAACCTTGTATTTTCACTCGGTATTGTTCCAGTCCAATGGCGTAATATTTTAATCATTCCCATTCCAAAATATTCAAATAATCTTAATTCAGACATTAAACTAAGACCCATTTCGTTAATATCTTGTATTTGTAAAACCTTCCACTTAATGATTTGTAAACGATTTGAATGGTTTGTAGAAAAGAACAAAGTACTATCTCCATATACGGTCGGATTTAGAAAGTCACAATCATCTTTAGATGCACTTTCTAGGCTGGTATCTTATATTCAAGTCGGATTTACTATAAATGCTCCTACAGTCGCATGCTTTTTGGATATAGAAAATGCCTACAACAATGTGTTAATTGAATCGGTTACTAAAGTATTAGATGAAATCCAAATTGGATCAAAATTTTGTGTCTACCTTTGGTCTTTTTTAAGTGAAAGACATTTAATCATTAAGTCTTATAATAGTCAAGGGTCTGAATGTAGGTGGACTAATAGAGGCCTAGCTCAAGGGGACCCGCTTTCCCCCCTTTTATTTAACTTGGTTACATACCAAATTTGTCATAAAATACACAATGTAATAATGTCACAATACGCTGACGACTTTGTCATTTACATTAGTAACAAAAAGATCTCAATTTGTGAACATGAGTTACAAGATGCCCTTAATTGTATTATAGCCTTATTGGGTGAGATTGGTCTGACTTTGTCGTCAACCAAATCTAATTATTGTGTTTACAGTAGGGGTCGAAGACGAATATTGCCAGCTTTGAAAGTGTATGGTCAACCATTAGGGATGGTAGAAGGTATTAAGTATTTAGGGCTTTGGGTTGATAGAAGTTTACATTGGAGAAAACATATTAATGAATTAATTGAAAAATGCTCAAAATATCTGAATGTATTAAAAGTATTAGCGGGTAGTTCATGGGGAATTCACACCAAACACATGCGAAGATTATATATTTCCGTCATAAGAAGTCGGATTGATTATGGTTGTTATTTGTATGATTCTGCTGCAAAGACACATGTTTCTAAATTGGATAAAGTACAGAATCAAGCCTTAAGAGTTGTAGGGGGCTTTATTAAAAGCTCACCAATTCATGTGATGGAAAGCGAATTACACATACCCCCACTGTTTTTGAGGCGGCAATATCTCTCTTATAAGCACATTCTGAAATCTCGATCATGGATAAATAATTTAAATATTAATATAATTCATGAATTAAGTTCTTTTATAAATAATAGTTATTGGGTAAATAAAAAGACCCCGTTGCTAGCTTCTACGCTTAACGAATTAAGTCAGCTGCATATTGTCTCCTCAGATGTTCTGAAAATGTTTACTCTCGATGTGTGGGTGTCCGCCATACAAACTAAAGGAGTTATTCAATGTGATCTAGAATATGTCAAACAATCAAAAAAATATTATGAACCTAATTTATTGGTAAATGAAGTGGTAGCAGAATTAAATAATAAATATAACGATTGGGATAAAATCTTCACGGACGGATCAAAAAATGTTAGTGGCTGTGGGGCAGCATTTTTTCATAAAAATTTAGAATTTAAAGCTAGCTTTAAAATCGATGCAAATACTTGTATAATGTCACTGGAACTCATTGCAATATACGAAGCAGTAGCTTATGTTCTTAATCAAAATTTACAAAAAGCAGTTATTTTTACCGACAGTAAAAGCGCTTTACAGCATGTAGCTCGATGCGCCTCTGGTTGCAGAGGTGCATCGATAGCTTACGACATTCTTAAAATTATGAACACTATTAATAAAGACGAAATTAGAATTATATTGCAATGGGTTCCAGCACACATAGGATTACGCGGCAACGAGGAGGCTGACCGGTTGGCAAAATTGGCAATTAACGCAGGGAATGAAGTCTCTTATCTACCTGATCACTGGGAATATGTCTCAAAAATCAAAGAGTCTTGTTATAATAAATGGAAAGATCATTTCAACGAGATTTCGAAAAAAAAAGGTATATGGTACAAAGTAATTCAGAGTGAACCTCCTCGCCTGCCCTGGTTTGATGACACTAATTTAAGTAGGAGTTACGTCAAAGTAGCTTTAAGACTGCGTTCTGGGCACTTTCCATCAGCAAAATTTGCTTTCCTAATGCGTAAGGCAGCATCCCCAAACTGCGAAGTATGCAACAAAATAGAGGACGTGCAACATTTGCTGATGGAATGCGTTAAAAACCAAAATAAAAGAAATTCATTGATTAGGGAATTTGGTTTAATTATTTTAGATCTTGGGCTTATTTTCACTATTTTAGCGAATCCTAAATCAAATGTTGCAAAAAAATTGTGTGGTCTAGTACAACAGCTTGATCAATGAATATCTAAATTTGCTAAATAATAAGTACGAGTATTATAAGAATATTTTTATTTTATGTTAATTTTAGTGGTGTAAGAGTAATGATAAGGTACAATAGGGTTGGCGTATCCATGTGGATAAAAACCCTCTATTAATTTTTAAGAAATAAAAAAAAAAAAAAAAAAAAAAAACCCAGTTCATATTTAGTTAGGTACACTAACGGCCACTTTGTATTCTAAATGGTTTAGTGTGACTTATTGTTTAGAAGCGCACGCGCACATCATTTATCCTATTTTGCTGCGGTCCAGTTGAATAGACATTGAGTAGTGGTCATATATTCTTGACTGTATAATTTTTAAACTCGGCTGGGTACCCAATTGTATCCGAAATAAAAATTGGATATTCCTCTGAAACTTGAACTTGAACATATGTATACGTTACCTGTAACAGATGTAACGCTATCATATATACTTAGTTTATTTGTAATTGAGAGGAAGATAAGAAAAACCAAATAATTGAGGGTCTAGCGTAGTGGAGCTAGACCACCTGATAGACCGAGATCTATAAACGGTGCTTGGCACAAACCTAGGCTGAGCATAATTCTTGTCACTCTTTACAAGCGCCAAACCACTAATATAAGATAGGGATGGGGCAAGTATCAAAACACAAGCGCAAGACAGACACGGTAGGAAGTCGCAACCAAAACAACTCAAGCGATGTTTATAGATCTAAACCTTATAACCTTTCACCTAATTACGCAAACAGAAGCAACAGAGTAACACTTTCATATAATAGTAATTACTCATAAAACGTAATTGCCCATTATGAATGGGCAATTATGTAAGCCGTAATTATCACCTTATTATCTTTCACACTGTCCATCGTTTGTGTGACCTAATTATCGTACAACACTGCATAATAGTCATTAACAAATAACAATGTCGCCGGTATCTATACATATAGGTATGATTATGTTTTATAAAGATGCTCATTACTTTAGTGCAAGTAACCTCTGGCTATACTTTCTGGTCATCGGAACAGAAATGTGCATGCGATGCACGTGCTTGTATGTATGATGTACATTTGACATCTTCAGTAGTGGAATTTCTGTAGTGATTTATAACTCTCAATGTATTCTGAGTGGAAATTGCAATTACAAATATGTATGTGTTCATTGGATATTTTGTAACTCATGAACATTCCAAAAAGGTGTCACTGGATCATAAATTGAGAACAATGAGGTTCTACAGCCATAGATTTTAATTCAAGGTTGTGCAAAGCCGCCGAAAATGCCCTGGGCTAAAGGCAGAGACAGACGTCGAAATGTTGGGACAACTTCCCTTTTCACTTTCCCAGATTTTTTCCATCAAACTTTCCATCCCAACAACAAATCAACACCATCAGTGAAATCTCTCGATTATAGAAGCAAACAAACAAAAACTAGTGTGATATCGAGTTCGACTCAAACCTGACCGCACCGGTGAGAGTCCCTCGCAGTATGGCAAGCCACTTATCTCAGACGAATAAGGCGAGGCAACAAATTGTCGCCACTCAAATGGTTTTCACTTGCCGACTAGGGGGGCTTGTTCACATTTTGTGAACATAGAATGGAACATAACATCATATCATTACGCTTGTGTTCCCCCAAAGGCTTCTAAGACTTGCTTAACACACATACTGTAAACGGACCCTTACGACGCCGTCAACCAAAGATTTTGTAGTACATTAAACATAGGTACCATAGACAAGTGGAGACTGATTATTAATTTTAGTATTTATTCTTCTGTAAGTTTATCGAAGTCGTCAAACAAGCTTCATGTACATCGAACTGAGTAACTTTACACTAAAATTATTGTCTATCTACATAATTATACTGGGAAATGACTTCTTTTTGGGGTGAAAAATCACATTTTACGCTAGGACAAAAGGACTCAATGTAACGCCTTGAATGTGGTTGTGTGATAGAGACACTTCTACCTAATTTTCAGGAAACGGTTCTGAATATTGTAAAAAATTATAACGCCATGTGCGTTGTGTGTGTCAGCTATAAGCCAAGCAGCCTTGGATGGAATTATTTACGTATGAATGATGGGCAGTCGATAGGTGCGTAGTGCGGAAAAACGTGCACTTGAAAGGTTTCAGCGTATGGCTATGTATTTTCTCGAAGGAATTACTTAAAATATCTACCACTGACAGTCCAGACAATCGAGGTGAACCGGTATATGTAATATTTTTCTCCAAACAGGGAAATAAATCTTAAAAACAAGTAAGTAAGTACGTGTCCAGTGATCATACCAGTGCTCGGGTCACTGCTGAAAGCTAATAGTGGTAGAATACAGTGCTCGCTCCAGTGCTGAAAGCAAGTACTCGCTGCAGTGCTGGAAGCAAGAGCTCGCGCTAGGACTAGAAGCAAGATGAGCATCGTATCCCTACTCTTTATTCCCTTAAAGAAGACAAATTTTCAAGTCACACTAATTTCTTCGTCTCAATCGAATCTACACGCCTGCCGCAGTAGTCGGTGTAAATTCTACGCAAAAATCACATTAAACTACATCATAAACCTTTAAATTTACTTTTAGCCATTTTATAATGCGCCCCAATGCGTCCCGACACACGCTCGCTGGTGTAAGCGTTCTTTATCGCAGGATACCGTCTAGATACCAATAGCATCAGCTGATTCAACCCTTTAACACGATAAGTTAACGATTTGTCAAGGTTGTCAAGAAGTAAGGCTTGATGAAGCAGCTCAGTAGGCGTTGAGTCTATTCATGAGAACACGTACCTCCTTTGTACCAAAGCGTCGGGTAATTTGAGCAGGGCTGTCGATTACTTACCTATATGAATAATTCATACGTATTTAACTATTATTTTATTACTGCTTTTCTCAGGCCAAGATTAGGGCTGACACACTGCTGTGTTATCATTATATTTGTCACCGTTAAATTGTCAAACACGTTCTATTACAATATAGGTAACGTGTTTCTCTCTAGCGATATTGTAATATCTCGAATTATTGTCAACTGAACATACGGAAGTATCTCTGCCCCTATAATCGGGACTTGGGGCACCCCCCCGTTAGGTTAGTTAGGTTCCTTTAAACCCTGCACTCGGAAATAGGGGCCCCGCGAAGCGGGGCTACGTCAACTACGCTTTTTAGGGGAATATAAAGTGCTTAAAGTTTAGGTTATATCAATCGGTATTTCTCAGAAATGGTACAGTATCTTTTCATGAGAGTGGTACCACTGGGCAAGGGGGACCCCTCTTTCCCTCCACACCGCGTGAGTTGACTACCATCGCAACCATTTCACGAAAAATAATGCGTTTTATTGTTAGCAGTATGTTCGTTTGACAATAATTCGAGAGTTTACAATATAGTTAGAGATATTACAATATAACGTATTTGACAATTTTACGGTGACATATACAAGCATATTCTTATTCTTGCACATAAAATAACAAATATGTAAATTTGTTACTTACACATAAAAAAAAAAGAATGATTTCATAGGTAATCGGTTTGCGTATCGTTTAGTGCTAGAATTTTTGTAAAAACTAATCATACTCATCGTCCGTATCAAAACGTTGCTTAACAAGATAGTTTATTCTCTGGCTGGGGTAAGAACTTTACTTACATAAGGAGTCACAGATGCTGCTGATCTTCAGGAAAGTATGTTCCTCGAGTCCCACATTCATATTACTTCGAATCCGTCTTAATATCTTTGGACTTAAACTCAGTTAATAACAGTTATCTGATTAAACTCATCATCATCAACAGCCTATTAATGCTGGGACAGGCCTCCTCTCTATGAGAGGGATTGGGCTATAATCTACCACGCGGGCCCAGTGCGGATTGGTAGATGTCACATGTCTTCGATTTTTTGGTTCTAGGACATGCCGGTTTCCTCATGATGTTTTCCTTCACCGTTTTGAGAGCAGCGGCGATAAAATAAATTACACAAAGTATTCGAACCCACGACTTACTGCTCGTAAGTCGGGACCGCCACCACTGGGCCACCGCTGCTGTCAGCAGACTGGTGATTAAACTGGTCAGCAGATATTAGGGGCACAAACATCTTAGTATCACTGTTACAAGAAGTATACCCCTTGCTCGTCTACTTACCGATTGCTCCCACAAAACTACTCGTAAATAACTAGCTCCTACAAACTTAATAACTAAAACTGCTTTTCAATTAATATTGCTGACACACATCACCCCTGCTGACGATACTTATATAATTAAATTGTTAATATAAAAGACAATAAAACATTATGTGTTTTATATGTTAATGTGACGCGTTAGTGTAAAAACGAACACTTGAGTTTAAGTTCTTAGATAAGGAATCTCTTATTTCTCTTACAACTCAATCATCAATACATTTCCAGATGCAGATCAAAAAATCAAAATCAAAGCATTTATTTCAAGTAGGCCAGTTACAGGCACTTTTGAATTGTCGAAACAAAAATGAACATTTAAAGTAGCTACAGTCCCAGTCACAAGACATAAAAACTGTGAAAGTACTGTAGTTGCCCATTCCCTAGCGTAGATCTCTATGGAGAAGAACGGGCAAGAAACTCCATGGACACTCTTTTAAATCAAAATATTGTTACAAAATCTTGGTTACATCATTCTTGTTGAGATGGTATATTATGTGAGAACAATGTAGGAAGATGTGCACGTTAAAAGTGTCCATAGCAAAACAAAAATAAAATACAACTCAAAAACAAAATAATTAATTCAAATAAACCATGGCGACTCAGAGATGACCAGTCACAACTGACAGCGCCCGTTCACGAACATGACGCATGGATCAGCACCATTCAGCTCAACCATTTAGAAGGGAACTAAATGGTCCGACCCACGCGCCACCATCAGCGATACATTTGAGAGAGCATGACATACTCTCAACCGCCAGGGCACATTCAAGTCAAGAACTGCCGTAGGTTTCCAGTGAATGATAGCTTACTAGTACATAGTACTCACACAATATGGGCTACGCGATTATATAATACTAACATTGAATCTATACAATGCAAAGATAGTTAAGTACAAATACAATCTTCAGCAGCTCCAACAATACCATTTAATGCTATCAATTTTTGCGCCCCTGTCCATGTGGAGAAGGACCAGCATTAAGCCAAACATTTTTATCAGCGATATAATCGCTCAACTTGTAATATGCTTGTTTACATAGTGTGCGTTTAATTCATGTTTTAATTTTTTTCTCATTCCGTTCAAGAATACTTTGTGGAATTTTATTATAGCATCTCAAACAGTACCCCATGAAAGATGAGTCTACTTTAGCGAGTCTAAAGCCTGGCTGAACTAGTTGGTTCCTATTTCTAGTACTGTAATTGTGTCTGTCACCTCTTTTACCAAAAAGATGCAGATTTTTTCTGACGTACATGATGTTTTCGTAGATGTATTGGCAATGAACCGTCATGATGCCAATATCCTTAAATAGTTCCCTTAGAGAATCGCGCCTACGAAGATTGTATATGGCTCTGATGGCTCTTTTCTGCAGAATAAATATGGACTCAATATCAGCAGCCCGTCCCCAGAGCAAAATACCGTAAGACATTATACTATGAAAGTAACTGAAATAGACCAGTCTAGCGGTATCTACATCAGTGAATTGACGGATTTTTCTCATGGCATATGCTGCTGAACTTAAGCGCCCCGCAAGCGATGCTAAGTGAGACCCCCATTGTAGCCTTGAATCAAGCGTAAGCCCCAGGAAAACAGTTTTATCTACGAATTCGAGTTTCTCTTTATTCAATATTATCTCACAATCACTACTTATAACACTCGGTAAGGAAAATCTTATGCATTTAGTTTTCTTTTCATTTAATACCAAATTGTTTGCTGTGAACCAATTTTAGACCTGAAGAAGGGCGTTATTCACCTCATCTAGATTTTGGGCCCGTCTATTTATCTTAAAAATTAGGGAAGTGTCATCAGCAAATAACACCATATTATGTGGTTGGTTTTTCAATAAATAGGGTATATCATTTATATAGACTAGAAAAAGGAAAGGACCCAATATTGAGCCTTGCGGAACCCCCATTTTTACTTTCAAACCCTGTGAATTGACACCATTTAGGTATTTGAACATGCTGTTTTCTATCACTCAAATATGATTTTACCAGGCTAAGTGCAAGTTTACCCAGTCCGTCATGCTCCAGTTTCAAAAGTAATGTGTCGTGATTTACGCAGTCAAAAGCTTTGGAGAGATCACATAAAATTCCTATTGCGTCATGGAACTCTTCCCACGCAGCAAAAACGTGCTTTAATAAGGTTACACCGGCGTCAGTTGTACAACGTCCCTTGGTGAAACCATACTGTTGATCATGCAAGATTCTGTTGGTGTTAAAATGATAAAGCATTTGATTAAGCATTACTTTTTCAAAAACCTTGCTAGAAACTGGTAACACGGATACAGGTCTATAATTATTGGCATCTTTACTGTCCCCGGATTTGAAAAGAGGTATGACTACAGTATTTCATTAAATCTGGGAACACTCCTTGGTCTACACATGAATTAAAAATTAAAGCTAAGTACGGGGCTGTGGTCTCAAGTATAGATGTACAAACTTTGATATACATTCCCCATAAATCTTCGGTCAGTTTGATTTTAATTTGCCGGAAAGCTTTAATAACTGTTATAGGGTTAATGTGTTTAAATTTAAATTCAGACAAGCAGCCAGACACATTCGCCTAATTAAGCTAATTGATATTTCAGGTGAGGAATTAAGGGCCTCCGTAGTTTTTATTGGTATATCGGTAAAGAAATTTACAAATTCTTGAGCTACTTCCTGATTAGAGCAGACTGCTACCTATAAACACACGACTTGGGGATTGGCAGAAAACATAGAACCTACAAAGACTAACAAAGGCCTAAAATGGCCGCTTTAGCAGAATCATAATATGAAACACGTTAAAAAATTTAAATTCTCAAAATGGACTTTGTTAACCATGAAGTCCATTTTAATTTTTTAACGTGATTCATATAATGATTCCGCTAAAAAAATAAATAAAAAAAGCGGCCATTTTAGATCCCCTGTAACGATCTTAACATAATATTATATACATACGTACGTACTCCTTTTGCCTCGTCCACGTCCATTAGGGCATCAAGTCAGCTATTACATAAGTATCAGAATGGTCTATGTTCAAAGTTGTTGATTTTGACAAGTTTGGTAATCTATTAATACAATGGCATCATTATGACTTTCCAGTGGTCAACCACTCACACTCCATTGAAAGAAAGAGCATGGAATAGTAATCTTGTACATAATGACAAATGAATGATTGGTGCTTTTTACGAACTTCTTACTAAAGAAAAGGTTATAATATAAATTAAATGGCTAATGGAAATTATATCGCTGACAAAAATGCTTGGCTCAATGCTTGTCCTGCTCCACAAGGACAGGGGCGCAAAAATTGATAGCATTAAATGGTATTGTTGGAGCTGCTGAAGATTGTACAACTATCTTTGCATTTTATAGATTCAATCTATTTAGTATTGTATAAACGCATAGCCCTTAATGTGTGAGTACTATGTACTAAAAAGCTATCATTCACTGGAAACCTACTTTAGTTTTTGACTTGAATGTGCCCTGGCGGTTGAGAGTATGTCATGCTCACTCAAATGTCTCGCTGATGATGACGCGTGTGTCGGACCATTTAGTTCCCTTTAAAATGGTTGAGCTGAATGGTGCTGATCCATGCGTCATTTTCTTGAACGGACGCTGTCAGTTGTGACTGGTCATCTCTTAGTTGCCATGGCTTATTTGAATGAATTATTTTGTTTTTACTATGGACACTTTTAACGTGCACATCTTGCTACATTGTTCTCACATAATATACCATCTCAACATGAATGATGTAACCAGGATTTTGTAACAATAGTTTGATTTAAAAGAGTGTCCATGGAGTTTCTTGCCCGTTCTTCTCTATAAAGATCTACGTTAGGGAATGGGCAACTTGTGACTGGGACTGTAGCTTCATTTAATTTTCATCTCTGTTTCGACAATTCAAAAGTGCCTGTTATTAGCCTACTTGAAATAAATGATTTGATTTTGATTTTGATTTTGAAAGAGCTAACATAAAATAACCAACGTTCAAAATCCCTAAAATCGAAATACCTAATGTTTTTAAATACCTAAGCAACTAACACCTACCTACGAATTACCTATGTTTAAAATATTGATTGGACTCAATGGTGTCGATTCTGTTGTGCACAAACTAAACTTAATTTAGGCTATCCCTATCTTTTTCTCACTAATAAAACGAGAAAGAGACGGACGTAATTTAGAGCTGTCAAATTTAATTCGAACTAATATTTCCATACAAAAGAAGGGTGCACGTAAAAACATGTCGACTAAAAACACGGTGAAGCGCAAGGCATAAACTAGTTTGACATCTCTAACTTAATGCATAGCTATAGCCGTCCTTTTCTAGCACTGCATTTTAGTAAAAGATAGCAATAGTTTAAATTAAGTTTAGTTTGTGCACAACAGAATCGACACCAATATCTAATGTTTTAAATATCAATAGTTATTAGGTACACCTAAGTTTTATATCCTTTTATTTTATTCCCCTAAAAAGTGTACTTCGAACGTAAAATATAAATGTCATCATAATCCGTTTAGTTGTTTCTGCGTGAAAAAATAACAAACATTGATCCTCACTAACTCTCATTTCTAATATAGGGGTTTGAAGATTGCTGCACTAAACTCTCTTAATAAAACAACGTTGTTTAGGATAATTTCAAGAAAGTTTTTATTTGTTTGTAAACGTTAAACATCCAAGGAGACAATCTTACCGCTATCCCATCTATTCACTTTCTCTCCTAACAAATAAATAGCTCACAAATATATAATCAAAAACAATACTCTAGTATCACTATTTATTTATACAAAAGACATTTTATTTAAGAGTTCTTACAAATTATAAATAGGTACCATTGAATCTAACTTGCAGGTCAGTTGTTTTGACATTTTAAAAACTAAAACGGCAGTATTATCTTGATCATTAATGAAATAAACCTGCTTGCTGCTGTTTCCGTTAGATCGAATAGTAGTTTATGCAACTGTGCATAATGAAGGGCATTACAACACGAGTGTGGGTTTAACCCTTTTCCTGTCCCATGAGCCACATATGGTTCAGAGCGATTGTTTAACTATTGTTCCTTTTCGTGGACAGTGAATGTGTTAAGAAACGAGCCGAAGGCGAGTTTCTTAATAGCATCACACGAGTGTTGTAATGCCTAATTATGTATAGTTGCATACACTACTTTATCTACCCAAATATCATAAGGGCTCTATGATGGGTTCAGGAACCATAGGGAAATGACCTGCATTGTTACTTGGCCCTTGATTTTTGTGCCAACAGGTTATTAGTTGCATTCGTCGCTGCATTTACGATATCTGGCGGAGTATTCATGTCAATTTCTGAGTCACTATCACTCATTTTCGACAGAAATAAAGAACTTATCAGAAAATTTGTCTACTCGTAACTGGATTACTGGAAATAAAAAGCTAACGAACAAATGACAGCTCGAAATGGCGGCGTTTCGGATATCTGTCATTTTTTTTTAAATCATAGGCAAACGAACAAAGTCACTATTCTTGTGTCACTCGAGATCAAAATGTCGTGCGATTTATAATTAAAATCATACTGAATTGAGGTATTTTTTTTTTATCGATATCTGATTTAATGTAGGTGGTACTAGAATAGCACACTCACTTGAATTTGACACCTGTTCCATATTTAAAACTCATAACGCAACTGTTTTCAGTTGCGTTATGAGTTCATTACAGTTCCGTTTATTTCTGCAGGTTGGTAATGCTGGTCATTGCCTATGGTTTTTGAACGCATTAGAGAGGGTTTATGATATTTGGGTAGATAATAGTACATTATGGTACAAGTGTGTAATGTTGGTGATTACCGCTGAGGCGCCATTGAGACCCGAGCCGTTAGGCGAGGGGCTTAAGAAAGCCGAGGACGGTAATCATCAACACACACGTGTATCATACGACGTTTTTCAACACACTTGAGAATAAAATAATACTAAAATAGATATTTGTCCTTGGAGTTTTCAGGTAGGTAGTAAACTTTCCATGACGTTAAGGGCTGCACAACTTATATCGGGCGGTGTACAAAATAAATCATTTTATTCATAACTAGTACTTGTAGACATTTTTGAATGAATAAATAACTATAATTTCAACGGGTTATTGTGCATTCGTCACAAAGTAAATTCGTCATATTTTGAAAAATCCATACATTCAAAGTAAATTCGTCACATGTATAAAAAATATGTGTAAACTCGTCACAGGTTCATGAGGGTTATTGTAAAATTCTTTAAGTAGTGATAGCAAGCAAGTTTTTAGCGTTTGAAATTAAATATACTCCTGCACACGCCATCGTGCTCGCTCGTTCCCTGCTCAGTGACTCCTTTGACCTTGTCGATGCTTGTGGTGATCTGTTCCAAATGTGATTTGTGATAGGTGCGTCTTTGAAAAAATGGATCTTGATCAACCTGGTACAAGCTCGGGAAGCCATGGTGTAAGTATTTTGTTATTTAATGCTATTGTACAAATCATTACTATATGTATTATATTATCTATCTCTTAGATTTAATAAGGTACTATAGAGCGCTGGGCGCAGGATGAGTAGTTTTCATAATAAAAACATATTACTACTATTATGATTATTGACAGTTTTATCGACATTGTCTCCGCTTCAGGTTCGTGAAGTATATTAATTTTTTACCGCCACTCTAGACTTAGTTATATTTCCATATAAATTGAATTATTTCATGTATTTAGGATGATTGTGAATAAATATAAGAGTATTTTATAAATAATACTCTTGTATAGCTTACTTTCGACACGAGCACGAGAAACGAAAACAAAATGGCGGACGACGTGATCGGTTACACAGAATTTGAAGCTTTGTGAAAATAGATATGTTTTTAACTCAAATATTACAGAAAGATATCACTTGCCTATGAACTTTCATCAATAAATTATTTTTTTGTAAAGTTGATTTTAGTTTATTTCTAAATATATTCAATGTTTTGCTCGTTAATTAAAAAACGTTTATATTTTTTTCAGATCACTTTGACTAAAACAGAAAGACTGCCCTCTTTCTGTTTGACAGAAAGAGGGCAGCGTATGCTTGTAAGACATGGTCATACGTAAAATTTCCACAGTGAAACTAAGATTGGCACTGTATGGAGATGCACTAATCGTTCATGTAGTGCAAATATTAAAATTTCGGAGATTCATGACATCAGAATTTTGCATGAATCGGCCCACAAGTGTCAACCAAATATAGTGAAAACTGAAATTATAAAGGCAAGAAATCTTTGCAAGGAAGCAGCAGCCAACACTATCACACCTATGCCTCAAATGTATGAAGAAGCTTTACAATCCGCCAAGGATGAGTGATAGTATTTTTTACATAGTTTATATACTTATAAGTCTTACTATTTTTATATAGTTATAGACAAGTCAGCCACTCAGAATCTGTGATTTTTACTTAGGTTAAGAAAAAAAGTGATTATAACTTTACTGTGATGTAATTATTTTTCTTATGATTGTAATGTTGTTCGTAAATCAGCCACTCAAAATCTGTGATTTTTATGTAGCTTTTAGGTTATTTAAATACTTTAATTGTTTTTCTTGTTATTTGTAATGTTACGGGCATACCAGCCACTTGAGAACTATGATTTTTACGTAGATGTTAGGTTATTATATTTATTTATATTGTTGTAGGCAAGTCAGCAAGTCGAGATCTGTGATTCTTTATAAATGTTATGTTAAATTAAAAAAAAAAGATGGTTATTGCTGTTTTTTAACGTCTTTCTGTTGTTTATCTTATTATTGTTAAGTTTTAGTCAAATCGTTCACTCGAGAACTGTGATTGTTGTTATGTAGATGTAAGGTAAATTATTAAACTTGATGTGATTCTGAAAAATATACAACATTTTATTCTACTTCTTGTTTATTTTTTTTGCTATCGGTGCGAATAAAACCTATGTGACGAGTTTACAATAAAAAAAATAATATATTAGAAATTGTGGCAAATTTACACATACTTTTTTTCGTGACGAATTTACTTTGTGACGAATGTACAACAACCCATTTCAACAGTGAAAACAGTTGTGAATTTTTTTTCGCATTGGCGGGAATAATTAATCAGTTTTCCTATGCGCGCGCATCTAACAATGGCTATCGGCCATAGACTAAAAGAATGAGGTTTCTTTTTTTTGGCTTTTCGCGGAAAGCGTTTTAGCCATGTACGAAATAGGGAATTCAAAGTTTTATTTCAACAAAAGTTACATTTGAGTGAAAGTTTTATTTATTAAAAACTTATAAGTTGAAATTATCTATGTAGATACGAAGTTGCATGAAATGAGCAAGCAATAGGTAGATTAATTTATTGAACCTTTTTTAAGAACAAAGCAATTCAACCAATAAAAAAAAAACCTATAACTCACTTGTGAAAAATAGTAATGAAAAAGTCACAGTTTGATTACAGGTGTCATTATGTGCCTAATTGCGGTGAAATTAGAGCCACTTTATGAGCAAGTGTGTTGAAAAGTATATTATGTCACCGAAAAATTGTCAAACACGTTATATTACAATATAACGTGTTTCTCTCTAGCGATATTGTAAACTCTCGAACTATTGTCAACTGAACATACGGAAGTATCTCTGCCCCCATAATCGGGACTTGGGGCACCCCCCCGTTAGGTTAGTAAGGTTTCAACCCTGCAATCGGAAATAGGGGCCCCGCGAAGCGGGGCTCCGTCGACTACGCTTTTTAGGGGAATATAAAGTGTTTTAAGGTTATAGAGAGAAAGAAAGAAATGGAGAAATGGTACTTTCAGTATCTTTTCATGAGAGTGGTACCACTGGGCAAGGGGGAACCCTCCTTCCCTCCACACCGCGTGAGTTGACTACCATCGCATGCATTTCTCGAAAAGTAATGCGTTTTATTGTAAGCAGTATATTGGTTTGACAATAATTCGAGAGTTTACAATATCGCTAGAGATATGCAAATACAATAAATTACAATATAGCGTATTTGACAATTTTACGGTGCAGATACATATGATATATCCGATATAGCCGATTAGGCACTACTTACAGTCGAACGAAATGATTAAAAAACAAAACTTCAGTCGTCGAGCTATGAAAATTTAAGAATTCAAGACACATCAATAATTTGTAAGAACACATAACAAATGCCGGTTTTAAAATAAAGGATATTTCAACGAATATTTGGTATAGTGGGTACAAAGGTAAAATAGCTATCCTAAGTATAAATTAAAACAATTATATACCCTTAATCTATACAGAGCTATATTACTTTTTACATACACTTTAGTGACAGGGGATAAAATCGGTAATAATACAAGGAACATTGGATCTTGTGAGATTAAAAACTGCCTTATATAAATCCGTACATACAGTTAAGCCAGAAAAATACATGCGCTCCGGTAGGGTTCCGATTTGTTTTAAAAACTATGTCCATAAGAGATCTGAGGCCCTACTCCCCAACGCTTCGTCTGTATATTCGGATCTATCCGCGTCTCTCACTCGCACTCATCTGCAGACGTGCGCAAGAGAGACGTATCAATCTATACTAGTTTGTTTGTTTGTTTGTTGTTTTGGTTGAACGCGCTAATCTCAGGAACTACCGGGTCGAATTGAAAAAATATTTTTGCGTTGAATAGTCCATTTATCGAGGAAGGCTATAGGCTATATAACATCACGTTATGACCATAAGGAGCGGAACAGGAACGAAAAATGTTGCAAAAACGGGGTATTTTTTTCCTTTCGTTTTTCTCTCTTATGTGACGCAAACGAAGTTGCGTGGGTCAGCTAGTCCTAATATACGGGCGAAGCGTTAGGGTGTAGGGCTTCTGTTCCTACTTTAGTAAGTGCCAGCAAAGATCACAATAGTTGTCATTGAAACCCACCCACATGTATTAAAGTTAACTTACCTTTAAAATCCAAAAATAAGCTTGCTGAAGTCTTGAATCGTCATCTTCAACAGTTTTTCGAATCCAAAAATAAGCTTGCTGAAGTCTTGAATCGTCATCTTCAACAGTTTTTCGAATGAAATCGATACATCGTTCACTTGTTTTCGTTCTTAGGAAGAGATATTAGGGAAAGGGCGATGATCACTATTACGATCTTGACTGGCACTTATAGAACATTGTTTTAAAATAGCGTATTCTAGATAAAAATGTTTGTAATTTAGTATTTTGAGTTTCAATATGGCTTTCATCTTAAATTAGTTATAGCCACAACACATTATAAATCTAGCTATCACTATGCTATGTATTATGCATTGTTTTTCGTTTTTGTTTGAAAAAAGAAGTTCTACAGCATTTCAAAAAAACATTTTTATTGACAGTTCTTAAAAAAAAAAAAACAAAACCGTACAAGTAACCACAAACTGTAACATTTTCTCATTCTATTTTGAACTTAATACACAACAAGTTATGGTTTATAATCATTTTGCGAAATATGACAGATTGTGGTAGCTTGATGTGCTGGCAACTGTACATAACATAAACCGAATAGAAATGCATGCAAAAGCTTGTACGTTCAAATATCCACTGAGGTACATCAAAACACAGGCATACTACACCGTTTTCAAATTTCAACCAAAATATTGTTAAGTTTGTTTTGTTTTTATCAGAGTAGGTACTTCATTTCGCAACACTCACTTCAATTTTACAATAATTTATAAGTAGTTGTAAATCTGGTATGTCACATTTATGATTTAAAGCTACAATTTCATATTGAGTATTCAATGTACTTACAATACATACCTAGGACATATTTGACACTAGGTACATGTTTAATATAATATAAAAAAGTATAAAGGACTCTAACACTAATATACAAAAGGTTCAAAATCATTTCGTTTTCTGAAACCACTTTCAGAAACTGCGACGTTACATAAAGCAATATTATGTCTAATTCTAAAACAATGAAAATACCTTAGAGCTTTGAGAAAACTCCTACGGTAGAAAACTGTAGATATATTATGTTTGTATAATATTATAAAAAAAAAAACAAAATAAAAAAATTATGCCAGATTGATTTTGTCGCATCAAAGAATACAGGAGAGGCATTGCGTTATCCCATAATATGTATGCAAAAACATAGTGAAAACTCCATACGATTCTATTTACTTAACTAGATAGTTTTATTCTAATAGAATCATCAAGACAACTATCTTTAACAATAGATAAGGTTAACTGAACCAACATGCGTAGATTCGGATAAATATTTTTGTTAAGTTTCCTACAGTTTAAATAATAAATATGAAAATCATAATAATAAATACTTGAGCAATTAAAACTGATCTAAAAGTGTTTGAAAACATGTTGTGTTAGTTGTAATTTCAATATAATTATATAGTATTTAAAATTAGTAGCTGCGTCAGGCGTGTCAACATCATAAGATCGTTTACTAAGTTATAATCAGTGTACAATAAAATCTATTATAAAAATCTTTAAAAGATAGTCTTTGATCAATCCATTTCTTCTGCTTCCAAACTTTTTACGAAATAATTAAAAATGTTACTACAAAATCATCGTATGTCTCTGAAATCGTATTGAAATATTCATAAGTGGACGAAATCACTAAGTCTATTTCTATAGACAATTAAAACGTCATGCAACACATCTATTACCACTCATTTGGCGACCATAAAGTTTTACGAATATTTACTGGACTACTCACATAATAAGCTCCAAATATTATCTTATTCTTACGACTTTGGTGTTACATTTTGCCTAACTACTGGGTCCACGGTAGTGCTACTACATAGTTAAAAATTTATCCAAAATTACTGACACTACTACATTTTCGTCGCAAAAATATCCGCTACAAAACTCTCTAATATCTGCTCAGACTATTTACGCGTTTCATAGTAAAAAGTACTTTATTATCGTAACCAATGTATTTGATTTTATGTCAAAATTCCTCAAAAAAATATCGTTAGGTCGATAGTATTTATTGTTCCCTCTGTACTAAGGAAAAATACACGCTATATAAACGAAGCAGGAAAAGAATATATTGTTACAAAAAAATCGTATAAAACAATGTAACCTAGTGGAAGACATTCATTTTGAATCAAAGTGCGTGAATTTAATCAGTATGCTTCGGCGATTGAAATATTACCGTTAAGTGGAATGTGGGATACAGAGTCTATCAATATACTTACTAACTAGTCCCTTACTGATACTATGTACGTCTAATTAAACAAGATGAAAGATGAACACGTAACTTATCATTAATAGGTTCACATTTAATATATTAACAATACATGTAACACTAAAACTTGGAGTAAAATTAACATCTAAAATATAAAGCGCTAAAATCAATAAAATCCAACCCGTTTAATTGTGAAATACTGCGACTCAACATTTCAGTTCCGCTAAGATAGTTAAAGCGTATAATAAAGCTACAAATAAATAACACATTAAAATATTTTAATACAATAACTTAACATTACAGCAGTCAACTTTCAAACGATGCGGTTACACTGTGAACACCAGAGATGAAATCCTGAACTACATCTAATGAGTTTGTAGGACATGTTATGCGTTATGATCCGTATCTAATTATTGTACTGATCCGGTGTCCACTGAAATTAGCTGAGACTATGGCACTAACATCCAACTACCACTTGTCTACATGCATGTTTCCGAAAGTACCACAGTTCACATTCTGAAAGACAGCGCTGTGCTCCAGTACCTCCGAGCCGGTCGCTACATGTAAGCGGGCTTCATCTTGTACGCTCGTTTCCATATCTCGCACAAGCACACTGTCGAGTGGAACCTGTAGAAGATGGCCAGGGGCATCGACACGTGGGTGATGATCGTCCAAGCCCACAGCCCATAGAAGTGAAGCTGAACTGGATGAGACTCCGCTCTGGACTTTTCAAGGGTATTTATCGCCCACATAGCCAAGTTTGTCACCAACAGGAACGTTACGATCTCTCTTCCAGGCTTTTTCCGCAGCTGTTCGGCTGTTTTCGCTGATCTTCGGCTAGCATCGAGAATGAACATGGTTTGGCAAGTAGTCTGGATTAACGAGGATAGAGCTGTGATCAGTATTAGAATGGTATTCTTCTCTATCGTGAAGTGTCCTCCGATAATAGTGAAAGTGCCATAAATGAACATTCCAGTTTGAGCTCCTACGAGGAGGATGTTATCCAGCTCAAGATTACGGTTACCGTCGTACTTCAGCTTTCTAACGCAAAACATTCCAGCTAAACTAGCAAAGGTGGTCATAGCATACAGTGCTAATTCACAAACATTTACCTCAACAACTGCTAGGGTTGCATATTCTTTCTTGGACACCAAAACGAAGAACAATATCAATGATATTATAGTTAGTACCAAAACGAGGATACCGAAGAAGAGGCCTTTATGAGCTCTTGCGCAGTCGACGCTGTACAGATGCGGGGATTTCTTATAGGCCAGACCTTCCAGTATTCGCGCTTTGACTATTGCAGCGGCGACATCCTTGGATGGATACTTGGAGATATTCTTCCACATGACGTAAAGGATGGCAGCACAGATGAGCGAGTATTCGATTGTGCATGGGAAGAGGAACGGGGAGGCGTCTTGGACGAGGGATCCCATGATGTTTGTTCGGCGGCACTCGAAGATGTGGTGAGGGCCTTTAAGTCCTCTTGGCACGCGCAGGTGGGCGGCAGCGGGATGTGATGCTGGCACGTCGGTCGTGAATGCTGCAAACGCCTTTTGGAATGCTGAAATTAAAACAAATTAATAGATAAATAAGTGACCATACTAAGACAGACCCGAGAGGTCTAATTATGTGTTTTGCTTTAGTGTAGGGAATACGTAAATTGTAAAAAATTAAAAGAATTTGTAAGGCAAGTTCTACGTTCAGATGAATAAATAGTAGTATATAAACTAATTTGACCACGATCACAGCTAATTATTATAGTTTTTGGACACAGAAGTCACCACTAGACTAAGGGAAAGTCTAGTCGTCATCGAGAACACGTCTAAGCATCAACATTATTCAACAAACCCACACCCCAACGAGAATATTTCTTGCTAAAAACCCATTAAGCTCAGTCGAAACTTAAACCAACATATTCACAATAAACAAGATACCCCAAATTGGATCGCGTATCAACATACACCAGCTTAAGTGGAGCAAACTGTATTAGGTGTACATAGCTAAAATGATCCAATAATATCGTCCATCGGCATGGCAGGCGGGAATGTGGGTCACTATGCCTTCGGGTGGGTCGCAATGGAACGCAATCAACATACCTTTCTGACATTTGTCGATGATGAGGGAAATTCTAATTGGAAATCTGCACCTACATCGTACCATATTTTGTTTATAAGCTATCGAGTTTCTTGGCACAATTTCAAACAGGGTTATAATTAAATTGCATTTCAATAAAGGAGCTGGCTATTGACATGTAATAACGTTGACATTTTAATTAAATACCCGGAGGCGAGATTATGCTTTGATTGAAGGAAAATCTGTTTGTTTTTGTAAATGATCCATGTGATCAATTTTGCACTAGTTACTTAACTCTAAGTATACTTTAAGCATTGATTATTACTACTTATGTAAAAACATAAAATTAAACATTTGGCGGCAGTTTGCCGTATGTTATAATTTCTCAGAATTTGATCCTAATTAGCGAGACTATCGAATGGTGTAAAAAATATTCATTTTTGACGTTGACATTTTTTGCTATTCTTTATAGTTTCGGATTTGGCCATCCAGGGTCACTTAAAAAATCACCATGGATATGATAGTATGCAATTATTTGGTCAGATATTTGCATACGTACATTGGATAAAAGACGAATGTCAACATTCGCCACTCACTTTGAATATGATAAAAATCACTTTCCACAGAGATATTGGATTATACTAAGTTAATAACGCTTTAAGTATAAAACACAAGGAATTACGATACATAAAAGCACGCGCGTTATACACGTTATACGTAATAAAATATCCATAAAATGCTCTTGAACCTTGCAGAAGGGGTTAAAAGTGGGTAAATTGTAACAAAGGGATGGTTCGGAAACAAATCATGCGCCCCGCGGTCTTCGGGGGTAGCAGGAATTACTTTACGCAATATGCTTTGGGAATTACACGCCCATGCGTTTATTTATTAGCTTCATATTCGTATGAATTCATTAATGCATAACTGAATTAGATATCTTGGCATTGACTTTGAAAAGTCTTAATATAATTAGGCTTATAGGTAAATCCATAAACAATTTTGCTTTTGAAAAAAAAAAGGTCGTCATCATCATCATCTGCCCAGCCTTTTCCCAATTATGTTGAAGTCGGCTTCCAGTCTAACCGGATGCAGGTGAATACCAGTATTTTACATGGAGCGACTGCCTATCTGACCTCCACAAACAACCCAGTTAGTACTGGGTAATATGGTAAGTGCTACTGGTTGTCACACTTTTGGGCTACTGACACGACGGTCAAAGATCACCAAATGACAGCCGGGACCTATGGCTTAACGTGCTTTTCGAGGCACCGAGGAAATGCAAGGGTGGAAACAATAAAAAAACGGTTTTATGACAACTTCAAGTCCTGCTTTTGCATTACCTACTGGCCTACTTCATCATTCGTTCTTCATTTAAATAGTCAATATGCTGGTTTGAAGAGCTCTCGAATTCGAATTCGAATTCTGAATTCAAAAACGGAATTGTGAAGACATAAAACAAAACGCTATCGTTCGCTTGCCCACGAAAAGGTTTGATAGCCAAAAAACAAAAGGACTGTGGGACTCGTTGGTTGACAATTGCTTTTTCACACACATTCTAAACGGTACTAGTTTTAAATTCAGTTCGCTGAACGAAAACGTTTACTGAACACCCTTAACTAAATGTCTGACGCCGTGAGTTTTTCTATTTTTATTTTGTAGGTGCACCATCACATTGGCATTTTGGGTTTTCTTGCCAAACATGGACCAGTTGATGTAAAAAATGTGGATGACATCCTATGTACGCACGACAACCAATCAAGCTATGAAAAATCGTATAAGCGGATCTCTCAGCGTTCCGGAAATATAAAATTGCGAGGCCAACTGGAATTGTATAGCTTAATTTGATGCCGTGAGTACATATGATATTTTTTATCCGGGTAGTTTCAATGGAATAAAGAAGTCACGGGCAAAACTAGTCGCAAATAATTAAGTTACAATCGATAAGCAATTAAAATATCTAAGTATATTTTACCCAGTGAAATACTCAGATATTTTATCATAAATATTCCTTATCAAACACACACAAAATCAATCAAATAACACTATGAAGTAAACTGCTCAATTGCCTGAAACACAACTAACACTTGAATAAAATCAGAGGGGTGCCTCGTGACAATATCCCGCTGAAGCGAGAGTACAGCGACAATGATTAATCCAATTATTCGGGACAAAGGAAATTATTGGAAAACAGAGAACAATGTTGTGTAACAGGTTAAAACTGGTGGTTACTGTTGGAGCCCTATGTGTGTCTCCTGTGTTTGGGTAGTCCCAGGTATCTATGTTATTAGATTAGGACGTTTAAGTATGATTTAGTCGTGTTTACTGCCTTTCGGACCTGAAATTGTCTGAAATATAGTTGAAATGAATGAGTCTGAACCAGAGGAGTTGGACTGTGTGAATATTTTAACAAATTTATTCAATATTTATAAGAATTAAAGGCATTCCCACATTTCCTACGTTAAAAGTACTTAATTTTAAAAACATTGTTTATATTAAGCATAAACAGTGTTGTCATGGTTGTCATAAAATACTTAAGAAGTATGCTACCCATCTTTTTCCTACAAATTAAGTCATTTAGGTACATACATAAAAACAAATAAAATTCGCCATTCCTCCAACTTGAACCGTAATACAAAGTTAACATTATTATAAGTAATAAGTAACATGGAATTAACAGCGAGAACATATTTATCGATTGACTCAACAATCGCCGCAGTATATGTGCACGTGACACGGCAGCTCATTCAAAATGTCCATCCAACCGACAATGTACGACAGGAGTGCTTTTATTGCTATATTACGTATTTTTATATTGATGTACCTATGTATTGTATTGTATGAAAAGATAGTTCGGGTCTATAGGGGACGCATTTATATCCATCAAACCTGTGTAGATATACATAAATGTATACATACTACTTATATGACATAAACATACTTATTGTTTACAGATCTTTTGGTGGGTGGCCAACATCAGAATGTGTGCCGCCATTTTGTTTTAAACGCCACAATTTCTTAAATGTCTGTAAGTATGTACGTATTGATAGATTCTCTATACTTCTTCGAAAAGTGAAGAAAGCATTTTGATGTCCTGCTCACAGCATAGAAGGAACTTAATCTACCTGACAGAATAAAATTTAAAAAAAGAACACTTATTAGTCACAACATCTATTTTAAAAATTACATATTATTTAATAGTGATTTATACCAAATTATTTTTTTGTGACTGGAAACAAACAGCGTTTGTTTTTTTTTCGACTAACCGTATGCACAGGATCTGAGCCACCTGCCATCCTTTAAACACCTGCTTTGTGTTGGGGCACTAATGACGCTTAATTATTATGCTGACTAAAATAACATTTAGAAGAAATCGAGCTTTATTTTCGGTGCAGAAAACAATTAAAAATAGTTTAAAAATATATTTGAATAGACCTTGGGTTACGATGATACTCTTTGCCTAGTAAAAAAAAGATCTGCCTGTATTTTTCAAAATACGGCCATATAGCCAAAGGAAAGAAACTTTTAAAACAAACTCTAACGGCATCCTCAAAACTTTTAACATAATCAGCCAGTACTTAAAACTGAGAACTAAAGTAAAAAACTTTTTATTATGTCGAAAAAAACCAAGAAAGCTTTTTACGCCGTAATATCAAAATATTATCTGATCTTGGGCAATTAAAATTTAAAAAATACATTAAAATGATTTTTAGTAGGCAAGTGTGTATCTATTTACTTAAAACGATTTTCTAACGCTGTGAATACCTAGTTTTAACTCTCAATCGTGTTATCCTGAAATTAATAAAACAAAAAATAAAATTAAACTTACCAAGTCTATGCGAAAGTCCAATAGTCTTGTTTTCAGGGTCGTAGAATGTCAGGATCTCGTGTTTGGTCTCCTGCACCAATACATTCAGCCATACACTCAGGTTGGTCCCGACCATATGCATCAGACCAAATCGGGCCACTATCTTGTGTTTGTACACTTTCATCTGAAATGTGAACGATGGTGATGAATGGTAATGGCCCGAACACAATGGGCGCTGTTGGTAGTACCGTGATTTTAATTGATGGATTTATTTTGTGGGAATGTTGGATATAAAATGATCGATGGATACCGGACAGTGCCAGCGCGCAGCGGACATATTTTTCAGAAATAAAATGGAATGTCCATTATCATTGATTTTCTATTTATGTAACAGATTTTTTCGATTTTCAGTTATTTAACTTTTTATTTTATTTTAACCGTTTTATTATTTCCATTTTAATTTCATCAAAAGTTTTAAATCACCGAAGTGCCTACGCATTTAGAATAGCAATTCGGCAACAAATAGAACTCAATTTATTTGGAGTTATTATCGATTTAGCAAAGTCTATATAATCAACTCGATTGGATGAATCTAATTCTGTTAATACGTATTTACTTAACGTCGGTAAACACTTCGGAAAAATTTACTTTAACTCCGACAAGAAAAATTGGATTTTTGTTCGTGTTTTTTAAGTAGCTTATATTTTAGCGTATACAGACGACAGTTCATCATGCTAATTACAAATTAAACTAATCTATATGTCACAGTAAAAATGTTAAAAAAGTAGTTGTTCTGTTTGTTGTATTATCGTAAATTGTGTTGAATTTTACGGTGACGTATATAAAAATCTGCTGTCTCGCTAAAACTCGAGAACGGCTGGACCGATTTGGCTCATTCTGGTTTTGAATTATTTGTGGAAGTCCAAGGAAGGTTTAAAAGCTTTTGTATTATTTTATGTAGGTAGTAGTAGTAGGTAGGTAGGTAGTAGTAGGTAGGTAAGTAGTAGTAGGTAGGTAGGTAGTAGTAGGTAGCTTTTTCCCTCTTATTTGACGCAGACGAAGTGGCGTGGGTCAGCTAGTTTATAATCAACTTGCAACAGCGTCGAAATATCGGGAGCTAAAAATCAATAACGACGGAAGATATCCCGTAACTGATATTTTAAGTTTAGTTGTGCGCCCTAATAGCTTAGAACAGTGTTTAATTTATAAGTAACTAGCTTCTACCCGCGACTTCGTACGCGGCTCCTGTTACAACTTTTTTATGAAAAGTATCCTATGTTACTTTAACGTTACTTCTAATACCTCCAAGAATATGTGTACAAAGTTTCATGATGATCGGTTGAGTAGTTTTCGCGTGAAAGCGTAACAAACAAACTTACATTCACAATATTTATAATATTAGTAGGGACTAGCGGAATTCAAGCGGTTTCACCCGCGTGGCTCCCGTTCCCGTAGAGTACGGGGATAAAATGTAGTCTATGTTACTCAGGGTGAATGTAGCTTTCCAATGGTGAAAGAATTTTTGAAATCGGTACAAAAGTTTTTTCATTACAAACATACACACAAAAATACAGTTTTTCCTCTTATTAATATAAGTGTAGATAGGTCTAATTTCTAGTCTGTCAACCTTGACGATTTGTACGCTTAATTAATTAAAATATGATTTCAAGCGTAGCAAAAGTTACCCTTTTATGAACAGAACAGAAATCTTGAACTGCTGAAGCCAAAAACACAACTTTGAAAAAAAAAACTTTCTGAAATAAAACTTCTTTCACAACTGTCGCGGTCACGTAATTTACCGCGAACTCTGCAAAGTCATGAACTTCGAGAACCATAAAAGTGCCGTTAAAAAATAATTACATTTAATAATTGTTTCTTTTTCGATATTAATAACGTTTACGGAGAGGTGGGGTTGTGTAAGTACACTTATAGGGAATATCGTAATTATTATGATAATAATTTAAAGGTTAATTTATAGAAAAATGTATTAAAGTAAAGAAATTTTATAAAGGGAATAATGATGATCTAATAATCACCTAAAAAATTCACACTGAGTCTCTATCACACTGGGTTTCTATTTTCCGCGAGAATCTAAAGATTCGGTCATACTTACCGGTATAGACAACTTGCGGACGCTCCTCCGGACACTATTGAAGTACCTGTCATGGTTTCCGTAATAGATACGACGACAGTATCAAATAATTTCAAGTCTATCTAGTCCGTCAGTTAGAATAATGGACACGTATATTTTCTTTTTGTAAGCCAATTTATATTGACAAAGACAAAGCGCATCAAAACTTGTAATTGGGGGCTCGTGACGTCAAAACACACTAAAAAAGTATACCAAGGAATGACGTATTGAGATTTTAAAACCGTCGTATTGTTGTCAACTTTGGTCTACGTAACAAAACAAACTCAAATGTTTTTTGGTAATCTAGCTGACGGAATTATTCTTTTGTTTTGGTCGTTTACTCTATTATTCCGTAATATCCTATATTTCTGTTTTATTCTAAATCCCGATAAATTATTATTTTTGTTTCCATAAAGTTTCCCTACCTTTGTTTTTTTTTTAAATAAATTCATAAACTAATTAAACGTGACATTGGCTAATGCACAAACCGTGCGAAGCAATTAAAAAAAAAATCCGTATTAGTAGGAACGATCCAAAGCATATAATGTCCTATATTACAAAACGTACCTCATTGTTAAGAAAGATGAAATACATCTGTATGAAGATGAAGGCCATCCTGGTAGCAGGGGTCAGCGCCAGCAGAACATTGTGGCAGTTGGTGTTCCGCTCCAACTCCCAATATTGGCCAAACTCCAGCCCTGAGTAGATCATGGACCCAATGCCAAAAGCTGAAATAAAACGTCATGTGATTTTACAAAATTTTCAAATCCTCGTTGGTTTAGTTAGTTGCAATCTGGGCTACCGCGTGCATCGTGGGTTTGAAACCGATGCCGGTTTATCTATCAGGTTATTTTTAATAACAGGCCGAAGTCAGGATTTGTGCGGTTCCTGGCAACGGGCTCGCTTTTATTACTCACATGGGAGTTACGGAGAGGTGAGTGGGTGGAGGGGTATATTAATTTAGAGATCAAAAATCAACAGCAAACCAGCTTGTTCTCTGACAGGGTTTATGTACAAAAACGGACAGTAATATTGTAAGATGTGTAATGTGCATGAGAGCAAATAAATCAATAATTATTGCCAGGAAATGTGAATGCGCTATCCCACATAGGTATAGCTCGGTCTAGCCCGTCGAGAAAATACACTATGTATGATGTTTTGCTTTATAAGTGAAGGTCGCCAGGATAGCCCGCGAAATTAAAAAGTTCTTACGTTTTTTTGCAATTGACCTGTCCGTGGCAGCACGAATGTTTATTCAAATATGATTCACAAATTCAAATGTTTATTCAAATATGAGACCGTAACAAATATGACTTCACACTTCAATAATCATAATCATCAATAGAACCCTCTAAGTTCATTAAATCGAATCGAATGACTGTTTCATAAACTAGACGATACGACCACGACGAACTGCAAAATAGTAAGAAAATTTGAATATTTTGGGCTTTCCTAGCACTTCCTCCTTAACCCAACGTACTATGCCTTTTTCTTTAAGGGTGAAAGGAAGCTAAAGAATTTTCGAAGTACGGGACGATCTTCGCACATTCCTATTGCTTCGTCCACATTCATACATCTGGTTATACACACCGTTACTGGGAACGACACTCGACTTGACCCAACCTTTTTAAAGGACATCGACAATGAGATCCGCGTTGGTTTGTCCGTCTAGGGCGCTCGTACCCTTCCGGTTTTTCAATTTATATCCGCCTAACGAATTCTTTGCCCTTACCCTTCCCGGAACAGCAAAAATATAAGTGTAATGTATTGCTTTATCACAAACGGAGAACAGTATCTTTGGTTCTTTAAAGCTTTCCCACAATATTCAAACTTATTGTTTGATCCCTGTTTTATTTATTACTAGCTGACCCACGCAACTTACTCTGCGTCACATAAGAGGGAAAGACGAAAGGAAAAGAAAGCCCCGTTTTTGTCACACTTTTCATTCCTGCTCCGCTCGTAATAATTGTAGCGTGATGTTATATAGCCTAAAGCCTTCCTCGATAAATGGACTATCCAACACAAAAAGATTTTTTTCAATTCGAGCCGGTAGTTCCTGAGATTTGCGCGTTCAACCAAACAAACAAAGAAACAAACAAACAAACAAACTCTTCTGCTTTATAATATTAGTATAGATTTAGAATCAACCTTCTTCTCTCTTCAAAAAGGATACCTATGTCGGTGGTAGCAATCGGAACTACGGAACTACTAAATACGTACATTATACTGATATTACCTTCGTCTCATAGGTACACACTGACTTCCAGACACAACAGTATACAGACATCTATCTTACTACAACGTAGTATGACTTGACATTCGATGACGTCATAACTACGCTTATGTGTAGCCGCAAACAATCGACTAGACATCCTTGATGACGTCAGACAATACGACCCTGCCCGTATATTGATGACGTATGAGGCTTAAATAGACAAGACGTCGAGCATAGTGACGATGGAAAGTGTTTTTCAATGTGGTGTATTTGTCACCGTGAAATTGTCAAACACGTTATATTTCAATATAACGTGTTTCTTTCTAGCGATATTGTAAACTCTCGAATTATTGTCAACTGAACATACGAAAGTATCTCTGCCCCCATAATCGGAACTTGGGGCACCGGGCGTTAGGTTAGTTAGGTTCCTTTAAACCCTGCACTCGGAAATAGGGGCCCCGCGAAGCGGGGCTCCGTCGACTTCGCTTTTTAGGGGAATATAAAGTGTTTTAAAGTTAGGTTATATTAATCGGTATTTCTCAGAAATGGTACAGTATCTTATCATGAGTGTGGTACCACTAGGTAAGGGGGACCCCTCCTTCCCTCCACACCGCGTGAGTTGACTACCATCGCATGCATTTCACGAAAAATAATGCGTTTTATTGTAAGCAGTATGTTCGTTTGACAATAATTCGAGAGTTTACAATATCGCTAGAGATATTACAATATAACGTATTTGACAATTTTACGGTGACATATTCTTTAGGTTATTTGGGTAAACAATGTTATCAAAAGGTAAGTAAGTATAAAAGCGATAGATACCGGCAGATTATTAAAAAAAAATCTTTAAAAATAAATCTGAATACGAAGATTCACTTAAAAGCGACTACGACGAAAGGCATATCAAAACACGCTGAGCCATGTTTACGACAAAAGCCTATAGAAAGATAACAGAGAAGCACTGCAAAATCTAGCTTCATATTCAGGGCGTGAAAACTATCAACAAACAAGCAAACATTATCCCGACAATCCATATTCCGTATACAGATATAAACGAGATTATCCGGCCTAGTTGCGAATCCGGAGTTTCTGCTCCAAAGCCGAGCAACAACTTCAAGTTTACCGTTCGCACAGAAACTTTGTTAGTCAAACTAATCCACGACTCCGACAAAAGGCTTGCTAAACGGCCCTGTTTACGTCGACACGCCAAATTGATTTAACAAAACAATTACTGTAGGCAGTTACGAACGATACTCTGAATTATCATAAAGGGGAATTCGTTGCTACTGAAGATCTTATTTGGATCGATTTCGGTGAAATAATTATGATAATTTGTATAATAGTCGCCTTTTCAGGGATATAATATATTTGTCACCGTAAAATTGTCAAACACGTTATATTACAATATACCGTGTTTTTTCTCGCGATATTGTAATGTCTCGAATTATTATCAACTGAACATACAGAAGTATCTCTGCCCCCATAATCGGGACTTGGGGCACCCCCCCGTTAGGTTAGTGCGGTTCCTTTAAACCCTGCACTCGGAAATAGGGGCCCCGCGAAGCGGGGCTCCGTCGACTACGCTTTTTAGGGGGAATATAAAGTGTTTTAAGGTTATGTTATATTAATCGGTATTTCTCAGGTGCATTATCTTTTCTTGAGAGTTGAGCCACTGGGCAAGGGGGACCCCTCCTTCCCTCCACACCGCGTAAGTTGACTACCATCGCATGCATTTCACGAAAAATAATGCGTTTTGTTGTAAGCAGTATGTTCATTTGACAATAATTCGAGACTTTACAATATCGTTAGAGATATTACAATATAACATATTTGACAATTGTACGGTGACATATTCATACAAATAAAGGCCATCCATTAAAGCAATAGTTGGAAGAAACCTGTCCATCTGTTCCGGATCTCATGCAGTTAAAGTAATGGAGGCTCAAACAGTACCAGAACCCCGGCTTTCGGATCCCCAACACCGCTTTGCTCCTACTCGGAAACGAGTACATAAGATGCATGTGTTACATATCTCACCGACTGCCCCCATCCTCAAGTAAAAGCTGCCGTAGTGATGTGTGCGTGACGCCAACGCGAAGCCGAGCGACAGTCGCTTGGCGGCGAGATGCGGTGGTATGTGCGATGCTGTTCCCATACTTCGTTCAGTCCGCGATGAACAGGAGTCCGACTCTGATGGCGATGAACTTGAGTCCGATTCTAAAAGAGAGATAACAAATTAACTCACTGTAAAAAATAATCATACATCTTGCAAGATTTACACAATGCTTGGATCCGCAAAGCCGTGGATGTTTTTTTCGAATAAAATAATATTCAGCTAGCGTAAAAAGACTGCGTGAAAAAAATAAACAATATTTTTGAAATCTTCACAAGTGTTTTTCTAAAAAAGGAATCCGAATACTTTCTTTGAAGAAAATATTATAACGAACCACCGTCAACAAAAATGAAAACACTTGATCTTATCACGAATTCACAAAAAGGGTCGGGCATGAGAGCACTGAAGTACACAAAAAATATATCATAACCAAAAAGAAATATGGCGGCATAAAATATCCGTGAAACTGGCACCACTCTAACGCATTAGCCATGTTTGTCGGTCCTCCACTGGGCTTTCCGCGTCATTTAAATAACGAAATGTAGAATCGAGGAAGAAATAAGAAAAAATCACTCCGTCCGTTTCCACGACAACGATGAAGGAGCAAAAATAAAGGCGGGACACACGATAAAAAACAAGGAAAAGTTTGAAAAAGTTGAGTGCGTCACATACCCCGTGCTCGTATTACCCGATTTCGGCTTTTACGAATCCGCTTTAGATTCAGTTGTTCTATTTCCAGGATAAGGCGTGTTTGGGTGAAACATTCATGCATGTTTTCTTTTTGGGTGAATAATGAATCAAAGGGTAAAGCGTTTGCAGCCGATTTGCTATTTCCCTTTATCCTATTTTGCACTGGCTTTATCCGTTACATGTTGAGCAAAACTATGATTTAACTTTGTGGAATGTGTTTTCCTATTTGTACGCTTCGGATGATATCATTCGCAAACTAGTTATTTTATCGTCGTTGCTTTTTGATTCCTACCGTGTTCTCTTCACCGACTTAGACGTCCTTCTGAATTCATTATTTTCTCAAAGAAGTTCAGGTATACCTACATACATATCAAACTCGCTCGTTACCGCAAGACGACTGATAAGTACTTCACATCACACCTTCAGACGCAATACTCTTGGCAATTCAAAATAGAAAGAAAATCTTGGTCTTTGAGGTGGTGAATTGCTCGGGGCACTTTGTGAATTTGCTTCTTCTATTAGAGCATCTCCGTGTTGGTAATGATGCAATTTAGACCTGCCGCCAACGAGCAACCGAGGCTTCCGAGGTTCCAATCAAGCGGTTTGTGTTGTATAGGTACCTATAGTAGGTGATGAAGGAGCGCATTAATTTAAACTCGATGTTTTTGGTAAAGTAATTAGAAACTGATCACATTTGGAGCAACGATCATAATGAACGAGATTAAAATAGTTTCACCTTTTCACGAATACCTTTTTTTCTATATCGTGTCGTGTTTGCGTGTTGAATTCTGTATTACAATCTGGACCTAAATACGTTGTTAAAAGTACTAACTTGCAACAACAGCTTTGTCCGCTGCTTCTGCCTTCCTTCTATCCCTGGCAAGTGCGGCATACATGTAGAGAAGGAACACCATACTGCCGATGTACAGGTATAAGTAGAAGCCCTGCCAACAAAATATCTTAAGTAAACATTGCTATTTACAAAAAAAAAAACTCATAAATAATACAGAGGAAAATAAAAAAAAAACTTTCCTATACTGAAAAGTCGTGTCAATATTTCACTTTCACATGTGATAGAGTTTTTTAATAAGTGCTAGGTCTTCTTGTAATCTAACATTGACAAAACAGTCGCCTGTAGACACTGAAAATGTCCACCCTGTATCATCAATTCATCATTATCTTGCCCTTATCCCAATTCATTTAGGATCGGCGTAGGATGACAGCTTCCATACTTTTCTATTAGGTACTCGTGATCTCAGACACTTCCTTTCGTGTCATATCATCTTACACACAGTCCATTTATCATTTACTAGCTGGCCCACGCAACTTCGTCTGCGTCACATAAGAGAGAAAAAGCTCACAATGGGAATAAAATTTCCCCCGATTTTGTAACATTTTTCATTGCTGCTCCGCTCCTATTGGTCATAGCGTGATGTTATATAACCTATAGCCTTCCTCGATAAATGGACTATCAAACGCAAAAAGAATTTTTCAATTCGAGCCGGTAGTTCCTGAGATTAGCGCGTTCAACCAAACAAACAAACAACCAAACTCTTCTGCTTTATAATATTAGTATGGATTGGTCTTCCTCTACTTTCTCTATCTACAGTCATACTCAAAACATCACCCTGTATAATTTCTATTAAGCTCGTTAACCTGCTCACACAATTATTTTGATGTTAGGTAGTGGTTATTCTTGACTTTTACCTTAAATTACAGCAATAATTAAAACTTTTAATTTGTGAGGTCGATACTCTAAGTTTAAAAGTTAAATTGTGTTTTCACTTAGCCCGCAATTACGACCCCAAAGGTTCTTCTTGTTTTAATTATATTTTAATTGTTTATCAACTTTCTCTTGGTCTTTGTAAATAAATGATTATTTGAAAGGTATTACTACAAAATAATGACGGTTTTACCCTGCAAAAATATGTTTTTATCAAAAAATAAAACGTGACAGATCTGTCATTCATTTTTCAACTATGGCAACATTGTTATTTTTGCAGCATCTTCAGTGTTACCCTTATCATAATTTATTTGAGCGTTTAACCTCCTTTATGAATATGTTGTTTTCATACGCAGTTTAGAAAGGAGCGCTCTACGTTTCACACCCGTCAAAGCCTGCTTATAATAAATTGATGTAGGAAAATGGCGCGGTAATTAATTAAAATAATCAATATTAATTAAACGATGCAGGCTTCACCATCTTTGGGGCATTTGAAGAGCCTTTGCCGCTGGAATTAAATCCTTAGTAGAAATTAAGCTTTTTCAGTAGGTAAGATTGTTTCAGGAAAGGAAGCTTTTGTGATACGAGTATTTACGTCATCAAATGGAAAATCTAGGACAGTCGGCAGTCTACTGCAAATGATGTTATGAAATCAATCAGTCCTGTTGTTTTCTCCCGATTGATAGACTTGTGCCCTTTGAACAGTTCCCCGGACTAACGGGTCACTAATAAACCTTCGAATAAATAGATATTCGACATCAGATTGAAAACCTGACTCATTTAAATCTTAGTTTCAGATGAAAATTCTGCCAAATAACTAGACCACTAAATAAAACTGGAAAACTGTATGACATCATTGGCAATCCAAATTCTTAAAACACATAAAAGGACAATAGAAGGGAACTCTAAATTATGAGCGTCATAACTTACCTCGTAGAATGAGGGTGGAATGTATGTGGAGATGACCTCAGCCATGGGGAACGCTATGCCCATCACGACTAGCAGCTTGCCGTAGAGGGCCGACAGAGTTGTCGCTAAGGCGTCCATCCTGTTTGAGTAGAAATAAATTGGTAATATTAGTCAGCGAAGAAACTAGTGACGATCGATAAATGTAATGAAAACCGGCCAAGTGGCAGTCGGACTCGTGCTCCGTACGATTATAGTTGGGGAAACCCTTTAATTTTGATAGACAGTGTAGTTATAGGGTCCCGTTTTTACCCTTTGCGTACAGAACCCTAAGAAACAAATCAGATACTATAGACCCTAGACAGTACAGAACTTCTACCTTAATACCCATGCTAAGGTGAATTTGAATTTTTGAATATCCGACAAACATACATAGGTAATCTTAACAACTCTGTCCCTCTGTCTCTGTACTCTGTTAAGGGAAAAATTCTGCAATAGATAAACTTTTCACAATGTAAGCTTGCAAACTTGGAAGCAAATTAGCTGATAGGGTATAGCCAAGTGCTTATTTGCTTACGGAACAAACAGAAACGTAAAAGGTGGTAAATTAGACTCGGCGGCAAGTTGCCCAGTTAATTTTATTGAGGGTTATCTCAATGTATAATTCTGTAATAATATAATTAGTTATAGGTTACTAATTCTGTGGCCCGCCTCCGGCTCGGATTAGACCACCCTACCTCAGACCGCGGGTGCTTATTTGCAATTTAAATTATGGGGTTGTGAAAATTTCGGTCAACCCTAGTGCGTGCTAGCAACTGCAATTGAAAATATATTTTTCATCCCCCCATCTCGGAAAGAGTATTTTTGCTCTTCGATATCTGAGTGCAAAAGCCGTTTTTATCTTCATGAGGGTAAAGTAAATTTGAATTTAGAACATCGTGTGCACTAAGCATGTGAATTAAAAACATCATTAAACCTATTTACTTCTACCTCCATGGTGCCAAATTTATCATACAATTTTTTTTTAATTTGTTAAGAACTCAGACTCGGAACCTTCTTGGTGTACTTTTTTTTAATATGTTTTGCGCGCGCCATTTTCTTTTCGCGTCATATTGTTAACACCTTAGGTTAAAAACAAGGAATCCAACTTGAAGACAAGTGAAAATCTTAAAATGACCACTCATTATCTATCGACGAGGAAGTTTATTTGACGCCAACAGAATTAACTGAATTGGTTAATAATGCGCTTTTTTTTGCGTTTGTTAATTTCCTCGCTGAGGTGGGATGAAAAGTTACGTGTTGCACTCGAGTGTAAAGATTTTGCACCTCGTGCTCTTTTGATTCCCTCGCTAACGCTCAAGATTCTAAGTTTTGAATATCTCGCTGTGCTCGTGACTCCATTTTAGAATCTTTCGCATGCTTGGCCATCAAAATTGAGCACGCGATTAAAAAACAACTTTGCGCTCTTGTACAACAAATAACTATTAAAATAGGTTACGTTGGATTCATATAGAAAATATGGAGGGAGGTAAAATTACCCAGGCGTGGGACGATAATAATAATAAGTTATGTTATGCTAGATAGGCTTTACTCCTCATCATTTTCCTGCCCCTGTCCCCCTGTTCTATTTGGGGTTGGTGCAACACGTTTTCTTCCATTCTTCCCTATCAGACGTCACGACATCATATTTCACTACTTTCCCTTTTATGGCTGCATTGTCGGCTGATTGGGCCCGACTGGCGGCAGTTGGTTGGGTTTCCTCTCCCATCACAGAGCATGTCTTTCCTTACAAAATCGTGCCCCTGGTGTATCCGGCCTGTCCGGGTCAGTCTTGCTCCTGGTTGAGTGTGGTGCTCAATCATCAATTCCTACAAACACAATCCATCCATATTTTCTATGGCCTTTCTGTCCCTCTCCATCTATCAATATTCAGTCTATGTTTGGCAAAAATAGATAGAGGCAACAATAACATACCTATGAAAAGGTACCCTTCAATATTTACACGTACCCGTTCGATGTTACCTATAACCAATACAGCTGACAAGCTATTATCTCCGAAAGCATTTCTCTCCCGAAACGCGACAAACAATAGCCTAACTCGAAACCCAAATACAGTCCCGACATAACATAACACGAGATAGTTTATCGAATTCCGGACACCGCAGTACAATGTGGAGGCGAACACACATTCGCTATTTGTTTTACGAGGCTAGACCTTCGGGAACAGACCGTCTTACTACTTGGACTGTACGATGTCTCACAAGCATCGTAGACAAGAATTAATGGAGCTACATACCTATTTATCTAGGAATATTTATGGGAGGCTGCACTAAAAGTAATAAAAATTTTGAAAAATGAAGAGCTTTTACACCTACGACGCGAAGTAGGGACCTTGCAATGAAGTAGTTTACAGTCAAAAGTAGACTATGTCTGAGCAGTACAGTGGCTTCAAACAACGACGAAAAGTGCAGATCAGTGGTCGATTCCAACGTCACAGGACAGAAAGATGATGAAATATAGAGTTAACTTCAGCAGACTGAAATTTCAATCTTCAGACAAAGTTAGAAATAATTACCCTTGCAAAACATTACCGGAATTTGTAATCATAAACAATTTATTCACATCAATCAACTACAGTTTTTTTTACTTTTAATTATAATTATTGAGATAACTGCCTCACTACTGGAAAAATACATTTCCTGCAGTCCATCTTAATGGCTGTTGATGGTGGCTAATTTCAATATCCTCCAAAGACACAAAGTAGGTACCCATTACCATAATAACCGTCGCCAATCAACATAACTGTGACGTAACACCTTCATTGAAGAGCTTACCCTGATCACGTGAAGTACTAGTACTTAGCGAGTCCGGGGCATGGAGCCGCTGAATCCGATTAACTGGAACGGTGTATAAATATGGATGATGCGATGACGGTGTCAGTGGGAGCTCCGGTAATCCGGGATATAGAAGCGACGAACTCTTTGTTGGTGAACTGCTTTGTACTGATGTTGATGGCAATACAAAAGGAGAAAATTCTACAGATATTTATGGACTCGTTTATGCCCGTGGCTTCGTGCGCTTGATGTTCTATAATTGTCCAACGGGATCATACTACCGGGATAAAAGTATCCTATGTGTTAATTCAAGCTATAAACTATCTGTGTGCAATATTTCGTTCAATTCCGGTTAGTAGTTTTTACGTGGAAGAGTAACACAACCATGTATCCATCTATCTTCTTTTATTTGCAACATTAGTAGGATTGGTAAGATTAGATAACAACAGCGGACTTTATGATGAAACGGCAACCGTTACCTTGAAAATATTTCAACCGTTAGTGCAAGACTGCAAAATAAACTAATTTCCCTAATAAATTCGGCCATAGAGCATCTTTAATCACGTTCCAACATATAAACTTTGCCTATTAATTCAATAACTATTCGACCGATCGGATACTCGTGAACTCATTAATGAAACTAACGCTTGTTCGAAAATGTTCTCAACTAGATTTTGAGCAGCAAAAACAAATTCAGTAATTCTTAATGACAACGGGAACATGTAGTGCGAAAGAAACTAATCTAGGATATTTGTTTCCACAAACGCTAACATTTGCAAAGCTGCCGACGACAAGAAAAATAACATCGTCGTAAAGTAATGTCCAATAGACGCCGAGGGAGTCATGTCATTCGTTTTTATTAGGCACCGCAGTGACCAGAATTCAGTCACAAATAAATAAATTGCCGAAGAACATCGTTACTTTTACCCGGATGCTGCTCATCTTCGACGTTTTATTTCCCGTATATCTTCCATTTTTAAGTCCATTACGTTTTAGAATTCTGCATCGGTCGTTGCAAATGGAATATTCAGATCAATTTTATGAGTCTCTTCCTTTTCCTTTAGTGGTTTATCTCGTATAGACAGATGAGTTTGCAATGTTCATCTCTCATTAATTATAATGATGTAATTTTAGAATCGAATTCGTTTTTAACGTTTCACTTTCTGTCAAAAGAACACCATTATTTTCATTTTTGTCAGAAAATAATTGGGCCAATTATTTACGCTATGTTTCCACATTTATTATGCGGACCGTCTGTGGAACTCACTGGCGGCTTCTCACTTCCCCATTATAATCTGGATCTCTTTAAAGATCGTGTGAATCGACTGCTTCCAGACAAATGTGTATACTCGTAAAAAACTCCACAATAATATAAAATTTAAACTGTTTCAAAATTACCCATCACAGACGAATCCCATATGCCATTACGGATCCCATATGGCTCCGTTATCAATCAATCAGTAGAGATAAGCAAATAGACGAAAGCATTTCCCATCACCACACAGTTCATGCTTCAAGGACATGACCTTACTAATCTATGCGCTATCATCCCAACTGCGTGTGAATCTATTAGAGACAGACAATCTACTCATCCAGCCGGGCAATAGATATTGTCATGTCATGACAACGACCGCTTATATTACCGGGTACACGTGTTAGGAGCAGCCAATCTAGCAGCTACATGTAGTTTGGTATATATGTATACCAAACAATTTCTCTCTATACATTCTGCAGGATGTCTCTAAAATATTGCAGTTTCGGATTGATATCTAAAATGTAAAGTACTAGTATGTTTAGTAGCGACATGGTGATTGCTTAATTGTTTACCAGTTCTACTTTACTATTCGCATTTATGGATGTTTTGTGTGTCATGATAAAATCAAATAAAGATCGAGAATCTTTTCTATAACTTATTTCATGTATCAGTCATGGAAAATGTAAATAAAGAACATTATCCGTAGTGCTTTGAAGTCAAAGATTTTTTATATGTTAAACAAACCGGTGGAAACATACATTTATAGAATTAAAAATTCGAAGATAAGTGACATCTATCAACCCGCACTAGCCCCATTCCTTCTCATAGAGAGGTTCCTGTGTCCCAGCAGTGGGAACGACACAGACTGATAATACTAAATACGGCAAAAGGTGTAAATAAATAAGTTCAGGGATCTAAGTTGTGTTTTGTCGTCAACGTCATTCGACAAAGTAAGTCCTACAACAGTGGATTATTGAAACAAATAGCCTGAAGCAGCAAATATATACATTACCTCGGTTTCAAAAACGCCAAAATATAATAATTTCAAAGCAGAAACATTTCAATTTTACTAATATAGCTGTGCGCAGTCCTGGCACGTTTAAATCAGGCGCGTCACACTAATTACTCCGTATTTACAACGTAATTCAGCATTTGCTTAAAATTTGAGCTTTCATTAACAGCGGTCGCCATTTTTCGCGTTTAAATTTTAATGGGTCTCACAGCTTCGTAGACTAACTCGAATATTTTGGGAAGAATAAAGACTTGTATCCACCTGAATCATCGCCCACCTAAATTTAATTTGTTAACTCAATGTCCTTATACGTAAAGCCTTTGTGGTATTCTGATCTCTATAAGCTAAGTGCATTTAATAAAGTGAATTGCTCTAAAGTTTCATCAAAATCTGCTTAGTAGTTTTTGCGTGTAAGAGTAACAAACATGCACACACACATACAAACTTTAACATTTACAATAGTTGTAGCTATGCGAATAAAATCTAGCGAGTACTGTATTCGTATACTGAGTGTTAGCACAACTTGGCTTGAATCCAGCTTTAGTTATTGGATTGCGAATTTGCGATAGGCAAAGTTGACTATTGACAACAGTGTACTTTTATTGGATTTGTCTATGCCTTGTCTACTTTCATTAACAAAATATAACTTGCCAACTTGCGTGGTGTGTTTTTATGAAAAACGGTTTTTAATATATTATTAGTACTTGTCATCGTTCCATTAATAGTGTAGTTCACCCTAACATAATATTCATGATCTATATCTAGGTCTATTTTCTTTGATATCGATGGTCACAAATCTTTCATATGTATTGTAACTTAGTACCTATCGATCCTTAAAATTGTATTTTTCTTCAGGGCAGCAGCGTGGTGTTATAAAAATGCTTGAAAGGACTTTCCGGAAAAGATCCAACTTCATTTTTCCTTTACTAATAATATCTGAATTCAAGTAATTTAGACTCACAATCTCCCTGATTGGTCCCGTAGAAAAGGTTTTGGGTATTGCTTAAAAAATCAATCAAGTTTTCATTTTCCGATGAAGGATAACCTTGTAATTTGACATTGGAAGTTTTGAAATTAAAATACTTACCAGCATCTACCCACTTTTGGGGGAAAAAATGTCATGTATTGCTTCAATTCGAAAGTGGTTCAAGATCAATCGAAAAATCCAATTCGTCGTTATTTACCCCACATTTATATCTCGGGAAACATATTTATTTGACTTGTGTGAAGTTGACGTGAAATCACGTTGATAATTCCATGCTTGCCGCTCCCATTTGCATTTGGGGAAGTTAAAAGATTTTCCGACAAACGTTTCCGTCAATCAAAGCTAATATTTTCATCTCTAAGGAATGCTATAATATCAATGTAAATGAAAATTCCTTATTCCTTCATTAATTTAATAAAAATCTTTGTACAAATTGAAAGCCATTCCGATGTCACTCGGTCTTAGATATTATTGAAATAGTCAGCAACGGACGGCAATTGAAGTAGATTTTATTACGATACAGCTTAATAAACAACGCAATACGCCAACTGAATGGCGGCTCTCGAAAAACCAATAGATATGAAACGCAATCACAAATTCAAATCCGAACATAAATTGAATTTCGAATCCAACAATCCTGGCCAATCAAAGTCAAAACATTAAACTTAGTTCGAGTTAAATCTAATCCATCGCTGACAAACGATAATCGTGATAGCAATATATATCTTAGAAAGGACGCTGAGGTACCGAAAAGTACTAAATAATAGATGCCCAGAAAAAGTAGAGCCATCGTGCTCTCGAGTTATATTACACTTTTTGAAGATTTTTCAAGTTTGCTCTTAGGATGAGATGTCACGGTATTCTGGTTTCCGTAAGCGCTGGGCCCTCGGGGGAAGGGGACCCTCTCGGGCACGCACGGTTGCCATGGTAACGGCGTGTTATTGGCTCCCCACCGCGATCGTCAGTGCCTACTTACTGTTGCAACGGTTCCGCTCCCGACAATGATATGCCTCCTGTTTATAGTCTTGCTAAAATTATGACGTCATGGGTTAGGCGGAAATGCTAGCATTAGGGGGAGTATGGAAGTATATGATGCTCTTGGCTTTAACGGAAAGATGTACTTTAGAAGATTAGTTTGGCTTTTGGCTCGTTCATGAAGAGATCATAAGTGGATCAAAAATTAGACATCTTCTGTGGATTAAATAACTAGATATGTAGGAACAGTACAGGCAGTTTCATTAGACCAAAGAAACGATGGATGGACTGTCTAAAGAATGATATGGCTACAAAGAAGGTGTCTGATGAGATGACGAGTACCTAATAGAGAAGTATAAAAGAAGCAGACATGCTGCGCATTCTCTTGCCCATATCCCAATTCATTTGGGGTCACCAAATGAATTGGGATAAGGGCAGGAGAATGCTGATGATGATGATGAGAAGTATAGTCAGTTTCTTTATTTGTAAAATTAAAGCCACGATATTGACTTCACATACTTTTTACCAAAGCAGGACCTTTAACGAGTTTTCCCGCATATTTTAAGAAGACAAAAAATTCGTTACCTTCTAAAATTTTCTGAATAATGTGCGAAGTCTTGTATGACTTTCACAAAACCAGAGATAGGATGGATAATTACAAAACTTTTAACCCCACCTACGTAATAACAAGAGTTTTCTGCGGTCACACCAAGTTTGCCAACATATCCTTTAGGAAAAGCTTATCAAAGTTATTAATTAATGAATCGGAAGCGGAACTCTCCTTCTGCCTTTGTATGTCACTTAAGGCGCTTAGACGAGCTAAATTAAAAAATGCTGTTAGAATAAAGTTCTAATCAGCTTGCACTACAAAGTGGTTGTTACGTCAGCCACTGCGGGCCAAATAGCGCGAAATGAGTGGTTTCGATCGATTTACAAAAAAACTATTGATTGGATTAAAAAACTAAAACAGTATCATGCTAATATATTGTTTGTAGAGTTATTTGTCAAAAAATCAGAATGATCGCATGTATATAAGTATGTTTTTTATTGTTTGAAAGATATTTTTAGAGATAAGTTCGTGATTTCTTTTTATCGAACCAAATTAATTGTAGTATGTTTTCAAACCAGAATCATGCTAGCATATATCCTGAAGGATATCATATATTTTCCTGATCTTGTTTATAGCAGTGAATCATATACTTTTAGTAATTATAAAACTCGCGTTTAGCTCATGTAATCGCCTTAATAAATATAGGAAAAGCTTAGATATCAAATTATGAATTAGTAACGTATTATTAATATTTGTCTGGTTTCTGAAACCCTCGGACATTAAACCGAATAGAAAAAATGAATGATACAGGTACAGCTATAAAAAAAGTAAAAGTCAGAGACATACAAAATGATTCAATTATGTCATAACTGATAATAGTAAGGCCCTTTTGAATGTACTTTTGACTCTCAAGTTGCCTATTTGCAAAAGGCATTATGGAACATGTGCCAAAAACTCTATAGCTCCTCTTTTAAACGATATTTTTTATTTTATTTGTTCAGCAGCGATCGCAAAGCACCAATTACAATGAAACATCTAAAACCTTCTCTATGTTATGCACAATATTTGTGCATTGAATCTAACCACACTAGTTTTATATTTTACACGTGAATCTATAACAAAAGATCCCGCACAGACACGCAGACAAAAATTCTAAAAATTGTAGAAATTCTGTTAGTGATCCTTTAACACCCCTATACCACTTTTTTCCAATTATTTCCAATGTACATACAAAAACGTCACGTCTACAGATTTAATATATGTATGAAAATTCATACATTTCGTTACTGTACATAAATTATGATGATTTATGTAGTAGATAAATCTAAGTATTCCGTATAAATGACGAAGGATATTTTCAGTGACAAAACCAGCGTTTATCGATGATATCAAAAGTTCAACATAGACTGTAAGAGAAGTTGCGTCTATACAAGGTTATTTTTTGTTTATACTAAACCCGAAAAGGGGTCATTGTACTCATCATTTTGAACAACTTTTTCTATGGGACGAACCTTGAAATCGCGAAAAAAAAATCAGCTGTTCCCTACATTTTGACGAGTTGTGCTAATAACATAAATGTAGGGAACAGCTGATTTTTTTTTCGCGATTTCAAGGTTCTTCCTATAGAAAAAGTTGTTCAAAATGATGAGTACAATGACCCCTTTTCGGGTTTAGTATAAACAAAAAATAACGTTGTATATGGACCGGCTTAGGTCAGTTTGTTCAAATAGAAAAGTTTGGTACCAAAGGCTGTGGAATGTACAGTATATACTTTTAACTAAATGTTTAAACTACCTATATTCCTAACAAACTTTCATTGCGATCTCTAAATTAGATACCTTATACTTTAAACAATCGCATCAGGTCCATTAAAAGCATCCCTATTAATGACCTGCGTATCAAATTAACTTACGAACACTTAATATTATGACCTCAAACCCAAAAATTAAACGATTCTTAAATAGAAATAATTCCTTAAACCATTTGTTACTTAATTTCATCAGTTCATTAACCTTTATGAATTCGGGACCCCAGAATCTTTGTTGTCAAGACAAATTAACGAATTAATCGGCACGTTTTATCTTCAACAACAAAAGAGTTTCACCCATTTTACCAAACGTCGTCGTAGACAATTTGCAAATTAGGTCAACTAGTGGGACCCACCCCTTCGCCTCAGATATCTTCTTTGTTGGTTAAGTCCATTGTTCTATACTATTCCCTATCATCAGAAGGTTTCTGGGCGAGACTGTCGTAGATGAGGCTTATTAATATATAATTGAGAGGCAGATAGTAATTACGCTCGTTTGAAAATAGGGGTAAAATAGCGCACAAATTTTGTTCCAGTTTATGCAAAATCTTCTGGAAACTCACATAACAGACATCGACAAGTAAACACAACGCATTATTTAACCAATGAAAATTGGCGGCCAACAAAATTCCCGACAGCCTTTTCAGCAAAACAAACTCACTGTTTCAATAAACTCGGCGAGAATTAACAAAACGTTGCGGTTCTTTGTATTTCGAGCGACACGGAACACGGAAATGTATTCCAGCTCCGTCCTTCGAAACACTGTGCCCGTAAATAAGCACGGCCACTCAAGATGGTAGCTCTATGTAAATGTGTACCTCTGTTAATTTCCAGGCACTAGACTACATTGTGTCACCGCGCTGAGAGCTTTTCATTAGAGTGCACATTCAGAGGGAAAATGCAATTTCCCCTGCGAGCGCGAATTGTGATTCTAGTGAAGGGAAAATTAATGTTTTAATTTGTCGATATTATATTTTATACACGACAAACTGAGATACTTATAATCCAAGTAATTTCTTCTTATTCATCGTTTTTTGTTGATTTTCGCGTCATATTTTCACCATACGCCAAACCCCAAAACGCACTACTTCTGACCTCACATCAGTTCCCCATATCCCAAAGCGTTCACTTCCCAAACAAATTCGAAGCTACTATACAAAGTATCTACGAGTACATCTCCCTGCCAAAAACACCGATATTACCTGTGCGAAAAAATTGTCTGCACTTAAGTTGCCGAGGGGACACCGCGGCACCGCGAGCTCTGGGTTGCAAGCTTTTACGCATTCTTGTAATTTATTACGCCGCGCTCTCTCCAACATTTTTCATTGTGGTAATTTCAACGCCCCACCAATGATTGGCTCGAGCACATTTTTTTCCACCAGCTCTCAAATTCAATGGTCATTTATTAACTCAAATGCAGCACATGGGAAATAAATGGTGTGAAATTGCGGGGAAAAGTCTGGAAATCTTTTAAAAAATTAACGAAACTAATTGAATTTAGCACCTTCTGCATTTGCGTGATGAAATTAAATTAGGGCAAGTTTTTTTATAACAATATCTTTCATTATAATCAAGTAGCGTAGAATAGATTATGAGTGGCGTGGACACGACAATCGAAAAGAAAAGATAAATTTGTAATAAAGAAAGTAGAAGAAGGACAAAACTTACGCGCTTAATAATCAGCATAAAAATCTCTTTTGTCATCAAAGCGCGGAGACAGCACAGCAAATGCTTGGACGAAGGACGGAGAGGAAATTGTAACTTATTAAAAGGAAAAATTAAGTTATAAAACGGTGGAGCTTCATTGCATGTACGCAAGGCTAAAGCGAGTAGGTAAAAGCGAGAAATTCTTGTTTAAAATGAACGCGACAAATTAGCGCCTTGGCGTATTAATATAATTTCCGCTTTCCTCGCTTCTCGCGATAGTTGAAGGGACTCTTACATTATTGACTTCCTCATTAGTTTAAACCCGTAGTCATGAAATGAGATGCAAGTATAAAATCATGTTTGAATTATTTCCCTAGCGCTTTTTGATTAAATACTGGAGTAATCCTGTGGAGAAATAAAAGTTTATACCTTCTTTTATTCCTAATTTTATCGGAAAACTTGTTGCAGACCGGATGGCTTTTTTATGAAGTCGGGTCACCTTATAACTGCAACCGACTTTCATAAAACAGTGATTTATGTTCCCCACAGCTAATAAAACTAAAATCAATCACCAGCTTAAAATTCCATTTACTTCAGTTTTCTTTGCCGAAAAATATCCCATCGGTAAAAGTACTTAATTAACAGTGATAGGAATAGGTAGTGCCTATTTGCCTAAACTTCGAAGAACAGAGACAAGAAACGGAGACTTCCTTAGGACTATTTTTTTTTCCGATACATCTGTCCCGGAATTTCGATACAACACTTAAATACATTAAAAAAAATGTGTTATTTGGAACAAGTAATTCTTTTTTTTTTATTGATATAAACTAGTGCTTGACTGCGATCCTAACTGATGGTAAGCAGTGATTTATCTAAAGTTTGCGATTAGACATAATTTATAACTCCATAATAGCCACTTATCCTTTATCAGGATATCCTACATTAGTCTATATGTCCCTCTCCTAGAGAGGAGGCCTGAGTCCCAGCAGTGGGAACATTATAAGGCTGATGCAATGCAATGCAAGGATATATCAGCCTAGTGACACACACTGCGTGTGTTTGTATTGTTGTGATCAGAGAGCTCTTCTTAAAATGTGAATGATATAGATGCCTTCCGTATTTTTTACGCCTTTATCCCGGAGGAATAGGCAGAGACCACAGACTATATCTAATACCTATGCAATTACTAATATTATAAATGTGATAGTTTGTATGGATGTCCATCACTCAATCCCACTGAAAATGCTGAATTTGGCAGTGATATAGGTTAAGGTGTGCATTAGCACATAGGCTACTTCCTATTGTAAAAAAAGTATAGTTCTCATGGGATACAAAAAAAGTACACGCGGGAAAAGCCGCGGGCATTTACTAGTTTAAAAAAAACACGTGAGGGTTTCATTTCATTCCTTTCACACCACCGCTATTGTCTGGCGATTTTTAGGAGATTTCCATGCAAAAAAACGAAAGAAAAAATTCTCAAAAATCGCCGGTCGATATCGCTTTGTGTTAAATAAATAATTAATGGGCTCTAAAGGAAAAATAAAACACATAGAATATTGTTGTAATAAATATATGTATATTTATATTATTTTTTAAATATGACGTAATTGGAAACCATGAAACAAAATGTACAGAAGGAAAAATTATAGATACAAATTTATGTTTATCTATCTGTCATATTTATTTTACTGACTTTGAGGGATGTAATTTTTACTCAGATCAAAGTATAAATTAACCTTTGAAGTATATCATTTAGGACAATCAGTTTTAATAGTGAACTACTAACGGTTCCGTTTTGATAAAGAACTTGATGAACAAATACTATAAAAAATAAAAAAAAACGATCTTAATTTAATCATCGTGATTCGATTCGTCAAGTTCAGTCTCAGAACCGAAAATTTCTTTGTCAGAGGAGTCATCTAAGTTAAAATACACAATCATAATTTTTTCTATATTTTCAACTGTCAGGCGATTTCTTTTTATGTTAAAAATAACAAATAACACATTTTTTTAAATGTATTTAAGTGTTGTATCGAAATTCCGGGACAGATGTATCGGAAAAAAAATAGTCCTAAGGAAGTCTCCGTTTCTCTCTGTTATGTTGTCTCTGTTCTTCGAAGTTTACGCAAATAGGCACTACCTATTCCTATCACTGTTAATTAAGTACATCGGTTTAAACGGTAAAATAATTTATCTACCCAAATATCAAAAACGCTCTCTAATGCGTTAAAAAACCATAGGCAATGACCAGCATTACCAACCTGCAGAAATAAACGGTACTGTAATGAACTCATAACGCAACTGTAAACAGTTGCGTTATGAGTTTTAAATTTGGAACAGGTGTCAAATTCAAGTGAGTGTGCTATTCTAGTACCACCTACATTAAATCAGATATCGAAAAAAAAAAAAAAAAGAACCCCAATTCAGTATGATTCTAATTATAAATCGCACGACATTTTGATCTCGAGTGACACAAGAATAGTGACTTTGTTCGTTTGCCTATGATTAAAAAAAATACAGATATCCGATATGCCGCCATTTCGAGCTGTCATTTGTTCGTTAGCTTTTTATTTCCAGTTACAAGTAGACAAATTTTCTGATAACTTCTTTATTTCTGTCGAAAATGAGTGATAGTGACTCAGAAATTGACATGAATACTCCGCCAGATATCGTAAATGCAGCGACGAATGCAACTAATAACCTGTTGGCACAAAAATCAAGGGTTAAGTATCAATGCAGGTCATTTCCCTATGGTTCCTGAACTCATCATAGAGCCCTTATGATATTTGGGTAGATAAAGTAGTGTATGCAACTATACATAATTAGGCATTACAACACTCGTGTGATGCTATTAAGAAACTCGCCTTCGGCTCGTTTCTTAAACCCACACTCGTGTTGTAATGCCCTTCATTATGCACAGTTGCATAAACTACTATTCTTTTGCCAAGTAAAATGAGCTTAACAACCATTATTGTCTATGCTCTCTATCCAGTAGGTAGTTTAACATGGGTTTCTCAAGATACGAGTAGGACTGTGTACTTATACAGACTAGTTGCTATGAATGCACATAATTAAATTAATGCAAATCTGTCATCTTGAACACGACTGATTTATTGCAGGAATTGTAAGTTTGAATCGTTCTTGTTCTATAACAAATGGTGCGCTAGCAAAATGACCGCCTTCGGTAGATCTGATACTAAAAGTCTGATCCGTTAGACTTTTAACTGCAGTTTTCCCGCAAACACAGTTAAGTTTTAAATAGGGTTATTTTTGAGGTGAAAACTTCTTTTGGCGCGTTGAGCAATTTTTGAGTGAACAAAAGTTATGGAACTCGCGTGATCGTCACCTAACGCTTCGTAGCACTTCTATGCCGGCAGCCAAAGACTGCCGAGCATGTTTTTTTATTTTTGTAAAAAAGGCCTTTTTAAGAGGCCGGCGGAGCATGCGCATTTCATACAAACGTAATACCAAAATGATTTGTAAATCAAACATATTCTTAACTCAAATTTTGATCTATTTTATTCTTTCAATTTTAATTGTAGTAACTGCAATATGTTCTAATTTATTTGTTATTTTTGTAGTTTTAATTTATAATTGTTTTTTAAATCCAATTTAATCGATGTTTTTTTAATTTAATTTTTGAATTATACTGTATTTTAATGTAATTTAACTACTTGACGTTTTAAAATCAATGTATACTTTGTAAATTTTAATTTTGTAATTATAAAATTCCATTTCAATTTTTTAACGATAGATTATACAAGTGCTGTGCACACCTATAAATGACGAGTTCACCGCAACGCTGTCGAAATTGAATATATTTAATGTAATTAATTAGTGAATAAGTCGTTGGTGTGTCAATAAATAAATAAATAAATAGATATATTTTGTAATTTAATCGAAATAAAACACACACTACCTTAGAATATGTTTAATTTACAAATTATTTTGGTATTACGTTTGCATGAAATACGCATACTCCGCAGGCGTCTTAAGAAAGCCAATTCATATCGTAGCACCAGAACGATGAACATGAGTATCACATTAAATCGTAGTAGGCGTCCTTCCGTAGTTTCTGTTCACCAAGAAGAGACTTTTCGTTTGTTTAGGTAAGTAGTAGTGTAAACGTGAAAAGTATTCCTTGCTAATACCGCTGTTATTTGGGATTTTCATATAAAAAAAAAATACGGTAAAGTTGAAAGCAGTCTATGACACATCTTAATTTATTGAGTAACCAGAATGTACAAGCTGTGGACGCCGCTCCGGTATCTGATAATGTACCGAAGTATTTGTCAGTGTCATCGATCCTTTTCTGCACCCCTGGGTGTTACAGATTTCTTGAAGACCTGATTTCTAAAAAATACTTACGCGCTTATAACGTGCATGCTCTGAATCGCTGCGGATGGTCTTGACAGGCGTCTTGAAGGCGGCAGCGGCGCGTGCGCAGTACCCCCGGGGCCGTACAGTACTGGCTGCAAAGACAGCGAACCGCCTAGAGACATCGATGGAGGACTCGATAATCTGTGTAGGAAGAAAAAAGAACATAAACAAAATAATTTAAAAAAAAACGGTAGTAGGTATTCTTGAATGGGTGCTTATAATGTATTCAAGAATTCAAAAACTTATAGTCGATACTAACAAAAGTGTATGGCCTGATAAAACATACAGCTGCATCCGGTCAGACTGGAAGCCAACCCCAACATAGTTGGGAAAAGGCTAGGCAGATGATGAGATAAAATAAGAGAGCCTCGATTATAAGAAAAGAGCCAACTCGTGTTTAGAGTAGGTCTCATTAAAATTATAATTTCGATTTAGTTGGTTTCTTAGCCCACAAATTCGTTCGCTTAATAAGGTAATTACATGATAATCAGTTAAAAACTTCTTATCTAAATAACCTCATAGTAGAGAATCAGCACCAAGATTTCCTAATACTGAATATTTGAATCGAAGCACACTTAGCCAATATTTTTAAAAATAACAAAAGCAGATTAAAAAATTCAAACTCAAACTCCTTTTTGCATTCATGTGTACATTTAGTGGTTACATAATGTAAGTAAGTTCCAACATGAAACCTGGTTAGGACACGGCAACATTATACAAACATTAGTTTTCAATTTTCCAACTGTAATAACGAAATCTCAAACCATAGCACATTTCTATAATATAATATTATAAAGACGAAAGATTTGATCTTTTGTTCGTGTGTTTGTTACGATTAAACTTAAAAACACCTCGACTGATTTAAAAATTGTTTCACCATTAGAAAGCTACATCTTCAGGAAGTAAACGAACGGACGCGGACGAAGTCGCGCGAAATGCTAGTCGTTAAATAAAACTGCAGATTTATCTGCAAAATCAACATTACAAGAAGTCACGTTACAGCTTAGCTCTAGGTACTTAGGGACCGCCAACGTAGAATAAAAAGAGGCATGTAAAGAAACTATACACAATTAACTATACGTGGCTTACTCCCGAAAGCCGACAGCGAAATACTACAAGCCAGTAAATCTCTGACAGATCCTCGGATTACTTAGTACATCTGCACTGAAGTTATTCCGGAACGCTCTCTTGATAAAATATAGTTTGTATTTTATTTAATAAGGCCTTATTAAGCGCAGCCTTTGGCATGCAGAGCTTTAACACGCAAGAATAAAATAGAAAAATCAAAGCGCAAGTCGCCTTTTGTAAAGCATAAATGAATACAAGGAAGCTAGAATTAGGAAGATTAGATATGTTCGAAATAGTTTATGACAAAATATTAAGTTATCATAACTTTAAAGGAACTTAAGTGTTGACACTGAAGGGGGAGAGGAAGACCTAAGGAAACAATGGATGTATTATGTAAGTATGTTAAAGAAAAGACGTAAATAATAGCCCCAAGTAACATGGCACAAGGGCACAATGATTTAAAAAAAAGTTATGTTCATGGTTCAAATAAATAAATTTACTTAAGCGTTTGAGCAATTCAAACACCTACCTATAACAAACAACCTAGTTAATAAAGTAGAACCAGGAAACAAACACTTTAATTATTTAACTTCAGCGGTAACCCCGATCGATACGTAGCCAGTTTCACAAAAAGTACATTTGACCGTTTACACGGAAACCATCGAACATTCAATCCTCATTGTTTATTCAACTTTTTCATTCGGAAACAGTTGACTACTAGCTACCTGTAATGTTTCTCACAAAACAAAAGAAGGTTGCTTCGAAATGAGACCTACCACGGAGTCCGTTAACCCTCTTTGGTAGGCCCCTCTTCTCTGTCCAAATACCACAGTGACTTGCCAAATAAACCCGTCTAACTAACCAAATAATACTGACCAAATGAAGGCACATTTTGGTACATTTCCACCCTCATTCTCCACGCTTATTAAATGAGCAAACTCCCTGGACCAATTTTCCCCGAATTTGTAAAAACGTGGATTTAGTTGCCATGGCGATTTGGATTTAAAAAGCCCCAGGTCTCTGTAATTGCCGCGATAATAACATCGGGTAAGCTTTCATTGGCTTCTCTTCTAAATTATTTTTGTAACGACTCTTAAATCGTTTGGGGATATTTCCTCGTTTCATTTCAATTATTCAGCTATTTAATTAACCAAATTTGTTGTATAGTCATTTACTTGGGTTCTGTATTTGAATCACGCAGAATTACATTTTCAGAAACAAAAGGGTCAGTTTTTTACACTGTAATCATACTCATGCATAAATACTCATTGCAAACAGCATTTGTGTGTCTATTAGAATGCATTTTGATTTTGAATGAATGGAACTAAAATCACTAAAGGGCTTGGAACATTTTTGTATGAAGCATTTTGTCTATGACCAATCATGTTTGTATTCATGCTATCTTTCGATTGATATTTTATCCGTGTCTGGTCAAGTCTAAGTTGTGCTATCAGTGACCGGATTTTAACTTTGCTAACACACATCTCAGAAACGTGACACTTTAGAACATTTTGCCCAATAGTAAACTTGTTTGTATTAATACCAGCTATCGATTAATATAGTAGTTATGCGTAGCCGCTACTTTGTAAAAAAAACAAAATGGCGGCAAAAAATCCGGCCAAAAATTCAAAAGTAACTGTTGTTCGAAATAAATCATTATTTGATTTGATTTTAAGACCACCTTTCCTTCAATGATGCATCTTAGCTGCTGTAAATAAATTTTATTAATGACTACATTTTACTCGATCAAAACATCAACAAGAAAAAAACGTAGCCTCGTGTCGTCTACATCCGATATAAAATTAAAACATATACATACATCGTGCCAACGCACAAAACACGTGGTTTCGTGTTACCTTATTTGTGGGTAGCGCACAAAGCCATGGAATACAGTTTTTCGATTCCCTGTGGGCCTGTTCAATGTTCATTACGAACACGGTTTGTACAATGTACATGCATAATTCTTTTTCCCTTTGTAGCACGACCATGCAGTCTTTATTATATCAGGAACGCTTGTAAATGTGCGACTGGGATTTACTTTTGTGCTATTTTTATTAGTATCGTCCGGTGGCGACATTATCAGCCTTTGCAGGTACCAGCATCTTCATTGGAAAGTTCGATTTTTCTTTGTTATACGTGTCTGTACATGAAATATGCTATCTCACCCAATTCTTCATAAATCGGAGATGTAGAACCATAAACTTTACAAAACATTTTTCGGAGTCTAGTTTATTACTGTTTTACTCCACGTTTATTAATAAGGGAGCAAATGTAACTTTGAACCAGCATTTCCTCCAATAACTTTTGTCGTTTCAGACACTCCCATCCTAATTGTTAAAGGAAATAGTTTTCCTCCTTAACAATTACTGCGAAGGATCAAACAAGTAGTTGTAGTTCCAAACAAGTTCTCTCCAACATTTCTGAGATAAACAGTCTTCATTATCTGTAGTTGAAGTTCTGTCTGGCGTTACTTCCGCGTTTGCGTTTATATTCAATAGTGTATCACGAATAGATCTAACGTAAACCTAGTTGCTGACTTAACTTCCTTCAAGACTCATACTGGAACGCTATCTATTTGTAGTAAATACATAAAACGGATACAGTTTGCCGCTAACAAAATAAACCTCGTGGAAAGGATATCCTATTTATGAACTCGCTTTAAACGTTTTCCTGGAAATACGAAGAAAGGAAATAGATCAAAGAATGTGAAGCGAAGCTTGTAGATTATACATGTACGTGTAATTTAATTTAAAAAGCATTATTATACTTATAGGTTGTAGGATATAAAACCATATTACAATGTTTATGAAATTACTCGGCGCAAAATTAATTAATTTAATAAGTTATATCAGAGCGGGCATCTGCGTCCGACAAACCTGCCAACGTGATTTTCCTAGTAAAGGGTCGTCAAGTATTTTGCATAATAGTTTTTGCTACCAGCTTAGTTTGATCGAGTTTGTAGAGGCTTTCGCTCAAGCGTTGCAAAGAAACTGCAACATCAGGTAATACTAATTGTTCCTAACTATCATGAAACTAACAAAATAACTGACCATTACTAAGAACTAGAACTATAAACTGTTATCGAGACAATACCTAAATGCTTAAGAATCAATTTTATGAGCGAAAACGAACGCGATTAGCACGACTAAACTGTATTCAGAAGCTCAGAGTGATAATTTTCATTACAATTATGACACTGACTGCTCTTGAATATAGTTTAGCTGATACGCTGAGGTGACTGGAGTTTGACAAATGTCCCACAGGATCATACAACCGTGATAAAAGTATACATATGTGTTAATCCAGGTTATAAACTAGTTATCTTTGTGTTTAATTTCATTCAAATCAGTAGTTTTTGTGTATAAGAGTAACAACCACCCGCACCCATCCTCACGAACTTTCGCATTTATAATATGAGTAAGATTTGTAGGATATGCTGATTGTGTTCAGTGAGCTTCATCAGTGAAATACGTAACGAATAACAGATCAAGGCCAAAAACAAAGAGAATACCTCAAAGGTGACTCCAGATGCACTCGATGTGAAGAACATGACGGTGCAGGATGCTGGTGCGACGATGGATGCGGTGGTAGGGGCGGAGGACTACTATGCCGGCTTAGAGTCTCTGGCGACACCAGCGCAGCCCCTGCGGACGCCGGGCTCGGCAGGGGCGGAGCGCTACCGCCAGATATCTCGGAGTCTGCGCCCCCGAATGTGGCTCGCGAGACGTGGGATCCACCCGACATGTTGTTAGCCGGGATTGAGTAGCAACTGCAACAAAATAATAGCTTATAAATATGATACCTACACAAAACAAAAACTAGTTTTTGTGAATCAGATACTGGAAAGTAAAATGATTAACGATCAACCTTCTTCCTTCAAAATGGACAAATAATAAAGAAGAGGCATTCATTTTCGACGCAAACGTCCTTAAAGCTATCTAAAATAAGTTTTATGGGTCTTTGCCCAGTTTTGAAAATGGAGTAGGTATATACCCAATCTGTTTTCATGCATGTGCGTATTAAGCCGGAAATAGGTGATTTTTCCCGATTTTTATTCAATTTAAATGATAGCCAGGTGCATCAAGTCACTCGGTTGGTTAATGACGCTCTTGGCTCCGAGTCTGAAAGCCAGGCTTGCAACAACAAGACCCGAGAGACCGTTTAATTAGTAATGAGCACCAGGTGGCGTTGTTTGCGGCCGGGAGTGCTCTCCGTGGTCCCAGGTGCTTTGTCTACAGAACTATTTTTATGTCATTGTCGTTTTAAACTTAGTAGTGATGTCAAGACCGCATCAATGTCCGACATATCTGTCGTAATGTTGGATGTGAACTTTGCTAGTGCCATGTAGAGAATGGCTACTGGGAAACGATGATTGGGGAAGATATAAGAACTAAGTTTGTACATTTTTCAATTGCCGTCCTTCTTCTGAACAATATTAAGATCATCATGATCTGCCAAGCCTTTTTCCAACTATGTTGGGATCCGCTTCCAGTCTAACCGGGTGCAGCTGAATACTAGTATTTTAAACTTAAAATGTCACTTACGGGATATCTTTCGTGATTTATATTTGGGCGCGTAGCAGAAGACAAAGAAAGAGGGTAGACAGATTTGTCTGCTCCTAACAAGTTTTCTCATCCACCCGCATCCCGCGATCCCGCGCTTGCGTATTGCATCCCGTAAGTAACATTTCAAGTTAAGTTGTGTACCGTGATAGCTTACACTAGTAGTTTACTGCGCAATATTCAGATATTTTTCAAATATTCTAGCTAGAAAATCCTTCGGTTGACCGGAATTAAGGGCACCAATCCAATATAATTAGTACTTATCAGATTATTATTCGTTTATTCTTTTTCTTATTTAATTTTCTTGATTCGCATTTTTAAATGCGAATTCGTTTTTTTATGTGTTTTGTCCTGTACGGGCTAGTATAATCTTTCTTTCTTTTCTTTCTTTCTAAATATTTAAATACTAGCTGACCCACGCAACTTAGTCTGCGTCACTTATGAAGGAAGAGCTCACAAAGGGAATAAAATTTCCCCCGTTTTTGCAACATTTCTTATTGCTGCTCCGCTCCTGTTGGTCATAGCGTGATGTTATATAGCCTATAGCCTTCCTCGATAAATGGACTATACAATATTTTTCAATTCGAGCCGGTAGTTCCTAAGATTAGCGCTTTCAACCAAACAAACAAACAAACAAACTCTTCTGCTTTATAATATTAAGTATAGATATATAGTATAAAGTAAAGATAAAACACTATAAAAATCAATAAAAAAATACAAAAATAGTAGCCCAACAGCACTGGGGACAGGGTCTGAGCTGCCGGTGGTCAGAGCTCTTGAGGGAGGAACCTCCTAAGAATACGTGCCATGTCAAGAAGTACTGCTTTCTGAATCAAGGCCTTGATCCAGCTGCCATGCGAAAGCCTCCTAAGGTGTTGGTCGAGGCTCTTGGCTATTAAGCCATTGGCCGACACGACTATCGGCACAATTACTGTTGTACTCACGTCTCACATGTCGACAACCTCACGAGCCAGATCTAATTTCAGATTTATTTTTAATAGAACTAAACAAATGCTGAGGTTCAGTCTCATTATTCATGCAACCGCTTTCTTTTGACCGCTAAGTCTAGCTTTTAGCAGAGCTAATGCACTAAGCGTTTCAAATAGCAGCTTTGTCTCTTTGGAAACAAAGAAATGTAGCTTGTAGAACGTCAGACGTCTGGGATACTAAAAGGTTTTTTTTCAGTTGATCTTGTTTTAAGTCTAGTGACCCTGGTTAGATTAAGATAAGTTGAGTAACTATCTCATTTAAAAAGATAGCCCTGTGAACCCCCCTCCCCTCCCTGTGCCCTGTGTGTGCATGTGACCATCGGATGGCCAAGTCTCGAGTTCGAACCCAAGACTCACACTTCTGTTTGTTTGGATTCACTTTATCAGAGATATTTCGACAGCATGCAAAGCCAAGTCAGAGGCCCATAGGCGGCATAAATACCTACTCTTACACCAAGTTAGGCTCTTATCACTCGAGAAAGAAAGAAAGAACAAATAAGTTTCGAAAGAAAATTCTCGTGATCATAAAACAAAGCTTCCTTGTCCTTTAAGACAAAGACAAATGATTAGAAAAACTTGTGCTAACGCAGCGTCACTAAACAATACAGAGTATGTGGATAACATTCTAAACTTTACTCTCTTGTCTGTACTTCGTTTTAATTAAAGAACCTCCTGTCTCCTTTAATTAAAAACTAACTTTTCGTCTAACTATGAACGAAGTTTACTAGGTAAGGAAAGTTTATGTAGGTTCCTTCCTACAGCATGTATGTTCAGTTCGAAGACATACTTGAAATTAGAATACGAGGTCCTTAGAGATTTAGGGAAATATCGTTTTGCGCGGCGGAATAAACGGAAAAGCCCTATTTATTTGTTTTCCGATGACCTGGTGAAGGTTGCTGGAATCCGTTGGATGCGAGTCGCACGGGATCGGTCAATGTGGCAACACTTGGGGGAGGCCTATGTCCAGCAGATGATGATTTGTTTTTTCTTATTCTGTCTATGGGACAAGAACTGTGAAATTAAATAAAAACATGAATAACTAGTCACATTTTTTCTTCCACAAGTATCTACACTTTCGACCAAAAACCTCTCACCTATGTAGAGATACTACATACGTACAAATGTAAAAGCAAACACCTATTACAAGTTCATACATTTTAATGTATCTCCATTCCGCGCGGTGACGGTGCTTACGTCAGCGTAAATGGAGATATAATCCTCCAAATTCATCACCATTACGGCTCGTCGACGCTTTACGTACTGCCAAATATGGGTACGGGAAAATGAGGCAAAAATTGAAAGCCCTCACCACTCCGATTTCCCGAAGAATCATCCTGACTATGACATTTGGGAGGATAACTTTTACAAGGAGTTATCAAGAGTACGGCGGGTTTCCTCCCTAAGTGAGTTATTACACGGGAAACATTTGAGATACCTACGGTTGTCTCTGGGCGAGGAACGTGGGTTCAATGATCTTTTGAGTGCAGTTTTCCGCTTTCGTCTGGCGACATTTTCTACCAACTTTTTTTTGAAAATTGCTACATAGCGAAATTGCCTTCGGTGTTAAGGTAACTTGTTCGGGAATCTGATTGCTATTGCAGACGTTTTTCTTCTAAAACTTTTAGAAATTAACTTTTATCGAGGTCTAGACACTTGGATAAAGTTACGGCAGCAAAACTTGGTACAAAGATTCCTAACTCCCAAAATATTGTCTGTCTAATAGCCACATTTCAGTGTTAACATTTTGACCAATAAGCTTACGTAGCGTAGCATAAAGTTCAATAGAACAAAAGGCCAACTTATACTGGATAAGCAGCGTGTAAATTAAAAGAAGATAACAATATTTTACGATTCGATATATTCATGAAAAACAAAATTTATCTACAATATTAAAAATTATTCAATAATCGTACATAATATTCACAAATGGCTGCCCTGCCCCAACGACCAACGTGCCAAGAATCCGATACCGTGGGTGAATACGGCACACGGCACAACTTTATAGTTTATGAACTTCGATGGCACTTGCTCGGAATCTCAATTTCTTCAGACTTCCTATTGTGAAGTTTTGAATTCACTTTCTTGGCATATGAATATATTAAGTAAACGTGTAGTTGGATTGAATTAAAGTCTTTATGGTAATTCATGACTCGTAACTAACCAGAGGATATGTGAAAAAGATATACATGTACCACATAATGTGGTAGGTACTGTATGACAAGGTGCATTGGACATCGACGCTGAAAAGGTAACCATTTATTGAATTCGTCTTACGCAACATATAAAATTGTCATAGGAAATAAAAAGAAACGGCTCTGCCACATTTGATCGTGTTCAGAATGAAGTAAATACTGAATATGTCGTAGCCGTGTGTCTGTTATGGACCAAGTGATAAATTGGGAATTATACATAATGCCCGGTCATTATGAAAAATGCCCAATATTAGAGTGCAATTTCATAAGAATTATTCAAATAATCAAATTGAGCATTATACATATTATCCATCACCTTTAGGGCAGAGTAATACAAACATATCAAATTAGCTTTATTATCAAATTGCCCTTTATCATGTATCAATATAATAATGACCGTGCAATGTGATAAATAATGAAGTTAAGATAGTATTAATCACTTAACCCAATAGAGCTAGACATTATTCATAATGCTCGTACATTATGTGTAATGCCCGCATTAATCACCTGGTCCATAACATGTCCACAAAAAAAGTAAAGTAATGTTTCTGTTGGAAATGATCTTTAAAACGTAATTTCTCATTTTCGTTATAAAGACGATAAAATACCCAAAATAACGCTTCCGTAACGCCTCAATCTTATTTTTGTCACCTCATTAGGCTTACTCAATCGGAAACCTTTTTCCGTGTACTGGGAACCCCGATATTCGGTAAATCTGTGATCGGTCAACAGTAAATACTGGATGGTCTCACTACACCTTTTCTCAAGGACGACCGTCATGTACGATAACAGAATAGATAACTAGATATAAACTTCTGCTACTTATAAAACTGCATGGAACCTAGAAGAAATTTTGGTATGATGATAATGAGTTTACTATGGGAATCTTGTTGAATCTAGTGTCACTAATCTGACATACTGATGCAGTTGCGTTAGTCAGATTTTATGTAGTTTCCGAACTGTAAGGTATAAATCAGAAATCACAGCACAACGAAAACAGAAAATAGAAGTTAAGTGGAACAATCGTCTCTAAAAGGGACAACGAATGTGTAAACGGATTAAATAATTCCAAGAAATGTTCGTTCCTGTGCATCGAAAGTGCCACAAATCGAATCACCGTCGGTCTCTCGCTGGAGATGGGCGCCAGTCGCACATTTCCGCATCCAATATGGCCGCTTTCGATTTCCGGTCCCGTCTCCCGCGTAAACGGTTTACCTCGGATTACATACAGCGTTTATTTCAATCAAACCAATGTTCGCTTCTTGCTCGGATCACGGATTAAACCAACGTCCATCTGGATCGCTTTAAATACCAGCACAGTGTATGTAAATCAAAATAAATTGCTTGTGTATCGGATATATGAGACCATCTGGATTTTTGCGGGAACGCCACGGGTAACGATATTTCAGAGGGATGCTGTCGATTCCTTTGTTTGTATTGTTGTAAGCTCGAATAAAAGCCCCTTGTTTCACTGGTTTTGTTCGAACACAGTTTATTTACAAACATAAATGCTGAATTCATTTTTGGCAATTCTTCTATCGTAAATCTCACTCATACAAGAACTCATAAAAAACGCCGTGTTTTATCGTTCAATCTATTTCAGAATCAACTCAAACAAAAATACACAATGTAGAATTTGTTTAAGCCTGCGAAGTAGTTACCTAACCACTTAATCTTTAACTGATTTCGTTAAAGCTCGTTACTATAATAATCAAGTACGATTCTGTTTGGTTTATCGCAGGTAATTCCTTTCAATCAACCTAAAAAGCTCCGGGGTCAAAACTAATGAAAATAAAGAAAAACCATAAAAAAAATTCCATCCAGTCGGATTACTGCTGGCCAAATAAATCTACAAATAAAGTATCCTACATTAAAGCAGTTCTGGCAACTTAATGCGCTGAAATCGGCACATAAGCAAATAGGTATTAAGTATGTAAATAGTTAAACAAAACAAAAATAATCAACAGTGGTAAGGAAGAATTACTCACAAATAAACGTTAAAGAAAGAACACAAATTAACATCATTCGAACATTGTGGGTTATCGAAGCAGTGGCTGCAGAGGGCCTTTTTCAATCTAGACATGGTTGTATTAAAGATGTCGATCTCAACCTCATGACAAGTCGCATTGTAGGTATTCACGGCTTGCCTGAATGATGCGACATTTTCTCCCCGTCATTGCGATTATTTTTTGAACTGGATCATGACCTAACTACTAGTTTCGGAGATATTGGAACTCAAAGTTCCAACTTATGAGAAAGTTTTTTTTTTCAATACTAAAAGTGTTTACTGTTAACTGTTTAAGACATAACTTCACTTTAAATACACAAGCCGTACATAAGCCGTTTTATTAAACTCGTCCATCAGCACAATGTGTTGAGTGCATTACATCGGGTTTAACCATAGATACTGTTTTTAATATTTCTGTGGGTAAAAAAAAAGTCGTTCCCCAACAATATTTTTTGCGTAGAGTAACTTAGTTTGATGTACAGAATGCTTGGTTGACGGCTTTGTGATGAGTCCGTTTACACCATGAATGTTTGATCTCTTGATAAATAAAGCACAAATAATCCACTTTTGATAATACATATGTTATGGACCAGGTGATTAATGCGGGCATTATACATAATGCACGAGCAATATGAATAATGTCCAGCTCTATCGGGCTAAATGATTAAAACTATCCTAACCTCATTATTTATCATATTGCACGGTCATTATTATATTGCTACATGATAATTGGGCTATTTGATAATAAAGCTAAATTTGACGCGGTGTGAGGGCGGGGAGGGAGGCACGCATGGCGTGGCACGCTTTGACCAACCTGAGACCGCCATTCAGCGTGCGACTCGTGCGACTGACTTCAAGCACTATTGTTTTTGTTTAGTTTTGCATTGTAAGCGAATGCGGACGGACGCGGGTGGGTTTTACATTCGTAACTCAGTGTTAATGTCACCGTAAAATTGTCATACACGTTATATTACAATATAACGTGTTTCTCTCTAGCGATATTGTAAACTCTCGATTTATTGTCAACTAAATATACAGAAGTATCTCTGCCCCCATAATCGGGACTTGGGGCACCCCCCGTTAGGTTAGTTAGGTTCCTTTAAACCCTGCACTCGGAAATAGGGGCCCCGCGAAGCGGGGCTCCGTCGACTACGCTTTTTAGGGGAATATAAAGTGTTTTAAGGTTAGGTTATTATAACAACAGCTCAGGAATGGAACAATATCTTTTCATGAGAGTTGTACCACTGGGCAAGGGGCACCCCTCCTTCCCTCCACACCGCGTAAGTTGACTACCATCGCACGCATATCACGAAAAATAATGCGTTTTGTTGTAAGCAGTATGTTCATTTGACAAAATTTCGAGACTTTACAATATCGCTAGAGACATTACAATATAACGTATTTGACAATTTCACCGTTACATTAACACAAAAACTAGTGGATTCTTAATGTAGAAGTCCTTGATAATTAATCCAAATAGTGAGCCTGATTAATTGAAATGGTTCAATATTTAGTTTATTTTAAGTTAAATGACAATAACAATAAAAAAATAGTCATTAAATATGTTTGTATTACTCTGCCCAAAAGGTGATGGACAATATGTATAAAGCCCAGTCAATTTGATTATTTGAATAATTCTTATCAAATTGCACTCTCAAATTGGGCACTTTTCATAATGACCGGGCATTATGTATAATGCTCAATTTATCACTAGGTCCATAACACATACACTACGAAGGTAAAAGGCTAGGCAGATGATGAAGTCACCCTATCCATACAATATTAAGCTCGGATCCAACTCATCAATCACATGTACAGAGGAACAAATTCTTCTCACGTTACCTGTCATCTATAATACTCCTGTTACAACGTCTTCAATATTAATATCAATGTTGTAGACACGATTAAATCTGTTTTTCTTAGAACGAGGCAGAGAAGGAGGGGTAAGGAAAGTGCAAAGATTTTTTCATGGGATATGAAAACTGCTTTGTAATCTTGTATCGTGGAGAGTTGATTTATAAGTTTAACCTTTTGATGGAGAGTTTTTGTTTAGCATAAAGTTGAGTGATGGGTTGGAATGTGAATGTCATCGTCAGACAGAAAAATCACGGAGTACTGTACACTATTGTAAACACTAGCGCACAACAATCGCAGGACATCATTGGGTAAGACTTTATGCAACTACATCTATTGTGCTCGTAGTTTGACATTCAAATATGCCTTCTTCTGCCCTTAAAAAAAACATGCGGAGTCTGTGGACTGGGGACACATCGAGTGTTAGGAACGTTAGGTGAAGGTCGCGCGAATTCCATGATTTTTGTTCAGTCAATAAGTGCTCAGCGCACTCCGTTCACATCCAAATTTGGTTGACTTTTTTGGTGTGTAACTAATAAATAGATGAGAGTGATTTAGATCACTCGGCACAGCTGATCTGTATCGTGAAATTGAAAAGGTATTGAAGATAGTATAAATGATATAAATGATTAGAAGGAAGTATTTAAAACTTCCATGAACGTAACTGTAAAATAAATTTTCAATAACCTACCAGCTGGCACGGCTATTTTCCTAATGAAACCGGGCGTGGTAACCACGAATCGATTCCATTTAACACTGGAATATTAATGATAGACGGCAGTAACTACCAGGCAACTAGGAACGAGGAGGAACTAACTTCAAAACTTCTGACCCTATTATGTCGTCTGGTATCTCAGGAACTCGAATTTTATTCTCTAGCTAGGCGATTCCACTGACAATAAAATGGAAGAAGTTTTATTCTGCTGGGATTACTGGGAACCAATTTCAGACTTCAACGTAATGAGTGGGACATTTTTCTGGATTTGCAATTAAGTTTGACGCGAGGTTTGAAACTTTCTGATTTGTCATGAGTAGATATTATAACATATATTATTTTAAAAGATACGGTAGTAAGGATACATACTAAAGTAAATGGGCTTGATAAAACCTTTTTCCATAAGATGTACGACCAAGCTATTTGGTTTACATTTTGCAATATAATTTACAGTTAAAATGTAAATCTAACAGCTTGATCGACCATACACAAAATATCTACAAAGTAATGTTTCAAATTGAAACAATAACTTACAAAACAATACGTACAAATAGTTTCAGACAACGATACGGGCACGATTTAAAGTTAAGAGAAACTTTCCTAAAATGTTGCAACGCTGGTATCCGAAACCGTATTTCGGTTTATTTCAGGGTAAAATTTACTAAAGCTGCGTAACCACCGCTGCAGCTGGCCGGCTAGGTACTACCTATAGATAGCCACACAGCTGAAACTGGCTGCCCTTAAACTTTCACTGTCGTTTTTCCACGGCAACCGTCTATCTCGATAGGAGGTACGAGTATTTTTAACTAACACATCGACAATTACTGTAGTCTGTTAAGTATTGGTACTTACGTTAGGAGAAGGAACAATGTTCTCTAAAAAAATAACTCCATCAATTTAATTTCAATTTAAAATTCTTCTTCTCCGTAAAAACGATCACTTAAAACCATGTACCTTTTGACGTTTCGTAAGTACCCATGTAGGATAAAATATGAAAAATACATTCTGAATTTGAATTTCAGCGCAACAAAAGAATGTCGTCGATTTATAAAAATGTTCTCAGTGCTAACTGCATGGCAGTTAAAAGGAAACATGAGCAACTTAGAAGTTGGACGCACTTTGGTAAGGTTTCTGTTGAAGTTTTAAATAAACTCGTAGATGCCCTGTAAGTAATTCTATATTGTTTCAATCCTTAACCGCAACGTGGTAATAGTATTCCCTTACTCGTCTGTATAAATTGTAGTTTATTTTTGAAAACAGAAAGCCATTTCATTGATGAAACTGTTCGCATGTTCTTGTAATAAGAAAAGTTGTTTTCGTTATTTATTGACTTTAGTGTTAAATAACGTATCTAAACTAAGTTCTAACCATAAATAAAACTGAACAATAATATCTAAAATCTCGCCCAACTTTCAGCGCCGCTACAAATACTATTAGGTTCTAGATGTTTGTACACACTGTAAACTCACACTTTCCCATTTCAAGCTGTTACAACAGCCACTGCCAAAACACTGAAATCTCAACCTTATCGCGATCAAAATTTGATTTAACTTTGTGTGGAAATGGTGTAGTGTTAACGATCTGTGAAGTTGTTAGTAGTATCGTAGTATACGTTCCCTTTCGTTGGCAAGCTGCCGGGCGGTAGCTGATCAATGAACGTCTGTACAACCAGACTACTTTCACGCTGAACGTATTTTGAATTTGGAACGCTTTTTACTTTTAAGGTTAACGTAATCCGGCCAGGTTCATCAAGTGGATTGTTTATGAAACTCTTTGATGAGTCAGAATATAAAGCGCTTTTGGGTGGAATTTTAAACAATATCTAATTAAGGGTTGAGAGTTTGTGTACAGTTTGTTTACGAAATCAAAGTGTAGAGTGGTGTGGATGCTTTACAGGAATGTTGGCTACGCCGGTCATGTTTGTTAGATTTAATTTCAAAGTTTTAAAATGTTTTCAACCTTTTCGAATGAAAGGAATTTTCAATATACTTATCACGTCAAGTGTAGGTAGGCGTAACATCTAAATAAATAGGTTGGTATATACCTATGTGAGTATTATAAGTTAGTATATGTATAAATAGATAAACACATCCCAAACCACCACCCACCACCTCATAAAGGCAAACACTCAAAACTCGACAAATCCCACAATAAAATCCACACAACCTGTTCAAAATAAATAGAAGAAAAAATATCGTATAATCGTGAATAAATTGTTAGCAGCACGAGTACGTCTGTTCATATGCACAGAAAAAAATAAAAAATGGCAACCAACGTGCGAGACTAGAGAGAAAGCATTTCACACATTTTCTCGACGACTTTTTTCTATCCGCATCGCACGCCTGTCTTGTTTATTTCGAAGACAGCACAAAGAACTTTGTTTTTACTGAAGAAAGTACAAGATAAGCTTTGTGGTGAGCAACATAGGATATCTTAGCGTGTGATTGGAGTATAGTGTACTCTTTTAACAGTACTTTTTGGAGGTGTGGCTGGCTAAAATTGCTATTTCGCTTCTAAACCTACTCGTGGTCTAAGACATCGTAATCCAAGGTTATATCACGTTTAGTTCCCATTTATAGACTAAGTAAGTCTCCTTTGATGGTTCCATTGTATTCGAATAAAGCGCACTGAGGCAATCAATGCACATTGCTAACTACTTTGAACTTGAAGACAATCCTTGCCTGTTTCTCCACGTCTGATTTGTTTAAGAAAACCGTAATTTCACTTAAGCCTATCAGCTAATAGCGTCTAATTCATACACTATCCGTTAAACACGCAAACAAAACATTAGTCTTGTTTATTGTTTATATTTCATGTGTAGCGTGCTTAACGTGCTTACATGTTTGTTTATTATTAAACATCACATAATACTTCGGCAATGTTGTTGAAACTACGAGAGGCGCTCTATTATACGTCCTTAAACTCAGTTTTGAAACTTCTTCTGCACAAAGAAAACAAGAAAGTTTTAAAGAAAATGTATAAAGATGAAGTCTAAAGTTCTTTTTAATATAGGTAAGGCCTTCCGGTGTTATGAATATTAAAATATTTGAAAGGGTCGTCCTGGACCCGGTGAAAATTCTCAGAAGCATGGAGTCTTTCAGCATCCCACTTAAGATCTTAAAGAACCCAATTAAATATAAAACGCTTATAAAAGGAAGCGCTTGCAAAAGGGGGGTTGGGTGCACAAGGCACAAAAAGGAAACTCGCTGACGAAAATGTAACCTACCTGTGCTTCGACAAGCTTCTTCATTTCTCTCATAATCTCGTAAGATATGTGGATGCCAATTCATTACGTTAGTAATCACTTATCCTAACTGGCACTAACATTTTGTAATGGTAATCTATCTATATCTATCTATACTTATAATAAATCTGTAGAGAGGTCAATTCTGTACATGAAATATATTTACAAAATAACTATCGCGGGGTGATTAGTGATCGATACTGATGCCAAAAATGCAATCAGTAAAATTTTTGTCTGTCTGTCTGTCTTTCTGTCTGTCTGTCTGTCTGTATGTTATTTATAGAAAAAAAAACTACTCGACGGATTTTAACGAAACTTGGTACAATTATTCTACATACTCCTGAGCAGGTAATAGTATACTTTTCATCACGCTACCATTAATAGGAGCAGAGCAGTGAAAGGAAATGTTGGGAAAACGGGAGAAGTTACTTGGTTTTTTTAGCTTCCGTCGCGTGTGCAGCCTTAATGGTTAAAGCTACATAGAAATCATGTATAACGGAAATATTCCACATAAAATTATATAAAAAATATCCCAAGACAGCATATGTCTATCTTTTATAGTTGACTCACAATAACACGTGTAACTCCCGATAGCTTAGCAGTTCGGAGATTTGTTATTATTATATTTGTTTACTCTTACGTTTATAATATTCTCACTCAACCCCAATTTTGAAACTTCACGCGGGCGAAGCCGCTGGCAGAAGCTAGTTCAACATAAACTAGTTTTTCAGGTAACTCTATTGTTTCTATTATTGTCCCAGTGCTGGGAAAAGGTCTCCCTCGTAGCTACCTCCTCTTTCCTATATAAAGGGTGTAAAACACCTCTTAACGCATACGAAAGGCACTTGTTCTCCTCCTCATTCTGATCATTTTTTTGTTCTACACTATACCTGGGAACCTTCTAGTTATGGAGATATTGGGGGTCAAAGTTGCAAGATTTTGACAAGGTTTTTTTTATCGCATGATTTTTACTTTAAATATCTCTACGACCCCCGTACTATTCAATCCATCCATCCGCACAAGTTTTTGAGTGTGTCACATTGAGTTATACCACAAAACATGATTTATAACCTCAAAAAAAAAAGTTGTTTCCCAGCAATATTTTTTGCGTAAAGTTACTTAGTTTGATATACAGAATGCTTGGTTAACGGCTTTGTGATGAGGTGTTATACACCCTGTATGTGTGGCATGATTTTATGATATGAATTCAATTATAACACTGCCACTTTTTTCAATCAAATCTCCCTAGGTCTTATTTTAAAATATTTATGTAACGGAAAGTCTAGAGAGCTACCCACAGCACAGCATCCCTGCGAACACGACACTCTTTGGTAACTTTATCTTGAATAGTTTTTTTAACGACGTTTCCCGACTGGAAACCTGGCAGGGTCCATTTTGCGACAAAGTTTCCTCAACTTGGCTCAGCCCCGTCTCTTATACTTTGCTTTGTTGACTGCGTGTTTGCTTTCACGAAATCCCGTCAACAAGTCCTGGATTTGTTGAGTTTTGAGAGTTTGTTGTTTGGACAAAACGGACACTGACACGTTTGTTATTCACTTCCAACTCTGTAGATTTCTGAGGTGTACGTATTGTGGCCTTTTGTTTCCAAAGATGGAACTTTGATGTATTTGTGTTTTTTTGAAGTACCTACTACCTATAGTGTATTTTCCCATTGTACGTTGCGTTTGCGTTTCACCTTCTTTAATGAACCACAAATGCGATAACATTTAACATGTAACTAACAAGGCCTTCTAAATTCGCATGTAATACATTCTAAATAAATTATCAGTATCCCACATCCGAGTTGCGTGCAACACTCACATACCATTGCATTTTAAAATTAATCGTAGTAGCCACCCCTGTCAACAGCCCACGACGGGTCAACGACCCCGCCTATTTAGAACGAACAATGTTTATAAAGTTAAAGGAATAGCAGGAAGTAGGGCGAGGGGCAGTGAGACGCGGTCTTAATCCTCCATACAACTGTTTTTGAGTTACAACACGTATCTAATGTATGTATAATGTATCTGTTGTGTGCACTCGTGGGATGTCAGCTTTATAATGGGGTAGCAAGTATAGCCCTTTCAAAGTTATTTTGCCAACTAGTCAGCAACTCAATAGCAACCTTGGTGTTACGATTTTAAAGATCACTGTAGATATTCGACTGATGACGTATTTATGTTTGCGAGTCGTAAGCTAAAGGTTGAGTGCAGATTACCGCGGTTATTTGTAAGTGAATCAACTAGGTGGCAGTTCCCGTGGATGGCGTAGGCGCGACATTTTGTAGGGCATCGTGGGGGACGATCACTTGCCCTAAATAATTTAAGGACAAGGTAGACAATCGTGGCCAACATAAGGATTACTTTTGATTGTGATAACCAGGGTGTCAGAAAGGCAATCAGAAAGAGCATGACTATCAATTGCAAGGTATGGCCAAGCAGTATTTTTAAATACGAACAAGGGGTATCTCAGTCCACGCAAACGTAAGATAGGTACATTTTCTATAAATTACCAACACCCGAGTACGAAACCTATACCAACAAACATAAATAATCTTTTGTCTAACGCAACAAATATGCTGGCGTTTACGCACCAGCATAACTTATTATTCAGAACATAGCCAAAGCAAACAGCAAGTGTAAACTAACGCCTACTAAAAGCACGTAGAATTTCCGTATTATTCCCGTTTATTAACCGTAGGTACCGTACAGGAAAATATTCGAGTAATAACTACAAAATTAGGTTGAAACTCGTTAAAAATCCAACGGGCGGTAGAACGAACCCTCAGGGAATGGTGCTCACAAAATACACATGCATACTTTTTGGGTGTCGGAACGCACGTTCCATTTTCAAATATTTTGTTTTTTTCAGGACGCAAGAATGCAAAAACATTACTCTACTGGTTTTACGTGCCAGTATGATACTTATATGTCAGCCTCTTTTGGGGGTTGATTAAAACTTTTCACAGCCCGAAAACCAGTTTGGTTCGCTTTTGAAATTCAAAAAGAATTCCTTTTTCAAAATATTTAAATATTATCCTTTTGTGTTAGCCAAAGGACGACGATGGAAATCGATTGTTTGAAAGTAGAACAGTGTTTATTCGCTAATTAATAATGCAAGCTTAAGCTGAACCGATCGATGCAACAAACTGTCGCCATGTCGTGTTGCCAACAATACGTAGAACTTGTACGAGTTGCATTGCACCACTACTACATTACGACACGATATATTGAACACAATTTCAATTCGGAGAGATGCAAGCAATCCATCATTGCTAGTCAGATTCACTTTGAAAGCGTTGCGAGATTAGATCTCTCCCATTTTTGAATGTGCAAAACTGACGAAAATACGGCTTGGATAGTGAAACTGAACGGTTGTTGAATGATAATTTCGTTGCAGCTCGAAGGAGCTATCTTTTAAATAGCGTAATGGTAGCCGAGTCTACCTTACAGTTATCTTAGACTGCTTAAAGGATTGTTTGAAATAATGCAGTCTACGAAAAACTTTCGAAAAAACTTCTTCTTTGAATGTCACTTAACAACTGCCGTATTCGAAAAAAGGTAGCATGCTTCCCTTATCGTAACCTCCTTACTAACCTTTCAGGCGGAACGGTAACAACCACCGCTTCGGTGCAGCTACCGACACCATTTTCGGTAATCTTCATTGCAAATATCTCCATCCGATCAAATCACTTTACCATCTAATCTAGAACCTGTACATTATTAGTACTGACAATAATTAATTCTAAATAAACTATTTGATACGACATTTTGTAACAAAAATCTAAGTGAAAGTTTGAAAAAGCGACAGATAATACGAAAAATATATGAAAAGTACACGCAAATTCGTCGCAAGCGCAATGCAGACTGAATTAACCGCCGTCGTCCCAACGGGATTAACTGATCTAACTCGATGATACTCGGCTGGATTGCTGCAATTTCGTGCTGCTATTATTGCAGGCATGAGGGCAGGACACCGGCTCTCCGGCGAAATTAGTAAATAGACACTTGATGGGGCCAAATGGGCAGTGCCCGCGGCGTTCGGCTAATATCGTATCAATTTGTAAACTTAAAGTGACGGGTTGTTTCTATGATGGATGGGACTGTGAAATGTTGGTAGTTCTGTTAACTTCCTTTTAGTGTGAAGTTGTTGGTACCTATTGAGGCTCTTCGAACACATGTTTAAACATAATTGTGGTCAAGTCCACTCGTATGTATTCGAATGCGAAATTAAATAAAACAATGATTATTTTAATCATACTCTCAATTTCCGCTATGTCGACTTGTGGAACTTTCATCTTTCACATTTAAAAAAGTTTTCGCTTAACCTCGAGATTCGTAAAGTACACTTGATAAGAATAGCACTGACATAACTTGATTGACTCACAGCACGTTTTCCGAATCCGACTGCTTTATTCAACTGCTTTGATTTATCAGTAATAGTACAATTCTTTCATTGATTGTACACTTCTGAGATACCGTTGTGTAGTGTTAATTAAGAGAGTCCATTCTGATAGTTGACAACGTCACTTAAAATTGACAAATTTCGACAAACTCAATAACACTTTGGCCCACTCGGGAATCGAACCCAGTACCTCGTGCTCAGTAGTCGCGCTTGCGACCACTAAACCAACGAGGCAGTTATCAGTAGAAGGAAAACAGTGATAGAAGAACACAGATAAGGATTACTTCATCAAAATAGCAAATTTTTTGACAGCCATTTTCCCCGTCGCCAACGTTCAGGATGCTTCGTAATAAGTACTCTTTAATTAAAGTAGATACCACAGGGATACGCAAAGCTAACAGTAGGTATGTATACCTTCCTGTGTAAACGTGAAACTCCAAGATGTATTTTGGGATCGTATTTTGCATTTAAATTAAAATTATTCGTTGATATAGGACGTCTCATGTTCCTTTGACAGCTAAATATAGACTTTACAAGTATTCCAATAAATCCTCGAGAGTTAAGGTAAATGTTATCCGAAGTAGGAATTTTCGGATGGTTCTGAAGAGATTGTGGAAGCAATCAAGTTTGTTGAAAGATCAGCAATCAGGTGTTAAAGTTAACATGGTGTCATTACTAAAACTTTTATTCTTCTTCTTTTAGCGTCCCGAATGGCAATCTAATAACTTAATTTTTAATTTAATCAAATCCAAGTCATATATTCTTAATATTATAGCTATTATCCTGAAAATCATAATGATCACGACAAATTGCAAAGTCATCGGAAACGACCTTACGCCACCGAAATATAAATGACCACCCCAACTCCAAACACTAACACGACCAAACCGCATCACACATGTCCGGAAAGTGTCGAAAATCGCGCCCATTCGCACGACACGTCACGGAAAAGTTATCAGATAGTTGAATGTGGTCGAATGTCACATGTCGCATCACGCGCCTCGATCGAAGGCCGGTGGGGCCGAGGGGATCTGGGGAGGCTGGAGGGAAGCGCTCGGAGGATATTGTCGATTTCAATGCGCCGCCGCCGGAGACAACGCAATCTGTGCGGGTATGCGCGCATGCAGTTTAGGCCTCGGAAGTAGTGGGGGTTACATGACATATTGATGGCCTTATTGCTCCTTTGTTTTTCATCGCATTTGAGTCGAATCATTAGCCCTAACGGCGCGCTATGTAGACATACCTAACGTGTTCGGTTTTAAATCGAAAATGTGACTATCCTATGGCACTTGGTTATTGTGTGTAACGAGTATTCTCAATTTTAAATTTCTTATAAGTTACATTACATTTACGTATTTCCCAATTTACGTTTTTCTATTCCTAGTTTTGTAAATGCACTGCTGATCTTCGGTTCTGCAATTGCAATCAAAAAGTATTTCCTGCGAACACACGAACATCAAAATATCCGTTTTCTTTTACTGCTTTTTAAAAGAGCCGTTTCTCATAATTTACATTACAGGAGATACACATCCTCATGCAAATGCATGTCTGTTTCATACAAATTCATTCATAGCTACAGCTTCTACGAACATCATAGATAGTTTCCTGTAAAGATAGTTTTGTTTTCATACGATGAAGGGAGACAAGTTGCGCTACAAATCTTATTTATAACGACAGGGCTACAGTCGCAGATGCGTGTCTTACAACGACGACTCTGGCGAACAGATTGAGGAGCCCTATTCCGAGTTCGTTGGGGAATAAAAAAATCGTTAAAATGTCTTTACCTATGTATGTGTTGTTAATTTACTTATATGACCTAATCATGCAAAGCTTATTGTGCCAGTCATCATATTTCCACTTTCATGTCCCGAAACTTTGTTTTTTTAACCTTTAATCATATTTAGTTACTTATTTAATTGTCTAATTAACTGACGCCTTGATCCAGTGCTCACAAGCACTACTAATCTCTATGAGGTCCTGTGTTTCAATTCCTGACTCGTCCCTTGTTACGTGGGACTTAACCTAACTGGCGAAATGAGCCAGCCCAATCCTTCAGAAATGACAGGCGAGAAATTATCTTATCGCAAGCTTTGCGCTGTTTTACAAATTACAGTTTGCCAGGAGAAGTCAATCCTCCTTCTAACTAATCTCGATCTCCTTGCACGGCGTCGCAAGCTAGCTCCAGAATAAGTGTTCCGTCATGTCAATATATGTTTTATAGAGCTCGTGCGTCCTGTTCGAGGAGGCGACGGTAACTGCTGTGAGCAAGGAAGTCAACAATGTAAGAGGATGGTGCTGTTTAGTCTGACAACGTTTAAATATAGATCGCCGTTTGTCTATGCATCGAGAGAGTCTTAGCAAGGAGGTTGGGAGCTGTAGATATCCTTCTTGTGTCAACGATTATCTAGATACCAATGTAGGGCCAGTCTGCAGTTATTGAGACCGTTAATTGTGGCTGTTTCTTTCGTCTAAACAGCTGATCAGGATTATTTTTTCTAAGTGCGATGATTCTGGCATGTTTCAGGGACTGTCCATTTCTGACAGGTGATCCCGAGGGCACTAATATTCTTATAGCTTTAACGATAGTGAAATATGCTTCCGAAAAGTAGGTATAATATGTCCTTCAGGTATTACATTTTTGGCGGCATGAGAAATGTTTTGAAATCGATTGTCTCTTGCTACACGCGGGATCTCGTTTTATTAGTAAACTTAACTTAAAGTGTAAGGTGAGAAAGGTGATCAGGGGGTCTAAAATGGCCACTTTAGCAGAATCGTAAATGAATCACGTTAAAAAGTTTAAATTCTTAAAATGGTCTTTGTAACCAGTAACATAAAGTCAATTTTAAGAATTTTATATTTTGTTCAATAAAATGAATCACGAAAGAATTCATTTTAAGAATTTAAATTTGTTGACGTCGTTCATTTACGATTCTGCTAAAGCGGCCATTTTAGACCCCCTGGTAGGAATACTTTTAGCCCAGATGAAATATTAAAAATCTTTAAAATTCAACTGACCATTGAATATCACAACACCTTTTTGATCCTTTTCATTTTATAATCACATCTAAGTGAGCCCCAAAAGTTGAACCTATTTTATTATGCCACTAATGCTACTTCGATAAAATACAACAAAGGAAAACTTTCTCACGTTGAATTTGTAAAGGATTTTTACTATATTTATCACTTTGAGCCATCCCTCAAAGGACTACTAGCGATTTTCTTCGAACTCCTAATCCTTTCATACATTAAAAAGCTGTTTTAGACCCTACTTCTTCAATAATAAGGTTGATAATATTCGAAAGGGTCCGTTAAAGGATAATTTCGCAAGGTTCAAATAAATCACATCGTTTAGGAGCGGAAGGATGCATTCATTACGATATAAGTGGATGTTTACATAATATTTTATCCAGTTTAAGCATCCGAGAAGCAAGTATACCTAATACACAACCTAACAAATTGTTGATAGCTTTGTGAAATCTGTGGTACAATAGAATTAATAAGGAGTTTTTAGTTTCAATTAGTTTTTATTCTAAAAGAGAATTCTAGAAAACTACGGACGTGCCGGTCGTTAATTAATTGATTACGTGAGGCAATTCTGGCGATTTTTCATTCCCCCTCCGCCCTTGGTGAGATGTCGAGAGGTCTGACCAACTCAAACGCCTCACGGAATTAGTGAATTCTTATGAATTCTATCAATCCACTCCACGTAATCAGCAATCCTTGTCCTTCATATTTCATAAACTTGCCAATTTAGACCAGAACACGTAATTAATCTACATAAGTAGGGTCATAATCCACTGTTTATGCCCGAAGCGTGTTCAGACGTCTCACGTACGAGCCACGCTACAAAACTAGCGTACAACTCAATAAGGCGTAGCACACACGTTCGCTTGAGGAGTCTCCAGGGCCCTCCAGCACACAATGGCTGCCCGACACCCAGACTGTCTACACCTACCCCTATAGATTGTACTAATGACGACCTATGAGCTAATTAAGTGTAGAGCGCTAATTAGACCAGCGTGTGTCTGATCTTTCTGAATTAATTAATTTTACTAATATTTTGTTCCGTCATTACGTTGGGACGTGGCAGGTACTTACTGTGAAGCTGTTAATGAGTTTTTAATTATATTCATCATTGTTCTAAGTGATCCTTGTGTCCGAGATATTATATCCGTTGGTATGAAGATGGTAAGTCCGAAGATCCGATACCGATATGCGAATTGGTTTGTACCTTATGTGCCCATAAAAACCGAAAAAAATATTGTTTCACGATCAAAATTTCAGCCAAAGATACCGTATAAATCATTTTAGATAAAGCACACATATCAAAATAAACAAACAAAGTTGATGGGATACTGTTTACGTTATTAATTTAACCGTGTAACTTAAGAAACCTTTTAAGCGATACATTATTCCAACATATTGCTCCTAAAGTGGTTTTCACAACAACAAATAGAAGAGGAACCCCTTACATTTGTAGCTCGTATTTCACTTGATTTATTTTTACAGGCGCTAATATATCACAAGGACCAAAATAGACTAGCTTCGAATCTGGTCCTGCGATACGACTATTATCTCTCTCACACAGTATTCCCTATTTTCTCACAGAAGGTCTGCCAGACACATGTGTGCTCAATTAATCAGGTTCACAGGGACGGCTAAGACATCTGCGTATACCTTTGTCCAAATGTCAATTAGGAAATGGTTACAGATTCGATAGCAGAAGGACCAAGGTAAATGGACACCAGCAATAAAAATCACCTGAGAGATAAAGAACTTTGCAAAAATCAATTAACGAAGTCTTGTAGAGATAAAACGTAGAAATTAAGGGGAAAGGGCATGTCGTTTTTTACACCGACTCCGCCCTGTTCCGTTTTGCGAAGGCAAACTTAAAATAAGTTTCGATCGTATCTTTAATTAAATTCTTGTACTTATCAGTTTTTGAAATTTATAACGAAAGTAAGATGAGATTTTAGAGACTCTCGGTATTTTTTAAGGTACAAGATTTGAAACGCAGAAGTTTAAATAATTTCAATGATAACTGAATGAACTTTGACATTGATTCCTTTTTGTCACCTTTGTGTTCTTCACTTTGCTTTTACAAAATCCTTTCAAAACGTTGGTATATAAATTAACCTAATCCGAGAAACAAACTTTTGCTTTCATCAAGTCATTTAAAACTAAGAGTGTTTATGTATTCCAAAAACAGACTAAAATAACATAACACCACTACCGTAGATCCCAGGTATAGAAAGGGTGTAAAACACCTCTTCACGAAGCCGAAAGGCACTTGTTCTCCCCATCATTGCGATATTTTTTTTGTTCTACACCATACCTGGGAACCTTCTAGTTACGGAGATATGAGGGGTCAAAGTTACAACTTTTTGACAAGTTTTTTTTAATACAAGTTTTTTTTGTAAGATCCACTCCACGACTCCCGTACTATTCAATCCATTCATCAGCACAATGTTTTCAGTGCGTTACATTGAGTTCTACCACAAAATGTGATTTATAACCTCAAAAAAAAAGTTGTTTCCCAGCAATATTTTTTGCGTAAAGTTACTTAGTTCGATGTACAGAATGGTTGGTTAACAGCTATGTGATGAGGTGGTTTACACCCTGTATGTACCCAAACTATATAAACCTTTAGCAAGCTTTTTTTAACCCCATGTAACAGTTGGCCAAAAATACCTCCGACAGTAATAATGAGATCGCACTTTAAAACTATATTAGGCAAAGACTGCATGTTCACAATCCCGATCCCAATCAACTCAATTGCAATTAACTTCAGTAAACTGTTAGTATCGGAGCGCGAACATATCGAGACCCGAGTGCTATCGGCTCTAATGTGAAGTGACATTGATTGCGCCAGCAACACTTTAGACCACTAACAGCGTTAGTTTCTGATCTTAACTGACCACATAAACATTTACGACTTTTCAATTGGTTCACACTGTGGATGTTTTTAGTGGGGTTCTGATTTGTTGGTATTTTATTGTTCATCGGATTTATGTCGGCAAAATGTCCATTACGCCTGTAATCCCAAAATCATAATCTTTTTGGGATTATCGGCGATATGTTCTGTTTGTCTGTTTGATTATTTAGTACTTTTTATATAATTTAGATGGTGATGTAATTTCTCCTTGAATTCCGATATCTTCAGACTGAAGATGCTATTTTTTAACTTTTTAAACATAGGTTATTTTCGTGCTAAAACTTTTTTGCAAAAAATAAAAACCGACTTCACAAAACACAAAAAATCTAAAAATAACTATAGCTTCAGAAGTCGGTGACCGCTGATTGATTGGTTTAGTTTTTTTGTCACCGACTTCTGAAGCTCAAGTTATTTTTCACGTTTGAGTGGTTCACATGCGCTTAATTACCCTTCACAGCCTACTGACGTGATGTTATGTTATGAACTGGTGTAAACAATACACATATATGAGATTTCAGCAATCCCAGTCCATTTGCTATCATTTATTGAAGAGTTCCGTTGCCTATCTCCCAACTTCTTCATCAGATCTTCACCAAATTGAAGTGGGACCACTCTGAGAAAATACTCTTCCGAAAACTACCCAAATCGCTTCACGTGTGCCTATCAAAGGAGATCGTTTTTTTGGCCCCACCTGGTCGTTGCATTTATTATTCATAATAACACCAAAAAAAAGGAACCATTTTACTATGGTATTAAACGAAATATTACTTAGAAATGAAAACGGAATCCTAAAATCATAATAAATAAGCTATGTTTTGATATTTTTTTGCGAGTCAAATCATTCCTGTTGTGGTCAATGTCATTTGACAGTAAATACTTACGTGAATAGGGGCGTTTTTTCTATTTACTAAAAAAAAGTACGGTATCTACCCGTTGGTAAAAATATCTGCTATAATTATTATATAATCAGAAAGAATATAAAAATAAATATGGTTAAACTGTGAGCATTTTTAATGCTATTTTTAAAGGTTTACACTAAAATCGCATAGATGGTTTAAACAATCAACGTGGCACGGAACATTATAAACCCACTTTTTTTGTGATTGACAGACAACTTCACTAATTTGACATTTACTTTTTCGGTTTACTTTGGTTTTCGTAAGTGTTTTGCAGATTTTTCACATTTATTCCGTTTAGACAATGCTTAGCTCATTTAACCACTGGAATCTAGAGGTTATGTGGAAGAAATCAATGTAAGTTTCATTATTAAATGCTACAATTTATGTGGGTGGATAAAAAATGTCTCCTTTGAAGAGTTATCTCTATGTAGCCAGGATTTCATCATCAGATCCTGGCTTGATGATTATGGGACCACCACCTGTGAATTATACCCTTTCAAACAAAAAAAAATATCCAAATCGGTCCAGACATCTTCAAGCAATCGGGGAACATACATAAAAAAAGTTCCGACGAATCGAAAACCTCCTCCTTTTGGAAGCAAGTTAATTAAAAATGAAACACGTTTATTTCCCGTTAGGTATATCCCGCGAAATTTTAATTTTCTATTATGCATGTCAGTGTCAGATTGAAAGTTTACTGGCAAATACTTCATAATTGATACATCCATATTTCACCAATTGCGTATTTGCACATGTTTGCTTCTAATGCCCCTTATCCTATCACAAATACACTGTCTCTTCCTTTATCAGCTTTTAAAAGCAAACCGTAGTTTAAAAGTTCACACCCTCCGTTTCTCACAGATTGTAAAGTGTCATCACACTGCACGGCACGTCGTACTAAATGTTTGTTTAAATTAGCCAGCCCTTATTCTCGTTGAAAGCTGTCAATTAAATAAAACGAGAGAATTTTAGAACCTATTTCACGATGTCCGAATGGCTTTACTGAATAAATTCAAAAATGGAACAGAATTTGTATGAGTAACATAAAGGAACTTAATCGTTAGTCGTGAAACAGGCCCTTATGTGGGAAGCGCGACTGTTGAGGATGAGGTCCTGAGTAGGGGTATTATACCGGTCCTTCTCTCCGATACCGGTATTGAGTCTAGGAGAATACCGGGATTCCGGTATATTCGGTATTTTCGACATTAAGAGAAATAATATTTATTTTTAGTTTTTATTTCCGTTAGAGTCATTATAATATATTTAAATTACTAATTTAAAATTATTTAAGTAAAAGTAGTCATACAATAAAACTCTTAAACAAATAAAACGAGTATCTCCCTGCTATCGACGGTTAGTTACAAACTCCTGAGTATATTTCCTAAGATCAGGCTCAATGTTTTTCATATTTTCCATTAGGAGCCACGGAGTCTAGATTTGTGGTTGGTTGATGGCAAAAGGCTCGCCCCTTTTACAAGGGACTTAAATATGACCTTCTTCTAAAATTTTGGTATACTATTAGGCATACCACTGCATAAGTCTTCGGGAATAACAGACTCTATGTTAAATGTTATATAAATGAAATAAATACGAAGCACGGACATAATGGTTCATTAATTTGTGTCTGAACGATTCATAAAGTGCCCATTGCAGCTTCATTTGTATCTGAAAGGTAGCACTCAGTGTAGCGGAAGTAATGACTTGTATTGTTTGTTAATAAAGCCAATATTTACATTAATTTATTATGTTTAAGGTATCAACAATACTGGCAATATTTTGGTAGTTTACTGGTAATCATGTAAAGAAAACCACTAGTTTTTTATTACATGCCATAAATGATGTCTGAAGCTTCTAATCCGCTATAGAATAAAGTACTTATAAATAATATAAAATCTTTCTTTGATCTTTCTTTCTTGTTAGTATCTTCGATAAATGTGAATTTCTATTTTGTTTTTCTTCATCTTATATTGTCCCACTGCTGGGCAAAAGTCTTCCCCATAGCTGTCTACTCTTCTCTACACGCGGTTTAAAATTTAAAAAAAAATCCCCAACCTTTAAAAATTCACAAGTAAAACTTGTAACCACCTAACGAAGCGACATAAAATAAAATCAACATTAAAAGCTCTTGATAATTTTCACCCAACTAACGTTTCAAAAATATCTGCGCTCTCCAACGTGGATTAACATTTTTCAAGTACTTTCACGCAGCCACTAGTATTTTGTACGTAGATAAGTGTGGCAAATGAGAGGAAAAACCTCTGCTTTTATGAGTGTCATGAAGTACGGGGCATTATTTATACAGCCTCTGCGACCCATCACATTTTCTGTCCCTTCCCTGAAATTTTCAATTTAAATTCGACGGATTTTTCGGGTTATTACGGTTATTACGTCCTATGAGCGGTAAAGTACGTAATCTCTTAATCTACTCCCAAAATATCGTAATATGTATTATTCAACAGAGGATTGTTGTTTTTCAAAATGAGGGTTATTAATATTATGCCCGCGTCTTCGCCCACGCGAAGTTCGATAATTGTCCCACGGGGTCATACTACCGGAAAAAAAGTGTCATAAGTGTTAATTCAGGTCATAAACTACCTTGCTACGCAGACGACGGCGGCCGATGTGATGACACGCGGGGTTGCGATAGTCGTTGAGAGGATCCGGCAACGGGGTCTCGAGATGGCATAGCACAAGTCTGAGGCCATGTGCTTTCATGGGCCTCGGAATGCGCCACCGTTGGGATCCACACTGACGGTAGGTGGTGATCGGCGTTGAGTCGACGTTGAAGTACCTAGGACTCGTCCTCGACAGCCGGTGGAACTTCGTGGAGCATTTCCGACGTTTGGCCCCCAGGCTGGAACGAACTGGGGCTGCCTTCAGGCGGCTCCTGGCCAACCTTGGGGGGCCAAACGCCTCCTGCCGCTGACTCTACGCGGGGGTCGTGCGGTCCATGGCCCTTTACGGAGCCCCAGTGTGGGCGCGTTCCTTGAGGCGGCGAGCCGCTCATTACCTGAACGCGCCCCAAAAAGTGGTGGCCGTGAAGATGGTCCGTGGGTACCGCACGATCTCCCGCAAGGCAGCCGGCCTGCTTGCCGGATTGCCGCCATGGAAACTCCGCGGGGGGAAACTCCGCTGCCGCGGCAAATCGCTGCTCAGCGGACAGACCTCCGCGCTCTCTCCATGTTGCCAAGAGAGAGCACCGCGGTGCTATCTCAGGGCAACATGGAGAGAACGACTGTCGCAACCCCGTGCAGGGCACGCCACGATAGTGGCGGTAAGTCCCGTCTTTGAGGAGTGGCCGGAGAGGCCCCACTGCGTCCTCATCTTCTCTGATGGCTGACTGGGAGAAGTTATTTGATGATTTGATTTGATGAAAAAAAAAGGTCATAAACTACCTACACCAAAAAGATCACGCTCTGATTATCTAAAAACAGCTGTTTAAAACACATTTTTGTATGGGAACATGTCACAGTGACAGCTGTTTTTAGATAATCAGACCGTTATCTTTTCGGTGAACATGGACCTTAGTCTATTACAAATATGCAAGGCTAGATATTTAATCTTTTTTTAATTATTTTATATTTCGTATTATTTAGCGCGGCGCTTAGTATTTTTACATGAGCGTATGATCTCCTGTGATTAACTATTCCTTTTGCCTTAAATCCTACCAACGTGGTACACAAAAAATTGTGCTGCATCGCTACGTTTTGCTGTGTTATTTCAGCGCGTCGCTTCTCGCTTATTATTTTCAGCTTTTTTTGGTTCCGGTAGTAAAACAAATCCTCTCGTATAATTTGTCATGTCCGTCTGTCCGTTCTACCGGACCTCTCATTCATCTGCCCCAAAATTAATGTTCGACCCGTGTAACTTTTCACCCACCTATGTGTGAACAAATTCTGAAAATACAAGGAGTGATGATACCTTAATGAGAGTGAAAAGTTTAAAGGATTACTTATAAATACATTATGAATTTTTATTTAATATTATATGCCCTTTGGACATGGACTGGATATAGCAATTATATTTACTTTGTTTTAAAGTTTGACGTTGAAAATTGCCATAAAATAATAACCTTGTTGAAATAAATGGTTTGACTTGAACTTTGGCATTTTAATCAAATTAAATAAGTACAAAATAATATAATGCGAGCGTTCCAATCCAAAATTGGGATTTTTCTAGATAGGTTTTATCAAAACTAATTGGTAAATATTCTTTATTATAAACAAATACACGTCAAGAAAATATCTGTCGTTAACTTTTTATGATAGAAAAGATAAACATAATCCTACGTATTACTAAAGACATGAAAAAATGTGAAGGCGCTCCTTTCGACAAAATATTCTAAGGTATAGGGCCCGTTAGATTCCGGCCCACTGAACATGGAATCAAACGCCTCGTATCGTTCACATCAAATTCATTCACATGGCCTCCCATACTTTACTACAATACCTTATATTTTTGAATTAAGAGCTTGGTCTTTTTATACGAACGTGCTACCTTAAGAGCACGCATCCAAAAAGTTGACAACGCGCACCGTCGCAAATAGCTAAAAAATACTTATTTTGTTTAATTTGGCAATATTACTGTATCAAAATAAGAAATGGCTAACTAGTGAATTAGAATATTAATAGTGAATTGAAGTTAAAACACTGGTGTTAATGCTGTAAGTTGTAATGTTTTAGGTGTAGAAAAGGCATTTGGAAAGTTCCCAAATATATTTTTTACATCTAAAACATTCGGTGAAACGATATTAATTATAGCATATCATAATCAATATTTTAGTTCTCTACTTCTCTACTTAGCCAAATTACTTATTTCCATACACTAATACACAGCCAAAATAATCAAAACAGCGAATTTGAGAGCTATATGCGACGTTGCTCACTTTCCGATTTTAATTATGTAAATACATATGTATGTATTTCGTTACTATGTAATCCTTATGCTTAGCTACCAATCTAAGCAACATTTGAATTTAAAATACCAATTTATTGTACAAACAAAATCCAATCGTTTCAGCACGAGAAATCAAAAAGAATAGTTTTAACAACTTCTCCGGTAAGTACTCGTTCAATAAATACAGTCAAATCAAATATTAAAATCTGTAGACCGAAACCACTCCAACGCGGGCTAACATCTTAGCATCCTCTCTATCTCATTATACGATGGAATTTAGTATCAAAGGCATTAATGGCATCTTGAAGAGCTTATGAGAATCCCCGTGCTCTTAATTACATTCCTTTGTTCAGGTGAATAGCTCTAGTGGGCATCTCTTTTAATTAATCGGTGATATAAAAAACGTTTTCAAGAAAATCATTTACTATCTACATAATAAGATCTGTTTTTAGAATAAAATACGATGGAAATAGGCCAACACGAGTACCTACCGTCTCCAAAACTGGTATTTTATTAGTTGCATCCAAATACAGCTTGTGCCAAAGGTCCATAGTTGTTCAAAAGTTATAAAACTGAATTTATTATCCAAGAACACATGATACCAATTTAATGCTCTGATAACTTTAAAACTATTTATATGTAAATTGTCTCCCACACCCAATCATTTTAATCAAGTCAGCATACAATTATTAATATGGTCCTCTGGTCCTTTGGACTTTCGGTACTCCTAGCTACTTCTTACTTTTTAAATTAGAGGATTTCACCGTTGAACATAACTTTTAGGGACTATTCAACAATGGTTACTTATTTACATACATTAAATAAATAAAATATTAAAGGTGTTGTCAGCAAAACTGATTTGTTGACAAAAACTTTGGCAATTTTGAAGGAAAGATCAACTAGAGATAACATTGAGACAAAAGATAGTCAGTGTTGGTAAATACAGACTAAATCGATTTCTACCGGTCACGTGGAAAGCTCAGATAAGAAAGTGAGACAACATTGACACAATCGCTCGAAAGGGGTGGCTCGTGGCTCATTGTGACACCTTATCTATCGAGCCATCTCAAACGGGGGATGTTACGAACCAATTTGTCGTAGTCGTGAAATTGGAAAATTCAATTTCAGACGTATTTGCTGCGATCTACTTTGCTTGTAATAAAAATAGCTCACTGGTTTTGAAGGTTTCACGTTTTTTCGACGTGTGTAGGTAGATGTGGATATTGGGTTTTGGAAATTAATAAGGAGTCTCAAATGTGAATAACATCAAATGATCCACTTCCAGGTGGATGTGGTGGTGGATGGAAATAGAATACAATTTGTATTCATCATACTAAAATTATAAAGAAGTAGGGTTTGTAAGCTTGGATGTTGGGGGTTAGGATCAGAGAACCTCTCATCCCAGCCGCCGCGAGAGACGCACCGGGCGTGCACCGTCGACGCGGACCTGTGGATGGTGAGCTATGGGCTAGCCCGCCGTCCGTCCGACTTCGCTGTCGACGGTGAGTTCGTTTTCCACGCGCGCCTCGAAGAGATGTCAGCATAGGCAAGGGCTGATGCCTGCCGGGGCTGCGGGACTGTAGGACTGTTCGTAAGAGATACCGTGGCCCCGGAACATAAATAGCGAGGAAGGAATAATATGGATAGGTTTTAGTCAGCAAAAGTCTGACACTCCCTCCCGCTCCGCCCAGAGCGGGAGGAGGAAAAAGTAAAAAGGGGTTAGGGCCAGAACTACTATTGGGAAGCTACATTGGGTCCTAAGTGGCATAGGCTGTATTTAAAACTTTGCGTAACTACACACATCAAAAGTGTCTAGGGATCAACATATATTTTTGCAATAACTTTTCTCCTGATTGATGTTAATTAAAATTTTCTTTAAGGATTCATCAAATAAAGTGTTTTCGTTTGTCACAGTAACGATAAACCAAGTCACCTTTGTATTAATAAAGAAATTTGCCATTTTCCTAATAAAGGGATTTTTGACATTTGAACCACTAACACAAAAGTTCGAAAAAAAGACTGAAATAACAGTTTTCTTTAAAATTTTATTGGGTAACTTAAACAATTAATAATCCGTGTTTCTACCGCGAACACTAACAACACAAGAACATCGGTTTGGCATACTCAAAATGAGTTCATCCAAATCACGCTGTGGAATGGCCGCCCATGTTCGTTGCAACAACAAAAAAAGGTCTTCTTGCGACTGGATACCCTCCATATTCGGCAGAGCTCTTCTCTGTAGCATATCCCATGCATGCTCAATCGGATTCAAGTCTGGCGACTGAGCAGGCCAGGGCAGGACATTGATGTTAGCTGCGGCGAGAGTCTGTCTTACAACTCTTGCGGTGTGCGGTCGTGCATTATCATGCATTAACTGAAATAAGGGACCGATTTGCACTTGTAGAGGAACGATGACGTCTGATACAATCGTCTCAGCATAAATTTGAGCGTTGAGGTTGCCTCTGATCCAAATCAACTCAGTTCTTCCGCCGATCCAAATACCCGCCCATACCATGATGGTTCCACCACTATAAGGATGGACTTCCTGGCAGGATTTTAATCGCTGTTGGCGTCCAGGGGTTCTCCAGTGTCGTATACGTCTTGTATCCGGTCTCATACCAAAACGAGACTCATCAGAAAAGCACACGAAACGCCATTGTTCTTCTGCCCAATTTCTGTGTTCAAGAGCCCATTGATATCGAATCCTACGATTGTGCATTACTATAGGTGGTACCCGTAGCGGTCTTCGGGAATGAAGGTTCACTTCATGCAAGCGGTTTCTGACTGTTTGGTCGCTAATTAAGTTCCCTGAAGAGTGATGAAGCCTCACGGCTAACATCATGGCGGTTATTGTTGGAGCTCTTCGAGTTAAGATTTGAATGTATCGGTCTTGTCTCCGTGTGGTGCAGCGATACCGTCCTCCATGGCGCTCAGCCACGGTACCAGTGCTTCGGTAACGTGTCCAAAGTCGACTGATAACACTCTGACTTGTATTCAGAGCTAAAGCCACAGTACGTTGCCGGGAACCAGCTTCTATCATTCCCACGGCTCTGAGCATTTCTTCCCTGCTTAAATGACGTCGCCGCTCCATAATAACGTTGGTTTTAATCAGTAGTAGGGAAACAGTAGCACTAATAATGTCTTCAATGCGTTGTATGTTTTTATAGGGAAAATATTGACAGCTGATTTTCATCTTTTACTCGAATTTGATTCACAGTTCCTGATTCAAATTATGAAATGCACCAAAAAGGATCCATATAAATTTATAAAATCATAAATTTATTACAAAGCCACATCTCAATCTCAAGAAATCCGCATGAAAATGCTTGATCCCTAGACACTTTTGATGTGTGTACATGCCATAATGGGTGCGAAGTCGCGGGCAATAGCTGGTATGAATATGTGTTCCTCGACCTGCCAATACCAGAAAAAGATGCTGTTGGAGCTGATATGAAACATCAACTTGATAACCAGTTGAGCCCAGTGACATGGAAGCCAAAGAAAGTCAGGCTTTGTTCGGCGATCTGCTATCACAAAATCTATTAAGTCAGTATTGGTATATTTCTGTTTTTAATTTGAAACAAAAAATAAATACTAAAGTATTAACAAGAAACGTGAAGTTATCGCAAAACTCATACAAAACTGAATTCCTTAAAAAATATACTTATCACAAATCGCAAAAACAAAATAGAATAACATTTAAGTAGACCCAACTTTTCCTGTAAACAAAATATCATCAAGCTTCTAAAAGCAATTTTTCTTTATAAATAGTCAATGTTCTAACAATAGAACATTGTCTATATCTCTGTAGGTATTTCATTTGTAAAACCACTTGCTAAGAAAGACAGAAGTTTCACTTCAAACAACGCATGATAGGGTTTTTACAAACTGGGGGTTCTTTGGTCAGAGTTGGAATATCGTAAAAATATATAGTATTTAAATAAATCTATCCCGCTAGGCCGCTACCAATTCTGCTGACTGAAAGCTGATTAGATGTTTTCCTCTAAGCGTGCCGATGACAATTCAAATAGAGTCACCCCAACATTTGGCGACGAGTTTGAGACTTTCAGAAGCGTCCTCGTCCGCTCCGTCCGCTCCTCCTAACTAAGACATTCTTCTTATAACAACAATTTGCTAATCACTTAATTATTTTGCACTAGCTGGGCCACGGATACGTCGCAGTGCCTCTTATCTGAAACTTGGCCTCGTGTAACTTTGTACAACTGTGTAAAATTTCATAAAAATCGGTTCTATAGTTAAGGTGCCATAGATTACGAACAGCCGTTGTTTTTTATTTAAATAGATAGTTGAACTCCAACTTAGTAAATAGATATCTTCAGACTTTCTACACCTTTGAGAAACACAAGGTTCTTGAGCTCGTTAAAAACTTTACCCGGTTACCCTTCTGCATTAACTTTTCCATGAAGGAACAATGTAGCCAAGTCGTGGGGCGACTCGGTTTCCGCTACATAAAGCCGCGAGAGGGCGCCTCCATCGATCGGTGAGGTGGTTCCGTAGCACAAGAATGTTACTCAAATGTGATCAAATGTTCAGGTTTTATTGAGCATAGCTGTGAGATGTGAGAACTGGGATGGAATAAATGGAAAAGTACATTATTTGAAAACGATTTTTTACACATCGTTGGTTTTTTTATAAAACAGAAGTAACAAGCGTGTAATATTGCGTTGTATTAAGTCTAAGAAATAAATCCTTTTTTGGTGACGAGGATTAAGCAGATCCGAAAACTTAATAACAAAAACACCTCTTCTTATTTATTCACCCAAAATAATACAAGAACAGTCCACCTCCACAGTAAAGCCAACAGTTCAAGCTCTCAACAAAGCCTTAATCTGTTAAGAAAGTATTAGCATAAACGAGATAGCCTGGCCAGGACGTGAACAATGCAGGCTAACTGTTGCCACCCTCTTGCTTAAATTATACACCAGCCAGTATTGTTCAAAGAGGTATAGAACCTCTATGTAGGTTTGTGTACAGGATACCATATTGTTTAACTTTAAATAGCGCAACAAAAGAGCCGAAGAATAAACATTATTTATCTAGGTTGTATTTTCATACGTAAAAGACTATTTCTTTAAGACAACAAAATAATTTGCTCAAAAAACAAATACAAGCCATTTAGTCTGCGGATATGAATGTCTCACACGAAGTATTACCAGGTCTGAAAAGGTATTCTTTGACTTTGAATTTAGAACCATTGCTTAAGAAATCGCAAGAAAAATACACTGTTATCACTGCATGCATGTTTTCTGAATGAAAGAAGAAAGAAGTCATTCAATTAAACATAGTCTATGAAAGATAAGTTACGTAGAATCACAAACAAACTGCGTGGGTACTTAAGGCAAGAACTTCGACGGAACTTGCATACAAATAGACAAATAAATATCTACTAAAGCGTGACAAATACAAAACCATTACAAACAAGACTTTGATGACCAGAACTGACATTGTTTATGTCAAACAAAAAACAAAATTCATTCCAGACGGCTTTTGTTTCGGGCGAGAGAAATCTAATAAACGGTTCCTCGGCTCCAAAGACACCATTTCTTAAGAAAGATTTATATGTAAATGATATTAAAACGTGACGGGAATTTTGTAATTTTTCTCAAGAAACATCAACGTCACTTGAATGTTAAAAACGTGATTTTAAGATGGGTTCCGAAGATTTATTAGCGCGCAAAAGAAAATTTGGAGGAAGTGGAAAATTAAATTGATATTAACGATTTTTTACATTTCCTCTCTTCCCGCCTTAGCTCATTTAAATCAAGCGCGTATCACATTACATTACATTACTCTTTTAATGATAAAAAAAAAATACTGGCCTGTTGCAACGTGAATTGTTTTTGCGATTTCAAACTACCAAGCCCGGATGTGCCTACAAATATGTAATTTTTTACTTCCTACTTCTTTCTAAATTCTCTTGTAAATATGACTATTTACAAGAGAATTTAGAAAGAAAAAACTCACGCCTCAAAGTTACAGGTACTCAAACAAATTTACTGATTTTTCACACTCTGTTTTACCAAAGTCGGGGCAAATATTTAATTATGGTGGTACAATTCATGCAACATATTTTATTCTGTGAATCCAGACTGACAAACAAACCTGACACGACAAACATTTAATAGGACTGGCGCAACACAATAAATTGGTCAGACGAGTGGTCGAATAATACCCATATTTTGTTTATCAAATTGATTTTCAGAACTGGCTAACCACTGCCATTGAATACCGTACTGGTATTTCACAGTAGATTTGACTATCCCAGAAATAGCTCATTAATAATTTTACTGTTGTGGTTCATGGAATGCTGTGCGTTATGCAATATACGTAGAACATAAATCAGTAACATAAAATTGTTGATACATACCTACATCACATACATATACTCATGTTTTTTTCTATGTGGCTAATGGTGATGGCCAAAACCAGGAAAAAGTCGTGCCTATGCAGAAACCGCAGAACGTCATTTGCTATACGATCCGTGCATACTCTTTTTGCCACATCATCATACATCTGGTCATACACGAAACCATTTGACACTTTTATCAGCGAGCTTAGTTATCATAATAACATCAAATCCTGACACTAAAACCCTGACATAATAATACAGTACCCAGTCTACCCAGAGGCTAAAAACATAAAATGAGCCTAAAGAAACATTTTATTGCGACCACAACTCTACTTTATGTTATCCGTAAACATTTGGTTCCGCGGATAAGTAGATATGGGGAGTTTATGAGAATATAATATTTTATATTTGATATAAAGATCTGGCTACCCAAAGGCTATAGGATCTTATGTAAAAGTTGTAGGACTTGGTAAAAATTTGCTAATAGAAATTTTCATACCGTGTTTTCAGGTTTACTAAACTGTGCCTACGCTTTTCTTTCGGTTTTAAGTAAAGTAATATAATAATAAATAATAACTTTGTTTGTTACAGGGGTTAATGTTTGGAACCGCTGATCTGATCCCCGAAAATTTCACTAATGTAAAGCTACATTATCCCTGAGTTTTACAGGTAGGCTTTGTTTAATTAAATTTTTCGTTCCCGTGAGATAAGTTCTGACCATAACTCAAGCAAATCCACGGGCAAGAGCTGGTCATAATTTATATTACTAAACGTACCTACTGTATGAACAAATTAGTTAGTTTAGATACAAAAATTTTCCTGGAATTAAAAATATAATAATTTATATTTGAAGAAGCCGGGAGGCCTGCTTTTGCAAATTGAAATTAATTTATGTCAAGATTAAATTCGCAAAGTCAACGTTACTTAATCAGCGTTACCGCCTCACAGCAAATGTTTACCGGTAATTACCGAAGTGAAACTCGCGTCAAAAGAAGTCAGCATTACCATAGATGGGACAGTTTCGCCTAGTCACTCGGTATAAATAGATCCCTGCGGTACGACGATACAATGTTTGATTTATGATGCCTGATAGCCTGTTGAGTAAAATATTATGAAGGCGGTAGCAAACGATGGGGGAGGATTGTACGTAAAGTTAATTTTGACCGTGAAACTACTAAGTTTGTATTGACGGGTTCGGAAATAGCGGTCTATAGATCACTTTATTTCCGGCCCATACATCAGTTTTCGAGACAGCTCGAAGGACCAAAAAATTGGATCTACAAAATATTTTTGGTCTTTCGGGCCGTCTCTGTAAGTTATGGTCGCAGTTGAGAAATATATGGTTCAAACTAAAAAAATAAATACTAAACAGATCATCAAATTTAGTTTAATTATAAACACATCTAATACCCGGGTACTTGACCTACCTAAGATATCTGGAAATATTAATTCACCGTTAAAAGAATGCACCGACAAAAATAAGTACGGAACACCATCCGCTGTAACACTTCCTAAAAAGTTCTATAAATTAGTGATGTAATAATATTCTCTTCGGCTTTGATTCATCAGCGATGAGTCAACGAAACCCCGAATTTTAGACTCACTCCCGTTACGGGTGCCATGTGTCAGCTATTTTTGTTGCCAAGCCATAAAAAGTACGTGCTCAAGCACTTTTAATTAATGCCTAAGAAAAATGTATTAAGTTTTTAGTCCTGACTTATGTCCTTAAGGAGTCTTGAAAACTTAAAAAGAAAGCAAAGCTTAATAGCTTTACGCCATCGTGTTGGCTAGACAAAAACATCGGAGTTACGTTTCACCTAAGGAAATATGTGCTAGTGTTAACCAACGTTCCTCATCATCATCTTCCTGCCCTTGTCCCATTTTATTTGTGGTCGGCGCAACACGTTTTCTTCTTCCATTCTCCCCTGTTAGACGTCACGGCATCATTTACTCCTTTCTCTTTCATATCAGTCTTTACACAATCCATCCATCTTTTCTTTGGCCTTCCTCTCCCCCTTCATCCATCAATACTTACGTCCATCACTCTTTTAGTCACATGCGTTTCATCCCTCCTCATTACATGTCCACACCAAGCCAAACGACCAAGGTTAACCAAGGTTCCTAATTAGTCAAATAAGTACCTAATTGATCCTATTTCCTGTTGATGGCAATAGGCTAGCCCCTATTATATGGGACTTAAAACGTAACTGGCGAAATTACAGGTGTGAGTGATGTTATTCGGGATTACAGGCATGATGTTATGACCCTATTTATTATTTAGTTCTACATTTCAATCCAGTTACATGTCACTCTTAAACTGAGCACTATGTACAAATTAACCCTTTCAATGCCGCGCACTCCCTGTTTCTAGTAATCTGTCAAAAGCCAGACTTCAGGTTTGCGTGTAATAGAAATTTAATCGTAATTGAATGCACATCACCATTTATCTGCCAGTCAGCTTGTATTACCGTGACTTCTAATATGATTTAGATAAATCGCTTTTGAATGGGAACGACGTGTGTGTTTTGGTAAGTAGGAGATTAAAGTTAGATGTTATATCTGATCGAATAAGTTCAATGTGATGTCTTTATTATTTGAAGCGAGGCATTTCTGCTGATGTCACGATGACTTTTACTGATTACATAGTAAAGATGTGTTGTGTATAATTAATGTGAACTAAAACTAAGTCTTCAATGCTTGAATTGAAAACAAACAAAGTAACATCAAAAGCAAAAGGTGGAATTAATATCGTCAGACTAAAGCAAATCCAATTAGAATAGAAATTGCAAACATATTCAATTTATTCAGAGATAAATAAGCCTCTGAGGCCTACATTTGGTTTTATATCTATTTATCCGCGGCATCTCGCAAACGACGAGACGAAGAAATTTGAATAATCACGACGACGGCAGCTGTGCAAGCTACGACCAAGAATATCGTTTTATGGTAAGCTAAGCCATGGTAAGATGACTTCGGAATCCTAATGCGAGTGAGGATGGTAATGCCCACGGTTGTGTGACAGAATCCTGCTTTTAATTTGAAGCTTAATTTCTGAGTTTAAAGTAAGCGGAGTCGGAATTTAAACGCGTGGCATGGCAGAGAAGGGTTGGAAGGAATTATACAAAAAATGTATTGATGATTCACATCATCAATTCACATTTTTAAAGAGATATTTAATATGTCGTACGAATTGATTAGAATATGCACTCGTAACCAAATCGTACGACATTTTTCTGAGACGAAAATGACACATAGTACAGAAGAAAAGGATAAGGCGTAGCGTTAAGCAACATGGAACACAGGTAATGGTTCGATCTAGTGTACATTGCCTGCGCCAGAAGGATGTAATATCTATCTAAATCCACACATCCAAACTCCATTTCTGGAGGAAAGAATATAAAGCATCTGCTACATATACGATTCATTTTTAATGCTGTCCAATAAAATGTCCAATATAAGGTAGATGTGTCTTGTCGGTGCGGTAACAGCTGTTGCGATGTGTTCGTCTGTCCGTCGTCCGTAAGTGAGCCCGAGGCGTAATCTGTGCCCGAGGCTTGATGCTCGGGACTTTATCACTAAATAATAAGATAAAGAAGGTACACTCCGTGCTATAAGATATAACAGTGATCTCAGACGTACAGGATTTAAATTGCATTGCGAACCAGTTGTATCAGTCAAAGCAAACAATGGTATCGGCGCTACCTTCTGAGATTGCTCCACCGCATTTTAATTGCAAACCAGTAAGAATTACACTGTCTGCGTTAGACGGAGAAGAATAGCATGGTAATTTGGACGACGACATGGCACACAAAACAGTAATTCGTATAAATAGAATAAATATTAAATAAATATCGCTGGCCATTACACACAGCGCCATCTAGTGCCACACTAAACAACGAGGCTTGTGTCGTGGACACCAGATAGTTGATATACCACAAATTATTATTATAACTTTTTTTTTGTAAATATTTATATACTTACTTATTACCTATACATTTAAACATCCATGACTCGGAAACAAATTTCCATGCTCATCACACAAACATTTGCTCCTACCGGGATTCGAACCCAGGATCCTTAGAACGTAAGGCAGCCTCACTACCGCTCCGAAATTCGGGTCGTCACAAAAATGGGTAAAGAAAGTAAAAGTATTTATTTGACTGTGACTCGCACGGGAGAAAACAATATAACAAAATTAACGGGGAGCGAATCAAAACAAAAGTTGAGATCACCCAGTATTAAAAATGGTCCTTCTGTACAACAGTATAATAACTATTTATGTTCCGGAATAATACTCAACGCTTCCCTTGACAACCATAGGGCCGCACATTTTAGAACTTTTGGCTATTTGGGTACCGTGTTAAATGAAACAAATGAAATATATGATGCGGTCACGGTGCTGCTACCAACTTAGTTTACGCCACTTTGGGGAAGTTGGCTTTATTAGCAAAGTTAGAGTATTCTCGCGAATTTCTTGTTTTGTTATTTTGTATTTTATTCATCTTACAACCAGGGTCTTGTGCGGCTAACTACTAAGTTCCATTAGATTTATGTTCTTCGAAATTTTTAATCCTAACCATGTTTGCATTTTGTTGAGAAGCTTGTGGACTTTGTACCGTTCTCGAACTAACTTTCCGTCGTCGAAAAGGTAAGAAAATCAATGAGTGATGACCAGAAAGTTGTAGTTTGTGAACAAGTTTCGTCCCCTAAGCTAAGTTAACTTCGCCGTCGTCTCGACGTATCGTGCAATGATTGAGATTCATTTGGTGGATTTTCTTTTTTTGCAGAATAAGGAAAAGGTGGAAAAAAGACTGAGGGAGTCGAACGTGTTTTTGTGGAACCTCTGCTTACTGGACACCCAGGATTTGATAGATTGTCTTCGAGTAATTAACACCGTCTTTATTTTGTGTTTTGATTTGATAACCTCCTTATGGCAGAATTATATGCCCAAGAATCTCAAAGTTTATCCTTATACATATTTCCCGGAAGACCGTAGAATGGAATCCAAATAATTGTAAGCCGTAAATAACTTCGTTTCCCGTTGACCTGGGGCATAAAAACAGACCTTTAGTAGTTCTTTTATCCCACGCAAATCGTAAAAGTCAGTCGAGGGAATAGTTTCTGTTCCTTCCTAATAAATAGACCCAATATACGCTACATAGCACGCCACGGTCGCTTTGGCTGGTTAAAGCTGAGGTTTTACCCTGAGAGTTCTGATTATTAGTTCACCCAAAACTAGACCTTATTTCAATGACAGGAACTGCTTTTCCTACACCGCAAGAGACGTATTTCAAAAGCAAACATTGTCAACCTGTCTTCAGAATATTAAACACATTAATAACATGTTGCAGCCTTGCAGGAGTTGCAGGCTACCGGGTGGCAGTGAGGCGGTCTACCACGGCCGTCTAGTAAGCTGGCATGCTCATAATAAAAGCTCATTTTATGCTAATATTAGCGCGGGTGGCGGCAACTATTTGTGCAATTTGAGCAGTCCAAAGTGCGGAAGGCAAATCACTACTAAATATTCATGCTGCCGTAGTGTTGTTGGGTTTAGCAGTTTTTAATGAAGGTGAGTTTGTGGTACCTATGGACAATTAGGGCTGTTCGAGGTTCGCCATTTCTTAATGGCTTGGTAAGTACTGCCTACTTATAAATGCGGGGTTGGGAACTTCGTGAAATGAAATACATACAGTTAAAATTGGTATCCTACTTTAGTTTGTCTTTAGAGTAGTTTATTTTCCAACCAAAACTATGTTTTGCTGCTGACTTACTGGTATCGTGAAAATGGTAACCTTCTTCTTCTTAATTATAATAACCTAACCTGTAACTGGACACGTGCCTCACACAGGTGTGACCAAACACCAAAAACGGCGAATATGCGTAACTAAACTTATCGCGAAAAAATGCAAAAGGAAAACCTGTAGGGTTTCACATAACAAGCGCCGGACCGCAATAAAACACCTGCAATCCTGAGCTTCTTTCTTTTAACGTCTAACCTTCCCCCGCACCCTTCGCACCCCAATCCCCCCTACTTCCTAGCGTGTCGCGTAAACAGGGGAAATTCGAACAAAGAAAATACAGGAGCAATTTGCAAGCTTCCACGACAATACGAAATTTTGCGCCGTAGTTGTTCCAAAGTTGACTAGGTACAACAATTATTCGTGTTCACAATGCGGAATTAGCTCGTCATGTAAATTAAGCTGTTCTCCCACTGACTGATTATAAAGCTCGGCTTTCGCCTTCCAATTTAGCCCGCGATACGGTGAAATGGATCGGTGTGAAAAAGCTGGCGGTGCAAATTGCATGCATATAACTCTGAATTGCACGTATGCTGAATTGGATTGATTGTGTCTGACTCTGCTGTACAATTGTGCATTTTCACGTTACCGATTAGACCTGTCATTTGGACAGCTTTACGTAATTAGGGTGGGTAAGTCTATTTTGAAACTAAATCTGATAATTGGCACAAATAACAAGGGACAGAAACCTCAACAATAGCTCTAATTACAGGCTACGAAACAATCCAGCCCCTGGTAAAATCCGAAAATCCGAATGTGTTAATTCAGTATTATGGTTTACCTAATTCAATTCCTTCAAACATGATGTGCGTAATTCTAGGTACTTAGGTATGTGCATATCGTTGTTGCAGTTCTAACACCACGTAGGTCTGTACGACAATTTGATTTTTGATGCCGCTTGCTAGAGAATCACAAAACGAGTTGTTTTAGCCAATTACAGAAACTTATAACAAGTACTTATTTAACGTTATTACCTCATTGATTCTCAAAACCCTTGTCTAGACTACTAGCTGCTACCCTTACCACGATATATCAACCTAGTATGTAGCTCATATCAAACGGTAGCCGTAACGAGGTGATTTAAAGCGCACTCATCGACGCGGACTGCCGTGAAATTAGTCGCACGTCGCGCGCTCAAGTGTTTGCGCGGATATTGACAATGCTGTACCGATTGGCGGATACATGTGTCGGTAATTGAATGTTCAACGTTATTTGATGTTAGGTAGGTACCAACTGCCGCAAAAGAAGAATGAGGTACCACCCGTAACTGAAAGTCGACAAACTGTAGCTCGTGGAAGAACGTTAGGGGTTTGTGTCTGAAATAAAGTCACCTTGTGTAAAGTTGGCAGTAATCATAATTCTGGATGACGAACTAACTTGTCATCTTATTAACATCGGGTGGTTGGTTAGTGGTAGATTATGTTTGTATAGCATCGGAAAATCTTCCAAATAATATCTAAACAATGCGTTCGTTTCACTAATCTATGACGACACGATTCAAGAACATAGACAAATCACGCCCGGAGTACCTACACGAAAAGGGCTGGCAAAGTCTTCTACATTGCTACAAAAGTTGTTGAAGATGCAGCGAAACATCCGCGTCCATCGCGTATCTATAGCTTAGAAGTGTGTGATGCGTAAAATTCTCCCAAATAACTCACAAAGGCCGTATTTTCGAGTTTTCCACTCAACAAAGCGAGCGGATGTGAAGCTAGTTGCACATCGTCAAGTGTTTGTCGCGCGGATATTAACAATGCTGTGCCTATTGGCGAATACATGTATCGGTAATTGAATGTTGAACGTTGTTTGATGTTAGTTACAACCTTTGACTATGGCTGCATGTAGATCAATGAGAAAATAAGGCTTGTCGATATGAACCTACAGTTTTGGGACCGAAATAAGCTCGGTATTCAAAATGTACGAACACGGACTTAATCGGAGAGATGCAGTGCTTTTGGGAGTTCTTCTAGTTTTGTAAATCGCTTATATTTGAGGCAAAGTTTGGTTAATTTTCAGTCTTTAAGTAAAGTAGTGGACTGTTGAGATTTCGATTTTCGCTCGAAGATACTTTGTTGCGTAGGTACACATGGAAAGAAAATTTGTGTACTTAAGTTATTTTAATATTGGAAGACCACAAATTAAATAATGTTCTGCTAGCACTTCGCCCGTGACTTCGTCCGCGGAAATTGTGATAGCTCAGCTAATTTACATGATATCAATAAAATTTGTAGCCGTCGTTACTTCGTAAAGATACTTATATTTTTCTAATCGTTAAAGATTTTTTAAATCAGTAGATTTCTTGAGGTCATCATCTTCTCCATCTGCCTATTAATGTTCTCACTGCTGCAAGTGCTGGGTCACTGCCTGCCAGTTGAATTGTAACAAACAAACAAAACAAAAAAAAAACAAATCTTTGCTCGATAAAATATTGCAAATGTAGAAAACTGTAGCACTGTATCTAAGACAAAATGAGTGAAGTTTCAGAACACAAAGCAGCCGATTCACAATCTGTTTGTATTTACTATTCTAGGCCAGTATATATTAAAATCGTCACAATTCTGCAACATCTCTTTACCATCCTTTGTCTAGCACAAAAACTGTTCCGTACAAACAAAGTCCGTTGCATTTCCAAAACTACTCTGTCCTTGTTTTTCGTCGTGCACTTTTTAAAACTGTTGTGCCTTATCTACGAGTAGAACGAAAGCTTACAAACAAAATAGTGTACTTTATGTTTCCACAGCGAGCCAAAACAAAGGCCTATTGCTCGCTGTCTGTCCATATGTCACTGTATTCTGACTGGTTAACAAAATGAAATAAAATACATAAGAGCCGACTCCAATGTCAGTAAATTACTTACTCTGTGTCTGTATGTAGAACAGTGAGTAAAGAGATAGATAGACCAGGTTTTTTTGAAAATTTCTCGGATACGAAATGGAATAATAATTTAATATCATATAAGTTTAATATGTTCTAAGTGTATATATGTATGTATTTATTTATTGAATATATGTAAATGCTACACCACAGGCTACCTGCAGTATTGTCTCTCCTTCCCCTTTACATCCATCCAAAGGTTGTCTTTAAAAGATCGCTTTTAGCGATAAGACCGCCCATTTGTCACCCCTTGTCAAGGTTTTAAAATTTTTGTATTTATATTTTTTATGGTGTACATCTACATAATAAAGAGTATTCTATTCTATTCTATTCTAATATCATTTCGAACACGTTTCAAAACGACATTAAGCATAGACTTCAAATTATTATTCATTACATCGCATCGTCGAAAAATCCTTTCATACAACATCTACTGGAAAATCTTTACCATTCAGAGCCACATGTTGTCTTAAATAGAAAACTTCACATCACACATTCTTAGAATCCGTTAAGTCATCTGAATCCCGTCGTTATGAGTAGGTACCTACTTACATAGCTTTACAAGGAAATCCAACATCTGGTTCTATACATCCAAAGTTTAAAGACTGTTAGAAAATAACTTCATTCTGAAATTAAACTTCGTCATGAATCACCTTTCAAAAGTGACAAACGTCGAACATTCAAACCGAGAATTCAGCAGATTTGATGTGTATTAGACTTTAATTTTATAGACTCGAAGTTGCCACAAAGCATTAGCATGTTAACTAAGTAAACTAATTGCCATAAACTGGCAGTTGAAAACACAAGTTTCATGCGGGCGAAACCGCAAATAGAGACTAGCGAACACGTCTGCTACGGTACACCACAAATAGTAACGAACCGTCACTAAGTTTGTAAAAGGCGGAATAATCGTTTAGACTTCTGCACCCAAAAGCCTTTAGAGCCATTTCACTATCCATTACCATTTTTCTACAAAAACGTTTTAGGAAAACTGAATGTAAAAACCCAGTGTACAGCACATTTATATTAGTTACATACAGAAGTTATGACACATTGTCAATGAGCCGCGAAGCTGAATGTTCGCGTCAAGTCAATGACTGGAATAATATCACTATGTGGGGATCAGACGAGTGACGGGGTAACTGACAACTGTTTGGCTTGGCTTGTGGATTGTGGTTAAGCGGTGTGTTGGCTAGTAAACTCGGAATGGCCGCGTTTAGTTGCTACTATGCGGCTAGTCTGAGTTATTTTATTAGTTTTTGGTTGGTATGTAACTTTATCCTATTATGAAAGTTCATGGAGTAGCTGCAACTTTAAGTTCCTATTTATATAAAACAGTATCCCTGACTGATATTCTTTAAGAAACTTCCTTGATTCAAATCTGCCTTTTGTACCGCCAAAAGCCCTAAAATCGCACGATACAGAGAAGCAAAGTAACTGAAAGTTCAGCAATCACTTCTATCGATTTGCACGTGAATGTTATGGGATTTGCGAACAAATCTCATAAGAGATTTACATAGACGAGTAGGCGTAGAGACGTGTGTTTTGAAATGTGGAGCGCATCAACAACAATTTGTGCGTTGTCATACTACGAAACAGATATGTTCCCTAGAACGTGCCCTCCGCGTTATAGACATGATTTATAGCACGTGATTCCTGTTTAAATCAACCCCTGATGTAGGTAAAGACTTGATTGATCAATATTTTAACAATGTATTCGTCAAAAAAAGCAAAGGACTCGAGGGTATTCTAACAGACTGGCCAAAACTTTCCCTGCCTATATTGAAACCCTATATTGTCCCCAGGTCAGGCAAAATATGAAACTTTCCTATCGACTATTGTCGCGACTTTCGCTCGAAACTTCGCAAAATCTTTTCCAAGTTATTGCGAACATTTTTAAGCATCGCCGAACACCAAAATCAGTCAAAGGAAAACACTAAAGACTCATGTTTCTTGAACGAATATTCCAACATTCTCAGGGTACCTTCGTATAAAGGAAGGAGGTACTTACCTATCATACACATATTTATGAGTGTCAGAAGGCACTAAAGGCGGGCAGGTACACAAAGGCATAACTAGCTTTGAACTCGGTCTAGAACAAATACACAGAATAAAACACGATATTTCATACAGTTATGTTCATTAAATACATCCCTTTTCCATATAAAGAGGAGAAACACAGCAAATTGGCAGTTAGTACCTACCGGTCCAAATAAAATGAAATTGCTCCCTAATAAAACCCTTCACGAATGATTGGAACGAAACGACGAAATTATTCAGTTCGAGTGACGGTAAAAAAGTCATTAAAGGGACGCCATTCACGCTTTTTAATTCCGACGACGGTGGTCTATTTTGGAGCATTGTATCTTTATTACTGTTCCGTACGGAAAGTGGGAATAGAAGTGTTAAAAGTATTGTAGCTGCGGAGGCGAGAGCCGGAGTGATTCTGTGGGGGAAGTCGCCGGGCGTCAGAATAGAGAATGGAGCCGGGACAAAGCTTGTAAAATTTTAACGTTAGTTCAAAGAACTAATATATACGCTTTACTTTTATTTCCGTGACAAATTGGACAAGCAGACATTGCTTTGTTGACGTTTTATGAAATAATGTAGAGTAATGAGATTCCTCATTCGAAAGCCAGTTTTGTCCGACAAAGGAATAGATTTTGGATCGTATAGAATTATGCCTGATTCTTCTAGGCCCAAACAATCACCAACACATTACATTCATACAGCCAATATTCCCGTTATGTCGGTAATTTGATGCCAAAGTTGGTGTTGGCGCCACCTCCTGCCGTTACATTTTATGAAGGTCTTATGTATGAGTTCCTTCACGTTTTAGAAGCCACATAAGTTTTGTGTTGTTGTGGATCCCATTCTAGCTTTTCGACATCGTTAAAACATGTAGGAGCCTTGCAAAAGGACTTTGTTAAAAAACCACTTCGGAAATGCATAAGAAAAGGAATGGATGAACTAACAAAACATTTTCCAGCACCCAGGTATGTTTAGAATCATTCGAAACATCCAAAGTTCCAAACCACAACACAATCATCTCATTTTACAACCGTGACTAATTGAACAATAAAAAAAGCCACAACCTAATCGAAAAAGAATCCTATTTCTCACTAACCATAGTTGGAAACGACTTCCCAGTTTCTTAGAACGCCTTGCTTGACAGACATTAGTCAGGCAGTCAATCCGGGTGCACAACCGCACGACATGTGGTCTGTTATCTGACCCCGGGGTGCTCGAGAGAAAGCCCATAGCAACCCGTCTGACGGGTCCCGTTGACACACATTTCATGTTCCGCTTCATTTCTTTGTGCTTTACTATACGCCGAGCCCGTAATACTTGTTTGACCCGCGAAATCCCGGCCCTTTTCGGCGATTGTACTTACTTGTAGGTTGATGCTCAACAATCGTAGAGTTTTCTCTTCCATTCTTATTGAATTTGAATAGTATTTTAATTATCTTATTGCATAGAATTAGGAACCAGTGAAACATAAAAAAGCTTTGGTAGAGAATGGTATCAATTTTATTACTCTCTTCTTATAAAAAAAGGTGTTCAAGTAGCTAGCATTGATACCACCTTGACCGTTTTGATATTTTCAAGCGTACCGATGTGTATCATTCCGTATAGGTTATCTTTGTACCAAACGTTGAACATGAACATCATACAGGCTGCTTCCAAAATACATAAACTGAAACTCAATGCAAATAACAGTCATTAATTTGGCTCAGTGATGTTGCAAAGGGCATTATGTCCATTATTAAATCGTTATTAACATTGCGCCTTTCTGTTAAATTAAATTCTGTCATGCACGATGCGTATTGATCGCTTATTTAATTAAGTTAGTGTCCATTTAGCCTGTGCTCAAATATTTTGTAAATGCACTTAGGCTACAAAAATATAGCTTTATGGATCGGCAGCAAAAGAAGTCCCTACAAATACGCGAAGAGGTTTTCTTATTGCCCAGAAAATGGTGGGAATTGCTAACAGAAACGGTGGATAATAATGTAGAAAGTCAAAGAGGATTGTTATGCACGCCATTTTCCTCACATAATATGCTCTTATAGATAATATTCGCATTGGTAGGTACATCGCTAACCCTCAGAGCAATTTAAATAAATAAAGGTAGGTCGGTACTATCATTGATGCTCCCCAGTGTAGCCGGTGTCAGCCTAGTTAAAAATGTATGGAAATTAAATGTAGCGAACACAAATCAAACAAGGTTTTAAAATAAACCGACGAAATTGGAAACTCGAAACGATTTGATTGTATCGCTATCCAAATCCTCTTACGAATCCATTATTGACATTCGTAAATTGATATTAATCAGTTTTGAAATCGGATACAGCAATTACAGGCTGAATGGTTTCAGTTTACATACTTATTTTATTTCATAATGTTGTAAGTAATTATATAATTAATAAGTATGTTTTTAGATGTTTGCATAATAGAATTGGTGCAGATTCTCCGTCAAGATTAACCAAAATTCATAATTTTACGGTTCTACTTCGATATTCTTCGAATTACCGTCATTATTCGAGCTTGAAAACTTACATAATAGACAGAGGAGCATTTAGGTAACTCAAGATAAAGTGATCTCGTCACGTAGATTAAGTGAATCTCATAATTATTGTGAGCCAGACTTAACTAGACGGCATTCCGGGCTAGACGTCTGACTTGGCGGTCACTATAAATATAATAGGTACAAGAGCGGTAAGTAGCCGTCCAAAGACAACCCGTCTCGGATTTCCTACTGCACTGCTTTGTTTGCTGACGTCAGGTCGTGTTTAATTTGTGAGATACGTCTGGGTTGCCGTTTAGTTTGATAAGTTTATTGTTTATAACGATACTAAGCAATAAGTGGGCAGAACTAGGCTAGACATCTAGCAGGTAGGACTCGTTTGTTGACTGTTTACCGATCCTAGACAAATGTAGCCATAAATATGTTTTACACAAATTTTCTCTCTAGGTTCCTACATTGTTTCCAGAAACTTACACTCGTAGCTAACGTTCGATTTATACAATCAATACCTACCTAGGTAAGGTCTAATTAAACGCTTAGGTACAACTTTTCTCGTTTTATATTTTAGATAAGTCTCTTCTCTAATAGTATGATAGGTAGGTACGTTGATATCTCTATGATTTGATAACTACATATACTATCTGTATATGTCTAAGACCGTGGTTTATTTTTTGATGGCTAATAACTTCCCTAAAATTCTCAAAAAGTTACTGTTACTGTTAGCCTGTGTCATCCCACTGCTGGGCAAAGGCCTCTCCCCATGACTTCCAAATTCTGCGATCCTAAAAAGTAGGTTACAGAAAAACACCCAGCTTATAGGTAAGCTTAAACTGGAACTTATGAAACAACGTTTTGTGCTGTAAACCCTACATCAGTGTCGACGGGGCGTAAACGCAGTCACTCATGATTATGCAAATGTGTCTAACAAACCGATTATAGCCGTGTTATTTTGCTGTCGAGATTTGGGACAATTCACGAAATTGGACAAATTAGGGTCGTGAAAATAATGCGGGTAGGTGCCTACCCGCATTATTTGCTGAAATGCCAGTTAAAACCTTAGAAAAGTTTGGTAGCAACCTGTGTATTTTACAAACCTTGACATGTAACCTTTTTTTCTGCGACCATCTACCTATTAGTGCCTATAGGTAATACAAAATATTCATTAGTTCCATGAAACATAATTTTTCTAGGCAGGTACCATCAATTTTCGGCTATCTATCTTTCCATCCAAGCATTGAGATGAACTGACAATCTACAAGCTATCGATTTACCTGCGACAATGACATCGACTAGAAGTTATAACGTCCAGGCTAATGTAAGTGACTAGACTGCACCTGTCACGAGTATAATCAGCTATAGGTAGGTAATTCAGGTAGGTATCCTATGGTCCTATTTGCGAGCCAAATCGTATCCTAAGACACTTACCGCTTAATTAGTGTTAAGTGAATACCGTTCATTCAGCATTCTCTACATTGCTGGCCGTGTGAAGTGTGTAAACAAAATGCAGGTGACGTGTGATTAACGTGGCCACTTCCTGTTCTTTACTAGCGTACCTTTTGGCAAATCTAAGGCTTCCAAGTTCTACCTGGATAACGTTTTAGAGGGTAGGCATCGCATCGCTTTTGAAGTTTTGAATAACTTGTGCAAAAAACCACGAAGACATACTTCGATCTCGACTTAACGGTCATCAAATCTGGGAAATGGGAGTTCTCCTAAATTACATTTTCTTAAAGCTTGAGGCTTAGTAGGTATAGTGTAGGTAGGTACATCTCTGTTCAACCGTTGAAGTTGAAAAGGCTTTTCAACAGCAGCAGCGAATCATCTAAATCAAAACAAAACAATAACGCACCATTGCCCCAACTCCTTGTTCTCCTCGAGACCAGACGGCGTCGCCAGCGTGTCGGCATCACCCTCCTGTCTGCCGCCCGGATGCTCAGGGATCACCCTCTCGATCGTCGTCACCTCTTCGATGTCCGAGTCGATCCCTTGCGCGAAGTCCATATAAAACGACTCCCGAGAATCGCTGGACCCCCGTCGCAACTTCAGCGACAGGTCTGGTGAACTGTCATCCATATTTGTAAACACTATTCCTTCATCCTTCACTTGAATAGTTTTAGAGCCAGTCAGAACCGTCTTTTCACTTTGTGCGACATTTCGAAAGTGTAGTTAACCCATTTTCGTTCGTTGAACTTGAAATTAAGTTTGGAATTTATTCGTGGGCATTACTGTTACTTATTAAAGGATGTGTACGAAATAATTAATAAAAACCGAACCTTTTAAACTTAAAGTTTAGAAGACCCCATGTCTTCAACGCAACAAAAAAGGCTCGCACACAAACAATAGCAATTTATCTTGTCGCGCTACAAAAAGGCCGGTTCGACGTAAAAAGAACAATGACCTGTGAACCGTTCCTAGTGTAACCTTCCCTAAAATCGACACCACTTCCTGTGCCACTAATAACCGACACACACCGACACATGCCGTTTAACACATCTGTGTGCGTCACTACCCAGTACCCAGCGGTGGTGACTCGTATTCGCGTTCGGCTTCTTTTCAATGACTTATACGAGCGCCGAAACTGCCGAAAGTACTATCAATCAAATCTCAGCGCTTTGTATGGCGGGTAACTTATGAATATGTATCTCCGGTAATACATCTTGCGTCTTATTTTGGTCAGTGGTACAATAAATTACAGCATTCCTTACAAACCGGATTATAAATATTAATACCAATCATCCTTGGTCCCCCTCTTTAAGCCTGTTACACGCACTACTGACCATATTGATAACAATAACAATTTAAAAAGCTTTTATGTTTAATAGATTCTAACAAGAATCTTGCGCCGAACAGTGGGCCCGTTCTTAGAACGTTCTATGATAACGATAAGGCACGTTTAAAATTAATATTAATACCACATCCGTGAGCGATATCAATCGCCGCCGATCCCTGGGGAACAACAATAATGCCCAAGAACAAACATATTCATTTACACGCGACAGCCAATCGTGCGATACGTATGCTAGACACGCATCGCACAGCGGAGGCGGAGGCGTATTGACACGGAATAATTCAACGGGCAGTCACTCACACCGATACACGATAACGTAGTAGTAGGGTAAGCACGTGCGTGGGACAGAACGCGACGGGCGTCGGCGGCGCCCTCCCGCGGCAGAGGTTGGCGCGCGATTGCCGCTCGCAGCGAACGCAGCGCGCGGGAAGGGCGGGGGATGCACCCTCGGTCCCGGCACGGGATCAATCTCACGCGGACCCGCCACCCGATATTTGGGAAACGGTTCCATTCACTACATTATCGAAACGGGAACTTGGTGGGATTAACGCTCACCGACATGGGGATTGCGAGGCTCATTGAAAATGAAACAATTATGAGTAACCTATACAAGTTTATAACATACTTTCTATACATATCAAACAAGTGATTATACTTACATAATTCAATTATACACTCAATATCACAATACTTTTTAGTCTTTATTAAAACAATTGTTTACATGTTTGGTGTAGTATATTGAACGTAAGGCTACGTCTTGAGATACATGCATAATAGTTATTTAGTTTTCTACATATAATTTAAGTTAAACGCATGTGATGCCTTGTTCACCTTAGTTTGCAAATTACAATTGTTCTTCTGTCATCAATTTATTGTACATTTGGAAGGAAATCAATTTTATTATATCTTGTTTTAGACTGTCTGAAATTCCAAATTATCTTAAACTATTTAGTGGCAATGTATTCAATTGACTCATTAATTGCAAAAAATAATATCAATTTTAAGTGATTTACTTTAAAATAAATTGGATTTATTTGCTATCTTTGCAAATATCACATAGTTCAGTGTGGCATCTAATCTAATAGTATTAATAATTAACCTATTACAATACTAACAATTTATATTATTAAATCCAAAACTCAACGACATTATAAGGACCTACAAATTACATTTATACATGCAAATTGTTTTTTTTTTCAGTATTTTATTTGTGAACTTATGCTATAACATGTAAATGAATTTATATAAAGAATTCGACGATTTCCATACAGTTAAAATTAAGACAGGTTAAGCCCTAGTCTTCGTCAAATAAATCAAATCAAGTCGATAAAATTTCTAGATTTTATGATGTTTATTATCATTTACTGGAGACACTTGAATAATTTGAAAAGTTTTAGAGATGCGCGACTGCTTTTGGTCTCGCAGGATTCAAATCCAAGTACACCCCACAAACATAATTTGGAAACGTGTTTTTCTGAATACTAAAATAATATCTCTGCTGTGGTGCATCCATTTGTCAGATGCAATTTATAAAACTGTTTTCCCTTAGTGCAAATCATTATAAAGACAACACGCTCAACAACATCTTGCCTCTTTGTAAAAAAAATGTTAGTTACCATGGTACATTTTTATCACAATATTATACTGATAAAGACACACATACATCGAGATAAAAACCCTATGATCCATTATAGGATACAATTAAGACCAATCCAATAGTTTATTGACAAATTTCCGTCCGATAAATTCTCCGAACATGGGATTTTAATGCATGCCATCTAGGTAAAACTGAGACTGCCTTTAGGTAATATTAAGAAACATTGATCTTTAGAAAATTAAATAGAGCCACTGAAGCGCAGTTTCCAGCCTCTAATTTGTAGACACCCTTTGAGTGACTGAAAACATTGCACAATAGGGAACATGGATGTATTTTTTTCTTAGCTTATGAATATAACTCAATATAATAATTTAAAGTTAATTTCACGAACAGCTTGTCGCTTCAAAAAAAAACGTTAATTCTACAATTTCTACGATATTTCAAACGTCCGTGACTATCGTGGCCATTCATGTCATAGCGGCTGACGTTATTTCCGTCTATCTATCTGCCTTGCTTATTACGTTGTTACCCTTAAGGTGAAAGCGTCAGGGTGGCCCGCGAAATACATTTTTTTTTACTTTTTTTTGCAATTTGCAGGGCAGTGCCAAGTTTTATGTTGATATTGTTCAAATAAAAAACAAAATCATCAATACAACCCTCAAAGTTTATAAAAGTCGAAGAAGGACTTTGACCGTGAAAAATTCGTTCATCGACTCTTATGAACTTTGATAGTGGTTCAAGCAAACATTGCAATAACAATAATATAATAACATCTTAGTGAAACTTTATGGTTTTCAAATAAAAGTGTTTCTTTCACACATAGCATTTGACGTCACTACCAGCAACGCGAGGATGCGTTTTGAATTTGCGTTTCGTTTCACCAAAATCACGCTACATAAAATATTAAATTGTAAAATAAGTGTTGTAATATAAAGATAAACCAGTATACCAGTGTTTAATATGGGCCAAACAAGTATACCAGTGTTTAATATGGGCCAAACAAGTATACCAGTGTTTAATATGGGCCAAACAAGTATACCAGTGTTTAATATGGGCCAATGTTTAAGGCTGATGTTCCAGGGTAGCCCGCGAAATTCTAATTTTGAAACGTTTTTTTACAATTTGCAGAGCAGTGCCAAGTTGTACGCTGATGCAAACAACGTTCGCGGCTGCAAGACATAATTATGTAGTCACAGAAATATAATCATCAAAATCATCAACACAACCCTCATAGTAATAAAAGTCGAGGAACGACTTTGACCGTGAAAAATTTGTTGCTCGACTTTCATGAAGTTGTGAGGGTTGCACCGATGATTCAGATAACTACAATTCTGCAACCACATACACAATTCTGCCCCACGACCGCGAACGGTACTTCCACCAACATACAACGCAGCACTGGCCCGCAAATTGCAAAAAACTCAATCATATAATTATGATTATAATAATTTGAATTTCGTGGGCCACCCTGACGCTTTCAGTATAACAATGCATTTTTAAGGAATAAAAAAGTTTTGAATTTCATGCATATTCCCTAATTTTTTTTTTTCAAATTGCATTTTTAATGCACTAAAAAACAAAGAGTTGTGTGACTGGCTAGTAACAAAAAAATATCCCTTATTTCAACAGTAGCATAGGTATTTGCTGAATAAATTAATAAAATCATGTTTAAACAGATGTTGGATAAAGCCGTAGTTATGATGTAAAAGTAGGCATTACGGATATTTGTATAATGAGGAGATAAGTACGTTAGAGCGCGAGATACGACATGCGGAACCATTTGCGAATAATACGATTTTAGCAGCGTCCGGACCAAATGTTACTGATTGATTGATTGTGTTATCGGAGAGGAAGTTTAGTTTTACTTTTACTTTTCCCGATACTTTCATACTTGTACTTCCCTTTTTGCCTCTAAAAACCGATGACAAAACTTCCTGCTTAGGTAAAATGTAACTAGCTTCTACTGAACCACACTCTAGATCTCGCAAAAAATAAAAACTCTTTCGTCTCGTATAAAAAACTGTCATGTGAATAATTTAGATAGTATGGAAGTTCATATTACATAATGTTAAAAAAATCAACAGACATAGCTTGGGGAAACAAGTTTTGACTAACCTGACCAATAATTGGTCAGGTTATTTGTGTATTTTTTTACTTTTATCAAACCCACAGAAAATTGATTGGTTAAATTGATTTACAAGGCTTGTACAATATTTAATTCATCTTTAAATTATTACTTACATAAAGTTTAATGTGGCCTACAATATTTTCTATATGTATAGGTTTGTTAGATATACATGGCGATTTCTCCAGGTTTATCTATGATGCAGTACCTTCTAATTAAATTCACTAATTTCTGATTAAATGTCTAATGATATTGAAGACTTGGTCATATTTAGAAAAAAAAAATAAGTACAGTACATAACACATATTGCATGGCAAATCAGGGCATCTATTTAAATTATACTTGGAATATCTTCAACCATTTGCAAAAAAAAAAAATACTTACAAAAATATAATATAATATAGGTACCTACTCAACATCTTAATATTTTTCTTTTTTTTTGTAGATTTTGCCATAGACGTCGCGCCATTATTAGTTTTATGAATTTCACATGGCCATGCGACGGAAGACAAAGCCTATGTCACAATCATAGAATAAGAACGTATGAAGCGAAACTCACTTCTAAAGATAATACTTCTGGGACTGCTTGTTGAACAATAAAAGCGGTTATGAGCGAAGACGAGCATTCATACGAATTTCTTATTCTATGGTCATCCCAACACTTCGGCAAACCATTATGTTCAATTTTATTTTGCTTATAAATGATTTGAAATAATATCAATACAAGAACTAGGCGAAAAATTATCAGTACTTAATGGAAAAATAATCGTTGATTACTGGCATAAATTGCAACGTAACGTGTGCCGAGTGGTTTGTCTAAACAACATCATTTTTAGAGCGATGATTGCGTAACCATTGAAACACTTAAAAAACAATCGCGCTACTTCAAAACCGTGTCTCATAAATCGGTATAACGACTCCTTTAACAATGGTTATGATATTTGATATCTGCTGTAATAATATAAGTGTGTGTACATGTTTATCCGATGCAGTTGCCCCACTTGAGGCCGCCGCACGCCATCGCGCCAATGAGGTATACCGCTACGGCTGCTACTCCTCCCATTATAAAGTACATCTTCATGTTCTTCCAGAATAGGGAGCGCTGCAACGTTCTTGTTGTGTGCTGGTATCGTACGGACTGAAATAGAATGGTTATTGATTGTATTAAAACGTGCATGAGGAAAATTCTAGTAAAAACGGCAAGTTGATTAAATATGACAACATACTTTAATGATGACATACATACTACTTTTAATTTTTATGTGACTGATTCTGCTGGGAATGTCAACCATACACCATTGTATTTAGGTAGATTTTGTATTTATGTTATTTATTTAGGTGTACCGTTTTCTCTTTTAAAATACTTTAGCAACTGTTACATTCTTGTTATCAATAAAATACTTACACCCGTCGCTAAATTGTCAGCCTTATTCACTAGTAATTCTAATTTCTCCCCGCGCATTGCCATGTTATCTGAAATTAATTAAAAACACACAATTAATTTGCGAACCTTCAGTGAAGTAATTTGCATAGCTGACTGTTATCTAATTTTTGTAAAATAATTAACATATTTTTGTAGGACTACACATTATGGAGTGTTGTGTATATTATGTACTTACATTTTAGTTTTCTATTGTATTTGTGTAAATCTTACTAATGTTTTAAAAAGTAAATTTTGTAATTCATTGTAAGAAGTACCTAGGGGGTAATATTCGGAACTGCTGATCCTATTCCAAAAATTCTTTCTCTAATGGGAAGCTACATTATCCCCAACTGTTATAGGCTATACTTCAAATGTTCCCATGGGATAATTCTAAGCTAGTAGTTTATATACCTAATTATGAAAACAGTAGGTGTATACTATACAATAATGTAGGTAGTATTCATAGAAGAAACATGAATCCTTCCTTCAATAATTACATTGATTGTGTATAGTCATGAGTGAATCATTACATGAAATTATTGTAAGGCCTTGTAAGGTGGAACAAGCCATTACTGAGCATAAACACGTTGTATAAAACAACACTAAGCATTCAAATATGGCATATTCTACTCAAATTTATTCTAGAATATGTTTATGAATTTTTGAATATGGAATAAAAGAATACAATATTTTTCGTGCCTTTTACCTAGCAGCTATCTAAAACACCTATAGCTGCTTACATAGGGGCACTCAGAGTACCTACTCAGACTATAGATTATGCTGGAAAAAAAAATCTATTCAACCATATTTTTTGTTAAGGTGAATGGAGATTACATAGTAAGACAAGACTGATAAGAGAAAGTAGGTCAAACAGGTACGATTGACTTTATCCTATGCAAAATGATCATGTATGTAATCATTACAAATTATGATAGCATGAAAAAACCAATGTAAGAATTCTACAGGTTTCAGAAACAAAACAATATTTAATTCAGGTTGGGTACCCAAGAAAAAGATTAAATAAAATTTGTTTCATGCACAGAATTCCATTTCTGCAATTAGCACCCAATAATATAAACAACTGAAGCATTGGTCTGCCATGTAAAGTAAACAATAAATGACTAATATGTTAACGACATCCATAGATTAAATACATCACTTTTACAAGTAAATAAGTCTCTCCACTACATACACAGTCAATGACACATAGGTAGGTATATACTGCAGTTTACATGTACGCAAAACACAGATAAGGGCTGATAAATTTTATTTATGTGAAACAATCTGCTATCGAAACCAGAAGAAAAAATAATTGATTGTTTTCATACATACAAATTAGGGTCATTTGTTATATTACGTTGAATGTAATTATTTTTAATTAATGGTACTATAATACAGGATTGTTATTAATTCAAATGGTTGTAGAACACATGCTTTGGGATTTAGTAAACTGATGCAAAGTCAGTATGTCTGTTTGTAAGAGGAAAATTATTGAATTTAATGAGGGTTTATTCAATGCATTCATGAATGTCAATAACCCCAAGTAACTTTAATTCATAGCTCAATTTTTTAATCAAGGCTTCTTTGGCTTCTTCAACCAAGGCTTAGTGGAAACCTAGACATTTATTTGCATTTAAACATATTTAGCCTTCATGTTTATCAAGGTTTGACAAGTTGTGTGTTAAATATGTGCATTTAAATGTAACAGTTTATATCGTAATTTTTCTGTTTATGTTTGTCCGCATTATTGAAGTGTAAACAAGCACTGTGCAGCCATGGCTTATTATCAACATGTGTCAATAATGGGCAATCTGTGTATTTTAGATGGCTAGTAAATTTTGAAAATGTTACACTATTATAGAGGTCTGTAGGTTAATAATTCAGGTCTATCTGCACGATCACTAACTACACCTTTCTGCAAGACAAGCTGTCATGGTTTAAATACAGAATTTATTCAGGAAATAACTTACCAATATTCTTAACCATAATGTTCTTGAGTTCATCCAACTCGCCATGTACTCTTGATATGGTGTCAAGGTCTTTAGAATCACTGTAATGTTTCATCTCTGTGGCTAGAACTCGGGCAAACTCTCCATTCATAGCATACGGGATAGCGGTCTGAGCCGTGTCACTAAATGCTGTCGAAAATCTTCTCTTGATCTCATTGAGGAACAAGAATGCTCTCGAACGTTGGAATTTCTGAAGGAAAAGTTACCAGCATAATAAGAACGTAATGTACTTGTTATAGATTGTATTCAAGGTTGTATTTAAATAAACCAACTGTACTCACATCATCAGTAATGCAGAAATAAACCAATTTGTTTTCCGCAACATAGTGGAACAAATAATTTCCATGAGAGTACGTCAACTTATCATCGTGGGGCGGTATCTTCGATAGGAGTTGTTCGGCAACTTCCGTAAAATTTCCCGCACATGTTGCATATTTAGCTAAAACCACTGTACCTCGAGCCACAACACTAAACAATATAGGCATTTTGGACAATTACGTCGGTGAATTGTAAAAGAAACAAAGGAGAACACGACACGATACAGTAACTTTCACACACTTATTGATACACTCATCAAATACAACAATGCCTGTGTTTGCTTTATAAACGGTGAAAGACTTGGTAGACTTAGCAAGTCAATGACTGAATTAGGACAAATAATTAAAATTGTAAGTCGAGAAAAACAATGCACGCATCAAACACGGAACACCAACACGTCAAATCACAATAATTTTTTGATAAACGATACTAGTGGTGGGACACAATATTCGAATCGGAAAGCAAATTCTGTTTTCTTAGAATTGATTCAAAATGCCCATTAATTGTTGTATGTTTGATTGTGAATGTGTAGTTTACAAAAAACAAAAGGATTTCTGCTTTTCTTCTAATTATGAAAGTCAATAATTCATTAAACAAATTCCCAATGAGGCCGCTTCTGGAGGATTACAATATTAATAACAAAGGGTTTTGGATAAAAAGGGTTTTGGTCAAACACAATTGTTTATCTCAGATTGTATTCATACTAATGCGACAAGAACCAAAGTTACCGAAGACCAGCGATGGGCCAATTGAAGATGATGGAGTTTCCTGTATTTTGTCGAAGATTTGACTATACAACAGTCTTTTGCTTTTTCTAATTGCACAGAAATCAAGTCAAATAATTATTTATTGCAATCAACAAGGTCCGTAAGAAAAATGAAAACTGTGGTTGCGGTCTGCAGAAACAAATCGATTACTCATTGGTCTGCAATCTACTAAGTTCATCTTTATTTTATCATCATTATTCCATATTTTTTACACAATGTTGTGACATTGACAGCCAGAGTGTGCGTTCCGAGATACGATATAATCACTCACAGCGCTCACAGCAATATTTTGCGTACCGTTTTAGTTTTCACGAGTATGACAGCTAAGATCTGTCATTAGGTCATTTGACAGCGCTCACGGTGATATTTCTTCGGGGCATGGTCGGTGTAATCGCAAGATGGCGCGTGTCATGACGTCATCTATGACGACTCAAGGAACATCGATATCGCGCTTATGATCGCGCTCACGGTATCTCAGAACGCACGGTAGGGGTGCATTCCGAGGTACGAAATAATCACTCACAGCGCTCACATCAATATTTTGCGTTCCAATATAGATTTCACGATTATGACAGCTAAGAGCTGTCATGAGGTTGTTTGACAACGCGGTGATATTTATTTGGAGCATGGTCGTTGTAATCGCAAGATGGCGCGTGTCATGACGTCATCTATGACGACTCAAGGAACATCGATATCGCGCTTGTGATCGCGCTCACGGTAACTCGGAACGGGTATAAGGACGCTCATAACGTTCACAGCCTATCTCGGAACGCGGCCTACGTGTCACCGTCAGACAGGAGACACACCGTGCATTCCGAGATATGAAATTATCACTCACAGCGCTCACATCAATATTTTGCGCTCCGATAAAGATTTCACGATTATGACAGCTAAGAACAGTCATCAGGTTATTTGACAGCGCTCACGGTGATATTTATTTGGAGCATGGTCGGTGTAATCGGAAGATGGCGTATGTCATGACGTCATCTATGACGATTCAAGGGATATCGATATCGCGCTTGTGATCGCGCTCACGGTAATTTGGAACGATTTGGACGCTCAAATCGTTTACAGCCTTATTCGGAACGCGCCGACACACAGACAAGTCATCATGGTCGGAATCGAACGTCTTCTGACCCCGTATGCACAAACGTTCGACTCGTTTCCGATTCGACAACTCGTATATCTGGCTTCTTCTGGCATTACGAAAACGACCGAGATAGACATACGACTTACCGAATCGGAAGCGAATCGAAGCGTTGTGAACACGGGGGCTGATTAGTAATAAATAAAACCATGGCTGAATCACTGAAATCTGGATAATTAATTCCATCTTATTGCCTTGTCCAGTAAACCTAAGACCAACACACCACGTTCAACAAATGCAAATTGCATTTGTTTTAATCCCATAATATGGAAATATACCAAATGTCCTAGTTCACTAGATTCTACTTGAGGTCGGCGCAACATGTTTTCTTCTTCCATCCTCCATCATCATTTAGGGGTAACGATTTTATTCGCGACGCGTACGCGCTGAACGCGCGCGTACTCATAACTCCTCTCTCTTTCATGTGATTTCTCACACAGTCCATTCGCATTTGCCTTCTTCTTCAGTTCTTCCTCTCCTTTCATTAAAATTCATATCCATCACTCTTTCAGTTAAAAGAAAACACATAAATGAACAAAAACAATATATTTAGAACAATGTTGATTTTTATGTGGGTATAGATAGGATTTAATAGTATTACTTAAGTATTATTTATCGTAGGACTGCTACGCAGTAGATTAACAATAATTAAACAAAACTGACGAGTTGCTTTCATTCTCTCTTAATCAAAATAGTCATCAATGTCAATATCTGGATCCAAAATTTGGTCAGCAAGCGGGGTCAGATCTAACTGATCTAGAATCAAATTCTCACACATCTCTTCTAAATCAGTTTCTCCTATCAATATTGCACCTTGTAGTTTACCATTTTGTAATACAAGTTTTATGTACTCCTTATTAGGTGTCATACGTAGTAAAATTTCGTAATCTCTTCCTAATCCTTGTGCATTGTACTTTCCCAATAAAATAACTTGATAACCAAACAGTGTAGTACAATGTGTGAAAAGTTCGAAACAAAAGTCTTGTAACACTTCTTCTTTCATTATTTTACCATGCATGGCTTTGGCAGCCATTCCTGCCATTTGTCTAGCTTGAGTCCATAGCCTTAACTGGAACCAATGTGGAGCATGATCCCAAGCTGCATGGGCAACATCACCAGCAGCAAATACATTTTTGATTGATGTTTCTTGAAATTCATTTACTGCTAAACCACCTTCTAGGCCCATTACGGGTTCTTCATCCCATGAGAAGTTAACAGCAGGTTCAACACCAGTGGCAGACACCACAAAATCACATTCAATAATTCTACCATTTGAAAGCACTACGTGAAGTGGATACTCCTTGTCACTTATCTCTTCTACTGAATTTATTTCAACCTTATAAATAGTTTCAAGTTCTTGTACACCATTGTCATCTTTAATGCCTTCCAATTTCCTATACCAGTCTGGACCTAATGCAGCTGATTTTAAGTCTTTATTTAAAGAAACAACTTGGTCTTCCTCTGAGAAAACATGTCTTCTTAGAACAGTCTTTTGGTCAGGCTGTAATTCTTTATTTTTAAATGTGTTCTGGAAAAATTCTGCTGCTCCAGGATCAATAAAGGTAGCAGATATGTAATCATCTCGGATGACCCATATTTTCTGTATTCCGGATGTGGCATGCACTATTTCTGATGCAATACCACCATTACCAACTATAACCATTCTACGGCCCGTTCTTAGTTTTTCCTGAAATTCTCTCACTGACTCGGTATCTCTTATCCCAAGTATTCTCTTACTTTTATGAGAATCTCTGATCAGTCTTGGAATTCCACCAGTACAAATACACATAACTTTGTATTTAATTTTATCACCCGCATGTGTATATGCTGTTTGAGTTTTTGTATCAACATGTTTCAAAGAATCAAAAACAATTTTAAGATTTGGATGAATTCTCATCAAAGAACTTGCTTCTGTTTCGTTTACATCAAACTTTACGATTGTTTTGGCATAAAAACTCACGTTGCTAACGTTTTTTACCAACGAAGAAGCTGTGATTATTGCAAGTGTTTCCTCAGGGTGTAATATTGATAGTGTTTCCACACACGTAACGCCGGCAATGCCTCCGCCAACTACTAGATATGTAGCCTCTATTTCAGACATTGTAACCAAACTATTAAAACAGTTAATATGGTACCATTAAGAAAAATACCATCCACATGAAACAAGTTTCCAGAAGTGATGTAATATATCTGTAATAATAGAATAGGTACACTGATTTGATTTCAACAAAGTTCACTTTAAACAAAGGCACATCAATAATAAATCACGTAAATGCACATTAACTTAAAGGCAAGTGTAGTTTTTCACTAAAAGCCGATCGAAACCACATCGAAACCCATCAAAACATCACCTATTATTTAGTTTTTTTGACAAATGACAATTATGACAAGAGCAAGACATACAAGACGCAATGATGGAATAGAAGAAAAATCATTGACTTCAAAGTATTTTTTTTTATTTCGACATGCTAGCCATTATTCGACTAAATGAGCCAATTGAATAACATCACTAGCTATTCCCCCACCTTCACGCACGAGAATGTCAAAGTGACGTCTATACGTAGCTCTCAATTTTTTGTGGTCTCTTTCAGACACGTAGTGCCTCTGGTCCAATTGAATCTTGCATCTCGTTTTGAGTTTGAATAGAAATAAAATCTTTTATTGACAGCTAAGTAGCTAACAGCTAATGAACGGAAGAGGGATTATATGGACGAGGAATCTAGTTTTGCGAAAAAAACTATACACAAATCTCGTTATGGCACATAATTAATCATTTAAAAACATGAATCGTACAGAGTGTTATACGATCGTTTATATCTAAAGCTATTCACAATATTGTGAACCTTACATTCCCAATCAATCGCAGTTGTTTACATTTTCTTCCAAAATAATGTTATATGTAAATTGAGCGAAAATCATGATTAAATGGATCTCAGTTTGTGTGGCACCCTTGTGTTTATCAATAGTGTGGTATTTTCCATTTATATGGAGCTTGGTCTATTTATTATTGCTTAGTTTATTCATAGTGATAGCAGTTTTCGTGTTGACGCTTTGGGGTCATGTATCGTTATCTTCTCCGCACCAAACATCATTGTTTTTATTGGATAAAGTCGAAAAAGATGTTCGACAAATAGAAGAGACGTTAAAGGTATGACATATTTAGATTTATACATTTTTACAAGCCTCAGCCACAGTAATATTTACTTTATTATTTCTATATATGTAGGATGATCAGTCAAATTGGCCTCATGCAACAAAAAAGTCTCATTTGCCGGTCATATTTGGACGCACTGTGGATAGTCAGCTCCAGCTACTAATTGACTGTGTCCTACGAGACTTTGTGGCCCGTTGGCTGAAGGAGTGGTCTCATAAGCCGGAGCCAGTGATAGACAAGTTCAAGGAACATGTGTGGGGTGGAGTACAGAACTTGTATGAGAGACTGCTGCGTGTTGATGCCGAGAAGTTACTAGCTAGTGACATGGTGACTAAGATCACACAGCATTTTGAGAGAATAAGGATTGCTAGGAGTTGTGCGTAAGTTGTAGTTTTATTAAGATTTGCCGAGTTGAATATTTATATGCTGTTCTATATTTTAAACACCAATAAAACATTGCTGTTGGAGTTGTGTAAATGTTTCTGAATTCAAAATTCTACATTGAAACACCTATTATGAGTGTAATAAAAAACAATTACTCTTTATAAATTGATTTATTCCAAATGTAATAAAAAAATTGTATAAATTCTGCAGATTGGAACTCAATCAACCACCAGTATTTGCGCTGGCCCCACACCTGATGTCCTTTGACACAGAACTGCACTACTTAAGACAGATCAGTGAGCTGATCATCATGTTCCTTATGCCTCGGTGCTACTCACTGGCACCTGCTACTCACCTCATGAGAGAAATACTGGCATGCAAAGGTATGGATAACATTCTTCTATGTCGGAACAGTCCCTTATGGTTAAACAATTTTTGGTAACAATAGGGTAGACAACAAAAAAATCGAATTAGTCGGACAGATAGATTTCCAAAAAATATTGGACACATATTTTTAATTTTTTCATGTAAACAAAAATTTAAGATGCGTTTTATCTTCGTCATATTTTATTAATTTGAAGAAACCACGTTTCCAATATTTTACTGTAATCTAACTGAAGCACTATCATATTGTTTTTAGTCAGCCGCCATCCCTATTCCCAATCAATTGCTAACTTAGGTTGGAAATAAGTATCATGATTCATGTCTCACAAATATATAAATAGGTAGACCTTGTTTTATGACATGCAAGTGATTTTCTACCTTTGGGATGGGTGATAAAACAATTGTGAGGTTGACTCTGTAATAACTAGAATTATTATATGCTGAAATCTATCAATAACCCAGAGATATGTAGATTAGCTCTATGTACTACCTAGCCCTATGTTAATCTAGATATTTATTTATTTAAAGACAACCAACAAAGCATACACCAAAAATATATATTTAAGAACACATGTTGAATTTAATAGTTTATAGTGTAGCCTTAATTAAAGGCTGCCACGGCATGCATTGAACATATGACAAAGAAAATACAGTACGAGTCTTTCTTTGTTTATGATGAGATTTGCACATCCTGACAGGATGTACACTGCATCTCTGAACATAGGCATAGCAATCATAGAGAACTAAAATAGATTAAGTAAACACCTGTTGCACGTCACCTTGGTCTTATTGAGGTCACAGTCGGTGTCAACGTCGGCGGCGTTCATAGTAAGGGCCATACATATAGGCACAATATTGTGATACGACTTTTTTACGACAAATAGACTACATAGGTACTACTAATATTATAAAGCAGAAGAGTTTGTTTGTTTGTTTGGTTGAAGGCGCTAATCTCAGGAACTACCGGCTCGAATTGAAAAATTATTTTTGTGTTTGATAGTCCATTTATCGAGGAAGGCTTTAGGCTATATAACATCACGCTACAATCATTAGGAGCGGAGCAGGAATGAAAAATGTTGCAAAAACGGGTACGTTTTTTTTCCTTTCGTTTTTCTCTCTTATGTAACGCAGACGAAGTTGCGTGGGTCAGCTAGTTGAATGATATGTGTAGAAAGTCTCATGGTACGACGACTAATATAGAATTATAGGAAAAAAGTAAATTTGAATTTGGGCAGTCCCTCCAATGGTGATGGAGTACGCCTAGAGTAGATCAAAATCAAAAAATCAAAATCAAAATCAAAGCATTTATTTCAAGTAGGCCAATAACAGGCACTTTTGAATTGTCGAAACAAAGATGAAAATTAAATGTAGCTACAGTCCCAGTCACAAGACATAAAAACTGTGAAAGTACTGTAGATGCCCATTCCCTAACGTAGATCTCTATGGAGAAGAACGGGCAAGAAACTCCATGGACACTCTTTAGGATACAGACCGATACAGATGCCGAAAAGTTTGCGATAGATGTTCGACTTGCTTACACCTGTGATGCAAATTACGCGCCTTATTTCGGGCTTGGGAGTTGTGAGTAATTAAATACCTAGGTAAATACAGCACGCCTAAGCAATCTTTCTGTCACGTATTTTTCTCCGTATATACGTACGAAAACGTCCAAATGCTGCAAGAATTTAAGAGTTTGACCTCTATAATAATATGTGTTCTTCAATTCTAGTTTTACAGCCCGCAATAGACCTAGTTACGGAACCAGACTACATAAACCAGAAGATAATCCAGTATTTAGAAGCTCAGAAAGAGGTGGATGCAATGCATGTTCGGACCCACGAGTACGCTAAAACGTTCGAGGACTACATACGCCTGATCAATAGCTGTAACAATGTCGACACGTTGAAACGGTTACGGTGAGTGCACTTTGATAACACAGCATACAATAAAAATAACCAGTAAATCAACTTGGATCTGTTTATAAAATCAAATGCGGCTGTTAGAGTTGTCAACTAGAAGAAGAAGAAGAAGTGCAGTGCGGCCTTGCGCCTTTATGGGAGAACGAGGGGTCGCACGTGGTTAACGGTCCCGCAAGGCATTCATGGGGAGTTGGTATCAGTGAGGGGTGCGGGCCTGGGCCCCGACTCTTGGTTATAGTAGGAATAGTGGAGTTTTAGTCTGTAGAAGCCCGTCAGTCCGACAACACTTGCCGTTCTCCGCAGACAGAGTAGGTATCAGGAGGATTTTCCATAAAAAAGGTTGTTAACTTTGTTATGTTGCACTACACACAAAAAACATAACCACTTCTCTCCGAAAGCCCCGTGTAAAGTGTTAGTTTAAGCATGCTTGAATTTAGAATGTGTATGAGCCGATTTGACATTTGTTCCTAGTTGAATTACTGTATGTTGACACTAGTCTACTGTGATAATGTTGTTTATTACTTTCACTGACCAATTACTGTTATGTGTCAAGGCCTTTCCTGTGATATGAGTGCGTGATAAAAATAATTGTCATAAAATAATGATTGAAAAACTGATAATGTCATAGGAATTTTGCCCATTACACATAGGTACCCATTTCCCATTAGCCATTACAAAAATGAACTTCATATTTTTCCGTTGATAAAAAGTAGCAGAACTGTATCACCCTTGGCGTATTTGCATGCCACCTTTTAAACTCATTCATTTAATATAAAATTAAGGTTTTATTGCTGTTTTAGTTTTACTGGCAATTACATTTATTGGCAAGATCTATTAGTATCCCGCGTATGAGACAATTTAAATTGGATGACAACCATTTGTGTTTGTTTGTTTACCTATTTTGACGGGTTTGCGCTCGTGATGACTTGACCTTTATTAATAAATCTAGACAAGGCAACATTTGTAATGAATTTTGCCAAATGTGACCTATGTTAAAAAGTGGTTCATTTGATTCTGCCCGTGATTCTGATAAAACTATTTGCGCATTTATTTATGTTACACATTGAATATCTACGTATCAAAGATTTAATTTATGTTTTTATGCATTTGAAAGATATGATGAGGAGATGACATTTGTCTTCTTGTCCCATCCTTATTTATAACCACCCAGAGCGTTCTATTAGGTATACGTTTTGCTTATCCCTTTGGACAATGATGTTATATCCAAAATAGATACAGTTGATGTAACCGTATTAGCCTGTCGCGTTATCATTATTATTTTGTCGCCCGACTTCCTTATTCCAGAATTATCTACATAAACGACCGACCTCATAAAAATTAAATATTTTCGTTTAACATAAACTAATCGGCAATCGGCAGACACGAGTGCCTTGATATTAACCCAAAATATTTCTGTAATATAGTCACGTTAACGAATTCTTGCATTAACTAAAGTTTCCGTCTATGTAACACTTTGAAACCTGTTTTGCGCTTCGGTATTTTTTCTAGTTAGTGAAACCAGTAATTTTGCCGGCTTTGTTAATCGAAACGAATGTTAATGCCGGCAACGATGTTTCTATAACCAAATAATAAAGGTTGTAAAAAACCTCTTCACGAAGCCGAAAGGCACTTGTTCTCCCTATCATTGCGATATTTTTATACACTATACCTGGGACCAACCTTCTAGTCACGGAGATATTGGGGGTCAAAGTTACAACTTTATTTTTTTGTAGAAACAAGTTTTTTAAACACCTCCACGACCCCTGCACTATATTCAATCCAGAGAGAGTTTTGAGTGCTTTACAATGAGTTCTATCACAAAACATGATTTTTCAATCTAAAGTATAAGTCTAGATGATTTTTCACTTAAAATAGTGCTGGGAAACCAGCAGTATTTTAAGGTACAGTTTGACATAATGCTTGGTCGACGGCTTCATGATGAGTCTGTTTGCACCCTGTATACACACCTACAATAACATGCACATAGACTATATAAACTCACGCATTTTTCTCATGTGGATAAGGCTGAAACTGCAGATCATATTCCTTCAGTAGATCAATTGAATTGCCGCAATTAATTGTTATAAATTAAAGTGCCATGTGACTACCCACTGCAACAGCAAAGTCAAACAGTTTTGTTAGCCAACATTGTGGCCATTAGCATGCGGGGCACAGACCCCGCTTTTCTAAAACTTTCTGTCTTATCCTTTGCGGCCTCTGGCCATATTTGCTCCATAAAAAAGATGTGAAAAAGGTCAAGTCAATCAAGTCATCATCTTCCTGCCCTAGTTCCCTGGGGCCCTGGGGTCAACCGTGTCAACCGTCACGAAATCATTGACACCTTTTTCCTTCATATCACTTCTCACATAATCCATCCATCGTTTCCTTGGTCTTCCTCTCCCTCTCCATCCATCAATATTTATATTTATAACGCTTTTAGTTACATGCGATTCATCCCTCCTCATCACATGTCCATAAGTACCAAGACACTAGATTCCCTTTAAACTTTTCTGTAACTGTCGCAACTTTCATACTTCCTCTAATATACTCGTTCCTTATTTTATCCATTCTTCTCGCACCACACATCCACCACAACATTCTCGTCTCCGTTATGTGTAATTTTAATTCATCCATCTTCGTCACATCCCAGCATTCCGGTATATACAGTAAGGCAAAATCATCAGGCAAAAAAAAGCTACCAACATGAACCTAATGTTTCCGATCTAAACGTAGCCTCACGAACAGCAATATCTTCATAATTTTTTTGTTACGAAAAGTTATAATATTTGTATTAGTCTTCTCTATATTTCGCACGTCTTCACATTCTTGACCTCTATAATTGAGGAGATCTCATCCATTCCATTACACCAAGATCGGGATTCAGATCGAGGATCTCATCGGTAGGTATGGAATGGAACGAACAAACCCAGAAAATGCCTCCTCAATCTTGTTTTGAACGACGGCTATAATAAATCTCTTTCAAATTCCGAACACCGGTTTCGTGAGAGTTTTTTCAACCTACTTTTTGTCTAATGTGTCGAGGAATGCGATTACTAGGCCTCTAGTGAAACAACTTATGTTTTTCATTACAGGTATGATATTGTCACCCAAATAATGCAAGCAACTACCCTACAAAACGTGAAACGAGCTAAGGGTGTAGACATAGAAGTTATAGAAAAAAGTGGTTCACAAAATATAAGTCGACAACAAGTGGCTGACGCTAAAAAACTGAAGAGGTACATCAACCAGCTGACTATTGCTAAAGCCGAGTGTGAAACCGCCCTTAGGAAGCTTGGATGGGACGGAGCTTTCCCTACGGTGGACCAGTCTGATAGCAAGGTAAAGGTACTAATATCCCTTTTATTATTTACTAGCTATTGTCCCTTTTATATTTACAATTTCATGGGTTTTAATTTTGTTGCACGAAATCCCAATCCTTTTTCTAAAATAAAAGTAGCTTAAGTTGCTCGCTTATAACATCAGCTATCTGCCCGTAAAAGTGCCGTCAAAATAAGTGCAGCTGTTTCTGTGATTGGCCGGAACAAACAGACCCATAGAAATGTAAAAGATAATGTATTTTTTGTTATTAGTTCCGTATGTACTTGCAAATGCATTCAGTACATAGCTGTTATTTTGAAATTACAAACAGACATATCAATGTTATTGATATGTATAGATGTTACTATTCTACACTGTAATCTTATCAACCCTATGATACATAAAGACGTCTCGGTATTTAACTATCGGCAAGCTCAATTACATTCAGATTATGTATCAAATGTGATTCACCTTCACACCTGTTGGTCTAGGACGAGTGTTTATCAGGGACAAACGTACTTACTGAATCGCGTAAACGTTAAATTGAACTTGTATGAATAATTTTGATTCTCATTTTTGTCACCAAGCGCAAACAAACTTTCTTCAGTACAAATAGGATTTTTCTTTTACGCAGTCTAAGTAGGTTTATAACCTGCGTAGGTTACAACACAGAACAGATAAAGAGGTTGGAAAGGAAATAGTTCCTGATTTGTATTAGAACGCGAGTCGCCGCTTGTCTCCCACTCCACAACAAGCAAGAGATCCATAAGTACGTGCATTACGCACACAAAAAAACTGCTTGACGTGCACTCACACACGCTTCGTACGTTGTCTTGTCACAATAAGAGCACAACTTTTGGTCAATTGACATAATATGAGCGTTCACTTATATGAGCAGCGCGTCTGCCCTGCCCACAAGGCCGTTGTAACCTCTTTTATCAGTTATGTGGGTTACAAGGAGCGCATTCGGTAACGAGCAGTCACGTGCACCAATATAAAAAACACAACTTTTAAAAGTGATTTTCTCCTAATGTTCTGATTAAAATGTCATGTTGTTATCTACGAACATAGTATTTTAGAACTCACATTTTTTTAAATTTCTGTCTCCAAGTTACAATCGCTATTTCGCGCGAAAATTGCCCTGTACGGTCTAAAACGCATGCACCTGTGTACGTCCTCTCAAATCATACTCAATAATGCGCAAATGCTCGTGCACCAGACTGATGCAAACAAAGAGAATGACTTCAAAACATGTTTGAATAAGACACATGGCTATTTGAACCATATCGTCATAAACACAAATGCCATGAACGCCCTTGCATTTTTTCCAAAAGTCTCAGCAACCTACTCTGATACGCCTTTATTTGAATCTGCTTTCAACTATTTTACAGACTCTACCTCTACACAAGATAATGGAAAGTGTGACGGGACGGCGATACCTCTCGATGTTTCTGGAGACTATGTGCTCCCAAGGTCTGGTCGGCTTCTGGATGGCGGTTGAAGAGTTGAGGCACAGCCCCAGGAGTAGCTGGCATCAGCTCGGCGCTGAGATATTTTATACTTACATTAGGTCGCCGAGTGCTGAGATTAAAGTTGATAAGGTAACGTAAATTATACATCATCGTATGAAAAATTCGTATAGTGATAACATTTGCTCTACGAAAGCTTTTATTGCTACGACATAAAGTCATGATCAATTTGTTACAAAATGCATTATTTAGTGAAGCTATCCTTCGGTATGCGACTTACGGATGCAATGACCTTAAAGGCCAGTTTCACCGGTTCCGGATGAAGTGTCGGTTATCTGATAGTTAATACTATCTACCACTTAAAGGCTGGTTATAACTAATACTTTATCTACCAGATATCGCTATCCGACACCTGTGAAACCAAAAGTGTTTGTTTATCTGGCAGATAAGTTCCTAATAGGCTAACCGACACTTTATCCGCAACCGGTGAAACTGGCCCTTAGAATTGTACCTTTAGCTTTCATTTTTTAGCTTCTCGATACTTCTTTACCGCGTGGCTAGTGCCTGACTAGATTTGAGAGTTTTATTCCGCCCATGGGCTGACTTGACTTTACATACCGTCGAGAAATATCTCTCAGACGTACTGGTTTTCTTACAATGTTTTCCTTCACCGAAGCAAGTCATAATTATACAATACGCACATGAATCCGAAAATCAAAGGACGACAAGACTATCACTACTGCTTTTTTCTTGATACTGTGAGACAAAATATGTTGGTGGTTCAATCTCTTTGTGTGTTTCTTTCAGGATACGAGAAAAAGAATGGAATCATTTTTACTAGGAGATAAGGGCCCAGAAGTGTTCTATGAAGTTCAGGATACCGTAGTGGACACGATACAGGAGAAATATTACCATTCCTTCTTGCTGAGCGATCAGTATACGGCGTTGATTGCTGAACTCGCTACCGAGGAGGCTAATAAAGGTTACTTCTGATACTAAAATATTTTTCTTTTTGGCTTCTTTTATTTATAACAGGTTTCAATAAATAAACTGGCCGTCTTGATCGGCACGCAAACCACAAATACAAACCATTGCCTTGCAAAGGTAAATTTAAAAGAAATAATGACTTGTTTCAGAGTTAATAACGTTCATAATATAATGTCTAATACTAAGGGTTGGCGCAGCATGTCTTCTTGTTCCATACTTTTCTACTACTTGTCATTTTATCAGACACCTCCTTTCTTACCTTATCCTACTTCACACAGTCCATCCATCTTTTCTTTGTTCTTCCTCTACTCTTATACAGGGTGTAAACCACCTCAACACGAAGCCGTCAACCAAGTATTCTGTATATCAAACTAAGTAACTTTTAGCAAAAATTATTTCTGGGAAACAACCTTTTTTTGGGGTGGAAAATCAAGTTTTATGGTATAACTCAATGTGACGCACTCAAAACATTGTGCTTATAGATGGACTGAATAATACGGTGTTCGTGGAGGTATTTGAAATAAAAATCGTACAATAAAAACTTGTATTAAAAAAAAAACTTGTTAAAAAGTTGTAACTTTGTCCCCCAATATCTCCGTAACTAAAAGGTTCCCAGGTATGGTGTAGAACAAAAAAAATATCGGAATGACGGGGAAAACAAGTGCCTTTCGGCTTCGTTAAGAAGTGTTTTACACCCTCTATCTTATACTACCTACCTCATATATTTCATTGTATTTTTCCATTCTTGTAGACATCACATCAGACAGATCGCCGATAGAAGACCGTCAGTTGTCAAACGAATCAGTATCGTCAGCGGAGAGCGTCACCGGCACTGTACACCTCACAGAACATTCTACGTACGCGAGACGGAAACTCGACGAGTTACAAGAGCGACATAATAATAAAATTCAAGTATGTTTTAATTAATATTGACCATTATTTCTATTACCATAGAATTCAACCGGTACTCGGCAGGATTATGCGCCACCGCCAACTTAAAGCAACGAGACCCATGTCTCATGTCATTATGGGCCGATTATGCTTTAGAAGGTTTTTTACTTTTCTAATCGTACGTTTGTTTTCCGTCTCTTGAATTCGCAAAAACATAATCTTGAGCTTTTTTCCATCAGGGATTTCTTAATAAGGCTTAAAACATAACACAAAGGTTGACTGGTGTGTGTTGTGTGCATAGATCAGAATAAGTAAAGCGTATTGATTATTTTAATTTAAATTAAATTGTAAATACTATTTGATAATGTTTTGGTTTTCTGAGGAACAAATAAATAGTGTGGTTACATGCTCGTTTTGTACCTACACCTTCAGAATAAAAATGTTCTAATAATTGTTGATTCTTGAATAAGGCATTGTTACGTAAAAAACATTTTTGTGGTTTAATGAATCAAGTTTATCTATTTATTATACTATCATTAATCCCGTCCTTCTTATATTTACCCGTAAGAAAGGAAGTGTAATCTTTCATTAGTCCCGAATAGTTTTTTTTATGATTTTACTACCTACTTAAAAACCAAATCCCGGGACTCGGGGAGTATCCATATTCTTCTAACCTGTGGCAAGTTCATGAAACAGCTCTACCTATTCCGATCTATGGTTATGTGCCACTTTTTGATGAAGATTACCGACTTACCTACCCGTTTCACGACCTTAACTATAAGGGTCAATCCCCACTAAAAGAGCAGCGGCGCGCAGCGGTCGTAAGAGCAAGTAACTGAGTGCGGCGCCGCGCGGGGCAGTGTGGCGCCGCGCGGGGCAGTGCGGCGCCGCGAGAGGCAGCGCGGCATCCCGAGGCGCCGCAATGAGCCTCCGCGTGGTAGCTTTGAAAACTAGTGTGCGATCTACTGGTCTAAATGGTCGCTCGCGCGCAGCCGCGAGTCTGTCAGCTGCACCATGGTCAAATAAAACAAGGTCTGGCATTCCGGGAGCGACACGTATCTACGTCATTATTCAGTTGCCACTTTATTGCAACAAAGCACAAAATTATGGAAACATTTTCAGTCACCATTCTGTTAAAAAAATATAAATTGCATTTAAATTGTTGTTTTCGTTTGCTTGACCAAACAAAATAATTCAATTTAGTCATAAACCAATGTTATTGTTAATTAAAACTTCAATGTTTGATCGGATTCGCACAGGAATTATAGGTGGTTAGGGAGTTATTCTTTCACACTACTGGTAACACTGAAACGGGTTGTCTCATTGACATTCTGACAATTCGTCGTGTATCGCTATTCTTTTCTAACATATGTGCCGGTCTCGCTCAGTGTCACTAAAACAGTGATTCCCAATATTATTTTGTGGACTTCCAACAAATTTGTTTTTAACCGACTTCAAAAACGAGAAGGTGAGGTATTCAATTCGATCTTATTTTTTTTGTCCTATGAGTGTTCGTTGTTTATGAACCGATTTTGATGATTCTTTTTTTTGGAAAGGAGATTTCCCAAGGGTGGTCCATCAGAAGATAAGCATCTCAGTTCAATTTTTATGTAGTTGTACTGATAATTAAACTGTTTTATTTTGTGTGCGAGCTAATAAATGCCTTTTCTTTCTATATTTTTCTTCAAGAGAATACTATAATAAAAACCTTTTAAGACAAGTCGTATTATTTTTGAGTATTATTTTAGTAATCCCTAGAATCCAATATTAATACAGTGAATTTTAACTTTCCATGCTATATAATTTTATGACCATGGAGCTTAAGTTGTTAAACCAATAAATCGCTATTAAATTAAATGAAGATATTTTACAGAGGCAGTTGGCAACACCATAAGTTGCATTACGGAAATATTTTTTTATCTTTATGTGACGTCGTAGAGTAAAGCCAAGCAGCGGTGGCCTACTGGTGGCAGCCCCGACTTACGAACAGTAAGTCATGGGTTCGAACCCAGACAGGCGCGTTGCTTTGTGTAATTTATTTCATCACCACTGCTCTCAAAAACGGTGAATGAAAACATCGTGAGGAAACCGGCATGCCCTAGAGTCAAAAATTCGAAGACATGTGACATCTACCAACACGCACTGGGCCCGTGTGGTGGATTATAGCCCATACGCAAAAATATACGCTTTGACGTGGAGTTGCGGAAACCAGCCCGTTGTACAATACAATACGGTACAATGATATAGTGAATGCTAAAGTAGATTTGTCTCTAATGTCTCTATAGTACCTTTGTTCACATAAAAAGACTACCAAACCTTGGCTTGTAATTTGAAGCCTGAAACCCTAGCATGGATATAGGATTCTTTTAGTCCCCGAAAACCTACAATGCGGGTAGAGCTAAAGGCAAAAGTTAGTAGGAATTTAATAATTATATCATTGTTTTACTAGATTGAATTTCCCAAGATTATAAAGTTTGAGAACCATTGATAGCGGTTATGACGTAGATACGAGTCACCCACGTGACTTCTGTCTCTCGGAATGCTATACCTGGCGAAGTATATTATTGTACCATGAGCTGCACCGCGGTCGGCCGCACGTCAGCTAGCTGCGCCGCGATCAGCCGCGCGGCGCCCCGTTTGACTAGTCGATAGAAGGCTCGTGCAGCCTCGCGACGCCACGCTACCCCTCCTTTGCCTCCAAATGACTTTGAACTTTTTAATCACGTAGATAAGATTCAAAATAGTTTGTAATATTTTGCCTCAAAAAGACGCTGCCGGCCGCTGCTCTTTCAGTGGGAATTGACCCTAATAGCATCATATTACATTTCGTCATTACGTCTACTTACTTTCAGGCATTAGCAGCTCTCCGCGCATCTTTAAAACCAGAATCACCTGCATTATCCATGTTAGCGAATGAAGTAGAGAAATTAGCAGGAGAACAGATGCGTCTGGAAGCACACTTAGCAAGAACCGACACTTGGGCTGAACACCTGGGCAGGTGGCGAGCCTCCGTGCATAGCGCTGAGGTAGGACGAAACAGATTTTTTAAATTAATTTAAATTTAAAACATTGATACAAAATAGTCTTATAGCAAATGTCATTTTATCGTTATTCCTTATTTCCCTCGTCTTCCCAAACAACACTTAATTTTAAGACGAACTTAATCTTAACTGAATCATTGCTATACTTACATGATAACACCTTTTCAAGTGAATTTCAACCGAAAATAACTATATAAGGTGTTAAAAAATTAACTGCCAGAATTTCGTGTACGTACTCGGTATCAAAAAACAAATATATTCCAAGAAAAACCTTTTTACAAGCATTTTTTGTTTTTATATAAAAAAAAACATTGCCAGTCCAAAGTCTGCAAAACGTGATGGGAAAGTTAGAATACGCGCGCAGCGCCCTGCATGGTGCAGTCAAGTGGGCATATTCAATAATTTTGTGCGCAGTGAAAATATTGCATATCTTTGAAACAGATCGTTACTTATATAATATTTTTTCGTGATAATTTTTTATTTGTGATTCCAAACAACTCCTCAAGTTTCTTGCAGTTAATTTTTTAACACCTTATAAAGAAAAGTCGGTTCAAAAAGTTTTAGTAACAATTTTTCTTTGGACACCATTGTGATTTTACCATTAGTAATTTATAAAAATGTTTATTTAAATTGACAGACAAAATTAGTCTTTAATGACGTCTTAAATTTGAGTTTTCGTATTGTCTCATGCACTTCATTCAATTTGGACAGGACGATGTTTATTTATCAATAGTAGTTGTAGATTCTTGTTCTTGTAAACCTAAAATAAACATCAACTTTCTGGTTCTAGCTAGCACAAAAGGTGAGGATAGTAGACAAATTGCACAATTTTGATATTTATTACAAAAATAAAACAATGTTTTATCATTGTAGGTGATAGATGAATCAAAACCGCCTCAGTTTGTGATAGTGGTTCATATGGCGGAACAAGAATCCGTGAACGAAGATGATAGGCCGGAACAAATAACTACGGGATGGGTACTGCTTAGGACTTTGAATGAATTTCAGGTTTGTTCGATTCTTTCACTTGTACTTGTAACTTTCATCATCTGCCAAGCCTTTTCCCAACTATGTTGGCATCGACTTCCAGTCTAACCGGATGCAGCTGCATATCAGCATTTTACATGGAGCGACTCCCTATCTCACCTCGACCCAGTTAGTACTAAAGTAATACGATACTTATTGGTAATACTGATGGTCAGACTGTTGTCACCCATCCACAGACCAACCTAGGCAAGCACGGCTTAACCTGAACACAGATCCGAGCGGCTGGTATTATTATTCATGAGCTCCTCACATGTATTTTTACTGTACGAATACTTCTGTTAGATTTTTAGTGCTTTGATTTCTTTAAAATGCCCAGTGTACGTCATCAGGGAATTTAATCACTAAGCAAACTAACACCCTATGATAATTTACCGTTAAGAGGCCCGCGGAGCGTCCGTCGTTCATACAAACGTAATACCAAAATAATTTGAAAACCAAAAATATTCTTATGGTAGTGTTTATTTATTTGGATTAGATTACAGATTATCTATGTACGCAAATATATATTTTAAAAGGCCAATGATATAAAGACGAGATATGAGGAATTTAAAATTTCTATAGAAAACTTATTTATCTTATAACTCTTGTTTAACCGCCACAGCATAAACGCACGCGCGTGCTCTCTACGCCAAGCCACAATTTCATATATTATTTTGTTACATATTTGTGCCGTTTGGTGTACAGGGCACGCACTTGCTTGTTACGTATATGTAACAATGGCGTCCAAAAGGTTAAATCAGTATCCATTCAAAATATATATTTGGGAACCTAGATATTCTGTAATCCAATCGAAATAAATCCATACTACCTTAAGTATATGTTAAATTTACAAATTATTTTGGTATTACGTTTGTATGAACGACGCACGCTCCGCCGGCCCCTTAAAGCCTTTTCACACAATAATTATAGTTGTGATTTGAATATACGGACTATCTAGGTTGGTAGACAATAAAGTTCCTTGACTTTACACTAAAACTTGTCATATCACTCATACAAACACAATAAATAGTTAACTTATGATAATTATTTTTCAGGAACTACATCGAAAACTACGGCCTATGTGTGCAGAGTTGAAGAATTTAGAACTACCAACGAACTCGTTCAAGTTCCTTTTTGGAAAGAACGATAAAAACTCATTAGAAAAAGCTAAAATATTAATACAGAAATACTTAGAAGTAAGCTAATTTTTTTTATAATTTTATTTACGGCCATTTTCAATAACTTACTAACATATATCGGTAGATTTTTATCTCTGACTGTTTGACATTTAGCTTACGGATGGTTAGAAAGAAAACGTCACAGAAAAGCGTTTTATTGATTTTTCTATGAATCAAGTGACAGGTTAGTGACATGGATAGGATATTTGAAGCTATCTTTGTTTATCAAAACACCGATAGCTGCGAGACGTGTCATATTATCTGACAGTTATACGTAAGTAAGTTATATAAAACGGCCTTTAGAGATGGTACTCACGAAGATGATGGTGTCTCTCTTTTAAGTTTTCGACAAACATATGTAATTCCGCTTTGTAATTTTGAACTCATTGTTTTGAAAAGAATTCAGGTTGTAGAATGAGTAATAACCCAACATCACACAAAATGTAAAAAAGAAATTAGAATGCTTAGTTAGTTAAATAAAATTATAATACAAAATCTTATATTGAAACCATAACAACAAAGTAGTTTAAATATTTTAGTTGAACAGTAAAATGTAGTAGTAGTTATACGTAAATAAATAAAGAAAACCATAAATACAATATTTAGAGTTTTAAACAGTATTCAAAATAATAGTAAAAATTCAACGCATAAAGCGTGGTCTCTTTGGCCTTTTTAAACTCAGTCGCCAATTAAGTTTTGAAAATTAGTACACAAGGTCTCTGATCATGTCAGAGGGACACTGGTGGGGCAGGAGTGTGGTTTTAGCCGGTTCGAGTCCGGCACTACCTCGACTGTTGCACAAGAGAAATTCCTGTGCGATAGTCGAGGTGTCCGGGGGGATTTCCCAATCCTGCCAATTTAAAAAAAAAAAAAAAAAAAAAAACCCAACATCACACTCCCTTCGGTTATTTACCGAACGTTTTGCTATAGTCTATAAAGTTTTTATGATTAAGAACCATGTTCGCCAAGAAGATGACGGTCTGATTATCTAAAAACAGCTGTTTAAAACGCATTTTTGTGTGGGTAGATGTCACAGTGACAACTGTTTTTAGATAATCAGACGGTTATCTTTTCGGTGAACATGGACCTAAATATTTTTTGGTACAAAGAAATAGCAAAAGAACTGTCTCGTGTTAAGATCTTGGGTTCGATTCCCGGGTTGGGCAAAGTGTTATTGGGTTTTTAAATCAAATTGTTCTCAGTAGCGGCTGTGGAGTCTGGATTTGTGCTTGATTGATGGCAAAAAGGTAGCCCCCAATAACATCGGATTTAAACATAGCTGGCGAAATGTGTGTGTACTATACTTGGGTACACCTGACCCAAACCCTACTGAGCGTGATGTTATGAATATAGTCGAATCGATTTATTTTCAGTTTGTTTTAGAAGACGACAGACTTAACCAAAGTGAAGCTTTATACACATTCCTAAATCCCAGTTCAGAATATTTGAAGCAGGGTGACTTACCAAAGAAAAACAAATTCTCCTTTTCAACGTTATTTAAGAGGTAATCGTGTTTTTTTTTTAGTTTCAATGTTTTTTTTATCAAGTTATATTGTCTTGCCTTTTGCCGTTAGCATGGAGCTAATTAAGATAACAAAAAAACGTGGTAGGTACAGTCACCACCGCATCATTTTCTCAAAATCGTATCATTCAATTTTGAACTTAACCTTCAACAGTTTATGGTTTAAAATCATTTGGAGAAATATGACAGTTTGTGGCAATTTGATGTGCTGGCGACTTTACGATTTGCGCTAGATGACACTGACATAGAGGCGCTGTTACAATTTTTTTGTGAAATTGTTCTGTAAACTGCATTCAAGAAACAATATGGCGTCATTACTTCAGATTGCATTGAAATATCGCATTTATCTCTTAATATATAAGGTCCTTACTCTCACCAGCACGAGTAGTGAAGCAACGAACCGATCATCGCAGGAAAAGGAACAATTTACACATTTCTCTGCAGATGAAGACGAGATATCTTTGTATCTTGACGGCAACGGATCTGACAACGCTACCAAGAGTATGACCAGTTCATTACGCGGTAAGTTTTACATTACCATCATCAAAGGAGGTGACAACTGAGATGGCGAGTGATAAAGAAGTATGAAAGAAGAGGGCATGTCGCGCCGACCCCAAAGGGCTATGGGCAAATAGTAATAATAATATCGCTGGACAACACACAGCGCCACCTAGTGCCACACTAAGCAAAGCTTGTGTCGTGGACACTAGATAGTTGATATACTACATTTATACTTTTTTGTTTGTAAATACATACTTATTATACATATAAACGTCCATGACTTGGAAACAAATGTCCGTGCTCATCACACAAACATTTGCTCCTACCGGGATTCGAACCCAGGACCTCAGCAACAACATCGTAAGGCAGCGTCACTACCACTACGCCAATCGGGTCGTCAATAGTATATCGTTTATTTATTTATTTATTCATTCATCAAACAATTTACACTGTGTTGGAATTATACAACAAATTACATTTAAAATCATAACAGAAGCAGTAATCAAATACAAGCAAAAGAAAAAAAAACTAAATATAAATAATTATTAGAATGTCATCAGTAAATACCATTATAAGCATTAAAAAAGTCAAACCAAAAAACAAAAGCAAAAATACAACATCTCTATTCCATTTTACGAACAATAAAATTACTGTTTATATGTCCAACCATAAAAAGCTCAAACAAAACCACGTCAACTACGTTCATATTAGGTAAACTTCATAAGAATTAAATGTAAATTAAATGCCTGTTAAATGAGAATTAAATGCCAACTAAATTTAATAGAAAGGTATATTCTCATAGATCACGAATAGGTATGGCGCTGGACCTGAAATGTTGTCCGATCGGAGTACGCGTGCCTTGAATATTAAGTACTTAAATCATTTTGTGAATCTTTAAGTATTTTTGATACATTTTTCAAATTACTGATTTTAATGATTTAGGTCTTAAATGAAAAGTATATATAGTAGTCTTCAGTGTTATAGGGTAGGTACATAAAAATAGTCTTTTTTTTTTCGAATGTGAAATTTTCACATGAGTGGTCCCGAGCGGAAGGGACTTTCACTGACTAAAACCCATTCATGTTCCTTCTTAGCCCTTACTTCTAGGACCACAGTGTCTTTTTCGAACAGTCCCGCAGCCCCGGCATGGTGTGTGGTATGGTATGAGTGATAATGATTGGTGATTAGACTTAGGTCAAATTATGAGTCTTGATTTGCCTAAACTAACTTTAATCATCTCGAGTATTGATTTTTAATTAAATTTTCCGTCTGTTGGTAGTCCAGTGTTTGAAGCCATATATATGATAAAGAAATGTCAGCATACATTCCACGTTACCAGGCGCAGGCTCCATACCGGAAGAACGGGACAGCATAGCGGAGCCCCTGTACGCGCTGCTGAGTGAGGTGTTCGACATGCGCGGCGTGTTCCGCTGGCTCAGGAAGACGCTCGTCACCTTCGTGCAGATCACGTACGGCAGGACTATAAACAGGTATGTGTAGTGGAAGAAAGAGAGGCAGCATAGCGGAAGATTGAAAGGGGTTTGAATTATTTGGCCAGGTTTACTTCCGCCATTTTGTTTTCAAAGTAGTGGCCACACAATCGATAACTGGTATGGAAATGGTGTAAGTTAATACGTTACCGTATACATTGAGCGTGCAGTTCAACTAAGCATAATGCATGATCAGCCTGTAATGTTCCCGCTGCTGAGACACAGGTCTCGGCTCTATGAGAGGGAATGGGCTATAAAACGAAACTGACACCGCGTGAAGAAAAAATGGAAAAAATTCGTCTGGGTCATCTTGAATTTTTATTTTGACAACATTTTCATTATCATCAATCCCAAAAACTACAAAAATGACACCCATGAAGAAAAAACCGAAAATTTTCGTCGGCGCCATCTTGGATTTTCATATCAGCTGGTCTGTTGTCTAGCTTCTCTCGCTCATTCGACCACACCATTCTTGTAGGCTTGATTCGCACACTCAGCATACGGCATTTCGTTACGTGACACATGACGATTTCTACTAAATCGCACTACCCGTAAGCCGCGTTAAGGATCCGCAATACGTTCAAAAAAAAAATCTGTGAAGTAGATGTGATTCTATTTCTTCTATCATCATCTAATTTTCCAGGCAAATCAAAGAGACAGTGACGTGGATATTCTCTGAACAAATGTTGCACTACTACATCAGCGTAGTTCTCAAGTCATGGTGGCCGGGCGGGAGTCTCTCCGAGAACACTTCCAATAGAAACTTCCAAGATAAAGGTAAACTTTGGGTACCTACCAATGTTTTGAAAATTTGCATTTGAATTATTTAGTAATTCATGTGGAACCGTGGTGATATTGTTGTCATTGGTTCCAGAAAGATATAAAAAGTGTTTTGATCATGGATTTTTTCCTTACCCAGAACATACGCGCACATTAGCGCTACAGCAGTTAAACGAAAGCGTTCTAGACGCGCTCTCGTCACTGGTGGGCGCGCAGGCGGCGGCACGCGGCGCGCACAAGCTGTTCCACACGCTGCAGAACACCACGCACAACAAGCAGCTCTTCTATGTGAGTACACTGTGCAGCGCTGCAGCGGCTGAGCGACACGTGCAGGCGGCGGCACAAGCTGTTTCACACGCTGCAGAACATCACGCACAACAAGCAGCTCTTCTATGTGAGTACACTGTGCAGCGCTGCAGCGGCTGAGCGACACGTGCAGGCGGCGGCACAAGCTGTTTCACACGCTGCAGAACATCACGCACAACAAGCAGCTCTTCTATGTGAGTACACTGTGCAGCGCTGCAGCGGCTGAGCGACACGTGCAGGCGGCGGCACAAGCTGTTTCACACGCTGCAGAACATCACGCACAACAAGCAGCTCTTCTATGTGAGTACACTGTGCAGCGCTGCAGCGGCTGAGCGACACGTGCAGGCGGCGGCACAAGCTGTTTCACACGCTGCAGAACATCACGCACAACAAGCAGCTCTTCTATGTGAGTACACTGTGCAGCGCTGCAGCGGCTGAGCGACACGTGCAGGCGGCGGCACAAGCTGTTTCACACGCTGCAGAACATCACGCACAACAAGCAGCTCTTCTATGTGAGTACACTGTGCAGCGCTGCAGCGGCTGAGCGACACGTGCAGGCGGCGGCACAAGCTGTTTCACACGCTGCAGAACATCACGCACAACAAGCAGCTCTTCTATGTGAGTACACTGTGCAGCGCTGCAGCGGCTGAGCGACACGTGCAGGCGGCGGCACAAGCTGTTTCACACGCTGCAGAACATCACGCACAACAAGCAGCTCTTCTATGTGAGTACACTGTGCAGCGCTGCAGCGGCTGAGCGACACGTGCAGGCGGCGGCACAAGCTGTTTCACACGCTGCAGAACATCACGCACAACAAGCAGCTCTTCTATGTGAGTACACTGTGCAGCGCTGCAGCAGCTGAGCGACACGTGCAGGCGGCGGCACAAGCTCTTCCACACGCTGCAGAACACCACGCACAACAAGCAGCTCTTCTATGTACTCACATAGAAGAGCTGCTGCAGCTGCTGAGACAGTGTACTCACACTGTGCAGCGCTGCAGCGGCTGTTCAGCCCGGAACCACCCACTGCTATTTTTCAATTTAGTGCGTCTTTGACGATATCGACAACCCAAACGCGCCTGGTTTCGTTGACCAATCTTAGCCACTATTTGGTCAGAACATTGGCCATCGTCGCGACATGAAGTAGATCACAACACATAACCAACACCTTAGTAGACAATTGAGAGGATTCTTGTGAACGTGTGCCGTGAAGAGTCTCGAATTTGAGCAAGATTAATCATTCAAAATGTCAGACAGCGAAACAACAAAGACATCTGGTTATTTTTAGTAAGACAGGTATCCGTCAAAATTGACCGACTTAAGCTGGAACGTTTGGCAACTTTTCAATCATATAGTTAGCGATCTGAAAATCTAAATACTAGCGCATACTGTGTGACCTAAGGATTTCAAAAAAAAATATGTGGAACGAACTGTGGGTGAGACTAAAAAATACTGCATTTATTTAACGACATCATTATTTAATTTTTTTCGCATAGATACTTACATTTACCGCGTACACGGTAAAGCTTATTTAAGTTTTAAACAAAAATCAAAGAAAACACGAAAATTTAATTTTCCTCAACAACCCTAGGCTGAAATAACTTAATGTAAAAAATGTTCGGTCTATATTTGCGTAAACGTCGCGTGCGTCTTATTAAAATAGTGCATTAATTTAAGAACTAAATGTTATACAAGGACGTCATTTCACAATTCTTTAATCATCTGTTTTACTCTAATCTACTTTATCTTTAGTACCCATATAAGATCGTAAAAGCGAATATATTCCGACACCCGTGACCACAACACAAGATATTGGTCCTAACGCATACACTGACATAGCTATGACTAGTATTATCATACCCACAATAACTATGTAAAGTCTTGGGCTCATCACCGGCAAAGAATCCGTAAGGGGACTGATTGTTGATATCCTTTCTTGATTTGGGGACACTGCGGATATTCTGACAGATGTAGGAGTCATTTGTTCAAGGGTTGCTTCTGGCGATATGTCAGTTGAGTTATTTGTTGACACTGCTGATATTCTGTCAGATGTGGGACTCATTTGTTCAGAGGTTGCCTCGTTTGAAGTCGGTCTATCAGCTGTTCTTTTTTCTGGGGTAGGGCTGTTGCGAGACTGTCTTTCGGGAGGAGAATCCAGGACAGTCATACTCTGTGGTTGGTTCACAATATTGGTTTCTCTCTCCGGAGTTGAACTGAGGACCATTGCTTCAGTTGTAGAGGTCGATAGCGATAGTTCCTCCTGAGTCGAGCTAATACCTGACACCGATATGCGTCCTGGAGTTGCTGTCACATTTGATATAGTCTGCAAATATAAATGATCAGGATTACCTCAAGTTTAACCATGGACCTTCGACTTGAATTTATAAAGACGTCCACTGCTGGACACAAGCCTCCCCCAAGTGTCGTCACATTGACCGGTCTCGTATTTACCTTCAGTCTATTAATGAAAAGCAAAGAAAACTGCGCTCGCGCATCGATTGACACTTGTTTTTCAAGAATAATTGAAGCTATAAAGGTGCAATACTTACACTGTATGATATTATGTCCGGATTGTTTATGTATAGGATCTTCTCACCAAGCAAAGTTTCTGTAAAGTATAATATCATTTTTTTACTATTCTGCATAGTAACTACAAAAAGGAATTCAAACGAGCTCCCAGATTATGGGTAGTTAATACTCTTACCACTGCAACCAACTCCTATACTATTCAGTTCGTCCAACTCTCCCTTCCTTATCACAATAGTGCTGTAGTCCTCACTGTATCGATACATCTCGGCTGCTAGTGTTGTAGTGAAGTCGTCGGTTTGCTTGCTCGTGATGAACCTCCTTTGTATCTCGTTGAGGAAGAGAAACGCTCTGGATCGTTGGCATAGCTGAAGATAGAAAAGATTAATTTTAAATATTTACACAGGGTGTGAACAGATTCATCATGAAGCCGTCAACCAAGCATTCTGTACATCAACCTAAGTAACTTTACGCGCATATATATTTGGGAACATAGATATTCTATAATGCAAACGAAATATATACAGGGTGTAAACCACCTCATCACAAAGCAGTCAACCAAGCATTCTGTACATCAAACTAAGTAACTTTAAGCAAAAAATATTGCTGGGAAACGACTTTTTTTTGGGGTGAAAAATCACGTTTTTTGATAAAACTCGATGTAACCCACTCAAATCATTGTACTGATGGATGGATTGAATAGCACGGGGGTCATGGAGGCGTTTAAAGTAAAAATCTTACATTAATAACTTGCATTTCAAAGTTCCAATTTTGACCCCCAATATCCCCCTATCTAGAAGGTTCCCAGGTATGGTGCAGAACAAAGAATTTATCGCAATGACGGAGAACAAGTACCTTTCTGCTTCGTTAAGAGGTGTTTTACACCCTTTATGGCACTGAAAAAATGTCAAACACGTTAGATTGTAATCTCTCTAGCGAGGTTGTAAACTCTCGAAATATTGTCAACTGAATATGCTGCTTACAATATAACGCATTATTTTTCGGTATTCAAACATATTCTTAAGGTAGTGTGTAGACACTAAGAATATGTTTGAATTTCATATTATTTTGGTATTACGTTTGTATGAAAAACGCATGCTCCGCCGGCTCCTTAACCTTGTAGCATCGAGCATAGCAATGTTATTTATTTTTTCGAAGTAAGAACTGCACAATATTTATTGTAATAATGAAAAAGTTAACCTTTACTTTGACCTGACAGATGTTAAATGCGACCTATTAAATTTGCCCTTTTCTAGTAGCTGATATTACGATTTTTTCACATTTTATGTCACACTAACTGATGCCCACGCCCTTACCCGCGTACAAATTATATACTAAAATCTTCCTCGAGAACCACAACTCTCCATTGTTGAAAACAGCATGAAAATCGGTGCTGTTGTTTTTTAATTTATCGCGAACACACAAACACGGCGGAGGACTTTGTTTTATAAGATGTAGTGATCTATCAACATCAGATTTAGAAACTATAACCTCGGCTGGTAACAGTGTAATCTCATATTTAGTTAGCAACAATAGCTACTCTCTAAAATTGTAAACATGAGCCGCACAAGTTCCGCTCAGCTGGGCGTAATCGACAGCTGTCTTTTAGATCAACATTACCGTACTACACCACGACTGGCAGGTGACAAGTTAATTACAAATATTTGGCACGTACTACCAGGACTGTCCCTAGAAATTAATTATACACTACTTATTATTTATTTTAGGCTTTCTTTTATGTCTTGATTTAAATTGTTTCTTGACAGAATACCTGAATGATAAAGTGTCAACATCACTGAATTGCTCACTTTGACTGGAAAATCTAATATTTTATACTTAAACTAGCCGATGCCCGCGGCTTCGCCCGCGTAAAATTATATACTAAAACCTTCCGCTTGAATCACTCTATCTATTTGAAAAACCCGCATCAAATTCCGTTGCGTAGTTTTAAAGATCTAAGCATACATAGGGACAGACAGACGCGGCAGGAGACTTTGTTTCATAATATGTAGTGATGAAGTTTGGTCAAACCAATGGCAATAGGCTCGCCCCCTATAACATGAGATTTAAACATAACCTGGCGAAATGTGGGAGTACATAGGTACACCTCTGCCTAACCAATATTCGGTCGAACCGGTACAAATTACTATTGCGGACCTGCTACAAAAACCAGACCCGGTATTCACAACGCTTCAAATCGATTTCGATTCGAGAAGTCGTATGTCTATCTCGCTCTTTTTCGTTTTGCCAAAAAAGGATACAACTTGTCGAATCGAAATTCATTCGGAGCGTTGTGAATACGGGGACAGTTATTTTAGTACATTATCTGTCGATTTGGCTTAACTAAACCTGAAATAGGCTAGTTTCCACCAACAATAAATTGCAAATCTATTAGTCCGTCAGGTAGAGTATTGGAAAATAATGGACACGTATTTTTTGTTTTTGTAAATCAACGAATATTGACAAAGAAAAAACGCATCAAAACTCGGGAATCAGAACTCGCTAAGAATGATACCAAACAGTGACGTATTGGGAATTTTAAAAGCGTCGTATCTTCGTCAATTTTGGTTTATGTGACAAAAGAAAAAACACGGGTAAAATATTTTTTGATAATCTAAGTGACGGACTAATTATATTTTTTCAGTTAACAAGCCTATTGTTTACATAATGAGTAGGTGAATATTTCAGAAAGAAAGAGTTGTTCCTTTTATACGATACACAATCAAACACAGCAGCGGAGCAGCGGTGGCCCAGTAGTGGCGGCCCCGACTTACGAACAGTAAGTCGTGGGTTCGAACCCGGACAGGCGCATTTCTTTGTGTAATTTATTTTTCACCACTCCCGCACGAAAGAAGTGTCTTTCCTCTACTAAAACAGTGAGGAAAGTTGGCTTTTCCTCACTGTTTGAACAGTGAGGAAAGTAATGATCCCGTTCAGAAACTAACCTCGCCTGGTTTTTTATGTTAAGTCTTAAAGATATTTTAATAAAAGAATAATTTTATGCTTAGAACAGAAATATTTATGAGTTAATATTAATGTTTTTGTAAAATTTATCAAATAATTGTAAGAGTCTATGTTCAGAAACATTAAAAAGAAGATACTGTCATTGCCCCACCTCAGGCCCCTTCTAATGATACAGGAAAATCAAACACTCAAGTGAATGGTAATAAAACAACTATAAATGTACCCAATAAAAACGTTACTTTTAACTTGAAAAATTGCAGCTTTTTTTAGAATTACGATTTGCTCTGTGACTATTTAATTTATTTACCAATGATGACTGCTGGGAATACTTTCTTGCTGGGAGTGGTGAAAAGTTTTGAATGCAACTTGTGAGCAAGTTCATTTGCTATTCGTTTTGTTGAGTCTTTCGCTAACTCAAGATTGAAATTTATAATCACTCGCTGCGCTCATGACTTTATTTTTCAATCCTTCGTTTGCTCAAGACTCAAAATCAAAACCCATAGGAAAAACGATCATTCCTCACATGTTGGATAAATAACTATTCATCACCACTGCTCTCAAAACGGTGAAGGAAAACATCGTGAAGAAATGCTGAAAGAGGTCCTAAAACCAAAAATTCGAAGACATGTGACATCTACCAATCCGCACTGGGCCAGCGTGGTAGATTATACCCCAATTCCCTCTCATTGAGAGGAGGCCGTGTCCCAGCAGAACATTATAGGCTGATCATTATACAATCAAACACTGTTGTTTAACAGCCCGCGTGAAAATCGTAATACTACACCGAAGCTTAGCAATCAAAATACCATAAAACTTATTTTCACATACTTTTTTCAGCATAGCGAGTATTTCAGGAACGCCGTAAATCAATCAAATGAAGTCTGAAAAGTACGTAACATGCTTCGATTGAAGTAGATGCGAAAAGCAACTATTCCGAAAATATTTAACTCGAGATATACTCGTAGAATGGCTAATATTTGCCCGCGGCTTCACCCGTGTGAGACTAGATATTGACCTAAACTTTAGGTCACTTTAGGTTGTAGTTTTGACTCCGATAATACATTCCTTTAGGACCTAAAGGAATGTATTATCGGAGTCAAAACTACAACGTGTACGGTCGAACAAGCTAATTGGTATACAGTTTAACCTACAAAATACATTGTAAAGTGTAAACCAAATAGCTTGTTTGATATAAATAAATATCGCAAGCAAGGGTTGTGTCGTGGACACCAGATAGTTGATATCCTACATAATATGGTTTTTTGTTTGTAAATACATACTTATTATACATATAAACATCCATCACTCGGAAACAAATGTCCATGCTCGTCACACAAATATTTGCTCCTACCGGTATTCGACCCAGGACCCTAAGAACGTAAGGCAGCCTCACTACGACTACGCCATTCGGGTCGTCATATTGTATGACACTAGGTATCTTAATTAATAATAGGAGCTACTGAACGTAACCGAAACTTAGTAGCGCCATCACGATGGAATTTGGTGTGGACAAATGTGCAGTCATGTATGTAAAGCGAGGGGAAATTATGGAATCCGAGGGAATTCAGCTCTCGGATGCAATACACCTAAGATCCCTTTCCTCATCCGAGAGCTACAAGTATTTGGGTATGTCGGAAGCGTTAGGCATTAACGTAACTGACATGAAGCAATCGTTGAGGGAGCGCTTCTTCCGTCGCCTAAAGAAGGTATTAAATAGCCTTCTTTCAGGTGGGAACAAGGTGCGCGCCTTCAACGGTTGGGTCATGCCGGTTTTAATGTACTCTTTCGGCATACTCAAATGGACTCAGACTGAACTTGACGCCCTGGATAGAAAAGTTCGTACACTGCTGACCGAAAACCGGATGCATCACCCACGGTCATCGATGATGAGACTGTACATCCCGCGGAAGTGCGGGGGTCGAGGCTTTTTAAATGCGAAGACCCTCCACAACCGCGAGGTGTGCAGCCTCAGAGAATATTTTCTAAAAGCCGACGTGGGTATGCACAGAGATGTGGTCGCAGTGGACAAGGGACTCACCTCGTTGTCCATGGCTAAAGAGAACTGGCGCAAACCTGTGGTACTTACTACTGCTGACCGTAAGAAAGAATGGCAGGGCAAGGAGCTTCACGGGCGCTTCTACCGGGCTCTTCATGGGCCCGATGTAGATTTTCTAGCGTCCGTGTCCTGGCTACGTTTTGGCGACCTCTTTGGGGAAACTGAAGGTTTTGTCTGTGCGATTATGGACGAAGTTATGTTGACGAACAACTACCGGAAATATATTATGAAGGACGGGACGGTTGACGTGTGTCGGGCATGCCACCTTCCGGATGAGTCCATCAGACATATTATTTCTGGTGGTTCTCTTCTGGCTAACGGCGAGTATTTGCACAGGCACAATCAAGTAGCCAGGATTATTCACCAGCAACTTGCCTTAAAATTTAATCTTGTGGAATCAGAGGTACCGTACTACAAGTATGTGCCCGACCCAGTTCTCGTGAAAAACCATGTTACGTTGTACTGGGATCAGTCTATCATTACTGACAGGACTATTGTCGCCAATAAGCCTGATATAGTGGTGATAGACCGATCAGCGCGCCGCGTATTGATAATCGATGTTACCATTCCGCATGACGAGAACCTCGTGAAAGCTGAGGAAGAGAAACTAATAAAAATATCTCGACTTGGCGCACAAGGTTCGCGACATGTGGAATATGGACTCGGTTACCATTGTGCCGATTGTCGTGACGGCCAATGGCTTGATAGCCAAGAGCCTCGACAAACATCTGTCGAAGCTTTCTTTAGGCAGTTGGATCAAGGGCCTGATTCAGAAGGCAGTACTCCTCGATACGGCTCGCATTGTGAGGAGGTTCCTGTCTCTGCAACCCTAACCACCGGTGACTTGGACCCTGCTCCCGACACCGGCGGATCCCTATTTTTTATATTTTTAAATGTTTTTAAATGTTTTTTAAGAAATATTTAAAAATGTATGAAGTAAGATGCTAAGTGAATAAAGGAGATAATAATAGTAATCATTTATTTTTGATTCATCCTAAGATTACATCCAATCAATCAATTTAAATCCGTGCAACCGTTACGATGTGTGAAGATTCTGAAAAACATACAGAATTTACTTTCGCATTTAGATTATTTAGCTTGTATACGCGGATTATAAAATACTGAAATCATATTTATAAAAGCACTCTTTTTATAACAGAAATAGTTACAGAAGTATTTTTATGATATTTTGAGTGGGAGTTTGATGATAAACAAAATTAATTATGTCTTGATGGTTGTGAACGAAAGCGAGTATCTGCTAATCTGTTTCACACTTCATACAGTTCATTGACATTTATTGATCTGTTTGCGAATGGCGATTTATAAAATATTAATTTCTTTCCAACGGATTATCAACAGCTAACATTATGTAATTTTGGAAGATTACGAAAATAAATTGATACTTTATTTCAGTTGTCATAAAAATATATTACTATTTTTACGATTCATTTTTCTTTTGAATTCCGCTCCCGACTACAAGGAATTTATCTGTAAAGCATTCTTTCTTCAGTAATACATATATAAGTAACAAATGCGAAAGTGAATCTGTCTGTCAGATATTTTTTCATGTCAGGAGAGCTGAACCATGTTGGATGTCATTTCACCTGGGTTATGTTTTTCTTAGCCTATAATGTGTCCCACTGATGAGCAAAGGCCTCTCCTTTCTCCTTCCAAACCTCTCTATCTGGTTTAATATCTGGCCATGTTCGTCCAGCAAACAAGATCAGATCGTCACACCACCTTCGCCGCGGTCTGTGACCATCTTTCTTTTCGAAAATATATATATACTAGCTGACCCACGCAACTTCGTCTGAGTCACATAAGAGGAAAAAAACATCCCCGTTTTTGCAACATTTTTCATTCCTGCTCCGCTCCTAATAGTTGTAGCGTGATGTTATATAGCCTAAAGCCTTCCTCGATAAATGGACTATCCAACACAAAAATATTTTTTCAATTCGAACCAGTAGTTCCTGAGATTAGCGCATTCAACCAAACAAACAAACAAACAAACTCTTCTGCTTTATAATATTAGTATAGATATTTAATTTATTTATTTAAAATTATGTTAATAACACCTTAATGGCTATAACGCCAATGCGATGTTACCACGAAGATACACATGCCTCTAACTCACTTACAAATAATACAAAAAATAACAGACTTAGATTAAAAAAATAAAAATACCTACAATTAAACAATCATCTTTATACATTCTCAATGCACTTACAATTATGCCTTAACCAAAGCCGGTTAAGGCATAATATATTTTTTATCCCTTAGTGTGTGGTACTTGATTACTTACTTTGTCTGTAATACAGAAATACAAATAATCATCTTCAGCAATGTAGTGTAGCAGATATACTCCATGTGAGTACGTCATCTTGTTGTTACACGGCGGTAATTTTGACAGCACTGTTTCTGCGATCTCCGTGAAGTTACCATCGCAAGACGCGAAGTTCGACACTATGATTCTGTCCGAAGCTACAGCACTAAATACTATCGGCATTTTGACGGAATTAAAAACTTTTTCACTACACTAATTTTTTTTAACACTTTTAAAACTTTATTTTAAGTGACGACTTGTATAGAATTTTAACACTTATGTTATTCTATCAGTGACCACATTTTCATTAATCCACAATTTTAAAAAATGTCATACAGGTGGCCTAACCTCAACGTTACTCAGCTCGCGAACCGCAACTGATAATACAGTATACAGTACCACAGCCCGCCTCCGTATCATACAAATACCGCGCGATCTAAAATTATTGGCGTGTCATTTTGTAGCTAAAAGCGCGTCTTCCACGCTAAAAATGTCGCCGCTTGTAGTTGATATATGTGAATTGGCACGACAACTGTGCGGAAGACGTGGTAGCCGTGTGTCGCCTGTCTCACAAGACTTTATGTTAAAAAATCATTCGCCAAATTATGGGTGAAAGAATTGTTTATCGGTTTATTCATTCGTTCGTCTGTGGAAATATCTACGTATGCTTTGTGAAGTTCAAGATATCTAGCTAGGGGATACAGATTTTTTTGGAAATCGGAAATGGATTACTAATGGGTACCTAATCTATCTGAAGGCTTGCCACGTCCAAATACAAATGGGCAAAATTGCCCCAGCGTCCAATAGCGTTAAGAAAAGCTCTTTTCAGTTACGTATTTCTTATGACTTTTGAACATTGGAGCCTATATTACGAGGCACATTATCCTGTTTAAAATTCATAATCTTTTTAAGCCTACAAAAAATAATCAAAATATACTACTGTACACATTAGATTAAGAAATACTTCTTATTAGTAAGTAAAGACCCTATACCAAACATGTTTGTTATTTACAGGAGCTGTTCGAACTGGTACTTCTAGAGGTGTTCCCTGAGCTCAAACGATACCAATAACTCTCTAGGTAAGACAAGCCATGACAATAGATATAATCAAAGTATAGGTATAATCTTACAGGGATCTTAATCCAAAGGACACTTACCCGGTAAAATATACGGACAAATTACTCTTTAAGAGATATTCCTTTACGTTTAAATCGGTCTTTACCATATTGGATACTTCAAAATGACTGCACATATCTTTTTAAACGTATATCACCTTTTAAAATCTCAAAAGCCAGTTTTAAACTTTATGGATCTGACAATTTTGCTCTCTATATTATTTTTTTTATGTAACAACATTACTTGATTTTTAACTTGATTTAAAAAAAAAAACACGGCCAAAACTGATGTAAAGAATATGTTACGCTAAAAATAATCTTTTTTGGATGGTGTTACAGTAAATGTATTATTGTATTTTTATACTTCTGTTAGTAATGTTGTTACATATGAAAATAAAGGATTTTGACATTTTGTAATAAATCTCAATGCCACAAGGTTGCCAGTGGTCATTTAGAGGTAAAACAATATCTGACGTATTATAATAACTGTAAGTTTAGTAGGTAGTGTATTGATCTCAAGTTTATGTTCATATACCTCGTTTAACATAAAGGTAGCGTAGCGATAATATTTTCCTCTTTAGTTTTCGTATTATGCCTCTTACATATTATAGAAACAACATCTGATTTCTTAATAACTTTATCTTGATACAGATATTTTATTTATTAGGCCGGTTTTAGTGCTTGACCGATCGTCGGTGCATACGTAGGTCGCGCTTGTCTTTTGTATAAAAATTCACAAATTTTTACAGTGCTCGACCGACCGTACACACGCGTATATTACGCACTGCGTACGAGGACTGTCGGTCAAGCGCGTCCGCATGCGTGCCGTCGGTCGACCGAAACATATTAACGCGTTCAGTGCTACACCGTTCAGTGGACCACCGTACGGATGCGCGTACCATCGTAAAGATAATCGAACCTACTAGTTCAAAACTTGAATAATATTGTTTGATTTCATATAGTAGCTATCATCTAAAAATCATTAGGGCCTGACACTGAAACCTCCGCTGGCTTAAGACATACTTACGACATCCTTTTTTTTATGTAAATATTGAATGTTCTGATTATGAAAGACTGTGAGTGTGCGTTAACTAAGAGAGTTCGGGAAAAAGATCATATGTTAAAGCCATTCAAAATTCTGTATTTAGCGCGAAACATTCTTAATTTACCCTAATAAAACCCAAGTAAACAACAACAATTTATAAACGCGTCCATTTCGTGTACGTGTTTGTGACTGTACCAGTCCGGCCTGTTCGCTTGGTCAGGAGAGCACTGAACGTTACAAACTAACGATCGGTTATATGTGTCGTCAGGACCGATGGTACGCACCGACGGTAGGTCAAGGAATAAAACCGGCCTTTAAAAGCTTAAACATTTCCAGTGACCTACATATACAAATATTCCTTTTTTACACGCCTAAAATGCGCTACGATTCAATTAATGTGAAATTTATTGTAGATTAGTATAGTTTACGTTTTATAATAAGAAAGCTTATTGCTAATATATAACAAATAAATATATAAAAAGTTTATATTTTTGTGAATGTTACGTTGTTTATTAGTGTTGTGCCAAAGAATGCACATTTGATGCGTTATTATAAGTTCATGCATCGAACTATAAATATCTACTTAAATAAACTTATGTCGGTGTTCCAAATCTGTTAACTTTTTAAGAATTGTGTGTACCTGAATATTGGTCGCTGAATCGGAAGACCTCTGGTTCTCTTTGTGCTGTAAATGAACAAAACAAAAATACAACAAAAAAAAACAGAAAGTCCTCGTACAACCATGACATTAAACATAATATATTTGTATCAATCAATAGTACCACAATCTGGTCATTTTATCCATAGTTTTTACCGCCATAGTATTTCTTACACCCACGCCACAGTTTTTTTTTCACCACGTGATAAGGTTCCATAGATCATTCTTCCAGTTATTTTTACGGCCATAACAGTTCCTTTGACTTTGCATTCCAAATCATGGGATACCCTAGTGCTGCCTATTAAGGTAACCATTAGGTTCTCCTGTCAACCTTGCTCTATTGTTGACGCTAGTGTTATACCGGATGGGTGGCACCTAACACACATCACTAAAATACTGTCTGTGTTTAGTTATCGAAGCTCCGAAGGGAAACTTCTGTAGGCGCGTTGATCACTTTTTTGGTGAATAAAAATCTTGAAACTCGCGTGACCGTTACCCAACGCTTCGTAGCACTCGTAGCCGCTACGGTGTATCACCTCTTAGGCTTGCGAGGGGCACAACCCGTAGCAGATATAAATTACGTAGTTTTCACTTAAATCGACAGTCCCCAAAGACCTGCCACGAATGTTTTTTTTTGTGATAACTAACCTGGATCTTAAGTACACAAATATGGACTATTAGATTTTTGGTTTGAAAAAAAGTTTCATAAATAAAATAATGTTTTCTTCATTAAAATTGTGATGTAGATATAGAGACTCAATCATCATCTGACTAGCCTTTTCCCTAATACGTTGCAGTCAGCTTCCATTTTAACCGGATGCAGCTGAATATCAGTACTTTACATGGAGCGAGTTACTATCTGACCTCCACAACCCAGTTTCTCCCAGTAAGACTTGTCAGTTTTTCGGTCTACTGGAGATCTACAAATGTAGATATTCAATCTATTTCTAAAAACATTCCACAATCAAATAACTTTTTCTTAAACAGCTATCATCTTTCTAATGGATCTGTCACACTGACAAACCCAGCGCCAGTGGGGATTAGTTGATTAGCTTATTAATTTCGATAAACCTGTCGATAGCCAAATGTAAATTTACGACTTATTGACCGCTTTTATTGCTTTAATAATTATGGTTCTTGACTGAAATTCTGATCTGATCATCGATGTCGTCACTAATAAGCTGAAGAGTAATCTTGAATCTTCCTCGTCTATAATTTTGAGCTGATAATGGTACGGCATTGTTTTGTTACCTATCAAAGGTTTTAAATGAATGACCATTCTCCCCCCCCCCCCTCCCCCCATCTAGTCCTACTTTTATATTTCTCTTATTGCTAATTTCATATTCCAGTTGAGATGTGTAGATATATTTAAAGTTATTAGAGTAGATATTGTAAAGTTAAAAATGGTTTTGTGCTTGCCATCTACTGTGAAACGCATCGCACCAAGCATTTGTTAGGAACTCACTATTAATCGTTTTCTACTGTTTATACATTTCGTTATTAAATAAAGCTGGTATACAGGGTGGAATTTTTGAATGTTACTTGGAGGGAAAGTACTCTAGATACTGGAGATAGCAAATTTTACTTAAGGCGATTACATGAGCTAAACGCGAGTTTTATAATTACTAAAAGTATAATTCACTGCTATAAACAAGACCAGAAAAATATATGATATTCTTCAGGATATATGCTAGCATGATAATGTTTTGAAAAGAAAATGCAATTAATTTGGCTCAATAAAAAGAAATCACGAACTTATCTCTAATAATATCTTTCAAACAATCAAAAACATACTAATATGCATGCGATGATTCTGATTTTTTGGCAAATAATTCTACAAGCAATATATTTGCTAATATATTGCTTATATTGATACTGTTTTAGTTTTTTAATCCAATCAATCGTTTTTTTGTAAATCGATCGAAACCACTCATTTCGCGCTATTTGGCCCGCAGTGGCTGACGTAACAACCACTTTGTAGTGCAAGCTGATTAGAACTTACAGCATTTTAAACGAAGTTTGAACCACCACAAATAGAGTTAGCAACTCTATTTGTGGTGGTTCAAACTTCGTTTTTAGCTCGTCTAAGCGCCTTAAAGGAAACATTCCTTTATTTAAAAAAATAAACAAATCTGCATTCACAGATTTTCGAAAATTCGCATGCCCCACTCGGGCCTCGAACCCAGAATGGATTGTCTAAAGTTCGAAAAAAAAATTCATTTACACCTTTTTGACATCAATCGATAGGGTCTATCATATGGATCCTCTTTCATGGATCATAAATAGATTTCCTTTCATTTAATTTATCATGTTTGTTTGAGATATTTTATCCGTATGACTGCCCCTATCGATTGATGTTATTTTTTCGAACTTTAGTCGGTTCGGTTCCCGAGTGCGGCAAGCGAACTTTCGAACATCTGTGAATGCAGATTTGTTTGTTTTTAAAAATAAAGAAATGTTTCCTTTGACTAAAATTCGCTATTTCCAGTATTTCGAGTACTTTCCCTCATTAAAAAATTCCATCCTGTATAGTTGTTGCATAGCTACTTACATAATATTGTGATTAGATAATGGATTGGATACGTACAAAAAACAAATGCATTGAAATACTGTGAAAAAATAGAAAAATATTTAAAAATAAAGAAATTGTGCCCGACTGATGGCAATAGGCTCATCCGCTATTAAATGGGACTTAAACGTAACTCTGTATTTTTTAACTCTTCGAATATGACAGGGCGTGACGTTATTTTATGTTATGTAGAAACGATTGCAATGTTTTGCCTTGTTATTATTTTTTATACTTTGACTAGCTTTATAAATAAAATTGTGACCATGAAAGTATTTAAAATGATGAAATTATATCGAATGACAAAAATATTTATAATAGTTATGAATTTATTAATAGGTGAAAGGAGTAAATCTTGTTAATTTGTAAATATATATGTAGTTCATCACAAAATTAAAATTAATGTATCGAATACGCAATCAAAAATATTTGGAGGAAGAAAAAATTTGGAGTTTTAATAGATAAATTAATATTATGACATAAATCTTAATCGTTTTCATAAATTGCTTCTTTGGTTTGCCAGCATAGAAAACTATGTGAAAACTGACGTTTTTTTTTTCGGGAAAATATAAACCTACTTCATATAAGATAATAAATATTATGTAAAACTGTCTATTTTTAATACCTTTTTATGTGAAGAATTTTGTTTTTCTGAGGTCACTCTCTCAAAACGTCATTGTATTGCTAATGTCATAATGTTGCTAGCTTGTCACCTTTTGTGACCGTACCCCTACCTGCTGTGACGTCAGAAAAACACATTTCTTGTGTAACCTGTGAACCTATTGTCTATATCTATTAAGTGTTATATTTCCTGTTGTTGACTAAGTGTAACGACGAGTATGTATGTAACTGTATCTACGGTTAATATGAAATAAACTAGTACATGTATTTTATATTCTGAATTTTTTATTTATCAAACACATTTGTTATCGCGTTATTTACAAAAGCCAGAGTCAGATTTTCTCAATCAATCTTGAACCTAATGCTTTAGCGGTAAAGTTAAAAATCTATTAAAGAAAGGATAATGGGCGCTGATATATAGGTATTTGCCCAGAAGTCCAATAGACATATTATGATATATACCATTGAAAAGAGTATTTAAAGGGGAACCTTTGCTTCTAACACTTTTTGTGACAATTCGTAGTCCTTTCCGAGTTATGGACCTAAGTAGGTGACCTAGTGGGGCACCGAAGTTAACATTGTATCGGCAACCAATTAAAGTTTTCTGGGTTGCCAATAGTATTAACATACAATCTATTACATAGAACTCTATATTTAAAAACACTAATGTTAGGAGTTTATTTACAACTAATTAAGAGTTTACGGGCAACTAATAGACAAGATATCCACCATTGGATAGAGCTTTGCAAAGAGAACTTTTGCGAGCACCATGATTGCTGATTCGTAGGTAACCAGTAGCAATAAGCTATACACTATTCAAAAGACCTTTCAATAAGAACGTTTACTACCTGTAGAACTTTTGCCAATTCCTAGTCTGTTGGATTTTATTGATACGAGTAGAACTAGACTCCTCTCTTAATCTGAATCAAGAAAGTTGTCAAGGCAAGAAATATTATTTTTAAAGAGATAAATCTATTGATACATATCTTAACGCTATTGGTCCATGGGGTAGAATTAACGCTCTGTAAACCCTCAATGGCTGTAAGGATTTGTTCCTAAAATGGCTGCTCAGATGACTGTTTAAAAAAAAAAAAAACGTTCATAGGATTGTATTGCATTGTGATGTTTGAAACATACAGTATCAATGAAAGTTAATAAATTGTCGAAATAACAGAATTCAATTAAAACTAATTTCTCATACTAAGAGCTCTGTCGCTCCTCTCTGACTCCGAATCGAGAGAAGTCGCCGTAATAAAAAATATTCTTCTTCATTGCTATATATCTTAAAGCTATTGGGCCAAGGCCAATTTCGTTTCGTCCTTTGACAGATTGTAGTAGCTTGATGTGCTGGCATCTGTACTAATTTATGAGCGTTCTAGAGCTAGAAAGCTAGTACTCTTATAATAAGAGTACTAGCTAGAATCTAGCTAGTACTCTTATAAGTAATATAGGGGTAAACAACCTCATCACGAAGCCGTCAACTCGACCCAACCATTCTGTACATCAAACCAAGTAACTTTACGCAAAAAATATTGCTAGGTAACAACGTTTTTTTGGGGGTGAAAAATCATTTTTTGGTGATAGAACTTAATATAACGCACTCAAAACATTTTGCTAATGGATGGAATGAGTAGTATGGGAGTCGTGGAAGTGTTTAAAATCTTATAGTAAAAACTTGTAAAAAAATATGTTGGAACTTTGACCCCCAATATGTCCTAGAAACTAGAAGGTTCCCAGGTATTGTGTAGAACAAAATAATTATCGCAATGTCTGGGAGAACAAGTGCCTTTCGACTTCGTTAAGAGGTTTTTTACACCCTTTACGTACGTTGCTAGGGTTAACATTTTATTATCCACGAAACAGACTCTAACTAAACAATCTACCTGAACTATAAAGGGTGTATAACACCTTTTAAATTTTTTAAATACAAGTTTTTTTTGTAAGATTTTGACACCTTCACGACCCCCGTACTATTCAATCCACCCGTCAGCACAATGTTTTAAGTGCGTTACGTTGAGTTCTACCACAGAAAATGTATATAACCTCAAAAAAAATGTTGTTTCCCAGCAATAATTTTTGTGTAAAGTTACTTAGTTTGATGTACAGAATGTTTGGTTAACGGCTTTGTGATGAGGTGGTTTACACCCTGTATGTAGTTCATGGGACTAGAAACGGGTCAAGGTAAATGAAACACGAATATTATTGGGATAATTTCTATTCTTTAAGTCAGTACAATAATAAATTTGACAACAGTTTTAACACCTCTATAAAAGGAGGCTTCAAAGGTGTAAAAGCTGTTTAATTAATTAACTATTAATTTAATTATAATCATTCCCGAACCAAATAATACTGTCTGTTAAATTATAGGAATTTTAAATTTTGGCACAATTTTTTTATAAATTTTATAATAAGTAAAATGTTAGTATTACGATGGCCAGAAATCACTTCCGATTGTATTGGTGTCTTGTTGCCCATATTATATATTACAATGACATTAAAGTAAACGACAGGATATCGTAACGTAAAATAATCTATAATAATTATAATTATATATGTATATAATATTATACCCATCGCTGATTACCCACACTACAACTTTCAAAGCATCCGGTATCACAGCACTCACTATATTAGTTTCCCATCCCTTACAAGCTATGTAACAAAACAATGTACATAAAATATATCTTAAAACTATTATGAACATTAGGTATGAAGAATCTGAAATAATTCTTTCAAGCCTCTTTAATTCGTTCAAGAATTGGAATGGATATTTATCGTCTCCACCTAGACATAATTGGAAATTTATAAAATATTAAAAAAAAACAACCAACGAAAAAGAGGATTGCAAGAGTCACAAAGAGAGTTGCATTGTTGTATACATTGAGTGTCCGTGGTTATCTACTAAGTAACATGGATCAGGCCGGATTGTTCTCAAACTCATTTATATGTAGTAATTACCCATAAGAAATATTAAAAATACTATATGGAATTATTGTTTGATTAGTCTTGGACATTATAACAACACATACAGACATATACTTAATCAATTATTATATATTTTTTTTATAAAAATTAAATTTCAAATCGTTTTACTTAAAAATGCATATGTAGTTGTAATTTCAGAAAAGGAACTTTCGTTATACATAATATCTTAGTTTTCAATGACCACAAAAAGATGTATTAAATTATATTCGCCATTTAAATAGTTTCGCATTAATAGTCCGTTTTGTTTTTTTTTTAAGTAATAAAGAATTATGGAACAATATTAAGATTTTCGTTATTTGTAAATTTCCGGATCTGTATCCGCTGACGTCCGTCCTAATTCTACCCTAGATTAAAACACCCTGTGAAACTTTAATACTTTTTTTCCAGTTCGTAGGTATGTCTCCTTTCTGTCAGATTATTAAGTGAATAAAACATGAGTAGTTAGTACTAATCCGTAGAAATAGCCTTTCAAGATACGTTATTATCGATGTTAGATGATCAGAGAGTAAATTAAAAGCATTTAATCAATAATTAACTCTAATTAGGTACTAAATGAATTTCTCTGATATGAGACGAACATGTAACATGTGTGAGGCAGCGCGCCCGTCAGCAGGCGTCATTCAACATAAAAGCAGCTCCATTTTATATAACGTACAAAGTTTAAATAAACTATTATTTACAATATCATATCTGGCGGTCAACACAATTGGTAATTAAACCTAACTATTTACACTGATATTTTATTGTCACCATTTTAAACCTGGTGAATTTAATCTAAAATCGGATTGTATTCGTAAGTGATAAAAACTGGATTTATAAATATTATTTGCATGTTCTTTTTTGATAATACATACCCCTATTTCGATCTATAGCTGGATGCACTGTGTCAAATACTACGCATTTGTGTTACATACTTATAGGTTATGTATACATACTTATATGGCGAGCTTAAACGAGGCCGGGATACCATTTCACAGCATCATTCCCTCGCTATAAAGAAACTTTCGGTTGTGTCCTATTACTTATAAACGTACTTTAAAGTACATTATAAATAATAACATACTATAGTGGACACCGTTTATAAGCAAGTCGGACATGCACATGATCCCAAACCTCGGTACATGTAATATTACGATGTTAGTTCTAGATATAGGTAATTTTGTTCTATAGTATAAAAGTCACTATCGATCTTCCCCGTGAGCCGCAGGAAACGAGCGACAGTTGACTTGTACAAAAATAATAAATATGAATGGTTTTACTTCTTCCTCTCGCACTTCGATATCATGCTGTGATTAGATCCTACCCGCGTAGTTGCAGACTCATTCCTCAGTGAGGTGAGGTCTGCCGAGAGCGGCCGCGAGCCGTCAGCATGCTATCGCAGTTCCTGCACTTTACATTCACCCTTTGGGTGGTGTTCAGCGATACGTTACCTAGGGACCTTCCCTATTCATTTATTACAAGTAGATACATCTATGTACACATGACAATAAATCGTCCAGACTTGCTATGCATCTAAACATTTGCCTATCCCTATCAACTATAACAATAATCATATTTTATATAAATATTGTAGGTAACTTCATATTTAAGAACATTCAAGAATCATGAGTGATCTGATGGAATATTAAATCGAACGTTCGTAATGAAGTTGACATGGGATACTGTTACTTTACACAATTACCGTCTAGTACCTATAATCTAATCTAGATATAGATACGTTTTATAATCATTAAAAATATGTCGGCTTTCAATGTAGTAGTTGCCCTACTTAGTGATTTTGTACCTAGATACCTAGGAAGATACCAGGTTCCGTTCATATTAGGCTGAATTGACAAATATATGAATCGTAAATGTAAAATCAATATATTGAGATTTTTCGTATCGTTTTGATAGATGTTGGTTTGTAAAGTTAATATTCCTAACCTAATAGACCAAGTAGATCAATAATATCGTAGTCTTAGAAATTCAAAATCTTTTGTGTATATGCATTTTCAGTATTACTCTTGATCTTTGTTTTTTTTTAAGATACTTTTGTTTAATAAGCACATGAAGCAACAAGTCCCGATACCATCAGTTTGGCATCAGATGGGCATAGTTCTAGCATTCTAATACCGCCACAGCAGCTTATTTCATTCATCCAACCACGTAATCGAACCTGATGGCACAAATTGATGGTACATATGTGGATATTGACGCACCTAACTTTATATGTCTAATTTCGTAGTTACTTAGAAACGGAGGCACGCGGTTACACGTTTCTAGAATTTACGGTGACGATATACCTAGAATGTGTCCTAGAGTCATTTTCTAATCCTACGCTTCGAAAATCGACTCGCGTCGACATCGCACAATCCGAAACGCGCGATTAGAAAACGACTGCTAAGTAGCATGCTAGTGATCGCAATATCGTGCTGATGTTAGTACCGCGGCTCCGTGTAAAGTTGAACAATCGCAGATGATATCATCTTTATTTAGTTAGTCGTGTCCGCGTCGTGTGGTCGCGGTCGTCGGTGTGTCCGGTCTAAGCGTACGAGTGCAGCGTGACGGGCTCGAAGTCGTCGTGCGTGGCGGGGCGCGGGGCGGGGCGCGGCGGGGGCGGCGGCGGCGGCAGCAGGCTCGTGCCCTCCGGGATGTACACGTTGGTCACGCGCTCCTGGGAACACTCCTGTGTTAACATCTCACACTTTGTTGTATGTTCTATGGTCGTTGTCCATAGATCCTTCAGCAGTCATGAAACTGTCATCGAGGCGTATGGTCGTTACCCAACAAGATCTTGACGCTAAATTGTTAAAACGACCGCTAAAGGTTTGAAGCATTGCGAAAGGCCGGTTCCACTGGACAAAAAGAATACTGGATGATGTGTATCCTAGTAAACTTGATCCCTTATATTACCTGGTTCTTGTCGTATTTGAAGATGCCCTGGAACCGGTTGGTGCGGCGCTCGATGGGTTCGGCGCTGCCGCCGCTGGCGCCGGTGTTGCAGCTGTAGTTGGGGTTGTGGAACGATATGTGTCCGCCCGAGTCGCGGTAGTTCTCCTTCATATCCCCGTCGCGGTCACGGCTCATTTTCACTGGAAAACGGAGTTATTGGTGAAAACTTATCTTGAACTTCAAAGTGAGATTCTTTATGACAGGATATTCCAGTTTGTCTAGTCCAGTTATCTTAGTCTAGACCAATCATTTCTCGCGTTAGAAAAAGCTCTTATACCTGTGTAATATGTTGGACTGATGAGTAATTAACCAGCGAATACAAAAAACAAAGGAGGCATCTCATTCGAATGACTATCACTCTTGGATAGAATAAGTATTTTAGACTTTGCTTTTTAACTTACCGCAAACACATGCAATGACAACGATGCCGAGTATGATGAAAAACATGATTGCGACCATGATGATGATGGCGCCAGTACTGGTGTCCGGTATTGCGGTGGGTGGTGGAGGTAGACCGTTGTCCTCTTCTATGTCCGTGTAGTCGTAGAATGCGGGGTAGTGTGCCGGCATTTTGTTGTCTATGCGGATCTTGGGCACTAGACAAGGACATAGGAGGCGTTAGAATTTGTGTTGCAGAAATAATGGGCACAGTCAGCCTATAACTCTCTCATTGCTGGGACACAGCCACCCAGGACTCTCTGGCAGAAAATGAGCCATACTACACCAGGCCTAGTACAGTGTCACAAGGTATTTGGTACTAGGAAATGCCTTTTTCCTCACCGTGTTTCCCTTCACCAAAAAATATATCCGCGTCTAATAGTTGGATAATTCAAATCAATCGAATTTCTGTTTTGAAACAAACAACCACGATGCTTACCAGTTGAACAAGGAGTTGGTTCAAGGCTATCCGGGCATGCGCAGAGGTAGTCATGTTCCCTAAAGAAGCACAGGTGAGAACAGCCTCCATTGTCTTCCTTGCAGGGATTCCAACCGTGCTGCTTTTCAGACGACACTGCTTTTATCTCCATGGTCATCTCCAAATCAGTCCTTAACGCTGTCACATTTTTCCCAGTTTTCTTGTCCGCCCTCATCACAGCCTTCTTGTACCAATCCGTCCAGTAGATGTAATCGTTGAACTGGAATAAAAATTCTTCTTTAGAAACGGCAAAATGGAAGTCGAAAGGACCAAATCATGACCGGGATGACGTATGATTTATACTACCTGAGTTATCCCAGTTAGAGGTCTTTTCATGGTGATCTGAGAATGGAAGGGTAAAAATCTATTGGTGGGTCTGGTTTTCATGGAAAACCTTTGCTGACTTTTGTAGGGTCACGGTCCTTTTTGCTTTCGGCTTACTTTTAGTCGTTAAATGGTAAATTTTGGGTATGAGAAAAAGTCTACCTGAGTCATCCCGAAAGGATTCTTAGCTTCTGGTATAAGTTGCACTCGATGTTGCCCATTTAAGTCAGATGTATCGATCCTATGCCTCAAAGCATCGGTCCAGTACAGCCTCCTGTCTTTGTAATCGATTGTTATTCCATTGGGGAAGCCGACGTCTTGGATCACGATGACTTGCCGATGGCTGCCGTCTAGGAAAGCTCGCTCAATGCATGGAGTTTGACCCCAATCGCTCCAGTAAAGAAACCTAAAATAACAAAGCGTGACTTAATTGCTCGTGTTTGTAATAAGGAGTTGACATCAGGAGTAAGTCATGGATTCTTTTATTTAATGAGTACATACCCTTTAGCTGGGAACAATGCCAGTGCCCTGGGTTCACTTAGATTGCTGAGCAAAGTTTTCCTAGAAGATCCATCCAAGCGAGCGACTTCTATGACCTGGAATCAAAAACATCATAAAATAGCTATTCTTTATATTTTTTAAAGTATTCTTTGTGTTATGTGTTAACTCTTACCTTGTATTCATTGTCAGTCCAATAAATATTGTTAGCGATCCAATCGACTCCCAAACCGTTAGGGATGCCCATGTTGCCTTTGATAACATCTTTCGTATCACTCATGTTCATCATGTTAATTGACCTGTAACAAAATAACATCTCTTTAATTTCTGTACTATTTCTAATTTAAAGGCAAGATTATTTTGAACGGAAGTGGAATCAAACACCCTTCTTACCTGATAACATCCAAATCGACATCAGTATAGAACAACAGCTTGCGTTCCCAGTGGAAGTCCACTGCCACGGCATTTTGAACCTTGATGGGAAAGGCAACGTCCCATTGTTCCGGAGTATCAAACGAGATGAGGGCAATACTGGTCTTTGTAGCAAAGAAAAGGAAACTTTCGGGGTATTTCCTGCAAGTCTTGGGGTTCGGATCGCTTGCGTTGAAGAGCAAGCCAGTAGGGCAAGCACACGAGTAGCCTTGAGATGATCGAAGGCACAAGTGAGAGCAACCACCGTTGTTAGTGCCACACGCGTTTTCCAGTTCCCTTTCACCCTGAGAAAAGAAACGGAACTGTTAAACTGCCTTCCCACTAGACAAAATGCCACAGGAATATCTCTAGACTCTTCGGTCTACATACCTGAACGGCGCGGATGTCCATAAGCCCTTCCAAGTTCTTCCTAATAATGATAGAATTCTTGCCATTGACCTTGTCAGCCCTATGCAAGGCCTGAGTCCTCCAATCAGTCCAGTAAACGTATTGTCCCACAATAACAATGCCGTAAGGATACGGAACATTGCTTAGAATAGTTCTACGGTCGTGGCCATTGAAATCGGAGCTTTCGATGGAAAGGACTTTAGCATCATTCCAGTACAGACGACCCTCGATTTTGTCGATGGCAAGACCGTTTGGCCACTTGATGTTGTGCTCAACGATGACAAGCCTGAAAACAAAACCAGAATTAGACCATTCTTAACAAGCTGTAGTGCTTTTTTTAAGGTAGGTACTGTTTATTACCTATTCTTTCCGTCCATATCAGCTCGTTCGATTTTGGCAGATGTTCCCCAATCTGACCAGAACATGTATCCATACTCATAGTGCAGTGCAATGGCTCGAGGTGAATCTGCAGCATACAAATTGTTTATGAGAGAATTCAGAGCAATAAATATTTGTGGTTACATAATCTAAATACGAAATTGTGTAAAACCAGATTCAAGTATGTTTTTGCTCACCTAAACCGGTCCATACAAGAACTTTTCTGTTGGTGCCATCAAGTTCAGATACTTCTACACTATTCCTTCCACCATCTGTCCAATAAATCTGCAAGCAAGTTGTCATAATAAAGGATGTAACATTACTCAGAAAATGACCCTTATAGAGAAAAAAGGAATTGATCAACGAACCTTACGACCAGTAGAGTCAATCACAATACCGTCGACGGTATGTAAACCTTTTCCGATGATGGTCTCGATTTCTTTGCCGCTCCTGTTAGCTCTTTGTATCTTCCTCTCACCAGTATCCGTCCAGTAGATGAGACCTAAAACGTGTGTTTCTTTTAGTAGGTTCTAATATCTAATTCTATTTTTTGCATTTTATATTTATTTTCTTGTATGTTTTCACCAGTTGGGTATTAACTAATTTATTCTGGACTGAATTTTTTAGTTCGATAGAAAATAATTAAATGTCTAGAGTCTTCTAAACTGCAATGTCTCTCTCTATATATCTAGTTGACCACGAAGTCTTGAAACCCATTTCAGTGTAGTTTAGGTGTTTACAACTTACTTGTCTTATGATCTACATCAACTCCGAAAGCGTTCTTGAGTATGGGCAGCGGCAAGGGCACGTCAATGAGATAGGGAACATCTAGGGACACTACCCGGATGTCCACGCGGTGTGCGAATATCAAGTAGTTCACGGGACCGCTGGCGCAGGTTTTACCGTCCTTCTGTATATAGTTAACATCAAAATAATGGTTAAAAAATTACGTGTGGTGAAATATGAAAATATCAAAATCTACGTATGTTTATATTTTGATTTAATTTTGATGGTGTGCCAAATATTTGAATTTCAGCAGTCTACGGTTGATAAAGATTTTAAGCTGAAGTTAGATATTACTGCAGTGTGAGTACTTACGCCTATCTTGATTCCAATAGGACAAGCACACGATTTCCCCATAGGTTTCAATAAGCACAGATGTGAGCATCCACCGTTATTCTTGCCGCATCTATTTACACAAATAGTTTCATTAGTTCATGGGTAGCAATATGTGCGCACAAAAAGCTCACTATGGCTTCTACAAAAATCGTTATAAATTCGCATCATCGATACGGACCTAACCTAACTTTATCCATACTTATACGACTTTATATCTCATCGAGCTTCTGATTTTTTCTTCATGGTTACGAGGAAAATTGCCAAAACTATATTTGGTTCATGTATCAAAATGCAAATAGTCCTTACCGATTGACTCCAGACACTCTTTCCTTGTGGAACACCCTCACGTCCATAAGCCCAGCCACGCCAGCTCCGAGGGTCCTTCGGTTCTTGCCAGTGTACTTATTGGCTGCCTGGATAGACTGCGTGTCCCAGTCGGTCCAGAATACTTCGTCGCCGAACAGATCGAGGCCGAATGGGTGCGGAAGATGAGTACCTAAAGAAGAGGTTGATTTGTTTCAATGTTTTGTATTTTGTTGCGTATAACTGTCATGGGGCGAGGCCTTTGCTTTTGTATTGACAGTATTTACCAGTCCTAACTCAGCAAGCATCCATACTAATATTATAAATACGAAAGTAACTCTGTTGGTTCTTTTCACGACTAAACGGCTTATTGAGTCGTTATGAAATTTGGCAAGGAGATTGATTATATCCTAAGGTACGACATAACGTATCTTTTTGTTTCTCACACAAACATATCACAATTTCCACGTGAATGAAGTCACGAGGCAGCTAGCTTTTTATTACTGTAAATGGTGCACTTAAAATGTAGAAGTAATTTAATAAATTATGTGTGTTAACTAGATTTTAATATTTTAGACTGTCGTCCGGTTAATCATAAGACAGACTAATTCCAAATAGATATTGGGAAGACATTTTACGTCGAACCGTTGGTTTATTTTGAATAATATGAACTTGTGTTTCTATTAAATAAATTGTGGTTTTGGATCTTGAACACGATTGTGCTTTCTGGTATGTTGTATTTTTACTTACCGATAAGTATTGTTCTACCGGTGCCATCGAGATTTGCATACTCAATGGTCTGGTTCCCTCCATCGGTCCAGTAGATACGACTGTTTTTGAGGTCTAGAGCTAGTCCGTTAGGCCACGTCATGTTGCCGACTATAAGGCGTCGTCGGTTCCCGCCGTCCATGTCCGCGCGCTCGATGCAAGGGGAGGTGCCCCAATCAGACCAATACATTACACCACCTGCAAAATGTTTGGGTACCCGTTAATCCAGTCACCTACATAATCATGTATTTTTAATAGTTTAGTCAATTTTTGTTTCATCTGTTTTGTGGTTGTAAAAAAATTATGTATTACGATGGTTTTCTTGGCCTAAAAAGATTTTATTATCTTTATTGATTTTAGCCTAGGTGGCTTTTTTTACTGATCATCCTGCCTAACCTTTTCTAAACTACGTTGGGGTCGGCTTCCAGTCTAGCCGGATGGAGCTGATTACCAGTATTATACATGGAGCGACTGCCTATCTGACCTCCACAACACAGTTAATACTGGATAATACGATACCACTTGGTAAGACTGGTTGTAGCACTTTTTGGGCCACTTTTGTACTGATAATGTACCTAATCCAAGGAGGTGTTTCTGTAAGGTACTAACCTTTAGGGTCCACAACGATGTCTCTTGGCTTGTCAATATTGTCCCATGCTAACAAGGTCCTCATGCTGCCATCTACGTTGGCGACTTCAATCCTGTTGGTACCAGCATCAGTCCAATACAGCTTGTCAGTCAGCCAATCGTATGCTAAACCGGCTGGCCATACTGAAAGGTTTTTTTTTATTATTATCTCAGCTTTCTTGTAGTGTTCGGCTAAGCTATATTTGTTAAGCGTAATTTTGCATGGAGCTTTTGTAAACATCCTTAAATTAAAGCAACTGTTTTTTTAAACTATGATTTTATATTAATTTTAATCTTCAACTTACTCAGATTGGATCCCACGATAACACGTTGCTGTGATCCGTTCAAGTAAGCATGGTTGATGGTGTCCTTGTCGACGTCAGTCCAGAATATGGAGTTGGTGTTGTGATCCCAGTCCAAAGCCACGGCTGACTTTATCGTCTCTACTGGGATCACCTGATTATGACCAGAAATATTAGAAATAATTCAAGTTTTAGTGCGTAAAAGGTAAGGCCGTGGGTATCACGAGGCTAACATGGCAGCTGAATTTGTAGCATGATTGCCAACACCCATAACAATTTAATTGCAGGTACGCTGTCGAAATGGTATAGTGTCCTTAGAATCAGTTAAAAACTGTCCGTCTTGATTGTCACACCTCGAAATTAACTTAAATTTTTCAAATACAGTACCTACTTATTTTGTCAGTAATCATGTGTCAATCAAAAAAAATATAGTAGAAGTCTTTTTAACTTACCATGTCTAAAGAATCAGTTTGTTTTCTAGGATTCAGTTGTTTTAATCTGATGTCCTTCTTTCGAGCGTAAAGAAGTAGCTTCTCCGGTGTTTGTTCGCAAGTACGGCTATAATGAAAGATCATGTTAAAAAATACATTTCGGAGTATTTGCAGATTTGTCTTTAAAGATGGCACGGTAACTAAGATTTCATAACTGTTTTTGCTTATTTGAAAAGCCTCGAAGTTACATGGAATAATTACAACACATTAAGTAAACCGTAGATAAGGGAAGCGTGCTTAGATTCAAGTATTCGACATAGACACGTCATGATACACACCTATCGGAGTTTAGATTGAATCCAACGGGGCATCGACAAGAGTGATCGTTGCTGTTCGGAAGACAGAAGTGGGAACATCCTCCGTTGTTGGAACCGCACCGGTTCTTGTAGGATTTTATTTGCCTCAGAGGATGGTAGCTGTGAACAAGAATTTTAAGTAAAAGCCTGATGTATGAACACTAGCAAATGTGTTGGATACAGAAATATAAAAAACAGGAGAAATGGCAAGAGGGCTTGTCGGTGTCGGCGCGACTTGCAAAAGAGTTCCAGCCATAAGGAAATGGCTATACTATTTCGCAATAAATACATTGCTCCTCAACTACTACCTAAGTTTGTCGCTAAGTGACTGGACAAGCAATGTAAAAATCACCATACTATAGTTCAATAAGCGGATGCATCCCGTAGTGCGGCCGCTGCTTCTTGCGACGAGTTTGATGTGCTTGTGTACCGATGTTTTAGTGTGGGTAAGTTGTACGGTGCATGGTAAATACACGATGTGTTTGATGGCACAAGGTTTATAATTTATTGTGTATGTATGTACTACGTTTTCTTTTTCAAACTTTCACGATCAGAACACATTATAAAACTAGTCTCCCCGCGACCACGGCTGTTGCAATCCGGTCGAAACGTCGGGATTAAATTAAAGGTAAATTCGCGATAAATACCCGTCTTCTTAAGTTTTATAATGTGTACTACGTTTTGTTTTAAGAAATACGGGTGTGTGCGCGACTGCGTATTTACTGAACTGCATGTGTAGTAGTAGATGTGTGATTGGGCAAAGTGGATACAGGGTTCCGATACATTTTCGTTGTTATATCTATGGTTGGATACATCCCAAATTGTATCCAATCAAGTCACACACAAGTTAAAGTTACAAATAAAAAAAGAATACACCGTAATCCAGGAATCTTAAGCCGGGAACGGTCAAGTTCATCAGTCGTAAATGATGACTGCCACTGTTAAAGATCTGACGAAACTTTAGCACTGGAAAGAAGTACAGTTAAACTATCAGATTATACTTAATCAACTTACCTATGAATATCCATAGGAACATTCAACCCTGCATGGACTGTCTGTATTCCCATTCCGGTGTTCTTGTTGACGGTAGAAATGCTCTTGGTATGCCAGTCCGTCCAGTAGATGGCGTCTTCGAACAGTGTCAGCGCAAACGGATGAGGAAGGCCTTTGTTGGTTACCTGGACAATACAAGGGTTATAAGGAATTGCGGGGACACACAAATTAGAACAAACAAATATGATGAAATATGATGTAATTGAATATCTGTTTCTTTTTTGTGTGCAATAATGAATAAGAATTTAGAACAGGTGCTATTTGCGAGGTATCAGATGTTTATTATTTTTTACATCATACTATAGCATTAGAAGATCAATTAAGCCAATTTTATCGCACAGATTTTTCGGGACTTGTAAGTACGCACCTTTCTCCGATCTCTTCCATCAAAGGATGACTTCTCAATGACGTGGTGTTTCGCATCCGCCCAGTAAATCTTGGATTCCGTATAGTCGATGGTTAGACCGTTAGGCCAGAATATCTTATCCACTATGATGCTCTTTCTTCTGCTGCCATCCATATCTGCGCGTTCTATCTTGGGATTTGGGCCTAAGGATGATTACATAGATTAATATTGAAATCCTTCAGTATGTGTTACCCAACATTGTGAGTTCTTCAATATTAATTCCTACTCTTACCCCAATCAGTCCAGAACACCAAAGCATCTCCAGGATGCACTGCTATAGCTCTAGGTTTGTCCAGATCGTTGGCAGCTATCACCGCTCTCTGATTTCCTTCGAGCGTAGTCACTTCTACTCGTCGAGTACCAGAATCCGTCCAGAATAGTAAATCGTGTATCCAATCCACTGCTACTCCACCTGGGGTTTCTAGTCCCCACCTTATTACATCTATGGAAGAAATGTCAAAACAAATAAGTAACAGCATTTAACGAGGTGTACATTTCTAGGATAAAACCAGATCAATAAAATGGCGAGTTTCTTTCTACTCCATTTACCTGTCAAATTGTTGTTGTTCATCTGAGCTACTCTGATGACTCTGAGATTGTTCTCAGTCCAGAATACAAGCTGTTTCTCATAGTGGTAATCCAAAGCGACGGCATTATGAAGACCTTTCACTACTGGCATGTAGTTGTCTCCAGTTAGCCAAACCTGTATCAAAGATATTATTATTTAGTAGTGATATGTATTTAATTGTTAAATAGTTTAATATATTTGCCAAGCTGACAATATTTGCCTGTCTTTCATTCTTACCTGTCGAATGCCAACGCGGTTTGAGAAGAGCAATGTAGGTGATTCTCCAGTTGGTTTACAAGATCGTCCATCAGGTCTCAGAACGTAACCTGTCATGCAGCCGCACTTGAAACTTCCAACCGTGTTCGAACATGTTTGGGAACACACTGGGTCTTGTTCGTACATGCATTCGTCGATGTCGCGGCAGCTAGAAAGAAAAATGTGGATCAAAAATCATGTAGAAGTTAAATATTAGATGGGATGCTTCTAAGGTTGCAAGCTTAACTGCGTTCCAACATAGGACATTAATAACACATTATACTTACGTGTGATTATTGTGGTCCAGTAAGAAGCCTAAAGGACAGGTGCAAGCCTGCTGCCCTTCGTACGTCATAATACACATTTCAGGGTCACATTTATCTTCAAAGGTGCACCTCCTTTTGACTGGGCATCTGTCTTCGTCATCTCCTTCAGGGCAGTCCTTCATGCCATCGCAAACGTGTTTCCTGTTCACACAGTTCCTGAAAGCATTGCTGATGAGATGGTCTTGAGTTTTGCAAGTGTATTGATCTTCTTCGCAATGTACTTCGCAGTTCATTTCGTCTTCACCGTTCGTGCAGTCTCGGACTGCATCGCAGAGCCAGGTTATCTGTACAAAAGAAACTAATTAGATGATGACATATACACAATTATTTGTTTTGTCGTCCTGCTTCGTTGATCAAGTAGTTTGAGCAGACACCTAAAGGTTAATGGAGACATTAACCTTTATGTGTTGAATTATTTTCCACAGAGGTCAGGTTGCGACCCCTGCAGCCCAAATCAGAGACTGTAAACAGTTTAAGTACGTCCCTTTGATGCTAACATATTTATGACAAAGCACTTATTTCGTATTGGCACATTCACACCAACACCACTCCCTACCAGGTAGAAGTTGTATGTAAGATATATGTCTGCTTATCCTTGCGACTGCAGTTTTGATGTTGTATTTATATAACATGTGTTACAATCTTACCAGGATGCATCGTCGGTCAGCACAAGTAAACTCGTCATCAGTACAGTTTCGCATGGAGTTCGGTTCACAGTTGAGTTCGTCGCCGCTATCCGCGCAGTCCCTTTCAGTGTCACAGCGCCAACGATCCGGAATGCATTTGCCGTCGCTGCATCTGTTTCACAAGATATTATTGTTGAGTCGATAGGTAGATGTTAGTGTTGTAGTTTTTTGTTGTTATTGTTGTTGTGTTTGTTGAGTTTCTTAGTTTTCCACAACTGAATAGTTAGCTACTTTACAATACATCATTTGGAGCGGATGCACCAATTAGAGTCGGAAGTCAGAATCTGAATCAGTTTTTGTTTATTCAAGGCCTTGAAACCTCAGGATTCTACAATGAGGTAATCGTAAAGCAGTCGATGAAGTCTAAGCCTTTTAATTTTTACTGTTGTTGTGTTTTGTTTATGATATTCTCCAGGAAGTTCAGGTAGGTAGAACTCAATCGGCGGGCGTGTATAAAGTGTGACACAATCTATGCAAGTGAAAGAGCCAAAAAGAGAATAAGGATCGTAACAGATGGTATTAAGTAGTTGCTACCTACTTCAAGGGAAAAATATATGTAAGTATGTAGTTTATGTGTGTACGTACCTAAATTCTCCAGCATTGCAGCTCCCCGGCAGCATAGGACACGTGTCTTCATCAGTCCAGTCCCCGCAGTCGTTGTCACCGTCACATTGGAAGTCTTTGCGGATGCACTTCTTGTTGTCGCATTGGAATTCGTTTTCGCCACACCGGATTAGATCCACGGCTGATAAAATAAGTTTTGTTATAAAACGAGACGGTAAACGGATAACGGTATGAAATGGGTGAACGAGAATAATAGATAATGTTTTGTTACTAAATAGACTGTACACTATAGTTGCATTTATTTGCATAAGATTTCGTATTTTTTTTAAATTAATTGTTGGTATTGCGGCAACAGAGATATATTCTGTGAAAATTTCAATCGTCTAACTACTACGGTTCATGAGATACAGCCCGGTGACAGACAGACGAACGGACAGACAGCGAAGGATTAGTATTAGGGTCCCGTTGCCGTTGGCTACCCATTTGTACAAAACATAATAATGTAACAATAAAATGGTTGATTACTTCTGTATCTCTAGTAGTCAACTAGTTTGTGAATAAATATACCATAACATTTTGAAGGAATTCCTGTTTCACTACACTAAACTCACTTGTATTCTATTTCAAGTTCGTACCTGTATTATACTCGTACAACCACTATACTTCTGTTATAACTCTTGGTTCTCCTATCTGATATATAAAAATAAAAGTTTGTTTGTTTGTATATTGGATCATGCCAAACCGTTCAACCGATTGTGGTGAAACGTTATCAAGCTATTGCTTGCATGTGCGCGGCGAAGCTACAGGTGAAGCTGGTACTTAAGTACCAGCTTGATACCCGGTACATAATAATAAGGTGAACGGTACTTAGACATAGTAAAAGTATATACTCACGACAATCAGCCTCGTCGGAGCTGTCAGGACAGTCAGCTTCCTTGTCGCAGCGCCAGTGCTTCGATATGCATTCTCCGATAGCGCACATAAACTGGTTTTCTCGACATCTGCGTAGAACAACAACTGTACAGTACCGCTGAACACCAAAGTTCCTAATGTGCAAATCAAGTAGTCCAAATCGTATTAAAGTCAAACAGCTGGTTTCTACGACTGCATGAGCTATATCAGAAATATATACCTTAAGACAGGGTGCAAAAAGAGCAAAAAATCATCATCATCAATTCAAAACATCCATGATCTCATTTGTAGGCTAATATAATGTACTTAAACCCAATTTCAGCATCTTGTCGTAGCATTCCTAGTAATCGTAGTCGTTTCGTATAGCATCTGTAGCTAATTATAGACTAACTAGTACGTAGAAAATTCAAGAAACTAAAAAAAAATTGCTCAACCCGTGCAGATTTCCGTCATTTACCTCAAGCACAAATCCATCTCCAAAAATTCATGTCTTAGCTAAACTTCGACTCATTATGTGTTAGGTATTCCGTTTCCGATACCCAATTGTATATAAACTTAAATGTATTGTTAATATTTTCATTTTAAAAATATTTGTCTGCTAATCGTACCCAAGTAGTATTCACGGTATATGATAAGTACTCCGATATCAATAACCAAAAAAAAAGAGGTTCCATTCTCCATACGTCACATTAGCGTCAGTCAGATGCTGTAGGTGTACCAGTAATGTTAATCATGTCGATGATTTTGTTCTATAATGAGCCCGCCCACGAACTGGGATATATCGGGCGAGTCTCCTTCTAGGGACGCAGGGAGCGTAGGCGCGTCGTCATGGCAACCTGCGCCCTGCCCCGCAACCCGCACCCCGCGACTACCCCCGCGCTCCCCGCCAACCCCGACGTATTGATCTACCGACCGCTACAGCCCGAACCGCGCAGTGTAAAGTAAAATGCTGAAAGTCCCGCCTAAACTTTTTAAATGGTTGTATGGAACTGCTTTGGACTAAGGGTTTTGGGTACCAAATTGGAATTTCGTTATTCCGAACTCATAGATCTGAAATGCTGTAGAACGGCAAAAACAAACATCTAAATAACGTATTGAACTGAAAATCTCAATGAATGTACATGAGGCTGTATAATAAACCTAGTATATTATTAATATACTTATCTAATATTTATAACATTTAAACAGGATAGGTATATATGTCACCGTAAAATTGTCAAATACGTTATATTGTAATATCTCTAGCGATATTGTAAAGTCTCGAATTATTGTCAAATGAACATACTGCTTACAACAAAACGCTTTATTTTTCGTGAAATGCGTGGGTCCCCCTTGCCCAGTGGCACAACTCTCATGAAAAGATAATGCACCATTCCTGAGAAATACCGATTAATATAACATAACCTTAAAACACTTTATATTCCCCCTAAAAAGCGTAGTCGACGGAGCCCCGCTTCGCGGGGCCCCTATTTCCGAGTGCAGGGTTTAAAGGAACCTAACTAACCTAACGGGGGGGTGCCCCAAGTCCCGATTACGGGGGCAGAGATACTTCCGTATGTTTAGTTGACAATAATTCGAGACATTACAATATCGCGAGAAAAAACACGTTATATTGTAATATAACGTGTTTGACAATTTTACGGTGACATATACGCCTGATGTTTGTTTCACAATTACAGCGTTGCAAATATTTACAGTTATAGATCACCATAATCGCTTGCGTGAAAAAATTGACCCACACCGTGCTCTTCCATTTGGACTCCCTCTCTACGGTATACTTTCTGCACACTATAACATACTATAAATAAATTACATTATAAATTATAAGTTTTGAAACATCGTCTCTCCAACAGAAAATAAAGGGGTGGGCCGATTTTTTTGAACGCAACAAAGTTTTCACGCCTTTGATTATTATGCTTGCCGGTATCATAAATTCTTAATCATTTGTTAGATGTCGGTAACATAATCAACATAACTGTAACCTCCGTCTCGTCTTGGCCAGATAGGCAAAACGCTCGAGCTGAGTATAAAATGCAATAAGAGAAAACAGAAGGCAGTTGCCATGTTTCGCTCCCACATTCCTAATGGCAACTAAACGCCGGGTGTGTCTTCATTTATCGCAGCGGGTGTAGAAATAGGGCTCGCTCTATTTCCAACCCTAGGTACACCCTTCGCAAGCAGGCACGCCATTACAAGCACCAATGTCTACTAAACGAACATTCCCAAAATCTAGAACCTGATTTTGGTATAGAATACTGCAGACTTGCTCTGAAATCAGAATATTCAACAGTTGATACCGTCTCAATTTCTCGGAAGCCGACGTCCGTATAATATCACGAGCCTGACATTATCAACTACTATTAAGTTCAATGCATCAGCTTTGTAGAACCTACGTGTGTGGGCTGGGAACCAATCAAGGGCTATAAATATAACACGTAGGAAGTACAGCGGTGGACGTCGCTATACCTACCAACAGTTCTACTACTCTATGAGAAGGTTTATAGCTAACTACACTTCCGCCTACATTTATCTGGATCCACAAGAAACTGCCTTAAATTACGTTAAAAATATACTTTTGTAAACAGATCTGTTTTTTTTTATGGTATATTTGCGAAACGTCTGGTCGTTTCGTTTGGTAAAGTTCCACTACTTTTGGAACCCCCTTGGATTCGTATAATTATTAATTTAAGAAATATTCTATGATACCATTCCTAACTAATGCTACTAAACAGAGTACCTATGTATAACTTTTCTTCTACTGAAATCTAAAACGACATTTCGAAAGTTCTTGTAAAGGCAACATTTTATTTATGCAATAGTTTTCAAAGATGCGCAGTTGCGTTACTTTGTTTCTCCAGTGAGTCACGTCTTCTCTTTGTAAACGCCAATGACGCAGTTAATCTGACGGTTATACAACGTGACGTCGTTTGTCAGTAGGGAATGCTATCTCCATAGAAGTTTACTACCGCTATGTTGCTGCGTGATTCATTCAGACTTTACAGGATTGTAGTGCTTAAAGAGGTTAGATTTAGTCAGATTTAGATCAGCAGGATGCCTGAAGAATATGCCATACGCCAGGTGAATTCACGTGGTCGAAGCAAATGAAGTATGTGAGGTATAGTCAAATATTGATGAACTGATACGCGTGGGTGTAGCACGTGGTTGCCTGTAACTTTTTCCTACCTACCTCTATATCGTGTAGGTTCATGTTGAACCGACAACATTTTTGATTGAAAAGAGTGTCCATGGAGTTTCTTGCCCGTTCTTCTCCATAGAGATCTACGCTAGGGAATGGGCAACTACAGTACTTTCTCAAGTTATTATGCCTTGTGTCTGTGACTGTAGCTTTGATTTTTCTTTCAATTTTTTTGACATTCAAAAGTGCCGTAATGGTCTAGTTGAAATAAATGATTTGAGTTTGAGTTTGACCGCAAAATACGACCACTCCGCCCGCCACGGCAATGCTATGTTCAGAGAATTTGAATTAACTTTTATTCGCGACGCAGGAAGTTTCAATACGAAGCTATGAGTGAAAGCAAAATAAACCAGCTCAATCTAACTCTCTTTTTATGTTCACTAACTACTATGTTCCTGTACACAATGGCTAGACAAAATGGTACCTAAATAGGTTTTCAGAAAAATACGAATGCCGTGACGCAGTTTTCGAATAAATGAATTGCCATTGGATTTGAGTAACTAAGTACTATGAGTACGGAAAATAAAATACAAACATGACACTATTTTCTGCCGCACAAACCACGAAATCTAACCGCTTTATGCGGATATGTTTAATTAGGTACCTCTTTACTGCGCGTGCCTTTTATTAACGACAAACAACGATGACTCATTACTTCTAATTTAGATGTTTTTTGCTTGAATTCGAGGATGAAAAAATGGTCTACATTAAGCTAATTATTTACCATTTCTTATAAAATCACAGCTTCGAATTAAATAAAAGAGAAGAAAACGGACGGACATAATTGCAAAAGATCTCGACGTGCATTAAAAAAAAACCGCCCAAAATCGTTCTCTTTTGGGGGTGGCAACTGCTCCCTACAGCACCTCAGATAAACGTTATATTACCATCCTACCATAAAAAGGTGGAGAACACGCCAGTTTGGTCTGACATACATGAAACTGTCTTCTAGTTGAAATTTCTCATTTTTCTTTTGTCTCATATGAATCAGCTTTTTTCAGTTTAGACAAATCTAAAGATAGAATGGGCCATGCAAATGATAAACACATTTATTTAAGTAAGTACTATTGGCGTGATCATACACAAACGTTGGGACTCCGTATATCGTATCCTGCGTGCCCTGCAGGTTACAGGGATTGATGGGCACTTGTGGTAGCACTTAACTCATAGCCAAGTCATGGGCCAACTCAATACAGATACTACGCTAAGAAGAAGCACTTACTTGCCCTTCGTGCAGCCGGTTTCGTCGGAGTTGTCCCGGCAGTCGTTGTCGCCGTCGCACACCCAGTCCTTATGGATACACAGTCCGTTGGCGCATGTGAACTGCTCCGATGTACAGTTTATTGTACCACCTGGTAGAAAAGAACGAGACTATCAGATTGTGATTTAAAAGGAAGTGGTAAAGAACAAGGAAAAAGAAAAAAAGGAAAAATATTAAGTCCGTCTTCGTACTGTGTTTTTTATTTGCATAAAGTTTAAACACATGAAGTTCTTTCAAGAAAAGTATCAAGAGGCAAGCCTATAGTTTTTGCTCTATGTTTCGTTTTGGTTTTCTAATTAAGTAACACACTATCAATTGCAATGTCATTCGTTTCGGTTCAAACGTCGTCGATCAAACGAATCCTTGAGAAATAAGAAGCAATGGGTTAGGAATTTGCTTCAAAATTTTCGGATTGTGGTTAAAAGAGTTTATGATCGTCTTAGGAATACGGAAACAAGTAGATGTACGAGTATCATCAGTAATTTCTTACGATGTTTAAATGAATAGGAGCTTACCGCAACGGGTTTCGTCGGAATAGTCGCCGCAGTCGTTATCTCCGTCACAGAACCATTCTAGCTTGATGCAGACACTGGTGCTGTGGCAGAGCGTTCGATTCTGGTTCTCATCACACGCTGGTGTGCAGTTCTTCTCGTCTTCAGCTTCGGCGCACTCCACCCGGCCGTCGCATCGGTTTGCCAGTGGTATGCAGGTACATGATTTCTGTGAGCAGGTTGGTTTATAGAAAACAAGGCTGGTAAATGTTGTATTTTTGGAAATTGTTGGTTGAATTTTTGGAATTATCATATTGAAAAAAATATTCTGGCGAAAAGACTTAACAGAAAGAAATATGAGAGACAAGACGGAAGTTTTTGTCAAGTAATGGAAATTTTGGGAAAAAGGAAGATGACGTAACACCAATAAGATGTGACTGAACTAAAGGAGCCATACTCGTAACTGTTTAAGTTTATCCTAAAATGCAGCATCAGCTTTCATAAAAAAAACGATGTCCCTACCTGACACGAGAATTGTTGGTTAGCACAAGGCTGGTGACACCCAGTCACTTCTTCTTCTTCGGGGTCCGTGTGGGATACCGTGTGTATATGTTTGAATGCGGGACGATCTGCGGGACGATCTGTGGACACCGTAGTATCGTTAGCTCTATCATGTGAATGAAATGTTTTGGCAACAAGACTTATTTTCTGTTCAAATTCCACTACCTGTTCTTTGTGAAAAACATAATCCTTCCCTAAATTTGCCTTTTATTGCAAATCCTTTTTTTTATTTTGAGGTTTTATTAGTCATCAAAATACCTACACACCAATCATGTCGTCTTTTCGAAGTTGTCATCTAAATTTATGTCAATTTCTTCTATATTCCACAAACGAAATACTAATTGACCGTCGAGGTCATCATTATAGTTAATGTTTGCTTTTAAAAAATCTTGTTTGTTTCTCGACACGTGTTATTACTTAAAATCTAACAATTATTGTGAGTCGAACATACGCACTAAGGGATCAGTACTTGAAGTGATCATCGACGTACAATAACGATTCATGTTCAATAAAAGTTACGTTTCAAAGTAGGTACTAATATTTATCTGAAATAAACTGAGATGCAGCTTTATCTAGTAGACAAAATAACAACGTAGGCTAAGTTACGGGGTTCAGTTACACGCACCATCTGCTTACGAAACCAAAGGAAAGATTAACTTACGGTGCCAACTCTCGACGCGCGTATGTGGGTTATGGGGCCAAAAGGTTTGCGGTGGAGCCAGGCCCCCGGGCCCCATTCCGGCCGGTGGATGGTAGCCCGGGACCCGGCCCATGGAGCGGAGGTCTGGAGGCTCTGCCGTTCCATTGGCCGGCCGGGCGCCCCTCAGCGCCGGCGATGTATCATCCGCTTCTACTGCTAAACAATCCAGTGTTCATGATTTTTATTGGAAAAACAAAGGCCGTAGATTAGATGTAACAGCAAAATAGCTTGTACTAACAGGACTAGCTGATACCAATCTCTGCAGAGCGGACTCGCTTTACGTTCTCTATGCTTTTGTTGAAAGCTTCGAGCTCAGTTGTTTAAAAGGCACCTTTAAACATAATAATATATTCATTCAAATTCGGAGTTTGCACAAAAAATACAAGTTAAATCCTTAAAATAATGTTGGTATAACAGAGTTCGGTGCCTGTACCTGTATCACAGGCGACATGTTTCTAATAAATACTATTTGAGCAATGGATTTCTTAACAATATAAAAAAAAAAAAATAGTGAAATAAGTTAGTATGGGTGAATACATTATGATATACCTAATGTACTAAAACTCTATTATAAGATAAGAACACAAAAATAGAGGTAGATTTCGGGTAAGGTGCTGGAGCGTCCGACTATTAAAAATTTGTATAAAGAGTTGTACTTAAGTGTACAATTTACAAAAAAATATGATTTTAAAATCGTTGTCCTGTAATGGAAAGTTTACTCTTTATAAATCCTCTCATAAGAGTTTAGCATGGAAACGCCCTCAAATTTTTTGTTATAATTTTTATTTCGAAAACTATACGTTTGATGGCTAAACTTCAAAGGTAACAATTGTAGAGTAAACGAAAACGATTACGTAAATGATTAGCTTTCAAAAAAAATATTTGTGACGGTCAAAATGTTTACTGTTTCGGAGATATGATTTATTTTCGCAAAAATTTAGGAAATTTCAACCCCCTCGGCAATTTAGGGGTTGCATCACAAAAGTTTTAATTTTAAGTTGTCCGTATTTTTACTCAGAATGATAAAAAATAAAAATGGTTCAAAAATTTTTCATAGGAAAAAAAGTTATGACCAAAAAATTGATTTTAGAAAAACCGCCCCCTCCCCCCGTCGCCCCACATGTACGAATTCCGCCCATTCACGAACTTAGCTTAAGTTTTGACCTTTTCGATTTTTTGGCCAAGTTTGAAAGCATTCGGTTCATAATTGCGACCTGTAGAGTGGCAAAATTTTGCTTGTCACCCATATACATACGTATACATATATATATCCCCGTAGGTGAGAGACCAATAGGTAGTTTTTTTTTTAAAAAGGAAAAGGATATCTACCTAAAATAATAATTAAGGTTACTCATGTACTTATACGAGTATAAATGGAAAATAGTTTGTAGCACTTAATTGCTAATACTAATATGATTGTCAGCAGAATTAAACAAGTAAACATTGCAAGCAAACACCGTCAAGGTATGTTGTATGTTGCGTGTGACAATTTGCTTAGACAGCGAAAGATCAACCGGTGTTCCGCTATTTTCTAGCAGGGCATTCAGCGTCTCCCGTTTTGTGGTCACTGGGCTTTTGGAGCAAGTCGCACATTCGAACATCATTTATCACCTGCGCCACCGCAGTGACCCCAAGTAGAAACTAGTTGCATCATCTGCAAGATTTGGCTGCATGCCTATACTGCTGGCATTTATAGCACCTTGTGACTAACGTGAAGTCCCTGACAGGACATGCAGCAGCTTATAAAAACCTTGATTGAGGTATTAAAATTTTTCGAATGTTGGCAACTTAAATAACGAAGTTACAGGTCGCAGCCTCTCTCTTCCCAGATTTGTTTGATTTTGATTTTGTTTTTGCTTAATTTGAACAAGGTCAAAAAGGATTCTAGGGACATCGTTGGTAACTTGTCGGCTATATCTTGCTCGAAAATACATTTGAAGACCTCATTTTCAGCTAAGGACGTCGGCACTCCTACAACCACGATCCGAGGTTTGCGTTTGCTGGATTCATCGGCGGTAAATCCATATGTAGAGGGCTGGACTGTGTTCTTCAGTTTATCAGCGTCATGTTTCGTCTCGGTACTTATTATTACGCCACCATTTTTCGAACTTTTCGAACAATTCGAACACCACGCACTTGTAGCTTCATTTGCTCGAACCGTATGATTTTTTCCACCAGTTCTTTGGTTTCGTCACTGGTTTTCAACTTATCATTTGGATAGATGTGACAGAGCTTAAGTTATGGGGCGAACGAAATGGTTTGATCCCCTTTTCACCATATCGGCAAAAGAAGCATTTCCCGCAGAACTAGAATCCCGTATCATCTGCTTGAGCTCCGAGCCTCCGAGATATGTTCTGTAAGGTCGATCGTGTTATTAGCTTAAATAGCTTTTTGTTTTAGCGACTGGTACAGGACTGCCATTTGCGACGTACCAGCTTCGACCATACGGCATACGTTTGAAATCTTCATCTTCTGTTGCGTTTGTTGAGTTTCCCATCCATGGCAATAGAGCAAACTTCATCCAGGTACTGCTGGATCTGGGCCATCCATCCTTGAATTTCGGGCGTTGAAGCAATGACAACGGCCTTGGTCGACTGCGACGACGAGCTGGAGGGTTGCACTGGCCCCTTTGGATTACAGGGGCTGTTTTCCAGTTTGTTAGTTTTACTAAACTTCCCTAAAAACTACATACTAAGCAAGATTACTTTATGCATTACGATAGTAATACCTGCATGAAAGAAGGTCAAGATTATTTAAGTATTTATTAAATATTGCTAATAAGCACGTCTGTCCACTGCTACAAGTAAGTTAAGGGTACCGCACGTAGATAAATCAATCTGCACAGTCGTATCTATGGCCGATCGGGTTAACCAGATAAATGCAAGTCTTTTCCAACGCATCTATATTATTTCTGTCGATCTTGTCCGTGAAATCCGCATATGATGTTACGTTAATTTGACCAAATCAGAAAGCTTTAAAGGTAGATTTAGTCATTTACGGTGGTGATATCAGTGTTACGGTCTTAACAAACAGACACATGTAGATTAATGATCACTAATCCTAAGACACATATCAGACCTATTTTAAATTGGGAACTGCCCGGGCTTATGTATGATGACACTATGCGGCGATCGATCTTAAGATCTTAACAACCAGCGAGCGGCACATGGATAATATAAATTTTAAGTTCATTCGATTCTAAAGGTAAATTGCCATATAAGTTACTTACCACATAGCCAGATGAGAGTGAAGCAGGCGTAGTAGGTGATATACACGAAGAGCGGCGCAGGCATGGTGGGCGTCGGCTGGTTGCCCTGGCTCGCTTAGGTGACTTGGTTGGCCGCGCGGCCCGTCACCCGCGAAGGGGCCACCATATCGTGCCGATACCACGCGGGTACCCTACATCAAGGAATTGGTTAGTATAGGTCCTACTTGTACAAACTGTAAGGTTCGCAAGTTTAACTTTATATTTCATGTCTTAAATGTGTCGTAATAGGGTAGATGAGAAAATAAAAAATATTTGTCCGTCAGTTAGATTATCAACAAATATTTGACCCGTATTTTCTCTTCAAATTCTCAGTACGTGACGCCTTGTTTTAATTTTTATCGAGCTCTGACGTCACAAGACCCCACTCCCGCGTTTTGATGCGTTTTATCCTTGTCAATATTAATTGATTTACAAAAGCAAAAGATACGTGTCCATTATTTTCCAATACTCTAACTGACGGACTAAATAGATTTGCTGTCATCATGCTTATACAGAAAAAATATACTTTTCCATGTAGTTATTCTTGTGTGTTTAGAAAACCATTGGTGACTATAATATAAGTGAGTATCATCATCATCATTTCAGCCGAAAGACGTCCACTGCTGGACATAGGCCTCCCCCAAGTGTCGCCACATTGACCGGTCCTGTGCGATTCGCATCCAACGGATTCCCGCAGCCCTCACCAAATCATCTGTCCACCTAGTGGGAAGCCTTCCAACGCCACGTCTTCCAACTCCTAAATCTTTCAAGCAAAATCGACAATAGTGTAAAATTCATAAGGTGTAAAGATGTAACAGCCTCACATTATTTTTAGAGTTCCGTTGCCAAAAGGCAAAGAACGGAATCGCACGTCATAACCATTTTACACCGAGACTGTTGGCACCACAAGGTTGGCATTTGAAGAGTAGTCTCATCTATAAGCCGCTACAACGTTAAAATGATGTGAAATTATGAAAAAAATGGGGTACATGGTCATGCTCAGGTATATGTAACTGAGGTTTGGAAAAAAACATACATCATCACTATAAAACAGTCTCCCGCCGTGTCTGTCTGTCCCTATGTATGCTTTATAGATCTTTAAAACTACGCAATTTTGATGCGGGTTTTTTTAATAGATAAGTAGAGTGATTCAAGAGGAAGGTTTTAGTATATAATTTTGCGCGGGCGAAGCCGCGGCATCGGCTAGACTCGCTCACTATTATAATATAAGAGTGTGGGTTGTTACTATCGACAACCCCTTGAAAAAAAAAACAAGTTTCCTAAAATTCTTCTTTTTTTGTATCAATGATGTTATTATATTCGCACCAAGGCCGTCAAAATAATGCACCCCTCCCTTTTTTTACCCCGTCGCATTTTTAAAGTAAGAGGAGGCTGAAATATGGGTAGGAAGAACGTAGTATTGTGTATGTAAGATCATGTGGAGTACCTTCACTAACAAGTATCCCGCAATTAAGCTTTGAGTGAAAACACAAATAGGTGATTGGTAAAGCTTACTTAATTAAAACAAAAACAAAGATTTATAAAACCAGTCAAGTCCGAGTCGGACTCGCGCACGGAGGGTTTCGTACCATTATCTTTGGAAAAAACGGCAAAAAAATCACGTTTGTTGAATGGGAATTACTTAAATATTTATTTTATTTAAATTTTATCATTCCTTTTAAAGTGAATATACAACTAATGCATGGTACAATAATATATTAGACCACATGTCACTTCATAGAAACATTTAAGTTAGATTTTCTGTGACGTTTGGTTTCTTACCGAATAGTCTAACAGAGATAACAATCTACCAAACCGAAGTGTTAGTTATTGAAAATGGCTGTTAATAAATGTCACGTCAATGAAAATAGCAATTCGACGGAGGATGTTGGCATTAGTGAAAGAGACAACTCTACAAAGTCGACATTTGCCAACATTTGCTTTCCAATAAAGGTCGCCCACTGTATTGTTTACAAATTATATTTTGCTTGGTTAGAATCAGCGAGCCAATCAACTCAGCCTATTGCAGAACGCAGCAGAACAAAGTCTCCAGCCCAATTCAGGCTCGTTCTCGTTTTTTTTAATTGTCGTCAGTTTAGCGGTACAACACCCATTGATATTTTTCTGAAGACCAATCCCATTATAACCCTTCTATAATTGTAATACATCAGATTTGAATGCTGTTTATCGATCTAAAGGCTTTATTTGCCTATCACGAAAACTTTTGGTCTATGTTTTTCGTTACAGATGTGTAAGAGGGATCAAATTGTAGTGTTATGGCTATGCCATATAGAATGCGTAATTTAGATGCAATTCATAATTAATCATCGTTATATATCCTTGATATTGACACTGGAGTAGGTACACCTGGTATATTACAGCGCGAAAGCAGCTTAATGTTCTAAGAAACATAAAATTAAATAAGCACGATTATGTGTATGAAAATGGTGCTCATAAGTATTACACACCACAGAAGAGTACCTGACCTATGCTATAAATGGTTTTCGACCTTTACCAAATAAATATGCTTTTAATAGCGTGTGTATTTCAGCGTTTATTACCACGCTACGTTACCCAAACCGCAACAGGGCGTGTACAATGTACAATAGAGCTTATTCTGTCTATTTTTTAGAAACACACATCAACACAGTTTAGGCTAGATCATTGGCGGTCATTCCAAACCAAATAGTCGTCTGCCTATTTCAATCTTTGCCCGGGATTGCCTCGTAGTAGTTCTGGAAATGGGAATGGCGTACGAGCATGAAGGTTAACTTCTTGACCAAACTCAGTGGTCATGTGGAGATCACCTACCAGTTTCGTCGCTAACAAGGTTCTGAGGTTCTGACTGTAACTTTAAAACCAATTTCCAAAACGTTGCGTTTTGTTGTCTTCTCGCCGTAATTTGTAACAATCGGTCTGGTCTGGCGGTAGCTACCCGAATATTCCCAGTGTGCCGATCAGCCATCTCGGCAGTATCCCGGGCGCGAGACGTCAACCTTATTGTTACGTTTTGACCAATGGCATCAGCAACATTGCACTGGCTTGCGGCCACTTCCAATAGGCTTATTGATTGCACTCATTAACTCTTCACTGGATGAATTTCGGCGTTCCATGATGTGGAAAAAACCAGATCAAATGAAAGTGTTGTTAAAAAAAGTTACATCACAAACACGGCTAAGGAAGTAAATGTATCGATGTAATGTACAGTTTATTCTAAAATGGTTCTACGGCTTTTTTTTATTTGAATTCAGAACACAGCAAATAAATTTAAGTTATTTTTTTTTAAGGCAGTTGGTACTTCTAAAGATACGTTTGTTAAAAATGTAAAATATTTATCCCTAGACAGTTTTGATGTGTGTATATGTGGGAAAGGATGTATATGTTAAAATGATAAGTATTAAATATGACCCCAACAATTATCTGAGAGTGAGACAAAACAAATGTACCTAAGTATATCTAGAAACAGTAGGTAATGTATTGGTTAACAAACACAATAACATCTGTACTAAGGGTCAAATCGTCGTTGATAGTCTAATTCCGCATAACTAACATGGTTAAATACCGCGTAAGTACAATGTACTTTCCATACTCGGGAAGGACTCTTATTACCAGACTACGCAACGCTTGGGGAGGTCCATGTTTACAGCCTATGTATTTATCTATGTTGGTTCCTTTGTGGTGTTTTTGAAACCAAACGCGTGTGCAGCTTTTAATGAATCTTACGTCAAAGGATTTGTCTTAATTTTGCGAGTATCACTAAAGACATAACAGTTCAGTAATCAAAATTCAATAAGGCGACCACCAGATGCCATAGTGTGAAAAACAAAAAAAAAATATGAATGATTGGATGAACTATGTTAAGTGGCGTATTATTAAGTGGGTAGGTACGATCTATTCCACATGTTAATTATGTTGTATTCAATCAAAATAGCTGACCCGCGCAACTTAGTCTGCGTCGCTCATGAGAGAGAGGGTCAAAACCATAGTCTAATAAGTAGATTATCTAACATTTGGACCCAAGATTGCAACATCATAAGACGTTATCTATTTTACAAATCTTAAATGGAGTTAATCGGCCATGCTGGTCCATCTAGTTTGGTGCAATGGCTTGCGATGTGGTGGGAGGATCAGCGATTATCTTGCATCAAGCGAAGCGAGGCGTTTGAATTTTATTAGATATTCGTTTAAGTTATAATTATGATGTAAAAGAGTAAAATAATGTACATGAAATGCTTAAACTATAACTTATTTAAAATGATAAGTAAAATACCGTATTTATGTAAATAACTTTCCAATTCCCGCTTTTTGCCCATTTTTTTAAGTATTAAAATGGATATAGTATGTAAATCCTTAAGAGATAGACATATGCCATCGTGGACTTTTCTGTAGACCTATATAAGATACACAATTCCACCATACATCATTTGGCTATATCTCAAAGGGTTTAGGCAGCGTTTTAGTTGAAAGCTCCCAGACGACTTTTTTTCCGACATTAATGTTAGCCTATGTATACAAAAAATTGACAATTTATATACTAAGACCTTCCTCGAAAATTGTGCGTGTTTTTATTAGCTTTTATTATTTTGTTTTTCACTTTTCATTTTTATTTTTGAGTAATACTTGCTTCGCGTATAAGCAAATGCACAAAATCGACTGCACCAAACCTAATTTCTATTTGCGATATTTATAAGTGTGCTTCATAGTATGGAGTGTCATAGTTCAATGATGCTGATAAGCTCTAATCGAAACGATGCTGGTGCTGCTGGTCGTCAATCATCGTTATTAGACTTTTTAGCAGTTTTAAAAATCCTTAGGTAAGGGCGTAGCGTCTACGAAAGCATAAAGCTACAGTGTAGGCGTGTAAGTGTTTTCATTGTAGTAGCATTCATACTTAATACATTCATAAGTTAGTGTGACTATTCTGATTCTTGATCTAATCTAGGTACCAACAACAATAAAATTTCTGTTTTTATACGGTGTCGCTGTAAGAATTAAGGCATAGTCCATAAAGCGGCCATATTGGAAATTGTTAAGATTTGATGAGACGCATGCGCGTTAGAAAGCCAATGTTACTAGCTACTTGTTGATCTGGTTTTCATTCACGACGCACGAAACCGCGCATTCTACGCAGTTAGGATTCCTGGGCTTTGTTGTAAGCTCACTAAAAGACTAACTGTTCATTTGCCATACATTTTACAGACTGATATCCAGTAGGCATATGCGCACTAAGTTACTTACTGAATCACATCTTATTCTAAAATACTTTATGGAAAGCTAAGGACTTCTAAATCTAGTACTAGAAGCTCAGAGACAGCTCAAAATTAAAAAAAAGAAACGTATCAATATACTAATGACATGTATACAGAACCCACACAGTCTCACAAGCCAATGACAACCCTAAAACATCGATGGTTGACTAAATGTGGGCTTTAATAACAGACGTAGGTACTACCTAATGTCTTTTCATTTCATTAACCAGACTCATTAAACTCATTCGGGTTAGATCTATAAATAGGTTTTACTGATGTGTCCTTGTCACACATTTAGCTAACGCGTATGGGGTATGGCTTTCGATAGTAGCGCAAAAATGATTCGAACAATCTAATACGCGTCTTTTCAGTCAACACAGTACCTACATCTTCATAAAAATTCAGGTAATTTTCAACGTATAATGAATTAAAATGTTCTATTGGAGGTGAAATAACTCGCCATTACAGCGATCATGCCAAAATTAACTGAATTCTATGTAACACATCTTGCATCACACAAACAAAACCACCTACCTGCTTACAATTCAACCTTCCAGAACCTCGGTGGCCAACAATCAAGTCTATTTACCAACGCAGGTGCAATTCATAGATATTAATGTTTTATAGTGACAATATTTAGGAAATACGTTTGAAAATTGAGCGATCAATACAGGGGAGGGGGTGAAATGCGCGGAGGCTTGTGCCCACGCCCGCCCCCGCGCGCCGCGCACCTCCCCGCGCCCTCTGAGAGCTCGAAACTCAACACCTCCGACCGCCCACGGGTCTGACCATGAAACTACAGGCTACGCCGTCAAATGCTGAATTCATGATAAAAACTCAGAAATACATCCAATTTCATAGATCCACCCTTTAACGCCCTGGCCGAATGCATGAACATCAAACATAGATACTTACTTACATGGAATCACAACAGCTTTTACATACGCAAAAGCTCTATTTCTATAACTAATTCATTTTATCACAATACAAAGATCCAGCCCTTTCACACAATTCTATCTTGCATACGGCTTAGCTCTAAGTAAAGTAAAAATAAAATTAAAAAAAAAACTGCGTACCTTAAAACGTATAAGGATGTAACATATCCCGAAAGAAGACACACCGTTAGCACTATATCACAATTCTAAACCGAGGAGCAGAGCAATCACAACACAATAACCAGAACCACTAAATTGTTTTTATTTTTGGATTTTCCTTTTGATACGCGGAGCTCCCTCCAGATGTGCTCTCGTTGCGCGACTGGGATAGGTACTAGGTGATCTGGAGCCCCGTCCCTCCCCCGCAAACCGCGCTGGCGCCCCGCGCAGTCTGCGTTTCGTCGATGAATGGAACCCGCCGCCCCTTGCTACCTTGCCTATATAGGATCTCTTTCAACGCTCTCCTACATTTGTATTGTATCGCCTACTGTGAATAAAGCTCTATGAAAATAAAGTGCTTATAAATATAGTTGGTAATTTCATTACCGGCAAAGTTTTTCTAACTCGTTTTGGGCTTTTATCTTGGCTCAATTTAGCAGGCTTAAATGCAAACAAAAAAGTATTGCGCGAATCTATTTTTAAGGCTTTCAATATTTGTCCCAAAACACTTTTGCTCAAAGTCAACTTGATTATATACGTTACAGTTACATCTACTTACGTTGAATTTAGTTTTCCTAAAATAGATAACCTTCAAGAAACACCCAATAAATTAAAGTAACATTATAAGCTCAGCTAAAAGCTCCCCGCGGAAATCGTGAAAATAATTATGGTGAAAACGATTCAATTCTCAAAAAGTGCTATCGCAATCATTTCATCTGCGGAAAGCCTGAAAGTAATCATTTTTTTCCATTCGGTTTTCTATTCAATTAATGAAAATTGGATGCATTCAACATAGAACACTTATTTTAGAGACAAAACGTATCAGATTGGATGTCTAGGTATTCTCGGTTAAACTTACCGAAATAGCGCTTCATATAAGGTTGCATCCACTAACGAAAAAATGACACATAAGATTTCCTTCCATTCAGTTAAACATACACTGATATAATTAAGCATCTGCCTCGTTGGTAGAGTCGTCACAAGTGCGACTGATAAGGAAGAGGTTCTGGGTTCGATTCGAGCCACGGAATCTGAATTTGGGCCCGGTTGATGCCAATAGGCCCTCTCTAAACTAAACTCTCCCTGTGACATGGGACTACTGGTATAGGTACCCCTCTGCCTTACCATTCGAAGGAATTACAGGCGTGGTGATATGTTATGTAATTAGCCTGGAGGTGCAATATTTTGTGTTAAAAGTTTGCGCATCAAGTCCGTGCTTCATGATGGATCAATATTTGATTATCCGGAAATAGGTTTTATAACTCACTACTCAGTAATAAAACACAAGACATTTGAATGCGATGCAAAAATAATAAATACATAGTAAGGTTATATCTCCGGATTCCCGAAAGCTTTAAAATTTCAAAAACTTACCTATATAAACTTCTCTAAGATGCTAAGATGGCGTCATCAAATCCTTTTAATTGTGTTAACTAATTATTAGATTACGTGCCGCAACGTTATATTATTATTAACTAGATTAACTAATTTAAATCCCCTAAAATAATACATTCATGAGCATTCCTGCATCTTTTTCACACATTTTCACTCCCAATAATTCTTAATTTCCCGCCTCTAATGACCTCCAAAAACTAACCATGTTTTTTTTTTAAATATTATTAACAGCCAGTCCTTTTTTAGTATAAAAAGGTTTTAACATTATTTATACATAATGTTTATAAATCTAATTTGGTCCATTCTTAGCCATTTTATCCTTGCCAGTTTAACATAATTAATAGTTATTTTCGTTAGATAGGTAATCTTACGACATCTATGCTCAAACTTAAATCTTACAAAAATCTCTTCGCTTCTCAAGTCGTATTCTATCATTCTTCTAGACCACAGGATGCTGACCGTGGTGACATCCACACACAGCTTTATGCATCTTTAAGCTAAGAAGTCTGTGAACCAACAAAAAGTTTTGAAAGCTCAACGTTAGATGGCGACAGGACTCAAAGCTTTGCCTTGGAGCTTTCGCAAGTTGTGACGAGAAATACAGGAAGATGGCGTTTCAGACGATAATCATCGCGACGTCTAGCTCGCCCTTACAAAATGGTTATTCCGGTATAGTAGTTCATAACTGTGAGACAGGAGGGGCTCGTGGCTAAATTAAATAATAACAGCCGCTCGGGTCGTCTTTAGGTTAAGCCGCGGCCTAGGTTGGTCTGAGGTAGACCACCCTTACAAACCGAGTTTCCTCCGTGCCTCGGACGTTAAGCTGTTGGTCCTGGATGTCATTTGTTCTTCTTTGATAGTCGTTACAGGTAGTCAGTGGCCCAAGAAGTCTGACAACCAGTCTTACCAAGTGATATCTAATTATCCAGTATTAACTGGGTTGTGGAGGACAGATAGGCAGTCGCTCCATGTAAAATAGTGTTATTCAGCTGAATCCGGCTAGACTGGAAGCCGAACCCAACACAGTTTGGAAAAGGCTAGGCTGATGAGTTCATAACTATGACTTTATCATAGTATGACAGAATTTCCCCACTTTAAAACATAGTTTACACCTGAAATGAATCATAGACCTAGATATATTTTATTTTAACTTTATATTTCACTTTCAAGACGTTTTGAAAATTGATTTGTTGAACATTTTCAGTGGAATTAATGAGTCGGTAGCCACTTGTGAACTGCATTTGATAAGCAATTTGTTCGGCATTTCTGCTAGACTGTCATATATTAGTATCTTGGTGTGTTATAAGATTATTAACTGACGATAAGGATGCGACTGCATTCTACGGCTTTCTATTATATTTATACATATATATATATATATATTATTACCCATGTAATATATTTATTATATATTATTATTATATGGGTATTTTATTGTATTGTATAACGGGCTGGTGTCCGCCACGCGGGCCTAGTGCGGGTTAGTTTTACATGGGTATTTATAAAGTGCTTTGGTGTGCTACCCTTTCATGGGCTCTTCAAGTGGCAAGCATATCCAACTTTTGCCGAAAAAGTCCGAGCACAAAGCAGACATCTCAGAATTAACTACATTCTAGAATAAAGCTGTAGGTGGTATAACGGCTCTCTTGAAATGAAACTGCTGGTCCAAAAGAGATTTCTAAAATACTGCTCTGTCAAGAAAGCAACGGGAAAAGATCAATTATACACAAAACATTTGTTATTCATCCAAATTTATTTTATCACCTGCAAAGTATGCTCCTTCAGAAATGATACACTTATACATATGCCAACGAATAATCCAATCATCAAAACAATTTTTAAACGCTGTTTTCTGAATTGAGTTCAGTTCTCACCGCGATTTTTTTTTTCAGTTTCGGTTCAGTTGGAAGACACCACTCCGACTAGTTTGCATGTCATACTCGTAAACCCACGTCTCGTCTCCAGAAACAATGCGTTTCATGAATGTTGGGTCGGAATTGACTCGTTCTAACATGTTCTGCATCGACTCTTATGCGATTGAGTTTTTGGAGAAAATTCAGGTCTTTTGGGATTAGCCGAGCGGTAACAAGTTAAAATGGTACGGATCGACTCGTGAGATGCAGACAGTTCGGTGGCTATCTCTCTCAAAGTTGAATGAGGATTTTCAGTCCCTATTTCCTTCACTTTTGCGATGTTAACTTCAGTTACAGACGTTGATGGCCTACCAGAGCGAGGCAAATCTTCCATCACATCTATACACACTAGATATGACATACCTAACTAAAAATAGCACTGTATTTAATATAAATAACAGATGCAACTGAAACTGCGCCAAAATAGAAAACAGTTGTGGCAATTTTACAACAACTAAAAAAACAAAAAATTGAATTTGAAACCATACACAAATCATTCATTTCCGATACTTTTTTAACTGAATGTATCTTGAGAAGAGAGTTGGGATGGGTTAAGGATTCATTGTGAAATAAAATAATTATTTTAAATAAATTTTATTTTACAACATTATCTTAAATAAGCTATAACTTGCTATCTCCTTCTAATATAAACATCAATGTTACTACTATATAATATACCACGTTCTTTCTATAATTAATTTATTTACATCGATCTCGAAAATGGATAATTTACATCTATTATCATAATAGAAAAGTATTGAAGATAGGAAGTGACGTTGACAATGCCTTGACTTATTTAAATTTTCATCTTAAATGCCAAATTATCAGTTTTAACTTAAACCATTTTGGCTCTGGTATTATTTATTAATTCAATTGTAGTTTTTATTGTTGTCAGCAAAGTTAAAAGAATTAAATCAAAATACATATTCGTGTTTGATTTTCTTATAGACATAAAATATTGGCAGTTTCATTATAATAAAATGCGATATTCTATTTATCTACTTACATTCAAAACTACTGTTTTATTATTTTCTCAAATCACTGCACATCAACATTCGTACAGGTAATTATTTTACCTCAAAACAAAAGGGAAACGATTATTTCGCAATGTAAGCATTGCCCAAACAAAGCTGAGTTTGCCAAGATCCCTTACGGCCATTTTCAATAACTTACTGTTCGGTTTCAGTTGCTATCTATCTCTGTGTGTCTGACATTTTGCTAACAGACAGTTTGGAGCAAAATGTCACATAAAATCTTTCTTTGATTTTTCTACCAATCAAGTGACGGTAAGGAAGGTAGGTGACGTGGATAGGATATTTCGAGATAACTTTGTTAATAGAAACATCGATAGCTACGAGACATGGCATAGTAACCGACAGTTACACGTAAGTAAGTTATAGAAAACGTGCCGCAGTAGTTTTCGGTACATATTAGCCCTGACCTAGGTAGATATTTCTTTGGCTGATCTAGGTCTCATTGTAGGTCTTCTTCTTCCTAGCGTAGCGCGGCCTGTTGCCAGAGTCCATTTAGATACGACACTGAAACTACAGACGACAATGTCAAGATTTCACGATTTTTTTATAACCAAACTAAAAATCTACCTCTACTTGCTGATGTCACAACGTAAAAAAATAATGAACCTCAAAAACTTTACCATTCATTCACTTATTAATAAGGAACAAGTTGACGTAAAATTAATAATTTCATATCGCATAAATTCGTTAGATTAATTACGAGTAGGGTGACAATATGTTTTGATAAAACACTAGTTTTTATTTTTAATTCAATCGAAAATATAAAAGACCCAGTAGACGGCGTTGAAGAGCAGGAAACAGACAGGGAAGATGACTCTTGAGTACGTGTCTATGACGTTGACGTCACGGATCTTGGGCATGGACGCCTTGATGACTCCGGCGCCGCGCCGGAGAGCGTGCATCACTTTGGGCTTCGCTGTTGATCCGTCTGCAAGGAAACACTGATTTTACTATGTTGAAAAACACGAAATATGCTTTGGAAAGAAGTTTATAAACCTCTGCATTTCAATTGCATTAACATTAAAATTACTTTTTACTAAACATTCTGCAGTGCTCAGTGCTCTATAAGCACATGCTACAAGTTAAGTTTTTATGAACATTACATCTTTCTATCCGTCATTCATTTTACTGAAAATGGGTTTTAAAAAAAGGTGTCCCATACATTCATATGAATCGCCGAAAGTGGGGAAAGGCACTTTCTGTGCAATTTCAGAATGAGTCTTATACTAAAAAGTGGTTCATATTGAGTAGGTACGAACAACTTATCACTACGTCCTTAAGAAGTTCTGGGTAACAAAACACATATATTTTCAGTACCACGGTCAGGTGATTTCCCGTTCGCAAATAAACTATTGTGTGTCAGATCATTCGCATCAGTTCAATGCACAGTAATTTCCCTTGACACTTGTACAGGAAGTCATCATTTTGAACAATCTTTAACAATTTATCGCGAGAGATTGCAGTCAAGGTCGGCGACAGATGTGGTCTAGGGTTCCTAGAATCTGATCACGTTACCTCGTGCTTACGTCACCGTGGTCACGTTGAGGGTCGTGAGGAATACAACTACTTCGCATGGGGAACTCTCTGAAACTGCTGTTCCCAGGTCAGGCAAAGTGCTATTGGGTGTTCCCATCAGAAATTATTTTTATTACGCTCCCTATCAGGGTTGAACCACGTCTGGCAACACGGAATCGCACTTTTCCCCATGCTCCTATTCTTTCTCCGTCATTTGCTAGAGCGCAAAAACAGAGCATATTGCCGAACGTATTATCGATGCTGCCGCGAGCGAGAGTATTCCCTCTTAACAGAATATTCCAGAAAAACAGAGTCGTAAGTGTGTAACCTTCGGGGAAATACGGTTAAGACATGGTCATGATGATTTAAAAAAAATACCTTCGCTTTCTTACATAAAGAGGCCAATCATCAATAACTTATTTTGCACATCTATATCCCAGCAAAAGATAAAGCTGAAGTAAAGCTAAATTCCATAGATAATACTAACTTCTCGAGGTTCTAGAATGTGGCCTGGTTCTATATCGCAACTGGGTGTGATCGCGTTGTAGCCGTAGGGACGGTGGGGCTCCGCTGGCGGCCGGCAACGGCTTGGACCGCAGCCCTAAGAGTGGAGACACGCGCCCTGCGCTTGTCGCGCATTCTCGAAGTGCTATTATTTCCTCAGGGGATCGCGGACCTGTGAAACAGTTTTGGTAAGTATAATTAAATAACTAATTTTACAAAGACTAATGGATTATTTTAAGAATTTAAGAATTTGTTATTATTAGATCTTAACTGACTAACTGTGAGGCTACTTTATATGGGATATAAAACACCATTGTGAAAATGTGTAATTACAGTAACAGACGGTAGGTCTGTCCCATATTTTCTTTTCATTATTTTCTGTAGTTTTTACTACAGTCTTAGGTTTCCCTCGAAAGAAATTGTCTCTATTTTGGTTTATTGTAACTATACACCACCTTCATCTTTTTAAAACTTATGCATCCTACCTGAACTTTTTAATTCTTTCTCGACACTAGCGCTAGTGGACAGCTGATCTCTATTCTTTAACTTGGCTCGTTTCCTGGCGCGCGCGCCCCAGTACGTGTAGTTGACGGCTGCGTACTCCAGCAGTGCCGCGAACACGAACACGAAGCACATCACTAGGTAGATGTCGATAGCTTTGACGTAGGAGATGCGCGGCAGACTGCTGCGCACACCCGTGCTTATCGTGGTCATTGTGAGTACCGTTGTAATTCCTGAACAGTTTGAAAGGAAAAAATCATGAGTTGAAATTTTTGATTCATTATAATAATAAAAAATAGGAAGAAAATATGAATGGCTTTCAAATGAATACGTTGTCAAAATATGACAACAGACTAACAGTTGTCATTTTGTATAGGTATACGAAAAGGAGAATGACCAAAAATGTATGGGCTCTGGACCAAAAAAAAACTGCTGCCCCCAGGGTTGACTCCATTGTGGGTTAACTTATAATGTTGGACTTACTATGTGTGTCAATGTGCATCAAATTCTAACCCACAGTTACAGACTAATTCAACAATTTTGAATGTGCAAGTGAATGTACTACTTTTTTCAAGTTCACGTTTCAGCTACTATCTATGATTCCGTGGGACAGATTTTTTCAGTTCCATAGAAGAAAATTAAGCATTTTAACCAGTCTTTCAAATGAGCTATGTAGTAAATCTGGGGGCAGAACTTTTCTTTTTTTTTTCAACTTTTGGTCCACTTTGGTCATTCTCCTTTCTATATCAAAATCAGACACAGAAATAAAAAAGTCCCCGTACCTAACGCCACTCTTGCAGACGTAGCTTCATGATTAATCCAAAACGAGACCCAGGACAGCATTACAATAAGTATGCTGGGCAGGTAAGTCTGGAACACGAAGTAGCCGATATTCCTGCGCAGTTTGAAACTGAGCGACAACCGCTGGTAGATGCCCGTCGCCAACTTCTCCTGGAATGTCCCAACTTTAGCGGTTACGTGGTTACCTTAATGCAAGTTTCGCATTGTTCGGCGATGCGTTGAGATACTAACGGTGACAACTTGTTTGAGTTTCAAGTTTGTGTAATGGTTTGAAATTGTTTTATTCAAATGTAATCTTCATTAGAAATATAAATGTTTACAATTTAATAATAATTTTAATACATATATTTTTTCTATAATAGCCACATTACTTAGCAACTGATTCATGATCAGAATTATTTAATTTAAACTAAGTCTTAAATCTTGTAAGTATTTGTGTGTGTGGGAGGTTTTAAATGATCTTATTTTCATGTCTCCTAACTGGGACTCAAGTGCCCTTCACAACTGTCTTAGAACTGGACAGATCAAACAGATATTTTCAAAATAATATTATCAAGTTCTGGTACTTCAAGAATCGTACCTATTTAAAGGTATATTCGTGAGTCAATACTTCAAAACTTTCTTACCTTTCTATCATTGGTTTCGTGTCCAAGTATAGTGAATTGTGGCAATTCTGCGTCTTCTACGCCTCTGACTGGCGTTTCCTTCCAGTACATCACCACATCTGACACCGTGTACCCATCTGCATGGAGAAGTATATGTTAGCATGCTGACCCGGGTTGGCCTGTCTTATGGCAACCGATCACACCTGCCACCAAGTCACTTTTACTGAGTACACCTAGTATTTTATGAATGACTGTAAATATACGACGTAAAATCTTTAATAGGTAGGTAGGTAAGGTAAGTCTGCACTGTAAGTTACTAAATAATGCTGGCAATTGTGATCAGGCCCAAAACAGACCATTCAAATTAATTGTTACCTCATCCGTAGCTGTTTTCATAATTGCCAATGAAATCATTCAAAAATTTTGCCAAAGGTTAGTAACAAAAGTGTTGCATCGCCAGGGAGCCAAGGAGTATGAATTTGAATGGACAAGCAGAATTCAGCTGTGGTTTATTATGTATGTTTTACCACAAAATGTTTCATGAATAGTGGCAAAAGGCTGTAAACAAAGCTTGAGCATGTATCTATGGGCAAGACAGAACGAAGGAGCGATGACGAATGTCTGCGGAAAGACACGAATGTGGGACGAAGATGTTCGGGTCGAGCACGAAGCAGCAAGCTCAGCCTGGTGATGTATTACAAGTGTATGAGTCACACAGCTTTCAATCTCGACGGTGCAGTTCTGGCTGTCGAGCGGGTAGTAGTGCAGGTCCATCATGCAGGCGAGCGTGGCGGTGAAGCGCATGCCGTACGTGATGCTGCCGTCACCGCCGAGCCGCACCAGCTTGTTGCGTTCCGTCACGTCGTGTAGGAAACTGCGGACATACATTATACAATCCGGTTAAAGGGAAAGTGGGTCACCAAAGTACCATAAAACGGTATCATTTGATGTCACGTAGGGTTCACAACGGTAACATTAGCGTTTATAAAGACTTATTAGAGTTCACTCGAACTGCAAAAGCTGATAATTACGCTTTCGCCTGTTTATTGACTCTAGTAACCACAGAAATGACTTTGTAATGTTGCGAGCGTCAATATAGGTGTTCTGGTCTGTGTTAATCAGCATTTAGCAATCAATAGTACCTAGTGTCAGCTACAATATAGCATTTTTGTCAACTTGAAAGTAGCTATATTCTGAATTGAAGACCACAAACATCGTCTGCCTAGCCTTTTCCCAATTACGTTGGGGTCGGCTTCCGGTCTAACCGGATGCAGCTGAATACCAGTATTTTACTTGGAGCGACTGCCTATCTGACCTCCACAACCCAGTTAAAACTGGGTAATACGATACCCCCTGGTAAGACTGGTTGTCAGACTATTTGACCCACTGACTACCTGTAACGACTGCCAAAGATGGACAAATGACAGCCGGGAGTAACAGCTTTACATGGTTACCGAGGCATCCATGAAGACCACAAACGTACCCATAAATAGCTTGCATTTAAAAAAAAAACGTGAACTGCTTTAATGCAATCAATATTCTGTGACTTCAATTAACAATGATATATTGCGTCCTGCTGAACATAGTAGAACTTTTTTAGTATTAAGCAGATTTCTAGGTTTTTTTATATCATCAAATTATTTTGTTATATACACTTCAAGTAAACAGTCATATTTTGAGAGCGCGTGAAAATTTTCGCCTGTAATTATACGACATTAATTGACAGTAACTTGCTTTCCCAGTCAAATTTTACGCATGTTAACGAAAAAATAAGGTTTTACTTGTAACTAATACTATTATTTTACCACAAACACTGGTCACAAAATGGTTGGCGTACAACAACATCAAAATAATTAATACAAATTTAACAGAATTTTTACTTTAAATACCTCCACGTCTGTAGTTTGTGCTGAATAATAGGCAACTTACATCTAATTATTTAGCCATTGTGCTATATAATAGGTAACACCTACTGTAACAATCAGCCAATTCTTATACTAATAAAATGCTGTTTAATTTGTGCCCAAATCAAGTTATATCAGCTGAAACAGCGCCTCTGATACTGCCTTTTATGCAGCAGGCTTAAAAAGCTATAGAATCAATGGTAGACAGTGATTCAGCAGATATACAGCGTTTCGGTGCTACTTGGGCAGAGTGCTCACACAATTTTAAGGGATATTTCCAAACGCATAGTTGAAGCTTCTTGTGACCCAAGGGCTGGCTTTAACCAAAGGCTAAATGTTGCCATGCAATGAGGCAACGCCGCCGCCGCCAGTCTCTTGGGCAGATTTTTGGACGAGTTTTTGAATGAGGGATTTTCTTTTTCAACTCCCCTAGTCGCTGGATAGATGGCGCTGACTGGGGTACGTTACTGGAAGGAACGGAACGTGACAATTTTCTGATTATTTCACTTGTATGTTATTTTGAGAACGTAAAATGAAACGTAAATTAAAAGTAAATAAATAAAGTAATATGACAATGGTCACATCACATCACATTGATATTTTGAAAATAGCCTCTACATGTAAAAGCATTGTTTTATTTTTCCTTTTCGTTTAGATTTTTTTTTTTTTTTCTCAGTTGCCATTAAAGGAAAAAAAAACTAAACGAAAAGGAAAAATAAAACAATGCTTACCAATACTTTTTAGGGTTTTCCACGCCAGAAAGAAAATGTCCCAAGAGAAAAAGAAGAGAAGTCGTTGCCTTGTGGATTTATGTACAAATGAAGGCATGCATCTTTTTCCTAAAGATGAAAGTCGTAAAGCGCAATGGGTACAAGCCATCGTACATGTCAAACCTGGACGGGCCATAAAAAGAAATTCGCACATATGTTCAGCACACTTTAAACCAAATGATTTTGTAAGAACAGCATTATCAGTGTTACAACCAAGTAAGTTCATCTATGTTTAGTATTGTAGGTATTTTATTAGGTTCAAAAACACCAGAAGAATTGGGTGACGCCTTTGCCCAGCAGTTGGACTGAATAGGCTAACAACAAAAAACAATAGTTTACCTATTTTTAGATGTGGCATCAAAAGTATTGAAGCAAACAGCCATTCCATCCATATTTCCATGAAAAAAATCATTTCAACCTCCCACAACATCCCATACCATAACATCTAAAGATCAAGATTCAACATCATACGCTGCTCCAGAACCTGATGAACATCAAGATTCTCAGGCTCTCAACTTCTCTCTCTCACTGATGGCATACCATGGGGAAGGCCTACGACCAGCCGTCTACGTTTATTATATGCACAAAACTACAAACACACGCTTTGTTATCAATTTAATAGCAAGTACTATTTAAAAAAATATTTGAAGCCCCTAAAAATCCCCCTAATCTTGTCCCTAAAAATATCCCTTTTAACAATATTCTATTCCCTGAATTTAGGGGTAAAACCCTTAAGCTGGCAACCATGCCAAGCGTTTTGACTTTGACACTAGTAACGTAGTCGGGTCAACGCCATCTATAGAGTTGTTGGAAACTATTTTTTTTTTTAATTCTTAAAATGAAAACCTCTCATTGAAAACTTCTTTAGCGGCGTAGTGCAGTTTTTGGGATGGGTAAAAAATGTTAAACTCGCGTCAGAACACGTAACCTGATCGAAAAACCGTAAGATGACTTTTTGGGATGTGTAAAAACTCTTAAACTCGCATCAGGACACGTGATCTGTTTGCTGTCCATTTTTATAGTTTGTTGTTAATTCAGTTTATTAATTTTGGTTTATTGAATCGGTTTTAATTCTAATAATGTATTATAGTTACTTAATTAAATATAGACCCCTATAGAAACATAAAAAACACAGCTTATTATGTTCTCGACTTATACTGGACAACGATAGGACTCAGAAGCGGTGCAGGTTGGTGAATGTCACATGTCTGTGAATTTCAGATTCTAGAACATGCCGATTTATTCACGATATTTTCTATCGCCATTGACAACTGTGATAACTCATCGCTTTGTGATGACTCACACATGATACGACAAATACCTCATGACCTAGTCAAGGTCGTTAGGGCTTTTTAAATCAGTGGTCTATGTTGACAAGCGGTTATCTTGCGATTCATATAAGTCATTTAATTTAAACAGGAACGTATTCGCATCAATGGTAAATGTCCGCAATCTCATGACGAAGGAAGTTTACTCGTACTTTATGTGTAGAACAATATCCTGATATAAACACTTCTTCTTCTGAGCTAACGTGTTCTTCCGCACTTGAACATACACAATGTTTTGGAAATAAGTTCCACTTTGACGTAAAAAATGGTTCCTAGACGATTAGGTCAAGGCATCTCCGACCACCGCGGATGACGTTCGGAAAAGTCTTGACCTACTACTAGAAACAGTGACTGCATAATGTTATGGTAATATTTCAACGATTAACTAATGTTTATAAGTAAATATAGGTTCCATTATACAAGTATTTGTTAAGTTAAGAATGCGTAACTTCAAAAAGGGTTTGCGAAAATGCTCAAAAGTAACATAAAATCGAAACACAGATCATCAAGAAAAACATCGAATGTGTCCTTACCTATTCTTGTCATTAGCGAAAAACGTATCGGGCACCCAAATCTTATCGGCGAAATCTCCCGACAGCGTCAACACTTCGTCCGGAAGACCGAAGGCCAGCCTTTCATCCTTCCAGTATTGATTCAGATAAAGGGTTATTGTGTAATCCTGGAAGTGTTTGAGAATCCCTTTTAGATTAGGTGTATTACGAGTACAACCCTTACATGGTACCTATTGAACAATAAAGACCGCAAGAATATTTCGATGACCGCAAAGTACAAAAGGCTTTTTTTGTGGCTTGCACAACATATTTCATTTCAAGTACAACACTCGATTGTCGATAGTACTTTTCGATCGCTATATGGCACAGATATTCGTGTCATCGTAATGAGATACTGATAGATGATTTCTAACTAAAATGGAACTTAATGTTCAGTTGTTCGTTTTACAGAATGTAAGCCAAAGAAGTGAATCATGAACACATGAGATGATTAGGAGATTAACTGACATTATTTTGTCTGAGAAATGTGATGATAAAATGTGAGATGTATGTATGATAGTGGTGAGTGGGCGGTGACCTCTGGGTTGGCAGGCGGCGAGTGGCGGTAGAAAGTAAAGGCGGACATCGATTGGCTGAGGCAGCACTCCGCCCCTCGGTCACCGTCGACCCTCGATGTGTGTCAAGTGACCGCGGCCTTGCTCCCTTTCCGCAGCTATTAAAAGCTTAATGAATTACGATGGACGACCTCCTCGAGAGACACAAGTCCTTGAAACGACCCAAAAAACATCCTCAGCGAATCTGAAGAAGTGCAGACAAGGTCGTCGTGTTCTAAGGTGAACGTCTGCCGCAGCCTATCCTCGAGTGGATCGTGTTATCAATCAATCTGGTGCTGTTGGATTACATAAGTGAAGTCGTGAAAATAGTAAGTGATATTCTTGCATGTGTGAAGACGATATGAACAATAATATTTTTAATAATGTTAGTTTTAAATGGCCTACTATTTTAACTGTTCATTTCTAAATTCTTAGAGCTCAACTTACCATATTCACTTCTGATATTGCGTCAAAACTAGCAATCGTTAGATCCATGCCAACATACAGCGGGTCTCCTGAAAAGCAATAACATTTATGCAACGAACCAACACAGCGATGCGGCGGTAACCGCTGACAAATCTGGCCACCGCGCCTTTACTGAGCAAATTCGATATTATATGAAATATCATGGTCCACTACTCTTAATATCTTGCAGTCGCAGAGAGCACGTCGCCTTATAATATTATGCATGATACACACGATGTATATTATTAACTGCACGTTCCAAATTGCTTGACGGTTTCTATACTTGTAGATAGGTCATGTGCAAATATGATCTCATGCTCCACATTGCAAGAATATGATCACATGATTCTATCATAGTAGGTCCCCGGTGAGCGGGCGACTTAATCATTATATCAAACTTTAATATTTCTCTACAAACTTAAATCAAACATAATCCCTTCATTTATACGTATATTGATAAAAACTACATTTCTAAATCTAAAATGTTCTTACCCCCAAAATTGGGCCGTAGTCGTATGTCGTATCCGTCAAGTATCCGTGTGACGGTATGCGTTACGTTTTCCAGACGATCAATCGTGGTGCGGTCGTGCCTGCCACAAGACAAACAAGATGATAATTAAAACTTAATTCAATAGCAACATGGAGTCTTGATTTGTTCCCGGTTGGTAATAGGCTCGCCCTCCGTTATATGAGACTTAAACATAACTTGCCAAATGTGTTTCAAGTCTGCTTTACCCTTTAAGGAAAACAGACGCCATGTTACGTTTTGTTACAAATTAATTAACTGTTGATAGAAAAAAGCACATGAAAACCCCAAATAGTGGACGATTTCTTAAGTTTCGAAAAAAGGGGCTGAAATTCAAAGTTTTCGAATTATGTTTATAAAAGTTACAATTTTACGTTTAGAATAAGAATAAGAATCTCAAATATGAATCAGTGCTGTCTTATTTTTTGTCAAGGCGAACATTTTCAGCATTCTCTAATGACTAAAAAATCACGGCCGTCGTTATCGATCACAAGATAATGATCTGAAAATGCTCAGATTTCAAGTACTTCAACAATTTAGAGAGGTCAGGGTAAAGTTATCACCAGAAACTGTAATAATGAAACTGTTTGCAGAAACACGAAACGCTATCAAAGCATTTCAATTTACATCTACTTTCAACAAGAAGACATAACTTATTGGTGTGGGTGGGAATCCGGCTTCAGGCACTACCGTCACGGACATATAACAGGCACTATGGTAGGTGACACAAACTTCCGGGTCGCTATATGTTTGCGATTGGGTGATCCTTGTGGGGCTCCACATCACTGTCTGGGGGTGAAACAGTAGAGCAGGCAGCATTGAATGTGGTGAAGCAGTGGAGCAGGCAGCATTGAATGGGGTGAAGCAGTAGAGCAGGCAGCCTTGAATGGGGTGAAGCAGTAGAGCAGGCATCATTGAAAGGGGTGAATGGGGTGAAGCAGTAGAGCAGGCATCATTGAAAGGGGTGAATGGGGTGAAGCAGTAGAGCAGGCAGCATTGAGTGGGGTGAATGGGGTGAAGCAGTAGAGCAGGCAGCATTGAATAGGGTGAATGGGGTGAAGAGTAGAGCAGGCATCATTGAATGGGGTGAAGCAGTAGAGCAGGCAGCATTGAATGGGGTGAATGGGGTGAAGCAGTAGAGCAGGCAGCATTGAATGGGGTGAATGGGGTGAAACAGTAGAGAAGGCAGCATTGCCAACCAATATGGTGATGGTAATGCTGTCGGCCACTACTAATGGCTACTTTTTCTGTTGACAGTAATCTGAACGTTTTTGTTTATTTATTTTTTTAATTGTAGTTTGATTTAATGGGTTTATAAGGTAAGTCCAACACTTTTTTGACTGTTTATTATTAAAACTTTATGCACAGTTAAAAACTGTACAAAGGCGGACTTAATGTCTTAGGAATTTTCTACCAGGCTACCTTAGGGCGATGCAGAGATAATACACAGTAGGTGCAACAACAGAAAAAAAGACTAGCTGGCTTTTTATCGCTGCTGGAATGGCATTCTGTCTAGGCCCTTGGGTCCTCTGCTCTGTTTAGCAGATATACTCCGAAATATCCAAATATATACCTTTAACGCAACCGTATCCCCGAAGGGATGGCAACAATGCATTTACATTTCTCTGTGCCGGTTGTTAGTCCCATTTAATAGTGGGCCCATTATTGTTATTGCTTTTTATAGAGAACAACTGAACTTTGGGGTGGCTAAAAATTACTGATAATTTTCTAAGTGAAACATCCAATAACACTGCAACCCCGAAATCTAACACGGTAGAGTTTATCTACCGTGTTAGATTTGGGAAAAAAAAAACTGTTTGTTTCGTTTAGAAACAAACAGTTTTTTTTTTTGTTTCAGGAGTTTGAGTGGTTTGGGAATAGTTCGGTGCTTTTTAAAATGGTAAGAAATAACTTTCTTTTGTTCGAGATTATTATAACACACATTTAAAAACGGAATGTCAATTATTTGTTTTGATAAACGTGGTTTTAAGTGTTAATGATCGTGTTAGTGACATGTCAGTTCAAAAACTTATACACGTTTTACAAACTAATCAAAATCAGCAATCACCTTGCCAAAAATACACAAGATATAACTACCTACATAAAACTATTTAATAATAATACCTTTATTCCAGTTATGTTTTTACAGCTCGAAGCCAATATCAAGCCAACAATGCTGCAATAATAGATTTTTACAAATCCATTTTCACACACAATGTTTCAGGTCTTAATCTAAACTAATACCGTTTTGGTTAAACATGAGTAAAACATACGTAAAATGATACATAGTCCTCAGGGATTAACATAGTATCACCTCGAATACGTTAGTAGCAAGATGTAATTATCATTTATGTTACTTTATTTTAATAATCTAAATATATAATTCAAAGGTGACTGACTGACTGACTGACATAGTGATCTATCAACGCACAGCCCAAACCACTGGACGAATCGGGCTGAAATTTGGCATGCAGGTAGATGTTATGACGTAGGCATTCGCTAAGAAAGGATTTTGATCAATTCTACCCCCAAGGGGATAAAATAGGGGATGAAAGTTTGTATGAAACTTTGTCAATTTTAAGCTGATCGGACTGAGACTTTGCATACATAAATCTACTATGACGTAGTCATCACTTAAGAAAGGATTTTGATAAATTCCACCCCTAAGGGGATTAAACTTTGTATGAAACTTTGTCTATTTTAAACCGATCGGGCTGAGACTTTGCATGCATAAAGCTACTATGACGTAGTCATCTCTTAAGAAAGGATTTTGATAAATTCCACCCCTAAGGGGATAAAATAGGGGATGAAACTTTGTCAATTTTAAACCGATCGAGCTGTGACTTTGCATGCATAAAGCTACTATGAGAATTTTGATAAATTCCATCTCTAAGGGTATAAAATAATTGCGGGCCTGTTCGAAAGAGATACCGCGGCCCCGGAACATAAAGGGCGAGGAAGGAACATGGATGGGTTTTAGTCAGTAAGAGTCTGACTCTCCCTCCCGCTCCGCCTAGAGTGGGAGAAGTCATTTGATGATTTCCCATCCCAAAAAAAAAGGGTATAAAATAAGAGAAGAAAGTTTGTCAAATCTTTTGAGATTTTGACTGATTGAACTGTAATTAAAGATTGGAAAAAGTAAACCCGCAAAAACTGTACCTAATTAATAACAATACTTCTTAACGCGAGCGAAGCCGCGGGCAAAAGCTAGTTTACATATAAAACCATACGAAGGGTCTTCACCATCTTCCAGATATTTACATTGCTAAAACATTTGCCTATCTGCATGAAATTACGGGCACTAAGGCAATCTAAATGAGATTTGTGAGCGGGGTTTAAACTGAATTGGCATTTAGCGCGCGGGTTGGACGAACCCGGAATTGAATTAATTCTGTAGAAATACTAAGGAACTTTTTTATAGTTTTATTGAATCAGAACTAGTGTATTGTTTTAGTAGCAAATGCATTAACTTGAACACTTTCATGATTCAAAAGCGATTTAAAAAAAATCTAGTTACTAGAGAAATTGTGAGCCTGACTTTCTCATTAACTTAATTTATATCAGAATATGGCTTACAGACTTCAACTATGTATAAAGTATCAAGTAGAATGCATTATTGAATAATGGCTGATTGAGACCTGATTAATGAGATCAGGACTATGACGTGTTCTGATTTCTGAATAAATTAAATCTACAAGAGTTCTAAAAATCTTAAATAATATTTAAACTGTTTTAAAGTAAGGCAACGTGAGTAGAGAAGCAACGTATATGCGGGAGATGCGGCCGACGGCTGCGGAATGCCTTTGTTCTAGTCATTTCCTAGTTTGTGGCTTTTCTTTTATGATGTTAAATTAAAACATGCTCGTGGCGGCGGTTATGATAATACTTTCACAACTTTCAGTTGTTTTTGATATCCGACGGCTTAGATAGAGAAATAAAAGACAATCGTTTTTCGTATCTAGTCTTGTTCATGATTTTAGATTAATTTATGGCTGTTTATTGTGTTTAGTTTCAAATGAATGTATTTTGACTGATATTCTAATCAAAATGACCTAGCTACATTACGAATATATTTTTCTTTCTTCACAAAAGTAAGTTTCGTCATGAAAACAAAGTTCTGTGTTCAAATAATACTCACTGTGCAACCGCAAACGGTAAAACTTGTAGCAACAGTAGAAAAAACGCGTGCGCGTGCAGACAGCGCGTCGTGCGGGGCACGCTCATAGCGCGGCGGGGACGCGTGCTCGCGCGCCACGCGCATCGCGCGCTCACCGCACTCTCCCGGCACGCGCCGCCCTCGCACTCACACTTACAACCCACATAGTTCCCCTAAACTGATCATGGTGAAGTAGAACAATGTTTGATGAAGTAGCGAGATATCGCGATCGCGATCTGCGGCGTGTTCGTGTGGCGTGAGGCCGCGGCGGCAGCGGCGTACGGAGTGGCGTCGCGCGTGCGCTACCCGCCGCGACTACATACTCGCCATTGGCGCGAATTACTTAGCAACTTGGAGCTTTTTGCCACAAACTATTCTAACATGAAAGTACATAAAAATCGTCTTAATTGTCGCTTATTGTGTTTGCGATCTTCTTTCTATTTACTGTCGTCTCAGCTTGTTGTTGGGCCATCATTTTCGACGCTCTTCATAGCGCTCGGTCGTGTACGGCCGTGACAGTCCTGTCTGTTTTTGACATGCGGGGTGAAACTTTTTGCACTCATCAATCACATCAATATTAAAAAAATATGTTAATTATTTCTAATCATTTCGTCTTTTCAAAGCAACAAAATAATGGATGATGCAAGGAATAAATAAAATTGTCTCGAACCTTTTTGTCATAAGTCTATAGGGGCTAAATTACCACAGCGTGAGTGAGTTTTGTTAGACTATAAGGTAGAATTTGCATCACTTGATCAACGAATTCCATTCTATTTCCCACAATTATGTAATCAAAACTGTTTTATTCCAATCGTAATCCATTCACTACCCATCTGAAACACATTCATCTAAGTACATCCGACACAGCCTTCCCATTAGCATACATATGTAGGACAGTACAGGCACGCGTGCATACCGGCTAGAGAGGCAAGGGTACGCGCACACGTATGCCGTAGGTGTACAGTGTACAGCTGATGCAGAAAGTGGCACACGGTGTCAGCAGAGCAGGTGGTGGCAGGAAGTTATTTGGCGAGGCCAGCCGCGCGCGTCCGCCTCTAGATTACACGGTACACGCCGCTTCTCACCCACGCCGCGTGAGATAAACACTTTGACGTTCGACTCTGCATTATATTCATAGTGATATATGATGGAATTTCAGGACAAAATATTTATCGTAAGTACCGAAACATGTAGGAATATATAGGGTGAATGGCAATTAGTTTGCCTAACTGGTAAAAATGTACTGAACAGCTGATTTTTTTTTCGGGATTTCAGGTTCGGTCCCATTGTTAAAGTTGTTTTGCCAGTCATCATTTAGCATTGTAATTATATATTATTGAAATGGTGGTGTTCTGTTGGTTTTGCCTGGCCCAATGGAGAAAAGCGTGAGGAAATGTGTGTATATGTGTGTTAGGTAGGCTTTAGACCTATTTTATCATAGCAGGTTTACCACACAAACACGGAAACAATTTGAAGAAAATTGTTCTAATATTTCAGGAGGCATTGCGCAATTTTATTGAGCTTTATAGCGAATGAAATTCATTTCTGGTAGTGGTTTAACTTAGTATACAATTATACACAGATCATCAAAAGTGAAAGGCAGCTGTCGCAACACTCGCAACCATGGAACAAAATAAAACGACAAAAACTAGGAATAACTTATCCACTCCCGTATTTTTATTAAAAACAACAACTCGTTTAATCAAAATATAAATCAAATTAAATAATAACCTTATCTCGATTACATACAACATTAAATGATTGATCAAAACAACTTAGCAAACACATTCCCGCAAACGCTTATGAAGCAAACACAAATTCATATTAAAATATCCAGTATTTTTCATATTACATCATTGCTAAAGTTATTCGTGTCTCAATCTCGATTGATCTCATCTTTTTTCAGTCCAATAAGTACTCGAATAAGGGATATCATGGATTACGTACGAAGACTGTATTTACTGATATGTTTTTAAATGTCGGTAAGGTTTTGGCTTCATGAAACGAATGGCTAAATAGGGTGCTGACGTATCAAGTATATACGAAGATTTTTTACTCTATTTTTAAGCTATTGTTGTTTTCAAAGGGGTGATAATGATGATGAGTGTCGTACCTAATGAGAACAGACTTCTACGGTGTCCGGGCGCAATTAATGAGAGTGCTACGAGGGTGCTACGAACTTGCTACGAAGTGCTACGATCGCCGAAAATGTTTCACGTCTGATAGTCAAGCACTAATCTTCATTGACCACTTGATAGCGATGCGTTCTAAAGTTTTTCTTCATCAAAACATACGTTAATTAGTAACGGATGAAGTATCCAATGAGAACAGACTTCTATAAATCCGCTTTGAAATTAAAAAGAGTGCTACGGTGTTGCTACGATTGCCAAAAATGTTTAACAAGTGCAAATCTTCATTGGCCACTTAATGGGAATGATTCATAAGGTAAGTGGTATAAGTCGTAATCTTCAAAGCATTTTTCACGTCACCTGCACTTAAACAACGTAATATTTAAATAGTTTTTGGCTAAGCGGACTTTTAATTACAAATAAAATGTTGTTATGAAAAGTGTTATTTAACCCTTTTTATTTTTAAATACTACAAGGTAATAAATGTAAACACACTCAAGTGAAAATGTCAATTATTTTTCGATGTGTGAGATAAAAGATTTTTTTAATTAATGTAACTACCTCGTTGTTTAGTAATCGAAGAAGCTACAGACGTGTATGAGATTCGATTTCTGGGTCCAGTGAAGTTACTGGATTTTTCCGTTAGTAATTGGTCACTAGCAGGCCATCGACAATAAGCCTTTTACATTGGCCTAAAACATAACAGCTAACCTTTCGAGAATTACAGGAGTGCCGTTATCAACGGGTGTTTTACACCCGTTGATAACGGGATTATAATAAATTTGTTGATAATAAACTCTTCACGAAGCCGAAAGGCACTTGTTTTCACCATCATTGCGATCACTTTTTTGTTCTACACCATACCTGGGAACCTTTTAGTTACGGAGATATGGGGGGTCAAAGTTACAACTTTTTAACATTTTTTTTTAATACATTTTTTTTTTGTAAGATTTTAACTTTTAACATCTCTACCACAAAACATGATTAATAACCTCAAAAAAAAAGTTGTTTCCCAGCAATATTTTTTGCGTAAAGTTACCTAGTTTGATGTACAGAATGCTTGGTTAACGGCTTTGTGATGAAGTGGTTTACACCCTGTTTTATGTTTATAGTCACAAGTATGCTGTAAAGTCTACATTCCAGCTAGCCCATCAGAAACATCTGACCATGTATCTCCAAAAAGTAAGTTCCACACGTGACCCCTAAGAAGAGCGCTGGATTGAAAAATGTGTGGCGCTGTGGTTTGTTGAGCCGCGCGATTGGGCGCCGTAATGATGGTGATTTAACAGAGACGTGCCACGTTGTCATACTGTCTCACCACTACTCACGGTTCTAGAATAAATGTGCAGTTAGTGAGATGGTTGCCAATTTTTTTTAAACGACTTTTTCTATTTAATTTTTTAGTTCCGTCGTCACTTATGAAAAAAGAAGCTTATAAACACCGTGATTTTTTAGTCGTCTTTTATAAAAATACAAAAAATAGATATTTATGAGAGTTAATTATTATTTTTTAATTTTATTCATTATTGTGATGCATGACGTAGTTGAAATACTCTGTTGCTAGTGATGATGTACTCAACTCGTGTGCTGGGTAGGTATGTTCTACCGTTGGGTACGTTAATATCTATACTAATATTATAAAGCAGAAGAGTTTGTTTGTTTGTTTGTTTGGTTGAACGTGCTAATCTCAGGAACTACCGGCTCGAATTGAAAAATTATTTTTGTGTTGGATAGTCCATTTATCGAGGAAGGCTTTAGGGTACATAACATCACGCTACGGTTATTAGGAGCGGAGCAGAAATGAAAAATGTTGCAAAAGCGGCTTAGGTACATTTGAGGTTCATTATTTCAGGTATCTAATTTAATTTAATGTAATAAAGGCATCTAATTTAAATTAAAAAAAATCGGGTCTAAAAATATTTTATGTCAAACACGTTGAGTGGATCAGGAATTTAAGATGACTAAAAAGTCACGGTGTATTTATTATTCCACACCAGGAATTTCTCAATAAGAACAAGAGAATGATGATTTATTAAGTTTTTACAAGGAAATTTTAATAAATATCGTGTTCAATGAACATGGCATAAGCACGAAAAACTTTCAACACTTTTCTCATCTTTCGTAAAATTTTAACCCCGAATTTATCCTAAGCCAAGGAACGTCAAATCAACATGACATAAAATATTTACGTTCTTTTCTAAAATGTCATTATCATCGTACTATTCTTCTCGTTCAAAGCATAGTTTTGCTTTACAGCCGTGCATTGATAAGACGAGCTCATTTATTCATGATAACGCTAGTTTCTGTTTTATGCAGAACGGCTGCTGTAAAACCCTTGGAGAAATCAGGTTTTCACAGTGTATACGTTTCTAGCTGCTAAAACGTGTGGGGGTGATATGTAATAACATTTCCTTTTTAAAACTGTATTTTCTTACTCATATGTTCAATGCATGCCGTGGCAGCCTTTAATTAAGGCTACACTATAAACTGTTAAATTCAACATGTGTTCTTAAATATGTATTTTTGGTGTACGCTTTGTTGGTTGTCCTTAAATAAATAAATAAATAAAAAACTAGGCTGTACTAGCTGATGCCCGTAATCTACGCCGTGTGAAGTTATTATGAAAATGTTACTTCCCTTTTTTAATCAGATTTTGTTAACAATTTCAAGGGTTTTTTTTGCAAGGAACCCTATTCCTTTTTTATTTAAATAACCCAACAGTTTCTGCTTGTACCCTCAGCTATCTACCAGTAAAAGTTCCGTCCAAATCGATCCAGCCGTTTCAGAGATTAATTATTATAAACAGACAAAATATTGTATAAATGTTTTTTTTTTAATATTTTGATACCGTATAAATATATTCCTTTATATGCTTCCAGTAAAACGCTGTTATTTTGAATTTATTCACAGATACTTCAATATTGAAGTATCTGTGAATAATTTCAAAATAACAGCGTTTTACATTAGTTTATCGTTGTTTGTATGCTGACTTAAGACATCAAATAAGTCAGCATAAAAACAACGATAAACTAATGTATCAATATGTTTACCAAACCATCTGGAATAATATATCAACTAATATGATCCGTTAATAACCAAAGACCGCTTTCCAATTAACGTTTATTGTATCTCAAAATGTAACTGATTCAATTTCAATTAATCGTCCTTTCCACAAAATCCTTGTGTTTCGATGTTATTAGAAATTATCGATGTTATTGTACTTCGAGGTTTCGTAGTACCTTGTTTTGTCTCTCGGCACACATTACACTTTGAGATTTGGGTTTTGTTTCAAATCGCCGTCACTTCGACCCACTGTGTAATATCTCTGAGGTCACGTGTGCAATAGCTGTCGTTCCAACCATTTGCCAATGCCTCTGAGGTTCGAGTCTCATAAATATATCCCTGCGAAAAACTATCGAGTGCGAATGAATGAAAATTTAAACAAAGGTGTCCACAATAAACATTGAAGCTTGCTGAACATGTCTGGCTATATTCCTTTTGGATTTTCGCTTCTAGATATTTTGTAAGATAAAAAAAAAACTTTGGTAAAAAAAATACAAACATAACAGCTCGTAGCATTGGCGTAGCACTCGTCGCTTTCGCGTAGCAACTCGTAGCTTTTACGTAGCACCTTGTAGCAAGGTTGCTACGATGAATTGATGCGATGAGAATTTTTAATTTTGACTACCTACTACCCGCGACTTCTACTGCCTGGAAAATATTTTCAGGATCAGTGAAAGATGGACGAATGAGTAGTTTCAGGAATAACTTTCTACATTCAAACTTACAAACTTTACCACTTTAAAATATTAGTATCGATTAAATTAGTGAATTTTGGATTCAGATCGACTGTAAGAATATCTATTTTTTTAAAGTGGAGGTATAAGACACTCTGAACCGTTATGAAAACAGATAAAAGTTGTTCCATCGTTTTCGTCGCTTGACAACCATTGCTAATGGAAACTCTAGATGGAGTAACATAATCTGAGTCGATCGTAAAAATATTTTTAGATACGAAATTAAAACACAGACGAGTACATTTCGTTTGAAAACCATTTTGATTTATTATTTCAAGACTTATCTGTTTAGATTTCTTATTTACCACACACAAACAGAGTAACTAGTCCACGGAAATCAAACACTGCTTTGTGTTTAGTTACTCTGTTTTAAAATCTATAATTAATACATAGTTTGTTGAATAAAATACTGTCACAAGTGTGCGAAAATTATAAAACCGAATTAATTATGAATACGTTGGAGCAGACACAATGTAATAAAAATTCGGTTTCAATCAATCTTCACAAATGAAACGAAATTGGATCTTTGTTTAATTGAACTGTAAAATGTTTTGAAATTTTACGACTTTATTGAATTGAACCGTTAAGTAAATATTTATCTTCGTGTTAATAGCATTTAAAATAGTTTTATTTTGATAATATCTATTGTGACATTGGAGCTTAAAACCTCTCAGAAGCCGAAGTTTGTTTTCAATATACCTTTCAACTATTGAAGTATGGCATCCATCCAAATAATCTCACAAAGACAAATGGAAACACTGCATATCGTTTGAATCGAATCAATTTTTCAACATATTCTTTTCGACTGCTCATATTAAGCGGAGGCTTTTCCTAATAGCAAGGCATCGTTCAGCGCTTTGAGAAATCCTATTATGGTGGAGGCGGCGGGAGAAGCTACGTCGGAGACCAGCGTCGGAGCAATCAACCAGAGCCTTAGGGATAGCCCATTTGGATGCCATTGTTCTGCAGATAGCGTTTTGCATTGTAGATATCTGACCGCCTGAATTATTGAGATATTGGTTGTTCAATCGGTAACATGTTCAAATTCATTTATCTTTTCGAATATGGTACATCAAGTTTTAACACGTGTGCGGTGCAAATATTTAGGATACATAAAATATATCATGGACTTATCCTAAATATTAGGTTAGTACGAATTCAAATTACAATTTGTGGCATGTCAGTTAAAAAGTGATGTTAGTATGTGTTGTGTGTGTTATTTATGTACTAATTGCATTTTAGTTTGAAAGTAATAGAAATCACAGCTAACACAGAGTGATGCAGGTGAAGGCATCTAGTTGAGTAATTTAATTATTTGAAAACAACTATCAGTTTATCTTTCAAATATATTTTAATGGAATTCGATGACGGTACGTGGATCTAAGAACTTGATAAGATTACCGGTTTAGGTAATTCATGCTTAAAACAATTTTCTATGAAGTTGGTAACTTCTACATTGAATGGGTTTACACACGCTCTAACTTACAATTTCCATCCACAGTACAAACAAACCGCAAACATTACTACTTAAATTCCCAAAAATGAAAACTTATCTCGTGGTTAGTCTTTAGGAGGGTATGTAGGACGCATGCGCGCAGACTCCGGGAGGCTGTTTTCTCCACGGACTGGCGGCGCGCGAACCGCCAACAAAACGCGCCCGCACGCCGCCGCACGCCTAGCGCGCGAACTCACACGCGTATAAACATATACAAGAAAAATAAGCCCGTGCCAAAAGATAAACATCCCGCAAACATGCTGATCTCATATCTCCTCGTTCTGACCTTCAGGTGAGTCCCAAACTGTTTAGTAAGAAAGTTTTTTAAGTTTTATTTTTTGTGTTTACTTTATTTCACTGTGTTTTTTTTATCTAACCATTTCTACCTATTTATTGAAAGATGCTTATTAGCTTTTTTCTACCTTTATTACCCGGTTAATACTGAAATATATTTACAGTAAAATAAAATGGTAAGGAAGTATTCAAGTTGTTTACACCATGTAATGAATGCAGTAGACTCAGATTGTCTTTTTTTAACGAAAAACCCTCGTCAAGTGTCGCTCTAAGTATGTACGTTTTCACGTTCATTAAACTAATAACTGAAATAAGTAGGTTCTTACTTGTATCTGTTTTGTTTACTTTGATCCGGAACAATTAATTACGCAACACAAAAAAATATAGTTTTGTTTTTTATTTATCGTTTTATAGAACCTGCAATATCCATGCTTTGAATACTGGTCTAAATTTTCTTCTTTATTTTATTCTATTGTATTTGGGTGTCTTACAACGCAATGTAAAAAGCTATAGCAAGGCATATAACAACAAGCCATTTACAAGCATCAACAGTTAGGAGTAAACTATTGTGCACAATCTGATAACTAAGCGTAATGTCCAAGAACAAAGCGTAGGACTGAAAACAATCAATGAAGTACTTCCATGGGCAGGAATGCAAGCGTATAAAACTATTAGCTTTCATCAGAAACAATACAGCTTTTAGATATGACAGTACCTACTAATTGTCGCCAATCAGTTTGCAAATAAATACCTTGAATATGTCGAAAAAGTGACCACGAATGGTATGCTTATTTCTGAATAGAAAACTTCTTTATGCGCGTTGAGCACTTTTTGAGTGAACAAAAGTTATGGAAATCGCGTGATCGTCACCTAACGCTTCGAAGCGTGCCTCGTCCCCAAAAACTGTTTTTTTTTTTTTGTAAACTAATGAAACGTGAGTATTCTAAACAAAGACCTACATTTTTTTGTATATGCGACATCTCAACACGGTTCTAACACAAAGGTCTCATGCCTAGAACGTGAGGAACACTAACTATGTTGTAAGTTATTTGAAGGCTCGTCTCCAAGCTGATCCGCTCAGGCACAGGTATGCTTTACTGAGCGACGGCTAAACTTTTAATTGCTTCTTGGTAACAATTAACGGCCTATCTTGTCTTTGAGGATTTGTGAACTATACTTAAATGATACAGCGACGGAAGGCTTAACTCTTTGAAAATATAATACTATAGATATTGCATTGAATGTATCTACTCTTTGACTATAGGAAATGTTTCGAATCGAATCGTCCGACACATAAGGTAACATTAAAAGAGTTATCTGTCAGAGATTTATACTTTATATTATATACAAATATTATATAATATTTTAAATGAGTGGAGTTTCTTGCCCGTTCTTCTCCATAGAGATCTACGTTAGGGAATGGGCATCTACAGTACTTTCACAGTTTTTATGTCTTGTGACTGGGGCTGTAGCTACATTTAATTTTCATCCTTGTTTCGACAATTCAAAAGTGCCTGTTATTGGCCTACTTGAAATAAATGCTTTGATTTGATTTGATTTGATTTGAATGCGAAAATCTGTGAGAACGGACGGTTTGTTACACTTTCATGCAAGAACTACTGAACGGATTTGGATGAAACATTAGATAGTTTATAACCTGAACTAGATAAACACATAAGATAGGTACTTAGCGAACTCCACGCGTACAAAGCCGCGGGCATAAGCTAGTATCCTTATAAAGTAGTATTAAGCAGCAGATTGATAGGAGAAAACATTTGTGCGAAATGGTCGCAAAGCAAAGCCGAGTTTGTTTGTGTTACAAGTTTGACGCGTTTGTGTGTGTGTGTGTGTCTGCCTGTGGCATCGTAGCGCCCGAACGGAGGAACCGATTTTCATTGTTTTTTTTTTGTTCGAAAGGTGAATAAAATAACAAATAAAAGGGAGTGTTCTTATAGTATAGGATCCCGCTATACAACGACCTTCACCGAGATGCTTATTTAATGAGACATATTTTTTATGTTATTAAATATGCCAATAAATATATCCTATATGGGTTGCCTAACAAATTTCAGTCCAGAGTATTTTTAATTAATAATTTAAAAACATTTTTTTTTTAAACATTGCACCGTTGTGATTATTAAATAAATTTGATACCAATCGAAAGTTTGAAGCCCATAGAATATGCAAACGTTAGGTTGCCAATTTTTTTCCGGTCACAACCACGGGTTGCCAGGTGTAAACAGGTAAATCTATAGGTTGCATTTTGCAACGGTCTGATTATTGAATCAAACTTAGATAAAATGAAAGATTATTTCATAAGGAACACGGTGGTATAGGGTTGCCTGCGAAAAATCAGTCCCGAATTAGGGTTGTCGAATTTTAAATAATAAAATATCGCTGCGAGTGAATGTGTGTGAGAGAGAGGTCCCAGACCAACCATCCCACGCGGTAGAAAAGGACGCAGCGTAGCAGCTGTTTAAAGTCAGCCCATTTAAAGAAGGAGAGTGCGCATGCTATTTGTGCTTGGAAATGAAAAGGATAGCGATAGACTCGAATATGCTGTGCATTATTTTGGAGTCATAGATATAGTATTATATAGATGGCGAGAAAGCGTGTCGCTGAAAGGGACAAAAAAAAAGTACTAGTACTAGTAGGAAAAATGTACCCCATAATTAGTGATAAAATTAGAAATAGGTACCTACACAAAGCCTGAAGTTTAGACCGATGAAATCTGTGTCATCGAAAGCGACAGAAAGAAAACCGGGGAAGGGCGAGTCGGAGTCGCACACCGAGGGTTCCGTATAGACTTACCAATGAAAACAGTTCCCGCAAAAAAATTTTTGTGGAACTACAAATTTTCAGTTTTCGGATTTCAGAAATAAAAAACCGATGTGACTTTAATTGATTAAAAAATAAAAAATTAAATAACTATTTCTGTATATTAATAATTAACTACTCCAAAATAATGCACAGCATATACGAGTCTATCGCTATCCTTTTCATTTCCAAGCACAAATAGCATGCGCACTCTCCTTCTTTAAATTTGCGGACTTTAAACAGCTGCTACGCTGCGTCCTTTTCTACCGCGTGGGATGGTTGGTCTGGGACTTCTCTCTCACACACATTCACTCGCAGCGATATTTTATTATTTAAAATTCGACAACCCTAATTCGGGACTGATTTTTCGCAGGCAACCCTATACCACCGTGTTCCTTATGAAATAATCTTTCATTTTATCTAAGTTTGATTCAATAATCAGACCGTTGCAAAATGCTAGTACCTATAGATTTACCTGTTTACACCTGGCAACCCGTGGTTGTGACCCGAAAAAAATAGGCAACCTAACGTTTGCATATTCTATGGGCTTCAAACTTTCGATTGGTATCAAATTTATTTAATAATCACACCGGTGCAATGTTTAAAAAAAAAATGTTTTTAAATTATTAATTAAAAATACTCTGGACTGAAATTTGTTAGGCAACCCATATAGGATATATTTATTGGCATATTTAATAACATAAAAAATACGTCTCATTAAATAAGCATCTCGGTGAAGGTCGTTGTATAGCGGGATCTTAGACTGTTAGCTATGTTAAAAATCAGTCCAAGATGGCCGCCGCCACAAAATGGCAGATAACATTATTTATTCAACAACTCCTTCTTATTCTTTATTGCACACAAATATAGCTTATGTACAAGTACATTGTGACGGCGGTTTTTTTTTAATTTTTAATTTAATTTAACTTTAGTCATGATTTCATATTACTGTTCTTTGAAATACGAACTCCGCTTTCATTCAAATAATCTCTTTCACGTACGCGACTAGTCTTTTTACATGTACATAAACTAATTTAAGCCAGTAGCTACACTCCGCCATTTTAATTCTCATCTAAATTCATTCATGGTTCAACTAATTTAAATAAGAGGTAGTGGCACTGTACTTAAATAGTTTCTACGTGAAGAAAGGAGATGTGATTATACGGTAGATCTTTTAAATACTTTCTTTTCTTTACCGTATGCTAAAATTCAGAAGCAAGAGGAAACCATAACTCAGAAAAAATAACGTACAAATGTTTTTTCGTCCGCTGAAAACATATAAATCCTGTAAGTAAATGATTCATTGAAAACCTAAATTATTCCATACATTTCTTAATTCATTATTTGATCAATACAAATTGTTATTGCGTTACAAACCGTAGAGAAAGCGAATTTTGGATCATCCTCAAGTTAAAACGAATAAAAAGGGAGTTCGTAAATATTCTTTTGAGAAAACTTTCAAGCGTTTTGGTTCTCTTTCTCTCAAATAAGGGATTATAATATCATTGACGAGGGAGAGATACTTGAAATACCGGCCTCAGTCCATCGAGGTATTTGCTTTTATCCCTCACTTTTATAGGCCGAATTTCGAATTCTTAAACTATTCTAACAACGAGTTGGTATGCTCTTTGAAATATTTGTTCAAACCAGACATTTATGGTACGTACACATTATCATGAAATGGAGCTTGTGGCTAACTACGAGCCGTTCGGGCCGATCTTTAGATTAAGCTGTGCTTGCCTAGGTTGGTCTGTGGATGGGTGGCCACTCTTACTTATGTACCGAGTTTCCTCCGTGCCTCGGAAAGCACGTTAAGCTGTTGGTCCCGGCTGTCATTTGTAGATCTTTGACAGTCGTTACAGGTGTTACAGTGGCCCAAAAAGTCTGACAACCAGTCTTACCAAGTGGTATCGTATAATCCAGTACTAACTGGGTTGTGGGGGTCAGATAGGCAGTCGCTACATGTAAAATACTGTTATTCAGCTGCATCCGGCTAAAGTGGAAGCCGACCCCAATGAAGTTGGGAAAAGGCTAGGCAGATGATGATGCATTAGCATTAAATAGTATGTAGAGCTGTATAAAGAATGTATGCGTGTACATAAGGAGTGTAAAAACCACTCAACGAAAGGTACGGTCTACTTGTTCTCCCCGTCATTGCCATCCTTTTGTTCTACACCATACGTTGACACCTTCTAGTCACGGAGATATTGGGGGTCAAAGTTTAAACAATTTGACTAGTATTTTTTTAAATACAAGTTTTAATGTAACATTTTACTTCAAACACCTCCACGACCGCAACCCCCATACTATTCAACCCATCCATCAACACAATGTTTTGAGTGCTATATACATTAAATTTTACCACAAAACATGATTTTTTACTCCAAAAAAAATTCGTTTCCCAGCAATAATTGTTGCGTAAACTTACTTAGTTTGATGTACAGAACGCTTGGTTGACGGCTTCGTGAAGTTTACACCCTGTATAAGTATACCTGTATTTGTCGTTGTTGTATGCAGGGATATCGTTATAGTGTTGTTAATGTGTAACTTAGTGTCAGAGTTTTTATTAACGCCCGGGCCTCTGACTTGGCTTTACATGTCGTGGAGAAATATCTCTCCGGCATGCTAAAAAGATAAAAAAAATGTAAAGGTAAAACTTATTTATATGAAGTATCTCATAGATGTTTTCTTTACCATTTTAGTAACACCCATTGTGAGAACTACAGTACAGCATATAGCGATTTTATACTAGGACGTGAAATCCTTTGCAATTTAAAGGTTTCTAAAATATCAAATCCTCAATAAAAAAGGCAATACCTAGGCGTGACCAAACTACCTATAAGAGAAGTAAATTGGTTTTATGTAAAATAAACTATACGTCTACGCGTACCTTTTATGTTAAAATTTAGATATTGTGACATAAATGAAAATAAAGGCACATTTTCTTGAGAAATAGTTAGGTCATGTACAGTGTTAGGTGAGTTGGTTTAGTCTTACATTTTATTATGGGAACATATTATGTTTCCTGTCATGTTTAACAACACAGAGAATTCTCGCTTTTCATTTACATCAGAATAAATCAACATTGCTTTCTTTACTAATATTATAAAGAGGTAACATTTGTTTGTATGGAGGGGGACATACAAACTTAAAAACAAATATCCGGAACTCATGATCCAATCCTAAACTTCTTTCACTGTCAAAAAAGTACATAATTCGTTGGTGAAAATTATACTTATTTATATCATGCATATTAGCCGAACTACAAGTTTCACGACGAAGTCGCGAGCGAAGTCCTAGTTTAAATGTTAAATTCTAGAATTCTTCTCAGTTTTCTTGAATATGGGTCACTAAAAAACCTTATTACAGGCAGTAAAAACAAAAGAAGTAGGAGGTTTAGAAAGTGTTTGCAGATTCATTATCTGCTTGACTACCGGCTGATTTTGATTTCCCGTTCGTTGTATTTATTTATTTGTTAACAGTCAGCGGTTCGTTGCTCGCCATTTATTTTGTTTATTCAAACGTTGTTGGTATGCCTACTTGGGCAGAACTTCGCTATTTTAGTTTTATTTGTATATAAATACTGTGTTTTGTATTCAAAAGCGTTGTGCTGGTACTTAACTTAATGTTAACTTGAAACCTGCGTGTTTTATTCTTGTTTCAACTTTTTTGTTACAAAGCAGGTTGATATAAAAGGTAGATGATTAGATATCTTACAGAAAAGAAAAACATTTGATTAATAAATAAGTTTGAAAGTATAATAACAATGATAATATTTCAAACGAATGGAAACCTTAAGGGACTCGACCTGCAACTGGACCGCATCCCTTAGCCGTGGACATTTTTTACGAAGCCACTATAATCAAATAAATAATGTTTTTTTTTATTATTATTTAAGTAGTATTTTTGGCACTTATGTTATCATATTTTTTTAGTTCCGCTATTTCAGTTGTATTTTTCAGGATCCTGTTTTCCAAGTATTATAGTGTTAATAAGTATATATCTAATAATTTAAAAAATACAGGTTAAGCAACCCGTAATAAGTACACATCCACGTTTTTGTTACAAAGCACAGAGTCAAAAAAAGAAGGAAAATAATACAAAGTGTCAACCGATACCACACAACGTTAAACTGATTATCTAAAAACAGCTGTCACTGTGACATGTTCCCATACAAAAATGTGTTTAAAACAGCTGTTTTTAATAATCAGACTGTCATCTTTTTGGTGAACATGGACCTAAGTAACTCTATGTTAAAATTATAGCTGGGAATCGACGTTTTATGATAGGACACAATTTGACGTACTCTAAACATTGTGCTGATACTGCTGATGGAAGCATTCAATAGTAGACCGGTCATAGAGGTAATGAAAATAAAGTTATAACTAGTTGGAACTCTGCCCCCAATATCTCCGTAACTAGAACTAGGGTATGATCTAGAACAAAAAAATGATCACAATGAGGAAAAAAGTGCCTGTCGGCCTCGTTAAGAGTATTTTTAAATCCATTTCGAGTATATTAATAGACTTGTGTCCACCATCAATAAATTGTAACCTATTTAGTCCATCAGTTAGAGTATTGGAAAATAATGGACACGTATTTTTTGTTTTTGTAAATCAACGAATATTGACAAAGATAAAACGCATCATAACTCGGGAGTGGGGGCTCGTGACGTCAGAACTCACTAAGAATGATATCGAACAGTGCCGTATTGGGAATTTTAAAAGCGTCGTTTCTTCGTTAATTTTGGTTTATGTGACAAAAGAAAATCAAAACAAAAAATACAGGTCAAATATTTTTGGATAAGGAGTAATTTGATTTTTTCAGTTAACAAGCCTATTCTACGGCTAAGATAAAGCATGCATTGCGGAACTGCTCAATTCTTCAATAGCGGTAAGGTGAGATGACCACAAAATTCTGTCGGTGGAAGCTGCGGTCACCCGACAAATCGGAAGTTATCTATCAACATGCATCATCGTTTGACAGACATATAACCTCGTATGGACACAACCTAATTCTTGTAAACAAAGATGTCGAACATTCTCCCTTAAATCACCCCAAGTTTGATTAAAAACGGTTCTTGATTCCTAAGAAAAAAACTTGATGTAATTAGCAAACATCATTTTCGCATTTACAACATTTTCTTTTCGGTAATGTCCTTTTAACTGGCTGCTCGCCTGAATTATGAGAATAGAATATTCAATTTTGTCTTTTCCTTTGACATAAATATTTTTTACTAGCGGACGTCACGCGGTTTCACCCGCGTAGTTCCCGTTCCCGTGGGACTACGGGGATAAAATATAGCCTATGTTACTCAGGGTGAATGTAGCTTTCCAATGGTAATTTTTGTTTTTTAATCGGCACAGTAGTTTTTGAGTTTATTCATTACAACCAAGTTAGGATAAACATTAAATAAATAATACGTATGTACTTTGAACTTTCTATCTCCGGTATACACCGATACATTTTAAAGCGATATTATGTAAACCCCGTTTACTGTCTTGCGTTAAGCTGAATACATTGTAGAAAAATCTGCACTTTAAAAATATTTTTACGAGCGTGTTTACAAACTTTTAAAGAGAATATGTGTAATGTGCTGAAAACTGCGATATCATGTGTCATCTGTCATGTGAGATATTGACAGTTCAATTATTATGCCGAAAGTCTGTGCACGCAAGTCATGGAAAAGTCTATTTCCGAAAAATTGTAGACTAGTAATGAACTCATTTACTGGAAATGGCTTGTGGGTTCTGTAACTTGGATTATGGAGTCATGTTTAATATATCTGTGGCTGCTATTTATCCCTAGGAGTGGTCCAAACATCCGTCGTACTGCGTTCACACTCGCTGTACGTCTATCTAAACCCCGGGTCGCACGGACGGCTATTATCCTAGGCGTCTGTTTAATGATACGAACCCCCCCTAATCCGTTTACTTGCCGTTAGCGAAGCAATTTAGTAACGATGCTCCTTAATCCTCAGCTCTGAGGGAACATAATTGCATAATAATCTTGAAGCTCCAACTATAATAGTGGATTTTATAGAATGTTGTTCTGAGATTGTTCACATGAGTAGTTGAGTAGTTAACTACTTCACTTTAGCTACCGTAACTTCTTAAAAGTGTGCAAGTCAACTTTTTTTAAATTTCGAAAAAAAAACACTTTAGTAGTATTTTCGGATGTTAAAGCGCCCTTTTAGTAGCGAAAGTAAGTTACTTCGACTGATTGTCAAAGATAAAAAATCTGTCTTGAAAGGCTATATTGCCTAGACACGTTCAACGGAAATTACTATTACAGGAATACAGGAATCTCCGTTCCAACGTGTAGGTGTACTGTACCTTATGTAGAGATATACAACCCGAACGCAGGACCAAAGTCCAAGTTTTATTAACATGTTTTAAATTTAGATACAAGCCATAGTCTTAATATAGCACAGAGAGACCAAAAGCGCAAGCTAAAGTTTCGAAATTCTAAGTACCTTATTCAGTTGACTCGCATATTGCCTCGGCATCGTATGAATTTCAGATTTTGTGGTGCTCCTGGTGGGTCAAACCGGACAACCCGACACAAACAAATAGTGAACATGGTTCCGGACACCAGACTTTGACAGATAATACCGAAGTTAGTGTCCGGACCGTCCAATGTCCTCAGCAGATACTCAATTTTTGCTTGAATCGATAAACAGTCAATTGATTGTCGCCAAAATCTTGCTTATGTCATACATCGCTCATTGCTAAATGTCGAACACCGACGTGCCCCCGCCCCCCGCACCCCGCCCCGGCTCGTTCCCCCTCGGACACAATAGTCGTGATAGATTGGGAAATAACATTACCCAAACGTACAGGCACACATCCTACTATAACTTATGTATATCTTATACGTCGGTTCGTGATTTATTATTGCGTAATTTGTTATTTCATTACTTGTTGTTGATTGCTCTGCGCTGTCAATCGCTATGTTTGTAGGAAAACTCAGAATGTGGGACCTTTCGTGAAAACTTTTTCTGTTGTTTTTCAATTTTTTATTGAAAAATATTCTGTTTTACCGTAACAATGTATGCCTTCGGTCCCTTTTTTTTCGAATGGGAAATCATCAAAAACTTCTTCCACTTTGGGCGGACTGGAGGGAGTGTCCGACTTTTACTGACTAAAACCCATCCATGTTCCTTCCTCGACCTTTATGTTCCGCAACAACGGCAGGGCCTTTGGTCCCTGCCTTCTTAATTTTGTGGTTTCAAGCGCGATTGCTAAGCATGAGGTCGTGGGTTCGATTCCCAGGTCGGGCAAAGTGTTATTGGGTTTTTCCATTAGGAACTTCTCAATAGCAGCCACGGAGTCTGGATTAGTGCCCTGTTGACGGCAATAGGATCGTCCCCTATTACATGGGACTTAGATATAACTTCTGAAATGCGGTTATACTTGCTAGGCACATCCCTGCCTAACTCTTCGGAGACAATAAGGCGTGATGTTGGGTGTTTACGAAAATATTAAAATGTTCTTCATTTCCAAATAAGTCTACCGATTTCTTTGGACAACATGACTAGAAGAATAAAACAAAAGGCTATTTGAAACGGAGCCACGTTTGAATTAGAAACTGAGTCAATACAGGATTTAGAGTAGCACAGGGGAGTGTACGCCGTACGGAGCTTACGTGCGAACGTCGCCGCGGGATAAACCTAGTCCCAGAATCCGACTTGCTGTTCTCAGAAATACTGGCTTAAAAATAAATTGAGCGGAAATCTTAACAGATTTTCTTTTAATTTGTTTTTCTAAGTATTTTGAGTTTAGTTGTGAGCGTCTGTAGTAGTTAGCTTTTTGCTATGGGGCATGGAAATAAAATAAAGTGTTAAAAAGTGATTTAATATATTCTTAAGCGGTGAAAACGTTACTCAAATTAATTATTCATTCACGAAAATAGATATTCCTATTTTTTATTAACAACCTAATTTTAGAATGATCTAAAATAAAACCGAAAAGCAAAACTTATCATTTTCAACGAAACTGAACACTATTTCATTCCTTATTAACCCCCGGCGCAAAAGCGACGGTGTGTTATAATTTTGACGTGGCTGTGTGTATGTGTGTCTCTCTGTGGCATCGTTTCTGCCAAACGGATGAACCGAGTTTGATTTTGTTTTGTATTTTGAAAGGTGAATTAGTCGGGAGTGTTCTTAGCTACGTTTGATCAAAATCAGTTCAATATGGACGCCGCGCCGCCACAAAATGGCCGATGACATATTTTTATACAACTCCCTCAATATGGTTATCAAATGAAAGGGCTTGACTAGTAGAATATACACTATGATAAATTTAAAATCCAAGGTGGCCGCCTCCACAAAATGGCGAGTTACATTTCTTTTCACAATTCCTTCAATATGGTTTAAATGAAACCCTGGGGAATGAGGAACCCTAGCTATCGAAATGAGATGAGGAAAGTAAAGTGATGACTGGTACCTCGGACCTAACGAATTATTTTCATTTATCTTTTAGTACATTATTTTCTACATTCTTATGAGTCGGGGGTTTTTTTTTAATTTTTAATTTAATTTAACTTGTGACATTATATTAGCTCTAAAAACAAACCCCATCGCAAGGCAAAACAAACTTTTTTTTAAGCACTTAGTAGCTTGGGCACTGTAAGTAAAATCTAGAATCTATTAGACTCTAATCTTATACCTAACTAATGTACGGGGTGGATGTTGTACCGACTCTAAAATAGTTACCATTATTCAGTAGGTACAACATTCTGAGCCCTAAATACCGATAAAAAAAAATGTGACCAGACCATCCCCGGTTCAGAATGATGTACTGAACGTCAGTGTACCTTCCATTCTGGAAAGGTTTTCGGTGGTAAAGTTAAATCTTTGGTAATGAATAAAACATTATGTAACAATAACCCCAATCAAAGTTCATCATCATCTTCCTATAATGTTCCCACTGGTGGGACACGGCCTCCTCTCAATGTGAGGGAATGGGCTATAAACTACCACGCGGGCCCAGTGCAGATTGGTTGATGTCACATGTCTTCGAACTTTTGATTCTAGGACATGCCTGTTTCCTCACGATGTTTTCCTTCACCGTTTTGAGAGCATTGGTGATGAAATAAATTACACAAAGTAATGCGCCTGTCTGGGTTTGAACCCACGACTTACTGTTCATAAGTCGGGGCCGCCACCACTGGGCCACCGCTGCTCCAAGTTCAATGAAAGTTAGTCGAGTTCAAATTGAAAACAGCCCTTTTAATTCGTCTACCGAAAAGATTTTTCTTACAAATGCTCACACTTAGTATATTATTAAAACGTGCTGCAACCATGCAGTAAATAGCAATGAAACAATGTAATTTTGTATGATTCTTGTAATTGTAGTTACATGCACAAAAGCTCATGCGTAAAACGCGATATAGGTAAACCACTTCCTTCTGTAACCATAGACTATAACATACGTACCTACAGTTAATACACTGCATACGAATTCAATAAACCGCTTATTATGTTCTCTCAGACGGCGTTAGCTGAAGATATGGAATCCCAACGTTCTTATCGCGGCCGGCGATGCGTGTAGAAAGATCCTTTCAAGTTCCAACTTACATTCTTAAGAGCCTAAAGATTTACGAGAGCCCTTTCGATACCTGCTTAGGCGATGACGAAAGGAAATCTTCAGACAACTTAAATATAGGTCGTTAAATAAACACCACTGGACACCGTCTTTGCCTTTATTGAAGGCTTTGGGACAGTCAAAGTAAAGATTAAGTACAAAGTATTGGGATGAGACATGAATGAGTCTTCTAAGAATATGTAAGTTCTGATTACCGTCCGTACCAGAAAAAGGTTCGATTCCTACTACTAAGACTGTCCTCTTCGTCGATTTCTCCGTGCTTGAAAACGTACCACATAGCCAAACCTTTTAGTTTTTTAGCGTAAGAGTACCACGTATCTAATCTATCATATCCGTAGAATGCATTAAGCCATCAAGCCAAGCTGACAGCGTAACGTAAAGTTTAGTTCCTACAACATATGCCAACGACAAGATAATGTTCTGAAAATATTAATCACTTGCTTATGCCCGCGACTTCGCTCGCAAAGAGTTCGCCAATTGTCACAAGGAATCGTACTACTGGGATAAAAAGTATCCTTTGTGTTAATCCAGGTTATGTGGTGTGACCGTTGGTCTGCAAAGTCATAGGTCTCAAATTCGAACCCAAAACACGCACCTCTGATTTTTCGGATTCATGTGCGTATTGTATAATTATCAGTTGCTTCGGTGAAGGAAAACATCGTGAGGAAACCAGCATGCCTGAGAGATATTATATTTCTTGACGGCACGCAAAGCCAAGTCAGAAGCCCACGGGGCTGGTATAAAAACTCTGACAAAGGTTGTATAGGCACTAACCACACGATAAATAAGAAACCCAGGTTATACATTATCTGTGCCTATTCAAATTCACTCTGTACTTTTTGAGTGAAAGTGTGACAAACATCCGTACAAACTTTCACATTTAAAAATAATCTTAAGATAAGATTGCAAAGGTAACGCTGCCGTGCTGCCGGGGTTGCTCTGCTTGCTCGCAAGGGCACGCAAACTTGACAGACTGCCAACTATCGAGCGATGAGATGATGTTAGTCAATGTCAACGAGCACTCTAACGATTCATTGTCACTTAGAAGTCTTTTAACTGGTTAGACACTGTTTATAGGACTGATTTTACATCTCTTTCTATCAGACTTCAAACATTTGATTTTGGTCATGGCTCTTCAATTTAGATCTCTACAGACACAACAGTGATCGGTTGACGATATCCTCGTAACGTGTAAATTCACTCAACAGCAATTGATGAGGATTACTTAAGGCTGATGCTCCAAGGTAGCCTGCGAAATTCAAATGTTCTTACCATTTTTGCAATTTGAAAATATCGGTCGCAGCAGCTGTAAGACGTATGTAGTTACGGAATCATCAATATCATCAATACAACCCTCAATGTTCATAAAAGTCGAGGAACGACTTTGACTGTGAAAAATTCGTTCCTCGATTCTGTAACTACACTTGTCTTACATGCAGCCGCGAAGGATATTTTCATCAACATACAACTTAGCACTGGCCTGCAAATTGCAAAAAACGTAAGAAAATTTGAATTTCGGACCACCCTGACGCTTTCACCTTAACATTTGAGGGTTTATGCTCTCTTTCGTTATGTTCGAGGAAGATCGTTCCAAGCGGGCAATGACTGCAATGCGATCGTTAAAACATTCTCATTAGTTCGGTTTAACTTATATCAGAAACAGTCACTATTAATAATGTCATGTGTGTCATTCATGAAAGACTGCTTTAAAACTACCACATAATGTCCTTTCACTATTCGTTAAAAATAAGTCGAAATACAAATTAAAAAACCGAAACATCGAGGCATCTGCAAGCATTCTACATCGAACAGCATTTAGTATAATGCCGAGACTTTAAAATCTCTTAAGTACAAAATCCGATAGCGATGGCGCTCTAACGAGGGAAACCTTGTTGAACTGCTCTTGAGAAACCCCCGCACGAGTTAACACCTCACTCTTCAACCAGAATGCACCACACCGGTTATTTGAGGACAGGAAATGAATCTTACACCCCACACCTAACCCCTAGCTGAATTTTTCATAGTGCGAGTATTCCAAGAACCCACCTCGTCCTTTGTGAAGAAAATAAACTTTACCATAATATTGTGTAAAATGAGGCTGTAACACAGCCTCAGTTTACTCTCAAACTCCAAAACTCTTGTTTTGGAGCGCCTTGCAAGTCTTGTTTTCCCGTTGATCAGGTTGCCTGTAGAAAAGTTTGTTTTAGTGAAAAAAAAACAGTAACAGACTCATATAATACAATAATGAAAGACAATTACCAAAACTTTTATGGCTAATAGAACTACTCAGATGTTGTTTTAGGTACATTTTTTACAGTGCTACAAATCATAGACAGACCACAAAATCATCAAAAAACTGTAATAGCATGAAAGAAGTAAAGAATCGATCAGTCAAACGTTATGTCGGCAGAGGACGCCACAACAACTAACTTGCAAATTATCTAGCCATGAGCGATGGCTTTATATATCTCCCTCTAAACATCAAAATATGGCAGATGCCTTCATCCATCTTGTTAGTGACCAGTGTGTCAAGGTTTGAGGTTCATTCCCAAGCAACTTTTACATACGATATTTACCGTAAACATTATTTTCAAAATTCGATCCAGCACATACTGTACTGAAGGACATAAGTGCCAAAGCACTATTTAAAACCGCGTTTGGCTTAAATATTGTGAGCTGAATGTTTATAAAACCGCGATGTTTAATGGCAAGTTGCCAAACTATAGAGTATACAATAATAACAGTTCCTTTTCAAAAATAACCCTGGGTATCTTCGACAATCGACAAAGCATATTTTTTGACGAATTACTTTCTATCTGATCTAAATTTAGCATTTTTTTACATAACGTCTCGACTGTTATCCCTGTGTAGCTGATAGTACAACAGTGATGTTCACTCCCTTATAATGTGGGCGAGCCTTTTAAATAGCCGTTAACCTAATAACACTTTCCGACCTAGGAAACAAACCAAGGTCATCCTCAGCAGTCGTGTTCACAACTACTAGACCAAAGAGCTTTTACTTGCATTTAATTAAAGTAATAAGATCGGTGGTGCAAATAAATGTAATTATTCCAAACCTGCTCTGTTTAAATAGAAGTTGAAAATCTACTATAAAACTCATTCCGGGCAACGGACATTTCATTAACTGCCGGACATTTGAGTATTTATTTACCAGTATTTTTAAATATATTTAAATGGAGGTCGCGGCTTAGATTTATTACAATGAAACAATTTCAGTAGCCAACTAGAAGAAAAAAAAAATGTTTTCCGTCATCAGGCTGAGACGAATTTTCGCCCTACTTTACAATTCAACCCTTATAATTTGATTAAATAGGTGTCTCGGGAATATAATTCGTTTAGAAATTGTGTTCAGAGCTATTGCGTCTTTAATGTCTTAGTCATAATTTAATATCTCTTGAAATGATCTGAGTTAAGTGCGTATATGTGTTAATTAATTGGCTCACATTTTGTACATTCGATAGCTTTTATTACTTCTCGTATTTCAATAACCACCTACGAATCTTTCATAATTCCCTTTTTCTTTAGCCTATATTGTCCCACTGTTGGGCAAAGGAATATCCCATAGCCATCCACTCTACCTCCAGCCAATTGCACACAAACGCCTCCGAAGGAGGACCCAGAAAACATTAGTCAATAATATAATATTTTTTTCAAAAGTATGACGTAGGCGTGTACAGTCGAGGACTTAAATTGATGATCCACTTGCCACTATTCGTATTTAAGCCGTGTAATACAAATCGGGTTTAGTCGGTAATATTCGTACTCGTGAATGTATAAAAGTGTAAACAATTGGAAAGTAGTGAAATTGGTTTATCAATTAAAGTCCTCGACTGTACATGCCTACGCCGTGACGGCTACCAGTTACGGTGAAGGCGAACAGTCCCGCATACCCGTAGTCTACAATATAATTTATTTTACAAACCAATACTGTCCCACGTGTGTGCATCGCGTTTTATACCTGAAAACCGCCCCGCGCCCGAGACACTCGCCTCCCGGTGGAATTTACCCTTTTCTTCACTAAAAACAAATACCTACCTATGAGCGTCTATCCTGCCTGCCACAACTGTATAATATTCTCATAATATTTGCCAACGATGACTGCAGAGGTCTCGAGAAATTTCGCTACACGTATTCTTTTCTATTTGTAGAATTAAATGTTTTGTTTAAAATATCTTCTCCAACTATTTTACCAGATGCCAGACTGCTTTCTAAAACCTCTTTGTCATTTTCGATAGAAAAGTCAGATTACGGGACTGTGGCACATTGGGTACATCGTAGTGATTATATACTCTGTGGGGTACATTGTCAAAATAACTTTCACGTGTGTTCAAAAATGGTTCAAAAGCAATACAACCGATACCTTGCAATCATGTGATTATTACTAATTTATTAATAAAATAGCCAATAAGCATGAATCACAGGTGGAAACTGAAATAAAGAAAAGTGATCGCTTCACCAAATACAGAGGGAATCTAGAAAACAACTCGTTTGAGCCATGCACATGACGCACAAAACTAAAAAGTATCGGTAACCATCTGCCATGATAATTCAAATTACCAATATTTAATTTAAGTCAAAAGCTACGAGCAATGGGACAAGCTTAGCTACTATGAATTCTAACATTCTGAAAAAAATCCTGACATGCTACCGCGGTACAATCGAAGATTGTTGCGCATCAGTCAACAAACTGTTTGCGTCCTCAATACCCGGGAATTTCCTGCTGCTGGCTGGATACCTTATAAGTCAAACATACTTCGAAACCTACAACCTATGCCTCGTGGCGAGTGTGCTCATACTATTAGGGCAGTTCATAGTCACGCTATCATCTGACACGTTCGACACCATCGCGAACTTGCTCTTGCTCAGACAGTTGCACCGCGCTTTTGGTGTATATCATTTCTCCCCAAATTATGCCTCAATCAGAGAAGAGTACCAGAACTAGCATATCGGATTACAGTCGTAACAAAAAGACAGCTGGTCATCGCTTTGTTCGCCGTCGGATGTGTATCGTTTCTTCTTTTAAAGCTTATTCACCATATGTTGGGCATATTATGATGGCTGTAGTGTATGCCCTGGAACGGATGAATGTCAAACCTCTTATCCCGAGCAGTATAAAGCTGGTAGGTAAAGCGCTAACACTGTGGAACCCGGTCGACACGGACTTTCCAAGACAATCAAGCCAGGAAACTATAGATATGATGTTATTTATAAGTTGCTTCATAGTGTTTGCTTATGATTTGATGTCATGTTTCGGTTTTATAACTCGTACCTAATTTTTAAACTATAAAATAAATAAACGGTTATCCTTGAAAAGGTGTTGTTATTAACATCTCGTGACTAAATGAATGTTAAAATTGAGGGGCAGGGTTCAGCGTAGAATGAATTATAAAGTAATAAATAATCCTCTTGCAACGGGTAATTAATGGAAAAGGGTTTAGGTATTATAACAGAATTTTAATTGGTTACGCGATAATGTTGGCATAAGAAAATTAAAATTCTTCCTCGGGGCTGACTAAGCAAACTGCTAACAACGAAGTTTGTCACTTATAGTCGACTTAATAAGGATTTTGAAACTAAAACAAAAGTAAACTTAATTAAACAAGAAGTATTTCAAACCAATTAAGCAAGCACATTTAAGCCGTGTGCATCCTTATTTTTTCAATGTCTTTTCACAGAACAAAAACCACATGCAATCTTGGAGTTGGAGTTTCAAAATAAGCGCATTTTGAAACTCCAACTAATAATGTACGTAACGTTTTTTATTAAAACAATATTTAAAACACAAAGTCATTACTGAATTGAGAGCACGAACCTGGTTTATGCAGACAGAATGTCAGCCATTAGGACAACCGATGTAAGGCTTTAAGTGAAGCTTATCGCAAATGTATGAAGGCTCCAGTATCGCTTTGTGTCGAACGAGCGATTTCGAAACAAGCCCCTAACAGAGTCATTCAGAGCGAGATCCCGCTGGAATAACGACTTATGTCTACTACAAAATAGAAACATATACCTAGAATAGAATAGAATTTATTTTTATTCGAGTATAAATATAAATCCACGACTCAAAAATTGTTGGTAAGACTTACGACTATGTTAGTAAGCACTGATAGACACAAATAAGGCAACAAATATCGGTGGATCACTGCTACGACAACCCATGAGTAATAGCACAGCAGCGACCCACATAAACACAGTCCAGGCGACTGGCAATCAAGCTTAAGATACTGTTGGTGTTGCCCAACACCCTACGCACCAGGAAAGCGCACCTTTTACGCATTGTTGCGTAAAAACTATCCACGTGCGCATCAGCAAACATCCCCGACGCGCTACAGAAGCGGGGCAGCCCCACCAGCATCCTAAACGCGTTATTATACTGAAAACGGAGAGCACTGTACGATCTTTGCTTACACCTAGCCCACAGGCTGCACGTGTAAAATGAAGTACAGTACGCTCGAAAGAGCGTGATCTTGACTGGAAGTGAGCATCGTGCAAACCTGCGAGCCAACATGAAAGAAAAAATCTAGAAAATGAAAATGTTTAACCACAGATCCCATTTTCTTGTGTAATATTTTTTTATTAATCTGCCTCATCAGTATAGTGGTCGCAAGCGCGACAGCTGATCATAAAGTCCTGGGTTCGATTCTTGAGTAGGGCAAAATGTATTGCTATTTTCCGTAGCAGCCACGAAGTCTAAATTCGCGCCCGGTTGATGGCAATACGCTTGCCCCATATTACATGAGACTTAAACATAACTGACGAAATGTGGATGTACCTACTTGTGAGGTCCTGAACACCTGTGCCTAACCTCTATCCTACTTTGTTTTATGAAGGTCACTTGACATTCCGTTTACTTATTTCATGGCGTTTGCTCCCACTAGGTACCCTGTTGCTTTTAATTTTCATTATTGAGCGTATTACAAAGTTGAAGTAATTTTCCCGCAAAAGAAATACCTAAACATCGTAGTAACAACAGATAATAATCAAAGGGCGAAGTTCACTGCAATATCCGAAGTGCGATCGCGTCCTGAGTTGTCAATTTGGCACATTTTGTCCCTCACCAAGTGCCCTTCATCCTTCGAGAGCCCTCGTGGCTTCCAATGACGCCTCGCAACCACTTTTTATCGCTGCAACAAAGAAAAAAATAATTATTTAAGGTCACTTGATGGAACAACTTCGTTATTTTATTGAAGTTAAACCTTTTATGTTGAAGGTTATTTTGTATAGCAACTTTTGATGTTGATAAGTAAGCTTTGCCTCGTGGACCGTTCATACGCATAAACATGTAAGAATTACGTTTCATCTACTTACTGTATTATTCTTTTATCACAAAGAGTTTCTCTTTCAGTAATGTTTAAGAAATATGCCATTAGGTTTATACCTTTTTGCATCTTTATTTCGTTATTTTATTTTTCTCCAAAAACCCAGTTCTGGGTAATATGATACCCCTTGATGATCGAGCCACTGACTTCCTGAAACGACTGTCAAGGATCTACAAAAGACAGGACCAACGGCTTAACATGCTTTCCGAAGCACGGAGGAAACTCTGTGTACGGTGATCACCCAACCACAGGCAATCCTAGGCAAGCGCAGCATGAAGATTGATCCGAGTGGCTATCACGTCTAAAGAACTAAGTCCATTTACTTTGTCCATCCTACTTCGTATACCTATAAGAAGTCGGATGGACTGAACGTCAAGAACTGAACATTACAAAAAATACGTAACAGGTTGAGCAAAATACAACAGCTGTGAAAATGCGTGGGAATCACCACCTAGTCATAGTTCTAAGTACTGGAACTGAGAGAAAAACTACACAAAATTCAGTTATAAAACAAGAACTAGCGAAGTTTTCTGTGCTCTCGTCCTAATGATAGTTTTTACCGTATCTTTGTGTTAGCGACGGGGCCCGGGGTGGCACCATTGCTGTCGCCCTAACTCGATATTACAGGGCATGAGTCGACGCTACCTAAGTTTTAACTCGATACATTATGATTATAGAACTGGCTGAGAACTTCAAACTGGATAAGCTTTTAGAGAAGATTTTGTTAAAAGTCATTGAATTTTTTTCCACGATTTCTGTTATGTACTTAGCTTTCATTTAATTATTAAACGCATTATAAGACCATAATCGTTATGGCTAGGTATATATAGGTGTAATTCTGTCTCGTTGGTCCAATGGTCGCAAATGCTAAACTCCGGAGCATGGCCCTGGGTACGCTTACCGGGTGGAGCGGGTAGGGCAGTGTTATTAGGGTTATTCACCAGGAATTTCTCAGGAGTAGGTAGTCCATAGTTAATTGTGTCTGATTGTTGCCATTAGGCTTACCCTATATTACATGGAACTTTAACATAACTAGCAAAATGTGTGTTATGTAAGTTATGTCGGCCATTTGTTCGTTGGTACCTATACAAGTACATTGACTCTTTGTCAAACAAATATTAATATTCAACTCCACTAAAATTTTCTACTCATATTCTTGACGTACAGCATATCAACTTAGTGGTGTTATTTGTGGGAGCCGGTAGGTACGTCGTTCAATCAATCGCCCTGAGTATCGAGCCCTCTACATTGATAAGGCGCTTCCTTTGACGTCCCCTTTGAGGTGAACGCGCGAATCCGACAACACCGATAAACGTATTCAAAGAGTTAGAGCCAATTTTAACTGTAGATGTATATAGAATACATGTGAATCGATTTGTTTTGTGTGGTAATTGATTATTGAGAACGTTACATTTCTGTACATTTTAGGTATTGTTTTTTTTAATTTTCAACACACTTGCTCGTAAAGTGAACCAGGATGACGAACAATTATTACATTGTTCTTAGGGCCATAAACTGAACTATAACACATATATTATACACTAGTGCATAATAGAATTGTCCCTAAGCAGTTAATTTAGTAACTAACTGCAAATTACATGCGAGTAAACAGAGCATTTTCAATTTAACCTGGTAATAGAGGTTTTTAGGGTTCCGTAGTCAACTAGGAACCCTTATAGTTTCGCCATGTCTGTCTGTCCGTCCGTCCTCGCTTAATCTCTGTGACCGTTAGCACCAGAAATCTGAAATTTGGTACCAATATGTGTATCAATCACGCCGACAAAGTGGTAAAATAAAAATTGGAAAAAAATGTTTTATTAGGGTAGCCCCTCTATATGTAAAGTGTTTATTTCAACCCTGACGTGTGATATATTGTTGGAAACGTACTTAAAAATGAATAGGGGTTTACTAAAATTATTTTTTTGATAATGTCAATTATTTCGGAAATAATCGCTCCAAAAGTAAAAACAATGTGTGGGGGACACATTGTTTTCCCCTCTAACTTTTGAACCATAAGTTTAGAAAATATGAAAAAATCTGAAAAGTAGAACTTTATAAGGACTTTCTAGGAAAATCATTTTGAACTTGGATGGAAACAAGTTATTGTACAAAAAAGACAAAAAGTTGTACAAAATAATTTCTGGACTAAGTTTGTAGTATAATATTTTTTCAAGCATTTTTTTTAACTTCGTTTACATATTTTATTATCCTGAACGTATCTTTTTTCAAACAAAAAAAGAATTATTAAAATCGGATTGGATTGAACACTTATTGTGACGGACGGGAAACTACGGAACCCTACACTGAGCGTGCCCCGACACGCTCTTAGCCGGTTTTTTTTTTCTTACAACAAAGAGGTTTTATGCCGCTGAAATTCGATTCCATTTACATTGGAATAAATAAATGTGTTCCTAATTAAATGAGTATTAACTTGAACATAACTGGCGAAATGTAACTAGGTGTAATGTTACGTTATGATTTAACTTATAGTAGTTTGAACCCTTTGTAAAAAATACCATATTCATTGGAACAGTATACGGCCAACTTCTAAATCAAATAATCTTTAATTAACTCCGTAATAGACAGACAACGCAGCCTAAACCGTCTAGATTCTGGAAGCATGAAATTTTACACATTTTTTTATTCAAACTAACGTGAGACGGTGAGATATAAAAAAGTACTCATTAAAAATTCATATCCCACACGTAAACGTATGCAATCGGGGATGAAGTTATAATGTTTATAAAGCATCCCACTAGGCACATAGTTTATAAAAAACAAAATAATAAATTTAACGACGAATATTTTCTATCAACTTCCATCTATCTATCTATTGCACTAAATACTACAACAGAGCGTCTTACAAACAAATGTATGCGGGGCAGCCTTTGGGCAGTGCCGATAGAAGTGAAAATTCGTAGCTGAAGTGTGAACTGTGAAGGATCGGCTACGAGTGCTAAAAGCGTACGTGTCGGTCGCGCGAGTTCCAAGATTTTTGTTCACTCAAAAAGTGCTCGACGTGCCTAAACAAAACTTATATTGTCACTTACGGGATATCTTCCGTGATTATTCGGTTATGTTGAGCTCCCGATATTGATATGAGTCAACCCGCGATCATGGCGCTTGCAACAGCGTCGAAATATCGGGAGCTCAACATAACGAATAATCACGGAAGATATCCCGTAAGTGACAATATAAGTTTAGTTTTAAACCGTGAAAGCCTAAAACAGTGCCTAAACAAGTTTTCACTTCTAAAACAATCCAATAATGCACCAAGTATACGAAACTACGAACTAATTACCAGTAATGCCACGAGCAGCTGTACGGAAAGCGCGGCGCGGCGCGGTGGCGATATTACCGGTCCATTCAAAGCGCCTCACTGCCACACAGCCAACCTGACGGCTTAAATGAGCAAAGAAAATTAGAAAACCACTCCCTTCACGTAATACCTAGTTCTGCTAAAACTTTACTCACGAACTGACAAAACTAAAAAGTATGATCTCTTTGTTAATCATGGCAGCGTTTTGCAGTCTTTGTGAGTCTCACTTTGCTTTTAGTTTACATTGCTTCCGTTCAGATTTTCTTTATAGGTACTCTTAGCTTAAAATAATTGCGTACATTCCTAGGGAATGAAGCTAACGCAACAAAATAATAAAAGAAGCAGCTCCTACAAAATTGATATAGATTTAGAAAAAGTCCAAGGTAACGTTGATCTAATTCTAAACACATTTTGCTAAAAATAAAACAAATTAAAAAGACGTGAAAATTCAAATCGAATACAACTGAGATATATCTAAGTCCAATTTGATTTTATAACTTTGGCCATCCATCAAAAAGATAATTCAAAGACGAACGTATGATTGGAAAGAGATCGGAAAACAAATCGATACGGGGACCAGTTCATGATAAAATTCACAAACATAATAAAATAAAATGTTGTTAAAAATATTTTCAGTTTGTAGATAAAATATAAACCTGGCACATTTTATAAAGCAATATTGTCCTTTCCTTTATTCCAGTTTCCTAATCGAAAGTTATATGATAGGTAGGTATATTGAACTTCTTAATCGAAAGTTCAATATATGATATATTGCACTTTCGATTAGGAAACTGGTATACATCGAATCGAATCCTAAATGTGGAATGGAGGCAGCCAACTAGCAATCAAATCAGTGCACGAGAAGGCGCAATCATTGCGTGTCAGGCTGCAATTAGAGTCACATACATCCCGCTGACTAGGTCACTACTATACACTTCCAATCAATATTCGCTTCGAACATCTGAAATGCTAAGATTTAGTGCTAGTTCGAGATTAGTTTATAAAGTCGGATGCTGAGCGGGGCAGGAAATGAGGCCTCTTCCTTCTGCATGTACCTGACACTGCCTGGCAGACGCCACTGGGTGACGCTGATCAGTACAAATTACATCTCGTAGAGTAGTTACACGAATACTGTATGGAATAAAGCAAAATTGAAAGTTTTACATAGTTACATGCCTCAGAACACCACTTGCTACGATCCTTACATACTCCTTTTGTCTCGTTCACGAAAACGAAGGAATGATTCCAACGATAAAAAGTTAGATTCAAGATTTTTGATTCAATTGAAACAATATCTTATTAATATTCAAAACCTAATATCGATCTGAAACAGAAACATGAAACGACCTTTCAAAACAAAACTAGAGATCCTCAATAAATATATATCAGGTGTACAAGTTGAGAATCATGACGCTTAGGGAACCCTTTTTAACATAAAGTAAAACAAAAAAATAGCGGTTCGGGCTGGATGCCAAGATATCGTTCTTAAAAAATCCGTATTCCATAGTAAATGGCGTTGAGTGAAGAGTCTCGACACGGCCCCGTGTTACTTAATATTCAAGCAATTAAAGCACGACTTTAGATATCTGAAGGGCGGTATCGGTTAACAAAAATTGTATAATATTTCAAAATAACTAATTTATTTCTTTTAAAACCTTTTTTGTAAAGAAAAATTGTCTAACGATTAACATTTTAGAGTAAACCAATTAGAAACGTAAACAGATTTGAATTCAATTAGCACAATAATAGAATAAGTTTGTGGTTTTATTGAAAATGGCGGTATTTTCCAGACAATTTTTGGCTGAGCCAAAACTAAAATAGACAAGGATAAATAATTGCTTGAGATTAATTTAAGTTTTTCGTAATTGAAGTCTCTTCTTTTTCTAAAGAACAATGAATGTCTTTAACCTTTCAACTACCATAATATAAAATTAAACACCACAATTTCAATCTCTGTGTACAGCATTTTCCAAGTTGACGCGAAAGGAGCAATCTACTTGACGACTAAAAATGGAACGTTTCCAATATCGCTGACATCCCTGAAGTCTCCAGACGACGCTACACCACAACACACTCCAAGCATTTTGTCTGCGACCGCTAAAAATCTCTCTCACAATACCTCCGAGACACACGACTACTGGGACACCTCTGAAATGTTGCTCTCCAATTACATAAACGGCTCGTATGATGAAGTTAGTGCGTTTACTTTGAAACAAAACGCCAAGAGAAGCATCAACGATGCGGTGTCCAAGAATATTACGTCGGTCCTCGAGAATTTGTTGAAGAATTACGAGAATTCGCAGTTGCCTACACATGGTAAAGGTATGTTTGAATGAAAAAAACGTTATAGAAACGCTTTAATAAACAATAGTAACTCGTTCATCAAATACGACGTCATAACTTTTCCGTTTATAGACAAAACGTTAATCAAACTAAGTATTGAGTTATGTACGGTACTGTTGTGTCAGTCTTTGTTTTTAGATCCACCATAATATCTCTTATATTTTATTAAGATATATTTGCTTTGTTTCAGGCTACCCCACTGTCGTACAAACTAATATTCTTATAAGAAGCATGGGACCCGTCTCTGAGCTTGATATGGTGAGTATAAAATATGTAGAAAGAGGCAAACTTCAAAATCGATTTGATTTGAATGTGCTACGAATCTGCTACGCTCTTGCTACGAGTCCGCTACGCACCTGCTACGAGTTTTCGGTCACATTTTTTTTTATTATTAAACGCTTAGACGTCGTTGCAGGTTCGGCGCTATACCAAAATAACTATAGTAGAAAGATTTAAACAAAACGAATAGTGAATTGAATGCAAAATATTACCTTCGTTAGGATCGTTTATAACCTGTTTTTCATAGAGCTATGCTTTTGCTACGAATGCGACAAATGAACAAATAGATTTTCACAAAACACAACAATATTTCCTAATACATAATATTTTCTATGACAGGATTATTCAATGGACTGCTACTTCAGGCAGTATTGGCGTGACACCCGGCTGTCATTCCTCGGTCCCATCCGCTCGCTGTCACTTTCTATCAAGATGCTCGAAAGGATTTGGCGACCAGACACGTATTTCTATAACGGAAAACACTCCTACGTCCACACTATAACAGTCCCGAATAAGTTGCTCAGGATTAGTCAGCACGGGGATATATTGTATTCGATGAGGTAAGCAAACTTGAGGTCTCCCCTACTCACTAGTGCAGTGGAGATGAATTAATTGATGACCAATTTAATCAAAACTGTTTTGTCGAGTCAATGAACTTGGATTGTACTTTTGGACATCACATAAATAGTTGGATTCACATCCCTTTACTGCCGTATGGTTTACTTAAAAGGTTTACATTGTAGTTTTTACGTGAATGCAAATTACTTTTTTGTCTACTAGATTTGGAGAACTGGGTAACCATGAGTTCCAGTCAATCCATGGTAGAAAACTTTACGTCCACAAATACTAAAATTCCAATTAAAACGTTTGAGAATAATTAATTTCATACCCTTTACACAACCAAAGCGTCCGACATTTTTAATTGGCAAAGTGAAAAATATTCCCTGATCCGATTACTCAGTGGAGTTTTCATCGAACGTTAAATCCGGTGGGTATTCTTGTTTTTAAAAACAAACCGCCACTGAGATATTGTCTGGATTTATCAAGATTCTTTTTCGCCGTCTTTCTAGTTTCAGTGAACAGCATAGACATTTTTACAAAGAAGTGTTTTGTATAGCTTCACGTACACAATTACCTAATCTTAGCTCTTTTTTTTTCTATATTATAGTAAGATGAAAGATGGCCATGTAAGTTTATTTAGGCCACTGCCTACAAAGAAGATCATAGACAACAATTTTATTCGAGCGTTATAAATGACCTACATATTTTAAGGAAAACCGTGAATAATCCATATAAAACTGTATGGATAAGTCTAATTTTCGCAGGAGAATATGCAACCGTCCACCCGTTAATCGGTTTAGTTCGGACAAAATTCGGCAGCAGAATTGCTTCGTTGAACGCGACACAGAGGCTCTGAGGATCCTTTTAGTTAATCTAATGCCTAAGTTCAGCGTTGTGGACGTTTTCAGCTATTTACCGTTCTACTTTGCAAATACTACGTGAACTGTTTCTAACTAAAATCTAGACCAATTTTAAATCTCTACTTAATTCGTTTCGTGAAAGCTTAATTGCCGACTGATGAAACTTTCGTACAGTTTCAATGTTCAAAGCTTAGTAAGGATGGTTAATACAAATAATGATTGCTTTCAGGTTAACTATCAAAGCAAAATGCCCTATGGAACTCCGCAATTTTCCAATGGATCGACAATCGTGTCCTCTTATTCTTGGTAGCTGTAAGTATAACTTTACTAAAATATAATCCTCCCATATGAAGCTGCCTTGTTCCTAAAGTTTACCGGGTCTATTTTGACCTTTACCTTTGAACTTGCAACTCTTTTATTGCAGATGCATACTCGAACCAACAACTGGTGTACCAGTGGCAAAACTCTCAGAGCGTCAACTTTGTTCCCGGCATGACCCTCTCACAGTTCGACCTCATCAGCTTCCCTTACAGAAACTTCACGTTCACCCGACGAGAAGGTAAGATACTTACTAAGCTATACATAGGTACTTGTAAGTTTACATGTAGGTAGGTACAAGATAAATACGCCTGGTCATGCATCACATTTATGAAGTTCTCGCTTTGTCTTCTACTTGTTCGTACAAAATAAGAACATTATTTAGTTATTTGCGCATGACTGTAAGGATTAAGTATCTACAAAGAAGTTCTATTCATTTAGGAAGAAAGTTTGTCCGACGCAAACAAGAGTAACCTCCCTTATTACGCAGCCTATACAAATAGAAATGTATTTGTACACACGAAAAGTCATATTCTCGTTGGATTATATCACCATATTGAGGAAAAGTATGAGAGGCTTCGATATTATCTGGTTTTTATTAATTTTTAATAAGGAAACTTGAAATTGTGTTAACGGTATGGAAATTTGAGGTATCGAACGGAAGCTCTCGATCCGGCGTCGCCTCTCGCCTTTCATAACAGTGCTTTCATCTCCACTAATCACGCCAGGCGTACACCCACGACCCGGCACTTTATCCGCTTACCGCTTAATGTGATTCCGCGCACATGGGTTTGGGTATGGAAAATACCTCTCAAACTTTATATATTCTCGCCAAACTGGCAAATTCATTAAAACTTCTGTTATGCAACTCTCGTAGAAATGCATATTGTATCTGTTCGATGTTTCGTTAATTATTATTTTGTCCATGAATGCCGATAGGTAAATAAATTACAAAGATATTCCTCCACCAGTAACTACACACACGGGGAACTCACTCAGCCGTAAATGACTTTACCGTCTCTTATTTACCGAAAATTTCTATGCTCTGAACACGTCGCGCTTGTAGCATTTTTATCTTAAATTGCCTTGCAAAATAGACCTCAAGTGCTTCTTTTATAAATATGGTTTTCTTTTTTCGTGTAGAAGGCAAATACAAAATAATGTCAAAGGAATATTGTAGCGCGTCGATCCAATGACACGAATCGGCTTTTACGCGCAGTGAAATTTACATTCGCACAAATGGCTCCAGATTTGTAACGATGTAAGCGGTCATTGCGTTTTACTGTTCAATATGTTGCTACTTATCCGACAAGTATTGTATTATAGAAATAACCTACAGTAACTTCATACAGCAAACTTCTGTTCAAGTTTTGTTCTATACATTTCCTACAACTTCTAAATTCTTTTCAGGTGAATTCTCAGTGCTTCAGGTATCGTTCAATCTTCAGCGACATACGGGCTATTTCCTCATACAAGTGTACGTGCCGTGCATACTCATCGTGGTCCTTTCTTGGGTGTCATTTTGGATTCATCGCGAGGTAACATGTAAACACGTTACGATTTATTCAGTGGCCATACAATGGATTGTTCCAAACGTTCGCTTTGCACTTTGCAGGCCACTTCGGACCGGGTCGGGCTTGGGATAACTACTGTGCTGACTTTGTCCACGATAAGTTTGGACTCACGCACTGATTTGCCCAAAGTGAGATACGCAACTGCGCTCGACTGGTTCTTACTGATGAGTTTCTTCTACTGCATTGCAACACTCTTGGAATTTGCTGGCGTACATTACTTTACGAAGGTATTAATAGGATTGAAGTTTTGTTTGAAAACACAGTAGGTAGGACACACTTTCTGACGTGGCATTTTGATTGTTCCAGGTCGGTTCAGGGGAGATTGTGATCGATGACGCAGAATGGGAGGAGCTGATAGAAGAAGTTGGTGGCGACGCTTTTGCTGCTCGACAACTAGCAGTGCGCCGGCGGAGCTCAGCTCGATCTACTACAAATTTTGTAAGTATTAGGTACCTACCGTCCTACCTCTTTGTTGCTCTTAGTCTGGTCATTCATGTTAATAATATCAATGTATGAACCTACAATAAGTACCTATTCCTTGTTGGCCCAAAACTTAGTTCCACGGGGTCATCGGTGGTAAAGCAGAGGTCACTTCAGCTGCATGTATTGGGGCTCAGAGAGCAGGGTAAAAGGTGGAGCATATCGTTTAGGAAACAGCTCCACACTTACTCCCTACTGACAAATTAAAATCATAAGATAAAGACAGGAATCTAACTAAGCCAAAACATATAATTCTAATAACGTTAAAAAGTAAACTTACCGAAGGTATACAAATGCCATTCCAGAGCTTCACACTTCCCGCTCAAAGCAACACCGAGGACAGCGGAGGTCCGGCCGAGCAGACCGCCGTCCGCCTCACCATGGAGCGTACCACCCAGACTGAGAGGAGAGTGCCACGCTGGCGCCAGCTACTCTACTGTCTCGCTGGGGACGACCGCTACAGGAGGCAGAGGCAGGTTGAAGCTGGTATGTGGGATTTCGACCCGATTGGCGTAGTGGTAGTGACGCTGCCTTACGTTCTTAGTGTCCTGAGTTCGAATCCCGGTAGGTGATGTGCACGGACATTTGTTTCCGACTCATGGATGTTTATGTGTATAATAAGTATGTATTTACAAACAAAAAAGTATAATTATGTAGTATCAACTATCTAGTGTCAACGGCACAAGCTTTGCTTAGTGTGGCACTAGATGGCGATGTGTGTAATGACCAGCGATATTTATTTATTTATTTACATACTAGCCGATGCCCGCGGCTTCGCCCGCGTAAAATTATATACAAAAACCTTCCTCTTGAATTACTCTTACTATTAAAAACCCGCATCAAAATCCGTTGCGTAGTTTTTAAGATCTACGCATACATAGGGACTGACAGACGCGGCGGGAGACTTTGTTTTATAATATGTAGTGTTATATTTCCCGATCTGATGCCTAAACTCTGCTGAGATTTGCCGCCGTGACCGAAAACAGCAAAGACTATTAGGTTTAGTGTCATTCAAGAAACCATTACGTTCGTATTACAGGTATGCGAGGCCACATAAACAGCGTGTCTCACATCGACAGGGCTGCGCGAGTCATGTTCCCGGCGTCCTTCGCTCTGCTCAACCTGTTCTACTGGATGGTTTACGCGTTCTCCAGCGACGACTTCGCATGGAGCGACAACCCTATGAATACGCTGTCTCATTAGAGATGTACCTATTGTGTTTTTAGAAAATTTTCAGTAGGTATAGGTACTACTGACTTCGAGAGGGTTTCACCAATAAAACTGAACGCAGTCAACACAAAGTAGAAATCGCGATTCAGAACTTTAAATACATACTATATACTTTATAGATATAAATGCTTTTTGTGTTATCATTCAGTTTCATTGGTGAAATTAGCTTTACGATTGATAGTTTTAGTATGGTACCCTAAGTTTATAAAACGAAGGTGCCAAAATATAGATATTATGTAGATGGGCACATAAGTGTCCAAGTCCACTGTCCACTATTAAAATATTAAACTAAATGTTTCGTGTGTTTTAAGTTGTCCTAGTTATTATACACCTCGGTATCGAAAATGTACCTACAATAAGGATAGGTTTTACTTCGTGTATATGAGAAATAAATGGTGCAAAAGGGAGTAGTACTGATGAGAGCAAAATAAACTGATGTTTTTAATCGCAAATGTTTGTGTGATGAGCACGGACATTTTTGTTTCCGAGTCATGGATGTTTATATGTATAATAAGTATGTATTTACAAAACAAAAAAGTATATATGTAGTATATCAACTATCTAGTGACCACGACACAAGCTTTGCTTAGTGTGGCACTATGTGGGTGGCGCTGTGTGTTAATGTCCGTGATATTTATTTTATTTTATTTTTATTTTTATTCCACCTAATGTTGTAATCGATTTAATTCTTCCCCAAAATCTATTTTTTTTATTTTTGTTTCACGCATATATTTAGCTTTTTTTAGTCACTGCAAAACCTATTACTCGCAACAGTAGAACAATCAGTTATTTAAAATAATTCATGTGTCCAAGGTAGAAATAAATAGATTTGAATGTATTTCACGTGTTTTATTATAGTCAAAAACTAAAGCCATTATAGGGGTATAATGAATCTTGTTGAAGTCAGAACTCTTGAACACTTTGATCTTACTATTAATAAATACAATGCTTTTACACTTTTTATTACAAAATATAGAAGTTTAAGAAGTATAAAACATTCCTTAGTCTTGCCCGTAGGCCTACTATATTTATTCGGAGGTGAAGGTGTACGCACGACCACAAATCAAGTCATACAAAACCAGTCTATGCGGATTTCTCAATGTACGGGAAATTTATACAGAGCGCGGCCAAGATGAAATGGAAATGTATACTTTGATGTGTCGCCGAGTGTACCGTGTATTTTTTGTGATATAGGAAACTTTTCAGGCGTTATTTATGCGCTAAGACTAATTGATAAAACGGGACAGGAAGATGGCTATAAAAAAACCAATAGCATATCATTATACATGTTTTTTAATGACAACTCTCATCTCTGCTTTTGGTACATAAGAAGTAGGTATCAGGTAACATCTTTCGAGTCCTGTAAGTCATCTTAGTCACTTTAAAATCACAGTGAATATTCGTTTATATAGCCTCGTTGACGATCACAATTTATCATTAGCATCAGTACATTTATCACCTACCTACATACATGTCATAAAATAAAAAGCGTAGGAACATCGACTATCAATATTTAAGACTTTGTGCAATCGTAAATACATATTATTATATTTTGTGCGGAATAATACATATTTTGTCTCTTATAATAATAATGACTTGTTTTCTTAAGTATCTGTTTAAAGAAATATTATACCAAGTGTAAACGGACCGTTAGCAAAGTCGTCAACCAAGCATTCTGTACATCAAACTAAGAAACCCTACCCGTACCAAAACCCGTTTTTTTTTTTCGGGGGATTTTTTTTTTGGGCGATAAATCACGTTTTACGGTAAAAGCCAATGACGGGGATAACAAGTGCCTTTCGGTTTCGTTAAGGGTATTTTTAGATCATTTAGACCTTAATTCCTGTCGCACTGACATACATTGAGTATTGTGCTCTCTACGCAACCGACCTTCAGCGCGACAAGAATTCAGGCTTTATACAATATTGTGCCACAATGTTGCATGTCAATGTTCCCAGGTTATTTTGTCAGTCTATTCGTCAACGAGGCCCATTACTCCGACCGCATACATCCCGAGTTCCCGCGGTCTGAAACCACAAGCTGCCAAATCACGCATTGAAAATGTAAAACTGGCTTTTGGACCGCCACGAAAAGTGAATGTGCAAATATTGCACAAATATTTGAATTTTCAATCACATGACCGCGAAAATAACCATGTATGCAGTAAGAATTAGATGCCCGGTAATATTATATTATAATAAGTAGTTCTGTTAGCTGCTCGAGTATATCTCATGTGGTTTTACAATACATACAATGTGTGTTTTTCTAAAAATAACCTGCACACAACAGCAGGTCAAAAGAAACAGATAAATAATATTTGTACGATGTAACCAAACATCTTCAGTATAGAGAGAACAATCTATGTCAAATATTACATTCATATCTGTCTAGGTATACATAATAATATACATAACACTCCTCTAACAAATATCACAAATACATAAGTTTCTATTATACTCGTCGTAATTGAAAATGTATTAAGAAGAGGTAAATTTCGAAGAGAGCTATTTAGGCTAATTAGTATTCCTGTTGGTCCAACATTCTGTAAATATACTAATTCACTTCGTTGCAAAACTGCCAACCTTTAGTACGCCATTTAAAAGTAGAAAATAGACATTTTGAAGGCATATAAGTTTAAATACATACTGGAATGTATAGTTTTTTTAAGGCTTTCATCATAAGTATGAAAATTACCTACTACGTCAACATTACATGGCGAATATTAAATTGTATATAAATATCGTCAATACATACTTTTAGAACCTTCGCGTGGACATTACTGAGTTATTAGGAAAATAGTTCACTAATAATGCTAGGTGCATCGCCATTATCAATCAATATTTATAGCGTAAGTTACATCAAATTAATTCACCAACTATAGATTCGCGCTTAAAGTATTTTACGTTATGAGCAAACAGTATGGTAGGTCCCGTAAGTACTTATTTATATGTATAGTATATACTATACAGGATTTAAAAGGTTAGGTGCATAAATATTATTTTGGTAAGATTATTCATAGTTATGGGCAGAGCGGCGCGTAATCTAATTTAAAACCTACGGTACCGTCGCTCCCACATTCAAGCTACTTTGATCCTTATCAACATTCTAAAAACATTACGTATCGGAAACTTTCGCTGTCTATCATTATAAAATAATCTAAAAAAATGATTTTTACTATGTATCATACAAATATAACAGATAATCTGACTATCTACTGTTGATTATCTGAATCTATACAATGCAAAGCACTAAGTGCTCAGATTTTCAAAATTCTTACCGCAAAAGTGTTATCTTATAATATAAATAATGTTGAAAGATAGTCTTGTTCATTAATATGATATTGAATATGTATTGCAACGGACCCTAACTCCTACGGAACCTGATCTATAAAATTGACAAAAGAGTTGTATAACGGTAAGCGATGCGCTACTACATACACAATATAAACATATCTACTCACTACAAAGTATTAGTACCATTTACTTAAATCTAAACACATCGATTTAATTACAATTATATAAATATAAAATTTTATTTGCTAGCCCAAGTGGGTTAATATTTACTTTTATATACAAATATAAATTTATTCTCCGTAATATAAGAAGGTAAATTTGAATATACAAGTCATATAAATGGCGATGATCCAATTTTTAAAATAAAAACACAGCTGCCGTCAATCAAAATAAACGCTCTCTTTCCAATCATTACGTCAGCGCTATACAAATCTATAAACTAATACATCATAAAAACTGGACCATTCCCATCGAATTTAGAAGACTAGAACACTGCTCACAGATATTTCGGTATAGGCAAGGAGATTTTAATAGTTTTCGATCACTCATCCAAATTAAATATCCACACACTTGCACACTCTCACATTTCATCCACATAAGCTAAAACAACAATAAATTAATAGCCTGTGCAACCCCGAGTATTATCTCAAGCTCATCTCACTCACAATGGACTGCACACAATAAATAAGAATTTCATATATTCACATCTCCAATATAAATAATTAAATCACAGATTCTATATTTCATTACGAATATTTTTTTATCTACGTATCTTTTCTACCTAAGACGAGATAAACATTCATGTTATCTTTGCCCTTTACGTAGACGCTGCCGCGCGGCTCGAACTCGTATCGAGCGGACAGCACCGGGATACAAGCCTCGCCCACCTGGATCCTCTTTGGCACTCCCGTCGAGTCCATCCGCGACGCTATGTTCACAGCGTCGCCCCAGATGTCGTAGAACAACTTGGTGGTGCCTATGACACCCGCTGTAACATCACCGAAGTTATACCCGATTCTAAGAATAAAGTCGAATTCGAGCAAGTCTTGGTTGAAGTTATCGACCACTTTCTGCATCTCCAGCGCGAACTCCATGAGCTGGTAGAGATGGTCGTGTGTCCCGCGCGACGCGTGGCGCAGGTCGGGGTTCAGTCCGCTGGCTGCCATGAACGTGCTGCCGATGGTCTTAATCTTCTCCACGTGCTGAAACTCCGGCCTCTCTAACAACTCATCAAAGTCCGCTATCAACTCGTTAAGTACCCGCAGGTATTCCTTCCCTTTCAAATACGACTCGTCGTACATTTCATTAAAGTTGACTATACTGGCAAATATAATGGCAACATCTTTGTGATTCTCAGAATATTTGGCCGTGTTTTTGAGCTGGTCGGCGACGTGGCGTGGTATTATATTGTGTAGCAACCAATCGGCCTGGTTCCTCATGTTCTGTACTCTCTGTTTATCACGGTTGGCCACCACATTACTATAAAAACTCAATCGGTAACTAATTTCAAACTCGTGGTTCAAGAACCACACCAGCATCAATAACAACGCAACATCTAAATAAAGCTCCGTCAAATGCAACTTGTGTTGGTGTCTATCGAAGCCTATCGTCCCGTTGCCGTTGTTGATGTCCACCCAGTCGATCATTGAACTATTTACGAAGCCATAGTCGGATATATTCTGAGCAAACATTTGTGGGCTTAGCCTTAAATTAATATCAGCATTTTTCAGCAATTGAGTATTAGCTTCGTGACAACCTAGCACGGCAAAAAATAGGAACAAACCAGCATAAAGTGTCACTAGAGTATTTTTCACGAGCCAGTTCATCTGAGTGAAGTTGCAGAAGTGCACTATACTAATACACAACAGGTAAACGTAAAACGACTGTTCACCTCGCAGGATCGTCATTGTGGTATTTTCACAGGAAAAATTGAGGAGCACTGCCAATATTGGTAAACTGATGAGTAAGCCACCGGACAAGTGCCACGGGAACCAGTTCGACATTTTCCTGAATATCCTCACCGACCTAGAGATGGACTCCGTGATTGCTTCATGATTCGTCTTCCATTTCAGGTAATGTCTATAGGAACATAGTACCATGGCCACGATTTCTATGCACAAGAAAAAGGTGAACCATCCAATAGAAGTTGTCCAATCACTGTATAATGTGAATATCGAAGCCGTGACCGCTAAGAATATAATGGCTGAGACTAGAATATCTAAAGCGGTGTTGAACCTTGAAGTAGTGAGCGTAGGCGGGAAGTCTTCGCAGTCGTCACTTCTGTGAGCTTTGTCTCTGTAGTGTCTCTCTATTTCGGAAGATTTGAAGAAGAGAGTGAATCTGTTGAGGGGTGGTTGTACGAAGTAGTTGATGCCGGAGCGCGCGTTGTCTTGTACGCAGCGGATGAGTTGCAGGTCGGATTGCTTGCGTAGTTTCTGTAAGGACTGCACTTGTGCATCGTTGAGCGGCGGGGGCAGGCGACTGCGCGAGTGCTCGTTGAGCGAGGACTGGCTCGACGTGTAGTAGCCGGACACGCGGTGCTGCATCATGTCGGGGTGCGACGTCGCGATGTGGTTCAGGGCGTAGATCTGTAAGTATAAACCAAATAGTTTTAAAATTATAACGCTTAAAGCCGCAGCTTGCAGAGTAAGCAAGGGAAAGCGTGGGTTGGTCACGTTTGTCGAAGGATCAGTGGCCGATGGCGCAAACGAGTGAGCGGTGTATCGGCAAGAATAGTGTGGGACGCCCCCGAGCTCGGTAGGAAGTCGGAGCACATAATGTTGTAACGCAGCTTGAAAGAGGCTTAAGTCGGTGAAGTACCTAACGACTGTTAAAGATAAATATACAAATGACAGCCGGACCAACGGTTTAACGTGCTTTCCGAGGGACGGAGGAAACTCGGTAAGTAATCGGTGGTCACCCAGGCACGGACCAACCTGGAAGATCGACCCGAGCGGCTGTTACAAGGTTAGACTGGGTTAATAGGGAATATGCATGTAATTTTTTCTTCGCTTATATCAATGAAATACAATAGGTACTATGAATCTAAACAAACACAAAAGATACGATCAACTATACCTACTTGTGGCTCAAAAAAATATGAAACCCCTACAATAATGTCTGCGACAGTTCAGTGCGAACGTCCGCGACTGTCGCGACCATTCATGTCATGCCAAGTGACGTCAATTACCTCAATCTGTCTTGTTTCCATCGATGATATGACCCTTAAGAGAATAGTTTCACTATGTGATTTTGCGTTTATGTGCTTTATTCAAGTACAAATTGCAATTACAACATTAATTCAACACAAATTTTAATGACATTTTAAGTAGGTACTTTTCAAATAAAAGTGTTTCTTTGACACATAGCTTTAGTGGTCACTACCGACTATCGAGAGGACGATGTATATTGAGTTTGTGTGAGGCGACGAATTCTTGAACATCCATCGCCCTCAATAACATTAGACCCGAAAGGTGGCGCGTAGTCATACGCGCACCATCTCTGGTCCATGTTCACCGAAAAGATAACAGTCTGATTAACTAAAAACAGCTGTCACATGTTCCCATACAAAAATGTGTTTTAGATAATCAGAGAGTCATCTTTTTGGTGAACTAGGTCTGTAGGTCAAGAGGGCCGGCACTAGTCCGGGGCAGCGAAACTCGCATTAGACCTTGATGCCCCCTGACGCAATTGTGCGAGGGAACACCGGTGTGGTTTTAGTAAGTACCGAGTCCGACAGATCCCTCAGCTCTCCCCAGAGCAGAGGACAAACATGTAAGATTTATACGAGAAAAACAGGGGCTAATTGACTACAACTACTAACACACAGCTTGAGTTATCAAGGTAATTCCCCGGAAAAAATAATATTTAATGCGCAGACGCATTCGTCAGTGATATCGCACGATGACGCAAAACTCAAACGCTAGTGAGAGGCGTCGATATAATTCAAGTTATGAGAATGACGCAGGCGTCGACGAAAGCTCAAAGAGTAAGTTTAATCTGCGGCTATTACACCCGCAGATTAAACTTACTCTCAGCTAATTTAAGTATTTTTATATCGTCCCTTTGTTGGTAATTGGATTTTCCTGTTACAACATAGAATCATGGCACTATAAAATAGAAATAAACAGTGAATGACAGTGGTACAAAAAAAGAAAGATGATTCACGCGTTGCAATAAATATTTTCTTTTCTTCCTTAATAAATAAATATGTGCAGTTAAGAGCACTAACATATTTTTACTCGTTGCACTTTAAAACAAGACTTTTTCTTCTCCTTTATGGATTGTAATTGTTATTTTAGAACATTTTGTAGTTCCAAACACTGCACTACCAACTATTCTAAAATAGACCATTTCTCTTAGTTGAAATCGATATTTCACGTGAATCGCTTTTGAATTTCGTCAAGTGTATACTAATGAGTGCTCATGACTGCACATGTGAAACCATTAGTACCTATGTGACCGAGCTCTGTTCGAGTGAAAATAGAGAAAACGAATTTTCCCAGATATGACCTTGCGGATCGATATTTCGCCCCCGTCGCAGCAACTTTCATCGAAACCGTTAGAGCCGTTTTCGAGAACGTTATTACAAATTTTGCTCATAAAAATAGTTTAGGATAGGCATATTCCATCCCACTTGAAATAACGAATATTTTAAACACGTGAAAGGAACTCAAGGCAATCTTTTACGACGCAACGTAAGTGCCAAACTGAAACATTTCAGAATGCCCATCGTTCCATGTTTTATGAAAGGGTTCCTTCTATCTGGCAGAATCTAGATGCTCCGACATTCTTTTGGCGTAACACACTTGGCCTAATTTTCACGAATATTTTATAGGCATTTTTTTTTTTATATAATTATTGTTTGGCCGAATGTTTGTATATCCGAATTTACAATGGCATACTTTTAAGATAGCAGAATTCTATTTGGCATAATTACCTTTCGTAATGATAATGTTTCGCATAATTTCGTTTTGAATAATGTTTATTTAGAGCGACGATTATTTGATATAATTTCACTTGGCATACTATGAAGATGGCTGAATTTTATTTGGAATAATTTTATTCGGCATTTCTTAAAAAGTGCTAGAAAAGTTAGTGATAGAAATGAATTGCTCCAAAACCAATTCCACGTAGTCTGGTCTGCCCTTCCCCTAGAGTGTAATTTAAAATCGCGTAGGCGCGAAGGAGCGAGTTGAGGAGCAGGTGGTTGTAACACCCGCCGCCGCAGCGCAGGCTGGCCAACTTCAGACGGCCAGGCAAGCCGAAGCTGCGGTGGTGAGCGGAAAACACATCTGCGATGATAAGCTCGCGTGGGGAGGCCGGAGCCCAGCAGCAGCGGAGCCGTAACAGAAACCATGCCTGCTGCATACTTATTTGCATGCTGCTGCATGATTGCTGTATGCATGGTATATGCTTGTTTAGATGTTCTCATGCTGCTGCATGCTTGCTGCATGCATGCTATATACTTGTTTAGATGTTTGCATGCCTGCTGTATGCATGGTGCATGCTTGCTTGCATACTGCATGCTTGCTACATGCACGATGTATGCTTGTTTGCTTGTTTCTTTATTTTCATTATTTATTTAACTGTAAACTTTCTGAGATATGATAGTTCTGCCTTTAAATGACTATCGATATGAAATTATGCCAAAAGATATTGGCTGTGGACTTTCTACGATAAAATGGTTCTACTTTTAATTCTTATGCTGATGAAATTTATGCCTAAAGATGATTCTGACTTACAATATTATGAGTTTTGAACGTATGATAAATGAGTGTCTGCCATGCCAAACGATTTTCTGCGAGATGAAGTTTATGCTATCAGCTGGTATGCAAAATAATTTTATGACATAAACAGTTCCGCTATAAAGGGTACCCTTTATCAACATGCTGTTGTTAATCTCTACGAGAAAATCCTGGGTTAGACTTATGGAACTATGCATGTGCAAAAACAGCTATAGACTATGCCTATCTTGATATATTATTAGTAATTATAATTAATGACGATATTTCCTTAAGATAATGAACTTCAGTGCTCGTATCAACTTTATTTTCGTAACTCTCTCGACACTACAAAATCCCCTGACACATAGAAATGTGACATTTGCTCATTGCTGTGTTTATCCGTTGGTGACGTCAGCAGCACCCACTGGGACAACGTAAGTGATTTGTAACCTGACTCCTGTTCAATGGAAATGTGGGTGTAGCATCTAACTATTCTATATTAGTACCTACCTAGCTAACAACCGTATTTCATGTAACCAATGAAATAGGCACACGGAATTTCAGACATTTTATGATAAAGAAGAAATGAACAAAACTCTAAGTTTTCACACCAACAAAACATAAACAACACGGTCACGCAGATTTAAACCCTAATCACTGCGCATAAAGCTGAAAGCTACTACAAATTACAATGCAATGGCATGACGGGCATGCTTTATGACTGCAGCACAGCTCTAGGGGCATATGTTTCTAATTTATTAAAAGCGTGTTTACCATTTCGTGAAAAATCTCCGGGCTTTAACTCAAATCTGCGTCAAGTTTATTTATATGTAAGAAAATAAGTCGATATACCTACATGCATCACACATACATGCGGATTAATTTAGCATGTTTTACTTACGTTATAAGTAAAAATAGGAACATCAAAGTTGACCTGTTGCTGTATGCTGGAGCGTCGGCTTGTGCTTCTTATGCCGGAGTCCTTGCGGCTGTTTACTGAGGGGCAGAGGCTGATGACGTCATCGGGGGGTCGCGACGTCTGCGGCGAGGGGAGAGGCAGGTTCAGTCTGCGTTCCTTGGGACGAATCAACTCGTCCTGGGTCGTAATCGTCGAACTCCGAGCACGAGAAACTGGGACCTACAATGTATTTAGAAAACAACATTTTAACAATGTTTATCAGAAAATAGGTTGCTATGCTATTTATTAAGTTCTCGTTACCAGCTAACACGTGTTAAATGTATGTGTACACAAGATTTCTCGTTTTTGTTGAATGGGTGATAAATAATTCATACATGGTGCGAAATGCGCGATCATACTATCCAAACACTGTAAATAAAAAGTTCATGAACTGATTTACAGCAGATTTTTTTGAAGTTTCAACCTTTTTTGAAAAAAAAACTGGTCTATACTTACTACTGCGCAGGTAGGTATAGTAGTAGTTATTAATAAAGTTCCATACATAAACAAAGTAAGAAACTTGACGCCGCTATAATTATGTAATCTTAAGATAATAATCGTCTTAATGCGGGGTTACTTGGAGTTTTCCGCGACCTGCGGTCACGAGGAAACTAATTGAAATGATAAACATAACATAAATGCTGAAAGTTACATGTCCTACCAACGCATAGCAGACAGCGACGACTTAAGTATTGTAAACATAAGACTGGTCAACACAATCATCATGATTATTATTTATTATAAGTAGTAACATACGCTATTTTTATTGTAGAAAAAGGATTAGAGCACTATGCAAAAAATGTAAACCCTTTAAATTGTCAACCAAATCCGAATCAAATAGGAAGTGTCCTTTTATAATAATTTCGGGCAGGCGAAGGTGGCGGGCAACCACTAGTGATTAATACAATATGTGCACTCCAATCTCAACTACAAATTAATCATATTCATTAGAAGATCAACGGACAACACAATAATTATTACAAATGAATTACGCAAACGCCTCTATCTCTTACGACTCACATTGCTGAGAGTCAAGGGCGAGGTCATAAAGTTTATGTTTCATAACCAAAACTTTTGATAATCTCGAAAAGATATAAACCCGAAAGATAAGATGCTATAAAAACAAACAACATGATAGTTCAAATATAATTCTATTAATATTTCCTAGCAGAGCGGAGCGCAGTTAAATCGCGGCCTTGGAATGCAGATCTTCTTAAAATGTCTCTTATCAGAATCTGTATTATCCATAGTGGATTGAGTTGGAGTCTTGGACGTGTCCCATAGCCGGTGTCGCGAGTCGTTAACAATATTTAAAAGTCCGTGACTTAAAACAAAGCACTCAAGGCGACACATATTTATACCTTCTATTTAGTCTCAGTGGCTATTTGTGACTATATTGATGATATTTTGAAACAAATAACTTATATTTACCTCAATATTGTTCGATCTTCCATATTGAGATCGGTAGCTGCTGCTTCTGGCGAAAGGCGACATGCTACTCCTTGACTGACTCAAGTACGATCGTATATCGATGATTTCTCTCTCAAAGGACGCCATGTCATGACACAGTGGTGGTATGTTCAGTTTGATGGTACTCTGCGCCGGCCTACTCTTATTGTCTTGAGATTCTATCACAATAGGCACTTGCTGGTAACCATTGCTTAACTGCATACCAGACCCCGCATCGCCCCTCTCCAAGAAATGTATCGACTTGTCAGTCAACTCCTGCTTTTTCATCTCATGAAGCGGCGTATCTGAATGTTTCCGTAAAAAACGAGGCACTTTCCAATTTTTCAATTTTGTGGTGTATTTGCCATAGCTCCCTAAAATAATTTTATTTGTTATTTATTAGAATATCAAAAAGAATACAAACTGAGCTACCTGTTACGTATTGTACATGTCACCGTAAATTTGTCAAACACGTTAAATTATAATCTCAAATATTAAATATTGTCAACTGAACATACGGAAATATCTCTGCCCGCATAATCGGGACTTGGGGCACCCCCACATTAGATTAGTTAGGTTCCTTTAAACCCTGCACTCGGAAATAGGGGTTCCCTTTACTACGCTTTTTTGGGGTTTATATAGGTTATATTAATCGGTATTTCTCAGGAATGGTACATTATCTTTTCATGAGAGTGGTTCCATTGGGCAAGGGGGACCCCCTCCTTCCCAACACACCGCGTGAGTTGACTACCATCGCATGCATTTCACGAAAAATGATGCGTTTTATTGTAAGCAGTATGTTGATTTGACAATATTTCGAGACTTTAACATCTGTCTAGTTCTTTTACAATCTAACTAGGTGTTTGACAATTTTACGGTGACATACACATGCACAACATTGTATGAGTGTTGACTGTTGCGACATGCGTCCCCAACCACATTGCTTCAAAGCGTGGCGACGCGAATATACAACATTATTTTGTTGTTTATACTAAACCCGAAAAGGGGTCATTGTACTCATCATTTTGAACAACTTTTTCTATGGGATGAACCTTGAAATCGCGAAAAAAAAATCAGCTGTTCCCTACATTTTGACGAGTTATGCGAACATAAATGTAGGGAACAGCTGATTTTTTTTCGCGATTTCAAGGTTCGTCCCATAGAAAAAGTTGTTCAAAATGATGAGTACAATGACCCCTTTTCGGGTTTAGTATAAACAAAAAATAACCCTGTATAAATTGTTTTTTTAGTCTACAAAAACATCCTTCTATTTAGTGGCGTGTACTTAAAAATCGATGTCACGCAAAGAAATAGAAGCCTAAATAAACAAGAAACGGAAATACCAAGAGATTTAGTTTCCAGACATCATGAATGTTATGTCTTTGGTTTGACGTTCTGTCATTACGTTTCCTGGACAACGAATGTATCAGGATTGTCATATACAACCTTATTTTTTGTTTATACTAAACCCGAAAAGGGGTCATTGTACTCATCATTTTGAACAACTTTTTCTATGGGACGAACCCTGAAATCGCGAAAAAAAAATCAGCTGTTCCCTACATTTTGACGAGTTATGCGAACATAAATGTAGGGAACAGCTGATTTTTTTTTCGCGATTTCAGGGTTCGTCCCATAGAAAAAGTTGTTCAAAATGATGAGTACAATGACCCCTTTTCGGGTTTAGTATAAACAAAAAATAACCCTGTATAATTAAAATATACGAATAGGAAAATGCACGTTTGATCTTTTATTTAATATTGGCGACGAGGATGGCCGAAGTTAAAAAGTTAAAACGCGTACGATCCTCATTACGAGGAATATTCACAAGGATTGAAAACTTTATTAATGAAGAATTACAGTTTTCCTCCGAAGAAATTGCAACACGACTACAAACACTGAAAGATAATTTTTCCAAATTTCAAGAGCTTCAAAACGAAATTGAAAAAGATACTGAGGATAGTGAACTAAACAAAGAAATAGATTACAGGTTTGAAATTGAAGAATTATATACTAAATTACGTTCAAAATTCCTACAATTACAAAAAGAAAGCGAGATAACAATTGTGCCTCCAAGTAGTGCAACGGACACACAGTCAATTTACGAAACAGCAATGACCAACAAAGAAAAACCGTTTCGTATGAACTTTCAGCCGTTCCAAGAAAACGAATCTTTTATAAATTTTACCAAACGCTTAAAGGTTTATTTCATGCTGAACAATATCACAGATGGTAAGGTGAAAGTGTATGTACTACTTTGCACGATTTCGCCAAATCTACACGAAAGTATGTACAATATTTGCTCTCCAGAAGATCCCTTAAATATGACTTTTGAAGAGATTACTAGACTTTTAGATGATTACATTGATCCCAAGCCCAGTATTTGGACAATGCGACACAAATTTATATCTCGCATGCAACATAAAGAAGAAAATGTGGTCACATACGCCTCCGAGCTTAAAAAACTATCTGGAAAATGTGAGTTCAAATGTAATAACTGCGAAAAACAAACTTCTGATAGCTTTTTGTGCCTACAACTCATACGAGGGTTAAATGATGGTGAAATTCGGACGAAAATACTGCAGGAAAAAGATACAACCTCATTTTCACAATTGGTGCAGATTGCCAACGCTACAGAAATGGGAAAGAACGAAAACGCAACAATGTCCTCAGATATTCAAAAACCTACCACAATCAACAAAATATCAACACCTACAGCTGAAAGATCTGATAATAACCATAACCCACCTGTGCATTCTAAGGTAAATACAAGATTACCAATAAGCATTAGAGATCTTAAAGGAAAATGTTTTCGATGTGGAAAAGAGGACCACAGAGCAAACGAATGTGGAGCCATCAAATCCACTTGCCGAAAATGTCAGAAAATAGGCCACCTTGCACGAGTCTGTTTACAAAGATATACCAACTCTCATCAAGTAAATAATTCTACAAGTAACATTAGTCAAGACAGTATTGCCGATATCAACTTAGTTAAAAGTGAAATATCGGAGAGATATACGATTACTTTGAAAATAGAAGACAAAACTGTATGTATGGAATTTGACACCGGCGCTACGTTATCTTCAATGTCACTGAAGGATTTCAAAAACATGAATATACAAAAGAAACTTTTTAAAACAGAAATTAAGATGAGAACTTACACTGGAGAAATCATTAGACCGATTGGAGTAGCATATGTAAAGTGTTTGTACAACACTCAATTATTTTATGGAAAACTATACATTATTGATCAAAATGTTGACCCAATTTTTGGTAGAAGCTGGATGAAAGAACTACATGATATTGATATAGCAGATATAAGAACAGTACAAACTACAATTCATAGTAACAATCTAGAACAATTGTTAGAAGAATTTTCTTCAACTGTATTTGCATCAGACCTAGGAAAAATTCCAAATCACAAAGCTCATTTAAGTTTAAAGGAAAATACTCAGCCGATCTTTATTAAACCACGAAGAATTCCATACGCTTTGAAACCGAAAGTTGACGAAGAAATAGAAAGACTATGTACACAGGGCGTGCTTACAAACGTTGACCATGCCGAGTGGGGAACACCTATCGTTCCAATAGTAAAACCAAATGGGAGTATTCGATTATGTGCTGACTACAAGATTACTCTCAATAAAGTAATAAAGGATGAACAATACCCCATACCCATAATTGAAGACATATTTTCTGAAATGAACGGAGGTAAGCTTTTCTGCACTTTAGACATTACCCAAGCATATTTGAATTTAGAAATGGATGAAGAAAGCGCTCACATGCAAACCCTGAGCACGCACAAAGGAACGTATAAAGTAAACAGACTAATGTTCGGCGTTAAAGTAGCACCAAGCCTGTGGCAGAAATTCATGGACAGATTACTACAGGATCTGACAGGAGTTAAATGCTTTTTCGATGACATTATTATACAGGGCTCCTGTGAAGATGAGCTACTACAACGATTACGACAGGTCCTCCAAAAACTCAAAGAGAGCCACCTTCGAGTGAATAAAGAAAAATGTCACTTCTTTAAACAATGCATTAACTACCTTGGCCACACGATCGACAAGAACGGACTACATAAGAATAAAGACAAAATAAAAGCCATCACCAGCACTTTACGCCCTACAAACATCAACGAATTGAGAACCTTTCTTGGGATGGCCAATTATTACAATAAATTTATAAACAATCTGGCCTCTATTACAAGTCCTCTAAACGAGCTACTTAAAAAAAGAGCTATATTTACCTGGTCCCCTAAGTGTTAAGAAAGTTTTAAAAAAATAAAGGAAGAAATTTTGAGCGAAAGGGTATTGATTCATTTTGATCCTAAAAAGCCGCTAATACTAGCCACAGACGCTTCGCCTTTAGGATTAGGAGCAGTGCTTTCGCATAGATTACCTGACGGTTGTGAACGACCTATTGCTTTTGCTTCTAGATCTTTACCAAGCAGTGAGAAGAAGTACAGTCAAATTGATAAAGAAGCTACAGCTATCTACTGGGGCCTAAAAAAGTTCTTTCACTACTGCTACGGTCGAAAGTTCACACTAGTTACCGATCACAAGCCACTAACATCGATCTTTCACCCGCACCAGACGCTACCAGCGATGAGCACCATGAGACTTTTTCATTACGCTCATTTTCTATCCGGATTTAATTATGAAATAGACTACAGAAGTTCTGCAAGCAATTCTAATGCTGATTACTTATCCAGATTTCCAGTAGAAACAGTTAATGATAATAAAAAAGATCAACACTCACAATTCCAGCTTCAACAAATATACAAAATCGAAATAAACCCAGATATTATAGCCCGAGAAACAAAAGACGACAACGAATTACTTCCCTTACTACAAGCATTAAAAACAGGACGTACTTTGAGAGAACTCGGATATAATGACAATGAATTTACGCTACAGGATGATTGTATTTTGAAAGGTACAAGGGTCATTATTCCTTCTACATTACGTTCCCAAATTCTTAATGAATTGCATACTGGACATACTGGGATTTTAAAAATGAAATTATTAGCACGCAGCTACGTTTACTGGAAAAACATGGACAAAGACATTGAAAACAAAGTAAAATCATGTAGAGCATGCCGGTTAGAGCAAAACCAACCAGCAAAAGCTCCGTTACACCATTGGGAAGAGCCAGCTGGCCCTTGGCAACGAATCCATATTGACTTCGCTGGCCCCGTGTCTGGTTTTCAATTATTCATTATAATCGACGCCTTCACACAGTGGGTTGAAATAATACCAGCCAAAATAACGACTAGCTCTTGGTGTATTCGAAAACTTAAAGAAATATTTTCCACTTTTGGCGCTCCCTATATTCTCGTTTCAGATAACGGCCGGCAATTCATATCACAAGAATTCAAAAATTTTCTCTCAGATTATAATATAACGCATAAGACCATTGCACCATACCACCCAGCCACAAACGGTCAAGCAGAACGCACAGTGCAGACTATAAAGAGAGCGTTACGATCTATGGAGGGGGAGAGCGGTGATCTAGTCGACAAACTGACTACCATTAAAACACGTTTGAGACGTACGCCAGGCCCCAGTACCCAGAGCCCTTATCAGTTGATGTTTGGCAGGGAAGTAAGGACCAGGCTGCACGCCATGCTGCTCAAAATAGAGAATCCCACTCATCACCGAACATTGTCGGATAATTCACGACAATTCAAACTGGGAGACAGGGTACAAGCTAGGAGTTACTCGTCACCGCATCGGAGGTGGACATTCGGTAGGATCCTGTCTCGCCTGGGACATTTACACTATGAGGTGCTTACAGATGACGGCATTGTCTGGCGCCGCCATCTTGACCAGCTGTTGGCAGCACCCCAAGTCCAGGTCCAGCAACTGGAATCACGGCCGAGGGCTGTTATGTCTTTGGTTTGACGTTCTGTCATTACGTTTCCTGGACAACGAATGTATCAGGATTGTCATATATAATTAAAATATACGAATAGGAAAATGCACGTTTGATCTTTTATTTAATAATGAAGATACAATAAAAGATAATCGCAATGCTGAATTCAATGAGGTTTCAATTTCAGACATACTTATCTTGTTATTTCTAGCAATTTATGTTGAAGTCAGTCGGTAACATTAACATCGCTCTCGTTAAATTGCTACTATTTCTGTTTGCAATGAAAGCAGGAGAAATCTATAGTGACTTTAATTGGTCGCCTATAAAATCGAATTTCATTACATGTTTACAGTTTATTTGCTCGATATTACAGGCAGCCAATGCTGATACGAATTGCGTACTGTCGATTTATTCAGAACATGCGAACGAAGTATCAAAGAATTTTATTATGATTTCCGACCGAAGGAATCTAGTTTTTTTTGTAGAAATGAACTTAGGCAGATATCGGAGAGAATGACTAACACAAATCATCCCACTCATGTCGTGATCTGTGTGACGAGCATCACCTTCACGTAATGAAGTCACTCTATATCTTATCAGCTCGCGCCTTATTCTTGAGATAAATAACACTTTTCTTCGGTTCAATTCATAATATTATACTGAATCCAAGTAAAAATACGGACAGATATAAAATTCATTAAAAATAATTATGAGCACAACAGGTAATTTCAGCTCATTGAATTACAAATTTGTAATTCAATGATCGAATGAAGTTACAATGTAGATATAATCACAAGCAAAAATTCGGAGTGTGCGTGACAGCAATTTTATAGCCTCGATGTTTCTAATTAGCGGAATTACTCCCTGCAATTATCAAATCCGCCAAATTCATTGACATTCCAACCATTGATGTAGCTTTTATAACTGGAAACACAAAAACTCACCTACAGAAGTGGGACTCTTTGAAGAGCTGTCAGTCGTTTCAGGGAATCCCTTGGTTTTTTCGTCCAGCTCAGTATCCGAATCCAATATACTGGGCAGTGAACTAGCTTTTGTTCGGAAATGGAATGAACTTGGGGAAAGGAAGTTTTTAGAATCTTTTCTGGATCCTAATCTGTCGTCGCCTCTGGGTGACATCGGTAGTGGGGAGTGATTACAGGACAGGGCGGACTGAGGGGATGCTGCAGGGGATATAATCAGCCGTAAATTGATAGGATTGGAGGGAGTCAGACAGTTGTCATAGTTATACGGGGAATACAGCTGGCGGCCTTCGATAAAATAGGTTTTATGACCTAAACAAACAGAATCGGTTTTAGAATGTGTCCACAACACAAATGATCGTGCAATCGTAAATCTATTTATAAGTACACTCACCAAAGACGTCATCGCCCTCCTCTAAGATATAGGACCCTCCAAGAAATTTAGCAGTCTCTTCTGATATGTGGACGCGACCTGGCTTCCCAGTGGATTCCATTTTATTGGCGAAACTGACGTCATTACTCCAGACATCGAATTTAAATCGGCGTGTGCCTACAATACCGCAGAGGACGGTACCGGTGTGAACCCCTACTCTCATATTTATTCCCTCGCCGCGCACTCTATCGAATTCCTTTATGGCGTCTATCATTCCTGAAATATTTATTATGAATTAGTGTCGGCATCGGCATGGTTTTCGTTCAGGGCGAAATTTACTGAAGTTTAATTTAAACACCGATCATGTTTGGATATTAGATATGGGCACAGATATTATAATATTTGGTATATGGGCTTATGCGAGATCTGTCTTAGCGTGGTCTGCCCAGAAAGATAGCAGCTTTGAAATCGAGTCTTGTTAGTATTTGAAGAAGAGGCCTCTTTAACCCAATACTGATCTATTTATTGACTCGATAGTTGAAATAAAATTCTGTTTAGAATACATACCCAGTCCTATTTCTACACAGCACGTAGCATGATCAGGCCTGGGCTCGGGACAGCCAGATACGCAATAATAACAATCACCCAACGTGGAAATTTTCTCACACCCATGATTTTGGCATAACTCATCAAACTTCTCAAATAGGTCATTTAATATATTTACTAATTCTTCAGCACCCTTGTTACTTGACATCTTGGTAAAGCCGACAATATCAGCAAATAGTATACTGACATTGTCCATAGAACTCATGTTGAAAGGCCGGAACAACGACTTGATGTCTGATGCACCGGGGGTTGAGTGTCTGGGTTTGAGCGGACAGTGTTTCTTTTTTAAAACAGCCTCCGTGTCAAGTACTTGCTCCTCCAACAACCAGCTCGCCACTTTCGGTGGCATCACAGAATGGATCATCTTCTCTTTCAGCTGCTTCTCCATTTCCAGCTGCTTTCTTACTAACAGACTCTGCCCTACTTTCATAAATGTGCCGCGCATTCTCACAAAGGTCATTAAGTATATATGTACACCAATTATGTGGACACAAAGCTGCAGTAAAACTCTCACAAACATTCCAGGGCACTGCCAGTCTTGCTCTGACAAATGTAACACAATATTCAGTACTTCAAACACTATTGAATACAAAATTCCAATGATAACACAGGCATACAGTGGTAATGGTGTTAGCGTGTATATAATCAGCAATATTTCAATGCACATGGTGAAGTGTCCAGACTGACTGATGTCGGCGGCCTGAGAGAATGCCGTGTCTAACCGTGTGGTGAGTGTCACCAGTGACAGGCTGAGTGTGCACAGAGCGAGTGCCATGACCAGGGAGAGCTTGAAGGTGTACACTTTATAGATATTTGTAAATGTTACAAATAGCATAACAGATGTTATCAAGAGGACGCCAGCAAATATAGAACACAAAAACGGCCACTTTACTGTTATGCCATTCAAACCAAGAGCCACAAAGTAGACAAACCATGATATAGAAAATATCAAAATGTATAAAAGTGCAAATCTGAAAAAAGAAAAAATAAAAAACATCAAATATGTTTAGTTAATGATAAAGTTGTGACATCAAGCAATTTATCAGTTTACTGACATTCATGCATGAATGTTACACATTTATAAGTGGATTAACTCTTGGAGAGCACTTACCTAAATCTTAGTCTTATTTGTCTAAAGGAACTGCTTCTGTATTGGCCTTCAAGTATTTCCGAATCAAATCGGGGGTTCCACCAGGTTCCTGCTGCAGCCCTCTCGAAGGCAATGGGTATAGTGAGGCCACAGCAGTTGGTGGTGGGGTTGTTACGTGCCAGGTAAGCCTGGACATGAGGAGCCAGTCTAATCTGAGCATCTTCCCCTTCGGAGCAGTCAGCATCATGTTTGCTATCAAACTGTTGCGACCCATCACTGCAGCTGACACACCCACTCGGAGCATTCATTTTTTTATGAAATATTTCATGTTATCCATTGTTAAACCACAGCAACAGTTCTGGCCATATTTGAATCTGATTAAGAAAACAAGCTATTGTAATGTTATTTAGGGAAATATGATTCATATCACAAATATTATTCTTTGTTTTATTTCAAAACTTATTTTTGTATTTATAGCACTATGTATTTATCTGAAAACAAGATAATGTTTAAACAAAATAGAACAATATCCTGGTAAACAAAATGAATCAGCTGTTCACAGAAGTCATCATTTGATACAAAGAAAATATACATGAATAAAGATTTTTATTAAATTAAAAACACAAGAAGAAGAAGAAATTAAAAGAAGATAATGAATGTAAGGACTTAGTATAACTTTACAGCAATTTTGACAATCTAACATTCTCTAGGAGAAAAACATTATTTTATAATTATGTATTATTTTATTGCATTTTTAGGTTGTAGGACTAAGTTGTATGATACTGAGCTACTAAGATCAAGATAATATCAGTGTCTGACTAGACTCAAGTGGATAGAGCTACACAAAGATTATATTGTGAGGCAGACCAATTTCTTTGAATACCAATTATTCACAGATGGGATGTAAGTTTGTACATTACTAATCATTATTTTAGAGTATCATCTTAGCATTATCAACTTAACATTCGCCTAATATTTAAATGGCATGGAGATCTAAATGTTAAAAAAAACATACATTTTCAAGAAAAGCTAATGAATGTATTCATAAAATTATTATTAATTTATTATCCTTAGCAGGTAACACAGAGGATGTGCCAGCATTTAGAGGATATACTTAGTTATTAATCTAAAGAATACAATTTATTTTAGCATACATTTCAGTGATTACAAGTGAAGGCTTGTCTAAAAAATAGGAACACCAAGTTACAGATAATCTAACTCATAAATGTTCGTCATTAGCGTCATTTACAGTATTCTAAGATTAATATTTACATTCATAATATTTCTATAAAGTTTTGCAGAGATTAAACATTATTTTTAGTCAAAATATAAATATTTTACTTACCAAATCATTCTCACTTGAAATTCTTGACGTTTATTGATCAAGGTTATTACAGATCAATTCTATGTGATTAATAAAATATCCGATTTTAAAAATTATAACTTGCTCACTTCTATTTCATGAAAAATCTATTTTATCATAATTTATCACAGAAACCCAAATCAAGACTAAAAATTACAAAAAGACACAATCGACACAATACTTTACGTTTTAGAGATGTTCGCATGACATGAAATGTGATTTGTGAAATGTCGCAAGAACTCAGCTGAAGTAAATCGATGACAGTTTGCTTTTTTTTGTGTATGCATAGTCGATTTATGAAATCAAATAAATCTTGTCGATTGTGCTGTAATTTGATTTATAACATTTTCCAGGTTTTATTGAGCAGATTTTATTTCATAAAGTGAAACTGACTAAAAAATTAAAGCCATTATTATAAACTAGACCATGGAACTTATTATCAGTCTAGGTAAAAGCCTAGAAAGAAAACTTAACCATGATGGTGTCGGCTTCTAGTCTAAACAGATGCAGAGTTTTCCGAAGCACGAAAGGAACTCCGCATGTATAGATGGCCAATTGGCCACCCAACCACGGCCCAACCTTAAAGATTGCAGCTTAACATTGAATATCAAAAACCAGAGTTGTGTTTTAAGACATCGAAGAAGACGATTATTAGAGGAACGATATTCGTATAAATGTGGAAAATGAGAAGTCAGATAAAAGGAGAAGTGGGTTGGTCAAGAAGAGAAAACAGGGTTGTCAAAGCCCTCAACCAAAGTAATCGTATGTCCGCACGTACGGTTGCTTTGGTTGTCCATCCAATAGTATGATCACGGCACGTGTCATACTTACGGAGATTAAATGCTAACTGATTATAGGTACTTCATTAAGGCTGATGCTCCAAGGTAGCCCAATTCCAATTTTCTTACGTTTTCTGCAATTTGTAGGACAGTGCTAAGTTGACTGTTAATGTGTACTATAATTGACCTACTTCGCAGTGGTTATACCTAATTCTGTTATTCTGTTTATTATAAGTCAGATTTGGGGGGTGGATAAATCCCAACTACCCCCCCCCCCCCCCGGACGTGCCTGCCTGGACCTTTAGGAACTTGGAGGGTTGAACAAGATTGTCTGGACTTTAAAAGAGACTATGGCCAAGTTGTTTTCGGCTGTTTCTTCTCAGAGAAGTCAGGTATGAAACACCGGCCTCATCTAGTTTAAAATATAAAGACGTGTTAGATTTTTTCCGAAAACCAATTAGCAAAATAAATCAAATTTATCATAAGTTTATCGAGGAGATCTACGAGTACATTTAGTTACACATAGTAACACACATCACTATAGTCAGTTATGGAGAAGTTAAGGGCCGGATGTGGTTGGCACAAGAGCGTGGAGTTTTTCACAAACAGAGGCCTGTACCCAGCAGTGGGTGAAGTCGGGCTGTACATTATGATGATGAAGGGGCTGAACCAGCAAAGGGTGTGATGGGAGAATATTTTCCAGTCAATTAAGCGACCGCAACGTTCTGGTGACTTTTTTGATCACAGTCGCGACCTGGTTACGCTATAGTAAAGCTAAATGTCAAAATGCTAAGTCCGATCCCTAACGCCGGAGCTAAAGGGAATTTGAGGCGTCAAAGGTGGCAGGCGTGGCACCGTTAAACCATTGAACTTTCTTAAGCTGTGGGGGCTCCCAACAATACCAGCCTGATTCTCATGCGGCACGCTTCCTCGAAACGATCTGACATTTTTTTACTAGTAACTCCTCAATCCTGATATCGCAATATCACAACGGATAAGTTTTTAACACTTGCCTGACAGTCAGCGTAAAGATAAAGTACCGCCTTGAGGGACACCAGTTACAAGACCACACGCCACCAAAGATAGGTTGAAAAGTTTAATCCTAAATCAAAAATCAAAATCAAAGCATTTATTTCAAGTAGGCCAATAACATTCACTTTTGAATTGTCGAAACAAAGATGAAAATTAAATGTAGCTACAGTCCCAGTTGATAGGGAGGAATTGGCGGTATGAAACTAATTAAAACGTGAATATTATAAACATTGTGTTTAATTTTATTTGAGAAAATCAGAGTAATTTTACATGACACCGTATCATCAATCAGTTAGAAGAATTCTATTTACAAATTCAAAATAGATGTCATAGACAAACATGGACAGCATCACGACCTTCCAACACCTTCTCCTGATGTTCGTTCATGTTGCTGAGACACGTCTCTATATATGCATTAATCTTGCACAGTGTCTTTCGAACTTTACTTTTGACAGTGGTTTTGTCATTACGTCAGCCAACTGTATCTCTGTTGGACAGTAGCTGATATTGATCAGTCCGTTCACGAAGTGTTCATGTATGAAATGGTATCGCACATCTATGTGCTTCGACCTTTTGTTGAAGGATCCCGATTTTACGAGTTGAATCGAACTTTGGTTATCAACGTGCAAATTTATTTTTATATCCACATCGGTTATTTCCTTCAACAGAGATTTCAGATGCAATGCCTCTTTGCAACAGTCTGCTGCGGCTATGTACTCGGCTTCAGTCGATGATAATGCCACTATAGGCTGTCTCTTAGACGCCCATGTTATTGGTCCATCAGCTATCATAAGCACGGAGCCAGAAGTGCTTCTTCGCGTCAATGGATCTCCAGCATAGTCCGAGTCGCTATAAGCATCGATATTCTCTATCGGTTTGTTTCGTTTGAACATAATGCCTTTATCTTTGGTTCCCACCAAATATTTGAATATTTTCTTAAGTTTTGTGACATCTTCTCTAGTGAAATTTTCGACCTTCCTGCTAACTTGGTTGACCGCTTGTGCGATGTCTGGTCTAGTTCTGGTAGACAGATACAGTAAACTTCCCACTGCCTCCCTATAGGGATATTCCTTCTCCTGAGCAGTTTCCTGTATCGACTTGGAATCGCTACTTGCGGGCGTGTCACAAGGTTTGGCATTTTTCATATTATATTTTTCCAGTATGTCATTTATATAAGATCTCTGAGTAAGAATTATTCCTTCTTTGGAATTTCTTATTTCCATACCCAGATAGGTACTTGGATTTTGATTCTTTTTCATTTCAAATTTGGTTTCAAGTTTCTTCAAAATAACTTCAATCTTTTTCTTGTCTTTTCCTATGACAAGACCATCATCGACAAATAATCCGATTATTATTGACTTATCTTCGTTTATGAAAACGCATCGATCGGTTTTTATCGTCTTGAAACCCAAATCAAACATCGCTTGGGTAAAAGTTTTATTCCATGTGAATGGAGCTTGCTTTAAGCCATACAACGACTTTTTCAGCCGGCAAACTACATCAGTAGTATTGCAGTCAGTTTTATAGCCAACAGGTAGTTTCATATAAACTTCATCTGTCAACTCTCCGTACAAGAATGCTGTCTTGACGTCAAATGTCATGAAGTAGTAAGATTTGGATGCGGCAATGGCTAGTAAAGTTTTTAAGGCAGATTGACTTACAACTGGGCTATATACGTCTTCAAAATCCAGGTTTCCTTTCTGCTCGCAGCCACGTACGACTAATCTGGCCTTTTTTGTACCGTCATCTTTAATCCGAAATACCCATTTGTTCGACAAAATTTTGTGTCCTTTGGCTTCTGACCTGTCAACTAATACCCAGGTGTTATTTTTCTGTAGTGAATCCATTTCTGACTGTATCGCCTTCTCCCAATTTTGTCTGTCGGTGCCCGTCACTGCATCTTGATATGTAAGAAATGAACAGTCATAGTCATCATTACTATCTGATGTAAACATAGTCACGCAACGACTTAGCTCGTAATCTTTGGTCCATGCTGGTGGCCTCACTGCTCTTTGTGGTCTTTCACTTGAGGGTGGTGGGTCAACTGGATGTTGACTGGAGCTGGAAGAAGGAAGATTAGTAGGTTCCTGAAAAAATAAGTTATTATTCATTTTGTTTTTAATTTCAGGTATTTCAATCTCAATTAATTCTGTTTCTGGTTCTAGAGTAGAGTCTTCGGTTTTCTCAGCAGGAGTATCGCCATAATGCATCTTTTCGATTACTTTTACGTCTCTGCTGATAACAACGTCATTCTTTTCCGGTATGTAGATTCTAAAACCTTTGGCTTTATTTGCATATCCCAAAAATACTCCTTCTGTCGCTTTGGCAGAGAATTTTCCTTTTCGGTTCTTGTTCATTACAAAGGCTCTGTTTCCAAACACGTGTAGGTGATTTCCCGATGGGATTCTTCCTACCCACTTCTCATATGGGGAGTTTCCTTTGAGAGCTTTTGCTGGGCTCCTATTTATCAGATAGTTTGCAGTGTTCACTGCTTCTGCCCATAGATTTGCAGGAACGTTAGAATCTATCATCAGACATCTTGCTTTATCCATCAGCGACCGATTTTTTCTTTCACTCATGCCATTTTGCTGCGGTGTATAGGGTGCAGATAGTCTTCGGCTTATGCCGTTATCTTTCAGAAATTTGTCAAACGCTTTCGACCTATATTCACCTCCATTGTCAGACTGAAGGTTTTGAATTTTCTTCTTGTGAAACACTTCAACATAGTTTTTGTACTCCTTGAACTTTTCAATAACTTCGCTCTTTTCTTTTAAAAAATAAACACAGCAGTATCTTGTATAGTCGTCAATAAATGTAACGAAATACTTTGATCCAGCCATTGATTTATGCTCAAAAGGTCCACATACGTCACTGTGAATTATCTGCAGCACTTCGGTAGAGATTATTTGTTCATGGCTTTGGAATGGTAGAGTGGTAAATTTACCCTTGATACAAGTCTCACAGGTACCCAAAGTTTTTTCTTTAAAGTCGAGTCCTCGCATCATTTTATTTTTAACCATTTCCTTTAGGTCTCTTTCATTGACATGACCTAATTTCTTGTGCCATTTCATAATTTCGCCTTCAGCACCGGGCGTGAAATTTGCTGTCTCTTCCGGCTCATCAAATTCAATGAAGTATAGTCCATTTTTTCTTCTAGCTTTTAAGTTAACTGTTCCTTCTTTTATGATACTGGCTTGTTCCTTTTCAAATAAAACTTTATAGCCTTTATCTGTAATTTTACTTACTGACATCAAGTTGTTTGACAAATCAGGCACATATAATGTGTCAATTATAGTATGTTTCCAATCTTTTATATAGAGTTCTGCGTTTCCTTTCCCTTTAACTTCGGTCGTATGCATCTCTGAAGCTAGTCTTAGAGTGTCAGATGCAGGGATTAAGTTACAGAGTAAACTTTTGTCCCCCGTCATATGTGACGTACAGCCACTATCTAGACACCATAAATTGCTTTTAGCTTTTGACGTTTCTGTTGTTAAACAGATATTATGCGTCTCTTCTTTTCCTTTAGTTTTATTAGAGTTATTTTGTCTCTTTTTTGACCAACAAGATTCTGTGGAATGGCCTTTCTTCTTACAATTGTTGCAATATGGTACCCTTTTCTTTGTCTTGGCATAGAAAACTTCTGAAGTCTGTGGTTCACTTGCTTCGCTTTGCCTTCTTGCTTCGTATTCTTCTATGATTTTAACTTTTAAAATGTCAGGACTTGGTAGTACATCTCTCGACTCAATTGCCGTTCTGAAGCTATCAAAATTTGTAGGTAAACTGTATAACATCATAATGCTTAATAATTCTGGATGAATTTTGACATCCATATCTTCTAATTTACCCACTACGTCCATAAAATTACTGAGATGGTCTCTTACATCTTCCTGTGAAGTCATTTTCTTCAATACTAATTGCTTTAACAGCGTGGCCTTTCTCGCCGGTCCTGAACTTTGATGTACAGATTTTAGTTTATCCCATACCTCCTTGGATGTGTTACATCCTTTAATTTGTTTAAGTTCAGGTGGAGATATAAGTAGAAGTAGCTCTGACCTTGCCTTTAAGTCTTCCTTTAGGAATGCACTCTTTTCTTCGGCAGTCGCAGTTGCCGCTAACGTTTTTTCACCACTAGCGTACTCCCATAGATCGTATCTTATGAGAATCGCCTGTGCTTGTAAGCACCAGGTATCGTAGTTCGATTTTGTCAGCGGTTCTATGCTTCTTAGACTTGAGCTCATTTTTAAAATTTTATTTTCTCCTTTACTCACGGTTTTATTCCATTTGCCACCAACCACGCTCTGCTACCACTGATAGGGAGGAATTGGCGGTATGAAACTAATTAAAACGTGAATATTATAAACATTGTGTTTAATTTTATTTGAGAAAATCAGAGTAATTTTACATGACACCGTATCATCAATCAGTTAGAAGAATTCTATTTACAAATTCAAAATAGATGTCATAGACAAACATGGACAGCATCACGACCTTCCAACACCAGTCACAAGACATAAAAACTGTGAAAGTACTGTAGTTGCCCATTCCCTAACGTAGATCTCTATGGAGAAGAACGGGCAAGAAACTCCATGGACACTCTTTTAAATCAAATTATTGTTACAAAATCTTGGTTACATCATTCATGTTGAGATGGTAGATTATGTGAGAACAATGTAGCAAGATGTGCTGTGCACGTTAAAAGTGTCCATAGTAAAAACAAAATAATTCTTTCAAATAAGCCATGGCAACTAAGAGATGACCAGTCACAACTGACAGCACCCGTTCACGAACATGACGCATGGATCAGCACCATTCAGCTCAACCACTTTGAAGGGAGCTAAATGGTCCGACACCCGCGCCACCATCAGCGAGACATTTGAGTGAGCATGACATAATACCATTCCAAAGCCTCCTGAGAGAGCATGAGATAGGAGAGGGTGGATAATAGGAATTTGTGACATGACTGACGGTATTGCGCAGATACAACTGTCCACGTTGTTACGGCAATCCGACATGACCGGGTACATACAAGGGTTATGAGATACTTATCTATTCTATATTCTATACATAGACACCTGTTGTGGAACCCCAAGAGCCTTAGCAAAAGTTTTTCGGCAGACCGAAATGCCCATCAGAATGGGCATTTCTGTTGATTTATAATAAATCGAAGATCAGAAAAATCTGATGTGAAAATTATTGCAAAGCTATCACTAATTTCCTGTATAATTATAATTTATTATAAAACAACATAAGCTGCGAATACCTCCACGCGGTGAAGGCGGTAACAGTTTAGGACTGATTTTCGATAAAGATGGTCTAAAATTGAAAATTTGACTCTACTGGCCAAAACTCCCATTTATTATTTTATTTTATCGAATCAATATGCCTTCGGGCTTATGTTATTTGAGTGTTTATTTTCCTTTTCCATTTATCTTCGTGACTCGTTAGCCTACCCGGTAACGTAGGGGAGCAGTCACTTAGATTTGAATTGATCAGGTATCTTCACAACAAAACTATAACCATGCCTAGAAAGAGGTCAAATCTTTCCCAATGTTCGAAAGGAGCTAAAAGATTAAGGATCTTATGATCTCAAGAATCTACCGAAGAGCGTCAGGAGAGACTTGATGCTTTTCGAGAACATCAGGCTGCAACTTGTCTTACTACCTCTACCTCTTCGGATCGCAAAGCACGCGTGCGTTTTCAGCGTATTTACGCATCTACATCCAGGTCTCTAGAGACCAGTGAAGAATAGATGCGCGACTGACCGCTGATCGTGAACGTCATGCATTGTCACGCGAGTCGGAGACGTTCAAGGATAGAGAATTGCGCTTGAGTACCAAGCGTATCTACGCATCGACTTCTAGATCTCTAGAGACAAGTGGGGAACGTGATGCGGGACTGACCGCTGTGATCGTGAGTGACATGCATGAGGTATATTGCAAATCGGAAACGTTTACCGAAACAGAATCACGCTTGAGTTCTCAGCGTATTCGCACATCTACCTACTAACAGGTCTTTTGAAACTAGTGATGAACGTGATCCGCGACTAACTGCTGCTCGAGATTATCATACATTGCCCCGAACACGCACACAACAAATTGAATTCTGATCGACTTCGACATTCTTTGAACAGAATGTCGATATCATTTGAAGAATCGGATGTGTCTCAAGATTAGCCGTAGGGCATGGCGACCTTCCTTAGGTTGATAAGGAACGGAGTGCATTTACGTATACTCGTACTCCTATTGAATACGCTACATTTTACGCCATCAGAGGTGGGTATGGTTCAAAATTGTACTTTTTGTGAAGCTGTTAACAAACGGTATGTGTTGCTCAGGTGGGAAACATCCGTAATTTTCCCGTCCCCGGCCTTTTAGAATTCGACATCAAACGTTTCAGATCTTCGATTTTGACGACCCCGCGGTTGTCGCTGGCATAAGCAACAGGATTCGCGTACGAAGTCGCGGGCAGAAGCTAGTTTAAAATAAACTTATGACCTTAAGTATTTGAAAAAATACTTGAGAGAAAGTTGGAACTTCGACCTCTCAACAAAATATACCCATGGTAGACGCTTAGTCAGGAATATTAGATTTTGTAACTTTACACGATATGAAGTTAGGTAAAACAAATTTTATTAATTTTAGTCTAGTCGTACTTTAGCGATGAAATACGCAGTTCCTAAAACATTAAGAAACGTGAAATAATTTATTTTAAACATATTAAAATGATTCATGAACATTCATTCCCGTTAATTTCAGCTTTCAATTACGTCTGTACCTAACGAAAGTTATATCAAAACCGACCAAATTGAAGAGGTCATGAAAAAGCGTTTCTGACGTTATATTATGCGTCTACCATGGGTATCTTTTACAGCTGTTTATTTTGTTGTAAGTGTTTTGATTTCCTTGCAAATCCGATTTTATCAGATTTTTGAAACCATTTAATTCCATTGTTTTACGACCACCAAAACAAAAACTAATGCTTAGGTATACTAATTTATACATGACTAGCGGACGTCACGCGGTTTCACACGCGTAATTCCCGTTCCCGTGGGAGTACGGGGATAAAATATATCCTATGTTACTCGTGGATAATGTAGCTTTCGAATGGTGGAAGAATTTTTAAAAACGGTCCAGTAGTTTTTAAGCCTATTCATTACTGTTCTATATTTCGGGCGTGATGCAATGGGTTCTTACAAATAAAATTCAGGGAGACGAGGACTTGTGTATTGTACATAAAGCAGACATGACATGAAGTCTAACCACAGACAATATTTCATTTTTCTTCTTTAAAAACTAAGATCATAGACTATAATATGAAACATGCCCCTTTTTTTTTTTTTTTTTTTTTTTTTTTTTAAAAATTGACAAGTGACATTGACAACTGGGCATAACCTGTTGTTTACAATTTACAAGATTAATGCTGAAATACAAATTACATTTATTATTAACTTATGTTTATCGTTTAAGATGAAGTGATAAGTAAATTATACAATAATAAATTGATTACATCAATACATTTATAAGCAATACACTAGCGTTGTCGTGATGTGAAATTATTTCAATGTAATGTTTAAATTTATTTGAGTGATATTGAATTTAATGTATTACATTGTGAATAAATTATCCTATAAATCAAATTTTTGTGTCTTTTTGAGTAATCTTCCTCTAGAACTATACTTATTTACATTCTCTGAAACATAGTTTCTTTCGTCAGGAGATATTATAATATTAGGCATTACATTTGAGCATGACTGAGGAGGACTAGTTAAAATTAATTCATCTTGATATTCATAGTGATCACAAAGACTTTGACTACAAGACACATCATCATTTACATTGACAAATTCAGGTGACTTTATGACTGACTGATTTGTTACATTTGATTCAGACTGATTGGATTCTATAGATTGATAATTTTCTGATTCAACATTAGATTCTGTATTGCTACAATAAGAATTATTATGAACTTGACTAGGACTTGAGAATGAGTTTGTTTTTCTACGAGTTATTATGTATGTGTAATCCTGACAACCATCATCATCCCTTTCATTTTCAAAAGACTGACTCGATTGTGACTGAAAGTGTGACTGTGTTTTTTGACCATTAAGATCATCAAACTTAATAGATTCTTTATGTTGTTTTTGTTGACAATAATCAGGTCGAATATGTTGAGAATTTCGCCTATATGTTTTACCAAAGTTGTCTTGTATTATAAAAGATCTAGGGAGTTTAGTTTTAGAGATAATTTGACCTTTTGTCCAAATAATGTCTTTCGGATTTTTTTTAAAATAAATGTTATCCTTGACATGAAATTCTTGATAGTTTTTACAACTTTTATTATAATAATTTTTAGTTTTTTGTAAGTTTTTGTCTTTAATGTTGGAATATTCAGCAAATTTAACAATTTTAGGTTTTAATTGACTAATTTGACTTGGTAATTTTGTTCTTAATTGTCTTGACATGAGTAATTGCGAAGGGGAGTACATGTTTGAACCTTGAGAAGTTCTATGTTGTAATAGACCGATGTGGGGATCTGTACCTGATTCCTCACATTTTCTTAAGATATTTTTGACTGTTTTGACTGAGACTTCGGCTAATCCATTTGATCTTGCCATGTATGGACTGCTGACAATGTGTTCAACATCCCATTCATGAAGAAATTGTTTGAATTCTTTTGAGTTATAAGGTGGTCCACCATCACTGACTAATTGTAATGGAATGCCATGTCTTGCAAAAATAGATTTTAAATTATTTATTACAGATGAAGATCTAGTATCATTTTTTAAATTAGCTATCTCAATGTAGTTAGAATAATAGTCTACCACAAGTAAATATTTTTGATTTTTATATTCAAATAGATCAGTAGCTAGTTTTTGCCAGGGGAAAATTGATTTTTCATGTGACCTGAGTGATTCTTTTGATTTATTTAAACTATACATAGCACAAGTTTCACACAGTTTTATTTTGTTTTCTATATCCTGATTTATGTTAGGCCAAAATACAATACCACGAGCTAAATTTTTGGTTTTTTCTATTCCTAAATGTCCTTCATGTAAAGTATTCAAGATTTCAGTTCTCATTGAAGTAGGAATAATGACAGAATTATTCTTAAAAAGTATATTATTTATGACATGAATTTCTTCTTTGACATTCCAATATGGGAGTACTAAACTATCGCATAGGTTTTTTGACTGAGGCCATCCTTGGAAAAAATATTGTTTCAATATTTGTAACTTTATATCATTGTTTGAACATTCTAAAATTTTATCTAATTTTTCTTGAGAAATTGCTAAGTTTGAGGTTAGTAAATTAATATGAATATCCAAGTTTTGTTCAAATTCTTTTAAATTATCATCAAGATTGTTATCATTATCGACTGGTGCTCGAGAAAGAGTGTCTGAAATGTACATTTTTGAGCCTTTAGTATAAGATACTATCAAATCATAAGCTTGCAAAGTAATCATCATTCTTTGAAGTCGTGAAGGTACTTCAGATAATGGTTTTTTAAAAAGTGTGACTAGAGGTTGGTGGTCTGTCTCTACCTGAATTGGTTTTCCATAAACATATTGGTGGAATTTTTTACATCCAAAAACAATTGCATATAGTTCTTTTTCAATTTGTGCATAGTTTTCTTGACATTTGCTTAAAGATTTAGATGAATAAGCAATAGGATTGTTACCATGAAATATGACTGCACCAACTGCACTTTTAGAGGCATCTACTGACATTCTAACAGGTTTATTGACATCATAATGAATAAGAACTGGGGACTTGCAAATAATTGATTTTAATTTATTAAACTGATTTTCATGATTTTGTGTCCAAGACCATAAGTTTTGTTTTTTAAGTAAATCTCTTAAAATACTAGTTTCTTCAGCTAAATTTGGAATGTATTGACCTAAATAATTAATCATACCTAAAAATCTTTGAAGTTCTTTGACATTTTGAGGAGAAGGCATTTTAGTAATTTCTTCTATTTTTGACTTATCTGGTGACACTCCATGTTGGTTAAAAATGTGTCCCACATAACAAATTTCTGAAAGACCAAATTCGCATTTTTGTTTATTAAATTTTAAATTGACTTCAGAAGCACGTTTGAAAACTGACTCAAGCCGTTCATTATGTTCGGTCTCATTTCGTCCATGAACTAAAATATCATCGACAAATATTACAATACCAGGCAAATCACCAAAGAGATCATTCATTACTCTATGAAATATTTCACCGCTAGAAGCTATACCATACGGGAGTCTAAGGAATTTATACCTACCAAAAGGTGTGTTGAATGTACATAAGTCACTGCTCTCTTTATCCAATTTGATAGTCCAGTAGCCAGAGCTTGCGTCTAATTTTGAAAATATTTTACTACTAGTAACTTGTGACCTGAGATCATTAAATGTAGGATAAGGATAATGAGGTCTTTGAATAGCAACATTTAGGTTTCTCGGATCAAGACATACACGCAATGAACCGTTTGTTTTTTCTACTAAAACAATAGAATTAACCCATTTTGTAGGTTTGGTGACCTTTTCAATTATTTTCATCTTTTCCATATTTCCTAATTCAGACTTTAAACGATTTTGAAGAGAAAATGGTATTCTACGAATAGGACATACTTTTGGTTTCACATTTTCGTCGATATCCAAGTGAACTTCATTTGGAAGACATCCTATACCTTCGAATGTATGAGAATATTTGGATACGACACTTTGTACTGACCTGTCACAATCAAGTTGTAGGTTATTTTGAATTTTATAAATTCTTTTGACAATACCAAGTTTTTCACACGTTTTCCAGCCTAGAATTGTTTGGCATTTACAGTCAACTACAATAAAATATATTTTAGTCTTCAGTCCATTCTCAAATTCACATTGTATCACACAGCTACCTAGATTTGGAACTATTTCTCCTGAAAATGAAAAAATCTTATTATTTGTTCTTTGAATATGTATTTTCCTATTAGTCTGAGTCATTATAGAATTAAGTGTGTCTTTAGAAATAACATTAGTATCGGCACCTGTGTCAATTTGGCATTTTGTCAAAATATTATTTAAATTTACATTAATTTTCCACTCATCCTCTCTATTATTACATTTATTATTGTCAGTCAATTTATTAATTATAAAATAATTGTCATTACAAGAAGAGTCATCATAATTAATACAACTTACACTAGATTTTTGTTGTTGACCCTTGTCCTGTCTGTCCTTGTTGAAAAAACAATATTTAGCAAAATGGTTCTGCTTCTTACATATTTTGCACGTTCTTCCTTCCGCTGGGCATTTATAAATGTGAACCTGTCCGCATCTGTTACAAGGCTTTTTCGATACTGAATTGTCACGTCTTTTCACAGAGTTTTGATTATAATCTCTATTATTTGACTTACTTCTCTGTCTATAATTATTGAAATTGTTGAAATTGTTTCTTGACTTTGACCTGCCTCTGTGGTTTATTTTTGACACTTGCTGAACTGATGACATATTTTCTGAAGATTGATGACTTTGTGACTTTGTTATTTTTGTAGACCTTTCTTGAGATAATTCCATACTTTTTGCAATTTTTAAAGCATCCTCAAGTATTAGTTTTTCTTGCTGTAATAATTTTTCTCTTATTTTTGAGTTGTTTATTCCGATAACAAACATATCTTTGACTAAGGAATCTTTTAAGTCGTTGAATTCACATGACTTGGCTAAATTATTCAATATCGTGACGTAGTTATCCAAAGATTCTTCTTGTTGCTGTAATCTTGTAAAGAAACTATACCTTTCCACTGTAATGTTGCTTTGCGGATTGAATTTTTTGTCAAAGTGATTCAGCACATTTTCTATAGTTGTAGATTTTCTATCGATATTTAGGGAATTGAAGACTTCTAATCCATACTCACCAATGAGATTCAAAAATATTGCTATTTGCTTCGTTTCTGACTGTTTCTTTATGTCATTAGCATCGCAGTAAATCTCGAATCTTTGTTTCCAATTTTTCCAATGTTCAGCCATGTTACCATTTTGTCTTGTTAGGGGTTTGACACTGTTACCCAGAAAAATATTGGTCTCCATTCTTCTATTTCCCTGTTGATATCCTCACGATGACACCATGTTCTATATTTCGGGCGTGATGCAATGGGTTCTTACAAATAAAATTCAGGGAGACGAGGACTTGTGTATTGTACATAAAGCAGACATGACATGAAGTCTAACCACAGACAATATTTCATTTTTCTTCTTTAAAAACTAAGATCATAGACTATAATATGAAACAATTACAACCAAACAAACAAACAAACAAAGTTTTCCTCTTTATAATATTAGTGTAGACATATTAGGAAGGTCTCTTGTTGGTGCGGCGACTTCTCGCGTCCGGGCCTGGTACAATCCATGGTCCGGAGCGAGACCGAATGGGAAGCCGTTACCTCTTTCTGCGAAGCAGTCATGTTAGCAAAGGAGGTGGCGAAACGCAAGAGGGAGAGAGCCTCTCGCCCCAGCCGCCGCGGGAAACGCACCGGGCGTCGGGGGCCACGTGGTGGCCACCGGCCACCGTAGACGCGGGCCTGTGGACGGTTAGCTTTAGCTAGCCGTCCGACCGTCTAACGACGACAGGCCGTGTCAACGGCGCGTTCGTGTTCCACGCGCGCCTCAAAGAGATGTCAGCATAATGCCGTTTTCGACATCTGGGGTACCTAACGTTGCCGCAACAAAATATTAAATAACTCGAGAACCATATCACACACAAATTTTGCTATTTACAAATATTTACTACGCAACAAAAGCTAGACCGTATCAATTCATGTATATGGTTGCGGGCTAAACTAGTTTTTGAAAAACGATTTTGCCAGGGGCCAGGATAACATTTCAAACGATAACCAGCAAAATGTGTTTTTCTCAAATTACTTTAAAATTACAATTCACACAAATAATGCTAATATTAAACAAATTTCCCTTCATGATACTCTAATTATTTGTTATGGTCTCACATCCCAAATGCACATTTGGCCAGGGTAACGCACACTGCAATGACGGGGAGAACTAGTGCTTTTCGGTTTCGTTACGGGTCTATTAATCTATTTTTTACCATTCTAAATATTATATAGATTTACACCCTTTAGTATTGTAACTCGGGATAAGTAGCTTCAGCTTAGGAGATGTAAATGGTATGATAATGGTACGCCCGAGCATAAACGCACGTTTATGCTCTGGCGTTCAAAAGGTAGGTATGTGAAAGATTTTTCTGAATCAGATCAGTCATTCCGAAAACTACTTACCTCTTTACACCATACCTACAGATTATAGTCATTGAAATTGCTAGATTGAATGACATAAGAGGCCAATTCCAACTGAGGTTGACTAGACAAAATTAGGTGTGAACAGGAATAAAAATATTGTAATTAGTATTTTTAACATGTAGGTACAACTTTTATTAATGAAAATAGTTTACAAAAAATATTGTTTTCTTCATAATGCATTATAACTACATTATAATGTTATGACTAAAATAATTAGTACCTACTAATTAATTAATCATTTAACATCATGATTTTCACATTAATAATGTTTGTATTTTTAATATGAAATCAGTTTTATATTAATAAATTGACAATAGTAATGCAAGATATCAGAGAAGGCTTTAATTTCATACAAAAACTCGTAAAAAAGCGGTACAATTAAGCAAAATGCAAACTTATTTGAGACTGTTTAAACTTAATACTTAATACATTTTAATTGGTAACTACTGAAATATTGTCAGCATACAACCACTTAAAGATCAACAATGGTGTATTAGGTATATATTTTATTTTAAATTATCACAATAACATTCTAATAAATAACTTACATTAAAAGGAAGACCTTTTCACTTGAAAATAAATTTCATGCTACTAAAGAAACTTGTTCACATCAATTTTAATTAATTATTAAATGTAAGGCACATTTCGAGCACCAACAATCTAATTTATTGTCATCTTCACACCAAATCTGCAGTTTATTATAATATTTGTTGAAGACACCCCTATCTGACAAATGTAAATAGCTATGCAATACACCTTATAACATGATTGAATTAACATAACAATACAAATTATTATTGCCAATAACTCCATAGAACATTTAACAATGAGACACAACTTCAAGAAAAGTTGATCTCTTAAAACAGTACAAAACTACTGGCCGCTCTGATTTTTATCACATAATAAATATTTAATATCTCTTTGCAATATCATTTAGTAGGTATTCCGAACACTTAAAACATGAATTGATTTCAGAATAATATCTAGTCATTATACATTCCATCAAGCAAAAAATCCATTCTTTTATAATGCCTGTTCTTCCAAGCTTCTTGGCCTCGTCTCAAGGCCATATAACCAAGAACTGCAAACATAGGAACTAACAGAATTGATATGACAAGAGGCATTATCATTCCAGGATGGCTATTAGCGTTCTTTACATAGGCTTTTAAATCTTTGTTAGGGTCAGATACCAATGTTCCTCGTGACGGCTTGACTGTCATATTTGCTAGAGTATCATATGATAATAGTAAAGGCTTCTTGTGTATTTCAGTTGTATTTATTTCTTTTCCATCACTGGACAGTTTGGTCAGCAAAGTACTTTTCACCTTGGACTCCACTGTCTTATTTGTGTAAACAGTTAATTGTTTCTTGAAAACATCTGTTTTATTTTGTATTTTAGAAGCAACAGTAGGGCTTTGATTATTCGTTGATACATTATTTTGCTGAGGTTTCAAGTTATCATCTTCGTTATAAACAACTCCTTTTCGAGGTTTTACTTTACTTTTTCCCAATTCAGTGTCTAGGCTCGTAAGAGTCGTAAGTTTGTCTTTGGCTAAAGCCAAAGCTGCACCAGACATTAAGGAACCGCCTTCACTTAGCAATGTTACTTTCGTTTCATTTGACTGATTATCCTTACGAGGTTCAGGCTCAATTAAAGTTTTGTTTATTAACTCCGGTTGACTTACTGTCGTGTTACTGCTGTTAATAAACGGGATGAACAAAACATGACACAATAAAATATAAAAAATCATTTTGTATAAAAGAAAACTATCGAAAATTAAAGTTAAACTTTTTAAAAACTCTTAAACAAGACACAAAAACATTAGAAAGATTACCATACCAAATAGGCAAATTATAAGATTTTGACGTTCACGACATTGTCAGATGTGATGTGACGTGTGACAATAAGGAAGGGACACTTTACCAACCTTAGATTACTTAGTCGATTCTGCATAATGAGTTCACGTCCATCCAAGTCAATTCAAACGTCATTCGTCGATAGAGTTCGTTGTTGACATTTTGACAACTGCGACTTTCAAATGACACAAATTAATTTTGGGCAGAATCAGAAAATGATAATAATTAAATACGTAGTGTAAAGTATCGTGTCTAATAAGAAAGCAATCTAATTACCTTAGAGTATTATGTGTTTTGTTATGAAGTGTGACATGCTACCAAAATGAGGACTCGTAGTAATTCAGGGGTGCGTTTGGATTATTATCAGCGGGTAGTGCACAAGTTAATTTTAGATCACCAGCAGCCTGTTACTGGATTATTTCCCGCAAGCCCACACAATGACCACGCATGGATTAGAGACAACCTGTACTGCATATTGGCAGTATGGGGGCTCTCCATGGCGTTTAAGAAAATTGCCGATCAAGATGAGGATCGTGCCAAAACATACGAATTGGAACAGAGTTGCGTTAAGCTGATGAGAGGTATTTATTTATAGGAACTGTGATTTATGCTTAGAAACCAGCCCGTTGAAGTCTGTGACTTGACATTAGTATTGCCTATCCATGAACTTATAAAAACCTTAATTTGTGATGTTCTCAGGTCTTCTCATGGCAATGATGCAACAAAAAGATAAAGTGGAGAAGTTTAAGAGCACTCAGCACCCATTGGACTCCCTCCACGCCAAGGTTTCCTCCACCACTGGCCGCTCCGTGGTGAAGGACACAGAATGGGGACATCTTCAGATTGATGCCATCTCTCTGTACCTCCTCATTCTTGCACAGATGACTGCATCTGGTCTGCAGATTGTTTTTTCATTAGATGAAGTTTCATTCATCCAGAATTTAGTATTTTACATTGAATCAGCTTATTGCACCCCAGATTATGGAATTTGGGAAAGGGGTGACAAGACCAACCATGGCCTGCCTGAGTTGAATGCTAGCTCTATTGGTATGGCCAAAGCTGCTCTAGAAGCTATGAATGAGTTGGACCTGTTTGGTGCTCGTGGAGGTCCTTCTAGTGTAATCCATGTTTTGGCTGACGAAGCTCAGAAATGCCAGGCTGTGCTGCAATCAATGCTACCAAGAGAATCAAATAGTAAAGAGTTAGATTCTGGCCTACTTTCAATTATAAGCTACCCAGCTTTTGCAGTAGATGATCCACAGTTAATTGCCACAACTAGAGACACTATTGTTACTAAAATGCAAGGAAAATTTGGCTGCAAGAGATTCTTAAGGGATGGTCACAAAACACCAAGAGAGGATCCCAATAGGCTTTACTATGAGCCTTGGGAACTGAGAATGTTTGAAAACATAGAATGTGAGTGGCCTCTATTCTTCTGCTACCTAATATTGGATTATTGCTTCAAAGGTGATAAGAACAATGTGGCCGAGTACACACAGTTGTTGGAAAAGGTAATGATAAGGAAAGATGATGGAATCAAGTTGGTTCCTGAACTGTATTCAGTACCAGCAGATAAGGCTGACTTGGAACAGGCAAACCCAGGGAGTCAAGAACGAATACCACTTGGCCGGTGCCCTTTTATATGGGCTCAATCATTATACATTCTTGGGAAGTTATTGCAAGAGGTAAATCTAATTCCATCCAAATTTTACAGTTTACATTTAATAATGTTATCCTAGTAATGCTTCAACAATGTAATTTTCAGGGATTCCTAGCTGTTGGTGAATTAGATCCTCTCAACAGAAGATTATGTTCAGAGAAAAAGCCCGATGTGGTTGTTCAGATTGTGATACTTGCTGAGACTAATGACATTAGGGACAAATTGATGGAGTATGACCTGCATGTACAGACTATTAGTGAAGTGGCCCCTATTGAAGTCCAACCGGCAAGGGTGCTGAGCCATTTGTACACATATTTAGGTAAGTCATTTAACAAAAAGAAAGATGATAGAATAGACTTACAAGTTGTGGGTTGTAAATTTGCACACAGCCAGACCATTACTTTGTGTAATTTAATTCATCACCAGTGCTCTCAAGTCATCATCATCTATCAAGCCTTTTCTGCTGGCTTCCAGTCTAACTTGATGCAGCTGAATACCCATGTGCCAGGCCTTATAATGCATTGAACATCTATACTATTCATATTATAAAGCAGAAGAGTTTCTTTGTTTGCTTGGTTGAACGCAATGTTGCAAAATCGGGGATTTTTTATTCTTTCGTTTTCTCTCTTATGTGACGCAGACGAAGTTGCGTGGGTCAGCTAGTATAATATAAATTAACAATATACAGCAGCAACTAACAAACAATAAATGATTTTAATGCACTGTTAATTCATCTGTGAATTGTGGATGTGTGTCATTAGAATTAAATTCAATGTCATAGAGTTTAAATTTGTTTAAAAGCCTTGAGGAATGTATTAATAATGCTTGAAATGTTAGTAAGGCTATTGGAGCTATGAAATCATTTACACGTACCTGTAGTACCCGAACGGTTTGGCAGAGGTGGACACTCCAACACCAATTATGTAAATAGGAAGGGCGCCTGTTGATTGCCAACATCTGCTCACAAATCCATAGTCTTACTGACTAGCTGCTACTGAGAAATTTTGGTTGGAAAACACAAAAACTCAGCATTACCTGGAAATCGAACCAAGGACCTCATACTCAACAATTGCGCTTGCGACCAACAAAGCAGTTCATTTATAAATATAACTAGCTAATGCCCGCGGCTTCGCCCGCTTATAAATGTTATAATAAAAAGAACCGCCCTATCCGTTGATGAAAACAGCATAAAAATCAGTATAAAAGACGGGCAGACGCGGCGGAGGACTTTGTTTTATAATATGTAGTGATAGTGATGATTTACCTTATTCAAAATTGCAGGTAGAAATAAGAAATTGGGCTTGTCTGGCAGGAAGTCGCGTGATGTAGGTATCCTCAGCACCAGCAAGCTGTACTCGTTGAATGACCGCATATTTGCCTTTACACCACAGGTACCTACTTCATTTATTTATTCATATATCCATTAAAAATCTTAGAATTTATATCATCAGACATAAGCAATTTCAAATACTCTTTACTTTTTATTTTGCGACGATTTTTATCGCGCACTGGGTTAAGTATCCGTTTTGGTTCGAGAGTTAAAGAAACCAATAGAACACATTAAAAAATCTCTTGAGCTCTTATGTTATCAACCAAGTAGTGTATTAAAAGTCAATGCGCAATAAAAATATCGCTGTTGCAATTGTGAACAAAGTCTGCAGTTGCATAAGTGATTTCCCATATTTTTTCTAATTAAAAGAAGTTGCATTTCATAACTCATTTTTTTTTTGTTTAATTTATTTACTAGTATTCTGATATGACACGTTTCTACATCGCCTCTGACTACGATCTCATGGTTGACACACTCAAAGCAGAAATTAATTTCTTGAAGTCCTCTTGGCAAAACCTTCTTGGGCGACCACTTGTTCTCTTGACCCTGAATCAAATGCACTTAGGTATTGTTTGATTTCTTTATTATTTTGGAAAGTTGCTTGCTGGTTTTGCCCATCCATGTTTATTTGATGTTTAGAATGTTTCATCCACAGTAACATTTACCCTGTAGAATGTTATGCTGGTTTGGTCATTGAAGTATTAGTCTTGGTTAAGGCCAACATTTGTGGTAGTGAATAAATAATTTGTGGAACTTTTGAAGTCATTAGAACAGCCATATTTCATTATTTGCAGTAAATTTACTTCATACATTATTAAATTATTTACTATGTTGTGAATTGTGATTTGTCTACCTATGTTGTCAGTAAAATAATAATAAGATCTTTTTGACACATGGGGCTAGTTGTGTCTGTTGTCATCTAGAAAACCAGTCCAAAACCCTCCTAGAAATTGGCTACAACAAATTTTCTACAATTGGAGAGGCACGCCCAAGCTAAGCTCATTGTAAATGGCGTGACTATAGCTCGTTCCCAATCTGACAAACAAGATCAAGCTATTTTGGTATATAAAATGAAATTAACATATTTTCAACCAATGAAAATGCTTGGTAGCCACACTAGCGCCATTAGTTTTACAGTTACTATCGGAATATGATAAATTAACATTTTGAATGACCCGTTAGTCCAAGTAGTACAAGTATTTTATGTAAGTAATTTAAAGGCCCAAGTTAGCCAAAGTTCACGACAGGGGTGTCGTGAACTTTTTGGATCCTTTAACCCTAGCTGCGTCCACGTCCATTCCCCTAATATATATTAACCTTGCATGGGTGTGGTGTGTCATAGAACTTCGACTACGAAGAGTACTACATGTCCCGAGACCCGGCGCTGCTCGCAAGTACATTTACTGCTAACGTCGCGTTCCTTGGCATGAGCTGGAAACAAATGCTTGGCCGGCCGACGATTACGTTGCTCGCTACGCAGTATTTGTTAGGTAAACAATGATTATTGTCTGTCTCTGGAAAAGGTTTTCTTTGTTTTGTGTGTGGTGGTGTTTGGCGGGTATTAACAAATGAATTTTAGTTTAAACCTAACTACATGTAAATTAAGTTTATTTTTGAAAGACCTCAAACAAATGGAACTAAAAAAATGCAATGGTAAGTCAAGGTTTGTGGAAAATCATTAAGGCTTAAAATGGCAGTCCGTTATTAACCAGCCATAAAACAGTACACAGTACGGAGATTATTGTCATGAAAGTAATTTAGTTTTACACGGACTTCTCCCATTGTTTCATCCTATTTGCGGTGAAACTTGACAACAAAAAATGATATAGCCATACATCATTTACACACAAATATCTTTATAAATAGTTAAGACACCCGTAAAATATTGTACTGTTTAAAATTTTAATAGGTGAGGTGAAGGTTGGTATTTTTCGCAAATACTTACGTCTTACAAAAATGTTATCTTTTAAGTATGGGATGGCCGGGTGTCACATTTAAATGTTATTTAAGTATACAGGGTGTAAACAACCTCATCACGAAGCCGTCAACCAAGCATTCTGTTAACTTTACGCAAAAAATATTGTTGGGAAACGACTTTTACTTTGGGGTGAAAAATCATGTTTGTTGGTAAAACTCAATGCACAAACGCACTCAAAACATTGTGCTGATGGATGAATTCAATAGTACGGGCGTAATGGAGGTGTTTCAAGAAAAAAATCTTACAAAAATACTTGTATTAAAAAAACGACAAATGTTGGAACTTTGGCCCCCAATATCTCCGTAACTAGAAGGTTCCCAGGTATGGTGTAGAACAAAAAAATAATCGCAATGACGGGGAGAACAAGTGCCTTTCGTCTTCGATAATAGGTTTTTACACCCTTTATGTGTACCTACCTAAGCATTAACAGAAAATGGTTTACGGTTTGCTTTGACTAATCCAAACCGCAAACTTCATAACTAACAAAATTCATCTCTCGCTTTCTGAGCTATGACATTTTCATCCTTATTTTCACAGAATAATTCCATTTTTCCATTCATATTTCAGATCAGGGCAAGATCCCGATGGCGATGATTACGACAATGAAGAAACTCAAGTCTGGGTATATTAATGGTACCAGAGTAACTCTCGGGAATCTTGGAGAGTTTTTGAGTACATCTGCCATTACGAACTTAAGTTTCCTTGGGAGTCAGGAGGATGGCTATCCTGACAGTAAGTTTTTGATAATATAAGTCTGTTAGTTCATATTCATAACGGAGATCCTGGGTTTCAATATTTAACAAGACTACGCTGACAATCCACATTCTAAGCAAAATTTTTTTGTAACATCCTTCTCAATATGGTGCAATTGTTTTTTATTTATTTCTTGTGAAGCCTAGAATTCCAAGTTGATATAAGACTTCTAACACATTTTGCTTTACCAACCCACGCTTGGCTCGCGTGGCGCCCTACTCCCACACAGAGAGGCAATTTTCCCAGTCATGGGAGGGTAAATGTTTCGTGTTTCATGTCCGTAGCTCCCCGTCCAAAACGCGTGTATTTCGTTACTGGTTCGAAGATCAATATTGCTATATTTTCATACACTAGTCGAAAAATATAGACATCTTCGTCATCATTATTGACGTATTTTTTTAGCGTATAATATCTTAATAATCGCCCTTATTTGTTTCAGAATTAAACCCGGAAGTACAAACCTACTTAGAAGATCACTTACTGAAGTCATTTAGCAACAAAATCAGCTTTCTACCTCGTCCGGCGGGCGCACGCAATGCTCGTACGTTACGTCGGCGCATGTCTGTGCGCGGCGCTATCAAGAAGACCAGGTCTATCAATGTGGACTGTACGTATGTTAGGCTAATTATTATTAATAACTAAACTAAACTTAAAGTCCTTACTTATAAGGTCGTAAATAAACTTAAAATAACTTTTAGGATGAATTGCTTGATTACTCGCTTTTGAGTATGTCTATCGCACTCGTTGATCTTGTTTCCACGTGTTTAGAGTTGTTTTTTGCTTGTCATGTTAAAATTGTATTTTCGTCACTTCTTGGCCAGCTTCGTACTTTTTGACACCAGCTATAACAGTTAAATATTCGGCTTTTGAATGTTGGATAAAATATAATAGTCCTGAAAATAGCAAATATTAACGCAAAATTACTTTTAGCTGAAACATTGGGCATGGAAGGTGAATCAATAGGTCGTTCGTTGGAACGCAAGCCGTCCTGGCTTGATGTGGACCCTGGCACCTACGGCCGCAGTCCGTCGCCGGAGGATGCCAAGCGAAGAGCTATTACTAAGTAAGTGTTTGAATAGAAAATAAGAAGTACATGTGAATCACCGAACTTTAAGACCTCACGCACACCTTTTACCCGGGCATGAGATGCTACACATTTATGTTCGGTACGGAAAAGTGTTTTGCACTCCAAAGCTGTTCTTTAATTTGTTTTGTCAGTATAACTGGATTTGCACAATTTTATAAATGCCGCCGATTAAACATTTTTAATTTTGTAATTTTTAGGGGAACATCGACAACATCTTTATTGGCTTCCACCCCTACTATTGAAGTGACTAAAGAGAAGTCTCCATCGCCGCCAGAAGGTAAGCATGAATCTTGTCTGTAACAGGATATCATATTTCCAACACCATCTAACATTTTGACCTTCCCATACTCTTATCTCATGAACACATCCGCTGCTGTTGAAGTCCTAAGCATTATTACAGGTAAAGGGTTTTTCTATTAGTAATTTCTCAATCGCAGAAACGTAGTCTAGAACCGCACTGTACCTTCCTGAATCAACCAAAACATTTCCAGCAATCATAAACAAGAACCTAGCTAACATCGTGCGCGCCCGAACGACGTCCGAGACGAACTCGGTGTACGCGGAACAGGAGACGGATGAACTGATCGCCATGCTGAGGGAGACGGAGAGCTTGGACGAGCAGGGAGACATACTGCAGTACCTCGTCGATACGCACGGACTGGACTTTAGTACAGGTATACCTCAAGTCTTCCTATGGCGCACAGACTTGGTCTTTGACTAACATCTAGAAGTTCAAACTCAAGGTTTGCCAACGAGTAATGGAGCGCAGTATACTAGGTGTTAAATTAACGTGTTCGTGTTCGAAACACAATACTGCGCTCCAAATGAAACATAGCTGACGTGGCTCGAAAAGCTGCCCAACTCAAATGGGACTGGGCAGGACACGTCTGCCGCATGCAGCTGACCAACTGTGTGCCAAAGTAGTAGGAAACTGGTGCCCTGACACAGCGAGGTGGGTCGCGGTAGGCCACGAAGGAGATGGCGGAACGGACTGGACAAGTTCTGTCCTAACTGGAAGGAGGACGGCTTCGCGAGAGGTGGAAAGAATGGAGGGAGGCATGTGCCCAGGAGTGGGACAGAGTAGGATAGCAAAAAATATATATATACATCTCAAGTTTGTTTGTGAGTGAGGTAGTCGGAGAGATAACGAAGCCGACAGGCACTTGGTCACCTCATCATTGCGACTTTATCACAAGTTGATTTTTTAAATACATGTTTTTAATGTAAGATTTTTACTTTAAACGCCTCCACGACGGGAAAACCTAAATACTCCGAAATATTTTATTCCGAATTTCGATGTTCCGATTTTCAAAACTCCGAATTTCGATGTTCCGATTTTCAAAACCCCGAATTTCATAATTCCTATCAATTATATTGTCTATTATTAAAATTCACGAAATTCATTTAACCGAAAGTCGTAAATGTGATTTCTTAGTTTTCCGATTTTCATACGGTTGAAGAATCAAATGCTCGAAGGATTTTCGGTCCGAAAAACGACATTCCGATTTTCAATACTTCAAATAAACTAAAAGTGAACATGTTGTGCTACAAAATTGTATGTAACCTAACCTAACCTCAAAGCACTTTATATTCGCCTAAAAAGCGTAGTCGTCGGATCCTCGTTTCGCGGGGCTGCTATTTCTGTCAGCAGGGTTTAAAGGAACCTAACTAACCTAACGTGGGGGTGCCCCACGTCCCGATTATGGGGCAGAGATACTTCCGTCGCATGCATTTCACAATATTACGGTTTCACTTCGATAGATTATAATCTACCGAAAAATAATGCGTTTTATTGTAAGTAGTATGTTCAGTTGACAATATTTCGAGAGTTTACAATCTCGCTACATTACATTCTAACTTGTATGACAAATTATTTTACAGTGACAAATATATTCGGAATTCTGAACCATTCGGAATGATTAAAATCGATATTTTGAAAATCGGATTTTTGACTTTCGGATTTTTTTTTTCCAATTAATGTAGTGTACCCCTCCACGACCCTCGTACTATTCAATCCATTCAATGTTTTCAATGCATTGAACCCCGCCAGAAAACGTATTTTTCACCCCCAAAAATAATTTGTTTCCCAGTAATATTTTTTACGTAAAGATACCGTAAAATGGGGGGAATAGGGATCCAGGGGTGAATAGAAACAAAACTTTGGAATGGATTTTAAAGTTGAATTCACATGATATGGTACCAACAAGTACGCTATTGTGTCAACTAAAGGTACCTTGTTGGCAATATACAATATAAGTTCAGCGATAAAATCCCTTCCAAAATATTGTTTCTATTCACCCCTGGATCCCTATTCTCCCCATTTTACCGGTACTTAGTGTGATGATCATAATGCTTGGTTGGCAGCTTCGTAGAGGGTCCGTTTATATTCTTTGAACAGTGGTGCTGAAATCTGTACCGGTTTTCAAACCTATGATATACAGCAAGCAAGTCCGGGCCGTTACAACTAGACCACCATAGTTATTACAGTAAGCGCCAAAAACTAAAAAGAAGCGCATACAAAATACTTCTCTTCTAACGTAACTTCTAATTGTCTAGACTCTAGACTCTCTTCATAATAATGATTTCCCGCAGGTCTGCAAGAAAACGGTAAAACGGTCACTGTAAAAGACCTCCTAAAAGTCCTTTACGAGAAGGCATGCACCCAAAAGCTGTGGGGCCTCGTACGTCACACAGCTGGCATGCTCGGCAAGAGAGTGGAGGACCTCGCTAAGGCGGTCACAGACTTGCTGGTGCGACAGAAACAGATCACAGTGGGCATGCCGCCTCACAACGAGCATACGATCACGGCGCCGCTACCCGAGAATGAACTGAGACAGTTGATACATCAGGTATGTTGATGACTTCCTATTGTGTTGTCCTGTGAAGGTTTTGTCAGTTTCTGCTTGAATTTAGGAGCTGAATGTATTTGTGTGAGTAAGGAACGACTTTAGCACCGGTACTTGCGTAATTATGAATGAGATACGTACTATGTATCTGTAGAATTTTGGCAGAACTGCCCTGTGCCTCGGAAAGCACGTGCAACAAACAGTCAGTCCTAGATACTTGATCTTTCGCCGATCGTATCGGATTGCTGTGCCATCAGACTATGAAAATGTGGAGGGAAAGTGCACCTGCGTTTGTACTATAATATCATGGGTCTCGATGGCTCGTTTCCGCTGTGACTGAAAACGGTAAAATAAACAATTAATAATATACTCACAGAACTGTTTAAATAGGTTCATTTGAGCCGTTCCATACAAATACGTTCAGTTCCTTAGCAGAAAATAATGCGAGACGTGTATGAGTCCAAATAAATCATGCCTTAACTATAATATTGACATAATAAAGCTTTAATATTTGTTGCATGCAGTCATTTCGCCATGAAACTCAGGGGAATGAACAGAAAAAGGTAATAAAAAAACTGTTAATATAAAAATGACTAACGTTCATACCTATTTCTCTTATCATCGTAACTTTGTAAATGCTCATTAATTTTTGTTATAAAATTCACGGAATTACTATTTCAGAATTGCATTAATAACTGCATGTGAATTGCTGTTGATGGTGTAATGCTTAATTTCGCCATGGGATATTTTTTTAGCAATGTTTCGTGACGATGCGAAATAGGAACATCTAATGCTTAACTGAACCAATGCCTAAGGAAGCTATGGGAGGGATGTGGCCACATGAATGAGCTAGGGAGCTCATTCATCCTAAGGTTTATAACAGACAGAGCGCAAGCGGCGTCGGTTGCGTGATTCGATGCCCATAGATTTGCGCGATAGTGTTCACTATTCTATGTGCGCCGGTCGCACGCTCGACCGGCGAAAAATTCGTGCGGAGCATGCAGCGTGCGCCGGTTGATGCGAAACCCATAACTTCTTAGGGTTCTTTCTTACGAACAGCACGTTGCCAACGCCAGATAAACTGCAGCTATCGCCACCTTTCGACGACGCGTCGACGGCTGCCGCCGAAGCGTTAACGTCTGCCGTCGACGAGTGGCGACGCTTGCAGTTGTAGCATGCCGCGTAAATATGTGTCGACGCACGCGACCGGCGCCGGTCGCTCTCAGAAAATAGCCTTATGAGTTTCAATACCCCTCCCGCACCACACAGTTAACGCATATGTCACCGTAAAATTGTCAAACACGTTAGATTATAATCTCTCTAGCGATATTGTAAACTCTCTAAATATTGTCAACTGAATATACGGAAGTATCTCTGCCCCCATAATCAGAACTTGCGGCACCCGTTAGGTTCCTTTAAACCCTGCACTTGGAAATAGCCGCGAAGCGGAGCTCCGTCGACTACGCTTTTTAGGGGAATATAAAGTGTTTTAAGGTTAGGTTATATTATAAATAAATATAAATATCACTGGACATTAACACACAGCGATACCTAATGCCACACTAAATAAAGCTTGTGTCGTGGACACTAGATAGTTGATATACTACATAAATACTTTTTTGGTTTGTAAATATATACTTATTATACATATAAACAATATATAATATATTAATCGGTATTTCTCAGGAATTATCTTTCCATGAGAGTGGTACTATTGGGCAAGGGGGACCCCTCCTTCCCTCCACACCGCATGAGTTGACTACCATCGCATGCATTTTACGTAAAATAATGCGTTTTATTGTAAGCAGTATGTTCAGTTGACTGTTTGTTGAGAGTTTACAATCTCTGTAGTTATTTTACAATCTAACGTGTTTAACAATTTTACGGTGGCACATACACCGACTCAGTTAACCGTAAGCAGTACTTGCGGCAAGCAAAACAGTTTGTTCATAGTGAACAAGGCTTATTACTTTTTCGAAAACACTTTGCCGATGGCAAAAAGTGTCTATTTGTGGAATTGTTATTGATGAAGCTACCACTTAAGCTGTTACGAAAATATGGTTGCAACAGATAATCTGACATACAATGACATTGGGGACAGGATGGGGATGGCAACTATGAAACTAATGGCCCAAGCATAGCTGGTTCCAAGCATCGTCATTGGTCATTTATTTCAAAATACGAGTACCTTGACCTAGACTATTGGTTAGAAGACGACCTAGCTATGGTCGCGCAATCTACAATTAGCTTTTGACGGTCTCCCCATTAAGTGCCATTGCTTGAATTCATAATCTCAGGAAACCACAAAAATGTAGTCAACCATCTACTTTAGCGTTGTTTTTCTTAGTTTATTAGTGAGTGATGTGTGATAAAAGGTTTTTTGCCAACGGAATTTCGTATCTTGTGTGAAATTAAGTTTGGTGTTCCAAAACGTATTAAGTATCTTATATTCTGAATTCAAATCGTAGAAGATTGGACTATGGGCATGCAGTCCCTCCAAACTTATAATAACGAGAATATAGGTTAATTTAGAGGTAAAATAAACTGTAAATGGACTGAGTAAGAGTCAATTTCCACCAAGCGGTAAAAAATTCTCTCACTTTTTGGTGTCACCGAGTAAAAGGAGTGTATCACAATTGCTTTCAAAGTATCGTGCATGCTCGAGAAGAAACCAGGAGACGCTTTGTCTGCATCGAATTTAATACATAAAGTCAGTACAAATACAGTCCTTTATTCAGTGACATCAAAAAAGTGGATTTCCACTTGATAGAAATTGCCCTAAAACATGCCTGCTTGTTGTTGTGCACAGGCGTACGGCGACGACGAGAGCACGGCCATGTTGACTCAGGAGCTGCTGGTCTACCTTGCCATGTTCATCCGTACTGAGCCGCAACTGTTCCTCGAGATGTTGCGCCTGCGTGTCGGACTTATTATACAGGTAGATATTTGTTTAAAAAAAGAACTAAAATATATTTATTTGGCATACGCCACAAGTCCACACACCACAGTTTAAAAAAAGAAAAAAAACTTAACAATAAAGAAGGAAGTCTCCTCCCAGGTCGATAGCTGCTAAACATGTCTAGAGATTCGCATAAGACTGAGAGATTTGTATGGAAAATGAGGAGTCCTTTGCTCAACAGCGGAACACAATTCATAGTGTTAGCAAGGAACTACAAGTTTCCATTTCACTACATACTTAGAATAAAGTTAGCCTAACCAAATGAAAATCTTATTTTTGGGAAATAGTAAGCAAAAACAGTAGCATTGATTCGTTTTAAACAACGGGGAGATGTCTGTTACCTCCCCTGCATACAACAAGGAGACAAAAGATGTAAAGTCTAAGTTACTGAAATTTTAAGTGATTTGATGGGTTTTTGTACAGGTAATGGCCACAGAGTTATCACGAACATTGTCGTGTGACGGCGAAGAGGCGTCTGAACATTTGTTGAATCTATCGCCTTTTGAGATGAAGAATCTACTGCACCATATACTCAGCGGGAAGGAATTTGCTATAAATAGTGGTAAATATTATTTATTTTATTTATTTATTAGAACTTCACTGAGTAAGAATAAAACAATATCTTCATTTTAGTTAGTAGTAAGTAGTAATAAATATGATTACACACGATAATACACAAGAATGTGTGAAAAAGGTACCTAAGGACCTTAAAGAAAAGTAATTTGGAATTCCCGATTTTCGTTATTAAATGTATTTTAATCGGGAAATTATCTGCAAATGTTTCCTTTTTACAGCTGCAACCCCTTCAATTTTAACAAAGGGAAAAGTCAGTAAGGGTAAAGGCGAGTGTTTCTGTGAGAGCAGACTTTTGCTTATGTTTATGTCCAAATGCACCCCGTTGTACCCTTGTGTATACGTCCCTTAGCACACGGTTTTGTATTCAAAGTGTGTAACTGTGCCGGTCCCAAATACGTTTATTAATGCCCCAAGTTTCATACGCTTATTTACTTTACGATTTTTAGACAATTATTGCAAAGAGTCTCTAACGAAAAAATCGTTCGTCATTGTCGTTTGTGGTTTTCTACATTATCGATCTGTATAATTTTCATATTCAATGGGATTACATGAATACAGAGGGTTGTATTGATGATTGATTTTAATTATTATAATTCAGTAAAGCCATATTTGTTACGGTTGCGAATCACATTTTGAATCTAGATACAGCCTTAGGGCGATTGTGCACTACAAGGAATTTTACTGTCCGAACATCCGACTTTTTACGGTCCGAAGTGGCATGAAAAAAACGGATGATTGGCTTGTGCACTTGTCCGTCTTTTCTCGGATGATACGCCTCAGTTTAGGGTAGCTCTGTCTTTGAAACACGCGCACCCTCCTTCCCCGCGCCCGCCCCGCCTGCTCATGAAAACGGACGTAGTGCACAAGTATTTAAAGCATATTTTTCATTGCTGTCATTTCGGACCGGAAAAAACCGTTCCGGAATGGGGAAAAGTAAAATGTCGGACGGTAAAATTACGTATAGTGCACAAACTAGTATATATATTATATGGCGTGCCATATCGGACCGTAAAAAATCGGACTGCCGGACAGTAAAATTCCTTGTAGTGCACAATCGCCCTTACAATGAGCTGCAAATTGCAAAAAACGTAAGAAAACTCTTATTTCGCGGAATACCCCAGTGCTTCCACGGTAGGGTCAGTTCACATCGATACGCGACGCGAAACGGAGCGGCGCGGCGCTGCGCGCACTTTTTTAGAGAGCGCCTTAAAATATAACTTTATTTGCTAAGTACACGAAAAGGTCACGTTTCATTGTGAGAATTCAGAATACGTTGCACAATGCAGCGCTGCGCTGCGAAATCACTTGCTTTTTCCAATACCGTCGCGCCGCGTCGCGTCTTGGTGTGAACTGACGCTTATTAACATCATATCAGCCGAAGGACGTCCACTACCGAACAGAGGCCTTCTCCAAACGTCATCACATTGACCGGACCTGTACAGTCCTGTAGACTCCTGTGGCCTTCACCAAGTCATCAGTCCACTTTTTGGGCAGCTTCAAATCCGTATAAAATCGTTTCAAATGGTCTTGCGTAGCTACATGTTAGGAATTGGATTCATTGAAAATCTGTATTAGCCTGAGACTGGATTTATAATATTTTTATTTTATTTTATAATTTGCAAATATTTTGCGAAATTTGTTTTTCCTGTGACCTTTTTCTGTAAATAATATGTATGTTTTTATTTACAACCATTACTTATATCTGTCACCGAAAAATTGTGAAATACGTTATATTGTAATATCTCTAGCGATATTGTAAAAACTCGAAATATTGTCAAATGCACAAGTATGTAAGTAAGCTACTGCTTGCAACAAAACGCATTATTTTTCGTGAAATGCATGCGATGGTAGTCAACTCACGCGGTGGTGAGGGAAGGAGGGGTCCCCCTTGCCCAGTGGTACAACTCATGAAAAGATATTGTACGGGGGGGGGGGGTGCCCCAAGTCCCGATTATGGGGGCAGAGATACTTCCGTATGTTCAGTTGACAATAATTCGAGAGTTTACAATATCGCTAGAGAGAAACACCTTATATTGTAATATAACGTGTTTGACAATTTTACGGTGACATATCCATTAATGTTCGTGTCCCAATTAACTTTTATTTGGAAGCTTGCATGATGCAGCTATGTTTGGTGTACAGTCGTCGTTCAGTATTGAAATATTCCATTTTGTTTACAGTTGGTCGCGGTAACTTCTCCATAGTGAGCAACAAGTCCCATAGATATGGTAAAAAGTCACAAATTGTTCTGGAAGGACAAACTCTACAGGGCGGTATTGAAGAATGTAAGTATGGAATAGAATGTTCTTTATTATGTACACCCAAGTAATATTCATAAAAGAAAACAATAACAGGGTAAGGTAGGACAAGTATACACCTATAATTTAATATTAATTTTGATATGAGTGACGTGTAAAACAAAAGAATACCTTTACAGAGGCTTTAGAAGCTAATGAGCGAGAACACTAACACTTTGGATTATACACTTCCTAGCGGCCTATTATACCTATAGTCTTTTTAAAAGTTTTTTACTACTTTTCAGTTACACCTTTTATTTAAAAATCTTACTGACAGTCAATAATAATGGTTGCCTAGCATCAGTAGCATCTCATTAAAAAGTAGAGTGACACAAAACGCTAAGAACACAAAGCATAACACGTACACGCCTCATCATTACACAAGACACACACGTAAACACCAACGAGCGGCCAGTGCCAGCGGCAGAAGCAGCAACAGCCGAAGCTAGCCTACAACCAGCGCCCACCGCCATGCCCATCACGGAATTCCTGGCATGTGGAGGAGATGGAGTCCCAGGTGTCAGGCTGAGAGGTGTCGCTCTGTTCATGAACAGAGACACAGAAAAGCTAGGCATAAGCTTCTGCATAGGTTCAAGCCGAGCTGGAGCCCGTATCCCTATCTCACCAGGCCTTGCCGCCTTAATTAACGGAAGCACCACCAAAACGAGCATGAAAGGCAGTAAGTACGCTACACTGCCTCAAGTGGAAGTAGCCACCCACCGATGCCGTCTAGTGCGATTCAAAGGAAAGACGATCGCACTACTCGAGTGGCAGGAGGAGACTTCATTTGCTCAGGCAAGCTCATTGCTTCAAAAGATCAGGGATTACGGAGAACACATGCCAGTCACAGCCCGCACAATAAGCGTTGACGCGATGAAGGTCGGAGGAGAGAGAGGAGACGTCGCAGACCGCTTCGGCTGCTTAAAAGCCTCGGAACAACATGAGGTAGTCGTCTATGAGGACAGAGGGGAAACTTTAAGTTTCCTGAAAGCCCCCAGAGACCCAACAGCCATCGCGACGAGCTCCACAACTAGCACGACCACACAAAGCGGATCAGAGAGGGCTCAGCAGAAGGCAGCCGCCGAAAAAGCTGCAAAGGAGCAGAGTGCCCCCATCAGCCCAGAGGACCAAGCCAGGTCGAGGAGTCGCCTGAAAGCCTTCGGTACTTTTCTGAAAGCACTGCTCCCAAGCACCAGCCGCGCATCACTGGCCGAGAAACAAGAAGCAGCAGTGGAGAGGTTCTTCAGGAAGGCACCATCAGAACCAACCCAATGGAAGCCCACACCAACGAGAGCAGATAAAGGACAGGTCAGCCCGCCTGTCCTCGCAATGAACTCGGGCACCACAGATCACGTGAAGAGCGCTTTCCTTGAGTACGTAGCAATCGTGAGGGCGACCGGAGAGGTCAACCTCATGACATGCAGGAAGATCCTGCAGACCTTTCAAAGGAACACAGAAGGACTGCTAAAGGTACTACTCAAGGAGGCAGAGGCAGCGGTGTACGACAACGTTAAATCCCAAGTCATCAAAGGGGAAATGACAGGGTCGTACATGGCAGCCTACAGCGCAAAAAATGGTTTTGTGGTCCTTGACGAGGAGGAAACGGAACGCGTGGGAAAAATAACATTCAGAACCCCAAATGACGACCCAATAGTGGTTACCGCCAAATGTACCAAGATTATGCTGGACGATAAGATCCTTGAAATGGCACAGTCCATTTCAGGGATCCCGGACAACACAGCATCTCAGGGAAATTGGACGGTGCCCAATATCAGGTGGGTAAACGGAGTTCCCGGTTGCGGCAAGACAACCTGGGTGGTGAAACACTTCGATGAGGAGAATGACGTTGTCGCCACCACGACGACCGAAGCTGCCAAAGACCTCAGAGAGAAGCTCGCGCACCGCTTAGGAGACCGAGTAAAGACAAAGGTGCGCACTATGGCCTCAATCTTAGCCAACGGGTTCAAGAAAGAAGAGAAATGCTACCGCCTAACGGTGGACGAGGCTCTTATGAACCATTTTGGGGCCATAGTAATGGCAGTCAAGTTGTCAGGAGCGAGCGAGGTTGTCCTCATCGGAGACATAAACCAGCTACCATTTCTGGACAGAGAGAACCTTTTCGAGCTAAGGTATACCCGTCCAAATCTGGTGGCTGGCATCACCCAGGAGCTGCTCTGCACACACCGCAATCCAATGGATGTGGCATTTGCGTTGAGCGAGATATACTCCGGTATATACTCCTCCAAGCTGTCGCTGTCGCGGGTCCACTCACTGAGCGTGAAAGGTTACACAGGAGCGCAAATACCGAGCACCGCCCAAAACACCCTATTTCTGGTTCATACGCAAGAAGAGAAAGCTGTTCTCATCAGCCAGGGATACGGCTCCGGCGAAGGGTCGCGCACGCTAACCATCCACGAGGCCCAGGGTCTTACGCCACTGGCCGCTTTGCAAAGAGAGCGATGGATGCGCCAACTAAAACGGTCGTTGAGTACAACCTGAAGACGGCCATGCAGCATCGAGACACAGTCGTTGTGGAAGCTTTGCTCAGGCTAGCGAAGTCCCTGATCAGACGACGTAACTAACAAAAAACCCCCATCCTAACCCCAAAACCCAAAGCCAATACATCCCACTCCCAAACAACTCTGTTACCAAAAAGAGAATGTAAAACTGCATGGCAAGGTGAGTCTGTCATACTCACGTAAAAACAGTGCCGATGGTGGCGCTGCACATCCGGTCGCTAAGTTCCCTACAAAATGGTTGAGCTAAGCGGCGCGGATGTGCAGGTCATGTCCGTGAACGGGTGCCGACGGTTGCTGCCGGTCGACTCACATTGCCATGCAGTTATGAAACAGCTTGGTGTAGATTTTTGTTAATTTTGTTAATTTTAATTAGTAATTAAATATAAATATATATATATGTATTTGATGGACTCACGTAGATCATAAGTTACTAATAATAAGCTTAGTTTAATGTAATGTAACGTGTCCAATGATGGAGCACGATCGTAGTTTTAATTATTTCTAAATCAATTAAACAATACATAAAATGTAAATAAGAGCGCGGACCTCCACGTCTGCGGTAGAAAACTAACTAAAAAAAAAAAAAAAAAAAAACGCTAAGAAGTCTTCATGCGTCAATGCCAGACACCATAACAAATGTAATTATTTAACTTTTAATATTGTTACATCAGGCCTACTAGAACATTCCTACATTCGAGAAAGCACGTGGTTACAGTATGTGTACGTTGGAATTTCGAGTGATTTCCATTATTATTAGTTTTAAAGTTAGGTAGGTAGAAACTCGCGACCTATTTATAAAAAGACATTAGAATTTCGATCGTACGCCTAGGGCATACGGTTTATATTTGTTTGTTGTGTACAAGTAGCTTATACCTACTACTTTTATTACCTACCTACCTACTTACCTGCTATTCTTTTGTTAGTGTTTTTATGACCCTCTAGAATTTTCGTGGTTATTCTGGTGTGTCTGTTGGCGAGTATAAATACATCCCGCAGGCCCGCGACCGTCAGTCTCCCCGACCCTTGCTCGAGCCAGCGCGCGATACTGAGCCTGTAGTAATAAAACAGTTCCTAAATAAAGACAACCAGATCCAGCCTGTCCCATTGCTGCCCCCAGCGACGCCCTAAGCCGAGGTTCGTACCCCACAAGGGGTGCCCTTAGAGCGCTGTCGCTTAATTTATTGTCATTTTCGCCCTGGCTGGAGGCCTTAAATTCAAGGCATCCCCAGGACTTGCCCGGTTAAGCAGAAGCCAGTCTTCCTAGACTGAACTGCGAGATGACCTACACAAAAAAAAAACGCGACCGTCACTCTTGTTTTCACACAGCGAAGCTAATCGAAGTGAACTTGTAGTGCGATATCTAAGCGAATAGTGAACAGTAGTGTATTTGTGATTAAGTTTGAATTGTTTTGTGATGAATAAAGTTATTGTGTTGTTTAATCGGTAGTAATTAATTTATCTCATACCCAGCTCGTAACAATATTAATTAGTACATTATGGTACAAGTGTGTAATGTTGGTGATTACCGCTGAGGCGCTATTGAGACCCGAGGACGGTAATCATCAACACACACGTGTATCATACGACGTTTTTCAACACACTTGAGAATAAAATAATACTAAAATAGATAATTGTCCTTGGAGTTTTCAGGTAGTAAACTTTCGATAACGTTAAGGGCTGCACATCTTATATCGGGCGGTGTACAAAATAAATCATTTTCTTCATAACTAGTACTTGTAGACATTTGAATTAATAAATAACTATAATTTCAACAGTGAAAACGAGTTGTGATTTTTTTTTCGCAATGGCGGGAATAATTAATCCGTTTTCCTATGCGCGCGCATCTAACAATGGCGATCGGCCATAGACTAAAAGAATGAGGTTTCTTTTTTTTGGCTTTTCGCGGATAGCGTTTTATCCACGTACGAAATGGGGAATTCAAAGTTTTATTTAATACAGAGAAAACAAAAGTTACATTTGAGTGAAAGTTTTATTTATTAAAAACTTTTAAGTTGAAATTATCTATGTAGATACGAAGTTGCATGAAATGAGCAAGCAATAGGTACATTAATTATTACTATTACTATATTAGTACTATTGAACACGATCTTTTTTGTATCGAAACTTTTTTAAGAACAAAGCAATTCAACCAATAAAAAAAAAAAACCCTATAACTCACTTGTGAATAATAGCAATGAAAAAGTCACAGTTTGATTACAGGTATCATTATGTGCCTAATTGCGGTGAAATTAGAGCCACTTTATGAGCAAGTGTGTTGAAAAAATAATTATTTAACTATTTAATAAGTTTCTCGAAAAATGGTTCAGTAAGGCTTAGTTTTTCTTATTGTTTCGAGCTAGGCTGGGTATGAGATAAATTAATTACTACCGATTGAACAACAAAAAAAACTAACAAAAGAATACAAAAGGAATTGTAGGCAAAAAAAGATAATAAACTACTACAAAATAAAGAAATAGGTACTTTATGCCCTCGGAGTACGGTCCAAATTACAGTAACAATTCCATTTTTTTTTAATAAAGGTCGCGAATTTGTACCTATTTGACTTCAAAACTAATAATAATGGAAAGCGCTCGCAGTCTCCGACACAAACACACTGTAGTCACTTACGAACATTCTCGTAGGTCCGATGTAACAATATGCTGTACTTTTTCTCTATGGCTAAGTAACAATAAACTATAGTATTTAGAAATGCATGTGTCTAATGAGCAGCCACTTTGCATCCGTGAAGTGCAATTAATTAATCTTCCGAAGTGGAACTAGACTGGCCACGTCTGCCGCATGCCCAATGAGCTGTGGGACAAAATAGCCACTTTCTGGAGCCCTTTTTTTATTTATTTTTTAGGATGGGAAATCATCAAATGAGTTCTCCCACTCTGGGCAGAGCGGGAGGGAGTGTCAGACTCTTACTGACTAAAACCCATCCATGTTCCATCTTCGCCCTTTATGTTCCGGGGCCGCGGTATCTCTTTCGAACAGGCCTGCAACCCCGGCAGACTTTCTGGAGCCCTGACACAGCCAGAAAGCGTCGCGGCAGACCTCGTAGCGCTACTAAGCGCCAGCGCTATATAAGATGGCGGGACGAACTGGACAAGACAAAACCAACGACAAGTGATCCACATTGGCCCTGGATAGAAACAACTGGAAGTCATTGGGAGAGACCTTTGCCCAGCAGTGGCATGACACGCTAACAGTATGAGTTTTATACTTTAACAAGAGACAAGGGTATTCATGATAGAGGCAAAAATATATTGTTTATAGGCCATATTTAACTGCTTTAGTGAATATTCTTATTAAGACGTGTGTTCTGTTTGCTTAGCACCTGCAACTGAGCCGGATCGCCAAGGCCAATGGCTTCGTCGGCGACGACTCGATGGAGCCCTCAACAGAGTGCCAAGGGACTTCTATCCGCGCGTATGGGCAGTTTTGGAAAGAGTATGTATCATTTATTTCCATACGGCTTTCAAAGCTTGGATAAATATACAGGGTGACTGGCTCTGGACCCGCCATAGCAAATTCGCATATAGAGGAGGTAATTTTCTAATTAGGTACTGAACCGTACTTTCCGTAAACAAAGTTTTATAGTTTAGGAGATATGTCAATTTTTATACTTTATTGAAATTTTTCCAAAATTTGACCTTCAAGCATTCATAACATTTTTTGCTTGATTTTTGAGGGTTTTTTTAGTACCTGATGGTAGTCATAAACATTGCTGATTAAAATACTTCGGAACTTCCCTCAAACTAGGGTAAAAAAATAATATAGTACGCTTTTTAAAGAAAATAATGCCAAATAAAAATCATTACGATCAAATTCAACCTCAAATAAAAAAAAAAGCTACGGTGTTTCAATAATTAATTTTTATCAATTTTTTTTCTCTAGTTTATAACCTTTCCAACCTTACCAAATTTGTATTTAAAAAGTTAGTTTAAAAAAAACAATTCAGTATAGGTTTATTGAGGCTAACTGTGCAAAGTATTTTTTGCAAGTTTTATGACTAGAAGGGTAGAAATTCTTAGTGGATTTACATTTTATATTATTCAATAAAATACTTTTACAATTTAAAATTGAAAAGATATCGGGAAGCAAAATCAAAAATTAAAGATTCTGCTCGAATTGCTACCCGCGATTTCTGATACATGGCCCCAGACGTAAAAGAATCAAGTGCAATGAAGATATCCCAATATCTTTTCCTATATTTTTTCAGTTTTACGTTCTAAAAGAAAATAATAAAAAATGTAAATCCACTAAGAATTTCTACCTTCCCAGTCATACATTTTTAAATGCAAATTTGGTACTGTTGGAAAGGTAAACTAGAGAACAAATTTTGATAAAAACTAATTATTTAAACACCGTAGCTTTTTTTTATTTGAGGTTGAATTTGATTGTAATTAATTTTATTTGGCATTATTTTCTTTAAAAAGCGTAGGTACTATATTATTTTTTACCCTAGTTTGAAGGAAGTTCCGAGGTATTTTAATCACCAATGTTTATGACTACCATAAAATATTTAAAAAATCCCCCTATTATCAAGCAAAAAAAAGACATGAATGCTTGAAGGTCAAATTTTTGAAAATTTTCAATAAAGTATAAAAATTGACCTATCTCCTAAACTATAAAATTTTGTTTACGGAAAGTACAGTACCTAATTAGAAAATGACCTCCTCTATATGCGAATTTGCTATGGCGGGTCCAGAGCCAGTCACTCTGTATTGTCCGCAGATTGTCAAACTAATGACAAATAATTTGATTGGCTGTTGTAATTATAGTCAGCAGATTTTTCACCTTTTTTACTGATTTCTCTCTTTTGCCCGATAATATATTCTCGATATTTAAATCGATAAGTAACCCAATAATTATTTATTCCAGTGCCAAGGCCTAGTAATTCAAGGCAAGATCCTACAACCGAACTTAACCCAAGAGATGACATCAGGAGAGCTCAAATTCGCCCTCGCAGTGGAAACAGTACTGAACTCGATCCCTCAGCCAGAGTACCGACAACTGGTGGTCGAAGCTCTCATGGTGTTGACACTCGTCGTTGAATATAAGGCAGTGGCACATTTAGGCGGGACGATCGAAGTTGAGAGTCTGGTTCACAGGGCGAACCTGATTTTCTTAGATGATCAGGTGAATTGGTTTTCATATCATTGATATTATTAAAAAGTATCTATGTAGTATATCAACTATCTGGTGTTCATGACGCCTTGCTTAGTGTGCCACTAGATAGCGCTGTGTGTAATGTCCAGCGATATTTATTTATTTATTAATTCGAACATTGTTTACCACCCAATTTGATGTCTCAGTTTTAAATTATCAACCGCAAGTCATTTATTGAAATCATCATCGGCGATAAGAATCTCCTGCGCATGCTGTTATTCAATTCTCTACGTATTGCACGATAAAACTAGGTTGAATCAATCTTCACAGATGCAAAACTTGAACATTTACACTTCGTTCGCTAAAATGAAACTTGTCATGTCCCCAGATGCGCTGCAACGGCGACGCGACGCTATGCTGCGCGAAGGAGGGCGCTTCTAGCGGCGCGGGCGCGCTGCTGTGCGGCGGCGCGGCCGGCGTGTGCCAACATCTGTACGACAGCGCGCCGAGCGGCTCCTACGGGACCATGACGTACCTCGCGCGCGCCGTCGCCGCGCTGCTCGCCGACACCATGCCGCTAGACGAGCCCATAGAGTGCACCATCACTTAGTTCTTAGGACTACGATCTGATATGGGGGAGGTCACTCGAACCTCATTTTATATGGCATATCCATTTCCCAATTTAATAACTAATGAAGATGGTTGAAGACAGGCATTAGTTTCACAGCTACCTTCCCCATTGGCAGTATTGTCTATCTGGCTAGTCTACTAGTAGTTTCGATGGAAAAGCTATGTTCGATAAACAACGACAGTAAAAACAGGAATACTGCTCGACGCCTGGCAGTACGACTTCGAAGCAGTTTCCTGATAGGGATTTGAGTGTTTTTTTGGTAAAAATACCTAGCGAGAGAGCAGAATACGCATTAGAAAAATCGCTAGCGGTACATTTTAATGTATATGTATCCTGATGTCTTCCCTGTAATCCCAACCTCCAATCTCGAACCTTCTTGGATATTCCCCTGCAGGGCAGGTCTTGCTACTCTTCTTCCCCTTCTCTCTATGTAGTTCGAAATATTTAGCCTTATACTAATTTATTCCTTTCCTCATAACCTCGAAAGGTTGTTGTTCAACATTGTAATATGCATACAACTATCTATATCTATCATGGGGTTTAGGTTTCCGCACTAAGTCCTTGAAGTGGACCATTGTGTGTGATGCATACCACTTCACTACATATTATATCCTACATTATCTGTGCGCACACCTGTGTCGACTAAGTATCTAAAGATGGACTATAAACTACACCCACAATGACACACTTGCAACTAAGTCTCATAGTCAGGATTGACTAAAAACTACTCTAACTGAAAAAAAAAGACTCAAATGACCAAACTGGTGTGCGCAACGTCTAATAAAATCCCTGTTTAAATATGTAGCCTAGGTTGTGTGGCATCTTGCCATATTCTTTATAAGCAATATTGTATTGAATCAATCTCAGGTAGTCTTAATAAGTGTATTAAAACAATGAAATCCCTACTTTATAAGCCAAATCAGTTATTAAAATAGATTCTATTTTGTATAACATGCAATTTAAATAATTGCAATTATGTGTACTGTTTTATATAATATTTTCTCTACATAAAATAATTGTCACAAATCTTGGTGACACAGACCCGTGACCATATGTATTTTTTGTCATATAAACAACAGATGTTTATCATTAACAAAAAATGTTGATTTTATTTTCTGATATTAAAATTAATTGAACTATTTGATTTGAGTTTCATTTTATAATAATCCAAGAAAGATTTCCTTGTAGCTCAATGCGGGTCCGACGTAGAATATGCACTTGACGCTAAAATGTGTATTTTGCAAAATGTGCACTTATCAAAATGAGTGTGAATTTTATCACAAATGGGTCAAAATAAGAACCATTTGCTTACTATATTTTTAATAATTTTGTATGATTGTTCCCACAATTACGGAAGTTCCTTTCACTCATTTTGAGTAGTGCAGATTCTGCCAATGTGTTTTATAATGTACTAAAAGGTTCATGAGAAAAGGTATTTACCTTTACATAGTTATAAATATGTTTTAAGCCCAGGAATACTTATGAATCCATAACACCAACACTTAATTTGTAACACCTATTTATTCTATTTTATAGACTATCTCTGGCAATAAACACATCTACTTGAAATGTTACACTTTGCTAAAAACACAACAATTTTAATAATCATCACAATGTCTTTACAACATTAAGCTTCGTCTTTTTTCCCAAAAGGATTCATCTTTGATAGCCATGATGTTGTATTACTGAAAAGAAAAAGAAAAATGAGTTGTGAGATTACAATAGTGATTTGTTGTAACAAACACTGCGCTTCCTGTTTGTCATAATATTATGATATAATAACTAAGCAAATAAAAATAATCGCTAATTGTGTTGACAAACAAACAAATGTATGGATGTTTTAGTGAACATACTGAAATAGAATTGAGTTGATGTTTGTGGAAATCGGATTACAATCATGTAAAAATTACAGGATTTTGGTGGTTATTTTATATTATGATGAATGAAAAAGAAAATCTTTGATAACAATATTAAATAACGAAAACAATAACACACACAAAACATTTGTTCATTCACAAATATGTTGATATTTCTATTTCTATATGAATGTTTTGTCTGTGGGAGAAGTCAGTATGTCAATGCCTAAGCACATCTAGAATTTAGATGTAATTTCTTGTCCAATTTTGATCACCTAGAGCTACACGAAATGTGTCAAACACAATGTTTCACACATCTTGTGTTTACCTGTAATTGCTTGTGCAGTGATATTAAAAACAAAACTATTATACACCACTGATACGGCTGTAGGTAGACCTTAAATAAATACATAAAAATAAAATAAGTAAATAGTCTGCAATCAGTGTTCAGTGAATCAGATTCATAAAAAAACCTGTTATCATCCCCGTTTTCTTGGGGTTACCACAGTAATTATTTTCAACTCATTGGTATTTTAGTATTCACTTTTTGGTTCATATCTTACACACAGTCTACCCAGTTATACTAACCAACATAAACTTGAAACAAAAACATACATTATATGTAAAGTACTTACGATATTTCTTCGGGTGAAGTCTTGGTTGACTCAATTCCAGCAGCTTTCAATTTTTCAACTAAGTTTTTTCTGTACATGTTTTTTAAAGGAACAGGCCTGTTGGCTGCCTCTTTCTGTCTAGCTAGCTTGCATAGAGCCTCATACCAAGTGAGGCCATACCATTCTATTTCTTCAGGAGTATACTGGAAACAAAAATGTTTAATCAGTTTAGTATAACTCTAAAATTCACTAGCATTTTTTACACTTATGACTTGCTGAATGAGAATCTGTAATGAAAGAAGTTATTCCATTCTGGAAAATTCAATAACAATCAAAATAGGATCACCCAATTTTTATTATGACACTCAAAATTATGTCAATTTGCTGCTCTTGGGCCAAATCTGTGTAAGAAAGCAATATTCTATAAAGTGCATAAGGTGTCTGTTTTAATTTATAATTTATCCAAAATTAACTCACCGATGATAAATAAGTCTTGTACTCTTCATACACTTCTTTCTGTTTCTGTGCATCATATGCATGACGGGGACATCCATTCATCAGTTCAATCAGTATTTGTTTCTTCAATTTCAATGCTAACATGGACACTAAGTCACATGCAGGTGTCTTCAGTAAATAGTGGTCAAAACCATAATGATCGTTGATCAAACTTATTGTACGGTCAGTCACAGTTACTGAAAGATGGGTGTTCAAGATCTCAGATTTCACAACAGTCCTCTTCAACACGGGTACCCAATAATGTGGTACCCTACGTCGCTGCGGGTCACGTTTTTGGAAGCCTGGAAATAGTTATTGTTTATGAATCAAAAACCTAACCTAACCACTACAATTATTAACACATAAAATAGACAAAACTTTACCTTTAACCACAGCTTCACCACCCCACAGCCCTTCATTGATCTCAGAAGGATATTTTAATGGAATAGGGATGTTCTGTATCGGAAGTATTTCCCCAGTGAGGTCGTCGCGCTTCCATTTCCCTTCCTGAGGTATGTAGTGGACGGCAGCAGGCTTCAACACTTTCCATTCGCGCCAGAATTTCTTGTATGCGACAGGTAATTCAGAAGCAATGCCTACTTCAAACCTACTCTTTTTCTTATAAGTTTTTGATAGTTGACGAGCTGTAGCCTGAAAATATAATCTACGCGTCAATTTGCAGCAAGGTAATTTTTACAAGGTAATCATAAAATGATGAAACATGTGTGTCGTATTGCACAGTAGACTTAATGTTTACCTGAATTCTCGATGCCATTGAAATAATTTTTAATTAGAACCATAAAACTATGAAAAAATGTTGGTACAAAACAAAATTTCACGTAAGACCGATAATCTTCTTTCGTTTTGATTGACACAATTACCAGCTTAAAGATGACATCGATGACATCTTTATGGTCTGTGGATGACATTGACAAATAACGAAACGGAAGTCTTGCTTTGATTTAGCTATTTTAAGTACTTATTACTTCCGTGGATTTATCAAAATACGTTTTGCCATGGAGGAATGAAGGAACGAGACTGCTGTGTATAAAATTGTCTGCTAGTTTTAGCGGTAGGCGAGGTAAACACATACAACACACTACAGAAGTTTAACAATCACACACATATACATCCATTCTAAAATAATGCCATAAATGTACAGAAAGCAAAAACCACCTCACAATAAAGAAACACACACGGTGAACATTGACAAATCACGCCAATAAGGGAATTTATTTTTCAACTCTTCCCTAGTCACTGGATAGATGACGCTGATCTCAGTACGTTACAGCAAGGAAGTGAAATTATATGACATTTAATCATATCATTTCACTTGGACCCAATGGTTATATTCGGAAGCATAAGGAAATGAAAGTGTTAGTCAACGAGGGTATGTGACGTGTGTTTCTTCAAGCATTTTGGCTTTGGCACCTAGTAACGTCAACTACCGAGTTCTTGGAAACTATTTCTTTTATTCTCAAAAAGAAAACCTCTCAATAAACGTATGTACACTGTACAGACACCAGCACATCAAGCTACTGGAATCTGTCTTTCTTTTATAGATTTTCAACTTTATCGCTGGACCATCATTATGTTCAAGGTTGATTGGCAAAATTTTACAGTTTTTTATAGTTAACTGTGCTAGCGTCTGTACTCACATAATACCAAGCACTATGGTTTTGCAAATTTGAAGTGGTAGTTTTTTTTCTAACTATTTTGAGAGTTTCATTTTTGTTTCATTTTTGTTTGCGATATAACACAATACACAATGGCATCTGTCCTGTCAGTCAACCAACTAGTTTTATGTAACGTGTATTGTCAAACAGCCATAGCTGGGCAATAACTCGTTAATCCGTTAATCGTTAATTAACGAAGTTAACATTTTGATTAACGGATTAACTTTAAAGTTAACTTTTAAAAATGTTAACGGACACGTTAACTTCCGTTAATATTCAGAAGTCCGTTAATCTTTAATCCAATGCCTAATAGTTACCGCACGGCACCGACAAGTGCCGGGAGCGCATGGCAGCGAGTGAAACAAAAACAAAACTAGATATATGAGTGAGAAAGAAAACTACGAAGAGATTTGTTTCGTTAGATCATTCCATTACGCTGGAAAACTACGCGAGTAATACCAGTACCTAAGGGCGAAGCAGGGAGTGAAGTTAGTGGATATAGGCCGGTGGCAGTGTTGTCGGTACCAGCAAAGGTATTTGAGTCAGTAATCCATCATTGTGTCTTGAACCAGGTTTCAGTCACGTTGTCCGACTCACAGCATGGGTTCAGGCCGGGTCGTAGCACGACTACAAATCTGCTGAATTTTATGGCGTATGTGGTTCCTAGCGTTGATTTGGGGGTGCAGGTCGATGCTGCATACTTTGATTTTAAAAAAGCCTTTGATTTAGTCGATAATGACATTTTATTGACAAAGCTTGCGGCAGTCGGATGCACTCCTAAATTGCTGAAATTCTTCGCTGATCATATGAGTAACAGGAAGCAGTATGTAGAATATGCTGGGTACAGATCTGAGCCCTATTTTACGAGGTCAGGCGTAAGTCAGGGCAGTAATTTGGGACCATTTCAATTTATAGTGATGGTAAATGACTTGCCCGAGGTTGTCAAGAATGCCAAGTGCCTGTTGTTTGCTGACGATTTAAAATTGCTGCTCTCTGTGAAAGAACAAAAGGACTGTGTGTGCTTACAGGAAGACATAGACAGGGTTGTGGAATGGGGAGAGAAGAATAAGTTGGTGTTTAATACGTCAAAGTGTTCGGCAATAACTTTTAGTAGGATGAAAATGCCAAAGAAATATGACTATAGAGTGGACAACACGGTATTGAAAAGAACAGAAACGGTGCGTGATTTAGGAGTGCGCCTTGACTCAGACCTGGCATTTCGTAATCATATCATAAATGTTTGTAAAAAAGCCTATAGGAGCCTAGGGTTCGTCCTTAGAAGAGCTGAGGGTTTTACAAGCATCGCTGTGCTAACTTCTTTATACAATGCATTGGTAAGAAGTCAGCTCGAATGTAACGCAATCATATGGGCTCCGCATGAAGCTAAATACAGTCTCATGCTGGAGCGTATTCAAAATAAATTTACTAGGTTTCTGTACTTAAGGTTGTATGGTGTGTATCCATTTTATCCATTGATGTATCCAACCTTGTTTGTTATAGGCATGGTGGGATACAATAAATTGGAAACAAGGAGGGACATAGCTCTTGCTACCTATATTTTTAAGTTATTGCGTGGCAAGACTTCAAACTCAGGTATATTAAAAGAAATAAACCTGTGTGTGCCCGACAATTATGTATTGCGAAGGCGACGGCCACGTCTATTGGCGGTTCCCAGTAGTAGGACTAATCTACTGAGTAAAGCCCCTATAACGCGTACCTTGCGTATACTTAATGACGTAGCAGACAGCATTGATCTTTTTGCCTGTTCTCTGGGTGAGTTCACAAAAGCCACTATGTACAGAATATGTTATAATAAATAATAAAAATGTAATTATAGCCACACTATTGAATTAGGACAATCCTGTAATGATAGTGATGATGAGTGAATAAATAAATAAAATAAATAAATAAATAAATAAATAATTACTAAGCGCCGGTACTTAGAGTGACGAGTGTTTTGTTTGTTTATTTGTTGTTATTATAAATTACTGTCAGTGATCATTTGCATGTTGATAATTGATAAAGAAGAGTGCAATGTAATTTCGTTAGAATAAATTTCCCCCGTTTTTTGCAACATTTCTTATTGCTGCTACGCTCCTGTTGGGCATAGCGTGATGTTATATAGCCTATAGCCTTCCTTGATCAATGGACTATCCAACACAAAAAAAAAATCATTTCGAGCTAGTAGATCTTGAGATTAGCGCGTTCAACCAAAGAAACAAACAAACTCTTCTGTTTTATAAAATTAGTATAGATTTTGTTTTGTTCCTAACCTGTTTACTTCCAGAACCTAAACCAACAGGTTTTATAAGTTCACTAACGCAACGATATAAAGATGCAATTTTACACATATTAACGGATTAACGATTAACGTTAACTTGCGTTAATTCTTCCGAAATGTAACGCTTAACGAGCTTATGCAAACGAAAGTGTCATTCAACAAGCGTATTGTTGACTGACACGCATATAATCGCATACGCTTCCGAATGTAATCATTAGGAAAGTGAAATTATGTGACATTCTGTTCCTTGCAGTAACGTAGTCAGACCAACGCCATCTATCCAGCGACTAGGGAAGAGTTGAAAAAGAAAATCACTCATTAACATCTAGTATAGTCTGTCTGGACCTCAGACGACGTATTTTCATAGATATAAGAAAAATAATATTTGTAGTTGACCGAGAATCTAATCTTGAGAGATGAAAATAATAAATTTTCTAAACTGCATGGAAGTTTTGCTGAACCATTTGACAGTTGTCACAATCGAGTTGTGTCATCAATGTCATCTGTTCTGTCATTAACTACACTTTTTGCTAGTGGTACCACTGCTGACGTGGATAAAAAATGTAATGGCAAGCTTTAATGGCAATTATATGTGCTCAGTGGTGGTGGCTAAATATTTTGATAACTAGTTTTACATTTCTGTTATTTTGTTGTACCTGCAATAAAAAGTGTATTGGAGGAGTGATTGTGCACCGTGTACTACGATCAATTATTCATGTTGACAGAGAGCAATAAGCTATGTCGGACAATAAAAACAATAATCCTCCCGAAAGGGAGCAACTTGATCCTGTTGACAGCAATATAGCATCACCTAGCGAAGTTTCCAGTATCGTAGGAAGTGTGAAAACTTCTAAGGTAAATGCTACAATAACTATGAACTTCTGTACGATTCTATCTTATTTGCATGACACGAGCAATACAAGGACGTTGGTGTTTCGATTTGCTATTGACTTTTAAAATACGACGTAATTCAACAAGATGTAGATAGTCCTAACTATTTGAGTAATGCACATAATTTAATGTTTAGTTATTTTGATTAACCTATAAATTGGACATTCTTACATAGACTTATACTTAAATTTAGGTATCAGTTTCCATCAGCTGGCTATAAAAACATCAGCCATATTGTACACAAACAATCAAACCAGCAAGCTGGTTATGCAAGTTTACAATTTATCATTTGATCAATGGTTTATAAACTATTTGTAGACATCTCATCGTGCATCAATATCTTCTGAGAGACAAATCAAGTTTGAGAGAGCGCAAAAGTGTCTTGAGAATGCAGCACTTGTGTCAAAGAGGATCAAAGAACACCGCAAAGCAACTGCAGAGCTCTTGGGAAGACCTTTTGGTAAGATTATTAATTATTTATTTAGAAACTAAATAACTCATGGTTAACTGTTAATGACCCTCTAATCTTGCACTTTTTGAACTTTAAAAATTAATAATAATCTTATTTCATAATTTATCAAAATAAAACAGTATATGCTTATTATAACAATAACTTCGGTTTCCCAGTATAATAACATCTATCAAACAAGCTCTTTCTAAAAATGTTATAGATTATACTTGAAGCTACAAGAAAACATTACTGATAAAATCAAAACATTGCACATTGAATGATTTATAGTGAGTATTTGGATGTGTTCCAAATGTAACAAAAATACTGAAATAGTGCCATCAAAATAAGAATAAGATTCCTCTTGGTTTGGATCATACATAATGTATGTATCTTCACAAAATCAAGTTTTTCAACCAGTCTTCATTTCTTATTATCAATTCGTTTGTAATTTTCAGAAGAAGATGATGTGTGCGACACGGCTTCTGAAATGGCATCCACCATGAGTGAGAGGACTGGCTACTCTGCTGCAACCGACACCTCCACTACATTGTCTGTCCAGGATGCTTTGAACAGTGAGATTGCTTTTAGATTTATACTCCACATAAATGCTAGTCAGCATAGCATGTCTATCTGATTTTGTACTGTACTACAAAGTTCGCGGAGCAAGCATGAACAAGCTATCTATCTATCATGGGGTTTAGGTTTCCATGTACACACAAACCTCTTTCTTTACGGCCATAATTTCAGCGAGATGGCAGCTGAGACTAGGCCACAACGCCAACGACGCTAGCATCGAGCCAAACTTTCGGTCATCTTAATGCCTAGTCATATGGTTCTCCTCCAAACCCACTCAGAATGTTAAACTTTAACTCGTACTTTTTTTATTTTATTTTATTAGCCTGTATTGTCCCACTGCTGGGCAAAGGCCACCCCCATAGTCTTCCACCCCTCTCTACGTGCGGCTCTCAGGCCAATCTATCACAAACGCTTCTAAGTCGTACTTAGGGTAAAAAAATTTGCATAAGATAAATACTTGTCTATAACTTTTTTCTTCTAGTTCCTGGCATTAGTGAGAGCTTGGCAAACACCTTGAAACAGAAAGAACTACTCATGGAGAGGATAAGACAATACAAGGAAATTAGTAAAAAACCCATGACGAAACCGACCACAATCAGGAGGGAATCTACTGTCGATACCAAAGTAGAAGTGAAAAAGGTACCTATGTCTGATTTATTTTTGCGAAGCCTGTTTTATTATTATGTAAATGTGAAATTTTATTATTATAATAAGTTTAAGTTGGTTAGATTGCTTATATCCTTTTTATTGGGTTCCAATCCAACCAGTACGTAATTTATATAAAAAAACGCCCTCACACAGGGCCAGATTAACCTTTAGGCTAATTAGGCTGCAGCCTAGGGCGCGAGAATTAAGGGGGCGAGTTGAAATCAAGTCTACGCATGCACTATTAACCTCTCACCATTACGTGTACAGTCACGTCTAATAATATGTAATTTTTAAAATTGTTTTTCTCCTAATGTACTGATTAAATTTTAATGTTATTACGTACATAGTATTCTGGAACTCATATTTTTATGTAAAAGATCCAATCTCCTAGTTACAATCGTTATTTCTCGCGAAAATAGCTATAATATTAAGGAAAGTGGATACATATTATTAGACGTGACTGTACCCTCTGGCCCGGGCTGGCCATATGGGCAAATCGAGCAAATGCCCGATGGGCCGAATGCCTGATGGGCCGGTGTGGCCAATGGGCGGTCGACTTTCTTTTGCTTTTTAAAAAAACCTCGCGATACTTACTACGATTAAAATAACGTCGTCTACCGTCAAGCTGAGAACCTAATTCAATTTACTTATGGACTCTTTCTATAGCAATGGTACCTCGACTCAAATGTTTTTAAAGTTTACGTAATAAATTATAACGTAGAGTAGAATCACTCTCAAACTTAAAATGTTAAGGCTTCCCAACTAGAAACTTGAACATATGTATATGTCACCATAAAATTGTCAAATACGTTATATTGTAATATCTCTAGCAATATTGTAAAATCTCGAAATATTGTCAAGTGAACATACTGCTTACAACAAAACGCATTAATTTTCGTCGGTCAGTTATAGAACTGACCGATGGAAAGTTCAAAAACTATATTAAATGTGTCCTTATGAAAAAAGCATATTACAAAATCAAGGACTATGTTGATAACAAAGAAGTTTGGCTATGATTCCTTCTGCGCATGCGGCTTCCCTGGTAGCTCATAAACGGCACAGATTTGTGGATGTCTCTAACTATTCTCAATCTCATTATTCTTTTTCTTTTGATTCAGATTATTACAGTAGTTTTCAAATCATTTTTTCTCATATTTTGCTCAGAATAGTTACAGCACTGATGACAATATTTGTGTCACTTGTTTAATTTAGTTCTTTAATTAAATATTCTTTTTTTTTAATTTACTTACCTTTGTACAGATGCTTTTTTACCTATTATTTGTGAATGGGTGTACATTGAAGGCCTTTTAGATTCCCGGATGCTGTTTAACTTTTGTTAAATATTCCTTTTGTTTTACATTTTTTGTATAACAAGCAACGACCTATTGTCGGGCCTACGCTGTCCCCCCATACTTTAGTAGGTACTAATGCTGTAATGAAACATAATAATATTGTAATACCAAATGATTTGAAAAGAGTAACCATGGAGTTTCTTGCCGGTTCTTCTCCATGGAATCGACCAACGCGAAGCGTGCACCTTTTTCGACGTTTTATAAGTGCCCATCTAGGCCTATGTGAAATAAAATATTTTGATTTTTTTGATTTTGAATGTGCATGCGATAGTAGTCAACTTATGCGGTGTGGAGGGAAGGAAGGGTCCCCCTTGCCCAGTGGTACAACTCTCGTGAAAAGATATTGTACCATTCCTGAGAAATACCGATTATTATAACCTAACCTTAAAACACTTTATATTTCCCTAAAAAGCGTAGTCGACGGAGCCCCGCTACGCCCGCTACGGCCCCTATTTCCGTGTGCAGGGTTTAAAGGAACCTAACTAACCTAACGGGGGGGTGCCCCAAGTCCCGATTATGGGGGCAGAGATACTTCCGTATGTTCTGTTGACAATAATTCGAGAGTTTACAATATCGCTAGAGAGAAACAACACGTTATATTGTAATATAACGTGTTTGACAATTTAACGGTGACATATATATTCACAATACAGTGGCACTCGCTCTGGTATTTTGCATACATTAAAGGAAAAATCAACACTACTGTTGTCAATCACTCATAAGTTAAAATTTCAATCAGTTTTGTTCATTTCAGAGATACAGTCGCGATTAAATACGATTCGAGCTCTACAGTCGCGCTACGAGAAGTTAGACATATACAAGTTTTGTGTATAAAACCTCCTTGCAGACAATATTTATTTTGATTTCAGACAGCAGACAACAGTGATGTTACTCAACTTATAAACACAATCAAAGACAAAGAAAATACATTGAGTGTGATGCAAATTAAAATGAGAGCAATGGAAACAACTATTCTAGACCTACAGGAGAAGATTACCGAAAAAGACCAAATTATTGAAGCGAAAAATAAGGCGACGACGCTCATGTCAGATAGCTTAAGCAAAAAAGGTTAGTGAATGTTCACTTGAATTGATTAATTTAACTACCCATTAAACCCTACACTCTTATCTGTTATCTTATAATGTATTTCAGAAAAGGACTCCTTGTCTCTGCTTGAAGACACAAGACAGCAGATGACAAAAATGCAGGAGAATTTTATTGCTATGGAAACAGAATGGAGACAAGAAAAGCAGAATTTACTCAAGGAAATTGGAATAAAAGACGAAAAAATCCAAAACTTGGAAGAGGCCAATACTATTTTGGAAACATCTAGATTTGAAATTAGTGTTGCCCACTCTAAACTAACTGAAGAATTAGAAGCTAAGAACCAAGAAATACTTAGGTTGCAAGATAAGATTACTGAATTATCTCAAATAATACCAACTGATGAACCATCTCCGAAAGAAAAAGATGATGTTGAAGAAGAGAAAGGTTCTCTAGAAATTTCAGGTATGGTTGAATTAACCAAGAAAATTGAGTTACTGGAGCAACTGAACTGTCAAATTAGGCAAACTAATAAAGAACTCGAAAATAAACTAGCTACTGTTAATCCCGAACCTAAATCACCAAGTAGCAGTGCTGCTGCTGGCAAAAAAGGAAGTCCCCTGCCTACTCGCAAGGGGGGCAGAAACACAGCAGCCAAATCAAAGTCTCCTTGGAGCCAACTATCGTCAGAGTCATTACCACAAGAAACTGATAAAAAAGCAGCTAAAAGTGAAATCACAAGACTAGAAATGTTAGTGCAATCCCTCAATAAAGATATCTTTGAAAAAGAATATGCGATCTCTCAAAAAGATGCATTGATAACGGAACTCAAAACCATGCCTTTAGTAGAAGAACAAAAGAAATCTGTGGAAATGGTAGACATTGGCATTTGCACTGTCATACCAGAAGATAATAAAGAAACAGCACAGATAGAAATTGCCCATAAAAAAGAAGAATCCACTCTTGATTCAAAACCTATTCAAGAAGAAAACACATCTGTTACAATCACAGAACTTGAAGAAAAGTTAAAAGCTGCTGAAGAACAAATACTTATCCTCAACAATGACATTGACGCGGCTAACAAAAACATGATAAAAGTAAAGTCTAACAATAAATTAAAATTGAAGCAGTTGCAGAAGACAATTGATAACTTTAGTAAAGTTTCTGATGCAAATGCTCAGATAGTGAAGCTGAATGAAGAATTACATCAACTTTCTCAGAAAGTGGCCGAATTAGAAGAGGAAAAAGGCAATCTACAATTACATCTTGTTGATTATGATAGTGGCCGACGTAAGTATAATGCAGTTCAAAGGCACAGCACGGACCGTTTGTATGATCATGTTATTTCTTTAATATTAATATTCTAAATACTGTTTACAGTGACTGATTCCGACATTTACAAAAAGATGGTAGAAATGGAAAATTTAGCTGAAACTAGGCTCAAGGTGATAAGTGTTTTGGAAACACAGAAATTCGATCTAGTCCAAGGTAAATATTGGTTTCTTCATCACTTATGGGTATAATCTAGTAAATAAGTTAAAATACGCGTAAACAATACAGGAACCTTGTAAGTATTTGTTTCTCATTTCAGAACTACACGTATTGCAACAGAAAAATGATGAGATGGAAGATAAATTGGCGGATATATCACAACTTCAAAATGAGCATGTTTGTACTGAAATGAAGTCTGTCCAAATGGAAGAACAGATCGATGAGCTGACAGCAGCTAGAAAAGAATTAGAACTTGTTATAGAAAACTTGAAACTAGACAAAGAATACCTAAACGGAACTATCAAAATACTTCAAGAAGAGAAAGAGGAGATGACGCATAAGTTGGAAAATTATATTCAAGAAAACATGGAACTAACAGATAAACTTGAAAAATTGAGTGCCGAGAAAGTGAGTTCCGCTGAATCTATTGAAATTGTCGAATCTTTGACGACACAAGAAAAGCTTGAATTAGAAGAATACAGCAAAGGTATTGGTGAAGATAAAAGCGATGACCATCATGAGGAAAATGTTGAATCCCAAAATGATAAAAACATAGACAGTTTAATTGAACAAAGAGAAGAGTTAAACACCAAAATTGAACTATTTACACAAGAAAGACAAGAAGTTATGGAAAAAATGTCTAAAATCGGAACGGAAAATGAATCATTATTAAAAAATATAACTGAGTTGACTGATCAATGTGCTGTTTTGCAAAACAATATAGATATGCTGAGCAATGAAAAACATGAACTACATGATCTGAACCAAGAACTAACGCGTCAAATCGAAGACCTGAAGCGTGAAAGAATTGAAATTATGAAAGAAACTGTTGATATTGCTAAGCCAGCTTCCGAAGATGTTGGTGATGGAGTACCAGTCGACACTCACCACGACGATAAATCAGCTGGTGATAAAGGAAATAAAGGAGCTAAAACAGTAAAACAACTAACAAAAGAAATACTCAAATTAAAAAATACAATCAAAGAAAGAGAAGACGAAATTGGCGATTGTCAGATGAAAATACTATCCATGGAAGAACAACAACAGAAACAAAACGAATTACTACAAACAAACGCGTCTTACGAAAGTAAGATAAAATCTTTAAAAGATGAAAACCAACATTTGATGCAAGAATTAGAAACTACAAAGAAGGATAAAGAAGCTGAACAGCAATTAATTCAATTCAAACAAGCAAATGAAGTATTGCAGCAAGAATTACAGAAAGTGCATCAAGAGTATGCCAATAACGTGTGTTCTCGCGACGCTAAAATAAACGAACTAGAAAGTGTCTTACTGGAGTACGAGAAACAAATGTTTAATTACAGCAATAGCTTACAACAAAAAGACAAAGAATTGACGGAATACATCAATCAAATCACAAAACTCAATGATGTTTCGCAAAAACTTAAATCTACTATTGAATTACTTGAGGAAGAAAAAGCGAAAGATCAGAACGCAGAACTTGTCAAATCTCTCAACAAACAAATATCAGTCTACCAGAAAAAACTAGTAGACACTGAGGATAAAATTAAGAGCTTAGAAGAAGAGAAGATGCAACTGCATTGCCATAAAGGTGAACTGGTAAACAAAAATGGAACACTTGAATCAGAATTGAAAAAGTTAAAAGAAGCATTCACTGAGACGCAAAATCTTATTAAAGAATTGCAAACGCAACAGCAAAAGCATTCTGAAGAAATGTCGGCTATATCGCTTCAAACAAAAGAACGTGATGAAGAAATTCACGAAATTAAATTACAGCTTCGAAAAGAATCTATAGAAAACGAAAAACTACGGAATAGTATATCAGAGAAAGAAAAACAAGTTGCTGAATTAACACAACAGATAGAAGAAACCAAAGGAAAGCTTAATGACTTGTCTTCGGAGAAAAATAACTCATCTGAACAATTCGGAGCTTTGGAGACCAAAAACAAAGAGTTGATGGAAAAACTAAAGAAGTTTGCTTTGACTATTAAAAAGAAGTCGTCAATGTACAGCGAACTTGAAGGACATTATGAGGAAAGTCAAAAACAGCTTTGTGCTAAAAATGACCAATTAGAACAGCTTTTGATACAAGTTGAGACACTTCCAGCATTGCAAGAGAAACTGAAGCATGCCGAAGAAGAGATCAACCGATTACAGTCACAAAAAATGTCTCTAGAACAGCAGAAATCCCAAGATATGAACCAGCTACAAACAGAAATCAAGACTTTGCAGGAAAGACTCATATCGTCTTCCCAAGAAATATCTCATCTAAATGATTCTGTGAATGTTTTACACAAAGACTTACACTTCGCACGTGAAGAAAATCTGCATCTCAAGGCTCAGATTGATGGACAAAATAACAAATTAGTTGAGCTTGAAATAGAGCAGAGAAATATTACGAACTTAACAACAAAAATAGCAAGCTTAGAGGCTGACATTAATCAAAAACAATTGCAAATCGCTGAGTTGTTAAACAAAGTAGAAAATTACGAACAACAACAAACACAAGTTCAATTTGGTTACGATGCTAAAGTTCAAGAACGAGATATGTTCATTGAGAACTTAGAAACCGAGATAAGCAAATACAAGAACCGCATTTGTCGCCTTGAAGAAAGTATTTCTGTCATGGAAGATAGAAGACATTCACTAGAAAGAAAAGCTGATCAGCTTGGTAGTCAACTACAAGAAAAGCATAAGGCTTACACGGAATACACCAGTCAGGAAGATGAGTTAGTAGGTCGACTAGCTGTTCTGATGGACCATGACAGGGTTCTGGAGAAACAGCTTTTTGAGATAGATAACGAAAATAAAGAATTACAATTTAAGGTTCAACATTTGAACGAGGATAATCAAAAATTAAGGAAAGCTCTATCTGAAATACAGGAGCACTATAACGTTATTCTCGATAAAGCTAATAAACTGGACGCGGTGGAGTCCCAAGTATCGACGTATCAAACTCAACTTCGTGATCTCGATGCAAACTTGAAAAGAATAACCCATGATCATCAATCTTTAATAATGCAAAAGAAACAAGAAATTGAAGAACTTGAATCTGAATTCAATACTCAAATTGAGGATGCCATTAAAGAAAAGAAAATAATAAGTGAAAAGTATGAAAAATTAAGTGAAAACGTGTCTCTATTAGAGGGTAAACTACGCGAGTATAAAACAAATATTGAAAATCTGAACATAGATATAGACGAACTTCATAGAATTAACCAAGAATTAGAAGAAAAATATTCTAAGAAAGAAGAGATCACAACTCCAGACTATACAGAACAGTATATAGCTGAGATAAATAAGTTAAATGCTATTGTTAACAGTAAAAGCCAAGAAAATGTAGAACTAAATAATAAGCTACAAATGCAACAGTCAAACAACATTACATTATCATCAAATATGGATAGTCAAATATCAGAACTGACTGCAAAAATATACCATGCGGCCTCTGCAATAGAACAATTAACTTTTGAAACGCAATCTTTAAAAGAGGCCAATGAACAATTGCAATCCAAACTTTCTCAAAAAGACGAACAGATTAAAGAATTAAAAGAAAATCAAAAACTTACATTTGAAATGAGCATACCTAAAACTGAAGGTATGATTATATCATCTACTATTGAACAATTGAGTGATGATGCAAAGAACGTTGATATGTCAGCTCTTGAATCACAAATTCTATCTGGAATGGATGAACCCCTCATCGAAAGCAAACACGTCCCTAAAAAAGTTTCTGAAAACATACAAAAGCAGCCCACTGGAGAAATGGGAATTGAAGAACCAATAATGGTAGCTAAAAAAGCATATGATTGCTACAAGAAAGATGAGGATGACGATGAAGCCCTAGAAGCAGATCCTTTTAATTCTGACGAAGGATGGGGATTAGGCGAGAGCGAAGAAGTTAGCGACGTAACACCTGGTTTTTCACATTTAAAAGACCAAATAAATCTACTCAAAAAAGAAAATGATACTTTGAAAGCAGAACTCGAAGTAAACAACAGTAAACTACAAAAAGCTTTGAAAAAATTGAAAGAACTGAAAAATAATAATGTTTTGCTCAACAATGAACTTAAAGTAGCTAAGCAAATGTCTCAGACCTCTTTCTTTGATAACGCTATGGAAGATGAATTACGACTAAATGTTCAAGAATTGGAAAAGAAAATTGAAGAACTCAACACAGATATTCTTAAAGAAAAACGTGACAAAGAATCTCTGAGGAAACAAAACGAAATCTTCCAAAACGCTAATGATAGATTAACTGAAATGAAAGAAAAATTAGAAAACGAAATAGAGTTATGGAAATTCAAATTCAAAGAAGCCAATGACAAACTTTCGACAATGCAGTGGGGAGGAGACACGAAGGATTCACAACCAAAACAACGAGAATCTTCTGTATCAAGTGTTGATGAAAATAAATTCAAAGAAGAACTTATGAAAATAGAGAGAGAGAATGATGAATTACAATCTATAGTGGATCAATTAAATTCACAAAACAATGAATACCAGATACAACACACATCACTTAAGAATGAGATCAACAATCTTAACAATCAATTGCAGAATAACGAAAGAGAGATTCAAAACTGCGAATTGCTCAAAAGTCAACTTGACGAGTTGCATAAAACTAATAGTGAACTGGTGAAAACTAATGAACTTTTAACAGAAAAATTACAAAAAATTGAAGCTCAATATAAAGATTTGTCACAGTCTTATGAAAAACTAAATACTATCTATGAAGAACTGAAAACAGACTATGAAAATGAAAAAACTACATTAGTAGACAGGCATTTCAGCTTACAAGAGGAGATTTCAAAATTAAAACAATTAGAATCTGAATCTAAGACCCAAATATCTTCTCTACTTTCTGAACTTGAAAATGTAAAATCAAATTTACTTTGGCATGAAGAACAACAAGGCTTGAATAAATTACAAAGTGTAGATAGTTTAGCTTTAGTTGAAAAATGCAATGCTATGGAACAGTACTGTGTACAGTTGAAACAAGAATTGGATGTTGCAAACACGAAAATATTGCAAATAGAATCTGAAAATCAAAATATAAATACAAAACTTCTTTGGCATGAAGAGCAACAGAGTTTGGATAAATTACAAAGTGAAGAAAATATAACTCTTGTCGAAAAATGTAGTGTTATGGAGCAGCATTTTGCCCAATTAAAACAAGAATTGGATTATGCAAACACGAAAATACTGCAATTAGAATCTGAAAACCAAACTATAAAATCAACATTACTTTGGCATGAAGAGCAACAGGGCTTGGACAAATTACAAAGTGCAGACAGTAAAGCTCTTATTGAAAAATGTAGTGCTTTGGAAGAGCATTGCGCACAATTGAAACGAGAATTGGATGATGGAAACACAAAAATATTGCACTTGCAATCTGACAACCAAAATATGAAATCAAAATTACTTTGGCCTGAGGAACCACATGGCGTGGATAAGTTACAAAGTGTGGATAGTTTAACTCTTGCTGAAAAATGTAGTGCTATGGAACAGCATTGTGTACAACTGAAACAAGGTTTGGATGATGCAAACACAAAAATACTGCAATTAGAATCTGAGAATCAGGAATTAGTACAAAAGTCCAAGGAATATCAGGATCAAATAAAAGATTTGAATAACAAGATGCAAAACTTGAATGGTGAAAATGATAATTTACTATCGACTGTTGCCGAGTTACGTTCTTCAGTATCAAGCGCCATTGATCAACGTGGCTTTGAAATTGCAGAATTGTGGAAACAGCATTTGGCTCAAAGAGAATCTGACTTCCAAAAGATTGAATCAGATTTGAGAACGCAAATAGGCGCTTCCGAAGCAAAATATGAGCAGTTACTTGAAAATGTACAGTCCTCCAGTCAAGAAGAAACTAGTAAGTTGATTGTAATTGAGCAAGTTACTTCATTACAAAATAAACTAGAAGACAAAGAAGAGCATGTTCGCAACTTACAAACTAAATATGCTGAAGTCATGAATCAACTAGATTTGTTACGATCTGAAATGGAAGATGAAAAAGTTGGCCATGAAAATAAACTATTAGAACAACAAGAAGAATATGAGAAAGTGATTCAAGAACTTACTATAAATAATCATAAACACAAAGAGTCATATGAAGAAACTTTCAAAAATATACAAAATGAATTAATTATATTCAAGACAAATAATGACGAGTTAAATCAAGTTGTTGAGGATTTACATGTTAAAATAAAAGAAGCTGAAGAGAAAGTTGTAGAAGTGACTAATCAACTGCGATTGAAAGACAGTGAAATATATCAAAAAACACATGACTACACCTTAACGTTAACACAAAGAAACGAAGAATTCGAGAATGTTAGGAAGCAGTTGATTGAATATGAAAAAAGAGTAGAAGATTTAAGTTTCGAAAAAGAATCAGAATTAGCTGTCCTTAGGTTGAAGATGCATGAAAATGACAGTCGTCACGAGCAAATAAGGAATGAAGCAGTTGAAGAAAAGGAAAAATTGATAGAAGCATTAAACGACAAGATAATTGAATGTACAAATCTCAATAAACAAATAGTTGAATTAAATAAGGAATTGGAAAGTCATTCAACAAAAGCAGCGGAAATGCAAGCAGCATTAGAGAACCAAGAGATTGAAATAGTTGGTCTAAATGATGAGATTACGAATTTAAAGGATCTGATGCGATCGTCCAGTGCTAAGATACAAAAACACGTGTCGTTCGCATCTGATACCAAACCTGGTGCTGAAGGAGAACAGACTGAAAATCTTTTAAATAGGGACCTGTTGGATGCCGTGCCCAGGGCTGAGCTAGACTTGTCTCTGTACATGTTACATCAGAGAGATGTTCGGTGCGAGGAACTCACAATGGAGCTTGGACATTTGTTGGAAGAGCGAGATACGTTACAGTTGCGCTTGTCAGACTGTTTACGTCTGAATGAAGATATGAAGAATAAGTTAAAAATGGCAGGATTTGATGAGTCCATGAACTCGAGCCAGGAAACGATATCGGAGCTGCCGAGCTTTACAGTTGAGAGAGAGTTCGTTGATACGCACCGCGGGCAGACGTCTCGGAGCAGTAGTATCAGTGATCCAGAAGGAGAAAAACCGAAGTTGCAGGCCAAGTGAGTAGATAGATTATTTTATAACTTGATCTTTGTCATATTGGATTCAGCTCTAAGAACTGTAGTGTGATCAGAATAGGGTGCTGTAGTGATATAAAACTACTCATAATTTTCGCCTTATAACAGCATCGTAACGCAAAAGTTCGAACTATTTCAACCCCATCGCTCACATTTAGGAACTGTGGAGGAAAACATCTCTAGGATACCAGCATGTCCCAGATACCCAAAATCTAAGACAAATGACAGCGTCGTAGATCATAACTCACTCCCTCTCACAGATAGAAAGCCTTTATCCCAGCTTTGGGAACGTGACACTGATTATGCACGGTATCTGATCACTAACAAACTACAATAAAACTGGCTTACTTTTCACAGGTTGACGGAGCTGCGCACGGTGCGTCACAGCCGCGACGTGCGACTGCGACAGGAGAGCGAGCAGCGACAACTGGACTTGCGACTGCTGCAGCGAGACGTCGCGCATCTGCCGCCCGAGGCCGTGGATCAGCTGGCTCAAGCGCATCACACTCTCTGTGAGTCCATATCATTATTATTATTCATCTTCTACTAATATTTATTTTATCTTCGTCAAATGAAAACGTACTCACGACGCGATGGACGGCATGGCACGTCGAAAATAACACGTTTTACAGTTCAAATTGAACATACAAAAATAATTGTTTGTAGTGTTTTATTTTTCATAAAATTATTCCATAAACATAATTATTATATTATTACACAAAGATATTATTAGCCACTGTGTATTGGAAAAATATCACAATTAAGAACATCATGCAAAATGTTTCATTTGGTATGCAAATCCACGCCACCGACGGCGACGTGAAGAGACGTCAGATAGTGATGGGTAAGGAAAACAATTACGATAAAAGCTTTATGAAATATTTTACTTTATCAGATTAAAATACTTCACTACTACATGACGAAAATTATTTCTCGTTTACTACATTTTACATCAGATTAAATACAAATCAAAATATAAAATAAACTACCGTATGTAGTAACAAACTCATGAGTAATTAAGTGCAAATCGATAATTTTGTGGCAACTCTAGCGCATCCCTATCAGGGAAATCCTATGCAGTACTTTGTACGCCACAGACGGGATGAGATGGTAGTGTAGTGCAATATTTTAATACTAAATGCTTTTATTTTTTTTAGTTTATTAACTTATATCATAAAACAAAATATTTTAAGGACTAAAATAAATATTACTAAATGTTAATACAAACACATTATTAGTTCGAAATACTTGTGCAAAATAACTTAATTCAAACAAATTATTCAAGGCAATGAACACAATTGAAATTGAATAAAATATGAATCGTGTTGGCCAGGATAGCTATTATATAAAAAAATAATTGTACATTTATGATTGGGCGGAGAAAACTGTACAAAGGAGAAGAGTGCAAGGCTATGGGGGAGACCTTTGCCCGGCAGTGAAACAAATACGTAAAAAAAACAAATTTGCGAATTTTTATTTGTGGATTACATTATCCAAAACGGGGCCAATTAACACTAAGTTATTTAAAAAATATTCTCTTGATTACTTATACTATTCTAGTCATGTACTAATACTAATCACGTGACTATAATACTACTTAGTTTCATACAATTATATCGCACTGTACATCACTAACTCACAAGCGGCAAAGTTTGTAAATGCAATGCTGCACACGGCAGTGACGGCTTATAACGTCAGTGGATGTCGTCACAAACGAGATTAGTGCTGGGACTTTGGTATTTAAAATATTTGAATTACTTTTTAGGGTTCCGTAGTCAACTACGTCGTACCCTTATAGTTTCGCCTTGTCTGTCTGTCTGTCCGTCTTCGCTTAATCTCTGTGACTGTTAGCACTAGAAAGCTGAAATTTGGTACCAATATGTGTATCAATAAAAAAATCGACAAAGTGGTAAAATAAAAATTGGAAAAAAATGTTTTATTAGGGTTTTTTTTTAATTTCAACCCTAACGTGTGATTTATTGTTGGAAAGGTATTTAAAAATGAATAGGGGTTTACATATTTTTTTGATAATGTCATTAATTTCGGAAATAATCGCCCCAAAAGTAAAAAACAATGTGTAATCCCTCTAACTTTTGAACCATAAGTTTAGAAAATATGAAAAAAATCTGAAAAGTAGAACTTCATAAGGACTTTCTAGGAAAATCATTTTGAACTTGGATGGAAACAACAGTTTTGATACAAAAAAGACAAAAAGTTGTATAACATAATTTCTGGACTAAGTTTGTAGTATATTCGTATATGCAAGCATTTTTTTAACTTCGTTTACATATTTTATTATCCTGAACGTATCTTTTTTCAAACAAAAAAAGAATTATTATAATCGGACTAGCTGACCCACGCAACTTCGTCTGCGTCACATAAGAGGGAAAAAGCTACCTACCTTCTACTACTTTTTTTTTCATAAGAACCTTCTCCTGACAATAACGAACACAACAAAAAAAGAATCAGCCAAATCGGTCAAGCCGTTTTCATGCTATGTCGTGACAACGAAAAACGGGTTTCATTTTTATATAATAGAAGATTGGATTGAACACTTATTGTGACGGACGGGAAACTACGGAACCCTACACTGAGCGTGGCCCGACACGCTCTTGGCCGGTTTTTTTATTCTGTCATCTGCCCTTGTCTAACACCGTAACTTCTGGGTAATGATTGATGATTGTTTCTAAGTTGAGAAACAGGTGAAATATGGGTGAAATGAAATACAATTCATTAGTACTTAGTAAGCATTTTTTAATCGTAAACCATGCACAAATGAAATGTATCTTTTATATATGTTTTATCGATACTTACGTTTTCCTATTATTTGCCTATTATTTTGTAGGTATGAAAGAAGGATTTTTTTTACACCCTTTGTAAGTTAATGGAACCTTTGAACTCGTGTGCTCAATTTGTCATCTCATAAACACGTTTTGGTTAGGTTAAGTAGGTACTACTTAATACTGAAAACTTCGATCGTTTTAAATAATCTGTTCTTTTGTTTCTAGCTCGAGATTCCCAAAGCACTTCTACTGTGCTACTAAACTGGCTCCGAGGGAAAAGTACCCCTAAAGTAGTCCACATGTGAGTCCGCATTTATTGTATAGGTTATATTATAGTGAGGTTGAAACCAGCCGTCCTCGAACTCCGACGAAGTAACATAGGATACAAACACAAGACACTTCCTTGAACGACTAGAAATTGAAATAGTCCTCTCTGCTTTTACTTGCATTTATCAAAATAGCCACCACTCAGCACATCGCAATTTTCAAATGTTTCACTTAAACATTTAGTTGTAAATTGTGCCCTTAGAAACTTGCCAACGAAAATAAAATCAATCCATTTTACCAGATCGTTTTCTTCTTTCGGTAATTCATTTTCATGACTAACTCTTCCAGCTGTAACCTAGTACAATAAATTAGATAGTACCTTTAAATTAATGATCTGGTATGCGAGATTTGATAATCGATTCTTATGTCATGCAATTGGGTTTGTTTTTGGATGACCAAAGCACAATGATTACAAATTAATGCGTGTAAGATCCATTTAGAAGCATATCGGACATAAGAAATTTAGATTGGCAAGTACCTACGAACGAACGACGAAATACTTAATTAATAGTTGAGCTTATTGCATTCCTTCATCAACCTTCCCTATTTTTCTTCGTCTTACTTCCCTATTTTCGTTGTAGACAAATTAATGTATTAAATTAGTGATGCTAGACGCAAAATGTATTGTTCCACTAAACTATCCTATTTATGAATTTTATGTTTTCTGTTCTTGTTATATTATTATTGATTTTAAATTAATATTGGGATGTCATTGATTGCTGGCGTCATTTGTTAATTTATGAAATTGATATTTTCCAAAGGATTGAATCGTGCCTTTTCATTCTTAGGTCATAATGTAAATGTTATCGCTGTTCATGTTAGCTGTTCACACTTGTAACATGTATTATTAAAATTCAGAACCTGTATAATTTATGTATATAATCAACGGATTCTATGTGAATAAGGATCCTTGTATATTGAATTTGTAAATTTGTTTCTTGATTAAACAGAGTCCATTTGATTTTTTGTTTTGTTTTTGTCATCCTTCGGTTGCATAAAGCCGTGTACGCACGTACGAACACGAACATAGCGAACACAAACATCAAATCTGAACATTTGGTTCGTACGTATGGACGGCATTCGAACACGATTGCGAACATAGTTTGAGTCGAGTTCGCGCACAAGAGTCGTGAACTCTATCTTAATACCCATGGCGGCGCTGTTGGAAGTTGTCGATCGTCATTTATTAAAAACTCTGAACACCGTCCATACATAACATACTAAAAAGAACGCCGCAAACATGTTTGACGAACAGAGTATTCGATGTTCGTTAGTGGTACGCACGTGCGAACCAAGTTGTTGCGTATCATGCAACGCGACAAATTTGTTGCGTTTTAAAAGATGGTTGATCAGTTCAGCTACTTAGTTGCGTGGATCTCCAATGGTAGCTATAAAATATAGCTTTTATCAAGTTATAAACATGAATAAGTAACAAGGAAGGTAGTAGGCGTTATGAGTAAGGGTTGCGCCTCATCTCACTCCGTGTTTGACGTGAGATAGCATTCCCGCTCTAGCAAATTACGGTTTTGAGCGGCAGAAAGGATGAGAGCATTTAAGTGTCATTCCGTGCTCCTAGATGAGGTTCTGTACTTGTATGCCCGAAATAATATTCTAGAATAGAAGTATTAGTAGTGTAGTAGCTGTAAATGTGTAAGTATACAACTATACATTTTTATGAAATGAGAACTAAGCTTTTTATTTTGAATTTTTTATTACTTTTTCTTTAGATATTTACACTCTCAACAACTTAATTTCTACTATAATCCAATATGTCACTTAAATATAGTAAATCACAATATAAAATCAAAGTAATGAAAATGTTCTTGTCATATAATTACTTTTAGAATTTTGGTCCTTATAATATTATTGAAGTATATTCATATAAATCGCTCAAAGCTCACTTCTGTTTGAGCTGAGTAGCTCTAAAGCTTTTACTCTTTTGTTATAAATCGCAATATAGGAAAATACAATTTTCCTTAACATTTTAATAATCTTAGTTCATAATAAACATACTAAATTTCTTACACTATGTCGAAAAAGCCAGTCCAAAAGCCAAATAGCATTTAATAAGACTAACTTCGTAATGCGTATGTTTTCCCACATAATTTTATATACAAGCTAATATATTAAGCATATATTTATATTAGGCAGTATGTTCATGTCTGACACTGTATTTACTATTGAGATACCTAAACATTAGGTATGATACTACTCCACAACCAAGTTTGTGCAAATAAAATATATATATTTTTGCATTGAAGGGTATCACTTATCAAATATAGTTCTTTAAATATTTGAAGGTATTGTATCAAGTCTGAGATACTAAATAAATCAATATATAATGTATGAAATAAATGAATCTGTGTTCTTTAATAAAAAATACTTGTTTAGTAGTGTAACTTATGGCACCACATGCTTACAGCATATCTATGTGTATGTAGTATACTATATTTACATGTTATTCTAAAATATGTACATCAACACCAGATCCTAAATAGTTAAACTTATATTCTGTACGAACAATCAGGCGTATGTGATATAACGAGAAGTACGAAAACTATAAAAATATAAACGCAATACCTTACTAAACATATTACACGAGACACTTCAACATTCTGCCTGCTTTCACATAATCATGGAAGACATTGGAGTGATTTCTTGTTCACTTTATATGTAACTCTAAAAATCTTAATGTGCACGTAATTATCAGAGTGCAGTTAACTAACTTACAATATAATTAATATAACCTTATTTAAATTTTAACCAGCACTCACTGTTTACTTGTGCTCCACCCGTACTTAAACAATTAACACATACGTATATAACTAAATATGAAGATATTGTATCACAATTTTTAATTAAAGTTACGAGCGCTTCGATAATTAATAATTAGTCTAGTCGAAACATTAAGTACAAATAGTGGAACTTGTTGACTATTGCATGCATGTTTAGTTCTGATGGTTCTAACATAGGAACGATCTAGTTGTTTAATAACTAAGTGCTAACCTAATCATCTTAAGCATGGATCACATTGTTTTTTGATTTTCGTTTTGCATTCATCCGAAATGGTCTCGCATAGTACTTCTAAGTTAACATATGACTGGAAGTGACTATGATACGAAGTTAAATTATAATTTATAACACTTATCACAATATTTTATAAACTAATATGTAAGGAACAAAGGTAATAAATCAATTTGCTTACATACATAAGTTTAAAAGTGCTATACCAAAACAAAAATATACAGCCCCTTGCCTACTTTATGAATCATGTAAATATTATTTGCAGTTACTCGGCTCATTTTATACATAGTTCTGACTCCGTAGTTTGTTATAAATATAATATGTAAATGAACGTAATATTAGTTTTTACAATACACAAGCGTAATTTATTGCCTTCCCCCGATACAATAACATAAATCCGATGTCATTTGTTATTCCTGCAAGAATTTCGCAAATCAAAAGGTATAAAAAACAAAAAGTTTATTAATTGGAACTTCCAAATGATTGATTGAAAAATTGTAAGGTATTGTATTGGCTTACTTTTCCTAACAGTGATTGAATCAGCTGATAAATATGTCCTACTAACATACATTATATACTTGCATAAAACTACTATATTTAATTACAAAATAACTGAAGGATTGAGTCAGTTCATGTTATAAAATAGAAAAAAATGTGAAGCTAACTTTGGTCCCATACGAACATGTAACAAGGTAATGACTATTTGTGTAACAGCTATTTTATTGGCAAACTATTACAGATTTCTATGAGCTCTCGGCAGGTGAAATTGAAGCTTAAATTATTAAGAGGTAGATTGTAATTTCAAGAACCGTATTAACTAGAACTGAAAGTTTTATCTAAAGTAAACTTGTTTAATGCAAAACAGTTTTAGTGAACGCACAGACTAGAGGCAAATTACAGTAGCACGCAGGGCTTACACTTATTTATTATGTATGCGCAAGTTGCGATTAGTAAGATACGTACAAAATTACCTACGTTAGAGACATATGATTGTCAGTCTTGGGTTCAGTCCTTGATCACGGGCATCTTGAACTTTTAGTTTAAAGTATTTTCGTACTAATGCACCGTAATTAAAGCAATGTTCGGCGACGTGGGGGTGAACGCGGGGTTCAGAAGTGCACGTCGCGTACGTCGGTGGGCGTGGCGGCGCTACTGTGCGCCTTCTCCTGCGTCGGCGGCGGCGTCCAGCCTGCCGCCTCGCGCGCCTGCCCGTTTGGGGCATTCCCGCTGCGCTCCTCGATCATGTTCTGCACCATCTCCTCGATCTGCTCAAGGCATGTCTGGAGGCAGTCCTAGAACAAACATTCAGCGTTAGCACATTGGGCTCTGTAACAAGTCGGAGTTCAGTTGAACGCCACGGCAGGCAACGCACGGTGAGCATGCTTAGATAAGACGAGCAGAGCTAAAGCAAGAAGTCTGCATTTACTTGGACGTAGTAATCTATTCACAATCTCATGTGTAAACTAGTCGTTTCTAAACATAGACTCGCTAACTAGGGTAGTAATTGATAGAAACTTACCAAATCGATGCGCGTGAGTTCGTGCAGGCGCGGCAGATGGCCGTCGAGGCCGAGCCCGCGCAGCGCCGCCGCGATGCTGCACGACGCCAGTGTGCTCGCCGAGTACAACGTGAACTCGTAATCTGAAACAAACAAACAACCATCCATAAACATACAACTTAACACAGAAACTATTAACCTTATTCATTAATCCGCTATCAATCCACTGAGTTCTATTGTTACATCAATTAAAATTTCCGTTATTTCAGCGCTCTGATTATTTAATTAAAACAACAGACCGTTTGTTTATTAAAACCGCAATAACTGGATCTGGATCAGCTCGCAAACTAATTTAAAATAATTTTCCTGCAGAGCTTCCTCATTGCATTCGAACGTTAAAATTTGATGTAAGACTACACTTTATGTGCTTACCACATAAGGTGTAGTCGCGTTAGCTTTTCATGTAGACGACGTCCGTAGACGGTGCGAATACGGCGATCGTCGTCGGCCGTAGAGGCTAGAGGAGTGGGGCATATCCGGCAAAAGAAATGTTCCTTTCTCTCTCGCGCAGGTTGTCAGTCTCCTGCGGAGAGTGCAGCCTCAAAGGAGCCGGCACCCGCCCTCGCGGCCGCATTCCACAGGCTCGCTCCTTCGCCTCACTTGAATATTTCTCACGGGCTTACTTTGGCAAAACCATTATACCAACATACATCATATATGTGCACGTATGTAAGCTGATATTGAGTGAGCACTGGCTGTGTTTTGTATGAAATACCTACATGAACAAGAATATCAGGCAGGAAAAAGACACAAATTATAAGTAAGCATAATAAGTTGGTATTTATGCTGGTAGATAACATATTTTCATGGCCTCTCATTACATTACCTACTTACATGCCTTCTGCCAATGGATTATGTTCTTCAAATAAGAGCAATTCAATGCGTTGATATTCTATTGCAATAATTGCTGATGTCACGTATCTCGAACCGTATCGTGACAGTTACCGGTGATCTAATTGATTATCCTACTTTGATTTCCGCGTCATCATCGTTAATTTACACAATCAATTATAATTTTAGATGTTAAACTTTTCCAATGAGTTCTTTGTTTCCAAACTATGATGCCTTTTTGTTAAACAAGTTGATTTTTTAAGGTAGATTAACATCTTCATGGCCAACAGATGAGAAATTTCCAATTTAATTAATGTAATTTACGACGTAAGTACCTAAATCATATCACATATTAGGCTACATAATCATTTTAACGGACTTGACCAGTAGTTATTGAGTTCACCACACAGCATATCACCTGATAATGAAGCAGGAAAATCAGCTGGCTGACCTTGTTGACTTTATGCACTAATCCACATAATAAGCTTTAGCTTTAATTCGATAAATATGCTAATACAAAGCTTTTACTGATGATCCAAGCGAATTATAAAATGTGTTCCCACGCTATTACAAGTGTGAGATAAGAACCTCAGTATTCAACTACAAATGCCCACTAACTTGAAGACGCACACAAAACGAGTGAACTCCACAAGGGCCCTCCATTCATCATTAAGTAGATTCTATTATACCAACCAATGTATGGATATCGAACACTCTTTCAGCTCATTTAAAAGATTTATTTTCATTTTTTTTAATTTGCATGTCGGCATTCTCGAGATAAAGGGAACGGGCAGAGGGAACGAATAAAAAGAGAGAGATGAAACAACGAAAGCGGCCGCTCACTCGGAGTATTTGCATAATCTGATGTTAATCAAACAGCGCAGTACCCGGTGCGCGTCCGAGGCGAGCGCTGCCGACTGCGCCTGCGACGAGCTGCCTTTGTCACGAGCGCATCAAGATCTACAGCCACTCTGATGCCTAGTGTGATGACTGCACACTACCTAAACACTCATCAACGTACTAGCCCTTCAGCGGCGGCACAGGACACACACGTAGCGGAAGTGAGGCCGTCCTTATTAGTCGTGACGCGACTGCTGCGTCACGAGCTAATATCACTAATGCACACTTTCTAGAGGAAGCGGCGCAGCGACGGTCCCAAGTCCCACCGTACTTTGATGTGTATGTAAATTAATAAAATTGTGTTCAGTGTCGCAGTGTCGCCCCCTCGTAGACAGCCCGTGGCCAAGTATGGTCTGTCTACGCACGGTGTTACTTCCGTTTCTCGATTCTGTATCACTTTAAAAGTATGAAAAATATGTTGTTCGAGAAATTTATGATGTAAATTATTCCTAAATTACATTGACTGACTGGCTTAATCGTGAACCTACTGAAAACTTTTGTGTGATCTAGGCATTAAGGCGCATCTGTCACAATTCTAAGTTTTGCTATTAATGACGACGGCAGTGACATAATGATCATTATGATTGCCCTTGAAAATGAAGTACATGTAATAGGTGTCGTCGGCAGTCAGCACAGGTACCTACTAGTGGCACGCGCAATAGTCGATTCGCGAGGTGAACGCTCCCACAAGGCCGGACTACAAGTAGGTATTCGTTTGGAAGTGGACTGAAATGGCTCAAAACTATTACATAATCGACAACTATTCGGATTATTTCGGATAGACACTGGCGTGTTCTTTAATTGTTGAAAATCAATTAAAATGCAATGCCATAACGCACAAAAAAGGCTGTGAATCGTAGTCATGTGAACAACTGACTAATGGCTATTTACTTGGAGATTTAATCGATTTATCTATAATCGGGCATCGCTAGTGAGGAGATACTACACGCGGCATTCATTGCCCACCGGAACAAATACCGCGCGGCCTCCGCGACTGCGTCGGCGACGATTGCTATCCGATGCGAAGCGCTCACATGTGAAAGAAAACGTCCGACGACGCAGATAAGATACCTGTCTCACGCAATATAGACTGGCGTCACACCTCGCACTGCACCTATGAGAACTACTTCTTTCTTTATTGCTCGACGCCCTTTTACACCTTTCTGAACGTAACTATACTTGCGAAAAAACAGTTTTTAAAACAAAATACATATGTATAACTTATCATCACCATCGGGGGAGGCTGGCGAGAGTTGTCAGCATTAAAATAACCCATTACATATTTAATATCCCAACGAGTTATGATTCCAGAGTAAATTGTGCCATTCAAATAATGATACATAATGCGGGCTCGCTCGATACCGCGAAACGTCAAGTCTACGCGGTCTCATCGCTGGAGGGTAGTACACACACGTCACACATACGTTCTCTATACAGAAATATACCCGTGATATTATTCACAATCCATCAAAGATAATGGGCCTTTTGTAGTTTTCATTTTGTGGTGACATGAGTACCGCGGTATTTCTGAATTAGCTCGAAGTTTCAAGATCATTAATATTTCATAAATGGAAATGTGCAATGTTGCGCACTCGGCTGGTTACATTAGTGGAGGAGATTCCATTCGCCTCGGAGCTCGGACTCACAAGTGAGAGATGATATCCGAGAAGCAAGTGAAATAAAAGAGCTGGAGCGTGAACTTCTTGAACAAAAAACAATACGACAGCGGCGGCGAACAACAAAAACCGTTGCACAAAAACATATGATCCCATGAGGGTAGCGGGGGCTGGTGAGGCGCGGGGGCCGGAGTCCCGAGGCGTGCTGGAATGCGCTCAGGCGAGCGGCGTGGGAGGCGCCGGCGCGGCCGCTGCCAGGACACACACGCCGCCCTCGCCCTCGCGCCCTCCGCGCATAGCCCTCACTGTAAACAAACCTATTCACATCTCGCTACGCTCTCTGCTAGCCGCCGGCGAACGATAACCATCTTCTCCACTAATAAATTGACCTACACCATAACCTAAACATTCTACACCTAATAAATAGGGATTCGATATCCAGTTACCCAATAAACAAGTTTAGGATAAATGCATTCTTGCTTTTGTTTTCTTTTCCATTTGCGTTTTCAACGAATTCAAACGTGCACAGTTGCACACGATCTACATTTCTTTGGATAATTGTTCCACATCTTACTGTATTTTTTTTAATAATAATAATATACGTAAGTACTACATAACGTAGCAAAGAGGCCATGAATAACAATAGTCATAATTGTAATTTATCTACAGTGGTGATAAAACTGTAGAACAGTTGATACCAAATGAAAGGAAATTAATAACAATACAAAACACGTCACTACTCTTCGGTTGCGTAAAGTTGGGTAACAACTGAAAGAAATAATAGAAAGTAGGTCTAAGGAAAGAAGAGGTATTGTAAAGTATGAGTTCAGTGACACGTGTCCGAACAGCACCGCGGCCCGCAGCGCATCGTCGTGACATGAGGTTTCTAGATGCTAATTACCGTCTGCCGTTGGAAACAAAACGTTACATTCTCATTCAAGACAAGTGAACTAACTAGACATGATACTGCGACAGCCTGACATTGTAATAAGTAAGCACGCAATAACTATTTTTACACGAATCCGTGGCTAGCTTTTTATATTCAATAACGAGGATTGTTGAGTGACCCTTCTGTTTGTGCATTTGATGCGGACTGGTTTTGACGGCCGAGTATCAGCTGACATCATCCCTATACATAGTTATATTTAGTCGCAGGAAGTGTAAGGAATGCGTACCTCTGGCAGCGAGCGAGATGAAGGTCTGTGCGTGCCTGTGCACCATCTCGGTGTTGACGAGGCCCCGCAGCGGCAGCCGCGACAGCAGCAGCGGCAGGAAGTCGTGCGCTGTCACTCCTGCCACGTCCCACTTTAACTTCGACAGCACCAGCAGCTCCCAACTCTGTTGACAACGAAACAACACATTCATCAAAGTGTTCTAGTGTCTATAAATAGATTTATCAGTCATCATACATAACACCAGAAAGGTCAATATCGGTGTGCTTGTGGATAATAAAATAGCATTCCTGTCGCCACATCCGCCGCTATAATCACTAACTCGCCGAGTTTTGCTCGACTTCCCGGAACGGAGCGTAGGTAGTCCCCGGTGCTGCGTTGTGCAATCAAATGAACAATGTTACTGTTTTAGTTCATGTTTTGTTTAGTCTCATTCGGAAACAAAGTTACTAAGGGACCCACCATTATATTTATATATCGACAAGTTCAACACCGATAACATGTAAGTATCCTGTCTTTCGAGCACGATTATTCCAAACTAAAAGGTGATTTGAAGTTTGGCAAATAACGTAAAAGCTCTGCTTTAACAATGTGATAATTGCACAGGACTACCTACTTAATATTTACTTGTGTTCACGAGACAGAGGTGACGTAAGTGTCATCCTGCCTTTCCATCGCCATACTATTGATACTATTTAGATGGGAGTCCCAAAAATAGAACTCTGGTCGAGCGTAGCCTCCTATAAAACAAATAGCAAATCAAAGACGACAAACCTGTTCAACTTTATCAAGTCGTTATCTTTCGAGAACCAAGCTACAGTTGACCTAGATCGAAAACAACTTTGTTGTATCAACCTTGCTTGACGCATTGATGTTTCAAATTCGTGCTAAATCTTTAAGAATGTAGTAACGAGCCAGAATATCCCTAATATTTGGACGACCGTTTCATGAATAAGTAGATTATATTGTGTACGTACACACTCGTACATGTACGCGTTGCATGTCCGTTGACAGATAATACTCGATGTTTACTTAACTCAATCGGCGGGGTCGACCGCGGGCGGCACGGCTGTTACTTTGCACTCGACCGAATATGCTTCTCATCTCGATGAGCGTAGAGTCTGCATTTGTACAGCAAGCGAAAGCAGTTAGGGCATATAGATTCTCCGCGTATCATGTTTATGAATGAATGAAGTATCATCACTGGAAGTCGAATTAAATCGGTGTGTGCATACGACGTTACAATGACGCTATCAGATTTAATAAATAAGTATGAATAGGAGCATTTGCCAATGAAGAACAATATTTATAACGCGTTGACACAGAAGCTAAAAAGAGTAGGTGAGTAAAAGCGGTTAGCAACGCCTGTATGCGGGTCGACCGCGAAATGAAAATATTCGCTCCATCGTTTAACTTGCGACTGGTTAAAAGCTCTTCGGAAACAATGCATTCATAAAATCTTCACCGCAAATGTAGGCGCAGGGGACAAATACGCGGATCCATTGGATTGAGGTTGTTTTGAAAAAAAAGATAGTTACAATTTTTATTAGTGTCTATGTTCTGAGCCCCTATCAGCTGATCTTATAAATAAGCTGAGCGATTCTTGTGTGTGCGCGCACAGCACACATGTGTGTAGTGGTACTAGTGGTCCACCCGAGACGGATGGAATGCAGCTCGTAAAGTTGCAGGCGAGTGTTCATTAGAGTGGCGGAGGCCGGGCGGCGCGCGGCGGCCGGGTGCGGCGGCCGCAGCAGTTATCGAACCACGTTACAGCCAATAAAGCGAGCTATGCAAACAGCCCTCGTTGCCCGCAACACACTCGCTGAATTCCACACTCGGTTCCCATGCTTTATCCAATTTCATCGAACGGTGTGACTGCGCCGCTATTAGAATCAAACAATGAGCTCGGTGTCGCGTGGCCACTAAGCTCATGAGACGACAACTACTTCGGAAAGTTCCAGATGCGGATGGGAACACGCAGACTTACCGGAGGTTATTAAAAATTAATGATAAATTGAAATATTTAATTGTGAACGTGAACAACTGCTCAGCGTTGGCATCTATAGAATAACCCAGCCTGGATAGGCATCAGATTATTGTTACTATGCCTAATTGGAGACAGTCATCGATGAAAACCTCAGAGTGCAGTACTGAATACAAAATTTGCTGTGAGCGTACAAAACGTGTTGGGCATGTGCGATATCGCAATTCTTACGTAAGACATTATAACCATCAGCGCATTCCTGCAAAATGATTATATTGACAGTTACAAGTCCCGGCGTACGTAAATACAATGCGATAAGGTGACAATGTGCAATACATTGTACGATGTTCAGATAGTTTAATAAGCTTATAAAATGCTTATTGAAAATGGGTAATAAAATGGTATGTAGTGTCGTTAGTAAGACTGGTGCTTACGTGGATGTCGAGTGACGGCCCCAGGCAGCACAATGGGCACGACTCGATCCACATCGCGATGCTCTCTAACCACAAAATTTTAATTTTTTCTTCCCTCACGGCCACCGCCCGCATAGGACGAGTTGTTCAACAAGTACCCATTGGAATTTTATAACCGTTGAAGGTACCTTTTAGTGGCGAATTGTTCAATATTAGCAAGTAATTGCTGCTCCAACTAGTCTTCATGATTCAAAAGTAGAATGGGTACATTGTATGTGAGCCACGGAATAGAAAATAGCTTGAAGTAAGCGACGTCTGGGCGTGATGTTATTAAGCGAGCTAAGTGACACAATTTTCTAACGAGGCGACATCGCCCGCGCCGGCGCAGCGCTGCACCTTCACTTGTGTGCACTGAGGTTATCTGTGCACGCGCTCGTTAACACAATTTCTGCTCTAGCCTAGGTGTCATACTCCACATGCAGTTATCTGAGTGACTGATCGATTTCTGATCACATTGCAGGAGTCTGCGGCCTCACATTAAAAAGGAACAAAGTGTCGCCGATCGGAGAGGCCTCATGGAGCTCTCGAGCGAAGAGGAATGCGACTGGTTCTCACTGTTCAATAGCTGGGTAAATCAACTTTTTGGGCGCAAAATATACGAGTTGCTTTACCAATCGGCACACAGAGACAGGACACCTATTTGAGGTGAAAATCATCGTGAAAACTTTTATAGCAAGACACTGTTTAAGACATCAATGGTTCGTCACATATGAGATCTAAAATCAGGGCTTTACCTCGATTCTTGGAAGTTAAGCCTTTAAGACTTTAAATTCCTTGGATATCAACACCTTCTGCAGTAGAAAACAACAACAGGTATTATTATAACCGTCATAATGTAACATTACATCATAAAACTGTATTAGATAATTATGACATAAATTAGTTGTCGTGTGTAACTGAAGTTTTTCTTTCAACGACTATTCACCTTACATCGAATGGTGTTCGGAGAGTAGGTACTTATAGTTGCATAGGCAGTGCACACAAGTAGTCGTTTTGTTCTGTCGCATTACTTCTTACTTCGCGGGGGAAGTTTCATTTGCACCGGAAACAAGCAGCGCCGCGCCGTGAGATCGGCAAACAACGCGCGTTCGTGCTAATATGCTCATTCCTCATATTCTAAACAATAATTTCCTTTAACAGATTATAGCATTCCACCATTTATTATTAGAACTTTAAATAGGGTAGCCCCTTATAACTAACTCGTAAATTCCCTTTCTAAAATTGACGGTCTGCGCCACAATCAAACATCCAATATGGAATTTATGGCATCGAACTTGATGATTCCTGTAATAGTTCTCATTAAAGTCGAATTTTAACCGTAAACGCAATATTGAATAGTCTTTTGACAAACTGGCACCGCGGTCGTAAACTTATGCTTCAATTATAATAAACGTTTACACTGGTAGTGTGGATGTGGGAACGCGCAGGTTTTATGGGCGAGGGTTGAGCGGCGCGGGCGCTCCACGCGCAGACAGCCCCGCACTCAAGCCGCTCGGATGCCAGGACGTGCTCTTTTTGCTCCAGGCCTGCGCCCGCGCGGCCAACCGCCAACAACCTCAACAATCAAACCTAACCGATTGTTCACTCACATGCCGCTACGACACACATCGTCAACACATACTTCTCCACACTACAGATCTCTCCGACATTAACAATCGCAGACATAGAAAAACATCCACGGGTTAATACACTAGCTTCCATCGAGTCGACTTAGATTTAGATAAAAACTTAATTAATTGGCGCAGACTTCTATTAGCTACACTTGGATGGGTGGTTATAAAGATGAGCATATTTTTAGTACACGGCGTTTGTAATATGTGCAGGTACCGTTGTTGCGATAATATGCGAAAGATTCCAAAGAATTGATAAACCGATGATTATAATGAACTGCAATCGGTCGTTTTTCCTTTATCGACACCAAAATTATCACAAAAATGTTGTTGACTGGCTAAATTGAAGCGTCTACGACATTTCGTAGCGGGTCTACGAAAGTGCTACGAAGCCGATTTTACCTGCGCTACAGAGATTTGCTTGAATAAAGTTACGAAATGGGAAATTATCTACAACGTATTTTTTACGTATACAGTCTGCTTATATGTATGTACTTATAATTATTTAAAATTTTCCATTGACATTTTCGGTTACGTTATTGAATTTAGGGTAGGTCATGTCATGCAAGTGTATAATTATATGTACTCAAGAATATTCTGTAAATTATCATTTTATTGATACGGTTAAATATCGTCAAGTATCATGAACAGTTTATTTATTATTTACACTAAGACGCGATACATTTAACAGGTATAGGCAGTCATGAACGGCATGACTCAGTGAATTAACATAACACGTATATTGCAGATGAACATTTGCGGAGTCCCACTCACGACTGACGTGTAAAAAATTCAATCGTGAAAAATTAAAAATACCTAGTCAATTCGAACGTGCGATCCATTTACGAGCATGGGACTGTGGATCCGGCGAGGTTCGTGAGATGAGATTAGGCGAACGGTCGCGACTTGTGGCGCGTGAGAAAAAATAAGCCGCGTGCTTCGCCTGTAATTGGTCTGATTGAAACGCGAGCCTCGTTCGGCGGTTCTTCCGAGAAAGCGTCGGCTCGTTAGGGGACACTGTCCGAGGGCAGCCCTCTCCCAGACCGCGACTGAGCGAGCGCCGCGACCTGTCACATTCCACGACCACAGCCCGCCATACGCACCTACGGTATGTCGTATAATTACAATCATTTCATATGGACGTTAACAGCGCCCTAATTTAGAGCAAGCGTTGTTAGGTACTCAGTACAGAACATTACGTTTAGTGGCCGCTTCGAGTAAATCAATAAGTTGCCGTTACTAAATACTGGTAGTGTCTGCAAGTGCAAGCGGAATGCACTTGCATGGCAGGCAGAACGAGTCGAGTATATTATGACGCGCGAAATGTGCTGTGCACTTATTATCTACGGGACGGGCGGCGACGGCCGGGGCCCCGGCGGGTGGCCGCCGCGCCCGAAATGCAGCGCACAGCAACACGTAATACGTTATATTAAATGCAAATACCTACAGCACAAGTCTACACATCAAATAATATCGCTTGCCTTCAATTACTACCAATCTGCCCCAGTCTGCGCTTACCCTTACTGTTCGTAACGGTACTGAATTATTGAAATAGATAAGCCAAACAGGCCTAAATGCCAATGCCCTTTATTAAGATTAGGAAAGTTGTCCACGTGAGTACAATGTTGGTAGACGGTAGGACACTGCACAAGACCACTATGAGTAATAGTATGCTGAGAGAATGGTACGAGCGGTGTCAGTGTCGGAACTGTGACAGCTGGACAATCAAAACTTAATGTAGGTACCTACCCAGCTATAAGTCAGTACCTAAATACCTACCTGCGCCTGGTTTTAATGAAATATCTAAGTTAAAGTCAATGAAAACGTTTACTTAGTTACGAATATATAACCAACCTGTTACATAATACATAACTCGTAATCTTTCTGTAAATACGGATGAACGGTTCGCATTTTGCGGTTTGCTAACTATTATTTTTATAAAATAAGTGCCAACGAAGCGATAAACGCAAAACAAGGATAATTAATAAATAAATGAATGCTGCTATCACACCGGTGGCCTAGGGAACACTGGTATCCCTATACCCCATATCCCACACGCATGCGAGTCGCACAGATCGTTCTTGACCTTTTTATTTATTTTAGATTTAAGAGTGGCTATTTATAGGAGGCTAGTTATTTATATCTGTAGTGTTTCGTTTAGTCACCGAGGTAGTCTATGAACGTTACACAAATCTTGTATTTTTAATTCTATTAGTCACCTTACGCGGAGAATAGCTAATTTGTTAACATTATAGTCGCCACTACAAGTAGTACCTACATGTGGTGAGATAAATCACAAATCATAACGTCAGCGTAGCGTCTACAGTTGATCACTCCATAGATATAATTAATGTTCCGACATCAAACTGGAATTCCAATCTCTCGCGGATGTTCAGAGCGCGAATGATTTAGAAATCAGCGGAGTGAACGACACGAAAGCACCTAGAAGAGCTAACTGCAAAATTAGTGCATGCGCGTGCGCGATGCAAAAACTTAGCCACACGAAACTGCATGATTAATGAGATCAGCTGTTTCCCGAGACGAAGAAAGTTAATTAAATCTTCATATTACTTCATATGGCAGTGCGCGGAACGCCGGACGCATACTCCGAGTGCTATTGATGTAATTAGCGGTACGCAACGAATAGATTGATTGAAACGTCGATGACACCAGCATGCGGCACGTTGTATTATCATGCGCTGACGTGATAGCTGCTTATACCTACTGGATTAAAGGCCAAAGTTGTAGGTACTTACACATAGGTCGGTGAGCGTGATACTGTTGGCGGTGTAGAACACTAGGAGCTCAGCAGGCAGAGCGCGCGCGCCGGGCTCGCGCAGCTTGGAGGCCAGCAGCAGGCACGCCGTGCCCAGCAGCTGCACCTGGCTCTTGCTGACTGCGCACGTGCTCAGGAACCGATCCAAGTACGAGATCGCTAGTGGGAACACCTCCTCCTGGCACCCCTGGTCTTCACATACCTGCGGAACAAAAGAAACGTTAATAAACTTCGAAAGGAGTCCAACGGAACAACTGTTTTGTTTCTTAGAAACTACGCGCTGTTACCGCACCCAGGCCATTGCTTAGTTTATCATCCGGAATTCCTGATAACCCATATATAAAATGGAAATACACACATATTGCGATAAATACAGCGCGCGTTACTTTCCTGCAGCAGTTATACAGTCCTTATCAACGTTAATGGTTCCTGAATGTACTGGACTAGCTCAGTAGCTCCGGAACTGTTTATACACCAATACTGGCATATTTAACTAAACTAGATACAGGACAGCGTCTTGAATTTAGGGATACGAGTAGACCATCCTGTGATGCTGCGCCTATGAGACCCAGAAAAAAACAACTCTGGACCACGCGTAGCAATAATCGCTACGAACTTGCTACGAACACTATCGTGGTGTCTTTTCCTTGTTGAACATTTTAGAGTAGGTAGCTACCTAGGTACATACCTAACTGTTGAGCAAATCACGTTCGTGTGCTCAATGTGTGAACTGAAGAGTCACAGTAAATCAAATCATTTCTATAAACTTGCCGCAGAATGGAAAGCAGGGAAAAGCGAAAGGAGATAGGTAGTTCCCAAAGTAGTCATAAAGTACCTATCTAGGTAGTTAGTGTCATGAGAGACGGAACGACGCAGATTGTTCCCGGCATAGTTTCGCACGGTAACGCGACTCGCGAACCGGCACGGATCCAATCGTATCACAGTGAAAACAAAACATGTACTATAACGTATAACCTGCTGCATACCGCTTAGACTCTCACGCTCCACCTCGCCCATAAGGTAATTAACTACCTCAAGCGGCTATGTCCTGATTCTTATGAGTTATCTATTCAACAATATCAACCTCGATGCATTCTGCAAGTGCACCAAATAAGTCCAAATATCGACGACTCGTAATAACCGAATAGGTAGATAAAAAACGTTTACAGAATTAGAAAATAGTGTCTGGTACGGTCTTAACATCCGTAATTGTCGAAGCATAACGGACGAGGGTCTAATGAATGACACCGGACGGTTATAAAACATAAAGCGATTATCGTAATATACCTATTACTGGTAAATATCAGAAGTAAGTACCTACTGTAAGTAGGATCCCGGGTTCCACGGCCGGTTCGTGGCCATACTACATTTACTTAGTTAGGTAGATATAAAAGAACACAGTCATCGACAGCCGAATAAAAAGTCGCGATCGTTATTTAGATAGTGGGCAATACAAAATGTAATAATACGGATTCCGTGAACAATCCTTGGATCGTCATAATAATGCTTTTTGGGTGCGCTTGATGATTAAACATAAAAGTTAATGCAAGCACGTTGGAGATGTCATTGACCCGACAGACTGAGGATCGTTTCGGTCTGCTTGTGCTGAAACGTCGGTATGCGACTAGTTTAAGTGCAAGCCTTGCACGAGGTGAGCCGAGGTGGCACTGCTCCGGCTGCCGGGCCCGTGCCGCGAAGCGCATGTGCGCCGTGCCCGTGCGCCGAGCGGCGCCGGCGCGCACCGTGCGTGACGTCAGCGCGCCGGCCGGCTCCACGTGGCGCACAAACACTAACTACTCAATGATCTAAGCACTACCTACTTAGATAACTCGCCCTACAATACCATCTACTACTAGGTACGACTGGTCTACGGAACATTAAATTTCGACATCCGGAACTCAAAGCGAGTCAACTTTACTACCTACTATGTACCTACTAGTTAAATCCTACTAGTACTAACTAAATAAGCAAGGACCATCATAAATTACACGTCATGTAGGCCACTGAGTACGAACAATGACGTTGGTGTGCGCGCTAGTAATTATTTATATGTACATACAAGTAAAGATAAGTGCGCAGCGGAGCGTCAGCTGTGTGCGTGTCAAAATCAGCTGATTATTCAAATAGAACGAGCGGAGTCGCATCGGTCGGCGACCGCGCACGCCCGCGCTCGCGCTGCGCCGCACCGGGGCCCCTCGCACTCAGCGGCTCAGCCAGTCAGCCGCACTGCGCACGCGACCCACCGCTACACACACGACTAATACAGATTGTAGGTACTTCATGCTTGCTACTTACACCAAATAACTAACTCGTCTTCAACTACGCCAAACACTAATTATGTTCTACAGATATTCAGGACGAACGAGTACATAGATAGCATTGTTATTCTTACAAGATTCTAACATGTGGAACGAAACAGTGATCAGCTGATCGTGTAAACAAAGTCGTAATATCCAGCTTAGAATAGCCGTGTTCGCTCAATTGCTTGAGGTTTTTCATGAACACCATCCTGCAACAACACAAATGAAACACTCTTCCACTACTGGGCATGGAGGACCAGCCTCCGAGGTGCTGAAGTGTCACAGAGGTGGCGCGACCGAGACGACTGAGACGAGGGGGCCCGTCAGCAGACAGTGGCGAGAGCATACGAGGGCCACTGGTGCCGCCGGCGACGGCAGGAGAGAACCTACACGTGGCCGGAAAACGAGACAAAATGGCGATCGTTCGGGTTGCGGCGTGCGCGATCAGCGGAGCGGTGTGGGTGCGGCATGCGGCGCGGGTGCGCTCACCTCTAGCATCCACTCGGCGACGAGGCGGCGCATGTGCGGCGTGACCTCGGCCTGCACGGTGCCGAAGTAGTTGGCGGTGACAGCGTAGCGCTCCTCAGTGCGCAGCAGGTTGTCGAGCACGCGGCGGCGCAGCAGCACCGGGTCGGGCGCGGCGGCCCTGTGCCCGCGCGGGGCTGGCGCGCGCGCACTGTCTCCGCTCTCGGGGCTCACGCGCTCCGCGCACAGCAGCTCCATGGTACACCGCACTGCGGCTTATTGACAGCTCGCGTCGCGGCCGGTGTCGGCGTATTATGTCGGACAGCTGATCGTGCGCGAGCGGCCGGCGTGGAGCAGAGCGCGGTGTGTTGCGACCACGGCGAGTGCGCGAGTCGCAGTGAGCTGACTGAGCCGCCGGTAAGCGCCTCGCTGCCGAACATATGATCGGGCGGCGCGGGGGCAGCGCGCGGGCGGGGCGGGGCCGTGAGGCCCGCACGCAGGTTTCTCCCATTCGACGCTCAAATAATAATACATAACATGTTTTCTTGCTCGCTCGCGCTCTGAATGTACTTCTCACTCTGTCTCGATTCTTGCTTGCTTCTCATTCTATTAGGTACGAGTAGGTACCTACTTACTTACAATATAAGATGAATTCCACGGATTTAATATAGACCTACGTAGGTAGGTACCCCGTACATAATAGCATAGTCCAATTAGCGAATCTGAGAACCCTTTCGTTGTGAACATTTTCTAAAGACCCACAATTATTGTCTTGTTTACTTTGCATGGTAAGAAGTACCTATGCACTTGTGTTGTGTTTATAAGAGTGCAGCAATGTACTGACGGCACAACATGAGAGCCGGTGGGGCGCAGGCGGCCAGGCGGTTGCGGCCACTGAACTTTTCATATCGCCTAGGTTAGGGCGGCTGACAGTCTGTCACCGCACCGCGCTAGGCCTGCCTGGTGCCTGGAGATCTGTAGCCACCCTAGTTATTCTATTCCTAGGAGGCTATCTTTGCCAACAATTCAAAATAGTCTAATAAGTCAAAGGTCAAAGGTTGGCCTTGACCTGTCGCTATGACAGATTAATCATCTAAAGAGGATAAAATATTCGTAATTGAATCATGCGTCGTCGCTCTTTTACAAGGTAGGTACGAGTACCTATCTACTTTTAACATAAGCAAGGGGTAAGTTACGTAGGTATTTTAGTCAATTAATCATAGTGCAGGGTATTCGGAGAAAGACTTGATTTAACTACTGATAACAGCATGATTACTCCAATCACCAATACTATACAATTACCTATTTGTCAATCAATGTGTTTATGAAGGATCATAAACATATTGATTGAGGACACCCCATTACTTAATTACTTACATCGTGCTTAAAAACACAAACAAGTTCAAATAAATAACTTAAGTAGGTATTCCTTTTTCTCCCTCGCACGTTTCTCCATATCACAACTGTTTGTAGGTAGAACTGTTGATTCAATATTATATACTTAGGCTAGTTTCCACCATCAATAAAAGCCAAGTCAGAGGCCCATGGGCGGCACAAAAACTCTGACACCAGGTTAAGCACTCACCACACGAGAAAGAAGAACCATCAATAACTTGCAAACCGATTCATTCCATCAATTAGAGTATTGAAAAACAATGGACACGTATTTTTGAAAAATAATGGACATGAATATTGACAAAGATAAAACGCATCAAAACTCGGAAGTGGGGGGCTCGTGACGTCACAACGCACTTAAAATTAAGCACGGGCATAGCGCTTTGAAGTGTTGAGAATTTTAAAGGCGTCGTCGTATCTTCGTCAATTTTCGTTTACGTAACAAAAGTAAAAATACGTGTCTAATATTTTTTGAAAATCTAACTGACAATGCACTAATTTGTTTTTTTCAGGACACAAGCCTATTGTCAGTAGACGAATATTTATTCCCCTTGTCCTCTTCATCTAGTAGGCACAAACTTGAACACAAGCAATTCTATGCCGCGGCCGTGGTGGTGGTGAGACGATAAACGATTCTTCAAGGTTTTGCTTGTTACAAAGCTGACCAGCTGTCTACTTACATAGTCCCATAAAATCACTGCGTCTAATACTAAAATGACAGTTAAAAAGTACTTGCTATGCTACTTGTGACATTGGATTGGACACAATCACACAACACAAGTTAGGGCATTAAACAGATGGGATAGGTACCTACTTACGATTTCCTAGGACAATACTTATTGGTTTTCGGGGTTTCTCGACTCTCGGGGGATATTTTATTATTATTACATCTTATGCTTAGCAAAATAATAATAATAATTCATTTATTTCTGGTATTACAAAGATCCATAAATAACCGTTAACTTTAGAAATTCAAAATCACCATGCATTCTATGCCAAACAGTCGTCGCATAAGAAATGTCTTGGCAGCAAGAGCAACCCGGATGGCAATAGGCTCCCCCATTTACCAGGGGTGCTGGGGACCATAGATTCTTCAAAGCGTGGAAGAAGCCTAACTTCTACCTTATGCTAGGAACTTTTTTTCTAAGTTTTATCAGATAAGTAGGCACCTACCCACTTTCTTGACGTACCTAATTATAAAAGCTGTTACACTACTGACGCAATTCTAAGTAATAATTGAGTAGATTACTGTTATTATTGTGTTGTATGAATGTTGGGTCACAAAAGGGATGAATGAAAGGCATCTGCATGTCGCGGAGATGAGAATGCTAAGGGAGATGTGTGGTGTTACGCGAATGGATAAAGTAAGGAATGAGTATTTTAGAGGAAGTCTGAAAGTGGCGCCGGTGACTGAAAAGTTGTGTGGTAATCGGCTGTCGTGGTATGGGCATGTGATGCGGAGGAATAAGGAAAATGTCGTGAAAAAAGTTTTGAATATGAATGTGGATGGGTATTTGAGTACAGGAAGACCAAAGAAACGATGGATGGACTGTGTTAAGACGGATTTGGTAAGAAAGGAAGTGTCTGATGACGAAAAATAGAGGAGTATGGAAGAAGAAGATATGCTGCGCCGACCCCAAATAAATTGGGATAAGGGCAAAAAATTATGATTACTGTTATTATTAATTTAAGATTGTATTTTTTTTTCATAATGTTTATGCATATTCTAGATATAAGTAGTGTAGTGTAAAACTACAAAAAAATCTGCTGGAAAAAACTAGCCATGAAACTGAGAAATAGACTGTGTCTTCATTTCTCGGGGAAGGCCCGCAATTCCTGTGCGTTCCCAATGCTCAGAACATAGCACACTTTGGCGATAATAATATAACTTTGTGAAGGTGATGTAATGCCAATGAGGAAACAATACATTTGTGGAATTATTTCCAACAAAGAGCAGACGTTGAAGAAATTAAACAGCACGATAGTTCGATATTATCTTTGTGATGAACCTGAAACAAATTATTGATTTCATTCGCGATAAATAGTTTAGAGTTACTTAGGTAGGGTGGAGTCTCCTAATATCGGCCGCCTCCTAATATCGGCCGTTTCGAGAAAATGGAACATAACTATAAAAATATCCCTTATATCATAATAGTTTTAATGCAAAAAGTGACTCTATATCTATCCGTATTACCTCCCAAATTTTGAAGCGGGTGCATCAATATTTGAACGTTCAGTTGGAAAAAGAGCACGCGCAGGTGTGGACATGCGTCGTTTGGCGTCATTTTCGAGTCAAATCCCTGAGTGGACGCATTGCGATGATTAGTATTTGAAGAGAATTAAACATATCTATGGTATTTCATTTTATTTTTTCTTGAAGAATAACAGTCAAAATACCTTTTAGATAGTATGTTTTTACATTTATTTGTCTATTTTACGAAATAATCGCGGGGCCGAGATTAGGGATCGATATTATTGACAAATCTCAATATCGGCCGGGTGGCCGATATTGGGGAAATGCATGAAAATGTTAAACAACATATTTAGCTATTTTATATGTTAGCAGTAACATCAATAAGGTTAAAAATGAAACGACAGCTCAGTTTGATAACTAGATCCTAACGTCGGCCGCCTTAAAAAGATTTTTATCAACTACGGCCGATATAAAGGGAATCGATGCGTAATAACGGCCACCTTAGTATTGGGAACAAAAAACCTGAGGAAAGAAGAAAAAGAATTGAAGAGAATAAAGCGGAGAGAGAGAGAGACAAACACTGGAAAAGAGAACAAAAAAATAAACCAGCCAAAGAAAACAAAAGTAGTAAAGGAGTTTATTAAAGGACAGAAATCGTGAAACTGACCTCACTGATTTAGCTTCTCAAGACAAGTTTGGAAAAGGAGAAAGTTCTTTGTGCTGGCTGTGAAGAAGAACTAATAAGTGATGTTGAAGAAGATGTAGACAAAAATATTGGATGCGACATATGCCACTTACACAGTCCACCGTGGGCGAATTATATTGAGGTGGCTAAAGAAGATTTTATTTGCACTTACATCCAAGTCTTAAAAATTAAAATATTTTTTGTTATTAGGTACTCGTATAAACTAAAGATCGCAATGATTCAAGATTCCTAAAAAAAAATAAAGAAAGGAACTCCAAAAACAAATGATTATAAATCAAAATGATTTCCAAATAAAGTGAATAAAATAAGAAATCTTAACTTTAAGGGATAAATAGCGCATTAAAGAAAAAAAAATAATAAAAATGAATGTAATTATAGAAAAGAGTTTTAAAAAAAGTGATTTGTACCTGAGTTGAAATATAAGAAGTTATCATTTTTTATTTTAGCAGTTTATTGACCTTACTTCGCCTTAGAAAAGGTATGGCCGATATTAGGGTTACAGGCGGCGGACATAAGGGTGTTAGAGGCCGATATTAAGGGAAATCACCATATTCGGAAAGAAACATCTATATTTTCAAAAATAACAAAATATTCATAATTTCGCGAATGTAGTAATGGAGTTTCAGTATCCCTTTACCCAAAACAGGCATTGCAAGAAAGCAAAATCTATTAATGTAAAAATTACAGGCAGTCAAAGTTCAAAAAAAGTTGACATGGCCGATAATTGGTGCCACCACCCTAGGTATTATTTTATACGTTTTTTGTAGTAGTACAAGTCGCCAGGGAATTACAGATTGTATAAAACTAAATGTTAAAGAGTTTCAGGAAAAGAGCACATGGAAAGAATTGGGGGAGGCCTTTGCCCAGCAGTGGGACCAGTACAGGCTACATAAAAAAAAGAGTTTTGAATTAGATTAAAATTCCCATAATTTTTTCAAATTAATAGGTACGACTGGGAACGCGCTTCGCACTAAATTACCGTTTTTAGTGGGATCAAGCTAGTGTCTGGCAACGATTGTTTTGTTGCCTAATTATTTCTTGTGTTAATTGCCTACTAATTTCACCACATTCATAATTCTATAGCGCGTCGTTAAACAAAAATAGTCATTACCTAAACGCAATAAAATACGAAATTCTTTTAAATACCTACCTACATTTCTTTGAGCTTTCGACGAGAATTTATTTAAAATAAAATAGATTATGTAGACATTTTATTTGGACACTTCTTATTTTATAGAAGTGAGCGTTTCATGTTTCGTTTAAATGAGTTTAGGTTTCCGACCCGAAAATCGTTAGAATAAGTATGCCACAAAAAATTATCGATTTCGCTAGTCTGCTGTGCATAAATACAAATACACAAGTTATTTTTTATAAATATTAAGTACTAAAACATCAAGAATGCGATAAAGCCGTACAAGAGTTAACTAGACACAATTGTTACAAGTTTAGAAAAAAAAGTTATATACAGTTACACAATACACAGGTATGCAGATGAAAACTTACAAGTGACCTGAATTCCTCCATAAAGCGTGGAAATGGAGCGGAAAGTGTGCGTATCAGTCGGTAGATAGTACTCGTCATATCATCGAAGAAAATAATACAACAAAGACAATTACATTGTTCGACGGTGCAGACGTTTCTTATAACATTGAATCTTTGACCGTGGATCATCCGAAATCGTAAAGACCGATTAAAATCTTTTTAAATTTTAACAGTCACGGTTTTTTGACGCTATTACCTTAGGTACTGCAGCCGCGAAGTCATTGCAGCTTTGGTTGAATAATAGGTACCTAAGTAGAATACATTTTTATTAACCGACTTCAAAAAGGAGGAGGTTCTCAATTTCGTCGGAACCTTTTTATTTATGTATCTATGTTCTCCGATTAGGTACTCGAAGATGGCTGAACAGATTTGAATTAATATTTTTTTGTTTGAAAGGGTATACTTCCCAGGTGGTCCCATAATCCTCAAATCATGTTCTGCTGATGGGATCCTGGAGAAATTGAGAGAACTCTTCAAATTTCATAGGCACACTTGATGCGATTAGAGTAGTTCTAGGAAGAGTACTTTCTTAAAGTGGTCCTATTTCTAATTGTTGAAGATCTGATGAAGAATTTCGGAGAAAACAAACAAATAAACATTTTTGTTTTGTTTTGATTTGATTTTGATAGGCAACGGAACTCTTCAATACATGATAGCAAATGAACTGGGATTGCTGAAATCTCATGTCTGTCTATTGTTTGCATCAGTTCATAACATAAATCACGCCAGTACACTGTGAAAAACCCGACTCCAAAAAAAAACAAAAATGTGAAAAATAACTTTAGCTTCAGAAGTCGGTGACCGTTGTTTGATCGATTAACTTAGTTTTTTGTCACCGACTTCTGAAGCTAAAGTTATTTTTCACTTTTTTGTTTTTTTTTTGGAGTCAGTTTTATTTTTTGTAAAAAAGTTTTTATTTTTCAATTTTTAGTGGTTCACTTGTGCTTACCCCTTCACAGCGTAGAGGCGTGATGTTATATTATGAATTGGTATAAACAATAGATAGACATGATATTTCAGCAATCCCAGTCCATTTGCTATCATTTACTGAGGAGTTCTGTTGCCTATCTCCGAAGTTCTTCATCAGATCTTCAACAAATTGAAATGGGACCACTTTAAGAAAGTACTCTTCCAAAAACTACCCAAATCACATCAAGTGTGCCTATAAAATATGAAGAGTTCTCTCAATTTCTCCAGGATCCCGTCATCAGATCCCGACTTGATGATTATGCGACCACCTGGGAAGTATACCCTTTCAAAAAAAAAAGAATAATACAAATCGCTCTAGCCATCTTCGAGTACCTAATCGGGGAAAAACATAAAACCGACTTCAAAAAACACAATAACTTTAGCTTCAGAAGTCGATGACCAAAAAAATGAGTCAAACAAAGGTCACCGTCTAAAGGTGTTTTTTGAAGTCGGTGTTATTTAATTCAAAAAAAGTTTTTAAGCAATGCACATCTCATCAGCCGTTGTTTGTACATTCGTTGTTTGTAAAATATCTGGCAGCTAATTACTGAATAACGTTAGTGATCGATTTGTTCTCATTGTTGTTAAATGTCAACGGCCATATAAAAGCACTTGCTTATGGCAACAGCAGCGGGTCGATCAACTCCTTCGCGGGTTTTTTGCTAATTCAAATCCGAGGTGTGCGCCGGCGCAGGGCTTGGTGCGCACACGCAGGAAGTGCGCTATAACCGCGCGTCATTAATCACCGACTAGCCGGCTTCCTTCACTCCACTTGGCCAATATGAGGGCGACACTTTTATTGTTTCGCGTATTTTTAATTTTTATTGCAAACGCCTCGCATTACTTTCTTTCTGCGGTCGACACTCAGCAGCTTCAGCACTGAGATAACGCGCTCGTAAACACGTTCGGTACTACACTCTATTTATTGAATAATGTGTCAATGGTAACGATTCAGTTTACCATCACGAAGGGGAGCCACCATTACTCCATCAATGGTAGCAATTCTGCTAGACCTTTGACCGGAAGCGAGCTTAGTTTCCTTACTTGTATTGAAATGAGCTTGAGCGCAAACAATGAACAGAATTCCAAAACACGGCAATAATATGGAATGCTTAGTGCGAGCAGGACATCACTCTTTCTTGGAACCACGACACTGCGTAATGGAACGCGGCAAAATGGAATGCAACCGGCACCGGCTTCGTTGATCGGCCGAACCGACCACTCTTTACTAAAAGTAATAAGTGGCCAAAGAATATCTTCTTCAAACTACACATTCATAATGATAAGGAAATCATTATTTACTTGTATTGATCAATTAATCTCTTATTATATCGCAACCATTTATTTTCACCGTGATAGCGTGCGTGGAAGAGTCTCGGTGTGAATCTGTAGGAAAATAAATTAAAACTTTATTTTATCCCGATTGATCGAGTACCAAATTCAAAATCCATGATCGAGTTGAAATCAGTATTTACTTATTGAATTACCAGTACCACCGTGGTTAATGAAAAACGTTGATCTTTTACCTGTTTATCTTAAAACCACTTGATCTCTATTTAAGTATTTGCCCTCACTAAGCTTTTTCAACGAATATTATTATTCACGGAACTTACAACTGAAAGCACATAATAATATACATTATTACAATTATTAAAATATCAATCACCCTGCTCCCAGACTATTAGTTTAGATTTTGTTTACATCCATTAATTTAATTAAATTCTCGAAACAGCTCAGTTACTCTATAATTAACGATTAGATAGATACCATTGAGCTTCATCTATAGAGTAGACGTTTTAAAACTATCATAGGTACATAGATATAGGTACCGTCAGCAAAACAGTTAGGTTTACAGGTTAGCAATCTTCTAACCTGTAAACCTAACTGAGTAAGTCAAAAAAAAATCAAAATCAAAATATTTTATTTCACATAGGCCTGGATGGGCACTTATAAAACGTGCACCTTTTTCGACGTTTTATAAGTGCCCATCCAGGCCTATGTGAAATAAAATATTTTGATTTTGATTTTTTTTTGACTTACTACGATTCTAAGGTCCATGTTCACCAAGAAGATGACAGTCTGATTATCTAAAACAGCTGTTTAAAACGCATTTTTGTATGGCAATCTGTCATAGTGACAGCTGTTTTTAGATAATCAGATGGTTATCTTTTCGGTGAACATGGATCTAAATGGTTATAATGAATCTGTTTGCAATTTCATCGAAATCCTTTCATTCGTTTCTGCGTGACAAATAACAAAAATCGATCGTTACAGACTTTTACATTTATAATAGTCGTAAGAAGATTGCTAACCTACATACCTAACTCTTTTGCTGACTGTACGGCTAGGTTATGTGAAGACACCAGGACATCAAGCTATACCAGAAACTGACAAATGAAATTTGAACCCAATTCTATAGCGAACATCATAATCTTCCTACACTTATCCCATGTTACCTACTTGGAGTCGGCGCAACACGTTTTGTTTTCTTCTATTCTTCTTTGTCAACCGTCACGCTATCATTTACTCCATCTATCATTCCTCACAAAATCCCTCCATCATTTCTATGGTCTTCCTCTCCCCCTCCATTCATCCACATTTATACACCGTGACATTTTAGACGTCTTACAAAAGTGGTCCACTCAATGTATCTGTCACCGTAAAATTGTCAAACACGTTATATTACAATATAACGTGTTTATCTTTAGCGATATTGTAAACTCTCGAATTATTGTCAACTGAACATACGGAAGTATCTTTGCCCCCATAATCGGGACTTGGGGCACCCCCGGGTTAGGTTAGTTATAGCTTCCTTTAAACCCTGCACTCAGAAATAGGGACTACCTTTTTTAGGGGAATATAAAGTGTTTTAAGGTTAGGTTATATTAATCGATATTTCTCAGGAATGGTACAGTATCTTTTCATGAGAGTGGTACCACTGGGCAAGGGGGACCCCTCCTTCCCTCCACACCGCGTGAGTTGACTACCATCGCATGCATTTCACGAAAAATAATGCGTTTTATTGTAAGCAGTATGTTCATTTGACAATGATTCGAGAGTTTACAATATCGCTAGAGAGATTATAATATGACGTGTTTGACAATTTTACGGTGACATATCCGACATAAAATACTACTAGGCGAGATGACTTCTATTTTACCATTAATTTAGAGGATAGGTATAAAGAAACATAAATAATACTTTAGAACAATTCAAATCTATACAAGATAATAAATCTGTAGAGAGGTCAATTCTGTACATGAAATATATTTACAAAATAACTATCGGGGGGTGATTAGTGATCGATACTGATGCCAAAAATGCAATCAGTAAAATTTTTGTCTGTCTGTCTGTCTGTCTGTATGTTATTTATAGAAAAAAAAACTACTCGACGGATTTTAACGAAACTTGGTACAATTATTCTACATACTCCTGAGCAGGTAATAGTATACTTTTCATCACGCTACCATTAATAGGAGCAGAGCAGTGAAAGGAAATGTTGGGAAAACGGGAGAAGTTACTTGGTTTTTTTAGCTTCCGTCGCGTATGCAGCCTTAATGGTTAAAGCTACATAGAAATCATGTATAACGGAAATATTCCACATAAAATTATATAAAAAATATCCCAAGACAGCATATGTCTATCTTTTATAGTTGACTCACAATAACACGTGTAACTCCCGATAGCTTAGCAGTTCGGAGAATAAATGTGAATGTAAGTTTGTTTGTTGCGCTTTCACGCGACAACTACTGAACGGATTTGGATGAAATTTTGCACACAGATAGTTTATAACCTGGATTAAAACATAGGATACTTTTTATCCCGGCAGTAAGATTCCATGGGACAATAATCAAACTTCACGCGGGCGAAGCCGCTGGCAGAAGCTAGTAATTAATAAAGCTGCTATTTTAAATTGTCTAACAGGATAATACGGAAGTATCTGTGGGTTTATTTTTGTGTGTGAAGGCGCGATTATAGGGCAAGTTACAGACAGGTGGATTTCCGTAAAAAAGGAAAAAAAACATACCCTTTTTGAAAAAAAATAACCTAGTTCTTTTAATAATATTAATGTGTCAAACAGTAAAACAATACCTACCCGACACGAGTCGAGTAAATTAACCCTCGTAACAGGGAGTTTCAACTACGTCATGCGTCTTAATAATGCTATTTTTTTTCAATAAAAAAATCTCAAAAATAGGTACCATTTAAAAAAAAAATAATATTAAATTAGTATTCATTGGATACACGAAGTGGGCTGCCTTTGTAAGACGACTAAAAAATCACGGTGTATTCATCACTCTTTTAGTTATATGCAATCCATCCCTCCTCATCACATGTTCATACCACGACAGTCGATTTCCTCTTAACTTTTCTGTAACTGGCGCAACTTTTAAGCTTCCTCTATTATATAATACTCGTTCCTTGCCTTATCCATTCTTGTCACACCACACATCCACCTCAACATTCTCATCGCCGCTACATGCAATCTTTTTCCATTTTTAGCCCACCATTTCGAATCCAATCCATACAGTACGACAGGGCCTCAATTCTGCTATTACAATAGTGTCAGGATAGGCGATCATTGATTTCACAATGATCAAGTTATGTCAAGTTTTGACAAATTTGGTGATCTACTAATATAATGGCGTCATTATGACTTCTCAATGAACAACCACTGACACTCCATTGAAAGAAATGTCATAGATAATGTCGAACTTTAAGCAAAATGACAATGGGATGAGAATGGAATCGTGTTGGAGTGACGTATTTATACAAATAGCAGAATTAGGCCCCTGACCCCGTATTCACAAACGTTCGACTCGTTTCCGATTCGACAACTCGTATATCTGTCTTCTTCTGGCATTACGAAAACGACCGAGATAGACATACGACTTCCCGAATCGGAGGCGAATCGAAGCGTTGTGAATACGGGGGCTGGTCTAATCACGGACTTGTATATTTTTTTTATCCTTTGGTTGACCTAATTCTTTACCGATAAAGTTTAAAATTCATTAAAGGTAATTGATAGATTGTAGTGTCTTGGTGTACTGGCGTCTGTTCTTAAAAACATAATATTATTATTTATTATAATAAACCTTGACTGTTCAGTAGACAATGACAAATTGCGAAAGAAAATTTGAAATTGAGCCATTGCTTTTTAACGATGGTAAAAAGCATCATGTACCGGAAGAAAGATCTCGGCGCTGTTGCAATACACTGCATTATATTTCTAACGGATTTTCTTCACATCATCCGTAGACACTAGTCATTAATTTCATTGTTGTTGGCTGAACGTGTCGTATAATTAAATTGTTAGCACATACAGTTTAGATCTTATGATCAAAATCACCGTTAGAACACGTTTAACACTGAAATAAATAACATACATAAAGCTATTGATTTGCTATTGTTTTAAAGTTAAACCGTCTCGTTGGTCTAGAGGCCGCAAGTGCGACTGCTAAGCGTGATGTCCTTTTTTCTCAAATGATTCTTCCCGCTCGATGCTCTGGGCGCAGCGGAAGGGAGTGTCAGACCATGTTCCTTCTTAGACCTTTGTGTACCTACACTACCTACCAGGGCCGCGGTTTCTTTCGAACAGTCCTGCAACCCCGGCATTGCCGCAGCCCCCGCAGAAGCATGAGGTCCTGGGCACTTTGGGATTTGATTTCCAGGTCGGGCAAAATGTTATTGGGTTTTTCAATCAGGAATACTTACATCAGTAGTAGTCATGAAGTCTGGATTTGCCATCGGTTGATGGTAATAGGCGCGCACCCTTTAACGTGGGTGAGAGTTTAACATAACTGGCGAAATGTGGGTGTACGTTCTTAAGGGAGACACCTTTGTCTGACCCTTCGCGGATTACTGGCTTTATGTTATGTAATTAAACCTTAAAAAGGTCAGGATCAGGTCAAATGACCTGATAAGACTTTCCTTAGACATATTATTATCTCTTTAAAAACTACTATGTCTGTCAAAAGTTCCAAGGTACAGGTTACAACATTAGAATGCATACAATATCCCTCGATATAATTTAGATGAAAGTTTGGGAAAGTTAGAAGCGTGGAGGCTCTCTCTGGAAGCATTATTTCCGTCGCGTCGTTCCGCTCAGATGTCCACGTCTCGGTAGGAGCATGGACCTCACAATCACAATAAAACACGTCTGTACCCACAATGTTTTTCTCAGTAACCGTTTGACAAGTACACCTAAGTTTTTTGGTCTCAATCACAATAGAAGTTCCGTCATTGGCTTTATAAATCTCGTTTTCCTGAACTCTTTTTCGTTGTGAGCCGGAGTCTCGTGTTTTGGAAGTCATTCTGTATCCGATCTGTTGCTTTAGCTTCTTGTATTGTAAGTACTAAATTGATTATTTTGTTAAATTGCCAATTTATTTAGCTTTTTAGAAACCGCTTCTGAGAAAGACCTGGCGATACTTCACCTCAGAAAGTTACACTTGTATATTTTAAAATTAGGAAACGCCTTCAGTCAACATCTTATTCTTATTCTTTATTGCACACAAAAAAACAACAAATATACATATTAATTGCAATAATATTGCTTATGTACAAAGGCGAGCTTAACCCAGAGTTAGGTTTTCTTATAGCAAAACCTAATTTTGAAAGCGAGATTTGCAAAAAGGATATACTTACGTAATTACGTATGTGCATTTACATTACATCCTAAATTGCAATATAATAATATGCAATAAAATATACGAAATACATACAGCTTAGATATATTATACATACCTATAAAATCCTATATTTATATCTGTCACCGTAAAGTTATCAAATACGTTATATTGTAATATCTCTAGCGATATTGTAAAATCTCGAAATATTGTCAAATGAACATACTTACTGCTTACAACAAAACGCATTATTTTTCGTGATAAGCTTGCGATGGTAGTCAACCTACGCGGTGTGGAGGGAAGGAGGGGTCCCCCTTGCCCAGTGGTACAACTCTCATGAAAAGATATTGTACCATTCCTGAGAAATACCGATTATTATAACCTAATCTTAAAACGAAACGAAGGAGAAGAGATGATGATGGGCGACAAGGTTTACCTCTAGGAACGAGATACTCAAAGCGTTCACAAAGATAGGAAGAATGGAAAAGAGAAAAGAAAGAATGTGACAATCTCGACGCTGCCGAATAGGTAGCCAGTTCAGCTGCTTCCGAAATTCTGACACATGGTCGTACTTACGAAGCCCGAAAATGTAGCGGATACAAAGATTCTGCAGACGTTCGAGCTTATTCAGAAGTTCCTCAGTCGCATCAAGAAAACAGATATCAGCTTAGTCTAGAAGAGGTAGAAGAAGAGACTGGACAAGAGTAATTTTAGTTTGAAATGGCAGGAAACATCAGTTCATGGCTCTGGTGAGTAAGAGTATGTTAAGGCAGATAGTACCTAAGCAAACTGCTAGCACAGTATTACGATCTCACTACGTTCCTTCCTCGTAATGGTAGTCCACCTACAAAGCCAGAAAAAGTACGTCAAACAAACATGCACACAACATAATCTACAAACTAACTCGTTGATTGTGCACATTAACGTTTTTATTCCATTAGCATATACCTAAGTTTATCAATAAAGTAGATTAGATAACCACAACACCACACAACCTAAAAAAAGCTAAAAGGCTACGGGCAGAAACGTAACGTGCAATTTAAACGTGTCCAGAGGCCAGGCATCAACGCGTTTGTTTCGCTGAGTTTGTTCCAACGTATTGATCAAAGGCCCGCAACATTGTGACAGGTTTAGCGGCCTTTCGCACGCAACACACCGCTTATTAGTACCACAAATTATATCGAACCGCCGGGAATTATCCAAAGATTGACAACTCCGATTAATATATAACTTATGCCATAATACGTTCCTGTCTGCTTCAATGTTCTGCTTGGTCCAGTGCCTACAGTCTCCGCCAGACCACAAGAGACTCGGTCAGCGTAACGACTAATTTATTTTCCCATCGGAAACTGTGGGTCCACGAAAGTTATACATAACAGCTTTTTTTACGTTATGGTTTTAGATAGAGTTTTTATGAAGATCGTTTCTTTAATTACATATAATTAAAACAACTTCTAAACGCTGTCTTTGAATTCCCAGGCAATTATTTTTTGGCAATTGAACCTTTTTTTTTTGTGTAGGCATCTTTTGTGATTTTTGTAGATCATCCATTTATCTTTCAGTGCTTATTTCAGTACAGTATTCGTTAATAGTTGGCACAACGGTCTTTGTTGTCTACTTCCGGGTGAAAATGGGCATTTATTCACGATGGTGGTACTGAGATAGGTTCTGTAATGGGTATCCATTAGTGGGCCTCTTTGGGAACGATTCTTCACGGCTGTTGGTAGGGCAGTCATGGCCGAATTGAAAAAAAGCGACTAGAGACAGCGGCGTGCGTTGACCTGGTAATGTTTACTGTCCTTGATCGGCGCGGACGGCGCGTCCGGAGTGACGTCACCGCGGAGGTGCTGATGGGTTTCAGCTCCGAGCGAGCGGCTCCACCGCGCGAGGCCCCACCGCCCCACCGCACGCCGCCCCGCCCGCTCCGCCGCCGCCGTCTACTTACCGCTCCGGCGCTCAATGCTCAAGTAGTCACTGCCTTCAGTCTCTCCTAGCATTCCTAAGCATATTTAACCACCTAATTTAAAAGTCAATTAAATCAATATTTACTGCCATCTTAAGTAATGCTTAATCAAATGCTCTATCATTTTAACACCAACAGAATCTTGCATGATCAACAGTATGGTTTCACCAAGGGACGTTGTACAACTGACGCTGGTGTAACCCTATTAAAGCACGTTTTTGCTGCGTGGGAAGAGTCCCAAGACGCAATAGGCATTTTCTGTGATCTCTCCAAAGCTTTTGACTGCGTAAATCACGACACATTACTTTTGAAACTGGAGCATTACGGACTGGGTAAACTTGCACTTAGCCTGGTAAAATCATATTTGAGTGATAGAAAACAACACGTTCAAATAAATGGTGTCAATTCACAGGGTTTGAAAGTAAAAATGGGGGTTCCACAAGGCTCAATATTGGGTCCTTTCCTTTTTCTAGTCTATATAAATGATCTACCCTATTTATTGAAAAACCAACCACATAATATCGTGTTGTTTGCTGATGACACTTCCCTAATTTTTAAGATAAATAGACGGGCCCAAAATCTAGATGAGGTGAATAACGCCCTTCTTCAGGTCCAAAATTGGTTCACAGCCAACAATTTGGTATTGAATGAAAAGAAAACTAAATGCATAAGATTTTCATTACCGAATGTTAAAAGTAGTGATTGTGAGATAATATTGAATAAAGAGAAACTCGAATTCGTAGATAAAACGGTTTTCCTGGGGCTTACGCTTGATTCAAGGCTACAATGGGGGTCTCATTTAACATCGCTTGCGGGGCGCTTAAGTTCAGCAGCATATGCCATCAGAAAAATCCGTCAATTCACTGATGTAGATACCGCTAGACTGGTCTATTTTAGTTACTTCCATAGTATAATGTCTTACGGTATTTTGCTATGGGGACGGGCTGCTGATATTGAGTCTATATTTATTCTGCAGAAAAGAGCCATCAGAGCCATATATAATCTTCGTAGGCGCGATTCTCTAAGGGAACTATTTAAGGATATTGGCATCATGACGGTTCATTGCCAATACATCTACGAAAACATAATGTACGTCAGAAAAAATCTGCATCTTTTTGGTAAAAGAGGTGACAGACACAATTACAGTACTAGAAATAGGAACCAACTAGTTCAGCCAGGCTTTAGACTCGCTAAAGTAGACTCATCTTTCATGGGGTACTGTTTGAGATGCTATAATAAAATTCCACAAAGTATTCTTGAACTGAATGAGACGAAATTTAAAACATGCATTAAACGCACACTATGTAAACAAGCATATTACAAGTTGAGCGATTATATCGCTGATAAAAATGTTTGGCTTAATGCTGGTCCTGCTCCACATGGACAGGGGCGCAAAAATTGATAGCATTAAATGGTATTGTTGGAGCTGCTGAAGATTGTACAACTATCTTTGCATTGTATAAATTCAATATCTTTAGTATTATATAACCTCATATCCCATATTGTGTGAGTGCCATGTACTAGAATGCTATCATTCACTGGAAACCTACGTTTTTATTTTTTATTTTTTTGACTTGAATGTGCCCTGGCGGTTGGGAGTATGTCATGCTCTCTCAAATGTCTCGCTGATGGTGGCGCGTGTGTCGGACCATTTAGTTCCCTTCAAAATGGTTGAGCTGAATGGTGCTGATCCATGCGTCATGTTCGTGAACGGGCGCTGTCAGTTGTGACTGGTCATCTCTTAGTCGCCATGGTTTATTTGAATTAATTATTTTGTTTTTGAGTTGTATTTTAATTTTGTTTTGCTATGGACACTTTTAACGTGCACATCTTGCTACATTGTTCTCACATAATATACCATCTCAACAAGAATGATGTAACCAAGATTTTGTAACAATATTTTGATTTAAAAGAGTGTCCATGGAGTTTCTTGCCCGTTCTTCTCCATAGAGATCTACGTTAGGGAATGGGCAACTACAGTACTTTCACAGTTTTTATGTCTTGTGACTGGGACTGTAGCTACTTTAATTGTTCATTTTTGTTTCGACAATTCAAAAGAGCCTGTAACTGGCCTACTTGAAATAAATGCTTTGATTTTGATTTTGATTGAGTATTACCTATAAGTTTTATGAACGCGCACTAACCATTAGGTATAATTTTTGTAGAATATGCATAAATGAAATAAAACAAATGCTAATAATAGAAGTTCGGCGAGGTTGTTGACCCCAGAATAGTCGAGCGTAGCTAGTGAACAATTCCATGAAATACCTAAATCATTATTTTGTTGTGGATAATCATCAAACTGAAGCCAATCATTGTAAATCTAACTTATTTTAATATAAGTAACATTCCCACTTCATTTCGTCCATTCATTTTAATGATAATTTTAACTAAGTAATGTACAGTTCGTTGTTCAAACAATAGGTAATCATTCTCCTAATTAAGATATTAAACAACACATTTTGGTTCTTGTAATGTAGGTACTTCGCGTCATTCAGAACGAAAAATTAATCAGCTTTTTGCATACCTATGTCTAACATAGTCTACTTTGGTACATTTTCAGAAGCGCCACACCTGTTATAATGCAGACGGCAGGCAGTGAGGCAGTATTCCACGGGTACCTACTTCACGTCCACCAGTGACTTTAGTACGAGACACGAGTAACATGATGTCATGCTCGTCCTTAACAAATGACAGCCATTCATTGGCATGAGTTCTCGTTATGTTACTAAACTTGCGAGCTATTTAATCTCGACGTATATCTGTGCTCGCTTCTCGGAATGTTTTATTTAGGTAATTCTTAATCTGAGTGATCTGTGCCGAAACTACGGAAAATAGAACATTCAAGTTGTTTAAGTAATTGAAATAAGAGCGAAATTGATTGAAACTAGGCTTGAAATTGCTGTGTTGAGTTGGGATCTTCTTTTCTTCGTTGTTTCTATTTAATAACTAGGTACTTATGTATTTACTATAAGTACCATATTCCATGAACACCGCTTACTAATTACCTATTAATTTATGTAACTTTTCTGTGAACTATTCGACCGATTAGGTTCGTAATAAAGTTCTTTGTTTGGTCGTGGACGGACGGGACGGACGGGACGGCGGGCGGCGGCCGAGCTAACGGGAGAGTAACGTCCTATGGGAGGTACGTTATGGTATGGCGCAGGTAAGGCACTGGACACTGGTACATCCACATAGTTGCGGCCAGATCACGGTGGATCACACACTTTTTGCCGGGCGGCGGGCGGCGAAGGTCGGCCGAGGCGAGCCACGACTGGCCACGAGCGATCTAGCATTCCAACCGCTATGAATGAATAGTCGCCCGACTGGTCGGGTGGCGCATACTAAGTAACTTCAGATTAATTTGACAACAAACATTTAAGTTGGCAAAAACCGGAATGGTTGCCGGCAAGGCACCCGCCCCGTGGGAACCGCAGACGAGCCCAAACGTTTGTCTCCGATGATTGTCCGATTAATAAGTACCTGCCCATTTAACGTTCCGTTTATTTCTCGCTTTTCATAGCGTGATGTGAGGCCAATTTGCCTTATGATTTTCTGACACGACAACATATTCTGACACGCAACTTGGCTGGTTTTACAAGGATATGTCTGTAGGTACTTCTCCAATGTATATATATCCGCCGTAGTATTCAAAATTCTTTGCAAGTTATTGACATTAATTGATAGATCAGAATACTTTTTAGTTCGGTACAACAAAAACTCTTCACGCTCAACTTACATTTAGCCTTACCTAATTCAAGAATTTTCTACTGTTGGCAGTGCACCGCCGCGCGCCGCGCCGGTTACCGAATCACAGACCGTGATATTTTTTCGAATATTTTGGCTTCAATGTTATCATAGGGAACGATTGTAGGATTAGGATACAAACGGCATGATGACAGAATCTCTTCAAAGTGAGCTAACAACAGGTCTGGAGTTATCGTCGGAGAGATGGCAACACTGCTCTGTGAGAATGTGTCTGTGTGCACTTTGCACCGACAACGGCGCGGGCGCATGCGGCTGCATTGACGCCCGCCCACGTTCCTCTCCCACTGTTGATGAGTTTTATTGCGAGTCCTGAATAATTGATGCACTCTTAAAAGAGGATTTCTGTAGAACAATATAAATATTAACCAAAGAAATAGTCTTCCGCCTATTTAGATAACACTATTTGATAAAATTGCTGCTAACGTCACTGAACAAATATGAAAGACAATAAGGTTAGGCACGTATTGGTTAAATCTGATACTAATGTTAATGTATGGTATCTGAATCCAAACAAAATATTGGAGGAGGCCAAATTAATTCAGAAAGGGATGCTGAAGGAAGAGGCAGTTTTCCTTGATGAATTGGTTAGTGTGTGAGTTAGTTTCCTATATAAAACTACTGTTTGTTGCATTACACAAAAGTAACAGTTAATTCACACGACGAGCAACAACGGTTGGCGGAGATGACGGTATGAACTTAATTCCAACTTCTATGACCGGTCCCAAATACCCTAAGTAAAGAGAATTGGAAAGATCTCAGGCCTTTGCCAGATTGGAAAATTCATTCTAATATCATTAACTAGCTGTTGCCTGCGGCTTCGCCTGCATACAAATTTTATACTAAAACTTTCCTCTAAAACTACTCTATCCATTGACAAACCGACAGACAGACAGACGCGTCGGAGAACTTTATTTTATAATATATGTACAATTATGTGATCATATGGAAAGGATAATAATAACGATTCTGCCAAAGACTATGTCAAGAATATTCGTTACATACACATTAACTGAATAACTATTTACAATAGGTATACAAACGTATGGAAGATTACCGCATACTAAACAAAAGGAAGACAACATTTGAATAAATATCTGCATATCAAATTAAAACCGTTAAGTCTACAACAATTTGTCACTCGAAACAGTTGCTGCTATGTCGTTATATGTACAATTAAGCCATACCTCTATTTTTATAATATCATGTTAATTGAGCAGTTGTGCTAAGTTGGGAAAAGATATGTAGGTAACAAGTCCCCAAAGTATTTTATTTCTAAAAATTCTAAATACTGGATCCTCCTTGGGCGCTCCCAGGACAAGAATTTCAGCGAACAAAACCTCCTAGATACGATTGCACTTTCTTGATATGAGCCAAATGACCTAGGGTCTTAAATGTCGCAACTTCTTCTTAGGTGCAAATATGTAATAATTTCAAATGAATGCTCTTGTTACGCCTTCTTTATCGTTTAAAAAATAAATGAAAGAAGCATCTACTAGATGGCTACGATATTATTGTTCTACATCTACAATTATACTGACCAAATTGCAAATATTGAAGTGATCAAATGCCCATGTATAGATCATCTCACTGTATCGGATACCAGTTCGCCGGAAGCGAATAGACATAAACTTATAAATTCCTAAAGTAATGTTAGTACGTACAACCTTGATGTGTTGGCTATGGTGATTATATCACGGGTACCATGACTTATTCCGAAGCCGTAGCGTCATAAAAATGTGATGCGGACCTTGACAGTTTGCGTTTTCCTGACTACAGCAAGATGGCCACAATTTAAATGCTGAAGGCTAATATGCAGAATGAAGAATTGGATACTGTCCATAAGCTACGGGTAGTAGATACTCTTTTGGAAGAAGAAGGAAAGGATACACAGTTCACAGATTCTCAACTCGAGGTTTGATTGACAACAGTAATTAGGTACTTGGTAAGTCGAGTTTAGTTCCATTTGGTAATTGATAAAGTGGTTGATTTGATATTTCAACTGTTTCAAATTACATTGACATCTACTGATCTGCAGTTTAGTTCTAAGTTTTTAACAACATTTAATAAATCATTCATAATTTTCCTACTAGTCTAATCTACAACGAAACTGGTAGAAAAACACTGTCACACTGCCTGTCGCCTGTCGTCCCATACAAGTCATACAACCTGTCGTACTCACACAGTCGTTATAACGCAGTAGATGGCGGCGGCGCTGACGTCACTCGCCGTTGGCCGTTAGGGCAGGTTCGAAGTTTAAAACTGGCATAACGTCTGCATATTTCGCTCGCTCGGTGAGAGCTTTCAACTAACTGGTCAAGTGTGAGCTGGATTTGGATTTTGTTTTCTAAAAAGAAGGTATGGTCAGTTGGTATGGTAAGTTTTAATATCCTTATTAAAGCTCCAAGCACAACTGACTAAGTTAGAAAATGACAAGGAAATGGCTGCGTTCATGAATTTAAGATAACATGTAAAAGTAAGTTTTATGATTGCAAAAAGTATCGAGATATGTTATCAATTTGTGCCATGAGCGTATCTTAAGTTGCATGAATCCAAGACGTAATTTTCTAGTCAACAATAGTAAACATACTTACTTGGTAGGAATCCCACAAGCATTGTTCGATGAAACATTATTCTTATTGAGTTTGGGCAGTTTTAAAACGCACCCAATGTATTCTATCATGACACATGAAACAATTGCATTTAGACGATAATATTTTTAATAATCGATACCAATATCACTTAAAATTTACATTTACTCACGCCCGTATCTTGATTAGATAGCATTTCAAATGTTTATTCCGCAGTATCTACCATTTACGATGAGCCGCACCCTTTTACACTGCAATTGCATACTAGGCTTTATTCCATTGGTTGTTATTTCCTTGTAAATATGAAAACGTGATCAAAACATGGGGGACTGACGTAATTCCGCGAAAATTTCAAGGAGGTGCAGCCTGAAAAAGAAATAACAGACGCCGGCGACCAGGCGCGAGGCGGGGTCTCCACAACACAAGCCACTGTTCAGTCTTACCTCTATTTTGCATATGTCGTTATTGTACCGTTACTCTACAAGTGTTTTAGGTTTATTCGTGGACAAACTTGTATTGATAGGTATACAGTTTGTTTTAGTGTTGTTAGAGGCGAACATATATGTAATTAAAATTCTAAAATCGCACACATTGAACTTGGTATTAAAACTCAACAAAACCACGGATTACTACAATATTTATTATAATCTTTAGATCTAAAAAGGTATTATAATAATCCGTGTAGTTGTTTCCAGAAGATTCATATGGTTAGCAGTTAAACCGGAAATCTTGAGCGGTTGGTACGGGACGTCACGTAACCGATTAGATTGGTATACCCGAGCTTTTGAATCGCTGCTGTTATCAGGCTCTTTATATCACTGATAATTGCTATCCCAATCACTACAAGGAATGGCTTCAATACTTTTAAAAATGGAAGAGTGCTGCAAGGCCACACACAGTTTTTTCCATACACCTTTAACATTTGACTTTATAAGGAGTTTTATCGTTGAATTCTACCAGTTTCTATACTATAGTCGGTGTCCTACCAACGTTAATTCTATTGGTGAACGCCAATCAAAATCAAATTCATGTATTGTATCAGGATTCAAATCTGGCTAGTTCTTTCATTACAGTTGCTCCTAAGATTACATATTTCCAGTAACAATTTGCCAAGCACGTCAGTTATCATCTCCCCGCTGTAATGTTAGTGGTGAATAGTAAAATAAAAGCTACCAACAGCTTTGTTAAGCGATGGATTAGTGTGGACTCAGATTTACTAAGTATTCTTTTTCAAACAAGGTTATGTTTTTATGGCTGACATTTCGCTTTCAGGGCGACAAGTCGTGGGTGATGATTACGGTATGCCGTATGACCGCATCTAACAAATATTTGTATTGGTAGCCTGCAGATTATTACAGTAAGAAACATCAAGGTATACCTACTATTAGAAACCTCTGCCTAACTCTTCCGGGATCTCAAGCGTGGTGTTATTTATTTATTTATGCAACCATTGCATGAGGAAAATCTTAGGTACCTAATTTAGAAATATTGCAGTCTACCAGTAGCGAAGGGTAAATTTTTGTAACAGGTATAAAGCCGGGTATGTTGTATTTATTAAATAATGTTTGAAAAAAGCATACCATTTGTAGTTTTAGTCACGTTTGGGCAATGACGTCCTAACTGAATTACCTACATTGTTTTGCTTTTGACAATAGTAGACTCCTGTACAGCGGTTGTTTCGAAAGGGATGCGGTGGGTTTCGAGTTGTATGAACTCCTCGCTACTGCAGTCTACTTCCTTTTATTGGGCGAATCGGTGTATGACGAATTGACGGCATATAAAACGTTACATTTTTGCGTTTCTTACGTTTAACAGCACGCGAGTCCAGGGAAAGCGATGCTTCTACTATTCTGTTGTAATCTGATATCATGTATCCAACGTATCAGTTCATTTAATTAGTCGTATAAATTACATCTCCGATAACGCAGCGTGTAATTGTAAGTACAACGAAACTATTTTAGATTATCTGAGTTATGGCAACTGGCTAGCACATGCCTAAATGTTGAACATGTGACGAGGTTCAATGTATGCTGTGATGTGTAATAAAAAGCTCACTTTTTATACTAAAACTTGTTATAAAGAGTCCATATGTTACGAACAAGAGAACATTTACGCAGGATGATTGCTTTACAAACTGCTGGCCCCCGCGGTGTGGCCGTGAACCCGCAGGATTACGTTTATCTGGTTGCTGGTATCGAGGCCCTCGGTTTCGGCAGATGCCTGCCAAAACACCGCTGATAACTTTATTATGGGAGTAGGTACAACATTGCTCGTTATGTAAAACGTTGTACAATATATGTGTGCTACCTAATCTGAATAGCAAACGGGTGTGCCTCTGCGTCGCATTCGTGTTTCGCTTGCTGTATAATAAGTCTTTTTTTTTATTTTCCGAGAAGTTTGTCAGCTCCCCTATGTATTAAATACTACTTACATTGTTTGATTGGAAATGTAGAAAATTTTACACGGGCTAGCGAGATTTTCGGAAATTTCTGTAAACAATAAAATCTTGGTCTTTATGGCACACAATGGGATATAGAGTCGGATTCCTGGAGAAATTCGGCGGTGTATTCCAGATTAGACGCCCCGCACCCATCAAACCAGTTCCAATCGGTTCGTTGAATAATAAAAATGGCCTCTATTTTGGGAACGCTGCGCCTTATCGGGCCTCTCTCAAGTTCGCTTCATAGAGAGCGCCGACCCTCGGCGTCTGGATACCAAGTACCATGGGCGGCTACGTGACTACCACTTCCTTACCAAATCTAATTAAAATAATGGTCACGGAAACGGAATTATGATCTTAGAAAAATGAACACGATCTTTTGTTAATTTGCGAGTTTGTTACGCACCGAATTAGATGCCATCTCGTGTCCTTTTTTCAGGACCTCGGCCAGAAAAAGGCATGGATGGAGATAGACTATTTATTCCAGAGTGGTTTTAATCATTTTTCTGAAGAATTTCACTAAATATCTTGCTTGGAGATAATTTGTGAAAATTACATCAGCAATTAGGAAGTGCACCGTTTAACGTTTGATGGACCTAAGTGCTGTTTACTTTTAATCTTCAGACGTCTACAACGCTTTGTTCTCTTCCGCTAAGTGGTTTAAGACGTTCGATAAAACACAAATACCTACATAGATATTTGGCATTCATGAAACTCAGATTCGAAGTTTTATTATTCTTGGGTTCATGCTCTACGCGCACAGTCTGCTCGCAAAAAACGAATGCTTAGTTCTCCAAGTTTATTTGCACCGGTGATATAACACGATATATTGTTGTGTTGGACTATTTTTAGTTTGAATTATTCGTTGATTTCGATTTAGTATACTGAGAGTAGGTTTGATGGCGTTTAATCGTTTCGTGGAAGCCCTAAAGCATGTCATTTGGTGGAGGACGCGGCGAGGCGATGAGGCGGCGAGGACGCGCGAGTCGAGTCGAGAGGAGCCGAGTCGCCTCGCCGTGGCAATGACTCGCAGGCCTTGAGGCGCTGGCAGACAACCGCGGGCCCCACGGTCTCGCGTCGTACTCGCCTCCCGACCACGAAGACGTAATAACGACGTGAATCGCGTAAGCTTACGAAATCCGGTTTATCTAATCGAGAAAAGCTGGGTCACATTACTTACTTATTTTACGCAGATACAAAGATTTGTGGGTGACGGTTTTTTCCAGTGTCACAACATTGATTAAACAATCTATATTAAGATTTGCCGTTTTCATTTCGTCACTCAAAAATATACGCGTAGCGTGTTAGAAATTGCTTTCTACGAAAACTTTTAGCACTCCAAAGAGCTGTTAAGGCGCTTAGACGAGCTAAATTAGCAACTCAATTTGTAGTGGTTCAAACTTCGTTTGAAATGCTGTTAGAATATAGTTCTAATCAGCTTGCACTACAAAGTGGTTGTTACGTGAGCCACTGCGGGCCAAATAGCGCGAAATGAGTGGTTTCGATCGATTTACAAAAAAAAACTATTGATTGGATTAAAAAATTAAGAATTATTTGCCAAAAATCTGAATGATCGCATGCATATTAGTATGTTTTTTATTGTTTAAAAAGATATTTTTAGAGATAAGTTCGTGATTTATTTTTATCGAGCCAAATTAATTGTATTATGTTTTCAAAACAGTATTTTGCTAGCATATATCCTGAAGAATATCATATATTTTTCTGGTCTTGTTTATAGCAGTGAATCATATAAGTATCTACTTTTAGTAATTATAAAACTCGCGTTTAGCTCATGTAATCGCCTTAAGCCTGTTGTTCAACTTGCAGTATTTGTACATTAAATCCTGACTTTACAAGAATATATCTCTATCTTCATAAATGTTCGTCAGGAATTCTCATCAACATGTATTATCATAATAATTCAGTTTTAATATATTCTGCATTAATATGTCAACATGACTCATATTCATTCAAAAAATTATAAGCCTATGTTTTATGAAAGAGCTTCTCGTTTATGCGCAGCTATATCAAGTGTTATTAAGATTAAATGAACTTCTGCGGTTGCAAGATGAAAGAAAAGCCGATTAAATGAGATTTGTCGCCATTAGAGTGCCAACAAACCGCTCATTGTAATGTGTCGGCAAAATTCAACACTGAAATACGGCGAACGCTTATCAATGCTGGCAATGTCGGTCAAATACTCGACCGAGCAATATAGGGGCGTTATCGTGAGCATAAATTCGTACTCATGTGAACTGAGCTATACATATCCGTTTTAATTATTCAATCATGTGGTATTTAAAGACTCTAATTTTTATATAATTTATTTAAGCTATAAATGAGCAACGGATTCGATTTGAATCTAGAAGTACCTATGTAATTAATGGGTAACGCTAAAAATAACACTTTTTATTTCGGATCTACGGAATTTGTTTTGTCTATTGTAGCCTCGTTCATGGGTAAACCTTCCATTCCATGCAGTAAAGCTTGATTGTCATCTCATGATAATATCAAGCCTCTGTCGACTTAAAAGTTAAAACGATGAGTTTACTTCTCGCAGGGGGTTCACTTAACATAAACTATCCACCCCAATATTTTGTTTTGAGACGGTCTCGGCCGGCCTTGCCCTTCCCAGAAGAACCACACAAAAACGTAGTTTACTGATGTTTCAGATCAATAAACTTATTGAATAAAGTGATAGACGAATATAACAAGAGGTCTCAATGTCGTCGTATAAAACAATGCATGTTTAACTTGGGAAACTGACCGATGCTGTTAGCCGTGGCATTTTCATATGAAGTGTGGTAAATTACATTAAATATCGCTAGTTATTCGCAGAGGAATGTAAATGTTGCTGTATTTGGGTGTGTTTTCATCGGCCTGGTGCAACGATACCTCGCAAAAAATTAAGTCTCTAGAAGATAATTCGTGCAAGGTAATTAATTAAGAGCTATTAATTGTTGATTCTCCTTAAACATACTGCAAACTGGACTAAGTGGCGTAGCTAAATGTCTGAGAATGTTCCTCGCAGTATTGTGAGTTTCGATTTACGATATTGATTTGGTTGGTGTGTTGCTCAAAGGTGACATAGCAAGGGAAAATACCGTGGAAAATAGTTGGGATAACCTGGTGTGATGTGGACGTATTGAAGTTCACACGTTACAAGCGCACGATGATCGTGTGCACGTACTGTGAGATAAACGCGATCTTGTTAACTTAATGGGTGGAAGAGGTGCGAAAGAAGTTTTATTAAAATATTTTTTTATATTGCGCAGTCAATCAATAATGCCGTCCAATAACTCCAATCCATCCGTCAATCTATAAGCAAGGGTCATTCAATTAAAAAGTTGATACCGAAGTATAATTTAATTCCTATTATTAAATGATGTCATCATCATATCTCATGTAACCCAAACCCGTGTACAATATCGAGCAAACCTCCGTTAAAGCTGATAAGACTTCCTATATTACCGGGACTGATTGTAATATCAGCGGTGATGGTTATCAGTTGTGTAGCATCTGTGTTCATCATACAGAGAGACGCGAGCCCTAGGTTTATTGACCTAAGATTAGGAGTTAGGCAAGGAGTGTTTCCTGTGGGGTTAAGAGTGCGGGCGCCAGGCGCGGCCCCGGCTCCCGGCCAGCGCGGTGCGCAAGCGCACGCTCGGCGGACGCGCTCGGTTCGCACGCCCCTGCAATGAGTTTTAATTGAGTTTGACCGCAGGAAGCAACGGTTACGGTCTACGTATAGGGTGACATTTCTGTACGGCCAATATAGTACGCGTGCATGAATCGAGTGTTTTATTTGAAGTCCATAACTCCTTTTTTTAGAATCTTGTGTATTCAGCCATTTGTTATTATGCGTAGATTTCATCTGAGTTGAATGTATTCTGATGAAACAGTGAATTGATTCAAAGGCCACAGTTTTTGTTTACTTCTTTTTACCAATGTTTTTTTACTGGCATTGAATGGTTTTTTTCAAAACACTTCCTCGAAAACTGGTTCTTTTCGCACTACTCGTACTATTAGGTTAAAAATGCAGTGATTCACACACGTGCGTTTTTCGTGTTTTTTCTACACATGTGCAGAAAGTAAAATTGCCACAGATAACTATACCTATACTAAGTTCAAACTGGTCAATGCATAGTTAAAAAACATTCCCACCTGACTATAGAGGCAGAGGTGAAAGTTTTTTTTAATTTCAGATAAGCGTTCTACGTCTTTACGGCAGGCGTAATCATTTTTTGAATATTCAAATTGTGTTTATAAACTCAATATTTTCTTTATAAACAAATTAACATTTATTTGTGTTCTAAATTCAAAAATATATAAAAAAAAAACTATTTTTTATATTAGGCTGTATAATAGCTTCATACCTTTGCTTCTCCTTCAACCTGGCGAAAGCAAAGCGCGGAAAAAAAATAGTCTCGTAATAATTCATGACACAAATATTTTAAGTAGGTACTTACATTATTTTATTTTATTTCTTCAAAAGTGTATTGAAAAACGTTGTTTGATACACGAGGACATTTGTTATTGCAGTTCTCGGCTCAAAAACACCCTCGCCTTACGGGTCGTGTGTTAATACCGCCTAGTGAACTACAATAACAAACTTTCTCCACTTGTATCAAAATGTACTATTACAGAATAATAAATGATTACAAAGTAATCAGTGTAGTGGGTACTCTGCGTCGTTTATAACATGATGTCTTCTCATTGAGTTAAATTGACGCCAACAGACTGCTTAGTCTGATTTAATACCTATTCGTTGTTAACATTAACATTGAACTCAGTCGGTGTTTTTTGCTGCATGATACTGTTTCTTATTTTATTGTGTTTCTCGGTGTTAAAATAAAAAGTTTAAGAGTGTAGTTGTGTCGAGTCACGGTCCGTTGTTGTTCGGTGTCGTGGTCACCGTAGCGCGGGCGTGGACGTCAGGCGTGCGCCCGCGCCGCTTCTGTCACCGCCAACAAATTGCTTTGTTTATGGCTTCTTATTGAAATGTGCCTAATACAAACTGCACGAGGTGGACGCCTCGGATCTGGACCGGACCTTCCTTTGAACACGTTTCACAAGAGGCCTTGTGTAACAGTTGCGCACACGATACGTCTAATTAACTAAAAGATTGATTTGAAATTCATTTATTTTACTGAATAGCTGTGGTTTTTGAACGGGAACTGTGGCTGTTTTATTTTTAGGTTATGCTAGTTAACAAATCACAATTAGGGATCCATCTCTGGTGTGGGTCTTACAACATATTATTAATAGGTAAGTATTATTATGTTGAATATTTTCAGTAACTAGGTACGTGTGTATATCGGTAACTAGCTACTCGTACATAATAATCACTCAAAGCATACTTTAAATTAATTTTCCATTTTTAATTAAAAATATTTTGATAAAACAGTTCAGATAGTGGTTAGTACCTACATACAAAACTTTGATTAGATATGAACTTTTTCATGAAAATAAATATTTAGAATGCAAAACAAAGGCATTGACCACATTCACACCACAAGCTTATCACCAGTCACTCGAACTACTGTATTAGGCAATACAGATACCTACCAGAAACGACAAGGCGAAGGGACACCGAAGGTCGTAAAACCTCAGAAAATATATTCAACCATTATAATGGGTAACGGTGGTAATGAGATCAAACACACAGAGAACCACAGTAGGGGAGTATAAAATAAAAGCCCTCCATTTAATACAGGAGGCAAAGAACTGCTTTGCCGTACAAAGGGACATACAACGCTGTAATTTTTGATTAAATTCAGCTAATATATTCTAGACTCAGTATTAAAAAAACATACAACAACAACAACAACCACCAACAACAACAACAACAACAACTTACAACAACTTTGTCAATTAGAAACCTTCGCATTTGCAAACGTGATGCGGTGCTGATGTCATTAGAAATAGCAAAGGCAGTGATGCGTGACAAGAGGCCCATAGCCGTGGCCTCTCTGCCAAAATATCACATTAAAAAGGTACTTCCATGGAGCCTGTAACCAAGCTAGGAGTAATAAACACAATCATAAATATTGCTAGCCTTCAGAGTTCAGACCTACAGGACATTGAACCGTAGCAGATGACAGATGGCGCCCAGAAATATTCTACCTCTAGCAAGTATAAACATCTTGTAATAACTAAACTGGCGAGTACTTTTAACGTGTTGTAGTACACTTATGTATTGTTGTCAGGGGACCTCTTTTGGGTGTACACCATTAAATCATAGCGCCGCCTCTGGAGCGATTTGCGCTGCTAGGTTACTAAAAACACATTCGACTCTTTTTTTTTCTGGCAAGTTGTTTTTTTTTTACAGGAGGGCAGGGAAATTCATAGCTGTCGTTTGTACACTCATCCAGATTAATAATGTATATGTCACCGTAAAATTATCAAACACGTTAGATTGTAATCTCTCTAGCGATATTGTAAACTATCGAAATATTGTCAACTGAACATACGGAAGTATCTCTGCCCCCATAATCGGGACTTGGGGCACCCCCACGTTAGGTTAGTTAAGTTCCTTTAAACCCTGCACACGCTTTTTAGGGGAATTATAAGGTTAGGTTATATTAATCGGTATTTCGCAGGAATGGTACATTAACTTTTCATGAGAGTGTATTGGGCAAGGGGGACACCTCCTTCCCTCCACACCGCATGAGTTGACTACCATCGCATGCATTTCACGAAAAATAGTGCGTTTTATTGTAAGCAGTAAGTTCGTTTGACAATATTTCGAGAGTTTACAATCTCTCTAGTTATTTTACAATCTAACGTGTTTGAGAATTTTACGGTGACATATAATTGTATACCTTTGTAACTAGTAGCACACCGCATTGTAACAAACTATGGAAAATCATTTTTCAATTACAGATTTGGTGATAGCAACTTTACATACTTTACAGAAATTCCAGTGATTATGTGGGTAATATTAAAGGGTTGCCATTCCGAGTCACCTTGTCACTGCGATACGGCGACCACTCTAAGAATTCCGTTTAGTTTTGGATGGGAAACGAAGATGGATGAAAGATAGTGACCGACTAACCGGATGCAGCAGAATACTATTTTACTTGGAGCGGCTGCCAATCTCACCCCTACAACCCAGCTAGTACTGGGAAATACGATATACCCCTTAGTAAGACTGGCTGTCAGTCTTTCGGGCCACTAGATACCTGTAACGACTGTCTGACTGGAGACAACTAGGTATATAATGGGTGGGCACCCATCCACAGTTCAAGGCAAAAGCGGCTCAATCTGAAGATTGATCCGAGTGCCTAATAAATAGTTAGGGAATTATATTTAAGGGCAAGCAAATTATGTTGATGACCTACGATTGTTGCGTCGGTTATCTATTTATGTATAAAAGGTATGTACGGTCGAACAAGCTACATGGCAATCACTTGCAGTCTTGCACTGACGTGAACTTTGCTCTAACATGTGTTAGGTTTGAACCATTAATGCTGCATTGTATGACGAGGTCGTATAAAGCTAATGTATCAAGATGCATCATGACTAAAATAGCTTGAGATACCTATAAGTTTTAAGATTGCTAATTGTTGTGCAGAGCGACTCATTGATTGTTCACCTAGGTATCTAGATAACTTGATTGTACGAAAGTATCTAGTCGCAATATGGGTTTCTCACTTGCCCTACTACAGTGCAACGAGTAAGGCGGTCACTAACGTTATGCTTAATGACCTACAAAGCCCTCCTGTTTTGCTAGCTAGTTTTTTGTCAATCACTCTCTCTCTCCCAATGATTTTGTCCAGAGAGATTCTGGGGTAATTAGCATTCTATAAAACACTATTAGGAAGTGACGAAGGGTGGGCGTTTGAGGGAACGGTCTGTTATAAACATTGATGATGTATAAAAGTGCTGATTATCAGCCGAATTCGAATAAATTACTTTTGATTTTATTTAGTATAAATAGCCGAGACTGATACGGTTGATAGCGGTGCGATTTCGGTGTGAGTTGCGCGAGCGCGGGGCCCGAAGGCCCGGCGCGCCCGCCAGTGCGCCGGCCCCGAGTCGTGACAGCCGTTTGTTAAACTAATGGCGCACAAAAAGAAAACCGCCTTCCATTCTTCCATTAACTCCGTCCAAGTGTGCGAATGTTGACTCGGCCAATTTGCACGCGCGAATAGAATTTGTCTAAGTACCTATTTCTATTGTACCACTTGTCGTTTCCGCCTCAAATAACCTTTGTCATTCTTGTGATCATTCGTTTGTTCCCCGATCTTGACAAACTCCACGATCTTTATTATCCGGCTCAACTACTAAATAGTCGCCTCTGTTCATAGATTAATTGGTGTTAAGTTTTTATAGAGCCACTTTGTTTCATGATGAAGAAATTAGCGAAGATGGCGCCATGTGCTGCTTCGCGGGGGTCGAGGGTTCCACATCATCCGCACATGTAGCCCACGCGACACATCGCTCGAAAAATGGAGTCGCGATAAAAAGCAGTCGGTATCGGCGGGCGTGAGAACGACGACACGTGGGCTCAGCCAGTCGCGAGCTCATTCATGCATTTGATTCATAAATTGTGTGCGTGTTTTAAGGGCGCACACACGACAGCTTGACAACAATCCGCTTAGCGAGATTTGATGAAGTCAAGAGTTGGAACACAAAGACCTGTGGTCCGAAAAGCCTAATAACAAAGAGAAGATTCCTCATAAGCGTGCCGAGCGAGCATTTATGGTTATTTGTGTGGGGAATGCAATCGTTTGCGGGCGATCAGCGGCAGCAGCCGCGGCGCCCCGCTTGCTATAAATCAGGGCCGATTGAGGTCGAGCCGGACGCGAGTTATTTTTAAAATTGCGTGCACAATATTATGTGTTTAGGTGGAATATGATAATTGCGTCGGCGAGAAAGGCGCCGTAAGCCGACACCGACGATGGGATTACAGAGCGCACGCCGCGACCGCCGGCCGAGGCAGCCTCGGGGCCGCCCGGCCGCCTGCCTCGAGCCGCCCCAGGCCCTCGCCTCGCATCAACACATTCAACACGCCTCGTTACATCCAATCCTACACATATCAAACTAATGCAACAACATTATTTACTCTTTGAACTGGGTTTCAGGATGTCAAGTCATTAGGTACATTAGCATCTTTAAATCGAATCAAAGATATCGAATTTTTGGGGTTCTGAGTGTAACTATTTCAGGAATTTAAGGATCCTACTAGTTCTCACAACGGAAAGAAAGCTACGAAAAAGAAAACATTATCACAAGTTTTCTTTTTCTTAGAAGATTCGCTTGCAACATACATTTGTGTGTCCCATCCAGGATTTCGAAGTTCTAGCCCCTGATTACTTTAATATTGATATGATACGATATAAATAAATATCGCTGAACATTAACACACAGCGCCACCTAGTGCCACACTAAGCAAAGCTTGTGTCGTGGACACTAGATAGTTGGTCTACTACATATAAACTTTTTTGTTTGTAAATACATACTTATTATACATATAAACATCCATGACTCTGAAACAAATGTCCATGCTCATCACACAAACATTTGCTCCTACCGGGATTCGAACCCAGGACCCTAAGCACGTAAGGCAGCGTCACTACCACTACGCCATTCGAGTCGTCTATATTGATGAGGGATTTTCCAACAGTTCGTTATTTCTATTTTCTACCTACTTTTAGGTATACTTTTATGACGCAAGGATGCAGTGACAAGCATGAAACTGTAATATTCACAAAAATGGTGTAAAAAGCCACACCGCTAATAATTAGGTACAAAGGAATCTTACCGAATAATCATAACAAAGCTATTATAACAACTATGAATAATGGTCCGATATTACAAATTAACATAATATTTTTTGTCGCTTCCTTTGGTGGTGGCCGCGGACAGGTACAAGCTATGAGGGTGCAGAATTCTTTGAATGGGCATTCTATTTGAGCACCTGGTTACCGACTGTGAGTCGTAGGACTGTTAAAATAAGTCTCAAAGCATCTTGATCCAATATAATCTTATTTAGAAAGAATAGAATGAGGTTGTAGATTGGAAGTTGAAACTTGAGCCATGAACCCAAGGTATGTTTTAGTACGTAGCGAGCGAGGTGCGAAGGTCGACTAAGCTACTATCAATCAGCAAGGCGCCATTGAGGGTTGGTCGAGGCTCGTGAGAAACCGTAAACACTTACCCGCTTTATCTGATAGAGATTTTTTTCGCTCAGCAGCAGGTCCAGTCAATTAATGGATTGCGCCGTTATTTGGTTTATTTTTGTTACCGAACGCTGCTTAGCATTAGGAGAGACTAATTTATCTGGAAGGGTTTGACAGGTAAGGCATTACCGCGATGCAGATCGCCCTCACAGCCTCAGCGGCCAGAATTAACGTCTTATCACTGATTTTATAATAAATGGAACGCATAATCCTTCTTGCGTGCCTTGTAATTGTGTGCGGCCCTTTTGATACATTGTTAACGAGGAGCCTCGTAATGAGAACGTCGAGAAAGCAGTTCAGATCGGTTTACATGGGAGACGTGCTCCTTCGAAGGATCGAATTGTTCACTTTTATTGATTTGTAGAGCCGTGAGGTTCTAAGCGTTTTAGAATTGAAGACAAATATTTGTCGGGGTTGTGGTCTGGGCGGTCTGTCGACGCACATGTGCGCATAAAAAACTGTGTGATGTGTGCAGTGTGTTCGGTGCTGCGTGTTGACAGTGCGCATAGCTGCGACAAAGCGCTGCGCCCGCGCCGCACCGCAGCCAGCCGCCGACGACCACCCTCCCCGAAGAATCCCTCGTTATCATTTGAATAACTTTAACTATCCAACGCAGCATTAAACAAGTGAAACAAGAGCCTGAAATGTACAAATGTTTTAATAATCAATCCTATAATAGTATTCAACATTATGTATTCTAAAGGCATGTAAATATTCTCGGGATTTACGAGTCGATGCGTGTGCTATTGTTTAATGAAATAACTATAATTATTGTTATTGGAATGTTTAGGATAAAACCGGTTGATGTAAAATTCCAAATGTTGTCAGATATATAGGGCGATCATTGTAGATCTCTTGAGAGAGGAGGCTTATCTCGAGGAAGTCTTCCATTACACTAAATATTTATTTTGGTTGAAAAATGTCTCGGCGTGGGGCAATCGTAATGGCGTGTAAATTCCTTGATTAGATACCGTCCTTGGGAACTACCAACAAAATTAATCCCGCCGCAATTTTCCGGTGTCGACTTCATATTGTTAATAATGGAATTTCCTTTGTTGTATTATTAAACTGATAAGTGGTTATTTATAGTAGTCCAGTTATAATTTAATCAACTAAAACTGCGTATATTTTAGACTTGTTTTGTAGGATTTAGCTTAGGTCTGTATGAATTGAAAACAGAATTATAATTTAAGCCAGATATGTCGCCGATGTATAGTTTGCTGCAACAACGAGTATTTATCGATACAGGGCGTTATTTTTAGATGATTGAAAATATGGCTCCGGTACTTTGATGTCTATTTTTATCTAGTCTACGCGGGCGCCCCCTTGGCTCATTGCCTATAGTAATTAGAAATGAATGCATCACTCTAGCAACACTTAAAATTATGGAAGAACCCAATGAACGTCATTAAATTAGGTTGGGTTCTATCGATGGCGGTACACAAACACCCTAATACTGTTTACCTAATGAGATGTGTCTGCACGCGATCGTTTCTCACGACCCAACATGGAGAAAAAAAGAAATTCCCAAAATTTTAACGCAATAGATACATTGTCTCTACATAAACAACGGTTAAATTTCACCGAAAAAACATTCAGCTGCGGCAGTGTGGAGACGGCTCTCAAAAGATTTTAAAGTCCAGCAGAGAATTACTATTCTACAAAATGGTTAAAGACGGTTGTAACAGTTAAACCATAAAGTGATTAGCTGAGATGAAAAGACGTTAGATAAGGTAACACTTTTAAACTACAAAAGTTATTTTAACAACTACCAGGGTTTAAAGAACCTTCCGCTGTAATGCGCTTCCAGCTCCCATAAAACCATCTGTTTTCCCTGTTTATGAAGTTGTGGTATTTAATTTCTTAATTTCGTAAATCGAAATCATGTTTACCTACCGAATATATTATAATTCTTCTCACCATAAGTATGACTGACAGAAGTGGTCTCCATAGCATCGCCGCCACCATTATCTATGGAATGCTCATTCGTCGACGGGCACCGCACTTTACGCCTTCCCTCCAAATTGATTGCTTATTCTCCTTTTGGCTGCCTTTTAACAACTATAGGGCCAAATTGTTATGTAAGTTATTAATTAACCTACAGCCCGATTGATGAGAATTCTCTACAAGTCCTACAAACACATACTTTCTTAGGGTTAATTGAAGATCGTCATGTTTTGTTGGGCGATGTGATGTGACCCGAATTTTACGATGCTAGAGGATGAATGAGTCAGTGAACGATACAATTAAATTGTCATGGTATGCCGTCTCGTAATTTCGTATCATCAAATTGATAACTCTTTTATTAGTTTTAAGAATCGACGCCATTTTTATAGCAATAATAACTTACAAAGAAATGTTTCCCACGCATATGATATGTTTTATTGCAGTCACTTAGGTACTAATCATTTCGGTTAGGTATTAATGTAAGTAGTTTTGGCAATTACAAAATCAATATTTTGTTTAGGACATAATTGAACTTGACGTTTCCTTCTATGTTGTTCATTCAACGTCAGTTTACGTTGAGCGAGTCAAGAAACTTTGGGATTGACAAGATATTTCAAACCAAAAGTTTTTTAGCTTGAGTGTATTGTTAAAGTGCATTAACATTGCAGTTTAATTAATAATGGTTAATGTTTTAAAGAAGTTTTAATCTGACGAAAACAAGAAAGAGCAGTGTCGCGCTAATCTTCATCTGCGATATCGTCGCCGGTACAAGACAAAGCGGGTACAATTTCACTTGCCTCCCAGCGTCGTGCGTAATGCGGCAAAAATGTCGCCGCCTTGTAATTAACACTAGGCTCCCAAGACACTACACAAATAGAATTGCTCTCTTTATGTTTCTCATTACTTGTGACACCAAAGGGGCAATGTACTCGATGAAAAGTGGACACCGGCCCCGGGTGAGAGCAGGCGCGCCGTGAAGCGCAGCCTCCCAGACTCTCAGACCGAGCACCCACCGCAATTATGTGTTCTGAGGGAGAATTACGTGAAACGCACCGCGCACCGACCGATGTAGTGTTTATCCAACGAGTATTAACTTCATTATAACAGCCGTGAAAGTGGCCGAGCAGAGGATACGCCCGTTTAACACACGACTTTGTGCTGTCTGCTTCCACTTTCTCAAATCAAACATCCTTCGCCATGAGCGTGCATATGAGGTTTATTTATTTACCAACGCAGTGGTTCACAATAACGGAACAACTAAGATCAATAAATAAATCCATTCCCTGTAATTCTCACAGTTGGGTCGCGTCGCCTGTGCTGAACCTCATTCCATTGAGCACGCGTCACGCTCGCGCGCGCGCGCAGCCACGTAAGCGCGTCTCCTTCGTCGGCTTTGTGTAGAACCGCCCTCGACACACACTTCTGAGAATCGAGCTCGTGGCATTTTTTAGAACGCATAATAATTTGATCGGGAAATATTTATGGAAGGGGTGGCCGGACGCGGACTAGCCCGACGAGTCAATTATCAGCCAGTCGCACCACTCGCGCCAGTGTCGGTCCCTGAAAGACGCGCAATGGGTGGCTAGGCTGAGGTTAACCGATGTTAACTTACAATTTATGACGTAGATAGACGGAGGGTGGAATTTCACATGATTTCATTCCCTTTTTTTGTTAATGCCCTATATCATTATTATCGTGTATAAATAAAGTTTTTATACATCCGACAGTGAGAATGTTTTTTGTGCTAACCCTAGACAGGTCAGGTACCTACCATAATTCCCTTTACAGAAAGTGAAACTTAAAGTTTTAGAACAAAAGGCTGTATACGTACGTGATATTGAAATTTCAAACATCTGTATCACCACCTACAGACTTCTAAGAATTATAATGCTAGGTTTTAAGAGTCCTCAGGGTATAACATCCTAGATATTTATCAGTAACTTTGTATCAACGCAGTACGAATCGATTCGTAGCACTAGTGCTACGAACATTCTGCTACGACGTTCGTAGCAGTTTGTTACTACAATTCTCGTAGGCAATACGGCATTGGAAATTGGAATTGTCTTAGTACTTAGTTTACATTTAACTAGGTACAAACATTTATGGAAACCTGGAGAAGAATTTAATGGATTTACTTAGGGTTACATTATTTAGGGCTTGTTTTATAAGCGTCTAAGATAACAGAAAGGAGTAAGATTTCAAGCCCTAGAAATGGATAAGTTTTATGTAGTTAGTACAATCTGTGATTTTACATTGTGATGTTCTGAAAATGATATTTTCTCTAACCCCAGGTAGGAGTTAGGAGTCTTCCATATATCTCCTTGTAGGTGCCTGGACTATCTGGCAGCAAAGTATAAACTCATACCCATTTTATTGTATCCTGGTCTCGTGGACTGTAGTAGGTACGAGTATATCCGGAAATAAGCCATCTTATCTCTTCATGTAATTCATAACCAATATTGTGAGTGTTAACATCTTGATGGACCAACGGTGGGCCGTATACCATTAAGTGTCATTTCGGCGGAATTAGGCGTAGACAAAGACCACCGGTGTCTCTCGAAGGATGGGAAAAAAAGCTGCAAGGCCTATATGCCACGGGCCAGGGGGGATTCTGCTATTGCAATAGTGTCACGATTGTCTTTCATTGATCTCATAATTGTTGATGAATGACAATGGGATCGCTATTGCCATTTTGCTTAAAGTTCATATTCTGCTAAATTCATCATAGTGGTTCGATCAATGGTCTCGTAATTTAGATTACCGCGTAAGTCAGACATTCATTTGTCATTATGTACGATACTACTATTATAAGCTACTTCTATCAATGCAATGTCCGTGATTGTTCATTGGATAGTCATAATAACGCCACGATGTTAGTAGATCACTAAACTTGTCAAAATAAACAATTATGAGATCAATGAAAGACTATCGTGACACTATTGCAATAAGAGTATCGGGGCCCAATGTCAAAGCCATAGAATAAAATAGAAAAAGATTGGAAGGTCACGGCCTTGAATGACTGACATAAAAGTAAACTACGTAACATCACGCCTCTAATACCCGAAGGGTTAGTTAGAAGGGTACCTCTACCTAATAGTATCCCATACCAACATTCCGCTAGTTATGTTAAAGTCCCATGTAATAGGGGGCAAACCTATTGGCATCAATCAGACACAAATCTACTGAGAAATTCAAACAAAGTACACTAAAAAGATAATATTGGCGACTAATTCGAGATTAGTACCTCAAACAACTTTCAAGGTCTACTAATACTGTAGGGTGGAGGTAAAATAATGCAGATAAGCAACTAAGAAAAGAGTGTTGTATAGATAAGATGGTCGTTACTTACTAAAACCATAGAATTCAAAACAATACTACGAGATAAACATGCTTTTGTGCCCAACCCAAAAGCACAGAAGTGTTAACAAAAACTTACAAAGCAAGAGAAGCAATTAAAAAGATTGCAACAATAAAACAATGCAGCATGCTATCATGCACACATTATAATCGTTTCTGGTAATTTGTCGCGGAGGCGGGGCGAGGAGACGTTTCCGCTGCATGTGCAAGACAATGCTGAATGGACCCATTAATAGCACAAATGAATGAGCGCGTAAACACATGTGTCCAAGTCCGTCCTACCCGCTACCCCACGGGTCGACTCGCCCGCGCCGGCCACATGGCGTAATACATTGTCTTATGCAAAGGACATTATGTTTTTACGTTTCATTCACTAATTTGTGAGTTGTGACGAACTTCGAGGAAACCTCGTTTTATGTTCCGAAATGCTTCCTCGAAATGTTTCGTCGTTTCCTTCCGTTGTTTTTGTGGTTCGTATTGTTTTTTTTAAATAGCGCTGTTATACTTTTAGCATGTGTGACTGTGTAAGCTAATATTTTTCTGTCGCTTATTTCGTAAAAAAATATGAGAAACAATGTAAATGCAACCATCGTTGCTACTAATTAATAATTTACCGAAACAAATTGATAAATTAAACTTGTTGAATTTGCAGACGGCTCAAAGCCCAACTCTTCAGTAAGCATTCGAATTTTTGTATTTCCACTGAATCTTATAATTGTTGGATGCATAAATCATAAAGTTTACGTTTTCATCTCATCATCATTTCAGCCGAAAGACGTCCACTGCTGGACATAGGCCTACGTTCACGTTTTACTAGGATTCAATTGTAACAAACAGTATTCATATTGCTTATCTGTGTTGAAAGTAAAACATATTCTGTTTTCCTGAAAACCCTATCTGATTTGAAAGAATGATGGCCAAATATTGTTGTTACTCCCAAATTAAAAGTTTATAAGAATAAGTTAATTAACGGATCGTGTTCGAAACACAATACTGCGCTCCAAAACAAACCACAACTGACGTGGCTCAAAAGGATGCCCAACTCAAATGGGACTGGGTAGGACACGTCTGCCGCATGCCGGACCAACTGTGGGCTAAAATAGCAGGAAATTGGTGCCCTGACATAGCGAGGTGGGTCGCGGTAGGCCACGAAGGAGATGGCGGGACGAACTGGGCAAGTTCCGTCCAAACTGGAGAGAGGACGCGCGGGTTCGCGAGAGGTGGAAAGAGTAGAGGAGGCCTTTGCCCAGGAGTGGGTCAGAGCAGGATAGCAAAAACAAAAAAAGATTAAGTTATACTAATATGCCATCTCTTGGGGAATCGATCACAAAAGAGTATCATAAACACAACAAAACCCTTTGGGCTACTAAACGTAAGACTGTACGTGTATCGACGTGTTACTTTAGGATTATTGTTCTCTTCTCCCGAAGATATAGTATCGCTTCCTGTGCTTTTCACTCTTCGTTTGTTTAAGGCATAACAAAGTACGGACGATACCTGCAGGACAATGGTCAGGTACCCGCTATTGACAATTCGTCAGCTCACTTACGAACAGTTATATTTTTGTTGGTACCACGACTCGTTGGCGCCAGACATCCCAATCTATTGTCATATCGACAATTACTTTTTCTTCTGAACCAAAGATGATGGTCAATTGTCACAGGTACTTCCTGGGAGCCTTTCTTATGAACTCCGTGAATTGGGAATTCCGCACGTTTTGTTTCGGTGGCGCATCATTTAACTTGATTTCACGGTTCTGAGTTTAAGACATGCAGTCTTTTATCTGTATCTTGCTTTTATTCCAAACACTTACTATGGGTGTTTTGAGTTTAAACATTATTTGTTATGTTACTATACTCGGTTTCTTGATAACATGAAAATTCACATTTTGTTTGCACATATTTCGTATTGAGTTTATCAATGCATCGGTGGCCGGATACGCACCGTCGCGCCGCCTTCTCGACTCTTATCTAAGCACACTCAATAAACTCAATTAATATTAAATAATGTCTAAATTTTCTGTAGCAGCAAATAATTGGCGAACATTTGTCGGCGTGCGAGACCCGCATCGTTAGGGTTGGTACATAATGTCTTAATTGGGTTATAAACAAGGTCAATTTAATGATCGGTGGTGATATTTTTATGCCAGCAAATAGTGGTCACGTGTCGGGAATTCGCTACAATTGTCTCGTCGTGCGGCACCCTGATCAACTGAATGGGGCCTGGAATGACGTGATTATTATGTTACATATCTGTAACACAAAACTGTTTAATTTTATAGGGGCGAAATTACCACGCGAACAGTCAAAGTTCATTCGGCGATTTTGAATTTTGGTTTTTGGAAACATTGGGTCTATTTCCATTGTAGTTGTATTATCGATAAGCGAAGTCATCAGAATATGTTAGCGACCAAATGGCGCCCCTTCCTTGAAGGGCCGCATAAACTAAACGGCTATGCGCAATTCAGATTGCCGTATCGTGGGAACATCGCGGCGTATTGACAGTGATACGTGAAACTGACAAATATATGGCGGGCCAGAGTCTCCTCGAAAGCATCCATCGTCTGCATTCAATATTATGTATTAACATTGATTACGCCGGACATTCATATCATTATCGACAAAATAGTTGTCAACGTATGAGCGTTTCACATCACCTAGTTCCCATGGTCGCAGTGTTACTTTTCCCATGTAGTTATCATTGGGCCGTCATGTCACTCCATAGGTCAGTGTTTCGATAAACAAGTGAACTCTATGCATTGTGTGTGCATCATGTATGATATTGAGCTAATATGGCAATGCATGACGTAATCATCGGGGCCAGAGATGTGTCATCGCACAACACGCATCATGGCGAACATTTTATCATTCGAACAGTTTCGTAAGTGTCCTCGAATGCGATACATAACATTCATTATTAACAAACGATGTTGTATACTAGGGTTGCTCTTTAATTTACCGAATTTCTGAATTAGTGCTTTGAAATGTGGAAAACACAGTCATCAATATTTATATCATACGAAGACATACCAAGATATCAGCCATACGTTCAGCATCTTACAGAAAAACAACCGCAAGAGAATCCTTGTGGTTGTGTTGATGAGCGCAGGCGCAGGCATACAAACACGTAACGAAATAAAACGTTGGAGACAGCATTCCCGACAAGTGGCGCGGAGTATTACATGTATATTTGTGTTATAAATTTTATGGGCCACGCACGACCACTGTTTGCGTAGTCACAAGGAATTTTGTGAGCTGAACGCCATTTTTACTCTATTAGATACATCCTAAATACATAAATTATAAAGTCATCTCGACACTTTCCCTTTTATGGAACAGTTACCAACTTTATTATCCAACCACCTTGTTTTTTTAACTCTTATAGAACTTTGCGAGATGCTCACCATTATTCTTAATTGTATAATCCTGATTGTTAATGTTTGAGGCAATTCCTTTCGTATAAATAAACACTAGCACAGCAGGGGGTCCTTGTGGAGATCATTTTTCATAGAATTAGTCGAAGTTTACACATACATGCGAGTTGACTGATCTCTGTATGTTCAGTAAGCAATAAGTATACAGAACAGTACTTTATTAACGAACAATCTAAACATGAAAGTAAGTAGTTGCATAATTATTATCTATTCACAATAATAACATGAACTCTATAAAGCTGTTCTATTTTGCAAATGTGTGTTATTATTTATCTCATTAGAATTAAAACCGGTTGTCCTACCTAAAGAAATGGATCAATTCCTCCTATCTTGAATACGCAAATTGTATTCATTCGGCAGTAGATACAAAACATCACACTGAGAAGGCACTCGAAGTGAACTACTTTAACAAAAGATGTCTCTTAAAAAGGCGTAAATATGAAAGTAGTGCTAAATGGACACTTACATGATGTAATTGGTTCCATTTACTTTTACGCCCAATGAATCGAGGGCTATTGAAGCAAAGAAACCACCCCACCGGACAATTGAGCGTGGGAGCAGTCGCGGTGGCATCCACTAATGGTGCCCCAAATCATCATATTACTTTTGTGATTGTCCACAATTTTTTGCACTCCGTACGACAATAAGATTACCCGTGCCGCAGAAAGGCCACGTCAATACAATCTTTGCACTTTTTGTCGTCTCCATAGGAATTTTTGGGACGTATGTATTTATTGCAGGCAAATGATACCCTTTATATTTTCTCATAGCAATTACAGAGGTCACTTATGGTTTTAGTTTATCTAGAGCTTGAGAAATCCTGTAAAATTAGCAACTTGGATCCATAAACAAAAGTTTAATATTTTGTGCTCGGTGTGGTCATAACAGTAGAGAAGAAAAGCCCCTAAACTTGGGCGGGAAATTCTAACAACTGCTATACTGGATTTTTTTCTAGCAATAGAGCACTAGTTCAGTTGGAACAGTGGTCGTAGAGGGTGGTGTAGTGCAGGGGTGGGAGCGGCGTCGAGGTGGCGCCCAGGGCGAAGCGAGGGTGCACTGCAGGCACCAGGAATGCGAGTTCGCCAACTATCACACGCCCAACATGAGTTGGATCTTTTTTAAAAGGGCGCAATTCCTGGAAGCATCTCTCGAGCGGCCGGAGGCTGGCGCTCGCCGGCCATTGTGGCGCGGCCGGCTAGTTTTGATCTTATTGTTAATGGGACGCCAAGTTTTTTCAACTGTGTTCGGAAAAAAGGTATCATAGGACCCCAGCGGAAACGTTACGGACCCTTGTGAAGTAAAATGGATATGTTCTACGAAGGAGGTGTTATTTTAATCGTAGGTCGGCTTTGTTGTTCAGGAATGTAGATGGCCTGTCATAATTTTAATGGGCAGTTTCTCAGACATTCTATGAACCTGATGGTGCACACGTCCTGAATATTCATCAGGATTCTATGCTGCGACCGAGCTCATACATTGGAATGTAATCATAAGTAACTATCTAAATTAAATTTGTACAGCAATAACACGTAGAACCGCCAATTATGAAAATAATAAAACTTATGATTTGTTTTTCTCGGTAAAAGCCTTAGTGCACACGATTCGGAGTCATGAAATTATACGTAATGGAAGAATAGTTGCCTTTTAATAACCTTTACTTGCATAATACGTGACGTGACTGCTTACTGCTTACTAAGAGAGCATCCGAAAAAATATAATACTGCGTGGGTAGATATGCGGGCCTGAATGTTTACCTTTATTTATTTATCGTTCCCCATTCCTCTCATCAATAAACTGGCCTTTTGGTCTGTGCAGCGAAACAATAATGAATGCGCGGTACCAACGCTCCGTGTACCAGGTGGAGGCCACACACGATGTGCTTTGTAATGACATAATTGCTGCAGACTGCTATAATACACATTTTAAGAGTCGCGAATGCGCGTTTTATATAAAAATGATCGCGTATGTAGGTACACCTCAAAACTCTTCAGTGTTACGAGCTGCTCTCGAACAACGATCCCAATGCAGCTCGATTTCTGTGTGACATTCGTCTAGCTGTCGATAGTCGCCATACTTTTGTATAAAGATTAAATTGAAATCGTCGGAATTTAATTAACGAATGCACTTTGTTCGGATGTTATCAAAAAACTGGCGCTCAGCTATCTCTTTTATGTTTAAAAGCAACCTCAGTATCACCTATGACACATTTTAATTAAAATCATTTTATTTGTTTTGTTTTACTTCAACGCCAAAAACCACTGATAGATAACAAGTTCTTATTACAAGCTTTTTGTTACTTTGTAATACCACACAAGACGTTATACTGTTTGAGTTGTATTGCAGGGAAAGTCTACTGAAACAATTGAGTTTAAGGTCCCTATATCTTCACAAGTACACAAGCTGACTGCATTCCTACTTAGAAATGCAGTAAGAATGCGGTTTGCAAGCAGTTAATATACAATTGGTAACTGCCTTAGAGCTTTTATATAGCTACGGCAAGACAGCACGGAGCCAGTCCTTGTGTAGCTGTCTAGATGTTGACGGAAGTAATATGCTGTATTTTCCAGTCAACATGTAAATACCGTCAGGGCGTAGTTTCCCGAGACGCAGTAAGCTGCCAAACTAATAAGAACAATGGACTCATTGCGTTTACCATACAGTTTAAAGTTGTGCTTGTGTTCAAGTTAAATGAGAAGCATAAGAATTTACAACAAATTATTTATTGTCTTTGCTTATGGACGCTTTGGTTTTTCTCCATATATTAGTTATCTAGTTTTCTACTGCCTTAGTAATATAATTATTTATGGTACAAAATCGGGAAAAAACGCTCTCTTTGGGAGCTTTGATGCCAGAGGCAAACGGGAGTTTAAAAATACTCATATTTAGGTCCATGTTCACCGAAAAGATAACAGTCTGATTATCTAAAAACAGCTGTCACTGTGACGTGTTCCCATACAAAACTGTGTTTTAAACAGTTGATTTTAGAAAATCAGAGCGTGATCTTTTTGGTGAACATGGACCTTAGTAGTAACCTGAGCTATCTATAATGCTATGAGTCAAAACAAGCCTGAATTAGAGCATTCAAGGCTTTTTTGAACGTTAACCTTTCAAGTAAAAAGAACCGATTCTAGTTTCCCAATTTCCCATTCATAAAACTCGATTCGTTAAAGAAGGATGGGCAATTGTTTGTTAACTTTAACTCTTCATATAATAATTAGTAAGTAAATAGAATGACAGTGAACTGTTACGTGTATGTACTTTACTTTGTAGCCAACATCTGGCGCGTGCGATAATTAGAGCGGTACCGGAACAGTTCTGATCTGATACAGCACCAAGATAGTTCTACTTACACCGTTACTACAAAGCTGTGTGAAGATTAGCGGAATAAAATATTTACCTAGGTACTTTTAATGAGGACCAAAAGTCATATAAGATTGTGAAAATCAAACCGTGTGAGGATAGCGATAAAGAAGATTCATGGAACAATTCCAAAATCGAAAATAGATCTAAGCTCCGAATTTGAAGTCTCCCGTGAATCTGAGATGACCTTCAAGAACTATCAATATATATCTTTAACACGACAGGTGTAGGAGAGGCATATCAACTGTAAAGATGACAACCAATCGCTTATCTTTTAAAATTAAAGTTCGCGGGTACATTCGGAAGAAGCTGGCAGTTTCGTCACAACGGTAATGTTTTCGTCATCGTTTGTCTTTTTATTTTAGTACATTCATGTAAATGTCTATTTAATTTAATTTGAATATATATTTATAGTATTCGATAAATATGTATTGTATTTCATATATCTTTGTAGTGTATTGTAGTATAAATAAAATGATACTCAGATTTTCAGAAATGACACCTACCACGGCTTGTCCCTGCATCACCTAAAGGTTGACTGGTAGAAAATGCTTATGGCATTAAGTCCGCCTCTGTACTTTTGTGCTTGAAGTGTTAAATAAATCACAGCTCATCTTATTTATTCCACTTCATCAGCAGCATATTTAATGCTGCTGCTAAGATCTACTTTGTCGTTCGCATTGACCTTCACAAACCCACACTACTACAGGTAAAACGATATGAAAACTTTGAGATAAAAAATGCTATCACCAATGACTATCAGAATATTGTCTTGACGTGTAAGCATGTCTTGGTATGCAGTGGATAATATTTGAGCCTTTGTATACCGGTTTCAAAGTCGCTCGGAGGATTTGAATGTCTCGAAATTCTTATAACGAATTCTCAACGTTGTCTCCATGCGAAAACTGTGTCTTCTGCATAAGCGTGCTTTCGTATTCAGACAATGGGCAGAAACGCGAAAGATAAGGAAAGATTCTGCAGTCATTTTATATAAACCACTCTTTAAGTTTGAAAACCACTTTAGTTAAACCAATATCATAAAGTGATTATGTATTGTATAACTACAAAATGTATAATATTGTGATGTCTCGTTTTTTTTTCTTCCGAATAGCTCAGAGCCAACACTTCCCATCTCGCTCGCAGGCAGAGCATAATGAGCGGTTGTTAAAATTATGAATGGAACATCTTCCGAGAAGCGTGCTAGTGTGCGAGCGTAAGCCGTTCGTTCAACACTGCGCGCACGCACACATAGCCGACGACAGAATTCTTATCGCGGCGGCATGTGTGAAAGCCTGCTCGGATGTACTATCTGATGCTTATTTGATTTTTATTCTGGAATATTCTTTTACTTACCTGAGTAGGTACCTTTTCTTATAATATGCGCAAAGGCAATCATACTATATGATTCAGCAAAATCATTGTTTCTCCAACATTGACCCGGAATGATCCACTCGGCGGTTATTCTGCTGGTAAACCGTCAAGTGTCTCGAGAAGTGAATATTAAAAAATATTCCGCGCAATCGAATTAAGTTTTTAGAAATTGTAGTCCAAAAAAAGATGCGGAATGTGGTAGAGTTGGTTTGCATGGGAAATATTATGAACGAGTAATAGCAAACATGAACAAACATAGATCTACAAATAATCGTATAAGAAGGATTATGTTGTCAAAACGTGCTAGTGTGCGTTTATATGAAGGAATTTTAAGGCCCAATTACGAGCCGCCTTCCATTAACAACTTTATTTATAGTGGGATGAATAACTTGCGGCTTTTTAATCAATCATGAGGGGTATACTAAGTGGCATCCGGTGTGCAGGACAATTGTCCAATAACTGCTGATCACTACAGCTACATGGTAAACTATGCACACGATTTCAGTTAAGGTTGAAATAAAATATTACGCGCAGACGCACACGGTCGCGCACTTGACCCAACAAATGGAATGCTGTTCCACTAGCCCTCAACCACAACAAAACAAAAAAAGGGATTTGAAGGCGAAATCAGTTAGAATCGTCGATCATTTATTAATCATTTAAATGACATTCGATAGCTTTCTTGTGTCTTCAAGGATGGTTCAAATGTTTGTGGTGAAATATTATTGAACGAGTTCTAAAATATAATAATGGTAAACTATGTGTGGCTCACGCAGGGAGGTCTATTTTAAATGGGAAGACTTTGTTTGTTATGAACAAGATTTGTTATTTTTGTACAACAACCCTCATTTTCAACATTTCTGTGTCTGAAAGTATGGTGTATTTGTCAGGCTTGGATGACACTTGTGCAGAAAAGTAATGCTTGGCACACAAACTCACCAAATGGACAAGAACATAGATGGAACAAGTTTCTCAATGGTGCAGATAAGAGTCTGAAAAAGTTGAAAGGAACTTTAATAGAGCAGAAGCTAAACGAAGTAAAAAGTACCATAAGATCAATTGGTTTTTGCAAATTCAGATATGGCTGCAGGCGAAGCAAGCAAGATAGGATACTGACAGTTTTATACCTTTCTTCAATGAAAAAGAGCTTTGACTATCTAATCAGCTTCCTACAAAAGTCTACCTTACTACCCACACGGTTAAAATGTATGGAGCACTTGATTTTGGTTTAGGATCTGTAAGAATCATTTGCTGAATTTATGGTAACGGTTTGCACATTGTTTTTTTAGGGTTCCGTAGTCAACTAGGAACCCTTATAGTTTCGCCATGTCTGTCTGTCCGTCTGTCCGTCCTCACATAATCTCTGTGACCGTTAGCACTAGAAAGCTGAAATTTGGTACCAATATGTGTATCAATGACGCCGACAAAGTGTTAAAATAAAAATTGGAAAAGAATGTTTTATTAGGGCAGCCTCACTTTAAGTAAAGTGGGAAGTAATTTTTTTTTAATTTCAACCCTAACGTGATATTATTGGAAAGGTATTTAAAAATGAATAGGGGTTTACTAAAATCATTTTTTGATAAGATATTATCAAAGCGATTATTTCCGAAATTATTGACAAATAATTTCGGAAATAATCGCTCCAAAAGTAAAAAACAATGTCCCCCCCCCCTTCTAACTTTTGAACCATAAGTTTAGAAAATATGTATGAAAAAAATCTGAAAAGTAGAACTTTATAAGGACTTTCTAGGGAAATCATTTTGAACTTGGATGGAAACAAGTTTTTGTACAAAAAGACAAAAAGTTGTACAAAATAATTTCTGTACTAAGGTTGTAGTATAATCGTATATGGAAGCATTTTTTTTTTAACTTCGTTTACATATTTAATTATCCTGAACGTATCTTTTTTCAAACAAAACAAGAATGATTGAAATCGGATTGGATTGCACACTTATTGTGACGGACGGGAAACTACGGAACCCTACACTGAGCGTGGCCCGACACGCTCTTGGCCGGTTTTTTTAATATAACACAGGTCAAGGTGAGCACCATTATCATTACAATGAATAGCAAATCTTGTAAACGTTTGACAAATGCGAATTTCATGGATACTACGTGTAGTTTTTTATTTTAAACATTTCTCTATTGAAATGCATTCCTTTCTAATATTATATTATAAGGGCTTAATCGTTGGCTGACTTACTTATATCCACTAGATTATAGCAGAGTCAGGTAGTTTTTACTAGTGGTCAGGTGCACAATATCAGCGTTATTAGTAAACAATTGGAAAATATGATTAGTTATCTTGATATCAGCTGGAAAACAAGATTATGCAACTGATTAAAGTAAAAACCGTAGTATCATTGTAATAGATAACTATGGGTAGGGATTTATCGTGCAAACCGGGTTATTTTTAGGTATCTAAATATCGATACGTGAAGTAGATAGGTACACGGTTAGTTTAGGTACTTCGGTGATTCCCACACTCTGTGAAAAGTTTAGGAAATGTTTAATTACAGGACTATGATTGGCTGACTTTTTTGCACAGATTCGTCTTTTAATTATATCCAAACGAGGAAGTATTTTACATTATATGACAGAGAATTACTACATTATATGCATATCGCATGTAATGTTGTAATTTTCTACGTAATCGGTTCTTCGAGGTATCTTTTCAATTAAACATTCATTAAAAAACAGGGATTGGTTTTCTGTCTTACTACACGACTAGCATAATTTATACATCAGACAGAGATAGTATTAATCCGAAGATAAGAAAAGAAATATGCATGCTACGTGTTTTCATAGATAAAGCGCTGTTACCGACACAAACATTCCTAGTCGTACGATGGGATAAGAAGGAGCAGACTCGCAAAAAGAAAATCTGTTCATTATTGTTTTCGGGTGATTAAATGAGATAAAGGAGAACGTAATCTGGTTCCACGTAGATAGTGGAATCCGCCCATTATGGGCTCGAGTGGGCAAAGGCGACCGACCACCGCGCCGCTACCGCCGCGTTGTTCGCCCAAAAAACACCCCGAGACGTAGCCGTAACATAATATTTCCCAAGCAGCCTTTTATTTATTAGCCGAGCAACGCGGCGCCGAGACAACTCTACTTCCAAGAACGGAACATCGACGTGTCGGCACAAAGCCGTTACACATATATGAAAAAACAATATTTATGTCGATGAAAAAATTGGGATACGACGCGTATTTATCTGCACCGTGAGCTATGCTATGCGCTTTTTGTTTAGACCCGATTTGCAGGAATCCGCAGGTACCGCCTAGCGTGGAGAAAAGTATTAATTTGTTAAATAATCGCCCAGTGGGCGTGGTCAATGGCTGTTAACGCTAGTTAGCAAGCTCATATTATACGCACTTATGGTTTTTACTTTTAATGGACCTGCTGTGAAGGATATCTATTAATAATATAGGTATAAAGGAGTATACAATACTGTAACAATTAGGTACGTACTTCAGGACACTTCACTTCTTTAAAATATGCTGCATAAAAGGGATTCCCAAATAAGCGAAGAGATCTTTTGTAACAAGTGCTCTATACGGTGTGTGAGCTTATATCATTGATCACGAATCAGTCTAACTATCCTAAATCATGGAATTTGCATTGAAAAGATTTTAATGGAATTTTTAATCGAGAATTGGAAATAAAATTCTAAAAGTATTTGCGTGCGAAATAAAAACAAGAGAAAAATTACGAGACCGTTAAATATTTTGTTTAATATCTCTGTAATAGTACAATCTCTCTCTCTGTAATGTGTGCACAAGAAATGAAGTATCAAAATGATCATCATCAATGATTGCCTCGTTTCTCTCTGGCAACCAATAAGCTTAGAAATATATCTCATCACTGTCAGTGAAGAATAGATAACCAAATGGAATGTTCTATCCTATCCTTTTGAAACTTTCCCATGTACCTAATTGACTTCATTAATGGTTTATACCTACGCATGCCATTTAAATCGTTTATCGCCAATGAAATCCAGTTGTTGGACCGGTTTCATAAATAACAATAAAAAGCGTCATCTTTTGACTATGGACAGCGTTACATTTTTGTGGACTATTTATATCCATGATGATGGTATACGCATTCAAATTGGAATATGAATCATGTGGTACTAGAAATCCTGTTGTGTTTAACTTTAAAAAGTATATCGTGACGCGTATATCGGGCATATTTCGTCAAGGACGTTGAAGTAGTTCATTGTTTTCTAGAATCCCTTTGTCTTTGCCGCTAGGTCTGATCCTAAGTTTCGGAAATACTAATCCGATTCCGATATTTAATAAAATCGTTCCACCGAGCCTAAGGGCGTCCCAACTGGGTGCCTATCCGAGACGGGCTGCAGCCCACTAACTGCAACCGAAAAACGTCCAAATTGATTCCGAGTTCGGTGACGATGCGACATGCAGTCGCGGCGCACAGCGACCGCAGACTGCAGATGGATGGATGGACTCCAGTGGTGTCGCGAACCGCATACACGTAAAAAATGTCGACTGTGTGACAGAGGCATTGTTTTTTTGTGCAACAGCAGCATGCCGCCGCGCTCAAGCCGCACTGCGGTTCAACCGCAGCCTAGCCGCAGTGTCGCCTGCAGTTGCAGTCTGCAGCACGTCTCGGAAATGCACCTTTATGCCTGACCATTCGAGGTCTACATTCAAGAAGTGCGCGTACCTCAACGGTCATCTGTTCTAGGCGGCTAATATTGCCGGTCCAGTGCCACTTCAGCTTGCTTAGTCTGTGAACTATGTTGATAACACTGGTTCACTGTCGGATCACCTCATTCCGGATGTGATCCCTCAGAGAAACTCCAAACATAGCTCCATAGATAGCTGAGCGAGCTGGAATTTATGGACTAACCGTATCGCGTGTGTCCACGTTTCGGCTACAGGCAGGACGTACTTATTGAAGACTTCGGTATTTAGGCTCTGTGGACGACGAGAAGACCCAACCCTACGAAGCTTCCCAAACGCTGCCCAGCCCAGTTGGAGTCTTCTGCTAGCCTCCCTCAACAAAGGGTTAAAGGCTATATTTGTAAAAGTTCCTGTGCGATAATTTGTGACTTAAACGCGGGAAAAAGCTAAGAATTTATAAGGTAAACACCACCTTCATCGGCTAACAGCTAAATTAATCAATCTCGACTGCCAAAAGTATGTCACTAATGGGCAGTTTTGTGACAAGGGACAGGTAATCACCACTTACTAGCCCGTATGTTAGCATTAAGGCATTAGGAGGTTCAACCCACCTATTAATAATCCATTATGGATGTTTTGTCCACGAGAAACTAATATCTGGGTTTGCAACTGGGAATATTGCCTATGGTTAAACACTCTTGGAATGTGGGAAAACAACCAACTAGGCTCTAGACGAATTCAGACGATCTCGCTAAAGTGGCCGGCAGAAACTGGGCAGCCATGACACAAAACCGCCAAAAATTTTAAACAGCTGTTTTTAGATAATCAGACCGTCATCTTTTTGGTGAACATGGACCTGAGTACTACAGTGATTTGGTTCTATGACATATTGTCGGGGAGTCCTATTAGCCTATCGCGGACATAGAGAATAAGTTTTACGACATTTGCAACTTCTAAATGATTTCAATAGAGCCTGTGTCAATTAAAAAAAAACCTGGTGGGAGTTGGACGCGCGCCCCGAGGATTCCGTATAAACTTGTAGGTGTTTTGTTATTAAACAACGTGTTTACGGTTTTTAGATTTTTTCCTTTACATGTGCTGTAACACAATGATTCTTGCCAAACTTCGTGATTCTAGGACAACGGCAGAAAAAAGCCTAAAAAAAGCAATATGACAAATATGATAAGTGACGAAAACGGTCACCTCTTTTGATTGCGTTGACTATAAGTTTGATTTTTCACTGCTCCAAAGGGTAGCAGACCTGGTTATTTGATATTATTTTCAGCTTAATACCTTCACGCTTTCCTGAGAGAAAAAAAGTCTTGACAGACGGAGAACAGAGTGCTCCGATAAAAAAGAATAAGTAAAGGATTTTACAAGATAATTGTTTTTATAGCCTAAAATTCCATCATCCATTTCATCATCACGACAATTAATCCAACGTTAAGGGTATTTTAGAGTTGTTTAATTTAGCCTTTTCTTATGTTATAGTTCTTCAAAACTGATTACTTATATTACATTAAATATAAGCGGCTATATTCTAAAATTCCTTGATAAAATCATTATTATCCCATAACACCTACGCTGTTCCCAATCTTCGTTCATCAAATGCATTGAACGCCTTTTTTCCAATCAATTAATTCCAAAGCCAGGTACCAAGAGTAAAAAAGGATGTAGATACAGGTTGATCGAAAACTATAGTTTCTTGCGTGTTTACGCAGGTATCGATCGGTATCGATCCTTTCTAAGTCTGACAAAGTAAATGTATGATGTTTGGACTAGATTTAAATTCATTTATTAGCTTGCAACAGGGGGTCTAAAATGGAAGCTTTAGCAGAACATAATATGCATCACGTTAAAAATTTGAAAAAAGAAAATCTAATAATGAACTTTATCATCATTGTTATAAAGTCAATTTTAAGAATTTAAGTTGTTCACCACACCATAATATGAATCACGTTAAAATTTAAAAAAAATGGACTTTATAGTAATTATGATAAAGTCCATTTTAAGAATTAATTACTTTTTACGTGGCTCATATTATGTTCTGCTAAAGCTTCCATTTTGGGCCCGTAGAATTCTGATAGGATTAACAGTGGGCCCCAACCCAAACTAGCCATAGCCTATAATGTTGGTGACCCAGACACTATACAAATAGTGAAAAAAATACAATTTACTTCATCGTGTGGTTAGTACCTTAAATGGTGTCAGAGTTGTTATGCCGCCCATGGGCTTCTGACTATTACCTACAACGTTATGGAAGCTTTCAAATATTAAAAAAAATATTTTGAACTTAGATTTTGTTGATTACATACGACAAACTAACAGGACTAACATACATCTTGCTTCAAGAGTAAATTAGTTACGAAGTTACAGAAATCTAAAAAGGAAAGTTATTTGATAATGGGGAACTTTTCAAACCTAATCCTTATTTAATATAAATTTATTATCAGCTGTTGAAAAATATTTCCTCAAGATACTAGTGTATTGTAGAAGACACGAGTACCTATAATATCTACGATATTTTTATAATACGGCGAGTGTCCATACGACCGAAGATATTAAATTATTAATTTGAAGACGGGTATTGTAAAGTCAATATAGATATGAACTAGCTCTACACCATATTCTCAAAGTAACGATATAGTTCATTTTATTTTTACCACCACTAGTAATTCCAATTAGTACCGATACGGTACAGAACGAGATACCGGTATGAGAAAACTTGAACCACCCTGTATACAAATGGACCGTCAAATCAAAATAAGAAAGCGCCACGTAAACTGGCCGAGTGAATGCACTTGACACCGTAATAAATAGAACGGCCGGCAACAAAGGGCGGCTACAGGGGCAAGACGGTAAGAGAGGTGTTTCGCTGCGCCTGCGCCGCCGACTTTAAGCGTTAAGCCGATTGTCATCCACCTAGCAGTAATCTGTTTTTGTTGCAATGCCGATACACTATACTGTATACGGTTTTTTTACTTCCCCGGTTTTTGAAATGTCATCTTTTGATACATACTGTTTTTTTTTGGGAAGCATAATTTTAATCTTTTTAGGTTTACACGTGGCGGGGGCAGTAAAGAGTCAGGATTGTCCATCAATTAATAATAGTAAGTAGTCAGTACCAAGGTTTTTTTTTTAATTCTGTGTCTTCCCAAGTTCCCATGAACGGTTTTTACTCATATGCAGAAGGATTTTAGGACCAGAATTATTTCAGTAGGTACTAGTAAAGATCTAGTTTGCCTTCGTCAACTGCACCGCTCAGTACACACTGACCTTGTAGGTAGATAAACAACAAAGACTTGCAAAAATATTGTTGTCAGTTACAATGACATTTATTTATTGCACAATAATTTGTAATCCTACAGTACTAACCTGTACGTTTACTTATACATGAAAGTTTAGAAGGCAGATTTGAATTAAAAACTGTGAATACATTTCAATCCTATATTTAAATGAATGCTCAATTACATTGGTTTTATTGTGAATCGCTGTCGCTACCGGAGTAGCCCGCCAGAAGTGCGAGCCCAGCAGTGGGTGTAGCAGAATTTTTGCTTGTATCACTCTTACTAGCTACTTCAGTACTTACAATGGTCGTCGAAACATTTTCAGTGTCATTCTTACTTCTCACAAGGTTCGCTAGCGGCCGTTTCTTTGATAGGACTCCTATGCTTCTGTTCCACGATTGTTTGGTGTTAATACTTCTCTGTGGCATCAGTTCTATTCTCGGAGCCTTGACTGGTGGTTCACTGTCCTCGTCTTTCACTTCTTCGATGATTTCCTCTGCTATCACCTTTTTTGATGAAGGATTGTTGAATTTGATTGATCTGGAAATAAAAGAGAAGCGTTGTTAGTTTAAGTGTCAATTAAAACAATAATTGTCTATCTGTGATGTTATTGCCGAAAGCTCTTTAGTAACAAAGCTGTTAGACACATGACAGACAGTCCAAGACGCTTGAGTATTTTATAAGTATTTTAGTCGCCGCTTAAGTGGCGAAAACGAATACTTCCTCAAATTTGATGTTGTAGTTTCCGATATACATACAAGGTTAGTCATTCCGGAGCAGTGGTAGCGGCCCCTACTTACGAACAGAAAGTCGTGGGTTGGAACCCAGACAGGCGCATTACTTTGTGTAGTTTTTTCATCACCACTGCTTTCAAAACGGTGAAGGAAAACATGTTCTAGAACCACAAAAAATCGAAGACATATAACATCTACCAATCCGCTGGGCTCGCGTGGAGGACAGAGGAGGTTTGTGTCCCAACAGTGGGAACATTAATCGGCTGATGATGATGATGAATTTGGTGTTGATAAAAATGTTTACTTAATACGGCACGCATTTCCCTTTTTTGGAGCCCTGAGACAGCTAGACGGGGTCGCGACAGACCGAGGAGAAGATAGCGGGATTTCTTGGAAGGCTTCGTCGCGAATTGGCGCGAAGAAGCCCACCATCACATAGTGAGAAGTGAAAGGAATGTGGGGGCGGCCTTTGCTCAGGAGTGGGACAATACGGTATAACAAAAAAAAAGAATACACGTGATTGTCACTATATTCCATAGATGTTTTTATTCTGACCCCTTCTCTCTTTTAGAGCCCTTGTGCCCTTGCTCTTACCGTAACTTAAGGCCCATAGCAGAAACTAAAATAACACTAAGAAACTAAACAGACATGCAGCTCCATTTAAGGAGAGTAAAGGGCTGACTGGATACGATCATACGAAAAATGGAACACCACATCATTGCTCCAAATCAGGGTTATAATCATAAGCAAGAACGGCTTGAATAATTGGAATATAGGCATACGAATCATGTATGTACAGTCAGCAAAACAGTTAGGTTTACAGGCTAGCAGTCTTCTTACTACTATTGTAAATGGAAAAGGGTTTTAATCAATCTGTTTGCAATTTCATCCAAATCCTTCCAGCAGTTTCTGCGTGAAAGTATATCAAAAATCGATCTTACAGACTTTTACATTTATAATAGTCGTAAGAAGATTGCTAACCTGCATACCTAACTGTTTTGCTGACTGTACTATCCAATGGGCAAGGGCCTCCACACAAAAGTGGAAAACGTCGCTTGCGTCGACTTTGAGAGCCAAGACGTATTGTAAGTCTTGTAAGCCCTGTAGGGTTAGAGCAGGGGTGTACTTAAAAGAACACCCACATGATCGCAATGACGCCATGACGGGGAGAAGTGCCTTTCCGCTTCGGGGACTATTTACACCCTCATCCTACTTGAATAACTACTACAAATATTAAAGTTGTAATGTAAAATGCGGACAGGATTTATCGATTAGGCTGGAACTGCTTTAACCCTTCGTATACGAACGTAGATCTACACCAGACACAATGGCTTTTTAATTGTGTCTATAATTACGGCATACAAAAGATTATGCCAACTACAGCACAGCCGGGAAAAAACCAGGTCGACGATGAATTATGTTATAACCCCATAACATTACGCTTGCAAACCCCGAAGTGTTAGGCAGAGCTGAACCTATCAGTACACCCAGATTTTGCCTGTTATTTTGAAGTCACGTGTAATAAGGGGTGAACCTATTGTCATCAACTGGGCACAATCCTAGACCGTAACTGCCGCTATGAAATTCTTTGTGGAAAAACCTAATAACATTCTGCCCGACCTGGAAGTCGAAGCCAGGGTCTCATGCTGACCTCCCTAGTAGTATCAGCGTAGTTTGCTACGCTGACGACACGCTAGTGCTGGCACAGGGCAGGTCGCACGAGGCGGCAGTCGAAACCATGACACGCGGGGTTGCAATAGTCATTGAGAGGATCCGGTAACTGGGCCTCGAGGTGGCATAGCACAAGTCCGAGCCCATGTGCTTTCATGGGCCTTGGAATGCGCCACTGTCGGGATCCTCACTGACAGTAGGAGGGGTATCCATCGACGTTGAAGTATCTAGGACTCGTCCTCGACAGCCGGTGGAACTTCGTAGAGCACTTCCGACGTTTGACCTCCAGGCTGGAACGGACCGGGGCTGCCTTCGGGCGGCTCCTGCCCAACCTTGGGGGGGCAAACTTCTCCTGCCGCAGGCTCTATGCGGGGGTCGTGCGGTCCATAGCCCTTTACGGGGCCCCAGTGTGGGTGCGTTCATTGAGGCGGCGAGCCGCCCATTTCCTGAACACGCCCCAAAAGGTGGTAGCCGTAAAGCTAGTCCGTGGGTACCGCATCATACCGGATCTGGAGGCGATAGTCTAGGGAAACTCCGCTGCCACGGCAAACTGTTGCTCAGCAGACAGACCTCCGGCGTGATCTCATGGCGACATGGAGAGAGCGACTGTCGCAACCCCGTACAGGGCACGCCACGATAGTGGCGATAAGTCCCCTCTTTGAGGAGTGGCTTGAGAGACGCCACGGCATTCTCACCTTCCGCCTGGCGCAGGTCCTCACCAGACACGGTTGTTTCGGTAGGTTCCTGCACCGAATCGGGCGGGAGGAAACGCCCGGATGTTTCCATTGCGAGGATCGACCAGAGAACACGGTGCATCACACGGTGGAGGTCTGCAAGCACCGCCGTGCCCTCGTAGCGGCAATCGGCGGCGGCGACCTCTTGCGTCCGGCTCTGGTCCGGAGCGAAACGGAATCGGAAGCCGTCACCTCCTTCTGCAAAGCAGTCATGCTAACGAAGGAGGTGGCGGAACGGGAGAAGGAGAGAACCTCTCGCCCTAGCCACCGCGGGAGACGCACCGGGCGTGCATCGTAGGCGCGGCCTGTGGGCGGTGAGCTAGGCTAGCTCGCCGTCCGTCCGTCTTATGACGACAGGCCGTGTCGACGGCGCGTTTGTGTTTCACGCGCGCCTCATAGAGATGTCAGCATAATACAGTGGCCCGCAAGGGCCGAAGCCTGCCGGTGCTGCTGGACTGTTCGAAAGAGATACCGCGGCCCCGGAACATAAAGGGCGAGGAAGGAACATGGATGGCTTTAGTCAGTAAAAGTCTGACACTCCCTACCGTTCCGCCCAGAGTGGGAGAAGTTATTTGATGATTTCCCATACGAAAAAAGGGCCTCATGCTCACGAGACGCTGCTGCTCTGCCACCAGACCAAAGAGGTATTCGAGGGTATTGGGCCGTACGCGTGGGGTCGACATTATTTGCAAGTAGTATAATTGACAAGCCGAGAAAACATATCAAGCCTGTCATTCCGAAATGTTAGACAGAAGTGTACCTACCTATACTGCACCATATTTAGACTATTGTAAGCCATTGTTTAAAGCGCTAAAAATTCTTCCACTTCCTTGCCCAATGCTCTGCGCTCCCTCTCCAAGTCTTCATCATCAGACAGACTATCGGTGACCCAATGTCCCAGGTACTTGAACTTTGTCACCCTAGAGAGCTGAGCGCCCCCTAGTGTGACTGGTGGGACGGTGTCGTAACATTTGTTACCCGCTTTGAACACCAGAAGTTCGCTCTTTGTCGCGTTGTACCTGAGACCATGAGCCACCGCATAGTCCCCACAGATGCCGAGAAGCCTCCTAAGTGCACTGATCGATGGGCTCAGCATTACCATATCATCCGCGTAGCTGATATTATTTACACAGTGCCCATCAATTGAGCACCCGATATTGGTATTGCTGAGCTCACAGATCAGCTCATTTACGTACAGATTGAAAAGCTTAGGTGAGCTGAGTCCCCTCTGCCTCACTCCGCATTCCAACCTGTATGCATCTGACAGGACACCCGCCCACCTAATATAATTGAATTGGTTGTTATACCAAAACTTCAGCATTCTTATAAGATCGCTTGGAAGGTCTTTAATATTTGATAGTTTCCTCCATAGGCAGTCGTAAGACACGAGATCAAAAGCCTTGGAGAGGTCCAGAAAACATGCATATACAGGAGTTTTCCTACTTGTATAGTATTGAACAGTCTGTTTGAGACATAGGATAGCTGTTTCGGTGGATAAAAGCGACTTAAACCCAAATTGAGCGTCATGGAGTATTAAGTGCTTATCCAACTGCCGATCAATCAGACTGTCTAACACCTTTGCAATGATAGTTGCCAGGGATATAGGCCTGTAGTTGCTCTTGTCACTCGCATCTCCAGTTTTGTTCTTGACTATGGGCACAACAATAGTTTTGAGTAAGTCAGCTGGAAGATAAGAGTGACTCAGGCACAAACTAAAAAACATTGCTAGCACTCGCGGCAAGTGCCTACCCGCATAACGTAGATGCTCTATACTGAGGCTGTCATGGCCGGGTGACTTGCCTCTCTTTAATCTATGTATGACAGTCGCTACTTCCCTGGCCGAAAATCTGATAGGCATGTCTTCGGACCCCCCCACTACCTCCGACCCATCCGACGACGAACCTAGGGGAGACTCGACCTTAAAAGCTCTTCTAAACAAATTGGCGATCTCATTAGGATCACTAAGACCCTCAACACTCACGGGCTGACTCGACCTGGGATTTAAACTGTTCGTGGCTTTCCAAAAACTACCAAAATTTTTGATTTTATATTTTTACTTTTAATCATTTGACCATTTGACATTGTGTAACTACTAAATTTTGACATTTTATTCATACTTGGTCACTTTGTAAGTTAATTTAATTTTAATATTTCTACATCGGTAACGGTAGTGTATGTGAAACTGACTAATTTTAAGATCTTAATGTACCATATACTCAGAAATAAATAAATCTTATCTTATCTTACCAACATTTCAGTAGTAATTTACAAAAATATACATTATACTAGCTGACTCGCGCAACTTCGTCTGCGTAAATTGAGATTTAAACTATCCTATCTCTCAAGTTGGATCGAACTGCACATGGTGTGCGAATTTTATTATAATCGGTTAAGTGGTTTAGGAGTCCATTGAGGACAAACATTGTGACACGAGATTTATATATATTAAAGATATCTAGCTCGCAGATCATTATGCAACTATTTGCGTTATGAGATGATTTATTTTCTATAACAAACATTCACCAATGTTCTGCTTTGAGATCAGCCTTGTTTGAGGACATCCTCCGCCTTGTGAAGAGCGGAGGGTCTGTCTAACTCGTACCTAATGAAGTAGGGAAGTCAGCTGTAAGACTCCCTCCTTTAAGTTTAGGGCCTGAATTCCTGTCACGCTTACGGCCGGTCGCGAACGGTCGCGTGCGTCAGCGAAAAAACAGTAGCAAATACGCGCCGCTGACGTCAGCGTAGCAGTATGGTGCTAGAACACTTACCCGCGACCGTTGTCAGCGCTACAAGAATTCAGGCCTAAGAGCGTGGAACACTGCGCGCCGCCGTACCGTCTCGGGTCTAGCGAGATGGGGGGGCGACAGATGTCCCAGAATCCGTCGCCCCAAAGAACTAGTAGAAGAATAGAAAATAGGCTGTGTTTGGGCCAGGATTTATTTTTGATAAATAACCAAAATCATATTTCTGTATTCAACAAAGTTTGGTAAAACATACATACAGGGTGTAAACCACCTCATCACAAAGCCGTTAACCAAGCATTCTGTACAACAAACTAAGTAACTTTACGCAAAAATTATTGCTGGGAAACAACTTTGTTTTTTGAGACTATAAATCATGTTTTGTGGTAGAAGTCAATGTAAAACATTGTGCGATGGATTGAATAGTACGGGGGTCGTGGAGGTATTAAAAGTGAAAATCTTACAATAAAAACTTGTATTTAAAAAAAGGGTTGTCCAGAAGTTGTAACTTTGACCCCCCATATGTAACTAGAAGGTTCCCAGGAATGGTGTAGAACAAAAAAAATATCGCAATGATGGGGAGAACAAGTGCCTTTCGGCAGCTTTATATGCAAACACTAGCTCTAACCAGCGGCAATGCCAGCGTGAAGTTGAAATATGGGATCTAAGTAACTACCGGGATAAAAAGTATCTAACATTTTAACCCAGCTTATTAGCTATCTGTGTGCAAAATTCCATCCAAATCAGTTCAGAAATTTTTGAGTGATAGAGTAACAAACATCCATCCATAGTCACAAACTTTCGCATTTATTATTCAAGTAGTAAAAAATGGAATTATTAATAGCTTGGTTTACAATCACATTAAGCACTGGAAAAAGAAGTGGGATAGCTTAGACCAAAGGCCAAGCTCTGTCTCTTTGCTCTTTACAAAAAAAAAAGAAAATCCTAAAGTAAATTCTAGTTATTTATGGAATACTTACTTGATAAATTCGTCATCTTCCTTCTCTTCTCTGGCTTTCCTCTCATCTGATGTTTCTGGCTGGTACTGTTTGAGCATGCCCTCGAAGTCAACGGCATGCTGTCTTCTGTTCAACTCCTTTAACTCTTCTAGATTCTCCAGAGATTCTATTTCTTGTTTGGACTGCTCTGTTCTGTATTCTGAAATCATTAATATAAACATTCAAGTACTAATAAAACATGTAAACTAAAAAGAAAATTAATATTGAATAATTAATTAATTATTGTGTTAATTATAAGTAGTGGTCATTGTATTCTATCTACCAGAATCTCTATGTGGGGCTGTTGGTGCAATATTACATGAATTTCTTTTGTAATTATTGTGCATTCCTTGGAGGGAATAAAATGTGCACGGTGAAAAAAACTCTTCTTATCCCATTAATGGCCAAATCAAAACTAAAGACCGGTTTTTTTAAATTATTTTATTAATTGAAATTTAGTGGCTACAAGAAAACATAGTATCACAAAAAAAACCAAATGAAATAATTTTCATGAAATTTCAGTGGTGTTCCCAAATTGGCACAACGGCTTCTAATGAGTGAAAATTTGCGAAACATATTTTTTCAATACACAGGGTTTTCTTGCATTTCTTGCAACCCCAGCGACCTCTGATATGGCACACAGCACATCGCACTCGTTTAGGAAGCTTTTCAGGGACGTGATCAACCCCATCCAACTGTAAACTTTCAATATTGGATGATGAAGAGCGAGCAGAACATCTTTGGGGTGACAGTTTGAGGTAGTGTCTGGCGACACTTCGGCGGGATAGTAATTGCATGGTTGCATGGTGGGCTCTTCTTTAGCGATAACGTGTAATCGCCATGCATTTGACATGGTCATATCAACCATATAAGTGAATAAGACCCATCACCATATTTTCCGTGTACGCCAATTCTATACAGAGATATGGCTTGGCCTAGTTCATCCACTCCGCCCATACCTTTATTATAATTTTGGAACAGATGAGAAATGCTCACATCGTCCTTTTCTCTTTTTTCGTTGCTCCATCTTTTTACGGAACCTACTGGCTCATAAGAATCGTGATTGGTCGACATTGTGCAAATACTATTTTCTTTCCAGCGGACCAACAGAAGCTCATTTTTTTTTATCAAATCTGTAATCAAATTCAGCTCTTGCTTTCGTCATCATCTCATGTTCAAAGGTTGTCGAGTAATTAGGTGAACACTTTCGCCAAAGTAGAAGACTGGATGACTCTCGGTGAGCAGAGACAGGGTGCTCTGATTGGGTCGATCTAAAGGAAGGTCGTGACCTTTTAGCAGCCAAAGGTTCATCATCACTGCTATCCTCGGATTCCAGAGTACCCACGTTGCGAACAAATACCTCAATATTATCTGGGACATCGTTTGGTAGGGTACTAGGTGGCACATCATCATCTCCTTCGTCAGTCACAACGCTTGGCTCTGGTGGAATGATGGCTAAATCATACCCCAAGCCGTCGTCACTATCCTCAGCTATTGTGTTGATAGCTTTTTCTAAGCCCCTGAAGTCATTAGTACCACTAAAATATTGCTTGCGATTCACATTTATTCTGTAACTGAAAAGGTTATTTTTAGTACACTTGCAGCCGTTGTACCCAAATTGGCACACCAATATTTATGTCACTGTGTTTTTATATACATGTAAAATAACTGCAATAAAATAACTTTAAAGGTTAGATTAGGTACCTATTTTACGAAAATATCAACAATATTCACGATATTCATCATCTGTTATGAAATAAAAAAACAAAATTACACTTACCTGTAGTGTCCTCCGGATAACGAACTTGAATGTATCCAAAACGAAAGTTTTTTGAACAAATTAGTATAATCCGATAACTTTACCTAATGAACACACCTTCGATTGCACAACAAAGTCACACAATATTAACTATTGTCAAAACTTTTTTTATCTACCCTCTTTAATTAAGTGTTCCCAAATTGGCACAGTGGTCAAGAAAGGGTTATGATATTTTTAAGTAACTGAAAATAAGTAATTAGTTTGGTTTGAAGTTTTATTTTCAGTGCTACCCAATATGAAAGAGACATTGGGTAATGAACATCCTCAAATTTTATAAAAGTGACATAGGCGAAAGGAGTAAGTATGTGAGAATCGAAGCAAGGGTGCTCTGCTTGACTCAACTTAAAAAAAAAAGAAATTGTGAGTGTTGCATGTTATAAAAAAAAACGTATTTGAATCAACTAGACAACCCATGAAAGTTGGCAAAACAGAACTCAGTGATGGCAGTTCTAGCACTCGATTTGATGCTGACGAGTTGGAGGGTGCTTGTGTTGACCTAGGTGCTACAGGAAGCTTCAATTAAAAAAAAAACTTTGCCTCACGCACAAAAATTTTCCTGCAACATGCAAACTCACATTCACAAACAAACCCGGAACAAATTGTAAGCCATACACACATTAATTTTGTCCTGTGGGAATGGACCTGCAACACATAGCCAATCGCTACAACACTGCGCCAACCTTGCTGAATGAATTAGAAAGAAGTTGTTACATACCCAATAACTTCATAGGGTTATTTGCTTCTTCTTCTTTTTGTTCCTCTTCCTCCCGCTTGGCCTGTTCCTCTGCAAGTTTCAGAGCCATGAAGTTCCTTGTTGCGCCCGCCTCGATCTCATAGTCCGTGTTCTTTGGGTCCGTCTTGAATGATATCTCTTGAAGACATCTTGTGCACTGAAGTCATATGTCATTTGTTAAATATTAATGCTTGTCGATGGGAAATCTTTATATTTATAAAAAATATTTTATTCTATATACATTCTCACATATCAACAAGCAACAATAATATACCCGTACACAGGACTTAGTAACACATAATTTGATTTAGTAGACCTCGCAGGATTTTAAATATATTATATTTTATAAGCTTATTTCACATTTACATTAATTTATACTTATTACTACACTAAGACTGCTGCTACTAATACTGAACTGTTCTCACTCATTTGTATACTCCCTAACATTTCCATATCTATAATTTAGTATGTAAGACTGCAGAGACAGTTCTCAGTAACATACATAATTACAAGATCTTGTAAGAATTTGTATAGAACATTGAGATGACTGACACATTCACCAATGAACTCATTAACATCGAACTACTTACTTTTATGTAGAACCTGTAAATCCTGATACCGAGGTAGTCCTCATTTTCAACGTCCTCCTTTCTAGCGTTGAATTTCTTCCCCTTGTAAATGTACTCGCCGCAGGTGGCGCATCGCATGTTGAAAGGGGCCATCAGTCGAACAGTGTACTGGCGGTTTTTAGCCAATTTCATACGAGGTATCTTCGACGGATCGAAGTCCGGAGGATAGTATTTCTGTAAACATAATTACAACCGATATATTAATTATATATATTAATTAATGTGAAGGAAATCATTATATATTTACATAAAATATATCGACTTTAGCAGGTTTCGTTTTCACTTACATTTAACACCTTTCTTTCCGACATTTTAAGGCACTTTAGAAAGAAGACTAGAATAAAAATTAGGATTTGTAAACACGTAGCGTACACAAGAATAAAAGGCCTGACACTTGTCAGTGAATTGGCCAGTGTTGCCAGATGGAATCTGACATCAGTAGAAAAATTAAAGTTTTAGTTGTAGATCGGAGGAAAAATCAGTAGATAAAAAAAGTATGGTATGGTATACTACGTTAGAACATAAAAATAGATATATTCATGTAAATATTTACCTATTGGACTTACCTAAATCAGTCTGAGTCAATACTTCACTCTTAGTTGCCATGGCTTATTGTACTTTATTCATTTTTGAATTGTTCTTTTTATTTTTGTTTTCACTATGGAGACTTTTAACGAGCAAATCTTGCTGATGGTACATTATGTGAGAATCATTCTCACATATTACATTATGTGAGAAACTCCATGGACACTTCTATATCAAAATAATTTTACAAATCCGTAAAATTATTTTGATATAGAAGTGTCCATGGAGTTTCTTGCCCGTTCTTCTCCACAGAGAGCTAAGCTATGGAATGAGCAACTACAGTACCATTCACAGTAATTTTAATGCCTTGTGACTGGAACTGTCAGTGATTTGGACTGATTGGTCGGCATTGCACACACTACGGATAAAAAATACCGCCAATTCACAAAACTTGTTGAACAAATGTCATGTTATTTATGCCGTTATGACAGATGACACGACGTGACGACAATAACTAGATGAGCCGATCTGATTTTAAAAAAAAAGCTTAGTAGATTTCTTAAATAATTTCAAGCAAGGCAGTAGATCAGTAGATTTTTTTTCAATCAGGTAGATCCAGGGCCGTCTTTAACCAGTTGTAGGATGCAAGTGCGCGCGAAGCGATCCCGACTTTTTTGCACCCGCCTCGAATAAATCAGTTTTTATTATTTTAATTAAAAGTTAAAAAAACACCCTTTATTTTTGCATGAACTGTCTTTGAACTGTTAACGATGGAAAACTTTAATTTGAAATGAAACAGACAAATATTTTTGATATCCATGAAACGGGCTTTATTTTGCCAAAATCTGGAGATCAATTGCCTGTATTTCGGCAAGAAGCTCACTTGTTTCGAATTTTATCAAAGATTAGGTTAAAATGTTGATGGATAGAACGTAACAGTCAACGGCGAGCAGTCCTGAGACATGCCAAATTACTTTTCGTGTCGCAATTGAGTGCCCTGTAGAAAATTTTACATAAATTAGGTTTCTTTTGACAGTTACAGGAACTTGCCCAGGGCCCCAGATCCAAAGGGGCCCCCCCTTTGGATCTGGGGCCCTGGGCAAGTGCCCAGAGTGCCCAGTGGGAAAGAGGGCCCTGGGTAGATCTACTGCTAAATCAGTAGATCTGGCATTACTGGAATTGGCAATGACAAATGATAATGTGAACGTCAGCTGTCAAGTTAGAGTTATGTGACCACAGATAATACTGCCTTTCTCTGGCCCAAGTAGGTCACACATTCGGCGGTATAAGCGGCGGGTTGATCGGTACTCGCAGAATCGCATGTTCCAGAGCGATGAGAGGTGGGTATACAGAACTTGAGAGCAACCTCAGCAAAATATGACGCCCAGATGATGCCGCCAGAAAGAACTCGTGGCGGCATATGGTCGGTACCCATTCGTCATACTTATAGCCAATGCAGTTCGTTTTTTACCGAACTAGAAGTCACCGGGACCGGACGGACTGCACAACTTCTGACTCAAGTGGCTTAGCAGTTCAGTTCACACACTTGTCTGGCATCCCAATTAAAGTCATCCTTACAGTCTGGGTCTCTTCCGCAGTTTGTAACAGCAGGCGTTACCCACCTGCTCCATAAATCAGGTAGCGCCGCGGAACCCAAGAATTATAGACCGATCACGTGTTTGTCGACGGTTTATAAACTTCTTGCATCCATTTTGAGAACGAAAATTAATATACACATTGACAAAAACTCTATTATGTCTGCCTCTCAAAATGGATGTACGAATGGGTCACGCGGTACTAAGGAGCTACTCCTCATCGACATGGCCATTAGCCAACAGGTCCGTCGATCTCGCAAGGATCTGTCAACATGTTGGATAGACTATAAGAAGGCCTACGACTCGGTGCCACATTCATGGCTCATGAGGGTGCTGGAGTTGTACAAGATAGATGCAACTCTACGCACCTTCCTTGAGTCATGTATGGGGCAATGGAGGACGGTCCTTCGATATCCAGGATGTCGACAGATCCAGGGGAACGATGAATCTATATGGATTAAACGGGGAATATTCCAGGGCGACAGTCTGAGTCCACTTTGGTTCTGTTTAGCCCTGAATCCTCTAAGCACATTGGTGGAGAATTCAGGGCTGGGCTATCGGTTAAGGAAAGATGGTGAGGTTATATCTCTACATGGATGATCTAAAACTCTATGCCCCCAACAAATTGCAACTGATGGAGCAACTGGAAGTATCCGAAACTTTTAGTAGTGCCATCACGATGGAATTTGGTGTGGACAAATGTGCGGTCATGTATGTGAAGCGAGGGGAGATTATGAGATCCGAGGAACTTCAACTCTCGGATGCCATACACCTAAGATCCCTTTTCCTCATCCTGGAGCTACAAGTATTTGGGTATGTCGGAAGCGTTAGGCATTAACGTAACTGACTTGAAGCAATCGTTGAGGGAGCGCTTCTTCGGTCGCCTAAAGAAAAGAGTCGCTTAAATAGCCTTCTTTCAGGTGGGAATAAGGTGCGCGCCTTTAACGGTTGGGTCATGCTGGTTATGATGTACTCTTTCGCAGTGCCTGATCAAGACTTCTGACCGCCCTAGGCTAATTATGAGGACGCGCCCCCGCCAGGCGTCCGTTCCACCTAGTTATATTGTAGTTACATCGATGTAACTACCTGGACATTTTTATTCCAAGTAGTTACATTATTTAAAAATTTGTACATGATAGAGTACATGACTCACGAGAGCTAACTAATATATTTTTTGAACCTACGATGGTACCTATCAACGATGTAATTAGGTGGAACAAAAAGTCTCATTAGTTACGTTAAAGTTAAATTTTTAAATAATGTAACTACTTGGAATAAAAATGTCCAGGTAGTTACATCGATGTAACTACAATATAACTAGGTGGAACGGACGCCTGGCGGGGGCGCGTCCTCATAATTAGCCTAGGGCGGTCAGAAGTCTTGATCCTAGTACTTTCATGCTCATGGCAACCAACGTCTTAATGAACTTACTTAATGAAACCTCTTTGGTAAGGAAATGTACTGCACTGTACTGTACTGTGTTGCCACTTATAAATAATAACGAAGTCATCGACGTCAATGAAAAGTGTGTTGGCTCAATTACATTGTCTACTGTAAGAAATATTATTTCACCTAATCGCTTTTTTCCGATAAAATATGACTATCGAGTTTGGAATTTATGTCTAAGTTACATCTTATGACGATTTCATTCGAACGCAACGCAGTCATATAGCTATCGATAATTGTCAAAAAGCGATATACCAGCTATTTTTTAAATATTTTATTTAAACTTCACATGTTTGTTTAAGTATGTATGTGGCGTACAAATCTTGCAAGCCTAATTTGACACACACTAACGGTTTCGTGATTTTCTCTTTTTTTGTGCGTTAATATAAAATCTTGTCGTGAGAATGCTTTTTCTATTACTTATGTTTTATTTTAAGGATGAGACAATGCTAAAATTAAAACCTCATATCAATAACTGTCAGCCCGATGATGTACAAAATACTATTGATATAATTATCAATGAGGCTTGTTTCAGTGACGGATTAAGACTACTTGATGCCCTAAGCAATCCACGCCTGTGGGGCCCCCTATCCGAATGTCAACTAGAATCGCCAAAAGGTCTAGTAGTAGTCTACGAGTAGGTCTGACTCTATGTCAACTTAAAACGCGTGAATTTTCAGTTGGTCCTAGTATTTTTTTTTGGTGTGGTTTTTGGTGAGTGTGAGACGTGATGCCCTTTTTTCCGTATAGGAAATCGTCATATTACTTCTCCCACTCTGTGCGGAGCGGGTGTCAGAATTTTACTGACAAAATCCCGTCCACGTTCCTTCCTCAATTCGTCAATGTAGTAGGTTAAGTTCTATGGGGCTGCGGGACTGTTGGGGCTTTTTTTATATACTTGAATCATCAGATGACTTCTCCCACTCTGGGCGGAGCGAGAGGGAGTGTCAGACTTATACTGACTAAATAAAATAAATAATAAACAAACGAGCCGTCGACACGGCCTGTCGTTATAAGACGGATGGACGGCATGCTAGCCATAGCTCACCGTCCACAAGCCCATGCCTACCGTGGCCGGTGACGCCCGATGCGTCTCCCGTGGCGGCTGGGGCTCGAGTTCTCTTCCTCTCGCGTTCCGCCACCTCCTTTGCTAGCAAGACTGCTTCGCAGAAGGAGGTGACGGCTTCCCATTCCGTCTCGCTCCGGACCATGGATTGAACCAGGGCCGGACGCGAAACGTCGCTGCCGCCGATCGCCGCTACGAGGACACGGCGTGGGGCAAAGCTCCCCCGTGCAGTGCGCCACCGTGTCCTCCGGTCTATCCTCGCAATGGAAACTCCCGGGCGTTTCCTCCCGCCCGTTCGAGGCAGGAACCTCCCGTTCGAGGCAGGAACCTCCCGAATCAACCGTGTCCGGTGAGGACCTGCGTCAGGCGGAAGGTGAAGACGCCGTGGCGTTGCGACAGTCGCTCTCTCCATGTCGCTATGAGATCACGCCGGAGGTTTGTCCGCTGAGCGACAGTTTGCCGCGGCAGTGGTTTCCCCCCGGCGCAGCGCCTCCGCGTGCCACTCATGCAGGTGGAAGTTTTTTTCGCACCGGCTTTTTCATTCCTTCTTTTGTAAATAGCAGATTTTTTTTTTTAAAGATGGCACTGGCTTTTTAGCAGCCAAATTATAACCCTTCTCATTAATATGTTGCAATGCTTTATTAAAAACTTTTGGTGCTGGTTCTCTACCACCCACGGCTTCTAAACAGTGACGGATTAACCCTTAATCAAATTAAGCAATTGCCTAGGGCATCACGTCTGGGGGGGCACCAGAAGAAGCACAGAAAAAAATCCGTCCTTAGGGCATCATGAGAGAAGATTAGCAAGGCCCCTGTGCAAGGATGACACGCCAAAACCGTGAAGCGTTCCACATTTTTTGCGTTCCTTGAGGCGGCGAGCCGCCCATTATCTGAACGTGCCTCAAAAGGTGGTAGCCGTGAAGATGGTCCGTGGGTACTGCACTCACTCCCGCAAGGCGGCGGGCCTGCTTGCCGGATTGCCGCCATGCGATCTGGAGGCGATAGTCCTCGCGCGCCTACACGACTGGCGCCGCTCAGGGGACTGACCTCCGGCGCGATCTCATGGTGACATGGAGAGAGCGACTGTCGCAACCCCGTGCGGGGCACGCCACGATAGTGGCGGTAAGTCCCCTCTTTGAGGAGGTGGCTTGAGAGGGGCCACGGCGTCCTACCTTCCGCCTGTCGCAGGTCCTCACCGGACACGGATGTTTCGGGAGGTTCCTGCATCGAATCGGGGCGGGAGGAAACGCCCGGGTGTTTCCACTGCGAGGAGCGACCGGAGGACACGGTGGAGGTCTGCCCCGCATGGGCGGAACAATGCCGTGTCCTCGTAGCCGTCACCTCCTTCTGCGAAGTAGTCATGCTAGCGAAGTAGGTGGCGGAACGCGAGAGGGACAGAGTCTCTCGCCCCAGCTGCCGCGAGAGACGCACCGGGCGTCGGGGGCCACGTGGTGGCTACCGGCCACCGTAGACGTGGGCCTGTGGACGGTGAGCTATGGGCTAGCTAGCCGTCCGTCCGTCTAATGACGACAGGCCGAGTCGACGGCGCGTTCGTGTTCCACGCGCGCCTTAAAGAGATGTCAGCGTAAAGGGAGGGGCCCGCAAGGGCCGAAGCCTGCCGGGGCTGCGGGACTGTTCGAAAGAGATACCGCGGCCCCGAAACGTAAAGGGCGAGGAAGAAACATGGATGGTTTATAGTCAGTAAAAGTCTGACACTCCCTCCCGCTCCGCCCAGAGTGGGCCCCTCCCACTCTGGGCGGAGCGGGGGATCATTTGATGATTTCCCATTCGAAAAAAAAAGGACATCACGTCTTCGGTGAGGCGGCAAGCCTTGCCGGCTTGCCGCCAAGGGATCTAGAGGCGCTAGTCCTCACGCGCCTGCATGAGTGGCACGCGGAGGCGCTGCGCCGGGGGGAAACCACTGCCGCGGCAAACTGTCGCTCAGCGGACAAACCTCCGGCGTGATCTCATAGCGACATGGAGAGAGCGACTGTCGCAACGCCACGGCGTCTTCACCTTCCGCCTGACGCAGGTCCTCACCGGACACGGTTGATTCGGGAGGTTCCTGCCTCGAACGGGAGGTTCCTGCCTCGAACGGGCGGGAGGAAACGCCCGGGAGTTTCCATTGCGAGGATAGACCGGAGGACACGGTGGCGCACTGCACGGGGGAGCTTTGCCCCACGCCGTGTCCTCGTAGCGGCGATCGGCGGCAGCGACGTCTCGCTCCGGACCATGGATTGAACCAGGGCCGGACGCGAAACGTCGCTGCCGCCGATCAGACTTTTACTGACTATAAACCATCCATGTTTCTTCCTCGCCCTTTACGTTTCGGGGCCGCGGTATCTCTTTCGAACAGTCCCGCAGCCCCGGCAGGCTTCGGCCCTTGCGGGCCCCTCCCTTTACGCTGACATCTCTTTAAGGCGCGCGTGGAACACGAACGCGCCGTCGACTCGGCCTGTCGTCATTAGACGGACGGACGGCTAGCTAGCCCATAGCTCACCGTCCACAGGCCCACGTCTACGGTGGCCGGTAGCCACCACGTGGCCCCCGACGCCCGGTGCGTCTCTCGCGGCAGCTGGGGCGAGAGACTCTGTCCCTCTCGCGTTCCGCCACCTACTTCGCTAGCATGACTACTTCGCAGAAGGAGGTGACGGCTACGAGGACACGGCATTGTTCCGCCCATGCGGGGCAGACCTCCACCGTGTCCTCCGGTCGCTCCTCGCAGTGGAAACACCCGGGCGTTTCCTCCCGCCCCGATTCGATGCAGGAACCTCCCGAAACATCCGTGTCCGGTGAGGACCTGCGACAGGCGGAAGGTAGGACGCCGTGGCCCCTCTCAAGCCACCTCCTCAAAGAGGGGACTTACCGCCACTATCGTGGCGTGCCCCGCACGGGGTTGCGACAGTCGCTCTCTCCATGTCACCATGAGATCGCGCCGGAGGTCAGTCCCCTGAGCGGCGCCAGTCGTGTAGGCGCGCGAGGACTATCGCCTCCAGATCGCATGGCGGCAATCCGGCAAGCAGGCCCGCCGCCTTGCGGGAGTGAGTGCAGTACCCACGGACCATCTTCACGGCTACCACCTTTTGAGGCACGTTCAGATAATGGGCGGCTCGCCGCCTCAAGGAACGCAAAAAATGTGGAACGCTTCACGGTTTTGGCGTGTCATCCTTGCACAGGGGCCTTGCTAATCTTCTCTCATGATGCCCTAAGGACGGATTTTTTTCTGTGCTTCTTCTGGTGCCCCCCCAGACGTGATGCCCTAGGCAATTGCTTAATTTGATTAAGGGTTAATCCGTCACTGTTTAGAAGCCGTGGGTGGTAGAGAACCAGCACCAAAAGTTTTTAATAAAGCATTGCAACATATTAATGAGAAGGGTTATAATTTGGCTGCTAAAAAGCCAGTGCCATCTTTAAAAAAAAAAATCTGCTATTTACAAAAGAAGGAATGAAAAAGCCGGTGCGAAAAAAACTTCCACTAGAAATATAGAGGAAGTGGAAGTGTCACATCAATTCAATTCATTTTTACTGGCGTACTACAAAAATGTTATGTTTCTCTGCCCAAGTTACTTTAATGGCATAGTTTTTATTGTGTGACGTTAGATAATAGCATGGCTAACTCAAAGACAACATTTAAATATATGCGTCGTTAGATTACACGCTGTCACAGAATGCGTAAGAAAAATAAAGATTCACAGTTCCTCCCCCGTAGATAAAAAGTTTCTTCCAAGTGTTGATCAAACCTTAACGCTTTTTGGTAATTATATATGGCCCATTTTCCGTCGCTAGTTCTGATGGGCGGTATTTGTGTAATCGGCCTTTTTTAGATTTTTTGTCGCAAGCGCTATTGAGCATAAGGTCCTGGGTTGGAACCACGGAAAACGACACCAAAAATTTGAAGTAAATCCATGCATTTCTGAGTTAAGCCCGGACATACATACAGACAAACAGACATACAGACAAACAGACATACAGACAAACAGACATACAGACATACAGACATACAGACATATAGACATACAGACATACAGACATACAGACATACAGACATACAGACAAACAGACATACAGACATACAGACATACAGACATACAGACATACAGACATACAGACATACAGACATACAGACATACAGACATACAGGCATACAGACATACAGACATACAGACATACAGACATACAGACATACAGACATACAAACATACAGACAAAGTACCAAATACGTTATCGACAATGACTCATTCTATCTCGTTCTACGAGTACTATACGTACTTTCAATTTCTGCCGTAACTCCCTGCTTACCTAGGTCCTTACAAAACGGTACTGCCAGCCGCGTAGTCAGTAGTCACTTGTGCGCGTCCATACGATTTTAGTTCTGAATTCTGACATCCGTGCACCGGCTTATTTGACGCTATCTGTTGCTTTCTTTGTTGACATGCTTTTGTTTTGCATTTTTGACACTACGTGTAAGAACTGGAAAACGACCGGGAAGACCTGGAAGAATACCTGGAAGATGACCGGGAAGACCTGGAAGAAGACCGGGAAGACCTGGAAGAAGACCGGGAAGACCTGGAAGAAGACCGGGAAGACATGGAAGAAGACCGGGAAGACCTGGACGAAGACCGGGAAGACCTGGAAGAAGACCGGGAAGACCTGGAAGAAGACCGGGAAGACCTGGAAGAAGACCGGGAGGACCTGGAGGAAGACTGGGAAGACCTGGAGGAAGACCAGGAAGACCGGGAAGAAGACCGGGAAGACCGGGAAGAAGACCGGGAAGATCGGGAAGCAGACCTGGAAGAAAACCGGGAAGACAGGGAAGAAGACCGGGAAGACCTGGAAGAAGACCGGGAAGACAGGGAAGAAGACCGGGAAGACCTGGAAGAAGACCGGGAAGACAGGGAAGAAGACCGGGAAGACCTGTAAGAAGACCGGGAAGACCTGGAGGAAGACCGGAAAGACCTGGAAGAAGACCGGGAAGATCGGGAAGCAGACCGGGAAGAAGACCGGGAAGCAGACCGGGAAGCAGACCGGGAAGAAGACCGGGAAGCAGACCGGGAAGAAGACCGGGAAGCAGACCGGGAAGAAGACCGGGAAGAAGACCGGGAAGCAGACCGGGAAGAAGACCGGGAAGCAGACCGGGAAGAAGACCGGGAAGCAGACCGGGAAGAGTACCGGGAAGAAGACCGGGAAGACCTGTAAGAAGACCTGGAAGACCTGGAAGACGACCGGGAAGAAGACCGGGCAGAAGACCGGGCAGAAGACCGGGCAGAAGACCTGGAAGAAGACCGGGAAGACCAGGAAGACCTGAAAGAAGACCGGGAAGACCAGGAAGAAGACCGGGAAGACCTGGAAGAAGACCGGGAAGACCTGGAAGAAGACCGGGAAGACAGGGAAGAAGACCGGGAAGACAGGGAAGAAGACCGGGAAGACCTGGAAGAAGAGCGGGAAGACAGGGAAGAAGACCGGGAAGACCTGGAAGAAGACCGGGAAGACCTGGAAGAAGACCGGAAAGACCGGGAAGAAGCGGGACAAACAGGAAGACCTGGAAAAACGGGAAGTCCGGGAAGAAGACCAGGAAGCAGACCGGGAAGACCTGTAAGAAGACCGGGAAGACCTGTAAGAAGACCGGGAAGACCTGGAAGAAGACCGAGAAGACCTGGAAGACCTGGAAGAAGACCGGGAGGATCTGGAAGAACGGGAAGAACGGGAAGAACGGAAATACCGGGAAGAACGTAACTTTACGATACCTCTTTTTTATGAATAAAATGCACATTACCATCTAATGTTGAAGTTATTTTAAATGAAATGCAGAGATTTTTACTTATCAAGCTGTTATATTTGAACCGAACACTGCATCGTTACAAGAACATGTCAGAGAGAAAAAATAGACAAGCAAACAAAAGAACCAAACATGCAAACATAGATAAATTTAGAACATTGTACACCTTATTTTAACACCCTCTCTCAATGTAATACATTTAAACAAAACATTACACAATACTTGAAAAAATCAACAACAATAGTAGCTTTAGTTTATCAGAACATTACCTACACCTACACCGCACTCTTTCAGAAACTTTACAATTAACTCTCTGCTAAGAGATTTCGTTAACATATCTGCTGGTTGTTTCGAAGTGCATATGTACTTAAGGCAAATTTTATTATTTTTAATTAAATCCTTAACAAAATGATATCTGATATCCACATGTTTCAATCGTTTTAGAGACTCTGTGCTTGCATTCAATATTGCTGACTGATTGTCACAAAATAAATTTACTGGACAAACATTTTGAAAACCAAAATCTTTTAACAAATTAATTAACCAACACGCTTCACTAGCAGCCATACTCATTGATATATACTCTGCCTCTGTTGAAGACAGACTCACAGATGATTGCTTCTTTGAACACCATACTATCAAGCAATTTGCAAAAGTAAACAAGTATCCTGAAGTAGACTTTCGGTCTCTTTGGTCACCTGCCCAATCAGCGTCACAAAAACCTTGCAACATTGTATCATTACATTTGTATACTAAGTTATAATCAATAGTATACTTTACATAACGCAATACTCTCTTAAGCGCACTCAATAATTCACTATTCGCTGAATTCTGAAATCTACTTAACATAGAAATGGCAAAACAAAGGTCAGGCCCACAGAAATATTAAAAACAGGAGAAGTGGCAAGGGGGCGTGTCGGTGACCACGTGGAGCTGGCCTCGTCGCTCAGCTATTGAAAAAATGGCCGTAACCGCGAGTTAGTGTGTCGTCAACCGCGTTCGTAAAAAAAAACGATTATGCCGTCTTGTTCGGTGGTTTCGTGCAAAAATAGAAGCCAAGACAAAAACTTTAGAACACAGGACATCAGTTACCACAAGTTAGAACAAGTATTTTACAATATTTGTCTTAAAAATCACGAAAAACTTGTACTACTTGATTTATGTTTTCTTGTATTACTCCGACTGTATTATGTTTGCATTAAATACATTGCTCTTTTACAACCACCTTAGTCTGTCACTGAGTGACTGAACGAGCAATGTACACCTGACATAACGAAACATCATTAAGCCGTCTTGTCGCATGGTGCGTCCGCTGCTCCGGTCCGCCGTATTTGAGCGCGAGCTAGTGATGTGCTCGTGGAGGTTTGACAAAGTCTGTCGACAAGAAAGTGGCCTGCGAATTGTTATATTACTATTTCACATTTTTTTTAAATTTGTTAACTCTTGTAATCAGGTTGGAAGGCCGATGTGGTTCTATGCTTAATTTTCTTTTTCTCTTTGACAATTCAAAAGAGCCTGTAACTGGCCTAATTGAAATAAATGCTTTGATTTTGATTTTGAACTACGTGTAACTGTGTCATTTGATTTTTAATTGATTTTAAAGTATTTTTATTCATTGAATAATGTTTGTAGGTTTCATATTATTTTTATTTACTTTATTTCCAAATACTTTATAAAAATAATCGATATATTTATCGATAACTCTTCGATTTAGTCAAGCACTGTGTCGTATCCGCCCCCGTGTCCCGACAACACACAATAATAATTGTTTTAGTGTGAGTAAATTATACGGAAAAAGTACGCTGTAGTTTAACAAATAAGGTTTGTATTTAAATGACAGAGTTATCAATGGCGCGTGTGTGCACTTGTTCGTAGTATTGTTTTGACAGAGCTCTGTGTGCAATATTAGCGTTATGGAGGGGCAACTGTGGCTTCATCGGTTTTCTATACATTTGGAACTCCACGCCATATCTCCTTCTTTATTATATCTATGGTCAGGCCTAGTGCCTGAAACAGCGTACATAAGACAGCCAATTATTTCCCTACAAGTTTCTTCAAACTTTTTATCACATTTTACATCAGAACCAAGTATCTTACTGTTAAAATTTTTATCCATAGGGGTCATCATTGCCTTGCAATTTTCCATATTAAACCTTGTTAATACATTTTCAAGATATTTTCTTTGTGATAATACAGTTGTACCATTTTGCAAATTTTGTTTTACATTTATTCCTAAGAAATCTGAAATGAACCCCAGATCCTTCATCTTAAATTCCTTATTTAAAGCATTTTTGAGTTTTAATATCTCCTGTTCATTTGTGCCAGAAATTAACACGTCATCCACATATATCAATACAAACGTTTTATCTGTTCCATTAAACTTTGTGTACAAACATGAGTCACACTTTGATCTCACAGAACCTTCTTTTGTTATTACTGTATTAAATTTTTGATTCTAACACTTAGGAGAACTTTTCAAACCATATAAAGATTTCTTTAATTTAACTGTATTATTATTTCCTGTATAGGCCCCTTCAGGTAAACTAACATACACTTCTTCTTTTATCTCCCCATATAAGAAGGCCCCCGTAACATCCATTTGATAAATGGGCACATTTAACTTTGTTGATACTGCTACAAATAGTCTAAATGTGGACAACTTCGCGACTGGAGCATAAATATCACTCAAACTAAATGACTCCTGTTGCTCAAACCCTCTGGCAACAAGCCTAGCTTTATACTGTGAAACATTATTTCCCTTTTTTATCTTAAAAACCCACTTACTGCTAACTGATTTCCTATTTCCTTTTTTTTCCTATGTTTGTGTGATGAGCATGGACATTTGTTTCCGAGTCATGGATGTTTGTATGTATAATAAGTATGTATTTACAAACAAAAAAGTATAATGTAGTATATCAACTATCTGGTGTCCACGACACAAGCCTTGCTCAGTGTGGCACTAGATGGCGCTGTGTGTTTAATGTCCAGCGATATTTATTTATTTATTTTATTTATTTACTGGTACATCACAAAAATCCCAAGTATCATTGTCTTTAAGAGTCTGTAATTCCCTAGCAATAGCTTCACTCCACTTACTTGCATCACTTCTGTTCATAGCCTCAGTATATGTAGCTGGTTCACACTCACTCTCATCCAATTGCACATTATTGCATTTATAGAAAGATGTTTGTTTTCTTAGCCGCTGGCTTCTTACATTTATGGGTGAATTACTTTCATCCAACATACATTCCTCATCACTACTTGGTAAGTACTCACTGTCACAGTCATTTTCTGATCCCTCCTCTCCACCACTACTGGTATGAGTCACCTCCGTTATTTCATCTAGGTTAGTTGTTTGCTCATTCACAGGGTTAGGTTCTGTCTCAGGGTTACTATCTACCACAGGTTCTTCTTCCAGGTTTATTGATGTTATAGATTCCTTTTCTTTGCCTTCCTTCACTTGAAGTTTCTCTTCCATACCATCTCGGTTTAGGAATACAACATCTCTCTTTGTCTCAACTGTGTTTGTTTCTGGAAAATAAATTATATACCCCTTCACATTTTCTTCTTCATAACCCACCATCAATCCCTTTTTACCTTTCTTGTCCCATTTCCTTCTTCGTTCCTTCGGAATGTGAGCATACACTTCCGTTCCGAAGACTTTTAACTGGTGGATGTCAAAACTTTTGTTTGTCCATACTTCAAATGGTGACTTGCCATTTATATGAGTTTTGCCAGTTCTGTTTAATACAAAGACTGCTGTGTTAACTGCCTCCTCCCACAGTTTCTTTGGAAAGTTTTCTTCATGTAACATTGTCCGTGCTGCTTCCACCACTGTCCTGTTTTCCTTTTCAGCCTTTCCGTTCTGTTCCGGCGTATAGGGTACAGTGGTTTGGTGTGTTATCCCATATTTTGAAAACAGTTATTTTACTTCTTTGTTTACGAATTCAGAACCATTGTCACTTCTAAAGATTTTCACTCTGTTTCCCGTTACGTTTTCGGCCTTATTAACGAAGTTTTCAATGCAGTATTTAATCTCATACTTTGTTTTAACAAAGTAAAGACTTCTATTATTCGAGTAGTCGTCCTTCAGTAAAACAAAATATCTCGACCCTCCAATTGATGTTTCTTCCATTGGGCCGCAAGTATCCGCATGAATTAGCTCGCAAGTCCTTGTACTTACGTTCTCGCTTTTGCTAAACGGTAATCGATGTATCTTCCCAGCTAAACAACTCTCACACTCAGGTTTAGTGGTTTGTTTGACAATAACATTATGTTTTTGCAGAATATCTTTTACGTAACTAAAGTTTTGATGCGCGAGTTTTCTGTGCCACTCATTTAAGTCATTCACAAGTGTTGCTGAGCTCGCAGTCTCATAATTATATTTATACCGCAATTCCAAATAATATGAATTGCCAATTCTTTCCGCCACCGCACAAATTCGGTTATTTTTTGAAAATTGGCATGACCTGTCATCTGTCATCATGGCGTAACCTTTATCTGTGGCTCGAATCACTGAAAAAAGATTGTTGAGTTCCGGAACGTAAAGAACGTTGTCTATAACCGTATCAATCAATTCGGTCCCGTTTGACACCTGCACCGCCACCTGTCCGCAGCCGAGGACACTAATTGTCGCACCATTACCGACAACCACCGATTGTTCTGTGTAAAGTAAATGATGTAAACAATGCGCGATTTCGGCACATGTGTTCACTAGCCCCAGAGACCACTAACCACTTGGATTTATGCAGTTTATGAGACGAACTAGACGCTACAAACGCATTACTCTTCGTTTTGTTCTCAGTCTTACTAACTTTTTGTTTAAGAAACCTGCACTGCGCCTTGAAATGTCCAAACTTTCCACAGTACAAACAATTTTATATTATTTGCGTTTTCTTCTCTACCATTTTTATTTTGTCTGCAATCAGTTTGAAAATGTCCAATCTTGCCACACTTATAGCATTTTATTTGTCTTGTATTTTTCGCAACGAACGCCGAGGATGAAGATTGCTGGGACTCTTCAATCTTGCCTTTCACCCTCTCTTCTTCAATTAATAATCTGGCCACCAAGTTATCAATGGTTTGCTTATCGTCTGGTGCAGACTCCCACGCCGACACAAAATGCTTATATTCGTCAGGCAACGACATCAATACTTTTGTGATGACGAACTTATCAGAGATCTCCTCGCCCATCTGTTTTAACAAGTTTCTCATCTCTTGGATTTTTGACAAGAAAACTGACATATCGATGCCCTTTTCATATTTGTACTGGAAAAAGCGTTGCTGTACAATGTGTATACTAGTTTCACTCTTCTGTTATATACATACACGCTTTGAAGTTTACGCCACATTTCATCAGAACTCGTGCATGTGATGATATGTAACATGGCTTCTTCTGTCATCCTTGTGACCAACAACGTTTGCGCCTTGGCATCTTTAGCTTCCCATTTGGTTATTTCAGCAGGAGTTTCGGGCTTAACACACTTTCCCTCCACAACGTCCAGCAAACCTTGGCCTCTCATCAGCACCGTAGTCTGAAATTTCCAGATATTCCAATTTCTGGAACCCTCCAGCTTGATCACGTTTACATTACTGTTACTCTCCATTTTCCGACCTTGTTCACAATCCAGAACAAGTTATCCTTGGTTGGTAATACACCGCGCCACAACGCGGGCCGCCGTGAGACTTAATCTCACTTTCTTCCCCACCGACGAGTAACTGCAAACGACGAACTTTTCTTGACTCTAACTAACTCATACAGGATGATGTGCCTGGGCCCATAACCTGAAGTTATTTTAAATGAAATGCAGAGATTTTTACTTATCAAGCTGTAATATTTGAACCGAACACTGCATCGTTACAAGTACATGTCAGAGAGAAAAAATAGACAAGCAAACAAAAGAACCAAACATGCAAACATAGATAAATGTAGAACATTGTACACCTTATTTTAACAAATGTCACCGTAAAATTGTCAAATACGTTCGATTGTAATGTCTCACTAACATTCATTAAACTATGTTTCTCTGCCCAAGTTACTTTAATGGCATAGTTTTTATTGTGTGACGCTAGATAATAGCATGGCTTACTCAAAGACAACATTTAAATATGCGTCGTTAGATTACACGCTGTCACAGAATGCGTAAGAAAAATAGAGATTCACAGCTCCTCCCCCGTAGACAAAAAGTTTCTTCCAAGTGTTGATCAAACCATAACCCTTTTTGGTAATTATATATGGCCCATTTTCCGTCGTTAGTTCTGATGGGCGGTATTTGTGTAATCGGCCTTTTTAGATTTGTTGTCGCAAGCGCTATTGAGCATAAGGTCCTGGGTTGGAACCACAGAAAACGACACCAAAAATTTGAAGTAAATCCATGAATTTTTGAGTATAGCCCGGATATACATACAGACAAACAGACATACAGACAAACAGACATACAGACATACAGACATACAGACATACAGACATACAGACATACAGACATACAGACATACAGAAAAACAGACATACAGACATACAGACATACAGACATACAGACATACAGACATACAGACATACAGACATACAGACATACAGACATACAGACATACAGACATACAGACATACAGACATACAGACATACAGACATACAGATATACAGACAAAGACATACAGACATACAGACATACAGTTATACAGAGAAACAGACAATACGATATCGACAATTACTCATTCTATCTCGTTCTACGAGTACTATACGTACTTTCAATTTCTGCCGTAACTCCCTGCTTACCTAGGTCCTTACAAAACGGTACTGCCAGCCGCGTAGTCAGTTGTCACTTGTGCGCGTCCATACGATTTTAGTTCTGAATTCTGACATCCGTGCACCGGCTTATTTGACGCTATCTGTTGCTTTCTTTGTTGACATGCTTTTGTTTTGCATTTTTGACACTACGTGTAAGAACTGGAAAACGACCGGGAAGACCTGGAAGAATACCTGGAAGATGACCGAGAAGACCTGGAAGAAGACCAGGAAGACCTGGAAGAAGACCAGGAAGACCTGGAAGAAGACCAGGAAGACCTGGAAGAAGACCTGGAAGAAGACCAGGAAGACCGGGAAGCAGACCGGGAAGAAGACCGGGAAGCAGACCGGGAAGCAGACCGGTAAGAAGACCGGGAAGCAGACCGGGAAGACCGAGAAGCAGACCGGGAAGACCGGGAAGACCGGAAGACCTGGAAGAACGGGAAGAACGGGAAGAACGGGAAGAACGGGAAGAAGGGAAGAACGGGAAGAAGGGAAGAACGGGAAGAAGGGAAGAACGGGAAGACCGGGAAGACCGGGAAGAACGGGAAGACCGGGAAGAACGGGAAGACCGGGAAGAACGGGAAGACCGGGAAGAACGGGAAGACCGGGAAGAACGGGAGGACCGGGAAGAACGGGAGGACCGGGAAGAACGGGAAGAACGGGAAGAACGGGAAGACCGGGAAGAACGGGAAGAACGGGAAGAACGGAAGACTGGGAAGAACGGGAAGACCAGAAGACTGGGAAGACCGGAAGACCTGAAAGAAGACCTGTAAGAAGACCGGGAAGAAGACCGGGAAGAACGGGAGGCAGACCTGTAAGAAGACCGGGAAGACCTGGAAGAAGACCGGGAAGACCTGGAAGAAGACCGGGAAGACCTGGAAGAAGACCGGGAAAACCGGGAAGACCTGGAAGAAGACCGGGAAGACCGGGAAGACCTGGAAGAAGACCGGGAAGACCGGGAGGCAGACCTGTTAGAAGACCGGGAAGACCTGGAAGAAGACCAGGAAGACCTGGAAGAAGACCGGGAAGACCGGGAAGACCTGGAAGAAGACCGGGAAGACCTGGAAGAAGACCGGGAAGACCGGGAAGACCGGGACGACCGGGAAGACCTGGAAGACCGGGAAGAACGGCAAGACTGGGAAGAACGGGAAGACCAGGAAGAATGGGAAGACCGGGAAGAACGGGAAGAACGGGAAGACCGGAAGACTGGGAAGACTGGAAGACCTGGAAGAAGACCTGTAAGAATACCGGGAAGACCGGGAGGCAGACCTGTAAGAAGACCGGGAAGACCCGGAAGAAGACCGGGAAGACCTGGAAGAAGACCGGGAAGACCGGGAAGACCTGGAAGAAGACCGGGAAGACCGGGAAGACCTGGAAGACCGGGAAGACCAGGAAGACCGGAAGGACCGGGAAGAAGACCGGGAAGAAGACCTGGAAGACCTGGAAGACCTGGAAGACGACCGGGAAGAAGACCGGGCAGAAGACCGGGAAGAAGACCGGGCAGAAGACCGGGCAGAAGACCGGGCAGAAGACGGGGCAGAAGACCGGGCAGAAGACCGGGCAGAAGACCGGGCAGAAGACCGGGCAGAAGACCTGGAAGAAGACCGGGAAGACCTGGAAAAAGACCGGGAAGACCTGGAAGACGACCGGGAAGACCTGGAAGAAGACCGGGAAGACCTGGAAGAAGACCGGGAAGACCTGGAAGAAGACCGGGAAGACCTGGAAGAAGACCGAAAGGACCTGGAAGAAACCGGGAAGACCTGTAAGAAGACCGGGAACATCGGGAAGAACGGGAAGAACGGAAATACCGGGAAGAACGTTACAATACGATACCTTTTTTTATGAATAAAATGCACATTATCATCTAATGTCACCGTAAAATTGTCAAATACGTTCGACTGTAATGTCTCACTAACATTCATTAAACTATGTTTCTCTGCCCAAGTTACTTTAATGGCATAGTTTTTATTGTGTGACGCTAGATAATAGCATGGCTTACTCAGAGACAACATTTAAATATGCGTCGTTAGATTACACGCTGTCACAGAATGCGTAAGAAAAATAAAGATTCACAGCTCCTCCCCCGTAGATAAAAAGTTTCTTCCAAGTGTTGATCAAACCTTAACGCTTTTTGGTAATTATTGGCCCATTTTCCGTCGCTAGTTCTGATGGGCGGTATTTGTGTTATCGGCCTTTTTAGATTTGTTGTCGCAAGCGCTATTGAGCATAAGGTCCGGGGTGTGGAACTACAGAAAACGACACCAAAAATTTGAAGTAAATCCATGCATTTTTGAGTTTAGGCCGGACATACATACAGACAAACAGACATACAGACAAACAGACATACAGACATACAGATAAACAGACAAACAGACAAACAGACATACAGACATACAGACAAACAGACATACAGACATAAAATCATACAGACATACATACATACAGACATACAGACATACAGACATACAGTTATACAGACATACAGACATACAGTTATACAGACAAACAGACAAAGTACCTACCAAATACGATATCGACAATTACTCATTCTATCTCGTTCTACGAGTACAATACGTACTTTCAATTTCTGCCGTAACTCCCTGCTTACCTAGGTCCTTACAAAACGGTACTGCCAGCCGCGTAGTCAGTAGTCACTTGTGCGCGTCCATACGATTTTAGTTCTGAATTCTGACATCCGTGCTTCGGCTTATTTGACGATATCCAAGTCCGGGAAGACCTGGAAGAAGACTTGGAAGAAGACCGGGAAGACTTGGAAGAAGACCGGGAAGACCTGGAAGAAGACTGGGAAGACCTGGAAGCATACCGGGAAGACCTGGAAGAAGACTGGGAAGACCTGGAAGAAGACCTGGAAGACCTGGAAGATGACCTGGAAGACCTGGAAGAAGACCTGGAAGACCTGGAAGAAGACCTGGAAGAAGACCGGGAAGACCTGGAAGAAGACCGGGAGGACCTGGAGGAAGACTGGGAAGACCGGGAAGACTGGGAGGACCTGGAAGAAGACCGGGAAGACCTGGAAGAAGACCTGGAAGAAGACCGGGAGGACCTGGACGAAGACTGGGAAGACCCGGAGGACCTGGAGGAAGACCGGCAGGACCGGGAGGAAGACTGGGAAGACTGGGAAGACCTGGAAGAAGACTGGGAAGACCTGGAAGAAGACCGGGAAGTCCTGGAAGTAGACCGGGAAGACCGGGATTACCTGGAAGAAGATCGGGAAGACCGGGAAGACCTGGAAGAAGACCTGGAAGAAGACCGGGAAGACCGAGAAGACCGGGAAGACCTGGAAGAAGACCGGGAAGACCGGGAGGACCTGGAGGAAGACTGGGAAGACCGGGAGGACCTGGAGGAAGACTGGGAAGACCGGGAAGAACTGGAAGAAGACTGGGAAGACCGGGAAGAAGACTGGGAAGACCTGGAAGAAGACTGGGAAGACCAGGAAGAAGACCGGGAAGTCCTGGAAGTAGACCGGGAAGACCGGGATTACCTGGAAGAAGATCGGGAAGACCGGGAAGACCTGGAAGAAGACCTGGAAGAAGACCGGGAAGACCTGGAAGAAGACCGGGAAGACCGGGAAGACCGAGAAGACCGGGAAGACCTGGAAGAAGACCGGGAAGACTGGGAAGACCGGGATAGACATGGGCGCCGCCTCCAAATTTGGCAGCGGCGGCGCGCTGTTGAATTTAGTCCGGCGGCGGCGTGGCGGAGTTTGAAGGAGGTGTTACAAATTAAACCACAGAATATCACTAAGTGAAAACTCGACGTCGCTCGTCAGCATACCGAAGATGAGTCATGTACTCGCCATTAACGTTGATGCCTAGCCCTCTCCAGTCCAGAACCTTGAAGGCATTCTCCACTGCTGCAGCGGTGAACAGTTTCGAATTTTCGAGTTTTCGTTTTTGTACGAGCACTTTAACACCTCGATGTAACGGTAAAAATTTGGCACCGTTGGAGAGACAGGCAGTACAGCCCAGGTCTCGATCAAATCAAAGTCTTTCTCCTTGTCCACAAACGCTGAACAGTGAGGCAAGTTATACTCTTCATGTATAACCTGCCGAAGCGTATGTATGTGGTACACGGTGCTAAAGCCTTTTCGGAAACCGGCTTGGTTGGATGGCTGGAAATCGTCAAACCTGTGCGCGAGACGATTTGTGATGATTCTTGAAAACAACTTGTAGACATGGCTTAGAAGTGAGATAGGCCTGTAATTCTTCGTCGCCCTTCTTGAAGAAGAGTACCACCACACCCCTGCACCATGCCTGTGGCGTTTTCCCTTCGAGTATGACGAAATTAAAAAGCTGCAGGGCCTTAAGTACGGGTTTTCCACCCGCCTTCAGAAGTTTGGCCGTAATTCCGTCATCACCAGGTGCCTTGTTGTTTTTTAGCTGTTTCAGAGCCATTCTAATCTCGTACAGTCAGACGTCCGGGATGTCTTCGGTATAACGTCGGGTCAGTCTAGCTTTTGGGTCGTTTGCTAGGTCGTCAACGGGTTTCCTGGTTGAAGTGTACAACTGTCTATAGAAGCTGTCGATCTCCCTCAGTAGCTCTGGTTTGGCGGATAAGATCTTGCCATCGGCTGTCTTCAGTTTTGTGAGCTGGCTCTGCCCAATAGCCAGATCTCTTGAAAATACTTTGAGGCCTTTGTTCCGCTTCTAATACTTTCTAAAGCGTCTTTAATACGTGCGGCATTAAAGCGGCGGAGGTCGCTCTACAAGGATTTAGAGATCTGTCTATTAAGAAGCCGGTTTTTCAACGCCTCGTCTGAAGACGCCGGTCCTTCATGAGCTTGAGAGTTCCTCTTTTTCTGATCTATACGACGTGTCTTGAAGAACTTAGACCCGGTCGTATGGACATGGACAGTTTCCACGAACCCATCGTTGTATTCGTCCACTGAGCTTCATAGGCACTCGAAACGATTCTAGAGCTCAAGCTGAATGCTCTCGGGGTTTTGGATTTGGATCTGTGCAGGCATACCCTCGAGTATGGAGGAATCAAATAGCTTATACGGCTATAGTACCGATTTTCCACCCGCCTTCAGGAGTTCGGCCATAATTTTGTCATCACCCGGTGCCTGTTTCAGAGCTATCGCCAACACTCTTTGTCTAGTAGATCATCTTCGATTCTATATCCAGCACCGCCACTGTTCCCTCGAAAGTTTACTTTAGGAATGATGAAGAACCATTGGTGTATTCGGGAAAATCATCCTATTTTACAACTTCTAGCACATAAGATACAGAGAGTTTACTTACAACAGTATTTACTAAACTCGTCATTCCATTACTTAACGTGGTAAAACCAGTAGAAACAAAAACAAAATGACATATACGAGCCGAACTCACGCCGAGCGGCAAATTACGGCGGCGGCGGCGCGCCGCAACAACGCGGCGCGGCTACGCCGGCGTGGCGCCCATGTCTAGACCGGGAAGACCGGGAAGACCTGGAAGAAGACCGGGAAGACCGGGAAGACCAGCAAGAAGACCGGGAAGACCAGCAAGAAGACCGGGAAGACCGGGAAGACCGGGAAGACCTGGAAGAAGACCGGGAAGACCGGGAAGACCGGGAAGACCTGGAAGAAGACCTGGAAGAAGACCAGGAAGACCGGGAAGCAGACCGGGAAGAAGACCGGGAAGCAGACCGGTAAGAAGACCGGGAAGCAGACCGGGAAGACCGAGAAGCAGACCGGGAAGACCGGGAAGACCGGAAGACCGGGAAGAACGGGAAGAACGGGAAGAACGGGAAGAACGGGAAGAAGGGAAGAACGGGAAGAACGGGACGAACGGGAAGAAGGGAAGAACGGGAAGAAGGGAAGAACGGGAAGAAGGGAAGAACGGGAAGACCGGGAAGACCGGGAAGAACGGGAAGACCGGGAATACCGGGAAGAACGGGAAGACCGGGAAGAACGGGAAGACCGGGAAGACCGGGAAGAACGGGAAGACCGGGAAGAACGGGAAGAACGGGAAGACCGGGAAGAACGGGAAGAACGGGAAGACCGGGAAGAACGGGAAGACCGGGAAGAACGGGAGGACCGGGAAGAACGGGAAGACCGGGAAGAACGGGAAGACCGGGAAGAACGGGAAGAACGGAAGACTGGGAAGAACGGGAAGACCAGAAGACTGGGAAGACCGGAAGACCTGAAAGAAGACCTGTAAGAAGACCGGGAAGAAGACCGGGAAGAACGGGAGGCAGACCTGTAAGAAGACCGGGAAGACCTGGAAGAAGACCGGGAAGACCTGGAAGAAGACCGGGAAGACCGGGAAGACCTGGAAGAAGACCGGGAAGACCGGGAAGACCTGGAAGAAGACCGGGAAGACCGGGAGGACCTGGAGGAAGACTGGGAAGGCCGGGAATACCGGGCAGCAGACCGGGAAGACTGGGAAGAAGACCGGGAAGAAGACCGGGAAGACTGGGAAGAAGACCGGGAAGACTGGTACGAAGACCGGGAAGGCTGGGAAGAGGATTGGTAAGACCGCAGAATCGAGAAGAACGGGAAGTCCTGGAAGAAGACTGGGAAGACCTGGAAGAAGACTGGGAAGACCTGGAAGAAGACCGGGAAGACCGGGAAGACCGGGAAGACCTGGAAGAAGACCGGGAAGACCGGGAAGACTGGGAAGAAGACCGGGTATACCGAGAAGCAGACTGGGAAGACCTGGAAGAATACCGGGAAGACTGGGACAAAAGACCGGGAATACCGGGAAGCAGACCGGGAAGACCTGGAAGAAGACCGGGAAAGACCTGGAAGAAGACCGGGAAGACCTGGAAGAAGACCGGGAAGACTTGGAAGAAGACCGGTAAGAAGACCGGGAAGAAGACCGGGAAGACCGGGAAGACCTGGAAGAAGACCGGGAAGACCGGCAAGAAGACCGGGAAGAAGGGAAGAACGGGAAGACTGGAAGACCGGGAAGAACAGGAAGACCGGAATACTGGGAAGAACGGGAAGACCAGTAGACTGGGAAGACCGGAAAGAAGACCGGGAAGACCTGGAAGAAGACCGGGAAGACAGGGAAGAAGACCGGGAAGACCTGGAAGAAGACCGGGAAGACAGGGAAGAAGACCGGGAAGAGGACCGGTAAGACCGGAAAGATCGGGAAGAAGCGGAAAGAATGTGAAGACCTGGAAAAACGAGAAGACCGGGAAGAAGACCAGGATGCAGACTATTTCATGATAGAGATTTTCTTCAGTAGACATTGTAATTGAGCCAACACACTTTTCATTGACGTCGATGACTTCGTTATTATTTATAAGTGAGTGGTCAGTACATTTCCTCACCTAAGAGGTTTCATTAAGTAAGTTCATTAAGACGTTGGTTGCCATGAGCATGAAAGTACTAGGAGTACATGACTCACGCGAGCTAAAAGCTAGCAGAATATATCTTTTGAACCGACGGTGGTACGAGTTAAAGAGACTTTAAAATGACCAGCCATTCTGATGTCAGGATGGCTGATCAACTCTCCGTGTGAGTAAACTATACAAATTCATGTTATTATTTTAACTTGAGTTATTGCTACCTGATTGCTACCATCACGTATTTCAATGTCCACCTTGCAGCTTTAACAGGTAAAAAGTTATGATCGTTTGAAACTTTTACAGGGACTGGATTTAGGTAATTGAATAAAATAATATTTTAAACTATTACAAAAACGTCCCTTTTCATTGAAAAACACTGATCCAATATAGTAATTAACTAGTTATAATTAACGTGATAATAAATAAAATAAATAAAAAATAGTTGACCCACGCAATTTCGTCAGGGTCACATAAGAGAGAAGAAGCCTACAAAAGGAATAAATTTTTCCCGATTTTGCAACTTTTTTAATTTATGCTCCGCTCCCGGTGGTCGTAGCGTGATTTTATATGACCTATAAACTTTCTCGATAAATGGTCTAACCAACACAAAAATATATTTTCAATTCCAACCAGTAGTTCCTGAGATTAGCGGGTTCTATTTACCAAACAAACAAACTCTTCAGCTTTATAATATTATTAGTAGGTATAAAGGGTGTAAAACACCTCTTAACGAATACGAAAGGCACTTGTTCTCCTCTTCATTCTGATCATTTTTTTGTTCTACACTATACCTGGGAACCTCCTAGTTACGGAGATATAGGGGGTGAAAGTTGCAAGATTTTCACAAGTTTTTTTTTAAATACCACTTTTTATCACATGAGTTTTACTTTAAATATCTCTACAACCTCCGTACTATTCAATCCATCCATCCGCACAATGTTTTGAGTGCGATACATTGAGTTATACCACAAAGCATGATTTATAACCTCAAAAAAAAAAGTTGTTTCCCAGCAATATTTTTTGCGGAAAGTTACTTAGTTTGATATACAGAATGCTTGGTTAACGGCTTTGTGATGAGGTGAAATACACCCTGTAGATAGCACCTCGCCAGCGACTTCGTCGGCGAATTTGATAGCTTGACTAATTTGCATGATATATAATTTATAGCCAAACTTCCTGATAATTTGTCAGTCTATCGTCACCGTCAGGTTGGCTAGACCAAACGAGATATGTACATGAGACCATGTGCACTGTTTACTACCTATTTGATACTATTTAATACCTTTAATGAAGTATTTGGTACCTTTGGGTTAAGAGAGTTATCAAAGAAATAAAGTGGTCAGCCATTCTGACGTCAGGTTGGCTGACCAATTTCAAGTTCTCATACTTTTAGCGTTGTATTAACTGCGTTGTTAATGTTAATATTTGATACCTATTTGGTACCTTAACATATATTTGTTACACAGCTTTAGGAAGCTCCTATAAATAGTTATTAGAAAAAGCCATTAAAACGCCTGTACATAAATTGTTGACGTCTTTTCTTCTCAGAATTATTGCTAACAATGTTTTTGCAGGCGCTTAGTGGCTTATGAACAACTTGTTTCTGGATATGCATAGTTAAGTTTTATCCATTTGTATTATTATTTAATTATTTACATATCGCATTTTTACTAAGGAATATAAGTATGTCTTGGGAATGATTGAATACGGTATTTTTTTTATCGATTGCTTGATTTTGTATTTCTCGACGGCATGGCATGCCAATTCAGAGGCCTATGGGTACCTATGGTGCTATGAACCAGTTAGCCACTAACCACACGATAAAGTAATAAGGGTTTTATCAAATTTAACATGATCAAATTATGATACAAATTAAATGAATGGCCGAACGGCGTAGTGGTAACGAGGCTGCCTTACGTTCTTAGGGTCCTGGGTTCGAATCCCAGTAGAAGCAAATGTTTGTATGATGAGCATGGACATTTGTTTCCGAGTCATGGATATTTATATGTATAATAAGTATGTATTTACAAACAAAAAAGTATACATAATTTTTTTTGTTTATACTAAACCCAAAAAGGGGTCATTGTACTCATCATTTTGAACAACTTTTTCTATGGGACGAACTTTGAAATCGTAAAAAAAAATCAGCTTTTCCCTACATTTATGTTCGCATAACTCGTCAAAATATAGGGAACAGCTGATTTTTTTGTTTTGTCTGAAGTCGGTTTTATTTTTTGTAAAAATGTTTTTATTTTCACTTTTAAGTGGTCCACATGTGATTACCCCTTCACAGCGTACCGGCGTGATTTTTTGTTATGAACTATGGTGTAAACAATAGACAGATAGGAGATTTCAGCAATCCCAATAGCTTTCATTTATTGAGGAGTTCCGTTGCCTATCTTCGAAGTTCTTCAATACATCTTCACCAAATTGAAATAGAATCACTTCGAGAAAGTACACTTCCACAAACTACCCAAATCGCTTCTAGCGTGCGTATAAAATGTGAAGAGTTCTCTCCATTTCTCCAGGATTCCGTCATCAGATCCTAATTTGATGATTATAGGACAACCTGTGAAGTATACCCTTTCAAACAATAAAAAAAACAAAATCGGTCCATCCGTCTTCGAATAATCGGGGAACATTGAATTGAGAACCTCCTTATTTTTGAAGTCGGTTAACATCGACGTTATGGTAAGTGACTCAAATATCCGGATAGCCTATAAAAGATTCCGCCGAGTATCGTTAATTAAGAATTTAAGAGTTCCGTTCATTTGTCATGGATCTCATAATCAGGAGTAATTAGAACCTAACCAAATTCTCATCAATGTACCCTTTTTTTTCTTCGGATCGGAAATCATCAAATGTCTTCTCTCACTCTGGGCGGAGCGGGATCCCAGTGTCAGACTTTTACTGACTAAAACCCATCCATGTTCTTTTCTCGCCCTTTATGTTCCGAGGCCGCGGTATCTCTTTCGGATAGGCCCGCAACCCTCATTAATGTACCCTTAAAGTACATCCTTTCCAATAAAAAATAAAAAAAAAAACAATACATGTCCAGGTAGGTCAATCGTCGAATCCGACTCGGCTGGGCAGCGTTCGGGAAGCTGCGCGGTATCTTCTCGTCCAACTTACCGCAGTATCTCAAGACGAAAGTCTATGACCAGTGTGTGTTGCCAGTGATTACATACGTGACCGAGACGTGGTCGTTCACAATGGGCCTTATCAAAAGGCTTAAAGTCACCCAAAGAGCAATGGAGAGGGCTATGCTCGGAGTTTCCTTGCGTGATCGAATCAGAAATGAAGACATTCGCAACAAAACCGAGGTCACCAACGTAGCCTGAAGAATTGCCAAACTTAAGTGGCAGTAGGCAGGTCACATTGCTCGCAGAACGGATGGCCGGCGGCGACTGCAAACTGAAAGACGATGCGTTGGAAGACCTCCCACAAGGTAGACCTATGACTTGTTGAAGGTTGCGGAAATCCGTTGGATGCGAGTCGCAAGGGACCGGTCAATGTGGCGACACTTGGAGGAGGCCTATGTCCAGCAGTGAACGTCTTTCGGCTGAAATGATGAAGTCAAGGTAATAGGGCTTATGCTTAATAAATAGAACTTAACACATCTAACTGTCTAAATCTGGGTATATTGTACACATCTGCGTACCCCATCAGAGCATACAAGCGTAATGTTACGTCATGATGTAGTATAAACAATGAACCTACAAGCGATTGCAGCAATCACTGCAGAGTTGCTGTCTATTTTTGAAGAGTTCCATTGTATATCTCCGAAGATCAGCATCAAATCTTCAGCAAATTAAAATGGGACCACACTGGAAGCACCAGCTATCAAATAAAAAAAAATCATCAAAATCCGTTCACCCAGTCGAAAGTTAGGTAACAAACAACAAAAAAAAAATACAGTCGAATTGAGAACCTCCTCTTTTCAGTAGTCGGTGTAAAATATTACAAATGGATAAAACTTAACTATGCATATCCAGAAACAAGTTGTTCATAAGCCACTAAGCGCCTGCAAAAACATTGTTAGCAATAATTCTGAGAAGAAAAGACGTCAACAATTTATGTACAGGCGTTTTAATGGCTTTTTCTAATAACTATTTATAGGAGCTTCCTAAAGATGTACGTTTGCCTGGCACGGCCCCACAGAATCTGCCTTTTAGGTGTTCACCAATGCAATGTACTCGCCTCTAGGAGTATATGTACCGGTTTCTTTTTCAATGTACCTCTGTACTTTTGAAGAAATTTGCAAAATAAGGGGGCCGTGCTGAAAACGTTTGGCTGGCACGGCCCTCTTATTTTGCGTGTAACTTGAAAAACGTAAAGCGCATTAAAAAGTTTCTTAATCTCAAGGAATGTGCTCTGTTGACGCGTTATATGCACCGCAACGGATATTCTGAATTCGTAATAACAAAAAATATATAGATGTAGATAGGGGGCCGTGCTGAAAAATAAATAATTGAGGAAATCTCCAAAGAAGACAAATAACCTGAGCCAAAAACTATTAAAACATAATGAATGGGTGGCAAGTAACATATGTACCGCATTGGTTTCTCATAAAACTTGCTAAATTTTATAAATAAACCAATGTTAGTTAATTCAGCACGGCCCTCTTCATACGCCTTTATCTTTTAAAGGGGAGGAAGAAAAAAAACTAAACTAAAACTTAACTATGCATATCCAGAAACAAGTTGTTCATAAGCCACTAAGCGCCTGCAAAAACATTGTTAGCAATAATTCTGAGAAGAAAAGACGTCAATAATTTATGTACAGGCGTTTTAATGGCTTTTTCTAATAACTATTTATAGGAGCTTCCTAAAGCTGTGTGACAAATATATGTTAAGGTACCAAATAGGTATTAAATTTTAACATTAACAACATAGTTAATACAACGCTAAAAGTATGAGAACTTGAAATTGGTCAGCCAACCTGACGTCAGAATGGCTGACCACTTTATTTCTTTGATAACTCTCTTAACCCAAAGGTACCAAATACTTCATTAAAGGTATTAAATAGTATCAAATAGGTAGTAAACAGTGCACATGGTCTCATGTACATATCTCGTTTGGTCTAGCCAACCTGACGGTGACTAATTTCTATGATTTTATTTTTTTCTTAACATTCATGAACGTGCAAAAACCAAGTAAAGTCAAAGGCAACAACTAGTCACTCAGAACAACTAGACATTACAGTAAACGGTAGGAAATAAATTATGTGGCTATTTTTTTTACACCTTGGGTTGGTTTTAGTAAAGGTTTTGTAAGGATCTCTAATTTTATCTTATAATAAACATAGCTTATGTTACTTCATGTATAGTGTATCTTTTTAACGGCAAAAGAATTTTTGAAATCGAAAAAAAAATGAAAGAAAATGAAAGAAATGTATGCATCAATCATCATCATCATCATTTCAGCAGAAAGACATCCACTGCTGGACATAGGCCTCCCCCTACTGACATTGACCGGTCCCGTGCGATTCCCATCCAGCGACCTACCCCTAATATGGTGGACACCACCTAAGGATTGAGGAGCCACTTTTTTGTAGAGTAATGAAATTATTGTACTTATTTAGTAGTAAGTTTAAAAAAAATTGTAGGATCGATCCTCGATTTTGTAGTACAATACTTCAAAACTTATAGGAACATAAAGGTGGCACCTCAATCTAGATGTTTGGATTGAGGAGCCACGACAGAACTTCGAACAACATGGATTCATATTTATCATAATTTGGTATGTTTTTGTAGCATTTGAGAGTAATTAGTAGACAAAGTCTGAACACGATTGTAATAAAATTAAAAAAGTTACCGTACATTACATATGTGGCTCCTCAGAGGCTCAGACTATACAAACACTCGTCATTTTTCAAAGAAGTAGTTGTTTAATTAAATCGTAATTTCTTCGTCATTTAGTAATAAGTATAAAACATTTGCAGGACAAGATTTATTTGTTAAAAATGAGTGAATTGCGAGATATGGCATATTTTAACTGGCTCCTCAATCCTGACGTTTTTATACCAACCTGAGATCATAACTTACTCTGTACCTACCTGAGATCACAACGGAATCAAAAACCAGAGACACTAACATTTAGTATAAATGTCTACCAAATACCTATGTACAGAACACAATTGTTGAAATTCGGTATCTGAAAAACCAAACTTTTCAAAATTCCCTAAGAATTGTATGTTGAGGGTGACCATGGTATATGAATGAAACCAGGAAAACTAGTTTTTGAAATTTTATCTTTGTTGCCAGTTTTGCTGCATACCTACCTATATTCGTATTGGACACTTACTTAAGTACTTATATGTAGGGTAGGTATATTAGTTCCCGTAGCGGTTTATGAGTCCCAAAAAAAAAATCGATTGTGAGAAAAATAAATTCAAGGCCAACTCTCATAACTCAATTAGATGAACTGCACTTGCTGTTGTTTGATATTCTACTTAGGTTTGGACTTGCTTGATATAATAACGAAAATAATAAAAATAGTAGACCATATGACAATCAGTCAGTCAGTGTAATAAAAATATTAATTTCACTGCTCCACGTCCATGCTTTCCATCAAAGTTTATTTTAAAATTGTTTGTTAGATTTCGCATTAATGCTGCTATTCAATTTAATCATCGTTATTTTAGAAAAGGCAAGAAATATGTGAGACATTATATTAAAGTAAAACAATTGTAATTTCATAAGTTTTTACTAATCTTTAAATAATATTAAGTACATTAAAAAACAAAAATGTTGGTAGTATTTTATTTTTAGTACTTGTAGTAGCCCTACCGATTGACCACTAAGCAACGAGACGCCGGCAATAACATACGCTAAAGCGGGGCGTCAAGGCACAATTTAGATCGACCGTGCCCAGTTTAGGTACTTAAAATGTCGGCTTTCTTCAATGGCCAATATCTTCATCTGTTTCCGCGGTGCACTCTATCCTCACTGAAAATCTAGAAGATAGCTCAATATAAATAGTCTGGGAAAAACCACTGCAGTGATTTTTGAAAAAAATATATAGCTACCCTCATAATATGACGTATTCTGAAAATGGAAATTACAAGGGCCACTATAAATGTCACTATCCAACGAAGGATGAGATGTTTTGTTACGACGACTATGTTTCTCACTCACTACACCCTAGATTTCGACAGTTAGATGTGTTAAGTTCCATTTAATGGGATCCTGGAGAAATAGAGGGAATTCCTTAAATTTTATAGGCACACCAGAAGCGATTTGGGTAGTTTTTGGAAGAGTACGTTCTTGGAGTGATCCCATTTCAATTTGGTAAATATCTGATGAAGAACTTCGGAAGATAGGTGACGAGAACTCCTCAATAAATGATAGCAAATGTACTGGGATCCCTGAAATCTCATATCTGTCTATTGTTTACACCAGTTCATAAATAAAAATCACACCGGTACGCTGTGAAGGGGTAAGTACATGTGTACCACTAAAAAAAGAAACATAAAAACTTTTTTACAAAAAAATAAAACAGACTTCAGAGAAAACAAAAAAGTGAAATATAACTTTAGCTTCAGAAGTCGGTGACAAAAAAACTAAATCAATCAAACAAAGGTCACCGACTTCATATAAAATTTGAAGAGTTCCCTCGATTTCGCCAAGATTCCATCATCAGATCCCAACTTGGTGGCTATGGGACCATTTGGAAAGAATACCCTTTCCAACAAAAATAGAATTTTCCGAATCGGTTGGCAAGCGACGGAGTTATGCCCGAACAAACATAAAAAAAAAAAAAAACAAAAAAAATAGAAACATCCGAATTGAGAACCTCCTCCTTTTTTAGAAGTCTGTTAAAAATTGAGTTAATTTCTGTACCATTTACTTAAATAACTTTTATGTTAAAGTTGATCAAAATATTGCACAAAATATGTAGGTACTGCTTTAAAATTAAAGTTATTATCCATGGTCGTGCTGGATAGGATGACAGGTTAAGGTTGCTCTGGCATCTCATTTTCGGTACAAACCAGGGTGTACCCGATTTTGGAAAAAAAAACCGAAACAAAAAAAACCGGTTCCATAAACTGGCGGTTTTCAATGCCCAGGGGGTTGGCCTTCATTTCGACCCCTACAAATGTCTAAAAGGCCTGTAATATCTTCTTAATATATATAAATCTCGTGTCACAATGTTTGTCCTCAATGGACTCCTAAACCACTTAACCGATTATAATAAAATTCGCACACCATGTGCAGTTCGATCCAACTTGAGAGATAGGATAGTTTAAATCTCAAATTATGAGACGCAGACGAAGTTGCGCGAGTCAGCTAGTATTAATATAAAATTAAAACATTTATTAAGTTGCATAAAATAACAATTTATTCGCAAATAACGAATCAATAAAACTTCCCCACATCTACTGACGTTCACAATTTTCATCATCACGGGCACTTAAAAATTTAGCGTGACGACGCTTTTGCACTTTAATTTTAGAAGAACAGGTACTTTCTGAAAATAAAGAATTGACGCAATTTATAAGTACGCATTTTCAAGTCAGCGTTAACATCCAGGGCTGGCAGTCTCGACAGAGATAACGATCGCAAAAGTAACAAAATCGGTCGCAAAGTCTCACCGATCCAGATTTAGCGATATTTGGTAGGTAGTCTCTACACTCAAAGGTAACGAGTGTCATTGGTTTACTAACAATCTTTGTAGCTAACTGAACGAATTTCGTTACCAATGTAAGTTAATTTACTAGTGGTTTTCGCGGAATTATTGATAAAAACTGTGCCAGGCGGGCTTATTACTCGAAGGGCTATTGTCTGTACCAAAATGTTATTTGCTTACGGCCTTCTAGGGCCGTAAGCCAAACCTAACCTATAAAGGATCCGGACATGAATTAGGCGCTCCAACCACGGAGCGACCGATTTTTCCATTGTTTGCATACTTGCATACAATGGAAAAATCTGTCACTCCGCGCACCGCGGGCGGGACGCATCTTCAGTGGGTGGAGTGCCTTAATGTGAATAGGCGTCGCTAATATTGATTTAATTGGTAGGAAGAGGATTCATTTAAATGGAAATAACACACAACTGCAATCGATTCCTTTTATCAACTTTATTACTATCAAAGTTATTCAAATATTCTACTAATAAATAAGGTCGCTCACACATTTTAAATCTTATTATGTACTTATTGTTTAAAACCAAATGTATAAAACAAGTGATGAAGGTCATATGTACCTGTCTATATTTGCATAAAATGTGAAGTAAAAAGGACACGTTTCATCATACCCATAATACAATGGCATGAAAATTACAAATTGCAGTACATCATAGCTGTACTTATCCTGTCGGCGCCTCACGTATGCGTGGGCGACCGCGGGGAGGGCGCGGGGCTCGGAGTACCGAACCCGGCAACGCGAGCGGCGCTGCGCGCCCTACCACTCACTGAGCTCACAGACGCCGGCCACTCCGGGCATTTCTTTGTACGGTCTTCATAACGTGTTACATATTTTAAATAGGTGTAATACCACAATCAACATACACATCTTTCTTTTCTTTCTTTCTTTCTTTCAATTACACAAATATAGTTTTGGAAAAATCTGATCAATATTACACACACTTCACAAATTCACTGTTTGATTTTCTGCTTGTTCTTAGTCATTCGTTTACCGTAGTCACCAGCCGGCTCGGAGGCCTTCTGTAGTGTGACACAACAGCTCGCTATATGCTGCTTCTGATAGCTACGGCATGGTTCGACACATCACACGATATATATCAGGGTTAAAATGTAAAATTCCCAGAATTTGCTTATTTCTGTATCCGGACGGAATAACCTCAGAATTGTTCACGGAGCTGCTTTATGAATTTCAGCCATCTCTTCAAACACAACGACTTTACGAACTTTAGGTTGAATTCCAGTATCACTTCTCTACATTATATACGTGAATGTAGAAGTATGTCGGTGGGGTCGCAGCTTTAGGCAAAGGTTAAAAAAAGAAAAAGTTAGCGGAGGTACTGTACTCTTGGCTATCAATGAAAAATGCTTCAGAAAATACCATTGAAAACAAATAAATATTGGACAATAATAATAACAATGACAACAATACAAAACCAATTGACAAGTTTGACATTGACATTAAGCCAATGTTGCAAGGAGGCAAATTCTAATTTCCACAAATATTTTATCATTTGTTTAACTTTTTTTAAACGTTTTTGGCTCTACTTACAAGTTTTCATGAAAAATTGTGCCTTCAAAATATGGCTTTTATAGTCTCAGTTTAAGTTCCAAGAAAACAATAATTTTTATTGAACCATGTTTTCTACTTTTCCCCATACTCAAGGAGATTTTGTAAAGGCATAAAATTATCTTTGAAAAAGCCGAACTATGAATACGTCTTTTGCTAGCCTACCGACATCGATTTGTCAAGATAATGTACGACTTTGCGCGTTATCTTGAATGTAGAGACTTGCGTTTCTCGCAAGCGTTGTTATTGCAACCGATTTTTTTCGTTATTATGTATCGCTCATTAGCGTACCACAGCATCGTTACTAATGTCGAGACTGCAGGCCCTGGGATAATATAAACCTAGGATTTTAGTTCAGCCTCACACAACACATCCAACCCCCATTTTATGGTACTTATCTTTCTCATTCCAAAGATGAAGTTTCGACTGGAATCTAGAATGAAGGTTGGAAGAAAGGCATAACTGGGCACCACGATTGGGAAACGTCCTTTACGACATAAATCTACTCTACTTTCAATTCTATGCAAATTGTGGGATGCAGCGGAAGGTTTTGTCTCTTAGATTGTTTACGCGATGTAAATAGGTTTTTTGTTAAGTTTGTCCATCATATTCGTCGTCAGGAGAACTTGAAAAAAGCTCACCAACAATCAACTCAACCACTGATGAACAGAAGCTTCTTCCATGTTTCGCCACAATAGCCTTCTGCATCCAGTCTGCTCTCGCCACTTTTTATCATTGCCAGTCTATTATGCGTCCCACCCTACGTTAGCCGATACGCGGTCTCCACTAATTTTCTCCATCGGCTATAGGTCGTCTTCGACATAATATGACCATAGACCTCGCCACTTCAGCTAACCAAAAAGCAAAACGCTCACCGTTCTCGTCGATTCCCACTAGCAGCAAGTTCATGTTCCAGCGCGGCGATCTTCTCTTCGTGGCGCGTCCGCTGCGCCTGCGCGCGTCGCTGCTGTTCCTCCAGCGCCACCACGATCTTCTCCAGCCGGTGGATCTGTTGCTGCTTGTTCTCCAGTGTGGCGAACAGCTCCTGTATCTCTTCTGCTTTGGCTGCTATTTGTTTGTTCACCTGTTGGCGACGCAAAGTTGAGCATTGTTTCCAGTTTGAACTTTTTTAGGGAATATTTTTAAACGTGTGATGTACAATCGGCAAAAGAGTTAGGTATGCAGGCTGGCAATCTTCTTACGACTATTATAAACGTAAAAGTCTGTAAAGATCGATTTTTGTTATTTTTTACGCAGAAACTACTGAAAGGATTTGGATGAAATTTCAAACAGATTGATTATAACCCTTTTCATTTATAATAGTAGTAAGAAGATTGCGAGCTTGTAAACCTAACTGTTTTGCTGACTGTACCTACGGACGATTACAAGTAATTGCAACTACGAAAGCTTCAATAGATAGTTGATGAAGGGAGAACTTCCTTAACAATTAAACCGAACGCTCATATTGTGAGCTTTCGCTTCCTCACGTATGGGGGGCGCTTGCATTTTGTCTGCGACGAATTGAGCGCAGTAATCTGGGAGACAAACTTTCAGACGAATGTGACTAACTATTATTAACCAATTATAAAAAAAAAAACTAATAAATTCAAAAAAACGTGCGCTCACCTCATCAACGACTTTCATTCGGTGCTCGAGGTCTTGCTGTAAAGCGGCAAGCTCGCGGCTCTGCTCAGTTTCTTTATTCTTCAGCATGTTGATCAATTCCTCGCGAACCTGCGTCACTGTCTAGTTTATAATCAACGTAAAAATCATATGTCTAAACAAAAACAAATGCGATACCTCCAGGACATAGCCAAGCCAGTTTTATTTACTATGTATTTCTAATATCTATTTATAGAAATAAAATATTTATTCAATCTAAAAGGGGTTTGAACTTTTTCAACTTTTAGGCCGTATTTTTTCCGCCATTTTGTTTTTTTTTTCTAGCGGCCACAGTAGGTCTTATGCAGACCTATATAAATTGATAGCTGGTATCAATACAAACAAGTTTTGTAAGAGACCCAAATGTTCTTAAGTGTCACTATCGATTGCCAGAAGTCCTCCACGTGATCTCGGCAGCTGCTGGTTCCTCTCGATACGTCTGGAGGAAACAGCAGCCGCTGGGCCGGTGCACCCTGGGCGCGGCAGTGTCCTTCCTCTTGGAATGAGAAGAAATTCTCATCCCTTGGGATTGGCACTGCCGCGGCTAATGAGTCTGGCAATGTGTGGGGTCCTACACGGACCAACGGTGGGTTCCTCGGCGTACCCTCTGTTAAGCAGAGGGCACAGCGGAGGAGTGTGTTACGGCGGGCTCGGTGTGCACTTACCCTGCCGCCGAGCAGACAGAGAAGGATGCGTCCTTCTCTGTCACCGTTGATCTCGTAATCCCGTATCGGAGTGCCGTGGATCACGTCTCGCGACTCCGAGTCCTTTTGGACAGGGACCGAGGGTCTTGGCTTAACCGCCCGGACTGCGAGGTAGAAAACCTCTATAAAAAGTTACCCCGAATCCCAAGCGGCGACGCAGCGCGAGGGGATGTATGGCTGACGGGTGTGCCTATTGGACGAATCAGTCGCTACTGCTTATCCTCGCTGGGGTACCTGCAGACCCCCTGGCGAGTAATAAAAACTGAGAAGCTGCCCTTCTAGGTACAGGGGTCTCTGCCTAGTTAGGAGTGTATTTCCCCCATACTCGTGGGTTCAAATATGGAAGAAAACAAAAAACAAACCAAAACCGCCGGAAACGGCAACGAAGAGGAGAGGAGGAACGCGGTGTCGGAGTCCGACGCCGCGTTGAGTGAGGTGAGTGTTGCGGGAGGCTCAGGGAGCTCCCGCCGCGAGGGTGCTGGGGCTGCTACGGAGAACAGTAAGCTCTTCCGCAAGCGGTCCCGGAAGGACGGCGACTGTTCGTCGTCCTCAGAGGAGGAGCAGATGGCCTCTGCTCGCAAGATCCCCACCAGCAAGCGCGGGGGGATCCGAGGCAAGCGAGGGGGGCTTTCTGCCTCAGAAAGGTCGGCACGACTGGCCGAAGAGGGGCGCCACCCGGGCATGACCGCCCCGGGGTCTGGCAGTGAGGCGAGTGCACCTGGCGGCTCCGAGGCGGAGCGTAAGTCCAGATTTGCAGAGGAGGTGGCAGCCGCGCTAAAAAGTGTGGCCGTAAAGGTGAAGGTTTCTTCGAAACGCCAGGCCATACCCGCGGCTTCCGCCTCCATCTTGGCGGCGGCGGAGGCGTATTTCTCGGGGCCTCCACCTCCCTCCTCACAAGAGGATGAGGTGACAAAACTGCGCGCGGATGTGGCCCGTGTGACGGCTGCCATGGAGCTTCTCCAAAAGGAGAACGCGAAGCTCCAGGCGGATCTGGCCAGCCTCCGAGAGGCAAGCTCTCGCGCGGCGCCTACAAATGGGGGGGCCCAGGCCCAAAAACAGCCAATGCCGGTGGAGAACCAGGTCCTGGACCTGGTCCGAAAGGAGCTGGCCTCCTTCCAGGCACGGTTCTCCGTCCTGGAGGGAATTGTTCTGCGCCCTCCCCTGGGCGCGAACAAGGCGGTTGCGGGCCCGAGTACGGTCTCTTATGCGGCGGCTGCTGCTGCTGCATCCGGACCGGGACCGTCCAGCCAGCCCTCTGGCGGGGCTGCGTTGCCTCCCCCATCAACATCCGTGAAGCCGACCAAACATATGCCGGTGCCGGACAAACGGGTGGCGGCGCCGGCCGAGCAGACGGCGGCGCCGGCTAAGAAGACAGGAGGCCGGAAGAAGAAAGGCAAGGGCAAGGCAGCGGCACAGGTTGCAACAGTGCCGCTGCCTCCGCCAACGGCGAGTGGGCCAGCGCCAGTGCCTGCGGGACGTCAGCCGCAGCCAACACCATCGCCTCCCCAGCCCCCTGCACCTCCCACGGCTGAAGCCGGATGGCAAGTGGCCGGGGAGAAGCAGAAGGGGCGAAAGGCGGCCAAAAAGGCCCGTAAACAAGAGCGGCAGCGCCAAAACAAGGCGCGAAAGGTCGCGGCGAGGCTTCGCGCCCCGAAAACCGCCGCTGTAGTGATTACACTACAGCCAGAAGCGGAAAAGAAGGGCGTGACCTACCGCGACCTGCTGGCGAAGGCCAAACAGAATGTGGATCTCGGTGAGCTCGGGATCACCGGGGGCCTCCGGCTCAGAGTCACTGCGACGGGGGCTCGGATGCTGGAGATCCCCGGTGAAACCAGCGGCTCGTCCGCAGATGCTCTCGCTGAAAAGCTGAGAGCGTCCCTAAACGCGGACGAGGCCCGAGTCTCCAGACCCGTCAGATGCGCCGATCTGCGCGTCATGGGTCTGGAGGACTGTGTCACCGAGAAGGAGGTGGTGGCCGCCGTCGCTAGGTCCGGGGGGTGCTCTGCCGACCAGGTCAAGGCAGGCACCTTTCGTCCGGACCCCTCGGGAATGCAAACCGTTACGGTGAGCTGCCCCGTGGCGGCGGCGAAAGCCATTGTGGAGGGCCGAAGGCTTTTGGTGGGCTGGATATCGGCGCAGGTAAAACTGCTCGAGCCCAGACCTCTGAGGTGCTTCCGCTGCCACGTGGGACACCACGTGTCAGTGAAGTGTGCCTCGGAGGTTGACCGCAGCGGTCTCTGTTTCCGCTGCGGTCAGCCCGGCCACGTGTCGGCTGGTTGCAGCGCTGCGCCGCACTGCCCTGCATGTGCGGCGGCCCGCAAGCCGGCCGATCATCGGGCTGGGAGCAAGGCCTGCGCCGCTCCCGCCAAGAGCGGAGCCAAAGGCAGGGGAAGGCCCTCCGCCACCTCCGCCAACGCCACTGTCGCCACTGCCGCTGCCGCGGCCGCCACAGCCGCTGTCGCTGTCGCCGCCGCCGCTGCCGCTTCGAGCTCGCCTGCGGAGGGGCCCTCACAGGGGTCCCGAGGGGGGGAAGCGATAATGGACGTTCAATAACGGCGCCATTACGCTTCCTCCAGGCGAACATCAACCACTGCGCCTGTGCTCAGAACCTGTTGCTTCAGAGCATGGCGCAGTGGTTGATCAACATCGCTGTGGTCTCTGAGCCGTACTTTGTCCTGCCCAGGGAAGACTGGGTGGCGGACCTTGACGGCTCAGTGACCATAGTGTCATCGGCCGCCGCCGGTACCCCGACCCTTGAAAATGTCAGGAGGGGTCGGGGGTGCGTAGCAGCACGGTTCGGGGAGATCGTCGTGGTGGGAGTCTACTTCTCCCCGAGCCGAACTCTCGCCGAGTTCCACAACTCTCTCGCAGAGTTGAGTGTCGTCGTCGGAAGCCATTCCCTCCCCGTGCTTGTCCTCGGGGACTTCAATGCCAAGAACCTGGCTTGGGGTTCTCGTTGCACAGATGTGCGGGGAAGGATGGTGGAGGACTGGGCCCTGGAGAGGGGCCTGGACGTCCTTAATCGGGGTTCTGTTCCCACGTGTGTGCGGATGCGGGGTGAGTCGGTGGTGGACATTTCGTTCGCTAGCCCCGCTCTGTCGCCGCGTGTAGTCGACTGGCGTGTCATGGAGGGGGTGGAGACACATTCCGACCACCGGTACATCCGGTTTGAAGTCTCCACCCAGTCCTCGAGCGCGCCGGTCCAACAGGCCCCGAGTGGTCCGCGTTGGGCGCTGAAGCAGCTGGACCGGGAGCTCCTCCTGGAAGCCTCGATCGTGCAGGCCTGGGTGACATCACCGGACAGGCCTGCCGACGTTAACACTGAGGCAGAGTGGTTCCAGGGGGCCATGTCCGACATATGTGACGTGGCAATGCCCCGAGTCCGGCCAGGAAGCGCCCGACGCCAGGTGTACTGGTGGTCGCGCGAAATTACGACTCTGAGGGAGGCGTGTGTCGAAGCGCGGCGCCTGTACGCCAGGCATCGCAGGCTCCGCATCCGCCCGCCGGATGCGGAAGCCATTGAGGCGGAGCTGTACGAGGGATACAGAGCGGCGAAGACCGCCCTCCGGGAGGCTGTCCTGCGGGCCAGGGAACTGGCCCGCTCGGAGATGCTGGAGACTCTCGACAGAGATCCGTGGGGGCGCCCTTACAAGATGGTGCGGAATAAACTCCGCACCTGGGCCCCCCCGCTGACGCAGAGTCTCCGGCCCGACCTCGTGGCGGACGTGGTGAGCGCTCTGTTCCCCTCGCGGGGGGAACATCCGCCCCCGCCTATGGCTCCGCCACCTGCGGTGTCGGACCTAAGCGACGACGACGACACTCCGGAAGTGACTGGGGTAGACCTGAGAGTGGCGGTAGGTAGGCTCAAGGCCAAAAATACCGCCCCGGGACCCGATGGCTTGCCTGGCAAAGCCTGGGTCCTGGCCTCGGATGCGGAGGCTCTCGGGCCCCGACTGAAGGGGTTCTTAAGCGCATGTTTGGAGAGAGGCCAGTTCCCGCTTCGTTGGAAGACGGGGAAACTGGTCCTCATCCAGAAGCCGGGGCGCCCTGCGGACTCTCCGTCCGCATTTCGGCCCATTGTGTTGCTCGACGAGGTGGGCAAGCTCTTTGAGAGAGTAATTGCAAACCGCCTCGCCGAGCACCTTGAGGGGATGGGGCCGAATCTTGCGGAGAACCAGTTTGGTTTCCGCAAGGGGCGCTCTACAGTGGACGCCATCATGCGCGTGAGAGCCCTCACGACGGGGGATGCGATATCCCGGGGCGGGGTTGTTTTGGCGGTGTCTCTCGACATCGCCAACGCCTTCAACTCCCTGCCCTGGAGCTGCATCATGGAGGCACTCCGGTATCACCGGGTGCCGACCTACCTCCGTCGTGTGGTCGGGGACTATTTGACGGACAGGGCCGTCATCTACCCCAGTCGCTGCGGAGATTGGAACCGGCGAGAGATGTCGTGCGGTGTCCCACAGGGATCGGTTCTGGGACCGCCCCTGTGGAACATCGGTTACGACTGGGTGCTGCGCGCGGACCTCCCAAGTGGTGTCAGCGTCGTCTGCTACGCAGACGACACCCTGGTGCTGGCACAGGGGAGGTCGCACGAGGCGGCGGCCGACAATATGACACGCGGGGTTGCGATAGTCGTTGAGAGGATCCGGCAACTGGGTCTCGAGGTGGCATTGCACAAGTCCGAGGCCATGTGCTTTCATGGGCCTCGGAATGCGCCACCGTCGGGATCCACACTGACGGTAGGAGGGGTATCCATCGGCGTCGAGTCGACGTTGAAGTACCTAGGACTCGTCCTCGACAGCCGGTGGAACTTCGTGGAGCATTTCCGACGTTTGGCCCCCAGGCTGGAACGGACAGGGGCTGCCTTCAGGCGGCTCCTGCCCAACCTTGGGGGGCCGAACGCCTCCTGCCGCAGGCTCTACGCGGGAGTCGTGCGGTCCATGGCCCTCTACGGGGCCCCAGTGTGGGCGCGTTCGTTGAAGCGGCGTGCCGCTCACCATTTGAACGCGCCCCAAAAAGTGGTGGCCGTTAAGATGGTCCGTGGGTACCGCACGATCTCTCGCGAGGCGGCGGGCCTGCTTGCCGGATTGCCGCCGTGGGATCTGGAGGCGATAGTCCTCGCGCGCCTGCATGAGTGGCGCGCGGAGGTACTACGCCGGGGGGAAACCCCGCTGCCGCGGCAACTTGCCGCTCAGCGGACTGACCTCCGGCGCGATCTCATGGCGACATGGAGAGAGCGACTGTCGCAACCCCGTGCAGGGCACGCCACGATAGTGGCGGTAAGTCCCCTCTTTGAGGAGTGGCTGGAGAGGCGCCACGGCGTCCTCACCTTCCGCCTGACGCAGGTCCTCACCGGACACGGATGTTTCGGGAGGTACCTGCACCGAATCGGGCGGGAGGAATCGCCCGGGTGTCTCCACTGCGAGGATCGACCGGAGGACACGGTGGAGCACACGGTGGAAGTCTGCCCTGCGTGGGCGGAGCTCCGCCGTGTCCTCGTGGCGGCGATCGGCGGCGGCGACCTCTCGCGTCCGGCCCTGGTTCAATCCATGGTCCGGAGCGAGACGGAATGGGAAGCCGTCGCCTCCTTCTGCGAAGCAGTGATGCTAGCGAAGGAGGTGGCGGAACGAGAGAGGGAGAGATCCTCTCTTCCCGGCCGCCGCGGGAGACGCAACGGGCGTCGGGGGCCACGTGGTGGCTACCGGCCACCGTAGATGCGGGCCTGTGGACGGCTGGCTATGGGCAATAGCTGGCCGTCCGGCCGTCTAAAGACGACGACAGGCCGTGTCGACGGCGCGTTCGTGTTCCACGCGCGCCTCAAAGAGATGTCAGCAAAAGGAGAGGGGCCCGCAAGGGCCGAAGCCTGCCGGGGTTGCGGGCCTGTTCGAAAGAGATACCGCGGCCCCGGAACATAAAGGGCGAGGAAGGAACATGGATGGGTTTTAGTCAGTAAGAGTCTGACACTCCCTCCCGCTCCGCCCAGAGTGGGAGAAGTCATTTGATGATTTCCCATCCTAAAAAAAAAAAAAAAAAAAAAAAAAGTGTCACTATCGATTTATACATATACATAGGTCTTATGCGTGGCCGCTACTTTGAAAAAATAAAAACAAAAAAAACAAAATGGAGGAAAAAAATCCGGCCACGTTTCATACAAAAAAAATCCAAACCCTTTAATAGGTACTAGTTTTCCAATGTTAAAAGTGTGAAAGCAGGAATACTTTGAAAAAGAAATGGAATCTGTGGAATTATTTATGAACGTCCTGAGGAATAGAAAATTACTTAAGTGCCCATATAAGATATAGCTACTTCATTCTAACCGTTACTCTGAAACATTTACAATCGATTTGACCAACAGCATAAATTAATTCTAACACAACTCTGGGGCACGACAGTACCCCCGCCAAGACGAGCCAAGCGAAGCGCAAGGGTAGGTACTACTACCTACCTTTTCTCAAAGAGCTTCGTCGCGTTTTTTAATAATCTTTGAACTTGGGTTTGGATTTTATCGGATAAACAAAATTCTCGGAATACGTTGTCAATGGCAGATTTATTAAAAATACGTTTCAACAGCATACATTCTTAGCGTATTTCCTAATGTCCTGGAAAGCTGAAATTTGGTATCTAAGTCTACAAGGTCTAACATCATAAACTCTACAGTTTATGATGTTAGACCTTGTAGACTTAGGGCGTGATAGAAGCTTGGCTCTAAATGTGATCTGATAAGTTTTTGTCAGTGCGAATCATCTGGTCTCGTCTTGGCAACATTTTATATGACAATGTTTTTGGTGGGATGTCTAGGTTCTAAGAACGAGTTACTATTTTAATTAACCTCTACTTTACTCCAAAACGTATCTAGTGTGACTCTGTTATCGTTTCAACTATGATTGCAAGAAGGACCTAGTAACCTTTATGACTCTTGCCTGGGCACGTGAAGTCTTGTCTTGTTGCTCAAGCTGCTGCTCTTTTTGCAACATCAGGTCTGACAACTCTTCATTTCGGTGTACCGAGTCAAGGAGGCCCATTCGCAAGTTCATTATCTGTTGAGGCGTGCCGAAGACTCTTGTTAGTTGGTAAAATAATGAAAATAGGATCTTAGCGAATTTATTCAAATTCTCATTTTCCATTTAATTCAATTCCTGTTTTCGTGCCTCAAGACTAACTCCACGACTTTATTTTCTATTTTTAAATGCTTGCAAGTTTTTTGAAGCTAGACTCACGTTTTACAGTGCCTGCCTACACGAACTTAGGTACAATCCGTAGGCTGGATTATCCTTTATCTATACTTTTATACTAATGCACATTAGCAGTTATTACAATTTTTAACAAAAGTACGCATACACTATGAACACGTCACTTACCTCCTGTTGTAAGTCTTGATAGCTGATACCATTTGGTGTTTCTTCGCAGTTGCCCACGGCTCGGTTATGCGCCTGCAGATTTTGAACATATTGTTCGTACTGAATTACTTTCTGTTCGCTGAAATATAATTCACAAAATAAATTTTTCATTCCTAATTTTATTATCTTGATCTATATTAAAATAATAAATATATACATTGTTTCACGTACTTCAACTTGTTGTTTTTCGTCAACTCTCTTATTTGTATTTGCATCTTTGCTAATATTTCTTCCTTGCTCAGAAGCTCAGCTGCTAATTTCTGCTGCATTCCTACCTTGTTGTCCGGTTCCTGAAACACATCAAAATTTTTATTTAACAAGTCTTTTAAAATTGCTAGAACGTTTATAGCCAATTGTAATCACCTCACTCTTTGAGGAAAAAAGTTATCTGGTACATAATACTGAAAAAGAAAGTATATCTAGAATACCTTTTTATTTGATTCAACAAGCACAATAAAGAAACCAATATTTACAGTTATTTTAGTCAGGGTTTCCAAAAATCGCACTTTTTCCCGTTTACATGAAGTAACTTCCTCCTCAGTCAAACGTAATGTGTCTTTTGTAGATTGTAATTCTGCCCAGAGATCTACTTCTCGTTCTGTTGGTAAATCTGAAGAAGAAAACATTATCCATAGGTAACTAAGTAATAGACTATTACATAAAAGCATAGCAAGTCAGTAGTTAGTTGCAATATTAATTTACCAGGATTAGGTTTATTTAGTTCCATTTCGTTGATTTTAGCTTTCAATTCTTCGATGTTATTTTGGCTTTCTAATAAGGCAGTTTCAGCTGCCAGTTTAAGTTCAATTTCTTTTTGTGTAATATTACGTTGTTCTTCCAAATTTTTCTTGAACTCTTTGAGCTGAACAGTTAGTTCATGTACGGCTGCCTTATGTTGGGTGGTTAAATTTTCTATTTGTTGCTTTAGATCTTCAACGCTGTAAAGAATACGATTGTAGTAGTTACTACTACATCATCTTCCTGCCCTTATCCCTAGTTACTTGGGGTCGCTGCAACACGTCTTTTTCTTCCATTCTTCTTCATTTCTCATATCATTCCTCACACAATCCATCCATCGTTTCTTTGGTATTCCTCTCCTCCTCCATCCATCCACATATATATTTGTCACTCTTTTAGTCACATGCGATTCATTCCCCCATCACATGTTCATATCACGACAGTCGATTCCCTATCAACTTTTCTGTAAATGGTGCAACTTTTAAGCTTCCTCTAATATACTCGTTCCTTTCCTTACTTTTCAGTACGGGAGGTACCGTTGCAAATAAAAAGTCACAGTAAGCCGGCTGATATTAATGTTATTGAAGGTTGATCTTATATTACCAATAAGTGAACCAACCGTCAGCTGCTCAAGTAGCGGTGGGTGTAGGAATGGGAGGTTACGACAATTGTGAAAATAAATTAAAAAGTAAGTCATAGTACGTCGTCGGCTGAAACTTTTTTCATAAATAGTTTACTGAGTTTAAAATAAATCGTCAGTTGCATGGTGGAGGATTGACGATTTCTTTAAGCTCAGAATGATGTAAACTATTTATAAAACAAGTTTTAGCCGGCGTATTATAACAAATTTTTTATTTATTTTCTAACCTAACCCCACCTCCCAATCCTACACTTACCGCGGGTGCGTCAGCTGATGCTGAGTTTACTTATCAGTCATTCGAGAGAGAGCAGCAGAGGCCAAGTGGTGGCGGCCCCGAATTCCGAACAGTAAGTCGTGGGTTCGAACCCAGGCAGGCACATTATTATGTGTAATTTATTTCATTACCACTGCTCTCTCCCAATCCTACACTTACCGCGGGTGCGTCAGCTGATGCTGAGTTTACTTATCAGTCATTCGAGAGAGAGCAGCAGAGGCCAAGTGGTGGCGGCCCCGAATTCCGAACAGTAAGTCGTGGGTTCGAACCCAGGCAGGCACATTATTATGTGTAATTTATTTCATTACCACTGCTCTCAAAAACGGTGAAGGAAAACATCGTGAGGAAACCGGCATGTCCTAGAACCAAAAAATCAAAGACATGTGACATCTACCAACCCGCACTGGGCCCGCGTGATGGTTGATTATAGCCCGTCCATATGCAAAAAACGCGCTTTGACGTGGAGTTGCGGACACCAGCCCGTTGTACAATACAATACGCCGACAGTCATTCGAGGTCTATTGAACAAAATGGCAATCGATTGGCGTAAAAACACTACATAAAGCAACGAACAGTACCTCCCGGACTATTATCCATTCTTGTCACACCACACATCCATTTCAACATTCTCATCTCCACTACATGCAACCTTTTTTCATCCATCTTCTTCACAGCCCAGCATTCCGATCCATACAGCACGACAGGTGTAATCACGGACTTGTATATTTTCCCCTTAAACTTGAGGGGCATCCGTGGGTCGAAATTGTTCCTGTGAAGTGACCTGTCGCCATTTCATACATCCTGAGTTGATCCGGTGCGTTATGTCTCGGTCTACGTCACCAATCCTTTGAACAAGCGACCCGAGATACTGAAAATCGGAACATCAGATTGTTATGGGCGTTCCGGCAAGAGTTGTGGGTACAGGACTGGAAAGATCGCCGAAATTCCAGAATAAGAATTCTATTTTGGTTCTACTTATTTTCAGGCCAACATTCTCTAGTCTTTGCCACCACACCTCCAATCTGTTCTGGACCTTTAGGCCAGTCTCGGCAACCAACACAATGTATTGTACAACGGAAAATAGCATACACCAGGGAGCCTCCTGGATGTCCGACGTAAGCGCGTCCATTATCACCAGGAAGAGGTTTTTTTTTTTAGGATGGGAAATCATCAAATGACTTCTCCCACTCTGGGCGGAGTGGGAGCTTGGTGTAAGCCAACAACCATTGAAGGACAGTAGTTACTACTACTGTGGAATGTAAATGTCAACGTAAAATTGTCAAATACGTTATATTGTAATATCTCTAGCGATATTATAAACTCTCGAATAATTGTCAAACGAACATACTGCTTACAATAAAAACGCATTAGTTTTCGTGAAATGCATGCGATGGTAGTCAACTCACGCGGTGTGGAGGGAAAGAGGGGTCACCCTTGCCCAGTTGTACCACTCTCATGAAAAGATACTGTACCATTTCTGAGAAATACCGATTAATATAACCTAACCTTAAAAAACACATTATATTCCCCTAAAAAGCGTAGTCGACGGAGCCCCGCTTTGCGGATTTCCGAGTGCAGCGTTTAAAGGAACCTAACTAACTTAACGGGGAGGGTGCCCCAAGTCCCGATTATGGGGGCAGAGATACTTCCGTATGTTCAGTTGACAATAATTCGAGAGTTTACAATATCGCTAGAGAGAAACACGTTATATTGTAATATAACGTGTTTGACAAATTTACGGTGACGTAAATAAAAATAGAATAATAAATCGTCTTTTTTAAACTTTCACGATCAGAACACACTATAAAACATTGTTACATCGGACCTACTAGAACATTCGAGAAAGCAAGTGATTAGAGTGTGTGTACGTTAGAAGTTCGAGAGCATTCTATTATTATTAGTTTTAAAGTTAGGTAGGTAGAAACTCGCGACCTATTTACAAAAAGACATTAGAATTTCGACCGTACGCCTAGGGCATACGATTCATATTTGTTTGTACAAGTAGCTAGTAATAATAATTACCTACCCACTGTTCTTTTGTTAGTGATTTTTATGACCCTCTAGAATATTCGTGGTTATTCTGGTGTGTCTGTTGGCGAGTATAAATACATCGCTCAGGCCCGTGAGTCAGTCCTATTTTGGCTACACAACGAAGCGAATCGAAGTGAACTACAAGTGCGATATCTAAGCGAATAGTGAACAGTAGTGTATTGTAGTGTACTTGTGATTAAGTTTAAATTGTTTTGTGATTAATAAAGTTATTGTGTTGTTTAATCGGTAGTAATTAATTTATCTCATACCCAGATCGTAACAATATGAAGACTGGTATCTACCGCGAATTGACCTTTAATTTAAGCCCGACGTTTCGACCGGATTGCACCAGATTTTTCGATTTTTGGATTGTGTAACTCCATCCAGTGGTTGGGTCCTGAGTCTATTACATGCTCCGCAATAGCAGACTTGTTTGTCGATTTTTGACCGCTGCTATGTGTTCTTTGACCCTTTCAGCGACTGTTCGCTTCGTTTGGCCTATGTAGGAACGCCCCGCAGCTGCAATCGATCTTATAAACGCGAAAAATACCCGTCTTCATATGTTTTATACAATAATAAATGTTTAAATACAACTTACTCGTTTTGCAGAGAGTCACGTTGCTGTACTAATAGATTACTGGTTACTTCCCCGGTCTTTAAACTTTCTTTCAACTTCCTAGCTCGCGCTTCCAACTGCACTTCCCTTTGACGACTCTGAATAATAAATCCTCATTAGTAAGTTAAAAAGCCTTCACAGTTGTTGGGGTTTTCTAGTCGTTGACAGATACCCCGGTAGTTGCTGTAGGAAGGTAGTTAATCCACACCCAACCACTGTTCTGTGCCATAGTTTAATTACGTTTAAGTTACGTATATTTAGTTATCTGAGCCGCACTTGATGCAATATTATTATTGATCGACCTGCTTGTGACTAAGTTTTAGTGACGACTGAATTTATGTTATAATATAATTAATAGAGTACATTTAGCGTAATTCATTACGTGCGCAGAAACCTACTTTTGCTGTATGAGCATTATTGGCTCGTACAAGAGTAGTACTTGTATTATGAACGGAGCGCAGTGTTACCTGGTCTTCCAACGACTTGACAGTGCCCGTCAGGCCTGCAATGCTTGCTTCTGCCTCTCGCAGTTGCCGATCCATTTTAGAAATACGGACGCGCGCTTGACGAAGCTGCGATTCAGTGGTCGCCAATTTATCTTTGATAGTGGCCTTTGCTGCCCGTTCTTCTTCCAACTCTCGACGTGTATCCTTTGTGATTATATTAATTATATATTTATTTTATAACAACAAAACACGGATCTTATTTTTTAAAAACTTTAATTCTTCGCAATCTGATACGTTTCTTTACGAAATCTATGAATTATTAATTTGATTGTAAGTTTGTATGTAGACTGTATAGGGTAATCTTTGGAACTACCACTGATCCGATTCAAAAAATTCTTTCACTAACATAACGGGAGAGAACTAAGCTAGTTTTAGTACTTATATATGTATGAATTATGAAAAAGTAATGTATATTTTAATAATAATATAAGCACATACCTCATTAGATCTGTTGCGTTCAGATTCATCGTGGATTTCCTGCAATTCACTTATAACGACAGAACGCGTTTCTAGATCTTGTCGAAGTCGTGCTATTTCTCTCACTAACGATTCTCCCACTGCTAGCAATGCATTACGTTCTCGACAGGCTCGCCTAAATAATACGAAAACAATTATTATATAAGGTGTTAAAAAAATAACTGCAAGAAACTTGAGTTGTTTGGAATCACAAATAAAAAATTATCACGAATTTTTCTTATTAAAGTAACGATCCGTTTCAAAGATATTATGCAATAATTACACTGCGCACTAAATTATTGAATATGCGCACTTGACTGTACTGTAACTGCACCGTGCAGGGCGCCGCACGTGTGGTCGCCCCTGCGATAGCGCAAACGCAGACAGCTGATTTTAACTTTAATCTTTTTTTTCTTTTTCACATTTTGCAGACTTTGGACTGGCATGGCAATGTTTTTTTTATGTAAAAACTAAATGCTTTAAAACATTTCTTTTTTTGAATATTTTTGTTTAATGCTACCGAGTACGTACACGAAATTCTTGTAGTTAATCTTTTAACACCTTATACATATAACGGCTCGCTAGCTTTAGTATGTAGAGGTGTTTAGTTACACTTTGTCAGTAGTGTTTTACTTGTGATTTAAATACTTCTGGCAAAATTCTATTTCATTTCAATGAATTGTGCTGAAATTCACACAGGCGATTGATACGATTTTTTCACAACACCTGAAGGTATGGTTTGCAAAATTAATGTAACAATAACATTAATTATTACTTCGAGAATTTGATGGCGGATTCAACAGCGTCAACTGCACGGGTTTTCACTTCACGGAGAGACTCGCAGAATTCAAGTCCTTGAGCATTGTAACGAGCAATTCGCTCCAATGACTCGCCACTACCAGTTTCCTGCAAAACATATAAACAGTAGTCGGTAAATAATAACAAGAGCAAGAGACCGCGACGTTCAGACCTTCGTTATTTTATAAAACCTGAAATGTATCTGTGTAAGTATGTCCCTAAAATGCAGGCATAAAGTTTTAATCAAAGTTTAATCAGATCAGGTATCAAAGGTGTATAAAATTTGTCCTCACTTTCGTTAAAGTATAAAGCTCGGTTTTGATATATTATAATCGACCAGTCCGCTACGTTGAAAACTACTAGTTCTTGTAGCTGGAGCCCCTCGCCGCAGCCTGACATGCCTTCCCGGATCATGTGTTCGCTTACAAATACACTTTCAGGTTTTATATTATTTTATAAAATAACAAAGGTATGAAACATCGCGGGCTCTTGGTTCCATACAGTTGCAATCTTGCAATCGACATATTCTATCACTAGCTTCTGCCAGCGGCTTCGCCCGCGTGAAGTTTGATTATTGTCCCATGGGATCTTACTACCGGAATAAAATGTATCCTATGTTTTATGTGGGTCATAGCGTGATGATATAAACGTAAGAGTAAACAAATATAATAATAACAAATCTCCGAACTGCTAAGCTATCGGGAGTTACACGTGTTATTGTGAGTCAACTATAAAAGATAGACATATGCTGTCTTGGGATATTTTTTATATAATTTTATGTGGAATATTTCCGTTATACATGATTTCTATGTAGCTTTAACCATTAAGGCTGCACACGCGACGGAAGCTAAAAAAACCAAGTAACTTCTCCCGTTTTCCCAACATTTCCTTTCACTGCTCTGCTCCTATTAATGGTAGCGTGATGAAAAGTATACTATTACCTGCTCAGGAGTATGTAGAATAATTGTACCAAGTTTCGTTAAAATCCGTCGAGTAGTTTTTTTTTCTATAAATAACATACAGACAGACAGACAGACAGACAGACAGACAGACAGACAAAAATTTTACTGATTGCAATTTTGGCATCAGTATCGATCACTAATCACCCCCCGATAGTTATTTTGTAAATATATTTCATGTACAGAATTGACCTCTCTACAGATTTATTATAAGTATAGATTAACACTAAAAACGGGATATTCACCATGCATAACTATTTATTTCGAGTTCCCGATATTCCGGAACCTAATAGTGAACATGGTAAATATTCTTCTTTTTAGTTTTAATGATAGTGGTCGTGACTATCAGTTAACTAAACTAACTAACTTAATATTCTTTTCACATTTATTAAACTCACGCTTCCTCCTTCAATGAGCTCCTTGACCCAATCGATGATTTCTTGTCGCGCCTTAAACGCCTGAATACACAGATCAGAAAAATATGCTGGTACGTTAGCAACTTTGGTGTCCAGTTCCGCAAGAATACTATCATCTGTCCATAAAAAGAAACAATGTTCATAAATACTACTATTAAGAACATTCTAACAGGCTGATATTTTACTTTGGACTTTGGATAATATCTTACACTACGGGAGGTACCGATGCAAACAAAAAAGTCATAGTTAGCCGGCTGGTATTGTCATCGAAGGTTGTTATCTTATCTTATACTAGCTGACTCGCGCAACTTCGTCTGCGTCTCATAATTTGAGATTTAAACTATCCTATCTCTCAAGTTGGATCGTACTGCACATGGTGTGCGAAGTTTATTATAATCGGTTCAGTGGTTTAGGAGTCCATTGAGGACAAACATTGTGACACGAGATTTATATATATTAAGAAGATTACCAATAAGTAAACCAACCGTCAGCTGTTCAAGTAGCGGTGGGTGTAGGATTGGGAGGTTACGAAAGTTGTAAAAAATAAATAAAAGTTATGTCAAAAAAGTTAAGTTAAAAAGGTTTAAAGAGCTTAAAAAAAAGTCAGATGCATGATGGAGGGGGCATGCTTTTTTTTTTTTTTAGGATGGGAAATCATCAAATGACTTCTCCCACTCTGGGCGGAGCGGGAGGGAGTGTCAGACTCTTACTGACTAAAACCCATCCATGTTCCTTCCTCGCCCTTTATGTTCCGGGGCCGCGGTATCTCTTTCGAACAGGCCCGCAACCCCGGCAGATGAGTCAGTCGCTCACATGAACTTTTAAATGATACAGGTCTGATAACTAAAGGCAGTCTACAACCAAGTAGAGAGTGTGTGATAGATTGCTTTTAGTTTTTATCAGGCGTGCATCATTTACAAGTTCATGCGAGCGGCTGACGCATAATCCCTTCACCACTATGCAGCGGACGATTTTTTTACTTAAGAGGCCTGCGGAGCATGCGATGTTCATACAAACGTAATTCCAAAATAATTTGTAAATCAAACTTAAGGTAAAAAAATACGCACTATGTTTTTCGATTGAGTTACAGAAATAGGTTCTCAAACACATTTTGAATGTACAGTCACGTCTATTAATAAGTAAACACTTTTTTTTTAAATTGTTTATTACGTTTGTATGAAAAACGCATACCCCGCGGGCCGGGCGGTTAATCTTATAATTTTTTTCTAACCTAACCTAACCTCCCAATCCGTAATAAAGTAGATTATTTAATTAAATGTTAACACGTTCCCTGCGTCATCACTTTCAAAAAACTTTCAGCTGGTGCTTTGGAGATCTAAAAGATCTCCAAACTAACCTACCATTTGGTGCGTTTGAGACCTAATCGGTCTCCTAAAGATACAGTTTTCAAAATAGTTTATATCTTCCAAAAAAACAATCAAATATATTTTGAAGTTTTTGTTGGTGAAAGATAGCCTATTGCTTTATATTTTGGTAGGTTCGCACGCAGTTATGACATTTGAATAAACTACAAATACCAAAAAAAAATATGATATCGATTGTATCTCGTACCGCAACGGAAGATAGTTCAATATGTGTAGTAAGTAGTGATGGGAATAAAATAATATCTCAGTTGTCGATTAAAAAAGTTTTATTAATTATGCAAAGTGTTTTTCATTAAAACATGGTAAGCACATTGATTGCTTGCATTGCGCACAAATGGTAACAATTCGTTTAGTTTTTTTAGAAGCGTCAGTACTGTTTAATGTGCGTCGTAATTTTTCGTAACAACCCACACAAAAATGCAACGCATGCCCCGCGGGCCGGGCGGTTAATCTTATAATTTTTTTCTAACCTAACCTAACCTCCCAATCCGTAATAAAGTAGATTATTTAATAAAATGTTAACCTTGAGAATAAGTAAATGAAACTACTCTTGAACTTTCAAGCTTGAGGCGAAATTCAACAAAGTGAAATTCAGGGAACGTAATTACATTAACACATTGATATTACCGATAGGAGGGGTGGTGCTAATGAGGTCGATGCTATCGCCGGTGGCCGAGGCGACGGCGTCTTGGCACATCTGGGCAACTTCTTCTGACGACCAGTCCGCTACGTTGAAAACTACTAGTTCTTGTAGCTGGAGCCCCTCGCCGCAGCCTGACATGCCTTCCCGGATCATGTGTTCGCTCATTCCACGTAGATTGTCAAACATTTCCAGAACCGCTCGCTGAAACAGTTTTATTGACCTTAATAATAATGACTCGGGAGAAAATTCATTCTCCTGGCCATAACCCACTTCATTTGCGACGCAGGTTGTGCTTATACTTGTTCCTTTAAGCCGTCATTTCAGTTTTCTTTTTTTATACATAATAAATAAAAATGAATTGTTGTTCGTTAGTCTGATTAAAACTCGAGAACGGCTGGGCCGATTGAGCTGATTTTGGTTTTAAAATGTTTGTCGTAGTCCAGGGAAGGTTTAAACGGTGAGAAGTAGACAGGTAGGTAGGTAGGTAGTAGGTAGGTAGGAAAAAATGCATTGCAACGCATGCCGGGTACAGCTAGTACATAATAAGTGTATATGTTTTTCATAAAATCCATGCATCGCATCGGTTATTTTTCGTACCCTAGTCCTTAACCCATCTACATTCATCCTCTACAGTTAAATATTACTTATATCGGGCGGCTGTGATTCATAATAATAAGTCTTTGACAGGCGTTAAGGGGAGAAGAAGCCACTACACATCTTTGGTGTAACTGCACAAGCAAGTAACAAGTAACTAGACTTGTTGCTTCTGCAGTTATACCAAAGAAATGTGTCAATTTGACTTTTATAGAGCAGCGGTGGCCCATGGGTGACGTCCCCGACTTACGAACAGTAAGTCGTGAGTTCGAACCCAGGCAGGCAGGCGCATTACTTTGTGCAATTTATTTCATCACCAAGGAAAACTAGTCCTTTTTTTTAGAATGGGAAATCATCAAATGACTTCTCCCACTCTGGGCGGAGCGGGAGGGAGTGTCAGACTCTTACTGACTAAAACCCATCCATGTTCCTTCCTCGCCCTTTATGTTCCGGGGCCGCGGTATCTCTTTCGAACAGGCCCGCAACCCCGGAAGGAAAACTAGTCCTAGAACCAAAAATTCAAAGACATGTGACACCTGCCAACCAGAACTGGGCCCGCGTGGTGGATTAAAGCACATACGCAAAATACGCGCTTTGACGTAGAGTTGCGAGACTCCAGCCCACACAAATACAATACGATAGACTTTTATGAGATTGGAAACTAAATCTACAAATATAAGTTATTATTCGATAACTTTTTTTAATTCATAACTCAAAATGAAAGGTGGTATAACGAACCTGTTTCATGTCAAGTTCCTTCTTCATGCGGTGGAATTGCTTCTGTTTCGAAAGGAAAGTTGATTTTATGTCTTCGTCATTTTGGAATGAATGTGACGGACTGCATAGATCTGGTGACAGAACTCTGGAACTCGGTGGGACGATCAGGGACGGTGTTTTAGGTCGTGAAACGGCGGTGGTACGTTGCGGCGTGTTGAGGCGGCTTAAGGACGTGCCCAGGGGCTGCACCTGGGTCGGCTGCGGGGTCGTCGGCCGGCTCGGTATGCGCGGCGTTCGCGGACGACTCGACTGTAAACTTTTTGGAGTCTGCGGACGACTGCTCAATAATGGGGTGTGTGGTCGACTTCTAGATTCTAAAAAAACATACAATTTGAATAAAGGTTTCAAGAAAACGTATAAGTACTGCCCAATGATTTTAAAATTTTACCGTTTTTGCGACTTTGTTGTGGTATATCAGAGTCAATCATTTTGCTTTCATTGGGCTCGCCGCCATCATTATTTTTTATTACTGGAAAAAATATTTAAACATTTAAAATTCTCTTCTCTTGGTTATCAAACTGATACGTGTTTATTGGTGTGTCCATCTTCAAGTAGCAACAGAGTAATAAACCGAGTAATTTAAAATTTTAAGATAGTTTTTATAAACCGAAGGAAGTCATATGACTTCTTATTCCACTGAGTAACCCCTGATGGAGACAAATAAGATGTTAACTTTGTATGGGAGAGACTTCGAAATCAATTCTAAAAACAAATTTTAACTCAAAAGCATTTATCTCCATTAAACTATTAACAGGTACTTTTAAACATTCAAGGAGTCTGTCGGTTAGTCAGAAAGTTGAAGCTTATTTCCGGTTCGAAAATCTATTACAGCCCCCGTATTCACAACGCTTCGATTCGCTTCCGATTCGGGAAGTTGTATGTCTATCTCGGTCGTTTTCGTAATGCCAGAAGAAGACAGATATACGAGTTGTCGAATCGGAAACGAGTCGAACGTTTGTGAATACGGGGTCTGTCTGATCTCTATGGAAGAGAACGGGAGAAAAACTCTATGCCACTTCATGCTGCTTACTTAATTATTTCATTTATTATTATTTTTTACAATTTTTTCTTTTTTTAACCTCCTCGGTTCCCAATTCGTCTGTATTTTTTTATGGGTGTATATTTTTATTTAATTTAGATACGAATAAGCTCTGGCAGTTAAGGGAGCTTCCATTGACTGGACCCGGTCATGAAGATGACGTCGACTTATTTTGAAAGGAACTGAATGTTCCAAAACCCGCGTCACGTTTTCCAATGTGATCAGAATTGAGAGTATTTACAAACGCTATATTTTATCTAAATAGTCACAGCAACTAAAACGTTTTTAATATCTAATGATGTTGCAGTAGTCGTAGTTGTAGTTATTCAAAACACATTTGATAAATTGCCCGATTAAGAAAGACTTTCAACTACTGAAATTTTAGTTATTTTTAGGGTTTCGCGCGTCCTAATAATATACAGATCCCTTAGACCTTTGTAAGTCTGTCACAGCCAATTGGATCAGTTTAAAATATGAATATTAATAAAATGCGGATAAACTCGCGGACAAAACCTAGTAATAAAATAAGAAAGAGAAGAAGGAGAAGTTGGAAGGAATAGGAGCTAGCGAGGGTAGTAAAATACGAGAAGATGCAGAAATACTGAACAGCGACCATTGAAAAAGTTACCTTCACGAAAGTGATATAGCAGTACAGTAGTATCGAAGCATACCCAAGGGAGAGTTTTCATTGATGTCCGGAAGGCTAATAACACCTTCGTATGAATTTGGCTCTTCAGACGATTGTTCGTCTACTCCTACTGTCGGAGGGCCGTCAATGGCGAAATTGTCTGGCTCTGTTGGCTCTGCTGGTGGCGAAATCTAGGACATAACAAAAGAATCAACAACCCTCCCTGTGGTCATAAAAATAAACCTTCTTTGCCTAAAATGACCATTATCTTAGTAGCATACACACAAATTTACATACACTAACATTTTCCAATGGTTCGCTATCTAATGAGCCTCCATTGACCTAAAAAAAAGGAAAATTTATTAATCGGTATGCCTCATGACTGCATATTTTAACGAACAATACGAATTGTTCCAATCCTTTAACTTACCTTGATCTCGGTCTTGGAATCAGATTTTTGGGTTCGTTGAAGAGAATACTTCCCCGGCGACTGTGCACAAAATTTCAATTAGATTCTTTTTCGTAGATTCTAATTATACTAGACGAGGTTATACTTTCTCTATTCGAACCTCACGAAGCTATTGACTAAAGAAGAATACGCTTTTTTAGTCAATGTCAAATACATTGACTTCAGTCCAGTAGGTGACCACATCAAAGTCAATAGGTATTTAGGAGTGCATGTGCAGGAGTTTGAACTCTTCAACATGAGACATGGTTCGATCAGGAGTACCGCATTCGTACTGGGTGTCAGTGTGTTTTATAATACTCCATTTTCTTAGATTTTGCGGCATGTTTGGTTCCGAAGGCTATTGTTTCCTGCAGTGGGATGAGAAACATTAAGAAAAATCCAGTGTACCTTACCTTAGAGCCACCAGAGTTCCGGGACGGCGATTGCCTCGGGTTGGGGATCGTCAAGTTTCTGTTGGTAGCATTGCGAGCGGCGCGCGCGGCGGATGCTGCTGTCGGCCTTGGTACTAATCGTGGTGTGGTACCAACTGTTCAAAGTAATCAGAATTAATCAAAACATTACAGAGCAGTCTAGCTCACTGGATTTATGACAGGATAGAGAAGTCTGTGGCGAGAACCATGGTCAGCAGGGAATGTATTAGTTACCCATATTAATAAAGAAATACTTGTAGTTTCGCCTAGTTGGTCTAGTAGCCGCAAACGCTACTGCAGGAATTTCTCAGTAGCAGTCACTGAATTTGGGTATTTGCCCGGTTGGTGGCAAAAGGCTCGCCCCTTATTTCATGGGACTAAAGCACAATTTGAATGTGGGTGTTTTTGTTTGGTACTCCTGTGCCTTACTTGGGGGACTGCAAAGCGTGGTGTTACTTGTGCTTTTTATCAGCAAACCAACCGGAATAATCGGCTTAATATATAGTTCTCGCGAAGACCTAAGCAGTCATTAAAATAGACTCGAAGCGAGACTTTGTTTTTACTACTACGACATGAGAAAGAAAAAAATGCGCAAATTACTTACAAGGCTTATCCTTTTGCGATTTCGCCGAAGTCGTCATAATTAACTCGACAGCAGAAAAATGGTGAAAATAAAAGTGGTAGAAAATGTAAAAGAAACCTCTGGAATTTTGATATTTTGTTAAACTATTGGCATGATCGGAGATGATGGACGGGCGTTCTAAATATGAAATTGGACAGCTACAAAATGTTTTAAGGCGATCGAAGAACGAACTATTTCGTTGTTAAACTTTTTGGTTTTTGATGTTTTATGGCAAACTACTTTGAATAAGAATTAGGTATTTTCAGGGCAGGCTTCCATCGAAAAATTATAGATGGCGCTGTTCAAGACGCAGTGTAATTTTTTAAGCTAAATGGTGCTGGCATTCATTGCCTTTTAGGCTCAACACACACCGAAAGAGCGGCGAAGGGCAACGAAGCGGAACGCAGTTTCAGTGTCATATGATTTTTAACTTTATTTCCATTACCATAATACTTATTATCGCATGAGAAACTCGACGAGTCGTGCGGATGCCCGCGGCGCCGCAGGAATTCCGGGGAATTCCATAAACGAAGCCATGCGACTGCGTGGGAAGTCGCGGGAATTCCCGAGAAAGTTCGAGCATTCGCGAGCGGCCGCTGACAATATCCCGCCCCTCGCGTCCGCTCCCCGCGCGCGTCTGTTGCACGCTGAGCATTTGTTGGAGGCGAGCATTCGCATTCATTCCTTTCAGTGCAACGAACACAGAAGTGATGTACGACTGCCTATACAATACCAAATCAAGGCATTACATACTAAACAATATAAATCCAAAATACCCATGATATTCACTGCTTAAACACAAGCTTCCTCAAGTTTTGTTGAAACTGAACTGCGCATAGGAGAGCGACCCATGAATTCGCGGGTGGGCTCAGGAAGGCGCGCGCATTCCTGCGACTGCTCGAGAAGTCGCTGGAATGCTCGAGAAGGCGCGGGACTTCGTGGCTCTGCGCTTCGCCGCCCTTCGCCGCTCTTTCGGTGTGTGTTGAGCCTTATTTAATACTAGCGGACGTCACGCGGTTTCACTCGCGTAGTTTCCGTTCCCGTGGGACTACGGGTATAAAATATAGCCTATGTTACTCAGGGTGAATGTAGCTTTCCAATGGTGCAAGATTTTTTGAAATCGGCACAGTAGTTTTTGAGTTTATTCATTACAACCAAACACACAAAGTTTTCCTCTTTATAATATTAGTGTAGAAAATATTGGCTAGTAATTGTCTGTGCTTGTGGGAACATTTTTTGTTTTATTCTTGTTGGTTTGTCAGTAATCTGAACAATAACAACACAAATCGGACGAAGACCATGCACGAAGACCCTCAAAAAGAGTAAAATTTAAACATTTTTTATAATGTGTGTTTTACATCAAATACATTTTGAGTGGTTCAGATAATATTGTTTTTATTAATATTTTTATTTACAATTTTAATATTTTGTGTGTGTTTCGTCTTACTTCATTCGATTTTCGTTTTTGTTTCATTGGTACAACACTAATACCCATATTATATCAAGGAGTGGGTATATAATACTTGCGTTTTATTCAGATTACTGACAAGACAGCAAGAAAAGAACAATTTATTAAGGCTACAAGGCGTGTGTTTGCGTTTTTGCGTTTCCGCGTTTCTGCGTTATTGCGATAATGCGTCCCTATTCCTAGTCCCTAAACTCGTACGTTTTTTGGATAAATAAAATATTATTATTTTATATTATTATTCCTTACACACAGGTGCGTTGTTATCGCGCGCCATTCTACTCATATCGCAGGACTCAGAAATGCAGAAACGCACGCATCCTATTTCTGTTGCGGCGCTATTATCGCGGCAGTGTGTAATTAAAATTATGTAGCCGTTCCAAATACAGAATGTTCCAAAAACTAATCTTAAGACGCAGAATCGCGGAAACTCGGAGTCGCATAAACGCGCCTGTGTGTGGGAGGTGGAACCACGGGGTGGAACCCTTCATACACATACTGTTGGTTATGGGCGGCAGTGGAAATAAAAGTGCGTGTGAATGTGGGGGTTTATTGCCTAATAAAGAATATTAAAATACATAAGAAAAATAAGATATATTTTTCATAACAGAACAAGACAGAAGTTCACATGTAAGTGACAGCTAGGCCATATAAAAAACTAAACTATAAGTGGCCAGTACCTACAGTACATTGTGTGATTACCTCTTTATCTACTAAGAAGGTTTTACAACATTGGGCGGCAGTGGAAATAAAAGTGCGTGTGAATGTGGGGGTTTATTGCCTAATAAAGAATATTAAAATACATAAGAAAAATAAGATATATTTTTCATAACAGAACAAGACAGAAGTTCACATGTAAGTGACAGCTAGGCCATATAAAAAACTAAACTATAAGTGGCCAGTACCTACAGTACATTGTGTGATTACCTCTTTATCTACTAAGAAGGTTTTACAACATCCCCACTTAATCCACAATGTTTAGCACAAAACTCATGCTTGAGCCTAGTGACACCTTTCGTAAACATATCTGCAGGCATAAGGGCAATTTCACAATATTTCACAGAAATTACCCTTTGCTCTGCCAACTCACGAACAAAATGATACCTAATATTTACATGCTTAGAACGCTTCCCTATTGCTGGAGTATATACAAGTTTACTTGCACTCTGACTATCACTATATACAGTAACAGTATGCCCTAGGTTAGTCAGTTCAGCATACAATCCGTTCACGGACACCACTTCTTTTGCAACCTCACAGATTGCGATATACTCTGCTTCTGCAGTACTCAAAGCCACACATCGTTGCTTTTTGGACTGCCAAGCTATCGCCGCACCGCCGAATATTAGAGTATAACCTGAGAAAGATTTCCCATCGGGTCCATTCCCCCAATCAGAATCAGCGTAGGCACACAAAGCTTTGTTACACTTTTTGTAACACAGCGACAGATCCATCGTCCCCTTCAGATACCTCAACACACGCTTCACTGCAGCCATGTGTGTCGAATCATTACAAGTGTTGAATTGGCTCAACATAGTAACTGCGTATGATATATCTGGACGGGTACAACATGCAAGGTACATCAACGAACCTATAATCTCTTGATACCGTGGATTATCATTTATAAGTCCACGATCCAGACGAAGATTCGTCTCCACAGGTGTGCCCACAGGTTTGCAGTCTTGCATCCCGTACTTTTCGAGGATCTTCTGTATATATGTCTTCTGAGAGAGTCTAATTTCTGGCGTCTCGCTGTCACGCTCAATCCTCATCCCGAGACATTCACGAGCCAATCCGAGATCCTTTATTTTGAAAGACTTCCGAATAAGCTCCTTCACTTTCTCAGCTTCAGACTCACAGTTTGTGAATATATGTATGTCATCCACATACAAAGTAAGGGCCATAAATAAATGCCCATCCTTCTTCACATACACACACTGATCGTGTTTCGATCGTGTAAAGCCGATTTTCATGATAAAAGCATGAATTTTATCGTTCCAGCATTTTGCAGCTTGTTTGAGTCCGTATAGAGCCTTCTTTAGCTTGCAAACTTTGCGTTCTTCCCCCGCTTGAACGAAAAATTCAGGCTGTTCCACGTAAATTTCCTCCTGTAAATCACCGTATAAGAACGCAGTAGTGACGTCGATATGGTGAACACTAAGGTTCTTCTCTGCTGCCAGCGCCAGCAAAAGACGAATCGACGATAGTTTTACCACCGGTGCGTAAGTCTCGAAATAATCTTCGCCAGGTCTTTGCGAATAGCCCTTAGCGACCAGCCTGGCCTTATGGCGCTGCACGCTACCATCAGCTCCAACCTTCAGCTTAAAAACCCATTTCGATTTGACGACGTTAACGTTCAATGGTCTATCAACAAGGTCCCAGGTATTATTTGCCTTCAGGGAATTAAACTCGTCTTTCATGGCCTCTAGCCATAACCTTTTGTCTGAACGCTCCATGGCATCTTGAACCGACACAGGATCAGGAACATCCGTCACGTGGAAATTGTAGACCATGTCCTTGTCTCTCTTAAGACGTCTATCTCTTAGTGGATAGCGGCGATCAGCAGGACCAGCCGCGCCATTTGCAGGTTCAGAAGCATTTATGTTCTCTGGAACTTGCAAATCCTCTGCCACAGGACTATCAGAGTCGACAGAGTCATAGAAATTATCTCCAGAATCCGACTCCATCGTTGAACTAGATGTCACTTCACCTTGACTATCTATATGCACAACTGGACTCGCCGGGGCACTTGCTGACACAGGTCCGACCACTCTCGATACCTCTGGTTCAGCACGAAAATCATTATTTACAAAGATATCTACAGACTTATCTACATTTGAAACTGTTCCTTGTTTCTTCTCAACTGGTACAGTTTCAAAGAAAGTTGCGTCTCGAGCGAATATAACTGTTCTGGGATCCTTATCAAAGTTGATAAACCGGTACGCCTTCCTGTCCAAGGCATAACCTGTCATTACCATCTGAACCGTTTTAGAATCAAACTTCTTCCTGCTATGATCCTTGATGAGAACCTGAGCCTTGGACCCGAACACTCGTAGATGAGATAGATGGACTCGTTCTCCTGTAAATACCTCTTCTGGTACTTTGTCGACCAAAGCCATAGTGGGAGAACGGTTATTTAGATAGACAGCACAACCAATAGCTTCTCCCCATAGCCGCTTATCCAGACCAGCGTCCTGCAGCATACATCTGGCCTTCTCGGTGATGGTACGTATAGTACGCTCCGCAACACCGTTCTGCTGAGGAGTATGCGGCACAGACGTTTGATGCTGGATACCGCACTGCTTCAGAAAATGCTGAAATTCGTTATTGGTGTACTCAGTCCCGTTATCGCTACGCAATTTTAATTTTATGATTTTCTTGCCCGTCTGATTCTCTACGAGAGATTTAAACTCTTTGAATTTAGCAAATACTTCTGTCTTTGAATTGAGCAGATATGAAAAAAAATTCCTGCTATAATCATCAACAAATATTAAATAATACCTATTACCGCCTAAGGATTCCACTTCCATTGGGCCTGCTAAATCCGTATGTACGAGTTCGAGCAATTCTTTTGCTCTCTTACCTTTCCTTTTAGGAAATCTCTTGACGCACTCTTTGCCTTTGCAGCAACCTTCACACGGTTCCGTGCCCACTGCTCCATATGACAGACCATCTGCCAAACCTTTCAACTTATTCATCAAAGGTCTACTCAAGTGCCCTAACCTTCTGTGCCATAAATCGTAAGCACTAGAAGTACCTGAGGTATCTGGAGGAGACGTAAGAACCATTGCTGCCTCTTTATCTAAAACATATAAACCCTGTTTCAGTGGTGCCGTTAAAAACGGATTACCTGCTAAAGTGACGTCATTTTTCTTAAAAACTTTACAACAATATTTATCAAAAACAACAACAAAATCTTTACTACACATCTTACTCACTGACAGTAAATTAGTCATCAAACCTGGTAACATCAGAACATCCTCAAACCTTACAGTACGCCCCATGGCAAACACATCACCTTTTAACTTGGAAACAATTTGATCATTGTTCGCAGTCGTAACCACCTTTGAACTACTATGTTCTTTGTTCTCCAAGATGTGCCTGTCTGACGTCATGTGGGATGTAGCTCCGGAATCTATGACCCACTCGTTCTCGCCGACTTTGGCTGACAATGCAGTTATCAGCCCGGCGTTCCCTTTGCTGTTCTTAACTTGAGTTGTAGTACAACTGTTGTTTCCTTTCTTCTCCTTGCACTGCCACTTATAGTGTCCTTTTTTCTTACACAAATGACATATCACCATCTTCTTGGTGTTATCATTCTTTGACATCAGTGCAGAGTTGTCTTCTGTAGTGTTCTTCCTCATACTTTCCTTAAGTAGCGCAGCAGTAACAGTTTCCGTAGAAATCTTGACGTTGGAATGCTCTAGCGTCATTACAAGGGAGTTGTACGCTTCAGTTAAACCAGCCAGCATTATAATCCCGACGAATTCATCATCAAGACCAGCTTTGATGCTCACTAACGCCTGACTCGTGGTCTGTATGTCATTCAGGTACTCCTCGATTGTGTTAAACGAAGTTAACTTGACGTTGAAAAGCTTACGCAGCAGATATAATCGCCGCAGTAATCCGCCGTCAGCATAAGCTCGCTTCAGCGCTAACCACGTATTTCTCGCCGTCTTGACATTCATGATCATGGGGTATATTTTACTCGTACACATGAGACAAATCTTACTTCTAGCTTTGGCATCCTTCTTCTGCGCCTCCACTGTATCAGTCTTGAAATTCTCATCGATGCACTCCCACAGATCCAAGTCAATAAGAAACATCTCCATTGCAAAGGCCCAGGTACCATAGTTGTCCTGGCCCGAAAGTTTCTCAAAATTCATAACTGTTGCAGTTTGCATTTTCACGGCTTGAAATGAAAGTTATATGAGACTATTCTTCAAACAAATAAGCAACCCAAATCATCGGATTTCGCGGCAGTGGAAATAAAAGTGCGTGTGAATGTGGGGGTTTATTGCCTAATAAAGAATATTAAAATACATAAGAAAAATAAGATATATTTTTCATAACAGAACAAGACAGAAGTTCACATGTAAGTGACAGCTAGGCCATATAAAAAACTAAACTATAAGTGGCCAGTACCTACAGTACATTGTGTGATTACCTCTTTATCTACTAAGAAGGTTTTACAACACATACACATACATATACTGGACACCATTTTATTTTTAAAAGGCTTTGACCGCCAGCTCCATACAGTCAAACAAAAAGATTAAACCGTATCATGCAAAGCGCCATCTATCGATTCTCCGTGAAAGCTGGCCCTGAAAGCACCTTAGGGTCGAGTGGAGTTTTGGCAGCAGATGGTGAACCTGGCTAGTGATTATATACTCTGTGAACCTGGCTGGAATATTTGACAATGTGCTTTTCTTCTTCTCCAAAAAAGCCGTGATTGTCAGACCTACACAAAACCAAAACTCACATGTAATTTACTTTTAGAACGCAAATGCTACAAATTTTTTGTGTTTTAATTTATTTTTTTGAATTATTTTAATTAGGAAGTGTGCAAAAGTGCGATTCTTATAATTTATTAAAATTGTGAGTAAAGCAATGAATCATGTCCTTATCTGGGTCCGGTGAAATAATGTTGCAAGGTAAAAGTGATATAGCTTTACTAATTAAGTATAGTATAATGCAGACATAGTCGGCAGGTTCGTCTTTTATGTATAAGGAAATTCAACACTCACGCGCTCTGTTCTAAGTAGGCATGCACCTTGTCCAGAAGGAAGGCGGCGCGCGGCCCCAGCCTATAGGTACATCGCGTCTAAATACAAATCAATCAATCGCGCGGATTGAAAATTCGCGCGTAAATCAGCAACACGCGAGTCGAGATACTGAAACATTATGTGTAGAGTAACTTCACTTAGTTCGATGTTCAGAATACTTGGTTGATGGCTTCGCGAAGGGGTCGTTCATACCTTGCAATATAGCAGTCTTCTACGTCTTCTGTTTTCAATGTCATTTGCAATTTTCAAAGCAATGTTGCCCGACAGCAAAAATTGTGCATTGCTGTAAACAGCCATTGCTTAAAGGCGCCGTTGTGTTGACGGGCGCGACGGCATAGCGCGGTCTGTTAAGACACCTGTTGGATCATCGCACGATCATTGTCATCGCGAGACGAAATCGCATCGATTACTCGTTCGATTGTTAGGACGACGAATGAGAAAAATTCACACTCGTAAGTGCTGCGTCTACCAGTGACGACGACGGTCGGTGAAGCACTATAGTATATTATATACCTACTTAGTTGTTCCCCCACTACAATTTGCTAGCCTAGAATGGAGTACCTAAGCCTCGTATGTGTACCATAAATCAACTATACTGAATTCTGTACCTATTAAAAGTTTTTCATCTGTATTTTTGCAGATGAGGTTCAAGCAACGAACCGGTCAATCAGATGTCGCATTCCACAGAGAATGCCCAGTGCACGGCAAAAACCACAACTAAATAGAACTAAGCCTCCTGAAGTATTGGTAAATATACCATTTTTATATGATATTCTTACACCCGTAAGTATCTGGGTTAAGTTAAAGTAATTATTTTACTTGAGTTTAAGTAATTACGCATACATTTTAATGTTATTTAAAAGACTTTAACGAAGTAAGAACCGTCAAAAAGCAAATCTAAGAATTCTAACTCAAGTTATCACTTGTAACTTGATATTAGATAGAGTGTCAAGTTTTATTTGTTAGCTAGGACACCAAAGTCCTTCCATACCACCCTGCTTCTACACATGCTGTCAAGTCAACTATAAACACTTTTATAAACTTTTCCTGAATTTACATCTGAGCAACAATATCCTCTGTGCTATTATATTTTTTCTGTGTAACAGTAATTTTTTTACACCTACTTCAAACGGTTTTAAATTGATCAAATGGAATTGAAATTCGCATTAAGGTTATTTTTTTCCTAAAGTGACGGTGATCTACTTTGTTACAGAGACCAAAATTGGAAACAGTAGCTTATCAACAGCGATATTCTTTAAGAATAACAGCACGACCGCGTTCTAATGAGGTAAGCCTTCTATAACCGTGTGTGTAAGCGCCAGTCCTTCCCAGTGTAGCGGTACTACAAAAAAGTACTTAGCGTTACTAGCATGTAGTGCAAAAAGTACCCCTAGAATCGGGGACTTTTGGCGTGAAAGATATTTGGGCGAAGGACACTTGCGCGAACCCGCTTGTGCGAAAAGACATACGCGCGTATGGACTTATACGCGAATTAATGGCCACTAAGGTTTACACTGGAGAGTTAACATAACATCACGTCTTATTAGTTGAAGGTAGAATTTATTTTTGGTTTTTAAGTATTGGGTGACGTTTTCGTGGTTTTTGGGGTCAAACAGTCAGTGGCCATTAAGTCGCACAAAAGGTCAGTCGCGCAAAATGCCAGACGTGCATATGTGTTTTCGCGCAAGTGTTCTGATACCTAAAAAGTAGGGCCTATAAGTAAGTCTGTCTTCGATTGGGGCGATGCCAATCTGGTCAAGTTTAATGCAGCCAAGACCCAGGTGTACCTTTTCTCCGTCGAGTAAAGGCTATTTGACCAGACACTTACTTTCCGAACTGTATCCGTCCCGATAACTTACCATCTCGAGCTTCTTTGTGCTACTCTGACTTCGACCTTCAACTTTGGGTCCTATTGACGAACGAAGTTGTCTGAAGCCCAATTAGTCGATAAAAAAGATGGGTGTTCTTGCAAAGGTGCGAAAGTACTTCACGCTGATACAGCTGCTCACATTATACCAAGCACAAGGTCCGTGCAGTAATTTCTCGACTTTTCTACTCCCTTGGGGGAACACTTTATACCCTCTTCTTCATACTATAAGAGTATGTACAAATTCACTGACAGTTGAAAAGGCTTCCGGTATAAGAACGGAAGCCTTTTCAAATGTCAGTGAATTTGTTGCTTAATCTCATGTCAGATAGTTATAGAGGTACATTAAAATATTATTTACAGTCCCGACCAAAATCTGCGAATCGTGTGAAAGATGAGATGACCAGTGGAAGATCGGGGTACAACGTACCGCGTTTGACAAGACCAACTCCGAATTATAAAGTAAGACGTATCAATAGTTAATAGCGTTTCATTAAATACGATAGATATGATAGCTCGGGTTTGTGGCTTAATAATATCAGACGCTCGAGGCGTTCGATCTTAGAGGTTAAACAACGTTTGCGAGGTCGCTTCAAAGGTGGGCGAGCATGAGTACCTACATCTACGGTACATACTAAGACCAAATCCTAGACAGTTGCATTCTGAACCTTTTTTCAGTGCATTTTTGATCCACACGGAGTTGTCCGTTTTGTAAACCTGTACCTATAGTCGGCACGCGAGCTCTGAGGAATCGGTGTCTTACTTATTGCCCCCGATCCCTCGGAAGTCGCTCGCGGACTATACTTTTATGAACGCAGTCACCTAACAGTTGCAGACTGTGTTATTCGGTGCGGCTTGTATCGACTTATGCACAAGTACCGCGCGCCATATTTTGAGCTTCAAAAAGTCGAACGCGTGTACTAGACGCACTCATTCCAGCGTAATCGCTCGAACCGGTGGGTTCCGCCAGTGGCAATATGACAGTATTTGGCTACGTTTCTTTTAAAACATCAATATATTGTGACACGGGTTTTGAGAAAAATGCATAATACCTTATTCGTCGTAATCCATTCAGCATTTTGGAATATCTTTCTTTATGTCTTTCTTCTTTTCTTTCTTCAAACAAACGCGCGTTAAACATGCCAGTCGTGTAAAGTATGAGAAGTGGATAAAATATAGCCTATAATACTCCCAGCAGGGCTAGCATGGGCAGGGGATAAAACTTTTCTCCACCGGTTATTTCCACTGACTTGTCCCTTGTCAGTGGAAATAACCGGTGGAGGAATTTTATCCCCTGCCCATGCTAGCCCTGCTGATAATGTAGCTATCCATGACTGAAAGAATTTTTGATATCTGTCAGTAGTTTTTAAGTTTATTCGTTACATACAAAAATACAAATCTTTCGTCTTTTTAACATCATTATAGAAGCAAAGTAAACATAAAGCTGGCATTAAAAATTTTCATAATCATCTGCGTTTTACAGAGGCCTTCCACAATACCTAGGAAAGTAATGGAAACCGGTATTACCAAACCGAAACCAATGTTTGTGCCTGCGTCTCACGCATCACATTCACTGCAGGTAACAAATATTTTTTAAGTAAACATATAAACATTAATTGTAGTTTTGCATTTTTGTTATGTTTGATGTGAATCCAAATTTGTAACTTCCAAAAACTTGTGCTCGCTGCATGCCACGCGAACTGCGTTTCAGGACTTTTTTACTTTTTGTTGTAAAACTTATTTGCTTCAAACATATTTAACAAATAACATAAACGTTAGGGTGGCCCGCGAAATTCAAAATTTCTTAGGTTTTTTTGCAATTTTCAGGGCAGTGGTAAGATTTATGTTGATAAACATATCGGTCGCGACTGTAAGACGTAATAAGTTACAAAATTATAGTCATCAAAATCATCAATCCTCCAAGTTCATAAGACTCGAAGAAGGACTTTGACCGTGAAAAATTCGTACATCGACTATTACGAACTTGGAGGATTGTATTGATGATTTTAATGATTATAATTCTGTAACTTAATACGTCTTATAGTCGCGACACAACTTAGCACTGCCCTGGAAATTGCAAAAAACATAATAGTATAGGATCCCGCTATACAACGACCTTCACCGAGATGCTTATTTAATGAGACGTATTTTTTATGTTATTAAATATGCCAATAAATATATCCTATATGGGTTGCCTAACAAATTTCAGTCCAGAGTATTACTAATTAATAATTTAAAAACATTTTTTTTTTAAACATTGCACCGGTGTGATTATTAAATAAATTTGATACCAATCGAAAGTTTGAAGCCCATAGAATATGCAAACGTTAGGTTGCCTATTTTTTTCCGGTCACAACCACGGGTTGCCAGGTGTAAACAGGTAAATCTATAGGTACTAGCATTTTGCAACGGTCTGATTATTGAATCAAACTTAGATAAAATGAAAGATTATTTCATAAGGAACACGGTGGTATAGGGTTGCCTGCGAAAAATCAGTCCCGAATTAGGGTTGTCGAATTTTAAATAATAAAATATCGCTGCGAGTGAATGTGTGTGAGAGAGAGGTCCCAGACCAACCATCCCACGCGGTAGAAAAGGACGCAGCGTAGCAGCTGTTTGAAGTCCGCCCATTTAAAGAAGGAGAGTCCGCATGCTATTTGTGCTTGGAAATGAAAAGGATAGCGATAGACTCGTATATGCTGTGCATTATTTTGGAGTAGTTAATTATTAATATACAGAAATAGTTATTTAATTTTTTATTTTTTAATCAATAAAAGTCACATCGGTTTTTTATTTCTGAAATCCGAAAACTGAAAATTTGTAGTTCCACAAATTTTTTTTTGCGGGAACTGTTTTCATTGGTAAGTTTATACGGAACCCTCGGTGTGCGACTCCGACTCGCCCTTCCCCGGTTTTCTTTCTGTCGCTTTCGATGACACAGATTTCATCGGCCTAAACTTCAGGCTTTGTGTAGGTACCTATTTCTAATTTTATCATTAAATTTGGGGTACATTTTTCCTACTAGTACTAGTACTTTTTTTTTGTCCCTTTCAGCGACACGCTTTCTCGCCATCTATATAATACTATATCTATGACTCCAAAATAATGCACAGCATATTCGAGTCTATCGCTATCCTTTTCATTTCCAAGCACAAATAGCATGCGCACTCTCCTTCTTTAAATGGGCGGACTTTAAACAGCTGCTACGCTGCGTCCTTTTCTACCGCGTGGGATGGTTGGTCTGGGACCTCTCTCTCACACACATTCACTCGCAGCGATATTTTATTATTTAAAATTCGACAACCCTAATTCGGGACTGATTTTTCGCAGGCAACCCTATACCACCGTGTTCCTTATGAAATAATCTTTCATTTTATCTAAGTTTGATTCAATAATCAGACCGTTGCAAAATGCTAGTACCTATAGATTTACCTGTTTACACCTGGCAACCCGTGGTTGTGACCGGAAAAAAATAGGCAACCTAACGTTTGCATATTCTATGGGCTTCAAACTTTCGATTGGTATCAAATTTATTTAATAATCACACCGGTGCAATGTTTAAAAAAAAAATGTTTTTAAATTATTAATTGAAAATACTCTGGACTGAAATTTGTTAGGCAACCCATATAGGATATATTTATTGGCATATTTAATAACATAAAAAATACGTCTCATTAAATAAGCATCTCGGTGAAGGTCGTTGTATAGCGGGATCTTAGACTATAAGAAAAATTGAATTTCGCGGACTACCTTGGAGCATCCCCCTTAACTAAATTTGCAACAATTTAAGCCCAATCGCAGCCAAAAGATTGTACAATTTTTCTCGAAAATTGTTTATTTAATTCCTCACTGTCATCGAATCAATTTTGTGCACCTCATTTCTGCCTGATTTGTACAACTTTGTTGGAGCTGGAGAAACTTCTCAGTGAAAAAGTAAAAAAAAAAACAGATTTTTATAAATTACCGCTGTTGTTTTAACCCCCGACGAAAAACCACAGGGTGTTCGTGTCTGTATGTGTGTCTGTCTGTCTGTCTGTGGCATCGTAGCGCTCGAACGGATGAACCGATTGCGATTTAGTTTTTTTTTTTAAAGGTGAATTAATCGGAAGTGTTCTTAACTATATTTGATAAAAATCAGTCCAAGTTGGCCGCCACCACAAGATGGCGGATTTCATTTTCATTCAACAACTCCCTCAATATGGGTATCAAATGAAAGAGCTTGACTAGTAGAATACACATACACTATGATAAATTAAAAATCCAAGATGGCCGCCGCCGCAAAATGGCGATTTAACGAATTATTTTCTACTTAACTTTTAGTAAGTACATTGTGTCGGGGGTTGTTTTTTAATTTTAATTTAATTTTACTTGTTTATTGCTGCTGAAGTTCGAGATGATATGTCCCTTTCGGATTAACATTTGTATAATAATATCATTTCAAAACCATCCAGACTTTTTTCTTCTGGTACGACGGAATGGTCATTGCACGAAACTGGGTTCCCCATGTTGTGTACTTGTCAGTTCAATGAAACGTCCTGTTTATACAGTGAAACTTGGATAACTGGGACATCAAGGGACCTGCAAATTGGTCTCACTTAAAGAGGTATTCCACTTGCACAGTGTCCCAGATATCCAGGTATTTAATAAATACATATCTGTCTCATTTACAGAGGGTTCCATTAATAGAGGTGATAGTGGAAGTTATTTCAGGTACAGAGGTGCGATTTTCAAATAAAATAACGATTTTGTTTTCCTTATCCTACATTTTGGCACTTTAAATTGGACACAGACATCAACGCGTGTCTTGCCACTTTCATCAATGGATATAAACTTTAGTTTTTCAAGTACCTACCTACTGATATAGATTTGAACCTTCGTTTCGGGAATTTTCAAAAAAACATTCGGCTGATAGCAAAACAAAACTAAAACTGGAGGTAATTGTGGCACATTAGCCAAGTTTTGGGTAGACTAAGAAGAGTAAACAAAACGGAAAATATGCAATATAGTGCGAGTTAGAGAGGTGATACATTAAAGTTTTTAGTTACAGAAATCAATGCCTATTAAATAAAAAAATAAAACGAAAAAGTATTCTTTAAAATAGTCTCAGCAGAAGAGGTAAAATACACTTACTGTCTCAATTATAGAGGTATGATGATAAAATCGAAAGATTGCGTCCCAGATATAGAGGTTTGGTTTATTCCATTATAACAGAGGTAATTCAGTGCTAAAGTGTCGGGACCTTTAGACTACAGGCCCATGTTGAAAAAATTGTGTTATTTGAACCGACAGGTGACCTATCTAGAACGATATAAGAGTATAAAATAATAAGATCAGCACTATGCCGTCACTTGTAAGCTGTCCAACTAAGTGCAAGTGGAGAATTCGAAAGTACAGGTAGAGTGAGTACATTTTGGTCACATATTTTTGTACGGCATTCTTACCCCCGATAGATCCATGAAAAATAATAAGAAAACGCGCAGTGCCGTAAAAAAATGGTGCGACACAAAGTCGGTTTTTTTTTCGTTAATTACCAGGGTAAATTTGGTCATAAAAAAATGGTCACTTATTAGAAAAAATCGATAAATTTAATGATGATAATAAAAAAATAAGGTTTTTAAATGCCGTTTAAAAAAAAAACACCTTACATTTCGTTATTTTTTCAACATGGGCCTGTAGTCTATTTAGCATGAGTTCCTGCTATGGAGGTTTCTCACTTATCCAGGTCCCACTTATCCAAGTTTCACTGTACAATAATTTATTTTTTACAGAGAGGGAAAGAAATCAAAACCGCAAAAGCGGAACTACCAGATCAGGTAAGATTTACGTATTTAGTCTGCAAGCAAAAAATAATAATTTGTTAATATGTGCCTATTTTTTTTTTCTTTAACACTACTACTTTCTTTAACATTAAAATTTGGCGCTTATAGCGGTTAGGTAAAGGCCAGTATCTAGTAAACACAATTTTATACTTTTTTAAATAAAATAAAAAATATCCTGTTAAACAAGGTTATGGTTATATAATCTTCTAAAAACTATAACTTCTTAATCTACGTAAATATAATCTCCAACTTTTAATTTAGTTAAGTAAATGTAATTTCATATGAAATTGTGAGTGCTACGTTGGTCTAGTGGTTGCAAGGACTGCTGAGCATGACGTCCTGGGTTTGATTTCCTGGTCAGGCAAAGTGTCATTAGGTTTTTCCGTCACGGATTACGTAAAATGATGTTCACTTTTTTTGTTTGCTAAATAATCTCGTAATTTTCAGGAAACTATTTCAAAACAAGAAAGATCTGAAGACCTAACCGAAGCAACAGATTTGGATGCTGAGCCCATGGGTTGTAACGGTAATAAATATATATTTTTAATACTATATTTCATATCGTGACATAACTTTAAAAACTCGTTCCTTTTGAATTCTAAGCACCGTCGTTAAGTTCCCAAAGCTGCAAGCTTGCAGATCTTAAGTCGAATTGGCAACAAAACATGAGGCAGTTTGAGAAGATGAAAGGTGATCTTGGCAATCGTCAGGTGAGATTATATTTATATTTTTGAGTAGACTATACAGACATATTTGTGAAGTTTTATTTGAATTGAAACTATGTTTATGTAGTAATCAAACCACTCCAGCAACCAGTATCCAGCGCTGGATTGAAATAGGAATAAGATTAAATCATGCCTGATATCACCGTAGAGATAGACAGTACTTTCATTTCGAATTACATACCTGAATTTATTCGAGGCAAGATGTAAAAACGTTCTCTTGCACTCGCGCTGTTTTCCTGCCGCTAGCCTACTGCCTGTTGTTTATAAGTCAGCGAAGTAACTCCTGTATGTCCTGTATGAAGGGTTGAAACAATTATTGTAACCTGCGCAAGGTAGGCTCATGATCATCAGTTGCGCTTTGCGACCTCTTGAGGTCCAATGAGGCAATCGAGGAAGATGGAAATAGATCTAAAGCTAAACGGTGATTGGGTAATAATTAGTGTAACATAGAGTGAATTCCCGCTGACTCCACTGCTTTGCCCCACTAGTGAGGTCAACGGGAAAAAACAAAACCGCCGTTTCATTGGCCCAGCTATTAAGGTCCATGTTCACCAAAAAGATGACAGTCTGATTACCTAAAACAGCTGTTTGAGCGCATTTTTGTATGGGAACATGTCACAGTGACAGCTGTTTTTAGATAATCAGACTGTATCTTTCCGGTGAACATGGACCTTAGTACCCTGCCACACTACCTTGAGATCAAGATTGTTGAGAAAAATGAAGGAATGAAATAAACCTTATTGATGTTAGTGGGAATTACAAGAGATTCCGATTACGGTGGTTACGCTATGGTGTATTCCAGTTGACCCCACTGGTGGGGTCACGCGCGGTGGCGTCTACGGGATTACACTTTACATTGTATGTGTACTACCACAGAAAGCAATAGTGGAGCTTTATACGCTGATGCGTAACACGCACGCCAAGATGTCGCGGTTGGGACAGAAGGAGATCCTACCACCCTCCGAGGACCTGCGCATCATGAACGTGGCTAAGATGTCTGCGGATCAGTTGTTTCAGCTCTGCTCAGTGCGACCCGATGATAAATTCCAAAAAGTCGGCAAGACTAAAGGTAGGTAATCTCCATACCTACTTTTATATTTCTCTAGTCAAACGCACCACTGAGGAATTTCAGCTTAAAAAAACAACACAAATCCAAAGCGCGCGTCTAAAGGGCCGCCTCTACGAGTGAGAGAATCGCGGCGATTCGATCTCTCCTGGAGGCGGTACCTTAGCCGAGTGCAATTAACTAAAAATACTCAAGCAGTGGAACACCTCTAGAAACTAAATAGAAAACCGACCACTATTAACTTCGTTCCACCTTTTGTTTATTTACACTTGACCATCTGTATCTCATGTTAGCCACATTTGCAACGCGCGGCAGAAGCGACTAACGTGATGATTGTATTGATGAAAGCTGTCGAATCTTTCTGACAACATTGGAGTAACGAAGAGAGAACAGAGGAAGCTGAGGGAGGGTACCGCGCGTTCCCATCGCGACTGAAGTCGCCGGAACGACCAATAGTATCGCAATAGTAGCTATACAAAATCGTAGTGACGTGGACGAAGGCACACAGGCGGCGGCGATAGTATTTCCACTGTATCGCAGTCGTTTTGCGTTTTCATCGCTGCAAAAAATCGCAGTGGAAGGGCCTTAACTTGAATCTTCAAAAATGTTTGTTTTCAGAAAGTCAAATGCCTAACAGAACGTCACTAGACCTTGACATGAACAAATTATACGCCTTGCCATCCAGGTTGGTTGCCACTTGCGAACAGACTCTGTTGAAGAGGAAAGAAATCATAGATTGGTTTGAAACTTTGAAAACGGAAGATAAGGCATGTAAAATACCCATACTTGGTAACGTCTATTATTAATAGATTAAATTTTGGCAAATTAAGTGCTGTTATCATATTTTTTTAAAGGGCATTAGTATGGACAAACTTTCCAAGAAGATTAATGTTTTTAACGCAGAGAATGAAATGTTAAAATGCTCCTTAAAACAATCTAAAGGAGAATTTGTTAAGGAGCTAAACGAAATTGTAGAATTTATACGGTGCGTGTATTTTAAGTATTTACTTTATGATTCTAAGTATTTTATTCATTTAATATGCATTAACATGAGAAGTTATTGTTATCAGGAAATCTGTAAATGAAACAGTAGGACTACAGCTACGTACGGAAGAACTGACATACGCATTATCGGACCTAAATGCGCAGAATGCCGATTTGCGAAAACAAATTCATAATTCCGACCATCTACGGTCGCACTCAAATAAAGCCAAAATTGAGGTACGTTAACATTTTATCTATGTGATTCATTGTGAATGTTAAATTAACAAATTGTTAAAAATAATATAATTTTCAGGAGCTCGAGAAGGAGCTCAAGGAAGAAAAGTGTAAAAAAATATTTATAAGGGATCGTTTGTCTCGTGCTGAAGGTCAAATCAAGATAGGTGTGGAACGAGCTTCTCAATTAGAAGCAGCTTTGGAACAAGCTCACTCACACACTTGGTCTTTAGAGCGCAATGTCCAGCAACTAAATGATCAGGTAGGGATTTCGAATAGAAAATGACAAGTTAATATTACTCCATTTACTGTTATTTTTAAAACATTTCGCCTTGTGTTTTAGAACCAAGCATTACAATCTGAGTTTAATGTAGAACTCAACAAATTAAGAGAATCTATTGTAGAAAATACTACGCATTTAGAAAAAATAAAGGAAGCTCGAGAAATATTAAAAACTGAGTAAGTATTTTTGTTTGACGACTCGAATGGTGCAGCGGTAGTGAGGGTGTGCGTACTCCCGGTGGCAAAATATCGGAGAATTTCGGTTACCTTGATATTTAGTGTACGATATCGTGTAAATGTGTATGGTAAAGGAGACAATTTTTTTTGGGCCCTCCTTGTCCTTGCATTTGTTATGAAATTCATATTACACCAAAAAAAAGTAACCATTTTAATATAGTATTAAACGAAATATTACATAGAAATGAAACCGGAATCTTAAAATCATAATAAATAAGCTATGTTATGGTATTTTGTTGCGAGTAAAATCATTCCTGTTGTGGTCAATGTAATTTGGCAGAAAATACTTACGTGAATAGGGGCGTTAGTACGGTACTTACCCATTGTTAATCATATCTGCTATAATTACAATAGAATCAGAATAGAATATAAAAATAAATATTAGTAAACTGAGCATTTGTAATGCATTTTTTTTAAATTTACACTAATATCGCATAGATGGTTTAAACAATCAACGTGGCACAGAACGTTATAAATTCACTTTTTAGTGGTTGACTGATAACTTCATTATTTTGAGATTAATTTACTTTTTCTGTTTATTTAGGTTTTCGTAAGTGTTTTTGGAGATTTTTCGCATTAATTCCGGTTAGACAAGCTTAGCTAGTTTAACAACTGTAATCTAGAGGTTATAAGGAAGAAATCAATGTACGTTTCATTATTAACTGCTACAATTTAGGGGGTGGCCTAATCTCCGAACAAAAAAAAAATCTCCTTTAAATTTGTCTATTTCCAACCATTTTGGGAAGATTTTCAATAAAAACGGTTTCCGCTTGGAGTACGTACTATCTGGTGTCCACGACACAACCCTCGCTGCTTAGTGCCTAGCGTATATGTCCAGCGATATTTATTGAAACCGAAATAAGTACTAAGTTTTATTTTATTGATGAAAATTGATTTTGTAATGCATTCTAAAACGGTTTTTTTTTTAAATAACAGAAAGGAAGACCTAGAAACACGCCTTGGGGATCTATCAAAGCATTACCAAGAATCACTTGAAACTGTCAAACATGATATGAACGCGACTGTTGCAAAGCTTATTGAAGCTGAGAAGAAATACGAGGAACAAGTAGAAGAGAAGAAGAGCCTCGAAGTAAAAGTGGAATCATTACAATCGAACATTTTGGAAGCTGAACTTCGGGTTAAAGATTTTGCAAAAGAACTAGAGGAGACAAAGGAGAAATTAAGTTAGTTTCTGTCTTTTAGATATATGTATGTAGATTGTTTTCAAAGAAGATATTTAAAGAAATGTACCTACGCACCGCATAAGCTTGCGGATGGGTTGCGCATTGACTAAACTTTAAAAAGTTAAGAATATGAATCTTAAAAGCATTCGCATAAGAAATAATAAGAAAGCGTTCAATGTAAATGTTCGTTAGGCAAATGTAAGCAAACTTTTTATTCGAATACGACCTTAATACCTACTATAATGAGTATAAAAAGACCCCGAAGCCGAAAAGCTATGTTGCCCGTCATTGCGATATTTTTTTGTTATTTTGGGCCATACCTTCTAGATGTGGAAATATTGGAGGTCAAAGTATTTTGCTTCAAGTTTTTATTGTTATTGCTTTACGTAAATATTTCCAGACCTACCTACCATACGATATACTTCCTATTCCATGCATGCATCAGCACAATATTTTGAGAGCGTAACACGGAGTCCTACCAAAAAATACGTGATGTTTCTTTAAAAAAAAATAAGATATTACCCTACTGTTACTAGTATTTTTACGTAGAGTTACACGTTACCTAGTTTGATGTACAGAATGCTTGGTTGACGGATTCGCGAAGAGTCTGTTTACACCCTGTCCGATTATTATTCTCATTCATGTGCTGCGTTTGCTTATGAACCAAAGTACGGTCTAACATACTTGAGTTTCTGTTTCAGGGCTTGCAATGACCATTGAGGAAGAGTTATCGTCTACTAAGCGTCGTTTAGATATTGCGGTTATTGAAATCGAAAATTACAAGAAAAAAATGGCTGTTCAAAGTGAGAATATAAAGGAATATGAGGTACGTAATACAAATGAGCGTAGTTTTGCCAGTGTGCCACTGCCAACCCTGTTGGCACATTTCATGACAATTTCTTCCATTAACGTTGATGAATAAAATTTAGAACGATGAATATTAAATTGAATAAGAAATATCGCTGGATATGCAACGAGGCCTGTGTCGGGGACTGCTATTACTAATATATTATTTCTTTTTTGTAAATACATACTTATTATAAATATAAACATCCATCACACTGAAACAAATGTCCATGCTCATTACACAAACATTTGCACCAACCGGGTTTTGAGTCTGGGAGCCCAAGAACGTAAGGCAGCCTTACTACCGCTGCGCCATTCGGATCGTCAACAATCAACGTCGTTGAACAATCGATTGTTGGCTCGTTATGGCAGAAGAATATAGTATCTTATAATTATGTACATTTATTAATATTGTTTTAACACTATTTAACCTATTTATGTGCAGAACAATATCAAAGAATCGATCAGTTTGGAAGAAAATCTGAAAGCTACTCTAATAAATAGAGAAAAGTTGATATCAGACCTTGAAATGAAAAATTCATCGCTGGTAAAGCAAATGCAGGAAAGGTAAATAAAATTTTGCATCAGTAAGTTCATTTAAATTTATATTGTCACTTACGGGATATAAGCTTCCGTGATTGTTTATTATTTTGAGCTTCCGATGTTTCGATGCTGTTTGCCAGTGTTTCAGTTTATTTAATACAAAAATGCTACATAGTAGTCAGTTTTTATATGAATTTAAAAATTACCACTTACGGGAACTACGTGGGTGAAACGGGAGCTACGTGGGTGAAACCGTTTGTCGTCCGTCACGCGGTTTCACCCACGTAGTTCTCGTAAGTTGCTGAGGTAGGTTCCCAAAACCAGTACATACATAAGGTGCCTTTTGATATCCTGATAAACTTGATAAAATAATTCGAAATTTATTATTTTTTGTAGCGAAAGCAAAATGGAATCTTATGAGGAACAGTTAACCTGCCTTAAAAATAACATTGCAGAGTTGCAGGAAGATTTCGGCGAGTTCGAGAACCTTCATGAACTTCATGAAATGGTAACGGTTTTTAATACGGGGTATAAAAAGATCCATCACATACTGTGTGGGTACAATAATATGGCTGGTAAAACGACTTTCCTTCTAAGTGATAAAAAAAATATTAGCGAGACATTGAGATTCTGAGATAGTCAAACAAAGGTATTTTGACCATATTTAAAACGAAAGTGGAAAGTCGAAGAATCCTAGGTATAGTCTAGAAAAGAATCGTAATGATAGGAAGACAGTAACTCACGGCCATCGTTTTGCGCCTTTTAACACCCCCGTGTTATAATTTATATTATAAGATGAATCAGCTTAGATCACTGAAAAAGAAGTTTCACTTCATTTTTTTTTAAATTAAAAATTATTTTTTTAAGGTTAATGAACAACGGGCCAAGTTGCTAGAAGCTACTAGACAAAACGGAGAACTCGCTCAAGCATTGCAAAGCAAAGATGTGGAATTGGAGCGACATGTGGCCGTCATGGCTGAACAAGAAAAGTTGCTAGGACAACGTAACGGTTTAATAAAGATGCTATCAGGCAAAGATGAAGAGCACACTAATATCATTAAACTGTTACGAAATAATTTGGAATTGAGAACTCAAGCGGATCTAGATGTAAGTTTTTTTAAGAAAAACATTTAGGTGTGACATCAATAATTATCGACATTACGTAAACGACATTAGAGGAATTGTATTGTAACCACAGTAACGGATTAGTACAGAATTTACGCGTGGCTGCTATTTTAAAAAAAACACAAAAAAAAGTCAAATCGATCTGATACATATATTATGTAATTATGTCTGCTGTAATAGTCATTATCATCATCTCAGCCGAAAGACGTCCACTGCTGGACATAGGCCTCCCCCAAGTGTCGCCACATTGACCGATCCCTTGCGACTCGCATCCACCGGATTCCCGCAACTTTCACCAGGTCATCGGTCCACCTAGTGGGAGGTCTTCCAACGCATCGTCTTCCAGTTCGCGGTTGCCACTCGAGAACTTTTTGGCCCCATCGGCCATCCGTTCTGCGAGCAATGTGCCCTACCCACTGTCACTTAAGTTTAGCAATGCTAAAATAATAAATCACTGTAATAGTGGTACAATAAAATATCCCGTAAGACCCCGATGGTGATATTAGAAGTTAAATTTTAAACTGTCAAAGCTTAAAACTTTGTTTGTTTATTAGACGAAAAAGATCACAAATTAATGCTTTATTTTTCTTCTATCTTCAGATGAACCAGCAAATAACCGAGAAAAATGCAGAGATTGAAACTCTTATCACAAACGTGGAGGCGAGGAAACAACAAATTTCCCAATTAGAGAAAATCATTTTAACGTTAGAAGATCAGATGCGCAAAGCTAGTATGCAAAGGAGAAAAGATCAAGATAAGATTAATTTACTAGAACATAAGATTGTACAATACGAAGCGCGTATGGAGAATAGACGCAATGATTCGACTTCAAATAATTTAGACAGTTTATTAAAAATCATAGAAGACGAACTAGGAACTTCATTTGACCCAAATAAGGAGCATGATTATGTCGCACCTAAAACGAATTATAGTCCAGATCGAAGACAGGATAAGCCTGAAAACTTTGAGTGTCACAAAGGTCATAATAACCAAACCCTGTACGAAGGTGAACATGAAACGCTTCCCACTAAAATTGTCCTGGGCAATTTTGTAAAGAAAACATACAGGCCAACAAGTGATGAGCAATTTAAAGGTGAAAATCTAGATCGCAAGAAAGCTATTACAAGTATTATGGACACACAGAAATGGATGAAAGCTCCAGAAGCAAATAATAATACCACTATCAAAGACAATAACTATCCACCTTTCAGAGGGCTGCTGCCAGCTGGAAGCCACCTCAAAGATAACTTACTATCCAGAAATATACAGTTATTAACAAGTAATCAACTACGTGATGAAAAAAAATCAAAGATGTTTAAAATAGCTGGCCATAGGCTATGAGTGCTGTATTGATAACGTCTGTATTGTTTGTGTTGTTCAGTTTAAACTGGCTTCTGAAAATATCCTTTACTTATGAGAAATAAAATTTTCTTGTAGTACAACTTTAATAACACAATTTATTGACATTGTTACAAATAGGTGGTAGGTACATGCGTCAACTGTCTGAATCTGCAAAATTCATATCCAAGAAAGCCCACAATCTGAAAGCCGAAAAGACAAAATTAGCGGCGATGTAGATTTAATTTAGAACAATCGGTCCGTTAACCTCGCGTTTACCTCGAGGTTTACATGTATTGTACATAATTATTTCTATGTTGTTCTACATGTCTGAAACAACGCCAAGATTATGATTGCCTGTATGATAAAGTCTATGGTAGAGCGAACGAATTCTAAAAGTTATGCATAAGCTTTTTTTTTACTTTTTGTTTCAGACATGCATGTCTGAAACAACGTCGAGACACATGCTCACACATGTACTGCAGATTATCACCCATATCTTGTCGATGTTTGACACATTAGCACTTATATTTTATTATGCGTACAGCGGAATGGAATCCCAGTCTAGTCGCGTGTTACAAAGGCGTCTTTTTTTATTAGCTTGTTCCATCATCGAACTCATCTGTGTCCTCTGCACAAGATTGAAGTCAAGAGTAGAGGCCTATTTTTTAATTCAATCTTGTGCATTTTATATGTTGTACATGTCGAAAAACAAGTATCGTTACTTCTGCGTGGGTGTAAACGCGGGGTTAGGAAGACATCCTAGATAAAATAGGAATTCATAATATCTTAATATATATAAATCTCGTGTCACAATGTTTGTCCTCAATGGACTCCTAAACCACTTAACCGATTATAATAAAATTCGCACACCATGTGCAGTTCGATCCAACTTGAGAGATAGGATAGTTTAAATCTCAAATTATGAGACGCAGACGAAGTTGCGCGAGTCAGCTAGTAATACTATATTTTATTGACTGCCATTTCTGCCTTTTTGGGGCCTCTATGTACTGAAACTAAAAACATTACAAAGAAATAGCAAAACATAAGTGGTAAAATTGACTGTGTGCAGGATGATATCGCTAGAAAGGAAGTGACTGCTGAGATGACTAGTGATATAGATGTATAGGAAAAAAAGATACGCTGTGCCAACCGCAAATAAATTGGCAGAAGGGCATGAGAATGATAATAACGATGTAAACGTTGGAAGAAAACTAAACTTGAATTTCCGATGGGATTCGTCACGGATGGCTTTGACGACCCTCCCCGTTGCGATCGTATGATTTCTCTCTCGAGGTTGGCTCGGCGGCGCTCCAGCTGGGTGCGTACGCGGCCCTCGCGCTCCAGTTGCAGGCTCTGCGCCATCACAGCACTCTCCAGGCAAAGCACGCGCGCGCGCTCCGCCCGCAGCGCGGTCCATGTGTCGGCGGCGCTTGCGCACATCGACGACAACGATCTCGACACCTATTTTATGATACTATTTTCATTCCTTAAATTACATAAATATATACAAAAAATTATATTACAATAAATTACAATAACACTATTGTGTTCAAAATACACGTTTCTAGTTAGACCCTCTTAACTCGCCTAATACGTTATAGAAGATAGATAGACGACACTTAATTGTGTACCACTTTAGTTCTTTCACAATATTGTTAATTCTATAGTTACAATGACGGTCCCGTGTTACGGATGAAAAAGCGAGCTACGATGTCACAAGAAAGTGGGGAGCTGACCTCTGCTTGAGCACCGTCGTCGAAAGGTGGAGGATCGGTGCGGCCGTCCAGCAGCGCGGATAGTTCGCGGCGAGTGCGTACCATCTGCGCGAACAGCTCCGCGGAGCGCTCGTGTCGCTCCAGCATGAGTGCCCGCGACGCCGCTGCCGTCACCAGTGCGGTGCGCTCGCGAGACAGCGTCTCCACTTGCATGTGCAATTCCAGAAGCTGTAGAAAACAAATGAAGCATTCAAATTTTAAAACTACTACAGACTTAAAAATGATACTATACAATAAAATAGTCACGTCAGCCCCGCGTATGCACGATGACCGCTGGGCAAAAGTATCTACACAATGGTTACCTACCGGAAGACGGACGGCGCTGCCAAGGCCGGCCCAGAAAGAGGTGGCGAGACCATCTGGACGCGTACCGTGAGGACAGGTCCGAAGAGATAGATGGTCACCCATCGACAGATTGACCTTAATAAGCTCTGTTTAACCTCGACCTGTGTGGCTATAATTTAGAAACGATCTCCGTAATCCGTTGTGACTTTACGTTGGATTATTCAAGTAATTTAATTTTCGAGTTCTGTAAAAGAGTGAAAAAAGCCTGCTCTTTTTATCAGTTAGGTAGTCTTTCATAATCAGTCAAAACTGCCAGCTTACGAACACCAGGTTTGGCGAAGTCGAAACTCGGACCTTTCTGACCGAAACCGACACAGCGACTAAAACTAGGACTGTCTGACATAAAAAAAAACCAACCACTGTGTGCACTGAGTTTACGGATTTATCCGAATAAATGACATAGCAATACAACATTGTATACCTCTGTATGTAGATCTTGGTACGGGACTTCTGAGTAACCTTCATAATTTCGCAAACGTTTCACTTCGAGACGTTGAGAGGCCAGTTGATCCTCGTATTGTGTCATAGTTTGCTCCCTGGTTCAAAACAAATCATTTACAATGCTTTTCGTATGAACATGTAACACTTTTAAAAGTATCAAATCTTTATTTAGAAACACCAATACATTGCGCGATGCAAATGCAGTTATATCTACATAATACTTACATAGATTTTTCATTTTGTCGTTGTTCTTCAATAATATGTTGCAGTTTGATAATCTTTTGTTCTCGGTCCAACAATTCTGACGCAATTTTTTCTTGTACAGTATCCGATCCTTCTTGCTAGAGCATAAAGTAATTAATGTAATCTTTATTGTAATATCACCTGTTGTAAAGTAAAATGCCACGAAAGGGTATAAAACAAAAGTGAATTAGTTAAACCCTCACAGCATCACAATATTAATCATTGTGACCATGACAACTTCTATACAAAAAAAGCTCAAACCCAAAGGTTTGAACTGCGAATAAAAAACAACTTACAGCTATTCGAGCCAATGAGTTCAAAAAGCTATCTTTGTCAGCTCGACTCTGTCGAAGCTCTTCCTCTACTCGAGACAATGCTACCCGCGTCACTTGAAGCTCTTTCCATATCCCCGTTTCTCTATCAGAAGGCTCATTTTCTGCAAAAGGTGAACTCGTTCAATTGGATTCGTTAAGGCGCTTAGACGAGCTAAATTAGCAACTCTATTTGTGGTGGTTCAAACTTCGTTTGAAATGCTGTTAGAATAAAGTTCTAATCAGCTTGCACTACAAAGTGGTTGTTACGTCAGCCACTGCGGGCCAAATAGCGCGAAATGAGTGGTTTCGGTCGATTTACAAAAAAACTATTGATTGGATAAAAAAACTGAAACAGTATCATGCTAATATATTGCTTGTAGAATTATTTGCAAAAAAAACAGAATGATCGCATGCATATTGGTATGTTTTTTATTGTTTGAAAGATATTTTTAGAGATAAGTTCGAGATTTATTTTTATCGAGCCAAATTAATTGTATTATGTTTTCAAAACATTATCATGCTAGCATATATCCTGAAGAATATCATATATTTTTCTGGTCTTGTTTATAGCAGTGAATCATATACTTTTAGTAATTATAAAACTCGCGTTTAGCTCATGTAATCGCCTTAGGTCCAGGTTCACCGAAAAGATAACAGTCTGATTATCTAAAAACAGCTGTCACTGTGACATGTTCCCATACAAAAATGTGTTTTAAACAGCTGTTTTTAGATAATCGAAGCGTCATCTTTTTGGTGAACATGGACCTTAAGCGGTTAAGTAGATGTGTGTTGGAATTTGTTATACCATATCCACAAGTCATCATCTATCAGCCTTTTCCCAACATGTTGGTGTTGGCTTCCAGACTAACCGGATGCAGCTGAATACCAGTTTTGTTACATGGAGCGACTTCCTATCTGACGTCCACAACCTAGTTAGTACTGGATAATACGATACCCCTTGGTAAGACTGGTTGTTAAGACTTACGGAACACTGACTATACCTGTAACGACTGTCCAAGATCTAGGCTATAAATGACAGCCGGGACCAACGGCTTAACGTGCTTTCCGAGGCACGAAACTCGGTATATATGTAACGGGCGGTCACCCATTCACGCACCAACCTAGGCAAGCGTGGCCTAACCTTAAGATCGACCCGAGCGGCAGTTATCATTTAGCCAGGAGCTCTTCTCATCATCTCATTTTATTTTATGCTTAGCGTTGTCTGACAGTTTACCTTTTGAAGGCACATACTCGAGACACAGCCGACGTTCCATATCCAGAAGTCTTACAGAGCGTTCACGCAGAGCCTGTATCTGGTCTTCTAATTCCTTAACTTTGGCATTTAGATGCACCACGCGACCCTCCATCACTGCTTTGGTTTTCTCCTGCGTAGAAAGGTATTATTGAAACAACCATTAAATCTCTTTGGGTGGCTCAAGTGTATCATTATCATGACTCTAATGCTGAGCACCTGTTCCGCTTCCTTCGCCTGGAGGGACTCGGCGCGCGAGCGTTGCTCCGCCACTTTCTGTGCAGCCGCCTTCACCGCCTGCTCAGACTGCTCATGGAGCTCCTTCACTCTAAGTGGCATTTGTCAACAATTTTAATAACACCTAAAACTTAGAATTAGAACAATACTTGAATTGATATGAACCTAAGTTCCAAAGCATCTCGTTGACGTGACAGTGCTTCAATCGTTACTTCTCCAGTTTTTGACATTTCCAACAGCTTCCTCGAGCGAGTGTCGAAGTTACTCTCCCGATGACGATACTGAAAAGTAAATACAGCCGTTCAAATCATAAATGAAGTCGCGTTTGTGCGAAAAAATTATATAAATTAAGAAGAGTCGTTACCAAAATGCTCAAGCCGCTTATTCATCGAAAATAAACATAGTTACAAATAAAGCTCAAAAATATTGCGCTAATTTCTGTATCGTGAATATAAAACATTTGGAAATTGCGATATTTGTATATTGCTGAAATAATACTGAGCAGCTTTGTTCCATAATGAATAGGGTGTGAAGGGTGCAGACAGACTGCAAGCCATCGACGCACTATGGAAAATATAGGTCGGTATCGGATCAAAAATCTGTAACTTCGTGAATTTTTGTCGTATCATGATGAAATTTGGCACAAATATGCAGTAAGGTTTGGAGATTTGAATTATGTGTAGTTTATAGTGTTTTCTTGTATATCGATGTATGTTTTTTTGCATAGAATGAAAGAAATGGGAAAAAAACACGAAAAAAAATAGTTATAAAATTATTTAAAGTAGAATACAAGTTTATAATGACTTAAAAGATTAAACCATGGTTAATTATAACAAGCAAAGTAATATATATACAGGGTTAATTTTCAATAACCGTCCAAACTTTCAGAGAGGGTTTAGAATCGATAATATTTTCGATATAATTAAATAAAAACCCAAGACAAACATTTTTTTTTTAATAAGATTTCACCCCGGCCATCACTAAAAAGTGCACGTGCGGACATTGCAACCACATACATTGTATATCCATAGGTAGCAGGTAGCACACACATATATTTGGCGGTGCATGCACGCACACAAGTGTGTTGATTCCCACTAGGTTTATGATTAAGAATTTTTTTAGGAAATTTTCAAATGAATGCTATTATTTTAATTTAGTATTTTCGGCAATAATATTTAAAATGCACTTTTGGTTTTATATCTAGATCTTAATTTTAAATTTTGGCTGGTCATTGAAAACTAACCCTGTATATATAAATATGAAAACAATTTACTAAATTAAAATCATATTACTAATAGGTAACATCCTATACTCTGGCTTCAGGAAATGATGTAGCTAGGTACAAATATAAGTAATAACTAAATATAAATATTTTTTTAACTTATACCACTTCAGGATCAGGGTCAGTAAATGTGGGTTCACTTTCAGGTGCCACGTTTAAAAGACTTAGTGCCTCTTCTTCAAGTTCTTTCACATTTCTTACGTACGGTTTTCTCAAACTTGTTATGTATGGATCTGACGTGTAATAAAGCGTCTTAAAGACATCTTCATTTGTAGCAGATCGGGAACATTTTCTGGCATGATGAAGTCGTATGTTTCTGTAGTCTTTGTTGCGAGACTCTTGTGCGTCTTCCGATAGCTGTCCAATAGGAAGCACCGCAAAATGTTTGATAACGTTTTCTCCGTGTATGAGTATTTTATGAACGGAGGATGGCATATAATACCAATCGTAACTACTTACATAGATTCTTGCAGTTTCTATTGCATATTCCCCAAATTTTTCCGGGTCGATCATCATTCCAGAAGAAAGAACTTGCAAGATAATGTATATTTTGCGTTTAATCAATGCCTCATCTACACCTGTTATTTCCTTTTGTTATCACGAAATAATGAAGAAAATATCCAAAAAGTTCCCTAATGTTCATGTGAATGGTGTCAGTGGTAAACCGCAAAAGATACCAATTTTCAGGTACTGACTTTTATCAGTTTTTTTCTCATATCTTCTAAAACCGCAAATATCCGCAGCTGATTTTTTTTGCATTCTATTTATGAATAGTTAGACTACTAGTCAACACAAAAAGTAGCGGTTGGGCAAACGTGGGTAACATTGAAAACCTTCGACGAAAAAAAATATAAGTGAAAAATAAGGTATGTCACTTTTTAAGTAATTACTGAAATGTTTTTCTTTACTTTTAAAATCATTAAGCTGTATCGCAAAAAGCATAAAATAACCTTTCTAAAAATGTATAATACTGCATATCTGTACCAAGTATTTTTTCACAATATGGTATTGAAACATGAATACGCAAAGACTTGAGTTTGGCACTTCTGTCTTCTATGTATTTCTATCTATGAAAAAAAATATAATTTCGCCTATTAAGTGAAAACATCCTAATGAATATTATAATTTAACTATTAGAGAACCTAATAAAATAGCCATATTATCAAAATTATGATATTCGTAAAAAGCATTTTTGATATGCGCTTGTTCTACCATTTTCCATAGTGCGACGGTTCGACGACATTGAATTTCGATGAACGATCACAGTTAGGATTTTAAAAATTAAGTAATTGTAAAATTTAGTTTTCCAGAAAATTTGGAGCAACAGTCGACGACAGCTGCGGTCTGATTGCACCCTAATTAAATAAGGGAAATAATATGGGATATCATCAATCCCTCAGAGTGGGATCGTAATGTAGAGTGTTACAACTTCACTGTCGAATTGTTATGTTGTGCGAGTCTGTTTACGAGTTGCTCGAGGTCTTTATGTTTTTTTCGCGCCGTCTCGAGCTCAGTGCGCGTGTCCTTGAGCTGCCGCTCCAGCGTCCCGATGCGCGCGCGCGCAACTCGCAGCATACTCTCGGCCGACGACACCACTTCCTTCAGCGCTTCCCGCGCGGCGCGTTCCTTCGACAACTCTTCATTTAAAGCCTGTGCACCATGCATTATAATATAATCATCATTGATAATTTTTTAGGAATTATATTGAATTTTTACAACTTCCAGAAACACCGTCGAATAGGAACTTTATTTCTTAAGAAGTAAAATAATTGTAATTAGTTCGATCAACGACCTGAAAGTTTTGTACACTTTCCGCTGATGGCGCTTCTTTATCAGCCTCTTCTAAATCTTTTTTTGAAGTGTCACCGTACTTATGTTGCAGTATCAAGATCTCCTTTTGTAGACGCTCAATTTTCTTCATCAGTGTTTCTCGGTCAACCCAGGGGATCCTAAGAAACATGAAATTGTTCATATGGCGATTCATTATTTAAAATTTGTTTTTTTCAATATCCCCAATTTTGGGACTTGTCGGGGCTTACAGACACAAAAATATATATTATGTTCTGAATGTACAGTTTCCTCAGATTTTAAGTCCACGGTCGACCGTTTAACATAATTATCTACATAATTAATTATAACTTCTCCTTTGTTAAAACTTTGGTACCTATAGCGTCATGACAGAGTACGGTGGCAATTATTTATCTTTTCAAGGGCAAAATATAAAATATAATACCTATCGTAAATATGTTAAGAGGCGTGAGATGGATTCTATCAGACTCCGACTGACCACAGATATTATAATACTTCGTGACTGACTAATCAAAGGTTCTTCTTCCTCTTTAGCCACGGTGCTACCTATTCTACGTAACATCGCCACCCTCCCACGGGCAGGGTAACAGGTTGCATGACTCTCATGTGGCCTCCGTTAGCGGCCGTCCCTTGATGAGCACAGAACCGAGCGAGAGGCGAGCGCAGAATACCGCTGCGAGTATAGTCTTTGGTCCCCACAGATAGGATGAGAGCTTGTAAAACTTTGAACTTACTTTGCCAATTCTAGAGAAAAATTAATCTTAGCTTTTAAGTTCTCCGCAGTACCAGACACCATTCTATGCAAGTGTTCTGTTTCTTTATCAAATTCTGTGTTTTTTGTTTTCCATTCTAAGTTCTGAAACAGAATAAGATTGTTTTTTCTTAAATCTTTATATTATTCAGAGTTCTTGATAACATCAAAAGATGTGTTGTCACTAAGCTAGCAGCCTGGGTAAGGATGTGGTAAATTGTGGTATGATTTCTACACTCGCGTGCGTTCAAATCGACTCTAGCTATAATAAAAAAATAACATATTTGCGCGGTCATGGCATTAGTAAATTACGTTGCGCACGAGTGTTTAATTATCGTCTGTCATTGAAGAAGACGTCTATAGATGGCTTAAATGGGTCTCATGAAAACTTGTCTCTCGTTTACTATGGATTCTAAGAATTACTAACATTAACGTAGGTAGAAGACCGATCGGAGCGGTGCTTGCCCTTCAGCAGGTTGAGCAGCTCAATTCGACGCGCCATAATTTCTGCGCCAACCGCCAACAACTCCTCGGGAATAGGCTTTAGTTGCGCGTTAATCTGTTGAAACGTATGTAGACCTAAAATAAACGATTATAATATTATTATGTGAACCACTGTTTTATTAAGATGTCCATTTTATAACAACATTATTAGACATGATAACTTTGAAGCTAATGGCAGTAACAGCTTGTTTCGAACATGATCATTAAGATAATCTGTCAACGTTATTTTATATTTCAAAATAGCTCGACGTCCTTAGTCAGGCCATCTACAATGAAGTTTGATAGGTCTTCCACAAGGTGTTGTTGTGTCACTTCTCGTAACGACGCGGCGGCGACGTTGGAATAATCTGGTAGCTCTCACCCAAAAGTCCACTTATCTCCGAATTGACTGGCAGTTCAAAGTCATCACGGATGAGCATGAGCAGGTCATGCGCCGGCCAGCCCGTGACCGACAGCACGCGAACTTCGCCCGTAGATTCGTCGCTCGCGATGCCGCCTCGGGCTTCCAGATCCTTCAATTGTGCCAAGCTCTCCAGTAACAAGTTCTAAACAATAAGAATAGTAATAAGTAGATATTCTGATGTCCGCGCCACTTAGTGAATAATGTTGCCCAAAGACCAAGACGAGACTTAAGCAGCGGTTGGCCCAGTGGTGGCGGCCCCGACTTACGAACAGTTAGTCGTGGGTTTGAACCCAGGGAGGCGCATTACTTTGTGTAATTTATTTCAGCACCACTGCTCTTAAAAACGGTGCAGGGAAACGGCTTGACCTAGCACCAAAAATTCGAAGACATGTGACAAACAAGACATATTGTGACACCTACCAGCCCGCGTGGTAGATTATAGCCCATACACAAAATACGCGCTTTGACGTGGAGTTGCGGACACCAGCCCGTTATACAATACAATACAAGACGAGACTTAGCCAGACTTGGTCTTGGCTCTGTGAAGGAAATCAACGGGGACACCGGCATTTCCTAAAACCAAAAAATCGAAGACTGTGACATCTACCAACTCGCAGTGGGCCAGCGAGCGTAGTGGATTAAGTGGAGATCCAAGCCGTGGGAACATTATAGGCTATATGAAGATATTCTGCCGACTAGCCAGCAACAAAGAGGATATTAAGTACCTATAGATAGCGATAGTAGTGGGATTCATGGTGCATCAGGTTAGATTGCGTGGCGAGTTGGACGGATCATGATCATCAATATGAACTTACTTGCTGATTAATCAATGCTTTCCGCATTTTGATAAACTCTCGCCTCTTCGTTACTAAAGTCCGATTTATTTTTGACAAAACGCATTGTGGCAGGACCACTTCCTTCTCTATTAAAAAAAATAAATTCATACAATATTTAACATTTCTTGTGATTGGTAAAACAGGTTTGAACATTTTGGCATGCCATTCCGCTATTTCTTTTTTCAGCTTAGAAATTGCCACCGCTTTGTTACCTATTTGTATAATAGGCTTGTTTACTGAAAAATTCTAATTAGTCCGCCACTTACATTATAAAAAAATATTTGACCCGTATTTTTTCTTTTGTCACATAAACCAAAATTGACGAAGATACAACGCTTTTAAAATTCTCAATACGTCACGCCTTGCTATAATTTTTAGTGCGTTGTGACGTCACGAGCCCCCACTCCCGAGTTTTGATGCGTTCTAACTTCGTCAGTTTTCATTGATTTACAAAAACAAAAAATACGTGTCCATTATTTTCCAATACTCTAACTGACGGACTAAATAGATTTGCAATTTATTGATGGTGGAAACGAGCCTATTATATGTGCAGCAATATCGGGCATCAACGTACATTTATTTACTGAGACAAAATCGTCGAAAACGTCAAGATCCCGAGATTGTCACTATCACTACACATAATAATATATTATTATAAAACAAAGTCTCCCACCGCGGCGCCGCGTCTGTTTGTCCGTATGTACGCTTAGATCTTTACAACTACGCGACGGATTTTGATGCGGGTTTTTTTAAAAAAAGGGTGTAAAACACCTCTTAACAAAGCCGAAAGGCACTTGTTCTGCTCGTAATTCCGATCACTTTTTTATTCTACACCATACCGGGGAACCTTCTAGTTACGAAGATATTGGGGGTCAAAGTTACAACTTTTTGACAAGTTTTTTTGTAAGATTGTTACTTTGAATACCTCCTCTATACTTAATATTATAAAGCAGAAGAGTTTGTTTGTTTGGTTGAACGCACTAATCTCAGGAACTAAAGGTTCAAATTGAAAAATTATTTTCCAACCCCGATAAAGAAGTTTCACTTCAATAGTTTACCATTTTACAATAGTATTTAAACGAAATATTACATAAAAATGAAACCGGAATCTTGAAATCGCAATAAATAAGCTATCGTATGATTTTCTTTTGCGAGTCAAATACGGAACCTACCCATTGATAATCATATCTGCTTTATTGTTTAAACAATCAACGTGGCGCGGGCCGTTATAAATTCAATTTTTTGGTGGTTGACAGACAATTTCATTATTTAGACATTAACTTTTTCCTTTTATTTTGGTTTTTAACCGACTTCTAAAAAAGGAGGAGGTTCTCAATTCGGATGTTTCTATTTTTTTTATGTTTGTTCGCGCATAACTCCGTCGTTTGCCATCCGATTTGAAAAAAAACTTTTTTTGTTGGAAAGTGTATACTTTCCAAATGGTCCCACAGCCACCAAGACGGGACCTGATGATGGAATCTTGGCGAAATCGAGGGAACTCTTCCAATTTTTATAGGATTTGTACAGTGATTTTGGTATTTTCTACAACAAGTGAAGCATTTGCGTTTAATAAGAACCATTCTACTATCATATCTGATGAAGAAGCCAAGAGTCACGGAACTCCAAATGAGAGAATGCATTCTAGTCGTGTTTGGGCTTGTTGTAATCGTAACGGTTTGCACTTTCCATGTGTACCAAGCACATGTGAACCACAAATAATAACTTTGACTTCAGAAGCTAAAGTTAATTATCAATGTTTTAGGCTTTCACGGTTTAAAACTAAACTTATATTGTCACTTACGGGATATCTTCCGCCATGATCGCGGGTTGACACCCCGCGATCATGGCGCTTGCAACAGCGTCGAAATATCGGGAGCTCAACTTAATAAATAATCACGGAAGATATCCCGTAAGTGACAATATAAGTTTAGTTATCAATTTTTTGTTTTTTTAAGTCGATTTTATTTTCGTAAGCGTTTTTGCAGATTTTTCGCATTTATTTCGGTTAGAAAAGGCTTAGTTAATTAAAGCACTGTAATCTAGAGGTTATAAGGAAGAAATCAATAAAGGGTTTAAAACACCTCTTAACGAATACGAAAGGCACTTGTTCTACTCGTCATTCTGATCATTTTTATGTTCTACACTATACCTGGGAACCTTCTAGTTACGGAGATATTGGGGGTCAAAGTTGCAAGATTTTGACAAGCTTTTTTTTAAATACCACTTTTTATCGCATGATTTTTACTTTAAATATCTCTACGACCCCCTTACTAGTCAATCCATCCATCCGCACAATGTTTTGAGTGTGTTACATTGAGTTATAGGTACCACAAAACATGATTTATAACCTAAAAAAAAAAAGTTGTTTCCCAGCAATATTTTTTGCGTAAAGTTACTTAGTTTGATATACGTTTCATTATTAAATGCTACAATTTATGTGGGTGGCCTAATCTCCGAACAAAAAAAATATCTACTTTCAGCTCAAGATTTTTTTTCAAAGGCAAATAAAACTTAATTTAAAAAAATGGTATCTAATAACATAAGTAAGCTATTCAGAAATGTTAAAAATAAACATACATAAAAATGTTAACATTTACAGCGACAGCATAAAAAAACATAATTCTGTTAAGGAAAATGGTAAAATTCGAAAAAATATCTTGGTTAACGCAAAAATATCTTGGTTAACGCAAAAATATTGTTACGAGCTGGGTATGAGATAAATTAATTACTACCGATTAAACAACACAATAACTTTATTAATCACAAAACAATCAAAACTTAATCACAAATACACTACTGTTTACTATTCACTTAGATATCGCACTTGTAGTTCACTTGGATTCGCTTCGTTGTGTCGCTAAAACAAGACTGACTGTCGCGGCCCTGAGCGCTCTATTTATACTCGCCAACAGACACACCAGAACAACCACGAACATTCGAGAGGGTCATAAAAAACACAATAGAGGTACCTACGCAGGTAATAAAAATAGTAGGTATAACCTACTTGTACAAAACAACCAAATATGAACCTTATGCCCTAGGCGTACGGTCGAAATTCTAATGTCTTTGTATAAATAGGTCGCGCGTTTGTACCTACCTAACTTTAAAACTAATAATAATAGAATTCTCTCGAACTTCTAACGTACACACACTGTAATCACTGGCTTTCTGGAATGTTCTAGTAGGTCCGATGTAACAATATCTTGGTTAACGCAAAAATATCTTGGTTATTTTTTTGTTTTTATAAATTATTTATTGAAAGTTGGGTAAGCTCAGCTACCTTCACGACACGCTGTATAAGGGTTCCGTTTCTTAACATATGCTGATGGACTCCTAACAATAGATTGGTAATACCTGTTTTCATGTTTTCCTGTTTTTCTGGTATCTAGTTATTTTCCTGTTGGATTAACCCAGTATTAACCTTACTATCGAGCTTGACTAGAGAACCGTATTCTTAGTTAGTTTAGGAAGAAGATTAAGCGAGTAATATAAAAGAGATTGTTTGATCGATTTAGTTTTTATCACCGACTTCTGAAGCTAAACAATTTTTTTTTTTTTTGTGAATTCGGTTCTTTTTTTGCAAAAGATTTTTTTATTTGTCACTTTTTAGTAGTTCATAATTATGTGTAATGTACTTACCCTTTCACAGCGTACTGGCGTGGTAATTTGTTATGAACTGGTGTAAACAACAGACAGACATGAGATTTCAAAAATCCAAGTACCTACATTTGCTATCATTTATCGAGGAGCCTATCTCTGAAGTTCTTAATCAGATCTGTACCAAATTGAAACGGAATCACTCCGAGAAAGTACTCTTACTAAAACTACCCAAATCGCTTCTTCGATTCTTGAATACCTATAAAATTTGAAGAGTTCCCTCTATTCAACTATCTAGTGTCCACGACACAAGCTTTGCTTAGTGTGGCACTAGCTGGTGCTGTGTGTTAATGTCCAGCGATTTTTATTTTTATTTTTCCAAGATCCCATCATCAGTATCCTGACTTGATGATTATGGGACCACCTGGGAACGTCCTCCATTTTGAAGTCGGTTAATAACGACGTTATGGTAGGTGAAGCAAATATAAAAGATTTGACTGGGCATCGTAAATTTGCTCCTAAGAATTGAAGAGTTCCGTTACTTTGTCATGGATCTATAATCAGAAACTAACCAAACACTCATCAAACTACGCTTAAAGTACACCCTTCCCAAAAAAATTAAAAAAAAAACAGTACATGTCTCGGTAATAGACTTATCCCCAATAAATGGAACTTAACGCACCTAACTGTCGAAATCTGGGAGTATTGTACACATCTGCGTACCCCCTCAGAGCATACAGGCGTGATGTTCTGTCATGATGTTGTATAAACAATAAACATCCAAGCTATTGCAGCAATCTCTGCAGATTTGCCATCTAATTTTTAAGAGTTCTATTAATATCTCCGAAGATCAGCATCAGATCTTAACCGACTCAACGCGAAGCACCAGCTTTCAAATAAGAAAAGAATCATCAAAATCGGTTCACGCAGTCGAAAGTTCTGAGGTAACAAACACAATAGAAATAAATATTCCCCGTTTTTGCAACATTTTTCGTTCCTGCTCCGCTTCTAATGGTCGCGTGATGTTATATATAACCTAAAGCCTCCCTCGATAAATGGATTATCCAACACAAACATATTTTTTAAATTTGAACCAGTAGTTCCTGAGATTAGCGCGTTCAACCAAACAAACAAACAAACAAATTCTTCTGCTTATAATATTAGTATAAAAGTATGATATAAATAATTTTATTAGGTTAAGCTGTGCTTGCCTAGGTTGGTCTGTGGATGGGTGACCAATCCTTACGTACAGAGTTTCCTCCGTGCCTTGGATAGCGCTTGTTGGTCCCGGCTGTCATTTGACCATCTTTGGCAGTCGTTACAGGTAGTCAGTGGCCTAAAAAGTCTGACAACCAGTATTACCAAGTGGTATCGTATTGCCCAGTATTACCTGGCTAACCTGGGTTGTGGAGGTCAAATAGGCAGTCGTTCCATGTAAAATACTAGTATTCAGCTGCATCCGGTTAGACGAAGCCGACCCCAACATAGTTGGGAAAAGGCTAGGCAGATGAGGTAGATGACTTATAATACTATAAAGAGGTAAACATAAATAACAAAAATGGAAATGGATGGATGTAATCTCTGGATCTCCTGAACCGATTCTGAAAATTCTTTTACCAATAGAAAGCCACATTAGTTGTGAGTGTCATAGGTTATATTAAGCCGCGCAGAAGCTAGTATTAAGTAAGAAGGTTGATGGAAGGAACAAGGTTTGTTACCTGGCTCTTGTTCAATGGGGTAGGCAATCATTCCATCCGGTGCTGACACAACAGAATGTGAGAGTACATCTCGTGATTTCTTTACATACTGCAAGGTTATGAAAATTAGTAAAGGCATTAAGTCGATCTAAAGGGTAAATATAATGTTAACGAGTTGAAAAGTACTGTTCTCCCCGTCATTGCGATCATTTCTTTTTGTTCTAAACCATACCTGGGAACCTTCTTAGTTACGGAGGGAGATATTTGACATTGTATATGTCTCAACTGTTTTTTTAAAACAAGGTGAGGTATTTATTAACTTAACTTTAAATAACTCCATGACCAGTTTACTATTCAATGTATTCATCAGCACAAAGTTTTGAGAGCATTACGTTTGAGTTATCGTAAAATGTGTCTTTTCGCCCTAAAAAAATATCGTTTCCCACCAATATTTTTTGCGTAGGGTTACTTAGTTTGATGTACAGAATGCCTAGTTGAAGACTTCGTGAAGAGTTCGTTTACATCCCATAGGTATTTACCACTATTCCACTATTGTTTGAAAGTTGAATCGGAGTGTGGCAAAGCTCAAAACGAGGGTAACAAAAAATGATTAAGTATAGTGGGAGTACGAGTATCGCTTAAAGCTGTGATTGATTTTACTATGAGAATGTATGTACAGCCAGCAAAACAGTTAGGTTTACAGGCTAGCAATCTTCTTATTACTGTTATAAATGGAGAAGGGTTAAAATCAATCTGTTTGCAATTTCATCCAAATCCTTTCAGTAGTTTCTGCGTGAAAAAATAACAAAAAATCGTTCTTTTCAGACTTTTACATTTATAATAGTCGTAAGAAGATAGTATAAGATATAGTAGTAAGAAGATTGCAAGCCTGCATACCTAACTGTTTTGCTGACTGTACCTAATACCGAGCGCAGTGAGATAAATTGAGTAACCTGGCAGAGTGTCAGTCAAGCCTTCATAGAAAACCGAGCGAACGTTTTAAAAAAACTGAAGCTTCCTGGACCTGATTAACAGTTGGCCTGATTGAAGACCGTACGGAGCTAGCTAGCTCGAATAAATTGAGCTTTCTGGATAAACCAAGTCTTTCTGTTTTCTGGATCGCGATAGTTCTTTAACGAAGCGAGCTCGAAAAAATTGTGATATTTTGACCGTGATATGGTAAACCTTTCAAAACTTTCTGCTACTAGAACTTTCTGGACGACACAAAACTTAAATTATTTATATTTTTACTCATTACGGACTTCTTATTGGGCATCTTATCAATTACTTATAAGAATTCGAGGTTGTCAATAAGATTTTTATCCCTTTACATGTCGGGAGCCCAATAAATAGCCTATGTTACCGGGGGTCCGGATACTGCTCATACCGCGTAGCTACACCCGTCAGTATAACAATAACTTCAATACTGCCGTAAGACAAAAAGCTTTTGCTCATATTGAAACTGTTTTTATTTCTTGCGTCTGACAGCTCAAAATATCTTGCATAAGATGTACTGATCAAGATATCCGTATTTATACAAGTTAGAAAATATGCAACATAATGTACTTATCTCTTTTTTTTTGGACCGAAATAAGAAGTACCTACATTGTCACATAATCTTGTTTTCTTTAAACATAGATTTGTTAATTTACCGCTTTTAGGCAGCCAGAATAGTCTGTGGACATTGCATTGCTTCTGCTTGGCGACAAACTTTGACATCTTCTATTTATAGACCCCGTTTTGCTGAGTTGGCTCGGAATCTGAAAATTACATTAAAATATTTTATGCTTGGCTCTGTTTCTTTGGGTGAACCAACTCGAAAACTATACAGATATTTTTTACAAACTTAGTTTGTAAGCTGTATGTAGGTATCTGTCACGGGTCACCGTAAAATTGTCAAACACGTTAGATTGTAAACTCTCGAAATATTGTCAACTGAACATACTGCATACAATATAACGCATTATTTTTCGGTAGATTGTAATCTAAAACATTGAAAATGGGTATTTATCGCCAATTTACCTTTAATTTAAGCCCGACGTTTCAACCGGATTGCACAAGGCCGTGGTCGCGGGCCATTTCACAATGTTACGGTTTCACTTCGATAGATTACAATCTACCGAAAAACAATGCGTTAGATTATAAACAGTATGTTCATTTGACAATATTTCGAGAGTTTACCATCTCGCTAGAGAGATTACAATCTAAAGTGTCTGACAATTTTATTGTGATGTCACCGTAAAATTGTCAAATACGTTACATTGTAATATCTCTTTAAAACGCATTATTGCTCGTGAAATGGATGCGATGGTAGTCAACTCACGCGGTGTGGAGGAATGGAGGGGTCCCCCTTGCCCAATGGTACCACTCTCATGAAAAGATACTGTGCCATTTCTGAGAAATACCGATTATATAACCTAACCTTAAAACACTTTATATTCCCCTAAAAAGCGTAGTCGACGGAGCCGCGCTTCGAGTGCAGGGTTTAATGGAACCTAACTAACCTAACGGGGTGGTGCCACAAGTCCCGATTATGGGGGCAGAGATACTTCCGTATATTCAGTTGACAATAATTCGAGAGATTACAATATCGCTAGAGAGAAACACGTTATATTGTAAAAAACAAAAAAATAATAATAATAATAATAAATAAATAAATAAATAATAACGTGTTTGACAATTTTACGGTGACAGTGACATATCTATTGAACAGACAATGAATCACCTTGCTTAACCGGTATTAATAGTGCTGCATTCTTCCTTAAGAACGTGGTCATGGTTGCAACTAACGTCAACATTATTATTGTGTTTTCAATACAATTTCCACAGGCTCTTTCACGAACATTTATCAACAACGCCCTCCTGATAATGCGTGATTCAAGCGCCATCAGAATCAGAACCATGCTGCACTACAGGACCATTTTTGAAGATTTTTTATTTCATCTCCGGGTCTTGTGTGCCGCATGTTGAATGAGTTGTAGGCACGTAAAACAAAGGATCCCAAAAACAAGACAGAGATGGCTGGAGGCCTTGTACGTTTTAAGTATTGTCAAGAAGTGACGTAGAACGGTTCAGGCTTATAGTTATGACAATACTATATAACTAATACTTCCGACTGGCTAAATAATGTCTAAGCTACCAACCATACAACACAGTTGGGAAAAGGCTAGGCAGATGATGATGATGATGACCACTCATCGGCCAAAAACAACAGTCATTGTAAATAGCGCCTTGTTCTCCTCCTTTTGCCGCTGTTGATTCCAATAAATGAGATTATTTTTTTCCCTTGAAATGTACTGTAAGACATTGCTTCTTGCCAAACCTTATGATTCGGTCAACGCGAAGTACCGACACTATATTTTTTTTGGCGGCATAACCGGCCATAAGCATCTTTTTTTTTATTTTAACTTAGAAGTTTGATTTTTTAACCGACTTCCAAAAAGAGGAGGTTATCGATTCGACTGTATTTTTTTTGTGTTTGTTATTTACAGCACCGAGAAACTGTAGACCTGAGTAAATGGTTTTAATTTCAACTTGATATACCTCCACGCGTTCCCGAAATAAATCTTGACAAACAGACGGACAACAAAATTATCCTAAAAGGGTTCCATTTTTTTCCTTTTAAGGTACGGAGTATATTTTATGCAATTACCCAAACTTATTAAACTTAAGAGGCCTGCGGAGCTTGCAAATTTTATACAAACGTAATACCAAAATAATTAGTAAATCAAACATATTGATTTTGATTGGATTACAGAATATATATATGGGTTCCCAAACACATATTTTGAATGTACTTAAACGAATTTAAACAAGAGTTATGAGAAAAATAAATTTTCTATAGAAATTTTTAAATCCTCTCTCCTCTCATATTATCTCGTCTTTATATCATTGTCCTTTCAAAATATTTATTTGGGAACATAGATAATCTACAATACAATCGAAATATATTACACTACCTTAATTTTTGATTTTCATATTATTTTGTATTACGTTTGTGTGAAAAACGCATGCTCCGCCGGCCCCTTAATTCAAAGGTGTGCATATTCTGGGAATACAATCAGAAATCATGAAGGGTCCACTAACATACGCATGCCATTCCGAGACGTCAGAACAAAACGAAACGAACGATGATTTGGGTAGGTTTCGTTGTATCACAAAGGTTGTGCTTGATATCGTTTGCACTCACTTAAATAATTAAATAATGTTTGTTTAATTGGATTTTCCTCATGTAACACAAATATTATGTTTAAGTACATCAAAGTGCAAAAAATAAAGAAAAGCTGAACATAAGATTTTTTTGACATTGCTGTTGTATAAGGAGGCTCAAAATCTAAACCGTATTATTTCACTGAAGGAATTCTTGTTAAAACCACGTCTGTAGAATGTTTATATCCTGCTGGACATTAAGGTCCATGTTCACCGAAACGATAACCGTCTGATTTTTTTAAAAACAGCTGTCACTGTGACATGTTCCCATACAAAAATGTGTTTTAAACAGCTGTTTTAGATAATCAGACCGTCATCTTTTTGTTGAACATGGACCTAAGAAAGAGATTTACATAGTAGATCTTGTTTGTCTTAGTCAAAACCAACATAGAACCAGAATAAGAGGTGAGTATATTTTTTCCGGTTCGCTTTTCTTGATCTTTTATTATACTTACTTAAAAATCCGATGAAAAGGGTTCTTATCTTTTTGCTGTTGTACAAAAAAAGAAGTTGACAAAAAGTGGATAGAATACGAATTCGTTTATTTTGTCTTTACCCGACCTTACCTAAATGACCAGCCTTAAAAAAAAAATTGGTAAGTACATATCGCATTTGGATCTCAAAGTCAAATAAAAAGTCTGCAAAAAAATTGCTTTCACTAGATTTTTTCGGTACCCACCAATCAATGTTTTTTCTATGGTCCAGAGAAAGCTTGTTCACTGCAAAAGTCTTAGGTTTTTATTTTAAATTTTGTTTTCTACCTACTTAACAAAATTATCAAATAGTGTACAATAGTCACTACTCCTTATATCTTTAAATCTTTGTACGCATACACAACCCTATTTGATATTCCTAAATTCTTGGAACATCGCGATTCAACCAAAAATCAAGTAGAGAACGCGCAAAATGTTCATGACATCCTTTTCATTTAAAATATCTTTGCAATCTGTGAAGGAAGATCTCGTGAGGAAATCTGGAATTACAATGAACACTAGGTATCATTATCCGCGACAAAATTATAATAAAATGTACACCGTGTTTCCGGACCATATCCATAAACCTCGACCGGTCATTGTACTCATCATTACGAATAACTTTTACTATGAGACAAAACCCTGAAACGCAAAAAAAATAGCTGTTCTTTGCAATTATGTTTCAATTGCAATAGCTGTTCTCTGCAGTTATGTTTCAATTGCAATAGCTGTTCTCTGCAATTGGTCTCATAGTAAAAGTTGTTCATTATGATGAGTACACAGCACCGTAAAATTGTCAAACACGTTAGATTGTAATCTCTCTAGCGATATGGTAAACTCTCGAAGTATTGTCAACTGAACATACGGAAGTATCTCTGCCCCCATAATCGGGACTTGGGGCACCCCCCGTTAGTTTAGTTAGTTCAGTTCCTTTAAACCCTGCAGTCGGAAATATGCCGCGAAGCGGGGCTCCGTCGACTATGCTTTTTAGGGGAATATAAAATGTTTTAAGGTTAGGTTATATTGATCGGTATTTTTCAGGAATGGTACATTATCTTTTCATGAGAGTGGTACCATTGGGCAAGGAGGACCCCTCCTTAATCCCTCCACACCGCGTGAGTTGACTACCATCGCATGCATTTCACGAAAAATAATGCGTTTTATATTGTAAGCAGTATGTTGGTCAATTGTTGTTGTTGTTTGTTGTTTGACAATTTTAAGGTGATATCTATATTTATATATTTTTCCATCTGTCTGCTGATTATTCCACCGCCTACTGCTTTAATTGATCATTGTTTTCTTTGGGAGTTCGGTTGTGACCATCATATTCAATAATACTAAGGTAAAAATAATACCAGCCTATTACTGCCCCACTGCTGGCCAAGGGGGGTCTGTCATGTGTCGGTCTGTCTGATTGTTCCAGCTTATCACCGAAACAGCTGGACCGATTTTGACATGTGTCAGCACGTTGTGTGAGTACTATGTACTAGAAAGCTATCATTCACTGGAAACCTATCAGTTCTTGACTTGAATGTCCCTTGGCGGTTGAGAGTATGTCATGCTTGTCTCGCTGATGGTGGCGCATGTATCGGACCATGTAGTTCCCTACAAAATGGTTGAGCCGAATGGTGCTGATCCATGTGTCATGTTCGTGAACGGGTGCTGTCAGTTGTGACTGGTCATCTCTTAGTTGTCATGGCCTATTTGAATGTTTTTTTTTTGTTTTTACTACGGACACTTTTAACGTGCACATCTTGCTACATTGTTCTCACATAATATGCCATCTTAACATGAATGATAAGACCAAGATTTTGTTACAATAATTTGATTTAAAAGAGTGTCCATGGAGTTTCTTACCCGTTCTTCTCCATAGAGATCTACGCGAAGGAATGGGCAGCTACAGTACTTTCTCAGTTTGTATGTCTCACGACCAGTCACGAGACTGAGAAGTAGAAGCCAAACGCTGAATCGCGAAAAAAAATCAGCTGTCATTTGACATTTTGACGAGTTTGTTGATCTTTGACCGTTGTATGTAATACCAAATTGACGTAGGGTGTCAATTATATAGATTTATTAATTCGTTGTCCCGTTTGTCATCATCATCATCTTCGTTTCAGCCGAAAGACGTCCACTCCTGAACATAGGCATCCCCAAGTGTCGCTACATTGACCGGTTCCGTTTGTACTTAAAAACTAAGTATTAGCTTCTACTGATTGTTTTACAATGCTTGTTTATAATGAAGTAGAGACCATACCCGGGGCATGACAGGAGTGGCAGAATGTGCCCTCTTGCTGATAAGAGGCTTCATGGGCCGTTTCTTCGCACCGAGTTCGTTATCTGTCGCTAATAAACAACGCTTATATTAATGCTATCAGCTTATCACTTACTTATTTAGGCATTGACTTCAATGCCCTGGCTTTATTAGGCAGTCATATAAAATATCTTTATCGACAATATTTTATTGTTTACTGAATACCTACAAGTATTGGCTTGCTTATGTTAGTATTCCGCATGTGCCACGGCACACTGGTGTACCAGTGTAGGTTAGTTCCAGTAGGTATGTTGATTAAAACCTTGTTCGCGACTCAAAATCATCAATACAACCCTCCAAGCTCATAAAAGTCGAAGAAGGACTTTTTCAAGGTCAAAGACATTCCTCGACCTTTATAAACTTGCATTGGTCTTGGTCGTATTGATTATTTTGATAAGCGTCGGTTACATCGTAGGTAATATGGACAAAACATTCTGTCATCGAGTGTAAAATGGTAGGTCTGTTGGTTTCTTAAGATATAGTTTAAAACCTACTTTTTCCCAGTAGGTCTGATGACATGCTTATGTCTTCACTCAAAAGAGAAAGACTGTCCATCGGCTGCTTCTCCAAACGGCTTGCATGAGGGGCCGGCATTATGTAAGCTGCGGTTGTATAAGAATATAATTAAAATGTAAACCTATAATGAACTAATCTATATTGGTAGATCTACGACAAAAAAATAGTATGTGGGGATAATTAATATCAGACGATATAGGTACCTACCTATGGATAATCTAAATTAAACGTGTATTTCTCTAAGTAGCTATTTTTAGGTGAATAGGTGATTGAAAAACCTCGAGTCGCGCCCAGCAGCTATCTTTGACCTCGGATTAAAGACGTACTAAATATATCAATGCTATCATAAAGACCAAGGTAATAAACAGAAGGTAAAAGGCAACTCGATATCGTGGACAAGTCCACGCTACAATAAGATCCTCAGAAAGTACCTACAGCAAATAATTATGGCACCTTCAACTACCTCTTTCTCCTTGTTTCTCCTTTATCTAGCTCTCCTTATAATATGATTTAAAATTCAGCTCACAAACTCACAAAAAAAAACATACAATGCATTTGAATGCGAGGGTGAGACAAAATTGTGGAATATCAAAGCAAGCATTCATAAATCTGAGTCCTCAATGGCGAGCTCACACCTTGTTCAGTAAGAAATGGAAAACAGAGATATACAGAGCTTCTAGGCCCACTGTTTCTAGTACACATCGGAATGAATAAAAATTATAATTCTATGATTCTAACCTGATCCAATTCGATAACTTAGAAATCTGACCAATGTTTGAATAAGTATACACGTGTAACTATAAAATATTAACGATCCTACACACCATTAGCTACAAGCTGCGACTTGATCAACGTTTTAGACAGTGATTTGTATTTTAGGAGCTTTTTGTAATAGCGAAAGATATACTTGAAAATTTTGTCGGTATCAGATTGACACATCTTTCTACCATGCGTCCACGTTATCTTGACGTTTCAAAAGATTTTTATTTATGTATCTCGTTTTCCGATTTTTCCTATCAGCCCCTAAGTAGGTACGGGAAAAATAAGTTTTTATCTGTGGTAAAATCTATCAAAAAATATGGCCAGCGTGAGTTTTGTGTACCTACGCCCAAAAGAGCTAATTCTATGGCGCACTTCTACACTATATAATCTATACTATAATATTATAAAGAGGAAAACTTTGTTTGTTTGTTTGTAATGAATAGGCTTAAAAACTACTGGACCGTTTTTAAAAATTCTTTCACCATTCGAAAGCTACATTATCCACGAGTAACATAGGATATATTTTATCCCCGTACTCCCACGGGAACGGGAATTACGCGGGTGAAACCGCGTGGCGGGCGCTAGTAATATTATAAAGAGGAAAACTTTGTTTGTTTGTTTGTTTGGTTGTAATGAATAGGCTTAAAAACTACTGGACCGTTTTTAAAAATTCTTTCACCATTGGAAAGCTACATTATCCACGAGTAACATAGGATATATTTTATCCCCGTACTCCCACGGGAACGGGAATTACGCGGGTGAAACCGCGTGACGTCCGCTAGTATTGTAATAAATAGAGTATTATTTATGGCAGCACAATACGAAATATTAAAAAAAAACATTTGAACTGATTAGAACCATGATTTGAACTAAACGTAGTGATTATGGTGATTATATACTCTGTGATTTGAAACTTGTACCTTGTGTGCTTAGATTATATAATCTAAGCTTGTGTGTGCCGTAGTGATTATATACTCTATGGTGTGTGCTTTTGTGATATTGCCAACCAACGTAGGATTTATTAAACGAACACATTTTAGGTATATGATTAGGTATATATCTTGGTGTGTGCTGGTTCTTCGACAATCAAGGAAGCTCATTATTTTCGTCGGACAGAATTCAGAAGACTGAATAGAAACTTGAAGACGGCGGGATGGTAATCAAATTAAGCTACAGCTCTCATACATTTGCTTTCATTAGTAGTATATTTTAGAATTATCAAGAAAACGCAATAGCTTAACGTACGGTCCTAGATTCGATCACCCGGTTCGAGCAGTTCGAGAACTGCCGAACCGGGTTGCTGAGTTGCTGTGCCGCAATGGGAAATGGTTCGCCTTTATTGTAGTATATGTACGAAATTGATTCTTTACTGCTATTTTTCCTTTCTTCTATTTTACCAATTGCAATGCACAGTACAGTTTCAGAAGAAAAAAGTCAGTTGACACAAATCTTCTGACGCTAGTAGATTATAATATCTCGGTCTAGTTTAGACCACGAGCGTCAGGTTGACGCACTTTACTTAAGCTTCCAGAAGGCGTTTGATAGGGATATGTATTAGGTACTCTGTGTCTGATACCTATCACATGCGTTCCGGTGTGAGTCAAGGCTCAATTTTGCGGTCTTTATTATTCCTTATCACGGTCAACGATCTTCCTCAAATTCTGCTTCATGCCAGATGTCCTTTAAATTGTATGCTGATGACTTGAAACTGTACCTTGAAATAAACTCTGAGCATGACAGTTTTGCACTCCAGCAAGACATAGATGCGATATACAATACAAGTCGGGTGTAGACAACAAGATAGAGTTTTATTCGTCCAAATGCTCCTCAAAATGTATTGGGAGCTGTATTCGACCGAATGTTATTATAGCATTCGGTCGAATACAGCACCCAATAGATTTTGAATATAATTTAAATAATAATACCATCATGAAGTCAACAACCATGAAAGACTTTAAGGAGTCACATTCGACCGAAAGCTCACCTTCCACGACCATACGTTCATTGTAGCTAAACAATCCTACTAAAGGTTAGGTTTAGTTCTACGTAATTACCGTGATATTCGCACCACTCATGCCGTCAAAATGTACGTAGTAAGCTTGAAACTAGCTATGTTTCTTACTGGGTTGCCTCGGATACAACTCGCTAGAGGTAAGGCGAGCTCGAGATCAGCTCGCAATAATAGCCCGTAAGGCTCTATTGACGCTCAGTTTACTAGTGCGCTTCTTTGTTTCGAACAATTACTGGCGGGGCTGAAAGCACAGGCTGTTTGCTGTGCCTCCTTGTCACACTGTTGCACACGTGCTAAATCGACAATTCCTCGCACTCTGGCAGCACTTAATGATCTCTTGGATTCTAATCCAACAGACGATCTGTTTGCGGATGGATGGACGAAGACTTTATTGGCATGTTACAAGAGTGAGAGAAATTTTTAATAATTAATTTTTACATAGTTACATACAGGTCGACCAAATAAAAGCGTGGCAAAAAGAATAACAAATACTAAGTAACGAAATGAGATGAAGAGTGATGACTGACTGACTGGTTCCTAAGACCTAACGATTATGAATTATGTTTTAATCAATAATAATATGTCGAGGGTTTTTTCGATTTTTAATTAAATTTTACTTGTAGTTATTGTAATTGGTTTAGAATTACAACCGTTATTATCTACACTAATCTACACTAATATTATAAAGAGAGTTTGGTTGTAATGAATAAACTCAAAAACTACTGCGCCGATTTCAATAATTCTTTCACCATTGGGAAGCTACACTCACCCTCAGTAACATAGGCTATATTTTATCCCCGAAGTTCCACGGAAACGGGAACTACGCGGGTGAAACCGCGTGTTGTCTGCTGGTTAAATAAATAATAACAAGTATATTTTCCAAATTGTTCAAACTGAGCGAACTCGATATTATTTACTCTGACAATTACATTATGATATTATTGTAACGGATAAGGCAAAAGTAAATAAGCCTACAGAGACAATATTTGCTGTATATATCACCACACAAGACTGTGAAATGTCTACTACATACTCGAACACATTGAATATCTATTCAGAATACAGGTAATCTCTTCGCCTTTCGTCACTTGCAGTAATAAATAAATAACAAAAGGATTAAATTGTTATCTTTGACCCAGTTCGAGAGTATACTCGTAAAGTAAATAATAAAGTACCTTTATTATATTGAATACTTTTACGCAGTTGTGTAACTACCTTAACTTGCAAAGAATAGAAGACACGCAAACAATTTTCGAACCCGAGTATAATACAGGGTGTTAACCACCTCATCACGAAGCCGTCAACCAAGCATTCTGTACATCAAACTAAGTAATTTTACGCAAAAATTATTGCTGGGAAACAACTTCTTTTTTGGGTTTCAAAAATCACGTTTTGGGGTATAACTCAATGTAACGCACTCAAAACGTTAAAAAGTTGTAACTTTGACCCTCAATATCTCCGTAACTAGAAGGTTCCCAGGTATGGTGTAGAACAAAAAACTGATCGCGATGACGCGTGACGGGGAGAACAAGTGCCTTTTGGCTTCGTTAAGTCGATGTCATGATGTTGTATAAACAATAAACATCCAAGCGATTGCAGCAATCTTTGCAGATTGACCGTCTTATTTTAAAGAGTTCCGTTAATATCTCCTAAGATCAGCATCAGATCTTTACCAAATTTAAATGGGAAAGCACCAGCTTTCATATATGTATAAAAATTAAATAAAAAAAGAATCATCAAAATCGGTTCACGCAATCGAAAGTTCTGAGGTAACAAACAACAGGAATAAATATTTACCGTTTTTGTAACAATTTTCATTTATGCTCCTGTTTATTTAACACTTCTTGCGCAATCTACAGAGGCGCACTTATGCCATAGGCATTTTCTGCAGCAAAGGTAAAGCTACCCGAAACTGTAAATTTTTAACTTTATATCTCATCATTTTTTTTCTCTTGCTCTCTTTTTTTATTAATGTTCTATTTTTTTTTAATCTTGAACCTTTATTAACTTTATTTACCGAATTTAGCGATAAAGTTGAAAATCTATTAAAGATAATTGACAGATTTTAGTAGCTTGATGTGCTGGTGTCTATCCAATTTCACACCGTTAGCAAGTAAAAATTTGATTAAAAAATTTAAAAAAAAAACCCGACACGTAATAATGTAGTAAATGATGTACTAAAAGTAAAGTTAAAATGAAAAATAATTCGTTAGGTCCTAGGTACGCAGTCATCACTCCACGTTCCTTATCTCATTTCTTTAGTTAGTATTCCCCATTCCTTTTCAATATACTTAGTGTACATAATTTTATTGCCGTAAAATGAATTCCTTTAAGAAGATTATTATGTAATCGATAACGCATTCCAATCTGAAACAACTCGTTAGTCAAAATATTGGTATAACTTCGATCGCTTTGTTATCATAACTCATTTTCTGTGTAAGTATTTGTTACGGAGCCAATACCCTGAGAAGTAGACAATAGAGATATCTATATCTTGATATTTACGATACGAACAAGAATGTCCTACTCGGAGTTTTTAAATACTTGGTTTTACCCTCTGCTTCGCCCGCGTTTGGTTCTGAAATATGTATATGTCACCGTTAAATTGTCAAATACGTTAAATTGTAAGTAATATAACAGCAGAGATTGTAAACTCTCGAAAGATTGTCAAACGAACATGCTGCTTACAATATAACGCATTGTTTTTCGGTAGATTGTAATCTATCGAAGTGAAACCGTAATATTGTGAAATGTTGCGATGGAAGTCAAGTCGCGCGGTGTGCAGGAGGGGGAGGGCAGGGGGGTCCCCCTTGCCCCATAGTACTACTCTCATGAAAAACACTTTATATTCCCCTAAAAAGCGTAGTCGACAGAGCCCCGCTACGTGGGGCGGTATTTCTGTCTGCAAGGTTTAAAGGAACCTAACTAACCTAACGTGGGGGTGCCCCAAGTCCCGATTATGGCGCCAGAGATACTATTCCATCACATGCATTCCACAATATTACAGTTTCAAAGCGTTATATTGTAAGCAGTATGTTCAATTGACAATATTTCAAGAGTTTACAATCTAACGTGTTTGATAATTTTACGGTGACATACACATGTGTACGTATCTTTGGATACGGGTCGTCAAAAATTATATTGAGCTAAGGTTTCTACTATCATTTTTTTTTAAACTGAATAGTTTGCGCGCGAGACACTTCCAAAGTGGTAAAATGTCCCCCCCCCCCCTGTAACTACTAAAATAAGATGTGAACATGTAGACTTCCACCGAAAATTGGTTTGAACGAGATCTAGTATGTAACTTTTTTTTAATACGTCATAAAACGTAAACCGCATCGATCAAAGTTACAACGAACTACAAGAACTTTTTCATAACTCATACTCGGAAAGTAGGTCTGAAGTTGCCTGAGGAGCGGGTTTAAAGTAATACTTTTCAGCCCTAGGGAGAATTGGTTTCAACTGACAGCTGTCAAATTGTAAAAAAAAACTAGTTCTATTTTCACCTTTCTATTGAACCATGTTCCGACTATACAGCCTCTAAATAACAGCGCGATGTAAAATTGAAATAACATAAATATATTCTTTTTAGATAACTTAGTTATGATTTGGTTACAAATATTTCTTTCTTCTTCAATTGAGAACCTCCTCCTTTTTTAGAAGTCGGTTAATAACATAGATTTGGGCAAAATCTTTACTATTTTTTCAGTGACGAAAATGTAAAATAAAGACTGAATAGCCGGCCACAGAAAAAAAAACAAAGTAGGCGGGAAAGCAGCAATCCGATCTTAATTTTTTTTCGAGTTGTTTCGTGTTTTTATTTTTATTTTCCTTGTATTCGTAATGAAAAGCAGTCTTTACTCGGGTAAAAGACTTATTTAGTCACTCGAACTATTAGCGCCCGCGCTACGCTTGGGCGCCAAACCCCGTCTCGGGACTAAATAAGTTACTTTCACTCCTAGACTAACAAATTATATAATGTTACTTGCTGCTGCGGAACCTTTCATGGGCGAGTCCGACTCGCACTAGGCCGCTTTATTTTTTGTTATAACGTGCGTCTCTTATTTAGAAATAAGATCGTACTTAATTATAGACAGAGCTAATTTCGCATTATCATATTGGTATGGGTATAGTGACGTATTAGCATATTGCTGTTAACATAAATATACCTATACGGCAGCTAGCAAACACTTCTCTCTATGTTTCTCTAGCTACCCACTTAGAAAATTAGCATTCAACATTGTTAAACATTGTTATGTTACGCGCCATCATAGTGAATGCTTCGTTTCGGTCAACAGCCAACTCTAAATGTCCATAACTAACCATAACTACCATGATTACTTTAGTGTGTATCAGATTCTTGGTAAACGGATTTAAGTTAAACCCGTGTTCGTATAGGGTTACCATTTCCGAAAAAAAAATGGCCATTTCACTTATTAATCTTTCTTTTCCAGTATCCATTTAACATTTACAGCTTTCTAAAAGGAATCTCCTTCCGTCGAAAAGTCCAGACAGTGAAGCAAATAGCCGGACATGTCCGGAAAAATCCGGACGGATGGTAACTCTACGTTTGGATTACTTATTGAACTCGATAAGCGCATTTAAGGTAAACTTGTGTAACGCCACCAATTTACAAATATTTACTTAATAAAAGATAATCTGATTTCGAAATTCACCTGAAAAGGATCTAATATCCATTAGTCTAGATAAACTGCGCGTCTTTGATAAATAATTGTTTTAAAGAAGAGATCATAAATGTGGCAATTCTGTGTTACAAACAAATAATGTAGATTTTATTGGTTTTATTTTCGGACATGTTCTAGATAAACACTTGGGTAAACATTCACATTTATATCCAGTCTCCAGGACCCAGATGACAAAATGTAGGCGAAATTGAGCAATTTTGTCAAGGGAAAACAAGATAACAAGTACTAAAAAGTTCAGTTAACCACTGTCCATCCGAACTTACTCGTAGGTCAATGTCAACCACTGAAAATAAACAAGAAGTCACAGAATAAAATTAAGGCGACTACAGGAGCTAAACGCGAGTCTTATAATTCCTGAAAGGATATGATTCACTGCAATAAACAAAACCAGAAAAATATATGATATTCTTTAGGATATATACTTGTATGATACTGTTTTGAAAACATGATACAATTAATTTTACTCGATATAAAAAATTCACGAACTTACCTCTGAAAAAATATTTTAACGATTAAAAACCATACCAAAATACATATAATATAGAGATAAGATCGTGAGATAGAAACGAGCCTACACGCATCAATAAAAATACCATCATTGAAACAGAACAAGAGATGGAATTAGAATAGGAGAAGTCAACAGACTCTACTGCTTTTAATAGATTCACTCTCTTACAAAAACAAGTTCCAGTTTTTCACAAGTTCAAAGATGATTATTTTGTTCGACGTTCGACGATTCTAGTTTTTTTCAAGTAACATGTTTTAACGCAAATAATTTTAATGGAACTTTAGAATTATGGTAATGAGCATCCATTTTAGTGATACAAAACTGGCGGATGTTCCATTTGCGCTAGAGAGCAAAACTCAACTTTATATTGAGAAGTAGCTTTGGTAATTTGGAGAATCGTATATGTATCTTATAGTACCAATAACCTTTTTACTAGGGAAGGCTTTTAAGGAGAGTTAGGGGCCTACTACGAAGCCAATTTCAAATATTAACATAGATTCGGTAAAGAATTCAGAATAACCACGGTCCAAGCTGTGTTCAATTTTATTGGATAGTGTTTACAAAAGAAAAAATAGATATTTTCAGCAGCTGGCAACCGCGTAAATATCGCAGCGTCGACGTCCGACCGTGACCTCCTATTCTTCCAAAATATGTTTATTAGAGCACCGAGCACGCTCACTTCTAATGAAATACAATGATTCTCGATACCTCATAACGTGCTGATAATGATAACCGATATTAGAAAACACAACGATTACCTACTGATAAAAGTATAAGCTCTCACTTTATTGAATTCAAAAATAACTCCTGCAAGTGAGGTCCAGTTAGATCGTTATTGTTGAAACTACATCAACGTCCCATTTCGCGGAAATACATTTACCTCTAAGCAGACCAGCGTTAACAGTGCGACATTGCGCTTATCGGGTGCGAAAGGCTTGTCGATAAGGCAGTGTGCGCGCGCGCAACCGTCAGTGCCGCGAGCGACGCCGGCGCACCCGCCCATCAAGACCGCGACAGCGCGAGCGGTCGAATGCTGAAAATCGTGATTATTACGTGTTTGGAAACTAACAGCAATATTATACAACTGATATGTGCCTGTCCTACCGCTGCCGGCGATTGTTTACTAAACTTACGTGTTGTGACAAAGTTTGCTTTTACTTTAACTTGTGCGGTTAAATCAATCTGTGCCGCAGTTAATTTTGGTGAGTTTATCGGCAATAATTATTTATTACATTTTTGGGGGCTACCAATTCTCAAATAATTTAATTACGCTTTTAATTAAGGGGCTCATAATGTACTATTTCTCTGGTTTGCTTTGTTTTTCGCTGTGATCTTTTTACATTTAAAAAATCGTATCAAATAGAGTTATGGCTCCGGTAGCAATAAAATGTAATTGGCTTCATAGAGATTGAAATAAAATAAAAATACATGTTGGCGGCGAGTGGTGTAGTTATGAGTTCACGCACCGGCGGCGAAATGTTTGTTTGTTAACACTGTGTAAGCATGGGAGTCACAGATGAATATTTATGTCCCAGTCACCGATGCCAAATTCCGTGGTACCACCAGCAGTGACGTCACTAGGTACCGGTGAAGACGGCGGAACCGCATGCGCGGCGCCATTTTCACTGACCTTTCTAATTTCACTCATCTCGGCCATGCACAACACAAACATACGAGATCATTCATAAGCGAGTATTTAACATAAATTAGAATAAATAAACAAACATTATTTATAAACGTTTTTTAATTTTTCGTTTTTGGTAATCTCACTTATGTGACTCTCTCTAAAAATATATCATATAAATAATAAAAAGCTTTTGAAATTACACATAATTTAAATAACAATAGCTAAGAATAAAAGGTATTATTTAGTCAACAAAAATATTCTGCCACAGCTGATTACAATAATTATATGCGTGAAACAGATGATTTTACATAACTTTCATGGATATAATTATATGAATGAAGAATGACGATCTGTAGGTTAGTACTGTTATTGTAAGTCTTTAAATTATTATTGTTTTACAAAGAAAATCGAGTTTTTACTAAATATCAACTGATACAATTTCGTATCGACTAGTCGTAAATAAATATCAATTATTATAAAATTCAGATCATATTTTTTCGAGATAAAACTGTTAGTTTACTAATAAAATTAATCTAGATAAATTATTGTAAAGCATAAAGGTACTTAAACAATTCATTGAACCAATTTATTTATTTAATTTAAGAAAAGAGCGACACTTACATTTTGTTTTACTAATTTATCAAATGAATACCCAGACTAATAAAAACAAATAATAACTTAATTGATTTTCAACGGTAGTACTGCAGCTGATAACACAGAAGGATGATTAAAAAAAAAATTAAAACAAAAACACACATTAAGTAAATGACATCAGTATCCCAATCTACACTAATATTATAAAGAGGAAAACTTTGTTTGTTTGGTTGTAATGAATAGGCTTAAAAACTACAAGGACCGTTTTTAAAAATTCTTTCACCATTCGAAAGCTACATTATCCACGAGTAACATAGGATATATTTTATCCCCGTACTCCCACGGGAACGGGAATTACGCGGGTGAAACCGCGTGACGTCCGCTAGTCCCAAATATAGCCAATGATAATATCATAATTACTAAAAACAAATCGCACATTTTTGTAACAAGAACTGATAAGAACTAAGTAATTAACGAATCTTTAATCGCTTTAGTAAATAACATTTTCATTAAAGTAGGAACTAAAATGAAGGGCACTGAGGAAGAAAACATTGATCTTATAAATAGATATTTAGGTGACCATCACCCTAACGCGTGTTTGATTAAAAGAAATAGGCTGTTGCGTGGGCGCAGTTTTACTGGCTCTGACCGCGCACGTCTTTTTTATAGTTTCATTGCTTGCTCCATATACATACACTTAAACTGAAATACTTTTATTTACTGTAATTATCTTAGGTAGGAGTTCATAAAATTAATCAGTAGTTTGACCAAAACTATTGAAGCCCTAGTGCATTGACCCTCGCGCGGAATAATTTTATCTAAAGGTAAATATTATAGTTTACTAAGACGTTAAGTTTATCACCAATCTGCCTGGAATAAAATCCAACAACTTTTCTAATTTTCTTTATTTCACCAGTTAGCCGAGAAGTTCAATCATAGGTTATTCGTAAAATGTGTAAATTAATATTATTAGACCATACGATTATACTGTGACAGATCTCGGAAACCCGGATTATTATTAGCGAAATTCCATGGTTGTCTTGGTAAGTACGTACGGTCTGACAAGCTAATTTGGCTTACAGTTTAACTTCAAATTACATTTCTTGTTCGACCGTACTTGACTTAGTGGACCGCAAAGATTCTCATAAAAACGTGAAACTTATCTAAACCGTTAAGTAAGTAAAGGTTGAACGAACGTCAAAACACTTCAATGATATTGATGTCAAGGGGGAACAAACAAACAAAATCGAATATTCCAGAGACATCATTTACGTTTCCAATTATGTATTAAAAAAATATATATAAAAGAATTTGGAACAGCTTCTGAGACTATTCTTGCATCTTCTTCAAATATCTTCGAAACTGTGCTATATCTATAAACTCGTCGAAATGATCAATGAATGTGTGTGATATTCACCGGTCCGGTTCAATTGCCGGAGAGGGCCCATTAGAAGGCTAAGTGGCGTCTTCCGCAAGTTGGCATGCGAGGTACAACAATGGTAGACCGTCTGTACTATATCTAAGTACATAAGAAGAAACCTGTAATAAAATATTGGGATTGCCGTCTAGAAATTGGATGTGAAAATGAACAAGAGAACCATACCCATCTCTATCTGGTTATGCGCTAGACACGAAATTCTAAACCGATGTATTGGAAATTATTCAGCTAGGTATGAAATAGACGCAGACAACAATCGTATTAAACAAATTATGGCCTGTCGTTCGATTTTGAAGTGAACAAAACCGCAGTCAATGGGGGAATCGTGCTCGTGAGAACTTTGAACGTACTGTTCTATCCATAAAACACGCAAGTTATGTTTGATTTGTCGGGTCATCGATGCAAACCGCAACCACAGCGGTATACGTACAGTGGCATGGCAGCAAAACTCTACCATGTAATGAATCGTAGTTACTCCAAGGAGTAATAAGTAAACTGTACGTTTTTAACCGATGCAGCAGTGTGTAGTTCAGAAGCTTAAAATTCATTTTAATGGTGAATTTACACTTAGGACCTGCTGAGTCTTCTTAAGATTTTAAAGAAAGACCCGAACCCGAAGATGGAAAATGAAAATCAATAAAGGTCGTTTAAAAGCGTGATTGAATTGGTTAAAACTTTATGGATAAGATAACCAGCTTCAACACCACTCTTCATATGGTAAAGACCGTTACCCGTGCCATAACAACTTTCATTAGACACTAACTGGACTTGCGCTATTTTCTGTATGTGATGCTCATTGAAAACATCACTGTCACTCACTGTAGTCAACTTCCAACAAAAACGGCTGGCGTTTTATTCTTAAAATGATTTGTGTTGGCTTTTGCGGTAATTGAATATTGTAGGGTAAAAGAGAAGTCATGGAAACAAATATAAAAACATTTGTTTTTTTTTTAGAACACTTTTACGCGTCATAGACTTTTTTAACCAATTGCGTTCGGATTTTCTTTCTGGACGCCAAATTAAAACCATGAGTTTGGAATGTGCTATTTGGCTACTCTGAGAAGAAACACCGAAACTACTCGTATCTCAGGCTCAAGCTTTTTTTTTTCCTAATTTAAATTCACGGTGAGGCTGTCGTGGCAGTCCACGATGCAGATGGCGGGACGAACTGGGACGCCAGAGCTGAGAGTGGCCTTTGCCTAGAAGTGAGACAGAGCAGGCTAGGAAAAAATAATGTCTTGATCAGATCATGTGAGGCCCATGCAAATTACCGACACAGGCACATGCGTACCTCTTGGTGCTTCAGCTATTAGAAAATACTCGCTATCTTACTCTCAATGCAAAACAAGAATGCGGTGCCATTGAGTTCTTAACTGGTTTATTTGACAAAAAACTTCGCCCTAGATCTTTTGACCCACACACCGGCGGTACACCCAGCTTCAACTGGTTTGTTAGAATCACGTGCGCCAAACATAACGACAATGGTTAACCTTATTAATATGCCTAATTATGTATGAAATATTTTTGATTGTTTGTCAATCTGTTGGCAGCATGGACCGTTAATCCGGTTACATGGTAAAGAAACGGTTCATCATTATTGTGCATAAAAATATGCAGGAACGTGACGGAGTCAATAGAATAATAATAATAGTCGTTTCAGCCAATAGCTTAATTGCCAAGAGCCTTGATCAAAACCTGAGGAGGCTCTCGTTTGGCGGTAGCTGGATCAAAGGTTTGATTCAGAAAGCATTAAGAAACACGGCTCGCATGCATTGTTAGGAGGTTCCACTCTCTGGAGCTCTTCTTTTAAGTTGTTTTTAGGAGCCTTGTATGTCCTACTGCTGGGCAAAGGCCTCCCCCATATCCTTCCAAGTACTCTTCTCCTGAGCAACCTGGAACCAGTCCGCGTGATACACGTCTAAATCATCTCGTCACCTCTTTCTAGGGCGTCCTCCACGGAGCCTCAGGCACCCATTGTACTTTTCGCGCAATTACAAATTGTGCGCTCATTTCGTGGGGACGATTTTGAGACGCTGATCTTGGGTTTTTAATAATATGTCAATGTAAGATTTTCTTCCATTGTGATAAAACTTAGTCGATTGTCTTGTCTTAAATTATTTTGAAAGCATTAAGAGACAACGATGTCTATAGTTATAGAATATCAATTAAATTATTTGGATCGTGATGAAGTCATACGATTGTTGAAATTTAACAGAAAGTATACGATTTAACACAACTATATGATTTAAAAGAGTGTCCATGGAGTTTCTTGCCCGTTCTTCTCCATAGATATCTACGCTAGGGAATGGGCAACTACAGTACTTTCACAGTTTTTATGTCTTGTGACTGGGACTGTAGCTACATTTAATTTTCATCTTTGTTTCGACAATTCAAAAGCGCCTGTAACTGGCCTACTTGAAATAAATGCTTTGATTTTCATTTTCATTTTGAACAAAACCGAAATTGTGTAATTTTCAAGCGACTTCCAAAAAGTTATCAATTCGACTGTAATTTTTTTTGTGTTTTTTGCCTCAGCACTTTTGACTGGGTGAATCGATATTGATGATTCTTTTTTTATTTGAATGCTGATGCTTCCCGTTTGGTTTTGTTTTAATTTGCTGAAGATATGATGCGGGTCTTCGGAGATATACAATGGAACTCTTCAAAAATACACGGCAAATCTGCAGCTATTGCTGCAATCGCTTGGATGTTTATTGTTTATACAACATCATGACAGAACATCACGCCTGTATGCTCTGAGGGGGTACGCAGATGTGTACAATACTCTCAGACTTCGACAGTTAAGTTCCATTTATTGGGGGTGTATTTATAAGCCTATTACTGTGACATGTATTGTTTTATTGGCAAGGATGTACTTCAATGGTAGTTTGATGAGAATTTGGTTAGGTTAGGTTAGGTTAATGGAACTCTTCAATTCTTAGGAGAAATTTAACGATACTCGGCCACATCTTTTAAAGGCTATTCAGATATTTGAGTCACCTACCATAACGTCGTTATTAACCGACTTCAAAAAGGAGGAGGTTCTCAATTCAATGTTCCCCGATTACTCGAAGATGACTGGACCGATTTTGTTTTTTAATTGTTTGAAAGGGTATACTTCCCAGAAGGTCCCATAATCATCAAGTCAGGATAATGGGATCCTGGAGAAATAGAGGGAACTCTTCTAATTTTTTTAGGCACACCAGAAGCGATTTGTGTAGTTTAGAAATAGTACTTTCTCGGAGTGATCCTATTTCAATTTGGTAAAGATCTGATGAAGAACTTCAGAGATGACTAAAACCCATCCATGTTCCTTCCTCGCCCTTTATGTTCCGGGGCCGCGGTATCTCTTTCAAATAGGCCCGCAACCCCGGGCAACGGAACTCTTCAATAAATGATAGCAAAAGTACTGGAATTGCTGAAATATCATGTCACGCCTCAAAAAATCACTCCGGTACGCTGTGAAAGGGTATGCACATGTGAACCACCAAAAAGTGAAAAATAAGTGTAATATTACTTTATTTTTTATGCCTTTTTATGTATTAGTATGTATACCCATTTATGTGTTTTCATTTTATGCTTAAAAATTGTATTTTTTATTTTTATTGTACTCTATCACACACAATACTGTCTTATTTGGCCCAAAGGTTGACTGGTAGAGAATGCCTTGTGGCATTAAGACCGCCTATGTACCACTCTTGTGCATGAAGTTTGAATAAATAAATAAATAAAAATAAAAACTTTTTTTCAAATCGACTCAAAGTGTTGTTAACATAGCATTGAAGTATTTTAGCGTGTAATACGACTTAGAGCATCGTATTCTTATAAAACTTTTAGTCGTATTACTTTTATCCCACCATTAATCGTATTGGAATCGCGAGAACCACCTTTAAGAGTGATAAATTGCACCTTTATACGACTTTAAGTCAATTTATAACTTTTACATTACCCTTAAATTACTGAATATCCTATTATAGTGCTAACAAACTGCAAAAAAATAACTATCAACTTTCGCTTCTTTTACTCAAAATGAATAAAAAAACCTGGTCCAATGTAAAAAAAAAATAGTGCTTTAAAAGGAAAGTGAAAAAGAACTATACTGCGCTTCTCTCGACATGTTGTGTCATAACGAATATTTCTACACGTAACCACAATAATGTGCAAACTGGAGTCGGTTCCGCACAAGATTTTATGAACACAAAAGAATTGATTTCGATGCCAAGTAAATCATAACAAACCGTGTCGAATAATGCTGTGATACATAATGGATCTATACTAGTAGATGCAAAAGAAGACGAAGTGGAAGAAAAAAAATATAATCTGGAATTCAAAAGTGATAGCTCTGATTATGAAAGCGCAAATGAACATATTAAAAATGATACACATCGTGAAAATTTAAAAAATGGGCTATCCAACACAATATTACACAAATCGCGTTGAGAGACCTAAACAAAATTTTAAACAATAGAATTCCTTATGCCGCGTTCCAGCAGGTCCACGAACACTTTTAAATAGTATAAAAGCAAACTTAAACATAATTCCAGTTGACTCAGGTCATTATTGGTATAATGGCCTTATTAATATGCATCCGAGGCCACCTATAAATAAATCACCTTTTTAATTAGGTACGTAAAGAAACTTCAATCACATCAACTTAAAAAAAAACAGATTTTGACAGCAGTTTTTAATATGATTGAATGAATGAACGTACTTTACTGACACATGACATGACATAAATATAAAATAATAAACAGTCTTCAAACCATTTCACCTACTTTTATTTCAGTTAATATGGCTGACAATATTGAACAAAAAGTATGTGCATAGAATAATTAGTCGTTTTGATGTTGTAATGAGGTAGTATCTTTACCATGTTAGCACGTTTTCTAAAACTAAACTTAATTACATTATTTAATTTAAAGAATTAGCATGGTGCGTTAATTAAATTGACATAATTTGCTCATATTACCCGATATAATTAATTTCCCAATAGATTGAAAGGACCCAATAAGTTTCAACACAATATCACATCAGATAATATATTAGAAAAATTTTGGAACCTTCAAATGGATCTGACACAAATATAATATTGAAGTCATGCAGGCATAATAATTTACGGGTTTGTCTCACCATTTTATCACGAAATCGTGTTTGAAAATAATACGCTACCTATTTGCAAGAAAATGCCGCAAAGCAGCGGTAATAAACACCATAACTTACTAATACTACTACTACACAACCACTATCTGACCAAAAAGTGGTTTATACGACGGTTACGTTTCTCTCTTAACACACTGTCTCGTATAAAATGGGCCTATTATCGGTGAAGCCAACGTGATGGCAACGTTTTACGACCAGCCCGTGTAACCAAATGTAGAAATCTGCACGTTGTGGCGACTTGTCAAATGTTTGTTGCACCAATCCACAAACCAACCTGCGCAAGCACGGCTTTACTTAAAGATCGACTGAAGCGGCTTTTAGCCAAGAGCTCCTGATAATCTATTTTTTAACATAATAACGAATAAAACAGAAGCAAACAATCAACAATATTGTCAATCGGGCACAAACTCAGACGCCGTACAGTCAGCTTAATTGATACTACTGAGAACCTTCAATAATGATACCACCTTATTTCTGTACCACTACTGGGCAAAGGACTCTCGTCTGCTGGCCTTTTACAGAAAAACATTGATCACTTGCTCAAGATGGGTTGGCGATTGCAGACGTCTTATATTAATTACTAGCTGACCCGCGCAACTTCGTCTGCGTCACAAAAACGAAAGGAAAAAAAATCCCCGTTTTTGTAACATTTTTCATTCCTGCTCCACTCCTTATAATTGTAGCGCAATTTTATATAGCCTAAAGCCTTCCTCGATAAATGGACTATCCAACACAAACATAATTTTTCAATTCGAATCAGTACTTCCTGAGATTAGCGCGTTCAACCAAACAAACAAACTCTTCTGCTTTATAATATTAGTATAGATAATAGAAACAGTTTTCCCCAAAAATTCCCATTGGTACTTGCCCAGATTTGAACCCACAACCTCTCGCATCAGAGGTGAGGCCTTAACCGTATCACGACATCCTCGAATATACCCCCAACAACAGTAGCGCTTACGACCTGATACACAAAGCAGTCAGTTTAATAGAATACATATTATTCCCAACAGTTTCCAAGACCCGTCAAAATGGCTATGAAAGAGTGGCTTCAATGGCTGCCACCGCCGCGGTCGTTGCTAGCGTTGCTGCTGGCGGTAGCCGGATTCAGCGGCCGGCTGTTCGCCTCGCACTTCACGCACTCGCCGACCCTCCTCGTGGACACCTGCCACTCGCTCTGTCGGCTCGTCGGACTCATTACTACATTGATCTCATACAGGGTTAGTATTGTACTCAAACTGAACGTATATTTTCATCGTCATACATACAGTTATCATAGGACTTACGATAAACTAATGAATAATGATAGAGCTGTGATAAGCTTGCTGGTCGGACAGGATTTGAGAACAATCTCCACGCAAAGAAGATGTGTTCAGCACTGGTGTTACTATGAACAGACGCCAGCTACCCAAAACTGACATATTTTCCCGATCAACCTTGAACTTAATACTTCAGCGATAAAGTTGAAAATCTATTAAAGACATTTGACACGATTGTAGTAGCTTGATGTGCTGTGCTGTCTATACATACTAATATTGCACTATGAAACTGTAGTTGCAGTTGAAAGGAAGTAAACAAGCATGTTGTTTACATCCCCATACTTGCTGACATCCTATCATAGATTTATGTTTTCGCTTACGTTATCGCAATTTTACTGAATATATTATAATAAATTCAGTAAAATTGCTAACCTATAAAACAGCTTATAAATAACTTTATAGTTCTGCAGGTGTTTTGTGCATTTCATCTTTCATGTCGTTAACAGCTCGCTTTTATGAAATATTTTATGGGCGAGTTAAACGTGCTGATTACTTGTGTAATCATGAGTTCAACTAGATTGGATGTCGTGTGTTTTTTTTATGTAACTAGCCAATATGATATGCCTCCGACTCCGCCTCCGATGAAGTTTTCTGTTGATGAACTTTCATCCACTTTAAAGGGCCAATTTAAAAAAAATCTTTTCTTAGTGTACTGTACAGCCACGTACACGTACACGTATAAGGGCCTTGTCTGGCAGCACGATCGCGCAAAAGAGTGGTTCCGTGCGGCAGAGTAGGTTCAACCTTAAGGTGTTTTCCACTAAATTCTGTTTAATAAGTTTTTGAAGATGGAATTTAATATTATTTTTGTATTTTTCGTTGTCCAGTATGAACGCGCAGACGAGGGCGCAGGCCGGGAGGGTCGCCTGCGCAACACATTCGGCTGGGCACGCATCGAGGTGGTGGGCCGCCTCTCCGTGCATGTGCTCTTCGCCTCCTTCGCTCTGGCTTTGGTCGTGAACGCGCTGCAGCTGGGGGTCCACTCCTCACACGGACAGCCTCCGAGATACCCCAAGGTCATCGTTGGCAGCGCTGTGATTGGGCTGCTACTGCATGCCATCAATTACATGCTGCTTGCTGGTGAGTAATCTTTGTTAAATCAGTGAAATGAGGGCGCTATAATAGTACATCGTTACCCTAGGGGTGAAAGTAACTTATAAAATAGTCCCTACGTTCAGGCGGGGAGGGGGCTACTAGTTCGAGGGCTAAATAAGTCTTTAACCCACACACACACACTGTGCTTTTCATTACGACTACAAGGAAAATAAAAACATGAATCAATTGAAAACACAAATCAAGATCGGGTTATTATCGCTTTCCCGCCTATATATATTTTTTTCTGTTGCCGGCCAGCTATTCAGCCATTATTTTTCATTTTCATCATTGAAATCATCTTTATCAGATCTTCACCAAATTGAAATGGGAACACTTTAAGAGAGTACTCTTCCAAAAAATACCCAAATCGCATCAAGTGTGTCTACAAAATTTGAAGAGTTCTCTCAATTTCTCCAGGAGATCCCATCATCAGATCCCGACTTGATGATTATGGGACCACCTGGGAAGTATACCCTTTCAAACAAAAAAATATAATTTAAATCGCTCCAGCCATCTTCGAGTCCTCGGGGAACAAAAAAAAGGTTCCGACGAATTGAGAACCTCCTTCTTTTTGAAGTCGGTTAAAAAGGACGACGTAGTACATCGAAAAAACAGTACCATCTAGTTTTATTAAAATGATACCTTCTCAAGAACAACCGTTGTTTTCTGGACATTTATTTACTATTTATTGTGACCCTATTTTGGAAAGCTATATAGTGAGACAAGGAATTCGGTTCTGTAATTGGCACGACAAGTGTCATACATTCATTTTGAGAAACCTGCCTCGTAAAACGACTCAAGTTTCAATTAATTTTGAGAACATTATTTTTCAAAGGCAGATGTACCTTTTTGACTAATTGGTTTTCGAAGGATACATTCGTTCATGAGCTATCAGAAAAGTATTATCAGTTTAACATCCTGAACGGTGTGGATTTCTCACAATCAGCACTTTATGGTGTAGAGGTGGAAAAATTCAAAGACATTTTTAAAACCTCAATTTTTCAGAAACCACCCAATTTGGACCCCCAGTTATTGGATCAAAATTGTTGCAAATAAGGTCTAGCATTTTAAGGCCTGCACCCGATTACCAATCGCTGTATATATTCTGTAATTAATAATTAACTTAAGTAGTTTTAATTTTTCATAGCGCTTAAACGAGTGGCTATATAGAAAGTAGGAATATGGTTCAATGAAAATCACCATCATCAGAAATAAAATAAAACAATGTAAAATATTAATGTTCCCACTGCTGGGACAGGCCTCCTATCTATGAGAGGGAATGGGCTACATAATCCACCACGCGGGCCCACTGGAAATAAACTAGTTCAATAGACTTCCTCGAAAACTGGCTGTTATCGCACTATGATTAGGTTCAAAATGCAGTGTATTTCACAAACGTGCGTGTTTGATATTTTTCTACACGTGTGCAGAAAAAATATTAAGAAAAATTGAATAAAAATTAAAAAAGTAAAATTGCTACTGCATACCTATAATTAGTCCAAATCGGTTCAATGCCTATAGCACGGTAATATTATCATACCATGCCTATAGTCAGAGGTGAATGTTTTTTAATAATTTCGGCAAAGCGATCTACGTCTTCAAACGTCGTAAACATTTGTTGAATATTCAAATTGTGTTTATAAATTCAATATCATAGATAAACATGATTATTTAAATCTAATATTACTTTTAAAAACAACTTACCATTTATTTGAGTTCTAAATTCAAAATATGTAAAAAACTATTTTTTTATATTAGGCTGTATAACGGCTTCATACCTACGCTACGTTTCTCCTTGAGAAAGCAAAGCGAGAAAAAAAAAATTAATCAAGTCTCGTAATAATTCATGATACAAATATTTTACATTCTTTTATTTTATTTCTTGAAAAGTGTATTGAAAAACGTCGTTTGAAACACGTGGACATTTGTTATTGCAGTTCTCGGCTCAAAAACACCCTCGCCTTACGGGTCGTGTGTTAATACCGCCTAGTGAACTACAATAACAAACTTTCTCCACTTGTATCAAAATGTACTATTTTATTAAAGTCGAGAATGTCAAATTTTAGAAATTCTCAATAAACTATAAAACTTTAGTCGGGGAAAGTAAAGTTTAACAATTAGTACTCGTAAATGACCTCCTCTATATGCAAATTTGCTATGTCGGGTCCAGATCCAGTCACCCTGTATAAATGTCATTGGCAGTGTAAACAACGATTATTTTCAATAATGGAACAGGTGATGCATGGACTGTAATGCGTGTTTCTGTAACAACAATAGAAAACAAATATGTACCTGTAGAGCTCACGGAGTGCAAAACCAACAGTCGCTGTGTGTTTGTACGAACTATCATCATTCATATCAGCCGACATCGATTCCTAGATATAGATCCTACCACTACACACCCAAGCGCTGCGTGGACTAGACCTGGCCATCGCGCCTTTTACTAAGTAATCGGTCCATCGGAGTCACCCGCCCTATACCAGTTAACGAGTTCACCGCGAGGGAGGCCCTGTGCCTTCCGTTACGTGGTCCCCATTGCGGAACCTTGCGGCCTCATCAGCCATCCATTCTGTGAACAATACCTTGCCCATTCTAAAGGGTGTAAAACACCTCTTCACGAAGCCGAAAGGCATTTGTTCTCCCCATCATTGCGATCATTTTTTTTGTTCTACACCTTCTAGTTACGGAAATATGGGGGGGGGGGTTAAAGTTACAACTTTTTTTTTTCTTTTTTTTTTCCACAAGTTTTTTTTTTGTAAGGTTTTAACTTTTAACACTTCTACCTCCTCCGTACTATTCAATCCATCCATCAGCACAATGTTTTAAGTGCGTTACATTGAGTTCTACCACAAAACATGATCAAAAACCTCAAAAAAAAAAGTTGTTTCCCAGCAAAATGTTTTACGTAAAGTTACGTAATTTGACGTACAGAATGCTTGGTTAACGGCTTTGTGATGAGGTGGTGTACACCCGGTATGTACTAAAGTGGCGAACTGTACGAACTAAGTACTAAATTCCATTATATTTTCATGTTTAGTAAATAAAACTGGTATCGGTAGTTTCGTAGATGTAACATTACATAATGCACCAACACATTAATCGATTATTGCGGTAATCGTGTAAACGTTGTTTAAACAAATCCTATATTGCATAATTTCTTTCAGAACTTAGCTGTTCCATCGCATTCTTTTGCGTTCAGAGAAGTTCTCAAGACATGACAAAATAAAACGTAACATATCATAATATTAGGCCTGTAATCCCAATTGAATTGCATTAGTGGCACAGGTATTACTGAGACCTTCAGAAACTTAACGCTTTGACGCGCAGAGAGGAAGTATTAAGCTTAATGTTGCAGGTTTTTATCACAATTTGTAGTAAAATATAACTAAATATAGAACCAGCGACTTACAAAATACAAATGTAGTCAAGTATGTAATTAAAATATCCGCGTAGGTTTGTGATATAATATTATTAATATAATAATATTTCACATATTTTACGTTATTTTGAGGTTTGATGATTGAGGCGCATTAAAAATACCCCAATAATATCAACTACATGTGCGTTTTTAGCCTTGCATATAATACAAAAAATAGCTGAAAAACACCATACCTTCACTTCACTAATTATAAATTCAGTAATGATTTTGGCTTTGGAACTTGACTGACTCTGGAACAACAGATGTGAAATGAGAGACAGGTGAATGATCAGTGATCCTTTATTCGTTCAGTTAAACCTGTCATTCATTTAATAAGAACCACAAGAGCTTTATTAGGGTAGTGTTAATTATTAGTTGCAGCTCCTGTAGCGCTTTTATGCAACTGTTATAAAGTTCTAACGGAACTGTAGTTGCAAAAAGTCGTGCCCCTTTGGCTGCAAAGCGGCTGCATAAGGTCTGCAGTGTACACTCTGGTGCTTGAGCTTGGCACCTTTGGTAATAATCGGATTAGCTCCAATGCTATTAAGCAACTAGTTTGTGCTATTTGGTATTATAATAATCTAAAAGGTCAAAGTCATCACTGTAACAATATAAGATGTGACCCCAACAAATTGTGCACGTCCCACTTAGCAGACAATGAGCGGTACTGCACTGTCAAATTGTAAAAATGAAAAAGAATCATTGACAAGACATCTTACAATTTCGGTCTTGCGTTCCAAGTTTTCTTTTACTAAATTATTATATATCTCATTCCTGTGATTTGCGGATACCTAATGATTCTGTTCCATTTAAAAAAAAACGCCTTGGTTCGGCTATGCCGAGATGTATTAATACCTACCTGGCAGAATACAGCTTGTCGAATTCATTCAATAATTCAACGGAAAAAAACTCGTTTTCCTAAATACGAGTACTGCCTACTTTTGGCTCGGACAAGTCTTTTCCAAACTACACTATACATACTGAATTACCTGATCTTTATTTAATAAACTGTTGTATTATAGGTCGTGAGCTGAGCTATAGTCGACGCCTGAGCGTCACCGAAGGTGGAGGAGTGGTGCTGAAGACTGGTTCAGGGGAGCCGGTTCTCGCACATGCACCAACCGACATTGCCAGTAAGTTATATTTTCATCTGAGTTTCGACTAACTAGTTGTCTAGAAAATGGAGTAGTTCAGCCAGTGTCATCACCGACCTAACTTTTTTTTTAATTTAAAAAAGATGATATTCTTTTTTGAGCTTAAAAATAAATTGTTAAACCGTATCGTACTTAATTGCAATAAATACCCCATTTAAATCCGAAACAGAATTGCACTCGAATGACGCGAATGAAACAGCGGTGTTGAATTATCATATATTATTAATCGTAATAAATAATACTTAATTGAAACACAAGACCTATACAAACAAACAGATTTACTTATCATAGGTAACTCAATATTTTCTAACTAACTAACGCCTATAGAAATTGAAAATGAAGAGCAGCACTGCACTTTTCCAACCACATGCAGTAATTACCTAATTGTTAAAAATATCATATAAAAACTGAAAATAATATAATGCGTCAATTGAGACGGATTATGAAAACAAACAATAAATACTGCGTCAGCTAATTTTATGGAAATAGTCTACACGTGTTGTTTTATTAATGATTATGTTCTAACTATTAGGGATTGCGTCAGATAAAGTAACGACCATTGGTATACATTTGTGTCGTATTTAAAACCCTTTGAACGCCATTTTTACATATACTCGTACGTAGGGTTACCATATCTCAGGATTTATCCTGAGATGTCAGGATTTTTGGACTCTTCTCAGGATTGCGGCCGGATTTTGCAAATCTCAAGAAATCTCGGGATTTTTTGAATTTTCAATAAAATACAGCTCATTTTAAAGATCTTTTTAATAAAAAGTTAAACAAACTAAACAACATTTTCTTTTGGTAATAATTCCACAATTAAAATCAATACTTATTTATCCAAGTAGGTACTTAATCAGTTTTATATGTGAAGATATCTTTTTAAGTAAGGTTTTTATTTAATTATTGATTTAGTAAATGCCTCACATGTTATACTCTTCAAATTATATAGACTTAAAAGTATAGCTCGAACTGAAGACACCGTTAGTCGGTTTCTATCATTCGACCATTGAGACATCAAAAAAACTCTTTCCACGTTTGCATTTTTGTATTCTGGGCTGTAATAGCAAGTATATATTGCAAAATACGCAATATATTTGGTAATCGTGAAATACTTATTGTCTTGAAAATAGTTGCCCACAACGTCTGAAGAATTATGTCAAAAAAATACTTTTTAAATTGTTAAGTACGTTTGAGAGAAAGTTTTCAAACTAGTAAATCTCTGGATTTTTCAATGGAAATCAGGCTTTTTCTCCGGATGACACAAAATAGGTACTAGTATGTGACAAAATGGTATCTAGGTGAAATTATATTAAGCCCAGAGAATACCTTACCTAGCTATGAAATTCTGAAAGCAAAAAATCCGTTCCATACATTTTAACGATTAATAAGAACACTAACACATCGCGACTTCGTTGTAGCTCGGTTAATTTGCATGATATCAATATTATTTATTGTCAATATTACTCGGTAAATAAATAGAAAAATCTACTAGTGACAGAATTTTTAAAATCGGTTAGCCGAATTCGGTCGGTCGGTGGTCGGTTTATCTCTTGAATTATATCGTCACAAACAAAGAAAAATTAAAGTTTTCCTCTTTTAAGGCGGGCTGCACTCGAGAGCTGACAGTGGCGTTACTATAGGCCCTTGGCAAATCCATTATATGGGGCCCCAAGAAAACACGTCACATTATAATTTAGTTTAAATAAATCACTGACATAGTTATATCTCAGTGATTTATTAAAACTAAATATAATGTGACGTGTGGGTAACCCCAATAGTAACATTGTGTCCATTTTAGTTAAATATCTAATTTTCAAAAGCATAGGCATATATTTATAACAACGTCCTCCCATCTAGTAGGGTTATTGGTAGGTAGGTGTATAAAAGGAGACCATTCACGGTTCATACAAAGTTCGATCCAAAAACCAATCCAAAAGCCAACAAAAATAGACGTGTCACTAGTGTTGGGAATCTCTTAGCAGTAAACGGTTAACATTGTTATTAGTGTCATGTGAGATAAAAAAAAATATCGAGCGAATCATTCTTAATCGCGTTTCTATCTTCAGGATTTACTTGAGAGTATGTTCAATTTTTATGTAACGATTTTTATTTACAAAAAAAAACCGTCTTTAGATTAGACTCTTAGATTTTCAGACGGTTAAAAATCATAAAAACTGCTATCACTTCACCTTAAATATTAGTTAGACAACATGTATGGGAATATTTTTATTTTATTCCGGGGTTGGTCCCATAATACAGCTTCATGAGAATTATAGTAACCCCCTAAAGGTTTAGAACAAGCAAAAATTAAGCTTCTATTGTTCCATACAATCTCCTTTAAACTTTCGACTGACTTAATTCTTGAAAGAACAACTTTTGCCATTTGATTGATGAAAAAGGTCGAAAAAGTGGAGTTCGTCAATCAAAAAGCAAAAGTTTTTCTTTACTTAACTATATATACTTATTTCTACCTCTTTGAAAACTTCCTTCATCTAAAACATTTTCCATTATGTTGACACTCAGGCAGCCTGTTCGTGATGGGCGCTGGCCTGACCACTGAATGGGAGCCTGTGGCAGCACGCATCGCTGACCCCGCACTCTCCGCCTGCGCGGCCATAGTCCTCGTCATCTTTAACTACCCATTCAGTAAGTACTCTACAACTTGACAACGACGTAGCCAGGAATTGAGTTCAAGGGTTAGGTCAACCCTGAAAAAAAACAGATCGGAATTGCAACATTTGCACAGCTCTTTCAAAACTTGTTGCTACCTACTTAAGATTTTTTAATGAAATTTTACGTGACTTCTTGGGAGAAAAAGATCTTGACAACAGTCTTTGCATTGCTCTCAAAATCAGGTTGCGCGCTCATCAAGGACAATCCAGTGAACTGTCTGATGTTTCGGGAGCAGTGGTTTGAAACCCCATAGCAATGGCCCAATAGCCAGAGGCGGCGTAAGGCGTGGGCGGTGTGGGCCACCGCCCACGGCCTCGCGGTGCAAAGGGCCTCGCGCCTCACAGCCGAAAAAAAAAATTAAAAGTACGGAAATCCAAAAGTACACGCCACAGGGTTCATTATGAAGTTATAGTACATTCCAAATTCAAGCATTTAGGATAGTTCGGTGGTTCGTACCTAATTTCCCCGTACATCGATGTTTGACAACGATGATAATGATACCCTTAGACGCGACTCGTCTAAGATTTATATAATATTTTTCTTTTTGTCGGATGGGAAATCATCAAATGACTCATAGAGTGTCAGATTTTTACTGACTAAAACCCATCCATGTTCCTTCTTAGCCCTTTGTGTACCAGGGCCTCGGTATCTCTTTGGAACAGTGCCGCAGCCCCGGCAGGCATCGGCCCTTGCCGGACCCCTTCCATTGCTGACATCTCTTTGAAGCGGGCGTGAAACACTCGCGCGCCGTAGACACGGTCTGTCATCATAAGACGAACGGACGTCGAGTTAGCTCATAGCTCACCGTCCACAGGCCCGCGCCTACGGTGCACGTCCAGTGCGTCTGTCGCGGCGGCGGCTGGGACGAGAGGTTCTCTCCCTTTCGCGTTTCACCACTTCCTTCGCTACCATGACTGCTTCGCAGAAAGAGGTTACGGCTTCCCATTCCGTCTCGCTCCGGACCATTCAAAATATTTTTATCTGCGACTTTTCTGTTAGTATTTGCACTCGAGAATTTTTTTCGCGGGCTCACTCATTCACTCAAGCAGCTATCGCATGCAGACGCAGTCGCACTTCATGTTACTTAAATAATAGTGTTACATATTTTTAAAAGGATAACACGTGTTTAATTATTAGATATTCGAGGGTGATACCTGATTTAGAAAAGAGTCGTATTACAGAATTATAATCATCAAAATCATAAATCAAATCCAATTTTTCAAAGTCAAAGTAGTTTCTTAACCTTTGTGAACTTGGAGGATTGTATTAATGATTTTGATGATTATAATTCAGTAACTACATAATTATGTCATAAAGTCGCAAACGATATTTTCATCAACATACATCTTAGCACTGCTCTGCAAATTTACAAAAACGTAAGAACATTTGAATTTCGCGGGCCACCCTGACGCTTTCACCTTAAACTTTAAAGTACAAATATTAATTGTTCCAGTAGGCTCCCCTTTCTTATAATAAATCCTTGAAAAGTCTAAAGTGACTAAGATGAAGTAGTTGCTTGTTTATAACGGGTGAAGAGTGCATTGAAAAACAAAATCTGAAATAAAAAACTAAAAACAGTAACAATAAATTATCATGTGATAACGGTTTACTACGGAACCCTACACTGCGCGTGGCGCGACACGCACTTGGCTTGTTTTGAATTTTCGAAGTTTAGTCATTGGAGATCACTATGGAGTTCAGTAAAACCAAAAATTTCTGTTTTTTCGAAATGTTCTTTTTCTTTTTTTTTTAAAGTTACAAAGAAGTATTAGTAAAAACTTAGATTTGTTTCTTTATTACAAAACTGATCAATTTGAAGTGATTTTTTATTTTCCTTTCGTTTTGCACCATCTGAGGGCCTCGCTAAATGTACCTTGCCCACACTAAATTTAGGTCTTGCGCCGCCACTGCCAATAGCTTTACATCCCGTGTTGACCTTATCTGCCACCAAAAACATGCATTTTATCTTTCCTTTGAAGACTCGTCAATTCGTCAAAGATAGTAATCTCATGGTCATAGGGAGCTGCGCTAAAACAATATACTGCGATCACCACACGTTCCCAAGCGCAATCATATTATAATTACACGTAGTAAGTATTCAGTGGGTAATTGTTTATGGAATCCTTGAAAAACCTCATGTTCTGCACTTCTGTAGAGCTGACCCGCGCAACTTCGTCTGCGTCACATAAGAGAGAAAAACAAAAGGCAAAAGAATCCCCGTTTTTGCAACATTTTTCATTCCTGCTCCGCTCCTAATAATCGCAGCGTGATGTTATATAGCCTAAAGCCTTCCTCGATAAATGGACTATCCAACACAAAAATAATTTTTCAATTCGAACCAGTTCCTGAGATTAGCGCGTTCAACCAAACAAACAAACTCTTCTGCTTTATAATATTAGTATAGATTCAGCACGGCTGTAATACACTCAAACATTTGAATTTATACTAAGAGGTAATCTACTTAACTAATTATAAAACAATTTCCCTACAGTGAATGGTGATGTTATCTTCAATTGCTTAGGTAAATAGCTGATAATATCCACCAAATAACCCCAGACGATATCAAGGCCCATAAAATATTAAATTGTATGTAAATTGCTTTTTTACCTATTGATATCATTTTTTTCTTGCATGACGCGATAAGATATTGTTAGAATGTAGAAAAATGTGTAATGTGCACAAAAAATAATGCTAAGGGGCTGCAAACTCTCATACAACATCTACTAAACATAGCTAGGTACCTAGGTACCTTCAAGTTTCATATCGGGATTAGTACACGAATTCAAATAACTAGGAGCGAATAATCTAAGATCTTCTATTAGCATTAACTGAAGTGGAAACAATCGCGATAGCAATGCGACGCAACGTAAATTACGCAGAAGTTCCGTCACCGGGGGACCAACGGCCGATGATTCCATTATTTCACTAGTGATTTCATAAGGTGAACTCTATTCTTCAAGCAAGAGTTACGATCAGAAGGTTTCCTAAGATTTTTCAACACCTAAAATCAATTCGGACCAGTAACCATAACTAATAATAATGAGCCGACTGATTTACCTACTTAGCAAGACAAGTCAGTGGGCAGTACCTACAGTGTGAGTAGCACTACGAATAACCAATTTCACAGATCGAATAACCCGAAACGGATCAGTGTGAAAAAAACATTCAATGTAGTAGGTATTTTATTAAAACGACGATGTATATAGATAGATTGCCAGTTTTCACTTTCGCCTGACAACATGATCGTATCATATCGCATCTATATTGTTGCTAGTAGCTGCTGATACAATATCTGATATGGACTTTACAACCGCTTACTACAAATAGGCTGACAGATATCAGGTGATAGATAAATGAGCATATTAGCATGTAAAACGGTGCGATAGATAAAATGTTCCTATCCTTCATGTGTTCGCAACTTTGGGCTGAGACCTGAGACAGACCATGGATACATGCTTAAAACTTTCTTCGGCTATACCTAACTAGGACGGTGCCTTCTGAGTCTTGCTAACGTCCGAGACGATATTGTTGGCAACATACTAGTCTGTATTTTATCGTTACAATGTGCTGAAAAACTCTCTTTCAGTACCAACAGGGGCAAGCGACAAATTGGGTTCAACTAAATAGTCCTTCGATCCCCTGGAATGAGCATTAACGGTAACTGATGGCAATCTTCCTGTTTCCTCTCTCTCAAGTGCGTTCAGCGGGTCTGGTGCTGCTGCAGACGGTGCCTGAGGGTCTGGGCACCTGTGACCTGCGTGCCGCGGCGCTCCGGGTGCCCGGGGTCCTGGCCATACACGAGCTGCACGTCTGGCAGATGCATCGCGACAAGGTCGTCGCCACCGCGCACATTGCGTACGGATCACACGAGGTGAATAGCAAGTGGTATTTTAAATGCAGTAACGATATCATAATCATATTTGAAGTCAGTCAGTTGGCTATGTTTTTGCCCTGACATCATTAGAGTAAAGAATGGAAACGTTATATAGATATCGTTCTCTCGAGTATTACTTAAAACTGTGGCTTTTTCCCTCTTTGTATTTGAGCCTTGTTGCTGATCTAAAGTTACAATTTCCAAGACGAGAAATTATAAGATACGCATACGGCCACTGTGACGAGGTAATCTTAAACCTTGTACAAGTTTCTCTTCACCTGAAATCTTGTCTGCATAGTCAACCGTAACTTTAGTATTTGCGCCGATTAATTATTTCTTAACCTCGTGTTTCAGGACTATTTGAAGAGTTCTGCATTAGTTTGTGATATATTCAAACGTCACGGCATCGGTCTAGTCACCCTACAGCCGGAGTTTACACTCACCTCTATGTTAGGTAAGTTTTGCTTCTACAACAATTTTTGGTCTTTTATCAGTAACAACTGCTCCGAAGAACTTTTGGCTAGACTAATAGCTAGTATATTTGTTTTTGAATACGATTATAAACTTTTCATCTATTCACAGGTACAGATGAAGAGAAAAAGGCGTTAATAGACTTTGCAAACCAAGGCTGTTCCTGTCCGTGTGCCAAGGAGTGCACCGCGCCACGATGTTGCGAACCTCCTCCCATACCCACCGTCACGCGCATTTAGATAAGTTACATACACGTGGTGTCATGATGTTGTCATACAAAATACTGTATCCACTCACAACTGAGTGATTTTTATACAATGGTAGTTGAAAGGAGTTCGCCCGCCAGTTAGTACATAAGCCAAAGTGAAGATGCCTCACACAATGTGACAATTTTGGCGAGACTTTTATCCTAACGGATTTTCTTGCCCGCGCTAAATGTATGAACGGTTCTGTAGGAACTGATATTACGTACGTATAATTAATTTAATCTTGCCGTATTTTAATGAAACTGCCTTGTAAATACTTAGTTGTAATAAGTAAGTTAATTTTTAATTAAGTAAGTTTATTAATATTCAGTCAAGTTGAGTGAAAACAATGTACTGGTTTCGCCTAAGAACAGTAACCACATGGCCGTAATTAGGTATAGAAAATGGCACTGTTTTCCCAAATTTTGATCTTCGTTCATAAAAAAAGGAAACATTAGATTTTATAGTACCTACGCCAAAATTGAAACAACTGTTTTACAATATTGATAATTCTGTAATTACAATATGTTTAAAATTTGAAATAGGTACCTCCCTATTAAAAAAAAAACAGGGTGTGGTAAAACGGGCTATAAGTTAAATCATATTTTAAGAATACAACCAAAGAAGCTTGTTCGTGTGTCGCGGTAAGCGGCGAAATTTCTAATCGTGGCAAATAACAGAGTTAGCCTACAACAGTGAAAGTGTAATGAATAAAAACATGGTTCGCGAGGCACATTGTCAGTCGCCCAGTCGTCTGCGCCCGCGCCGCCGCTGACGCCGACATCATAATACACTCTAATGACGACGTTATTGTCGAAGTATAAAAACGTATTGTTATGGAGCTATTACGGTGACGAAAGAAACTTTTTGTTCACGGTGAAATTGTATACCTATGCAACAGATTCTTATATTTAGCGAGAAAACTGTATACCAATTTCAAATAGCAATCCAGTCCACAATGTGATTGGCGTAGAAGTTGATCATTTTTGCAAATTCTAAAACTTTAAACTAGTGTAATTAACCAACACCAATCATATGCAGTGAAAGTCAAAAACATGACGAATTTAACAAAATTAGCATTAATAAAAAATAAGTTTTGTAAGTATTGAAATAGCAACAGAATTTTAATTTTTCCGATTAACGTGGCCACATACTGGCCCCAAGAAATACCATCGAAGTACCATTAGTCACGAAAGAAGAAGAACAGAATTTTAACGTAAAGTTGACTCAGGTACTAAAAAGCGACTGTGATGTTCCTTTACAGTATTAGGTAGGTAGACGTATTAGCAAAAGCTAGTTTATAGGCGAATTATTGTAATAATTTCCTTAAGTAATCACACTGTTATTGTACAGTGACGATGTTAACAAATAAAACTAGTTCGTAAATGTTGTGTACAAAGTATTGTTGACTATTGATTTGGAGACAAATAAAAACTAATTAACTTTAGTTTGTATTTTCCTTTGACTTATCTAAGCTATTAACATGCTAATACCCTGTACTACTTTCACAGAATCTAATTAGGACACTGTAAACAATTGTTTTTTGCTAAAATTAATTAGTTTTGTTTTGTGGCCTTTTTCTAATCACTCCTACAAACAAGTTACAATATCAACAAACATAACCAAAACATATTCAAAAATATGCTGTCAGTAAAAAGTTATGACTGAATGAGTCATGTTTATTGACCTTTCTATTCGAAAAATATCGTTAATATTATTCTGACCATCGCACCTTTTGAACAAATCTACGCATGTTACGATTAAATTAGGGAAATAATATTTAAGTAGAATGGGCTTCGTAGTATAGACATCTGTCCCAAGGTCTTATAGCCATAAGATATCATAATTGAAAAGAGCTTTTTATGGAGAACCTAAGCTACCAACCCCACAATTTTGGCAATTCGCAGTCTCTTCGGAGTTATTGAGCTAAATAGGTAACCAGTTGGACTACGAACTTATGATTGTCGTGACAACCAATTAAGATTTTCTGGGTTACCAAAGTAACAAAATATAATCTATTGCATAGAGCTTTTGTGTGAAGAACTTTTGCCAGTAACGTGACTTTCACCAGTTCGTTGTCCTTTCAAGTGTTATTTATCTAAATAGGTGACTAATAGGCTAGTTTCCACCATCAATAAATTGCAAATCTATTTAGTCCGTCAGTTAGAGTATTGGAAACTAATGGACACGTATTTTTTGTTTTCGTAAATCTATGAATATCGACAAAGTTAGAACGCATCAAAAGTCGGAAGTGGGGGCTCGTGACGTCACAACGTAAGAATTATAGCACGGCATTTGAAAAGCGTCCTATCTTCGTCAATTTTGGTCTACGTAACAAAAGAAAAAATACGTGTCAAATATTTTTTGATAATCTAACTGACGGACTAATTAGATTTTTTTAGGACACAAGCCTATTGTGCACTGAAGTTAAGATTTTCTGGGAGACCAATAGAAATAACATAGGTATATACCATGGTAGAGGGATTTTCAATGACAACTTTTGATACTCACATAACTTACACTAATTCGCTGACCAATCAGAGTTACTGAAATAAATAGCTTAACTAACTTCGGTGTCCAAATGGACAAAGAAGTTAGTTACTCAAAAATGACGTTTGGCCATATACAATTTTAAGTTATAATCGTAATCGTATAAAATTATGAGTGACGTTTCAAAGCTATTTAATGAAACCAATTAAGATTTTCTTGGCATCATTAGATAGTTTTTATAAGAACCCTTTTGCCTTCTTACACAACTTTCGCTAACTCGTGTTCCGGAGTTATTGACCTAAGTAGTCGACTACTTGATCACCGATGTTAAGATTTTAGACCATTAGATCTAGCTTTTTAAGGAAAACCTTTGCCATTTAACGACTTTCGCCCATTTGCATTCTATTGAGAGTTATTGACCTGAATAGCTAACTACATGGACACCAAAAACTAGTATTTTTTTACAAACAATTAAGAGTTTATGGGCCACTTATATACTCGTATGTACTAGTGTGGCTATGGCTAGCCACACTAGTACATACAGCTGTAACCACTTTTGCTACTATAGACGATACGAAAGACTAAGATTTAGCAAAAGCGGTGCCACTTTTGCTAAATCGTAGTCTATTAGAATTATTGACCTAAAAGTGTGTCTAATTCCTGATAACTATAACAATAAGATATTCACCATTGGAGAGAGCTTTTCTATAGGAAGTTTTGCTACTAACATAACTTTTACTAATTCGTTGTCTGTTCGGTTTTATTGACCTAGCTGGGTAGCTAATTGGGTACCGAACTCCTCTCTGAATCTGAATCGGGAAAAGGCGCCGTAATAAAAAATATTTTTCTTAAAAGAGATCTATTAGTGAGTAGGTACATCTCTTAATGCTATATCTCCAAAAGTAACACTTGTCGAGGTTTCAAAAATCTTTGAACATGTTCAGCGGTTCCGGGTTAATCAGAAACTGTTAAAGCAACTGATAATTCTTTTTTCGTAATAATGAATGCTTGGAACAAACACACAGTTTCTTCTGCAGTTGCATTGACACAAAAATACCAACCACTCAGGAAAAACAGAAAGTCCGACGTCGCAAGTAAAGACTCAGAAAAAGTCTAGTAAACGGTAACCAACGTCGCATTGCAAAAATTAAAATATTATTATTTATACCATAATATTATAAAGAAGAAATATTTGTTTTTTTTTTGTATGTAAAGTATAAACTTAAAAGCTCCTGGAGCGATTTGAAATTTTTTTTCAGCAATGGCTAGCGACATTATCAGTGAGTAACATAGGCTATATTTTATCCCACGGAACGGAACCTACATGGTTGAAACTGGTGAAGTCTGGTAGCTTTTAATAATAGTCACGAGTTTTTACTGACAGCTTATTTTTACTTTGTCTCATACTGCAAGTTACTCTTTTTTTCACAAAAAAAAGAGTAACTTTAATTGACTAAACTGGTCCAAATGTCCACCTAGATGAGACCTATTTTGACTTATAGTCCACTGACTATAAGTCAAAATAGGTCTCATCTAGGTGGACATTTGGACCAGTTTAGTCAATTCTCCTTTACGAGAAATTTCGCTTCCAGTCAACGAGATGCAGCTGAATACCATTATTTTACACGAAGCGACTGCCTATCTGACCTCCACAACCCAGTTAGTACTGGGTAATACGCTACCCCCGACCGGTTGTCTTGTCAGACTTTCGGCTCACTGACTTCAGTCGCTACTGTCAAAGATCTATATAAATAGCAGTCGAGACCATCAAGGAAGAAACTCGGAAATCTTTTTAATCGACAAACAATGGAAAATAAAAAAACATTTTCCAACAACAAGATTTTTATTATACTGAGTAGATATTTATTGTTCTGACAACTATGGCATTAAACTGACTAATATTAGGTAGGTACAACATTATATCTGGGACATTAAATATTGGTTATAAGTTTACTATTTAGACATTGAACATGAATATTGAATTATTTTCTACTGATATACGGCTTCTGACAAATCGTCGTAATTGAACTCTGTTGGTTCAACCGAATCGTTTGGTGTTATTTTTAGGCAGTGCGCGGGCCGACACGACCGACTTTTCATCAAACGACGACAATCTTTTCCAGGACGCTGTGGAAACAAAGTAATGTCATTAGCAGAGTATGTGCGTAAACTGTGTAAAGGGATAATGATCGAACTCATCACGTAGGGTAGTTGAACAAAAGTAAAGCATTGAAATATGAGCTTTGAAGTCAACGCTGGTCAAGGGTTCTTTAAATCTCTGTGACTCTGCCTGTTTTACGAATTGTAATTTATATTATTATCCTAACATGGTTCTGTTTGCTCTAGCAGCTTTTTTAGGCCCTCAAAACGGAATCAGCATTACCTCAGCTAATCTGCAGCTCGTTTATGTACAGTCGAACAAGCTATTTGGTTTACATTTTACAATGTAATTTATCTACCCAAATATCATAAACCCTCTCTAATGCGTTCAAAAACCATAGGTAATGACCAGCATTACCAACCAGCAGAAATAAACGGAACTGTAATGAACTCATAACCTACTGAAAACAGTAGGTTATGAGTTTAAATTTGGAACAGGTGTCAAATTCAAGTACGTGTGCTATTCTAGTACCTATCTACATTAAATCAGATATCGATACGAAACCCCAATTCAGTATGATTTTCATTATAAATCGCACGACATTTTGATCTCGAGTGACACAAGAATAGTGACTTTGTTCGTTTGCCTATGTTTTTAAAAAAAATGACAGATATCCGAAACGCCGCCATTTCGAGCTGTCATTTGTTCGTTAGCTTTTTATATCCAGTTACGAGTAGACAAATTTTCTGATAAGTTCTTTATTTCTGTCGAAAATGAGTGGTAGTGACTCAGAAATTGACATTAACACTCCGCCAGATATCGTAAATGCAGCGACGAATGCAACAGAATAACCTGTTAGCACAAAAATCAAGGGCCAAGTAACAATGCTGGTCATTTCCCTATGGTTCCTGAACCCATCATAGAGCCCTTATGATATTTGGTTAGATAAAGAAGTGTATGCAACTATACATAATTAGGCATTACAACACTCGTGTGTGAAACCCACACTTGTGTTGTAATGCCCTTCATTATGCACAGTCGCATAAACTACTATTGTTGGTGAAACTGTAAACCAAATAGCTTGTTCGAGCGTACATCCATATTAAGTGATGTAGTATAAAGTCTCAAAGAAAGTATTCAGTATGGCTCCAGTTGATGGCGATGTTTATCCCGCACATAACTGTGCGCTGACCTTTATGATGTATGACGTAAAATTTTACTTGCATAACGACGACGCGTCGCAAACTCATGTCACACAATTTTGGAAGAGTCACTGTGATATGGCGACAGGCATAAAGCTCATATTTCAATGTTTCACGTGATGTCGAGTTGTTTCACTGTTAGATGTGCGTGTAACGTAGCTGCAACTGCGAGTGCTTAACAGAGCAAATTGTGTCGCAACTGCGGAAGTGATGTAACTTGCGTAGAAACTGCGATAGTTTACTTCCTAACCGTACGGATTCTCAGATTGTGAGTACGGTGAGCAAAATAGTAAGTTTGCAGACAGACTGAATCCTAATCAGAATAGGCGTCAACGTGATGATGATCATTTCAAATGGCAGAAAATTAGTTGAGAAAATTACTCAAAAATGTCGAGCCACGCTAACAAAACTACTCATGTAACAGTCGTAGACATTCCTTTATAATAAATGTCACACAACTGTTCGTAAATAGAAAACATAATCGATCAGCTGATTGTAAAAACAGTCTTCGTCACATTAATGTATTAACCTATATTTCAAATGCTAATACAATAAGCCAGATGAGAGAAATAACCGATAAACTTGATAAGCAAATAATCTAAACCTTACGCGCTGCAGATGAAATCAAACACACAGCAACTCGAAGATAAATACCGTTGAGACGAAGGGGGAAGGGAAAAGCAATGATCACGCGGGTATGAATGGATAATGCCAGACTGCCACTTCTACCCGCACATACGAGTAATATGGAAATGAATGACTGAAAGTAGGCATAGTGATTTGAGTTACTATTTCCTGGCTAAGGTTCTTCTTAGCTTGATTAGGTAAAATATAATTCCACATGTAACTATCTTAGCTAGTTCGCAACGATAAAAACTTCCAAGCATTGCCAATGCATAACGGTCATCGCAGCTCCTTCGTTCCATTTCTCATAAAAGCACAACAAAAACTGGGGATGGTAACTATGAAAGTAATTGGTGCTAGTATAGAAAGTTTCAAGTTTCGCAAGGGACCAGTCAATGTGACGACACTTGGGGGAGGCCTATGTCTAGCAGTGGACGTCTTTCGGCTGAGATGATGATGATGATAGAAAGTTTCGAATTTCAGCATTGATTGATTTCTTGCCGTAATTTTATATTTCAAAATAGCTTGAAGTCGCTTCGGGTCCAAGCTATGATCACGCCATCTATAATGAACTTTGACAGGCCTTCCCCATTAAAGTAACAAAACAAAAGCACATCGGGCATTTCCTTCTACAACAGATGAACATCAATAGTAAAACGACCACACTTACCACGACCAGTCTATAATTAAGTTTGATAGCGACGTCGCAATCCCCGATGCATTCGCTCCAGCCCAACCACGGCCCCGTCTCGCAGCTTACCGCCTCTACTGCTTATCAATAACATATATTTGCTAAACAACTACCAACATCCAGTAGGTATTGAGTAATTAAAGTCAACAAAGGAGTTAAGTATGCAGAAAGTACATAAAGACATCAGAAGGCACTACCGCGCATAGAACTAAAAGGTCGTTTTCATAGAGATATTTAAATTCATGAAAAAAAATGGTTGTAGTACCAACACATTCCAGCACTTAATCGCAATGAGTTTTTGTAAAATTCTGGCTTTGAAAAGCGTTGTCTCTATCATTCAAAAGATATACCATATTAACTCTGTATAAAACCTCTTTGACTGCATACCAAACTCTTTTGTCAACTGTACCATAAAACATAACATTCATTCACAGATACATGCATTATAAAGGATTACATATTTATGACATTTATAAATTGAAATAGTATATTGGAAATCGGATTCGTTATTCTTAACTCGCGAAGCAATTGATTGGTTCTGAAGATATTACATTCATTTTACGATGTATAGGGAAATTTACTACGTATGTTAATATAAAGGTGGATCCACACATTGCGAGGCATGCGCTCCGCACAGCGCACAACGCATGCCTCGCCAAGTGTGGACCTGTATATTCGTGGCGAGGCATGCGTTCCGCACGCGCGAGGGCGAGCCAACGTATGTCGGCAAATGCTTCAAGATCAAAGTGCCTCAGTACGAGCATTACGTTAGGTGTGGACGTAGCCGCGCATGCACGTTCGAGGCGCGCGCCGCGTACAATATCAACGCACGCCTCGACTGCGAAAATGAAACTGCGCTGCTTTTATAATTATTAATTAAATTATTGAAAAGAAAAGGAAAGAAAAAAGTCGTCGTCGTTGGTGGGTTAAAAAGTTCTTCCGCCTGCGTTATGAACACGGAAATAAGCTTTTCGATGATCTCTCATTTTCATTTTATTAAAATAATGATTATGTTTAGGATCCCATAATAATCTATTACTTTCGTATAATAAAACTGCTTTTCTTAACATTTCTTTGTCGTTCATAATGCGTGCGTACATCCGCAGCGAGGCGGACACAACCATCCAAACGCAACGCACTGCTCGCAATGAGCCCGCCGCCACATGGCGCACAGCGCAGAGCGCGTGTGCGGCGCACAGGCACTGTGCGTTGTGCGCCGTGCGGAGCGCATGCCTTGCCAAGTCTGCGCGCCTACTTGCCTCGAGCATTTGCTTCGCACGCGATGGCTCGACCCGAGCATATGTTGGTATAATTTGTCAACACGCACGCCTCAAGCCGAGGCATGCGTTGTGCGCCGTGCGGAGCGCATGCTCGCAATGTGTGGATCCACCTTAAGGTTCCACAGAAACACTCAAGACTTTTTATGGAATATAAATGATCTATGATAAAACCGCAACATCGAATTGAGAATACATGACGAGTTCATAAATAGCTTAAAATGGGTCCAGACATGTGTCACGCGTAATGTAACATAATATCGTGAAATGTAACACGAATTCTGTGTGTGGATGTGAACGGCACTATGGTAGGTATTAATAATAATAATAAATAAAATAAATATCGGTGGACATTAACACACAGCGCCACCTAGTGCCACACTAAGCAAAGCTTGTGTCGTGGACACTAGATAGTTGATATACTACATATATACTTTTTTGTTTGTAAATACATACTTATTATACATATAAACATCCATGACTCGGAAACAAATGTCCGTGCTCATCACACAAACATTTGCTCCTACCGGGATTCGAACCCAGGACCCTAAGAACGTAAGGCAGCGTCACTACCACTACGCCAATCGGGTCGTCTAACATGTAGTGCTCGTAGTGACGTCCACCCGGTCTGGACCCAGCTTTAATATCATACTACCGTTTATTGTCGTTTGATGATTAATCAACCAAATTTTGTTATCAAATCCAGATGCTCCAAGAATAAGAATTAATAATTAATTCCTCATAACCTCATCATCAGACAGCGTAAAGCACATAGAAACACATGAAAAGAGATTATCTACCTACGCATTGCAGACTGTGTATAAAATGAACAATTACTTGCCATATAGCGGAGGGCCATCGTTCTGGATCACTTCATTATCCTCATGGGGTGGGGTAGGCTTCAACTTTTTAATGGCCGCGGCCGCAGCATCGTTTGCAACGGTGGTAGCTGCGAAGAAAATAAACAAATTAACTGTGTCAAAGATGGACATATGGATCCCAGAACCAAGTCTGGGATCCATAATTATGTCTATGTTTGACATAGACAAACATTCAAAAGTCCAAGCTCAAGGTATACTAACGTGTAATGGAACGCAGCATCCTAGGCGCCAAACTCACCGAGCATGTACGCAACACCACACTGCCCTTTAAAACACAAAACGTTGCTCAAAAACTCGCCAAGTGGGACTGAGCTGACCATGTGTGCCGTATGCCTGACGAGCTGTGAGCCAAAATAACCACGATGTGGAGCCCTGACACTACCAGAAGGCGACGAAACCAACGACCAGTGGTCCACATTGGCCCTGGATCGTTGAATTTGGAAGTCATGGGGAGAGCCCTTTGCCCAGCAGTGGGATGACACAGGCGAACAGTAACAGTAACTCTATGTTCTTTGCTAGACCACAGGCCAGATAGGATCTAACTCATTTCTCTATGGTTGAGATTCAAGAGTCCACTATAATGAGAGTGTACTGGAGTAGACTTTGGCTGATGACGACTAAGTGCTTTGGGGATGAAAAGAAAGCCGGGGCTTAAAATATCATACACCTATAAACAAGGTCGAATTTGCTAGCAAAACTCTGCCGATGTTATGGGTATCAGTTTTTGGGTTCATCAAGCGTTTAGTGTACTTCCAGGGCAGTGTCTTAGAGGCTCAATTATAAATCTAGATCACGACTGAGTCGTTAGAGGCGGTCTGCACTATAAATTGTCAAGTGACAATGACATCACGATCATGGCTCCGTCTTCTCTAGGATCCCGCAGTAAACCTAGCAAGGCTGAGTATCGTGCACGGACGATTGATTGATTGATGAATTGATTGATTGATTGATGTACTGGTTGATGAACTGATTGATGAACTGATTGATGAACTGATTGATGAACTGATTGATGAACTGATTGATGAACTGATTGATGAACTGATTGATGAACTGATTGATGAACTGATTGATGAACTGATTGATGAACTGATTGATGAACTGATTGATGAACTGATTGATGAACTGATTGATGAACTGATTGATGAACTGATTGATGAACTGATTGATGAACTGATTGATGAACTGATTGATGAACTGATTGATGAACTGATTGATGAACTGATTGATGAACTTATAGTAGAAAGTAGTGATAGTATAAAGTGTAAGTACCTATAGTGTCTAAATACTATATTTCCTCATAAGTATAAAGTGTCTGAAACACGAAAATACTATATTTCATACTCATTATCCTTGCATATCTTTTTAGGTACAAGTTACCTAACCTTCGTGTCAACTAACTCTACAAGTAAGTATGACTTGTTTCTTACTATCGACTCTAAAAGTTGATTGGAGCGGCTGATAACTCCATAAAAATAAGCCCTTATTATATTATACTAGCTGACCCGCGCAACTTCGTTTGCGTAAGACGAACCAACAGTTCCTAAAATTAGCGCGTTCAACCAACCTAACAAACAAACTCTACAGCTTTATAATATTAGTACAGATTGAAGTCAGTAACAATATAATTTTTCTCGAATAGGTTTACATTAAACACCAAAATATTCAACTTATGTTTTTCCAAATAAGGACTCTTCCCTCGACAGCCTTACGTTACTATCCTTGGACACTCGACAATATCATACTCCAGCTAGGTCGAAAGTTCTCCTCAAGTGGCATGACATGAACCGAGACACGTTAACGCTGCATCTGCCTTCCTTCTCCAAAGTCAGACCTTCAATGGTAGTCATACTCCAGGCAGGTCAACACAATACGATGTAGATGCTGTAAACTCTTGAAAACCTATTGCAAATTCTTTTCGTCTCCAAGCCTCATTCATGAGACCTTCGATGACAGTCATATTCTAGCTATTTCTAAAGTTCTCATCAAGGTGCATTAAGTGAGCCCAATGACGATATAGTTGCTGTTTACTGTTGAGGATCTCTTGCTACTACCTTCAGTCTCCATTGTTAGACCATCGATGACAGTCATGGTCCAGCTAGGTTTAAAGTTCTTATCAAGATGCACGAAATGAGCCTTAAACACGATAGAGCAGATTGGAAGTGTTGCGGACCTCTTGTGACTGCCTTTCGTCTCCATCGTCAGACCTCCGATAGTAGTCATACTCTAGCTAGGTCTAAAGTTTATATCAAGGTGCATGAAATGAGTTGACACACGATATAGCTGCTGTAACTGATCACAGTCAAACTGCAGATGGGTCTAAAGTTGTCAAAAAGGTTTATGAAATAAGCCAAAACGATCTTTTTCTTTATTGTGTGGTTAGTGCCTAACCCGTTGTTAGAGTTTCTATGCCGCCCAAGGTCCTCTGTCTTGGCTTTACATGCCGTCGAGAAGTAACTCACAGGCATGCTGTGGTTTTCTCACGATGTCTTTCTTCACCGAAGCAAGCGATCTTTTCTTCCTTATCGTGTTGTTGCCTAATCTGGTGTCAGAGTTTTTATGCTGCCCATAGGCCTCTGATTTGGCTTAACATGCCAAATGTCTCTCAGGTATATTGGTTTCCTCACGATGTTTCAGCAAGCGATGATTATACAATACGCACATGAATGCGAACACAACTTTTTTCAATAAAAAATGGGACAAACACGCTTTTCACTAAAAATAATCATGAAAATCGGACTTCTCTGGAAAAAGTTATGCGTCATCATCATCATCATCCATAGTCCGACTTCACCGACTGCTGGGTACAGGCCTCTCTATGTTTGTGCCAAGCTCCACGCTCGTGTGCCAGTCTCATCCAGGATATTCCCGCAATGGCAACAATGTCGTCTGCTTATCTCACCGCTGGACGGCCAAAACTTCTGTTTGGATTTCTACACACAGCTTTAGTCAGGTGGACCTGACATCACCGCGCCTTGCTAGGTGTCCTGCCCTACTCCATATGAATTATCATCATTCATAATTATTTCAACCGAAAGACGTCCACTGCTGGACATGGGCCTATCAAGTGTCGCCACATTGACCGGTCTCGTGCGACTTCATCATTCGGTCATTTGAATGCCAGTATCATTCTTTCACGGAAAATCGTTACACCGTGATTCAGAAAATGGAGTCATATGAACAACGCCATTAATAGAGCACGAAGTTAAACTGCTAAATCATATGCATGGAAAGCGGTCGAACGGACACTCTACTGGCTTTGTAAATTTTTAAAGCAGGGTCATGTTGACTATTCTCTTCTTCTCTATCTGGAGCTTTTAATTCATTAGTACCATTTTGGTTTCATAGATGTCATTGCATGTATCCCTAGATCATGATGATAAATTCTCCTTAAAAACTTTAAAGTCATTTATATCTTTTGATGGAGAGCACCGATTGCAAAGAAACAAAAATCAAAACTTTCTCTAAGTTTTGCACAATAATAATTTGTGCATTAAATCAAACCACATTGGTTTTATAATTTACACGTAAAAGGGCTACGTAGAGACACACAGATACAGACGAAAATTTAGAAATAGTAGAAAAAGGGTTCTGTGTGTGATCCTTTAACAGTTTATGCGCCATATTTACAGATTTATTATTTGAAATAAATGATTCCCAAACTGTCGTTTAAGTGTTAAAAAAAATATGTATAAAACAATGATTTGGAAGTATGTAAGCTTTAAAAAAAACAAAATACTTTGTTACAAAAAGTGAAAACCGGGTGGTTTTTGAACGTGCGTATTATCGGAATTCTTACAGCATTACACAAAATCAAAAAGTACTTCATGTCTGTACTGAGGCTTGACCTTGCGACTCACTGTCCGAAAGGCGGTTGCCGTCACCGACGGGCTATTTGTTCTCGTGACAATTTGTCTAAAATAGTTATTCTTTTACAATGCATGTTATGACAGTTGTCAGTTGTCAAACAGTTGAAAACTATAGACGAAATGCAATATTGCTCAACCCCGTAAGTAATTAGCGTGATAATATACAGGGTTATTTTTTGTTTATACTAAACCCGAAAAGGGGTCATTGTACTCATCATTTTGAACAACTTTTTCTATGGGACGAACCCTGAAATCGCGAAAAAAAAATCAGCTGTTCCCTACATTTATGTTCGCATAACTCGTCAAAATGTAGGTAACAGCTGATTTTTTTTTCGCGATTTCAAGGTTCGTCCCATAGAAAAAGTTGTTCAAAATGATGAGTACAATGACCCCTTTTCGGGTTTAGTATAAACAAAAAATAAGGTTGTATAGCCTATGTCCTTCCTTGGGTTGAAATACATCTCCTTGCCGAATTTCATTATGATCCAATCAGCCGTTTTGTCGTGAAAAGGTAGCAGACAGACAGACAAACAGAGTTACTTTCGCATTTATATAATGGTATGGATTATATCAACTAAAGTTGATTCGGAGCGGCAAACAACTCCATAAAAATAAGCCCTTGTTAAATTAATAAAAAATCTCTATTTCATTTCATTATGGGTTTTAGACGAGAGCGGATTACAACTCCGAAAATAAGCCTTAAAGTTATTGACTTATCAGGTTGAGTAGTGATCATTGAATGTCAATCCTACCTGACCTAACTACGTAAGATGTCGGTGTGATTGAATGAAGTATGTACGTTTTGTGAGTGCTGTTATACTCTAACCTTACAAAATTTTTGTTCTAGACCAAAAATTTTCTCGGGGTCGATGGGGAAATATAGTATTTTCGTGTTTGAGACACTTTATACTTATGAGGAAATATAGTATTTAGACACTATAGGTACTTACACTTTATACTATCATTCATACTCATTATCCTTGCATATCTTTTTTACATCTACGTCGCGCTTTGGCAGTAGTTATTTTAGCTTGCGTTAGATTCGATCTAGAACGATGTTTTAATATTGATTTAGCTGAAATAAAAATTAATTTCTCAATATTTACTTTTTTGACATTACGTCAATTGTCAAGCTGTCAGTTACTTTTCCTCTACTTTTAATTTTCTTACTGGTTTAGGCCTATGAAGGTTTCTTTTGATTTATATAATTTAATTTAGTTTTATTAATATATTAGCTCAAATAATGTATTTTAGAGATAATTACGATTGATTACTAAATAACAGTATCTTATCTTACTTTTATAAAATTAATTAGCACGCTCTCAGAATTCTTCGAGGAAGTTTTTACTGAATAATACTGGCCGTTTTAAATACAGGCAACTCACATTTTTGATTTTAAAGTCAAATAATTCTAGAGAGAATTATAGAATTAAAATAAAACAACTGATGTGGAAAAACTGCTGATGTTTGGGTATAAAAGGGGATTTCCTGACACATTCGGCAGTCTACAACGGGATCTCATGTGAGAAACACCAGATTGACAGTCTTAAAAGTCGATGAGTTCACCCTCTAAAGGTGAACAGTGAAGATTACCTTGCCTGTCACCTGACGCGCCTCAAGCCCTGAAGCCTGAACCAAGAAGCTGATCGCCGGTCTACAGCAACTGATTGATGAACTGATTGATGAACTGATTGATGAACTGATTGATGAACTGATTGATGAACTGATTGATGAACTGATTGATGAACTGATTGATGAACTGATTGATGAACTGATTGATGAACTGATTGATGAACTGATTGATGAACTGATTGATGAACTGATTGATGAACTGATTGATGAACTGATTGATGAACTGATTGATGAACTGATTGATGAACTGATTGATGAACTGATTGATGAACTGATTGATGAACTTATTGAACGTACCATTCTCCTCAGCGGTAGTGTTGACCCTGGTGACGCAGGCGCGCAGACAATGGTCGCGGGTGCGGAAGTTGTTCCCGTTACCGCCGCAGCCGCTGAACCCGAAGGGCTCGCACGTGCGCTTGGCCCACTCGTAGAACCAGCGCTCTTCGTAGCTGCGGCAGTGGCCCACCGACATCGGCAACTTGCACACCTCTGATAACATACGGAAATATCATTGGTAATGATAAATATATAAATGATATTTGTATTCTGATACGCGAGAGGGTGGTCATCGCCGACGAGGTCGACTACGGCGAAGGTGGTGTGACGATCTGATCATGTTCACAGGGCATCGTGGCCAGAAATTGCACAGATCACAGGTTTGGAGGGAGAAAGGGGAGGCCTGGGACACAATGTAAGATACAAAAAGAAAAATGTCAGCAACGAAAGTTAAGTACCACTGTTATTCTGTTACACTGTTGGTTCAGGGTGTAAGATGTGGCAGTTGTTGGGAATAGTGTGGCGAGATAACCCTTGTTTTTGCACACCATAGTATCTAAAATGTCACAAAGTAAATAAGAGTACTGTTTTTAGCATCCCATTCATCATAATCAGCCCATAATGTTCCCACTGCTGAGACACAGGCCTCCTCTCTATGAGAAGGAATGGGCTATTATGCACCACGCGCGCCCAGTTCGGATTGTTAGATGTCACATGTCTGCGACTTTTTTGGTTCTAGAACATGCCGGTTTCCTCGCGATGTTATTATACACCGTTTTGAGAGCAGCGAAGATCAAATAAATTACACAAAGCAATGCGCCTGCCTGGGTTCGAAACCACGACTTACTGTTCGTAAGTCGAGTACATTTAATGACGCAATGTATGACAGTAATAACGTTTGATTTATGGCGACACATGTAAGGGTTTACGAGAAATCAATAAAAACTTAATGTCCAGCCAACCTGAGTTCAAGCTGGCTGATGATCTACGACCATATTCGAAAACGCTACCGTTATTGAGATTCGTAAGTGCCAGCCAGAAGTTTTATACGTAAATTCAAACTGGCTGGACACAGATTTTTGCATTTTTCTACTAAACCCCTGTACGTATCACAAAACTTTTAGCTCGATACCTGTCACAAATTTATGTGACGCCCGTTGAAATGCAAAAAGTCGTCAAAATAACTTCCGTTACCGAGATTGAGAGACCAGCGAAAAGTGGTTTTTCAAGCTGGCTGGACACGTTTTCGATCGATTATCTAAGATTGTGTAGCGTCACAAATCCTGAAATAAGGGTGTTTGCCGTCACATAAAGTGCCCTATTGACCTAGTTAAATGCGGCCTGAGCAACTATGGGCCTGAGTCACATCCATTGAATATTTATTTAATTCTGTTTTCAGCATTTCTTGTTATAACGGCAACAGAAATACACATTCTGTGAAAATGTCAACTGACTGACTATTACAGATCACGGACGGTCAACAGAAGCTTAGTAAAAGGGTCCCATTGATTCGGAATCCTAAAAAACGCAAAGCCTACCCAGCGGAGTAGTATTATTGAGGCAGCTGATGTCGTCCCCGTCGCAGAGCGCTTCTTGCTGCGTGAGGGTGAACTGGCAGCGGTCGATGTACTCCGTCACCTTGCTCTCTATTTCTGGGTCTTCATTCGTCGTGTTTTCTTGAGGATATGCCTGTACATTCATGTCAATTTTATCACAACTAGTTAATGAAAGAAATAGTGCAGAATCGTAATCTATGGAAGGAATAAAGTGTGGCTATCGGACTGTACGGCGTGACGGGTATAATATTATACTCGTTCAACGCCTGGAAAAATTAACATAGCCAATACTACAACTGCCAAAATAATGGTTTGCATGTTTCTGTAAACTAAGACTCGCCTTGCGCTACTCAGTCCCGTGAATGGCACTAATCCGCGTTGATTAGAAACTCTATTCTCTTTCAAAATGAGTTTAAACTTGCCTGTAGCTCGAAGTCAGGATTTTTGCTCGGTCGATGGCAATAGGTTAGACGACAAAAAACATCAAATAAGTACGTCAGTTAGATTATCAACAAATATTTGACCCATATTTTTCTTTCAAAAACAAAAATTTACGAAGACACGACGCTTTTAAAAATCTCAATTCGTCACGCTTTTGTATAATTTTTAGTAAGTTCTGAGGTCACGAGCTCCCACTCCCGAGTTTTGATGCGTTTTATCTTTGTCAATATTCATTGATTTACAAAAACAAAAGATACGTGTCCATTATTTTCCAATACTGTAACTGACGGACTAAATAGATTTGCCATTTTTTTTACTGTCGTCACTCCTATTGCCACTAGCGCAATGTGGGTACTCCTCTGCTTTAGTATTCGGGGATTAGAGGCGTGATGTTAGATAATATGGTATGTTAGTTACCAGCGCCTGCAGCTCCAAGAACCGCTTGCTCCACATGTCGAAGAGGCGGCGGTTCATGGCGTGCTGCACCGTCGCGTTGTGTGTCACGTACAGGATGTGGGAGCACTAATGTTAGTTACCAGCGCCTGCAGCTCCAAGAACCGCTTGCTCCACATGTCGAAGAGGCGACGGTTCATGGCGTGCTGCACCGTCGCGTTGTGTGTCACGTACAGGATGTGGGAGCACTAATGTTAGTTACCAGCGCCTGCAGCTCCAAGAACCGCTTGCTCCACATGTCGAAGAGGCGGCGGTTCATGGCGTGCTGCACCGTCGCGTTGTGTGTCACGTACAGGATGTGGGAGCACTAATGTTAGTTACCAGCGCCTGCAGCTCCAAGAACCGCTTGCTCCACATGTCGAAGAGGCGACGGTTCATGGCGTGCTGCACCGTCGCGTTGTGTGTCACGTACAGGATGTGGGAGCACTAATGTTAGTTACCAGCGCCTGCAGCTCCAAGAACCGCTTGCTCCACATGTCGAAGAGGCGGCGGTTCATGGCGTGCTGCACCGTCGCGTTGTGTGTCACGTACAGGATGTGGGAGCACTAATGTTAGTTACCAGCGCCTGCAGCTCCAAGAACCGCTTGCTCCACATGTCGAAGAGGCGACGGTTCATGGCGTGCTGCACCGTCGCGTTGTGTGTCACGTACAGGATGTGGGAGCACTAATGTTAGTTACCAGCGCCTGCAGCTCCAAGAACCGCTTGCTCCACATGTCGAAGAGGCGACGGTTCATGGCGTGCTGCACCGTCGCGTTGTGTGTCACGTACAGGATGTGGGAGCACTAATGTTAGTTACCAGCGCCTGCAGCTCCAAGAACCGCTTGCTCCACATGTCGAAGAGGCGGCGGTTCATGGCGTGCTGCACCGTCGCGTTGTGTGTCACGTACAGGATGTGGGAGCACTAATGTTAGTTACCAGCGCCTGCAGCTCCAAGAACCGCTTGCTCCACATGTCGAAGAGGCGGCGGTTCATGGCGTGCTGCACCGTCGCGTTGTGTGTCACGTACAGGATGTGGGAGCACTAATGTTAGTTACCAGCGCCTGCAGCTCCAAGAACCGCTTGCTCCACATGTCGAAGAGGCGGCAGTTCATGGCGTGCTGCACCGTCGCGTTGTGTGTCACGTACAGGATGTGGGAGCACTAATGTTAGTTACCAACGCCTGCAGCTCCAAGAACCGCTTGCTCCACATGTCGAAGAGGCGGCGGTTCATGGCGTGCTGCACCGTCGCGTTGTGTGTCACGTACAGGATGTGGGAGCACTAATGTTAGTTACCAGCGCCTGCAGCTCCAAGAACCGCTTGCTCCACATGTCGAAGAGGCGGCGGTTCATGGCGTGCTGCACCGTCGCGTTGTGTGTCACGTACAGGATGTGGGAGCACTAATGTTAGTTACCAGCGCCTGCAGCTCCAAGAACCGCTTGCTCCACATGTCGAAGAGGCGGCGGTTCATGGCGTGCTGCACCGTCGCGTTGTGTGTCACGTACAGGATGTGGGAGCACTAATGTTAGTTACCAGCGCCTGCAGCTCCAAGAACCGCTTGCTCCACATGTCGAAGAGGCGGCGGTTCATGGCGTGCTGCACCGTCGCGTTGTGTGTCACGTACAGGATGTGGGAGCACTAATGTTAGTTACCAGCGCCTGCAGCTCCAAGAACCGCTTGCTCCACATGTCGAAGAGGCGGCGGTTCATGGCGTGCTGCACCGTCGCGTTGTGTGTCACGTACAGGATGTGGGAGCACTAATGTTAGTTACCAGCGCCTGCAGCTCCAAGAACCGCTTGCTCCACATGTCGAAGAGGCGGCGGTTCATGGCGTGCTGCACCGTCGCGTTGTGTGTCACGTACAGGATGTGGGAGCACTAATGTTAGTTACCAGCGCCTGCAGCTCCAAGAACCGCTTGCTCCACATGTCGAAGAGGCGGCGGTTCATGGCGTGCTGCACCGTCGCGTTGTGTGTCACGTACAGGATGTGGGAGCACTAATGTTAGTTACCAGCGCCTGCAGCTCCAAGAACCGCTTGCTCCACATGTCGAAGAGGCGGCGGTTCATGGCGTGCTGCACCGTCGCGTTGTGTGTCACGTACAGGATGTGGGAGCACTAATGTTAGTTACCAGCGCCTGCAGCTCCAAGAACCGCTTGCTCCACATGTCGAAGAGGCGGCGGTTCATGGCGTGCTGCACCGTCGCGTTGTGTGTCACGTACAGGATGTGGGAGCACTAATGTTAGTTACCAGCGCCTGCAGCTCCAAGAACCGCTTGCTCCACATGTCGAAGAGGCGGCGGTTCATGGCGTGCTGCACCGTCGCGTTGTGTGTCACGTACAGGATGTGGGAGCACTAATGTTAGTTACCAGCGCCTGCAGCTCCAAGAACCGCTTGCTCCACATGTCGAAGAGGCGGCGGTTCATGGCGTGCTGCACCGTCGCGTTGTGTGTCACGTACAGGATGTGGGAGCACTAATGTTAGTTACCAGCGCCTGCAGCTCCAAGAACCGCTTGCTCCACATGTCGAAGAGGCGGCGGTTCATGGCGTGCTGCACCGTCGCGTTGTGTGTCACGTACAGGATGTGGGAGCACTAATGTTAGTTACCAGCGCCTGCAGCTCCAAGAACCGCTTGCTCCACATGTCGAAGAGGCGGCGGTTCATGGCGTGCTGCACCGTCGCGTTGTGTGTCACGTACAGGATGTGGGAGCACTAATGTTATTTACCAGCGCCTGCAGCTCCAAGAACCGCTTGCTCCACATGTCGAAGAGGCGGCGGTTCATGGCGTGCTGCACCGTCGCGTTGTGTGTCACGTACAGGATGTGGGAGCACTAATGTTAGTTACCAGCGCCTGCAGCTCCAAGAACCGCTTGCTCCACATGTCGAAGAGGCGACGGTTCATGGCGTGCTGCACCGTCGCGTTGTGTGTCACGTACAGGATGTGGGAGCACTAATGTTAGTTACCAGCGCCTGCAGCTCCAAGAACCGCTTGCTCCACATGTCGAAGAGGCGACGGTTCATGGCGTGCTGCACCGTCGCGTTGTGTGTCACGTACAGGATGTGGGAGCACTAATGTTAGTTACCAGCGCCTGCAGCTCCAAGAACCGCTTGCTCCACATGTCGAAGAGGCGACGGTTCATGGCGTGCTGCACCGTCGCGTTGTGTGTCACGTACAGGATGTGGGAGCACTAATGTTAGTTACCAGCGCCTGCAGCTCCAAGAACCGCTTGCTCCACATGTCGAAGAGGCGACGGTTCATGGCGTGCTGCACCGTCGCGTTGTGTGTCACGTACAGGATGTGGGAGCACTAATGTTAGTTACCAGCGCCTGCAGCTCCAAGAACCGCTTGCTCCACATGTCGAAGAGGCGACGGTTCATGGCGTGCTGCACCGTCGCGTTGTGTGTCACGTACAGGATGTGGGAGCACTAATGTTAGTTACCAGCGCCTGCAGCTCCAAGAACCGCTTGCTCCACATGTCGAAGAGGCGACGGTTCATGGCGTGCTGCACCGTCGCGTTGTGTGTCACGTACAGGATGTGGGAGCACTAATGTTAGTTACCAGCGCCTGCAGCTCCAAGAACCGCTTGCTCCACATGTCGAAGAGGCGACGGTTCATGGCGTGCTGCACCGTCGCGTTGTGTGTCACGTACAGGATGTGGGAGCACTAATGTTAGTTACCAGCGCCTGCAGCTCCAAGAACCGCTTGCTCCACATGTCGAAGAGGCGACGGTTCATGGCGTGCTGCACCGTCGCGTTGTGTGTCACGTACAGGATGTGGGAGCACTAATGTTAGTTACCAGCGCCTGCAGCTCCAAGAACCGCTTGCTCCACATGTCGAAGAGGCGACGGTTCATGGCGTGCTGCACCGTCGCGTTGTGTGTCACGTACAGGATGTGGGAGCACTAATGTTAGTTACCAGCGCCTGCAGCTCCAAGAACCGCTTGCTCCACATGTCGAAGAGGCGACGGTTCATGGCGTGCTGCACCGTCGCGTTGTGTGTCACGTACAGGATGTGGGAGCACTAATGTTAGTTACCAGCGCCTGCAGCTCCAAGAACCGCTTGCTCCACATGTCGAAGAGGCGACGGTTCATGGCGTGCTGCACCGTCGCGTTGTGTGTCACGTACAGGATGTGGGAGCACTAATGTTAGTTACCAGCGCCTGCAGCTCCAAGAACCGCTTGCTCCACATGTCGAAGAGGCGACGGTTCATGGCGTGCTGCACCGTCGCGTTGTGTGTCACGTACAGGATGTGGGAGCACTAATGTTAGTTACCAGCGCCTGCAGCTCCAAGAACCGCTTGCTCCACATGTCGAAGAGGCGACGGTTCATGGCGTGCTGCACCGTCGCGTTGTGTGTCACGTACAGGATGTGGGAGCACTAATGTTAGTTACCAGCGCCTGCAGCTCCAAGAACCGCTTGCTCCACATGTCGAAGAGGCGACGGTTCATGGCGTGCTGCACCGTCGCGTTGTGTGTCACGTACAGGATGTGGGAGCACTAATGTTAGTTACCAGCGCCTGCAGCTCCAAGAACCGCTTGCTCCACATGTCGAAGAGGCGACGGTTCATGGCGTGCTGCACCGTCGCGTTGTGTGTCACGTACAGGATGTGGGAGCACTAATGTTAGTTACCAGCGCCTGCAGCTCCAAGAACCGCTTGCTCCACATGTCGAAGAGGCGACGGTTCATGGCGTGCTGCACCGTCGCGTTGTGTGTCACGTACAGGATGTGGGAGCACTAATGTTAGTTACCAGCGCCTGCAGCTCCAAGAACCGCTTGCTCCACATGTCGAAGAGGCGACGGTTCATGGCGTGCTGCACCGTCGCGTTGTGTGTCACGTACAGGATGTGGGAGCACTAATGTTAGTTACCAGCGCCTGCAGCTCCAAGAACCGCTTGCTCCACATGTCGAAGAGGCGACGGTTCATGGCGTGCTGCACCGTCGCGTTGTGTGTCACGTACAGGATGTGGGAGCACTAATGTTAGTTACCAGCGCCTGCAGCTCCAAGAACCGCTTGCTCCACATGTCGAAGAGGCGACGGTTCATGGCGTGCTGCACCGTCGCGTTGTGTGTCACGTACAGGATGTGGGAGCACTAATGTTAGTTACCAGCGCCTGCAGCTCCAAGAACCGCTTGCTCCACATGTCGAAGAGGCGACGGTTCATGGCGTGCTGCACCGTCGCGTTGTGTGTCACGTACAGGATGTGGGAGCACTAATGTTAGTTACCAGCGCCTGCAGCTCCAAGAACCGCTTGCTCCACATGTCGAAGAGGCGACGGTTCATGGCGTGCTGCACCGTCGCGTTGTGTGTCACGTACAGGATGTGGGAGCACTAATGTTAGTTACCAGCGCCTGCAGCTCCAAGAACCGCTTGCTCCACATGTCGAAGAGGCGGCGGTTCATGGCGTGCTGCACCGTCGCGTTGTGTGTCACGTACAGGATGTGGGAGCACTAATGTTAGTTACCAGCGCCTGCAGCTCCAAGAACCGCTTGCTCCACATGTCGAAGAGGCGACGGTTCATGGCGTGCTGCACCGTCGCGTTGTGTGTCACGTACAGGCGCGTGCGCAGGCGCCGCCCGCGTCCGCAGCGCGCCGAGCACGGGGACCACGGGCCCCACGCCGTCACGTGGCAGTCGCCGCGAGGTGTTTCCTAATGTTACACATATATGACATAGTCAAAGGCTGGTTCCAGAACCGAAAAAAAATCGGTGACGAGAAAAGAGGCACCGACGAATTTCACTGGCTGAAATCTACATTGCGGCTTTCTGTGGCTAGTGTTTTACGTGTCTCTGCATCGCACCGCTCGTGTCCATTTTGGTGCAAACCGAGTTTCAGGCCTGTATCCTAAACCATTACTTTAATGAATATTTTAAATTAATAAATTTAAAATATTTGATACTAGCTTCTGCCAGCGGCTTCGCCCGCGTGAAGTTTGAAATTATCCCACGGGATCTTATTACCGGGATAAAAAGTATCCTATGTGTTAATCCAGGTAATAAACTATCTGTGTGCTAAATTTGATCCAAATCCGTTCAGTAGTTTTTGCGTGAAAGAGTAACAAACATACATCCTCACAAACTTTCGCATTTATAATATTAGTAGGAAGTAGGATAATAATGAAGGGTTATACCACAAAGAACCAGTCAAATGCGCTTATGTTTGATTTCGGTGGGGGCCTGAAACAATATAAAGTTTTGTTTAAGTACGATGAACTTTAAAATTATCCATTTTTAGCAACAAGCTCAGTGACTACACACTCGGAAAACGCAGATGAAACGCATTGTTTCAATAAAGAGCAAAATGAACTCCGTCCACCGATAGCTTACTTCTGGCAGGGCCCCATCTCACAAGGCATGGCCTGGCTCAGCACGGTCCGGGCGCGGTATCCGATGTGGCAGCGTTTGTACGCGCGCGGCGCGACGTACTGGCGCACGCGCGCGCGCACGCCGCACCCCTCGCAAGCGGACCACGCCGACCACGCGGACACGGCACATGGGCCTGTGGACTCCGCCGGATCCGGCTCGTATGCGGATGGCGCTCTGAATCATACGTGAGAGTTTGGCTTTGGCTCGTTAGCTGCGAAAAATCTAGTCTTTTATTGAAACTTGGTTGAAAATCAGATTTTCATTGAACGCTATCAACCGTCATAAGATATTCCCCTTTGCCACTTCCCTGAGTTTTAACTGGGGAAAAAAGTGGCGTTACAAACATTCCAGCAACACATTTGAGGTCAGCGGAGTCAAACCTGTTTTAAAACAATGTTTGAGTTACTTTAAAGTGCAAGTCTAGATCTAGTCGAGTGATAGACTAGAGTCTAGCCAATTGCAGACATTGTGTAGTGACTAGACAATGCATTTATCCCAACTGCGATAGGGAACAAAAATTTATAAATAAAACATCAAAACCAAAAAAACGAATCAAATCCAAAAAAACGCACTAAATCCAAAAGCAACCGGACGAATATGTTTTCAATAAGCGCCACCATCAAAGGATCATGAAAGTGTCTTTAAAATACTTACCTGCAATGCATCCTCGGACCATGGCATCTGCGGTAATCAGTGAGTGCCACTCTACAGGCCTCTGCGTAGGCTCTAGTAGGAAACATGTACTGCCGCTGGCGGGTCGCACGGCCTGGGCCGCATGACACGCTGCAGGGGCCCCAGGCCCCCCACGCGTGCACGGCGCAGGCCCCGCCGGCCGGCACGGGCCCGTGCGAGCTGTGTGAGCCGTGCTTCTGTTCCGGGACGCGGTCTTGCTCTCCTTCTGACACCGCATAATACGATTAACCGAAATGTAGACTAAAATGTTCTCAGCAAAAAAACGGTGTTTCGAAAGCTCAAATGACGAGGTGCTGAGAATTAGCAGAATAACAAATCCTGAACTCGTGCTCTGCCTTGTAAGTCAAAACTGCAATTTCTAATACTTGGTCTCATGTAAATAAAATTATAAAATACTAGCTTCTGCCAGCGGCTTCGCCCGCGTGATGTTTGAAATTGTCCCACGGGATCTTACTACCGAGATAAAAAGTATCCTATGTGTTAATCCAGGTTATAAACCATCTGTGTGCAAAATTTCATCCAAATCCGTTCAGTAGTTTTTGCGTGAAAGAGTAACAAACATCCATACATACATCCATACTTACAAACTTTCGCATTTATAATATTAGTAGGACTAGCTGACCCACACAACTTCGTCTGCGTCACATAAGAGAGAAAAAAAAAGAAAAAAAAAGTTGCAACATTTTTCATTCCTGCTCCGCTCTTAATAATCGTAGCGTGCTGTTATATAGCCTAAAGCCTTCCTCGATAAATGGACTATCCAACACAAACATATTTTTTCAATTCGTGTCGGTAGTTCCTGATATTAGCGCGTTCAACCAAACAAACAGAGTCTTCTGGTTTATAATATTAGTATAGATATTAAGTGTATTGAATGGTATATTTCCAGTTTTCTTTTTCGACAGCTAGTTAGGATAGCACTTGACATACACAGCAGTTAGTGACTATTGTATCAGTCAAGTACTAGCCTAAAACCATTCAGATCGACACAAAATAAAAGTAAACCTATGTCTAATGAAACAAGCCACATTACCGGTGCCGTCGCAGCTCTTCTCATAGAGCCGTAGCCGCGTGAGTCTGAGCCGGGCGAAGGGCCGCATCTCCCCGGACGTGCTGTAGAACGGGGAGCGCGCGTCGCGGGGCCAGTCCGGCCGCAGTGCGCGCACCGGTGTCGCCGGCATTGTGGGGTTGCGGTGCGACTGACCGTGGGATTATGGATCAATATAGTGTTCATAGTTTCATATTGAACACCTCATTACAAAATATCATCATTAGCCATTCGTTTTCCACTACGAGACAAAGGCAATCTTCCCTCTTACCTCCTATTCATAGCTGTTTGTGGACAATCTCGGACAGAAAAGATCGAGTTCGACCTTCTAGGTTTTCAAAAAGTGACGTTATTTTAGCCGATAGCTCTTTCTGGTCGGGTGTAGAAAATATATCTCAATATAGCACTTAGTTCCTGGTCTACTGATTGTAGGTTTATACTACGTGCTATTTTAAGATTCTTAATGCTATGTAGTAAAGTAGCTTATTCAAAACTCACCGTATAGCTAACACCATTATCAGTTCCAGCGTCATACGGATACAAGGGTATAGTAGCCGATCTGCTCCAAGTACAGTTAGCATTGCACAGTTCTAAAGCTGAGACCCCAACGATCCAGTCAGGAGAGGGCGCTAATTTCGCAGCCAATGACATCAAGTGATGCTTCGCGTCAACTCGGAAGACCGCGAATGTATTCGGGATGCCGGCCCCGCCTACTTGCTGCCAGGATATGCCACGCGCCTTGATTATTGTCCTGATGTGGTCACTCTGGAAACAGCCATATTTTCAGGAAACATTCATTTCAAAGTTTTTTTGCAAGCCTTAAAGGCAGCCGCTACATGGACATATGTAGCTTTTGCCTTTTTGGCTTGCCTGACATCAATTAGACCTAACTCCATATTTTTGGTATAAACCAAAATATGTGGAAAAACAATAGAACTATGAAAAATATGTTTACTAGCAAATATTTCACCATAGTACTGAAGACCTCCGAAGCTAACACAAGAAGGTAGTATTTCCATAAATATCAACAGTAAGTTCGGCGGCATTTGCGCTGATGACTCAATGTACCCTACATAAGGAATACCTACTTCATAATGTTCACACAGCTGAGCCGCCTCTACGTGATGGAGCGGCGTGGTCTGCTTCATCTCACAGAGTGTTTTTGGAGTTTTGTGCGAGTGGTTTTCACACTACTCCTATTTTGCCACTTACCTCTGCCTTAAGTTCTTTCTCCAGTGCCACCGTCGTGCCATCGTCAGCCAGTCGCCTGACTCCCGGGCTGGCCACGCGACCTTCCTGCCACACTCGGAACTGAGCGGTGTGCGACGCCCCGATAACGTCACCGAAGTGCGCGTGAGCGCTCTCTGGTGGGAACTCGCGGGGGTGTGTGTTGCGAGACCATAGGCATTCGAAGGTTACCTGTTTAACGTTTAATTTTCGCTATAATATAATTTATGGGTAAGATCTTTTGCTGTCGAAGTCAAACATTCCATCTCTCTCACTCCATCTTCCTCAAGTTAGCCTGATTTGACCAATCTGAGGTCGTCAATCTTGCTAATTGATTATGTACTAATAATTTTTCTTCCACTGGGGCTAAGTGAGAGTGCGGTGCCTCTGATCAGACTATTTCCACTTGCGTAAGAGTCCGTTTACTTACTCACCTTTGATGATTAGTATATGCTACTGATGCCCTTATCACGTTGGACACCTCTATGACCTCTTACAATCTAAAGTACACAAAAAGCATCAGGAGGAGACCACCCCTAATCCACGCACCTCATACTTGGCCTCATCGCAGGCGCAGCAAGGCTCTGTTATCGGCGGAAGCTTAGCGGAGTAGTGCGGAGCCCTGGGCGCGGCACACAGCTCGCGTGCCAGCACCGACCAGCCCCCACCGCCGCCGCTCACGCCCGGGTACGGGCCGGCGCGCGCACACACACGCACACACACCTCACCGACCGGACCCATGCCGGAAGACGATGGTGCGTTCCATATCACCTGGGCCACGTCATGACAAGAAATCAGCACACTATCATATACACATATGAAGAGGGTCCCAGTTCGGAGAAGCAGGTACGGTCCCATACGTTCCGTGTGGGGTCGCTCATAAAATAACAGGCGCATAAAACGATAAAATGTCAACACAATTCGGGACCGTAAAACCTGTGCCTATCTTTATGCAAGCACCCTTTACCAATACTTAAGTCTGATTAAAACTTTAAAATAAAGCAAAAAGCAAGATAAGCACACAAAAAAAAACACACACAAAAACAAAAAAAATACAAACAAACAACAAACCACAATAAACACACAACAAACAAACAACACAAAAAACTTTTTTGCAAAAAATAAAACCGACTTCAAAAAAAAAACAAAAAAGTGAAAAATAACTTAAGCTTCTGAAGTCGGTGACCTTTGTTTGATTGCTTTAGTTTTTTTGTCACCGACTTCAGAAGCTTAAGTTATTTTTCACTTTTTTGTTTTTTTTTTGAAGTCGGTTTTATTTTTTGCAAAAAAGTTTTTATTTTTCACTTTTTAGTGGTTCACATGTGCTTGATAAACATGGAAAGTGCATACCGTTACAATTACAGCAAGCCCAAACACGACTAGGACACATTGTCTCATTATGGAGTTCCGTGACTCCTGGCTTCATCATCAGATCTGATGGTAGAATGGTTCTTATCGAACGCAAATGCTTCACTTGTTGTAGAAAATACCAAAATCGCAACACGTTTTCATATAAAATTTGAAGAGTTCCCTCGATTTCGCCAAGATTCCATCATCAGATCCCGACTTGGTGGCTAGGGGACCATTTGGAAAGAATACCCTTTCCAACAAAAAAAGAATTTTCCAAATCGGTTGGCAAGCGACGGAGTTATGCCCGAACAAACATAAAAAAAAAAAAAAAAAAAAAAAAAAAATAGAAACATCCGAATTGAGAACCTCCTCCTTTTTTAGAAGTCGGTTAAAAACAACAACCACAACAACAAACACTACAATAAACTTCATATTCAAAAATTCCAAAATAAAAAAAAATTGTAACTTTACAAAAAAAACTGTACATCATTCATCATCATCATCATTTCAGCCGAAAGATGTCCACTGCTGGACATAGCTTAGGCGTCCCCAAGTGTCGCCACATTGGCCGGTCCCGTGCGACTCGCATCCAACGGATTCCTGCAACCTTCACCAGATCATCGGTCCACCTAGTGGGAGGTCTTCCAACGCATCGTCTTCCGGTGCGCGGACACCAATCTACAACTGTTCGGCCCCATCGGCCATCCGTTCTGCAAGCAATATTGTGCCCTGCCCACTGCCACTAGTTTCATAATTCTTCGGGTTACGTCGCACATTTATGTCAAATAATTATATTTTTGTTACCTTTTAAAACCTTTTTTATTTTATGTAACCAGTGAGACACGCGTCACCAAGACGAATCTAACGACGATAAATTTTGCTAATCGGTTCATCCTTTAGCTGTTACGAGGACACAATAGAACGGATGGATGATTACATACATACAAGTGCGCGAAAAATATTCCTTCTGGGTCAGTCGGGTACAAACAAGACTTCCTCATCACTTCTCAGCGATAACTTAGCTGGGATATAAAAATATGGTATGACAATCTCCCCAGCAGTAGCAATTTACAAAAGCTTCAATCGTATAAACTCTACCATCATGCGAAGAGAAAATGAATACTTACTTTGAGGCAAAACACGAGCAAAAGGGACTGGTAAATTTTTAAATCTTTCACAACCCATCTCAATCCGACGTAAAATATTCATAGGCTACTCATAAGAGGCAGCTATCCCATTATCACTTATTCAACCGGTCATATTTTGTTACTTACAGTAAAACGGGGCTCTTGGGGTTTTTGTTGGCAATTTGGTACCATATACGTACCTTTACCTAATTAATGTTATTCTTATTCTTTATTGCACACAAAAATAACAAAGAAAAATACACACAAAATTAGAATATAGCTTTTTTGATCAGGAATTTCTCAGACGCAGCCAATCAAAGTGTTGCTAGATTTTGTAAAGTAACTTCTAGCATACACCAACTGACAGTTATCGACATTTTATGTTCAAACTTTTGGGTCATCCCAAATAGCCACCAAACCTAAATAGACCCGTTTTACGGTACCAGTCAAAATATATATATATGTACCCACCTGAACTTCAGTTTTGGGATGAGAAGTAGCGTTATCGACAGCCGGTGAGCAGACTTCTTGTATCTTCGCCTGTGCATCATACGCCTGGAACGTGCCCAGCGTCAGATTCGACGCCTCTGTTACATTCGGCGTGCTTCCCGACTTATCAGTCTTGGACTGCTCCAGTTTTACCTCCACCCATATCTTGAAGCCTATGAAAGGTGTCGGCCCTTGCCCACTGTCTATACCTTGAAGTGATACTATAAACAAACAATTACAATTCACGTTTCGATCTTAATACAGCTTTAGTTAGATTGCTAGCTAATTTATAACGGTCTTGCTCGATTTTAAGTCTCATTGCATGCTGCTGCCAGAATCTATTTTGCTCTTTATGTAATAGAATATAGTCACTATACTACGTGCCTCATATTAGGACTGTAGTAATTAATATCTAGGTAAGTATTAGTAAGTACTTCTCAGTGGGGGACTAACCACGATGCGGAAGGGACGGGCCGCCTCTGGACTGGACCCAAGGGGCCTTCAAAGTTCTTTTGATCAACAAGGCAAAACATAATAATATGTTCAGTACTTTCCTTACTTTTTAAGAGGCAGTTTGGAGTTGGAGACCCCGAAAATGATTTAAAAATAGTTTAATATGACAAAATCAAATAAAAACTTACCTAACCCATACGAGGCGGAATGCAAAAAAAATCGCTCTTTCTTTCTGCAATCTCTTAGTTTAAGTGTATTTTTAAAGGGCTTGGAAGATTTTTTATGAAGCCTGGCTGGCCTAACTTCCGCCATTTTTTCTTTCAATGTTACGGCCACGTATAAAACCTATGTACATTCATCGATAACTGACAAACAAGTTTTGTGTGAAACAAAATTAGCTAAAGTGTCTCTCGTTCGTACCGTACCTACATACAAAGACCTGAATAATAAGCTTTAAAATAAAAATACATTAAATTCTAAGACATTCAGATTTAGTCCGCCACTCGTACTTACAACCTATTTATGAAACCTCTGTATATGAATATGATACAGTCCTCAATGTGCATAGGTACTCTACAAGTATACTATATGTCGAGTAAAATCTATTAGGCAGCCTTTCTGATAGACACTTATTAGAGCCTTTCTCAAAATCTACATAAAAAAACTTTGAACTACAAAATGTCAATCCCTCATAACAGCAGCTATTCCCCTTTCCTGCCGGTGCTATAACTGGGAAGAAGTGGCGCTATTGACACCCAAGCAACACTCCATGAAATTCAGTGAAGCTACGTCGTTATCTGTAGGTAGCCACATTATTAGCAGTAATGGGCACTGAAATTAGACGCTTCACTTTAGTTCGTTTTAGTTTCATATCGCGTTAACTTTTGATTATTTTTTAACCAACTTCCAAAAGGAGGTTATCAATTCGTCTGAATTTTATTTTCACGTTTTCCTTCGCACTCGATGTGAAAGACCAAAATGAAGCACCTGATTTCGGAATTACGAACACATGTCGCACAATAACACATACCAGTGTAAAGTTCTCCCGGTAGGAACAGGTCGGGTTCTCCAGAGACACCGATGCGGTAATGCTCGTCAGCGGGAGGAGCGTGCGGCGGTGCACGTTCACATTGCGGCGCGGGCGCGGGAGTCCCCGCTGCCACGCATGCCACCAGCGTTGCTATGAAACTACGCACTTATTAGGGAATGAGCACAATTCACACTTAACAACGCAGAATCAGCTTGGGCAGATCCCGCTCTACACTAACGGCGCAGCATCGAATCGTCCGAATCAATGAGGCGAATGACGTCTTTTTCGCTTTTATTGCATACCCACAGAGCTTTTCCAACCCAAGCCGATTCTGTCTCGATAACTGCCGAGTCAACATGCACGCATAGCATGACCACCGTAGAAAGGGGTTTTTTTTCGAAAAAAGAATCGGCAATGTTTTTGTTCATCACTCATTTGTCGATTCAAGTCACAACCCTACCAATCTACCCTAGCACTACACTAGGGCACAATAATCATAAGTTATGTTGTATTTCTCTGAATATAAGTTATTACAGGCACTGGTTGATTATAAGCACAATATTAAATAGATAAAGGAGTTAGGAGGGTCCTCAATAAACAGATTACCCAATAGTCCCCAAGTTTCGTTAAGCTATCATATCAGCCTGATATTATAGTTTTCGTTATATTTGCAAATCTACTGCACGCTTTAACCGGCCGCTATGAAATGTAGGACTAAGGTTCTTGTTCACCGAAAAGATAACAGTCTGATTACCTAAAAACAGCTGTCACTGTGACATTTTACCATACAAAAATGTGTTTTAAACAGCTGTTTTAGATAATCAGACCGTCATCTTTTTGGTGAACATGGACCTAAGAATGCAGTTCTTGACATGGATACGGACCGTCTAAAGTGCCGTCTTTCCGACCGATACATTCAAATGTATCACGTGCCATATTAATAGACCACTTAAAATACCATCGGAGGAAGAAAGAAGGCCTATGAGGGAAGTAAGAAGCACTTTGGTTGGTGGTTGGTGGCACTCTTTAGAGATAGAAGATGGGTAGTGTTTTAGGTTGTTGTGGGGAATAAAGATTTGGAATCTTTAAATAGAGAACCAACACAATGTAAACTGCATCACTTACACCTAAATGTTGTAACAGATCTTACTATGAAATGTGGTGTGTATGTTGCAACCAGAGATCATAGTTGCAACTTTGCTACACAAAACAAATATTTAACCAGTTGTAGTAGGTACATAATATACTTTCTAACAACCGTTAATGTTTCTCTATTATTGGACTCGTTCGTAGGAAGTATCAGACTTCTCAACGTACTTATTTGCCATACTAAATTGCCATTGCCATTTAACAAAGAATGCAACATAGTCAAACATTTGATAACAAAGGTCCCAATGAAAGGGCAATTCTTATTTAAAATAAAAAGAATAAATAGCACTTTTACGCATGTGCACCCGAGACCCACCCGTACAAAAGTGCAATCAATCGATCTGCCAATTCAACATTCATACGCGGAAAATGTATTTCGATACCTGGACCTTTTGTCATAACTCAACAAAGAGAGGTAAAAAATCGCGAACCGAATCCATTATCCCTACCTAACTAGTCATTAAAAACCGAAATATATGATATTATATCAATTAAATAAATATTAAACTGAGTTAATGAACGATACCTACACTATTTCCATTTTTCGCGATTATTTTCGTGGAGCGGAATCGTCCGGCGCGCGACAAGCGGCCGCCCTGTATTCCCGCCCTGCGAGAGCCAACTGAGGTGGCGCCGGGACCCCACTACATAGACAGGGAGTTACGACCTTTCGCTCCTACCCTTCCCAGCGGCAGTAGGAGAGCTAGCTTACCCAATAATTGCTGGTAATTGATTTCCAACGCGCGTGTCCGTGGGCCGCGGATGCGCTCGTGTACCGTCGGCCATCGTGCAGGCCATCAATCAATGCTGCACTGCCGTCATATACAACTTGTATTGATGTTGTTACAGAGTAGGTACGGTGAACGGGCGAATGATACTGAATTTTATTAGGAAAGGATCGTTTGGTAAATAATTGTTTAAGAGTCTTGAACCGAATAATTCATAGGCGGTTCTTAGTTTTTAACCGACTTCCAAAAAGGAGGAGGTTCTCTATTCGACTGTATGTATTTTTTTTTTTTTTATGTATGTTCACCGATTACTCGAAGACGCCTGAACCGATTTGAAAAATTCTTTTTTTGTTTGAAAGGGTATACTTCCAAGTTGGTCCCATAGCCACCAAATTGGGATCTGATGATGGAATCTTGGCGAAATCGAGGGAACTCTTCAAATTTTATCTGAAAACGTGTTGCGATTTTGGTATTTTCTACAACAAGTGAAGCATTTGCGTTTGATAAGAACCATTCTACCATCAGATCTGATGATGAAGCCAAGAGTCACGGAACTCCATAATGAGACAATGTACCATAGTCGTGTTTGGGCTTGTTGTAATTGTAACGGTATGCACTTTCCATGTATCAAGCACCTGTGAACCACTAAAAAGTGAAAAATAAAAACTTTTTTGCAAAAAATAAAACCGACTTCAAAAAAAACAAAAAAGTGAAAAATAACTTTAGCTTCTGAAGTCGGTGACAAAATAACTAAAGCAATCAAACAAAGGTCACCGACTTCAGAAGCTAAAGTTATTTTTCACTTTTTTGTTTTTTTTGAAGTCGGTTTTATTTTTTGCAAAAAAGGTTTTGTTTCTTTATTATTCGCCTGCAATTCGGACTATAACGGGCAAAATACGATAAACTAAAAAAAAGAGCCCATGTTTTCGGAGAATACTAATAAGACATTATTTTCTATTATAAAACATAACATAACTTCATGCTTGTAATCCTCGAAAGGTAAAGCAGAGGTGAACCTCATAGTAGGACACCCACATTATTATTATTCGTTATTATTTCTAGAATTAAAGCTCTTTACTGTAAATGTCGCAGGCAAATCGTAGACACATAATGGCGCGCCGGATTGTAAAACGTCGCCGTTATGTAATGCCGGATTCAATACGGCTGAAATTAAGTACCTACGCCGCATTGAATCAGCACTTCGCGTTCGTCAAAGCGGCGTAAACCCTGCAGACAGAAATAGGAGCACCGCATAGCGAGGCTACATCTAATACGCCGTATTTTCAGAATTCTCAGTATTTTATTCGGTCATTTTACAATACGGCTAAACGTCGGGCGCCGTTTTGTTGAAACATCGCCACTACAATCCGGCTGAACGTGACGACGCCGCATTACATAACGGCGACGTTTTACAATCCGTCGCGCGCCATTATGTAATACGGCGTGTTTGACGAATTGGCTACGACACAAATATATACACGTAAGCAGGATAACTAATGTTAGACTATAAATACAAACAAATTATTATGCTTTCTAAATAGATTTTATTTCATTTTAAATAAATATGAAATATTATAATTGTAATAACATTACATTAATAAACATAATATTATAAAACACATTGGTGATAATAAAATATTAATTTAATAGGTACTCTACGTATTTACTGACTTATAACTACGAAGTACTGAGTTATTATATCGAAAATTTCTAATTCCAAATGATTAAAGTCAAATAAAGCTTCTTAATATATTTTAGAACATTTCGTCGATGTTAGGTATTTATTTTGCGAATCCATTTAGTATTCTTTTACATAATATCATATGCGTAATATAATGGGCTACATTGCACTAAGATTATAAATAAATACTTTGGTAATTTAAGTTATACAAACTGTAATAATATTCTACTTAGTACTAATGGCACAAAATATGACATAATAACTTAGGCCACTAGAGGTCCCTACGTTAGCTTGTCACAACATACTTTTAATAGGATTCTATCATTTTTTACTAAAAATTTGCAAAATATACCTACCTCGTAACTTTGCGTTATGGACCATATTATATAAAATATACTTATAGAAAATTCTTCTAATTTCAATAAAGCACCCCCTTCCCCTTAAAACAAAAAGTCACAAACTGCAATTGATTAAACATTCAATCGAGATCATAGGATGGCAGTAGATATAAAAATAAACTTTATTGACAAGTGATTACTCACTTATTATCAGTGTAACACTGGCTGTACCAGAAGTTCCTGTTGCTCAAGAGCCAGTAACCAAAAGTTATATATGACTACTTACCACCTTAGGACCAGGTGATCGTCGAATTTACATTGCTAATATTAGTAGTTAGAGTACATAATACGTGATTTCTGATTGATTAAGGCTAGTCTGACAATAATTAAAGCCCATTCCACTCAATCCTTATTTTGATATTTTATATCTTCATCATCTTCCCATCTAAACACATGTCAGCTTTCACTTATTCTTAAAGAAATTAGACTACACTATGAGCTATCGCTCAAATTACAATAAAAATATTTTCCATAAACTGTTTTAAAATACTACTCACTATTGAATGTAAATTAAAGATCAAAATACTACCTAACGCTATAATCCTGAATTCCTAATAAATGTCTAATTTAATCGAATCAATCTAATTGGAAGTAATTTTAACCCATTTATTATAAGTTTTCCACTCACTTTGGCCGTTCAACAATGAATTTAGAAATTTAGAGATCTTTCGTAAATGCATTTCGGTTTTCACTCAAGAAAATGAACAATTTTTCATCATCGTTTGTCATTTGAGAACGAAATACGAATACAATCCGAACTTTTTACACAATCCGAATCAACGGTAAGGTTCGGTCATGATGACGTCACTATCCTTCTGATATTCCCTTTAAAGTGTGTATCAAAGATATGACAAGGTACCGCAATAGAACTCCTCAAGTTGTCTCACTTCCTTAGGACTGCGGTCTATTGGGTAGGTTCTCCCTCAGCTCTAGAACGTGCTCGACGGCTTGCGGCCGGCCGTCCGGTCCGATGCGCGCCGGCTTCACCACACCGTCCGTGACCATCTTGTCAAATAGATTCACCAGTTTCATCGCCTCATACTCTTTCTGTAAATAATAAAGTTTTGTGTGTAAAATGAATGCAAGTAGGTATATTGTGTGACTAATAGGATTACTTGTTAGTGCCTAGCATTGGCAAATGAGGACATTGTTACTACACAATGTGGCTAATCAGACTTATTGCTTTACTAGCTGTACCCGGCATGCGTTGCAATGCATTTTTTCCTACCTACCTACTACCTACGTACCTACCTGTCTACTTCTCACCGTTTAAACCTTCCCTGGACTACGACAAACATTTTAAAACCAAAATCAGCTCAATCGGCCCAGTCGTTCTCGAGTTTTAATCAGACTAACGAACAACAATTCATTTTTATTTATATAGATAGATAGATTTAGTTTGTGACTCTGATCACCAATACTCATTACCCGATTTGGCCTTTATTTACCCATTTAAATAAATTGGTAAATAACGCTTTGAGAGATATACTCTTTTCTCAAAAAGACAAAACAAAATACCCTTTATTTATTCTGGTATTCAGCTCACCTGTTCATCAGTCATACCCTCGAAGGGGTTGATGCGGGGTGGTCGCGTGCACCCCACGACGGGGTCAATGTTCGGCTGGGCCTCCAAGTACTCCTCCGTGTCGGAGTCATCACTGCTGGAGGAGTAGTCGCCGCTGCGCCCGCCGCTTAGCAGCCCCTTCTGCGCGAGGTGCCCTGCCGCGTTGCCGAAACCGGTGTATTTCACCATGCGACCCACTAAAAATATTAATGACTTATTAATTAGCTACTTACTGACGATATTATAGCGTCCGACTCATAATTTATTAAAAAAAAAAAAACATTTTGCAATACCTACTTAAATTTTATATCGCTTTCGCGTCTCTGTTCTAAAAGTACAGATGCAATGTAGAAAAAAAACGCTTGGTGTTACAATAATTGGTAAATCAAAATAATCTTCTCACCCTTTTCCTTGCACAAGATAAAAAGAAATTCCGCAACCAAATCCCTGACGGATGTGACAGGAGTAGTCAGGAGCCTGCACAACTGGTTCCTCAAATGGTTCCCTTGTTCCGGCGGAAGGGACACGTCACGCAATGGAGGCAGTACCACTTGACGGAGGTATTTCCTTTGAGAACGACACCCACGGGAGCTCTTGTTCAAAACTGTCAGGATGGGGGACAGATTTTCACGCTGAGTCTTAGGGCCCTGAAATGGTCGAGCACAGAATTAATCAATAGGGTGTAGAACTATTTCTGGATGACTTGTTTTTGTTTTGATAAGCAGTTTTTTTTGGATGGGAAATCATCAAATGACTCCTACCACTCGGGGCGGAGCGGAAGGGAGTCTTTTAATGACTGAAACCCATCCATGTTCCTTAGTTGCCCTTTATGTTCCGGGGCCACGGTATCTCTTTCGAACAGTCCCGCAGCCCCGGCAGGCTTCGGCCCTTGTGAGCCCCTTCATTATGCATCTCTTTTTGAGGCGCGCGTGGAACACAAACGCGCCACCGTCGCGTCGGCACGGCGCGCGGCGACCGTCCACAGGCCCGCGCCTACGGTGGCCGGAGGCCACCACGTGGCCAACAGCGCCCGGAGCGTCTCCCGCGGCGGCTGGGACGAGAGGATCTCTCCCTCTCGCGTTCCGCCACCTCCTCCGCTAGCATGACTGCTTCGCAGAAGGAGGTGACGGCTTCCCATTTCGTCTCGAAAAACTATGTACCACTTGAAATGCACAAAAAGGATTGTGGCTGCAAAGTATGGTAGTCATTGTATTGAACGTAGCAATTAAAAGGCAATTAATAGATCATCATAGTTCAATACAAGTATGCAGTGCCAATAAATACATAACTTACTGTGGTTATAGTCAGCTTATACTGCAACAAAAGTATAAGATTTTGTAAAGCATCCATGTTTCTGCCATCATACTCATACCGGGCTCTTTCACCTGTAGTCAGCTCTGGTGTCAGGAAAGGGTAAAACATTGGTGGGACACTGGAAAGACACAAGTATACATTATCAGATATAACATAACATAATATCACTTATCACGTCTCTTATCCCCATAGAGTTGGGCAGATGTCTACCTAATAGCACACCCACATTTCACCAGATACGTTTAAGGCGAGCCTATTGCCATCAACTGGGCAGATTTCCAATTTCCGTGGCTGTTACTGAGAACTTCCTGATGTAAAAACACAATAGCACTTTGCCCATCCCGAAAATCGAACCCAGGACCTCGTGCTCCGCAGTCACTCTTGCAACCACTCGACTATAATGGAGAAAGTCTTTAATACCACACACGTTAAGGGGGAGGGGTGGGGTGTTGACGAAGTGTGACAAGGGGGTGGGAGGGGTCCTAAATTTCGTGACGTCACATTTTAAAATATTTATAAGTAATGAAGTGTTAAAACACGAACTTTCAACTATTAACTAAAAACTCAGAAACGTTTCCAACTCTATCAGTATAGAGTCTATACTGATAGAGTTGGAAACGTTTCTGAGTTTTTTTCCCTTTGAACCTTCTGTCTATACTATAGACAGAAGGTTCAAATTGTTTAGTCGGCGACTTGCTCTACCAGAGTCACGCGATGAGTTTTATTAAATTTTTGAAATGTTTTATTTGATGTTTATTTTATCAAAACAGAAAACAAATTTCGGAACTGCTTTTTTAATTCAATAATTTGTAGATGTAAAATTGCAAAATATGTGATGTCACGCTAGAGCGAGGGGGTCTCACAAATGTGACCAGCTGTGACAAGAAGGGGGGAGGGGGGGGTCAAAAATCATGAAACTCATGTAACCTAATCTATGGATGGCCCCTAATGAAAGGTAAAAATCATGAAACAAATAAAGCTCAATCTAATCTAAACATAGTGAATTTGGGAGCTGACAAGGCAATTGAGTCACACTTAAATTAACTGCAAGGGGTCCATCACCACCCATCCAAAAAAATAAATAAAAGGGGTCCATCATCATCATCTCAGCCGAAAGACGTCCACTGCTGGCCATAGGCCTCCCCCAAGTGTCGCCACATTGACCGGTCCCTTGCGACTCGCATCCAACGGATTCCCGCAACCTTTACCAGGTCGTTGGTCCACCTAGTGGGAGGTCTTCCAACGCATCGTCTTCCGGTTCGCAGTCGCCACTCCAGAACTTTTCGGCCCCATCGGCCATCCGTTCTGCGAGCAATGTGCCCTGCCCACTGCTACTTAAGTTTAGCAATTCTTCGGGCTACGTCGGTGACCTTGGTTCTTTTGCGGATGTCTTCATTTCTGATTCGATCACGCAAGGAAACTCCGTGAGCGACCACGTTTCGGTCCCGTATGTAATCACTGGCAACACACACTTGTCATAGACTTTTGTCTTGAGACACTGCGGTAAGTTGGACATAGAGCGTAGACTTCATCAGTCGAGACCTTTTTAGGTTCATATTGATGTTCAATGTGTTCTTACCATGCGGTGATCGCTCCCGGTTTTCACCGAATTGATCACAGAGACATTATTGAACATTTGCTTCTTGGTTGACATGATGAAGTCAATCTCGTTTTTTGTTGCACCATCTGGACTCTGCCAAGTCCACTTCCTGTGCTCACGCTTTTTGAAGAATGAGTTCATCATATAGAGGCCCTCCTCCTCCATAAAACTAGCCAGTTGGTGGTCCCGACGTCCAATTCCAAATTGCCCCACCTGCAGCTCATCCCCGTCTCGTTTGCCCAGTTTTGCGTTGAAGTCCCCCATGACAAAGGTGAAGTGAGTTTTGAAACCATGCATGGCTTTAGAGATATCCTCATACATGGTCTTCACTTCGTCGTCAGGGTGTGCCGAGGTCGGGGCGTAGACCTGTATGACCTTCAACGAATATCTTGAGGATATTCTGAGTTTAAGGTACGCCACCCTGGTCACCCTGGACTCACTCTCGATCTTCACCACGTTGTTCACGAGGGACATGTGGACAATAAACCTAACACCACCCTGGGACGGGTGGTCACCCTCTCGGAAATAAAGCAGGTTCCCAGACTTTAGGATTATTGTGCCCTCTCTTCGGACTTCAGATAATCCCACAATACTTCATCACAGCCTGCTCAACTCCTCTTTGAATTCCACTATCTTCTCGTCGGTCGGGAGTGTACGCGTGTTATACGTTGCCAGGTCCAGTCGTTGGTATAGGCAGCCGGATCCCATCCGGGGATTCTTCGCACCCCATGCCACGCCATAACCTCGACCGCTGCCGTAGTCGAGGGTAGACAGGCTGCCGGGCACTTGGGGCCATTAATGTAATGCGGCATTCATTTTGGGGGGTTTTGCCATCGCCAAGCTTGGCGGTCTTGTGATTGCAGTATGGTTATTACAACCTTTACTGGTTAGTACAGAGAATGCTGCTGCCCATTCTCTGGTAAGTCCCTTAGTCGCCTCTTACGACACCCACGGGAAGATATTGGATGGTGCTATTCTTTATGTCCAACACCATGCAGAGCAAGGGGTCCATATGTAACAAATAACAAGTAATAAGTTTTTTTGCGGAATAAGCGGCGAGTAACCAAATAGAATGCTGTATATTGAAACATACCTTGTTAACAAATTAGCAATATTACTGGACAGCTCCAATAGTTTTGACTCAGTAGAGGTGTGAGCATGCAACAAGGCAGTGAGGACCGGCATCAGTTTTAAATACATAGCCTCTTCCTCCTCATCGGTTGGTTCTTCTGAACCTGAATGCAGGATCAGGTTGAACTGGGTCTTGAGGATCTCACACACAATGGCTTGTTGGTTGTCCTACAATAAAGGGTAACAATTGTTTTTTAATCAAATTTCCCTATTCTACTTAACACTGAAGAAGAATTGACTTGAAGGCTAGGATTATGATTATACACTGAAAACGGGATATTTACCATATTTACTGTTTGTTAGGAGTTCTCGATATTTCAGTGATATTTCATTTTTGGTGGTAATAATGTTTCTGACCATGTCAGTTTAAAAACGTAGGATTATGATGTTTAGAGGATTATAATATAACTATGCAACACATATTACCTGCAGAATACAGTGCTGGGCTCCTTCAGCCAAGCTAGCGCTGCTTGAAGCTTGCTCCTCTGCCTTGGCAGAAGAAGCTTCTATGAGTATTTCACCCAAACAATTTATCAAATACTCCATGCCATGTAGTTCATCCTTTATTTTAGTTTTTATGTCATGTCTTAGAGCAGTCAGAATGAAGAGTAACTTCAAATCAAACAACATGATTTCTTCTTTGAATGGCATTTCTTTGTAAATTCTTAGTCTGGCTACTAATCCCTGAGCAATGGAAGTATGTGCACACAGGGCTCTAGCCACTTCACTGTTGAATGTTATGTTGCAAAGACATTTGAGTGCCTCTACTGCCACATCCTTCTCTATTAGATCCAGTGGCATCATGGATTCTTCATCAAGAGCTTCAAAGTTGTACAAACCAGCTCTTTCTATTAGAGTTGTTACCCATCTTTCACAAATTAGATTTTCAAGCTCTGATTTGTCCCTGCTAAATATTGATAAATTTCATTGTTAGTATTCTGGACAAAACATTTTTACAAAATACACATAAGGCAAGAAAATATGACAAACCTTAACACCCTTACAGATGCTAAACAAAGCGCGTGAACTGACGCCGAAGACTTATCCTGTAGGCGTTGAAATAAAGCTGTCCACAATAATGCTCTTTGATTTTTTTCAGCCAAATCAGGAAAATTGAATGCGTTTTCATTCTGAAAAAGTCTAATGTTGTGAATGTCTGTCGTTGGAGCGCTCTAAACGTTGTATAATTGAATTATAGATGACTTACATTCTTTACAAAGCGCTGTAATATTTGGCAGACTTCATCTATGTTATCGTTACTACTGAGAATTTCAATTTCGCGTTCTTCCATCGTGTAGTCTCTACCACTTTATCCCAAACACAAGATTACAAGTCACAATTCAATCAGGATCTACCAGGTCATGAGGTCACTTAATTGCTTTCCCATGTACAAACACAACAAACGAGAACGAAGAATAAAATATACGCAGCGGCGGTATGCAGCGGTATGCAGTACGTATAAACAAGCAACACTGACCCCTACCGTACTAATATTATAAGAAAAACTCAACTCAGAATTTACCCATCCATCATCACATCATCACAGACAGACACTCGAAACCACAGATTAGATATTAGTAGCTCTCGAAACACAGCAGAGTGACAGAGTATATAATCACTACGTTTAAAAATTTCAAGCTATGCCAGACGTGCGCTAGACACGCGTCATGTCAATGATGTTAACACCAAGGTTAACACAGAGTTTAAAATTAAAATCACTGATGTGCTCAACGCCAGATCAGCGGGCTCCACATTCGCGCAGCGAATAACTATCAAATTCGCGCCCTCCCTCCCTCCACATTCACAATCGTTCAGTTACAGTTTAGTTCGTGCGCTCAGCGCTTGTCGAAAATGGACGAAGAATGAGGTAGCGGTATGCACTTTGCACAAAGAATATTGCAATTTGCACAAACAAACACGTGGAAATTGCAATCCTCCTATCTAAATAGTTCTTCGTCATTTTAACATCACGACGTCAAAGTCGGTCAAAAATATTGTTAATTATAATTACATAAATATATGTATAACATAAGTAAAATCGGATGGGCTTTCGAGTAAAAGTGATCTGTGTGTGTTCATCCCAGTGAATTTATGAGCTTAAATATTTTCATGGTGGTTTCCCTTCATTTAATTTATCATGTTTGAGAATGATGTGGTCCTAAATATATGTATAACCTAAGTAAAATCGGATGGGCTTTCGAGTAAAAGTGATCTGTGTGTGTTCATCCCAGTGAATTTATGAGCTTAAATATTTTCATGGTGGTTTCCCTTCATTTAATTTATCATGTTTGAGAATGATGTGGTCCATATGATTGATCGATTGATTAGATTTGAACATGCTTAAAAACTTGACCAAATCAATTCAAACAAACAAATCATTAAAAAAGTGATCCCAGCTGTCCATATATTATATACTCTGTGGTCCAACTATATGTGTCAAATTTGACGTTTATTTTCGGACGAGAAAATAAAATTACGATTTAGTTTTTCTCTCCCTTCCCTTGATGGGATTCAGAGCCTTTTATTTGTAAAAAGCATAAGTTATTTGGCCTGAAAATGGCAACAGCCGCTCTCTCAGGCCATTTCGTCACTAAAATAAAGCGTAAGTTTTCATGAAGCAGGACTTATTACTATTGACTGATTAATAAACTCTTACATAATTTGTTTAAAAGCTCGAAGTGTTGGTTATATTTCAATATTAAGACATGACTTAACACCTCTTTACAATCGTGATATAGTATGACATTGATTGAAACTTGACTATGGACCATTTCAGCGGCGACAAGTTCGCTGAGCATTGTTTACATCAAGTCGGCCTCATACAGTTCGGACAGCAATACGCCTAACATAGCCGCTTACAAGCGGGGCACTGGTGGCCGAGCCAGCTTTAATGGCATGGTAGCCACAGTGTTTGGAGCCACAGGGTTTGTGGGACGTTATGTATGCAATAAACTGGGCAAGGTTGGAGCTCAGGTGAGCTGATACATTGCGTTTGTTATGACATAAAACATTATATCCTCCTTTACTTTTGAAGTCAATTACAAATTATAATCTGTAAAATTTCTGTACTACTGTTTCCATACCACTGTTCCCATACTACTGTTTCCATACAATTATTTTACATGTATTTTTATTGTTATTTGCCGTCACACCCACACTCTGGCAGAGTGGTTGTAGTGGTCACATCCAAAATTCTAGCTACGCCCTTGGTCACATCAGGGGTGATGGTATAATTTTAATATGGCAGTTACCATACTAAAATATGTAGCATAAAATGGTAATTGTATAATTTCAGATGATCTTGCCCTACAGGGGTGATTTCTATGATGCCCAGAGATTGAAAGTAGCTGGAGATTTAGGTCAGGTGCTGTTCACATCATATGATATCCGTGATGAAGAGTCCATTGCCAAGTCTATTCAGTACTCCAATGTTGTCATCAACTTAGTGGGACGTGACTATGAAACTAAGAACTTCAAGTATAAGGACATACATGTGGATGCCCCGAGACGGCTTGCAAGGTATAACATGCTGAATGTAAATCACTCGGTAACGGTCAGCTGTGACCTGCATTTACATTACATTATTATAAATTAGCTTACAATCAATAAGATTTAGATATGATCACCATCATTCTGCTACACCAAGATGTGATATAATCTGCGAATGACATTAGTTTTGATATTATCATTGGAATGATCTTATTAGTTTCATACTATTTCATATCAGTAACAAGAATTTGTGAAGTAAAAACACTACCTTGTATTGTATAACGGGCTGGTGTCTGCAACTCCTCGTCAAGGCGCATATTTTGCATAGGATTGACACCTTATTCATCAAAATCGCATTAAAAGTTTAGGCACTACAGAGTGACATCAATCATATGATAGACTGCTAAAATCATGATCCTTCCTTTTGGCTTCACAGTAGTTGGCACCTATTTAATCTATTATCCTCTCATTGAGAGGAGGCCGTGTCCCAGCAGTGGGAACATTATAGGCTGATGATGACCTTTACATGATATAAAATAAAGCTGCTACCGCTTTTTGTACAATAAGATCTTTTAACTACCCAACGGATTCTAATGCAGTTTTCAGCAATAGATTGGTTGATTCAAGAGGATGGTTAATGTGTACATGGCACCCGTGCAAAGCTGGGTGGGTCACTAGTGTAGTATGAAACAAAGTTCTTTTAAACCGTGTATAAATAAATATTATTATTTTCATTACAGGATTTCACGAGAAATGGGTGTAGACAGATTCATCCATGTATCTTACCTCAACCAAGCACCAAACCCTGCACCCTTGGTTTTGAAGAAACCATCACAATACAAGATCAGCAAATACTGGGGAGAGTGTGCCGTTAGGGAGGAGTTCCCCACTGCTACCATCATACGTGCCTCGGACATCTATGGCAGTGAAGATCGATTTTTGAGGTACTCGCCTTTAATATGACTTAAAACTTAATGGAATTCATGAAAATATTTCCTGGTTATAAAATATTGGTCTTGTGATTAGAACTCCTGTGTATGCTAGGATAATTAAAACTACAAAATGCTGGCACAGGAGAGATGTGTTGCTTGCTATATAATGCTCTTGAATATAAATAAACCTCTCATAAAAAGTAAAATGTAAAAACCCCAAAAAGTTGGCCAAGTAAAATGAACCATCAATTACTAAATCAAATTGTGATGTTATAAAATGTGTTTTAAATGCTTTTTTTTTCTATTATTGTCTGGTATCTTTTAATTTTTGTTGATTTTTATTCGTATTAGTTAAAGTAAATAAATAATCCAAACATATTTTTTAATACAGGTCCTTTGCTTCGGTTGCACGTATCAATGGGCAATACATGCCATTGTGGGCGAATGGCGAGGCCACAGTGAAGGCGCCTGTTTATGTGTCGGACGTCGCTCAAGGAATTATCAACGCTATTCGCGATTGTGATACTAAGTGTAAAGTTTACCAGGCCACAGGGTAAGCCAATGACTTCTACTAATCTCTTACCTTTTCCCACCTATGTTGAGGACAATATCGAGTCTTATCGGATTGCCTATCGGACCAGTTAGTTCTGGGAAATACGATACCCATGGTAAGCCTAGTTGTCAGACTTATTGGGCCACTGACTACCTGTAATGACTGTGTCTGAAAACCCGACCGAATCTCGTCAAACCGATTCGGTCAGGGTCCACAGATAAAGAAATAGATATAGGCCTTTGCTATTATATACTTTATGATATCTAGTTTCGATTACTAAAACTTGAAAATTTTGCTCTGCAAAAAGAAAGAATGCACCTTTTTTTAAACTAGCACTTCGCCCGCGACTTCGTACGCCATAATTGTGATAACTCGGCTAATTTGCATGGTATCAATATAATTTATAGCCTATGTTACTCGGTAAAGATCTAACTTTCTAATCGCGAAAGAAATTTTAAAATAGGTTGAATAGTTCTTGAGTTGAATCGTAACAAGCAAAAATTTCCCAAAGTTTCGTGCAGTGTTCACAATCAATTTATTAGTATAGATTAATTGTAATTATCAACAATTTATTATACTAACTGAAACTACTTTTCTTTTAGACCCAGAAGATACCTATTATCTGAGTTGGTCGACTGGTTCTACGGACTGATGCGCAAAGACGCAGAATGGGGTTACCAGCGCTACGACATGAAATATGACAAGATTTTCTTCCCTCTTAAAGTTATGGGGATCGGCTTGATATCACCAGCTTATCCATTGGGGGGCTTGCATTGGGAATCAATTGAGAAGGTAATATTTGTTTTATACTTAGCTTAGCACTATTTTTATTTCCAATTTCATAAACATGTTTTAATATTAGCGCCACAGAAAGCAGATAGAATCTATCTCTATCTAATAATATTTAAGGTGTAGCCCTCTTCAGACTGAGGGGATGAATTCAGTATATCATTGATGACCCATACAAGAAATTATTTCAGGAAGGTTATGAGAATGCAATAAAATAGTTTTTTTTATTTCCTCATACGAAATGTATAGTTAATTCGTTACCATGGCTAAACGCACGTAGCGAACGGCAAGCGCAACGACGACTTCGACAAACTCTGCAGCTAGGCAGGAAGTGAGCAGCTAAAAAAAAGAAAATTTTCCGTGGCTGAATTTTCACTATCAGATCAATATTCTGAATAGATATGTTTTAATGCGCCAATTAACTGAATGCAGTTGATTTCTTCACGCGCTGGTGTTTTCATGAGTCGTCTGTGTGATGGTATAATAAAAATTTATTTGTCCTTAAGGCCTGGTTCAGAAAATTCACACAGAACTTTTTGTTCACACGGCACCATCCCTCTCTTCGTACCTACAGATAATAAACTGAAACGACCAAAGTGTCTGTATGACGATGTGTTACCGAATGCACGTGTTTCACATCATACGAATACTTGGAACTTGTAGGATGCAAAGCAAAGCTAGTTGTGTAAGTATAAAGTATTTAGTTTTCTCGATCATTGAATACTTCTGGCTACCATTTACAGGAAGCTACATCAGACAATATAGACGACAGCCTCCCAACGTTGGAAGACCTCGGAGTTAAGCTTACATTTATGGAAGATCAGGTACCTTGGGAGCTGAAGCCATTCCGTGCTCACCAGTACTACATGGCGAAGATAGGAGAGTTCCCCACACCACCAAATCCTAAAGTTTACTCATAATTAGTAATATTTGCATTGGCTTGACACAAATAAAAATCATGTAAAATCAGTAATACTTTATTATTCTTACCAACCGCAACTGAATAATAGTAGGAGATTTGTAGATTATTTTGAATAAATTATTTTCTGTTTCTTTTGGTGTTTCATTAGGTCTGTGGGTCACGTGCAGAGAGGATAAGAATGTTTAGGATCTAGGGTGTATCCACTGAATCTTTAAAAAGATGCATTCAGGCTAGATCGGAGAGAAATGTGTGTAAAAGCTACTCACACCCGGTTTAACACGAAAGGCGAGCGCTCACGTCTCTGCTGCTGCATGCGTTGTAGCTGAGTTCGCAAGCTGGTCTAAACAAATACCTGACATCTATCTCTCCTCTCTGCTCAACCGTTTCCACTAAAGCTACGCAGATTCGTGATGTATTATAAATACCGGTAAATAAATTCTATTGGTGGTAAACAACACATCTCTCGTCTCGTCACTACTTTCGTGAAGCCCAGCGGCGGCGCTTTATGTGCCGAATTCCCTTTACAGAAAGTAGGGCACTCTACTATAGTGGCGATAGGCGATAAGTCCCCTCTTTGAGGAGTGACTGGAGAAGCGCCACGGCGCCCTCATTTTCCACCTGACACATGTGGCCAGGTGCTCACTAGACACTTGTTTCAGGAGGCACCTGCACCGAATCTGCGTCCAAAACAAAAGTTCTCAGACTTAGTCACTCAATTAATTGCAAAAATTACGCCTTAGGGTCTGCCGAAGAGCAACGGAGCGCAGCATCCAGACCGTACCATCTTTCTAGGCCGGCCTTGGCAGCGCCGTCTATCCTCAGGCTGATCTGACGCGTTAGGCATGTTTTGTAAATATTGTATACTTGTCTTTTAGTAACCTTATATCCTACAGGTGCTCTTCTCCTGCGCCACTTTGAAACATTGCAGTGCGGCACTTTTGAAAATAGCTCGAAAATGTATGGAGGCTGGCTCTCCTGCGCGTGTTCACCGTAATGTTCGCGCACACTTGTGAGAGCACACGCAGTAGCGGTTGACTCGAGTCAGCGAACACGCATTCCCTGTTCGCGCACTCAATTAAATTGTCTAGGGGACGGACCTTCATTCATCTGTTTAACGAATCCCTACTATTAGGTATATAAATGTGAATGTAAGTTTGTTTCTTACGCTTTCACGCGAAAACTACTCAACCGATCATCATAAAACTTTGTACACATATTCTTGGAGGTATTAGAAGTAACTTATGATACTTTTTATTTAAAACAAAACTATCCCTCATTCGCAGACGAAGTTGCGCGGGTCAGCTAGTAAATAATATTAATTAGTGTAAATAATTTGGCGGAATACTAACTCTATAAGCTGTATCGAAATCTGTTTTTTTTTAATATCTTATTAAAAATGAGTTCAAGTGATTCTGAAATGCTGACCCTAGATTCTGTTTAAGGCGAGGCAAATACAGTTATCGAAAATAATGCCAGAAATTTTAAAATACATACAATGACTTAAGTAGCGAGCAGATAAGAAAATAAAACTACTATTTTTTACTTTCCCTATATTTGAAATGAAAAGTAGAATGCTTAACTAGAGTGAAAGATATCAGTTCCTACTCGGACTATATAGCCGCCCTGGCTACACTCAGGCGTCTTAAAAAAAATACCTCGTATGGGAATTGTTTACTATCGACCCTTTTTTTTAGGATGGGAAATCAACACATAACTTCTCCCACTCTGGGCGGAGCGGGAGGGAGTGTCAGGCTTTTACTGACTAAAACTCATCCATGTTGCGTCCTCGCCCTTTATGTTCCGGGGCCGTGGTATCTCTTTCGAACAGGCCCGCAACCCCGGCAGGCTTCGGCCCTTGCGGGCCCCTTCCTTTATGCTGAAATATCTTTGAGGCGCGCGTGGAACACGAACGCGCCGTCGACACGGCCTGTCCTCATAAGACGGACGGACGGCTTGCTAGCCCATAGCTAACCGTCCACAGGCCCTCGTCTACGGTGGCCGGTAGCCACCACGTGGCCCCCGACGCGGCGAGGACCGGTGCGTCTCCCGCGGCGGCTGGGGCGAGAGGCTCTCACTCTCAGTCAGGAACCTCCCGAAACATCCGTGTCCGGTAAGGACCTGCGTCAGGCGGAAGGTGAGGACGCCGCCGTGGCGCCTCTCAAGCCACTCCTCAAAGAGGGGACTTACCGCCACTATCGTGGCGTGCCTTGCACGGGGTTGCGATATTCGCTCTCTCCATGTCGCCATGAGATCACGCCGAAGGTCGCGGAGTTTCCCCCCGGCGTAGTGCCTCCGCGCGCCATTCGTGCAGGCGCGCGAGGACTATTGCCTCCAGATCCCATGGCGGCATTCCGGCAAGCAGGCCTGCCGCTTCGCGTTCAGATAATGGGCGGCTCTCCGCCTCAAGGAATTCGCCGATACTGGGGCCCCGTAAAGGGCCATGGACCGCACGACGCCCGCGTAGAGACTGCGGCAGGAGGCGTTTGGTCCCCCCAGGTTGGGCAGCCGCCTGAAGGCAGTTCCGGTCCGTTCCAGCCTGGGGGCCGAACGTCGGAAGTGCTCCACGAAATTCCACCGGCTGTCGATGACGAATCTTAGGTACTTCAACGCCTATGGATACCCCTTCTACCGACGGTGGCGCTGGGGGCTGGTGGTGGACTTTCGACCCTTTTTTTTTTTTTTTTAAGGATGGGAAATCATCAAATGACCCCCCCCCACTCTGGGCGGAGCGGGAGGGAGTGTCAGACTCTTACTGACTAAAAACCATCCATGTTCCTTCCTCGCCTTTTACGTTCCGGGGCCGCGGTATCTCTTTCGAACAGGCCCGCAACCCCGGCAGGGGACTTTCGACCCTCGCGTAACAATCTACTATATTACATCAACACTGTTCTCAAAACGGAGAGGGTAAAACATCGTGAGAAAATCGGCTTGACCTAAATCCAAAGACTTGACATCTAATAACCAGCACTGGACCCCGTGTGGTGGATTACAGTCCGTTCCCGGATCCTACCAATGGGATAATCTTATGCTTATTTAGCTTTACAGATTAGAGTCCAATAAAAAATAAGGCCTCCCAAAGTATTTACATTTTCATGCTGCTGATGAGAAAAAAGCTACTGTGTTAATCCATGGATTTATGGTGTTAACCACAGAGCATCGTAATTATGTAGGTAGTACATGTTATCCATCGCAGACTAGGATCTACACTTCATGATGTTAGTTTGATTCCCAGTCAGTTTTTTATTTTGAATTTACTTCATGGATCTGTGCACATCGTAATAATATAATCAACCTTCCTCAAGGAAAGTTTTGGCCGAATCGTGTATTGGCGATTCCGCGGAAGGCTACGCGACACCACGCAGCGCAACATGACGCTGTCTCTTCGTGTGCAGTAGTTTTATTTATGTATAAGTGGTTTTAATAAATATGTACCTATGTTAGTCTGAAGGTACATGTGATATGGGTCTTTTGTTACCCCAATTAAATTATATATTACCAGCTGACCCACGCAACTTCGTCTGCGTCACATAAGAGAGAAAAACGAAAGGAAAAAACGTCCCCGTTTTTGCAACATTTTTCATTCCTGCTCCGCTCCTAATAATTGTAGCGCGATGTTATATAGTAGCCTTCCTCGATAAATGGACTATCCAACACAAAAACATTTTTTCAATTCGAGCCGGTAGTTCCTGAGATTAGCGCGTTCAACCATTAATATTAGTATAGACTAGCTGTACCCGGCATGCGTTGCAATGCATTTTTTCCTACCTACCTACTACCTACCTACCTGTCTACTTCTCACCGTTTAAACCTTCCCTGGACTACGACAAACATTTTAAAACCAAAATCAGCTCAATCGGCCCAGCCGTTCTCGAGTTTTAATCAGACTAACGAACAACAATTCATTTTTATTTATATAGATTATAACAGGCAAAAGGTGGGTACACCTTACTACAGGTAAGTCTTCAGGAAGTCAAGGTATGATGAAGTTTTCATAACAGACACAGCAGCCAACTGTACTGTTACTGTTAGCCAGTGTCATCCCGCAGCTGGGCTCTCTCCCAAATTCTTTGATTAAGTAAAAAATGAATTAAAACACAATTAGATTAGATGTTTTTTTATTAAACTTAATTAAGGTGCAGGCCTGCCTCGTCCAAATCCTCCTCTCTGAAATCAATAAAAAATTATAAAAATCCTACTAATATTATAAATGCGAAAGTTTGTAAGTATGGATGTATGTATGGATGTTTGTTACTCTTTCACGCAAAAACTACTGAACGGATTTGGATGAAATTTTGCACACAGATGGTTTATAACCTGGATTAACACATAGGATACTTTTTATCCCGGTAGTAAGATCCCGTGGGACAATTTCAAACATCACGCGGGCGAAGCCGCTGGCAGAAGCTAGTTAGAAATAAATTTGTTTCCTTTTATTTTTCAAAAACCAAGTTTTTTTTTGTAAAACTTAAAATACTTGAAACTGATCCAGCTTATTTATAATAATTAGTATTTTTTTTTTTTTAAATACACAACAATTATTAGACAATAATTATGAGTTTGTAAAAGCTAGGCCTATTGTAAGTTAGTTGTTTGTATGGATCGGAATGCTGTGCTGTGAAGAATATGGATGGAAAAATATTGAATGTAGCGGAGATGAGAATGCTGAGGTGGATGTGTGGTGTGACAAGAATGGAAGCAGAAAAGAATGTGTATGTAAGGGGAAGTTTTAAAGTTGAGTAAGTTACAGAAAAGTTGACTGTCAGTATATGGTTGGTATGCGATATGGGCATGTGATAGAGGGTTGAATCACATGTGACCAATAGAGTAACCAATGCAAATGTTGATAAATCGAGAGGAAGAAGAAGACAAAAACAGATGGCTAGATAGATGAAGGAAATAGGGTAAACATAGGCAATATGATTGACAGGGCGTGAAATAAATGTGTGGCGCCAATCCCAAATAACTTGGGCCTATAGGGATGTGTTATAAAATTCTCATCAGTGAATCAACATAGCGGATCATGCTCATCAGCCGGCTTCTTGGTCATAAATGTTTTAGATAGATGTTGGCTACAGATTGAGAGCTTTTAATTCAGCTTTAGACAAATGTATGTGCTCCAAGTGAACTAGATATGAAAATGCCACTTGGTATCTCTATAAATCTATATTAATTTAGAACAGAATACTTACAAATTCAACATCAGCAGAACCAGGGCCAACATCCGCCTTCTTGTCGTGGGCAGCTGGCGTCGTGGGTGCACGGCGGTATGCGGAGCGGTCCTCAGCAGAGCGGGCGGGCGCGTCTGGGCGGCCGACGGCACCACGGCGGACTGTCTCGGCGCGCACGGAGCGCTTGAGGGTCGCGGGCACGATTTCAGGAGGCAGGTGCAAGAAGATCCTCAGGTACTCAATACCCTCGTTGGTAAGGTACCTATTAGATAGGCGGGAAGTAGCATGTAAATATTATTACGAAATTACCAGAAGGATTCAATGATAGAATAGAATTAAAGAGACGCTACTAACGCTGATTAAACTACGATGAATGAATAATCTAAAGAGGGTATATAGATTGTTTTGATTTTGTAAACAAGAACTTCTTAATTATTGTGTATACGTACCAGTAGAAATGCCTCCAGGCAAACTGTTCCTTGACGTATCCTCGGGATTTCAAAGACTGCATAGCCTTAATAACTTGGAGGTTAGGAATCTTCTCTAGATCGGGGTGTTTGGGAGCATGATAGTCTTTCTTAGCTACCATAACTCCCTCTTTGAAGAGGTATTCATAGATCGACACACGATTCTGTTTAGGCATCAACATCTTGAAGCACTAGGTACCTAAAAACAAGACACACAATAAAAGCACTTAGGTTATCTCAATTTTGTTCCGTCACTTTTTAGCCACATGAACAAAATAACTATACCACGCAATATACTATTAAGTCTTAATTTTAAATTTGACTATTAAACTCCACAAATTCTATAGATTACATTAATAAAATCAGATTTCTATGTCTGACAGTACCTTCCGCCTATTTTGACAAAAGAAAAGGAATCGGCAAGTTTGGTTTGACAGTTGACATTCTTTTGTAGTTCCAACTCCAAGTCTCTTGCAAAACTAGGTATTTGAACATGTGTGATTTAGTCGATTCCAAATTTCCAAGCATTAAAAATAAAAAGCATACAAAGTAAAAATACAATATTGAAGACGTCTTTTTTGCAGTCTTCTCAACAAACTCTTGTAATAATAACTATTGATACCCATATCATGTACAAGTGATGCTTAGTTTTTTGCTCACCGAATATGTATGTACAGTCGCCAGCGTATCAAGTAACCGTAAACTGTCCAATTTTCTCACTCGATTTTAAACTTCACTGTCAACCTTCCATGGTTTAAGGCAACCATTTGGAGAAAAAAAAAATCCTTATTTCGCATTCATCTAGTGTCACGTGTAAAAACCATAAAAGGGGTTATAAACAGAACTTTTTTATTGCTTTTCTAATAATTTATGTCAACCATGGTCCATTGTACAATAATATAGACCATGTCCTGTCACTTCAATTAAAAACAGAGCATCTATAAATACGGGAAACTTGAAAATATCACAGCCAAAGAGTAGAATACCTGCCCGAAAGACAAATTAGAAAAAATATTGTGTTCCATTGAAGCAACAAGGATACCTAATATGAAAAATATTTTAATACGCCGTGTTGTCTTAGCAAACGTAAAAAATATAAATCGGCGTTTTATGGCTACTAGAAAAGAAGATATTTGTACTCATACGGGTCAGAGATGGGATTGCGATGATTACAGGATGGCGCGCTTCATAAACACTCCTAAAGTAGTCAACCCCAACTGGCCAGTTAAATTGATTAAGAACGTAGCACCAAAAGAAGTTATAGGCAGAAAAACATGGTGTGACGGTGGTATGGGGGCTGAAGGTCATCCTCGAGTTTATATTAATATGGACGCACCAGGTCCACAAGTCTGCATTTATTGCAGTCAGCATTTTATCAGAGTAGGCGAACAAGGGAAAGTGCAACTGGGAAACCCTACTGCTTGTGAGAGCGTGTAAAATTTGTTCCCGAATATATTTTTTTTTCATATTATGGCACTTACGCCTCATAAATAAATACTTTATTTGGTTAGCGTCTTTGTTTAATTTAGGTTTATTCATCATTTTAACGTGCAGTCACAGGTGCAGTTCACTAGAACTTGTGCGCGCACATTTTGTGCAGCACATATTAGTGTGCGTTACCCTCGCAAAATGTGTGTGATATGGTTCTCGAGTTATTTAAGATTTGGGTTGCGGTAACGTTTTGGAATTTCCCATATCTCGAAAACAGTTCAACGTAGAAGATTGAAAAAAATACCAGTAAGAGAACCTGATTTGCTAAAATTTTTTGATTAGTTTTTCATTTGGTTGTCGTAAACCAATTAAATTAAATGGTTTCAAAAATGAGATAAAAACGGATTTGCAAGTAAACCGTGACCAAAAAAAAAGTGACCAAATAAACAGCTGTAAAAATACCCATGGTAGGTAGACCCTTTAATGTCAGGTATATTAGATTTTGTAACTTTCCACGATAGGTAAGCGACACAAATTTGATTAATTTTTAGACTAGTTGTATGTACTTTAATGATGAAATACGCAGTACCCAAAACATTGAGATACGTGGCAAACTTTAAGCAAATTAAAGTGATTCATGAGCATTAATTCCTGTTAATTTCAGCTATCAATTACGGCTGTAACGAAAGTTATCTCAAAAACCAGAATATGTCGGCAATTCTCTATTGAGCCGACCAAATCGAAAAGGTCACGAAAAGCGGCCGCATCATACATAAGCGTAATTTTCGTTTATTAAATAGAAAACTAGTAGAAAATATGTGATAAAAAAATTGTTTTCACATAATTGTTGTGGACTGTTTGTTGATCTGAGGGACTGTATTATTGTTCTTCTATTCGATAGCTCAGGCGTGTGTCTAGTAAATCAAACGCGAATACTTTTAACACTTTATATTTTACTAGCTTCTGCCAGCGGCTTCGCCCGCGTGAATTTTCAAAATTGTCCCATGGGATCTTACTACCGAGATAAAAAGTATCCTATGTGTTAATCCAGGTTGTAAACCATCTGTGTGAAAAATTTCATCCAAATCCGTTCAGTAGTTTTTGCGTGAAAGAGTAACAAACATACATCCATCCTCACAAACTTTCGCATTTATAATATTAGTAGGAAGTAGGATAGTAGGAAGTAGGATAATTACAGGTCGAAATAGCTTACATTTGAAGCGGGGCACAAGACTTTATGCTATTAACTGTTCCCGTAACATAAGGAACGTACATAACGAATTAACACTTGGGGCGCGTGAGACTCATTTAGGTTCTTATTTACCTACTTGTTACGACACTTGGTAACTCATTACAACTGTGATTCTACTTTAACTTCTCATGACAATCTGTCTGATAGGGAGCTCTTCCTTGACTTCTTGAAGACTTCTCCTTGTGTTAACCGTACTGGTTCAACACTCAGAAGCAGGGACATAGAATTTAAAATACTTGATAATAACTTCAAAATTCAGCTTTATTATTATAGTTACAGCAGTACATTAATTCAGTTAATACAGTTGATTATAAAGTTGCAAGGCAAGTGACTGGCACCGAGGTCGAAGTACGAATGGCCGAGGATGGCCGGTCTAACGCTCAAATGCACGTCGACTATTAATTTAATTCCCGCCATTCTACTTGCTTGTGATTGGTCGAGACATTGACATTTGACGAGCCAATCACATGAAGTTCCTAGAAATTATTGTAAATAGTTGCCAACATAAATAATTATTAAAGGTATGATTTAAATATTTATAACAGCTCGGCCATCCGGCTTCCAACGAGTCCCTCGTTGTTGTGCAGTACAAAAACAATACTCTATATTCCCTAATATAAATGTAACTTAATGAACATAAATTATCTCGTTAGTCCTTAATAATACAATAGTACATTACATAATTATAATCTAAATAAAGCTTAATAGGTGTTACTCAATAGTAGATTTACTCCTAAATTTATTCATTAATCCATGACCTTGATTAACAAAACACTTATAGGTACTTAACCTGTAGGGTGTCGGTTACCTGACACTCCTAACTTAACATATATCTTATATAGATAGTACATGTACTGGTCCATGACCTTGACCAGTAGATTTTGCTAAAGTGAGAGGCATCCGTTACCTGATACCACTCACTAACTCATGAGTACATGACTCTAACCAATGAGTTGGGTGTCGGTTACCTGACACTCCTAACTTAATATGTCTTATATCGACAGTACATCTACTGGTCCGTGACCTTGACCAGTAGATATTTGTTAAAATGAGAGGCATCCGTTACCTGATACCACTCACCAACTCATTAGTACATGACTCTAACCAATGGGTTCTTTAGGGTATCGGTTACCTGACACTCCTAACTTAATATGTCTTATATCAATAGTACATCTACTGGTCCGTGACCTTGACCAGTAGATATTTGTTAAAATGAGAGGCATCCGTTACCTGATACCACTCACCAACTCATTAGTACATGACTCTAACCAATGAGTTGGGTGTCGGTTACCTGACACTCCTAACTTAATATGTCTTATATCGACAGTACATCTACTGGTCCGTGACCTTGACCAGTAGATATTTGTTAAAATGAGAGGCATCCGTTACCTGATACCACTCACCAACTCATTAGTACATGACTCTAACCAATGAGTTCTTTAGGGTGTCGGTTACCTGACACTACTGACTTAATATATATCTTATATCGACAGTACATGTACTGGTCCATGACCTTGACCAGTAGATATTTGCTAAAGTGAGAGGCATCCGTTACCTGATACCACTCACTAACTCATTAGTACAATTTATAACTAACCAATGAATTAGTATTTACTAGTCCATGACTTTGATTAGCAAATACTTCAGTACTTAATACACGGAATAATCTAGATGATACATGACATTAATCATCGTAACTAAGAACCTATATTAATTAGCATTGGATACTTTTTACTATGGCATCGAATTACTTGGTTCTTTATGTACTAATAAGTATTAGAAATACACAATATATTTTGATGCTATAATCAATAGAATTTTACAGCTCTTCACATTAAAATACATCTATCACAACGTACATAAGCATCTATTTACAACTCTTCACATTCAGATTCATAAACATTAAGCTCAGGTTCACAATCAGTTGATACGGGTTCGTTAAAGCAGATCCATGGGAATATTTTATCAATGGCTACCACAGCCTCGTACCTCTTACTAGTCTTTGTGAGGGGTGTGTCCTCGACCACGAACCTATCGTTGGGGAGTACCTTCTTAATTCTGTAAGGACCTTTACATTTAGGTTCGAGCTTCTTAGACTGCCCCTCTATTCCTGTCGCAGCTCTTACTACTCTAACCAAATCACCTTCTTTGAAACGCATTCCTACTTTCCTGTACCTATCATATCGTTCCTTGTCCTTACTCTGTTGTGTCCTAATAAGCTCACCGGCCGTAGCCCTAACATCGTCTAGGCTTTCCCCGACCTCAGAAGTAACTTCGTTAATTACGTCATTTAGCAAACCTTCAGATGGGTTAGTTAGATTTCGCCCGAAAAGAAGCTCCGCTGGAGTCTTTTTGGTTGTTGCGTGTATAGTGGTATTGATACCCAACTGTATGTCTGGTAAATGTTCATCCCATAAACCATTTGGTTTGTCGTGGTTCATCGCCCCGAGTGCTGCCAAAATGGTGCGGTTGTACCGTTCCACTTGGCCATTCGCTCGGGGTGTGGCGACAGCATTGAGCACGTGCTTTATACCGCATGATTGTACAAACGTCTTAAACAGCCTACTAGTGAAGCTTGTCCCCTGGTCCGTAATCAAACGAGTCGGTACACCGAAGTAACTAAAATGCTTTCTGAATACCCTAATGCTTGTGGCCGATTTGGTATTTCGAACAGCGGTGATATCAACAAATTTAGTGAACGAGTCTATGATAACAAGGATGAATGTATTGCCACGCTTGGTGCGGATAAAAGGACCGAGATGATCCGCATGTATAGTATGAAATGGTATGATGGCTTTAGGGATGGGGTGTAGTTCACCGGGCCTGGCACCACTTGGCAGCTTGTGATGTGCGCACTGAAGGCAAGCCGAGACGTATTTTTTTACAAACCGTCTCATCTTTGGGAACCAATAAGTAGTTTGTAAGCGCGCCAAAGTTTTGTCAAACCCGAAGTGTCCCACATCATCATGATTGGCTTTCAGCAGTTGCCATCTGGTGCCACTTGGAACAACCCAACGGATAGTATTTTCGTCAATTATACGATATACCCGCCCATTAACAAGCTTGTAATTTTTGAATATGTCAACGGCATCTTTACATTTGGGATCGCCTAAAATATTCGCGATATTTTTAATGTCTTCGTCTGTCTGTTGCACTGTTGCAAGCCAATCATCGGTACCTATTGAAAGTACGTCTAACACGTGATCAACGTCTGGACTACCGTCTATTGCACCCCTACTAAGGGCATCTACGTGAGCCATTTTGTCACCAGGGCGGTATTCTATTGAGCAGTCGTATTCCAAGAACTGCAGCCACCAACGAGCAATTCGTGGGACTAAGTCGCGTTTACTCAAAGTTGTACGTAAGGCGTTGCAGTCTGTGACTATAGTGAATCTAATACCAAGTAAGTAATGCCTGAACCTATTCAATGAGGCTATAATAGCGAGGGTCTCTAACTCGAAGGAGTGTAGTTTTTGCTCATCCGGACTGGTTTGCCTGCTGTAATAAGCGATAGGTTTGAATACCCCAGACTTGTCCTGTTGCATTAAAATGCCGGCTACCCCGTACTTGCTAGCGTCGGTATGGAGTTGGGTCAGTGCACTAGGGTCATAAAGTCCCAGAACCGGTCTTTGTACTAAGACCTGTTTTAATTTTTCAAACGATTTCAGTTCTTCACTACCCCAATTCCAAGAAGAATCCTTCTTCAACAGACAAGTCAGAGGGCGTGCTATTAAGGCGAATCCCGCGACAAACCTCCTGAAGAAGCTAGCAAGGCCTAAAAACCTCCTAACTTCGTGAACATTTGTTGGCGTAGGGAATTTGGATATAGCGTCCGTTTTGAGCGACCCTGGTCTAACACCCTCTGAACTGACTTCGTACCCCAGGTAGTCTATGTTATCATAAAAGAAATTACATTTACTCATTTTGAGTGTTAGACCACTTTTTGCCAGTAACTGCAACACCTCCTCCAAACGTACCATCCCCTCATCAAATGACTTGGCAGGAATCAGGATATCATCCATGTATACCAGTGCATACGATGAAGCAGGTGAATTGTGAATGATCTTATTCATTGTACGCTGGAAGACTGACGGTGCGTTTACTAACCCGAAAGGCATTCTATTGTACTCGTATTGACCATTAGGGGTCACAAACGCGGTCTTCTCTCGAGAACTTTCAGCTATTGGAATTTGATAGTATCCAGACGCTAAATCGAGAGTAACAAATACTGAACTGCCTGATAATAAGTCCAACTGATCCTCGATACGAGGGAGAGGGTAGTGCTCTTTCTTTGTTTTACTATTCAGGGCACGGTAGTCTACACATAACCTCTTTTCCCCAGACTTTTTGTTAACTAGTACTATAGGGCTCGCGTATGGACTGTTAGACTCCCTTATAATGCCGTTTTCTAACATTTCCTTAATCATATCTTGAACTAGTTGGCGTTCAGTAAAGGATAACCGGTATGGGCGGTAAACGACTGGATTAGGATCGTCTAGTTGAATCACCATTTCAGTTTCTGTTGTAAACCCAAGATCTTTTAAACCACTGGAGAAACAATGTTTAAATTTACCCAACAAGACCCTTAACAACTCTTTTTGATCTTTTGTTAAATTTTCTCCACAGCTGATTGATGATTCATCTGGCGACTGGTCACTAAAAACTAGTTTTTGAATTTGTAGGCTCTCAGTTAAAGCGCGACTCCTAGTTATGAGACTACCCTTCTCTATAACCAGCTGGTTGTCGCTAATATTCTGAATGAGAATCCTACCCGTGCCTTGTGTTAATTGATACTCGCCGGGCAATAAGTAATGTTCATGACCTTCAATATTGCGTACGGTTCCATTCACGTAAATTTTTCCCGAGAAAGAATTACGCGAGCTAACTGGGATTGCCTTTAATACGCCTCGACCTATACGTGTCTCCTCCATGGATAAAAGAGGACAAATCAAAACAGACTCCTCACTAATCCGCTGAAAAATGACATCCGACTCGGTCTTTACTATTTTGACGGAGGGCCTTTCGGTGAAAGTGTGACCTAGTAGTACGGGGCAATTGATTAAGTAATCACCAACTACATAGATCTCCACGTGATTTTCGACTATACCCTGTACTTCGATTGTGACGTTAGCCTTGCCAAGGGGGTTATGTGGTACATTACCTATACCTCTTAATAGAGCTACTTCCCCTGCCTTCCAGTCTAATCCTAAACGCTGAGCTTCACTGAGACGGACCAAAGTACCTTCGCTTCCCAAATCAACGAGACATTCTGAAAACAACCCATTTATTTTAATAGGCATTCTATACTTGGCACTTGAATCGCCTGTGTTTTCAACTTTCAATATTGCCTTTGGTTTATCGTTGGTACTTTGTTTTGTCCCAGGACACTCAGTGTCCTTATGTCCTATCAAATTACATTTAGAACATTGAATCTTCGGTTTTGTGCATCGATAGAATGGGTGACCGGTTTCTTTACAATTGTAGCAGACCATGCGGGATCCGCTCGGCTTCTGGGAATTGGGACCTACTTTAGTACTGGTAAATGTGTTATTTTGTGATCGCCTATCTCTATCCTTAACCTTCTGCTGCTCGTTTGTGGACCTATCTTGACCTACTTTTACAGTCTTCAAAAATTTAAGTAGCAATTCCGGTTCCGTAAATTCAGCTCCTTGTGCTCCCAACCTAACACCACGATCTTCTATACCTGCTATGACACAGTCAACTGCACGTTTTCCTGATATTTCGCAACGATTTAGAAGATTGATTTTAGCATAGTAATATACCTCCAATGGCTCTCCATAGCGTACTTTTTTATTGAGCATTTCCGTTAGTAAGTCTGCGTAATTATCCCTGGTTGGAAAGGATTCCTTCAGCTTTGACTTCCACTCTGACCAAGAAAATAGGAGTGAGGGTAGACCCTGATACCAGATTTTAGCTACCCCTGTTAATTTCGGTAGGGCATAGTGGACTACTTGTTTATCGTTCCAACCATAAATCTGTGCACATTCGTCAACCTTATGAAGCCACGTATCAACCGATTGTTCCTTACACAGAGGGTCAAAATCAGGAATTACATTATTTAAGACAGGAAACCTTTCGCGATCACTTGAACTATTTATACCCTTAAGCGCATTAATAAAGTTCTCGATAAACAGATTACTTGACTCACGCTCACGATGGGTTTCTCCACGGGACGGCGTACGAAGGCGAGAAGCTCTGCTCCTTGGTGAATGCATGGATTCCACGTGGCGCATCTCGTGCCGCTCTGGAGTGCACGGCCGTGTCCTTGAGCGACGAGCACGATGACTTGCCCTTCTTGAAGAGCGTGGCCTGGAAGGAGACCGACTGATCGTCGGTCGCGATCGTCTTCTTTTCGACCGCCTGGACCGCGACAGACGGCTTCGGCTGCCACAATTCTCTTCGGTTGAACGCGTATGCCCTCGACCTCGGCTGCGGCTTCGAGTCGCATCACGAGATCTTAGCGGCGGCGTCAGCGTCTCGCGGGTGGTCCGCCTAGGTCTATCACAGTCTCTTCGAGAACTAGACCTACTTTCATCCATGTTCTCGGGCTTCAACATGTAAAACGAAAAAGAAATGCCCGATTTAATAAACATCGCTATATTATACTTGCAAACAAGGTTATTAGCTTGCACATACTTTATTATAAACCATCAAACATGTCCAACTCCAGGGAGTACCCTGGCAAGATAAACATGCATGACTAACCATATAAACCTCCGGAATATTTCCGTTACGGAAAATACAGTTTAGTTTTCCAAATTACAAATCATAATAATTATCATACATGTACATCTCCAGGGAGTACCCTGGCAAGATAAACATACATGACTAACCATATAAACCTCCGGAATATTTCCGTTACGGAAAATACAGTTCAGTTTTCCAAATTACAAATCATAATTATCATACATGTACATCTCCAGGGAGTACCCTGGCAAGATAAACATGCATGACTAACCATATAAACCTCCGGAATGTCTCCGTTACGGTAAATACAGTTTTATTTTTCAAATTACAAATCGAAATTATCAAACATGTACATCTCCAGGGAGTACCCTGGCAAGATAAACATGCATGACTAACCATGTAAACCTCCGGAATGTCTCCGTTACGGTAAATACAGTTCAATTTCTGAAGTAATTGGAAAAGAACTAGCGACTAATTTATTAGTCCGGTAAAGTAAGGTAGGCAGAAGAAAAAATTAAAACAAAATCGTTAAGTACAGGAATAACCTTGTAGCCTACTTTCTTTACTTCGGTAATGCAAATTGCAGTAAAAGAAAATTAAACAAAATAAAATGAACAAATAACACTTACGTTTTCTACGTACGCCAAATATTTAAGCGTATCTCCGATCCTTTTGTGGGCACTAGGTTGCTAATCCCACTTCTGAGATGTTAACCGTACTGGTTCAACACTCAGAAGCAGGGACATAGAATTTAAAATACTTGATAATAACTTCAAAATTCAGCTTTATTATTATAGTTACAGCAGTACATTAATTCAGTTAATACAGTTGATTATAAAGTTGCAAGGCAAGTGACTGGCACCGAGGTCGAAGTACGAATGGCCGAGGATGGCCGGTCTAACGCTCAAATGCACGTCGACTATTAATTTAATTCCCGCCATTCTACTTGCTTGTGATTGGTCGAGACATTGACATTTGACGAGCCAATCACATGAAGTTCCTAGAAATTATTGTAAATAGTTGCCAACATAAATAATTATTAAAGGTATGATTTAAATATTTATAACACTTGATTGACTGGTAGAATGACTTGATTACATGTTTCTATTTACTGTTATTTGACTCGATTCTCGATAAATTAATCGGTCCCCCTTACATAAATAATTACGTCATCGCAAGTTGTGTGGGCACCTGTGCGTCCTTTAGGGACCTTTAACCAATTATAGTCCGTAAAAATGGACTTTCCCTTATGCTGATGCAATAGTATTTCTTATTGCGTAATATTCCAGGTCGGACAAGTACTAACTTGACCGATATCCCTTCCACAAAAGCTGATGCAACATCACAAATCATTGTGTAAGGCTTAAGGCCTTTAGTATATAATAGTTCGGGGGTAGACAGACATGTAGGTCCCCGTTATTTTCCTAAAAACTACTTATACTTAAATTACATATTTATGCGGGGATTGTCGTCCGTTACACATATAACGTTTTTCTGCTTAACTGTTCAAAACATTGGACACTACGTTGCTAATTTGCGAAGACATCTCGTAAGTATGGAGCGGCCGCTTTTTCGTGACCTTTTCGATTTGGTCGGTTTATTAGAGAATTGCAGTATTGAGGTTGGTCTGTGGATGGGTCACCACCCTTACATAAGTTACATACCGAGTTTCCTCCGTGCCTCGGGAAACACGTTAAGCTGTTGGTCCCAGCTGTCATTTGTCCATCTTTGGCAGTCGTTACAGGTAGTCAGTGGCCCAAATAGTCTAACAAGCAGTCTTACCCAACTAGGTTGTGGAGGTTAGATAAGCCAAAGCTGTTTGATTGATTTAGTTTTTTTGTCACCGACTTCTGAAGTTAAAGTTATTTTTCACTTTTTTGTTTTCTCTGAAGTCGGTTTTGTTTTTTGTAAAAACGTTTTAATTTTTCACTTTTTAGCGGTTCACATGTGCTTACCCCTTTACAGCGTACCGGCGTGATTTTCTGTTGTGAACTGTTGTAAATAATAGACAGATATGAGATTTCAGCAATCCCAGTACATTTGCTATCCTTTACGGAACTCCTCAAGTTCCGTTGCCTATCTCCGGAGTTCTTCATTAGATCTTCATCAAATTGAAATGATATCACTTCGAGAAAGCGCACTTTCTAAAACTACCCAAATCGCTTCTAGTGTGACTATGAAATGTGAAGAGTTCTCTCTATTTCTCCAGGGTTCCATCTTCAGATCCTGATTTGATGATTATGTGATAACCTGGAAAGTATACCCTTGCAAACAATTTAAAAGAAAAATCTGTCAAGTCAAGATCTTCGAGTAATCGGGGGTGTGCGTACGCGCAGCGGAATGTTGTTGAATTTAAAGATTTTAATTATGCAGATATTTAGTGTATGTGCCGGACGGGCGTGATCGCTAGACGCGGGGATGTATGCGTGCTTGCCTGACGCTCTGTCTACTCTAACAGACGTTCTGCCTATACTATAACTGTACACACATAATCTTCGAACCTAGACGGCGCTGACGTCCTACACCTGTCGGTTCAGACAACCTCAGTTGTTTCCTATCAGAGGGAAGGGTTACTGGGAATGAGAACACTGATAAACTTTCATAACTTTTCAGGAAGCGATTCGATATTTCTTCATGACTTTCGCGCACTACTTTTTACTGCTTGATTTACTCACATTATAATATAATATTTGCCGTACTGATGACTACGATTCTAAGGAAATCTAATTTTACTAACGTACTAAGGTACTTGACTGTAACGAGAGCCGCGAATCGCTTCCTGTTTTTTGGAATACTTTATTATATATTTTCATTTGAATATTTACAACTTTTCTGTGTTATTACAATTCTGAACTTATATCTAGTTATATTTTAAACGTTACATGGTTTGTACATAGTGTTATCTATCTACTAACACGAAAAACACACAGATCTTTATTGAAATTAAAGAAATATAGATAAATTAGTACAGAACTTTCCAAAACTTGGACGGTTGAAGGATCTTTCAGGATAATTTACACGAAAACTGGCGCTGATGCTGTAAGTATATAGAGTGCCATATACAAGAGTGTTGTATGGCCTATCAAGATCTACTATTTACTTTTATGTGCCTATATTATCCAGCCTGTAACGTTCCTTCAACTGTCGGTATGTTAGACCAAATTTACATGCTATGAACACAGATAGGCGCGTTAGACTGTCATATCCTCGACAAGTGGCTTCCCTGAAGGGCTATGTTGATACTAGAGAACTATATCCAGGCCTAGGTCGCAACACTAGGCTACCTGGATCTCGATAATTACTAAATTAAACTAAATTAAATGCCACTTTCGAGTTGATATGAGTTTAACGCTTACTGTTCGGTTTATTTACTAAATCTAATCACTGACGCGTTTGTTTATTTCGTCACTGTTATTGCCCATGTATCACTGACTCTACACTATCGTTGCAAGAAACTATTTACACTTATTTTGGTGACGTTCGTCGCGAACAGTGTATGACGTCGTATAATTGTGTATGGTAAAAAAAAAATGTGCACGCAACCATTGTGGAAAAGTTCACCAAAAACTGATTCCGCTGGGCGAACGTTGTCCTGGCGGAACTTTTTTTAATCCATAGACTTTAGAAGAAAAGAGATGTGCTTTGCGCTTTTTTGTAGCCATCCGAACTTGGTCGGGTTATGTAGGTTTTCGATGCTTCGTCAGTATTATAATTGTTTTTCTTTAATTACTGAATTTAATGACATGAAATTTTGCATGTGAATAGTTGAATGAATACACTAATTATTGGCATACATTTTACCATGCAATTCATTTAGAACGTCGTGATATTTGACTGCTTTGTAAACAGTGATCTATTCATGGTAAATTTGTCCTATAACTCTTTAATTACTAACGGAACATCATTGATACTTGGCAACATGTTGCAGACACTTACAAGGTTTGTATAGACGTGAAAATCTAGACCCCAAAGTGCATACTTTAAGAACTAAGACCTAATAAGCGTATTTTACGTTTATATTTTTATCTTTTAAGCCCTACGATTTTTTCTAAATCTGTTTTTTAAACAAATATAAACAAATTCAAAACAACGTATGTAAAAATCTACAGTTCTCTATGTAAGCGCTTTATATGAAAACTAGCTAATGGCCAAACGTTCGCGTAGCGGAAACTTGAATTTCTCCGAAGTTTATGCATGCACTAGTTTTATTCATACATACACAAATACACACGAATTTTTGGACACATCTCTTTTCTTCTAAAGTCTATGGATTAAAAAAAGTTCCGCCAGGACAACGTTCGCCCAGCGGAATCATTTTTTGGTGAATTTCTCCACAATGGTTGCGTGCACAATTTTTTTTTTACCATACACAATTATACGACGTCATACACTAAATATCTGCATAATTAAAATTTTTAAATTCAACAACATTTCGCTGCGCGTACGCACACTAATCGGGGAACATTAAATTGAGAACCTCCTTATTTTGAAGTCGGTTAATAACGACGTTATGGTAGGTGACTCAAATATCCGGATAGCCTATATAAGTTTTGGCCGAGTATCGTTAATTTGCTCTTAAGAACTTAAGAGTTCTTTATCATGGATCCCATAAACAAAAGTAATCAGAACCTAACCAAATTCTCATCAATGTACCCTTGAAGTACATCCTTTCCAATAAAAAAAAAACAATACATGTCACGGTAATAGGGCTTATCCCCAATTAATGGAACTTAACACTGTCGAAACCTGAGTGTATACACTTCTGAGTACCCCCTCAGAGCATACGGTCGTGATGTTACGTCATGATTTTGTATAAACAATAATTAACCAAGCGTTTGCAACAATCACTGCAGCATTGTCGTGTACTTTTGAAGCGTTCCATTTATATCTCCGAAGATCAGCATCAGATCTTCAGCAAATTAAAATGGGACCACACGTAAAGCACCAGCTTTCAAATAAAAAAAATACCACCAAAATCGGTTCCCCCAGTCGAAACAAACACTGTCGAAATCTGGGTGTATTGTACACATCTGCGTACCCTCACAGAGCATACAGGTGTAATGTTTTGTCATGATATAGTATAAACAATGAACCTACAAGCGATTACAGCAATCACTGCAGATTTGCTGTCTATTACTGAAGAGTTCCATTGTATTTCTCCGAAGACCAGCATCAGATCTTCAGCAAATTATAATGGGATCAAATGGGAAGCACCAGCTTTCAAATAAAAAGAACCATCAAAATCGGGTCACCCCACCCATTTGAGAGTTCTGAGATAAACACAAAAAAAAACAAGTATTGAGAACCTCCTCTTTTTGGAAGTCGTTTGAATACTGGTATTCAGCCGCATCCAGTTACACTTGAAGCCGACCCCAATGTTGTTGGGAAATTAAAGGCTAGTCAGATGATGATCATTAGAGAATTGCTGACATAATCTTGTTTTTGAATTGAAAATTGAAATTAACAGGAATTAATGTTCATGAATCAGTTTAATTTGCTCAAAGTTTGCCACGTATCTCAATGTTTTGGGAACTGTGTATTTCATCGCTAAAGTACAACCAGTCTAAAATTAATCACAACATCAATGCATCTCATTTTCATCGATGATCCACAAATTTTACGGAGACGACGAATTAGTACTCATTAGAAATAATTATTTGTTTATAAGGCGCGAATCAAGCTAATAAAACCATTATAATTACTCTGTGATAAAACAAGTACCTGGTCAATGTCAATCTGACAGTAGGACATTATTGGCCTATAGTGGCCGTGGTGAAAAAAAAGTACACTATTTCTATTTATCCCAGTCAGGCTAAAACTTATAAACTTAATCAATGGGGCAGAATTAAACGAAAGACAAACTGGGTCCACGTACGCAACGTGTGCGATGCAACGTGGGAGAATTGGTGTGCACCACAGATTAGATCTAATATCTAATCTGTGGAAAGCGTGTGATTCCGTTGCATACGATGTGTTTCTATTGCATAGTTTTTCATATAAAATCAAGAGAGATAGAGATAGATATGCGGGAGATTTCAGCTCCCGAACATAACAAATAAAATTCTTGTGATTCGAAAGTAATGTAATTTTTAATCCGTCTTTGACAGACGTCCAAAACCCTCTGTCACCTGGCCCTAGGGATGTGACCTCTCCGTAGTGATGTTACACATTGAAAAGAATACCAAAGAGAGCGATGTTATAGTCGCCACACCACCCCCCTACGGAGAGAACAAAACCAGGTTGAAATAACTTACAGAATAATACAATAATAATAAAAAATAAGGTTTAAACGCAAACAAAACAATGAAGGAAGAAACTAATCAAAAACCTTAAATCTAACGCGCCTACCCGAGCGTGTGGTATAGGATTGCTTTACTGGCGTATGTACCTGTACTGGCTGTTGCGGGATTGAGGGTTCGGAAGACTTATCTGATACGGCTGGCCGTGAAGGAAGATCAGCCGGGGGGGGGCAATTGCATTGTGTGAGTCGTTTGTGTAACGGAATTATCAATGAACGCCGGTTTGAGTCTGTCGACGCTTACGACAGACTTGTTGCCCTTCACCATCAGGGTGAAAGTTTTCCCATCACTCGAACGCTCCAGGACTTTGTATGGACCCGAATAGGGTGGCTGCAACGCTCTTCGAATGGAGTCGTCTCTAAGGTATACATGAGTCGCTGTTGACAAATCCTTGAATATGAATGAAGCTGGTATACCATGTCGACTAGCTGGCAGTGGTCGTATCAATGACATTTTGTGTCGCAGCTGTACCACGAAATCCACTGGGTTTTCTAATCTTTCTGATGCTAGAGGAGGAACCAAAAATTCTCCAGGGAGCCTGAGAGGCTCTCCGTAAAGTAATTCTGCTACCGTGGCTTCGAGATCTTCTTTATAAACCGAACGCATTCCTAGCAGAACCATCGGAAGTGACCTCACCCACGAATCATTATGGCACATTAACGCCGCTTTAAGTTGTCGATGAACTCGCTCGATCATCCCATTTGCGCAGGGGTGATATGAGGTGGTTCTAATGCGCTTGGTACCGAATTGCTGCAGTAATCGGTAAAACAAGTTCGACTCAAATTGAGATCCCTGATCTGTAGTAATAACCGACGGCACGCCAAAGCGAGATACCCATTCTTTGGTAAAAGTCTCGACTACCTCCTCCGCGGTAATAGATCGCATGGGCCAAACCTCGGGCCATCTGGACACTCTGTCTATTGCGGTCAAACAATAGCGGTATTCATCGCAGACAGGCAACGGACCAACAATGTCGACATGGACATGCGTGAAACGACCGGACGGTAGCTCAAAATTAACTACAGGTGTAGTATTGTGCCTTGAAACCTTGCTGCGCTGGCAAGCTACGCAAGATCGGGACCAGGCTCGGCAGTCCTTTCTAACCGAAGGCCAGATAAAACGCTCTACTACCAAACGAGTCGTAGCTTGGGCACCGGGGTGACTCAAATTGTGTAACCTGTTGAAAGCGGCACGGCGGAAGGAAGGGGTCAGATAGAGACGTGGCTTACCAGTCGATGTGTCACAGTAAACCGGAGTATTGGTCCCTGATGTGCTGATTTTGGTAAGTGTTAGGCTGGAACCACGTTGCAATAAATTTGAAAGCTCTTGGTCTGATGCCTGTGACTTAGCCAAAGCTTCAAAATCTAGGTCTAAGGTAATGGCATCTATATCAATACGTGACATAGCGTCGGCTACGATGTTGTCTTCACCCTTAATGTACTGAATATCAGTCGTGAACTGGCTAATGAAGGACAGTTGGTTAAGTTGTGGAGGTGGAAGTTTCTCGCGTCGCTGTAAAAAGGCGTACAAAAGGGGCTTATGATCAGTGAATATTGTTGCATGCTGGACCTCTAAAATGTACCGAAAATGTTGGACACTTTCATATATAGCTAACAATTCACGGTAATAAGCTGGCCACTGTGCCTGCTGCGGGGTCAACTTTTTGCTGAAAAAGGAAAGTGGATTCCACCGACCGTTAACATTTTGCTGATAGCAGGACCCAATGTGAACACTAGATGCATCAGTAAATAAACCCAATTTGGCGTTGCTGATTGGATGTTGCAGCAGAGTTGCGTTGGAAAGGCTCTTTTTACAAGCTTCAAATTGTTGCAAGAGTTCGGGTGACCATGGAAATGGCTTTGCACCTTTGCTGTTAGTTGCAACCAGGGCATCAATCAAAGGAGCCTGGAATTGCGCTGCTCGCGGCACGAATCGGTGATAATAGTTAAGCATACCCAGAAACCTGCGCATACCTTGAACTGTCTCAGGTGGTGGAAAATCCAGCAACGTTTGAATTCGATTCTGTGGGGGGCGAGTACCATCACCACTGACGTGGTAGCCGAGAAATACGGTTTCACTGACACCCAAGACACACTTAGAAGGGTTTAATACTACTCCATAGTCTTGCAGGCGTTTGAAAAGGACGCGCAGGTGCTGAAGGTGAGTAGACTCGTCCCTGGAAAATATGAGGATATCATCTACGTAAGGAAAACAAAATTCAAGACCCCGTGTGACCTCATCGATGAAACGCTGAAAGGTTTGGCCAGCGTTCCTTAAACCAAAAGTCATATACGGGAATTCGAAAAGGCCAAATGGGGTTACGATGGAAGTTTTGTCAATATCCTCTTCAAAAACTGGAATTTGGTGATAAGCTTTAACAAGATCCAGTGTGCTAAATACCTTGACACCAGCGAGGTTATGGGCGAAATCATTGATGTGCCGAACCGGGTATCGATCTGGTATGGTCCTGGCGTTCAGGGCCCGGTAGTCACCGCAAGGGCGCCAGGTATTGTCTTTTTTAACGGTCATATGTAACGGTGAAGACCAGGCACTTTTTGACGGACGGGCTGTCCCGCATCTTACCATTTCCTCGAATTCTTTTTTAGCCGCAACTAGTTTCTGCGGCGCCAAACGACGAGGTCGACAGGAAACAGGAGGTCCGTCTGTGGTCTTGATATAGTGCACTGTGTTATGCTTGATGACTCTAGGAAAGCCAGGTGGTCGAGTGATATCTGGAAACTCCGCTAAAAGCTGAGTAAATATTGACTTACCAGACGCTACTGCTCGTACGCTGGGCTGGTCAATCCTAGCAGTGGAAGCAGCGGATTTTAGTCCAGTAGTACCGTCGACCAATTTCTTATTTCGGCAATCCGGTAAAAGGTGATAAAATGCCAAAAAATCAGAACCAATAATGGCTGTGCTGACGTCGGCTATCACGAATTGCCAAGTGAAATCACGGCGCAAACCAAAATTTAATTTAAGATTTACTGTACCAAAAGTTTGAATACTGCTTCCATTAGCTGCACTTAGTTCATAATCCGTAGGCTGCCTGCGTGACGGTAACCAGCGATGCGGAAAACAACACAGGTCTGACCCAGTGTCAATAAGGAATGGGCGTCTGGTCACATGGTCCGTGACGAAAAGGCGGCGGCCGATATTTCCGCAATCAGTTGCCGCCGCTACTGACCGCTGGTTGGGTTTTCCGACTCCCAATTACATGGCCTAGTACATCTAGTTGCTTTAACGCCCCATCTCCTGTGGTACCAGCAGTGCTTAGCATTGTTTGCTGACCTACTGGAAGATGCTGACCTGCTGGATGATGCGGACCGGTCGCGTATGGGACGTTGTTGCTGCCTCGAAATAGCAGCTACTTGCTTACTCACATCTTCTAATTGCTGTGCTAATGTAGCAAGAGTTAAAGTTGAAGTTGCCGATGTACAACAAACAGCAGGTGATGGGGCTAACTCCAAGATTTGGTCCGCTAACTCCGACACTTTATCCAAATGGAGGTCACCCTGTGCTGCTAGTATTGCTTGAGCCTGTTGGGGCAGACGGCGCAACCAAAGTTGGCGTAGGATATTATCATCTGATAAAACCGACCCTGCAAGTGAGCGAAGGTGACGAAGAAATTGAGACGGTTTTCGGTCACCAAGCTCTTCGTCACTAAGAAGCTGTCTAACTCGTTTCTCTTGGGAAATTGAAAGTCGTTGAATGAGGATTTCTTTTAATTTTTCATATTTCCCTTCGGCTGGTGGATTTGTTATTAAATCCTCGACTTCACCTGCCAGCCTCTGATCCAGATGACCAACTACATAATTGTATTTGGTAGTGTCACCAACAATATTAGCAATTTGGAATTGGGCTTCCACTTGTGCAAACCAAACTGCGGGCTTGTCAGCCCAAAATGTAGGTAATTTAACTGCTACCCTACATACCTTTGCCTCCATTTCATTCTGACCTAGTCGCTTTTGCAATGCTGCATTTTCTGCTATCAGTTGCTCGAGCTATGCCCGAAGCTGTTCGTCTGCCATGATGCAAAATCTATATAAAGCAAGTAGCAATAATACCACACACCCGAGCGCCGCAGAACAAGCAAACAATAAGAAATAAATTTTGAAGACTACAATACAAAACCCAAAAAAAAAGAAAAAAAATTATGTGGGTTGCTTACATAATATAAGTGTATATGACGTGCACCTTATAATAAAAATAATAAACTTAAATCATTCGCTCATATCTTTGAGTAAGTGCAGCTCCACTAAATAGTACTAGCACAACAAAACAACCTAATGTTGATATTATTTTGTGCCTATGTTGATATTAAATGTAAGTCAACGTGAATGGTTAGGAATGACCAGTGCTGCTTATCATAGTTCAGATTTCACTTAACACTTGCACTCAAAGCGCACACAACATGCAATCTTACGCAGTTGTTGATCCAGCGATTGCAGTCGTTAGATAAAAACTGCTAGTTGAAGTCTGTACTTTCCAGGAACACGATGTTTTTGTAGCGCACCGTAGACAGAGCGGCGTAACGCACCGTAGACAGAGCTGCGTAGCGCACCGTAGACAGAGCGGCGTAGGGCCGAGGCTGTGGTTGGAGTCAGCAGTCTACTGATCACAGCTCACCTCCTGGTATTGCTTGGTCATTCGAAGGTGTGACGAATCACGTCGGGGTCACCAATGCGGGAGATTTCAGCTCCCGAACATAACAAATAAAATTCTTGTGATTCGAAAGTGTTTCATATTATAGTCTATGATCTTAGTTTTTAAAGAAGAAAATGAAATATTGTCTGTGGTTAGACTTCATGTCATGTCTGCTTTATGTACAATGACAAGTCCTCGTCTCCCTGAATTTTATTTGTAAGAACCCATTGCATCACGCCCGAAATATAGAACATGGTGTCATCGTGAGGATATCAACAGGGAAATAGAAGAATGGAGACCAATATTTTTCTGGGTAACAGTGTCAAACCCCTAACAAGACAAAATGGTAACATGGCTGAACATTGGAAAAATTGGAAACAAAGATTCGAGATTTACTGCGATGCTAATGACATAAAGAAACAGTCAGAAACGAAGCAAATAGCAATATTTTTGAATCTCATTGGTGAGTATGGATTAGAAGTCTTCAATTCCCTAAATATCGATAGAAAATCTACAACTATAGAAAATGTGCTGAATCACTTTGACAAAAAATTCAATCCGCAAAGCAACATTACAGTGGAAAGGTATAGTTTCTTTACAAGATTACAGCAACAAGAAGAATCTTTGGATAACTACGTCACGATATTGAATAATTTAGCCAAGTCATGTGAATTCAACGACTTAAAAGATTCCTTAGTCAAAGATATGTTTGTTATCGGAATAAACAACTCAAAAATAAGAGAAAAATTATTACAGCAAGAAAAACTAATACTTGAGGATGCTTTAAAAATTGCAAAAAGTATGGAATTATCTCAAGAAAGGTCTACAAAAATAACAAAGTCACAAAGTCATCAATCTTCAGAAAATATGTCATCAGTTCAGCAAGTGTCAAAAATAAACCACAGAGGCAGGTCAAAGTCAAGAAACAATTTCAACAATTTCAATAATTATAGACAGAGAAGTAAGTCAAATAATAGAGATTATAATCAAAACTCTGTGAAAAGACGTGACAATTCAGTATCGAAAAAGCCTTGTAACAGATGCGGACAGGTTCACATTTATAAATGCCCAGCGGAAGGAAGAACGTGCAAAATATGTAAGAAGCAGAACCATTTTGCTAAATATTGTTTTTTCAACAAGGACAGACAGGACAAGGGTCAACAACAAAAATCTAGTGTAAGTTGTATTAATTATGATGACTCTTCTTGTAATGACAATTATTTTATAATTAATAAATTGACTGACAATAATAAATGTAATAATAGAGAGGATGAGTGGAAAATTAATGTAAATTTAAATAATATTTTGACAAAATGCCAAATTGACACAGGTGCCGATACTAATGTTATTTCTAAAGACACACTTAATTCTATAATGACTCAGACTAATAGGAAAATACATATTCAAAGAACAAATAATAAGATTTTTTCATTTTCAGGAGAAATAGTTCCAAATCTAGGTAGCTGTGTGATACAATGTGAATTTGAGAATGGACTGAAGACTAAAATATATTTTATTGTAGTTGACTGTAAATGCCAAACAATTCTAGGCTGGAAAACGTGTGAAAAACTTGGTATTGTCAAAAGAATTTATAAAATTCAAAATAACCTACAACTTGATTGTGACAGGTCAGTACAAAGTGTCGTATCCAAATATTCTCATACATTCGAAGGTATAGGATGTCTTCCAAATGAAATTCACTTGGATATCGACGAAAATGTGAAACCAAAAGTATGTCCTATTCGTAGAATACCATTTTCTCTTCAAAATCGTTTAAAGTCTGAATTAGGAAATATGGAAAAGATGAAAATAATTGAAAAGGTCACCAAACCTACAAAATGGGTTAATTCTATTGTTTTAGTAGAAAAAACAAACGGTTCATTGCGTGTATGTCTTGATCCGAGAAACCTAAATGTTGCTATTCAAAGACCTCATTATCCTTATCCTACATTTAATGATCTCAGGTCACAAGTTACTAGTAGTAAAATATTTTCAAAATTAGACGCAAGCTCTGGCTACTGGACTATCAAATTGGATAAAGAGAGCAGTGACTTATGTACATTCAACACACCTTTTGGTAGGTATAAATTCCTTAGACTCCCGTATGGTATAGCTTCTAGCGGTGAAATATTTCATAGAGTAATGAATGATCTCTTTGGTGATTTGCCTGGTATTGTAATATTTGTCGATGATATTTTAGTTCATGGACGAAATGAGACCGAACATAATGAACGGCTTGAGTCAGTTTTCAAACGTGCTTCTGAAGTCAATTTAAAATTTAATAAACAAAAATGCGAATTTGGTCTTTCAGAAATTTGTTATGTGGGACACATTTTTAACCAACATGGAGTGTCACCAGATAAGTCAAAAATAGAAGCAATTACTAAAATGCCTTCTCCTCAAAATGTCAAAGAACTTCAAAGATTTTTAGGTATGATTAATTATTTAGGTCAATACATTCCAAATTTAGCTGAAGAAACTAGTATTTTAAGAGATTTACTTAAAAAACAAAACTTATGGTCTTGGACACAAAATCATGAAAATCAGTTTAATAAATTAAAATCAATTATTTGCAAGTCCCCAGTTCTTATTCATTATGATGTCAATAAACCTGTTAGAATGTCAGTAGATGCCTCTAAAAGTGCAGTTGGTGCAGTCATATTTCATGGTAACAATCCTATTGCTTATTCATCTAAATCTTTAAGCAAATGTCAAGAAAACTATGCACAAATTGAAAAAGAACTATATGCAATTGTTTTTGGATGTAAAAAATTCCACCAATATGTTTATGGAAAACCAATTCAGGTAGAGACAGACCACCAACCTCTAGTCACACTTTTTAAAAAACCATTATCTGAAGTACCTTCACGACTTCAAAGAATGATGATTACTTTGCAAGCTTATGATTTGATAGTATCTTATACTAAAGGCTCAAAAATGTACATTTCAGACACTCTTTCTCGAGCACCAGTCGATAATGATAACAATCTTGATGATAATTTAAAAGAATTTGAACAAAACTTGGATATTCATATTAATTTACTAACCTCAAACTTAGCAATTTCTCAAGAAAAATTAGATAAAATTTTAGAATGTTCAAACAATGATATAAAGTTACAAATATTGAAACAATATTTTTTCCAAGGATGGCCTCAGTCAAAAAACCTATGCGATAGTTTAGTACTCCCATATTGGAATGTCAAAGAAGAAATTCATGTCATAAATAATATACTTTTTAAGAATAATTCTGTCATTATTCCTACTTCAATGAGAACTGAAATCTTGAATACTTTACATGAAGGACATTTAGGAATAGAAAAAACCAAAAATTTAGCTCGTGGTATTGTATTTTGGCCTAACATAAATCAGGATATAGAAAACAAAATAAAACTGTGTGAAACTTGTGCTATGTATAGTTTAAATAAATCAAAAGAATCACTCAGGTCACATGAAAAATCAATTTTCCCCTGGCAAAAACTAGCTACTGATCTATTTGAATATAAAAATCAAAAATATTTACTTGTGGTAGACTATTATTCTAACTACATTGAGATAGCTAATTTAAAAAATGATACTAGATCTTCATCAGTAATAAATAATTTAAAATCTATTTTTGCAAGACATGGCATTCCATTACAATTAGTCAGTGATGGTGGACCACCTTATAACTCAAAAGAATTCAAACAATTTCTTCATGAATGGGATGTTGAACACATTGTCAGCAGTCCATACATGGCAAGATCAAATGGATTAGCCGAAGTCTCAGTCAAAACAGTCAAAAATATCTTAAGAAAATGTGAGGAATCAGGTACAGATCCCCACATCGGTCTATTACAACATAGAACTTCTCAAGGTTCAAACATGTACTCCCCTTCGCAATTACTCATGTCAAGACAATTAAGAACAAAATTACCAAGTCAAATTAGTCAATTAAAACCTAAAATTGTTAAATTTGCTGAATATTCTAACATTAAAGACAAAAACTTACAAAAAACTAAAAATTATTATAATAAAAGTTGTAAAAACTATCAAGAATTTCATGTCAAGGATAACATTTATTTTAAAAAAAATCCGAAAGACATTATTTGGACAAAAGGTCAAATTATCTCTAAAACTAAACTCCCTAGATCTTTTATAATACAAGACAACTTTGGTAAAACATAAAGGCGAAATTCTCAACATATTCGACCTGATTATTGTCAACAAAAACAACATAAAGAATCTATTAAGTTTGATGATCTTAATGGTCAAAAAACACAGTCACACTTTCAGTCACAATCGAGTCAGTCTTTTGAAAATGAAAGGGATGATGATGGTTGTCAGGATTACACATACATAATAACTCGTAGAAAAACAAACTCATTCTCAAGTCCTAGTCAAGTTCATAATAATTCTTATTGTAGCAATACAGAATCTAATGTTGAATCAGAAAATTATCAGTCTTTAGAATCCAATCAGTCTGAATCAAATGTAACAAATCAGTCAGTCATAAAGTCACCTGAATTTGTCAATGTAAATGATGATGTGTCTTGTAGTCAAAGTCTTTGTGATCACTATGAATATCAAGATGAATTAATTTTAACTAGTCCTCCTCAGTCATGCTCAAATGTAATGCCTAATATTATAATATCTCCTGACGAAAGAAACTATGTTTCAGAGAATGTAAATAAGTATAGTTCTAGAGGAAGATTACTCAAAAAGACACAAAAATTTGATTTATAGGATAATTTATTCACAATGTAATACATTAAATTCAATATCACTCAAATAAATTTAAACATTGTATTGAAATAATTTCACATCACGACAACGCTAGTGTATTGCTTATAAATGTATTGATGTAATCAATTTATTATTGTATAATTTACTTATCACTTCATCTTAAACGATAAACATAAGTTAATAATAAATGTAATTTGTATTTCAGCATTAATCTTGTAAATTGTAAACAACAGGTTATGCCCAGTTGTCAATGTCACTTGTCAATTTAAAAAAAAAAAAAAAAAAAAAAAAAAGGGGCATGTTTCATATTATAGTCTATGATCTTAGTTTTTAAAGAAGAAAATGAAATATTGTCTGTGGTTAGACTTCATGTCATGTCTGCTTTATGTACAATGACAAGTCCTCGTCTCCCTGAATTTTATTTGTAAGAACCCATTGCATCACGCCCGAAATATAGAACAGAAAGTAATGTAATTTTTAATCCGTCTTTGACAGACGTCCAAAACCCTCTGTCACCTGGCCCTAGGGATGTGACCTCTCCGTAGTGATGTTACACATTGAAAAGAATACCAAAGAGAGCGATGTTATAGTCGCCACACATATCATAGTGCATTGCATACGTTGCGTACGTGAGCCCAGTTTGTCTCTCGCTTTAGTCAGTTTAATTTTTCATTTCGCGGTGTGCTTGAAGGGAATGTTTGACGTTAATCGGTTTCAATTTTAAACTGGATAATAGACTTAAACGCACCCCGTTTGTCAATTGAAATGTCAACTGTCATCTGTGACAGCGTCACGCACCGCTGCTGCACGCCGCTCTTGGCTCGTGTTTGTGTGTGGCCTCTTGAAAGGACGTCGATAATAAATAGCGTTACACAGACGTCTTTAAAGGACGTTGTTCTGTAACAGAATTACAAGGAAACCAGATAGAATATAGGTACCTACTTAGGTTAAAATGGATTTTCAAAACCGCCCCGGTGGCAAAACTGGTGGTGGAGGAGTGGCGTCATGGTCCGAAAGCAATCGAGACCGACGCGAAAGACTTCGCCAGCTCGCGTTGGAAACCATTGATTTGAATAAGGATCCCTATTTTATGAAAAATCATTTGGGTAAGTATCCCATTTCAAGAATAATGTTCCGCATTTACGCTAGGTTTTTTTTTGATGCGATGCTTTTGAGTAAATTTGGGGTTGGTGTAAGTTCTACTTCCACAATTCTACTTTACTAGTCTTCTCATCAGACACCTCATTTATTGCCATATCATCTTTTAGTCAGTCCAAAGAGTCTTCCTCTGCTCACATATCAACCTGTACTCAAAGAGTCTTCCCCTGCTCACCTATCAACCTGTACCCATAATGTCATCCCTTTTGTGACCCAACATTCTGATTGATACAAGACTAGAAGAGGTCTAACCATTTGTGTTTCTTTATAAATCTTCTATTTCATACTTTCAGTTTTAATTTTATGCTTAACACTACAACTATTTCACTATTGCTGAAAGCGAATTGAGATAGCAAAAGTCACACACATTTTGAGGTTCTAAACCTAACTTTTATTACAGGATCATATGAATGCAAGCTGTGTTTAACTCTTCACAATAATGAGGGAAGTTATCTAGCCCACACTCAAGGTAAAAAGCATCAGGCCAACTTAGCTCGTAGAGCAGCTAAGGAAGCTAAAGAAGCACCTCAACAATTAGCTCCTGAAAAGCCAAGAATTGAACCCAAAAAGTTTGTAAAGATTGGACGTCCTGGTTACAGAGTTACAAAACAAAAAGATCCTGAGAATGGTCAACAAAGTTTATTATTCCAAGTAGATTACCCAGGTAAATGAAAATTTATAAGCATGGATATCCCAAAAGTTGCCTATAAATGGCAACTGATGGCAGAAACTATGGTTAAGATTTTTAGTTTTATTAATACATCAAATAATAATAAAAGCTTTATTTCAAAAGTATATTAATTAGTTGAGTTTTCGCTCTATAATCTATAACCCTGCCGCATTGTTGTCATATTGTTGTTTGGGACCCACTTAAAAAAAAAACATTGGACAGGATTTTGGGCGAAGGCACGCCCTGCAGTGGGAAAAAAGCTGATAACAATAATTATGTTCTTTGGTTCCACAGTAGCCCTAAGTATATTTATTTAAACTTTATGCACATAATGTACAAAGGCGGACTTAATGCCTTGGGCATTTTCTACCAGTCTACCTTAGGGTGATGCAGAGGATATGGATATGTATTTGGCCAAAATGTAGCATCTCATTAAAACATTGTTTGTTCTAGAAATTGCTGAAGGTGTGCAGCCAAGGCACCGCTTTATGTCAGCATACGAACAAAAGATAGAGCCTCCAGACCGTAGATGGCAATACTTGCTATTTGCCGCTGAGCCCTATGAGACAATTGCATTCAAAGTGCCAAGCAGAGAAGTGGAGAAACATGATTCAAAGTTCTGGACTCATTGGAATAAAGATACAAAGCAGTTTTTCCTGCAGTTTGCATTTAAAATGGAGCCATTACGCATGCCTCCACCTCCTCCTAAGATGTGGGAGAACCATGGAATGCGCCTGCCCCCTCCACCAGGTGCTCCACTGATGGGAGTGCCCCCACCCCCTCCCTTACTACCCGTACCACCACCACCACCTTCTATGTAAATGTGTGGAATTTTATTGAAATAGGTAATAAAATTAAAGTTTATGAACAAAATGTGTTTCTTATTGTTACTAGTTAACCCATATAACATGGGGTTTAGGTTTCCGCACTAGTAGTATTCAAGGTTTATCCGCATGCCGAATTTCACCTTAAGCTGTTTAACCACTACAGATTATTTTATAATATGCTAGTGCCGGTAGTGGATAACTGTCTGATCGTTATTATTGCAAGTTACATTTAAAAAAAACCCCTCCACATAGGGTCATATTTTTAAGGTAGTTTTTGGAACTAAGTTCCTACAACGTACGACTTGTGCGATTTAGTAGACATCGTCACGTAACGAAATGCTGTATGCTGTGTGTATGTAGTATAATAATAATAATATTCCTTAATCCCTTTCAATATAGTGCACATTATTCTACTAGTCAAGATAGAATAAGATAAAATACTCTTTATTATATACACCATAAAAAATATAGATACAATTTTTTAACATTTTACAAGGGGTAACACAATGGGCGGGCGGTCTTACCGCCATTTCATTTTGATACCCATAATTGAGGGAGTTGTTGAATAATTAAGTAATCCGACATTTTCTGGCGGCGACCATCTTGGACAGATTTTTTTCAAACAGCTAAGAACAATAATGTACCATGCTCTCGACTAATTATTCAACTTTCAAACAAAATCTAAATCGGTTCATCCGTTCGGGCGCTATGATGCCACAGACAGAGACACACACACAGACACGTCAAATTTGACAACACCGTCGTTTTTGCGTCGGGGGTTAAGGGGCCGGCGGAGCATGCGTATTTCATACAAACGTAATACCAAAATAATTTATAAACAGACATAATTGTTGGCCGGGACCAACAACTATTTGTTTGTCCCGCCCGGCTGTCATTTGTCCATCTTTGACAGTTGTGGCGCTAACGCTTATTTCTATTTACAGCTTGAGAAGAAGTGGCATATTCATGGGCAGGATTGACCGCCCTGATCATGCTTCCTTCTCCCCGCCCATGGTACAGAAGTAGTTAGTATCAATGGGCATAAACACCTACAGATGGTGAACAGCAGCGGCTAGCAGCTCGCTGAAGGGTGCGGCTGGAGATGGTGAACAAGCTGTGGAAGGAAGGTGAAATAAGGAAGAGAACAATAAAGCGAGGTACGATACTCAAAGTATTTATTACCATGATGAGATCATTATATTATTCGTGCGCCTGCTAATGTAAGCGAACCTAAGGCACGATTATATTACATACCCCATATGGCTTACATAATAGAGCAGGGGCGTCACGACAACAGTCCTTACAGGTAGTCAGTGGCCCAAAATGTCTGACAATCTCGTCTTACTGAGTGGTATCGTATTACCCATTATTAACTGGGTTGTGGGGGTCAGATAGGCAGTCGCTCCATGTAAAATACTGGTATTCAGCTGCATCCGGTTAAACTGGATGTGAGAACTGGCCATCCAGTATCAATAGACACTGCATTGTCGTTTTAATTTTGTACCTTAGTTACCATATAACAAGTGTGTCAAGATAAATAAATCTTTTCGGTCATACGTATATTTTAATGAATTAATCCTCACAATTGGTAGCAGAGCGTGGTTTATTCTGCAAATATGAAAAATGGCATCCACGAGTTATCGTAATATAGAACTGTTGACCACATGTTGACCAAGACAAATTATGACACTTGGTGTTTGCAAGCACAAGCGGTCCTAATAAAAAATGATTATTGGGATATCGTAAGCGGCGAGAAAAAGTTACCACCAGCTTCGGATGGGGCGTCGAGATCGGCGTTCAACAAAGAGGATTTGAAGGCAAGAGCTGAAATCTTACTTTTATTGTCACCGTCTGAATTAAAACAAATTAAACTCTGCGCGACATCTAAAGCTGTATGGGAAAAATTAAAAGCTACTTATCAAAGCACAGGGCCTGCAAGAAAAGCCACATTATTAAAACAGTTGGTTCTAAAGCGAATGACTACAGGAGAAGATATACATGACCACATAAATAATTTCATGGACATCGTGGACAAACTCGCAGATATGGATATAAAAGTACCTCCAGAACTGCTTAGCATAATGCTTCTCTACAGTTTGCCAACAACATTTGAAAATTTTAGAATAGCTATCGAATCTCGAGACTCCCTGCCTAATCCTGAGAATCTAAAAATAAAGATTCTGGAGGAATACCAAGCAAGGAGTGGAAATGATCAGCCTGAAAGCTCAGAAGCATACCAAATCAAGAAAAACAGGAAAAGATTGTACTGCAAGAGCTGTAAAAAGAAAGGCCACACTATCGAGACATGTTGGGGCAAGAAAATACAAATGAAAAAGAGGACAGAAGCAAATACAATTTTAACGTTTGTCTGAGCACCGTAAATTCAGACGCTGATAAAACTGTCTGGTGTCTAGATAGCGGATGCTCATCACACATGTGCGGTGACGAATCGATGTTTTCTACCATGATCCCTGAAAATGGCACCCTAAAATTGGCGTCAGAGAAATATACCAGTAGAATTCAAGGCAAAGGAAGAGTTACAATCAGTACCAATAAACATGGCTACAATTTCAATGACACCCTATATGTTCCTGATATATCAGTAAACCTTTTATCCGTCGCCAAGATAACGGACAAAGGTAATACGGTAATTTTTGAAAAAGAGAAAGCCCATATCGTAGAAAAAACCGGCAAAACGATACTGACTGCTCGAAAAAGAGATGGACTCTACTACTTTGAATCTGGATGTAAAGCGACTGCAAACTACACACCGAAAAAGGACAGTAACATTATGGAATGGCATCGCAAACTTGGCCACATAAACGAAATAGATTTAAAGAAAATGGCTAAGGATAATCTTATGTATGGTTTAAATTTAAATAACGAAGACATGGAAACATGTGAGACCTGCATCAAAGGCAAATTGTCCAGGTTACCGTTCGTAAGACATGATGATTTATACACAATCGATAACCTGGAAATAATCCATAGCGACGTTTGTGGACCTTTTGAATGTGACACACTAGCAGGATCAAAGTACTATGTTACTTTCACAGACGACTTTAGTCGCTATTGTCATATCTATTTCATTAAAAGAAAGAGTGATGTATTCAACGTTTTCAAAGAATACAAAAATGAAGTTGAGACGTTCCATAACAAGAAGATAAAGAACCTGCAGACGGACATGTTAGGACTTGAAAATAAACTCCCGTGTATTTATGGTAGTACACTTTTATTTTCATGCTTATCGTTGAAGATACACAATATTGTTTTACACACAAGGGCGCCATGAATCGTAACCACAGATTAGTAGAGTTGCCATATCAACAGGGTTGCAAACTTATTCTCACAGATAATAAAAACTAAAACTAATACAATATTTTATTGCTATTCACACCTCCCCTCAATAAAATATTTGAAAACAAAACACAAGTCTTTTCTTTCACAAAAATAATCCAGAGCTAACCCTAAACATAACCTCCCCTTAACAATAGTCATCCCCTTGATTACTTACTGAACAATTTATCCCTAAGTTTCCTAAACATTATTCCTCCTAATGCCTTAGTAAAAATATCTGCTAGTTGGTCACTGGTATTTATGTATTTTAAATCAATAACTTTATTTTCCAACTTTTCCTTAATAAATGACTGTTTAATCTCCAAATGTTTTACTCTAGAATTACCAGTGGCCATCTGTGCCATCTTAATAGTAGACTGGTTGTCTTCATACACAATTATGTTTACCTCAAACCCAAATGTTAACATAATTTCTTTTAACCAACAAGCCTCACTAGTAGCTAAACACAAAGCAACATATTCAGCTTCGGTTGAAGACAGTGCAACCGTTGGCTGTTTCCTTGAATACCAAATTACTGAACAACCAAACACTTTAAAGATACACCCAGATGTAGACTTTCTATCATCAGCACCACCCCAGTCACTGTCAACATAACATAAAACATCTTCATTACACTCTCTATAGTATACTAAACACAAATCAATAGTTCCATTTACATATCTTAAAACATTCAACAAAAGTTTATACAAAAGTTCAGATGCACAACTTTGATACCGACTCAAGATATTAACTACTGAACAAATATCTGGCCTAGTGCCCATAGCTGCATACATCAGGCTCCCTACAAGCCTTCTACATTTACTCTCTATTTCAATACTCTCTGAACTATCTCTCTTTAAGATATGAAAATTATAATTTTTATCAATAGGTAACTTCAGTGTTTTACCATCCAATATATTATACTGTGATAACAATTTTCTCAAGTAATCTTTTTGTGATATAACAGTAATCCCCTTATTTAAATCTTGTTTAACATCAATACCCAGGAATTTACTAACATTACCCAATTCTTTCATTTTAAATGTTTTACATAGTACATTTCTCAGTTTACACATATCTTCTTTGTCATTCCCAAAGTATAATATATCATCAACATACAATAACAAAAATGTTTTCTTTTCTCCTTCACATTTAGAGTACAAACAATAATCCTTATCAGATTGCTTATAACCTAAAGACAACATGACATCATTAAAAGTTTTATTCCAACATTTTGGAGACTTCTTTAAGCCGTAAATAGATTTGTTAAGTTTTACATACTTAGAATCAGTTCCCTCAGGCAAGATTAAATATAACTCCTCATCAAGATGTGCATTTAAAAAAGCTCCACATACATCCATTTGATTTATTTCTAACCCTAACTTAGTAGCTACACATACAAAGACTCTAAATGTATTAAGCTTTGCCACAGGGGCATACAGATCATCATCACAATTCTGCTCAAAGCCTCTTGCAACTAATCTAGCCTTATAACTATTATCTTTCTTCTTTAGAACCCATTTTGAGCTAATCACTTCTTTTCCTTCTGGTATAGAATCTATCTCTGTCCATGTATTATTTTCTTTTAGTTGATTAAGCTCTCTTCTTATAGCCTCCTTCCAGCTTTCAGCCTCTACAGATATCATAGCTTCCTTATAGTTTCTTGGTTCATCAACATATAGGTAATAATCATCAAGATATCTTGGTTTTACCCTTCTTCTACTTCTTCCTTGAACCTCATTTCCTTCTGTTTCTGCCTGTTCTTGTCCAGTTTCTTCTGTTGCTTCTGACATCTCTGTTGTAACACCTTGTTCTACTCCATTTCCTTGCTCCTGTTCTGTGTCCATGTCATAATATTCATCATCACTCTCATCATGTAGTTCTTCTTCTGTATTTCTCTCTGTAGGAACATCCAGTAGTATGACATTTTCATTGTTCTGTATTTCCTTAATTTCTGTCTCTTTCTGTGTTGTTGTATCCAGAAATACTATGTCCCTCTTAGTATGAACTTCCCTTTTGTCCTCATAGTACACTCTGTAGCCTTTCGAGTCATCATATCCAACGAAAATTGCTTGTTCCCCTTTAATGTCCCATTTTAATCTCTTTTCCTTTGGGATATGAACATAAACATATTCTCCAAACACTCCACGTAGGCTCAGCACATTAAAACTCCGTTTATGAAATGTCTCATAGGGTGTCTGACTGTCCACTCTACTCTTTGACGTTCTATTCAATACATACACCGTAATATTAACTGCTTCAGCCCACAATTCTTTCGAAAGACCTTTACCCTTTAGCATGGACCTTGCAGCTTCCACGACAGTACGCATGTCCCTCTCCGCTTTGCCATTCTGCTGTGGAGTAAAAGGTATCGTCGTCTGATGTTTAATGCCCTTTTCTTGTACAAATTCTTGTATCTCTTTGTTCATGAACTCTCCACCATTATCGGTACGAATGACTTTCACTTTATTTCCTGTTTGTCTCTCAGCCCAATTAACAAATTGCTTTATCTTCAAAGCTGTCTCACTTTTATGTTTTAAAAAGTAGATTACCCGGTAGTTACTAAAATCATCTTTTATTAGCAGGAAATACCTTGAACCTCCGATGCTCTCCACCTCCATTGGCCCGCACAAGTCAGCATGCACCAACTCTAGGCATTCCTTGGTATGCTGCTCACTTCTGGTAAATGGAAGTATGTGCATTTTACCTTCTAGACACGAAACACATTGGAAACTGTCCCCAGTGTATTCGATGTTGTTTTTCTTGAGCACCTTCTTCACATACTCAACATTCTGGTGACAAAGACGCTCATGCCAGTCCGATAGCGCTGCCACAGCTGCAACACTTTCTTGCATGTAGCCACTTGACACCTCTAGTACGTAATAGTTCCCTTCACGATTGCCTATCGCACAAAGTTCATTGTCCTTATAAAACAAACACTGCTGATCAGTTAATGTAACCTTGTAACCTTTCTTTGTAGCACTAGTTACAGAAAACAAATTAATCTTCATTTGTGGCACATGTAACACATTGTTCAATGTAGATTTTATATAACAGTCTCCGTTAAACACACTCAGTTCTACATCACCAACTCCAACAACAGGTAACTGACGACCATCTCCAACAATAACATAACGTTTTAATGTTGACAGTGGCAGATAGTTTGTAAACATTGAACGTTGACTTGTCATATGTTCACTAGCCCCACTATCTATCAACCACCTCTTGTCACTCCCCGTAATGTCACTCCCAGTTGTCATTGCTGTCCCTGTCACTGTAATAAATGCATTGGACTTATCTTTGGACTTGTCACTTGATTGTTGTCCTCCTTGTCCCTCACGCTTAGGACAATTTGCCTTCAAGTGTCCCACATTGCCACAAGAGAAACATTTACGTTTTTCTTTATCCTCGCTTTTACACTCCTTTGTAATGTGTCCAAGTTTCCCACATTTATAACATTTCTTGACACTTTTTTGCTTGGAATATAGTGCTATACTCTCTTTCTCTTTGCTTCTTGCCTTTATTCTCTCTTCCTCTACAAGTAATCGAGAAACCAAATCATTGTAGTTCTGTTTACTTGTGTCCACTGACTCCCAAGCCGAGATGAAATGATTGTATGCTTCCGGTAGAGATAACAAGACTTTAGTCATGATGAATTGTTCAGATATCTCTTCTCCTGCCTGCCTCAATTGACAAATCATTTCTTGTATTTTGGCTAAGTATACTGCCAGGTCTCCATCTTCAAATTTGTATTGCAAAAACCTTTGCTGCAGCATCAATGTACCTGTTGCACTCGTGACCTCGTATACACTGTGCAGTTTTCGCCACATGTCAGCTGCACTTTCGCATGTAAGGATGTGCACCATCGCCGCCTCACTTATTCTATTTACAATTAATGTTTGCGCCTTGGCATCCCTTGCCACCCAAGCTGCAATTTCCTTACTCGTGGATTCGCCATCATTCCCTGGCTTTGTCTCCATCCCACTCACAACCGAGTACAGCTCAGCTCCTTTTAATGTTACGGCCATTTGGAACTTCCATACGTTCCAATTCTTATGGCCCTCCAACTTAATAGCCGAGTTGGACGCCATGGCCATCGTGTGTTGATCCATTTTTGTTACTTATGCGTAAGCCCGCAGCCTGATGCCGTGATAATAACCACCACACGACCTCCTTCAGACGCCGCCAATAATAACTCACTAGCTGGAGTTGTTATTTATCTTTTTTTTTTCTCCGACCACGCCGCGTTCACAACAACGTAACGCCGGCAGCCCGACCCGGTGATTTTCCTTCACCCCACAATATACCAGTGATCTTCACCTAAAGCAGATTTATAGACAGCTGGGCCCATAACCTGTTAGGACTTGAAAATAAACTCCCGTGTATTTATGGTAGTACACTTTTATTTTCATGCTTATCGTTGAAGATACACAATATTGTTTTACACACAAGGGCGCCATGAATCGTAACCACAGATTAGTAGAGTTGCCATATCAACAGGGTTGCAAACTTATTCTCACAGATAATAAAAACTAAAACTAATACAATATTTTATTGCTATTCACAGGACAATGGCACAGAATACCGAAACAAGGAGTTCGATAACTTTCTCAAATCGCATGGCATAAAAAGGAGATTGACCACAGTTTACACCCCTCAACAAAATGGGATTAGCGAGAGGAAGAACAGATCCTTACTAGATAAAGCCAGATGTCTGTTAATCGAGGCCAAGGCACCTAAAAAGCTCTGGGCGGAAGCGGTAGCAACCGCAAACTACCTTATTAACCGTAGCCCTTCTAAGGCACTGAATGGCGAAACTCCGTTCAAGAAATGGCTAGGCCGAACACCATGTGGACATCATCTTTACGTGTATGGCAGGAAGACCTTTGTTTTGAAAAAGAACAAGCGAGGCAAACTGACCCAGAATGCCAAAGAAGGCGTATTTATGGGGTACTCAATGACCTCAAAGGCTTACAGAGTGTACATACCCGAAGACGATGATGTAGTGATAAGCAGGGACATAAAAGTAATAGACAAAATGTATTTCGAAAATGACAGTCAAAACTATGATAAACTTATTAAAGAAAAGGAACACTCTCGAATACCTGAAAACAAAAACAATGATAAAAGGGTACAACAAGTAGAAATTGAAATAACAGATAATAAAAAAGACAATATGTTACAAAATTTCAATGAGCAAGAAGATAAAGTTTCTTCCGTAGAAGAAATAGAATTTTACGATGACGCATCAGAAGTTGTAGAAATACCTGAAAATGGGAGGCCGCAAAGAGAGAGGCGTCCACCCACGTGGACCAGAGATTTTATACTGGACCAGACTGAAGAAAATCACCTACTCTCGGAGATATCCTATATATCCGATGGAAATGAAGATGATGAATACTGGCATGATGCTATAAAAGCCGAGATTAGAGCACATGTTAAGAATGGAACCTGGAAAATAGGAAAGAAGAACAGTGACATGAAAGAAGTGGACTACAAAATGGTTCTAAAAAACAAAATAGGACCTGACAACAGTATCACAAAGAAAGCAAGACTTGTAGCACGGGGCTTCACTCAGCGACCAGGCGTTGACTACAACGAAACATACGCTCCTGTAGCTAAACTGAGTTCGATAAGATCTGTTGTTGGAATAGCCATGGAAGAAGGTTTAAAGTTGAACCAGATGGACGTTACAACGGCGTACCTGAATGGTGAACTAGAAGAAAAGATAGTCATGAAATATCCTGACTATTTAGAAGAATATCTGACTGAAATCATGGTTGATGAAAGCAAACAAGAAAATTTAACTTTGTACAACTGTTTATGTGCTTAGGGTTCACTTTAATTTGCGGCAATGGAACGGTGTTTTAGAAAAATAACAAACGTCTTTACTGAATGGTGATTTTATTGCGACTGTTTCTAGATTCTATTTTATACATAAATATGAATTGGACATACCGCCCACCAAAACATTAGTTTTTAATTAATACTTATTTGAAAATAATACATGACATGCAAATCGAACAATGGACTGTAAACATTTTAAACTTCAATTATTGACACAATCAAATCTAAGATCAATCAAATCTTCAATTATATAATATGTACATCGTATCTAACTATAATCTTAATTTTATCATTAATCCGCCCACCGTAGCTCACTTATGGTGTTTCTTTGGGAAGCGGTATCAATTTGTATAGGGGCCTTTTAAACTCCTTGTTTCCCATAGTCTGGACTGTTACCACTCTTACGAGTTTGTCCTTTCCAGGATGTATTTGCTTCACCCGTCCCAATAACCATTTTGTAGGGGGCAGATTATCTTCTTTAATAATCACAACATCTCCAACAACAGGCTCTGGAACCTTCACTTGCCATTTGTATCTTTGCTGGAGCGTGTTAAGATACTCTGTACGCCATCTATGCCAGAAGTCTTGAGTCATTTTTTGAATAATTTGCCATCTAGTTAAAATACTGACTGGCTGGTACTCGTAGCATGTATCAGGAACCGAAATCAAGGGCTCGCCAACTAAAAAATGACCTGGAGTAAGCGGCATAATACTATTGTCCATTTGATAAAGAGGGCGTGAATTGAGACACGCCTCGATTTGTGCCAAGAGCGTAGACATCTCCTCGTAGGTCAGTTTGGTTTCCTTATTGATCCTGTATAGATGTCTTTTAGCTGACTGAACTCCAGCCTCCCACAGGCCTCCACATGTAGGCATCCTTGGCGGTATGAAGTGCCATATCGTGTTATCGTTAGCTAAAAGTTCAGCCGCTTCCTTCGCGATATTATTCTTTCCCTTCTGGAACATGTCCTTCAATTCCTTGGCAGCGCCAATAAAATTGGTGCCATTGTCGCTCCACAAGTTCGAACAGTGGCCTCGACGCGCTACAAACCTCCGAAATGCGGCTATAAAAGCTTGTGTTGTTAGGTCTGTAACCGCTTCTAAATGGATCGCGCGAGTGGCCATACATATAAATAAACAGATATAGCCCTTTGTTGCATGGTGTCCGCGGCCTTTCGATGTCCTTATGAATACCGGTCCAGCGTAATCGACCCCACTATTCATAAATGGCCGATGTTGATTGACTCGAACGGCAGGCAACTGACCCATGAACTGGGTTTTGACTTTTGCTTTATCCAAAATGCAGGTCTTACAGTTGTGAATACATTTTCTTACGGCGGACTTCAAACCTATCACCCAGTATTTTGTTCTCACAAAAGCCATCATCGCCTGTATCCCACCATGTAGTGTTCTAAAATGAGCTTCTTGAACTAATAACTTAGTTATATGCTGGTTACATGGTATGACAATCGGGTGTTTTGTAATGTCAGCTATTGAGGCATTCTCTAACCTTCCTCCCACTCTTATTAGCCCATTTTTATCTAAAAAAGGGGCGAGTGTGATAAGAGAACTTCTTTTTTTTACGCTTCCATCCTTCTGTAATTCTTCAATATCCTTCTGATAAACTAAGTCTTGATAATACTTTATACATAATTCTAATACTTTGTCTAGCTCATTAACTGTTAAATACATTTCCCTTTTTTCTGTTTCTCTTTTTGCAAATCTTCTGCAGTAAGCTAATATTCTTTTCATTCTTGAAATTGAAGAAAAGTGCTCCCAAATTGGTGTGACTCCCACATTTGTGTGAAATGATGAACCCTTCAATTCTAACTCTGTTTGAGGAATTTCATATGTTTGTAGATCGAGATTTTTATGTTTTAACCATACAGGCCCAGTCCACCATAAGTCTAAAGAAGCCAAGTCGCATGCTTTTACGCCTCTTGTAGCGATATCGGCGGGGTTATCGGTAGACTGAACGTGTCTCCATCGGTCGTTGTCTAGCATCCGTGTTATGTCTGCCACTCGGTTCGCAACAAATGTACGCCAACGACTTGGTTGAGATTGTAGCCATGACATCACGATCATTGAATCAGTCCACGCAAAGATTTTATTTTTAGGTATTTTCAACAAGTCTACCAAGTCTTGGATTAAGTCCGTTAGTAATGCTGCGGCGCATAACTCCAATTTAGGTATTGAAATTTGCTTCAAAGGCGCAACCTTGGTTCGAGATGCGATGATTGTGATATGTACTGTCTCCTCTTCAATAATCTTAAGGTAAGTAACAGCAGCATATGCTTGCGTAGATGCATCTGCAAAACCATGCAATTCAATGTTTGTATAATTGTTTGGTGTAGTTTTCAACCAGCGTGGTATTGTAATGTTTTGCAGGTGCACTAACTCTTCTCTATATCTCATCCAGTCATCCATCAACTCTGACGGCAGCTCGTCATCCCATCCCATGTTGCATAGCCACAACTTTTGTATCAAAACTTTAGCGTTGATGATCACCGGTGACAGCCATCCAAATGGGTCAAACAGCCTTGCTACATCAGACAGAATAGATCTCTTCGTTACGGGACATGAAATTTCAGGTAAGTTAATTGTGAATTTAAATGTATCATCCTTCCTATCCCATGTCAATCCCAGAATTTTTATAACTTTATCTAACTTTATCTCTATTCCATCCTTCGTACTGTTTGTATCTTCTCCTTCCTTTAAAAATTTTAATACTTCTTCCGAATTACTAGACCACTTTTGCATTTTAAAATTTCCTTTACTTAGAATCAACTTTATTTCCTCACACATTTTCTTTGTTTTTTCTTCATTTTCACTTCCCGACATCAAATCATCCATATAAAACGATTCTTTAATTACAGGTGCTGTATTAGGATATTCGAGTGCTTCATCATCGGCAAGTTGTTGTAACGTTCGTACAGCTAAAAAAGGTGCTGCAGCTGTACCAAAGGTTACAGTCATCAAGTTGAAGCTTTCAAGTTTTTCTTCAGGGTTATCTCGCCAGACTATACGTTGTAAATTTGTGTGTTCTGGTGTCATATTGATCATCCTATACATCTTAATTATGTCTCCTACTACACATATTTTATGTGTTCGCCATGTGATAATTAAGCTTCGTAAATCAGGTTGCAACACAGGTCCAATCATCATGGTGTCATTCAAAGAATGACCGTTAGAACCCTTCGCAGACGCGTCATAAACTACTCGAACCTTCGTAGTGTCTTTGTCTTCGCGTATTACAGCGTGGTGTGGAAGATAGACTGATTTCTTATCATCGTTTGGGTTAGATTTTTTCAAATGACCCATTTCCATGTATTCATGAACTACTTTGGTATAATCTGACTTTAAGCTTTGAGAATTTTGTAACTTCTTCTCCAGTTGTTTGAATCTATAAATAGCTTGTTGTTTTGTATCTCCGCATAATTTCAGTGTCTCTTCTATTCCTTGTCGCAAAGGTAAATGCACTGTGTATTTTCCATTCACTCTTTTAGTTGTGTTCTTGTAAATCTCTTCACACATCTCCTCTTCTTTTGTAAGTAATTTTCTTTTTTTGTATAAAGTTGTTTCTATTTCCCAAAATTTTCTTAATAAATCATTGTCTTCTGATACCATACTTGTCACATGTAGTGTTGTTATTTTGTGTTCGTCGCTAATTGATTTGTCTTCCCTTTCACCTGAAAGTATCCACCCCAAACGTGTTTTCTGAGCCACTATGCCATCAGAACATCTTACTAAACCGACTTCAATAATTTTAGAAAAGATGTCTGCACCGAGTAATATATCAATTTTGCCCGGTGTGTTATACGTAGGGTCAGCCAATAGTAATTTTTGGAGTTCTGGCCAATTCATGTTAATGTGTTTAGAAGGTAATCTAGTAGACAGTGATTTCAAAACATAAGCCTTCACTTGAATAACCTCCCTTCTATTATGTTGTGATGCAACTGACAGGTCAACTACATGTTTTATAGGAACCAAGTTTCCTTCTCCCACCCCTGAGACTACACCGTTGATGCTTGTTCTCTTCAATCTCAAGAGTTCAACTACTCTTGAAGATACGAATGAAGCCTCTGAGCCTTGGTCAATCAATGCACGAAGTACATATGTGTTTCCGTCGCTTGACGTAGCATGTACTTGTGCTGTTGCCAATAACACTTGACGACCAGGTTGTTCTTTAGAGAAATGTGCGCTTGTGACCTTCTGTTCTGGTTGTTCTTCTTGTTTGTTACTTTCTTCTGTGGCACTCTCTTGTGTTGTTTCTTTTCCTTCATGTAAAAGAGAATGATGTTTTCTTCCGCAGACTCGGCATTTCCGCTTTTGTTTACATTTGTAGACTATGTGATTCGGTATTAGGCAGTTAAAGCAGAGGTTTTTATTCTTCACAAATTCACGTCGTTGTTCTACAGTTTGTTTTGCAAATTCCTTACAACTAAAGATGTAATGGTCACCCTTGCAATATACACATAAAGGCGATGAGCTGTTTTTGGTTTGCGCAGAATCACCTTTGTCGTTCTCAGTTTCCTTTGCTACGACATGATACGCTTTGTGACCTTGTGTCTTCTCCTTTGTAACTGTAGTAGTGATGGGAGCGATTAGCTCGAGAGTTCGAAACTTAGACTCAAGGAACTTTTTCAACTCCACCCACGTAGACAACTCATCACTGTTCTCTTTGTAAGCTTCTTCTTCCCAACACTTCAACGTCTCTGAGTCTAATTTCTGCGTCACTAGAAATACTAGGATAGGATCCCAAGTGGTGGTGTTTATGTTCATGTTATTCAGGCTGTTGATGCATTCTACAGTATTATCGAGCAGGCCTTTAATTTGTGTAGCTGATGGGTTGCTGATCTTTTTCTGACAGCAAAACTTCTTTAAAACTGACGACACAATCATCTTTTTGCTACCGAAACGTCCTTGAAGTAGTTCCCATGCTGTTGTGTAATTACTTTCCGTAATTTGAACATGGCGTAATAACATCTCTGCCTCGCCGGCAACACTAGTTTTTAAATAATGCAACTTACGAACATCGCTAATAGACGTATTATGGACGAGTGCTGTAAATATATCTTTATACGTAGGCCATTCTTCATATCTGCCCGAAAAGGTAGGAAGCTGTATTCTAGGTAGCTTAGCAAACGGTAGCTGACCATCATGAGATGAAGAAGACATGTTGGATGCTTCTGATAATCTGTGCTGTGACTCCAAGTTTGTTAGGAGATCAGTTAAATCCGCTTGTAAACACAGATACATTTCTTCGTACGTATAATATTCTTCATTAAGAAAGTAAGGTAGCACGCCCCGCTGTTCTCGTGGTGTACACTTCATAAGGCTGCTATGCGTTTGTTTGAACGAATCCCAATACTCCTCAATGGTTTTTATTCTCGTTTTAACATAGCCTGCAGTTAATCGCTGTTTCGGACACTTCTTCATGTTAACTTGCGCTTTACGTAGCATACTAGCCACATCTTCTAACGTAGATAAATATTTTGACTGTTCTGGAGTCGGTGACGTCATTTTACAGGAATAAAATAATTAGTCCACACAGTTCTATTCGCACAAACACGTTCAATGTAGTTGCAATGTCTTAACCACTTTTTTACATAAGTTTTTATAATAGTCTTCACATACACTAATTACTTGTAAACAACTTCAATCCTTATCTAAGGAATGCGATGCTCTTTTGTATTCGCCCGAGTCCGCAAGCCGTACCATTCACTAATTAATCCGGTTCGATTTCGACCATATGTTTATGTGCTTAGGGTTCACTTTAATTTGCGGCAATGGAACGGTGTTTTAGAAAAATAACAAACGTCTTTACTGAATGGTGATTTTATTGCGACTGTTTCTAGATTCTATTTTATACATAAATATGAATTGGACAACAACAAAACAAAGACTATGCTGAATGACATAAAAAACAATCGAAAAGGGAAAGTTTGTCATCTCATAAAAGCCTTATACGGACTCAAACAGGCAGGGAGGCAATGGTACAAAAAAACTCGACACAGAGTTAAAGAACATAGGTTTCAAAGCATCAGAAGCTAACCCATGTCTATACTTACTAGAGAAAAGAGGAGTTAAAGTCATAATAGTTATCTATGTCGACGATTTATTAGTTGCCTATTCGTGTCCTAGAAAGCTCCAAGAAATAAAAGACCTGTTAAATACGAAATTTGAGTTAAAAGACTTAGGAACGCCAAAGCGACTTATAGGGATAGACGTTATTTATATGAGAGATGCAATCAAACTAAACCAGGAGAAGTTCATCGAAGACACTCTTAAAAAATTCAAAATGGAAGATTGCAAGTCCACGTCTACACCCATAGAACCAGGTCTCAAACTAGAAAAAGAAGGAAGAGATGAACGGAACGATCTACCCTACAAAAATTTAATTGGCACACTCATGTATCTGGCAGTGGCAACTCGGCCTGATATAATGTTTGCCATTAGGGTCTTTTTCAAAAAAAATGTTCATAAGAAAATTGCGTGTCCTACGACTTTCAGCCTCTATTCTTCAGGCAAATGCAGTTCCAAGTTAGAGTTTTAACCAGAAAACAACAAAATACGTTCATAATTTATTATTAACATGTTCAGAAGTACGAAAATCTGTGTAATATTGATTAAATCAATCATTATCAGGAAGATGAAAGATGAATTTTGACGTGTCCCACGCAGGTTTTGTAAACTTCCGAACGTAAAAAATCACTGTTATCCGACCTTTTGTTCAGTAATTTTATGTAATTTGGCAGGATTATATGATCTAAATTGAACAATAAACTTAATTCATAAGGTACTAGAGTATAAAATTATTTAAAATACACGTTTTATCTTGTCCCTCAAAATAACGATAGTGGAAAATTCCATATACGCGACACTGGTTTACTGATTTTGAGTAGAAAATTGAATGAACTAAGAGTATTTTTTTAGTGTTGGCAACCTGTTAGAACGCAAATGTCCGCCATATTTGTTCAATGATAGCAGTTTTGCAAAACAGTGAGAGTGAGCGGTCGAGCGTCACGAAGTCCTGTTCGCATTTTCCACTACGAACTTGATTTTATTAAGTAAGTAATGTTTGTCTGACTTATAACTTTTCATAACTAATTAGTAAAAAGTGTCTTTAATCAGAATTAAGTGGAACATTTCGTTAAATTACATTTTAACCTTTGATTTCTTGAGTTTGTTTTTGTGGAGCCATCATACGTCACGTCCATTACGCTACGTATTGTACTAGCGGAACGACAAATGTGACGTAGTGGAATTCTAAAGCATGGTTTACACATGTCGATATAGTTTTTACAATCAAAACAGTTTTAAAATTAATTAAAATATTTTTTTTAAGTTGTTGAGAGATTGATTGATTATTTTTGTAAAAAGTAATTGAGTAAAGCATTAAGGTCTAATTTAAATAATTGGTTCGATCGGATAGTTACAGATTTTTGTAATAATCACTATTTTCGATAGTTAAAACGTAAATTATACAGCTTTAGACTATATTTTTTTAACCAGACTATGGCGTTGACGGCAGTGGACCGGTCTAAAGGAACGGACCCAGTAAAGCACGAACTTCATAAATCAAGGAACTTCAAAGAGTGAAGAAGCATTTAGAAGCAAGCAGCAAGAAGATAAACGAAATAGATGAAGAAGAAAAACATACATAATAATAGGGAAACGTAATGCGTCATCGAGAACATTTCCTTGTCATGTTTGTAAAACTCGCCAAAGTTTCATTCTGAAAGAAATGGCAAAGTGCATGGTATGCAGCAAATGGTTTTGCATATCATCATTTTATTATATTTGTTCGGTGTACTTAGGTGATGATGATGATGAGCGAATTTCATATTTATTTTTCATAAATGGGTCTCATAACCGACTTCTCAGTATGCTATAACTTTCATAGTGTAGATTCGTTCGTACAAATAAATAATTTAATTATTTTACGAACGAACTAAGAAAAAACACATTAATAATGACCTTTTTATGTTTTTTTTTACGATTTTAAAGACATCCGTTATTAAGAATATGTACGTTTCATTACATGTGTGTTAAGAATTCCTCAAAATGTTATTTTAGAATGTTTTAAATGACTTTACTTGATTGTACTACGTTTTGAAGTTGATAAATTCTAAGTAATGTAAACTGTGCCTTAGAATTCCTAAACGTGACGATTTGTTCCATTAACGTCACTTGTCCTATTTTTTTGGTGATATTTAAATTTAATTTAAAAATATTCTCATATGATTACTACTCTGATTTAAATTGTTTATAATAATATTATTTAAAAGTTTTATGAAACATATTTTTTTATCATATTTTATAGAAAACTACCAAACTAGAGGCTTGACTGTGCAATGAAACGTGCTATAAAGTAACGTAGAGGAATAGTTTTTGTAGAAAAAACGTTGATTTTATTTAAATTACTAATTATAAGTTTGTGATTTTGAAGGCTGTTCTTGTTAAAATATATTTAAATAAAAAATAAACTGATTTGATTTACCACTGAGTTTTAATACCAATCTAAATATTGTGACGTAACGGAACTTATTAGTTACCATCCCTCCTTAAAATATGTATTTCTCGTTAAATTAGCAACATATCATATTATATTTTATTATTTTTTTAAACATGATATAACTCGTTAGCCGATAACTTGTTTAATTTCAATATTGTTATTTTCTTTCTGGGTGGAATTCCGTTACGCAACGAACATTTTTTTTGAAAACCACCCATTAGCTATCTCTCTCAATTCAATTATTGTTACGGAGAAGAGCATTTCAAATGTGCAAAAAGAGTGCTGCGATACTTAAAGGGTACAAAAAGCGTTGGTCTTATATTCAGAAAAACTGGCGAAGATTTACATGGCATGGCTGACGCAGATTGGGGCGCATGCAAACTAGACCGAAAGTCTTTTTCGGGCTGCTGTTATAAATATGCTGGAACGGCTATAAGCTGGATATCGAAGAAGCAAAAGACTGTGGCGCTATCGACTGCCGAAGCGGAATATATCGCCTTGACTGAAGCTGCAAAAGAGGCCATTCACTTGAAAAAATTATTCAAAGATCTTGGGGTCAACTACGAAAGCATAGTCATATCAAACGACCACCAAGCTGCCCTCAAGTTAAGTCAGAACACAATGGTCACTCCCAAGTCCAAGCACATTGACTTGAAAATGCATTTCATACGAAATTGCATAATGGACGGAGTGATACAGGTCAAGTATCTGCGAACCGAAGATATGGAGGCAGATATCTTAACCAAAGCCTTAGCCGGCCCGCGGCTGTTGAAATTGCGGAGCGGTTTAGGAGTTTCCTGAACTCCTGATTACCACGACGATGCCGTGAAGAGGAGTGTGAGAACTGGCCATCCAGTATCAATAGACACTGCATTGTCGTTTTAATTTTGTACCTTAGTTACCATATAACAAGTGTGTCAAGATAAATAAATCTTTTCGGTCATACGTATATTTTAATGAATTAATCCTCACACTGGAAGCCGACCCCAACAGTTCGGAAAAGGCTAAGCAGATGAGGTATGTAGAAATGTACGCCTTTTTTATTCCCACCCTGAAGCCGTGTCCCCACTACGGAACCGTAGCCGGATGATCGGAGTGGCCAAAAACAGTTAAAGGCCACTTTGATTACAAACTCGTATTTTTTATATGATTGTCTCTCCAAACAATACGCTCTGCTTAGTGTATATTCACTAACTGGTAACCAAGTCCGTCTAAAAACGCTTCCTCACTGAAAGCATTTGTAATTCAGTATTCAGACAATCAGACTAAAAAATTCTCCGGTGTTCTCACATGGACCAAGCATGACAGTGCGCAACCTGTCAAAATTGAATCTTGTTGTTCCATTGAATAGGCATTATCCGCTCCATTGACCAAATCATAGATAATACACTATATAATACAAGAGACCAAATGCTCCCTCACTGAGAGCGCCTATTTGTATCATAATGCTCAAAAATTTGGACTGTTCATTGCAAACACAGAGTACTTTTATATTGATTACAAATTAATGCTGTGGAGAGGGTACGCCTTAAGGTGGAAGCGCTAGGGTTGGCCGCGAAAGTCAAAACTTACGTTGAAATGACTTTACAGAGTTAGGCCCCGTTCCCACTATGTATGTCGTCGTGACGACAGATAATCTTGTAGTCGTGAGAGTCGTGGCTATAGTTTAAATGAAGGTGTTCACATATAGGACGACACGATAACACTGTCGTCCATGACTTTTGCAAACATATAAACCAAAGTCATAAAGGCCATAAAGTTCATGTAATCCGTATATAGAGAATGACAGTGCGTTCCGAGATAGACTGTAAACGCTATGAGCGTCCATAAACCCGTTCCTAGTAACCGTGAGCGCGATATCGATGTTCCTTGAGTCGTCATAGATGACGTCATGACACGCGCCATCTTGCGATAACACCGACCATGCCCCAAAGAAATATCACCGTGAGCGCTGTCAAACGTAGACAGAGAAAATGACCTAATGACAGATCTTAGCTGTCATAATTGTGAAATTGAAAATGGAACGCAAAATGTTGCTGTGAGCGCTGTGAGTGATTATGTCGTATCTCAAAACGCACGGTGAATGTAATCCCACTTATTTATTGAAGTGAAACTTCTTTATCGGGGTTGGAAAAAAATGTAGTGTAACATTTTTTCGTTACGCGTCACATTTTTCCGTTACGCGCCATCTTTTTCTTATAAAAAACAAAGTCGCTCTATATCGTTTTTTTTTATTTTTTATTTGAAAATAACGTCATAAAAAAGTTTCACTTCTTACGAGTGTACGCTAGTACTCGCACATGTTTTTTTATTATTTTATGAAAGTTTGCCAAAATTGACATTTCCACAGATTATTTATTCCCTTTTTATATATTGCTGGCGAACATAAGTAAAAAGGAACGTGATAAACGTAGTGATTATATACTCTGTGATATAAATAACGGTCAACGGCTGATCGGCGCAAGGGTGCATTGTTTGTAAATTATAATAATAATAATTTACGCGCGCATTCACTGATCCTATTGTACAATACGGTCGTGGTCGTTATTTTATTTATTTCATTTTGAGAGTGAACGTTGGCGGATAGTTGCTTGAGAATTTTTGTACAGTTCATAAAAGAGAGTTTGTTAGAAGAATCGTTATTTTAAAAATTATTATTTTAAATCATGTTTTCCAAAGCAAAGCGCTTTGAACCACTCGGTAAGTTGGTCCGTTTATATTCTAGGTTTTCCTCGGTACCTATTGATCGATAGTTCTAATTGAATTGACCAATAATTTTATTTATTGATAACGAATTTTAGAACGTTACCTTTAAGTCTGCAACTTGAGTTGTAAGTGATTTGTTTCTTAGCAGCAGTAGTTAGTTTTCCCATAACGAATAGCCTAGCTATCAGTTGAGTACTTACCTAATAGTTCTTGAAAAGTAGCTACAAGATGTCCTGAGATTTAATTAATGGTAGGTACATAAATCTAATAAACTACGCAGAGGACTACCGATACCTACATGAAAATAAAAATACCCCAATACAATGCAGTTGGTACATACTGTTAGGCTGCACGGCTTTTGTAGCTAGTGCCTTTATTCCATAGCTAGAGTGGACTTCGTAGTTGCCTGGCGTGCGGTACACAGTTTCCTTCTCTGTTGGCCATCATGATTTGCTCACACAGACTAAAATTAGCTATCAATGAGATATATATAATTCCCATCCCTAAAGCCATATCAATTCGTTTTCAGCTCCCGGATCCACTCAAAAAGGTCAATATAAGCCAAACAAACCAGAAAATGATAAACAAAAGCCAACTATTAAAACCTTCAGTACAGGTGCCAAGCCTAAGCCATTTGTTATCCCAACATCTAGAACCAACACTGATGTGCAATCTCAATGCAGCTCAGTACCCAGTGTCAGGTCATTTGCTACGGTAAGTGTATTCATTCATATACTGTTTTTTTACAGCAAATTCTCTGTTATTTAAATGAAGTGGTAAGCATAATAGTTTTTTGTACCATTAATATTGACCAATGTAATCATGTTTATGAACTTATAAGGATTGATGATTCCTGACACATTTTAGTTGAATTGTAATGCCACAGGTAGCCTACCATTATTCTCACATAATATGTCCTAGCATAAAAAAGGAGCAGATCCCAATACATTTTTATCATTTAATTACAGCCAAAGCCTCTAAAATCTGCGTCTATCATCAAAGCTCCTACCAGTCTAAAGAAGAAAAATGAGCCGACTTTCTCCAAAATAAAAAATGAATCTACTAATGAACTAATTCAATCTCAGGAAGTGGAAATAAGGTAATAATGTGTTTGATTAGATAAAAAATCAGAAATTCTACCAATATTGAAGGAATCTTTTTTTAAGTACCAATTAATGCTAAAATGGACTTAGACAAATTCGCAAATCAGAAACTGAATGTCTATCTAATTTAATTTTGATTTCAGAAATAAAGACCACACAATTGCCGAATATACTAAACTAATTGATGAATTCAAAAATAAAATCTCACAGCTAGAAAAGCAGGTAAAAGAAGTTACACAAAATAACTGTAACAGACTGGATAGCCAATTTTCCCAGATCACTTTAGAAGACTTGGAACATCATCAAAAGCCAAAAGATACTATTGATCAAACTGAATTAATTAACAATCTTAAAAACAAAATTAATGAACTAGAGAAACAATGTGATAAACTAGAACAAGAGGTCACTGATAAACAATTAGAATTGAGATCTGTTGAGGAAGTTATTACTATTAGGGATAGCTTGTGTCAGGATTTGCAGCAAAAATTAACAAATGCAGAAACAGAATTAGAAGAGATCCGTCAAAGACTTGAAATGGTAAAAGGTCATCATGCCCTGGCCCTAGAGGCAAATGAGAGCATCCGCCGTGAATATAAAGTAGAGCTGGAAACCCTAAAAACAAAGTTGGAAGAAGAAAAACAAAGTATCATAAATAAATCAAAATTGGATCAAGAAAATATAAAATCAAACTATAAAACATACATAGAAACAATTAAAAGCCAAATGATGAAAGAAAAATTTGAGGCAGTTCAAGAAATCCAACAAGAGTTAATCAATAAGGATGCTGAGATGAAAGCTAAAATGGAGCAGATTAATGAAGCAACTTGTGAAAAATTGAGACTGTGTGAGATTCAGTTTGAAGAACGAACCAGAAATATTCATGATCTTTACACTGAACAGCAGAAAAAAATGCAGTATCTAGAAGATGATATCAAAGACCTGAAATATAAAATAACTTTAACTGAAGAAGAGAAAATGATTCTTCAGAAAGAAATTAATAATCTAAAAAATGAAAATGATTCTTTGAACAAAGAAAAACTAACTCTGATAAAAGAAAGGGATGAAATAAAAGAGGAATCAAAGACTAAACTAATAGATTTTGAAAATGAAATTAACAAACTTACAGTTGCAGTGGATAAGGCTGTAAAGGACAAGAATAAGTTTGAAACTTCTCTGTCTGTAACAAGAGACATTGTTGAAGTATTGACAATGCGCTTGAGGGAATCTGATAATGAACTGGAAAATTTGGAAGACAAAGTACAAACACTAGCAAGTACAAAGGAAATGTTAGAAAGTGAGCTTGAAAATTACAAGTCCACTCTAAACAATACCGCCATGGAGTGCAATGAATACAAGGAAGCTTTAGTAAATATCCTGAAATCAAAAGCAGCATTAGCTAAGGAGCACAACCGCATTATGGAGCACAATGTTTCTTTGATAGAAAGCTTACAAAATGTTGAGAAAGAAGCTTATCGCGAATTAGGCTCAATCAAGAACGAACTTATAGAAGACGTGGAGCTGTTAAAGAAGGAGTCTTGTTCACAAATTCAATCACTTCGTGAAGAGGTCTGTAGGCTGGCTCATGAAATTGTTCTTTACTGTTTCTCTGTTTAAAATAATAAATCATTGTAACTGTTTTTCTGTAGGTTGAAAAGAAACGAAAACTGTGTGAACTGGCCACCGAGCACGCGGGACAGGCGACCGCTGCAGCTGAGATGTCACGAACGCTTCTAGCCCAAGCTGCTGCCGCGATAGACCGTCTCGAGAATGAAAATCAATGCCTTCAACAACAGGTGACTAAACACTTGAATCCTATAAGATCAAACAAAACTAGTAACACGTGACTATGAGCAAAATAATGCTGATACACTTATTATTTACAGATCCAAGATCAGCAGTCTCTGGTAGTTGAGTTATCATTGCTTCGTCAAGAAAACGAGGAGTTGACAATGACAGTGGCAAAACAGTCGTCAATCATTGACAAAATGAAGAAGGATTCGGAGCAATTACAATATAAACCTAAATCACCTTCTGTCTTACGGAAATCTGCTAAAATCGGCAAAGAAAACTTGCAGACCATTATCTCCCCTTTGAGAGAGCGCAATCATTAAACATACATTTCATAGTATGATAATTATTAGAGCAGGACTCGATCATTTTTTGTGACTATTGTTATATTTGATGTCAATTTTGTATTTTGTGGATGTTATATTTGAAAATTGATCATTATAAAACCATGTTAAATGTTTCACTACCAAAAACTATATTTTAGACCTAACTATAATTTAATTGTTTGATGGCTTATTTATTTATAGCTAGTTTAGAGTTTTCATCTGGATTTCTTTATTTTTTCAAAATATTTTATAATTATTCTGGCCATTAGTTAACCTAGTTGACATTTCTTTACAACTAGTGTAACTGTATAGGGTACTGTTTAAATTAATAAATTATTTTCCATACTTCATTTTTTATTAATTTGATAAAAAGAGCAAGGTTCTGCGAGAATTTCGTAGTATTTATCCTTTTTTAGTGTGATACGGGAAATCCTTCTAGTTCTGTACGTACCAGCAATGGCTTAGTAATAGGGTCCCGTGGTTACTCTTCGAATACGAAATCCTAAATTTAAATGGGGTCATATGGATAGAAAAGTTAAGGACCCCTTAGAAGATCATTTTCTTGTGCGTTTGTCACCACCGATCTTTTCAGGAACAGGTGGACCTAGCAATTTGAAATTTATACCAGTTATTGAGGTCTCTATGGTCCCTATTAGGTGTGTGTATAAAAATCAGACCTGTTGACTCAGGACCTTCCTGAGTCAACACGATAAAAAAATAACTTTATTCCGAAAGTCACGAGTCAAATCCGGATTTCAAAATACCGATTGTCATGATTCCGAATGGTTCAAAATTCAAAATGTATCAACTCCGACTTATCATTTCTTATTTTTTTTCATAATTCCTAAATTTCAATATTCCTAACGTTTATAATTACTATTCTCAAAATACCGACTTTCAACATATCGAATAACAAAAAGTCCGACTTTAATAAATACATATAAATATCGCTGGACATTACACACAGCGCCGTCTAATGCCACACTAAGCAAGGCTTGTGTCGTGGTCACCAGACAGTTTATATAATACATATATACTTTTTTGTTTGTAAATACATACACATACAATACTTATTATACATATAAACATCCATGACTCGGAAACAAATGTTCATGTTCATCACACAATCATTTGCTCCTACCGGGACTCGAACCCGGGACCCTAAGAACGTAAGGCAGCCTCACTACCGCTGCGCCATTCGGGTCGTGATAGTTCGAAACATCAAAAACACGAATTCCGATTACCTATTAAAATAGCGATTAATATTCATATATAGCAATTCCGAAATAAAAACACCTTGTAAAACTGAATAACAAGACAAATAAACACATAATTGTCGTCAGAAAGAAGTCTAATATTATGTTTAGTATGAGGAGGTATTTATTAACCCTAGATTACTACTCTACGTCGCAGAGGCGCCCACGTTTTTGATATTTTGCTCTCTCTTTTTATCCTTCGCGCGTATGGCATTCACGTTCAAGGACATCTCACTCAGTCATCGCTAGCACGTGTCGCAGGACGGTGGTTGCGTTACGCTAAGTGTGCTAGTTTTTTAGATATTACTACCCTTGGCGCTCCAAAGACGTAAGAGTAGCTTGTATGTAAGTTTTGCGGTCTTAATCAAATTGTATGTAAAATATATTTTTTTGTTACTTTGTTAGTTTTTTTTAGTTAATTACTTCATAATTTACAATTTATAAGAGAAGTGTATACTTAAAGTTGTTTTTTTAATTTTTTTATGAGAATACTGTTTAATTGCCTAAGTTCCAGAAATTTCTTCCTAAGATTTATTTGATTAAAGATTTCATAATGAAAATATATAAAAATATTTAAAATTATGTTTTTCACTTTTTAGTAATATATACACAATTATAAAAACAGTTCAAACATATCAATCATACTTATAGGTTTTGATTAAAATCATTATCAATATGATGCGCCTCGCGGGCGTATGAGTAGTTTCTTTGTATGTCGCAACATGAGTAGTAATGTAGGGTTAAACAATTAATGACAGATGTGTTTTCCTACTCATAATCACAGATAACATAGAGAACTACGTTCTCATAATGGGGTCGGCAAGTTAAAGCCACTGACTTGAAACCTACCTATTTTTCCTACAGGACCTCCATGTTTAAAGCTGATTGTAGATGGCGCGTCCACCGCATTGACCCAATCTGACCAATGAGGTCAAACTATTTTGAAATATAGAATGACAATGACAGATTTTCAACCAATGACAATGTTTTGGTTCAATGCTAGCGCCATTGGTTCCACAGTTGCCCACCCCATTGCATAGATTGTTTGACGATTATCAGCATGCAAGCAAGCATACAGCATGCAAGCAGACATGCAGCATGCAAGCAGGAAAGCAGCAGACATTGTTTCTGTCACGGCTCCGGCGGCGCTGCGGTGTTTGGGCGACCCCACGCGAGTTTATCCATGGTCCAGCCCCCGTATTCACAACGCTTCGATTCGCTTCCGATTCGGGAAGTCGTGTGTCTATCTCGGTCGTTTTCGTAATTCCAGAAGAAGACAGATGTACGAGTTGTCGAATCGGAAACGAGTCGAACGTTTGTGAATACGGGGGCTGGTTCAATCCATGGTCCGGAGCGAGACGGAATGGCGAAGGAGAAGGCAGAACGCGAGAGGGAGAGAGCCTCTCGCCCCAGCCGCTGCGGGAGACGCACCGGGTGTCGAGGGCCACATGGTGGCTACCAAGCGTCCACCGGGCGCTTTTTCGGATTATATTTACTGTTGTACGGCTCCTGTCGCGTCGTAACGCGAATGTAAATAAAATAATTATAAATAATAGAAATTACATGGCAATACCAAATCGTCGTTACTCTGTAATAAAGACAGAATGTGAGAAAAAAAAGCGCGGGAATCATCGAATTTGGCGGGCGTGATTTTTCTTTCCTTTTCACAAAAATATTAAAAAACGTTAGCTATTGGAGATAAGTTGTGTAGATATATGTAAATATTCATTAGATTAGTTGATATAATTGTTTATAGATATAGTTCTTCATTTAGGGTAAGTTTTTTCTATTTTATTTTTCTGGCACACACTTTCAGTGGCCACAATGGACAATGAACCGCCTGATCCGGGGGGCACAGTTCCCTCGGTCGGGCATAATGTCACTATTAACGAATCCAGTATGGATACGGACTCGTCCATAAACCGATCGGAGCGGAAAAGGGCTAGAGCGCCTAGAAAAGTATGTAAACATTGTAATAAAAGAAGGCGAAATGGGCGCTCATCAGGAACAACAGGAACAATTAATAATGAATCAAATTGTCATTGTGATAATGACTCAGTTCAACTTCATAGTCCAAAAATAATGACAAACATACCGGCACAGCAAGAAGCCACTCCACGTTCTGTGGATGGTTCCCAGACTGAAAAAATCCAAAACTCAGATCTTCCCCAGAAGGCGCCACAGGTTGCTAGGGCTTTGTACGAAGCCACAGACCTGTCGCCATACGTTGTACATATTCAAAAAAATGTTGATACAAATAACTCGGCTCAAACATTACACCCAATAACTTTAGGGCACTTTTTAAAAAAACGCAGATTTAACAACATAATTAACGGTTCACTAAAACGCATTGGTCGCAACCGAATTTCACTAAGCTTCTCCCGTTACGTAGATGCTAACTCTTTTATAAATGACCCAAGTTTGGCCAAAGAAAACTTGAGGGCATTTGTTCCTGTTGACGCAGACGTTGTGATATGGCAATGGAATGGCGTGTCAGGCGTGATCAACCAAATAAACACTTCGACAGTATATCCAGACTTTTATTTATCAAAATACAAGCTGATATTACACGTCCATTGTATATTCGATATGATGAATTAAGATTAAATTGGAGAATAATTGAGACGACACAAAACATAAAAAGGGCAGAGACTGCAGAGAGCCGTGAGCAGATAAGGTTGTTGTCAAAAATCAGCTAAAAAGACAGATGACAACTTCAAATGACATTTAAATAAATATGGCTGCCTTTAAGCTGCGTTCATGTAGAGCTTACACAACTCCTAATACTCCTCCTTAAGCGCTACATGAGAGAAAAGAAAAAACTACTGTAACTCTACACAATATTTAAAAGACTCTACATTTAAGAGTTACATACTCTACCTACTTTAGAGCGACTCTACATAATTATACATATGATTCAATTCAATAATAATTACATGATTCATCACAATATAACAATATTTATCATTAATAAAATAAGTACAACAAAACTTTAACCATTTGCTCCACAAACTCTCACATTTAAACATTTTACAAAATTACAATGTTTCTGCGCACATAGTGGCTTTGTCAATACATCTGCTAGCATGTCATTAGTAGGTAAGTATCTTACAGTTATGTTTCCTTTTTGTACTAAATCCTTTACGAAATGGTAACGCAAATCAATGTGCTTCGTTTTCTTATGCGAATATTCTTCTACAAGTAATAATCTTTGAGCACTTTGATTGTCGTTGTATACAATTACATCAAAAGTTTTGGTAATAATTTCAGACAAGAAATTCTTCACAAAACAAATGTCCTTGCAAACGTCACTAATTGCTAAGTACTCTGCCTCTGTACTTGATAAAGCTATACTACGCTGTTTTCTAGCTTCCCAATTGATTAAACAGTTACCTAATTTTATAACAAATCCAGTGTAGGACTTTCTGTCTGATGAGTCATTAGCCCAGTCGGCATCTGCATAAGCACTGATATTAAAATTAGTACCTTTTGTAAAATGAAGACCATAGTTGATCGTCCCTGCTAAATAACGAAGTACTCGCTTTGCTGCGCGCCAATGACTCGTGTCGAAACATACACTGTATTGACTAAGTTGACTACAAGCATAAGAAATGTCCGGGCGTGAGCACACACTCAAATACATTAAACATCCCAACAGTTGTCTGTATTTGTATAACTCATCATCAAGACCCTTCCCATTAGACTTTTCTAACTTACAATTTACAGGTAACGGTGTAAGTACTGGCTTGCAGTCACTCATATTAAATTTAGCTAGCAAACATTTTATATAATTAGACTGATCTAGCACTATTGTATTATTATATCTAGTGACATTCATGCCTAAACAATTTTTTAATTGGCCTAGATGACGTATTTCAAAGTTTTCTTTCAATAATGATAAAACATTCCTAATACATCCATTATGAAATATATAACAGTCATCGACATACAGAGCAATTATTATATAATCTTTATCATTTTTCTTTATATATACGCACGGTTCGCACTTACTTTGAGTATATCCATTATTAATTAAAACATTATTTATTTTTAAATTCCACATACGGCTAGCCTGTTTGAGACCATATATACTTTTATTCAGCTTACAAACTTTACTTTTATCTGAACAAAAACCTTCTGGCTGCTCCATATATATAATCTCATCCAGATCACTATTTAGGAAAGCTGTGGTAACATCAACATGGTCCATCTGCAAATTCATTTCTGTTGCAATGGAAAATAAAATTCTCAATGTGGAATGTCTGACAACAGGTGAAAAAGTGTCATTGTAGTCTATACCTTCTTGTTGACTAAATCCACGGGCAACCAATCTAGCTTTATACTTATCTAGTTTACCTGTGGCATCGTGTTTCCTTTTGTAGACCCACTTGCACTTTACAATGTTTTCACTTTCTGGTCGATCGACTAATGTCCAAACATTGTTCTTAATTAATGAATCATACTCACATTTCATGGCGTGAAGCCACTGCTCACAGTCAGTAGACTTTGTAGCTTGCTCGTATGTATTAGGCTCATTTGCCAAACTCTGCTCAATTAGCATCGCCGATAAGTCATAATCATTATATTTAAGCGGAATTTTACCTCTATTAGTACGTACGGGACGCGAGCCAGAAGCAACACTTTGCACATGGTCAACCTCTCCTCCTCGAAGTGTGGCATCAGGCAGAGAAGACACAGCATCCCTGCAGACGTTATCCTCATCACCATTATTACCATTTCCTTCAAGTGTGGCAGCAGGCATAGAAGACATAGTGTCCTTACAGACATCATCCTCATCACCTTCGTCACCAGTACCGTAGACCAGGTCCGACAAGGGAGACCACACTGAAGGTGTTAGGTCACTCTCAGATCCTGAAATAGGTGATTCCGTAGTAGACTTATGACAAATATTTTCACAGACATTATTAATAATTTTATCATTCATTTCATTTGCATTATTATTATCACAGTCAATATTTAAAATTTCATTATCAATATTTGTATAATTATTATTATTTACAATGCATTCATGAGAGATAAAATCATTATTCTTGCTTTGTGTTTTAAAGTGAAGTCTTCCAATAAATTCATCTTCTAAAAATGTTACATTTCGTGAATACACAACCTTTTTAGGATTATATGGATCAAGGAGACGGTAGCCCTTAAAAGTCTCACCATAGCCAACAAAGATATATGGTTTAGCTTTAGCGTCAAGTTTACGACGTTTTACATCAGGAATATGAGAAAATGCTACACAGCCAAATACGCGCAAATGACTGAGATCGACTGGCTGTCCAGTCCACTTACTCTCAGGGATATCATCTGACAACGCGCTGGTAGGAGACTTGTTCTTCAGGTATATAGCAGTCATTACTGCTTCTCCCCAGAAACGTTCAGACAGACCCGCGTCATGTAACATGGCCCTAGCTTTCTCAAAAATCGTCCTATTGACGCGCTCCGCAACTCCATTCTGTTGTGGACAGTAAGGCACCGATGTTTGATGTATTATCCCTTCCCTTTTAAGAAAATCAGTCAACGTTCTATTACAGTATTCAGTACCGTTATCGGTTCTTAAAATTTTAAGTTGCAAACCTGTTTGTTTTTCAACCATATTTTTAAAGTTAACAATATGTGAACTCACCTCGGATTTTGTTTTCATTAAATAACCGAAGGTTTTTCTAGTGCAATCATCCGTCAGAGTCAAAAGATAACGGGCACCGCCCCAACTGCTGACTTGAATGGGCCCACAGACGTCGGAATGCACAAGCTGGAGTGGCACGGTAGATTGGCTTCCCACAAGCTTCGGATAAGGCTTTGTATGCATCTTTCCAGTTAAGCAGGGAACACACTTGTTTGGCGAGTCGTCATCCTGAAAAACGACACCACAACATTTACCACCACCCCGTAGGCTATTCATACCTTTCTGGCCAATATGGCCTAAACGCTTATGCCAGACTGTCGCAGACACCAATGCAGTATTGACACTCTCTGGCTGCTGCCTAGGATGCACCAGCATGGAATGTCCCAACACATGCGGCTTGCACTGCTGTATCTTATACAAACCATTCACATTTGTAGCAGCTAAAATTTGGTTGCCAGTTAAAGAACTTATCTCATTATAAACATGACACCCATTTTTATCAAAAACTACTGTAAAACCATTGTCACACATTTTACTTACAGACAATAAATTCGTTGACAGATTGGGAACAACTAAAACATTTTCTAAAGTGATATTATTTTTGTCAGTAGACAAAACTAAATTGCCAATGCCAGACATTTCTAATTGACCACCATTTGCTATAGAAATTGAGTTATTATTACAGCTTTTAAAATTTCTTACTAACCTAGCATCATTGATCATGTGAGCCGAGGCCCCGCTGTCTATGATGACATCATTATGGTGAGCGATGTAAGCCGATGCATAAAAGGTATGCTGTTCTTCTTTCTTCTTCTCATCCCTCTTTTTCTTAAAGCATCGCTTCGCTGTATGTCCTGGTTTTCGGCAGTAATCACACTTGAAAAGTTTGTTCTTCTTTACATGAAAAGCTGAAGCATCATTATCACATTTTCCATTTCTTCTGTGTTCCTCTTGAAGCAATCTCGTTCTCACTAGTTCAGAAGTCAGCGAGCTAGTTAAATTGGCAGTTTCAAGACCGGAGACTAGTGTGTCAAATTCCTGCGGTAAGCCGCTAAGTAGAATTTCAGCCACCTCACCGTCATCTATAATTTTTCCAATGTCAGAGAGTTGCTGGACTAATCCGGTGACATTTTCAATATATTCAGTCATGCTGCTAAACTTACTGTAGTCAACTCGATGTAACTGTCTAAGTAGCAGAACACGGCGATATAGACCTTTGTCCTCGAATGTATGAGCTAGCTTCTCCCATGCTTCTTTAGCTTTTGACGCTGATCGAACTATTTGGTACAAGTTGGGTTGTAGTGCCAGGCAAATACGCGCCAAGGCGCGGCTATCACGCACGGCGTCAGTATCAGTGCCGATCACGCAATCCCACAAACCTTCTAAAGTGAGTAACATCTTCAATGAAAACTTCCAGTTCGAATAAGACGAGATACCACTCAGCTTCTCCACTTGATTATTGATGTGTATCGCTGGTTGCGTTGCCATATTTCTTCTTTGACAATAAATCTGGTCGACAGTGAGTTTTGGTGATACATACAACGATGATTATGCGTAGATCCCTCGTTGCACGCCTTTCTTTTTCACTGGGGCCATAACCTGTTGACGCAGACGTTGTGATATGGCAATGGAATGGCGTGTCAGGCGTGATCAACCAAATAAACACTTCGACAGTATATCCAGACTTTTATTTATCAAAATACAAGCTGATATTACACGTCCATTGTATATTCGATATGATGAATTAAGATTAAATTGGAGAATAATTGAGACGACACAAAACATAAAAAGGGCAGAGACTGCAGAGAGCCGTGAGCAGATAAGGTTGTTGTCAAAAATCAGCTAAAAAGACAGATGACAACTTCAAATGACATTTAAATAAATATGGCTGCCTTTAAGCTGCGTTCATGTAGAGCTTACACAACTCCTAATAGTTCCATCTTTTAATGTGTGTCGAATTGGTATTATAAAAGGCGTACCTACCGAATGGTCTCCGGAGGAAATCATTGAAAATATATCCGTCCCCGCTGGATGCGGGAAAATCATAAAGGCTAGACGTCTCAATTATAAAGTACACGAACCGACCCCTGTGTGGAAACCATCCCAAACAGTCGTGCTCACCTTTGATGGACAAATTCTACCAAAACGTGTGTTTTGTTGTTACAATTCCATGCCAGTGGAATTGTATACTTTCCCTACAATTCAATGTTTTAACTGTTGTCGATTTGGCCATACAAAGGTACAATGTAGGTCGAACCCTCAGTGCTTCAAGTGTGGGGAGAAACATTCTGCTGACACTTGCAGTATTGAAGACGAGAGCAATAGTAAATGCTGTCATTGCGGTGGCATTCATTACGCCATCAATAAAAAATGCCCAGAATTTGAGAGACAGAAATCAATCAAGCATTACATGTCCCATAGCTGCGTGTCGTATGCTGAAGCGTCGCAACTACATCCACCAATCTCAAAATTGTATGCAGATGTGGTAACATCTGCCCCATCACATACCACTAAAAATACTTTTTATACACAATCTTCGCCCCAGTCACGAAACACATCAATTGTCTCCTCTCAAAGAAAAACTGTATTCCTCAAACCTCGGGATCCCCCAAAAACAACTAAGGGGTATGACCGGGCAGCTCATCAGGCATTGATCAGTAATGAAGTTTCTGTGTCAGGGAATGGTGTTGCATTCCAAAATAAAACAACAAATAATAATGAGACTCAAATTTTAAATTTAATAATCCTGTTAATTAATACCTTGTCTAAAAATAATAATATTGAACCGTCCAACGTTGCCACTGTAATTGACACTCTGTCTAACTTATTTAACCTTAATCATAATGGATCCAAATCTACCCAAGATTGTCCAGTGGAACAGTCGCAGTATAGTGAATAAAAAATCTGATCTGTCCTACATATTGAACAAATACGATCCCTTTGCAGTCGCTCTCTGTGAGACATGGCTTAAACCAGGGTTCTCTTTTAGAATTCCTGGCTATGCGTGTCTAAGAACAGACAGAAGCGATGGGTATGGCGGTGTCGCCATACTTATTAAAAATAACTTGTCTTTTCATAGTTTTCCTCTTCCAAGCCTCAGCGACGATATTTCTGCTGTCGCTGCTATTGTAAATAAAATCTGTTTAGTATGTATATATTATTCTCGTCCCACTGTAAATATTCTTTCTGAAATAAGTAATCTCCTTTCAGTTTTACCTAAACCATTTTTTGGTAATGGGCGACTTTAATACTCAACATCAGTCCTGGGGTAGTTCTAGTTCCAATTACTATGGGGAAAAGTTATTGGAAATCCTAGACTCTAATAATTTATGTATTTTAAATACATGTCTCCCAACACGCCAAACGAATCCAGATGAGGGAGTAAGTGCCCCTGACCTCTCAATCTGCACACCTGATTTAGCATCGACATTGTCCTGGTCTCCTTTACAGTCTTCTTATGGTAGTGATCATTACCCTTTAATAATTTCTTTTCCACATAAAAAACCGGCTGTTTGTAATCCAACTCCACGTTTGAAGTATAGACTTCAAAATGCAGATTGGGATACATACAAAAATTGTGTAGAAGAAAGAATCCTTGCTATATCTAATTCCTTACAAATACATGATCCTCAATTATTATCTAATCAAATAACAAACATTTTAATAGAGGTTGCAGATAATACTTTCCCTATTAAGAATGGTGCTTCAGGCAAAATTCCTTCACCACCTTGGTGGGATGCTGAGTGCACTCAGGCCATTAAAAAAAGAAAAGAAGCAGAGAAAAATTATGGTCATGCTATGACTCGTCACAATTTTGAAATCTACCAAGAAGCTGCACGAACAACTCGCAAACTCCTTAGGAAAAAGAAATTTGAAGGATGGCAAAGATTCTGTGCATCCATCTCGCCAGAAGTTAACGCATCCCTAGTATGGCAAAATATTAGGAGATTCAGGTCAGCATTCAGTGACACAACAGCCTCAAAACTACCACTAGAATTAGCCAATCAGTTTATGGATCATTTAGCCCCTCCTTCAGCCCCAGAACAGAGATCTTTACATTTCCCCTATGTCCCTATTCCTAATTCTGAAATGAATTCTCTCTTCACACTAAGTGAATTGAAAGGAGTCCTTTCACATGTTAAGGATTCAGCTCCTGGTGAAGATGGTATACCATATTCATTTATAGCTAATCTGTCTGACTCTGTTCTTTTAATATATTTAAACCTCATCAATACAGCTTTGATATCTGGCAACATTCCATCAAGTTGGAAGTCTCAAATAATTATTCCCATTCTGAAACCAAACAAACCTTCTTCTAATGTTACTTCTTATCGACCAATCGCACTTTCTACAGTTCTGGTTAAAATCGTTGAACATCTTATTAAAAATCGTTTGGAGTGGTATTTGGAAAGCAAAAACTTGCTAGCCACATCACAGTTTGGTTTTAGGAAGGGTAAAAGTACGATGGACAGCCTTAGTGTGTTCACAACTGATATTCGCTTAGCCTTCTCTTCTAATAATTCTGTAATTGCTGCTTTCCTCGATATTAGCTCAGCTTACGATAATGTCCTGGTATCAATCCTAGAACAAAAGCTGAATTTATTACAAGTTCCAAAAATGCTGTCTAACTTCATAATTAATATGCTTTCAGAGAGATCTTTAAATCTTCATATGGAAGGGTGTACATTTACCCGGTTAGTATGGAAAGGTCTCCCTCAAGGTTCAGTACTAAGTCCGATTCTCTACAATATTTACACTTATGATTTGGAACCCTCTCTAAATAAGTCAGTACAAGTCCTTCAATATGCAGATGATTTACTTCTTTATTTATCTGGTCATTCTGTTGAAAATATTTGTACTTCCTTAACCTCTTCTTTAAGCTTACTGAAGACTTGGCTGGACACCAATGGTCTACACCTGTCAATTGATAAAAGCAACATTGTATTGTTTACTAGAATGCGTAAGCCTCCTAATGTCACAGTAAGTTATAATGATATTCCCATGCCCGTAAAAAACCAGGTTAAATTTTTAGGCCTTATTTTGGATTCACATCTTACTGGTATGCCACACTGTGATTATATAGCTGCTAAATGTGAACGTCATATTAACATAATTAGATGTGTTGACGCAGACGTTGTGATATGGCAATGGAATGGCGTGTCAGGCGTGATCAACCAAATAAACACTTCGACAGTATATCCAGACTTTTATTTATCAAAATACGAGCTGATATTACACGTCCATTGTATATTCAATATGATGAATTAAGATTAAATTGGACAATAATTGAGACGACACAAAACATAAAAAGGGCAGAGACTGCAGAGAGCCGTGAGCAGATAAGTAGTTGTCAAAATCAGTGAAAAAGACAGATGACAACTTCAAATGACATTTAAATAAATATGGCTGCCTTTAAGCTGCGTTCATGTAGAGCTTACACAACTCCTAATACTCCTCCTTAAGCGCTACATGAGAGAAAAGAAAAAACTACTGTAACTCTACACAATATTTAAAAGACTCTACATTTAGTTTTTTTTTTTTTTTTTTTTTTTTTAAACTCTACATTCAAGAGTTACATGCTCTACCTACTTTAGAGCGACTCTACATAATTATACATATGATTCAATTCGATAATAATTACATGATTCATCACAATATAACAATATTTATCATTAATAAAATAAGTACAACAAAACATTAACCATTTGCTCCACAAACTCTCACATTTAAACATTTTACAAAATTACAATGTTTCTGCGCACATAGTGGCTTTGTCAATACATCTGCTAGCATGTCATTAGTAGGTAAGTATCTTACAGTTATGTTTCCTTTTTGTACTAAATCCTTTACGAAATGGTAACGCAAATCAATGTGCTTCGTTTTCTTATGCGAATATTCTTTTACAAGTAATAATCTTTGAGCACTTTGATTGTCGTTGTATACAATTACATCAAAAGTTTTGGTAATAATTTCAGACAAGAAATTCTTCACAAAACAAATGTCCTTGCAAACGTCACTAATTGCTAAGTACTCTGCCTCTGTACTTGATAAAGCTATACTACGCTGTTTTCTAGCTTCCCAATTGATTAAACAGTTACCTAATTTTATAACAAATCCAGTGTAGGACTTTCTGTCTGATGAGTCATTAGCCCAGTCGGCATCTGCATAAGCACTGATATTAAAATTAGTACCTTTTGTAAAATGAAGACCATAGTTGATCGTCCCTGCTAAATAACGAAGTACTCGCTTTGCTGCGCGCCAATGACTCGTGTCGAAACATACACTGTATTGACTAAGTTGACTACAAGCATAAGAAATGTCCGGGCGTGAGCACACACTCAAATACATTAAACATCCCAACAGTTGTCTGTATTTGTATAACTCATCATCAAGACCCTTCCCATTAGACTTTTCTAACTTACAATTTACAGGTAACGGTGTAAGTACTGGCTTGCAGTCACTCATATTAAATTTAGCTAGCAAACATTTTATATAATTAGACTGATCTAGCACTATTGTATTATTATATCTAGTGACATTCATGCCTAAACAATTTTTTAATTGGCCTAGATGACGTATTTCAAAGTTTTCTTTCAATAATGATAAAACATTCCTAATACATCCATTATGAAATATATAACAGTCATCGACATACAGAGCAATTATTATATAATCTTTATCATTTTTCTTTATATATACGCACGGTTCGCACTTACTTTGAGTATATCCATTATTAATTAAAACATTATTTATTTTTAAATTCCACATACGGCTAGCCTGTTTGAGACCATATATACTTTTATTCAGCTTACAAACTTTACTTTTATCTGAACAAAAACCTTCTGGCTGCTCCATATATATAATCTCATCCAGATCACTATTTAGGAAAGCTGTGGTAACATCAACATGGTCCATCTGCAAATTCATTTCTGTTGCAATGGAAAATAAAATTCTCAATGTGGAATGTCTGACAACAGGTGAAAAAGTGTCATTGTAGTCTATACCTTCTTGTTGACTAAATCCACGGGCAACCAATCTAGCTTTATACTTATCTAGTTTACCTGTGGCATCGTGTTTCCTTTTGTAGACCCACTTGCACTTTACAATGTTTTCACTTTCTGGTCGATCGACTAATGTCCAAACATTGTTCTTAATTAATGAATCATACTCACATTTCATGGCGTGAAGCCACTGCTCACAGTCAGTAGACTTTGTAGCTTGCTCGTATGTATTAGGCTCATTTGCCAAACTCTGCTCAATTAGCATCGCCGATAAGTCATAATCATTATATTTAAGCGGAATTTTACCTCTATTAGTACGTACGGGACGCGAGCCAGAAGCAACACTTTGCACATGGTCAACCTCTCCTCCTCGAAGTGTGGCATCAGGCAGAGAAGACACAGCATCCCTGCAGACGTTATCCTCATCACCATTATTACCATTTCCTTCAAGTGTGGCAGCAGGCATAGAAGACATAGTGTCCTTACAGACATCATCCTCATCACCTTCGTCACCAGTACCGTAGACCAGGTCCGACAAGGGAGACCACACTGAAGGTGTTAGGTCACTCTCAGATCCTGAAATAGGTGATTCCGTAGTAGACTTATGACAAATATTTTCACAGACATTATTAATAATTTTATCATTCATTTCATTTGCATTATTATTATCACAGTCAATATTTAAAATTTCATTATCAATATTTGTATAATTATTATTATTTACAATGCATTCATGAGAGATAAAATCATTATTCTTGCTTTGTGTTTTAAAGTGAAGTCTTCCAATAAATTCATCTTCTAAAAATGTTACATTTCGTGAATACACAACCTTTTTAGGATTATATGGATCAAGGAGACGGTAGCCCTTAAAAGTCTCACCATAGCCAACAAAGATATATGGTTTAGCTTTAGCGTCAAGTTTACGACGTTTTACATCAGGAATATGAGAAAATGCTACACAGCCAAATACGCGCAAATGACTGAGATCGACTGGCTGTCCAGTCCACTTACTCTCAGGGATATCATCTGACAACGCGCTGGTAGGAGACTTGTTCTTCAGGTATATAGCAGTCATTACTGCTTCTCCCCAGAAACGTTCAGACAGACCCGCGTCATGTAACATGGCCCTAGCTTTCTCAAAAATCGTCCTATTGACGCGCTCCGCAACTCCATTCTGTTGTGGACAGTAAGGCACCGATGTTTGATGTATTATCCCTTCCCTTTTAAGAAAATCAGTCAACGTTCTATTACAGTATTCAGTACCGTTATCGGTTCTTAAAATTTTAAGTTGCAAACCTATTTGTTTTTTTCAACCATATTTTTAAAGTTAACAATATGTGAACTCACCTCGGATTTTGTTTTCATTAAATAACCGAAGGTTTTTCTAGTGCAATCATCCGTCAGAGTCAAAAGATAACGGGCACCGCCCCAACTGCTGACTTGAATGGGCCCACAGACGTCGGAATGCACAAGCTGGAGTGGCACGGTAGATTGGCTTCCCACAAGCTTCGGATAAGGCTTTGTATGCATCTTTCCAGTTAAGCAGGGAACACACTTGTTTGGCGAGTCGTCATCCTGAAAAACGACACCACAACATTTACCACCACCCCGTAGGCTATTCATACCTTTCTGGCCAATATGGCCTAAACGCTTATGCCAGACTGTCGCAGACACCAATGCAGTATTGACACTCTCTGGCTGCTGCCTAGGATGCACCAGCATGGAATGTCCCAACACATGCGGCTTGCACTGCTGTATCTTATACAAACCATTCACATTTGTAGCAGCTAAAATTTGGTTGCCAGTTAAAGAACTTATCTCATTATAAACATGACACCCATTTTTATCAAAAACTACTGTAAAACCATTGTCACACATTTTACTTACAGACAATAAATTCGTTGACAGATTGGGAACAACTAAAACATTTTCTAAAGTGATATTATTTTTGTCAGTAGACAAAACTAAATTGCCAATGCCAGACATTTCTAATTGACCACCATTTGCTATAGAAATTGAGTTATTATTACAGCTTTTAAAATTTCTTACTAACCTAGCATCATTGATCATGTGAGCCGAGGCCCCGCTGTCTATGATGACATCATTATGGTGAGCGATGTAAGCCGATGCATAAAAGGTATGCTGTTCTTCTTTCTTCTTCTCATCCCTCTTTTTCTTAAAGCATCGCTTCGCTGTATGTCCTGGTTTTCGGCAGTAATCACACTTGAAAAGTTTGTTCTTCTTTACATGAAAAGCTGAAGCATCATTATCACATTTTCCATTTCTTCTGTGTTCCTCTTGAAGCAATCTCGTTCTCACTAGTTCAGAAGTCAGCGAGCTAGTTAAATTGGCAGTTTCAAGACCGGAGACTAGTGTGTCAAATTCCTGCGGTAAGCCGCTAAGTAGAATTTCAGCCACCTCACCGTCATCTATAATTTTTCCAATGTCAGAGAGTTGCTGGACTAATCCGGTGACATTTTCAATATATTCAGTCATGCTGCTAAACTTACTGTAGTCAACTCGATGTAACTGTCTAAGTAGCAGAACACGGCGATATAGACCTTTGTCCTCGAATGTATGAGCTAGCTTCTCCCATGCTTCTTTAGCTTTTGACGCTGATCGAACTATTTGGTACAAGTTGGGTTGTAGTGCCAGGCAAATACGCGCCAAGGCGCGGCTATCACGCACGGCGTCAGTATCAGTGCCGATCACGCAATCCCACAAACCTTCTAAAGTGAGTAACATCTTCAATGAAAACTTCCAGTTCGAATAAGACGAGATACCACTCAGCTTCTCCACTTGATTATTGATGTGTATCGCTGGTTGCGTTGCCATATTTCTTCTTTGACAATAAATCTGGTCGACAGTGAGTTTTGGTGATACATACAACGATGATTATGCGTAGATCCCTCGTTGCACGCCTTTCTTTTTCACTGGGGCCATAACCTGTTGACGCAGACGTTGTGATATGGCAATGGAATGGCGTGTCAGGCGTGATCAACCAAATAAACACTTCGACAGTATATCCAGACTTTTATTTATCAAAATACGAGCTGATATTACACGTCCATTGTATATTCAATATGATGAATTAAGATTAAATTGGACAATAATTGAGACGACACAAAACATAAAAAGGGCAGAGACTGCAGAGAGCCGTGAGCAGATAAGTAGTTGTCAAAATCAGTGAAAAAGACAGATGACAACTTCAAATGACATTTAAATAAATATGGCTGCCTTTAAGCTGCGTTCATGTAGAGCTTACACAACTCCTAATAAGATGTCTTGCTGGTGTTTGGTGGGGAGCACATCCTTTTTCATTGAAACTACTTTACAACACCTTGATAAGAAGCGTATTGGACTATGGGACTTTTTTGCTTGAACCTGCAAATGTTGCTGGTCTTAAAAAACTGGACAGTGTTCAGTCTAAAGCACTAAGAGTGGTTTCAGGTGCAATGAAAAGTAGTCCTATTAATTGTCTTCAGGTGGAATGTGGAGACCCTCCACTACATTTACGACGTCAATTTCTATCTGATAGATTTATAGCTCGGTGTTTACAATTTACACATCATCCTTTGCGGAATAAACTTTCCATTCTTTCTGAAGAAGTTATTTCATCCAGTTACTGGAGGCATAAAGATACTCCGTGTTTAGTTAAAAGCTTCAGAAAATACAATTTAATTGAAGCTCCCTGTCACCAATCTCAATTCCTTTCAATATTTCACTGTAATTACAGTTCATTAATTATGTCACCAAATATACATTATAACCTTAACATTTATCGAGATGACGTATGCCATAACCTTAACTTCAACTTTACTATGGATAGAGACTGGAAGGGCTGTCACTTCTTGTTTACAGATGCTTCGAAGCATGGAAGAGACTCATGTGTGGGAGTAGGTGTGTACCACTCCCAATTTAATATCGTCCAAAAAATAAAGCTCCCGCCCGAATCATCTGTATTTACGGGAGAATGTTACGGTCTATTCAAAGCTGTCGAATATATACTTATGATGGGCTTACGGAATTCACTCATTTTAACTGATGCAAGGAGTGCCTTACAATCTTTGGCCAAATTCCCTTTTTATTCTCATAATCCTTATATTATATTTGAAACTCGTGAACTCCTTTATAGGTGTTCTATTAAGGGGTATTCAGTGCATTTTGCATGGATACCCTCGCATTGTGGCATTCTAGGTAATGAGAGAGCTGATCAGTTAGCTAATGATGCCGTATTTTGTGGAGACGTTTTTCCGTACAAAAATAACTCCCAAGATCTGGCAGCTCTGCCCAAGGTTTATCTACAGGAATCCTGGGGTCAGCTTTGGTCCGAGCAATCAGTGAAAGGGAAATTTTATCGTACTATTCAACCATCCATTTTTGTTAAACCTTGGTTTAGCAAGTACAAGTTAAGCAAAAAAATAACTTCAATATTAATACGTATGCGATTGGGTCACGTATGCACTCCTGCTCATCTTGCCAGGCTTGGTATTGTGCAAAGCCCTGCGTGTGAATGTGGCGCTGAAGTGGGAGATCTGAACCACCTTATTTTTTCCTGCCCCCTTTATGACCACTCCTCACTTTTTCAAAGTCTTGTTTCCCTCCGAGTCCCTTTACCCACTTCTATCTCATGTATTTTATCTAATTTTAATGTAGATATTTATAAAACCTTAGCTCTATTCCTTGTAAATAATGATATAGCTATTTAAACATTAATTTATAAACTGTAAATAAGTACTTAATTTACCATGTAGTTTTTAGTTTACGTACCAAGTCGGCCTTTTTATTAGGCTCATGGTGGCGTTAAATGGTTGGTTTTCTGTTGTGTTATAGTTCTTTACTGTTACCTTGTTTTAATTTTTTATTATTTTTATACATAACAACTAATCTCCTTTCCATTTCCAAATTTCCCGTTATAATATTTTATCATTTCGCGAGTACTTGATTCTTACGTTTTGTTATCAAAAAAGTATTGTCAGTGGCAATAAGCACGAATAGTGCAACGCCAAAACAAAAAAACAAAAAAAAAAAAAAAAGAGAATGTTTGTCTATGGTAAGGTCCACAGAGAAAGAGGTTATAGTAAGATCCCGCCAAAAGGCAAGTGCCGTTGCGTGTGATGCGATGATCTTTGCCGGCGTGTTCTGCGGTTTACAAGTAATAGTGGAACTGACGAGTCGCTCGTGAAGAGAGTGCTTTGTGAAAGCTAATTAGCCCCCTAAGTTCCCCTTGAGTTGCGCTAAGTAGAGCTAAGCTAAGTAGCCATAAGTAGCTTTTGAGTAGTTGCTATTATGAGAGTAATATTATTGCATGAGGCTAAAGTTGTTAGCTGGTGGCGGTGCTTGTAGATCATTAGATATGATTTAGAACAAGTAACGTTGTACTGATCGAGCCTGTGTCGAGCTGGCCTCATGGGTAGCATGTGGCAGATCGACAAGGCAGGCTGATGAAAGCCACCTGCTAAAAGAGCCTGTGTCAAGCTGGCCTCGTGGGTGGCACGTGGCAGATTGAAAGGCTGGTTTATGAAAGGCCCCCCTGAAGAGATATTCTGGTACGTACCTACTGATAATCTACCGAGCGTGCAGCTTGGCAAGTCTGGCTTATGAAAGCTTAAAGGCCTAGAGTTGGAATGGACGGCCATGAGGGTCAGATCCTAAAGAACTGTTAGAGTTAAAGTAAAGTAAAGAACTGTTAGAGTTGGGGATTCCTAGGGCAGAAGAGTGCAAAGGTGGGCTAAGAGAGGGTCTGAACTAATGCAACTGCTTAGAGTTGGGGAATCCTTGGGCAGTAGAGTGCAAGGGTTGGCCAAGAGAGGGTCTGAACTAATGCAACTGCTTAGAGTTAGGGAAGCCTTGGGCAGTAGAGTGCAAGGGTTGGCCAAGAGAGGGTCTGAACTAATGCAACTGCTTAGAGTTAGGGAATCCTTGGGCAGAAGAGTGCAAGGGTTGGCCGAAGAGAGGGTCTGAACTAATGCAACTGCTAGAGCTGGGGATTCCTTGGGCAGAAGAGTGCGAGGGTTGGCTAAGAGGGTCTGAACCTAAGCAACTGCTAGAGTCGGGGATGTATGAACTAATCAACCCCTTATATCCTTAATGGTGCATGAGTGTGGCGCTAACGCTTATTTCTATTTACAGCTTGAGAAGAGGTGGCATAGTCATGGGCAGGATTGACCGCCCTGATGATAGTATCAATGGGCATAAACACCTGCAGATGGTGAACAGCAGCAGCTAGCAGCTCGCTGAAGGGTGCGGCTAGAGATGGTGAACAAGCTGTGGAAGGAAGGTGAAATAAGGACGAGAACAATAAAGCGAGGTACGATACTCAAAGTATTTAGTACCATGATGAGATCATTATATTATTCGTGCGCCTGCTAATGTAAGCGAACCCAAGGCACGATTATATTACATACCCCATATGGCTTACATAATAGAGCAGGGGCGTCACGACAGCTCCGGCTGTTTTACCACATGCCTGTTAAAGAACCATCAAATACGCTGAACAACTTAAGTATTGTTACATTGGACCTACTAGAACATTCGAGAAAGCACGTGATTACAGTGTGTGTACGTACGTTAGAAGTTCGAGAGCATTCTATTATTAGTTTTAAAGTTAGGTAGGTAGAAACTCGCGACCATTTTATAAAAAGACATTAGAATTTCGACCGTACGCCTAGGGCATACGGTTCATATAGAATAGTAGTCATAATAGTTACCTACCTACTCAATCAAAATCAAAGCATTTATTTCAAGTATTCTTTACTATTCTTTTGTTAGTGTTTTTTATGACCGTCTAGCTAGAATATTTGTGGTTATTCTGATGTGTCTGTTGGCGAGTATAAATACACCGCTCAGGCCCGCGACCGTCAGTCTAGTTTTGGCTACACAACGAAGCGAATCGAAGTGAACTTGAAGAGCGATATCTAAGCGAATAGTGAACAGTAGTGTATTGTAGTGTACTTGTTTTGTGATTAATAAAGTTATTGTGTTGTTTAATCGGTAGTAATTAATTTATCTCATACCCAGCTCGTAACAGTATTTTGTACCTATCGTGACCTTTTCGATTTGGTCGGCGAATTGCTGACATATTCTTGTTTTGATATAAACTTTCGTTACAGACGTAATTGAAAGCTGAAATTAACAGGAATTAATGTTCATGAATCATTTTAATTTGCTTAAAGTTTGCCACGTATCTCAATGTTTTGGGAACTGCGTATTTCATCGTTAAAAGTAAAAATTAATCTTTTTTTTTTGTCTTCTTAGTATAACCTGACGTTATAAGCGCCTACCATGGATATTTTTACAGCTGTTTATTTGGTCATAAGTGTTTTGGTTTACTTGCAAATCCGTTTTTATCCATTGAAACCATTTCATTTCATTGGTTTACGACAGCCAAATCAAAAACGAATGAATAAATTTAAGCAAATGAAGGTCTCTTACTGGTGTTTTTTTCAATACCTATTCTACGTTCAGCTGTTTTCGAGATATGGGAAATACCAAAACGTTACCGCAACGAAAACCATATCACACACACATTTTGCCATTTACTACGTCACAAAAGCTACTCATGTATTTGGTTCCGGCCTAAACGAATTTTTGAAAATCCATTTTGCCAGGATAACGTTTCAAACGTTCCTCCAGCAAAATGTGTTTTCTCAAATACTTAACTTTAAAACTACAATTCCCACAAATTTTGCTATTAGTCAGCAAATTGCTCCTCATGATAAACTAATTATTTGTTATGGTGTCACCTCTCAAATGCACTACATTTTGCCAGGGTAACGCACACAATAATTTGGCTGCAATAAGAGTTAATAAAATACCTGATGCCATAAGTTTGAAATCCATGAGCAAAATATTTGAAACCACGTTCGCGTCAGAACAAAAAATAGTCTAGGTACGACCTGTTTGTTACCTTTGTGTGCTATTGATAAACAGGATCAAGGCAGCCCGCGAAATTAAAATGTTTCCAACGTTTTTTACAATTAGCAGGGCACTGCCAAGTTGTACCTACGCTGATGAACACATCGTTCGCGGCTGCACAACATAATATGCAGTCACAGAATTATAATCATCAAAATCATTAACACAACCCTCAAAGTTCATAAAAGTCGAAGAACGACTTTGACCGTGAAAAATTCGTTCCTAACTTTCATGAACCTGGAGGGCTGCACCGATGATTCTGATGACTACAATAAATTCTGCTATCACATACGGCCCACAGCCGCGAACGGTGTACTTCCACCAATACAACCCAGCACTAGCTCGCAAATAGCAAAAAACCCCAGGAACATTTGAATTTCGCTGGCGAAATGTGGGTGCAGATACTATTACAGTACACCTCTGCCTAACCCTTCGGGGATTACATGCGCGAAGTTATATCATGTAATAAGAAGATGCTATCAGTGTTTGATCTCGGAAATGTGGTGCTTTAGACGAATTTCTCATATAATACTAGGTAATCCTACTTGTTGTACCTATTTATACCAGCTATCGATGAATGCGGTAATTCAAGCTAAGGGGTAATATTTATATTAGGTTTTAAAATTAAAAAATGCGTCAGTCTTAAACCACTTTATTTGGATCAATTTACAAAATTACACAAAGTTGTAACTATACTACAGATAGCGCTAGTGCAAGTATAACTTAATTACATAAAGCATTTTGGCAACAAAAGAGTATATCGATAGGCATGGAGATTCCTTGCGAACTACATTATAATAATAACACATAAATTAACTTAAATAATACAGACATTGTAAATTGTTCAACATTTCTTTGGATTGATCAGACTTTGTAAAATCACAATAACTTTGAGACAAATTAAATTAGAAATCTAAATAAGTACTATTAAAAATCGAAATTAAATTGCTACTATGAAGCAAGTCACCTCTAAATGCAAGCGTAACAGCAAAACACGGGGCTGATATCACAAGAGGCATTGTTGTCAATGTACTTTACAAAGGTAAAGTACATTGACAACAATGCCTCTGTTTCCCCCTCGCTGCAAAACGCATATGGAAATCTTATAAAGGCTGGCCTCAATAAAAAAAAGCTACACAGAATAATACAAAATACCCATTAATCAAATAGTTTTGGCAAGAAAAGGTGGGACTAAATGTGATGTAAGTATACGACTATAGACACTGGCTAAGAATATCTTTATAAAAGCTTATAAGTTTATTTCACACACAAATTCTACGGCTATTCTGACGTCAGCTGATACACGTAATAAATCTTGCCAGATACCTACGGTTAGGACATTGATCTTGAGATTTGATGTTTTAAAACTGGGGAGTTTAATACTTTCTATACCTGTAGGTGCTAAGAAAAAAGTATTTCTTATTTTGATTATATAACAATTTTGTGTTATAAATGAAAATGTTGTCAGTCTTTTGTATCAAGTTTCATAAAAATTGCAAGTATTTTCTTCTAACAAAACCTCAGGATCAAAGTGTCCTATGAATTCATATAATATATAAGTAAATTAATATATTCATCATTCATATAAAAGTAGAAAAAAATATTTCTAAAAATAAAGGTAACTGAAACAATTTTTACATATTTTACTAATAAAACGAGTAGAAAAGAGACTTCCTGATCAGATGAGATCAATGTTACATCAGTCTCACACTTAATTTATACTTAACATTAAATTGTTGCTTACTCTATGGCATCAACTGCTCCTTGATAACTGGGAGTATTTTAGGAATGTCAGATATCTTTATGCCTCCACCAGGTAGCATTTTGAATTTTTAATAGATTTCCATGCAAAAACTATGAAAAGACAATTTTATACTCCGGAAAGATATCTAACATTGAGAAATAAGCCTTTAATTTACAAGAGAAAAATGTAGTCATCGAGATCATGAAAATTTGTTAGGAAATTTTGTACTTCAGGATTTGAATAAATAATGATATACACAGACGGTATTTTATCCAGTCAATTTTGGGGCATTCTACTCATTGGGACCATTTTATTATTTGATAATATCTATGAAACACATACACAATAGACAGTGAGAATGAATTATTAATAATATAAATAGTATCATTCAAATACAAGTAGGTACAAAATATTGGAGCAAGTATTATATTATCATAATATTATATTTCAATAACAAAAACGCTGCAGGGTCATTAAATAGCTGCCATTCATATTAATCAATGTGGGCATACCTCGGTACAATATCTTCCCTTATGAGTAAGTCACAAAGAGGCAGGCCACTAAGAGGAAGCAAATCTTGACCTACTTGAATTAAACCACTCTCTGGTCCAGGCAAATGACCATGCCACACGTAATAATAGAAGAGCTGCTGCATAGCAGCCATGTATCGACGTTGTTCTGGCATTTCTGACTCGAATGTTCCAAGAATGGCTTCTACATCAGCATTTATGCCAGCTATGCCGGATCCGCCAGCCCCGCCGCCCGCACCCGACCCAAGGACAACATACATCGGAACAGCCAGACGCAATCTAGTGAGACTTACCAGAGGACACAATGTACGAATAGATGAGATCAATTCCACCAAACCTTCATAGGTCTTGTTGACATGTGTGAACACTGAAGAAGTCAAATTCTTTTCGCCAATCACACTATCATTGACAATTTTTTCTACAATATCAGCTGTCCAATCAAGATGTTTTTTCTGTAAGAGATCCGAGTGACTAGAGTGTTGAGTTGTGCCAAACACCATTGGTTTAAAAACTTTGTCCTTTCCAGACTTCTTAGCCTCTTTTTGAGTATCCCAACTTTCATAAGCATGGACTCGTAGTAAATCCCCATCTAACACCAATAACGAATGCTTTGATTCATCACTACGAGGCAGATTTCCCATATAACTTTCCAACCAAATATCTGGAGTTAAGATTTCTGTTGTAGAAATTTGTCGTAAACAACTGGCATCATTACATTTAGTAAGTTCCTTGAATCTGGCATTAAACTTTTGAGATTGATCTAATGTTTCACCAGGAAATATGATGGAAGGTGATGACAGCCACACTCGGGAGTATAACTTCTGAGCTGCACCAACGGTAGTTAAAGCAGCAGTCAGTGTAGCTCCCGCTCGATGACCCAACAAAGTTACCGACTGTGGGTCTCCTCCAAAATGTTTAATATTTAGGTTTACCCACTTCAATGCTATTAACAAATCACTAAGCCCGTAGTTGCCAGATGTGTGCGGGTACCTACTCTTTGAGAGAATATCAAGGGCTAAAAATCCAAATGGACCTAATCTAAAATTTGGGCGTACGAAAACTACTTCTTTGGTGCGGGCATACAGTGCAGAAGGTTGAGCAGGACTTATTCCTCCGGCCAAAGTATTTGCCCCAATCAGAATAACGACAGGTAATGGCGAGTCATATCGCACGTGAGGAGTGACCACATCGAGAGTTAAACAGTCCTCTTCACCAGTAATTGTTGCATTTTCTAAGAATTGCAAGCAGAGAGGACCCTTCGTTCGTGCATCATAAGTTCCATTCCAGCATGTAGATAGGTTCATGGGTTGAGCATACGTAAATCTGTTTTTTTCAACTGGGGGTCTTGCATATGGAATACTAAAGAACTTGTAGACGCCTTGATCCAGTATACTGAAAGAGGAGTTTGCTAAATGAGAGAAGTTATCCTAAACACACATATCAAATAAGACAAACATAATATGCATTATATCGAATAAGTTGATAGAGATTATAGTAAAGACACATACCCTTCAACAGGCCCACAGCTCGAGAAAGTTGTAATGTAGCGGCCGAGACGCAGAGGGCGCTCGAGTGGCGGTCCAGCATGAGCTCCGATTACAATACCGATAATAACAGCTATCAGGACTATGATTACAATCCCAACAACCACAATATCATCTGGAATTAAAAAAATGTTTATTTACCTAGTTTTTAATAATAACACTAGTTTACACGTGTAATTAGTTTTTTTACTTTCAGCTGGGGCTGAAAGTTGATATTTAGTCATTCATTTAGGTAGAATTATCCAGAAAATATTATAAAAAAATCTGTCACAGAAATATTTATTAATACATTATTTTGGTATTAATCAGGCCCGAAAGCACCTTAGAAGCCCATTTCTACCGGCTTCCCTTCGGGAACAAGGCACACTACACGTAGTGTCAACATAATTACAAAAATGCAAAAAAATATGTTAACAAAGAAAGCAACAGGTAGCGCCAAATAAGCCGAGTAGTATGGACGTGGACGCGCACACGTGACTTTGCGGCTGGCAGTACAGTTTCAAATTCAAATTCAAATTCAAATATTTATTGCTCAACACAGTACATTTATACATTTCCAGATGTCAGGTGAATGCGCAGTCAACTGTATTGTACCAATTCAGGCATGCAAAATTTATAATTATACATTTCATAAAATCCAGTTAATACCGCGAACAGAGTCGGAAAGAAAATAAAATGGAATTAAAACCTAAGAAAATGTCATAAGTTCAAATTAATACGTTAATTCAATTAATAAAATGTCATTAATTCAAAAATAATAAGTAAAATAATAAGTTAATTAAAATAATACCCTGTACAATGTCAAAATCAAATTAATCCGTTACACAATGTTATTAATTCATAAATAATACCTTTTACAATGTTATAAATTCAAATTAATATGTAAGTAATGTCAGAGTATCTCATGTCAAAATAATTAAGAAATATGTAAATGGAAAAACATTGTAGATATAATATTAATAAAATAAAATAAATCGGACTCAAGCACCATAAATAATTATCTTCATTATTACCATTAAACACATAAATTTCTATCTGACAGGTATTCATTAATAGTTTAGTATGTCTTACTTAACAAAAGATTATTGAGTTGCTTCTTAAATACATTTATATCTCTTAAACTCAACAAAGTATTGGGTAATTTATTATAAATATGTGGTGCCATTCCTAGGAGGTTTTTATGGAATACTGCTTTTTTGTGTTGTCTAGTGCTTATTTTATATCTGTGTCGCGAGCTGTGTAGTTTTTCAAATAAGTGGAAGTTTATCTTGACAAATACAATAACGTTAATATACGGAGATTCGCAAAGATCGGTTTGCAGCTTTCCGTGCTTTTTATACCGCATATTGCCCTAACACACCTTTTCTGCGCTCTAAATACTGTTTCTATGTCAGTGGAGTTGCCCCAATATATTATTCCGTATCGTAATGTAGATGTTACATATGCATGATACGCCGTAACTAAAACTTTTTGATTTACCTCCTTTGCGAGAGTACGTAAAGCATATGAATGTTGACTCAGACGTTTACACACACTGTCAGTATGAGTCTTCCATGACATGTCCCTATCCAGTTCAAGCCCTAAAAAATTTGTTGTTGTCGCTTCTGAAATAATCCTGTCTCCGTATTTTACGTCAGGTTTTTTATGATTTGTCCTTTGCTCAAAAGTCATTATTTTAGTTTTGTCACTATTAATTTATAAATTATTAGCGCCCATCCATTCTATTAATGCTTGGAGACAGTGGTTAATCTCTCCTTCAAGTGTCGTCGGCTCATTATCACCACTAAAAACTACCGTGCTATCGTCAGCAAACAAAACCATCGGGTTATGCGTTTCTAAGGTCATGTCATTAATGTAAATAATAAATAATAATGACCAACAACACTTCCTTGGGGTACTCCATAGTTATTGGCTCTCTGACTCGATACATACGTACACTCGGTTTTTGAAGCAACGCATACCTTCTCAATTTTCGTAACTTGTGTTCTGTCCAACAAGTACGATTTCAAAAGGTTCAGAGCATTGCCCCTCACTCCATACCTTTCCAACTTCTTTATAAGTACTGTCCTATCCACAGAATCAAATGCCTTGCTCATGTCCAAGAATAAAGCAGCTACAGGACTTCTCTTGTCAATGCCAGTTATAATTTTTTCAAAGAGCTTGAAGATCGCCATATTTACATTCTTTTTCCTTCTAAAACCGTATTGTTCTTCAGCAAAAAGATTGTTACGTTCAAAGAATGTGTATAATGTGTTATATATCACTTTTTCTAAAATTTTAGAGAATATGGTTAGTAAGGCAACAGGCCGGTAGTTGGCTGGATCTTGCTTGCTACCTTTTTTATGCAGTGGTTTTATAACTGCTAATTTCAACCTCTCCGGTAAGACACCCAATTCTAAACACATATTTATTATATAACTAAGTACTGGTGCAATAATGGTTGAAACAGATTTAATAACATTTGTTGTAATATCATCGTAACCAGAGCTATTAGTGTTATTTAATGAATTTATTAATTTTATAATGTCAGGGGGAACTGTGGGTGCTAAAAATACGGAATCAAGATGCATGTCAAATTTAAAATTTTGATTACTACTATTAATGTCAGATACTAATTCAATTTCGTCAATAAAATAGTCATTAAAAATTTGAGAGATTATTTGTGGGTCAGTCTTCGTCATTTCGACACCTGCAATTTAAAACATCGTAACTCACTTTTTAGCGAAATTGAGTTATAAACACAGCCTAACTAATAAAAAAATGCTCTATCGTTTGCGCTCACCCTCGTAGCCCAATTCACTCCCGTTATGATTTTAGCCAGCGTAAAAAAAATGTAACTAGTCATCCACTGACAGTGATAAAAAGGTATCTTTAGTTAGATACACTTACCCGTGGTAAGTTTTAATAATTTAACAAAACAATAATTGTAACTTAATATGCAATTTTTTTAACTTAGTTATTTTTTCGGTGAATATAGTTATAATCATACTAAATTGCATTGTATGTCTGAGTTACAATTATTATTGTAATTTGGAAAACCGTTTTTCGTGAAATATCATTGTAAGTCACAAAAATATATGAAATACATAAGTAAACAACGTATTAGTCATACTGGAATGTAGATTATACCTTTTTACTTGTATTTACAAAGTTGGAGGTCCCTAGGACTTATAGGAACAGAGTAAGAATTTTTTAAATCTTTGATTCGCTCTACTGAAAAGTAGGGAAAAATGAGTTACGATGTTTTAAATTGCAGGTGTCGTTTATTCTAAGTCTTGGTATTCCTTCCACCGGCTTATTATTTTTGGACTTATTTATTATTTGCCATGTAGCTTTACACTTATTAGACGCAGTGTTAATGTGGTTATTATTTTGGGATTTCTTAGTCAGACGAATTATGGTTTTTAATCGTTTCGTGTATGTTTTGAAATAATTTTTAGTATGGGGGTTGGGGTTTTTCCGAAATTGCCACAACATTTTTCGCGCTTGCGCTTGCAGCATAATTTTATCCCTCTACTAATCCACTTAGGTGATTTCACTGCATATTGTTTTAATTTCTTAAGCGGAAAACAAATATCATACAAGTTTAGCGGAAGCAAAACAAATATCATACAAGTTAAGCGGAAAACAAATATCATACAAGTTAAGCGGAAAACAAATATCATACAAGTTTTGTAGGGACTTTAAGGTAAGCCTAAGATTATCCAGTTACGGCAGCGGCAGAAAAAGAAAGCATGTGTGGTAGAACGAGATAGAATGAGAAATGGTCGCTGTGTCGTATTTGGTATCTAACTAGGTTTTTTTTGACATAACAAAATCACTTTATTGTTTTTTTAATTCTTCTGCATTTTACTAATTTTTGGGGTCGCTACTATAATGAAGATTTTTTTTTGCATTTTTCATCATGGGTGTCATGTTCGTAGTTTTTGGGGTCGCTGATAATGAGAATGACGTCAAATGAAAATGAAAATCCAAAATGGAGCCGAGGAAACTTTTTGGATTTTTCGTCATGGGTGTCGTTTTCGTGGTTTTTGGGGTCGCTGATAATGAAAACGAGGTCAAAATTAACGAGAAAAAAATGTCTAATATTTTTCTTCGGCTTCCCCTGATACTATTTTCACCCTTCGACACTGGTATTAATACTAAAAAAAATACAAATTTTGAAAGCTATTTGAATTAGTTTCTCTTATATACCAACAGTAATCCCCTAACATGTTTTCATCCCAAAATCCTTGAAGTCTTTCTTCAAAAAACTTGACAATGAACTTGTAAATGATACAGCTTAGGTCTGATAAAAACTAAAAGCTATCTACCAACAAGTCGTTTTTTATCCGGCATGCATGCATCATCTAAAAGTTCATCCGAGCGGCTGACGCATAATCCCCCCAACACTATGCAGCTGACGATTTTTTTAAGCTCAGTATGATGTAACTATTTATGAAACAAGTTTCAGCCGGCGCCGGCGCAGCGTAGTGACTTAATTTTTTTTTCTAACCAGTCCTAACCTCCCAATCTACCGTAGGTGTGTGCAGCTGAAGCTGGGTTTACTTATCAGTCATTCGAGATCTATTGAACAAGATGGTAACCGATCGGCGTAAAACACTACCTGAAATGCAACGGACTACATTCATTGATTAACGAAAATGAAATCTATGACTGCATAATTTCACCAGAACATGGTTCCCAAATGTCAGTAATCCTACTATCCTACTTCCTACTAATATTATAAATGCGAAAGTTTGTGAGGATGGATGTATGTTTGTTACTCTTTCACGAAAAAACTACTGAACGGATTTGGATGAAATTTTGCACACAGATGGTTTATAACCTGGATTAACACATAGGATACTTTTTATCCCGGTAGTAAGATCCCATGGGACAATTTTGAAACTTCACGCGGGCGAAGCCGCTGGCAGAAGCTAGTATTAATATAAATGTAATTTTAACAGGGAGGGACATCAATGTTACTGCTATGAAGCAATCGTTGAAGGAGCGCTAATTTTACCGCCTGAAAAAGTATTTATAAGCCTTTTATGAAGCGAAAATTCATCAGCTAAAATTTCAATGGGTGAGACATCATGTCGGTTTTGATGTACTCGTATATACACAAATGGACTCAGACAGACAGAACTAGACGCCCTGCAAAGCAAGGTCCGTACATTGTTGACGGCATATCGAATACATCACTCACGTTCTTCAGATAAGAGACTGTGTGAAAGTCGAGTCTTTTTAAATGCTAAAAACTATCGCGAGATAAGCAGTCACCAGGGGTTCTAAAATGGAAGCTTTCACATATTGTATGGTTGTCGTTATCGCCCAAAAATGGCCATAAACGACCGCAAGTTGTATGGCAGCAAGGTGGCTTTTGCAGGGTGTCGTGCTAGTCATCGTTTGGACAAATTAATCCGTCACATCTCCGGATGTTCTCGTCTAGCAAACGGAGAGCACTTGCATAAACACAAGTTTGTAGGCAGGATTATCCATCAACAACTTGCTCTGAACTATAGCCTTGTGGAATCGGAACTTTATAGGTGTGAGCCCGCCCTAGTAGTAAGTGCCTAGTTCATAAGCCTGATACAGTGGTGGTGGATCGATTAGAGCGACGCCCAATAATTGATAATATAACGGTTCCGCATGACGAGAACCTCGTGAAACCAGAGAAAGATATCAAATATCTGGACTTCGCTCGCGAGGATGTCGACATGTGGGGTATGAACTCAGCAATCATATGCAGATAGCTTTTTCATCTAATGACTATTGCCAAGGGCCTCGACTAATTCCTGAGGAGGCTCTCATTAGGCAGCTAGAGCAAGGGCCTGATTCCAGAAGCGGTACTCTTGGACACGATTCATATGCTTAGAAGGTTTCTTTCTGTAAAGCCCTAACTGGCAGAAGCTTAGATCCCGTTACCGATACTGGTGGGCTACTCATATTTATATTTTAAAATGTTTTTTTTTTTTTTATGTTAGGAATATTTGAAAATGTAAAAAGTACGTTATAAATGGAATGGCAGCGGCCGGCAGCGACGTCTAAACTCCTCTTGACTAGTTAAGTTTCTACATTCGAGCGGCCTCACGTCGCCGCTGTCAGAACTACCGACCGACAAGACGCGCGACCTTTTCAAGTGATACATGCCCTATGTTCCGAATTGCAAAAAAAGTGATAATATCGCGAATCCGACCGAATTTAGTAGTCACAAAATATGAGGCTACTGAGTAATAATTGTGACATTGCGCGTTGGTCGGATTCGCGATATTATCACTTTTATCGCAATTCGGAACGCAGGGATGGTAGTAAGTATGTGGATGTTTAAAATTATTTCACACTGAAAGTGCCCGCCGCGTCAGATAGGTGTCTTTATCTTGTGTGAGCTGAGATTGAAGCTCACACAAGATAAAGACACCTTAGTGCATTCAAGGATTCTAGTTTTAAGTCCCAAGCTTGTAGATTCAATTAAATGCTTGTAGTATAAGACACTAATTTATCCCCTTTGTCAACAATATATCATTAATATATAAAAAAATGTGTATTTAGATTACTATAAAAAAAGTCTTACCAATAATAAATTTCTTCTGGCGAATCCTCTCTTTAAGTGGAAGTTTAGTGGCCACTTTACCTTCTTCTACTTCCTATAAAATAGAAATAACATGTTAACGCGTGATAAGTAGTTCCTCATAAGTTTAAAAATTACTTATTCCATAAATAAAGTAGACACCTATTAAATTACTACTGCTATTATATTATTACCAATTGTATAGTAACTACATTGGAATTGTAGGGGGATTTTATATTCTATTGTCAACTGATTAAGAGGCCATCACCACAAATGTTACAATTAACGTTTTATAACACACTTCCTCTTTTTCTGTATTATTCTGTATTTTTCCCATGTATGTATTAATGTATTAAAATAGGTGTTCTCCGAACAAAAGAATCAACACAATCTTCTGTCCATCTGTCATTTTGTAGATTCAGTAACAGATAAATAAAAGGTTTATTGATTCTTTCTTCAAAGAAATAGGTTTCTGCAGTGATCATGCTACACGGGCTGGCAACCGAAACATTATTGTAGCTAAGAGATATTACACACAGCACAATTTAACAACCATAAAAGTCTTCCAGAAAGTTTGAAAGATTATTCATCAATGACGCACTGTTGTTGGGTTTTTCTTCAAGAATTTCTCAATAGCAGCCACGGAGTCTAGACATGTTGCCAGTTGATGGCAAAAGGCTCACACCTTATTACATGGTACTTAAACATAACTGGCAGTGTGGGGGTACAAATGGGTACACACCCTTCGTTATACAGGCATGATGTTAATGTAAAACTAAACTCAAAAATCAACTTGTCATCAAATACTTACAACAGGTTCCAGTTTCACAGTTTCCATGCCATCATTGGGAGTGTCCAACTTGTCATCCAAAGTTTCCATCGATGCAAGAGTAGCATCAGCATTGTTTGGTGCGCTACCACGTTTTTGGAAGACCCTTGGATATTTTATGTTAAATAAACCCTTCTTACGATCTTTTTCTTCTGAAAACAGGTTTTTTTTTAAATGCTTTATTCTTTTTAGTAGGACTAACTAGACGACCCGACTGGCGTAGTGGTAGTGACGCTGCCTTACATTCTTAGGGTCCTGGGTTCGAATCCCGGTAGGAGCAAATGTTTGTGTGATGAGCATGGACATTTGTTTCCAAGTCATGGATGTTTATATGTATAATAAATATGTATTTACAAATAAAAAAGTATATAAATGTAGTATATCAACTATCTTGTGTCCACAACACAAGCTTTGCTTAGTGTGGTACTAGATGGCGCTGTGTGTTAATGTCCGGCGATATTTATTTATTTACTAATTCTATGTAGCCCTATCGAACCCTTATAAATTCTGTGAGTAGGTATAGTAATTCAATTACTATATTATTCCACAAGCAATGAGTTATATTGACAAAGACATAGATAGTACAATATTGTGATGGCTTTATGGTTAATTTAGTTAAATTATCATTACAATTTGCATCTTTGTGGCTGTGTAACTTACCATTTTCATTCTCAGGCTGTTGTAAGAATTTTGTAAACTTTTGCAGGAATTGGAAGCGCTCCTTGGTTTTAGAGCTATCATCAGTCTTTTCATTGTCAGTATCCTTTTCAATAGCTGCCTCTTCATCCTGCATCAAATAATATTTTTTAGGAGTAATAACACATGTCCAAATTAAAACATGAGATTCACATTCATAACAACAAATTAGTTCATATAAAATTAGTACTTTAGAATCATTATATTAATGAAACCAAATACCTTTGACTTGTCCTTATCTGAGTTTTTGGTGAAAAACCCAGGCATTTTTATGGCCCCTATAGGTATAAACTTGGGCTTCACTTCGCGGCCCTGTTCAGTTAGGTCTCCAGACAGGGCTGTCTTCACGGGCCCGTCATCGGTCTTCAACTCTGCAGATTCGACATTCTCCACCTCGGCCTTCAACATCATTTCCTTTTCTTCAGCCTCAATCTGCTTCTTGTCCAGAGTTTTATTATCGTCCTCATAATCGACCTTGTTTATATCCATTGTGCTTGTACCTGCGCGGCGTCAAAATTGTATCACTGTATCACTTTATGCCACAAAGGCCTTGTTCCGCTAGGGTCGGCACCAGTATATACCTTACCCTACGATAGTACAGTAAGTGCTTACGCTAAGCAAAACGGTGCGAGATGTTCTTTAGTGTATAATATATAGGTATGTTTGAAAAATTACTCATGGTGCAGGCACAAGGGAAGCGTTTCATATTTTTTTTATAAAATACGCTTTTGTAACATAAAATACTTACTTGATTACTAAGTATCATAGGAAATGTTCAATTAGCACACAAACACAGTAAGATAACAACTGTATCTAGTCTACAACGCACAATTTCAACAAAAAGCCGCCCGCACTGTAAAAAAAATGCCGCAAATTGCAAGCAAGCTCACAGAGGCGCAGAGGCGCTGCGTTCAGTAAATCGAGTAAATCAGTTTTCATTCAAAAACGTTACGTTTCGATGCGTTCAGTTTAATTCTTTGTGAAACATTCCGTTTTACGGCTGACTATAATGCTCAGGTAATAAAAGTGTGAAAGACGTATCCTGCAGCTCCCGGCTCCTGCTTTTTACTGTATATACTTTACTTTTTGTTTGGACAGTGAGTCGTCGTCGGAGCTGATAGCGGATTTGTATTTATTTTATTTGTCGGGGCACCATGCTCTGAGCAGCAAGGACAAGAAAGAGATTGCGCCAGGGTAGCCGCGAAATTCAAATTTTCTTCTATTTTTTCAATTTGCACGTCGCCGTTCTCAGGTTGTTGATGAAAATATTATTATAACACGCGTATGTAGTTACACAATTAAAATCATCAATATGAATGACTTTTTTAACCGACCACGGCGAAGCCAAAAGGAACGGTTATAATTTGAGCAGTCCTATAGGATGGAATTTCCAATACCACGTAAGTACTCGAAATATTTTAGCTATCGAATACTGACAAGGAACACGGAAACATTCCTTTATGTAAAAAAAAGAAATACAGTATTCACAGATTTTCGAAAATTCGCTTGTCGCAGTCTGGAATCGAACCGACTAAAGTTCGAAAAATTAACCTGTACTTTTTTTACATCAAATCTATATGGTCAGTTCATATGAATCAAATCTCTCTAACTCTAAGTCTAAAAACATGATAAATTAAATGCAGGGAATGAATAGGCTACATTTTAACCGACTTCAACAAAAGGAGAAGTCGATATTATTACCTTGCAAACTATTAAATTATTTTTTTTTTTTTTTGAGCAGTCGGGTTTTCTAATGGTAGTTTATGTACCATTCAAAATAATACTTGTTCATGAAATAGTTAATGAATGGGGGAACAGCTAAATGTATTGCCATGTAATATTAGTAGGTACTTAGTTTAAAAAAAAAAGTTAATTGAAATGTGTAAAGATAAAAAATAAATAAGTTTGATACGTATGCGAATATACTTACGCCAGTTACTGAAAAGTTGAAAGAGAATCGTTTGTCTTAATAGGGACATGAGATGAGAAGGAATGTAAGTAGAAGACTCATGAATATGAATGTCGAGAGATGGAGAGGAAAGATTTGGGAGGGGTTTGGTCTTCAAAGATGGATGGATTGTAAGAGGAATGATATGAAACAAGAATTTGTGTTGTATACCACTACTGAAACGCCAGAACACTATAAAAATGACCACAACCAGTTATTACGTGTCGAAAAAATTTATTACCTGGATCTTAATAACGAATCTATTGACCCGTTATTCATCAAACTCTGACGAATAGTTTAAGCGCTACCTACGGTGGAACATGCGTAAAGACGAATATGTCCCGTCGCGTCGTACCGTTTGCACCATTAACTATGCCATGGGGTCTCATTGCGAAGAAAGAAAAAATAGTTCAAAAAAATCTCAATAGATAGCGTCATATGTATCGATTTGTTTTTGAAGTTTGTTTATCTGTTTAAATTTGACTGTGGAGAAAGTATGTACTTGTTTTAAAAAATCCCCTTGACCCAAAAAAAGGAATAATGGGCTCCTAATTCCATGATTTTACTAAATAAAATTATTGTGTTGCCTCTGGTGAATAGAATTTGTACTACGTTGTGGATGCTCACTTATGTAATGTTTATTTCCAATAGATGGCGCTGTTTTCATTTTATGAGTTTTACTCATACACAGCTCAATATCTATGTCACCGTAAAATTGTCAAATACGTTATATTGTAATATCTCTAGCGATATTGTAAAGTCTCGAATTATTGTCAAATGAATATACTGCTTACAACAAAACGCATTATTTTTCGTGAAATGCATGCGATGGTAGTCAACTTACGCGGTGTGGAGGGAAGGAGGGGTCCACCTTGCCCAGTGGCACAACTCTCATGAAAAGATAATGTACCATTCCTGAGAAATACCGATTAATATAACATAACCTTAAAACACTTTATATTCTCCCTAAAAAGCGTAGTAGACGGAGCCCCGCTTCGCTGGGCCACTATTTCCGAGTGCAGGGTTTAAAGGAACCTAACTAACCTAACGGGGGGGTGCCCCAAGTCCCGATTATGGGGGCAGAGATACTTCCGTATGTTCAGTTGACAATAATTCGAGACATTACAATATCACGAGAAAAAACACGTTATATTGTAATATAACGTGTTTGACAATTTTACGGTGACATCTATACTTCACACATTACTATTTATCTAGGAATATTTATGAAATGCAAATATATCATATAACACCAAATACATTTAGACGTGTAAAAAAAATCTGCAATTCTGCGCTCTCAAATGTCAATTTTTGGCCTTAAAGCCATTCCAGAAACATTACTTACATAAAAAAAAGAAAATCTAAAATGAAATCAACGATCAAATCTTTTCACATCACTTGATGACACTGGAATCCCGAGTCGATATTGTCGTTTATAGTGACCTGAGTTGACGTGAGATGACTACATTGCATGCATTTTACGAAAAATAATGCGTTTTGTTGTAAGCAGTATGTTCGTTTGACAATATTTCGAGAGATTACAATCTCTCTAATTATTTTACAATCTGACGTGTTTGACAATTTGACGGTGACATAAACATTGCAAGCCGCGCACACGCGTGTAATGTACACGTCCAAAAAGTCCGATTTCCATTATATTCATTACATATTTGATTAATTATTATTTATAATCGGCACGCAAATCTTCGATTCAGTTTATTGTATGTATTTTACACAATCACGACTGAACCGACTCTGAGGGTGAGGTGGTCAATTTTGTATTAAGGCGACGACATCAGCTAAATAAGCAACTTTATTTGTGGTGGCTCAAACTTCGTTTGAAATACTCCAAGAATAAAGTTCTAATTAGCTTGCACTACAGAGTGGTTGTTACTTCAGTCACTGCGGGCAGAATAGTGCGAAATGAGTATTTTCGATCGATTTAAAATGAGAACTTAACTATTTAATAATAAATAATCCATCAATAGATGTAGTTTGGCATTTGAAATTTTATGTTATATTTTTAAATATAATTATCATTGTCAATAAATGGCTAAACTGCTTTGAGATGTTTGAAGATTTTTTTGGTGCATTAAAGTTTGTCAAATTATGTTTTGAGTTCCATCAGTGTATGCAAAACGGACTTCAAAATATTTTTTTTTTTTTATTTGTCGAAATTATTTACAGTTTTAGAGATACACTGCTTTTAAATACCGCCTTTTGGACCGTTTTCAAGAAACCTCCGCCTTAAGGTCTACTGTCATCGGATTATTGTTCATAATTTAAAAAAAAAACTGGTTCCATGGTTTAAGCTTGGACTAAGTTAGGGTACATTCCGATATACGAAATAATCACTCACAACGCTCACATTAATATTTTGCGTTCCGATTTAGTTTTCACGATTATGACAGCTAAGATCTGTCATTAGGTCATTTGACAGCGCTCATGGTGATATTTATTTGGCGCATGGTCGGTGTAATCGCATGGTGGCGCGTGTCATGACGTCACCTGTGACGATTCAAGGAACATCGATATCGCGCTCACGGTAATACGGAACGGGTTTATGGACGCTCAAATCGTTTACAGCCTATCTCGGTACGCGGCCTTAGATGCTTCTTCTTGTAGCACAAAACGCAATTCAAATGAAACTGATAAAAGTAGGTAAATTAAGCGACTCGAAACTTGTACCTACTTACTCATAAAATTACGCTTGTTTTGTCTCAAACATTCAGTTCAATCGAACGCCAGCAAGTGGTTGGATAATGGTAGAATGGAAAGACTTTAGGTACTTACCTATCAATTGGCACGGATCTTGAGCGCTTGCTTACGTCCACATGCGCAGAAGATAAATTTTTGGATCTCGTAAGTGTTTTTCTATGAGCGCGAGCGTACAGACGCCAGCAAATAAACCTAATCAATACTGTAAGGTAGATTTAATCGATTTTCAACTTTACAACAAAAGAAGAAGGTTCATTTTCGATTAGGAAAATTTGACAGATTGGGGTAAGTTGATGTATTGGCGTCTGTGCAATGCGGAAGGTCATTTCCACTCGGTCGTCTAGCGCTCAAGATCCGAGCCGGTAAGTATACTTACTAGGGAATGCAAAATCTCGCAAGATTTAGGGCTCAAGCAAAATCTCGCGAGTTTATGAATAATACCGCGAGATCTCGCGAGATTGGCAGTTTTGTGTGTTTTTTTGCAAATTATCACAATGTTTCAAGAAAATTAAAAAAATAAACATTATAAGTAAGTATTATAAGATAAGACAATCCTACTAAATACTCGTATTATAAACGTGAAATTTAGTTTGGATGGATGGATGTATGTTTATTACTCTTTCACTCAAAAACTACTGGACGGATTTACATGAAATTTGGTACACAGATAGAGTATAACTTGGATTAACATATAGGATAGTTTTATCCCAATTTTATGTTCCATTCCAATTTTCGAGTTCTAGCGGGAGAAACCGCTGGCAACAGCTAGTAGACACAATATATGCATCAAGCATTGTTTCACGTCTCTATCTATATTTTTTTAACAAACTTCTAAGGTCCATGTTCAAAAAAACTTTTTTGCAAAAAATAAAACCGACTTCAGAGTAAACAAAAAAGTAAAAATAAATTTAACTTCATAAGTCGGTGACCTTTGTTTGATTGATTTAGTTTTTTTGTCACCGACTTCTGAAGCTAAAGTTATTTTTCACTTTTTTGTTTTCTCTGAAGTCGGTTTTATTTTTTGTAAAAAAGTTTTTATTTTAACATTTTTTAGTGTTTCACATGTACTTACCCCTTCACAGCGTACCGGCGTGATTTTCTTTTATGAACTGGTGTAAACAATAGACAGATATGAGATTTCAGCGATCCCAGTACATTTGCTATCATTTATTGAGGAGTTCCCGTCGCCTATCTTCCGAAGTTCTTCATCAGATCTTTACCAAATTGAAATGGGATCACTCCAAGAACGTACTCTTCCTAAAACTACCCAAATCGCTTCTGGTGTGCCTATTTCTCCAGAATCCCATTAAATAGAACTTAACATATCTAACTGTCGAAATCTGGGTGTATTGTACACTTCTGCGCACTCCCTCAGAGCAAACAGGCGTAATGTTACGTCACTATGTTACATAAACAATAAACAACCAAGCGATTGCAGCAATTACTGCAGCTTTGCCGTGTATTTTTGAAGAGTTCCATTTATATCTCCGAAGATCAGCGTCAGATCTTAACCAAATTAAAATGGAACCACACGAAAAGCACCAGCTTTCAAATAAAAAAAGAATCATCACAATCGGTTAACCCAGTCGAAGGTTCAGAGGCAACAAACATTGTCGAAATCTGGGAGTTTTGTACACATCTAGGTACCCCCTCAGAGCATACAGGCGTGATGTTAAGTCATGATGTAGTATGAACAATGAACCTACAAGCGATTGCAGCAATTACTGCAGATTTGCCGTCTATTTTTGAAGAGTTCCATTGTATATCTCAAAAGATCAGCATCAGATCTTCAACAAATTAAAATGGGACCAATCGAGAAGCACCAGCTTTCAAACAAAAAAAGAATCATTAAAATCGGTTCACCCAGTCGAAAGTTCTGAGGCAACAAACACAAAAAAAAAAAAAAAAAATACAGACGAATTGAAAACCTCCTCTTTTTGGAAGTCGGTTGAAAAGATGACGCTCTGATTATCTAAAAATATCTAATGTTTAACAGACATTTTAGTATGGGAACATGTCACAGTGACAGCTGTTTTTAGATAATCAGACCGTTATCTTTTCGGTGAACGTGGACCTAAGTAGTAAACTTTGACGTAAGTATCTATCAAATTATCAAATGAAAGAAACAACCAGTCTTCCAATAAACCGACAGATCGCAACTCCGTCCGTGTCAGTCCGCGCTTCGAATAAGACGTACAAGCTCGAGTGCAATCTCGTTAAACTCGCGAGATTGCATTCCCTAATACTTACCTACTTATATAGGTACCAACACAACATACAAATATTGCTACTTAGTTAAGTAATAACAGCTTGTAATTAAAATAAAATGTTTTCTACACACTCGAAACTGACACTGTTATAAAATAACTCTCCCTTCTAATTTGCAGCAAATAATCATTTTAAGAGCTAGGTATTTCGTATTATAAATGATTCTAATTGACTGAACGACTTGTTATTTATAATATTTTGCGTTGACGTTTGACGCCGAACATAACAAATAACTAAGTCGGCCGAAAAACATGTACCTTCCTAGCTGTACCATTACCATGCACAAGAAATCATGCGCTATAGCAAAGTAAGCATGAAAGTGAATTTATTATTGTCGATTGCCAGTGACTAACGACGTAAGCTTCAAGGTCACGGGGCTACCTTAGTTTTATAGGTAGTACAAAAGTAGAGTATGGTTTTAACGCCATCTATTGGTGTGTGTAAAATAAACTGGTCGCGGCCCACAAGCTGGCGAGTCAACGCTGGTAGCTCCATCTAGCGTCGAGGTTAGTGAAACAAGCCGGGCTCAGCCACTTTAGACATTTGCCCGAATAGCCCGTAGAAATGACGTAGTTACGGCGGTCACGTTTCTTTGTATGGGATGGGGTATCTGTACGCTAGTATTATATTATCTGTGACTATGCTAAAATCATAACCCTTACTTTTTTTGGCTTCGCTGTAAAAGTCATTCAATGGGGATACATAGTAGGCTGTATTGATGATTTTAATTTTTATAATGGGCATGACGAATGCGCCGTTTCTTGGTTGCCATACGAGGATGACCAGTGAGAATCACTTGTATTAGTGGTCATATTATTTTTATAAACATCCTTTAGAGCATATATTTTTTTGTACTTTTGTACTATTATAAAAAAGAGGTAACATTTGTTTGTATGTAGGGTAATCTCCGCTACCGTAAGCAAAGAAATCTATTAAGTCCGTCAGTTATATTATTGAAAAATACTGGACACGTATTTTTTGTTTTAAAATTAATTAATATTGACAAAATATATAAAACGCATCAAATCTCGGGAGTGGGGGCTCGTGACGACAGAACTAGCTAAAAATTATACCTAGGCGTACCTATTGGGAATTTTAAAAGCGTCGTTTCGCCGTCAATTTTGATTTTTGTAACAAAAGAAAAAATATGGGTCAAATATTGTTTAATAATCTAACTGACGGACTAATTAGACTTTTTTTGTTTTCTACCCTATTGTGTAACTACATCCGTGATATAGTAGTCAGGTAAAAATTACCTCGAGTAACATGGGACAAGTGCAGGAAGATAATGACTGGAGATATTTAAGGAAAAGAGACAATAAAATACATTTTCCTAATACAACAACATAAATCTTTATAATTATATTAACAGCAATGTCTAATGTTTTTCTAAAGCTTTAACTAAAAGGTCATTAATATGCGCAATCAAGTTTCTGGGGTCCAGCACGAGTCCTGCAGTTACCATGGCATTGGAGAATAGCTGCTCAGACACCATTTTGGCCAATTCCTTATCAGATGATTGCAGTTTGTGAAGTTTCTTAATTATTGGGTGCCTGGAAAAATAAATAAACATTTCATATTAAAAAATTGATTGAAATCCTCACAGATTATTAAAAAAAATCGCCTCTCGTGACTTATCTTTTTTTTATCGATCGTGAATAACTTCAAATTCGACGAATTCATATTGTAGCGTATACAATATGAATTCGTCGAATTTGAAGTATAAAGTGACCTACATTCATCCACTAACTTTGCTGTTTCTTTGTTCATTGTTGTTGATGCAATGGATATTTCAAGTATTTTTGAAAATTTCCTATTAGCTGCAACTATTTCTAAAATATGGAATTTTAAGACCAATATTTCTTTTGGATTTGGTAATTGATATTTTTTCACAGAGAAAGGGATGTAAAAATATTCAAGATTTTTTTTTGAACTTTCTTCTCCACTTTTTTAGGAACTCAATAAAAAAAGTTTGTTCCACCTTATGACTTATGAGTATTTTTTCTCTAATTGCACTCGGCTAAGTGACCCGTATACTTGCTTTACATCCAGGAATTCGAAACATTTTAAAGGTATACCACAATCGAAACATCTATTTTTACATAATAATAATCAACATTTTTTATTAAAGTTCTACGGTTGTTTAAGTACTTAGTATTTCTCTTCTGTCTGTCTATTTAAGTTTATGAGAAAACATTATTTTTCGAGGCACATCAAGTAATGACCACGGTACACCAGTGTGCCGCGGCACAGACTTTGCGGAACACTGCTACCTTATAGGCCATCATATTCATTAGGCAAAAAATAAATACTATTCAAGGAAAAAACACTCACTTGACATTTATTTCTAAATGTGGCCTCAGCAGCGCGAATCTGTTTTCTTCACTTAGATTTTGTGCTTGAGTGCGTATAAAGTGTCGAGCTGCCGCCATTTCTTGCACAGTGATAACACACGGATGAGTTTCCAACTTGGCCGTTGTTTTTACGTCGAATACTTTGCCTTCTAGTTGTGCCTTCAAGAATTTCACTACTTCGTCTACTTGAGATTTCTGAAGATTGTCGCTTCCTGTTGAAAATTTCAATGAAATGATGATTTGTATAAATATCTCAAAAATGGTTCAGCGGCCTCGTCCGCGTGAAGTTTGATAATTGTCCCATGGGGGTCTTAGTAATGGGATAAAAAGTATCCTTTGTTTTGATCTAGGTTATAAACTGTCTGTACTTATGCAAAATTTCACCCAAATCCGTTCAGTAGTTTTGCGAAAAAAGCAACAAACATCCATACAATACATATACCTAATATGAGTAGGAAGTAGGTTTCCTTAACAACAACTTTACACAATCAAATAAGAATAAATGTAAGGCGTAAAAGTATAATCACCAATGACGTCGTCTGTCTCCTCTTTACTTGCATTACCAATATCATTCTCTATGGAGACAAGCTTCCTGTTGTTGAATTCCTTCAGCTCCAGTAACACCAGTTCGTCGTACATTTCGTAGCAGAATAACACTTCCACGTCGCGTTTCTTGAGTGACTCGTAGTATGGTGATGTTTCAGCCAATTCACGACTGCAATGGACAAGGTAATAAAGTATCTAATTTAGTTCATCGTGTTTTAGACACATTTATAAAATAAATTTAATGAAGTCAATGGCTGACACCCGGGCCGACTCCGACTGCTACTGCCATCCCATTAGTCAGCGCGGAAATGAAGTACCTACAGTTATTTTACTACAACTTGATGACGGTACTGAAGCCCCGCCCTGCCTGGTAACCGAAACCCAATACAAGCGGACACGCACGGAAGCACCCAATTTTCGCTATTCGTTTTTTTACAAAACTAGCGGACATCATACAGTTTCACCCGCTTCATTCCCGTTTGCGTGGGAGGACGCGGATAAAATATAGTTATAATATATAATAGTTTTTAAGTTTATTCATTACATACAAAAATACAAATCTTTCCTTTTTATAATATTAGTATAGATATACATAAGCCTCAACTTTAACCACTATGCACGACAAGATTTTGACACATGACAATCAGCTGAATCGGCGGGGTGATGCGAATTTGTCAAAAATTTACAGAATTTTCGTGAACTTTCAGCATTCGATTTTTTTATGAAAAATATGTCTAGGAAGCTGTTTCATTCCATACTTTTGTGGTAAATATCTCCAGTAACGTGTTTAGGTCGGTAAAACGGCGTCAGTGTATTGCCAAATATTTATAAAACACATATTACTGCACCCTTCCAAAAACTAGGTAATGTAGATGCGCTGGAAATAATGTACATGCAAGCTTCTCGTTCGCTAAACAAACTGGAAAAAGTTAAATAAAAACAGTAACTTCCTATCTGCGTTCTTATTTTTGCCCTTATTCATACATCATTTCATAAAAAATTACGATCAAAGTCTTGGCAAATATTACTAAAAAAAACAATGTTGCAACCAACTTATCACATGACATGTCACTTCGTAGTGCTGACCGTAAACCCGGGTTTCATCATTACGATTAAAATGTAGCATTCAGCCTAATCGATACTCGCAATAAAATTAGTAGTTTTGAGACACAATGAAAACTCCTTGGTATAATTTCAAATAATTATATTTAAATTCTGAAATGAATCCTTTTATACTACTTTTTTAATAATATGATGTAGAATAGTAATTATTTTTTGTTTTCGGTTGACTTATTAATCTACACTAATATTATAAAGAGGAAAACTTTGTTTGTTTGTTTGTAATGAATAGGCTTAAAAACTACTGGACCGTTTTTAAAAATTCTTTCACCATTCGAAAGCTACATTATCCACGAGTAACATAGGATATATTTTATCCCCGTACTCCCACGGGAACGGGAATTACGCGGGTGAAACCGCGTGGCGGGCGCTAGTAGTTAATAAATACAGAACTCTCTAAACTCTAAACAAATAACGAAATTCTTGCTTCAAGTCAACATTTTAATGATAATCTTTCCTTTAAAAACTTATGGATTGGAGAATTTGGAGAAACGCCGTTGCCGAACTAGCACCGTGTGGCAAAATATGAGGTCTCACAGTTTAAGCAAAGACAAAATCTGAAACTGAATTATTAATATTTTCAACCGTACGAACGGACAACCTCTTGCTAAATTCGCGTCGAATTTTTAAATTCAAAATTTAAATTAGGAATGTAATTGTGACTATACACATACATTCACATTTTTTATAAAGTATTTTTATTTACTTTAATCATTTATTGTGAATTTGGTTTTGTTATATCTGAAGGTTGGATATGATGCGCCAAGGATCGGAAAAATTGAATGATAAATAAATATTACGGATTCTAAAACCAAGCTTATCTAAGTATCCAAAATCAAATCTAAATTCATAATCTACCTTGCCTTTGCCCATCTTTTATGGGGTCGACTTCCAGTCTAACTGAAAACCAGTATTTTACATGGAGCGACTGCCTATCTGACCTCCACAACCCAGTTGGTACTGGGTGATGATACGATACCCCTTGGTACGAGACTGGTTGTCTAACATATTGGGTCGCTGACTACCTGTAACGACTTTCAAAGAACTACAAATGACAGCCGGGACCAACTGCTTAACGTGCTTTCAGAGGCACCGAGGAAACTCGGTATGTAATGGGTCACCCATCCACAGACCAACCTAGGCGATCAAGGCTTAACCTAAACGTCGACCCGAGCGGCCATTGTTATTTAACAACGAGCTCCTCCCCTCGGCCTCTCTTTCAAAATTAAGTAATTTCGCATTCGCATTTTAATTAAATTAATTAAAAGGCGAGAAATAAATAAAATTAAAAATGATGGGAAGGCCTTTGCCCACCAATGCGATAGAAAAGGGTGTTAAAAAAAGTATTTGAAAAATAAAATGGTGTATCCCAATAACTAATCCAACCGAACACAGTAAAATAATCATACTATTCCCCATTTTGTTTACTAAATACAATTATCATGGTAGGAACCAAACCAATTTTCACCACACCTAAAAAATCAGTACCAAGATCCCTGGCATAGAGTATATTTTAACCTTTCATCCCTGGCGCACTGACAACCAACGAAAAGAAAATCACAATAAATTACCTACATTGAAGTACGATGTAATTTTGAACAGCGAGTGCATTCTTAATTTAAATTTTGGTAAGGAAAAAAAATCGGCGCGAATTTAGCCTTTGGTCAATCTGTAATGTTTATTGTTGGGTTGGTACAATGTACGAAAAACTATTAAGATTGCCTAACTAAAGCTTTTTAACAATGTTATAATATATATAAACAAAATTGTTTTACTTTCCATCTATCGATTTGCTTAATTCCGTAAATAAATTACTCGAGTTAATCGAATTTTACAAAAAAGAATCGATTTGAATAATCGCTTTCACACATCACAAATATAAAAAAAAAGAAAAAAAAAATAGATGTCCATTTTCGAATACAAAATTACGTAGTGGTAATGAATATTACGTGTTATTGGTCCTATATTAGTAAATTACGCTAAGATCTGGGTATTCTCATGTTGTTTATAATATTTGAATTGATATTTGTCATATCTGTTGTCGAATCTAAACGTGTCTGTGTGTTAAAATGTGAAAAATAAAATGTAAACAAACAAGATTGGCGCGAAACTTTGACTTTGGATATAAAAATATATCATTACCACTGCTTATTAAAATTGAACTATGGATGAATTCGTCACATAATTAAATGACGAGTTATTATTTCTCAACATAATGGAGCTTGGATGCCCGAAAACCCCATTTTTAATGATTTTTAGCGTCGGCTAGCACTGCCGTCAAAATGGCGATGAACGTATTTACGCATTTGGATTTTATTAGGGTAAATTAAGAATGTTGCGAGCTAAATACACAACTTTGAATGGCTCTAACATATGATATTTTTCTCCAACTCTCTTAATTAACGCACACTCATAGTCTTTCATAATCAGAACATTAAATATTTACATAAAAAATAAGGAAGTCGTATGACTTAACCGCCGGCCCCATTCGGGGCCAGTACCGAGCCAGCGTAGGTTTCAGTGCCCGGCCCCGAATGGGGCCCGTACCGAACTTTATGGTTAATACAAATATTACGACATTTAACAAACCTTGGGGAAGCTAAGTAGTAGATTGTTTTCTGATCTTCTGTTTGGCGAGTGGCATAATCGCTCAGCGACGTCCTTTGTCCGCTTGGAAGCTTCGAAGACTCAAACCGGAGCAATTTCGCAATTTCCTCCTATAAAATGACAAAAATTTATGAATGAACTAGCCTCTGCCCGCGACTTCGTTCGCCTGAAGTTTTGATATCACAACGCATTGCCTGCTCAACGGAAGCTTTTTTTCCCGCTTGCAACATTTCTTATTGCTGCTCCGCTCCTATTAGTCATAGCGTGATGTTATATAGCTTATAGCCTTCCTCGATAAATGGACTATCCAACGCAAAAAGAATTTTTCAATTCGTGCCGGTAAAAACCTCTTCCGCTTTATGATATTAATATAGATGTAGATTATTTAACATTTTGCCAAACATTGCTTAAATATTAAACGCTCACCTTTTCGATGGGACTCTGACTTGTAACAATACCTTCTTTTAAGAAGATAGAATACTCTTTGTAGAATGATTCATAGTCAGATTGATCTTTTTTCGACATATCAATCAGGAATTTGAGGAAACGGTTGGTCAACACAGTCTTAAGTTTTCTGGAAAAGGAAATGTTATCATTGTATCTGAAATATTTTCATATGATAGCTAGCAATTTAGTGATTAGACATTTAATAGAAATATAAAATTATTATATAAGTGAAACTTACACAATAAGAGCACTATTCTGTAAAAGTTCTCTGCTAAGATTCAATGGAATGTCTTCGGAATCCACCACGCCTGAAACCAAAAAGCAATTGCTTAAATGTATTACAATCATCAAGAAACTAGTAACTTATTCACCAATGACAATAAAAATATAATTAGTTCATCAGATAGATATCCAAAAACTAATGGACAAAAATATTTTCTTTTTCACGTAAGTAAATAAAAGATGAAGACGATACAGTGCGTCCAACATTCTATCTTCGTAAATATTTGTTAATTTGATTTAACAAAAAACACGTTTCCAATATTTTTCGATAAGTAATGTAATTGTGGGACTAAACAGAATCGTAAGAAAAACATAATAATCATATAATTACAAACCTTTAACAAATCTCAACCATTTGGGCAGTATATTTTCAGCCTTGCTTTTGATCAAGATCTTTCTAGAATATAATGCTACTCCCACATCAGAATCGCGGGACAGTTCAAACAGGCCCGGTTTGCCTTCAGGTACATAAAATATAGCTCTAATACTGAGAGGGACATCAGTTTTGTAATGTAAAGTATATCTGGGCTTGTCATAAGCTTGGCTGATGAATTTGTAGAAATCAATGTGTTGCTCTTGAGTTACTTCTTTTGGCTCCATCAACCAAAGAGGCTGTAATCATACAAATAGTTAAGGTGGATGCTCCAGGCTATTTCATGAAAAGTCATTCAATCGACCTTTATGAACTTGGAGGGTTGTATTGATGATTTTGATGATTATAATTCTGTAACTACATACGTCTTACAGTCGCGAGTCACATTTTAATCAACATACAATCTAGCACTGGCCTGCAAATTGCAAACAACGTAAGAAAATTGGAATTTCGCTTACTCAGACGCTAAAGTACAAGTACATACTGACTGCCAGAGTAGTCAGTGCAACATGTTTAAGGGGATGTGCCAGGGTTACCCACTAAAAATATTGTAGCTAATTTTTTTTTATTTTTCTACATACCTACATCCTGACGCTGACCGCCAAATTGCAAAAAAAAAAGCAACTTAAGAAAATTAAAGAATCTGCCAGTTCCACCCTAAAAAAAAAAAATATGTACCTACCTTAATCTGGTTTATTTGCTCGTCATTCAGGTAGACAGGACTGCTGACAAAGTTGCTGTACTTTTTGATGATATCTGAAAAGCGTCAATAAAATAATATAGGTAATGAACTTTCTAAGAATTATTTTATTTCTGTATTAGAAACACACAAACATATTATCTTTCAAAAAATTCAGTGATGTTACCACATACTTTTAACTGTGTCTTCATCAGCATATTCTCTGCAGTCAGTTTTTAAGTACACAATCAGTTTTGTGCCAATAGGTACCCCATCAGCTTCTTGTATTTCATATGTGCCAGAACTGAAAAATATATTTTTAATATTTTCAATTGATGTTCTGATGTTATAAGACTGCACAAATTCTTAAAAAAAATACAGAGATGTGAATGGTTCAAATACATGAACAATGATTTTCTTACCCATCTGATGCCCATTTGTAGCCTTGTGATCCTTCTTTGCTACTTCTAGTGAATACCTCAATCTTATCAGCTACCATGAATGCTGAGTAGAAGCCAACACCAAACTGTCCTATAATTGTGTTGGCCTCATCCGCACCCTTCTTCTTGATTTCTTCAATGAAGGACTTGGACCCTGAACGGGCTATAGTTCCTAAGTTCTCGGTGAGCTCGTCTTTTGTCATACCAATTCCAGTATCCTAACAAAAATAAAAATACATTATCAATTTTAATTCTTGTTGCACTTTGTGTGCATCACAACATGTCATGTCATCCTCAATCACAATTAGTTTAATAATAATTTAATAATGAGCCCATTTGAAGGCAATTTTAATAATTGTCAAGAAAACTCTAGCATAGCATCTAGATTTCCTTTTTTTTTAATGCCTACATTACCTTTATTTATTTCTAAGAAAACCTACTTTAAAGGTGAGTGTCCTATTCTGCTTATCTGTGGACAGTCTTATTTCCAGTGGCCTGTCCATCTCAACCAGTTTTAGAGTATCTGAGTCTGAGCTCACACTCAAGTAGCGGAACTTTTCTAAAGCATCACTTGCATTGGAGATTAACTCGCGAATGAAAACCTGTAATTTAAGCAAAACATTATCATTGGTTTGTTTGTTTACAAAAAAATAGAAACCCAAAAAATTTAATCATTCTTTACATTTTTAGGTTTCCTTTATCTTTGTATACTTAGTGTAATTTTATAGCAAATTAAAGAACAAATAAAAAAGAATGCGCGGAGCTTGTGGCAAAATAATAATAGCCACTCGGGTCAACCTTTAGTTTAAGCCCTGTTTGCCTAGGTTGGTCTGTGGATGGGTGACCACCCTTACATGTCGAGATGCCTTGGAAAGCATGTTAAGCTGTCGGTCCCGGCTGTCATTTGTCCATCTGTGACAGTCATTTCAGGTAGTCAGTGGCCCAAAAAGTCTGACAACCAGTCTTACTAAGTGTTTTTGTATTTCCCAGTATTAACTGAGTTGTAGAGGTCAGATAGGCAGTCGCTCGATGTAAAATACTGGTATTCAGCTGCATCCAGTTAAACTGGAAGCCAACCTCAATATAGTTGGGAAAAGGCTAGGCAGATGATGATGAGTGTTATTTTATTGCAGAGTTTGACAATAATAATATAAATCCATTAGCAGTTGTAGTAATGTGGGTTTGGAAAAGTCCTATCCATTGTAAATATAAGTTATGTTATGTTTTAAGTATACTAACTTCTTTGTCAGAATATAGAGATCTTGCTACAATATCTAACAGCATGCGAGTTTCTGCTTGAAATTCCCTTTTTTCTGTTGGACCTTTTACAGTTTCCTTCACAGAATCTTTCACAGTTGCTTTCCCAGAATCAGTCACTGTTTCCGTCCCAGAATCTTTCACTGGAGAACTTTTTGTATTTTCTTTCTCAGCTTCTTCAGCAGTAGCACTGTAGCATCTGCTTGTTTGGTAAGTTGGTAGATGTAAGCCTGTAGCATTAAAATTGATGATTTGGAAATAATCTTTTAATGTGTATGTCTCCGTAAAATTGTCAAACACGTTATATTACAATATAACGTGTTTTAACGTGTTTGTGTGTATGGAAGTATCTCTGCCCCCATAATCGGGACTTGGGGCACCCCCCCGTTAGGTTAGTTAGGTTCCTTTAAACCCTGCACTCGGAAATAGGGGCCCCGCGAAGCGGGGCTCCGTCGATTACGCTTTTTAGGAGGAATATAAAGTGTTTTAAGATTATGTTATATTAATCGGTATTTCTCAGGAATGGTGCATTATCTTTTCATGAGAGTTGTGCCACTGGGCAAGGGGGACCCCTCCTTCCCTCCACACCGCGTAAGTTGACTACCATCGAATGCATTTCACGAAAAATGATGCGTTTTGTTGTAAGCAGTATGTTCATTTGACAATAATTCGAGACTTTACAATATCGCTAGAGATATTACAATATAACGTATTTGACAATTCTACGGTGACATATACATAGAATCATTTATTAGAAGAGAATAATCATTGAAAAAAAAAAGTATTGAAAAAGTTTGTGCTGTAGCTTGAATACGGAGCGAAATTTATAAAACTACACAATTGTTCATATAACCCATTCTTACCATTTGGCTGCTTTGTGATAAAGTTACAGGCGGAAAGATATTTAGCATTACTTATCGGCGGCATGAATAACCTCTTCGCACATAATGTGGAGTACCGAATTCTTAATCTTAAAGCAGACATTGCTGTGAAATTGTATATTAAATAAATATATAAACTAAGTCGATGTATTTAAGAAAGTCTTTATGATATATAACACCGTTTTACAATCTCCAGAGGTTGTAATTTTTTAGGATTTGGAGTTCTTGCAAAAAATTGCAATTGTTTTTACAAGTGCTGTCATTTGTCAGTGTCACAAGTGTCACGCCCATCGATGGTGACATAACAGCTAGAGCTGCCACATTTTTATAATTTTCCCGTCCCATGGGCCTCCGTCGTCCAATGTACACCAACATCAGCCATTTATAATTAAAACGGGATTTTTATTTTGATGTGAGTCACAGATTTGAATCAATGGATTATTCTCTCAGAATTTCCACTGTTCGTATTTTTTTAGTACATTGTTGCACTTGGCTTTAGTCTTTTAGTTCTTACTATTTGAGATGCGCGCACGAGCATCCTTTTCGGCACTGAAACGCGATTAGCAAAGCAAGCGTCAGTGAGTGACATGACAGGGAGAGACTTTAGTTAGTTGATGTTTGGCCATTCGTGTTAGATTGTCTAAGCCAAAGATTTTATGAAATTGTTCTGAAGAAGTCAATATCAGTGTATCAATTTATTTGAACCATAAACTTGTAGTTTAGTGCAACCATATTATTAACAGTGCCCAATCAAATTGTAACATTTGTGACGATTTACATCCAAAACTGTTTTCGATGTGTTGACTGCATAACTTGTTCCAAAACATTTTTATCATTTGACGTGTTTCTTTATTTATATAATTTTAGACTGACGTGTAGGTTACAATGTTCTAATAATTATTAGAAGCGGAAGGATTATTAAACTTGGTTAATAATTGGTGTAGCTACGAGACTTGAAAGTTTGTTAACATGAATATTATGTTGAGGATGTTCAGGACGAACTGTGTGTTTTTGATAGTGCTCTCGCACTTGCGGTGCAGTACTTGAGTACTGAGTGGGGCACGTTAAAGACTTCCGAGGAGTATGACGGAGACGAGGTGAACAGTAGGCACCGTGGAGCACCTGGTCGGAGGCGGTGGCGCGGGCGGCCTGCTGCCTGGCGCCGCGCCCGCGCAGCACCCGCCCAACATGCTGCAGCCCATGGAGGAGATGATTATGCCACCAAAACGACAAGCTGTTGTTGATCGTCTGAGGTGAGTGTGCCATGTTTATTTTATAAAAAATCATTTTTCTGCACACATGTTTCATACTATTTCTTCTTTACGAATATGATTTCCACATTTTAAATTATATTCAACTGCACTACATATAAGTGAGGGGCAGAGTTTTATGCTCACAGTTCACAACCAATGCCAATTCATCTTCAACGGAAATCATTACATCGTATTTATCCAAAAGAAGTATTCTATTATTACTGACTAGACGCGGCCCGCAGTTTTACCGGTAAAAAATAGAGATAATGTAGGTACCTCTACCTACATTATAAATTGCATTTTTTGTTAGGATCTCTATTTTTTTTTAATAAATTTAGTCTAATGTCAATTCCTGATAATTCAGATTTTTATTGGAGAAAAAAAGGTTAAAATCGGTCCAGTAGTTTCAGAGTTCATTCGGTACAAACAAACAAACATCAAAAATCTTTCTTATAATAAGTAGAGTTTCATCACTGTTTTAATAATACAATTATTGCTGCCAATGTTATTTTCACCCATGTAATATTATCAGTGCTCAAATTCACATTTACTCTTACATACATAATACCCTATAATGTTGTGTAAATTGTTGCCAACTGAGATTGATAAAAGGAACATGATACATTTTATAAATTAATATCCTGATTCTCTAAGCCAGACCTTGCTTGCCGATTAAATAAAACAATGCTGACATAACTGTTAGAATAAAAGATGATTCTTATAGCATATCACTTTTAATTGTGTTGGAAAACATTGTGAGAAATGCCTTGCTCATGCCTTATATGAGTCTGAAATCACAAACTCGCAAGCATAGTGATCTATGCTAATACCTTCCCGAAGTCTGAAATCACTAACACGCAAGCTTAGTGATCTATGCTAATACCTTCTCTGAGTCTGAAATCACTAACACGCAAGCATAGTGATGTATGCTCATACCTTATCTGAGTCTGAAATCATTAACACACAAGCATGGTGATCTATGCTCATGCCTTCTCACTGTATGAGAAAATTACATTGCACTGCATTGGCATGGTATGAATAATAGAATGGAATTAACTCTGTAACATGACATAAGTATGAAAATGTATGTGTTATTGTTAAATCGGATTAAGGTATGCTCAGCCTCTTATTGATGTTGAGCATTACTGAATTTGTGATTAAGAAAGAATGTTGACTGCAGTGCAGCATCATTGAGTCATTATGACAAATAAATATTAAGTTTCAGTTAATTTGACATGAATGCCTTGAAACAACATCAAAATAAACCTAATAAAAAAAAAAATGACATTTAATGTTGTATATTTTGTATTGTCTGTTGGGTTGATGACTGCAACTCCATCTCCAAATGTACGTACGTATATTGCGATTACTCTCCATCATTCATAATTTCAGCCGAAAGACGTCCACTGCTGACATAGGCCTCTCCCAACTGTCGCCACATTGACATTTTGAAGACATTCTCCAGTGCAGCAATGAAAAGTTTCGGAGAAATGACGTCTCCCTGTCTCACACCTCGTTGCAGAAGGATAGATTCCTAGGCTTGGTCTTGAATTCGGACTGACATGGTGGCGTGTTTGCGTCACTTCAACACCTCAATGTACTGATAGTCGATTTGAGAGAACTGCAGTACAGCCCAGGTCTCAATCAAATCAAAGGTAGTCCACAAACGCTAAACAGAGAGGCAGGTTATACTCTTCGGTCTTCTGCATAACCTGCCGCAGCGTATGTATGTGGTCCACGGTGCTAAAGCCTTTTCGGAGAACGGCTTGTTCGGGTGGCTGGAAAAGGTGGTAGCCGTAATGATGGTCCGTGGGCACCGCACGATCTCCCGCGAGGCGGAGGCGGCGGGCATACTTGCCGGATTGGCGCCATGGGATCTGGAGGCGATAGTCCTCGCGCGCCTGCATGAATGGCGCGCGGAGGCACTACGCCGGGGGAAACTCCGCTGCCGCGGCAAATCGCCGCTCAGTGGACCTCCGGTGCGATCTCATGGCGACATGGAAAGAGCGACTGTCGCAACCCCGTGCAGGGCATGCCACGATAGTGGCGTTAAGTCCCCTCTTTGAGGCGTGGCTTGAGAGGCGTCACGGCATGCTCACCTTCGACCTGACGCAGATCCTCACCAGACACGGAAGTTTTGGGAGGTTCCTGCATCGAATCGGGCGGGAGGAAACGCCTGGGCGTGTCCACTGCGAGGATCGATCGGAGGACACGGTGGAGCAACCGGTGGAGGTCTGTCCTGCGTGGGCGGAGCTCCGCCGTGTCTTCGTAGCGGCGATCGGCGGCGGCGCTAAAGCCGGTGCTAAAGCCTTGGCGGAAACCGGCTTATTTGAGTGGCTGGAAATCGTCAAACCTGCGCGCGAGATGATTTGTGATGACTCTTGAAAACAACTTGTAGACATGTGAGAAGTGTGATGGGCTTTGTAATTCTTTAACCGGGCAATGTCGCCTTTCTTGAAGAAGAGTACCACCACACCCCTGCACCTTGTCTGTGGCGTTTCCCTCTCGAGTATGGCGGACAAACAAACAAAATTAAAACAAATCTATTTAAAAAAAATGCTTTCACAGAGTAGAGGGAAATCGAATCTGTGACCCTGAGCTTCTAAAAACAGGCGTTTTGACAGTGCTGCTCGAAACCTATTATGTTAAAAGTGTTCTGACATTTCAAAACTAGTCTTATTAAAATTCAGATTCATCATGACAGCATTATTAGAAACCCAAAATAAAATAAGTTTGTAGAAGAAAAAAGATAAGCCTGGGAGTCCACACGTTTTTTGTATCTATCAAAAGTTAGGAAAGGCTACAAGTTGTGGAGGTCAGACATAGGCAGTTGCTCAATATAAAATACTGGTCTTAAGCTACATCTGGATAGACTGGAAGCTGACATTAAGGCAAATGTTGATTAGGTCCAAAAGACGGCCCCTAAAACACATACTCTTTGGCCATTTCCTATTTTTTATCTGGTAAGAAGAAATGGCAAACTACCAAGCAACGAGATGCAGTAATGAAGTCCTAGGTACTATAAAGCCCTGGGTCATAGACTGGCAAGCCCTAGTACAAAACACAGAAAGAAATAGAGTCCCTAATTAGATCATGCAGATTTTTTTAGCTCAATGTCTATCTATTTCATTTTCGTTAAGGCTCAACACACCTTCATAAATATAATGGTTTACATCGCCTTTGATATTGAGTGACCATTGACATTAAGTAAAGGGCATCAGATGAAATGATACAAGTAAACAATTTCAAATGTCTAACAATTTTGCTAGAGTGCCAACCCTATTGTCATGTCCCGAAATCCAATAAGACACCTTGGGAGTCGGAAGTAAACCACGCCCGTTTCAGGGCTGACCAAACGTACAAGATTTTCTTTTCTTAAAAAAAAAAATTTGTTCCAGTCTAGTCATCCTTTGCGCGATAGCTATAGAACGTTAAAAGAAATTTAAAAAAAATGTTCGTGTCGGATCACGCAAGGTGAAGGATGCCGTAGTTGGAATAAATATTTACTTAAGCTCACACTTGCACAGTATCGATTTATCGGCCGCAGAAATAAGCAAATCAAAAGTCAATTATTATTCTAATTTAAAATCAGCAAAAAATACATAATACTGACAAACCCTGATAACGCCCGCCCTACTCCACTGCCGAGTGTTTTAGGGGCAGGGTTAATAAACTAGCGTAACTAATTTCCCAGCAACACGTTAAAGATAAACGAAAAACCACATAGGTATTAAAATTTCTCACAAAAAAAAAATCAAAAGGCATCGTATGTCCCATCATGGAACATCGCCAAGTATCACAGAAGCAGTACAAAATCTGTTTCTGTTATGGTGTAGAGATGGCGAGATACCATTGCATGGATACTTTTAAATTTAATCACCTTCTTCTGCAATCATGTTTCGATAAATAAAGTATGCAATGGCAGAATTAAGTAATTTATTACTTTATCGCAATCCTAAAAACCAATGGGTTTTTGTCGAACGTTGCTTCAAGCGCTACTGATAAACTTCCTGTTGATAGCGCTCGCAGTTTTGTTTAATTTTCCTCTACGAAGCAAAGCAACGCGACATATATATTTTATAAACGGCTGTATCGATTAAATCTCGAAACAAAAATCTTTCAACAATCTCTTAAATCTTTGTAGGAACTTTACTTACCACTCTTTAAGAAATATGGCTGGAAAGGTAATGAAAGTCGTCTTACCTTCCTTCATAAATAATGTCTAGTGCAGTAGTAAAATTATAGCGACTAAAGAAAAAAAGTAAGTTACAGCAGTAGAATGATATTGCTAGTCTTTTCATCACTCAACAAGTCAACCCAACAATGAGATCCTATTTCGCAGTGGCCAGTCTCATCGACGAGACAACTTTGTCTAATTTTCACAGTAACCAAGTCGGTGCCACCGACTGAGACGTCGTAACTTCGTAAGGTGGCCTAGTATTGATCAAAGAGGCCATGTTGGTTTTTAAAAGATATCCGACACAATTTTATACTTATTTAGGGAAATATTTTAAAAGTAAAAACTACTGCGTCCGCCCCCTGTAAATTTTACTAAAAGCAAGTCCAAATGGTTATATTTATAGTGCTCATCTCCATTGATAATTATCTGCAAGTGCTGCAAATGCAATTGCCGGAATGCAAAAACAATAAAAAGTGTTCGTCGTAAATTGCTCCCTAATGAGCACTTACATAATCCAAAAATACCTTCGTAGACGTTGCTTGGCTTAAGTCAAATCTGACTTTCTAAGCGCGAACGATTGACGCTGTTGATAAACTAAGCAAATATCGCCGGCCAAGTCAAAACAGTCACACTTATGTGTATGCTACAAAACTGGACTGAGAAATTCCAGAGTAGAGTAGCGCCTTACTAGTGTTGTATAAGTTTATATGTCTGAAGAGGTTAGTGCATCGCGGTTTGCACTCAGTGAAATTATGTCGGGGTCTCGGTGTGTATCTAACGGTACTGAATAGCCAGTTGGCGGTGCATAAACGCTGCGCTGCGTTTTATTTACATTGCAGCCAACTTGTAACTTGATACATCGATGCATACTAACATTACTTAGTTACAAATTTAGAGATCCTTTAATAATGTTGGTAGCGTTTTAGAAAGTAGAGACACTACATTTTGCTCTAGTGCAACTGTCATTTGCACAAGACTTTGGGCTGATTTCTAAGAAGAGAGACCTCGTATCGTAGGTACAATTATTTTAGTAAACAGGATCTACAGTAGGCATCTATTTATTTATTATCTGATAGGGTGCACGCAAGGAATGACGATAGCTCCAACACTGTATATGTAATAGTTCACCCATAATACTCACTCATTGTATCATTAAACTGCAATTTGCTACTGTGTTAGAGACTAAATATGTGCAAATGTCCAATGGCGCTTGTTATGTTGTCAGTCATCTTTATTAAATATGGATTAAGTGCTCGTGTGGGAGAAATGGAGATAGGTACATGTATAATCGAGTGTCAATCAACGTGTTGAATACTTGACATTTGATCTATCATGTTGACTTGGTAGTTTATCAGTCTAATCATGATAGTGACGCTGACGACCCTTCGAATCGTTAGTAATGATTTCATGAAGTCTACTGTACTATATGTATTAGAATGATTAACTTGGATTAAGTAGGTGATACTCGTATCCTTCATGCAATGACCTCACAAATGCAAAGATTCAGCAGTCCTTAATTACATGGGTTAATTTCAGAAAAAAAAATAACGTGAATTTCAAGAATCAAAGTACTAATTAAATAAGAGCGGTCGCTCGTTGGCTACTAAAATATTTTATACTTTCACACTTACTCATTCGTGAAAAGAGAGTTTGTATAGCGATGTAGAATGGTTTATGACAACAGAGTTTGCTTTTGTGTCGTGATAACTTGTAACGCAACATTACGTATTCTCCTTGCCTACACGAGCAGTCTTCATTAATTCACCTTAAAAGTCTGTTCTAGCACTTCTAGCATAGAAGTAAAATATGTTGCGTATTAGGCCAGGGAAGTTAAGGTGGGACCTTACACTAATTCATAACTGTTTTCTTTTTATATATTTTGTAGAGCTGTTTATTTAATTACGTAATAAATTAAAATTAAGCAAATCATGAAAGAGCATTGCACGAAAACGGACATTAAACCTAATAATGCCATTTTTCGCAGCGAAAATTATAACTTGATAAAGAAACTGAAAATAGCTTATAATGAAGGGTCTGTGAGAGCATGTACACAAATTAATCAAAAAAAGTGCAGGCAACGTACTTATATTAAAAAAACGCGGTTTCCCATGTTTTCATTCATTACTTATAGGTAATTATATATAACCGTCTGCTGATGATGAAAAATCATTGTTAGCGTGTTTTTAGACAAATAAGTCATAAATTTAAAGTTATATTTTAAATGCATTGTGACAAAACAGTAATTGCTGCGTTATCCATTCAGTAAAAAAAATAACTAAATGAAAAGTGTTTAATTACGTAACAATATTATCACATAAACATTTATTGTTAAAATTAAACAAATTTAATAACAGCATCTTAATTTTTTTAAGATTTTTTATGGAATACTATAAGTGGTCGACCTTATCACTAAGACCGTTAAGTTCATATTTAAGTGCGTGTGATCAGCTCTGCACGCCGCCTGTGCGAACGAGAGAGACAGAGCGTGGGCACAAGTAGGTACCACTGACGAAGGAGTGATTCATGTAAAAGTTTTATTAGGTGTTTAATCCATTAAGGTTTAGTTGGTTTAGTATAAATGGTCTGAAATATAGTACCTAAATATTTATTTGTTTGTGTATACCTACTGTGTGTTTATAAATAGGGATCTCTGGTCAAAAATAAAACATTTTTATTTTATTTATAAAAAAATACCTATACCTAAGTATTTCAAATTATTTGCTGAACCTATTTCGATTAATTTTATAATATAATTCGTGCAACGAGTTATGAGCGCTGACCTTGAATGCGCAGAAGCAATTTTTGTGAGAATTAAATAAAGGGTAGGTAGGTATACCCGAATTCGAATGATTCTACGGGTCATACTGAACAACCTTTTCCCAGGAACATGAGTATCAAAGTAGCTACCTATCAGATGACCGCACTATTTGTATGGGTGGTTGTTTTTTCCCTCAACATTTCGACCCATGTTGCTTGCGTTTGGTTTGACGCAATATGTTTTTTAAAATCTTGCTACCGACCAAAAATTTGATAAAAATATATTTTTGCTCAAATAGGGTAGAGTGGGGTAGGGTGGTGGCACCAATTATCGGCCATGTCAACTTTTTTGGACTTTGTCTGCTTGTAATTTTTACATTAATAGCTTTTGCTTTCTTGCAGTGTCTTTTTGGGTAAATGGATACTGAAACTCCATTACTACATTCACAAAATTATGAATTCTTTGTTATTATTGATAATATAGATGTTTTTTTCCGAATATGGCGATTTCCTTTAATATCGGCCTATAACACCCTAATATCCGCCGTCTGTGACCCTAATATCGGCCTACCTTTTCTAAAGTGAAGTACTTAAGATGAATAAACTACAAAAAAAATTAAAACGTTTTATATTTCAACTCAGCTCAGGTACAAATCACTTTTATTAATTACCATCACATTCATTTTTTTTTAATGCACTATTTAAATTTCTATTCACTTTATTTGGTAATTATTTTTATGTATAATATTTTTTTTGGAGTTCCTTTCATTATTTGGTTTTTAGGAATGTTGAATCATTGCGATCTTTAGTTTATAATAACAGAATTTATTTTAATTTTAAGACTCTGATGTCATTTCCTTCTAATAGAATCTTCTTAGGCCACATCAATTCACCCACGATGGACTGTATACTTTAAGTGGAACCATTGGAGCATATGTCGCATCCAATATTTTTGTTTTCATCTTCTTCAACATCACTAATTAGGTTTTCTTCAGAGCCAACACAAAGAATTTTCTCCTTTTCCAAACTTGTCTTGCGAAGCTAAATCAATGAGGTCAGTTTCGCGATTTCTGTCCTATAATCAACTCTTCTTTACTACTTTTGTTTCTTTGGCGGGTTTATTTTTTATTCTCATTTCCAGTTTTTGTCTCTCTCTCCGCTTTATTCTCTTAAATTTTTTTTTCTTCTTTCCTTACGTTGTTTGTACCCACACTAAGGTGGCCGTTTTTACGCACCAATTCCCTTTATATCGGCCGTAATTGATAAAACTCGTTTTGAGGAGTTGTTGTTGATGTTAGGATCTAGTTATCAAACTGAGCTGTTGTTTCATTTTTAACCTTATTAATGTTACTGCTAACGTATAAAATAGCTAAACATGTGGTTTAACATTTTCATGCATTACCCCAATATCGGCCACCCGGCCGATATAGAGATTTATCAATAATATACACTGGACAGCAAATAAACCGAGCCACCCGCTACCATAGGCACTCTAATTCGACCTACCGACCGAAAACCTACAATTATCAAAATTGTACCTACAGAAAGTGCGTTTCATGATGAATAAAATGAATCATTGGGTTTAATCAATATGTTTATTAAGGATTTTACAAAGAAGAGTCGTTTTCCAGTCATGACAATCGTTAGTAATGATAAAGTGAAAAAAAAAGTAAAGCCAAAAATAAAGCCAAAAACAAAGATAAAATAAAAAAAAAATTGATCAATATTCCGTATTCCCTCCCCTTGCTCGGATAACTGCCAGCATCCTTGTATTCATCGACCTTACGAGCCTGACGATAAAATCTTAAGGAATTGTATTCCACTCCTCTTCAATTGCGATTCGCAGCTCTGGAAGCCTTGTTGGAGCAGGTACCCGGGCTCGAACCCGACGTTTCAGCTCATCCCATAAGTGTTCTATCGGATTCAACTCCGGGCTTCGAGCTGGCCAGTCCATCGTACGAATGCTGACGTCGCTTAGATACTGGGTCACCACATGAGCAACATGAGGCCGTGCATTATCATGCATCAATTGCATACATATCCTGTCCGATATATCCTGCGTAAGGTACCACATGGTCTGCAAGGATTTCAGTAATGTAGCGATGAGAAGTCAGTCCACGTGTACGGCCCGTCGGTTCGATGAAAACTAACGGTGTATGTGCTATTAACGAGATGCCGCCCCAGACCACACAGATCCTCCTCCATAAGCATCAGTTTCCTCGATCCAACACTGAGAATAACGTTCTCTAGGGCGACGAAATACTCTCTGACGTCGATCACTTCCATGTAGACTCACCCTGTTCTCATCAGTGAAGAGTACATTACTCCACTGCTCTAATGTCCAATCCCTATGCTCTCGAGCAAATTCAAGTCGTGCTCGACGGTTTGCTGCCGTTAATGCTGGGCCTGTTGCAGCTCTTTTTGGGGTCAGATTCCGTTCAGCAAGTCTTCTTCTGACGGTATCTGAACTTATGACCACTTGGCGTTCGTCACGCAGACTTTGTTGGACTAGAACTGCGTTGAGGTGGCGATTTTGCAGAACAGTGAGGTGGATATAACGATCATCTGCTGCTGATGTAGCCCTAGGTCTGCCCGTACCTGGACGGCGATCGAATGCTCCAGTCTCTAGGTATCGTCTGTAAACTCGTTGCACCGAAGATCTGCTGATTCGAAGCCTTCGAGCGACTTCACGTTGCGCAATGCCTGCTTGAAGTAATGCTACAGCTTGAGCCGCTTCCTGAGGTATCCATTATTAATCGAAAAAAGTAGCAAAAACACGAATTAATTTGCAGTCATTGTAATCACCATGAAACGCACTTTTTGTAGGTATAACTTTGATAGTTGTAAGTTTTATACTTTTTGAGAAAATCGAATCACAGTTCCTAGGTAGCGGGTGGCTCGGTTTATTTGCTGACCAGTGTAGATCCCTAATCTCGCCCCCGCTATTATTTAATAAAATAGACAAATAAATGTAAAAACATGTTATCTAAAAGATACTTTGACTGTTATTCTTCATGAAAAAATAAAAGATAACACCATAGGTATGTTTAATTCCCTCCCAATAGTTATCCTCGCAATGCGTCCACTCAGAGATTTGACTCGGCAATGACACCAAACGACGCACGTCCACACCTGCGCGTGCTCTTTTGCCAGCTGAACGTTCAAATATTGATGCACCCGCATCAAAATATTGGAGGTAATGCGGATGGTTATAGAGTCACTTTTTGCATTAAAACTATTATGGTTAAAGAGATATTTTTATAGTTATGTTCCATTTTCTCGAAACTGCCGATATTAGGAGGAGGCCGATAATAGGAGACTCCACCCTAGTCAAACGGACTATCATCGGCTTGTCTTTCCTGCCGCACTTTTTTTGCCGCACTTTGAATGCAATGTTCGTTTATGTATGAAGCTCTGCACTTTGACTGCAACTTAATGTTCTCTTCAGATACTGTTGTAAATTTTCCGTCTTTACGTTTTTCACTTGACGATACAAGCTTTCTTTGTCCCTTCACGCCTATGTTCACAACATCAAAGTTCACAACCACAAATCCCACAACTCGGGAATTCCATTTTCTTACGCTGATCACCGCCGCTTCGAAAACGAATGAAATGAACGCAAGGCACGCCGCGCGGAGGAGCGGGCGGGCGACGGACGGCGAGGTAGGACTTGCGGCCGCGCCGCGCAAACTACCTACAGTTCGAGATCTTTGTAAAAAAAGAAAGATTATGTAAGCAGTTGCAATATATGCTTAATTTTGCCAGTTTTCTACTGAAACTATTTAAGAGACTAAAGTTAAACAAAAAAATGGCAGTTAAGTATTTTAATTCCGTGTAAAAAAGTAATATAAAAAAGCAAGTGAATTAATTGCTTAATTCCTTGATAATTATGAACAATCAACTGACTAAATGCTTAAACTCTTTAAAACATACGGTTATCGATTTTGCCAAAGTCACAATTAACTCTTTTTTTAAAACCCCTAAAAATTAGTAGAAGCAACTAAAAAAAAAGCTTAATTAACGTAGCGTTAGTAACTTATTAGGGCAAGGTAAAAGTTTACCTAAGTATATCTCGGTTATTAGATTTGCTTTTATTTCAGTTCAAATTAATCACTTAGAAACAAAATTTCCAGTAAAACTATAAGCCACCTTAATTTTGCAATATACGATCACAAATAGACGTAATATTATCTAGCCAATCAGCATATAAAGAACCCCATAAGTCCGGTTATGATTTTGTGCGAACCTTCCCATACAGAACTCCGTAAAGTGATTGGCCTATATGGGCTATGGGGGAAATGGGAGTCGAGTCTGTAAGTTATGAGGGCACATGCATTACGTTGGTTGTTAGGCCCGGATCGATATTGGCACCGTAGCTCGGAGGGACGATCCCCCGTGCTAATGGGATCATTTGTAGGGATACACCCTGATCGGCGAGACGGACTCCTAAACTCACCATAAGGTTACCCTATAGTATTTGAAATTACAAGGACATCACCAGGGAATCCTTACTTAGCAAACTTTTTTTGTTATCACTGACAGGTTAATAGTGTGACCATAATAATTTTAGGATAAAATATTTCTAATACTATTAGATTTCATTCAAACAGCTCCGCACAATTAAATTATAAGTCAATGACTTAGATAATATTTTTGAATTGAATTTAGCATACGAAGCAATTATCATGTATGTGTGTGTAATATACCTATTTATTTTCCTACTATTGCGCTGCAGTAATCATAATCATCGGTCAATTTTATTATACACGTTATAAAAGAATGAGAATAGAAAGGTATTGATTCAAAAAATACCAATACAGCTATTTATCTCTATCCTTTTAACACCGTTGCAATCACACTAAGTAAGACCCTAATACAATTTAATAGAGAGGGTTGCTCGTAAGAATGGGGCCCTTGAAAACACAGTGGTGTAGTCTTTAGGGCCAATCACTTGAAATATTCCAAGGACAAAATGTTTATTAAAGAACTACATGGTGTTCTTTTTTGGCAACTACGAATAGCTTGAATGAATTGGTCAGGTGTGAGTTACATTGATGACACGATAATACTTTTCGGTCAAAGTTCGAAGATATTGAGGTATCCTTTTATTGTTTTGGGTTAGCAATAAGATATTCAATGACCCCATTCGAGTTCTTGCTTGGGTTGAAAATATACACCTTGTATACTATTTTATATAGTCGCGATGTGTGAGTCCGTGTTCGCATTCATTGAAATGCATTCAGGACACCCATAGTCGTGGTAGGTAAGTATGCAAAATTCTTGATCGGTTTCGTACTTGCTATACGGATTGATTTCGTTAATCAAATAATAAAGTCGTGTGTGCCATAAGTATGTTCTAACAGCGCAGATGGACGTGCTAATTTATCGCGTAGCAAACATAGTTAATATGACATTATGCAAATAGTTGATTGTTAGTTCTTTAGTTTTGTATCTATCGAAAGGTGATCCCGTAGTATGTTGGGATTGTCGGGTACAATGTCAGTGACATAGCGTGACACACAATCGGGACTTATCGAGGCGTTGTTTGCGTAGCGCACAGCCGCGGCGACCGGCTGGTCAATGAACTAAACAAAAACACCTACAAGTTTACACAGTGTACTGCCAGTCTGCCACACTGCGGCGTGTGCGACATTGCGCTAGGGATGCCAGATGCTCGGGATTCAGCTGGATTATGTGCGTAGTGCGTACACATACACAACACACTTAAGTCACATTGGAAGCCTTGAAGTCTTGTTATGTGTTATTCTTTTTGTAGTTCGCTTTATCAGTCGTTGGAGTCACTCAGAAGGAATGACTCATGGTTTTGTTGACTCAGCTAAGGGACCTTTGGGAACAAATTGCTCCTTGGACGCGATGTTTTTGGTAACCCTGTCATACGCACAGCACCGCGCCTTGTATCACCGCCTAAGTATAACCCAAAGTTTGTCAGGTGCCGATAATAGCGTCGGATCACACTCGCTACAATAAATCTGCTTCCCACTCGATAAGGGCAGATGTTTACACAGTTAATCATCACGGTCAATTGTGCAAAAATGTTACACTGATTTTACTTTAGTTTAAAATGGTATTCATTCGTGAAAGTAGTGTTGCTATTCAGTGGTTTTCACTTGCGATACGGTTGACTTTCAAGTTCTGAGTAACTGCATTTAATATTACGTACTCTCATCGTATTGAGTCGTGATTGGTTATTCCTAGTCTTCCTGATTTAATTTGAATGTTATGCAATTTGTTGAATGCGAAACATAGTATAAATCGCATTGAAGAAAAATGTAGAGTACTCTCCAAATAATGGTTTAAGGCTATGAAATCAAATAAATTGACCCCAAATAAATAAGATTGGGTTACTAAAATTAATCAATTAAATCTTCTATTTAAACTTAGTAAGGTTAGATCTGTTCAAATGAGAATATTTTGGTATGAACATTTATGGTAAGTAAGCATATAAACAGCTTCCATATAACTGGTTCGCGAATCTAATTTAGTTAAGTTTGGTTTTGGGTCATTCGTCAACTGGCGACAGTAAAACTCGCGAGTTCGCGCGAGATGGCACCTTTCAATATTATGTAATTTTTTCGTCGTCGACTCGCTCGAACTTGTAAATGAGACGTAAATTACGTCATAATATGTACAATCAACTACGTGAACTTCTTTTATAATGTAAAATCTAATATTACCTTTAGACGAGCAATGCTTGTATATAAGTGGTTTTTTTTCTTAATAATATACCTAATTGCATTGTTTTTTTTTTATTATTAATTAAAGTATAATGAATGGATTGGTTTCTTTATTTTTTTTGATAATATTAATGGATTGGTTTTTTTTTGTAATGTTATTACTATTGTAAAAAAAGGAAAATAAGAAAAAAATACCAATCCATTTCCATTATACATTTACAACAAAAAAAAACAATCAATTTATACTATAATTAATAATTTAAAAATCCAAATCCATTTTTATTATTATTATTACAAAAAAAAAATAAAAAAAACCCAATCCATTTTACTAAATTATTACAAAAAATATATATTAAAATTGAAAAATGCCATCTCGCGCGAACTCGCGAGTTTCACTGTCGCTAATTGACGAATGACCCTTAAGAAAATGATTGTAACGTACATTATGATATACACTTAGGTATTTTTGATATTCACATAGACGTACACATATTCACATACACGGAGTGAGGCAGGGGGGGTTGTCCTCTCCTCGCCTCTTCAACCTGTACATGAACGGGCTGATCGGTGAGCTCAGCAGCACTAATATTGGATGTTCAATTGACGGTGTGTGTATTAACAACATTAGTTACGCGGATGATATGGTGTTGCTGAGCCCATCGATTGGTGCGTTGCGCAAACTTTTGCATATTTGTGAGTCCTATTCGGAGGCCCATGGGCTCAGTTACAATGCTAAGAAGAGTGAGTTCATGATCTTTAAAGCCGGTAACAAATCATACTCATCTGTACCACCTGTCACTCTTTGCGGCATTCCTTTAAAAAGGGTGCAGCACTTTAAGTACCTGGGCCACTGGGTCTCCGACGACTTGTGTGACAACATGGACATTGAGAGGGAGCGCAGGGCGTTGTCGGTCCGGTGTAATATGTTGGCTCGCAGGTTTGCACGGTGTACTACACCGGTGAAGGTGACTTTATTTAAGGCATATTGTCAGTCATTTTACACGTGCAGCCTGTGGACCAACTTTACGCAGCGAGCGTACAGCGCACTGCGCGTGCAGTACAACAATGCTTTCAGGATACTGTTAGGGCTTCCACGGTTTTGTAGTGCTTCGACTATGTTTGCTGAGGCGCGGACAGATGATTTCTTCGCGATCGTAAGGAAGCGAAGCGCTTCACTATTAAGTCGCCTTCGTGGTAGCTCGAACAGTCTCCTGAGGGTTTTGTCTGAGCGGTGGGACCTGTCACTGATACAAAGGTGGATGCAGCTTCATGTTAGCGCTTCTCCTCGTTTATTTTGACATTTGTGTATGTTTAATTTTATTATTTTGTGTGTATGACGTGTATGTGTATTATTTTAATTTAACTTAATTGATTTTAATTTACGTACTTGACATTGGTTATATAATTTTAATGTGTTTTTGTAATTGTATTTTTATTGATTGCTTGACATTAATTATTATTCTAATGTGTATGTGTGAATTATGTTTATTGATTATTTTGAAATTATGTTTGTGTTGTACCTATGACATTTTAATTATTTTATCATGTATGGACTGTGTCTGAAGTAAATAAATTATTATTATTATTATAAATCAACAATGGCAGGGGGTCAATGCGTTGCTTATTTTTGATGACATGGGGGGCGGGGTGCTCTAGATAGTGATCAGCCGCAGCAGTAATTATTGACTTTTTTTACACACATGGCAACTCACACATTGTTTATGCTTGAAAACGTAACGCATATTCGAGGATTCCCACAAATAAAAAAACAGTAAACTTACTTTAAAAGAAATATGCATATAATTATTCCAATGTTTACGTAAGCATAGAAGAGGGGGGGGGGGTAAGAGCTCTGCTTAATTTGCTGAAAAGGGGGAGGGAGGGGGTATTTAATTGTAATAAATCTGCTTACGTAATACTTGAACGGTCCCAATATTGAAATTTCTGTTAGTACATAAAAGAAGCGAACATCACTTTTTGATAAGTACCTAACTTGTACTACAACATAGTATAAAAAAAGACCCCAGTACCTATACGTACCTACTACGACTAACGTATTATTCTTACCGTTAGCGTTTACATCATTACTAGTTTTATCTGTGACGTATTAATTACACTCGACAATTTTATTATTCTATTTCGTACATAATAGGTACGGGCCACGTAGGTAGATCATGAAGAAAAATAATCTACGTGCGTCCTTTTATGTAACGCACTGACTTTTGTACCGACCTCTAGTTGCTATCAGGTTGAGACAATAATCAAGGTTGGAGAAGGAAGTAATATCATATTGCACTAGCAAACAAAGTCAGTTATAATAATGGAAAATTTACTGATTAAACGAGTAAATGCTTTACTTATACGAGATTTTCCATGATAGGTACCTATGTAGTTTTCACGAGAGCAGATTTTTCCTATATGATGCAGCAGCCTGCAGCCTAGTAACGTACGAGCCTTGTTCTTCTTCGTCGTGTCGATGATTTCCCTTTTTTAGGGTTCCGTAGTCCTGACAAGGAACCCTTAGAGTTTCGTCATGTCTGTTTTTCCGAGGCTTTTCTAGGAGAACGTTAGTACTAGAAAGCTGTAATTTTGTGGGGGTGGGTCACGTCATATCAATTACGCCAAAAAAAACCAAAATATTTTCGAAATGTTATTTTACCAATATTTTTTTTAGGGTAGTTCCCTAATACTATTTTTCGATTTAATGCTCCATTTACGAAATATTAAACTTCAAAGTGCAAATTTTTGATCTAGTAGGGCGTCCCCCCCCCCCCCCTCTAAACGCTAAACTGCTAGCTTGATAAACCTGGAAAAATTCAAAATGATAGTGCATTTCATGAACTTTTAAAGAAAATTATAGCGATTAAGATAGCTTTAAAAGTTAAACAGTAATATTCGTTGAACTTGGGTGTTAGATAATAAATATTTAATTGGTTTTCATTATTATTGGATTAACTCGTTTGTTTTTCTGTGTTGCGATTGCGAAGCGTACTAGTTATAACACAGAATGCATAACTTTAGGGAAAGTGAATGTCGAGTTGAGGTACATACGAGACTACGAGTGGTAACGTTTACATCAACCAATCGTCGATGAAGTTCTAACACCACGTAAGTCAAAAATAGCAACAATAAAGGAGAGTGAAAAAACTGCATAGTAATGCCTAGGTAGCAGAACAAAACCATTTTGAGGGTTCCATACCGAAAGGGTAAAAACCGGGAACTAAGATTTCACTGTCCATCTGTCTATCACCTGGCTTTATCTCATGAACCATGATAGTTTGAAGTTTTCACAGATGGTGTATTTCTGTTGACGCTACAACAAAAAATAAGTAATAAAAATTAAAGTGGCCTCCCCCTATTATGATGGTACGGAACCCTTCATGCGCGAGTCCGACTCGCACTTCGCCGGTTTTTAATTATGTTCACTTCAAACTAAATTAGACTTTGCTTGTTTCTGATAGCAGACGGCTTCAAAATGTCAAAACTACCAAAAATTTACCAACTTGGTGATAGAACTTCAACGACGCATAATCCGTGATTTTAAAGTGCGATGTTCATTTGCTCAATGTCAATGATTCGACATCATACACCGTACGAATGATACTGTACCCATAGTAGTTGTAGATTTGTATACGTAGGTGCAATATAACTGACTGATATCGGTACGGTGACGTACGCCACTAATACTGCTTATGTAATAAATGCTTGCACATAGACTCCCTTACATAACGGAGCGTATATACGTACGAAGCTGTTTAATATTCTGAATAAGCAGTAGTTGAGAACTGTTCTGTGGTAGGGTGTTTTGTTGAAATCAATTTATTGCTCTATTTTATATCTGCTAATTATGCGTAGTTCAAATGTATATGAAACATTTTCTTATTACACCTGTATGAATGGATTAATGGAACTATTAGACAACTTCTAATAAAACTTAACTTAACTACTTAATTATAAAAATTCAATTTTGAAAAAAAAACATTAAGGTAAGCTCGCCTTTTTATGGTTACTATAATATTCGGACTTACAATTCGAACATCACAATATTGTATTGTATTAAGAGAAATAACTATAAGAAGAAAAATGACTAAAAGAAGAAAAATATTAAAAGAAACCTTTGATGACGAATATATATTTTTTAGGGTTTTGTAACCTTGTGTCAAAAATACTAACCCAAACTGAAACCCTTCACTAGGTGCGGCCGCGGCCGACGCACTTGGTTAGTTTTTTTCCTACATTTGCCTGCAACGCCTCCAATTTTGTAACCATTTGTTTAATAAAGATTACGGCTATGGTTTATGGTTATAATCGAGCACACAACAAATGTATTTTTTAATCCAATCCTATGCAATTAACTTGTTCTTTGTAGGACAGGGTGAAATATCTTGGTGTCTGCTGCTTTGTTTAATTTCTTGACTATCGATTACAAGAAAACGGTGTACCAAGTCAGCCTAATTGAAAGATTAGTACTATGTTTGTATTTTAACCGACTTCTAAAAAAGGAGGAGGAGCTCAATTCGGATGTTTCTATTTTTTTTTTTAATGTTTGTTCGCGCATAACTCCGTCGCTTGCAAACCGATTTGAAAAAATCTTTTTTTGTTAGAAAGGGTATACTTTTGTAATGGTCCCATAGTCACCAAGTCGATATCTGATGACGGAATCTTTCCGGAATCGAGGGAATTCTTCAAATTTCATTTTGCAAAAAAAAACCGATTTCTAAAAACACAACAATAACCTTAGCTTCAGAAGTCAGTGACAAAAAAAACTAAATGAATCAAACAAAGGTCACCGACTTCTGAAGTCAGTTATTTTTCGTTTTTTTGTGCTTTTTGAAGTCGGTTTTTTTTTGCAAAAAACAATAAGTACGCATTGAGTGCATGATGGATCGTATTGCCCAGTACTAACGGGGTTGTGGAGATCTATCAGATAGACAGTCGCTCCATGTAAAATAGTGCTATTATTCGGCTGTATCCAGTTAGACTGGAAGTCGACCTCAGCATAGTTGGGAAAAGGTGAGACAGATGATGATGATGATTGAGTGGATCGGAAAATTCAGTGTATGATTGAAAGGGAAAAACACGTGGAAAATAACATTACTTTCGGAAGTCGGTGACTTGTTCGTTTTCATCATTCAGATAGACAAAGAAGAAAAAATGTATATTATGGAGGATAACTCATAAAATAAAGAAATTTATTTGGAATCACCGCGCGAGAGTCCTCTACCAAATGAAAAAAGAATCACATACATCGGACCAGTGATCACGGAGAAATCGGAAACATACCTACATACATGAAAAATAATGATACTGCTGGACTTCAATAAATTGTTCTATAAATATAATTTTTTGACACCTGTAAAATACATCACCTCTGCCTACCCTACCCTACATGCAAGGAGAACAGTCTGGCTGTGGCTGTAGTATGTTGTAAACGGTTGTAGGATAAAGGCTTGGCTTTATTACTCTACTAGACACTCCAATGACTGTCTCCACAATCTAGAATTCGTTCAATGTTTTTCGTTTTATGTTTTTTAATAAAAATTTTCAACAACATAATTTGTTTTAAAAACAACACTATTATAACTCCTTGATTACCTCAGATTTGATGTGGCGAGGAAATATCATTTACATTTCCTGTATGATTTGGTCGTACTCGTAACGGGTTAAAAAGCGATAAACATGTGAATATTTTTGCTTGTTATGCTACGGCCAGACTTGTAGGCGAAGATTCGTGTTCGCGTTGTCGCGATAAAAGTTCGTGTTCGCTCTATGACGAAGTGATTGGCCACACTTGGAAAAACCTTTCTACTGTCGCGATAATCTAGAACGTCGCGATAATTCATTTGCGGGAAAACATGGCGAGAAGCGGTTGCGATGTATCACATGGCGGCTAACAATTATTTATTACATCTTTCCTTATCCTCTCATTATTCCAATCCGTGATTAAAAAGTTCAATCAAACACGTTCAAACCTCTCAGAGTATCGCAGTCAACTAAAGGGCGCGAAGTGTAGCCAACCGCACGAACTTTGTCGCGACAAAACCCTTTGATGTGTGGCAATTTACCGACAGCGGCGCGAAGGGCTTTCGTATTCGCGAAGTTTATCGCGATAGGACGAATTCTTTGGCCAGACGTGTCGCGACAACGCAAATCTTCGCGTTATCGCGATAGTGTAGCCCCAGCATTACTGATAGACAAGTTTGTGATTTGCTATAAAAATCGAAGTTTCCGACGTAAGGACTGGCTGTGAGTTATATTGACATGATTCAGTAAGCCTTTAAAATTGTTTTCAAAACGGTGAACGACAGTGACCTTGAAGATTTCATCGCAAGAGAATAATACTGATGAATAAATGAAAAGCTTGTAATGATTTTTTTATAAAGCCGACAGACTGTCCGCATTAACATTTGCTCAAGGTGACCGCGCTCGGGAGTTGCGGCTGACTGAGCATCGCTTGAAATATTGTTTGTTAGGTACACTGTACTTGGACACCTACTGTGTACCTCCACTTGTTTTGTGCGACCACGGCATTTGTTTCTTTGTTATTATTATGTGCATTTAATTATTTGATGCTTCAGGCTAATGATACCTGAACTTGCTTACGCAAATACAACATCTTGCAGTGTATGAATACGTGGGCTTGAACGCATTTCATTCGTGCTCGTGACTCATTTGGTCGGCTCTTTAGTTGAAATTGTTTTGGAATGATGGCTGCTCTAGTATTGAGCTGTAAGAATTCTATCTGTATTCTGTGAACGGTGATACATGCCCATACAATACGCCGCTTAACTAGGTACAAACTTCCTGTGGGTGTCGTAAGAGGTGAGTCAGGAATCATGTCGTCAACACTTTATCAGCTGGTTAGGATTTTTCTATCTCGGGAAATCTACAATGAATCAATACTACCCATTGTATCGCGACCGCGAAGACAGATACCATATTCTTATCATCGATGTGCAGCCCAGCATGCTATTAAAATACGCAAGAATACTTAGAAAGTAGGAAGATAGTCAACTCAAGTCCGTGCATTACGAAAGCCAATTTATTCAACTCAACAGATGGAGCAGGACATTACGAATACAATTGAAACAGCCCATCACCCAGAAATCTTACTCAATGTATTATCATCAGCTAATGACAAAACATAAAAAATGATCTCGTTACAAACATTTATGTCGTCGAACACAGGGAAACTCTGATCGTAGGGTTAAATTAAATGCAATGTCTCCAGAATAGAAAACAACCTACATCTTATTAAATTTGTTGCAGACGAAGGATAGAAACGTATCGACGACGCCAATCGGAATGTGTGCCGAGGTTCGACCAATCGTTCACCGGCGCGTGTGAGCAGCAAAATCTGGAGACCACCGCACTTCAGAAGCGTTTCCTCGAAGGGAAGGCTAAACGGCAGGCGAAGAAGAGCGATCGCAAGCCAGACCTGCCAGCCATCAGTGGCAATCTACACAGCAGTGTCGTCCACGTGGTAAGATAATAATATAATAACTGGTTTACACGATGACTAAACTTCACTCTAGGGTAAAAACTACCATAATAAAATTGATAAAAGTGCTTGAAATACACAACAAAAATACTCAATCTAGAATTCTAGATCACTTGCATTGCACCTTAAAAATATAATAATATGGTTATTAGCACTTATTAGTCAGATAAATAACACTCTTGTCTGAAAAAAATCTATTATGAAATCAGTAGCAGTCTAGCAGTAGTAGTACACGATGTTTATAAGACCACTAAAGAATTAGTAGCGTATGTCCTGCGAGCTTCTTCTCTGAACACTATGTGACATCGTTACATATTAATGGGGATGTTAGATATTTATTGATGAACCGACCAAGTGGTAGTCTTATCTGTCTTATAAGAAATCGCCTAAGACTGAGATTAGATACAATCCGAGATTTTTAGTTTCAATGCATTTTTTAATTCTAGTAGGAATATCGACTCGATCGTTTTCTACAAGAGCCTACTGCGGACATTATTCAGAACCTTGCAGTATTATGTCGCCGTTACATTTTAGAGTTCGACATAGTCTTCATGATTATAAGGCCACTTTACTTTTTCTAATGTATGAAAAACCTAATATCTAAGTGTCGTATTAAACAATGTGGCCAAAAACAAGAATAACCACTTCGGAAACCGGTTTCGTTCACATGTTAAATCTATGTCCGTCTATGTTCACTTAAGGTTCCCGTTATTCGCCATAAAATATTTGGGCACAATACCGTAGTAAAAGTAATGCATTTGAAACGCTATCAAACGTCATTAGCACTTTTACCTCCTGACCGAACAATATGATTGAAATCATTTGTATTCGTAAATAGCAATGTGTTTATTCATCTGTGTGTCCATTGGGCAATCCATCACTGGTTTCTTTTACTAACCAGATCTTTGCGTACTCTACTTCTATATCTCTTCTTACCTAGCTTGTGTTATGTAAGATTACTTCCTCATTACTGTAACAGGTCACGTGTTTGCGTTTTACACGTGATTGTATTGTTCTATTACAAATACAAGCCCAGTTATTACGAAAATTGCTTTGAGTCCAGCCACTTTACATTTGAAATCAACTTCCAGAGTTTTCTCGACTTCCCATTGTTGAAATTCAGGTAGTAGGTAATAATGTTTTTCGAAAAGTCCTCGGTGCTTTTCTATGGCTTTCTTTTTTTTTCTTCACTCTCTCTGGAAAGGCAATCAAATGTGAAACGATAACTCATTTCTTCTGACTTGTCGGTTATGTATTGGTGTTCAGTCGATTTTAATTTTCGATTTCATTAGCTACGCTATTTTCATTTACAGTTTCTAGTTGCATAAACTTTTCTTCTACATTATATTACCTTGAGTGGTTTTAACCTAAGTTGAAATTGTTTTATGTGGCGTGTGGTAGTCTAGATGTGAAACGTTAGACACAATTTATGGAGCATCAGTAGGTCGAGATGGGGAGATAATTAGTGGCAGCACGTGCTGTATAAGCGCCGCATCGCACACCGGATGTTGCCCGACGTCAATTGACTTGACCCTCTGGCACCGCATCCCGTGCCTCCGAGCGCTTCACTTTACTCAGCACGCGACATACTACTAACTATTATAACATTATAGCTAACGATCAAACAAATTAGTACAATTATCTACTCAATCAAACAAGTTTTCGACACTATGTTGTATTGGAAAACGACCTTCGTAAAAAAAACATGGACAAATGTAGCGGTTTTGCTGTATTGATTATTGCGTTTGAATATTGTATCCGAAAGTTCCATCATTTGCTTTCCTATCTACGTGTGTTGGCTACTAGCTACGCTAATACAGCTTCCTGGTAGCTATCTAGCCAGTTTACCTGCGCTAGATCATGTACGTATAGGTACGGTAGGGCGGTCTGCGGTTGTGCAAACTGCGCGAGTTTCACAACAAACGCCTCGCATTGTCTCGCGCCGCTCACCGCGACGACCTCCGAGCGCCTGCGCCTGCGCTGTTTTCTGACACATTTTATTAAGTAACTACGTGTTACGTAGTTACCATAGTTTGATTTTGTGGAAACCATTGAGCCAATGGCTTAGGAATTCGCGTTACTAAGATGCTAATATTTACTGACAAATTAGCATAGTTAGTACCGATACAATTCAAATGCAGTATGCAAATTTAAAAAAAACATTCATTATAATAGGATCCACTTAATTAGATTAATGTCTAATTGAAATATTTGTGTTTCGATCAGGGATGCCTCGACTTGTCAAATACCTAATCATCGCCATGGTCACTAAGTAAGGCTATCAAGGACTAATAAAACATGCAAATAACTTGTCACTTGTTAACATGAAACTGTTAAAATAGCTTCTTGAAACTGGGCCACATTGCCATTGTGTAATTCGGAGCATAGCCCGGCGAGCTAGCAGACCATGGCAATACCTGCCGACATCGACAAACTACATCCAATGACTAAGTTCTTAATCATGTTCGAATGCTGTTTAGCTCTGATATAATTTATAGTTCAGAGGTTGGCAACTGTGAGGCGGTGCCTAGACTAGAGCTAGTTGGCGCCACTGTGTACCAACTCCCGCCGTCCACTACATTAAAATATTCACCAATGATCAATATTTACATACGTGGCTATGGCGTTATCGTGCTCATGCAATTACAACACTTGTTAGCGTGATCTTCAACTCGCTTGCACTAATTACTGAAGAAATTCTAAACGACGAATGGTCAAGTGTTATCTGTTAATTAGGCAACACATGAGTAAATAGCGTTTGTACTGTGAAGGAACTGAACCAGTTCTTTGCATTTTGCATACATGTAGTTATAATAGGCAGTTTCGCCTTCAATATAATTAAATAGCCTGGCCGGAAATAGACTTAGCTTATCTTAAAGGCAGATAAGGATTATAAATTTTGATAATCAAGCCGAATGAATTTCTTAAAAAAAAACTAGTATTATACATGGGACATCTAAAGTGGAGATTCCACTATGTGTAAGAGGATGTTCGCTGGAGATCAATTAGATTAATGCCAGCACATTTAATTTTGCTATCGCATAGTGAGCAATGAGCATGTGCCAGTCACGCACTTGATTAAAGCATTTACCTACCAATGTCTGGCTTACAATTGTTGTTTTAAGTATCAGGTACTCAAACTACTCATTCCTTTGTATTAGGTCTTCCACTGTTACATAATCAATCATAATTACTTATATGGTTTAAGGCTGTTCAGCGGTTCTTCAACTCTTGTCGTATTTCTCGTTTCATATCTTGCTGGATTTATACTCCACCTGGTCTTATTGGCCCTGACAGACGTACTATCTGACAACAAACAAAGTGATTGGTTACTTGGTTCAATCGATCAGCATGTTAGAATATTACACCTGGCAAAATCATCGTGATGCCATGAGAAAACGTAAAGATAACCTGCGATAAATATAGGAATTGAAAACAAATACTGAGCTAAGTACTACTACGTAGGTAAAAGTGATTGCATGAGTTTTTATCACAACTTGATCGGTATTTTTATAGCACTTTTATCTCACGTGCCTCAATATTTGCATGTAGGTAAAGGTATTACATATCATTATAAAATTATCCTTCAGATTATTTTGATACCTAACCGTAATTTTTCCTTTTGTTTCAGCAACAAAAGTTTGGGTGTGGTGACTACGAACCACCTGCTAAACTCCAATGTGGAGGCGGTGGGGGCGGTGTCGGAGGCGAAGCCCTTACCAAATTCTCCGTGGAAATTGTTCAGCAATTAGAGTTCACCACCTCTGCAGCGGACTCGCAACCTCAGCAGATTTCCACGAACGTCACGGTGAAGGCCCTCGCAAACGCCGTAAAGACATCTAGTTCGCCCCCACTACCGCAAGCACCGCCGAGGGTACCCACTCCGTTAGATTGCGACCGAGAATGCAAAGCTGAGTGCAAGTCGGAAGTCGCTGATGACGATTTTGTTGGATTGGATGAGTGTGCAGCGGCACTCGAACGTGATGCGGCGTCAGCGTTCCCTGGCTTGGCCGATCTGATCGGCGAAGAAGACGGCGACGAAACGTTCGAAGACCTCATCACGGAGATATCGGAGTATCCGGAGTTTATGAAGGACTTCGATATCGATGGGGGTAAACTGAACGGTGGGGGTATGGGGTTGGAGCCGCCGGAGGGCGAGCCGGCTCCCCGACCATACGGCGGCGGCGAGATGTCGCCGGCGGCGCAGACCCTGAAGCACATGGCAGAGCAGCACCAGCAGGCGGCGGGTGGCGACTGGGCGCGCTACCGGGGCTACGCCGGATACCGGCCGCGGCCCACGCCGCCGCAGATGGAGCACCTGCACATGTCGCAGCAGCAGCAGCTGCATCTCAGTCAACCGCACCATAATCTACAGGTCAGTACTTTATTTCACAAGAAATGACTCCCGCAGAGTTGGATTTACATGACATAACGTAATATATCGAGTTATAATACATTTCGCCACATATGTAGAAGTCTGATGTCACAGGGGCGATGCTATTGCCACCGGGCGCACATCCTGATTCCAAGATTTCGTGATAGAAATAACTTAATACCACTACCCGACGCGGGAATCGAATCGAGGACCCCATACATACCCAGCAGTAGCGCTAACGGCCATAGACCGACGAGGCAGACGTTAATATTGTGGTACGAGTAGTACAACTAGTAGTATACTATACTGCAACTTTATAATTGAACAGACAAAAAAAAACCACACCAAACGTGGGTCATCTATCATTTCTATGGAACCCCTTTGCACACTGTCAAGTTTGTCCTACTCCTTTGTTCATGAAAACATAATCCGTTGTAACTGTTTTGTGCCTTTATATCAAAGAATTACTATAATCTTCAAATATACAGTAGCCCCCGAATAAAATATAATTCATAACATGGCGCCAAACTTCCGAAGAACGAGAGTCGGTTCGGTACGTTCCCGCTCACAAATTGAATGTCGTTGCCGCGTCATAAATGCACCAAAGTATGATTTCATTAAAAGAAAATGTAGAATATTCTCGTTTCCTCGTAACGTCATTAGGTGCCCGTGAATTGCATTTAGTTAATTATTGGAAGTCTTTTTTGTTGAGCAATTCGTGACGTGAAAAGACATAAAAAAACATGGAGTCTGGTATAGTATCGACCGGGGACTCGGGGAGGGTATGCGCGCGCTGCTCGTCGACACTCGCCTACACTTAGGTACACGGTCCACGGATAGTTGGCGAATGTGACGTCTGTGCGACTATACTTTTAGTTGTATAACAAGTACATAGAGATAGAACTACATATTCATTTCAATACGAACTTATATTCTTTACGTGCTTCATTAATACGCTTAGAGATAGACAAAATGGCTCAAACGCGTATTATTGACTTAACAATAACTTGGGTGGGTGGGTTGTTTCGCGCGATTCTTATACGACTACTTCAAAAATGGTCATTAAAGCGCTTTTAAAGACTATCGTACACACTTTATAGTTAATGAAATGACATGTAACTATGTAAGTTTTATAAAACACGTGCATGTTGCGAATAAGCAGATGTATCGAAAGCCACATGTTTTACTTAAAGGCCGTCCGTTGTAAACAAGGCTCAGTGTAAGAGTGTGAGTAGTATGTATGGATGGTGTCTTGCAACAATACAATGTTACCCACTTACATAATACAAATGAGATTTAATTGATGGCTATGCTAGCTAACTGATACTTACGGGTATTGTTTCTGTTTACATAATGTAGTATGCAGCAGTCAGCTGTACTGTATTTGTGCTGTGACAAACATGGTCACCATTTTAATACCCTGTATAATTATGTCTGGTTATTTGTGTCTTCAACATGTCTATAGCAAATATTTGAAAGGAGACAGAAATTAGTACTAAACTTAGTTAAACCTGAACCTAAGTATCTAGAATTTTAAGAGTAGAAGTTTTTTTTTACAAAAAATCCCATAGTTGAAAGTTCATTAAGGTCGAAACTGTGTAACTGCCACATAGACAAAATAATACCGTGGCGTTCAACTTAACTACGTGCAAGGTAACTTCGTGCAAGTGACATTCAACCTTAGGGTGGTAAAGCCAAGCAACTCCAAGGTCGAATATTCCTCATCTTCAATTTGCTTCAAAGTTTTAATACCATCACTTATTCAAAGTCGTGTCAATTTTAGATCTGACTAAATCTTGAAAAGCGTAAGTGTTTGCTATTTTCGTTAGTAAGTAAAAGGTTCCTCTCTGCTTAACCTTTCGTGGATCAATGGCGTGACGGTTAATTTAATAGCTGTGTATAGTGTGTAGGTACGATTGCCACACAGTGCCTCGCCGAGAATAGCGATGTAATTAAACATTTCACGGATCTGCGACTTGAATCATGACCTCATCATGATGTTATCTAGTACTAGTAGTCACTTTAATCTAAGCTCATCTGTATATTCTGCTAATAGAGATAATCTGAGTCTGAAACAATGGTTACACAATGGTGGTCGATGTTTATTTGCATTAATGGATACCAGGAGTACCCATGTGACTCTGTGACTAGTGACTATGCGTGTCAACCTCCAAGTGTTTGTATGAACCTAAAATTAAATGCACGTGGTAATTAATATTTCTAATTGCATTTTTATTCCAAGAAAACCTTATAATTAACATTTCGTTAGTTGTTGGAAATAGAATTCCAGCGAGTAAATTCTCACTTTCCAAAAAAATATGCAAAAAATTCGCATTCAAACTGACCTTTCAATACCGTGTTTCTTTATTTTACTTCAAATCCGTTTTATGACATAACACTCCCACTCAAAACAAGGTCAGAGTATTCTTATTTCGGCTGACGCAGAATCTGGTTTCATGTGTTATATTAGAACAATATGTATCACATTCGAATCTCGGTGGTTTCGAAAGTCGTGGCGGCGAGACGGCCGATGGCGATGACACTAGAGAATGAATGGAATAAAAAGAGTAGGGCCCGATGCCCCGATAGCTTCCTCTACCGAGTGAACTGAGTCAGGGAGTGAACCACGTGTCACACCCGCTCGACACCTCGGCTCCGTAATTATAAGCTTTTCTGTTTCAAGTACAATGTCGTGTTTTAGACGAGATGTGGATACGCGTATACGTACAAAAAGCTCTTCTGGCAATGAAACACGACTGTTTCAACTTTCAACGTGTCTGCTGGAATTATTGCGTCGTATCTGTTATCAATGTTTTTTTTTTAAAAAGACTATGTAATCCGGAATCCGGATCACCTACAGCATAAAAAAGTTATCGATGAACTCTCAAATAAATTGAATGTTAGTAAGTAATTGACAAATTAAATCCTTTGAAGTTGAACGAATTGCTATTATACAAGACTTTAGAAAGCTGCATAGAGCTCACCAAAAGAGTGTTTTACTTAAACTTGGAACCGGAAGTAAGAGTTACTTACCATTTAAAAATTTAAATTCCTGAATGAAACGGAGATTAGCAAAAATCCTGACATTTTACATCAGTCGTTATAATTAACTCTTTTTATTTCGTTAAAACTCCCTCTAAGTTGATGCTGGACAAAATAATAAAGGAGCTACGCAGGGCCAAAAAGCTGGACAGATAACAAATCCGGACAAATCCGGACGGTTGCTAACCTTAACTGGGAACCAAGGACTGACAATGGAGAGAACACGCTACGCAACTACGCCATTAAGATCTTTCAAGCCCCATTCAACTTCAGTGTATTTGCATAAATGAATACAGCCGAAAATAGATAAATTGGAGATGAATGAAAAAGGATGGTATCGTAGTAACTGAAAGCTGTCTCGGTACGTGGTCGTGGGTGTAAGTGACGAAAGCGCGTAGGCCGATCTATTTCCGCAGCTAGCGCTACGGTGACGAACCCAGGGGCTTGTGACGTCATACCTGACGCGCCCTTCCCAACGACATCCTTTGGCCTTTAAAGCAATATCGACGATCTATATTTAAGTTTCGTTCGTCTGCCCTTATTTTGTCAATATTGAAAGTAAATTTGAAATAATTCGATCAATGCTTCTAGGTTTTAGTTGGGATTAGAATTCTGGAAATTACTTAATTGATCAAAATAAGCTTCTAGGTATTCATATATGCCTAGATATCTATTAGGTTAATAGGTAGGTGGTAGTTTCTAGGCGAGGTCGATTCCTCCTCAGTCTTCCAATAATATTTCATTTCGTTACGACTGCGTTCATAGAATCAGGAACTATTATTGTGAGTAGGTACTTGGGAGCAATGAGCAATCAATTAGTACATCATAATGAAAAGCTAGACAGTCAATGGAAAATTCTCCACGACTATATCTACTAACGTATTTTCCTATTTCCTCATCATGGTTCCGTGATGTCATTTTAGCCTTTAAATGCGATTCTGAGAATATGAGAGGACATGGCGAAGGTTTCAACGCAAATCAGATATTAGAATCTACACACGTACGTGATGATCGCAGATCATTTCAAGTAATATGTTCACACGCCATTACATTTGCTGGGTCCATGACATTAGAAAGATGGCACTGGATCATTTGACTTGCTGCTCGTTTTTATTCTGTGGGAAAGTGATTGCAATGCGTAACATGATGAACTTCGGTATAACACAAACGCAAAACGCAGAATTTGCCTTGTGCACTACCTATTGAGGTTGTGTAACAAAATGATTTTGGAGATTTCTTTTGCCATTCACAAAACGAACGAGTCTACTTTTTGTTTGTTAGTTTAGCCCGAAATAACCATTAACATACTGGCTTTTTTAGCAAATAATAAATATTCTGTAGAGTTGTCCCAAACAGTTCAAAACTGATTCTCGAAACGTGCCTTCAAGATTGCTCACATTACAGTGTTTCTACCTGCGTTCTTGATAACAATCCCAGGCATGGGTCATACGAAAAAATGATGTACGGATGGATAAGAGAGGTTCCGTTAGGTCGTCTGTCTTGACAATAGTGCAAACAGCATACGGGCTAGCGGACTTAGAACGATATGATATTGTTGGAGAATAACAAAAATCGCGGGTGCAGGCGGACGCAGCGCTCCAAACAGGTTTGTCGTGCGTCGAGGCTTGCGAGCGCGGCGGGCGGCGGCGACGGTGACGTGTGCTCACTGCTCACTGCTCACCTCCGCCAGGATGGCAGCTGTCATCGTCTCGCACCGCTCTAATATTTTGTTACAAATCTACTAATCGATCCAATCGTGCCACCTCTACTTTTCAATTTGGTTAATTAATCTGTCATAGCAAATTAAAGCAAAAAAAAACACAATTATTTTAATAATTATAAAAACATGGTTACTTATTTAAGAAAATGTCACCCTATAAAATAGACGTTGCATTTAAATTGAACACCTTTGAACTTGTCAAGGGTTTGCAGATTGGCAGGTGCTATGGAATTATCAACCGCAAAGGCGGATACGTAGATACGTAAATGAGCTATTTATTATTTTTATTACCTATAGCGTCCGCTTCCTAATAAGAAACGTTGCTGATCAACGAAACGTTGTGAAACGTTGTTGCTGGTAGCTAGGAAGGTACACACTTTGTCAAATAAATGTAAAAACCAGTAGAGAAAAGCGCGGTAGGAGTTGTCGCTAACGCCCGGAGCTGCGCCTCGCTTAATCAATTTGAGTACGGCGATATAAAGTCCGATCGCCCAGTAAGATGATGGCTGGCTGACATCCGACCCCTCTGCGCCTCTTTAGGTGCGTGGTTTCATTTTAATACGATGCAGGATAATATTAGTAGCAACTAGGGCCACTGGGAGCCATTCTTTTCATATCGAAGTACGACTCTCATGCCTAAATTAGTTAAAATATACCAATATCCAAAGTTCGTTGTAAGGCTTCCATTATAAATGGCAACCATTGTACGATTCCCGAAGTTAGTTTATGTTTCTGTCTGTCACCAGTAACTTTCCATTGCTGGACTGAAGCCTATTATTGCTTCTAAGACATTTAGATTTATAGTTGCTGTTTCTAGCTAGCTAGTATCTGCAGCAGAACTCCTCTTGCTCTCTGTAACTGTATTCCTATTTCATTGAAATGTAGGTATTTTCAACCGACTTCCAAAAAGAGGAGGTTCTCAATTCGTCTGGTTTTTTTTTTTTTTTGTCATTTTTACCTCAGAACTTTTGAGTGGGTGAACCGATATTGATGATTCTTTTTTTATTTGAAAGCTGGTGCTTTCCGTATGGTCCCATTTCAATTTGGTTAAGATCTGACGCTGATCTTCGTAGATATACATGGAACTCTTCAAAAATACACGGCAAAGCTGCAGTAATTGCTGCAATCGCTTGGTTGTTTATTGTTTATGTAACATAGTGACGTAACATCACGCCTGTATGTTCTGAGGGAGTACGCAGAAGTGTACAATACACCCAGATTTCGACAGTTAGATGTGTTAAGTTTCATTTAATGAGATCCTGGAGAAATAGAGGGAATTCCTCAAAGTTTATAGGCACACCAGAAGCGATTTGGGTAGTTTTAGGAAGAGTACGTTCTTGGAGTGATCCCATTTCAATTTAAAGATCTGATGAAGAACTTCGGAAGATAGGCGACGGGAACTCCTCAATAAATGATAGCAAATGTACTGGGATCGCTGAAATCTCATGTCTCTCTATTTTTTTACACCAGTTCATAACGAAAAATCACGCCGTTACACTGTGAAAGGGTAGGCACATATGAACCACTAAAAATTGAAAAATTGAAAAAAAAGTGAAAAATAACTTTAGCTTCAGAAGTCGGTGACAAAAAAACTAAATCAATCAAACAAAGGTCACCGACTTCTGAAGCTAAAGTTATTTTTCACTTTTTTGTGTGAAGTCGGTAATATTTTTTTCAAAAAAGTTTTTTGAATCGTCTTGTTTTGCTGTGGGATGAAGTTTTACTATGGACTTTTTCACTTATTATCCTTAACCAATTATACCTTGTAGTACCTATCCGAATATCTGTATGTATTGTACTATGCTGAACCATAATGAAAATGATGCACGTCGCATGTTAACATTTTCTGCTTGAGTGGCGAGGGGGGGGGGTCACGAGGGCAGGTGTGAGTCCCTTCATTAACACTTTCAGGGACCCATGTCTTAGAGGTTATGTCCGCTTTTTCGTTGCAAGGAGTAAAATAATATTAGTACCTAGCTGAGTTTGCAAGCCTTCGAATTGTCAACAAGAGACCGCCATCGTTGTTGCTATGCTGTTGTTAAAGATCTGTAAGGAACGTCAAATGGTTAGGCGTCGCCGACGTAACGCGGTCCCATGGCGAATCAATATTTCATAATACCTTATTACGTAACTTCAAATCCATAAGTTTAATCGCGTCTTTCAGTTAACACAATTCTCGACTTATTTTGCTAAAGTTTGTTTGGAGTCATAACTAGTATCCACTGGTTGGTTCCATACAGATGTTACGTAAATTGATGCCCGTATCAGTCTGAAATGTTCAGATAAATAGATTAGCATATAGGTAGGTAGGTATCTATATTTGCTGATATCTAAGTAAACGGGCCAAATTCCATACCTACGGCTAATCAAGAATATACCATTTACCTACTCTGAAAACACTATCGAATAAGGTACACGTCAAAAGCCGGAAATTAAAAAAAAAACTGTTTTTTCAGCAAATGTAAAGATTCAGACGAAAGTAAAGATTTTTTCATGTTTGTTTGTATGTAGCTAAGTAGGTACGGCAATAAAAAAATACTTAATAGGTTTTCATGAGAAGTGAAATTGACTTTTCCTCCCGTAAATGAGGAGAACAACAGAACTATTTCCACGAATTTTGAATCGAATGGAGTGGGACTAAACTAACGAAATTGATAAAACCGTTAGTGGCTCTTGCTAATTAATAAAAGTAACGCGTTATCTCAAACAACAATGACTTTATTATCGGTAAGCTAGTCACCACACTGGCTGAACTCGGAACCAAACGTTGTTTTATTACTAAGAGCAAAGTAGACTTTATTGATGATTACTGACTAGTGAAACATTCTATGATCGCTTAGATTTTTCCTAACAAAAGGTTCATTTTCAGCAATCTGTTGAGCGGACTTTAAAGTGCAAAGTCGGTAACAACCAATAATTAGTTAATAATAATAATAGTGACGTAGCTTGTGCAGTGCGTCCGTCGTTGCCTAGTTGGAAATCTCCAGGGCTGGATGGGCTGCACAACTTCTGGATTAAGGCGATTACATGAGCTAAACGCGAGTTTTAAAATTACTAAAAGCATATGATTCACTGCTATAAACAAGACCAGAAAAATATATGATATTCTTCAGGATACCTATATGCTAGCATGATACTGTTTTGAAAACATAAAACAATTAATTTGGCTCGATAAAAAGAAATCACGAACTTATCTCTAAAAATATCTTTCAAACAATAAAAAACATACTAATATACATGCGATCATCCAGATTTTTTGGCAAATAATTCTACAAGCAATATATTAGCATGATACTGTTTTAGTTTTTTTTATCCAATCAATATATTTTTTGTAAATCGATCGAAACCACTCATTTCGCGCTATTTGGCCCGCAGTGGCTGACGAACAACCACTTTGTAGTGCAAGCTGATAAGAACTTTATTCTAACAGCATTTCAAACGAAGTTTGAACCACCAAAAATAGAGTTGCTAATTTAGCTCGTCGAAGCGCCTTAAATGGTTTACAAGGTCGCATGCCTGCTTGGCGACCGTATTCCAGTCAGCCTTAGAGTTGGGGTCGCTGCCAGAGTTCCTGACAACAGGTATAGCCCACCTGCTCCATAAATCTGGTAGTACTACGAAACCCAAAAATGTTAGACCGGTCACGTGTCTCCCGACAGTCGTTTTTACATCCATTTTGAGAACTACAATTAGCAAACATATAGATGACAATTCTGTCATGTCTGCTTCCCAAAATGGATGTAGAAATGGGTCCCGTGGTACTAAGGAGCTACTCCTCATTGATATGGCCATTAGTCAGCAGGTTCGTCGTTCCCGAAAGGATCTGTCGACATGTTGGATATACTATAATGCCTTGGACTCGGTGCCACATACATGGTTCATGAGGGTGCCAGAGTTGTATAAAGTTGATGCAACTCTGCGCACTTTCCTGATGTCGGGCTATGGAGGACAGTCCTTCGCTATCCAGGATGTCGGCAAATTCAGAGGAGTAGCGAGTCGATAAAGATAGAGCGAGGTATATTTCAGGGCGAAAGTTTGAGTCAACTCTGGTTCATATTCATATTCATTTATTTGCATTCCACAAGGTAAAACATGGTGTAAATAAAAGGATTAGAACCGTTGTAGACCCTGTCAGGGCACAGAAAAATCTAATTCTTACATGCTAATGCTTGAATCCTCTTAGCAGGCTACTGAAGGATTCACGTCTAGGCTATCGGTTGCGAAAAAATGGCCAAGTTATATCTCACCTCCTTTACATGGATGACTTGAAACTCTTTGCCCACAACGATTTGCAACTGATGAAGCTACTGAAGGTAGCTGAAACCTTCAGTAGCGCTATCAGGATGGAATTTGGTGTGGACAAATGTGCGGTCATGCATGTAAAGCGAGGGGAGATTGTGGAATCTGTGGGAACCCAGCTCTCAGATTCCATAAATCTTAGATCCCTCTCAGCAACCGAAACTTATAAGTACGAGTATTTGGATATGTCGGAAGCGCCGGGCATCAATGTTGCTGACATGAAGCAATCGTTGAAGGAGCGCTTCTTTGGCCGCCTGAAAAAAGTATTTAATAGTCTTTTATCGGGCAGATATAACGTGCCTTCAACGGTTCGGTCATGCCAGTATTGATGCACTCTTTCGGCATACTCAAATGGACTCAAACAGAACTAGACGCCCTGGATACGAAGGTCCGAAATTGTTGACGGCACATCGAAATGTCCCACGGAAGTGTGGGGGTCGAGGCTTTTTAAACGCTAAGACTCTCCACAATCGCTGCTATCTAGGCTAGATATGCAGTCTCAGGGAATATTTCCTAGAAGCCGACGTGGGGATGCATCGAGATGTGGTCGACTGGTCGCGATGGACAAGGGCCTCTCCCCGCTCTCCTTGGCTAAAGAGAACTGGCGTAAACCTGTAGTACTTACTACTGATGACCGCATGAAAGAATGGCAGGGCAAAGAGCTTCACGGGCGCTTTTACCGGGCTCTTCATGGGCCCGATGTACATTTTCTAGCGTCCGTGTCCAGGCCGTAGCCAGGCCCCAGCTCGGTTTCTCCGAAGAGGTCCCCGGAACGTATTCCGAGGACCTCTTCGGAGAAACCGAAGGTTTTGTCTGTACAATTATGGATGAAGTTATGATGACGAATAACTATCGGAGATTTATTGTGAAGGATGGTACGATTGACATATGTCGGGCATGTCCAGGCGAATCAATCCGTCACATTATCTCCGTGTGTTCTCGTCTAACTAATGGAGAATACTTGCAAAGACACAAAACCTTGTAGCCAGGATTATCCATCAGCAACTTGCTCTAAAATACAACCTTGTGGAATCGGAAGTGCTGCAAGAGTTGCAGCTTAGTGCATAATTGGTCAATCTGGTCTTTCCAGTTACAATATTTATCTACTGTTATACCCAAAAAAGTACCACTTTCAACCTCTTCTACAGCGTTATTTGCATATTTAATTTCAAATTTTTGACGTTTGCTATTGTAAGTTTGGAACTGTATAAGTTTGGGTTTACTAATATTGACATGTAGATTGTTATCTTTTAGCCATTCTATTATTTTGTTTAACGTGTTTTTAATCTCGTTTTCGTACTTGGCGATATTTTTATCGGTGAGTTCAATACTAAGAGTTGTATCGTCGGCGTACAGAATGCAAGATCATGGGGTTACGTTGGGCAAATCATTGATGTATAGTAAGAACAGAAAGTGTCCTAATATACAGCCCTGGGGGACACCACATGAGTTCCGACGATAGATCTTTGCCTTTTATTTTCCGATAAAGTATTCCTGGAAATCTCTACGCATTTTGGCGATTATTTAGGTAAGATCTATCCATTCTAATGCGTATCCCCCTAATACCATAACGATTCAGTTTGAAGAGAAGCAGTTTTTGATCCACGAAGTCAAATGCTCTTGACATATCGAGGAACACCTATGCTATTGGCCTATTTTTCATTCAGACTAAAGGTAATCATTTTCACAAGAAAGAAACATGCCAGAGTTATTGATTAGTTTTTTCTAAAACCGAACTGTTCCTCTTTTAGAATTGAGTGTTTTACTATAAAGGAGTGCAGTTTATCGTACATGATTCTTTCAAAAATCTTAGAAATTATCAGAGTAATCGGTCTATAGTTATTCATGTCATTTTTTATCTCCCTTTTTGTATAAGTAGTGTAAAGACGTGTAAAGAAGTTTGTGTAAAGACGTCCACTGCTGGACATAGGCCTCCCCCAAGTGTCGCCACATTGACCGGTCCCTTGCGACTCACATCCAACGGATTCCCGCAACCTTCACCAGGTCATCGGTCCACCTAGTGGAAGGTCTTCCAACGCATCGTCTTCCGGTTCGCGGTCGCCACTCCAGAACTTTTCGGCCCCATCGGCCATCCGTTCTGCGAGCAATGTCCCCTGCCCACTGCCACTTAAGTTTAGCAATTCTTCGGGCTACGTAGGTGACCTTGGTTCTCTTGCGGATGTCTTCATTTCTGATTCGATCACAGAAGGAAACTCCGAGCATAGCCCTCTCCATTACCCTTTGGGTGACTTTAAGCCTTTCGATAAGGCCCATTGTGAGCGACCACGTCAGTGATGGCAGTTATAAATAATAATAATATGTATAAATACTAACTATGTATAAATACATACTATGCAATATTTATATGTAGGTTCCCAGTCATGTCCACGAATGAAAAATCTTGGTACTCATTAGTAAATTACCTATTGTGTTAACATGAGAATTTCAGTTTCTATGACTAACGATCGCTGTGACTTTAAAGACACATAAAAAACATCAGCGGGCCTAAAATGGCCGCTTTAGCAGAATCATATATGAATCACGTTAAAAAAAATAACTTTTTAAAATGGACTTTATTCTCATTTAAGTACATAAAGTCCATTTTAAGAATTTTAAATTTTTAACGTGATTTTAATTATGATTCTCCTAATGAGGCCATTTTAGACCCCAGTTGGCAACGATTAAAAACGTATAATTTTAACATAAGATTTTAACAAATGTCAAATTAAAAATATCAAACACATAAAATTAACAATTGTAATGAGTTCTGTAGTTGTAAATGCGACAGCCGAAATTCGAAACAGAGCGGATAAATGGATGGCAAATAAATGTTATTCTTTTAGTTTTTCAAAATGGGCAAGTTGTTATTTTGTATCTACAACATGAAACAACACCTAAGTACATAGACAAAATAATGATTATTCCTGATTTTCCTCCGTCGATATTGCGGCGCGCCGCCGCCCGCCGCCGCCGCGCGCGGTTACCGCGTACTTTCAGGAAATGATTTTCCGCAATTTTTACCATGAGTTCTATCACTTTCACACACAAACCGACGCAACAGACTAGAGCGCATAATACCTTACCTTACGTGTCTAAGATTCTACACTCACTTTGTAAAACACTCATGTTATCCCCGAAAACTTAGTCAGGGGAGCATTTCGCTACATAATTTCAAGTTTCATGTAGTAGGGAGCGAACCTATTGATATTTACCAGGCTTGTTTTGTGTACCTATGTAAACATGTGTCTTGCTTTGTTCTCAGGTGTCAGCAGCCCAGCACATGCAAGTGAGCGGCGCGGGCAATGGCGGACACGTTTCCGTCGCAGCTCAGCAAGGCATGTACGCAAGCTTCCACAACCAGGGCACGCCATCGCCGCAACATCATCAAGGTAAATATCAACAAAAAAGGTTTATGTAAAAGGCTGAGAGGTGACCTCCGCCGATCGATCAATCTGCGGAGGTCATACCCGTACGGGGTTCACTCCGCTTGAAAATATAAGTATACCAGATACATGCGTGCGTATAAAATGGGATTACCAAAAACAGAATAAGAACAGGGTTTTCAAAAAAAAAAGAAAAACATAATTATTTCAGTATTTAATCATGAATGTAAATATTATCATTTCGTTCGTTTTATAATGAAAATTTAATTTCTTTAGGACCATCAGCATCACTGGGTATAATGCAGGCATATTTCTAACAAGCAAAATAAGCTAGAATTAGAATTAAAACCATATCTTTAAAAAATTCACAAGTTGGTATCTAAGCGCATGCGTACTATCGCTTTCTCAATACACGGTGGAGTCATGCTAATGACACGCTAAAAATGATGATTCAATTCCGGCCCATTGATATTGAATCATTGAGTGTCTAATAGTTTATATTGTGCTATTTTTAAATGTTTACTGAATTTTTTGTGGCTTTACAAATGTTTCGGTTACCGTATTATGTATACGATTACTTTTATCTTATCGTAATAGTTGAATTACGTTTCGTAATAGTCGGCTACCCGCTACCTACATTGAAAACAGCATTTTTATTAGGTACTAGCGGACGTCACGCAGTTTCACCCGCGTAGTTCCCGTTCCCGTGGGACTACGGGGATAAAATATAGCCTATGTTACTCAGGGTGAATGTAGCTTTCCAATGGTGAAAGAATTTTTGAAATCGGCACAGTAGTTTTTGAATTTATTCATTACAACCAAACAAACAAAGTTTTCCTCTTAACATTAGTGTAGACTATAGGTATTGTGAAAAATAACGAGTACAGGAGCTTACAAACAAACCAGGCGCTTGAACCCGATGCAGAGTTTTTATTCCGCCCATGGATTTCTGACTTGGTTTTACATATAATATGCCATCGATAAATATCTCTCAGTCATGCTGGTTTTCTTCACCGAAGCTAGTTATAATTACACAAGCCGATACCCACATGAATCGTAAAAATCAGAGGTGCACGTCTTGGGTTCGAACTCGCGACCTATGATTTTGACAGTAATACAGTCACACCACTCCCAAGGCTATCACTGCTCTCCATCCATAGTAGATACACAGTCAGTCGTGTGATATTGCACCTCTGAAAAGACAGCTGTTATTTCATGAAAATCTGTAAACCTTTATCAAAATAATAGGGTCGGTGTCCACATTAATACTCTTTTACAACTACAACAATCGATTACTATCTACTAGAATATTCCTGGCACAAAGTATTAAAAAACAAAGAAACCTCGCGTGCTAAGTTTATTTTTCATAACAACACATGCGCTTTGGACACATGGCACATAGTTACAAGCACATAGTTCATGGTACATAGTCACAATCAAACTATTAACATCTTTATGCTATTGCGTTAAGTGATAGTCTGGGTGTAAATGCAAGGTGGTGTATGTTGTGTTACTTTACTGCAAAATTAGAACGCGCAGAAGGTTCACAATGCGTCATAAAATCTTGCCTTAAAAATCACTGCGAGAAGGTTGTCTCTCCAATCGATCGAAGTGCTTAGAGTCTGAGCTCAGATAACGCAGATCTCCCATCCTGATTGTGTTCATCTAATCAAACGAAAAATTAGGGTGGGGTTCCCGTAATTTTGGTAAAGTTGAGCAGTATGATTTAAAATTTGTGTTGCTGAAAACATTTTCGCTAGCGTATGTGCAATGCCAGCAACGTGTTTTCTTTGACGCAAACAAATCCAGGGCAAATGTACAAATCGGCGCAAAAGTGTCCCAGTTTTCATCTTACAATATCTAATTAACTAGCATCTAATTGGTAATGGTAGATAGGTAAATATTCATCGATATTAAGTTAATTTAGCATGTGTCTCTTTGTAATCTGTGGAACTTCTGCTCTTCAATTCAACGTAATCCGCGTGGAGTGGTCGCGGGGCGGAGGGCCGAGGTTGACGCTCTGCGAGAATGCGCCAAGTCGCGCACCTCGGATCACGATGACATTAGATTGACGTGTTTATTACCTACGCACTACGCTGCACACCGCTCAGTGCACTTGCATGATGCATCCCATCCCACTCTACATTTATTTACATACTTCGGGTACGTAGAGGGGTTTGCGTTCGATTCGAGCATCGACTACAACTTTGTATTGATTGTTGTAATTTTAGACGAAGTACAGCCACAAGCATAGGTACTTAAATATTTTACATTTAAGGCAAATTCGAATGCGATTTACTCGTGATTACCGATTGCTTCTTTGAGACAAGATGGGTTTGAGATGATGGTTTGGCCCAACGTGAAACTATGAATACATTATGAAAAATTGCTATTCAATGTGTAATATTTATGCTAGTGACTGTACAGCCAGCAGCGGATCAATAATAGCATCACGCCTGTATTACTAGAATGGGTCGTCAGAGGTTTATTATGGGAAATATGGACGTTGGGCTGATTTCGTTACGAATCAATTAAGTACCAAGACCATTATCAAGTCACCTAAATACAATTTGGGTCACGATTATTATTTGAGGTCAGATGCGTAGTACTCGCAACAGCGAGTGTGACCAGATGTATATGCACGTGTAAGATGCAAAAAGAGTACTTATGTAAGGACTAAGGACCGCGCGGGACTGTTCGAAAGAGATACCGTGGCCCCGGAACATAAAGGGCGAGGAAGTCAGTAAAAGTCTGACACTACCTTCCGTCCGCCCAGAGTGGGAGAAGTTATTTGATGATTTCGCATCCGAAAAAAAAATAGGATCGCGTTCTGTGGTTTGTTTCAGCCTACCCCCCATGCGAAAAATACATGAGTTTATGTATGTGTATATAATTTAAATCTGATGAGAGTATTTTACTCTAATGTCCTGCTTTAAAAAAAGGTTGCTACTAACCATTGTATTCATATTTTCGGTTTCTGTTTGACTACCTGCGTTCTTCACATTTTTCCTTGTCGTTGTTAACGACGATTACGTTCGAGAGAATAAACCTCTGCTACATACATAGGTACTTACGTATCTACAGATCTCGTGTACGTATTTGCGTATTGTGAATCTTTTGTTTCTTATTCATTGTTTATGTCAGTGACTGGAATATTCGACCATTATTACGCACAAAACACAATTTTTCCCTTAAATTAGATTAAAATAATGTACGTATATCTCTACATAATTATAATTCCAATTTTCCGGTTTATCATTAACACGAGTTGACAATGCTTGTTTTCGCTCTAATTTGAGAACAACGTGTATTTCACAATATACATACTGTATAGGCGCGACATTTACCATTGAATATCGTTTAAAAAATCTTAAGATTGTTATAAGTAGGTACTATAGCAAGATCCAATGAACGCCAGACCTACGTCATTTTATAAAAGCTGAAACCTCTTCTGTAGAAGACCTTAGGTAAGAACAATTGGGAATCAAAAATTATCGCATGATACATGATACGGCTATTTAACACATATTTGACCTGATATCTGCTAAAGCCATCAATAGCAACTTTTGGTTTGGCGGTCATGGGATCTTACTCTATAACAAACTATCCTGTTCTGTCCTACTGCTGGGCGAACGCCTTCCTCCCTCTTTTCTGTTTCTAAAGAATTGTAGTCATCATCGTCATTATCTGCCTAGCCTTTTCCCAACTATGTTGGGGTTGGCTTCCAGTCTAACCGGATGCAAGAATACCAGTATTATACATGGAGCGACCGACCATCTATCTGACCTCCATATGGGTTATGGAGGTTAGTTCTAAAGAGTTGTAGCATTAATAAATACTGTGTCATGCTTGCAGGTGGCGGCTGCGACTCATACTCGGTGTCTCAGTCGCAGAGCATCAACTTCTCGCAGGCGATGCGCGCGCGGCCGCAGGGCAACCCGCAGCAGCAGCAGTCGCAACAGGGAGGCCCCCCGCTTGGTCAGTATTTATGTTATAAGCAAGTCTGCCATACAACTCCACAGTAACACAAAATATTGAATTCTATCAAACTTCAATGAACTTAGAGAATTTCTAATTGATACCTATGTCATTATCTTTTTACACCCTATAATTTGGGGAGAAATGTTAACCTGAGTAGGTACAGCAGTGCCCGCTGGTGATTGATCAACGTAAGATTTTTATAAGTTACCTCCTGCATTTAGCACCAGCAGAGTTGTGATGACATATTAAAGAATCAATATAAAAATATCTATTTCATCCCCACAGGCGTCGCCGCAGCCGGCATATCACGTGAACAACAAGCGAAGATGCTGCAACAGCAACAGCAGCAAATGTTACGCGCGCAGCAGCAGCAACAGATGCGCCCCCCGCCGCCGGAGTACAAGGCGCGGTTCGTGGGAGCGGGCGCGGGCGCGCCGGGCGCGCTGGGCGTGCGACGTGCGGCCGCGCCCGCGCCGCGCCCCTACGCGCACCACGCGCCGCACGCGCAGCACGCGCCGCACGCGCGCCAGTACGCGCCCGAGTGGCGCCACGTGCTCATGCAGCAGCAGGCCGCCTCAAGGCAGCAGTTCCCGCACCATCATCAAGGTGACGAATTCATTAACACCATTCAAATTACACTTTATGGGGATTATTCATTAGCGCTGTTTGAAGTTAAAAGACGTTTGAACGTTACAAAAATGAATGGTTATACTGTTGCTAATCATTACTCGACAGTTTTGCCGCTGTTAACGAAACCGACCTTTTTTCATAAGTATAACATTTTCCATTTGCCTATGCTGGCAAGTAGGCTGTTCAGAACACTGTATAACTATAAATTTACATTTCAGGCTTCAGTATGGGCTCGATGGGTGGTATATCGCAGCAGCAGCAACAACAGATGCAACTGCAACAGGCGCGGTTGCAGCAGCAACAGCTTCTGCAACACCAGCAGCAACAACGGTATACATATTCAATTCTAACGAAAATTACTGTTCTAATTACAGTCCGCATATAATTTTTTCCCTATACGGTTTCTGATAACAACTGAGCAGACGTAAATTATAAACTTACTAGTAATTTCTAAAGAGTATTTAAATACCATTCCGTTACATTGTATGCTGGAGCCATTACATACTTATCCAACAGCTATGTTATTATGTTGTTGCTCATAATTTGTTTATGTTGCAGGTCCAACCAACAACAGTCGCCGATGTCTCATCTCATTATGCAACAGAACCAGATGATGAGCGTGCAGGGACAGGTACGTGTCATTTGTTGTTGTTATTACACTTGTCGCTACCATAGTATAAACAGGGGGCAGTAGAGAATCTACACCCCAATACGCGTTATAATTACCTACCGTACTTGCCTGTCTCAGGGTTGTCACTTTTAGCTAAATTTAAATTCAGTGCCTAGAAATGTGTTGTCTGGTTTTCATTTAGATCTAAAGCATATTTTTTTGACGTGATAACGTCTTATAAATTGATAATACCAGCAACACTCATGAAAAATAGTAACGTTCCATGCCATAGTAACGTTCCATAGTAACGTTCCACCTCCTTTTTTTTTAAACACAAATGATAAATGATATTTATTCAGCAAGTAGGTTTTCTCAAACACTTTTACACGTCATTTTGACGTGATAACGTCTTATAAATTGATAATACCAGCAACACTCATGAAAAATAGTAACGTTCCATAGTAACGTTCCACCCCCTTTTTTGTATTACATAAAATAATGATTATGACATTATCACGTAAATCTATCGTCCGTAAACCGACTTTACAGACAACCAATTTTTTTTTCTCTGTTATTTTAACATTTAGAGGAAAAAAAACATTGTATTCATCGTAAATTTCAAAATGTGTCCCCCACACATTTTGAAATTTACGATGAATACAATGTTTATTATTAGTTTTACCTTATATTTCCTAAACTACTGGACCGATTTACATGATTCTTGCATGGATATCGGTTTTTAAGCCAAGTTCGACGTTTTTACACTAATTTCAACATCATATCTTAATGAACAAAAAATCACCTTTCAAGTTACGTAAATATGTGACACAAAACTTTAAATTACATTTTTCTTAGTCTTATTTAGCTTTAAAATTGCGATGATGCTTCTCGGGAGTGGGGGCTCGTGACGTCAGAACTCATTAAAAATTATACCTACTAAAGCGTCACGTGTTGAGAATTTAAAAGCGTCGTATCTTCGTAAATTTTGGTTTGTGTAACAAAAGAATAAATACAGGTTAAATATTTGTTAGTAATCTAAATGACGGACTAATTAGTTTTTTTTGTCGTCTACCCTATTCGTCAATCATTTTAAATTACGTATTTTATAACTTTAAGTTGGTACTTAGTTAGGTACTATACCTACCTAAAATACTGAGAAGTCGGCATGACTAAACGTAAACAAAGTCAAAGAATCTATTGACAGATCAAAAGTACTTAACATTCTAGTGGGAAAGTAGACCTGCCTACTTCGTCTGTCTAATAGAAGACTAATACAACAAAAAAAAGTAGGTATCTCATCATCAATAATTAATAATATGCTAGAATAAGCGACTTGCTTACTATTCCTGTTCAGTGGGTAATCTGAACAGAGACAACTCAGGAATCGTTGAATTTTTTAGACACCCATACACACAGCAATAGGTTCTCCTGCGATAATCACCCATTTTTAATTTATATAGGTATGCCTTTAAGCCGTGACGTGCGGAACTTTGTGCGGTGTGCACCTCGACTGGCGGCAGTAAGACACGGGTCGAGATTTTGTTTGAGTGTGCGTGCAGCGACGTAAAGATAGTATGACGCGCACATACAAGCCGCGCGCGGTGCGTTTATAAGATATCCTACTTGTCCTTTTTTACTAAGGCGCTACATACATTTGGAATGTCTTAAACATTGAGTGTGGTATTGTCTGTTGAATTTTCAACGTTTGGCGTGACCGTAACGTTACAAATCCAACTACGGTCATTGCGCCCGTCCTTCTTCGTTCTTTTTCATCAATTGTTGCCGGTGGAGACACAATAGTTAATCAATCGCCTCAAACCGACTCGGTCGGGGTCCACAGATGAAGGGTTAAAATGTAACACGTCCATTTGTTTACAGATGCCAAATATCCACATGAGCCAGTCTCAAAGTATGTCCATGCAACAAAGCGGCATGGGCATGGGCCACCAGGGCAGCCCTATGCAGAACGGGCCCATGCAAGGTCAGGGACCCATGCACTCGCAGAACAATCCTATGCAGCAGAACTCGATGATGTCCCAGAACGCCATGCAAAACCAGAATGGGAACGTTTCGCAGCACTCGTTCCCGTCTCTCCACAACACGTCTTCCTTCACAGGACAAACTACAGACTTCAACCTTGACTTCCTAGACAACATGCCTTCCACGGACGCCAGCAATCTCACCGCTCAGGAGCTCCTCAACTCCTTAGACAATTCGTTCTTGAACGACATCCTTTAAATTATAAATGACACAGCTATATGTGTTCATTTTAGAGTAATATAATTACTAATTGACCCACTTTAAAGTCAATTAGACTTTATCATATTCGGGTTTTGTCTACATAATGTGTTTATTATACTTTCTAAAAAATACAAATGTACGACCAATATGGAACAAATGATGACCAAAGTTATTACACAGGAATTTAACAAGGCCAGAGTGGAGTATGGCCAGTAGAACCTACTTACTTCTTACGAGTATACTGTGACCGACAGTACGCCACTTTACATTTTGGACCACATTGTTTTTGTAGACTATTTATTATGAAAAAATATCAATTTCGTAGTGTTTATAGTTTTTACTATTGTTAATAATTCCTTTGTAAATATTTTAATTTTAAAATGTTTGTAATATTATTAAGCATAAGCTAAATATACTACCGATAGTCGCAGAGTATCCACGAAACTGACATTCTATTCTTCTTATGATAATTATTGTTTAGCTGCAGAGTAGGCTAATGTATATTTATTGCAGATTTTATTGTAGTTTATAAGGTGAAAAGCACAAAAGACAATATTTTATTTACTTTAATGAATTTTATTTATGAAATCAAGTGAAATAAATGGGGCAATAGATACCGACTGCTATGTTAAAACATAGATTAAAATGGAAATATAATCGAGGTGACTAGCATATGACCGTTGAGTGACCTGTGTAAATGTACTTTATGTGGTCATTGGTGAAAAGTTACTATTCCAATAGCTTTGGAAACAACTAATTGCGTTAATAAGTGTGGCAACATTGCGATAGACAACAAACATTTCCGACATCCGCCTGTATACTAGGTTGCTATTGCGTGTTGTCCGATGCCAAACGGCTAATCACCTCGATTCGCGCATTACACAATTTTACTTTATTTACATTGTTGTCTGCTATAACTTCGCCAATGTGCGGCTTTCTTAATTTAAAAAGTTTTAGGGGCAGCGCAGACTACAGACTTTGTGTGTACATTTACCAACATGTATACACTTTCCTAAATTGAATTGCAATTTTCGCGAGAAATAACGATTGTAACTTGGAGATATGATCTATTTCATAATAATATGAGTTCCAGAATACTATGCTCGTAACAACATGAGAATTTAATTAGAAAATATGGAGAAAAGTGTACAAGTCTGCGATAAACAAAAACTATGCGAGATATTTTGTGTGATTGATGTGTCTGACGACTTTATGTTCACGATAAGGATCTACTGATGGAAAGGATCCTAAAAAGTAGTCAAACACATCAATCAAAATTTGTCGCAGAGATTTTGTCTGTTGCGTATTACAAATAGTCTGTCGTCTGCGCTGCCCCTTATTGGCCCAGCCACTGACATTAAAAAAAAAAACTAAATCAATCAATTCGAAATTTGAATTGAGCTTTATTCCACAACAAATATTTTGTTGGTGTGTCACATTTGGGCAGCCCAATTAATTTAAATAGTGCAAAATGTAAATTTTATGAAGTAAGAATATAATAAGATCATTCCTGTACCTAAGATGATTGTAGATTATACTGTGATGTCGGTCTCAATGGTCAATAGATTATAAATAGTATCAATTATTATACATAGATTATTGTTATTGTTAAGGATCTCATGGTATCATTTTAGTTCGGGGTTATGAGAGATTCTGGAATTAATAGATTGTTGGTTTCATTATAATATACTTTTTCAACGAATGTGTAGCATATTCTTTGTAAAGTGCATTTTCTTTTTATTATTTAGTATGTATTTGAGAATGCATATTCACCCATTTCGTTATTTTATAGTAGTGTAAATACCAAACTGTTGTTAAACAACTTTAGGAATTTTTGATCAATGTATACCAGCGGGTATGAAATTAATAAAAATCATTATGTAAAAACAATCCAACCCATGAAGGTTTCGCTCTCTGATATAGTTTACAGCTGTAAAACCAACTATTGTGAATGATAGCAACATTCCAGAGCCATTGTTAATAATGTTTTAACTTTAGGACCAATTTTTGAACGTTCTTTTGAAAATAATATTGCATATTGAGTGAATGTGTTTTATTTATTTTAACTCTAACTAAACTAATCGAACACATTTAAAGGTACTAACGTAAAGCCGGAGCAAGTGCTTTAGAGAACAAATTGAACGGAACAGATCCTTTACTCGTATAAAATACTAAATATTTCTGAAAATATTCAATTTATGGCACATATTTCGTACTTCACTTGTTTTTGACGGACTCTAGCAAAAACTTACTATTGTTACGAAAAAGAGCCAGCGACATTAGAAATCCTAGTTTTAGCTGATAATTCTATCACCACATGATAGAGTCAGCCTGATGCTTGTATAAATAATCAGAAAACCTTTCCAACTTCCTCTCTAAAGCATTTATCTCCGTTGCTAATTCTCATACAACCTCATTAGGTTTGTTGTGAAAAATTCTGGGGTTTCGTATTCTTGGGCTGTAGAAATTATTAGGTTGGATATATTTCGCGGTTATTGGCTCCTCATGTACGGGGCTCAGTTTGCATTCATAGATATTCTCGTTCGTGTTATTATCTAGAGATCGCATCGAGAAAGCTTGTAGTATTTGCCGGCGTCTCCGGAGCCGAATACATGAAAATACTGTGCTCAACAAGACTCCTAATTTGAAGACGGCCACGACGAATAACCCAAGCATTAAGATTAAATACTGTTGTTGGTACCAGTCTTCTAATGGTCCGAGACATCCCTGTAATTAGAGAAAAGGCTGTTTATTATTTTATGGTCAGAAGTGACGAGCGGGACTCAAACTCGCAAACACTACTACACTTCGACATAATCATCATCAGATCCTCCTCTATAAGACGAGGCTGTATGGCAATGCTTAATAACGTGATATTTAGATAAGATTAACGGTAGGTATCTTACTGGCACATATCTAAAGGAGGGATTAGGCTGTACTTCTTGGCATCGCGACGCGTTGACAGGCGCGGGGTTGAGGTACGACACGTTGTCTTCATACTGTACGCAGCAACTGAGCGGCACAGACATCCCGCGAGGACCGAGCCGTCTCAGCTGCCAGATGGACATGTCGTAGTTACGAGCGTCCGTCATACCGCAGCACTGCAACTGGAAGAGACAAGTTACAGTAATGTTACATCACTCTTATTGTTCCCCTTAGGGGTAGGTAGAGGAAAAAAATAGCAAGATATAATCAGTGTTGTACAATGACTTACGTCTGCTACATTCTTAGCAACTATTTCTATTCCACAGGCTGTGAGTAAACTTGCATGTCTAGTTTATGCTGCCAACTACTTCTTTTCCACAGGCTGTGAGTAAAGTTGTCTAGTTTATGCTGTTTAAGGTGTTTGAGGCAGTATAACGCCCCGATGAATCAACATAATGAACACAACTTACCTCGGTTTGTGCCAAGTCCACGGCCGCAGTAAAGTGTTCGAAGTCGGGTAACGCGTAGTAAGTCTGTAGAGCGCCTACCGCGCCGCCTCGGGAACTCTGCAGGCCCAGGCACCGCGGCCAAATAGCTGCTATCACTCCAGCAGCGCACTCACATAGCAACATCGCCAGCACTACCAAGAAATACTGAAAGAAAGACGTAGGTACTTTAACCGTGTCTAAACCTAATTGTAATTATTTTATTGTATTGAAGATGTGGGCCGTTGGTCACACCTGTCATTTGTAGATCTTGTCGGTCGTTACGAAGGATGGTCTCAAGTCTGAAGGCCGAAACTCGGACATTCGGTCTTACCAAGGGGTAGGTACCATGTTATTCAGTTTTTAAGGGTTGTGGAGGTCTGATACGTTGGCTACAACCGATAAGACTGCGAAGCCTCGGGAAAGGGCCCGGCAGATAATGATGATGTGCTTACATACACAAACAGGGCGGGTCCTTTTTACCATCATACATGACATGTGGTGTAGGTAGTATCTACTTACCTACTTTCCTAATTCTGTTTTAAAATCGGTTTAGTCGCTGACTCACATCCAAAACTATGTTTCGCCTTGAAGCCAACGTACTGCATATATCGGTCGGTGACCTATGTTACTCAATAGCACATTACAGTAACGATTAAAAGTACGCTAAACAGCAGCGTATTCATCATGCCCACGAGCGTTCTGTCAAGAGCGAGAGGAAGAAGAAAAAACAGGAATTGAAAGGCAAAACTTACAATACTGAGGACCGTGTAACCGGGCATGTAGGTAGCCCAGCAGCCTAGGGCTCCGGTGGCGCACAGAGCCAGCCCAGCGGCCAGGAGAGCGAGCGACAAGTAGTAGAACGGTGGATGAGTCAGTAAGTCTTCATCAGGGGCCGCCAGAAGCCGTGACAGGAGTATTCTTTTGGAGTCGCAGAGTAATAGAAACCCACATATTACTTCCACAAAACCGCATGCCTACACGAGAAATAATAGAGATGTTTGTATAGACACAGTAACTGGTTTTTTAAACACTAATTAGTATAAATAAATGACTTACAAAAAATATGGTATTGAAACATCCAAATAGCACTTTAGCACTTTCATTTTTGCACATTTTTAAACAGAACAAAACTAGATAAATATATAAAAGGCACACAAGGATCCAGTGTAATACGACACGGAGAAATGTGGTCAAAACGCTATAGTTACAACTAATAATGTGAGTATGTGAATAAACAAACGGACGATGAATAGATTCGCCGGTTTTAGGGAGATACGCTCTGGTGAACAGGTGGGGTGACTGAGTATTAAGGCATTTTTGTTTAAAATTAATGCATGAATCGCTCATGCATGCCCCGGCATTTACACTGCGGAATAACAGGTTCGTTATGGACATACTGGCTACTTTATTGCGACATCGCTCACAGCAACATTCAACTACAAATATTATGAAGACCAAAGCAAGGAGTATTTTAGGATTGTAGTAGGTAACGTCCTTTAGCCCCTGGCTGCAGGGTTTACACTCAAGGCACCCACAGGATGGTCCTGATAAGATCCTCTTAGCCATTTCGTTATTTTCTGCCTACCCCCTTGTGGGAAACGCGTGAGCTTAGATTATTTACTCTTGTAGAGTAAATAATCAAAGGGCGTGAGTTTATAAATGTAAGTATAATTAGAATAAGGGTTGAAATAAAATTCTTAAGAAACAGTTCAATGTTGTATATATATTTTATTTTATCACAAAATATTATTCGTTTATTCATTTTATCCTTATTTATATGTATAAGTAAGTATAACAGGTTTTTAAAATTCAATGTCTCTTTTCTTAAATCCACCACAGTTTACATTTGGTACACTAGTGATGTCATCTTGTTCCCGTTCTTTGGTCTCTTGAAGTTCTGAAACACCACAGTAAAGTTTAAAAAATAAAACTGGTTGCTTAACACTCCCTTTTTAATTGCCCTTAATAATTATAAAGTGCTTGGAACATTTTTGTATGAAGCGTGGCCAGATATTTTTCTGCAATTTTGATTAATTTTCAAAGTAGCAGCCACGCATAAGACCTATATAAATCGATAGCTGATATCAACACAAACAAGTTTTGTGAGCGACAAAATGTTCTAAAGTGTCACGTTTCCGAGATATGGGATATCAAAGTTTAAGTAAATTCACTGAGCATCTTCAGCACAACTTTGATTTGATGATGTTGGCAGCTATCGATTGATACACGTTGTATGCGTGTCTGAAGTTGCTATCAGTGATTGGATGTTAACTTGGATATCTCATATCTCGGAAAAGTGACACTTTAGAACGTTTTGTTTCGTACAAAACTGGTTTGCATTGATGTCAGGTATCGATTAATACACGTTTTACGCGTGACCGATTAAATCAAAATTGTACTGATGATTCCATCACTGAATGGACTTTAACTTTTATACCTCATATCTCAGAAACGTGACACTTTAGAACATTTTGCCCAATGCAAAACTTGTTTGTATTGATACCAACTATCGATTAATATAAGGCTTATGCGTGGCTGCTACTTGAAAAAAAAACCGGACAAGAGCGTGTCGGGCCACGCTCAGGGTAGGGTTCCGTAGTATCCCGTCCGTCACAATAAGTGTTCAATCCAATCCGATTTTAATAATTCTTTTTTTGTTTGAAAAAAGATACGTTCAGGATAATAAAATATGTAAACGAAGTTAAAAAAAAATGCTTGCGTATACGATTATACTACAAACTTAGTCCAGAAATTATTTTGTACAACTTTTTGTCTTTTTTGTACAAAAACTGTTGATTCCAACCAAGTCAAAATGATTATCCTAGAAAGTCTTTATAAAGTTCGACTTTTCAGATTTTTTTCATATTTTCTAAACTTATGGTTCAAAAGTTAGAGGGGACACATTGTTTTTTAATTTAAATTATTGACATTATCAAAAAATGATTCCAGTAAACCCCTATTCATTTTTAAATTCCTTTCCAACAATATATTATCACACCTTAGGGTTGAAGTTAAAAAAAAAACACTTCCCTCTTTACATAAAGGGTGTAAAACACCTCTTAACGAATACGAAAGGCACTTGTTTTCCTCGTCATTCTGATCATTTTTTTGTTCTACACTATACCTGGGAACCTTCTAGTTACGGAGATATTGGGGGTCAAAGTTACAAGATTTTGACAAGTTGTTTTTTATATACCACTTTTTATTGCATGATTATTACTTTAAATATCTCTACGACCCCCGTACTATTTGATCCATCCATCCGCACAATGTTTTGAGAGTGTTACATTGAGTTGTACCACAAAACATGATTTATAACCTCAAAAAAAAATAGTTGTTTCCCAGCAATATTTTTTGCGTTAAGTTACTTAGTTTGATATACAGAATGCTTGGTTAACGGCTTTGTGATGAGGTGAAATACACCCTGTATACCCTAATAAAACATTTTTTTTTCAAATTTTTATTTTACCTCTTTGTCGGCGTGATTAATACACATATTGGTACCAAATTGGTTTCAGCTTTATAGTGCTAACGGTCACAGAGATTAAGCGAGGACAGACAGACGGACGAACAGACAGCCATGGCGAAACTATAAGGGTTCCTAGCTGACTACGGAACCCTAAAACAACAAAAATGCGGAAAAAATCCGACCAAAAATTTCAAACCCCTTTCCAAGTAGTATCAGGGATAACTGGATTTTTTTTAATCTTACATAGTGGCAAAACGAGGCGATTGTAGGGTCAGATAGCTACGAGTTACGGCACAGGAGCTTTACAACCTGATAAAAAAAAATATGTAAGTAATTAATTTTGCAACAAATTTACTTAATTCTACCTTTTACACTATTGTGAGAGAGATGAGATCTGTACTCTACCAGTAAGAATATAAAGCTGGGTATCCATTCGAGGCAGCTTCGGGTCGAGCGGCTGCTTCGTCCTGAGGCAGATCTAATGGAGACCGTGCCGCGAGCCGAGGCTTGCCGCGACTTAAACGAAACGAGACGGCCGTGCAACGAGCCAAATTATGACGGTAAATGGCCATGCTCAAAGAGACCTCATTGTGAGCCGTGCGTTGAATGGAGACGTTTATGTATGCTCAGTACGCGGCAAAATGGATAAAGATAAATCAAAAGACTTTATTAAGTTATACGAAAACCACATACATTTCGAACATTTCGCTGACGATATATTTCCTTAATCCATCATCAATGTTTTCGTTTCTGGTGTTGCTTCCGTTCGTAGTGACTAGTTACTACTAATGCTGCAGCGACTTTACGTGTGTGAACCATTGTGGTTAATGAGAAACTGAGAAAATCGTGGCACACGTTGAGGCTTGTCGCTCAATACGTTATTATTTAGGCTCAAGTGGAGATGCATGAACTTTACGCAGCCCGCGGCACGCTCAGGATGAAGCAGCTCGTCATGAGGCTGCGCAAGTGGATACCCAGCTTAAGCAGATAATGCATTACGCTATTACTAACTCAACGAACCTGGAGGCAAATGCAGCTTCTCTATGACAAACTTCTTCCTTTTCAGTTTGAATGCCATGTCAAGACTTGGCGGCACAAAAGGCACCAGAGAGTATATAGCTGACAACTTGGTGATATGGAACAGCCCATGATAATCTTTGTACACAGGGTTCGTTTCACGACTTGAGCCAGCAAACGCTTCTATTCTGACTGCATTATCCACTGAGTATAACAGCCGTTTCATTATGTGATCATCCTGTAAAGAACACAGAACTGTAATATGTAATTATTTTGACAGAGTTCTCACGTTTTTTTTGTCAAGTTTTCAGTAATATGAGTGGGAGAAGATCAAATCAACAATGGATATACTGTGTAAAGGATGAAATCTAAAGTAATATTATAAAGAGAAAAGATTTATTTTTTGGGTTGTTTGTTTGTTACGATTTAACTCAAGAACTACTCAACCGATTTAAACAATGATTTCATCATAATAAAGCTACATCTTTACCGAGTAACATAGGTTATAAATTATATTGATATCGAGCAAATTAGCAGAGTTATCACAATTTTCGCGGACGAAGTGCTAGTAGTTTAAGGCCTACGTAGACCGGGACGGCATGGCAAGGAATTTAAATTTTAAAGAGAAATACGACCGTGGCCCGTAATTCAATGCAAATCCTTTTAGATACCACGGCATGCAACGGCATCATTTTAAAGCATAGCAATTTATGTCAAATTTCTATATCAATAGGTTTAAATGTCTATTGGTAAAAAAAAAAAATCCCTTGCCATACCTTCCCGGTCTGCGTAGGCCTTAAGAGGGTGACAACTGAGATGACACTTGAGTATGGAATAAGGACAAGACAATAGTAACTTGACATCTTTGAGTTGAACACTTACATCAAATAGATGTGCAGGAATAGTAACAAATGCAACTGCATTTGTGTCCCTCAGCATAACTCTCAGACAATACATGAACTTGATTAGATCTTGTCCATGGTTTCCACTTGCTTCGTTGTCACAGTCCATTGCCATCCACACTGGGGACCCCAGTGAGTGTATACCAATCCTTAAAATATTACTGTTCTTCTTAACACTACTTTGATATTCTTCCTTAGAAACTAATGCTTTAATACTAGACAGTAATTTGTGGTATAAACTGTTTGTGAAACCTGAAATGAGAGGAGGAAATTTTATCTTAAATGTTAGAAAATTATATATCTCGGAAACGTGACACTTTAGAACGTTTTGTTTCGTACAAAAATTGTCAGTATTGATGCCAGCTATCGATTGATACACGTGTTATGAAAGACGTTTTATGCATGTCCGATCAAAACAAAGTTATGCTGAAGATTCCATCAGTGAATGGAATTAACTTTGATAGCTCATATCTCGAAAACGTGACACTTTAGAACATTTTATCAAAGTAAAACTTGTTTGTATTGATACCAGCTATCAATTAATATAGGTTGTATGCGTGGCCGCTACTATGAAAAAATATCAAAATGGCGTTCAAACCCCTTTGTAGATTTTTGATGATTAGTAATAGAGAAGTATGGAGAATGATGATGATGAGATCTTTTACAGTTGTTACAGGTAGTCTGTGTTCCTGAGGCTGTCTTGGAACTGTCTAGCCTAGTACTAACTAGGTTGGGGAGGTCCGATAGGCAATCGCTCCATGCAAATAAATACTAGTATTACGCTGCATCTGGTTCGACTTGAAGCCAACCCAAACATAGGTGGGAAAAGGCTAGGCAGATGATGATATAATGGAAGAAAATAATAGATTTCATGCTGTGTATTGTTTTAACTATACAGGGTGGATAATATGGTAAATAGGGTAGTAAGGGAAAGTATGTTAGAGGGTCTAATACTTATCAAAAAGTTCTATTGGATCAACCCAGGATGGAATATTTTAACTTTTTGATCAGTATTAGAAACAGGATTGATTAGCATCCCAAAAAAGTTTTGTGTAACATGGTCACTTTCTTGTCTATTTTTTTTTTAAATCTGTGAACGGGATCAAAATTTCACGAAAATGGTTGAGTTACTTGCCCTTACTGCCTCGTTTACTGTATCCACCCTGTATGTAGGCTGAGTTCGACTACGATTTTTTTTTCATCATTCTCATTCAATTCTTTTATAGGTTCCAAGTGCCCACCAAGTATTTCGGGAAATTACCAAGCAGTTGGTTGAATCTTCATGTGACCAAAGGACAGGCCTATTTATGGTTAAAGAATCAGCATTAAAATTTGCATTAGCATGGATGGCAATGGTCACTTTTCCTGTTGACAGCAATGTGGATGATTTTTTTCAATGCCCTGTCATCCTTTTTGATACTACATATTTATTATTACTATTATAGAGTTACTGTGTAAAGAATTAGTTCATGATTCTTCATCAATTAGGTTTTACACCTAATTATAACTATAAAATACAATATCTTACCATTGACTGTCTCACTGTCCATATCCAATTTACAATACTCAATATTGCAGCTCTCAATAGTGTTGGCATCAATATGTTTGCTTAGATCAAAATGGTGTCCAAAACTAGTGTTGCTACCAAATGATGACTCCACCTGACTGAGACCTTCATATCTCCATGCTATCTTCATCTTATCTACATCACTAGCTGTTGTTGTGACCTCATCATCTTGAGGAATTATGGTAGGAAGAGGTAATTCCTTTGACTGAAAATTTATTAAAGGGGATAGAGTTAGTTCAAGTATTTTAAAAATATTTGTTGAATCAGTTGGTTTGTTTGTACTGTGACAGTGTATGTGAAATAATAATAAAATAGAAATCGGGAGAGGTCATCGTACTTATCAGTAGGATGACTAAATATGTATAATATAGAATATATTTTAAAAGCCTTTAATAAACCTGTCAAGTTTAATTGTTGTTCTTGTTTGGTTCCCCGGGGGGCAAACAGGCAATATCAAATTTTTAATGTTTAATAAGTGCACTTACAATATCAACTGGATTTTCATCTGCAGATGCAATCAATAGATCATGCTTGCAAGCTACTCCTTCAGATAAAAAATACTTCAAAAGAATTCTGCTGTAGTTAGCCAGGACATCTTCCTCTGAAAATAAATCAATTCATTACATCCTCAAGACGGATGAAAGATGAAACATTTTTAATTTAAAAAAGTAAAATAAAGAAGAACATACCAACAGCAAAAATACTTCCTGCTGGTAAACCACCACCTGCAAAATTCGAAAAAAATATTTATCAATTATTGATCTGATGTTGATAATACAATAAGCAATATGGTGGAAAGAGCTTTCCCTTTGGGGTAAGTAAAATGATAGTATAATTTGATTGACACATTGGCATCAATTTTAGGTTATATTTACAAAAGAATTTTCAAGCTATGTAGATCTTAATTATTACATTTAAATACTTCACCTTCTAGTTATTAACGCATCCGAACAAATATTGCTTACCAATGATATGGTCCAGCGAAGGAATACCAGATGATACTATCGGTAAGCTGTTTTTCACCTTGGTGCCACTAATAGTGACGCGTGAATCACTAGTTTTATGAAAACTACTCATATTGAAGCAGTTTAGATTTCTTCACTTCTATGAAGCTACTACGCTCACATAACCCAAAGAATAAGATTTTTTGTACGACTGATCTATCTATTTTCACTTTGTTGACGAAATTAAAATGTCAGTGTCTGTCTGTCGCTGTCAGTTCTGCTGTCACATTCTTGACAGGTAATTTGTGTTGCCATTTAATTTGTAGGAGGTCGTCACAGATAGACAATCGAAACTTTGCTCTCAAATTACAAGTTCAAGATGGAGACAGGAATATAAAATATATCAAATAAGCTTTTTATGGTTGATAGATCGGGGCCTTCCTTTGTTCCTTAGTGTACACGAGTAAGCGCAACTGGCACACGTCTCGCTCTGAATGCTTCCTAAACCATTAATGTCACTCGTAGTTAGTTACCAGTTATTTCTAGTTTCTAGCAATTTCAAATGCCGAGTGTGTAGAGCCGGCTTTAAACATGGTGACATAATTTCAAAAACCGTAAATGTCAAAATTATCTAAATTTAATCTGTGGTAGTTCTTTTTGTTGAGCCGTGCCGTGTCATAAACTGCTTGTGGCACATGCATTTTTTAATAATATCTCTTCCAGAGAAAGAATTCAATTGAATTAAAAGGAGCACACGTAATTTGCAAGATTCAAAATGCAGGGCCCCGCAGTTTTTATGGATATATCTCTCGAAGATCAAGTAAGTTAACGTCAACATAACCTAGTCGTCGAGTCGGGGAAAGTGTAAATTTGTTTTAACTAAGAATCGTAAATTACTGTCGATGCTTTCAGGCACTAGAACTTAGGAAATACTTCAAGAGCCTCGGTGCAGAGATAGCAGAAGAGAAGTCGCCTAAGGGAATTGAGGACGACTTACACAAAATAGTGGGAGTCTGTGATGTTTGTTTCAAGGAACCGAATGAAGCCGAGATCGAAGCTATACTCAACAGTATTGTCTCCATCATGGTCTCTGTAAGTAGCTTTAATTAATCAGTATTCGTAAAGCCTGCCGTTTTCAAACTTTCAAAGTATTAACCACTCAACTTCTTGAAATACAATAAAAACAAATCTGTGATCCAAGTTTAAATTTAATCGTCTTGCAAACTATTGGTTCGGATTTGTCTGATTTTTTAAAAATAAACTATTAAAATGAAGTATTATAATTGTGTGAATTTTATTTCAGATTCCACTGGAGAGGGGTGAAAACTTGATTTTAGCTTTCAGTCAAAGGCTCACAAAGGCACCAGGGCCCAAACTTGGCATGGTTGTGGTACAGTCGTAAGTTTATGTTAAATTTCTTTTTCTACAACATTTGCCCACCCAATGCTGAGTGTAGATCTCTTCTAAGTCTCTCTACTTTTGTTGGTTTTGTTTCGTAAGTTTTTTTTCATCACTGTAATACCTTATATTTGTATTGTACAAGCAAAGAGAGGCCTATAACCAGCAGGTGATGACCTAATGATGACCTTATCCCAATTTAATTATATGAACCCATAAATTAGTACCTATGCCTATGTAGCCTAGATTAGTTTTCTTTAAAAAAAATAATTATCAATTACAAAACAATGATTCAAGACAAGTCTGTATTGACTAATCTGGTAGCTTGGACTTTTGTGGCAGTTGTTAAGAAGAAACATTACAGTTATTTAACTGTGTCATTTCAATATTACAGATTGTGGCGTCTATACAACAACTTGGAGGCAAATTCCCCCCTGCGTTACCATGTGTACTACCATGTGGTCGAGCTGGCAGCCCGCGTTGGCGCCATTCGCGAGGTGTTCACCAGTGTCGAGCAGCTCAGGAAAGAGTTCTCTGGCTGCCCACCCACTAACGAACAAATGCAGAAACTGTACAGAGTCTTGCACCAGGTTTTAAAAGATCAAAACAGGTAATATCTTATTATTAATTTTAAATAATTATCAACTATCAATTACATTCATTACGGTTTTGATACTTACACATACTGGTAATTCTGGCTCTGGGTGCTTAATAAAAGAAATTGTTATGGAACCACTTGCCAAATGTTAGTTTCTAGTACTATCGCATTTCCAACTCGTAAGCTAAAATGTTTTCTAATCAGATACTCAAAATACGAAAGATATCCCAAACTTTAAATTCTAATATGAAGAAATTTTATCTAGTTAGTGTCATTTCCAATCCAACAAGATTTTGTTATTTACTAAGAAAATTATATTGATTTCAGCGAACTGGCCTCAAAGGTTATGATTGAACTTCTGGGCACATACACTGATGAGAATGCCTCGTACGCCAGAGAAGACGCCATCAAATGTATCTCCACGGCACTGGCTGATCCCATTACATTCCTACTGGATCCCCTGCTGTCCCTCAAACCTGTAAGATTCCTTGAAGGTGAACTGATCCATGACCTGCTCACCATTTTCGTATCAGAGAAACTGTCCAGCTATCAGACCTTTTACCAGAATCACAAAGAATTCGTTCATTCTCAAGGTATGTGTTTTACTTAATTCTTTTAACATACTTTCCCTCTCTTTGTTTCTCTTTTTGTTCTTTTGAAATATACTTATTGGATAATGACACTAATTTGATATGTGCCCTAATTTCAGGTCTAGACCATGATCAAAATGTAAAGAAAATGAGGATACTGACCTTCATGCAAATGGCTGAGGTCAACCCTGAACTCACTTATGATGAGATTATATCAGAACTACAAATTGAAGAACAAGATGTTGAAGCTTTCATCATTGAAGGTAACATTCAAATATTCTAATATTAACAAGGTACCAATACTGCCTATGGACTTGAGATATTGTGTTATCAATGAGGCATAAATTATATGATCAACAGATAAAGGCGCAATTGTTTCCTTACTTTAAAAAGTAAAAGAATATATAAAACTAGCTCTGCCTGCGGTTTTGCCCGCGTGGATGTCGGTTATCGCGACCAAAAGTATTCATGAAATATTTGATCCCATTCCAACAATTATCATTATATTTTAGCCAATGTATATGTCACCGTAAAATTGTCAAATATAATATCTCTAGCGATATTGTAAAAACCTGAAATATTGTCAAATGAACACTTACAACAAAACGCATTATTTTTCGTGAAATGCATGCGATGGTAGTCAACTCACGCGGTGTGGAGGGAAGGAGGGGTCCCCCTTGCCCAGTGGTACAACTCTCATGAAAAGATATTGTACCATTCCTGAGAAATACCTATTATTATAACCTGAAACCTTAAAACACTTTATATTCCCCTAAAACGCGTAGTCGACGGAGCCCCGCTTCGGGACCCCCCTATTTCCGAGTGCAGGGTTTAAACTTTAAACCCTGCACTCGGAAACCAACCAACCTCTAACCTAACAGGGGGGTGCAAGTCCCGATTATGGGGGCAGAGATACTTCCGTATGTTCAGTTGACAATAATTCGAGATATTACAATATCGCTAGAGAGAAACACGTTATATTGTAATATAACGTGTTTGACAATTTTATGGTGACATATACAAAAACTTGACAAGTTATATACTAAAACCTTCCTCGAGAACCACTCTATCGAATGCTGAAAACAGCATGAAAATCGGTGCAGTCGTTTTTTATCGAGAACAGACAGACAGACGCAGTGGATGACTTTGTTTTATATCATGCCCAAGCCCCCAGCATTAACTGATACTTCTTTCTTTATTATTTTCTGTAAAAGGGGTCAAGTAATGCAGGGATATGACTATATCTCTTCTCTGTTCTAAATTCACTCCCATTTCTCTTCCAGTACTGAAAACTAAGCTGGTCCGTGCTCGCATGGACCAGGCGGAGCGGTCGGTGCGCGTGTCGAGCACGATGCACCGCACGTTCGGGCGCGCGCAGTGGCAGCAACTGCGTGACGTTCTCCTCGCGTGGCGCGGCAACGTACACTCTGCACACGAAGCCATGAAATCCGTCGCCGCCGCGCAAATCGAATACGCAACGCAAAACCAGAAAGCATAAGAGTTGTTTGCTGCAGATTTTTACATAAATTGTGACCTGTTGATGCCTGGATTTGCTCTTGAGCAAACTACAAAGCCTTTGCTTGGTAACTTGTCTAACCCAAAATCAAATAGTAATAACAAAAGCGTGCCAACCTGTTTTTTTTTTAATTATTGCAAGAGGGTACTGATATGCAACACCGATTATTTTATTATAATCGATTTAATTAATCACTGTCTCATAATCGTAATTTATTCATGTATGAAGCGCGAGCAAGTTCTAGGCACCAATCAATTTAAAAATATTTGAAAGGTAACATACATCTACATCTATTCTCCATTTGGACTGTATTTGCACTTGTGTGGTTACACTTTATGTAACAATCTGCGGATTGTAGCCATTTTGTATTAATATACGATATAAATACCCAAAAGTATTTGTTTTTTTTCAACAACGCTTACAGGACTACCTAACCATGTGATCAGAAACACGTATTTTCCTCATCCTCAATAGTGTCACCAAACGAAGCTATTTGTAGGGAAATATTTGTATGCATATCTGGACATGGATTGAGACCACTCTTTGGATGACTCGAATAAATGGAATTATGAAGTCCGAAAGCAAGAGATTGTCAAGATGATTTCTGATGACATTATTTTATGATCACAGAGCATAAATGGTGCAATAAATATAGCATCTTTTTTATGATCTCTGTGGATGACACACAACTGTCATCAAGTAGAAATTTTAGCGCAAAAATCTTACACAAACAATTCATGGATTTGGATTTCGGTGATGGACACAGACAGGATGGGTGCTTCCGAAACGTGTTCCGTTCCTTCGTGTGCATGGCTCTTACTATCTTACTCGGGTTGCATGTGTACGCGTATCTCTGGGGACCCTCTCAAGATACCCTGGACGGAGACTTCTCTGACATCAAATACGTTGTCATGCAGCTTACTAAAGGATTGTCAGAGGTGGCTATACAATTTATTGTTGTTCCCGCTAAAACCTACTAAAATATCGGTAGACATTAGAAACTGTAGGGACCAGTTTCAGTGTCCTAAATGTTCGTATGCCTCACTTTCCTAGATAAATGACAGAAAACATAGTAAACTATACATTACATTTTGTACCCCATCCCATGGTACAATAATATACTTCGCCCCATCCGATCCTTCACATTTGCTTATAGTTCATATTCAACAATAGAGATGGGGTTGTATGCTGCTACGCGCTACGGAATTATCCGTAGTCCAGACTACGAAGTGCTACGGATTTAGTCGCATTAGGGCGTCAAATTTAAGTAGATGGCGTTAGTTGTTTCAGGAAAGACAAGGTATGTAGAAGTTTTATGAAGTTTTTAGGCGGGACTTGAATGACGCCAATAAGTACTTCTTCGCTTGATATAGTTAAGTATATACAGAGCCTCAGACTATTGCATGTGCATTCTCTTTCGAATTAGAGTGGGAGGAAGGCTCTACATTTCGGTGGGTTTAGTTAAATAAGTACTTAGCTATAGTCACAGTCTAATGTTTAACTAAGACATAATGTGTACCTACATTGTGTAAACAAGGTATCCGCCGGGCTACAATTGAAGAGATGTGGATCAATCAAGTTTCTATTACCATCTTTGCCATTATTATCTTTATTACCAGTGGGTCTGGTCTTGAATATATGGCTTTTGTTGGACAGTCAAAAATGTTCCAAATTGACAGGGCAGCTAGAGCAACCGCAACATAAAACTATATATTCAAGCTTGATTATGATGTTATTCCTTATGACACATTGATAAATTATGTGGTGGTAATTCACAAGAATTATGAGTTCAACAGTATTGATCGACTCCTTGGTTAGTGGGACAAATTTCATAAATAAATTGATAGGGATGTCGCATTAAAGATGCATATTAAATTTTAGGGAGCAGTGGTGGCCCAGTTTTAACGGTCCCGACTCACGAGTTGCTCTCAAAACATCGTGAGGAAATCAGCAGCAGTGGGTCCTGTATAGGCTGAATGTGATAAAGATGAAATGTTATATTTTTAAGCAGCCATGGTTGAAGATTTGTCTTACATTCTTCGCCCTCTGAATGTTACATCCATGGGACTTTATTTTGAAACATTATCTAGTAGGGTAGACTGGGTACGGTTGAAACAAAGGACGGTTGAAACAGAGCAAATATCTCGTAAACGGTTACGCGGGGAGTGAGGGCGGCAAGGGGAAAACGAAGCGGACGGCAGTTCCGAACGCGAATATAGTAGCGCGCCGCTCCCCGCGCGTTGTTGTTGTGTGCAGGACGCCATATTGTTTTTTATTACCCAAAAGTAAGTATTTTTCTTCTGACATTAACGCTTATATTATCTGTTCTCTGTAAGTGAATGTATTGAGTGTGTGTTTGTGATTATTATGAAGCTTGTAGAATAAGGGATAGTGACTATTTTTACTGTGTTATTATTACTGTCGTAACTATAAAGTATATTCTACCAAAAGTGGTGTTGGGGACGGTTGAAACATTTTTTGTGGGTACGGTTGAAACAAAATGTTTATTTTTTGTAGATGCCGAGAGTTCGAGTGAGGAAGACTTCCAGAGGAGAAATTAACTTGTCGAGCTATAGTAATGCATATGAGGAGGTAAAAGCTGGAGATTCACTACGTAAAGTAGTGGTCTTAGCTACGTTTGCCACAATTGCGAATCTGAATACTCTGATTAATCTCTAAGCTCTGTTTTCTTTGTTATTTCTTTCTTATTTATGTTTATTTGATTTAAGAAGTGTTTTCTTTAGTTTATTTGGAATGTTTATTTGATTAAAAAAAGGTTTTTATTTAGTTTATTCAAAATGTGTAAATGTGTAATTCTTTAATTGTTTACTACTCGTTAAAGGCAGATGAAACCTTGAAGACTGATTAATGTTGTTATGTGGTGCCTTAATTAGTTTCAATGATAAATAATACATGCTTCCTTAGTATTTATTGTATTATTTGTATGTGTTTCAACTGACCCCAATCGCTGTTTCAACCGCCCTGGCATGGGGACGGTTGCAACAAATCCGTTTTTTTTTTAAATTTCATATATTTCTAAAAAATAATAACCCGGGAACTATAATAATACAGCCATATCGTAGCCAAAACTTCACTTTTGAATTTGATGTATCATAATCGTCACTCGGTTTATAAATAACAAAATTATAAACGATATTAGCTAAATTGTTTCAACCGTACCCAGTTTACCCTACCTAGGTATTGAACTGGAGGTGTATTAGCTTAGGGGTAGGTATATAGGAGGAAGAGGATAGAACACTGCATTAATAATGGCAGATTCTCCGACCCGACGGTTGTTTTATGTAATCAGTAACTTTAGGTAATATCGCGATTTAGGATTTTGAGGTTAGTTCTTCATTTGTGTTATAGATGGCGCTAGCGTGCTTTTTTCAACTTATTATTTAACAGGCGCAGGCGTCATACAATGTTATGTTTTACAGGTGAATCGCAAGCACGAGCACCTGCAGGGCGAGATGGAGCGCATCTCGTCGGTGTTGCCGCAAGTGGCTGCGGCGGCTGGCCGCGCCAAGGAAGCCCTCGTCGACCCCGTTATGCGTATGCGCAACAACCGGCAGATTGGCGACGCAGCTGATTATGATAGACAGGTTAGTGATGTGCAATTCATTGTTCCTATCGACTCTCAGCACTATTTTCTTGTACCTACTTATTTTTTTTTATTCAATAGATAACTTTAATGGCATAATAGGGTAGACGACAAAAAATATAATTAGTCCGTCAGTTAGATTGACAAAAAATATTTGACTCGTTTTTTTCTTTTGTTATTTAAATCAAAATTGACGGAGATACTACGACGTTTTTAATATTCTCAAAACGCCACGCCTAGGTATAACTTTTTGAGCGTAGATACCGACGTCACGAGCCCCCACTCCTGAGTTTTGATGCGTTTTGTCTGTGTCAATATTTATTGATTTACAAGAACAAAAAATACGCATCCATTATTTTGCAATAGTTACTCTAACTGACGGATTAAATAGATTTGTATTTTTTTTATACTGTCATGCCAATTGAAATAAGGCGGGCCGGACACCAGGGGGTCGTGATTCATTTTATTGAACAAAATTAAAAATTCTTAAAATGGACTTGATGGTAATGGCAACAAAGACCATTTTAGGAATTTAATTTTTTTAACGTGGTTCATTTACGATTCTGCTAAAGTGGCTATTTTAGACCCCCAGAGCAGCACGAGACAAATGTTTTAGAGTCCCCGCAGACTGCAGACTTTCTATCGGCCAATAGTTCAGTGGACCTTGATTTTCAGAATGTATGGGGGTATTATTTGTTTTGTAAATTGATTTATTTGGCTTCTCTTTTATGCCTACAAATTACAAGAAACCACGGCAGCAACTTGTAGCAGTAAAATTAGGCGATCGTCCAACCAAACAAAGTGTTTGAACGTCTCATTCTGTGGGGTGGTTTAACATCTTTTAGCTGATTGATACAAAAACTATGTATTGAGCTTACATTCATTAACTAAATTCGTTATTCAGTACAATACAAAACTAAACTATTTTATAACACCTCTTCTTAAGATACAGGTTTCCAGTCGGCAAGTTACCCCTTAAAACATGTGCTGTTATAACCCCGTCGGATAGCCACTTTGTTTGTGTCTGCTACATCTTTGTCAATCATCTCCTCATATTTTACTAACACACGTTTCCGTTTTCGTTTGCTTCTGAACTTTATCATCCCTTATTCTAATCTTCATCTGCCTAGCCTATTCCCAACTGTTTTGAGATCGATTTCTAGTCTAACCGGATGTATCCTATATACAGGGTGTATTTCACCTCATCACAAAGCCGTTAACCAAGCATTCTGTATATCAAACTAAGTAACTTTACGCAAAAAATATTGCTGGGAAACAACTTTTTTTTTTGAGGTTATAAATCATGTTTTGTGGTAGAACTCAATGTAACGCTCTTAAATTATTGTGCTGATGGATGGATTGAATAGTACGGGGGTCGTAGAGATATTTAAAGTAAAAATCATGCGATAAAAAGTGGTATTTAAAAAAAAACTTGTCAAAATCTTGCAACTTTGACCCCCTATATCTCGGTAACTAGAAGGTTCCCAGGTATAGTGTAGAACAAAAAAATGATCAGAATGACGAGGAGAACAAGTGCCTCTCGTATTCGTTAAGAGGTGTTTTACACCCTATATAATACTAATAATTTACATCAAGCGACTGTCTATCGGACCTTCTAAAGACTAAACCTAGTTACTGGTTGAGTCATGATAAACCTGCATGGACGCGGTTTTTGCATGACACACAGAATCGCAAAGGTGTCTTTTTGAATCGAAAACTAAATCGATCCGAAAGAACTTTAAAAATACTCATGTCAGAAATACACAGTCTTATTTGAGCAATTACAAAGCAGGTGTAAAACAAAGTCGCTTTTCGTGTCTGTGTGCTGCTGAGCAATCATTATAAAAAAAAATCTTTGTATATTATATCAACTTAGCATGTTTGAATATATATTATATGTCACCGTAAAATTGTCAAACACGTTATATTGTAATCTCTCTAGCGATATTGTGAAACGAACGAATGAACAATTTTACGGTGACATTTACAAATATATGCCATATACTTCAATTACACCCGTCCGAGAAGGGCCGGGTCGAATAGATTGAAACAATGATTGAAATATTTAATAATTGAAAATGGCTCATAGAAGAGCATCTCTACGCAAGTCTCACGTGTATCTATATCACTTTAGCACAGTAAATTGGATAACGACGTCGTCGTATCTTCCAATCATATTAAATTGAAAGATTAAAAGTAAAATGTGATGCACTCTAGATATAAATATGAGTGTGGAGCCCTGTTCTTGTTGACAGTTAGCAGACTACGCGCTGGAGTCCGCTGGTGCAAGAGTGTTGGACACGGGAGAAAGCGTAGAGCACGTCATTTACGAGTCATCAGTGGGCTGGGCGCTCCATATGCTGACCTCATTGGTGTGCCGCGAGTGCCTCGGCGCCCGAGCCATGATCCGGCCGGGGACCCTGCCCGGAGAGTGTTGGGCCTTCAAGGGGCCTAGGGGAGAAGCCACCATACGACTGCTGGGCACCGTTAGGATCACCAGCATCAGTATTGAACACATACCGCCGCATATTTCACCGACGAGGTAATTCTCTTCTAAAGATCATGAGTTTCAAATTAATTAAATTGTGAGCCTAACATAAATATCGTTATGGAAAAATACTGTTATTTTCATTAACTTTGTAACGTGATCTAGACTACGCAATTTTCAAAGCTTATGCAAATGTCCCAACCATTTTGAGCCATTTTGTAACTCATAATTTTTTTCACAGGGAGATATCGTCCGCTCCGCGTCTCTTCCAGGTCGATGGTCTAGAGAGCCGCTACGACGTATACCCTCACGACTACGGCAGCTTCGAGTACGATAAAGACGGCAAACCTATCCAGTACTTCGAAGTTCAGTTCCCGTCCACAAAGGGGTTTAATCTCGTGAGGGTCAGGGTACTGTCGAACTGGGGACACCCAGTTTACACGTGCGTGTACCGAGTGAGGGTTCATGGGGAACTGGTGAACCACCCCAGGGCGGTGCCTGATGATGGCGATGCTAGGATAGAGAATGAATAAATTCAGGTTACTAAGGCGACATTACAGTGTGATAAAGGTTTAGGTGTGATAAAGATAATCAAAATGAAAATGATTCATTATAAAAGTACTTCAGTTTGTGTGTTTTGGGCCAATTCTTAGTCTGTAAAATATAGCCGGGCCGTTGTTAGCTCAAGCTTGTTAGGTGATTATGTTATTATTGTGATATGAATTGATCATGAATTATATTATTTTATATGCCTCAGAGAACTTAGTTTTTAGTATATAACTGGATAAAAATAACATGTAGTTATGTATATCATTTGAGAGCTTTTGTGGTAATTAAATAAATATTTAGCGTTGTGTGTCATTTATATTAAGATATATTGTCATATAAAATAAACCGTTCTTTATAATTCGTTTCTTTTATTACAAGATAGAAACTAATATATTTTTCATTTCTCATACTCGGAAAGTAGTGTTTGTTTGGTCCGAATAGCTGGTGGAAAAGTGCCGAGTCTTTCCCGCCCAAAGGCGACCTTTGAAAGACTCACAGGAATTGCTTCCCTCTCTAGGGTGGGAATAAATTTTCAAATAGAACTAAATTTGGTCAGGTCAATGGCTGCAGAAAATCTATGATTGAAAAGCTGCGGTCTTAAGAGTGTATAAACAGCCTGTGTGAATAAAAACAAAAACTAAGCGGGTCCGCCCACGACAGTGTCGCGGTGTGTTCCACATTTAAATTGAATAAATAAATTGATGGGTTATTAACTCTGTAAGCTGTATCGAAATTTGGGTTTTTTTCCAATATCTTATTAAAAATGAGTTCAAGTGATTCTGAAATGCTGACCCCCAATTACAGTTGTCGAAATCTTTTGCCAGAAATTAAAAAATACACACAATGACTTTATTAAGTGGCGAGCAGATAAGAAAATAAATCAACTATTTAAGAAGAAGAAGAATGCTTCACTCGGGTGAAAGACATCAAATCCTACCCGGACTATAGCCGCCCTCGCTGCACTCGGGCGTTTTCATACCTCGTATGGAAATTGATTCCTTTCGACCCTCGTGCAACAATCTACTATTCTACATAGAAATGATACAGGCAGCCAATTTTTTGTCGCAAAATCCAACATTGAAGCCATTATTGCCAGGTGGCTACCCGGTTATATCTATTGTGTGTTGCACAAAACGAGAGAAAGGCGAAACCAAGCATAGATGTTAATCTGGGTGTCCGGCAGCCGAATGCTATAAAACGCATGCTTTGTTGGTGGACAATGGCACAAAGTACATAAATTAAAGTGAGCAAAGTGATCATGAGCCCCCGCCGCGCATGCGCTAATGGGTTGACCGGGACAGCTTCGCTTTGTGCCAGCTAGCTGCGCCGGCGCAGTGCATTGTTGACGGACAGTTTATTTAATTTATTGTAGCAAAAGGATAGTTTGCTGCTCTTTATAGTACCTGCAGAAATATGACATTTTTTATTTTGGTGAATTGAAAATATTTTTTCATCCCCCCATCTCGGAAAGAGTAATTTTGCTCTTCGATATCTGAGTGCAAAAGCCGTTTTTATCGTCATGAGGGTAAAGTAAATTTGAATTTAGAACATCGTGTGCACTAAGCATGTGAATTCAAAACATCATTAAACCTATTTTTTTTTTATTTGTTGAGAACTCAGACTCGGTTCCTTCTTGGTGTACTTTTTTAATATGTTTTGCGCGCGCCATTATCTTTTCACGTCATATTGTTAACACCTTAGGTTAAAAACAAGGAATCCAACTTCCTAAAATGACCACTCATAATCTAGCGACGAGGAAGTTTATTTGACGCCAACAGAATTAACTGAATTTGTTAATAATGCATAATTTTTTTTTGCGTTTATTCATTTCCTCGCTGAGGTGGGATGAAAAGTTAGGTGTTGCACTCGAGTGCAAAGATTTTTCACCTCGAGCTCTTTTGATTCCCTCGCTAACGCTCAAGATTCTAAGTTTTGAATGAAATTTTGAAATTTTGAATTTTAGAATCTTTCGCTTGCTCAGTCATCAAAATTGAGCACGCGGTTAAAAATCAACTTTGCACTCTTGTATAACAAATAACTATTTCATCCCCCCATCTCGGAAAGAGTATTTTTGCTCTTCGATATCTGAGTGCAAAAGCCGTTTTTATCGTCATGGTAAAGTAAATTTGAATTTAGAACATCGTGTGCACTAAGCATGTGAATTCAAAACATCATTAAACCTATTTACTTCTACCTCTATGGTGCCGAATTTATCATATTTTTTTTTTTAATTTGTTGAGAACTCAGACTCGGAACCTTCTTGGTGTACTTTTTTTAATATGTTTTGCGCGCGCCATTTTCTTTTCACGTCATATTGTTAACACCTTAGGTTAAAAACAAGGAATCCAACTTCCTAAAATGACCACTCATAATCTAGCGACGAGGAAGTTTATTTGACGCCAACAGAATTAACAGAATTTGTTAATAATGCGCTTTTTTTGCGTTTATTCATTTCCTCGCTGAGGTGGGATGAAAAGTTACGTGTTGCACTCGAGTGCAAAGATTTTTCACCTCGAGCTCTTTTGATTCCCTCGCTAACGCTCAAGATTCTAAGTTTTGAATCACTCGCTTCGCTCGTGACTCAATTTTAGAATCTTTCGCTTGCTCAGTCATCAAAATTGAGCACGCGGTTAAAAATCAACTTTGCACTCTTGTATAACAAATAACTATTTTCACCTCAGCACCTCAAACAAGCAGGTTTTGCTGTTCACAGATAGTGAGCCAAATTCGATTTTACTGCGAGCGTGAGACAAAGCAACTTTTTAATAATTTTTTTGAATACCGAGAACTGTTCAAGTCTACTCACAAAATTCTATAAATTTCAACTTCACTTTGTTCTGTCAGTTTCACTTCGATACTTGACAATTTTACAATTATTGTTATTTGACAATTTTAGTATTTGACAATTTTACGGTGACATATACATATAATGAAATCGTAGGAAAGTCAAAACTGTACATTGAACCATTGAACATTTTTAAAAATAATACTTGGGGCGTGATCTACAAACGATAGAATTTTTGTCTGTTTGTCTGTATGTATGTCCGGGCTAAACTCAGAGAGTATTGCATGGATTTGCTTCAAATTTTGTATGAATATTACTAAGAGGTCGGGTCAACATATAGGCTACATATTATTACGCTATCACCTACGGGGGAGGAGCTGTGAATCTTTATGACTGACTGGGTGATATATCAACGCACAGCCCAAACCACTGGGTTTATAGATTCCAAATATGGCAAGTAGGTTCCTTATGTAGTCTGGGGGTGCATTAAGAAAGGATTTTTCAAAATTCACCCTCTAAGGGGGTGAAACGGGGCTCCAAAGTTTGTATGGGGAAACCAGATTAGTTAGACTATTTCATTCGAAACTTCGCAGTAGCACTTCAATTGAAAAAAGAGTGGAAACAGGTTTTTTCAAAAGTCAACCCCTAAGAGGGGGAAATGAAGTGACAAAGTCCAAAAATCAATGCACAGCCCAAACTGCTATGTCAACAGATTCTAAAATTGGCAAGCAGGTTCCTTATGTGGTCTAAGCTAGGGGTGCACTAAGAAAGAACTTTTTTAAATTCATCCTTTAATGGGGTGAAACGGGGCTCCAAAGTTTGTATGGGGAAACAAGATTAGTTAGACTATTTCATTCGAAACTTCAGAAGAGTACTCCTATTTATAAATTAGGAGAAACGGGTTTCAGGTTTTTTTCGTAATTCATACCCCAAGAGGGGGAAACGGGGTAACCAAGTCTAAAAATCAATGCACAGCCCAAACCGCTGGGTCTACAGATTCTGAAATTGGCAAATAGGTTTCCTATGTAGTCTTGGGGTGCAGTTAGAAATAATTTACAAAATTCGTCCTCCAAAGGGATGAAACGGGGCTCCAAAGTTTGAATGGGGAAAAAAGATTAGTTAGCATATTTTATTTGAAACTTAACAGGAGTACTCCTATCGATAAATTAACATTTGTTTTAGTTTTAATCAGAATTAAACCCTTAATATGGAGAAATGGTGTGACAAAGTCTGAAAATCAACATGGGTGTTGTTTGTATTGTGTGTCGGGTTGGGTGTATTACAAAACCAATGATTTTAAGATTTAATGTGGCGGACCTGAAATTCCATCATCCCCATTTGGGTTGCAATGGGGTTGGAATGAAAAATTAAAAATCATTATGGGTGTCGCTTCCGAGATTATCAGGGGTGCTGATTACGAATATGGTATTTATTATTACATACAGAAGATGGCGGATTCGACTTCTGTACAGGGTTATTGGGGTATCAGGACAAATGCGCAACTTAATGGCAACTAAGGTTTACTCTGTAGAGTCAACATAACATCATCATAGTTGAATAAATAAATAAATCAACATCATCATCATATTCGGTAGGTCAGAAAACAGTCGTAGGCTACTTTTATATACCCCTACATGACAAAGGTGGTTCACGCGGACGAAGTCGCGGGCAACAGCTAGTAATAATAATAAATAAATATGAGTGCGTCCAGCGACGAAGTTGCTATTTAACACCCGAAGAATTGAAACATAATATTCAATTCAATTCAATTCAATTCATTTATTCTCTCTTCACAATACTGGTTCTTAAAGATTAACAATGTTTTTTATAAGGTTATATTCCACCATTGGAAGAGACTGGTGCCTGAAGTAGGCTTTCGAAGAAGCCTGTGTTACAGGTCACCAGGGCCCCCCACAGCAAAACAATATCGTAATAGATTTAAAGACGATCATTGTGAAACATCATTCATGGTACCAATAAGAGCACAAAGAGACAATCAGTATAAAAAGGTTAAAAATAATAACATATAGTAAACAAAGGCAAAATAAAAAATATAAAAAATGGAGAACTAATGGTTTGCACGAGAGTATAGTGTCATGTAAGAGTATGAATGAATGTAGAAGTGTGAGAATGTATGTTGCAGTGAATGAATGTGTGTTGGAGTGTACAGGAGCGAGTATGAGATATAAAACAGCCACGGGAGAAAGAAGGATAGACTTTATAAAAGGGGGAAGAAAATCTACTTGGAAATTGTCAAAAGGTTCTCAGTGTTTTGGTAGTCAAGCGTTTTAAGAAAAATTTTAACTGTTTTTTGACAATAAGAGGTGGTTTTAGGATATAGATTAAGAGTGACATTTAGTTTGTTGTACAGAAATTGACCAAGAAAGCAAAAAAATCTCTGGGGTAGTGAAGATTTGAACTGTAATGACGGACAGATTCTTCGCCTTAATATTCAAAGAACTTACGGTATTACATTAAATATCCGTGATTTTCTTTAGTTTTTACGAGCATCCCATATTAAGTGTAGTGAAAAATCGTGAAAATCTAAATTTCCTGCCTGAAAAGTCTCGCGGTAAATATCTGTACATTATTTATATCTCACTATGTTGTTAGTAGCATATTGTAGTTGTGTGTATGTAGTTAAATTAACGGTTTTGTATGTATGTTTTGTATTGTTTAGGTATATACCTTTCGCTGCTGAGGTGAAAAGTTGCATGTGTTACACGAGACCAAAGTTATTTGCATCTCGTGTCTTTGAATCCCTCGCTACGCTCAGGACCAGGTTAGGTCCTAGAATCAACTTCGCTTACTCGTGATTCAAAATCAACACTCGCAGCAAAAACCCACTTTGCTCTCTTGTTGCACAAATAACTATTTTCAGTCACACTAACTTTGGGTAGAAAAAGAGACATTGCTGTGGTAATGACATTTGTGGGAAAATTCTGACTACTTACAACATTTATGTACTAGGATATTCGTAGGTGGGAAGGATATTCAGAAATTTCTGAGTAGCAGCCATGGAGCCTGGATTGATGGCAATAGGCGAAATGTGGGTGTACTATCAAATAGGCATGCCGCTCGGGGCAAACAGTTATGTAGTATTCGATGGTTTGTTGAAAAATTGTATGGTTTCCCATAGCCACTTATATTGCATTTTCAAGGATCGCGGGTTCACTTTTACCGCCTTGTGATCCCACGATCAACCAACTCATCGACACCACATTATTTGAAATCAGTTTATGAACACGGTATACTTCATAGAACAACAGCATATTTTCTTTCTAACGATTAACTATGTTTTCACGGTTTCAAACTAAACTTATATTTTCACTTACGGGATAAAGAAGTATACCTATATAAGTTTATTTTCTTTCTGTTACCTTTTTTCCTAGTATCCTAGGTAGACGTAGTCGGACTAAATAGAGACCTCACAATAATGAAAGAAGCAATCCAACTCAAAATTATATCGTTACGTATAGTACAAGACACCCATGAAATCGGCGTCGTTAGAGGCAATAACGTACGTGGTACGTACATTAGGGACACAATTAGGTCGATTCCTTTCTTTAGTTGCTTCAATGTGTTTCCTTTTCTCTGACAAATAGATTGGAGTCGTAAAGGGTGAAAGCACCTCTCCATGAAATTTATCCTTCTCCACCAACGCCTACTTGTAGTCCTCAATATTAATGATGTGATCTTAGCCCAGTGTCGCCTACTTGACATGTATTAATGGACAGTATTTGTGTCCAGATTCCTCCTGGCTGGTCACGTTACACATAAAAAGTTAACAATTGAGTAATGTTGCATTATTGTACGGTATTAGTGGTGTCCCGTGGCGCTGCCCGCATTTTTGGCGATACTTTGCTGGTATAGAAATCTTTTGGAAATTGGACTGGAATGTTTTAATTCTTTTTTTTTGGTTTAGTTAACGAAGTAAGTGTTCTAATAATAAGATAATATTAAATATTCGAGTTCATGTTTGGAAATCACAGTAATCTCCACTTCCACATGCAGAAGGATGAGAAAAAAAATAAAGGAGTCTACTCTTAAGGCGACTACATGAGCTAAACGCGAGCTTTATAATGCCTGAAAGTATATGATTCACTGCCTGCAATAAACAAAACCAGAAAAATATATGATATTCTTCAGGGTATATGCCAGTATGATAGTGTTTCGAAAACACAATACCATTAATTTTCTTCGATAAAAAATCACGAACTTATCTCTAAAAATTTCTTATAACGAGTAGAAACATACTAAAATACATGCGATCATTCAGATTTTTTGGCAAATCACTACCGTAACCACTCATTTCGGACTATTCGGCCCGCAGTGACTGACGTAACAACCACTTTATAGTGCAAGCTGATTAGAACTTTATTCTAACAACAGGCGAGGTTTGGACCACCACAAATAGAGTTGCTAATCTAGTAATCGCCTTAATAGATCATCATTATCATCTGCCTACATAGCTCTTTCCCAACTTTGTTGGGGCCGGCTTCCAGTCAATCCGGATGCAGCTGAACAGCAGTATTCGAAATGGAGCGACTGCCTATCTGACATCCACAGCCCAGTTATACTGGGTAATACGATACCCCTCGGTAAGACTTGTGGTCAGACTTTCCGGCTTTTTGTATTGTAATATATTGTACAACGGGCTGGTGTCCGCAACTCCACGTCAAAGCACGCCGACTTTCGGGCTATTGTATTGTAATATATTGTACAACGGGCAGGTGTCCGCAACTCCACGTCAAAGCGCGTCGACTTTCTGGCTATTGTATTGTAATATATTGTACAACGGGCTGGTGTCCGCAACTCCACGTCAAAGCGCGTCGACTTTCGGGCTATCGTATTGTAATATATTGTACAACGGGCTGGCGTCCGCAACTCCACGTCAAAGCGCGTCGACTTTCGGGCTATTGTATTGTAATATATTGTACAACGGGCTGGTGTCCGCAACTCCACGTCAAAGCGCGTCGACTTTCAGGCTATTGACTACCTGTAACGACGGAGGAAATTATATGCAATGGTCGGTCACCCAGACACGGACAAACCCGTGTAAGTGTGGTTGGTCTAAAGGATGTAAAACACCTCTTCACGAAGCCGAAAGGCACTTGTTGTCCCCATCATTGCGATCATTTTTTTGTTCTAACCCATACCTGGGAACCTTCTAGTTACGAAGATATGGGGGGTTAAAGTTACAACTTTTTGACAAGTTTTTTTTTAAATACATGTTTTTTTTTTGTAAGATTTTGACTATTAACACCTCCACGGTCCCCGTACTATTCAATCTATCCATCAGCACAGTGTTTTAAGTGTGTTACATTGAGTTCTACCACAAAACATGATTAATAACCTCAAAAAAAAATTGTTTCCCAGCAATAATTTTTGCGTAAAGTTACTTAGTTTGATGTACAGAATGCTTGGTTAACGGCTGTGTGATGAGGTGGTTTACACCCTGTTATTTTTGAGGATGTAGGAATACAGCTTACATTAACCATAACAAACGAGGGCAGTCTAGCTTTTTTCTGTGATTTTTTTCTCTATTTTGTTTTATTTGTGGCCGCCATTTAAAGTTATTTTTCCATTTTTGGTGTTTTTTGCAGTCGGTTTAATTTTTTGCAAAAAAGTTTTTATTTTTCACTTTTAGTGGTTCACTTGTGCTTAACCCTTCACAGCGTACCCGGCGTATATTATGAACTGGTGTAAACAATAGACAGACAATAGATTTCAGCGATCCCAGTCCATTTGCTATTTTTTATTGAGGAGTTCCGCTGCCTATCTCCGAAGTTCTTCATCAGATTTTCACCAAATTGAAATGGGACCACTTTAAGAAAGTATTTTACCAAAAACAACACAAATCGCATCAAGTGTGCCTATAAAATGTGAAGAGTTCTCTCTATTTCTCCAGGATCCCATCATAAGATCCTGACTTGATGATTATGGGACCACCTGGGAAGTATACCCTTTCAAACAAAAAAAAAATAATTCAAATCGGTCCAGCCATTTTCGAGTAATCGGGGAACAAACAAAAAAAAAGATTCCGGCGAATTGAGAACCTCCTCCTTTTTGAAGTCGGTTAAAAAACGCCGTTTGTACGTCAGGCTGGGACGCTGGGTAATTTTGAAAGCCCTCCGAATTCCGACTCTTCATTGAACTAAGAAAGTCCTACAACAGTATTTTTTTGAATGTTACCTCCCGAGCAAGTTTTCCAAAAGATATCTTACACATAGATCATTTATTTATCTCGAGACAGACATCTCTGTATATTGATAGTTGTAATTCTTTCGTCCATAACGGAAAATTATGTAAGGCTGGCCTTGTAGCGCGATCACGTAGCGGTTCGTTGTCCGCTACTATTCCTAACTACTAACAAATATCTTTGTAATGGATATCAGAGAACTTTTTTACTTGTTTCCATTCTTCTGAGTCACAATAAACGTTTAATCCAGGACAAGCGATAAATCTTTAGAAACTTCAGCGACAATATTCTCTTCAGCCTAATTGGGGATGCGGGATAAAGGGTGTATTGTGAGAGCCGCCAAAATATTTGACAATATTAATAATGTTTCTGGTCTATCGCTCGTGAAAGGCTTGCATGGTAAAGGATTGTCGATAGTTGAACGGTTAAACCCATCGGAGCGTTCTGCGAGCTTCCGCTGTGTGCGGTGCAAGTTACACGAATCTGAAGATTTATCTTGGGGTACAAGTTCAGTCGAAAGGACGTTGGGTTACCGTTTCATAATTATAATGAAGTAACTTCTGTTAAATGTGCTTTTGCGTGTTAAAGCAAACGATTATTAACCAGTGAGCTAGTAAATTTTTATCCGATTTTTTTTTAAAGAATAATTTATTTTGTGACAAAGTTGTAAAAGTTGGTCAGACAAAATCAAGTTAAATAATCTCATAATTTGATAATCTGTATACAATTGTAAATAAGACAGGTAGAAAAACTACAAGTTTATTACTTGCACCACGCGTCAGCTTGATGCTGTATGCGTAGGTGTCGTCAGGGGATTCGTTTTAAATAGTCTCCGAAGGCATTGTTTGGGAGAGGAGCTTTGTCCCTGCACATTAGAAATACTCTCGTGCTCGCTCCACTGGCTCCGATCAATGTCGCCTTCAGGAAATACGATTTTAACAGCGAAAACATCGGAATTACAAGTCATCGCGACACACTCTGCTGCCTCCAGGCAAAAGGGTTTGTTGTCATACAATTACGTATCGTCTAAGTTTGTTTTATCCAAACAATGATACATAAAACCCATTTCTAAAGAGCTCCTTTTGTCAGTAGCAAATGTTGTTTACTGTATTTGTGTTGTGTCGCACTGAATGGGTTTAGGAGGTAGGCAGGCACATTGTTAGGCACATTACATACGAGGGAGGATCTGCACAGAAGCTATCCCTTATATGATCTGCTCTTATAGATCTTTTTCTAACAAGTGTTTTGTCTTCGCTATATCTATAAGTATTTCCCGGTACCTTTGTCCAGAAATAATATTTTGTTACGGTCTAGAGCAGTGCCGCACTCATTATATTTGGGTGGCGAGTTACGGTCAGCGGCGGCCACTTTCTAAACGATCGAATTGGTTGCCCGATGCCCACTCGCCAACCTCACCTCTCATAAAAAATCCTGCAAATAAAAGCAATGAAGAGTTATAACTCATTATGTGAGGGGCGACGGGTTCGCGGCAGGTATGTCCGTATGGCGCGATCAGCCCTTCATAATTTAGAAAAAAAGCCATTTATTAAACTAGAGCCCTTAGTAATTATTGGGACTCCATTTCGACATATTCGCTATTGCTACCTGCCGGCAATTTGCCATTCGGCCCTTTGTCTGGCGGTGTGGCGCCCTAAAGGGTTCTAATTTTAAATGCAGCGTGTAACCATTGGGGCTTTATTCGTAAATTTCTCTTTCGCGGTGGTTAGTGTGGCCTGCGCGGGCGCTGGACGCAATATGGCGCGGTTTTTTGTCACGCGGCAAGGGTGAGCAATTAACTGGATACAACATCGGCTTTGTTCGCTTTTTGCGGTTGATTGATAATGGAACGTGTGTACACCACTGACGTCTTATTAATTTTGTTTTCTGTTAAACTTGAATTTGAACGGGTAAATGCATCGGAAAAAGTCTTACTAGTTGAGGGATTTGTATAATTGACATATTTGAAGTAAGTATTTCATGTGTACTTATTTGCTTATATTGGTGGTATATCAGAATTTACCGTAAACACACGCACATATCGATTGGTGAGAGATGATCGCTTAATGTTACGATGGTAAAATTACACGGTGGAGTCCTGACAGAGCAAACATTGTCGCGGCGTCCATCTCGCTAGTTTGTCCACAAACAAGGATCGAATGAATATAGACAAGCGTGTTTGCGGTGGCGGCTCGCGTTATAACAACAAATACATACGGATTATTTATAACGGCTACATATATCATGTGATCGGCGATCGGGTGGCGGCGCGCGGCGGCGGCGTGCGGAGTGTGGAGTGGCAGATCGCCCCAACTCCTAATGCTCCTAATGCCATGCAGTCGTCATAGCAACGATGCACTCACCCCTACGCACATTACACACGAGAGACCATAAAAAAACAGAAAAGCGGAGAACAGAAAAGTTAGTCGACGTCACCCCGGTTCCTGTCGAACGTCCGAGTGTTCCCTTCTTTCAAACATAATTTATGGTTTCGGGGAAATAAACATAAAAAATAGAAAAGGAAAAACGACAGCACGCACGATAAAAAAGCTCGTCGTAAAAGTGCGAGGGGTGCGGGAGGGGGGCGCCGCCCAGCCGCCGCCGCCGGGCCGTCGAGGCGGCAACCCTTCCGCTGCCGCCCTCCGCCCGGCCCTCATACCATCGCATTAAAGGGTTACGGCAACCCTCGTCACCGTTCATATGTATGTGCTTAGCTATTGATGTAAGGCCCATACTATTACTTCTCCAATAAATGCTGTTCAATAGTTCAGTTCTGCTGGAGCGAAACCCCGAAACTATGCCACTAGTTTGCATTAAATGGCATCTTACAAGACATCGTCTGGTATAAATCGCTTTTGGCAGGAATCACCTTCCGAAGTGTTTAAATTCATGTGTCCAAAGGGAAGCATTGTTGTGGCGAGTGCGAACGATTGGCTGGTGATGACGACGTGGCCAAGTTCCCGCGAAACGACAGTTTGATGTAAATGCGCTCCCGGGGCGGTGTGCAGCCCACACCGGCTTAGTGTGGCAAACAGCCCTTGATTTTCCGGGACTTGTCGGGCTTCACAAGAAAACAAAAGTGGAAAGGGAGCGAAAACAGAGACTCACTGGTTGTATCTATTTCTTGGGCAACTTTAGTTTTGCTGGACATACTTTGAGTGCCTCAAAGATAATATAGATAGTGAGGTATACACACATAACTAAATGAAAGCATTAGATAAAGAAATAACACTAAAGTTATTATTTTTTCCTATTCCCTATAGAACCGCCAATTAACAAACGAAATTTCCAATATATGAGTTGTGTATGAAACCTCAGCATCACTTTACAACTTAGAGTTTGCAACATAGTGCGGTGACTGGTGAGAAGGGCGCGGGAGACATCGTCCGCGGCGACCGGCCGTCTGTGTGGCCACCCTCGCGACCTGCATCATACGCGCAACAGAAGGACAACATGCCCATCACTACAAGCGTTCAGCACAATAGTAAAGTACGGCGTAACTATACGTCTACAACTCATTGCATGACGTGGTAGTGTGGAGACGAAAGGCAAAGAACTCATTTTAATCTTCTGGTCAGTGTGCCCCTAGCTTGGAGGTGTATTCCCGCTGACCCCTCCGCACGTCGTCTCACTGGTGCGGTCGGCGGGAAATGATTAAATAATCAAAAAAACAAAAATTGTTCCCGTTGACCCCACCAGTGGGACGACGGGCAGTGGGGTTAGCGGGAGCCCGATACTAACACAGACTGATTGGTAATTGGGTGCATTCCTTGAAATGGGTGATACTAGCCTTAATTTCAACCACTTTTGGCCCGATAACTTGGAATCCTAACTGGGTTATTTTTGAGATATATTATGGACTTTTCAAGTTTAAAAAAAAATTCTACCTCTCCACCATAAACTGGTGATTGTGAAATCTACACCGTTCTGGTTGTTAAACCAATACTTTTCTGATACCTCATGAACGAAGGAATATTTCGAAAAACAATTTGTATAAAAAGTACATCTGCCTATGGAAATTAAGCGCCATAAAGGTGATGTTCCGAAATATTTCTCCAAGCTTCCCTTGTTTATCGAGGCAGTGCACCCAATTGCCAATTATTTTACACTGTATGGGCAGTTGGCTAGAGCTTGTTGAATACGGAAGGTGTAGAAACGACCGAGGAATATGAGACTCTTAGCCTGTCTTGGAGTAAACTTGACCAAACTTGGAAGCTTGACCAATATTGGGCCCAACATCAATGTGTTCTTCCAATAATCGTCTTCTACGATGTCCTACTCACCGCTCTGGTTTTCTTAAATCTTCTTTTCCTGTCTAGATGGGTTTTCTTTGGAATGCGCTTCCTCTGAATATCAGTATGGCTACCAGACGGCTCACATTTAAAGTAAAAGCTCGCGAACACTTACATAAGAAGTTGGCAGACTTATCCCACGATTAACTTGTTGGTTTTCTTCATCTATGTTTTTGTTTTATTTGTTTCTCTCCTCGTTTTGTATAATTTGTTGTATGTATATTATTGTTATATGTTATTCTTCGAAATTTTCTGTTCCTGCCATTGCACCTACTGTTTTGTCTCTGCATCACCCTAAGTTAGACCGGTAGAAAATGCCCAAGGCAGTCCGCCTTTGTATATTATGTGCATAAAGTTTAAATAAATAAATAAATAAATCTTGGTAATTTGAAAAGTCACTTTTCATTTTCAGATTGTATTGAAATCCATTATTATTGTGAATAGGGTTTCGCGCTCGGTCAAAATAGAGCTTCTGCACTTTCTGTGTCGTGCACACACACTAAACAACCGCACACAAATACCTAGTTTAGTTTCCACTTTCCCCCCGAGAGTTCGACTGTCAATATCAAACAGAATGTTTTGTGAGCTGTGTGTGGGTATACGCTTTTACACATTAGAGGCTTCAGCTTATAAGTATAGCATATACATACAGGGTGTAAACCACCTCATCACAAAGCTGTTAACCAACCATTCTGTACATCAAACTAAGTAACTTTACGCAAAAAATATTGCTGGGAATGAACTTTTTTTTTCAGGTTTTAAATCATGTTTTGTCGTAGAACTCAATGTAACGCACTTAAAAACATTGTGCTAGTGGATGGATTGAATAGTACGGGGGTCGTGGAGGTGTTAAAAGTCAAAATCTTACAAACGAAATTTGTATTATAAAAAATCTTGTCAAATAGTTGTAAGTTTGACCCCCCATATCTCCGGAACTAGAAGGTTCCCAGGTATGGTGTAGAACAAAAAAAATAACGTAATGATGGGGAGAACAAGTGCCTTTCGCCTTCGTGAAGAGGTGTTTTACACCCTTTATATATATGTTTATAAGTTTTAACATATGGTTTAATACGGAGTGGCGATTTACTCACCTGTCATAAGTTGATTCTACCGTCATACTAAACAACTTTCTCTAGATGGCGGAATTGGCTGATAATTGCCAAAGACGAAGAAAATAAACTGTCGGTATGAAGGTCATATCTGATTATGTACCCACTCTATTGACTCTATCAATTTATCATACATGCATCATGCACGAGATCCGTTTTCTGATGTATAGGAATTTTGATACGAGCGTCATAATTAATCAATACGACACTAATCCCACTCATGCCGATTGTAAATCGAAATTGCCGATATCGTGAGTTTTATTATTAGTTTCTTTCATTACTATTGGATACTATTTCTAATTCGTTTCTGCCTCGATCTTATAATTATTTATCCCTTCACTTGGTAGCGTGGTCATTTTCTCGTAATGTTTTTTTACGCTTTTTCCGCCATCTTCACGAGACACGCACCACTGCTCTGCTTCGCCAATCTTATTTATTGCCTCTGTATCTCGAGCCGAAGGGAAACTCACATCATGTTAATTTCCTGTCCGAGCCCGTTCACATGGATATCTTGGAACCTGTCAACCGATCAATATACACATTAAAAATATTAATAACGTGAGCCTGTTACATAAAGATCTAGTACAATAATACACCTTTCTCATAGCTCCCTGTTTGTATTTGTCTGGCAGATTATATTATTTGCAAAATAACGTCCTCTATTATATCAGGTAATAAAAAGGTGGAAGCTAGTGGACACGTAAGCAATCACTGTCACCAGCATACATGTATGTTTTTGTCGTTAGAGGCCGGTATTAATAACGACCGCTTTTATGCGAAGGGCTCCCGGCCAGTCCCCGGGCCACTACACTTATTTAAATTCCCGTTTTTGTACTAAATTTACATTACATTCCTTGCCCGCCAAGATGTCAAGGTACAACGGGGAGACGATGTCATGTCCCTTCTTGTGTTGTAAATTGAGGGTCACACAAAAACCGTTGCGCCCTTACCGAGCCCATAACGTCCAGCCGCCCCGCTCGCTCGGACCGACACGATCACGTGAAAAACTACGGATCCACTTAGTTTTTTATTCTTTTGATGTCCGCTCGATACATTAACAATTCGCGTTTTTTTTTTTATCTCAAATGCAGTAAACGCAGTAACCGGTGCACTGCATGGTTTAAATTTTTGTGAAAAAATGTTAAATTACGAGGGGACGATTATAAACACATGCGCGAGCGCGTCAAATTTTCAGCCGGCGCGCGCGCTTCGTCAGGGACGTATTATGGCTTTTTTAAACCGGCAGTAGTACAGGGGAAGGGCATTTTTTAAAAATAAAATTTACTTTTTAAGTAGAAAACGTGTCCCCGCAGTCGAATCCAATTGTTGCGTGTCGGATGAGCACGAGTTCGATTTTATGTGAGGAAGGGATTTTTTATAGCGTGGTGTGTGCCACGCGGTGAGAGGCAGCCGCGGGGTGGAGTGACAGATAGCATCGTCTTGGCACCGACTCACCGTCTCACCGACACGCGTCTGCACGCACAAACCCTTTGGCTGCGTCCTGCGTATGTTTTATGTGACATCACTAGCCGCGGGCGTGACTACCTTTGTACTAGCACATACAAACACTATTTTTGTTGTCTCTTGTCTTTATTTACGTAAAGGCTTTACGTCAGAACGTTTTCAACTGATGTGACATGCTGATAATAGTTTATACAAAGTTGAAAGGTTCAATACATTTTTGCTATTTTGTTATCAACCCACGTAAGTATTGATCTTGCAAATTTTATTGATACACAATACAAAGCTCTCTTTCTTCAACAGATAATTATAAATCAGCAGATAATCGAATGATCAACATCCTTCCTTAATTCAATCTTAATCTTGCCACGGGAACTTCAGGCCATCTGATTTTCTTGCTATCTAGTGGTAAGTATTTTTACAACAGCGCACACTCTAGTTTATTGAATGTTACTGCACAATTAAATGAAATTGGTATAATTATAATCAAAACCAAAAACAGCACAGAAAAATATTATCATTTTTGTTAATTATCCGCAAATACTAAGTAAATTCACCGCCATGGCGTCGTGTAAATTCATGCAAAACTTACTTTACTTACTTACCATTACCTCATCATACACTCGTAGGCCTACATAACATAATTTCGAAGGAACCAGTTACCGATTTAAACCGTGTAGGTATATAATAAAATTCGGCAATAAAAAGCTCACGAGTAAATCCAGCCGCGGTGGGCGACACCGAAAGAGGTGAACAAGTCACAACTACTTTTTACTCCCTTCGTAGGGAGGGCGGCCCTCCTTTCCCTCCCCGCTCGCCCCCTCACACACGCTCTCCAGAGATGAAAGTTTCGTGGGGTTACACACACGAGCGAGGCACAGAACAACAAACGGCGTAGTTGCCTAACTCTAACTTTAATTGTGTCTTTTCAATCGATAGTTTCTTGGGCCCATCTTTCATTGAACGTTTGCTGTCTGTCCAGTGTCGCTGCCTCGCTGTCGTCCTGCCTTTGACGTCGCCATTTAATTTGTAAGGTGAGATGGGGAATTCGTAAAGGATTCTTTTATTGACGGGCCTAGTTCTGACTGTCGATGTCGGCTCTAGCTTATATTTTTGGCACGAATAATGATTGGTTCCCTTTTTGATGGTAAAAGGAATGTTTTTCGCGTGAGTAAATCAAGTCATTCACGTCAATTATGCCGAGTTTCGGGATAATGGACACACGGAGTCACGATAGTATCTTCTAGTTTTCATAAATACAGACACTGCCTTTGATACCATGATTTTTATATTCGAATTAATAATAAAATACCATCACTGACCCTATACACGCATGCATGTGTGTGAACAAGACATAGGGGTGCTGCGAGGCCATCCCCTGCGTCCGTCGGCGTCCGTCCCTTGGCGCAAAAAGCGGACAATTGCATCCTCGCTCGTTGCTTTGCATAATCAATAGTACCGGCCACCATTGTGAGCTCACATGGGGTGAATTATATAAAAACTCAATCCTTACATACGCACAAAGAGTTCTCGCTTGTGATTATAATAATTTATTTTAGTGAGAGGTCGTAGCTATGATGGCGAATAGCCAGCAATAATGGATGTATGTTCAATTTTTATTCACTACGTTATTCATGGACTTTATAGGGTTGAGAAGTTTCTAGAATTCTGAGCTAAATTCTAGAACGATCCAAGATAATTGTAGATGAATATGATTTGATAAATGCTGGGATCACTCTTTTGGAGTATTTTTTTATCTCGACACTGGTTTGTGTTGTGGCACAAATTATCTACCTCGATATTAAGCTTCTCTTCATATTCATATTATAAATGTAGGCCGTATTCGTGTGTGTTCCTGTGACCATGTTTTACGGACTTTGATACGAGTTTCTCTATCATTTCAAGCATTTATTCCGCAAGGTTTATTTGCCATCATCATGCATCTGAATCCCAGTATTTTACAAAGGGTGACTGCCTATCTGACCATCGTCCAGAACGGATAGCCGCGTTACTGGGTTATACGATACAGTGTGGTGACCTTTTTTAGACTGGTAGTCAACGACTGTCAAAGATGTACAAATGAGAGCCAGGTCCAACGGCTTTACGGCGTGCTCGTGGGAGTGCAGAATGTATGTGGGAACCGTTTGTGTGTCGGTGTTCCTTCCAAGTTCCACCCTGTATGTATGTTAGATTAATGTTTCGTAAAATAAAATTCACAATATTGGATATACATGCGGTCAAGAAATCTCCATATATTGCCATGTAACCATTGCGCCCCTGTGAAGCAATGGACCAGTCGCTAGTCATGTATAAAATGGTCAAAGAAACTGCAACGGCCATAGTCTGCTTTGACTATAATGGCGTGAATTTTGGGGAGATCTTTCGATCAAATCTAGGAAGTAGGTATAGGTCTGGTGCATAATATTTTTAGAACATAATCTCTTGGCGGTTCAGATAAACAAACACCTGTCAGCAACGGTCAAGGTATATTTCCGCTAGTTTTACTTAATTTCTGAAAGTCAGATTTAGTGGTTCTTTCGGCTGATATTACCTGATTATTATTACAAATAATCTGCATCGCTTTAAAATTTACAACACTCTTGTCTACCTGCTTAGATCGTATTAGTAGATTAAAATACACATCAGTTCTCGGAAAGTGATCGGATGTCGCGATATCCTTCATATATTTACACATATTAGGATTCCTTTGAAAAACTAGATTTATTTTGATGACAGACAATCGTTTACTATTAATCAGATTCAGTAGCAACACAACTTTGCTTAAACAATTCAATATAAACTGTGAAATCTGTAATTTATTTAAGAATAAAAGATTTCATTCAGTGACCCGTTGTTTTTGTCACAATAGATTTATTTTTCGAACCCGTCAGCTTTCGACGAACGATTTAGAATTCTCCAAAAATACGGAAATCATCAGGCGGAATATTTAGTTTTGTCATCGATTACGCAAACTGTTTCAAGGGTGCGCTGCGCTACACTATTGTGAAAAAATATGAGAGCGTATATAAAAACTGATGCAGCTGTCGGGTGGCACACATGCGAATTGTAGCGGAGCGGCCGCGGCTGGGGCAGGAAGGTCGTATGTGCATGTGTGGCGGGTCCCAGCGGAGACGTTGTGGCGTTGCACGGTGCGCCGCGGCATGTACACTCATACCGTGCGGCGACCCTCGCGCACATAGGAAGGGTTCCGGACTCAATCCGCGCGCTGGGAAGGGTTCGCACGGACGCGATGAACGCCGACGCGCAAGCGCACGCGAACTTGCAAAAAACTCTCACAATGAGCACAACATCGCTGTTTTTGTTGTTAATACACTAGATTGTTCGTAAATTCCCTTTCTTCGCAAAAAATGTAATATCATCAACTCGTTCACGCCCGGCCTTTCAAAGGGAGCTCTTTGAAGAGGGAACACCAAAATTGTTAAAAACTGGTAAAAAGTGGGTCAGAAAGGGGTGCTTTTGAAACTAGTAATCACTACGTCGCGTATATCGATTGCCGTTATTATACAAAAAAATCCTTTTTTAGAATCGACAGTTGGGAATTAGGATCTTTCATTGTTACGGGATAAAATAATAAGTGAACTAGTTGAATTATTGAGAAGGGCGTAATTAAAATATCTGATTACCGTTCACTTCTGTGGACATGGGGAGAAGGAAACTATGGAGAACAAAATAAAATTATGAACCGCGTTGCCGATAGATAATGTTGTATTGTCCAGAATTGGTATTCTTTAATTAAAGAATATGCAAATTAATGATCGTATGAATTTAAACTTTGCATGTTCATTTTCTATTTAATTGTAAAGTTACAATTAGACTTGGTCGCGTATTTTGAGTATTCTAACAAAAAAAAGGGTTTAGTCTGAACCAGTTCTACTTGGACACAAACAGAACACAATACAAGCGACATCGATCGTTATCGCACATTTTTACCCCAAAACTGTAAAAAAAAAGAGAAATCTCAATCATTTATAAATTAGCTTCGCGGACAACTAGTCTGTTCATCCCTTTATCAGTTTTACAATCGGCCACAATAAAAGGGTACGGATTGATTGTCGAGGTAGCTTTTTATACTTTTTTATTTATTGTCACCGGTCGATTTATGTTCCAATTTCTATGACAGCGACTATAGACACACCGAATTACGATAATGGCCCTTGAAACCGCTAATAGAGGGAATGTACTACTATACTTTGTTGTGCGGGCTATTTTAGGAGTTTATAAAGAAGTATGTGGAATCATTTCAAAGAATACACTTGAATATTTTTAGCTTCAACTATGAAATATGGTTCTTAGTAGGCCCAATTTAGGTTTTATTATAGCTAGGATGAAATTACCAACAATGGGACGGGGACCGTCTACGCATACGTAGGAACTATGTGATAACGTTTTAAATGATAGGTATAAATAGCAAATGATAATAATGCCCATTAAAATGGCGAAGAATTTCTAGAAATGACAGTCAATTGATTCATAGCTACACCGTCACAGGTTCAAAAGTAAATTTCAAGAAATGCCGCAGTCAATTGTACTCGTAAATACATCGTCACAGGTTCAACCTCTGTTTTCATGGACCAGCCAGCAGGTTTCTTTTTAGGCGAGTGCATCTTTATGAAAACATTAATTATGACATTCACGCACGAAGCTCTAGGTTTTACTTGCAGCATGGGAAGGTAACTACTGCATTTTACTAAGCCGATTCACCATCTGCTAAATTAGATAGGTACTTAGTGACGCGACTAAACGGTGTCCTAACAAGAGAACCTGAGCGAGCAAAGCGAGCTCAAATATAGTAGCCAAGTCAAAGTTTTCTTTTGATAGTTCAATCTGGAATTTAAGCTACTTTACGTATCGATGTTTGCAGAAAAGCTTAAGAAGAATAAGAAGTAAGATGCATATGGTATGAAGTATGTGGGATGAACAGCGAAACGAGCTCGAAAATCTTTGTACCTACTTACGCCTAAATGGGTCGGATATGTTACGGCGGTTTACACCATTCACCACTATAGGAATAACTTTGTCGACTAAGTAGAAAATCTTAAGATGCCTAAGTACGGCCGAGCGGAGGGAGCTTGAAAAACGGAACCCTAATTATAATATTTGTTTTTGCTTTAAAGTCAGTACCTACCCTTATTGGATCACTTCATTAATTCTTCAAAAGTCTTCGTTGTCCATTTGTCAGTCGGTCAAGACCATTTTGCTCAAGACCACTACTAGCTAAATGCTATATTTACTTATGTCGCATATTATCTAGATCTTACAGCAAAAGTAAAGAAAAAGTAAAAAAATCGTAATGCAGTTTTATCACATTATTACTTATAAGTACCGAGTTTTAGGAGATTGTTATTTTAATTGCAAAATTAATTATTTGTTCTACGATCCGATTTATCATTTCTTAAGAAATTATTTAAAAATGAAATAAAAATGATTAAAGTTAAACCTGATTTCCGTGATGGACCAACCACCAACATACAAGTTTGTTGTACTCACACTATATTTTCCGTATTTTTTTTTTAATATTTTATTTTATTTTATTTGATTATTGTTTTTATTTTTTGAGGCCTTTGCCCAGTAGTGGCTAATAAAAAAAAACTCTTTTGCAATAAAAACGGGCAGTTTATATTTCTTTCTCTACTTTAATGAAGAAGAACAAGAATAGTAGTTTATGCAACTGTGCATAATGAAGGGCATTACAACACGAGTGTGGGTTTAAGAAACGAGCCGAAGGCGAGTTTCTTAATAGCATCACACGAGTGTTGTAATGCCTAATTATGTATAGTTGCATACACTACTTTACGAATTTAAAACATCATTTAACCTATTTACTTCGACCTCTATGGTGCCGAATTTAACATATTTTTTTTTAATTAGTTAAGAACTCAGACTCGAAACCTTCTTGATGTACCTACTTTTTTAATATGTTTTGCGCTCGCCATTTTCTTTTCACGTCATATTGTTAACACCTTAGGTTAAAAACAAGGAATTGAATCCAAATTGAAAACAAGTGAAAAATGTTAAATGACTACTCATTATCTAGCGACGAGGAAGTTTATTTGACGCCAACAGAATTAACTGAATTTGTTAATAATGCGCTTTTTTTTGCGTTTATTCATTTCCTCGCTGAGGTGGGATGAAAAGTTACGTGTCGAGTGCAAAGATTTTTCACCTCGTGCTCTTTTGATTCCCTCGCTAACGCTCAAGATTCTAAGTATTGAATCACTCGCTGCGCTCGTGACTCAATTTTAGAATCTTTCGCTTGCTCGGTCATCTAAATTGAGCACGCGGTTAAAAAACAACTTTGCACTCTTGTATAACAAATAACTATTATTAATTTGCTAGCATGATCCTTTACGGTCCGAATTTAAATTTTGAAATTAACAAAAGAAAAATTATTCATAATGTGGATAATTGTAAAATTGCTTTACTAATGGCGCGAATTGTTGAAACGATTTTTTTGCTGATTACTGAAATTTTAAAATTTTTGGATATTTCCTGCAAATTAAACAATTTAATCTTTCTTTTTTCAATAAATACCACTTTTGGAAATGAGTGACAAAGTAATGAGGGCCTGTAAAATTATAGCCGAACTTGAAGAAGGTTGTTCGCAAACTTACGTGTCTAAGCGGCTAAATGTGAGTCGGTCAACTGTCCAGAGGACTTGGCAACGGTATGAAGAGACCGGTTCGGTCAAAAGAAGACCCGGTTCGGGAAGAAAACGATCCACAGAACTAAGAGATGCCCGCTTTTTGGTGAGTCAGGAGTTGCGGAATCGTAAGGCGTCATGTGTGGACCTGAAGAAGCGCCTTGAAGAAGTAAGAAAATTAGCTTGTGGACGGTCAGGAGGAGGCTTTTGGCTGCCAATATCAGGAGTTATCGCCCGACTCGGGGACCTAAATTACTCCGTGAGCACCGTGTTGCTCGACTTCAGTTTGCTCGAAACTGTAGTTCGTGGACTCTGGAGGACTGGAATAAAGTATTGTTTTCTGATGAAGCTAGAATATTTTTGTGTGGAGAGGACTGACGCCGGCAAGTGCCGCGAAGACCACGGGAACACTATGCGGAAGTGTGCTTGGAAGAAATTATTCGTTATGGCCGAAGCTCCGGTATGTTTTGGGCAGCAATTAATTTGACGGAGCGTACGGAGTTAGTTTTCATAGAAAATGGAACTTTAAATGCACACCGATACATAATGGAAGTCCTAATTCCATATGCACAACCCACTTTGACTGCACTTGGTGAAGATTCCCCTTTATGGACGACAATGCTCGTCCGTACCGTTCTGGCGACGTGGAACCGTACATGCAAGAAGTTGGGATCCGTCGTTGTCCAATTGAGCATGTCTGAGATGTTCTAAAGAGGCGGGTAAGATCAGTGCAACCTGCTCCACAAAACATCAAGGAGTTAAAAAGAGTCATTACAGAAGAGTGAGAACGTATTCCTCAAAACATTATTAAAAACATCGTGGAAAACATGCCCAGAAGGGTACAAGCTGTGATTTTGGTAAGAGGAGGTCACACTCATTTTTAGCTTTTTACATTTGTCTTCTTCTTGTCTTTATTGCCGACCACTTCTTATTGTTTGGCCGTGTACATCGTGCATCGGTCTTTAACCATTCATCGAAATTTAAAAAGAAATGTCAGATTATTCACTTCACGCGTATTAATTATAAGTATACAGACTACGTCACAAAATTAAATTTCATTTAATTAACTCAAATCGACCTCAGAACGTAAATTTCTTTAGCTGCCCGTTTTTTTTTGCAAAAGTGTTTATGTCACCGTAAAATTGTCAAACACGTTAGATTGTAAAATAACTAGAGAGATTGTAAACTCTCGAAATATTGTCAAAGGAACATATATTGCTTACAATAAAACGCATTATTTTTCGTGAAATGCATGCGATGGTAGTCAACTCACGCGGTGTGGAGAGAAGGAGGCCTTGCCCAATGGTAACACTCTCATGAAAAATAATGTACCATTCCTGAGAAATACCGATTAATATAACCTAACCTTAAAACACTTTACATATATTCCCCTAAAAAGTGTAGTCGACAGAGCCCCGCTTCGCGGATTTCCGAGTGCAGGGTTTAAAGGAACAACCTAACTAACCTAACGGCCCCAAGTCCCGATTATGGGGGCAGAGATACTTCAGTATGTTCAGTTGACAATATTTCGAGAGTTTACAATATTGCTAGAGTGATTAGAATCTAACGTGTTTGACAATTTTACGGTGACATATATGTATATGTCGTAGGAAAAGAAAGTAAACGAAGAGTTGATTGTTAGTTGCATACGATCAATTGATAAGATTGATTGTTTATTAAAAATAACTTGTTAAATCAATATGATTTGATTTAACAAGTTCTCGTGAGCATCTTTACCTTCCTAGGATGAGTCCTAGAAAGGTAAAGATGCTCACGAGACAATTTTATAACTTTTTTCTCATCTAATGATACCTCGTTTTTGTAAGCAAACATTACAATAGGTACATTGTTGCAGCAACATTTTCTTGTTTTGCGTGAAGCATGTTCATTCAATTTCAAATGATGTTGAGCCTGTAACATTATTGCAACTTTCGATAACTACTAACGAGATGCGGTAAACTGAGCATAGAATAGTTAAATTAAAACGAACCCTTCTACCTGTTGTGTGCAATTACACGATGTTTACACGGACATTATTTCTTTTCAACTCTTCCCCAACCCTTCTATTGTGACGTTTTTTGTGCGCGCGCGCACTTGCGGCCCGGACGCGTTCGTAATTGAGCTCGAGTTAAAACATATGCACATTCCACTCATAAAAAGCTCAAAAAACTTGCGTAGACGCATCAGGTGAGCGTAAAGTTTCACTTTCAAATATTTCTTTATTCAACCCTTTTTTTCTGGGACACGCGTGGGCATAAAAAGATTAAGTATCGAATACAACCCTTTCTTTTGGTTTCGCCTGTCATTGGACAGTGTTTTGTGGCATGTCTGAGATTTCAATGAGTTTCAGTGGTTGTTTAATGAATGATCCTTAAATTCAGTACTTAGTTTAAAAATCAAAGCAGTCTGTCGATGATTCTTCTTATCAGCTAGCTTACAGCATCATGTGCATTGGTCATGATCTAGCCTATAGCTCTCAGGCTAACCACAGCTTTCTACTAACCAACCAAACCCCAGATCTTCCACTAACTAGTCTTTTGTGAAATGTCAGTACCACGCACGGATGTTCTGGAACATGTGTGTTGTGTGCTTATTGTTTGGAACATTTTCTAAAAACTAAACATATTCAAAGAACAGACATACAAACAGCTTGTTCCCTTTATTGTTAAGTGAATATTAATAACGGTTACGAACATTGTATCGGGTTAGTTTTTGTTTAGCTGAAAAAATATCAGATACGTGCGACAGTTGAGGCAGCAAACAACTTTCCGTGGACACGGTCCGTTTTTTATACCGACACCTGTTGGTCCAGGATTATTGAATTTGATAAAACAACATATTGCGTTAATGCAGCCCTACAAAAAAGGGGTTTTTATAAACAGTAGAACATGAGTGTGGGTCCTCTAGTAATGCTAGTTAACTTATATTATAAGTGGACGCTTAATAACTGTTATGAAAATATCTAAGTTTTTTGCACGTGTGTCTACTTTTGTATTAAAGTGAATTGAAATTTATAGTTTGGCTACAATTCAGCTAGTATAAGACAGACTGATATGAACACCAAACTTTTGAGATTGTGTAAAAACATGCGATAATTGCTAAAATTTATCTTAAAATATTCCAAAATAAAGGAAAACGATAGGCTTAAAAAATTACCATATTTTAAAAGGGCAGATGTAGAGACACATTGCTTTTCAGAAAGATTATCGATTAAACACGATCCAATTAATTGATATCGAAACAATCGCCTTTTTGGACGTTAACGGCGTTCAAATAGCTCTATCAGTATCCTTTCGAATTAGGGTTAGTTATTCGATCCGACGGTTTTTTTCTCAAGATTGGCTTCTACCCCTTTTTTAATCGGATTTCGAAGGCGCGTGTACGTTTTTTACGCGTCTCAATAAAAAGTCCAATCCACCTTATTGCAGCCGTTGGGGTCACGTTTTTTCAAGTTTCCGTCGTGCCGCGGTAGGTGAATGTATTAATTAGTGAGTCTGCCTAATAATTGTGAACGTTCATTTATAACTTTGTTAGCATAATTTAACAGACCGTTGCGTGTATAGTGTATAGGCAGATAATATCATGCTCAGTCGCTACAGTCAAGGGGTTTTATCAATTAGACGTTCTTAGGGTGGTCATCTACCGGAGCCGAGCTGTGTGAATCTAATGAATCATGTGGAGTTTACCAAGTTGATGGGAATCATTTTTGTATGATCATTTCGAGTTAATTTTAAGTAGGCAACTTAAGCGTCAAGGGCAAACTTAAATCATCAAATGAAGGCCAATAATACTTCCGAATAGTGCCCGTTTACAGAGTCGTATTAAGAAATAATAGCCATGGTCGGAAGCACGTGACATTAAAAGAAATTTGCTGAGAATGGATCGTTGGAAGGAAAACTGCGGAATGTCATTAATATTCAAAACGTAACTAGGAGGGATTATAAAATAATAGCAGTAATTTGGAGCGGCACGCGCCCCTCCTCCCCGCGTCCCGTACCTCACCACCTACGAGAGGAATTCCTTGATAAGATATGCATGGAAATATGTCCGCTTTATTACATTTTTTCAAGTGACTAACTTAGATTATAATGGCCCATGTTTGACTCTTTGTCCCGTATTACTTCGGGGATGATGAAAATATTCGCCTCGGGGAGAATATTTTTAATTAATCTTTGGAAACGAAGAACGTACCTATGCATAGATAGTCGAATTTGTATTGAGTGTGAATTGACATCTATCTACCTGTTTACAAAACTCCGTTGCTTCGAACTAGGACCATTACGAACTCGTCCTAAACCATTTGTCGTCGGCTACCAGGCTGAAGTAACCCTATCATTAAATTCGATTAGAGAAGTCGTTTTTTCGGAAAAAGGATGTCAACTGCTGCAATTAGGCGCGTTGTAATTACACCTTATTAGTTTTCCCTTCCTTTTCGAGCCAACGAGTAATATAAATTAATTTCAGTCCCATTTTCTACTTTGACTTTCGAAATGTAATTACTGGGTGAGTCGGTGTTTTTTCTTTCGGAATTAATATTGTATAATTCTGTGTACAATTATAAGGTTTTTTTTTTCAAAGGAGTGCTGAGTTTCCTAGTAAAAAGTCTCAAACGTGAGAGTAACAGTTTTTATCAACTGGTTTTTTGCATAAAGGGAACAAAAATACTTTGCGCATCGCAAAACGGTTATGCAAACCGTTGACGTCGCATTTCTGCGAATTTGAATATTGGCACAAACTCTTTTGTTGAGCAAAAAATAGTAACAGAAAACACAAAGAGAAGTCATTTTGAAAAGGAGCAGTTTTAAATGATATTGCCATATTCCTTTTAAAACGACACTGGAACTAAATTAGCAAAAATATGACGCATAAAACATGGACCCAATTTTTTAGAGATATGTATTGTTTCTTTAGAATTGTCATTATAAAGTAGCTTACATTGTTTAGTAGAAAATACTGCACCATGAAGAACACGCAATAGATTGTGAATTGGTAACTTGGGGATTTTCACAGTTTTCTTTATTATTCTTTCCGGGTGATCAAAGCAGAATATACCTACTTACCTAGCCTACACTAGATGCAGTTCTTAATTGCACGTATGCTAAGATTTTCTAATTTTTCATTTAAACTTTTCTGAGCAGTTTTTGGATTCAGGTTAACATAACTATCTCAAACCTGGGTTTTCTTTGCGTTTTATCTTTAGCAACCTCCAGGAACCTCAAATACATTGTAAAGTATCTTTAGTTTACGGTTAGATTGCTAGAATTTAGAAGTTTTGACTGCTCGTAGCGAATATTGTAGTCATGCGTAGACGTGCCATGTTCTCGACTTCGTTTTAGTCTCTAAACGAGAAGATCGGCTATCGTTAAGTTATTATTATTCTATAGTGTGATTTAATCATTAATGTAATTAATGAAAGTTTAGTTCAGGTTCAGGCTCATACCTACATTTTGTTAGAAAATTCTATTTATGGATAATCTCCAAAATCACTAGGTATCAGGTATTTTAACGAAATATGAATTGTCTATCTGCTTCATCACACTGGAAGAAAGAAAGGTTCGACATTTAACCTTGGAAACATAAAAATAACACCAAAATCATAATTGTTTAATAACCAACGCACAAATTGTAGCAATTTGCGCAGCTACAAATAATGCGGTCGAAATAAAAGGTCTCGCAAAAAATCCTTAAAATATGGTCCGTAAGTAGTCCAAATAGGTTGGTTACCAAGAAACCCGGTTTACCGGGCAGCGGTAAAATAATTGTCGTTGCCAAGGACTCACTAAGTCCTCTCAGATAATTGAGAGGCTCTCCGAATAGTCCGTATCTGTGTACTGCTAAGTACCAATACGGACGAGGTTTATTTTCGTTCAGATGAGCCTGTTTATTGTGGTAATTTGTTCGGTATACAAAGTCATACATATGTTATGTAGAGGTTTTAGTATTTTGTGGTTGCTTCTTGGGTAGTTGGTGAAGTTATTGATGGTAATGACCGCTACATTTTATTCAAATTACCATTAAGATTTTTTTTTAATGTTCATCTCAGATTTATAATTTACTAAACATAATATAGGTACCTTTAACTGCTACCATTTTCCAAGGATAAAATCGAAAAACACAAGACTCAAGAGCTTGTTATCCGCAAGAAAATATGTAGCTGTAGGCATTCAGTGGCGGGATAGGCTGATCAATCATGAGCCTACCCCTTCTATCCCGCCCAGTGTCGGCGCGAAAACAAACGGTTGCCTAGCAACGCGCCGGGGCGGGGGCGCCCACACGACCCGCTACCGCATCGCTGAACCCCACACACGACACATACGGCTCACACACACACACACACACACCCGCACGATGCACTAACTTCACTCGATCTATGAACGAGTGCGAGACCCTGTACATGATGGAGTTTGCAATGTCACGCAACATTCTTGGGTTCTGCTCTTCTGCTGTGTTTGGTTGATTATTCACACTATTGTTGCTAGTACAAAGGCAATCTTAGGTAAGTATTTGTGTGTTGCGATTTATACACATGTTTACGGAACGACATCAGATATTCGTAAAACAACACCTTGTGTTGTGATGATAGGTATGTCTAATCAAGATAAAAACAAAACAAGATGCTTACATCACAGGATATCGACGTATCTGTCGATATTCACAGATACTTACATAAAACGGGTGTAAGTACAAAAATATACGCAAACATATCATCCGAAATGAGTTGTTATGTGTTGGTGTAATTGAGAACCGAAGAGAAGGTCGGTTGGCACGGCGCGCGGCGGTGATCCATCATCCCTCCGCTGACCGCTCGCCGGCGCGCGGCGGGAGCACCCCCACGCCACCCTCTCTTACTTTTCACTTTCTCTACATATTTTAAGGAGAATAAAACTTTCCCTTCACCCCCGACGCTTTTATTTTCTTCGGAATTGTAATAGAGTCGCGGTCACAGTTCGTTTCCGGTGAGATTCGGCAGTTCGGGATTCGGGACACTTCACGAATCTTAGTTGTCTCGTTATCGTGACGATGACGGCTTCCTTCAGACATTCTAATGTAAAAATGTTATCTCGAAGATTTGTAATTCTGTTGGGAGTCAACTTCGCTTACCCGTGTCAACTCTAACTTATCTTTTAAACGATTTCTTTGTAGCCCATTTAAAAGTTGCTTACGTAGGTGGCGCCGCGTAATTTGTATCAATCTATCTGCTATGAAAAATTAAGGTCGTTTGTAATGTCAAAGACTTTGTTTGGAGTCATTTGGACTCACTGGAATTTTGATTAGAATTCCATGAATAACCCGTTTACTCAGCAACTATTTTGGGGTGAAAAAATATTAAGTTCTTTTTAAAAAGTAAATTGAAGAAAGATCTCTAAAGTAATAGTTTTACTGTGTGACTAAAGAGCCATAAATATTGATTGATAAACATACAAAGATGCATTACAATGAGCAGCAAGATTGTGAGTATCGTAGCGAGTCGGTGAGCGGGTCGCGGTGGTCCGGCAGGCAGCATCACAGTGTCTATAATAAATGAACGGGCGCGGGGGAAGCTGACCAATGGTAGTCCCTCCCTCAATCAATATGATGGACTCGGCCGCGAGGGGACGATCGCTCACTGATTTTTTCCCTCGCTGACAGGGCTCGGGAGGACGCGTTTTTGCGCCCTCCGTGCGGCCACGCGAAGGGAGCTCGCAATTAATAAGTGCGTCCGAGGACCGCCGTGTCTCGTTATAGTTCTGTATCCGACTGATCTTATTGTTCCTCCTTACAAACATCGGACACTCCTTTTTCTTGTACGAGATAAATTGTTATTGCTTTTCCCCTTTTATAATTACTTTTATAGATCTGCGTATGTGTATGCTGTATATGCAGCCATATCATGTGCGGGCCTGGAGGGACGTTCTAGCATATTATTATTACCTTTTTTTGAGAATATGCAATTATGCATGTTTTTAAATGTAATTTTCTTTCCAGTCTCTATCTGGTTTTGGTATACCTAACTAGTCTAACTACCCACCATATTAAAGTTGTTTGTAATCAACTTTACACATTAGATAATGTACCAGGTATTAAGTATCTCTGTGAAAATTAATAATTGTTAATATTTTGTTCAAAGCTCATTAAAATAAGTAATTATGAGCAAACATCTTTTAATATTCGTCGTGAGTCTCTTATTCATGAAAAGCAATTAAAAAGCAATTAGACTAGATTGCTTAAAATTCATACTTCTCACTCAAAGTAAGCTTTGGAAAATTCTGTCGAAAACATCTCGCAGTTTCAAACATCGAAATCTTAATCTAAGTTTAAAATTTCTTCGAGAATCGGCAAATTTTGCACTAAGTCATTAAAGTATAAAACTTCGGTCATTTCGTTGGCGTTGCTTAAAAGCCTTTTTAGGCGGAGGAAAGTAATCTTTCATTAGGCGGGGGAGGAGCTAAAACGGAAGTTCTCTTTGAAAGGAAAATTACACGTTGGATGTGTCCGCGTCGCGCTCGCTGAGATGGATTTTAATTATGTCAAACAAAGTTTAGAGAGAAAGTTGGCGACGTGACACGGCCGCCATTACCGAGTGTGGTATTAGCAATAGCTCGGCTCGTTACAGTGCGAACACTCACTAATGACTCCACTCGTGTTTCAGCTTCAGTATATTGTTTCTCTCCTTACAACTTGTGCATTAAGCCGCTCCGCTGAAAGCTCACCCCGATCTGATGAAACCAACTCAAAAGTCCATTAAAAGTAAGTATACTTCTTGTTAGATTAACTGAAATTTGAAAGAAAAAGGTTTCTGTCGAATTGTATTATGTTTAAGTAGATTAACAAATATTGTTGAGTTTTTTGTATTTGTTTGATGACTAGTAAGTAGTTGTGATACCATATCAAAAATATTAGTAGAGTTCAGTTAGTACAAACTATAAATGCTAATAGTGCACATGAAAACATGGATCAAAGAAATAATACGCTACTAAAACTACTATTAATAAGAAGAAAAAAAAAAGAAGGAGAAGAAGTTTTAAGAAGTTGCAGTTGAAGTGAAGTGGGTCTAAGTGTGTGTCAGTGAGTGTGTTGAAGTTGTAGTTGTTGTTGTTTTTTAAGAAGTTCTTTTTTTTTAAGCCGGGTGCTTAGTACCTACTTAGCTACTTACTTTTATTTGACGCTTTTCCTATCTTCTGCTGTTTAAACAACTTCAATACGAAAATTGCTAGTCGAAAGTTCTCCAGTGGAACAAAAATCACGTGTAGGTAGGTACTTTCTACAAAAACGTTCACAACAGAACCCAGATTCAAAGTTATCAATTATTTTAACAGCAATGAATAAAACGCCTGTATTCCACTGATAGCTATTTGAATGGGCTAAAAGGTGCGATAAATCGGCCACGCCCGGCCTCGCGGCTCCTATAGAAATGTATGGCACGACCACTGGCGTTAATCAGAATTCAGTTGCCATTAATTTGATTAGGGTTAGTAGGCGAGGGCCTATCAATCCGCCACATTACCATGCCGGCTACTAACAGGGCTATCAAGCTTGTTATACGGTAGTCACTGATAAGATTACCAACTGTTATTATACTTGAGTACACGAAGCGCTGGTGTAGATGTTTCGTGATTGTTTTGTGAGTGTTCCGGTTGTCGTAGAAGATACATTTAATTGTATTATACGAGGGAATTACTTGGTAAATATTGCATGGTAGTGTGATGGTTATGGAACTACCAGTGAATTATGTGAGTTTATTTATTTAATCTTCCGGTGCAATTTACATAATGGCCGTCTTTATCACTGATATAACTGTCTCTTACTATGTACTCCTCTGTCAGGCCTAAGATTTGCAAAATAATGTCCAAATTAAATTCCTCAGTTTTAACAAAACTATTCCCTGTTTCATTGGACAGCCCTCGCGGCTTGTAATTTCGACCGATTCGTGTCCAGTACTTTTAGGTCAATTAGGCAGAGTCACACCCGCGGCGTCCGCTAACTAATCACTGGGCACGCCAAACTTTATGCCGTGTTAATTTGACTAATGCGCGTCGGATTACAACAGTGATAAACTGGCCTAACCGACGTAAAACCGCGCGTCCGTCATTCATTTATGCTTAATTTGTTTACACGAACGATTACTGTTGTTTGTTATAATAGTTATGAATTATAGTGTTTTAAATAGTCATCTTTTTCATTTAAATATAGGTTCTGAAACATATTTAGGCCTGTACTCAATTGCATAACGCTCTGATTGACAAGTCTTGGGTATAGTCTTTATGTAGTACTAATGTAGTACTAAATGGGAAAAAAACTAAGTGCATAAGATTTGCTTTAGCAAATGTCAAAAGTAGTGATTGTGACATAGTATTGAATCAAGAGAAACTTGAATTTGTCAATAAAACGGTTTTCTTGGGAATTACGCTCGACCACAGGCTACAATGGGGTCCTCATTTAACATCTCTTGCAGGCCGACTGAGCTCAGCAGCGTATGCTGTTAGAAAAATCCGTCAATATACTGATGTTGATACGGCGAGGATAGTCTATTTTAGTTATTTTCATAGTATTATGTCATACGGTATTTTACTATGGGGATGGGCTGCAGACATCGAGTCTATTTTTATTCTGCAGAAAAGAGCCATCAGAGCCATATATGAATTACGTAGACGCGATTCTCTAAAAGAACTGTTTAAGGAAATTAATATCATGACAGTACCTTGTCAATACATCTATGAAAACATTATGTACGTTAGGAAAAATCTGCATTTATTCAGTAAAAGACGTGACAGACACCACTATAATACTAGAAATAGGGACCAACTAATTCAGCCAGGTTTCAGGCTTGCTAAAGTGGATTCATCTTTCATGGGGTACTGTTTAAAATGTTACAATAAAATACCTCCCTACATTCTACAACTGAATGAGACGAAATTTAATTTATCTTGTGTAAAACGCACACTATGTAGGCAAGCATATTATAAGCTGGGGTATTACATTGAGGATAAAAATGCTTGGCTTAATGCTGGTCCTGCTCCGCAACCATAGGTGCAACCTTATTGGTCAACTATTGTGGTAGCTGCAGAAGATTGTAAAAGTATTCTTGCATTGTATAGAGTCCATCTCTATCCAATGATCATCTATAATTGCATAGCACATGTGTGAGTACCGTGTACTGTAAAGCTTCCATTTGCATTTAGTTATCTTTCATTGACTTGAATATGCCTTGGTGGCTGAGAGAATGTCATGCTCGCATAAATGTCTTGCTGATGGTGGCGGGTGAGTCGGGTCATTTAGTTCCCTTCAATATGGTTGAATTGAATGGCGCTGATCCATGCGTCATGTTCGTGAACGGGCGCTGTCAGTCGGGACTGGTCATCTCTTAGCTGCCATGGATCATTTGAATTGCTTTATTTTAAATTGTTGATTTATTTTTTACTCTGAACGCTCTAATTGTGCACGTCTTTCTACATCATTCTTCATCTCCGTTTAAACGTTGTACGAGTAACCGCTGTTTGTTTAGCTACGTAAAAAAAAAAAAACAAAAAACCGTGCAAAAAGTGTTTGGAAGTGCCGTTAAATGTGTGGTTTGAGTGGAAATACTTTGAACTATTTGCTTACAACAATTATTTTGGTGTTTTAGTGCGCATTTTAAATAATCTGGACGAAATTAAGTGGGATAAAAACTCCAATATACCGTCAGTGGCAATCGAACGGTGCGTCGCGGTAAAACGCGTAAGTGCGCCATATACACGGCGCTTACGACGTTCTTCTCGCGAACTCGCTGTGACGGGCCGTCGTCGTCGTCGAAAACCACTGCCGCGGGCCTTTTTGTGTGTGCACTTTTGACTCTAGAGCCGAACCATAACTGTGAGGGCCTTTATTAGTGTACAGAAGTGTAAACTACAATATTCAACTGCGCGAGTGACTATAGTACTCGTATTTTGAATACGCATAAAAGATACTTAAATAAAACTAAAAAGAACATGGCAACACGGTCTTGGGGATGCTGTGCTGACAAGGACAGTTTATGCGAAGATATCCAAGATCTCATCAATTGCATAAAATGCAATAAATCATTCCATTTCGCGTGCTTGTCTATTTCGAAAGTTCCTGCTGATTCTGAAGCATATCGTAAGTGGAAATGTTCGGGTTGTGTTACGAACACCTCTAAAACTGAGGGCACACCTAATCGGAATGTATCAACAACAAGAGGAAATAAAAGGCCAGCATTGAGCTCTCCTCCGCAAGCGACACCGGTAACCACTGAGGAAGTACGAACCATTGTTCAAGAAGTTATGAAGGCGGAATTCGCTTCCATGCTTCAGCAAATCAATAACACCATACTAAGCATCGTTAACAAGGAACTCGAACCTATTAAGCGTGATATTAAAGAGCTGGCAACTTCATTAAACTTTCACACCGAAGAGTTTGAAAAGTTCCAATCCGAACTGAGGCTTTAAAAAACACGATGAAAAATTTAACAGAAGAAAATAATAATTATAAAACCTTAATGGCAGACCTAAATCACCGCATAAATTACTTGGAACAACAAACTCGTTCAAACAATCTGGAACTCCAATGCCTACCCGAAAACAAACAAGAGAATCTTTACACGGTCGTTAAGCAGTTGGGATCAGTTGTCGGATGTGTTCTGAGCGACAACGACATTCTTCACTGTACCCGTGTGGCCAAACTCCAAGCTACTAACAGCCGCCCACGCTCTGTCGTTGTCCAGCTGGCCTCTCCAAGAATTCGCGACAACCTCCTCGCGTCGACTATCGAATACAACAAAGGGAAGAAAACGAATGCCGAGAAACTCAATAGTGCTGACCTTGGGATGGCTGGTGACAAAAAGCCGGTATATGTGCTCGAACATTTATCTCCCTCTAACAAAGCACTCCATGCTGCCACTAGACTTAGAGCAAAGGATAAGGGGTACAAATTTGTCTGGGTAAGAAATGGCAGAATTTTTGTCAGGAAGACCGCTGAAGCCGATCATATTCTGATAAAAACCTTGGACTCTTTAAATAAGTTGACTTAGTTTTAATAGGTAGGCCTTATATATTAGCTTTTATTTTCCTATACTAAAAATACACGTTTTTGTAATTAGTATAACTTTTCAAAATTCAACAGTTTGCAAATATTATATCAGAACTGTAGAGGTTTGCGAACAAAAACGCTTCAGGTTTATCGCAATGTTTGTTGTAATAACTACGATATTATCATTCTCTCTGAGACGTGGCTTAACAGTTCCGTCCGGAGCAGTGAGCTATTCGACGACAGATACGTGGTTTACAGAAGAGATAGAGAAAGTTCTTGTCTGCATAGTGGTAAAGAGGGTGGGGGCGTATTAATAGCTGTTCATAAAAAAATCAGCTCCAAACGCGTTGTACATTTCGAAAGTAGTTGTGAGGACCTTTGGGTCACCCTTGATCTTCATGTAGCAAAGTCTTTTCGTCGAATGGCTCTCTGTGCAGTATACCTGCCACCACCTGTGCGCATGTCCTGCTTGGAAAACTTTTTGGACAAGTGTAATACGGCTTTTGAACATCTTAACGATTCATGCGTATGTATCATAGGTGATTTCAATTTGGGTAGTATCGACTGGGGTAAAGCCAGTAATTCAAATAACAGTCCCAAGCTTACTAATACTTGCGCAGCTTTGCTGGACTTTACGCATGTTAACAAGCTCAACCAATATAACAACATTAATAATACCTCAGGTCGAATACTTGACCTTGTATTGTGCAATAATCCAGTGTGTAACGTAAGCCAAAGTATTTGTAACTTGTGTAATATTGATCAGCACCATCCACCACTAGATATTATAATCTCTTAAATAAAGAAGCAAAACTTCCGTATAATATTGTCAAAGGAATGCCTAACTTTCGTAAATCAAATTATATACCGATTCGAAGATACTTAAAAGAACTTAACTGGGAGGAATTATTTGAGGGTCTCCATGACGTCAATGCGATGGTGCAGGTGTTTTATGACATTATTAATGCGGCTATAAAAAGGTATATTTCTACTAAAGTATCCAAGAATGGTAAATACCCACCATGGTTTAACCGAAGTCTTGTTAAAATGCTTAACTCTAAAAACAAGATCAGAAAACGCTACAATGTCTATAAGAACCCGTTAGATAAAATCGAATTGAAAATAATTAGTAAACGCTGTGATGACCTCGCAACTGCTCTCTACAATAATTATATGAAGAACTTGGAAGACGAACTCACAAAAAACCCTAAATTGTTCTGGAGTTACATAAAAGCTAAACGGGGGGGGTCTAGTGTATACCCTATGTCGATGACAGATGGTACTACTACGTCATCCGATGGCACAAAAATATGCGAGTTCTTTACAACCCACTTTTCCTCTGTTTACAGCCCTGCTCAGGACGATGACAATTTCAATAATAATGCTTACTTACATAACCTTCAAAATTACAGTTTAAGTTTATCAAACTCGTTTATTGATTGTGAGGGTTTGTACGAAAAGTTAAAAAACCTGGACTGTAATAAGGGCGCAGGGCCTGATGGTATACCGCCTATTTTTATTCACGAGTGTGCTGCCGAGTTGGTTATACCATTGTCACTTATTTTTAATAAGTCTTTGGCTTCTGGAGTTTTTCCCTCTAAATGGAAAATAGCGAAGGTGGTTCCCATTCACAAGTCAAATAACGACGACATGGTCTCTAATTATAGACCCATATCTATTTTATCCACCTTTGCTAAAATATTTGAGTCTCTGATCTGCCCCCACATTCAGAATCACTTAAAGCTGTACCTAAGTGACGAGCAACATGGCTTTGTGCAGTCTAGATCCACAGCTACCAATCTAATACTGTTTACTGAATTGTTAACGAAGGCAATAGACTCGGGTTTCCAAGCGAATGTGATTTACACTGACTTCAGTAAAGCTTTCGATAAGGTGTCACATGAAATATTGATAAGCAAATTACGCGCATATGGCATCACCGGGTCTTTACTCTCATGGTTAAGTTCATATCTCGTGGGTAGATCTTTCTACGTGGTCATCAACGGTTTTCAGTCTGCCGAACGATGCATCTTATCTGGCGTGCCACAGGGGTCTCACCTGGGGCCTATTTTATTTAATTTCTTTATTAACGATATTCCCAATTGTTTTCTTAACTCTACTATCTTTATGTATGCAGACGACTTAAAATTTGTTAAAATTATTAAATCTAAAGATGATGCGACTGCGCTACAGTGTGATTTAGACAGGCTTGTGCAATGGTGTGAAGCCAACAAGATGCATCTTAATTCAAATAAATGTTACCACGTTAAGTTTGCGCGAAAACATAATCTTATAGACCAAGACTATTATATTAATAGAGTTAAGATTGTGGAACTGGACACAATAAGAGACCTAGGTGTTATTTTCGACCGTAAGTTAACTTTTATTCCCCAGATAGACAATGTAATAAAAAAGTCCTCTAAGATGCTAGGATTTGTCATGAGAAATTCGAAACAGTTTAGGTACGGTAAGACTAAAATTGTCCTTTACAATTGCTTAATACGAAGTATTTTAGAATATTGTAGCGTGATCTGGCGTCCACATTATGCCACACACTCGTTGCGTCTAGAACGCGTTCAAAAGCGTTTTCTATGGCACCTGGCATTTTCTAGCGGAATAACTAAAAAAGTACGTTCGTACAGTAACAGACTTATACATTTTAAAATGGTTTCGCTGGACAATCGCCGACGCATTAATGACGCAATGTTTGTGTGCAAAGTAATGCACCACAAAATTGACAGCCCACAAATATTGCATACCTTTAATTTACGTGCCCCGTCAAGAATCCCTCGCAGTGCAATTACACCACTCTGCCCGCCGCAGAGAAGAACGGTTCTAGGCGCCAACTCCCCCTATGCGAGATTATGCAAGGTTGTAAATAGCTGCAGTGATCAAATTGATTTGCACTTTGATAGTTTGGGCACATTGAAAGCCAATTTTTTTAAGCATCTTGCTAAATAGTTTAACTTTTCGTCCCGTCGTTAAAGTATATTTAAGTAAAATATATCTAAGTTTGTTAAAATGTTATGTTAATTAGTTAGACCTTTAGATTATTATTATTATTGTTATTTTTTAAACTAGATTAAAATTATAAAATTAGATTAATGTTATAAATTGTACAACTTCTTTATGCATGCGGAGTTTACCTATAAGTGATTGTTGCACTGTTGCATTTATATGTTTGCATGTTACCTTAAGCATACAACCAGTGTAAACAATTGTTGGTGAACCAATAAACATAAATAAAAAAAAAAAATATATGTATAATCTCAACATGAAAGATGTAACCAAGATTTTGTAACAACATTTTTGATTGAAAAGAGTGTCCATGGAGTTTCTTGCCCGTTCTTCTCCATAGAGATCTACGCTAGGGAATGGGCAACTACAGTACTTTCTCAAGTTATTATGCCTTGTGTCTGTGACTGTAGCTTTGATTTTTCTTTAAATTTTTTGACATTCAAAAGTGCCGTAATGGTCTAGTTGAAATAAATGATTTGAGTTTGAGTTTTTGAGTTGAGTTATGTGTGGAGGCCTTTTTCATATTCCAATTACATTTAAGGTTAGGAGTGCACCTTAAATGTAATTGGAATATTCTTAGATATCTACATTACGATTGTTTAGTCGAAATCGACCATTGCTAGTTACTTACGGTAATGACCAAGAAGGGGTGCATCAACCGGATGATAAATATAAATTAAATAATCGCGGGAGAGGCAATTAGGTAGCGGGCAGAAGGTGTCGTGTCCGGCGACAATTAGGTCGTGCTACTTAACCAATTAGGAGGAAACAATCGCCCTCATAGCGACCACTACAGTGTGAATACGCCCCTATCAGTGCGCCGACCGAACACCGCTTTATGACGTTTTAAAAGGCACCTCATTATTTACAAAAAAAGGAAAATTCGTTCAAAACACATTCGTAATTGGCCTGCACTCATAGGGGACAATTTATGCTTTCATACAGTTATTGTTGTTCTGGGAGTATCAGTAGTTCCATGACGTGTCGCTAATACATTACTTATTCAGCGTAGTTTATGTTGGCCGTGTTTTGTAACTATTTTAATTCAATCAAGTTACCGGACATTGTTTGGGAGGCATTAAAGTAATTTGGTGAATAATCCCCCTTTCATTACCATTGTCCGTGTGAAACATGACATGCGGTAGACTCTGTTTATGTCTAAACGTATCTTTCTGCCCTTAAAACTTTGAAGACAACAAAAAACTCGTATTTTTTCGAACCTTGACGTGGAGGGATTACAATTTAAAATGCTTTTAATAGCACTAACAAGGATATCGTGTCAATGATAATAATATGTATCTCCATAAAAGGAATAAGTGATAATTTGTAAATATATGTTCTCAAATTGTTAGTACAGTGATGCACACAAACGTTTTGAAATTAAATGTCCAGTAGGCATTAAATGTTTATACATTTCTTTAAATATTGTAGAGAAACTGGTACAGTATAATGTTTTATCAAATAATTTAGATATGACATGTTTACATTGTATTTACAAAGCACTAAACAAAGTCCTAAGTCGTAGGCTTTAGTAAAATATTATGGGCCTGAAAAAGGCAACTCTAGATATCATTTCGTACCCGTGAGGCATAAAAAGGGTTGGCCGTCTTTCATACATTTACTGTGAAGAAAAAAAATATAGTTTTACATTTGTAAGATGAGAGTATATATTAGTATCCCTTACAGTATAAAAAAGATCAATGTATACTTGTAAATAAAGGGAAATTTTAAATGCAATAGTTTTGCATTATAGTTTTACGTGGCAAAATAAAAATTTGACTTTCGAATATCCATTTCATTCCCATACCATATTTTTGTTTGAGAAACCACTTTTTTCTTACACTGTACTCAACTAATATGGCCGGTTGTGTTCAATTGATGGGAGAGGGTGACTGTACTTAATTCATTTGTGGTCGCATGCGGGATCATTTTATACTCTTACCACCACGATACATGGCATCACCACTCTGCTGCCATTGCGTTTACTGCTCATAAGAATATCGTGGCTTTGTAGGTGGGCGGAGGGGGGGATGGCATTTAGCACATTAACGTTACTCCATGTCCATGTCCATTTTATCCGACAAACAGCTGTTCTGCTATTCCGTACCAGTGATTAAAAGGCGACGCATATGTCTGGGTCTGTTATTGTATTTTTCAGAAGCTTTATTAATGCAATGGTTCATCAAAAAATACTAATAAGAAAGTTACCAAGAACGTATAGACAGAATTATTATTCAAAACCGTTAAGTTCCCAAACAACCATACAAGTTTGATTCTCACAAACAGGTTTCTTGATCTCGTAATTCGATATATCCAACAAAAAAAAAACGAGATCCTTAATCTTAATCAAAAGCTTACGAGCGATTCAGAATAAAAAAAGACGTATAGAATTCACTTAGAGATGAGCCCCGCCTTCCTCGGGATTGGTTGATAACCCTAACGCGGCGAAAGGGTTATTATTAGACCCCTACCGAAGCCGCGCGCGCGCCGCCTCGCGTCGTCTTTTAAGTTTTTTACCGCCGGCCGCGGTTTATTTATATTTTTTACCAGCACACGACGCGTTTTGATTGGGTGAAAGGGTTAGGGTATAAATAAATCCGTGGCGGCTTCTACTTGCACCAACTTTACATAGGGCGTGCCCTATCGCGGTGAAAGGGTTAGTTTAATTGTTGTTTTGTAAGGGGATCGGGTTAAGTGGAAGCGTAAATCATGATGGTGTGGGTATATAGGCTGTTATGTAAAGGAATATTATCCCTAACATGGCTACGAGATGTCGCTCGTAGCGCCGCGCATGTATAGAGACGACAGCTTTTAGTTATGCGACAGTTTAATTTTAGATGAGTATCTTCTTTTCGGATTTATTTTTATTATTAATGTTGTTTATTTAAATATTATCAATGTATTTTTAAAATATGCATGCATATGTATGGATACTTCGCTATAACTCGCATGAAATGAATATGTGTCCTTCTTTATGATCGATCGATATTAGTAATACATGTTGAATGACACCTACAATAACTCCTAAATACTCGACGTCTTCATTTAATTTTCTTTGTCCTTTTGGAGACTGTTATTTAAAATTGTTTGTTGGATTCTGAATTGAACATAACAATATTAAGAATGCGCTATTTAAGAGTGACAATTTAACACCCAGCATAATTAATCGTTACCAATGAAACATACACGTGCGTAGCGAATTTATCGCATTTTGTTAATCTGTACGAAACATTTGAACATGAACGATAATCTGGTGACAGTTTAAATTAAACCTTTGTTGATTTTACGTTTATGCAAGTGTCATAAAGTGTGCGATAGTTTCGGAGATGAGACGTGATATTCAGAACTACACGGGGATTAGAGAGGTAACACCTTGCTCGTTTGTGAGCCTCGAGGGCTTGTCAACACTGCTATAATACTGCTCTACACAGTAACACAGCTACATTTAAAGGGATTATGTTTGCGCTATTTGGTAATTTAGATGTTACTAGTCATGGAGTTCTCCGTTTATTATGCTTCATCGTAACTTTTTAGAAAATACTGTAGGAAAAAAACATGATTACATGTTTTTATTAACAATGGAAATTGTTAATCGTCGACTTTTGGCGCCTATTTTTCCTGTTTTCTAATAAATTCTTGTAAAGATACAAATGTCTACTATTTATTCAACATTTTGCTTCTAACATCAAATTTCTTGTCAAAGGAGCGATACGGTAGTGTTGCCAAAAAAAAACCTAAAACATTAATTTATCATGTCCTTTGTACGAATAAAAATCGATTTAAGAAACAAAACAGCAATTAAACAAAACTTACGCAGAAAGATAGCAAGTTGGCAACAAAGAGGCCGAAACAAATTATCTTGCCAAATCTTTAAATATGAGATCTGAGATAGATGGTATGTCGCTGGACCCAAAACAACCCTAATATTTTAAAGTAGGATCATCTGAGGCGGACTGCGGCGGCTATAAATTATCTATTAGGTGAACATCACTTGACGTGTCCACAATAGGCTAAGTTAACTTTTGTGCAACCGGGTTGAAGTCGGGGGCGAACAATGTGCCTACGGAACCCTTCCTCACCTGCATTCCCACGATGCGTTCTCTAGAAAGTGCATCGACGCATTGCACAGAAAAAAAAAGTTTGCGCAAATAAAATTTCACGTCAAACATTCAAATTTTACGTGAAAGGGTCCGATTCGATTGGGTGTTTACTTCAAATAGAACATGTGAGCGGTGTGTGCGTGGGAACTAACTACTGACGATGATTACGTCAACTATTACAGTATTGATGCAGACGGCTTATTGTGACTTTCATAGTTTTTTTTCTTGAAGAAGTGGAGTATAAACACCTACCTACATATGAAATCGATTGAAATTATTAATACTTTCTTTGGAGGAGTATAATACGGTACCTCACACATCATATTTTTATCTGATATTTGATTTTTCTTGTTAAATTAGGTGATTAGCTGATACTATTAAAGGTGTCACAATTATATGAAAGGACAGTAGGTATTTAGTCATAATTAATCAATTAATTACTATAGTGAATTGAGAAGACCTACGCAGCTACGTTCCGTAGCCGACGGCTACGAGTTGCTTTTTTTGACAATAGTGATTTAGTTTTAATGTTTCCAGAGCCCTTGTACCTCAAACATGTCATAAAGATTCTCTCTTAAGCAGTTACACGTATCCTATATACACATCAAAGCTCACCTTACTGAAGGCCTGATAGCGATCAGGATGCATACAAAATGATAGCAACCTTCCAATAGAAATTCACAGAATGCAAATAATAATGAAATCTCCGTCAATCTAGAGGCGAAGGGCGCATATTCCCACGTGTTTCTGCTTAACATTCGCATCTGATCGGACAAAAACCGGGGAAGGTCAGTATCTGAGAGAAACTGCGGCGCTCTCGTATTGCACAGACCCTTTCACTCTCGAATATATGTACCTGCGCTTTTTACTGCCTTCCCGGAATCGCCTCCGTTCAAGGGACCGACCACCGAATGATCGTGTGTCTCAAAGTTTTGTGTCGAGCGTGATGATTGATTAGATGATCATTTTGTAGATTTTATAAAGGCAGAAATGTCAAATTAGTTTAAATAATGTAATAGTTTCTAATTAAGGATCACTCTGTATCATACATTATATTAATATTGATTTAGTTATTCAACATTGAAGTAATGATTCAAAATTAAATAGGATGCAGTTGAAAGAAGTTTGAGAAACAGAGTTTATTGCGCCGAATGGGCTGTAATATTTCGCAAATTCTTCTTTTACGAATGAGCCTAAAAATAAATCAAATGTATATGGGATGGTCACAAAAAGTCGGGTTAATTACTCGCCTTTGGGATACTCCTATGAAAGGATGTATCGTTTTTCACTAAGTATGCAGTAGGTATCCATTTCTGTCTTGTCCTTATAATAAAGGATTGGAACCAAATGTTTTCGGCCAAATATCTAAGGAACATTGCGTAAGAATTGGGTTAGTTTAAAAAGAAAACAATAATAAACATATTTCTACTGGTAAGAACATTTAAAACATACCTACCGTAATTTTATTTGACCTATGTATATGCTTGAAGGTTTTGTCAGCTGTTCTAGAGGACGATCGATTAAATGTATGTATCTAGAAATTGTTAGACCTTGTAATGCAGCCACAGCATGCAGTTCATTTTACATTTATGTTGTTATTGTAAAAATAACCACAATTGTAAAGGATCATGCTTTTTTAGAAATTGCAACATTTTCGCATCTTAATTTATAAAATAATAGTAATAATGAAAAGTTTTATTTAAAATGGGATCGCAAACTTAACAAAATATGTTGCATTTATATGATTTTTAAGTTCAACTGTACAAAAAGACGGATAAAGTACTGCTCTCCAAGATAGGCTAACATTTAGCCTGTGTTAAGGAGAATAGTGCCGTCCCACCACCGCAACAGGCAACAAGGCTTACTTACTTACTTTATACTTTGTTATTGCTAGAACTTAGTATTTAATGCTATATCATCAAGGACTTGGACTTTAACCGTTTTGCGCAACATGATTGTATTTTTCTGTAATAGAAATAGTTTTTGCAAGCAAATTTACCTAAATCTCTCCTTTGTATTCAGGTAAGGATAATTTTTTGCCCTGCAACGAGCCTAAGAGAGACATTTTAAACTTAAATCCACTAAAATAGTGTCCAAACTCGAATGCTTTTCATCTTTCGATTTGTTACATATTGATGTAGTATTGAAAATCGATATCGCAAGTTTCGATCATTTATAACTCGCGTCTGACGGGCAAACAAAACGAATGATAGAAAAAAAAAATCGGAATGCGTAACTGGAAGAGTGGAAATGAAGTATTATTGCAACACTTGCACTTTCGATGGCGTCTTTTGTCGGATCGGATTGCGAGCGGCTCCGGTTTCAAAGCAATTGTTATCATACCTACACGTGGTCACATATGACCTGATATATAAAATGTCTATTATTCTTCTATTTGTATTTGGTTGCAGTAAATGAAACATTTGTAACTTTGCGATGTTTATTAGCAAGCTACCTGTTTGTTGCCATTTTGCCAATGTTTTCCGAATATTTTATTGAATGAAGCAGAGGTTGTGATTGTAAAAACATTAAAATTAGGTAGCAGCAGGTAAAGTAGATACCTACGTAAAAACTTTTCGGACAAAAAACTTCATTTGCGTACCTTCTATTTGAACAAAACTGGCTAAATGTGTGTTTACAATTTGGTACATCTCTGCCTAACCGTTCAGGGATAACACGCGTGAAGTTATGTTTTAACAGACAATTCCCTAAACATTTACAATAATGATGGACGTTCAAATAGCAATATTTTACTTCCGCAACATAAGAAAACAGCCACAAACTCTTTCTATCATTTCCTCACAAATTATGTAAGTACATACTTCAAATTATGTTCAACCAAATCCCTTTCAAATATATTTATTTGGTTTCGAGTGGATAATGGTCGAGTGTTCTATTAAACATGTATCTGTTCAAGTTCTTGTTAGTACAGTCAGTGATGCCTAAAAGGACTTTGTCGGCATGTGTACAAGCTCTTTACAATAGTACGTGAACGGGTGATTTCACACTCTAGTGGGCCCGAGCAACGCAAGCATCGATCGCTTGGATGCATCGCGAGACCGCAGAGAATCGTAAGCAAACGAGGACTTACAATATGTTAGCCAAAATAATTACAACATAAAGAAAGTCTGCACTTGAACAGTTTCATTCGGTAAACATGGTATTTGGGACGTCAACTGGTAAGTACGTTTTACCCTTCCTAAAGTACGACATCCTTGCGTAAATGTAATGAACGTTTATTTAAAATCCAAACACTTGTTCTTCTTGAAAATAACTTCTTTATTGATATTACACAGTAATAATCTAGACCAACTCGCTTTGTAGCCCAAAGATGACGGCCGTGGAATCACCGAAGGGTCATAGGTAAGCAAGATTCCCGGCAGTATACCTACTCAACTGACTACCAACGACATTTTGCCGCCATTACGGTATCGGAAGTCAAAATGGAGCTAGGAATTTAAAATAACAGTAAGAAACACTTCACACACTTCTTACAAATAAATTATAATCTTATTCTAAAATAAGAGTAAAAATCAACATATTTTTTATATTATACTTAATTTAGACTTCCGTTATATCAACAATTTTTGATAGAATTCATAACTAATTTTTAATAAATGTATTGAAATGAAATGGGCAACATTTGATAGAAATAAACACATGAATTTTAATCAAGCTACAAATGTTTACTTTTGAATACAGAGTTTATGTATTGTTTGGGCAGGTTTAAGTTATTTCTCACATAAGATAAATGTGCACCAACTTTAGGTAAAATATAAATCAAAGGTGTAATCAATAGCTGTCAAAATAGTATTTTTTAGCTTAAAATCAAACATTGCAGACCATACATTAACCTTGTAATCTATAATGTCCATACTCAAGTCGTGACGTGTTGGTGTAACGCGCATCGCACGCGAAGACTTTCGCTCGCCTGCACTCGAGAGCGCGCACACGTGCACATTATGCGGCTCAAAGGATTTTTTACAATAAAACATGCCGCTTTTTGCTTTACCCACTCTAAGCTCGATTATAACCTTCTTACCTACATTTGCTCCGGTTTCTGTGCAAGTGAAGCCGCGCGAAATGTTACTTTTAACTGCTTTTAACCATTCCTATTGAAAATCGCCGCTTTTTGAGAATTATTGGTTGAAACTTCGGCACTATGTTGACCTATATTTCATAAAAGCTTATTAAAAGTATGGGTATAAACAAGATCCTCATACAAATTACATTAAGTCAAATGAGCTAGAAAGTGTCTAGTTCGTAGCCCAGTGCTACGACGTGCTACGACATGCTACGAAAACCTAAAATGTCCAGTTATTCAAAATTGAATAATAAGAGTACACCATAAAATATAGAATGTTCGTTGGTTTTATCACTGTAGGGTCTCGGGACGTTTCTATATTTAAGTGTAGTCGACCCGCGAACCTTACCTCTTGTTGGACCATTAAAAGATCACTTAAAATACACTTGTTTTTACCTTTGATCTAAAATAGAAAGTAGAATCGAGCCCATAAATAATTTTGGAGTTGTACTAAAATCCTTCTGTAGGACAAAATGGTCATTTATTTGTTATACATTAACGTATGGTTTCATGATAGGAAGCTAGCTTGGTTCTAGTAGACAGAAGGGAATCGTGGTGTGAACAAAACCCGATGTGTGACGAGGTTGTGGTTTTTGTTAATACATAGTGAAGTGTGTATGAGACGCCTCACATATGGACCCGCAGGAAGAACTCGCGGAATATCACTCATCTTTTGCTTGTGCAATAATAACAGGGCTGCTGCTGCCAAAGTTTTATCCTGTGTATTATTTTGTTTTAGTATAGAAACATACAAGACAATGATATTATGTTTAAAATTTGTTATTGGAAAGCTAGGCTGGCAGCGAAGTTAAATGCTGCCAACGCATGCGAACACGAGAAGCATACTTTTCGAATTTATCAAGGGTGATAGATATTTGTCTTTTGAAACTAATTTGCATAAAATCAAACTTTATTTTATTACGAATACCTAAAATATTGTTTGGTTTCATAGTTATTATAGTACCAATTAGTAGAAAGAAAATACCTACCTACTCAATTATAATAATATGTAGTTGTTTTCGTCTTGCGGGACGAAATCTTGGTAGTAATGTAAACATTACTTTATTTATATAATGTAAGACCAAACATGACGGCGTCAACCCTGGCATGGTTGCGTCGTCTCCCACGGTTGGTGTAACCTGAGTCGGGTGTCCGTGGCTTCCGTCCGGCTTTTAGCGGAGTCTCATCGGTCACCGCGCCCCGCCCGCGCGCCCATCCATCCTCGCACATATCTAATCAAACAATGTCTCGTGTACGCTACGCCTACGTACACCGGCACTCACATTCCAGTGAAAGCATATAAAGGCATCAGACAAAAATTAACGCGATTGTCCTGTGTAGGTGTCAGATAAAGGAAGCTGGGCGCGAGGTGGTGCGGGCGCGGACGCGGCGCCTCCTGGGGTCATTAATATTAATTAGGCGCGGTGCTGCCGCCGCTCAGGCTCAATGCGCGGCCTCTTTGCTTCTGACTCGCTGCGAAAATTAATTACTCGCAATCTTTATGTTCCAATTATAAAGGCCTTCGCAACAAATTAAATCTGTCCGGAGCAGGCCTCTTTTGAGAGAGGTTTCACTCTCTTTGTGGGCTTGATAAATGTTCCTTTGCAAAAATTCTTTGAATTCAGCAAAATGTAGATATTTGACTTAATACGTTAAATAACGAATATCTGTGGAAATTTAAAAAGCAATTCAATTATAAAGTTTTAACAATAAGATGGCAATTATAGTACAAGTTCGTTACTATGAATGTGGACGTGTGTAATTGTATGTTATTTGGTGTTCGTCGAGGGAATAAAAGCGAAACCGATTCCGAGATCCAGCTTTTGCATAAGTGTACACGACTTCCGCGTTTACTGAGCAAAAACTAAATCTCATAGAAAAAACTACAAGTTTCCCTTTCATCGTGAGGCAAAATATTTAACGGCCGTAACCGGATATCTTGGCGTGGCTCTTGGAAACAAAGAAAAAACCACCAACGTGTTATTACGCGAAACCAACATTTAATAAGGCTATTTTTTATTTTGCATTGGTTTTGGTTATCCATTAATTCGCTTTGGGCAAAAAATATTTGGGTGTACAAACGCCTGCGTCGTATTTGAATAGTTTGTTGGCGCACTCATTGTTGTAGGAAGATGCGGAAATGGGATATTTTCTTTCTAGAGAAATATAATATTCTGTGGCTTTATGTTGACCCGACACAAAAAGTTTGCAACAAACGAATAATTGTGCAATCTTTGATACTTGTACGTAGGTGTTCCTTCTACCTTCTGGTTGTGTTCAACACAAAACTCTTTGACAAAATAAAATAATATTGAACTAATTAATAAAAGAACAGCTTTAGTACTGGTTTGTACTAACAATGTCAATATAACTAACAAGTTTTAGCGATATTTGCATAAACATCGGACAAGAGACATCCAAAAATAGTGCTGTGGTGCGTAGATTAAGATAAATTGGGTACCGAGCTAAAACGGGGCCAACTCATTAATTCAGACGATTCAATCTATTGAATGTAGTATTCTGAATATTTGAGGTAAAAACTAACATTTCGTGCACGTGTTATTGCGTCGCTAATGTTCAACAATATATTTAATAGCGACCTACCTACCGTGTGTTGTCCTTTTATGATCAAACTTCGACATTGATATAATTTTGAGTGACGTCGCCCACACAATGGTAAATCTGTATTAAATGCTCTTTTGACACTAATGTTTTCTATAACATTCTATTCTGTGTCCCATTGGACAGGAAACGGTTATTAAAAACCTCAAAGGATCGAGATGTCAATTTTTTCGATATTTATATAAAAAGTGGAGTTATCTGCAACACTTTTTTATGGATGCGTGAAACACGCTTATGTGATTTAGGTAATTTTTGCGAAATGTTTGCAAAGCAACATACTAATATCAGACAAAATAATGTTAAAACGTATTTTTATTTCAACCTCATCAACTTTCTCATTAGGTACGTGATTTCACAGCAGAAAATATTAAAGGGTTATAAAAACGTTTTCTGAAAACACAAACCTACTAAATTTAAAAAAAAAAAGTTCTATACAGTTAAAATCTTGGACAAACCATTATTTCGTTATCTAATTGGTTAAATCAATCTAGCTGATCACCTTATACCATATTACAGTTTAGCAAGTCACGTAAGCCATGCAAAAGATAATTCCCCATCGAGTGGCCACAGACAATATGTGACCAAGATAATTGTTCTGGGAACTCGTAGATCTCTATTAATTTGTTTGTAAAAAAACATAAATCGATTTCCTGTCAACAACTGACCAGACACAAGTGGCAGGAGATGTGAAGCTCAAGATTAATGAATTCACAATTAGATACGTCCGAATTGAAATGAAATTGGACTTTTGAGATCGGAAGTTGGTGAATGGTGCAGTATTGATGGATTGTTGCGAAACGTTGAAAAAAGTGCGGCGTCCGCAAACTGTCCCGCAGCTGGCCTTCAATTTGAGTAATCCGATCAATATTTTTTACTACCTTTAAGGTTTTTTTTTCGGTACATATCGGACGTCAATCACGTCGTGGGTACTTGTCTAGGGAGTGTATCCCTTCATGGGAGTTGCACACGATTTAGGAAGGAACAAACTGAAAAAGCACTCATATAGCAATTTTGCTGACTGTATAGTGCTTTTTCTTTATTTTAAGTGTGGTTAGTGTTAAACCTGGTGTCAGAGTTTTTATGTCACCCATGGTCCTCTGAATTGGCTTTACATGCCGTCGAGAAATATCTCTAAAGCATGCTGGTTTCCTCACGATGTTTTCCTTCACCAAAGCAAATGATAATTATGCAATACGGACATGAATCCGAAAAATCAGAGGTGCGTGTTTTGGGCTCGAACTCGAGATCTATGAAGTAGTGCTAACTAGAGTAACTGAATAAATCTCGCATTTTACGCTTGTAACGGAAAAAATCTCAACATGCGAGTAATTTGCGACCATGTTTCAAACTAATGTTATTTTATTGATCTGATCTCAACAGAAATCATTCTTGAACTTCGGGTTCACAGGTACCGGATTGCAAATAGAAACGTCTTTAACAGTGTGTTGTGTGTATTGATTTGTGTATGAAATTGGACAAGCGGAGGGTTTGAGAGGTTACACAAGGGCCGTTGTGTAGATCGCGTCAAAGATGTTGTCAGTGGCAGAAGCGAGGGCTACGGAGGTGCGGAGGTCGGCACTCCGCTGTCCGGTTACCTGTCTTCTTGGTTTTTAAGTAGTTATTTCTTGGTTTACAGTTTGGTTGATAACATATTTTTAATGTCTTGTTGTCATGATTTGTTAATCTTAAACTTTTATGTTTATATAACACACACTGTATGTAGCTTGAGTTTTGTCTTTGCAAAACATAGTAAAGAAGAAAAAAGAATTTTCTTTTATATGAGTTTTATTCTGCTCATATGTACGTTGTGTCTTTCTTTCAGTACCTGAAAGTAGGTATCGTGTTTGAACGTTTTCTTAAATGTGTTGCTGTGTTCGCGACTTTACTTCGTGATGTGTTCGTGATGTCAGAGTCACCAAATGTTATATTTTATTTCTGTCCAGTTAGGTTGCAGTCTGGTATAAGCACAAATACCCTAAACCTAAAGTGAAATTGTCCCGTCACTTTTGATCTGTATAGTGTTTTCAATAAAACCTTCAGGCGAAATCGTGTTTTTCAAAAATGTGTCTTGAGTCCGGACGATTGACATATTGGATGAGGAGATTCAGTGTTCAATTCACCATTGTTAAGGAGAATGCGCTAAGATAGCTCCCAAAATTGAAACGCAAATTGCAAAAAAATATATATATATCAGTCATACTGTATATTTACAGAGAGGGCATGATCGAACTATCATCCTGAAAGTCTCAAAAGTCTAAACTTGCCAACGAAATATCATGTAAACAGAGACATCCAGTACTCAATGACTGATAGGTGGTGACGAGGGTGACCGGACTATCAGGCAAAATATGAAATAGCACCTCATTATCATAATAATTTTTCGTCAATATGTGGTTGCAGTTATTCTGGGTAAGATGATGATGATCATGGGATGGATTTGGACACAAATGTGTACACGTCCTTAGCGCCGCAGGAAGCAAATTTCTTAGAGTACCCTGTCGAACCCTAGGCTCGTGTGTGAGAGGGTTGTCTATCAAATATCCTATTTTTATTAAGTAATATGTTAGTTTTTCTATTTTAAGAGAAACATTTCTTTTGTAACATGTTGACTGGCTACTGTTTTTATCAATTTTCAAGTTGAGACTCTGTGAATATTCTTGTAGTCAAAAAACCCTAAGGATTACTGGAAAGATTGACCCCAACCTCGTAAATTTCGGCAAAAACATCGCATCAAAATGTAAAATTCTAATCTTATTAACAATGGGTAGTGTATATAAAAATATCTTTTATGCGAACTCGCACCTGGACGGTCTATTTGTTGTCCATGCCCACGGGTCAAAAAATATTCAATAGATACCGTCCAACGGATTCCCGTTACATAGTCGTTGGTAGGTCACTTTTTATCCACATTTTTTGGTAAAAAACGGCATGTGCTCACAAATTATGCATTTGGCTGCATCACAATAGCACGCGTCATGTTGTGTCGTGCGCGCTGGCACGAGTGCAGAACTATTATATTTTTTAAAAATTGCGAATTGATGTCAAGCTAAGCACCTTTTGTATTGTGTGGCGTCCTCACACCGCCACTAAGATGATTTGGTTTAATTTTCATCTCGTGAACTCTCAGCATTGTCCTAATGTGACCCGTCATGTTTTGAATGATGGTTTAGTGTTCCAATATTCTTAGTATGTTTTAATATGTTTTTAATTGGTGAGCTTCTCGTTAGAGGGAAAAAAAAAATGTCCCTTTAAGTTTTCACTTTGGAGATGTGCTGTGAATGTTAAAGCATTATAATCGAAAGCAAATACGGGTTAGACGTTTTTGAGTTTTATGATTATAGAGATATTCGAAGTGTTTTTCTAAGGAAAGGATACACGGAGTTATGAATCTTTGCTTATCGGATCATATATGCAACATTTTTTTAGTTTACTTTTTGGTTTATGGTTATTCCATAGCCATTCACGATCAATACTCGGAGATAAGCGACAGGACACGTCCGTTGTTTGCATCAGACAAAGATCAACGCGAACTTATCTAACGTTTGTACAGGGACATTACAAAAAATGTATGTCGATGTTATTTTTGAATTTGTGCAAGGCGTTTGACAGCGGACGACGAATCGTGTGATACAAAAGGTGACAGTTTCGACTGGAAGGAGTGCGACGGGCGCACAAAGGGCCCCAGACGTTTGAAAGACGTTATGAATGGGCTGAAAGAAGGAGTGATCGAGCAGTGACCGTCCGCCGGCCGCCGGCCGCCGCCGCTGGACCGCGCTCACAATGCCGCGCGATAGCATTAATCCTTTGTGAACGGGAAAATGCCAACATTTACAAATGAACGGTTTACATAATGTACACCGTCTTCCGATCGCTGCGGATACCTACGGACCCAGTCCACCATCTATCTAAAGTTATATGTATACTTACACAGTTACCCATGTGGGTTTGAAGAACAACTTAGTTATCTGTATAAGGTACTATGGCCTTCAATTAAGGAAGTTACGAACCAACATGTTTTAATTCACTTATTAGAAGAGAGATCATTATTTATTGATCAACTCCACGCAGTGTTGGGTCTTAGCTTTTTGGGTAGATTTACTATTCGAATTCGAATCCTTTGACGACCCGAATGGCGTAGTGGTAGTGAGGCTGCCTTACGTTCGTAGGGTCTTGGGTTCGAATCCCGGTAGGAGCAAATGTTTGTGTGACGAGCATGGACATTTGTATCCGAGTAATGGATGGATGGATTTATATTATGTATAATAAGTATGTATTTACAAACAAAAAAGTATATATGTAATATATCAACTATCTGGTGTCCACGCCACAAGCCTTGCTTATGGCGTGTGGCGTATGTCCAGCGATATTTATTAAATATTACTTTTATTTTACTATTGGCTGAAATTTATCTGACATCTGCTTTTAATTTTCACCAGAAAGGACATCATAATTAGCTCAACAATGTTACACTAGTCATGATAATGACATAAATTATTTATAGATAATGATAGTTTTATAAATAAACATCAACGATTACATAACAAGAATATGTTTTGTGTGGTAGCCAAATAACACGTAACCGCTCGTAATGTTCAGTTGGGGGAAAACATAAATCCAGCTTTAGCGTTGAAATAAAAAGAGGACTTCTGTAAGTGGGATAGTGTAGGATATAATTCACATTTATGCGGAGCGGCCGACGCGGCGACGGTGCGTATCGAGTCGCCGGGATAGTTCGCAACGACAATTCTCCCGGAGAAAAGGGAATTATTCATCACACCCGGAAGGGGAGAGCCCGTGACGCAAGAATGGAATAGCCACCTGCCGCACCACGAACGGCCTATCCACCCCTGCGTAATCAATCCCTTTTGGACCGAAAGGTGACTGACATAGAGTCTATATTCAAGTGATTTTTTCACCCTGTCGGCTATCCTGATCAATTCCGAGGGTCCAGTTGACTGTTGCCAGTTGCAGAATCAAAAGTTTAAACGGCCGTCGAGAACAAAGGGCAGTCGGACAGGGCTACGCGGCTAGGGATAAATATTCAATGCGAATCCTTTGGAGACGATATTTTATACTTTATTCTTGTTCGATTGTCGCTCTCACCTGCACGATGTAGGCTCTCGTAAAAGCCGAGAATTTTATATGAGAACTTACTTTGTTGGGGTTCAGACGAATAAATGTAACGGACTTTACTGGATTTCAAGAAAATTCAAAAGAATAGATTACTCGCGCTGCCCTAGCAGCAATAGGTGAATTTAATTACTATCCATTGAACTTGAAACGATTTGATAGTTACAATTATCTTCATTGTACAACTGATCCTACTGGTTTTAAGTCTGGAAAAAAAGTAATTAATACAAAAGAACTTTACAATGTCGAAAACCCAACCTTTCCCAAAAATTGCAAAATTCGACATATTGATTGGCGTGTTAATGAAAGTCGATATAATTGTTAAGTATAAAAACGTTGTAATTAACACAACGCTCACTTTAAACTTTGACACGTTCTATTGATGTGTCAATCTCCCCAAACAAGTTTGTAATCAATCATAAGATTGTTGTAACGATATCGGTTCTTGATCAACCGCCCTTCTATTATAATAAAGGAAAACCAGATTTTGTCCAAACTTTACTAAAATTTACATCGAAATCGCACACAAACACAAAAAAACTGGTAGAAATTCGCTTCATTGTGTGCGATTGATTCGTAACGGCCGAGCGCTTTAATGTGAATAAAAATATTCACAATTTTTGTAATTCCGTGGCGAGCGCACATCTGTCGCTCACACGGAAGGGATCGAATCACAATTGTATATGTTCGGCAATTATTTTTAGCAACTATTGCCTAAATATATGATTTCTTGAAAACAATATACTTGTAATGGTCGTACAGAAATAACTACCGGCTAACTTTTTGCGAGAAACAGAAGACTTTAAATGTGGCCTCGCTTTTTTATTGCAACCTGGTGATTTTTCTCGATATCCGATGTCTATTGTCAGTGATTGTTAACTACTGCTGCAAAAAGTTTTGCAAGGCTTTATCTGTATGGTACAATGCGTCGGAGGCGTCATAAAGCGTCGCTGTGCCCCAGTTTGCAAAATGGGTATAAAATATGTATTGTTTCAGATAACAGCGCAATAGGACAAATTACTTGCGCATGTCGGAACACTTTGTTCTGGACCCTTTTGTTTGTTTACTTTCGCTTTTAATGCTCGCTTTATGACGTCAAGTTGCGAAAATAAGGTTTGCGCGATATTTTACTATTCGCTCACTATAATATATCTGAAGCACCCGACGGAAATATTTATACTCTCGATTTTAATTGCTTTAAGCACAAGCCATAATAAGTAATAGGCGACTCTTTTCAGTTCCAAGAAAACCTAATGACCAATCATTATGTCAGACATACAGGAACATAGAATAGAGTTGTGAATAGTTTAAGAATGTTGCATTACATTACATAATGACATCCACATTACACATAATATCAATGTCGGTGATTACAGTGACTCATATAAAGTGAAAGGGTTATCTGAAGAACAATACTTGCGTCGAGTGTGAAAGGGTTCCTTTGTTTACAACATTGAATAAGCCTTTCAAACAATACACGTCTGTGCGAATAACCCTGCGCCAAAGAAAAGAAAAAGTAAGAGTGTTACACGAATACCTTTTATTTGCGAGCAAAGTGATGCGTCCTTGAATTCACTTCGGCAAGGCTTAATTGTGGTTTTTCGTCTTCAAAGAGTTGGGTCCTTTGAAGAGCGCGGCGGAGGATGGGGCGCGCCGGCTCCTCGAAACAAAGGAATCTCAGCGCTCATTTTCACTCTGGACAGAAGCTTCTTTATGAATAACGTTATAGGTAACATCGACTTACATATTACGACAATTTTATATCTGTGTGTAGACAAAACTCATAAAATTGAGAGCACAAACATAAAAATGGTAGATCAACTTTATGTCCAATCTCCCATCTGTCATTAGGGCATGTGCGGTAAACAAGAATTCCTAAATCAACATTAGTGAGATGGCATCAGCAGACTTAAACTATAATTCCGCATTTAGAGTATATTTAGGTTAATTAACGATGTCGTCGTGATGGCAGATAGTGTTCCACCTGCCTCGTTGGCAAACTTTATAGTTTACTGCGAATGTTGAGGGGACAAAGATATTGTTGTTGCCCAATTTATAGTTACCCTGGTAAAACACGGCCGCCTGCCCCCGAAACTGAGGCAAGGTGGCAAGACGTGTGCCAGATAACAGACTTAAACATCCTGACAGATAAGGACCATGCACTACGAGGGAAAGGGACAGATACATAGTTTTTTATCTAAAAAACTTAGTTGCACATATTTTGTACGAGCACAATAGAGCTTAGTGCGCTTGGTAATAGGAGTGCTTTTTGCGTAAAACTTTTGGGCACGCGACAGCAGCAGGTGGGAGCAATGCTCTTAAAAAACTTAGAATCTTTTTCGCTGTGCGTCGTATTGTTAAAGAACGGTGTCTTTAGTCTTGTTTGATTTATTGATGCTGTTAAGTGTGCTACTCCATAATAACACCAGTTCCGGTATATTTTATAAATAGAACTAATTAAAATATTTGACGTAGGCAGTACTATTCCTAATAGTCATTAAGAAATTACTTTTTTTAGACAAGTTTGGTCTATCTTGCTCATCTTAACGGGTCTTGAATAAAATTTTAATCTTGTTTGGCTACTCGTGGGCAATCATTAGAATAACCAAAAGTGTCTAACATTGCCAAACAAGGCAGGTGATCTAAATGGATGAGCTAAGTGTGGCAGATCTGCACAGAACATATTTATTTTCAATTCTTTTTTTAGTTTGTCAACCTACGACTTTCTCGAGGTGTTTTAGATTGTTATTGCAATATATATTATATTATGAGCTAAAGGGCAAAGGCTTATTTTCCCTCCTTCCACTTTTCGCAATCTAATGCGGTTGTCAGTCAATCCTTTTGCGAAAGAGTCTAGCTCATCCCGCCATCTCTTTCTGGGCCTGCCGCGTTGTCGTTGTTGTAGCAAGCTCAATTAAAAATATATGAGGTTACTTTTATGTTCGGGCTGCAGTCTATCAAGATGGATTAGCTCCCCACCAGTTACCATACATCTACGACGTTGATAGTCTATTAAACCCATTTGTGTCTCCCCAAATGATATAACCCGAAATAACTTCACATAATGTTGTCTAAAAAACACAAAACTCTAAAATAGGTGCAGCCAGTCAGCCACTCGTTTATTTCCCCGAGTCGGGACAAAAAGCAACACTAGGGAGACGCGTGCTCACTAAAATGGTAAAAATAAAGTGGTAAAAATAGCGGGTACAATAAAAATGGTAAATTTACGCGGTCCGCCGTCTATGGTCGACACTTATGCTTTTTATGCGTGTTGTCTTTGGCTAATGATTGCCTCGTGACTGCTGCAAGGCCGCCTCGCGCCGGTAAAGTTCTGTGGAGCGGTAACTTGTTACGCCTACACATGTATTACCGAATTAGATGCGCGTACGAAGCTACCATTATGTTATATAATTATAGTGTATCAGTTCCTCTTCACTTATTCTGAATCTATATGAACTGTTCCAGTTCTTTCGACAAAAGTTCACTACTATGGCGAGCTCCTACTAAGGGAGCTGTATTGAAATAACATTTTTATTCCTGAAATTTCATTCAGTGGTATGGTATTGATAGGCATTCGTCTTTTCGTAGTAAAACACCTATTTATACTGGCAGTATGAGACATTCAGCAACCTCCATTAAATGTTTCTATTTTTATTTGTGTTCTGAGGAATAAAGAGATATTTATACGTATTTCGCAGTAATTACTTATTTTTATAATAAAAAAATGATTGTTTCAAGTCTGAAGAAAGATGAAGAACCGATAAATAGCTGTCTAACTGAAGAACTAAATAGCAATAAAAATAAAGTATGTAATATGTACTAAGAAATGTTCAAAATTTTTCTAATATAATATTTTACAAAGTGAAACGTCGAACTTTTATAAATTAACTAAGGCATTTTATGTCCAACTGTCCCAACTAAACTATAAAAAACGAAAAAGACAGTTAATATAAGTTACAATGATTAATAGTGTAGCAATTAAAATTCCAACACAAAAGAAATACAATTTCAACAAAGCAAAGGAATCAATGTGACATAATCATAATGGTCACTTTTTTATCGAAAATACTTAAAAAAAGATTTGCTATCCCATCCTAAAAAATCGGCCTAATTACTAGTAATATATTCTTAATCGATAAACCTGTTTATGAATCGGTACACTTTTTAACCGGAAAAGTATTTTATAAATGATTGTAGTTATCAGTATCGTTAACTAATTGAATTATATTTTTTAGCTCTATTGTTTTTAACGACAATGGTGGATGGGTATATTGGGTTACAGAAAAAATATATGCTCCACCAGGGCCTGGATTCTGCTATTACAATAGTGTCAGAGTAGTGGATCATTGATTTTATAATGATCATGTTCTGTCAAATTTTGACAAGTTTGTTAATTCTATTATCATAATAGCGCCATTATGACTAGAAAGAAATGTCATAGAATGATAATCTCGTACATGAAATCTGGCATGAATAAATGTTCGCATTTAGTAGTAGATTTCGAAAACAATGTCAACAATGACAATACGACAATGCCATTAAAACACAATTTTATTACGAGACCATTGACCGACCATTGTGAATTTAGCAGATTACGAACTTTAAGCAAAATGACAATGGGATGAGAATGGAATCGTGTTGGAGTGACGAATTTATTAAAATAGCAAAATTAGGCCCCAGAACGTGAATTATGGTTCTAACTTCATTTTCCAGGGCTGAAAAAAAAAACAAAAATTAAAGTTTCCGACGAATTGAGAACCTCCTCCTTTTTGAAGTCGGTTAAAAAGCGTTTTTGTTAAAAATAGTGACCCATCATATTGATGATAATCATAATCATAATCATAATCATCATTTATTGCATCCATGTAGTTTACAAGAGATGATATGAGATGATATGATAATTTTACTAAAAAAGTAAGGGATCTCGCAAAGTAAAATCTTAAATTATTTTTTTCCTAAACGACTAAAAAGCTGTTTTTTAAATAACAGGGAAAAATGCACCACAAAATATCACTTTTGTGTTTCTAAGTGTGTATGGAAATTGTAAACAGAGTAAGTTAAGTAGAAAAGTAAATGATCACTGTCATGTTTTGTTGTTACTTTGGAATTAGCGATAAAAACAATCTGAGTTTTTTTTCATTTGATTTTAAGAGGGTTGTGATATAATTGTTATACTTATTTAGAACACTCCCGGAAGAAATAATTAAACTAACTCAGGCATATTTTCATTTTTTATTTTGTGTCCGTATCTAAACCATAATCACACATCAAGACTCCCAGTTTGGATGTGTGATTATGGTTTAAATATGGCCACGTGTGTTCTTAATAAATATCACAATTTATTCAAGAAATATTGTGATCTCTTAATCAGAGGCATATGCATTCAACCATAGATATTTTATTATTATAGTTTAATTTGTTTAGTAATATTAATGTGATCAGAATCTCATCTCGCACATAACAGAGTCGGTGTCCCACAAGGTAGCATATTAGGCCCACTTCTATTTCTACTCTATATCAACGATTAACCTAACGTGACTAATCATCACTGTACCCTTTTTGCAGATGATATATCGTTAGTAATTTCACAAAACCCTAATACTACATTTGATGACTACAATAAAGAAGTAAACGAAGCTGTTCAAAGCATTATAAAATGGCTTGAGTCCAATAATTTAAGTTAAAATAGCCAAGACCAGAATAATTCAATTTTACAATAGAAAACAAAATAATCACAAACTAACAATATCATACAATAACAATATCATAGCACAATCCGATAGTATAGTTTTCCGAGGGATGTCATTAGATAGTCAGATCTCAAGGAAATTACACATCATTAAAATCTGTAAAAAAATAAACAGGTATGTTTACGCTCTTTGGCGTCTTACACGTATATCCAGCCAAAAACAGCTTTACAAGCATATCATGGATATGTAGCCTCCAACCTACGATATGGTATTATATTATGGGGCGGCTCAGTAGAATTTAATTGAGTATTCCTAGCGCAAAAACAGTGCATTCGTGCACTTTGTAATGTGGATTCACTAACGCCATGCAAACCATTGTTCCAAAAGCTAAATTTATTAACAGCACCGTCCATGTATATATTTGAGTCTTGTATTTTTGTCAAAACGCATCAGTACAAATCGTTTGGTGAATTTTAATACCCATTATCCCAATAGCTTCCCTTTGCCAAACATAAAAAACTGATCTGTATAGAAGAAACTGTTACCCCATGTCTATTAAATTATTTAACAAATTACCTAATGAACTAAAACCCTACCTAACTAAAACACGATCTACCCCTTAGTTTATTCCGAAAAAAATTGTACTCTTGGTTAGTCACAAAATGTTTCTACACTACCCAGGAATACCTTAGTTATTCTAGTGCAATAATAGTTAGATATTTAATTTAGTATGTTTAGTCATATCACCCATTTGTTTGTTATTTTAAGCTTTTATTTTATATTTCGTATTCCAGAAATGGTTTATATTAGTATCCTTATTCTTAGATTTGAAATGTAACATATTATCTGTTTATTTTGCTATTTACCCATATTATGCGAATAAATTATTTGATTTGATTTGGTTACAAAAAAATCAAACAGATAATAATGCGTTAAAAAGGAACTTCGGTTTTTATTAGGTGTTGAATTTACGTTCATAAAGACTTGGCTGCTGTCTCACGGCCAAGTTTATTAAGAAATAAAAACGAACATACAATATCATCGTGCATGCTCTATGGATTACCAACATATGTTTAATTTTGATTTCAATACAAATATAACTCAAAAAGTTCTAATCGCCATCATTATTATAATAACTACCGAAGAACAAACAGTTGCGAGATAAAACTGAGTAGGTATGTTCTCAAATTAGTTGCAGTCAAAGAAAGTACCGACCGGAGCACGGGAGCCGCTCGTAAAACATAAAAAGTGCTTATGTGGCGCTCGCTGCGAGGGCTAAAAAACTACGTCAGGAAGGAACATAATGTAGTAGCGCCCATAAAAAGTGAATGCATTGCGTGCACGTGGAGTGCACCGGGGGGGTGCCCGGCGTGCGGGGCGCCGCAGGGAGGGGCGTGGGGGTGTGTTTACCGCGCGGAGGGGCGGCCGGGCCGGCGCTACCCGCTCGCCGCTCGGCCGCCGTGCCGCGGTACCGCCAGTGTTGTGGTAGGTCACACGGAGCGCGCCCGCACCGCGTGCCCGGATCATTCACGATCGCGACTCCGCGCCGACATAACATGTAATCGCTCTCCAATAAACATTATCACTTAGTTTTTTCTCGATCTTACAAGGACTTTGATAACAAGTTGTTGAACAACGATAAACTTTATAAACAAACTAGTGCAAATAAATGCATTTTGCCGTGACCCTGGAGTGAGATGGCCCTGTCGCTGCAGTCGACGCAGAATTCGAGAGGTTTGTGAAGTTTTTAGTTTAGTGCGCCTCACTGTCTCCTCGGTCCGCTGAATCTGGAAGTGCATGTGTGTAGTAAAGTTTCAAACGTTGCCGGCGCGCGGCACGGCGGCATGCGTGGCGCGAGCGATGCGATTGGCCGCCCACACGCCCGCGCGACCCGCACACATGTTTATTTGCATTCGGCGAACTTTGCAGATTCAGTGAACCGTAGGCCGTAGCGAACGCGTAGCCGCGCGCTACGTCGCTGCTACGAAACCGCGTAGTACGTGCTACGAGATTTTATTAATTGTTGTTTTGTGTTAATTGCCAGTATTTTGTGATGTGTGAGTAATTTTTACTTGTAATAAAGCTCAAATGAGATTGACAATACTATTATTGTAAAAGTTAATAAGTATACAACACAAAATTACCGCAAGTCAAAAGTATTAAAATGTACAATCACATTATCTTTTCACTTACAAAATGCTGGTAAATAAGAAAAGACAGTGTACTGGATCATGTGTTTATAAGGTAAATAGTTTATTTTCGTCAAAGGTTATTTTCTTTAACTCGTCCTAATCAAAAAAACTCCTTACCTATCTAATTTCTCATCAATAATCCCTGAATTATCTAACTAAGTAGTTATTAAGTGTAATTTATAGATTGAGAATAACGTTTTCATTGACGGTAATTGTATGCGTATTACTGGCTTGAGTAATTGCGGAGCATTCGTTTCTAATAACTACTTCGACGTATGTAGCTTATTGTTAAAACATAATATGGTAATTACGCGTCCGGTTAAATTCTCGTAAGTAGTTAGTTAACCATAGCATCAACGTTACGTAATTAGAAACTAATTTCTAAATCATTATTTTAATTGAATTTCATCAAAGCATTTGTTACAATTGAAATGTTAGATGCATGTTTGATGTTAGTCTTCTCCTGACAACTAACGCCATCTAGTAGCGCTCACGGGAGACGGTGCTTTAATTAATTCTTTTTATTTATATAAATTGTTTAATCGTTCTCTTACAATGCATTTCTCACATGCACGTAATATTTATATTTAATTTAATACATATTATGTAATCTTTATTTTATGAATGCGCGTTCATTTTAGAGCCATTTAACTTGCTCTCACTCTTTGCTGTTTAATGATGTAAAATCGAATTCAATGCAATCTAATATTGAATTACTTAATTCGATCAGCAGTTATTCATCGTTATTCAAATCAAAACTTGAAATTAATATAAAAATATTAGTGAAAATATTATTACATCCTATCTATAGTTAGGTATAGAACTATAGATAGTTCGCTTATACTTATTTGTAAAGCTGGTCTATTTCACGAAATTAGAATACAGCCCAAACATTCAAAGATACAGCCAATAAAATAATAAACTCTTTCAATGCACACGTTACAAATATTAGGGTTGTTTGAAAACTTATTGTTTTTACTGTCGTAATCATAAAGTTTAACTACCCAGTTTTTGTTTTATATTTATTAGGAAAATTATTCATTTGAATACTGCCTGTAAATTGTATATTGTTTTCTTTTTTTATTAATTTTATGGGCATAGGTATTATAGGCATAACTAATGATGATTACAAAATTATATACCTTTTCGTATCTTTCTCTGCACGAATAAAAAAGACAATGTCTTGAAACTATTTCAAAGTCATTATACAGAACATAAATCTTGATACTTAAAAAAGGCTTAAAATATACTGAATTAAAATCTGTAAACCTGCCAACTCATAATGGAGAAATTATTCATATACCTTGATCAAGAGAAAAATCGAACATTTGTTGAGGGCCAAAATGTCGCTATACTGAAGATATTTACAAAGTCATTTTAAAAAGGGAAAAACAGACATTTCCACCACTCATCATCATCATCTTTTACCGACTATGTTGGGGTCGGCTTCCAGTCGAACCGAATGCAGCTGAATACCAGTATATCACAAGGAGTGACTGCCTATCTGACCTCCACAACCCAGTTAATACTGGGTAATACGATACCCCTTGGTAAGACTGATGGTCAGACTAATTCGGCCACTGACTACCTATAACGACTGCCAAAGATGAAGAAATGGCAGCCGGAACCAACAGCTTAACGTGCTTTCCGAGGCACGGAGGAAACTCGGTCTGTTAGGGTGGTCATCCATCCACAGAACAACCTAGATAAGCACGGCTTAACCTAAAGATCGGCCCGAGCGGCTGATATTATTTAGCCACGAGCTCCTTAGATATTCCCACCACTAATAAAGGTTTATGTCCCGAAAAGCTTAAAGTCAAAAAAAAAATAAACGTTGTGATCAAAAGGAAAACAAACACTTATTAAAGAGGAATGTCCTATTATATCCTTATACGATGTTATATAGATTCCCGGTTCTACCATTTCCACCAATAATGAAGGTTCTATTTCCCAAGGTTAATAAAGTACTTCTATCAGTTAAGTTGGTTGTTACGGCTACTGTTATGTCAGAGAAGCCCCATTACGGCGTGTATCCCGCTTAACCCTAAACCGCCGAAACCGTAGGAACTCTGTAATCTGTGCGAGTGAGTACAAACCGAAAGCCGCCGGTAGCCGCCGGCAGCCGCAGGTTAATCCCATTATATGGCACACAACGTAATTAGGTCACTCTGAACAAATGAGGTATGAGAGGTTTCAAATTTTAATTGAAGTTAACAAAAATGGTTTTTCCTCTACTATAGGTGGTCTTTTAAAGTGGTTAGGGCCATCCCAAACTGACCAATTAAGTAGTCTTTGATCACACGAGAATAGAAAGTTTAAGCTATTTAGATACATTATTATCGGATATTCAAAAAAGGTTCAAAGAGTAGAAAGATACATGAAATGTCAAAATTTTTGTAATACCGAATACTTGTAAAAATATATTTGGTATCACAATAAATAGCTTGTTTTAATGATTCTGTCTTATGTTCAAAAGTATACTTTATAAAGCAGAACAATTTATTCGTGTAAATAAAGTATCCTTAAAGTTTGATAGCATCTAAAATAATATGTTCATCAATTAAAATGCAAATTGATTGAAACGAAGGTTTTAATTTGAATAGCTACATTCAAATTATGATAAACATCATAACTTAAAATAAAGTAGAAAGCTCTTCTCTAAAAGCTCGTACGAACAGAGCGCTCGCAGCAAGTGCGTAGCAATAAGGACGTCATTGACACGTCCGTTATCGGGCGAACCCTTACGCAATAATGAGTTATGGAGTGGCGGCCGCAGGCAACTCCATAAAAGTATTGAATATGGGTTATTGACAAATATTTATGGCGTATAAAGAGGGGATAATTACAACTCTTTAGCACATAAAAAGCTCCGTACGGAAGGGTGCGGCGCGCTGTAAAAATTTATCACCAACATTGTCACCCGGCGGGCTGCGGGCTCGCGGGCCCGGCCGACTAATAAAAATGATATATTATGACGCTCTGCACAAAAAACGTACTCAATAAGTAATCGATAATATAGTAGCTTTTGTAAGATTATGGCTGTTCAATGACTTTATCGAAACGTTTACACAGGTAATTACTTCAAAAGAATTTTGGAAGTAAAGCGAGTAAAACAGTTTAACTGTTTAATTTTAATTGGTTTCTTCCCTAGCTGTTGGAATCGATTTCTGTATAATACTTTATATAAAGAATTGTAAAAAAAGCATCTGTTGATCTTGTTTCAAACTTAATTACGTACAGCGTCAGAATACAAGATTGTTTTAGAACAAAATGCCGGTATTTACTTGTTTAAACTTTTACATTAAGCCTAGTATTATAATTCTGATCACATCACGAGTGCGGTTCGCTGTTCGTCCTCGAAACATAACGAGGAATGTTATTAAAAAGTTATGGGATAAGCCGGTACGTGCCGCGCAAGACGCGACGCCTAATCACCAACTTTAAAATTATCTTATACTACAGACTTTGAGGACTTATCAATACGCAGTTTCAATAACCAATTAGAATATGACATTTATAAAAGTTTATTTATGGAAAGGTGCAGAAATTCTTCGTACAGGAAATAATTGTTCGTTTTAATAAAAAAACGTGTAAAAGTGCCTCGTGTCAGCACTCGCGAACGACAAAATATTTTGCCTTTTTCAATTAAGCGCGATGGCTGAGTCCAGAGCCGGGCCGGGAATTAATTCCACGGCTAAGTAGATAATGTAAGGAGCTCCCTCCTCGTGCCGCCTCTTCACGCCTCGAGGAGAACTTTCAATTATGATTTTGTCTAATTTTAATTAAGTGCTCTCAAAAAGGCTTTTCTTCAACGAAATTAATATTTGAATATAATTTGGGCGGAGCGGGCGGGCGGAGTTTGCCGCTCGAGGAATAATTAATTCCATTATATAGGTAAGTGGTCTGGTCGCTTCTGCCTCGTCCCCCCGCGCCCGCGCCGCGCCTCGCCGCGACACTATACAAACTCGTCACACAAATGATTGCTTTTCACTTCTGACATTTTGTAACTGACGGCTAGTCCGGAAATATTTATTTAGGGAGATAGGTATACATGTACACCAATGATCAAGGTAAAGAAAGTAATTAGATTGAGTTGTAACGGTAGCGACTAGCGAGTAGTTAGCTGGTAGTGTGCTAGTGTGGCAGCCGCGATTTGCGCAACAGGTCGGGGCGGAAGCGACCTGCAGCGGCGTGATTGCGACCAAATGTTTCCTTTACAACGTCTGGTTCAGTTTTTGCTCTGTTTTTTGTCCTCTCTCACTGATAAGTATGCTATCGATAGGTTCGGCTGTGTTGTTTGTTTAGGTCGAAACTAACTCGTGACGGAAGTGATGCAAAAGAAACTATAACTTCATTTTTTAGGTTCTCCACCTTGACGAAAGTAGGCCAAGTGTAAAAGAAAATCTTTAACTGGCTTAGATGTTGCAATATAGTATTCTACTTAACACCTCTGACAATATTCTTTATTGAAGCATTACCGTTTTCATGTGACATAAAATCTGACTCCATTCTTTTCTTTGTCCAGGTGTGTCAGTGAGACCTCTGTCAACTATGCGTCAAGAATCCCTACCGATGTTAGCGGAGCGGCTGCTGGCGACGCGCGCGGCTGCTCTGGTGGCGGGGCTGCCGGCCGAGCTGTATTCCGGCGCGCTGCTAGCAGCCTGGCCCCCCTCGCCTCCCGCACCCCTGCTGCCGCCGCTTGACATGGACCGCGCGCGAAAACGTCGCCGCACGCCTAAGCTAGACGACACAGCTACCGCACCCCCCTCCCCTCCGTCATCGGGCTCCTCGCCCGGTGCCGCCGACCCACCGCGAGACAAACTCTTCACCTGTAAGGTCTGCTCACGCTCTTTTGGCTACAAACACGTCCTGCAGAACCACGAACGTACCCACACCGGTGAAAAACCGTTCGAGTGCGGCGAGTGCCACAAGCGCTTTACGCGCGACCATCACCTCAAGACACACCTGCGACTTCACACTGGTGAGAAGCCGTACAGCTGCCCACACTGCCCGCGACACTTCGTGCAAGTGGCCAACCTGCGGCGCCACCTCCGCGTGCACACCGGCGAGCGGCCCTACGCGTGCGCTCGCTGTCCGGCGCGCTTCTCAGACTCGAACCAACTAAAAGCCCACGCTTTGGTACATGAGGGTGACGCTCCTTTCGCGTGTCGCTGCGGCGCGCGCTTCAGGCGGCGGCAAGCGGCCGCACTGCACCGTTGCGCCAGCACGGGCTGCGAGCCCGACACACCCAGCCCGCCCGCGGCCGCCGCGGCCGACTGGCGCTGGGACGAGTGGCCTGAGCAGACGGAGCCCGAGGACCTGTCGCTGCCGCGGAGGCCGGCCACGCCGGACTCCCCCACCGACCTGCGGGTCCACTCCGCGTAGTGGGCGACCCGCGCCCGAGCGCTTTGCGCGCCGCCGAGCCGGTATACGAGTTCCTCCCGCGTAGACCCGCGCTGCCGTCGACCTCCGACGCTGACGCTCTCCCGCTCGCTTGCTCCGGAGTCGCTCTCCTCCAACTCCAAGATTCTATGCAAATTCCTCACAAACTAAAAATAATAGGCGCGATTGTTCTAAATACGGCAACGGTTACTTTTTTATAGAGCAATTTTTTGCGTTTCTCGGTAAGACTACCGACGTAGTCTCGTTAGGTAGTCCTCTATTCTTTTTTACGTTTTTGCATTTGCAATGTTCGCCATAAAAAGTACTTTTTTCATCCACGTTACAGTTTAGAAGTTTATTGTTGTACTATTTGCATAATCGCAAAGCGAGGTGAAGCAAAAACGACGACGTTTTGTTCTTTTGTTTCGCAACATTGCTAAACACCTAAAGAACATATTGCACAAAAGATATTTTTTGATTTATTGGTATCGTCTATTGTTTTATGATAAAAACTAAAATAAATGTTTCGCTATGCTTGGCATTTATTGATTTTCAATCGGATCGGTGTCCTCCCTCGCGCTTAACGAACGGAAACTGGAATATGGTCTAGCCGGAGAAGGTCGCGACATTGCCTCATTATTTCGGCGACAAAGGCTACTTCACAAGCGGTAATTATTACGTATTGAACTTGATATCGGGTTCCGACTGACAAAGCTGTCGCTATTGTGCGAGCCCCGATCCGTAGCCACTCGCGATAACCGGTTCGTAATCACTCTTTTATACATTTCTTAAGTTTTCATTCAATAGCTCTTTGAAAAGTTTACACGTTTTAGACATTTCTTTTTTGGCTAAATATCAAATAATAGCTATACCGGTTTCGAATACATGATACGGGATAATTGTATAGAATCTTTGGAGCTTTTATAATAAGTGAATGGTCGCGAGCAACCTCCGGCGGGCGAGCGGCGAGCAGCGCCGGCGCAGCCGACCGCGCGCACCGTGCTTCTGTACATAATGCTGTCTCTTACAAGATTATTTATTATTTATCGATTAGTTTGTAGTCGTTTCGGTATCTCTACGATATCTTATCCGAATACGGTATTGTTAATATTACGTGTACATATTTATGTAGTGTTGTAAAGTACGTTGTAGAGAAGTTGGTGTCTCGAAAATTATATTTCAAATTATTTAAATTCGATACCGAAGCAACTCTCAGCGGGCTGTGTTGTATTAATATTGAGACAAGTGGATATATGTGTTAATAGTAACGATGTTCTAAGAGGGCCATGCACACAATGACTCAACGTCGTTAAGGTTAATATTTACTTGTAGTTGTAAGCAACAGTCAGAAATATTTAAAATGTTGTACATAATTATTCTTAGTGTTAAATTATGAACATCTCGTTGTGCGCATGGCCTGTATGTTATAATGGTGTGTTCTCGTTTGACACGAGAGCGGTGTAGTGAGCATTATTGCAATTTGTTCTACGGGTATTAGTTTCCTACTAGATGTAACGTTTTATTTCCCATGTTTTTAATATAATTTAATGTCATAGTAGTTGTTCTGAACGTTTTAGCGCACATGATTTATAATATCGTATGTAATTATATGGTTAGGCTGTACTGTTTGTTGATTATTATTATTTTATTTACTTTAGTCATGTTCGAAGTGTAGGGTTTAGGGTAAGGAATCAGTGTAGGAGTTAACGATATATTTTTTTCCAAAGAAATTATTGGTACAAATATAAATGTGTACAAATTTAATGATAACTTTCGATTAGAACTCGTAATTTCATGTTGCAATGTTGTAATATTGGTAGTTAGTGTAAAGTTAGGCGGTCTGCCTTTATCTACCTCATTTAACCAAGGGATACTACGCCAGGGTAAAGAGCCAAAGTTCTTGGAAATATTTTCTATAGTTCATCTCCTTGGAGATAACGTACAAGTGACAGGATTGTATATCTGTTGGCGAACACTGGGTCGCGGGATCATTAAGTTGAGACTGATTTTAATTCGTTATGTTGGTACGAGTACCGCTCGCTCGGTTCCTGTGAGCACTCGCCATTGTACTCCCGTCTATGATTGTGAATCTTCTACGTTTATTACCAAATATTTACATTAGCAAATATCTCTGAATTCTCTCAGAACATAACGAGAAGAGACATATTCATAAACGCAGTAAAAATGGTTGCAATTAATTTGAGTTCCTATTTAATTAATATGTTGTTTTGCTTAATATTGTTTATAATGATTAGTTAGCGATGTATTATTCAGTGCCATTTCACAACACAGACCAATTCATAGCAAAACACTAGTTAAGATTGATGTCTACTAAAATATTTGTGTTAGATAGAATCCATTTAACCGATCTACCTCATGTTAAATCGAGATACAGGTATTCTTTAAACTTTCATTATAACTTATTTCGGAATTATACTGTACTTGTACAAAATATTATAAGATATAAATGTGACATAATTATGGTACGACGATTATATATGTATTTCTTTATCAATGTCCAGTACATAATTATTAAAATAAAGAGATGTTTGTTATTTATTTTTCTTTTTGTTATTTCACACCCTTACAAACGTTATCTATATTATTGGTTGGTTTTGAACTCAATAATTGAATAAGGCATCAGAAAAAACATAACACTTCCTTGGCAGTCTTGTAAAAAGACAAATCATTTACATTAATTCATTAATTTCACCTAAGTAGATAGATAGACAACTTCATCTAAATCATTTGTAATAAACGTGAATCAAAAAGATTCTCAAAAAGAAAAAAGGCTTCAATACTTTTCAGTATCCATCTACCAATAATATACAGGGTAAGTGTTCAATAAAACTAATTTGTTGTTAGTGTGCGATAGGCTCGTAGTATCTACTAAGTAAGAAAAGTGTGTAATTTATCTAAGATCGGGCGTAAGTAATGAGTTGTCGCACTAATACACCCACACTCTCGGCTCGTACGCACACACACACACACAGTCACACGCCGTCCCTCTTTCATGCTCAGGGTCGAGCCACCTAGTATGGAGGCAGCGTGCTCATTTTAAGTGAGTATTTTTCGGTATTTTGTTGATAACTGATATGATATAAAATGAGAGATGCGGAAAAACTGGACATTCATTAAAAAATTGGTTAATATAAGATCACAAATTATAAATCTTTTGTTGATTACGGTATAACGGATGAAAAATACAGTAATAAATACAGTGAAAATATCAGAACTTGGAACAACCAGCACTCATGAAAGTGAGTGACACGTCACTACATCATACTTTTTAAACATTACAGTGTCCTATGCTCTGGGCCTTGTGTGATCTATTGCTATCCCAAAAACCTATTAATGTCTTCAACCCAGCCACCTAGCGGTCTGCCTGACTTATCCTCGTTCTAGGAAGCCATTCAACACCGTCATATTTAAATTTATGGCAGAATTTTAAGAGTGTAACATTACAAAATGGCTCTCAAACAAATAAGGGTGAGGGTGTAAAATAATGAATGCAAAAATACGACTACGTTTGCTAAATAGTAAAAATTGAATGGGGTTTTTTTATGTCAACTGTACGAAATTTTATTCAAGGTCCTCGTTTTACACAAAGTGTTGGAGAGAATATTTTGATTGAGCGTTTGAAGTTATATCTTTGCCTTATCGCAGGGGTCTGAGTCAAACGTGCGTGTATGTCCTCGAACTGGTGTTTCTGAATGCTGAACTTACATTTGTAAACCAATTTAAGACGATTGAATGTATTTTTTTTAAAATATCGCTGTACATTTTACGCACAGCGTCATCTAATGCCACACTAAGTAACAAGGCTTGTGTCGTGGACACCAGATGGTTGATATAGTACATAGATACTTTTTTGTTTGTGAATACATACTTATTATACATAGAAACATCCATGACTCGGAAACAAATGTCCATGCTTATCACACAAACATTTGCTCTTACCGGGATTCGAACCCAGGACCCTAAGAACGCAAGGCAGCTTCACTACCACTACGCCATTCGCGTCGTCTAAAATACCGCGTATGGCAATTGATTCCTTTCGACCCTCGTGTAACAATCTACTATTCCTTATTCACCTGTTTGAAAGTCTCCTTGTTCATGCATGATATGACCGGGACCCATATGAACGTAAGGCAGCCTCACTACCACTCCGCCATTCGGGTCGTCAAAAATAAAATGTTTCCAAAACAACAGTTTTCAACTCGACCAATTTTCACACACTGCATCACCAAATAAACGAATTAGATGACAATATGCAATATCTGAAGCGATTTTACATGATTAAACTCTGACAAAATGTGGATTGATAACATCTCTGCCTAACCCACTGAACAATACTAGTGTGATTATGTTAATAATTTCCTAATTTTTTATAGACGCACCATCATAAGGAATTAGAAGAATCGCAATCAGTGACAAATTAATTTACCTTTAAGTTGCTACGGCCTACGCGCTACGGGGCTACGAGCTACGAGTTTTGCTACGAGAATAACTTTCTCCTTGAAATAAACTTTAGCGTTTAGATTTTAGATACATATTTTCTTGTGTGTGGCCATGTCCAGCAGTGGGTTATTTTTGATTGATCATGTTGATGTAGTGGGTGAGGATTGGTAAGAGAGCCAAGAGAGGTAAGAGGGAATGAATTGAGTAGCCGTTGTGCTAAAACTCTTTTCCAAAAATGTGGTCATTCCTAAGTGATTAATAGTGTTTATGCTATCAGCTATAAATACAATATGTAGGGCAAGATAGAGTCGTAATTCAAGAACCGCCTCACGCCACCGCATAGCTCGGAGACAAACGCACCGGAATCCGGTTGGTATTTATTAAATTAATCGTTCACCCCCGCACCCCGCGACCTGCACCCCCTCCCCTGCCCCCCGCGCCGCACACCGTCACACTCCACGATTAGTTCGTGTGTTTCTTGCGAAATATCCTTTATAACTATTACGGGGATGAGGATATGGAAGATATATTATACCGACTGTTTTATTACACGTTAGAAATCACAGGAATCCGTATGTAATTTATTTTTTAATTGCTTCTACTATCAGGAAGTTAAATTAGGTTTACGTTTTATAATAGGATGCTCATTTGCATTTTACTACCTAATAAAAAAAGAGTAAAATTGGTTAATTCGGACACCACAACGTAAAGATAACGTAACTTTAAAAAATACTTTTATTTCCTTCTTATCACTGCTCAATTTACACAATACTGCATATATATTTTTTTTTTGTTTTATTTGGGTATGCTGTGGTACATTACTAACAGAGGGATCAAAATCGTAATCGTAGAAAAATAATCAGCTGTCCCATTCAAACTTCAATATCCTACTTACACGACCTAAATGTACGGGACAGCTCATTTATTTATTTACAATTTTGATTTTAATGTCATAAAAAAGTGGTCCAGTTTCATAGTGTGTCACCCCTTTACATGACCACACATTTCTTAAACACGCTGTATACAACATTCTTGTAACAGCCACACTCTCAAACAACAATAAAAATGAGTTTTATCAAAAAATCTCAGTCGTATCTGCACAAAGAAAGTAGGACCATACAGTCGTAAGTTATCTATAAAGTAAATCAAGATTAATAGCTAAGTAATAGGCATGTTTGAAACAGTAGTCGCGAAACGCTCGGGTACTGTCGGGTACAGAGTAGAGGACGAGCGGGCGAATTATAATTTATTTGGAGAAGTGGCAACGAACCCCGCGCTCCCCGCGCGAGCCCGACCTACCCTTTGCTTTCGCCCTTCGTTACGGGCGCACACTCCAAGCGTTGTAACTTGGAAATTAGGATTTGGAACTTGATTTTTTTCTTTTAAGTTTTTTGATTTTTTATAAAATTCTTTGAATGTGTGTTATGTTATTTTCTTGATGTTGTTCCTTTTTATTTCAGACAGATATTGGTAGGTTTCTTTTTTTTTTTTATTAAACCTGACATTTTTTATGGATAATCTGTGCTTATTACGATAATTTCTAAGCTGTTTTTTTAACACAGCAAATACGTTCTCAATTTCTCTAATTTTGGACCAAAATCCCTTTAGAGTTTGATTGTTTTATCAAAAATGAGTATTTTCGACTAAAATACCTGCGAAGAGACACACAAATACAGACACATTCAAATTATATTACTACCAAAACAACTTGGTAGTAATATAATTTGAATGTGTGGAAACCAAAATTTTGTTGTAAATAGATCTCCAACATTGTACAAAATTAATCAAGTAACTTCGATTTTGTTCAACGTAGACGTTAAAGGTTAAATTCATAAACCTTTTTAATAAATATTTATTTTGTGTCATCCTGTTATAATTTGTGATGATATTGTTCGGACCATAAAGATAGTATAATGTAATAATAGAATATTAATATCACTTTGTGTGAGAGCGTCACCTGTATCATCCGTACCTGAGTGACTGCCTCTTTCCAAGACACGATGTAAATATCGACTGAGTGCATTAGTAAGTAATTACTGTCATAAAAAATATTTTACATAATATTATAAGAAATCAAAACAGGACGAAAAAATGTAATTAATTAAGTTGCAACGCTTGGGGAGTGAACTTTATACTTTTCTGTTTTTTCTCTAGGTAGGTTGCGTTCAAAGGAGCTGGCGGGGCGCGGGGCGAGGTGGCGGGCCTGCGGGGGGGAGGGCGACGGAATCAAGAGGGAGGAGGGGGGCGGCCCGCCCTGGATACTGAGAGGAGTTTTAACCAATTAATTTTGTTCCTCAACGCAAACTCCGCTATATAATAAGGTATAAGTAGGCATTAAGTGAGGCGCGCCGATAGCTAGCCCGGCCGGGGGCGACTTGGTCGTCTCCTAGCCTCTTATAACGATGTTTTATTTCTTGTTAAGCTCTCTGTTTCTCCACTTTTAATATTTAATGGCATTTTCATAGCTCATTTTTTATAGCGCACTTACAAATTCCCAAAACATTATTGATGTTGTTTTATAGCAACGTTGTTGTGCTATTATTATCTAGTCAGAGATTTAAGTGTGGCATGTCATTAACATATTAACACTTGTTTACTCTAAACTTACAAAATACTATAACTATTTTATTTACGCTAACATGCCGGAAGTTTTCATATTCATGACGAAATATAACAAAGTTTATCATCTCACTAGTAGTCTATATTCACTTGTACGCTAGTGTAGTAAATTGACATACTTATATGTAACAGCCAGTGTACCATATGCAACACCTGCCTCTCGTGAAAAACATCGTCTTTGTCTAACGAACCATATGTCTCGGCGCTCGTGCTTTACCCACCTCCTTTCCGCTCCTCAGATATAAATACAATGTGTATACGTCTTACATAAAAAACAAAAGTCTTCCCCTTTACCAATCCGTGACTAAACACTGAAAACTTGTATACCCCATTTACCAGAAGCGATGAGATTTAAAAATAAGATCCTTCACAAAAACACTAGCGATCGCGCCTTTAGCTCGCGCCTCGCGTCAATATGACGCACTTAAAAAACAATTCTTAACAACGGTATTGTGTTGTTAAAAAACAGGAACGCATCACCCGAAAAAACAAACCGCAGAGTACGGTTAAAAAACAGAATGCAGCACGCGAGTCGAGCGAGACACCCTTTCCCTTTTGCGTCGCGAGCTACGTTTTTTCTAAGTGAGGCGAGGGTTGAGTTTTTTTTACCGCGATGCCACGTATAAATTAATAACTGAACGTGCTCATAATCTGCTGCCTCGAACACTTTCGGCTTTGTTATTATTGTTTTTTGTAATAAGTTATCATTCATTTGTTTTTGTGTGTGGTTCTGCGGTGCGCTGGTGCTGTGGTGGACTGGTGGCGGAAACGAGCGCCGTCTATTGATTACGTCCGCGGAGACAGGTGGTTCACTTTGTTCCAGAATGCACATTAAGGCGCTAGCGCAGAAATAGATAGCAGTTGTGACTTGTAAAATTACAAAATATTAACAGTTGAATTTAATATTCTTTGTCTATTGCCGTTCTTATAAGTACTACCTACATTCTGTTGTCATATATGGCCGTGAGAATTGGTGGTACAATGATTTGTAAATATATATAAGTAGTGACCGCTGAGCATGGGTCCTGAGTTCGATTCCCAGTTCTTTCAAAGTATTATTGAGTTTTTCCATCAGGAAATTTTCAGTAGCAGCCGTGGACTTTGAATTTCTGCTCGGTTGATGGCAATAAGCTGGCCCTTTATTACACTAGGCTTACACATAACTGGCAAAATGTGGGTATACTTTTAGGTTCACCTCTGCTTAACCCTTTACGGATTACGGGCGTAATTAAATAATTGAGTGATATTTTATGATTTGTAATGAATTTTAAGATATTTTATGATCTGTAATGAATTGAATGACTTTTTTTTTTTTTAAAGATTATTAATGATTTCTTTGCGACTATTATTTTATCGGGTTCAATTGTATTTTTCTGGTCTATTTATGGGTATTTTTGCCTGAAACAAAACACTATTTTGTTATTTATTTTTTTATTTTATGTTTCTGTAAGTAATGTGTTCCAAATGGATTGTCTCGTACTCTCGCTACAATACATACCCACCTATGTTTACCTAGTATCTGGAAACTTTTTAGGACTATTAACAAAAACATTGATGTTTTTCTATAACACCTTTCGAAACATTCAGCCAAATGGCATAAATACCGGAAGACATCGGGAAGGATGGACTAATAATGTCGAAACCAACAAAATGGTTTTTGTTCACATTCCGACGCCAAAATTTAACGCTGTTGCATCGAAATACTCCGACACATTGGTTTAGGTAACGCAATAAGTTTAAAGAAATTGTCACAATGACGTAAAATATCATTAAAGTTTATATTTTCATAATTTCTGCTGAAAACTACTGTTTTAAATCACTTCCTACATCGTTTGATTGAGATTAATCAAGAATTATCAATCCACGATACATATTCACATGCTCTGATGTAAACAATAACAAATGGAAGAACCTTGTTTGAGTAAATAAAACATTGAAAGGAAGAAACCACATTTGTTTGTTACAATACCTAACGAGAAGATGTTTTGTAGAGACTGTCTCTAATAGATTCTGATTACTAACATACGAGTAACACCGTGAACATGTTTTATTTCTAACAAATATATAATTGTGCGCTCAGAATGTAAGTAAATTGGAACCTTGCGTCACTTAGGTCCATTTTCACCGAAAAGATAACAGTCAGATTATCTAAAAACAGCTGTCACTATGACATATTACCATACAAATATGAATTTTAAACAGCTGTTTTATATAATCAGACTGTCATCTTTTTGGTGAACTTGGACCTTAGTCGTTTTATAGTTGTTTCACACAAGGAATGTCAACTGTGATTTGAATTTACGAACAATTTAAGTTAGTAATGAATTTTCTGAATAGTCAATTAAACTGACTTTACCTTACTGCTTACATACTATACGCTGTTGATCTCCACAAGAAGTGAAAGTAAGAATAAAATACTACATTTTTTATTGACAACATTCCTTAAATGTCACAAAGGACTATTTGAGAGTGAATAGAAGAAATCGTGTGGAGCTAAGCAAATATATGTGAATACATTGGACACGCATTGTGAGATGAACCTATGCACGTGTGCAACATTCGAGTAGTTTTTTGCATAGATGACAATAAATTATTGCGCTCTGTTTACCCTTTTTGAGGACACTTGAATATATGCAGTCTCGTAGGTGTTGTATCGATGTTCTTGAGACATACTCCATGAATTTTTCGCTCAATCGAGTTTCATTTGAGATCTTGTAACAATGAGTTTCGACCTACATGGAAGTTAACAAGACACTGAAAATGTAAGTTCTATCTTTGTTGGACGTAAGCAACAAACTCTTAGCTTGTTTTATTAAAAGTTAGCCTTTCTTTATCGTTTGGTTAGTTACCTAACCTGGTGTCAGTTGTTATGCCGCTCATAGGCCTCAGACTTGGCTTAAAATGCCGTTGAGAAATATCTCTCAGGCATGCTGGATTCCGCTCGATGTTTTCCTTCACCGAAGCAAGTGATAAATATACAATACGCACATGCCGAAAAATCGTCTTTCCATACAAATGAAGGGTGCACGTAAAAACATGTCGACTAAAAACACGGTAAAGCGCAAGGCATAAACTATTAGTTTGACATCTCTAACTTAGTTCGTAGCTATAGCCGTCTTTTTCTCGCTCTGTCTTTTAGTAAAAGATAACAATAGCCTAAATTTAGTTTAGTTAGTGCACAACAGAATCGACACCATTATTTATTTTTAAATAGTTCCCCAACCGATAGACCTAAAATTTTGCACACACCTTTGGTTCTGGTGACAATATATTTGTATGCTAAATATGACTTACTCCTGCTGCCTGGAAGGCCTCCTCACTAGAGAACTCCGCAACCGTTGACAGCACGCATATACGACATCAATATTGAAAGATGTTCTTTCTACTTTTGTTTTTAATAAAAAAGCTTGGTTGTCTTTAAAAATTAATTTACTTATAAGCTAGTAAGATATGGTAAGCACATTATATGTTTAGTTACTAACATTTATAGTTAATTAATTAAAAAGAGCGTTTTATCCACTTCAATGGGACGCCCAGCAAAGCTATCTCTTTAAACTTTTAAAGGATCTGGACAATAACGGTGCTGTTACAATTCGATTATTTATTTCATTGGCGGTTCAAGTGTGGATGATGACACGGTGTCGACCCGCCACTCGAGTTTGAAGTAACCTTAAAAAAACTTCCACCCGCGCCTCGTCACGCAGCTACATTTATTTTCATAGTCAGTCCGGGTAACCGCCGGCCATTGTCGCTACGACGTTTGATTATTGATTTTTACGCTAAATGTCCCCTTTTTCGAAATTTCTATTCAACGCAATTATAGCTTCCTTTAACATTTTTGATGTATTTAATTGACAACAAAAGGACGTATCTGTATGGTGTCATTAATAACCCGTATGTATGGAACTTGTCGCGATTCACGAGTTCCTCATTCATAGAGACTGGAGCGTCTCGCGGGGTTGGTTATGAGATCTGCAAGTCATTTTTATTTTATTTTTATTAAACCCTACCTTTATTGCATTTGAAAAAAGTTGGCGATTGCAAAATACCACAATGGAGTTGGACGAGCAAAAAACCTGATACGTATAGGTATGTCAGTTTCAGTACAAATATTGATATTTACTGAGCGGTAGATCTGTTGTAGGTAATACACAACCACGACAAAAACCTCGCAGATAACTGACGATTCCAACAAAGAAATGTAAACATCACTTTTCCCAGATTCTGTGAACATTGCGGCAACACAGCACAGACCGATTACCACGCTAAGAAAGGAGTAGAGAATCTACGCGAACCTGTTTACAACGAAGACGTAATCCTTTAATCCGTCGAGTATCACTGGCTGGTATCAGAGCGGCATTTTAGTCCTCCACAGAACCTAATTGTCACTGAAATCGTATACAGGGTGCGTTCCGAAAGAAGCCACACAAAAGAGTTTGTTTTCGTCCGCTTAGCATTAGTTGTTTGTGTTACCGCACACCCGCACAGTAGCCGTCGGGTCGACTGTTTGCATTTAATCTGTTTGTAATGTCCTTTCTTCCATGTTCTCATAATAGAGACAAAAGTCCATCGGCACGTTACATCAGTTACGTGCACAGCGACTAACGTAACAATGAGGTTTTTCGTATGTCTTACTGAAATGTATTCAGAAAGGGTGCTGATCTAAGCTGTTCTAAAGTAAACACACTATAGAGTGTTAAGTAATAGAAACTATTTGTATTCCTTTTTGGAGTTCTCCCTTAGGTTAAAGGTATTTTTTTGATAACTCTTATTGAAATGTTTTAATTCACTATCAAGGTGGACCGATCGCTGTTAATTAAACTTAGTAAGCAAAGTATCTTCCGTATTCCCGTAGTTGAAAAACGGTCGAAGATAAATAAGATCTTACGATCTAGTTACTACAACAGAAATTGAAACTGTAATAATTAATCTGAGCTCACACATTGACGTTAACAAGAATGTAATCAAAACTAATTAAATTAGGAAATGGTATAAAAGCGCCATTCTCTTGGGTGGTTCTTAAATTCAATAAAAGATTTGTTTGAATAATAAACGCGTCACCCGAGCCGTGACCCGCTTTCGGGCATAGCTAGAAATAATTAAAAAGAACTCTTAAAAACGCCTTGTCTACTGATGAAACTCTATCTTTGCGAAATCAGATCTCGGCCGCCTCACTCTCAACTTACGAAGAAAAAGATCCCAAGTTTTTTTGTTCTTTTTCTTGGTAAAAAGTAATGTGTAGGTAAAACGGGGGCGGTACGACAGCTGCCACTAATTTTAGAATCGCGAATGCGGTGCGCTCCTAGATGGGTTGTTTCACAAAGACCCTTTGAACAAAGTTAATCACTTTAGATAACTAATTATATTATGTAAAAAAATGTTCTGCTCATCTGGAACTGATAGGTAAACAGAGGTAGTACCAGCTGTTTAGTTTGTGTAATTATGATAAAAGAGTAGCCTTGAAGTCTTGAGCTAAGCTTCTAGATAATTGTTATTAACGCTCTAATTCTATTTAATTTATTCTCGCAGGACTACGTTGCTTTAAGTAGTTCTAGTTTAAGATTGTATTGTATTGTACAACGGGCTGGACACCAGCCCGTTGTAAGTCCACGTCAAAGCGACCACGCGGGCCCGGTGTGGGTTGGTAGATGTCACATATCTTCGAATTTTTGGTTCTAGGACATGCCGGTTTCCTCACGATGTTTACCTTCACCGTAACAAGAAAATTTAAATTAAAACTTAAAACAAAACTATGACTATTTAAAATAAACTTATTACATTCAAATACATACACATATTATCAAGAACGAAATAAACTACTATTGTAAATATTTACCTATAATATACACACATAACATCCATACCTATAATATAAATATATAGAATGTATATCATGTAGAAGAATGTATAATATAATAGAATGTATATCAATCACAGTAGTACACTGCTGCACATAAATAATTTTAGTTTAATTAAAACCTACTTTCATTACCTGCCTAATGAATGCTATAAGTTATCATTTCATGAGTGACTGCGTTATTTTCTTCACTTTTAAACAATTATACGCTTTTTTAGAAGTGAAAAAACCAACTCAGTACAACCAACTCAATGAAGGTTATTCTAATAGAAACATCGATTGCTTCAAACGCTTAGGTTTATTGATGTGTAAGTAGGTGATTTCATATTTGTAATAGGTATAGTAAAGTAATTAAGAGTGTAACTTAGTTGTAAGCGGCACAAACCAGGCCAGGACTAAGTTATAATTAATTGATATATTTATTTAATTAGGATTTTTTTTTTGGTATATTATTGACTATATTAACCTTAAATTATAGGAAGTCAGTAATATATATTATTTAACATCTCAGTACCTGCGCGACCTATCTCTGCTGCCCCCATAGCCCTATACTGCAACTTACATCGAAATTGTTAGAGCCTTTTTCATGGACGTAAATACAAATATATATCATCATATCAGCCGAAAGACGTTCGCTGCTGGAGATAGGCCTCCCCCAAGTGTCGCTACATTGACCGGTCCCTTGCGACTCGCATCCACCGGATTCCCACAACCTTCACCAGGTCATTGGACAAATATATGTATATAGCTCATTAAATATAGTCGTTTGAGTCTTTTTTAGCTTTAGATAAGCTACGAAAATAATTATCCCAGATTTTAGAGGTGTTTTCCACATCTTGACACTCATACTTACCTGAAGTTTAAGCAAAAATACCCTTATTACGATTTTTGTTTATTATCAACGCGACAATCTAGACATTACTATCTCAGTTCTACAAAGATAAAATAAACTGCCATACTTCGTTCCACTCAGACCTAATTCGGTACAAGTTCATACTCGCAAAAAACAAGCGTCGGGTAACGTAAAGGGGCAACGTTTTTTTTTAAATATGAAAAAAGAGTTTCTAGCAAAAGCGTGATAAACAGAACTCGTAACGGGCTGCAACTTGATAACCCTTAACACCTTGATCAATGTGGGTTACAGTGTTGGTGGGTTATGTTTAATAAGTACCGGTGCAACGCTTTTTACACATTTTGCACAAAAATGAATGGCTGCTGCGCTGAAAGATGACACCATCCGCCCGCTTAGAGTTGACTGTATTGTCATAAAGGGTACAGTTAGAAAGAATAAAAAGATTGCGTTATTTGTATTATATTTAACGGAGTTATTTCCTTAATTTAAAACTGGATTAGTCAACAAAGTCTTTTTGTTTCAATTCTCCATCAAATTTTTAGTTTTTGTATGTAGAATATTTCAACAAAACTGAAATTACATCGATTTTAGTTTTGTTGAAATATTCTACATATTTACTATGAAGACACGTGACTGTAAGCACAAGGCACATAAGCGGTTATGTGATAATCTAGTCCGACTCTTCAACTTTTTCTTACAAATTTCTTTCAGGCTTAAAGTTTTTTTAAGTGCTAACGTTACAGGAGAAAGAACCTATGAGAAACTTATTTAATTAACGCTTACAATGCTGTTCTCCAATTAAGCAAGCTAGATACTTCATTAAATGTAGTATGTAAGTTACAAATTACTAGACTTATTTAGAGAACCGCGATTGGTTGTCTCGTTGTCGACGTGACTACTGATCATGGGGTACAGGGTTCGATTCCCGGGTCAGGGAAAGTGTTATTGGGTTTACCCATTTTGAAATTTCTCTTGAGCAGCCAAGGAGTTTAGACTTGAGCCTCATATTCGATGGGACTTGAACATATCTGCAAAATGTGGGTGCTGTTAGGTACACGTACCCTTTGCTTAGACCTTCAGGCTTAGAAATCATAAGGCGTGATGTTATGTTATCTTAATTAGACATAAAAAAACTCTGCTATCTAATAATCCACCTGTGCCGCACTCTTCTAGATAGATTCGTTCACATGCGTAGTCTTGTTTTGTATTCTAGTACATCAGCGAGATTTGACCGCTTTCATGATGACGTGTGAAGCAGCTCAGTGTCGTTTGTGGAACTGATGTGAATCTGTGGAGTACGTGACGAGCCAGTTAAGAGAAAACACTGAGGGCGAGAGAATTGAAAAATAGGTATTTGTGAAATGTATTGCTGTCGCGCGGTGCTCAGTGCGAAAATGACTGCGCGCAGAGCACGACACATTGCAGGCAACCGCAAAAAATAACCATTAAAAGTACACAAAAACAACGTTTCGTAGTCCCATGATTACTTCTCCAAAACATGACCGATTTAACCATTTTTTTAATGAAAAACTAAAGAAAGGTTTTGGCCGTGTTTCTGTTTTCTTTTTTTTATAATTTAGTCAAATCGGTTTTCGGGATGTTGAACACAGTTGAAAACCTGGCCAATTCATTAAGTTTTTGAAGGTTCATATTTCTTTTAATAAATAATCTAAAAAAAAGAAAAGTATATTTGGAAAAAAAAATTGAATCCAACATAGAAAATAATAATTCTACTGGTATTATCCAGGGAGAAAACTGGGAACTTACTTTCGCATGGAAGAACAGCCATGCTGTTTCCTCAACAACCGGGCAGCTAATTGTTTACTGTTAGACATAAACACTTAGTTACTTATACTTTTTATTTTATTGCATGAGTCATGTCAAACAAACGGAAAACGAGTTATGATGTACTGAAATTTGAAGTTTATGTAGTTTTAATTTCAGTTTAGATATCAAGCAAGCAAGCATCTCACCTCATCACAAAGCCGTTAACCAAGCGTTCTGTATATCAAACTAAGTAACTTTACGCAAAAAATATTGCTGGGAAACAACTTTTTTTTGAGGTTATAAATCATGTTTTGTGGTATAACTCAATGTAACGCACTCAAAACATTTTGCGAATGGATGGATTGAATAGTACGGGGGTTGTAGAGATATTTAAAGTAAAAACAATGCGATAAAAACGGTATTTAAAAAAAAACTGGTCATATTCTTGCAACTTTGACCCCCAATAACTCCGTAACTAGAAGGTTCTCAGGTATAGTGTAGCACAAAACAATGATCAGAATGACGAGTAGAACAAGTGTCTTTCGTATTCGTTAAGAGGTGTTTTACACCCTTTATTTACCAGAGTAATTTCAAAAATGTCTACTTATATGTATTTAAAAGAACTACCTATTCCGTTCATAACCGTACAACCGCTTTGCAGTCTTCAGTCTTCACAGTCACTTAAAAAATCGATTACATCGCGATAGTTGGTGCATGAATAAAATAGTGCGACCTTGAACGACAGTAAAAATCAATAGCACATGTGTTCACAAGTGCACCATTATGCGTCAGCTGATCTCTTGTTAAAGGTCAATGCACTTTTTATTGTTCTCCACGCGTGTACTCCATACAGAAAAAACTGCATCAGTAAAAACAGCGTGCTGGTCCATTATGAAAAAATTCAACCCTACCGCTGAGTCGCGTGGCAGGTACCTACCCCATACAACCCTTTACAAAAACGCTTACAAAAAAAAGCTCAGGGAAGTGAAAGGGTAAAAAAGGGTTGATATTACGCATGCGCCCCGCGGGATCAGTGCCCTCGTTTCTCATTTTAAAATTTCGAAGTGCACATTTAGCTCTTTTAAAATTACTTTTTTTTTCGACTCGATTAATTTTTTCTCTTTTTTTCAACCCTAATTTATGACAGGGTAGCAATAATGAGGGTTAATAATCGTGAACGGCGTAACTTATTACTTGAATCAATACTTAGACACATTTTAGTAAGCACAAGTTATACTCGTAGTTATCAACTCTAAATAAAATTATAAAGTCCCTTGCAATACAGTGAAATTGTTTCAGTTTGTTGTTAGTCGTGTATCGTGAATTCGAAGTAGCACTAGAATCTCTCAAAATTAATAATGATCTCCATCTCCACATTTCTTGATAATAATGTAGGTAAGCGAATTAATTTAGCGAGGGTCTTAGTTTTAATTTTAGAGAACCTGAATTTTCACTGAATTTTAGCAAATACAAAAATGTTTGAAAGACCTACAATCAACTGAAACTTTTAATAATTCAAACAATAGTCTTGAAACTTAGTGAGAATAGTGCATGTACTAATACCATGAATCAATCCTTCGTAAAGCAATCAATGGTTATCCCGAACGTACTATCTTACTACATTCTTTTTGTTAAAATAGGAATTTTAGATACCGTAGTTTAATTTGAAAAGGCAATATGTTGCTGGTGCCTAGATAATTTGTTACACGGTGTCCCAATATAATTTTATCAAAGAAAACCTTAACTTCGAAATCCTACATTAAGAACATTATTAAGACACGGCCCGCGGCTATAATACGAACAAATTCAACATTAACGACAAACATAGGTAATTCGATAATAACACAAACATTTGAGGCGAAAACACGCACAGAGCTACCAAACCATAATTAACAAAGATAAATATCGTTTATTACTGTTAGGAAAGTCGATTAGAAAAAAAACTACCCCTTTCACCCCACAATTTGTAACCCGTACAGTGGGCGCCGGCCCGAGTCGACCGACACGCATAAAAACTTACGACCGCTCGCGACCATGGAGGAGGCTTTCGTTGTAGCACTTGGCGTAGAAATTAGTTATTTTGATCTAATAACGGCTCTTTGTGAATAAGAAAGCATATTTGTTTTAATTAGTGTATGTTCAAATGAAGCAAACCTCAAGGAGAACTTTGTGGTCTAAATGTAAAATTTATTTACGATTGCGCGTTAACATAGTTTATACATAAAAGGTATGCTTTGTTCAAATAAATAAATAAATATCGCTGGACACTAACACACAGCGCCATCCAGTGCCACACTAAGCAAGGCTTGTGTCGTGGACACCAGATAGTTGATATACTACATATATACATTTTTTGTTTGTAAATACATACTTATTATATATATAAACATTCATGACTCGGAAACAAATGTCCATGCTCATCACACGAACATTTGCTCCTACCGGGATTCGAACCCGGGACCCTAAGAACGTAAGGCAGCCTCACTACCACTACGCCATTCGGGTCGTCAAAACAATTTTAAACAATTTGAGTCAATTCCAACTGAAACAGATCTTTAAAACTGATCCTTTGATTGACAATGCTTTAAAATTCAAATTACAAACTCACAGTACACAAGCTAAAACATAGTTTAAGTTGCTTAAAAGGTTCCGTCTCCACACTACTAACCACTAGGAAAAAATGTTACAGTTACATAACGCTTTTCCATAATAATAGAATCATTATCGAAAAACAGAAGAGCGGCCAGCTGATTTATTGGATGATAATGGCCGCTGTCATAAATAGCTTTTTTCTAATGTACATTTTTTATGCGTGCGCGCACACACCGGGCCCAACACAGCTTTTTATTAATGCACTCTGACTAATTACGTATGCATGTTGTTTTTTTTTAGTTTTCTTCATAAAAAGCTAAGATTCACCTTGTATTATAATAGAAAAGTAAACTCGCTTATCAAGCGTGAATTTTTGTGATAAGGTAATTTAAAATTTCTGGTCATTTCCACACAAGACTTGTTTAAATCTGCTATGATATAACTTATGGTACTCATGATCGTATCTTTGTTTCTTCTCATTGCTAAAATATATTTGCATGATTTAAATAAAAATTGATCGGATCGCTTAACAGCTGTTTCGTAAAATAATTTACGCAATGAAATGAGTAATTATAACGACAGCCTACGAACAACAGAGCCTCAAGCTCCACAATATTGGATCTCACTTGAATAAATAACGATTTGGTTAAAAAATAACAATTGAATCTCATTGATGTCACTAACATATGTTATGCGACCTTGACAAATGCACACGAATCGTGCACGGTTCGCACGGACACTGTGATTTATGACGACCGCGAACTTCAAATATTAGCAGTAACGCGTCGTATTCGCGTGAAGCGCGCCCGATACATTCAACACGCGCATAATTTCCTCAACATTTCGTCGTGACTTAAAACGACTTAAAAATTCAGCGTTTCCCCGTTGAAAAAAAGAGTTAATATTGATCGTAGATTTCTCGTCGTGGGGTGCAGCGGCCGGCTGAGTCACCCCACGGTTTTTTACTCACCCTAAGTTATATTTTTTGTAAAGCCCCCCCCCCCCCCCTCCTCCCCCCGGCCCGCTTTAAAGGATGAGTAGTCTCTATGGAAACGGCTCGATCTAATTTATAGGCGGGAGAAAGTACGGATTGCTTAATTAAGAATTTAAAATGTGTCTGCTAAGTAATTAATTATAAATTTTCAGTCCGCCAACTTAGAGCTCGAGATAAAATTATTTTTTTCTAATGACGCACATTTTCTGCTGTAGAGGCAGTGAGAATTTAATTAACGTAGAACAAAGAGCTTCTCTTGGCCGAGTATGACTACTATTTCGTGGACCTTTTCAGACTTTAATAATAGGTAGAATTTTAATATTGTTAATTCATGAATATTCTAGACAATAGCTGCATAAGTCAACACAAAACGACGCATAACCCTTTTTTAAATATAAATCATCTTCACTACACGAAACTCTATCAAATCTGTTAAAATATAACTCATTTTAATATTGTATAAAGCTCAGTAATGCTTGTGTGGAGACGTACCCCGCGTCCCGACGTATGACGTGTGGGTTTATGAATACGCAAGGGTTGTTTAGCCGCGCGCCGGTGAGGGCACGCGCGATTCAAAAAACTGTGGGTCACGGCCGCGACTCAGTTGGCGGGTTTTTGTGGCCCTGAGCGCGCGTCCCACGCTACGAGCAGCGCCGGCGCAGGTTTTACTGTCTTTTTTAAGGAGGTGAGTTTGTTTCTTTGCTATTCATGTTAACTTATAAGCCTAAGGGCGGCTTTCACATATGAAAGTGAACGAAATTAGTACTTTTAAATGAGTTTCAAGGGCAGTGTCAACATTTCATATCAATTATGTAGCTATGCCAGTGTCATAATTAGGTAGCTACTAATATGGAATATTGATCGCGTTCAGTTTCGTTTGAGAAATTCTCTTTTATTTGATTAGATTGTCAGTTTAGCGTTCCATGTAACTATACAAGAAAGTCAAGTTGGTCTAGAATGTTGATGGCTATTTGACTAAAATTATGCAGAGCTTCACAGTTGACGCCCTTCATAAAATCGTAGGTAGGTAAGCCAACTTGATTCCGTGTCAGTTTGCAATGAACTCAGTTGTAAGTTAATAACTAATTTACATAAATTAGTTGAAAGGGTTAACAAAATCACTTGTACACTAGGGTCTAAAACGAATTTCTTCATTTCAGTTGTTTGGCATAGCTAGACCATTTTTTAAGATAACTTCATACGGTAAATCAAGTAACAAATTCTTCCTAGTTCCCCACAATATGTTACCCTACCTACTAATATTGTAGTGCACCCTTTTGCTCAACGGTTCTACTACAAAGAGGATAAGTACCGATGACAATTGTCGATTCTGCTCTATTGAGCAATTTATCTTTATACGTTTTTGATACTGCGAATTTTCGGTAATCTGTTCTACTATTTGATCGATTTTAATTAAAGCAATTATTATACGTTAACCAGATTATTAATGGGGTTTTTAATTGATTAAAAAACGATGTATTAATGACAGTTATAAAAATCTTTTTTAAATCAATGTTGGATTTATCTGAAGACATCCAAATGACTAGGTTTTGCGTCAGTATAACTACGCTAGTCGCTAACGCAATAACATTAATGTACGAGATTTGCTGATCATAATAATTAGATCTCGTGGGTTAGGCGAAAAAAACAATGGCGACAATGCTGCCTAATGAGCCATAAAGAAGAAAACGATACGTAGAGCAAGGCGTAGACAAAAAAGGGCGCGGCAGGGGGAGCGGGCGGCGCGCGGGCGGCGGCGCGAGGAAATGGCGGGAGAGCTAAATTAATTTGCGCGCTCCCGCCAAACAAAGGCACGCTAATGGAACGCGCCGAATGGAAAAAATGCCACCGTCCGCTCTCCGGCGACTTATTTTTTTTTTGTAAATACAACCTTTGACTTTCCCAAATGAATAACATTACACCCGTCGAAGTTTGCCAGCGCTTGCTTTGTCCCGATTTAATGAGGAAGAAGAAAACGCGATACTCACCACGCGTTCATAATTGTTCACTCAAAACAAACTTGGCTTCTGTTTTAATTACTTCGAGTGAAAAGTTTTGTCTGAAAATATTCTTTTGTTCCCTGACATATTTCTGAGCAAATAAACAATGAGCACGTTTCTCTATCTTGAACGTGAAACTTGAAATAAATTATTGGAAAGAAAATAACGTTGATTCACCGAGAAAAACAATAAAAAAAATTATTTGAATAGTTACAGTAAAATAAGTAGAGTTGTGAACTTTAAAAATATGATCATGACATATCTTCGTAGCGCGTAGCTCTTTCGTAGCGCGTAGCACGCCTACGAAAACAAAGTCAACTAAAAAGATTTATTTTGTGTAACTGTAGATTTTTTTTCCATCAATTACTAATGTGCTTACTGACAACTAAGCTAATGTGTTAGTTAGGTAGCAAGGCCCAAACAAAATCTAAACTTTAAAAATAAGAATTACTAATGAATATGCTAATCAGCTGGTCAGCGTTTTGAGACTTTTGTGTTTTCCTGTATGTATGTATGCTTAACAATCGGACATTTGAGTGTAGTATAAGGTCAATCAGTAGTGTTTATAAAGTAGCTTGGACTAAACTCAATAAAGAGTCAAGGTGGTAGCCTACTGAGGTACTGACGATGATAGACGAGTTTAATATAGTCTGCCTGGGTTGATACGGACTGGCAAGTTCAACTTTCAAAAATGTTTGCTGAAGAGTAATTTCGTGGAGGCACAAAGCGTAAAGGGCGCATTAACTTCTAACTAAAGGTGTTCATTCAGAGGTGTGATAAGATAATCGCATTAATCGTACATGTCAGCCGCCGCTCCGCGCTCGCAAGCAGGCGCTATCTCGAGTCGCGAGGTGCCGGAAACAATGAGCGATGATTATCTAAATGTACCTGTTCAGAACGGCTTTTTGTCGCAAGATGATATTAATGCGCGTGCCATTACTCCAGCCAACAGATTTATGTGCTCCCAATTAAAAGTTGCCACTGTTGAAGACGTGAAATTAGTGGAATTCCCTTACATTTATCAAGACATCAACGTTGCCTCGCGCCACGCGAAACTTCCCAAATTTAAATTAGAGACGATTTTTACAGCTACCTCCCCATGGGGGGAAGGGGGGGACGCTACCCTTTCCTTATAACGAGGAAGGCCTCATGCATTTTTATGTGCTTCTTTTTTCGCCGGCGTTTTAAACAAGGGGGTGAGCGTGGGGTGCTCCGGGGGGTGAACTTTTTTATTCGCGTCTTGATAAGTTAGGGTTGAAATTAGACGTTCGAGTTTCGTTCGCGGAATTCATAATGACGAAAATTAATAAGTTTTCTTTTGAGGGCCCTTCGAACTACGTCGGTCGGCGAATACTTATAGATGCGAGTATTATTTTGTATTCTGTCATGCTTTACACTCAATGTAGAGGAAATAATATATTTTTTACATGTCTAACATTCAACATCTACGGGAGCTGGCTTGGCAAAGAATTTTTGGTCCAGCTCACTTACATTTGTGTGGTGGTTTCTTTAAGAAGGTGTCCGAGGCAGTGTCACCTTAGACGACTACATGACAGATTATAATATGATGGATGACTTTGTTTGTAACATTGTCTTCCATCATATTTTGATCTGGGAGACTGTTAGGTATATTTCGATTTTTGGTCGAAAGTCGGCTGAAAACACGATCTCTGCAAGTTCAAATGAAAATGTGGTTTGAAACTGTTACTTCTGACTAAATTACAAAACAAAGATAATTTATCATGAACGTAACTGCGAAGCCGTTTCCAAACAGATTTTCGTCTTCTTCCGATCTAACCAGTACATCCGGAAAAATATCAGTCCTATACACAGAACGAGCTACTGCCACTTGATGTCCACTTGGCACTAACAATATTCCAATGTTAGATCCGGAGGGACAATTAACAGTTGACTTTGCGTAACTTATGATTCTTAGTGCTTCCCACTGCTGAAACAAGCCTCTTCTCTGTGAAAAGAACAGATGACTTACAGTAACAAATATTCACCGTAGCCATTCTCAACTACTTCGGGGTCAGCTTCCAGTCTAACCAGACGCAGCTGAATACCAGTATTTTACATGGAGCGACTGCCGTACCAACATCTACAATATTGTTTTTTTTTGGTAAGACTGGTTGTCAGAATTTCGGGCTACTGACTACCTCTAACTACTGTCAAAGATCTACAAATGACAGCCGGAAATAACGTCTTAACGTGCTTTCCGAGGCAAGTAGGAAACTGGAATGGAATGAAAATAGGAATGGAATGGGTAGTCGCCCATTTACGCACCTGCCTAGGTAAGCGCGGCTTAACCAAGTGCTTATTTCGCCAAGAGCTTTTTCAATATTAATACATTTACCCATTTAAAATGTAAATTGTAAATGAAACTGTAAGGAACCTTTTACAGATTCTGATACAAAAAGTACTGCTCATCCGTATGCAGATTCAAAACATACGTAGATACTGTATGTATGATTATCTCCAATCGTTCGTTATCTGGCGTGTTATTCTAATCTCGGTTATCTTTTTTCTTTATGCAAAATAGTATCGGGGGTGAGTCGGGGTAAATCGTAACGGAATATAATAGATACAGTATTAATATCTCCTTTCTCAGTGTGCTGTTTTCGGTTTACATTCTCCTTTTAATTATTCAATAAATTCTAGGCAATCGAATGTAAGTTAAGGTTTTCTTATTTTTTTCGATTAATAGTGAAACCAAGTGTTTAGTCTGTTTGAAGTTGTTTAGTATCTAGACATCATGTACATGACTGATTGTTACTTTTGTTGAACGATTACAGATAATGGCCGTGGTACAGTAACACACCAAAACAAAAGGTATTTGTCTGATTATCAAAATTACTTCCTTATTTTGATGTGCTGTACTTACGACACACCTTCGAAAATATTGTTATTTCCAAATCATAATAGATGTATACCAAGGCGTAGTACCAATAATAATCATTATGATTATTATTTTCACTTGTAGCTATTGAAATGGTTTTTAGAGACATCAAAGAAGGAGCTTATATCGATGAAAATAGACGTAATGGGACTTTGAGGTATTTTCCCCACGTCAGGCATTAGTGCGGTAAGTAACACGGTCGGACACCGGTGTCGGAGGCTGTCAGTCGCCGGCGGAGTGGGGGGGGAGTGCGTGAGCCCGTGTGCACATGGGGACACTTGTTGAGTCTATGTGTGAGCATGCGCTCTCCCGCGGTCGCGACACATGACCGACACACACGCTTCCTTCCTGTTTACTTACACCACCACACCACTCAATTGTGACATTGAGTTTCGATGTTAAACACAACATTATTTCTACCTACCTACTTGACATTAGAAAGGTATGATATATGAATTCTTAAGTATACTTATATACGAAGGTACCTATGGCTTATTAAATATAATGAGTACGGAACTTGATCGACTTAAGTTTAATAAATCACGAGAGATAAAACATCGAAATTCTTTTCATAACAGCCCATTTCCGCAAATGAATGACTATTATATTTCATCAAAAGTTAGAAATTTGAGAAATCAACGAAGCACCGTGAAGTCGGATTTGTGCAATTATAAGAATAAAAGAAAGTCATTAGTCCAATCAATCTGGAAGGAGGCGGGCGCGGGCGCGGCTCGGACGCTCTCCTATTATAATTCGCGTCTAATAACGTCGTTAACAACGCACATTAAAACAAAACAAACAGCGCTGACGGGAGCGGGAGCGGGCGCGGGCGCGGGCGCGGGCGGCGCCATCCTTCCTCGAATCCGTGTCATTAATTTACGTAATGCGTAGGTACGCGCTATCCCCAAATATTTAAGAAGCCTCCTCCGGGAGCGCCCGCTCCTCCACTATCCCCCACCCGCGCCGCCCGCCACCCACAACCCGCCTGCCGAGAATTATGGCGGCCGCCTTGTAATTATATTTTTTAATTTATCTTCCTTAGCGAATACAATGGAGGCGCCACCCCGCCACCGGAGCGCTTCTTTCTCATGCTGAATATTGTATCAGGCCGCTGAAAAAAGGAAAGAACGCTTTAATTACAAGCGAGAGAGCGACCGGCATTACGCGCTAAATATTTGATGTTGTCTCTTTCTTGGGCCGGCGGCGGGCGCTCGCGGGGCGGCCGCGTCCTCAATAATTAAAACGCCTATTAACTCATTCCTCTTCAGGTGACCCCTCATTACGTCCCGAATAAAAAATTTCGAGCACACCGTATACATAGTGATTGCTGCCAAGTGCCACCCCACTTAATTAATCCCCACTAAAGTATCACTATACATTTACTATTACGTCCACTTTTGATATTATCTATCCAGCGTGTCCAACTTCCCAGGTGTACAATTCTGTAGTGTTCTTTATAAATCGGGTTGCTTGAAATTTTTATTACTCTGAGGTATATCCACATCCTTTTATGGTATAGTATCGATACGGAGGAATATTATCGAGGTTGATAAACTTCCTACTGCGAGTCGATTGCCAATTCATCTTGAGAAAGTATGTAGCAACACATAGAGCCTTCATCATAGCAAAGTTTAGAACGAAAAAAATGTTTGCTGTTATAACCCGGAAATGGTTACAAAGAAAAATCTAAAGAAGGAATCCATAATATTAATCTAGATTGCAGCAAAACACAATAATTAAAACCAAACAGGCTCGTAGCACACTGCTACGAGCGTAGCAAAGTGCGTAGCGTGAACTAAGTAACGTATTTTCATAGTCAATTCAATTTATACCTAACCGTATTATTCGTACGTATACCTTCAAAACCCAAACTTCTGTACGCACAATTCCTCAATTTGATCACAAATCCATATGATTGTAAACAATAGGTACGTACATCGTACAGAGTACAGAGGGTAGGGTACACGTTGATTTATAAGTGAACAACAGTCGCAAATGAAGGCGGATTCCGGAGCGCGCGGACACGCCGTGCAGTACTTAGCGCGAGGAGACAAAGTATAAAGTAGCGCCCCAGCCACCCACTGAAAAACGTCTCTAATATTCTTTTAGAAACGGTGGCATTTACGGGCTATATTTTATCCTGAATTTGCATACGCTCCTTTTTCGTACCCGTCCTCTATTTTATGGGTGAGTATTTTTTTTCATCCGGGGGTTAAGATACAAAAGGGTAAAGCGGGCCCCGCGCTGATAATTAAATTGCACCGGAGCGAGAGCGCGGGAGCGCGGGAGCACTGCTAAAACTGTGGGCCTCGGATACTTTGTAGTCACCCTGCCGGTGGCTGCTGCGGCACCCACACTGCCGCGCCGTTTTTATTATAGTCTCACGACACATTAAACTTAATGATTAAATCATTAATATTCTACAGCCATGATGGTGTATTTGTATCTTTGTTTTGCAACTGATTACGATAAAATTGTTGCAATAGACGAGATATATTTAAGCTTGGAAATGACTATGATCACTGATGACCCTGAATAGCCTGCGTTTCTTTATATCCGTATATATTTAATGATATTCAAATTGGAGGAAATTTTTCATGTCCCAACAGTCGTGATAATAATTTAACTAACAAATTAGGAGAAATCTTACCCTGCTCTAAGTCGAATTACCATAATTGCTAATCAAATGTTGTAGGAGTAGCAGCGTCGGCACGGCCGCTCGCTTTGTACTAATTACAAATTCTAATTCCCTCTCTTGTTTCATAGGCCCTTTGAATTTGTAAATTATTGCTTTTGCCTTATGCTATCAAATGAATTCTCAATTCTGTAATTATATCGTAGTCTTTTGGTACCTCCGTTTAATAAACGCGTATACAAAGTTATATCTAATAAAAAAACTTCAACAAGTAGACTATGAAATTTCCCTGGATTTCCAGGGAAATTAGTAACACTTATACCTACATTCGTTTAAATTAAACTAAATAATTAGTAGCAACGTTATACACATCTGAAACGATCTTGACAGACATCTTCAAATTAATTCAAAGTGATGGCGTTACGTTGTACTTTTATCTATAATTAAATATTTTTTTAAATTATACACAGTATGTAGGTACTTACATATACTAAAATGAAGAACTTTTTGAAGAAGAGCATACAAATTTCGGGGGTGTTCGAACCACGTCGTTCCCTCGAGCCCTGCTTCGGTCTATGGTCTTGTAAATTAAAATTTAATGCTGATATTTAACTTTTATTTGGGATGTTACAAGTTACAATGAAACTCTTTCATTATATCAGAAACTTCAACTTTAAATGTGACAAAGTTACAGTCTTCATTTTGGCACTCTCGTAAAAGCAAGACTATAAAATTTCCTCTTTGTTTCGTAATATAAAACGTGGAAGAACATTATCAAAGAGTCTGTTATACAGTTACAAGATATTTTTCGGGCATTACCATTCCATTCAATGTTGCCAGCGTAACATATTATAAGCGTCCGTAACACTGTTCATATTTGTATACTTAAGCGTTTTATCAGAACCGAAATCAATGGCGCAATAAATAAAATTAAAACATGTAATATAAACTCAGTGAATACCTATCAGTTATATAAGCTCACGAAGAGGCTGTAATTTCTTTGAAGTGCAAAAGAGGATTTTCTTGAAAGGAAAATAACTCGTCAAAAAACTTAATATTAAAACATTTTTTCTGTATAGGTATTCGAGAGCGACGCGACGTTGCGAACGATTTTAATTCTATCACAAGTCTACTTATAAATAACACCGGCTCCAATTAAAAGCGTGCGACAGCTTTGAAAACGGAATGAAGGAAAGTATAAGTACCTAGGTGGGGAAATGTGGCCGTGTTTACGGAAAAGCTCCTCCGGCAAATATTATCGCGAGACGAGCGCGATCAAATATTCAGTCGGCGCGCGGAGGCAGCGGCGCGGGCGCGGGACGCAACCCTCTCCAAGTTTCAAGCCCTTCCCTTTGCACGCCCTACACTAATTACGTTTAGAGTTCTTAAGCGAAATTACTTAGGCCCCTCGCCACCCGCGCCCGCACGCCGGCCCCCCCTTCCGGAAATGAGGCGCGCTGGAAAAACAAGAAAGAGGAAAGCGTTATATAAGAAGGTCGCTGTCTTTCTGAACGTCCTAAATCTGGCCAATCTCTAAAAGATGTTGATGTAATGATTTTTTTCTTCATTTTCGCGAGCCTTCTCTGTTCATGAGCGGTTGCTAAGTGAAAAGCAATTAAAGCACGGGCGAGTGATCTCCTCCCCGCCCCGTCCCCCCCGGCCGCCCGCTTCCCCCTCGACACTCATTCGATCAACAAGAAAGATATTATAATAAACACGATTATATGCATTTAACGATCATAGCTGTCCAGCGAAAAAGGAGTTGCTACTTGCTGACACCACTATTACTCACTCGTAAAAGCGCATGTTATGATGCAAGCACATGACATCTGTTGGTTTTGCTGAATTAGATAAAGAACTTCAGAGGCACATGTCGGTTAACCTGTTGAGCTTATAGAGCTACGTCAACTACCCACACATAAGCATATTGTATAGTGCAGTGTAAGCTTACCTACTCTACAGTTGGTGGAAAACAAACATTTCGCGCCAAACCCAGATTTAGTTCAACTGTTCAGTTTCAATTCAAATATTGTGAAAATGTCATTTATCGTGTCATGGCTAGTTTTCTCTTTATTCTTAGTAATTGAGTTCTACTTTTTCATTATCCGTGGGAAAACGGATTATTAAGAATTTCAGAAATAAACATCGCCTTACGGAAAAATCGTTTGAAAACATAATTAATTCAGTTTGCGGCACATTGTGGAGCCGGGCGCGCGTCAGCGACAGCCGCGCGAATTGAGCGAGTAACCGCCCGGCCGCCCGACACCACGCTTCCGCACCTTTCATGTGCCAACGCACAGTTTAATTTCCTAATTCTCAAAAATATTCTCAAGAGACAAGACGGTCCTGGCAGACTTTATGATCTAATAGGAAGCCACCGCCGACGCCACCATACAAACACTCGCTACGAAGCAACAACAACGCTGTATAATTTCCTGTTTGACTAAATAGCTTTGAAGCTTGTAAATGGATTTATATGACAGTTCCTTTCAGCTCGTCATTTCGTTATACCTCCTATTAGTCTCCTTTAAATTCAACTGAAAAATGCTTGCCTATCATAAATCTGCGTACAAAACTTTGAATGTACCTATGACTTTTCGCTCGTGGTATTGAAACCAGACTATACAATGCTCGAATATTTTTAAGATTCACTGTTGTTCAGCTCCATTAGTGTGTCCTTCTACATTACAACATAACACCATGCCATTAATTTTGGTACTTGTGGCAAAAATCGACTCCGTGGCTACTACTGAAAAATACTTGTTGGAACAACTCAATAACCCTTTTGCTCAACCTGGGAATAAAACCCAATAGCTCATGCTCAGCAGTCGTGCTTGCGACCACTAAATCAACGAGGCAGTCCTTCTACAAAGATAACTATATGAAATCTACTCAAGTCCAGAGACAAACCGACATAATTCTACAGAAATGTTTCATTTCTAGGACAGTAAAAACATCGCCAATGTTCTCTGACTAATCAACGCTGTTAAAAACTCGACAGTGTTAAGATTTACCACCAATTTAGCTGTTTTGCGAGTTTTATTCTAAAGAAATTTCCTCGGTGTCCAACGGCTTAAATTAGGTAATGTAGATGGAGAATAGCGTCGCAAAATTACAAAACAAGAGAGGGAAACTTGCGGTTGTTTAATGAGATTTAAATAATTAATGAGCGTGCAAAATTGGTTTCTTTTTTCAGGCAGCGGAGTGCTTCGGGGGCTACGATGAAAAACAAGCCATAATTGCAACCCCGACCGCCGCCGCGCGCCTCACGCCGCGCGCCGGGGACAAGCGCTAACAGCGCAATATTACCCGGCGAGGGAGCTCTCCGCCGATCATAATTTATAAAGTAAAACTTTTAATTGCTATCGTTATAAATCTTATTACGGGACCAATTAAACTTGTAAGCTACTGCTTTATATATTGAGAAATTAGTCGACAATTAACGTGTCTCACAATGTAACACATTTGCAAGTACCTACGCCCACACAACTTGCCTAGGCATCAACATTTACCAATTCGTTTTAACTAGTCGTTTCTACTTAATTTGGTCTTGACTGCTGTAATTATTATTATTTCCTAGGTAGTCACCGTTACAAAAATAACAATTATTTTCAATTCTTTGTCAAATATTTACTGAACCTTGGAATCAAATTCTAATTCTAAAGAATCAATAGAAGTGCTACTGGTTTTCTTCCCACATCAAGTTGAACCTCATTGGATACTTATTTATACCTATGTGCAAACGTATAAAGATCTTATCAAATATCACATATCTACTGAACAGTAAATGTTCGTTGTTTCCTTCAAAAGGGCACCCTAACACATTTACATACCGTATGATGTAGGCTCACTCATACCAATAGGTTTCAAAAGCGCGACCGTTAGTCGAGATTACGGATGATTGATTCCAAAATAATTTACTTGTAAAAGTCCTACTTTTTCGCCAAAAATGCAACTTTCAGTTCGTTGACTTTATAATAATGAAATCTTGTTATCGCGATATCTAACGGAATATGTAAACGGGACAATGTTCTTATTCAAATGTGTGTGATTGACATCTCGCCGGGCGGTCAGCGGCGGCCCGAAGTTTTGCAAGATTTGCCTCCCTTCGCCCGTTCGCCCTACCGGAGCTATTGTAAATCTGACCACGATCAAAGCGATTGTGATCAAATCCAAAAACTATTTAAATTTCATTCACCACCAGAAGCTGTTTTAACAATTCGCTGGGAATTTCCGTTATGAGTTAGGAAACTGTTCCGATTCATTGGCTGTCGTGTATTAGCTGGTTTTTTAAACAAATTCAATGTGGGCCGGCCAAGGATAGATAATTGGAGCTAAAGAAAATATCAAAACGTACTTTATATAACTCAAACTTTGGTGATCATTGTGACCCCTTACTTAACCAGGATTTTACCTTCGTCGATTTACCTGACCCTAACACTAAATCCTACGATCTACCGCACTTCAGATGCCTACAATGAACGTAACCCTATAAGGAGCGGTCATTAAAACCACACCTCTAATTTAAGCTAAGAGAACGAAGCCATGAAGTAGTGCGCTCATTACCAACTGCAGATGTTTGGCCCCACTCGCGTGCTGTACTTGCGCCACCCTACCTAAACATCATTGTAAGCTTCACTACACAAAAAACGCGCCCAGATTGTTTACCTCACTTTTTACCTTTTTTTAAACTACTGTTTAGTTTTTTATAAGTATTTTTGTCGCCGAGCACGCGGCCACCGCCTTTATAGAGATATCATTCAAGCGTTTATAGATAGGTGCACGAGCAATTGTGATGAGAGACGCCAAGGCTATTCATTTTTAATGTTTATTTAAATACAGATAATCGGCGGATTTGTTGAAGACCTCGATATATTTAGAATTTAATTTGTATCAATTTTTTTCAAGGTCTGTTAACTTAGGGGCCTGCTAAATAAATGGGGAATGTTTTATGAAGAAGAGGGAAGTTTACATCTGATGCTCATGATGGTGATCTATTGATCATTCCTTTGTGTTACTACTTACTTCATTTTTCTTTTAGATCTACTTCCGTACTCATTTATGTGCTTATCACACTATCGATACCCAAGCGGTATTGTAATGACTAAGAGAACCTATGCTTAGATGGTTTAGCCATGTTGAGAGGTTGAGGTGAAAGGATGTTCAGGTGCTTTGTAATCGTAACTGGCATGCATGTATGACCTGGCTTATGAACATGGAAGAACAAAGAAGTACCTACTATTATTTATTTAAGGATTGTAACAGCTAGCGTTCTGAAGCTTCTACTTACTCCTATGTAGAGATGTAAGGGCTGGGATTTTTTGGCAGACCGCTACAGTGAATGCGGCAATGACTAATAAAAGTCCTCCAGACCTTATAAATCGATCACGGCGACCAATCTAAGCGAAGATTAGCCATCGGCGCGAGAGATATTATAGCGCAGAAGTGTTTGTGCGGACCCAGGTGCACTCTCTGTTCTTTATTCTCCTCATAGTTCGATGGGACGGCTATCCGACACAGCCGGAGAGACATCACGAACGTTTTAACGTGCTTTATCTCACTGCCAACTTTCAAACTCCAGGCCACTACTGAGAAATTTCTAAAACCCAATAGCACTTTTTACCTGACCCGGGAATCAAACCCAGGACCCCACGCTCAGCAGTCGCGCTTGCGACCACCGAGACCAACGGGGCAGTTAAACGGGCTCTTGTGGCATCGTGCTTACTACGTAACTACAAGTTAGTGTCTCTTCGAGGAACATTGGCGAGGTGTATCTTAATTATGCTGCTAAATAGACTGTTGAGAACTTCATAGCCAAAAGTAAGATTTTCTGCTTTATAGATACTTGTGGAGTAAAAAATACAATAGGTAAGTAGAGGAAGGATGGAAAAATACCATTTTAAGTAAAGCCTTGTTGAGGCTACAATAACGGGTGTCATTCAATCAAGAGGTATCGCGACCACAAAGATTTGTTTTTGTGTATTGCAGTTTTTGCGAAACATTTTTATTAAAACTTTGTCTTTCCATTACAATGGCAGCGTGACTTGTTATTTTATTTCCAACCTTTTTTCCTCAAAACTGAAATCATGTTTTAAAACGACGGAAAATTGTCTCCTGGACTCCTGATCCTCAGCTAAGAATAATCTTATTTAAAGTTAAGTTACATAGTTGCACAAATAAAAAAATTGGAAAAAGGTTCCCTGCACCAACTATAGATTTTCCTATTGTAGAAGAAAGTTTTTCATCTTTCATCGAAGACAAAATCAAAACTTTTTGATGTTTTTAAGGCTCTTCTTTCATGCTGCATTCATCCTTAGCTGGTTTTGATCCCAATTTTATGTATTTTCTAGGCTTGAAATGGCAAAAACAGTATAGGTAGTTAGCCATCTATCCAATGTAAAGAGTCATCATCTACCCAGCTTTTTCCCAACTAAGTTGGGGTCAGCTTCCAGTCTCACCGGATGTAGCTCAAGACACGGAGGGGCTACCTATCTGACTTCCACAACCCACTTTATAATACTGGGTAGTATGATACTCCTTGGTATGATGGTGGTGTCAATTTGAGTGATATTTTACAGCCATCATTCTTTTGGCCCTTATCCCAACATTCAAGCCTTGCTTAGTGTGGCACAAGATGGCGCTGTGTGTTAATGTCCAGCGCTATTTATTTATTCTTATCCGTAAAAGTAGCAGTAGATCAAATCATTTATTTATTTATGGAAAATACGTGCACCAACAGGTACATAAAACATTTATCGATAAAAGTACACATGATAATGTTTCTAATGTTACGTACTATTTTATTTTGTTTATTGGTACGTACACAACATTCTTAGTAGGTAAGGTAGGTCTGTCGAATTACGCCTAGCCGTTAATTTCGCCTAGACTAAATAACTCGGGTTACGTAATATCTAGAATCAAAACTAATACCTCTGCATCAAGGTTTTTTAAATTCCGAAACAGCCCTGAGTTGCGCCGGCGGCACTGTTCCACCCCTGAGCTAGTATTCGACTAACATATACGGGAATTAACGGTAAGTTTTTAATAAAAAATCAGTTAAGTATTAAACCATGTGGCTAATTGAATTAGTATGATTATTGTACCGTTATAAACCTGTGATTTTCCTAGTATTAAGCATTCAATTTTCCATTAGTTTTAAAAATTAATAATAAGTGTCCTCAACGGTAATTACGCCTAGGCGTTGTTAGGTACTCATGCTAAAAGCTACCGAAGGCGTTTTTAACATCTCGTGAGCTTGTCATCAAAAGACTTTATTTGCACAATATGCAACGAATTGATTAATCCAATAATTAAGTGTAATACAGTGAAACCTGGATAACTGGGACATCAAGGGACCTTCAAATTCGTCTCACTTAAAGAGGTATTCCACTTACACAGTGACCCAGATATCCAGGTATAAATAATATCTGTCTCATTTACAGAGGGTTCCATTAATAGAGGTGATAATAGAAGTTATTTCAGTTACAGAGGTGCGATTTTCAAATAAAGTAACGATGTTGTTTTCCTTGTCCTTCTGAACATTGCGACTGAATTTTATCTTTACTATCTGAATGATTCTACAAGGAGTACATTTTGGCACTTTAAATTGGACACAGACATCAACGCGTGTCTTGCCAGTTTCATCAATGGATATGTGACCGTAAAATTGTCAAACAGTACGTTATATTACAATATAACGTGTTTCTCTCTAGCGATATTGTAAACTCTCGAATTATTGTCAACTGAACATACGGAAGTATCTCTGCCCCCATAATCGGGACTTGGGGCACGGGGGGGTGGGTTAGGTTAGTGAGGTTCCTTTAAACCCTGTACTCGGAAATAGCTCCTTCGACTACGCTTTTTAGGGGAATCTAAAGTGTTTTAAGGTTAGGTTATATAAATCGGTATTTCTCAGGAATGGTACAATATCTTTTCATGAGAGTTGTACCACTGGGCAAGGGGGACCCCTCCTTCCCTCCACACCGCGTGAGTTGACTACCATCGCATGCATTTCACGAAAAATAATGCGTTTTGTTTAAGCAGTATGTTCATTTGACAATATTTCGAGATTTTACAATATCGCTAGGGATATTACAATATAACGTATTTGACAATTTTACGGTGACAGACATAAACTTTAGTTTTTCAAGTACCTACTGATATAGATTTGAACCTTCGTTTCGGGAATTTTCAACAAACATTCCGCTGATAGCAAAACAAAACTAAAACTGGAGGTAATTGTGGCACAACATTAGCCAAGTTTTGGGTAGATTAAGAAGAGTAAACAAAACGGAAAAAAATATGCAATATAGTGCGAGTTAGAGAGGTGATAAATAAAAGTTATCTCAGTTACAGAAGTCAATGCCTATAAATTTACAAAAAAAAAACAATTCCAAAAAAGTATTCTTTGAAATACAACGTTATTTTTTAGTCGTTTTAATCCCTTTAAGGACGAATAGCACTCATGAAAATGAACAACTTTTACTATGGGACCAACTATGACATACTAAACAAATATCAGTTGTTGCCTACATTTTTCCGAGTTAGGCGACCAATAATGTATGAAGCAGCTGATTTTTTTTTCGAGATTTCATAGTTGGTCCCATAGTAAAAGTTATTCATTTTCATGTGTGCTATCCGCCCTTAAAGGGATTAAAACGACTATAAAATAACGTTGTATAGTCCTAAAAGAGGTAAAACTGTCTCAATTATAGAGGTAAGTATGATGATAAAATCGAGAGAACGAATTCCAGATAATTATAGAGGTTTGGTTTATCCCACTAACCGAGGTAATGCAGTGCCAAGTGTCGGGACCTCAGCATGAGTTCCAGCTATGGAGGTTTCTCACTTATCCAGGTCTCACCTAACCAAGTTTCACTGTATTATAAAGTTTAAAATACGAATAGTTTTAAGTTACCATACTTTTTGGGCATGAACAAAATAAATCAATACTAAGTTCATTGTTTCAGGATTTAGGTAGGCGATGTTAGCTCAACTATAGATAAAGTTAGACATACGTAAAATTTTTCAATACCGTTCCTCGAAAACTGGTTCTTTTCGCACCACGATTAGGTTCAAAATGCAGTGTATTTCACACGCGTGCATTTTTCATGTTTTTTCCACACATGTGCAGAAACCAAAATTGCCACAGATATACTATACTTAGACTTAGTACAAATTGGTTCATTGTATAATTTAAAAAAAACATTCACCTCTAAACTGACCATAGAGTCAGAGGTGAATGTTTTTGAAAGTCTTTCTTTGTAAACATTTTTTGGATATTCAAATTGTGTTTATAAATTCAATAGGTATCGTAAATAAGCATGATTATTTATATTTAAGTAATATTTACTTTTATAAACAAATTAACATTTATTTGTGTTGTAAATTAAAAAAAAAGAAAATATGTTAGGCTGTATAACGGCTTCATACCTTTGCCTCTCCTTCAACCTGGCGAAAGCAAAACGCGGAAAAAAATAATTAGTCATAGTCTCGTGACATTCATGACACAAATATTTTACATTATTTTATTTTATTTCTTCTAAAGTGTATTGAAAAACGTCGTTTGATACACGTGGACCTTTGTTATTGTAGTTCAAGGCGGTATTAACACACGAGCCGTAAGGCGAGGGTGTTTTTGAGCCGAGCTATAATAACAAACTTTCTCCACATATATCAAAATGTCATCATCATCATCTCAGCCGAAAGACGTCCACTGCCGGACATATGCCTCCCCCAATTGTCACCACATTGACCGATCCTTTGCGACACGCATCCACCGGAATCCCACAACCTTCACCAGGTCATTGGCCCACCTATTGGGAGGTCTTCCAATGCATTGTCTTCCGGTTTGCGGTCGCCACTCCAGAACTTTTCGGCCTCATCGGCCATCCGTTCTGCGAGCAATGTGCCCTGCCCACTGCTACTTAAGTTTAGCAATTCTTTGGGCTACGTCGGTGACCTTCGTTCTTTTGCGGATGTCTTCATTTCTGATTCGATCACGCAAGGAAACCCCGAGCAAAATTGCCCTTTGGGTGACTTTAAGCCTTTTGATAAGGCTCGTATTGAGCGACCACGTTTCGGTCCCGTATGTGATCACTGGCAACACACACTGGTCATAGACTTTCGTCTTGAGACACTGCGGTAAGTTGGACGAGAAGATACCGCGCAGCTTCCCGAACGCTGCCCAGCCGAGTCGGATTCGACGATTGACCTCTATCTCGAAGTTAGACCTAGGTATACATAATCGTCTACAATTTCGAGTGTAGAGTCTCCGATCTTGATAGGAATGGGTGTGACATGGGCATTCAACATGACCTTCGTCTTGTCCATGTTCATTTTTAGACCCACTCTTTCGGAAGCTCTACTGAGGTCATCGACAATTATACTGAGGTCCTCCATGGTCTCAGCCATGACCACAATATCGTCAGTAAACCGAAGGTGAGTGATGTACTCGCCATTGACGTTGATGCCTAGCCCTCTCCAGTCCAGAACCTGGAAGACATCCTCCAGTGCAGCGGTGAGTAGTTTCGGAGATATGACGTCTCCCTGTCTTACACCTCGCTGCAGAAGGGTAGGTTCCGAGGCTTGGTCCTGAATTCGGACTGACATGGTGGCGTTTTTGTACAAACACTTCAACACCTCGATGTACCGATAGTCAATTTGGCACCGTTGGAGAGACTGCAGTACAGTCCAGGTTTCGATCGAATCAAGGCTTTTTCGTAGTCCACAAACGCTAAGCAGAGGGGCAAGTTATACTCTTCGGTCTTCTGTATAACCTGCCGAAGCGTATGTATGTGGTCCACGGTGCTAAAGCCTTTTCGGAAACCGGCTTGTTCGGGTGGCTGGAAATCGTCAAACCTGCGCGCGCGACGATTCGTGATGACTCTTGAAAACCACTTGTAGACATGGCTTAGAAGTGAGATGGGCCTGTAATTCTTCAACCGGGCATTGTCACCCTTCTTGAAGAAGAGTACCACCACACCCCTGCACCATGCCTGTGGCGTTTTCCCTTCGAGTATGACGGAATTAAACAGCTTCTGAAGGGTCTTAAGTACAGGTTTTCCACCCGTCTTCAGGAGTTCGGCCGTAATTCCGTCATCACCCGGTGCCTTGTTGTTCTTAAGCTGTTTCAGAGCCATCCTAATCTCGTACAGGCTGACGTCCGGGATGTCTTCGGTATAGTGTCGGGTTAGTCTACCTCTTGGGTCGTTTGCTAGGTCGACAATGGGTTTGCGGGTTGACGTGTACAACTGTCCATAGAAGCTCTCGATCTCCTCAGTAGCTCCGGTTTGGCGGATAAGATCCTGCCATCGTCGGTCTTCAGTTTCGTGAGCTGGCTCTGCCCAATAGCCAGATCTCTTGAAAATACTTTGGACCCTTTGTTCCGCTCGATCGCGTTTTTAATACGCTCGGTATTAAAGCGGCGGAGGTCGCTCTTCAAGGATTAAGAGATCCGTCTATTGAGCTGCCGGTATTTCGACGCCTCATCTGAAGACTGCAGGATCATCTCACGCCGCTTCTCATGAGCTCGAGAGTTTGATCGGGGAAACTCTTTTTCTGATCAGTACAACGTGTCTTGAAGAACTTAGACCCGGTCGTATGGACAGTTTCCACGAACCCATCGTTGTATTCGTCCACTGAGCCGCCTAGGCACTCGAAACGATTCTGGAGTTCGAGCTGAAAGCTCTCGGGGTTTTGGATTTGGATCTGTGCTGGACGGAGCGTAGACTTCATCAGTCGAGACCTTTCTAGCTTGATATTGATGTTCAATGTGCCTCTTACCATGCGGTGATCGCTCCCGGTTTTCACCGAATTGATCACAGAGACATCATTGAACATTTGCTTCTTGGTTGACATGATGAAGTCAATCTCGTTTTTTGTTGCACCATCTGGGCTCTGTCAGGTCCACTTCCTGCGATATATTTGATATTAGTGTTATAGGCCATAAAATTTGAGATAATCAGGTTATATGGAAAAGTCGTGATAAATATAATGTAAGAAAAGAAGCGGACTCACGTGCGAACCCTGTGGTGCATCAGACACTTATAAATCATCCTCTTAAGTTTACGGGTGATGCCGGAGCGGGACACATATTGCTCCCATGAACTACTGCTATGTCATCCATCTAGAGTTAATTGTACTTAACTTTCGATCTACTTCGCCATAAGGCACGAGAGAACCGAGATACCGAAAGTCGGGGCAGACCAGTAGTGGAGCGCCATCTAGCGTTAGAGCTGCAGAACAGGAGAGACCGCTAAAATAGCAGAATATGTACTAGGTTTTAGTTCTACTGATTTTCAAGCCTACATTTTTTTGTCGTTTTAATTACTTTAAGGGCGTCTAGGTATACTCATGAAAATGAACAACTTTTACTATGGGACCGACTAACCTCGAAAAAAATATCAGCTGCTGCCTACATTTTTTCGAATTAGATACGCGACCAATAATAATATAAGACGCAGCTGATTTTTTTTCTTTCGAGTAGTTTTTTTTAGTTCTAGCATACATACTCGAACTTTTCAGGTACAGTACCTTTCTCTTTCAAGGCTCACCACAGCGCATCCCAAGGAACCCAGTCTCCAGCTTTCTCCAGTTCGAACACCATGTGCAAGTTTTTGTGCACTTTTTAGGGTTCCGTAGTCAACTAGGAACCTTTATAGTTTCGCCATGTCTGTCTGTCCGTCCTCGCTTAATCTCTGTGACCGTTAGAAAGCTGAAATTTGGTACCAATATGTGTATCAATCCCGCCGACAAAGAGGTAAAATAAAAATTGGAAACAAATGTTTTATTGGGGTAGCCCCCTATATGTAAAGAGGGAAGTGATTTTTTTTTTAACCCTAACCTGTGATATATTGTTGGAAAGTTTTTTAAAAATGAATAGGGGTTTACTAAAATAATTTTTTGATTATGTCAATAGTTTCGGAAATAATCGCTCCAAAAGTAAAAAACAATGTGTCCCCCCCCCCCCCCTCTAACTTTTGAACCATAAGTTTAGAAAATATGAAAAAAATCTGAAAAGTAGAACTTCATAAGGACTTTCTAGGAAAATCATTTTGAACTTGGATGGAAACAAAAGTTTTTGTACAAAAAAGACAAAAAGTTGCACAAAATAATTTCTGGACTAAGTTAGTAGTAGCAAGTATTTTTATATTGTGACGGATGGGAAACTACGGAACCCTACACTGAGCGTGGCCCGACACGCTTGTGGCCGGTTTTTTATATTTTATAGTGACAGTGTTAATCGCAACTTCCGTTGTTGACCATTGTCGGACGGACGAGAGAAGTTTTTCGGTGCCTGGCTTCTGTTGTTATGGGCTTGCTAAACTGTTTGTAGGACCTCGCAGATTTAAGGTTGCGCCTCATATAGTAACATAGAGTGCTATCGCACGCGGCAGCATATGTTGGTGTGTTCGACAGGCTCCGTTCCTCGCTCAGCAATTAACTCTTCTGAACGACAGAAAAGGACAATTTGCATGCTCCTAGCATGCAATTTGCCATTTCGTACTGCATATGAGGTGCAATCAGTTCGTCTAAGTATGGGACAGTTGATGTTTATGAATGGTTAACTCTCGGACTAACTAGTCTAGACCACCCATGTTCATAATAAGGAAGACAATCATTTTTTTCAGCACCCAAGTTAAATCACGAGTTAACGATCTTTACGAGACTACAATAGAGTCTGTTTCAGTTTTAGTAGTTTTCGGACAAGTTACGTTTGTTAAATACACAGATTAGCAGTGGCGAGTGCAGAGATATGCGAGGAAGGCAGAATGGCGAGCGGCAGGGTGGCGCGCCCCCCCAACACCCTGGGTAGTGGCAGGATAAATAAAACAATTAATATCCAAGAAATCAGTAATCTTTTTATTGCAAAGAAAATGCAACGGTACACTTAAATGATGAAAATTAATATGCATGAAATGTATTATCATAAAAAAGCCTTAATACTGAAATAATGTTACTTTCCAATTAGGTATACGTTTTGGTTGTGACTTTTTATCATTCAAAATATTTCATTCGTTATCATTGGTCAAATGCGTTCAGAACTTTCCTACACTCTTTTTCATATCGCAAGCAAATGAAACAATACGGTTTTATGAATATTTTAAATAAAAATACAATACCTAAGTCAAAGGAATCACAAAAGCTTTCATGGCAAGTACAAAAACTTCATTCGACTATTCGTTTGTTAATTAACGATAAGAATGAACTAACTCGCCGCATAACAGGCGTATAGCATTTCGGGATGAATGTTTCGATCATGTTTCGCTTTGTATCATCCGATTTATATGATGACGATGAGCCAACTTCGTGAAAACACAGACTGAAGAAATGAGCAAATTATAGCTATTTTCTATCCAAAATTAAAAAAATATAACTAATGAAAGATTAATAAAAAATGCAAGTTAAAAAAATGCTGAATCAATTAAAAGATATCGATCAATATAGATAAGATATCAATACCGATATTATCATCTAGAGGATCGGAATGTAATTCCAATTGATAGATACATATATTATGTAATGAGAGAATGACGTTCATCAATAATCAAAATAAATAAGAACATAATACATTGTGAATAAAATTATGAAAGGCAAAATACCATTTCCAGTTTCGCTTATATTTAAAACCACCAAAAAATAATTTAAAGACTCTCGCGCATCAATAGCATATAACTCTCTTTCATTTATCTACACTAATATTATAAAGAGGAAAACTTTGTTTGTTTGTTTGGTTGTAATGAATAGGCTTAAAAACTACTGGACCGTTTTTAAAAATTCTTCCACCATTCGAAAGCTACATTATCCACGAGTAACATAGGATATATTTTATCCCCGTACTCCCACGGGAACGGGAATTACGCGTGTGAAACCGCGTGACGTCCGCTAGTATTATTATAATTTAGAGTATTTTATCCTAACAAGTATGTACAGCGAAGGCATCAATAATTTGTGTTCTTTATAAAAATCGACCTAATTTAATACTATTATAAAACACTATGTTCGATGTCCATTTGAAAGGTTTATTACGAAAGTTCACTTAGGCCCTGGAAACATTTAGAGCGAGTTTCTCCTTACATTTTTGAGTTTATAACGTGTCTCTTATATTAATAGTGAATGGTCACGAGCGTCTTTGATCAATACCAATTAATACCAAGGCCATTGCAGGTGCGTTGCCATTTCAAGAGAACACCGGCTCCCGTACTCTCGAATACGAAACAGCAACACTCCCTAGAAAATGAAAGTGAAGTTGTTCCGAAAAACAACAAAAGTTGCCAATAAGTCAACTTGCGCAATAAAGCACATGATCACTATAGGGACATTGGGTACTTTAAATACAATACAATACCAAGCTTTGAGTGCAATTCATGAGATTTAGTAAAACACAATGATTTGTTGAGCACTCTCTCTGTCACACATGTGTGGCTTTTTCTTTCTAACTTTCGAAGTTTCACAATAAAGCCAGGGAACTGATTCATAAAAATGATACGAGTCTAGTGATTACAGAGGTATTAGGATCTTTTTAGCGCTTGAATGACATTGACAGAAGGCCTTGTAGATCAACAATTGTTTTTTTTTTTTAATTTTTGTTAAAAAAACTTATTTGGTTGTGGCCACGCGCTACTAGATCCTTATACAACCATAAACGAAGCTGATATGTTAACATTGATTCGTCAGCAAGTGTTAACGGATGCTAAATACTCGTTGTATTTCTTCTCCTGCGCTTGTTGTAGCTTCTGCAGCTTCTTCACGAGCCCTTTGCTGAGTTCCTTGCCTTCGTGGTCGTGTGTTGGCAGACCCTTGACAAAATAATGAGTTTAGTACTATGCTGTAATCGTCACAAGTCATTATAGACTAAGCGCAGAGTTTTCAATTGTCAAATAACTATTTTCAAAAGAATTGTTTTTTTTTATTACAAAAGCTGTCAATTCGCAGTGTTTTAGGTAAAAAGTTATCTGAAGATTGAAAAGAAAAAGCGAATCTAAGTAATTTCCAGCCAATATTGGTATATTATCTGTCTAATCAAATCCAGTTGTTGGCTTTCGTCATTTTTATTTCATTAAGGTCCATGTTCACCAAGAAGATGACAGTCTGGTTATCTAACACCGCTGTTTAAAACGCATTTTTGTATGGGAACATGTCACAGTGACAGCTGTTTTTAGATAATCAGACGGTTAACTTTGTGGTGAACATGGACCTAAGAGAGATGATAATTCATATTTATTGGTTAATATTTATTATAATTATGTTTGATACTTTTCATTTACTATAGCGACCTTCGTTTTAACTGCCCTTAGCTAGTGAATTTGTTGCATTTAGGGCCATGTTCCGACCCGCTAATCGGAAACAGTTTTTTAAACATAAGTCGGGAATTTTGATGTTCACCATAACTTAGACATATACAATGCCAAACGAGTATCGAGAACTAAACAATGGCAAAGGGCCATAGTCGGTCGAAATCGTGTAATGCTTTGACAGTACAGTACACTGTAGCGACATCTATACCGCCTCGTAAGAACTAATGTAACATATAGAGTGTGTTTCCCAGTGGTTGCCAATTAGTGTACGATACACATGATTGTGCTCATGCAGGATAACAAACAACTTTACTCAAAAAATCTGGAAAAAAAATCTGCTGTTCAGTACATTTAGATCTGAAGAGCTGTTTTTTTTGCGATTTCAGGTTCTGTCTAATAGTAAAAGTTGTTTGTTATCTTAATATGAGCACAATCACTTGTTTAAGTTTCGTACACTAATTACCAGAAGAAATTCAAGAAGTAGAATAGCCTACTTAAAATAGATTTACACCCATAAACATTCCTCCAAAGCAAAATATTGGACTTATTTAAGAAGAAATGAACAGGTTTCTTAAATGCAAGTTACCTTATCATCAAACTTTGAATACTTGTCGGCCTCCCGCTTGAACATTTCTCCAGGCGGTATCTTCTTCAGTTCTTCTTTAGCTCGCTGCGCTTCGAGAAGTTCTAGCTTCTTCTTTTGCTTTTCTGCTTCCAGTCGAGCCTTCTCTTCTCTCTCCTTAATTATTTCTTCTTTACTCACTAGTTTGACTACAGTGCGATCTACAAAGAAAATGAATATATTTATAATCTACTACATTTTGCCTGCAGTTTCGCTTGCGTTTTATATAATTTGACAATTAATTCGGGTTGTTCTCCGCTTGTAACTCAAGCACAATTCGAAAGACATCTGGCGCCATCTATGCGCACAAGAACGTTAGTTTTCGGAATCTATTCGGGAACAGTACTTTTTCGGAATCCATTCGAATCTTATAAAGCTAAAGAGTTTGTGTGTTTCGTTGAACGCGCTAATCTCAAAAACTACTAATTGGAATTGAAAAGTCTTTTTGTGTAGGATAGTCCATTTATTATACGCTATATAACATCACGCGCAGACGAAGTTGCGTGGGTCAGCTAGTTTTGAGCTTAAAAGTACAACAAAAGACGACTTTTAAATAGCAATATTAACATACAAAAGATAGATTCTTGGATACTCAAGATAGTATTGTAATTACCAAATCCAGTGGCCAAAGAGATCCTCCGTACTTACCAGGTTTATCCTCTAGGCGTACTCCGAGCTCGGGCAGGTCGTGGTCCCGCAGCTGGTCGCAGAGCGCCAACACGGCGGGCGCGGCGGCGGCGCGGGCGGCGTCGCGCACGCGCCCACGGAATGTGCTCAGTGCTTCCAGGTACGGCATCACTGTGTCTTCTAGCTGTGGGGTAGTTAACAGTTTCGATATACTGCTTGAACACTATTTTCATGGGAGGGAACATGTTAACACTTTATAAAAAGATGTAAAGATGTCAAAACTGCGTTCAAACGAAGGAGCTACTGTATATCGTCCAGATTTTTATGTGGCTCAGGTTGGCTGGACAAAACTTCAAAATAGCTCCCATTTTACTAGGTCAATAGGGCACTTTATGTGACGGCTAAACACCCTTCTGTCAGAATTTGTGACGCTACAGAATCTTAGATAATCGATCGAAAACGGGTCCAGCCATCTTGAAAAACCACTTTTCGCTGGTCACTCAATCTCGGTAACGGAAGTGATTTTGGCGACTTTTTGCATATCAACGCGCGTCACATAAGTTTGTGACAGTCATCGAGCTAAAAGTTTTGTGATACGTACAGTGGTTTAGTGTAAAAATGCAAAAATCTGTGCCAGCCATCTTGAATTTACGTATAAAACTTTTGGCTGGCACTTCCGAATCTCAATAACGGTAGCGTTTTCGGATATGGTTCCTTTACTAAAACTTGGTGACGCAATGTGTGACAGTAATAACGTTTGATTTATGGCGTCACATGCAAGGGTTTACGAGAAATCAATAAAAGCCTACTGTCCAGCCAACCTGAGTTCAGGCTGGCTGGACACTTGTATCTCCGCTGCCTGATGATCTACGACCTTCAAAATGTGTTAAAAATGTTGTGACGGGGACGATAATGATAACCTGAATTTGTGACGGAGAAACTTTGCGTAGTTTCAAAGATATTGATCATTTAAATTTTCCTATACAAACATCCATTAATATTGTGAAATGACCATATTTTTTACATAAATAAAGGATTTCTTTTTAATATACTAATCGGCCGGTAGCAGCCACGCCTGCTTTGTATTTGATTTCTCCGTGGGAATAAAAGGTTTTCCTGCAATAAAAAGCGTAAACTTACTTTTTTTTTATGTGTTAATTTAAAATAATAATTGACTACCAGCGCTGCAAAAGAGAGCCCACTTATATTTCGCGTTTAGTTCATTATCTTAGGTAACTGAAAATGAGAACTAAACTCGACAGTCTGCAGTGTATGTACTTTTCGAAGTGTTATCACTAATCAGAGTAAGACTACTTTTAATATTAATCTGCGGTAAGACACCAAATTAATAAGAGAAGATTCGACCAGTTGTCCTAGCAGTACCAACTTTAAGCAATAGATGGCGACACTAACATCAGCTATCAAAGAAATATTACATTACGTTCACAGATATTTTGTAATAAAAAATACCCCCATGGTAAGTGGTCGTGTTTTTCATGGTAAGTACATAGGTAGTTAATGTGTCAGGATAACTAATGCTCTAAGGTATTTAAATGAAAAAATAATGTTTGCTGTAAATAAAATCACATTTATTTATTTGTACTTATACAGCGTTTCAAATGACGACGGTCAACTCCATTTGCACTTCAGGCCCCTTATTCACAACCATTCGATACGTTTCCGTGTCGGTAAGGATCCGTATTCGACTATCTCATTTCCGAACCGAAGAACTGTCAAAACGCTATTCACAGATCCGAACGGATGCGCTTTTTTCTATCCGATTGAGATAGTGTTTATGGGGAATGCTACAAAATGGTAGTAAATAGATAATCGTGGTAGAAAACTTAAGATAGTAATTAAAATTGGTTTATTTGAATATTTCGTTCTGTTTAATTAGGGAATATACAGCTAGTAACTTAATAGACAGGAACGATACAAAATTATTTTATTATTTTACTAAAATTAACTAAAAAAAAAACTGTTTACGAATAAATCTGCTTTGTAAACAGCCGTCTATGAAATTGCCATAGCGGAAAAATTGTTTTTTTTTTATTAACACTATTGTTTTCTTTTTTCTTAAAAGGAAAAATTACTAAGTATTTGATATCAGTTTGTTAACTAAAATCTATAACGAATATTACATTTCTGTAAACACATAAATTTTATGTAAATGCGGAAACATCATTAAAATTCGGTCAATAAAACAACTAATAAAACATGAACAACACCAGACAATAATAAAACTTAATTAAATACTTCAGGCAGTGTTTAAAAAGTTTAGTACTTTTATTTTACTGAAATACGCTAGAAATATGGTTTATTTCTTCGTTTAAATTTTGTTCGATATGACTCCCGATAGCAAACAGCTGTCGGAAAGATTCGAGTCTTCTTATCGAATTGAACTGTCAAAATTATTCGTTTTCGGATTTGTGAATAGCGTTTGAAGGACATCTTCGATATCTGAGACGTTCGATTCGGTTTGGAAGCGAGTCGAATGGTTGTGAATAAGGGGCCAGAATAATAATTAAATAAATAATATCGATTTCAAAATTTGAAATCAATACAAAAAAAAATACAAAATATCTGTGAACGTAATGTAATATTTCCTTGATAGCTGATGTTAGTGTCGCCATCTATTGCTTAAAGTTGGTACTGCTAGGACAACTGGTCGAATCTTCTCTTATTAATTTGGTGTCTTACCGCAGATTAATATTAAAAGTAGTCTTACTCTGATTAGTGATAACACTTCGAAAAGTACATACACTGCAGACTGTCGTTTTTAGTTCTCATTTTCAGTTACCTAAGATAATGAACTAAACGCGAAATACAAGTGGGCTCTCTTTTGCAGCGCTGGTAGTCAATTATTATTTTAAATTAACACATAAAAAAAAAGTAAGTTTACGCTTTTTATTGCAGGAAAACCTTTTATTCCCACGGAGAAATCAAATACAAAGCAGGCGTGGCTGCTACCGGCCGATTAGTATATTAAAAAGAAATCCTTTATTTATGTAAAAAATATGGTCATTTCACAATATTAATGGATGTTTGTATAGGAAAATTTAAATGATCAATATCTTTGAAACTACGCAAAGTTTCTCCGTCACAAATTCAGGTTATCATTATCGTCCCCGTCACAACATTTTTAACACATTTTGAAGGTCGTAGATCATCAGGCAGCGGAGATACAGGTGTCAAGCCAGCCTGAACTCAGGTTGGCTGGACAGTAGGCTTTTATTGATTTCTCGTAAACCCTTGCATGTGACGCCATAAATCAAACGTTATTACTGTCACACATTGCGTCACCAAGTTTTAGTAAAGGAACCATATCCGAAAACGCTACCGTTATTGAGATTCGGAAGTGCCAGCCAAAAGTTTTATACGTAAATTCAAGATGGCTGGCACAGATTTTTGCATTTTTCCACTAAACCACTGTACGTATCACAAAACTTTTAGCTCGATGACTGTCACAAACTTATGTGACGCGCGTTGATATGCAAAAAGTCGCCAAAATCACTTCCGTTACCGAGATTGAGTGACCAGCGAAAAGTGGTTTTTCAAGATGGCTGGACCCGTTTTCGATCGATTATCTACGATTCTGTAGCGTCACAAATTCTGACATAAGGGTGTTTAGCCGTGGGCACGCCACGATAGTGGCGGTAAGTCCCCTCTTTGAGGAGTGGCTAGAGAGGCGCCACGGCGTCCTCACCTTCCGCCTGACGCAGGTCCTCACCGGACACGGATGTTTCGGGAGGTACCTGCACCGAATCGGGCGGGAGGAATCGCCCGGGTGTCTCCACTGCGAGGATCGACCGGAGGACACGGTGGAGCACACGGTGGAAGTCTGCCCTGCGTGGGCGGAGCTCCGCCGTGTCCTTGTGGCGGCGATCGGCGGCGGCGACCTCTCGCGTCCGGCCCTGGTTCAATCCATGGTCCGGAGCGAGACGGAATGGGAAGCCGTCGCCTCCTTCTGCGAAGCAGTGATGCTAGCGAAGGAGGTGGCGGAACGAGAGAGGGAGAGATCCTCTCTTCCCGGCCGCCGCGGGAGACGCAACGGGCGTCGGGGGCCACGTGGTGGCTACCGGCCACCGTAGATGCGGGCCTGTGGACGGCTGGCTATGGGCTAGCTAGCCGTCCAGCCGTCTAACGACGACGACAGGCCGTGTCGACGGCGCGTTCGTGTTCCACGCGCGCCTCAAAGAGTGTCAGCAAAAAGAGAGGGGCCCGTAAGGGCCGAAGCCTGCCGGGGTTGCGGGCCTGTTCGAAAGAGATACCGCGGCCCCGGAACGTAAAAGGCGAGGAAGGAACATGGATGGTTTTTAGTCAGTAAGAGTCTGACACTCCCTCCCGCTCCGCCCAGAGTGGGGGGGGTCATTTGATGATTTCCCATCCTTAAAAAAAAAAAAAAAAAAAAAAGGGTGTTTAGCCGTCACATAAAGTGCCTTATTGGCCTAGTAAAATGGGAGCTATTTTGAAGTTTTGTCCAGCCAACCTGAGCTACATAAGATTTTTTGCTCAAAAGTTACTTCCCATCATTTTATTGTTATGTCATAACTCGTATTATGCCGGAAACACACTTACGTGGCGTGGCGCGCCAGAAGTTTATCGGTTTCATACATTTAGTATGGTTAGAGACATATTTGTAGGTCGTGTCGTGTCGTGGCGCGTTCTGGCGTGGCGCTGACTGCTCACCACTGATTGGCTAGAGCGGCGGGCGGTGGGGTTATGGCGCAACACGCCACACCACGTAAGTGTGTATCCGGCTTTACAAATGAAAACATTTCTTTCTTTTTTTTTTTCTAAATGTATTCCAGGACGTATGTATTACGCAGTACTAACTGGGTTGTGGACATCAGATAAGCAGTCGCTCAATACTAGTATTCAGCTGCATCCGGTTAGACTGGAAGCCGACCCCAAAAAATAATTGGGAAATGGCTTAGAGTTAGAGGCAGATGATGATGATGTATTCCAGAACTTTGATGAAGTTTGAACTTTGATGAACATATTCACTACAAGTTATACTCACGCAGACATTGTTCGCGTCTGAGACAGGGAAGCCGATCCCCCCGCGCGGCCCCTCCACGGCCCCGAACACGTGCAGTATGTCCGTCACGTACTTGGCGGCGGCCGCCAGCAGCGGCGCACTGCGCGGCGTCGTGTTGCGCAGGTAGATGTGCGCTGCGCCTACTAGCTCGCGGAGCGAGTCTAATGCGCTGCGGGTATCGATGTTGTCTGTGGACAAAATGTTGGAAACATAAGTGGATACGATGGTTTTCATTTCTCATGCTCTAAAAGTCGTCTTTTTTTCCTGCGTAGGCGACATACAGTCGCTTTTTATGCTCTAGACTTAGAGCATAAAGTAAAATCTTCGTCGAAGACAAAGGCAATCGGTCCAACAGCCACACGAACAACTTCAACTTTGAAGAATAACCTCTTTATTTTAATTCGTTTCGTTTCGTAATATTCTAAGAACAAGGCAAGGATAGCAACATCCAAAGAACGCAATAAATCTTCATGAAATAAAATTATATTTTTTATTTTGACCAATTATTAAGAGTCCAATAACATTTTAAATGCTAATATTTGATTTTTACGTCCTGTATTCAATTATTTCGATCGGCGTACACGAGTGTATTGTTATTGAAAAAAAAATTGTGTCCAGGTTACGTCTCCTCGTCCAGCGCTCGCGTCAGAATGACTTAAACTGAGGATTTTATTTATTATAACGTTGTCTTATTATACTGACAAACGAAAACTAATGAAACGTATTCATTGTAGATCGAAATTTTATATCATATTAATTTATTAATTAATTTATTTGATAAAATTGAGTTTATTTGGAATATAATGGCCGCTGCACATTGCTGACATTTATGGCTTCAATTAGACCTTTACTATTTTTTTCGTGAAACCTCAAGGAATTTAACGAAATTCTAGAACTCCAACATTCAAGTAAAATATGCAACTTATCTTTTGGCAATTTTAGCTTTTATAAGAATTGAATGTCATTCTTTCGCCGACGGTTTTTCTTGCAAACTGAGTTCGTAAAATATTTATAGTAAATTACACGAAAAGAAATATGAAAATACGTAACCCCAACATTCAATAAAGAGAATGGCACTATCGTTATTAATAAACAAATAATCAAAATATCTTACTGCTGCTGAAAATTACAGCGCAAAAATCATGCAAATGCGTAAAAAATGTAATAGGTTTCTTAATATTTTTTCAAATTGGTTTTTTATATTAGTTAATCCAATGATATTATAAGTAAAAAGGTGTAGATAGGTTGCGCTTAGAAATGTTAAAATGTGGCCTTTTGACGGGGTCAAGGGACGCACGTCACGCACCTAGTGCATTATAAGTAAAGGTGACACAAAACCACCGAAAGTGCCGTCATGTTTTATGAGGCATGTTGGTATGTTGCACAAATTATTCAAACAAAACACCTAAAACTCACATATCAATCAAGTATACTATTTATCTTAATATTTTCACAAATCAAACATTATATTTCTAAAATGTCAATTTTGATAACCGTCATTACTGATCATAGAGTAAAATTATGCGTCGGAAACAGACAAGTCAGTTGCTTAACAATAGGTACAAATGGTGGCACATTATTTATCCAGATTTTTGTTATGATGAGAGAAGGATAAATTAAATATTCTGCTCACCGCACAGTGCCGCATGCACTTGTTCCTTGACCGCAGTGAGTTTATGGGACAGCTGCACTTCTTCCGCGTCCCACACTCCACCGCACCCCTCATCGTAGCCGCTACGTAACGCGTCCTTCACGGTCAGGAAGAACTCCTGAAATACAACAATTTATTGTTGAGTCACCAATGGAAGGTATGGAGAGGCCTGTGCCCAACAAGAGGACTTGATTGAGTTAAGCTTGACTCACGCTACACCGTGTCGGGTCCAAGCCGAGTGTCGACCGTGCAATTTTGTATGAACACACTCACGCTTCCGAGCCGCTACCGAGCAACGGATAATGGATTGTGTTACCACCGACAGTCGGCTCGGACCCGGCACGGTCTAGCGTGCGTCATCCTTTATAAAGTCGAGACAAAAAAAAAGCAGCATCGAGGATATAAAATAAATAATAGTAATGTCAGGCCAGCCGCCTCCGCAACTAATAAGTGATTTGTCACTTATAAATATTGACACTCGCTGTCACTAAAACAGTACAAAACCAGTATTGAATCCGTGTGTACGTCCCTTCATATTCCGAAATAAAAATTTCGATTAAATAGTTTCACAATGGCGTGCTGTTCTATTCGGTGGTGTGGAAAAAATAGCAGAACATAAAATTATAAAACAGTCGGAATAGCCTTTAATCGGTAAAATACAGGTAAAAAAGTAATTTATGTTAAATTTTCTCACGGCTCAAGTCAAACTGGACAAGTCAAAGTGAAACAGTTGATGTATGTCTAGTCTATGCGTCTTGCTTCCACGTAACGCAATCCGTAATAAACTATCTCTTTCTAGTCTATCACTAGTGTTGCATACCAAGAATCAAGGTTTGTGTTGATATTGGTTTCGAGTAAATTAAATCAATTATACAGGGTGTCCCAAAACTCAACGTCAAGCCGAAACGGGGTGACAGGATTGATCATAACCATCACGAGAAAAATCTGAAAAAAAATCTATCCCATGCAGTTTAAAAATTATGGGCATTTTAAGAAAAACCTAGAAATTTGATCAAACTGTACCATTTTTCGGTTATTGTGGTTATTCTTTTTTATTTTTGTTCATTTGAACTTTGGAAACGTAATCCTAAATAACATTTCTAGAATCCCAATAAAAAATAATGACACAATTGCCTCAAGTTTCCGAGAATTGAGACTATTTGTTAAACTACGAATTTAAAATTTTCAAGATTCGTCGACTTTGACAGGCCCTCCTATAAAAAAAATGTACTAGAGTGCCTTGGCAAGTGGCATTAAAAGTTGGCGCATTTAATCAGAATTCTAAAATGGTACAATACTTGTTAGTTCCATACAATAGAAAAGAGTAAAAAAATTAAAACCTCAAGTAACCCGATTTTTGCTATCTCATTTTACTCAGTTAAAATGTTTTTAATTCACACAAGCTCTAGGTAGGTTCTTAATTTTAAGACAAAATGATGAGAGAGATGGATAATGGGTATGTTCGCCATGAGTGAGCGAGACAGATAGTGACGCCACTTTTACCAAAGTGAAAAAAAGTTAGTAAAATTAGTAAAATAATTAGGTTTGTTGGAATAAAAGTCAGATGATAGAGAAATAACGTTTTTTATTACAATAAATGTTCAAATTGTTTACCATCAGCCTCAATACAAGCCCTACATCTTCTTAAAAAAGATCTACTTATTAATCGGGCATATCTTCGAGAGTTGATCGCCTCAGCTGCTTGAGAAATGCGTTCACGCAGGTCGGCTACGTTCTCAATGGGCTTTGAGTAAACTTTTTCTTTGAGAACTCCCCAATAGAAAAAATCCAGGGGATTTAAATCTGGTGAACGGGCGGGCCACGAGATAGTGCCCGAACGTCCAATCCACCTTCCCGGATATTCCTGGTCAAGGAAATCTCTTACTTGCACTGCGAAATGCGCTGGGCAGCCATCTTGTTGAAACCACATGTCGCGAAGATCTGCTAGTGGTACGTCCTCTAACAGGGTTGGTAAATCTTCTCTTAAAAAATGTAGGTAATTAGTTCCATTCAAGTTCTCAGGCAGTTCAATAGGCCCAATAATTTTACCGTTTAAAATTCCGGTCCACAGGTTTACTTTAAAACGATACTGGGATCTATCTTCTCGCATTAAATGTGGATTCTCCACATGCCACTCGTGATAATTGTGCAAGTTCATGTAACCATCTTTTTTAAATGTCGATTCATCTGACCAGAGAATTTTTTGGATGAATTGGGGATTCTCATTATGCCTCTGTAGCATTGTTCTACAAAAAGAAATCCTTTCCTGATAATCTCGAGGTAGAAGACTTTGAACTCGTTGTACGTGAAACGGATGCATTTCGGCTCTTTGTAAAATACGATGAGCAGTGCTTTTCGGTATTCCCGTTCTTTCTTCAATTCCACGTACGGAAATACTTCGGTCACGTGCGACCTCTTGCAATACTTCTTCCTGGAAAGGAAACACAGGTCTACCTCCAGCCTGTATTTGATTCGGGAAATGGCCGCCCTCTGTGAGTGAACGGTGCACATTAACAAACACGCGGTGATCCGGGTAGCGCTCTAAATTTGGATATCTTTCACGATAAAGTCTAGCGGCAGCACTTGCGTTGCATCTGCATTCCCCATAAATGAGGTGCATGTTCGCATATTCTTGTGAAGTGTAGCGCGTAGGCATGGTAGATAAAAAGGATGCCAACACAAAAGTCCAGAGAGAAGCCAAAGTTGCCGGTATGTTATCAACAAGTCCAATTCACAAAGATTCAAGTCCAAAAAGAGAAGCCAAAGTTGTCAGTACTAAATCAACACAAGCGAATACGAACGTGCGCAGTAGACGAATGAGCGAAACGTACAAACTGGTTGGTGTCGGACTGGTAGCGTAGCCATTTGCTTGGCTGAAACTAGTGCGAATGAAACAGATAGATGCCATAGCATCTATCTGTTTCATTCGCACTCGTTTAAACGACGCATCTCCGTCTCAATGCGTGGCGTCACTATCTGTCTCGCTCACTCATGGCAAACATACCCATTATCCATCTCTCTCATCATTTTGCCTTAAAATTAAGAACCTACCTAGAGCTTGTGCGAATTAAAAACATTTTAACTGAGTAAAATCTGATAGCAAAAATCGGGTTACTTGAGGTTTTAATTTTTTTACTCTTTTCTATTGTATGGAACTAACAAGTATTGTACCATTTTAGAATTCTGATTAAATGCGCCAACTTATAATGCTACTTGCCAAGGCACTCTAGTACATTTTTTTTATAGGAAGGCCTGTCAAAGTCGACGAATCTAGAAAATTTTAAATTCGTAGTTTAACAAATAGTCTCAATTCTCGGGAACTTAAGGCAATTGTGTCATTATTTTTTATTGGGATTCTAGAAATGTTATTTAGGATTACGTTTCTAAAGTTCAAATGAACAAAAATAAAAAATAATAACCACAATAACCGAAAAATGGTACAGTTTGATCAAATTTCTAGGTTTTTCTTAAAATGCCCATAATTTTCAAACTGCATGGGATAGATTTTTTTTCAGATTTTTCTCGTGATGGTTATGATCAATCCTGTCACCCCGTTTCGGCTTGACGTTGAGTTTTGGGACACCCTGTATTTAAAAAAATAATTGTGAAACCTATTATGACAGAAGGAGAGAAAGATGAGCCTAGCTTTCTTCAGCAAAAGGAAGACATAATGAGATACAAGTAGCCAGAAGAACTTATACGAAACAAATTAATTTCAAAAATCAGTGAATCAATATGTTATTATTTACCTAATAACACATTGATACACTGATTTCCATAAGAAAACACGCAAGTATTATTCACTATTACTACTATACTGATGCATTGGTTGTCGATATCGATAAAACTTGCATGCGCACTACCCAATCTCTAGAGTGTTATCTTTGACATTCGGTCAGCCAATCAGAGCGAAGTGAACGCAGCTATATGAGTAGGCTGTCAGTTGGCGGAATTGTTTTCAAACAAAATAAGTAACGTTTCTACTCTATAGGTTATGCTCGATGTATGACAGGATGCAAAAAATTAACGCGACAGTCAGCTCCAGATAACTTGAACAAAAGGGATTTATGGGATAAAGCTATACAACACAAAATCTTTGTTTGCATTGTCTGCCGCGACAAAAAGTACCCAAGGTCCTCTAAACCAAACCATGGCCTACCAGTGTGCCACAAATCATCAGATGCCGTGACCGGAGGCAGGACTTAGGTAGTTACGTCAAGACAGGCTTACTTTAGCGTTAGTTTGGATTAACACATTGATATACTTGCTACTATAAAACAGTGAATATTATGACTAGCGGACGTCACGCGGTTTCACCCGCGTAGTGCGGGGATAAAAATTTTGAAATAGGCACAGAAGTTTTTGAGTTTTTTCATTTCAAATATACACACAAAAATACAAAATTTTCCTCTTTATAATATTAGTGTAGATAGGAACAAAGTCAAAACAATGCATAGTCAGTAACTCACATTAAAAAGTTTCTCAGTCTGTATCGCCATATCCATAGTATTATCAGAATAATCGAGGGTCTCCTTCCAGCCATGCATGAGGAATCCGATCCTCAGCTGCCTGGCCGTGTGGCGACGCAACGCTTCGGAGATAGTGACGAAGTTCTTGAGCGACTTGGACATCTTGCAGCCTGCTATCGTCAGGTGGCCCGTGTGCAAGAAGTAGTTCACCCAGCCCGGTTGGTCGAAGTGAGCCTGCGAAGAAAAGAAGATATTATTATCTAAAGATGCAAATTAATAAAATTTAAGTGTCTCGGATTTTGCATTGCGGCCGTTCCACAGAACCGAACCACAGAACGGGAGATGTGGAGCGCCCAGCTAAGAAATTAGGTGGGCACTTTTCATCAACATACTCGTACAAACTTGAACTGATCTGCGTGTGCATCTGGATTGAGGGCCGATTTTTTAAATCCTTGAGAAACGAAATAAGACTTATAGGGAATTTAATTAAAAATAGTAAAAACTTAAAGCGATGGGCCATGAATTTCTTAAACGTGAATTAAAATAGTTATGACCAAATAATTTGGGCCCTCAATCCAGACGCTTGCGTAAAGTGGCATAGTCTAAATCTCAAAAAGAGATAGACTTTACGCAAGCGTCTGGATTGTTGTTTCTTAGTTAAGAATTTCTAAAATATTTTCAAAAATTCTACAGGTTTGGGAATTTTTCTAAATTACAAATTTATTTTTTCATTATAAATTTATGGCGGTTTATCTAGGGCCCTCAATTCATACATGTGTAGACTGAAGAATCTGCAAAACAAGGAATGTATCTAAAGAAATACATAAATATGACTTTAATAAATTTTAGTTGGATAGCTCTGTGAATTACTTATAAAGAAATAATGACACAAAACTTAACTGTTAAAAAGGAAATGAGAGTTGAATTTTACTGAAACGTCTGAACTGAGGGCCCGATATTTTCGGCTTTATTGACTAGGCTCAACATCATAGATTAACGCAAATTAGAACAAGTTTTTTTACTATTTTTTCATTACAATATAACATATCGTTCGTTCCTCTAAATGCCATACTCATAAAGGCATACGTACATACAGTCGAATTGAGTAACCTCCTCCTGAAGTTGGTTTTAAAATGAAACTAACAAAAAAACTTTAAGTTCTACCTAATTCTATTCTAAGGAAAAACTTACAGCGATAGGCTCTAAGTTTTTACTATTTTTAATGAAATTCCCTGAAAGTCTTATTTCGTTTCTCACATATTTACAAAATGGGCCCTCAATCCAGATGCACACCTGATCTGCAAATTGCAAAAACCGTAAAAAAAAATCGCGGGCTACCCTGGAGCCAGCCATCAGCCTAAACAATTCCTTGCTGGCATTTTCTCAATCGTGCAATCTTGGCGAATTAAAAATGCACAGATCAACAACGAACAAACCTCACTCTGAGCCAGCTCATTATCATGATGAGGGAACTTAAGGTCCACACCCCCAGTATGTATATCCAGCTTGTTTCCAAATACATCTGAAGCCATGGCCGAGCACTCGATGTGCCAGCCGGGCCGGCCGGCTCCCCATGGGGACGTCCACGACGGCTCGCCCGCTTTACTGCGCTTCCATAGAGCGAAGTCGTTGGGCGACCGCTTTTCACTTGTGTCATCTGTGAGATCACCTGAAGGGGAAAAACAAGAATTTGAACTATTTATTGTTGCTTTATTACTAAAAAGCTCGTCAATGTAGATACTAATAGTAGATTATGCACTAAGGGGATTAAGTAGTGTCTAATTTAGCAGGCGCCGTATTGAATCCCAAGCAAACGAAAGAGTTTAGATTTAACTCCCGAGCAAAGCGAGGGAGTTTACCAACAATCCTTAGTGCAGCGTGGGAATCAAGGTTGCTGGTGTATGCATAAATAAGAATGGATGGTTCTGTATGTATGATATTATCTTGTACTTGCTAGAAAACAGCTCTAAAAAGTAGTTTAAAATGACAATTTAAAGAACATTTACCTTCTCCTTCCTGCAATGACTTCGTGTCTCCATAAGCTTCTGGCACTAATCTGGCATAATAATGCTTGTCATTGCTATCAAACTCGCTCACACTGAAGTAGACAGAGCCATTTGATTCATAAGCAAGGCCATTGTCTATTATCTTCTCAATGAACTTTACTATTTGTGGTACATATTCACTTACTCTTGTTAATACGTCTGGCGGTAATACCTGCAATAAAAGGAAGGTTTGAATTATTAGTAACTAGCTGATACCCGCGGCTTTGCCCGCGTACAAATTACATACTATAACCTTCCTCGGTGCAGTAGTTTTTGAGTTTATCGCGAACGGAAAGACAGACTGACGCGGTGGAGGACTTTGTTTTATAATATGTGGTGATTATTAGCTTTTTTTATCGCTGGACATTACATACAGCGCCATCTAGTGCATTACATACATTACGCAAGGCTTGTGTCGTGGACACCAGATATTTGATATACTACATATTATATGCTTTTTGTTTGTAATACATACTTATTATGCATATAAACATCCATGACTCGGAAATAAATGTCCATGCTCATCACTAGGGTTGCCAACCGTACTATAATATATTATAGTATTGTACTATATTTCGGCTCTGCGTACTATATACTGTTGAAGAAATATATAGTACGCAAAAATACTATATTTTCAACAACAACCCCTAATAAACAAATCCTTGATAAAAAAAATTACAAACATGCAATAGAATATTAACATTATCTTTTGACTGATGCATCATCATTAATCAATAAACATCTGCCAAAAGTAAAAGATTGTAATGAACTGACAAAACGACATGCCAAAATTGGCGAAATAAAAAAAAAGAACCGAAAACAACTAGTCAAAACAGTAATTTCAGTTCTGCTCTCTTTTCCCGCCACTTCGGCATTCACAGGAAGGATATTTACGGTCATGAATTCAAATGGCGAGAAGAAAGAAACAGAAGTAGTAGGTTTCTGATTAATACAAAAAAAAAACGCCAATTAAAACATTTTTTTGGTTTAATTTAATGTAATAAAGCGTAAGATTTTTTTTTAATGCAAGAAGTGTGACAAAAATTTGTTTTTTTATGAAAAAAAAATATTAATCAAGAACAAACGAATCTTTTTCCTATTTTTGGCTTTTTCCATAAAATACTATATTTTTTTGGGCTGTACTATATATTTCGTAGCTTATTTTGAAAAATACTATATTTTGGAGAAAAGTTGGCAACCCTACTCATCACACAAACATTTGCTCCTACCGGGATTCGAACCCAGGACCTAAGATATATTGAAAAGTCAAAAGTTAGGCAGGAGCCCTTTAATATGCATATGTCACCGTAAAATTGTCAAACACGTTAGATTGTTAAATAACTAGAGAGATTGTAAACTCTCGAAATATTGTCAAACGAACATATTTCACAATATTACGGTTTCACTTCGATAGATTACTACCGAAATATAATGCGTTATATTGTAAGAAGTATGTTCTGTTGACAATATTTCGAGAGTTTACAACCTCGCTAGAGAGATTACAATCTAACGTGTTTGACAATTTTACGGTGCCACATATATAAGTATGGTCATAAACTAACGCCTTTACCTCATGACAGAAACTACAGAATGCCACCAGCTTCGATCCTTACATACTCCATTTGCTGCATTCACATTCATATATCTCGAGGCCTTAAAAGGCCACTTTAGCAGATTCATATTATGATAAAAAAACTTACAAAATTAATAAAGGTGGTCTTTATTTTTTCACGTGGCAATATTTGCATTGAATATGATTGTTATAAGAAATTAATTGAATATGAGCTAATGTGAATGTGTATCACCATTTTACGAATATTAAAATGCTGTGCTGGGAATTCAGGAAATGAATTGCTTAAGTGGCCATTTTACCATTTTACACCCCTTGGTAAAAGTTGTCACTCACACAAGAACAATAATAGTCTTAGTATAAAATACTAGCGGACGTCACGCGGTTTCACACGCGTAATTCCCGTTCCCGTGGGAGTACGGGGATAAAATATATCCTATGTTACTCGTGGATAATGTAGCTTTCGAATGGTGGAAGAATTTTTAAAAACGGTCCAGTAGTTTTTAAGCCTATTCATTACAACCAAACCAACAAACAAACAAAGTTTTCCTCTTTATAATATTAGTGTAGATTGATTTTAGAAAATACTTACATTTAGTGCTTTCATGTCTTTATGAAACTCATTTTCCCAATACCTAGGTAATGCTGTAAATATAGCATTATCAGTGACCGTGGCCCCAAACTTGTTGTCCAACCATTCTGAAATGGGGCTTTTAGCTGACTGCAGTAGTTCACACTTCGCATTTGTGATCTTAGCTTCATCTTTACCTTCCACTGCTGCTTTCAAAGTTTTCACTGCTGAAGCAATGCTGCAATCATAATTTTGTAAGTTTAATTTAGGTTTACATTAATTCAAACGCATTTTAGTGGTTAAGCTAGATGTCTAGAAAAATGAAGGTTACCTCTAAAGGTTTTAAATTACTTTTTTTCATTGAGTATCACTTAAATGTCATGTTTGTTTATTGTAAAGGTCAAAAAACCACTTATTAGCTTTGAATGAAAACGTAGTGGTGTGACCGTTAGGCTGCCAAGTTTAGTCTCAAGTTCGAACTAAGACCTCTGATGCGTATTGTAACATTATGACTTGGTCCGGTGAAGGAAAACATTGTATTGTGAGGAAACCAGCATGCAAGAGAGATATTTCTTGACAGCATGTAAAGCCAAGTCAGAGATACATGGGTGGCATAAAAACATTCAACTCCAGGTTTGGCACTAACCACATGATAAAGGAAGGAAGTGTTTACTACTATAATTTGGATGAACTCAATAATAACAATATAATGTCAATGTCAAATTGTTATCTTGGATGTGCGGTTAACTGTACTGATGTTGCTTGGATAATGATTATCATTTTAATTAAAGCGTTTATTGAGATATTTTTTTTTTATAATCATGTCTCCAAAAACATAAATGAGAACATTGATTACTGACTAATTGGCTATTTTGTTATCGTCTTTTAAAGTGCCTTCCTTTAATTTTTTTTGTAGGTAGATACAACGAAAATGTGCCATGTAAAGAAAGATCGATATCTTTCTTTACACACATTTTCGTTGTATACAAAAAAAAATAAAATGTGAATGTTACTAAATATTTTTTTTTTCATATACATGGGCAAAGACGTATACAGTTGGGCACATAAAAAACATTGAGTAAAGGTGTACAGTTCGGGTTGGTCGTTTTCTATGGAAAAGAACCGGCTAAAAACTCCATGGGTACTCTTTTTTCCCTAACTTGAAATCATTCACCATAATATGTATAAGTAACATACTCGGGTGGAAACTAATTTATAACATAACTAACACAAGTATGACATACTTACTATGAAGATAAGGACTTGCATGTACTTAGTTTGCTTATCTGAAAGCAGTAAGTAATAAAACTGACTTGTGCACATTGTATTAATTTAATTTGTATTGCACTGCAGTTCAGTGAAGAAATGCTGATAAAGTCATTTGTTATGGTTCTTTGACCTGATTATTCTACATATAAATATTGTAAAAATGACTTACCAATCTAATGTCTTTTGCATGGCATTCTTTTTATCAGGGTCAGTGGCTTCTTTAACAATTGTTTCGTAGTAATTCACTACTGATGTTGCATCATCTATAATACAATTCAGACTTTTTTTCTCTTCAATGTATTTCTCAAACAAATGGTGTTGTCTTGCCCTTTTTATGATTTTGTCATCAATATCTGTGATGTTCATGACATACAGGATGTCATAGCCAAAGTAGTTGGCCATTACTCTCCTTAATATGTCAAAAGATATGTATGATCTGAAATCAAAAGTAGGTAACACTCCAATCAATCAATTTGAGTAGACATTTTTTTCATCATCATCATCATTTGCCTCAAACTTTTATAACTTTGTTAGGTCGGCATACAATTTTGGGAGCAGATAAATACCATTCTTTTACATGGAGCGACTACCTGTTTTATTTTTAAAATTTGTATTATTAGTAAATAGGTCTTTAATATTTAAAGAAGGGTTGTCTTAGCTAGGGTGAGTTGAAACAATTTAGGAGAAAATTGGGTATTAAAAAGCCTCTTTCTGGTAAGCAGATTGGTATAAATAGAAAAATATCTGCTGTCACTGCTATTGTATGTTTATGAGATTGACAGATCTGTTTTTTTGAGAATTATTGTGGGTAATAATATTAAATATCATTGTTTTCTGAAAAGGTATTTAACCTAATTATAACAAACAGGGCATATTTGAATGCAAAATAAATCCATCTCAAGTTGCAAATAGTAGATAGGTACACAGTAAAAACTACTTTTATAATATTTGAAGACACAACGTCGTATAGCATGAGTTTCAAAGTCATGATAAACATCGAAATGACGCTATATTCACTAATAAATAATCAGTAAGAAGTACCTAGCGTGGCCCATATGGGAGGCGTCGTACACCGTGGGTCCGCAGCTGTACCAGTTGATATGGTTGCCATTATCGCACACAAATTCTTCCTTCTGTCGTGTCAAGCTGTTATAAAGCTTCAGCACCGGTCTCTTCTCAGTTTTAGCCGGTGGTGACCAACTGGGTTGACTTCTTTTGGACATTGTAATTTGTTTTCACATAAAACTAGTTTTCAAGAATTTTATATCACCAGTGCGTGCACTATAGTTTATAATTTAGAAGAATCTTCATTAAAATCTTAAGTTATAACTTAGAAAAAACGTTATTCGCCACGTACTGAACGTATGATGCATGACTCCTTGACAGTTGCACCACAATTTATCTGACAGCAACCATCTGTGGGATTTTGAGGTTGACAATTGTAGTGAAGTCCAAGTCCACTTTAAAATTAGTATAATGAGAGGTTTTCATTTTGACGATTTAAAAAATAAATAAAACCGTTTAAAAAAACAATTTCCTTGAACTCGATAGATGACGTTGATCCGACTACGTAACTGGGTGCCAAAGCCAAAACGCTTGAAAAAACACACGTCACATACGCTCGTTGACTGACACTTTCGTTTGCATCAGCTTCCGAATATAATCATTAGGTCCAAGTGATATTATGTGACGTTCTGTTCCTTGTAGTAACGTAGTCAGACTAGCGCCATCTATCCAGTGACTAGGGAAGAGTTGAAAAAGAAAATCCCTCATTCTCTTGACTGAACAGCAAGTCGACTTAATATTTTACATTAATAATTATGGGTATTCGGTATTCCTTCGAAAGATTCGTAGTATCCGTGTAATCCTTAAATTTCTTGGATTTCAGTTAACTTTTATGTTTGTTGACTTCATTTCCTTAGTTTGCTGCAGTTCATGGTCAATGTGCCGCAACCGACCGCGACGCTCTGATATTATAAATATATAACTATGACGCTTTGTGTGAGCCAACCATTTTAGCAATGACATCAGGGCTGACCGCGAAATTCAAATATTAGTACGTTTTTGATGTTGATGTATTGTTTGTCTTTTTCATGAATAGTCATTGAACGAGATTCAATGAACTCAAAGGGTTGTATTGTTGATTTTAATGGTTATATCTCTGGTAAATCTGTATTTAGTAGGGTCATCATGAGTTATACTATAATCAGTATACAACCTCACACAATTTTTTTTACGTATTGTGTACTTAAAAAAATGAATTTTGCGGGCCATTCTGGTTTTTCCAACTTAAATAATATTCAAATATTATATTTATTTTCTAATGCTGGTGCTCCAATGTAGCACGCGAAATTTGCAGGCAAGTGCTAGATTGTATGTGGATGAAAACATGATTCGTGGCTGTAAGGGCGCTTTCAATTTCGACGAAGGTGACGGATGCCGAAGGAAACAAACGAACGTCCGTACCTACTCAGTTCAGCAATTTTTTTTTTCTTTCCTTTTCTATAAACACCTCTTGCTTTCTTATTTCACTTCTAACATTGGCTGAATGAGGTGAACTCTGCCTTTTTATCCCACCAGATTTCGCATAATCAACCTGGCCTAATTTTGTCTTGTCACCTGTCAAAATAAACAAATATCGAAAAAAATGAATACTATAAACATGACACAGTGTTGTGCTCCAGACTGGAAAAAAAGGGAGTCATTTATTTCTTAAAGATCCAGAACGCCTAAAAGCATGGGAAAAAGCATTGACAATCAAAAACTTTAAAGTAATCAACCACTCTGTATTGTGCCCTGTTCTTTTACTAGTAAATAATAGTAGATTATAATGCATAGAAAACAATGATATTTATTTCAATGTAGGGGCCTTAGGGTAGAAAACCGCAGTGCCTTCAATATTTTTTTTTAGAAAAACAAAAGTAGAATCAACATACGCAAAACAGCGTACCTATATAACGTTTAGTAAAAAGGTCCCGACAAGCAAAATGAAAGCAATGCAACATGTTTATGTGGTCACCGAAATTGTGGATCACTGAGAGATGTGCCAGGCTCTGGGTTGATATTAAATTAAAATTGCGGATTCTAATCTGAAAGTCAAAAACATACTCATAATAGAATCGATGAGAATATCGATTATTTATCAATATAACCTGAAAATTATTAATTGATTCCCTTTCAATCAAAACTGGTTTTTCTGCTGTTTGTGCATTTCTTTTACGTAACTCCACTTATAATTGTGAAACAATTCTTAAAGAAAATATTAAAAATATAAAAGTTATTCGAAAACAGCATTATTAAATTCACAGTAGGTATTGTTAACATTTAGCTGGCAAGGCAGAGTCGATGCTAGTGATAAATCTATGTCGACCTTTAATGTTTTTCTCCCCATTGTCGACATTGGCATCGACAGCATTTGCCATAAACAAAAATAGAATAGAATGAGAGGTTTTCATTTTGTCAATTTAAAAAAGAAAATAGTTTCCATGAACTCGATAGATGGCGTTGATCCGACTACGTTACTGGGTGCCAGAGCCAAAACGCTTGAAAAAACACACGTCACATACGCTCGTTGACTGACACTTTCGTTTGCATAAGCTTCCGAATTTAATCATTAGGTCCAAGTGATATTATGTGACGTTCTATTCCTTGCAGTAACGTAGTCAGACTAGCGCCATCTATCCAGCGACTAGGGAAGAGTTGAAAAAGAAAATCCCTCATAGAAAGCGGCCTACAACGTATTGTACTTACAGACTTTTTCGAAGTCAAAGTAATTCCTAGACCTTTATGAATTTGGAGGGGTGTATTTATGATTATAATTCTGTAACTACTACATGCTGTAACTACTAAAGTTTTTTTTTAGTACATATGTCTTACAGCCGTGAATCCTATTTTCAACAACATACAACCTAGAACTGGGTTGTTAATAGCAAAAAACGTCAGAAAAAATGTATTTCGCGGGCTACCCTTAAACTACCCTACAGCTTAAAAATCTTTAAATTGATTCCCTTCTTCACTTTAGTCGATTATATTTACCTACGCACTAGAGCAATAACAATGAAAAATTGTGAATTTACAAGCAGAACCTATCGAAAATATTTTGTTTCTTTTTTTCTTACACCGTATATAGGTGTTAATGTCAATTGTGAAACAGAGACAAAGCTATCGATATTTGTGTTAATTTAGTGGCCTGTGAAAACTCTTTGTTGTTTGTCAATGTGTGTGTTGTGAACAAAAATAACCATCTATGATCTATCTATACGTATTTCTACGCGTTTATCTGAAAGTTGCGACCACTGTACTCATAATTTACTAAAATTTTTGTGTATTTTTGTATTGTTTTGTCCAAAACACACAATCCTTTCGGACAACATGGCTCTCTGTGTTTGTAAATGCCTAAATGTAACGCTCGAAGGTGATAAAATTGAAGACTATGTCGATATTGGGAAACTGGAGTTAACATCCATGGAACAAAGGGATATTTTTTTCAGTGAGGTACCGTCAGTAAACATGTCTTGACCTTGACTTATAGGAAGGGTTTTCATTGCTTGATATGTAAAAATATGAATGAAACCTTATCAACACCAATGAGATCACATATATTTTGATATTATTTTGTGTGTATCTTGTACATAATACACAAGTACATGTGCGTTCGGCACTGTATTACCTTGTTTAAGATCGCACTAATTATACATAATATTAATATGTAAACTCCATTAGACGCTATCCGGTCTTCTTGGTTTATTTATAGCTTTTTTTATCCTCTAAACTCATCATGTTGCTTTCCTGTTCTGTGTACAAAACAGTATCAAAAAGAATGCAAACCAGTTTTACTGGAACTATACTTATTAAAATGTATCATGAATATTTAGTGCTATTTTTTGTAATCTTAAAAAAGTTGTTAATAATCTCAAATTGTTGTTGTAGAAACTGCTATCATGCTCCCTAGGCAGCCTAAAGAGCCAGGTTGCTCAGCCTGCCTTGGTGGAGCAGCGTCCCCTGGGCAGGTGGACCATACACTCCTGCCTGGCTTGTGGCCAGCCCACTCACGCCATATCACATGACAAAAATGGACCTTATGCATTGCTTGTTTGTAAATCTAATCAGGTCAGTGTCTAATTACATTCAGTCAGCTGAAATGTAGCTATTGATTGATTTATTACAAAATGTAAATAACTGCCATCTGTTCTGCATCTAAAATACCTATTTAGTACATTCACACTTATTGCTTGCATGTAATCATTGAGATTTATTTTGTGGCCTTGCTGATTATCTTATACTGCAAACAAAAGAAAGTACACATGTAATAAAAACTTGTTACATAGTAACTCAGGTGTTGCTACAAACTTACCTCCATAATTTAAGCAACATTTGTGAATAAATTCGACAGCTGATTCAATGAAAGTTGTAAATCTAGATACACTATGATGTCTTTTTTCAATCCTAGTACCTGTCAAAGTAACTACATTAATGTATGCGTGCTTTAAAAAAATTAATCTTATATTAAAGCATTGTAACTTGTTACAATTGAACTGCAATCAAAGAAAGTGTTCGCGAAAGAAAACCTACTATCACTTTTTTCCATTTGTTTCCAAGTCATGGATGTTTATATGTATAATAAGTATGTATTTACTAACAAAAAGGTATATAAATGTAGTATATCAACTATCTAGTGTCCACGACACAAGCTTTGCTTAGTGTGGCATTAGGTGGTGCTGTGTGTTAATGTCCAGCGATATTAAATTTATTATTATATTATTTAGTTTTCAAGCATCTACCAAAAAAATCTTGAGTCAAATGTATCATTCAACTGACAACTTTTTTACACCAACTGAATTGCATCTTTGGCTTACAACATTCTTTCACAGATATTTTGTACTTTTCGCTATTGTAATTCTCGAAAAAATCTTTATTAGGCTATTACTGAAGAAAGATTAAACTGATGGATGAGGATTAAACCAAATGATAAAAATACATTTTAAAAGCCTAAAAATCTAACAGATACTTGTATTACTTATTGCAATTCGAAGTGTATGAAAATGTTGTTTGTTTGGTTATTGTTTAAAACTATTTGTGAGTTAGGTACAAATTTATTTGAATCACAAGATGAGTTGCAATTAAAATAATGCAATCTTAAAAGCATAAAAAAAAAATAGTTACTATCCTATGGAGCTCTGTATTAAATGGTACTTATAGTTATTTTTGTAGCCTTGTGTGTCAAGTCTAAACTATATTAAAACTTATGCTAATATGGAACATGTTTACATCATCACAATCTTATCACCAACACAGATAATTCTCGTCCCTGACTTATGGATTTACCTGTTTATGTTACAGACCACACAAGAGCGGATAAACAATTTGAAAAAATCAAACAACTATTCGCCAGTATTTAACTTATTAGTGCCAGAAGTGACAAATGACATTGAAATGAAGGAAAATGTGGATACAAACAACTTTATAAACAGTGATAGGAATGTTTGGCTGCCAACCCAGCAGGTGATAGGATCTCTCAGCAAACAGATGAATCAGACCCTGCAGTCACAGCTGGAGGCTGTTGAGGAGTCTGTCAGACAGTTCAGAGATCAGAAATATGCAGAGTTTGAAGCTTACAGAGAGAGAGCACAAAGAGATCACAAAATTTTAGCTAGGTAGGTATGATGGAATATTAAACTGTAAATTGGTTACTCCTCCACAATCACACAATCATGAATTACAGCAGTTAAATTAAATCCAGCAATCCAATTAAAAATAGCCTATACTTAAAAAAAAACATGTTGCAGTATCATAAGCAAGGCGCGCAACAACGTCGACAGGGACGGCTGGCGGATCGACACGACCATTGATAATGGACCACCCTCCCCCCACCTACCTCCCCTACAGAGACGAAGACTGTCCTCTTTTAAAGATGCCAAAAAAGTCTCCCAGAATATTGTTAAGGTATTCACCATTTATTCTACCATTTTTGTTTTCTATGAATATTATAGAATAATTCAGTTTGAACCTGCAGTGTGTAAATTGAATGTTGCAATGTCATGTGTGTTCGTCAGGCACTATCACATGACAGATTTTAATACAATTTTTAGATGTAAACAGCCTCATCAAATTATTTTTATTTTTACTTACTCATTATTTGATAGAAATCTATTAGAGGCCATTTACATCTAAATATTGTATTTTTTTATTATTATTTACTAGCTGATGCTTGCGGCATCGCCCGCGTACCTATTAGGTACATTCCTCTTGAATCTCTCTATCTTTTAAAATTAAATTGCATCAAAATCTGTTGCATAGTTAAAAATCTAAGCATAGGTACATAGGGACAGACAGACGCGGCGGGTTTTATAATATGTAGTGATAGTCCTTTCTTGCACCTTATTAGAAAATTAACATACTTGGAAGTATTGCACAATTAGTAAAAAAAATCTGTCAGAATATTCTATGTATCCTACTATGATAAACATAATTGGTAATAACTATATTAATATACAGTTCTGTTTGTTTTGTTACCATGAAACAACCATAACAGAGGAAAAGTACGCGATAATTGATAATATTGTATTTACATTCAATGGTACATTTTAAATAACTGTTATAAGCTGGCACATGTTGTTATTTACTTTTACTTAACATGTGCCGTTCACACTTTTTCGTTAATTTGTTATGACACCAAACATAAACTATTTTGGGTTTGAAGTTAATAGCGTTATTCTGTTTATGTTGCTTTGCTCAAGCAGCTACTATTTATATGATCCAACTACCTACATGATGAAAATAAAACTAGATTTTTTCTTCTTCAATTAGTTAAATGATAAAGTTTGAGTGGGAATAATTGTGATAGGAACACGTCTTACTCTACATCGTAATTTTTCATCGTAATAATATGATTATTCTCGTACTTATCGGATTCCTTTACGCTTACAGCCCACTAGAAATATGCCGCCCGAAGAAGATTCCTTAGATGCCGAAGATCTTTTTGACTTAGAAGGTTTTGACTCAAGGAATAACATGCTCTCTGACCAAGACGACTACGATTCTGATCGTAAGTATTCATTTCTAAGCTTACTTCTTTTTACATTTTAAACATGTTATTTGTATATGAAAGGTAGAAAGATGTTGCACTCAAAACCAGAATTGTAGCAATCTAAAATAAAAAGAGATATCGTGAATTCGTCAGTTCAGCAGATGTTTTGTTATGATTTCATGGAAGATTCTGACATCTAGTCCAAAGTAATGCGGCAAACTTCTGACAAAAAGTTTAGGTTGTTTTTTCCAAGCAAGAAAAGTATTCGTAATGAACTTTGAACACTGAGATTGGCTAACTAGGCTTATACTGTGTACTACCTATAAAATTATTCCCCACTTCACTCGCGAAAGCTCTTTACTGAGAACACAGCATCATTGCAGTCACGCCTCTACGATTGAATGTAGTTAAGTATTAGTTTTTCATATAAATAGAGAAATGCATGTTTCCCAATGCTAACTGTTCCGCAGAAGGCAGTAACGACGAAGGCATCCACATCTCGCGGCCGCGCGGCGGCGGCGGCGTGGATGTGATCGCGCGCTCTCTCCCCATGAATATGCCAAAGTTCCCCAACGACCGCCCCACTCACCGGGACTTAGATGATGATGTAAGAATTCCTCTAATTACTAGGTTTTTGCTTCTCAAATTCTTGTCTGACTGTTTGCTCCATCCTTGATTTCGTTTTCCATATTTATTTGTTTAACTTATTATCGTTTACCATGGTAATAGCACTAAACGTTATTAGATGTGCCGCGAAACAGCTTTTGATTCTAAATGACTCATATTGTAAAAGTAATATAATTTGCAGGAGGAGCCTCAAGACATAGCAGCAAGTATCAAAGCGCTGGCGCGCTCGGTGCACGGCGACGTGTTCGAGCTGCCGCGGCCGCGCTTCTCCACTCAGATCTAGCGAGGCACGCGCACACACCGATCTCTCGAACTGTCCGCGTCACATTCGCTCTAGGCGCTATTCGCGGACGACGCCCGCTTTACAATACTAAATCATTCAAAGATATCTCATCGAGTTGTGCATGACTGGTGTGCTTGCGTTATACATACACTTGCCACACATTGGTGCTTCATAATGTGATCACAGTGACCCTAAATCCAAATTATGAGTATACATTACGTTTGACATAACAACTAGTGACAATACATGCTACATTAAAAAATCAGATATAAGATGGCAGCTATGTTAAAATCCAAAAAGCTTAACAAAATGAATATTTGGGAGCCCTTTAATATTACGGAATAAGATATAAATATATGAGAACGAAAGTAGAATATAAGAGGCTATAAAATGTTATTATAAGCAGAGTAACTATTAGAAAGATAAACACCAAATGGTTTGTAACACAGTTTACTAACTAATTAATATTTAATTTAGATGCAGGTCCAAACAGTACATCATTTTGAATTATTTTAAGCTATGCCATTTTATTAGTTTGCGATACATTTATAATATCGAGAACAATAAATAAATAATTGTGATTAAATGGGTGCAGTACGCTGATATATTTCAATATATCCATGGCTAGAATATAATTCATAGGTGACCATCAATTAAAGTCAATTAAACGTTAAACACATTGTGAGGTGAAGAATAGTGCTATATTTCTGTGCTTAATGTTGGGCCGCTTGTTGTAACAACTAAATATAATCTAGCCATGTAAGAGTTCAATAATGAATATTATTAGAGTTGTGACAAAATATTTTATGTTAATTTAAAATCAAGTCGACGTAAGATAATAATGCCATATTACTGTGAAATAATTCTTGTCGACCTCTGGTACCTATAAAACATTAATTACGTGCGAAAGTGTCTTGGTGTCAGTGAGTATTGTTAAATGTATGTAAATATAATAAAATTTTATAGATGACGAGTAAATATAACTATGAATTGTTAACATCTAAGTCATATCCACGTTAATAGACTTTTCTATTATGTTTATCCGGTGTTATCTTAATGATAAGTGAAAAGTGTACAAAAATATTAATATCTTGCATTTCTTACTAGTCTTTTAGGGTCACGAAATAATTTTTCATTGTTAACATAATTTTCATTAGTTTATTGAATCGTAAACATAAAGAAAATCATTAATGTACATTTAAGAGATCATTGTTATTACGTTGAATAACGACGCAATATAAAACGTTTGAAAATCATTTATTTTTATACCCAATATTTTGAATGTTTAAGTAAAAGGTGAACAGTCAGAATCGGAGTAGGCTTCTGTGACGCAGCGGCGTCTCGTTCGTGTAATGTTTACTTTCTATAACTTCCTAGTGTTTAAGTTAGGCTATGTTACGTTTTCTTATCTCGTGTGTTACTGAACAAGCGAACCATATTTTCAGCGTCTTCCAATAGCACTGATTTATAGAAGAGAAAAATGTTTTTTTATGTGATGTCTATTTCAGTCAGTTGTTTTTATTTAGCTAAAACTAAAAATTGTTTCATTGGTGTGACTTTTATGAGATGGACCTTGATTGTATGTATTAGAAGTATGTAATAAATATTGAACGTGAATATGACTTATTATTTGCGGCCTGTTAAATAAACATTAGACAACGTTTAATACGGAACATAACATAAATCTTAATATATATAAATCTCGTCTTAATATATATAAATCTCGTGTCACAATGTTTGTCCTCAATGGACTCCTAAACCACTTAACCGATTATAATAAAATTCGCACACCATGTGCAGTTCGATCCAACTTGAGAGATAGGATAGTTTAAATCTCAAATTATGAGACGCAGACAAAGTTGCGCGAGTCAGCTACTACCTCTATCGTTGATAAGACAGCTGTTGCCATGGTTACGGCGTCACAACAAATGTGACAAAAATTTACAAGGCGTGCTGTATCAGAGAGTCTTTGTAATTGCTCTGATATTCAGGGGGAAGAATGTTGAGTTCGCGTTATTATAGCGCGTCTCGTGTCGGTACGGATGCGAAGCCACGTACTGCGATGGTGGTGGACGAAGAAGACGAGTTGTACGCGGGGTTCAACGAGGTGGCTCCTGCCCTGGACACGCGCAACTTGCGAGAGGACCAAGACTTTCAGGAGACGCTCCGCACAGCCGGCATCGGAAGGAAGGTGCCCAGCACGAGCAGAATGGGCACAGGGGTGAGTTTGAATAACTGTTGACCGAAGATAACCTGTTATGTGCATGACGACATAGCTTACGTTAATATTTTGTAAAATAAACAAGATCGCGTGATCTCGATAATTATAGGGTCAATTAATATCTGCTTTAAACTGGAAATTAATGTATCATACCTGTAATGTGCTTGACGAAATAGCATAGTTATTATTTTGTAAAATAAATACGAGTGCACGACCAAAAATATTAATAGGTTCGATATCTGCTTCGAACTGGTAATTCATGTTTCATAATTATGATACTTTATCGGAATCATACGACTATAGGTCTTCTGTACAATATTCTACTGCTATTTCTTTTACACACACCAATTTACTTAGCCTACCAATAAAAGTCCACTACTGTCCCACACAAATAGTATTGTTAGGATTTTAGATTATGAAACAAAACTGTAATTGAAAATGTGAAAACTAACTATAAAGTGAATGAAAATGTTTCAGAAAATTGTAAAGTTATGGGGGAGGCCTTTGCCCTCCAGTAGGACAGAGTAGGCTGCCCAGCTGGTATAAAAAAATTAAAACTACCTTCTCAAAACATGCTATTTCCTAACTCGACATACTTCGCAATTTCAGCTCCCGTATTCACAAACGTTCGACTCGTTTCCGATTCGACAACTCGTATATCTGTCTTCTTCTGGCATTACGAAAACGACCAAGATAGACATACGACTTCCCGAATCGGAAGCGAATCGAAGCGTTGTGAATACGGGGTCAGGTTTGGTCCCACATTAAAAGTGGTTCATAATGATATTTCAATGCGGACCAAACAGAAAAAAGACAGGTGTTATATGTTTGTAGTGTGTGTCTGTCTGTGCCACCATAGGTCCGGAACGGATGGACCAAGAAAGCTGTCTTAAGAGCCCTCTTACAGTCCACTAGCGCCGCCAATCGAAAAAATGTCATAACTCGTAAATAGAATCAAAAATACAAAATGTGGTCTATTATTACTGTAGAAAAGGCAATAACGTAATTTTATAACACATTGTCACCACTTGAAATATAGCTGTTTAGCTAAATCGTGCATTTGTAACAAAAACGGCCGTTTATGTTTATCAAGTTAAGACCAAAACTATTGGCTCAAAGTTTATTTTTAGTGACTGGGCAACACAGGGAATTAGAAAAAGTAGGGAACGATTGTTTGAGCTGTACGGCCTTAAGCTTTACATCAACACAGAATCTTTTAATAAATATGTTGCTAATTACTCGAAAATTTTTAAAAACACCTGCAAGGTAGCCAAATCCTTATTCATTAGCAATAAAATTAAATCAGCCGATAACAAAATAAAAACGGTTTGGAAAATTATCAACAGTGAAACAAACAGAAATATAAAACATAGTAATGACTTCACACTAGAGACTTCAGGTGGCCTTGTCAGCTCCAATAATGAAGTTGCTCAAGAATTTGTAAACTTCTTTACCAGTATCCCACTTAAAACTACTGAAACCTTAAATTCCTCTCCGTTGCTCTCTATTGATTTATTAAAAGCAAACGTTTCAGCCTGTCCAAATGAATTTAAATTTCAGCATATAAACCCCACGACAGTCATAAAAGCTTTTAAACAAATCAAGATCAAATTAACCGAAGACCTATGGGGTATGTCTATTAAAGCTTGTACCTCAATTATTGAAACTGTAGCACCGTATTTAGCCTCAATATTTAATTTGTGCGTGGATCAAGGAGTCTTCCCGGATCTAATGAAATTCAGTAAGGTAATACCGCTTTTTAAATCCGGGGACAGTAAAGACACCAATAACTATAGGCCAGTATCCGTGTTGCCTGTTTTCAGCAAGGTGTTTGAAAAGATAATGCTCAATCAAATGCTTTGCCATTTTAACACCAATAAAATATTACACGAACAACAGTATGGTTTCACCAAGGGACGTTGTACAACTGACGCCGGTGTTACTTTATTAAAACACATATTTACTGCGTGGGAAGAGGCACAAGATGCCATAGGTATCTTTTGTGACCTTTCGAAGGCATTTGATTGCGTAAATCACGAAACCCTGATTTTGAAACTTAAGCATTACGGTTTAGGTAAACTTGCGCTTAGTTTGGTAAAGTCGTATTTGAATGATAGACATCAGCAAGTACAAATAAATGGTGTCAATTCAATGGGTTTAAAAGTAAAAATGGGTGTACCACAAGGTTCGATTCTGGGTCCCTTCCTCTTTTTAGTTTATATTAATGACCTACCCCATTTATTTAACAACCACCCGCAAATGGTGTTGTTTGCTGACGATACTTCGTTAATATTTAGGATAAACAGACGTGCCACTAATTTTGACGATGTAAATAATGCCCTATTGCAGGTCCATAACTGGTTTACCGCTAACAATTTAGTACTCAATGGGAAAAAAACTAAGTGCATTCGATTTGCCCTACCAAATGTCAAAAGTAGTGATTGTGACATACTGTTGAATCAAGAGAAACTAGAATTCGTCGATAAAACAGTTTTCTTGGGAATCACGCTCGATTCAAAGTTACAATGGGGTCCTCATTTAACATCTCTTGCAGGACGGCTGAGCTCAGCTGCATATGCTGTTAGAAAGATCCGTCAATTTACTGATGTTGATACCGCGAGGCTTGTCTATTTTAGTTATTTTCATAGTATTATGTCATACGGTATTTTACTATGGGGACGTGCGGCAGACATCGAGTCTATATTCATTCTGCAGAAAAGAGCAATCAGAGCCATATACGAATTACGTAGACGCGACTCTCTGAGAGAACTGTTTAAGGAAATTAACATCTTGACAGTACCTTGCCAATACATCTATGAAAACATCATGTACGTTAGGAAAAATCTGCATTTATTCAGTAAAAGAGGTGACAGACACCACTATAATACTAGAAATAGGGACCAACTCGTTCAGCCAGGTTTCAGGCTTGCTAAAGTAGATTCATCTTTCATGGGGTACTGTTTAAAATGTTACAATAAAATACCTCCTCACATTCTACAACTGAATGAGACGAAATTTAAATCTTGTATAAAACGCACACTATGTAGGCAAGCATATTATAATTTGGGGGATTACATTAATGATAAAAGTGCTTGGCTCAATGCTGGTCCTGCTCCACAACCATAGGCAAACTAACTGATTCCCAGGTTACGTTATTGTGGAAGCTGCAGAAGATTGTAAAATATCCTTGCATTGTATAGAATCCATTTCGTAGTATTATATAATTGCATAGCACATTTGTGTGAGTTCTATGTACTGTAAAGCCACTATTTACATTTAGTTGTCTTTTTTATTTTTTGACTTGAATATGCCTTGGCGGCTGAGAGATTGTCATGCTCACTCAAATGTCTTGCTGATGGTGGCGGGTGTGTCGGGCCATTTAGCTCCCTTCAATATGGTCGAGTTGAATGGCGCCGATACATGCGTCATGTTCGTGAACGGGCGCTGTCAGTTGGGACTGGTCATCTCTTAGCTGCCATGGTTAATTTCAATTTCTTTTTTTTTCTTACATTGTTGATTTAATCTTTTCTCTGGACGCTCTTAATGTGCACGTCTTTCTACATCGTTCTCACATATATGTATAATCACACATGAATGATGTAACCAAGATTTTGTAACAATATATTGATTTAAAAAGAGTGTCCATGGAGTTTCTTGCCCGTTCTTCTCCATAGAGATCTACGCTAGGGAATGGGCAACTACAGTACTTTCTCAAGTTATTATGCCTTGTGACTGTGACTGTAGCTTTGATTTTATTTGTAATTTGACATTCAAAAGTGCCGTAATGGTCTAGTTGAAATAAATGCTTTGAGTTTGAGTTTGAGTTTGATGCGTAGGCATCAACAGGATGGCCGATGGTAGTTTGGCTACTAGTAATATTATTTTCAAAGCATGAAATAAAAATTAAAGTAACCCCTCGACACAAAAAAACGTATAAAAGGAAAAAAATATATCGAAATATTCGACCGCGAAATAGACCGCTTAGTACAAGCAGATGAGATACGCCTGAGAAAGTGAAAAAATCAAAGCGGTCACCCGAAGCGACAAGTCTTAGATTCCTGGACCTATTCGTAATTATTTTCCTGATGCTTGAATGTGGAAGAAGCAAAAGGATTGTGGGTACAAACATGAAGAATGCATTTTTAAGTAGGTACTGACAATCGATACCTATCAGTACGGGTAAAATATCCATAAGCAATCAAATGCGCTGGTTCATAAAGATTGGTACCGTTTTGTCAAATGTAATCTTTATGTTTGTACCATTAAGATTGCATGGGGCTATTTTACTCGTACTGACTGACCCGTACCCAGTACTTTACAAATGCATTCTTTATGTTTGTACCCTATTTCGATATAAGGATCGTTGCAGGTCCACAATCAATAAATTGCAAATCTATTTAGTCCGTCAGTTAGAGTATTGAATAAGAATGGACACGTATTTTTGGTTTTTCTAAATCAGCGAATATTGACAAAGATAAAACGCATTAAAACTCGAGAGTGGAGGCTCGTGACGTCAGAACTCACTAAGAAGAATGATACCAAACAGCGACAGCGACAGTCAAATATTTCTTGATAATCTAAGTGACGGACTAATTAGACTTTTTCAGTTAACAAGCCTATTGTATTTTTTATCAAACAGATGATGCGCATGGGCACAGTGAGCGTCCGCGGCAACAGCTCCCGCGCCGCGACTGCCGCGCGACCCGTCACCGCTGTGCGCGCTGCCGGGTACACCTCGACTACTAGAGACATACCCACCAGGGATGACGTCAAGGAGGACAGGTAACACATACCAAGACATCCGTCTTCATTTCTGATTCGGTCACGGAAGGAAACTCCGAGCATAGCCCTCTCCATTGCCCTTTGGGTGACTTTAAACCTTTTGATAAGGCCCATTGTGAGGGACCACGTCTCGGTCCCGTATGTAATCACTGGCAACACACACTGGTCATAGACTTACCTCAATACCTCAAAAATGATATTGAGGTTTCTAACATATTTTTTTTCTAAACAGCAGTACAAGTACGTAAGATTCGATAGGACTCGATAAGATAAATTTGACAGTTATTCTCGATAAAATGAGTTTTTATGGAGTCGAAAACTGATTTTATCGAGAATATCTTATCGAGTCCTATCGAATATTACATACTTGTACTGCAGAATAGTTTGCGCGAGAGTCACTTCAAAAGTGGTAAAATGTGTCCTCCCCCCCCATGTAGCTTCTAAAATAGGAGAATGATAAAAATATATGATGTAGATTATGTGTAAACTTCCACTGAAAATTGGTTTGAACGAGATCTAGTAGTGTTTTTACTACGTCATTGATCGTAAAAAGCAATTTACCTTTCATTTAATCTGCTACGGAACCCTTTATGGGCGAGTCCGACTCGCACTTGGCCGCTCTTTATTGCTTTTAGAAATTTAACCAATCACGACACCCTTAAAAAAAACTGATTAAAAATATATTTCAAGTACCTACCTGCACAAACTGCGGTTTTAGACCCCAGAAAACCATCAATTTTTTTTTTTTGTGATAACATATTTAAATAGGTAGGTACCGATCATGTTTGCATAATCCCGCTAAATAATATCTACAGTGAACTTGCTCAATACACTGCCTGGTTAATTTGATCGTGGAAATCCTTTGTTATACTTACAGTATCGAAGAAAGAGTAAAACAAATGGAGGCACGCATAATGACGCTGGTTGAAGAGTCGTGCATGCTGAGCGCACGGACCGACCCTGATGATGAAACCGCGCCGAAGAAGGAAGTCGATTTAGGACAGGTCAGTCGTGCTAATGTCAACTTTTTTGCTATAGAACAACTGGTCGAAATAGTTCTTTTGTTTGTTCTAGGCTTTAGCAAAAGCACAGGAGGCGTCCGCAATGGAGAGGCAGTTGATTCGTATGCAGGAACAAGCTAATGTTGGTGACACACATAATCTGGACCTGACTTTTGCTGTAAGTCGTACACAAATAATTTGAACAAGTTTTTCCATGGGACCAACTACATATTGATCTATAAGGTTGAAATTTGTATTGGACAGCTGATTTTTTAAAACGGTTTTTGTTAATGGTCTTTACGAAACTACGGCAAAGTGTAGTACCGCCGCTGAACATAGTAAGTAGATCCTTACTCACCCTACGCAAAAATTGTTGCTGGGAAAGGACTTTTTTGAGTTGAACAATGACGTTTTCCGGTAAAATACAATGTAACGCACTCAAAACGGTGTGCTGGTGAATGGATTGAATAATCTGGGTCGTGGAGATGTATTTACAAAAAAAAACTTATGAAAAAGTATGAACTTTGACCCCCAATAACTCCGTAACTAGAAGGTTCCTATGTATGGTCCAGAACGGAAAAAGGATCGCAATGACGGGGAGAACAACTGGAACAAGTGCCTTTCGGCTTAGTTAAGAGTATTACCACCTTCACTTGTGCCTCCCTCAGTGTTCTTCATTAATTTTTATCAAAATATGTGGTTTCAGGTTTTATGCAACTTGGCAGGACAATACGCGGTCAACGAAATGTATACTGAGGCACTGAACACATACCAGCTGCTAACCAGAAATAAGCTGTTTCCTCATGCTAACAGACTGAAGGTAAAGTACAGAAAAAAATGGTTGGTTACTAAAAAGCACAAAGTTAGGTTGGGCATGGCGACAGAATTAAAAAATTACAAATCTATTTAGTCGTCAGTATTGGAAAATAATAGACAGGTATTTTTGTTTTTGTAATCCATGAAATATTGACAAAGATAAAACGTAACAAAACTCGGGAGTGGGGGTTCGTGACGTCAGAACGCACTAAAGATTATACCAAGCCGTGACGTATTGAGAATTAAGAAAGCGTCGTATTTTCGTCAATTTTGGTTTAGGTACGTAACAAAAGAAAAAATACGGGTCAAGTATTTTTTGCCCATCTAACTGACGGACCAATTAGTTTTCTTATGTCGTCTATTATTGCCGTTTCAAACAAGAACAAAAAAACAGCCCAAAGTTTTGGGGCGTATGATACACCCAGTTTTATTCTCCATCTGAATATATACAGGGTGTCTCATTCAAATCGGTCAGTATGGGAAAGTCTGAAACTATAAGACATACGAAGATCTGTTCTGAGGAACCATGTCATCGATTTTAATAACAAGAAAAACTGCATTCATACATTTTAAAAAACATCTGTACTCCGTTCGGGAATCGAACCCGGTTATTTTGAAAAAGAAAACCTACACTATTTCTATTTAGATATCGATTGTATAGGGGTTAAGCAGTAAATGTCTGTATAAAACATGATGTCTAAAATGAATAAAATGCATTGTTTCCAAATACTTTAATTTATTTTAGTAGGTGCTCGAAGTGACCACCGCCTTTTTCAATATTCAAAATAACCGGGTTCGATTCCCGAACGGAGTACAGATGTTTTTTAAAATGTATGAATGCAGTTTTTCTTGTTATTAAAATCGGTGACATGGTTCCTCAGAACAGATCTTCGTATGTCTTATAGTTTCAGACTTTCCCATACTGACCGATTTGAATGAGACACCCTGTATATTGATATGGAGGACTATATTATATAAGAAAACATCTATGTACCCATTACCCATGTTTGTAAAGAAATAATATTTGATTTGATTTATGTTAAGTATTCTATATTCTTCTGTTCAATGTTATATTTTATTTAAAGGTAAACATGGGCAACATCTATTTCAAAATGGGAGAACACCCTAAAGCCTTGAAGCTCTATAGAATGGCGCTTGACCAGACACCGACAGCTGAGAAAGATTTGAGGTAGAGCGTTATTTTTACATTGTCTTTGTAGGTCATCAACTCCTAATTCATCCCACTGCCCGTCACAACATTGCCTTCAAAGTTTTTTTGCCTCCTATTTTACATCAAAATCGCAGTATTCTTTTTTATAGTTGCTTTTGAGAGCCCGCCATCGACACGGCAAAATGTCAGTGATCTTTATTTTCCTTGCAATAAGGTCGCTAATGGGTTACCGCTGTCAGACTTGACTAAAGTTGCGTTTAAATCATCCGAAAAAGGCTTCATATACTTATACGAGTTGCTGTTTTGCATCCTGGCCAAATTCAAGAAGGTATATTATGCTAATAATTCTCGACCCGAATCAACAATAAAATGAATTGTTTTTTTATTTTATTGACGGAAATTGGTAAATGTAAACCTTACAGCCGCGCCTTCACACACACAAATAAAGGCCCACAGCGACATTTCGTGTGCCATCACATGAAATGTCGCTGTGTGCCTTTCTCATTGAATCTGTTTATTTTTTCGTGTCACTCAAATACTTTCAAAGTTTAACAATTTAAAATAGGAGCTTTATTAATTGCTCCTGAATTTTACTTAACTAGGATGCAAAACTGCTCCTTGTAATTATTCAAATTCACTCTGTTTAGGATGAAGGTGATGCACAACATCGGCCTGCTACTGGTACGTATGGGCAAGTTCCGAGACGCTGTCACGAACTTTCAACATATCATGCATGAACAAGGAGACTTTCAAACAGGTGAATAAGGAATAGTAGATTGTTACACGAGGGTCGAAAGGAATCAATTGCCATACGAGGTATTTAGCCGCCCGAGTGCACCGAGGGCGGCTATAGTCCGAGTAGGAATTGATATTTTTCACCCGAGGTAAGCATACTACTTTTCATTTCGAATATAAGGAATTCCTTATCTGCTCTTCACTCAATAAAGTCATAGTATGTATTTTTTGAATTTCTGGCAAAAGATTTTCGATAACCGTATTTGCCTCGTCGAAACAGAATCTGGGGTCAGCATTTCAGAATTACTTGAGCTCATTTTAATAAGATATTGGAAAAATAAACCGAGATTTCGATACAGCTTACAGAGTTAGTATCCCGCCAAATTATATATTCTATTTAAAATTTAAACTATGGAACACACTGCGTCTCAGACGGGGGCGGACCCGCTCTTTTTTTTTTTTTTGTTCACACTGGCTGTGTATACTGTCACTTAGATTTTCTGCAGCCGATTGCCTAACAAAATTTAGTTCTATTTTTTAAATTTATTCCCGCCCTAGGGAGGGAAGCAATTACTATGAGTCTTTCCCGCCCAAGGGTGAGAAGTAGCATTTTCTTTCCGAGTATGAGAAATGAAAAATAAAGCACGTCTTCCATTTTCCAACAAATCTTAAGAATAATATTTGTTTTATATGCATATTTTAACTGTATTCTAATTTTTAACTGTTATATTTAGTCTTTTTTATGCCGGTAGCGCTTCCGTTGAACATGAAAGAGTACTTTTTACAAATGTGTAAAGACGATTCCAGAATAGTCGCCTAACACGCTCATGCTCGGTTATTAACAAATTTTTATTTTTATTGTATTTATTATTTGTTTTTTATTGATATTACAATTTAGCCTAATAAGGCTAATAAGCAATTTTAATCTAACTTAATTTGCTAAAAGTAAAATTATATCTAAGAGCTCGTCCATTGCGTTTACTAAGCGTCTATTAAGGCGAAGTCACTGTGTTCTTGTGTCCATATAAATAGCTAGGTACTATGTTACACTCACGGTAAATTCACAAATGTAATAATATTACACTACACTAACTCAAACGGTTTAGTCCTTTTGAGCCTTCTTACTATGTCCGTGTTATCGAGGAGCTGGATGGCCTCGACATTAACATGATGATGAAGCCGATGTTCGTGAGATTCTGCATATTTTTGGATACTGTTTACGAACTCTATATTTAGGTCCCGATGGATGTCGTCAATTCTTTTATACCAAGGCGCGTTCACGATGTTCTTGAGTATTTTGATCTGGAATTTTTGTATTAATTCTACATTGCTTTCTTTAGCGCAACCCCATAGTTGTATACCATACGTAAATACTGGCATAAGGACGGATTTGTAGAGCAGGATTTTGTTAGGAACTGACAGTGCGGAATGCCTTCATAGTAACCAGTTCATATTTTTGTAACGAATTTCCAATTCCTCTCGTTTCTTTTTGACATGGGCTTTCCAGAGAAGCTTTGCGTCTAAAGTGATACCAAGATATTTAACAGTGTTTTCGTACGGTACAATTTTGTTGTTTATGTACACTGGGTTGTGTAGTGAAGTCAATGTGAATGGATTTTGTTTCATTCAACTTGATCTTCCACTTTTTGGTCCAATCATAGAATTGATTGATTGCTGTTTGTACTTTACCACAGCTTCCTTGTGATTGGATCCTGTGGACATTATTGCGGTATCATCAGCAAAAGTAGCAATACTTGCATTTTCTAGTTCTGGTATGTCACATGTGTACAATAGGTACAGGACCGGGCCTAGAACACTTCCTTGTGGTACACCAGCTTTTATTTCCTCTAGTTCAGAATAAGCATTTTATTGCCTTACTCTAAAGACTCTACCAGTTATATATGATTCTAGTATGTCTGCGAACTGTTTTGGCAGCATAGTTCTTAGTTTATAAATCAATCCCTTGTGCCAAACTTTGTCAAAAGCCTGTGCTACATCTAAAAATACAGTGGTGCATACTTTCCTATCTTCAAGGGCTTTTTCAATTACTTGTATTAGTCTATGCACCTGATCTATCGCTGATTGTTTTTCTCTAAATCTAAATTGATAGTCTGGTATAATATTGCTATTTTCTATAATAGGTTTCAGTCTTTTTAAAAGTAGTTTCTAGAAAAGCTTTGACATCACTGGCAGCAAGGAGATAGGCCTGTATGATGATGCATCTTGAGGTGGTTTCCCTGATTTGGGGATCATGATCACTTCTGCAACTTTCCATTGGTCAGGAACATGCTTTAATCTAAAAGAAGCATTGAGAATTTTAGTTATCTACCAAGGCTTTTCTGGGTAGATTCTTCAGGATTTCCCCTGGGATAAGGTCATAACAAAAATAATGGAACCCACATTGTATTCGTGGATTTGATTTCAGGTTTGCACTTGGTGTTGTGCTCAGTGGCGTTGAATGACGCTGAAGGTGCCAAAGCGGCGTTCCACGCGATGTTGGACGTGGAGCCGCCCACATTCCACCAGGACATCACTATTGATGACGTAAGCGGTCCCTTTAACAAATTACGATCATAATATTAAGTTGAGTTTTACTAGAGCCACCAGGGATGCGTGGCGAGGGAGCGTAACACTAACCAATGACACATCGTAACCTAATAAAATGAAACAATATTATTCTTTAATTTCAAACTCGCAACGCATTCTTGATCAATGTTCACCCCTAGTGATCCCATGAACGCTAGACCTACGTCATTTCATAAAAGCTGATTTTTTTCTGTGAACGTGACCTTAAGAAGGTAAGGTAAGAACAATTGGAAATCTGGTAACGAAGGTGTGCTAAATAGCTGCCAAGTAACGTCATACTATAAAGTGATTTTTTGATATAACATAGGAGTTAATTGGTTGATTCACCTTTAAATATGTTAGATTGTGAGTGAACTGTGACAGAAAAAAAAGGGGAGGCTTATAACCAGCAATGGGTGATTCCAGGCTTATGTGATGATGATGAGTGAACTTACGTCATTTTATTAAATCTGAATTTCACGAATGCTGAAATTTCCCAACGGTTAATATTCTCGGGTATACTTCTGGGATTAATTTATGCAGAAACTAGTTTTTTGTTTTGGTGACCTTGACTAGTATTTGACAGTTGACTGGCAAATTTTTCTTATTCCTCAGGAGAACGACGCCTACGAATGTGTTGTCCGCGACGTTGTGCGCGGCGACCGCTTGTCGCGCTGGTCACGTCGCGGCGCCGCGCACGCAGAGCGCTGCCTGGCGCTCGCTGCCGCCGCCGCCGCCATGCAGCGCCCGGGCTCCAGGGGACCTGACTCGGGGTCAGTATAGCACCTGACAGTTGCCGCTTGGCGCGCACGCCGAGCAGGGTTACCCATTACCTTGGAATGACTGTGGCCAAGGCGAGATCAGTTCTTCAGCTCGTCGTTCGGTCTCGTTTGTCCGTATATTTTAATGAAATCATTAATCTGTCGTAGCGGCATGTCTTGGTGTGTGGAAGCACTCCGCGGCTACAGCGGCGGCGCAGCGGGCGCGCGGCTGGAGCTGGGCGGCGCGCTGGCAGCGCTGCGGTCGCTGCGGCCGCCCACAGGCACGTCCGCGCAGCGAGCGCTGCAGCGGCTGAAGGCGGTGGCACGCGCGCATCCCAATGACCGCGTGCTGCGCGCTGAGGCTAACACTGATGCTGCCTTTGTAGCTTACGCTGTGAGTGAGAATAATTTTGTTTTGCTTTTGCCATGTGTAAACGCAACTTATAGTTGTTACGTTTTCGCATGGATAGGGGTCACTGACTCACCTACATTTATCTACGCTCTTCCTTTCAAAACTACATTTATTGAGATCCTTATTTTTTACGTATGTATGGGAACTGGCCGGTACTGCCCTTTAAAAAAATTGCCAAAATCTAGTAATTTAGAAGTAGTTTAAAATACGATATTTATTAAATACCATTTCGAATTCCATTTCATACTCAAATAATCTCAAAAAACACTTTTGTTGAGTTTTCAAGCTAATTTAATTTGTCCATGTATTGTGCCCCAGCTCGGTAACTGGTCGGAAGCCCGCCAACTGAGTGAAGCGGCATCCCGCGACGACCCGTACTCGTGCGCCGCGCGCGTCACTAGCGCACTAGCTCACGCTCGCACGTCGGACGCGGGCCCGCTCGCCTGGCGCGACGCGGCCGACCAGCTGTCTGCGGCCACGCATCTCGACCCTGCGGACCTTATAGCTGCACATGATCTGGGTAATAAGCTGCGATCGGATGGACGACGAACTTAAATGACATCCAACCAGTATTAATAGTACGTTTCTATCGTTTCCATCACTATTGAAATGTGTGACTTCACAAGCGCATTGGCGAGCGCACGCACGTCAATCTCGGGCACGCACGCCCGGCAGTCAGGTTAGATTCATCTACTAAATACACAGGATTACCGTTTAACTATGACGGCGCTTGACGTAGTTACGCGGTGCGGGGGGGATGTAGTCACGTATCGCAAGAACGGGTGACAAGACCCGTCTTGCACCTCGCGGCTCCCCAGGCACCAATAAAATTGAGTTCTAAATTGTAATAATGTCTCCGTCAGCATTGGCTCTAGAGAGAAGTGGAGATGAGTCAGCGATGGGCGGTGCGTCGGCGAGGTGGTCGCTAGTGCGCAACGCGAGCGGCGCGGGCGCCACGCTGCGCGCGCTGGCGGGCGCCGGACTGGCGCGCGCACACCAGCACAGGCAGGACGCTGCTGCTGCCGACCACTGGTACTAATCTATACTAATATTATAAAGCGGAAGAATTTGTTTGTTTGTTTGTTTGGTTGAACGCGCTAATCTCAAGAACTACTGATTCGAATTGAAAAATTCTTTGTGTTGGATAGTCCATTTATCGAGGAAGGCTATAGGCTATATAACATCACGCTACAATCATTAGGAGCGGAGCAGGAATGAAAAATGTTGCAAAAACGGGGACGTTTTTTTCCTTTTGTTTTTATCTCTTATGTGACGCAGACGAAGTTGCGCGTGTCAGCTAGTAACTAATAAGAGACCAGGTTTATGAGGACTATGAAGTCGTCTCCTACAACGATCTGAACCTAACTTCGAGTGGCTAGTCACTAGCTTTAACAAAATAAGTATCAGTAATAGGGATGACGACAGTATCAAAAAATTACAAATCTATTTAGTCCGTCAGTTAGTTTATTGAAAAATAATGGACACGTATTTTTTGTTTTTGTAAATCAATGAATATTGACAAAGTTAAAACGCATCAAAACTTAGGAGTGGGGGCTTGTGACGTCAGAACTAGCTAAAAATTATACCTAGGCGGGACGTATTGGGAATTTTATAAACATCATATCTTCGTCATTTTTTATTTACGTAACAAAAGAAAAAATACGGGTCAAATATTTTTTTAATAATCTACCTGACGGACTAATTAGATTTTTGTTTGTCGTCTTCTTATTAACGAATGACCATCAGGCTCCTGTCTCAACGCCGAGAAGAAAGCAGCTCGCTATAGACCATTTTCTCGCTTAAGGACCGTACGAAAGTTTAAAGGTTGTAGCGTCGCCACCAAAAGCGCTATAGCAACTTATTAAATAAATACTCGCGCCGCGCCGTCTATGGCACAAATAAAGAACTAACATCAAAAATCTTAACCGCGTGATTACAGTTATCCGCGACTTAAGTTTATGTTCACCAAAAAGATGACTCTCTGATTATCTAAAAACAGCTGCTTAAAACTAATTTTTGTATGGGAACATGTCACAGTGACATCTGTTTTTAGATAATCAGACTGTTATTTTTTCGGTGAGCATGGACCTCAAGACTATATAAAAAAACCGAAAACAACTGTGGGGTAATAGTCTACCAGCCACAATACCCCTTAGGTCAGAGGATCCTTCCCTATGGAGTATTGAGGAATTCGACACACTATACTTCATACTCTTATAAGGTCCCATGTCTGTGAAAGAGACAGATTTATTAAAACTTGATCGCTGACTGTTCACTTCTTCGACGATAACTCTGTATATACAGAGTGTAAACAACCTCCACTTAAGTGGCAGTGGGCAGGGCATATTGCTCGCAGAACGGATGGCTGATGGGACCGAAAAGTTCTGGAATGGCGACCGCGAACCGAAGACGATGCGTTGGAAGACCTCCCACTAGGTGGACCGATGATTCGACCTGGTGAAGGTTGCGGGAATCCGTTGGATGCGAGTCGCACGGGACCGGTCAATGTGGCGACACTTGGAGCAGGCCTATGTCCAGCAGTGGACGTCTTTCGGCTGAAATGATGATGATGATGAAACAACCTCATCATGAAGCCGTTAACCAAGCATTCTGTACATCAAACCAAGTGACTTGGTTTGATGTACAGAATTATGCTTGGCTGCTGGGAAACGACTTTTTCTTTTGCGGTGAAAAGTCATGTTTTGTGGTGGAAACTCAATGTAATGCATTTAAAATATTGTGCTGATAGATGGATTGGATAGTTTTAAGTAAAAATCTTACAGTAAAACTTGTTATTAAAAAAAAAACTGTCAAAAAGTTGGAACTTTGACTCTCAATATCTCCGTAACTAGAACTTTCCCAGGTATGGTGTAGAACAAAAAAAAAATGCCTTTCGGCTTCGTTAAGAGGTGTTTTGCTCCCTTTATTCTCTCTGTATAATTATGTTGTTATTATGTATAATAATTTATTTATTTTTCAAGTAATAACGACTCATTAGTAATTTAGTCGTGTAGTCACTTTTCGCTAATCGCTCGCGGCGGAACATGCCTTATTCGATAAATTCGTGACCATAGGTCTCTCTTATAGTTTTTCTTTAAATTTTAGGTACAGCCTCATTGGTAACTGGGACGCGGGAGTGACATGTGCGTTAGCGCATCTACATAGCGAGATGGGTGACACGCAAACTGCCAAACATCATTATCAAGACGTAAGCAAACATTATGTTTAATAACACCTGATTACTCGAACGAAAATCAGATGAACTGCTTTGATTAGAATTTTCGTTCTAGAGACCGGGCTTTGAAAGCCTATTGCTGTCCACTGCTGGTCTTAAGACTCCTAAATTACAACAAAGTACATAATTCGCCGCCCTTCGCAGCCAGTCAGTGCCAGCCGCCCGCATTTCCCGATACAATTTTACTTTTTATTTTTAATTTTGATTGAAAGTTAACGTAATTCGTTTAAAATAGATATCAGAAGTCAATGACATCCTGCATTTGCGCACTAGACTGAATGCGCAGTTCCAAGAAACAAGGTGTTCTAAACAATTTAAGTGGAACTCATCGCTTATTCATAAAGTAAAATGATGTACGGAGCTAGAACGTAGTACTCATCAATGACGACTATAGTAGAACGTCCTCTTTGTTGAATACAGAAAAACGATCGCGTCGTATGTAAAAATCCGGCCAAGTGCGAAATGGAGCTCACGAAGGGTTCCGTAACATTAGACACAAAACTGCTAAAATTTCACGTTTGTTGTATGGGAGTCCCCCAAATATGAATTTTATTCTGTTTTTAGTATTTGTTGTTTTGTACATTTTACAATGTAACTTGTGGATTAAACTGTAAACCAAATAGCTTGTTCGACCGTACTTTACCGGTTTTTTCTGCCTCACTCACGCACTATCGATAAAATGTAGGCACTGGAGTCATGTGATTACAGTTGATAAGACATAATTATACCTAGGTATCTATGATGGTGCAAAAATAATAACCGATTCGGAAGATGCTTTCATTTATCAAATGGCTGTCTGAAAATCCTTTACACACAGAAAGTAAACTGGCAACTTATCAACATACAGTAAAATTTCACCTATGTTGTATTAATTTCCATATCTGTCAGTAGGCTAGTTTCCGCCATCAATAAATTGCAAATCTTTTGAGTCCGTCAGTTAGAGTATTGTAAATCAATGAATATTGACAAAGAAAAAACGCGTCAGCATTCGGGAGTTACGTCAAAACGCACAAAAAAATTATACCACGGCGTGACGTATTGAGAATTTGAAAAGCGTCGGACCGTCAGTTGACAAGCCCATTGTTAATCTACACTAATCTACACTAATATTATAAAGAGGAAAACTTTGTTTGTTTGGTTGTAATGAATAGGCTTAAAAACTACTGGACCGTTTTTAAAAATTCTTCCACCATTCGAAAGCTACATTATCCACGAGTAACATAGGATATATTTTATCCCCGTACTCCCACGGGAACGGGAATTACGCGTGTGAAACCGCGTGACGTCCGCTAGTATTTATATACAGGGTGTAAACCACCTCATCACAATGCCGTAAACCAAGCATTCTGTACGTCAAACTACGTAACTTTACGCAAAAAAATTTGCTGGGAAACAACTTTTTTTTTGAGGTTATAAATCATGGTTTGTGGTAGAACTCAATGTAACGCACTTAAAACATTGTGCTGATGGATTGATTGAATAGTACGGAGGTCGTCGTCGTCGTGTTAAAAGATAAAACCTTACTAAAAAAAGTTGTATTTAAAAAAAAATGACAAAAAGTTGGAACTTTGACCCCCCATATCTCTGTAACTAGAAGATTCCCAGGTATGGTGTAGAACAAAAAAAATATCGCAATGATGGGGAGAACAAGTGCTTTTCGGCTTCGTCAAGAGGTGTTTTACAACCTTTAAATAGGTAAAGACTATTCGATCTATTGTTACTTTATGTTATATTTGATGCAGGTGGAAGCAGTATGGCCTTGTGAGCTATCGGCGCTGGAATGGCTGGCCAGCGAGGCGCAGCCCGATGAAGCAGTGCAGTATTACCGCCGCGCAGCGAGACTGCAGCCTAGCAATGTATGTACCATCACCTGCCCGGTTAGTGCAGGTGTATCTAGAATAGATGTGTCGTCTGCCTATAGCCAGTTCCCTACTATATGTATTGAGGCCAGCTTCCAGTCTACCCTTGCTGAATAACAGTGCGTTACGTAAAGGCCGTAGAGCGACTGCTGTCTGCTAAGCTGACCTCCGCAAGTCAGTAACTGGGTAAAACGATACTCCTTGGTAAGACTGGTTACTTACAGGGTTTGGTTGATTTACGGGCTTCTGACTGCTGTAATCCGTTTACATACCGTACGTAACTACGATGTATCTAGTTCGTTAAAATGTATTTAACTGATTGGCAAGTTAAGTGTGACTTGTTGTTGTTATTGAAAAAAAATACACATAGTTACAAGACTTTCGAATGCAAAGCTGTAAGCTGCTTTCGATTTTTTGACGGCATGAAAAGCCAAGTCAGAGGCACTAACCACACGATAAAAAAAAACTGCAAATGTAAGTAGACTTCCATTAAACAACTGGCGCCACTGCGCTCTAATCGCGAAGTTACCTAAGTATACAGAAATTTCTGTATTTGGCATGCTCTACGGAATACGTGGCAAAGGTTTGTATGACAATGTGCCTTTACCCTGTATACTGTTTCTGATTATCTACACATAATTATCTTAACACTCACGGAGATTGATAAACCATGAAAAACAATGACTTCGTATAATCATTAGATAAAAAGCCTTTAGTCTTTTTTTTTCGCATGGGAAATCATCAAATGACTCCTCTTGCTCTAGGCGGAGCGGATGGGAGTGTCAGACTTTTACTGACTAAACCTCATCCATGTTCCTTCTTAGCCCTTTGTGTACCAGAGCCGCGGTATCTCTTTGAGCAGTCCCGCAGCCCCGACAAGAGGTGGATGTTTCCGGCACAAATATTCTCTTCAATTACATACATATGTGGCCAAAGAACTCCAGTTCGATCCTAACCACGATGCGCCATTTAATACAATTTCTATAAATAAACTTGAGTAAAGTAACACAACTAAATTACAAATGAATACAAAAACAGCAGTTGGTATTCTATTTATCCGTTATCGTAGAACATTCCATTTTCAGAATTATTGTGCGTCAATCTGATTTATTGTGACAATGTAATATTATAATGTATTAAAACAAAGATATGTATCTTACTTTTCGACCTTATGTTATTGAAAACAATGTTACTGTTATTTTAGTACAGCTCCATGTTGTTTTTTTAACTTTGCCCCACTGGGAACTTTTCCTACTCTTTTAAAAAAAGAACTTCTTTTCATTGAACTTATATTGTCACTTACGGGATATCTTAAACCGTGAAAGCCTAAAACAGTGTTTCTTTTCATTGTTCAATGATCACGACCCCAATGATCTTTTTAAACCTGTCAGATACTTATTCGCTACCTCTTTTTAACCGACTTCTGAAAAGACATTCAGACGAATTGATAACCTATCAATTCGTCTGAATTTCTTTTTTTAGAATCTTTCGCTTGCTCGGTCATCAAAATTGACCACGCGATTAAAAAGCAACTTTGCACTTTGGACTGTTGTATGACAAATAACTACCTATTTTCACTTTCTTGTGTTTTTGAAGCCGGTTTTATTTTTTGCAAAAAATATTTTTTTGGTAAAAATAAAATACCAAGCAACAATTGCCCAGGTTCTTATGACCGTTTGCGCTTAATTTTTTTGCTATCCTTCATCAGCAAAACCATTCTAGAATAAGATACTAAGTATTTTAACTGTATTTCAGCAACTTATAAATAAAATAAGAACTATTTTGTCGTATAATAGCCACAATGGGGTCTGCTAATGGGAGCATGCCTGCGAGCCAACGGGCGGTATCAGGAAGCACTTTCATTGTACAAGAAGATGAACGCGCGGTTCCCTGACAACGTGCAGTGTTAGTATAGTTTGATACATCTTTATATATGATAACTTGATTAGGGAGTCAATATAGTAAAATATTTGCTTATAATAAGATTTTTTTTTTCTCAAGACACTGATTGATAATTGGACACTGATTTAAACAAAAGTTATGAGGAAAACAAGTTTTCTATAGAAATTTTAAATTCCTCATAATCGCGTCTTTATATTATTGTCCTTTCAAAATAAATATTTGGGAACATAGATATTCTGTTATCCAATTGAAATAATACCTTAAGAATATGTTTGATATACAAATTATTTTGGTATTACGTTTGTATGAAGTTCGCTTGCTCCGTCGGCCCCTTAAGATATCGTAAATGATTTTCTCCCTTCGGTAACGATAAGTAAAACCGCCATAGATAGTGACTGTTACAAACATTTTGTATTTACAAGTTGTAAACGGACCCTGTACGAAATCAACCAACCATTCGGTACATCAAACGTTAAAGATATTGCTGGGAAACAACTTTTGGGGTGAAAAAAGCCAGTCTTAAAAAAAAATTTAAAATGTTGGATTTTTTGAGGTATGGAACCAAAAAATATCGCAATGACGGGGAGAACAAGTACCTTTCGACTTCATTAAGGGTAATTTTACACCCATTATTATTTACGCCTGTAAGTGGATGTAAATGTGCGGAATAAATAATAATCGATGACTGTATAATCTCCCAGGTTTGAAGTTGATAGTGAAGCTTTGCGGAGACCAAGGGCTGTCGGAAACGACCTCGTGGACCAGGGAACTGCAACGAGCACAAGCCAGGGCTAAGCAGAAGGAACAACAAGGTCAGTTGTTGACACTGCTTCGTCTATTAAGATGGCAGATTAACCTATCTATTATAGCTTACCAATATGGTTTGTTTTTACTTATGGTAATTTTGTATCAAAAACTCTTCTGTCTTTATTTTCTTTTTAAGACCTTGAAAGAGCTCGATTCAAAATATTTTAAAATATTAGAATTATCTACGACGGAATTTTACTACGCACTCTTGTTTGTGTCAATGAGCAATTTTAATGCGCATGTTGTATATCGACCGACAAGCATCGCAATAACTCTTATCTAAGAAATTAGATCAAGTCAATGCAGTAAATAACGGTGAGCTCCAAAATTGTAGTGTTTATTTTGTTTCAGTATCGGTTACGTCAGCCGGAAGTGCTTCGTCCGGCGCCAGTCGGTCACCCATCGATCAATTAAGAGGTCAACAATACGAAATCCAATAAACCAATTACTACAAAATATTGCATAAGCCTTCGACCGCGACACCGTTATTTATTTTCATTTTTATCGGAGTTATCTTTACAAATAGGTTAAATTACGGAAATTCCAGAAAAAAAATCTTATCACTATAGATTTGTTTCTTTTTAATCGTTTGCAATATCAACTTTGTGCCTTCAACAGGTAGCACTACGTCGATATTAAAATAGATGATTCACGGGACTATTCTAAAGTTATGATACACACCTGTTTTGAAAATAAGTTCTTGAGAACTCATTCATGATTCACGCGTAGGTATGTTTTCAAAGGTTGATGTTGTTAATGTTGAGTCGTTGACGCAAAAAAACCGCCCGCGCATCATCGCTTTGTCAATTACCAGCTTCTTCGTACAACGCCATAATGCACGTACATTCGCGTAATCGTAGCTTCATGAATGTTTAATGAAAGGGGAAATGTAGATGTGACGTTTGTGTGTGTACAGGCGGCAGTCGCGTGGACAGCGCGCCCGTGGCCCCCGGTGCGGGCTCGCGACGCTCCAGCGCCGGCGGCCGGGCCGACAGCGGCCACACTAGACCATACGCGTAACTTAATTGTAGTCCTAATATTTTTGCACATGCTAATTTTTTATACATTTCTAACATTTGCATCAGCAGCTTCCTGAACTATGCATTTTAAAAACTGTAGAAACATGTTTTTTACTTTAGGATGGGAAATCATCAAATGACTTCTCCCACTCTGGGCGGAGCGGGAGGGAGTGTCAGACTTTTACTGACTAAAAACCATCCATGTTCCTTCCTCGCCCTTTATGTTCCGGGGCCGCGGTATCTCTTTCGAATAGGCCCGCAACATTAAAGTTGCATTGAGAGCTTATCACTTTAATTGAGTTTGGCCTGTATATTGGTACAAAATAAGCCGTTCCTTGGTGAAAGTTGTGTGAGAACGACGCTGTCACCTCATTAACACTATTGCGCACCAGACGTTAATACTAAAAAAAAACTCAGACTGTGGCGCCGCGGGGTCAATCGTCTGAATATTTATTGGGTTGATTCCTTAATCAATTCAATCCATTTAATGCGTACATAACGTTTAGTAAAAGGTACTTAATCATTTTTCACAACTTTCCTGGATCACTTGATGCGCTATCAAAATGCGAAAATATACATGCGAATATACCTACACTAAAAAGAGGTCAAAAATACCTACACTAAAATCCAAACTTGCACAAAACTAAATGCTATTTACTTACTCGAATCACCGATGTTTAGAAGAGTGAGAGTTTTAAATCGATTAGTAGGGCAAAGTGGACCCAAACACCAATTTAAGCATTCCACTTTGTCACAGTGCCAGTGGCGAAACAAATCGATGGAGCAAAGTGAAATAATTCCTATTCTTTCGTATACAGGTATTCGTCTTCGCCAAATCAGGACGGTTTGCAACCAGTCAGCAGGTCCATAAACCGCTCGGAGACCAAGAAGAAACATATCGATGAATTTTACGATGATCTGCCTCTACCACCAGAATAAATATAGGTACACTTGATGTAATTTATACTTTCATTCATAGTTTTTGGTAATAAATTGCAATTTGTACGGATAACTTTGTTCTTTTTATTTAGTCTAGACTTTAGTTTAGACTCTCCTTAATCCTCCTCCGTGATATTATGTATGTACTAACAAAAAGTTTATAAAGGGTGGAATATTTTCAATGCCACCTGGAGCATACCTTGAGAGAGAGAACCTATTCATGGTTTTCATTTGATTTGATATCCTGTACTTTTTATTCCAATGGACCTATCCATTCATCCAAAAGTACAGGATATTAGTTTTTGGAAATTTAGCCAGTTCGATTCACGAGTGTGAGAATTTAAAAAAAATCTGTGACAGCAGATTTGTTTATTTAATTTTAAAGAAATAAACGAATGATTCCTAAGAGTAAAACTTGCTATCTCCAGTATTTGGAGTACTTTACCTCCAGATGGCATTGAAAAGTTTCATCCTGTGTGTAATATCAACTATCTGATGTCCACGACACAAGCCTCGTTGCTTAGTGTGGCACTGGATGGAGCTGTGTGTAATGTCCAGCGATATTTAAGTACTCAGGTATGTACTTCACAGTCTTCAGTTCGCATTAAGGTTGCTGTTTGATTTAACAAGCCTGTAATAGTAAAAAATGATCAATCTGGTAATGATAAAGTTGTTTTTGGGTTGTTTCGGTCGAAGGTTAATTAACAGTACGGAGAGAGTTTTTAAGTCTCTCCTTCCCTGTTTTATAATAATATCTACTCCATCGCATTGATATGTTTTAAAATCCAACCTAATTGCTCATATCCAACTCATGCAATGGCGAACTTCGATTTGATAAACACACATTCAAACTTAAACAATACACGTAAGGTCTTTTTTGCTATTTCGCATTTTTGGGCTATATTTTGTTGACTGGATATTGTGCTTCCTTGGTTGCTAATTTCTTATGGGGTCAAAGATAAGCGATAGAAGTATTTAATTATTACTTATCGTATGAAATAACAAAAACTTGTTGTTTAAATGCACAGGGATAATCTGCAATCGTGATCGATAAGTTGTGTACCACTTCCAACTACCAAAACCGTATTGACTTTATGATAGTGACGTCACTAATAATGATTGTGTAAGTAACGGATTACGAAAATAGATAACCATCTTTACCTTGGGGTAGGTGAAGAATACTTTTTTAAAGAAGTAGCGACGCGTCGCGTGGCTAACTTCAATCTGACAGTCATAAACACTAAACTATTGAGGGTTCGAACTAAACTACGAAAGTCATAAAATTGTCCTTTCAAAAAAAATGTTGTAAACTAAAAAACCGGTTAAAAAAAACAAGAAAAAACATACTTACAAAAATGTATAGTTACATTCACGTCAAACACATAACCCTCTTGGTTTTCGCCGCAGTCGGGTAAAAAGATTTAAGGTTGATTTTGAAAACTGACGGAGGTGTAATGAACTTGAGTGTAGGCAACATCCTACTCAGAGAATAGAAGAGAATCACACGATACGTTCTGCTAGATATGTGATGAATGGAAATTTAGGGATCCGCGTTAAAATATCAAAGCATCATTAGGCTTAGTTAGTACTTGGAACTACGCTGAGCTTTTAAAGTGCCCTAATGCATAATTAGGTGAAATACGGGATTATTCTTTTCCGTCAAGATTATCATCTGCCTTGACTGTTCCCTATTATGTTGAGATCAGCTTCCATTAACGCATGCAGCTAAATTGTAACTGTTTTTTTCATGGAGTGAACTGACCCCTATAACCCAGTAAGTATCTAGGTACTGGGTAAAACGATACCCCTGGCCTTGGTAAGACTGTTTAACTTTTAGGCCACTGACTTGTAACGACTGTCGATATTTTCTATTCCAGACGTGCGATTTTCAATCTGTTTTCAGTGTTTTCAGACTTAACTAGGCCACCGCCTACGTATTGACCATAACGCGCGCACTTTACACGCGCGTCTGGACTTCATCCCTTATTTTCGGAGAAAATCCTCAAAATTAATTGTTTTTCCAAATTTTCCCTCACATTTTAAATTAGATTATAGTTGTAATAGTGCTCACCCTTCTTCCCTGAATTCTGGTCCGCGTTCAGTGTCCCGGTCTCCAGGTAGTGGGGTGAAAATCCAAATTTTTTCTTTCGAAAACTGGTTTTTTGACCAAAACTCAAAATTTTTGTTCGGCACATAACAAGTTTTATTCCGTAATTCGCTAGCCCGCGCGGAGACGCGTCTCTGGACACCTCGCCCGCGCCCCTAGCCCGAATAAAACATACATTTTTCTAAAAAACAGTTATTTTCATACATTTCTCTAAGTACCAAAATCCACCTAAGGGAACCAGTCAAAAACGAAAACGTCGATATTTTCTATTCCAGACGTGCGATTTTCAATCTGTTTTCAGTGTTTTCAGACTTAACTAGGCCACCGCCTACGTATTGACCATAACGCGCGCACTTTACACGCGCGTCTAGACTTCATCCCTTATTTTCGGAGAAAATCCTCAAAATTAATTGTTTTTCCAAATTTTCCCTCACATTTTAAATTAGATTATAGTTGTAATAGTGCTCACCCTTCTTCCCTGAATTCTGGTCCGCGTTCAGTGTCCCGGTCTCCAGGTAGTGGGGTGAAAATCCAAATTTTTTCTTTCGAAAACTGGTTTTTTGACCAAAACTCAAAATTTTTGTTCGGCACATAACAAGTTTTATTCCGTAATTCGCTAGCCCGCGCGGAGACGCGTCTCTGGACACCTCGCCCGCGCCCCTAGCCCGAATAAAACATACATTTTTCTAAAAAACAGTTATTTTCATACATTTCTCTAAGTACCAAAATCCACCTAAGGGAACCAGTCAAAAACGAAAACGTCGATATTTTCTATTCCAGACGTGCGATTTTCAATCTGTTTTCAGTGTTTTCAGACTTAACTAGGCCACCGCCTACGTATTGACCATAACGCGCGCACTTTACACGCGCGTCTGGACTTCATCCCTTATTTTCGGAGAAAATCCTCAAAATTAATTGTTTTTCCAAATTTTCCCTCACATTTTAAATTAGATTATAGTTGTAATAGTGCTCACCCTTCTTCCCTGAATTCTGGTCCGCGTTCAGTGTCCCGGTCTCCAGGTAGTGGGGTGAAAATCCAAATTTTTTCTTTCGAAAACTGGTTTTTTGACCAAAACTCAAAATTTTTGTTCGGCACATAACAAGTTTTATTCCGTAATTCGCTAGCCCGCGCGGAGACGCGTCTCTGGACACCTCGCCCGCGCCCCTAGCCCGAATAAAACATACATTTTTCTAAAAAACAGTTATTTTCATACATTTCTCTAAGTACCAAAATCCACCTAAGGGAACCAGTCAAAAACGAAAACGTCGATATTTTCTATTCCAGACGTGCGATTTTCAATCTGTTTTCAGTGTTTTCAGACTTAACTAGGCCACCGCCTACGTATTGACCATAACGCGCGCACTTTACACGCGCGTCTAGACTTCATCCCTTATTTTCGGAGAAAATCCTCAAAATTAATTGTTTTTCCAAATTTTCCCTCACATTTTAAATTAGATTATAGTTGTAATAGTGCTCACCCTTCTTCCCTGAATTCTGGTCCGCGTTCAGTGTCCCGGTCTCCAGGTAGTGGGGTGAAAATCCAAATTTTTTCTTTCGAAAACTGGTTTTTTGACCAAAACTCAAAATTTTTGTTCGGCACATAACAAGTTTTATTCCGTAATTCGCTAGCCCGCGCGGAGACGCGTCTCTGGACACCTCGCCCGCGCCCCTAGCCCGAATAAAACATACATTTTTCTAAAAAACAGTTATTTTCATACATTTCTCTAAGTACCAAAATCCACCTAAGGGAACCAGTCAAAAACGAAAACGTCGATATTTTCTATTCCAGACGTGCGATTTTCAATCTGTTTTCAGTGTTTTCAGACTTAACTAGGCCACCGCCTACGTATTGACCATAACGCGCGCACTTTACACGCGCGTCTGGACTTCATCCCTTATTTTCGGAGAAAATCCTCAAAATTAATTGTTTTTCCAAATTTTCCCTCACATTTTAAATTAGATTATAGTTGTAATAGTGCTCACCCTTCTTCCCTGAATTCTGGTCCGCGTTCAGTGTCCCGGTCTCCAGGTAGTGGGGTGAAAATCCAAATTTTTTCTTTCGAAAACTGGTTTTTTGACCAAAACTCAAAATTTTTGTTCGGCACATAACAAGTTTTATTCCGTAATTCGCTAGCCCGCGCGGAGACGCGTCTCTGGACACCTCGCCCGCGCCCCTAGCCCGAATAAAACATACATTTTTCTAAAAAACAGTTATTTTCATACATTTCTCTAAGTACCAAAATCCACCTAAGGGAACCAGTCAAAAACGAAAACGAGAAACGGAGACGCGTCTCTGGACACCTCGCACGCGCCCCTAGCTCGAAAAAAATTTTGCCCACCCACCCGCCCTCTGGTATATAGGAAGGTAGACGTGGGATTTTCGACAAAATTTTTTCATTCCAAATTTATTTTCCTTTGTATATTTTAGGCCTGTACATAGGATTTCTCAAGGGAAAGCTTAGTTTTAACCATTTTGACCTAGTATAATAATTTGTTTTTAAGATATTTTAAATTTTAACTTTAGTTAGTAATTTTATGTGACAGTTGTCTATGTCAGCAGGCGACTACAATTATTTGACTTGTTTTATATATATATAGTTGATTGTGTTAATTTTTTACTTACTGTGTTCCCCCCTTTACAGGGACACAGTTAAGTCCAGTGTCCTCTTACAAACTTCTCTTCCCGAGCGGCTATTATTGACCGTGCCCCCACTTTACAGGGGTACGTTTTAAGTTTTATTTTTATTAGAAGCGCTCGAGAGCAATATGTTCCGCACCCCATCCGCTACCTTAAGGACGTCAGGCTCCAGGAGCTCGACGCGATCGCCGGAGAAAGCGGGACCCTCTTTTGCTGACGCGAGGAGGAGAATCTCCTTCGGAGACAACACTCCTTCCGCCTCGCGGGGGAACCCTGCCACTCCGGAGATGCACCGAGCTCCTGTAGAGACTTCAGCGCCGCTCAGGAAGCCTGAGGCAAAGCATCGCAGTCGCACTGAGGAGGCGAGAGCCTGCCTGAACAAGGCTAAGGTCAACTTGGGCAACTCTCGCAACCTCAAGGCCGAAATAAAAACTGCGGTGCTCGAAGCCATAAACAGGCTTTATGAGCTGGTGAAGGAGTCTGAGCGAGACAAGGCTCCTGCCGCACCTGTCGCCATACCGGAACCCGCGCCAACTGCCGAACCTGGTCCCCAGTCCAATCCGGAGATTCTTGCTAGCCAGACTGAGCTCGTCAGGACGATGCAGGAACATATTACCCTAATAAAGGAGAACTCCGACGAGCTGGTCAAGCTGCGAGACAGTCTGGCTAGCAGGGAATGTGTTGGCGAGACAACTTACGCTAATGTTGCAGCCGTGACGAAGAGCCACACCAGGGCACAGGCCCTGGAGCGATCCACGCTGCACTCCGTAGTTGTCTCCTCAACGCAGGAGACGGATACGGGGGACGAGATTCTGGAGAGAGTCAGGAAGGCGGTCGACGCGAAGGACGGCTGGGTGCGAGTGGAAAAGGTGCGGAAAGCAAAGGATCAGAAAATAATAATGGGGTGCGAGACAAAGGAGGAGAGGTCGAGGCTTAAGCAGCGACTGAGGACGGCTGGAGAAAACCTGGTCGTCGAGGAAGTGGCGAACCGGGACCCACTTCTGGTTCTTAAGGACGTGTTGTCAGTACACAGTGACGACGAAGTGTTAAAAGCCCTTAAGAACCAGAACCGGGAGATTTTCCACGACCTCGGCGACGAGGACAAAAGAATGTCTATCAAGTATCGGAAAAAGACACGAAATCCGCATGCTAACAGCATTGTGTTGAGTGTATCCCCCACGATCTGGAGGCGGGCACTCGAAGGAGGCAAGCTTCGGATTGACCTCCAGAGAGTGCGCGTCGAAGACCAGACGCCTCTGGTGCAGTGCACGCGCTGCCTAGCATATGGTCACGGCAAGCGTCTTTGCACGGAGCCGGCCGACCTATGCAGCCACTGCGGCGGCCCACACGTTAGGGTGGACTGCCCAGAAAAGCACATCGGCGAGGCAATGGCGTGCGTGAACTGCACCAGGGCCAAACTGGGGGAGCACAAGCACAATGCTTTTAGCAGCGACTGTCCGATACGGAAGAAGTGGGACGCATTCGCGAGAGAAGCAATAGCTTATTGCTAAAGTTCCCGGTGCGTCCACTTCCAAGTACGCAGATAGCATTATCATTTTGGCACAGCCAGAGAGGAAACGAATGAAAGGTAACTTGAGTCGTTTTCTGTGGAAACTGGCTCAAGTTATCCGGAAAATGAATTCGCCCGTAACGAAACCATCGGGAAGTGTCAAAATGGTAATAAAAACCTGGAAGCATTATGTTGATTTGGCAATAAAACTTTGTGATACTAGTAGACATAATAATTGCAAGTTAGTAGGATAATGTTTTATGATATTTAAATATATAGTAAATATATAGTTTAGATATTATAGATATTAAAAAAATAGGTATTAATACAACATAATAATGAATTAGGGAAAGTAACTAAAATCAAGCAAAGAATTAAATATAACGTAAAAATTAATAGTTTGTGTTAAAGTAATAAATAAAAATCCAAAATATGTAGAAACAGTAATTTCGAAATAAATAGCAAGTATACAAAGTAATATTATTCAGGCAAAATGTAGCGTACCAATAAAGACTTCTAATCTTCGACATTATATCAGCACGCAAGCCAAAAAGTCAGATCTAAAGGGCTCTGATCCTCATGTCAGAGGGACACTGGCTAGGCAGGAGTGGTTTTTAGCCGGTTCGAGTCCGGCACTACCTCGACTGTCCCACAAGAGAAATTCCTGTGGGATAGTCGAGGTGTCCGTGGGGATTTCCCACTCCTGCCCAAACAAAAAAAAAAAAAAAAAAAAAAAAAAAAAGACTTGTAACGACTGTCAAGGATCTACAAATGACAGCCGGGATCAACGGTCTAACGTGCTTTCCGAGGCACGGAGGAAACTCGATATGTAGGAATGGATGGTCATGTTTTCACGGACCAACCAAGGCAAGCGCGGTATAACCTGGAGATGGACCCGAGGCGCTGTTATTATTTAGCGTCGAGCTCCTCTCAATCAATGATACGGCCGCGAGTAACAAGGGCCCCTGATGTGTTAGACGAAAAAAAACACAAGATCACCTCACAACCTCAAATATTCTTCTTGATAGATGAAAATACAACTTTTTGCGCTCTACAGAAAGAAAATCATTTGTTTCATATTGATTTTCTCTTTGGAAGTCGCCGCACTGGGGTTTAAAGGGCCCACGAAAAATATGATACAGTGCTATTAGCTACTGTCTCAGACGAGAACTATTTTTTTCTCACGGTAGATAGTCGGATACACTAACCTCATCTAGTGTTTTATATGTTGAATTAAGTTTATGCAATGCATGTAATCCTAACAATATCTGTGGTATCAGATGTAACTGTCAGTGTCAGATATTAATGCACGTCAGTTTGATTGACACTTGACATAAGCTTCTAGCTGTCTTTTGATACATTATCTGTGCTCGTTCTTCTTGTCTTGAACCCCCTAGATGTAAGTGCGTGATTGTTATTCCGCTCTAATATTTTATATCAGTGTCTATAATATTATTGTAATTGCTGCTCTGTTTATGCTGAGTAATAAACTAGGCAATTGACTACCTAAAGTTGTTTCTATTCTATACTCCGAATTTCTGGACTGCACCGGATCCTTACACTGGCTGAAGCACCCACGTGCTAATCTTAGATCACTGCCTCTCTATTCTCCATCTATAACAGGCTATGGACCCAGTCACATATACATAAGGCCAATCTCGAAAACGTGGTTCTAAAGAAGATTTGGTGTTGGTGTTTTCTTCTTGACGTTCCGGCGTGTGTGCGTGCACGTACACGTGGTCGTCATGGAAGATAGGTTATCTGGAAATGGAGTCATGTTGCCTAGTGCCGGTGGAGCAATGTCCTCGCTCGGCGGAGGCATTCATATTGAAAAACTAGAAGGTGTCGGAAATTACAATACATGGAAGTTTCAAATGAAGATGGTTTTATCCCTTGAAGGGTTGTGGGATCGTATCGAAACTATCGTAAGTACTGCGGACAGTGAGACAGATTTATCGCGAGATCGACGAGCTCTGGCACGAATATGCCTTAGTGTGAAGGCGGCGTGCTACCAGCATGTGAGACACTGTAACACGGCAAAGGACGCATGGCAGCGGCTTGCTAATACCTTTGAGGACAAAGGTCTGTACAGGCGAGTGCTATTACTAAGACAGCTGCATCATACCGAATATGGACAATTTGCGTCAATGACAGAATACATCGATGGAATAATGACACGTGTTCAGCAGCTTGCGGATATTGGAAAAGTTATAGAAGATGCTGAGGTTGCGGAATTACTCCTCAGTGGCCTACCCCAGGAGTTCGACGCGCTAGTTTCTAACCTAGAAACAGCATGCATTACCAACGAGTTATCAAGTGAGCTGGTCCGTGCTAGACTTATTCAGGAAGAATTCAGGAAAAGTAACTTAAACAATAGTGAGACTGCTTACATGTCAAAAAGAAAAAGAGAACCATTCAAGAGTAAGATCATCTGTCACTATTGCAAGAAAACTGGACATATTAAGTCAAAGTGCTTCAAGATGAAGAGAGAAAAGGCAAATCCAGAAGATTCATCGCTTGTGGCTACAGCTTTCATGGTGAAATCTCAAGATAGTTGGTTGGTTGACTCTGGGTGTTCCGCTCACATGTGTAATGATAGAACTTTGTATAATGAGCTTAAAGACTGTAATAATGTTATCAGTATCGCAAACGATGAGAAGTTGGAGTGTTTAGGTAAAGGAACTATTCATATAAGAACTGGAAATGTGGTGAGAAAACTTTTAAATGTTTTATATGTGCCTAAACTTTCTCATAATTTATTGTCTGTCAGCTGTCTTACGCAGAAAGGTTACACTGTATTATTTAATGAACGGGGATGTTTTGTTCATGACAAGAGCATTAAAGCTTCTGGTAACCCAATATTGTGTGCTTTAAAGGTCAATGGTTTATTTATGGTTAAATTGGGGGTGTGTCAATCTAGTGGGTATTCGCAAGGTGTGCATTCTTCTCTCATGTGTGATAGACAAGAGACCCAGAGCGCACAGGTTGCTGCTCATGCTGTGCCTGTTGATATTTGGCACAAGAGGTTAGGTCACATTAGTATACAAGGTTTGTGTGCTTTGAAGAATGGTAGTGCAACTGGTGTTCTGTTTCAAACTGACAATGTACAGGTTTTGAAAGAATGTGTGCCATGTTTGGAGGGAAAGATGGCTGCCAAGCAGTTTCCGGTTGGAGAGGCAAGGCGAGCTACCCAGTCCCTCGAGTTGATTCATTCTGATGTTTGTGGACCGTTACCTGAGAGCAGCTGGAGTGGAGCGAAATACTTGGTAACATTTACTGATGACTACACCAGGAAGACCTTTGGATATTTAATGAAGCACAAGTCGGAGGTATTGTCTCATTTTATTACATTTAAAAATTTAGTTGAGAAGCAATTGGGGTTACCAGTAAAGATTTTGAGGTCTGATGGGGGTGGTGAATATTGTAATGATAAATTTTCTAAGTTTTTGAAACAGCAAGGAATTATTCACCAAACAACTGTACCATATTGTCCCAGCCAAAACGGCGTGAGTGAACGCCTAAATAGGACACTTTTGGAGAAGGTTCGGTGTATGCTGAGAGGTGCTGGTCTCTGTGGGCGATATTGGGGTGAGGCGGTCATGACAGCAATTTATCTAAAGAACAGGTGCCCCACTTCTGCTCTTTCAGGACTTACACCAGTAGAGGTCTGGACCGGATCTAAACCAGATCTTAGTCACCTCCATATATTCGGCTGTATGGCATACTCTCTGGTTCCCGAACAAAAACGTTGTAAGTTAGACCCAAAAAGCAAAAGGTATGTTTTTTGTTGGGTATTCTGAAACTTCAAAAGGTTATAGGTTGTTGGACCCATCAGTTCCTACTAAAGTAATTTTGTCCAGAACTGTGGCATTTATTGAAAATAAATTTTATAAAGATTTTCATGACATGGATAATACTAACAATGAATGTATTTATTATGAATTGACTAGTGAAATGGATAATTTGAATTTTAATGATAATTTAGAGGATCAATCGAGTAAAAGTCTCTGTGATAATAATGTTAGTAATTCTAATTCCATTAATGATGATGCTATTAATTCTAGTCAAGGTATTAGTTCCAATGAACAGTCTGTATCTAAAGAAATTACAGGTGGCATTACGGTTTTTTCAGAATCTGATGAGGAGTACTGCACTGGTAGCGAGGACGAGGATGTCCCTGCTGTGTCCCCAACGTGTGGAGCCCGCGAGCAGCGTGTGACGTCACCTCAAAACTCTCCAGCTGTGAGACAGCGTCCCATGCGTAGTACTAGGCCACCGGTAAAGTACAATGACTATGAAACAGATTTTTCTTTGATTGCACAAGGTATTCCATTTGTCGAACCTCAATCGTATGAGGAAGCTGTAAGTTCTCCTGATAGGAATGAATGGCAGGCTGCAATGCGAAGTGAATATGAATCTCTGATTTCTAACAATGTATGGAGGTTAGTTGATAGGCCATCTAATGAAAATGTTGTTAAATGTAAATGGATTTATAAAGCTAAATATGATGCTAATGGTAATTTTGATAAATTCAAAGCACGTTTGGTTGCCAGGGGTTTTACACAAGTAAAAGGGTTAGATTATAACGATACTTTTTCCCCTGTAGTTCGTCACAGTACCATGAGAATATTATTTTCATTGGCTACTGAATTAAATCTTAATATTGATCATATTGATGTAGAAACTGCATTTTTAAATGGTGACCTTCAAGAAACTATTTATATGGAACAGCCTCCTGGCTTTAGTGATAATAATTGTAAAGATAAGGTTTGTTTTCTGTTAAAAGGTATATATGGCCTCAAACAGGCAAGTAGAATTTGGAATCAAAAAGTACATAATTTGTTGTCAAGTAATGGATTTATACAAAGCAAATGTGAACCTTGTGTGTACATAAAAAGATGTGATAAACATATAACTGTAATAGCTTTATATGTGGATGACTTTTATGTATTTTACAGTACTGAGTGTAATGAAATCTTTGCTTTGCTTGAAGAAAATTTCAATGTTAAAAACTTGGGAAGTTTGAAAAATTGTTTGGGAATTAATATTGTGAGAGATAAAGCAAAGGGAATAATGAAAATAAATCAGTCTGAGTACATAAAAAGATTGTTAAAACGCTTTGGTATGGAAAATTGTAAAGTTGTAAAAACTCCTATGCCTACCAACTGTAAGCTGGTTAAGGGTGACACTAGCTTAAGTGATGAGCAGTATAATTATAGGCAGCTCATGGGATGTCTTATGTATTTATCTGTGTGTACTAGACCAGACATCTCATTTGCCTGTAGTCAGTTAAGCCAGTTTAACAACTGTTTTGATATAACTCATTGGCAAGCAGCTAAAAGGATTTTGCGATATTTAGCAGGTACAATTAACTATTCTTTATATTTTTATAAAGGGGGAAAATTGAATTTGACTGCTTTTGCGGACTCTGACTGGGCCAATGATCCCAATGATAGAAGGTCATACACAGGGTTTGTTGTAAAACTGGGGAACAATGTTATTAATTGGGAGTCACGTAAACAACGTTGTGTAGCGCTATCTAGTACTGAAGCCGAATATTTAGCAATAACAGATGTGTGTAAAGATATTTGCTTTATTAGGAATTTTATGTATGAGGTCATGCTTAAAGAATGTAAGGTAACAATTTATAACGATAATCAGTCAGCTCAGAGATTGTTACAAGTTACAGAATATTGTCACAAACGTACTAAGCATATAGACATAAGGTATCATTTTGTAAAAGATTTTGTTAAAAATGACAATGTGACAATGAATTATTTGCAGACCGATTGTATGATAGCAGATGTTCTTACAAAGCCACTAGGTGCTGTGAAACATAATAAGTTTGTAAATGATATGAATGTTAAAGTCTGACAAAGTTAATGTATGCAAGTTTATTTAAATTGATTGACACATGTTATTTACAAATCACTATCTATATAAATGATTGACATTGTTGACTGAAATGTTGTTTATGTAGGTAAAATAGGTACTGACCATTGTAGTGTGTTTTTGTAAAGTGTAAAGTTTACTCTATTGACATTGTAATGGATTGTATTTTTTTTTTGTGTATAGTACCTAAGATTTTTTTTTTTGATTGTTTGTGGCATGATATTGTTCCGATTAAGGGGTAGTGTTGAATTAAGTTTATGCAATGCATGTAATCCTAACAATATCTGTGGTATCAGATGTAACTGTCAGTGTCAGATATTAATGCACGTCAGTTTGATTGACACTTGACATAAGCTTCTAGCTGTCTTTTGATACATTATCTGTGCTCGTTCTTCTTGTCTTGAACCCCCTAGATGTAAGTGCGTGATTGTTATTCCGCTCTAATATTTTATATCAGTGTCTATAATATTATTGTAATTGCTGCTCTGTTTATGCTGAGTAATAAACTAGGCAATTGACTACCTAAAGTTGTTTCTATTCTATACTCCGAATTTCTGGACTGCACCGGATCCTTACACTGGCTGAAGCACCCACGTGCTAATCTTAGATCACTGCCTCTCTATTCTCCATCTATAACATTATAATGGTTACTTTATTTGTAATACAAGAGTGTAAAGTTGTTTTTTACCCGCGTGCTCAATTTTGATGACCGAGCAAGCGAAAGATCCCAAAATTGAGTCACGAGCGCAGCGAGTGATTCAAAACTTAGAATCTTGAGCGTTAGCGAGGGAATTAAAAGAGCACGAGGTGAAAAATCTTTGCACTCAAAGTGTAACACGTAACTTTTCATCCCACCTCAGCGAGGAAATGAATAAACGCAAAAAAAAATTGCGCATTATAAACAAATTCAGTTAATTCTGTTGACGTCAAATAATTTTCCTCGTCGCTAGATAATGAGTGGTCATTTTAGGTTTTTCACTTGTTTTCAAATTTAATTCCTTGCTTTTAACCTAAGGTCATAAGGTGTTAACAATAAGACGTGAAAAGAAAAAGGCGCGCGCAAAAAAGTCTGAGATCTTAACAAATTAAAAAAATATATGATAAATTCGGCACCATAGAGGTAGAAAAAAATAAATATAAAATAGGTTTAATGATGTTTTGAATTCACATACTCAGTGCACACGATGTTCTTAATTCAAATTTACTTTACCCTCTAGACGATAAAAACGGCTTTTGCACTCAGATATCGAAGAGCAAAAATACTCTTTCCGAGATGGGGGGATGAAAAACGAATTTATAGAAGATTTTCGAGGAATACCGAATACGTCGTTTTAAGCTAAAATGATAAGTTCTTATCCGCAACACTCGCCATGATCGCGGACGTTAACTTCGGAATGCGGAAGACACTAGTCATCAACCCGGTAATTTTAATCTTATTGTTCTCTTCCTCTTCACGTTTGCACAAAAATTGAGACCAATTAATTTTTATCTTTTACACGTAATTAATACAACAACCTCATAGCTCAGTCTGACACGAGAGAACAGTCGCACTCAGGCTTCCGTAAAAGTGCGTCGGTAAGGTTTTCGAAAGAAGAGAGAAGGTAATAAATGTAAATTTTGGTCCAAAACAGCATTTCCGAATAAGTATGAAGGCCGAATGAATATTAACCTTTTGAATGTCTTAATTAGAGACACAATAGTAAGACAATAGCTTAAGTCGAACTGTGTAACTTAAGACATTCTAGAAGTTAATTAAGCAGTCTTTCCGAGACATCATTAAAAAAATTGAATTTTTTCCTCACTGAAAGCGGGATGACTCGTCAAAAATTAGGGATCCCAGAAGATGAAAAGAGTATTTTTCTGTTATTTTGATATTGGGTGATATGGAATAAAATTTTGAACCGGTAGTCTGTCTGACCGAACTCTGGGAGGAAAAAAAACATCAAAGGTTCAGCTCCAAGCCAATAGAGCAAAAATTTAAGTGTTATTATTCGAGTCATCTTCTAGAACTAGGCCCACATCACCTCTCAGGGTCTATCATCCAAATACCTACCATACGATTAATTAGATTTATTACTAAGCTAAAAATGACTGGCCCAAGAGGGTCACCCATCAGTTGACATCCAACGTGTGGTTCAATAAGGTTGTCTTTATAGAGTAGGTAGGTTGTAGGTTTGAGGGGTTGCTGCAGCATTCGAAAGGAAAACTGTTAATTTTATGGATTTATTTTTAAACCTCCGTCAACAAGGTGTCCATGTTTACGGAATTGAATGCTTTATTTATGTCCACCTTAAGAATGACCGATGATATATAGGCGTTTCCGCAGCCTCACAGCCCCCTTTGAACACATTAGATCCTTAAGATGTTCCGGAGTGAGGCCGTTGAGGCCACCAGGTGGATCCAAGTCGAGAGGAGCAAACAGCTAGAAATACTTGCTGAGCTGGTGTCGCTAAATATCAATATGATACTACGTGCACCAGTGATGGCCAAGTGACGGCCAATGGTCGCCTAGCCAAGCCTGGTGGCCTAGTTTAGATAACATACTATGCAATAACCTTTTTTGGGGAGGTGCGTTGTTTTTTGGGTCAAAATGTTAGATCTTTAATTTGTTAACGTTTATTTTTTATTGTCGGTATAGTGATGTTTTTTCTCCTTACAGGTTGCTTTTGGATTGCAGCCATTGAAGAGTAGGTCAAAAATACAGTGATCTTTAAAGGCGTAGAAAAAAAGTTGATGTTGGCATTTGATGGGTTGCTGTCAGAAGTAAAATTACAGTGATAGCACTTTTTGGGTAGACATGTTGTTTATGTGTGCGACTTTGAAATATAGGATATTGATTTGGGTTTCATTAGGCTATCTAGTTTAAACGCTATAAAGACTGGACACTTCAAAATAAAAAAATAGGATTATGTTTAAAAATAATGTATTTATAAATATGCAGGGATTCATACAGATTCTTACCTTAGACTAGAAAAATGCACGTTAACAGTTAGCTTACTTGACTCTTGTTTTTAAAACTTTTGATAAAAAAGTGATTTACCATATTAAATGCACTGAATTAAATCTTGAAACTAATTTACAATATTTCAGTACATGAATAGGCAATAATATCACAGGAAGACTTTTGTGAAAACACAAACATTTTATCAGTAGGTAGTTTATTTTCTGTAACCTGTTTAAACACTGCTCTTTATGTTTTCACAACAGTTTATCCAAACACTGTTACTTTACGCTTTCGCATGCGAGCGTTCAGACATTCTAACGTGGTATTTTAACGCCTAAACTTAACAAAATATGATTTACAATAATATACAAAGTAAGCTTCGGCTTTATATTAATTAAACGATAATATCACATCATTTTACAAGTCTGTCGCTGTCGGCGGTCATGGTCATATGTCATTTACGGCGGTTTATATTATTTTTTGGCAGATATTTTCTAGTCTGTTCGTTTGCTTACTACGGAATTACTGACTTTATCAATGGTAAAACAGCATTCTTTGCTAGCTATCACTATTTGAAAACTAAACTATATTTACAATATTCCTAGCTTCAATTACTTAACCCAATATTTTTTATAACAATTAATACAGTCAACATTTGAATTGGGTATTTTTTGTTGCAGACGGTTTTACAATAGCACCATACAACAAAATTCATTTTAAAGTTTAAAATGTTCGCGTTTACTTCACTCGATACTTCAATCGCATGCCACAACTAAGTGAAATAATACCTATTACTTACGTCCCGTCCTCCCGAAGACAGTAGATAACGAATAAATAAATAAAATAAAGACGTACAAACTGATAGCGCAGACGATAACACTATAATTAGGCGAGTTTTCGTGGTACCAAATACGCGGCATTTATACATTGTTCGCCTCTCTGTTCAATGTAACCTTAACTTATCAATAAACGTTATCAATTAAATAATATAATTTACCGTCCACACACTTTAGGCACAAAGAGTTTTCTGATTATTTATCAGCACAGGACAGTTTTTGATATGTAAATTCACAGTAGTCGTCTTTCAGTGTCCTGACGACTAAATAGTCAATGTTCGCACGACGGCAATGCGCCCCGCTCTACACTATGAAATAACTTTCGCGTAGGGGTGCTCTATGTGGCCATACTGTATCGCTAGCAACGTGTCTTTAACCCTCTGGTATACTGGTTGTGCCTGCGACATAGTCGGGACTTGGATCTCATGCTCCAAGAAGCCAACCCTGCTGATGGGACTGATCACCACAGCCGTGCCCGCACCGAACATCTCTAGCAACTGTAATAAAAAAGATGCATTCAATTCTTGACACTATTAAATTAGAACTCAACAAGACAACTAAAGTTTGAAACTTACCCGCCCTTTCTTATTTAGCTCCACAATTTTGTCCATGGTGAGAACTTCTTCCGTGACGACTAAATCTTCCCATTCGCTGGCTAGCTCCAGAATGGAGCGACGGGTTACTCCAGGCAAGATGAGACCATTTAATGGCGGAGTACTCAATTGTTTTTCTGCAAATATAATATTTCCATTGCATAAATTCTCATCAAAGTTAAACAAAAAACATTTAGATCTGGAAAAAACGTTGGAACTGATGTTACTGACCCTAATTGTTGCTTCAGATACGAGACGAGAATTTACCGGTCAAAAGGTCGAGAGCCACCGACGCACCAGATAACGTGACAGTATCAGCCAGTCACACGGATATCCAACCATTAACCGCATGATCGTACGTTATTTTTTTATTATTGTTGCAGACAAATAATAATGGAACAAAAGTATAGTGTTTATTATTGTTACCTCCTTGTTCATTGATGTAGACTACGAAGATGTTCATGGCGCCGACTTCAGTGAGCTCGTGGTTAGGCCCGAACAGCCACAACACTTGATGGTGACCTAGTTTAGCTGCCCGAGCTGTGGCCTCTGTAAACAAAATCAGAACATGACTATTCCCGATCACACTGGTTATATTGTACTACTGATAACTAATATGGTTCAACAAACAAGTCTATTTACGAGTGCATAGTGGTCAAACATTTACGAAAAAGCATTAAAGTCGCGATTTGTTTATCTAAAACTTATCATTTATTTTGAAGTTAACTCAAATAGATATTAATGGCCAGTTTTCCTGTAGCAAGAATATAACAAGCAATGGTCCTTTAAAAGACTACGAGGATTAATCATTTTCATTGTCCTTTCCTGCTGTTGTCTTATGTTAGGTACTTGGGAGTAGCGCAAAGCGTTTTTTTCTTCGACTCTCCCTGCCTGCCGGCATCGCTGTAATATACTTTGGTACAAGGACAGCAAAAAAATAAACTAAGCATGATGAAAACAAAGAGGATTATTGGACTCACCAATCGTGGGTCCGTAGTTAGATCCAACTTTTCGGTTGCCCACTCCTCCGGGGAAGGCTCGCACCACGTTAGGGTCGGCGTATATCGACACGGCACCATCGGAACCAGTCTTGTAGTACGCACTCACGGGGCTAAGGATGACGAACAACAGTGCCGTCTCAGGTGCCATGATACCAAATGTGGGCTATTAGAAATATTAAAGTTGTTAGTAAAATAATGTTTTTCAAGTTCAGAAATGAAAAGGCACATGGCCATTAGCAACCTGTAATGTCTCAAGTCAAAAGTAAAAGTATTAACTTTTAGCTACAATAGTTTCACTATAACTTCAGCTAGAGCCTGCATTACATTATATGCTATAGATTGAATAATTTATTCAAATTGCATCGGTTAGGGTCCTTTTTCAAAATGCATAATATATTATCCAATATCTAAGAAAATACCTGAACTATATCGTTAATTAAAATTACCTTGAACCGATATGATGGGTACGCGATAAAAACTCGTTGAAAAATAAATTAATTAGTAATACTTGATTACTATCGAAAAGCGATTATTTCTACAAACTATCTTATAAGTACCTAGCCATATGCATTATTCATGAGTAAGTAATCGAATCTATTCAAGCATTGTAAGATTTGATTTTTACAAAATCTTTATTGTTATTAGTAAATTAATATCAGAATTACTTTTTATTATTGACCATGTTACTATATAAATGGCAAATCAAGAGACAGTCCATATTATGCCAAGATAACAAGCAAACGTTGAAAGTAGCATGCAAACTTGAATCGTGACTCAAGCTCAACAATTAAAAAAACGAAAGAAGATAAGTGAGATGTTTGCTCCAAAGTATAACGTGCATGCAACACGACTGAAAACGTGTTCTGCTCGAGATAATGCTGTAATCTGAAGCAATATGTTTATAATTATGTGATAAAAAATAGGCATTTATAAAAATTGCAATACTTGTCTACACTAATATTATAAAGACATAAAGTTTGTAAGTGTGGATAAAGGAGCTAATCTTCAAACCACTCATTCGATTTAAAAAAATCTTTCAAATCTGATGGAAAGCTGTAACTATTGCAAAGTACCATAGAATGTGTTTATCAAGCAGGCAAAGTCGCGGGAAGAAGCTAGTCAGAAATACAAAGAATTGCAGCATTTGCCAACAAAGATGGTTCCAAAATGATCTCATAATATTTAAAGTTACCACCTAAGTACATACTGTGGAATGCATTCATTGTTATTATGTTAGGAATTGAAGATTCCGTGATCAATATTACGGTTGAATGATTATAGTTTTATTACTCAGTAAGTAAATACTGGTATTCAGCTGCGTCCGGTTACATTGGAAGTCGACAACAACATAGTTGGGGAAAAGGCTAGCAAATGACTTTTTCATCCCATCTATTCGAAAAGGACGACTTGGTTCGCCTTTAAGTGCACCCAAAGGTGGTGTTTTCTATAAGAAACTTTTAGCGGGCAGTAATGAGTTTTTAATCCTCTTTATAAGTGCGCCGCAATTATCTTTGCCGCGCACTTTTTGAATTTGGAACATCTTGTGTTCAGCGCCCAAGAAATCGAACGCAAATATTGTTTGAATAAAGACTGGCTGGTGCGACGGCCCATAGTAGCGCCGCGCGCCGGCTGAATACAAAAAAAAAAAGAAATAAAATTAAAAACGCGCGAACTATAGCCCGCGTTTTCGTCAATTTTCACGGATTGATAGAAATCCATGATTTTGTTTTGAAAAATGAGTTCTTCAAGTGACAGTGAAAGTATAGAATTAACTCCTGATAGTATTAGAACTGACGCAAGAAATGTGATGGATAATCTACTACCTGCAAAATCCCGGGAGAAATATATGAAAGCTTATGGTAATTTTATTGAATGGAGAAATTCAAGAGGCGCCAAGAATTTTTCAGAATCTGTGTTTTTGGCCTACTTCCAGTACTTAGCCAAAACTAAACAACCTTCCACACTTTGGAGTACCTACTCAATGCTAAAATCAACAGTCAGTTCTAATAACGACGTAAAACTGGACACATATTCGAAATTAATAGCGTATCTGAAGAGGATGTCTGATGGATTTAAACCTAAAAAATCCAAAGTGTTCTCAGTCAAAAACGTGGAGACTTTCCTTAATGAGGCACCCGACAACATCTTTCTTGCCGTAAAAGTAAGTAACTATGTATGTATATATGGTGGATTAGTAAAGTATAACCAGTGTTTTAAAATGCGCATTTTATTGTAACCTGTACTTCGATAGATAGGTACTTGTCTTATTCACATTCGGTTTTGTTACAGGTGGCTTTAATTTTCGGAGTACATGGAGCTTGTCGTGGCAATGAACTTTTAAAAATAACTGTTGATGATGTCGAAAATCACTCGGATAATTTACTGTTAGTAAAGCTGACAGACACAAAAACAAAAATTGACCGATCCTTCGTAATCCGAGGAGAATACAAAACTATTGTACAGAAATACCTGGACCTGCGTCCTGCTGATATAAAGACCAATCGGTTTTTCATCCGTTATCAAAATGGCAAGTGCTTCAAACAAGTTATGGGAAAAAATAAAATTTCTTACATGCCACAAGAAATCGCTACTTATTTGAAGTTACCAGATATCAAGCTATATACAGGACATTGTTTTCGTCGCACTTCTGCTACCCTGTTGGCAGATTCTGGAGCGGACTTAACTGTTCTCAAGCGACATGGAGGATGGAAGTCGAGTGCTGTAGCAGAGGGATATATAGAAGATTCCATTGAGAACAAGGCGAAAACATGTGAACGCATCGTGGAAAACATTAAATTGCAACCTTCAGTTAATCCATCCATGCCACTGTCGCCGCGCCCATCTACATCCAAACAAAGAGATTCACCGTCACATTTTCCTCAAAATGAGCCACATTCTGACATTATTTCAAACACGCAGAATAAAATTAAATCTACAACAATCTCTATTCCTAATAAAACTGTAACAATTAATTTTCAAAATTGTGAAAATGTCTCAAATGTAAATATAAGTTTTTAGTTGTTTTATTATTAGATACTACTTAATTTCAATTTAGTTGTTACTCTGTTTCATTAAATATCAATATTACAATAAAATATGAGGCGCCTTTTATTTTCTCATAGTGGGTGATGAAAAGTAGAGTGTATCACTCGGGCGCAAAATATATTTTTGGCTCGGGCGACGTACTTTGAATCCCTCGCTACGTTCAGGATTCTACTAAAGAATCCCTCGCTACGCTCGGGATTCTACTCTAGAATCCCTCACTTCGCTCTGGATTCAAAAAAGCGCCCTCGCCGTAAAAATATTATTTTGCTCCCTTATGATACAATCTACTATTTATTACTCAGTGAAACGTTTTATTTATTGAAAGGCCAGGGCAAGTACCAATGTGACTTTTTCAATCCATATGTACTTTCTAAGTTTATCTTGGACATCATTGATATCAATAATTAATTCAAATCTGAAATCGCCAACCCTTCTTGACCAAGCATAGTGTGATCAATGCTCATGCCTTCTCTGTATGTGCAGAGGTCTTATGCCCACCAGTGGCTAATAGACTGGTATTATTATTATAAAGCAATTGTGTAGTGGCAGGGTTGCCAATAAACTTTAGCCTTTTTGTTTGTATTTATCTTGGAAATCTATGCAACGGTTTTTTTTCAAGATGCAAAAAAAGAAGCGAACCAAACTTGGAGCAAAAATTTGTATCAAAACAGAAGTAAATGTTCATTATACTTGATAAGAGCGTACCTACTTGACAACAATGACCGATCTGTAATATTATCGCCCTTCACTGTAGATAAACAAAATATCGATCAATACAAGCTTACATTTGCGCACATTGGCAAGTGAAACGCCTTGAACAAAATACGAAAACATTCACCTATGTCCGTCCTATGACACAATAAAAAAAAAACAAAATTGATAATTGTGGCATGATTGAACAAATCTATCCGAGATATCTTTAAATTTTACGATAACATTGTTATTTGCCAAATTTTATCAATAAGAGGCGTTTAGTAATTATTATTACTTATTATAAGAGATAAGAACAACTGGGGTACATCATTTTCAGCATGTGCACTGATTTTATTGCCACCATCAAAAACTTTAACGTACTTACTCCTGATTCGTATTAATATGAAGATAAGCTACATACCTACTTCAATTCCAAGACCTTATCAATGAAACGATTTATTTAGTGGATAAACCAAGAATTAAGTTTTATTCAACACGTTGCCTGTTTTGAGAGATTATTTCATTATTACAGCTTCGTTTTACTAAAGACTACAAAGCTTTGTAACCTTTTTTATTTAGTCTTTTCCATGTTTTATTTTTCACCGCATTTTCCAGTGGTCTTCGAATTTGTTTAACATACGTAACAGGATTTATCACCTCACATAAAATAATTGTCAGCTGATACATGGAAATTTGCTAAAAATAGTAAATTTTCTCATGACTCACAAAACGATGACCCGAATGGTGTAGTGGTAGTGAGGCTGCGTTACGTTCTTAGGGTCCTGGATTTGAATCCCGGTAGGAGCAAATGTTTGTGTGATGAGCATCGACATTTTTTTGTTTCCGAGTCATGGATGTTTATGTTTATGTTATACGTATAATAAGTATTTACAAACAAAAAAGTGTATATGTAGAATATCAACTATCTGGTGTCCACGACACAAGCCTTGCTTATTGTGGCACTAGATTTTATTATTTATTAAAACGAAACAGGTTCTCCTTAGATCCTGTTTGCAACGGTATCTGCTGACAAAGACCTCACCTACCTACTAATGTACGTGCTTGATCATTATTTAAAACTGAAAACCACAGAATAAATAACTAGTTGAATAATTAATATGCTTACCTCGGTGCCTATTAACGTAGGCCGTATGTATAAGGTGGAGGTTTCTGAATGTGGTACCCACTCTTGGTCTATTTGTACTAGCCTTGTTACACATTTAATAAGTTCTTCTCCATTAAAGGTTGGCAGGCCAGACCTTTGTGCTGCTAAATTCATCCTTTCCATATTCAAATCTGGCCGAAACAATCGTATCTTATCATCGACCCCCCTGTACGCCTTCAGTCCTTCAAACAACTGTAACAAATTTATAATCACCTTATCTCCTTGCACACATATGTAAACAGTGAGGTCCCTAATGACATCATTCGCATATATTAATGTAACAATACTGCGTTGATAAAACATGTAAATGACATCAATAACTGCAATAATTCTAGAAATTGTAACGTTCTCCCGAAACATAATATACAAGTAATGTACATGCAATTTGTTTTCGTATTTGCACCCTTTATCTGTAGACATAGGACTGCTTTAAGGAAAATAAGTCTCGGTATTTAACTTAAATATACAATTAAGATAATATACCGCCCGGTGTTAAGAAAAACAATTTAACCAATGAAATGTGATAAGATGTTAACATACTTGTATTGCATAATGTAGCGCTTTTGCAGCAGGGTGAATACTCAAATTTTCAAATGGCATTATCTCTGGTTTCTGCCATCCTCCTAGTTGCTTGAAGAAGTTTATTTTGAGCATGTGATCGGTGAAGAACTTGCCGAAGCCAAGGTCTGTCACCTCGGGTTTCGGGTTCAGTTGGTACGGAGCTGCGAGCCTCACTTGTAAGTCCTCGTGCTGGAAAACATTAGACCAGTTAAACATTGAACTCTGCTTACGCAACTAGTGACTTGTACTTATTTATTTACTTTAAACTGTTTTGTAAACTTATCAATGATATTCAATTGTTTATATAATAATACATTTAATTTATGAGGGAATTTTATTAATTCAGTTATTATCGCCTCGTAGCTTAGTTAAAGCGTCAGTCGATTACATCACATTTAATGTGTTCAAATTAGTATATTATGTAAACATTAGATACTGTAACATACCGGCCACGTCCCCTTCTGACGATGTTACATTACAATAACATCGTGAGTAGGGGACGTGGTCGGTCACGTGTCAACTGGTATACTCGATCCAAGTCAATACATATATCATGCAGTTACCTCCTGACAAGTAGATAGCCGTTTAGAAGTACAGTTACATGAGTGCAAACAAACAAGATAAAGGTTCAAAAGAGACGTTTACGACCGTAGGCATTCGATTTAAAAACAATACATTTAGGTACTTAGAATTATCTGCTGTTTTGTTGTTAAATAAATTATATACGTCAAACAGCTGCGTAATGAAATTATTCCAAGAAATAATACCTACAGGTGGGATACATTAGCTGAATGGAATTAACTAGAAAGGAAAACAGTGTCATCATGATTTGATAATGACATCGAGGTAAAAGTTAACAAATCGTGTAACTTACACCCTTTCGTTATTAACAAGAAAAATCTTTATGTCCCTTGTACTTTGTGTGTAAAAGCAGCGTTGCTGAAAGCTCGCTCAAGCTCAAAAATGCTTCCAAACACGTGCGAGTCGCGATAGTTTAAAATCTAAACCATAGAATCGTAAGTGTCATATCAGATATAATTTAAATCATAAATTATGATTCGGAGATAAGCAAGATTTTTTATTAAATCGCGGTCGAACTTACCTTGAACGAGATTTCAGGCGTAATATGTGGGCGGGGCTTGTCAGCGGGCGCGGCCATAGAGGGCGCCACGTGTTCCGGCTGCGCTTGCGCCGCATTCTCTTCCAACTCCTTGTAGCGCAGAGAAGAACTGCAGTATCGCACCATTTGCAACTTGTGCTGGTTCTCGAAGATCCATTTTACTAATACCTGCAAAAATTTACATAAATAAATAACATTATAAACGTAATGAATCAATTCTGTCTAATGTCGCTATTGTGGCTTGATACAATAAAATTAATTATTTCTGTCGACCCCAAAAGGTCCCCTTTCTACATACTTACCGTTTACCTAGCTAACATTATGGACAGTTACACTATGGGGCTTGCTTAGGCATTAAATAAATAACATTTTTAAACATACGTTTTTGTTAGGTAAAAAGGGCTTTTTTCTCACAGATACCAGAAAATGGTTGTCTATGACTTTATCGTCTAGTACTAGAACTTTCATTTCATTATTGAATTATTTTACTTATTATTTATATTTTTTAATAATGTGATATTCCCCCCCAGTTGTTTTATTGAATGATCTTTGTTGTTGCAACCGGAAGTACCTTTTATTTGTTTCTTATTTTTTTGGGTAATACTAATTATAATTTCGCATTAAATATCAATTAAAAACCAAAAGCTTACCTGACTACGGCGAATAGGCATCTTTATCACTAAATATTAGCACTTAACACAATTTATTGTTTTACTTTATGGATCACAAAACACTTTTTTAAAGTACTGTAAAAGTAAGATATATTTTACAAATTAGTGTGCACTCTCCGATATAATGTACACTCACAACTTGCTTCAAGTTACTGACTTCACTGGATCAAAGCACAAACATTTAAACGGCAAAATAATGATAAGATTGTGGCTGACCTGCGAGTGACGTGCTCATTCATAATCAACAAATTATAAAATAATATTTGATAACGCAGTATTAATCAAAATAAGGATTACGCACTGAGTTATTTATTTGGCGGTGCGACGTGTACGCGATTGGCGAGCGGTCGGCGGTTTAATCAGAACTAAGGAGCTCCACTGCGCAGCTCCCAGCGGCGGCGGCGTGAGGTCGAGTGAAATGCCTGTATTAGGTCACCGAGCTTCCATGTTCATACACATTTAAATGAATATGTTAATGCTCCTGGCGAATAAATGCTTATTTACGCACGAAACTAATTTACATTAAGAATTATTCTACATAATAATACATACACACTCGAACTGACAAAAGACAAAATCGTCCAAATATCTATAGACCATTGTAAAGGTAACAATTACTATACGAACACGCGTTCGATATTTGATTTGTCCATGAAAGTGTAATCTCCTGTGTATAACGCAAAACGAAGAAATATTTTTATACCTGACAAGTCTGTCTTCAACAGTATCGTGTAGGTACAGGAAAAGCATCCAAAAGATATCATTTCGTGTGTTTTCTAATGACGCCACGCCATGAAATCACAATATGGACGTCATAAAGTGCGTAATTATGTTATTATCATAGTTCGCAGTAACCGAATTGAGAATGTATCATGCAAAGCTGTTACTAAAATAAAAACAAACCAGTGTCATAATAACAACGTTATTATTAACTATCCAAAAATAAATTCACATTTAATTAACGAAATAATCTAATACTCAATAACTGCATGTTATGTCTACGAAGATGCAATTTAAGTAATGTCTGCGCAGGTTCATTAACTAATAAAATCCAGGTCAACCCGAATTCAGTATAAGCTGGGCTGCCTCAGAGCCTCTCTATCTTCATTTTTAGCATGTTTTTTCAGCATGTCCATAACTTCATTGTCGTACTCCTTGGGTGTGGGTTGCTTCTGAACCATCCAGTAGAAGAGGTCCCAGTCGTTGCTCACAGTATTAATGAGGCGATCATACATGATTGTCTGCTCTTCGGTAAGCTTGTCCAGGTGTTTCTTAGCGAAAGTGCTCAGCAGGAGATCGTTCTCCAACATACCTCTCTTGCGGGATTGATACACGAGCCTGAAACAGAAAAATAATTGGATTTAAAACATGCATAGCTGTAGCTTAATTTACTCTACAGTCCAAGGGAGCGCTTTCGTAGATCAATCGTCACACGAGTTGCTTATCGCAGAATATTTCTCCAGAGTAAAGATAGGTCTTTGGTCAGTTTCGTGACGCGCTTATATTTTTCACCCTGCATGGTACGTTAATAAAACAGACTGTTATGTAACTCAATATTCATTCCACTTTTGCAGTAAGCAATAACATGTTATGATTATTAATTAAATAATTACTCTCATTATAACCACACAGAACCACTGATGAATGTGTACATTTCAAACATTGATCTCTGATGTAAATAATTAATCCCGTTCAAGCATATTATTACAGATTCGCGAACAAAACTACAATCTCATTTTAGATGGCGACAGCCTCACGGTTACAGCGCGCACGAATCAGATGGGAGCTTCAGAGCTGGAACCCTGACTTTACGCTGGATCAAAGAACACAGCGATACCCGTGACAATGATGCGGCGGACGAACTCGCTAGAAGAGGATCGAGCATGGCAGCGGTGGGACCCGAACCTATACCACACCCTTTCGGATACCTACGCAAACTGGCAAGGAAACGAACTAGTGAACAACACCACAACCTGTGGCTTAACCACACTCACACTTTTTTAAAAACCTCTTTGTCATAGGAGTCACATACAGCCCCCTGTGCCGTGCCTGCATGAAGGAAGACGAGACAGCAGCCTACGTGCTTGTGCACTGCCCAGTGGTTGCAACATACAGGGCCAAGTACTTCAGTAACCCAGGTACTCTCCGTGAGATGGCAATCTCAAGGCGCTGTTGGCTTTTCTCGGGGAATTAGGGTGAATCGAATACATTTCTCACCCGTTCGCAAAATACGCGCCCAGCCCGCTATACAATAAAAAGTTTGAGTTGGTTGAGTTGGAAGTGATCTTCCATCAGGAATTTATAAGTTGGAGTCTCGAATTGAGCCCGGCTGATGGCAATAGGCTCGTCCCATACTATGGGACTCAAAACAATAATTGGCGAAATGTGGGTGTGCTATTTGAAGGTACACCTCTGCCTATTTGCCCAACCTTTCGTATTCCGTGCAAAAGATTGCTTTATGTCGATTTCAAAAATAAGATCCACCACTAAACAAAATACTGGAACAAATACGAACTTGGCCGTATGCCTAAATAAAAAAAATTGCTGGGCAGCCCTCTGCCCAAGCACTGAAAAACAATAAAAAAGTTCTAAAAATGTTTTACACATAAACCTATATTATAAATAAAGACACTTATGAATTTTTTCTCCGTACATGTGCTGAGACATTGCTTTTTGAAAAATTTCGTGATTCTAGATCAACTGGAACTACCATATAGATTTTCGACCTAGAGGTTACTTCCGGTTGACCTAGAATTGTAAATTTTGGTTAATAGCACGGTCTTACAGCACTAGTTAGGGAAAAATTCCGAAAAAACCAAATGTTGAGACTTACGGTAACTGTTGGTAAGTACTTACAAGTTTTCGCGAAAATCTAATTTTGGCCATATCTTTTTATCGAGTTGACTCAGGACCTTGTAAACGCCTAATAGGGACTATAGACCTCAGTATCTGGCATAAATTTCATTTTGCTAGGTCCACCCATTCCTGAGAAAATCGATAGTGACGCACATACAGACAGACAGACATGAGAGTGATCATATAAGGGTTCCTGTTTTACCTTTTGAGGTATGGAACCTTAAAAAGAACTAGCAAAATACTCCATGGTGCTGCAACAATGTCATGAACCCTTTTTACAACAATACCGGACATGAAAAACAGGCTCAGGTACCTTACCTCTAGACAGTTTTACTTTCAACAAACGTCAAAGGAATTAAATTAAGACATTTCCTCACCTTGCCTTACGTTTCTCCAATGGTTGTGGTTTATCAACATCATACTTAGGTATTTCAATGTAAGAGTAATCAAAATCCACAGGCTTTTCATCTGACATATGAGCAACACTTGGTAGGTTTCTTGATACTTTGCAGAGCTGGAAATAAATTCAAAGTAATAACATATCTATACTAATATTATAAAGCAGAAGAGTTTGTTTGTTTGGTTGAACGCGCTAATCTCTGGAACTACCGGCTCAAATTGAAAAATTATTTTTGCGTGGATAGTCCATTTATTGAGAAAGGCTATAGGTTATATAACATCACGCTATGACCACTAGGAGCCGAGCAGCAATGAAAAATGTTACAAAATATTTAAAATGTGTTCAAAAATGTTAAAATTATATAATAAGAAAAGTAAAAGATCAACATCCTCATGTCCCAAAATATTTGGAGTTTTTGCAGCCTTTTCAGGCACATCATCTTTAAAAATGTCCATCATTTGTTTCTTTAGTCTTCTAAAAATCTAATTGTCAATGACTGTAATATCTATAAGCTGACCTCTCATTGTATATTAGGTAAACCTATGCAAATGGAGGTTGGATTATATGGAGATGTGTTATTTGACATTATGTTCTCATCTTCTAAATCAAAGGTACCTTCTTCAAGTACATTATACATGGTAAATAAACACACCTGTTCCGCAGGAAATTGGCCTGACGGAAAAGGCAGAAATTACAGAATGAGCAATCCCAGCTTTTTTAAAGTTAACATTTCTAGATTAGTCCTGTTCATCTTAAGTCTGTATGTCACAGTCTTGTTAATCCGTGACTAATGACAGCATATAGCTAAAATTGAGAAAGTGGGTACATTTTAAGAACTACTACACAAATATGATGGATAATTACTACTTACTACTACCTACATAACATTATCTGTAATTATGTGTGATGTAAGAATACCTTGCCCAGAGTGGGTAATAAAAATATGATAAGGACACATATGTGAAGGAGATAGGGATCTAAAATGCGTTTTATTGCATAGATTCATGTTAGAACTTATATAGGAGATACTTTTACACCTTTTATCTAATCAACAAACTCACACAATAAGTATGAGTTCCTTGGTCAGTTGAAAGGTTATAATATTTTTATAACATGAAGGTGTTGAGCATTTGAGGGCAAATTAAAAAAAAAACCGAATGAATAGTAATTGGTGTTTGGATTATACATTGATACTCACAGCACTAAGGGATCTTACAGGTCGAAACATTTTAACAGCTTTTGATGATTACGTGAGTGGATAAGAAAAACAACAATTAAGAGTAATTGGTTTTTCCGGCTTCAATTTTCACTCTCTCGAGAAAAGTAGACAAACAAAAATAGATCAGTCAAAATCAATATCGTTATGACAGTCAGTTGACAGCTGACAGCAAAACATTTGCAGTTCTTTTGCAGTGTTTTGTTTTTTTTTGTCAGCTGACACTTTGACACCACCGTTGACCATAGATTCTAGACACTATTAGAATTACTCATCTATGGTGGAGTGATGCGGTTGCCATGGTTACAAAGTTTGCTCGATTCAATTCAAAACTAAACAACAAACTTGGTCTCATTTAAAACATATATAAAAGTACTCTGTGTTTAAAACCGAGGATGAAGTTATTTGATTTGTTCTTCTAGTTTTTGCTGTTGTAAAACATGATACCTATACGTGATTATATATTAAAAACTATTGGTAAGTACTTCGCTACATATTTTTTTCCATTTGATCAATTAAATGGTGGCATGAGCGTGTATTGCAACAAGTTTGTACTGTCTTTAAGGCAAAAGCAATATTCTCCACCCGCAGTTTTTTTAAACTGATTAATTGATCACATTATTGTATATCTCATCATAGAGCAAAGTAATTATTCTGTTCTCATAGAGTTACAGTAGCACTTGTTTTTAATTTTCTTTCAGAGCAATATTACACCAAAGTAGACTTTAAATTGGAGGAAAATTCAGAAGATGCATTGTCTGACTTCATCAACAACCCACAAGTACTTATAATACAAGGCTACATGCATAGTGAAACTGTATTTCTTCGTACTAAAGTGAGTATGTTTAGCATAAGAATTGGAGTATATTGCTGTGTTACTATTTTTTTTTACAACTAATCATACAATCTCATCACTTTCTTACCCTTAGCACAATTCATTTGAGGGTTGGCTCAACGTGTCTTCTACCGTACTCCTCTATTACTCGTTACTTCATCAGATGTATCCCTTCATGCCATATCATTGCAATTAATTCTCAAAATTGAATCTAATCAGACGATCTATGATAGGTATTTGGACTGCCCGCAAGCAGTTGTAATATTTTAAGCACATGCAAACAAGCGCATGCAAGGGTTTCTAGCTTGCTGTTATATATATGAATGAAGTTTGGATTTTTGTCTGGAAACTTATTAATGGATCTGGGAAGCCTAGCCTTACTCAGCCGGATGTTTTACTAATAGTACACCCACATTTCGCCAGTTGCTAAATGATGATACATTTATTAACTACAATTTTTACAATAATAATCATCAATTTCAGATACAAGATAATAAAAAAAAATCTATAGTATTTTACAAAACCTCTGCACAAGAGCTACTGAAAGATGATGCTCTGCACAATATTAATATACTGACCCTGTCTAATAACACAGCGGAGTCATTATATCAGATTTGGAGACAAGTCTACACACCTCTACTGGCTGCAGTAAGTTTATTCCTGACAAGGTTCATCTATATAAAGAAATACCTAGTTTATTTAATAAGATTGCAACATCTTTCAATATTTAATAAGCGCATGAGTTGTGGTTGTGGCATGATTGGTGGAGGCATTTGTGTCCAAAACAAATATTATATTTTTATGTATCAGAGGATTGTTCATCTATAAATTCCGTTTTATATTATTAGGGAAGTGACTTATATTCTAATAAACTCCAAAAGAACCTCTCAGATCTGGAGTCTAACTTAAGGATTTTAGCCCATGGAAAAGGGAACACTAACATAAATGGTAAGTGTTTAATTTAAGGCCCAAATATCGAACCCTGTAGCATTCCTGTCATGTTAAAGTAAGCCACTACCTAGAATATAATACTAGCATTGATCTAACTAAGTAGATATAGAGCCTTAATATCTACATCACTTAACTGCACTTTTTTTAGTTTTTTGAATTTTATATTTGATGTTTTCACATCCATTTTTCTGCACAGTTGTGCTATCAATCCAAGATGAACTGGAATATTGGAAAACATTGGGACAAAAAAGGGATGCTAATAAAAAGGAGAAGGAGGCAGCATCTACTTTTTGCGAACTTTTCGAAGATGTTATGGAAGAAGTAAGGTAAGGGGCTAAAATAATATCATTTATGATCAAAGTAACTACTAAGTACTTAGTCCTATTAAATTTTTGCTAACTCGTTATATATCATACATCTAGGAGAAGGTAGGAGTCTACCTAACTTATGATTTATCACTGTTATTTATTACATCCCTATTTTCATTCCAAATAACACAAGGATTCATAGAATAGTTTGCATATATTTCAGAACTATGCATTCCAGCCCTATGGATGAAATTAGAGAGTCAGCCGAGAACATAGGTGGAATTCTCGATGATATTTGGCGGATTACTAACTCGCCATATGCACAAGATAGGATGGCTCATGTGTTTGATATTATTGGTAAGTTTGTAAAGATTAATATTGATAACTTAGTTCGTTGGGGGTGCCACCTACGGTTCTGAGGATTTCTTAGCAAGAACTAGGAACTCATAAACTCTAACCAATTGGACCCACAATCACAAATCACACGCACCCTCGCTAACTGCCTCATTTGCACGCACAGGTCCAATGCGGAAGACCGTTAAAAGCTAATTGTAGATGGCGCCACCATAGCTGGTCTCAATCTGACCAATGAGGTCAAGGAATTTTAAAATATGAAATGACATTCCTTGATTTTCAACCAATGACGATGCTTGGAACCAGCTATGCTAGCGCCATTAGTTCCACAGTGTGCATCCTCTATTATTCATTGAACATTGTATATCAGCTCTTAGTATCTAAAGCAATAGTTTAAACCTTTCTATATGGCTATCTAATGACCTTTGCTTCAATTTATTATAAATTGATGAAATAAGAAGCAGGGCGATATTTAAGATATAACTATTTAATACTAATAAAGATAATTTTAAACGTAACTGTCAGTGCACAAATATATGGACGAACACACGTGACACACTTCTAGAAACTACCACGCAGACATGCGCATCACGTCACATGTTGCTATGTATTTTAGCGCACGCGTCCAAACTCTCAACATCCTCTCCTGGACGCAGACGCTTTGAAATTAAACCCATTGACGAGTTGAAGTTTTCATGCAACGGTCGATGAAGTCCTTTTGTCAAAATATCAGCGACCATGTCTCTAGTGCATCTGTATTGGACCATGACTTGTTTGGCAGCAATCTTCTCTCGTACGAAGTGGTAGCGGACGTCTATGTGTTTACTGCGTGCATGGTAGACGGCATTTCCTGAAAGACTAATCGCACTCTGATTATCACAGTAAACTGTTAAAGGTGTACCTTTAAGTTCTGGTTGCAACTCGTCTGCCAGCTGTTTCAACCAAAGAGCCTCTTGTATAGCAGACGTAAGAGCCATATATTCAGCCTCAGTTGTAGACAGAGCCACGGTCTGCTGTTTCTTAGAATTCCAGCTTATTGCTGCACCCTGGAACAAAAATATATAGCCTGTGCAAGACCTTCTATTCTCAATATCATTTGCCCAGTCTGAATCGCAATAACCTTCAATGTTCTTGTTATCCTTTTTAAATGTTAGTTTTAAATCAATAGTTCCTTTCAAGTAACGAAATATTCTCTTGACCGCAATCCAATGTTGCATTGTTGGATTGTTATTAAATCTACTAACAGTATTAACAGCATAGGCTATGTCAGGCCGTGTACATTGTGATAAATACAAAAGACATCCCACAGCTTCTTGATAAGGTACATTTTTCAGTACTTCAGTTTTATTTTCAGCCTTTTTTAATTGAGTCCCGGCTTCAAAAGGAGTTGATACAGGCTTACAATCAATCATTTTAAATCTCCGTAAAATTTTCTCTATGTACAATGTTTGATCCAACGATATCTCCTCCAAATTAGTATTTTGTGTTATTTTAAAACCAATACATTGTCTGGCTGTACCAAGGTCCTTCATTTTGAAATTTTCTTGTAGTTTTTCTTTCACTAGTAGATATTGTTTTTCATTATTGAACATAAAAAGCAAATCATCGACATATACTGCTATAAACAGTATGTTACGTTCGTTTACAATTCTGTAATACATGCAAGGATCTATTGTTGAGCGCTTCAATCCAATGTCAATAAGAGCAGCATTAAGTTTCTTATTCCACTGCCGGCTGGCTTGTTTCAGGCCATACAATGCTTTGTTGAGCCGACATACCTTATTTTGAATTTCATAACAAGGTGGCAGTGACATGTAAATTTCTTCATCTACAACTCCTTGCAAAAATGCTGAGATAGCATCCATTTGATGAATTTTTAGTTTATACTTAGCCGCTAAGCCAATTAAGTATCTGATTGATGAATAGCGTATAACCGGAGCATAAAGTTCATTGTAATCTATACCTTTTGTTTGTTTGAATCCTTTTATAACCAGACGAGCTTTGTATCGTGCTATGTTTCCAGCGTCATCTCTCTTAGTTTTAAAAACCCATTTGCAGGGAATTACCTTTTTGCCAACAGGTGAATCGGTGACACTCCACGTGTTATTTTCGATTAAAGAATCATATTCGGCATCCATGGCTTGCTTCCATAATTCAGAATTTTCACTGTTTAGTGCTTCAGTGTGATCCTGTGGATCGTCATCCAATAATCTCATTGCAGATTCTGAATTAAAGCACAAAAAAGAGTTAGGTTCCGAACTGTTACTGTATACTTCTCCATTTCGTCTCTGTGAATCCCGACGAGGTCTGAGATTTACATGACATATTTCAGGAGAACTGGTATTGATTGAACCTGGAGGCATGTATGTCTCATCATTAGGATCCTCGTAACAACTAGAACTATTAGAATCTGATTCATAATTTTTTTCATTATGAGATTGTGTTACATTTTTTTCGGTCTCAAAATATACTATGCAGTCATTCTCTTCACTGCAGTTGTTATTCGTTTCTTCTGCTAGTTCCTTACTCTTTTTATCTGTGGTTTCAGTACAACTAGTATTTTTGATTATTTTATTTTGGTTGACAGTTTCTTCTAAAAATACAACATCTCTACTCAATATTACTTGTTTGGTTTTCTTATCTATAAAGCGATATCCTTTGGAGCATTCGCTATAACCAATAAATGTCAACTTACGAGACTTAGCATCTAATTTGCGACGCTTTTCTTTTGGTATATGTACCATTGCTTGGTAACCAAAAACTTTCATATGACTTAAGTCTGGCTTGAATCCAGTCCATCGTTCCTCAGGAACATGTCTTCGTGTTGCAGGTATGCCTTAACTGCAAAACTCCAACTTGCCCACATGCCCTTTGTTACAGTTGAAGCAACGGGGGCCTTTTGGTTTCTCTGAGTGACTGTCTTTATGTTGAGAATTTCTTCGACTTTGCATAAAAAGCGGTAGTACTATCTGATTTTGTTTTGACTTCTTGTAATAGCTTTGTCTTTATAAAATCAGCACTAATTTTTACGCCTGAGCTTTCTATACCCATAATCATAGGTTTATATTCATCTGACAACCCGGCCAACATTAGAGTTCCGAGCCACTCATCGTCCACATTGAATTTTATATTTCTCAACTTGTGCGCGGCTGACATTACTTTATTTACGTAGTCTTCAACTGAAGAACTATTTTCCAAGTTTGTATTAATGAGGTCTTTTAATAAGCCTACTCTACGACTTAATCCGCTGTCTTCAAACGCCCTCGCTAAATTTTCCCATACCTGCTTTGCGTTTTGCGCTTCTTGAATATGTACATATAAAATCGGGTCAACTAATAATATTAACTTGGACTTAGCTTTGGTGTCGAGTTTAACTGAAACGGGGTCCGAAGCTACAGGTTCTTTTAAAATGCAGTTGGTCTTCGTGTTGCAGGTATGCCTTAACTGCAAAACTCCAACTTGCCCAATTCTCACGACCCTTTAGCTTTTCAATTGACATCATTGAACTACTTCCAGCCATATTTATATTGTAAATATTCAATCTAAAAATAAAATTACTGAAAAGAAAAAAATGACTCGCGAGCCGGTAACCAAATGTGAGGTTATACTCGACATTTTTCTTTTACTGTTTAAAAATACTGCTCAAAACACAAAGATAACCTGATGAAAAAAGAAGCAGGGCGATATTTAAGATATAACTATTTAACCATCGTAAGGTGGTGTTATTATTGGCCGTACAAAATTATTGTATGGATGAGTTTAAAACCAAGACTCTAAACTTAAGACCTCCAAGGAATAAAAACATTCGAAGATTTGTCATACCCACTTGTACTAACTATTATGGACAAAGATGTAGAAAATGCTTAGTCCCAACCATTTTTAATGACATACCAGTCGATTTAGAAAGTAGCTGTACCACAAAAATGTCCTTCAAGAATAGAATGGAGAAGTTTATTTTTAACACTTTTTGTCAAAGCTTCATAAATGGAGATGAACGATAAAATGTCACAAGTACTAGTTCATGTTCGCGGCATTGCCAGTGTGAATTGAGATGCCATTGCGCGATGGAGAATGTTATTTGATTGTTTAAAGTTATTAATACAGTTAGTTAGTTACATAGTTAGTTACATAGTTAGTTACATAGTTACTAACATAGTTTTTAAGTTCTCATTGTTGCTAACAAATAGATAAGTTAAATTGTTTATTATTGTTAAGATACTTACTAACAATACTAACCTAGTACATAAGCAGCATTGTTACTAAAATACTAACGAAATAAAGCTTAATTTATTGTTTTACTTATTTACTAGCTATTGCCAAAGCATTAAGAATTTCGTACTGGGGCGTTTCAATTCACTACTGGTAAGCCTTTTGTGCTATTGTAAGATATTTGTGTTTAGTTTTAGTTAATGTTTAGTTAAGTTTCTTTGCTATCAATGGAAAAGTACTTGCGAGTTGTTACATAGTAAAATAATTTAAATGGGAGCTACATCTGCCAACAAACTGCTGTACAGTTTGGCAGAAGTATCATGTTATTGTAATACGAGTTATCAACGAATAAACGCTTTTCCATTTTTTTTTTTTTTTTTTAATACTAATAAAGATAATTTTAAACGTAACTGTCAGTGCACAAATATATGGACGAACACACGTGACACACTTCTAGAAACTACCACGCAGACATGCGCATCACGTCACATGTTGCTATGTATTTTAGCGCACGCGTCCAAACTCTCAACATAAATTATTCTTAAAATTTAAGGTTATGAAATATGTTCAATAATACAAAAGACAGTGTCAACTACTGATCTGTGGAAAGTTAACAATGGAGCCAAGGATAGTGAAGTGCTGAACCTTCTTTCTGATAGTTTCAAAGTGATCCAGATTTGGAACAGCGCTTGTGAATCGTTGACCGAAACATACTGGCCTAACTACGCGCTCCATGCGTGGAACGGAAAACCTTATGTACCACCGTTTTGTTTGAACTTTCAAAATAGGTTGAAAGAGGTTGGTATTTCTATAATTGTACTGTTTAATTGGCTCCATTAATTTGGTTTTTGGAACTAAACTTAAGACTCACAAACTGCTGAAATGAAAGCTTCATGAATTAAAACTGACGATTTATTTTTAAACTTTATTTTCAGATCCACGACATCAGGTCAACACACTGTCAATTAAACAAATTACTTTCTAACAATGAAAGATCTGAACTGCAAACTGATCAACTATTTGCACCATTTGAAAGTTTGTACAAACTCTCTGTCCTCTAAAGTGTCTAAATTGCTGATTATTTCTGCTAAATAACCTCCGCATTTATTTGCAGGTATTAATATATGGATGTGTAATGGACCTAACCCGGGCTGGGATACAGCAGTTTCTAAGTTCTCAACAAGTTTACGCCCTGCTGAAACAAAAGTCGCTGAAAAGCTAAAACCCAGATTGCATAATATGTCTACTAAACAGGTGCGGCAAAGCGCTGGTCTAAAGACGCACGGGTTGACGGCACGGTTGGGGCAGTGGCTGCTGCAATGCATGTCGCGGGTTCGATTCCCGCACGGAACAAATATATGAACAAGTAGTTGTTCCGGGTGTGGTTCTTTGTGTATGTGAGTTTAAATGCACCCACAATACAGGAGAAATAGGTTATTTCTAAAGTTTTTCCTGAGCTTAAAAGTAACTTACTGTACTTACTAAAAAAAATATAAATATTAAAAAAAATAATGAACTGTTTAATGTAGGAAAATAATGTCAGGATATCTTCTAACATTGCAATTATCTTTGCTTACATCTTTGTAGATGCTGTATGAATTTATGAGATACAGCGCTCTAATAGAGCGACCTCTTGTAAAGCACGCCCTCAACAACGAACTAGAGATATTCGTGTCTTCTCTGATATCAATGCTGAAGAGTGTGCAGACTCAAATGGATGCGGATGAAGTGGATGTCAGAATGTACCAGCCTCCCGAAATGTCCACCGTCGTGCTTCAGATACAATGGGCTAAGATAACTGAAGCGAAGGTAATGACCAAAATGTTTAAGTAGTGCAATGGGTATGGCTACTGAGAAACTAATGGAGCTAGCATAGTTGGTTCCAAGCATCGTCATTGTTTGAAAATGTAGTAATGTGACTTCATTGGTCGGATTACAACCACTTTTATCAAGGGGCATCGTATAACCAAGTACTAACTGTGTTGTGAAGGTCAGATAGGCAGTCGCTCCGAGTAGGATACTGCTATTCAACTTCCGGAAGACTGGAAGACGACCCCAATTTAGTTGGGAAAAGGCTAGGCACATGATGATGACTTCATGGGTTAGATTGAGACCCAGATATGGTAGCGCCATCTATCAATGGGCTCTTTGAACGGTCTTCCCCATTAGTGTAGGATCATTTATGTCTTCACACTCAAGCGACGCGCGTGCGTGTTGAAACACCGACTAAGAAAAAAACAAATTGAAAGAAATTGGTTACACTATCAGTCAACGCTACAAGAGGGTTTTCGCGCGATGGAAACACGTAAAAGTAGCATGATGCAAGTCTCCGTCACCAGTAGTATAATCTGAGGTCATGCTGATTAATTTATCTAAACATTCTAGGTAAAAGAAATCCAAATGTGTGCGGAGAAATACTTAAAAGAATTTGACGGTAGTTCTGAATTGCACAGTCTGGCTACAAAAGTGCTGAAGGATCTTAAAAATATGTACACACAACTACATGAAGAATGGTGTCGTGATCTGCAGGTGATTACAAAAACAGAATACTTTTGTATTTAAAAACAAAGTCGTTGCCCCGTAGTGGATACGTAGTGTCTAAGGTTTCCACCAAAGGAGAGACGAGAAGAGCGGAGAGGAGACTTGTGGGAAGCGACCTTGCACATGGGTTGTCTACATCGCATCTCTTGTCTAATCTTGCACGTCTCTGAATTCCTACGGTCGTCTCCGCTTGAATGGATACGAACCTATGGCTAGTTAGACTGTTAGTAAAAAAAAACAAATACGTATCAGTAGCAAAGGGTACATTTTTGTAACTAGTAAGCCAGTACAGTTCATATTTTTAATAATGTTTGATCGAACCATTTGTAGTTTTAGTCATGTTTGGGCAATCACGTCCTAATTGAATTACCTACATTGTTTTACTTTTGGAAATAGTAGAATTTGGACAGTGGTTGTTTCCAAGGGAAGCCGGTAGGTTTCGAGTTGTCTGAACCCCTCGCAACTGATGCGTATAGTATTCTCTGTTATGTGAAAGTAAAGTAAAACGTATTTTACAGGCTCAAGCAAAGAACGGGTCTCTCCAAATATCAACAGACAAGCCGGTGGTTGAATTCAGCGGCAGTACTCGCTTGATGGTGGTGAATTTCAACCCAGGTATAGTTCGCGCGGAACTAGAGGCGCGCGCGCTGGCGGCCATGCGCCTGCCGCCGCCGCCCGCCGCCGCAGCGCTAGATACGCTCAGCAACGCGCTGGCGCATGCACGCCCGCTGCAACAGGTTATATTCTAAATTATATATTTTATGTTATGTCATAGCGCAAAAAGTGAGAAACTGATGTCAAATGATGGCAAACTGCCAACTTAAACTTGTTTTCAGGTGGCATCATTCCACAACACCCTCGGCGAGCGCATGATTCCATCAACCCGTCCGATGATGTTGCAAGCAGCACTGGACTTGTCCAACTTAGTGCAGGACCAGAAGGCAGTCTACTGGGACGACGTCGAACAACTATCTAACTACACTGAAAAACTCAAGAAAATTGTTTTAAAGTTGGAGACACAGGTTTCAAAATTTTAGTCGAGTTCATTTCACACTAATGGGGTAGTACCTACTGAAGAGGGTAGGTCCTTCTTCAGTACTACCGAATTTGTCACTTCACTGGTGCACAATGCTTTTAACACTATACATTACCAATTTTATGTCTTGTTTATACAGGGTGTAAACATACTCTTCACGAAGCCGTCAACCAAGCATTCTGTATATGAAACTAAGTAATCCTGCGAAAAATCTTTGCTGGAAAATGTTTTCTTTTTTTGGGCGGAAAAAACAGACTTTTCGGTAGGACTCAATATAACGCACTGAAAGCATCGATTGAATATTAAGGGGATCGTGAAGGCGTTAGTAGGTTAAAGTAAAATTGTCAAATACGTTATATTGTAATATCTCTAGCGATATTGTAAAGTCTCGAATTATTGTCAAATGAACATACTGCTTACAACAAAACGCATTATTTTTCGTGAAATGCATGCGATGGTAGTCAACTTACGCGGTGTGGAGGGAAGGAGGGGTCCCCCTTGCCCAGTGGCACAACTCTCATGAAAAGATAATGCACCATTCCTGAGATATACCGATTAATATAACATAACCTTAAAACACTTTATATTCCCCCTAAAAAGCGTAGTTGACGGAGCCCCGCTTCGCGGGGCTCCGGCTATTTCTGAGTGCAGGGTTTAAAGGAACCTAACTAACCTAACGGGGGGGTGCCCCAAGTCCCGATTATGGGGGCAGAGATACTTCCGTATGTTCAGTTGACAATAATTCGAGACATTACAATATCGCGACAAAAAACACGTTATATTGTAATATAACGTGTTTGACAATTTTACGGTGACACTTACGAGTATTTTAAAAAAAAGTTGTGAAAAAGTTGGAACTTGGACCCCAATATCTCCGTAACTAGAAGGTTTCCAGGATTAGAACAAAACTATTTTCGCAATGACGGTGAGAACAAGTGCCTTTCGGCTTCATTAAAAGTGTTTTACACCCATTTTGTATCGAGTACAGTGGCCAGGCAGTGATGAGCCAGCAAAAACGGCGCACTTTATTGAATGCACCTCCCAATCACTAGGCTGGGTTCCCAGTCTTGACGTTCACTCAGCACATTTATCAAGGGATTATTGTTCACATTCTTCATTCCTGTTGTTTCAGAACACTTATCTTACGGGCCAACATGTAGCGATCAGGAATATTGTTCAGAAGTTGATTGAGACCGAACTCTTATCCAAACAAACTGAATGGAAGAAAGGTGTCAAAGAAATAAGAGATATTATAGACACGGTGGGTATTCTACTAGTTAGTTGCACCTTATGAACTGATTCTAATTTGACATTTATGATCTGGTACAGCTTCCTTTTCCTCATCACAATATACCTACCTTGCAACTAACGAAGTATATGTCTGAGAGGCCTGCGGAGGCGCGGAGCATGGGTTCTTCATACAAACGTAATACCAAACTAATTTGTAAATCAATCATATACTTAAGGTAGTGTGTATTTATTTCGATTGTATTACAGAATATATAGGTTCCCAAACACATATTTTGAATGAACACTGATTCAAACAAGAGTTATGAAAAAAATAATTTTCGATAGAAATTTTAAATACCTCATAATCTCGTCTTTATATAATTGTCCTTTCATATTTTTTATTTGGGTACATTGATATTCTGTAATATAATCGAAATATATACACACCTTAAGAATATGTCTGATTTTCATATTATTTTGGTATTACGTTTGTATGAAAAACGCATGCTCCGCCGGCCCCTTAAGCGCTGGCACACAGGAAAGACGTAAGACGAGGACGAGGCTCGGACAGGGCACAGACGCGGGGTGCCTTCGCGACTTTTTAAACCACATAGACATAACGAGGCACGGGCGGGCGCGGGCGTGACGGCGGGTGCCACGAGAGACGACGGGTGACCCGCGTGCCTCTTACGTCTTTTCTGTGTGTCCTACGCCTTATGTGAACACCGATTACTTCCATTATTTATAGAGACGTGACGGCCATTGTTGTCTTTTAGAAGATCCGAAAATCAGCGCAATCAGTTTAAATCGTTCCCACTGCTGGGACACAGACCTAATCCATAAACGGATTGACGGGAACGGAAAACGGGCTGTAAACCCAGTGTAGGACATGCTAAATTATTGTATTGTACATGCTTTTCTTGTAGGTGGAATCTAACGGTTACAAGAATACAGAGCTGTGGCGATCGCATTGGGATTGGCAACTGTACAAGGCGCTTGAGTACCAGTACATAAAGACACTGCTTTCGCTGCACAAGCATTTTCCGCATGCCAAAGTGGATCTGGTTTTGCGGTAATTATTACAACGATTTTGATATTTGCTTATTGTCATGAGGGTGTTCCAAAAATAGCCAAGCTAGACTGCTAAATTTTGATACTTAATTATTATACTTAATTATATTTAAATTGGAGTTTAAGTTACTTCTGCAGTATTTCAATGTTCTTCCCTTTTTGTGGCATTTGACAGAATGGCCCTATTACGGTGGTAGCTATAGTCTGAAAATATGTTGTGAAGACCAATTGGGCAGATTTTATGCTGATCTATATTGACCATCATAATAAACATTAAAAACAGTAGTACCGTGTAAAGGCGGAAGTTATCAACCATAAATAATTCTCAAGAGGTAGAAAATTAAAAACTATTGTTTACGTTTTGAATCATACTTGAAACGTAATTAATCGGTTATTGATACTGAACATTAACCGATTAATTAGTCTGCAGCTACGATTTAAGACCTAGTTTTAGCTAATCATCAGTTTATAGCATGATTGCACATGAGGAAGCCTTGTTGACCTTTTTATCTGTTCGTGTTACTAATAAACAACGCATATTATATCCAACATGGGCATTGGCCATTACGAAACACGTTCACAAAGATAAAAATGAACGTTTAGTGTCGTATGAGTGTGCTTGTTACATAAATAGACGTTGATGGATTGATGCTAGAATGCCATGAAGTCCTGATAGTCGCAGTATTGGCTGGCATCAGTGGATGAGGCCGAAATCGAGGTTCGAACCTAAATGGCGTGCAGCCAATTTCTTGCCGTGCAATATTACAGGCATATAGGGCGGGGGAGGGGGAGTGGGCGGTGCTGTTAAGCCATGACCTAATTTGAACATCGAAGAATAACATTCTATAATCTGTTCCAATAATATTCGAGTAATAAATAGATCCTTGTGTAAATAGCTCGATGTTTATTTTAGTAAACTTGTTATTGATTAAGCCATTTATTCTTGTTTATTGGAAAACCTTTTCTGACCACTTAAAACTGGTTAAGGGGTAAGGTCTAATGCCAAATGTTATATTGATATGTTGCGATACATGATCATTACCTATATTATCATTTGATTGGTTATACGGCTGAATGGATTTAGTGAGATGGATCTGTGTGTCTGACTTTGACCCATCCATAATGGTCTACGTGCGATAAGTAGGTAGATTAGAAAACAGATGGATCATCATCATCTGCCTAGCCCTTTCCCAACTATGTTGGGGTCGGCTTCCAGTCCCACCGGATGCAGCTGATTATCATTTTTTTCATGGAGCGCCTGTCTATCTTACCTCGACAACCCAGTTAGCTCTGGGTATTACGATAACCCTTGGTAAGACTGGAGTTTTGAGTCACTGCCTACTTGTGACGACTGTCAAAGATCTACAAATGACAGCCGGGACCAACGGCTTATCGTGCTTTCTACCGCACTGAGGAAACGCGGTATGTAATGAAAGGCCACCCGTTCACGGACCGCCATTTTGTGGCAGCAGCCATCTTGAACCAATTTTCATCAAACATTTATGCTACGAACAGTCGACTAACTTACCTTTTAAAAGAGAGACCTTTTCAGAGTTGTTAAAGTTAGATTGTAAAAAAGTCATTTTGTGTGCTTTTCCATATTTTGAAAATTTTGGAAACAGAAAAAACAATTATATTCACATGCTAAATAAACACATGCATTTTTTAGTAGGTCACTATAGTGACAAATTTATATTTCTTGATATTAACACTTTTATTGATAAACTTAGATCAACGCGGGGTAAAGTGTATCTACCTATTAGTTGTAGACACAAAATAGCTCGGCTATTAGCTTTTAATATTCACACAGACATAAGTAGTATGTCTAAGTTTTGTTCTATTATTGATACTGCGACTATTAGTACTATTACTAATGAACAGGTGGTGACCTTAAATAAATATAGCGTTAGTGCTATTGATGTTTACAAACTTTGTACGGAGGAGAATCCATATGTCACCGTGGAAACTTCTCAATTAGCTCTTAGTTATGATAGGATCATGTTGTCTGGCGATGGATCGGGAGTCTCGGGGCTCTCTCCAGATCTTAATATTAATTTAAACTAGGAAGTGAGACAACAGAAGGTACCATTAACAATATTGTTAATCCTACCAACAGCAAGGTATCTTCTTGCACTCCATTAGGTCGTAAAAAAGGGCCTCAGCAGAACTCTTTAAAATTATTCCACCAAAAATCCAAGGCATTTCTTCCAAATTATTAGAAATTGAATTGTATTTAGAGAAAAGTATGTTTGACATTGTTTGCTTTACTGAACATTGGTTAAAAGATTACCAAATGCTTATTAATTATGAGAATTATATGGTGGGTAGCTGCTTTAACCGTAAATCTATGCTGCGTGGAGGTTCCCTAATATTACTGAAAAATTGTGTTAAATATAAGCAACGTGCTGACATAGTAGGTCTTTCGGTTGAACATTGCGTCGAACTGTCTTGTGTTGAGCTAGATACGCATGTACAGACCCCCAAACTATCAAAACTTTTCCTTATTTGAATCAATAATGGAAGATGTCCTGGCAAAACTTACAACCAGTAATAAATCTACAATTATTTGTGGTGACTTCAACATCAATATTTTAGAAGATAATTCAAATAGCAGTCGGTTATTAAATCTTTTTAAGTCTTTTGACTTGACTAACGTTTTTATAGAACCCACTCGAGTCACGCCTTCTTCTGCTACTTGTATAGATAATGTTTTCTGCGATTGTGAATACTTAGATAGAGCCGTAGTAAATAGTCTGCCGTCTGACCATAGCGGACAAACTGTAACTTTCAGGTGTAATACACCATTGCAAAAAGTTGATATTAAATTTAGACCTATAACTTCTAGTAAATTAAATAGGTACAATATTTCCCTACAGAACAAGTTAAGTGTTATGAGCCATGACGATATTAATATAAATCAATTCTATGATCATTTCCTTTCAATTGTTCACACTGAATTCAATAAAAATTTTGAAAAGAAGACTAAAAGCATTTGCCCTAAATTTATATTTAGTGATTGGGCAACTAGAGGTATCAGAAAAAGTAGGGAAACACTATTTGAGCTTTATGGCCTTAAGCCTTATGTAAACACTGAAACTTTTAACAACTATGTTGCTCAGTATTCAAAAATTTTTAGGAATTCATGCAAGGTTGCCAAAGCCCTGCACATTAGCAACAAGATTAAAACAGCAGAAAATAAAATGAAGACAGTTTGGAAAGTCATAAATAGCGAGACTAACAGGAAGAAAGTACGTAATACTAGCTATACATTAGATACAGTATGTGGTCCTAAAAGCTCCAATCAGGAAGTAGCTCAGGAATTTGTAAATTTCTTCACCAATATACCGTTAAAAACTACGGAGGCTCTAAATTCCTCTTCTGAAGTCTCAATTGGTTTATTAAAAGCGAATGTATCTGGATGCCAGGCTGAATTTAAATTTAAACATATAAACCCGATGACGGTTATTAAAGCTTTCCGGCAAATAAAAATCAAACTGACCGAAGATCTATGGGGAATGTCTATCAAAGTTTGTACTTCCATACTTGAGACGATAGCTCCATACTTAGCTTTAATTTTTAATTTGTGCGTAGACCAAGGAGTTTTCCCTGATTTAATGAAATACAGTAAAGTCATACCGCTTTTCAAATCCGGGGATAGTAAAGATACTAATAATTATAGACCTGTATCCGTGTTGCCAGTTTTTAGTAAGGTGTTCGAAAAGATAATGCTTAATCAAATGCTCAATCATTTCAACACCAACAGAATCTTACACGATCAACAGTATGGCTTCACCAAGGGACGTTGTACAACTGACGCCGGTGTAACCTTATTAAAGCACATATTCATGGCGTGGGAAGAGTCCTAAGACGCTGTAGGAATATTTTGTGACCTCTCCAAAGCATTTGATTGTGTAAATCACGACACATTGCTTTTGAAACTTGAGCATTACGGACTAGGTAAACTTGCACTTAGTTTGGTAAAATCTTATTTAAGTGATAGACTGCAATATGTTCAAATAAATGGTGTTAATTCACAGGGCTTGAAAGTAAAAATGGGGGTTCCGCAAGGCTCAATATTGGGTCCTTTCCTCTTTTTAGTATATATAAATGATCTACCCTATTTACTGAAAAACCAACCTCAAAATATGGTATTATTTGCCGATGACACTTCCTTAATTTTTAAGATAAATAGACGAGCCCAAAATCTAAATGACGTGAATAATGCCTTACTTGAAGTCCATAATTGGTTCACAGCAAACAACTTGGTATTAAATGAAAAAAAAACGAAATGCATAAGATTTGCTTTACCGAATGTTAAAAGTAGTGATTGTGAGATAATATTGAATAAAGAGAAACTCGAATTCGTAAATAAAACGGTTTTCCTGGGGCTTACGCTTGATTCAAGGCTTCAATGGGGTTCTCATTTAACATCTCTTGCGGGGCGCTTAAGTTCAGCAGCATATGCCATTAGAAAAATCCGTCAATTCACTGATGTAGATACCGCTAGACTAGTCTATTTTAGTTACTTCCACAGCATAATGTCTTACGGCATTTTGCTGTGGGGACGGGCTGCTGATATTGAGTCTATATTTATTCTGCAGAAAAGAGCCATCAGAGCCATATACAATCTTCGTAGGCGCGATTCTCTAAGGGAACTGTTTAAGGAAATTAACATCATGACTGTATATTGTCAATACATCTACGAAAACATAATGTATGTCAGAAAAAATCTGCATCTTTTTGGTAAAAGAGGTGACAGACACAATTACAGTACTAGAAATAGAGACCAATTAGTTCAGCCTGGCTTCAGACTCGCTAAAGTAGACTCGTCTTTCATGGGGTACTGTTTGAAATGCTATAATAAAATTCCACAAAGCATTCTTGAACTAAATGAAACCAAATTTAAAACTTGCATTAAATGCACACTATGTAAGCAAGCATATTACAAATTGGACGATTATATCGCTGATAAAAATGCTTGGCTCAATGCCGGTCCTGCTCCACAAGGACAGGGGCGCATAAATGGATAGCATTAAATGGTATTGTTGGAGCTGCTGAAGATTGTACAACTACGAGTATCTTTGCATTGTATAAATTCAATATCTTTAGTATTATATAACCTCATATCCCATATTGTGTGAGTGCCATGTACTAGAATGCTATCATTCGCTGGAAACCTACGTTTTTATTTTTTGACTTGAATGTGCCCTGGCGGTTAAGAGTATGTCATGCTCACTCAAATGTCCCGCTGATGGTGGCGCGTGTGTCGGGTCATTTAGTTCCCTTCAAAATGGTTGAGTTGAATGGTGCTGATACATGCGTCATGTTCGTGAACGGGCGCTGTCGGTTGGGACTGGTCAGCTCTTGGTTGCCACGGCTTTGGTTTTTATTTTTTAATTAATTATTTTACTTTTGAATTGTTTTTGTTAGTTTTAACTATGGACACTTTTATCGTGCACATCTTGCTACATTGCTCTCACATAATGCACCATCTCAACAGGAATGATGTAACTAAGATTTTGTAACAACATTATGATTTAAAAGAGTGTCCATGGAGTTTCTTGCCCGTTCTTCTCCATAGAGATCTACGCTAGGGAATGGGCAACTACAGTACTTTCACAGTTTTTATGTCTTGTGACTGGGACTGTAGCTACATTTAATTATCATCTTTGTTTTGACAATTCAAAAGCGCCTGTAACTAGCCTACTTGAAATAAATGCTTTGATTTAGATTTTGAAAAAAGAAAACAAAATCAAAATAATTGGTTCCTCCGTTCGGGAGTTACGATGCCACAGAAAGACACACACACAGACAAAATTATAACAACTCTTTATAATAACTCCTTTTAACAACAATTAATCAAGTCCTAATACTTTAAGAAATCTGTAAAGCTGCGAACAGGTTATTTGCAACACAGCATGCGATGTAACACGCAATGCAATGTAGCATGTGCGCATTTGTGTTTAGTGTGTTCGTGAACACATTAAAATGTATGGACGGCTGATTTCGATTAACCTTACAGTAATTGATCTTCACAGGGACATGTATCTTTTATGTCACTAACATGAGATGTTAATTACAATAAAACATCTTGCCTTTCCAGCGGTTACGCGGTGCGCGTCCAGCCAGCTATCGAAGAGCTTCGAGTGCAGCATTACCACCAATTACGTCGCCTTGTGTCCTTGCCGGCACACTTCGTTGGTTTGCAGAACAATATCACTGACAAACAGAACATGTTTGCTGCTATAGTTGAGAAGTAAGTGTCATTATATTTGCTTCTAATTTTTAATATTAATCCTGTTTTTCATGCCAAAACAGTTTTTTGTGTTAGCCTGTACTGTCTGGGCAAAGGCCTCCCCCAAAGCCTTCCATATGCTCTTTTCCTGTGCCGCCTCGGACTAACCCTCGCGGTCTGCGTTCAAATCGTCGCTCCACCTTTTTCTGGGCCAACCATCGTGTGGAGACTTTTGCCCAGCGGTCATCGTGCGTGCGACTGACGTGACCCGCCCAATTCCATTTTAGCCTAGCAGCCTTCATGCCAACGTCCACTATGCCCGTTTTGAAAAGAGCATTATTGACAGCAAAATCTAATTCTTTGTGTAACAACCGGCGCACTTGAGGAGAAAGTAGTAGTGCCCTGGTTTCACAAGCGGACTTACGCGGTCTACCTGCACTACGATTCACTTAATACGTTTAACCGCAAACATATTAAAACATGTCTCTGTCATATTCAAATGGTTAACCGAAACAGAACTATATTTAGTCATTGGTGTGGCAAGCGAGCCCTTTTATGTTCTTTTCTTAGTCTGCTCTGTCCCAATTCTGGACAAAGGCCCTCCACTCTCCTTCCACTTCTGGCGAACCCGCGCATCCTCCTTCCAGTTCGTCCAGAAACTATCCAGTTCGTCTCGCCAACTCCTTAGTGATCTGCCGCAACCCGCCTCACTGTCTTAGGGCACCAGTTTTATGCTATTTTGTCCCACAGCTTGTGACGCATTCGTTAAAAAACCCATGTCAACTACGAGTCGGACTCGTGCGTACTATTGTTATCAAGAAATCAAGTTTGTTTTATGGCACTTAAATATTTATGTTATTTTGTTTGCATTATTTGTTGTTTAGTGGCAACAGAAATACATCATCTGTGAACATTTCAACTGTCTATTTCAACTGTCTAGCTATCATGATTCATGAGATACAGCTTGGTGACGGACAGACGGACAGTGGAGTCTTAGTAATAGGGTCCCGTTTTTACCCTTTGGGTACGGAATCCTAAAAAATCAACGAAATCCTAAAAAATCAACGAAATCCTCCGTTGTGAGACGAGTGAGGTAGTTTTATGTTTTTTGCTTAATGACTATTACTGTTTTTTTTTCTTAAATTACACTTTCTTTCAATGTTAAGGCATAGCTGGCTAGGCAACAAAGCAGTAACACAACTGGAAGCAGCCCTATCTTCCTTGGAAGCAACCTGTGTATCGTGGACACGTCGCGCGGCGCTAGCGTGCGTACCGGACCTCGACGCGTTATGTAAGGAACATCTCACTGAGCCGGTGCACTGGGAGACCAACTTTAAAGCCTGCAAGGCGTATGGACAAGCGGTCGCTAAGATGACTTTGTGAGTTGAAACATATTATATCGGGGTTATTTTTTGAAGTCGAATTACGTTTCGACGGGGCAAGAGAATTTTGCACTTTGATAGAGAATAAAATTAACTTGCAGCGAGGACGAAAAAATAGAATGGATATCAGTTGGCACAACAACTTTACGGCGCGAGTTTGAAGCTCAAGCGCGAAACCTGTGGGGTTGTCTGATGACGTCACTAGTGGCCAGTTGTAGATCAGATGCGGGAAAGATAGATGCGTTCGTTGCTTCTGCCGCTGTTATGTTGGAGAACCAAGCTCTGCCTAAGAATGCGAAGGAACTTGCTGAAATGAGCGCTACGCAGCAAGCGTTGCAGCAACAAATGCCTGAGGTAAGACAAAGTCACTCTATAATACAAAATCAACAATCCTTACAGTTATTTCGCCTCTTATTTTGTATCAGTCTGATCTTTATTTTTGTTAGGTGGGGTTGTTTTATTGCCATTGACAGGCATTTTAAAATAATAATGATCATTATTCTTGTTAAAATAAGATTGCTATTAGGTTGCTGCATATCAGAGGTAATATAACTGCATGAAAGGATTGTAAAGTCATTGCAAACCCGTGTTATGTGACTTTTACATTGACATACGGATTAAATTAGAAACATTCTAAAAGCGAGCGAGACAGACTTATTCTGTTGTTCTCCGGGTAAATTCACAAGGAATACTTTGTTGGTAATTAGTTACTTATAGGTATTAATTATAACATATAAGTAACAATTAAGTTAAGTTCCATATTATGAATTAAGGCGCATTTACCGCATTGGTTAACTGCAATGGTAGATTGATAAATAAATAAGTAAAAATAAAATAATAACAAAATAAATAAACTTATAGCAAGAGTTGTTTTACTAAACAGATGGAAAGTACAGTAGAGGCTCTGAAACGAAAAAGCCATATGCTACGAACGTGGGGAGGAGACTCATCTGTAGATGGGACAATGAAAGAATGGCAGAAGATACACGAACTGATGCTGAGTCAACAGAAGATGTTTGAACACCAGGTAAGAGAGTTAAAACCCGACCAGATACTTTACTGTTGATCTGCGTCGTTCCACTGCCACACTCATGACTTCCATTCTTTCGATCCAAAGGCGCTTACTTTGTGTAAATTATTCCATCGTCACTGCTCTCGTAACGGTGAAGTAAAATACCGTGAAGCAACCGGCATGTCCTCGAAATTAAACTTCAGAGACGTGTTCCACCAACCTGGACTAGATCCGCCCACAGTAGATTACAGCCCACACCCCCTGGAGAGGTGCCTGTATCCCTGCAATGGGATCATTATAGACTGGTATGCCTAGAGAGCAATAATTCACTACCCATTTGGTTGCTAAATAGAAATTAACAGGCTGCTAAAGTTAGGAACATATTAAACATGACGATATTATCAAAAACAGTTGTCACTGTGACATGTTCCCATACAAAAATGTGTTTTAAACAGCTGTTTAAGATAATCAGACCGTCATCTTTTTGGTGAACATGGACCTTAGTCAGTCAGTAAAACGCATCAAAACTCGGGAGTCGGGGTCATGAGGTCAGTACACCCTAAAAATGTATACCCAGGCGTGACATACTCCCGGGGTTGCGGGCCTGTTCGAAAGAGATACCGCGGCCCCGGAACGTAAAAGGCGAGGAAGGAACATGGATGGTTTTTAGTCAGTAAGAGTCTGACACTCCCTCCCGCTCGGCCCAGAGTGGGGGGGGGGTCATTTGATGATTTCCCATCCTTAAAAAAAAAAAAAAAAAAAAGGCGTGACATACTGAGAATTTTAAAACCGTCGTATCTTCGTCAATTTTGATTTACGTAACAAAAGATAAAATATGGGTCAAATATTTTTTGATACACTGACGCACTAATCTAATTAGATTTGTTTGTCGTCTATTTCAATTCTCCATTATAAATCTCGCAGGCTGAAATAGTAAAGTCAAGTTTGAGCGGTGATTGGGATAACTTGAACACAAGTGTAGAAGCGTGGACGTCGCGGTGGACTCAAGCCAAACCTCGTCTGGAGAATACTCACGGTGTGAACTATGCGGAGATGCTCGATAGATGTCGCTCTGTGTTCGAGGCGCATGACAACTTAAACAAGTTTGTTTCTGATAGAGATGACCTGATGTAAGTTTGTGTTTGTATTTTAGGTATTTATGTTTGTAAAGAGTTCCGCTTTGGTCTTGTTTAAAATGATTTGTGAATTTTTGAATTTGAATCGGCAACCGTAGCGTGGGGCGTTCCCCAGCTAAATGAACTGTCAACCTAAATAAGGTCTCAACCTAGAAAACCCACTGGATGGGGTCTCGTGGTGCAGATTAGTAGAGGCCTATGTCTTGCTATGGGCTGTGATAAAATGAGTTAGTGATGAGTTAGTTGTCTTTCTAGAATGTGTACTTTTGTTGGCCATCTTCACCTTCACGTTGGTTCATTACAGAAAAGAGTGTGAAAAGTTCCAAATGAAAACAAAACTAACCGACACATGGGTTCAGGCGGAGAAGCTCATGAATGAATACGTAACCTTGTGGACTCCGTTAAAAGAATATAATGAAGGTAATTCAACCCAAAGAACCGCTAAATCTTAGACCAGATGTTTGTGTTGTATTTGTGTCATTTTTTGTGGTAGTAGTTAGAAGATACATTTATTTGCAACCCGAAGTGTCCCGAAGCCCTTTAAAAATTTGTGAATTTTATCTTTTAGAGTTCGAATCCATCGCTGACCAAGAGTGGATAGTGTTCCAGAAAAAGATTCATCTGATAGAAGAGTTTTCAGTAAAATGGAAAGGACGTTTGGAACCATTCACTATGGTTACGTTATACATACAACAAGAGTTGGAGAAATATTCGGTAAGTCATCTCTCAAGTTAAAAGTATGAAACAGCAAATACCTCACAAAATAAAAACCGTGCCTTATTTTACCTTTTCCATGTGGTACTTGGTTCTAATAATGAGGTGTTTTCAGGACCAGCTTCCACTGAAAAACGATAGAAGGCACTGTGCAAGACTAAGTATAAAAAAAACTGGTTTTATGGAGCTAGCATTTATTGCTTTTATAAATGAAATACTTGCTATTACAATATATTGTAATATCAAGGAGAATACAATACTTCACTTGCGTTTTATTCCGTTTACTGACAAGCAAGCAATAAAATAACGAATAAAGCACCGACCGACATTTAGTAGCCAGTGTTTTATTTTTAAAAGCAATGAGTGCCAGCTCCTTTAACCAAAAAAAAGTTGTCACTCTCGGTAAAGTATTATATTATCTGTGACTCGGTCTTGCACAGCGCCATCTATCGTTTTTCCGTGGAAGCTGGCCCTGAAAACACCACATTGATTGAATTTGGAGGAGGGGAAAAAGATCTACGTCACGAGTTGTACGGCCTATGTAATTCATAACTAGTAATATTATAAATGCGAAACTTTGTGAGGATGTATGTTTGTTACTCTTTCACGCAAAAACTACTGAACGGATTTGGATCAAATTTAGCACACAGATAGTTTATTACCTGGATTAACACATAGGATACTTTTTATCCCGGTAATAAGATCCCGTGGGATAATTTCAAACTTCACGCGGGCGAAGCCGCTGGCAGAAGCTAGTAATTCATAATTTCATAACAAAGCATCACAGCTGTATTCTGGAAGGTTTTGCCGGACACGTTCCCTACATGGTGTGATCGGACACTTCGCGGAGCCTTCAACCAAGCATTCTGTGTCATCAAACTAATTCTAATTTTTTTAGGGGTAAAGAGTCACGATTTACGGTAGGACTCCATGTAATACGGTACTCGAAAAATTGTGCTGATGGATGCATTGAATAGTCATGGAGTGTGTGTGTGTGTGTGTGTGTGTGTGTATTTGTCTGTGTCTGTCTGTGGCATCGTACCTCCTAAACGGATGAACCGATTTTGATTTTGTTTTGTTTGAAAGTTGAATTAGTCGGGAGTGTCCTCAGCTATGTTTAATAAAAGTCAATCCACGATGGCCGCCGCTACAAATTGGCGGAATAATAATCCCTCAATATGGGTATCAAATTAAAGTTCCAACACCAAAAACCGGGAATATCTTGAAATTATTAGCCTATGGGTCGCGGTTTTTTTTTAATTTTTAATGTAATGTAACTTGTAACACCCATTAGTACTCCCACATTTCACTAGTTATGTCCGTGTCGGAATGCGATCCTATTGCCATGCCGGGCACAAATCACAAACTCTGGTCTGCTATTTAAAAAAACCTAATGAAATTTTTCGCATGACGCAAGAATCGAACCCTGCAGGACCTCACGTTTTCTGCCGGGGTTGCGGGCATATTCGAAAGAGATACCGCGTCCCCAAACATAAAGGACGAGGAAGGAACATGGATGGGTTTTAGTCAGTAAAAGTGTGACACTGCCTCCCGCTCCGCCCAGAGTGGGAGAAGTCATTCGATAATTTCCCATCCTAAAAAAAAAAGACGTGTGGCACTCGGGGACTGCGGCGGTAAAGCTATTGCATTTGTTTTTTACGGGGGTGATTCGGTCTCCACGCTCAAGGCCCGCGATAGAAGCTATGCAATAGCTTAAAAGGACCTCACGTTTAGTAGTAGCACGAAGCAGATCAACATTATTTATATATACGTATTTCTGTACTATATCACCCGTAATAATTGAGGCCGCATTATTTACGTCTGAAACCTGTTGTTTCGGCGAATTATTGCTAGCGTGATTCTAAAGTGGCACACTATTGACCACCACCAAGTTATTTATATCACCTCGGCTTATTGCAGCTCACATACATTTTGTACTAGTGCAATGACATCATTACACATGTGTTCAAAATGTAGACTTTAGTGATATCATCAGCTTCCTTAGAATTATACACGTGGATGTTTATTTATTTAGCTTAGGTTATACACCAAAAGTATACATAAGAACATTTTACAATAAAAGTATGTAGGGTTCTTATGTAGGTACCAATTACAGGTGTACTCAACATTCTCATATATCTTAATATATATAAATCTCGTGTCACAGTGTTTGTCCTCAATGGACTCCTAAACCACTTAACCGATTATAATAAAATTCGCACACCATGTGCAGTTCGATCCAACTTGAGAGATAGGATAGTTTAAATCTCAATTTACGCAGACGAAGTTGCGCGAGTCAGCTAGTATATATATATATATATATAAAATATAAAAATATATAAAGCTATCATCGTCAAGTAATAGAAATAAAATTAAACACGATTTTTAGGAGACTCTTAGACAGTTATTAAGCGCGAATTTCACCAACGAAACAACTCAATCAGCACGTCCAAACAACGTTCAAGAGGCAAAGTTTTCCTTAGCGATGGTGAAACTGATAACCCTAGATCGAAGTTTATACAGGGTGTAAACAACCTCATCACGAAGCTGCCAACCAAGCATTCTGTACATCAAACTAAGTAACTTTACGCAATAATTATTGCTGGGAATCGACTTTTTTTTGGGGTGTAAAATCATGTTTAGTGGTAGAACTCAATGTAACGCACTTAAAACACTGTGCTGATGGATGGATTGAATAGTACGGAGGTTGAATTGGCTTCTTGTCAAAAAGTTGGAACTTTGACACCCAATATTTCCGTAACTAAAAGATTCCCAGGTATGGTGTAGAACTAAAAAAATATCGCAATGAAAGAGAGAACAAGTGCCTTTCGGCTTCATTAAGAGGTGTTTTACACCCTTTGTGTGTTGACCAAGTCGGTGAAATTCGCTCTTATAGTGGAATTTCTCCTACAGGTAGTTAGTGTAGGTAGATTAAAAAATACATATGTTTCACAGACGCCAGCACATAAAGTTATTACAATCTGTCCAATTTATTTAATAGATTTTCAACTTTATCGTTAAGCATTAGGTTCAAGGGTGATTGGGAAAATTTTACAGTTTCAGGTAGCTTGATGTACTGGCACCTGGCTAAGGGACCACGATGCTGCGAATCAAAATAATTCTTGAACTTATTTGTACAGGATTTGGCTCCTTTACTAAAATATCTTCGGGGCACCGAGTTTACCGAACCACATTGGCATGAGGTATTCAGTGTCCTGGAAATGGAGTACAAGAAACCGGATACGCTGCAAGTCAGAGATCTTTTAAATGCTGCGATGAATATCAAGAAACATATCAAGTCCTTACAGGTACGAGTAATAAAAAACCATCTATTTCGCAGCTTACTTCTTGAATGTGGTTATTTCAGCGTAGGTAACAACTAAAAATACAGATGCTGCAAAAAAATAACCATATGTTTTCAAGATGTTCCAAAAAGTTAGTGTGGCAATAACGGGTTTAATTTATGTTCTTATTATTGTGGGTGGTACATATTATTGAACAAACAAACGGGAATTGCAACATGTATCCTGAAATATTTGTAGGTAGGTACATTAATATTGCAATAATGTTGAGAACATAATTGTATTACGTAATATCACATAAAACTTTAACTTATGTTTGGAAGAAGGCAATAGTTTACACACTACAGAACGAACGTATTCTGATGAAATTATGTTTTTAACTTTATAGAAAATCTGCGCTTCTGCATCCAGCGAATCGGCAATCAGGAACGCTCTCAACGAACTAGAGATTTGGTTTGCGGGAGCTCGATTCAATATCACGTATTACAACGATAAGGCGAAGCGACCCACTCCCATAGTGAAGGACTTTAAAGAAATACTTAGTAAGGTGAGATTCAAGAGTTTCCACAATAACAAAACATTTCGCCGGTAATTTTTAAATGGCAAGGTAAAGTTGTACCAGTACTATACCCACGTTTACCCAGTTATATTTAAGTAAGAGGAGGCGGCTCTATTGCTATCAACCGATCACACGTATAGACCCCGATACAACGTAGGTAACAAAACACAGCATACAAGCCATATTTTTCTTATACATACAACGTGTAACGATAAATGCGCATAACCTCAGACACCCCAAATGATTTTTAAAATTGACCTAATATTGAGAAAAAAAAAAAACATTTAAAAAAATGTAAAGGTTTTATGTGCTATTTTAGTTAATTGGCAATTAGATTTACTGGCAAGAACTATTATTATGCCGCGTATAAGAAAATTTTAATTGGACGACAACCATTTGTGTTTGTTTGTTTACCTATTTTGGCGGGTTTGCGAGCGTGATGGCTTAACTTATCAATAAATAGACAGGCAAACATTTTTGATGACGATTTTTTGAAAAATGTGACCTATATTAAAAAGAGGTTCAATTGATTCTGCTTGTGATTCTGATCAAACTATTTTCAGGTCTTGCGCATTTAACGTTAGACTTTGTATATTTTCTTTAATAGTATTTGTCCAAACTACGCAAAATTCATATTATATTATTAACCCGAACGAGACGATTTATATAAAAAAACAGCCAGGATGATTGTCACAGTGCACACCCCATTGTAAGTGCATCAATGGTAAACCATTTGAGACCCACAAAAAAAAAGTGAATGAGTAGATACTGTTTCCCTTTTAAAACAATAGGTCTACAGTACGCGACAGCGCAGAACTTGCCCTGCTATCTCGCTCTCTCCGATTGAACCTCGAAGTTTTTGTCTCATCTTTATAAAATTCCTTGAAACCGCACTTTTTTGTCAATGACGTGTTTTGTTCTCAAGGCTAACCTTGCCCGATATAAATGCTTACTTATCATGTTTTGTGCGACATGGTTTTAATTTTGATTCAGTTAATGGGCATTTCCGGCTAATGTTTATTGAAGCATCATGATTTATTTTATAGTAATTTGACAGTACTTAAAGCTCTAATCTCTAGCTAATCTGTTGAAATTCGTTGAAAAACATAGCAATTAACAATTCAAATAAGAGTCGTAAATAAATATTTATTTTCAACAAATTCACTTGAGCAGGCGATGCCGATGTTTGGTTTTGAAAGTAAGTACGGTACTGTTACTGTAGATGTAGAATGGAGACAGAAGTATTTTTCAGAGAGATCTAGGATACCTATTCTTGTTAGCTTTAACTTAAAACTTGTTTGAAACTGGCAAAATATCCCAGATCTCTCAGATTAACACTATGGTGTCTTGTTTTCATAGTAAATAATGCCAAAAGTGTCCCTACACCTACTTTTGCGGACTTAAAAAAACGCTACTGACTGCCGCGATTAACGAGGCCACCTACTGGCCCGAAGTAATTTAATAAGGCGTATCATCGATACGAATCAGTGCAAATAATGGACACAATTTGTTGTGTAGATCGAGGAACAACAATGGGTGGTGTCCTCGCTGTCGGGCGGCGCCAACGGCTCGGATGCATGCGGTGCGTGGGACGCGCGGCTGAGGGCTGCGCGGGCGCTGCTACGCGCCACACATCACGCACAACGCAGGTACCCTTACTTTACCCTTAGGGTCAGTTTCCACCAAAATGAAAATTTCTCGCGCACATTTTTGTTGTCACTGGATTAAAGACTGTATCCGTTTTCCGCTGGGTTTATGCCACTCGCTACCAAAGTAGACTTATTGTCTTTTACCTAATACGAGTTTAGAATATGATTCGAATTAAGTACTAGGTTTAAATGATGAGTATAAAATCAGTTTCCTTATCTTAAGAACTATTATGTATTACCCATATTTGCAAAATAAAATTCTATTCTATTCTATTCTGGAGTAGTGGAGTACGTTCCGCCACTTTCCGGCCAAAATATTAGGTAGTGACGAAGGGCAGGCCTTTTTTGACTGTCAAAGTGCTGATTCTCAGTACACTTTGAATAAATTAGGTACTTTTGATTTAGATTCGACGGCTGCCAAAGATATAGTGCCTGTATCCTATAAGCTTGCGTGATAGATAAACCACGCTCGCGCCTTGCATCATTCAATTCTCCTTCAGAACAAGTTTCTAAGGTCCACGTGTATAACTTTGTAAAGGTACACACAAACAAAGCAACTGAACAAATCAGGGTAGGGATACACAATAGATACTAGAGCCTAGAATCTTAAATATGGCGCGTTATTGATTGTATAAATAGGTATACTGCTAACGAACGAGGTTTTCAATAAAAAAGACAAGAAAAAAGAAAAAAATATTATTAATCCGAAAGTAACCCTGTCTGTTTGGTACCTATATTCCCGCCTAAGGCTGAGGCTACACTAGACAACGATTTGCGATGCGACTGGAAGAGCGAAACGACAAAAACATGGTACGGCTACATTACAAGCGAGATTCCGGCGTATTTTCTAATAAATTCGCGTCAATTTAGTATGTTGGTGTAGCCGATGCCGTGATTACAGTAATGTTGTTCCGATCGCATAAAGAATGAAGTTCGATGAAATTAGCACACAGCTAAACCATGACCTGGGTCAAGACATGACACCTTTAAACCTGGTGGTATACTGCCGTGTGATTATTTCTGTTACCTGCTCTTAAAGCAAGCTGTGGTTAAAGCTATAACGTAAACTAAAAAACTTACTGAATTCTTAATATAAAGTTAGGACAACAATATAAGAACAAATAAAGGAATTGGTCATAGATAAAAACGAGCAACAAAGTCGTGCTCGCCTAAGGATTTGTTTCGCCGTAAACATATGGGCGACAGATGCGCCAGCTATTTTGACCGTCTATTCTGCGTAGTTCCCGCTTGGACTGCTCTTTTATTTATGTTTGTGATAATTACATACTTTGTTATGTTTTTGGCCTAGGTCTTCATAGGAATGTTTCAAAGTATTCACATTATAACTTTTATAGGAGCCATAGCCAACCTTGTACCTAACTGTTTTTTTTACCCTAAGGTTGTGTGTCTTGCACATCCTAACGAGATTGAAAAGATATACGAGAATGAAAAAAAATCCCTCCGGCAAGCCGCAGGAGGAAGTAGATTTCGGAGAAGGTGCTGGAGCGTCCGACTATTGAAAATTAGTAAAAAGAGTTGTACTTATGTGTACAATCTACAAAAAAAAAAATGATCTCAAAACCGTTGTCCTGTAATGGGAAGTTTACCCTTTTTAAATCCTCTCATAAGAGTTTAGCATGGAAACGCCCTCAATTTTTTAGTTATATTTTTTTATTTCTAAACTATTAATTTTATCGCGAAACTTCAAAGGTAACAATTGTAGAATGAAAAAACCGCATACAAAAAAAAAATTGCGACGTTCAAAATGTTTACTGTTTCGGAGATATGATAATTGCGACCTATAGAGTGTATCTAAATTTTGCTTGTCACCCATATACATACGTATACATATAAATCCCCGTAGGTGACAGACCAATAGGTAGATTTAAAAAAAAAAGGAAATCTACCTAATTCTCGTGACTTTATGTCATTTAGTGTACCTGTGTGTAGTATGTTTCCTGTGCTAGCCTTAGAGTTTTTTATTGACAACATTTCCCAATAAATATTGGGAAACAAATTGTGTAATTAAAAGCTACTTAATAACTTAATTCAGTTAGAATGAGTAGAACTCAAATTTATCAAAATTTATTAATTAATCTGGTAACATTATCTTAAACGTCGGGGATTCCCTTCGTTACTCGTGTATGTTTAGTTAGATGCTAACATTGCTAACTGTAATATAATCCATATCCGGTTACGAGCCGTTCTTTCATACGAACTTGCAGACTATGGAATAAATATACCAGTACTGTTGCAATGCTTATCTGACTATTTGCAACTGTTATCTATCTGCACAAACCTGACTCTGATTTCTCATATGAAAAACAAAGTGTTACTAAGTTACAGAATTTTATTTACGACTTGTTAAACAAAACAAGCAATATCATCTGCCTAGCCTTTTCCCAACTATGTTGGTGTCGGCTTCCAGTCTAACCGGATGACGCTGAATACCAGTAGTGTACATGGGGCGACTGCCTATCTGACCTCCACAACCCAGTTAGTACTGGGTAATACGATACCACTTGTATAGATTGGTTGTCAGACTTTTCAAGACAAGCAATAAGTATGCCTTTAAAATATTAACACAAGAGTGGCTTTTGGTTTCCCGTCTGTCTCCAAAGCTGACCATACTCAAAAACCTAATGTTAGTACGGTAAGTAGGTTTATAAAACATTAGTGGCATTTGTATCTTGGTATAGTTGGTACTCAAGGAACAACGTAATGTTGCAAGTTTCCACATACGAGTAGAACGCATGACTCACCATTTACCGATCAACCTTGTAGCCAGGTATAGGTAGATCTTAGCGTAAGTGCGAAACGGGGTCCCACTTACTGACTTGGAAACAACATGCATCAGTTCTTATAACAAAATTAAGTAGGTTCGCTTTTGCTCTTTATAAACTGAAGAAAATAGTTAACCAGGCTGCTGTTGTAGCTGCCTACTATGGCTATGTAGATTCCATATTACGTTACGGAGTAATTTTTTGGGATAATTCTTGTGAGAAAATTAACATTTTTAAAGCACAGAAGAGGTGTATTCGATCGATATGCGGTCTTAAACTAACGGAAAGTTGCAAACCGCATTTTAAATCTTAAAATACTACGAGTATCATTGCCTTGTCTCTACATATATGAGACCGCTTTGTTCGTCAAGAAGAATAACGAATTGTTTAAAAAAGCTTCAGAGCAACGCTATAGATCGACAAGACAAGAATATCGTCACGAATTACGTCTAAGAGCCTCAAAGACCGCCCTTATGTACAAAAGCATCCTCTGTACGGCTCCGAAAATATTCAATAAAATACCAAATGATTAAACTTGACACAATTTAAAAGGAAAAATGTTACTATACCATTGAAGAATTCCTTCTTGACAAATTTTAATAAGCTAGGCTGATTTGTTTTTTAGATTTCGTAACAATTTTGCCATATACTCCGACATTTTGAATTTTTATCGTATTATTTGTTAATTTATGACATTGCATTTTAAAAAGTATCCATTTCAATTTATGATAGTGTTCAATCTCTGTAATCTATTTTAATCTAAGTGTTTATTATAAAAAAAATAATGCATTTTAGATGTGGATTTTTTTATTTTTTTTTAAACGGTTTTATTTAGCTCACCCCGTTTGTTTTATTCTTGGGTCAAATTTAGTAATTCAATTTTTTTTCTATTCATTTGTGTAATATCAATTTTATATCAATTTTAATGGGTAGTTTTTGAGTTACTATAACCTAACTATAAGACCGATTGTATCACCTAAAGCACACTAATAAATACTTTGACTTTGACCGTTGACTTACCCAGTAATCCATTAGTACTTTTTCGTAATAACTGAATCGATATTGATTATTTTTAGCATTTTATTAAAAAAACAAAAAGGCCGTCGAATCCCAGTCCCATTATTATTTTCTATCGTATATTTAAGGAACGTAATAAGACAAGTAGGTACATAATTTAACAAAATATATTATTAATTAATTTTCAATAATATCGTCTATTCACATCTCGTTCAAAATCGTATTGAAATTATTTCCCTTTTGCTTTTCCACCTTTCTCCATTTAAAAAGAAAAAGGGTTCACTGACGTAAAATTGTAGCGACGTTCAGTTCTTTTTAGGACAGAAATTGCTTATTATTTTTAAAATGGTTAATTAATGAAAGTAAATCGTAAAATTACCTTCTTACGTCATTAAATCGTAATTGTAAAAAGTTACGTAATTGTGCAGTTCTAACTTTGAAAAAATAAATAATATTTTATGTCCGCCGTTACAAGGTTACGTTGTTGAATTTTGATGAAGTTGTCAAATGTGATCTATTATCTTGGCCCTACAGTACATGTAAGTTGTATGTAATCGTCTGTTCCTTCTCGGAAGGCTTAACGCAATAGACGTCATAGTCTTCCCTACCTACTACTATATAAATTAATTCCGTAGTAGTTTACATATGTACATACCTTATATGTATATTTGGTTGATCCATGCCCATGTTATAGTAACTCTCGCTAACTTTAAAAGCCGCGTTGGCCTCATAACAACAAAAGTGAGACCTTTTATGGTCATCAGTCGTTAAATCACAATAGGTAACAGATTCACATAAAATGACTAGACAGCTATTGACGATGCCATCGTACTGAAATGTGCTGACAGTGTAGAAACTGACTGCTACTTACTACTCTAGCATTATGTACAGACACGAGCACTAATATGTAGACGCTTTGCAAAATTCCAAAACGATTTCTCTCGTGGAATAATGGTTACTATGAAATAAGGCCAATTTCGTAACATAATGTGTTACAAAATGTTCCTGAAAACGTAAAATGTTACTGTATCTAACAGTAAAAGAAAATTACTTTTAAAAGTTGCTGCGTGTTTATTATATAAATGCTTGTGACTGTGTGCCATGCATGATGAAACAAAGGCAAGTAGATTTTGGTTAGTTGATAGTGTAAGCTCAGATTAGCTGCTGAGGATGTAAAGCTGTTCGATAACACGGGGTCGCTGTCCTGACTCCGACATCGCTGTTACAAAATTAGGCGACATGCTATAAAGATAGCGTGCGATTTAATTGCCTACTGAAAAAAAACTCAATGTAAAATAATCTCAATAAAATATAAGTATTATATATGTTGGGGTTTTCTAGTCGTTGACAGATACCCCGGTAGTTGTTGTAGGAAGGTAGTTAGTTCACACCAAACCACTGTTCTGTTCAATAGTTTAATTACGTTTAAGTTACGTATGTTTAGTTATCTGAGCCGCACTTGATACAATATTATTATTGATCGACCCGCTTGTGGCTAAGTTTTAGTGACGACTGAATTTATGTTATAAATAATTAATAAAGTACGTTTAGCGTAATTCGTTACGTGCGCAGAAACGTACTTTTGCTGTATGAGCATTATTGGCTCGTACATGCTCCCGAGGGAAAAATATGTACGCACTCAGATTACCAAACTTGAGTTACAAGCTAAATAGTATACATGTTATTAAGCAATCAAAACAATAAGCAAGACATAATATAATTCTTAATTGATTAATCATAGTTTAAATCTTGTTCCAATTGCTGGTAGCGGTGGCCGGTAGTTTTCCGTGTGTCCACCTCGTATTTTGGCGTAGGCAGGAATCTCCTTCAGTTCTATATCTTCTGTCCTTTCTTGAGTTTTGTTCGCGTTGACTGCACTATCGCTCTTCTTGTTCTGAAGATATCTTCTTATTCGCCAAACTATTATAGCGGCGACGATTCCTCCCACCAGCAAAGAGCTTACAGCGTAGTTGCCGATGTCGTGGACACTTAGGTCGTTAGGCAGGCTCTCTCTTCCCTTTTGTGCGGTTATCTGGTCATCTAATAATTTGTGGTCATTAGATAAGTTTAATTTCGGTAGCACAATCTTTGTGTTTTTGAATGTATTCCACATATCATTTGGTGAGTCAATAGTAGGTACCTCCAAGGCCATTCCAATGTTGGTACTGCTACTAAAAACGTTATGTGAATAAATTGTGTTATCTTTGTGCTGAAGTATGCAGTCCTGACCTAGGGCAAGGAGCCCTGCTTTTGTTACAGTGGTTGTTGTAATTCGATTTTCGCAGACTATGCGAATCGTGCACTCATTGATGCAATTATAAAGCCATATGTTTGGTCTCTGTAATTTTATCCATTGGTCAGCGCATTGTTGTGATACCCAATCACATGTAATGTTATTTACATTTTGACTAAGGATTTTAGCTTCGCATGATGCCGTAGCTCCATGTAAGTTGTTGATAGTTGTAGACGCGTAGCAGATATGATTATCCTCCGTCATTGTGGTACACTGCTGAAGATCAACCTCTTCCATCTGTATATAGGTACTCTTTACGAAGTTGACTCCAATGTATTGTGTTGCTGTCTGTATCACCTGACATTGTTCAGCCGTTTCCCATCTAGGAATGGCTATATTGCGATACAGTGTGTACTCGTCATCGCTTAGTAACGGGATATGCAATTCGAAGAGCAAGTACCGATCGGTGAGCCGGGCTTTAACATAAATAATTTTGTAAATATTTTTTATGTTCGACCCGTTGCTGTGTTTGATTGGTAATGTTAATCTTTTCGGTATGATTCCGGCGATGTAATTGAGTTGTTCAGATAGCTGCTTCGGTGTGAATAATTTCATGTCGAGATGGCCTCTGTAGATATCTGTCAATGCACTTAAGAGCATTTCTTGGTTTCTTCTCAGTACTGAGATAAGTAAACTAGCTGTTAGTGCCCCAGCGTTGACATCATTCATGGTTTTCATTCGTTGAAATCTGTTTTCTATCAGAGCCGTATTATATTTCGTTTCGTTCATGAATTGTTGGATTACTTCCAGTTGCGTCTTTACAAAGTCTTCATTTTTCTTGATGACGTTGTTTTCTGCCTCGATGATTAGTGTCTGATTTCGTATCAGTTGTAATAAATATTGTTCGTTTGTTTTGATTTTTTCTATGTCCTGAGCGTATTTTTCCGCGAAATCGCTATCAAGGACACCAAACAGGGCTCGTGCAAGATTTCCTACGCCGTTGACGTAGCCACGTCGCCTCCGCTGTTGATGTTGGGACCGTAACAATATGTTATATTCGTTCAGCTGGTTCATTTCGAACTTGAGTTGTTGTGACGTAGCGTGGCAGGGTTCGTTAGGCATCGTGTCGCATAGTTGGCCTAAATGGTTTACGAACTCCTCTACCTTTGTCGTACTTTGCCAAAATGTTGTCAAGTTATAGTATACCAGAAGTTTCCATTCGTCGTGAATGAGTTGGATGTTCCCGATGGGGTCAAAGTATACTGGTTGGTTCTCAGTTAACCGAGTTATTTTAAAATGTTGCAGGGGTGCTGCTAGTCCACATGATAGCGTTGTAAATGCTACTAGTAACATCATGAGCAGGCTGTTTACCCCTTTTCGACTTTTATTAGTGCCTTTCTTTGGCTCGTCGTGGCCCCTTTCAGGACTCACTTCTTTTTTATCAGCGCTTCCGCGTACCTCGTTTATAGGTAACGGGGCGAGTTTAGTTATGGGTCTTTTAAGTACCCCATTTTGTGTTTTAAGCGTGACTACTCGTACTAAGTTGTCACTGCCTGGGTGCAGTTCTACTACTCGTCCCATAGCCCATCTGCTTGAGGGTAGATTACTTTCCTTGACGAGAACTAGTTGCCCCTTCTGTATGTTTTCTTTAGGTTGTTGCCATTTATTTCGGTTTTGTAGTGAATGAAGGTATTCTTTCGACCAGCGATCCCAATAGTGTCGGCGCATGAGCTCAATGAGTTTCCAGTTGTTTCTGATGTCTATCGTTTTGTTTTCTTCAGGTTCATTGAGTGGTAGAGTTAATGTTGGACTCCCCGTGAGGAAGTGACCAGGAGTGAGGTATTCCAGATCTTCAATATCTTCTGATAATGGACCCAGCGGTCGGCTATTCATGCACGCTTCGATTTGTGTGAGAAGTGTTGCAAATTGTTCGTAGGTAAGCTTTTGTTGTCCGATCACCCTTTTCAGGTGTGCTTTCATCGACCGTACCGCGGCTTCCCATAAGCCCCCAGCTGATGGCCAGGATGGAGCGTTGAAGTGCCACTCGATTTGAAGGTCGTTGATCTCCTTAAAGAACTCTGACGATTGCAGTGTTTTAATTAGTTGGAACTCTTCTTTTAAAACTCTTGCGGCTCCGACAAAGTTGGTTCCGTTATCCGAGTAAATATGTTTTGGGGTACCTCTTCGGGCGCACATTCTTCTTAGTGCTGCAATGAAAGTTTCCGTTGATAGGTCCGAAACAAGTTCGATATGTACTGCTTTTGTGCACATACATATGAATATGGCTATGTAGCCTTTGCAGGTTTTTATCCCGCGGCCTTTGTTTATCTTTACATCCACATGGCCTGTAAAGTCGACGCCGGTATGCGAAAACGGCCTCGATGGAGTGATCCTTTCTTTAGGAAGGTTGCCCATCAACTGTTCACTTCGAATGGTTGCGTATCGACGGCATCGAATGCATTGTCGCAGCATCTTCTTGACGGTTCGATTGCCGCTGATTATCCAGTAAGTGTTTCTAGTGTTAGCTAGCGTTAATCTTGCTCCACCGTGTAAAGTTCGTTGATGCGCCTTTTCAACAATAAGTTGGGTTAGTCTTCCCTCTCCTGGTAGAAGAATGGGGTTTTTTGTTTCCACTGGCAAGTTTGAGTGGTTTAGGCGTCCTCCAACGCGTAAAACTCCATTAGAGTCCAAGAATGGATTAAGTTTCAAAATGGTGCTTCTGTTGGCCAGTTTTTCACCTTTGTTTAGAGAATTTATCTCATTTTCGAAATAATCCCGTTGCACAGATTTAATAATTATAAATAGTGCGTTGTTTTGTTCGTGCAAGTTCAGTTCATGACATTCAGTTGACCTTCTTTTGTTTCGTAATGCATCAGCGAAACGTATCACCAAAGTCAATATTCTTGTAATACGATTTATGTTGCTATGTCGTTCAAGTAATGAGTTTATTAATTCATTTTTTATCGACGTGGGTTCCGTACTATTAGTCGTATAACAGTTTGTTAGGAAGCCCTCGTTCGTGCTATAAGTTTGTTTAGAGTCAAGAGCTTGTGCATCTTGCTCCTTAAGCCATTTAGGGCCATGCTAGAACGACCTTAGAGTCGGTCCAGCAGGTAATCCTTAGATCGTAATCTTCAAGGATTTTTGTAATCCTTTGTAGGAGTTTCGCTAGCAAAACTGCGGCGCATAATTCCAATCTCGGTATTGTAGTTTTCTTCTTGATTGGTGCCACCTTAGTTTTTGCTGCGAGTAATGTTGTTTCGCTAGCGCCACTGGATGACGTAGTTCGGCTGTAGATAACGCATGCGTAGGCTTTCTCGCTCGCGTCACAGAAGGCTTGCAATTCGATCGTACTATTGTTTTCGTTTTTTATCCATCTTGGTAAACTTATGAATTTTATGTTTGGCAGGTCGGATTTTATTTGTTTCCATTCATTTTCTATGGAATCCGGTACAGTTTCATCCCAGCCTATGTTTTGGCAGCTATCATTCCATAGTTTTTGGAAAAGCAGTTTAGCTTGTAGTGTTATTGGAGCCAACCAACCGAGTGGATCGTAGATCTTGCTTATTTCTGACAATAGCCTGCGTTTTGTATATGATGCATTTTTGATGTCGTTAGGTGCTTCGCTAATAAAATGGAATGTGTCGCTTGCGTCATTCCATGCGAGCCCCAGTGTTTTGCTGAACTCTTGTTGTTTGAAGTTAAATTCGTTATTGTTACTTTTCTGTTTCTTTTGTAGGTCATTGAGAATAGATGGTTCGTTCGTGGACCATTTTCGTAAAACAAAACCACCTTTCTTCAGTAGTTCGCTTAGCTCTTTTTGCAGTAGCTTTGTTGTTTCTATGGTATGATGTCCCGTGATGGCGTCATCCATATAAAATTCGTTAAGTAGTGCCTTTTGGGCCAGAGGGAAAGCGTTGCCTTCATCTTTGGCCAGCTGTTGGAGAGTCCGCATGGCAATATATGGTGCGACTTTGGTCCCGTATGTTAGGGTACACAGTTGCATAGCTCTCAGTGGTTCTCTCTTGGATTCTCTCCAAATGATTCTTTGAAGACATCGTTGATCTTGATGAATAAGGATTTGACGGTACATTTTCTCAATGTCCGCCGTTAGAACATATTTATAGCTCCGCCATTTTATGATCAGGAATAGTATGTCCTTTTGTAGATTTGGCCCTTTTTCCATCAAATCGTTTAGGCTGTACCCGGAGTCTGTTTTCATTGATGCGTTAAAAACAGCTCGTAGTTTCGTTGTTGATGAGCATTCCCTTACTACGCCGTGGTGTGGTAGGTAGGCTTGTAGTTGTACTCGACTTTCCGATTCTGTCACCGGTTTCATGTGACCCAAATCGATGTATTCTCGAATGAATTCTTTGTATAGTTTAGCGAAGTGTTCTTGCTTCGCCATTTTCTTTTCTAAATGAAGAAATTGTGCTGTAGCTTGAAGTTTCGAGTTACCCAGGTTTTGTTCGTAGTTAGAATGCATTGGCATTTTCACTACATAACGGCCGTTGCTTAATCGCTCGGTTGTTTCTGTGTAATATTTTTCACAGAATTCGTTTTCCGTAGTGTTTACGGTTTCCGAAGGGATATCTTCTATTTCCCAAAATTTTGTTAAGTTGTCTAGCTCAGTTAGCGTTACTAGACAGTTAAACTGCTTTGTAGCTCCGCACAATATCCAGCCCAACTGAGTTTGTTGTGCTACTGGCGAACCATTGTTATGCTTGATTATTCCTCCAAGGATCACGTCGGAGTAAACATCTGCTCCAAGCAGTAGATCGATGGGTCCAGAGATGTTGTAGTCTGGATCAGCTAACTCGATATTGTGAAGATGTGTCCAATTCTCGGTGTTGATCGTTGAGTTTGGCAAATTGTTGATGAGTTTACTCATCACTAACGCTTCTGTTAGGAATGTATAATCAGAGTGGATAGACTTGCATTCCAATGTTATCATCCCTTTACTTTTCCCCATTATAGTACCAACGCCAGTGACCGCAGCGTTCATTTTGTTTCGGGGTAAGTTCAACCGTTGAGCAGCATTTTCTGTGACCAAGCTTACTTGAGAGCCTTGATCCAGTAACGCCCGAAGGATGACGTAATCTCCTTCCTTGTTCTTGACCCGTAATTGAAGAGTCGTTAAGAGTATCTCTTGTTCACCATTAATGTGATTAGATGTTCGCTCAGCCACCGTTGATGTGGTTGGCGTTGATTGTTTCCCTTTCAGATTATCATCATGGAGAAGGGAGTGATGTTTATAGTTACACGTGCGGCATTTTTTCGGTGAGTTGCATTTATTTCCGCCGTGACTAAACAAACAATTTTTGCACAAGTTCAGATTTCTTGTTGTTTTGTTACGCGTTGCGACATCCATGTCCATAAATGTAGGACACTGCATCAGCGTATGTTCGTTTTTGCACAGTGGACATTTCCTTAGCGTTGCATGGAAGTTTTTTGTCCACTTTTCTGTGCCTTTAAAGTTCGTTGACTTGTTGTTGTTATAACTTTTATGTTGGTTATCTGATGAGTAGTTTTGTTTCCCGCCATTCTTTTTGTTACGGGACGTTTCTTGAGTTATGAACTGCAGTTCCAGGAACTCCATGAATTCTTCTAAGTCTGGAAGCTCTCTTGCATGTTTCATGTTTTTTATGTAGTCAGCGTACGTAACATCATCTAGTTTGGAGGATAGTAAATAGACGATAAGTGGACCCCATACTGGAATATTAACGTCTATGTTTTCTAGGCCGTTAAGACACTCTTTAGTTGTGTCATACAGCTTCTTCATGTTAGTAGAGTTTGGTTTTTCGATAGACGCTTGATTGAGAAGTGTTTCTATGTAGGACGTGAAAAGTAACCGCTTGTTGTCGTAGCGATGCTGAATAATATTCAGGCATGAGTCATAATTATCAGCACTCACAGGAAGGTGCTTGATTAACTTTTCCGCTTCGCCTTTCAGTTTAGACTTTAGGAACTTCATTTTCTGCGTTTTGTTCAGCGTTGGATTGTTGTGAATCATCTCAAAGAATAAATCCCTAAAGGAGATCCAGTTGTTGAAAGTTCCGTTGAACTCCGGTAATTCCATACGCGGTGTTGTGTTCTCATAATGGGATGTCTCAAAGATTTTTCTATTTAGCTCTTCCTTTAGGTTGTCGTAGACTTGCTCCCAATGGTCGAATTTTGCTTCATAGTCCTTGTCGTTCCCTTGCAGTAAGTAGCTTAGTTCCCAATGAATCTTGTCGATGGATTCCCATTTAGATCGTAATATATTGACTTGATCTTGGAGTTGCCACTTCTCTTTCATGTCGTCCAGGTTAGTTTTGGAGACCGCTCGCTTAAAAGCGTTGAAGTTACACATTTGATTACGTAACAGAGTTGATAGGTGCTTGTCCGTTTCATCCCCGATTTGTTGGTGTACTCCAGTGGTATCAAATTGCGGTGTTCCGGGAGTTTCTAGTATTTTCGGTTTTGATGTACCCGAAAATCCAGGTTCGCTTATCAACTTGTTTCGTAGTTGATTCATAGATTGCATTGTTTCGTCGAACATGCTTCTAGTGATAATAAATATGTCTTGCCTAAAGTAGTCATGGTCTCTTTGGGCAAATTCATACTTCTTCAAAGTTTCGTGATTCGATCGAAACTCATCCCACAAAGATTGTAAAGCTTCGATGCGCTTGTTAAGGTAGTCTGTGGTTTTTCTACTCACAGCATCCTTTTTATAGTTGGTTTGTAGAGTTTTGATTCTCTCGTAACTGTTTTGCTGTTTCGTGATAAGTTCAGCAAATTCAGGGTAGTCTTCTGTGGACATTGTTTTTGCCTTGTGGCTGCGCGTGGTTGGCGTGTAGATAGTGAGTACTCACGAAGTTTTCGGAGCTGAAGTAACCGCAGGATGTGATCCCCGCTGATTCTTTCTTAGTTAAAGCAGTAGATGTAATCTCCGCCGATTGTTTCGTTGTAGTTGAAGCAGTAGATAGAATCTCCGCTGATTGTTAAGTTGTAGCAGTAGACGTCTTCTCTGCTGGTTCGTTAGTTACAGGCGCTCAGTGTAGCTCACCCTCCTTTACGTTATGTGCAACGTCTCAATGTTACTGGTGAGACCCGCTTGTGGGAAGCCAATAACACCGATTTGCTAACGTAACTGGGATATACCAAGCTAAGCACTCTGCTGATGAGGAGACACAACGACGTACGAGGTGGTATGCCGCGTGATCCGGCTCGAAGGACCAAAAAGATGTTGGGGTTTTCTAGTCGTTGACAGATACCCCGGTAGTTGTTGTAGGAAGGTAGTTAGTTCACACCAAACCACTGTTCTGTTCAATAGTTTAATTACGTTTAAGTTACGTATGTTTAGTTATCTGAGCCGCACTTGATACAATATTATTATTGATCGACCCGCTTGTGGCTAAGTTTTAGTGACGACTGAATTTATGTTATAAATAATTAATAAAGTACGTTTAGCGTAATTCGTTACGTGCGCAGAAACGTACTTTTGCTGTATGAGCATTATTGGCTCGTACAATATACCTAAAAATTGCTAACAACAGACAAAGCAATTTGTTATTTTCCTCAGTCAATCATGTGACTTTTCATATCGTCTGTCCTTAAAATAAAATAAATATAAAACTAGCCTATATAACTGTCCCACTGCTGGACAAAGGTCTCTTCTCATACAGAGACAGTACGAGCTTTGATCACCACGCTTGCTCAAGATGGGTTGGCGATTTCAGATCTCACATCGTGAGGAAACATGGACTTTATTATTCACATAATAATAAAGTCTATGTTTCCTCACGATGTTTTCCTACAACGATGTCTGTGATGTCCAAGATAAACTTAGAAAGTAGGTACATATGAATTGAAAAAGTCACATTGGTACTTGCCCGGATTTGAACCACATACATGTCCTAATTATTTCCATACAAATTAAAATCAAGAGAACAACAGAGCTTTGTTATAAAACTGCTTCATTTAATGTTTTTGTACTACTTATGTCAAGAGAGCTAAGACATACCGAATATTCGTTATATCTGGACGAAGGTCCTTTTTTTTCTAAAAATGAAACCTAGCTAGATCGATTTATCGCCCCCAAAACCCCTGCATACTAAATTTCATGAAAGTCGTTGGAGCCGTTTCCGAGATTCAGATTATAATACAATAGGTACCTACTAGGTATTAGACAAAAGGGGTGCAGATGTGAGTCTCGTTTGTCTTTTCGTTTCAACAGGGTTATAACAGGGTTTACCTACAGCCAGGCGAAAAACAGGAACAACTATAGTCTCTAAAAATAAAATCGTGATATGCTTTGTTTATTATATTATTATGATGTCGTTATTTTCTGATATCGTTTGATTCTGGTTCCATGTCGAAGCAGAACCCGGAGGGATCACTAAAACTAATTTCATGAGTCATGACATCATCTTTCTACTATTTTAATATAAGCGATAGTTTTGTGAGAATGTTTATCCTCTTTTACGCAAAAAATAATTGAACGGATTTGGGTGAAAAAACCTGGATTTACACATGGGATGCTTTCTTTTTCTTTCTTTCTTTTTTCTTTTCCAGTCGTAGTATGATAAAAGTCATAGCAGGTGGGCGTGGGATTATTACCGAACTCGCTAGTGCTTTAGAATACCTACTAAGAACTATAAACCTTCTATATGAATAACTACGCTATAACAAGCGCATAGCTGTAATATCACTACATAGTATAAAACAAAGTCGCCTTTTCTGTCCCTATATCCCTATGTGCGCTTAAATCTTTAAAACTACGCAACGGATTTTGATGCGGTTTTTTTTAATGAATAAAGTGATTCAAGAGGAAGGTTTATATGTATAATACATGCAAATTATTGTAGAGAAAAGGCGAGAAATTTAAAGATTTGTAATGTGATGTCGTAACAAACATATTTTTCTGCGCTTACATTGCAAACGCTGGCTTAACCTTACGAGATAGATCAAATTTATGTACTACGGAATTGTATATCTTTAAAAGATGAATAAAAAAGTCCGCGACAGCATATGTTTATCTCCTAAGGATAACCCACAGTAACCATTTTTATCTTTTGCATATTACAAAAAAAATATGGGTTATTTACCAAGCTATTTTAAACGATACAGTATCATTTCTTATCCAATTAAATACATTAGATACGTTGTGCATTTCATGTAGATCAAAATTGCATTTTATAGCATGTGATTTAAATGAATATTTTCGAAGATATTACAGATTTAAAAATTGCGGGACGTAGCGATTGCGGCGGTACCGGCCGGCCGCGGCCGGGGCGGCGCCGCGCGGCGGGAGCGAGCCTATGTTTTTATACAACGTTCACAGTTTTTCTGTAGTGTATTTAGTATCAGCATTGTACCCGTGCGAAGCCGGGGCGGGTCGCTAGTTATCTATAAATTAAAGTTTTCTTGTATCGCCAGTGGAATGCCACACGATCCGTAGAGTAGAGCCCTTTCTTTGGCTTCGGTCAATGACGTACGCAGTGAGGTAATACGTCAAACGAGAATTTTATGATTGTTCTGTTCCTTGTCGCACCATAAAGTCTGTGGATAATTTTGGAACCGCCATCCTGTTGACATTTAGTTAGGCAGACCTACCTATTTGCTTGAATTAGAATCGTTATTTGGAATTTCTGGTCCCGTACCATAGCATAAAACTCATGTTAACGAGGATAGTATTTTTCTTAATTTCAATATAATTTGCATACCTTTAGAAGGCATAAGTCCGCCTTTGTTCATTTAATGCAAAAAGTTTTAATAAATAAATAAATAAGAAAAAAAACAACTAAGAGCAATGACAAATGATGATAATTATGTATGTCGAAAATCGGTCTCGTCGGCCAACGTGGTACTATGACGAGCTGCTCAGTTGATGGGTTTTTGATACGAATAAAAATAAGTAAAAAACAGAATAAATTGCTAAATATGTCCATTGTACGTACGGCAACAGTAAGATAATAGATCGGATCAGTAGCCAAGTGTTTATCTCTTGTGAACTTTGACATCATAACCGCCTTTTGAGAATGAACCCTTATCGCCGGGAAAGCGTTCATTCACAGCGTCAGTGTTGTCTTCTTTAAGATTGTTAACCGAATTTTTACGTATAATTTTATATTTATGCTAGCCTCAATTCTAAGCTTTACTTTTGCTCATAGTTCCTTGTTGAGATAGAAGCGAATTTGTAAGCTGATAATATATTGTGATTGTAGACTCTAAAACTGTATTTGGGGCAACGCAATTAAATGAGCATGAGGCACCGCAATTAAATCTGAATTTAATTGCAAAATTCAAATTTTCTTACGGAATGACTTTTGACCTTGAAAAGACCTTTATGAACTTGGAGGATTGTATTGATGATTTTGATGACTATAATTATGTAACTCCGTACGTCTTACAGTCGCAAATCACACATAATGCAACCTAGCACTGCCCGCCCTCTTTACATTTTTGGGCTATTTTCAAAAGCCAACCAAAAGAAACTTATTATTGGGATAGAGCATAACAAAATAAACATTTTTTATTATGACACCTAAGTCGCTAGTCAATTCACCGAAAACTTTTCAACCACAAAATACCTGAGATCACCCAGATTAGGGTATTTTCTTTTTTGGCGGCCAACTTAAATAAACGCAGCTAGAGCTTAAATAGAGCTTAGGTATATAGACATTTTTTACTATGCCACCTAAGTTCTATACCCAAGTTTTAAACAAATAATAATAATAACTATACTACAAGTGCTACTGGTTGATGAAGACGCGCATTAGCGTAGCATATCTCCCTTCATTAAGGGAGATATGCTAATCTCCTTGAAGCCCAAACTCATCCATGTGTTTTTCCTGCCCGTCCTAAACAACGGTTCTCAGACCAAGTCACTCAACTAATTGCAAAAGTTCCGCCTTGGGGTCTGCCGAAGAGCAACGGAGCACAGCATCCAGACCGAGCCACCTCTTTCTAGGCTGGCCTTGGCGGCACCGTCTATCCTCAGGCTGATGATTTGGACGCGTTAGGCACTTGTTTTGTATAGATTTTATATTTGTCTTTTAGTAACCTTAAATATCCCACTGCGGCCTTACAGGTGCTCTTCATCACACCACCTCTTTCTTGGCCGGCCTCGGCAGCGAGCGCCGTCTATCCTCAGGCACCCATAGTGTTAAGAACTTTACCCAGAGATCGTTAAACATGCTGATCACGTGACCTGTCCGATCCCATTTGAGCCTGGCAGCTTTTTTAATTCCTGTTTCTGAGCGTACCATCGTGTTCCGAATTGTATCTGTTCTCTTTACACCAAGAATACTGCGCTCCATCGGTCTTTGCCAGACCCCAAGGCAGAACTTTTGCAATAAGTAGGTCTGAACTTCGTTGTTTAGGACGGACAGGAAAAACACATCGAAGAATTTGGGCTTCAAGGAGATCGGTAGATCTCCCTTGATGCTCGTCTTCATTGACCAGTAGCACTTACATTATAGTAATCATTATTTTTTATTTAAATCTTGGGTATAGAACTTGGGTGGTATAATAAAAATGTTTACATCCATAGGCTCTGTGTAGTTATTGCGTTTATTTTAGTCTGCCGTCAAAAAAAAATTACCCCAATCTGGGTGATCTCAGATATACACACATCAAAAGTGTCTAGGGATCAACATATATTTTTGCAATAACTTTTCTCCTGATTGATATTAATTAAAATTTTCTTTAAGGATTCATCAAATAAAGTGTTTTCGTTTGTCACAGTAACGATAAACCAAGTCACCTTTGCATTAATAAAGAAATTTGCCATTTTCCTAATAAAGGGATTTTTGACATTTGAACCACTAACACAAAAGTTCGAAAAAAAGACTGAAATAACAGTTTTCTTTAAAATTTTATTGGGTAACTTAAACAATTAATAATCTGTGTTTCTACCGCGAACACTAACAACACAAGAACATCGGTTTGGCATACTCAAAATGAGTTCATCCAAATCACGCTGTGGAATGGCCGCCCATGTTCGTTGCAACAACAAAAAAAGGTCTTCTTGCGACTGGATACCCTCCATATTCGGCAGAGCTCTTCTCTGTAGCATATCCCATGCATGCTCAATCGGATTCAAGTCTGGCGACTGAGCAGGCCAGGGCAGGACATTGATGTTAGCTGCGGCGAGAGTCTGTCTTACAACTCTTGCGGTGTGCGGTCGTGCATTATCATGCATTAACTGAAATAAGGGACCGATTTGCACTTGTAGAGGAACGATGACGTCTGATACAATCGTCTCAGCATAAATTTGAGCGTTGAGGTTGCCTCTGATCCAAATCAACTCAGTTCTTCCGCCGATCCAAATACCCGCCCATACCATGATGGTTCCACCACTATAAGGATGGACTTCCTGGCAGGATTTTAATCGCTGTTAGCGTCCAGGGGTTCTCCAGTGTCGTATACGTCTTGTATCCGGTCTCATACCAAAACGAGACTCATCAGAAAAGCACACGAAACGCCATTGTTCTTCTGCCCAATTTCTGTGTTCAAGAGCCCATTGATATCGAATCCTACGATTGTGCATTACTATAGGTGGTACCCGTAGCGGTCTTCGGGAATGAAGGTTCACTTCATGCAAGCGGTTTCTGACTGTTTGGTCGCTAATTAAGTTCCCTGAAGAGTGATGAAGCCTCACGGCTAACATCATGGCGGTTATTGTTGGAGCTCTTCGAGTTAAGATTTGAATGTATCGGTCTTGTCTCCGTGTGGTGCAGCGATACCGTCCTCCATGGCGCTCAGCCACGGTACCAGTGCTTCGGTAACGTGTCCAAAGTCGACTGATAACACTCTGACTTGTATTCAGAGCTAAAGCCACAGTACGTTGCCGGGAACCAGCTTCTATCATTCCCACGGCTCTGAGCATTTCTTCCCTGCTTAAATGACGTCGCCGCTCCATAATAACGTTGGTTTTAATCAGTAGTAGGGAAACAGTAGCACTAATAATGTCTTCAATGCGTAGTATGTTTTTATAGGGAAAATATTGACAGCTGATTTTCATCTTTTACTCGAATTTGATTCACAGTTCCTGATTCAAATTATGAAATGCACCAAAAAGGATCCATATAAATTTATAAAATCATAAATTTATTACAAAGCCACATCTCAATCTCAAGAAATCCGCATAAAAATGCTTGATCCCTAGACACTTTTGATGTGTGTATTTTGTGGTTGAATAACTTCTCGGTGAATTGACTTACGACTTTGGTGAAATAGTAAAAAAAATGTTTATTATGTTATGCTCTATCCGAATAATAAGTTTATTTTGGTTGGCTTTTGAAAATAGCCCAATGTGGGTGATGTCCTTTGAACTTAGGCTGATGCCTTTTTTTTAGGATGAGAAGTCGTCAAATAACTTCTCCCACTCTGGGCGGAGCGAGAGGGAGTGTCAGAGTTTTACTGACTAAAACTCATCCATGTTCATTCCTCGCTCTTTATGTTCCGGGGCCGCGTTACTCGTATCTCTTTCAAACAGGCCCGCAACCCATGCATGCTTTAAGTTGAAAATTTTGAGAAAAAGTCTAGTGGCAGTAATTACAAAAATGGGGTTGTTCCCGTTCGTCCACACTGCGGACGACTGGGAAAGATGCGTTCTGCTGTTCGTTCACAGTGTAGACGAACAGAACACAACATTCTCAGTCGTCCGCAGTATGGACGACGGGGTGTGGACGAGCGGGAATGACTCCAAAAATGTACTACTTATTGTTGTGTTTTCTATATTTGCGTGTTAGTTTTTCACTCTTCACATTTTCAAATGATTATAATTATACGTTTCATCAAATAGGGTCTTGGTCTCAATGATTATATTTTTATTGTTGGACATGTTTCTAGTCTTGGCACTGATAAGAGGTTATCGTCGAAACTGTTGAAATTGTAACAAGTTATCTGACTAGAGAGGCCGCTGGCCATTAAATCTAACTCACCCGGCTATGACGTCATTTTACGCATGTACCTATCAGTTAATTTAAACATTGGGCTCATTCTAATTTTTTCTTTACTTTGGCAGATGTTTAGTAAAAACATCGCAATTTAAAAGCTGATATTCTGATCTAGTTCGCTTAGCTGGAAACTTATGTTGTCCAAAGAATCCAATGTAAGTTTTGTACTTACAGTACTTACAAGCTTGACCACTTTCTTCATCCCTTTTTTGGCAAAAAAAATATCTACTAAAGAAGACATCTAAATTAAAGCTTTTATTAACCCTCGACGCAAAACCGACGGGGCGTTATAACTTTGACGCATCTGCTTGTGTATGTGTGCGTGCGTGTGTGTGTGTGTGTGTGTGTGTGTGTGTGCGTGTGTGTGTTAATGTGTCTGTGGCATCGTAGCTCCCGAACGAATGAACCGATTTTGTTTTTGTTTGAAAGGTGAATTAGTCGGGAGTGTTCTTACCTATGTTTGATAAAAATCTGTCCAAGATGACCGCCGCGCCACGAAATGGCGGAATACATATTTATGTATTCAACAACTTCCTCAAATGACTAGTAGAATACTATATGCTAGGATAAATTTCAAATCTAAGATGGCCGCCTCCACAAAAAATGGTGAATTACATTTTTTTTCACTACTCCCTCAATATGGGTATCAGATGAAAGGGCTTGACTAGTAAAATAATGTACACTACATTGAAAGGGAATGAGGCATATTATATTATTATACACCATGACTCTATGTCTCAGGGGTTTTTAATTTAATGTTACTTAATACTGTACTTTAATGTAGGTACGAAAAGCTTGGCTTGAAGCACCCGTTTGTTCCTCACTACTTTACCTAAAGAGACAGCTAAAGTTTCAACCAGTGCAGTAAACCTTTAGTAGCCTGTAGCGTCCCTCATAAACATTTGCGGTATGACATTTACAACCCCTGCACAAAGCTGGCCGGTGTTCCATCAAATGTCAGAACAACATTTTTTTTTGTTAATACGTCCCATTGTCCGTCTTAGTCCGTGTTCTTCAAGCCAATTCTGTACAGATTCTAGTTAACAAATTAGATGACCAATTTGTATGATATTTCCTGATCACCATCTAGAAGTGTCTTGGTGGCTATGAATAAAAAGTTCCATGAGGAGTATATAGTGTGGAGAAACACCATGACGGTGATAATATCGTTGAAGTCTCTTAAGTAGCAAATCATTGATACCTAGGTCAATATTTTCGTATTGTGTATGTGCCGTTCTTTGATGCTGTTAATAAGACGTAACTACTTACTCTTAAAACTTATAGGTACTTACAAATGATTCATTTGAGTATCTCTTAAGCTTTATCAATGCTCAATCATCACCTATCTATACACATAACTGTGCGCTTCTCCGAAATGTTGGCTCTCTGTTCTATTTCCGGTTTATAACGTTCATTAATAGAGCTGCGGTCTCTTTAATGTCACCAGTTCATCTCCCATCGGAACATCTGGCGTTCGCTCTGCCCTTGGAAGCTGGACTCTGAAACAAAAAATAACCAGCCTAAAACGTGCTGATAATTTTTAATTACCTACTATAATTCTAACATAACAGAGTAATTTTGGTACACAGCTATTCAATTAGAGTCAGCAAACAAACATAAAAGCTTTTAAATTGTTGAAAGCAATTCGAGCGTTCACAAATTCTCTTGTGTTCAGTTCGCTAAACAATTTGAGGGCCCCTTCACAATTGGAACCTTTGTTTTGTATTGAGCCCCATAGCCTCCTATATCTTCGTACTGTCGTAAATCTTTGCAATAATGATTAATTTCTGATCATATTTTTAGTCTCATAAACCATGTTATATGCACAACTACGATTTAGGGACGTGTACAAAGCCTGTATAAGCGTGACAGGGAAGTATTTAATAAACCGCTTAATCTGAGTAATTGCCAGGGCTTTTTTTTTAAATAATACGTCTATAATTTATATAGGTACTTATGTATCATTTCGGTCTGGGTGGTCATTTAGATCGCGAATGTATTATCAGCGGCGGATGTGTAGGGCGGAAGGCCGGCTCTGACGAACCGAGTGGCCGTATCGGACACAGCGTGACCTAACCAAAGGGATCTCACATGTACGCATTTTATTGTCCATCGTTCATTGAACATCAAAACAAAATATCGACTATTAATGAGGATAAGACTAAAAAGCTCTAAGTCTGAACTCCAAGTTAGCCAACTATAAACAACGTGTTACTAAAATATCCCCAGTTGTTAGGTGAGATTACAAGGAAGCTTGTTGCCATAATAGTGACCAAAACAAAAAGCGCATCCCGAACTGCGATGTTATTTTTGTTGCTTAGTACCCGTTTCGGAGAACGGCACGAGCGGGCGTGCGGGCGGGAGCGGTCGTCGCCTCGCACAGGGCCGCATTCCACGTCGTTTTGTACCCGTTTCTATCAGAGCCTAATAGTCGGTTAAGCTCAAATACCACGGGGTTTATAACCCTGCTAAGCTTTGATATTATTTTGGCAATAACCACTTGAAAATGGAATGCACCGAATTTTGTTCCAACATTAACTATTTTATAGCAGTCATTGAGCATATAGCCTTTATAGAGTAGAAATGTTAGTGATTTTGTTTAAAAACAATTCCGCTAACTGACAGCTAGTCACATCTGCGTTCCCTGCATTCTGATTGGCTGACCGAATGTCAAAAATAATACTACAGATGGAGGTAGTGCGCATGCAAGGTTTATCGATATCGATAACCAATGCATCAGTATAGCAGGAATAGTGAACAATACTTGCTTTTTTATGGAATTAAGTATCCTTATTAGTATATAATCATATTAATCATCATCAGCCTATTAATTTTGCCACCGCTGGGACACAGGCCTCCTCTCTATATAATACGCATATCATCATCTGCTTAGCTTAGCTGTTTTTTCCACACCAGCGAATAGAACAGCACGCCATTGTGAAACTATTTGATCGAAATTTTATTTCGGAATATGAAGAGACGTACACCAATGGATCCAATACTGGTTTTGTACTGTTTTAGTAACAGCGAGCGTCAATATTTATAAGTGATAAATCACTTATTAGTTGCGGAGGCGGCTGGCCTGATATTACCACCCTATAGGTTATACAGGGTGACTGGCTCTGGACCCGCCATAGAAAATTCGCAGATAGAGGTAATTTGCTAATTACTGAACCTTACTTTCCCTAGCCAAAGTTTTAAGTTTTTCCAAAAATTTGACCTTCAAGCATTCATAACTTTTTTTTGCATGATTTTTCTGGGTTTTTTTACTATTTGTTGGTAGTCATAAGCATTGGTGATTAAAACACCTGGGAACTTCCCTCAAACTAGGGTAAAAAAATAAGTAAGTACGCTTTTTAAAGAAAATAATGACAAATCTAAATCATTAAGGTCAAATTCAACCTCAAATAAAAAAAAAGCTGCGGTGTTTCAATAATTATTTTTTATCAAAATTTGTTCTCTAGTTTATAACTGTACTGAACGGAAAATCCTTTCCAACGATATCAAATTTGTATTAAAAAAGTTGCTAGTTTAAAAAAAAAAACAATTCAGTATAGGTTTGTTGAAGCTAATTGTGCAAAGAATTTTTGCAAATTTATGACTAGGTAGGTAGAAATTCTTGGTGGATTTGACACCCGAAATTTTACGGTCATAGAAAATGTTTCGTTCGGCAGCCAAGTCCGGTCCTGTTTATGTAGGGCAGCGGGGTAGCGGGGGGCGCGAGGCAGCGCGAGAGTGTCTCGGCCCAAAGCGGCCGCCAGTGCAGTGAGCGGCGCGCGGAGAGCCCGGACCGCGTCATGGCTCTACGCGCTTTGTTTATCTTCTCGGCGCTTATCGCCGGCGGCGCCGCGGTATACAGCAGGGAGCGCGACCGCCTGCGCGCTGACCTGCGCCTCTACGACCGTTCGTGTGAACTAAGTTCCTGCTACCCGGCCACAGGCAACCTGCTCATTGGCCGTGAATCGAGACTCTTCGCATCCTCCACGTGCGGGGGACAGGGTCAAACGCGCTACTGCATCGTGTCGCATTTGGAACCGAAGAAATGCTTTTGGTGTGACTCGACCAACAGCACTATTCACAACCCTTTAGTCAACCATCGGATACAAAATATCATCTACAAGTACTACCCGGGAACGCGAAATAAATCCTGGTGGCAGTCTGAAAATGGAAAAGAAAATGTGACGGTGCAACTCAATATGGAGGCGGAATTCCATCTTACGCATTTGATAATACAGTTCAAAACTTTTCGTCCTGCGGCTATGTTAGTAGAGAGGTCTTTCGACTTTGGTAAGACCTGGCGTGTTTATCGATACTTCGCGCACAACTGCGACGAACATTTCCCAGGCGTTCCAAAGCACACGCAGCGTTCTTTGACAGAAGTGGTTTGTGAATCGCGTTATTCTGGTGTATCCCCATCCACGGAAGGTGAAGTGATATTTAGAGTTTTGCCACCTAATATAAATGTGACCAACCCATACTCGGAAGAAGTGCAAAACTTATTACGTATGACCAATCTTCGAATAAATTTCACCAAACTGCATACTCTTGGTGATGATAAATTGGACAACAGAGCGGAGATTCAAGAGAAGTACTATTACTCTATTTATGAAATGACAGTGAGAGGTTCCTGTTCCTGCTACGGGCACGCATCCCGTTGTTTACCGATGCCAGGAGTAGAATCCAAAAACAATATGGTACACGGACGCTGCGAATGTACTCATAACACCCGTGGTTTGAATTGTGAATACTGTGAAGACTTCTACAATGACCTTCCGTGGCAACCAGCTGTTGGAAAAACTTCAAATGCTTGTAAGAGGTGTACTTGTAATAACCATGCAACAACATGTCATTTTGATCCTGCAGTTTACAATAAAACCGGTAAAATTAGTGGAGGCGTGTGTGATAACTGTCAACACAATACTATGGGTGTCAATTGTGAACGGTGTAAGCCTAAGTTTTATAAAGACCCCAACTTAGATATCCAAAGTCCCGACATATGTAAAGCTTGCGATTGTGATCCAGAGGGCACCACAGATCAAGAAATCCTTTGTGATGATGAAACAGATACCGCTAATAACAAAACTGCTGGTCGCTGCCTTTGTAAAACGAATGTCGACGGAGCCAGGTGTGACAGATGTAGCGATGGATTTTGGAAGTTTGATCCTAATAATCCTGATGGATGTGAATCGTGCACCTGTAACAACTTAGGTACAATCAACGAAAGAGGATGCGACGCGGGAACTGGAAATTGTTTCTGCAAACGTCATGTTACTGGAAGAAATTGTGATCAGTGCTTGCCAGAGTTTTACGGTTTGTCAGATAGTGATGATGGTTGTCAACCTTGTGACTGCGACTCTGGTGGTTCGTTAGACCGCGATTGTGATGTGATAACAGGACAATGTAAATGTCGACCAAATGTTTCTGGTCGTCGTTGTGATCAACCTATACAAAACTTCTTTGTCGGAGCACTCGACTCTAATGTTATTGAAGGTGAATCAAGTCAATGCGATTCCCAAATTGATGATAATGCTATTCAAAGTCAATTGTGTCACGTTGTTATTAGGGAAAATTATCCAGATGGTAGGAAAGAGACCTGGACCGGTCCTGGTTTTATGAAGCTACCTGAAAGCAGTACACTCGTTTTTATTGTAAATAACATAGAGAAGAGTATGAATTACAATGTATTAATTAGGTACGAGCCACAATCGCCTGTAAGCTGGGAAGAGGCAACAATATTAGTGAAGAGACCATTGCCACTAGATTTTGATTCTCCTTGTGCAAATGTACGCCCTGAGGAAGACACAATAAACACCAACCTGCCCGCTAATCAACGCAGTGTATTGGTGAAACCGGCAGTGTGCTTGGAAAAAGGCAAAACAACTGAAATTCGTATTTATTTGGGACGTCAAGACAGTCGTTCTCCAAATTCAAGAGCTTCAATATTAATTGATTCTATTGTTCTTATTCCATCCTTTGATGACCTTCCATTTTTGGCAAATGGTAGTTCCATGAGGGAAGAGTTCGAACGGTTTAATTGTGGTGATCCATATTATTACGACCTGAATAGAGAAAACGTTCCTGAAATCTGTAAAAAATATCATGCTAGTATCGGATTCTACATAAGAAATGGATCTCAGTCCTGTCAGTGTGATCCTACAGGGTCTAAGAGCCATCAATGCGATCAATATACTGGTTATTGTCAATGCGTAGAAAATATTGTTGGAGCTCGATGCGATCGCTGCGCCCCTGGAACATACGGTTTCAGCAAATTTGGATGCAAGCGTTGTGACTGTAACAGTATAGGGTCCCTTGATAACTTTTGCGATGCAACGAGTGGACAGTGTAAATGTAGAGCTAATACGTATGGGCGAGCGTGTGACCTGTGTCAGCCTGGATATTTCAATTTCCCTAACTGTCAACAATGTGACTGTAATGGACACGCAATCGAATGTGATGATAAAACAGGAGCATGTAGAGAATGTAGGGACTACACGGAAGGACACCGTTGTGAAAGATGTGTTGAAGGATATTATGGTGATCCTCGACTTGGAATCGACATACCTTGCAGACCATGCCCATGTCCAGGTATAGTAGGTGATCCTAACAAGAGCAGTCACGCAGACCGTTGTGAATTAGACCCCGATTCAAAGGATGTAGTCTGTGAATGTAAAGAAGGCTACGCTGGACCACTATGCGATGTTTGTGCTGACAATTATTATGGAGATCCAATTAAAGGTACTTGCGAACAGTGTGAATGTAATGAAAACATAGACATCACCAAACCTGGCAATTGTGACCCTTACACTGGAAAATGTTTACAATGCCTTCATAATACTGCCGGTGACCATTGTGAATTATGTGCTGAAGGGTACTATGGAAATGCTGAAGAAAAGACATGTTATCCATGTAACTGCTCTGAGTTGGGCACTAACTTCACAACAGGAAATTGTGATAGGAACACAGGTCAATGCCCTTGTTTCAAAAATGTCATGGGTGTGAATTGCGACCAATGTACAGAAAATCATTGGAGAATAGCCTTAGGAACTGGTTGTGATCCATGTGAATGCGATCCTATTGGGTCATTATCACCACAATGTAATCCATACATAGGAAAATGTGATTGTATACCAGGCCATGGAGGCAGACAATGTGATCAATGTCAAGAAAACCATTGGGGTGTTCCTAGCGTTGAGTGTCATGAATGCGACTGTGATTTGTATGGTTCTGTTTCACGCCAGTGCATGCGAGAAAACGGCTCATGCATTTGTAAACCAGGCATTGGTGGATATAAATGTGACACGTGCGCTAGAGGCTACTTAGGTGAGGCCCCACAGTGCTACGCCTGTGGTGAATGTTTCGATAATTGGGACCGATTAATCAACGACTTACAAATACAAACAGAGTATGCTATCGGCAATGCAAGTAAAATCAAAGTAGTCGGTGCTACCGGAGCCTACACAAGAGATTTTGATGAAATGACTAAAAAACTTTCAGAAGTAGAAAATATGCTAGCCAGTGCAAAGCAAGGAAAAACGACAGTAAGAGACTTATTGTCTAATGTGACCAGCCTTCAAAACTTATTATCTGCAGCAGACGAGAAAGTAAAGCATAGCAACGAAAACCTTAACGCTCTTACGTCTAAAATCAACCTCGGTAACGTTACGTTAGAGGGTTTGAGAGATAGTATCAAAAACTTAAAGGGAAAAACTACTGACTTAGGAAATAACGCAACCAAATTACAGGAGGCTAACTTGGAAGGAGCTCTTAACTTGACACGAGAAGCTAAAGAAAGAGCTCTCAAAGCTGCTGATGACGCTGAAGATGTGCAAACTGTTATCGCAAATACTGATAGACAAATTAAGAACACTGACCGGCTCATCGAAATGCAATATGCTAACTTCAATAACACTCAAAATGAAAATGATAAAAAGTTAGATGATATACGTGATCAGTTGACGCAGTTGGAGTCACAAATGCCAAAGTTAAATGAAAAGATGTGTGGTCAAGATAGTGATAGTTGTGATATTTGTGGTGGCGCTGGATGTGGAAAATGTGGTGGCATATCTTGTGACCAAGGAGCAGTTACTAAAGCGGAACAAGCTTTAGATTTTGCAAACAAGACCGAATATCGAATTAAGGAACATGAACTCACTGCAGAGGATTTGTTTAAATTAATATCTACAGTTAAACAAGATACCGTTGATGTCAGATCAAGAGCCAAAGACCTTTTTAGCAAAGCGTATGACTTTAAAACTTCTGCAGAAAGAGTAACTAATGAAAGCCAAGATTTAACTGCTGAATTAAAGGAATTCCTGTCAAATACTTCTAACACTCCTGCTGACGTCAGAACTTTAGCTAACGACATACTTAATTTGTCTATAAGCATAGAGCCCAAAGAAATAACGGAATTGTCTCAGCGTATCAATTCTTCCGTATCGCAGTTGACTAACATCGAAAATATCATTGCCGAAACTAAACCAGATTTAGAACGAGCTAAGGCTTTAAAACTAAACGCTACCACAGTCAATAAAGCAGCCAATTTAACTTTGGAAATGGCGAACAAAGTTTTGGACGCTCTGGATGAAGCACAAGCAGCCCAAGACGCTGCTGAGAATGCAATCGACAAAGCAAATAATGACATCGAGGCAGCTAAAAATGATTTAGTTCCTATAGCTACAGAAACAGAACAAGCACAAAAACAAGCCAATGAGACGAAAGAAGAAGTTGAAGGCCTACGTTTGAGACTTTCAGACTTACAGAAAGATATATTGAAGATAGAAAGTGACGCAGAACAGGTGAAACAAGAAGCCAATGATGTTGTTAGTCGCGCTGAAGGAGCTGAGCAATCAGCACGGCAGTTGAGGCAAGATTTCAAGCACACTAATATGTCTCTTGCTGAACGTGCCAGCCAGACTTCAAATTCAAGAGAAAAAGCTCAACTATTACTAAAGCGTGCTACAAAGTTAGCCAGTGACACTCAAACACAACTTAAACTTTTAGCTAACATGGAAGTATTGTATAACGATCACAATGAACAGCTGAATACATTAGAAAAGGAAATAGGCGAACTCAATACGCAAATGAACTACTACCTATCTGAAATCACAAAGAGGTCTGATAACTACAGGTCTTGCACAACGTAAATACTTAGGTCAACTACAGATTTTGTCGTCGGAATTGTAATGAAGTATACTTATACAGATATTTTCCGAATGTTGTTACTGATTCCATTTGTGCCATAATGCTGAGTATTTTGCAGTGTTAGTCATTGTTCGTTAAAATGATATAATATGTAGTTTAACTACATAACGTCTGTATTATATTGTAAAGAAGTATGGGTTGTTGACAAAAGTAACATGATGTGTACCTATCTCAATATTTCATTCAATACAACTCAACTAATTATGTTATGCATTTTTAATAGTTACAGTGTTTTGGCTACTTTATGTTAAAGCTTAAGAAACAACATTCTTTTTTTAAAAAGACTATACGAATATAAGTTTAAAATGATTTCATTTTCTTAAAAAGTTAAGTAGTTTTTCCTGAATAATACACAATTTATGAGCTATTTGATATAAATATGTTCCGTGTTTTTTTCCAGTGATTGACTTCCCAAATTAATGGTATAAAAAAAACGAATATATATTTCCCAAAATAATTAAGACCATTCATATACCTAATTAGTGTTTTAAGTATAAATATATTTTGTATCATTATTTAGACAACTATTCCAAAGAATTACATTATAATTTCTAATGTGGTGACATGATGTGGATATGAAAATGTGAACTTACATTAATTCAAAACAAACAAATTAGGTTTTCAATAACTATTGTTAATTATAGGTAATTTATGAGCATTATATTATGTTTTGTGCTGTTTTGCCATAAAATATTATTTTCTGTGTGTCTGTATAAAATAATTAATTTTATAGTTTTTATTTACCGTATACTAATTGTACTGCCAGAATAAATCATACTAGGAATATTATACCATCATAAGTATTTTATAAATACGTATATGTAGGACTTTATGTAAACTAAAAATATGAAAGAGCTTTTATTACTGTAACATCGTTTAAGGACTACATTTTGAAATGCCTTTTAATTTGTTCAGTAATGTTTTCTTGAGCAACTTTATAAAATATTTATAATTCTTTACTTTTGTATTTCATTTTGTATTTCACATTTAAGTTTACACTTTTCCCTAATTTTATATTCAGTCCTATGACTATTATGATAAAGCATGCATTTAAACATTGATATAGTTTCTTTGGTTCCATTTTTAGTCAATTTATTGCATTTGAGACGCTATTCTATATTTCCATAACGATATTGTAATATACGAGGCACCAATACTTAATTGTTAATAAAACTTTTCCATAAATTAATTGTTTTTTTTAGCTTTCATTTCCAAAAAAAAAGGATGGATTGTGTGAGGAATGAGAAAGAAAGTAAGATGAAAGAGTTAATGACGCTATGACATCTGTAATGCGAGAATGGACGAAGAAAATGTGTTGCGCCGACCCCAAGTAGAACGGGACAAGGACAAGAAATGATCATCATTTACCACGTCTTACCCTAATAGGTACATTATGTGTAACTAGAAACATTATCTTACTATAAATAAATTGGTTGAATGGACATAAGTACATGTCAAATAGTTGCTTCATTCGTTAATATAGCTACTTCGTACCCCCTTATCAGCATGTAACAATGTCACAGGTCACAATCAGAACATTAGTTATTTGATAATTGTAACTTTTTTAGCTACTACAATCTATGATCTATTAAAACTAAAAACCAACTTCTAAAAACACAAAAAGTGAAAAATAAGTAGCTTCAGAAGTCGGTGACCTTTGTTTGATTGGTTTAGTTTTTTTGTCACCGACTTCTGAAGCTAAAGTTATTTTTCACTTTTTAGTGGTGCACATGCGCTTACCCCTTCACAGCGTACAGGCGTGATGTTATGTTATGAACTGGTGTAAACAATAGACAGACATGAGAATTCAGCAATCCCAGTCGATTTGCTACGGACCTAAAGCTAAAGTTATTTTTCACTTTTTTGTGTGAAGTCGGTTTAGTTAATTTGTAAAAAAGTTGTTATTGATTATAATTTTCATAGTTTTAACCATCGAACACGGGGCTTTGGTGTACATATTTACTAACTAGCTATCTAAGTTGCAACTTAGGACATCAGAATAGGACTGGATATGGTCTCGTTACCTGATTAAGATGTTTACCAAGAAGATGGCATACTGATTATCTAAAACAGCTGTTTAAAACGCTTTTTTGTATGGGAACATGTCACAGTGACAGCTGTTTTTAGATAATCAGACGGTTATCTTTTCGGTGAACATGGACCTAAGTCCTTAACGACGCATTCAAGGATATTTTGATACCTACCTACCTACCTACTGTTTTAAAACTAAAGTAAATTGTCTTAATAGGAACTATAAAATAAGCCAGCACCAAAACTACATAAAGTAGAATCTTTGAGCTCGAAAAGGAGATGTATCAATCATAACTGTGATCACCCATCACAGGTGGATACAGACAACGAACAAAAAACGTTGGTTTTTAATTTTTGGCTACCTAATTAGTTTAGGTACCCTCTCGTGTAAAAAGAGGCTTCATTTAGGTTTTGGATTAATTCTACGGTGGTTTAAGGTGAATTTACCTCATACAATTTAATAGAAATGGACACGACCTTCATAATCAGGCAGACGTCTAAATCCAATAATATAAAAACTGTGCGTAAAATCAGCAAATCGGGCAAATTCCAGGATGAAAGAAAAATACATCATAAGTACATCGTCATTAACTGGACTTTGTACAACTACGTATGCTATACATTATATTTATTATTAAAATAAAAAAAAATTATAAAAAAAATTATGACTGCTATAATTAGTTTATACTCCTTTATATGGAACTAGCTGTTGCAAGGTAGAAACAGCTGACTTTAATTTAAAATCTTAAATTGTTTTTTACTGATGATGATTGAGTCCCATCCAGCTCAAGCACATCAAAACCAGATACCGAATGTGAGTTTAAAATACTAGTTCTTCCCTTGCCTTCCATTCCAGATGGTTGTATCTAGAACCGATACTCTCCAACGACGATGGTGAATTAGGAGTCAAGTTTCGGAAAGTAGACCAGGGATTCCGGCAAGTGACTCGGATCTTAGAATCAGATCCTAGACTCTCCGCGCTGCTGCAGTCTTCGAGGCTCCAGCCTATGCTGGATTCTATATCGGAGCAGCTTCTAGCTTGTCAGTCAGCCTTAAATGTTTACATCGATGTGAGTAAAATTAATGAAACGATTTTAAAATACATAAAATGTTATCATAATTTGCAGTTTCCGGTTTGTAAACTTTAAACTGTGAATAATTGAACAGCAATTATAACTAGATGAAGTTAATAACAGCAAATCAGGTTTTGATTCTTGTATGGATAGGTAGGCAGTTTTTATTTACGTGACGTCGTCTATTACGCTGACTCAATAGGCATAAGCCTGCTTACCTATTTGATAGCTATTGTAGTACCCAAGTACCCAACATCAATCAAAAGTTCAACGCGTTTGTAAAAAATGATAAATGTAGCCAACTCACTGTTCGTTTTTTCATCTTACCTATAAATAGTGAATGAGAGTCACAGCAAGTATGTAATACACCATTTTCAATGATTTAATTGAATGTTACTGAGCATAATATGATTAAACATGTTTCTAGGAAAAACGCTCAATATTCCCAAGGCTTTACTTCTTGAGCGACGATGACTTACTGGAACTACTCGGCCAAGCACGCGCCGGCGCTGAAGGCAGGGAAGCTGTTATGCAAACACATCTCAAGAAACTGTTCCCAGGAATCACAGGCGTACGCCTCGGTCCCGGAGATATGTCAATTACCGCATTGTGTAGTCATTACGAAGAAACATTCCAGCTGGACCACCCGGTTGATATCGACTGCCCCGTTGAGGTATGCTATTTAAACCTATTTGGGCGTCCCTATTAAAATCTCATTTATTATTTTGGGCCAACCACAACTATAAAATATTTTTTTATTGCTCGCAGTTATGGTTGAAGAATTTAGAAGCTGAGATGCGTTCGTCACTAAAGAGCATGACCTTAAAATGCATTGTCACAAATTCGCTACAGGAGCAAGATCCATTTTCGCTACCAACGCAAATACTTTGTCTGGCACAAAACATACGATTCACAGAGCAAACAGAAAGGGCAATTACCTCTAAAGAATTACATAAGTTAAAGGCGAATGTTGAAAAAGAGAATTCGTATTATGCTTCAGCCGAAATAGAGGATGAAAGTGAACGACGCAAAAGGCAGGCGCTCATATTACAATGTGCTCACTATTTGTCCGTCATCAGAATTTTAATAGACAACAATATTGTGGCAACTAGCGATTGGCTTTGGCAAAAACAGTTGAGGTAAGTGATTTTATGTTTATAATAACTGCAAAAGGTGGAGGCATAATTATGACTCCTTAATCGCATTTAGTTTTCTTATAATGGAGTTTTGAAGTTGTTAAGAAGTTACTTTGTTGTGAGTAAATTGATGTTTTTTACAGGTTCTATTTGCTTAGTTCAAAGGAAGTGGTAGCTAAAATGGGTCTAGCTCAGATATCTTACTCCTATGAATATCTCGGAGTTAACACTGGACAGTTTGTGCGAACCGAACTAGCTGACGACTGCTTTCTTATTTTAACTCAGGTAATTAAATTACTCAGGTATAAAAATCCTTTTATATAATTGAAACGGTTTTTATTTAAGTGTTTTTAAAATCATGTTCGTATTCTTTCAAAGGCTATTTCTAGAAAAAGGCGATTCTAGTTGTCTAATCCAGCTGATTCCTGCAACTTACCCACACGTTGGTACACCTTTTATGAATAAATTGTTCCTAATAAATAAAATATATTTTTCTTTTAATTCCAGTCGCTTCACCTGGGTCTTGTTGGAAACCCTTTCGGCCCAGCGGGGACTGGAAAGACAGAATCTGTGAAGGCGTTGGGCGGCCTTGTTGGTCGTTTAGTGCTTATCTTCAACTGTGATGAGGTAACGACCAAGTACAAATTAAAACTCTTTTTTTTCTTATTTAACTTCAAGCAGACATCAGATTATTAAAAGTTTTATGAGAAGGACAATCACTAAACATTAATTTGGGGATTTCCTTTTCACAATACTATTTACTTTGTCTTCTCTGTTGTATTTTTAGCTACTAATACTAGAAATAAGGTATTTTATTGCTTACTAACACGATGGATCGCTGTTGTCCGAAAAATAAATAATTTAATAAATTTATCTGGACAGATACTTACTTGCACACAAATCAATAAGGAAATAAAGATAGTTGGTGTTAACAGAATCAAATATTTTGATTACTTATTACACAACATTGTCGTAAGCAAACAGGACCTACGAGTTATCACCCACGTGATTTTATTTGTCACGACACACTAGGGATCCCCGACTCTTCTATTTTACTGATTAAATGTTCAACAGCATTATGTAAATTCAATCTATAAAAATCTTCCAAACCAGTCGTATAATCCACAGATGTTGCCGCTATTTCCTTGAAATGAATCTTCTTTCTTCAAACTTCCAGGCTCTGGACGCTGAGTGTATGGGTCGCTTATTGAGTGGCCTAGCCCTATGTGGTGCATGGGGCTGCTTCGATGAGTTCAATCGTCTGTCTGCTCACACACTAGCTGCCGTCTCTCATCAGCTATCTTCACTACTATCTGCCACCACTGAGCGCACGCCTGGGTCTGAACCCACGGCGCTACTTAACGGAAAACAGGTAAGGATACAACCAGGGGTTTCTTTTCTCTTTTTTGGGGACCATTACAATAATCGCAATGAGTAATTTATCATTCATATCTGGGCCATGACCCAACACAGACTCTTCGCATCATCGCCATTTAGTTGAGTTAGCACGACTGGCGTGCGGAGGCACTACGCCGGGAGGAAACTCCGCTGCCGCGGCAAATTGCCGCTCAGCGGACTGACCTCCGGCGCGATCTCATGGTGACATGGAGAGAGCGACTGTCGCAACCCCGTGCAGGGCACGCCAAGATAGTGGCGGTAAGTCCCCTCTTTGAGGAGTGGCTAGAGAGGTGCCATGGCGTCCTCACCTTCCGCCTGACACAGGTCCTCACCGGACACGGATGTTTCGGGAGGTACCTGCACCGAATCGGGCGGGAGGAAACGCCCGGGTGTCTCCACTGCGAGGATCGACCGGAGGACACGGTGGAGCACACAGTGGAAGTCTGCCCTGCGTGGGCGGAGCACCGCCGTGTCCTCGTAGCGGCGATCGGCGGCGGCGACCTCTCGCGTACGGCCCTGGTTCAATCCATGGTCCGGAGCGAGACGGAATGGGAAGCCGTCACCTCCTTCTGCGAAGCGAAGCAATCATGCCAGCGAATGAAGTGGCGGAACGAGAGAGGGAGAGAGCCTCTCTTCCCGGCCGCCGCGGGAGACGCACCGGGCGTCGGGGGCCACGTGGTGGCTACCGGCCACGGTAGATGCGGGCCTGTGGACGGTTGGCTATGGGCTAGCTAGCCGACCGTCCGTCTAACGACGACAGGCCATGTTGACGGCGCGTTCGTGTTCCACGCGCGCCTCATAGAGATGTCAGCATAAGGGGAGGGGCCCGCAAGGGCCGAAGCCACCGATACCGCGGCCCCGGAACATAAAGGGCGAGGAACATGGATGGGTTTTAGTCATTAAAAGTCTGACACTCCCTCCCGCTCCGCCCAGAGTGGGAAAAGTCATTTGATGATTTGCCATCCTAAAAAAAAAAGGGTTACTGATCTATACTAATATTATAAAACAAAAGAGTTTGTTTGTTTGGTTGAACGAGCTAATCTCAGGAACTACCGGCTCGAATTGTAAAAATATTGTTGCGTTGCATAGTCCATTTATCGAGGAAGGTTATAGGGATATAACGCTATGACCAACAGGAGCGGAGCAACAATAGGAAATGTTGCAAGCGGGAAATTCACGCGAACGAAGTCGCGGGCATAAGCTATAATTAAAATAGCCCTGGCTGGGCCATAGTAATTATCAGTAACCCTGTGGGCCTTCAAGTACTTTTTTGGCCACCACAGGATACTCCGGTTAGTAGTTAAGCAACCTTAGCGAGTTGCAACTACGAGGGTCATATCAAAAAAAAAAAAAAGATAACTACTATTTCGATATCAGTGTAATAATAATGTATATTGCTAACACAACTATTTTACCTCTGGGAGCTGTAATTGAAACTATAACAACCTTATTGTAACGATAATAAAGATCACTATGACTTGTCAGTGGCGGGAATCCAACAGCTACCTATTTTGGGAATAAACTGTGACTGTGATCACAGTAACGTAGGATTAAAGAGGTTATAGGAATAAAAGTAGCGCGATTATCATTTTATGCCTCTCTGTGGCGTTTTACCTAAACTAAAATGTATGCACCTTACTGCCGTTAAAAGCCAATTTGCTCTAAAGTAATCTAGCCTAAAATGAGTAAACGCTATATCACATTCGCTTAAACCAATAAGATTTTTTTTGCATAAGTATGATGTTGTTATGTAGTATTTACTTAGTAAAGTAAGCCAATGTGTGGTCTGTGAATCTCGTCCTTAGATCACATGTAATATTGTTTAATGTAAATAATCATCATTCTCTTGCCCTTATGCCAATTCATTTAGGATCGACGCAGCTCGTCTTCTTCCTCAATACTTCTATTTTACTCGTCATCTCAACAGACACCTCATCTTTTTCGCAGTGCATTTATCGTTTCTTTATTCTTCTTCTTATACATATCCACATTCATACTCAAAACGTTATTATAAAAGGAAAAATAATTAAAACTTCACTAGTATTGGGTATTGGGAACAATAATCTAAATGAAATATGATAATGACTTTATAATATTCAAGGTTAGGCCAAGCTCTATCAGTAGAACCGCTATTTCACTCGTGTTCAACAAGTCTTCGGTAGTATAGTGGTAAGTATCCCCGCCTGTCACGCGGGAGACCGGGGTTCGATTCCCCGCCGGAGAGAAACTTTTTGTGTTTTAAATAAAGTTTTAATTCCGGCCTTTAATTTCATTTTGATTTTTTTTATCAAACTCCATTATTCATGTAATGACAAATGAAGGACAGATTGTTTTTTTTTTATTTATTTATTTATTTTGAAAATCAAAATGTATGTAAATAACAGGAAACTTTTACATGGTGATCTCATTTACATCTGCCACGCTTATATTATCGGGTGCTAGGCAGGACTGTTTCAAGATTCAAGATTCTTTATTTGCATGAAATATGGTGTGTTACAGGATGGTCTATAAATGAAAAGGTTTCACATATTTAGCCGACTTCTATCAGTATGCAAACTTAAAAATTAAAGTATCTAACACATTGTACTCGTAATGTAGGTACGTAGTTATAAATTTAACAAAACATCTAAGAAGCATTAAATGTTATGTTTGACAATAGAACAAGAATAAAATAAAAATCAATACAAAGGCAAGAAAAGAAAGTAAAGGTAAAATATTAACATCAAGAAAACAGGAATATAAGCTACTTCCCATTACAAATGGGTTTATAAGTCAAAAACTCGTTTATTGTATAGAACACGTTATTACAGAGCCACTTCTTCAGTTTCCTTTTGAAATAATTTATTGGTAGTTCTCTGATTTGTTTCGGTATTTTATTGAAAATTTGGACCGATATGCTATAGCAATTTTTCTGGAAGAGAGTGCTTCTACATCTTGTTATGGCTAGTTTAGTCAGATCTCTAGAGATAAACTTTATAACTACAAATACGAGGTGTAAACAGACCTTTCACGGAGCTGTCAATCACAGACCCATCACAATATTTTATTTTGTGGTGAAAAAACACTTTTATATGGTAGGATTCAATGTAATGCATTCAAAACTCTGTGCATATAACATAAAACTTTAAGTTCTTTCATTTTGAGCTTGTAAAAAAGTCGGAACTATATTATGATCTTAAAAGTCCTTATTGTTAAAAGACCTCAGTATTAAAAAAAAACTTATGAAAAGGTTGGAAGTCAGACCACTAATATTTCCGCAACCAGAAAGTTCTCAGGTATGATCCAGAACAAAAAAATATCACAATGACGGGGAGAATAATTGCCTTTTATTTCAGCTTTGTTAAAGGTATTTAACACATATTAATATTCTATTTTCGTAGCGGCTTTGAAATAACCAGTATGGCCCTTGCATAAACCTCTTTGGGCATAAAAAAAATTGATAACACATTTATATTGTAAAAACTGGGAATAAAAAGTAACTAATTCATTAAAATGTCAAAGTTTTTTTTTTCAGAAACGTACTACATAACTCTAAATGATGCATTTTGTTCAAGGTGCGGGTATCGGAATGGTGTGGGGTGGCAGCTACCATGAACCCGGCGGGGCGCGGGTACGGCGGGCGCCGCACGTTGCCGGCCGCGCTGCAGCGGGTACTGCGCCCCGTGGCCATGCTGCAGCCGCGCCCCGACGTACTCGCTGCACACCTGCTAGCCGCGGCCTGCGTGCCTGATGCTGACCTACTGGCTAAGGACCTGCACAATGTGTTTACTCTAGCCAGGTAAGTGAAGTTTGATGGTAAGTAAATTGAGATGTGAAGTGAATTTAGAAACTTAATAAAACAGTGGCGTAGTTCGAGTGTTTATATCTAACATGCAAGAGTCTACTTCCTAATCGACAAGTCAAGAGATTTAGTCGAAACGTGACTATCATAATCGTAACAAAACAATCGTAATCGTATCGTAACGTAGTCGTAAGATTTACTAACAGCTTTTGAGTTATGGATACTCGAATAAAGAGAATTTTTATTCTATTCTACAGTTATATCTGCGTCCTTATTGCTATGTTTCAGTCTGAAAACTTATGTAACGTATAGCTACAAAACCGAATTCCCCTAATATGAAATCTCGTTTTGTGATTTTGATTCAGCTCCCTCCTGAGCTCACAGCGGCACTACGACTGGGGCCTGCGCGCGCTGAAGGCGGCGGTGGGGAGCTGCGCGGCGCTAGTGGGGCGAGGGGGGCGGGGAGGGCGCGGGGGGGACACGAGCGCACGTCGCGCCGCCGCACGCCGCGTGCTCACGCTCAATAACCTGTCCAAGTTGACGCGACATGATGCTTATAGGTACACAACTAAATCAGACTGTAAGGGTGAATACACGAGGGCACGCCACGATATTAGTGGCGGTAAATCCCCTCTTTGAGGAGTGGCTAGAGAGGCGCCACGGCGTCCTCACCCTCCGCCTGACGCAGGTCCTCACCGGACACGGATGTTTCGGGAGGTACCTGCACCGAATCGGGCGGGAGGAAACGCCCGGGTGTCTCCACTGCGAGGATCGACCGGAGGACACGGTGGAGCACACAGTGGAAGTCTGCCCTGCGTGGGCGGAGCACCGCCGTGTCCTCGTAGCGGCGATCGGCGGCGGCGACCTCTCGCGTACGGCCCTGGTTCAATCCATGGTCCGGAGCAAGACGGAATGGGAAGCCGTCACCTCAGTCATGCTAGCGAAGGAGGTGGCGGAACGAGAGAGGGAGAGAACTACTCTTCCCGGCCGCCGCAGGCGCCCAGACGCACCGGGCGTCGGGGACCACGTGGTGGCTACCGGCCACCGTAGATGCGGGCCTGTGGACGGTTGAATACACGACGCTGACCTGCGCGCGCTTATCGGCACCGGTCTGCGCCGGTTGTTGGCGTAGGCAGTCTCTATACTTTGTGCCGACCCAGCGCCGAAAAGCACCGACCATTTCCGACGCAGTAAACAGATCGGAACTTGTCGGCTACGTTCGGCGCTTATCGGCGCCGGTAGCCGTTCTACTTATATACGTGTTAACGTTCCCTCTACTGGGACGCAAGCTGCTCTCTGTGCGATAGAGTAGGCTATAATCCACCACGCTCTCTTAGTGCAGCTTGCTTAGGTCCTCACTACTGACTTATCTTGTCGCTTTACTCCTCTTTTTTGTACCCATAATCAAATGAATTGTCCATTGAATGTACAGTCTTGACTTGTCTTGAATGATAATATTATGTACCTGACGAATTTCTTGGCACTTCGGCAAGTCTCAGGCAAGACAGCTTTTTTGTGGCTACTATTACAAAAAGAAGACGGATCACAATCCATACAAAATTACCCCACGTCCTATAACAAAGTGACGTATCTCAAAAAAAAGATAAAAATGTATAAAAAAATATGGCATACTCCCTAACTTCATTTTTTTACACCTTATTATGGAAAAATTGCTTTAAAAATAGTGCAGGCGCTGTTATGAAAAAATCATTCTTAAGAGTATTAAACTTATGGACCGATTTTCAAAATTCTTTTTTTGTTTGAAAGGGTACCCCCAAGGTAGTCCCACGGTCATAAAGTCAGGCCTCTGGTCTCCAGGATTCCGGAGAAATGAAAGTAAAATCGCAAAAATAAGCTCATTTTTGTACTTCACATTATTCGTTTTTCACTGTCTTGTTGTTTTTTTTTACTTATTGCATTATGATGAGACAGAAACGTCAGTGATAACGCGAGGGAGTGGTCGACAGAGGTTTTTTCACTTACAATAACACAAATGAGAGAGACGAATAACGTTAGCGACGCGACGCGGCAAGCAAGCTAAGGAAATGCAAGTGAATAATGTTGTTTCACTTTTGCAAATCTGATGCTTCGCAGCCTAGACAAACCAGAAAAGGAAAAACCTGACCTGACTGCGGTCCGATGCTCCGTACCAAGAACGAGCCAGGTTGATGAGGACGGCTTCACTAAAGTAGAAAGGAAGAAGAAGATGCCCTGTGCGGTACCGCACCGAGTGGACCTAACTTGCTGCTGCACTGCTGTGCCTACGACGCAGCTGTACATTTCACGTCTGCATCACTCCACTACAACTGAGGAAGTCGTGCAGTACTTGAATGTGAAGACCAACTTCATTCTGCGGGTCAAAAAGTTGGAATCGCACCACAACTTCAACTTTAGGTCATTTGTGGTTCGAGTTCCAACCCAACATCTACAGACCTGCTTGAAAGAGGACTTTTGGCCGAAGGGTGTATATCGTCGCTTCCGAGGACGGTTAAGGCGCGGGCCCACCGCGGTGCACGGAGAGGCTACGCACGTGTATTAAGCTTCGCTTTGTAAGAAGATGTATTAGGGTGTGTCCACTGCAACCCACGGAGAGGCTACGCATGAATTGACTGTTTATTGTCATTGATACACGCGTGGCTTGCTCGAATAGGCGGTTACATAGCTCAACGCTGTCAACGTGGGTCTACGTTTCCACTGGAGTACACGAATAAGACCCACGACTATGTACAGCTCGGTTATCGCAGAGCAGTTTTCAGTCATACACGTTGTGGAACGAACACACTAAGCAAAGCTTGTCGTGGACACTAGATAGTTGATATACTGCATATATACTTTTTTTGTTTGTAAATACATACTCATTATACATATAAACATCCATGACTTGGAAACAAATGTCCATGCTCATCACACAAACATTTGCTCCTACCGGGATTTGAACCCTGGACGCTAAGAACGTAAGGCAGCGTCACTACCACTACGCCATTCGAGTCGTCAAAAACTATAATTATGTATTCTAGATAATCACACAACTTTTCAGTTATCTTTAAAACGTAAGTGGAAATATGTGTGTATCTAGTACCTACTATAATACAGGGTGTAAACCACCTCATCACGAAGCCGTTACCCAAGCATGCCATTCGGATCGTCAAAAAGTATAGTATAGTATTCAATCATTCAAGCTCTAGCTTTTGTTCTCACGTTTTCATAATCAGATAAATAAGGAGATAATCGTCAGTTGATCGTTGATTGAACAAAATAAATGTATTGTATTAAAAACTACCTTAATTGAAAAACGTAGCTTATTTTTGAGATTTTACTTTAATTTCTCCAAGATCCTGGAGACCGGAGACCTGACTTTATGACAGTGGGATAACCTTAGAGGTACCCTTCAAACAAAAAAGGATTTTTTTAAATCGGTCCATAAATTCTCATACGAACAATTTTTTCATAACACCGCCTGAACTATTTTCATAGCATTTTTTTTATATAAAGGTGTAAAAAAATGAACTTAGGAAGCATGCCATATTTTTTTTTACATTTTTATCTTTTTTTTGAGATATGTCACATTGTTATAGGACGTGGGGCAATTTTGATCCATCTGAATATATAATGTATTGAAAGTCTGAAATTCTACTTGATAGACTTGAGTCCTCTGGCTTCGCACCAAAACATTTATTGTTTTCTACCTTTCTGTAGACATTTATTGCCTGATAGGGCGCAGGGAGGATAAATTCCACATCATGGCACTACCCTGACGCGTTATAAATATTCTGTCTACAGATTTGAAAACATTCTTTCGTTGGTTTTCGCCCAAGTACCGACCGAAGAATCTAGCTCAGACCCAATCAATTCGGCACTGGAAGCTACCGTAGATAATCTCAAGCTGGTACACAATAAACTACAGGTATTAAACATTACTTTATATTAATTTTCTTTAAAGCCTGTAAGAAACTTAACTATTCTTTATTTAATTTTATAGATACAAAAATGCGTAGAACTATACGAACAAATGCAGCAAAGAATGGGAGTGGTGATAGTTGGGCCGCCAGGATCTGGGAAAACTACTATCAGACGACTGCTAAAATCTGTGAGTATCTAAATTTTCATAGCCCAGGCTGACGAACTCATTTAGTTATGGATAAGTTACAAAAAAGTCACATACATTCAGGGGTGTAAGAGCCCTCCGAAAACTGACAGGGTACATTCTGCTCTATATTTTGTATTATATTCCACCGGAATTTTTGGCAGGACAATATTTATTAGGGTTCCGTAGCCAAATGGCAAAACGGAACCCATATGGATTCGTCATGTCTGACTGTCTGTCCGTTCGTATGTCACAGGCATTTTTTTCCGAAACTATAAGAACTATGCTGTTGAAACTTGGTAGATGTATTCTGTGAACTGCATTAAGATTTTCACACAAAAATAGAAAAAAATACAATAAGTTTTGGAGGTCCCCATTAGAACTGAAACTCAACATTTTTTTTTCATCGAACCCCTACGTGTACCATCTATGGATAGGTTTTCAAATATTGAGGTTTTTAAAATCATTTTTTTCTAAATTGAATAGTTATCTCCTGAAAGACTCTTCCAAAGTGGTCAAATGTGTGTCCCCCTGTAACTTCTAAAATAAGAGAATGTAAACCTCCACCGAAAATTGGTTTGAACGAGATCTAGTTAGTACTTTTTTTCTAACATAATTTCTTAAACGGGTCATCTTAGTATGATATACTGAATTCACCCCATCAGTCTGAGGAGGATTATTCCTTACGCCCTGTATATACCATACTTATAACGCAGATGGTGCTTGCATGAATATTTTATGCTTCTTATTTTATTTGATGGTCGCTCACAATGGGCCTTATCAAAAGGCTTAAAGTCACCCAAAGGGCAATGGAGAGGACTATGCTCGGAGTTTCTTTGCGTGATCGAATTAGAAATAAAGACATCCGCAAGAGAACCAAGGTCACTGACGTAGCCCGAAGAATCGCCAAACTTAAGTGGCAGTGGGCAGGGCACATTGTTCGCAGAACGGATGGCCGATGGGGCCAAAAAGTTCAGGAGTGGCGATCGCGAACCAGAAGACGATGCGTTGGAAGACCTCCCACTAGGTGGACCGCTAACCTGGTGAAGGTTGCGGTCCAAGTACACTTGGGGGAGGCCTATGTCCAGCAGTGGACGTCTTTCGGCTGAAATTATGATGATGATGATGTTATTTGATAATGTCATTGATGTACCTTTATGCTCCTTTCAGATCGGACAGGTTTTTTTTTTTAATATTGTGTATTCTTTTTTGCACACAAAATTTAAGAATATTGCAATACATCTACACTAATATTATAAAGAGGAAAACTTTGTTTGTTTGGTTGTAATGAATAAACTAAAAAACTACTGTGCCGATTTCAAAAATTCTTTTACCATTGGAAAAAGCTACATTCACCCTGAGTAACATAGGCTATATTTTATCCCCGTAGTCCCACGGGAACGGGAACTACGCGGGTGAAACCGCGTGACGTCCGCTAGTAGCTTATATACAAGGGCCAGCTTAACCCAGAATTGGGTTTTCTTACAGTAAACCATACTTATTGCGAGATTTTCAGAAGAGGATATACCTATGTGCATAAACAGTACATTTAACTGAACTGAAATTACCTTCTGATATGTCACAGGCACTAGCCCACCAAGGAAAGAACGTGGTGGAGTACATAATATGTCCGAAGGCGATGAGTCGCGAGTGGCTGCTCGGAAATATTGACCATGATACGCGGCAGTGGACCGATGGCGTTATATCTTCGACTGCGCTTGAAATATCTAACCAACCGGCCGGTAAGTTTCCGGTTTCCTTTGCCTGATTTTCAGATTTTCCTTTACATAGTACTGAACAGATACCATAATTATTGTAATACGCCATTTAAATATATGTCACCGTAAAATTGTCAAACACGTTATATTACAATATAACGTGTTTTTTCTCGCGATATTGTAATGTCTCGAATTATTGTCAATTGAACATACGGAAGTATCTCTTCCCCCATAATCGGGACGTGGGGCACCCCCCCGTTAGGTTAGTTAGGTTCCTTTAAACTCGGAAATAGGGGCTCCGTCGACTACGCTTTTTAGGGGGAATATAAAGTGTTTTAAGGTTATGTTATATTAATCGGTATTTCTCAGGAATGGTGCATTATCTTTTCCATCTTTTCCGTTGTGCCACTGGGCAAGGGGGACCCCTCCTTTCCTCCACACCGCGTAAGTTGACTACCATCGCATGCATTTCACGAAAAATACATTTGACAATAATTCGAGACTTTACAATATCGCTAGAGATATTACAATATAACGTATTTGACAATTTTACGGTGACATATACATATATTTGAATGGGCCGTGTGTGCCTTCTCTTGTAAATTTGGTGAGAGACAAAGTAGTGGATAAGATTTCACTACTTGCCGTCATTTTTCCCAGTTATAAAAAACCTTCCGTATATATTTAAAACCATAAACAATTTAGCCTGTGTTGTCCCACAGGCCTTCCTTTCCTTTACCACTCAGCGTCAAGTTGGTCTTGCCATCAAGGCCTGGGTCTGCCGCGATGTCATTGGACGTTTTTAGATAGACACCCAAATTGCGATGGACCCGGCACGGTCTAGCGTGAGTCATCCTTAAAACGTGTATTGCCAGCCGGATTGTTTCTTTTCCAATAAATTTATTTTATTTACGTATTCATGTTATTTTTCCAAGACGTGTGGTCCTGGGTGGTCTGCGACGGTGACATCGACCCCGAATGGATAGAGGCCCTGAACTCCGTGTTGGATGACAACAGACTGCTCACACTGCCATCAGGCTGGAGGATACAGTTCGGTTCCAACGTCAACTTTTTGTTCGAGACGCACAGCTTGGAGCACGCCTCTCCCGCTACTGTCTCGCGTATGGGGATCATATTGTTGAGGTGAGTCATTAATATTAAATATTCTACGACAGCTTTATCTCGAAACAATAGGGAATATGCATGTCATTTTTTCTTTACTTAAATCAATAAAATAAACTATTATCAACCTAAGAAAAGTATTAAAAGTTAATTTCAACTACTGCCTGTCGCTCAGTAATTATATTAAACTCCTGCAATTTGCTATAACAGTTCAAACGTCCGTGATTGTCGCGGCCATAATGTGACGTCATTTAACACAATTTAACTTGTTTACATCTATTTTTTGACCTTATAAAGTAATTCTACTAAATGTATGTGATTTATTCAAGTAAAAATTGCGATAACGATATTATAATAAAATCGTAGTGAAACTTTACCTACTTTTCAAATTAAAGTGTTTTTGACGCATAGATTTTGATGTCACTACCGCAGTTATCGAGGACGACGTGTTTTGAGATTACGTTCCGTTTCACCATAAATATGCTACATTAAACAATAAATTGTAAAATAAGCGATGTTTTAGAAACCTAAACCTGTACCATGTAATGTGTAATGTTTTTAAGAGCCAACACAAAGCATTTTTAATAAATAAAAAGAGTTTTGTATTTCTTGCATATTCCCAATTACATTTGTTGGTTTAATTGTGAGTGTCAACTTGTCGTGGGGTTGAGTTATCCGGGTCGATCTGTCTCGGGGTCATGTGACGAATTTAATCCCGCATGCTGCACGTCAGGTTTGCCGGAGCCGTTACAACCTGATACTGACATTTTACGTAGGTACTTTACCAACAAACACAAAAAGGTTGTACTTGAATTAGTTTTGGAAGTACCGATTTGTTTGTTTGTTGGAATTTGGCCGCCTTTGGTATTTATTCTATTTATAGGTATAGATTTACCTAGATAAAGTATCACGATCCGTACGAAAACCAAGCATGCCATTTTTTACTACTTACTATGACGCCATACGCACTATTTACTCACTATAAAAAAAAGCTACGTTTTTTTTTGCCTTTAAATGTTTAGAATTATTATATTATTCACAAACAAAGTACAATAAACAACCATTATTAATGGATACCACGTGTTTTTACATTAAAATATTTAAACTTGTCGCAAAACAAACAACGCCCCGACAACCCTGAGATTGTCAACTAGCTGTGACAGCGTAAACCGGTTTTTTCCACTCTCGCCGCGTACGCGACAAGCGGCCAGTGGTCCCGCACAACTGCTCCGCGTGCTTGTTGTAGTGCAACGGATTCACGCGATTGTATGAAGCTTTACTCTGTTCCGTTTACTTTCACATGTGACTCGAAGTAGGTGCTCTTGCGTTATCAAAGTATGATTGATTCTAGGATTTCTGATAACCTCTCTATTGTAACTTAAATCTCTTTACCTAGGCAGCTAATTTACTTGCATCAACAGTCCATTGGCTGAACATAATAAATCATTCATTTCAGTGACGACACAAGCTGCGATCTGGACGTTTTAGAAGGATGGATGCGCAAAGCTGATTTTGATAATGAAAACGCTAAAATGGCGCTGCCGATGTTACAGCAAGTTGTCAAAAAATGTATTCAGTGGCTTACTGATCACAAAGCCGATTTAGCTCTGAAGCTACACAATATTACTGTAGTAAGTAGATAGTTAGTTACCTACATAAATCAATGTGTATGTTTGTTACTCTTTTACGCAAAAACTACTGAACGAATTTGGATAAAATTTAGCACACAGATAGTTTATAATCCGGGTTAACAGATAGCATACTTTTATCCTGGGATAAAAAGTAAGATGTATTTTATAATTGTCCCAAGGGATCATGGTACGGGTAGTATCCCTTAGTACAATTATCGAACTCGGCCCGGGCGAAGCCACGGGTATAAGCTAGTATACACATAAGTTATAATTATATTATACTAGCTTATACCCGTGGCATAAAAATATTAAGTTATATAATGTAACTTAGCCTTTTTAGGCGCTAGTTAGCCTTAGTCTATTTATTAAAAATTAGCTCGGTTAGTGGGTCTTCTCGTTTTGCGATAAAACTATGCATTTGATAGTGTGTAGCCGCGTCTATTATGTCGCGACGATTCATTTGTTGTTGGTACTTAGTTGGCAAAAGTCGTGGAAGAAAAAATCGCGTCGTCCTCCTTAAAACTACACGTTTATTAGTCGTCACTACAAAGTGGGAGTGCGGCCTATGTATAGACACTTTCCCTCTCTTTCTCTCTTTCGAGGTTCTAATGGTGTTTTTATCTCAGGTCAAACAAATTCTTACTCAGTTCGAGTACATAGTTCAAGACACAGGGTTCAACACTACGCGCATAAATCCCGAAGAAATGGTCTACCTTGCCATTGAGCGAAGTGTCGTCGACATTATCAAGGACAGTGCTATCAATAGTTTTCATGATGCGGTAAGTTGGTAGTGTGGTGATACCTTATAGAAAGTGGTTTAGTTTGATGGCCATTAATTACGTGAGACGTGTAGGGTGGGGGAGGGCGTCTAGCCAAATCTCACCCAATCTCACGTGGGGTCTCGGCAAATGTCAAGTGATTTTTTTTCCGCAAGAAACAGTGTAAAAGTGCGAGAAAAATGGATTTAGTAAAGTAAACATGTCACTACTAAAATATGGCCAAATCGTACAAAGTAATATTTAATAGTAAATATTCAAAAAATCCATGAAAGTAAAATTAAACAACTTTTCGCAATTAAGCACAGATAATCTTTTTTACACCAAACTACGCATTTCAATAAATCACATGTGAGATTCGGAGGGGGGGTGAGGGGGTCGAGCGAAAACTCACGATATCTCACCAAGGGGGGCATAAAATCGCTAAAATTGTCTCACCTAATTAATAGGGGTCTATTAATTAACCACATTTCATTATGTTTTATCCTAATGAGATCACTCTAATGTTCCTTGCGTGTCTTGTTCCCACTTCGAAATCTAGGTATCAACAGTGATGGGCCCGCCAGTGGTAGCGCCTATGAGTATGAACGAGTGGGTGACGGACACACTGCTCATGTCAAAGCGGCTGGCGGCGTGTGAGCCGACCCTGCGCGCTTGTGTCATGTCACATACCGCGCATCTACTCGTGGTGGGACCTGACGCTTGTGCTAAGAAGTACGTCTTTTATCTATACTTTTTTTATAAAGAGGAAATAATAGATTTTTTGTTTTGTGTGTGTCATCATTTCAGCCGAAAGACGTCCACTGCTGGACTTATCCTCCCCCAAGTGTCTTGCGACTCGCATCCAACGGATTTCCGCAACCTTCACTAGGTGATCGGCCCACCTAGTGGGTCTTCCAACGCATCGTCTTCCGGCTCGCGGTCGCGTTCTGCGAGCAATGTGCCCTGCCAACTACCACTTAAGTTTGCCAATTCTTCGGGCTACGTCGGTGACCTTGGTTCTCTTGCGGATGTCCTTATTTCTGATTCGATAACGCAAGGAAATTTCGAGCATAACCCTCTCCATTGCTCTTTGGGTGACTTTAAGCCTTTTGATAAGGCCCATTGTAAACGACCACGTCTCGGTCCCGTATGTAATCACGATTTTGTGTGTTTGTTACGATTTAACTCAAAAACTACTCAAAATCTTTCACCATTATAAAGTTACATCTTTACCGAGTAACATGGCTATAAATTATATTGATTACATGCAAATTTTCGCAAACGAAGTCGCGAGTGAAGTGCTAGTAATTCATATTTGAGGAAATATAATATTTACTTCTTTGGGTTCGATCTCAAGTCAGGTAAAGTGTTAGTGTTTCTCCATAACAGATTTCACCGCAGCAGCCACGGATTCGTGATTTGTGCCCAGTTGATGATAATATCGCCTATTGCCAGCAACTGAGGTGTATCAGCTCGTCACCTTTTGGACATAAACATAACTGACGAAATATGAATGTAACTTATCTAATAATTACAGAGATTACAGGCGTCATGCTGTGACTTAAAACTATTACTTATTTTTCTTGATATCCTACTAATATTATTCTTATAGTAAATGCGAAAGTTTGTGAGTATGGATGTATAGATGTTTGTTACTCTTTGACGTAAAAACTACTGAACGGATTTGGATTAAGTTTTGCACACAGGCAATTTATAACCTGGATTAACACATATATGATATTTTTTTATCCCGGTAGTAAGATCCCATGGGACAATTCTGAAACTTCACGCAGGCGAAGCCGCTGCCAGAAGCTAGTACCTTATACTTGACAATTATTTTGCAGCCTTTTAACGGAATACATAGTGAAGGAATGTAATTCAGCCGTCCTAATAATAGACTGCACGCCGATTTTGGAACCAGCTGACATCATCGCAGAGCTGAAGAGAGTAAGTTCGCCATTTACCGGCTATGTTAGTTACATTAATTCTCTTATGGATATTTTTGTCTTTTAGGTGACTTTCAAGTTTGTAATGAGACCTATTGTGTGTGAGTGACAATATTTCAGTGCTATTAGTCATCACTGGCACCACGCAATGATAGAGAATACGGTATTTGAGACGAGAGGCAACGAGATATCGTCGCGTTCGTGTACCACGCGCGCCGCTAAGGCTAAGGCATTTGATGATTCCTCATCCTAAGGAAACAAAAAAAAAGCCTTGCCGAACACTGCCTAGTCGAGTCGCATTCGACTAATCTTTTTCCGAATTTGGCCCCCCTAACTGGACTGGTGTCTTATTCTTTATTTTGAGTACATGGCACGTGCACATTTTAAATGCACCTCAACATTTCGTGAGCGATTGTTGTATTATGAAATAGATAAAAAATGTGAGCATGCTTCTTTGCAGAATAACATGGTTCGTTCGGGAGGGCGGGGAGCGAGTGGCGGCACTCGCGGCACTCTGCTGGTGCGCGCGCTGCACCGAGCTCGCGTGGACGACTGGAAGTCCAGCCCCGTGCACTCTTTCTTGTTACAGGTAACTTACAGTTAAAAATTACATTCAAGTAATGAAAATGACGTAAACTAACAATAATTGTGCATCATACAAATTTCTATCAAGATTTAGTTGATGCAACTTAGTCTTGATGTTAACTACTAGCTGAACCGACAGACGTTGTCTCAATCGTCAGCATCACCTGCCAGATTGGACTATAACTAAGAACCCAAAAAATAATATCTAAATTGGACAAGCTGTTTAGGAGGAGAAGGATCATGGACATGCAAACACACTATCTTGACCCATGATTTGACGTGATTCTGTCACCTTCAATTCGACATGTATTTTCACACCTAAACAAATGTGTTTCTTACGAAAAGATCAATTCGGTTAGAAGTTACAGTTTGAACGGTTCCTTCCAGTTGATACAACACAACGGGTTCTGGTCGCGCGGCAGCGAGGAAGAGGGCGGTAGTGGCACTCAGTGGTGTCAGGTGTCACGTGTGCGTGTGCTGGCCACTGCCACTACACTCAACGCCATCTCACCGCGCCTAGCCGCTGCGCTCGAACTGAGAGCTTTGAGGTAATATTATATCATAGAATATAATCTCACCTGGGCCGGCAGTCTCGACATATATAAGACGCTATCCCAACTTTCGATCGCTAAAAGAAGAACGTAAAAATTCTGTTGCAATAATGGTGCTTGTGGGAAACTCCAGTCTCTACATCCTAAATGCGATTCTTGCAAGCATAGTTATTTCAACCGATTTTTTTCAGCGTCGTTATCTATGTCGAGAGTTCGAGTCTGCCAGCCGGCCCAACTTACATAGAAATATTGGATAGGCTTTCGTTCGTGACAAACTTGGCCAAATAATCTGTGTTAACGGCATAAGAATAGGGTTAAATTTCACTTTGCAAATATTTTTGATGGTCTCCCGTTTGTGTTTTTGACACATCTTCCATGGTCAATCTGTCAAAGCAACACAATCGAGGGGAAACATTTGTAAAATTAGTGTAATCGAGGTTCTGCTGACTTAGTCCAGCATTTAAAAAAAAACCTAAAGTTAAAACTCTAGGTTTTTTTTTCAGTGAGCCAGAGGATGAGGAGTTGTCAGAAATAACTACACATTACTTACGGAGTAGCGTCGACAAAAGCATACCGATGAAAGAAATATCTAACCTGGCTGACAAGCTTCTGGCTATGTTTAAGGAGGTAAATATTTTATAGAAAACTTAGATACTGCGAAAACTATCAAGAGATGAACTAAAAGACAAATACTAAAACCTAGTGGGATTGATTTCTTGGTTTTCTATATACAGGTGACGGAGGCATTCGATTCCCAAACCCATTATAAGTGGAATGCATCTCATTTGAAGAAACTGTGCGAAAACGTCAAGTGGTACACGCCGACTAATACTGAACAACTGATCATGGTAAACATTCTCTTGAAATACTAATCAAACTGATAGACGGGACGTTTAAAAAATCCCCATGGAAACCTTGAACGCGCTGTAAGATTTTCCAACGTCGATCAAGTTTTAGGACTGTGATAGTGGTATGCTTTGCGATTGTCACAGTTGACCATTGATTGGATTGGACGCTTTAGGTCCATGTTCACCGAAAAGATAACGGTCTGATTATCTAAAAACAGCTGTCACTTTGACATGTTCCCATACAAAAATGTCTTCTAGACAGCTGGTTTTAGATAATCAAACCGTCATCTTTTTGGTGAACATGGACCTTAGAGATCTGGTCGACTAATCACATCACAGTTGCGTTCCTGCGATCGTAACACATTAGATCAAAGCGTGCGCTTCAGTCTATAGGGTATGCTCCTGACTAAAAAAATAAAATAACAATTATTCTATTTAGTCCGTTTTTCGATAATCTATATTTTATTTATTTTTTTATTTTATCATATCAATAAAAATTGACGAAGACTCTCAGATGTGAGAGTGGGGGCTTGTGATGTCACTTGTGGGTAAAAACTAGTACAAAGTGTTCCTACATGTGACGTTACACGAGTTTTCGACGCACTGTTTCGTCTTCATTTTTGGATTACGACTATACCGGTAAAGTGGGGGGAAGTTTTATTTCCATTCACCCCTGGATCCCTATCCAGGGGTGAATGGAAACAAAACTTTGGAATGGATTTTAAAGTTGAATTCACATGATATGGTACCAACAAGTACTCTATTGTGTTAACTAAATTATACTCAATTATAAAGGTACCTTGTTGGCAATATACAATATAAGTTCAGCGATAAAATCCCTTTCAAAGTTTTGTTTCTATTCACCCCATTTTACGATACGTTGTGATGGTAAGGATGACGACTTGTGTAGTCATCGTACCTTTTTTTTTTTTTTTTTTTTTTTTAGGATGGGAAATCATCAAATGACTTCTCCCACTCTGGGCGGAGCGGGAGGGAGTGTCAGACTCTTACTGACTAAAACCCATCCATGTTCCTTCCTCGCCCTTTATGTTCCGGGGCCACGGTATCTCTTTCGAACAGGCCCGCAACCCCGGCAGGTTTCGGCCCTTGCGGGCCCCTCTCCTTTTGCTGACATCTCTTTGAGGCGCGCGTGGAACACGAACGCGCCGTCGACACGGCCTGTCGTCGTCGTTAGACGGCCGGACGGCCAGCTATTGCCCATAGCCAGCCGTCCACAGGCCCGCATCTACGGTGGCCGGTAGCCACCACGTGGCCCCCGACGCCCGTTGCGTCTCCCGCGGCGGCCGGGAAGAGAGGATCTCTCCCTCTCTCGTTCCGCCACCTCCTTCGCTAGCATGACTGCTTCGCAGAAGGAGGCGACGGCTTCCCATTCCGTCTCGCTCCGGACCATGGATTGAACCAGGGCCGGACGCGAGAGGTCGCCGCCGCCGATCGCCGCCACGAGGACACGGCGGAGCTCCGCCCACGCAGGGCAGACTTCCACCGTGTGCTCCACCGTGTCCTCCGGTCGATCCTCGCAGTGGAGACACCCGGGCGATTCCTCCCGCCCGATTCGGTGCAGGTACCTCCCGAAACATCCGTGTCCGGTGAGGACCTGCGTCAGGCGGAAGGTGAGGACGCCGTGGCGCCTCTCTAGCCACTCCTCAAAGAGGGGACTTACCGCAACTATCGTGGCGTGCCCTGCACGGGGTTGCGACAGTCGCTCTCTCCATGTCGCCATGAGATCGCGCCGGAGGTCAGTCCGCTGAGCGGCAATTTGCCGCGGCAGCGGAGTTTCCCCCCGGCGTAGTACCTCCGCGCGCCACTCATGCAGGCGCGCGAGGACTATCGCCTCCAGATCCCACGGCGGCAATCCGGCAAGCAGGCCCGCCGCCTCGCGAGAGATCGTGCGGTACCCACGGACCATCTTAACGGCCACCACTTTTTGGGGCGCGTTCAATTGGTGAGCGGCTCGCCGCTTCAACGAACGCGCCCACACTGGGGCCCCGTAGAGGGCCATGGACCGCACGACTCCCGCGTAGAGCCTGCGGCAGGAGGCGTTCGGCCCCCCAAGGTTGGGCAGGAGCCGCCTGAAGGCAGCCCCTGTCCGTTCCAGCCTGGGGGCCAAACGTCGGAAATGCTCCACGAAGTTCCACCGGCTGTCGAGGACGAGTCCTAGGTACTTCAACGTCGACTCGACGCCGATGGATACCCCTCCCACCGTCAGTGTGGATCCCGACGGTGGCGCATTCCGAGGCCCATGAAAGCACATGGCCTCAGACTTGTGCAGCGCCACCTCGAGACCCAGTTGCCGGATCCTCTCTACGACTATCGCAACCCCGCGTGTCATATTGTCGGCCGCCGCCTCGTGCGACCCCCCCTGTGCCAGCATCAGGGTGTCGTCTGCGTAGCAGACGACGCTGACACCACTAGGGAGGTCCGCGCGCAGCACCCAGTCGTAACCGATGTTCCACAGGGGCGGTCCCAGAACCGATCCCTGTGGGACACCGCACGACATCTCTCGCCGTTTCCAATTTCCGCAGCGACTGGGGTAGATGACGGCCCTGTCCGTCAAATAGTCCCCGACCACACGACGGAGGTAGGTCGGCACCCGGTGATACCGGAGTGCCTCCCTGATGCAGCTCCAGGGCAGGGAGTTGAAGGCGTTGGCGATGTCGAGAGACACCGCCAAGACGACTCCGCCCCGGGATATCGCATCCCCCGTCGTGAGGGCTCTCACGCGCATGATGGCGTCCACTGTAGAGCGCCCCTTGCGGAAACCAAACTGGTTCTCCGCAAGATTCGGCCCCATCCCCTCTAGGTGCTCGGCGAGGCGGTTTGCAATTACTCTCTCAAAGAGCTTGCCCGCCTCGTCGAGCAGCACGATGGGCCGAAATGCGGATGGAGAGTCCGCAGGGCGCCCCGGCTTTTGGATGAGGACCAGTTTCCCCGTCTTCCAACGAAGCGGGAACTGGCCTCTCTCCAAGCATGCGCTTAAGAGACCTTTCAGTCGGGGCCCGAGAGCCTCCGCATCCGAGGCCAGGACCCAGGCTTTGCCAGGCAAGCCATCGGGTCCCGGGGCGGTGTTTTTGGCCTTGAGCCTTCCTACCGCCACTCTCAGGTCTACCCCAGTCACTTCCGGAGTGTCGTCGTCGTCGCTTGGGTCCTCTTCCGGCACCGCAGGTGGCGGAGCCATAGGCGGGGGCGGATGTTCCCCCCGCGAGGGGAACAGAGCGCTCACCACGTCCTCCACGAGGTCTGGCCGGAGACTCTGCGTCAGCGGGGGAGCCCAGGTGCGGAGTTTATTCCGCACCATCTTGTAAGGGCGCCCCCACGGATCTCTGTCGAGAGTCTCCAGCATCTCCGATCGGGCCAGTTCCCTGGCCCGCAGGACAGCGTCCCGGAGGGCGGTCTTCGCCGCTCTGTATCCCTCGTACAGCTCCGCCTCAATGGCTGCCGCATCCGGCGGGCGGATGCGGAGCCTGCGATGCCTGGCGTACAGGCGCCGCGCTTCAACGCACGCCTCGCGTAGAGACGTTATTTCGCGCGACCACCAGTACACCTGACGTCGGGCGCTTCCTGGCCGGACTCGGGGCATTGCCACGTCACAAATGTCGGACATGGCCTCCTGGAACCACTCTGCCTCGCTATTAACGTCGGCAGGCCTGTCCGGTGATGTCACCCAGGCCTGCACGATCGAGGCTTCCAGGAGAAGCTCCCGGTCCAGCTGCTTCAGCGCCCAACGCGGACCACTCGGGGCCTGTTGGACCGGCGCGCTCGAGGACTGGGTGGAGACGTCAAACCGGATGTACCGGTGGTCGGAATATGTCTCCACCCCCTCCATGACACGCCAGTCAACGACACGCGGCGACAGAGCGGGGCTAGCGAACGAGATGTCCACCACCGACTCGCCCCGCATCCGCACACACGTGGGAACAGAACCCCGATTAAGGACGTCCAGGCCCTTCTCCAGGGCCCAGTCCTCCACCATCCTTCCCCGCACATCTGTACAGCGAGAACCCCAAGCCAAGTTCTTGGCATTGAAGTCCCCGAGGACAAGCACGGGGAGGGACTGGTTTCCGACGACGACACTCAACTCTGCGAGAGAGTTGTGGAACTCGGCGAGAGTTCGGCTCGGGGAGAAGTATACTCCCACCACTTCGATCTCCCCGAACCGTGCTGCTACGCACCCCCGACCCCTCCTGACATTTTCAAGGGTCGGGGTACCGGCGGCGGCCGATGATACTATGGTCACTGAGCCGTCAAGGTCCGCCACCCAGTCTTCTCTGGGCAGGACAAAGTACGGCTCAGCGACCACAGCGATGTGAATCGACCACTGCGCCATGCTCTGAAGCAACAGATTCTGAGCACAGGCGCAGTGGTTGATGTTCGCCTGGAGGAAGCGTAATGGTGCCGTTATTGGCATTCCATTATCGCCTCCTCCCCACGGGCCCCCTGTGAGGGCCCCTCCGCAGGCGAACTTGCCGTGCTCGGGGCGACGGCGGTGGCGACAGCGGCAGCGGCTGTGTCAGTCGCAGAAGCGGCAGCGGCAGCGGCGGTCGCGACGGTGACGTTGGCGGAGGCGGCGGAGGGCCTTCCTCTCCCTCTGGCTCTGGTCCTGGCGGGCGCTGTGCAGGCCTTGCCCCCGGCGCTGTGATCGGCCGGTTTGCGAGCCGCCGCACATGCAGGACAGTGCGGCGCAGCGCTGCAGGTCGCCGACACGTGGCCGGGCTGACCGCAGCGGAAGCAGAGACCGCTGCGGTCAACCTCCGAAGCGCACCGCACTGACACGTGGTGCCCCACGTGGCAGCGGTAGCACCTCAGAGGCCTGGGTTCCAGCAGCTTAACCTGCACCGAAACCCAGCCCACCAGAAGCCTTCGGCCCTCCACGATAGATTTTGCCGCCGTCACAGGGCAGCTCACCGTTACGGTTCGCATGCCCGTAGGATCCGGACGTAGGGTGCCCGCCCTGACCTGCTCGGCAGAGCACCCCCCGGACTCAGCGACGGCGGCCACAACGTCCTCCACGGTGATCGTGTCGTCCAGACCCATGATGCGCAGGTCCGCGCATCTGACGGGCCTGGACACTCGAGCCTCGTCCGCGTTTAGGGACGCTCTCAGCTTTTCAGCCAGAGCGTCGGCGGACGAGCCGCTAGTTTCACCGGGGATCTCCAGCATCCGCGCACCCGTCGCGGTGACTTTCATACGGAGGCCCCCGGTGATCCCGAGCTCACCGAGATTCACCGTCTCTTTTGCCTTCAGCAGCAGGTCGCGGTAGGAAACGCCCCTCTTTTCCGCCTCCGGCTGTAGTGTTATCACTACAGCTGCGGTCTTTGGGGCGCGAAGCCTAGCCGCGGCCTTTTTTGCCCTATTCTGGCGCTGCCGCTCCTGCTTACGGGCCTTTTTGGCCGCCTTCCGCCTCCTTTTCTTGTCCCCGGACACCTGCCATCCGGCTTCAGCCGTGGGAGGTGCAGGGGGCTGGGGAGGCGATGGTGTTGGCTGCGGCTGACGTGCCGCAAGCGCTGGCGCTGGCCCACTCGCCGTTGGCGGAGGCAGTGGCACTGTTGCAACCTGTGCCGCTGCCTTGCCCTTGCCTTTCTTCCGGCCTCCTGTTTTCTTAGCCGGCGCCGCCGTCTGCTCGGCCGGCGCCGCCACCTGTTTGTCCGGAGGCAACGCAGCCCCGCCAGAGGGCCGGCTGGACGGTCCCGGTCCGGATGCAGCAGCAGCAGCCGCCGCATAAGAGACCGTCGGTCCCGTATTTGCACCAAGGGGGGGGCGCAGGACAATCCCCTCCAGGACGGAGAACCGCGCCTGGAAGGCAGCCAGTTCTTTTCGCACCAGGTTCAGGACCTGGTTCTCCACTGGTATGGGCTGGCTTGGCGTCTGGCCCCCCCCACTTTGAGGTGCCACGCGATGGCTGGGCTGGCGTAGGCTGGCTAGGTCCGCCTGGAGCTTCGCATTCTCCTTTTGGAGAAGCTCCATGTCGGCCGTCAGGCGGGCCATATCGGCCCGCAGTTTGGCCAACTCGTCTCCCTCTGCCGAGGGAGGGGGAGGCCCCGAAAAATTGGCCTCCGCTGCCGCCATGATGGAGGCGGAAGCCGCGGGTATGGCCCTGAGTTTCGACGATGTCTTTACTTTCAGGGCCACCGTCTTTATGGCGGCTTCCACCTCCTTGATGAACCTGGCCTTACGCTCCGCCTCGGAGCCGCCAGGTGCACCCGCCTCGCTGCCAGACCCTTGGGCTGCTGTCATGCCCGGCTGGCGCCCCTCCTCGGCCGGTCTTGCCGACCTCTCGGAGACAGAGGGCCCCCCCCTCTTGCCTCGGATCCCCCCGCGCTTGCTGGTGGGGATCTTGCGAGCAGAGGCCATCTGCCCCTCCTCAGAGGACGACGACCGGTCGCCGTCCTGCCTGGGCCGCTTGCGGAAGAACTTATTGTTCTCCGCAGCAGCCCCGGCCCTCTCGCGGCGGGAGCTCGCTGAGCCTCCCGCAGCGCTTGCCTCACTCGATGCGGCGTCGGACTCCGACCCCGCATCCCTCCTCACCTCTCCTTCTCCTTCTCCTCCCTTGCCGTTACCGGCGGTTTTTGTTGTGTTTTGTTTTTTATTTTTATCCATTTTGTTCCCACGAGTTATAAAGGAAATAAACGTCCACCCAGGCAGAGCCTTGTACCTGGGTAAGCCCAATACTGTAGGGTGTGGCCGGTGCCCTACAGGGGAGGCGCTAACGACTGGACACCCTCCAGCCATTCATCCTCTCGCCGCGCCTCAGAACTTAGGATTGGGTGGTTTTTTATCTTAGAGGTAGCCTTCCTCTGGGCCAGGCGGTTAAGCCAAGCCCTCGACGGTGGCATTAGGCATGCCTCCGTTCGCTGTCCGGCCAACCCGGCTCAGCGAACCCGCCGAGAGTTGTCACTTCTGGGAATGCTCCCAGAGGAGAGACAACGAATGCCGCGTTGGTGCGCCTGCACCTCGGCGGCATGGTCACGTCCTCCGCTGTGCCCTCTGCTTAACAGAGGGTCACGCGGAGGATTGGTCCAAATTGGACCCCGCTCGTGATGCCAGACTCATTAGCCGCGGCAGTGCCAATCCCAAGGAATGAGAATTTCTTCTCATTCCAAGAGGAGCGACACTGCCGCGCCCGGGGTGCACCGGCCCAGCGGCTGCTGTTTCCTCCAGACGTATCGAGAGGAACCAGCAGCCGCCAGGCACACGTGGAGGACTTCTGGCATCGCACCCCTAGTCATCGTACCTAGGTTCCGTTTTGGCTCGCATTGATCGTCCAGTTTGCTTGTTCTCGTGATTGAAGATATTTAGAAAAGTCGAACTTTCTTAATTAACCCTTGATGAACAACACTGTGTTTAATCTAGGAAGGATCGAACTTCCTTACACCAGTGATTTAGAAACAATACTGTAGCATGAGAGTCATTTCGGGATTTTAATCAACAATTGGGTTTAGATTGACCTTAGGTCAATCTTGAGTACACTCCACTGTTCGAACAATGTAGACTTATCAATCATTCTACTCGATGACGCGGAGCTTGTCTTAGCTCTATGTTATTATTCAGTACAATACTTAATCCGTCTTCTTCGGGTTTAATAAGGATTTTACGATTTACACTCAGTTAGGCACGTTAGAATGATTGTGTAAGTTGATTCATTGTGTATTGTGCTATTTATAGCGACCACTTTTGACTGATATCTTCAAGCATGGGGAAACCCTACACCGCGATACGGTCCCTAATCAATGTTATTGGGGGGCAATCGACTCCCTATGTCGCTACGAAGCGTTGGTGATTCCCTCATTCCATATAGGCGGGTACTTGCATTTTTTTAGTTATTTGCCACATTCCCTTTAGGGCAGGCTTCCCCCAGAACCATGGATTTTATGTGTTTATATTTGAGTTATATTTAGATTTGGCCAAATCTAGGTCGGGAGTCGAATTGCAAGACATGGCGTGTATGGTATGCCAAGTTATCACCGCCAGAAGTGTCGATCAGTCATGTTACTCAAGATTGACCTAAGGTCAATCTAAACCCAATTGTTGATTAAAATCCCGAAATGTCTCTCATGCTACAGTATTGTTTCTAAATCACTGGTGTAAGGAAGTTCGATCCTTCCTAGATTAAACACAGTGTTGTTCATCAAGGGTTAATTAAGAAAGTTCGACTTTTCTAAATATCTTCAATCACGAGAACAAGCAAACTGGACGATCAATGCGAGCCAAAACGGAACCTAGGTACGATGACTATACACAAGTCGTCATCCTTACCATCACAGAATTTTGTATTTGTGCAATAGAGCGACGCTACCTGCGGTGCTCTCTCGATCTAAACTCAGCCTTATGCAGCTGCCACTGGACAGAGGCCTCTCCCAATGCACCTTAATGCTTAGCCAGCTGTCAGCTGTTCGTAGTCGTATCCAGGAGTAGCTGAAATAGTCCGCACATAGACATATTAGACTTTATTCCAATTAATAGCCCCCCTCCGATTTTAAGAGGAAAGAGCAGTTCTGAAATCCAACTATAGTAGGAAAGCTGTATCAGAAAATCAATGCTATCTATTCTAAATGAATTATCTTTAGCTCTTTGATATGTTGAATAAAAGTCCATCTACCATTTAAATCATAATACAGTTCGTGCATCTTGAGTAAACAAATAAGGTTCTTGACCTTAACTTTGAAATGTAGATAGGTACTCTAGGATATCAAAGTAGTTATGGGCTCATTAGCTCGTAACCGCATTACAACGTGTCCAATATTTTTTGGAAATCTATCTGACGGACGAATTAGATTTTTTTAGGATAATATCCTATTGTATATACACTATTATCTTCCTAAGAATATATAAATAATTGAACTTTGGGAGATACCCGAATGGCAGGGGCCTCACCTAAACGGTTTAATTACATTTCTTTCCTTTGACAGGCCATAAGCGCAGAAGCAAACTTCATATTCCGAGAGAGACTCATATCAGACGAAGAGAAGGCCATATTCAGCTCTATATCTAGAAAGCACTTGAATGTGAACAATGAAGGGATGTTCTTCGCTTGCAAGTTGCGCGGTGATGGTGTGTACTTAGAACACACTGATTTCAAAGACTGGCATCATAGGACCGAGCAACTTATCAATCAGTGTTGTAAGTATTGCAATCATATATTTTTTAAGTGAACACGGTGAACAAAATCATGGAACTCGCGTGACCGTCACCTAACACTTCGTAGCAATCAATAGCCGTAGCCGATCCGCTACGGCGTAGCAACACTTGGCACAACCCGTAGCAGATATAGATAACTTAGTTTTTTCATTTCTTTCGGTAGTCTCAAAAACTACATCGTATGTTTTTTTTTTTTTTGGGGAGTATACATAGTTAATAATAACAGCAGCTCAGATCCATCTTTAAGTTAAGCCGTGCTTGCATGGTCTGTGAATGAATGACCACCCATTACATACTGAGATTCCTCCGTGCTTCGGAACGCACGTTAAGGCTCAACACACACCGAAAGAGCGGCGAAGCGCAGAGCCACGAAGTCCCGCGCCTTCTCGAGCATTCCAGCGACTTCTCGAGCATTCCAGCGACTTCTCGAGCAGTCGCAGGAATGCGCGCGCCTTCCTGAGCCCACCCGCGAATTCATGGGTCGCTCTCCTATGCGCAGTTCAGTTTCAACAAAACTTGAGGAAGCTTGTGTTTAAGCAGTGAATATCATGGGTATTTTGGATTTAATTATTATTGCACATATAATTGAAGAAGAAGAGGAAGAGGCTGAAGAGAAAAGGAGGGAAAGATTTAAAAGAAAAAAAAACTTTTGGGTACACGACCTGTGGAAGAAAAGACGTTTGTTTGGCCAATTTCAAACATTTTGCACAAATTTCGAATCGCGAATGCTCGAACTTTCTCGGGAATTCCCGCGACTTCCCACGCAGTCGCATGGCTTCGTTTATGGAATTCCCCGGAATTCCTACGGCGCCGCGGGCATCCGCACGACTCGTCGAGTTTCTCATGCGATAATAAGTATTATGGTAATGGAAATAAAGTTAAAAATCATATGACACTGAAACTGCGTTCCGCTTCGTTGCCCTTCGCCGCTCTTTCGGTGTGTGTTGAGCCTAAGCCATCGGTCCCGGCTGTCATTTGTGGGACTTTGAGAGTCGTTACAGGTAAAGTCCGGTCGCGGAGCACGAAGAATTTCGTACAAAGACCTGTTATTACCTGTCTTTGTCACTCCCGCATAAATATAATGGGTATTGCTCGCACATATGCAATGGCCGCCGTCCTCAGGAATTGTAAACCTTTTGAAAGGTTGTGAGAATATTAATAATACTAGACACTAGCTAAAACTGTAGGAAGTATTGAAGTAGCGTTATTTTGAGGGGCTGTCTTATATAAGTTTGAGGTTCCAGAAGTGATATTGTCAGCCTAATTTGAATAAATGATTTTTGTTCCAAATATTAGCAAAGGTAAACCATTCTGACTTGATAAATCCCGATTAAAAATATTTGGCGAGACATAACGCCTGCTGCCAATGTGACTGACTTGTTGTTTCAGTGTCAGAAAACGAGCACAATGTATTTGGAGAAACAGGTGCTGAGGTGTGCTCTGAGTTAGCAATACTGTGCCCGGCGATGGCGAGAGCGGTAATTTTTTATCTTATTACTAACTTACTAAATAACCCTCAACCTTGTGCCTCTATCCTACAGACTAAAATTATCAACACACATGCCCGAATCACTACATGTTATAAAACAAAGTCTTCCACCGCGTCTGTCTGTCCCTATGTATGCTTAAATCTTTAAAACTACGCAACGGATTTTGATGCGGGTTTTTTTAATAGATAGTGATTCAAGAGAAAGGTTTTTGCCATGTTATTTTACGTGGGCGAAGCCGCGGGCATCGGCTAGTTTTAAATAAATGAATAAATATCGCTGGGCATTACTCACAGCGCCATCTAGTCCCACACTTACACACTTTTTAGTCAGTCGTCATTCCTATTAATTAGTTTAAGATTTTTATAAAAAATGTAACATGTACCTGTAATACCCGAAGAATTAGGCAGAGGTGTAACTAAAAGTACACCCACATTAAAAGTACACCCACATTAAAAGTACACCCACATTAAAAGTACACCCACATTAAAAGCACACCCACATTAAAAGTACACCCACATTAAAAGTATACCCACATTTCACCAGTTATGTTGAAGTCCCATGTAGTAGGGGGTGAGGCTATGTCCAGAAATCCAGGCTATCGATTTATTTTTACAGACTAATGGCGGGTTATTGGTGTGCGTGGGCTGCGCGGGAGTGGGTCGCCTGGCCGCCGCACACATCACGGCGGCCGCACTACCCGCCTCCTTGTTCGTTATCAACCACAGTACTCAGTTCAACACGCAGTTTAAAAACGTTAGTGAGATTATTATTTCTAGTCTTACGATTACAAATTGGAAATACAGATGCATTTTTACCTTAAATAAGTTTTTCCATAGGGTACGAAAGTATGGAAGCAGCTTTTTAAAATGTATTTTTTTTTCCGGGGTCACTGTATTCGATAAATAAGGGTGTATAAAAAAATTTTGTTGACTACAACGCGTAACATACTGTGCAACTCCACCTGCACTCCTAAGGGACCTGTCCGAAGCCACCACCAGCGCCGTCGACGTGGCTGAGTTCTGGTCGAATCAAAAACAAAATAACAACGGGAATCATCGACACGAAGAAGAAGAAGAATAAAATAAAAGCATCTAAATAAACCAGGATGTTTTCGTACTGACGCACGCTCCATACTAGTAAACACTCAAACTTGAGGTAAAAATGCATTCGAATATCCGATCTCTACTTATGATTTATGTAAATTTGTTTTTTCCGTAACTTTTAACATAACACGACTGAGGCAATAGGGAATATGCATGTAATTTTGTCTTCACTTAAATCAATGAAATACAGTTTTATTAACCCAAGAAAAGTATTAAAAGTTAAGTTCAACTACTATTTTTTCTTGGTACGTTGTTCCTTAACGTGACTTACCCGACATGCGATTTAGTATAAATCGTCATGTAAGGCATGTGTCTTTTATTTTATTATTTTTTTTTTTTTTTATTTCTTAGGTCTACCAACAATTGTTTACACTAATTTACAAACACAGATAAAACATGCATTTAAACTTTTCAAAGTGTAACAATTACTTAAAGGTAAACACCACATGGACAAAAAAAAAAGAAAACTAATTATGTCTTATGCTGTGTGTGTGTAGTATAACAATATAATATTCCTCATTCCGTTAAAATATAGTGTACATTATTCTACTAGTCAAGCCCTTTCATTTGATATACATAAATCGAGGGAGTTGTTGGACAACTAAGTAATCCGTCATTTTGTGGCAGCGGCCATCTTGGCCTGTTTTTTTATCAAACATAGCTAAGAACACTCCCAACTAATTCACCTTAAAAAAAAAAACGAAATCGGTTCATCCGTTCGGGAGCTACGATGCCTTAGACAAACACACACACACACACACAGTCACGTCAAATTTATAACACCCCGTCGTTTTTGCGCCGGGGGTTAATTAAAATGTATTGAATCTTATTTATGAATCGTGAATCAGGCTTTATCATCGGCGGGTGAAGGTAAACGCACGCTCGTGGTCGTGCGTGAGAGCGCGTGCACGCGCGACGCGCTGTCCGGTGTGGAGGCACTGCGCCGTGCGCGCGGCCTACACGCGCTGCCCGCTCACCTGCTGCCCAACGCTGAACAGAACGCGCTCAGAAGTAAACATCATTCCACCTATTGCATTACATTATAAAATTTTTATTAAAGAGGAATAAGGAGAACTCTGAACAATTATTCGTCGGCTATCATTTATGCTGCCATGCTACAGAGTCAGTTTTATTCAGAAATACCCAAGAATGTTTTGGCGCTTGAGCGTCGTTACTGAACGTTCAATAATTGACCCAGTAAATTGTATTGAAAAACAACCAGGCGGTGTTAGGTCAGTTCACACCGGAACGCAACGCGACGCGACGCGACTGAATGAAATGTGTGTGAATTGACCCTTAGAGACGATTTTTACCTTGCGCTAAAAAGTTTAATTATACGATTATACTAAACTTTCTCTAGACCTACATAGAAATCCGTGGAAATTCTAGAAATTTAACAAGTTAAAGTGATGTTTGGTGGAATATAATCACAACAAAAACTGCTTCCTCACAGATATAAAAGAAAACCTTGGCATCGTCATATGCCTGGACAAGAACCAAGACAACCTATCAGATCTAATGGACAAGTATCCATTACTATACAACGACGGTAACGTGGTCTGGCTAGACCGCTGGTCGGACGACACTCTTCGGGAAACTCCGCGGCTGATCGTGCAGAGGTACAGGACTGAAATGACAAGTGACACTTTGCACATAGACTTGAAACAACTTGCACTGTACACCTGCTTGATTAAGGTAGGTAGCGTGATTTGCACTGTAATTATTGTAGTTGTAAGTTGATATTCGCTTGTTTTATTTATTTAGGTCCATGTTCACCAAAAAGATGACGGACGATTATCTAAAAACAGCTGTTTAAAACACATTTTTGTATGGGAATATGTCACATTGACAGCTGTTTTAAGATAATCAGACTGTTGTCTTCTCGGTGAACATGGACCTTAGTCCATGTTACGCCGACTTGCACCTCAAATAACACTAAACGCGTTTAGCGCTAGACATTATTTATAACAGTCATCATCCTGTAGGTACCTGTCGTCTTTAAACGATCGACAGAAAAAGAACGACGTATGGTCTTAAAAGTAACTATTACTAAACTTTTTGAAGTTATACTATACTACAACAATACAATCATGAATCAAGGAAAATTTGCGTCCATTATACGTCAAGAAGAAAGACACTGAAAGTTTGGCATTATAATTTTATAAAATAATGTATCATTGTACATTTGATTTAACCGTAGCCAAATTAAGGCCTTGCCAAGATTTGAGCACCAAAACAAACTAGTGAACTTAATTTTTTTTATCGTAACTCACCTTTCTGTTCTAGGTTGCTAAAAGAAAACGCAGTAGACACATCAAAAGAGCAACTGGACGCATTACCTATTGACGGATTCGTGAACATTCACAAGAGCAACGATGTGGAGTGGAAACGCGCGCCCTGCCGATACGTCAACTTTGTCAAGACGTACTACAATATCATTAACAGGAAGAAAGCTGCGCTTGTTCAGAGACAAACTATGCTGTCGGTGAGATGTGGTCATTTATTACATTTTCCTTTGCTACGCGTACCTGGTGTCTATAATACAGTATTTACTGTTCTACCATTAAAGTTATGCGCCTCGAAACACATCAGACTTTCATTACCGAGGCTCATCACTTGAGGATAGACCTTTAAAAATACGAACGCGCGATGGAATAGTTGATTATAATTCGTTGACCATTTTCCCCAGATATGAGGCTTAGCTACAACCGATTTTTCGCCCCCGTAAACCGTTATATTGCAACTTTGATCGAAATTGGTAGAGACGTTTTCAAGAACGTGATTACAAATACGGAGTGGAAGACCACCGACGCACCAACGGTTGCCATGTATTCAGTACATTATTCTGAATCCCTCCACATAGCGATTTTCCATAGATAAAAAAATCTACTATTCCATACATTTGGACCGTGAAAGAATGAATAGAAAACAGCTGTTTTTTGAATAACCGATGAAAACGTTTATTCCCTTCATTTGTGGACCGCGAACGAATCGGTCTGACGCGACTGTTTAACTATTGTGTCTTCTTCGCTAACAGTTAATGAATAAAAGGATATAAGCCGTGTGCCCGACTTTTTCTATTTCTCGTCGGCAAAAATTACGAACTTCCTTAATTAGAATCTTAACATTTTAAAAGTCCTCGCCATACTCATGGTCGTCGTGTAAGGAACTGTGTTTATCTAATTTAACAAGAGCTTCAAGTACCAGCGGTTTAAGCTTTGCGTTGTCTTCAATGGTGTTTATTATAAACATACATACATAGAACTGAGGTTAAAAACCTGTATATCTAGGCTGGCGTAGAAGCTTTACGGCGCGCTCGCAGTGACGTATCACGCCTACAAGCGGAAGCGGGCCAGCAGGAGATAGCGCTCCGAGAGAAGCAAGCAGCGGCCGCGCATGCGCTGCAGCAGATCAGTGCCACCGTACGCGCCAACACCGACCACAAGGACGAGATGCAGACCTTGAAGAGGAATATTGAGATTGAGAATGAGAAGCTGCAGATAAAGTGAGTACTTACCTACTCATTTCTAGCGTAGCGGCGGTTGCAGCATCTAAAGATGCTATATTAACCGTCATCAGATCTCACTTCTTTCGTAGTCATATCATGTGACTACACATCACAATTTCCATAGTTTAAAGTAATATCACAAAATAGGAATTTAATATCTTTCCAGTTTTGAGTGTACCCGCCAGCCATGATCTTTATTTTATTACAGGAAAAAAGAAATAGAAGCCGAGTTAGCTGCTGTGGAACCCATTATAGCGGCGGCTCGTTCGGCTGTTGGAGATATACGACCCGAGTCTCTAAGCGAAGTAAGTATTTTGTGTAAAATTGTACCATGCCGGCAGTCAAAATAATAAATGTCGTTAGACGCTTAGCGCTGGTGAATTTGCAAATGTAGGCTGAGCCAGCGAAGGATGTTTTTTTTTACATTAGACACTATTAATTTCTCCTGTACCATGGGTGTCTTAACAAACATAAAACTCACATACACATGCCCAAACCTGTAGGCTATATAAATATTTGCTACGTGAGGGAATCGAACCCACGAGCATCAACCAATCGATTAGCCACTGCGCCAACCGTATCGTTCGTGTAGTTGCTAATCCAACATTACGTTCAATGTCCAAATTTGCACCGTCTCCTTGTAATGAGTAATGAGATAATAAAAACAATGATTTTTTACGTGTCCCAGGTCCGATCACTGCGAGCACCTCCAGAAGTCGTACGTGATGTGTTGGAAGGAGTCCTGCGCCTCATGGGCATCGCTGACACCTCGTGGCACTCTATGAAGAATTTCCTGTCCAAACGAGGCGTTAAAGAAGATATTAGGTTAATATGTAATTCACATTATTAGTTTATGCTAAAGATTAGTTACAAGTATATTACTTAGAAGTAGTCCAGATTGTCGAAGATGGTCGGAAATTACAATAACGGTTTGAAAGATTTTTGTATGAATCCTGGTCGTCCTGAGTCCCTGACTTTAACTTTTTTTTTTAATTTAAAGTAGCTCAAAAGTCGGTACTGAAGTCGCCAAAAAAATTCAAACCCTTTTATTGATTTGCAACAGTTTGCCTGGTTCAGGTGGTGGAGTGAGAATTCTCTGAGGTCGGTAGCTATAGTATGAGAGTGGATGAAGAATAAGAGCGGCCATATAAGAACGTCTAACATTTGAGTGCTATACGCTGATAGCAATGATCCGCTTTTATTATCCAGATGCTTGGACGCAAGTCAGATAAGTCCAGCTGCGCTCGCCAGCGTGCAGAAGCTGCTGGCGTCGCGCGGCGCGTCGTTCGAGACGTCGGCGGCCAAGCGCGCCAGTGCGGCGTGCGCGCCGCTGGCGGCGTGGGTGCGCGCCAACCTGCACTACGCCGCCGCGCTGCAGCGCGTCACGCCGCTGCAAACCCATCAAGCGGAATTGCACAAGTACGTGCTGAACATTCCATTCCATTCTATTTTTTTTAGCATGAGAGAACTGATTTAAAATGCCACGTCACACTTTCTTTTGAACCAGTAACTAGAAATTCCCTGACCAAAACCTCGACTTGAACTTGATTCTATCGACATCGACAGGCGAATTTTCTAAGATTGTACTATTAATGGTTGAATCTTGATTTGTTTTTCATTTTTAACGTCATCTGTCCCATCGATGATACATCATTTACCTTAGAACATTCTTGGTTTGTCTATACCTGTCCTCCTTTAACAAAATCCTAGCTACGTCCTTGGATGGTACACACATTTGGGTCGGCATGGTCGGCTACTTGGCTTAGCGCCAATTGTACCAAACCGTTCAAAACATGATTCATCAAAGTGTCCGATCAATACGTGGAATGTAACAAGTCTCCCACTCACCATACCACCAGGAACTTAACCGACGCGGAGCAGCAGATGTCAGCACTGTCGAGTGGTCTGGCCACAGTAGAGGAGCGCGTGGCAGCACTACAGGACCAACTAGGACAACACACGCGCGACGCCGCTGCACTGGAACTGAAGCTGACGCAGGCCAATCAAACTATTACGGCGGCCACTAACTTGATAGATCAACTCGCGCATGAGTACACTGCGTGGGAAAACGACGTGAGATATATCGTATTTCAAAAAAAAATGCTATATAGAGGAAATATTTGACTTTTGTTTGTTACGATTTAACTCAAGAACTATTCAAAGGATTTAAAAAAAATTTAAACCCTTTGGACCATTAGAAAGCTACATCTTTACCAAGCAACAGGCTAAAAATTATATTGGTTTCATGCAAATTAGCCGAACTATCACAATTTTCGCGGACGAAGTCGCGGGCTAAGTGCTAGTAGTTATAACATCATTATGTTGCGTTATGTCATAAGTCTATTTGTCATTACTATACTACTACGGTGTGGAAACTCCTAAAGAAACATTTAGCACTTTAACTTAGACACGTTTCCGTCTTTATCTTGCAATTGTACGACAGTGTCAAAAATCATGTTTCGCCAATTTAAATACTTTATCGTCATTCAGCAAATGCTAAACAACGGTTTTTTACGGCTACCGGTTACCGATTTACCGATTTTTTTATCATTTCTATCGACAAATAAATACTCATAACCCCTCACCCTGCGAATGGCAGCCATTTTGTTTTTCTAATCGGCTGATCTAGAATATGTTCAATTAAATGCTAATGTCTTTGAGTTAAAGAGATATAGAGACGTGCAAATGATCTTATTGAATGGTTAGATGTAGAGGCTATCAAATTATTATATATTTTTTCCCGAAAAATAAGCAAAAAGACCCCAAAATAATAAGAAATTATGTAATTTTACATAAAAATGACTTATTCTTTTTACATTTTCTACTCTGGTGCAAAATTTGCCCATATTGTCTGAAATATGACACCCGTATCATCTCTCTTTACGAGATTTAACCCAGCTCTCTTTGATAGTAATTCTCAGTAGAGGGCAATCAAGCTTGCAAGCTCTTTTTTATTTTATTGCTAAATTTTATAATTTATGAGCTACGCCGCAGTCGGGTAAAATGAATGTAAACATGGATAAAAATCTTCGTTACAGCTGGGAAACATATCAACAGAAATATCGCAACTCAACCAGAGATCACTGCTATCAGCGGCATACATCGTTTACTTACCAGATGTTACCGAACCACAAGCCAGGTATTACAACATTATTTAATAGTCATTTAATGATAAATACGTTTTCACAAAATATAAAGCATAGAATACACTACGAGTATGAGTGGATTCTTACAGGACCTACGTAACGAAATGGAGTGCGCTTATTGGATTTGCGGACTCATCATTTTCCATCATAAACTTTCTATCCACCACTGAAAAGCAGTTGAAATGGGAAGCTGACGGGCTCCCATCCGATACTTCGGCTATTAAAAACGGTGCTTTGATCGATCAGGTAAGCATCCTTAGAAACCATAATGCACACTTACACAATCTATAAAAAGAACCTGTTGTAATTAGTCGACCTAATTATCATCATCTACGTAGCCTTGCCCAACTATGTTGGGGTCGGCTTCCAGTCTAACCGGATGCAGCAGAATACCAGTATTTTACATGGAGCGACTGCTTATCTGACCTCCACAACTCAGTTAGTACTGGGTAATACAATACCCCTTGGTAAGACTGGTTGTTAGACGTTTTGGGCCACTGACTACATGTAAGAACTGTCAAAGATCTACAAATGACAGCCGGGATCAACAGCTTAACGTGCTTTCCGAGGCACGGAGGACGCCCGGTATGTACTCAGTGGTTACCTATCCCCAGACCAACCAAGGCAAGCACGTATTAACGTGAAGATCGATCCGAGCTGCAGTTAATACTTAGCCACGAGTTCCTAGATTAGTTGGCCTAAACGACAACAATCGATCATGTCATATGACTTAAGATTTGATAATAAATTCAATTAAGCTCATTGTTCCAAGATCATTCTTATAGTCGCTTGTGATTTGCAACGGCAATGCTAAAAATATTCTTTTCTTGATAGTTCTTGGAGAGTCAGAAGTGCGGGTTCATGCCGTTAATCGTGGACCCCGACGGCGAGGGTCTGACTTGGCTAAAGAACACGCTCGCCGGCTTGCAGTGTGACTTTGTGTCACAGCGCAGTGAGAAGTTAATGACAACCGTGCAATATGCTGTCAGGTAACCTGTAGACTTACAATAAAAACACAAACAACCCATAACATTTCTGGACCACTGATCCCTTCTCCACAATCCCTATAATTTATTACGCGTGCCCAGAGTGGGTTTGTGGATGTCATATTGCATCGAATTGTTCGGTTCTGCTGTTCATGCATGCTATTTCTTCACTTAAATGTATTAAAGATCATTTTTTTTTTTTTATTACACAGTTCTTTTCAACGCGGCAACGTTCGAGTTGCGATGGATTTTTTTTTAAATGGACAATCCCCATTCAAGAAGATAAATTAACAAAAAATATTGGTATAAAGAGAGCTCGTCTTTATAGATTAGAAGATTTGTAAGACGTGTTTCCGTGTACCCTGCAGGCTAGGCCGCACGCTGGTGATAAGCGACGTGGAAGGCGTGCACGGCGCGTGGTGGGGCGGGGCGGGGGGGGCGCGCGTGGTGCTGCAGGCCCGCGCCGCCCCCACACTGCCGCCGCACGTGGCTGCGCGACTCTCGCCTATAAACTTCACGCCTACCTTACATGCACTCACTGGTACGTCATATGTCATATCTAATATATATAATATAAATATATGTAACTCAAAGGTGACTGACTGACTGACTGACATAGTGATCTATCAACGCACAGCCCAAAACACTGGACGGATCGGGCTGAAATTTGGTATGCAGGTAGATGATATGACGTAAGCATCCGCGAAGAAAGGATTTTAATCAATTCTACCCCCAAGGGGATAAAATAGGGGATGAAACTTTGTATGAAACTTTGTCAATTTTAAACCGATCGGGCTGAGACTTCGCATGTATAAAGCTACTATGACGTAGGCATCCTTTAAAAATGTATTTTGATAAATTCCACCCCTAAGGGGATATTATAGGGGATGAAACTTTGTCAATTTTTAGCCGATCGGGCTGAGACCTTGCATGCATAAAGCTACTATGACGTAGTCATCTCTTAAGACAGGATTTTGATAAATTCTACCCCTAAGGGGATGAAATAGGGGATGAAACTTTGCATGAAACTTTGTCAATTTTAAACCGATGGGGCTGAGACTTTGCATGCATAAAGCTACTATGACGCAGGCATCCCCTAAGAAAGAATTTTGATAAATTCCACCCCTAAGGGTACAAAATAAGAGATGAAAGTTTGTAAAAATCTTTTGAGATTTTCTACTGATTGAACTGTAATTAAAGATTGGAAAAAGTAAACCCACAAAAACTGTACCTAATTAATAATAATACTTCTTACCGCGAGCGAAGCCGCGGGCAAAAGCTAGTTCTTAATAAAAGAGTTCACCTATATTAGCTTCAAATAAACTTATTATTGGAACAGAGCATAACATAATAAACATTTTTAATTATTCATATTATTAAAAAAGTTATTCAACCACCAAATATCCGAGATCACCCAAATGGGGGTAATGTTTTTTAATCTGCCTACTAAAATAAACGCAATAAATAAATAGAGCTCATGGATATAATAGTACACTGTAATTAGGGAATGCAAAACCGGTTAATCGGAAACCGAAAAATCGGAAAAACCGCCCTTTTTCGACGAATTCTAAAACCGGTTTTAAAAATCGAAACCCGGATTTAAATCGGTTATTCTATCTGTATACACGTAACCAATTCCATAAATAAGCAATATCATTTTATTATAATATAACCTGGGTATTTTGATATTTGACGAATATTTGGTTATTTTACAATTTATAACTTGGCAACATTGTCACTTGGTTACTCCGTCGTTTACCTTTGAACGGGGAATCCCCGATAATTATTTAAGACTCGTACCGCCCGCGCCCGCCACCTGACATGACCCACCCCGCGATTCAGTTAGTTGGTGATTATTGCAGTGAATAATTAACCTATGTGTGAGTGAATTGAACAGTTTTTATTTCTGAATTGTTTTGAACATTGAATCTCATTTATTTGCGATATCTGCAGAAGCTTATTACCGTAATACTTAGTGTATTGAAATTTGACAGAAATACCAGTGTTCAAAAAATTGAATTGTATTCCTGGACAGCTAAGTGAAAATCTGAAATCTTCATTAAGAAAAAGAATTGGCGAAAGATACCAATTAATTCAAGGTGTTTTCAGTTATTTAGAAAACCCTCAAGAGTTTTTTAAACCTGAAGATTCTGAAATCATTGAAGTTTTCACACGTCCTTCAATAGAACAAATTAAATCTATTATCATTGCTATAACAAAACCTAAGACCACTTTAGCAGATCTTGTCCTGAGTACAGCTGGTACGTCTTCAGGTTCGGAACCAACAGATTTGCCTGCAACCTCAACAGGTTCTTCATTTAAAGAAGAAGCCAGAAAGGCAGTTGAAAAAATAACATCGACAAAAATGTTAAAAGCAGCGAAAGCGAAATTGAAAGCTTGGCGAACATAATACACATAGAAATGGCTCTTTTCGAAAATGGCGGCAGTCGGGGAAAATATTTGACTGCAGCATACAATCATTTAAAAACTGTTAAGCCGACTAGTGTCGAATCCGAACGGGCATTCTCTGCAGCAGGAAATATATGCTCAAAGCTGAGGTCCAGGCTGAAGGATTCTACCCTAGACGCTTTAGCGATTTCGAGAGCCTACTTTTTGTCCAAGAAGAACACCTTTTTTTTTTTTTTTTTTTTTTTTTTTTTTTTTTTTTAGGATGGGAAATCATCAAATGACTTCTCCCACTCTGGGCGGAGCGGGAGGGAGTGTCAGACTCTTACTGACTAAAACCCATCCATGTTCCTTCCTCGCCCTTTACGTTCCGGGGCCGCGGTATCTCTTTCGAACAGGCCCGCAACCCCGGCAGGCTTCGGCCCTTGCGGGCCCCTCCCCTTATGCTGACATCTCTTTGAGGCGCGCGTGGAACACAAACGCGCCGTCGACACGGCCTGTCGTCGTCGTTAGACGGCCGGACGGCCAGCTATTGCCCATAGCCAGCCGTCCACAGGCCCGCATCTACGGTGGCCGGTAGCCACCACGTGGCCCCCGACGCCCGTTGCGTCTCCCGCGGCGGCCGGGAAGAGAGGATCTCTCCCTCTCTCGTTCCGCCACCTCCTTCGCTAGCATGACTGCTTCGCAGAAGGAGGCGACGGCTTCCCATTCCGTCTCGCTCCGGACCATGGATTGAACCAGGGCCGGACGCGAGAGGTCGCCGCCGCCGATCGCCGCCACGAGGACACGGCGGAGCTCCGCCCACGCAGGGCAGACTTCCACCGTGTGCTCCACCGTGTCCTCCGGTCGATCCTCGCAGTGGAGACACCCGGGCGATTCCTCCCGCCCGATTCGGTGCAGGTACCTCCCGAAACATCCGTGTCCGGTGAAGACCTGCGTCAGGCGGAAGGTGAGGACGCCGTGGCGCCTCTCTAGCCACTCCTCAAAGAGGGGACTTACCGCCACTATCGTGGCGTGCCCTGCACGGGGTTGCGACAGTCGCTCTCTCCATGTCGCCATGAGATCGCGCCGGAGGTCAGTCCGCTGAGCGGCAATTTGCCGCGGCAGCGGAGTTTCCCCCCGGCGTAGTACCTCCGCGCGCCACTCATGCAGGCGCGCGAGGACTATCGCCTCCAGATCCCACGGCGGCAATCCGGCAAGCAGGCCCGCCGCCTCGCGAGAGATCGTGCGGTACCCACGGACCATCTTCACGGCCACCACTTTTTGGGGCGCGTTCAAATGGTGAGCGGCTCGCCGCTTCAACGAACGCGCCCACACTGGGGCCCCGTAGAGGGCCATGGACCGCACGACTCCCGCGTAGAGCCTGCGGCAGGAGGCGTTCGGCCCCCCAAGGTTGGGCAGGAGCCGCCTGAAGGCAGCCCCTGTCCGTTCCAGCCTGGGGGCCAAACGTCGGAAATGCTCCACGAAGTTCCACCGGCTGTCGAGGACGAGTCCTAGGTACTTCAACGTCGACTCGACGCCGATGGATACCCCTCCTACCGTCAGTGTGGATCCCGACGGTGGCGCATTCCGAGGCCCATGAAAGCACATGGCCTCGGACTTGTGCAATGCCACCTCGAGACCCAGTTGCCGGATCCTCTCAACGACTATCGCAACCCCGCGTGTCATATTGTCGGCCGCCGCCTCGTGCGACCTCCCCTGTGCCAGCACCAGGGTGTCGTCTGCGTAGCAGACTACGCTGACACCACTTGGGAGGTCCGCGCGCAGCACCCAGTCGTAACCGATGTTCCACAGGGGCGGTCCCAGAACCGATCCCTGTGGGACACCGCACGACATCTCTCGCCGGTTCCAGTCTCCGCAGCGACTGGGGTAGATGACGGCCCTGTCCGTCAAATAGTCCCCGACCACACGACGGAGGTAGGTCGGCACCCGGTGATACCGGAGTGCCTCCATGATGCAGCTCCAGGGCAGGGAGTTGAAGGCGTTGGCGATGTCGAGAGACACCGCCAAAACAACCCCGCCCCGGGATATCGCATCCCCCGTCGTGAGGGCTCTCACGCGCATGATGGCGTCCACTGTAGAGCGCCCCTTGCGGAAACCAAACTGGTTCTCCGCAAGATTCGGCCCCATCCCCTCAAGGTGCTCGGCGAGGCGGTTTGCAATGACTCTCTCAAAGAGCTTGCCCACCTCGTCGAGCAACACAATGGGCCGAAATGCGGACGGAGAGTCCGCAGGGCGCCCCGGCTTCTGGATGAGGACCAGTTTCCCCGTCTTCCAACGAAGCGGGAACTGGCCTCTCTCCAAACATGCGCTTAAGAACCCCTTCAGTCGGGGCCCGAGAGCCTCCGCATCCGAGGCCAGGACCCAGGCTTTGCCAGGCAAGCCATCGGGTCCCGGGGAAGAAGAACACCTAACATTTACAAATAAAGCTTTTTACATTTTATTCTACTTTTCAATTTAAGATATTGCCTATATCAATCGTAATTGTAAACAAATACGTTTTTGATGTACATTACGTACATGGTGGTAATTAACAAAAATACTAAACCGTCAGAGTAATGAATTTTAAAAACGTATTCGTTGACATATATTACGTACAATGGAGATAAACTACCATCCCTTGAGTTAAATTTAGCTTATTTATTATGCATTATGTGCCTATAATGCCTAATGAATAAGCTAAAATCAATACTGTTATAACCCTCTCATAAATAATGTAATCTAACACAAAACGGACAGGACGTAACAAATCGCTGTATGTAACTACTAGTTGATAAAAAAAAAATAGAACGATAATAACCGATTAAAAACCGAAAACCCGTTTTTTTTCTTGGGAACCGAAAAAGAGTCGGTTTTTGATAAACTTTCTGTTATATATGTGGCCTCTTTGCTTCACCTTCATTCATTCTCTTATATATTTCTTTTTTACATGTCATGTCATCTGATTGTCACTGCGACTTACATTGATTAAAAATATTGAAACTATTATGGAAAGAATTTATTAATTAGTAAATACATAATATTGGCGACGATGGAGGCAGAACTGGCGCGACTTACTCGCCTGCGCGCAAATATACGCGGCCAGCTGACCAAGTTTGAACATACACTAACACAATTACAAAATCCTTCGGATTACGAAGTAAGTTCACGTTTGACAATTCTAACAAATTATGAACAAAAATTTGAAAAAGTACAAAATGAAATTGAATTATTACAAACACATGATGCGGAAACTGAAATTGAACAGCGGCATTCTACAGAAGAGCACATATTACAATTGAAGCTTAAGCTGCATGGTATACGCCCTACATCATCGAATACACCGTCGACTTACGTCACGGCTTCACCTGTAAGCACACCGGAAACGACACCAAGAATAAATTTTCAACCGTTACAGGAACGAGAAAGTTTCAATAATTTTGTTCAGAGATTAAAAACCTACATGAAGCTCAATAATTGTAACAATTCGCAAATCCAGACCCTCACGCTGCTTAGTTTATTGCCACCAGAATTACACCAGAAAGCTTACGACTTGTGCGCACCAAACGATCCTTGTGAACTGGAATTCTGCAGCTTGGTTCAAATATTACAACGCTATATAGATCCAAAACCAAGTATATGGGCTCGTCAACATAAATTTATTTCGCGACTTCAAAGCTCTGATGAGACAGTCACATCATACTCGTCAGACTTGAAACATTTAGCTCAAGATTGCGAGTTCACGTGCAATAACTGTAAAAAGTCGATCTGTGATAACTTTCTTACCTTACAATTTATAAGAGGATTAAATGACACCGATATTCGAACCAAAATACTACAGGAAACAATGGTAACCGATTTTAATGAATTAGTAAATAAAGCGACCACAATTGAATTAGCAAAATCTGATAGCAGCTATATGTCACCAGCTCACTCTTCAAACCATGGCCTACTACATGTGAAAACTATTCAAGCTGATCCCAAATACCGAAATCAACGGCCAGAGAATAAACGTTTAACAATTAGGGACTTACGAGGGAAATGCTTTCGATGCGGAAGCAAGGAACATATAGCTAGCAGTTGTCGCAGCATCAAAGATACTTGCAGCAAATGCAAACGAGTAGGTCACCTTGCTCGCGTGTGCTTACAATCAACACCTGGGAACAACCAACTGGAGCCTGAGGACGTGGAGGTGCAGGACACGGACAACTCTTCAGATATAGTAGATGACACCACCCCCTGGGCAATGAATTTAATACGATCCAACAACACAGACAAATTTATGATAAATGTACACATCAATGACTCCAAATTGAAAATGGAAGTGGATACAGGAGCTGCTCTGTCATCTATATCTCACAAAGATTTTAAAAAATTGAACACTGGATGCAAGATTCATAAAACTAATATCACGATGAGAACATATACAGGAGAAATCTTCGCACCACTTGGAGTAGCCAACGTTACGTGTAAATACAAAGATCAAACACTTGAGGGAAAATTATACATTATCAAACAAGATGTTGACCCTATCTTCGGTCGAGCATGGATACGAGCAATCAATTTGGATCTGGCAAATATAAACGCAGTTAGTACTAAAGTACATCCTAAACTGGATAAGTTACTTTCTGAATTCTCGACGGTATTTGATGGCTCCCTTGGGTGCATACCTGATTACAAAGCTCATTTGACCCTAAAGGAAGAAGTGTCACCAATTTTTATTAAGCCAAGACGTATACCATATGCTCTTAAAAAGAAAGTTGATGATGAAATAGTGCGACTCTGCGAACAAGGAGTACTTACAAAGGTTGATAGCTCTGAGTGGGGAACACCAGTGGTTCCTATTGTCAAACCAAATGGCAGTATACGCTTATGCGCGGATTATAAAGTCACCTTAAACAAAGCAATAAGGGATGAACAATACCCTATTCCGATCATAGAGGATATTTTGGTAGAGATGAACGGAGGTCAAATATTTTGCACACTTGATATCAGTCAAGCTTATCTAAACATGATGATGGACGAGGAGAGCGCTATAATGCAAACTTTAAGTACTCACAAGGGTACGTTCAAAGTAAATCGACTTGGCGATGGTCTCGGCGTCAAGGTAGCCCCGAATTTATGGCAAAAATTTATGGATCGTTTGCTCCAAGGAGTAGCTGGAGTGAAATGCTTTTTCGACGATATAATTATTCAAGGACATTCAGCAGAACAACTACTTTCAAGACTACGCTTGGTATTACAAAAATTACAAGAAAAAAATTTGAAACTCAATAAAGATAAATGTAATTTTTTTCAAGAGATAATCGAATACTTGGGTCATACCATTGATAAAAATGGACTGCACAAAAATAGAAATAAGGTAAACGCTATTGTTGTGTCTATATCTATATGTATTGTGTGAGCGCTTACTTTTTGCCATCTGTATGTCCCCACCACAGTTAGTCGCAATAAAATCCTCTTGAAGCAAACACGCATTTTAACTTACCAAATTCCTGCTAAGCAAATCTAAACCTTACCGTAAATACCATAGTGGTCAAAATCGAGCCGGACTAATTAGTGGAAAAAACAAGTTATCGAAGATAAGCTACCGGGCGGCCGGCCGGCGCGAACAATAGACAGCCGCATTCCAGAGGTGATTAGTAAAGTGAATATTAGCAAAAAGTTACGATGAGTACTACTGCCGAGTTAATAAACATTTTAGAAGACACAGCTGCATTATTACAAAAATCTCAAGTGAATTTGAAGAAATGTTCTAAAACCAGGTTGACAAAAGGTTACATTGAGACAAGAATCAGATGTATAGAACAGTACTGGACTACGTTCAGGGAAACTCATCAACAATTAGTGAAGATAACACCGAAAGAACAAAAACAAACTATAAGCTACTTTGTTAATGAAGATTTCTTTATATATGAAGACTTATATCTTGTGTTATTAGCCGATTTACAAGACCTTTTGTCAACGGTAAATGCAGCGTCCGCGCCCTCCTCGTCATCGAAAAACAACTCGTTTACAAGTACGAATAATGATCAACTCGTTAGGCTGCCGAGGATACAATTACCGAGTTTTAGTGGGAATTATGAAGATTGGCCTACGTTCAAGGACTTATTTATTTCATTAGTACATGAAAACACGGCGATTAGTGATGTTCAGAAGTTGCACTATTTAAAGAGCAGTGTCACCGGGGAAGCCGAAATATTATTGAAGCCTATTCAAATTACACAAAGTAATTATAATCAAGCATGGAGTGTTCTTAAAACAAGGTACGGAAATAAAAGATTGATTATTTATTCAGTGCTAAAGAAATTATTTTATCAAAAGAAAATAAGTGCTAATTCTGCAAATCAAATAAAGAATTTATTAGACGTCACCACGGATTGTTTGAACAACTTACAAAATTTAAATGTAAGTACAAGCTCATGGGATCCTATAATAACTTTTCTTGTGATACAGAAAATGGACCCTGAGTGTCATAAAGAGTGGGAACAAGCTTCTTACACAAGTGAAGAAGATGTATTACCTACCTGGAATGATTTGAAGGAATTTCTGCAATCAAGATACCGTACCTTAGAACTTATAATGTCATCATCAGGCACCCGTGAAAAACCTATAAAAGAACGTTCACACCTTGTTACTGCTACAGCAACTACAGCATCATCGTCGGCAGATAGAACATGCGTGTTATGTAAAGAAAAACACACTTTATGCCATTGCAAAGATTTCACTAAACTGCCACCTGCGGAGAGATCTGAATATGTCAAGTCGAACAAACTTTGCTTTAATTGTTTGGTACCAGGCCATTCCGCATATCAATGTAAATTGCAAATGACCTGTCGCATATGTAAGCGACGTCATCATACTCTACTACACCGAAATAAAGAATCCGCTTCTTCGGTACAAAATGAGGACTCTAAACAACCGAAGGAGTCACAACACAGTGTAGAAGAGAAGGAGGAAATAGTCAACACTACGATCGCGTCGCATCACAGTGCCAAACAAAGCACAAGTATAGCACTACTGGCCACGGCAACAGTTTTATCAAGAAACGAGCACAATCACACTGTTGTTCTCCGTGCGCTAGTGGACCAAGGTTCGCAGGCTTCGTTCATCAGCGAGAAGGCGACACAACTGCTCAAACTAACCAGGCACACAGCAAGAGGAAATATCATTGGGGTGGGATCTACAAGAACTAACGTCGATCACGTGGTGCAACTAAGGATTGGCTCTCGATGGAATCCAAACTTCGAGATTAACATACAAGCATACGTCATGAGCAAACAGTTGACCACGAGAATCCCCTCCAAAGCTGTTACTGTCACACACTGGCCACACCTAGAAGGACTCAACCTAGCTGACCCGGACTATCACAAACCAGGTCCCATTGACTTGCTTCTTGGTGTTAAAGAGTATGCACAAATCGTGCAACAACAATTAATCAAGGGTCCTCCCGGTTCTCCATGTGCCCAAGAAACAAACCTGGGATGGATCTTGTTCGGAGAAATCAACTCGAATTTACAAGAGGAATCTTTTCTGGTCCTTCATCAGCAAATAGAAGTTGAAAATCTGTTGAAATCCCTTTGGGAAATTGACACTGAAAAGAAAAGAAAGTTAACAAGAGAAGAAAAACTATGTGAAACAATATATGAAAACACTCATGCAAGAACCAAAGAAGGAAGATACATAGTAAAATTACCTTTTAAAACCGATAATCCCTTATCGCCTAACGGAAACACAAAAGAAATAGCAAGACAGAGATTACTACAGCTAGAAAGAAGATTTAGAAAAGCAACTACATTAAAAGAAGACTACAAAATGGCCATGCGAGAATATATGAAGTCAAATTATATGGAAGAAATACCTGAAAATGAAACTAAGAAAAATAAAGCGGTGTACTTACCTCATCACGCCGTTGTCCGCGTCGAAAAAGAAACCTCGAAGACACGCGTCGTGTTTGATGCTTCAGCTAAGGGCTCGAATCACATTTCTCTCAACGATGAACTGCTTGTAGGTCCTCAACTGCAAGATGACCTTCGAGATATTGTTATGAGATCGAGATTACATCGCGTTTGCTATGCAGGTGATATACAAAAAATGTACCTGCAAGTCTTATTACAAAAACAAGACGCCGATACCTATCAACGCCTTTTGTGGAGAGAAGAAGAATCAGATCCTATCAAAGAATACCGAATGCTTCGTGTCACGTTTGGCACAGCGTCAGCACCCCATCTAGCAGTAAGAACTCTTCATCAAGTGGCTGAAGATGAAGGGCACAATCACCCAAGGGCTGTACGCATTATCAAAGCTGACTTCTATATGGACGATTTGATATCTGGTGATGACACTGCAGAGAAAGCCATACAGACGGCTCAAGAAGTTTCTGATATATTACAAAAGGGTGGCTTCATATTATCAAAATGGTCTTCCAATTCTACTGAGTTTATGCAATCCATAGATGCCAATAAGAGAACAACTCGAGTACACTTAGATTTAAAATTAGATGGAACTGTCCAAGCCCTAGGATTGATCTGGAATCTAGGAACAGATCAGTTTCAATATAAAATAAACTTACCGGTGATGCCAGGTAATGTCACAAAAAGAACAATCTTATCGGACATGCAAAAACTGTTCGATCCTCTGGGATGGATCGCTCCGAGTTTAATCTTGGCAAAAATGCTTATACAAAAGCTATGGCTGGAAAAGGTTGGCTGGGATGACAAAATAAGCCAACACCTGGTGGACGAGTGGTTGACCCTTCGTGAAGACTTTGAAGAAGTAAAAGAAGTATACATTGATCGATGGCTTGGCACATTGAGTATGGATGTAGAAAATATTGAAGTTCATGGCTTCAGCGACGCCTCCACGCGAGCGTACGCAGCAGTGGTTTATGTCCGAATAAAGATGCGAGATGGTTCGGTGTCAACTAAAGTGATAGCGGCAAAGACTAGAGTGGCACCGCTAAGAACTGTTTCCTTACCACGGTTAGAGCTGTGTGGAGCGCTGCTGCTGTCGAAGTTGCTTAAGCAGATAGAATACGCCATGCGAATACCTGCATCAAACATCTATGCATGGACAGATTCAACAATTGTCCTTGCATGGTTATCTGGCGATCCCCACAAATGGAAAACATTTGTAGCGAACCGAGTTGTAGAGATCGCTGAGAATGTCAACAATAATCGGTGGTTTCATGTCTCATCTGAAGATAATCCTGCAGACATTGGGTCCCGGGGCATGCCGCTAGTTGATCTGAAAAAGTCCAATTTGTGGTGGAGGGGTCCAGCGTGGCTCTCTGAAAAAGAAATAGAACTAAAACCAGAACACACATCTACAGAATTAGAAAAGAAAGAGGATAAAATACAAGCAAATTTAAAAATAGAACATGAAGAAAGTATTATGTTAAAATTCAAAGAATTCGACAATCTAAGAGAATTGATAAAAGTGATAACCTATTGTCGAAGATTTTTAAATTTCAAAAGAAACACGGAACAAGGTTTTACGACAAAGGAATTAGAAAAATCCTTAATAAAATGCATAGAATTAGTTCAACAAGTAGAATTTAAAGAAGAGATAGAAAGACTCAAATTAAACAAATCTGTAAAAGGAGAAAGTAAAATTAAAACCTTGAATCCTTACCTTGATGGAGATGGTATTCTCAGGGTGGGCGGTCGACTTCGTAACGCGAACTTGGATGAACAGACCAAACATCCTATTATACTGGGAAACAAAAACGATTTGGTGCCTCTGATTATCGCTGATGCACATACTCACACATTGCATGGCGGAGTTCAACTTATGTTAAGTTACATAAGCTCAAAGTATTGGGTTATACGAGGCAAGGCACTTATAAAATCCTGCATACACAAGTGTCTAGTATGTGCTAGACTCAGAGCGCGATCAAGGATACAGATAATGGGTGACCTGCCTAAAGCGAGAGTAACACCTTCTCGAGCGTTTATACATACCGGAGTTGATTTTGCAGGCCCATTTCAAATCAGCATGTCCAAAGGAAGAGGTATCAGAACTCAGAAGGCATACATATGTGTGTTCATATGTATGTCAACCAAGGCTATGCACCTTGAGCTGGTTAGCGATTTAACGTCCGAAGCCTTTATCGCTGCATTCAAGCGGTTTGTTTCCAGAAGAGGAAAATGTAGCGATATATGGAGTGACCAGGGCCGAAATTTTGTTGGTGCCAACAAAGAACTAATGGCCGCATGGAAAGAAGCAAACCTGATCTTTGAAGGTGGCATATCAAACACGTTGGCACTGGAAGGAACACAATGGCATTACATACCAGCATACTCACCGAACTTTGGAGGCTTGTGGGAGGCGGGTGTAAAATCGGTGAAACACCATTTGAAGCGCGTGCTCACCACTAATCTCACATTTGAGGAAATGACCACGGTGCTGTGCCAAATTGAAGCTTGCCTCAATTCTAGGCCATTGTGTCCTATCGATGACAAGGACCCAGACTGCATAGAAGTATTAACACCTGGACACTTTTTAATCGGTGAAGCTCCTATCGTTGTACCGTCACCCGATTACAAAGATACAAAGATTAATTCCTTGTCCCGGTGGCAATACACACAAAAATTGCTTGGCGATTTCTGGCGACGTTGGCAACAAGAATACCTCACACGATTGCAACAACGTCCCATTTGGTTGAAGAAAGCTGAGGAATTCAAGGTTGGCGATATTGTTTTAATAAAAACCGAAGGATTGCCGCCTGGCAAATTTTCTCTGGGTCGAGTTGTAGACAAACATCCTGGAGAAGATGGCATTACCAGAGTCTACAGCATAAAAAGTGGCAACAATGTAGTGAAGAGATGTTGTTCAAAGTTATGCCCTTTACCCATTGCTACGGAGTAAAATGTTAGGTTTAAGTTGAATATTAGAATATAAAATGTTATGTGTAAGATAAATAGAGTGAAATGTTAAAGATTGATTAAATTGTTAGAGTAGTTAAGATTTTGGATTTTTAAAAGAACTACGTCCTTTTGGTGGGCGGTATGTTGTGTCTATATCTATATGTATTGTGTGAGCGCTTACTTTTTGCCATCTGTATGTCCCCACCACAGTTAGTCGCAATAAAATCCTCTTGAAGCAAACACGCATTTTAACTTACCAAATTCCTGCTAAGCAAATCTAAACCTTACCGTAAATAACAGCTATTCTGGATACAAAATGTCCCAGCAACATAAATGAACTGCGGACATTTCTAGGAATGGCTAATTATTACAATAAGTTCATACCGAATTTAGCATCGATATCCAGCCCTCTTAATAACTTACTCAAGAAGGACATTAAATACGAATGGACACACAAATGTAATGAGAGTTTCAAGAAAATTAAACAGGAAATCCTCAGTGACAGAGTTTTAATGCATTTTGACCCAGAGAAACCCTTGGTTCTCGCTACAGATGCTTCACCTTTTGGACTCGGAGCAGTTTTATCGCATCGATTATCGGACGGATCGGATCGCCCTATTGCTTTTGCATCACGTTCATTGACGAGTAGTGAAAAAAAATACAGTCAGATAGACAAAGAAGCCACGTCCTTATTCTGGGGATTAAAGAAATTTTTTCACTACTGCTACGGCAGAAAATTCATACTTACTACAGACCATAAACCTTTAACTTCGATTTTCAATCCACACAAAACTTTACCGGCGATGAGCACAATGAGGCTCTTTCACTATGCACATTTTCTATCTGGTTTTGACTACACTATTGAATACAGAACATCGGATGATCATAGCAATGCAGATTACCTATCAAGATTTCCGGTAGATATAGTAGCAAATAACCTAATTGACGTACATTGCGCATTTCAATTAAATCAAATGAACACAATTGCCGTCGACCGTATAAAAATTGCCGAAAATACCCTTCGCGATGCTGAATACAACCATTTATTGGAAGCTTTAAATAATGGTACCTCAGTGAGAAGATACGGCTACAATGACAACGAATTGACCTTACAAGACGGTTGCATTATAAAAGGAACACGAGTAATGATTCCGGCAACCCTGAGACAGCAAGTTTTAGAGGAACTACACACAGGACATCTTGGAATAGTAAAAATGAAATTACTGGCGCGTGGATACGTATTCTGGAGAAATTTGGATCAAGACATAGAAGACATAGTAAAAAATTGTCGAGAATGTCGATTAAAGCAAAATCAACCTGCACGCGCAGTACTACATCATTGGGACTCACCATCAGGGCCATGGCAAAGGATCCATATCGATTTTGCTGGACCGATTAAGGGTTATTCCTTATTTATAATAGTGGATGCTTTTACAAAATGGGTGGAAATTGTAGAAACGAAAACAACAACAAGCTCATGGTGTATCCGCCAACTTAAAGAACTTTTCGTGACATTTGGATTTCCGCTTACTTTAGTATCAGACAATGGTCGACAATTTGTTTCAAATGAATTCGAATCATTCCTAAGAGAAAGCGGGGTTGTTCACAAAACCACAGCCCCATACCATCCGGCCACGAACGGACAGGCAGAGCGATACGTACAAACAATCAAAAAAGCAATACATAGCATCAGGGCGGAGCCAGGCTCTCTACAAGACAAACTTTTGGGTATTAAGGAACGTCTGCGGAGGACGCCGAGCAGCAACACAAATAAAAGCCCATATGAGCTCATGTTTGGCAGGGAGATAAGAAACACCCTAAGTGTACATTTCAAGGCGAGGACGAGGGACGAAACACGTCCGCCGACTGATGAGACAAGAGTACGCTCATTTACTGTTGGTCAGAGAGTCCAAATACGCAGCTACACAAACGATCAAATTAAATGGGAATTCGGTACCGTTTTAAGAATATTGGGTCAATTGCACTATCAAATAGAGACTGATTCTGGTCAGATTTGCAAAAGACATATTGATCAGATGCTGGGTACATTAATACCAAGAGAGGAAGAGTAACACCGAACACCCTTCAGAACTTAACAACTAGACGATTTGGGACGGAGGTGTTATATATGTGGCCTCTTTGCTTCACCTTCATTCATTCTCTTATATATTTCTTTTTTACATGTCATGTCATCTGATTGTCACTGCGACTTACATTGATTAAAAATATTGAAACTATTATGGAAAGAATTTATTAATTAGTAAATACATAATACTTTAGGTTTTGCATACCCTAACTGTAATACAAGGGGCTAAAATGACGTATTATAGACGAGGTAGTAAATAGGAAACGAGTTATAATGGGATTTTAGCGCCGTGTGTTACACCGTACTTTTCACTACGATTGCGAGAAAATAAAATAAGCATATTTAATATGATAGTTTATTTTATTAAAAATTAAATTTACAATTTGTACTGTTGTTCAAATTTAATGAGATGTTTTTTCCCGGCAACATAATTTCAGTTATCTGTGAAGACAAATATAATATTGTGTCGTCTGTGGGGTAAACTTAGGAGATAAAAAGGAATCCTACTTATAATTCAAATAAATAATACAGAAAAAATCATAAAATTTCGCGCTTCTGCCTTTTTTTATTTCTTCTGTAGCTGGAATGCAACGCGCACATCCTGCCAAAGAGTTTGGCGTCCGGTTTTGCCGGTTACATAAATCTGATTGTGAAAATTTAGACAGTGCTTACTGCAACATGCTAGTTCAGGTTTATGCGGGAGTTCCTTAATACTCCATTGTAAAACGATGATCCTCTGACCAGACGAGTGATGTGTTTGGTACTAAAATGTTCTTAATTCGCGGAGAACTCGATATAGGAATCTAGTTTGTATTCCTTATTTACGTCATAGATGGCGCTGTAGTACTTTTTGACCGCTACACTAGCTAGCGTTATGTAGAGGTGGAACGAAGTTAGTAAATGAGTAACTTTATGATTGATTCAATGGTGCATGTTTGATTCAGGAACCGGTTTGGCAACATTTATCGAACATCAAAACCGAACCGATACAATTAATCACTGATTCGGCTTTCAGTCGGCTATTTTGGGATAAGCTGAGAGGTTTTCCCAACCCTATATCTACAATTAAATTCGCTTGCGGCTCGACTTTTATCTCCCGAACATGCGTGTAGTAGACTCCCCCGTGTCACATAATACTCTATTCTCGGTTACTCAATTTTTCAGTAGGATCTCATTTTTTCGTAGACACTAATCATGGTCTTTACATAGTCATTGCTCTTTTTTAGACCAACTAGTCTACTACGCTTTGCAACAACAAAATCCAGAGGTAGATGAAAAATCCAAAGAAATCAAACTAAAGAAAGCTACTCTACAGAAACAACAACATGAATTGCAGGTTTGTAAATTACATTTTACAATAATTTTATCTCACAATTGGTCATGATTAATTTTATGCTCCATATATGACCAAACACTATATCCTAGCTTAGCAAGAAATAAACAGGTTTTTTTGTGTAACAGGAAAATCTTCTCCGTGAGTTATCAAACAAAGGCGACATACTAAAAGACGCGGGTGTGCTTGCTTCTTTAAGCAAGACTAGAGCTACCAACGACACCATAGTGGAAGCTTTAGCGGCCGCCAGAGAGGTGGAGCAAGCCAGCCAGGCCGCGTGCCACATGTACGAGAGTGCGGCACAACGCGCGGCCATGCTGGCCCTGGCCACCAACGGGCTGGCCACGCGCTGGCCACTCATAGCGCTGCCTGTTGATGCCGTGCTCGATGTCTTCGTTGACGCTGTGAGGAGACAGCCGGTTAGTAAAACCCTGGTCATAAATGGATATACTTGTACAAAAACAAGCCTTTGTTAAATTGAGAACCTACTCCAAAGTAGAGGCCAATTAATAGTGTCTGTAGGCAGGGTCCGAAATCTCAACCAACCAAAGAAATACCAACCTTCGGTATATGTATCGGTATGGTATAATTCTTCTTTTTCTTCATTCTTCTCGTTTGCTAATACAGTCTTTTTCTATGTAAGTTGACAGAATTATTCCATAAATGATTTTGGTATGAATAAACAAAGAGAACCTAACTTATCATTTACGCAATTTGTTCCTAAGTTTCCCCCTCCTTCCCCTTCTCCAGAAGCAAATTCTTGATAACGGTCCTGTCTCCAGTACGTAAAAAGTTTGAAAGTAAAATAAAACTAGAAAGGCTAATGTTTATTTGACACCCATATAAATAAATGGTTACAAATAAATAGTGTACACAAAAATAATGTTACGCTAATTAATAATTAAATTCTGTTCCAGGACCAAACAAAACTAAACAATGCCGACGTTATCAAATGTGTGACAAGAAAAATTGTGGAGAGAGTTCTGATGAGTCTGCACAAGAAAGACAAATATGTGGTCGTTTTGTATCTACTCAAACAAGTTTATGAGGATATAATACCAAATGAGGTCAGTCACTCTTTGCTTACTGAGTGAGTCATTCAAATCAATCCTATGCCCATTTTTATTATTGCTAAAGCCTTGTATATACCAGGCAACAATTGACGCGCAACACGACGAGACGTGGACAACGTTGTACAACACCCGCAACATTACCAGCTGGCGCGCAACATGACAACACAAAACAAAAGTTAATAATAATAAATAAATATTGCTGGACATTAACAGACAGCGCTATCTAGTGCCACACTAAACAAGGCTTGTGTCGTTGACATCAGATAGTTGCTATACTACATAATTATACTTATTATACATATAATCATCCATGACTGGGAAACAAATGTCCATGCTCATCACACAAACATTTGCTCTTAACAGGATTCGAACCCAAGACCCTAAGAGCGCAAGGCAGCCTCACTACCACTACCCGACCCGATTGGCGATTGGCGTAGTGGTAGTGACGCTGCCTTACGTTATAAGGGTCCTGGGTTCGAATCCCGGTAGGAGCAAATGTTTGTGTGATGAGCACGGACATTTGTTTCCGAGTCATGGATGGTTATATGTATAATAAGTATGTATTTACAAACAAAAAGTATATATATGTGTGTATCAACTATCTAGTGTCCACGACACAAGCTTTGCTTACTGTGGCACTAGGTGGCGCTGTGTGTTAAAAGTCCAGCAAAATTTATTTATTTATTTTATTTACTACGCCATTCAGGTCGTCAACCAAAAGTTCCGCTTTCAATACGTTGAGCAACACGTTGTGCAACATATCGTGCGCCAAATGTTGGATACGAGACTTCAGACTTACGAGTATATTGTACTTTACTATTTATAGTTTTTCTAATCTTGTCTCGTTTCCAGCTGTGGGAAGTATTTATAGCTAATCACGATCTAGAAGATGCTGGTAACGAAAATGAAATCAGAAGTAAACACTCCTGGATACCACCGGACTGCATCAAGAAAATAGCTAAACTCAAGGTTGGTTTTATATACAGACTACTGACCTCTATTAGAGGTCAGTGACAAAGACTTTAGTTGTTTTATTTTTTTTTAATTAGCCTGTGCTGATCCACTCCAGCCCCCGTAGCATGACCACCGGAGATACGAGAGAGACTCAACAAATCTTTTGTTCATCTGTCATTGAATCGACAAAATGACAGATGAACAAAAGACTTGTCGACTCTCTGTCGTGTCTACAGTGGTCATGCTACGTGGGCTGGGCAAAGGCCTCCCCCCATTCCTTCCGCTCTTCTCGCCAATTAACGAGAAAAAAAGAGATTTTAAATCTTTTTATTAAAAGATTTTAAATACTTTAGTTATGAACAGTAAAAAAATGTGTGGCTTATTAATTTCAGGTGGTCAACGAAGATCTTTACAATAGGCTTTCTCTGCAAAACGAAGATATTTGGAAGGAGTTCCTTCAATCAGGGGATATCAATATAATAAGCAGACTAAAATTGAGCTCTTTTGAGAGTGTGGTAGCAGTGGCTGTCACTCGACCAGACAGCGCCTACCGAGCTATTGTGGCTTTCGTTGACCAACTACTGGGTAATATTGTGTTCAGAAACTACACTGTAAAATAAGAACTTGAGTTTATGTGCAACAAGTGTTTTCAGTCCATATTGCTCTGAAATCGGATCACTGTCCACGGTGTCCAATGACTATTGTCATTCCCAAAATTTATCAGTTACCAAAAATCACTGCCTTAAAGTTACATATAACAGGATATTTATGTTTACTACCACTTGATGACAGCTCACTGTATGCCTAACTAATTTGATTAGAATCTTTTTAAAAGCCCGGCTCAGCGCGATGAATTGAACTACCAACAATGAAATAGTGCGAGGGAGTCAATGAAGCCGAGGGTATATTAAGTTGGCGTTTAGTCTCGAGGTGCAAACTGTACTTTTCACTTTGAATGCGAGAATAATAGCCAATATCGTACAAAAAAAGTTCTCTCTTATTTTTCCCTTTCTACTATTATTCTTCCAGTCCATAGAACTTTGGTAAATTTTTAGGTAAATCTTCCGCGATTTTGGCGGCAAAAAATTATCTATTATGTCTTTTGCTTTTTGCTCGACGTGAAACTCTTCACTGTCACTGGACGGACATTCTTAATAAATTCATTTAAAACCGAACAAGTTTACACTCGACAAAAATCTGAAATTATCGCGGTCAGTTTTTCTTTCTAAAGCAGTCACAGATTAACAATTTAAAACACATGACGCCACCTTTTTGCGGAAAAACCATGGAACTGAAACTCTCAACATTTTGCAATGAAGATAATATGGTCCACACTCCAGAGATAATAGCATATTTACTGTATGTTTGAGTTTATCTATGCCACATGAAGGAAATTAAAAAACGAATACCTTTTTACTCCCTAGAGACTAAAGCGGTCACTTTAGTACCGCTTCGTAGGGCTACTTTTAGAGCACGAGAAGTGAAAACGTTATTGTTTAGTTATAAATGAGTCAGTTTAGTTTGACTAGTGTCCCATGTGTTTGGTTGTCAGGTGCGGGGGTGGTGAGCGGCACGACGCTGGTGTCGCGCACACATTCGTGCGCGATGCGGGCGCGGCGCGTGGCGCGGCCGGTGCTGCTGCTGGCGGCGCACGCGCACGACGCACTCGCCGCCGCCGCCACCAACCGACAACTCACACATGTCACTATCTTTCCTTTCCGACGTTTTTTTGCATCTTTCAGTTATAGACGAGCCTTTTACGAATCTAAAATCGACGTATTTACGTAAAGTTTACAGCACGCGCTCATGCTAAGGCCTAAGGACCTCTTAACACGTGAATGACAGGGGAAGTTCTTTGTAGGTCCTTACACAAATATTTTACCTCTGACTTTGCATGACTGTCCTAATTACAATGATCTTTATTCTGGTTCACTATGCCCTCACAACTGCCCTCGTAACAGAAGTCGGAACCGGTGATCTCCTTCTCTAAAACCGTCATTTCAAAGAAAGGCTGCAAAAAGTTTGACTAATCTTTTGACTCGCAGCAGACGTACCGACCGTCTCTGGAGGACGGACAATGCCCTCTTCTAGCCCCCTTTAACGAGTTCAAAGGGACGGCTGACTTGGGGATTTCCGCCGCCTCCGTCCTTATAACTGGATCTGAGACGGTTGTGCAAAGTGTTCCGCGCGCGCCTTTATTTCGCCGTCGCGGGGGGCGACTTACACCTCACCTCGGATCCGAACCTCTGATGGAACCTCTGGTGGAAGACGCATTAGTTCCCATGACTCCCTGTGCAAGTATGGGAAAGGAACACCGAGGCGGTCTTTTGTCAGTTACAGTCTGACAGACCTTTTGGCCCCACCCAGGGTGAAGAACATCCGTGAGGATTTTCAAACCGGAACAAAAAAATGAGTGGCGTGATGTACCGTGCCCCACCGCCCGACTGTGTTGCGGTGAAGGACGCGTAACATTTGTATAGATATTTTGATAAACTTGATTTGTTATCATTGTATTCTATCCAATTATGTTTTAAATGTATTTATTGCCATAAACATTAAAAACATAAACGCAATAGCTTTTTGAAACCGTAATGTTGTTTCTAAGTACATTTAACATAGCTAGACTTGTCTAAAAACATATGAAATTGAATATCTCTTGTCCTCATATCAGGTGGGAATAGAAGGAGGAAAAGCAGCATGGGAGACAGCATTAGAGACATGTCGCAGCGGCAACTGGCTAGCCATCGTAGTGGGCGCTTCGCCCTTCACGAACGAGTTGCAGGCATTCATAGCAGCATTCCTGGAGACACCGGTATGTATGTGAATGGAATAGGGTAGACGGCAATAAAAAATCTAATAAGTCAGTCAGTTAGATTATCAAAAAATATTTGGCACGAATTTTTTATTTTCTTATATAAATCAAAAGTGACTTTTAGAATTCTTAATACGTCACGCCTAGGTATAATTTTTAGAGCGTACTGACGTCATAACCCCCGAGTTTAGATGCTTTCATCTTTGTCAATACCTATTCATTGATTTGCAAAAACAAAAAATACGAGTATTGGAAAATAATTCCAATACTCTAACTGACGAGTTAGAGTACTTTTCACGTTTTTTGGACATTATCAAAAATTACAAATTTATATAATCCGTCGATTATATAGATACGTAATTTTTTGATATTGTCGCTCATAATTCCCGTGAAATAATGAAGATTGAAAGACAATTTATACGTGGTCGGATTAAACTGGCTAGGAAAACGACTTCGCTCCCACCTTTACCTTTATGTTGCCAATGTAAAGTATATCTAAATAGCAATACATAGAGCTCATATTTGAATTATTTTCTTTTTGTTGGTAGGGAGCGGAGTCGTTTATGTGGGCTACACAACCTTAAAGCAGCACTCGATGGACAAAGCCAACGATATCTAGGGATATTTTTAATCTGACCTTGAATATAAATAACAATAATTTACAGGCTGATCAATTCCATGAGGACTTCAGACTATGGATACTGTCTGAGGACCGTGAAATTCCTGCGCTTATATCTAATGCCTGCGTTAATGTTATACTTGAGGTAAGTCTTGGAAAAAGTTTCGAACGCTCTCTGTGAATAAAATAAATAAAACACTAATACTTCTGTGTCTGTCAGCATGGTTTAAGTAAGCTCGAAGAGGATGGCGGGGTCTACGGGGCGGGGGCGACGATATTTTCTTATAGAAATACGTTAAGGCGACTAGATGAGCTAAATTAGCAACTTTATTTGTGGTGGTTCAAACTCCGTTTGAAATGCTGTTAGAATAAAGTTCAAATCAGCTTGCACTACAAAGTGGTTGTTACGGTCACTGCGGGCCAAATAGTGCGAAATTAGTGGTTTCGATCGATTTACAAAAAAAATATTGATTGGACTAAAAAACGAAAACACTATATTGTTTGTAGAATTATTTGCCAAAAAATCAGAATGATCGCATATGTTTTAGTATATTATATGTATAAGTAGATGTTTTTTTTGGTTCAAAGAAATTTTTAGAGATATTAAGTTCGTGATTCTTTTTATCGAATCAAATTAATTGTATTATGTTTTCAAAACACTATCATACTAGCATATATCCTGAAAAATATCATGTATTTTTTATTGACGACTCGAATGGCGTAGTGGTAGTGACGCTGCCTTACGTTCTTAGGGTCCTGGGTTCGAATCCCGGTAGGAGCAAATATTTGTGTGATGAGCATGGATATTTGTTTCCGAGTCATGGATGTTTATATGTATAATAAGTATGTATTTACAAACAAAAAAGTATATAAGTAGTATATCAACTATCTAGTGACCACGACACAAGCTTTGCTTAGTGTGGCGCTAGGTGGCGCTGTGTGTAAATGTCCAGCGATATTTATTTATTTATTTATTTATTTTTTTGTTTATTGCCGTGAATCATATACTTTTAGGCATTATAAAACACGTGTTTAGCTCATGTAGTCGCCTAACATCACCGCGATTCACTCGCTTGTGGAGGCGGCCCCTTAGATCAACCACAAATCGGTTAATGACGTTGGAATTTTGCTAGCAGAAGACTAGGCTTTATCTATACTTTGTTACTTTTAGAGGAACAGCTTACAGCAATATTATTTGTTGTTTTCATCATCAGCCTATAATGTTCCCACTGCTGGGACACGGCCTCCTCTCAATGAGAGGGAATGGGCTATAATCTACCACCCGGGCCCAGTGCGGATTGGTAGATGTCACATGTCTTCGAACTTTTTTTGGTTCTAGGACATGCCGGTTTCCTCATGATGTTTTCCTTCACCGTTTTGAGAGCAACGGTGATGAAATAAATTACACAAAGTAATGCGCCTGTCTGGGTTCGAACCCACGACTTACTGTTCGTAAGTCGGGGCCGCCACCACTGGGCCACCGCTGCTCTTTTGTTGTATTATCATCATTTAATTAAGATAGTACTAATTGTGCGTATATTTGTCGATAGGCGCCGGAAGGTGTGAAAAACAACGTGATGGGCACTCTGTACGCATGGGGCGGCTACAGCGCGGACGCTAACACCGTGCGCCTACACGCCGCGCTGGCGCTGTTCCACGCGTTGGTTCAAGAGCGACGCGCCTACATACCACAAGGTTAGTCCTCTTGGCCTTGTGCGACTTGGGGTCACTACTAGTGTGTATTAGCCGTTACAGTAAACTTTCATTTGTCTATACATATAATAAAATCGTTGAGACAAAAAAATCTGTACATTGAAGATTAAAAAAAAAACGATCAGGGTGACTTAAAATAAGTAACTGAACATATTAAAACCATTTTTAAAATTCGTGTTTGTTTGTTTGACCCCGCATCACGTAAAAACTGCTGGACGGATTTTGATGAAAACTTCACTAATTTATTTAAATAAACTCAGAATAACATTTAGGCTATAGAAATTATGGAAAATTATGGAAAAAGGGGGTGACAAGGGGGGGTAAAGCTTTTATGAAAAAAAAAATTAGATTGTTCTAGATTCATGAAACTCAGAGTAAATACTTACTATTAAAAATAAAGAAATACCTGTTACAGATTTTTTTTTAAATCATCCAGAGACGTAAAAAAGAGGGTATTGTGTTTAAAATTAATTAACTTCATACACCTATAGAATAAAATTCATTGAAGTGTCATTGAAATACTTCAAATCTAATACAGGTAAATGTAATTTCTCAATTCTCTTGAAATTTGATTTTTGAAGTGAATACGCCCAAAATAGCGGAACTCAAGAAAATCGGCTTTCCTCGGTATAAGTAGTTAGTAATACAGGGTGGTAACGGTAAACGGTAAGCAGTAAGGGGAGCTGCAGCTACACAAAAATGGTCTTAGGTAACAATCCAGATTTAATCTATATATATAAAAATCAACTGCTGTTCGTTAGTCTCGCTAGCTAGAGAACGGCTGGACCGATTTGACTCATTTTGGTTTTGAATTATTTGTGGAAGTCCAGGGAAGGTTTAAAAGGTGAGAAATAGGTAGGTAGGTAGGTAGTAGTAGGTAGGTAGTAGTAGGTAGGTAGTAGTGGGTAGGTATTAGTAGGTAGGTAGTAGTAGGTAGATAGTAGTAGGTAGGGAGTCGTAGGTAGGGAGTCGTAGGTAGGTAGTAGTAGGTAGGTAGAAGTAGGTAGGTAGTAGTAGGTAGGTAGTAGTAGGTAGGTAGTAGTAGGTAGGTAGTAGTAGGTAGGTAGTAGGTAGTAGTAGGTAGTAGTAGGTAGGGAGTAGTAGGTAGGTAGTAGTAGGTAGCTTTTTCCCTCTTATGTGACGCAGACGAAGTTGCGTGGGTCAGCTAGTACATAATAAAATCGTAGGTAAGTCAAAACTGTGCATTGAATATTTTTTTAAAAGAATACTTGGGGCGTGATCTACAATCGATATCGAAGCCAAAAATATAGTCTTTAGAATTTTTGTCTGTTTGTCTGTATGTATGTCCGGGCTAAACTCAAAAAGTACTGCATGGATTTACTTCAAATTTTGCATGAATATTACTTAGAGGTCGGGTCAACATATAGGCTACATATTATCACGCTATCACCTACGGGGGGGGGAGCTATGAATCTTTATTTTTCTTACTGTAGTAGTAGGTAGGTAGTAGTAGGTAGGTAGTACTTTTGGTTAAAAAGGGGTAGAAAGTTATTTTGGCGGTGATTTGTTCCGAATTTGATATCAATACTCCTTCGAGATTTTGATATAAACTACAAGTTATTTCGATAGATTTTTCAAAACCCAATCCGATTTTATTCCTAAAAGGTTTAACTCACATAAAAATTTGGTGCAAAATTGCAAATACTCTTTAAAATTGGAATGTCTCGAAAGTCACCGTAAAATATTAATACCGCATTTGAAGGTTTCTAAGCTTTGAAGAGGTTGTGCACTTTAAGACACGGCGTCATAGCGTAGGGACGTAGAGTTTGAAATTTTAAATGGTAAGCAGTTGTAAGAGGTCCGCAACGGTTTACTGCAGCTATATCGTGTTGCGGCTCATTTAATGCACCTTGATGAGAACTGCTGACCTAGCTGGAGTATGACTGTCATCGAGTGTCTAAGTATGAAGATGTAAAGCTGTCAATAGGAGCCTTTAAAGCTGTTTTTGTAAACATGGTAATTTATTCTTATTCAAATAAACACGTTGTAAATCACAAGTATTTGATTTTGAACAAAATTGCCCTTGGTTACGTAAATTAACTTCAATGCGTATCTTATGAGATACACCGTTTTAAATAACTCCGCATCAAAATAATGATCATGTACCGGGCGCGCATTTTCATTATGCGGAAGGATGTGTGTGATGTGCTCTTTGAAAATTGTATTATGGGTGCTTACGACCCACTCTCTGTAACCCTCTCTTTCTCTTATGTGACGCAGACGAAGTTGCGCGGGTCAGCTAGTATAGAATAATTGTGTGTACCATTGACACCAGATGGCGCTAGTTGAGTTCTACTTATATAGTTAAGTACCTAATTATCAACTTGTTCTAAGCCCTTTTTTTCGGATAGGAAATCATCAAATGACTTTTCCCACTCTGAGGGGAGCAGGAGGGAATGTCAGACTTACTTTACTGACTAAAACGCATCAATGTTCCTTCCTCGCCCTTTATGTTCCGGCAGGCTTCGGCCCTTGTGGGCCCCTCCCCTTATGCTGACATCTCTTTGAGGCGCGCGTGGAACACTCTGGCCCCGTCGACACGGCCTGTCGTCATTAGACGGACGGACGGCTAGCTAGCCCATAGCTAACCGTCCACAGGCCCGCGTCTACGGTGGCCGGTCCCAACCACGTGGCCCCCGACGCCCGGTGCGTTTCCCGCGGCGGCTGGGAAGAGAGGCTCTCTGCTCTCTCCCTCTTGCGTTCCGCCACCTCCTTCGCTAGCATGACTGCTTCGCAGAAGGAGGTGACGTCTTCCCATTCCGTCTCGCTCCGGACCATGGATTGAACCAGGGCCGGACGCGAGAGGTCGCCGCCGCCGATGGCCGCCACGAGGACACGGCGGTGCTCCGCCCACGCAGGGCAGACCTCCACCGTGTGCTTCACCGTGTCCTTTTGTTCTAAGCCCTGCGTTTCTGTACCATCAGTGCCTCAGTGGCACTAGTTATACCAAAAAGATACTTTGAAATGCTTTGGTCGCCGTGAAACGATTATGGTTATTTGGTTCGTCAGGCGCGAAAGATTTGGAAAGTAGGAATTCCAGATGGTGAGTATAATAGTTCTATGAAAAAATATTTTATTCACTCCATCATCTTATGTTATACATTGTTATATAGGTATTTTTGAAAGAAAACGACAAAGAAACATTTATAAATCTAAAAATTGTGGTCCGCCGGTGTCAGGAACAGGTTACAAGCTGCCGGTGGTTAGCCTCTCCATAAACCGCCTCACACTGCAGGCCGTATCGAGCAGTACTGCTTTCTGAATCAGGCCCTCGATCCAACCTCTTAATGAAACCCTCGACAGCGGCTCTCGGCCATCAGGCCATAGGCCGTTACGACATTATTTGTTTTATTTAGCTTAAATAATTATAAAAATGAAATGTTGTTGGTCTATCTTGACGTAAAACGTTTGGTCAGGCTGGTCGCAGTGGTACGCGTGGGAGTGGGGCGAGGCGCAGGCGGGCGCGCGCGCAGTGCGGGGCGGTGCGGACGGTCGCGCGGTGTGCGCGCTGTACGCCGCGCGGCTGTGTGCGGCGCCGGACGCAAGGGTGCTCGCCGCGCTGCAGCGTCGCTACCTCGGCGGGGCGGCCATGGCGCCGACCTGGAAACCTGTGCCGCTCACTATACCGCTGCCGCTCTCGACGTCACTGCGGGTAGGTTAAACATAACTGTGCGTTCCGCAGTTAAAACGTTCACTAAAAACACATGTCCAAAATCTGTATTTCTTCCTCCTTTTAGGGTTCCATACCTCAAAAGGTAAAAAAGAACCCGTATAAGATCAAGTTCTTGTTTCTATTCAAACAGCAGTTTTTATGTAAATGTTTCACCACGTTTCAAAGTGCGGCTGTTATTTTAAGCCACGAGTTATCTTCTACGTTGTCTACAGGAATACACGGTAGCGTTCGACAAATTGCCTGACATCGACTCGCCACAACTCCTGGCTCTGCCTGCCAACTGCCGTGTGGCTTGGGAAAAGAATGCCGCCAACGATATTATAACTAGACTCAAAGGTAGGTCCTAGAATAAATAAATTATCACCTTTTTTTTCTTTTACTTGGAGTCTGGACAACTGTTTTTCTTCTATGTTGTCAACCCTCAGTCAACGCTATAATTTAGATTTTTTACATCATGACTTATTTTTCTCTCCCTCTCCATCCATCAATATTTACGTTTTTTTTTGCACTTATTCATCACATTCTTATTCACAAGTGCTCCAGCAGTTTGTACGGTCAACATTGTTTCTATTGCAGAACTAAACTCGACAGTTACTGTGATCAACAAGAACAATGATGTGACACCATTAAAATCGCTTCTTTCTCTATGGAAGAAACTAATGTCGGGTAGTCCGTTCTTAAAGGGAGAATACCAAATTGAAAAGGTTAGTGCAACCCACTGTTATCGTTTGTGAACATTTCACGACCCGAATGGCGCTGCGGTAGTGAGGCTGCTTTACGTTCTTCGGGTTCCGGGTTCGAATCCCGATAGGAGCAAATGTTTGTGTGAGGAACATGGACGTTTGTTTCCGAGTCGTGGATGTTTATATGTATAATAAGTATGTATTTATAAACGAAAAATTATTATTATTATTTATTTATTTAACTGTCTGGTGACCACGACATAAGCCTTGCTTAGTGTGGCACTAGATGGCGCTGTGTGTAATGTCCAACGATAAATTTAATCAAGTGTTTAATACTGTAAAATTACATCGACGACGAGTTTCAAAACTTATAACTTTACGATAAGAACAGTATAGATAGTTGATAAAATAGTATTTTTAGGGCGCTTCCAATTTAGACGTTTCGAAACGTCTAAATTGGAAGCGCCCTAAAAATACTGCCACCGCTGCGACATACGTTCATAGTTCAGTAGTTCACCATAAATGAACGGGTTCACTTGCGCGATGTTCATTCGCGCGCCCGCCTCGATCGACTAATCGATCGCTTCAGTTCGTCTTCCGCCACCAAATCAAGCGCACGTACAGATGCGCACTGCGAGCGCCGCCGCAGGACCTCGGACTATCAACTACGAAATAACTCGTTTTACTTAAACACCAACTAAAATCACGTATTGCGTTCTGTGCGCAACACTGTACTCTTAGAGACCAGAAGCGAACTACATTAAAAATGACAAATCACTAAATAACCTTGAACGTTATGTTTCTTACAAAATGTTTTTAATCAGTAACAAGCAAATAAGTACATAACAAGCCCAGAAGAATTGCAATTAAATAACGCGACCCGAATTCTAAATTATATGCTTCCTAGCACCTGTCAGTCGCCTCTTCTCGCGTGCCACTGTTCAGAGACCAAAAAAGAATAAAGCATCATCCAAAGAGGTCGCTCGGAAGTCTATTATCTAACTATTGTTATGTTACGCTAATAAAAGTTTGAATGTTTTAATACTTAGCATCATAATCAGCCTGTAATAATGTCACTGCTGGGACACAGGCCACTTGCCTAGATGAGAATTAAGAGGGAGTGTTCACGGCTGTAATACATCTGGTTCTAGGGCATACTTATGCTTTAGCAGACTTTGGGTGTAGTATTTAGGCGTATTCATTTTGCAACGTGCGTTTCGTTTGTGAAAGTTTTAAATTTGGTTAATGGTGCAGGGTGAGGGCGGGTCCGGCTGGTGGCGCTGCGTGTGCGAGGGCGAGGCACGCGACGCGGCGCGGGCGGCGCGGCGTCTGCACGCCGACCTCACCAAGCTGGCGCACAAACACCAGCGTGCACTGCTGCATGTGAGTCTCTGCCTGTACCTAGCCGCACTCCGCCTGCACGCCGACCTCACCAAGCTGGCGCACAAACACCAGCGTGCACTGCTGCATATGAGTCTCTGCCTGTACCTAGCCGCACTCCGCCTGCACGCCGACCTCACCAAGCTGGCGCACAAACACCAGCGTGCACTGCTGCATGTGAGTCTCTGCCTGTACCTAGCCGCACTCCGCATTTTTTTAACCCTGGGTCGTTGATGGTTTTTGGGGTTGCTGATAACGAAAATGAGGTTAAAGTTATATAACGATCTCAAGTGTTAACGTGACCGTATATATATATCATGTGGGAGTTGCGGACACCAGCCCGTTATACAATACAATACAATCATCTGGGAGTCTTATTGAACTAGTTTCAGTATCGTGGGCTCTTTAACTAAATAAGTTACTGTACGTACGTTGTTTCGCGGGCAACTCGGCGGACTCGGTGCGCAGCCAGCATGCGGTTGGCGCGCTGTAAGCACGCGGTCCGCTCGCTGGCGGCTGACGCCAAGTCGCCCGCGAGTCGCGTCCTATGGTAACGGCAAGCGCGTTGACCGCCCGCCGAAATCTTTTTCATATGGACATTATAAAATATGTTATACGACACACGATTTAATGCTCTAATTTGAAGGATAAGTTAATTGCTGGGTTGGAGCGGTGACGGTGCGGTGCATGTGTAGTTGGCCACGACCTTTAGTGTTTGTGTAGTTCGCGAAAGAACTATGATGTAGTTCGTTGCGTACGTACCTACCTAGTTGCTAGGTCCCGCTCCCATAGACAAACTGCGCGAACTAGTTTACAGATCCCACAGTCTCAGTTTCTAACTCCTTAGTTGGTATTATATGTATAGTTCGTAAATATTATATTCCTCATATATAGCTAAAGCGTGAGCACGCAACAACACGCAACTCTAATGACGATAGTCAGAGGACCATCATTACTTGCAGTGACATTTTTCATAACTTTGTGTAGGTAAGCGAAGAGTGGCAGATGTTGTGGTGTGGTCCGGACGCGGTGGACGCGTACGTGCGCGAGTTCGGCATGCGCGCGCGCGCCGCGCTGGCCAGACTCGACACTAATCTACTGCCGGACTATATGCCCACAGGTATGCCTACAAAATACTATTAACCTTTTGAACGCCTGTGTCACATATACGTGACAAGCAAGCGCGTGCCCTGTACGCCAAACGACACAAATATGTGACAAAATAGTAGATGAAATTGTGGCTTGACGAGGAAGGCACGCGCGTGCTGTGGCGGTCAAAAGGTTAAATATTTTAAAAGAGTAATTTTGTCATTTTGTCCTTCCATTGTTTGTTGCCCAAGAAACTTCAAACCATTGGGAATGGGCTATTAGAAAACCGTTGTCAGGATTGATATTCATTAGTGCTTTATAGTGGCCTAGATAAATAACTATTACTTGATATCGCGCTCCTCAAAGAAGCCTTTGCAAATATAAACTATTAAAATTACAAAATTGGTCGCAGCTCAACCTATGGCGTCACTAAGAAGTGTTTTGAGACGAAACTCGAGAGTGTCACGACGTCACTTCTGCACAATCTACGAGTAAAAAAAATGCTATTTTTATGTTTGGAACACATTTTTAAATATTATTTCTAAAAGAAGTCTTGCATTTCTTTAGTGTGCGTACGCGCAGCGGAATGTTGTTGAATTTAAAGATTTTAATTATGCAGATATTTAGTGTATGACGTCGTATAATTGTGTATGGTAAAAAAAAATTTGTGCACGCAACCATTGTGGAGAAATTCACCAAAAACTGATTCCGCTGGGCGAACGTTGTCCTGGCGGAACTTTTTTTAATCCATAGACTTTAGAAGAAAAGAGATGTGTCCAAAAATTTGTGTGTATTTGTGTGTAATTGTGTATGTATGAATAAAACTAGTGCATGCATAAACTTCGGAGAAATTCAAGTTTCCGCTACGCGAACGTTTGGCCATTAGCTAGTTTTCATATAAAGCGCTTACATAGAGAGCTGTAGATTTTTACATACGTTGCTTTTAATTTGTTTATATTTAAAAAAAAAACAGATTCAGAACAAATCGTAGGGCTTAAAAGATAAAAATACGCTTATTAGGTCTTAGTTCTTAAAGTATGCACTTTGGGGTCTAGATTTTCACGTTTATATAAACCTTGTAAGTGTCTGCAACATGTTGCCAAGTATCAATGATGTTCCGTTAGTAATTAAAGAGTTATAGGACAAATTTACCATGAACAGATCACTGTTTACAAAGCAGTCAAATATCACGACGTTCTGAAGGAATTGCATGGTAATATGTATGTCAATAATTAGTGTATTCATTCAACTATTCTTATGCAAAATTTCATGTCATTAAATTCAGTAATTAAAGAAAAACAATTATAATACTGACTAAGCATCGAAAACCTACATAACCCGACCAAGTTCGGATGGCTACAAAAAAGCGGCCGTGCCATATATCTAAGAAACGTTCTTAACCTTCCAATATAGTATGTATTAATATGGTACAGTTGCGTACACAAGCGTTAGGAAAAAATAAAACAATTGCATTTCTTGAATGAAAAATATTTTTTTAATAATAACGCCACTATCTACGATAAAAACAAATCTTCAATTAACAAACAAAAGAACCAACAAAAACATAGCCATACAAATCTTCCAATCCGGTTGGTCACCGTGGAAGAATATGACCATAACCCTCCAATGAATGCACCAACAGAGAAAAACAATACCCTACATAAATATCAACTAACGATTGCAACATACAACGTCCGGACTCTTTCATCATATGATCGCTTGCTTGAACTTGAGGAAGCTATAAAAAATATAAAATATGATATAATTGGAATATCGGAAATGAGAAGACATGGAAACAAAATAGAAGAATATGAAAACTTTATAATGTGCTACATAGGACAAACTCCGGGCAAATACGGGGTCGGTTTCATAATAAACAAGTCCCTCAAAAACAACATAATAAGTTTTAATGGAATAACAGAGCGTGTCGCAACACTCAATATAAATATGCAAGGTCATAAGATATCCCTCATACAAGTTTATGCACCAACGGAATCAGCAAGCGAATATGACATTGAAGAATTCTACAATACAATCGAGAAAGCCCTGGAAACAGCACACAAAACCACGATACTAATGGGAGACTTCAACGCTAAGGTTGGAACTCCCAAAGCGGAAGAATATTTGGTTACAAAAAAACACGGATACGGCGATAGAAACGGAAGAGGACAGAGACTGGTAGACTTTGCGCTCCAACATAAACTGACGATAATAAACACATGTTTTAAAAAAAAAGGAAATCGTAGATGGACTTGGCGATCTCCTAACGGTCGATACAAAAACGAAATCGATTTCATCTTGTCAAACAAACCAGAAATATTTCAAAACATTGAGACGTTAAACCTGAACTACCATTCGGACCATAGAATAATCAGATCATCAATAACACTAACCAAACGGAAAACATCTAGAGCTAAATTTACAAATAACCCAATCAGCCGACTAAAGAGCGAGGACGAAATAAACAACTACAATAAAAGCCTAAAATTACAGTTATCTTCAACTCCAACTCCCAGGGAAAATACCTCGATACAACATTGCTACGACAGAATAGAAAAGGCCATCACTTTTAGTTTAAAGCAAGCTTGCCCAAAGAATGGAAAAAACAAACAACACAAAATACTAACGGCAAGTACAATAAGGCTATTAAAGAGAAGAAGGGAATTACAAAAAACTAAAAACAAATCACGAAGCGAGAAAAATGAACTTTCCGCACTATATAAAGTAGTCAACAAATATATAAAAGCAGATTACGCAACATATAGACAAGACACAATAACAGAACATCTACAAAGCACGGGAAGTACAAAGAAGGCCTACAAGAAACTCAGAACTAAAACAACATGGATAGAAGGATTAAATAAACAAGATACTAAACTGTACACTAGAGGCGATATTATTACTACTGCGACAGAATTTTACAGAAATCTATACAGCAACAAAGACACAACAACCATAAATTTCGACAGAGAAATAGACGAAACACAAGAAAGAAACATCAAACCAATAGACGCAGCAGAAATAATAGAAGCAATAAAGAAACTGAAGCTTGAAAAAAGCCCTGGTTCAGATAACATTACCAACGAAGCACTGAAAAAAGCACACATAACTCTAGCTGCACCATTAGCTGAACTGTTTAACATGATTCTACAAAAGTCTGAAACGCCGTCCCAATGGTCTGAATCCAACATCATATTAATATATAAAAAAGGCGACCCGAAGGACATCGGAAACTACCCACCAATTAGCTTGCTACCGTGTGTGTACAAATTATTCTCCGCAATTATAAATGCAAGGATTAGTGACACACTAGAAAAAAAGCAACCGGTGGAGCAAGCAGGTTTCAGAAAGGGTTTTTCAACGGTAGACCACATCCACACACTTGAACTAATCATGGAAAAGTATCAAGAAAACCAAAGAACTCTTTATATAGCATTTGTCGACTACCAAAAAGCATTTGATACGGTAAGACATACAAGCATCTGGGAAAGCCTGAATGAACAAGGAGTGGAAGAAAGATATGTAAAAGTCATCAAATCCATATACAATAACAATAAGGGAAAAATCAAGCTAGAAACCATAGGCCCTTGCTTCCCAATAGAAAGAGGAGTTAGACAAGGCGATCCGCTGTCTCCAACAATATTTATAGCTGTCCTCGAGGCGATCATAAACAAGCTAGGCTGGAGCAAACGAGGAATAAACATAAATGACAACTACTTGAGCCACCTGAGATTCGCTGACGACCTAGTACTATTATCAGAGTCATTCTCCCAGCTACAAATAATGGTAGAATCCCTACACCTAGCGAGTATAAAGGTGGGGCTGGAAATGAATATAACAAAAACGAAGACAATGACTAATAGCTTGAAAATACCAATAATGGTCAATGGTAAACCACTGGAATACGTTGAAAAATATGTCTACCTGGGAAAAACTATTAGTTTCGACAGGAAAAATAAGAATACAGAAATAGAAAGAAGAATCCAATTAACATGGAACAAATACTGGATTCTCAAGGACATTTTTAAAAGTAATATGCCACAAGCAATTAAAACAAAAGTCATGAACTCGAGCCTCTTACCATGCTTAACATATGGTTGCCAAACATGGAAATTCACTGCTGAAACAAGAAAAAAGATCAACGTCTGCCAGAGAGGGCTCGAACGAAGTATGCTAAAGATAAGGAAGCTGGATAAAATACGACACACTAAAATAAGAAAAATTACTAAAGCAACAAACGCTCTAAGTCATGCACAAAAATTGAAATGGAAGTGGGCAGGACATGTTGCGCGGCTAACTGATCTTAGATGGACCAAACAAGTAACGTTCTGGAATGGCCCAATAGGCAAAAGAACAAGAGGGAGACCTATTACAAGATGGGAAGACGAAATCAAAACGATAGCTGGCCCAAACTGGAGACAAGTAGCTCAAGACAGAGTCAAATGGGCGTCACTGGAGGAGGCCTTTACCCATTCTGGGGTTTCGGTAGATTAAAAAAAAAAAAAATAAAAAAAATAAAAAAAATTTAGTTTAGTTATAGTTATTGATTTTATTTTTTTTTAATTACTTATAGTAACTTACACAGTAGAAACAGTTAAAATTTATATAAAACAGGTTGTGAATAATAAAAAAAAACATGTATAGATTTAAGAAATGTAAATTTACTGGAAATAAAAGGCTTTTTTATTTTTATTTTTTATTTTTATTTTATTTATTTATCTCCTTATTTATCTGATTATGAAACCGTGAGAACAAAAGCTAGAGCTTGAATGTTTGAATACTATACTATACTTTTTGACGATCCGAATGGCGTAGTGGTAGTGACGCTGCCTTACGTTCTTAGGGTCCAGGGTTCAAATCCCGGTAGGGGCAAATGTTTGTGTGATGAGCATGGACATTTGTATCCGAGTCATGGATGTTTATATGTATAATGAGTATGTATTTACAAACAAAAAAAGAATATATGTAGTAAGTATATCAACTATCTAGTGTCCACGACAAGCTTTGCTTAGTGTGGCACTAGGTGGCGCTGGCGCCGTGTGTTAATGTCCAGTGATATTGATTTATATTATTACACAGAATTCAATTATTACTTTGAATACTATATAATAATAATAATTTATCGGGCAACTAAGACCCTTATATAAGATACATTAAATATCATTAAACAACAGTAACAAACTAATACATATTTTTAACCTTATACTATAACTATACACGCAGCTTTGTCGGCATCGTGTTTCGTTGCGTGGTGTCGCGTAACCGTCCTCGGAAGCGACGATATACACCCTTTTTTTTTTTTTTAAGGATGGGAAATCATCAAATGACCCCCCCCCCCCCCACTCTGGGCGGAGCGGGAGGGAGTGTCAGACTCTTACTGACTAAAAACCATCCATGTTCCTTCCTCGTCTTTTACGTTCCGGGGCCGCGGTATCTCTTTCGAACAGGCCCGCAACCCCGGCAGGCTTCGGCCCTTGCGGGCCCCTCTCCTTTTGCTGACATCTCTTTGAGGCGCGCGTGGAACACGAACGCGCCGTCGACACGGCCTGTCGTCGTCGTTAGACGGCCGGACCGCTAGCTAGCCCATAGCCAGCCGTCCACAGGCCCGCATCTACGGTGGCCGGTAGCCACCACGTGGCCCCCGACGCCCGTTGCGTCTCCCGCGGCGGCCGGGAAGAGAGGATCTCTCCCTCTCTCGTTCCGCCACCTCCTTCGCTAGCATGACTGCTTCGCAGAAGGAGGCGACGGCTTTCCATTCCGTCTCGCTCCGGACCATGGATTGAACCAGGGCCGGACGCGAGAGGTCGCCGCCGCCGATGGCCGCCACGAGGACACGGCGGAACTCCGCCCACGCAGGGCAGACTTCCACCGTGTGCTCCACCGTGTCCTCCGGTCGATCCTCGCAGTGGAGACACCCGGGCGTTTCCTCCCGCCCGATTCGGTGCAGGTACCTGCCAAAACATCCGTGTCCGGTGAGGTCCTGCGTCAGGCGGAAGGTGAGGACGCCGTGGCGCCTCTCCAGCCACTCCTCAAAGAGGGGACTTACCGCCACTATCGTGGCGTGCCCTAGTCCTCTTTCAAGAAGGTCTGTAGATGTTGGGTTGGAACTCGAACCACAAATGACCTAAAGTTGAAATTGTGGCGCGATTCCAACCTTTCCACACGCAGAATGAAGTTGGTCTTCACATTCAAGTACTGCACGACTTCCTCAGTTGTAGTGGAGTGATGCAGACGTGAAATGTACAGCTGCGTCGTAGGCACAGCAGTGCGCAGCAGCAAGTATTGGGTCCACTCGGTGCGGTAGCGCACAGGGCATCTTCTTCTTCCTTTCTACTTTAGTGAAGCCGTCCTCATCAACCTGGCTCGTTCTTGGCACCGGACCGCAGTCAGGTTAGGTTTTTCCTTTTTTGGTTTGTCTAGGCTGCGACGCATCAGATTTGCAAAAGTGAAACAACATTATTCACTTGCATTTCCTTAGCTTGCTTGCCGCGTCGCGTCGCTATCGTTATTCGTCTCTCTCATTTGTGTTATTGTAAGTGAAAAAATCTCTATCGACCACTCCCTCGCGTTACCACTGACGTTTCTGTCTCATCATAATGCAATAAGTAAAAAAAAAACAACAAGACAGTGAAAAACGAATAATGTGAAGTACAAAAAAAATAAAACCGACTTCAAAAAAAAACTAAAAAGTGAAAAATAACTTTAGCTTCCGAAGTCGGTGACCTTTGTTTGATTGATTTAGTTTTTTGTCACCGACTTCAGAAGCTAAAGTTATTTTTCACTTTTTAGTTTTTTTTTGAAGTCGGTTTTATTTTTTGCAAAAAAGTTTTTATTTTTCACTTTTTAGTGGTTCACATGTGCTTGATACACAGGAAAGTGCATTCCGTTACAATTAAAACAAGCCCAAACACGACTAGGATACATTGAACCTAGCGCAGGAGTCAGGGTTTCCATATAATAATGTAACACACTTTTATGTCAATAAAGATTATTATTATTATTATCTCCTTTATTCATTTATCATCTTATTTTGTACATTTTTAAATATTTCATAAAAAACATATAAAAACATTTAAAAATATAAAAAATAGGGATCCGCCGGTGTCGGGAGCAGGGTCCAAGTCACCGGTGGTTAGGGTTGCAGAGACAGGAACCTCCTCACAATGCGAGCCGTATCGAGGAGTACTGCCTTCTGAATCAGGTTCTTGATCCAACCGCCTAATGAGAGCTTCGCGAGATGGTCGTCGAGGCTCTTGGCTATCAGGCCGTTGGCCGTCACGACAATCGGCACAATGATAACCGAGTTCATATTCCACATGTCGCGAACCTCATGTGCTAAGTCGAGATATTTTATTTGTTTCTCTTTCTCAGCTTTCACGAGGTTCTCGTCATGCGGAATGGTAACGTCGATTATCATTACGCGGCGCGCTGATCGGTCTATCACCACTATATCAGGCTTATTGGCGACAATAGTCCTGTCAGTAATGATAGACTGATCCCAGTACAACGTAACATGGTCTTTCACGAGAACTGGGTCGGGCACATACTTGTAGTACGGTACCTCTAATTCCACAAGATTAAATTTCAAGGCAAGTTGCTGGTGAATAATCCTGGCTACTTGATTGTGCCTGTGCAAATACTCGCCGTTAGCCAGACGAGAACAACCAGAAATGATATGTCTGATGGACTCACCCGGAAGGTGACATGCCCGACACACGTCAACCGTCCCGTCCTTCATAATATATTTCCGGTAGTTGTTCGTCAACATAACTTCGTCCATAATCGCACAGACAAAACCTTCAGTTTCCCCAAAGAGGTCACCAAAACGTAGCCAGGACACGGACGCTAGAAAATCTACATCGGGCCCATGAAGAGCCCGGTAGAAGCGCCCGTGAAGCTCCTTGCCCTGCCATTCTTTCTTACGGTCATCAGTAGTAAGTACCACAGGTTTGCGCCAGTTCTCTTTAGCCATGGACAACGGGGTGAGTCCCTTGTCCACTGCGACCACATCCCTGTGCATACCCACGTCGGCTTTTAGAAAATATTCTCTGAGACTGCACACCTCGCGGTTGTGGAGGGTCTTCGCATTTAAAAAGCCTCGACCCCCGCACTTCCGCGGGATGTACAGTCTCATCACCGATGAGCGTGGGTGATGCATCCGGTTTTCGGTCAGCAGTGTACGAACTCTTCTATCCAGGGCGTCGAGTTCGGTCTGAGTCCATTTGAGTATGCCGAAAGAGTACATTAAAACCGGCATGACCCAACCGTTAAAGGCGCGCACCTTGTTACCACCTGAAAGAAGGCTATTAAATACCTTCTTTAGGCGACCGAAGAAGCGCTCCCTCAACGATTGCTTCATGTCAGTTACGTTAATGCCTAACGCTTCCGACATACCCAAATACTTATAGCTCTCGGATGAGGAAAGGGATCTTAGGTGTATGGAATCCGAGAGCTGAAGTCCCTCGGATCTCATAATCTCCCCTCGCTTCATATACATGACTGCACATTTGTCCACACCAAATTCCATCCTGATGGCGCTACTAAAAGTTTCGGTTACTTTCAGTAGCTCCATCAGTTGCAATTTGTTGGGGGCAAAGAGTTTCAGATCATCCATGTAAAGCAGGTGAGATATGACCTGACCATCTTTCCTCAACCGGTAGCCTAGTCCTGAATTCTCCAGCAGTGTGCTTAGAGGATTCAGGGCTAAACAGAACCAAAGTGGACTCAGACTGTCGCCCTGGAATATTCCCCGTTTAATCCATACAGATTCATCGTTCCCCTGGATCTGTCGACATCCTGGATATCGAAGGACCGTCCTCCATTGCCCCATACATGACTCAAGGAAGGTGCGTAGAGTTGCATCTATCTTGTACAACTCCAGCACCCTCATGAGCCATGAATGTGGCACCGAGTCGTAGGCCTTCTTATAGTCTATCCAACATGTTGACAGATCCTTGCGGGATCGACGGACCTATTATTATTATTATTATTATTGTCTCATTATGGAGTTCCGTGACTCTTGGCTTCATCATCAGATCTGATGGTAGAATGGTTCTTATCGAACGCAAATGCTTCATTTGTTGTAGAAAATACCAAAATCACAACACGTTATCATATAAAATTTGAAGAGTTCCCTCGATTTCACCAAGATTCCATCATCAGATCCCAACTTGGTGGCTATGGGACCATTTGGAAAGAATACCCTTTCCAACAAAAAAATAATTTTCCAAATCGGTTAGCAAGCGACGGAGTTATGCCCGAACAAACATAAAAAAAAAAAAAAATAGAAACATCCGAATTGAGAACCTCCTCCTTTTTTTAGAAGTCGGTTAAAAAGAGCTTATTTTTGCGATTTTATTTTCATTTCTCCAGAATCCTGGAGACCAGAGGCCTGACTTTATGACCGTGGGACTACCTTGGGGTTACCCTTTCAAACAAAAAAAGAATTTTGAAAATCGGTCCATAAATACTCTTAAGAAAGATTTTTTCATAACAGCGCCTGCATTATTTTTAAAGCAATTTTTTCATAAGAAGGTGTAAAAAAATTAAGTTAGGAAGTATGCCATATTTTTTTATACATTTTTATCTTTTTTTTGAGATACGTCACTTTGTTATAGGACATGGGGTAATTTTGTATGGATTGTGATCCGTCTTCTTTGTCCTATAACTCTTTAATTACTAACGGAACATCATTGATACTTGGCAACATGTTGCAGACACTTACAAGGTTTGTATAAACGTGAAAATCTAGACCCCAAAGTGCATACTTTAAGAACTAAGACCTAATAAGCGTATTTTACGTTTATATTTTTATCTTTTAAGCCCTACGATTTTTTCTGAATCTGTTTTTTTTAAATATAAACAAATTAAAAGCAACGTATGTAAAAATCTACAGCTCTCTATGTAAGCGCTTTATATGAAAACTAGCTAATGGCCAAACGTTCGCGTAGCGGAAACTTGAATTTCTCCGAAGTTTATGCATGCACTAGTTTTATTCATACATACTTACACAATTACACACAAATACACACAAATTTTTGGACACATCTCTTTTCTTCTAAAGTCTATGGATTAAAAAAAGTTCCGCCAGGACAACGTTCGCCCAGCGGAATCAGTTTTTGGTGAATTTCTCCACAATGGTTGCGTGCACAATTTTTTTTTTACCATACACAATTATACGACGTCATACACTAAATATCTGCATAATTAAAATCTTTAAATTCAACAACATTCCGCTGCGCGTACGCACACTTTCTTTATTTCTTCGCTCCTAACTGCCAATCAAATGGCACTGCCGTGCCGTAGCTAATTCCAAACTTTGTCATTGGTTGAAAATGTAATAATCATTTTAAAATGACTTAACTTTTGGTATGGAAGAACGTGGATCCACGCAATCCCGTTATACTGCCGGAACGCGGAGCCACGATAAAACGACCGCATGCGCTTTTTTTCAGATGACTTTAGTTTAGTTCGAATTCACGTTCTGCCTGCCAACCTCATTGTTCAGATTGGGACCTAGCCATAGACATTATTTTTTATCATAATTATATTGGCATTAAATGTTGTACAGAGGTGGACTTGCGCTCGTTCATGCGTCCGGCGCGCGTGGTGTGGGCGCTGCGCGTGCACACGGCCAAGCGCCTCGCCTGCGCGCTGCACAACCTCACGCTGGCCGTCAACTGGACCTGGCAGGAAGGTCAGTGCTCACACCAACACACGTCACATTCAATCATGCTTGCAATCCCCAAACTATTAGGCAGACGTTTTCGCCAGTTATAGATAAAACATCAGTCAGTAAAAAATTACATTGTGTATTAATTTTCATATACAACATGTAACGTAATTAACGAACATCCTCAGGCACCCCAATTAGTATTGTATGTTAAAATCATAATACATGCACTCAATTTTTAACTAACTAAGTTTAACCACTAATTATTTATTAAAAAAATTATCCTTAATCCGAAAGAATGTTGTGATCACAGTACTCACAGCACATGGACACAAACGCAAACACACGAACGCCACAGTCGCATACGTAGGTTTTGCTAGCAAAAACTACTAGCCTAGAAGGTATTCGCTAGCGTTCGAGACGAATATTATTGCCCAAAAAAGTTTAATATAGTTTACATTTGAATGCCCGTTTTCTTAATTGATGTCTTAATTTAGAAAGCGCTTCAGTGTCATTATTAACTATTTCAAAAGCATTCACTATTATATTTAAAAAAATATCAAGAGGCGTCAAATCAGCTGATTCTCGGATTTATACTGGCATGGAAATTCTCATCGAAATAGACCAGTACCTCGTTTTGAAAACGAGTAGGTACGTGTACGCCAATCGGCTCCCTTGTCGGTTGCCGGCGGCCCTTGTCGGTGAACGGAACGTCCCGTGGCCACGAAGCCGATGAGTAGCAGCTAACATAGTACTGCGGTCTACTCTTGGACCATACCTTTGGTTGAATGTTCTGCCAGCTAGAATCACATTATCACAACACCACACCGTGCCAAAATCCTCACCATTTCAATGTACTGAAAATATTTTGTGCAATGGAAACACATCACACCAGTGGCGAAGGGTGAAAATAGTATGAGGGGAAGCCGAAGAAAAATAATTAGAATGATTTATTTACGTTTTTTTCTGATGTTAATTTTGACCTCATTTTCATTGTTAGCAACCCCAAAAACCACGAAAACGAAATATACATGACGAAAACACAAAAAGATTTCGATGCCGCCATTTTGGATTTTTATTTTGACCTCATTTTCATCATCAGCGACCCCAAAAATCCGAAAACGACACCCATGATGAAAAATCCAATAAATGTCATCAGCGCCATTTTGGATTTTCATTTTGAACTCAGTTTCATCATCAGCGACCCCAAAAAGCACGAACAACCCATGGTTAAAAACCCGATGAAAAATCCAAAAAATGTCGTCGGCGCCATTTCGGATTTTCATTTTGACCTCATTTTCACTATCAGCGACCCCAAAAACCACGAAAACGACACCCATGATGAAAATTCCAAAAAATGTCGTCGGCGCCACTTTGGATTTTCATTTTGACCTCATTTTCATCATCAGTGACCCCAAAAACCACGAACAACCCATGATTAAAAATTCAAAAATTTCGTCGGTGCCATTTTGGATTTTTATTTTGACCTCATTTGCATCATCCAGCGACCCCAAAATCCACGAAAACGACACCCATGATGAAAAATCTAAGAAATATCGTCGCCATTTTTTTATTTCATTTTTACCTTATTCTCATTATCAGCGACGCCCAAAAATTAATAAAATGCAGTGGAATTATAAAAACAAAAATAAAAGTGATTTCAGCATGTCAAAAAAATGTAGTTGGTAACATCCAAATACGATACAGCGATCATTACTCATTCTATCTCGTTCTACCACACATACTTTCTTTTTCTGCCCCTGCCGTAACTCGATAACCTTCGGCTTACCTAGGTCCCTACAAAACGGTATTGCTAGCCGCAAAGTCACGTGTGCGCGTCCATACGATTTTAGTTCTGAATTCTGACACCCGAGCTCCGGCTTACTTGGCGCTACCTGTAGCTTTCTTAGTATTTTTTTTTTTGCATTTTTGTAATTACTTTGACACTACGTGTAGAGTGCCTGGTTCCCGAAGGTAAGCCGGTAGGAATGGGCTTCTAAGGTGCCTTTGGGCCTGCATCACACGATTCTGAACAAACATATTTCAGGATCTGTGTTAATTATATTACACGTTGTATAGGTGAGAGTGTCCAAGACGGTATAGTAGTGCGCGGCCTGCGACTGTGTGGAGCCACGTGGGTAGGCGCCGCGCTGGCGCCGAGTGCTCCCACCGCGCCCCCGCACGCGCCCGCGCCGCCGCTGCTTCTGCGCTATGTGCTGCAGGTAACTAATTAGTGGCGTCGAGCGTAGTAGTAGCTAAATTAATCAATTTAAGTATTCCACCGCAGTGTAAATTGACCCTTGACCTGCATACACAAAAACTAAATTAAAAGTGAGCTTTGTATGTACAGGAGTCAGAGAGCGCATGTGCGTGGGAGCGTAGCGCTTCAGTGCCGCTGTACAGTTGCGCGGCGCGCTCGGATCTGGTGCTGAGTGCGCGCGCGCCGCTCGCGCCGCACTACGAGCCCGACACCGCCGCGCTGCACGCCATCGCGCTCTTCATAGCCACACACGACTAAATACCACCGAGGGGCATTGTAGATGACGTGACCACAGCTGGGTCACAATATGACCAATTATAATAACTTATTGGTTGAAAATCTGTATTTTCAGATACTTGGCTACCGCAATGAGCTTCATTGCCGTTGCATGTAGAAAAATAGCGCTGTTGATAATTTAAGCTTTCATTTTGCACCAAGTACGTTAGTAATATTAATTTGTGAGTTGATGAGTTGTTTCTAAAAACTACACTTGACTTATGTCGGCGGTTTCGCTCCCACTTTACACTGTAGTATAGTTGCTAAACTTACTATTACTCTATGCAAGTTAATAAATATAAGTTTATAATTTCAATAAGGTTTGACACTGTGTTATGTTGCACATTTGATTTACGTAAGCAAAGATCACCGTTATAGAATTGATTGTAACTTGTGAAATCCTAGTTTTTAGGCGGATTAGCCTAATAAATAAATTATATTTACGGTAAAATTCTTTATTTTATTCCGATAACATCACCAGAGGAACAGAAAGATGCTGCAGTACCCTAAACTATGGTTTAACACCCACCAATTCGTCGATAGTAATAAAATAACTTTGTACAAACTTTATATTTTATTGAAAATATAATCATAGGAACAGTTATTTTAATTTTAAAGCTATAAGTAGAAAGTAAATAACTTCAACACTTACATTAAAAATCAAATACACTTCGAAACCGCTCGGATTTTAGGTCCGTCGTGATTCAGGAAATCAAATTTAAAAACAGCTTCGCCTTTCTTTAGCTAATTTAATTGTTCAAAAAAATCAACAGTTTCTTCTTTTAAATAAAATCAATAATTACTTTATCGTCGTTCTCCTTTACTTCGCTTTTCCTTATTTGTTACTTGAATTCTGTAACAACATTATGGAAACAGTTATAAAAAAAATAGTAAATAACTCTTTCTTTGTGTACAGGATCTGGGCTTCTAGAGGCCTTACAATATGAAGAAGAGTCAGCCGGAGTATGAATTTGTGCCCAGTTGATTGCAATAGGTTCGACCCCTAATACAGGGGACTTAAACATAACTAGTAACATGGGGATGTACTAAGGCCACACCTCTCCTTATCTTTCAAACTAGCTGACCCACGCAACTTCGTCTGCATCACATATAAGAGGAAAGAAAAACTAAAGGGAAAATAACCCTTTTTTGCAACATTTATCATTCATGCTCCGCTCCTAATGGTCGTAGCGTGATGTTATATAGCCTAAAGCCTCCCTCGGTGAATGGACTATCCAACACAAAAATATTTTTTCAATTCGAACCAGCAGTTCCTGAGATTAGCGCGTTCAAACAAACAAACAAACAAACTCTTCAGCTTTTTAATATAAGTTTATGACTAATTTTATAATGAAGAATTGTATCCTCTCTTTGATACCTACCTTATCGAAATGCGCCAAGTATTTCACGAGATGCTGAGGAGACGCCATATTGGACACTGAAGTCACCGTGGCCGGTGTGTTTCCCGACACTAGATGGTCTGCAAATTATAATTGGTCGTCTATGAAACATGAATACCTAATCTAGGATAAGAATAAGGTGATTTAAAATAAAGTATGCTTTGCACCTATGTACAAGTACCAACATAAATCAATATGAAATGGACGCTAGGTGAAGAAAGTCATGGTCGCGGGGTAACCAGTTTACCAGATTGCCTGTGAGTCGTTGCAATTCGACCAAAATCTCGAGACTAGAAGTTTGTATTTCCGTCAGAAATCCGTAGCAGACAGGGGGTTTCAATTTATGGGAGGTTGATGGCTCTCCATTACATGGAACTTGAAACATAACTGGCAAAATGTAAGCGTACTATTAGCTAAACCTCTCTAAACCTTCAGTGATTATAGGCTGAATGTTATAAGCTGGTTTCAGACTACGCTATAATATAATACATACAAATTGTATAGTATATAATAGCTCATAGCTCGACAATATCGCTCGCCATACATTTGTTGTGGACACGTTCACACTGTACTATACTTTAGAGGTAAACCACCTCATCACGAAGCCGTCAACCATGCATTCTGTACATCAAACTAAGTAACTTTACGCAAAAATTATTGCTGGGAAACGACTTTTTTTTTTGGTCAAAAATCACGTTTTGTGGTATAACTCAATGTGACGCACTCAAAACATTGTGCTGACGGATGGATTGAATAGTACGGGGTTAGTGGAGGTGTTAAAAACATACAATATGAGCTTGGCTTGTTTTTAAAAAAAAGTCTTGCCAAAATGTTGTAACATTGACCCCCAATAGGTATCTCCGTAACTAGGTTTCCAGGTATGGTGAATGCTTTCCCCACTCATTTGAACTCTTTCTCAGCTTGCTATATACATAAATTGCTTGCGATAATATCGCGTAGTGTGAACGCCATGCTATATAGTATTATTAGTATAGCATTAGGGCCTGCTTTGCTATACTATAGCTGAATATTATAGCGTAGTCTGAAAGCCGCATTACGTTATGTCAATACAAATGGGTGTAAAACTTACAATAAGTGACGACTCGGAAGACATCAGTATGTTTGAAGACAAACATAAAAGTGAGCACAAGGAGCAGGCCTATAACCGCAGCAGTCGCACACACGTAAACGTAATGTGTGCCTCGTCCGAACTCAAACAACCCTGGTGCCACGCACTTTCCTTTAAAGTCTTTCCCGTAGATATTGATGAATCTGGAAATTTCAAAAAATACAATTACAGAAATATTATATCGGAATGAAACAGATTTTTCCACACACTTGCTCAAAATAGTTATTTATACATAGGCTGAATAAATAGGCTGACTGATCGAACCTCCTTGGAAGTGCTTTTGCTCAATACGTTTGTCTCACTAATACAAAAGAGTAAGTGAGACGTAAGATGTAGTTCTAATTATCACCACGTGCATGTGGCGCCATTTGCAGATTCGCGCCATTTTCATAGAAACGTCAAAGATTGTTTTATTTTAAAGTGAGACAAACGTATTGAGCAAAAGCACTTCCTATGAGGTTCGATCAGTCAGCCTATTTATTCTCGTAATGTGAAACTCCTTGGTGGAATACAATTTTTTTTTTTTATTAAAAAAACCGCAAAGGATACGCACGGTGCTATGGTGCTTAGGTGAGAGTACCTATTTTACCGTACGTTCCGTTGTATGGTGCGTAATTTTTAACTTTCGAACAATGTATATGTCATCGAAAAATTGTCAAATACGTTATATTGTAATATCTCTAGCGATATTGTAAAGTCTCGAATTATTGTCAAATGAACATATTGCTTACAACAAAACGCATTATTTTTCGTGAAATGCATGCGATGGTAGTCAACTTACGCGGTGTGGAGGGAAGGAGGGGTCGCCCTTGCCCAGTGGCACAACTCTCATGAAAAGATAATGCACCATTCCTGAGAAATACCGATTAATATAACATAACCTTAAAACACTTTATATTCTCCCTAAAAAGCGTAGTCACGGAGCCCCGCTTCGCGGGGCCTCTATTTCCGAGTGCAGGGTTTAAAGGAACCTAACTAACCTAACGGGGGGGTGCCCCAAGTCCCGATTATGGGGGCAGAGATACTTCCGTATGTTCAGTTGACAATAATTCGAGACATTACAATATCGCGAGAAAAAACACGTTATATTGTAATATAACGTGTTTGACAATTTTACGGTGACATATACAGGCTTCGTAAATGCACTTTTTGAGCAAGTGTGTTGAAATAGTAGTTATAAATAAATAAATAAATATCGCTGGACATTAACACACAGCGCCACCTAGCGCCACACTAAGCAAAGCTTGTGTCGTGGTCACTAGATAGTTGATATAGTACATATATACTTTTTTGTTTGTAAATACATACTTATTATACATATAAACATCCATGACTCGGAAACAAATGTCCATGCTCATCACACAAACATTTGCTCCTACCGGGATTCGAACCCAAGACCCTAAGAACGTAAGGCAGCGTCACTACCACTACGCCATTCGAGTCGTCGTCGTCGTTTATAAAACTGTTGCATAATGAGTGTGTTTTGTAATAGTATCACACGAGTGTTTAAATACCTTATTATGTGCAGTTTTATACAACTTTTTATCTACTTTCAAACATTGAGTTTGAATCTACTAAATAAAAGATCAAAGTTAAAAAATTAAGACATATCGTATAACTTTTTCAACTTTGGTGGTAAAAGGTTGTGAGTAATTTCCGTCGCCGCATCTAAAATAGGTATCGGGCGGAGTCAAATTTCCTTCACATTCACTGGTACAGACACTTTTTAAGCAATAATAGAATAAAACACTAAATTCAAACAAAACGTAAATTAACTTCTTGGTTAACCTGTATCGTAATAGAGAAAAAAATACTTTTTAACACCCTTGCTCGTAAAGCTGATGTAATTCCACCGGTTTTAAATATGTAAAGCGGGTCATAAAAAACGCGTGTGTTACCAAAGAGTTATAGTCCATACAAATTCCATAACAGTATTATTTGCCATTTCAAATATGGAACTGATCCCCGCCGCACGACTTCAGCTAGTGAGCAGCGCGCTGTTGCTATTCAAATTTCGAACTAATCGCCGCGCGGCGCCAGTCAGTAGGCAGCGCTAGCGCGCTGTTAAAATGGCGGGAAAGCAACAGTGTGCATTCACAGATTGAGTTTATTTAAAAAAAAAACTGTTTATTCGGCAATTCAAAAACTTGGCTGCATGCTCTAGCGTCTTTGCCAACATTTTCACGCAGCCACGGCAGAAAATAATCCTCGCGCCATTTTTCTAAAATTTTCTTCTCTTTGGTCATTTTTTGGGGGAATAGTACGGACAATGAAATAGCGTTTCGGGCACAAAAAAGGTGTATTAGATCGATGTTTGGACTGCAAACAACGGACAGCTGTAAATCTTATTTTATAGAACGTAAGATATTGACATTGCCCTCATTATATATCCTGGAAACAGTAATGTTCGTTAAATCTAATTCTAACTTATTTCAGCTTTTGTCTGATGCTATCCCAAGGAATAGACGTGATAATTTCAAACTCTGTGTTCACGGCGCTAAAACAAGTCTTATGCGTAAGAGCATCTTTTGCATGGCTCCGACCATTTATAATAAATTGCCCAAATCATGGAGAACATTAAGTAATCTGCTCTTAAAAGTAAATTGAAGAGTTTTCTAAATAAAAGGGCATATTATAGTATAGCAGAGTTTATGAAGGAAGACAATTTTGATCGTTTTTAGGATGACGATGTTGTATTTATGACATGTTATAGGAATCTTGTAATTTTACTCTCGTTATTTTGGAATGGTTGTAGTTTTGAATTGAAATAATTTTAATTATATTATTGTATTGTATTTATATTTTATTGACTATTTCATTAATTACTAAGTACTTTGACATTTAATGTTATCTAAAAATATGCTTTTTGAATTGTAATTATACCTAATCCTTAATGAATAATGATGATTTAATATGTAATCTTTCCTATTTAAATGTAATGTTGGTATACTCGTAATATTGTCACGGTTTATGCACCATCTCTTCCTACCAATTTGTACGCCACGATATGCGGCTGAACATGTTAGAACTTTTCAGTATAACATTATTATCTTGCATGCAATGTATCATGTACATTGTACACGGTGTACACCATGTTTAAACAAATAAATTTTTACTTTACTTTACTTTACTTTACTTTACTTTGGTGGTACTTGTATTGTGAATGTTTTTTTTTCTGTTTCCTCGCAAATGTGTTAAAAAGCGTCGTACGATATACGTGCGTATTGGTTATAACATGCTCGCTCGGCTCAATTGCGCCCTCGCCTACGGCTCGGGCTGAAATTCCGCCTCGCAAGTTATAACCATTTTAACGCACTAATATCGTAATGTACTAATATAACATTATTTTGTTCGAAAAATAGAATTTTTTGACATGTTTAATCATAATCGCCACGCTTAGCAGGCAGGCGGGATGGCGATCGCAATAGGTACGGTGTTATAAAAGCACAGAGAACCCTGCTGCCCATTCCGTGGTACCTACTTAGTCACCCCTTACGACACCCATGGGAAGATATAGGATGGTGCTTTTCTTTACGTCCGACACCATACAGTCGTATTACACCCATCATTAACTACCTACTAGGTGGTAGTATTCAACTAAGTAGGTATTCCGGTTATATTCGCAGCCGACCCCAATATGTTTGGGACAAGGTTAGTAGGCAAATGATGACGACTCTATCACTCGAGAAAAATTGTAAAATTCAAATAAAGTTTTTTTTTCGAACAATGATTAGTCTCTAAATTCCTGCCGATTACAGTAATAACACGTAGGTACCTAATTTAAAAATCGGCGGGTTAGATACAGACTGTGACGCCACCACCTTAATTTAAAATGTTAATATGGTATTCATATTCGTGTAAGGAGCCGAAGACTCCAGCCTAATATACAAATTAGGTACAATACAAACCCCCGACACCCGACAGCAATGAGCGAACTTACCCATCAGCACAAGGACCACAACTGTTGATAATCTGGATACATTCACTTGCTATAACTAGCTTTGGTGGCAGCCGCTTCAGATCCGAGCATTTCAAACATTTTTGGCACACATTTGCCTGTGTATCGCAGAAGTAACCCTCTGAGCAATGTGCATCTTCTTTGCAGGATAGTGGATGCGAATTTGCGAACAGCAAACACATTACCGAAAAATAGAAGAGCCTGAAATAATGTCCAATGATATCTTTATACTTTGCAAAACGTAGGTAGGCGGAATCTAAGGCGCGGGTCATATACAAGTGGCGTATGGCGGTGGCACGACGCTGGCGAGGTGCGGGCATGGTGCGGCGCCGGTGCCACTTTCTCGCCATCCGCGCACCCGCAGTTAGCAGTGGCATGCACAGGGCGGGAACAAGACAACGAAAATGCGCAACAATTTAAACTTTAAAGACTAAAATGCGCCCACGCCACGCCATTCCGGCGCCACGCCATGGCGCGCCATCACTTCGCCAGCGCCGTGCCACTGCTATACGCCATACGCCACTCGTGTTTGTCCAGAGCCTAGTAGGTAAGGTCGAACAAGCTATTTGGTTTACAGTTTAACGAACAAATTACATTGTTAAGTGTAAATCAAATAGCTTGTTCGACCGTACTACACCACAACTATACTCAAATAGGTACCTACTTAGTTGAGAGACTTCATTTGATTAAAGGTCTATATTACGAAACCCAGAAGGTTACATACAATTTGACTTTGAAACTTTCAAGGCTGGTATAATAATGTATGCGTACCTGCCTACCTATGATGCCTGCAGGTGCAAGTCCATTTTAAGAATTTTAAATTTTGTTCAATAAAATGAATCAAAAAAATTAAAAATTCTTAAAATGGACTTTATTGTAAAAGACCATTTGAGAGTTAAATTTTTGAAACGTGATTCATTTACGGTTCTGCTGGCCATTTTAGACCCCCAGTCCTGCACCTACTAGGAATAGATAAAACTGCTTTCAGACTACGCTATAGTATAAATAGCTGAAGGTATAAAGCTCATATCACAACAATATCGCGCATCATACACTGTATTCTGAACATAGAGGTACGTCGTATCATAAGATTCAGAATGCAGTGTACTTAAGTACACGTGTTATTTTTCAAATGTAAGTAGATCAGTAGTGCGATAAGAGCCAGTTTTAGAGGTATATTTAAAAAATAAATAGCATTCTACCGAAACTGGCGTGTGTAGGTACCTACCTACACACGCCAGTTTCGGTAGAATGCTATTTATTTGTCTATGTGCCGTGTAGGATATACCTATATCCTACACGGCACATAGACATTCCTATCCTAAAAGTAGGTAAGTAATGAATCTTACCGCAGCATTTTAGATGGCATCTTTTCTTGATATGGTTTCGGGTTATTACTGGCTACAGTGGTCAGACACTCGGAAAAGTACAGATAAAATAACATTCACTATTCCACACAACTCACAAGCAAAAATATTACATGTTTTTTTATAAAATCTACATCTAGATCAGGAGAGCGATCTCAAAAATCTTAAGCTAACCTATTCCCGTGACGATAACTACGAAACTGCTGATAAAACAATACATTCTTTGGGAGAGTTCATAACAAGCAAGAACACGTATGGAACAACACATTTCAATCAAGTTAAGACTTGTCGGGAGTTACAGCGGTGATTGTCGTTCACGAACCATTCAAAAAAATGAAAGGTGAACGTCATAACAACGGGACCACGCCAGGTTTTGCGAATATCATGTGAATAGCATATTATAATACAATATTTCTACTATTTCATACTTTCATAGAAAAATTCTACACCCATAAAATTTGTAAATATTCCATACAGAAACTGGTCCCGCCATTCTGATATCAAAATGACGGGACCACTGGAAAAATACACGAAGTGATCTTAAACTGAACACATAACATTTAAATACGAAATAGTACGACTACGTTTGAATCGTTATTATACATTATTAACTGTAATTTCAATAAAAAAGGTATACTAAATTGACATCAGAGCACCTGAAGAAAAAGTATTATTTTATGCCATGAAGTATTTTTATGCGCTTATAACGTTTTTTTGGGCCGCATCCAATTGGTTTAAGATTAGAAATATTTTATACAATTTAATTTATTTCTTAAACTTAAAACTATTTTAATTCGGTTAATTTACAAGTTACAATTAAACACCACAAATTCAATTGCAATGAGAGATTAAATTCGTCCCTAGTCGATGGATAGATGGCGCTGATCTCAGTATTTTACTGCATGGAACAGAACGTCACATAATTTCACTTGGACCTAATGGTTATACTCGGAAGCTTATGCAAACGAAAGTGGCAGTCAACGAGCGTATGTGACGTGACATCGAGTGAGACCCGAGCGGCTATTATTATTTAGCCACAATCTCCTAAAACAAACTAAAGTAAACATTCCAGCTAAGTAAGGGCGCTTTAAATTTAGACCGTGCGACGTCGGTACCACCGCGCATATCGGCGCCGCACGGTCGCCGCGCCGCGCACGGCAGCGGCACGACACGAAAAGTCTAAATTGATAGCGCCCTAATAACTACACAATACGTAATTTTTATTTTTTGGTGTACTATCCGAAATACTGAAAACACATATTTTATAAGTCGATATCTAGAATCGTACAACAAATCCAAATGTGACCCCATAATAACTTTTTTAATCTGTTAAAAACAGGGAAAGAAAAATGTACTGAATTTCATTCATCCTCTAGGGGGAGAATGTGATTTAAATTTGGAATACTTACCGAAATTTATACTGAACTACATCTGTGTTTACACCATTGAGTTTGTATAATAAGCATTATACATCTTTTTGAAAAAAGAATACGCATTTATTATGCAGTTATGATTATTTAATAAAATTACGAAAACCGACGAGATGGCTTTGCTGTTCCGACAAAAAAAATATTAGTCTAGGAATTTGCCGCGTTTTTGTTTTCTTCAGATACATAAACGTTAAGTTTATTTTAATTTAATTTATAAATAAGTTAATGTTCTAAAATACTCAAATCAACTCATCAACAATAAATGTACCAAACCAAAATGTAACTCTCTCTATCAATTATTGGACCAATGTTTCGAATGTTAACTTTTACTTTGAATTGTCATTATTTTTAATAAATGCTTATCTCATATTATTATTGTGTTAATTTTTTCGCAAATGGTACGAAAAGTAGAGTATTTTCCTCGGTGATAAAGCTGTCTCTCGGGTGAACTTAAATCCCTCGCTACACTCAGGACTCGTCTTGAATCCCTCGCTTCGCTCGTGATTTAAGTTTTTGACACCCTCGCTACGCTCGGGAGTAAACCTCGAGTCCTTCGTTACGCTCGCGAATTAAATCGTCACCTGCGACAAGACACTGCTTTATCCCCTTGCTTAATAATCTACTATTTCTCCTCTTGAAGAACTATCCATCGATGTACGATTCAAGACCACAGCTGGTCATGAGGACCAAACCGCCCGAACCCCTTTGTACTTAATATTTCTGCATGGTAGGTAGGTTCCTGTTGATCAGTCCACAATCTATGGCGACGAGTTTGGCCTTGTCAGTAGCGCCCGTGGGATTCTCCAGATGGGGGGGGGACAAGACAGTCAATGGGGTTAATTTCAAATCCAAGATTACCGCCACCACAAATATGGTGTTTTTTTTTTCAGGACTTCCTCAATATGATTATCAAATGAAAGAGAGCTAAACACCCGTAAACCGCATTAAGGAACTTAGTTCCTAAAAAATTACCATAAAATTATGACCTTATGTGTTAAATTTTTAATGTTCAACATTAAATTAGAGGTGTCTTCCCTCTTCAGATGAAGAGAGCTGAACTAATTTAGATAAATTAGCTGAAGCTTGATGTAGTAGAATAGTGTGAATTTGAAAAGTCCTCTCTATTTCTCCAGGATCTCATCATCAGATCCTGACTTGGTGATTATGGGACCACCCTTTCGACCAAAAAATATGTATATAATCCAAATCGGGCCAGCCCTCTTCGAGTAATCGGGAAACATACTTAAAAAAATAAAAGGTTCTGACGAATTGAAAACCTCCTCCTTTTTAATTAGGGTTTCGTAGTCAACTAGGAACCCTTGTAGTTTCGCCATGTCTGTCTGTCCGTCTGTCCGTCCTCGCTTAATCTCTGTGACCTTAGAAAGCTGAAATTTGGTACCAATATGTGTATCAATCACGCCGACAAAGTGGTAAGATAAAAATTTGAAAAAAAAATGTTTTATTAGGGTAGCCCCCCTATATGTAAAGTGGTGACGTGTGATATTTTGTTGGAAAGGAATAGGGGTTCACAAAAATCATTTTTTGATAATGTCAATAATTTCGGAAATAATCGCTCCATTTCGTTTACATATTTTATTATCCTGAACGTATCTTTTTTCAAACAAAAACTGGTTGTCTGTAAAGTCGGTTTACTGACGATAGTTGAACGTGACAACGTCTTAAGAAAATACTGATGGAATGGTAGCATTTTTTGACACCACATTCACTTTTCACTGCACTTGATACTCGATCAAAACATGTAAATGTACTATAATATAGCAGCTGTCCACGCAGATGCATCGCTCACTCAAGTAGGAGAGAGACGGATGTCGAACGCTGCCGAACGCAAAAGCCGATTGTGCTTCTTTGTCACTCGTTCCGCGCTCTCGCTTGCACTTCAAGCCTTACATGGAACGCCTCAGAGCGATCAGCGAGGTAACGCCGCATGAGGTAACGCCGCATGAGTCATGTTTTTTCGTGCGTGCAGCCGGCTCTATCGAATTATAAGACGTTGTTGTAAAATCGGATTGGATTGAACACTTATTGTGACGGACGGGAAACTACGGAACCCTACACTGAGCGTGGCCAGACATGCTCTTGGCCAGTTTTTTAAAGTCGGCTTGCCGTCGCTGTCATTCCGGTGTGACTCGGCCCTAATGAAACAGTAAAGGGCTTATTACATTACACGATTTGTCGGGCACGATTTGTAGGGAAAGGGAAGTGTAATAAGAAATCGGGAGTCAGGGTCCCTAAGTACTCATTCACGTTGACTCGCGGGCGCGGTGGCGAGCGCGGTCACGAAATATCAAACATATTGCGTAATATCCAAGTGATCACTTACACAACGCACGTGCGGTCTAAGTAGCGGGCAAGCTACCGACTGGCGCGCGCGGCAGGCTCGCGGCAATATCAAACGCGTGAGAAGTTTGTGTATGTTCACGTCGAACTAGCGGCGGAGCGCGCGATTCACTCGCGACGTCAGGTAAGTTCAACCAGTATGAACTTGTCGCTAGAAATGGACTCGCGCAAACGCCTGTCGGCCAATGTGAACACGGACTTGGCACGTCTCCGCGCACGCACCAGCTGCCGCGCCCGCGCGTTCCTACGTGAACAAGTATTTAATCGGGTGGTCAAGTGGTGCCGACCGCCCTGCTTCCCCACCGCGCTGGGAGCTCAGTTGCTTGGCCGCAAGCGCAAGCAAGCAAGGGTACACGATCGGCATGACCCGACAAATCGTGTAATGTAATAAGCCCTTATAGCCTGAAACTGCGTTATGCGGACGCCGGCGCGGTACCATACAAAAGTGCACCGGCGCGGGTGCACTTTTTTCAAGTCGTTCGTCGTTTTGCTACGTAATAATATATTAACGTTACAGTAGTGCTAATTTTCAAATTGGGTTGTAAAAATGATCCGTCTAATTTGTATCTGTGCTTCCTGCATTGAGTAAATCCATGAAACAAACATGATGGACCAAACGTTGTGTCCCTTCAACGCAATATAATATTCTGGATAGCCAACAGTTTGGTTTCACGAAGGGTAGGTCGACATCAGACGCGGGAGTAAAACTCATTCACATTTTAGAATCCCTGCCAGGGCGCCGGGTCGGGGCGGGGGTAGGGGGGGGGGCAGGCTGTGGGCCGCTAAGCCCCCCAACTTGTAGCATCCATTACATTGTTTTGTAAGGTTAAATGAGCTTAGAGTACTTTTAACGAATCCAACTCTGGCTCGCGTTTGCCTGTTCGCAAAATGGTCGATGCCTACGATTTAACTTTTGAGCATATTTAAATTTTATGCGTGTGCTCCCTTTGAGCAAATTGTCATTTTTAAATTTAAGTCATTAATTATCCACAAGTCAATAAATGAAAACACATTTTAATATTTATATACAACTTTATTCACAAGAGATTAAAATCTCATTTACCTCATTAATGAATAGTGAAACAGTTCATTAGTGCTTCAACATTAACAAATAACAAGAGTTTGTGTAACTTAAATAAGTGCTTCACAGCCTTTAGTTACCATCTCTTAAGTAATGAACATAATATTTGATGTAGGGAAAGGCTCAATAAGGATGATTCTTGACTAAAAAAATATGATTCTGTTTAGTTCGTCAGTTAGGTTTTCGAAAAATATTAGATACAATTTCAAATTAATAAAAATTGACGAAGATAAAGCTATGAGTGGTGGCTCGTGACGTCACTTTCTGGTAAAAATGTACTCAAATGTGACATCACATGAGTTTTGGATGCACTGTATCATCTTCATTATGTATTTATGTTATACTTGTTTATTTATTTATCTATCTGACGGACTAATTCGATTTTTTTGTCTTCCCTATTTACACCGCGGCGGAATGGAATGGAATGGAAGCGTCAGTTTCGTCGCATCACACGAAAAGACTTGAGAAGGCGTGCGAATGCTCGAGAATTGTTGCGCATTCCAGCGAACTCTTGCGACTGCTTTTTGAAGAACGTTCAGTTGTTTGGCACCACACTTCTGTGACCGACCGGACCAACTCTCCGGCCGCGCCACTTCCAGCGGATTTCACTTCCAGCACCGACAGGGGAATTCTCGAGAATGCGCGAGAATTCCCCGAAAGACGCGTGACCTTATTTTGGCTCGTATATAGTTTGTATGTTATACAATTGACATAAAGTTCATTATGCTATGTACAATTTCGTTGCAAAAAGTTGCTTCCATTCAATTCCGTGGCGGTGTAAATTGAGCCAAAGTACCTGGCAGTGAGTTACAGCGAGTATTTGATATTGATAAGTTTTATAACCGAAAATAAAAAGTTTCATTCAAAATAGAAATGATACAATAACATTAGGACGCCAACATCATGTGGAGACAATCAACATTACATTAAAAATCAGCAGCCGAATTATATTTTGAGTTTAAAAGCATTATATTACGTTACAATGTTAAAAATATCGAACTCAAATCCTTATTTTTCTTATCTTTTTCTTTTATATGACATGTTTAATGTGGGGACAATCAACATAACATTAAAAATCAGCAGCCAAATTATATTTTGATTTTAAAAGGATTATATCATTTTACAGTGTTAAAAATATCAAAACCTTATTTTTCTTATCTTTTTCTTTTGTATGACATGTCTACATATTTGAATGGTTATATTTCTCATTCATTATGTTGACATTCTTTTATTGTAGTATTTTTATTAATTTAATTTGATAGGGTATTTTTTTTGGTTTATTTTGTTCATTTAACTTTTTTTTATGTAACCCCTTAGACACAATGTAAATAGTTATTGAATAAATTATATGAAATATCACACGCATAATAATAACATATTGTTAGAATAAAAAACATGCAAAACAAAGAACCAAAATAATTATATGAAGTTGGATAATTATGTCATTAAAGACGCGACGTTATCATAGATTGGGTATCGCTTTACCACCAATACTTAAGTGTTGGTTTTGAATAAATTCTAAATAAAATATATTTAGTTACGATAAAACAAACTGAGCTATGATTGCTTAGTGTGGCACTAGGTGGCGCTGTGTGTTAATGTCCAGCGATATTTATTTATTTATTTTATTTATTTATGATATCAACAAGCAAAAACAACTTTTGCGAGTATTTTTTATTTATTTCAACCTTACCTAATTTTGACATTTGCATGTATAAACCTGACTTTTGCATAACTATATTTTAAAGATATATTTTGATACATATCGTACTTATTGTCGTTGTAATTAAATCGGGATTTTTTAAGTTTATTTTTACATGACTGAAAAGCAGTTAATAGTTGTTGCATGCTTCTTCCAGATATAAAAAATATTCTGAAATGTATTAGTATCGCCCTTTGATCGGACCTTATATGTATTAAAAGCAATTTTACATAGAGCAATTTAATTGCCTGTTTGGAAGATCTGTATTTATTGCTTCAACTTTACTGATGCAATAGACAAGTCACTTGCATCGTGTAAATGGGCATTTACAATTAATATATTACACTAAATTATCACAATTCATAACTTTTCATACAAGAAAGGCCCTCCGTGTAAACTATTACTTCAAATATTTACATACCAAAACAAATTGACAATGAACCATATCATAATAGAGATAAAACTTATTTTTGTCAGGACCTTATAACATTGCGCTTGACTTTCTAACGAAAGGAACATATTTTCAATAGTATAAGAATACATTGCTATAATACAATTATTGTCTATATGGATTAGGAAAATATTTTTTATCTTATCTTAAGCCTTAAAAGGGTTAATGAAGATATTATGCGAAATGAATAAATCCATGAAACATTTACTAAATGGTTCAGTAGTTGAGCCAGTGGTATCAGCACTTTCAACTCAATACGGTTTTTTCTCTAAAATGCCAAACTAATCCACTATTAAAATAATTACTATTAACTAAATAGCACATCTGAATCATACTAAGACTTACAAGTCTGGTTTCTTAAACGACTTATATAGTAGTGTAAACGATCCAAATATTTTTCTAAATTAATATTACTTGAGCAATCAAGTATCAAATAATGTCTTTTCTCTCTCTCGATCGTTTAAGCTACCGACTTTCAACCTTAAACTTAGACATTAAGACATATTTCACTATGTTACTGAGATCACGAATTGATCGCACAGATCTCTCACATGAGTTCACATGACTGGTGTATGCACAGGGATAAACGTACATAAAACTACATCACAGTAAAATTGGGAAACATCTTGATAAGACATCTTATTTGCATCAATCTAGAACTGACGTTAACCTAAATAATGTTTTTTTACCAATTTTCAGAACATTTTTTTTTACTTTTTACAAATTATAACATTTACAATTTAAAGGAATAGTGACTGGTTCTATAGAGCAAATTGAAGTAGGCTCTATGTAATGCAACACGTGGTCATTTCTCGTTACATAACGTTAACTTAGTAAGCGTAGTCGAGTATTCTGGCGGAGGCGGAGTAATTTCATTTGTTGGTGTTGATCTGCACCACGTTTGTGATCTGTGTGATGAAGCTAGTGTAGGGATTCCCTCCTTGGCTGGGCGACGGCGGCCGCTGGAAACTACTGTTACTGCTGTCACCACAGTTGCTCTCCCGGGAGTCCTAACATAACAAAATAAAAAACATAGGTCAGCAGGTCTACGTAAGTAAACATGTACAGATCTCCTAAGAAAAATATGCGCTTTGGTAATTATCGTCTCGTAAGAACGCGCGCTGGTGAGTTTAAGTATAGAGCTGTACTTGCCTATTTTGTTTTATCATGGCAAATAATAGATAGCTACTCGGTGTAACAAATGTTGAGCTGTGACCTGGCCTGGAGTCTCGACAAAGATAATGCTAAACTTTCGGTTGCTAATTACTAACGAATAAATTCGGTTGCAATAATGATGCTTGCCAGTAATGAAAGTCTTTACATCCCAGACGCGTTTCTCGTAAGCAAAATTATTGCAACCAAGTTTATTCTTTAGTATGCAGCGATCCAAAAAGTTATCGAATTTGTCGTTATCTCTGTCGACACGTGTAGTTAACTCAACAGAGAGCAACCTTCATACAAATGATAGTAAACACCGCGGCAGTATAAGCTTTGCGCTAAATTCGGGTTAAATCAACAAAGCTTTTCTAGTTTAACCGTACCTTTGATTTATTTTTTCAGAAAACTATCGATAAATACTGGCAAGTAATATAATGCACTAAGTTAGAGCACATACCTGTCGTACACACGGTCTCTTGGCGGGGGTGTGTTCGACGAGCGAGGTATCTCTGGCGGCCGCCAGGAGCGCTGGCAGCGCCGCGGCCGCGCCTTCAGACTCGTTCGCGTTGTTGTCATTCACCACACTGCGCAACAAATGGTTTCACAGTTAGGCCACATAATCGAGGTCTTTAGCTATATCTAATCATTAAATCTTTCTTTTTTAAATCTTTTTATTTTAGTTTTTATCTTTGTAAGCTCTATTTTTTTTGCACCCCGCCTCGGATAAATTAGTTTTTCTTTGCAAAACTAAAGGGTAAAAACACACTTTATTTTAACTGTTAGCGGCGGAGAACTTTAATTTGAAATAAAACGCAGAGAAATAGTTTTCATATCCATGAAACTGGCTTTATTTTAGACCCAATCCATAGGCCAAAATGTGAAGAATGCACATTTCCATGATTTTTCACTTTAGTGCCCAAGGAACGTTTCCTTTCATACCACCATGGCAAACAAACATTAATGGCATAAAATTATCAGTCAAACAAAGCAATACAATAGGGTTGTTAACTGAAAAAATCTAATAAGTCCTTCAATTAGATTATCAAAAAATATTTGACCCGTATTTTTTCTTTTGTCACATAAACCAAAATTGACGAAGATACGACGCTTTTAAAATTCCCAATACGTCACTGTTCGGTATCACTCTTAGTGAGTTCTGACGTCACGAGCCCCCACTTCCGAGTTTTAATGCGTTTTATCTTTGTCAATATTCGTTCATTTACAAAAACAAAAAATACGTGTCCATTACTCGTATTTTCCAATACTCTAAATGACGGACTAAATAGATTTCCAATTTATGAAGGTGGAAACTAGCCTATTACAAGGCTATTAAAACTTTCTGTGTTTTGTTTCAATTTTAAGTTCTCCGCCTCTACAAATGTCGTTTTCCTGTACGTAGCTATCGACTTAATTAATTAAGCTACATGGAAAAGCGAGCGGAGCGAGTTCGACCATTCTAGTATCCAGCGGACTGCAGTCCTGCCTGGGATAAATTAGGTTTCTTTTGACAGTTACAGGAACTTGGGGATAACGTTAAGCCCTACAGATAACGTTAATAATGAAAAACAAACCTTCAATAATTCCCTGCCCGCACCTCTCTACGCCCTTGCTAGTGATAGCACCAAACTTGTTGTTAGGTTCTGGTCCGATTAATTATAAAGGGTGTAAAACACCTCTTCACGAAGCCCAAAGGCACTTGTTCTCCCCATCATCGCGATAATTTTTTTGTTCTACACCATACCTGGGAACCTTCTAGTTACGGAGATATGGGGGGTCAAAGATTCAAGTTTTTTTTGTAAGTTTTTGACTTTTAACACCTCCACGACCCCCGTACTATTCAATCCACCCATCAGCACAATGTTTTAAGTGCGTTACATCGAGTTATACCACAAAACATGATTTATAACCTCAAAAAAAAAGTTATTTTCCAGCAATATTTTTTGCGTAAACTTACTTAGTTTGATGTACAGAATGCTTAGCTAACGGCTTTGTGATGAGGTGGTTTACACCCTGTAGATTGTCCGACCGACAAATTATGCGTTATATTGTAAGCAGTGTGTTCAGTTGAAAATATTTCGAGAGTTTACAATATCGCTAGAGAGATTACAGTCTAACGTGTTTGACAAAATTTACGGTGACATATCCACCATCTAACAGAAAAGTCCCTACTTTGTAAACTAAATGATGCATACTTGGCATTAACATCTCCGTTGCTGATCGTTCCGGGCATCCACGGGCTCGGCATTGTTTCCTCGTCATGGTCGATCGGCAGGGTCATGCTCTCCGTGTACTCAGGCACTGGAGACTCGACACTACGATGAAAATAACACAAAAAATTAAACTGTTTGTCAAAAATAAAACGAACGATGACAACACTACTGAGCTATAAAAATAAATTAGAAAAGAAAGCCAGTGAGCATGTGCAGGAATAATGTCTGATAATATTGATAATAGGTAAATTATCACTATTATCTATAGTATCAAGGACAAGACACCCGGCAGAATCTGTGTGTGTGTGTGTGTGTGTGTGATCGACGTAATTTTAGCAGATATAGAAGCTTGAGTGAGACGCCTTATCGTAAGGCTCCCTCAGACATCCTGTGGCCTCATCGATGAATCATATGCTTTGAAAAAGACAATGAAACTGCGCAAAAACCCAGAAGCGTTTGACTAATTTGTCCAGGTTTTACGACTCAACCTCATGTGCAAAGATATGGCATCACGTTAGCTAAGACATCACCCGGGACTTTACGTACGCTTATGAGTGTGGACGTAACACTAGATTTCAGGCCACACCACAGATAATAAATTACCAACATTATTTACATGATTAAGATAACCCGAGAGGAATATATTGGTAAAGGATTAGCATATAGCATAACAATAAGAGGTACAGAACTCTGTGCAAACTATAAGGAATAAAAGCATACTTATTATATTTTGAAGAAAACCTTATCAAAAACCGAAAAAAGACACCGATAAAATTCCAAACCTTCAGAAAATGTGCAAAAAAGATAACTTTAGAACCAAGAGTGAAATATTGAAGACTGACCTTTAATAAGTTCACTCCTTGCAAGACCTGGCGTGCAGATATTAATATAAATAAACATATATTTGTTAAAATTATTCCGTTATTCGTCAAAGGAAGATAACAGGTAATATCTTTCCCCAAGCATTTTTTTTACGTGTCGATTTGTCGAACAAAGAGATTTTAAATTCTTACACAATATTTTATTATTTCTCTAACAAACATCTTCTAGGGTTTGTTTCCCAGAGTCTGGAAAGCTAGCATAAATGAACGTTGGTAAATTAACAAGATTATTTAACCAGCATTTTTCCGATTTATAGCTACCACAGCTGTCAGAACAGCCCTGCTAGAATGATTGTCATGTCAACATACCTGGGTGGTTCCGTTACATCATATCTGGGACGATTGTAGACTCGTGCAGCTTGGTTGCCTGCCGACTGCCGCGTGCCTTGCGGCCGAGATAGCGGCGGTTTGATGAACTGCTCCGCTGTTAACAAAACATAAAACTAATTTGTAGTTATTCATCAGCATTACTGTACGATGTTCGAGACTAAATAAATATTTTTAAGCACATGATCAAAAGTTATTTTCAGTTTATATTAATTGGAAACAAAGTTATCAAGCCATTTTTTCGGTAACATGTTCTTGTGTTGCGTGAAACATGTTTATGGAATTTTACAATATTATTAGCAACATGGCGTGTTGTTTTGTTGCTAGCAAAATGCTTGTATGCTCTGTCTTCGTGCAAACAAAAGACGAGCAACATTGTTCCCAGCTGGCGGCACCATTTGATGTTGCGGGCAACAAAATATTGCGCAATTGTTGCTCGGTATTGTTTCCACTGAATATCACTATAAATGACCCAGATTCATAATGATTGTTTTGGTCTATGCATAACGCATACAATTAATCAAAGATAGGCATTCCAATGTTTATTACATAAGTCTGCAGTCCCGTTTTAAACTTATAGGTGAAAAGCCTGAAGGATTTAATCATAAAATCATCAGCTTTTAGCAAAGCATTAATGATGTATCATCTGTACAACATATCGGCCCGGTATCGATACCTACTGTTGAGTATGGGGGCTCCCCAGTACCGGTTCACGTTTCATAAACGAGTTCATGTTTGAGTTGATGATGCTATGTGCCGAATGTACAATTATTGTAGAAGGACTACCTATTTCCTTTATATGGCAATCTCTAAATGACGTCAATGCATGTAACAAAAGAATGCTAAAATATAAGAACCTTCAGTCGAGTCAAAGCACTTGCGACTTATCGATATTGAAACGCATGATATTACCTTGACACTGATTCAGAATGTTTTCATGAAGAAGTTTAATGAAAGTGAATATGATCAATTAGGGTCACCCATCGATAAATTGGCTAAGTACCGAGAATAATAGAGTACCTACAATAAGCGTCGACCACTTTGTTATTTTTTTTTTATAGATAAGCTCTCTTCATTTCGATATGACGTCATTTACGATGTCGCAATGCATCGTACGATGTGACGTATGTTCCTATGGTCAAGGTTCTCATAGTAGGCCGACTTTACATCCTTTTGGCTATCAGACAGTTCGGCCTTGTAAGTATTTACCTATACATATGTATATATATTGGAATGAACAATCTAAAGATAAATATTAACGTTGTGTATAGAAGCCGATTTTTAAGGAATCATCGTCTGCCTATCCTTTTTCAAACTAAGTTGGGGTCGGCTACCAATCAAACTGGATGCAGCTGAATCCCACTATGTTACGTGGCGAGACTGCCTATCTGACCTTCACAACCACGGAGTAAATACAAAGTTTACAAATACTTTTACAAATACTTTGTATTAACTGCGTGTTCACAACCGATACCCCTGGGTAAGACTGGTTGTCAGACTTTCGCGCCACTAGTCAGTGGCGGGTGACCTGTTACGACTGTCAAAGATCTAGAAATGACAGACGGGACCATTTTCAGTTGCAATGGAATTTGATCATTGAGCATATGACATTGAGTTTTTGTTCTGAAAACTTATAAATTAATATATACGTTTATTTCTCATCACAAACGTTATATTGAACATGAACTACATAATCTAACAACGCAGGGTAAACATTTGTGAGAGACTGGTGCCCGATATAGGTATACAATCAATACCCGTGTTACGGGTAAATTGTCTGTGAGTTTTAGTTGTATCGTTAAAGACTTGTTTGCAACTCACTATAATTCCCTTACCTTCATCATAGGTAGTTGGTTCCACATCCGAGAAGGCTCCAGAATGTTGATATGGAGTTGCTGGCGGCAGTGGGTTGTATGGCGGGGGAGGTTCAGGAGCCGTCGCCGTGGTAATGCAAGCCGTCACTGTGCTCGACGGGTTCGAACCTGAATCAACATAATATGGGTTTAACAAATGCAGGGTCTTTGTGTTCATGGTTTTAGCAGATTAGCCTATTGTTACGGCTTTTGCGATATTAACAAAACCTTAAGCTGCTAGAGAATTATAAAATGTAATAGCCTGACTGGAACACGGGTGGTAATAAAACATAATAAATATCGCTAGACATTAACACACAGCGCCATCTAGTGCCACACTAAGCAAAGCTTGTGTTGTGCACACCAGATCGTTGATATACTACAGATATATTTTTTTGTTAGTAAATACATACTTATTATACCTATAAACATCCATGACTCTGAAACAATGTCCATGCTCATCACACAAACATTTGCTCCTACTGGGATTCGAACCCAGGACCCTAAGAACTTAAGGCAGCCTCACTCACCCATTCGGGTCGTCAAATAACCCTGCTGCCTACTGCTACCTGCTTAGCTTATTGTGGATTGCCTGACAAACAATGAAAATGCATGCTATTGTAAACAGGTGCCTCTTTTCGACAGCTACTCCACTTACGAGTATCGACTATCGATTGCACAAAATGGGCTTCATTCACAACGCATTTTGTAAATATTATCTATAAAATATGATGTCACAACGACCATTCAGTTCACGTGTTCATTTGCTGTGCAAATTATAAAGGACTAATTTCTGCCCGCGGATTGGCTCATGTGAATGTTAGCAATTATTCCAAGGGATCGTTTACCGATACCGGGATAAAAAATATCCTATGTTCTAACCCTGATAATGGTCTACCAGTATCCGTACAACCGTTAAAGCTTAATGAGGTGACAGATAGAGAGGCGAGTAGATTCAACTTTCATGGGGTTATGTTTAAAAGTTACAATAAAATCCCTCCCCACATTCTTCAACTGAATGAGACGAAATTTAAATCTTGTATAAAACGCACACTATGTAGGCGAGCATATTATAAGTTGGCGGATTATATTGATGATAAAATGCTTGGCTCAATGCTGGTCCTGCTCCACAACCATAGGAGCAAACTAATTGATTGCCAGTATTGTGGAAGCTGCAGATGATTGTAAAAAGATCCTTGCATTGTATAGATTCCATCTTAGTATTATATAATTGCATAGCACAAGTGTGTGTACTATGTACTGTAAAGCCACCATTTACATCTAGTTATTTTATTTTTGACTTGAATATGCCTTGGCGGCTGAGAGAATGTCATGCTCACTCAAATGTCTCGGTGATGGTGGCGGGTGTGTCGGGTCATTTAGTTCCCTTCAATATGGTTGAGTTGAATGGTGCTGATACATGCGTCATGCTCGTGAACGGGCGCTGTCAGTTGAGACTGGTCATCTCTTAGCTGCCACGGTTAATTTTAATTCTTTTATTTATATATTGTTGATTTAATCTTTTCTCTGGACGCTCTTAATGTGCACGTCTTTCTACATCGATCTCACATAATATATATATATAATCACAACATGAATGATGTAACCAAGATTTTGTAACAATATTTTGATTTAAAAGAGTGTCCATGGAGTTTCTTGCCCGTTCTTCTCCATAGAGATCTACGCTAGGGAATGGGCAGCTACAGTACTTTCGCAAGTTATTATGCCTTGTGTCATTGACTGTAGCTTTGATTTTTCTTTGTATTTTTGATATTCAAAAGTGCCGTAATGGCCTAATTGAAATAAATGCTTTGAGTTTCAGTTTGACACGACAAGGCCTACTTACAATATTAAAGTATGGATACTGATGGTATATGAGCGGCTTTGATGTCATCCCTATTCAGGGTAAGGAACAAGAAAATGTACATTACCGAATGTGAACAAACTAAACACTGTCTTAGTCACACCCTCTTAGAACACGGGCGTGTAGATTGTGATTGTACGGAGATATACGGGTCACTTACCAACATTCTTAAAGATCTCAGGATTGCGTAGTAGGTACACGATGATGCCGAAGACTATTACTGCGAACAGCAACACCACGCTGACGATTAGCCAGACGTAAGACTGCGTTCCCTCTCGCGGCGAGGGGTCGGGCTTCACGCACTCCGCGTTCACGTCATCGCTGCGAAGGTCCACCACCAGACTGCGGACAAAAACACACATTTTTAACGTTTCATATTTCAACTTCAGTTAGGTTACAGTTTAAAGTAGCAACATGAACAGTTTTTAACTCCATTACTGAAATAAATAATTTTAAAACTCAGTTTAAAAACGGACGAAACTTATTTTTTTTTCTAACTTCCCGAAATTCAAATAGCAACTTGTCATAGAAACAGAATTAGTTACTGAACCGGCCCTGCAATCATCTTGCAATGTCCTAGACGGAGAAATCTGTTTATTTTTAGATCGGATATAAACAAGTATGAAACCAGCGTGAAAACGCGCATCTCAAAAGATTCATGGGCCTTTCCAAAGGCAAAGGTTTAAAGAAAGGCCAACGCAACGCGAGTTGCGACCGACGGTTTTTTTTTAGGATGGGAAATCATAAAATGACTGCTCCCACTCTGGGCGGAGCGGGAGGGAGTGTCAGACTCTTACTGACTAAAACCCATCCATGTTCCTTCCTCGCCCTTTATGTTCCGGGGCCGCGGTATCTCTTTCGAACAGGCCTGCAACATGATAAAATTCCCTTAGGTTCTTTATAGTCAGATATTTTATTTATTTGTTTAATTAAATTAATACACTACTTACCTATCTTTACATAGTATAAAACAAAGTCACTCCCGCTGTATGTACGCTTGGATCTTTTCGCAGTTTTCAGCAATGGATGAGTATTTCAAGGTTTACTTTGCATGTATTTGATACAATGCACCCGTGCGAAGGACCGTATTATAAAGTCCAGGGTGTGAAGTTCTTCATCCCCCATAGAAGAAAGGGAGGGACCTCCAACCAATCGGGTGTTGTGTCTGGCGAGGTTCTGCCCTACAGCTGTTGTTGTCGGGTTGCTATGTTACTACCTATTTCTACATTCTATAGTCTGCGCCACGAGAAGCTACAGCTAGGTAGATACAATAGTTTCGTTAATAACAACGATATGGCCAGTTACGAGTACAAGCTTTCACAAATCTATACTAATATTATAAAGCAGAAGAGTTTGTTTGTTTGTTTGGTTGAACGCGCTAATCTCAGGATCTACTGGTTTGAATTGAAAAAATATTTTTGTGTTAGATAGTCCATAATTATATCGAGGAAGGCTATAGGCTATATAACATCACGCTACGACCATTAGGAGCGGAGCAGAAATGAAAAATGTTGCAAAAACGGGGATTTTTTTCCTTTCGTTTTTCTCTCTTATGTGACGCAGATGTGCGTGGGTCAGCTAGTAGCTTTGTAATAGTTAAAAAAGAAACAGAAATAATCAAACTAAAAGACAGTGGTAAGGAAGAATTTGTACACAAATAAACGTAAAAAAAGAACACAAATTGACATCTTTAAACATTATGGGTTATCGAAGAAGTGGCTGCAGAGGGCCAATTTTAGTAAACAAAGAATTTATACCAAGATATGTAGCGACAATAGGCTTGTTTACTGAAAAAATCTAATTAGTCCGTCACTTTGATTATCAAAAAATATTTCACCCGTATTTTTTCTTTTGGTATACATAAATCAAAATTGACGAAGAGATACGACGCTTTTAAAATTCTCAAAACGTCACTGTTTAGTATTATTTTTAGTGAGAACTGACGTCAAGAGCCCCCACTCCCAAGTATTGATGCGTTTTATCTTTGTCAATATTCGTTGATTTACAATAAAAAACGTGTCCATTATTTTCCCATACTCTAACTGACGGACTAAATAGATTTGCAATTTATTGATGGTGGAAACTAGCCTATTCAATCAACAATAAATACTCCCAAATTCAGTCAACTCAAATTATCATACGTGTAATACGAAACTAACGAACAATTTCACTTGGTCGGGTTATAATTTGGCGATATAAAGCGCGGTCGTCTAGAGCAACGTTTCCCAAAGTGGGTGATAACGCCCCTTGTGGGCGCTGCAGGCCTAAAGGGGGGCAGTAAGAGACCCAGAAAAAAAAGGGGGCGTTAGAGGGCTTAGGGGGCGATTTGTAATTTCATCTGGGAGAACTCTTAGACACCGGCTGAGCTCTCGATTCTCGACTACAACTTTTGAACATTAACTAATATTAATTAGGAGACTGCTCAAACTAACTCGGTTCAATATTTCTCCCCGTGTAGTTCATAATATATCTGTCCTGTTTTATTGAATAAATAAAGGCAAAATGATTAAATAAAAAATAATATATTTTAAATTAATAATTTAAAGTAAACCTATAATAGCTAGCTAAGCTAAGATAACAGTTGTTAGTTTTTAGCAGCTATTATTTTTTAATTTAATTTATTTTTTTTTTTTTAGATTTTTAAGGAATTTTAATTTAAATAGAAAAGGGGGCGCTAAAAATAATTTATTCTCAAAGTGGGCAGTAGACAAAATAAGTTTGGGAACCTCTGGTCTAGAGTGTGGTACAAGAGCTCATCTGACATCATGGAACGTAAACATTTGGGGCGCCATTTTGAAGTAAGTTCACACTGACTCTGACGCTGTCATTTTTGTATTTGATCAAAAGTTGCGAATTCAAATGCGTGTTTACAAAATTTATAACTTCTCGGTGGGGACTATAGAATCCTCTAGCGATAATTAAACCAACACTTGTCTACCGTTGACTATAGTTTAGAGCCACGTTTTGATGTCTTGAGGAACGTTCAGATTAAGGATGCTCGATACCTTGCGTTTGTATCGATACTTGGATCGATCCGGATCGTAATTAAACGATATGATTCTAATGGTTAATTATAATTTTTATCGAATCGTATCTTGTACGTATTGTACTCAAAATGCCGACAAGAATTAAGCAGTAAACTCATAATCCTTAACAATAATGATTCGAAGTTCAAAGATGCAGTATCTGTCAACAGGCGCCGCCGCTGCAGCCTGCAGGATATTATTGACATACTTAAACATTTTGAATACCTTAGTAAATAAACAAATATAATGTTTCAGTTTTTCAGAAAGCGGCAAACTTTTTTCACACAAACAAAGAGTAGGATAGATAAAATGGAATTGCACAATCATTTAGCTTATTACATGCAACATTTATTTCAGTGTCCTATGCATACATGATTTTCCTCATTTTGTTTATGATTTAGATAATAAATGTTTCATGTGTCCACTTTAAACATCAGTTTGTTATCAATCCGTACGCATGTTTACACAGTAGGAAGTAGTATGTAGTCGTCAGTTGGTCAGCTAATTAGCGTGACGCATCTAACAGGCAACAAATTATCACATAGTCACCGGGAACTTCAGGCTTCTTATAAGTTAAGACATAGCAGAATTTAGCAGATGACTAACATTAATGCCCTAAATATAATTACGACCCTGCATCATGGACATATGGATGTTTTACAGAGATTTAAGTTATTATCAAATCATCACACAGAAACGAGTCCAGTATGACAGATTTTTCTTTTACAGTCCGAACCGTCGACAGCAGCAATCGATTGAATGATATGGACTGAGACACAATCAGTTATAATACATATTAAGTACAATGTTCGATACTTACTCATTGATACAAGCTCCACATTCAGCCACGGATTTGATGCAAGTATTGATCGCCAGCGGAGGCTCACGCTTGAGGTCTTCGCAAGAGAGGCATTCTCTACAGATGTGGGCATCTGTCTCGCAGTAGTAGCCGTCGTGGCACTGCGCGTCCTCCTTGCACGACACCGGCTGCGCTTGCGCCGGCATGCATAGCGCCGCCACACATAGAACCACCACGCTGAAACAATAAAAACAGCAAGTAGGTACCTATTGGAATTCTGTTTAGGAAGGACAACTGGAAAGTCAGGTTGATGAATAGAATAAGTATCAATTTTACAAAATAGTGGTCGGTAATAGATTTTGATTTAAATGTAAGATGGCCCTGAAAAGCTTTCAATAGATTTTAGCTAAGTAGGTAGGTTCAAATTCTGCATGATATTAGTGAACTTTAGCCGTTTTTTCTTGACTTTCAACAAATAAATACCGCTAACCAATTTACTTTCTCATTAGTTTCGGTTTTGTGGGTTTTGAGTCAGTTTTTCAAAATATCACAAACTATTATTTACAAACACCGCACGACCACAAAAGTCGGCTTTACCTATGTTTAAACGGCTGACGAATAAACAATCCAATATACCTACCTACCCGTTCCATTCATTCAAATTCTAGATGATTCGTATTCTGCGTAGTACCTAAGTAGGTACATAAAATCAAAACCGTGAGACTTAATTCCCAGAATCATCATTTTAGTCGTTGTCATTACTACTGTATGCCAATAAAGTAAAATAAATTCAATATTTTGATGACATATTCCGGTTACTATACATTGTAAGCTTAGGAGTATGACGAGGTTCTCCCAAGAGTGTAATACCACAAATTACAACAAGTTTCTTCAATGTGTCAACTGATACCTACTTATCATTTTGTTTGTTAAGTAGGTATGCCTTTTATGGTTGAGACAATAAAATTATGCAACTTGAGAGTATTCACCCTAAGCAGCATATGACTAACTGATTAGTTATTAAGTAGTACTTGTTAGATAACTGATTAACATCACCTGAATAAATAAATAAACTCAGGGAAATAGAACAGGACGCAGAATTGAACCCTGTGGCACACCTTTTTGAAAGAGGTGAGGTTCCTAAACATTACTTTTTAATTCTAGTTTACATAAAGGTTGGGTATGTTACTAGGAGATAATTTCTGACCAAGCGGCAGTCGAGTTAAAAATCTCGGTAGGTACCTACCTACTAGTAATCTGTGCGTACACTCAAGGAAGAGCGAGAGATGCGGTTAGTATTAGTAATTTAGTATTAACTACCACCTACGTGCGAGTAGCTCCGAGACTCGCCACTACGTCACAGCCGCTTATTCACCGGACTATTTTAATTTATTCTAAATACAAAGCATGCCCGCTACAGACCGACCTGCCTCAAACTCTCAAAATGGAGATGATGCAATCATTATCTAAAACGTTATGATAACTTAATACCTAATGTTTAAGGAACAATTTCTGGAGGTCGTCGACTTATTGAAACCGAACACCATTCTAAAATCGCACAAATGCAAGAATTTAGAACAGAAAAAAATTAGACTTTGACTTTTTTTTGTTGTACAATCAAACGCTTATCCCAGAATCTGTTGCGAACTTACGATAAGTGCAGCTTATTATGGGTCCATCAACTCCATGTGACCAATAAATGCGTAGAGTAATGTAAACTTTACTACTACTTACTACGCAATTAAAACTTAGAACTTAATAATATAAATAACATGACACTGACAACATAGGTATTAAATCCTTTACATGGTATGGCATCGCAATTAAAAGACACGTGCACTTGCTTCTATCAAGTTATTTTAATTATAACAGCTACTGCTCGCAGCTTCTCGCGCATTTGTTGGAAAATATCCCACGAAAACGAACTACCGGGAAAAAAGTACCTACCTATACCATGTAACCTAACCCAGGTTATGAACAGTACTATATGCTAAATATCATGGAATTTCATTCAACCGTTTTTAAGCATAAACAGGTAACTGACAGTGTTATTAGTATGGATAAAAATAATTGAGCGGAACCGCTGCTGTGGTTGAGCGAGTCACTGTGGTCTGGAATTCTGGATAGTTACAAGTGAGCTGATAAGTAGTCAACAGGCTCAACAGCTCAACAGGTCGCAGCATGCGTGCGCCTGTTTTTGATTATCATAAGCTCTTATTACGTATTGCTTATTTAGAGGCATAGATTGTATAACTTTGATGTTTTTTTTAACTTTTGAAATTAAGGTGACCTATCATGAAATTAATATAGATTTTGAAACGGATTAGCAACAAGCAGAACGAGGCACGCAAGCTCTAAAATTATATTTCCGTGTTTTCAGAATTGAGATTTCTCCTGAATCTCCAACCTCAATTCATTTGTTGCGTTTAAATTATTTGCTAATTAATTCATTGATATAAGTACAATTATTGCTTTGAGTTAGGGTGGAGTCTCCTAATATCGGCCGCCTCCTAATATCGGCCGTTTCGAGAAAATGACACATAACTATAAAAATATCCCTTAAATCATAATAGTTTTAATGCAAAAAGTGACTCTATATCCCTCCGCATAACCTCCCATATTTTGATGCGGGTGCATCAATATTTGAACGTTCAGTAGGCAAAAGAGCACGCGCAGGTGCGGACATGCGTCGTTTGGTATCATTGCCGAGTCAAATCCCTGAGTGGACGCATTGCGAGCATAAGTATTTGAAGGGAACTAAACATACCTATGGTATTACATTTTATTTTTTCATGAAGAATAACAGCCAAAGTACCTTTTAGATAGCATGTTTTTACATTTTTTTGTCTATTTAATGAAATAATCGCGGGGCCGAGATTAGGGATCGATAATATTGTCAAATCTCAATATCGGCCGGGTGGCCGATATTGGGGAAATGCATGAAAATGTTAAACAACATGTTTAGCTATTTTATATGTTAGCAGTAACGTCAATAAGGTTAAACATGAAACAACAGCTCAGTTTGATAACTAGATCCTAACGTCAGCCGCCTTAAAACGATTTTTATTTACTACGGCCGATATAAAGGGAATCGATGCGTAATAACGGCCACTTTAATATTGGGAACAAACAACGTTAGGGAAGAAGAAAAAGAATTGAAGAGAATAAAGCGGAGAAAGAGATACAAAATCTGGAAATGAGTATAAAAAAATAAACCAGCCAAAGAAAACAAAAGTAGTAGAGTTTATTTAAAGGACAGAAATCGCGAAACTGACCTCACTGGTTTAGCTTCTCAAGACAAGTTTGGAAAAGGAGAAAGTTCTTTGTGCTGGCTGTGAAGAAGAACTAATTAGTGATGTTGAAGAAGATGAAGACAAAAATATTGGATGCGACATATGCCACTTACACAGTCCACCGTGGGCAAATTATATTGATGTGGCTAAAGAAGATTTTTTTTGTACTTACATCCGAGTCTTAAAAATTAAAATAATTTCTGTTATTACTCGTAAACTAAAGATCGCAATGATACAACATTCCTAAAAAAAATAGAGAAAGAAACTCCAAAAACAAATTATTATAAATAAAAATTATTTCCAAATAAAGTGAATCAAATAAGAAATCTTAACTTTAAGGGATAAATAGTGCATTAAAGAAAAAAAAACTTAATGAAAATGAATGTAATTATAGAAAAGAGTTAATAAAAAAGTGATTTGTACCTGAGTTGAGTTGAGTTATCATTTTTTATTTTAGGAGTTTATTGACCTTACTTCGCCTTAGAAAACGTATGGCCGATATTAGGGTTACAGGCGGCGGATATAAGGGTGTTAGAGGCCGATATTAAGGGAAATCACCATATTCGGAAAGAAACATCTATATTTTAAAAAATAACAAAATATTCATAATTTCGCGAATGTAGTAATGGAGTTTCAGTATCCCTTTACCCAAAAAAAGCATTACAAGAAAGCAAAAACAATTAACGTAAAAATTACAAGCAGTCAAAGTTCAAAAAAAGTTGACATGGCCGATAATTGGTGCCACCACCCTATAACCTTTGTGAAAGGAGATTTGCCCTTGAGAGTGAAAGCACCGTTAGACGGACACGATTTCAAGGCCACAGTTTTCGGTTAGCCATCGCAAATACATAATTATCTGCATAACGTTTACCTACTCAGTTAGGTATGCCGTATGAGTTGTTGAATCATTTTAAGTGGTTCGGTGATATTTTATGTTGGTCGACCTTGACGCATTGAATAAGTAGGTAATAATACGAATAGGTAGGTACAAGTCCTCTGTGGGAGGGCGATTGTCTTAATATAAAACGCCCCATTTTAAGGTGGACAGAGCCGGAGACTACCGAAATAACGAATAGACTAATTACTGGAAAGCTAAACAATGGTAGGTATCTCCCTAGCCTTTACCCAACGCGAAATGTACTGAAGGCCAAATAACAAATAACGAACGAAACAGGTCTTCGAACTTTGAACTTTCCTTCGTGTCGTTCTTGATGCCTGCAAATAGAATGGATAGAGAACCTATTTTTTTTTCGTTTTGTCTTGCAATCGGTTGCAAACCTCAGTTTTTTTTGCGGTTATCGACCGTTGAAGTCCAAAGATGTTAAACTGCTTTTAAATTCATTTAGTCCCTTGAATGTGGTCTAGGTCTTCATTAACTCTAAATATTTTTAACTTTAAATATCCTTGATGTAGACTTGCCCAGTTGATTATTATCAAAATTACTTAAATCAATTAACATACTTACCTACATTTAATTTAAATACCTACCTAGTACTCAATTAATCAGTGCCTAATCAACTTCAAGTAATTTCTTTGGATGCATTGAAAGTGATTGCGTTCAAGTGTTATTCAACTACTGTAACGCGATAATGTAAGAAATTCTTAGAATCAAGTTTAGTGTAATAGGTAGGTAGGTATATGAATGATGATTTAAAGCATACTAATTAAGTGTTTCAGTAAAAAAAGATAATTTACGTTAACCCTTTACCGCATACAGACCCATATTTGGTACAACTCACTTACTGATTGAAATATTCAGATCCATTCCACCTTTCATGCCAGATATTAATTACACTGGTCAACAAAATTCAAACTTTTTCGTGCCACACGGACTTTTTTGATATTTTTTACTTTAGTTGGTGATTGTAAGAAAAAATAAACAGTTAAAAAAAATTTGCTAGCCAAGGATTTTATTCTATTGAGTAATTAAAAATATTAAGAAAAAATACAGATCTCGTAAATCAAACTTAAAATAATATGTACTGTAATTTATTTTTTCAAGTAAAACTTTCATATTTTCATAGGTTTCTTTCATATTTGAAGCATGGGCCACAGGAACAGACGGAAGCATATTTCCATTATGCAATAAAACTGCTTTTAGACTTGCCTTCGAAGAATCAATAAATAAACGCCACTGAGAGATTTCAAAATCTATGTCCAACATTTTCATGATCTCATTTATGTTATTGCAAAACACCAAATCTCCATCCTGAGAAAAATACGTTCTGAAGTGTTCATCACGGTTTCGAAAATAGCTAACTTTTGTATTATGATGTAGCAAATTTCATTCTTTTAGACGAGATCCTAATAGTTCCGACTGCTTTTTTGACAAATTTAAATCCCTAACCAAATCATTTAGGTCTCCTTGAGTTATCAAATGTGGCTCCTTTTCAATTCCTTCAAACTCAAAGTCATCATCCTCGTCAACACACCGACTTGAAGTAGACGGTTGTGAATGGTCGTTATCAACAGACGTTGTTGCAACTGGTATTAGTTCTGGCATTTTTTTACAATGAGAGACTGGTCTTATAGCAGAAGATACGTTAGGGTAGATAACTGTGTTTTTTTTTTTGTAATTTATACCTTTTAAGTCAGTGAGACAAAAATAGCAATCCGAAACGTGATCTCGCTGTTCAGTCCATATCATGGGTACGGCAAAAGGCATAGCTCGTGCACCTTTCTTCCAGTCGGTTAAATTTTTCACACACGTTATGCAACAGACATGAGGGGCCCAGAATTTGTCTTGATGGGCGACAGAAAAACCAAAACATTGGTGATAACACTCCAGCACAAGATTCGTAAAATTTCGTCGTTGTTTTTTGAATGTAAGTTCTCCGCAGATATAACAAAAAGAGTTAGGGTTATTTTTACACTTCCTCGACATGTTCACAGGATTAATAAATCACAAAAAATATTCAAATTCAACTACAAATACTTTTATGACGATTTACTAGTGAGCGTTTCTGTTAATTTACCGCCGTAGTACTAGTTATGAGTATTACCGTATCACAACAAATATGAGGCTAACAGACAAATGAAAACTGTGATTTAATGATGAGGGTAGATTGATAAAACAAAATTAGCTATCAAAGTTCGTGTGGCAAAATCAGTGTTGACCAGTGTTATTTGTATAGAATATAGTGTATCCGTAGTCATGATCACAAAAGTTTTTCCAATCTTACCCTCACATTGCTTATTATTCAGTCCTAAGTTGAAAATGCAGGATAAAGTGCGTTTTTGAGATTTCGGATCGGAAGAAAAATCATTTCAGTGAAATTAATGGAGTAAAAAATCCGATTTTTTATAAATTTTGAAGAAGAACGTTCTTTTTACATATAACCAACAAAAAATGTAAGTATACTCAACTAAAAGACAGTTTTTTATCCATCCAAACATTGTTCCAAATTTGGGACACCATGCACTTATGGTAATTTTTCCTTGGCATATTTGGTACAGTATGCAGTAAGGTAGTTTTTTGTGTTTGGTCAAATTTGGAACAATGTGCAGTAAGGTAGACTACACATTCTAGGTGTTCAAAAAAATCTGTTAAAACTAGGCGATCTTATTTTAAAAGTTGATAAGTTTTGAAGTCATAATCACCACATGTAGTGGTAGCTACACAACATGAAGACTCGTGGGCGACTACACTTATGTTTCAATAAAGATAGAAACTATTTCAAAGTTTTCATAGGTACAGCACAAATTTTTAGGCAATTTTTTATTTAGTTTGCTCATATTAACCTCAATAATACGTAAAATACGGCATTTTTAAATACTTTAGAAGTTTATATTTAAAGATCGTTTATTAAAGTTGATTTTTGTAAAAATATTATCTTCCTATTATTTCTAACCAATACTTTGTTAAAACAGTGAAAGTTAATGCAAAAGACATACATACATTTTTATTCGAAATATATACATAAATATACACTCCTGTATAACCCCTAATGCATATTGTACCATTTTTGACCAGTCAGCCTAGGGCTACGTTACTGCATGTTGTACCAAATATGGTACATTGATATTATTGGGACTTTTCTCGGTTTTCCCAGAGTTTTAATTTTTTTTCTTATTTTTCCTATGACCTAAAAAATATATTTACCCATGTAAATTAATATGAGCTCAATCAAAAAATCCATGCGGTAAAGGGTTAAAGAAAGCAAGCATCAAGATAATTTAGCATTGTCTATCACTAGACTACAGACCATCTCATAAAGTGGTCTTCTAAACCTGCGCACTAGACGGCACCCACCGAATTTTAATTTGACAATGCAACATGATAGAAAAAAAAACAAGTTAAAACAGAAACAAAAGGTGTGTTTACTTTTAAAGCCTACCTATAAAGAACGATTTTTTTTTAATTTTGTTAAATGAGCTAGCTTTTTTCCCCCAGTTATGTGAAATAGGGAATGAGTGAGTCATGGTCCGGTTTGCGAGTGCCAAGCGCGGTGTGATACGATTGAAAAGCAAAACGAACAAAAATTAAAAATAAAACAAGCGCGAGAGCAGGATGGAGATGCCTGCCGATATATGCAGGCCCAGCGACAAAACGTATTATGTAGCTAGGACGAAGGATAATAACACTTATGACAAGCACCAGAAGGTTAATATAACTGCGGATGACGCAATACTGTGCAATACTTATTTATTTTACCTTTACTAGACTAAAGCTAATTCTCATTTGACTTGACTTAAACACAAATCAGGATGTGCCCTTTAAAGTTTTATTTTTGATTTGGACCCTAATCTAATCGTTTTCTTTTCTCGGCGTCTTTCCGATGGAAATGCAGAAACTATTGTAGGTAGTCAATGGACTCGTGGATAAAAAGCAGAAACACTTTTTTGGAGGATTAACACAGTTAAATGCTGTAATAGATTGCTCTGAGACATTATTTCACACACAAATAAATAGCTACAAGACAGATTGTTTTCCAAAGTTTCCATACGCAGCTGTAGCGTAACGGGTGGCATTCAATAGTTTCTGCCTAGCTACTGTCAAGGGAGAACAGTATGAATTTATGTAAAACACAACAACAACCTACACTGCCTTCAGCGTTTTCTATTAAAAAGCTTCCATATTTAGGTGAATTCTGTAATCTCGGTATGTGCAAAACCAACATTGCTTTCAACTTTTTCCACGCAATTCTATTACAATGCTTCTACCTATTTTTAGGTGAACTCGGTAATCTCCGTATGTGCAAAACCAGCACTGCTTTCAGCTTTTTCCTTGCAATTCTATTAGGTACAAAGCTTCTATATTTAGTCAAATCGGTTATCTCTGTTAGCAAATTAAAAGCTCTGGACTTTAGCTAGAGCTTAAGACGGCCAAAGCAACGGACAAAGTGCCCGTCCGTAATTAGTTTAGAACGTTTTGTTTCATACAACCACAGAAATATTAAAAACAGCATACAACACTTGTTTGTATTGATGCCAGCTATGAGCTATCGATTGATACACGTTTTATGAGTGTCTGATACTTCTTTATTATATCTATGGTCTGATCCATTAATCAAATCAAAGTTGTACTGAAGATGCCATCAGTGATGGACTTTTACTTTGATAGCTCATATTATATCAATATCACGAAAATAAGAAGAGTTTAGCACAATTTTCGCGGACAAGGTCGCGGTACGCCCGCAACCTTGTCCTTGTGTGTTGAAATTAAAGTGGTCAATCCTATAATACGTTCACTTACGGAAAATTTGACTTTGGCATAGGCATAACGACAGTACCAAAAAATTGCAAAGTCCGTTGCAAATACGGGTCTATTATTTTCAAATACTTACTTACTCAAAAAATAATGAACACGTATTTTCTGTTTTTGGAAATTAATGAATATTGACAAAGATAAAACGCATCAAAATTCGGAAGCGGTGGCTCGTGACGTCAGAAATCGATAAAAATTATACCAAGGCGTGACGAATTGAAAATTTTAAAAGCATCGTATCTTCGCCAATTTTGGTTTATGTAATAAAAGAAAAATCTAATCTAACTGACGGATTCCTTTTTTGTCGTCTACACTAATTGTACGGAACCCTCTCCACTCGTGTTCAACTCGCACTTGGCCGGTTTTTTAAAGATTCAGTTCCATGGACTGTTTATTACTATTAACTAGCTGATGCCCGCAACTTCGCTCGCCTACAAATTATACATCTATGTACTAAAACCTTCCTCGAGAACCACTTTACCCATTGGTGAAAACAGCATGGAAATCGGTGCAGTTGTTTTGAGTTTATCGTGAACAGACAGACGCGGCGGAGGACTTTGTTTTATAATTTGTAGTGATACATATCTACTAAGGCTACGTGCGCAATGACGGGTGCATTGCTAGCGCCTAGGTAGAGCCTAGCAAGTAACAAAGTCAAACGAAAGTTCTAGAATTTGCGCTTCCAAAATGTTAAGGGTCTACCTCACGCCAAGGACCTTGAGCGAGAGGTAGGAGTTTAGCGTCTACCCGTGCGTGAGAGTGGTCAGCGAGCGATATACTGCACCCCGTCGGCGTCGCCCGCAAGAGCCTCCGCGTCAACGCGCACTAAGTTTTTTCGTAAGAACAACTCAGCTTGATACATATTTCACATGATGGTGGCCGTTGCTTGTCACATTCTTTATGGCCTTTATTATGGTAAAAATGTTATTGTTCAAAGTTTATTATAACTCAAATAAAATAATAATTAGACCATAATTTAGACTTGTCTTATAATTGGATGCAGTAAAGTGCAAGTAATTGTGTATCAGACAGCCGAAATATCAAGAAGTGTGAATAGGTTTTTTTTGCTATAATAATAATAAAAAAGACTCACTCTAGGTCGTTGGCCAGAAGAGTCATCTTAAATCACTAGGCTCTGGGTGCCTAACAAAACAATAAAGGTTATCTGCCTAGCCTTTTCTAGCCAACTATGTTGGGGTCGGCTTCCAGTCTAATCGGATGCAGCTGAATACCAGTGTTTTACATGGAGCAACTGCCTATCAGACCTCCACAACCCAGTGAGTACTGGGTAATACAATACCACTTGGTAAGACTGGTTGTCAGACTTTTGGGCCACTGACTACCTGTAACAACTGCCAATACTTGACAAAAGACAGCCGGGACCAACAGCTTAACATGCTTTCCGAGGCACAGAAACAAAAAGGTATCAGATGAAAAATATACTGTGGCAAAACAGTCCATAGATAGCACTCAGGTGATCAGTTGACTGGATTATCACTTAGCCAAGTGCTCGCTCTTGGCACTGACTCCTCACAGTACTGTACAGAAGAATATGAAGAATAATGCAGGTTGGTGTATTATTAAAAATCTTGTAGGTAGTTGTTGGTTGTAGTTTTGGGAAATGTTTGATAACATAATGTCAAGGTTTTACGCTAACAAGGTTAGCATAGAGTCTATGAGATGTTGACTAGCAATTAAATCATGTTTTTAAAAAAACATATAATTATGGCACAGGAAATAATTCAATGATGATTCATGGTATGTTGCAGTTACAGGAATGACAAACAAATAATCTATTTAACAAAAACTAATCATCAAAAAGCTGGGAAAAGTACTTGTTTGCTAGTTAAACTGAAATAAAATATCCCAAAAGTAAAACATCCAACACAAATTAAATATACCTTTAGGCTATCTAGAACTCAAAATAGTCAATCATGATTCAACATATACATATATGTTCAATGTTCAATGGGAATATGGATACAAAACTATTTTTATTTTTCTTAAAAATGCCTTGTATTTGCATACAATTATTAAAATTATTTGATTAAGTTGTAATTAGATGTTAACAAGTGTCTGATGTTAACAGTTGAACTTTTAGTTATTTTCTTGGGTTGATAGTACTGCATTTTATTGATTTAAAAGAAGAAAAAATGACATGCATATTAATCACTATTGTCTATTTAAATATGAATGACAAAATTACCTAGGTTCATCAAATTAATTACAAATTTCCCCAGCTTTGAATGAATATTATCATTTGTAGCTTTCATAAATCTATTATTTTTTAGTTATTGCGTTTTATTATGGAAGTTACTTTTTCTTAAAACAAAGAAAGTAATACAGTTGTGATTGTGGCAACCAGCTAAAATCCCTCAAGGAATGCCCTAATATTATGAAGTTCTAATTGAAATATTATTCAACCGTTAACAACTATTTAATTAACTGCAAATATAAGTAATCTCTTAGACAGAGGATAATAATTCATTGTTAACCAAACAATTTAACAATGATGAGTAACTTATCAGTAAAACTTAACTATGCATGAATGTTAATAGTTAATATTTACAAGCAATTTTAAAAACTTATGCCCTAAGCACAACATTACATTGTGCAAGGAGAATCTGTATTTGTTGAACAAAGTTTTCAAAATAATATATGGAGGATCAAAATCTTGGGCTTGCAGATAACAAATAGTAAGTATTGTAATGAATGATTAATCAAATACATAGATAAGAAAACCGCATGTGAATGTGAAATGTTCTAGAAAAATATCTCAAGTAGAAACTAGAGTGACTACAATAATTCATGCAAACATTTAAAGTTGAGGAAGTTAGCAAGTTGTAAGTTTAATTTTGACCCTATTCGTAATGAACAGAATGTTAGTTCTACCTCATAAAAAGTTAAAACTAAAATAAACTATCTAGGTACTAGGTACCGTACCTACTTAAAATCAATCAATAGCAGAAATAAGTATGAGTATTTATAATTAACATAATTATTAATAGAATATTAACCTTACCTTAACATTTTGAACATCACCTTGCTCCTGTTCCTGTCTGATCCAGTCACAACTATCTGTGACATGCAATTAGAACTACACAAATTTAATTGTGAAAAAAACACCATGTTATTGTCGCACACGTTGCTCAATTATTATTGATGAAACATGAATGTCTAAGCAATTTGTAAAATAAACTAAACACTACGGTTCGGCCCACTGCTTAAAACATAAATGCAATGCAACGAGGCTGAGGCAGTCTTTTTAAAGGAGCAATAGGGCTGCCATCACCCAATAACAATACCCAAGTCTTCGAAAGAAATCTTTGAGGTATAACAAAAATAGCACTTATTTCTTGGTAAGGTAAATTATTTGCAAAACGCACGAGGTAAATAGCACATAACATTAAGCCCGAACACTTCAGACCACCTTCAGACTATGACTGAAGTCTAAATGACATATGAAAATATTTTCGTAAACAACCAAGCCAGCGGACAAGTTCAAACTTGTATTTGACACTAAAAATATAGTAATATGCGAAGAAAAAATCAAACTGGGCCTGTTTTATGTTGACAGTTAGCTATCCGACATTGACAAGTCGATTTATGTCAAAAAGTGACAAATGACAATTCGACTGATATAGCCCGCAAAATTCAAATTTTCCAAGGTTTTTTGCAACAATGCAATTTGCACGGCAGTGCTAACCCTATGTTCCGAATTGCGATAAAAGTGATAATATCGCGAATCCGACCGAATTTAGTAGTCACAAAATATGAGGCTACTGAGTAATAATTGTGACATTGCGCGTTGGTCGGATTCGCGATATTATCACTTTTATCGCAATTCGGAACGCAGGGTAAGTTGCATGTTGTTGATATCGGTTGCAAACTTCATAAAAGTCGAGGAACGACTTTAAGTGAAAAAATCGTTCCTCGAATTCACTTTTGGTTTGTTATTGAAATCAAACGGAGTAAATAAATAAACAATACTGTTAATTTCTAAGTGAAAGTGTTTCCTATAGGGGTTAAAAATATAGTAGTGTAAAAATAAATGAATTACTTTCAAATATAACGGGCAAAAAGACTGATATCGAAATAAAAAAAAATAACTTGCTTTGGCAACTGCTGTCAAACCAAGTTATTTTTTTATGTGGGATAATATGTGATAATAATAGTCTTTTGCTCCTGTTGGTTGGTTGTTAGTGATACTTATGTCACAAATGCTTGCTCTTGTGCTGAAATAAGTAAACAAATGAATCCATGTGGCTAAAATGCTCCGCGTATCCGTGCACAGCATGCGCCGAGGTGTGTTTTCACCTTATCTCCCATAGACATTAAATGACCTACAAAAGTTCATGGCTCTTGAAATCTCGTAAAAGATATTTGTATTCACCTGATGGAATCCTTTTCCAATAAAATCACATGATTGTTGTCTTCAATAATATATTAATCTAAATAAACATTTATATAAACATAGTTGACTTTTAACTCATTAATTTAATAAAGAAACCCCCTTTAAATTCTCAAAACATATCTCTTGGATTTTTTACTACAACTGTCTTTTCTTCAATAACAAAATCTACATCAAATATATTTCAAAACCAACGCTCGAACTCAACCATAAAGCCACACCATAGAGTTTATGGCTGCCAGTAACAAGGAACATGAAATTCTATAAAGCTATTTCTATAACATCCCCTCTGAATTTTATGTTTGAAACAATCAGAACAACATACAGAAAACAAACTTATAACTAACTCCCATCAACTCATTTAAAACCCAACTTAATTAAACCCACCCAACTTAACTAAAAACTACAAACAAACTTTTGAATTAATTAGTCTAAAAACCTTACATAACTAACTTACAGCAAAATTTCAAATTAATTCCCAAACAACCTTATCTCCTAATAAAACTTCAACTACAACACATAACTCTTCACATTACAGAATGTCCTTCACTTATCACTCACTAAGCATTGTTTTAATCTCAAGAACTTTGTTCTGTCCAGTGGTTTAGTTAAAATATCAGCCAAATTGTTTTTAGTAGAACAATAATTAATTTCCAACAAATTTTTATCTATCTTCTCCTTAATAAAATGATATTTAACATCAATATGTTTGCTCCTTCTATTTAAAATTCCATTCTTAATCAATACAATAGCAGATTGATTGTCAACAAACAACTGTGTTCTCGGTAATTTATTAGTCAATTCGTAGATCAGAGACTGAATGTATAGTAGGTCATTTATACATTCGGCTGCAGAAATGTATTCAGCCTCAGTACTCGAAAGAGCAGTGACTGACTGCTTGCGTGAACACCAATGTATAGGACCACCACCATAAAATATTACAAAGCCAGTCGTACTTTTCCTAGTACTATTGCCCCAAAGTTTATTTTCAGTGATTGGGCAACACAGGGTATTAGGAAAAGTAGGGAACGATTGTTTGAGCTGTACGGCCTTAAGCCTTATATCAACACAGAAACGTTTAGTAAATATGTGGCTACTTACTCGAAAATTTTTAAAAATTCTTGCAAGATAGCCAAGTCTCTTTTCATTAGCAACAAGATAAAATCAGCCGATAATAAAATAAAGACGGTTTGGAAAATTATCAACAGTGAGACCAATAGATCTAAAAAACCAAGTAATGACATAACACTAGAGACCTCACATGGTCTCGTGAGCTCTAATAACGAAGTCGCTGAAGAATTTGTAAATTTCTTTACCAGTATCCCACTTAAAACTACTGAAACCTTAAATTCCTCTCCCTTGCTCTCTATGGATTTATTGAAGGCGAACGTTTCAGCCTGTTCAAATGAATTTAAATTTCATCATGTAAACCCCATAACAATCATAAAAGCTTTTAAGCAAATCAAGATCAAATTAACTGAAGATCTATGGGGTATGTCTATCAAAGCTTGTACCTCAATTGTTGAGACTGTAGCGCCGTATTTAGCCTCAATATTTAATTTGTGCGTAGATCAAGGGGTCTTCCCGGATCTAATGAAATTCAGTAAGGTAATACCGCTTTTTAAATCCGGGGACAGTAAAGACACCAACAATTATAGGCCCGTATCCGTGTTGCCGGTTTTCAGCAAGGTGTTTGAAAAGATAATGCTCAATCAGATGCTTAACCATTTTAACACCAATAAAATCTTACACGAACAGCAGTATGGTTTCACCAAAGGACGTTGTACGACTGACGCCGGTGTCACTTTATTAAAACACATTTTTACTGCGTGGGAAGAGGCACAAGATGCCATAGGAATCTTCTGTGATCTCTCGAAGGCATTTGATTGCGTAAATCACGAAACCCTGATTTTGAAGCTTGAGCATTACGGTTTAGGTAAACTTGCGCTCAGTTTAGTAAAATCTTATCTGAATGATAGACAGCAGCATGTACAAGTAAAGGGTGTAAATTCGATGGGTTTAAAAGTAAAAATGGGTGTACCACAAGGTTCGATATTGGGTCCCTTCCTCTTTTTAGTATACATTAATGATCTACCCCATTTATTTAACAACCATCCGCATATGGTGTTGTTTGCTGATGATACTTCTTTAATATTTAGGATAAACAGACGTGCCACAAATCTTGACGACGTAAATTTCGCCCTACTGCAGGTTCATAATTGGTTTACCGCTAATAATTTAGTATTAAATGGGAATAAAACTAAGTGCATAAGATTTGCTTTACCAAATGTCAAAAGTAGTGATTGTGACATAGTATTGAATCAAGAGAAACTTGAATTTGTCAATAAAACGGTTTTCTTGGGAATTACTCTCGACCACAGGCTTCAATGGGGTCCTCATTTAACAACTCTTGCAGGCCGGCTGAGCTCAGCAGCGTATGCTGTTAGAAAAATCCGTCAATTTACTGATGTTGATACGGCGAGGATAGTCTATTTTAGTTATTTTCATAGTATTATGTCATACGGTATTTTACTATGGGGACGGGCTGCAGACATCGAGTCTATTTTTATTCTGCAGAAAAGAGCCATCAGAGCCATATATGAATTACGTAGACGCGATTCTCTAAGGGAACTGTTTAAGGAAATTAATATCATGACAGTACCTTGTCAATACATATATGAAAACATCATGTATGTTAGGAAAAATCTGCATTTATTCAGTAAAAGAGGTGACAGACACCACTATAATACTAGAAATAGGGACCAACTAGTTCAGCCAGGTTTCAGGCTTGCTAAAGTAGATTCATCTTTCATGGGGTACTGTTTAAAATGTTACAATAAAATACCTCCCCACATTCTACAACTGAATGAGACGAAATTTAAATCTTGTGTAAAACGCACACTATGTAGGCAAGCATATTATAAGCTGGGAGATTACATTGAGGATAAAAATGCTTGGCTAAATGCTGGTCCTGCTCCGCAACCATAGGTGCAAACTTAATGGACAATGTTATTGTGGTAGCTGCAGAAGATTGTAAAAATATTCTTGCATTGTATAGATTCCATCTCTTAGTATTGTATAATTGCATAGCACATGTGTGAGTACCATGTACAGTAAAGCTACCATTTGCATTTAGTTATCTTTCATTGACTTGAATATGCCTTGGTGGCTGAGAGAATGTCATGCTCGCTTAAATGTCCTGCTGATGGTGGCGGGTGGGTCGGGTCATTTAGTTCCCTTCAATATGGTTGAATTGAATGGCGCTGATCCATGCGTCATGTTCGTGAACGGGCGCTGTCAGTCGGGACTGGTCATCTCTTAGCTGCCATGGATAATTTGAATTGCTTTATTTTATAAATTATTGATTTATTTCTTTTTTTTACTCTGGACGCTCTTATTGTGCACGTCTTTCTACATCGTTCTCACATATATGTATAATCTCAACAAGAAAGATGTAACCAAGATTTTGTAACAACATTTTTGATTGAAAAGAGTGTCCATGGAGTTTCTTGCCCGTTCTTCTCCATAGAGATCTACGCTAGGGAATGGGCAACTACAGTACATTCTCAAGTTATTATGCCTTGTGTCTGTGACTGTAGCCTTTTTTTTTCGTTTTATCGACATTCAAAAGTGCCGTAATGGTCTAGTTGAAATAAATGATTTGAGTTTGAGTTTGAGTATCAGGATCACCTGCGAAGTCTGCATCACAATATGCTTTTAAAATTAATTCATTTCCACGAACATACTGTATACCACTACTAATTGAGTTTTTAATGTACCTAAAAATATTCTTAATATTACTAAAATCATTCATATTCGGATTTTCCTGATGTCTACTGCAATAACCTACATGAAACGATAAATCCAATCTTGTTTTATTTACTAAATATAATAAAGAACCAATTAACTGACGATATTTATGTACATCATCAACTCCACCTTTCCCCTCTTGATGTACATCAACTAAAATATCAGGATGACAACTATCCTCTGAATGTCAAAAATACAAAGTCACAGTCACAAGGCATAATTTATCGGGAGATCGTTTGTAGTAGCCTAACTTTGCCCATTCCCTAGCGTAGATCTCTATGGAGAAGAAAGAGCAAGAAGCTTCATGGATACTCTTTTAGATCAAAATGTTGTTACAAAATCTTGGTTACATCGTTCATGTTGTATTGTTGTCAGTTCTATAACTACATACGGCAACGGCTTACAGCCGCAAACAATATTTTAATTAACATACAACCTAGCACAGGCCTACAAATTGCAAAAAAACGAAAGAAAATTCGAATTTCGCGGGCTGCTGGAGCAGCAGCCTTAAAGAACTCTATGGTCACCCACCTGACCTAGAATTACTTCAGTTTAGTCAACTTCACAATGAAGTTGACTGGAAGTAAATAATCAATAAAAACAATTAACTTATCACATTCACTACATATTATTAACATTTGCATATATACGAGCTAAGCAGTACCGGTCCCACTTACTATAAAAGCGGTCATTTGTTAAAATCCTTCAACTTTCATAGCATTTATGGAACTTGGCGGAGAGGAAACTGGCGCTGGCGAAATGGGACCATCAGATAGAAAATCCGAAACAGCGCGCTTAGTGGCTTCTAATAACGACACATCGCCAAGTTACTTGAATCTCGTGTCGAATATTTGCGGGTTGCTATTCCTGGCGATCATCATGAACTCTTGTTTTAAGGAAGGCGTCTCTTTGTTTTCGTTTCATCCCACTTTAATGACACTTGGGGTAAGTTCAGTGCAGACTAATATTAACAATATATTGAATAAATAATTTATTAATGTTAGGAAAGTTTTATTTCCCTTCAGGATTTCTATAGAAAGATTACAGCATAATACATCGATATTATGACTTAATGTAGCTGATTGTAAAGCTTTAGTTAAATGTAATATCTATTTCTATTTTCCAGTGGATGATGTTTATGACTTCTGCAATGCATGCCCTAACTCCAGGTGACTTAGCTACAGGATGGATGCCCATAAGATTGAAAAGTGCTCGCCATTGGGTCCTTCAGGTGATAGCTGGCACTATAGTATTAACCGGATTCATTGTAATAGTGACTAACAAGTTTCTGAAAGGTTCTTCACACTTTGTCAGTTTCCATGGTAAATTTGGATTGGCATCATTCATTTTTATGTTGCTCACTATGCTTGGAGGTTTGGGTGCTCTTAATAGTTTGAAATTGAAAAATTACCTTCCTCCCATTTACACAAAATTGATACATACATCTGCTGGTCTACTAACATTCTGTTTGGGAGTAACAACTATCCTGCTTGGTCTCTTCTCTGACTGGTGGAAGAACCCAGAATGGATGACAGTGACTTGTTTCATTTTGGTCTTAGTAAGCACAATAGCTACAACATTGAGGCCTATTTTAAAGATATATATTCGTCTGAGGGAAAGACTGGATATCCAGAATTAATTAATTCAACCTAACATTGATTGTTTCCTCAACCAGATTTAAAAAAAAATGACAGTGGCATGTGATATTAATTTTTACAATGTTGTATGTAGTAATCAAAATTTACTTAAGTTTATGTTCCTGCAAACTTATTAATGTTAATTTGTTTTAGAAGGTGTTGTTATAATATTTTATGGTGCATAATAATTCATTTAATCAATACTTATGATTGTTTATACATAATATATCAGTCTGTGTTATGAAATGTCTGGTTGTATAAAACCTATTTATCTAAGTAGGCATGGTCAGTAGAGTAGATAAAAACAATTTGTGTGATGTATAAAAACAATTTGTGTGAATAGTAAATATTTATATCCATATAGAGCAACCTTAAAAGATGTAATTTTAGTTTGTAAGTGATCTATGATTTATTTAAATAATTTATATCTTTCCTGTTTACAATATTTAAATGTAGGTACCTATCATCATGATAATAATTGTGTACAATATTTTTTAATATGAAATTACTGGATATCAAAAATTATTTAGATATCCTGTAAATATACTTTTTCTAATATGTGTATTAAAAATATAATATGAATATATTCAATAATGTTATGCTTTCTATGTCTAATGGGTACAAGTTTACCTATTAATTATTTTTACTGACAAAATAGAATGTATAGCAGTCATGACAAAATGAATGATATAAAAAGAAGAATTATGTAAGTTAAATAAAATCATAACCTCTGGTCATTAAGTATAAGTATGTACTTAATTAATATTGTGAAATTTAAAACATCAATTGTATAATGATGCAATCAATGGCCCTAGCTAGTAATAATTTTAGGCATAAGAACTCTTCTTCCTGTAGGATGTTTTCAGGTTTATTGAAATTCAATCACTATTTATTTACTTATTATTTAATGGAAGAATTGGAGTAAGCAGTTGAAGCACAAATGGCAAGGGCACAGTATTTCCCAAAGGCAGACTTAATATGTTCTGAGAGGCCAAGAGACTGAAAGTTCTGAGCTTAAGAAGCACAGTTTTAATCCAAATATTTTATAAAAAATTTACTGATTTACCTTTCGATCTGATTTTATACTATTTCCTAAATACAATATGATTACATTTATTACTACTATAGACATTATAGATATATTTCTGTGGTAGACATAGTGCCAAATCATATTCTATAAGTATTATGTCATAAATACTATTTACTGAGATAAGATAGTACTTGTGTATGTAGTGATGTGTAGCGTGATTTCCGCTTCACATTAAAAATATATCAATGCTTTATTGTATAAATGTAATGTGTGTACCTATGCGTTCTTAACTAATAAACAGTTGGAATAGCAAGCAACTCATGTCATTTATTTATTTAGTAACAATAACCTGATAGTATTGTAGTTTTAAGGTGGCTTGTCCAGGGTAGTAGCCCGCGAATTTCACATTTTCTTACGACTTGAAATTAGCAGGCCCGTGCTAGGTTCTATGTTGATTAAAAATATTAAAATGTGACGTACGTAGTTACATAATTTTAATCATAAAAGTACCTAGATTGAATGACTATTTCATGAAAAAGTCATAGGTTGCCTTGCAAGGCCCCATGTCGAAAGAAATTGAATTCACTGCCGGCTTATCTGTTCCCCGATCATTTTATCCTCCATTGGAGTATACGTATATGTTCTGTGATTTTATCCCTACTTGAAACTACGTGAAAAGGTTTTTTTTTAAGGTGAACGCAGTTATCCGCACTGAAAGAACTGACCGCGCCGAAAGAATCATTTTCTCATCCATATAACGTTATATTATTATATTCGTCCGATTCGATGCGGAAAAGTGTTCGAGGTTTCATAGGATTTCATACAAGTAATAATTCTAAAATTCGAATCTTTCGGCTCCTTCGCACCTTAAGCAAGTGTGCTTCACTCTGAGGGGCCGCCTTCACGAGCGAGAGAATCGCAGCGATATTATTGCCTTTGCGGCTTGCCACGTTTTTCTAGACACTCTTTTGGGCCGTCTCCAAGAGTGTGAGAATCGCGGCGATATTATCGTCCTTGCCACGTTTTTCTATACTCTGTTTTGGGCCGTCTGACGTCTCCATGAGCGAGAGAATCGCCTCGGTTCTCTCCCTCGTGGAGGCGGCCCCAAAACCATAGCAGGAGGCGAGATGCGACTAAGCACAAACCTGAGGTGTACTAACCTAAAAATAAGTGGATTAAGCTAATGATTTGGGCATATTATATAGCTCAATGGATTTGGGTGTGAATTTTCAATGAGATTACCGATTGGGCACCGATTACTCGCGGCTTACGTAGCCGCGAGTAATGGGTGCCCAATCCCGCATCCAGTGGCAATGTTGGTCTGTGGGCAATGTGTACCTAGAAAGGCCCGTTCCCACTAAGTATGTCATGACGACAGATAATCGTGTAGTTGTAAGACTTGTAAGTGTGTTCAGACATACAGGACGTCGCAAAAACCCACGATAAATTAATCGTCACGACATCGTGGGAACAGGCCCAAAGTAGTAGTGACCTGTAGAGATGGGTAACTCAGGAGAGATAGATACAAAAGATATGTATCATTCCGTTTCACTCAATCACTCTTTATATCTCTTGGAATCCGAATGTATCAGTGTATCTTTTACAACTTGTTCAATCGTCGTCTTTTTGTATCTGAGTGATGTGTATTGTGTGTCGCACACGCACACCTACCTAGTGGCCGGCGACTCGGCTCTCTTCGAAAAGTCTAGCTAGACGTCTCTTTCGCACCTCCCTGTTTAGAATGATCTGTCTCGCTTTCGCTAGACCGAGATAATGAGTTGACTGACCATTAGAAACTGATATACGTCAGCACAAAATTTTAATTATTATACTGGTTTGATTTTGTCGTGCACTTTCCTTCAAGTGCCTAAAGTTTTATTTAAATAGGCAAACTAATTTAAGTCATAAATCTATCGTTTTTGACATCAAGATGGAAAAAAAGGGTTATGCAATTTACAAAATTAAACAAAATAGGTAATCAGTTTGATTTATGTACTTTAGTTTAAACTCGGGATCAGGAGTGAATATTTTATTCAATAAATCAGAACAGAAAGATACATAACGTACCTAAACCAATCTATTGCTCGTAGTTCGTACTGATTCATTGGATTGAATTGTGCGAAGCGAGCCGCGCTGAGCAAGTGAGCAACAGTACAATATCGCTACGTGTCATGCGCGGATTCAAAATGATACAAAGATATAAAAGAGTGATACATATCCCAGTGATCGAAAGATACATATCAATCTTTTCTTTTCAATGATACATTTTTCCCATGTCTAGTGACCTGTTAATTAATTCGATAGAAAAGGATTCTGTAATCAGAAATTCATAATCATGTCTTTTTATAAGTGTCTGTGTGAGCACACTACGTAGAAAGACATTTAATTAAAATTCGTAAGCACCCAAAACTTCCGAATTATTTTATATCCCTCACTTTTTGTATTTATTTAATTTGGCAATATTAATCAACGCTTCTCGCAGGGTTACCAAATTATTTTTTTCCCCTGGCACAGGAAATAAAATGAAATTCAAATCAAAATAATTTCGTTAGGCAGCTATATCTTTTAGAAAACTATTATTACGAAAGCGCATTATGAACGAATTAATGGAATGAAAAGGAAAATCAAGGGTTTTAGGGTAATTACATTGGTAACATTTTTACACATTTTTAAACTTCTGGTCCAATTAGTTCATGAGAATTTGTTTTTATTGGGCGTCTTCGCCGCGCACATGTTGTGAACTCGCAGCTCACTGCGCACTCGCCCCGCTTTCCACTCGCTGGTGTGATAATCGCAGGTTGTTGCTATAAATTGTTTTATTGTTAATTGATTTTTACCGTGCCGAAAGGAAGTTGGGGGATTTTAAAATATGTTGGTGGCAACACTATACTCGTAAACTGTCATTTAAAGTTTTTCTGTCATTTGCACGTGTGTTGGTCTGACCGGGAATTACAATTCGTAACAATTGTGAAAATTACGAAATATATTTTAGTGAATTAACTTGATATATCAAATACGGAACGAAACAGGAAATAATAGTAAGTTACAGTTTTCTAAGTTTATCTATTAGCGAGTACATACTCCAAACTTTTGGTACTTACACATTGTTGTGTTGACACTATAGGTACTTTATATCATACCTAGAAAATGTAAACACAAGGCTACCGAAACGGAAACCAGAGTTAGAGTTAGATTGGAAATAACTTAAAACACTTTTTAATCTAAATAATCTTTATAGAGTCACAACAGAGTTTCATAAAGTTAAATTGGATGTTATAAAGTCCATTGATACTTTGTAGTTAACATTAGCTATTTTGTTACAGCTTATTTATATAGTAAAGCCGGCCAGACACCATGGCCCATTCATCGGGTTCCTCGGGAAATTTAAAGAATGGTTTGATTGATTTTACCGCCGGTTCTTTAGGTAAGATGTCTTTTTTATCAAATAAATTCATAAAAATAACAATTTACTGCCTGATACTGGAGGCCCCCGACGTTTTCTCGCGCCAGCCTGCGATGCTGAGCCAGTACTTTTAAATCAGCCCTTAAATAAACTCACTCAGATCCAGCCTCTCCCTTTACTGCCCTCCCCAGCGATGCTCTATGGCGAGGCTTGTACCTCACAGGGGCACAAGGGGTGCCCTTAGAGTGCTAACCGTTACTTTACATGTCAAGATCTTATGGTTAAGCAGAAGCCAGCCTCATAGGTTGACCCTCGAGATGCAATTTTGAAAAAAAAGAATGTTACTGGAGGCTAGACCAAATGTTTTAGAACAGATTTGTATGTCTGTACAGACATTACAATACTTATTTTTTCCTTTCCTTTATTTTATTTTTTTTCTGTTTAGGTGGGGTAGCAGTGGTGTATGTTGGACAGCCACTAGACACAGTCAAAGTAAAGATGCAAACATTTCCACATCTTTACAAAGGAATGTATGACTGTCTGAAGCTAACCTTAAAGAATGATGGCATAATCAGAGGTTTATATGCAGGCACTACCCCTGCCATCATGGCTAATGTAGCAGAAAATTCTGTACTTTTCGCAGCTTATGGATATTGTCAAAAGTTTGTCTGTAGACTTAGTGGTGTTGAGGTAAGAATTTTTTGTTGAAAATTTTAAATAATGTAGTGTAACTAATAATCAGTTTATTAACAAAAAACATTATTTATCTAACATACTAGAAGTTTGTTGACTTTTTATATATGTATATACTTACATAGTGCACAGAATATCTTTCTTATGCATAATTATGTTTTACTGAATACTGTTGCAAATTGTTATGGAGTTTTCCCATCAAGAATTTCTCAGTAGGAGCCACAAACTGGATTTGTGCCTGGTTGATAGCAAGAGGTCTGCCCCCTGGTTCATGGGACTAAAATATAACTGGCAAAATGTGGTTGTAGTGTACTATTAGGTACATCTCTGCCTGATCCTTCGAGAATCACAGGAGTGATGTCACAAATTTATTGTAAAATGTACTAAATAACATAAAATATTCCAATAGATATGGGTAGGAAGAGGCAAGTCATGTATATCTTACATTAATTGAAATACTCAATATTCCACAATTATTTTTCTCTAGTGAAACTTATCACATAAATTACTTTCAACAAGATAAGGACATTCAGTCACTCACCGTCATTATCGTTTTTATTTCTTTAAATTAAAAATAGCTTATCAGAAGTGCCCTTAAAGTTCCTGCGCACAAGATTCTTCAGTTTATTTATGAGCTTTTTTTTTGTATTTCAGAAAGTTGAGAATTTATCAGCCTTGGGTAATGCGTCGGCCGGGTTCCTGGCAGCTTTCTTCTCTTCATTCACACTTTGTCCTACTGAATTGATCAAGTGCCAGTTACAAGCCCTGCGCGAAGTCAATGTGCAGTCCTCACAAACAGTTGTACGATGATTATTTTGGGTATTTCATTTGTCCTAGCTATCTGAATGCATGCAATTTATTTAATTGTAGGCAAAACTTATAATTTCTACTATCAAAATCACCTTTGTCACAAAACATGTCACCAATATGATTTGATAATTCATAATGCTTTCAACAGTTACTTGTAAACAATTAAAAAACGAACACCATTTATGACTTATCTTTTGTTTATGTATGATCATGTTATCACAGCAAATCACTTCTTTATCATATTTGCGCTACATATTTTGTTGCGACCTTCAAAGTAATAATTATAATAAGCAATGTGATGTTTACATAGAATTTCCTTGGCAGGTAAGAGTGTCGCCGATTCAGCTAACGCAACAGATATTTAGACAATATGGCATTCAAGGTCTGTTCCGAGGTCTGGTGCCGACCATCATGAGAGAGATGCCTGGATACTTCTTCTTTTTCGGAGGATATGAAGGTAATTTATTCTGCTAATGACAAGGTACCTGAAAAGTTAAACATTGCAGGATGAAATGTATCAGAACGATATGAGATTTACCTACTCAATGAGATTAACATGGTAATCGCTTAAAAATTAAATTGGCTGTCCCACACAAAACTTCAAATTTGCTTACTAGTCCCTAATTTGTGTGAATACATATATTGTAATTTTGTGTGCAATAAGGGCGCTTTTAATTTAGACGTTTCGTGTCACCGCTGCTGTGCCGAAGCTTTGCGTTCGTCGTCTTACGTACGGACGTTCGTTTGTTTCATACAAAGCACGCGGTGCGGCAAAAGTAAGCCGCGCGCCGCCGCCGTCGCGTCGGTTCCGCAGCGATATCGGCGCCGCGCTGTGTCCGCACCGCGCGCTTTGTATGAAAACAAACGACCGCCCTAAAGAATTAGATTGCTGTTCTTAACGCAAAACGGAAAATATAATTTTAAAATATTGTTTAAATGTTACAGGAACAAGAGAGTTACTAAAGAAACCAGGTCAGACTAAGGACGACATAGGCTTTGTAAGGACAATGATCGCCGGCGCAGTGGGCGGACTCGCCCTGTGGACAATCATATTCCCGTCAGACGTTATCAAGTCAAGAATACAAATATCAAACAAGAGTCAGAAATTTTTGACTGTTGGATACGAAATTGTACAGAAAGAAGGTATGTTGTCTTATAGTTTATTTGCTAAGATTTGCTTGTCTTTGATATCTCTTGTATAAATGTTTAGTTTTCTTAATACACGTGTCGTAGTAATTGCGTACCTGCGTCGGCTGGCTTAAATTATTATCGTCGATTATCATTAAGTCTTAAGTTTTCCCATAGCAGGGGGCCACCTAATATACCAATATTATTTTAGTTATTTAAACTTACGTGGGAAAGAGGTGGAACCACGCAGGTACTACGTATATCTCTTTCTACTACGTATAACACTGAACTAAGACAGGTAGGCCTCCATAACAAGGCATAAACATTTCATATATGTCGCGAATTTGCAGCATAATTTGTCAAAGTGCAAAGCAAGGCTTCTCTGGTCTGCTGGGGTGGCGACCAAAAAGGCGTAGGTGCCTTAAAATGAATCGCTGAAATTAAGATGCATTCGGTGAAATTAAGTTTCGTTCGAACGAACTAATATTAATCCAAGCGGTAACCAAAATATTATCTCAAACATATTCTTTTTTTAAACATTTTTTTTTATTATTTACACAAATAATGCTAATGTGTATTATTTGCTTTTTTATCTGCCCACACCTATATAAAACAATAAGTTGGCAATTGTACACATTTTAAATGAGAACATTACAGATTAGCACAGTTGATAATACTAGCTTGAGATAATATTAAACGCGCAATAATAAATAAAGTATCTCGTCATTCACTTTGACCTCGCCAGCGTAGGAAGCGATAAGAAGTATAATTCAATGAACGCTAATCGTCTTCTGGGCTAAACAGTGAAAATATAAGACTACAACCGCACTTTAATGATAACAATGATTTTGACAGCGCTTTTATTTTCATAGCAGCAAGGACGTTTCTAAAGGCATTTTTTACTAATTCATCAACGGTTGATCGCATTTCACGAATTCTATTTTACACTAACATGAGCTACTCTCCTATTATTTTCATAATTCCTAACTCTATCCTAATTTAGGTGGGGTCGGCTTTCCTAATTTTCTGGCACCAGGACAATCTGTCCTGGGTAGCCCGGTCGGTCAGTTCTTTGTTCAAGGAGCTTTGTCATGCTAGTCCATTACGTAGCCGGAGATCGTCCTCTACCTCTCTTATTCTCATATTAATGTCACCGTAAAACCGTTCTCTCTAGCGATATTGTAAACTCGCGAATTATTGTCAACTGAATATACGGAAGTATCTCTGCCCCCATAAACGGGACTTGGGGCACCCCCCGTTAGGTTAGTTAGGTTCCTTTAAACCCTGCACTCGGAAATAGGGGACTACGCTTTTTAGGGGAATATAAAGTGTTTTAAGGTTAGGTTATATTTATCGGTGTTTCTCAGGAATGGTACAGTATCTTTTCATGTCACGAGTGGTGCCACTGGGGGACCCCTCCTCCCTCCACACCGCGTGAGTTGACTACCATCGCATGCATTTCACGAAAAATAATGCGCTTTATTGTAAGCAGTATATTCGTTTGACAATAATTCGAGAGTTTACAATATCGCTAGAGAGATTACAATATAACGTGTTTGGAAATTTTACGGTGACGTATACATTACATGTTTTCTTTGGATCACATGACCATACCATCTGAGACAGCTCTCGGTTATTTTCTCTGGTATATTGGCGACTTTTAAAATACCACGAATATGCTCGTTTCGTACTTCGTCTAGTCTCGTCATGTCTCCAGACCACCTCAGCATCTTTATCTCGGCAGTGTGAAGCAAAATAAAGTATTTGTGGAGAATGCACGTTGGGGCAAGGTAGGGCGCTTGTTCCACCCTCGACCCTGGTCCTGGAAAATCACAAAAAAGAACACACATACACATACACAGACACATCAAACTTAAGTATATAAGTTTGACGAGTCTGTGTCTGTCTGTGGCATTGTAGCTCCCAAAGGAACGAACCGATTTTGATTTAGTTTAAAAGGTGAATTAGTCGGGAGTGCTCTGATGGACTCCGCCACAAAATGGCGGATAACATATATTTTTTCACAACTCCCTCAATATGGGTATCAAATGAAAGTGCTTGCCTATTAGAATAATGTACACTAAGTATATTGAAAGGGAAGGAGGATTAGGGACTACGCACACTTATTCAGCTTATACGCGCAGAACGCGCGCATATGCGTCTCATATAAAATCGTTGTTTTCTATGGGCATAAGCTGAATAGAGCTGAATAAGCGTGCGTAGTCCCTTATTCACTAACTAAATGAGATGAGAAATGTGGAGTAATGACTGCTACCTACGACCTAACGTATTATTTTTATTTAACTTTTATTTAGTACATTATTTACTATTATTTCCTTTATTCAGTTTTCAACAAACTCTTTACATTTTTAAATATTAATATAAAAAATATATAAAAAACATTTAAAAATATAAAAAATTGTAGCCCACCGGTATCGGGAACAGGGTCCAAGCTACCGGCGGTCAGGGCTCCAGAGAGAGGAACCTCCTAACAATACGAGCCGTGTCCAGGAGTACCGCTTTCTGAATCAAGCCCTTGATCCAGCTGCCTAACGAGAGCCTCCTCAGGTATTGGTCGAGGCTCTTGGCAATTAAGCCATGGGCCGACACAACTATCGGCACAATGATCGCAGAGTCCACTTCCCACATGTCGACAACCTCGCGAGCCAAGTCAAGATACTTGATTTGTTTATATTTCTCGGCTTTCACGAGGTTCTCATCATGCGGGACCTTTAGTCAACAATCATTGCGCGCCGCTCTGATCGATCCATCACCACTATATCAGGCCTATTGGCTATAACAGTCCTGTCAGTGATGATGGATTGATCCCAGTACAGTGTGATACTGCCACTATTGAGAACTGGGTCGGGCACATACCCATAGTACGGCACTTCCGATTCCACAAGATTGTATTTTAGAGCAAGTTGCTGATGGATAATCCTGGCTACAAGGTTGTGTCTGTGCAAGTATTCTCCGTTAGCTAGACGAGAACACCTGGAGATAATGTGACGGATTGATTCGCCTGGACGGTGGCATGCCCGACATATGTCAACCGTACCGTCCTTCACAATAAATCTCCGGTAGTTATTCGTCATCATAACTTCATCCATAATTGCACAGACAAAACCTTCGGTTTCTCCGAAGGGGTCCCCGGATCGTAGCCAGGACACGGACGCTTGAAAATCTACATCGGGCCCATGAAGAGCCCCGTGAAGCTCCTTGCTCTGCCATTCTTCCCTGCGGTCATCAGTAGTAAATACTACGGGTTTGCGCCAGTTCTCTTTAGCCAAGGAGAGCGGGGTGAGGCCCTTGTCCATCGCGACCACATCTTGATGCATCCCCACGTCGGCTGCTAGGAAATATTCCCTGAGACTGCATATCTCACGATTGTGGAGAGTCTTAGCGTTTAAAAAGTCTCGTCCCCCACACTTCCGCGGGATATACAGTCTCATTACCGAAGAACGCGGGTGATGCATTCGATATGCCGTCAACAATTTACGGACCTTCGTATCCAGGGTCTCTAGTTCTGTTTGAGCCCATTTGAGTATGCCGAAAGAGTATATCTAAACCGGCATGACGCAACCGTTGAAGGCACGCACCTTATTTCCGCCCGATAAAAGACTATTAAATACTTTTTTCAGGCGGCCAAAGAAGCGCTCCTTCAACGATTGCTTCATGTCAGCAACATTGATCCCCAACGCTTCCGACATACCCAAATACTTATAATCCTCCAGCAGCGTGCTAAGAGGATTCAAGGCTAAGCAGAACCAAAGTGGGCTCAAACTACATTATTATGTGTCACAGTATTTTTATTTTTTTAAATTTATTTTTTCTTGTCCCACTTATGACCCCACCAGAAAGCAAAGCTACATACGCACATGATACTAGCGTACGCAAAAGGCGGGCTTATCTGCAAGTCGACGAGACGCTCTGCATACAATCCTAACCTCATAAATACTCATAATATAACAGTACTGGTTTAACCAAGATTGTAACAAGAAAGAAACTCTTCTACTTCTTCATACTTTGTTACTCTAAAAAGTTACTGACTGACGGACGAACAATGCACTCTCTGAACTGCTGTAGATAAAAAATATAAAATGAAAGATTTGACCCTCTTATCACTCTTGTGAACGACCTCATCGTAAAATTTGCCTTCAAAAATCAAATTAACAAATCCTGTAAAACCTTTACTGAGAGGATTTTTCGGTCGGAAAGTTAGCATCAGTTACTAGATACAATTCTTAACCGCAGGCAATAAACGATGACCTATAAATATTTTGTTGAGAAGACGAAAAGTCAGTGGCTCTAAGACTTCGTTCCGGTCATATTCCTTCAAAAACGTTTGGCTTTCTTATCAAAAAGGTTATTTCTCCCAATTCTTTAGCATGTTTTCAGGGAATGTGTACGAAATGAGTCCACGAGATATAGTTTGCTCGGATCTACCAACATGTAGGTATGATGTTTCATGACCTGCTCAGTGCTCAAACGAAAGACTATCCGTGGCGCAGTTTTTAGTCTGTGAAAATAGAACCTAAGCACAGTAATTATGTGCAGTAATGCATACGACACGCAAAAAGTCCGGCGCACAAAAAATCCATGTCTTGGCAGATCGCGCCGCGCCGCACCGACCAAAGAGTGCGCGGAGACACTTGTAGTATGCAATCTGCACTCGCTACTTAATGTACGATAAAGATGTCCGTCGTGTGCGTCGAGTGTACGTAAAATCTGCGACGGACTTTTTGTATGCCATTTTGTGCGCCAAAGACTCGATTGCTCAAAAAGTCTGTCGCCTGTGCAAGCCCTTATCGGAACAAGCTCGGACGTATACGAATTAGCAGCTTTTAACCAGGCTATACCCTGAACCATTTTACATAATAAAGTGTTTATATTTCCAGGTGTGCTGGCTTTATACAACGGACTCAAACCAACGTTAGTGCGGACTATCCCGGCAACAGCCGCCCTCTTCGTAGTCTACGAGTACTCGAAGAAATGGATGCATCACTCTTTTGGAGACTAACCCAGCCGTGATAAGTGTTATAGTGCAATTACAATATTTAAGTTATTTTAGAACTGTTATACACTAAAGATTCTAAGGGAGTTGCTCACTTCACAAACTGATAAACACTGTCTGGGAACAAAAGGATCGAATTCTAAATAGTGATGGATTCAAAAAATAGCTTCCACATTATGTATTTTACGTTTTATAAGGCCATTTTTACAACGCGAAAAACGCTGTGAACTGCCATGGCCTCTTCAATGACGTCGCGCCGCCGCGCCGTGGCAAATGAACAACAAAATAAACACCACACAACCTTCTGTGAGATAATAGAGTTACTTTTATTGCTATAAGTACTAAATCCTGATTCCATAGCTATGTGACTTATCAAATCGGCTAAAAAGGGAATTAAAAAAATGGCTAGATTTTCCGCTGTGTTGAAACATCCAGAAAACAAATTTGCCTAAACTAATAATTTAAAAAAAATGCACCAGAACCTTTCTTTATTTTTAATGAAAAAAAGTAGTTAAATCCGTCAAGTTTTAGAGAAGTAATCAGGGGATTACGATATGTTGATTTTATAATTATTGGTATCTTTGGTGCAAGCCGCAGTTTTCTCTATCGCGCTTTACGCGCGATTGTTTGGGCACTGCGTGACAGCAATCCATTTTACAAAAAAGTACCTATTAGGAGTGGGAAGGTACTTAATAAGCAACTACCTATTCGCGATTAGTTGCAGATAATTAACTGTAAATTGAATTGAACGCAATAATTCCATAATGATCAATGCATTTATTGCGAGCCGATCCTATTGCTCATCGCTGCATTTTATGCTGAGATAACTTTGTTCCATGATGACAGTATTTATCAGATGTGACTCTTTGGGCAATATTCAAGAGCTAGGAGGGCTCGAAGTGATATACAAGTACCACAGTAAATACGAATTAGTATATAGAATTATACAAATAAATAACTATTTTTGTTATTAATCTTATCTGATTATTTTTCTATCAAGGTAACGAACTAACGAGTGTGACATATAAAGATAGGTATTTAAATGCGTAGGCAGTAGATTGGTTTAACACAAAGTTATTGCGCCGTTGTGCGTGCTAACTGTGGAATATTCAAATTATGATCAAACCATTTGGTTAGACACTTTTTTATGCTTAGTATATTTATACTAAGCATAAAAAAGTATTCATTATCAAAAGAGAATAGAAAGTCAATATTATCCTTCGCGGCGGAGGCCGCAGAGGTCACAATATTTTAGAAAAAAGGCTCATGCCAGATAAAAACAGTGCGTCCTATTAGCAGAACATGAATAGATACTATAAACGTAGTGATCATATACTGTTTGAGATACTAGAGTAATGTGAAGAGCTGCTAGTTAAATACTACCTACAAGTTGTAGTATGTACCTAATGTTATTAACCGATAATTGTTATCTACAATAAGGATTCACTGAACCTGTACCCATTGAAGAATTGTTATCTAAAACAACGATACACTGAGCCCATCACGTTAATAATTTCCACTGATTGCTATTTATCAGGTAAACAAGCGAGGCAGGGGGGGCGGGCGCTGCCATTAGATCATGGGAGGCTTCCGAAATGGGAGGATGAGAGGAATACTCACAATCCGTAAAGTAATATTACATTGGTAGCCTAATAATAAACAAAACCAAATTTGATTCCAATGACAGGCGAATTTTATAAGATTGTAATAAGAATGGTTGAATCTAGATTCGCTTTTTTACGCGCGAAACTGTTTTCTCGACACTGCGCCGTATCGGACCGTTCTCCGCGGCCGCACCCGCTGATACCTTATTATTAACGTAACCTGTCCCATTGCTCCTGCAGCATTTACCTTAAAAATATTGTTACATCGGACCTACTAGAACATTCGAGAAAGCAAGTGATTATAGTGTGTGTACGTTAGAAGTTCGGGAGCATTCTTTTATTATTAATCTTAAAGTTAGGTAGGTAGAAAGTTGCGACCTATTTGTAAAAAGACATTTGAATTTCGACCGTACGCCTAGGGCATTAGGTTCATATTTGTTTGTTTTGTACAAGTAGGTTATACCTACTATTTTTTATTACCTACGCACCTACGTGTTCTATTGTGTTTTTATAACCCTCTAGAATATTCGTGATTATTCTGGTGTGTCTGTTGGCGAGTATAAATACATCGCTCAGACCCGCGACAGTCAGTCTTGTTTTGGCTACACAACGAAGCGAATCGAAGTGAACTTGAAGAGCGATATCTAAGCGAATAGTGAACAGTAGTGTACTTGTGATTAAGTTTAAATTGTTTTGTGATTAATAAAGTTATTGTGTTGTTTAATCGGTAGATTAATTTATCTCATACCCAGCTCGTTACAATATAAAGGGTTTAAAAAACCTCTTAACGAAGCCGAAAGACACTTGTTCTCCCCGTCACGTCATTGCAATCATTTTTTTGCTCTAAACCATACCTGGGATATGTTAATAGTTACTATGTACTGGAATAGAAGAGAGGAAGCAATTTTTATTAGTCAACTAAAACAAATAATGCAATATATAAACAATAAATACCAAACATGTAATGTAATAATAGGCGGAGATTTCAACATAAATATCTTAGAAAATAGCATAAAAACAAACCAATTGATAGATCTCATGCTAGAGTTTAAATTTGTACAACATATAAAAGAACCTACGCGTATCTCACAAACCACGTCTACATGCTTAGATCTGATTTTTATAAACTTCTATGATAACAAAATGTATGCGGCCGTAGAAGAACTAGGCTTTTCAGACCACTGTGGAACACTAATTCATATGATATTGGAACAACAAAGCAAACAAACAATTTGGTCAGTCAAAAAAAGACTATTTAATAGAAATAACATCCAATAATTCAAATTTAAACTTAAGACAATAAACTGGGACGATATTATACAGCCGAATAATGATGTCGATGAGAACTATCAGTCATTCCATAAAACGCTGATAGATATTCTAGACGAATGTATCCCTAAACGTAAATTTAAACTAAAAACAAAACGAAAAAATCACTGGCTAACAGTGGGTATTAAAAAATCTTGTAAACATAAAAGACAACTAAAAATTCTTTCGTCAAAAAACAATAATCCAATACTTACGAAACACTATAAAAAATACGAAAAAATCCTGAAAATATCTGTAACAGCGGCAAAAAAACTACATTATATAAATAAAATGAATAAATCATCTAATAAAGTTAAAACAATGTGGAACATTGTAAAAGAACGGACCAATAAGCAAACTAAAAAAGAAAAACAAAATATAACATTACAAACAACAAACCTAGTGAGCGAACCAAAACAAGTTGCAAACGTCTTCAATAACTTTTTCGCATCCATTGGGGAAAATACCACCCAAACATCTGCCTGCAGTGTTCAGGGAGAGTCATCAGTGATTAACCCCACTGAAAATACGATATTCCTTACCCCAGTCGACGGATATGAAGTAAACCAGATCTTGAAGAACCTTAAAAATAAAAATAGTCACGGCATAGACGAACTCCCACCAACTCTGTTCAGGCAGTGCGCAGACGAACTGACCTTACCGTTCTATAAATTAATTAATCAATCCTTCGAAGAGGGCACTTTCCCTAAACAATTAAAAACATCTTTGATAAAACCTATCCATAAAAAGAACTCCAAAACAGACCCGAGTAATTACAGACCAATTTCCCTTCTCCCTACATCATCAAAAATCTTTGAAAGAGCAATGTGTGATCGTGTATATTCCTTTTGTGAAAAGTATAAGATATTCGATGACTGCCAAAATGGATTTCGTAAGAACAGATCCACAACACTAGCTGTCTACAAATACATTCAAGAAGCATTAAATATTATAAATAATAAAAAATATGCAATAGGTATATTACTCGACATGACTAAGGCGTACGATAAAGTGCAATTTAAAATACTACTAAAAAAGCTATATGGAATAGGAATACGCGGGAAAGCCCATGATTGGTTTGTATCATTTTTAAAAGACAGAGCACAATTAGTCGAGATAGAATATTACAACAAAATAGCAAAGGAAGTACAGTTAATAAGATCTGGTATTAAATCAATACATGCTTCAATCCCCCAGGGAAGCGTTATTGGCTGTCTCCTTTTCCTAATATACAACATTATTTTTTGTTTATACTAAACCCGAAAAGGGGTCATTGTACTCATCATTTTGAACAACTTTTTCTATGGGACGAACCTTGAAATCGCGAAAAAAAAATCAGCTGTTCCCTACATTTATGTTCGCATAACTCGTCAAAATGTAGGGAACAGCTGATTTTTTTTTCGCGATTTCAAGGTTCGTCCCATAGAAAAAGTTGTTCAAAATGATGAGTACAATGACCCCTTTTCGGGTTTAGTGTAAACAAAAAATAACCCTGTATATCAATGACCTCCCCAAAACCATAGACGGGCCATGTGTACTTTTTGCGGATGATATCTCGATCCTGACCTCATGCCAAACAACTGATAACTTAAATGATCAACTTACGGCTATTCTTGAGAAAATTATAAACTGGATGAGGTACCATAATCTAGAAATAAATTTTACCAAAACTAAACTAATAGCATTCCACCCCTGGCAGAAAAAAACAATAAATATAGACTTTACTTTTAATCACCAAAAATTAGAATTAGTTAACAATTTCACTCTCCTGGGCCTAACAATAGACACACATATAAACTGGAAAACACATATACAGACAGTAAAATCAAAAATTTCAAAGTTTTCATATGCTCTCCGCGAAATAAAAAAGACTACAAACCAACAAACCGCACTAGCCACATACTACGCGTACACGCTTGGTTCAACTACGGTATCATCTTATGGGGAAATAGCACAGACGCCCCGTCTTTATTTACCCTGCAGAAAAAGCTAGTACGAATTATTACCAATATAGAACCAACAGATAGTTGTAAGCCTTATTTCCAGAAACATAAAATTCTAACCTTATTTAATATATATATTTTGGAGCTATGTAAACTCGTCCGAAAATATCCAGATTATTACAACACATGGGGAGACATACAAACTAATTATTCGTTGCGACACAAAAATAGATTAAATTTGCCCCCCTCCCGCCTTAAATCACACTCATCCAGTCCACATTCTATGTCAATAAAAATATACAATAAACTGCCAGAAGACATAAAAAACCAAAATAAAACTAGTATATTTTTAAATAAATTAAAGAAATTCTTAATTAAAAAAAGCTATTATACAGTCAACGAATATTTAACAGATAAATACAATAATCATTTATAATTATGGAAAACAGACATTTAATAAATAGAATAACCAAAATTAAATTAAACTATAATATTTTTACACACAATAAATTATATTAATAATAACTATAATAAATTATTAAAAATTAATATTTTTTTAAGCTAGTAAATAAATAAGCAATTCTAAACATAATTATATAAATAAGAAATGATAACATGTTGACTATTATTATTACTAGAGACTATTAGGATTTTTAGATAAATGGAAAAAAATATTTAATAGTATAAGTTATAAAGCGCTTTTCCTCTCTTTTTATTTACTTTAAAAAATTGCTGTGCCCGGCAGGGTCCATAATTGTTACTATAATTTTATTTACCACCATTTACCACATTATGGTTATAGCAATAAATGATTTTGATTTGATTTGATTTGATTTGGGAACCTTCTACTTACGGAGATATTGGGGGTCAAAGTTCTAACTTTTTGTTAGTTTTATTTTTATAAATACAAGTCTTTATTGAAGGCATTTTACTTTGAAAACCTCTACGACCCCCATACTATTCAGTCCATCCACCAGCAAGAGTCTGATGTGATCCTCCAAGTCGGTGCCGCACACGCTCTCAACGCATTACTTACATGCTTGCAGTTTGTACAGCTTCACGTGGTGTTCTTTGAGCTCACGTTGGTTACTTCCGCGCAATATTTACCTACCCGCCCCACGCCCCCGCCCCCGCCCATGGCTTGGAACATTTTTGTATTTTGCCATATCTCGGAAACGTGACACTTTAGAACGTTTTGTTTCGTACACAAAACTTGTTTATATTGATGCCAGCTATCGATTAATACACGTTTTATGCGTGACCGGACAAATCAAAGTTTTGCTGATGATTCCATCAGTGAATAGACTTTAACTGTCATATCTCGGAAAGTGACACTTTAGAAAATTTTGCTAACAAAAAACTTGTTTGTATTGATACCAGCTATCGATTAATATGAGTCTTATGCGTGGCCGCTACTTTGATAAAATGATTTTTAAATGGCGGAAAAATCCACCCAAAAAGTTCTAAACCCCTTTAGAGGTCACTTTGCATTTCTTTGGCTGCGGTTACACAATACTAAACTTGGCCCTTCATAAAATTATGTTGGGCAGACCATTTTTTCTTGCATTCCCATGTTAGGTAAACGTTTAACGAATGGTAAGCACAAATAAGGTAGAGTCTGGCAAATGAAAGTAGACACTCGAATTATTTGCAAACTTTTCATATGCCAATGTTTAATTTATGTTAAACTCAATTTGGTGAAAGCATCAGGGTGGTGGTGGTGGTGGATTCCCCACCTTAAAAAAAAGGGTGGCCCGCGAATTTCATATTTTTTTACGTTTTTTGCAGTTTACAGGGCAGAGCTAAGTTATATGTTGATGAAAATATCGGTCGCGGCTGTAAGACATTTAAAACTTGTAGTAAACGCACACTATGTAGGCAAGCATTTCATGAGTTGTGGGATTACATTGATGAAAATTGCTTGGCTCAATGCTGGTCCTGCTCCACAACCATAGGAGCAAACCAATTGATTCCCAGTTAAGTTATCGTGGAAGCTTGTAAAAAGACCCTTGCATTGTATAGATTGAATCTCTTAGTATTATATAATTAATTGCATAGCACATTTTGTGAGAGTACTATGTACTGAAAGCCACCATTTTATATCTAGTTTATTTTTATTTTTTTGTTTTGAATATGCGGCTGAGAGAATATCATGCTCACTCAAATGTCTCGGTGATGGTGGCGGGTGTGTCGGGTCATTTAGTTCCCTTCAATATGGTTGAGTTGAATGGTGCTGATACATGCGTCTTGTTCGTAAACGGGCGCTGTCAGTTGAGACTGGTCATCTCTTAGCTGCTACTTTATTTTTATACTAGCTTCTGCCAGCGGCTTCGCCCGCGTGAAGTTTGATTATTGTCCCATGGGATCTTACTACCGGAATAAAATGTATCCTATGTTTTATGTGGGTCATAGCGTGATGATATAAACGTAAGAGTAAACAAATATAATAATAACAAATCTCGGAACTGCTTAGCTATCGGGAGTTACACGTGTTATTGTGAGTCAACTATAAAAGATAGACATATGCTGTCGTGGGATATTTTTTATATAATTTTATGTGGAATATTTCCGTTATACATGATTTCTATGTAGCTTTAACCATTAAGGCTGCACACGCGACGGAAGCTAAAAAAACCAAGTAACTTCTCCCGTTTTCCCAACATTTCCTTTCACTGCTCTGCTCCTATTAATGGTAGCGTGATGAAAAGTATACTATTACCTGCTCAGGAGTATGTAAAATAATTGTACCAAGTTTCGTTAAAATCCGTCGAGTAGTTTTTTTTTCTATAAATAACATACAGACAGACAGACAGACAGACAGACAAAAATTTTACTGATTGCATTTTTGGCATCAGTATCGATCACTAATCACCCCCCGATAGTTATTTTGTAAATATATTTCATGTACAGAATTGACCTCTCTACAGATTTATTATAAGTATAGATTGTTGAGAAATACCCGCTTTCATGTTTTATAATAGTTATCTGTGGTTAGTAATTTTACGTCCCGCACACGTGTGGAAAAAATATTAAAAACGCACGTGTGTGAAATACACTGCATTAAGAACCTAATCGTGGTGCGAAAAGACCAGTTTTCGAGGAAGTGTATTAAAAAAAATATTTTTTACAAAGTTCAATCACAACACGTAGGTACTTATTTGCACAAAAATCACAGTTTTAAAAGCGTAACATAAATTAGGATACGTAAATGAGAAATGGACAACTGACAATCCATCAATAAAACTTTCTTTGAATTGTCAAAGCATCACGTACTTCCTTACTATTATAAAATACAGGGAATCCCGCGAGTCATTTAAGACGGTGTTGCCAGCTGCCGCTACAAAATACCATTCAAAAGAAGTGTATTCCCTGAATTTGTCACAGAATAAGCAAAAAATGAAAAATTCCGTGCTCTTTTCAATCGGTCCAAATTTGTAGTTGGAAATGGTTCAAATATGTTTTATTATTGATTGTAAAATTTTGCCGCCCCCTAAAAAGTGCCCCCACTACGCTACGCCACTGGATGATAGATGACTCAAGGGACTCAAGTACGAAACGTGTCAATTTTGACAGTCTTAAATTATTGCCATATTAAAACTTCTGAAAATAATTCGTAGACAGCTTTCGTTGGCCAAACTCCATTAGTTTCTTGTGGTACTATGTGTTTGCGAATTAACACGGACCTCTATAGAGAAACCCTCACCGAATCAAAGCTTCTAATTTTTCAGCTCCACGTCCAAAGCGCTTATTGTTCGTATGGACGTTTAATGGTATGTATGTACTTTCCTCTTTGTCAAAAAGTTGGTTTAGGTACCTCCTCCAAATACATGTACTTCATTCTATAGTAAAGTTGTTTCACAGTAATTGTTCTACTTCAGATAGCAGCAACCAAATAAACAGGTATAGTATAGCGTATTGTGTCATAGCGTATTGCGATTGACAGATTTTGTCAGAAGGGCGTTATTGGTACATATTTGTTAAATTGTTAATAAAAATATAGCATTAAAAACACTATGTGATAGCGTTAGTTCCGACTACGGTCACGCGCCAAAAGGTCCATGACGCGCTCTAATAGTAATCATATTCTGCACTTTTAAGCACACGTATTTATAACGGACCTCTTTAAAAATGTACAAACCCACTGTCATGGCCAAAGCTCGAAGAGTAGTTACATAGACCAAAAGGAAGTAACGCCATAGATTACTTCTGAATGCTTACTTTTGAAGTGTTTTGAAGTAACCAACCAACCTCACATTTTGTTGATTTCGTTCCCATGTCATCAGAAGATTATCAAGTACATAATATTTATAGATATTCTAGGAAATCATTCAAAAAGAATAGGATCGACCCTCATGACTTCGAAAACGTTTGTGAAAGCAGTAATTTCGAGGGACCAGATACGTCACCAAGAAGTGATATTCGCAACGATGGAAGAATGGATAGTAACATCGATTCCCCCGGATGTAGTTGTGATGTAGACCCCGAGGGCGAAATCGCCAATATTCTCCATAAAAAATGTCCCGTTATTTCACTAGCGCAACGGCAACTGGCAAGACTCTTGGATGAAACAGACAAACTGCTGTGCGATAACACGAGATGTTGCAGGTTAGTTGGTCTTGGTACAGATTGCGATAACGACCACACATGTTCACAAAAATCGATGTCCCACTTACGAACAGTAAGCCGTGGGTTCGAACCCAGGCAGACGCATTACTTTGTGTAATTTATTTCATCACCACTGCTCTCAAAAACGGCGAAGGAAAACATCGTGAGGAAACCGGCATGTCCTAGAACCAAAAATTCTAAGACAGTGACATCCACCAAGACTACCAACCCACACTGAGCCCGCGTGCTGGATTATAGCCCATACGCAAAATACGCGCTTTGACGTGAAGTTGCGAACACCAGCCCGTTGTACAGTCACGTCTAATAATATGTATATGTCACCGCAAAATTGTCAAACACGTTATATTACAATATAACGTGTTTCTCTCTAGCGATATTGTAAACTCTCGAATTATTGTCAACTGAACATACGGAAGTATCCCTGCCCGCATAATCGGGACTTGGGACACCGCCCCGTTGGGTTAGTTAAGTTCCTTTAAACCCTGCACTCGGAATAATATAAGTGTTTTAAGGTTAGGTTATATTAATCGGTATTTCTCAGGATTGATACATGCATTATCTTTTCATGAGATGGTACCACTGGGCAAGGGGGACCCCTCCTTCCCTCCACACCGCGTAAGTTGACTACCATCGCATGCATTTCACGAAAAATAATGCGCTTTATTGTAAGCAGTATGTTCGTTTGACAATAATTCGAGAGTTTACAATATCGCTAGTGAGATTACAATATAACGTGTTTAACAATTTTACGGTGACATAATAATAAACACTTTCCTTAATATTATAGCTATTTTCGCGAGAAATAACGATTTTAACTAGGAAATTGGATCTTTTTCATAAAAATATGAGTTCCAGAATACTATGTACGGTCGCGGTCGAACAAGCTATTTGGTTTAATGAACAAATTACATTGTAAAATGTAAACCAAATAGCTTGTTCGACCGTAGGTAATAACATTAAATTTTAATCAGTACAATAAGAGAAACACTATTTAAAAAATTCTTAAGTGTTTACATATTATTAGACGTGACTGTACAATACAATACAATTCACAAAAATCGCACTTGAGACGCTGCGTGACTCTTCTTCGGGCTTGTCTAGTCGAGACTCGAGCCACACCGTATGGTTGATGGTGGCCGACGATCGTTTAGCACTGCTGCTCCTCATTGCGGGTTGGTGGATGTCACATGTCTTTGAATTTTTGGTTCCAGGACATCCCGGTTTCCTGACGATGTTTTCCTTCACCGTTTTTGAGCAGTGGTGATAAAATAAATTACACAAAATAATGCGCGTCAGGGCTGCCACCACTGGGCCACCGATGCTCGCTACATTTTACGTCAACAATAATTTTACCCAAAGCAAACGTAATTTTGTAATTGTTTCAGATCTGTATACGACTTCGTGTGTATTTGCAAAGAGATTTTGATGACTCAAGATAAATTTCGACTTATTTTAGGAATGTTAATTGGTCTTAGTTTTATTCTGGGAGTTCTTTTTGGTGCTGCATCTTGCGGATCATACCTCGGTCGTTTCAACAGCCCGATCCTAAGTTGTGTCGACAATTATTTTGCTTTTGGCAGGTTTTCGAACATAGAAGACACATTTCGTAGCATAGCTTAGTTAGAAATCATGGCGCTTTCAATTTAGACGTTTTGTGTCGAAAACAAACGAACATCCATAACTTCATACGCAAGACGACGAACGCACCGTTTCGGCACCGCAGCGGTTCGATAGAAAATGTCTAAATTAAAAGCGCCCTTAAACCAATATATTATATAATACACTTGTATTTTTTTACAATAATCTTGTGTTAAGAATATTTTAGATGATTATAGCAAAGTTACATAGCTGCTGTCGAATTCTTTTATTGCCAGGTTCCTTTTGGGAAGGAAGCGTCGGAAGTGTAAAAAACGTAGGTATCGATGCTAGAAAAGGTGTTAAAAGTAGTAGATACATTTAAAAAAGTCGTTTGGTAGCTAAATATTATTGTGACAGTCCCTACTTAATATTTTTGGTTCTTTTGGGTGGTGTTTTTTATTACAGCAGTTTGGATGCAAAAATGCTTTTTTATTGTTATGCCGTCAACAAAATAAAGGATAAAATATAGGTATTTTAATTTCATTTGCCTACTTTCTAAGCAACATTGCAAAAATATTTTTTTGTTATGAACTGTTGGTGTGCAGTCCAAATATTCGTACTATACACGACCGAGTGCATGGATGAGGGAGACGTTTTTCGGAAGAATGGACAAAGATATTTATTTTGTTGATTCTTCCGTTGACAAATCCCGTTTCTACTGGCTCATTTACATTAGGTCGGTTTGAGGTCGGTCACCGAAGGCGGCGGCCGCATTCGGTTTAACTGAAACGCTCACCTAAATTGAGTTGTTTACATTGGTCGGTTAACCGAATTCGGTGACTTGATTGATGTTGATTAGCTGCGGGCTGCGGGCGGCGGGCGACGGGCGGGGCACGGCGCACTCGACACCGGGCTCGACCGAATACGGCCAAACCGAATACGGCCAAACGAATACCTGTTTATATTAGTCGGTGACCGAATACGGCCTGCAGCCGAATACGGTCTAACCGACTTAATGTAAATAAATAATAATAATAATAATAATAATCATTCTAAGTGTACACTCGTATAGTACAAAAATCTATACTTTCTCGTAACTAATATTATAAAGAGGAAAGATTTGAATTTTTGTTTGTTTGTTACGATTTAACTCAAGAACTACTCAACCGCTTTTAATTCTTTCACCATTAGGCCGAGTCACACCGGAATGGCAGTGGCCAGCGGCCCCTGGCGTCGCCGCTGGGGGTCTAGCGCGGCCTCCAGACCCCACGCGCCTTGTATCCTCTTGACATTAGACCGGCCGGGGCCCGCGGCCTCGCGTCGCCGCTGGCATAACCACCGAGTACAAGACGCGCGGCCGCTCGCGTCACCAGCGACACCGCAAGTGCGAGGCCGCCCTTTTCAAGCTATACTGGTTTTAAGTATGTAGATAAGGGGGCGTCCATAAACTACGTGAGGGGTTTCTTTAAATTTTTGTCCCCCCCCCCCCTGGTGAGATTTTATTCAACCCCCTCCCCCAATCTCACGTGAGATTATTCAAAATGTGAGTTCTTCGTCTTATATACGTAAGTATCTTTTGACATATGCGTTATAAAAATCTTGGTAGCTCGTTTTAAATTAGTAAATATCGTGGCTTGACAGTCAGTAGATGTATATCGTCGAAGTATGAATGAAATTATTTTCTTAATAATTATTTATTAGCGAATGATCTTAATCGTATTACGATATACGCTGATTAAATCTTAAGCATGTACAATCTAATGGACCAAAATAGTATGTTTTTTTTGTTTCAGTCAGAAATAAAATTGCGTGATATTTGCCGAGACCCCCCTTCTCCAACGTAAGATTACATGAGATTTGACTCGACCCCCTCCCCCCCTTAAACATCTCACGTAATTTATGGACGCCTCTTAACTGAAACTGCCCGCCGCGTCGCTGCCATTCCGGTGTGACTTGGCCCTCAGACAGCTACAACTAAGTAAGGCTGTAAATTTATATTGATAGACCACACAGCTGCAGCATAGAAAAAGTAGTCACAGTGTCAAGTTGTAATCAGTCTGATAAGAGTATGTTAAAAATCAATTAATATCACAAAGATTTCAGGAAATTTATTCTATTATACAAATAAAAGCATTTCACAATAGATAAAACTAGCAGAAACACTTCCTAAGAGTGTGGTAATTAATGTGCACGTAATGTGTAACATGCTTCTAATACATCGGTTATTTTGAATGGTTTAGTCCCTTTATTTTAGCAAAGCCCTGAATTTTATATGTTCTAATCTAGACAAAATTAAATAGCGACAAACTTACAATAATTATTACAACATATTTTTAGATACCAATTAAATCTAAACAGTGAAAGTATAATACTAAGGCTCTTGAGCTACTTCTCCTCGCACCATTCATTCTCCTTACGAACTTGATCTTCTTCGGCTGCAGTAAAATCATTTTTTATATTGAACGTCTTGCGAATTTCTTCTGGTGTCTTACCTTTTATCATATTGGCTACAGTTTTGCAAGTAACATCCAGTAAACCTTTTATGTCTAAGTAGTTGGCAGCTAAAATAAGTTCAAAAAGAGTGCCTTGATCAACTTTTAAAAAATCTGCATCCCAGGATGAAATATCATCTGTTCGTTTTTCTTTGTTTTCATCATCTTCCGGCAATGGTGGATCATCTTTGTGGTACGTGGCCCATTGAATTACTTTCTTTAGTATCGCAGAATTCACGTTGGGCAATGGAACTACCTCTTCTTCATCATCTTCCATTCCTAAATCTTCTAACATCGTCTTGATTGTTACCGAGCATTTTGCAATCTCAACATCAACTGTAAAAATTTCACTGTCCGAAGACTGCAGCTTTATGTTAGGCATCTAAAACAAATCAGAAAAAAAATTATAAACATAACAGGGTAACGAAATATGGGACGCCATTTTACAATGTTCCCAGCTATTTTATAAATAGTGTCTCAAACAGTTATCACAGTATGGGATACGGTAATTGAAAAGCACAGTACCTTGGAATTTACGATAGTAGTTAAATGTGGTATTAAATACTGGTCGATCAATTTTTACACGCGAGGATACAAGTTTGTAACCAAAATTGAAAATACAAAGGCTAGACGGACGAACGACTGCTATCTCATTTCGTTCACGTCACAGATTATAAATTTTGCGTTCTTGATTTGACATTTACTAGAGATGAGAATCGAGATAATAGTTACTCGAGTAATGCAAATCTGACGATTTCACACATTTCAGAAATACGGCAGTTAACAGTTAAGAGTCTATCTAGCAAAACAGAGAAACACTACATTATAAATGATTGAGAATGAACAGCCAGTTTCTTTATCAACAAAAACACATATTTCTATAAAACAGCAATGGTTAATACTACATTTTTATACTTGGTATTTATTCATCCAAGTCTTATAACAGCTAAACTAAAAGTCTACAGGTTGGCAAAAATGTCCTGAAACGGAACTAAAAAATTTAATCGTTGGCAACTTCTCCTACTGTCACGTCTAGTCAGTACATGTAATGTCATTTCATGATATCGGTGGCTGTTTTTCGTGTATTTATTGTTATTGTGTTTAAATTGGTGACTCAAAGGGTTCAATATGAACAGAAAAACCATTCGCAGCTCCGTTAGAGAAATAATGTATAAAGTTTATTTGTGATGTTTGGCGGAACATGAAGCTGGACGAATTTTATCGGATATCAACGATGTTTATAAAAGAACTGCGGAAATGTCAGGTAAAATGATCTTTTATCTAAGTAATCAGATGTAATATGTGTGTTTAAACTTGCACTAGATTGTATAAACCATTATACAACTATTATTTACATTGAAAAATACATCGATGAATTTTGTGGTTATGTGCATTTACAAAGAAGCACGCTCCTATAATTTTGATACTTTTTGTGTTACTTCCAGAATAAAAGTAACTAAATATATTATTTTTCTAGGTTAATCCGTAAGTACCATACGACGAATTGCTAGAGAAGGGCATACAAACAAAGGCATTTACTCCACTCCAGAGAAACATAGAGCAGGGCGACCTAAAAAGAATTGGATGATTTTGACTTGTGATCAGACAAAAAGTTCAGAAAGATTTTACATTCTTAGAAAGAAGTATTTGCAAAAGTTTAACTGTCTTTATTTTTTACTGTTGTAGGCCGTGGCTGAACAAGTGTTTGCAAGCATCTCTGTTGGTGATTGGAAAAAAAACATGTGAACATGTTATGTAAATAGAAAGAGAGTAATATCAAAGGGGACAAACTCTGTATAGTGATATAGACAAAATAGTCATAAATCTGCAAGATGACAGCAGCAGAAACAGACACGAATGAAGAACTTTCAGATGTGGAATATTTAGCCGAAGACATTTTAGATTCTGATTGAAACATCTGTAAAATTCTATCTTTCTTATTAATAAAAATGAAAAAAAGCACTTAGACGGATCGTTGGTATTATTTTCCTCATAATGTAAATCAATATACACACGTACTAGCGCATTATCATACAAAAGCGTGAGTATGTAACGAGCAGAGAAATTTATGTTTATTTCAAGTTTAAGTAATGTATAAAACCCGTTAAAGTCATTTTCATCTGCCTAGCCTTTTCCCAACAAATTTTGGGGTCCGCTTCCAGACTAATCTGGATATATACTATGGATGCAGCGTGGATATCAGTATTTTACATGGAGCGACTGCCTATCTAATCTCCACAACCCAGTAACAAGGTAATACAATACCACTTGGTACCGTAAAATGGGGGGAATAGGGATCCAGGGGTGAATAGAAACTAAACTTTGGAATGGATTTTAAAGTTAAATTCACATGATATGGTACCAACAAGTACGCTATTGTGTTAACTAAATTATACTTAATTATTAAGGTACCTTGTTGGCCATATACAATATAAGTTCAGCGATAAAATCCCTTCCAAAGTTTTGTTTCTATTCACCCCTGGATCCCTATTCCCCCCATTTTACCGGTACGACTTGGTTGTCAGATTTTGGGGCTCCTGACTCACAGTAAAGATTTACAAATGACACGACAACAGCTACAAGTGCTTTCCGAGGCACGGAAGAAACTCTATGACAGATGGTCACCCATCTCCAGACTAACCTAGTTAAGCACGTCTTCAGCTTGAAGATTGTCCTGCCCGGCTGTTATTATTTAGCACTGAGCTCTTCTAAAACCCGTCAACGTACACATTAAATATAAATAAAAATTGAAAAAATAAACCAAAGTATCAAACTGTTATTGTCGTACTATATAGGGTTACAATATGAACGATAGTAGCGCCACCATTATTTTCACGACTTTCTTGCCAAGCTGTACAAGCCGTCATAAAACACCAAACAGTACCAGATCTTTTTGGTTCTTTGAACGAGCAGTCTTCACTTCTGGAGCAGTAACCCACGAAGGAGTGTCATAATCATAATGGGATTATTCGTTAGAAACCTTATTCTTTTTAAACTCTTCTCTAGTCGCTGGATAGATGGCGCTGAACTCGGTAAGTTACTGCCAGGAATGAACGTCGAAAAGGACGTTAGAGGTGAACGCAGACCTGGTCGCACCGCACGCGCCGCAGCCATCGCTTTTGTTAATGGCCTTGCACACCTATCTGCGGTGCAGTAACCGCAATCGTTCCTGTCGCCGCACGCCTTGCACCTCAGAACATTATACTCTCTCTCTCCGGCGGTGTTGATGACATCATCAGCTGCGGCTTGGGGAGTTCGGCGGCTTCAGGGCAGCTGCAGCGCGGGTGGGTGTGCTAGATTGCATGGAACTTCATACGGAGAATTCGAATGCGGCGCATGCGGTGCGGCAAGGTCTGCGTTCACCAGGGGGATGCTTCAAGGTAGTCCGCAAAATTCTTTTTTTTTTACGTTTTTGCAATTTGCAGGGCAGTGCTAAGTTGTATGTTAAAAAACCACAGCAGTTTTAGGCCGCGTTCCGAGATAGGCTGTAAACGCTTTGAGCGTCCATAAACCCGTTCCAAATTAGCGTGAGCGCGATCACAAGCGCGATATCGATATCCCTTGAATCGTCATAGATGACGTCATGACATGCGCCATCTTGCGATTACACCGACCATGCTCCAAATAAACAGGGTGTCTCATTCAAATCGGTCAGTATGGGAAAGTCTGAAACTATAAGACATACGAAGATCTGTTCTGAGGAACCATGTCATCGATTTTAATAATAAGAAAAACTGCATTCATACATTTTAAAAATCATCTGTACTCCGTTCTGAGGAACCATGTCATCGATTTTAATAATAAGAAAAACTGCATTCATACATTTTAAAAATCATCTGTACTCCGTTCGGGAATCGAACCCGGTTATTTTGAAAAAAAAAAAACCAACACTATTTCTATTTAGATATCGATTGTGTAGGTCTTAAGCAGTAAATGTCTGTATTCCACATACTTTAATTTATTTTAGTAGGTGCTCGAAGTGACCACCGCCTTTTTCAATACAATATTCAACACGATATTAGATAATATTATCGCAGATAACAAAACTTCCGGAATGGTTTAATGCAATGCCAATGTCATATGTATGTAAAGCGGCGTATGTATCATCAGCAAAGAGGTACAAACAACCATTGAGACAATTTTAAATACCTGAACTTGTTTAATATTGTAAACGTGGTCACAGATTAGGTCAGTTCAAGCACCTACTAAAATAAATTAAAGTATGTGGAAACAATGCATTTTATTCATTTCAGACATCATGTTTCATACAGACATTTGCTGCTTAAAACCTACACAATCGATATCTAAATAGAAATAGTGTAGGTTTTTTTTTTCAAAATAACCGGGTTCGATTCCCGAACGGAGTACAGACGATTTTTAAAAAGTATGAATGCAGTTTTTCTTGTTATTAAAATCGATGACATGGTTCCTCAGAACAGATCTTCGTATGTCTTATAGTTTCAGACTTTCCCATACTGACCGATTTGAATGAGACACCCTGAATATCACTGTGAGCGCTGTCAAATTTATAACCTAATGACAGCTCTTAGCTGTCATAATCGTGAAATCTATATCGGAACGCAAAATATTGATGTGAACGCTGCGAGTGATTATTTCGTATCTCGGAATGCACCCTGTCTACTTGCTCATTTTGCGCGCTAACTTTATTAAAAACCCATGCCTTTTTTCTGTTTCGTTGTATTCTAATCAGTGTGAGGTTTTCTTTTTGTGAAAAAAAAAGTCAACCCTCCAAGTTCTTAAAGGTCTAGGAACTGTTTTTTTCAAGATCAAAATCGTTCCTCGACTTTTATGAACTTAGAGGATTTTATTGATGATTTTGATACTAATAATAGTTCTGTAACTACAAAAAACGTAAGAAAATTTGAACTTCGCGAGCTACCCTGGAGCATCAACCTTAAGGTGAAAGCGTCAGGGCCGCCCGCGAAATTCAATGTTCTTATGTTTTTTACAATTTGCAGGGCAGCGCTAAGTTTTATGTTGATAAACATATCGGTCGCGACTGTAAGAAGTAATATGTTTCAGAATTATAATCATCAAAATCATCAATACAACCCTCCAAGTGCATAAGAGTCGAAGAAGGACTTTGCGCGTTAAAAAATCGTTCATCGACTCTTACGAACTTGGAGGGTTGTATTGATGATTTTGATGATTATGTCAGTCGCGACCGATATGTTTATTAAACAGAAACATCTAATGGTATTTTGCTCACAGGATTATGCTTATCTTTGGTATTTTCATCCAAGTAGGGTTACCATTTTGAAAACTGAAAAAAGTCTGCATATATTACGCCTGGGCCTTCGGCTTAGAAACCCTTAAGGAGGTTACGGAGACCACTCAAACCTGCCCACATTCCTGGGCCGGTGGCCTACGACGACCCCACGGTCATCAGGCTTCCTTTCAACCGACTCCTGCTGGAGCATCAGGGTCTCACAGAAGGAAGTTACTTGCTTATAAACACTATCCCTATCCCCAAAAAGAAAAACTACTTTTTTTTCCGAGCGATGTTACCAGGAGACTATCGATACAATTATTGCTTGCCATTTTCATCATTCGTGATTTCGTGATCTTTACATAATGCATCACATCACTACTAATGAATGGAGTGCACGAAAACATGGTTGTTTTTCAGCTTTCCTTGGAGATTAATTTGAATATGATCAGTTTGCTTCAGTTCTGATTACTGTTAAATAATTATGAAGTAATTTATTAGAATTTAAAATTAAACACTTAGTTATGTATGATATATGTAAATAACCTAGCGGTTAGCGTCTGAAAGTGCTTCTAGATAGTGCAGTTGTTAATAAGAATAATCATGAATTTTACCTACATGAAATGATTTAAGTAAGTGTTATTAATACCTGAATAGTTTTTCTGTATTAATCAGTATTTTTTTGATATTTGAGTATTTCTAAAGAATAAAAAACAGTGTCAACATTTTGACGTGTCGGTTTTTGGTTTTCGTGCTCGGCCGCCATGTTTGTCCTTTTATAATTATTATTTTAGAAATTGAGAGATTGTATGGGTAATAGATTATTACTTTTTACTGGTGATGAGAATACTAGCATAAGAATTACAGTCAGATATTATTGAAGAATCCCGATGTTTATCGTGTTCATCAACATGAAAAAAATATGTGTGTGACTACAGCTTTCGCGTCCTTTGTTATTCAGGTATTCAGGATGGTTGTTGGATCAGCGACGTACCCAGGGAGGCAAGTGCTGCACAAGATGCAACCAATGGGCATGACTCCTCGTGAGCTGTCAGAATACGATGACTTGGCTACAGCACTAATAGTGGACCCATATCTTGGCATCACCACACACAAAATGAATGTTCGCTATAGACCACTAAAAACAAATAAAGAAGAGTTGAAGAGTATTATTAAAGAATTCATCCAAACACAGGATTACAATAAAGCATACAGTAGACTAGCAAATGGTGAATGGATGCCAAGACATTTTAGCAAAAATAAACACCAGCAGAGCAAGCTAAGAGAACATGTTAGTATTTATCTAAGTATTTTTTTTATCTTGTGATATATAACTGATTCAGTCTGTATTTTATCTTGTGAAAAACAATTTTTCAATACCATTGTCAATATAATAAGCTAGGGACTTCTCGACATTGTGTTAAATATTATTTGCTATTGTTATTAGCTCATAATTATGTTTATCTGTTGAAAATATATTTTTTATTCCACAGACCACTAAATTTTTAACTTTTTTCTTTCAGATTTATCGTTATTTGCGAGTGTTTGATAAAAAAGCAGGCTTTGTAATTGAGCCCTGTTATAGGTACTCTTTAGAAGGTGGAGTGGGAGCTAAGATTTCCACAACCAAAAAATTTTTCAAACATGAAAGAATTGATTTTCTTGTTGGGTGTATTGCTGAGATGACAGAGGAGGAGGAAAAACAATTACTGCATCCAGGAAAAAATGATTTTTCTGTAATGTATAGCTGTAGAAAAAATTGTGCCCAGTTGTGGCTCGGCCCTGCAGCATACATTAACCATGACTGTAGACCGACTTGTACTTTTGAAGCCACTGATCGTGGCAAGGCTTTTGTTCGTGTGTTGAGAGACATTGAAGTTGGAGAAGAAATAACTTGTTTCTATGGGGAAGACTTTTTTGGAAATGGTAACTGTTATTGTGAGTGTGAGACATGTGAAAGACGGGGAAAAGGTGCATTTTCTGTTCAAAATGCACACAATGATGAGCAAGCAACTAGATACCGATTTCGAGAAACTGATAATAGAATAAACAGAACAAAAGCAAAACAGTCACAAAAAAATGAAAATGGAAAAAACCCTGAAAAATCTCGAATATCTAATAGGCAAAATTCTGATATAGTTTCTCCTCTGAGTATGAAGGAAATGAAGCAAAAAGGTTTAACAAAATATGATGCTGAACTTTTAATAGCCCAAGGTTGTATTGCAGATGTTGTGGATGGAGCTGCCAGTAAAGAGGCACAAGGCAGTAGAGAATCTTCAGCTTCCAGTCGAGGTGAAAGGTTGCGACGGCGGACTGACAGCAATAGAGCAACAAATGGTTTGACAATGGTTTCTGCAGCTAATGTTAAGAGAAGAGCACCCCCGTCTCGCTGTTGCAGCACCACTAGTTCACGCAGTAGTCGCGACTCCCATACAGGCATAGTTTTACGAAGTCACAAACGCTTACTTGATACCTGCACACAGTCTACTTGTTCAAAAACTAAACACACATCAAAACAAGGTACTGATGTTAAAATTGATAGGAATCTTACTACACCAAAAGAAGAGACAGAGTTGAATGATTTAGATACAAATAAAATTAATATTAAAACTGAACCAACACATGACAATCAAAATGAAAATATTGATTCTGTTGATATTACAGACACACATATAGAAAAACCAGAGAATGATTGTGATACAAAAGAATCTCTATTGCAAAGAACAGAATTTGGTATTTCTACTGCTGAAGAAAAGATTGAAGAATCTGAATGTGATTCCAATGTTCAAGAACAAATGGTTGATAATAAATGTGTTAGTGACAATACTTGCGTGAAAAGTGAGATTTATGATTTTAGAGAAAATGTGAATCCAAGTGAAACAAAAGATAGCAAACAGAACAAGAATCCAAAAGTAGAAGTTACAAGTAGAACTGAGGAGTCCAAAAAAGAGACAGACTCAGGACCGCCATGGTTGGCAGATAATTCTAATAAAAGTAGTGAATGCCCATGCACACCTCCACGTCGCGGACTTAAACTCACATTACGAGTGAAGAGGAGCCCTGTAGTGGAGGAAGTAATGGATTGTGGTAATCCAACAGAGGCAACTGAGTATGAAGTATTACGACTAGAGGGCGTTGATCCAGAGACAGCCCGACGCCTTAAAAAAAGACGTCGATCTAAGGAGCGTCACCGTAAACACAGCCCTATCCGTCCTCTGCCTCCAATGAAGCGCTTAAGATTAATATTTGGCAATGAGAGTCGTACTATTGATTTGCCAACTGCTATTTCAGCAGACTGACAGCCGCAACTACCTTATGGTTATTTTTCCACCGTTATTATTCAATTAGTTTAATTGACACTGATTAGGATTATTTTATCTAGTATTTATTTTGGTGATGTGAAGTTCTGACATTTGAGTAATGTGTGATATGCATCAGACTTTTCATTTGATGATTCCATGATAAACATATTTATTAAAACAGACATTAAAGTTTTTATTAATTTCATTAGTGCAAATTCATTGCATTAGATCCCATAAAATTGTGTCAGGTATTTTCGCGATTGTCAAATAAGTTGATCTAGACTTAGATTCTGTTATATAAACTAATGTTATTCTATTAATATAATATGTACAAAAACATGGGTTTTGTAAAGCCAGATATGACTTACTTGAAGATGGTGAAATAAGTCCTGGTGGATTAAACTGCCATTTGGTAAGAAAAATGAAATGTTGCTGGAAATACTTTTCCTATAATTGGGAGCTTAATTCTTACCATTTTAATTTGTGTTGACATTTTGTTGACTTGCTGCAGGTAGATCTCATTGCATTGTATAATTTATTTGTTCTTGTATCAATGTCTTAATGAAATGTGTATATTGAATAATGGTATGGATTTTTCGATGAGTATAGTAAAATAAATTCTCTATCTAAAGAGTAATAATTATTATTAGTAATATGTAGTGGTAAATCTTCAGTTTGAACAAGGTGAAGTCTCGAGACAGGATTCAAGCTTTTCCAAAGTCAAGAAGGCATGAAGAGAGCTTTATTCAAAATATGTTGGATGATGAATTGTTAAAATTTCACATTGTAGAAAATAATTAAATTGAGCTGAATATATGAAATAACATTAAATCCAATTTGGTTCTAATATTGATAAAATTCCATGGAAAAAATGTGGATAGGACCTAATGTTAATATGTACAGTTTCATGTTGATTTTTATTATAGGAATGGGAAAGAAATGTAGCCGCGGCAGGTGTTACGCTTGTAAAAAGCTGTTCAGCAGTTGTAGGAAAATAGTTTGTATATAACAGTAAATTAAATGATTAAAATGTTGAAGTATTTGAAATACATTTTTGCGACAACTTTAGAGTGTGGGTACATACGTTTACAACTAAAAAGGGGTTCAGTTGAGCAGGTACTGAAGCAGATCCGTTATTTACGAGCGATTGAAAAGTGGAAGGAAGACTTCATTTAAATCTTTTGTCAGTTCTAAGATTAGTTATTAGACGCGACAGACTGAATATTCATTAAATAGTTAGCTTCAAATTGAAATGATGTTTATTTTATTCATGTAATTAAAGTTAAACTATGTTGTAGATCATCATTGAAAACCTAATACCTATTTAAATTAAATTATCATTAATTCTTTCATGATCACCTGGGGGTTTAATTAATAAAACTTGATAATTCCAATTAATATTTCATTTAAGAAGCATATTAACTTACTGTATTTGTCAGTAATAACGACATCAATAAGTTAATAGTTTCAATGGGTCAATTTAGAATACCCACGAACAATAATAAATTTAACACCCTGTACCTACCTCTAAGAGTGGTCATTTTTACAAATCGTAGAATAATTTGTGTACTTTAATTTACAAGTATTGGCTGTATTAGAGAAATGACGCACACAAGTGGCTGGATTGGTAATTCTGCAGTTATTTGTGAATTGCTGCTGGTTTTAACGACTAGCTAATGTGATATTCCTCTTTGGAATAGTGTATGTAAGAAATCTGTAATTTAGATAAAAACAAGTTGCATATTGTTGACAAACATGAAATATTTTTCATTTCAATAATTATCACAATAAATTGCCTCAAGTTTCTTTCTAAAAATTTGTTTAATTTGATGCATCAATTGGAGATTTTTATAGCACCCTCATTGATGAGAAAATCCATCTCCCTAAAAAAGAAACATTTCATGGAAGACAGGATTCTATTTTTATGGGTTTTTTATTATTATCATTACAAGAGTTTCCATATTCACAATTTACAAATAATCGCGTAATTAATAACGAAAAATTTAGTACTTTTGAGTTAGTTTATTATCAACTTAATGCAATATTGACATTGGTATGCCCATTCTCAATATATAAGCTGTGGCTTCTTGCGCGGATGGGTGTTGTTGGTATTCTGCTTTAGTGTCCATACCTGAAACAATAACATCACATTTAAGACAGTGCAGTAAAATAGGGAATGATTTTACCATTCCACCCATAGGTGAGAACTGCAAACTATTTATTGTTTGATTATACAATACTATAAGATGTGAATCAACCTGAACTTGAAGTGCAGTGCAATGAAGAATTGACTAATAGAGAAGTATGGTAGAAGAGATGTTGCACCAACTTCAAATTAATTGTGGTAAAGTCAGGAGAATGATGCTGATTTATAAATCCACACCACACCTTTACCTTTTTTTTTCTTTGAGGCACCTATTGGTGTCTCAAATGCAATCCTATATAACATATCTATTAATAGGTATCTTTGTCCTTTCTCAAAAAGTGCATTGCAAATTGGTACTTTTGCTGTATAAAAATTGAATATGTTAAAGATCATTTCATGAATTTAGGTCTAAAATAGCAACACAGATGTGGAAATGGAGGCCTATGACAGTGAAAGCTATAATTGAAGGAATTTATTATGGGATTGAGGGTCAGTTGCCTTTTTCTAAAAATCTATACAGATTGACAAGAAATTTTAAGGATTCAAGGAGTTTAACAGTTTCTAAATAACCTGTTTCTACTTACTTCTGGAATTCCCATTCTCTGTTGTCTAGAGGGCAAACTTGCCTAGTTTTGAGCCAACGTGAGATACAATGGAAATGGAAAGCATGCTGAAACAAAAAAAAAATGTAAATTGCCATCTGCCAACAATCTAAAACAATAGAATCTGAAGACTGGCCTTACATTACAGACACCCCAGGCCACTGTGCACTCCTCACTGGTGGCTGATGCCTGATTGGCTTGGCATTCTATGCACAAATCCATTATATGGTTACGGCAAATCGCGCAGTTATCGACCACAATATCTGTAAACAGAAAACATTCATCAGACGAGTTGTTATGATTTCGCTGTCGCCAGTTCAATAATGCCAACATGTTTCTTACCCCAAGCCCATAAAGCGACAGCATTCCACTGAAAACGAAATAAAATCGATCAGAAACAAATATGGGTAACAACAAAGAAAATATAGCGCATCGTTACAATGAGTTAGCGAAATGTATAGTTACCTTTTTGACTTCAAATCTCTTTTTGTCACCTTTCCCACTACTAGAAGAAGCCATTTCGACTTCTTCCTCATCTACATCCATTACAGAAGCCATATTTTTTCAGAAATACCCTATTTTTGAATTCTAAAATGAGGAATATGTTGTACACAAATTTGACAGGAATGACAATCGCAACCGAGGTTATGTACTGTTACTATTTTTTCATTTATTTGAATCGTGGGTATCGGGCTTTTAATATTGGCACAAATGTTTTAATCATATTTAGAGTAGCTGACCCGCGCAACTTCGTCTGCGATTGAGGGTTAGTTTATTTTCAATAAAAAGTATCCTATGTTACTTCTAATACCTCCAAGAATATGTGTACAAAGTTTCATAATGATCGGTTGAGCAGTTTTCGCGTGAAAGCGTAACAAACAAACTTACATTCACATTTATAATATTTTACAGGATAGTATAGGATTTTTAAGGTTTGGCAACTTTCAACAATAGGGAATATGGTGTTGTTAGCTATTCCTCACAGTTTCCGATTTGCTGATTCACGCCCATTTGAAAAATGAATCCTGTACATAAATGATTAACCAGTTCTGGAAAGTCAAATTAAATTATTATGATTTGCAGATTTGCTGATGATTATGGGGTGAAAAGCCTGCCTTTTTATTACCCCAGAATAATCAACCTTGCTTAATTTTGGTCTGTCACCTGTCAACATCCATACTAATTCACGATTAATAAATAAACAACCACCGAAAAGAATTTAATAGTATAAATATATCGCAGTGTGGTGCACCAGACTGCAAAAATCAAGAGAGACATTTATTTCTAAAAGTCCTAAAGCGCCGAAAAGCCCGGAAGATAGCGTTGAGAATCAAAAACTTTAACGAAACCGAGCACTTCGTATTGTGCCCTGCTCATTAAAAGCTGTTTTTCCAGATCATTAGAGATTACTTGGTCTAAATGTCTGTAATATAGGCATTGTTGTGTCTCCAAGGTTTATTACAGTAGTCTGTCTGTATCTGTCTGTGTATATCTGTGCTGTATTTACTGTAAATGCTCTGTTTGATTTTGATCTACATGAATGTTTTGGCACGTGGCTACAATCAGAACTAACATGGCCATCTAGTTTTCTCAATAAAATTTCATAGTTTTTACAGCAACGGCGGCCCCCTGATAATGTCATTCAAACACTAAAAGAATAATTAACGGCTATACCGTACATATTGAGTGTTAAAATACCCTTTTTTATCATGAGAAATCATCAAATAACTGCTCCCACTTTGGGCGGAGCGGGAGGGAGTGTCAGACTTCTACTGACTAAAATCCATCCATGTTCCTTCCTCACCCTTTATGTTCCGTGGCCGCGATATCTCTTTCAAACAGGCCCGCAACCCCGGCAGGCTTTGGCCCTTGCGGGCCCCTCCCTTTATGCTGACATCTTTTTGAGGCGCGCGTGGAACACGAATGCGCCGTCGACACGGCGACAAGCCACTCCTCAAAGAGGGAACTTACCGCCACTATCGTGGCGTGCCCTGCACGGGGTTGCGATAGTCGCTCTCTCCATGTCGCCATGAGATTGCGCCGGAGGTCTGTCCGCTGGGCGGCGATTTGCCGCGTCAGCGGAGTTTCCCCCCGGCGTCGTGCCTCCGCGCGCCAGTCGTGCAGGCGCGCGAGGACTATCGCCTCGAGATTCGATAGACGATAGCAACCCCACGAGTCATATTTTCCGCCACCACCTCGTGCGAGCTCCCTTGCGCCAGCACCAGGGTATCGTCTGCGTAGCAGACTACGCTGACGCCTATAGGGAGTTCGGCGCGCAGCACCCAGTCGTAACCGATGTTCTACAGGGGTGACCCCAAAACCGATCCCTGTGGGACACCGCACGTCATCTCTCGCAGGTTCCATTCTCTGCTGCGACCAGGGTAGATGACGGCCCTGTCCGTCAGGTAGTCCCCGACCACACGACGGAGGTAGGTCGGCACCCGGTGATACGGGTCTCCCTGATGCAGCTCTAGGGCAGGGAGTTGAAGGCGTCGGTGATGTCGAGAGACACCGCCAAGACAACCCCGCCCCGGGATATGCATCTGTCGTCGTGAGGGCTCTCAAACGCATGATGGCGTCCACTGTAGAGCGCCCCCCTTGCAGAAACCAAACTGGTATCCGCAAGATTCGGCCTCATCCCATCATCATCATCAACAAGGTGCTCGGCAAGGCGGTTTGCAATCACTCTCTTAAAGAGCTTGCCCACCTCGTCGAGCAGCACAATGGGCCGAAATGCGGACGGAGAGTCCGCAGGGCGCCCCGGCTTCTGGATGAGGACCAGCTTCTCCGTCTTCCAACGAAGCGGGAACTGGCTTCTCTCCAAGCATGCGCTAAGGAGCCCTTCCAGTCGGGGCCCGAGAGCCTCCACCTCCGAGGCCAAGACCCAGGCTTCGCCAGGCAAGCCATCGGGTCCCAGGCGGTATTTTTGGCCTTGAGCCTATCTACCGCCACTCTCAGGTCTACCCCAGTCACTTCCGGAGTGTCATTGTCGTCATTTGGGTCCTCTTACGGCACCGCAGGTGGCGGAGATATAGGCGGGGGCGGATGTTCCCCCCGAGAAGGGAACAGAGCGCTCACCACGTCCTCCACGAGCTCAGGCCGGAGACTCTGTGTCAGCGGAGCTCCGCATCCGGCGGACGGATGCGGAGCCTCTGATGCCTAGCGTACGGGCGCCGCGCAGCAACACACGCCTCACGCAGAGGCGCTAGTTCCCGCGACCACCAGACACCTTACGTCGAGCGCCTCCTGGCCGGACTCGAGGCATTGCCACGTCACAAATGTCGGACATGGCCTCCTGAAACCATTCTGCCTCACTACTAACGTCGGCAGGCCTGTTCGGTGATGTCACCCAGTCCTACACGATCGAGGCTTCCAGGAGGAGCACCCGGTCCAGCTGCTTCAGCGCCCAACGCGGACCACTCGGGGCCTGTAGGAACGGCGCGCTTGAGAACTGGGTGGAGACGTCAAACCGGATGTACCGGTGGTCGGAATAGGTCTCCACCCCCTCCATGACACGCCAGTCAACGACACGCGATGACAGAGCGGGGCTATAGCGAACGAAATATCCACTACCGACTCGCCCCACATCCGCACACACGTGGGAACAGAACCCCGGTTAAAGACGACCAGGCCCTTCTCCAGGGCCCAGTCCTCACCCATCCTTCCCCGCACATCGGTGCAACGAGAACCCCAAGCCAAATTCTTGGCATTGAAGTCCCCGAGGACAAGCACGGGGAGGGAACGGCTTCCGACGACGACACTCAACTCTGCGAGAGAGTTGTGGAACTCGGCGAGAGTTCGGCTCGGGGAGAAGTAGACTCCCACCACGACGATCTCCCCGAACCGTGCTGCTACGCACCCCCAACCCTTCCTGAAATTTTCAAGGGTCGGGGTACCGGCGGCGGCCGATGTGTAAAAATACCCTTAAGTTTAACTATTCTGAAGGCATTTGTTCACCAACTCATTGCGATTATTTTTTGTTGGACCATACCTGCACCCGCAGCACGACCAATTCCATCTCTATTCTACCAAGAATATATGTCACCGTAAAATTGTCAAACACGTTATATTACAATATAACGTGTTTTTTCTCGCGATATTGTAATGTCTCGAAGTATTGTCAACTGAACATACGGAAGTATCTCTGCCCCCATAATCGGGACTTGGGGCACCCCCCCGTTAGGTTAGTTAGGTTTCTTTAAACCCTGCACTCGGAAATAGGGGCCCCGCGAAGCGGGGCTCCGTCGACTACGCTTTTTAGGGAGAATATAAAGTGTTTTAAGGTTATATTATATTAATCGGTATTTCTCAGGAATGGTGCATTATCTTTTCATGAGAGTTGTGCCACTGGGCAAGGGGGACCCCTCCTTCCCTCCACACCGCGTAAGTTGACTACCATCGCATGCATATCACGAAAAATAATGCGTTTTGTTGTAAGCAGTATGTTCATTTGACAATAATTCGAGACTTTACAATATCGCTAGAGATATTACAATATAACGTATTTGACAATTTTACGGTGACATATACAAAGGTCTCTTTCAATACAACTCGACATATTTTCTACCCGAGCATGGGGCGACCCTGTAAACTCGAGTTTCTATGAAGACAAAGAGAAAAATTCTTACCACAGCAACGGGGAAGTAGGTGATGTAGATATTCTACGAATCTCGAGTATCGTGTGAACGACGAAAACAGATAACAGAAAACAGCTTAGCAGGTTAGTGAAAACCGGAATTAGGCATTCAATAAGGGCCAATTCACATCGACATGCGACGCTGCGCGTATATTAATAGAGCGCCTCAAAATAATTATAACCTTATTTGCTACACGAAAAGATACACATTTCATTGCGAAGCGTCACCGGAGGCGCGTGGCGCAGCGCGAAATCACTGGCCTCTTTCAACTATGGTGTGAACATGGTGAGCATTGACTCATACAAAAATATTACACTTATAATATCATTGGACACATAGGTGTGTTGGAGTAAACAGCAATTAGGTGTCACTTAGTGTTGCTGAAATGGGAATTAGGAATTGCCTGATAAAATCTATGCCATGCACAGCATCCAAGATGATGAGATGCCAACGCTCGTACAGCAGTCCTTTCGGAGTTACTTTCGTTCTTCTCGGCCTAAATATACTGAGGAGACGGCGACGTTAAGACCTCGACATGTTTTCGCTCGTGTATTATCTTAGTAAAATCAATGTCAGCTTAATGTTACACGAGGCTAGTTTTTCAAGCTAGGATAGCAAGCTAGTGACAAGCCAGAAATACTAGCTTTCTAGCTAGCAAGCCAGTACTTCTGGCTTCGTCGTGTAGACAAAACTAGCTCCATTTCCTTGACAAGACAAGATATTTTTTAAAAGGATAGAGTAATTTTTAGGCTAGTAGCGCGGGCGCCACTGATTTTACTATCCTGTAGTGCAAGTGATTCGATAAGACTCGATTAGACAAATTTGACAGTTATTCTCGATAAAATGAGTTTTGACTCCATAAAAACTTACACACTTGCACTGATGGTTTGTGTAATAACTTCATGTAGTTAATAGACCCTTATTTACGACCTCTATATTTTTTTTGTAAACGTGCTGCAAGTTTCATTTACCCTTCCCTACCCAGGTAGGGAAGGGTAAATAAAAACTTGCCAAGCGAACTAGGCACAGCGATCATCTTGCATAGTGTATTATCCATGCATCTTGCTCAATGTAGCTTATGTATTTCAAACCTATATTTTTCTGTATTCGCTCTCTTCAAAATGTTGTCGTTATGCTCGTTTCAAAATAAAACAGAACCAACATCTTTAACGTGTTCAGTCATTTTATTATATGTAACTATTTTCATCTAAGCAGTGTGAGTGTGATTTTTTAATTCCAGATCATCCGTATTAACGTTGTTGGGTTCCCTCGTTCGTTTGTACGAGTTTTTCCAAATTTCGTAGAAACACACTGTAGCTTGAAACCTGTAGCACACGAGAAGCGGGACCGACACGTGCGTAATTAGAGTCCAAGCCCAAACTCCGTAGAATTCCATCTGTAAAATATCAAGTACCTATTTAGTTTTTTCGACAACTCCATGCCGTCATTAGATGTACTACGATGACTGTATAGTGTTTATGCTAGTAAACGAACCTACTAGCGAGATACGTTATATGGCACTATCTACGCCTCTGTTTTCATTTATTGTCGTCTCCACCTCGTATTTCACTAGTTAAGCTTAAGCCTTTTACTATAAGCCAGGCAAAATGAAATAATAATATGGATCAGTTTTCCTTGAAAGTTAAAATTGTGTTCTGCTAAATAAACGATATACCTGGACAGGATGAAATTCTGCTCTTGAATTTTTAACTCTGTTTATGAGCCATAGAGCGAGGTTTCCGACTAGGAGGAACGTCACCAGTTGTCTGCCCGGTCTTTGTCGGCCCGTGCCCGCACAGCGTCGACACCAAGCGTCTAACACTAACAGTGTCTGGCACGAACTTTGAATAACAGCGCATAGCGGTGATATTACCCTGCAAATATACAACTGTTCATATGAAATGTTCTAAGAGGTGAATGTTTGAGTTGACTCGAAAAATAATACTCTCAACTTTTACCTAGTTGCTTGTGATTCTCCGGGATATCTCTGAATTAGAAAGCCTGCTCCGATGATTTGAAACAAGTAGTACAAGTAGACGCCACACTGCGTGACCAACAGCAGTGCATGTTCTAGCGGCAACGCGGAGACGGCACGCTTCAGCGGTAACGTACGCATCCTTTGAATGCACGCCCCCGATCCGATGGTCATTATCAGGAAAAGGATCGACTCCCAAATGTTTATCTAAATAAAATGAAACACAATTGATGGTATCTATTTAGAAACTCAAGATCTGCAGATTTTAAATAAAACATATTTTGTACTTAGGTATACCTGCAGTAAAGCTAAATTCATATGTTCTGGTTTTTGGAACAGACCATTGAACAGCATTAGACTGACAATAGTGCCAGCCAAGACTGCTACTCCCATAAACAGGCCCTTATGTGCACTTCCACAGTCAACAGAGAAATGGTTGCTTGATTTAGCTCTAGCACAGCAGTGACGGTCTTTAGCAATTACGGTAGAACCAGGTTCCTTTATAGGTTTCTGGAAACGAAGGTTTAAATTAATTCATTGACCTAATTAATGTTCAAGCTCTGATGCAGATTCTCGGAACCAATTAGATATGTGAGGCTTGAAAGTAGGTCGAGGATGCAAGCTGACATGGTATTTTATTTTTCTGTGTTGAGAAACTAAGCCCCGTCGAAAAAATAATTATTATTCTTACTGAAAGGATACCCGTGATCGTGTTAAAATTTTGGTTCGGAATTCTGATTGGAAGCAACCTAAATCCAAAACACTTGAGTAAAACAAAACTTACTGATCCCGGAACTGTACAGATGTCGTTCCAAATTACGAGTATAATGATGGAACACAAGAGGCTATATTCGACACCACACGGCCTCAAATACGGGTTGACACTCCGAATCAGAGGTGTTATCATATCAGACACATTACAGGTCCAGCTGATATTCTGGGTAGTGACATTTAAATAGTTTAATGTCAGATTTGATAAATAGTTATCCTCGGTACCATTAGGCAGCTTTTCTTCTCGTGTGTAAGTTGTATTTTCTACGTGGTCCATTATAAGTATTTTCGAAGGGCCGGTCACGTTGGCGTATCGGATGAATGCTGGGCGGTCGTAAGCCATTGCGATGATGTCGTCTCGTGTCTCCTGAACGACTACGTTCAGCCATTCGCAAACGTTTGTTGCTATTAAGTGCATGAGCCCGAATCTGTCGAGCACCACGCCCCGCATTGGGTCCAATATCTGTAATAAGTAAGATTGTTTGTTTTGTAATCGATCAGGAATTTCTCAGTGGCAGCCTGTATGGCAATAAGAACAAGCCACGCCATGTTAATACGAGTATACTGTTACATGGTAGGTACTTCAACCAACTGGGAATTCAAATGTTTAAACTTTAAAAATCATTGATTTATAATTTATATTCAGACTTTCCCTCGTAGTATTTGAAATAATAGCAAATAATTATAGCTCTCCTGAACCTTTGTCTATTAGTGATTTTTTACATTTTCTGTCCAGGGTTTTTATGAAAGGTTTTTACGAGTATCTTGCAAGCTTGAAGATTCATTATGAATCATAGTACCGACGTGATCACCACAAAATTACGAAAATGCTTCGTTGAGAAGCCACGATGCGGTTTGAGCACCAATTAGCAAGTGATTTGTATAATGAAGACTGTAAAATGAACTTAACCTTCCTCGAGACTCAAGCCACAAAACATTTCCTAAAGTGCACAGCCAAACTTCGCTCTTTTGTGAGTGTATCGATAGACTGAGAGTATCACATGATTAGAATAGATTTATCTTAATCTATGTAAGTTGGTCATTTCGATGAAAAGTAACGGAGTTTAAATGGCATACGCGAGGTCCGGATTTCATATCCAAACTGATCAAATTGTTCCTCTTGAATGTGTTCTCATTGTATCCTGGATGTCGGTGCAAGTACACCCACGCATAAACCTTTGGTGGAGGATTTATGTCCTCTGCCTACGTTTGTTTGTATTTCTATAATAGGATGAAATCCATGCCTTTGTATTCTGCTTGAAACTGTGTCGTCTCTAGTCACTATAACACCTATGTAAGTTTCAAACGGATATCTGAGCATTTTATATTCGATGGGGATAGGACCTACCTTTAAGATATGCATTCTGTCGCATGCCCGAAATACTTCAAATCGGGAAATAAGCGCATGGAATGAAAACTGTTTGCTTGTTAGCACCCAACAAAATATAAACGCGCACACACAATGGAAGACGTCGTGATGTTTCAGTTAGCAGCTGCTGATCGGTAAGGTAGTCCTACGGTCAAGGTCAACAGACTGGTGCTGATCATATTTCTTGCTTGTCATCTGATGTTAATCTGTCATCGTCATCGTCATCATTGTGAAGTAATTAAATGAACCCGAGTCGTGTGAATTAAAAGGTTCACGTAATACTCATTGTTTTGATTTCCCGTGTTTATTTTCAAATATCTACTTCATCAGCCTTTCTCTACTCTGTTGGCTTCCAGTCAACTACGAGAATAATGAAGGTAAAAACAGAAAAAAGCTGGTAGGTAGGAACCGAGTACCTATGATCGTAGCAGGTTCTGTATGGTTTCTGTCGACCTCAAAGGGAAAATGGCATGATTTTATGTATGCAAGTAAGAACGATAACGCTACTCACATCTGTATAAGAAAATATGAAGACTGTTTGAGCAACCAAGTACAAGATCCTGAGGGCTGGCTTCATTGCCACGATGGCCATCTGGCAGTCGCCCGAGAGGTCGAAGTACCCTCCGAACTGAAGGCACGAGTAGATGATGGAGCCCACTCCAAACCCTGCCACACCCATGTGCAGGTAGAAACTGCCGTAACGAGTGCGTACCACGTTTTCTGCAAATAATCCGAATATAAATACAAAAAATGTAAAAAAATGTCTTAGTATAGGATGTATGTTTCTAGTGTAAGTATTAAAAATGTTGCTTTTATACTTTCACGATCAGCACACATTGAAAACGGGTCTTCCTGCGATCACGGCTAGTGCAATCCGGTCAAAACGTCAGGCTTATATCAAAGGTAAAATTCGCGATAAATACAACCGGTATTCCATAATGTTATGAAATGTATTAAAAATGTTTCAATGAGATCATGATTTAAAATATTTAAAAGGGTTGGAAGTTTTTTAATAAAGCGTGGCCTAACTACCTTCATGTTATTTTATTTTCAATACAATTCCTCGAAAACTGGTTCTTTTCGCACTACGATTAGGTTCAAAATGTCTTGTATTTCTCACACGTGTGTTTTTTATATTATTTCCACACGTGTGCAGAAAGCAATATTGCCACAGGTCCAAATTGGTTCAATGCCTATAGTAGGTGGATGTTTTTTTTTTAATTTCGACAAAGCGCATTTCGACAGATCTCCGTCTTAACGGCGTAAACATTTTTTGAATATTCAAATTGTGTATAAATTCAATATCGTAGATAAACATGATTGAAATAATCATGTTCCATTTTCACATTTCATTTAAATTATATGTATCAAACTAACTTTTACTTTTATAAACAAATTAACATGTATTTGTGTTCTAAATTCAGAGAGATTTATTAGGCTGTATAACGGCTTCATAGCTTTGCTTCTCTTTCAACCTGGCGAAAGCAAAACGCGGAAAAAAAAAAAAAATAATCATAGTCTCGCAACAATTTGTGACACAAATATCTTATATTCTTTTAAAATCGTCGTTTGAAATACGTGGACGTTTGTTATTGCAGTTCTTGGCTCTAAAACACACTCGCCTACGGCTCGTGTGTTAATACCGCCTCGATCTACAATAACAAACTTTCTCCACTTGTATCAAAATATACTGTTTCAAAATAGCAGGCATGCATAACACTATTGTAACATAATGGCGCCATTATGACTTTTCAATGATCAACCATTGACACTCCATTGAAAGAAATGTCATAGAATGATAATCTCGTACATGAAATCTGGCATGAATAAATGTTCGCATTTAGTAGTAGATTTCGAAAACCATTTGTTGTAAAAGTTTTATAATAATGACAATACGACAATGCCATTAAAACACAATTTTACTACGAGACCACTGACCGACCAATGATCGACCATTGTGAATTTAGCAGATTACGACCTTTAAGCAAAATGACAATGGGATGAGAATGGAATCGTTTTGGAGTGACGAATTTATTGAAATAGCAGAATTAGGCCCCTGGGGCCTAATTCTGCCATTTGTTTCCTTCTTTCAATGGAGTGTCAGTGGTTAACCATTGAAAAGTCATAAAGGCGCCATTATGTTAGTAGAATTAACAAACTTGTCAAAATTTGACATAACTTGACCATTATGAAATCAATGATCGACTACTATGACACTATTGTAATAGCAGACTCGAGGCCATGTATTAATCAAATCAGTTATCAAAGTTAGAATCTATTTACTGATGGCAAAATCAGTACGACTTTGATTTTATTGGCTACGCATAAAATAAGTATCAATATGTCACCGTAAAATTGTCAAACACGTTATATTACAATATAACGTGTTTCTCTCTAGCGATATTGTAAACTCTTGAATTATTGTCAACTGAACATACGGAAGTATCTCTGCCCCCATAATCGGGACTTGGGGCACCCCCCGTTGGTTAGTTAGGTTCGTTTAAACCCTTCACCCGGAAATAGGGGCTCCGCGAAGCAGGGCTCCGTCGTCTTCGCTTTTTAGGGGAATATAAAGGGTTTTTTAAGGTTAGGTTATATTAATCGGTATTTCTCAGAAATGGTACAGTATCTTTTCATGAAAGTGGTACCACTGGGCAAGGAGGACCCCTCCTTCCCTCCATACCGCGTGAGTTGACTACCATCGCATGCATTTCGCGAAAAATAATGCGTTTTATTGTAAGCAGTATGTTCATTTGACAATAATTCGAGATTTTACAATATCGCTAGAGAGATTACAATATAACGTGTTTGACAATTTTACGGTGACATATATATTGATGCCAGCTAATAATTAAGAGAGGTTCCATAATTTCAGCCGAAGGACGTCTACTGCTGGACATAGGCCTCTCCCAAGTGTCGCCACATTGATCAGTCCCATGCGACTTGACAATCAATCAAGCAATTAAAATGTTGATATAACTGAGTACTCACCATCTTTTTCTCTTATAGCTATTCGAAGGTGATAAAACGTATACCCCAAGAAGAGCATACTGACTATGTATAAATACATTGTGAACACCTGAAATTTTATAGAAATTAAATACTTGAAAAAATGAAAACATCGGTTATTTTAAAGATGCAGTCCGGACTGCAACAGCGGACTTGCCAGAATGTACAGATATATTATATATGCCAAGTCCGATGTCCACAGCTAATCTGCTGTCCGCTCTACTCGGTATCACTGTTTATTTATGTATAGTTCGTAGCCCGTAGGCCCGTAGAGGTGTAGACCCGACGCCTCGTAGCACTTGCTACGGGATAGCTACGACTCTGTCATACTGGAATGTTTTAACGAATCTTAGGCGCTGTCTCCACGAGCGAGAGAATCGCGGCGATTTGACGTATGTCTATACAAAAATATCGCCGCGATTCTCTCGCTCGTGGAGACGGCCCAAAAGAGAGTGTATAGAAAAACGTGGCAAGGGCGATAATATCGTCGCGATTCTCTCGCTCGTGGAGACAGCCCCTTAGTTGTTATTTCCTGAATCAACTAAGTAGGCAAGTCCACATCTATAAAAAATCGGTCAAGTGCGAGTCGGACTCACACATGAAGGCAACCATCGTAGTAGAGGAGCCCCCTTAATTTTTAATTCATTATTTATTGTTATAGCGGCGACTCAAATACCTATCTACAGATAACGGATCATGAGATACAGCTCGCTAACACACAGACGGACGAACGGACGGATAGCGAAGGCTAAGGGTCCCGTTGGTTATCCTTTCTAATACGAAACCCTAAAAAATGAGAAACAGTTTTTGTTGCAACAGTCGTGTGAGATATATGGCGTTTCTCGTACATAATATTTCAAACAGTATATTTAAGTATAACCTAATGAGTGTAATAACAGGTTATTAAAACTTCTATTAGTTTGTATATAAAATTAACATTACAAATGTCCAAACTATCGTATGTAAATTATACAATTGTTAAACAATCTCACTAATTTTTTTGTATTGTGTGCTCGAAACTTAAGAGTTTCATCCAACTGAGATTCATCATTTTTGACTTTTATTTTTCTCCTACTTTGAAGTTTTTCTTACTTTTTCATTTGAGATGAGTGGCTAACTTGTCGTTATGTAATAAACCTTTTATGTGTCTAGTCCTAAACCTAGACACTGTTATATATTAAGATAATAATTTACTTGCAGGAGTCGAGTAGGTAGGTAGGTCGTAAAATAGTGATTTAAGGATGTGTGCCAAGTAAAGCTATGACACACACAAAGGTAACTAAAAGTACAATCAACGTTAAACTGCACGCGCAATGACTTTAGTTCTTTATAAGCAAAAAAGCACGAGACCCGTTGATGCACTACCTACGTTATTTTGCAGTATACCTACTGTAGATGCTCACTTAAAGTACTAAATATATTATACTTCTCCAACAAGAAGACAGGAACATACTTACATCAGATATAACATTAGTATAAACTTCATTTTGTATGGTGCTCGTTACTGGCAAAGCTATTCCTAAAACTATTAATAATTTAGCATAAAATGCTGACAGGACCACGGTCATCGATTCGCTGAAACAATTTATGATATATTGAATCAATTAGCTGTAAATAACCTGAAACACGATGCTAGTGAAAATTAATATGGCGCTAGTAAAATTAATGAAAATCGTCGTGGTTTAGCTAGGATGCCATTACCTATTGTTTAGGATATCCGGATTAGGTATTTTAGTGAATGGTGTACGAAATTAACTAATTAATTACATAGTTGCTCTGTTCAGGGTTTAAGTTTCGAATTTGACGCTATTTTAGCGATATATTAAGGTAATTTAGTTAACAATGACGCACATCGTTGCATCGCAAATGCTGCATTAGTATCGAAATATGCAGACATGTGCTAGGTAGGTTACGTTTTACGCCTACGCTTGCGAGAAAACCACTTTGGTATGTTGGAAGTCGAATAAAGTCTGAGCCATGAGAACTGGGTACAAGCTGGTCGACATAAGCCAAGAAAAGGGCCATTGAGTCGTTCAAATCTTCTCAAGTCTTGATGCAAGATAAGTTACAAATGACAAATCACTTACTCGCCATGTGACAGCGGTTTCCTCTTGGGGGCGGGTGCGGCAATGTGCTCCATGCTGGAGTTGGAACTGGCCGGCATCACCACGCTCAGACGAGGCAGGGAGTGCGGCGGATGCTCTCTGTGAACATACATCAAGACAATTCCTTCAATGTTTTCTTCAACCCTATTTTTGCTTGTAATGTAAATTACATAACACAACATAACATCACGCCTGTTATCCCCGGAGGGTTAGGCAGAGAAGTACTTAATGGTACACCCACATTTCGCCAGTTATTATGAAGACCATGTAATTTGGGCGAGTAATCTGAATCCCGTTGTAATCTAAATTTTAACTCTAAACCTTATAAGAACGTAAGAAGTCCTAACAGGAATGTATAGGATTATGATACCGCCATTGCCATTTCGTGATGTTATGATTATATACAAGCACAATTGATTAAAAACGAGACTGTAAAAAGAGAGCTGAAAACAACTGACTATCTAATTACAACGAAGCCGCTTATAAAATAAACACTGAAAACAATTTCCGTATATAATAATATTAAAACTGTTACATAAAGCGGTGTCGATTTAACGTTACACCAAGTTGTTTTGTTTGAGCCGGCGCTTATCGTCTAATAGTGGGTTTTAATGAACCTCTCGCCACCCTCGGCACGGTACCGCCTTGCCTCACCTTTCATCTTCAGGCACCGCGATGAGAGGCTCAGACGGCCTTCGCCAGTCCCTCGATGCATTTTGATTCGATTTCTCCTTATTTTTCATCACCAAATGCTTTTAAACACCTCTGTAAAACGTCATTTAAATATTCCACCTTTTAAGTTAAAATATCACGTTTTTTATCTATCTTACATGTTGTGCGTTGTAAAGCAAATCACGAACTGTAGAATATGATTCAAAACGCAGCGCTGTGTCGTACCGTGTGTGTTAGTAATTAGTTTCTAACTAAGACAGGGTTGAACTTGTACTTATCAATACTTGTTACATTTATTTGTCTTATAGAACTTATTATTTTGTTTCACAATAGTATTGGATCAAAATAAGAGTAAGAGAACGTGATACTGATCATGTTTTCTAGAACTTTCCGGCAAGAACCTGAAATAAGATGAATCATGTTTTCAGTCAATTGCAGAGCGTCATGAAATAATAGATTTTTCAAATAGTTTTGTGAGTATTTTAAATTGACACTTCACATGACTTGTTTACGTGTTATTAAAAATCTATTTTGGGGTAAAGATAAGAAATATTATTATTTTAGCTTAATACATTTACGAATGCGTTAATGTTAATCAGCTCCTTTTAAATGACGAGTGTCTACATCGTCATTATAGCTCGAAAATTTCCTCTTCTGAACTTCCCTTAGGCCTGAATTCTTGTCGCGCTGACGGTCGGTCGCGTACGGTCGGTTGTGCCGTCACTTCAGTGAGAACAAAATAGGCTGTCAGTCGCCGCTGACCTCACCGTAGCACCATACTACATAGAACACGATGTGACAGTAAATCAGGCCTTAAGCATCGCTAAACCGACTGCTTGCTTATCGAGTTCCTCAAAATATTCATTATTGTTCAATAACTTCTGTATTTATATTTGTAATCTTTTATAAAAAGAATAAGATTGAAACGAGCAAAATTTTAATCGTGTCTTTGGTCTTTCACGAAAAACCGCTGTAAAATAGACTACGAAGTTTCCAACAGTTAATTTCAATAAGAAAGAAATATTTAATAGACACATCTTTGACCTCGTTACAGGTAATTTCATAGCAGGCTCCTACAGGTTCCTATAGCCAAGCGATCAATACATGGAGATGCAACAATCGGCTCGGTCCATTACAATACGCCTTGCCTATATAGCCTGCACAGCCTTTGTAAAGCGTTCAAGCTATGCTATGCCTAACCGGGTTTACTGATTGGGAACCGTCATTGTTATCTACTGGGTACTCTGAACCGATTGATATGTCTTTAGTAATATGGGTTTTGGAATAGATTATGGTGTGGTAGAGATTGTAATGTGTCTAAAAGTACCCATGACAGAGCCGAAAGGTACTTTGTTATCCGTAACTGCGATCAATTTTTTGTTTAAGACCATAACTGGGAATCTTCTAGTTACGGAGATATTGGGCCAACTTTTTCACAAGGTTAGTTTTTAATAATTTAAATGTCGTAACTTTAGTTTTGAAAATCCTCACGACCCCCGTACTATTCAATACATCCATCAGCACAATGTTTTGAGTGAGTTACATTGAGTTCTACCGGAAAACGTGATTTTTTGTTCCCATAAAAGTGGTTTCTTATTCCCAGAAATAATTATTACTTAGTTTGACGTACTTGCTTGGTTGACAGTTTCATAAAGAGTTCGTTTACACCCTGTACAGACAAAAGTTTGTGGAAAATAAACACGTATATAAGTGAAAGCTTTACTATTGGGTTGATGTGAGTGCCCCTGGCCCGAGCCTTGTACAGCTCAACTTCAAATCTAATTACTTACATATCGAGGTTGACTACCTGTGTTCTAAGGCTAAACTGTTTCTGAATTCCTGTGTCCGGCATTAATAATATTCCCATAACATTTTTATTCTAGTTCCACTAAAATGAATCATCTGCCTAGCCTTTTGATAACTTTTGTGGAGTGGGGTGACTAACTGGATGAAGAAGAAAAAAAGGACAAAATCTAACGTTGGTTGTTGGCGGAATTGACAAGTTTTTAAAACCAAAACTTCTTTAAGATTCGTGCAATATACCTATGTTACTGTTATATGAAATGAATACAAACATACATTCTATTAGTAAGTTATAAGTAAGACAAACGACAATTAGCAAGTAGTTATGCTACATGGCAGTGGTGGGCACGTTTTTGCTAATATAATAACTGTGATAGGTAGATCGCAACGGATTGTAATCGTGATTATGTCACCGAAATTAAAGAGAGAATAGTACAGCAGCACCTGACGGTCCGATATGTAATGGACCTGCTTTTCTTTTTCTACCAATGACTGGACTGGATTTTTGGCAGATTTATTCAATGGTGGCAATAGTCGCGAGGAGGATGTATGTGTAACCTGAAGTCGCTAGCAAGCAATGGAAATATGATGAGGCTGATAATCAATAGGTAGGTATCAATAGCTCCTAACTCATTTTCTGTATACCAATGGACCGGCTTTGACTACGACTCTTCCTTTCGGAGACATAGCAAGGGCCGAAGCCTGCTGGGGCTTCGGGACTGTTCGAAAAAGAAACCGTGGCCCCGGAACATAAAGGGCGAGGAAGAAACATGGTTGGGGGTTAGTCAGTAAAAGTCTGACACTCCCTCCCGCTCCGCCCAGAGTGGGAGAAGTTATTTGAAGATTTCCCATCCGCAGAAAAAGGTGCATAATCAAAATTTTGATATTCTATTTCCGTCTTCCATAAGATAAGTTTTCTACCAAACTGCGTGTTAATCAGCTCAAGCAAGCACTGAATCGTACATAAAAATAGTCCTACAAATAAAATATTGTAGCGCTAAATATTCATCGGTTAGAGTCGGTAAGATGTTGTCCTCATGGGTAATTAGCGCGGGCGGTGTCACTTTCAGACGGCCCTCCTAACGAGCCGGCCGTATACATGCAGATGCGATGCTGCATTGCTACCACAGGCTCATCTCTAAGCGATTAATTAGTTCTCCATCTCAAAGGAACCTTACATGACCTTTTTTTATACGACTTCTGCGGTTGTCGGGATTTAAAACTTTGTTTTTTCAAGTCTGGATTATTTTAATACTGTTTATGTTTTTTTTTTACCATTGGAAATCGACTAGACAGTAAAGTTAATTGCTAAGATGAAGAGACATATAGCAACATGCAAAAGATGAAGATGTAATAAAATGGATAGTATTTGCTGGATTCTGGAAAACTCTTTCTTTATACAGGTATCCTAGTATCATCATCATCTGCCTAGCCGTTTCCCAACTATGTTGAGGTCGGCTTCCAGTCTAACCGGATGCAGATAAATACCATTATTTTACATGGAGCGACAGCTTATGAACATATCTGGTTCTGATATAAAAAAAAACAAACAATTATAACGCATAAATTTAAATGTTTGATTAAAATACCGATTTCATGAATCTATACGAGTTCACATGTAAAGTAATTAATTGACTAATTTAGTTGGTCAGTCAGATACATAAAAGTGGCACGTATAGGTACATTGAAAGAGACAACACCGAGCTTTTAAAAACGTTTGTCTTAATATATACTCTAAAGGAGTCTATAACCAAAACATAAATGAGCTACTCTTCTAAAAAGCAATTAATGAGAATGAAAACTCACTGTTACGGGACCTTTTGTGCGTTTGAAAGTTTAATTATAATACTGAAAATGTATACTAACCTGTTGTGGCGAAGTTTTCGTTCTAGAGTAGTGCTCGTCTGTCTGATGGGGTGGAAGTGATGTGACCCGTGCTCGTAAAATGTCCGCGAGTCCCGCCGGTCGGGCGTCCTATGAATTTTATTTAAAATAAAAAAAAACTGGCCAAGTGCGTGTCGGGCTACGCGCGGTTTAGGGTTCCGTAGTAGCCCGTTATCACATTATAGAATGTTTCTGTTCTCTATGAACTTATGATAATATACTGTGCCGATATCAAAGATTCTGAGTAACATAGGCTACATTTTATCGCCGCACTCCCCGCAAACGGGAACTACGCGGGTGAAACTGCGTGACGCCCGCTAGTCCGTTATAAACCTGCATAAACTTCACTTTAAAATAAATAAATAAATAAATATCACTGGACATTACACACAGCGCCATCTAGTGCCACACTAAGCAAGGCTTGTATCGTGAACACCAGATGGTTCTAAGGATTTTGTATTTGGTACAAAATTATCCAACAACCAAGTTCAACGACCATTACATAATTATCCTTTAAAGTTCACTATCATCATGAATTTTAACAGATTTTTTAAGCCAGCAGTTGAGCTTTTAGAGGGGGGAACAAATATTTGCAAGTTTTGAAGTTTTTTTTTGGGGTCCCGTGTGGTGCTGGACTCAAAGAATACCACCACCCCATCCCATCCAGCGGGTGTCGTAAGAGGCGACTAATGGAATACTTAGCATATTTACAATAAATTATATGCACAATAGCATTCCCAAGGAGGGTTGACGTCAGGCAGGCGGCCGGTCATAAAATGCTTGCCAAAATTTTAGCAGTACGGTCAGTTTAATAAATGGAAGTAATGTTAGGGCTAGGGTGTACCCCACAGGCGACGCGCAGGGGCAGCACCCGGCCGCTGCGGAAAGTGGAAAAGGGTTGTCGCATCAGAACGGGTGGGTGCGACGTAAGACGCAAGCCCGGGGAGTAAGAGATGTAAGAATGAGGTGTGCGAGCTGGAATGTAGGTACGATGACTGGAAGAGGAAGAGAGTTAGCAGATGTTCTTAAAAGGCGACGGATAAAAATAGCGTGTCTGCAAGAGACTAAAGGGAAGGGTGGGAAGGCAAGAGAAATAGGAGAAGGATATAAATTCTATTACTGTGGCAGCGATGGTAAGCGAAATGGTGTGGGTATAGTTTTGGATAGTGAATTGAAAGAATGTGTGGTGGATGTTAAAAGAGTGAGCGATAGAGTGATAGCTGTAAAAGTGATTCTGGATAGTTTGGTGCTAAATGTAGTTAGTGTGTATGCACCCCAGTCAGGAAGTGAGGATAGCGTAAAAGAGAAGTTTTGGGAAGACTTTGATCGAGTGATGCTGGATGTGCAAGAGAGTGAGGAAGTGTATGTAGGGGGTGATTTTAACGGGCATGTAGGAAGAATGAAGGATGGGTATGAGAGAGTGCATGGCGGGTCCGTACGGAGACCGTAACAATGATGGCGAGGCACTGCTTCAAGCTGCATCTGCTTTTGACCTGGCAATAACAAATACGTGGTTTAAGAAAAGAGACGAACACCTCATTACTTATAAAAGTGGCCACCTCGCGACGCAAATAGACTTTTTCCTGGTAAAACGGGACAGTATTAAAAACGTCAAAAACTGTAAAGTGTTGCCAGGCGAAGACTTAGTCTCCCAACACAGATTGGTTATAATGGAGATAAAAGTTAGTGTCTCGGCCAGTAGAAACAAAGAACGGCTCCCACCCAAAACAAGGTGGCGTATGATAGAAAAAGAAGAATGTGAAAGTATGTTTAAGAGTCAAGTAGTTGATAAGATGATCGAAATGAAGGATATGCTGGATTTGGAAGGAAAATCTGTGAATGAATGTTGGAAAGAGATGGCGGATTGTATAAGAAGAGTAGCAAAAGATGTGTTTGGAGAATCCAAAGGGAGAGGTATGATAGATAAAGATACATGGTGGTGGAATGAAGATGTGCAAAAGAGTCTAAAAGATAAAAAGGTTGCGTTTAAAGAATGGCAGGGTGTAGCTAATGGGAACGACAGTTTGAAAGAAGAAAAGAAGAAGATTTATAAGGAATGAAAGAGAAAGGCAAAAAAGGCGGTAGCAGTTTCCAGGGCTAAGGTCCAGGAGAAGTTATATGACTCACTGGACAGTCCTAGAGGCCAAAAGAAGCTCTACCGAATTACAAAAGCAAGAGAAAGGAGAACGAGAGATATAAATCGTATCAAGTGTGTGAAAGACGGCGCTGGTAAAGTTTTGTCTAAAGATGATGAAATAAAAGAGAGATGGAAGGGTTATTTTGAAAAGCTAATGAATGAAGAGAATGAATGGAGCGGTGTGCTTAAAGAAGTACCGGTAAATTTGGGTTTGGTGAGGGAAATTAGCATGGATGAAGTGAGGAAGGCAGTTCAAAGTATGAAAAATGGAAAGGCCTTGGGCCCTGATGAAATACCAGCAGAAGTGTGGAAGTGTTTAAAAGAAGACGGATGTATGTGGCTGACTTTATTCTTCAATAAGTTGTTGTATGAAGGAACGATCCCTCAAGAATGGTGCAATAGCTCGCTTGTGCCCATCTTCAAAAATAAAGGTGACGTGCAGGACTGTAACAACTATCAGGGAATAAAGCTCATGTCACATAGTATGAAAGTATGGGAGAAAGTGATAGAGAAAAGGATAAGAGAGGAGAGTAAGATCACTCAAAATCAGTTTGGGTTTATGCCAGGTCGAGGAACAATGGACGCCACTTTTGCACTCCGCTAATTGTGCGAGAAGTACAGACGTGCACACAAAAACTTGCACATGGTGTTCATTGATCTGGAGAAAGCGTATGATAGGGTACCTCGGGATGTGTTGTGGTGGGCCTTGAAAGAGAAAGGTATACCTGGGAAGTATGTAGAGTTAATTCGTGCTATGTACAGTCAATCTTGTACCTACGTCCGGTCAGCTGCTGGCAACACCGATGAGTTCAGTGTGGCTGTAGGTTTGCATCAAGGGTCAGCTTTAAGTCCTTACCTCTTCTTGTTGATCATGGACGCTTTGACGTCGGACATCCAAGAAGAGGCACCCTGGTGCATGCTGTTTGCCGATGACATTATTCTTGTCAGTGAAAATGGACCTAAGATCCAGAGCAGACTGGAGAGATGGCAACAGAAACTGGAGAATGTTGGCTTGAAAATCAGCAGAAGCAAAACTAAATACATGTTCTGCGATTTTGGCGGTCTCTCCAGCTCTGGAGCCATAGCGCTAGATGGCGCGTCTCATGCAAAACGATGGCGAAATAGATCGTAGTGTAAAGCACAGAATTAACACGGGATGGATGAAATGGCGGCAGGTCACGGGAACGATCTGCGACTCCCGCATTCCCCTAAAACTTAAGGGGAAGATTTATAAAACAATGGTTAGACCTGCTGTGTTGTATGGATCAGAATAATTGGGCCACAAAAGGGATGAATGAAAGGCATCTGCATGTCGCGGAGATGAGAATGCTAAGGGAGATGTGTGGTGTTACACGAATGGATAAAGTTAGGAATGAGTATATGAGAGGAAGTCTGAAATTGGCGCCGGTGACTGAAAAGTTGTGTGGTAATCGGTTGTCGTGGTATGGGCATGTGATGCGGAGGAATGAGGAAATGTTGTGAAAAAAGTTTTGAGTATGAATGTGGATGGGTATTTGAGTAGAGGAAGACCAAAGAAACGATGGATGGACTGTGTTAAGAAGGATATGGTAAGAAAAGAAGTGTCTGATGAGATGACGAAAAATAGAGGAGTATGGAAGAAGAAGACATGCTGCGCCGACCCCAAATAAATTGGGATAAGGGCAAGAGAATGATGAAGTTTCATATTTCGTAAATGGAGCATTAAATCGAAAAATTGTACTAGCAACCCCTAAGTTTTATAGAAGACCTATTCAACGATATCTCACACGATGGAGACAACGAAAAAAATACGTCCCCAATTTACATGTAGGGGAGCTACCTTTATAAAATATATTTTCCAAATTTTATTTTACCATTTTGTCGGCGTAATTAATAAAGGGTGTAAAACACCTCTTAACGAATACGAAAGGCACTTGTTCTACTCGTCATTCTGATCATTTTTTTGTTCTACACCATACCTGGGAACCTTCTAGTTACGGAGATATTGGGGGTCAAAGTTGCAAGATTTTGACAAGCTTTTTTTTTAAATACCACTTTTTATCGCATGATTTTTACTTTAAATATCTCTACGACCCCCGTGCTATTCCATCCATCCATCCGCACAATGTTTTGAGTGTGTTACATTGAGTTATACCACAAAACATGATTTATAACCTCAAAAAAAAAAGTTGTTTCCCAGCAATATTTTTTGCGTAAAGTTACTTAGTTTGATATACAAATGCTTGGTTAACGGCTTTGTGATGAGGTGAAATACACCCTGTATACATACCCCTACAAAATAACAGATTTCTAGTACAAACGGTCACTTAGCAAAACCTCGAACGGATGGACGGACAGATGGACATGACAAAACTATGTATAAGGGACTACGTAACAACCATAAAAAGGAGATATTTGAAATTTCTGTTTTGTTTTTTAAATCCATTTAGTTTCAGCCTGTTTGGTGAGTGTGTACTACTAGTATGGTTGACTGAATGTATGAGGGAGAGCTGGCGTATTATTACAGACTAGCTGACCCACGCAAATTCGTCTGCGTTACATAAAAGAGAAAAAAACCACAAAAGGAATAAATATTCCCCGTTTTTGCAATGATAGCTCCGCTCCTATTGGTTGTAACGTGATGTAATATAGCCTATAACCTCCTTCGATAAATGAACTATCCAACACAAATTATTCTTCAATTTCAATCAGTAGTTCCTGAGATTAGCGCGTTCAAACAATAAAAAAATATTCTTTGATGGCAGTTTGGTATTTGATATTATCGTAATCATTGAAAATGTATGTTGGAATTGTATGAAATATAGAGAGATTATATTAATATTTGAGCTCCTCTGCACAATCTGCACTAAGAATGTCTACGTTACATACTACTACTTATCTAGTGCATATCTCATGTTTATGTACATGTTTAATCCACAATTAAACATTAAGCTTCGCTAAACTGTGGCAAATTGTTAATATACCTAAGGTAAACACCTAAAGCCTTCGTTTCAGACTTGTAGAGATAATTTTCCATGGCGATCTTAATGTAGGAAACTGGGTCATTTGTCTCAATATAACCGAGATCAGGAATGGATAAATTGTTTTTTCCAATAGAATGTTATTCCAGTACTTTGTAATTTACATGAGATTTTACTTTACTCATTGTAATTTTCGTTTTTTTTTTCAATCATTGTTGAAGATCTTCATGATAGTATACTAGCATTTCACCCGCGACTTTGTCTGCAAAAAATGTGATAGCTCAGCTGATTTACATGATAGGAATATAATTTTTTGCCGATGTAACTTCCTGATAATTTCGCTTTCTACTGATGAAAAAATAATTAAAATCGGTCCAGTAGTTTCGGAGCTTATTTGTTACAAAAAAAACTATCTTTATAATATTAGTATAGACAGATAGAATACACTTCTTGTTGTAGACATGAAAGACTGCCAATTAAATATTGGGGCCTCAAAACTAGATGCAATTTAATTTTAACAAGACTGCTTTAATTGCTGTTTCTATATTATCATCAAATATACAATCGTTGTAGGTATAATATCGATCTAGCCTGTATCACTATGAAGTAAATAATTAATTACTGAGTAGTACAAACATTTAAACCACACTTTAAACTCGAGTAAATTGACAAACATGAATTTTATACATGCCTGAAAATTAAGCCTTTGAAATGTTTTTCTGACAAATAAATCAATTGTGAACGGCTGCGTTTAATAAATATTTTTTTAAATACATAGTGCACATACCATTCGACATCTTCTTCAATGACGTCGTCCATGTTTGACAAATAAACTGAAAATTGTTACCACTGAACACAAAGGTAGGGACGTGGCTACAACATCGTAACTACTTATCTGAGATAACCTTCTTTATCTTGACACAAGTTTAGGCGACAGACTCTCTACAAGATGACGTTGTAATACTTTTAATATGACTGGACTTAACGGTGACTCAAATTATGGTTTGTTTATTAGGTAGTTAGGTACATATTTTGGTGGTTAATATAATCTGATAAGATTTTTTTGATAGGCATAGTTTTGTTTTGGTCTCCAAGTCCCTTTAAAACTGTGTTTTGGGTGACGCCTGCAAATTATGCTTAGTCGGTCACTTTTGCTCCGATATGACTGAGCTACTGAAAAACAAATGCAGACTTTGTCTATAAAATTGCCATTTTGTGCAAATTGTTTTCCATCATCTGCACAGTGTCTCCGGGCAAAAAGATTAGTTTTGTTTGAATTTAAAAAGTCATAACTGAAATAATTAAAAATAATAACGCCATTTGTGGCAGAACTGAGGTAAACAATTTATGCACTGTTGGCTGATATTGGTTTATGACAAAGGGCGAACGGTGTTAATTACGTCATTGCGGGCAGCGGCCATTTAAATGTGTCAACAAGTCTTTATATTAATTACGAAGTCTGTAAACCATTATATGCTAGCAGGCACTCAAATATCGGTATCCTTTTAAAAACTGCCTATATCAATAAATATGTGGTAGCATTTACACAATATAGCTATTTCAGTTATGTTTTGAAAGGAGGTTTTCAATATTTCAATAAACAACATTATCTTTTTGGTAGCAAATATATGACGTCTACATAAATATCGTATCCGCAAGATATAAGTATGCAAATGTATTTTTGATTGGTTATCTAAAGTGGAGCTTATGAATGAAGTGTGCATTCTAATCTATGAACTGAAATGAACTATGTATGACAGAGATGCATGATGTAGGACAGTCAGCATCGAAAGGTATAAGTGACCACAGAGATCGCCTGCATTCGTTTCGTGATATATATCTTGCACATCTCCTCTCCACTCCGCTCCTCTCCGCTTTGGTGGAAACCCGACTTAACGCGGGAGGAACTGCGGGCATAAGCTATATTATAGCTATATATAACTAAGTATGAAATCGCAAACCCGCTTCAATAAAAAAATATGTCATACCTTGCCTATACAGGGTGTAAACCGCCTCATCACGAAGCCTTCAACCAAGACATCAAACTTAGTAACTTCACGCAAATAATTATTGCTAGGAAACAACTTTTGTTTTGGGGTGGAAGATCACGTTTTGTAGTAAAACTCAATGTAACGCACAACGGATTGAATAGTACGGGGTTCGAGGACGTATTTAAAGTAAAAATCTTTCAATGAAACCTTGTATTAAAAAAAAAACTGGTCAAACAGTTGCAACTTTGACCCCCAATATCTCTGTAACTTGAAGGTTCCCAGGTATGGTGTAGAACAAAAACATGAACGCAATGACAGGGAGAACCTTTGCGTTTCGGCTTTGTTAAGAGGTGTTTTACCCTTTATTAGAAGCCAGTGACGAAGTGGAAAGTATGGACTCTAAAATTGTAAATTCGAGTTTCTTTTAGTACTTAATCGAATTGTTCTATGGTTTTATGGCGGCTAATAATCATTCTCTTGCCCTTATCACAATTCACTTGGGGTCGACGCGGCATATCTGTGTGTCATCAGACGCTTCTTTTTTATGCTGATTATGCAGAGCAAACTTTCGTTATGTATAGATCCAAAAAAACCCCAGGTTTTTCGTACCAAGCATTTATTATGGTAATCAGATTGTAAATAAAACAACGATTCAGGTACGAAATACATTATCTTAATCTTAATTCATCTATAATATTTGTACAAAAACTAATAGGATTTACTTATTACCTTTATTTATTTCAGATTATAAACAACATTAAACTATACGTTCAAATAAATAGGTTTATTCTTGAAGCAGTTCTTCCAAATCTCGAAGAGGCAGATGGTAGAGTGGAACCGGTAGAAGATGGCCAGAGGCATTGACACATGGGTTATGATGGTCCACGCCCAGGGACCGTAGAATGCTAGGTGTGCTGGACGGAACTCAGCGCGACTCTGGAATTTTGTTAAATATTTTATAATTAACGTTTGTTTGACAAGACTGCAGTTCAAAGTATTGTAATATAGGAAAACAAATAATAGTATAATAGATGTTTATTGATACTGACATTATGAAGTTGAATGATTCGGAATTATGACATTAGAGACAGAGTAGTTAGGAATTGTGATTGTTATGATGAAAAATGTTAGGAAGAACATTTTCGGATTTCCTAATATCGGAGTTGAAAATTAGGTGAACTTTGGCGCACCCGTGTTTAATTTAGGCTATTGCTATCTTTAACTAAAAGGCAGTGCGAGAAAAAGACAGCTAAGTAAAAAACTAAGTAAGAGTCAAACTAGTGTATGCTAGTGTGTGTCGCTTAAAGTGTTTTTAGTCGACATGTTTTTACGTGCACCCTTAATTTGTCCGAAAATAATAGTTCCAATTAAATTTGACAACTCTAAATTTTGTCCGTCTCTTTCTTGTTTTATTGGAGAGAAAAAAATAGCAATAGGCTAAATTAAGTTTAGTTTGTGCACAATAGAATCGACACCAGTATGTTCCAATTATACTGCCTAGTTACCTTTTCTAGCGTGTTAATAGCCCACATGGCCATGTTAGCGACGAGTAGGAATGTGACGAGCTGTCGGCCTGGTTTATTCCTCCGCTGTTCCGACGTAGTGCTGCGACGCCACCACGCATCGATTATGAATAGAGTTTGAAGAATTGTCTGGAAAATATTTATTGTTATTGTAAAACAACATGTCTTTAATTCCAGGTGTAAACGGATTCTTCATGAAACCGTCAATCAAGCATTCTATACATCAAACTACATATGTGACCTTTACGCGAAATTTATTCCTGGTAAGCGACTTTTTTTGGAGTGAAACATCACGTTTTACAGTAAAACTCAAAGTAACGCGGTCAAAACGTTATGCTCATGGATGCATTGAATAATACAGGGGCTATGAGGTATTTAATGTAAAGGTTGTTAAACATATCTCCGTAACTAGAAGGTATATATAGTATAGAACAAAAAAAATGATGATGATGATGATGATGATGACGTGTTGCAATGACGAGGACAACAAGTGCCTTTCGGCTTTGCTAAGGGCATTTTTACACCCATTATAATTAAACAGACTGCAATTGCAGAATTATTCACAGTTTGAAAATTGTAACATTTGTAACCATAGTTTAAAAGGAGCAAGATGTTAAAGATGAACAGTCAGTAACGGAAAGGTTAAACGTCACCAAGGCATAGTAGTATCTATTGACGATGCAGTTATAATACGTTTACTTTAAGCTATAAAGATGAATACTTATACAATTTTTTTGAAAGTACAAAAAAGCTAGTTAAAACTAACCTGATTGAGCGATAAAAATTCAGAGAAGAACCCCGTGAGACCGACACTGTTCTTCTGACTCTGAGTGTGATGACTTCCAATAAGACTAAACATGCAGTATACGAACATTCCTGATTGGGCCAGAATTAGCAGGAATGGGTCCAGACCTAAGATAGCTAGAAAAACGAACATAGGATTACAGTGCAAGAAATCTAGTGTAAATAAAACAGATAACGGAAAAGGTAATTGTTCTCTTATGAAATTGAAGAATGAAAATTAAAAAAATCAAGAGCGTAAAAATATTTTTGTAAGTAATGATTTTTTATGAATAAGAAAACATATCATACCCTTCGATTTCCTTTTGTAAGCCAACACTCTCATTTGTATTAAAGCTGTTATACATGCGAGCAAAGATAACGAATACAAAATTAACTCGCACACGTTCACCTCGAATATTGCCTCCTGCAAAAATACAATACGACATGTCAATGAAAGAGCAATCAAAAAGTTTTATTGCAAGATGTAAAGAAAATTATACATTACAGTGATGGAATTAGGATGGTGAGCCAGTACGAAGAACATGATGAGAGAAATGATGGTAAAGACGATAATTAGGATGCCCGCGAAGAGCCCTCGGTGAGCGTGGGAGCAGTCTACGGAAAAATGGTGGAGGGCAGTACGACTGCCATGAGGAGAACTCACTCCTAACATGCCAGCTGAAAAGAAATACCAGGTTAGTGAAATATTACAACTAGTCCCAACAATATATAACAATAATGGAGAATGTTGTTTTACCAAACTGTTGCAGAATTTTCTCAGGTGTCACTGAATTATTTCGAGACTTATTTTTAGGAACCTCTAATTTCTTCTCAAAATCTTCTGGAGTGCATTTGACCTGCAATTAAGTTCCAATGAGTTTTGGTTTATTAGTGTACATCATTGGTTCCGTTTATGTTAAATATCAATAGTTACCTCTTTCCACATTTCGTACAATATTACAGCACAAATAAGGGAGTACTCGATCGTGCATGGAAATAAGAAAGGTGCAGCATTCTGGAGAAGTGCTCCCATCATGTTAGACCTTCTGCACGGTACACCATCTGGTTCTATAAGCGTCACATTGACTGGCGCTAGGATCGTGTGCTCTAAATGATGTATTTCATGCTTCGTTTCTTCAACTAACACATATAACCATTCGCATAAATTCGTTGCTACCATATGCATAAAACCAAATCTCTGTATCAGTTTAAAAGTGCCGGATTCTATGTCCTTGTTAGTCAGGAACATGAACTGCATTTGTGCCAAAGTGAGGGCCATTCGTAAAGCCGGGGTAATCACCGACAGCACGGAGCGGCATTTATCCGTCATTTCGAAATATTCACCCAATTCTAAACCACTGTACACCATCGAACCAATTCCGAATGCTGAAAAATAATAAAAGCGTTAAAATCGATTTTAAATTGAAAGGAAAATAAAACTGTTCATAGGAAATGACTCCAATTTACCAATTCCGCCAAGCCTCAAATAAAAACTGCCGTAGCGAGAAATGTTCTCTTTTATTTTTGGTCTGTCTCCAGGTGTAATTTTCCCGTTTCTATCCTCTTTCAGAGTGTCCTCTATAAAAATTAATTGAATACATATAGTTGGTCGTTAAACACCATACATTGAGTTAAATTTTCCGCTACATTTATACGAATGGCTGAAAACGTTAGTGGAATGAAAACTAAAGAAGGTAATATTCTTTGCAGACGTAATTATGCAAACAAATGTGATTTTAATGTCTCATTTTGTTAAGCAAATGTGGTTAATTACCTAAGCATGTTGGTAGATCTTATTGTCTAGGACGGTATTGTGTTCGTTGAAAAGGAATTGGAAGCTTACCGTAGTCGTGAATGATTAGGTTGACAGCCTTTTGACGCATTATGTTTACGTATTGAAACACTACGAATATTAGAGATACCAAGTACAGATATAAATAGAATCCCTGAAAAGAAAAACAATGGCCATTATTAAAGACTACCGCCTGGATTGTTTCTGGGTCAGTTTCTCGGAAACTTTAAAAATAGAGTGTTCAGGGGAAAAAATGTGGTACCTGAAGACAGTTTCATTTTTCTCAGTCAATCCGGCTTTTAAAAATGTCGTCCATTAAGAAATGATATAATGAATAGTTAACCTGATAGTAGCCGTCAGGCACCCCGCCGGCGATGACTTCGGTGATGGGGAAGGCCAGTCCTAACACCACCAGTAGCTTGCAGTACAGAGCCGAAAGCGCCTTGCTCAAAGCTTCGCTTTAACAAAATAATGATAAGTTAAGAACTAGAACTTATTGATCAGCATCAGAAATAGATAGTGCTCATTTTCTGTATATAATTGTAACATTATTCTGCCTGCTGTAAATTTCAAACAAGTGAGCTAAATAGATTTTGGTAAGTATTGCTTAAATTGCATTTGCATCCATAAGTTGTGATTCTAAAAACGTATAGTAGACACAACCTTTAGAGTATATTTTTTAAATTCTTTCGTATAACAAATACGTAGGTAAACAAGCGTTGACTGGTATTTATAGTTTGGTTCATACTGAAGTGCATCATAGATACCTAGAATATTATAACAGCCAAAAATTATCCAAAACAGAAAGACCAATGAGCATCTAAAGCAATAGTAAGGAAAGTTCTATTCAAAAACATTATCGCAATCTAATTACATTCACATAGTGATGTTTGCGCTGAATGTTCACAGTGCCATTGTGCACGTGTCTATCTATTAACAAATAAAGGGTGCTTTTCAATGGTTTTGACGCGACGGAGGCTGCTCATTGTCTGCGGACAACATGACGCTATCCAACTGAATAATATTCACCTCTAAATAGGTCTCTCTCTGTGCTTGTACATGACTAACGGCTGATGTCATCATTTTACATCGTAGAAGAAGATAAGGGGTGTGTGGTTGCCGAAATATGTTTTGGCCAAACAGTTTTGACTCAAAATTACTTTAGAAAATGAGTCTACAAAGAGTTCATGGAACTTTAACGTGACGTAAAAGACAATTGAGTTAACCATTATCGTATTCAATACTGTCAATAGTAGCCGGATAAAGCTCTATGGGTAGGCTAAGAAAACAAACCGCACCTGAATGATATTTTATGAGGGAAATTCCCGGAACTTTAATAGCCGTAACTCCTTAGAACGTTATTGATTCACGATCAACGATAAAGTTTTTAACTGCGGAAGTTCTAAAAGGTGATTAGATATTATAATTCTTTATGTAAAATAGGAAATCACGGTTGAAATAGTGTAAGTTTGCGGTGTGGAGGCCCATGTCAAGTATTAGGATCTTGCGGTGCGATGCACGTGTCGGAGGCATGTGCCGGTGCCAGCTCGCCCTGATTTATTGTACTGTGTATGTTCCAGCCTTACGAATATTTACTCAAAGATTTTCTGGTGTTTTGATTTATTATTTTATTCTTGGTAGCAGGTAGAGATATTAAAGATAAAACAGATATTTTTGGCTTTAGCAGGTAGGGTGTAAAAGTTTTGAATTCGTGAAAGTGTAGGTACTAAAGTAGTTCATAAATATTTTTCCACATCTTTAGACACAGGGCGAATACATAATAAATTAACACCCATTCAGGCACTTAATCAGATTAAGGTAGTTTAAAAAATGTTTCACTGGATCATTCAATTTACAATTTAGAATCTAGATTGTCGCCAGATATGTACGAAAAAGGGAACAAAACACAAACAGTTTCTGCACATTATAAATGTCGCGATTCTAAAAGTGTATTTTTAAGCCTACGCTAGGGGTTTGCACTTTTTTGACGTCTTAAAACAAAGGATAATAATAACTTACTGTCCCGATATCTCGGCGGCGGAGGGCGGCGTGTCGTGAGACGTGGAGGCCACCGATGTCCGGGAGTGCGGGGACAGTTCAGACAGGAACCTGCGTTGTGTGGCCGCGCACAACGCTAGGGCTTGAGATGGACGACGAAATGCTGCGATTATGGCTGAGGGCCGCCTGTAAAGATGACGACTTTAGTATTAAAGCTCAGGGTAAAATATCCTAATTCACATCAGGACAACCACCTTTTTAAACGGATGACAGTTTTCATTCACATAAAGTTTGATATTTCTCAAAAGAGAGTTTATACTCATCATGGCCAGGAATAGTTCAGTCAGTGATATTCCTTCCACCAAAGTGAAGCAACTAAATGTTGCCAGTTGCATTTGGGACAATCTTAATCTTCAGCGTTGTTTGTAAGCTGTAGTCACATACCTTGTGTTCAAATTAGCAGCAAGTTTGGCTTCTATATCGGAGGACATTCTTCGGCTGTTGGGTTGTGAGTGTGAGTGCTGCATCAGGGGCTCCGCAGGCGTGCCCAGCATGGCCCGGGTTCGCTCCCGCAGCTGGCCCAGGTCCGAGTATGAAGATTCATCACTGTATGGTACAATGAAAGGTATCGAACGTGAATACTTTTGAAGTTGAATTAGGAAATGGAAATTATGATGAAGGAATAGTACATTTTGATACAAGTGGAGAAAGTTTCTTATTGTAGTTCAAGGCGGTATTAACACACGAGCCGTAAGGCGAGGGTCTTTTTGAGCCGAGAACTGCAATAACAAATGTCCACGTATATCAAACGACGTTTTTCAATACACTTTTGATGAAATAAAATATATGAACGTACTTAAAATATTTGTGTCATGAATTATTACGAGACTATGATTTAATTTTTTTTCCGCGCTTTGCTTTCGCCAGGTTGAAGGAGAAGCAAATGTATGAAGCTATTATACAGCCTAATATAAAAAATAGAATTTTTATATATTTTTTAATTTAGAACACAAATAAATGTTTATAAAAGAAAATATTAGTTTTAAAGAATCATGTTTATCTATGATATTGAATTTATAAACACAATTGAATATTCAAAAAATGATTACGCCGCCGTAAAGACGTAGATCGCTTTTCCGAAATTAAAAAAAAAAACATTCACGTCTGACGCTATGGTCAGGTGGGAATGTTTTTTTTAATTATGCATTGACCAGTTTAGACTAAGTATAGGTATAGTTATCTGTGGCAAATTTACTTTCTGCACATGTGTAGAAAAAACATGGAAAACGCACGTGTGTGAAATACACTTAATTTTGAAAACTAATAGTAGTGCAAAAACAACCAATTTTCGAGGAAGTGTATTGAAAATGGTTTATTTGAAAAATGATTTTTCTTTTAAGTAGAAAATGTAAAAATACATTACTACTTTTTAATACTTTTCCAGAAGGCTGAATTTAGTTTTAATATGTGTTTTCTAAGAAAAACGTAGATAAAACGCATTTTTTTTGGAAATATAGACGTGGGAGGAAAACCGCTACCAAATCGAACAGAGGAACTAAACAGATTCAATTTCAACTTACCACTATAGTGTTATATTAATGTAAAACTAGGTTGTTGAAATATTGTTTTTGATAGAATACAAAAAGTTTGTAGTTAATTTTTGTTTGAAACGTATTAGCAAATGGGAAAGCACTATACCAGGTTTATTTGCAATTCGACTAACAATGGTCTCTCATGGTCATGACTGCAGCCTGATATGACATTCAAAGAGCCTCAGTTGAAAGTAAATGATGACGGTTTGATAAAGAACTGCTACCATTATAAAAAAAGGTAAGCTACGAAGTCTGACCGGCTTCATGAACAAGGTTAAGCCTCTATATAGATACATGAATGTTTGAGTATTTTTTAAATAACGTCTGCCAGAAAAATAGTCAGCAGGGTTGTATTTGTTGGCAAACACAGCAGTCAATCCTTGTGGAACGTATGCTCACAGTGGAGCAGACTATGGATCGCGATACAAAGCAGTCGATCAAACGTCATAAATATTTTCGAAGCTCTTTGAGACTGCACCCAAATCCCTCTTTGTGTATGCGTTTCATACTTCTCGCTCAAATACAGCATGTTTGAAAATGTCACGGAAAAATCCTAGCTCACAAAAAATGTCGGCCGCATTCACAGCGTTTGTGTGCCAAAATGATCGTTTTCATGGGAAAAAGATTATGAAAAACTTTGTTGAACGCATGGGAATTAGGCCGGTTTTAATTGTGCCAGTTTTCATTTCTAAGTATCAGTTTTGTTGGACTGAAAAAATAAATTCGAAACGGATTATTTTAAAGAATAATGAATTGAATCTATTCTTTAGTCCAAAAAAAAATGATTTCTATTACGATTGAAATATTAGATTGCCGTTTGACTGCGAACATACTGTAACATGAATATTTAAAGAAACGCCTGAACTGCACTTGTATTGAACTATTTCGACTGGGAGGTTCTGAGCGCAAAATCTCCAAAATGTGCATCCGTTCGCCGGAAATGTCTTCCTAAGCTACGTTGTATCCTCACTGAACCTATTTTGAATAACGTCCGTGTATTCAAAATATTGATATTCCAAAAGAATAATACACCTAGATTTTTATATTGTAGTGCTTGCGAGCGGGATTCGTATTGATTTAAAACAAATCCTACTTTAGTATACGGATGAAATGAGCTAAACATGACCTAAATAGCTACATAACGTTAAAATCACGAAGATCAATGACATAAACACGACGTTTAATAAAACTTTTTTAATTAAACCGTTAGAGTAATTAATCTGAAGTTGGGCTACAAATGTTATTTCTATACCTTGTCTCTTTAAAATAAATAGCAGAAGCGGTCGCACTCGTGCAATATCTAACGCGGTCTCGGCTTAAACTACATGCAAGGAGATCCAGTATTTAGATAACAGATAAAACTGAGTCACGAGACAAAGGAAAATGCGGTTTAAAAGAAACTTTAATTAAATGCTTAGCATGTACCCTTTGTTTATGAAGACTAAGGCCTGTCCAGCGGCAGCGGGCCGACGCGTCGGCGACGTATCCATTTCCTCGCGCTTTTGAAAAAAGAATACCTTTTCACATTCAATTGTATACAATAGCAATGGAATACTGGCTGGCACATGCCAATAGGCGCGTGTTTATTCATGTAATAGAGTAGGTCATGTTTTTTTAGAATTAAGAACAAAGTTTAATACCCGCCATTTTGTTTTCGAAGTCTGTTTTTCCACGAATTGTGCATAAAATGCAGCTTTCACGCAGGTTTATTGATTAGCATGGAAAAATTGTAAAAGAACCCGAGGCTGATCTAACGCCGATGTAGGTAAACTATTACATACACATATTTATATACATAGATAAATTTAAAGTTAGAAGATCTACATTTTATACCGATCTCAAGAGAGCTTTACAAAATCGCAATTCGATAGCCATCTTCCTGCAAAAGGGCAAACTGCTTGATAGTTACGACCGCATCGAGACTGCATCGTAATTGCATGCGGATTAGTCTTGTGGTACAACCAGCATTCTATCTAAAACAAGTGTATCGAGAGTATCCACAAATCTTCCGAACATATTTCTGTCTATTAACATAATTTTTGAAGATGGACACATGTCTTAGCTCTCCAAAATTTTTCTGGAAGCACAACGATAACCTACGAAATTCAAATTTATGTCGTTTTTTGAAATTATCCGGTCAATATCAGGCTGTAATCAAAATACAACCTGACACTGACCTGCACATAGTAAAAAACTTAAGAATATTTGAATTTCGTCGGCTATCTAACAGGTCAAATTGACCTGCCGACTGGCAATTTATATTCTGTTTTTATTTCTTTATAAAAGTAAAAAAAAAAGAGTTTTCTTACCTATCGTTGTCATTTTCTTCGTGCACCGTGTCCATGTCAGTAATGGTGACGCCTGGGTGTAAGTCGGTCGGCTCGCACAGTGGGCTTCTGTTGGCCGGACTCATCTACAAAATATCACGATTATTACGCGGCCTTGTTTCTTAATTACATTTTCATGACCAAATGCTGTTCACACATTATTTGTGAGGAGGTATGAATGTTGCATGACGAGATATTTATTTAATTTGTTTGTAGTTAGCAAGAATTTTGAAAGAGATATGAAATATATAAAAGATGTTTGAATGAGCGAAGAATCCTGGTATGAACAAAGGATTAGTCGTTAGTCTATATTCCTTAACATAGATTTTAAAATTAGCATTGAAACCAAAACAAACACCTACCTATCTATAATTACAAAATATCCGCCAGTTTTTTTCCTAGATAATGTTTTCATTGCCTTTATTTGCTAAAACACTAGCACCAACAGACACAGTATAAACAAATCGTTTCTAGTTAAAGTGCTTTTTATTTATCCATTTTTTCTCGTATAAAATAAAAATCCTATATGTTCGAGACGGACTGTCCTCGGTTAAGGCAAGCTTACACTGAGGTAAGTGAAGGAGATATACGTCTTTGTTTACAGTCGTGTAGTATAGATATAACACTACGTTACGTAGTTATCCGGTAATCCTTCTATGTTTGTTTGCCTGGCGGCTAGTCTGCTCCACTTGAGAGCGACACTCCTACTGTCAATTGACTGATTAAATTAATGTCAACATGTCATCCAAATATACGTGACTTTCTTAATATAGTTCAAAACTTTTTTGTCACTTCCGGCCAGGAACAGATAACAATTTATATTATGATAATTCAGGAATAGTAACGAAAATAGTTTTGGTAAAATAGATGTTATAGTATTTACCTTTACAAGATAAGAAGATCAAGTGGGGTCGTTATCTCTTGAAATTCTCTCCACAAGTAGTGCGACGTGAAAATGAGTTTTCATTCAATTTGAATACAAAAATCCTAGTATAAAAACTCAGTAGCGCATGGCTGTATATTGTGCGATCATTGGTGTAGTTATGAGCGCCGGTATGTGTTGGCTATTTCTTATCACCTTTCTGGTAAATAGCCCACTAAGTACTTCTTCTTTGTGATTAAATTGCACCTGACTCTATTATGTGTCTGTTCTATTATCTACCCCTCGCAAAACATTAGTTAATACACGACATAGTCGACGTAAGTAAATGCGGGAATTTTTCCGTCAACAAAAGAAGAATAACAAAACAGATTTGTTTTGAAAAAAAAAATTAACCATACGGTCACTATAATAGACAAGAACAATATTCATATTCTGAAACGAAATATTGATATCTATCAAACCAAAAAAAAACATTACTTAGGTACTATTCTCTAAAGTTTATCATGTCTGTCTAGTAAAGTTAGCATAACATGTTTTTAAAAATTGTATCCAAGTGAAAAAAAAACATGGTACTCGTAAGTAAAGGTATTTTTCATTTCGGTAATTTCCGATATTACCGACAAATATCATGTGTGCTTATGGTAGTGTCTCAAGATGAGATATCTTATTTCACTTACATTACTTTCCGTCGCCGGTGCACAACGCAAAGGCTAGTTAAGAAAACCCGATTTTTATTTTAATGTAGTACAAAGTGTAAGATTAAATGGTGAGTTTGTTTGTCTTGTGTCCGCCGGGCGGTCCGCTCTAAGGTTGTTAGGTTGTTGAATAAGTTTCTGAATTAAGAGAACTGAAAGTTTTCTCATCTCGAGATTACAGCAAAGTGTTTACCGTTTGGCTGTAGGATGCGGCCGCGACGCCGACAACCCTCTGCACGCCGCTAGTCACGAGACACGCCACGACAACTCGATATCGGTAATATTTTATTAATTACTTTTTACGCTACATCTTTATGCTTCACGAGCTCATGAGTTCGGTTTCTAGGTCTGGAAAGTGTTATTGGGTTTTCCCTTTAGGAATTTCTCAGCATAAATACAGAGTCTGGATTTGTGACAGGTTGATGAGAATATGCTCGCCCTCATTACAAAATTGTCAAAATAGTTGCTTAATACAAGTACTTACCCTTTCGTGGATTGCAGGCGTGCAACTTTTTATGTTAATTATCTACGTTTTAATGAATGTCATTCGTATGGTAATTATAATTAGCAGCCTCACTTCAATAGTGAAATAAGTAAAGGCATGTTGAGATAGGCGCGTTTTCCTGAGAATTATTTTTTGTACCTATGAGTAGGACTTGTTCGTAACTGTGGTACCTAATCTGTTATAGGTAACCAAAAATAGGTATAAATAAGTTCATAATGATGATTGAAAGAATTGTAATTAAGGTTAATATTCTTTATTTTTCCGCCCAGAGTGGGAGAAGTCATTTGATGATTTCCCATCCTAAAAAAAAAAAAAAAAAAAATATTCAATAATAATATTAATATTATTGTTAATATTCTTAGATAAAAGGGTCGTTCAAGTGTGATAGTACAACTTGATTTTATCAGTTGACTTTATTAAATACCGACGCAACCACATAAAATCGTTCTCATAATAATGTAATTCTGATAAAGGTGCATTATGCGAGTTAAAGGCTTGCAACCGTCTATCATATTTTATCGATATAGTCTGAGTTTATAAAAAAAAAACACTTCTTCTAATCTAATCTTTAAGGGTTATTATTGAAAATTATTTTGTTTGGTTATAGTGAGTGCTGCAACTACAGTTATTTTTACATAACAAAGAAATTCTTTTGTTTTGCGGTTTCTGTTCAGGATTTTTATCCGCAATAAATTAAATAAATATAATAAATCAATTCTTGATTTTTCTGTGAGGATTAAGCTAGTATATCTCAAGAGGAATACATAAAGTCCATAATTTGATTGTACTCCTGTAACTGGCTCCTGTAACCTTTACTCATTGTGTAGCTATAGCCTAGTGGTGTGACCGTTGTGTGCGTCTATCTGACGGGCCCCAACGAGATTTATAAATAGGTGATAACTTTTCATAAAGACATTATTTTGTACCTAAAGAAAATTTTAAGATATATTTTGTACCTTAACAGTTTTTGATTAAATGACGTTTCTATGAAGCGTCTAGCTAGCGGGCCCCTTATGATTATTTTTTTTGTTTTTATAGTTATAGATCGCCCAATAGTGCTTGGAGTTAGAAACTATTATGTACCTTACAAATCCAAAAATTCGACTTTCTGAGAGCTATTTATTCGTTATTTAGACAAACGTCTAATTAACGAAAACAATTTTTTCACGGCATGTTAAGCCAAGTCAGAGGCCCATGGGCGGCATGAAAACTATGACAAGAAAAAAAAAGAGGAAAGTAATGATCGATAAAGAACTGCAAGGATTTCGAATTTCGAAATTTAAATAGCAATTTTCACAGTCATCTACCTAATTTTCGTCAAAACATCGACAACAGTCGCAGCACTAGTGTTAATAATCTAGGTATTTTCATAAAATATTTGCGTGAGTGTATCGCACCTGATGCCAAACGAACGATGTCGCTGCACTTTAAACTTGCCGAGATTCACACAAACAACCACCACTAACTAATATTGAAGTGAAAAACTTACTTGGACGCGTATCTTTAAGAATGGATTAACATTTTATGCTACGTTCAAGATGTATGGGCTTAAGTTTCTTGTGAAAGAGAAATATGAATTGGAGATATTTTAGTCTATAGTGGTTGCTGAGCTTGCGGTCCTAGGTACAGTTTCCAGGTTGGGCTAAGTGTCATTGCGTTTTTGCTTCCGGAAAAAAAGGGGGTTAAAAGACGATTAATGAAGCCGAAAGGCACTTTTTCTTTCCGACATTGTGTTTTTTTAACTACTTTAGGTGCGTTGAGCAGTTTTTGGGTGAACAAAAATCATGACCATCACCTAACGTTTCTTAACACTCGTAGACGATCCGCTACGGCGTAGCACCACTTAGGCGTGCGCGGGGCACAACTCGTAGCCGATATTACTTAGTTTTCACTTTTATCGGCAGTCCTCAAAGACTGCCCCGTATGTTTTTTTTTATTCTAGACCAAAAACCTGGGAACCGTCTAGTTACGGAGATATTGGGGGAGAATGTTCCAACTTTTTACAAGTTCTTTTTTTAAGTAAAAAAATTAGAGAATGTGTACTATATTATGCACTACTCTGCCTTACTCTTCGCGGACAACAGGCGTTATGTAATGTAAATAGTTAATTGTCATTCATGTCAAACTCGGCCAGTTCGGCACGTGACACTCGATACTGCAAATTAACGTCATTATGTGATCCAATTATTATGATATTGATAGCTAATTATAATATTAATTTGACATTGAATCTAATTAAACAGATTAAGTGTGGATATAATATTAATAGAAGCGTTGTAGTTTCTAGTATTGTTATCTGCTGTTGAGTGATTGCAGGTGACGTGTAAGGCCTGAATTCTTGTCGCGGTGACGTGACGGTCGCGTATTGCCGGTCGTGACGTCAGCGAGAACAAAATACGGCAGTCGGTCGTCGGTGACGCGTCGCAGTATGGTGATATATAGAACACAATGTAAATAAATATATAAATATCTCTGGACAATAACACACAGCGTCACCTAGTGCCACACTAAGCAAAGCTTTTGTCGTGGATACTGGATAGTTGATATACTACATAACATATACTTTTTTGTTTGTAAATATGTGCTTATTATATATATAAACATCCATGACTCGGAAACAAATGTCCATGATCATCACACAAACATTTGCTCCTACTGGGATTCGAACCCAGGACCCTAAGAACGTAGGGCAGCGTCACTACCACTACGCCATTCGGGTCGAATGTATTCTCGTCCGCGACCGATCATGCGCAACCGACCGCCAGCGCGACAAGAATTCAGGCCTAAGCTTTAAAGTATACTTATGTGCGTTATTCTTGGAAAATGTAAATTCCTACTTTAATCAAAAGATGGTTGCTAGTATTAAAGTTGAAGATAATATTCGCTTCGTGTTTAGTTGGCACAGGACTGCTCTCATTAGTTCGCAGTTTACGACCTAATTAGATGCATGTTTATGTAGTCTATGGTTTTAATATTATGTCATGGTAGATTATTCAAGGAAATAGAAAAGTTTTATTTTCGAGATACATGATTTATTCGAATGTATTAAGTTTATAAGCTTCGTTAGTATTTTGTTAATGAACTGAATGAATATGGGTTACTCAACATGTGTAGAAAATATTTAGTGTTAGGGCTTATGGGTAACCCGCGCAATTCAAATTTTCAGACCTTTTTGCAATGCAAATTGCTAGTGGATAGTACTTGGTTGTATGTTGAAAATATCGTCCGCGACCACGGAACAGAGAAAAACCGCGACTCTAAGAGGTATATGTATACAGGATGTAAACCACCTCATCACGAAGCTGTTAACCAAGCATTCTGTACATCAAACTAAGTAACCTTACGCAAAATTTATTGCTGAGAAACAACTTTATTTTTTGGGGTGAAAATTTATGTTTTGTGGTAGAACTCAATGTAACGCACTTAAAACATTGTACTGATGAATGGATTAATATTTAATAGTACTGTGGTCGTGGAGGTGTTAAAAGTTCAACTCTTACAAAAAAAAAAAACTTGTATTTAAAAAAAAACTTGTCAAAAAGTTGTAACTTTGACCCCCATTATCTCCGTAACTAGAAGGTTCCCAGGTATGATGTGGAACAAAAAAATGATCGCAATGACAGGGAGAGTAAGTGCCTTTCGGCTTCGTAAAGAGATGTTTTACCCTTTATGTAGTTACAGAATTATAATCATCAAAACCACCCTCCAAGTTCATCGATCGAGGTACGATTTTTTCAAGGTCAAAATTGTTCCCCGACCTTGTAATGATGATTGATGTAAGAGAATTTGAATTTCGCAGGCTAACCTGACGTTTTCATCTTAAATAGGTTTTCTGAAAAAAGAAATATGTAAATGTATCTTTGCGTTGTGCAATTTGGGGGTCGATCATGTGCTACCAGTACTATGCGTGCGAAAGTTTTTTTAAATATTAGTTAAAGCCTGCAAATTGCAAAAAAAAATAAGAAATTTTGAATTTCACGGGCTACCCAGGGTAACCACTTTTACAAATAATTTCCCTGAATTGACATATTCTACGCAATAAAACGTGTTCCCAGTCCAATAAATAATCAATTTATATTAAGTGGCCGATGAAACGCCATGCACCTATTAACACCTGGAGTCGTGATGTGTTCCAATTGGCACCCTTCAGCTATTTACTATGACCGTGCAAACTGTTTGTTAAATGTTTGCCTATGTAATGGTGCTTATGTACCTAAGCAACATGTATGTACCTATTTTGCAAATAAATAATGTGATGTTTGTATGCTTTCTTTATATGTTTTGATGTGAGTTACTTGTAGTTTTTACAACCGTGTAGTGGCAGTATTAGAAATATAATAGTGAGTTAGTAATTTGTTTATACTTGTTTTAAACACATAAACTTACCTTCATAGGATATCAGTATAAGGCAATAAAAGCTATTGATGCTGACATCCAAAATGTTTTAAGAACGTTATGTTTCTAACTTTGAAAATATCGGTTTTCGATACAAACTTCGACCTGTTTTTCAACTCTCCTAAAGGTATATTTTCCAAAAAAAAAAACTTAGCTGGCACTTAAGTACACCATTTTAAAAGGTTTAATATGCAGTGTTTTGTTGAGATTTCGTGATTAGGCCGTGTGTGTGATTGGTATTTCACTTTTATAAATAGAGGTTAAATAATCATAGGGAGTGGTGAATTCAATGCTCATTATTTACACAACTAAATACTCACTGAATTTAAATAAAGAAATGCTGTTAGACTTTACAGCGTTGGTGCAGGGCAACAGTGTGCTCGCCTACGCTCAGTGCGTCTATAAATCAATATCGAGATAACTTTCCGGTAATGTCCATATGAGTTTTATTTCGAGAAATACCTCATTGTGGTACTTTCTTAATTTTTTTTTTATATTTTCTTAAAACAAACAGTCCCTTCACGAAGCCGTCAACTAAGCATTCTATACATCAAACTATGTAAATCTATTCAATTTATTGTTGGGAAACGACTTTGAATTTGGGGTGAAAAATAAACGTTTTACGATAGGACTCAACGGAATGCACTCAAAACACGGTGCTGATGCATGACGCATTGGATAGTATGGGGGTCGTGGAGGTATTTACAGTGACATTATAACATTAAAAACTTGTATTCAAAAATAGTTTTCTCCGATATCTCCGTAACTAGAAGGTTCCTAGGTGTAACCTAGAACCCAAAAGAAATCGCAATGACGGGCAGGAAGGGGGCCTTTCAGCTTCGCTAAGGGTGTGCGTACGCGCAGCGGAATGTTGTTGAATTTAAAGATTTTAATTATGCAGATATTTAGTGTATGACGTCGTATAATTGTGTACGGTAAAAAAAAAATTGTGCACGCAACCATTGTGGAGATATTCACCAAAAACTGATTCCGCTGGGCGAACGTTGTCCTGGCGGAACTTTTTTTAATCCATAGACTTTAGAAGAAAAGAGATGTGTCCAAAAATTAGTGTGTATTTGTGTGTAATTGTGTATGTATGAATAAAACTAGTGCATGCATAAACTTCGGAGAAATTCAAGTTTCCGCTACGCGAACGTTTGGCCATTAGCTAGTTTTCATATAAAGCGCTTACATAGAGAGCTGTAGATTTTTACATACGTTGCTTTGAATTTGTTGATATTTAATAAAAAAAAAACAGATTTAGAAAAAATCGTAGGGCTTAATAGATAAAAATATAAACGTAAAATACGCTTATTAGGTCTTAGTTCTTAAAGTATGCACTTTGGGGTCTAGATTTTCACGTTTATATAAACCGTGTAAGTGTCTGCAACATGTTGCCAAGTTTCAATGATGTTCCGTTAGTAACTAAAGAGTTATAGGACAAATTTACCATGAACAGATCGCTGTTTACAAAGCAGTCAAATATCACGACGTTCTGAAGGAATTGCATGGTAATATGTATGTCAATAATTAGTGTATTCATTCAACTATTCTTATGCAAAATTTCATGTCATTAAATTCAGTAATTAAAGAAAAACAATTATAATACTGACTAAGCATCGAAAACCTACATAACCCGACCAAGTTCGGATGGCTACAAAAAAGCGGCCGTGCAATATATTTAGGTAACATCCCAAAATTTACAGTATAGTACCGGTATTGAATTGGTATAGGTGATAACACAATTGTTGTTTCGATATAATTTATAGGTCATTTATTTTTGTACACCTACTTTTTTAAATGTATTTGACTATGACAGAAAGTAGGTAGGTAGGTAGGAAAATTTTTATTGAAGCTCGAAATATTATACTTACCCTAAGTTTCGTCATCCACGCGAACGAAGTCGCGGGCAAAAGCTAGTTCATAATCTATTTTAGTTAAAACACATTTAAGTCTATTGCTGTCATTGCAAGCGTTTGTTAACGTTATTATAATTACATAATTAAGTATTATATGTAATTAAAAATATTTTTGTACGCGGATAATTAAATAGAGAAGTACTTGTTAATTGAAGATTTGTTTTTATCGAACATAGTGGCGTTATTATTAAAAAAATATTTTTCATTCAAGAAATGCAATTGTTTTATTTTTTCCTAACGCTTGTGTACGCAACTGTACCATATTAATAAATACTATATTGGAAGGTTAAGAACGTTTCTTAGATATATGGCACGGCCGCTTTTTTGTAGCCATCCGAACTTGGTCGGGTTATGTAGGTTTTCGATGCTTCGTCAGTATTATAATTGTTTTTCTTTAATTACTGAATTTAATGACATGAAATTTTGCATGTGAATAGTTGAATGAATACACTAATTATTGGCATACATTTTAACATGCAATTCATTTAGAACGTCGTGATATTTGACTGCTTTGTAAACAGTGATCTATTCATGGTAAATTTGTCCTATAACTCTTTAATTACTAACGGAACATCATTGATACTTGGCAACATGTTGCAGACACTTACAAGGTTTGTATAAACGTGAAAATCTAGACCCCAAAGTGCACACTTTAAGAACTAAGACCTAATAAGCGTATTTTACGTTTATATTTTTATCTTTTAAGCCCTACGATTTTTTCTAAATCTGTTTTTTTTTAATGTAAACAAATTCAAAGCAACGTATGTAAAAATCTACAGCTCTCTATGTAAGCGCTTTATATGAAAACTAGCTAATGGCCAAACGTTCGCGTAGCGGAAACTTGAATTTCTCCGAAGTTTATGCATGCACTAGTTTTATTCATACATACACAATTACACACAAATACACACTAATTTTTGGACACATCTCTTTTCTTCTAAAGTCTATGGATTAAAAAAAGTTCCGCCAGGACAACGTTCGCCCAGCGGAATCAGTTTTGGTGAATTTCTCCACAATGGTTGCGTGCACAATTTTATTTTTACCATACACAATTATACGACGTCATACACTAAATATCTGCATAATTAAAATCTTTAAATTCAACAAGATTCCGCTGCGCGTACGCACACTCGCTAAGGGTACATTTCTACCGTTTTTATAAGCGGCCACTATTATAGTATTTGGCAAAATAAACGCAATATTATATTGGATAGTGTGCAGGATACATCCGGAGTTATTTACTATACGACCCTTGTAGAAACTAGAACAAATTTCCATGCGTTCAAGCGTTTTTGCCATACCAATTATTATTTCCCAATTATTATTATCCCAATTATTATTGGAATCAAATGTAACAAACAGCTCACAACTTAGGACCCATTAATAGTATGTTTTATAACGAGGGACTAAACGAAGCCATTATATACCCGAGGTGGTTTGACTCCCGAGCTTGCGAGGGAGGCAATGAAAGCGAGGGTATATTAAATTGGCGTTTAGTCTCGAGGTGCAAACTGTACTTTTTACTTCGAGTGCGAGAAAATAGTATTTTAAAACCGAACAAATTTACACTCGACTAAAATTCTGAACTGAGCAGTCAGATTTTCTTCTATCAGGTCAGTCACAGATTAACGATTTAAAACACAACACAAACTCTCAACATTCTCGCAATGAAGATGATCCACACTCCGCAGATAATTATAGTTAGTACCTACATTACTGCAGCGGCTAGCAACAGAGGCATTCCACATAGGCATTTTTCAAAATCAACGATGCACACAAACAACGATAAATTTTCCCGCGTTGAAGAGTTTATTTGTTTTTTTTTATTCAATACATATACTGCTTTCTATTTGCAAGCCAATTCCAAATTGAAATAAAACCTTTGACAAGTTATTCTTTTGTGACCATGTTTCAAAGTAAAAGATCGTTCCATTTTTAAATAACTTTTTACTCCCTAGGGAATAAACGGTCACTTTAATCCCGCTTCGTAGGGCTATAATGGCGTACTTTTAGAGCATGAGAAGTGAAAAGTTAATATTATCTGTGGTGCTAGACAACTGGACCTATCCCAGCTGTAAACGTCCCTTTGTGCCTATTGGCTTTTGTATCGTCCTGTCTCCTGCTCCTCGAGCTTAATTGTTTCGGCACTTGTCTGGTGGTCGCCACTGTTGATTGTGGCTTTCAGGAGTTACAGTAGTTTGGGGATAGCGTGGCGGGCCTGTCCCAATAAAAACAGCTGCCGCTATTATCGTTAACGTAAAGCCCCGAAAACACCCAATGGAGTTCAATGTTTTTTTTTGGATGGGTAGTTCTATCTTAAAAGATAGTTTTAGGTCCAATCCGAAGTTGGAATGGGGCCCTAGTTTTATTATAAATCCGAATCAACTCTGTTTGTCTATTACCTTCCAATTGAACAGATTGTTGTGACAAAAAGAAGAACATCGGCTACTTTTCACCCAATGTTGCAGACAGCCAGTACAAAATTAAAAAAAAAAAAAGACTATCGATAAATAATTGTGATTCTCTATCATTTCGGCTCAACGTCCCGTCACTAAAGATTCATGGAATGTCAACTATTCTAGCACTCACTGCTCATAGGTTTGTTTGTGGTCTAGGACACAAACGAGCCACTATACATAGGTACTACATAATCATACTATTTAACTGTTTAACATTTTTTTTAACTGGGAATATCCTCATGTACACCCTCCGCCTAGGGCAAGCGGAGGGTTAGATAGGACTCTAAATACCTGACTTTTCGTGATTCTAGTAAAGACAGTTTAGAGGTTTTGGTACTTGTGTTCAAAGCGATGTGGGCTTAGAGAAGGTCTTAGTATATCCAGCTGTGAAAGTATTTCAGCTAAAATGATGACGACGACTAGAAGCAAAAATCTATCCTTAAACATACGATTTTTTTCCATGATAGTCAGAAACTACAGAACGACAGAACCATCTGCTTCTTGTTCTTTATCGTGTGGTGAGTGCCTGTTGTCAGCGTTTTAATACCGCACATGGGACTCTGACTTGGCTTTATATGCCGTCAAGAAATATCTATTAGGCTTGCTGGTTTCCTGACGATAATTTCCTTCAAGAGGAAAACCACCTGCTTCAATCTAAAGATACCTACTCCTGTTTTTTCCACGTTTGAACATCACATTAAACTACATTCTACACTGACTGATTAATTTAATGATACAGGATTACCATTGCCAAACTAGGTGATAATTATATGAAGCATTTTAAATGGGTTTATTTCCTGGTAAAACCTTCCTACGGACCTTGATATTTTACAAAAATTTTGATTTTAATTTGGTGGTGCTCAAAATGTGCTTAGATTTTATTAATAATTAAAATATTTCAGTAACCTTTTTTTTTTTTCTTTTTTTTAAGGATGGGAAATCATCAAATGACCCCCCCCCCCACTCTGGGCGGAGCGGGAGGGAGTGTCAGACTCTTACTGACTAAAAACCATCCATGTTCCTTCCTCGCCTTTTACGTTCCGGGGCCGCGGTATCTCTTTCGAACAGGCCCGCAACCCCGGCAGGCTTCGGCCCTTGCGGGCCCCTCTCTTTTTGCTGACATCTCTTTGAGGCGCGCGTGGAACACGAACGCGCCATCGACACGGCCTGTCGTCGTCGTTAGACGGCCGGACGGCTAGCTAGCCCATAGCCAGCCGTCCACAGGCCCGCATCTACGGTGGCCGGTAGCCACCACGTGGCCCCCGACGCCCGTTGCGTCTCCCGCGGCGGCCGGGAAGAGAGGATCTCTCCCTCTCTCGTTCCGCCACCTCCTTCGCTAGCATGACTGTTTCGCAGAAGGAGGCGACGGCTTCCCATTCCGTCTCGCTCCGGACCATGGATTGAACCAGGGCCGGACGCGAGAGGTCGCCGCCGCCGATCGCCGCCACGAGGACACGGCGGAGCTCCGCCCACGCAGGGCAGACTTCCACCGTGTGCTCCACCGTGTCCTCCGGTCGATCCTCGCAGTGGAGACTCCCGGGCGATTCCTCCCGCCCGATTCGGTGCAGGTACCTCCCGAAACATCCGTGTCCGGTGAGGACCTGCGTCAGGCGGAAGGTGAGGACGCCGTGGCGCCTCTCCAGCCACTCCTCAAAGAGGGGACTTACCGCCACTATCGTGGCGTGCCCTGCACGGGGTTGCGACAGTCGCTCTCTCCATGTCGCCATGAGATCGCGCCGGAGGTCAGTCCGCTGAGCGGCAATTTGCCGCGGCAGCGGAGTTTCCCCCCGGCGTAGTACCTCCGCGCGCCACTCATGCAGGCGCGCGAGGACTATCGCCTCCAGATCCCACGGCGGCAATCCGGCAAGCAGGCCCGCCGCCTCGCGAGAGATCATATTTCAGTAACCTTGGTAGGAAACTTAAAGAAGGATAAGAATATGCTTGTTTTTTTCGAAAGAAATAACATCTTAAAATACAAAGATAATGATGAGGATGTAATTCACTAAAAAATAAATACTTACCTTCGTCATTTTTCACACTCCGATCTCCAATTAAAGATTACAAAAATCCTCTAAAAACTTTTCGAATTATTATAACACATTGCGACTACAAAGCCCACTGTTACGGCCACTGGCTCAGGTTTAAACTCAACAATTTTGACAACACTATCACACTGTCGAGTACCTATCAACTAACAGCACGACAGCCAACTGCTAATTGCGCGATCAATTTATAAAACACGACCGTCTTACGTCTATGTATTTATTTACTATTTATATTTTACATTTTACCGGCCATCTTCTCTAATAGTGTGTTCTAGTTTGTCAATAAATGTTAGTGTTGTTTACATTTGTTAATATTAACAACCGATTGGTTCTGGTATGAAAGAAATGGTTATTTTTTTTTTTTCACACGTAAGTACCTATACAGGGTGTAAACCACCTCATCACAAAGCCGTTACCCAAGCATTCTGTACATCAAACTAAGTAACTTTACTCAAAAAATATTTCTGGGAAGCAACTTTTTTTTTGAAGTTATAAATCGTGTTTTATGGTAGAACTCAATGTAACGCACTTAAAACATTGTGCTGATGGATGGATTGAATAGTACGGTGGTCGTGGAGGTGTTAAACTCTTAAAAAAAAAACTTGTATTTAAAAAAAAACTGGTCAAAAAGTTGTAACTTTGACCCCCCATATCTCTGTAGCTATAAGGTTCCCAGGTATGGTGTAGAACAAAAAAATGATCGCAATGTTGGGGAGAACAAGTGCCTTTTGGCTTCGTGAAGAGGTGTTTCACACCCTTTATACAATTCAATAACGTTAAGTGTAGTATTTGGTAGTTTAGTATTGTACAGCGGATATCATCACTAGTCTCCTCTCCATATCCTAATTTATTTGAGCGTCCCACCATATTCATGCGTACTTCTCCATTAGTTGTCATCTCTGTCCTAAGTAGGTATGTCATCTTTTAGCGATTGTGAGTTTTGTTTTTTTTAAGACTAAAACTTAATCGAGGCAGAATACAGACAATTTTCGATTTCCTTCAATATTTATACGTCGGAGATGAATATGTTTACAGACAACGATTGCCTTATTCGTAACGCTAATAAGGAAACAGTACTGGAACTGTCATTTCCTCTTCAGTACCTTTGTGATGCACAGACAGCCTCACATCCTCAATGTGATTGGACGTCGGTCGGGATAAAATCCAATATTGTTCAGACCATGTTCAGACTAAATTATTTCCAGGATAAGAAGACAACTGTTGTTTTGTTGCTAACGATTACCAGGAACTGCGCTACGGCATACCTGCTGCCTGAAGGCTAAATTACCTCCAGGGGAGGTATGTTGGAAACAGTTGCGATTACTAACGACTTATAGGAAGTGGAAGCATATTGGGGCATATACGTAGGTTATGTTAAATTTTCAATTTACGCAGTATGCGACTGTACCTAATTATTTCAATTCAAATGCTTACTAACTCATAGATAAAACATTTGATGGTCTATCTGTCATATAATTGGAAAAAAAACGTTCTAAAGTGTCACGTTTCCGAGATATGAGCTATCAAAGTTAAAATCCAATCACTGATAGCAACTTCAGCACAACTTTGATTTCATCAGACATGCATACAACGTGTATCAATCGATAGCTGGCATCATTTTCAAATCAAAGTCGTGCTGAAGATGCTCAATGAATTTACCTACTTAAAGTTTGATAGCTCATATCTCGGAAACGTGACACTTTAGAACGTTTTGTTTCGTACAAAACTTGTTAGAATTGATGCCAACTATCGATTGATACAGATGTTATGCGTGTCTGATCAAATGAAAGTTATGCTGCAGATTCCAACAGGTGAATGGACTGTAGCGGTCATCGCTACACACACTATATATTATAATTTATTTGATAACTTAATTCGAAATTGTAAATACGTTATTTTCACGTTCACTATTATCCCGTGACAAAATATGTCAAATACGAGTAACTGTGAAATCATACACATCATTCACGATCATTGTCTTTGGATAGGATCCAACAATTATTAACAAATACATCTTCGCATTTATTTAATTACTATATTTATATTACACTTATATCTTTTTACAATTTTTTTTTTTTTTTTTTTTTTTTTTTTTTAGTGTGTGTAGCGATGACCGCTACAGTCCATTCACCTGTTGGAATCTGCAGCATAACTTTCATTTGATCAGACACGCATAACATCTGTATCAATCGATAGTTGGCATCAATTCTAACAAGTTTTGTACGAAACAAAACGTTCTAAAGTGTCACGTTTCCGAGATATGAGCTATCAAACTTTAAGTAGGTAAATTCATTGAGCATCTTCAGCACAACTTTGATTTGAAAATGATGCCAGCTATCGATTGATACACGTTGTATGCATGTCTGATCAAATCAAAGTTGTGCTGAAATTGCTATCAGTGATTGGATTTTAACTTTGATAGCTCATATCTCAGAAACGTGACACTTTAGAACGTTTGGTTTCATATAAGTAAATTCACGTATTTTTTCCCGAGCTTTAAAGGATTGCAACAATATTCTATTCCTACAAGATTAAAATGAAAAGAAGCACTTTTTAAAAGTGAGCAAAATTTTTGTGGTTTTGTGGACTAAAAATTGGCCGTCGACCCAAGCTACATATACTTACTATCAAATCAATAGACTCCAAAACTTTTATTAGTCAGAAAATAAGTAAGGGCTGGCAGCCTCGGGATGAATAATTTCATAAGTATGCCAAATCCCCAAATTCTATAAAATAAATCAATTCATAGTTACACATTTAGAGTCACACAAGAATAAAATTACGACTCAAAATAGTACTATATAGACGGTGCCTAGTTAATGTTGTGCCGATAGTTTACAAAAACACATCCATATTCAATTGAATGACGTACAGTATCTCCTGTTCTTTGAGAAGCAAGACGCGTTCCAGATTTAAAACTATTCAACGAATTCATTTGTACCTGGCGGCGCGGCTGCTAGTGCGAACTACTCCACAAAGGCCTACCCACTAGTTTTTCTAGGTTTAGCGAATGTTCAAAGAGCTTTGGTGTCGGTCGCAGTGTTTGTGGTGTTTGTGAGCCGGTCACGCCTCGTCGTCGCACTGGACCTCTCTAAAACGTGATTGAAAACACCACTGACGGGTCAAAATACGCAGATGTTTTAGCTGGATCAAACTAGGTTTTTTTTTCGTAAATATCGGTACTACCAATTCTGTAAAAACTGGATAAGGGATATGGCAAGGATTATAAAATCTAAATGAAAACGAATTAATACCTGCTGATTCATGAATATAGCTAACTTATTAAGGATTTTACAGTTACCTAACACATACTGTTTCATCAATTTTAAGCAAAACGATGTACCTTTTATGCAATTTCATAGCTATACAAATAGCAAGATGTGAGTTTCTAAAAATTTTACTCATTTATTTATGGAAACATTACGCACAAGTTTTGCAAAAAATTAACATTGTACATACTAAGATGGACTGAATGCCTGAGGCATTTTATACTAGTTTACCTTAGGGTGAAATGCAACAATGCAATTCTGGTTTAAGCACGCCGTTGTACATAAGTTATTTTCTAATTTTGTGTATATTTTTCTTTATTATTGTTGTGTGCAATAAAGAATAAGAATAAGGTCATACATGATGTACATACATAGTAAGTCATTTATATTGAAAGCTTAGAACTTAATTAGCACTGAGTGCTACGTGCATTCTTCATGGCCTTCTGAAATCCTGAACTTCTCTCAAGTACCTAGGTAGATAACATTGCTACAACTGCTAAAAGTTATTTCACGTAGGTAACTCCAACTTCTTAAAGTACAGCTAGTCTCTTGTTTGGGTTGAGGAGGCACGTCAGAACTTCAGACATCATGGTCATGGATTCATATTTATCATCCAGCTAAAGATGGCATAAATGTGTAGTAATCTAAAAATAAATAGAAATAAATAAATATTGCTGGGCATTACACACAGCACCATCTAGTGCCACACTAGGCAAGGCTTGTGTCGTGGTCACTAGACAGTTGAGATACTAATATATACTTTTTGTTTGTAAATACATACTTATTATACATACTAGCTGACTCGCGCAACTTCGTCTGCGTCTCATAATTTGAGATTTAAACTATCCTATCTCTCAAGTTGGATCGAACTGCACATGGTGTGCGAATTTTATTATAATCGGTTAAGTGGTTTAGGAGTCCATTGAGGACAAACATTGTGACACGAGATTTATATGTATATATTAAGATTAAGATATAAACATCCATGACTCGAAAACAAATGTCCATAATTATTATTATGCTCATTACATAAACATCTGCTCCTTCCGGGGTTCGAACCCGGGACCCTAAGAACCGACAGCGCCACTACCGCTGCGCCATTCGGGTCGTCAAAAAATATTGAACAAATAATGAACTTCTTCAATGCAAAAGAAGTGCTCTAATACTAGTAAAAGCACAATTACAATTTCTTTTAAAACCTCGGTGTGCTTTATTCAGTTAATTAAGTCTAGTTACTAATCCTTCCTAATTTCCTTGGTAAAATATTACACAGACACAGAGATTGAAAGTAATGCACATTAAATGCCGCAAATGTCTTAATTATAATGACATTAATGAATTAATTAGGATTCTCCCTTTTTGTGGGTTTACGGGGCACAGCTTTGCGTAAATATTTTCTAAGCGACACAAAGGGAGACGCTGATGCCGCGTGAAATTATATTCCGTAAAATGAAGTTGAATTTTTTTATTCTCCTTTGACGTTCAAAGTTGGCGGAGTTAATTCAATTTATTGTCTCTCTTAAAACGAGACTCCACCGTAATGTTATTTATAGGGTTCACCTACGGCTTGTTGACATGCCCCAAAAAGCGAGTGCAGGAGCGCACCGGCGCGCGGCGCCTAAGTGATTCGATACACGTTCAATATGTTTCATTAGGGAGCCCGGTGTTCGCTTATTCAATCATATCAACGGCGGCAGCGAGGCGCGCGCGCCGCACACCAGCGCAAACCTTTCTCCACTCAATTCTTACATAATCAGTTTTTCCGACTCAGTAATGGTATACACTCAATTTATACCAGCATTTGGCTAGAATACTTCCACAAATGTCTTTTCCGGAAAGCTTTTATTGTGATACTCGGTACGATCTAGGCCGATAGTTTTTGCTCGGTATCCAATTTCGTAGACGTATGTGCGAGACGAAACGTTGGCTAATTAGGCCCTAATAATTGTTGCAGCAGATTTTTCCTTCCTCCGGTAGCGCTGAGCGCAGAACGTTCTGCGAGAAGCCGCCTCCTCTCTAGCCGGGTCTGCGTCCTGTGTCACAGGAAATGGTAATTACCGCCTAATCTCGCCTGAAGCGCAGGGCGGCCCGGCGTCCGGATATGAACTTCCGTTATGAACAATTTAGCGCGCGAAATTGGACGACGGTGCGCTCTGCATTCAGCCTATCGTGTCAGGTGATGCAAGCACATATGTGTCGACGCCCATTCACTAACGGATTTATATTTCACGAGATAGCTAACAAATAAGTAGCCTTGCTCCCGATGAATACGAATCATGAAGCTTTCAGCGAGCCAGGGAAATTACATTTTTATTCGATTTTAAAAGTTAAATGTAGAAAATTGTGTCTCCCGAGTGAATGCAAACAGGAAGCTGATAAACTGAGAGGATGAACAGTTTATGTGCCTGTAATAAGCTGTACGCAGTTGTTACTGTTTGGAAGTTTAGTAAATATAATATGTAGTATATAGAATAAACACATACAATGCGCTGCAATAAACGCATATTTTAAACGAGTAGTTTCTGGCAAAATGATAACAGCCGATCTTTAGGTTAAGCTGTGCTTGCCTAGGTTGGTCTGTGGATGGGTAACCATCCATTACATACCGAGTTTGCTCCGTGTCTATGAAAGCACGTTAAGCACTAGTTCCGGCTGTGGCCCAAAAAGTCTGACAACCAGTCATACCAAGGACCAAGGACAATCAGTATTCATCATATATAAGTATAATAAGTATGTATTTACAAACAAAAAGTATATATGTAGTATATCAACTGTCTGGTGACCACGACACAAGCCTTGCTTAGTGTGGCACTAGATGGCCCTGTGTGTAATGTCCAGCGATATTTATTTATATTTTTATTTATCATCTGCTGAGCCTTTTCCCAACTATTTTGGGGTCGGCTTCCAGTCTAACCGGATGCAGCTGAATACCAGTATTTTATTTATTTATTTGGTACAGCAACAGCAATGCATACTACGAATTAATGTGAAACAAAGAAAAAAGTGCTAGTATGTATGACTATTTTATACGCAGCATTCACCATAGGACAGCAACATACAATTTTTCAAATCTTATTAATTTTGAATACAATAAAAGTTGTCTTTACTAAATGAGATGGCATGAATTATGATATTTATGATGATATACAGATTATTATGTATTGTGAGTGTGAAATGTAAAGATTTACATATTTGTGAAATGGTTGCGCAGTTGCAAATGGTTCACTAATGTTTCACCAAACGTCCATTGACAAATTATCATTTTACAACCAACGTTTCGTATACTATTTATTTGCAAATCACTTATTCCGCAAATGTATTATTTAAAAAATATTCGTTTTACAAACATTTATTTGGCAAATACTTCTTTTATCAAATGCATCAGATGATATTTATTATTTTATAAAAAAAAAAACATTTCTTATTTAGACATTTGGATAAATTAGGCTGGTTATTTTAATTCCTTTTTTTTTAAGAAAAAAAAAACAACGAATTGTTTGTCAAATAATACGTTATTAAATAAAAGTTTATCGCATAATTATTTTGCTAAGAGATGATGAAATGACAAATTTAATAATGAGTCTGCTAATCGTTGCTTGTCAAGTAAAAGTTTGTGAACAAATGTTTGGTGAACTGACTGGTCACCGTTGCAAATGAATTAAGTTGGCAGGAATTAGATACGTAAAGGTGAAGGTGGAATTAGTGCTCTTCCGTGCCTTAGAAACTAATACGAGTATTCTAAACTTGTTAAGAGAAACATATTTGTAGCAATGGAGCATTGAGTTTGAGACCAAGGTTGGATTTGCGAAAAGGGATATGAACAGTCTGGTGATGGGATATCTGGGAGGTTTTGAAGGAACTGCATGAATACGAAATATGTTCAACTAAATCACTGCATTTTATGAATCCGTTGATAATTTTGTGTAGAAAAATAAGATCGCGCGAACGGCTACGATCTCGCAGCGACTTTATGTCGAAAAAATGTAACCGTTGTTTGTACGGACAGTGATGGCTTATTTTTCTGGATAAAAAGGCAAGATTCTTTGCGAATGAACAGAACGGCGTAGGATGGATTCCATGCAGCGCTAGCATATTCTAACCTACTACTCACAAGAGTGTTGAATATTTTTTTTCACTTCTCATGCTCTAAAAGTACGCCGTTATAGCCCTACGAAGCGGGATTAAAGTGACCGTTTATTCCCTAGGGAGTAAAAAGTAATTTAAAAATGGAACGATCTTTTACTCTGAAACATGGTCACAAAAGAGTAACTTGTCAAAGGCTTTATTTAAATTTAGAATTGGCATGCAAAGAGAAAGCGTTTTATTGAAAAAAAAAAAAAAACAAATATACTCTTCAACGCGAGAAAAATGTATGGTTGTTTGTGAGCATCTTTGATTTTGAAAAGCAATGCCTCTGTTGCTAGCTGCTGCAGTAATGTAGGTACTAATTATCTGTGGAGTGTGAATCATCTTCATTGCGAATATGTTGAGAGTTTGTGTTGTGTTTTCAATGGTTAATCTGTGACTGACCTGATAGAAGAAAAAACTGACCGCTCAGTTCAGATTTTTTGTCGAGTATAAATTTGTTCAGTTTTAAATGACTATTTTTCTCGCACTCGAAGTGAAAAGTACAGTTTGCACCTCGAGACTAATCGCCAATATAATATACCCTCGCTTTCATTGCCTCCCTCGCAAGCTCGGGAGTCAAACCACCTCGGGTATATAATGGCTTCGTTTAGTCCCTCGTTATAAAATATACTATTTTTCTTTCTTCGGAAATTGAATGCCCCGAGTATTGCGTTTAATGAAACCTATGATCAGTGCTGACCACATCGCTGATGTGAGGTTTTAAACTCAGCTCATAGTCGACTAGAATACGTGTCGTATTTGACATAATTTTGACAATGGAGAATTGTATATAAGTGGTGGGAAAGACGAGTTTTTACTAGAAAAAAAAAATTGTGTTAAGGGCCATTTTGTTTGCTATGCACCACACCTACAAGTCTACTGTCAGCAGGTTCCGTGATCTTTCTTTAAATTTTTAAATCATCGGCGAATAGCAATACTTCACAATGTTTTAGTTGCTTTGTAATGTCGTCTTAAAATAACAAAAACATAACTGGGCTAAGATGGGAGCCTTGTGGGGCTCCAGATCGTGTGTGAAACTCATAAGAGACTTAGCTATTGACGGCAACGAACTGAGAACGATTTATTTGATATGATGCGAACCACCTTAACAACGATCCGTGGACACAAAAGAGCTCGAGTTTCGCTATCATGAGTGTATGCCTCACCTTGTCGAACGCTCTGCTAAAGTTCGTATATATTGCGTCGCCTTCATGTCTGCTGTCAAGCGCTTCAGGAATATCAGAAAAATATTGAACTGGATTGCTCTCGGTTGATCGCCCTACTCGAAAACCGTGTTGACTATCGGAAAGCTTATTATCTAAATAATTGGTCAGAATGGGACAGACGAGACCAACAAGTATTGGAAAACATGATAGTGTGCAGACCGGCTTCTAGTTTTGTGTATCACTCAAGTCACCTCTTTTTTAGCACAGGTACGACACGTATTATTTTTCCATTCGTTGGGTTATACTCCCGACTCCAAAGATCTGTTAAATAAAAAGCTCAACGGCTTGGATAGTGCTTTATGCCGCACGACTTCAAAAAACAGGTGAACTTAAATCGGGCCTTTGGTGCTATCTAATTTTTTTTTTGAGTTCGTGGATGTCAGATTGACAGTCGCTTTAGGTAAATGCTAGTATTCTGCTGCATCCGGTTCGATTGGAAGCCGACCCAAATACGGCTCGGCAGATGATGATGAAGTACATATTTTAGACAACATTCAAACTCAAACTCAAAGTATTTATTTCAATTAGATCACTTTTGAAATGCAGAGAACCAACGTTACCGACGTAGCCTGAAAAATTGCCACAAGTGGCAATGGGTAGGGCACTTTGCGCGCAGAACGGATGGCCGATGGCGTCGAAAAATTCTGGAGTGGCGATCGCGATGATGCGTTCGAAGACCTCCCACTAGGTGGACCGATGACCTGGTGAAGGTTTCGGGAATCCGTTGGATGCGAGTCGTACAAGACCGGTCAATGTGGCGACAGTTGGTGGAGGCCTATATCCAGCAGTGGACGTCTCTTGGCTGAAATGATGAATGATGATGAGATCACTTAAAATGTCAAGAAAAACAAAAAAAGCTAAGCTACAGTACTGTTGTTGCACATTCCAAAGCGTAGATCTGTAAAAAACATATTGTAGAACCTAGAGAGACACCTTATTACTAGTCCAACGCAAATACTTGTCACATAAGTATACCGCGTTAAGCTAAAGTTGAGTTAAAGTAGTGTTAGTTAGATATATCCCGTAAGTGACAGTGTAAGTAAAGTGGAGTTTATTAACAAGTTCTCATAACCAAAAGATAAATAAAGTTTCTGCTGTTAGTCAAAAATGTGCTGGCCTGATTTCCTGAACTAAATGAAGCTAAAAGAAATAGTCTGAAGCTACTAGTCCATAATTGTCTAAGAAACAGAATGTGATACTCCTTTATGAGTGGTGGAAAAGGACACACGCTAAAACGGTCACTACGTTTTCAGTACTTATCATTACAGTACTTCATCATTCTGAACCCACCCCCACATAGAAATTTTTCATTTCTCATACTCGGAAAGAAGTGTTTGTTTGATCCGAATAGCGGGTGGAAAATGCTACATCCCACCCTTGGGCGGGAAAGACTCATAGTAATTGCTTCCCTCCCTAGGGCGGGAATAAAACTTAAAAATAGAACTAAATTTTGTTGGGCAATCGGCTGCAGAAAATCTAAGTGAGTGTATAGACAGCCAGTGTGAATTAAAAAAAAAAACTGAGCGGGTCCGCCCCCGTCTGAGACGCAGAGTGTTCCATAGTTTAAATTTTAAATAGGATATGTAATTTGGCGGGATACTAACTCTGTAAGCTGTATCGAAATCTCGATATTTTTTCCAATTTCTTATTAAAATGAGTTCAAGTTATTCTGAAATGCTGACTCCAGATTCTGTTTAAGACGAAGCTAATACAGTTATCGAAAATCTTAGAAAGAAAGAAAGCGCCAGAAATTCAAAAAATACTAAATAATGACTTTATTAAGTGGCGAGCAGATAAGAAAATAAAACTGCTATTTTATACTTTCCTTATGAACAAATAAAAATTATCTTATCTTATCTTATCTTATATTCGAAATGAAAAGTAATATGCTTACCTCGGGTGAAAGACATCAATTCCTACTCGCTTCACTCGGGCGGCTAAATACCTCGTATGGGAATTGATTCTTTTTGACCCTCGTGTAACAATCTACTATTCCATCAGTAATTACAAACCAGCATCAGCATCAGCTGTTCGATACATTTGACTATATTACTGTATTGTATTTGTCACCAACGCTTCGTAGCACGAGTTTTCGCTTCTATCGACAGTCCCCAAGACTGCCTCTCATGTTTTTTTTTAAATACCATTGAAAGGTTTTTGTATTTTATTAATAACCGAAGAAAAATGTATACGATGGGGTGCTAAGAATGATGACCTAAATACGTGATCACTGTTTTAGCGTTAGTGTCGGAACCTTTCCATTCTGTATTTTCTGCAGAATTTCTAACTGCTGAAATCTTTTGAAGTTTTCAAAAACCGAATCCTCTTAAAATAATTACAGAGTAACAATACAACAAGCATTACATACAATTCTAAACATAAACCCATAATACCATTAGCATTGCCAATAGTAACATCAACGCACAATTCCATGTCGGCACGCAAATGATGATCACGGCCCCGATGCTAATGATCCCATTCATAGTGATCTGCATTGATATGGAGCTATTATTACCGACCAACTACAAGGCTTGACCATCCCGTCAGCCACCATTTGTCAATGAACCTGATAGTTACCTATTGACGCAGACTTATCACATAATTGTAGCGACAATTATCGCTAATTGATTAAAGGTGTGTCTCGAGATGGGACTGTATGAGATACCGATGTGGGAAGTTGATGTCGGTTTGGTGATTGTTCTTGCAGAAATCTTACGTCTTACTAATATTATAAATACAAAAGTTTGTGACGATTGATGGATGGATGTTTGTTTTGTTACCCTTTCACGCAAAAACTGCTGAGCGGATTTGGATTTTTGGCTCATAGATAGTTAAAAACCTGCATTGCAAGACTAGTACAGAATAAAACGGTGAGTTGGAGTTTTTAAATTGTAATTACAGAATATTTGTTTTAACAACAATGTGCACATCACATTGTTTTTTATTTTCATAAGGAATAAAATACTTTTGCTTATAAATAAATTGTTAAATTAACCCCCGACGCAAAAACGACGGGGTGTTCGAAGTTTGACGTGTCTGTGTATGTGTCTGTCTGTGGCATAGTAGGTACAAACGGATGAACCGCTATTCCCTCAATATGGGTATCAAATAAAACGGCTTGACTAGTAAAATATTATGATCAATTTAAAATCCAAGATGGGCCCCACCACAAAATGGTGAATTCTTCTTTCACAATTCCTTCAATATGGATGACTGGTACCTAGGACCTAACGATTAACGAATTATTTTCCATTTAACTTTTAGTAGCTTATAGTGTCGGGCGTTTTTTTTTACTTTTAATTTTATTAAGCTATTGCATAGCTTCTATCGCGGGCCTTGAGCGTGGAGACCGAATCCAGAAATTCCGTAACGAAAATAACCTAACACCACCCGTAAAAAACAAATGCAATAGTTTTACCGCGGCAGTCCCCGAGTGCCACACGTCTTTTTTTACTTGTTAACACGTTCACGGACACTCCGTCGATAGGCGTAATACAGATAGATTAGGTTGTGACACCACGTCGATCGACGTTTCAATGAATTATACAAAAAACGCTACTCCGTCAGTGGACGGTTGTTTTGCGTACACTCTTAAGGAGAGCGAGATATTGTGTCACAACACGATCAATTATTATATCGCTAGTGCCATAAGGAAAGCCAAAATACAGTCGTTTTTTAGAGTTCTCCTCTCACCCCCTCCCGCGCACCCCATCGTGACAGTACGTTCATAGGCGTGAGATTTTCGTACTTCAGTCGCCCAGTGCCACCGTGTGAGACATCACGTTGCGCGCGGCCGCTGACGCATCTAACATCGAGACGTTATCGTCTATAGGCGGTTGTTGCCATAACAAACATAATAATGTTCTATTATATATGACAATCCGTCTACAGCCGTTGTATGGGAATTCGTGTGTCATATTGTATTTTTTTAATAAATCATATTGTCCGTGAACGTGTTAAAATAGCTTAGTTTTGTATAACCATATTTGCATGCTGAAGTCTAGCAAGCGGTATATTTAGAATTTATTTACCTCAATATACGATATTGCAAGCAAGTAAAGATAAAAGATTATTTCATTCTTATAAATACGTAATTTACAAACTATGAACGACCGACGATAAAGAAATAATACAAACTAAATAATTACAAAAGGAAATAATAGATCAAGACTAAAACCAAGTAAATATACCCTACTGACCCTGACGAAATTACGGTAGTTATCCATTCATTACGCTCTGATGCTGCAACTGGCTGGGGGCATATCACCCTACGCGGGGGTCGTGCGGTCCATGGCCCTTTACGGGGCCTCAGTGTGGGCGCGTACCTTGAGGCGGCGAGCCGCCCATTACTTGAACGAAAACTGAAAAGTGGTGGCCGTAAAAATGGTCCGTGGGTACCGCACGATCTCCCTTTAGGCGGCGGGCCTGCTTGCCGGATTGCCGCCATGGGATCTGGAGGCGATAGTCCTCGCGCGCCTGCACGAATGGCGCGTGGAGGCACTAGGCCGGGGGGAAACTCCGCTGCCGCGGCAAAGCGCCGCCCAGCGGACAGGCCTCCGGCGCGATCTTATGGCGACCTGGAGAGAGCGACTGTCGCAACCCCGTGCAGGGCACGCCACGATATTGGCGATAAATCTCCTGTTTGAGGAGTGTCTGGAGAGGCGCCACGGCGTCCTCACCTTCCGCCTGACGCAGGTCCTCACCGGACACGGATATTTCGGGAGGTTCCTGCATCGAATCGGGCGGGAGGAAATATCCGGGTGTTTCCACTGCGAGGATCGACCGGAGGACATGGTGGAGCACACGGTGGAGGTCTGCTCTGCGTGGGCAAAGCACCGCCGTGTCCTCGTAGCGGCGAGCGGCGGCGGCTACCTCTCGCGTCCGGTCCTGGTTCAATCCATGGTCCGGAGCGAGACGGAATGGGAAGCCACCACCTCCTTCTGCGAAGCAGTCATGCTTGCGAAGCAGGTGGCGGAACGCAAGAGGGAGAGAGCCTCTCACTCCAGCCGCCGCCGGGAGACGCACCGGGCGTCGGGGGCCACGTGGTGGCTACCGGCCACCGTAGACGCGGGCCTGTGGACGGTTAGTAATGGGCTGGCTAGGCGTTCGTCCGTCTAATGACGACAGGCCGTGTCGATGGCGCGTTCGTGTTCCACGCGCGCCTCAAAGAGATGTCAGTAGCAAAGGCCGAAGCCTGCCGGGGTTGCGGGACTGTTCGAAAGAGATACCGTGGCCCCGGAACGTAAAGGGCGAGGAAGAAACATGGACGGGTTTTAGTCAGTAAAAGTCTAACACTCCCTCCCGCTCCGCCGAGAGTGGGAGAATTTATTTTGATGATTTCCCATCCTAAAAAAAAGGGCATAACACCCTACATCCTAAAGATGTACTCAACCTCCCTGGCGTCCATACTTTGCCATATTTTTAAACTTTGTCTCGAGACTGGCGTCTTTCCCTCTTCTTTTAAAAAGGCAATCATTAATCCAGGAGTCAACGGAGGTGACGCAAACTTGCCGAATAATATTCGCCCCGCTCCCCCCCCAGTCCTGACTGCCTTATCCAAAGTATTAGAACGTCTGATCAATAAAATACTTGTATACTACCTAGACAATTACAAACTATTATCACCACAACAATTTGGATTCCGAAAAAACAAGTCAACTTGTGTTGCAGTTCAGGAATTAACCAACAATATTGTACAAACCTGAACGCTAATTAAAAATGTCCAAACAATATTCTTAGACCTTGCAAAGGCATTCAACACCGTCCCCGTCCGTTTTCTCTTACTCACTTGAAAATATAGGTGTCAGGGGATTGAAACTGGATCTCTTTCAAAACTACTTCACAAATCGATATCAGATAATCAAGATTGATTCCCATTTACTATGGCGTTCCTCAAGGAAGCATATTGGGTCCCACTTTATTTCTGGTCTTTATAAACGACTTATGCAATTTAAATATCCCAAATGTCAAAATGATATCATTTGCAGATGACACTGCTATTTCTTTTGTCGCCAACATATGGTCTGAACTCGAGGACAAAGCACAGCATGGGTTTAATGTAGCGTTGAAATGGCTTTACCTTCATACGCTTACACTAAATACTTCTAAAACCAAGTTCATAACCTACTCGGTCAGTTCTGCTACCCAACCCAACCCACAATTAGTACTAAAAGCTCATACATGCAATTTGCAAACTCAAGTGTCATCTCAATGTGCACCTATATCTTCTATGGACCTTAACCTAAACCTAAACCTTAACAATATTACTAATCCTATAATTATACGTAATGCCTATTTTGTTCCATGCCTATCTATTATTACCTACTGTATTTCCTGCTGGAATGGTGCTGCAAAAACTAACTTTAAACCACTGGAGTTGCGCATCGCGCCATTCTAAGAGTGGCTTCCTTCCGTCAATTACTTTATCCAACTAATCAGTTATACCAAAATTGCAATGTCCTCAACGTGCGGCAACACTTTATTTTACAATCAATTCCGTTGGAACACCGCAGAACACCCTATATTGAAATTACCCTGAGCGCATAAATCCTATCTACACCTTTTTTTTACTTATAAAATCATTGTTCACGAGTACGAATGTTACTGACTACAGTAGGGCCAATTTATACAATGCAAAGATAGTTGTACAATCTTCATCAGCTCCAACAATACCCTGTCCTTGTGGAGCAGGACCGGCATTGAGCCAAGCATTTTCATCAGCGATTTAATCGTCCAATTTGTAATATGCTTGCTTACACAGCGTGCGTTTAATGCATGTTTTAAATTTGGTATTATTTGGTTCAATAATGCTTTGTGGAATTTTATTATAGCATTTCAAACAGTACCCCATGAAAGACGAGTCTACTTTATTAAGTCTGACGCCTGGCTGAACTAATTGGTCTCTATTTCTAGTACTGCCACCAAACCACCACCACTTTACCAAAAAGATGCAGATTTTTTCTGACACAGGTACATCATGTTTTCGTAGATGTATTGACAATGTATAATCGTGATGTTAATTTCCTTAAACAGTTCCCTTATAGAATCGCGCCTACGAAGATTGTATATGGCTCTGATGGCTCTTTTTTTCAGAATGAAAGAAAGAAAGAAAAGAAAGAAAGAAAAAATGTTTATTTGACGTCAGTTCATAAAGCACACACACAATAATATAAAAAAGTTACAACAAAAAAGAGAAAATACATAGGATGTACTGTGTGCCTCACGGCTGCGCTAAAAAGGAATGAATATAGACTCAATGTCTGCAGCCCGTCCCCATAACAAAATGCCATAAGACATTATACTATGAAAGTAACTAAAATAGACCAATCTAGCGGTATCTACATCAGAAAATTGACCGATTTTTCTAAAAGCATATACCGCTGAACTTAGTCGCCCCGCTAGACAAGTTAAATGAGAACCCCATTGCAGCCTTGAATCAAGCGTAATCCCCAAGAAAACCGTTTTATCAATGAATTCAAGTTTCTCTTTATTCAATACTATATCACAATCGCTACTTTTAACGTTCTGTAAAGCAAATCTTATGCATTTCGTTTTTTTTTCATTTAGTACCAAATTGTTTGCTGTGAACCATTTATGGACTTTAAGCAAGGCATTATTCACGTCATCTAGATTTTGGGTTCGTCTATTTATCTTAAAAATTAAGGAAGTGTCATCGGCAAATAATACCATATTTTGAGGTTGGTTTTTCAGTAAATAGGGTAGATCAATTTTTTATACTAAAAAGAGGAAAGGAGCCAATATTGAGCCTTGCGGAACCCCCATTTTTACTTTTAAGCCCTGTGAGTTAACACCATTTATTTGAACATATGGCTGTCTATTATTAAATACGATTTTGCCAAACTAAGTGCAGGTTTACCTAGTCCATAATGCTCAAGTTTCAAAAGCAAAGTGTCGTGATTTAAACAATCAAATGCTTTGGAGAGGTCACAAAATATTACTACAGCGTCTTGGGACTCTTCCCACGCCATGAATATGTGCTTTAATAAGGTTACACCGGCGTCAGTTGTACAACGTCCTTTGGTGAAGTCATACTGTTGATCGTGTAAGATTCTGTTGGAGTTAAAATGATTGAGCATTTGATTAAGCATTACCTCTTCGAACACAAAAAAAAACTACAAACTGCTAAAAACTGGCAACACAAATACAAGTCTATTATTATTAGTATCTCTACTATCCCCGGATTTGAAAAGCGGTATGACTTTTCTGTATTTAATTAAATCAGGTAAAACTCCTCGGTCTACGCACAAATTAAAAATTCAAGCTAATTATGGAGTTATAGTCTCAAGTATGGGAGTACAAACTTTGATTGACATTCGCCATAGATCTTCGGTCAGTTTGACTTTTATTTGCCGGAAAGCTTTAATAACTGTCATCGGGTTTATGTGTTTAAATTTAAATTTAGCCTGGCATCGAGATACATTCGCTTTAAATAAACCAACTGAGACTTCAGAAGAGAAATTTAGAGCCTCCGTAGTTTTTAACGGCATATCGATAAAGAACCTTGTAACGGCTGCCAAACAATATTATTATTTTATATTGTTTTTTCGAAGTTAAAGATATGTGTGTGTGTGTGTGATAGGTGTGAAAGATATGTCAGCAAAAAGGAAGGGCGCTGCAAGGGCCGAAGCCTGCCGGGGCTGCGGGACTATTCGAAAGAGATGCCGTGGCCCCGGAACATAAGGGGCGATGATGGAACATGGATGGGTTTAGTCAGTAAAAGTCTGGCACGCCCTCCCGCTCCGCCCAGAAAAAAAAATGATGTCAAAATTAAATGTGATCTGTTAAGGTCCATGTTCACCGAAAAGATAACGGTCTGATTATCTAAAAACACGTGTTTTAAACAGCTGTTTTTAGATAATCAGACCGTCATCTTTTTGGTGAACATGGACCTAAATTGGCTCTACTTTAAACCCGATTTGCATTATATGGCTAAAATACGAATAGTGACAAGTAACTCAATAAAGTCCTCGACTGTTACATCATCATCATTCTCTTGCCAATCCCAATTCATTTGAGGTCGGCGCAGCATGTCTTCTTCTTGCATACTTCTCTATTTCTCGTTATCTCATCAGACAGTTCTTTTCTTGCCATATCATTCTTAATTCCGCCCATCCATCGTTTCTTTGGTCTTCCTCTACGCGTATATACTCATCCAGATACCTACTTCGAACAGTTCTCGACTGTACATATTTTTTTTATTATTTAAACCAAAAAAATGTTTACGAGCCTTGTACGGGATTCCCTCTAATAAAACATGACAACTAATATTTTAAAAGCTTGGTTTGTTATCGTTACTTTAATTATAGTTGTATGAAGCATGGATGTTTGTGATGAAGGTTAAACGGGACCGTGGAGATTGGCACAAGAAAGGAGAGGCCTCTATCAGCAGAGGGTGAGTACAGGCTGTAGATGATGATGATGATGATGTAATGTATGTTTGTTTGGAAATATAAAGAATTGTTCAAAACAGCCGAGGAAATAGATTCTCGAGGTCGCCATGATCAATATAGACTTGTACTCCGCTTGTACTAGATTAGCAAATAATAATAATACGTTTCACGTTATGTGCATAAAGTTTAATATATAAATCTATACATATAATAAAATCGTTGAGACCAAAAAATCTGTACATTGAAGATAAAAAAAAACCGACCAGGGTGACCTAAAATAAGTAACTGAACATATTAAAACCATTTTTAAAATTATTGTATGTTTGTTTGTTTGTTTGACCGCGCATCACGTAAAAACTACTGAACGGGTTTGATGAAATGTTAACAAATCTATTAAAATAAATCCAGAATAACATTTAGGCTATAGAAATTATTGGAAAAAGGGGTTGAAAAAAAGACAACGTGATTCCTTGGTCCAATCTACTTGAAATTTTGCATAATTGTTTTTAACAGAATTGATGGAAGTCGTGTTTCGTATTGTATTGAAATTAATCTCTTACGGGGCTAAAAAAGGGTAGACAATTATTTTAGACATGGCAGTGATTTCCTTCGAAGTTGATATCGATACTCAGAGCTTTTGATTTAAACTACATTTTCAACCGACTTCCAAAAAGAGGAGGTTATCAATTCGTCTGTATTTTTTTTTTTTTTGTGTTTGTTACCTCAGTACTTTCGACTGGTTGAACCGATTTTGATGATTCTTTTTTTATTTGAAAGCTGGTGCTTGTCGTTTGGTCCCATTTTAATTTGCTGAAGATCTGATGCTGATCTTCCGAGATATACAATGGAACTCTTCAAAAATAGATGGCAAATCTGCAGTAATTGCTGCAATCGCTTGTAGGTTCATTGTTCATACTACATCATGACGTAACATCACGCCTGTATGCTCTGAGGGGGTACGCAGATGTGTACAATACTCCCAGATTTCGACAATGTTTGTTGCCTCTGATCTTTCGACTGGGTAAACCGATTTTGATGATTCTTTTTTTATTTGAAAGCTGGTGCTTTTTGTGTGGTCCCATTTCAATTTGGTTAAGATCTGACGCTGATCTTCGGAGATATACATGGAACTCTTCAAAAATACACGGCAAAGCTGCAGTAATTACTGCAATCGCTTGGTTGTTTATTGTTTATGTAACATAGTGACGTAACATCACGCCTGTATGCTCTGAGGGAGTACGCAGAAGTGTACAATACACCCAGATTTCAACAGTTAGATGTGTTAAGTTCCATTTAATGGAATCCTGGAGAAATAGAGGGAATAGGCACACCAGAAGCGATTTGGGTAGTTTTAGGAGGAGTACGTTCTTGGAGTGATCCCATTTCAATTTGGTAAAGATCTGATGAAGAACTTCGGGAGATAGGCGACGGGAACTCCTCAATAAATGATAGCAAATGTACTGGGATAGCTGAAATCTCATGTCTCTCTATTGTTTACACCAGTTCATAACAAAAATCACGCCGTTACGCTGAGAAAGGGTAAACACATATGAACCACTAAAAAGTGAAAAATAAAAACTTTTTTGCAAAAAATATAACCGACTTCACACAAAAAAGTGAAAAATAACTTTAGCTTCAGAAGTCGGTGACAAAAAAACTAAATTAATCAAACAAAGGTCTAAAGTTATTTTTCACTTTTTTGTGTGAAGTCGGTTATATTTTTTGCAAAAAAGTTTTTTTTTTTGACACATGTTTGAAAGCTCAATCCGATTTTATAACCTTGGTGCTAATACTCTAAAGTTGGAATGTTTCGAAAGTCACCGTATTATATTAGAAGGTTTCAAATCTTTAGAGGTTATGCACTTTTAAGACACGGCCTCATAGGGTCGTAGAGTTAGAAATTTGAAATAGAGGATTTAAACATTTTGGTTTCAAAATTGTCACCAAAGGTATGTCAATGAAGATGGAAGGCAGTTGGCCTTGCAACAGATCCGCAAGAGTTGACAACAGCTATATCGTGTTTAGGGCGTTTTCAATTTAGACGTTTCGTGTCGGCGCCGCTACTGCAGCACATATCGACGCCGCACGGTTGCCGTACCGCGCGCTTTGTATGAAAACAAACGAATGTCCGTACGCAGTACGACAAACGCAGTGCTTCGGCGCTTCAGCGGCACGACACAAAACGTTTAAATTGAAAGCGCCCTTAGGATCATTTCATGCAACTTGATGAGAACCTTTAACCTAACTAGAGTACGAATTTCATCGATGATCTGATGATGAGGTTGGAAAACAGTAACGAGTCCCAATAGTTTACAGCAGCTTTATCGTGTTTTGGCTCATTTCATGCACGGTGATTAGAACTTTAGACCTGACTGGAGTATGACTGTCATTGACGATCCATCGATGGGGACAAAAGGCAGTTGCACGAAATCCTCAACAGTTTACAGCAGTTATATCGTGTCCCGGCATGCACCTTGATGAGAACTTTCGACCTAGCTGGAGTATGACTGTCATCAAATGTATAAGCATTAAAAGGAAGCAAACGTAAATGATAATAATTTAAATTTTATTTATGATCAAATACAATCTATTTATGTTGTTAGTAAGTCTTTACCTAATGTTAGTAAAAAAAAAAAAATAAGAAACACACTATACGTATACAAGATAGATTACTTACACCTATGTGTGCAGCCAGTGTGTGAAGTTATAGTTTTGTTGTGAAGATACCTGATTAATTATTAACATCTAAGTCACTGCTCCTCTGCGTTACCGGGTAGGCTACCAAGTCACGAAGATAAATGGAAAAGGAAATTAAACACTCAAATAACGTAAGCCCGAAGGCATATTTATTCGATAAAATAAAATAATAAATGGAAGTTTGGCCAGTACAGTCAAACTTTCCATGGTATACCATCGTCATCGAAAATCTGTCCCAAACTGTTACCGCCTTCACTGCGTGGAGGTACTCCCAGCTTTGCAATAATTTTCACAACAGGTGTTCCAGATCTTCGATTTTTATAAGTCAACAGAGAGTGCTCATCAGATTAAACAACTTTTGCTAAGACGTCATTCCAATATGTGTTATGGTGTAGCTGGGCTCTTGGAGTTCCACAACAGGTGTTCCAGATCTTAAAATTTATTCTCTCAGCAGAAAATACTCATCACGTGGAACATTTTTTGCTATGGTGTTTTTTATATCTCTTATAGTTCAGCTGGTCTGTTGCAGAACCATCAGGTGTTCAAATATCAAAATTAAATTATAGCCTATATATGTTGCACAGACTTAATATCTATACTTACAACAAAAAAAAAACATTCAAATCCGTCCAGTAGTTCCGAAGATTAGCGTGTACAAACAAACAGACGAACAGACAGTTTTCTTTTTTTGGATTCGTGCTCCATTACTGTTTCTAAACCCCACTCAATTTGTTTTTTCAAATATATTCAATGTACAGACACAGTTTTTTTACTCTTTTATTGAATGAATTAATGATACATTTATTTGCAAGAATATAGGTAGTTTACATAAGTTCTTAATATCTAATTAGGGTTTCACTATATTCGGCATTTCGGCCATACAAATATTAAAGTTTTATGTCTTGGTATACTAATAGCATTAAATGTATATGGATATAAAAATATAATACAACTAAATGTTCACAAAAAGAACTAAATTACACAAACTTTTAGACTTTTAGATTGTTTGTGTAATTTAGTACCTTTTGTGAACATTTTAGTTGCATTAAGCAGCTATACTCAACCTTCGGCCCACACTGGGCCTTTATAATTGGCCCATTTGGATTGACTAATTTATAGTAAAACAAAAATTGTTTCTTGTAGAAAACCCATTTAGAAACAGCGACTAAATGAATTAAGTTTAGATAATAATAATGTACAATATATACGAGACATACTACAACTAGAAATATAAAACTAAAAGTAAACTAGTTCCTACATCTTTACAACAATGTCAATAGGACAGGCGTCAAAGTACTCCTCAGCATCGCTGTCATCGGGCAACGTGCCCAGAAGACTGGCAGCATTTCCACGTGTAATGGCAATGCTAATTCTTTTGCCAAAGAAAGAGCCAGCCCTCTGGTCACGCGAAGTGCCGATCAGTCTGTGGGAGATTTCCTTAAAAAAGAGACGCGCACTCGGACCCCATGAACCGAGCATTTCGACCCCAAACAACTAAAAGCTGTAGTTATACCAATAAGGTGTTTGCGCCGTTTGAGGATCTCAGCAGCAGCGCCTGCACAGCCCGCCGTGCTTGCAACGTGACAAGGCGCAAGGTTGTCGACACAAGTTGCGTCCCACACCAAAGGCCTGCCAACGCTCCAAGGCACCATCGTCATACCGTCCGGTCTCTTGCCATCGTCAGGCACCAAGTCGTTTGGGTTCTAAAACCGCTGGTACGCCGGCGCTGGCAAGAGCTCAACGAATAATGTCGTTAATGCTGGCGTGCCGTGCAATGCGACCTGCGCTCCTGTAGCAGGACAGGCCATGGTGTCCGAGGATGTCGACAGATACACCGCAGTGACAACGATGCGGAACAACGCAAAGTGCGTCTAAGCGTAACGACTATATTGGAGTTGGTTTCAGTTTTCAATTGTAATTACTCAGAGCTGTTTGATGAGCTGTTGATCGGTTTTAAAAACGACACCAACCGAAAAAAGGGAAAACAGGGAATATGTGTCATTTTAGAGCAAAATGCGTGAAAACGGCACATCTGTAACCAATCCATATTTACGAAAATACTGTTTTGTGTATACCGTGTTTTTAAACAAATAAGTAACTACATTTTTATTTCATAAATAACTATCAACTTGGTAAACAAGGATCATACTGTAATTAACTTTTCTTCATACTCATTAGTTGTCTTAAGAGCTTTTCATAAACAAGCCTAATAAAGTCATCGATAATAAGCACTATCCTATCCATTGATGTGATCTAATATCGGCATCCTCTTCCGAGAACAGGTAAGTGGGATTTTAAGTGCTGCGTAAACATCACTTTCCTATATGTGATACAATGCGGCTGACTCATTCAATTATATCGCAGCGCTGTGTCAGACCAGCAAACACTAACTAAATAAACTAGGCATCCGTTCATTACTCCAAAATAATTAGATTCCAAATACCCAGTCACAGAATGTCATAATTGTAATACCTGTAACTCAGTTATCGACGTTCCGCACCACCGCCGCCCGTGTCTGCACTACACGCGCCGACCAACAGAAATCAGCACTTGCCATTTATACCAGTCAATGCAATGAAATTGTGAAAAAAAACATTTGGATATTCAGAGAGCGAGAAACGAATGGCCACCCAGTTATTGTCGGCTTCCATACAGCCTCCAAATGGACAGCGCTCGTTCAATTTCGATACTTTTACAACACAATAGGCGGGAGTAAGGCGTGTGCACTCACCTGTCAAATTAAAAAAGCACTAGCACATTCAAAATAAACTATAGGCCACGAGTATTCAGAACGTGGAATATAACTGGGATACATGGGTATGTACTATTTCATTTCATCTACCTTTACATTAACCAGTTGCATGAGATTTAATTGCACGATTTCCGCCGCTGGTCGTCCTTCTGTGTCGTTGTGTCGTGTCTGATGCACTCGGCTTGCTGCGTGATGTTCTCCGCACATTTTGCAGGTTTCGTCGACAACGAACCAATTTAATCACGGTTTCGTCATCGCGAAACCCGAATTATATGCGGATTCTTCTTTGGCATTCTTCTTTTTTCTTTCTTCAGTAAAATTCAAACGTTATTTACTATTATTTTTGCTTTTCACCCTCATAAGACTTCTAAGTGAGAAGAATATGATGATTACTTTTCTTGGTAAGCAAAACTTACCATGAATTTAATTAACAAATGGATGGGCAATTAATTAATTAAGTAGTGGCCTCGCTTAGTAAACAAACGAGCTTACGACTGTCTTTGCGACCGCTGCTTTAAGATGGTGGTGTCTTAAAAGTCCTTTTCATCCCCCCATCTCGGAAAGAGTATTTTTGCTCTTCGATATCTGAGTGCAAAAGCCGTTTTTATCGTCATGAGGGTAAAGTAAATTTGAATTTAGAACATCGTGTGCACTAAGCATGTGAATTCAAAACATCATTAAACCTATTTAGTTCTACCTCTATGGTGCCGAATTTATCATATATATATTTTTTAATTTGTTAAGAACTCAGACTCGAAACCTTCTTGGTGTACTTTTTTAAATATATTTTTCATCCCCCCATCTCGGAAAGAGTATTTTTGCTCTTCGATATCTGAGTGCAAAAGCCGTTTTTATCCTCATGAGGGTTAAGTAAATTTGAATTTAGAACATCGTGTGCACTAAGCATGTGAATTCAAAACATCATTAAACCTATTTACTTCTACCTCTATGGTGCCGAATTTATCATACAATTTTTTTAAAATTTGTTAAGAACTCAGACTCGGAACCTTCTTGGTGTACTTTTTTAACAAGTATGTTTTGCGGGCGCCATTTTCTTTTCGAGTCATATTGTTAACACCTTAGGTTAGAAACACGTTGAAAACAAGTGAAAAACCTAAAATGACCACTCATTGTCTAGCGACGAGGAAGTTTATTTGACGCCAACAGAATTAACTGAATTTGTTAATAATTCGCATTTTTTTGCGTTTATCCATTTCCTCGCTGAGGTGGGATGAAAAGTTACGTGTTGCACTCGAGTGCAAAGATTTTCACCTCGTGCTCTTTTGGTTCCCTCGCTAACGCTCAAGATTCTAAGTTTTGAATCACTCGCTTCGCTCGTGACTCAATTTTAGAATCTTTCGCTTGCTCGGTCATCAAAATTGAGCACGCGGTTAAAAAACAACTTTGCACTCTTGTATAACAAATAACTATTTATTTTTGGTCTGCCATTTAGAGTGAAATATTTTTTTACGTCCAAGCTTTTTGACATAACATTCAACCATCATTGTTAAACATATACATATATAAATTAAGCACACCTGTACACACTTTCTTGAAAGTAAACCCACACAAAACATTATACATAACAACAATAATATTATTACGTAACAATAATAGACATTAGTTAGCAATTCTTTTTTTGTGGACAAAAATAAGCGAACATTTTGCTCTTATATCACATAACCAATAACATTTAACAACACACAAAAAGGCGCTAAGGATAAGTAGGGCAGTAACAATTAGTTGAACAAAGAGTTTGTCTCCCCTACCGTCCGTCTGTCGTTCAAGATTAACAGACGTTTAAGCATTTCCTCCGCAACAGATGACCAATTGTTCGTTCTCCCATAACGGCAGCTAAAAGTTTTCCCATTTATTCAGTGCTCATACGTCAAGTCGGCGCGGCGGTGGAGAGGGGCGCGGGAGGGCGTCGCGCGGCCCGACGCGTTCCGGCGCGATAAGGCGGCGGGCCCATTGTCGCGGCGTCGGCGCACGTTTCCTCCGCTGCCGTCGAGCCTACCGCATTGTTCCCCTCGTAATGAACAAACTTATTCCCAAGCCTAATGCTGCAAAAGCGCTGCCGACTAGTCGGTCTTTTGGAGTCGCGACTCCCAAATTCGCTCACTTTCACGTTATCTCGCAGTTGTCAAGTTGTACCTTTAGACTGTACATTACACGCATCGTGACAGTGTCTCTATAATAGTCCGAAACCCAGCGGCCTACTTTTGTTTGAATAGTGTTAGAGGAGTATTGGATGTGTACTCACATTAGCACAATTTGTGAGGGGTTGTTTGACGAGACCCGAGTTCTATCAAGATTGAAATTTAGTTAAGTACTTATAAAGTGTAATTGATGTCACGTTACGGTGTATTATTTAAACGAATAATAGTTAATTGGCAAATATTAATTAATTTCAGGAGACAAACTTTAATAAAACACAAAACGTGATCTTTTCAGCAATATCATTGTAAGCAGAAACTGTGAAAAGAGGATTTGCTTAACGATCCATTATATTATGTTGTATCAAGTAAGACAATCAACTACAACTTCATTATTTAGCAACATCCGCTAAAGGTTAATTGATCATCTCATATTTCAGTAAACAATCTGTTCAGGAACCAACAGAGAGCTTCTTTACAAGGATGCTATTTATGTCTACATTTCAAAGCTTCAATATCAAACTGTGTACGAGCAAACAATTACGTGTACATTTTTATTAATGGTCGTGCAAGGTCTCCGCGGAGCCTCCAGCCTCTATTATCCGGCAGACGCCCGTAAGATACAGCCGCCCGTCCCCCAGCCTACGTATTATGCATTCTCCGTGGCGCCAAAATTTCTTATTCATTCGAATACATTCAAAAATATCCCATAGTAGTAGCTCCATTTTCAATGACGAAAAAATTCGAGACGAGCGGCAATCGCTCCGAAAGGAGAAAATCGTATTTCGATCGAAAAGAGGGGCAAATCTTTTATGTAATATGAGATTGTCATCGCGATTATTACAGGCAAATAGAATACGCCGGATCAGTAAGTAGGTTATCTTCTTGCTTCCTTTGGCCGGAATCAGTTTATTGGATGTTGTCGGGTACTCACTTTATTTTTGCGATTGTCACCTCTAAGTAACTAGGAAGAAATGTTGTCGACGTAAAATGAGCGCAATTTGAATTCCACGTGGGGAAACGGTTTAAAGCGGCTGGGGGAAGGCGTTAAGGTAATGATTCGAATAATTTATTACATTTATATGGCAAACTCACTTTATTTTGGGTTTTATTCACCTAAATAAATGTATCGGTAGATACAATACTTTTGAATAAGAGTATATTTTCAAGTGAATGAACTATTGCGCTTTCTTTTTCCTTTTACAAGAATCAAAACTTTTATCGTTCGTGGAGTGACATCAATTTGTGAGAAAATGCTTTTCCGTCGCCGGTGACTCGAATTACTCCCAAACAAATGCCTGTCGCGGGGTTGTTATCTTGTAAGTTTACAAGAAAGTGTGTGCCATGGAGGAAAAGTTTTCACTACGGAATGATTTTGTGAAACCGTTTCGCAATAAGACTATCCCGATAAAGTGAGATTGACGACAGAAACGTAATATGTAACGATATGTGAAACACGTATTTGCAAGTCTTTTATGCATCGAAGCTTTAATTGCAACGTGTTGAAGGCGACAGTCGTTCGCCGTCGGCAGCGCTGCGCTAAGGCAGCGTGCAGTGCATGGGAGCAGATGTGCGGAAAAATCACAGATTATTAGCTGGCTCATACGGAAGCGGCGGCAACGACATATTCATATTTAAATGTCACGTTGAAAATGTAGCCCGGGAGAGTTAGCTCATGTGTGCGCGACGACGCGGTTTCCTTAACTAGGATAAAATGTGTCGTGCTAAAGAATTACATCGTTGTTTTTGTACAGCTTCTCGAGTCTCTCCCTGAACGTCGCGTGCAGCTGAAATTAATTTTACCTTTTATATCAAACATCATTTTGAAACGTTGAAAAGACCAACGTATTTTAGAGGATTAGGAGTTGAAATCACGTGGAGAATTATTACTTTTCTTGTGGAAAGATTGTGATTTCAATTCTTATGTCCACTGTTGCTAGATTTCACAATACTTGGTACTTACATGAAACCTTATTAAAGTAGAGATCAGAATTTTCATCAGCTCTTTAGAAAGAAAAACCAGAATGTACCTATACTATCGACCAGCTACGGTATCAGGAGATACGGCCCCAGTACTTAATACAGAAAAGAAGACTTATAAAGAGCAAATTGAATGAAATTTTTATTCTCGGTAAAATAAATATTGTAAAACTAGGTGCGCGGTAGCTATTTGGTATATAGGCGCCGAGATGTAAATAAATTTACTTTCTAGAGAAAAATTGTGTTCGCAAACTTAATTTGGCGCGAGGGGCAAATGCTTCCCCGTGTTTTGCTAGACAACCTCAGCCTAGGCAATAATTATGTATTAGATGTACTTTTAACACCTGGGATAAACGTAGAGCCTGATTCTAAAATTGATAAAGAACAACGTCTATTTTATTATTTACTCAACAAGTATAGTTTAACTCAAACTAATAATTATATTTCTTCGAATCAATTATATGAAATGTTATTTAAAGGCACAAAATGTACAAATAAGCATTATTAATTCACAAAACAGGGGTTTTAAAACAAACAAGAACATTTTAGAAGTTCCACAATAGACTTCAGAATCCTCAACCACAATGAAAATAATAGCTAACAGAGTGCTTTGCCAATAGACAATCAGAACGAGTTACAGAATTACAAAGAATGGAGGGATCCTCTCTTAAATTTCCGAAGTACAATACAAAGGGATAAAAATGTTGGTTGCAATTTTGCGGCGAGTCAGAGACTCAATCCCGCGCCGCTCCGGGGAGCTAAACCGAATTTATGGTTTGAAAATTAAACTTAAATTGGATATTGCCGGGTTATTTTTAAGCATTTGCATTTAGTTATTCATTAAGGTTGTAATAATCTTATTTCGTTACTTGGCTTGATTGCCAACAATATAATATGTATAACGGTTTTGGCAAAGTTTGTTTCTGAATGACATTCCCATGTATTTTTGACGGGTTATCTTTTATTGTCCATCCACATTATTAATAATTTTAGTGAATAAATCAACACAGCAAGGTTTTTTCCTAAGACTACTAAACCTTTGAACTGTAGTGAATCTCTAAATCAGGTAAAAGGGTTTTAAAAAGTGAACAGACAACAACAGAATTTCAAAACATTATAAATGCTTTGAAATCAGTCACGCACAGGGTCCTTTTCCAATTCTGCTGCACAATTCCACAAAAAAAGCTTAGTAAGAATATGCTCTAATTTATAGAACGTTATTGATATACCAGTGAATAAAGTAGTAGTTCATCGAGTGTGTAAAAGAACGTGTATACATATATGCAAGCATGTGCAGGTGCACTCGGCCTAATTGTGGTGGTTCGCACGGTACGCCACTACGCTGTTTGTGGCACTGTACTGTGACAGCCTCCGTGTCTTTGCTTCCCACTGCTCACTGGACACACGAGTATGTTAAGGCCTACGCAGACCGAGACGACATGACCGGCAAGGGCTTTACATTTTTACCAATTTAATGTTTAAAAAAAAGACAAAAATACAGTATTGATATAGAAATACGACCATGGCGTGTCTTTCAATGCCGTGCAAAGTAATACACGGCTGCCACGGTATTAATTTAAAGCATAGCTATTTATATTTCTATTTTGATACGTTTGATTATACATTGGTAAAAAATTTCATCTCTTGCGTCCCGGTCTGCATAGGCCTATTTCAACATCATAAAATTACATATTTGCTGTATTTTGTAAATGCAATGTTACTATTAGCGAGATTATTACTCACAATTAGTTGGCTAAAATACTGGCTCATTTATTAAAAGCGTAACCCTCGTAAAGAGCATTTCTAAGTATGTAGTTCAACAACTGTGAAAATTTTGCAAAAAGTGAGGGCGAAGGAAAAAGAAGAAAAACTGTTGAGATTACTTTTGTACAACGTGTTGACATAGCAAGCTTTTATCACCCTTTTTATGGGGGAGAGAAATCCCTGACACATATTTAAATAGGCAAACAATACCGCGACGAGCAAACAGAAATAGACATTGAAAAGTGTTATTTTATGTAAAGAAAATATATCTCTTGCTAGGTATTTAAACACACGAAAAAAGTATTATTTTTCCTCTAAGAATAATAATGTCTCAAGACTGAAGACTGTTTATTAAAACACATTTCTAGTTATATTTTACGATCAGTATTTCAGAAATTGAGGTTCTAAAAACCCTCACTCCTCGACCGATAGACGGCTCAATTATTTAAAGATGTGTGTCTGAGGTTTACGCAAGGGTTACCGCTCGCTCAAATGTAATCACTTCTCCAAATTATAAATACCGCGTAAGCATCGAATAAAAGGAATGATTTTCGTTAAACAACCGTAGAACAAATCTCAGTGTACAAACGAGTAACCGGAGCCGAGAAAATGACGCGCCATATTTTAAGTATCGGAGGAAAGTCGACACGAATGCGACACCTGGAGGAGGAGACAGGTGTTCAGCACCCCTGTTCCGCCTTCCGTCGCCCTCTTTATTGATATTACGGTCGGCGCATTAACCACTCCACGCGTTGTGTATTGGCTTTCACATGAAGGCACTACAATAAAACTAGATCGTGCATTGAAGTCGACGTGATGGAGACCCGTCAGCACTCACCACTATCTATTGTCAATTCATTTTAAGGACCAACGTTAAAACCACACAAAAGCACCAGAATACCACCTTGTTACTCCATTGGGTCTATATATTATAATATATTGAATTGCATCCAATAAAACTGTAATAATATTGCTTATTGTTTCGCTTCGATAACTCGCGCTCAAGTGGAAACGAGAAGCAATTGGCAGAAATATTCTTACAACAAGGAAAACAAAAATATAAAGATATAAATTGATGGAAAATCTGAAACAGACTCGTCTCGTCTTGAATATTAGTGTAGTTCAGGATAAGAATAGTAAAAGATTTCATGTCGATATTTAAAGTGTGGTCTGAGAGGTCGCGGCCGCCACACTCGCCACAGAGCCGGGCGAGCGTCGCCGGACCGCAATAATGAGAGAGAGCCGCTCCATTACGGATAAGAGAGCTTATATTTCTGCGCTACGGTCGCCGCGACGATTGCCGTCTGTAATTGTATCCGGTTCGTCTGTGACTTACAAATACGCAGCTCTCTTCGGCTTTTCGTTACCTTTGCGGTAGCTTCAATCCGGAAGCTATAATTTCGTTTAACGATTTAAGTCCCATGGTTGGAAGTGGACGCTCTGTCATTTTGCGAATAATTGTAGTCTTTGACTTCAATATCAATTAGTTGTAAGTGGAAGACTACAATCTACCTGATGAGTAGTTCTATGTTAAAGTAAGTGGCAGTCTAGAGCGGGACTATTTCCTTGGATTGTAAGTTGGCCGTCCACCAGGGATAAAAGTTTCCACGGAGATGGCTTCGTCTGGCCGCGCACACCACAACATCTGACAACTTAGGAACACTTTAATTAGCATCTCCTTTTACTACGTTAAGTTATTCGTTTGATATGTACTTACAAGTTGGAAAGGGATTTTTTCCTTCCAAACTTAAGTTGTCAATTTTTTAAATACTTACTTAAAGTTCCGAGTTTGAGAGGAAGTATGCGAAACATTTAGATCTTTGATTAAATAACAAAGCAGAAAGTTTGAAAGGGACCAGCTAATCAATTTGCGAGTTACAACAAAGTAGGTATTAATGATGTTATTTTATCCTGTTGGAAGTTGATTAATTTAGGTTGCGTAAAATTTTGCCCAATGTTTAATTTCCCTGTTTTAAAGAGATCTTTAGTCTTTTTACACGTGATTTTAAAAGTTTGTGACAGGTAAAAACATGCAATATTCATTATAAAGATCATTTACTTGTTTCGGACCTGAACATTCCAACAAAATCGCGACATAAAACCCCTTGCCTTGTAAATCTACCCAATAACGTTGTTAAGCGGAAAGTTAAAAAATAAGTTGCGAGCAGATATTATTAAGTTGAGCGCCGTCTACAAGCTATTCGGGATTTCCCTGTAAAGCCGTTCTCAATAGATGGCGTCGAGTAATAAGCTCAGCGATGGGCTATTACGAGGTTGCGAGAGAAATTCGTATCGCAGGAAGCCTACGGGGTATCAGTGGCGTGGCGTGCAACTTTTATGGAGCAGCGGGCAGATTGAACCATGGAAGCCGGTCACAATCGAAATCGATTAGAAATAGTCGTGGACCGACTGTCCGCACTGTCCGCAAATTACAACAATTGTTCGGTGGCGCACATACTGCGCTGCACTGCAATTTTATCTAAAATTTGAACGCTATATGTGACGTTATTATTTTCTACTGCTTATGCAATCCACTAGAATACCTTTGTAACACCTTTTCATAATGTGCTGGTCCAACTAAGCTTTTGTATTGTGTCTGTGGTTTTTCAAGCGGTTAGAGGTTCTAAATCAACAATTCCCTTTTCTTCAGCAGGATAAACACGACTTGGCTAATGGTGCGTTGTTATTTCAAGGTTCCGGCTGCGGATTTGGTATTTCTTACCTGATTTCTCTATTCTTCGGTAATTTTGGTTAAAAGCTGAGGACTTCAAAGACCTTTGAGAAGTGCTAGACTTGACAAATGTATTGTGTCTAGCATTGTAAAAAAATAGATGCTTCATTTTCGAGTGGTAAAATTAATATTCAATATACGTACAAGTATTTTTAATAATGCAAATTGCCCGTTCGCTACCCGAAACACTTTGTGACCGCAACCGCGATGTTTATGCTGTGGCCAGCTTTATACTGGTTAGTGTATGTCAAATAAATTAACACTGAATTTCAGCCTAGCCAATCAAATAACACAATGAACAAAGCGTAGGCTGTCACCGCGTTATCCTGCTCTTAAATGAGCTGCCTGAGATTGCTATAATGTCGCCAAATTTAATTGAATAAGGTTCGCTTACATTTTACGACACGGCGGCGCGGCGAGCTAAAGCCGCGGCATTAATCTCCTAGGTAAAATCAATTGCCAAAAATTGTATTTACACAGACGTTACCCGTTCTATTTGAAGCCTTATCTTTCAGGGTTAGGTTATATTTTCGCATGACCGGCTTGTACGGAAGGAGAATCATATCAAAGTAAATTATTTTCTCGTTTACCGTCATTTATGAAAGTGCACATCTCTGTCGTGTAGTTTCGGGTCGGCAGTGGGTTTTAGGTGGCTTCCTGAAGGTTCATTTTAGTGTGTCTGGATATGCAACAACTTTTATTGAGAAATTTATAGAGCAGCGTTTGAGAGCGTCACCGCGCGGGCCGGAGCGTGGCCGCAGCGCCGCCGACACGCCGCGTACTGGTGAAGACATCTCGCTGCCCCTTTATTGCTTGCCTCAAATTAATGTCTCGACCTCAACGAAGGATTTTCTACTTTGTGGGAACGTTTAACGGATTTTATTACGCAAATATTTTATGAGAAAAGGAAACAAGTATTTATTTTGATAAATCTTTGGGATAATCCGGACACCCACAGACTAGATTATGGTAAAATTGTTTCTGTAAAACAATTAAAATGGTTTTCTCATAAAATACGTGACGTATATTGTAAAATGTTTATTGGCATATTATGATTGAAAAATTTTGGAAGGCATGTGGTTGTCGTGGCAGCTTCATCACGTGGTAACTGAAGGGGTAGTTTGTCAGTGTATTGTTCATATGATGGCCCGTTAGAACAGAGCCGGGGTGGGGTGCGTGTAATTTTCAGATTAGTTTGTTCAGCAAGCGAGGCTGCCGGCGAGCCGCAAATATGTGGCCAATAATAACGTCAGGCCAGCCGTGCCCAGCCCGACGAGGCTGACACCGCCGCCGGCCGACGCTAACGAATTCTTCTGCTAAATTGACGTATTAATTTCTGAAGCAATTAATTAGATTAGAAAAGGTGGACATACGATACGGGGTTTTGTTTGGTACTTATCGTTTATGTATAGTATTTTTACATACATTTTTTTGTTGTAAACGGGGAAACACTCTTGTTATAAAACAACTTTATCCTACATGTAAGGATACATTTTTCCTTTCAAGAACATACCTGAGCTACCAACAACATTTTTTTTTCTTAGTATGTAGATACTAGATTGCCCACATTTTCAAACAAAAGACTGTCTATAAAATGTAACCGTTCGTAACGTACCTAATATAGTTCTTGAAAAATAAATAGGCGTTCACCCAGATGTTTATTATCAGTTTCGCTGGCAATAAATAAAGTCGTATTATATTCTTGAGCGGACGATCTCGTAGCTCTATAAATCATTTTTATTGTGCTGTCGAAGGGTCCTTGGTAATGGCGGAGTTCGACGCTAAATTGGGTCGACTCTTACAATAAATAGATAATGCTTTACACTACAGAGCATTAACAGGCAACATGACGTAGAGGTTTTTTGGTTAAATTTTTAAGCGTAGGTTAATAAAATACCTAAACATTATATTTGAAAAAAAAAGTGCGAATTATTTTCGCTTCGTGGATTTTTTTAAATAGTTTTAAAACAAATAATTCTACGGTGTGCCACTATACCATGAAATAACTTTAAATAGATACAGTAGGTAACTTTTCTACGATATCTATACTACACATCTCATCACACTCATTTGTTGCATCACGAAGTCAATTCAGGTCATCGCAACAAATGACATTTGGTTCAAAATTTATGAACCAAATCAATATAAAATTCAATCTATAACAAACTACTATTCGCGGTCCAATAGCTCCATACAATTAAAATCGGTTCACAATGTAAGAAAGAATGTTCATTTCGAGTGCGGGCGCGGCGCACGCGCCGGTCGCCGCCCGGAAACAATGAAAGCTTTGACGTTACTTCCGGTAGCTGCGTCGCACGCTATCCGCCACGCCTCATTTCATCTATCTCCTTCACATTGCACATCGAAGGACTTTATACAACGGAGGCAGGCTGTGCATGTAAATAGCGGTGCACTGGGTATTTGGTAAAATAAGTGAACTGTGTTTCAAAAATGGTTTTTCACAAGTAGTACAGAGGAACATGAATTTCTGTAGTGACTTAGAACAATGATTCAGAATAGAACTATCCTTTTTTAGGTTTTCAGTTCGTATCTAATAATGACTTGTTCTAATCATGAGCACTAATACGAGTATGTACTACTGTGATCGTAGATACATAATTAGGAAAAATCAAAAGCGACATTTCTTGGAATAAAGACTTGAATCCTTGGAGATAAGAACAAATTTAATTTTGTGGGTTCAAAAATATTACGTTCGCACCAAAATATGCTTACAATCAAATACAATAGGAGAAAAACCCGGAAACACACCTTGCATGTGTTCGTTTTTAGAAATTAACATAACTTTTTCTAACCAAACGGTATTTTAGCACCCACTTATAGGTAGTTTTCATTTTCCCAACCACAATAGGGCCATGAAAGATTTGATGTTCATAAAACGGTTAAGGCGTCTCACCGGCGGTTAATGGCCGCTCGGTCGCTCCTGCTCGCTATATAAATGCATACTCGTTTAAAATATAAAACAAAGTATGTTTATATTGTTTATATAAGGTGGTGGGAAGATGTTAACGGGGTGTAAGTTATCGTTGTGGGCTCTTGTTGTGCTACGTGCAACCATTAGACGTGGTCGTATATGTAATGTTCTCTTTTTAGTTTTGAAGTGAGATTGAAAAAAATATTTTGCTTTTGCAACAACATAACTTTATTAACATCCCAAGTACTACAACAAAGCGGCAAAGTGCGAGTCGGACTCGCCCATGAAGGGTTCCGTAGAAGATTGAATGAAAGGTAAATTGCTGTTTACGATTTATGACGTATTAAAAAAAACTACTAACTAGATCTCGTTCAAACCAATTTTCAGTGGAAGTTTACAATGTAATGTAAATAATACACACATCAAAAGTGTCTAAGGATCAAGCATTTTTATGCGGATTTCTTGAGATTGAGATGTGGCTTTGTAATAAATTTATGATTTTATAAATTTATATGGATCCTTTTTGGTGCATTTCATAATTTGAATCAGGAACTGTGAATCAAATTCGAGTAAAAGATGAAAATCAGCTGTCAATATTTTCCCTATAAAAACATACAACGCATTGAAGACATTATTAGTGCTACTGTTTCCCTACTACTGATTAAAACCAACGTTATTATGGAGCGGCGACGTCATTTAAGCAGGGAAGAAATGCTCAGAGCCGTGGGAATGATAGAAGCTGGTTCCCGGCAACGTACTGTGGCTTTAGCTCTGAATACAAGTCAGAATGTTATCAGTCGACTTTGGACACGTTACCGAAGCACTGGTACCGTGGCTGAGCGCCATGGAGGACGGTATCGCTGCACCACACGGAGACAAGACCGATACATTCAAATCTTAACTCGAAGAGCTCCAACAATAACCGCCATGATGTTAGCCGTGAGGCTTCATCACTCTTCAGGGAACTTAATTAGCGACCAAACAGTCAGAAACCGCTTGCATGAAGTGAACCTTCATTCCCGAAGACCGCTACGGGTACCACCTATAGTAATGCACAATCGTAGGATTCGATATCAATGGGCTCTTGAACACAGAAATTGGGCAGAAGAACAATGGCGTTTCGTGTGCTTTTCTGATGAGTCTCGTTTTGGTATGAGACCGGATACAAGACGTATACGACACTGGAGAACCCCTGGACGCCAACAGCGATTAAAATCCTGCCAGGAAGTCCATCCTTATAGTGGTGGAACCATCATGGTATGGGCGGGTATTTGGATCGGCGGAAGAACTGAGTTGATTTGGATCAGAGGCAACCTCAACGCTCAAATTTATGCTGAGACGATTGTATCAGACGTCATCGTTCCTCTACAAGTGCAAATCGGTCCCTTATTTCAGTTAATGCATGATAATGCACGACCGCACACCGCAAGAGTTGTCAGACAGACTCTCGCCGCAGCTAACATCAATGTCCTGCCCTGGCCTGCTCAGTCGTCAGACTTGAATCCGATTGAGCATGCATGGGATATGCTACAGAGAAGAGCTCTGCCGAATATGGAGGGTATCCAGTCGCAAGAAGACCTTTTTTTGTTGTTGCAACGAACATGGGCGGCCATTCCACAGCGTGATTTGGATGAACTCATTTTGAGTATGCCAAACCGATGTTCTTGTGTTGTTAGTGTTCGCGGTAGAAACACGAATTATTAATTGTTTAAGTTACCCAATAAAATTTTAAAGAAAACTGTTATTTCAGTCTTTTTTTCGAACTTTTGTGTTAGTGGTTCAAATGTCAAAAATCCCTTTATTAGGAAAATGGCAAATTTCTTTATTAATGCAAAGGTGACTTGGTTTATCGTTACTGTGACAAACGAAAACACTTTATTTGATGAATCCTTAAAGAAAATTTTAATTAATATCAATCAGGAGAAAAGTTATTGCAAAAATATATGTTGATCCCTAGACACTAGACTTTTGATGTGTGTATATTTTTTTTAGTTACATCATTCTCCTGTTTTAGAAGTTACAGGGGGCGACACATTTTACTACTTTGGAATCTGGACCTGTCCATAGATAGTACCCACATGTATGGGTTTCATGAAAAAAAATTTTTGAGTTTCAGTTCTAAGTATGGGGAACCCCAAAATTTTGTGTTTTTTTTCTATTTACATGTAAAAAATCTTAATGCGGTTCACAGAATACATCTACATACCAAGTTACAGCATAGTTCTTATAGTTTCGGAAAAAAGTGGCTGTGACATACGGACGGACAGACAGACAGACATGACGAATCTATAAAGGTTCTGTTTTTGCCATTTGGCTACAGACCCCTAAAAAATTGATCGTATTTGCTTCTTTATTATAAACAAATAGCTACGTTCATGACAACAACATGTCATTATAGAGTAATTCTATAATATTTCGAATAATTTAACCAATAGATAAATTCTCATAAATTGCTATTTTAAATGAACTACAACGGAATGGTTCACATCCATTTAAAAATAAACCGAAATAACCGGAAATATACCAATAAATAAACAATACATTATTGTTCCGGCTCGCAAAGCGCCATCAATGGAAATTGAAAAATGACCGTTGATTGATTACTATACAATTTAAAAAGAGCTCTAAAATCTACCCACCCACTTCGTACTACTATCAGAAGTACCTTTTATTCTTTATGTTAAATTCCGAGAGAAGATAACTAAACGAAGAATTTAACGTAGGTAAATCCTAACCTAACTTTTATAAATAATTGTTCGAAACAGCAGAGAATATAAGTTCTTGAAGTCGCCGTGATCAATACAGACTTGTACTGGATGAGCTCCGTAGGTTAACAAATATAATAAAAGTTGTATGGCTATGTGTACGTATATTGCCAAATGTATTTTAAATAGTAAATTGGAGGGTATTCAAAATTAAAATGTATAAATGCTTTAATAACACTTATGTATAGCATTTTTACCTGTCTTATCTTATCATTTCTGGAAGCTAAAATAAGTGGCAAAGAAATAGCACAGACTTTCAGAGTAGCCCATAATCATAATTAACATTAATAAGTATTTTCGAGGTTTATTTTCTTTTTTTTAAATTGCATCCATGACACATTCGAGTAATCTCGCACTTATTCTGAGTTTCAGGCGATAATAGCCAATTGCATCGCATTCGCATCACGAACGTGTCTCATTTGAGAGGAACTTTACAATGGGAACGTGTTGTTACTGAAATATCCATTTCATCCAATAAGCTGCTCGATATAAAACTGGTATAAAGGGAGGTTATTTGGTTCCGGGAGCAATAAAGTGGTTCGCGAGGACAATGGGCACTGCACTTGTCGTCTGGCGGGGACGCTCAGTTTGGTTCACTAACTTCAAAATATTATACTTCCGATGTCTCTTTTATATGGCCATTGTTAACTGATAAAATGTCTTTTACCAATATTTTTATTTCCTGTAAAGGTTCTTTCAGGTGATGTATAAGGGGAAAGGCGTTCTATATTCGTCATGTTACGATTTGACGAATATAGTATATCTGTCATCCTAAACGAGTTAATTAGATCATCACTAAGCCTCAGAGGATCAAACAAATAATTATTCCCACCCTAAGTGATTTCTAGGAATTGCTCATTAATCTGGTATGTTTAAGTAAATTAGGAGAAGATTGAATTTTCATTAATCGTAGCACTATACAAGTACCTGGGGAAACATGATACAATAATCGTGTACCTGACTGTAACTTGGATATCTCAATAGAATAGAATATTTAGTACCACAACAGACATCTTGAACCAATCCAGGAGGCGTCCAAGACGACTGATCACGAAAGTGCAGTAAGATTGAGTCTGTTGCGGCGCCACAAAGGGTTGGCTGACTAGCTCGTTAGAGCAGAGGTCGGCTCGACACAATCACGTCGACCTCAACAAGCCGGCTAAGATTTCACCCAACTACCGGATGAATTCGGCTCTTCACAGCTACGACACAATTAAATGAAGTCTTAAGACATAAATGATTACATTTATCAGGCGTCTCAGTAGTTTGTACTTATAATTTCAAGTCTAACTTGCAATAATATTAGTTTCAAGTTACATTTAGGTGTTTCAGTCAATTTGGCCAAGTTTCAAGGTTTTATGACGGTGCTCCGTTAATAATTTGTTGAAATAGATAATTTATCAATTAAAAAACTAAACGTTTCTAAAATCGTTCATTTCAAAATCACTAATCAATAACTAAAACGCTGATTCAATTGCCTGTTCGAAATGTATTTGATTTTGCATTCAAAAACTTAACTAACATTGGACTACGACGCAAACCAAATAATCCACACTACGTGCCATTTAACGGACACAAAAACCTCAAGTTGTAAAATAAAATCATATAAACGAATATTGCTCAGATAAAAACGGACAGGGTAGTATTTTTGATAAAGCAATTCCAATAAGCGCACGCACGATTACTTTTATAGAGGGGATTAAAGTGCACCGGTGGTGTAACGAAGTTCATTTATGAATGCGACCGGGCCATTGCGACGGGGAAATCTTAAAAATCCTCTAAATGTTTCTCTCAGGTCGCCTTATTAAGCGATCCTAGAAGTAATTGTGGCAGACTTACAAAGTTAAGCGGGCGAGGTAAGCCTCCCGACCGTGAACGCTCATAATCGTTATTTCGTCTGCGGACTTTACAAATTGTAACCGGCCTATGTCTGTGTTATTATTAGCCCCTTTAAGTTTTAGATGCGGTTGGCTTTAATAATGTTAGTTACCAGCTTGAAAATTAACTTTTACATTTCGTAGACCTTCGTAGCAGGTTTGCTACGCCGTAGCAAACATTTTTAAGGAAATATCGTTTTGTATGCGATGTTTGGGTCTTCTGTGATTAACATAATTAATTTATTTTATATGTTGTTGAGCTTGTTTGGAAAACCATTTATTATTTTTCTGGTAATTATTTTCTCTGTTCATTAACATACAATTTTCCTAGAAATAAACGTGTCGAAAATACAAAATTGTTTCCGATATATTTAATGTTCAAAAAGTTGTGATAATCCTGGCGAATGCGATCGTGTTACGCTACAATTACGACTGCTAATTAATGAAGCACACATTTACGAACAACTTTCATTACGTCGATCACTTGTTTGTATCACGGATATTTTCGCTTCGTGTTTCATTTTGCGTAGCTTATGTGTTGTAAGTATATATAAATTATCTTTAGAAAGTTATTAAATATGACTTGGTAACATGTAATATGAGGGATACGATGGCTCTTATTCGAAGATTAAAATGTTAAACAGATTTTAGAAATCAACCATAATGTTCTGATTTTATAATCTGTATTTAAAAAAAAATCAATTGCATTTCATTATGTTTTAATGCAATTAAAAATCGTTTTCTAGATGACTGTATATTTAAACGAAAATGTTACAGAACAATTCATTCGACAGTTAAAGAAACTTAGTTTAAATCTAGAAACATTGATGATAAGCCATGTAATGCTACACAGAAACATGTATTCCTCAACTAAATTCTCGCCGAAGCATTACCAATGTCCGAAGCAGAAGTTGCCTTAGCCGTTACAATTCAAATTGACGTAGTACGGTATACGACTCGTTGAAATGGTGCAGTTATCGAATCACGGTACAGTCGAGAGCATGACACCCCATGACGTGGAGCCGGCAGGGCTATTCACGCCTCCGCGTCTCGGTGTGCGACCGAGTGCTGTTCGTACGTGTTCACAATAGTCATTCTATGGCAGGCAGAATTCGATCAATCTAGCATCGAACTGCTTCCATATGCCGCCTGGGTAATGATTGTGCGACGTTCATTGTCCGCTCCTATTAAAATGACAATGTATGGGACGATAACGCGACACAGTACAGAGGTGTGTCTTTGGGTGAATATAGATGTCACCATAAAATTGTCAAATACGTTATATTGTAATATCTCTAGCGATATTGTAAAAACTCGAAATATTGTCAATTGAACATACTGCTTACAACAAAACGCATTATTTTTCGTGAAATGCATGCGATGGTAGTCAACTCACGCGGTGTGGATGGAAGGAGGGGTCCCCCTTGCCCAGTGGTACAACTCTCATGAAAAGATATTGTACCATTCCTGACAAATACCGATTATTATAACCTAACCTTAAAACACTTTATATTCCCCTAAAAAGCGTAGTCGGTCGGCTTCCCTATTTCCGAGTGCAGGGTTTAAAGGAACCTAACTAACCTAACGGGGGGTTGCCCCAAGTCCCGATTATTGGGGGCAGAGATACTTCCGTATGTTCAGTTGACAATAATTCGAGATATTACAATATCGCTAGAGAGAAACACGTTATATTGTAATATAACGTGTTTGTCAATTTTACAGTGACATAGATACTATGTAGTTTTGAGACAGTAGGTGAGCTGTGTAGGGAAATGTTCATTTTAATATGTAATCAATAAGTAAAAGTGCATCCTTTTATATAAATGCTAGCTGTTTCTGCGACTTCGATTGCACTGAAATTTTAATTCGTATTGTTGTGAGAAAAAGTATCCTATGTGCTATTCCAGACTATAATCTCTTGTGCCAAATTTCATCCAAATCCAGCCTAATTGAGTAACAAACATCCATCCATCCAATTTACTATTATATGGTTATAAATACAACTTAAATAAAATACCAAAGAAGTAATGTAGAATTCAAAGTATCAGTTTTGTTTTCATAATGGCGATGTAATTTCTAAAGTCCCGGCTAACGTGAGAAAGTTTGATTGGTTTCAAAATCACACGAAGTCGATTCGTCAAAACTCATTAAAAAGTAAACAGAAATGTCGCAAAACCAATCAAATGTACGAATATGAATATTTGTACGTTTTTCTACCAGTCCTGACAATATTTGCTTACGAGTGTATGTATGCCTGGTTGCCACAAAACAGGTAAATTATATCAATATACGTAAGAGAAAATTATTTTGAGCCAAAATATTTGTTTTATATCTAACTGTCGGCCAAACATTTTTTTTTTTATTTTGTGGGTTGTTCCCAGAAAACTGGTAAATAATAAATAGCGGAACTGAACTGTTTGTGTAACTGTCACTTTTCGACACTGACATTTTTAATCAAAATTTTTTGGTTAGTATTGCAATAAAAGTTTTTTTTTTGTTAATAAATAAATAAATTCATTAAAAATATCTCTTAAGGCACCTTTTGGCAATTGTTTGTACATAATTATAGTCAGTAATATGACTGGACTGTAACAATTTTCTACACAGCCAATTGTTGTTCTGAATGCATTTTATGATACTATAAAGCGTACATAATAAAACAGTACCTAAGTATTCAGTGAGTGAAAATAAAAATGAGGCCGAGTTTGTGTACCGTGGGCTGTGGAGAGGCATCATACTGTTCCAGCCTACTGTTTCATTACTAGATGACTCGACTGATGAGTGAAAAGCTGGAATTTCCCTTTGTTATAAAGCATTTTGTAGCTGTCCTGTACTGTTAGGTGATTTTGAACTAAAATCTCGTACGCAATAAGATCATTTCTTGATTGCGTTTGCTTTTTGTTGATTAGAGGAAAACGTGTGGGAGTTTTTTTTTAAATAATATGATATTATTAATACGTTTTCCTAACTATTACTCAAATCAGAAAAGAGAAAGAAAAATGGAAACTGGACTGTGCTGTCTTTTCAAATATAAATGAAAGGCATATTGCATATAATTTCAACTACCTATGATTTGTGCACATAACCGATTTTTTAAAAAAAATTAAGCCATACTTGTGTGGGGTTTAATATTCGAGGAAGTAATTAACAAGCAATTTTAAACTTTTCCACGCAATTTCGTTAATTAGGTATTATAAATAGGCATGTTATTTTATAAAAAAAAGAAAGAAACCTCGCTGAAATGTGCTGTTTTACCGAATTTCTGCGTATAAAACTAATCTATTATTCTCTTAACGAATTTATAATGTTAAGTAACTTTTAAACAACAATTCTAGTAATAGAAATAATAGAGATGAATAATAATTTAGGTAGTTATAACAAGTTTTGTTTCGTTCATCACGAAGATTTTGGATTACTTTAACAGTTTAAGTTGGCTATGGATATTCATGAAATATTGATTGTCGATTACCTCTCGTTGTATTTAACAAAGATAATAATTTTGTATTTGTATATTTCCGGCTTTACAGCTTTGTAGGTAAAAGATTTGATGTATTTGTAATACTGCGATATATCTTTAATTCGCCGTTTTTAAAAACGATATAGTATAAGAACTAAATATGAAAATATCACCTCATTCACAATACCCGTATTTGGTTGGGTGAGCTTACTAAACTGATAACCATAAAACAAATGGAATACATTTATGAAAAATCGTTTTCATTTAATATTTGAAAAATAAATAATCAGTACGAAACCTTACCCTTTCATAAATTATTTTGCTTACTAAAACATAGCAAATAAGCCACCAAATAGGTTGTAATCCCGATTACATTATGAAATTGATTTTAAACGGAATCAGCCGCAGATCGAGAGGAAATGCTCAATAAATTGGATCGCTTAGTAAACATACTAATTAACGAGAATATTGTTAAATGGAACCTTGTGTATTGAACACGAGCGATATCTTTACTTAACCCTTAATAAAGCCGTGGGAGTATAGCTCCCACATAACTTTAACTTTTCCTGAACAAACCGTGGCTGCTATTTCTCCACAATTTGTCATAGATTATACTCTTAGATACATTTCTGAACGAAGAAAAAAAAGTATAGTGTCAAAAGTCTTACGTCAAACTGACACATAAACAATAATTTTTCGGTAACGGTCTTTGGCGCGAGTTTTTGAAGTGCTGTGCAATAAAAAGTTGTTTATTTAGAAAGTAGGAACAGGTGAGTCGTGGTATTTTTTAATATATTATTCATTAGGAATGTGACTTTATAATGCATACAAATTATAATGAATAATGTTACAATCAAGAGTGTCTTTGGCTCTTGGAAGTATGTGGGAGACATACGGCCATGGTCCGGTCATTGATTCCGTTTTTCTTAGTGGTATTCATAATAAATGTTGTTTTTGTCACTTTTCCAGGCTTTAGAATGTCAAGAAAAAGTATTTCTGAAAAGGATATTGCCAAGGAGTTACATAGATATTCACAAAGAAAACATAAGCCAGGCAATTTCATAAAGAAAAAGGGTGGAGTTTTTGGAATACCTGACGAGATTCGGCTCTCAAGGCCTGGTCAGCATCACGGTAAAAAGGGCTCATTAGAAGATGCCGTTTTTGCAGTACGAGACAAAAAGAAGTTAGAACATACTTCGAATGCAAGATATGTCAAGTACCACTCTGCTTTGTGCCATGTTGGGAGTTGTTCCATACAATAAATAATTAAATACCTATATTTGTCAATAAAATAATTTATTTATTTTTATAATAATTTATTATTTATTCACCACCAATTATAACATCTTTACAGACATTTTAGAAGAAAATAAGACACTTGGTAAATATTTGAAAATTTCAATCCCATTAAAATAACTTTGCTCTACTTGGGCAATGGTAGAATAGCTCCCACATAAATTTCCAAAAAAACCCAAAAGCAAAATTAATAAATAAAATAAGTTAACGACTTCTGGAACTACTAAAAACAATATACGAAAGTCTGCTCACTCTTAGAACTATCCCATTTGCGATGCCTGATTAAGGGTTAATGGAAATATGTCTTCATAATTAAGCCGACCATTTTGCTCACAAGATCTGCTTGGTTATTAGATATCGTTTATTCTCTGTGTGATTAATGTTTAAACTTAATAAGTAACAAAAAGAGTTGCTTATATTTTTCATCATGATTTTTAAACGCAGGACTTAAATCAGATTTACAGTCTGTTAAGTATTAGTTAACGGTTAAGCAGATAATTTCTGATGTTCAGCGCAGGTATTTTGAAAGAGCATCAGAGACGTATTAGTATTTTTTTAGTCTATCTATGTAATAATCTGACATAAATTTAGAAGGACTAAGTACAAGTTGACATTTCGAAAAGTTTTTTTTTTTTCCAAGTAATTAATACAATAATTAACTATCTCTCTTTTATACGAAATCATTGAATCGGGCAAATAATTCATTCCATTAATAAAACGGAAGCCTTTTCATCTAAAAAAAAACCATTTTGACTGTGTTTTCTGAATTAATTCTATATTAAGAATCCCTCAACCCTTTTATACCTTGAAAATGATGTTGACGCAAAGAAAATAAGGGACAAATACTGTTTCAATATGGCTACTTATTCAGCCATGTTTCAATATAGTCCTGTAAATATAAGCAGCTAGTCTATAATAGGTAGTCAGCCAATGTAGGTCATGTAAAACCTCGGTGAGATAAACATAGGTGTGGCGAGTGCGTCGAGATACTGTTTCTGCGAAATGTATCAGTTTGCGGCGGTTATGGACCGAGTTTATTAGTTTTACGTTGTTCAGAAAATAGTGCATATCGAAAAGTATGCTTTAAAATTATAGATGAATTATTTACAACGATATTTAAAACCCTCTTTTTTAATTCAATTATTTTGAGGAAATATTTCGATAGTATGTGTGGTGACAGCATAAAAGCTGCGCTAATTTTTGAGATTTTGTTTAATTTTCTTTTAATATTTCAGGTTTGCTTGTTGAATAATGACGGAGAACTATAATCATGTGGCTAGCTTTTCCCCAAATGGGGTCAGTATGTCTAACCGGATGTAGTCATGGAGAACAATATTTTCATAAAAGTCAGCATATCTAAAGAAAATACTCGCTGATTGGAAGAAATCCCTGAAAAACAATTCTTCCGCTCCGCTTCGGTTTGTAACTTGACCATCCCTGCTCCTGAAAAACTTTACACAAACAATTCAAAGAAAAAGCAATTTCTTTTGCAGTGCGATTTACTAAGATATGATTATTTTATTTGAGGAATTAGGTCCTTTTATTTACGCAACATCAGTTTATCTGATTGTTAACGAGAAAGGCAGTTACCTCTCGGTTACCCATATTTATTAAAGTAATGTTAATTGCAAAATAATCAAGTTCAGATATTTTCCACCTTATCCAAATTGAAGGTAATCAAGCTTAGGTAAAGGTATATGAATCACACTTCTCAGGAGAAATTGCTTTTTAATCGAATGAAATGTTCACTTACCTCGAGGCGGGTGGCTCACGACGAGGCGACCGGACTGAGGCAGCGGCTCACGGCCGCGCTGCTCAACTCCGCAACCACAACTGATATTCCAGCGCGAAAACTTCCCTCGAACGCGTCATCACTCACCCCATTCTCGCGCCGGCCAATCATCCGTGGGCGACACCGTCGAAGCCTGCCGGGCGCACACGAAAGCCCCCGAACGTTGAGGTGGCGATTGGATCTTTTAATCTGAAACGTAAATGCATACAAAAAGAAAACGACTGAGCTGTAAGCCACCGTGCACGGGTTGTAGGCTGAAACGAGTCGTGCAACAGGTAAAGCTTTTCAGACGCAATCTCGAGGTCTGTTTCGGCGACTTGGTGTCATTTGTCAAGTGGCTCTTTTTAGATTCCTTTTAGGGGTTTAACTATATTTAAGAAAATTAAACTTGATTTCTTATGACGCTAATTATATATCAAATGTAAGTATGAATAAATGGAAAAGTAAGGTTTAAAGAATTATTTGGTATTAGGAATTCTTTAACACGGTTCTTAAAAATAGTCTGATGCTAGAAGTGTAATAGAAAATAATAAATATTTATTTTTCCAGAGCAGGTCGTTTTTTTTGTTAAAATACGACTTAGCCAATTTAGGTCCATGTCACTTTGATATGTTCCCATACAAAAATATGTTTTAAACAGCTGTTTTTAGATAATCAAACCGTCATCGGTTTGGTAAACATGGACCTTAGAATTCTAAGTATTTGCATAAACTAGCGACTGGTGAGGCCGAATTAAATAAAAATAATTTATTGTCGATAGCAGATTTGGTTACCTCACGAGAAAGATTTTTATTTGATATTTTTAAGGCCTCCTTTAAGAATCCTTTAAACGTTGTTATACACTAGAACTAGTTCCAATTAAAACCATTAATTAATTTACCTCCCAAAATCCTATTAGCCAGCATAGCAAGACGTGCTGTGTATGTTTAATATAAATCCTTTCAATTAGAATGTTTGTAGGGACACGTTACGCGTGCCATTAGATTACTTGTTTAATTCTTGACCACCAGGGCCGTAATCTAAGTTGTAAACTAAATCTTGGGCTTCGTCTCACATATCCCATAAGCCGGGGCTTCGCTGCTATTTGAATGCTCCTCGAACGACCACGAATTAGTATGCGCGCTCCATTCGGGCCAGAGCGTCCCAATGGACCGTAAGCGCCTCATTCTGTACCACTTAATCGCAGTTACATTTCTGATTTAAGATTTCTAGTTGGGTAATCAATAAATGTTTTGAGGTTGTTATTCTTAAGGTTGGCTTTGTTATTTTTAAGTTTTAGCAATTTTTTTTTATAGATTACTGAGACTTCAAACTAATATAGGTTTTAAGATTCGATAGATTTATAATATGTGTAAAAAATAAAGAACCCGTGCAGAAAACGACAATCTTTCATTGCTCTTCACAAAATCTAATTTTGTTACCAAAATCGTACAGAACTTTAAATAGCAGCGACTGTTGGTATTTTAATGTGTCCCAAACAACAGTAGTGGGTATGCAGAATAGCCCACCGACTCAGTTCAATTTGTAAGTGGGATCTCGGGATACGTTCATTTTGTGTAATACACAACTACGGAATCATTCCGGCGGCGCCTGAATTATGTAAATATGGATCCGAATACATATTCGTGCGAATAAATGCCGCTACAACATGAAACTTAACTTGTTTAAATACTTGTTTTGAATGTTGATGTTTATTTGTGAGAATTATTTAGTGAATCATTTAATTATTGTGATCATTTTAGCTGTTTCATAGACGGTTTATTTTATGTGCGGCTGCTTCACAAATAATTTAAAAGTAAAATATCTGTTTTGTATATTCGTAAATCGTTATAAATAAACAACCATACCATTAACATTTTGGAAAATTATAATTTGTTTGGAACAATTGAAACATCAAACATTTCCCCAGCATAACACGTCAGTAAATTCTACTGCAATAGTCAAAATATAGCCGTAGAAATACAGTGTTATTTTTGTAAGTAAGCAAGTGTTTCGCAATGGAACTAAAGACAGGCAATGAGAAAAACAATGTATGTAATTATGTTCAATTTACAGATTTTTTTTGATTTTCAATTGTTTTGAGATAATACCGAGATATCTACAAACATAATATTGGTCAACATACATAAACAGGACCTATATAATGCTACCTGCTACGTTCCTTACTCTTTTTACGAGTACTACATTAAAGTACAAATACGAACACTGGTGCGAGTCTACGCATCTGACCTTTTAAAGTCCATGTTCACCGAAAAGATAACGGTCTGATTATCTAAAAACAGCTGTCACTGTGATATGTTCCCATTCAAAAATGTGTTTTATACACACAGATCACATATTTTATTTATTGATTTTTTTAGATACTCAGACCGTCATCTTTTTGGTGAGCATGGACCTAAAAGAACATCACTTATACATACATGACTTGTCTAATATCTGGACTTTAAAAGAGACTGATCTCTGAGTTTGTTTCGGCTGTTAGTAGTCAGGTACGATACACCGGGCCCATCTATTTTTAAAACATAACATGAATATTTGATAACATGAAATTTTGTAAAACCAATTTACAATATACAGACACCGTAAGTAAAATATTCAACAAACAAATAAAGCACAAGCCTACTCTAGCATAAACAGAAGTCGCGGTATAGCCCACACAAAGTTCCGAAGTGGGCTCTCACGTATCTTGATGTAGTTTGCGTTATCTTGGGCCCCTAGCGTTGCTTTGTTTCCATTGCTTGTCTCGTAGCCTCGCAACGAATATTTAGACTTAGTGCAGGTATGAGCAAACACTTTATTTATTTATAGACATATTTTCTGATAGGTTTAGTTTAGAAAGATTTGAAGTAAAGACTTTAGTTGTAGGATATGTAAAAACAAAACATAATTATGTTCAACTCTAGAGTCTTTAGTCACTAAACACTCGAGAGCTATTTCTTTAACCATCCACTAAACTTTAGTGGATGATAAAAGACATAGAGGAAGATCAAGAAAAAAGTCAACAATTTCGATGAATTGTGTGAAATTACTACGATACAAGTTCCTACCATGCTATAAGTAATGTGATCTAAATATGGATGAAAGAAGAGGGTTTACACTACGCTAACTCAACAAAAATTGAGAAAGAGGCAGGAGCATGGAAACAATGTACATTCCCCTGATCATCATTGGCGTCATCACCTACCTAGCCTTTTCCCAACTATGTTGGAGTCGGATACCAGTGATGCAGCTGAATAGATACTAGTATTTTACATGGAGCGACTGCCTATCTGACCTCCACAACCCAGTTGATCATCATTTGCCTAACAATTGTCAAATTGGCGTGTTCTACGCGTTAGCAACATATACATTATGTATTATTGGAGATTTCTGGAGAACTGGGTTGTTATTATTACGTACGATTAATCTACACTAATATTATAAAGAGGAAAACTTTGTTTGTTTGTTTGTTTAGTTGTAATGAATAGGCTTAAAAACTACTGGACCGTTTTTAAAAATTCTTTCACCATTGGAAAGCTACATTATCCACGAGTAACATAGGATATATTTTATCTACACTAATATTATAAAGAGGAAAACTTTGTTTGTTTGTTTGTTTGGTTGTAATGAATAGGCTTAAAAACTACTGGACCGTTTTTAAAAATTCTTTCACCATTGGAAAGCTACATTATCTACGAGTAACATAGGATATATTTTATCCCCGTACTCCCACGGGAACGGGAATTACGCGGGTGAAACCGCGTGACGTCCGCTAGTGTTATAGAATAGAATAGAATAGAATAGAATAGAATAGGTCTTTATTTGCTTAGAATGTAGGTACATAAAAATAAGATGTTAAATTATAAATAGGATCCATGTACATTCTGCCATAACATAGCATGCAAATATAATACAAATTAATATAATTATAATTATTGAGATGTCACAAAGAAATGTCATTTAAAAAATCCTGCACTGAATAGTAACATTTGTCTAAAAGTAATTTTGTCAAACATTTTTTGAATTTTTGTAATGGCAAGTTTTTAATTTGGTCAGGTATTTTATTAAAGATTACAGGAGCCATACAAATAACATTTTTCTTCAATAAGCTAGTATTAAAAACTCCAGTGCATAATAGATTCTGGTATTGAGATCTCATAGCTGTATTTCGTTTTCTAGTTTCTGTCAGAGTTGCAAATAGACATCGATTGCTTTTTACAAATATTGCTAATTCGAGGATATAAAGGCACGGGAAAGTAAGTAATTTCTGAGACTTAAATATAGGTACGCAACTGTCTGTTATTTTGAGACCAAACATAGCTCTAATGCAGCGTTTTTGAGCTTTGAAAATGCTTTCCCGTTCACTGCAATGACCCCAAAATATTACACCAAATCTTAATACCGAAACGACTAGACCATGATAGGCCACTAACATTGTAGACAAATTTACTTTTTTGGACAAACTGTGCAACATATACGCGGCTGTGCTTAATCGTTTACATATGTCTTCCGCTTGTGGCTTCCAAGTCAACTGGCTGTCTACTGTGATTCCTAAAAATTTCGTGCTGGTTACATTTTCTATGGGTTGACCATTGTAGTTTATGTCCATATCATTTCCTGAAGATATTCGCTGGTAAAAGTGCATAATTTTAGTTTTTTGGAGATTAATAGCTAAATTGTTATTGTCAAGCCACTTTACTAAACTACTAATTGTGTTGTTAATGTCATTTACGTATGATTCTTTATTGGTACATGAAACAATTGATGTGCTGTCGTCTGCGTATAAAATCATAGGATAAGGGATATGCTGTGGCAAGTCATTTATGTCTAATAAAAATAACAAAGATCCGAGGACGCCGCCCTGCGGGACGCCATATTTTACTTCTCTAAAAGACGATCTATATTTTAATTCCCTTCTAGATTCTAAACACAGGCTCGATATCTCCGTACATTGTTTACGCCCTTTTAGATAAGTTTTAATTAAGTTAAGGGCATTGCCACGAATGCCATATGCGTGAAGTTTTGTCAAAAGGGTATCGTGATTCACACAGTCAAAAGCCCTCGACATATCGGCAAATATTGCGCATACAGGGGTTTTTGAATCCACCTTTGGCATTACTCTATTGAGAAAGTCGAAGATAGCCATATTGATGTTTTTATTTTTCCTAAAACCCTTTTGTTCGTCACATAGTATGTGGTGTTTTGTTAAAAAATTGTACAGTGATTCATAAATATTTTTTTCTATGATCTTTGAGAAGATGGAAATTAGAGAAACTGGTCTATAGTTAGCCATATCGTCCTTGTCATTTTTTTTATGTATTGGCTTAACTATTACGGTTTTTAGACTTTCCGGGAATATTCCAGAGTATATGCTTACATTAATAATGTGAGCAAGGGGCGCAGCTATATAATCCGAAACAAATTTTATGACCGTAGTTGAAACACCATCGTAACCAAAACTCTTTTTATTTTTTAGGTTTTTAATCACTCGCTTGACATCCTCGGGAATAACTGGGGTCATGAATATAGAGTGAGGATTGATATTTACTTTTATTGTGTCACCTGATGTATGTTTTGGTGTCTCCGAGATCTGGTCAATGAAGAAATTATTGAAAGATTCAGCTATTATATTAGGGTTTGTTATTATTTCATCTCTTTTCTTTATTTGGGTAATGGGTTCTCTTACAGTTTTATTATTATTTATAATTTGCCATGCAGTTTTGGATTTATTCTTGGAGTTATTTATTAAGTGATTATTCTGAGCTTTCTGGGTTAATTTAATGATTTTTCTATATGTCCTTGAGTAATTCTTGAATGTCATTTTATTCTCACTAGTTGGTCTAAGTCTCTGTTGCCACAGTAATTGTCGTTGTCTTTTACTACAGATTCGTATCCCTCGAGAAACCCACTTTATTTTTTTTTCAGATCTTATGGTCATTAATTTGTAAGGGAAACAGAGATCATGTAACATCAAAAACATCTCTAAAAAGTTGTCATAGGCTTTACTAGAGTCTTCAGTGCTATATACATCAGAAAACGATAGGCTTTGGAGATGTTTACTAAACTTAATAAGGTTTTCATCACTTATATCTCGTCTTAATGTTTTCCATGATTTTATTCGCCGGGTTTTATTAACTTTTATCTTTAACATTTGGGCTGTGTGGTCTGATAATCCGAAGTCAATTACTTCATGTTGGCAGTTTTGTTTAAAATTATGTGCAAAATTGTCCAGACAAGTACTGCTGATAAATCGAGTTGGTTGTTTAATTTCTAATTTGAGGTTGTAGCTCCTAAGAAAGCATTCAAAGTCTAACGTCATTCTATTCCTATTTAAAACATCTATATTAAAGTCTCCACATAGAACTACTTTTTTGACATTTTTAGTGCACACTTTTTTTAGAATGAGATCTAGGTTTTCATAAAACTTACTTAGATTACACAGTTTAGGAGGTCTATAGACACATATAAATATATTTTTTTGGACAGGTAATTCTACGGCACAACATTCTATAATTCCTGATATTGAGCATTTCATTATGTCAGGCAGTTCCTTATACTCATGCCCAACTCTTATTAGAATGCAGGCACCACCACGTTTTCTATCCTGTCTAGCATAACATGCCGCTAACTTATAATTAGGTATATAAAGTAGTTTTTCATGACCTGACATTATAAAATGCTCGGTTATACATAGTACGTCTACAACCGTCTGTTTACTTGACAATTCTTGAATACAGATATTTAATAGATCTGATTTGCTTAGAAGTCCGGCAATGTTTTGATGAAGGACATACATGTAATCAGAGAAAAAATTCACGACTCGGAGATACGCTTTCATTATCTATAGCTTTACATTCTGTCGAGAGGTCCTCAGATATCATAAGCTGCAAGTTGCGAAATATATTGCGCATTCCACAGTCATTTATTTTTCTATTGACTTTCGAAAACATAGTAAAATCATAAAACAAATCTAAGTTAGAGTCAAAAGCAATTGCGTAGTTGTATGTTTGTAAATCAAGTTGTAGTAAATTGTTAAATGTTTCTATACGCCAATTAAACATAGTGGAGTAATCACTCAATTGAAAGGTGGGAACACATAAAATAATATTGGTATGCTTAATCTCTTCTAATATCCTCCTTACTTCTATTATTATTTCTACATAGTTATTGGTTTTTTGGAAGTCTTCTTCTCCAACTAAAACAATACAATGGTCTTTCATTGTGTAATCTATCACTTTTTGATGTAGGTTACTAAGAAGGCGTAATAATCCACAGTTTGGAGAGATATAATGACAAATCTGGTGGTTTTGAAATGTGTCCTCTGCGATTGATAAAATATTATTTACTTTATTGGCACTAACAATGCATATTTTATTCTTAGTGGATTCTGATTTAGTAGCCTTTGGGTCTTGTATTTGTAATGTTCTCTCTGTTGACACTCGTTTAGCAGATTCCATCGGTGCGCCTGGTTTATCTAACCGTTTATTGTTTCCTTTCTTTTGCGATTCCACTTGAGATTTTTTCTGTGTAGTCAAAATTTGTGAATTTTTACTTGGAGAAACTGTTGAATCTGATTCCGTTTGTGTCTCCTTTGTGTTTGTTGATTTTTTTGTTGTGGTAGCTCTTTGTTTACATGGGCTGTTACTGTTAGAATTTTCAAGCAGTTCGTTTCTTTTACGTAACTCATCATTTGTTTGCTTTAAATTGTTATTCTCTAACGACAATATTTCAATTTCCTTGTGCGCTCCGTTTAACTGGATTGTCAGTTTTTCGATTTCATTCGTCAAAGTTTTGATTTCTGAGTCATCGTCATCCTCAGACAGGTCAGGCATGCTGTTGTTCGTGGTTTCATTCACTGCTTGTGAAGTAATACTATCATCTTCTGGTTCCGTGCGTGTGCGTGTGCTACGGAACGTAATATTTTCTAAGAAGTTCATGATTCAATTGAATTCAAATAATAATTTTTATAATCCAAAAATTGTTTTATGAGGCGAGAATCGAACCTGGACCTCTTCACGTCGAAGTCTAGCGTATGGCCCTACTAGCCATCCGTACAGTTGTCCTTGTTGTCGAAATAACGGGTCACATTGATATTTTATAGGCACTTTATTTTTTTTGATGATAGATGTCGCTGCTTATGACATAAATGTGAGTAATAAAACTTTTATTTTAGAGTTGCAACACTGATAAGGAAAAGTTTTGATAGTTCAAGGTTTATCTACTAGATGGCGTGGTTGTCGCTGTATTTTTAAATAAAAAACGGATCTAGATACGATGTTACAAATCTAGATTTCTTAGATTCTATGGATATTTTAATTCACTTTAGGTTTTTCTTCATTATATCAGATTGACTTGAGAGTCTTCGCACACTTCTTTCTTGGGATTTATTGTCACTTCACACTTGTTAGTGATTTGAAACAAGTTTAGAACACATAATTTTTGATGTCACTTTTTATAGTTATTATGTTACTAATGGCACTGATAACATCACAATAGTTGCTTTTGGTGTCCTTTTTCACTTTTATGTACTATTCACTGTCTTTTGTGCACATTTAATAATTTTTGAACTTTATTTTACGGGAGCACTATAGAATTCGTTGTTTACAACGCAGCGCCCTCTGGCGTACTTTATATGGCTATATATAAACCTGAACGCCGTGACTACACGTGCCTCGTGTATATATGTAAATATACGAAGAAGATAATTATAGAATTATAATTAGCTCAGAAATTAGGCTTTACGGTTAATCAGAATGATTTTGGAAATAAGAATTTAAAACTTTAATAAAAAATATGGTTGATGAAATTGCGTGAGTAATGAACGCGAAGCTGACCTGCCGTGAGTCGGTACTGTAGGGCCAGGAGGCAATTTAAAAATTTGTCCCAAGGCGTCGCCTAGTTGTCTATATTATGTGGCGAGATATGCAGGGCGCCCGCCGCGTCGCCTCCGCCCGTGCTACAGTGCTACGACGCTACGAGAACTGCTACGAGATTTCGTAGCTTGGATTCAAGATGAATTTGATGTAAAAGTGTTTGATTATAATATAATAGGGATTGATTATAAGCTTGAACCACATCGCGGTTAAACGTGTTATAAGCTCAGTTAAAAGTATTTCGTTTTCCATTCAGAATAAAAAATAAATCTAAGTAAAATTGTTTTTTTAATTGTGTTTATTTGACCAATTTCTCAAGCAAAACCAAGTCATTCTGAAAACAAAATTTTATTTCTTAAAGGCCCATAGACATCCGCCCTTCACAAATTATTACACTGAGATCAAATACCAGTTTTAATAGCAGCCTGTAGAAATTCAGATCGAATCAGACATTTTCCCACAAATAAGCTGTTTATTTCCAACTAAACCAGAGTGTACCTTTCACAAGTTAGTAGGTCTGTGTCGTTTCCTGCGCCGGGCGCGAGGGGGGAGGGCGCGAAGTTGACTTGATTGGAAACCCTATTCCATATTTATTATGGGCCTATTTTGTCATGTTTATTGACGCGCCTGTCGGGATATAACTCCGGCTTATTAGGCGAGTTTCAAACTTACTTTATTCAATAACATAAGTGGGATGCTAAAACGTCTTTTCGTTTTAGTTTACTTGGTCAATTGGTCTGTGTTTTTTTTCAGTTTAGTTATTTTGAGGATTTTTCTAAAACCTGATGAAAATACGGGATGGAACATCGACACACGAACAATTACCATGTGTACCTACTGCAAATAATTTTGGAACCCCTACCTAGGAATTTTACATCGGTTTTTAAAAAAGGAAACTGCTGTTTTCTACAAAAGTGCAAAACCAAACAGCAGATTGTTTTTAAATAACCGAGTGGATGTGGGAGTTTCGGAATCACAGAAATATTATTATATCTATGTTCGGAATGATGTACTAAACACGTGGTAATCTTGTACGTCAATGTCTCTTTCACTTTTTATAATTCTTCTAGATTTTAAGAACTATTTGGACAGTGTATTTTCATTACGAAAATATCATGTCATAAAAGTAAATATCGTTTCGCGTTCATCTGAAATAATCCCAGAGTTACCTACTTCACGCTCAGATTGTAAAAAGGTGATCTATTCTTGAAATAAAAACAATGTTTTTAGGTTCATAAAAGAAAGACCTAGGTGTGAAAATGTTGCTTCATTATTACGACCTCAATCCTAATTTTGTTAATAACATAATTACTTTATCTATAAATATTAATTATGATTAACAGTGTTTATAACAAACTAGTACGGTAGTAGTAAAAGGAGTTACGTGAACAGTGCAGAATAGTTCCAAATGTGCCAAAAACACAGTGAAAATGTTGTGTAATACTTACCAGATGTTAGGGGCTTAGAGAAAACACTTAATGTGAGGTCGAAAGTCTATCAACAAGCGAACAGCATGACTTGAAGGCGGTACGGTCTGTGTGGCTCGTTCTAATCACTTGCTAGTTAGAAGATTTCTAGTTGCGTAAAATGTTTATTTTGCAAGTCTTTGAAAATGTGCTTATATACTTCCTACGATCGATTTAGTGGGAAAATATTTTTTTTCACTCATTATAAATTTTACACATTTTTGATTTTATCAATTTTATACTTTATTTATTCAATTTTACCCATGTTATTAATTTTACACATTCCACCATTATCCCTTTTTGTTATTGTTTCTTAGTGCGTGTCATCTTTGTTTTTGTTACCTATCTATTTAATATAGTTTTCGATTACATCATTTGTACTTTTTATTATTATTGCGTGTTTAATCTTTTTTATTAATGAGCACAGTAATTTATAAATGTGTAACTCTACCAATGTTATTAATTTTATGAATTATATAATTGACACAGGGTTTTGAATTTTTACGTCATGTTTTTTTTTTCTATGTTATTTATTTTATACATTTCATAATTTTTACTTTTTAACAAAAGAGTATTTTTTTAAATTTGTTTTATAACATTATATTGTTAGTTGATGTTTGTGCTTTTAGATTTTAATGTGTTTGTTTTTGTTGTCGAGCGTATGGCACTGGCTGTAGCTGAAAATCAGCGTCAGGAAACACACCTTATGTTGTCATCTGACATTATGCTGAGCTGAGGCCCTTTTGGCATGATAAGCTGTTTTTTTTTGTATTATATTAAATTTTTATAGTTATTTTAATGCCAAATAAACACAATTTTCTTTCCTTTCTTTCTTTATACAAGGTGTAAACCATCTCATCACAAAGCCGTTAACCAAGCATTCTGTACCTCAAACTAAGTAATTTTACGCAAAAAATATTGCTGGGAAACAACTTTGTTTTGAGGTTATAAATCATGTTTTGTGGTAGAATTCGATGTAACGCACTTAAAACATTGTGCTGATGTATGGATTGAATAGTACGGGAGTCGTGGAGGTGTTAAAAGCTAAAATCTTACAAAAAAACTTGTATTTAAAAAAAAAATGTCAAAAAGTTGTAACTTTGACCCCACATATCTCCGTAACTAGAAGGTAGAACAAAAAAAATGATGAACTGCCTTTTGGCTTCCTGAAGAGGTGTTTTACACCCTTTATTTAGTAGTCATATCATATATTACAGTGAACAATGTTCGACCGATTTCACTAATTCTTTTATTGTTGTGTTTCTTATTATCAGGAGAAGATTTTTATGAAAAAAAAAATGTAGTAGGTAGGTAGTAGTATGTCGGTAGTAGTAGGTAGGTAGTGTAGGTAGGTAGAATTAGGTAGCAAGTAGTAGGTAGGTGGTAGTAGGTGACAGGACAACGTCTGTCGGGTCGGCTAGTAATATTTAAATTAACAATATGAATTCTTCTGTTCTTTTGTCTTTTTAATAAGTGAAATGATTTTTTTTGGAGAATTTTATACTTTAATAACCAGAATTACGGCATTTTTGCCGGATTATTAGTCGTTATATTTATTACTGAAACTATAGAAATGTAGAAAATAATATTGGAAGACAAAAGACACAGTATTCGATTTAACGAGTAACGTGTATCGGGATCGAGTGGAGTTTCTGTGGAAAATAATACGCTTCTCTTTTTTGTTCCAAGAAAAATTGGCAGTTATGAAAAAAACTCACTGCGTTAATAGAACATGAGTGGAACCATGCACTGGCTGTGATAAGAGAGATACAGATTTGTTCCTAAAAATATATTTGATTCACAAAACTTTTAAAATATTTTTGTTTGGATCAATTCCATACGTTATGCGTTATGAAATGTATCTACTATGTTTCGGTATATTTTCACGTACCGAAGTAGATTTTATGTTTTATTTTTATTTTTAAGAAATAGAGAAGAGAAAACAGAGCTGAAGGCAGCATAAAGTTATGAGCACGGTTATAACATTAAGTCATTAAGTTTTGTTTGATAGACTTCAGAATGAAAACAAGAAATCCTCCTAAACTTAACTAAACAGATAGATAGAATATTTTTATTGTGAACACCATACACACTTAAAGGAGATAATTTTTTTTGGCCCACCTGGCCGTTGCATTTATTATTCATAATAACACCAAAAAAAAGTAACCATTTTACTATGGTATTTAACGAAATATTACGTAGAAATGAAAACGGAATCCTAGAATCATAATAAATAAGCTATGCTATGATATTTTTTTGCGAGTCAAATCATTCCTGTTCCTATTGTGGTCAATGTCATTTGACAGCAAACACTTACGGAATAATAGGTGAATAGAGGCGTTTTATTCTGTTTACTAAAAAAAGTACGGTACCTACCCGTTGGTAATCATATCTGCTATAATTATTATAGAATCAGAAAGAATATGAACATCAATTTTATTAAACTGTGAGCATTTTTAATGCTATTTTTAAAGGTTTACACTAAAATGGCATAGATGGTTTAAACAATCAACGTGACACGGAACGTTATAAACCCACTTTTTTAGTGATTGACAGACAACATCATACTTTTTCTGTTTATTTTGGTTTTCGTAAGTGTTTTTGCAGATTTTTCACAATTATTCCGGTTAGACAATGCTTAGCTAATTTAACCACTCGAATCTAGAGGTTACAAGAAAGAAATCAATGTAATTTTCATGATTAAATGCTACAATTAATGTGGGTGGCCTAATCCCCGAACAAAAAAAAATGTCTTCTTTGCGTAAAAAAAGGTGACACAATTATATCTACTGAATAGTTCCATAAACCTTATTTCCACGAACAAAAGTTGCAGGCAAGTGTAGTGGCACGTGAGAACGCGCCTCGGTGCGCCCAGAAGCGTTGTTAAAGGCATTATTATCCGGACGGTCGCGCTGCAAATAAATCGTCTGCCGTGCGCCCGCTCTTTCGATTATCTTCAAATCTTCATTACACCGACGTATGCTCTTACGCCTCTTGCACCTACGTTTTTATTAAACGGTAGAATTAAATGCGGGTTATGACGCTTTCCTGTTAAGTGATATTTATTGGGTTGGGTTTTTAATGTTGGTATAATTATTTTGAACTGCTTCGTTGTGGTGGTTGTATGCGATATTTTTGGGGATTAGATCGTGGGTTATTGGGTTATTGGGTTTATCTCAGTAGCAGACCTGAGTTTGAAATGTGCTCTCTTAAATAAAACTTAATTGTACTACAGGTAGTAGACCTCTGACTAACCTTTTGAGGATTAAAGGTGTGATGTTACGTTATGTATAATCTAATTTTGGTTGAGCTTAAAAGTAATAAATTTGACATTTGTAAAACTCTTGCTGACTCTCTGTTTTATTACCCCGTCATAAAAAAAAACAAGTTTGAAACACTGTTCAATAGCTACTACAGAGGAAGTAAACAACACAATGTTGCGGCCACAAACAATTAAACTAGTTCACACACCTACGATGATGGAACACAATGGAAATCAATACCTATAGGTTTGTTCCAGATTGTATGAGACTATGAGACCTAATTCCGTTATATACTCACATGTAAAGTCACGTCTAATAATATGTAAACATTTTCCTTAATATTATACTATTTTCGCGAGAAATAACGATTGTTACAAGGAAATTGGATCTTTTTCATAAAAATATGAGTTCTAGAATACTATTACGTAATAACATTAAAGTTTAATCAGTACATTAGGAGAAACACAATTTAAAAAAATCTTAAGTATTTACATATTATTAGACGTGACTAATACGTTAATATGTATTTGCGTACACATTGCACCACCGTCCACCATTTATTAATTTATTTACTTAGCCTAGACCAAAAAAAACGCAGAGTTTACATATTTCATTTCATCGTGACTAATTTCGAGACTTTCGTCGAGACTGGGATTTAAAAAAAACTCAGAGCTTGAAACTTCAAAACATTAAGTCGAAAGTAACTGAGCAAAACATGCATTGATTGTTGCTCTTACATCACTTAATACGTATAAACCGACCTTAGCAAGTACATGCTTACTCGTAATACGAATTGAACATTGCAAGAAAATTCCATCCGACATGTTTCGAACTCTATGAAGCAATGAAACTTCAGTTCAATAACAAACTTTTAATGAAACACGGGTAGTTGATCTCTCTTCACGATGTTTTTCATTAAGTATAATAATTTTTATAAAAAGCTTGCTGAATCCAATGGAATAACATCGCATTTTTTAATGTTTGCTATTTTTTAATGTCGCTAGTGTTGTGCTGTTACGTCTTTGAAGATGTATCAGTTACTAATTCTAAAAGAAGTCTTGGTATTAAAATTCGAAATTTTAGAAAAAATTGCAGAAAACAGGATTAAGTTTTCAAAAAATATACTTGAAACATTACATCGACAATAATTAACAATGACGCATCCAAATTAGCGTTTAATGGATGGATGAACGTAGGTCACTTTATTACGCTACAATATGAATTCGCTAAATTTGAAGTTATTCACGAACGATATAAACGCCCACTGTAAACTTCGCTCCACCATATTCTCTAATTGCACTCGACTAAATGTGAACTTTGAAAATTCTCTATGGTAAGAACCACTTTGAGAGAGGCTAATAGAAGAATTCAGCAAAGTTGGGCAGTATAGCGTTTGGGTAGCTTCGTCGGGTTGTCTCGTCGCGTATTGCACCGAGCCTGAAAACTGAGGTCTTCAATCAATGCGTCTGGCCTGTTATGCCTACAGGGCCGAAACGTGGACAATCACGGTACGGTTGATCCATAAATACAAGTTCGAACAACGAGCTGGAACGGGCTATGCTTGGAGCCTCTCTGAGGGATTGAATCCGGAACGAAGTGATCCGACAGAGAACCAGAGTTGTCGACATACTTCACAGACTATAAGCTGAAGTGGTAATGGGTCAGCCATATTAGCCGTGGAACCGATGCCCGTTCACCGTTTGAGTAGACGTGTTCTTAAGTGGAGACCGCGATTCAGCAAGAAAAAGGTGGGAGGCCTTCAGGCTCGGTGGAGCGCCGAGAATAAAATTGAGTCGATTCAAAAGGCCTATGACAAGCAGTAGTCTGCTATAGGCCTTTTGGTGATGATGAATATTAACTTTTTTATTCATACATCATGTTGTATGTCACTTTTCTTGTTTTTACTTCAGCCACTCAAAAAATCACGATTCAATTCTAATTAATGGAATTAAAATTATAATTTGTCCTGTGGTTTCTACATGTGATTGGCTTTGAAAAGAAAAACGGAGTTCATTAATGGGGAAAATAATCATGAAATTAAAACGTAACTTAGCACAACGTTATTTTAATATTTTCAGCACGATGTTTACGGAGATAGGAAGGTAGGTTTAATTATAGCATTGACATTTTAATATTTATGACGGAAAAGGGTGTGCGTTATTTTTACCTTCATAAATGTGTATACCGCCACATTATCTTTGAACCTAAAGAAAATTGAGAGTGTGTCGTGGAAATAAAATTATTTATTTTTCCTAAATTCGATGTGTTATTTATTTATTTATGAATACTTGATGCATACGAGTATAATGCACAAAGGTGGACTTAATGCCTTGGTCATTTTCTACCAGTCTACCTTAGGGTGATGCAGAGAGAATCGGGAGCTACGTGGTGGCCTCCGGCCACCGTACGACGTGAGTTATGGGCTAGCTCGCTGTCCGTCGGTCTTATGATGTTAGGCCGTGTCGAGGACACGTTCGTGTTCCACGCGCGCCTCAAAGAGATGTCAGCATAAGGGGAGGGGCCCGCAAGGGCCGACGCCTGCCGGGGTTGCGGGCTTGTTCGAAAGAGATACCGCGGCCCCGGAACATAAAGGGCGAGGAAGGAACATGGATGGGTTTTAGTCAGTAAAAGTCTGACACTCCCTCCCGCTCCGCCCAGAGTGGGAGAAGTCATTTGATGATTTCCCATCCCAAATCCAAATCCAAAAAAATAGGACCCGGTTGGCATCGCTGGCTGCGGGACTGTTTGAAAGAGATATCGTGCCCGGAACACAAAGAGCGAAGAAGGAGCATGGATGAATTTTAGTCAGTAAAAGTCTGACACACCCTCAGCTCCGCCCAGAGCGGGAGTCATTTGAAGATTACCCATACGAAAAAAAGGGTGATGCAGAGATTTTAAGTTATTGTTTATGCATACATAAACTTACGTTTTTTCCCATGGGGGTAGACAGAAAATCAAAACCCCACATGCTGAGAACCTTTCATATTCCTTTTGGTTCGGCCACGTTCATACATCTGGTAATACACACGTACGGTTACGAGTTTTATTATTTTGTCATGTAGAATATTGTAAATGTTTACAGGTGACCCAACAAACTTCTGTCCACCAACCAAATTAAGGGCATCTAACAGCCCTAACTGCTACATCAAACTTTAGAAAGTAGTTAGCGATTTTATTGAAATGGCGGTAAAGGCCGGTGATAGGCGTGCCCACCGGATATTGATTTACCGTGCCAGTGGCCACCAGTTCCGGCTGCACCAGATTCATTGCCACATTACCTTAGTCATGTGCTGCCTAATTAACTTCATCGCCGTTAAGTAATTGAATGCCAAGATCAAATGCAATTTTGTTCACGTTGGACATTTTAATTTCGTTAGCTAAGTTAGTTTGGACAGCTTTGACGAAGAACTCGTTATTTTAACCTTTTGCCGCGACAGCATAAACGCACGCGCGTGCCCTCCACACCAAGCCACAATTTCATCTACTATTTTGTCACATATTTGTGTCGTTTGGCGTACAGGGCACGCGCTTGCTTGTCACGTATATGTGACAATGGCGTCCAAAAGGTTAATAGAAGTTCATTACAAAATAGAACGATCGTAATTTCAATATCATAAAACTCTAACATTTTGTTACACACACTTACGTACATTCAAAGACAGGAAGTATAAACGATTATGTGCTCGTCCGAGTTTTACAAGCATTACCACAGGAAGCAGAAAATCGGAGTGACCGAGGGTGACTTTTGGATGGGGACAGTTCCAGTAAAATTCGATTTCCTTTTCGTTTGTGTTACACATTATTTACCTCACTGAAGTTTAGGGTTAAGAATGTTGTATTTAGTGATTGTTCTTTAGAAATAGATTTACCCTTCCTGCTAACATACGCACTTTAAGAGTACACCAAATTCTGATAAGTAAACATTGATTTATAAAGAAATTTATATTGTGTGCCGCATCGATATCCATGCAATCTATAAGTCGTCTTAGCAAATTAATAAAACGCTGTTGGGTTATGCATACTCCATCCAAATATAATCCCAGCTGGCGAGTTTGTGACCGCTCATGCTCTTAATACCTAATCCAATCATTCAAAGCACAAAAGACTCCCGCTGCTGATTTAATCAATCGACGATATCATAACATGGCTAAGCTTGACCATCAGCAGGTAAATCCAAACAGTTGGAATCAGTGTAATGCTCTCTAAACGTTTGATATGGAATGAATAACATCACAGGCTCGTTACAAATGGATGAGCCGGGAACCCAACACACGAATCGTGTTTACGTGTACTCTATTTGTTTCAAATCAGTGGATGCGGCGTATCAATTTAGTAATGTGTCATTATTTGTGCTTGGACTATGTTTGGACGGTTTGAGAGGGTGTGATTAGTGTTGATTAGGGTGCTGTTATCAATCATTTGTAATTAAAGTATCGAGAATCGGTTGTGATCATTTTGATTTGGGTGATATTAAACTTATTCTACAGAGCGAATTTTGAATCCTAGAAGATTTAAAATACAAAGCACAAAGTTACTTGAGCTGTGTTTTACAGTTTTTGTGAATATGTTACAAACTTGTAAATAACTAAAACAATATTTGTAAACCACATTCTAAAATGTAATACAAAACATTTAGTAGTTGCAGGTCGTGTGGGGCGAGCGGAGCGGGGACACGATTCTCTCACTCGACAGATCACCTGAAAGTATACCACTTAATAACTCACATCCTCTCGCGGTTCACTGGGCAGCCGCTGGATCGTCACATATCTCTAAATATGGCCGGCGAAGCGTGACGTCGCCTGCACAGTTACAACACGGGATTAAGCCCACATGCCCACACCTCCACACCGTCACGTGTGTCGACGGCCTTTACCGATTAAATACCATAATAACAGGACGCTTTCATCTTTTATTCCATGTTATACAACATTTTTCATCTCTAGGCACAGCTTTGCCATGAAATATTGGCGCTAGCACACGTTTAGAACTAAATTGAATGACATAAAAGCTATTGTTATTTTCACAATACCGGTTTTATGTGCTGAATGCAATTTATTTGATTTTAACTGCATAGTTTCACATTGGTTTTTCATTCGGTTTTTTGCGTCCTTGTTTTGTAAGGTCATCAACATTAGTTTCCATAATAGTTATGAGAACTAAGTTGAAGTTGTTGCGCAATATAGTCCTAATTGGAATAAACTACGTGTATCTATTGAAGAGTATAATAATATTCATTGGGCGCGGGCAATTTTCCGGGTGAGCGGCGACGCGTCTTTGATCAGCGCCGACTATATCCCGAGAATAGTAAAAAATTAAGGATTAACTATGGCTTTAAGTTTCTACTAAACTCTATCATTTTCATATTTTATTTTCCATTATTTTCAATAATAACTACTTACTAAGCCACGTTTTTAAAAAAACTTTTTGTTTTATGAGAAAACTAAGGTTCGTCGAAACAGTTCAGTGTACTGAAAGCCGTTTTGGTATGTAACATCACTAAAAGCATTTTCCAAAATACTTGTTCCCCTAAGTAATTCAATTTTACACCCCAAATAAGTCGTCCGCAAGCACGTGTATGGGTTGATCACTCGTCGTTTGTCTATGGGCACGAAATGTCAGGGCTGGGGCGAAGGCAAGGGTTGGCTCACACGTCTTGAAAGCTACGCTCCACCTTTTAAACATTACTTCCAGTATGTTTACAAGCAATTATGCATACCACAATGACTTGCAAAGACAGTGTAATCAGCTCGTTGCCTCATTACGTGATCATATTCCGAGCCAGAAAATGAGCCTAATTGTACATATTTATTACACTTCTCCTTACAAAATGTCGGCTTTCTATTGGCACTGAAAACTGTGTAAAGGAAAATCCAGTTACGTGATGAAAATAATCCAATGTGATACTTATGATATATTTGATTTTACTGTCGCGTCGGTCAGCACTTTGCTTTTAGTGAAATATGGCTGTAATATATTGAATCTGTTGAGAAATGTCACAAAAATTGGTACATTCAATATTTATTTAGGTAACTTTGTAACGTAATAAGAAATCTTGTTTGTTTCACATTTTGTTTTAGCTTTGCAGTTGGTGAATAATTATTTGAACTGTTAGAAACTTATTTTTATTTTATGTGTTGTTTTATATTGTTATATTAGAAAGTTCTTGTTAATAGTTTAATGTGCACATACGTTTGAAGATGAGCCTTTCAACAAGTTTGCTAGCTTGTGATTTACTTTTAGGAAAAAGCAACTATAGAATATTAATCTCACCTGTCTGCCAACATGTGTAGAAGATTCCAGATTGGCTCTCGACGTCGAGACGCGCTGAGCAGTAGTGGCGTGGAGTACCCTCCACTGTTACACTTCTAATACCATTGATGTAGTGGACGAGGACGAGTGGCCGACGTCGAGTTGTTGCCGCTTGTTCTACCGCAAATTGAGAACACAGAGGTTTTGGCATTATGAGACGTAATTGTTTTGTAGTTATTTGTGTGTTTCAATTGATGAACGGATTGAGTTTTTTGAATCTACAGAATTTTTCGATACTTGTGCTTCAAGTTTTATACCAACACTAAGTAATTTTTTTTAATGTCTAGTTTCCACAGTTTAGGAAGAGATCGCGTGTGTTACTGATGGACAACAAAGCGTGTGTGCATGCGCAGGTCACGGGTGGTGGGGAGGCTTCCGGCGCGCAGTGTCGCACCCTTCCGGTGTGCGACGGCGCCGCGCCGCGCCGCCTCGAGCGTGACCGACCATCGCTCCGCACCATAATGTCCTATTGTCATCTAATAAATGAACTCTAGCTGTCCATAAAAATCATTTCATGCATACACGATGTAATACTCGCACACGCTCTACAACATATGAGGCTCTTTCGGGTAACAAACACGATCAAAAGCTTTTACCTATTCAATTAATAGAGACCATAATGATTTTATTTTAAGTACTTACGCGCTGCCGATTGACGGTATGTAGTTGCGGTTTCCTTTCATTAGTCTTAAATGGAAATTCGTTTTATCTGTTGTTTATTACAATGCCCATGATATAAACCAATTAGTAGGTACGCACGGGAAAAGCTTTTATGATGTAATTAATGCACAAAGTGTTCTGAAAAACAAAGGAATATTAATTTTAATAGTGACATGCTATGTGTAATGGCAGGCGGCCACCTGAGCAGCTGCTTTAAAATATCTTTATTCAGAATTGCAGTTAAAATGAACCTTTAAATTCTGGTAGGCTTCAATCGAAATATTGGTAGAGCGAAATCTGGTATAAAGTGAAAGATCATTGGAGCATTGGATACCTTTATCGTCCGTCAGTCACGTGTTCTAATTTCGTCAATACAACGCGGTGGTTATTCAGAAGAGATCGGAAACAATTAGACAACAGTGGCATTGGGCAGCCGAGCGCAGATCCGTGCGTCGCGCTGCCCTACTGATTTACTCACGAATATTTTCCAATGCGGATCCAACATGGAAACAACTACATGCCTAAACAAAATTAAACCTTATATCCATGCAAACTAAGCACGTTATCGCATTTGAAGCAGACGTGGGATGTTTACTCCTTTCTATAAATGAATTCGCTTCATTTTAATTCAACGAATGAATACGAATATCGGTCAGTGTGTTTGTATGAGATGGCATTTAATCAATGCTCACATAAATGAACGGGAGTTACCGCAGAGTCGGAATGTAATTATTGTAAATATCAGGAATACGTTTTACACAATAGTTCGAAAGTAAATTATGTTTTATCGGGTCAGCTTTTTCCATTAATAATTAATATTAATTAAATTTGTATACAGCATGAGAACTGTCAGCAACAGCTATTTCAAGAAATAATTATTTATTAAGGTGTGAGCTGTTTTAATTTTTTTTTTGTGATTTTATTTTAAACTTAATACGTACGATTCGTATGTTTTTTTTAAATATAAAGGCTAACGAGCTCACTTACCCGTTATAACGTAGCTTTGACATCAATTACTTGATTGATTGATTTTCAATTAAGTAATGAGGCAGATATTAGAAATAGACTGTGTTTGACAACTATTGCTTACCTCGTTACAGCCTAGCGTGCAGATCTTCCAGAGTTCCTCTGATTTTAGAAAAGTGTCAAAATAAGATTGTATTTACTTATTTTTCACCACTGAGAAATGTGCCTTAAGGGGCCGTGCGGAACACGCGTCTTTCCTACAAACGTAATACCATAATAATTTGTAAATCAAACATATTCTTAAGGTAGTGTGTATTTATTTCGATTAGATTACAGACTAGCTATGTTCCCAATTTTATATTTTGAGAGGAAAATCATATAAAGCCGAGATATGAGGAATTTAAAGTTTCTATAAAAATCTTATTTTTCTCAACTCTTGTTTAAATCAGTGTCCATTCAAAATGTAAATTTGGGAACCTAGATATTCTGTAATCTAATCGAAATAAATACACATTACTATAAGAATATATTTGATTTACAAATTATTTTGGTATTACGTTTGTATGAACTACGATTAGTCCGCAGGCCTCTTAACTACAGTGATTTTGAATTTATTCCAGTTAGAACAAGGTTCCTTTTAGGTTGCTGTTTGAATGTGCTCATTGATGGTAGGTTACAATACAAACCTACTAGTGACAGGAAAGAAGTTTTACAGAGTCACACTTTTTGTAAAACTCAATGTGCTATATTGAAGGTCGCATAAGACCTTCAAAATCTAAATCATTTAGGTACTATTGCAGTCGAAAGTCATATGACAGTTTATGTATGCACACAGTGTTCGCATGTACAGTAAGCGTTCATAAGCGCACAGGCACGCGAAGGATCATATTGCTGTGAACGCACGGCCGAGCGTCCGTGCGGCTGTATGTGTAAGCTGTCTCAATACAGTACCTACGCACACCACAGCCACAGAGTCGCCTACTGTCGCAAGTTGTCGCGTCGCTCTCCACGAAACAAAAAGATATATATTACCGTCTCTTTTGTTATACACGCAGCAAACGCATGATCGTATTTGCATTGGATAGGTAAACTTCGACCATATCTACCAGGTGTTGATAGCTGTTTAGGTTAAGCAGTGGATTCACGATCAACGTGTCTTGAGTTCAAATCCCGTTTACATACGGGTTTTTTTTTTGTAACCACTTTAATTTATATTTGTATTTTATACAAAAACTATTTACTTAGGTATTTATTTTGAAATGGGTTCATGCTCATTATTTATTTTTTATAAAGATTTAAATATAAGTTAATAACCCATCATAACTATTTATGAGATTGTGTAATATTTTTTCGGTGTTGGAAGGTGGAAAAAAAAGTGCTGACAGATAACAAAAATTGTTTTATTCGTTTCATTTATTCATATAATTAACAACTTTAATAAGATTTGTAACGTCACATTCCTACCTAGATATAAGAAGTTCTCTTGTTACCGTTCATAAGATTTTTTTGTGTATCTGGATACCCACTTTTAAGTCATTTTTTATTAACATAACAAGGATATTCTAATAACACAAATATAATTGTTGATACCCACTTCTATCTATCGGTATTCAACAGAGCTTACTGAAAACTAACACATAATTTATACTTCGTGAATATGTTTTTTATGTGACGTCACAATAAATGTAACTCATATTGAGGTTATAGTTTAAGTGTTCATTTTCCTGAAGAAAAGAAGATTGAAACTAAACCTCAATTTAGGAATTATTAATATCGCTAAATATTTTGTAACACGTCTAATTAAAACTAGAACATTAGGGATTAATATTTTGTATAACCCCCATTATTTTCAATGCAGTCAAGTAGACGTATGCGGCTTAAAGTCACCCAAAGGGCAATGGAGAGGGCTATGCTCGGAGTTTACTTGCGTGATCGCATCAGAAATGAAGACATCCGCAAGAGAACCAAGGTCACCGACGTAGCCCGAAGAATTGCTAAACTTAAGTGGCAGTGGGCAGGGCACATTGCTCGCAGAACGGATGGCCGATGGGGTCGAAAAGTTCTGGAGTGGCGACCGCGAACCGGAACAAAATGGAAGTAATCCAGTGAAAGTCTAAATATTCCCGTGCGAAATGTAATCGTTCTTCTTTATGTCTTTCTGTCAAGAAGGGCATTTTAGCTGATCTTCTGTGATGCAAGCCTTCAGCGTGGAGGGCACGGCGAACAGTTTGCGGTGACTCCGAGTGTGTCGTAGGTGTGAAACCATTGGTTTCATACTCGCCCACGATATGTTGTCGCTGCGCTTCGCTAATAAGCGACGACCTTCCACTTCGCTGTCTACTTGCAAGGCTCCCTTCTTCCTCATACCTTTTGATCCAGAGACTTACTGCATTTCTCTAAACAAAAAAAATGATGTTAGGCAGCTGTAATAAATACTAAAGTAACTTCATTCACTCTGCATTTATAAATCCAATAATAAACACTAATTATTTATCTTGCATGATAGATTGAAAAAAAAAATAACGAATTAAGTAAACCACAGGTCACCAAATAAATGAACAATTTATAATACCCATTCGTTTTTAAATTTTTAATGTTTAAGTTACAATTCATAAATAATTATAATACTCACATTTAGTCCTATTAAGGCCACTTTTATGAAGCGCGGATAATTCGCGATAATAGTCGCCCTCGCCTTAATATTAATATTTGCCCGCATTTTAAGAATCACACCAACAACAATACCGCTATCTATTAAACCACACGTCACTGACCATCAAATACCACATTATATAGTGTATTCTGTATGACTACAACCAAACGACAAAGTTCATTCCGATCAAGTTAAAATATTCATAAAACTCATGTCTACCTCACAGAAATCTAACAAAATTCTTGACTTATTTTTCTATCTACCTCCCTAACTTTACGAAATGTGTGAACAAAGCAAACAAGTTAAATAATATAATATTTCTGTAGAGTAAAAACTTACAAAAAGACTAAAAGTAACTGTGCGGGATTTGAACTCACGGCTTACTGATTCGCTTTTAATTCTGGACGGGCCCAACCGCTAGGCCATCATGTCTTAGATATTGGCATTGAAATTATGAACTACAACTAGTTGCTGACAATATCTATTTTGTTGAAAGTAGAAGGTCGTAAGTCAAACTACACGTCAAGCTATTGCTTTGTGAGATTGCTTATCGACTTTTGGTCGGCACTGTACCTAAACGTCGTCGCAGTAACTAGTTTGTATCTCGGCCGTCGGCTAAGTGCGCTGTGCCTGTCCGAGTACTTAACCTAATATTCGGTAATTGCGTTAGGAGCCGCAACATAATTAACAGGCTCTCTCAGTTGGTCGGCTAAGACGCCGTATTGATACGTGCTTTGTGGTCAGAGCAACCGCATACACCTGCAGTGGGTACTTTGATACGTTTAATGTTATGTAGGGAAGAAATAATTTCGTATACAGGGTTATTTGTTAAACGTGAGTAGAAGTTTAAGGGAGTGAAGTACTCATTAAAATGCCAACAACATCATACTAACAACAAAAGCCAACTTTAACTTTTGTACCGCGACCAATAATGTATGAAGCAGCAATTATTTTTGCGATTTCACTAACAGTTCCGTGGTAAACTTTGTTCGTTTTCTGTAGTACTACACGCCCCGCGCTTCAAAACGAATACTCAAATTACGTTACAAATCTGTAAAGAACCCCTCTAAAAAGCATCATAAAAAGTGACGCAACTGAAATTATGATTATGTTTCGTGTAATTTGATTTCCTGTCTTTGTCTGATGCCTGTTTTAACTAACATTTGGCGACACTTAAATTTTCAACGCTGCGCAAGAGTCATTTGGATATTGATTTAGGTGTTCGAAAAATGGGCAAAAATATGCAGAGTTCAACTTGATGAATTAATAGATTTTGATGCAATTTTTACCTTGTCTAAGATGTTTGGTTTTGGGAACGTTAATGTGTAATTGATAGTTCATAAACCCTGACAACTGAGGTTCACCTTCACAATACTTATCTATTAGTCCCTTTTGTGCCACCCACATTTGCGGTGTGGGTGGCCTATTCTTAGCCGAGACTGTTTAGCCACATAAATAGGTATCTTAATGTCTTTGTGTGAAGCCATGTAAAGTCAAGGAAATTAATGGTTTCGCCATTTATCTACCAATTAAAAACCGTGTTGTTATGTCATGAGTATTGTAATAATCAAATCAGCGCAGTCAGTATATAACATTAGTGAAGTTGTTGTCGATTGAAAAATGATGTGATTTTGGACTGAGCCACGCACTTATAAAGGGTGTAAAACACCTCTTCACGAAGCCGAAAGGCAGGCAAATAGAATAGAATACTCTTTATTATGTACACCATAAAAATATAAATACAAACATTTTAAACACTTTACAAGGGGTGACACAATGGGCGGTGATTACTTAGTTTGATGTACAGAATGCTTGGTTAACGGCTTTGTAATGAGGTGGTTTACACCGTGTATATGGTTATGGTTCTGTTACTGCTACAGTAAGTCCACTAAGTGGTCAAGTTAGGTAAGTTCATTGGTTAAGGTAGCCATACACGCTAGAGCCTGACTAGTTTACCTGTACAGTTCACCTGTACAGGTAAACCGGTGCTTGATGTTTCAAAACTGTGCAGTTTTCTCCTGTACGCAGCCCAAGCTTACCTGACAGTTACACCTTTATTATACTACCTTTATTCTTATTATAAAAACCAAGGAACGTTACAAAAAATAAAACTCAATATCTCATGAACTTTGTAATTGTACACTTTCGTGTAAAAAGCTTAAAACTAGTTAAGAATAAACCTAGAACAACTTAATTTCCTTTAAAATTTATTTGTTATAGAACTAACTAAGAATATTATAATCTCGTTTCACAAATAGCAGGGGTCTACGAATTTACATACTTTGACTATTTACAAGTTATTCTACATGATACAATTTGTTATTTATTTGTGTTAATTTTGCTGCACACTATTTACTATAAATACAAATGCAACTACATACGTCTTTCTTCGTATCTACATCAACTAATTTCGTTTTACTAACTTATGTTTGTGGGAAGAATAAACAATGTTAATCAGACACTTTGGTTTTAATCTAAACTATTTTTTAAACATAAATTCAATTTCTATCTAATTCAATAACTACTTATTTGGTATGACATATTTGTAAAACAATGCTAGTTTAATTTCATCTAATTAAGTTACCTAATGTTCTAACCCTGGCTTGTACGCAGAATCCCAAATATCAGCGAAGCACACACTGGAATGGAACCGATAGAACATGATGAGAGGCAAACTAACGTGGCCTAAAATAGTCCACATGACTTTGCCGTAGAGGTCGTATCGCTCGTCCAGCCTATCAGGAGCCTTGTAGGAGAAGGTGTTGAAGATCCACATGGCAACGTTAGCTATGAGGAGGAACATCAGGACTTCGCGACCTGGCTTCTTCCTACGAAGCTTTTTGGTGTTGCTGCACCGGCGGAGGCCGTCCATGATAAGTGGTGTCTGGATTAAAACTTGTATGACCTGGGTAATAATGAGAATGAAAAATTTGGCATTAAAAATGAAACACGAAGAAACTTACATCAAAACCAAAATTCAATTTAGGTTGATAATCAGGCACTCTTTGAACGTCAAAGTTTACAAGAGACAGTCCCCCAAAAAGCCCGAACTTTACCAGTTCCTTGTGCTTTAGATAGGAAAAAGAAGAGGCGGAACAAACTCCCCAGCAACAAGAAAACATATTATTTTAAAATAAACTTTGGAATAAAAAGCATAGAGCTTGATTAAGTTAGTGATTTTGAAAATTATACTCACCATAATAATATAATCAACGCTTTTGATAATATTTGAATAAGTGATAGTAGCAATCAAAGAGAAGACAGTCTCCATGAAGAAGGCAGGCAGGCAGATGAAAAGCAGCACATCATCGAGGAGTGAGATGGGGTGCTCATTGATGTCCAGCTGACGCATCTGGTTGAAGGCGATGATGACACCGAAGAACAGCAGTGCGTGCAGGCCTAGGCTTGTGCAGGAGTTGAGTAGGTCCCCAAGTTCCACAAAGTCACTGAAAAAGTAGACGCAGATATTGATCACGTTAAGGGTGAGATACAGGGTGTAAATAGACTCATCACGAAGCCATCAACCAAGCATTCTGTACATTAAACTAAGTAACTTTTTTGGGTGACAAAACATGTTTTGTGGTAGAACTCAATGTAACGCACTCAAAAACATAGTGCTGATTGAATAGTACGGGGGTCGTGGAGGTGTTCAAAGTAAAAATGTTACAATAAAAACTAGTATTAAATAAAAACCTTTTCAAAAAATTTGAACTTTGAAAAGTTCCAACTAGCTTTTCAGGTATGGTCTAGAACAAAAACATATCGCAATGACGCGTGTCGGAGAGAACAAGTGCCTTTCGACTTCATTAAGAGTCTTTTTACACCCTTTATAAATACATTTCAAATGTTTCAACCCCGAACTTAGCCACCTCGACAGCGTTAGCATTCGTCTCGCAAAAATCTTTCATATTGCATGAAATATTATTATGCTAATAGGAAACTAATCAAAGCGCCGTACAAATGGACATTTAAATTTTGCAACATATAATTTTATTTGAACAAGACAGGGGGCATTTTCCACTTCTATTTTGTAGCAGGTACTGTTTTTGTCATACTCTGAAGGAAATTAAAGTTAACGTGTTAAGGTTCAATAGATCTTTGCCAATTAAATGTTTATAACTTACTCTCCAACGCTGCTAAAGACAAAGCCAATGATGAGCATGCCGGATATGATGACCATCACGATGAGGCCTAAGAACAGGCCCCGGTTGGAGGCGTGGCAGTCAGCGTGGATCACGATGTTACTCGTATAGTCGTTGTCTTCGTTTGCTGTTGGGAGCCTGGAAAAAGTATTGAATTCATTGTACAGTGCGTAGTAGGATGCACAAAATATAAAAGAATATGGGTTAAAGGGTTTATTACGTAATTTTTTCCCGAGTTTTAAGGCATCCGGCAGATTTTTTTCGCCAACGAGAGGTGTCTAGGAAGTGTCTCAGAAAATAAATAAGTTCTAACGGCACTGGGATCTTGCTAACTTTCAACACTGCGTTCAGTACGTTAGAGGTACTGAACGCAGTGTACTGTGCGTAATTACCTACTATCTTCTACTTATTCTAACAACACTATCCTAAAAAGTAGTGTGTAGTCAACTGAATGTCAAAATACTAGTTTATGCGACTGTGCATAATGAAGGGCATTACAACACGAGTGTGGGTTTAAGAAACGAGCCGAAGGCGAGTTTCTTAATAGCATCACACGAGTGTTAAAGTGGTTTTAGTTTGTAGTGTATGCAACTATACATTAGTTGCATACACTACTTTATCTACCCAAAAATCATAAGGGCTCTATGATGGGTTCAGAAACCATAGGGAAATGACCTGCATCGTTAGTTGGCCCTTGATTTTTGTGCCAACAGGTTATTAGTTGCATTCGTCGCTGCATTTACGATATCTGGCGGAGTATTCATGTCAATTTCTGAGTCACTATCACTCATTTTTGACAGAAATAAAGAACTTATCAGAAAATGTGTCTACTCGTAACTGGATTACTGGAAATAAAAAGCTAACGAACAAATGACAGCTCGAAATGGCGGCGTTTCGGATATCTGTCATTTTTTTTTTTAAATCATAGGCAAACGAACAAAGTCACTATTCTTGTGTCACTCGAGATCAAAATGTCGTGCGATTTATAATTAAAATCATACTGAATTGGGGTTTTTTTTTATCGATATCTGATTTAATGTAGGTGGTACTAGAATAGCACACTCACTTGAATTTGACACCTGTTCCAAATTTAAAACTCATAACCTACTGTTTTCAGTTGCGTTATGAGTTCATTACAGTTCCGTTTATTTCTGCAGGTTGGTAATGCTGGTCATTGCCTATGGTTTTTGAACGCATCAGAGAGGGTTTATGATATTTGGGTAGATAATAGTACATTATGGTACAAGTGTGTAATGTTGGTGATTACCGCTGAGGCGCTATTGAGACCCGAGCCGTTAGGCGAGGGTCTTAAGAGAGCCGAGGACGGTAATCATCAACACACACGTGTATCATACGACGTTTTTCAACACACTTGAGAATAAAATAATACTAAAATAGATATTTGACTTTGGAGTTTTCAGGTAGTAAACTTTCGATAACGTTAAGGGCTGCACATCTTATATCGGGCGGTGTACAAAATAAATCATTTTCTTCATAACTAGTACTTGTAGACATTTGAATTAATAAATAACTATAATTTCAACAGCGAAAACGAGTTGTGAATTTTTTTTCGCAATGGCGGGAATAATTAATCCGTTTTCCTATGCGCGCGCATCTAACAATGGCGATCGGCCATAGACTAAAAGAATGAGGTTTCTTTTTTTTGGCTTTTCGCGGATAGCGATTTATCCACGTACGAAATGGGGAATTCAAAGTTTTATTTAATACTTACAGAGAAAACAAAAGTTACATTTGAGTGAAAGTTTTATTTTTTAGAAACTTATAAGTTGAAATTATCTATGTAGATACGAAGTTGCATGAAATTAGCAAGCAATAGGTACATTATTTTTTTTGTACTATTGAACGCGATCTTTTTTGTATCGAAACTTTTTTAAGAACAAAGCAATTCAACCAATAAAATAAAAAAAAAACCCTATAACTCACTTGTGAATAATAGCAATGAAAAAGTCACAGTTTGATTACAGGTGTCATTATGTGCCTAATTGCGGTGAAATTAGAGGCACTTTATGAGCAAGTGTGTTGAAAAAGATATTTACAGAACTGACTGGGTATACCTACTTACTAGAACGCGCCCATAATGGATGTGTTTATTCTAGAGTGCCGGCAGTTTATTAATTCAGGTCAAAATAAAACCATTTTAATCATTATTAGTTTTTGCTTCGATATCTTTGGTTGGACGTACTGAACGCTGTGTTAAGATTTGTCCATATATTTTGATGGGACCTTATATAAACGTAGTATATGTACAGTACCTGCACATATGGTAGTTGTCGTCGCTGTTGGAGTTGACGTCATCAGAACTGGTATCCTCATTGTCACAGTTGCCGATATTATTCCAGATAATGAAGTAAACAGCAACTGAAAATAAAAGCGTATTTTATAAACAATTTCTATCATTGTGATGGCTTGAATAAAATTATATATCAACTTCAAAGGAAGAAAATGACAAAAATGGAAATCAATCTGACTGACTTTTAGAAACTTTGCAACGATTTTAAAACGTTTTGCATCTTTTACTTTGCCTCTTTCATTTCCAATTTACGGCTCAAAGAAAATTTGTGATACGTACCAATAAGAATATTAAATTCCACGTTGAACGGATAGAGGTACGGCGAGAAATTCTCATATATTGAATTAATGGCCGCGGATCCGTTGCAGTTGGGGTTGTACAAATTGCTTATGTCGATGAATCTGTCGTCCAGAGATTTATCTGAAAATATATAATATAGATTTCATTAGAAATAAGCATCACATTTGTACTATTTTCTGTTCCTTTCTTATTTTCTGTAATAAGTGTGTACATAAATTGTTAAATAAATAAATATGATAGATATAATTATAATTAACAAGTGATGATTTACAGAGGTATCAGTGAGATACTTAAAAGGTTATGAGAAAAAAATATTTTTACAAAACTAACACGCTAAATGAGTAGGTGTCCTTTTTTAAAATGACATAAAATAAAGAAATCTCGATATTTTGTCAAGGGCAAATATAAAAAATAAATAAATATCGCTGGACATTAACACACAGCGCCACCTAGTACCACACTAAGCAAAGCTTGTGTCGTGGACACTAGGTAGTTGATATACTACATATTATTATATACTTTTTTTTGTTTGTAAATATATACATATTATACATATAAACATCCATGACTGGGAAACAAATGGCCGTGCTCATCACACAAACATTTGCTCCTACCGGGATTCGAACCCAGGACCCTAAGAACGTAAGGCAGCGTCACTACCACTACGCCAATCGGGTCGTCACAAAAATTGCAAAGCACCTTGAGAAGCAGAGAAAGAAAAAAGAAACTCACCATGCTCAGCAATAGTTTCGTTTCTAAGTAATTCTGAGTAACCCTCGCCGTTGTGCCTAGTGGAGGCGTACAGCGTCAGCGCCAGGATCGTCTCACGCACGATCGCGGACACCCAGAAGCACAGACTGCTGCCGATTAGGTGCATGAACGCGAAGTGAGCTAGGCCCTGGGAATTGTAAGCAATATTTGTAGCTTTTGTTCCCACGTTATGTTCAATTTATTTTATTATATTTATTTATTTTATTTTATTAAAACTTTATGCACAAGTAAACACTGTACAAAGGCGGACTTAATGCTTAATATTTCCTTGATAGTTATCTTTCTAGATATATCTGTTATGCTTCAAAAAGGAAAGGGTTTTTTATGTTGTATGTTTTGTCCTGTGCGGGCTAAAATATGCTTTTTCTTTCTTTCTTTCTTTCAAAAAACATTTAGCACCTATTAATGCTGTTTTGCCCTAATTCTACCGATCTATGGGCGCAGCACCAAGATTTCCATATAGGTGCAACGTGTAACAGAAATGGTATAGTCATATGAAAGAGTGTGCAACAGACCATCAAACTGAACAATTTTCTCCATGGGTCCACCATCGTAATCGCTAGAAATATAAGCAGCTGTCTCATACATTTGGTCGAGTAGGTGTTGGAATTTTGTATGGGGCCGTTGATTATGTTTTCGCGTTTTATTGTTTGTTGTCCTTTTATTTTTGTTTGTTATAGATATACCATCGGAATAGGTTTAGTTTTGCTTTCTGTTACTCTATACTGGAATACCAAAAATAATAGTATAAAATTTTGGTAAAAAGAGAATGCTACGACTTTTAGTAAGGAATTTAGTCCCACGTTTTCGGACCATTTTTTTTTCCAAGTTCCTTCCTCGCCCTTTATGTTCCGGGGCCGTGGTATCTCTTTCGAATAGGCCCGCAACCTCGGCAGGCTTCGGCCCTTACGGGGCCCTTCAATGTGCTGACATCTCTTTGAGGCACGCGTGGAAAACGAGCGCGCCGTCGACACGGCCTGTCGTCATTAGACGGACGGACGGCTAGCTAGCCCATAGCTAACCGTCCACAGGCCCGCGGCCCGCGGTGGCCGGTAGCCACCACGTGGCCCCCGACGCCCGGTGCGTCTCCGGACCTCACGATAACAAATTCGCGTTATAATTTTAATCCACATGGATTGTCTATCTCTGGTAATTTTATTTTTGTTAAACTGTCATTGACGCCATATTAAAGGAATTATTATTGCTATAATGAAATATAAGTTCGTTGCAACTACAAAACAACGTTGTAAAACGTGAATCCGGGACTAGTTCCCGGATTCACATTAAGTATTATTGGTGATTATATCTACATCTTTTTTCTGTTGCAGTTTTTTAATTCTTAGTAAGTACTTACATAGCCTTATTTTAGGACAAAGACGTAGTACAATCTTAATAAATACTTCCATGATTAATAGGGATATGGTCAGTTAACAGAGTAACTAACAATCAGCGTTATTGAATTATAGCATGACTACGCTGCTCTGTCATATGTAACTTGGACAATACACTATGTGCAGCATGCTTATGTATAATGAAGGTTGTCCTGTGCCGGCAGGTACTAGGTATATGGTCTAGTATTACATAAACCCGTTCCATAATGTCAGTCTACGTTGGCTACATTTTTGTCCGGTAACGTGTAAGAGCTATGCTGAGAGATTACCAATGTCTTTTCGATAGTTTTAGTCAATCGGGGTTATATTTTCTATAATTAAGTATAAAGGGTGTAAAACACCTCTTCACGAAGCTGAAAGGCACTTGTTTTCCTCATCATTGCGATCATTTTTTTGTTCTACACCATACCTGGGAACCTTCTAGTTACGGAGATATGGGGGGTCAAAGTTACAAGTTTTTGAAAAGTTTTTTTTTAAATACATGTTTTTTTTGTAAGACTTTAACTTGTAACACCTCCACCACCCCCGTACTATTCAAGCCATCCATCAGCACAATGTTTTAACTGCGTTACATTGAGTTCTACCACAAAACATGATTTATTATCTCAAAAATAAAAGTTGTTTCTCAGCAATACTTTTTGTGTAAAGTTACTTAGTTTGATGTACAGAATGCTTGGTTAACGGCTTCGTGATGAGGTGGTTTACACCCTGTATAAAAACTATATGGCTAGTAAGGGGTGACTATTGAGTTCACGAGTAATAGAGAAGAGTGAAAGAAGGAGACATGCTCCATCGACCCTTGTAGATAAAGGCATTTACCTGAGCCCTCAATATGATGACGTTAGAGTACTTGAAGATGAAGTACAGCTGCAGGAAGCAGTAGAGCGGGAACATAACATCCAGGACCACTTGGAGCATGTTCACACATTCATCGTTGTCCAGGTTGTCGTCAACCAGTTGGCCTATTTGTACCGCCAGCAGGAGGATCGAGTGTACCAGGTGTCCTAGAGCGAAACCTGTAGGAAAGATGCGAATTAGTGGCTTAAAGTGGAAGACTCGAATCGGATCTTGAAGACAATGATGGTATGAGTTTTCACTTAGTTATGACCAATATTAACTTAAGGGACGAAGGAGGCAGGGAAGGGAAAACCATGAAAAAAAAAACAGTTATAAATTCAATGAGATAAATTCAAAAAGACAAAGCACTTTTATTCATGGTTTTGCTTTCATTTAATTTATCATGTTTGTTACAGATATTTGATTCATACGATTGACCCTATCGATTGATGTCAAAAAGGTACAGAATGTTATTATTTCGAACTTAGGTCGATCCATCCCGGGTTCGATGCCCGAGTGTGACAAGCAGTTTTTCTAAAAACTACGAATGCAGATTTGTTTCTTTAAAAAAATAAAGGAATGATTCCTATGAGTAAAATTTGCTATCTCCAGTATTTGGAGTACTTTCCCTCCAGGTGGCATTGAAAATTTTCACCCCTATAGGGGAAGGAAAATGGTGAATTATAGCTTACGTTATTCATTTTGTAATAATTGGAACATTTGTCCTAACAAGCGTGGAATGTGCTAAAGTGTTTCGTGTAATTAGGGTGTCAAGGTGAGAAATTCAAACAATAAAAGGTACATAAAGCTAGCTAGAATTTCTATTCGACTTCAAGACGTCTAATGGATGTTCAGTGGGTACCTACCTATCTAAAAAAATAAATGGAAATCAAATCATTTATTTCTTTGCAAACATGGGTAATTGGTACATAGATGTTTTCTTATATAATATAGTCCTCCATATTCTACCGTCTTAAAGGCATGCAAATAATATTCAATTCTAAAATCAATTAATTGTATTGATACCGAACCAATTTAGATGTAAAAACATTGGAATTACAAAAAAAAATGTCAGCAGTAAAAATTAATCAGTAATGTCAAACAGAATGATGCGTATGTCAATAAGAAGGATAAATAAAATGTCAGAATAGTTAAATGTATGTCAATCATAATAATAGTTTGACAATCAGTACAGCGATTTATCATTAAGGAAATTGTCAATGGTGTAATAACATTTTTCAGTTTAAAATTTGGTTCAGAGCCCTTTTAAACTTTATTACAGTCATAGTTTTTATAACATCAGGTACTTTATTATAAATGCGTGGGGCGATACTAAAAAAACTGAAATGTTTTATTTGTATAATAATAATAAAATTAGATGATAGTATAAAGAATTCAAAATAACTAAAAAACATCTAAAAATAGGTTCCGATAAGCCAATGCACGTCAAAGTACCATGATTTTTAATGATTGCTATCATTTTATCTGATCATAATTATTGTATATCAGTAAACAATAAATGTGCGGCGCTGAAAACTACCGGCATGTGCCCGAATTACACAAATGTTGCGCAAAATTATCAATAAGTCATAAAATGGTAAATAAAATTTGTTTCAGTACATTTATGAAAACGCTATATGGGGTGTTAAAAACCTAACGAAGCCAAAAGGGCCTTGCTCTCCCCGTCATTGCGATCATTTTTTGTTCTACACCTGGGAACCTTCTAGTTACGGAGATAGTGGGGGTCAAAGTTCCAAGTTTATGAGAAGTTTTCTTTCAATTTTTCTTTTTAAATACATTTTGCTATTTTATGATGTTTATTTTCAACACCTTCACGACTCCCGTACTATTCAATCCATCCATAAGCACTATGTTTTGAATGCGTTACACTGAGTCCTACCAGAAAAAATTATGAAAACATTGTACACCCCAAAAAAAGGAGTTTCCCAGCAAAAGCGTTTTTGAGTAAAGTTACTTAGGTTTCATGTTCACCAAAAAGATGACGCTCTGATTATCTAAAACAGCTGTTTAAAACACATTTTTGTATGGGAACATGTCACAATGACAGCTGTTTTTAGTTAATCAGACTGTTATCTTTTCGGTGAACATGGACCTTAGTATGATGCACAGAATGATTGGTTGATGGCTTTGTGATCTGAACTTGCTTACACCCTGTATTTGTTCTGACCATTTTCAGAACCCATATTAGAGGCGGCGGCGACAGATTATCGATGCAGGATATATTACAGTCGCAGGTGTGTGGAAACACAGATGCCATCTCTTTTTCCTCATTTTGATGGCTGATATGACCAGTGAGAGATCAGACTCAGGACCAACGCCATAAACGCCTATATAGGCTGACTGGGAATTAGTGTACAATATTTAAACACGTGATTGTGCTTATGATAACAAGCAACTTTTGCTATGGACCAAAGCTGAAATCGTGAAAAAAAATCAGCTGTTCAGTACATTAGACGAACATGAAAGTACTGAACAGCAGATTTTTATTTCATGGTATCAGGGTTGGTCCCATAGTAAAAGTTGTTTGTGAATCGTGTTTAAGTATCGTACATTAATTACCAGTCACCCTATACATAATATTAAGGCGTTCATGGTGTTGGTCCTGCGTCTGATCTCTAAGTTTCGTACACTAATTACCAGTCACCCTATATATGTCACACGACATGACATGGGAAAAAAAATTGTAATCCGTGGGTTTGTCTCCTCTCGATAGCAATTATAGTCATGGTAGTAAATGAGATTAGTCAGTCAGCAGGCTTCTTATCTATGCTAACTGCATAGGGTGCGCCGGATAAGATATTTTTATATGAAGTCTTTTGTATTATCATTATCACACGTGGAGGCTCTTTTAACGCTAAGAAAAAAATACTCTATCTATAGCGACTGCTTAGTTGGTCGAGTGGTGTCCAGTCATCGCATTTGCTGGCCGGAGCGGTCGGAAAAAGCGTTGAATTTCCTAATGAAGAATTTCTTAATAAATTACCAACTTCGGAAGCTGTCAACTCATGTCTGAATCTATGTCCACTTCTTGGTAAAGAGTCGCTTTTGTGACATATGTATTGGGGATACAGAATATCTATGTTCCCAAATATAAATTTAGAAAGGAAAATGATATAAAGACGAGATATGAGGAATTTAAAATTGCTATACAAAACTTATTTTTCTCTTAACTCTTGTTTAAATCAGTGTTTTTTCAAAATGTATATTTGGGAACTTAATATTCTGTAATCTTAAGGTAGTGTACGTTTGTATGAACTACGCATGCTCCGTAGGCCTCTTAAATTCAGTCGCTACAGGTATAGTCCGCGCCACGAGAAGTTACGTATAATTTTTGTAAACAAAGAATTTCTACAAAGTTAGGTAGCGACATATCAATAAACAAGAAATAATCCCAAATTCAATCAATTCAAATTATCATACGTGTAATACGAAACTATCGAGCAATTTCACTTGGTCGGGTTATATTTTGGCGATATTAAGCGCTGTCGTCTAATGTTTTGTGGTACTGAAACGCATCTGACCTCTTGGAACGTAAACATTTGGGCCGCCATGTTGAAGTGAGTTAACGCTGACTCTGACAATTATTTGATCTGATTTGGTTGCGAACCAGAATGTGTGTTTACAAAAATTATAGCTTTTCGTGGCGGGACTATAGTCAGTGGCCAAAAAAGTCTGGCAACCAGTCTTACCAAGAGATATCGTGTTACCCAGTATGAACTTGGTTGCGGAGGTCAGATAGGCAGTCACTCCGTTTAAAATACTGGTATTCAGCTGCTGGTTAGACTGAAAGCCGACCCCAACACAGTTAGGAAAAGGCAAGAAAGTATGATGATCTCTACGCCTAAATTTTTTACGATATTATTAAAATTAAAATGAATTCTTACCAGCAGCACCCATCTTGAGGTAGAAGCTGCCAGAATGCCTGCCCTGACTGAAGCAGTATTCATGCTTGGTGGGGATGAGCACGGGTGGGGGCATGCCTGGCATACGGTACGTTGACTCAGGAGTCCGGTCACCGGGTGTGACTGAACCCATTTGTTCCTGAAAATATTTCTAACACAGTTTAGGACGAGGTCTACGGAGAAACTAAGACTATACTCAAGCTTAGGTATTACAGTATTGTACGAAAATTAACCTTAGTCATATACAGTTAATGCTTATATTCTTAAAACCGATATAAGCTTAATACTAGTTTATGTCCGTGGATTCGCCCGCGTGATTTTCGATAATTTTCCCACGCGATTATACTACCGAGATAAAAAGTCTCGGTCTCGGTCTCGGTCTCTCGTGTGCAAAATTCCATCCAAATCCGTTCAGTCGTTTTCGTGAAAGACTAACAACAAACGTCCATCCATTTGATTAAAGTTTCAATGAAGTCATAAAGAACAAAGGACAACTCACTTCTTGTTTCCTAAAATACTCCATAACAGTTTCTTCGTGTTGAGCTTTAATTCTATGATTTCTGACCGCAATTTTTTTGTATCTTGTTATATCCACTACAAGAAACACGATATAAACCATTCCAATACCACAGAGTACTATAGAGTATATCTGGAAAATAAAGTAAGGTTATTATAGAAAAATCTAGAAAACCTTTTTATCTATGAAAGCTTTTTTATTTATAAAAACTTTTAATTTTATGTAACTTTTTAAATAATGCTGGGTACAGACTTGTGCAATATTTAATCAACCGCAGAATAAACAGCAGTAAATCAAGTATTGTTATATGATTGCGAAAGTTCGTGTGTGAAGTAAGTATTCGAATTTTCGGTACCGAAATGCCGTTTTTTTCAATTAGAATTATTTTACCATTTTGAGAGCAACGGCGATGTATTTAACTGTACAGAGTGATGAAATGCTATTTGTGTAAGAAGTTTGAACCCGACCACCATCTGTAAGTTGCGGCCGTTTGCACTGGGACAACATGATCCACCCGATTTCATATTTGAAATGTTTTTAAATATTCCCGAAAAAGTTTTTCCGTCACATGTGTGACGGAAAAACTTTACGAAACGAACCATGGTATTTTATACACATTCATATGTATGAATGTGTATAAAATACCATGGTTCGTATTTGTGTAGTTGCTAAATAATTAGTCATTTACTAATTAATAAGATGAGATAATAAAACTCAACGTCATGAAGTCCGTTTGCGACTCCGTTGATAAGACTACATTGCTGAACTCATCTGTACCCATCATAAAATCTGCCTTAGTCCGACGTTGAAACTGGGGCAGGGCGGCAAATCAGGTAAAGAAGTGAAGCCAGGCACTTAGAGATAAAAGTAGAACTTACCTCGGAAATAGAATATTGGACGAAGGAATCGCCTAGGTACACCACTAGTCCCAGAGTGACCAGCAATATCGCATACATGCAGCTTATTATTAGTGTCAGGTACTTTCTGAAAATAAGTGCGAATATTTGTATTGAGATAGGTATGCTAGAATATTTATATATTTATCTCTCGTTATTTAAACTCTGACTAAAAAGGACTGAACAAACTTATTCCTGATTTTTTTAAAGCGTTTGCAGTTGTATGAACGTCATCAGCATTTCAGCCGAAATACGCCCACACCTGGACATAGGCCTCTCCCAAGTGTCGCCACATTGACCGGTCCGTGCGACTCGCTTCTAGCGGATTCCTGCAACCTTCACCAGGTCATAGGTCCACCTAGTGGGAGGACTTCCAACGCAACTTCTTCCGGTTCGTGGTCGCCACGAACCCACAGAGTACAGCACAGAGCTTCATAGAACCGCGCAAACCGGTTGCACCACGTGAGTGACCACTGGCCGCTTGTCGCATGCGCGACAAAAGTCGATAAAACCGGTTTACGCTGTCACAGCCAGTTGAAAATTTCAGGGTTGTCAGACCAACACACGTTGTTTGTTTTGTGACAAGTTGGAATATTTTAAAGTAAAAACCTGGTATTTATTAATAATGGTTGTTTATTGTACTGTGTGTATGAATACCTAATACTAGAAAAAAGAAATAACACTAACTATCCCAAGGAGTACAATAGATAAGTAAATATTTGATTAATCTGTCTTTACCTATTGTGACAACCCTACCAAAATAAGTACCGTTTACTTACTCATGTGATGAACCTATGTACGTATCCTGAACTATTTCTGGTGATTAAATTACTGATTACTTTCTGATACAAAATGTTACAACATTTTTTTTCCAGTTGCGAAATAGAACTCTCTCGATAGTCATACCTATGACCATCCGGCTGAAATGAACTCCAGTGCAAAATATTCAGTAGTACACTTCAGTAGGTTATAAGGTTATAGTGTGTATCCGGCCGTAGCGACCAGTGAACTATGGGAACGTATACCACGCCCGGGACAAACAATATGTATGTAAATCTGTGCTAACTGTTCCAAAAACTAAATATAAACGGTGTTGGTCGTCAAAAAAATAACGGTGTGTGTACACAGTATAAACCTAGAAGTTTTACTCGAGGTGTCAGCGAGAAAACCACCATTGTAACCATATAACATTAACAATATTGTAAACTAGTTGTTTAAAATTTGGAGTACAATAAAGTATTATCTATTCCATTCTATATAATTATAAGTGAGCGTCATCGACAGCCTGACTTCACCCGATACTAAGCAAAATACAATTGGGTAGACTACAAAAAAATTTAATAAGTCTCTCAGTTAGATTATCAAAAAAAAAAATTGACCCGTAATTTTTTCTTTTGTTATGTACTTCAAAATTAACTAAGATATTATGACGCTTTTAAAATTCTCAATACGTCACGCCTAGGTATGATATTTAGAGCGTACTGACGTCATGAGCCCCCGAGTTTTGATGCGTTTTATCTTTGTCAATAATCATTGATTTACAAAAACAAAAAATACGCGTCTATTATTTTCCAATTCCTTAACTGACGGACTAAATAGATTTGTATTTTTGAATACTGTCGTCATGTTTATTGTGATCGACCACGTTTCGGTCCCGTACATATACAGAGTGGAGAAGACAATACGACAATAAATGAAAACACGCGTAATACTAGTTCATAGGAATCATTCTACACAATCAAAAAAACCCAAAACCGAAATTAAAAAAAAAAAACCGGCCAAGTGCGAGTCAGACTCGCGCACCGAGGGTTCCGTACAAACTTTATTAAAAATATTTTTATTATATGATGTAACTAAAAATTTATGCTTTTCGCAATTTTTCCTTTATCTGTGTTATAAGACGTTGCTTCGTACCAAATTTCAAGATTCTGAGTTCACGGGAAGTACCCTGTAGGTTTTGATTCCCTTGCGAGTGTCGAAAATTTGCGGCATAAACGGGAGTATCTTTTGATCGCGTTGACTTAGAAGTTTGATTTTTTCACAGCTCCAAGAGACCATAGACTTGAGTATTTGATATGAATTTCAGCTTGATACCTCCACGCGTTCCTGAGAAAAAAGGTCTTGACAGACAGACAGACGGACAACAAAGTGATCCTATAAGGGTTCCGTTTTTACCTTTTGAGGTACGGAACCCTAAAAACAGACAAAATCTAACTCTAAGCATACTCTTTATGACTCTTATTGGCCTGGTTTAAGGTCTAATTTGCAGTAAATCAAATTTAGCGAAAGTTTTTAAATAGCGAGTTGGCAAGGGGTCGTTAACCTGTTAGTGCTTCCTTAAAATCAGATACATCATGTAGCAAATGTTGAAGGTGAAAAATAATTTCCTGTGACTAAACTACTTGATATTTTAAAACAAATTTTTTTTTGGTTGTTAGGAATGTCTTGAGGTATGCGTAGTTTAATTTATTGTCGTATTGTCATCACCACCCTATATATCACTGGTAACACACACTAGTCATAGACAATCGTCTTGAGACACTGCGGCCTTTAGGCCATAGAATTTTTTAAGCCATTGCATAGGTTCTATCGCGGGCCTTGAGCGTGGAGACCGAATAAAGAAATTCCGTAACGAAAATAACCTAACACTCCCCGTAAAAAACAAATGCAATAGCTTTACCGCGGCAGTCCCCGAGTGCCACACGTCTTTTTTAGTTATTTTCATATCTGGGTCGACGGTAGTGGAATCTGAGACCTACTGAGCCAGTTACTGGCCTATCACGGACTGGACATCATTACAATGCCTATTTTACTCAGTAGCTGAACTTACTTGGTGAATATTGTGTTACTAAGTAGCGGGGATATGAAGGTGTATAAGCAGCTGTTTTGCAGAAAATAATGGTCTTTAACTGCACCTGGTTCATGTGAAAACCGACCCTGACATGGGAACGAGATTAGGCAGGTGATCAACGGATCTTACTTTAAAACGAAAAGAAAGAAGATACTTACTTGGTTTGTTTCTTATTGTCCTCAGGACTGGTGGGAGGTGGGGCTTGGGTCTCCACTGAGCGTATGGACTGAGCATCCATGGTCGCCACGGACCGCTTGCGAGGCGTCGCACTGCCTCGATTGTCACTTTGAGGCAGGTAAAGGCGGTAACTATCTGTTGAAATTAACATTTAATAAGTAAGTCTTTATAGAAAGCATGAATAGGAAAAAGTTATATTCTAATCTATGAAACATGACCGATTATTTTAGGAGTCTTCATTTCACAGGACTGCGTCGTTTGTCTTGTGCTCGCAAGCGCAACTGCAGAGCAAGAGGTCCTGAGTTCGATTTCCGGATAGGGCAAAATATTATTATGTGTTTTCATCAGGGACTTCACATTTGCAGCCTTGGAGTTTGGATTTCTGTCCACTTGATGGCAATAGGGTCACCCCCTAATACATGGAACTTCTATATAACTGACGAAATTTGTCTAACTGTTCGGGAATTACAGGCTCAATGATATCTTTTCATTAGAATGTTGGAACTCTCAAGGCATATTCTTGTAAGGACCATGATCACCAAAAAGATGACAGACTAATTATCTAAAACAGCTGTCACTGTGACATGTTCCTCTACAAAAATGTGTTTTAAGCAGCTGTTTTTAGATAATCAGACCGTCGCCTTTTTGGTGAACATGGACCTAAGAGTCTAACTGAAAATGTTAATTTAATGAACTTTTCAAAACTGATCAGTAAGCTTTCTGGTGTGCTGCCTAAGCATAACTCCGTACTATATACGTGCTGATAAGGGACAGGCAAATATAGTAAGTTAATTAATAAAATTATACGTTGTGTTTTTCATCTAAAAATATGTCACCCTATCTCTACGCACTGCTCTCATGATGCATGGGCAAGTGGTCCCATTATAAAACATCACAACAACCCATGAATAGGAACCTAGACCTCTCGTTAGAATGCGCTACCTATAAAGCTAATATACAATTAATAAAATGATGTAAAATCCAATAAGAAACGATAACGCGAGCAAGTAGGTAAATGAAAATACCATGCTTCACTTGGCACATAACAGTTAATTATGCAATTGCTAGTCAGTTATGAATCTTATGAACTTATGATATTCTCTAAAATGTATATCTCGTACTTGTAACTTTAGTTTGTTTGGGATTTTATAACGTTACTAAGCTTTAGGTTTCTATTTCAATGATTAGTTAGACCTGCTTAGGTCCATGTTCACCAAAAAGATGACAGTCTGATTAACTAAAACCGCTGTTTAAAACGCATTTTTGTATGGGAACACGTCACAGTGACAGCTGTTTTTAGATAACCAGACGGTTATCTTTTCGGTAAAAAAGCACTACTCTACGGAAAGTAAAGCTGAGTGATCGCACAATTCCTTTTTTAGTTGATAAGATATTAGTGATAAATGCACATATACAGGGTGGTGATGACAATACGACAATAAATTAAACTACGCATACCTCAAGACGTTCCTAACAAACAAAAAAAATATCGTTTGTAAATGTCAAGTAGTTTAGTCACAGGAAATTATTTTTCACCTTCAACATTTGCTACATGATGTATCTGATTTTAAGGAAGCACTAACAGGTTAACGACCCCTTGCCAACTCGCTATTTGATTAACTGCAAATTAGACCTTAAACCAGGCCAATAAGAGTCATAAAGAGTATCCTTAGAGTTAGATTTTGTCTGTTTTTTTTTTGTTTTTAATTTCGGTTTTGGTTTTTTTTAATTCCTATGAACTAGTATTACGCGTGTTTTCATTTATTGTCGTATTGTCTTCTCCACTCTGTATATGTAACATAAATATTGTAACAACAGTACAAAGAACTTCGTCTGACTGGGAATAGAAATGCGAAATTGCACTGCCATGTTCATCTAAAAGTGGCGTTATTTCATACTTGTCATTCTGGATTTATTAAAAACCGGTTGTACCATTTTTCACTCATACAAAGTGATTTAAAAATTATCGCAAAGAATTATGAGTGTTGTGTCTGTATTTTTCCGTATGAAAAATAAAGATATGTAGTTTAAAATACGGTGGGTAAAATTTATCGAGAAATCAATCCGTCTTAAATGTAATCTCCTGTTTATCAGTTAATTCTTCAATCATGGACCATATAATCCAACTTAGACAATTTGGATAATTACTTATCATTTTCAGATAATAACGTCTAATATTAACTTCGTTCTAACATTTTGATACTAAATTACCAATTCTATATTTACGTTATTTTTTAGTATAAATCAATCTGAATGTGGTTTTTACGGTGCGTTTAAGGTGTACCCATAAATAAACAAATTCACACGCAGCGCCTTTTTTTTTACAACACGGACGTAAATATAGTTGGTGTTATTTTCAAAATGTTGTAAGTACACCGTGTGTGTGCAGATTGCACATATAATAGTTATTTAATAAAAATGCTTAAATCTTATTGATAGTATTTATATCAAAGAAATAAATATGCACTTAAATCTGAAGTAATCAGAAAAACTCACTTAAATCTTGCGGAAGTCAGTGTTTTTGCACTGATACCCTGATTGGGAACTGATAAAGTATTTAGCACAGGGAAAATATTTCCTAAGATTGTTTACTTTAATTTATGTTTTTCGCGTTTTTGTTAATCTTATAAACCAGCTCATAAATATTATAACGTAAGTAGATTAATACTGCTTTGAAAAACAGATAGGTAAAGTCCTAGAATTGATAGGCGTAGACTTATTATTTGGGTGTAAAGAAGTTGGGCCTAATTAGAATTAGAACATTATGGTTGAGGAGTATACTTACTGAGTGATTTTGCGTCTCCATTTTTGAGGTTTCCATTGTATAGCATAGGACTGGCGCGATCACCTGTTGAATAAACATAAAATAAAATGATTGCATACTTTATTTATCTACTCGCGACTGTCAACTTGAAAACCAAACTCACCAATAGGTGTAGCAGATCCCGACTCCTCTCTACTAAGATTAAAAACCCTCGGCGATTGTCTTTCATTCGTGGAATCCTGTGAAAAACCAGAGGAATTTAGAAATGCAATAAAATCCGTGTTCGCCGGCAAATGCCTGCCAGCAAATTCATATCGGCATAGCGACGTGGCGGGCTGAAAAAGTGGCGAGCATGCACATCGAAAGCCGTATAAAATCGGATTAATAACTTCATTAGCCGCTTGTTTCTGTCGATCGACACCACCCTGTATTTCACTATAATCCCATTACGGTGTTTCAGCGTTCCTCTGCAACGAATTTCGGCCCGTGTGCTGTAATCGCCGGTGAAAAAATCGCATTGTTTGCTACGGATGCCTCCAATGAACTTAACTGTATTGTTAAAAGAGAATCCTTTCAGATTTTATACTTGTTATTGTTGTTGATGTTGTCGCATATCAGATGATTTTACTTATTATTGGCTGAACGAAGTGAGATATTTTTTAGTTTTTACTTCGAAATAATACCAGCCTATTACTATCCCTCTGCTGGGCAAAAGCCTCTTCTCGTACAGAGAAGGCACGAGCACTGATCACCACGCTTGCTCAAGACGGGTTGGCGATTTCTGAGCTATATTAATTATTAGTGCAAGTTTAGTCACGATGTTTTCCTTTGCCGATGTTTAATATTTTGTTTTCTTTTTGTAAATTTTCTAATCAGAGTCACAACTATCTGTAATGCGTAGATTGTTAGTTCAAAGTATGTTGAATTGCAAGCATGTCAGTAATTTTGAATGCCTAGAACTTTAATGACTAAACATAATAGAAAAAGTACCTAACTTATCGGACTCGATAAAATCTCTGCACAATTTTCAGAAAGCACGTGGTAGATACACGTTTGCACATTTTCCGCTCTAGGAGTTCATATCGATAGATAAGTGCGCGTCATCACTTAATTATCGCCTAATCAATCACCGCTAGGCAAAGGTTAGTAATTAAACGATGCTTGACAATCGGCTAATGACTTTTTCGATCGAGCATGTTTTATAAACCTTACAGTGGCTGTAAGAGGAATAAAAAGTAGAGATCGAATTTTCATTAGGCGAGGCGTTGGGGCGGCACGGTGTGTCCGCACTCGGTATTAACAGGCAGGTGGGGGCGAACTGGTCAGCGGGTAGTCCGGGGGTGTGGGGGCAGGGGGCGAGGGGGTCTCGCGGCCGGCTGGACTCAAAAGGTTTACAGTTGGCTGCGCGAGAGTGACCCGCCTCACAAACACGGCCCGCGCTCGCCGCTCGACGCTATGGAAGTGTACCGCCGCTTTACAAACCTTTTATAAATTTTTATTTTTGTTGCAGAATGATCATTTTGATAGACACCTTTCATTAATACGTTCAACGGAATATATTGTGAACCAATTTTAAAAGGGACATTCTCAACTGTATTTTAATAAAAACAATTGATAAAACACTGGTGTTTCTTACTCGAAATGATAACATATTTATGTTATTGCAAGTTCTTGCAAAAAAATTAACAATAACTCACTTTGGACGAAAAAGTTTTTATGTTTCTAGACCGTCAATAAATGATTCGATATCTATGTAAACCGTTACTATAGCAATAGACAATGATAAGACTGGATCTAGCACAGTAATTAGATCCATAAAGTACTTAATAAAATGGATTAGGCACACATTTCACTATTTGTTAGGGGAATTACCTAATTACCAAAATATCTATAAATACTTTACTTTTAATAACCAATGCTAAAAAGAATGTAATTAACATTCAAGTACTCCTTGGTTAATTGTCAACCCTAAAAACATTATCTATAGAAAAAATAAACCAGATTAGAATTAAAAATCCCGTAGGCATATCCACATATTGCTCTTGTAGAAATCATTACAACCCATTGGGTCCATATATAAACGAATTGGTTGTTTAAACTACGGGCGATGCTTAAAATAAATTCAGTCTGAATACGGGCTAAAACTGCCTGTTGCAAATATGTATGAAAATGTAAAATGTTGTGACATTATCTTCGAACGTAAAAGAATTTTGTAACTAGTACCTACGTGGCGTAATCGGATAATCTCGATAAGTAATCATAATTAATTAGTAATGACTGTTTTGATTAAAGGTTTTGATTTTCTTGAAACGTAATTTATTTTGGGTTTTGCCAGTGACAATGAAATGTGTATATGTTTACCGTGGTACTGAAAATTTGCCATCTATACTTTATAAAGAGGTACAATTTCTTTGTATGTATGGTGTAATCTTCGAAACTACTGATCTGATTCCGAAAATTCTTTCACTAACGGGAAGCTACGCTATCCCTATGCCGCGAGCAAAAGCTAGTATTTAATTATTCATATAATCGGATTTTTCTCTCACGTTATTGATTGCAATTTCATGTCGTAACAGACATAGTATTATTCCTAAACCCATCATTATTATGTAACCTTATTTTCTAATTAATCCTTATTCCACGAGAAAAACGCTGTTTTATTTAGAAAAGTGTACACATGAGCCAGTTACTTAAAAAGATTGACAATATGGTAATTTGCACAAATTGTACAGTCTGTCATTTCCAAAACTAACTTGAATATTGTAGACAGCCTTTGTCTAGAAAGAAAAAGTATGATCATTTTGAATTCTCAGTAGCGTCTTTATTATGACAATATTTTTAATTGTGGCGGTAATTGCGGTTCCAGTCCATTTGTTCTTACGTCAACACAAAAAGAATGCTAAAAACAACGTTAAGGCGATTACAAGAGCTAAACGTGAGTTTTATAATTACTAAAAGTATATAAGTCACTGCTATAAACAAGACCAGAACAATATATGATATTCTTCAGGATGTATGTTAGCATGATAGTGTTTTGAAAACAAAATACAATTAATTTGACTCGATAAAAAAAAATACGTACTTATCTCTAAAAATATCTTTCAAACAAAAAAAAAAACATACTAATATGCATGCGATCATTCTGATTTTTTGGCTAATAATAATTCTACAAACAATATATTAGCATTATACAGTGTTTTAGTTTTTTAGTCCAATCAATAGTTTTTTTGTAAATCGATCAAAACCACTCATTTCTCACTATTTGGCCCACAGTGACTGACGTAACAACCACTTTGTAGTGCAAGCTGATTAGAACTTAATTCTAACAGCATTTTTAACGAAGTTGAACCACCACTAATAGAGTTGCTAATTTAGCTCGTCTAATCGCCTTAATAACAAAGACCTGTCTATGCTGAATACCTTGTATTCTGCTTATACATCAACCAACGGACATCATGTAGTTTATCATCATGTTGTAGTGTGTGTTGTAGTTCCCGTTCCCGTAAGAGTACGAGGATAAAATACAACTATGTTAGTTATTAAAGACGTGGCTTTCTAACGGTAAAATATTTTTTTTAAATCTATTTTTCTCTATAAGGCGACTAGATGAGCTAAATTAACAACTCTATTTGTGGTGGTTCAAACTTCGTTTAAAATGCTGTTACAATAAAGTTCTAATCAGCTTGCACTACAAAGTGGTTGTTACGTCAGTCACTGCGGGCGAAATAGTGAGAAATTAGTGGTTTTGATCGATTTACAAAAAAACTATTGATTAGACTAAAAAACTAAAACACTATAATGCTAATATATTGTTTGTAAAATTAGATGATAAAAAATCTGAATGATCGCATGTATATTAGTATGTATTTTTATGGTTGAAAGAACTTTTTAGAGAAAAGTTCGTGATTTTTTTATCGAGTCAAATTAATTGTTGTTGATGTTTTCAAAACACTATCATACTAGCATATATTCTGAAGAATATAATATATTTTTTTCTGATTTTGTTTCTTGCAGTGAAACATATACTTTTAGTCATAAACTCGCGGTTACCTCATGTAATCGCCTTAAGATATGCCCCACGACATTCGTAGGCGTGAAATGAGTATAAGAATATTATTACCTATTTGAATCAGATTTTGTTAACAATTTCAAGGGTTTTAATTTTTTCCTTGGAACCCTAATTCTTTCGCTCAAACCGCCTTAGCCTTTTTCCGACTATGTTGGGGTCGGCTTCCAGTCTAACCGGATGCAGCTGAATACTAGCAGCTTACAAGGAGCGACTGCCTATCTGACCTCCACAACCCAGTGAATACTGGGTAATCTTTCGCTAATAAATATTCGAATATCTTTGGTACCGTTTATCTTATATATCTTAATATATATAAATCTCGTGTCACAATGTTTGTCCTCAATGGACTCCTAAACCACTTAACCGATTATAATAAAATTCGCACACCATGTGCAGTTCGATCCAACTTGAGAGATAGGATAGTTTAAATCTCAATTTACGCAGACGAAGTTGCGCGAGTCAGCTAGTCTTAATATATATAAATCTCGTGTCACAATGTTTGTCCTCAATGGACTCCTAAACCACTTAACCGATTATAATAAAATTCGCACACCATGTGCAGTTCGATTCAACTTGAGAGATAGGATAGTTTAATCTTAATATATATAAATCTCGTGTCACAATGTTTGTCCTCAATGGACTCCTAAACCACTTAACCGATTATAATAAAATTCGCACACCATGTGCAGTTCGATCCAACTTGAGAGATAGGATAGTTTAAATCTCAAATTATGAGACGCAGACGAAGTTGCGCGAGTCAGCTAGTACTTTTATATGTATTCAAAAAGAAGCAGTTTTTTGAAAATAGAAATAAACAACCGTTGACCTCAGTGGCAGTAATAATTTCATTAAACATTTTATCACTTCGTAGTAACTCTAAAATCGAAAATATTGAACGATAAAATGATAACCAGTATTAACCAGTGTAACTTCTTCAATGGCCTTTAATTTTCCTCGTGCATACTTTCAGTATAAATATCTAGACAATAAACTCCGATAACCTTCAGTCGACTGAAGGTCTGGCAATGTATTTTTAGCGACAGATATGCGTAAAGGCCAATGAATCAATTGTTTACATTCTGCGGGACTTTTACTAATCCTAGCGGCATTACTTCTGGAACTTTGATAAAAATTGTGTTTTTATCAATTTTCTAGGACACTTGACACCTTATTGTCGCCTTAAAACCGCCAGTGCTAATGACTAGCTGAATTTTTTTTTTGTATAGCAAGCATCTCGAAAAGTTGCAATACAATAAAATCGATAGTTCCTAACATTATGAATAAAGAAGTAAAGTCGTAAGTTTGAATATAACAGAACCTTCAGAACAATAGATCCGAATATCATTTTATTATTAACGAGTGACCCGCCCGGCTTCACACGGGAGTAATGTACTCGTAGATATAAACCTACCTCTTGAATCACTGTACAGGGTTACTGGTAATTCGACGTATTCCTTGTAGGACGTCATAGTAGAGTTAAAATGCAAGAAATTATGGCACCAAATGTTCTACCGAAATTAAGTGGTTTTTGAGTTAAGTCGATTTTTTTTTTAATAATCCCAGATTAAATCATTTAAAACCAATTTAAAAACGATTTACAGGGCGAATGTACTGAATTTAAAAAATAAAATAGTTGATTTTCCGAATACTTTTTATGAGATACACGCCTTCCTGTACTAAATCAAAAACGATTTTCACAATATAGTCCATGACTTTTCAGTAAGTTTTATAACATTTTAAATAGCTGATAAGACAAGGATATGTTTCTAGTAATTTGTACATCTGGCGTAGTATTAATTGTTTTCACTCTACAACATCTTTTTATTAAGGAATGGAAAAACTAACAAAAAAAATTGTTTCCTTAGTGATTTTTGCTAAAAGTTTAGGATTTATTTAACGTTTTATTATTAACAAAGGTCTGTTGTATCATCAGCTATGATAATAATCTTAATTTTAGTACATTCGCGCCGTAAATCGTTTTTAAATTGGCGTTAAATGATTGAATCTAGGTTAAAAAAAAAAACGAACTAACTCAAAAACCACTGAATTTCGGTAGAACATTTGGTGGCTTAATTTCTTGCATTATTTTTATTAAGTTATAATAAAAGAAATTAAGCCACTATGACGTCCTGCAAGGAATACGTCGAATTACTAGTAATCCTGTGTATTCCTGAAAACTACATTAAAATTCGTTGCGTAGTTTAAAAGATCTATAATAAGCGGTTAAAGAAAAAATCTTACAGTAAAAACTTATATTCAAAAATAAACTTGTCAAAAATTTTGAACTTTGACACCCAATCAAACTCAAACTCAAACTCAAATCATTTATTTCAATTAGACCATTACGGCACTTTTGAATGTCAAAAATACAAAACTAAATCAAAGCTACAGTCACAGTCACAAGGCATAACTTGAGAAAGTACTGTATTTGTAAGTGTGTAGTACTGTAGTACTGTAGTTACAATATCTCCGTAACTAGAAGGTTCCCAGCTATACCTAGGAACCTTCTAGAACCTGTAAAACAAAAAACAGATCGGATTGATGAGGAGAACAAGTACCTCTCGGATTCGTTAAGAGGTGTTTTACACCCTTAATAATATGATATAAGAAATATCGAAAATTTATTTCTATAAGTTACCTATACCGCGTACTTTATCGATGTGCTTTTGTCATTGTTTTAACAGTTAGCCTACTTTGTTTTCATTCATTACATTCATAAATCTAATCAAAATCTTATCAATAAAGAAAAACCCCAGTTCCAGATAAAGTTTACTCATGATCATTTTTATTGCTCAGTTTTATATCTTTATGCGTGCACTTGTAACTTTATAGGCGTATTTTTTCCTGGATTTTCCTTCAATAATTTAACCGCTAAAGTGTGAGCCCGATATTTTAATCTATAACAATTTCGATCCGAATCTAACACGATTTTAAGGTTCAATAAGCTAATAATAATTTCTTCCCTGCCGTGCAGGGTCCGTCCATTCCATTTGTTTTCTGCATACGTATTCTGAGCCCTTAACGTGCCGGCTGAAAACGCTGCACTTTTGTGCACATTTGCTTATCGCAATTGATGCGTTTATGATTTATTATGATTGAAATTGGTATCACATATTAGAAAAGTCGTAACTTTCTTGAACAAATAGGTCGGAAAAAGAAACTTTTTGAATTCGAAGCTAAAGCTCATTTAAATGCGCGAGTTACTTAAATCACGAACATGGCTGGCTTTTACTTGTGAAAACTTTTTTTTAACAGTTTTATTTTAGCTCAAAGAAAAAATGCAATCGAACGACAAAAAGGTACATTTATTGGTGTCATTAAAATATTGTTTTTCACACTGAGGGATAACCCACTTAGTTGCATTATTGTGTCTACAACCGGTATTGCTAATCACTTTTTATCAAACCGGCGGAAACAAAGAAAGTAACTTATTTTTATTAGTGGAGATTTTATCATTAACAATAATTAAATATCGATTTTATCGCTAACCCTTAGCTGTATTCGCATGAAATACATTTCTCTTTAAACAACAATAATTTCAGTAGATCAATAGTAATTTTTCTGCATTTAACAAAACAATGTATTTCATAAAAATTATCAATATTGTCGTAAATACATTAATTGGTAACTAATTACGTCCAATCAATCCATGTTCCGTGTTAAGATTGTATCGTTTGTCATTTATTTGATTAATTCAGCTTGGTATAGCATGACATATTCATTTCCTCTACAAATCAATGGGCCTTGATAAATATTGCCTCAGATCCTATTGTGAGTGTGACTGGTATAATCAGACTTATCGCCTCGTGCACGACCTCAGGCGATGCATCTAGCGACACCTTGCGTCAAGAGATACGCGACTGTCTCTTATTTCCTTCACGTGTCGATTTAATCCTGACTCATGCTAGACCGTGTCAGGTCCTAGCCGAGTATCGACCGTGCAATTTTGTATCGACACACTCACGCTTCCGAGCCTCTACCTGGCAAAAAATAATGGATTGTTCCATGACCCACATTCGACTCGAATTGGACCCGGCACGGTCTGGCGTGCGCCATCCTTTACATTGGTCAAGGACAGTGGCGACACACAGGAACAGTGACGAGTGACCAAAACCTATTGGCAAATACTGTGGACTCGCTACTGTCCGATAGGCTGACGCCACTGTCCTTACGCACTGTAAAGAAGCGGCTGTGGTGAAAGCACGTCCAACTAGGCGAGCTATGTCCGCAGTCGTCTCCTTGATGTGTCGGGCCATACGACTTGAATGTCGTGGCATGCAATAAGCAATGAGGAAAAAACAACTGAAAGATCATTTGTTTATTCCACAGCACAGCTACTGCGGCACAGCACGCGTGTTGCTTCAGCTTGTGGCCAAATGAGTAAGCGGTAATTGAGATCAGAAAGTTTGATATCTACCTACGTGGAGTCTTACAATCCGATGCCGATAAGATTAATTGGTTGAGACAAGTGCAATTATAAGGCGTTTTCAGCTATATGTACCTAAATACTTTGAGATAAAGCTTAGTTTATGGAGAACACTTTTTTATTGCAAGTTATTCTAACTGACCACCTCCATGAAGATTTGATGGATATTCGTGTTTTTACTCAGATTACTTAGATGTAATGCTGATTAAAATGCTGAAGTCATTCAGTGACGTAAGCTCTTGATGCTCTAATCGTCAGTTTGCCTTCAATATCAGCGTCATCATTTCAGATATAAAACCTTCGTAAGCCAGACTTGTCAAACAGCATATGAACATATTGATACCCACTGAATGTAGCACAGCTTGTTCCCAGTTAAATTTGCGCACAAATCTACGTTAATCCTCCGATTCAGCGGCTGTTACAGTTAATCTAGTAATCTGTCGGCCTGCTTGTGAATTTATGACGTGTGAGTCCCGAGTAGGCATCCGTACAAATACTGGTTAGTAGTACAAATAACCACGTTCACTGCAATGGTTTAATGCAACCGCCAATTAATTGTCTGTCAGTCATCGCTGCGAATGTCTGACATTCGAATTTCAATGTATTCGCGAGTACTGCCTTTGTTGGGAAATTTAATTAAGTTTTTTTTATCAATATTAATTAGTCGTTTTTTTGTGGCTGTAGCATCGTGTATACGGCTGTCAGAACGTCAGCTTAAATATCGTTCTCGTTTGGATTCACTAACTGAAATCTTAAAATTATTAACTACTACCAATAATGAACTATATTATTTTTTTACTACTAGCGAGATAATGTTTTGTGCTGCTGTAGCTACAAAACAAAAATGGTATATAATACAGTGACGTCTTAAAAAACGACTGAAAAGCCACCGCAATGCTGATAATATAACAACGCTAAAAGTATTACGGCCCGGCTATAACTATATATGGAAATTCACGTTATTCAGGAACTCAACATAATTCAGTTAAGCTATACTCTTATAATTTCATTAAATGTTCGCGAAATAGACAATAGCTTAACAATCACATCAGACCGATTCGGATGGGGTCAATAGAAAAAAAGGGGTGATAAAGGGGTTAGGTCCATAAGTATCGTTAGCACAAAATCCTCAAAACCCACTTACACTTCGCTCAATATCTGGGTGGTACATAACATTCCTCTGCGGTCTTCGGCGCGCAGCGCGGGCTGCGGTGGCAGTCACGAGGTTGCCCGACACCGGTCCCGGCTGCGACATGGTGCGCCGGCGGCCCTGGACGTCCTCGGAGCTGGAGCCGTTACTGACTGACACATTCTGGACCTGAGCGTAGAAAGAAAAGTTATAATAAACTTTTTTCTTGTGACGTAGCATTCGGGAGAACAGTAACAGTTGGATGAGAAATACCGAGAATCCAGTTGAATACCGTGTCATGCGAGAGGCCTTTGGCCCAACAGTGGACTAATGATGATGTTAGTATTTGTGGTGGCTGTTAACGGTATGCTTTCGATATTCGAATTAGCTCTCTAATGAAGCATGTGTGTCAAATGACAAACTATAATTTTCTATTTCAATTCGTATTTGTTTTATTGCCTGTTACTTAATACTTCTTATGTATACCCGGAATTGAACTTTAGGCAGCTGTTTAGCTTATTTCAATCATTATTAAACATGAGATTTTCACGAGAAAATATTCTGTATCTCTCCCAGATTACTAAGAAGGTTCCCATTAATGTGCGGAGACGAAATCTCTTTTGAGTTAAATGTAATTAAGCGTCAATCGGAAGGGTTCTTTGATGTATGGCTATCGGTTCAAGATGTATCTTTTTGACAAAGTAAATCTGTGTGTTTATCTTAGACAAGAAGAGGAAGGAGAATTACGAATATTGGTGTTAATTACCATAATAATACATCAATTGTCATTTATTTTTAAATAATTTAAAAGTTTTTTTATTGAATTGCGTTCTCACATAAAATGATTATGTCAATTTGAATTGGAAAATTAAACAGACGTAAGAAGTAATGGATTTTGGATGGCGCTTTCATGAATCGGCAACTGATTATAAGGCAATGCGTTCATGTAAGATAAATAGATAAGCATATCATAATTCATTTTTCGTTTCCATGTATCGGTGTTAAGTAACTACATCAGTTCACCATTGCTAACTGTGACGTAATGATACATTATTATAATAATTGATTTGATTAGAGATTCATTGTGGAAAAGTTTCTAATTAACTACGAGCTTATCAACTTTCATGCTTTGTTTTTAAGTGTTCGAGTCATGTAATTAAAACTGGCGCCACCTTTATGATAGCGGCTTTGTTTTTTTAATCAGTAGGTATAACTCACGTGATGTTTTCTAAATTCACTGGGTTTTAAGCATGATGACAGCATGGCACTGATTCTATAGGACTCTTAGTCACACACTACGCAAGATTTCAGCACTGGTTCCATAAATCAATAGTCCTATAACACTATTCAGGTTTATCGGCTCTTGATTGGATGGTGGTCCACTAGTTTAGACAATAGGGACTCGCGTTGAGGCATTGTGTATCAATATGTAACATGGTCCGGTAGCTGATAACTTTGCGATACATCTCGGCTGTGAGTAAGACGTTTATGAGCTGTCTTGGACGGCTGGACAAGTAATAGACAGACGTACATACTTCAGCATAAAAGCCGCCAATTCTCTCCGACAATGTTGTTAAGTAAAGATTTTCGCATTGTTATTGTAATTAGTGCTCTGCTCCATTTTGTTTTTAAACGCTTTGTTTAACAATGGGGTTTGACGAGTTGAAGTAACTCCAAACCCGAGATCTAAGCCTATTAAGATTTTTTAATTGTTTGTCTAAAACTTAGTCAAGGACAGGAAATAATAATATGTACTTTGTCAGCATTGTGACTTTAAATATTTTATGACTGATTCATTTTTGCGATGCAATATATTTTTGGCCGGGACTCAAAAATAAGAGTCAGCATATAAACTTACAAATAAACTTTTTTTAGAATCGCTATAATGATATTAACTGATTTTAAAAAGGATAAATTCGACAGTGTCTTTCTACCCTTTAGAATAATGTTTTGTCAGACACAGGTAGACAGGGTTTATTTTTTGCTTAAATTAGGTCTTAGGACCACCTCGTTGGTCCTGGGTTCGATTCACGGGTTGGACAAAGTGTTATTGGGTTTCTCAGTACCAGGTAGCAGACTTGAGTTTGTAATATGTTCAAAAATCAAAATCAAAATCATTTATTGCTTTAACCATAATGTGGTAAATGTTCGATCCCTATTGAATAAAACTTAAGTACAGATAGACCAATTAACCTTTTGCCTAACCCCTTGGAGATTACAGGCGTGATGTTATGTCCGAATTAGGTTTCATAATTAATTAATTAAATCTTGCTGTTGTTGGTAATGAGTTGTTTAAAAAAATAAACAAACAGGTTATGATTAGTGTATTTTTTTGAATACCTTAAAACGCTTTGGGAAAAAACATTGTGTTCAACACAGTGTTTATTTTTTTTCAATTTAAAATAAAATAAACAATTTAATACGCACCCCAGGATCGTCTCCGTTGCCAGCCTCCGAAGCATCCACTCCTTCATCTTCACCATATTGCTGAAGCGACGTTTCCGAGTGAAACTTCTTGTCTCCCAACTTCCCCCTATTAACAACTTCATCTAAATCTTCCTTTCTCGAAGCATTAGTGTCCGTCATCTTTCTATTTAATTTTAAAACTTATTGTCACTTTTTTAAAGTTTCTTTTTTTTAAACAAATAAATCACTCTCTGGACGACATGTTTGTTGACACTAAGCTTGTGCGATTTAGATTGCAAATGAATTAATAAAAATTCGATCGGTTTCCTATCCGTTATCAAGTAAAGACGTATCTATATTAAAGGTGTAATTATCGCGGTTGCTTTACGATCGACGCACACTTCCTCTTTGGGCTGTTTCGACGGAAAATAATGATAATTTCTATATTATTGTTTATAAGTAGTCATTAGTCCTTCATAGTTAATTTTGGGCGATTACAGATTTGTTTGCGTTGAAGTGATTTTATTGCACGATAACACACGATACATTTTACGCCTTCTAGAGTCTAACAGGATTTTATTGTATTTTTGACGTTTTTGACGTGATGCAGTAGTGTCCTTTTAGTTTATTGGTCAAAACCTATTTCCCTGGTGTTTCTGAGACGATGAAAGTGTAGCTAATTCTTTTTACCCGACTTCCAAAACTAGGAGGTTAACTATTCGTCTGAATGTTCTTTTTTCTTTTCTTTTATGTGTATGTTTAGCGATATCTTCACCAATTGTGAACCGATTTCAATGATTTCTTTTTTGTTTAGAAGAAAATAACTTCGCGGTGGTCCCGTTGTAATTTGGTCGAGATCTGATGCTAATCTTCAAGTATTTACAATGGAAATCTTCGAAAACAGACAGAAAATCGGTCGTGATTGCTGCAATCGCTTGGATGTGTATTGCATAATAATTAATCATGCCTGATTTTATCTACACTAATATTATAAAGAGGAAAACTTTGTTTGTTTGTTTGTTTGGTTGTAATGAATAGGCTTAAAAACTACTGGACCGTTTTTAAAAATTCTTCCACCATTCGAAAGCTACATTATCCACGAGTAACATAGGATATATTTTATCCCCGTAATCCCCCACGGGAACGGGAATACGCGTGTGAAACCGCGTGACGTCCGCTAGTTGGAAATAAAAAGGAACCTGACATACATATTAAACTATCAACATAAATACATGTATGTATTCAGTTTTGTATAGTTCCGATGTTTTTGCAAAAAAAAAACATGATGACTACGTTCTTACTTTTCTTATTCGTTTTTAATCGTTTTTGCACTTATTAGACACGCAATTATAGGATTATATCAACACATTGATTTCACGTGATATCTGTTGATAAAATCACAAATAATCGTCATAGGTCAATTACTTTTATGAACGTATTTTTTAACTGAACGGGGATTTGTTATATCAAAATTTATTATTCAGTACCTTGAGAATATGGATATTACCATGAGTAATTTAACCTACATTACTGATATGTGATTATTCATTCAGGTCACCAACTGGATAAAACCAGCCAAATGTAAGTCGCACTCGTGCACTATGGTTTGTATCATGAGAACTATGATAGACGGTTAAATATAACGTTGTATAGAGTATACCTATTATTTATGTGTTTGACGACCCGAATAGTAAGGCCGTGCGGTAGTGAGGCTGCCTTACGCTCTTAAGTTTCGAATTGCGGTAAAAGCAAATGTTTGTGAGATGAGCATGGACATATTTGTTTCCGATAAGTATGTATGTAGTATATCAACTATCTGGTGTCCACGACACAGGCCTCGTTGCTTAGTGAGGCACTACATGGCGCTGTGTGTAATGGCAAATAACAAACTATTATTATATTAGGTATTTTACAAGTTATGGTTAAATACACCGCTGTGTCAGACGGCGGGGTGGAACAGACACAAACCTGGCTTCCTTTTAATGTGTCGCCTTTGGGTCGGACACCTAAAAAAAATCAAGAAATACCCTTAAAACATAAATACTGCTTGCCCTAGATATACATTCGATTTAAACAGAACCCTGAGAATAAATATGATGAGAGTGGCTGCTTGATTTACGAACATTTTTCTTTTCCTGAGTCTTCCAAAGGGCAATGGAGAGGGCTATGCTCGGAGTTTCCTTGCGTGATCGAATCAGAAATGAAGACATCCGCAAGAGAACCAAGGTCACCGACGTAGCCCAAAGAATTGCTAAACCTAAGTGGTAGTGGGCAGGGCACATTGCTCGCGGAACGGATGGCCGATGGGGCCGAAAAGTTTTGGAGTGGCGACCGCGAACTGGAAGACGATGCGTTGGGAGACCTCCCACTAGGTGGACCGATGACCTGATGAAGGTTGCGGGAATCCGGTGGATGCGAGTCGCAAGGGACCGGTCAATGTGGCGACACTTGGGGGAGGCCTAAGTCCAGCAGTGGACGTCTTTCGGCTGAAATGATGATGATGATAATGAAGTCTTCCAATCCACAAAACAATAGGGAATATGCAAGAAATACAAAACTCTTTTTATTTATTAAAATACCTTGTATTGGCACTTAAAAACATTATGGTACACTTAAGGTACTTTAAGTTTCCAAAATATCACTTATTTTACAATTTATTGTTTTATACATATAGCATGTTTTTGGTAAACGTACTCTCAAAACACGTCTTCCTCGATAAGGGCGGTCAAAAAAAAACTTAATTTTGCAGTGTAGGTAAAGTTTCATTACGATTTTATTATTATATCGTTATCGCAATTTTTGGTTGACTAAATCACATACAATTAGTAATATTACTTTATAACACATTTGCTCGTAAAGGGTCTCTTATTTCACCAATTTCAATATCGTAATGTATCTCATTACGTACTTGTGCGGTAATGTAAAGTAAATCGCACGGTTCATCAGGATGCTCCGTCTAAAACGAACAGTACTTTTTTAAATCTCAGCAAAAAGTTTTTATATCAGAAAAGTGGACAACATTTTCTGAATATTTATATAAAATATACTTACTAAATAAACATTGAATTCTTAAATTTAAGTAGTTTTGACAATAAAATACAAACATTTATTTTTGTGCATTTTTATTTGCCTTAAAAAAAAGCGCTGAAACGCCCGCATCGCAAATTTGTGAACAAGTAAAAATTATTCCGCGTGCATTTTCTTTTCGCTGTATTGTTTTATTTATTTCCCCGCAAATATGCCGCATGAAAAAAGTTTTCAGCCGGCGTGCTATAACTTTATTTTATTTTTTTCTGACCTGACCTAACCTCCCAATCCTACTCCCACCGCCGATGCGTGTATAATCATTGCATGTTTGATTATAATTTTTAACAACAACCTATATAAACAAAGACAGCATAACTATAATTGCCTAAAACCAAAAATATAAAAATAAATAATCATATTCATTCATTTATTAATTTTGTGAACATAGGGTAAATAATACAGATGTTATATAAATAAATGTTGGTCCATACTATGTCCCGCCAGAAGGCATACAAAATATTGCAGTTAATCAAATGTCAATGATAAAAAAAAAGTTAAAAACCAAGTAGTAAATGTCAAAACTTCATGCCCAAACACTAAACGCTAGTAGTAAAATGTCAAAAAAAACTACAAAAATAAAAAATAGACGGCACGTATTTAACAAGTATTCCTTAATCAGTGACAATCACAATCAGTCAAACATATTATTAGATGCAAGATACAATACATTATGTTAATAGAAACTATAGTCAATCTTAAGGGAACAACGATTCAAATCTTAATGACAAACTAAAATAATATTATATTATTTTAGTTTGTCATTAAGATATTCATTAACAGAATAATACACCCTGTCATTCAAAAAATTGAAAAGCTTGCGTTTAAACTCCTTCATGTTGTTGCTTGATACAATTTGATCAGGTAATTTGTTATATAGCTTTGGAGCCATTGCATAAATACTATTGTAGAGGAATTTAGTTTTTGTGAATAACGGGTACAGCTTTCTTGAGCGCCGTTGACTTTCGACGGATTTAAATAAATACATGTTGTTTTTTACAAAGATACAAGCTTCATAGATGTAGAAAGATGGTACAGGCAATATTTTCAGGTTTCGGAAATGTGGCTTGCATGAATCTGTTCGTTTTATTCTACATATCGCTCTAATACACTTTTTCTGTGCTATCAAAACCTCCTCTACCTTTGTCGCATTACCCCAGAAAATAAGGCCATATCGCACAGCAGAGGCGACATAACCATGATAGGCTGCTAGGAGCGCTGTGTTATTCGCAATTTTGCCTAGCATATATAAAGCATACGAAAACTTACTGAGCTTCCCACATACATTTTCAATTTGTGTCCTCCATGACATACCTATCGCTATCAATATATAGTCCAAGAAATTTTGTTTCAGTAGTTTCATGTATTTGGTCACCTTTGTAGTTTACCCGAAGATCTGGGAGTTGGTTCTGGCTAATTTTAAAAGTCATAAATTTAGTTTTAGATAGGTTTATTTTGAGACAATTAGCGTTCAACCAGTCAACAATCGCAACAAGACTATTGTTAATGTCTGCTTCAATTTCTTTGGTATTACCCGTATTATATATTACCGTGCTGTCGTCGGCAAATAAGGACATTTGATGAATAATCACTTGGGGTAGGTCGTTAATGTAGCAAATGAACAGCAAGGGTCCCATCACAGAACCCTGTGGAACACCGTAACGGAGAACTCTAGAGCGAGACGAGTGTACTACTTCAGTTTTTGACTTATCTGTGTAATTTGTTTTCTATCCTCCAAATAAGATTGTATAAGTTTAAGCACGTTACCTCTAATGCCGTATCCATTTAGCTTACTCAGTAGTACCTTATGGTCCACGCAATCAAAGGCTCTGGTCATATCCATATACATTGCCATTACTGGTTTCCTATTGTCCATATTGTGATGTACTTTTTCAAGGAAGTTGTATATGGCCATATTAACAGTTTTTCTCTTCCTAAAACCCATTTGTTCCTTACAAAAAATGTTATGTTTTTCAAAGTAATTGTAAATCTTAATATATATAAATCTCGTGTCACAATGTTTGTCCTCAATGGACTCCTAAGCCACTTAACCGATTATAATAAAATTCGCACACCATGTGCAGTTCGATCCAACTTGAGAGATAGGATAGTTCAAATCTCAATTTACGCAGATGAAATTGCGCGAGTCAGCTAGTACCATTATAAAGAACTTTCTCAAAAATCTTCGAGAAAATCGGTATTAGAGCTAATTGTCTGTAATTATTCAAAATGGTTTTGTCATCGATCAAATTGTTATGCTTGTTTGCTGACCCCTAAACTAAACTATAAGGTCTGTCTTACTATGAGCGTTAGCTATCTACTTTAGGTTCTTTAAAAGGAAATTGAAATGCTTTCGATTCCTAGATTTTAAGTCTAGCATAAATTAAAAGGTGAACTTTCGCGACCTTTGAAGCAATTACTAATATCCTAAAAAGTAAGTAAGTTTTATCTAAGTTGCATTTAATCCAAACGTATGTGTCTGACAGCATAATAGGTACATAATACACATAATTTCATACTATTTATGATCGCATGATTATTTAGGGAGAATTCACCTTACAGTTAAAAGTGCACTCATAAAATTAATCCATTTATTTATTTATCAACAAAAATTGATAACCTTCCTGTAGATAAATGTTTAAAGCACATGTGATGCCAAATGTGACTAAAGAAATAATGTTTGGTGGGGTACCTACTATCAGTTTATATGGTGCATATAGATTGCAGACATGTGGCATGCGTGCGACCATTTACTTTCAGTTATTTGAATGAATATCATAATTTTAAAAATAGTAATGTCATAACACTCATCACTTTTTGGGATTAAGGCCCGGGGAAATCATCAAATGACTTCTCCCACTCTGGGCGGAGCGGGAGGGAGTGTCAGACTACTGACTAAAACCCATCCATGTTCCTTCCTCGCCCTTTATGTTCCGGGGCCGCGGTATCTCTTTCGAACGGGCCTTCAACCCCGGCAGGCTTCGGCCCTTGCGGGCCCCTCCCCTTATGCTGACATCTCTTTGAGGCGTGCGTGGAACACGAACGCGCCGTCGACACGGCCTGTCGTCGTCGTTTGACGGACGGACGGCTAGCTAGCCTATAGCCAACCGTCCACAGGCCCGCATCTACGGTGGCCGGTAGCCACCACGTGGCCGGTAGCCACCACGTGGCCCCCGACGCCCGGTGCGTCTCCCGCGGCGGCCGGGAAGAGAGGCTCTCTCCCTCTCTCGTTCCGCGACCTCCTTCGCTAGCATGACTGCTTCGCAGAAGGAGGTGACGGCTTCCCATTCCGTCTCACTCCGGACCATGGATTGAACCAGGGCCGGACGCGAGAGATCACCGCTACGAGGACACGGCGGTGCTCCGCCCACGCAGGGCAGACTTCCACCGTGTGCTCCACCGTGTCCTCCGGTCGATCCTCGCAGTGGAGACACCCGGGCGTTTCCTCCCGCCCGATTTGTGCAGGTACCTCTCGAAACATTCGTGTCCGGTGAGGACCTGCGTCAGGCGGAAGGTGAGGACGCCGTGGCGCCTCTCCAGCCACTCCTCAAAGAGGGGACTTACCGCCACTATCGCCCGGATTCCCCCTCAAAGCGGTGTTAAGCGGAGCTGTAAGAAGCGGAGAGGAGAGATGTGCAAAGCAGCACACCACGCCGCATACAGGACACCGCTTACCGTTCACCGGACACCATTAACCGTTCACACACGCCGCTCACCGCACGCCGCGCACTGTTCACCGCACGCCGCTCACCGCTCACCGTTCACGCACGCCGTTAACCGCACGCCGTTCACGTCTCTGGATTTCAGGACTTCAAGTCTCAACCGTTTCCAATAAAGCTGAGCGAAAACGAGAATTGTAAAAATTACGAAATTTTATTGGTGGTTTATAATACATCTTTTATCTCGTCTCTACTCCGCTTGGGGGACTCCAGCCCAAAGATTTATAAGCATAACTATCATTCAGAAAAAATACACTGCTCAAAAGTTACGTTTAATTCAAAACATAATTTAACCAATCACACGTCAAGTAAATCAAGAATTAAAACATACTTAAGTAGCAAACATCCTCGATGATCATGTGTCCATGAGTCTGCTGAGGACTTCCTTCAGTTCCAAAGAGAACTGTGACACTGGGAGGGCAAGCTCAGGAGTAGACGTAGTCGAAGCACCCTTGTCCTTGAGAATGTAGTCCGATGGCACAACGAATAGCGACTTCTTTTCGCTAGCATCACCTATTTTCTTCAGGAACGGAGGCATGTGCATGTGTGGATGATTTGCCAGCCACTGCTGGAATGCCTTTGTTGACCTGGACATATTTAGGAAGAATAAGAACTAGCCAAGCCTTGTTAAGACGTACTGCTAAGCGACGTGATAGACAATAATAAAGATCTGTATTATTGTGATGATTTCCCTATCTCTTAATGACATAGACGATGAAGGCCAACGGATCGGTTGAAGTTGAATAAATTAGAGAATTGACGCCATGGAAAGACGTCTCATCAATTAGCATAACCTATTGTAGTCTTCTGCAAGTCATAGGATGTTTCCCCTGTTGCATCACGAGGAATCGACACCCGGTTATCTTTTTACTGGATTCGTCTGTCCTAGTTGAATGTCCTCATCCGTCCAAAGAGATGGAAGGCGTCCCAAGTTTCTTACGTTCAATTACGATCTCCACTACAGGATTGGCAATCGAATTCGAAGGCCATCGATCTTACTGATGTTCCTGTAAAAAAAGAATGAGTGATTTAAACACTCACGTGAGATGTTGTATGTCCTCCCAGACGTAAGACATGCTGCGTAGATCTTCTGGAATCTCGACACCACGCCACTGCTTGTACGTGTTGTTCTTAGGAGGTATGTGCTTCAACTTGTGAGGCAGGCTAGTACCGAATGCCGTTTCATGTGCTGGACTGGTCTCCGCTTTGATGTCGTAACCTACTAGACGCTTAAGCGCCTTGATACACGAAGCCTGGAACATAACATAGAAAACGCAGTAAATTAAACCCTGTTAGATATCTGGTCCACCTACCGTCTTTGTATCGTGAAACATGGCCAGCCCATTGCCATTTCAGTTTCAGGGCTTGGTTAAGGGCATCAGTTACTTTAGTTTTTAGTCTAAAACTTCGCTTCTGACTTTCTGCTAAAACTACACAGTGGAAAGGGCCAGATGGAAAAAGAAGAGTAGGCAGGCCAAAGAGAAGGTGGCCTGACGATTTAATACTTGTAGATACAGCAGGGAACGATTGGCGGAATATTGCAAAAGAGAGGGAAAAATGGAAGAAACTGGAGGAGGCCTTCACCCGTGGAGGCGCCCATACCCCGGAGACATACTAACTTAGATTATAAGAAAAATAAAGCTACTAACAAAGTAACTAAGTATTGTAAACATTCAAAACGTAATTTTAAGGGTAATGGGAAATAAAGGCTTTTTATTTTTATTTTATTTATTAGATATCTGGTAAGTTCAGTGGTGCATAAGGGAGTAGAGAGTGGTGCATGAGGGAGTAGAGAGTGGTGCATCAGTCATCCCCCGTTGATAAAAGTGGACCGTCCGACCAGATGGGAGATTTGTGGTGGGCTACTGCCCGAAGGTTGTTGTTGAGTTCTTGTATACTGTGTATTTGGTATACGGTAACCAACACTTTAAGGGCATGTTAAATACTCATCTCTATCGACAAGTACACATTTATTAAAACTCCTGACCCTACACTCCGCGAATGAAAACAATCTTGTTTTTTTAATCAGCTGATTTAAGCTTTGTGGAGTTGTGGGGGATCTATGTCCTGGTGCAGGGTACATTCAAATAGTTCTCTATAAACGTGTACTTCTCGATACAAATGAGTATTAACATATCGGTAACCGTAAACCAAACACACAACAAACGAGCTTGATTTTAAACAACACAGAATGCGAGTGAATACTTAAATAACTCGACATTCTAAAACTGAAAGAACGCATTATATGCTAAGAATTAGTATGCAAACTACTAAGTGAAAATCACAAAAAAAGAAAAGTAAAGGAAACATTTTTCAATGTATTTTTTTTGTTATTCTTTTTTCACTCTCGATAAAAATGAATTTACTAGTCAATTAAAAGTTAAAATGAAACTCTCGACCTCGAGATAATTATATTGTATAAGTGAAGTGACAACATCAGCCACATCCACTCAAGCGACATCTGGTGAGCTAAAGATTATTTTCCCTCATTACAAACTAAATTGTAATATTTTGTAAAGTTTAAAATACTCACCCTTTGTACGCCAGTATTGACAGCAATACTCTTTAATACACAAGGTATTATCTGGGGATCCAACATAAGCCCGCGTGATGAATGCTCGTCGAACCAAACCTGAAAGATGAACATTATTTTTAAATAATCACTATGGATATTTTTCGAGAGGATTCAATAATATTAGAAAAAACATCATCATCTGCCTAGACTTTTCAACTGTGTTGGGTTCCCGGCATCCAGTCTAACCCGATGCAGCTGAATACCAGCCTTCTTCCATGCAGAGACTGCCTATCCGAACTCCACAATCCAGTTAGTACTGGGAAATACGATACCCCTTGGTAAGACTGGTTGTCATACTTTAGAGCCATTGACTAATTATAACGACTGTCAAAGATCTATAATTGATAGCCGGGAGGACCAACGGCTTAACGTGTTTTCTGAGGCACGGAGTAAAATCCATATATAATGGATGATAACCCATCCTCAGACCAACTAAAGAAAGCGAGGCTTAACCTGAACATCGACCCGAGCGGCTGTTATTATTTAGCCACGAGCTACTATGTATGTTATAAAGGGTGTAAAACACCTCTTAACGAAGCCGAAACGCACTTATTGTCCCCGTCATTGCGATAATTTTTTTGTTCTACACCATACTTTCTAGTTACGGAGATATTGGGGTCAAAGAGCTAACTTTTTGACAAGTTTTTTTTTAATACAAGTTTTTATAGTGAGATTTTTACTTTAAATACCTCCACGAACTCTGTACTATCCAATCCATCCATCAGCACAATTTTTTGAGTGAGTAACATTGAGTTATACCACAAAACATGAACATGATTTTCACCCCAAAAAAAGCAATATTTTTGCGTAAAGTTACTTAGTTTGATGTACGGCTTCGTGATGAGGTGGTTTACACCCTGTATAATAATATCCGTGAAAGATATACATAATAGAAGTTACCTGGAACAATGCTTCAATGTCTTCAGGGCTCTTGATTTCACTTTTGAATTCCACATTACCTAGACCAACCCACCAATCGTAGAATTCGTGAGATATCTGAAAATGAACGCAAAAGAAATGTATCGGAATGAGAACTGCTTCATTGTGGACAAAAGGGCATATTGTAAATTAATACAATCTATAAATGTTGTGATTTAACTTAAATGTTGTAGTTGAGTTGGTTTAGGTCCGTGTTCACCGAAAAGATAACAGTCTGATTATTTAAAAACAGCTGTCACTGTGACATTTTTCCCATACAAAAAAGTGTTTTAAACAGCTGTTTTTAGATAATCAGACTGTCATATTTTTGGTGAACATGCACCTTAGTAGTCGACAGCAGTTTGGCGGAGCATGAGGTCCTGGTATCGGTTCCCTAGGTCGAGCAATTCTTATTGGGTTTTTCCATTACAATTCTCTCTTCCATACAATTAACCCCTATTAAAGGGATTTAAATACAATTACCCCATAATATATAATTAACTGCCAGCGAAGGGGTGGACTATAAAGAAATGTCGGTGCACTATAAAGAAATGTGGGTGGACTATAAAGAAATGTGGGTGCACTATAAAGAAATGTGGGTGCACTACAAAGAAATGTGGGTGGACTATAAAGAAATGTCGGTGCACTATAAAGAAATGTCGGTGCACTATAAAGAAATGTGGGTGCACTATAAAGAAATGTGGGTGGACTATAAAGAAATGTGGGTGGACTATAAAGAAATGTGGGTGCACTATAAAGAAATGTGGGTGCACTATAAAACTACAACTCTGCCAACCCCTTCGGCGATAACAGGCGTTAAATTATGTTATATCCAACGGCTATGAAGGGTAAGCATTATCCTGCCGAGAAGTCATTTGATGATTTCCCATCCTAAAAAAAAAAAAAAAAAAAAAAAAAAAAAAAAAAAAAAAAAAAAAAAAAGGGTAAGCATTATAGCACATAGGCTAGTTTCCACCATCAATTATTAGATAATCAGACCGTTATCTTTTCGGTGAACATAGACCTTACTGTATTACGGTTACAGCACACATAACAACTCATCACCGTATTAACTTGAACCATTGAGTATTATTTGTATGAAACTCCCTACTGCAACGCACACTAATCGGAATCGTTACTAATCACCTCGCCTCAGGGCAAGCTCACAACAGTGACGATCCTTTTCCGAATATAATGCTATTTGTGCTATTTCCTTGAGGTTCCATCAAATACGTCATTCAAGAAAAAAACGTGATGAGATTACCTTCTTCGTCAAAATTTCTGCTTTCTTACTAAATTCGTCGGAAGCTGATACTTCAAAGGTCTTTTGTTTGTATTTTGAATTCCACTTGATCATGTCTGTTTCGGATTTATTGCAGTATAGCATATCGAAGAACGGATTTTGGTGTGGTTTGCTGGGCCTGCAATACGAACAAGTTACATTAAAAATTAAAAAATCCCCGACACTTAGGGTCATAATTTCAAGGTATATTTTTTTGGACGAAGTGTACATTATTCTATAAGTCAAGCCCTTTAATTTGAAACCCATAGTGAGGGAGTTGTAAAAAAAAAAGTAATTGGCCATTTAGTGGTGGTGGCCATCTTGGATTTAAAATGTATTACAGCGTTGAATATTCTACTAGTCAAGTCCTTTCATTTGATACCCATATAAATTGAGTTTTTTAATAAAAATGTAATCCGCCATTACGTGGCGGCGGCCATCTTAGACACCAAACATAGCTAAGAACACTCCCGACTAATTCACCTTTCAAACAAAAAAAAACAATATCAAAATCAGTTTATCCGTTCGGCAGCTACGATGCTACAGACAGATACACATATACACACAGACACGTCAAACTTATAACACCCCGTCGTTTTGCGTCGGGATTAATGAATAAGAAGGGGCACGTAAAAACTGATAGCGTTACGGTTTGTCTGAAAAGCTTTCCTGGATATTGCAGGTTCCCGAGGGCTAATTATGCGTTATAAGATCATTAGCATGGATGTTGACACCAGCTTACCACCACAGTTGCATCGCGTACATAGTGGACTCAATGTATGATGAAGAATATCATAAATACACACGGTGTGAGGGAATGCCTACTGAATGCATAGTAAAATCAAGTATGAAGTACATGATCTAGGCCCAAAAACGTTGGAATTTCTCGTCGGTTGCTGTTAAAAGATCAAAATGGTTTAGACGATCACTACACTCGATCTTAACCCGTGTGCGCGTGTATCCGCATTGAAAAATGCACACAAATACAGGATCGCAGCGAATTTGCCTAAGCTCCAGCGAGTGAAAAGCATAATGCGGAGTCTTAAGACCATTTAGTACTCTCACCGTGGGTAGTGTATACTAACTGTATGAGTATACCAAAAATATAGTAAATTATAGTATACCATCATCATTCTTCATTTTCCTTTCCCTCACTCCAATTTGTTTGAAGTCGGCCCAACATGTTTCTTTTTTACATACTTCTCTATTACCCTATTACGGGTTCCCTACGTGAATTCGAATGACCCGAGGTCGAATAAAACTTGCTTGAAAACTTTTACTCGATAGTACTTAAAATCGATAAATTATGAGCTCGACAGTTCAATACCTCGATGCATCAAAATTTCGAATAACTATAAGCTCGAATCATCGGCAGCGCGAAGGCTCATTATTCGATGCATCATAATCTCGAAACATCATTTCTCGACCGACCATCTAATCGATTTACAGAATAGTTATAATTTTCATTTGAGTACCTACAATACAGGGTGATTGTGTCTGGATCCGCCATAGCAAATACGCGTATATAGGGGTGACTGGTAATTAGTTTACGACATTTTTTTTATTATTTGTATATTTTTTTTCGTGATTTCATGTTTGGTCCCATAGTAAAAGTTATTTGTTATCATCAGCACAATCATGTGTTTAAGTATCGTACACTAATTACCAGTCAACCTATAGTAGAGGAAGTCATTTACTAATAATTCGACCCAGTTTTTGCTGTCTTCTTCTACTCTTATAGCTATAAAGGGTGTACAACACCTCTTCACGACGCCGAAAGGCACTTGTTCTCCCCATCATTGCGATCATTTACAAGTTTTTCTTAAATACAAGTTTTTTTGTAAGAATTTGACTTTTAACACCTCCACGACTCCCGTACTATTCAATCCATCCATCATCAGCACAATGTTTTAAGTGCGTTACATTGAGTTCTACCACAAAACTTGCTTTACAACCTCAAAAAAAAAGTTGTTTCCCAGCAATATTTTTTGCGTAAAGTTACTTTGTTTGATGTACAGAATGCTTGGTTAACGGCTTTGTGATGAGGTGGTTTATACCTTATATACATTCATTACCACAGGATCTATTGTCACTAGGAAGCTGTGGTAAAAGTACAAACAGCAATTAGTCAGTTGTATGAATGGACCAAAAAGCAGAGGATAAAGTTGAATTGTTGTATGAATTGAATGGCGCTGATCCATGCGTCATGTTCGTGAACGGGCGCTGTCAGTCGGGACTGGTCATCTCTTAGCTGCCATGGATCATTTGAATTGCTTTATTTTATAAATTGTTGATTTATTTCTTTTTTTACTCTGGACGCTCTTATTGTGCACGTCTTTCTACATCGTTCTCACATATATGTATAATCTCAACATGAAAGATGTAACCAAGATTTTGTAACAACATTTTTGATTGAAAAGAGTGTCCATGGAGTTTCTTGCCCGTTCTTCTCCATAGAGATCTACGCTAGGGAATGGGCAACTACAGTACATTCTCAAGTTATTATGCCTTGTGTCTGTGACTGTAGCCATTTTTGTTTCGTTTTATCGACATTCAAAAGTGCCGTAATGGTCTAGTTGAAATAAATGATTTGAGTTTGAGTTTGTACATTAATTCTGAAACCGGGCACGCGCGCCCCGAAACCGGCACTCACCCCGATAACTAACATAAGTATGGACAGTTTGACAGACGCGGCGCGGCGGAACATCTTGTAGTTGTCTTAACATTTAATAGGTACCTATATTTTTTTCATCTTGTTTTTTCTTATGATTTACCCATTTCAATTTTTTTACTTAGGTAAATATTTACAAATGTTCATGATTAATTTTTTCATCATATTTAACACAGTGGGCGAGGATTGCAAATGCGCACTAGCTTATAACTAAAGGAAGTAAGCGACAAAATGCTTTTTGTTATTTAATTTTGTTCAAAACGATAACCTGAGAAATTTTATACCTATACAATTTTAAAGAGTATGTTGGCATCTACGAAGAAACTTCAAGGACTTAAATCGGTCCTGTTTGCCCATAAGATGTAAATCTCTTTTTTAAAAGAAGTATGTTTGATATTTTTTTTCTGTTACAAAAGTTCCTAATCATGTTTTGAAAACTAACAAAATAAGGTTTAGATCATGAATTATCAGGTCACCAGCAGTTCCATTCGTTTTGTGATTTCTGAGAAAAATTGAAATCATTGACTCCAAAGTTTCCAATTCATCCTCTTAACATTAGACGTTGTAGAAGCCACCTACCTGAATAGCTGACTACTCGCTAGTACATCCAAGTCATCTTCACTGGTAGCTTCGGAATCTTCCTGAGAGATTGACGATTGTTCAATAGTTGAATGGGAATTGGAGGAAGACTTCTGCATTAACATTGATAAATGTCTGGAGAAAGATCTGGACAGAATTTTTGACACAGACTTTGGCACGTTCGCCAACGCTTTGCTTGATGTCTTTTTCTCTTCTGGTGTAATGGTACCCTCAGTCCAATCAGATTCCTCTTCACCCTTTTCTTCATCTTCATCTAATACCTCGAAATCCGTGAAAATGGATGGCCCAGGTTTTAATGCCACCTGAGAACACATTATTATGTATAAATAAATACCAAATTATAAGTACAACAAGATTTACAAAAGGAGGGGTTCAAAGTGTACTATACGATATTCAGAAAACTTGATCACTAACCAACGTCGTTGATGTGGTTGAGTATGGATGTATATTTGTTACTGTTTCACGCAAAAACTACTGAATGTATTTGGATTAAATTTAGCACAACGATAGTTTATATCCTGGAAGTAGGATATATATTTATCCCTGTAGTACAATCCTATGGGACAGTTAATAAACTTCACGCGGGCGAACCAGCTGGCAGAATCTAGTGAATAATATAATTATGCCTATGTGTGCTAGTTATATAGTAATATAAGCTTACTCGGCATGTTGATACGGGATGTTGATCATCGGAAGGAGCTACGAGTGAATACTGGTCTCCGGGCGCATACTCGCTTGTTGCCGTGTTTAGGTCAAAAATCTTGGCAATGCGTTGGAAAATGACTGGGCCCACCAACTCACGTACAGTTGAACTATTTGAGTCCCAGAACTGAAAAAATAATAATGTAGTGTACCTATCTACGTGCAAGATTAGAGCCATATCGAAAACAAAAAAAGATTAAAAAATGCGATACTGCACAAGTTGCTGTGTAAGTACGACGAGGTTTTGTTTAAAACTTTATTCTCACGGTTAACTCGGGTTAGTTTAGTACTCGTTGGTACCTAACTTCCGTCAGGAAAAACAAAGGTTGGAACTACTTGAATGTTTTTCACACCAAAAAAGTCTAAATGCACCAGTGTATCTAATTCAGGAAGGTGCTTTTTAAATTTGCATTTGTATATTGAAGAGAGGATTAAAAGGTAGGTACCAGAAACTCAGAAAAAAACATTATGAAAGAGGCTAGTCTCTAGCGTAATGATCAGCCAGCCTATTTCCCATTTTATAAACAGCTTTAAGTTTCTTGGTACGTTGGTAAGGTACTAGAGGGCTGCAACGTCCAGTTTTGTGCTAATTTACACATCATAGGTATTCTTATCCAATAGCCGAATCGTTGGTAATAACGTTAGGAAGCCAGGCTAAGTAGCTACTATCATTCTCAATAAAATAGATATTTGCTTTATCACCTTTTCATCCTTGTAGGACATCTCCAAGTCTTTGATAACATTCTTCCAGTGTACTTTAACGCTAGCTAAATTTTTTTCATAAGGAGACGGTGTTATAACCTTTAAGTGTCGTGGTTTGTCCCACTTTTTCACAAGGGGTCGCTTCCCGCAGGGCATGGTGAATATTCCCTGGGTTGTAAAATACTAAGACCACGGGAATAGAGATGGGAATAAATGATAGGAAATGTTAGACACAAAGTGTAAATTACTTAGATAAAATCACAGAGAAATACAAAATATTCTTTTTTAATGTCAATTACAGCAACGTGACGTTGCCAGAATAGGAACTTCTTTGTTTTCATTACAAACATGAATTTTCACATAAATTATAATTAATTATTCTTATCAGATATTAAATGAAATCTAGTTTAACATTTACGGAAAGGATTGCAAAATAATAGTGTGCCTTAAAGATTTTTTAAACAACGCCATCTACATTTACTTTTCAATATTACATGGATCGCTTGAATACGACATACCAAGAGAAAATCGGTGACGGAAAACAACAACAGGCACACAAGACAGACGTTCACGTAACATGAAACTCTAACAGTTTTAAGTAGTAAACACAGATGGCGCTTTACGCTCATTTCTTAAATAAATTGGAAAAAAATAATACAGAGTATAGTGTTCTAATTCTATAAAATTATACACGAAAAGGAAAATGAGTTTTCAACAAATTAAAAAAAACTTATTTACTTTTTACCTAGGCGTTCAGCGTCTTCAAATGTATCTGGCACCCTCTGACCAAGGGTTTCAGGTTGTGTGAGGACTAAGAAAGCAGATATAATTGCCGTACTTGCAAACATAATGGACGGTATACCCGACCAGTAAACCATTAATGCTGGAGTTAATGGCGCTACAACAGACCCAATTCGCCCTAACATTGAAGAAAAACCTAAAAATGAATGCCTATACCTGGTAGGATATAGTTCTGCTGTATATAAATATACAGACGTCATGACTAGACCAATACAGTACTTTCCTATAAGATACAATATTAATGATACGGTGTACATATGTTTAGGGACAAAAGCAAAAGCTAAACAACAAATTCCACAGACCATGAAACCACAAAATAATGTCACTCTTCTACCTACTCTATCTAACACTAAAACAGCTGTCCAAAATCCAGGTATCTCGATAGCAGCAATCGCTATATAATTTAAATACATGTTTCCCGTTAAACTAACAGAGTTGATTGACAAGCCGTAGTAGATGAATGTGTTGGTCATCCACAAGATTGGTGTCGTGCAACATCTCCGCAGTAAAACAGGGGACTTAATTACTCTATAAAAAAGATTTTCTTCGTTGGCCTGTTTATTTTCTTGCATTTGGTTGTGTATTGCTGTTAACAGAAAGTCCATGTTCTTGGCAGAGATTTGTTTTCCATTCAATCGAGAAGCATATTCTAGGCTAGCCTTCCCTTCTGCCTGCTTATTCTTACTGAGCAACCAGCGGAAACTTTCAGATAATATCCAGTAGTAAGATATTATGAGAAATACTGGTACGTATAGCACTAGTGTGAGAGTCCTCCACGGGCGCACAGCGAGCGCAAGGAGTCCTAAAACAACCTGTCCGAGCGCGAACATGCTAGATATGATGGCGCTCGTTCTCACTCGATACTGTGGTCCCACAACTTCAGCAGCTAGTATATAAGCAGCGCTGAAAGCGCCGCCACCGATTGCTGTTTGCATGAATTGTAACGCTGAGTACATCGCGAAATTCACTGAGAACGCACGAATTACTCCCACTAAGGCCACATTGAACGAAAAGAAAACGATAGATACTCTTCTGCCCAGTCGATCAGAAATGAACCCTGCGAGCACGAGGGCTACCATTCCTCCTGCACTGTTTAACGTCCCGGGCAGGGCTCTCAGCCATTCTTGACATTCTATATTGAAATCATACACCAATGTGTTTGTTCTCTCGTGTACGTAGCTGTCGCATGGCACGATGATATCTCTGTCGAATAAGCTGGCAGGACAAAGTCCGTCGGGTGAGATCACACTACTGTTCGCATTGACGTATCGGTTACAGTTATCAAACCCGGATGCGGTGGCGGGCACGGCGTAGGATATCCAGTCCGGTGAATATTCTGGATTTGCTCCGTCACACTCTGGCACCGCACATCGAGTAGGAAGGTTGCCCGCAGTAAATATGTAATCTCCTGCCATAAACGCACACATGAGCGCAGGAAACGACAGCAGACCAATAGTCAAACACTGAAATTTTCCGAACTGTCCCACTTCACGATACAACACTGAGTCGAACTCTGCGTTAGACTCACGTTCACTCGCTTCTTTGTCCATATTGACAGATTACTAATGCATTTGAAAGATTCGTCAATATGGTAATCTCAGACTTCTTACTGTTTTATATAGGGCATGATATGATCGTTATCAAAAGAGCAAATAAACGTTATCTACTATCTAGCATTGAATCCCACGTTTAGACACACAATGAAAACTATGTATTTCAGTTATCTTAAGTAGGTATTATTATAATGAAGTATTATCACACCTGATGCAGTGAAATAATTTTAGGCAATTTTCATAAAACAAGGTATGTGCTTATTTTGAACTGTAAGTAGGAAGGTATTTTTTAATGTATTCGAATAGAATTCTCGTCATACATAATTCCAGATATTTTACAACCTTATTTTCCAAATGTACTCGTAGAATCTGTAGGATTGATTAATTAGCTTAAATTATGTTCTTTGTTTCCCTACTTTTTGTTGTCTAGACTTTTGAATGTTATCTTCCACATTTTTTTTTTTTATTATGAGTGTGATAATACTGTGAGATTGTGAAAATTAGTTTATTATTCATTGATTATATACATTTTTTAAATTAATAAAATAATAATATTTCATAGAGCATACATTTATTTGCAGGAACACATTAACATACATAGAATATAATTTCTGATAAGTTTACTCTAAAACTATGGTGCTGTTACTCGTAGTTTTGGGAAGCCAAGCTAACATGATTAGAATCGATCGATAGATATGCCAGCTAATAAGTGATGTAGAGCATAGTTAGATTAATAAAAAGTGATAAGCGTTGATATTATCCTCAATATCGATAATAATCGTTTTAGAACTAATTTCACCACTGAAACTGAACGAGATCAGCTCATTTAAACCTCCCGCCCCTACCCCTTCGGCCTAGCCTTTTGTTCAACTATGTTGGAATTGAATTCCAGTCTGACCGGGTGCAACTGAATACCAGTATTTTACATGGACTCTCCATCGAGCGACTATCATGATCTGACTCCCACAATCTAGTTATAACTGTTTGAAACGCAAGGTACCCCTTGGTAAGACTGGTTGTCAGACTTTCGGGCCACTGATTACCTGTAATGACTGTCAGTGATACTTACAAGAGCCCATCTTAACTACTGACTGTCAATATTCTAAAGCAATAAGGACATTGAAAGATATAACGGACATAGATCACGTTCGGTTCCATTGGTGAAATTGGCCTTTATACAGAGTCTACAATCTCGGATAATCTTTTGCGTATGTTCTCGATCGGCGCTGGAGGGTCGTGGGAGGACCCGATGGGTGGTGTCTCTATCTGATACTCGGCTTCGAAGGTCAGTCTGGCGTTCAAGACCGCGGGGTCGAACAGACCCAGGCTGTTCAAGTACGGAGGTCGTCGGTGCTCAGGGTGGTGGATCATCCAACGACAGTACTCTTTCACACTCCTATAAAATAAAATGGTATCTGTTAGTAAATAAGAGCACCTTCCCCCTGTTTGCACCTTTTCAAACAAAACAGAAAATACATTGGTCTCTCTCAATATCTATTAAAGATTAAAAATCGGTTGGTGTCAGGAACCATACTGTGTGGTGGTACTGTATAATCTGGCCCTCGCCGTTAGTGCACGGATGTAGTACAATGATGAAGTATATCTTGTCGTAAAAGCAAAGGATAAGAGAGGCCTGCCTTCTTGACTTATCTTGCTCTGCAACGTTTCCCTTTCCAACATATCTACTGCTATTAGTAATCATGTAGTGCTTCTTACCTTAGGTTGGTAATTCCTTCCCAAACAGTTTTAAGTGTAACAAGATCTCTTGGCACATGTCTGGCCGATCGCCACATTTTCTTGGTGTGGTTCCTGGGAGGATGGTACTGGTCCTGCAACGGCAGACTCTGACCAAACGCCATCATCTTGACTGGACGCTGTTCCGCTCTGATGTCTTTGGTTATTTCACGGTCTAATACTGCGAAGCGGGAATTCTGAAATACAAAAAAAAAATACATGAATAACATAAACCAACGAAAGAAGAAAGAATATTTGTACCAGGCCAGCGCATTGTTGATTTACATTTTAACAATGATAAGACAATGGGCGACACTTAGGGGAGGCCTATGTCCAGCAGTGTGTGTTTACAGAATAAAGACGGAAGTTGTTTGGTATAAAAAAGCTTTACCTCTGGATTTCCCGTAGTTATTGCTAATTTTTCTTCCACACTTGGTAGTTCTTTCGGCACAACTCTGAGGCTTTGGGCTACATGAGTGTCGAACTCGATCTGAAACCATACATAATTTACATTTAAATTCAAAAACTTGATGGTAGGGCAAAGGCGATATAGTTGCGCTATTTGGGGAATATCCTGCATGAGGCTGTCACAGGAGCGTGGAGCTTGGCACAAACCAAGTGAGGCTTATACCCAGCAGTGGGTGAAGTTGGCCTGACTGTGACTACAGGCTTGTTTATAAGCATAAACTTAAGAGGCCTGCGGAGCATGCGTTGTTTATACAAATGTAATACCAAAATAATTTGTAAATCAAACGACCTTTGTTTGATTGATTTAGTTTTTTTGTCACCGACTTCTGAAGCGTTTTTTCTGAAGTTATTTTTCACTTTTTTGTTTTCTCTGAAGTCGATTTTATTTTTTGTAAAAAGTTCGTTATTTTTCACTTTTTAGTGGTTCACAATTGCCTACCCCTTCACAGCGTATCGGCGTGATTTTAGGTTATGAACTGGTGTAAACAATAGACAGATATGAGATTTCGGCAATCCCAGTACATTTGCTATCATTTATTGAGGAGTTCCGTTGCATATCTTCGAAGTTCTTCATCAGATCTTCATCAAATTGAAATGGGATCACTTCGAGAAAGTACACTTCTTAAAACTACCCAAATCACTTCTAGTGTTCCTATAAAATGTGAAGAGTTCTCTCTATTTCTCCAGAATCCCATCCTCAGATACTAATTTGATGATTTTGAGAGCACACAGAAAGCACCAGCTTTCAAATAAAAAAAGAACCATCAAAATCGGTTCACCCAGTCGAAAGTTCTGAGGTAACAAACACTTTCGAAATCTGGGTGTGTTTTACACATCTGCGTACCCCTTCAGAGCATGTATGCTCTGAAAGCGTGATGTTACGTCATGATATAGTATAAACAATGAACCTACAAGCGATTGCAGCAATCACTGCAGATTTGCTGTGTATTTTTGAAGAGTTCCGTTGTATATCTCCGAAGATCAGCATCAAGTCTTCAGCAAATTACAGTGGAACCACACGGGAAGCACCAGCTTTCAAACAAAAAAAGAACCATCAAAATCGGTTCACCCAGTCGAAAGTTCTGAGGTAAAAAAACAAAAAAAAACAGACGAATTGAGAACCTCATCTTTTTGGAAGTCGGTTGAAAAATAGGGTTTTGCCGGTAATATTCGTACTCGTGAATATAATCAGAGTGCGAAATTGGAAAGTAGTGGCTTAACAATTAAAGTCCTCCCTCTACCACCAATTTAAAAATACGGGAATTTAAAAAAAAAAAAATACATTTGAATGAATAATTAAATATTTTTCTAAATTTTAACCAGGTTATTGTTAATAACCAACCCATTTGTGCCAGTATTGCTTGTAAAATACACTACCTAAGGTCCACTGAGAGGATAGTTAGTTCATAGGTTAGGTAGGTGGATGCCAAAACTTACTTGGAAAAGTTCCTTGATAGCTTTCGGAGTAAATAGTTTGGACTGCTGGTCACCTCCCAGTTGTTTCATGTATTGGCAAAACTCGTTTGCAATCTGTTCAAGTTTTAAAGCATTTATAAGTCACAGACTTTGATTAAAAAAAGATCAATCTGTTAATTACATAGATGATTAAGGTCCATGTTCACCAAAAAGATAACGGACTGATTATCTCAAAACAGCTGTCACTATGACGTGTTCCCATACAAAAATGTGTTTTAAACAGCTATTTTTAGATAATCAGACTGTAATTATTTTGGTGAACATGGACCTAAGTGTCATGAAATTGAAAAGCTAAATAAATAACATACAAACATAAAATATCACGAGTGTAATGCCCGAAGGGTGTACCCACCGGGGCTGCGGGACTGTTCGAAAGAGATACCGTGGCCCCGGAACATAAAGGGCGAGGAAGGAACATGGATGGGTTTTTATTCAGTAAAAGTCTGACACTCCCTGCTCCGCCCAGAGTGGGAGAAGATATTTGATGATTTTCCATCCGAAAAAAAATGGGTGTACCCCATTATAGTACACCCACATTTCGCCAGTTATGTTTTATTCCCATGTGGTGGTGAAGCCTATTGCTATGAATCAGGTACAAATCTAGACTTCGTGGCCGCTACTAAGAAAATTCCAGATGGAAAAAACCATAGATATAATAAAGAAGGAGAAATGCCCATTAGACGAAAATATATCGGAAGCCTGTGTCTCCACTTTATCCCTACCACACGGCAACTACTACTCATGCAGTTCAGTAAAAGCAATAGATACACAGTCGCGCACACACCCGAATTTCTTAAATCAGAACGTAGTACACTATCAATTATAATAAATTGTATGCCAACAAACACATTGTGTATTTACCAAGCACCGTACAACTTACCCACACAAAAACATCGGTACACAAGCACATCACTAACTCGCCGTAAGAAGTAGCGGCCGCACCACGCGACGCGTGTGCTTATTGAACTATCGTTTGGTGATTTTTACATTGCTAGTCCGGTCACTTAGCGAGAAACTTATGTACCTAGTGTTTGAGGAGCAAAATTGATTGCTAAAAGATTCTGCAGGCAATCAATGTTAAACAGAAAATTAATGATATTGGTGTCTATATTAAATAGTATGCGATTGGAGAAAGAGCTCGTGGCTTAATAGTAACAGCCGTTCGGGCCGATCTTTAGGTTAAGCCGTCCTTGCCTAGGTTGATCTTTGGATGGGTCCACCCTTAAATACCGAGTTCTTTCCGTGCCTCGAATCCCGGCTGTTGTATTCAGATGATGAGTATGCGTTAGGAGAGGCCTATGTCTGGCTGGTGATAAAGAGTACCCTATCAGTGAGGTCATCAGCCTTCTTGACGAGGCTCTTCTCATCTTCCTTTTCGGGCTGGAGGTACCGAGTGGGCCAGGTTATCTGCTCGCGCACCGGCTTGCTCAACAGCTCCAGGTGGATGTTCTCTTCCTCTTCTTCTTCATCACTGAAAAGAAAGAGTAAAGAAGAAGGAAATCTTGGTGATATTTGAGTACGATGCCCTATGGTTTCATTGTTACCAATGAGAGTTTAACAGTGAAGCTTTGACCAAAATCACATAACAATGACAACGCTTGAAATCCTTAACGTTAGGTTTGGCAGAGGTGTATCTACACCCACTTATCATAAGTTATGTTTTAAGTCCATGTGATGGAGGGGAGCCTATTGCGACCAACCGGGCTCAAATCCAGGCTCCGCGGCTGCTGGTAAAAAAATCAAATGTAAAATCTCAATAACACTTAGGCCCGTATTACAGAACATCGCTCAATACTCAAGCATTACTTAAAACTAGATTCAAGCCATTTGATTGGTTGAAACTAGTTTTAAGTAATGCTTGAGTATTGAGCGATGTTCTGTAATACGGGCCTTAGTCCGATCTGGGAATGACCCAGGACCTCCTGCTCAAATGTCCAAAAGACTAAACAAGCAATCTTAGACACATCTATACTTAATATTATAAAGCGAAAGAGTTTGTTTGTTTGTTTGGTTGAACGCGCTAATCTTAGGAACTATCGGCTCGAATTGAAAAAATATTTTTGCGTTGGTTAGTCCATTAATCGAGGAAGTCTATAGGCTTTATAACATTACTCTATGACCAATAGGAGCGTAGCAGCAATAAGAAATTTTGCAAGCGGGAAACTCCCGCGAACGAAGTCGCGGGCAGAAGCTATGACGCAGTATCTTTACGACATTTAGGTTTCGAATTTGCGACCTCTTAGCCTGTTACCGATAACACAAATGAATAATGGTATTTTTTTTTATAGTTGAGTTCTTAGACTATTTGTTACCTGGGGCTACATTCGACGTCGGTATCCGAATCCAACTCTCTGTTTATATACAGACATTTTCTAGCAGATATCTGCGGCTCCTTTACTGCCCGTCGTGGAAGTTTCACTAAAACATAAATAAATACGAACTAATAATTTGGGCCTCACCCATTTTTACTTATGCCAAACTAATTCATGATAATAACAACTTTAAACACATAAGAATCTAAAAAGTAACTTGAAGAATCAAGTTAACCTGGATCAAAACAAATGAAAGTCTTGAGGAGAGGCCTTTGCCCAGCAGTGGGATGTCGCAGGCTAACAGAATCAGTAAGGTACCTTTAATTGATTCAGATCTTTCTTCTTCAATCACAGTTTTGGGAATATTCAGAGTGGCGCAAACTTTTTCATATAACTCCTTCGGCAGCACTTCTGCCAACGCTCTGCTTTCATCTTCCTGGAAACAAATATTATTGAGCAACAAGTTGTCTTTATCTCTTAAACCACTGCGGACAAACTGTGGACAAAGCTCCAGACACAGGACTCTGACAGTAAAGGCCTGCACAAACGAGGGACAATTTGACCGTGAACAATTTGCAACAACCAATGGACGTCAACCAATAAATGAAAAAACAACCAATAATTGGGTAAACAGGAACGGTAATTACTGAGCTCCCTCGTCTGCTCAGGCCCTTATTGTTCTGAAGTATCAGTCCGCATCGGTTCCACTGTGAATGACTTACCGATGACTCTTTTAACGAATCCATTTTACGAAACACATCGTGCCAGTATCTCTTATTTTCTGCCATGTACTCGGACAGCCAGTTAGTTTCATTGACTTTTATAATTTTGCGCGGTTTCCTTTTTCCTTCTGCTCGAACGCTTTCCATGACTACCGTCGTACTGTTCGTGTGGTGGGATTGTCAATGGGAGCCGCATAGATTTAATAATAAGCTGTCGAGATGCGCGCGGTGCGCGGCGGTCGCGACGAGTGATTTCAGTGTTCAACGCAACCCGTGCACAAATGCTGACTATTTCTCCATAGATTACTTTGTGAGATAGACATGCCAAAAAAAAAAAAACACATTATACTCTTGCTCTCTATATTATGCTGTCTTTTCTATGATATTTTTTTTTGCCCGCGTTTAACACAGTGCATTATAGCCTAATTTCATGACCAACTGAATTACCTACAATTGTGTTTTTATCCATCTTAGTATGTTGTTACCTGTATTCCGGAAATAACAGTTATAACTTATTTCGTTATCTATACCTTTATATTTTTGTAGTAGGTACTCGTATCTACGAGTAGTTTTGTATTTTTCGAATGATTTTAACATAATATTGATGACTACTTATCAATTTGCTATATTTAAATGGAGCCTTGACATATTTTGTACAATATTTATTTTGTTACAGTTAAATTGTATCTACCACTACCTACATGAAAATAAAAACTTTTTTACAAAAAATAAAACCGACTTCAGAGAAAACAAAAAAGTGAAAAATAACTTTAGCTTCAGAAGTCGGTGACCTTTGTTTGATTGATTTAGTTTTTTTGTCACCGACTTCACAGCGTACCGGCGTGATTTTATTTTATGAAACAAACAATAGACAGATATGAGATTTCAGCGATCCCAGTACATTTGCTATCATTTATTGAGGAGTTCCCGTCGCCTATCTTCCGAAGTTCTTCATCAGATCTTTACCAAATTGAAATGGGATCACTCCAAGAATGTACTCTTCCTAAAACTACCTAAATCGCTTCTGGTGTGCCTATAAAATTAAAGGAATTCCCTCTATTTCTCCAGGATCCCATTAAATAGAACTTAACATATCTAACTATCGCAATCTTGGTGTATTGTACACTTCTGCGTCCTCCCTCAGAGCATACAGGCGTGATGTTACGTCACTATGTTACATAAACAATAAACAACCAAGCGATTGCAGCAATTACTGCAGCTTTGCCGTGTATTTTTGAAGAGTTCCATTTATATCTCCGAAGATCAGCGTCAAATCTTAACCAAATTGAAATGGAACCACACGGAAAGCACCAGCTTTCAAATAAAAAAAGAATCATCAAAATCGGTTTACCCAGTCGAAAGTTCAGAGGCAACAAACATTGTCGAAATCTGGGAATATTGTACACATCTGCGTACCCCCTCAGAGCATTGAGGCGTGATTTTTTGTCATGATGTAGTATGAACAATGTACCTACAAGCGATTGCAGCAATTACTGCAGATTTGCCGTGTATTTTTGAAGATTTCCTTTGTATATCTCGGAAGATCAGATCAGATCTTCAACAAATTAAAATGGGACCAATCGACAAGCACCAGCTTTCAAACAAAAAAAGAATCATCAAAATCGGTTCACCCAGTCGAAAGTTCTGAGGTAACAAACACAAAAAAAAAAAAAAGAAATACAGACGAATTGATAACCTCCTCTTTTTGGAAGTCGGTTGATAATGTTAATCAAGATAACTGTGACTTCTCTATGATGTTTGTGGCTTGTGACTCGTTTCCATAGGCACCATATAAACAAGGGTCGGTGCTTATTTCCAACTTGCTTTCCACTTGGAAATACCTTAAAAATCTTTAAAATACTCGTAAATATCGCTGGTTGAGATTTGATATTACAATTATGACAGTAATCATTTATGAAATATTCATCATAACATTAAACAAGATTAAGACATCTTTATTTCAATAATGAACTTTATTTAGTTTAACAAACAACGTTTTAAAATCCAAAATGCTGTACTCGATGTTAACCAGTATGTTATATTGTCTATCGCCTACAATAGGTAATGCATTTGTAACTCAACACGTGTAGCAAGAAGTTATGGTTGTTTTGAACAGAGAGAAAAATAAACAAACATATATAACGTGTCTGGGTGTATATTTCAACGTGTAAGATTTAGTAGTGCAGTGTCGTGTAGTTTGATCAATAGTCGCTACTCGCTCGCCCCCAGTCGCCCCTCGCTGCCACCAACCTTCTCTTGTATGGGTTTCGCTAAATGTGCTGTATGATAATAATTCAATATGCTGTGCCACTTTTGTAAGCGCGCTTATCTAGAAGTTTTATTTCGTGTTTTTTTTTACTTTGCAGGGGGTTCTACAAAAAAATTACGAGAGGAGTAAAGTCATTGCATTCTCTCGAGAATTCAATCTGAGCAGTTTCATATATTGCTCCATAATTTGACCAGTTTCTTAACTTTTTAATAAATTAGCTTCTTACATTTCAACTCAAAGTATTTATAATATGGTAGGTAAGGTAATACTCAGTTGAATTCAATGCAATAATTTACCTCAGAGCATTTCATCATTCCTTATCAGAAAATGTAGCTACATCGCGCAACAGACCCAAAGTAAATTAACTTGAAAGTAGTTTATATAAAATAGAAACAGAATCAAAAGATGAATGAACTCTTTACGTGGAAGTTGGCAAGTTTATTCAGACTGTGCAGTTGTGTCAGATTTCACGGGAACTGGCGCTTAACACAATATTATGGAATGGCAAAACGTCAACTTAGCATAACACTGTTTAACTTCGCCCGACGATAGTAAAATTGGAATAAAAGTTACAGCCGGGGCTGCGATGACTAAGACTTTAACACTTATTCTATAACTAGTAGTGTCCTTAATTTGTGCTAATTACAATGGAAATAACAATTGATTACAAACCTACATTATTTATTCAGACACAATTATAAAGCAGTAAATCGCAACTTGGACGTTTCAATAAATAATTGATCGTCTCCAAGTTCTTTACAAACTGAATTGCTTTTCGCTTGTATCGATAAGTTTAAAGTGAGACGCTTTTGCTGTTATGTTGAAAATATGCAAGTAGGTACTTGTAACTGTGTCGGTAACTCAGAAGCTCGTGGACTCCGCCGCAACGACCAGTTATTGTGATTGTGAAATCGTACAGTTATTGATAAAGTAAATAATCTATTTGTAAACGTAAACTGGTGTATTGTTGTTAGTTGTTTTGTCATTTCTATCTTGATTTGAAGAGCTACTCCTGTCAGTTTGTTGCGACACAGAGCAAGATTATGTTTAATTAACTGAACATCGCTTTGTTTCGTAAATTGTAGAGGTATTTGTTTGAAGACGTATCCTTGCAGTTCGAGATATTTCGTTGTTTGTTTATTTTCAGTATCATTGTTAGTCGTAACGAACAAATTAAACTAATTAGAATTATTTTCCAAAAAAAATTTCTTAGTGGACATTTAAAGTGCTTGACATTTCTCATCGCTGATGTGTGATCATTACCCTAGTTACGTTCCCAATATAGTACTCGAAAATGAATCACTGTTTGTAATTCGATCAAAAACAGCACTTATTTATTCTAAGCGCCGTAATACAGCTTTCATTTAATAAAACAATAATTAAATTACACGGAGCCGCGAGTAATGTTATGCTAAATGCCGCCACGCTAGGAATGCGATGAGACATGCGCCTCGCGTCGCGTCGCCTCGCGTCGCCTCGCCTCCTCTCGCATCGTCACGTTGACGACTTAATAAGTTAACTTGTTACGGGACTTGTGTAAATTTACCTTAACACCCAATATACCCGAGCACACCCGTCCCTACATTATTCTTAGCTAACGATCTAATTTATATCATTGCTGAGTATATGTTTGTCACTGAAATTGTTTTATTTTAATATTTTGTGTGTTTTCTTCCTCGGTCCTCTTTATGTAATTTTATATTGAGCATACTCCTGCCGTTATTTTATTTGGAGTCGGTGCAGCGTATGGTTTCTACCATACATCTTCTATTATTCGTTATATCAGTAGTCACCTCCTTTCTAGCTATATTATATTTCTCACAGCCCATCCATCACTTTGGTCTTCTTCTACTCATAAAGCCACCTATATTCATACCTAACATTCTCTCCACTACATTTATCTCATTCTTCCGAATCACATGTCCATACCACGACAACTGATTACCTAGACGAGAAATTTTTCCATATTTTTTTAATATATTTTGAAATTGAGCATACTGTAATAACGAAATGTTAATTATTTTTCCCAGTTTTAACTTTGGTAGCTACTTAGCCCATCGTCTGTGAAGTCCGTCCGAATCGGTCTGACGCCATTGTGTCTAGTTTTGTAGTCGATTCTTTTTTCGTGTTTTGTGTACATTCTTTGTTGGAGATCCTAAATAAATAAATAAAAAACAAATACAAATAAAAAGATGAAGGTATTTATTATAAAATTAAAAGACATCTAACAATAAAATTATCATTATTATCCCAACACAAAATACGCGCTATGACGTGGAGTTGCGGACACCAGTCCGTTGTATGTACAATATAATGCAATACCAATAATATCATTCAAATGTTCAATTTATTCGACGGGATACAAGAACTGTTATTAACTTATATATCAAGTTACTTGAATAATTTCTCTCTAAATATTACGTATACTACATCGAAACTTTCTTCGTAAACAGATACCGTATAGCAAACAAGAACAAATGAATAGAGTTTAGCGAGTAACCGCAAAGATACATCTAGTAATTTGTGATCCCCGACAGCAGTTTATACTCGCACCTGGTTCAATTAGACCTACATATTGTTTATATTGGCATGGAAATACAGTATATTATGTTAAACGTTTAGGTATTAAATGCTAAATGAAACTCCAGTCAATAACAGTAGCTAAATATTATAATTATTAATTGTTTAAAAAATCATCACAATGCATTTATATTTTAATTGTGTAAGTAAAATCAAAATTTTCGTCTGTGAATAGTTGCATTAACTTGGGATGTTGTTTTAGTAATCGTTGTAATGATGCCTGGCGCCTCATTATTATTTCTTTAATATCATTACTTTCAGACTTCTTTAGTTTGTGGACAGATTCCGCAACTTCTGGTTTAACTTGCTGATCTCCCATGCACGGACACACAAAGTCAGTAGAAATATCCTCCTGGCTCGAATATTGTGTCCCTATGGTATGATGGGGCTCTTTGGTCGGGCCAAAAGGCAACTCTTGGCTAAGCATGACCATGGGATCAATAAGATCAGGTACTGCGTGTGATTTTGGTTTTGTACCTAGTATAGATTTGATGTTCTGATATTTCTCTTCTGTGAAATCCAAGTATGAACCCAAAAATGGAAAAGCATATTCATTAGCCCAGTCTTGACAAAGTCTTGCGGGACAGTCTTTATGTATCTGAATGTCATCCATAAGTAAAGGCTCAAAAGAAGACTCGCTTTTAACTTCTGGTGTTTCGGTTTCAGGTGTTATTGAAGATTCAGTTGATGTAGAGGGAGTTGAAGGTTTGGGTGGTGGATCGTGACATTTGCATCGCTGTGATTCAAGAAAAGCTCTTACTTCATCCATTCTGCCACATTTAGCATAAATAAACTTCCTCTGAAGTCTCATATACGGCAGATCGACATCAGAAGCTAGGGTCTCTCTGCTGCCGTATTTCGGTGGAACAGGCTCTGATAAATCACCCTCGATGATAAACGGCTCTTTATCACATACATAGTCCTTTGTCTCGGGTTCTTCGAATTGTAAAACATTGTCATCATCTTGATCTACTAAAATAGAAACATTCTGCTGAGGTGTCTTTTGCATTTCATTTAACTGTAAGACAACCATTTTTTCTAGATCTAGTAAGAATGCTGACTGTTCAGGTAGTAATCGTAAACTAAAACTGATAAATTTCATAAACAACTGCAATATTTTTTTTATTTTCTCTTCCCATTCCTTATTGATATCAGATAGTTCTCTGTCCCGGGCTTTGAATGCATCTAGAACCTCCTGACGTTCTTTGATTTTTTTAAGTTTTTCTGCTATTTCAGTTTTTTGAATACTTTCAAGAATAAATTTTCTAATTCTACATTTTTTTCTCTCTGTGCTCATAACATACATTGTACTGGTAATATTTTCTGCTTCTATCTGTTTGTAAAACATTTTAATCGCATCATTTCTTTCATAAACAGCATTATTAATGAGTTTGTTGTTTCTGTGGATTTCGTTATCTAAAAGTAGTTTATAATAATGTTTAATTTTGACGATTTCACAGTCGTATTTTTTTTGTAAAACTTCTTCTAAAATGGTCTTTTCCCTTTTTAAATTTTCTTTTATTTTGAAATTCAGATCACTTACAATATTAGCGTGCGCGGTAGTCAGCACGTTTTGGACTTCTGAGCGAATGTGATCTTCAAGTTCTTGGAGGCTCTTTTCAAAGAATATGTTTATTTCTTTCATCAAAGTCTTACTTTTATTTTTTAGAATTTCCTCATACATAACCTTCACTTTCTTAGCTGTTGCAGATTTTTCATAGTCCATGATATAATACCAAGCAGCATCATTTCCTTTAACTTTGCTATTCATAAATTTTATAAACTGAGCTTGTTCTCGATTTAAGATAGCATCGCCTATGTTAAGAATACCTTGGTGTGTCGTACCTCTTGTGATTTTTGATGTAAACGGTGGTTTCAAATCCAAAATTCCTATTAATAAGTCACTTGGTGAAACCCATTCATCGCACACCGCCTGTGATGTTTTCTCATCCTGTTCAGGTGTTTCGGGATTTTCATAATCACAATGATCATCGTACAAATAAGTCTGTGCATAAATGCTGGTTACACATTCGCCTTTCTTTAATGTTCGAATAACGTCGGTTTTCTTCATGTTATAAAAAATGTGTCAAAAACATTAAATGCAAATGTCACATTTCTTTATTATTATATCTATCTATGTTTAAAAGATTTCGTTTTAAACAGATTTAAAAAATAAGAACTAGCAAAAAAAGTATTTTAGCCATGAAACGTTATACAAAGATCTTTTGTAAATATTTGAGACAATATGTCAAATACAGTTACTTCCAATTTCGGCCACGTGCCAAAATATTATTTTAGTAGGTACGGCTAATATTTTACATACAAAATCGTATAAACGTCAATTTCAGACCCCAATACTCTGATACATGAATCATGACGAGTCATGTAACTTTGTAATATGACCCACTCTTTTACCTACAACCATATACATACCTAAATTACCCACAATAGCAATCATGCATTTTAATTACTTATAATCAGCTTCATACCAAAATCACAATAAAATATAAAACAACATTTTATTCCTGAAAAACAAGCAGTGAAAAGCGCACACAATTGGAAAATGTGCAAACTTTCCTGCAGAGGTTTTTGGGACGCTAAGTGTGTATCTTGGGTTTTTAATACATCAATTTTATAGCTCTGTAACGTTTAAAATTGCCGTAGAAAGCTTAACTAAGCAGGCGCTTAATGAGTTTTCTGGCACTTTCAAAATAACAGCTTGGTATTCAAATAGGCGAACGTGTCGACGGCCTACCTGTGATTAGCGGTGGTGATGTAAAGCGGCCTCCAGCCCCCGCCGCTAGATTTAATTAAATACTTCCTTGTACCACCCACCTACCTACTATTTCACTTTATCTACTGCTCGCTTTATGGCTCTCTGTCGCTACATTGTAAACGTTTAGCGCTCCTCATGAATTGAGCTTATTTCTCCGCCAATATACGAATAACCGCAAAATACCATTTATAGTAAAAACGGTCAATTTTACAGAGCGGATTGCACGTTCATGGAGCATGTGATAATAAATTACAGACATATCTCGACTTCATTCTCATTACGGATGCGGCAATGTCCGTCGGAGTTTTGTCATAATTCAGTCTCGGTTGAAATTATTTCCGTTGGGTCTGATGAGAAAACTAGAGGTGGAGAGCTCGAAATGTAAGTATTCGCGCAACAAGCCGTGGAATAACGACGGGACATATTTCATTCTTAACGAAGTTAAATTTCCGGGAAGGTCCTGTAAGAGCGTGCGTAACTCTGATAAAAGGCTACACCGCTACAATACCGATTCCGTGTTTGTGTGACTTTAGAAATGATAAATACACAATACCCTAACTGAATATTAGTGATTTACATACTCCATGTATTAGATTTTCTCAAAGTACTTACGAGTAGTCATGGATATTTAAACATGGATAGATATTAGAAAAACTGTAGAGAAAAGTTAAAGGTAGCTGTCTAAAAGTCGGCAAACGTTTGACGTGCTTACAATAAAACAACGACCATAATTCAGAAAGTGGGAACAAGTTGGATTGTTTTCTACACATCATATCGGCAAATAAATCTTTCGGCCGCTTATCTGCCGTCAAACTTAATTCTCATGCATAATTCATCGCGTCGATTTCACGTGAAGAGGGAAAGTTGCTCAACTTTGAACAACAACCGGTGGGCTGACAGCCGACTGATAGTCGCCCCTGGACTTTACTTACTTATTACGTAGAGTATCTTTCTGCGCAATCGACACGTTTACCCAATGCAGTTTGTTGCATATAGGTGCCCGCAACTTGCTGAACAAACAAAAATGTTATTGTCTGTCTGTTGTATCAAATTACAGTTAGTTACACTTTTCAAATTGAAAGGCTCTGTGTGAATACATTCCTTTTATCAACATTGTACATGTTTTTTGTAACTGTAACCATTTATTATTGTTGTTAGAGCAAATAAGTAATATTAGGTATATAATTTTTAAGTTGATTTCATTGGCTTATAAAATTCATTATTCTGTTACTAGAAACTAAAAATGTCTAGTAACGTTTTATAGTAGGCAAATAAAATAGTCCAGTAGTAAATACAGGCAGTGGTCGCTGGGCAGGCAGAGCGCCGCCCGTCCCGCAGACATCCAGAACAATATTTCATACTTACAGAAAACAAGTTAGTGGCATAGTTGTGAGAAAACACAGCGTGCCGCTAACAGATAAAGAAGCTCCACACGACATCACATCGCTGCCTCCACTGCCTCCGCAAGACGCACAACACTTTTGATTAAACTTTTCAAGACATTTTTGTACGTCTTCTTATGTAAATTGGCATAGGTCGGTGTGGTTTTTGCTTATTATTGGTAGCCATATCTTTAAAACTGGAATTGTTTTTGTGAAATTCAATTTAATAGATTTCATTTTACACATTATATCGTGCACTTAGCAAAAGGATTTTTTTTTAAATATATATTTTTTTTGCAAAGTTTTTTGTATGAAGCCTAGCCACGATAAAACCTACGTTAATCAATAACTGATATCAATGCAAACAAGTTTTATACGAGACAAAATGTTCTAGTGTCACATTTCCGAGATACTCGTATGACTTGTCAAAGTTACACCCATATTGTCACTTACGGTATATCTTCCGTGCTTATTCATTATTTCAACACGCTTGCAACAGCGTCGAAATATCGGAAGCTCCAAATAATGAATAATCACGGAAGATATACCGTAAGTGACAATATGGGTGTAACTTTGACAAATCATATCTCGGAAATGTGACACTAGAACATTTTGTCTCGTATAAAACTTGTTTGCATTGATATCAGTTATTGATTAACGTAGGTTTTATCGTGGTAAGTGACAATATAAGTTTAGTTTTAAACCGTGAAAGCTTAAACAGTGGTAAAAGTCTATTTATTCACTGATGCATCTTCAGCACAACTTTGATTTGATCAGACACGCATAAAACGTGTATCTATCGATAGTTGGCATCAGTACAAACAAGTTTTGTCTGAGAAAAATGTTCTAAAGTATCCAAGCCGAGGCTTAACTCTGACATGGGATAAATAATGTAATGACAAATTAACAACCTGGATAACCTAGAATCCTGATGATCTGCAAAACGACCACTTACAAATGAACATGACGCCGCTGCTATGCCGTGTGCATTGGCCTAACATCACATAAATCTGATAGGTACAACAAGTTGTAGTACAGATAAAAAGTTGAAAACAGTGATGCGTCACTAATTGTGTTTCACTGAGGAACCGGATCGCTATGTTTTGGAGTAGTTCCGACAAATTGGATATCGCGAATGAGTGATCAGGTGAAGGGCGCGTGAGATGACGCCACGGAATCAATTCCATGTCACCATAACAACGGCATGTCACGAAAAATTCACCATCATATGAACATACATATGTTTATGGTAATAGTTATTACCCAAAGATAGTTAAAAGTAGCTCGACATATATTTGAATGTGTTTGTTATTATCTAATTGTGATGGAGTCCTATTTAGGCACGAAGATTTTTATTTACCGATAAATAACTCGTTTCCTACGCTGCGCTGCCAAACAGTGGTTTTTGAGAGTTTTTAGTTACTTTGATACTTTAGTATTTATGTATTTGTAATTATTTGTATTGTATTGTACAACGGGCTAGTGTCCGCAACACCACGGCAAAAAAAATATGTAACGCGTATTTTGCGTATGAGTTATAATCCACCACGCGGGCCCAGTGTGGTTTGGTAGATGTCACATGTCTTAGAATTTTATGCTCTAGGACATGCCGGTTTCATCACGATGTTTTCCGTCACCGTTTTGAGAGCAGTGGTGATGAAATAAATTACACAAAGTAATGCGCCTGTCATTATTTATGCCATATGTCTTTGCCGTGGATTAATTTAAATAAGTAACAGCCCTTATTTCTCCCACATTTAACGCAAGTAAATGTTTTTGATTTGATTTGTTCGAGCGGTAGTCGAAGTACAGTCTGTCAAACACTACAACATGGCTTTTCAAAATTCAGTCTGTGTCGCTACCACAATGCAGTAAAATGTGTGATGTCTTTTAAGGAATAGTTCCCACATTCTTTAAACCCTCGCTTAGATGCTTTACAAGAAAGAACTAAAAGAGGAGATATAAACATAACATCACGCCTGTAAGTAAGCCCCAAACAGTTAGGCAGAAGTGTACGTAATAGTACGTACAACTATATTTTGCCAGTTATGTTTAATTAATTATTTTTTTATTTATTTAAACAACACATACAACTATTATTACAGGTTTAGGTACCTAATACAATAGAGTAGTTATATTTAAAGTTAAATTATTTAAGTTTTGAATAAATTAATTAATTTGACAAACTAAGGTAATTGCGCAAAGTCCCATTTAATGAAGGGGGAACCTATTTTCATCAACCGGGTGCAAATCCAGACTTTGTGGCAGCAACAATTCCTTATGAGAAAACCCAAAAGTACTCGGCCCGGCCCGGGACCGATCCCAGACCCCAATCAGTCGCGCTTTTGACGACTAAACCAACGAGGCAGTCCACATAAAAGAAGAAACTTATTGGATAAAATCGCAGCACTACAGAAAATGTAAATCGTCCAGAAATATCGTTTTCAGATAGCTTACAGCAGTATAATACCTAGAGATTACCAAACGGTTAAAGATACCCTTATAAAAGGCACAGGAACGGGTAGTCCCGGTAATCACTAGTTATGTGTCAGCCGGCGGACGCCACGCCGGAATATAACGTGCCGTTAATTTTACAATATCATACTCTGTATTTTCTTTCAAACTTAACTGCCGTAAACTGTAGTTTATAGCCCGAGTACTGTATTTGAAAATGTAAACTCGTGTCTTGTCCAATTGAGTTTTTAGGCTGAATTACCACATCTAGATATTAATAGCTCAATCGTGTCAATCAGTGTTTAGAAAAAAATAAACACAACATGGATTTTAAAAGAGCAAAAGGAGTATGAGCATTACATTAACCCAACCAACAAAAGTTAGTTGTATAGAAGTCCATAGAACGTTTTGTAAAAACTAATCAGTGGTCAAATAAAAGGCCTAAGAAGGTGCACCTACGAAGAAAGTGGCGCATTTATATCTCCATTAAATTGTATAGTACAACTGTAGCGGTGTCAGGTGTGACCATTTTGGCCTATTACAGTTGATGTAACAGTAACGCTAACTCTATTTGTTGACATATAAAGCCACCACAATGCAAGTATAGTACCTTTTAGTACTGTAAAAGAGTTCATGATTCCATTACTTCACTAATATTCATCATTCATTCAATTTACTTTCGTTCACACCGCTGCAGTGTCTTCAGTGTTTCTGAAGAGCAAAAGATATAGAATAAGAAGAAATCAGAAATTGGAATCGGAGTTAGATATTATTTTATTTTGTAATTAAATTATTCATTTCATAGGGGGAAAATGATGTGCGACTGTTATTTTACTGATAAACTTTGTATGGGTTTACGGCAATATTTTAACGCCCCCCTCGAATTATTGAGCTTTTACTTAAATAATTACGAATTTTAAGTCATAAACATACTTCCAGCTTCCTGGACTCTACTATAGCACTCGTTACGACAGATATCAACCACCATTACATGAAATTAGGGTTCCTTTTGCTCGTCCGTGTGCCATAAATGTGATGTTTTTTTTTTATCGATCTTGGCGTTTTTTATTAAACACGTCAGAAAACATGAGTTTCTAAATCAGCACTACTACGAAGTCAGAGTCATACTTATTAGTTAATATTTATTCATACTCTGACTTTTTGTGATAAAGTTGCTAATTTTCCTTAATAGAATAATTGAGCTTCGGGAACCAAAACACTACTGGAATCATTGTCCATATTTAAATAATTCTCAATTTCTTTGGCTTCGTACGTTAAATGAATTTTGTACGGAACGATCTTCTATAATCCTTGTGATAAGTTTATCACTACGACTATAACGAGCTTTAGAAAACCTTTTTAAGACAAGTTGGGCAACATAAATGTAATTTGAAACTCAGCTATATCACCAAATCACTCTGTCATAGATTTGTAGTGCCCACTATAGTACTATGTACTATAACGACGATCTAATAATCCACAATATCACAATGTCGCCCTATTCTTGAGTTTTCATCTCTACTATAACGAAAGACCCATTATAGTACGTTCAGAACCTGTATTGCGTTGATCAGGCACATTAAGGCGTCAGTTAACACTGTTATAAAGTTCTATCGTTGTATACTAGTCACATTGGTGGTTGCAATAACTCGTGACTATAACAGCTATACAAAGTCACGAAGTAAACCTTTACATCAATTCCTAATAGGTCGTTTTTGCTGTATAAACTTATAGAGCCAATTTGTATTGGCAAACACTTTTACACAACAATCAATTACCGCCAAAACCTTTATTCAACTTTTACCCAGCTTTTTGGAGATAAAAGGTTTGGTTATTGGGCAAAATTGTTGGTTGTGTAAGGATGAGAATCTTATCAAGCGCCGTTCTATCGTTTCTGTCTAACCACACAGGAAAAAAGTGTGTTTATGAGTATGTTTATAATGTTCTAACCCCTCCGGCCGTTTTCGCAAATGTGATTCGCAAGCAGTTGCGAATAAGGAATTTTACTCTTTGTTCGCAACCAGTTGCGAATCAAGAAAACTTTTTTCCTTAACCGGAACTAAGCATCCTGATGATTGAGTTTCGTAACCAGTTACGAAAAAATAATTTACTTTCCTTTTTCGCAACCGTCGTTGTCTATTTGTTGATTTGTATAAAGATTTTCAAAAGGTTTCGGCCACTACAATAATATCCAAAGGCAATAGCTAAAAAAGGTATCTTAACAATGAACTCATCGTTACGTTCTCACGTCGTAAGTAATTTCACAACAATAATAGTTATATATCATCATCATCATTTCAGTCGAAAGATGTCCACTGCTGCACATAGGCCTCTCCCACGTGCCACATTGACCGGTCCTGTGTGACTCGCATCCAAAGAATTTCCGCAACTTTCACCAGATCATCTGTCCACCTAGTGGGAGAACTTCCCACACAACGTCTTTCGGATCGCGGTCGCCACTCCAGAACTTTTCAGCCCCATCGGCCTTCCGTTTGGAAGCATTGCTACGTAAGTTTGGGAAATTGTTCGGGCTACGTCGGTAGCCTTGGTTTTTCATTTCTGATTCGATCACGCAAGGAATGATTACTAGCAATATACACTGGTCATAGACTTTCGTCCAGTTTCTTTATTCATTATCTTAGCTACTGGTTACGAATCAAGAAACGCTCTTCTCCCATCGCAACTATGTATGTTCGCGAAGTTCTCATTCTTTGTTCGCAACTAAGTTGCGGTTAAGGAACAGGTTTTCTTGATTCGCATCTGGTTGCGAACAAAGAGTAAAAATTCCTTATTCGCAACTGGTTGCGAACAAAGAGTAAAAATTCCTTATTCGCAACTGGTTGCGAATCGCAGTTGCGAAAACGGCCGGAGGGGTTCAAACAAACCCCTTTAGATTTCGAGCAATCTAAAATAAAAAGTTAGTTGGAAAGATTATTGTCTGAGACACGTATCGGCTCACCATTACATACACAACGTTTGCTTAAGTCCCGCAGGCTTTCACAGTTCAACACTGAAATAACAATACCACGTTTGGAAAAAACTTTGCAAACAATGTCCTGTACCTAAATATAGAGCCTTGTATTTGTATGTATGGATGTTTGTATGTATGCTTGTATGTATTGATACGTGCGGCGTATTTGTTTGTTTACGTCATTTGAATTCAGTGCACCAACTCGCACGGAAGAGTTTTACTATTTGTCCTGCACCGGACTGACACACGGAATTGTAAATTTTATCGTCTGTTTCTTAACTTGGACTTTGCAGTTGCTATTTTATTTGGTGAGTGGGTGATTTGATTGTGAATATAAATTCATCTTGACTACTTGCTGAAACAGAATTATTCTCTAATAAACTTGCAGTAATTTTCAGGTATTCTTTCGTTAATAATTATCTAAAACAGCTGTTTAAAACACATTTTTGTAGGTGTACATGTCCCTGAAACAGCTGTTTCTAGATAATCAGACCGTAATCTATTCGATGAAAATGGACCTAAATGTAATGACAGGTAACACAAATGCATTAAGCGGTTATCTCAAAAGCCCCTGGAGTTGTAATGACTCCCTAGTTATATGTAGCACAAACTTGTTGACATTTATAGATCTCTACATAAAATAATATTAAATCAAGTTCCAATTTGTCCCTTATAGGATTCGAGCCGTCGGTGCTGCAAGTCCTACAACAATGAAAGAGTATTAATTAACATTATAACGACTTATTAAACAGTCTACCATCCAGTCTTCGTACCTGTGCTTAAACTGTCCTGAATTCATAATTAACTCTGAATTTCAGTTCTGATCCCGTGATAAAGTAACATACACTGTATCACTTACTATCGCGCATACTTACCTACTCGTATGTTACATTGTATGTACTTTAGATACTAACCTAGCGGTTTCCGTATTTACAGTTATTTACCGTGCCGTGCTAACGTGCTAGCTGGTTGTAGCTATTCGGCTGCAACTCGTTACTACGTGTTTATGAATTGTTGCGGTTTCGGCTTAATATATGATTGCAAGATGAGTGTAATCAACGTTTGATTTAAAATTATTGTTTTCAGGAACTTCTGCTTTTCATTTTGTGACTGAGAATCTTGTCGACAATGTAAACAAAAGGCTGATGACTCCCAACTATCACATTTCTCCTAAATTCACAAGACAATGACTCGAAAACAATTACGCTATGATATTTTCGTCACAACGTCCGTTCAGTGATTGGCTGCGCTGTGTTATTGCCTCTAGACACGGCACAAGAAGGTGTTGCTTATAATTTCGCCGGTGTAAGATTGCGCTGTAATGTAGGGTAAGGGCTGCTTGAATTGCTGTATTTCCTTAATAGTCTGCATTTACCCTCGCCGACAATTTGTGACAAGAGCGTGAGCTAAATTGTCGCCAAGAGGAAATAAACTAATTTACTTATATACGACATTCATAAACTAGAACGTTAGTTGAAATACAAAGTGAGCACTGAAAAGTGAATAATAGAATGCAACGGAACAATAAACATGGCAGCTCTTCTTAATTTATTTTTAAGTCTGAGCATGACAAGGGTGGAAGGGACCTAGAGTACCCATTAAGCTAGTTTAAAACACTCTCCATAAACACGTGAAATATTTTCAATGTTCGTGTTTTTCTGCGATCGTAAAACTCGACTGCAGGCCCATACATCCACAGCGTTCATAAGGAAAAAAATATTTTTAATTTCAAGGAACACGTACACCGTCTTAAATCTTAGCTCACATTAACTAAGACAGTTGTAGTCTCAGAGGTATTTTAATAATGAATTCTTTTAGCAGTCACGTAGTTAATACCGACGTTGCCATTTTAATGAAGGGTGTCATAAAACGTGTCATTGTTGGTGGTGCCGTGTAGATGGAGGCAGCAGGCAGCTCGGCGCCCGCGCCTGAGTTTAATGCCTCGCATTAACACTATCGCTCGCGCGAACCGGATTAGCGGTACACTTTATAAACTTGCATATGCATCGCTTCATGGACACTCGCACATATTAAAGATGGTACTGATGTACTTTGGTACCTAAGTGTTAACTGGGCGGGGTTTACCGTCTTTGAACGTCAGATTAATTTGGGTGGTAACGGTAAATTAATCTGAATGGCACTTCGGAATATTAATCAGTCCCATAGCGCACCTTGCGATTATGCTCGAAGTGGGTCTGGTTCGTAGAGGCATTTAGCAGCAGATAGATGTGTATGTAGGGATCAAACGTCCGGGCCCAAATGCTTGCTCGGAATCCGATTCTATCCCAGTGCCCACTGTCCGCAGTTCGGTTGCATTACATTAGATTAGACACTGCTCGCATTCCTCTTGCTCTAAATTCATCTGATTGTAACAATATGTCTTTGGGAACGATCTGCTTTTGTTGCAGTGTTTGTTTGTAGTGCTTACTAAGGATTATTGTTAGAGGTATCTATATTTGAGAGTTACTTCTGTATCATTAGCTCTAGCTCTCTAGATAAGTGTAAATAAGTACTTTAATATTGTAATGAGATTTTATTATCATCTGCCTAGCTTTCTCCTGAATATGAAAGGGTCGGCTACCCGTCTAAAATAAATGGTTTTTATTTATAATTATCAAAATGTGTACGATGAAAGTGCATGTTTAAAATAAATGATTGCTGTTTGTTTATTCAATAAATCAAGATTACTTACATGTACAAATGCCAAATGCCAACAAGCTATACCTATTCTAAACCTAAATCAAAACCAAAAAAGTTAAAGTTCCCCTAAGATTCTTAAACAAAGCGACAATGTAAAACAGTAAACAACAAGAAACAGCTTAATACATTTAAGTGAGTGTTTTTAGAAGTTAGTAGTTAGCGTCTGAACGTGTTAATTATATTGGGGGTAGAGGGGGGGGGAGCTGACGTCTGCGACGTGACCATGACGTGACGCAGGTCGCTTGAAGACGGTCCGGTCACAGACAATTGAATCATAAAGGTACTTGTGACCCACAACATTAGGATGGCGCTTTATTTCGCCTAGGACGCTCCTTTTTGTTGTGCCCCTACAATGTTGTACTCGTACAGTCCGTTTCACTTTGATAGGTTTGTTCTATGTGGGTTATGGTTGTCAAGATAGTATTGTAGGTGATACCAGAATGTAGTCTGGGCCCTTCCTATAAATGTTTCTTCTGAACTTGATATTGCATTGTGTTTCGTCCAGTATAGTGCAGGGGTTGTCCTTTTGATGATACGGTCCTTATAGCCGTTGATGTGGTAAAGAGTGGACAGAAGTTGCCAAATTTTCAAATGCTTACGGAAATCACACCAACCCTTAAGAACCTTATGAAAAGTTTCCTTTAAACATGTTCTCAACTATTTATATATCAAACAGACGGCATATTATTCTAGTAATAACAGCAAAACTATAACATTCAAAGTTTAATTTTCATCCCTTCCGCCCATAATTTAAAACGAGAGATGCAATCAGCACACGAAGTACATTCATCATAACATACGTGATATTCTAACTCGGCTTCCTGTAATAATCCCTAGTAGCTTCCGAGTGTCGTAATCAAATCCTGTCGGGCCGAGAGTCCTAATCGAGGCAGACCACGCTCGACCTCCGTCAAATCGGGCTAAGGAACACGACCTGAGTGTCACAGCCACAGATAACTGCAGCCGACTGTGCCCGAGTGCCCCCGACCTCGACCGAACTACCGTCCCGCGCGTATAAAAAATTATTACGATACAAATTAAAGAAAAAAAATATGTCGATACCTCACTGCAACTACTTTAATTGGGGTTTTCATTAGCTGAAACATTGGAGCGCACTTAAATCAATTGATTGCGAGTAAACCGCTACAGCAGCGCTTTGAGATTGTGAGAGAAAATTACTTCCTCTGGTAACCAAACCGAATGTAAAATGTATTTCGTAATAAGTTTCATCGAACAAATCGATATAAAGCTCGTAAATAATAAACTCGTTTACGTTTGGGCATACGCTTCTAAGCAATTGTCTTCTCGTTTTGCTACGAATTTATATTGTCAACGACAGGAGGTGTCGGCCCGCTTAGAGCGTTGGCCTCCCCGAAACATATTTCACTACATAAATCATAACTTTATTTCCTCTCGCTCAGATGCCGAGGAGCGAGGTGTCTTTGAAATGGCTTTAAGAGTTCCCGCACGCTATACCGCAACAAAGGACTCCGAAATTCAATTAGGAGTAGATGGAACTCAGAGACTTCTATTATTTCTAAATATTCAATTCCTAGTGCACAACTCTCTGCATTAATATTTATTTTATTTTAATTAAACTAAAACCACGGCTAGCATTTTTCAGACTAATATGCTGTTGTACGAAAAGTACAGACATAATCATCTTAGCCACCACTAACCGCATATACCCCAGACAAAAGGCGGCTTACACTAAACGAAGAAGATTTATGTTCCGCCACTGTATGCTTGTAAACAACGCGCGCCACCTACTAATTTGCGATCATTTTAGCGGTGTTTCCTGCCAATTAGCCGCTTTAAAACATCGCGCCGCCTAACAAAGGGGGCTGCCTCATGAATTTATTGTAAGGTTACTGTCTTAAGTTATTTAAGTGTTCAGAACGTTATTCACGTGCGACGCCTCGCAGAATGCAGCTTCCTGCGACAATTTATCATGAATCTTTAATTAAACTTTAGCCGCGACTGTTCACAGTCTCATTGAACTTCACAATAAATCCGTCGTATCGATTGTACATTATTAATTATTTGTCTCGGCTCGTTATTTTGTAAGATATATTGTTAGAAACGTTAAATTTCTTGAAGTCAGTTATCGCCATTTTTATTTACCTTCGCTTTTTTGCGTAGACAAATTAAAATGTGGTGGGTGGATTTTTGCGGTTATCAGTCGGTTCTTGTGCAATAACCTATTAATCCTTTCTGTATGGGAAGTAAGAATACGCACTGTAGTACTAAAAAATAGAAAAATCCTTTTGGAATAAAATCGATAGAAATAGTTTGATACCAAATGGCCTTGCGCCCAATACTCCAGTTTGTCCCAGAATATGCAGCGTCCACCGTCCTCGGGGACTCACTAGTCAATAGACACTGTTGGTGAATGCGCGCCACTGCAGCCCTATTACAAAAGGGGTATTACTAGAATATCTTGCTGAACTAAATATCACAAAGAGTGCAGCTGAATGGTAATTTCTTAGTACACTGCCACAAAGTTGTACTTACAATGCAATGTGTATACAGGGCTGGCACACGTTTCTTTTTTATAGTGGGTGGTAGGTTTTGGAACTTTTTTCAAAAATGAATAGATAGGGCTGTACGTTCACATTTTTTTTTATTTTAAACTTAGTATCGTGCTTAGTTCAAGATTATTTGTATTCTTGTCCATTCTGATTCTTTTACTTTTTGGGACAGATACCTTGAATGAGAGACAGATGTACAAGGTGTAAAAGAACCCTTAAAGGATCTGTCATCCAAGCATTAAGTACGTACATCAAAATAAGTCAGTCAGCGTTAAAACTATTGCTGGGAAGCTTTGGCTGAAGTTTATTTTTGAAGCGAAGAATTACGTTCTAGTAACGCAAGTATTTTTGTGCATTGTGCTGATGGATATATTGAATAGTGCGGGGGTCGTTGAGCAATTTAAAGTGAAGTTATAAATTCATTCAAAACTTTGCAGAAGTGGAAGTTAAGGTTTTACATCCTTTATAATTAGTCATTGAGAATACACGTTGATTTTATCTCCTGCAAATAAATAGTAGGTATCCTTAAAACCTCTTTTCAGTAAAACGACAATGTTATCTGTCAGCTACAATAAAAGTGCAGAGATCCAGTTAGTTCTGTTTGCGAAAACTGCCTTTAAAACCAAATTAAATGATGAAAGTTTCCAAGTTATTCCCAGTTCGTTTTATAATAAAATTACCTGTGTCAGTTTGCCGGTAGAATTCAATTAAGAACTTTTTGAATATTTTATACTTGTTATAGGGATTTCTGGTTTTAATTGATAGTTAATGTTATTTTTTGTGTGGGCTTGTTTCTTTGAGTCAGAACAAAGGAGTGGAAGTTTGTTATCAGAGGTTTCAGAGTAAGGCAAAGAGTATTGTGCACATATTCTTGTAAAACTTGTATTTCTGTGCATTTGCATAACCATTGTTGTATTTTTCTGTAGGAAATGGTTTCTGAAAACACATTGGCTCTATTGGGTACTTTGCAGTGCAGTAAGGGATATATCTTACCTTTTCTTTTCTCGGATTAAATTCCTGGGATGGAATTTGACGATATGGCGATGATTGAAACAAATTGGGTGTTTTTCAGTATAACATAAAAATAAAGTCACATAGACATAATATGCATATTTACTTTAGTAATTCCATAAATTACATATATTTACAACAATATCAACAAACGTTTACGTCTAATATACATTTCCTATGCGTAACAGATTAGCTATACATCATATAAATCTCTACACGAAGTCTATACATAATGATTACTACTACAAGTATTGCGTATAATTGTTTTAATATAATGTTCCCTATGACACGTAGACCCCGTCAACTTACCCTTTTAGCCGAAAAATAAGACTCTATTTTATGTGTAAATTACATTTAACTCTCATGAAGTTTTGTGATCTTTGTTGTATATTTTATACATTTATCTTCAAAAGGTTTAAGCCCGTTTGCGGTATGATTTTAAGAGAATAAATAAATAGTTACAAATCAAGGACACGTGTTATTTAAGATACATAGATTTATAAATAGTTTTATTTAGCAGCAGACTTTAAGATCCAAATTGACAGTAATTTTGCTAAAGGGTTAACCAATTTAGTTTACAAACTTCTATTAATACCTCAAAAATAACAATAACTTTTCAAACATTACGTAAAACTAACTCATTTTTGGTTGTAAATACATTTAACAAACATCAGGGGTGGTAAACATTAAAATCAGATGGAACTTTATTCACAACGCATAACAAAACATGAATAAAATTGAAGTTCGTTCAGCCAATCGTTATTCTAAACGCGATCCAAAAGGCACTAGATTTTATTATTATAATAGATTTGAATTGATACGTTTCCGAAAGTCGTTGTAGTTGAAATTCACGAGTTTATAATAGTACCTAAGCTGACAAATTAAAACAATTTAGTGGATAAATGAAGAAAGATCCTCCCCTATCTTTAGTGTCATGGATGCCATCAGACATACACTGTACACATATGTAAACATCCAGTCTAGGAAGAAACATCTGCTGCGATTGGCTACACACATATTGTTTCCGATGCGGGTATACAGTGGATGAAAAACAAGCCACTTCATCATTATGGCAGTCTGTGTACATTTTACACTCCTGCTTCCCATCCAAGAAACAGGCGACCACACACACAGTCATACAAACAAAGTATAAATTCACTAACATGGGCCTTTACATCTATTTGTAATTCGTTCTACGTTACGGTTATTTGACATCGTTGTTACTTTTTTCTCACTCTGTAAAGGGTATCCCCTATCTCCATCAAAAATGTAAGAATCACGTGTTTTTTAATATTAACGATAACATTATTTCGAAGCAAATAACAGAAGTTTACACAATTCGTAACGATAAGCACAACCGGCCTGAGAATTTACTAACCCACCGAGAGAATTAGTTGACTGAAAATTGAAATCATGAAAGTTTATTATTAAACTTATTAAAAATATCTCCCCGTCGACGTATCTGCTTCCCCTCCCCTTGTATGATATTTGTGAATATCAATAACATAGCCATTTGAGTTCCATGATTGCAATTTACAGTCCTTCGGCATGATCTACCTCGTATAATCATGTAAATCCATTCATAGCTATATTAATCCTTAGAACACAACGTTGACACATCCACTATAAACTAAGATACAGTATGCGACTGTTAATATGAGATATCAAGATTTGCAAAAGCTTGGCTTTGTCTCTGCCATTCATACCTGTATGAGAATAGCCAAGTTCTGGACCTATTCAATTCCCATCGGCACTCTCAGAAGAAGTCTCTTTCTTGAACTCGATACGCCCCATTAACACCCGTATACCAGTATTTACATATATATCTTCCATAGTACACATAGCGCATAAAAATACCGCGAAAGTAATGCAATAACAAGCGTCAATGAACAACAATGTCACAGGATCACAATATAAATTCATCATCGGCAGATAAGGCTCTCCTCCCTCGCTGCGCAGACGCCGTGGGGCGGGGCTAAGAACAGCTTGCCGTTCGCACATGCGCACAGCTGGTAGATGTTCTGATGGTGAGGGTCGTGCGTGTGGGCTGCTGATGGTGGCAGTGGCAGCGCTGACTTTAATTTTGGCATAAATATACTGGGTGCGTCAAGGCGAATCTGTAAAGATTGGTATGGATAAGGTGCTTTAACAGGAATTGACAAGTGGTTTTAGAGGTGCGTTTGAAAAGCAAGGACAAAATACCAATAAAAGACGATAAATACCAAAATTAATTAAATGCCACAATTCTACCGGATAAACAAATTTATAAACATCGGCCAAGGACAATGCCCAGGGTTAGGTCATCATCTGCCTAGCCTTTCCTCAATTATGTCGGAGTCGGCTTCTAGTCTAACCGAACGCAGCTGTCTGGCTCAGTTCCCCTTGGTTCTTACCACGGGGTATCTGGTTGTCAGACTTTTTGGGCCACTGACTACACTACAGTAACGCCTGCCCGTGTTAGGTGCCAAACAAAATAAAAAAACAAACAATAATCTCCCCATATCAACACTTGGTTAAAACGAGGCTTTTCCGAATATGTTGCCATGAGACTCACCGAGCCGGCGACGGAGCGTAGCCGGAACGTGGTGAGGCAGCTGGCGCTGATGTCACCCGCGCGGGACTCCAGCGCTATGTTCTGTGCCGCGTGCATCTCTAGTGAACGCGTCGGCGACTCCAACCTGTCGTGACCGGGGGCAGGTAGGAATTAGGCGCTAATTAGTTCCTGTTACTTTGTTGAAACAAGGTCTTAAGGCAAATGAGAGTGATGAAACCCAACAAAGTGAAAACCTTGAAACTACTACACAAAGGTGATTTTAGCCATTATTTTTTTCATTGACTATATCACTACCGGAACATCAATAATAATCTGTTCAAAGCTTTATAGAAAATTCCGAAAATTTGTTATTTAATAAACAGCATGTTCCTATAAATTTCATGAAACATGTGGTAAAGGCATGCTTCCGATCGGACAACAAACTTCAGTAGGTGCGTTTGACATAACAGTATGTTCAAACTAACGAGTTCTAACTTCCTCTGCGACGAGGACAAAGCTCGTAAATTTGCTGAAGTACAAACACACAAATATACTTACACCAATGGTTTTGAAGGGGGGGCTTTGACTAGGGGTGTCTGCGCGGCGGCTTGGACGGTGACGCCGGCCGGGCTGACCACCGTGAGCGTGTCGGCGCCGACGGTTACCGAGTCTTGCCCGGCGCCCAGTAGCAACGCACCCCGCGCATCGCGCACCTCGAGTCGAGCTACGTTCAGTTCGAAACGATCGTGACCTAAAACGGTTTGTACTATTAATGCTTACAAACTAATGAACAGAACTACAGCACTAAGCTATTATTTTCTTGCTTTTAACGCTACCTGCGTTTGCAAGCAAAGGTAAAATTAGAACTCACCTAGATATAATCTACTCTGTAGCATTCCGTGCGAGTCTCGTGTAGAAACGGTAAAATTTCTAGAAGCTTCCATGTAAATTGGAAATCCTCGACGTGACTTGATGGTGGACGCGAACAGAGAGTCCAACATTAGAGCTTGCCCCAATAGTTGTAAGCCGCCTGGCACTATCCGAAGTTGACCCATTCCTTCCTATAAAGTAAATAAAAAGCTTCATGAGGGAACTAAAAGAGTCGTCGTTACTTATCGCGTTTCGATTTTTTTGAAGTGACAAAGACGTCTCTAATAATGTTATATTACGTATCTACATAAAATCTTACCGAATTAAAATCCAAAACTTTCAGCACCCACAGCGTCAATGCAAAATTGATGACCATCATCAGCATAAGCGCCATGACCAGGATGTACAGACATTTCTTCCTCCAGCCGTAGATGCCCACTTTAAACTGACTGTTGTAGCTGTTCCTGATCGAGTCGGCTTTTGTGTCCCTATTGCTATTGTTGTGCAAGATCGGTTCCGGGGTGATCTTGTCAGCGTACGGTATTCTGCAAGAAAAGTCGTTCAGTAAAACAATGTGCTATTGAGCGGGAAATATAAATATCTGTCTGTGATTGGCTGCCAGTTTTTGCGGTTTTGTGTTATTCGGAGTGAAAGATTTGTGGCTCCCTTTTTATTGTTTGCGTAGAGATTTATCTGTATTATTTATACCACTATCTAGTTGAGATAAGGATTTTGATATTTATAGGAAGATTTACAAAATTAACTGCTTCAGTTATTTTACTGTTTCACTGTTTGTATTTTTCATATTATTCAGGCTAATTAACATAGACGAAGCCACTGTTAAGCTCAACTCGCAAATATTTTGCAAGTAAATCATGCAGGCCCACAAAAGAGGACAAACCTGGATGTGCCCCACTATAATGTTAATTAATTATGGTACATAACTATTATATTAAAACAAAAGGTAATATATTTCGTAACACAAACGTATTACAAACAAAGGCAGAGATAATGAACCTTTTTGCGTTAAAAGGCACTGTTGCTAATGTAAAATACTTGGTCAAAGCAAAAAGGTATTATAAAACATTATTTTACATATTTCGCCGTTAAAACTAGCTTCATTGGTTCGGCTTTACATTCCAATTTGGGGTATGTTGTCGGGCAGTCGCAGAGGGAACAAGTATGGCCGACGACACGACTTGCCACACGTATTGGTACCATTAAAAACGTCTGTTTTTACTTCGACAGCAAATAAAATGCAGTTTTATTTTCGAATCCGTTTTACTGCTTTTTAAAACAAGGTTTTATGGCTCAGAATTAACATTCCACATCCTCGTGTATGACGTACTCAATCCGACAGTCGTAAATTGTTAATTCGTGCTATTTGCACAATAAGTCAATTTATTTGTAGAAAGTTATGATTGTGTAATTAAGGCTCAAATAGCAAATCTTGATGATACATTTATGCTACGGAAATAGTAACACAATAGTAATTTATTGTCATGCAGTAATTTTGAAAGTTCTTATATAAATGTTTTTTTTTTAACTTCTAGAATGTCTTAAGTTACACAGTTCGACTTAAGCTATTGTCTTACTATTGTGTCTCTAATTAAGACATTCAAAACGTTAATATCATTGCTGTTCTTAGAAGAGCAGTATTGTCGTGTTAACTAACACAGATACTCGTACCTATTTTGCCTAGGCTAATTATCTCAGGACAAAAATACTACGTAATCAAACAAAATAGATGATAGTCAAACTTTCATAACATAATGTTAAAAAGCAAAGTGTTTGTTGTATCAGATGTCTCCTAATCGCTCGGCACTTTCTGTAGCCGCCGTTGGGGTAGATATTATATTTTCTTTCACAGCTTAAAGCCGACAAAAACTTGTATGCAGGTGAATACGAACATGAACAACTATTCTACTTTTTGAAAACAGATATTTTACTTCATTTTCAAGCATAGAGAACACACAGTATATATATTTGCCGGAGGAAAAACAGAGCTTACTCATTCCGTTAACTATAGTAGCGTAATATTTATACATAACTATTCTACTACCACTACTACTACCTGTTGTTAAATAGGACCTACTAGGGTTCTATTTTACAACAGATTTTAAGTTAACAAGAGAAACAGTCGGTAAACGCTAACCAACCACAATTCCGAACAGGTTTTTATACGAAATCAAACTGCAATAACACGAACATAATTTGAAAAACCGGTTATGTAAAGTAATAGTTACGGTATACCCGATATTTAGGTACTATTACACCGAAACATATTTCTATGCGACGCATATAAAAGCAGCCCATTCGATATTCGTGGAACTGGCCCCGTCAGCGAGCGTGGGTCATAAATTTGCAAGGATTCGAGCACGACAGGGCAATGCACACTGAAAAATTCTAGTAAGCTTCTTCCAAGGATGTAAGGGATATATTTACAAGTGCATCACAGGAAGGAAAGGAGAGGCATTACCCTCCTGTGTCTCGACGCGACCGGCGACAATCATGTTCTACTACCTAAGTACCCATATGATAGATGGAGACTTTGTTTTCAGATTTAACACTACTTTGTCGAAAGATTTATGCGTCAGTAAATAGCTGTTAAAGAAAATAATATACTGGTATTCAGCTGTATCCAACTAGACTGGACGCCGACCCCAACATTAGGAAAAAGCTAGGCAGATGATGAAATAGCTGTTAAAGAAACAGCACAATACAAAACATTATAGCATCCGAATGTCAAGAGAAGATAAGTATTCACGTTAAGTCAGTCAGCAGCCATCTCGACTAAAATATCGCAAAGAATAAACCAATATTATTATCACTCAGTTCAGTCACTAAGTGAAATCAAAATCTAGCTTCATAATGTACACAGGCTACTCACTGATATAAAGCGGATCCTGGCGAAGAGCCAAGAAACCTCTCAAAAGAAAAAGAAGATCATCATATTACAATACAAAATAACAAACTAAAAATAACCGGTTCTTTTAGAAAAGTATACAAAACTACGTTCGTACAATAAGCGAAAGTCTGTCGTTGCATTTTATAACAGTGTCGGGGAGACAATGTTATTTATAATGCGGAATGTACTTAACTGAAAATGCATTCTCACTACAAACTTCACAGAGTTGACACGCAGAGTGCTCTGACCGCAAGGGATTCAGATCTTGACAATGGTCTGGTATAGCTACTTATGTTCTTAATTTTGCTTAACTTTTGGGCCCAGGTGATGACAGTTTTAATTGGAGCAATTTCATATAATTATTTAAATATTTACAATTTAAACACAGAAATCATAATATGTACCAGTATACAGGGTGTAAACCACCTCATCACAAAGCCGTTAACCAAGCATTCTGTACATCAAAATAAGTAACTTTACGCAAAAAATATTGCTGGGAAACAACTTTTTTCTTTGAGGTTATAAATCATGTTTTGTGGTAGAACTCAATGTAACGCACTAAAAAAAACTTGTCAAAAAAGTTGTAACTTTGACCCCCCATATCTCGGTAACAAGAAGGTTCCCAGGTATGATGTAGAACAAAAAAATGATCGTAATGATGGGGGGAACCCAGTGCCTTTGGGCTTCGTGAAGAGGTGTTTTACACCCTTTATAGTAAGTAATAAAAACTTTTTTGCAAAAAATATAACCGACTTCACACAAAAAAGTGAAAAATAACTTTAGCTTCAGACGTCCTAAGACCACACGGAAAGCACCAGCTTTCAAATAAAAAAAGAATCATCAAAATCGGTTTACCCAGTGAGGCAACAAACATTGTCGAAATCTGGGAGTATTGTACACATCGGCGTACCCCTCAGAGCATACAGGCGTGATGTTACGTCATGATGTAGTATGAATAATGAACCTACAAGCGATTGCAGCAATTACTGCAGATTTGCCATCTATTTTTTAAGAGTTCCATTGTATATCTCAGAACATCAGCATCAGATCTTCAACAAATTAAAACGGGACCAAACGAGAAGCACCAGCTTTAAAAAAAAAAAGAATCATCAAAATCGGTTCACCCAGTCGAAAGTTCTGAGGTAACAAACACAACAAAAAAGTACAGACGAATTGAGAACCTCCTCTTTTTGGAAGTCGGTTGAAAAAGGGTTACAGGGCATCGAAAAATTCGTCCACATCGCTGCCAACAGGAAAAGTGCCCAGAAGTGGAGCAATTAAATAAAAAATAAATATCGCTGGACATTAACACATACCGCCATCTAGTACCACACTAAGCAAGGCTTGTGTCGTGGACACCAGATAGTTGATATACTACATAGATACTTTTTGTTTGTAAATACATACTACCCAGGACCCTAAGAACGTAAGGCAGCCTCACTACCACTACGCCATTCGGGTCGTCAATTGTCTGCTTTGCTAGCTGTTATTGTATGAAGCGGCCATACTATTTGTTCCAAATGTGTTCTTATTTAAACAAGATACAAGAACTATTTTCAGTCCGTTTAAATCTGTCCTTAGTCACCATCATCATTCCTGCCCTTATCCCAATTCATTTCAGGTGGAAGCAGTATGTCTTCTTCTTCCATACCTCAATTACTCGCAATTACTCGTCATCTCGGTAATCTATAGGCTGAATTATTATTTCAAGTTGCCTAACAAACTTATTTCCAAGATAATGCATCGTCATTGTGTTAATACGTTCTGAAATACTGTCAACACAATCCCCAGATCACATTGAATGCCCTAGAATAAAATTATATGTAGATACCTAGACAAATACTTCATCATGATTCAACTATAATATTCAGCGACGTTTCAATTGAAACATCACATGGATTCTTTGAAGCGAGTGCTTCGCTCAGGATTTAGGATAAGCCTGATACAATAAGAGGGGGACTCATGAAGCTCCAAAATGTACATTCATTCACTCGTCTGCCAAACTGACGCGCCTGGGCGAAAAAAAAGGATCTAAAGCCTGCTTCACTCTCCGTTATCTCAATAGATATCAGGTGATATAGAAAAGTATCTACGATATAGGTTAGTCTGGGATAGTTGGGCCCTTACCTACCTATCTCAAACATTTTAATAAATTATTGTAGTATTTCATTTTTAGGGTTCCTTAGTCATTCCTCATGTCTGTCTGTCTGTCTGTCCGTCCGTATGTCACAGCCACTTTTTTCCGAAACTATAAAAACTATGCTGTTGAAACTTAGTAAGTAGATGTATGCTGTTAATCGCATTAAGATTTTCAAACAAAAATAGAAAAAATCAATAAATTTTGCGGTTTTTTTTTTCACCATCATACGTGTGCGGTATCTATGGTCCTCAACAATGATATTGAGGTTTCTAACAAGTTTTTTTCTAAACTGAATAGTTTGCGCGAGAGACACATCCAAAGTGGAAAAATGTTGCCCCCCCCCCCCCCCCCCATGTAACTTCTGAGATACGAGAATGATAAAACTAAAAAAAAATTATGATGTACATTACCACGTATTCTTCCACTGAAAATTGGTTTGAACGAGATCTAGTTAGTAGTTTATTTTTTAATCGGAAACAGCAATTTACCTTTCAATAAATCTGCTACGGAACACTTCATAGACGAGTCCGACTCGCACTTAGGCCGCTTTTTTTGTGGTAAGAGAAACATGTATCATAAAGTTTCAAAATTACTCCTAGAAATAATCTTTCTCACAAGGCAATACATTCGATGCTATCCTCTAAAAAGTTAAACATTAGAATAAGTACTACGTTATAAAAGATTTTTTTTATTCAAGTAATCATTCAAAACAAAGATAAAATAATTCCTAAAGTGATGCAATATTTGTAAAGCCAAACATTTTTCGGCGAGACTTGGGAAAATAAAAAAAGGTGAAATCTGTGCGGGAAGGTTCGTGCACTTTATCTCCCGGTCCACTCTCCCAACACGTTTGGAGGGTTTACGCGGCATTAGAAACCAATTACACGAATAATACCTACCAGTTGCCCCGTCTTTATACTTTTTGGTTTAGATCAACGTTGAAAACATGATTATATATTGTTACAGGTGCCTTTTGCATAGAGATAAGACCTACTAATATAATTTCGAGCTTACTTCATACCATGAGAGGTAAATAATGTTAATACTGATTAATGCAGTGTTCCGCTTACGATTAGTTAACGTTACGATGTGTCGGGGATGTTATATTATTGCATTAAATACATAATAGAGATAAAAGGTAGAAATGGGGTGGAATCTAATAAATTCTCTGTGCGGAAGCGTAAACGATGTACGCAGAGACGGGCACGTAGCATCGCCTCGTAGCGCTCCGTAGCTCGTAGCCTCGTAGCCTCGTAGCTCGTAGCCGTGCTCGTAGCCGGAGGGGTGGGCACCGCAAATGAGCCATATTAATCATCCCCCATCACGGCAGCTCGACTTTTGAGCTTCCTCTGTTGCCAGATTCTCCTTAATAAGACAACCTTTTCCTCTCGCCCAGAATAAATTGAGATAATGAAATGGTACTTAAAAGTAAACATTGGAACGAAATGTGACAATTAATGTACTTTTTTAGATTCTTAGTATCGCAATGGATTCCAAATTAGGAAGGAAATGAATAATAAACTTGTAGGAGCATAAAATTACACGCCGTAAAATAAATTATGATCTCATTCACGATTATGATTCAATCCCTTCTACCAGTACATACTCGTAGATCTAAATAAAACATAAACCGTTAAAACCACAATCTTTTCGTTTTGAATGGAAACTAAATATGCAATAGGTTATTACGGTTCGTGATTTGAACTTCGCATAGTCTGGATTTAGAACGTGACTGTACATACACGCTGAATATTGATGGTTTTATATTCGCAGAAACCATTTTTTGGATTATACAGCTAACACAGCTGTCATAAAAAAATACTTTGGATCTTTTACAAAATAAAATATTTCAAATTTAACAGCCATAACACAGTTTTGTTAATACATTATTACTACTCTTTTTGGTCTCAGCACAGATAAACTCTCTACTCCATGCCAGAGGTAACCAACCCCAATTTAAAAGAATGCAGACTATAGTCAGGTGTCGCTCACTTGCTTAGCCTGTTTAACCTTCTCGTTTTAATTACTCCAGGTCTGAGGCTGCATAAAGGCGTTCTGGCCCATACACACCGCAGGTTGAGCAGCCCTGACATAAAGGCACATCATTTCATATTCGGTGCTCAAGTTTGAATGCAGTAATAACGGCAAAAACCCCTCGGTCTGTGGAGTGTGAGATATATCGTATTATTTAAAGAGATTGATGTGAAGAAATATAAATTCGTCGACGAACAAGAGCTGTTGCCCTTAAACATTCAGATAGCAGAATGTCTGGGACGAATAAACAGTTTTACCGTGCCAACGTGTCTGTTAGGATTATTCTTGACGGACTCAAAAACTAAGAGACAAAAAACTAATGAAGATGGAACATGAAAAAATTACGTTTCTACAGAAGTTGAAGGCGAGGACAAGAACGAACTTTTCAGGAGTCCACTACTGAGTGGGACAAAGTTTATGTGCGAACAAAGTGGCAGGCAACAGCTTCTATTGATATACAGTTGAGTGTTCAGCACAATGTTTAGTTCTACAACTGCAATAAACAGTACACCGCGGTGTTTGTGCGTTATGACAGATACAGTGGCTAGTGTGAAATTACTGGTATTTTATAGAAGCGGTAGGTGGGATAGTTTAGCAGCGTGTGCTAATTGAGCGTTTCAGCACGCGCGGGCGGCCGGAATGCGCGGCCGCCGCACATTCGTTAGCAATATTCCGCTAACGAACCAAACTAATGGCTATTAAGTTGAATAACGTAGCACTTTGCGCCACGAATACCGTACACACTCCAACTGACAGATGTTTCTAGAATCATACACAGCGGCCTTTTCAAAAAACTACATTTTTCACAACCTTTTTGCGTCACATTCGTATTGGTAAAATATACCATTCAGTGGCGACGAATATTTCAGAGCGTACCTTTGTCGTTCTTGAAGCACGTGGAGCAATGTATTGGAATATATGCATCTTGTATAACACGAAGTAGAATTTATGGCAACTTGCTGCTACACGAATGGATTCAAAGTAATCGCGACTTTCAGTACAAAATACTCTCACACTTTTAATTTTACTTTCTATGTGTTGAGTTAAATTTGTGGAAGTAAAATAGTCTCTAATAAATAGACAGCTATCAACGAAAGAACCCCAAAGGATTATAATCAAATAATCTATGGTCTCAATTTGTCGAAAAAACGCGAGCAGGGTTATGCAGAATAGCGATCGAATATCATATTTTGACTCCCATGGAAAGACAAGTAAAAGTTTAAGCACTTGAAACAAACAGTATTAACTTAAAAAATTGTAGTGTGTAATCATCATCCGCTTAGCTTTGTCCCAACATATAGGGGTCGGTTTTATGAGCTGAATACCAGAACTTTACATGGAGCGACTGCCTACCTACCTCCACAACCTTATTAGTACTAGGGAATACGATGCGCTTCGATAATACTGGTTGTAAGACTTTCCAGACGCTGACTACCTGTAGCGACTGTCGAATATCTACAAATATCAACTGGGCTCATCAGGTTCGCGTGCTTTTCGAAGCACGCAAGAACCTCGGTATGTAATGCTCGGTCACCGATCCATGGACCAACCTTGGCAAACGCGGCTTAACCTGACTATCGACCCGAGTGACTGTTATAATGTAACCACGAGGTCCTCAACTCAGGCGTATATGTACAAATATTTTGAAATGAGCCAATCGAGCCCTTTCGTTGCATAGGTACCCAACAATGCACGTTTCTATTTATGACTGTATGTCATCTAGAGGCCGCTATGTTGAGTTTAGTTAAAAATCACAAGTCACTTCTAGCAGTTTACAAGTTATGCGAGAACAGATGAACATACACACAAACGGGCTGAAATCATAACCTTCCACCATAATCGGGTAAAACGAATCAAATCTCCTTTTATAAGAGAACTGCATGGTACCAAATATGCGACAACACGCCAGTTTAATCAATGCACAAACACACGCCACAAACTGCTACTACCACAGACTATAAATACGACATAAAACTGTACAACCGAACCTTATTCAGAAACTCCTTCACATTTTTCCTTTCCGTTTAGAAAAAGGTGGTAATACCAGTGAAAGAAGTCAGTTAATGTTTTCCCTCAACATTTCCAGGCAACGTCTCGCGTAGGCCGCGGAAACTTGGAAATAAGAAAATCCGCAGCACTCAGGCTGTCACCCCGCTGTAGGCTGGGTAAGCTCAGACGATGGGAGAGCTATAAATTAAGTTTTCAATTTGCCAATGACGCATCGCTAAGACTGTGAACCGAGCACCCTTTGATAATATATTTCGGATGGCCGCTTTCGTTTTGCTCATGTTATTTTATACGATGGTTTAAAATTTTACAACGTTTATAAAATACTGTACATAAATACGTCAATACTATCACAAAATGCCGGTATAGTTTGCTCTGACATAATAACAGACGTGAGTATATATCAGAACAGCTATTACGTATTTAAATGATCAAATTATGTTTAGTTGTGTACATTTCATAAATACAGAGGATGTTTAGCGTGGAGGGCCGACGCCGACGGTTGGTTGCATGCAGCAAAATGCAGCGTAGCGCTCCATTATGTGGGTCATAAATCAAGTGCATTGAAATCTCCTTCCTCCTTCGTGTCGGTGAGCCATCGCCGAGCGACGGATATTTGAACCAATGCACCGCCGAACCGACAGCGCTACGCCGCTACGCCGCTACACCTCGTAGCGCTCGTAGCAACTCGTAGCTGTTTGTAGCTACGATGAAACTACGCGCCCTATCTACGCTGCATCTTAAAGTTTGCGCCGAATATTGACTGGACTGTAAAAGTTTCGTGTTCAGCCGTAGTGTTGATATCTGATGTTTGTTATATTTAGTTACGTTTTCTTGGAATTTAGTAGAACATAACAAAAATGATAATCTACATGATACGAAGCGTGTATTAATCAAATTGCGTTATATGATTACTAACACTCAACTAATCCGTTTACAAACTAACAAGTCCACTCAACATTAGTACATCACTCTCAACAAACCAACTCGGCTCACATCAGAAACACTAACAGCGAGCACAAACTCCATAGATTTATATAAGTGCATATTGTTTTATTTAGACAAGAATGTCGGCGACTACAACAAAGTTATGTTAGGTGGGTACAATGGCGGGTGGTCGCCACCCAGTCGCCCAGCGGCCGGAGCACACCCATTCACTCGTTCACTCACTGCTACTCAATGGCTTTTGCATGTTGCATTCTGTGCCGTTCTCGTCGTAACTCGGGAACGCTCTAATATTTCTATCGGCGCCAAATTGTAGCCTATTGACTGCATTGGATGTTAATCTGCATACATTATGGGTAATATAGGTTAAATATTTCACTTTTGTCGCGCTGGTTTAGGATTATAAGGCTAACTCAGTTCGTGTTTCAATTTATTATTTTAGTTTCTGAAATAAAATATACGTGTGTAATGTGTGGTTAAACGGCAGGTTAGGTTAAATCCTGTATACAATCCAATCACTGTAATTAGCTCGGTACTCTTATTATGATTCCAAAAAATGTTTTGCATAAAAAAACTAATTTAATAAATCAATGCTGTCAGCCTTCTGGTACCCCTTGGTAACGACGCAAATGAATTTTTGACGCCATTTAATTATTTTCTGCTTTGTACAAATTTTTTATAATTTTAGGTGTGTTTATTAAATAATATATATTTTTTATTTGTGAGAAAGTTAATAACAACATCAAATAATAATCAAAACCGCATAAACAAGCCCTACTGCTATGTAAACTTGACCACTCACATTTTTTTACCACTAAAGCTTTCATCCCCACAGTATTTTTACAACAACAACCAACCGGTATTTTCCAAGCTCAGCACACGCTCACAACGATGTGGATGCATCGAATAGGCGCCGCGTGTCATGTGCGGGGTAATACCTTCTCCATCAGACGTGTCGCTTGGCTCAGCGAGACGTCAAAGGGAAATTGAAAATTAATTTATGCTCCTAAACCTCATACCTAGTCGGAGGCTGTAAATCACCGGCTTGGAACTCTTCATAACCACGCGGTGTCGCTTGATGTGTATGAAAGGTAATCGGTTGTAGTTAATTATGATTTTTACGGCCAATTGGCCAGTGAGTCCTTTTGAAGACTAGGAAAATTGGTAAAGATAATCCTTTTTTTATCAAGGAAAGCTGTGTTAAAAGGTTACTTCTTTCTTTCTTTCTTAATGTGTGGATAGAGCCTAACCTGGTGTCAGAGTTTTTATACTGCCCATGACCCATGGCGGTCGAGAAATATTTCTCAGGCCTGCTGGTTTGCTCACGATTTTTTCCTTGGCCGAAGCTAGTGACCGTAGCTAATAATACAATACGCACGTGAATTGGAAAAACCAGAGGTACGTATGTTTTTTTTTCGGATGGGAAATCATCAAATAACTTCTCCCACTCTGGGTGGAGCAGAAGGGAGTGTCATACTTTTACTGACTAAAACCCATGCATGTTCCTTCCTCGCCCTTTATGTTCCGGGGCCACGGTATCTCTTTCGAACAGTCCCGCAACCCCGGCAGCCTTCGGCCCTTGTGAACCCCTTTCAAATAGATGCGTGTCTTGGGTTTAAACTTGAGACCTTTACACTGACCAACATAAATTAATGATTCTGATTTTCTTTTGTAGGTTCAACTAAAATACTCTCAACTATAGGTAGACTGGGTACGGTTGAAACAAAGGACGGTTGAAACAGAGCAAATATCTCGTAAACGGTTACGCGGGGAGTGAGGGAGGCAAGGGGAAAACGAAGCGGACGGCAGTTCCGAACGCGAATATAGTAGCGCGCCGCTCCCCGCGCGTTGTTGTTGTGTGCAGGACGCCATATTGTTTTTTATTACCCAAAAGTAAGTATTTTTCTTCTGACATTAACGCTTATATTATCTGTTCTCTGTAAGTGAATGTATTGAGTGTGTGTTTGTGATTATTATGAAGCTTGTAGAATAAGGGATAGTGACTATTTTTACTGTGTTATTATTACTGTCGTATCTATAAAGTATATTCTACCAAATGTGGTGTTGGGGACGGTTGAAACATTTTTTGTGGGTACGGTTGAAACAAAATGTTTATTTTTTGTAGATGCCGAGAGTTCGAGTGAGGAAGACTTCCAGACGGGAAATTAACTTGTCGAGCTATAGTAATGCATATGAGGAGGTAAAAGCTGGAGATTCACTACGTAAAGTAGTGGTCTTAGCTACGTTTGCCACAATTGCGAATCTGAATACTCTGATTAATCTCTAAGCTCTGTTTTCTTTATGTTATTTCTTTCTTATTTATGTTTATTTGATTTAGGAAGTGTTTTCTTTAGTTTATTTGAAATTTTTATTTGATTTAAAAAAAAGTTTTTATTTAGTTTGTTCAAAATGTGTAAATGTGTAATTCTTTAATTGTTTACTACTCGTTAAAGGCTGATGAAACCTTGAAGACTGATTAATGTTGTTATGTGGTGCCTTAATTAGTTTTAATGATAAATAATACATGCTTCCTTAGTATTTATTGTATTATTTGTATGTGTTTCAACTGACCCCAACCGCTGTTTCAACCGCCCCTGGCATGGGGACGGTTGAAACAAATCCGTTTTTTTTTTAAATTTCATATATTTCTAAAAATAATAACCCGGGAACTATAATGATACAGCCATATCGTAGCCAAAACTTCACTTTTGAATTTAATGTATCATAATCGTCACTCGGTTTATAAACAACAAAATTATAAACGATAAAAGCTAAATTGTTTCAACCGTACCCAGTTTACCTACCTTAGATTTTACTACCGTAGATTTTTACACTTGACTCTACATTTTATTAACAAAACATAAATAAACGAAGTTATGACTTAATTTACTAAAGCCATTTTTTTATCGGTTCAAAAATGTTAAAATAAAATAACATATTGTTCGGTGGTAGCGATCATATATTTTAAACGGCTGTGCATTTTACGAGAGAGCGCGTTGAAACTGAATTTATTAAATAAAGGGTGTAAAACACCTCTTAACGAATACGAAAGGCACTTGTTCTCCTCGTCATTCTGATCATTTTTTTGTTCTACACTATACCTGGGAACCTTCTAGTTACGGAGATATTGGGGGTCAAATTTGCAAGATTTTGACAAGTTTTTTTTTTAAATACCACTTTTATCACATGATTTTTACTTTAAGTATCTCTACGACCCCCGTACTATTCAATCCATCCATCCGCACAATGTTTTGAGTGTGTTACATTGAGTTATACCACAAAACATGATTTATAATCTCAAAAAAAAAAGTTGTTTCCCAGCAATATTTTTTGCGTAAAGTTACTTAGTTTGATTTACAGAATGCTTGGTTAACGGCTTTGTGATGAGGTGAAATACACCCTGTATACTAGCCTACTAAATAACAATTTGCATGGGTCCCGTGTATGAAGAAAAACTCCTTTCATTACGTTACAAACTCATTAAATTGATTAATATATCATCAATTTAATGAGTGTAAAAAAGAATATTAATTTCCAATATTAGAGATTCCTGGAACAGCTCGGACTAATAAGTGATTTCCAATATTCGTAAATTAAATTTCTGACACATTAACTGCATGTATCAGGTTTATGAAATGTGGATAAAACGACTGAATGCGTTTATGGAAATGTATTTTTTTTACCCCCGGTCGTTCGGACGTAGACAAATATACATCCGAACGGCCCACGGTCCATTCATTTTAAACCGTTCAGACTAAATACCCTTCAATTACTCGTAACAAAATAACTTTTAAACCATCAAATAACCGAACACACAAACACCCTCAATACACCCCCTAGAAACATTTGACGAACGCCCACAGACACATTGGCACGCGCGTCCTCAAATAGTCCTCTGCGTACATGTAATGCGAGGCTGAACGCACTCGCGGGACGACTCCGAAAAGAGTCGTAAATACTCCCGGCGCCGCTCACTTATAAATTAGGATCATAAAGCAGTTGCCGAACTTTGTTGGCGGCACGACGATCATAAAACAACGCTTACCCGCCGGGATCGACGCTGCTCATGCATCGCCACTGATCTTTCAATTCTATGGATTATACATACTTTTGGTTACAGACAGATTAATTTTTGACTGTCTCAGTTAACCAGTCCTGATAGGAACTTGGAAAGTTACTGATTGTGTCTTAATGAATTAAAAATACAGTTGCTTGATTAAGTTTTAAAATAACAACCATTCAAACTCAAACTCAAAGCATTTATTTCAACTAGACCATTACGGCACTTTTAAATGTCATAAAATACAAATAAAATCAAAGCTACAGTCACAGTCACAAGGCATAATAACTTGAGAAAGTACTGCAGTTGCATTAAATCTTTGCGGGTCGCCAGACTAATGTTAGCATCTTGTTTCATTCAAAACTTCTCGTGTAAAGTATGTAGGTATATTTTGTTTACCAAACTTTCTTTAAAACCTACCTCGAAAGATGTACTGTAAATGTATACTTTCCTCTGCATTTATCAACGAGGGGTCTTATGTGTTTGGACAGTTGTTATTTTTAAGTCGGGAATACTCCAAGATAAAAAAAATCCAGAAAAACCTTTTTGTCTTGTAATAATAGCTAAACATTAAACAACTACAAATTTTCAGTGTTTTTTCTACAGCTCGAGACGTCAGGGTATACCGTTCGCACCATGTTTCCTGTATCGGAAACACTCCACATGTGGTATTCGCAACCCTCTTTGGGTCAATGGGTTACTGTGGCACGGCGCGGCACCCGGTGGGATAACTCCGTGTCACCACTAACTAGACGACTTAAGGTTAATGGTAAGGCTAATAATATTTTTTTAAGATGAGAATGTTGAATATTTTTATCTTAATATCTTATTGAACACAAGACAAAAAGTAATGTGCGTGACATTACTTTTTGTAATTTATTTCGTCACCATTACTCTCAAAACGGTTCAGGAAAACATCTTGAGGAAACCAGCTTATCTTAGAACTAAAAATTCAAAGACAAGTGACGTGTACCAACCCGCGTTGGACACGCGTGGTTAATTATAGCCCATTCTCTCTCATATAGAGAAGGCCTGCGTCCCAGCAGTGGGAACATTAAAATTGGCTTTAAACTATTCGAATTGTACACAGCCTGCGACCGCAAGTAACCTAAAGTAAAAAAATATACACTAAATATTGTTATAAAGAAGATATTTAATGAAAAAACCGGCCGAAAGCGAGTCGGAGTCGCGCACCGAGAGTTCCGTACAAACTTTTTTTTTTTTAAAGCACAAACTTAACTTTACTGTTCGATCTCATGAAACGACCATTGCACAAACCGCAAATAATAAGTCTGTTGTATTAAATCGCTTTTTTTTTAACAATTAAACGACAGATTTACGGTTTTCAGTTTTTTCCCTTTACATGCGCTGTAAGACATTGCTTTTCGACAAGTTTCCTGGTTCTGGTCAACGGGAACTGAAGTACGTAGGACCCGTACTCGACAGCCGGTGCAACTACATGGAGCACTTCCGACGTTTGGCCCCCAAACTGGAACGGACCGGGGTTGCCTTCAGGCGACTCTTGCCCAACTTGGGGGGTCCAAACGTCTCCTGCGCTAGGCTCTACGCAGGTATCGTGCGATCCATGGCCTTTACGGGGCCCCAGTGTTGGCGCGTTCCTTGAGGCAGCGAGACGCTGCCGAAACGGGATCTGGAGGCGACTCCCGCGGCAAATCGCCGCTCAGAAGACAGACCTTCGGCGTGATCTCATCTGCAGATCACGCCACAATAGTGGCGATAAGTCCCCTCTTTGCGGAGTGACTTGAGAGGCGCCACGGCGTCCTCACCTTCCACCAGACGCAGGTCGTCACCGGACACGGCTGCTTCGGGGATTCCTGCATAGAATCGGAAACGCCCTGGTTTCCATTTAGAGGATCGACTGGAGGACATGATAGAGCACGCGGTGGACACTTGCCCCGCGTGGGCGGAGCACCGCGCCGTGTCCTCGTAGTGGCGATCGGATGCGACCGCGGAAGACGAACCGGGCGTCGGAGGCCACATACCCCCGACGCCCGGTGCTGTCAACGGGAACTACCATATTAGTTTTTAACCTAAAACCAGTGGACCGATAATTGAAAATGTTGGTTAAAATCAAGGCAAGCACAAGTAAAGGTAAAATTCCGAAAAGTAAGAAAAAGTTGAAAATTAAGGTAAGTTTGCCCATATCTTTTTATTATGTTGACTCCGTACCTTGATTTTCACACACCAAAAGTGTTCAATTTGCTAGGTTCACCCGTTCTTGAGGAAATCGGTGGTGACAGACGGACAGACAGACGGACAGACGAACAAGAAAGTGATGTTATAAGGGTTCCTTTTTTACCTTTAGAGGTACATAACCCTAAAAAATAAATTGCCTTTTTAGTAGCTTAAGTTAATGTAGAAAACAAATAAGGACGGTAAGCTGATTTTGTCAAGTTTAATTTTTCATAGACTTATTTTGCCAAATAAACTTGGGTCATTTATTATAAGATTGTTATAAGACAATAAAAACGCGGTACCTAATAGTATATATTTTGCTTTTTCTCATTAATTTGAACAAATTGAAGTAACCATAAATTACTTTTCTTCAGGGTCTTTATAATAAGTTTTTTTCTTGATTGTGGTCATCCTGTTGTGTTAATTTTATAAATGTGAAATCATCAGCATATCTTCAGGAAACTCGTTTAAGTTTTTTCGTTAATAAAAGAACTTATCGGAGAGTGCGAAACTCTCACCGTTGTATTGATTAACATAATTAATACATCCATTGTGAAATACTGCACCGAGCCAATACGTAACATCATTACACACTGAATGAAATGAATCATTAAGTCTGTCAGCATTCCATCAATTAGCATTTCATGGATTGTAAAATTGAATTATATTCATATTAACAGGTGACCACAATATTATAATTAGTTTACCCAAAACTTCGCTTTCAGTTCGTATTAGCCACTAATTGATAGATTAAACGCGATAACATATTGGAATATTATTACTGAATTTATGATTTGAGTATTCAGTACAATGATTAATAGCTTTTGCATAGATACTCAATGCAGACCGCAAATTATAAAGCAGGAATTTGGCTCTTGTCAGTTGTCGGAAACATAAACTTAGTGCCATGACAGTTGTCCTCAACAGGACACTAATGTGGTTCTTGGAATCTGTTTCCCGAAATGGTGGCGAAATAATATTCACATATATAGCTGATGTTATTATATCAGATAGGTGCCTCATTTGACGACTCGAATGGCGTAGTGGTAGTGACGCTGCCTTACGTTCTTAGGGTCCTGGGTTCGAATCCCGGTAGGAGCAAAATGTTTGTGTGATGAGCATGGACAATTTTTCCGAGTCATGGATGTTTATATGTATAATAACATACTTATTATACATTTTTACAAACAAAAAAGTATATAATTATGTAGTATATCAACTATCTAGTGTCCGCGACACAAGCTTTGATTAGTGTGGTACTAGGTGGCGCTGTGTGTTAATGTCCTGCGATATTTATTTATTTATTTAATTATTTTATTTAAATAGTCTAAAGGGCCTCTGGTTCGGCCTCTGGTATGTTTTACAACGACCCAGACCCGACTTCTCAGTCGGAGAATGAACGATTCTCAGAGATACATATTTTGAAATCAGGATCCAATTAGAAAAACAATTCTGACTAGATCCATCATGGTTATGGCTAATGGATTTTCAGAGAATAAACGATTCTCAGTAGATCCATATTGTCAAATCAGGATCCAATCACAATAGATCCATCATGGATCTGGCCAATAGATTTTCTGAGAATGATGAAACAGTGCGTCGATATAATTAACAACATAAGTTAGTCGACACTGCATTGTAGACTATGTTAAATTAACGCATAACAATCCCCTTAGCTGTAACCCGTCCCAGACCCACTATTGTAAGTAAACTTATCATTTTATTTGGCGGCGGCAGATGTGGAAGTTTAACTCATCATTTCGAGATCGCGAAATCGCTTGGAAGTAATTCGCGAAGGCGAGCTCTCCGCAGACGCTTTACTTACAAGCACTTGAACTTTGTTGGGAGCAAGTTGGCCGGCTTTCCACTCATACACTCCGTAACGACAACTTACTCACTTTTGCTCACTTGAGGCTTTAGCGCCCGCAGATATCAAGGGGTTGCTTCACAATTTGTTTGTGGTTCTGAAATTGTTTTGGGCATTGATTTAATTATTCTGTATTTATTACGATGGTAAGTGATTTGCGGGGGATTAGTCACCATTTTGGTTTTGTTAAGCATTGGGTAAACCATGTCATTTAACACGTACTTACGATAGTTAAATGAACAAAACTCGATTGCCGATGCCGATATGCGGGGCGGGGTCTTTGGGGACCGCCGATAGGAAAACTAGAAGAAGCTTCCAGTTGGTAGCACTCGTAGCAGATCTGCTACGGCTACGCTACGAATGGTGCAAAAATGTAAAAGCGTACGTGATGGTCACGTGAGTTCCATTATTTTTGTTCACTCAAAAAGTGCTCTACGCGCCTAAACATGGCATTAAGTCCGATTTTGTACAGTTTTTACTTGTGCATAAAGTTTTAATAAATAAATAAAGAAGCTCTCACTTCACAAGTTTTACGCGTTTTTTTTTCAATCATAGACACATTAACAGAAACAAAATTATATTTCTGTTCACGCGTGCACCTGTACGTCCACAGATCCGCTGCCTCTAAGAGTAACGTGAGTGTAAATAATTCAGTCGATGCGAAGCCTGCTCCCTGCTCCCCGGGGCTTTGCTCCGAATACCAACATCTGATCTGTGATTGCGCACGATAAATCTATTCCTCTCAGCACACCGATTGTTGTTTATCCCTCGTAAATATTCTGTTGCAAATAAATATATTCACATCTCATTTAGCGAGCATAACATTTGTTTTGGTGAGTGAGAATTTTGGTTAAAATTTTCACGTATAAAAGTCAAAAGAGAATGGAAGGCGACAATAATGTCTAGGTATGGAATGTTCGCCCCGTGGCTGGGCGAGCAAACAAGCCAAAGCCGTGAGGGTACGTGACACGCAATACAAATCGCGGCGCGCTGCACGCTAAACTCGCACGGTTCACACCTATTCAATTGTTATTTTGACAATTATGCGATCGGTATGTGCAAAATATTTGTATTGTTTTGTTTTTATGCACATGAAGTTTCGACCTCGCCATTTTTTTTTGTTTTATTTGCCAGTTCTGTCTCACCACTGGGCAAAGACCTTCTCCATTCCTTTCCAACTCTCTTGGTGTTATAACTTCTTTGGCCAATCAGTCAGCAACAAGTCCATATCGTCACGCCATCTTTACTTGAGCCTGCCTCGGTGACGACAAGCGTCTTCTAACACCCACTGTGTGACGATTCTGGCCTATCTGTCCTGCCTAACCCAATCTGGAAGTGTGGTCATATTTAACCTTGAAAAGTTATCTCCAACATCAGCGATGCCAGTCTTGGAGCGTATTGTGGTTTTCTGAATTCGATCGAAAACATCAAAATGTTTAAAATACTACACTAAAATAAACGATAATATAACATTCTGATTACAGTTTCAGCTATCAAATACATTATTCAATGCACCAATTACAGCAATGAATAGTAACTTTGACAGCTTACTTATATTTCAGAATTAGATGACATAAGATTATATTTGTATATCAGAGTCCTCCATATTACTCTGAAATCGACTCAAAATAAATGTATAATATGCCAAACTAAGGAAAATAATAATACAGTGCAATTTGCAACCTTTTGTGTAGTTCGATTCGAATAATCAAATAAACCGCTACTGAAATGATTTCGTGATTCCAAATATTTTAATTGACAAACAGAAATGCCGGGAAAATAGCGCTTAAATTGTGCTTGCATTTGCGGGATGTTAATTCAATGAATAAACATCACGTCAGAACAACATCAAAATCCACTTCCTACTAGCTATGGCGATGCCTCACTTGGCATACAATTAAGCTCACTTTTATGCAAACGGAATGCACATTTACAGGTGAATCTGTAAGTCAATCACGTTACTATTACCTCCACAATCATTTGCTCGTAAAAGTGTGATTATGGAATATTATTCCCATTACCACGACTATTGTCCCACCAAGAAAATTCATTATATACTAGGGCTCATAACATCTAAAACACAGTTTGCGTGACTTTACATAATTATCACGAAAATGATCACGTTTACTTGGATGCTACATTCAGATTTCATAAAACAAATTGTTGGTTTTACTAAAACTTTCCTTCAATTGTATTAGTTGAAAATTGATCGCTAATGTTGTTCGAAATTTTTGATCGTTAACCTAATTTAGTTGATCGACCGCGTCGCCGTCCGCACATGAGCAAGTGCGGGCTGTGGTGGGTATGATCAGTAATTGACTCACGGCTATAAGAGGCTTCGCTGACTCCGTACCTACAAGCGTTTGTTTCAACGGAACATAAAATTTACATGTACATAAGTTATTTGCGCCGGAGGTGCGTCGGCTCGTAAATCTCGCGACAAGGGGATTTCTGTTTGTGAAGTTTCTTTTTTATTTCCACTTTATCTGTGTAACGCAAAGGACTGTGAATACTCAGGCGCAACTCTGAACCCGCTCAACTTCAATAAATCAATTTGTGCACTTACCCGTACTTATAATGTTCTCAGAGAGTTCGGCACGTGTCGAGACCGACTCTGAATATGTTACACTTTCATCGCGTAAAGTATGTGAGCGTAATCCTATATTTTTATATCAGGGAATACTTATGAAACTCTTGTTTTAACTTCTTTTCCTACTTTTAAATAACACTGTACGTGTGTGACAACTTATTTTTATACTTCTGTATTAATGAGCATAAAAATATTCACAGTGCCTACCTACTTTGTGAACTGTCGCTGTCATTCCCCCATACCCAATTTAAGCCATTTAAGAATCACTTAAATGCTGCAGAGCCTTTTCAACCGAAATAAAATAAGCAGTCGAAACGGTTTGTCCGGTTCGTCGTGTTCATTTTGCATCACAAAGTTAGATGTGTTTGTCGTTCTATTTTAAACGCGATAACGCCAACTTTCCAGTCCTCGAAATGTGAATACCTTGTTGCGAAAATGTGACTAACGGAAACTGTGTACAAGTAACTCCGCTGTCCTTCGGTGGCTCACACTCCGCGCACTCCGCGCACTCCGCGCACTCCCGCCAACATGCCACCCTCCAGCACTCACGACATAGCGGCGCGCGCGGCGTCGCCTGCCGGCCACCGGCACCGCAACCCATTCAAATCTCTTTATTATTACAACAAACAACGTTATTCACTTCTTACACCACGTTTTTTCGCTATATTTATACATTATACACGTCACAAACACAAAGGAAAGTTGCCAACATACAAGTTAACGCCTGCAGTATTTGAATTTCCATGCACAACAGTATATCAAAACTAATCCTTTCTGAGGTTGACATTTAGATTTATGGCAGACAAAATAATTTTCAAGTGGTTGAGTTTATTAAGTAAGATTTTCTGTGAAATAGAACTAATTTAATGTGACCCTTTTCGTATGAAACTGACACGAGTAAGACTGTGATGTTAGTCGTTGAATGATACTCTTTTTAGAGTCACTTGTTTTGGAAAATTCCTAGCTTTTTCATTTTTATTTTCAGACAAAAGGAGCTCGATAAATACGAACATAACTTAGGTTATACATTCATCAAGCTAGCTGTTTGTACTAAGCTGAAGAATCCAGTTCCAGTTTTAATACACGTTCCTGTGTACCGTCGGAACGCCAGTTCTCATTGCTGGCGATTGTAATTAACTACTTGCTAATTACATTATTATGTATATCTTACCAACGATTTCAAACAATAAACTGTTTTAATTCTAAATTAAGTACGCCTTCTTTATCTGGTAACAAATTGCTCATGAAACGAACTTCTAAGCAGAAATTAAACAAAATCTTACTGTTTGACATTTTAAAACGGAAAAATGAATCTCTCAGAAGCCTCTGAAATACACAATTACTGACAGGATTTATGAAAATTGAAAGCAAGATTTAAAAGAATCCACAATATGGTCGACTAGTCAGTGGATGTTACTAGTGAACGTCATAAAAGAGCTACCAGTGAATTTAAATGTTTCTGCAAAAGTTCACTCGGTCCCGTTTCCTTACAGACCGCGGTTACAAACTTTATACACTTAATTTAAATGAAAATTTCTTTTGTTACGACTTTAACATATGATCCGTTTAAAATGTAAAGGTACGCGTGGAAGAAAGAGGTATTAGCATTCATTTAAAACTTTAAATGTTTCATATCATTTGCTAACTTGGTATTACAATTATCATAACCAACCCTGAAATTCTTAAGGAAAATGACAATAAACATAATTTGCACATTTACCCAAAGTTATACCTCCGTGTTCTGAATAAAAATGATCGTGAAATTGAAACATAAACATTACACAATATTATTTTTAAAGAGTCAAGCTAAATTAGCAGGAACAAAAGCAGGAAGGGCGAAAGTTAACTTTCAGTTGAAATTAATGAAGATTACAAAATTCACGGCCATTGACTTCCCCGCCTCGTCGAACCTTTGACTCTAAGTTGCTTGTTAGACTAAATTGAGAGAAATAATAGGACTCATTTGTTTGGTTTAAAGGTTTCCAGTCCCACCCGACGGCGGAAGTTATTATTTTACCGCAATCCGATCCCCAAATAAAGTAATATTGTCTTATTAATTGTGGACAGTTTATTTTTTAGAGAAGCTCGTGGCTAAATAATCACAGCCGCTCGGTTCAATCTTCAGTTTAAGCCGTGCTTGCCTAGGTTGGTCCGTGGATGGGTGACCACCAATTACATGCCGAGGTACCTCCGTGCCTCAGAAAGCAGGACTATGTTCACCAAAAGATGACGGTGTGATTATCTACAAACAGCTGTTTAACACACATTTTTGTATGGGAACACGTCACATTGACAGCTGTTTTTAGATAATCAGACTGTTATCTTCTCGGTGAACAATGGACCTATGCCGTTGTTCCCGGCTGTTAATTGCAGATCTTTGACAGTCGTTACAACGTTACAGTGGGCCGAAAGCCTAGTAACTAGTCTTACCAAGGGGTATCGTATTACCCATTACTGACTGGGTTGTGGAGGTCAGATATATGCAATCGCTCCTAGTAATATATACTGATATTCAGTTATATCTGGTTAGAAGCCGACCCCAATATAGTTGGGAAAAGGGTAGGCTGGTGATGATGGATTGTGAACAATTTATTTTATTTTATTTCAAAATGTATTCAAAGTTGATATTTTTTATTTATTTCTATGTGAGGCTCAGAATGATGTACACAGAATATTTGGTTTAAGTTTTCGAGTCCGCGTCCGTTCCACCCCGTATATCACGAAAAAGGAATACCTAGTAATTAATTAAGTAATTTTACAAGCTGATGTGCGTGCAACACTTTTTATTGCACTCTTTTCAACCGACTTCCAAAAAGAGGAGGTTATCAATTCGTCTGTATTTCTGATGAAGAACTTCGGAAGATAGGCGACGGGAACTCCTCAATAAATGATAGCAAATGTACTGGGATCGCTGAAATCTCATGTCTCTCTATTGTTTAAACCAGTTTATAACAAAAAATCACGCCGTTACGCTGTGAAAGGGTAAGCACATATGAACCACTAAAAAGTGATAAATAAAAACTTTTTTGCAAAAAATATAACCGACTTCACACAAAAAAGTGAAAAATAACTAGCTTCAGAAGTCGGTGATAAAAAAACTAAATCAATCAAACAAAGGTCACCGACTTCAGAAGCTAAATTTATTTTTCACTTTTTTGTGTGAAGTCGGAGACAAATGATGAAGTCTTACTATAAGGGTCGAATGATTCTCTTGTTGGCACCCTATGGGTACGGAACCACAATTAACCTAAAGCCTGACAAACTCATGTCAACTCCTGTGATTGGTAGACAGAAACGTCAACAGACAAACAATTGACAATTGACGTGAGTTTTGACAACAGATTAAAGATAGGCTTTCATAAAGAGAGGCTGCTGTTTATTGTACTTGTATCAATATAATTACAGTACTTACTATACTTAACACTATATTCTTGCCTCGAAGGAAAAATGCTTTTGAAAATTTTTATGAAATGTATTAGGTTTTATATTTCATTTAAATTGATTAATTAAATATAGCAGCGGTGGCCCAGTGGTGGCGGCACCGACTTACAAACAGTAAGTCGTGGGTTCGAACCCAGGTAGGCGCATTACTTTGTGTAATTTATTTCACCACCACTGCTCTCAAAAACGGTGAAGGAAAACATCGTGAGGAAACCGGCACGTCCTACAACCATAACTTCGAAGACATGTGACATCTACCAACCCGCACTGGGCCCGCGTGGTGGATTATAACCCTTAAACAAAATACGCGCTTTGACGTGGAGTTGTGGACACCAGCCCGTTGTACAATACAATACAATACTAGGTTTTAACGACTCTGGTTGCGCTTATATTATTTATAGCAAGAACAGAAGATCACTAGATAAAACATGATTGAAAATAACACACAAAAAAGAAACAACAAAAAAAAATTATGATCATAGAAACATTTGTTCATGTGAACTTTAGACAAAAATATTTTCAAAATGATCTCATCATCAATGTATTATTGATGAAAGTAAATACATCGACAAAATTATATAAGACTAGCTGACCCGCGCAACTTCGTCTGCGAGTGAGGGCTAGTTATTTTTTTTAAATAAAAAGTATCCTATGTTACTTCTTATACCTCCAAGAATATGTGTACTAAGTTTCATGATGATTGGTTGAGTAGTTTTTGCGTGAAAGCGTAACAAACAAACTTACATTCGCATTTATATAATAGTAGGGATGGGTATACGAAGTGATACTGATAATTTCTTATGAGTGTACTGTTAGGTACACGTCAATCAATTTGCTTTAAAATATTAGTATTAAAATAGCAGTGATAAGCTAAGCTAATCATAAGCTAAGGGCTGAGACAAATTAGCCAGATTATTGATCCAAAAGTAAAATAAAATTGAATTGCATTTGTTAATTAGGTTTAGGGGTTTCTAAGGTATTTTTTTAATTTTCATATTAATAAATAAATTAATAAAACAAATAAATATAGCCGCACATTAACACACAGCACCATCTCGTGCCACACTAAGCAAGGCTTGTGTCGTGGACACAAGATAGTTGATATACTTTTTTGTTTGTAAATACATACTTATTATACGTATAAACATCCATGACTCGGAAACAAATGCCCATGCTCATCACGCAAACATTTTCTCCTACCGGGATTCGAACCCAGGACCCTATAAACGCAAGGCAGTCTCACTACCGCTACGCCATTCGGGTCGTCGTCATATTGAAATGTAAATAAAATGCTGTACCCACACTATTTCTAATAATGGCCTCGTGTTTTAACGACCCGCTTATTTTACTATCTAGAATTTCTATTTATAAATACACATAATTTGTTTTATAATTTATGAAAAGCACACTGGGCAAAAAAGGCAATTAAAAATAATATACTTTTTTTAATTGTATAAAAATGCTGATAGTGGCTGAGCTAATTACTTAGGTCATTTTTTGGGGGAAATTGCCAATATTTCCATTACTTAATTTCATGAAAAATCTTTCGTTTTATTTTAATAATATCGCAAGAAATCTTTGTGGCCAAACGTAGTGTTTATAATAAATTGATCAACTAAAATGATCAATTATTTAAGATTCAACTTACAAGATAGGTTAATTTTTCGTGAATGCTTGAAAAAATTCTTGAAAAAAACACTTTACAAAGTTTTTTTTTGTGTCTGTCTGCACGTCTGCACGTTCTGCCTTGAAAAAAAAACATTTAACAAAACTTTTTTTTTTATTATTTTGTGCGTTTGTCAGTTTGTTGCGGCTAATCTCCGAAACGCGTACACCGATTTTGTACTCGTCGATAGCTGATGTTTTAAGGATCTTTTATTAAAAAAAAGGATTAGAGTTCCGTGCAAAAAAAAAACTAAAACCCTCGAAATTGTAAACAAAATCTGATTCAAGCAGTTGAAGTAAGTAGTATTTTTTTAACAATTTGACGTGGTCAAATAAATGTCGCGGGCAGCAAGTAAAACATTAGATGCACTAATTGAACAAAACTGCACGTTCGATGTGTTATCTTGCTCCTTAATTGAAATCGCGAAACGTCGCGAAATTAAAAAAATCGTTTTGACTATTCGAAATATAAATCAATCGATCAAATAAAATTGTAATAGCATTGAGAGCAGCGTCTTTTATTTTTTCAACTCACGGAGCGTATTAAAAGTGTCTCATTTACAAAAACGTTAATATTTCATTTTGGCATAATTCCGTTATTACAGGTACCTAAGTGATTGTGAGGAACTCGTGGCTAAATAATTTCAGCCGCTCGGGTCGATCTTTAGGTTAAGCAATGCTTGCCTAGGTAGGTCTGTGGATGGGTGACAACCCTTACGGACCTAGTTTCCTCCGTGCCTCGGGAAGCACGTTAAGCGGTTGGTCCTGGCTGTCATTTGTCCATCTTTGACCAGGTCAGTTGCCCAAAAAGTCTGACACTTTTATTTATTTATTTATTTATTTATTTATTTATTTATTTATTTATTTATTTATTTATTTATTTATTTATTTATTTATTTATTTATTTATTTATTTATTTATTTATTTATTTATTTATTTATTTATTTATTTATTTATTTATTTATTTATTTATTTATTTATTTATTTATTTATTTATTTATTTATTTATTTATTTATTTATTTATTTATTTATTACAAAATCCACAGCTCTTTACAATTCAAAATCTAAACTATTTAAACAAATCTTACAGCCAATTAAGGATTTACAACTTAATATCTATACTTAGCTAAGAATACAGCGTGTGAAAGTGTGTGTGCCTGAGGAGTTAAAGTGGGTGTGTGAGTATGTTATAGCGGTGTGTGTGTGTGGTGATTGCCTTTATACCTTCTGTACAACCCCATGTATTTATTTATTCCCTTTAGGTGTATTTGTCAGTTCGTCACATACTGACGTTATTAATTGCTTCCTGAATGTACCTTTTTTAGTATTAAATATATCTAGATGAGAGAATCTTTTGTTATAACTACTTAGCGTTCTACCTATGACGGAATTTTGAGCGTAGTTTGTACCACTGTGTGGTACTTCGAATAATTTTGTATGCCTAGTCCGTCGAGACGGAGCACTTAATCTTACAACTAAGTTGTTTAAAACAGTACTATCAACATCCCCACTACAGATATTATACAGAAATAGGATGTCCAGAATCATACGCCTGTTCTCGAGTGGCAGCATATTATAATGTTTACATGATAGCAGATAATCAGCAGATCTGAAACCACTACGATAATTAATGTATTTAACAAATTTAGATTGTATTGATTCTATCTGCTGTATATAAACCAAGTAGTGCGGATTCCAGATATTACTGCAGTATTCCAAAATACTGCGTATGTACGCAAAATAAAGTACCTTGATGCAATTTATATCATTAAATAATTTACATGTACGCATAATAAATCCCAGGATTTTGTATGCCTTGCCGATATAGGACACATGCTCCGAACACAGAAGTTTCGAGTCAAGGACGACACCAAGATCCCTAATAACATCGCAACGCACAACATTGCCACCACTAAGATTGTAGTTATATTTAATGAAATTTCGCTTCCTAGTAAAGGTTATAGTCTGGCATTTGCTAACGTTCACATTGATTCTATTGATAATATAGTAGTTGGATAATCTATTTAAGTCATTTTGTAGCTTCTCACAGTCAGACGTGTTTCTTATAGTCATAAAAATCTTGGTGTCGTCGGCGTACATCAGGAATCTTGCGTCAAGAACATGTGCTCCTATATCGTAAAGGTAGGCAGAGTATAAAAGAGGAGCCAAAATTGAGCCCTGGGGCACTCCAGATGGTATGGTTACGCAGTTAGACCTTACACCTCCCAATGTGACAATCTGAGATCGATTCCTAAGGTATGACTCGAACCATCTGAGCAAGTTACCACGAATCCCAAGCTCTTGCAGCTTACGCAGAAGGATGTCGTGATCCACGCGGTCGAACGCTTTTTCGAAATCCGTGTAGATCACGTCGACCTGCCCACCACCATCCATATCACGAACCACACTCTCGAGAAATACCGCCAAATTGGTATTTGTAGACCGTCCCTTAATAAACCCATGTTGTTGTTGCGGAATTAATCTAGATATGTTAGGATAGATAAATTTGTGTACTACTTTCTCCATTACTTTCCCCAAAACATTCAGAACTGATATTGGACGATAATTTTCTATGGCGTTCCTGCAGCCTTTTTTAAGAATGGGCACAATGTGCGCAGTTTTCCAAATAGTTGGACAGTATCCTTCACGAAAACATCTGTTGAAAATATAAGCGATCGGTAAGGAGAGCGATTTGGCACATTTAACGAAGAAAAGAGGGGGTATAGTGTCACTTCCTGGTCCCTTAGACGTATCTAAATTCTCCAGGAGTTTTAGGATACTCGCACTGTCAATGGTCAGGCTGTGCAGTGTGTCGCCGTATGTTTCACAGTCAGTCGAGAACGGAGCGTAAGTCCCGCACCTACTGCTAAAGTTTTTATAGAAAAAATCATTAAAAGCGTTACAGATTTCTGCCTCACCGGTTAATTGACTATCACCATACGTCATGTGTTTAGGGTAACTACTTTTATTCTTCTTCCTAGTTTTAACGTACGCCCAAAAATATTTAGGAGAAGTTTTTATGTTCTCTTGTGATCTGTGTAAATAATTTTTATGGCACTCCACTTGCATCCTTTTTTGTCGATCCCTTAATAAAGCGAAAGCAGCGTAATCATGGGGGTTTTCATATTTTTTCCATAGCTTATGCGCCTTCGACTTTTCCTTAATAACATTAATTAAAGCTCGACTGTACCAGACAGGATAGCTATAGGTACCCCCAATGGTGACTTTTGGGACATATTTATCAATAATTGTATTAATCACCGAATAGAACATTTCTATTATTCGCTCAAGTTGGTTATCGTTACTACAGAATCCCCAGTCACACTTAAGTAGTTCGTCGTTAATGGCCTCGTAATTTCCCCTCCTATAAACATGTTTTTGAAATAGCCTGTGTTTCAATGGAGAAATTAATATATCTGTAGCGTTAATACAAATTGCAGGGTGAAACGCGTCTTCCGGTACCAATGGACAGTTCGATTGTATAATGGTATTAGGAAAATTGGCAAAGATTAAATCCAGAGTATGATTATGAGAGTTGGTGAAAAAGTTAGATTGATTTAGACCGCAGAACAGCATTGTGTTAATAAGGTGCGCCGCGGAGTTTTGCACTTCAACGGCGCCCCTCTTCAGAACTACAGGCTGTCTATTTGTCCAGTCAATACAAGGTAGGTTGAAGTCGCCAGATATGAGAAAATAATCGTTATGGTTCTGATCAATTACCTCAGATATCAGCCGCGTTAATACTTCAATACGTTCCGGTATTGCGCGATCTGGCGGTAGGTAAACAGTCGCGATGTGCAGATTGCGCTTTAAAGCGAGCGATCGAGCAGGAATAGTTACCCAAATACACTCAAGATCAGGTCGGTCAAACTCGAGCCGTACGCGCGCTTGCAAACGCGAAGCACAAGCAATCATTACCCCGCCACCTAGCGAGCCGCGATCGCGTCTAAATAAGTCATAACTATCATTACTTAGCTCCGAGTCTAAAATGCCGTCATGTAGCCAGGTCTCTGTAAACATTAAGATGTCACTATTTGATGACAGTATATTCTCATAAAAAGTATTAGTTTTAGTGCGCAAACCCCGCACGTTTTGATAGAAAAATTGTATGAAATCAGTATTAAGCTTGGCCATCGCAAAATAATAGTTGCCGCGATGATTCATAAAATGAGATAGTGACACGGTCTGCGTCCGAGTCAACGATACAACTGCGCACGTTGTGATATTTATGTATACCAAGTAAAGATAGGTCTATAAACGAAATCAACAGTAAGGCTCGACAAAAGGTATATTGGATGTATGTATGTATGTAGATGTGTAAGTGTCGTGTTGTTTGGAGTAACTGTGTTATTATGAATGTATTATAGTGGTGACAATAAAAATCGAAAAGCAAAGTGGTATCTAGCATAATTAAAACAAAATTTGATAAACTAGTACAAGTGCGAATTAAAAGAAGATAACAGCATGAGTAAACAATATATATCGCTAAGTGATGTTCTTTAGGTCTTCCTCTGTCAGCACAAGTATATGCTGCGACCCGTCTACCCTTCTTAAGTAGATTCGACAGATTTTTGTCCATATATATTTATAGCTAAGTTCATTAGCCCTGAGCTTACATTGTTTTAACAAGTTTTTATTGTATTTGGTGAGGTGTTCATTGACGTAAACCTTAGATTTATGTGATGCTACTGTCTGAAGACCCAGGTCATGCATATTGATACCTCGCAGCTTCCGTGCAGCAGCCACTATCGCGTCCTTGGTGCTGCGTTGTTTGAGTCTAGCAACTATGTTCCTTGGAAGATTAGAGTTGTTATGCTGCTGTGTTTGGACTCGGTGGGCGAATTCGATGTCTTCCCGCTTAGTAGGAACTCCAACATGTTCAGCAATCTTCAGTACCAAATCCACGGTTTGCTCCTCCTTATTTTCGGGTATCCCGGAGATCTCAATGTTTTGTAGGCGAACCCATTGGTCTTGACGCACCTGTTCAATCTCCAGCCGATGAAGACGTGTCTCGACGTTGTGAACATTGTTACGGAGTATACTAGTCTAGACTAGTCTTATCCAAGTGGTATCTTATTTCCCTGTATTAACTGGGTTGTGGAGGTCAGATAGGCAGTCGCTCCATGTAAAATACTGGTATTCAGCGGCATCCGGTTAGACGAAAGAAAGAGTACGCAGATGATGATGGGTAAGTACTTGTGTTTCGCCAGAGGTCTTGAACTGATTAAGTTAATTTATTACAAGTAGTTAGTACAAGAAATACTCCGAGGAAGGTTCAGAATTCAGTTACTTATAACATTTACCTACTTATTTCTTTGAATTTTCAGTCACACAGTCAACACCCACTAATAAGGCCAAATCTGATAATTCTTTATAATTAACAATTTTGATAGGTGATACAAATGAAACTCTTGTACAATACTTGTTTATTATATCAATCTTCTTCATCTTATTCTTCTATAACGTGAGTTTAGTGCTTAGCCTGGTGTCAGAGTTTTTTTGCGCCCATGGGCTTCTCACTTGGCTTTACATGTCATCCAGAAATATCTCCCAGGCATGCTGGTTTCTTCACGATGTTTTCCTTCACCGATGCAAGTGCAGTGATCAATATATAAGTTTTATTGTAAAAAGTGCGGACAGTGTGCAGGGCTAAAATATTCAATCTCTATGTATAAAAGTGGATTATTATTATATAACTGTTATTGTGTACGTTTAGTTTGTTATTTACCAGTACTCATTAAAATCATACATACTTTTGAGAAAAAATGTTTAATATTTTCAGGTCTTTCAATATTTTTATTTTATGCGTAAAAGTACCGTAAAAAACTACGTTTGGCTGCAATCGAAATAAATGCCATAATGTTTAATGAATAAGAAGATTTTTGGAAGTAAACGGCACCATTTCATACATTCGAAAATTCACTGCATTCGATTTTAGGCAGTTAATCGATAGTTAGTAGTTTTACGTGACACACAAAAGAAATAGCGCCTAATACTCAAATCGATTTTTTAGGAAGGTGGCTGCTCGAAATATGTGTTTTGAGCCCTTTTGAGGGAATAGGTAGCCACTTATTCACAAATGCAAACCTCTTTTTAGCAGGAACTAAAAAAATCTTTACAAGTTCCTCTCCGGACTACATCGTTATTTCATGCATCTACTTTTACGACACACAAACGAACACTTTCTACGTATTATGCATTATTATTTCACAGGTGTCCTAAAACCACGACCTAACATTTATACTTAAACTTCTTTATTCCCCACATAACTATAACGGGGGAACTTCTAAAAGATCTAGATAGAACTTTCACTCGTAAAAATCTCAGCATCCCGTAAAAGAATGCTAAAAGATTTAGCTCATGTTTTTAACAAGGCAGACATTTCTGGAAGAGGTAAAAAAATAAAGTTTAGAGAAACACGTAAAAAGATGATACTCACTTTCGTCCTTTATGGTCGGTGTAAACGATGTGGTTTCTTGCGGCGGGGGTCTGCCGACTCCGGCCCAGCGAGTGCGCCTCCATCATCCGCGGCCCATGCTCCGCCGGCTACAGTGGCTAGCGGCTGCCATGCAGAAACAAATCTGTGCTCTAAGCCTCGCCACACACAGCCGCGAAGCCCACTGTCTGAGTGTTCAGTTAGTGACCGCTTCGGTGAATTACTCCCCGGCCACGTTTAACAAGTTCGGATGGCCGGCTTGTTAGAGCTCGCTGCTCTCCACCGACATTGTATACACAGTTTCGACTTCTTAGCTGTGAAAGTTTCACCCGCTCTGTTGATTTTGTTTGTTAACATTGTCCTGTTCAAGAACTGTTCTAGATTTATCTCCTTTGTGTTTGCTCACTTTGTAAAATCAAGCGCAGCATGGACATTTCGTTTTGTTTCGGTTTTCGTCTGTTATGTGTATATTGTTCAAACTTGGTTTTAAGTTTTGTTATATTAAATTGTTCATCTGTAACGAAAGTCCATTTGTTAAACTTCGTCTTCTTAAATCTCAATTGAAGAGTTACTTATTCAAGCTATCTACTGGTTTTTATTGAGTTGCACAAATATCTAAGTATGAAAACCCCTTGTAAAAACTGATACTGACTACTGATCGTCACTCAATAATGTTTGATTAGAGGTACATATACCATATCTCAAGAGACTTGTCCATAGTCTTGTGGCAACTTACATAACCATTTACTCAGAAGTACATTGGAGGACAATATACCTGTATACAAGGGAGTACATAAAACTGTTTACATAAGCACTTATTTATCTTCTACGAGTAGGCGGAGCTTGGGATCGAGGCGGGCTTATTTGGAATCGACAAGGAGGTGGAGTGGAGGCATCTACTTGTTTATCAATACCTTCTGAGCTTAGAAATATAGCGCCTTTTGTAAGAAATACAAAAGAGATATTATGTTCCGAAGGACTAAGAATATAATTTATTGTGACCTACAATTTATTATACGTCACACTATTAATATATATAATTAAGAAGCTACTCACTAACAGAAATGGATATTTTCAGAACCAAATATTTCCTAAAGGTTAAAATGTTTTCTCGTTTCATAAATTATATTTCGCAAGACAGTGTACAAATGGGCTTTAATTAACTGGGGAATGTCGGCGAAACAGCAAATATGCCAGGATCGGCCGGCCGCCCCGCGCCCGCCGCCCGGCCACGCTAACTACGATTTACATTCCCTCTTATTTATTTACAAGATACAGCAACACAATTTAATTTAATTTACAGACTGGGGTAATTTTATTTCGCAAACCGACTAAGGAATTGCCGAACATTAATCAATATGGAAATAGAATACGTATTGTTTAAGACTGCAGAAATATTATTTTTTCTTGTTTAAATTCAATGAAAAGCTCTACTTGAAATAATATGTAAGTCGAATATCTATAAAATTGTACTTCAGTGCAGCGTATGTATACTCACTACAATTATTCCCCAACAATATTTTATCGGCCGTATTAGCCGTGAAAGGGTAGTTATTAAGTTCACTGTTACGCTGATATTACAAAAGTTTATTTATTAACAGTGTGTACATTTTGTAACTAAAGATATCAAGTAACATGACTGCATGCATGAACCATCACTGAAAGTTACTTTAGAACCGAGCTAACTCTTCATTCTCTCGCGTACGAACTTAGTTACGCTCGCGGCGCGGATCCCGGCAGAGCGACTAGTGCACTCACCTCCAAGGCTCTCAGCCGACTGAGCGCTGTACTCTTTACTCTAAAACATTATCCTTCCAGCTGAAATTCAAACGAACAAATACTCACCATATCTCCCCCAACTTAAAGTTCATTTTCACTTTCGCTCCATGCTCGAAAGCCTTTTCAACGATGGAGTGAGGATTCGGGAGAATACGTCAGGAAAATCTAATTCTTCGTACGCGAACATAATGACGGCTTTAGAACTGAAGATGACGGGAGCCTCAAAATTTTCGTGAGATGACGAGCGTGCGAAGTAGAAACCTCTATGTTTAAGATCGGAGGGTTCATATTGCAGGTAATGTGCCGCCAGAGAGGCGGTCGTAAGGCTTCGAGGGGTGGCGCGTAAAACAGGCGCATGCGTAAATCTCTTGAATTATTTCTCAAACTCTGAACTAAGTTGGACTGATTAGTGTTTGAGTCACCGTAAAAAATATTATCGACAGTTTGAGGTAATCAATAATGTATAAGATTTGCGACGAGAGCATTCCAATCCATTTTCTAATTGTTGTTTTAGGTGCTGGACAAAAAATCAGAATTCAATCTGTTGATAATTTTAATGCATTTTTTACGATCATTGTAAATTACAGTTATTGTATCTGCAAATCATGATGATATTTTAACCTTACCTTAGTATAAATTACCAATTTATTTAGGCAATATTTGCGTTCGTTACTAACAAATATTATAATTATTCGATACCTAGCGTCTGAATACTCGTACTTCATAGTAATTTTATAATTGATATTTTAACATGTGTGTAGCTGTTTTAACTTCGCAATTTATTTCATACTTGTCATTAAAACTTAAACTTCTCTTAAATAATGAATTCCAGGTAACTTTAAAGCAGGTTTTCATTCATTCAAAATATTCTGTGGTTTTTCCAATTCGGCTATTCAACTATTTTCTATAATGATATGTTTTACAACTGTGTTAATTTCTGCACTACTTTGCGTCCGGTGGAAATAAAGTTCCTGAAAAAAGTTTGTTTATGGAAACACTGACAGTAAGTAGGTACTACCATCATACCTTTTGAGCGGTCTTTGAATTGCAGAAACACTTTGTATTGTATCTAGTGTACAGGTCAGATAATTAGAGTTAAAAATCTTTTGTTGTAATGTAGGTAATTGTGAAACAAGAACAACTGCTTACAAATTGTTTTGCAAGTTAGCAGACTTTTTGACTGTTATTTTGAGTGAAGATTTTAAAATACAACTAGCCAAGTGCGAATGAACAATTTAATAAAAAAATATTTTCAATACACTTTCTTGAAAACTGGTTCTTATCACATTACGATTAGGTTCGCATGCAATGTTTTTTAGACGCGTTCGATTTTTTCATTTATCACCACGTGTGCGAAAATAATAATTTCCCCCGATAATCTGTTTAATGCGGTGGCGGCTTTATTCGGTAAATGTTGTTTTATTTTTATTTTCGGCAACAGTATCGAAAACCTGCAAATCTGTTTAGTCCGTCAGTTAGAGTATTGGAAATAATGGACACGTATTTTATGTTTTTGTATCAATGAGTATTTTAAAACGCATCAAAACTCGGGAGTGTGGCCTTGTGACGCCAGAGCTCACTGAAATTTATACCAATGCGTGACGCATTGAGAATTTTAAAAGGGTCGTATCTTCGTAAAGGATATGGAAAGCGGTGGGCCGAAATGTAATTAGTTGAGATATGGTCTAAAAATTTGTCAAGTAATTGATTAGTTTTTGTTATATAAAAATATGAAAAATCTGCTTAATTCTCAATCTGGAAGAGGAGAAGAATGAGAAAGTATTACCGATTAAATTAATCGATTAAAGAATTACAAAAAGAAAAACTTTTGCACCAAGTAATTAACTCAAAATATTTAAATGCACTTTGAATACTTGTTTACAATATAGTGCATTTAAATACGTTTACATTATAAAAAAAATGTCAATTCATAAATGAAAAAAACCTAAATGATTATGGATTAAATTAAATCAATCATATTTTTGACAATGTAACAGCATTGCTATTATAATTTATCTGTGACTGCATTGACAGCGGGCCGACATTGACACTTGCCAATTATCTCTGCTCCACTCGTTTCGTTTTTTCCGTTATATTTTGAGTGCTTTCCCGATTATTTTATCATTTCAACGGGCACTGCTTTATTTATTACGGATTCCAACCCTGCCTACCTTGTACGACAAGATTTTTACTTTAAACACCTCTACGACCCCCGTACTATTCAATCCATCCATTAGCACAATGTTTTAAGCGCGTTTCGTTGAGTTTTCACACAAAATATGATCTTTCACCCCAAAAAAAAAGTCGTTTCGCAGCAATAATTTTTGCGTAAAGTTACTTAGTTTGATGTACAGCATGCTTGGTTAACGGCTTCGTGATGAGGTGGTTTACCCCCTGTTTACATTAAAGCTTAAAGAACTTCTTAGAAATCAGCTCTTTGTAGAGACTGTAATTTAACCTCACTTTTACCGAACCTCTAATAACTCTGCTCTTAGATTGTCAAAACTTACAGAATTTTCAGTGAAGGAGACTTATCAGTATAAGTCTGAATCTATTCATTCACACCATTTTCATCTCGTTACATCCAGGCCCAAGAATGTATGTAATCGTATCCGTCTCCTTTTGATTTATGTAACAAAAGACAAAATACGGGTCAAATATTTGTTGATAATCTAACTGACGGATTTATTAGATTTTTTTTGTCGTCTAACCTACTGTCTCTTTATTTTCTCGGATTAAAATGACTGTGAGATACGGACGGATAGACAGACAGACGCACAGGATGTATCTATAAGGATTCCGTTTACGTCATTTGGCGAAGGAACCTTAAAAAAAGGTCCCTGACCTAAGACGTGCATATCATTGAAACAGTTTGACTGCTTCTTTTCACGAGGTGGGCAGTATCATTACCCATCAGTAAGTTCCATTGAGTCAAGAATGTCCCAGTAGACATATCTTACGTGTATTGTCCAACTATAAGGCAAAGGTATTATTCTTCTCAGTTTTCCATATAAACTTCCATTCACTAACGTTATATAGGCCAGTCCTCTTTGATTGCAGTCAAGCTCGTCCATCTTCAGCTTGGTTCCAGCTGTCTCGTTCAAGTAACAAATTCTTGATTGTTCTTTTAGGCGACAGTTACTTTCACATGCGGCAGATAATTTGAACCAATCGAGTTTTAAAGGCTCTTAATGGTGAACTTCGACCCTGGCAAACAAAGTTCAGGTGTTAAGTAAAATTATGTGAGTATTTATGATAAGAACATGTTGATAATTCACCGTTTTTTCTCTATTGAGCCCTTTGATAGAGCTTACAGGGTGCTTTCGGTAAGTCAGGCAGTTTCGTCACGTCGCGCGTCGCGCCTAGAGAAAACGAAGTCATCGAAGTTATCTTGATCATACTTATGTTAACAACAATATGTAAAAACGTGTTAACAAAAAAAAACACCTAAGTTCAAAAACTACCTTTATAAGTAGCGTAGACAAAACACAGCAAATGTTCGCTAAAATAGCGGCACAAAACATACAAACAATGTCAATCATAATCCTGCACAACATTAATAAGAGATAATGAACAAGCACAACATCGACACGACTATTAATAAAATGTAAGAGGTAAAATATTAGCGGGGCGTCCGCGGCCGGAGTGGCGGCGGTGTTCTGTGTAACTCTCAATATGAGCTTTGTTACCGCTTTGTGCCGCCATTTCTTGTGTCACTGCATTGAATATATCGGGTGCTTTCCTTTGTGCACGGAATATTGCTCGTCTTTTGTCGAAATGAACGTTACCTTCCCAAGAGTTGTTTCAGCAAAGAATTTCGCGATTGCAAAGTAATATTTCCCCTTAAGAATTTCGATGTGTTTCTTTCATGTCGGAGATGACTTTACTTCAGATTATATTGTGTTCGGAAATGTTGTTTCAACTTCGATTTTCGATATCAACGGTTCTTTGACGAGTTGTTTTGAAATATTTTGTGGAACTATCAATATTTTTTCTTTGGTGATTTGTCCTGAAAGTTTCGTTTATAAAACGAGCCATATTTTAAATTAGTTTTTAAATGAGATAGCGAGAGTACCGTAGATAAATATTATTATAGAGTAAATCCTTTGTCCTAGTAATTGCATTGGCTTTGCCGTTTCAAGTCCAATAGCCATCTGACCACCAATTAGAGTGGGATTAGCGCCGGTGGGAGATCGCCGTGTAATATACTCTTGAGATTGCTTGTTAATTATTTCAAAGTTCTTTCTAACTTATAATATGTTATTCTATTTAGTTGTTCAATTTAGTTATGGATATAAACTACTAATTACAAAAATGTTAATTTGATTACATGAAACTAGAGAGATTTTCAGTCGAATATTGCTATATTAGTTTCCAGTAAGAGATTATTATTAAAGATTTTCTGAAACAAATAACGGTTTCTCTCATAAGTTTTAATTCACTTGCCAGTCCACATGGGGTATGGATGCAGGTTTTAATTCTGAACATGAAGATCGGTGATTGTAGATTTTTACTCTTAATTTTTCTTATGTTTTTCAATATATAGAAAAGTAGATCAGATGATAAAAGTCTACGAAAGACCTTTATCATCTGATCTACCATTCTATGCTTCTAACGTCGTAGCAAGCTTTACTAATAGGTTGTGTATACTCTCATAGGTTTAATTTTAAGGAAATTAAACTAGCCTAATCTGCCCAATTATAATAAACAGTAAACAATTCGAAATCCTCTATCAGTATAATTTGTTCTTAAAGTAATTATAGAAGCCGCGTATGGCGTGATAAAAGCCGGATCGGAACCGTATGCTGGCCACGTTGCCCGGGACATTAGGGTGGCGACACACGACGCACACCGCGGACGGTTCGGCCAACCTTACACAAAATACACACGGTGTACAAACTTACCCTACAAATGCATAAATACTGTGTTCGCAACTAGATAATGGTTGTTAGGACTTGTTAAGTTAAAAAATGTTCTGTAAATGTGACAACAGAAATTAATTAACAAGAAAAGTACCACCCATTAGTATTTGTATGAAACCTGTATTATTCTTAAAAATACTAATTGAAGGATTAACAAAAACACTACGACTAACAGCGGGAATAAATATAGCAGACATCCTGTTGACCCCACTATTGGGGCGGAGCAGTGGGGCCAGCGAGAATATACCTAAAGGCATTCCAATCTGTATATTTTTTTTTAATAAAATGAGACTTCTTTAAAATGTCAATAGGCTAGAAATAAAGGCCAGCTAAGTAGCTAATTCAACGGCACTAGTGTTTTGTTTCAAGTTGAAACTTTAGCCAAAGGTGTGTTACTTCTTGCCTAGAAATCTGATCGATACTAAATTTCTATTCCAAACTAGCCCTCCGAATCAAACAAACCGACGCACTCACAAACTCCAGTGTCACAATAATGTACCGATAGTGGTCCCACATTCGGTTAGCTGGCCGAAGTGTTTGCTCGTCCGTACGTCCGCTCGGCCCCCGCTCGGCTCCCGCTCAACCAACTGCTAATTAAGGCTGGATTACCGCCGGACCCGACCGCTACTTACTGTTTACAACTAGATTTGAAGACAAAGGAAATAATGTGCCGAACAATACCTTTCATTTACAGCAAATAGTTTCCTTCCAGTTGCTAATGCATGGTGTGTTACTGTTACACTTAACGCTTGCTGTTTCATTTAGTGGGGAATTCAGATCGAGTTGGTAGTTTATTATCTGGTTTATTCGTTTTTATTCTTGTCTTGGTAATGGTTGTTTCACTTTCAATGTTAGCAGGTTAATCCAGTTCAACGTCACGTGTCGTTGGAAAAGTTAGTTTAAAGTTTCGGGCTTTAATTATTTTATAAAAACTAAAATATGTACACAAATAAATAAAATTGAAGTGTCTTTTTGTAAATAACAATGTTTTACTGAATGCGAATTGAAATATATCCAGCACATAACCAAAGCATTTTTTTAAATTTTTGTCTGCCCGTTTGTTGCGGCTTATCTCCGAAACAGCTAGACCCATTTTGACACGACTATTTTTGGCAGATACCTGATGTTATAAGGTCTAACTAAGACTACTTTAGAAAAATATTTAGGGTTCCGTGAAAATACTAACAAAATCCGATTCAACAAGGAAATTATATTTCTTACTAGCTTCTGCCAGCGGCTTCGCCCGCGTGAAGTTTGATTATTGTCCCATGGGATCTTACTACCGGAATAAAATGTATCCTATGTTTTATGTGGGTCATAGCGTGATGATATAAACGTAAGAGTAAACAAATATAATAATAACAAATCTCCGAACTGCTAAGCTATCGGGAGTTACACGTGTTATTGTGAGTCAACTATAAAAGATAGACATATGCTGTCTTGGGATATTTTTTATATAATTTTATGTGGAATATTTCCGTTATACATGATTTCTATGTAGCTTTAACCATTAAGGCTGCACACGCGACGGAAGCTAAAAAAACCAAGTAACTTCTCCCGTTTTCCCAACATTTCCTTTCACTGCTCTGCTCCTATTAATGGTAGCGTGATGAAAAGTATACTATTACCTGCTCAGGAGTATGTAGAATAATTGTACCAAGTTTCGTTAAAATCCGTCGAGTAGTTTTTTTTTCTATAAATAACATACAGACAGACAGACAGACAGACAGACAGACAGAAAGACAGACAGACAGACAAAAATTTTACTGATTGCATTTTTGGCATCAGTATCGATCACTAATCACCCCCCGATAGTTATTTTGTAAATATATTTCATGTACAGAATTGACCTCTCTACAGATTTATTATAAGTATAGATAATTAAATAATTTCTAACGAACAAAGGTCACGGGAAACAGCTGGTATTTGAATAAGAGTTTTAATGTACCTATAACCATTACCCAAACTTTAAATTGATTCTCTCAAAAATAAAAATAAAACATTTACCGAAAAAACGTTGTTAAGCAAATGGAACATTAGTCCTTTGAGCATTGAAACATAAATAAGAGAACAAGGCGATAATATCAATATCGAACGTTAATACAGTACGCTACAGTGAATGTAGTTGTTTATTCTCGGAACGTCTGCGTACTACCCGCAAATAACAGAAAGAGCAAGTCCTCAGGGCATCGCTTTAGCTTTTCAATTTCCCTTTCGGAATTATTCGTGCTAATCGAATACGACCCGGCGGTCTGGGACGCGGTCGCAATGATTCATTCATGAGACTAATGTCGCATTCCCACTCAGATATCAGGTATTATTGTGGTCAATAGCACTTACGTCGCCAGCGCTCGTCGCGCCAACTCTTGGGAGATGTGAAGTAACTTCAACTTACTTTTTGAGATATTTATTTTTCAAGTTTGGAACACCTTTTTGATGAATGGCAGTTGAGTATAATAGAACATGTAATCAATTATTCCAAAATTCAATGTATGTAAAATTTAATGTATTTTTTTCATTTGGTCAACACATTGTGTGTTGACCTAGAACCAAAAAATCTAAGACATGTGACATCTACCAATCCGCACTGGGCCCGCGTGGTAGATTATAGCCCATTCCCTCTCATAGAGAGGAGGCCGTGTCCCAGCAGTGGGAACATTATAGGCTGATGATGACGATCATGATGTGTTGGTCAAAATAAGTTCATCATGCCCATTGTGAACAATCCGTGAAACTATCTGTTTGGAATCAGAACATTGTTTTTGATAAGTAATGCGAACACTTGCCTGTTTTATTTTTTGCGATTTCATTTTTTTTTTTTTAACTTCTTTTACGTGACTATTTGGGTGTTTAGTGAACGGACCATAATGAAGGGTAGACATTTTTTCACTTCGTTTGAACAGATCGGTGGAAAAAAAACAAATGAATAAACAATAATAAGTTTAAAGGGACAGTCTCTCTCAAATACAATCATCCAGTTCTACCTGATTGCACCAGTAATGTTGTTAGTCCCATGTAATGGAGGGCGAGATTATTGCCCTCAACCAGGTACTAATCCAGACTCCATTGCTGCTAATGAGAAATTCCTAAAAGAAAAACCCAATAACACGTTTTTTTTTAAATAATTGCTTAGCATTTTTCTCACATTGCTCAAAGGAATGTTATCAGAAGCTTAGTAATTATTTGCAGTTGGTCAAATAACTTATAAATAAGTGGTCAGAGCTTGAAACTTTTGCAATGCATGCACATTGCACAAGACCTATAAACAACACAATAAAACAATCATTCACACGCCTCCGTAGCGAATATCAAAATACAACAGTGATAACAAAACTACCCGATACGCAAACAATGTCCATAGAAAGTTTGAACGCATTGTTCGATATGAGGGTATGAAGGCGTTGCATCGTCGCGTCGCAAATGATGAGGCGCGAGGTATTGTCGCAGCATTAATGAGCGGAGCGCGCCCGGCGCCCGCGCCGCCCGCCCGGCCCGCACCCGGGGCCCGGCCGGCCCGGACGGCCGCGCGGAAGAGGAAAATTAAACTCCTGGGCCCCCGGCTCGTGTTCATTACTCCACACCCGATTACTCCACCGCTGTTTGTGAATGCAGCTCTAAAGTACCACTGAAAGAGCTGTATGGAAACATTGGAATTAGAAACTGTGATAATTAGTGCTCAACTAGAATAATATACTTGCCACTTTTAATGCGCTAGTCCTGCTATAACTTGTACATAAATATGTGGCGCATTGTTGCTTGTAATACGGAGACTGTTCGGGGAGGGTGGTACTGGTATAGCCTCTATTTGTTTTTCATTTTATTCTTCATTCAGAGCAATGGCAGAAACATAAAGTCCGTGGGGTATTGCTTTAAGATTTCAATTTCCTTTCCGGAATTACTTGTACTCTAATCGAACACGCGTCAGGGGACCCGGGGGGAGGCGGGGGGTGGCGGCGCATCGCAACCGCAAATTACTCCAGCACTCTGCGTACGAATGTTTAAAATGTATTATTAAGATATTTACAATGTCGCACTTGCTGCACGAAGGTTAATGTCTAATGACCTTTAATTATTTATTCTTTCCAAATAATCGATTGAGTTTTTTTGGGTTTTAGGATAAATGTTGTGTTGTGATACTATGATCTATTTTTGGTCTTTGTTAGGATGACAAATTGATTAAATTGATTTTGGATTATGATGATGTGACCAAAAATATACATACGTTAATCAAATTATCGTATATCTAAAGTCCAAATGAAGGATCGAGTGAACTATCGCAAATTAATTGACCTGAAATAATAGATTTAAAATAAGTAGTTATGCATGGTATGGTAACGTCAGTAAGTTATGTCGGGCGGAGGCGCGCGACAGCCGGCTGCTGATTGTAAAGCGCTCACAGACGGAGCCTATTCGATTTCACGGCTCGCCGCGTCCGATATTTATTGTCATCGGTGCAGTTGTACGACACGGCGCCTACTGAACCGCGCTGAAAAATCTCCATTCCCCGAAATCGGACGAAAACATTCCGCTGATACCCGAACCATCAACTTCGACTAAAAAAAGATTCGTACTGTGTAAAACGAACAAAACGTGACGTCGACGCGGCTTTAACAATCGTTACTTGAATATGTTTGCAAGCAGCTACACGACACCTTGTCTCGTTAGTAAAAAGTGATGTTACGTACGATTTATCACCTGCACACGACACGGAAGGCCCCCGGAGCCGAGCTTCCTTTAAAACCTGTCAGCGCTGAGAACTGAAATGAAAACAAACGCGTGGATTTACACACTTGAAATATTATAGTGGCGATGGCGGATGTACCGCCCGTGTCCGAGCGCTCGACATCGGTTTTAATTTAATTTAATTATTTTGTCATGAATTGCTGTGCTCTTAACCATAATGACCCACTACTAAACATCTAAATAGTAAATCTTAAGTAGTCCCATTTTAATCCGTAAAAAAACCACCACTCCCAATTTCAGTTTTCGTTTTCTTTGGATATCAAATACTACACTGTTCTCCTCCTTTACAACTAACAAATACGATCCCAAGTTACAGCTGACAAAATGATAATATCTCGGGAACCCTATCAAGTTCGGCAAACAGTTTGCGAACTTATTATTCGGTCGATAGTCACCGCTCGGAGAGGGTTAACTACTGACCTCCAGTTATGTTTGGCGGAACAATTAAACTGGTCAGCCAGTACATTAAAAGGCTGCCAATGGCCGAACGAAACTGAATAGACTATAAAGTCATTTTCAGCTAAAAGCGTAAATTGTACAGTGGTAACTCAATAGCAGGGAGATAGTTAATTGGTACAATGCCAACTCGGTGGATATCTTTGTTTTAATTCAATTGTCTCGAAGCTAATGCACTCGGTAGAGCAATCTTAACCGTGTCCCGGCTGATTATGGTAACTTTTCAGGTTACATTACAACTGTACTGCCAGTTATTTAGTAATAATAAATGCTGTCAATTTTCTGTTCCCAGTTATGTTATTTTTAATGCTTTGAAGATGTTAAAGCTAATGATATTTTCACTTCGATTTTGTTGATGGTTTCGCCTTTAAAACAAGCAGGGAAATAATTTTGATGTCCAACAAAGAAATTCGGAACTACCTAATTTATTGATAATTATGTTGTAATTATAGTTTTCCAACTCAAACTCAAAGCATTTATTTCAATTAGACCATTACGGCACTTTTGAATGTCAAAAATACAAAAAAGCAAAACTACAGTCACAGTCACAAGGCATTATAACTTGATAAAGTACTGTAGTTGCCCATTCCCTAGATATCTATGGAGAAGAACGGGCAAGAAACTCCATGGACACTCTTTTAAATCAAAATATTGTTACCAAATCTTGGTTACATAATTTTTGTTGTGATTATACATATCCATATTTAAAACTAGGTTTTGGACACTCCAATACTTTTTTAATTTCCACTTAACAGAGAGGTAAATCAAAAGTAACCACAAAAATCACAACCGAAACCTCCCACGAACAAATTTAGAGTTGAACCCTTGCTATTGAGCAGACAGCGACATCAGTGTGTGCTCAGTAAGCACAGGCGCCGACAGTTGTGATGCGTGGCACTGAATACGTTCTCCGCATCTCCTTATTGACACACCGAGAGGAATATGTTTAGGCTCGTGATTACTGCCAGGCTTAGGTTAATCATTCCCTTTATATCCACCGCTGTCAAATACATCGCTGCATTGCACTGATTTGAGTAAGCTCATTGGACATTCATTGATTATTGACTTGTACTCAATTATTCGACCGCTGTTTAATGTTCGCGTTTCTTGTTAGTTTTAGTAGAGTGGTGGAGATGGCGGCGGTGGATAGATGGACTTTAGTAGATTTGATACCGTGTTTAAATATTTTGGAAGATGAGATAGAGAGCGAAAGACAAATTTAGCGTTTAAATGTCCAAATTTAAGTAATTGTAATTATCATGACTTCAATTAAATTAGGTAGAAAGCTTTGCTAATATATATATACCTACAGGGTTATTTATAAAACACCAACAACCTCGCAGGAGTAGATTACTAACATCATAAACAACAACATTTGTTCTACGACTTTTGGGAAAACATGCAAAAAAAAATCGACTTATCATGCAAAACTCCATCAGCTGTTCGGACATATGTATGGAGAGTTGATTTTTTTTTGTCGGTTTTCGGAAAAGTCGTAGAACAAATGTTGTTGTTTAAGATGTCAGTAATCTATTCCTGCGAGGTTGTTGGTGTTTTACAAATAACCCTGTATATATAAATATATTAGGTATTGATTTAAAAAAGTTCTGGTTTTTTTTTGTAAATAAAGACTACATAAAATAACTTAAGCACACAAAGACGTATTGATATGAATCAAACCATGAAAATTCCGAAAACATAACAAAGATCACCTGACTGACGACAGACAAAAGCGGTCGCGCGGCCTGCGGCGCGTTTGTACGGTGAAACAACGCATAGCATGCACGGGCCATCCGGCCATTCCCATTGTGAAAAATCCGCGAATATATGCTGTTGAATTAGAACATGGATTATTTTTAAGGGTTCCGTATTCAAAGGGTAAAAACATGACCCTATATAACTGTAGTATGTGTATGTCACCGTAAAGTTGTCAAACAGGTTAGATTGTAAACTCTCTAGCGAGGTTGTAAACTCTCGAAATATTGCCAACTGAACATATATTGCTTACAATATAATGCATTATTTTTCGGTAGATTGTAATCTATCGAAGTCAAACCGTAATATTGTGAAATGCATGCGACGGAAGTATCTCTGCCCCCATAATCGGCACTTGCGGCATCCCTACGTTAGGTTAGTTAGGTTCCTTTAAACCCTGTACTCAGGAATAGGGGCTTTTTAGGGGAACATCGTGACGAAACCAGCATGCCTGAGAGATATTTCTCGACGGCATGTTAAGCCAAGTCAGAGGCCCATGGGCGGCTTAGGAACTCTGATACCAGGTTAGGCAACTAACCACACGATACAGAAAGAAAAGGGAATATAAAGTGTTTGGAGGTTAGGTTATTTTAATCGATAGTTCTCTGTAATGGTACATTATCTTTTCATGAGAGTGGTACCATTGGGCAAGGGGGCCCCTCTTTCCCTAACTCTCCTGCACACCGCGCGAGTTGACTTCCATCGCATGCATTTCACAATATAACGGTTTCACTTCGATAGATTACAATCTACCGAAAAATAATGCGTTTATTATAAGCAGTATGTTCGTTTGACAACATTTCGAGAGTTTACAATCTCTTTAGTTATTTTACAATCCAACGTGTTTGACAAATTTACGGTGACATGTTTATAGGGTGACTGGTAATTAGTGTACGATACTTAAACACAGCTTTTCAGTACATTAGGCGAACATAAATGTACTGAACAGCTGACTTTTGTGTAAGTATGTATATAGTCTGAAGCTGTATGTCATGAACCGTGATAGCTAGACAGTCGAAATATTCACAGATGACGTACATCTGTGGCCGCTATAACAACAAATAGGTACTAAAACAGAATAAAATTAATATTTAAGGGCAAGAAAATAACTTTTTCATCCCATCTATTCGAAAAAGACGACTTGGTTCGCCTTTAAGTGCACCCAAAGGTGGTGTTTTCTATAAGAAACTTTTAGCGGGCAGTAATGAGTTTTTAATCCTCTTTATAAGTGCGCCGCAATTATCTTTGCCGCGCACTTTTTGAATTTGGAACATCTTGTGTTCAGCGCCCAAGAAATCGAACGCAAATATTGTTTGAATAAAGACTGGCTGGTGCGACGGCCCATAGTAGCGCCGCGCGCCGGCTGAATACAAAAAAAAAAAGAAATAAAATTAAAAACGCGCGAACTATAGCCCGCGTTTTCGTCAATTTTCACGGATTGATAGAAATTCATGATTTTGTTTTGAAAAATGAGTTCTTCAAGTGACAGTGAAAGTATAGAATTAACTCCTGATAGTATTAGAACTGACGCAAGAAATGTGATGGATAATCTACTAGGTACCTGCAAAATCCCGGGAGAAATATATGAAAGCTTATGGTAATTTTATTGAATGGAGAAATTCAAGAGGCGCCAAGAATTTTTCAGAATCTGTGTTTTTGGCCTACTTCCAGTACTTAGCCAAAACTAAACAACCTTCCACACTTTGGAGTACCTACTCAATGCTAAAATCAACAGTCAGTTCTAATAACGACGTAAAACTGGACACATATTCGAAATTAATAGCGTATCTGAAGAGGATGTCTGATGGATTTAAACCTAAAAAATCCAAAGTGTTCTCAGTCAAAAACGTGGAGACTTTCCTTAATGAGGCACCCGACAACATCTTTCTTGCCGTAAAAGTAAGTAACTATGTATGTATATATGGTGGATTAGTAAAGTATAACCAGTGTTTTAAAATGCGCATTTTATTGTAACCTGTACTTCGATAGATAGGTACTTGTCTTATTCACTTTCGGTTTTGTTACAGGTGGCTTTAATTTTCGGAGTACATGGAGCTTGTCGTGGCAATGAACTTTTAAAAATAACTGTTGATGATGTCGAAAATCACTCGGATAATTTACTGTTAGTAAAGCTGACAGACACAAAAACAAAAATTGACCGATCCTTCGTAATCCGAGGAGAATACAAAACTATTGTACAGAAATACCTGGACCTGCGTCCTGCTGATATAAAGACCAATCGGTTTTTCATCCGTTATCAAAATGGCAAGTGCTTCAAACAAGTTATGGGAAAAAATAAAATTTCTTACATGCCACAAGAAATCGCTACTTATTTGAAGTTACCAGATATCAAGCTATATACAGGACATTGTTTTCGTCGCACTTCTGCTACCCTGTTGGCAGATTCTGGAGCGGACTTAACTGTTCTCAAGCGACATGGAGGATGGAAGTCGAGTGCTGTAGCAGAGGGATATATAGAAGATTCCATTGAGAACAAGGCGAAAACATGTGAACGCATCGTGGAAAACATTAAATTGCAACCTTCAGTTAATCCATCCATGCCACTGTCGCCGCGCCCATCTACATCCAAACAAAGAGATTCACCGTCACATTTTCCTCAAAATGAGCCACATTCTGACATTATTTCAAACACGCAGAATAAAATTAAATCTACAACAATCTCTATTCCTAATAAAACTGTAACAATTAATTTTCAAAATTGTGAAAATGTCTCAAATGTAAATATAAGTTTTTAGTTGTTTTATTATTAGATACTACTTAATTTCAATTTAGTTGTTACTCTGTTTCATTAAATATCAATATTACAATAAAATATGAGGCGCCTTTTATTTTCTCATAGTGGGTGATGAAAAGTAGAGTGTATCACTCGGGCGCAAAATATATTTTTGGCTCGGGCGACGTACTTTGAATCCCTCGCTACGTTCAGGATTCTACTAAAGAATCCCTCGCTACGCTCGGGATTCTACTGTAGAATCCCTCACTTCGCTCTGGATTCAAAAAAGCGCCCTCGCCGTAAAAATATTATTTTGCTCCCTTATGATACAATCTACTATTGTTGTATGGGCCCCTTACAAAAAAAGTGATTTTCTTGCCGGTTTGTCTATTGTTGTATACAGGCTGAATTTTAATTAATGCGACAAAATGAAATTGGAGCTTCAGTTACAGTAACATAGTAATTATAAACTGTTTTTTCTACAATCTAAATCGTTAAAAAAAATTACGCGATTATCGTTTTCAAAAGGTCCATTGATGTTATTATCTTTATTTAAGTACGAATTATCGGTATTCGAGTAATATGCAAAATAAATAAGAAAAAATAAGGCAAAATTAGGTAAATGACCGCTACATTGAGCACTGCGATGAGTCAGCAAGATTTTTGATACTTTTATTATTTTAACGGTTTTCGTAACACTGATCAATTATTTTTTAATTTTATATTTTATAAATTTTCTTGACAACACGTATTATTGTATATTTAAATTTGTCGCATCTATTCAATAACACCTTCGACCACTTGATCGCTTTATTTTATCCGATAAGAATTAACTGAACACATTTTATTTTTATTTTGTCAATGGAATACGACACATCATTTAGGTATTATTCTCTCTCAATAACAATCGACCAATTCTACCTGGTTGTCCTCATCCTGATAAAATTGCAATTCACTTATAGCAGTAATAAAATAGGCACGTGCTATAAAATAACGCTTTACGTAACATAATCCTGAAAATTTATGACTACCTTCGAGACAATAATAAGAGTCGTCGACTCACTTACATCGTGATTAAATTATCATTGCAAAGTCAGACTGCTGCAGTTAAAGTTATTTCTCGCTCATCGCTTTCACTGGATTAGTCCGAACGGTTTTATTATGGTTTTATTCAAAGCCGTCTTAATATATTAAATAAAACATGAAACTCGAAGGTGAATTACGATTCTGTTTACCAAAATATTCTTGACACTTCTCTTGTTTTGCTTTCCTCAAACGATGACTACACTCATGTGTTTCAAAGTCCACAGATTATAATAATTATACAACATTACAAAGATACCTTTTATTTCATAAGTTGTAGTGTTAAATTGCGCCAGTAAACTGGTAAATAGCTCCAGTAATAAGACCAAAATGAAATATTATGTCATTTCAATTTGAAATGTAACGAAGCCCTACGTATCCTTAGTGGTGCTCAAAATAAATTATTTTAATATTTTAGCTGGCGCAAAATAATGTTGTTAGCTGTTTTCCGGCGAGATTACGAACTAATAACATTACAAAACAAGCTCTTTGCGGGTAAATTATGCATGCACTCTCGGATCATTACCGAGGCTCGCTTGGCCCCAGTTCAAAATCTTACGATTGCTTTGTGAACCTAATCTTTCACAGCATTTTAATGTGTACCTACTGCTATACCTGCGCTAATCGCCTACATTTATGTTTTTGACGCCGATTAACGATGATGAACCAGCATAATCAAATGTACAGGTATACAGGGTGGAAACAGTAAACGGGGCAGTTAGGGAAGCTACCTTAACCGTTGCAGCTACATGAAAATGAGGTTAGGAAACTATCCATGATCCCCATTTGCAGACTTTCGAAAAAGGCACGGTTAGCAAGAAAATTGCCATTTTACACAAAACATTTTTTTGATGCCAATCGATCCTGTTTCTAATCATCATCATTCTCTTGCCCTTATCCCAATTTATTTGGGGTCGGCGCAGCATGTCTTCTTCTTCCATACTCCTCTATTTTTCGTCATCTCATCAGACACTCTCTAATACTGATCAAAAAGTCCTAGCTAGACCAACCCAGGTTCGAGTACTGAAAAATACATAAATTGCAAAAAATGAACTTTCAGCGGGTCAACCTTAACCGTTGCAGCTACTCGAAAATGCTCTTAGGAGACTATGCATAATTTTTCGGGGAAATTTTGATTACCAAATACAGATTTTCAATAAAATGTACAGTTATCAAGATAATTGCTATTTTATACAATTTTTTTTTGAGATCAATCGATTCTGTTTCTAATATTGATTAAAAAGTTCAATTGGACCAACCTAGGAGTACTAAAAAGTCAGTTTTTCAGTACTCTAACCTGGGTTGGTCTAGAAGGAATTTTTGATCAGTATTAGAAATAGGATCGATTGGCATCAAAAAAATGTTTTGTGTAAAATGGCATTTTTCTTGCTAGCTGTATTTTTTTTTTTTAATCTGAATGGTTATCAAAATTTTACGAGAAATTATGGATAGTTTCCTAAGAGCATTTTCATGTAATAGCTGCTACGGTTAAGGTAGTTCCCGTTACTGCCCCATTAACCGTTTCTACTCTGTATAGATAGAAAGGGACACCGATGCACAAACAGTTACCATGTATTCAATAAACCATTCGAACAATATTTTTTCATGGGTAATTTAAAAAAAAAACTGCTGTTCCCTACAAAAATAAAATTATAATATCAAAAAGTATGGAAAAGCTGTTCTTTTTTAAATTACCGAGGAAAGTTTCGGCATTCAAAGTGATGTTATGAATATGTGGTAATCGTTAGTGCGTCCGGTGCTTTAAACGTATTTGCGGTTCAAAAGTATATCTCATTTTCAACATCATCGTATATCATCAACATTATCAATTGAGTCTAATAATTGTTGTACGCAATTACGTTAGATTACTAACACAAAGTACACAAGCTTAATGTAATTCTTATAAACTTACTACCTATATAGACTGAAAATGGACAAGACAATAATTAATCAGATGAAGCACAAGATACACAACATAATACCTTGGTTCACCCCACATTACCCAATCAATGTGTGTCGCAACAACACGAAAAGTAATTGTACTAGGTCGAGGGCAACGCTCGGGGCTCCGGTAACATATCAGAAGAGATGCCCCTTCGGGAGTGCGGGATTAGCGCGATCTTTTCCGAATTGAGGGTAAACATCCGAGAGATCCGATCCCCAGAGCCCACGCTAAGGTGAGCCGGTTTGTTACTTGAAAATCGCATTACAACTCTCTCACTAACTATCAGCTATGTAGTTTGCCTCTGGTTTTATGATTTTGTTAGGTAATTGTGACATATTTGAGGACTTTATAAAAAGTAACTGTTAGAAATAAGCTCCTTACTTAAATCCGACAATTATTATGGTATAGCTTTACGGAGACGGCGCCGGAACAAAACAGAATAGTATTACCTTCCATGTTATTTTTTATTTTCGCTTATTAATTATTATTTGATTTTTTTTTGTCTTTTGCATAACATTTCTGTTTGTAGTTTGTAGTAAGTATTTATTTGTGTCTGTGCGTTTAGGTTGTTTTTCTTTATTAATTTATTTTTCTAGTTTGTATTATTCGATAATGTTGGTATGAATCAAAACTTATAATAAGTATTTTGTACCAACCGCTTTCTTTTGTTGTTTTTCTTTTTGTTTTTGCTTGATATATTTATCTGCGGAAACTTGTAAATGGCCTTCGAATCCATATAATTTAAGAGCATTGTTTTTGTTAGCTGTAAGTTTCCCGAACAGTATAAAATAAAATTAAAATAAAATAAAATATACCAACCACCTCTTAATAAAACAAACAATCTGTGCTTATTTTACTTAAACGATGCTTAAACAAATGGACGCGGATTCGGCATACATCGAAGTTTAAAACAAATAATTTGCATTGAGATCGCTTACCATTCTACTCAGAACTGCTAAGATAAAAGCCAGAGAAATCCTCGTGAGCGCTCAAATTCTTGGAGCGCAGTGGCGAACCGTCTTTGCTCGACGGGCGGTAATAAAAACGGCTTAAATAGGATTTTAACCGCGAGTTCCTCGCCTTAATTAAATTGGATTTGCGAGTGAAAGAAATATACGTGAAAAATTCGTGTCGATTATGTCAGGGGAACGAGTTTTGAAATCCCTTTTAGTAAGCGGATTATGTTCGTCTCCCAGATTATATTTGTATTACATTTGTTTCAATGCGAGCACTGTTGATAAGAACGTCTTTAGTTAAAACGATCTGGAGCCGAGCGCAGCTTTGTGCGCGACGAGACGCGTATGACAGGATGTAACAGCCGGGGCGCCGCCGCATGCCCCGACGCTCCTGGAACGGGGGCTTCTTCCCGCGCCTTCTTTAAAGCACAGGTACTCGCCGACACAACGTCTGTTAAATATCAATCCATTAAATACCATGGAGATTACAAGAAAGTCATAAAATATCATGATACGAGCTAATATTCTACATTATATGCACTTAATCGCTTTTTCATGGTATTGTACGTGGTAGTAGAAATATTAAAACTCTGAAATAACGCCAGTAACAGCTGCAGTAACGGGGTTTTAATTATCACTTACAACGCCTTTCAGCCGCGGAAAATTACTACCATAAACCATTTAGAAACAGAATAGCTAAACGATTTAGGATGCCAGTTATTAGAACATGGCCGGCAGTTGTCTGCTTGACGCCTTGTGGCCGAATTTACAAGCGTCGTTAACAAAGTTACATCGATGTCTAACTGGCTAATATTTATTGGCTTTTTTGCTTGACTTGTGGCTAATTAAATCAGTGGCGGTTCAGTATTGAATAACATTATCCCTCAATTAACATTCGAGGGTCGATTTTTAAAGCGGCTACAAAGGCGGGCCGGTGTAGGCAATAAAACGGCTCGTCCCTTATCCGTCATTCAGCCCTTGGAGATTTCTTCTGGGGGAATAATTTACGTTGATCGCCCGGAAGGGGAGCGTAACTGCCTCACTGAAACTTTAAGCTTTCACTCAGAATGGTTGCGATTCGCGGTGTCTCAACTTTAACTAATAAATTGGTTACGATAGAATAAGTAGCGATGTAAAATCGATCTTCAATTAATTCGTTAATTTATATTGCGTAACAAGTAATTCCCATCGCATTACGAATGAGATCCAGCATTGCGTTGGAATTCCATTTAAACAAACTTTACGTGCATAATTGCTGAGCCAGTGTATACAGCAGCTCCCCTGCATGGTTTAGTATTTACCTAGTGTTCAAAAGTTCTTTAAATTTGTTTTCAACACCATGTGTTCACGGCTTTTTTTAAATTCCCTGCAAAGGGCGGCACCGGCGATGACGACGTCACGTGTCGATGAGTGTGAATAAAGCCTTTGACGCCTTTCGCCGCATGCATTTCAAGCCAGAGCCGCTTCAATTCCAGTTTACACGCAACCCTTGCCAAGAATCACTTTGCAATAAAAATGCAAAGCCATTTGAACTAATAAATTACAAAGCGGCATTTTTTCGTGAAACGTACGTAGTGTGCAATTTACAATTTCAGGCTTTGCGTAGGTGATTAGTAAGTTGTGGTAGTAAGTTGCGTTGATTTGGTAAGTTTACATGATAATATAACACATAACATAACATAACATCTGGCTTGTAATTTTAGGTTAGGCAGAGGTGTACCTAACAGTACACTCATATTTCGTCAATTATGTGTAATAATGGTGTAATGTTAATTATCTTCTCCTTAATGAGAAAAAAACGAAAATTATTAAGTTTACCCACGTAAGACAAGTGGAAACTAGGGTACTAATCAAGTATGAAGAGTTAAAACCAGAGGATAGCACTGTGTTCTTAGGCATAATTTTAGATGCCAACGTTCAGTGGTTTCAGTGGGGCAAAAAAGCTTAGCTCAGCAGCATACGCCATTTATAGAAGAATTCGTGATTTAACTGAATTAGGGACATCCCGTTTAGTTTACTTTAGTTACTTCCACAGCGTGATGTCGTACGGTATTCTTTTGTGGGGCAATGCCACCGTATTCAGACAATATTTGTTTTGCAAAAAAGGGAATTCGATCAATTCGTAAATTAAGTCCCAGATACTCCACTTATTTTATGTCTGTGTATTTGACATGAATATTTACTTTGACTGTGACATTTAATTATTTGACATGTATACTTAGTTCAGTATTTTATTATTTTTGACTTTGTTTTTGTTTATTTTATGTGTGTGTGTATTTGACATAATCTCGTATTTTTATTGACATTCGTTTTGAAATTATTTTATTTATAGTGAATGTGAGGACCATGTGGGTCACATTTTGTTTTTTTCCCCACGACTGTCTGGCAGTTTGAGTACTATAAGCGACCTACCCAAATGTCCTTTTTTGGTATTGTTCGTCGTTTCTTTGAGCTCCTTGAGTTACAAGTCGAGCTACACGATAGCTGACAAATGCTTGCACTGACTGGACAGATCAACTCAAATCTGTATGGTTCTTTCTTCAAAAGATCATCTCAGACACATCTCAGACACTAATCTGCATAGTTCTCATGTAAGTTGAACAAGATTGTCTGGACTTCAACAGAGATTAGGACCTCGCAGTTTGTTTCGGCCGTTTCTTCTCAGAGAAGTCAGGTACGAAACACCACAGCCCCATCTAGTTTAAAAATAAGGACGTGTAAAAGTTTTTGTGAAAACCAATTTGCAAAATAAATATAATTTAATATGGGAGGAGCCAATTGCATCAACCGGCAAGGATTCCGACCCCGTGGCTGCGTGCTGATAATATTAATGTTAATAAAAACCAACAAAAATACGAGATTTGACTTAATTCAATTAATCTCTGACTCATTATTTGTTTACAATGCTACTATTATTTTCGCCTTGAAGCGGAAAGTGAAAGTAGCCTAAAGTTACTAACGAGGGAGAGTATTTAACATTCCGTGAGGCTCGCGAGGCCCGGAGGGACGTCTTGTTAAGAAAAACGTTGCCCTCTGCGACACATCACTCGTAAAACATTGCTTGTAGACCTTCTGGCTGCCACTTCTCGTTTAAGGTAAGTAATATTAAATTGCAAAAATACAAGTGGCTATTTTTTTAGTTGGTTTCCATCAAATATTTAGGTAGATGTGAATCAAATTTGTTACGAAAATCTGTTTTTCATGAAAATCTGCTGTAACATTCAATACTTTTCTTCATTCATTCATTCATTGACGACTCGAATGGCGTAGTGGTAGTGAGACAGATTTACGTTCTTAGGGTCCTGGGTTCAAATCCCGGTAGGAGCAAATTTTTGTGTGATGAGCATGGGCATTTGTTTCGAGTCATGGATGTTTATATGTATATAATAAGTATGTAGATATTTACAAACAAAAACTAATATTTGTAGTTTATCAACTATGTGGTGTCCACGACACAAGCCTTGCTTAGTGTGGCACTAGATGGCGCTGTGTGTTAATGTTCAGCGATATTTATTATTATTCAAAACCTTGTTGTGTTCAGTCAGCACAAAGTATCTAATTACTCAAAACGTTTCTGAAATTAAACATCTTAAACCGTCTTCTCATGATACCTAACATCACAGCTGAGTCCATCTACCTTTCACTATCTACAGATTCTTTTTGCTTGTCTAGCTCCTAGCTAATAGGTAAAAGACCTTCTCCCCACACCTAGAAATCCAACAACATACTCTTTCACCACCATGTTCTCCTGCTACAAAAGACTTTATCAAACCATACGTACTGAGGAAGGTGTTATCGTTCGCCCATAAAAGGGTGTGAACACAGAGCTACACTAATTCCTCTTTACGACCATCGATGGGTCGATACTACATACCTATACGTATACAAACATTTTTTGCCTCTGTTGTGGACATAAAGACTACATGCTACATGCACAGTTGCTTCTTTTCATATCGAAAATAACAAGTTTACTTTTCCCACCTTTGAGCTTCTTTTTATTTTCAGAAGTTGAGCGAGCTTATACTGTAAAAGTAAGTTGTTATATAATTCGATACGAAATAACAAACAAAACTTATTAATCACATTTTTTCATTCTTAGTTTTTGAGGAAGTAGTAATTCGGTTTACATTTTAAATCTTGCGTCTAGGATCAAAAAAGTTTAGTTACAATACGACTTTTAAAAGCAGATTTTTTGAACAAAGTATGAGATTTTCATTGGATAAACCACACATACTTCAGTAGTATATAACGTACGTTAGCTCTCAAAACGGAGAGCTTTTATCATGTCACCATAAAGGAGAGTGCAGTGGTCGATGCAGGTTTGGCGTTAATTCTTGTTTACGGCGAATCGCTTTTAGTGGCCCTGTTCAAAGCGCCGACCGACGCCGCCGCCGCTTCGTGGCGCGTGAGCCGATAGATTGAATTCACGCGTCTGCTTGGCCGCCCGGCGCCCGCAGCCTCGCTACATGACAAGATCGCTCACCAAAAACAATAATTGATGACATGTGCAATTGTGTGTATGTGATCGCCACGTAGTGGACAGTGTGGCCAGCAACGTGTATGAACCCAACGCCGTGTACTTAAAACTTCCATACCCTTCTTTGTGAATTCTATTTTTAACAAACAATATAAAAGAACAAGAATAGAACGATCCATAATTTAATACTTCATTTCTGAAATAATATTTTAAAAGCTCGGTAGATAGAAAAACAACAGCTGAAAATATTTTCGCTCCTAATCCGTAATTTAATATTAATTTATAGTCGAAAATCACCGTCTCGCCGTCATCGAGTCGGAAAATAACGGAAGTCTTTAAAAGAATAAGGCGGTGTTTTGAAGAGGTCGGAGAAACAATTAATCATTCCACTCTTTTATGGAGCTAAAGGTTGGAGGACACGATTGTTCTGTAATACTAGGGTTGTTCTTTTGTTACCATAAAACCGAATATATCACAATCAAACACTCGTAGACAGTATAATAGTTTCCCAAAGACCACTTGGCAACCCTCGGCGCGTCAATGCCTATTATTAAATGCTGAAAATGAAAGTGACGGAATATACCGGCCGTGTTTAGATAATACCTCCAAATAATGGACGCCGCGATGCGCATTAATATTGAGGTAAATCTTATTAGGACCGCCTAAACGCCGCGATAATATCATATTGTTTTGGAACTCACCATCCGCGTTTCCTCTCTTATGCTTGGAAGGGTTCCATCCTCAGGGACGACCGAGGCCTCTGAATATTCATAGTATTATCACAAACCGACTTACAGAACTGAGCAGCGTCGTAAATACATAATACCTTTCATTTCGAGATAAGAATCATTTACGTAACGTTCGCGTTGTAGTGCGCCGTCGATTTGTGTGGAACAAAGCAATATTTCATGTGAGTGTAATAGGAGCACGTCGTTCGGTTTTTAAAGGTTTGGCGGGTGTTATTGGAAGTAGGTCTGCGCTGTAATTGTTGTGTTGATTTCCCCCGGGGCGCGGCTCTCCGACGTAGACGGTACCTGTAGTGCCCACCACCGGCCCACGTGCCCGCTGCCCACAAGCTCCCTCTGTAAACAATTATGCCACCAAAATATTATTATAATTCAATCTATACCCTATCCAATACTAGTCGTAAAACAACTCCTGAAAGTTGTACAATTAAAGCTCCAAACTCAAAAAAAAAAAAAGTTTCGGAACATGCCAATGAACCATTTATATTTAAGAGTTATTTTCGATTCAAAATATGCTGTTACTCGTAAAAGTGTCCATATTGAATGATTCCCTACATTATTCCGCGTCAAAGTATCACAAACTGTTGTTAATTCCGCCTAATATCGCCGACAACCTCTACGCGCTGTCACACCGGGGTCCGATATAAACATGATGGATATCCCCATATAAAATGAATAAGCTTTATGTACGAAGCCCATGTAAGTACGCCCTTGTTTACATTCTACAGCACACCGCTTATAACGAATGATTCCAATATTTCATTCATAAATACTTTACTAAATATGTAAGCACAGCCATTTTACCTGCAGGTTTCTGAAAATACAAATTGGTTAAAAGGATATTATTTTTTTTATTAATTCACCTTCCATTCGGTGTTTAATTGTATTCAAAGTTATGCATGACAGTTTGATAATTTGAAACAAATGATAATTTTATTTATTTAATACTCACAGAAAAAAACCAAAATATTTTTGTTGACATAAGAAAAAAGATAATACGTTTTCATCATTTGAAACCTTGACTCCTGGGCTAGGTAAAACAGCACCTCACACGGGCTAATTATTGGAACGTTTATAAACGGCCACAACATTGTCTATGTATGTGAAGTGTGTTTGACGTTTTCTGACCGTGTAACATGTTTTTTCGTATCCGTGCCCTTCTTAAATTAAAGCTGATTTATTCTCACTCTTCTATAACTGAATCGCCCCAAAAACCATCAGGTTATGGGCCCAGCCCGCTTCCACTCCGTTTTATGGGAAAGCCGTAAGCAGCGTACAGTGGCACTCTCTAGTACGGAGGCTGAGTACATGGCAATTTCAGATTCTTGCAAGGAAGCTATGTTTCTGAAAACATTTATTTCTGAATGTAATGGCATTGTTTGTAAAGTTATGTTGTTTAATGACAATCAGTCAGCTCATAAACTTTGTAGTAATTCTGTATTTCATGTGAGGTCAAAGCATATTGATATAAGACATTACTTTATAAAAGATTTGGTAATAAAGAAACAGATTAGTTTTAAAATATCTTTGTACTAATGAAATGTTAGCTGAAGTTTTAACTAAACCTTTAACTGCTGAAAAACATTTGAAGTTTGTGTCTCAAATATTAAAATGTTGACTTTGTGCATTAACGATACTTATGTTTCTTTAAGATATAATTAAATATTGTGTTAGTTTAAGGCCTAGTATTGGAACGTTTTTAAACGGCCACAACATTGTCTATGTAAGTATGTGAAGTGTGTTTGACGTTTTCTGACCGTGTATAATGTTTTTTTGTATCCGTGCCCTTCTTAAATTAAAGCTGATTTATTCTCACCCTTCTGAATCGCCCCAAAAACGAACACTAATCAAAAAAAATGGACTTAATTGAAAACAATACCTATTTGACGGATTAATTTCCCTACCCTGCAGAAAGTTAAAAGAAACACCACAATCGTAAATAACAATTGTAATTATTGAGTTCATTTATTTGAGATGCATCAAAATACAAGTAGCGGGGAACGAAATAGGCAACCGCTGGAAGCTTTAGATTTCTCAAACACCGTCCATAGGCGATGGAATATTTGCTCCATTCGTACGAGCCCACAACATACATTCGATGTAAACCGTATTCTAGTTACTTTGGTGTTCTGTGATAGCTTCCAAACGCCTCCCATTATTTTACAGTCCAATATTGAGTATTATTGGATTATGGAACTATATCAAAACAAATTTAATTCACAGTAATGTTTTTCCGCTATATATATTACTATAATATTTTTGTGTCTATGTAAATCAAGTATTAGTAAACGACTTCGTCCATAATGGCACTGCAATAAGTTACTATTTGTGCGGTGTGTGATCTCCAAATTATTGGTGTACGCGGCTTCTAAAACAGCCAACATTTTGTGTCGTGTCACTTGGCGGCCTGCCAGCCCCGTAACGCGAACAAAATATCAAAGTGATAATAAACAATATGTTAGCGCCTCGCTGTACAAAAGGCAATCATTCTTTAACAAAAGATCTATGTTAAACTCGAGAAAAGATTAAAAAGGAAACGTTTGTCGGCTCGCTATCAACACTATCAATCATGCGTATAATAGCCCACGTCCCCTAACACACGTTCTTAAATAATTTGTCAAAAGTCGCTCCCTGCCCATACTGCCGACGTTTTCCACTACCTACTTATTCCCGTTTTTCTTGACACTTGTATGGGCAATTTTTCACTTAAATGACACAAACAAAATCACAGAATGTTACCGACATTACGACGCCATTATAAACACTAAGTATACGAATAAAACGGTAAATTCCGGATAAAATCAACAATTAACGTTTCGGAGCAATAGCTACACGACATTGATCGATGAAAATACCCTAGCGTATCTATCAACACCTAGTAAATTGAGAAAGAAGTAAAAACGTTAAGTGGAACTTTAAAATTAATTACTTCGTGTTAAACGCTTCACATGTTTTTGTTTACCGGTACAAGGAATTCTATGCAGAGCTCAAATAAATACGGACAAACGCTGAATTCAATAGAACGGCCCGCGTGTGCCCTGAATAGGCAGGTGGTATAATATTTTTTCCAATTTAGAATCGGTCTGGATTCTAACTCATAGATCAAGCGCGCGCTAGCACGAAACCATTACACTTTGTTGACATCAACGAATGCCCTTTTACATATTCACCCCGAGCACACAAAGATTGAGCCGTGAAATTGAAAATGGTTTCTATGAACAAAAATTTATTCCACGCACGTCCTCGGCATATCGTCACAACACGAGTGCAGCTTGTTATATCTGTGTCAGTGTTACGTCATTATAAATGGGTTGATCGATCTATTTCCGATAATATTTTACGTTAATTACTCGTTAATGCACTTCCACAGAACTACATTTCACCTAATACGTGCTAAGAGCAATTGCCCACGGAATACATTGCCTTGACGTACCTACACTGAAAAGAGTAAAAAATCTTTAACTCATTTTGAAAGCGTTGCTAGCACCTTATCTTGAAAATCGGGAAACTTTTTGAAACGTTAAATGTATAGGTAAACCAAAGCTGTAGTACCTTTGCTTTGCTAGCATTTCACCGTGTGTTTCACAGCTGTTTGTTGATTGGCTGAAATATTCGAATCACAACAAAGGCCGTGAATAATGCACAGATAGCTGCTGATTGAACGGAATGACTGAAGTTTATAAAAGCGATTTAATTGTGATGCGTCATGTTTTTGTGGCTCATGAATATTTCTAGACAATTTAATAGCTTGTTTGTATGTAGTATGCAACAAAAAGTGAACCATTTTTATTATTAAAAAACTAATTTCTCACTCTCGGCGCGCTATGAATGAGCCATCATACAATCTAGTCGGTAGCCGCTGCAAAGCCGGCATTTGGGAAAATTTTATAAGCGTTGCCACTTCATATTAATGAATTTCCCACTATATGTATATAAAATAAAATTGTAGTTTGTTTGCGTATTCAACACCTTTGATGAATCTTTCGCATTACGTTTTCGGGAACTCTTTATGAAAAGGTGGCAAAACTACAGCTTATTTAATGTATTAATGATAAAATAATAATGATAATCACGCATCTTCTTTGCGTTGTACTTACACCTTGACTTGGTACAACACTATGTGTATGTGTTAGTTTCTAATACTTCTAAGTTAACATAGAACTACCTACCCAACTTAATGAAGAAGAATTTACCCAACAAATAAGAACTTAGTCGGTCGAACAATCCCTAAAAATATGTTAGCATTGTACCCGATCAGCTTGTTATCTCCGCCGCTAGTGATGTGGGGCAGCGCGGCGCGGCGCGGCGCGAGCGCCAAACTGTTTACCCTGTAAGTATTGCGAAAAGATCGAACTTAATCCCAGCGGGCCCGCCATCTTGCGCTGGGTGTGATAGATACTGAAAATTGCATAAAATCCATCAACACTACTACTTTGTACCGAAGCTTAGCTTTTCGACGGTTACAAAACGAACGCGAGGGAAATAGATTTAGTAGTTAACATAATTTTCTTCCCTTAAACAGGTTTGAAGTTTTTCTTTCGGATTTCTATTTAGCGATATAAGCAGGTAAGCTTTAGTTTGTTTAGCGTTAAAATATTTTATTGAATGTCTGTGCTTTTAACTTTAAGCTGTGATACAACTTTACAAATTCCATAATCAATTTAACCTCATTTCTTCTTTTTGACGAGTGCTGGAGAAGTTTGGAAGATGAAGACATAGTGCGCCAATCCGATATATAAAATTATGATGATGACTTATGTTCCTACAAAAACTGTTCCTTACGGTTACTTTATTCAATTACCATCACTTTTCTAAAACCTAAATTGTCTGAAACAAAGCTTATTTCTAGATTAAACATAAATCTAATAACACCAGCACTGTACTACATTTTATTTGTTCCGAGAGGCAGATCAATAACATCATATTTCAGGAGTCACACTCTGAGAATAACATATTTTTCTAACCGCTTGAGCGGCAAAATAGAATCAGTATGTCAGCATTTTGCCGGAGGTCGAGGACTGGCGGCCATATGTGACCGTGTTGTGGCTTCACTTGCCTATATGTTTTGTGCCGTATGATGTAGCTACATATATGTAAATAATGATTCTTTTGTTTCCCAAAAAATATAACTTTCCATGTCTGAATTAATATGTAGGTAGACATAATAGGTACCGTAGATACAGGAACAGAGGCGTCTGCATTTTTATTTACAAAAGTATGCGTCTATGAATTTTCTTTCGGCTGAAATGATGATGAATTTATACACGGTTTGGTGGAAAATTCAAATCACATCATGAGATAGGATGCTGCAATGTCATTATTAATAATTTAGTTATCACGGTATCATAAAACTATATAAAATCTGCATTTTAATACATAAATACGAATCTGATACAATTGACATAATTTATTTGAAAATTTTACTTACAAAACAGCAACGTCGAATAAGCAACCCAACAGAAGACATCAACAGTATAATATGAACATAAACGTCTAGTGCTTCCAGACCATGAATCTGAACTGCAAATACAAGGCTAGGATTCAGTTAATAAAAGATGATATATTCACATAATACATCACGAATGCAACTTGCATTAGCAATAATTCCCTGGCCACCAAAGTGAACCATTATAACTAAAACAACAGCAAAAGCAAAGTTAGAGGGAACACATTCAGGATTAAGCTTCACTTGGAAATTTGGATTTCACTTACGTACCCGGTATACAAATGTGCAGGTCTGTGTCTCTTTATTATTATGTATACAACGAGGATAGGTGCTAAATGTTATTTGGGTAAATGAAAAAAGAAAACAGAGTATTTCTATCATAATATATAGTACAAGAAGCTCTAGATGTCTTGAAAAATTCGAAAAGATAAAAACTTTTTTGCAAAAAATAAAACCGACTTCCAAAAAAAAACAAAAAAAGTGTAAAATAACTTTAACTTCTGAAGTCGGTGACGGTTTTATTTTTTGCAAAAAAGTTTTTATTTTTCACTTATCAGCGGTTCACGTGTGCTTAGTACACATGGAAAGTGCACACCGTTACAATTACAACAAGCTCAAACACGACTAGGATAGATTGTCCCATTAAGAAGTGCCTGAATTTTGGCTTCATTATGAGATCTGATAGTAGAATGGTTCTTATTAAACGCAAATGCTTCACTTGTTGTAGAAAATACCAAAATCGCTGTATACGTTATGCTAAAAAAATTGAAAAGTTCCCTCGATTTCGCCAAGATTCCATCATCAGATCCCGACTTGGTGACTATGGGAGCATTTGAAAAGTATACCCTTTCCAACAAAAATAGAATTTTTCAAATGGCAAGCGACGGAGATATGCGCGAACAAACATAAAAAAGACGTGTGGTACTCGGGACTGCCGCGGTAAAGCTATTGCATAGCATTTTTTATCAACTTATGTAATTATAATCATTGATTTATTTTATTTTTCCGCTTATTGCCGGCTCGAGGACCAAACGCAGACTGAATGATCAGGCTCGGCTTCCCATCACGATCGGTGCGCAAGCACGACGGGGTGTTTTAAGTTTGACGTGTCTGTGTATGTGTGTGTGGAACATTCATTATAAAATTCATAATTTCATCGTGATGGGAAGCCGAGCCTGAACATTCAGTCTGCGTTTAGTCCTCGAGACGGCAACAAGCGGAAAAATAAAACACATACTTTTATAATTGCATAAGTTGATAAAAATGGTTACAAAGGTCTAACATCAAATGAATACAACCTACAAGTCTTAGTTACGGCAAAATATTAATAAGAAAACTAGCTTGTCATTGTCTGAGATGGGGTGACATGGGGTGTTAGATTTTTCCTTTCTTTCTTTCTTTCTATATGACTTTATATGTATATACTATATGGCTTTAAAATGAATTAATTATTTGTTTGTAAAAACATTCTCTATTTCTAGGTACCTATGGCTCCTTTTTTATTTTTTCTCAATGTAATTGCTACGAACAAGAGTAGGTAATAAAAGAAAATGAGCAATAAAATAAAGGTGTTTCGTAGGTGACTCACAGTTACAAAACAAACAGAATTCCCAAGAGCACTTCTCAATTTTCTTTTTAAAATTACGTACCATTTTCATAAAGGAATAATAGATCGATGAAAAATAACCATTTGAGTCAATGTTTTTTACTTTTATACAATTTACATTAAATTTCTATTTTTTGCATTATTTAACACAAACAACCTTGGCTATAAAATATTCTATCACACGTTATATCGGCATCTACAAGAGAAAACTACCTACAAACCAGGACAATTAAGTTAGGATGATTGATACCGTAACTTCACTCTGCTGATACACATTATTGACACTGGGCGTGATGGATAGCGAACTGAAACTGCCTTTAAAACTTCATAAATAATATCCTTTCGGGTCAACGTTAATAAATGACCGATATTAACAGCGTACCACAAATAACGCTGTAAATAACATGTATTTTGTCAAAGTATCGCCCGATAAAAAGTACAGAAATTGGGAAATATGTATATTGTATTGTATAAGCATAAAAATCAAGTGGCAAAATTTATTTAAATTACCAATAAAAAAGCTGAAATATGTATCAGTTTACTATATTTTGTGTTAAAAGTAAATATTTAGTAAACTTTAACAATAATACAATTTAATATGATGCTAATAATAAGATACGATACGATTAGAATCATTACCACAATTCCACGAAATGTAGTGACTAAGATTTAGCTACAACACAGGAATCAATTATTCCTCAGTGCCCATAAACATACGTAATAAATACAAAGCGGAATGTGTGTAACAGCGCGCCCGCACGAGCACGACAGCGCGACGCGACGCCTCCTAACAATTCATTCCCACAATCCCTTACATCTGAATTCTTAATGAAACAAAAATTGCAAATGTCATACGATATCTCCACCAAACCCATGAATACTAAAGACGCTATTGTGGATCGTTCACGTGCGCGAAATTGAGTCTGTTGCTCGTAACACAAATGACACTGATATGTCATGCGACTTCACCAAAAAAATCATTACCGTATGAGACTTCGGGCGTACCTACACCGTGTACGATGCGACAATAAATCATGAAATCTGATTTAAAAGAATGATACACGTCGTCAGAAAACAATTGGAAAAACGTGACCGGAGCGTCGATCCCGCGGCGCGCGGCGGCGGGGCGATCGCAACACGTCGCGCCGCCCAATGCATACTAAGTAATGACGCCAGTTTCAATTTTACCTCCCCTTCTCTTCATAACATATTTTAAAGAAAAAATACTCATCTTATTGCGGAGAACTAGAAATTCTACTTATTTCAGAAGCCGAAATTTGGACATAAACACCTCGGAGTACGAGTGAGCGTCCCTACGTTAGGAGCACGTAGACTCGGGACGCGAGCCGTCTACCAGAGACTTGTTATAAATAAGTTATTACCGCCGCCTGATATCTGGCTTGACTGTTGGTTAACCCGTGTCTTGGATCTGCTGCCTCTAACTCAACACGATTTCATCGCCCTCTTACTTTACGTGATCTGCCACTGTTCCGAATACATTCTTGTTTGCCGTATTAAGCTGCAATGAATATCTATATCATAGACTATTCGAGCGCTCAACACAAACTGTGATAGCTAATAACCTTTAATTTAACAATAAAACACAAAGTAGAACTAATAAGCATAAATCGAAGTATTCAATTAAAGTGGCTTCAAACCATGACGTTGGCGGTACTTAGTATTCAAACGTATGCAAATAACAGACGTGCTATGCAATAAATGCCGACACACGGATCACAATTCGACAATTGGCATTTAAGTCGCAATCGCATTGTATAGGTATTTGTTGGTAACGGGGTACGCCCCTAATTACAAAATTACTTCTATATGAACTATTTATTGTTGTATGTATGTTCCAGCGCGGCTACAATAACCGTCAGGTTTTAAATGGCATTTTCATTTTAAATTACGTCACACGCGGCTGTTATTACTAATTTGAATTAATAATTTGACAGCCGCGTATAAATCAGCATTCTACAAATGTTTCCAGTCAACTTTGTTTCGAATGGGAATTTAATAACACCTTTTAGAGACATCCTTTCAGTTCCCAAGCTCTCCAATTGTGAAATAGAGATGAGTTATGTCGTCCTTACGTTTTTGTAAAATCAAATATACAAAGTATTGGTGTAGCATAGTGAATCGCTCCTAATCCTCTACCGCAGTAATTTCAGGTTGTTTAAACTATAATATAATGACATAAAAGACAGAACGATAAATAATTAAGTCAATATAAATCTATACCAATATTATAAAACTGAAGAGTTTGTTTGTTTGTTTGAACGCGCTAATCTCAGGAGCTATTGGTTCGAATTGAAAAAATCTTTTTGTGTTGTATAGTCCATTTATAACCAATAGGAGCGGAGTATTAATGAAAAATAAATGTATATTATAATAAATAAAAAATAAATAAATAAAAATGATTATTTCAATTACAAAAGGCTTAAAGAAAAAGGATTTGGAGACCACCTTTTAAGCAAGGAGATGCTTGTGTTAGGTGACTCCGCTCTTCCGCATAACATTAATATTACAATGCAATTGAAAACAACTAAGAGCTATAGAAAGTTATACAAAATTAAAAATTGAAGTTAAAAAATTAATTAAAGAATATTAAAGTAAAAAAGTAAAAAGAGGAGCGCATTTGTGAGGTGTATGTAGGTAGGTTAAAGTGTATTTTTGGGAGTGAGTGTGTGTGTGTGTGTGTGTGTGTCGGAGTGAGTGTGTGTGTGTGGGAGTGAGGGTGAGTGTGTGTATGCATTGAATACGAGTTGTATTACATTTAGTTTTTTTTTTTAGGTTTAGGTTAGCCCTGTGACAATGTCTTGGGATCGGAAAAAGCCAGGGACGGCTTCCTCCACTAACAATTTAATGACCTCAGACATATTAATTTGTTAAACAAGATATTAAAGCAACGATATCGTAGCCTCAATTTCGTCGTAGCTTTTACTCTTGAGCCAGTCAGTCACAGCCAATTTACAGTCCCGAAGTTTCAGAGGATGGATGAGTAGCTCTTTGTTTAATAGGTTGTAGAAATGGGAAGATTGACTTGCATACTGCCTCTTGGCAAAAACAGACTTAACTGGGACTGTTGGAGCGACTAAGTAGCTTCTTCTACTCCTCATACTCGGCTTCTTGGGATCATATGGAAGGGATTTGTGCTTTCTCAATATAAGATGGAGCAGGTAAAGTTTCCTTACAGACAGAAGGTCAGTGGTTAGATAGAGGCTTTGGGTCGGGAATCTATAGGGTTTGAAGAGCATAACCTTAAGGAGAGATCGTTGTGCCCTCTCAAGTTCCAAAAATTTCATTTTGGTTGTCCCACCCCAGCATGGCAAACAGTACGTTATAATTGATTGGGCCAATGATACGTAGACTTTCTGCAGAAGATTCTTAGACGCAACGTATCTCAATGTTTTAAAGGTCCATATTAATTTCCTGACCCTTTTCATGATTAATTCAGTGTGCATGTGCCAGGATAAACGCTGGTCAATCATGATGCCTAGGTATTTAGTAAATTGTAACCTGTCAATGTTTGTACATGAGCAGTCAGGATTTGGGGGGTTGGTACAGCAGTGGATCTTAATTTATGATCATACTTGGTGAAGCATATATAGTTAGATTTGGAGGCATTTAGCGTGAGGAGGCTATGATTTAGCCAATCTGCAATCTTTGACAGACCAGTTTCAGCTGCCCTTCTAACTTTTGCCCAAGTCTTATCAGCAAAGACGATGGCGGTATCATCCGCATAAGAGAAGATGCGACCTCCGTCAATATTCATATTGCAAAGGTTGTTGATGTAAATAAGGAATAATGTCGGACCAAGGACACTTCCCTGCCCAACGCCGTACGAAACTGTTTCCTCCATGCTAGTAAACTCTCCTATTTTCACTATCTGTTTGCGATTGTACAGGTAGGATTTGAATAGCTCGAGAGTGGGCCCCCTTATACCGATGTTTTCGAGCCTGTGCAGCAGTACGGGGACAGATACTGTGTCAAATGCTTTTTTGAGGTCAAGGAAGACTGCCAGACATTTGCTACCCTTGTCCACCTTGTCAACTATAGAAGTAGTTAGTGCCAAAACTGCATCCTCAGTAGACCTACCCTGCCGAAACCCAAACTGAGACGGCGACAGAATGTTGTGCTTAGAAAGGTATTTAATTAAGCGTGCGTTTAGAAGTCTTTCTAGGATTTTTGAGATAGATGGTAGCACTGAGATTGGCCTATAATTTGACGGGTCTGAACTGTCCCCACCCTTGTACACGGGCGTTATTAGGGCTACTTTCAGGGCTTCCGGGAAAACTCCCTGCTCAAAGCAAAGGTTTGTCATTTAAGTTAAGATGGGGACAATTTGCTCGTGTGCAGCTTTAAGAAATTTAACGGGGATGTGGTCCCAACCAGGGGCACTCTCTGATTTTAAACCCATTAAAGTACCATGAACTTCGCAAGGGTCTGTTTCGAGAAGAACAAAAGAAGAGGACAGTGAAAAATCAGGGTGAGAGTCGTTCTTATTGACTGTAGGAGACGGATATGGTGTGATGTTATCCGCAAGGAGCTTTCCTATGTTGGAGAAGAAGCCATTTACCCTGTTTACAGAGTTCTGAGGGGTATTGGATAGTTCAAGGAGATCCAAGTTACTTGTTTTTTTGGGTTTCCTCTGGGTAATATTGTTAATGATCTCCCAAGTTTTTTTGGGGTTTTTGTGCGCTTTCGTGAGTTGCTCTCTGTCATATTTCCGTTTTTGTTTTTTAGTCATTTGGGTGCAGTAGTTTCGATATCTTTTGTAGGTAATTTTTAGCACCTCATTGAACGGGTCCAGTTTCAGTTTCCGTTGCATGTTATTCCGATTGTGAATACAGCGCAATAAACCAATAGTCATCCACGGTTTCAGTGTTCTATTTTTTAACGGGATCATCATAGTAATAGTACTGAGTGTGATACAATTGTGAAGAATTTTGATTAAATTATCTGTAAGTGTGTTAGGGTTAGTTAGTTTAAGCAGGTCTGCCAGGTTACTGTCTTTTAAGTGGGCGATACTCTTGTCAAAGTTAAGAATTGATTTTACTTTAGCGGGTATTATGACCTTTGTATGGTTTGTAATTTTTAGAAAAGTCATGAAGTGATCTGTGATTGTAGTGTGAATAATTGCAATGGACGCGGTTTTAGTATCGGGTTTGAGCTTTAATATGAAATGGTCTAGACAGCTTTTGTCTCTCGTGGGACGCGAGTGACCCGGGAGAAGCCCATGCATTGCCAGCATGTTAAGATACTTAAGCCTGTTTGTGCGTTCATGTGATTGCTCGCCTTGATTTAATATAAGATTAATGTTAATGTCACCAGTGACAATTACATTTTTAGTTGATGCAATGGTGGTAAGGTGATCATTCAAGGAATTAATGAATCGGTCAGCATTTGCAATTGAGGGGGACCGATAAATCGCGATAACTGTTAGGCCAGGTGAGATATGAACCTCCAAGCAAGATGCGTGAGTTAGCTTAATTTCTCTGAGTTTACATGCATGTGTGTTTTTAATGTAAGCGACCACTCCATCAGCCTTGTTAAGATGATTTGTAGATTGGTGTGAATGATAGTTGGCTAATTGAGGTATCTGTTTCAATGAGTTTAGTCTACATTCAGTTAGAATTATCAGGTCGATGTCCGTTTTAAGATTTATTAAGTTTAGTTGAAGGTCGTCGAAGTTAGAATAAATGGATCTAATATTTTGTGACACAATGGTAAAACCAGGAGGGTTTGGTCTAACCTGGTTAGTAAAGTCTTTGAGTTCACCTTCGAATACTTGGGCTATTTCATGATTGTCTATGTCTTTCAAAGTCTGTAGGGTGCTAGCCATAATTGTATATTTTATAAGTGCAGAAGAACGTAGCTATACAGATATTTAGTGCGTGAGTGAGAGTATGAGTATATGTAGTGGCTCTGAAAGCCTGAATGAGTGTGGATTTGAGCGGAAAGTGTGTGAGGGTGCGTGATAGACTAATACTTAACCTAACAATCGGGTTTTTACTTATCCTAATACAACATGATTTTGAGAGTGATAATATTAATGATGTGAGAGAGTGATGAAGGGAGAGTGTGTGGTTGAATGTCGAGAGTAAAATGTTCGTGTGCGAGAATATTTCATTTGTAAAATACAGAAAGGTATGTATTAAAGTGAGTATGCGTGTAGGAGTGAAGTTATTTATAACAAGATTATTAAAAAGCAACTTAAATTCTAAGAAAACATGATAAAATGTAAGAAATAAAAAACCATATAGAGTGCGCACAGTTCCAGGACAAACATAACTGTGAAGACGATGTTTTAGCGATAGTCAGGTTCCCTGTGTCAGTTGGTGGATCTGCGCTTCTGACTTGACTGTTATTCTTTGCGAAGTTTCGTCTTTCCTTAAATATACTTTGCCGTAAGCTGTCCAGCAAAATTTAAACTTCTTAGCCTTGACCAGATCACGCGCAAGAAAATGCAGGCGAGAGCCTTTCGCAGTCAGTTGCTCTGACACAAAAATAGGAGCTTCCGTATTAGTACGGCACCCTACATGTTTGGCGACAAGCTTGCTTTGGTGTCTGGTATTAAAAGCTTTACACATCTTGAGGAGTTCAGTCTTCAATAGCGTTGAAGAGGTTTCTACAATTATGGGGCTATTCTGTTCTTCCTTCTTGCTATTCACTCTGTAAACGTCTTTGATGTCACTTTTCTCAATTTTGCAGTCTACAGTTTTAGACAGACATAGTACCATCCCAATCAGATCCTCTTTCGATTCTCCACTCGTCTTTGGCACATTTTTTACCTGAAAGTTAGATTTCCGATTTGACATCTGCATATCTTCAATTCTACTCTCTAATACCATTATATAGTCCCTGTCCCTTACGGCCTGCTTTATATCCTAATAAATATATCCTTTTACGAGCTTTTTCTCTCTTATGTGACGCAGACGAAGTTGCGTGGGTCAGCTAGTCGGAAATAAATAATGAAAGCCTAGTGCTGTCACCATCAGACTACCAAGTCATAGGTCTCAAATTCGAACCCAAGACACGCACATCACATCTTTCACATTCACTTGACAGATGAAAGAAACCAGCATGCCTGAGAAATATTTCTGTTCTGTTCTGTTCTGTTCTGTTCTGTTCTGTTCTGTTCTATTCTATTCTATTCTATTCTTTGAACTGTGTGCAAAATACTCATTGGGGACTCTTATTCATCTCCTGGTTTATTTATCAATAACAGATTCTCCTAAGTAACTCGATCAGACCCTGTGTATCAGGCCGCCTCTAAAACAGCCCACACTAGGAGTAAAACAGTGGAAACGTTCGGTGTGTTCGCATTGATAGAGCGGATCTTGCAAATCGCGCCGTGACGTAGGCCGGCCGCACGCTCAGCCTGTCTTATAGGGGGCTACACAACCAGCGGGGAACTTCGCGCTTTGCTTTTTAATGAATATGGTGTGTCAAAAGTATTGGCTGATTTTTTGGTATCAGAGTAAACTTGTGATTGGAATACTATCTTCAATTCCTGATAGCCTAGTACTTTTGTTTCGATTGCTGTTATATCTTGTCTTAATAACTGTAGCAAATGTTGATAAAGTTTAAAATTCCACACAAAAAGAAACGTGGGACGAGTTGCAGAATGAAAACATTATTTATTTTGATTTTCATCAACTTTTCCCAAATAGGCCGTGGGCATGTGGGACGAGTTGCTGAATTACTCTTAGAATGAAATAAGAGTTTAATCAGCAGTGACTGTTTATTTTTTGTAGCTCTTGCTTAACTGTACTTTAAGTAGTTCTAAACTACTTCAATTGTTTCTAGTTAAATAACAGGATTATTATAATGGTAGCCGTTTTTATTCGTAGCATTAAAAAGCTAGTCTCTCTGAAGTCATTTATCTAAGAGTGATTATTTCTATTATTGTATCCAGCCAAACTATAGTGTGCCTGGAGGCATTTATCCAGAACGATATTCGCGACCGGGACGTTAAATATAAATACGGCTTAAAGCCGCCTGGTGGGTATTTGGGCGGTGTGGACCGGCTACGGCGTAGCGGCGGAGCACTCTGGCTACAAGTGCTACGACACACGACCATTTGGATGCTACACATGAATGCAATCATGTTACATTTGTCTACATTAGACCACTTACTTTAATCTCCTTCAATTTACTTTGGATTTTTGGAATTACCTTTTCACCTAGATTATAAATGTAAAGACGCCGCAGATTATAAACATTTAATTTTTAATAACAATATTTCTGTGAATAAAAAATAACTATTCTGTCATGAGAACAAATCTAAAAATTGGTTGCCTACTTCAATAGTCTTATACAAGAAGGGTCACACAAAGGGTAAAATAAAACCCGCATGCCTAGTCAGTTCTCGATTACAATGTTAGTTATTACGGTTATAAAACGACGATTACATCTTAGTTTGCAAAGGAAATAAACGGGGCATTTTACCAAGATATGGGCAAAGAATATCAAATTTGATACAATAACTGTTCAGAACATAATCTGACAAGATTAAAAAACCGGCCAAGTATGAGCCGGATTCGTATTTGAAGGGTTCCGTACCATCATAATAAACCCCTTTTTTTTTTTGTTTTAGCGGCAACAAAAATACACATTCTGTGAAAATTTCTGCTGTGTACCTATTACGAATTATGAGATCAAAACAGATAGCTGGATGGATGGACGGGTGGTTGGACAGCGGAGGCGGATTTAGAGGATCTCGTTGGTTACCTCGGAATCCTAAAAGTCAAGTTATACAAAAAGGTTTTATTAAGATTTATATTGTACTAAACGTAGCCTTAGATCGTGAGGGTGTCTAGTTTTATTACTGCACTATGTAGAAAAGCTCATTCTGTTACATAAATGGAACACTGACCCTGTCCCTAGTGTCTAGAGATTCCGGATAACAAGTTACAGCTTAACGTCATACATTTATATTATTTTGGAAGTTATTATTTGTTTATTTATTAAAACTTAATGCACAAGTAACTATAACTAACTATACTGTACAAAGGTAATCCACCTTTGTCATTCAGCCTTGGGCATTCTCTACCAGACAGCACAGGTGTGAGACAAACGAGATGATATCTTTACAAACATTAAAATAATGAATACAAAAATAACCATACATAAAACAAACTACATAAAATTATGAGAGATAAACAAGAAAAAATGCATCATCATCATCATCATTGCAGCCGAAAGACGTCCACTGCTGGACATAGGCCTCCCCCAAGCGTCGCCACATTGACCGGTCCCTTGCGACTCGCATACAACGGATTCCCTCAACCTTCACCAGGTCATCGGTCCACCTAGTGGGAGGTCTTCCAATCGTATTCCGGTTTGCACCACTCCAGAACTTTTCGGCCCCATCGGCCATCCGTTCTGTGAGCGATGTGCCCTGCCCACTGCCACTTAAGTTTGGCAATTCTTCGGGCTACGTCGGTGACCTTGGTTCTCTTGCGGATGTCCTCATTTCTGATTCGATCACGTAAGGAAACTCCGAGCATTGCCCTCTCTATTGCCCTTAGGGTGACTTTAAGCACAGAATAGAAAATGTACAGAAGTTGTACTTCTTTGATCTTAAAGAAAGCCGTCATTTTAAATACCTAAGCTGGGCGCGCCCGATCTAAATTGTGCCTTGACGCGTTGGCGTGTGTTATTCGGCGTCTTGTTCAATAGGTAGGGTTGCCGCAAGTACTAAAACTAAAATACTACCAACATTTTTGTATTTTAATGTTTAATTCATTCAATTACAAAAATGTTTATGGTGAAAGCGTTAGGGTAGCCGCGAAATTCAAATTATCATACGTTTTTTGCAGTTTGCAGGCCAATTCTAGGTTGTATGTTGATTAAAATATTGTTTCAGAATTATATCATCAATACAACCCTCCAAGTTCATAAAGTTCGAGAAACTTCTTTTTCAAGGTCAAAATTGTGCCTACCTGAAAATTGTAAAAAACGTGACAAAACTTGAATTTCGCGGGCCACCCTGAAGTGTTGATTGAACCTTTTTAACAAAATTGTTTTACTTTAATATAATGTCTCATATATATCTTGCCTTCTCTATTTTATTTTCTACATTTATTAAATGCATTTATAACATTCATACACGCAACAGTTTATCCGGCTTGTCATTTGTACTTGTAATTATTAATAATCAATAAATCAGTCAGTTAACAAACACGACGACAGTACGCGACGCATGTGACCAGTCGAAAGAGCGCGAAACGCGGCATACGAACGCACACGGCAGGAGCGTGACAGCCCTACCGAACTTGCATATTCAATATGCGTGAAGCGGTAGGTAATTATCGCATGCCTACGCACGGAGTGACAGAGCCCTGCTTTAAACCTTTTGATAAGGCCCATTGTGAGCGACCACCTTTCGCTCCCCTATGTAACCACTGGCAACACACACTGGTCATAGACTTTCGTTTTGAGACACTGCGGTAAGTTGGGCGAGAAGATACCGCGCAGCTTCCCGAACGCTGCCCAGCCGAGTCGGATTCGACGATTGACAAAAATAATTGTATTAGTTATTTTGAGATGAATCTGACAACTTCTTGTCTGATAGAGATAGGTACCTCTGGTTCTCAGTTACATTTCAAATATTAACATAGAGAAACTCATGCCCACGGGTATAGGCAGAAATTACAAAACGGCACCGGCTACCATCACACATACTACTTGCTTCATCCATGTCCAGACACGACCAAATGATAAACAGGCAGCAGGTTTTTGAAAGAAACATAATTTTATTAGACCTCCACTTCAAAAAATAAAAAGGTTTCCTTCATCAAAAATATTCAATCAAATATCTTTCCAATACGTCTTCAAGAACACAATTACGAAAACCTAAGGAGCTTACTAAATTAAACTCCCTAAGAAATGAAACGGAAACCGTCATAAAGACAACTTTCGAAACAAGTGCATAATCAGCTTTGGCTCGATTAATACCGCGATGCCCGGGGCGCACCAGTCTGTCTGCTTGCCCGATATTGCCAACACAAAGAACTAAATTATTTCCTCCATTTCTTTAGGATCTCTTTGTTTTAGATACAACACGGTTTCTTCAGACGTCCCATTTTAAATAATACGTTCAACGAAGTTAAGTTGTTTTGTAATAGTTACATTATTATAACTTTTAGATTGTGGTGGTTCAAATTAAACAGGTATCCGGAAGAAATAACTTTGATGAGAAGTTATTTTGCAATTGTCTGCGTTGACCTCTGCGTCCCTAATCAAAGCAATGACAGATTTATTTTGTTACTCTTTTTGCCAGTCATTTTAAATTTGTTTACTTAGTTATTCGCAATACTCTGCAATATATCAGAATAAGCTTACAATGTTTTAACACTAAACATAACATCCACTGTAATCTCGAATTTAGAACACAAAAGAGAATCGTCGCCGCGTTTCTATTCATTCGCAAAAACTTTTACTTTGTGTATCTCATCGTTCATCGTATAATGGGTATCGATTTGCCAGTCGGTAAAGAGTGCCATAAACTCAAATTTAACTAACAATAACAGTTGAAAATAGTCGGTCGTGTTCAACGAGTGGTAGTACTGACTGCTGGTTGGTTCCGTGCCAAACTATGCATGCAAGGGTAATGTAATTGTTTGCGCGACGTCTAATGCACTGCTAACGACAGAGGTATCGCGTCTGCGTTCCGTTCGAACTCGAACCAACATATTCGCATAAATATTGTCGCCAAGTAAAATATGCCATTTATATGAAAGAAGTAGTGATGCTGCTTTTCAATACCGTACTTAAACAAAATTGTTGGTTTTATAATATAAGCTCGAGGCAAGCCACGAATCAATATCGCAGTGGTAAACAATTAGAAGGAAACGGCAAACAGTCGAACCCACCTAATCCATAACTCATAAAAATGTACGAGCAAATCAAACATCGACCTCTTGTACAAACAAACACAATTGCACCAATATACCTACCTGCTGGGCTGAACACTCATACCAAGCCAGATATACTGTGCATGTTTATATCTAGATCCTCAGCGTTACAACTAATCTTTAATAACAGTGCCTATCTTTTGTGCCATAAAATTAAATAGCTTTCTTAATGAAATTGCTAATATTCATCGAAGGTTTAAGAAAATATCTAATAAAGACTGCATAAAAGCAGAGTATCGCTTCCGAGTATAATTTATTTAATTTATATAGGTACAAGTCGGTATGAGCACAGGCGCGACTGACAGCGCGGCATTTTCATTAGGTTCGTTGCAGTAAGTAAAAACTTAATAAAGTTTTACTAAAGAATTTCTAATTAGAAATTTTAGCTCTTCACGACATAGCAATATTTCAGGCCCGTGAAGGTATTTCCAATAAAGGACTTTGCCAAGTCATAATTCTTCAAAGTTACGTGTAATGAGATGTGGATATTACGGCATTCTTATGAGATTTAGATGTTCCCACACAAAGAGCTTGCGGGCCGAGAACTTGAACAAGCTTGCAATAAAATACACTGCTTTATGTCACACACATACGTTCATATACAAAAATGTGTTAAATATAGTCAAAGTTGTACCTAGTTCGAGTGAAAAGAGGTATGGCGCGGCAAATGGCGCATAAATTTTGCTTCAAGAATAAGCGGAGAGCATTAAGAAAATATAGATTACATGTACAGAACGTAAAAATGGCTTTGCATTGGTTAACGTAGCATACAATTTATGACTGTACAAAGTTTACATACATAGGTAGAAATCCATTTCAATTTCTAAATCCTGAAGTACCTTACTGTACATTACTGTACCAATTTGATTAGTAATTTCCAATACTATTATTTCCAATAGCTACTTTAATAAAGTACAAGAGACAAAGTATACAAAGGCATTCGCGTAGCCTGTCCAACAAAACATTTCTATAGCGGTACCATCAAGGTAAGAGGATCACAGTCGCCATAATACCCACTGCGTTCACTATAGGACTCTTGAATTTCTTATACACTTCTAGACAATAAGTATTATCACAAAACAGTTCAAATAACTGTTGCAGTCGTATCAATTTATAAATGGACTATCGGAGTCGGTAATCCGTGGAGACTGTAAGATACGATACTGAGAATTGAATTTCAGAAGTGTACGTTTAGAGGCGAAACGTCAATAGGTAAGTAATGTAGCTCTATTGCTGGCTTTGGTGAATTTACATAATATTGTGGCGCATAGTGAGCGATCAAAGCTGCAGAGGACGACGCGGACGGCGTTCAAGTATGCAATCGCGCCACGAAAGTCGACATTCGGAAAGTGGTCACGTAAAATTTTACGTTTGAGCTCGGCATCAGCGCGCGACGCCGCTCCGAACCTAATCCAATCAGAGCCAATGGCGCTGGACACGGGTGTCAATTTCGCACATCGCGCCGCCAACACCACTTCTCCTGTCATACGCTGCCATACTAATGTACGTGTATCTGTATTTCATATGCATTTCATGTGCGGCAAAAACTTAGTTTCATATTTATGTGCGGTGATAAACAAGTGAAGATTTAGGTAGGTAGCCTGTCTCTTGTTTGATTTATGTGGTCTCGGTGAGTAGTACACGTAGTGTCTGTAAATAAAACAGGGCAAGTGTTTTAATAGTGTGTATTATTTACGGGCCCTAATAACAGGCGCGGCGGAGTGCAGGCAGCGGACTAGCCACCAGGAACTCCTCGTCGCAACACTGCCGCCTGCTAGGTACACGCCTGGAATATTTAACGGTTATTTACTGACAACTTTACATAAATTAGTCTACAAGTATGGTAGTCCGCGGAAAACTTTCTTTACGAACTTGTTTTCGAGAAAACTTCTTACTGCTTAATTAGATAAGAATGTAGTTACCTAATACCACCCGGGTTTGTGATGCAAACGAACCAACAAACCATTTACAGGTTTGTGGCTCTGGCTAATTGTTTATTTTAATCCATTATCTGTGGAGATACATAGTTAAAGTTCTTTAACAACCGTAGGATAAATTTATTCACTTGCAGTAACATTCCTGTAAACTAATTTGAAACTTGAAAACGTTCTGAATACGATCCAACAAACCCACGGGAAAATTATCTTTATCAAAAATCTGGTAAAATGAGCAACGAAGCGGAAGCAAGTGGCAGTTAAACGATTTGTCGGCGTATTAATAAAACGATTAAAGGAAGCTCTCGGTGGTAATCTGAGAGCGACGCGGCGCGCGGCAGATGGCCACAATTCCCAAACTTTGATGACGACGCCCGGCATCCGCAGACAGAACCAACGATTTGTAGACTTTTGTTGGCGACTACTTGGGTACATTTAAAAGGAACAAGTTGCGAGGACGCCTTTTAATTCTCCTTACTCAAACTTAAAGCGCCACTCGCCAACTAAATGCACACCTGCCATAATAAAGCTACCGTTTCTAATTTGTCTCCAGGCGGCACCTAATGATAGGCTGATGTTCGGCGACGTCAATCGGTGTCCGTCGTTTGATGACTCGTCAAAATTACTTCCTGTGTTGTTAAGTGCAGGAAATTGTGACTCCTCGATTGGCACACCTACCGAACGCTAACTGCTTTTACTCTTCCCTACACGGGCCTATAATCAACTGTGTAAATGTATATTTATCGAGGGGAAGCAACCAAAATGTCCACGACACAAATATAACTTACATTAATGAATATTTATAATCGTCAACCGCTAAATAGAAGATTCCAAAGCCCCTTAATAAAACGTAACCGCTTAATTTTTATCTTAACATGTAAAACTGTCCCTTCAGTATGTGGAAGGATAAATCCACGCCAAACGGTAAATGGTGCTTGAGGCAATATCTCGGCAACAGCAGCTGTGAAGTAATGGCGCCGACACTTTACGCGATGCGATTACGACCACCTAAACATTCATTACAAGTAATGTCCGTCATTTATCTGTCCTAATCACTGTGTGAGCGCTCGCCCCGTGCCTGAGCCCATGCGATTATTTTAAAAATAGCTAACATAAACAAACTAACTAAATACCAACTCACCTCTGCTATACTAAGCAAGGATAATAATGAACGCGAATAAAAACTAATACATTTACAAAGGCCGGAGTGTTGAACCGCGCGGAGGGCTGTGAGCCTAGCAGGTGAACCCCGCTAAATGTTTCACGGTTTAATCAAGCCCCTGCTATCAGGCAAGACAAATAGTTAGCTCATCTGCATCTATACGAGTCGGAGCCGCCGCAGCCAACAAAGCATCGATATTTTACGTTAACTTCCTTACGAGGATAATAAATGTATCGACTCGTAGCTTTCACGGAATCAGTTCATCAGTAAGCAATAAATTAAATAGAGCTCTTTGGAAAAAACATAAGTATCGAAAGCGAGTTTAAGCAAAGCAGAGGTCGGTCGGCGAGTGCTCAATCGCGCTAATGGGAAGAACCGCAAGCGCAGTCCCCGAGGACATACTAACTAAATATGTAATGGTTATTCGAAGCGGTCTCGCTACACTTAGGCCCCACTTCAAACTGACCAGATAAAGTTACGTGCATGCTTCAAATACAATTCACATAGGTACTTAGTTTGCTTACTAATTCATTTCTTATTCAAGATTTGGCGCAGAAAAAGCCTTTGTCGTTTGTGTGGTGTCTCGTCAATACAGTCACACAGAGCGTAACTAATCTGAACACTCCCCGCCCACAAGTTCAAAAGAATTTCGAGAAAGTGCGAGTGCAGTAAAACAACTTTTGAGCCTTATTTTCTCGTTCCGAAATTGCAGTGGGTTTAAGCGAGATTTCATTTGTATGGAAGCCGGTATAATCTGGAATAATACCGCAGTAGCGGCGCGGGCCTTCAAAGACGCCACTCGTCCGCGCGCCGCTTGCCGCCTGTAATGAGTTTTTTTAAATGCGCAACACATTCATACACCATGTCGAGATCCACTGGATTTAATGTAGTGCAAGTGCAGTTTACACAGCTGTATAATTTTAGAATAAAGTCCTTTAATAAACGGATAAGTTCCCGTCGGCATTCACTCTAGTTTTATAATAATTAAGTCTTATTTTATTAATAACGTTTATCTTTCAGAGATGAACCATAACAGTCGTCCGCTCGTCTGGTGTGCGGAATGAAATCCAGCTGAAGCCGTCTTGATTACTGCGACCCGGGCGCCGCTCGACGGTTCAGAATTGGACGGATTATGAGGAATTTAAAGGGCGATGACAATTTGAATATGAACAAGAAAAGTGTCCTCTAAAATTAGATTAATTTTTCCCTTTTTGTGACAAAGGTCTGAAGGTTCTCAACTAAAAACACACTTTAAATAAAGCATCTACCATATTTGTCCACAGAAAGCAGACTGATTAGAATTTCTTTGTTGTGTTGACGAATGACAATAAAATAAATTACTTTCATGTGTACCTTCATAATGCTTCGTCATCTCTTAACCCAAGTTATTCATATTTAACCATAAATGAACAAAGAAGTTTCTACATCAGGAAGATAACGATGCGTCCTTTCATCATCGAACAATGAAGAAACGATGTGTGCAAAAAATGAGTTGTGTAAAGAGTGTTTGACGAAAATCGTAGGGTTCAAGGTATAATGAAGGTAAGAAGTAGCGTAAGGGGTCCGAGGTCGCGGCGGCTGCGGGCGCCGCGCGACAGGCTGAGCAAGCGGAAGGAAAGCGCTGCTAATTACTAGCGCCGCGTCGCCCGGAGCCACAGCTCGCATCCTCTTGCGAGGGAGACACGGTGAAAGCAGAGGAAGTCTACCTACTACATGCCACTCCTAACGCACCGATATACATTGTATGCTCCATAATTATCGCAAAAAAAGATTTTCTCATTTTTTTTTCCAGACTACACGCAATATGTGTAAACGGAGTCTCTCCCAGACCCTCTGTATTGTATAAAGACGTACGTGATTCGAGCTATACTAAATTGATGTTAAATCGCTTTTTGTTTGCGCATTCAATCCCAGAGCAATTTCTCAGTTAGGGAAACAATCTAATACAGTCGCTGTCTTTTATGTTCCAGGGGAAATAATTTAAAAATCATTTGCTCTTTACGATTTCTGTATGTTTACAATTTATTTTTCAGTGTTGGTTGTTGTCTACGCTCACGTAAAATACCCATGATTTTAAAGTAAAGAACCCGTGGGTTTGCAACATTTCATCCTCGTATGAATCAAAAGCTAATTCTTCGACCTCATTAATTTTGATTTCGTAGCTGAGTGCTACGAATGTCTACGAGATTGCTACGAAGGTACGTAGCATAGGCTACTTAGGCCCCCAAATAGTGTGGCTTGATTGAGCCTACGAAGGCGAGACGCGGGCGCGAGGCGCGAGGCGCGAGGGAAGCCATTCATAATATTGTAATAACGGCTTCCAGCAGCAGTTATTCCGTGCTTAAACGTTTTACTGCGGTCATTATCTACCCGCTGAAAGGATATGCAGGCGATAAATTGTAGAGTGTAACCTACACGTACATGCGTATCTGCGGTTACTAACTATCTTAAATCTTATCGCCATCGCGCTTTCAGAACGATAAATGGATAACTGACAATTCTCAGATTCCAATTTTGAAATATAGACGAGTTGTTTTTTTAGTGCACGGAAGACTGCAAAGATATGTAAGGAGGTTTTCACAGAACCAATTCCTTTAGCGCAATAAACCAGCCAGTATCACAACACAGATACTCCTGTTGGCAAGCTATTTTTAAATCGTATCATATTTCCCGTATCTTTGTACTAAAATAGATATCTCAATGGCACATAAAGGGAACGCGCCTTTCCTTTGGCAATAAAGAGAGCATTTAATCGAAGCTTATCTGGCCGGAAGCATTCATTAGATGATTGCACCATTACTAGTGGACTCTTTTGCGACTGACTCCGCCTTAGGGCTTTTATTTATTTAGGAGATATGAAAATTGCTCTGAGTGAAGTTTATTGTGATACTTAACTATCTGTGAGGGTGAGCATAAGTACTGGGTTAGGTGTTTCTATTCTCACGTACTTCTTAAATGATCTGGGAATTTTATTTTTCAATTTCAATTTAAATTCTATAATGTTTCAAATTTTTATTAACAATTAATAGTAGATGTAATTGATGAGATGACTTTTTAGTATTCATTTAGATTTTCCATTTTCCTTGGTATAATGTTATTTTTATTTAGTTTTTGTTAATCTGTATAGTAACGTAGTTTATTATATCTTGTAGTATCTTGTATTTATTTTTTATTGACGTTAATTTTTGATCGAGTATTTTTTTTGCTACGTTGTCACACGCTAGGAACTACTCTAGTATCGTGGGTAGGGAATGCAATCCGGACTATCCGTGATCCGAAATATCCGGATTTCGCCACATTATTACTCGACTTTCAAATCCGGATTTGAAAATCGAATCTGGATTTTCTGAATAATAAGAAATTGTTATTCTTGGGCTACATTTACGCTCAAGTTTTCGAAAATTTGCTCATCAGCCGAAAGCCTGAAACTGATATTTCACTTAGAGGCCGCTTACAAGCATATTCAGTGCATTACAGTCGATTCAGCAGACCTTTTTCCGTAGCAGGTATTGAATGTAACCAAATTCGTAGCAGGTTAAACGATAGCACTTTAGATGCCTTATTGGATTTTTAAACTGCAACTTGCCTTGAAATATAAACATGTGGAATCTGAGGTACCGCACTACAAGTATGTGCCCGACCCAGTTCTAGAGAAAAACCATATCACATTGTACTAGGATCACCTATTATTAATTATTGACAGGACTATTGTCGCCAATAAGCTTCAGGCTTATAGCGGATAGAAAGATCAGCATGGCGTAATAAAATAATAAATAATATTTCCACGCCACACACGCCACAGTCCTAAACCAAAATCCGAAATGAATCAGCAAAAAACCGTAATTTCCACTTCCCTCCATATCAGCAAGAGACAGAACGAAGCAAGGCCAATAGGCACAATGGGACCTTTACAACTGGGATAGGCCCAGACGACGAATGTCTGTCGAGGCTTTCTTTAGGCGGTTGAATCAAGGGCCTTTTTCAGGAGGTAGTACTCCTCGATATGGCCCGTATGGTGAGGAGGTTACGGTCTCTGGATTTCCGGTAACCACTGGTAGCTTGAATCCTGCTCCCAACACCGGCAGACCACAATTCTGTTTTTTTTTTAGAAACCTTTAAATAAAAGTGAAAAATATATATTTAAGTACAAAGAATATAATGGCTATAAAACGAAACCAACCAAGGTATTGAATTTGAATTATTTCAAACAACAAAATTTAAAAAAATCATATGATTTGATTTTCCTGAGTTTATATTTTAACCAACTCACACAAAAATAAGAAACATCGTATTAATAAACGAAAATGAGCAGATTTGTTTATTTTCACGAAAGTCCGTAAAATCCGGATTAGACCAAAAATCCGTTCCTTAAAATCCGGATTTTGAAACTGAACGGATTTGCATTCCCTAATCGTGGGTGCGTTTAGAAACATTTAACTCACAAACAGAGAGACCCCGAAAAATCCCTCCCCGACCCTTGCTCGAGCCAGCCTGCGATGCTGAGCCTGTAGTAATAAATCAGTCCCTAAATAATGACAATCAGATCCAGCCTGTCCCTTTGCTGCCCCCAGCGACGCCCTAAGCCGAGGTTCGTACCCCACAGGGGGTGCCCTTAGAGCGCTGTCGCTTAGTTTTTAGTTATTTTCGCCCTGGCTGGAGGCCTTAAATTCAAGGCATCCACAGGATTAGCCCGGTTAAGCAGAAGCCAGTCTTCTCAGACTGAACTGCGAGATGCCATCATCAAAAAAAAAAAAAAAAAAAAAAAGGATAGTTTCCACCATCAATAAATTGCAAATCTGTTTAGTCCGTCAGTTTGATTATTAGAAAATAATTTACACGTATTTTTTGTTTTTGTAAATAAATGAATATTGACAAAGATGAAACGCATCAAAACTCGGGAGTGGGGACTTGTGACGTCAGAACATGTTTAAAACTATACCATGGCGTGGCGTATTGAGAATTTTAAAAGTGGCGTATCTTCGTCAATTTTGGTTTCCGTAACAAAAGAAAAAATTCAGGTCAAATATTTTTTGATAATCTATCTGACGGACTAATTAGATTTTTTAAGTACACAAGCCCATTGCCTGTAGGCCATACAAAATAATGGGGAAGGGAATCGAACCTGCGTCACGCAGTGCCAATCGCTCAGCCACTGCGCTAACCGTGCCGTCAGTATTGTTACTTATGTAATACGAGTACTTTTCCGGCTTCTGACTGGTTGTGTGATAAAAATCTCACAGTAAGTAAGAAAACGAAAATTAACGCTAACATTCTCAATAAAATCTATAAAGAAACTATGAACTAACTGATCAAATTACAGTAAGAAGCTAATGAAGCAGAAATATTAACTAAAGAGGTTTTCTCACTCCCCGTGCCGGTATCGGACCTAAACCAACACGGCGTATCACCGGTGTACATGTTCGTGTAAATAGATGGTGAGCAAATATTCCCGTGGAGACGGCGGGATACGAATCCAGACCCCATTGTACGCGGACTCGGAAAATATTGTTCAACATACCCCATCGATGTCTCGCGCTGTTTTTATTTCGACTAATATCTGTCTTTATTATTGAACATTTATGGGTGTTATGAGATTGATGCGTTTATAATTTTCTTGATATTTTGTAGTGTAGACACTGACATTATAGATAGGTATTCTACAACGTGTAACAAAAAGAGTTTATTTACATGAAGGGGTGTGCTATAGACCATCAAACTGAACAATTTTCTCTATGGGACCCCCATCGTTATCGTAAAAAAATAATCAGCTGTTTCATACAGTCGAGTAGGTATTGGAATTTAGTATAAAATTAAAAATAACATTTTTTCGCGATCGCGATTACGATGGTGGTTCCATGGAGAAAGTTGTGCAGTTTCATGGTCTGTAGCACACCCTTTCATATGACTATACCCTTTCTGTTACACGTTGTATAGAGCAACTATGAACAAACATAGTAATTAAACATCACGTCTGTATTCTCCAAAGTAATAGCACACCCAAGTTTCGCCAGTTGTGTAAGACCCCTGTAAAAGGGGGCAAACATATTGCCATCTAGCGAGAAATCCAGACTCCGTGGTTGCCATTGAGAAAATCCTGATGGAAAACATTAACAACAACAATTACCAATTACGACAACAACAACAATACAACTCAAAACAACAACAACAATACAAAACAACACAACACAACAACAATACAAAACAAAACAACAACAACAATTTGCGCGACCCGGGAATAGAACCCAGTACTTCATGCTCAGCAGTCAAGCATTATATCGACCAAACTGGTACACCTCCATAAAAATACTACTGAAGTATCTATCAGTGTTCGGTATCCGCCACCGGTCCGCACCTTGTCCGTATCGGTTTCACCCGTATCTATAAACAAGTTAAAGTAATTACTTGAGAAAAGTGATAAAACTTAAGATACGATTTCTATTCTGTAGTTGCTTGAAGTAAGGATTGCCAAAAGTTAAAGTTCTATATAAGCTTTGTTTTCTTCGGCGGTTCTTAATTCGTTTATTGTACGAACATGGTTGCATCTTACTGACACTAATTTGACTATAGATACTCGTACAGTGTTTGACTTATTCCTAAGAGCGTAAGAGCGAAGTATCTGTGAATGGTCCATTTTGAATTGGACCAACGACATTAAGCACATTTTAGATCGACGCTACCCCAATATTTAGGGCAATGTAAATCTGTATCAGATTAAAACGAGTGCAGACCATTTCTTCATTGCATTAACTGTCCTAACAACGGATGCACAGAATACTGTCTATAATTATTCTGCAAAAATCAATAGCTCCGGCAAAAATAGCAACCACGTAAAATCGCAGCAATATGAGGTAAGCAGTTCAAAAGTGGTGCATAGTAGAGCGAGCGGAGCGGTCGGAGCGGAGCGGCCACCGCGCGCCGGCAGGTGGCTTAAATTACCGCATTTGTTACACGTTTACACGAAACTGTATCAATATTTCATGCGGATTTACACAAGCTATCGCGATGCTTTGCATTTTGCTATCCTTAAAATATCTACGCAGCTTTTGATTGCAAAGTGAGCAATAAACACCCCCCGGTTTAATTTATTGCAGTCGGAACTTCACGATTTGCCAACTAGAAGTAATACGCTCTTATAGTCAACTATTATTTCAATAAGACAGCGCGCGAATCCCTACAATGACAACTCACTCAAATGTAAACGCGAACTATTTCCATAAGAAAGGCATTGCGAAAGTTTTTCAATTTTCAAGTGACGCAGGTATGATGGAGAACTTTGGCTTCGGACGCAACGCCGCCGCACCGCAATCGTACCGCAGTCGCGCCGCCGCGCGCCCGACCCCACTCGTTCTATATGAAAGGTGATATTGTTTTACTGAATCCCACTCAAGTTTTACAAAATTCTTAATGGTTTAAAATGAGCAATTAAATTTTCACCTGTATTAAAGTCCTTGTATTTTTTTACGGATTACAAGAATATAGAAGTTCCAGTTTCATGCACTTCTAAAAGTGACCCTGTTGGGCTGGAACTACCGCCATACTTTTCTACCTGCTTGCCTCGTTCGTCTAGTGGTCGCTAGCACGACTTGAGCTTGAGGTCCTAGGATCGGTTCCTGGGTCGAGCAAAGTGTTATTAAGTTTTTTCATCAGGAATTTTACAGTACCAGTCACGGAGTCTGGATTTGTGCCCTGTTGATGGCATTAGGCTCATCACCTCGGGTTCAAACATAACTGGCTAAATCTTAAACCTTTGCTTAACCCTTCAGTGATTGTACACGTGATATTTTTATAATTATATTTACCGCTTTATTTAAAGATTTCTAGCCACGTCTATAAATAGTCGGAACAATTGTAAGGCGCTTATTGTGAGCCGCTTTATGACGACAAAATAATAGGCCTCCCAACAAGTCACCATTTCTTACAAAAAGTAGTACTTTGAAAATGTGGAAATACAAGTTTCCCCCGTTCATGACCGAAATACTAATCATTAGTTCAAATAACTACGTATTCTATTATTAAGTAAGTAAGTAAAACTGATTTGTTTAAATTGAGTTGTCTTATGTGTTCTATTTATTTAGTTCAAATTAAAATACCAAAACATGATTTAAGCTCTGAAATAGGGTAGAATTACACGACGCTCCGTCTTTTAAATATTTTTTCTTCTTTCTAACAATGTCGTGGAGCGCACTTTTATTTAAATTGATAATAGCTTGTAGGTCCGGGGCCGGGCTCCGGGCTCCGGGGTCCGGGGAGCGGCGACATTATGCAGCATCACGCGGGGATCACGGGGATTGTTTCCTAAAACAGGATCGAGTGGGAGCCCCGCCTGAATTAAGCGGGACTGAAACAAATCGCACTTGCTTCTCTCTTTTTTGAAACATTTCACTCACAAACATTCAAAATAGGACAGATTTTTTTATATCATCTACTGTGATTACCTATAACTCTATGATGTTCTCCATTTAAAACTCAATCACAATACACAGACCCTCGACTTCACATCAGGTACGTGTTCTTTATCAAAAAAACAATCTGAGGACTTCACTAACATTGCCCTTTTCTCTTATACTTATCTAAAAATGCCGGCGTGGGTGTCCCCCGGGGCTGACATTTATCAGCTCAATAAAACTTCCATGAAAACATTCAGTGACATCCAATATGATTTCATCGCTGTTTCCAAAAATCCCCAAAAAAGGACATGAAATATTCCGGATTATTATTCGCTCGCTACTTTGTTATGGACACGTAAACTTTTATGTTGAACCTAAGCAGTATTTGAATTCTCTTTTATATTGGAAGGCAGACAGTGGTGTGTGACGGTCGTGATCGTAAAAAATAAATATACATAAAATTTTGACTATCAAAATGTGTTTACGAATTCTTTATTCCAAGTGTTTGCTTTGTCCAGTTGGTTGATGAAGACACCACTCAGAAGTAAGGAGTGTCCGACTGTATTCTGTATTTTGGGACGGAATTAATAATTCACACGGAGCTAAATATACGGTACAAACGCAAACCGATGAATCCTGCCGTGATCCAAAATTCAATAGTCATATCTCAAGAACGTTAGACCGGCGGCGGCGGCGCGGTACGAGGAAGGTATCACAGAGGTAATTACTGTTGTCAGGGTCGTGTCCGCTTTAATTATTTACAAGTTTATATGAACGTGTCAGTTAATGACACGTTAACGTTAACTAGACTTGGTAATAGAGAGGAGCCCAGCTGTATCCAGAGCGTTGTCGAGTTATGTCCCGCGCGAGACAGGCGCCCGATTAAAAATGCAACACTTCAAAACGAGCTGGATTCGGCAGCGCCGCCGTTCCGTCGCTCGCGCAGCCAGTGTTGTTATGACGCTGGAGCAGACAGCTCGCTCACACAGCCACACGGCCATACTCGTACGTGTACCAGTGCTTGGTGCAGTGTTGTGCCACGTGACGGCTCCTAATGTGCAGGTTATAATTATACCGTCCAAAGTAAGTCGTATCTGAAAAGTGCATTAAAAATACAGTGTTAATAAGAGCAGACAGAGAGAGACAGTGCCGTGCAGAAATGTGACACAAAAGCCAATTTGCTTAGTTTACAAATTCAAGCGTTGACGTGGGATAAAGCGCGCCATTTATTTTTAAACCATCGGCGTCAGATCGATCGGCGAGCTGGTACCTACTGACATTCATAAAACAGAAACGCGGCCAGCGAGAGACAGGAACGCTGCAAACGTCGGTATTTTATTTACGTGGAGAGCACAGCGATACCCGCTCCGCTTCTATTTTCGCACTATATCGTTTATTATGAGGGCCGACGGCTTGGCGGCATGGGCGCACTGAGGGCGACCGGCGCCGCGGCGCGAGTCGAGCGCAGGCCACTCCACTGCCTGATATTATATTCTGGAGCACGCCGCCTCACCTCGCTTCGCGCCAGATATTTCGAGTGTTGCTTCCACCACCTATGAATTTACCTAGTCTCAGTCACAGCACACGCCCGGTGCAGCCGGCCGCATCGCTCAATTAATATAAACGATACTGTTTCCATAGAGAATATCCGGAAATATTGCAGTTTACGAGTACCATCTAAACTCTAAAGTTATATTTGGAAAGTTGTGGTTTTAATGGCCCAACAGCAAATGAAATAGTGAAAAGTTAATGATAAAATAAAGTTCATCAGCTGTGTGCTTCATGTGTTTAATTAAGTGCGTAAAACACAGCTATCGTACAATTTGCATACTCCATGCCAGGCGTTAACCGCAGCGGTCGACGAGACACTGGTATGTCTGACTACGCGGGTTTCGCAGTTATTTTTATTTAAACAATTCTAACTATTAATGAACGGTTTCACAGATAAACCTAGTATTTTGATTTTTCGAAACATGTGTCTATGTTTGTTTATTTACGTTTTTATTGTACCAATGCTTTTTCAATGAATAAATGACTGACATCATAACATCATGTTTCAACTGATAATAACTGGTAGGTAATAACTTTATGAAATAGTCTTTCTAAGCGAACCTATTACGAATGTTCACTATTGATCTTGTTATTTAAAGAAGGTAGTAGAACGAGATCAACGTCCGCGCTATCAATTTGTGGTAAAACTAAAATATAAAGGAATGTTCATTCTCGGCTAGAGTGGCCTATTGTACGGTGACAAGCTCCTCTACAAAGCCTGTATACCGGCGCTGACATAGGTGCACTAACATACTATACTAAACTAACTACAGTACATAAAAGATTTTTACCATGGTGTTCTGGTGGTTTTACTATGGTGTTTTAATGTGTTTGAAACATTTCCACTTACCAATTTTTATTTATTTTATAAAGATTTCACATGATTTGTCATGTAGTAAAATATCCTCTAATGTTCACATGGGTTCAAACGAAACATCCAAAGCTACATCAAGATTTTGACAACAAAACACTTTCCTTTACCTATGCAATTTAATAACGCTAAAGTCAACTTATAAGTTACTTGGATATTTGCAATATGAATCAATTAGTGCTACACTGTTCTTAATTATATTAAAATCTATCAAAGGCATTCCTCTATAAACTACAAAGGAACGAGAAAATACTCTTTCATGAATATAATGCAACTAATAAGCGAACCAGTGTATTTTAGACTTGCGCAACAATAAAAATTGGAAATGCAATTTGAATGCGCAGTCGTCTAAAATTTAGACTTGAAACATGAGTGCATTTCTTAGTTTTGGTCAATCATAATTATTCGCTAAACGCATTTGTTTGTTCACTTAAAACTAAAAATGTAAATAGGTCAGACGGGCCGAGCTTGCGCACATAATCAATTCATCCAGCTTTGTATACTTCTAGGATTTATGAATTCATTGTTTCTTTATTTGAAATTAGTTGAGATTGTACACTGAACCAGCCAGCCATTTTGATCGATACTTTGATTTGCCTATAGAGAGCAAATTGAGTGAAAGATGTCGTTAGATCAGAGGCGATTGATTCTCATTCTATAACCAGGCCCACAATAATGATCACAGCTGAGCAAAGCCCCCTGACAGATGAATAATGAACAAATTAGGAAAACTACGGATATTTTCAACGGCAACCAAAAGCCGCTGCGGCAGCCTCAGCCCAGTTGCTGTGACACACTGGATTCCTTGATGTAGCTCTATTATATGTAAATGCTGTCGTGGATGAGTACAACAACCACCTCACGGTGCGGGTGTCACTAACAGGACTACAACATGTTTTCATTTTTCCAAAAGAGGATCGCGAAATTGGGAGAAAAAATGCCCTCGAAGTCTTCACTCCGCGATCGGAATGAGCGCCGTAGCCGCATTTCGTGTCGCTGCGATCTGTCATTGGAACTGAGTAGCACTACCGCTGTGGGCTGCGAGAGCTGCTGCGGTTGGCTTCGAGAGAGCACCTTCTATCGAAAAAAGACTGTCGCTTTTGCTGCGCGTGTTAGTTGCTGGCAGTTACTGTTAACATAACCACTTCATAATATAACATGGATAAATTATAAATGTGAAAGATCGTGAGGATTGATGAAAAAACTAATGAACGGATTAGGATAAAATAACCTAGCACTGTTAACTAAACTTGAAGTGACAATTACGGGACATGTTTCTTTTGAGCTCTCGATATTTCGACGCTGTTTCAAGCGCCATGATCGCGGGTTGACTCAACTCATCACGGAAAATAATCCCGTAAGTGTCAGTATCCTAGTTATATTATTAACACATGGCATAGTATGATTCCGTGAGTCAATTTTTAAACTCCAACAGGCATGATCTATAATTCAATAATTGGAAATAGGACTAAAATCTGCACTTAACTCTATAAACGCCACTGAACTACGTTCCTCCGTATTGACTATACGGCTAGACAGGTGACCTCGAGCAGTTCAGGCATAGCTAATAAATATTATATCGCGCGCAGAATCCATTGGATGCAAGTGTACCGGAACCGGACTTTGGAAAGGCTTCCGGCTTATATTCCCGAACTCAATTGGAAAACTAAATCTTTTCAGTGAATTACTGACTTGAAATATATTCATTTTAGATGTGATTGTAAATCATTCGTACAACTATTTAGGTCAGCTTGTGTAAACGGGTGAGTATACCACACAGTGTGTCTACTTCTTTAAATGTTTATGAGTAATTGGTCTTGATCTTGGCTATGTATAGAACACCTCCTCATCCATTGGTTCTATTATAAAACTGCTCGTACCGTTAGTTCCTCCTATAAATCGAATTGAATTCTATAGTTAATCTTATAAACAAACCAAAATCAAAATATTTTATTTCACATAGGCCTAGATGGGCACTAAAGGTGCACGGTTCGCGTTGGGCGATTCCATGGAGAAGAACCGGCAAGAAACTCCATGGTTACTCTTTTCAAATCATTTGATATTACATTATTATTATGTTACTACAGCATTAGTACTAAAGTATGGGGGGACAGCGTAGGCCCGACAACAGGACATTGCTTACTATACAAAAACAAAGTAAAACAAAAACACAAAAAGTGAAAAATAACTTTAGCTTCAGTAGTATGTAACCTTCGTTTGATTGGTTTAGTTTATTTGTCACAGACTTCTGAAGTTAAAGTTATTTTTCACGTTTTTGTATTTTTAGAATTCGATTTATTTTTCACTTTTTAGTGGTTCACATGCGCTTATCCTATCACAGCGTACTGGCGTGATGTTATGGTATGAACTGGTGTAAACAATAGACAGACATGAGATTTCAGCAATCCCAGACCATTTGCTATCATTTATTGAGGAGTTCCGTTGCCTCCTAAGTTCTTCATCAGATCTTCACCAAATTGAATTAGGACCACTCCGAGAAAGTACTCTTCCAAAAACTACCCAAATCGCTTCATGCGTGCCTATAAAATTTAATAAGCCTAATCGGTCCAGCCATCTTCGAAGGTTCCGACGAATTGAGAACGTCCTCCTTTTGGAAGTCGGTTAAAGGGGAATATTTAACAAAAGTTAAATGGCATCTGGGAATCTAAACAGCCTACAAAAAATAACTATTTAACGAAAACCCATCTGCCGCGGATGAAATGTCGAACGTAACCGAATCATCCGGGGTTGCAGGACTGTTCGAAAGAGATACCATGGCCCCGGAACCCCCGGAACATAAAGGGCGAGGAACGAACATGGATGGGTTTTAGTCAGTAAAAGTCTGACACTCCCTTCGGCTCCGCCCAGTGTTGGAGAAGTTATTTGATGACAGCCCAAACCAAAAAAAAAGACTAATCATTTCATTATTAAAATAAAAGGAATAGAAAAGCTTTCCTCATCATCATCATTTCAGTCGAAAGGCGTCCGATTGCTGGATATAGGCCGCCCTCAAGCGCCCCCACTTTGACCGGCGCGTCTCGCGTCCAGCGGATCCCCGCAACCTTCAACAGGTCATCAGTCTATCTTGTTGGAGATGTTTCAACGCAACCTCTTCCGGGTCGCGGTAGCCACTACAAAACTTTGCAGCCCCATCGGCCATCCGTTTTGCGGGCAAAGTGCTCTGGGCATTGCAACTTAAGTTTGTCAATTCTTTGGGCTATGTTAGTAACCTAATCAAGGTTACCTTACTCCTACGAAAAGCTTCCGTACAAAAAAAAACCGGCCAAGAGTGTGTCGGGCCACGCTCAGTGTAGGGTTCCGTAGTTTACCGTCCGTCACAATAAGTGTTCAATCCAATCCGATTTTAATAATTCTTTTTTTTTTGTTTGAAATAAGATACGTTCAGGATAATAAAACATGTAAACAAAGTTTTAAAAAATGCTTGCATATACATACGATTATAGGTACTACAAACTTAGTCCAGAATTTATTTTGTACAACTTTTTGTCTTTTTTGTACAAAAACTTGTTTCCATCCAAGTTCAAAATGATTTTCCTAGAAAGTCCTTATAAAGTTCTACTTTTCAGATTTTTTTCATATTTTCTAAACTTATGGTTCCAAAGGTAAAGGGTATTGACACACATTGTTTTTTACTTTTGGACCGATTATTTCCGAAATTATTGACATTATCAAAAAATTATTGTGGTAAACCCCTATTCATTTTTAAATACCTTTCCAACAATATATCACACGTTAGTGTTGAAATTAAAAAAAAAAACTCTTCCCACTTTACATATAGGGGGGCTACCCTAATAAAACTTTTTTTTACAATTTTTATTTTGCCACTTTGTCGGCGTGATTGATACACATATTGGTACCAAATTTCAGTTTTCTAGTGCTAACGGTCACGGAGATTAAGCGAGGACGGACGGACAGACAGACATGGCGAAACTATAAGGGTTCCTAGTTGACTACGGAACCCTAACAGGCAGGGGAGTCTTCGGGGATTACCAACAGTGAAAACTAAGTATCTGCTACGGGGTTCTGCCCCGCGCACGCCTAAGTATTGGATCGGCTACGAGTGCTACGAAGCATTAGGTGACGGTCACGCGAGTTTCATGATTTTTGTTCACTCAAAAAGTGCTCAACGCGCCTGAAGAAGTTTTCACTTCAAAACTGCAATATTTAAAAACGTGTGAGCTCCCAATATAAAAGAAACCTGTCAACGTTACCTTTATTTTTGTTCAGACGAAAATAATCCAGTTATTATTTTCCCATCATTCACTTAGCAATAAATACGTGAAGTATTTATTTATGTTGTTCATTAATATGAAATATGAGCGAATATTACAAGACAAGTATTAAATAATATTATTTTACCGTAAGCTGGTATCAGCATAAAGACGAGTTTCAAGTCACTTTTAGTTTAAATAATTATAATATTGCTACAATTACCAACAAATAAGGTTTTTGTAACATAGAGGTATAATAAAGATACCTAAACTGCTGACAACTTTCAGGTTCTTAGATAAAGATGAGACTTAGGAGACTTAATAAGATCAACATTTCATTTACCTACTTTGTATCACAATGTGTGAAATGACTTTAATATAACCAGAGAGCATAGAACTCAACAAAAATAAACAATACCAACCCGTCTGGAACTTTAATTGACTCCATTTTGTTGCACTCTGTTTTATACATGTGAATTAAATAATGTCTTGTTATTCTGCTGTCTGTATGTCAAAGCTCATTCGAGTTTATTTTCTATATCAGACATATTACTTACTCATAGAAGAATATAAAATCCAGATTTGGTGGAGCTACATCTAATTACATAAATAACACAAAATGTCAATCACAATTAATCAGCGAAATCAATTCTCTGAATTTATTCAGTGATTCTTTGAGGTTTTTCTAAGAATTTCTGCAACATCTTAGGCAAATCTAACAGTACTACTGACGACAGTTACAAGCCAGTGAAGTAAATTAGCAGACTAGATTTCTGTGAACAGTTAATAACAACATTCGGCCTACTTAATGGATGTTTTTTGGAAAGCTCCAGCAGTGTTATATTCATTAGTGGCTGCTGCCGTGCTCGCTGTGCGCCGTTCATTAGTCCCGTGCGCTTTATCTGCAACTTTTGTCTCGCTCCTACCTTGTTTTTCATTCAATTACAAGCCAACTAATTGAAAAATCACGCTGAAGAGAATGTATTGCAAATGGGATGTGCAACAATATTCACCAATGCATACATACATGTCTACGTATGTGACGTTAGAAGCATGTATTGCTTGTTATACAAGTACTTGTAGTCTCTGGATCTTGAGATTAGTGCGGGTTAATTATCTGTTTATTATTGATGGAACCTTATTTGGAGACGATCATTATTCATTACTAACTTAATTAAGTCGGTTATTAGAGAACAAAAGTAATTTAAATTGAGCATAACAAATCTTCTGGCTTTATACTAAGTTTGTTTTCTTTTACATAAATGTGCAAATCCAGCATTTCTTTGTTTTCTAAGACGGAGTTCAGGTGGCTGCGCCGGACCCCCTGGGTAACACTTGCATAAGTCCTGCACCTGACGTATCTGTCTTACACTTACATGCATGCCTCGCGGTGTTGTTTCTACTACTAAAATGGCTGTAAAACATATTTATATGTTTTATACGTCTTGAGCAATAACTACGAGAGTATTCCAAGATGTTGAAGGCATTTGAGTATCGCTTACGAAACGATAAAAACTATCAGAATCTTTACAAATAAAAAATGTCTTTGGCCAGTAAAGGCATTCTTATACTTGGGTTCTGATTATGTTGTGTAGATTTTATCACTTGAATACCTTTTACTTATTATTAATTAAATCTGCGTCTTTTGTTACAGCCAGTGAATTAAAGTAAAATAGTCATAAACCACAAATAATGAGTGTGGAAGACAGAAGCACGAACGCCATCCGTGGATGGGATTGCACACCCACTGGTGAACCTCCCCGAGCCGCCGCCACCTCCGAGGACACTAGTAAAGGATGCCTACCCACTGCCTTCACCAGGGGCTGGAGGAGAACCACTCTGTACTGCATACTGGTGTTCCTGATGATACTCGTGTTCCTAAATATTGGGCTTACCTTGTGGATCGTGGGAGCTATGAAGCTTAGTATGGTGAGACCAAAATAATTTTCATAATTTTGTGTATAAATGTCTCAAAGAAGATGACACGATTAACCACAGTTATTTTCACCAATTTAAGCGTTTTATATCCTCGTGTTACCACATACCTCGATTACCTAAACATATGTATTATTAAATACTGGTTATTATGAGTAATTTGCAGTAATTCGATCTTTAATACATTTAGAAAAAGAAGCGTATTCATTGGTGTCGATTCTGTTGTGCACAAACTAAACTTAATTTAGGCTATTTCTATCTTTTTCTGTCTAATAGAACGAGAAAGAGACGGACGTAATTTAGAGCTGTCAAATTTAATTCGAACTAATATTTCCATACAAATGAAGGAATTTCAGAGATAGTTTCAACCTAAATCTTTTTGCACACTTTACAGAACAGTGTGGGGCCTATTCGCATAGTGAAGGGCGGCATCCACGTGGACGGGCAGACTTGGGTGGTGAACAATCTGGTGGCGTCGAAAATCACCTCGCAGGTTGCACAACCCATCACTATCCACTCGCACCGCAACTTCACCGTGCAAGTCGCTGAACCGGATCACTTGGACTACTCCAAGCTCTTTATAAGCAAGTGTTATATCCTTATTTTATGTGTAACATCGTATAACAGGCTTTTGTTATAAAACTCTAAATGCATAAGGATAATGTCAGGTAGACTTCTGTTTCGTAGCAGCTACGTTTGCTACGAGACTCGATTCTCGTAGCGGTCGTAGCAATAAAGGGTCACATTCGTAACCAATGCTACGAGCGAAGAACAATTTCTTGCTGTGATGATTTTAAAGGTTTTATGTAGGTAGATTTATGATGTAGATTTTGTTATATACTGTAACGTATTGCGATGTTTCGTTAAATATGTCACATTTAATGTGGTGACAAACTCAAACATTTTTCTCAACTATTTACAGAGCGCGATCACCTTGAGTTCAGCGGTCGCGCGCTGCACGTGCGCAATGAACGTGGTAGTCCCGTTTTCTTGGCCTCGCGTGACGAAGTGCGTGTGTTTGCGGATGTCCTGGCTGTGGATGCGCCCGGCGGCATTAACGTGCGCAGTGCCGTGCAAGTGCCGATAGTGAGCGCGCCTCCAGCCTTTGACTTGCAGTGAGTACCACACACTATGTTGCATTGCTCTGTTTCTTTCTGTTCTACTTTAAGGCTATTCACGACCACTGGCTTGCGACGTGATTTGCGTCAGGTGTGACGTGCGCGCGTCACTTATTTCCGGTACGTGTCGACTCCTCAGCCAGCTCAACAAACTCTTTTCATTTCTTTCCTCCGCTGTCGCTGAAACCAGGCGTATATAGAATGACGCACGCTAGACCGTGCCGGAAGCCGAGCCGAGTTTCGAACGTGTGATTTTGTACACTCAAGCGGCTACCGCATGCCCATATAAAATTGCACAGTCGGCTCAGTCTAGCGTGAGACATCCTTTACTCGTGGCAGGTCTGACTCAGGCTCTCTCACAGGTTGAGATGAAAGAGCAAACAATGCACGTGATTAAAACAACACATAATATAAAATCACGCCAGTTCTTTTATATTCTTGTGTTTAAAAGGGGGTTTTTGTCCATACGGATATGTCAACCCCATTATCACGCCAGTTATCTCCAAAGAGTTACGCAGAGGTACCTTATAGCAGGGTTTGAAATTATGGACATAATTATTATCTTTGAAAATTGTCGGAAAATTCAATCATGTTGATTCATAATTTGGGTCTTTAAGTTTTAACAGAAAGCGCTTTTTTTGTTTTAACGAGAATTCAGTCCAAACAGGTTTTTTATTTTAAGCATTTTCATTGTTTTAGATTGGAATCTCTCACAAGGCGGTTAGATTTGAGAGCACCAGAAAACATATTCCTAGAAAGTAGAGCTGGAAAAATTGATATTACAGCCCACGGCGACATCAAACTAGCCTCTGTTGTGGGACCAGTAAGTTGAACATCTTAAGTGTGGTTTTTACTAAATTATAAATATTTATTTGCTATTAATTTTCAATTGTATGATTTCAGATCAGGCTCAACGCTCAAAACATAGTAATAAATAATTTAAAAGAAGCTGTCAGAACAGACCAGCCTAATAGAAACGTAAGAAGTAGTAATAAAGTTTATCAACTATGTGCGTGTGCGTCGGGGAAGCTATTCCTGGCCGCGCCTGAAGCTCCGTGCGTTGCCCACGACGACGACCCCGATCTGTGCCGATGATGACCGAAGATGCTCGAGTGTATAGTGATGCACCTCAGCGTAGCCAATACAGACCATAGTGCCAAATAGCTAAAGTGATAACAGTAGGTTAAATCGAAAATTTTATTCCATTAAATAAAAATGTTGTACTATTTTACTATTAGTAGACGACAAAAAAACGAATAAGTAGTCCGTTATCAAAAAAAATTACCCGTATTTTTTCTTTCGTTGCGTAAATCAAAATTGGCGAAGAACAACGCAACGCAGCGCAATTCTTTTAAAATTTTCAATAGGTACGTCACACCTTGGTATAGTTTTTAGTAAGTTCTGACGTCACGAGCCCCCATTCTCGAGTTCTGATGCATTTTATCTATCTCAATATTCATTTATTTACAAAAGCCAAAAATTCATGTCCATCATTTTCCAATACTCTAACTGACGGACTAAATAAATTTGCAATTTTATAAACCTGTCGTCATGCGTATTGTTAGATTAAAGAAATCTACACTGTTTTAATAAAAACACAAACATTTTATTGCAACTTATAAATAGCAAATTATATAATATTATATAGATTTTTACATTTTGCACATTGGAATTATATAATACTAAAATAAAACGAAAGTCTTAAAGCATTAACGTGATGTATTTGAATAGGAATAGTTATTAAAATTACTAGTTTTAGTTGCACTTTTAGTCAATTATGTATGCCTTTTTACCAGCTCTTATGATTAGCCGCCTTATGCATTAAATTATTGGATAGGTAATTAGATATTAAAGATTCATGACCATAGAAGTAAATAATTAATTAGCATTACGTTAGCAATGTTAGTGCAACAATAGTGAAGGGTAATGGGATCATTTATATTATGCTTAAAACACAGGAAGTGACTAGCACAATTCACACTTTTGCCAGTAATTTCCTGTGTTTTAAACAGATGTCAACGTATCTTCGCCGTGTCTTGACCTCTTCACTGGAAAATATCTAATCAAGCAGCCATTATGTTATAGATACTCCAAAGTCCATCCCACAAAGTTAAGCAAAAAAATGGTGGTCTCATTAGCAATGTCATTCCTAATAGACCATCTTATTTTTGAACGACGACAAATTTACAGAAACTCAGTCGCGGTAGATGTTTTCAGAACAAATTATTTCTAGCTAATAACGTCAACGCCATAATAGTAAAGGATCCCACAAACAGATGCTTCTTCACGAATGTGATAAAATCTCATGTGTTCCGAACAAGCATTCACACTAGTCGTTTTCCCGCGGCGGAACAAGGGCGCGCGGTAACGGCAATTGAAACGCATCATGTAAATCGGCCTAAAAAGAAATTGCCTTAGCCGTTGCATCATATTGGCAATTTGTAGACCACATTGCATTTTATTAGGACTGCATTTTAAATCGTTAATAAATATCTATTATTTAATGTTTGTTTGCTTTTTTATTCTGGCGATAAGAAGAAAATCCCTTATGAAAATCAAGAGATCAGATTCCCTTGTTCATTTGTGCTATAAACACAGCTGATAACGAATTTATACCTGCAACAATATTATATAACTGGTAATTGCATAACTGATCAAGCTGCTAGACCATCGAGCGTTTGAAATATCATAAATGAGCTAATTCCTAAATATTTGTTCGGTTAAAATCCCGAGCGAGTGATTAGTGTGGTGAGCATCGCAGAGGCCGCGGCGAGTCGCGACCGGACCGTGTCGTACCGCGCCGCATCGCATCGCATCGCACCACATCGCTCCGCGTGCTCGGTAATTAGAGCTAGCCACCGACCACCCTAATTGAAACCGCAACGACAACGTTTTGTTTCTGTCGCTTTTTTCCCCGCGCTGTTAACGAGGGGCAACATTAGGATTGCATCTTTAGAATTTTGCTTACTTGCTACACGTCCTCGATTCAATACGGTGGGGTTGTACTTGTTTGAGTAATTAGCTAATTTTAACTAACTCTTGTGCTGTTTTCACGTTTGATTTAAAATGTTGTTGCTAAAATTGCGAGAAAGTAAGTATATTTATTAAATGAATTTATTCCAAAGTTGAATGTAGTTACAGTACCTTTATGTAAAGCGGGATAGTGAAATGAAAAGTTTTTGTACAGCGTTGTAAATAACTATTACATGGTGCTAAAATAATTAAAGCATTTGTTTTACTGGCATGAAAAACCATAAAATAAACCATAACATTTCCTCGAGTAACTAGTCAGCGCCGCTGTGATCGGTTACAAACAGTCGGATCTAGTACTGCACTATACAGAAACAGTATTTTTGTAATGGCTCCAAAGGTCTATAATAAAATACCAAAATATATAAGAAGTGAAGATAATGTCCGCAAATTCAAGAGTAAATTGCATTCATTCCTAATAGATAAGACATATTATTCTATAGAAGAATTCTTAAATGATAAAATATGACATTACAAGCCCTCTAATATAATTTGACTTTATTTTCTTTATTAATAATATATTTCATTGACATTATCTCCAATATTACAAAATACATTAATAGCTTTCTTTAGAATTTACCGTTGACATGCATGAAAAATAAATTATAATTGTTTCATAATTAATTAATAATACCTACTTTGAAATCTCATTATTTGACTTTGTATTGTATAGATCCAGAGTTATTATTACAAATATTTGTACACCAATTTAATTGGTAGGACACAGAGCTCAACTAAAATGTATGAATAAGACCTTATTTTAATACCTGTGTTTCACAAATAAAGATGATTTGATTTGATTTTGATTTGAACATAACTAAATGTGTTATCCATAGTAAACTATCACCTACTAGGTACTTACCATTGTTCCATAAATGCCTGGAATCTCATCAGCTCACCACAAATTACAACGATACCCAATCAAGAGCGGTGCTTCCCGTGATCCGATAAGTGCGAACATCCAGACATATTAGATAATTGCAGCCACTCAGCGGTAATGTGTGTATGCGTCCTATTTATATGTAAATCGTATCCCGTGCAAATAATAACGCAATGGCCATAGCAAAGAGAACACGAGCCGAATGAACACACTCGTTGAGACTGAATTTTATTTGTTTACTTTATCCTCCGCGACATAAAGGAGCTGTGAACTGTTACGTTTATTTCACGACACTTTTTTTAGTTACGACTCAATAAACAAAGACAATCGAGTGCAAATATTTGTACACATTTTGATTTCTGTTTGTTTATCCAATCTTTTGAGCAATAAAATGTAACGGAACAATCGCGAGCATCAAAGAAAGTAGATTTTATATAAGACATCTTTAAAGAAATTGAATCGTATTTCGGTCATGTAGTGGTGTTAGCATAACCCCAACGACTTGACTATTACGTTTGTTGTAGAATGTTACAAGTTTCCTTTTTCCGTGTTGTTTCATTTGTCGCTAAGGGCACAAGTTTCTTTACGACTCTCCGGGTACCTTTTAAATGCGCTCCCTACAGCATCACGGCCTGCCGTTTTATCAGATCACCTCCCATTACACACGACATGCACATATGTTTCGCAGTTTTTTGTTTTCGTGTTCCTTTTTATTGGGATTATAAATAAAGATAATATCTATTTTGGGATGTTAGGGATGCTTGTATCTTTTTCATTTTTAGGGTCACGTGGATACTTTGAAAATTTAGACGCTTTCCTCGTTCTCGATGTCTGGATATTTCCGAACTTAATGGTCCTGATGATTGATTTGGAAATCAAACAATGTTTTCGACATAAGAAATCCGCGTCACACTTTTTTTAATATAAAGCCTTCAAATATTTAACCAGAGGTTTTCAAATTCGGACTTTTACTATTATTTTTCTTCTGATAATTTTTCTTTAAGAAAATAATGATATTAGAAACTCACTTTTAGTGATAACCAATATTTTCTGTTCTTCAACCGAGACTTTTATCCCGCGAAACTTATCATTCCTAAGGGGGAGAGGAACATTCAACTTTTACCTTCAAAGCTAAGAAGCAAACAAATGCATGTTATCCTACCACCAAACCACTATGGCTGATTCTTCGACGCTCGTATATGAATCGAATGGGGATTGCGTTAAAGACAGTCATGTTCATTTATATTTTGACCTTTTTTATTATTTCGTGGGGAAGCTTCAGTACACCACGAAGGTCATTGTTTAGAAATAAGTAAAGGAGGCTGTCAAATAGCGGAGTGAAGCAGAAAGTGTCCAGCTCGGAGTTCATCGACTTGTCCACATTATGTAGATGAGGGCGCAGGTGCTCGTTATGTGGCCAGGCGTACACAGTATAAAAACTTCGCCGAACAAAACGACCCTTACACTCACTATTTGTGGACGGCGCAGCGCCCTCTGCCGGCTTCTGGCGAAACTATAAGCGTTTGTGATGCGCCTCCGAATATGTTTGTGTGATTGCTTTTTAGTTTCGTTTCTATTTCAAATAGATTGGAAGGTCTGTTGCTTATTTTAATGTTTTTCTTCTATAACGGATACTCCTTACTGTAACGGTTACTATATTTGCTGGGTTTTCTTATCCATGCCATTATTGTGAAACATTATAATGGCATTGATGAGAATACCCAGCAAAATAAAGAGCAGATACTTAGACCAAGAGAAGAAAATAAGAAATAAATGTTTAGTTTTAACCAAATGTTTAGTTTTAATACTTTCTAGCTTTATATTTGAAATATCTAAACATATCAAACATACACTGTAACGTAACATAGTGTTTACAATACAAGAAACAGTAGATAAATATCAAATTGGTGATAAATAGGAACATTTTTCGGAGTTGGTACGCGGATGACAAATACGGCTGTTAAAGCCACCTGGCTGCGATACCTGTCTGCAACCAGTATTTACGTAATACCCGATGCTGACTGTACTCGTACTATGTAAAACGGAAAAATCATACATTATTTACATTTTTCGTAGTAAATAATGCCACTTTTGCAAACACAAAGTGATTTTAGAACGCAAAATAAGTTGTGTAAACACATCGGGAGCTCAAAAATAATATTAATCACGGAAGATATCCCGTGAGTGACTTTTCATAAAGTTTTTGTGTAAATTATATTTATGGGCTAGCCACATTAAACATATACTAGGTATAGCTGTCATATAGCAACACAATATAAACGTGGAACATTTTTCAGGTAAGCATAAAAGTATAATGAGGACGCACAAAATGTAATTTTAATTTTATTCTTGGCATTTTTTCCGCGGCGGCGCTTAATCATAATCACGGTGCGCGTGATAATCTCACGAGTTCACGTCTCAAGTCTACGGTAGAGAGGAAACGACACACGGATTATTTTTTCTCGTTATCTCCGTGTTAGCTCCTTTGTGAATCGTCTTTACTTACATATTGAGCTATAGGTAGGTGTAAGATAATCATTTTGAGAATCATACCAAGTTCTCTTAACAAAAGGGTTGTCAATCCATATCTAAACATGTTCAAATGTTCTACGCCATGCATATTAATGTTTTTATATTAATATTCACAATGATAATTAATTAATTAATTCGTTGTTGTGTCATACGTACCAAGAAATACGTGCTTAACACAGTCCGTTTAAAGAAAAAAAAGGTTTATTATTTAGGTTCATTCTGCTCAGAATAAATAACACCACCGCTGTCTGCTATGGTATCCCCAGGCTTTCGGGCAGAAGTGAACCTAATAATAAGTATACCCACATTTCGTTATGTTTATATCCCATCTAATGAGGATTGAGCCTAATACCACTAGCCGGGCACAAGTCCAGACTGTATCGAGAAATTATGAACTTGATGGTGGACCTAAAAACACTTTGTGTGACCTGGGAATCGGACCCGGGACCTCTTGTTCCTCGCGTCCACAAAGAGACAGTCACAGAATATTTCGAGAATAACCTGCTAAGTAACCCAAAAATTCAAATCCATTTTATGTATAAGTAAACAAATTACAAAGCATCATTAATATTATGTCAATCACAGCATTTTCCTGCTCACTCCTACACAAATACCTATCAGTCTTACTTAGCCGAGTAACTTAGTTAATTTTGTTTTTTGAAAGAATTACCAGACCGCTGCCTCAGGTGACTGAAGCGGACGTAAACTTGGAACATATTAAAATGTAATTACTTTAATATGAAATAGGTACACAAGACAACTTACTTCGTATTTCTAAGATGTTTTGTATTGAAGTGCAATTATTGCACTCTTACCGATCAACGATTTACCATCTTTCGCTTATGCAAATGTATTGCGAAGACAAGGCGCGCGGCGCGAGGCGCTTCCTCGCCGGGACTCCGGCATTATATGGCAATCCCACTTTGTCAAGGCACCGACTTGGCTGTTATTGCGGAATGTTTCACCTGCAACACACTAACGGAACGTACTGTAATAACATTTACACAGGGGAAATTCAAACGTCGAACTATTTGCGCATTTGCCCCAAAATGGAATTTCTTTGTTACAGTAACGATAAATATTATATGAACGATGTGACAAAGAAGTCAAAAGGCAACGTTTGCGCTGCCATCAAATATTGAATGGTGTAGACGTTATTATTCGAGAAAAAATAAAAAATGTATTCGCTGTCGTAACAATAAATGGCAGCTTCAATAAAACTAAAAAGCAGCCGCTAAGAGTAAGAGGGTACTGGTAAATGCTTTAAATTAATCAAGGCAAGACTACAATCGGCTGATTTGCATTTATACGAGCTACTCGCGCTCGCGCTCGGTCAAACCGCATCGATATCTAAACGGTTTGTCTTACAATACTGACAGAACTCATACGTTCTTTGTCTTTCAATGAATATATTTTTATGACCATTCATACTGTTATGATTATTGAAATATTTAAAGAAGAATATATAATTTCAACATTCATCGAACAAATTACTTTTTCTAGTGGGTCTGTTAGTGATTTCAGTTCAGAAGGCTATACCTTTCTTACGATTTAACTTCCGAGAAAACGGAGCTAGGTACGCAGCATTTCAAAGCATGTTTTTTTATTCAGACTGCAATGTTTGTTTGTAATTAGCAGCAGTGAAGACATTTCTCTTAATTACTAATTAGGTATGACACAATGGCGTGCAAGCTACATAGACACACGTATGTACAAGCTAGTGCTTCATGTAGCGATTAGATAATCTCTTAATAGCCTGCGAGCTGACATGTTTTGATTACTCCTATGTACATAGTCATACCTATTATTACACGTCCCTAATTAACCACATTGATTAACTTATGAGGGGTCTGTTTTCATAGATTTTCAACATGGATTGAAAGCTTATAAAAATGCTCGCATCGTTAGTAACATGTTAGATTCAAGCGGCGCAATGAAGTTTTATGTGTCGTCGGTAATATCGTTACGCTCGTGTTACGTCGAACACTTATTGAAACTGTTCTTAAGTGTTGTCCTTTTATGTAGCTACTCCATAAATGTTTGATAGGGCCATCTCGGGAAATCTCTGTCTCCATTCGTAGAGGGTCTGCAGTCAAATAAAACTGGAATCCCAAATATTATTCGGCGACATTTTCCCGTTCCTTCGATGTGAACTTTTATTTTTATGCTCTTACGTATTCTTATCAGAGAAGAGACACACTCCGGGAGAGCTTCTGACATACTGACTTAAATCCTTTACCCAAGAATGTAAGTTTGTCTTGGATTACAGTTTCTTCGTCTTTCTTTAATATTATTGTGGCAATTTTAGGATTTAACGTAGGAAGGGTCGTTTATTCGATTACTTACAGCTTTATTACTCCTATCTTTGTGAATGATTGTTCTTGTTTATTCTACTCTATGATGCTTTAACTCAATAAGATTACATATTTATTTTATGAAGTTACACTAATACTTTAAAATATAAACCATGGCTTGTTTGCATGAAATGCCTAATCAAACGGTGGGTTTAACCATTCACAACACGACTAAATAGCTTCTATTGGAGTTTCAGCTATTATAGTAATTAACGACATGTGTAAATTAACACGGTTTACTTTAATGAGGCATTTTCTCTGAACGTCTTGAACCATAGCCTATTCGTATGGCAAACCAAAACCATTAAAAAGTTTAAAGACTTAAATGTAATTACCTACATACCTTCGATCGTGTAACTCTGTTGCTCTGTTGAATGGGCCACTTGTGAACCTCGCGGCCTTAAATGGTGATCCGATCATTAAAAATACCTTAAAATTACCTTTTGGCCTCGTCTTTAGAAAGGTCAAGTGCCTAGTAATTCTCGTGCGTAGTAAAGTTTACAGGTCATACAGGCACAGTATCTGTTGTGCCTGTATGACCAGAGGAATTATTTTAATTAATTATGAACAGACACGAACCAAAAGGAGTACCTACACAAGGATAGTAGCAAGTAGCGTTCTGAAGCTTTTTCCCATCCTGCTGGAAAAGTTGTGAGTTTACTCATATATGCTCAGTGATATTGTTTTTTTAACAAATGTGCTTTGTGTGTGACTTGCAGTCACTGATTACGAGTAAATAAAAACAGGAAGTACAGAGACACAACAAAACAAGTGCATGTGTGCATTCAGTATCTTTGTGTAGTGTCCATAAACCAAGTGAAGTGTGCGAGTGACCTGTGAGCTCAGGCTCCACTAGATCATGAGGGCGACAGGCGGCACAAATTTAATTTAGTTCTTGCTCACTGTCGGATAAGCTGGCTTGTCTCACGAGTTCACGACACGAGTTTACAGGACGCAAAAACTGAGAGAAGACAGTTTACTTTATTGAAGTGATTAATCAGCTATATACTGATAGATACTTTAGTGTAGAAACATAAAATATTATAGTTACGCTTAGAGGAATAGTCGCACTATGAAAAGTTCGAGGTGGCGTTGACGCTCACAGTGGCGTCAATTTGCACCGCATTCTTCAGCCAGTACGTTTATTACGTGTGGAGTATGAAATGAGAGCCGGTCCTGTGGTTTCAGCTCGTCACATATTTCAGCGGCGTCACCTACCTCGTATTAGTATGCCACGCCACAATAACCGAAGTCGAATCACAAAAGATTTCCGGAGCGCGACTTGCACAAGGGATGAAAGCCAACATTGTGTAATCAGAAGGGTCGCAATCTCACCTCACCCCCTAGCTCCGTGTCGAACACAGCTTCATCAACAAGGGCTCTTTCTACTCATTGTGACATTTCGGATCTCAATAAAGCCTTTGCCGCGGCCAAATACAAACATATGAATTAGATTGTTCTTACACAAAAATGAAATGTAATCACCGCATCTGAGGCCTTTATCAATACCTACGGCGGATACTGCTAAGATAAATTTGTTCCTCGCCTGCAAGCTAACGAAAACATCACTTTTCAGAAAATATGAGAATTCCAAAACGTGTCATACCTATCAAAAATAACGAGCAAGATCGAATGTAGGTGTCAAGACGATAAGACTGACACATGTAACGACGACTCATGTAAATTACGATATTTTTATTGCGGCCAACAGCTTGACATCCTATCAAATCCATACGATTTGCCAAATCAATTCCCAGACAGTGAGTGTTATGTTTTGAAGTGAATGTTTGTGCAAATGGCTCGGCGTGTGTGCGGTGTCGGGTCGCGGTACTCGCGGTACTCGCGGCACATCGGCACAATATCGCGGCGACGTTTCTGCCAGGCCGCACACGCCGCACCCCTCCGACGCGCTTCGCAATAGTTTCACGTTTGAATTTCTTGAACAAACGTTATTACTGCTCCAATAGCGGAATGTTCCGCTGAAACAATTCACAATAGCGGGAACTTCAATGTCAAAGGCAGAGGAGATTGGCTGGAGAAATTCGATGCAAGAATTTAAAAGAATATAGGTAGACAGCTGAAATCCTCAATGTTTGGATTGAATGCATAATGTTTGGTCAACGTAAAAAAAAACAATATTTTTATTTTTAATAAACGGTAGAATCTGAGTAGAATCAGGTAGAATCAGAGCAATGAGAATCGGTTGCAAGGAAATAAATGTTTTTTTTTGTAGATACTACTTACTTAGAACCTAAAATGTTCGTACTTGCCCAACATGAAAACTTAATACCACATGCATTCCCCGAGTCGTAGGCTTTATCTAGTAAAAGCACAAACATAAACGTTCCCATATTGTGATAGATACGTCTGTTGTCATAATACGAGGGTCAGGGCGGCGCAGACACGGCCCGTCACTCACGAGCCGGGCGCCGAGGGCTGAGGGCTGAGAGCCGAGGGCCGAGGGCCGAGGGTCAGCGTCGCCGTATTCCCACACCTCGTTATTGTTTCATATAAACCACGCCATGATTTTATCTCCCCGTTAATTGGGTTAAAGGCGGCGATTTTGGTTAAATGCGTATGAAATTTTCTGGTTTTACGAAAATATGGGAAGGATAAATAATAACAACGACTAAAATCGTTACTTAATTGAATTATTGTGGAATCGTGTTATCACTCTTATGAATCTTCAAGTATTTTGCCCTATTCCCAACCACAGTTTGAAGGGAAGAAAGGAATGGTCTAGCGTTGGGTGATTCCAGGCAGGCAAGATTATGATAAAAAAGTAATTTTAAAATAGAATAAAGTATCAAAGAGGTTTATTGGGTCCATAACTGAATAATACTGGTTTATTTCGCAGTAAATAAATGATAATAGCCATATTCTGGAATGAAAAAGAAAAAAAAAAGAAACTTAATGGCGTTTCCTATTTTTTTGAGGGCAGATGGCCAGTTATTGACTCCGATTAATTCAAATCGAACTAAAAAGGTTGCATTATGCTAGTAAATTAAGTTTGCCCAAGTTGTACAGTAATTCTGGAATTTTTTTAAAAATATTTAGTTTTTTTTAAAGTTCATACAATCCGTCGTTAATCATACATAATGTATCTAGTGAAATACTTGCACTTCTTATTCACCTTTCAACAACTTACATTTTTATTCAAAGGATTCTCTCATAATTAAGATTATTAATTTTATCTATAAAACATGCTATATTTGAGGAAAATTTTGAGTTTGAATGTGGATCTTCCAAACGATGAATGGACTGTGTGAATATCGAGCAATAGAGATGTATGGAAAAAGAAGACACGCTGCATGGACCACCAATAAAATTGGTGTAAGGGCAGGAGAATGATGATACTAGAAAGAGAATGGATTCGTCATGTGTGCCTGTCTGTCCGTCCGTATGTCACGGACACTTTTTCCGAAACTATATGAGAACAATGCTGTTGAAACTTGGTAAGTAGATGTATTCTGTGAACCGCATTAATATTTTCAACAACAATAGAAAAAAAAGCAATTGGGGTTTACCGAAAATTTAAAAAAAAAACATCAAACCCATACGTGTGGGGTATCTATGGATAGGTCTTCAAAAATGATATTGAGGTTTCTAATATCACTTTTTCTAAACAGGTAACAGGTAAACCTCAAACACTTCAAAGTGGAAAAATGTGAGGGACACACATTTGTAACCCAGCTGTAACTTCTAAAATAAGAGAATGATAAAACTAAATAATATACAGGGTGTAAACCACCTCATCACAAAGCCGTTAACCAAGCATTCTGTACATCAAACTAAGTTACTTGACGCAAAAATTATTGCTGGGAAACAACTTTTTTTTTTGAGGTTATAAATCATGTTTTGTGGTAGAACTCAATGTAACGCACTTAAAAACATTGTGCTGATGGATGGATTGAATAGTACGGGGGTCGTGGAAGTGGTAAAAGTCAAAATCTTACAAAACAAACTTGTATTTATAAAAAAACTTGTCAAAAAGTTGTACCTTTGACCCCCCATATCTCCGTAACTAGAAGGTTCCCTGGTATGGTGTAGAACAAAAAAATCATCGCAATGATGGGGAGAACAAGGACCTTTCGGCTTCGTGAAGAGGTGTTTTACACCCTTTATATGATATACATTACCATGTAAACTTTCACCGAAAATTGGTTTGGACGAGATCTAGTAAGTAGTTTTTTTAATACGTCATACATCGTAAACCGCAATTTACCTTTCATTTACAACGAACTACAAGAACTTTTATATTATTGCTAAGTACTTGCTGCTAAACCCTTCATGGGCGAGTCCGACTCACATTTGGCCGTTTTTTTAATAGAAAACAGCTCTGCGAAAAACCAAAACACAGATGTAACTGGTATTCATTGAGGTGACAAAATAAAACTCACTTAGTTCATTAAACACTTTACAATCAACAATACAATTAAGAAAAAAGTTAAATAAAGCAAATTATAAAAAGGGCAAGTTTTATATGAAGTAGAGCGAAAGGAACGGGTCTCGTACCTCGTTGCATTTAGCCGCCGGCGGTAATTAAGAATTCAAAATGCCTCTTTGTGATAGAGTTAAGTCGTTAACCCGCGACAAGATTTTACTCACTTTATTAAATTAACTAAGTTACGTATTGCCAAAGTACCTAACGAGGGATAAGTTAGGTTAGCCGAGTAGCGTTTGAAATATCTTTGTCACGGTTACCTAAATTTTGTGGTCCAATTAATAAAGCTACCTTTAATTGGTTTCCTTAATTGCAGTTAGAGGTTTTATTGTTAATAAGCCATTTTGACATCTTAAAATTGATAAAAGAAACTCTGTATTTTGCGTTGTCTAAGAAAAAGATTTGTGATGGAACAATAGTTATTTGTTATACAAGTGCAAAGTTGCTTTTTAACCGCGTGCTCAATTTTGATGACCGAGCAAGCGAAAGATTCTAAAATTGAGTCACGAGCGCAGCGAGTGATTCAAAAGAGCACGAGGTGAAAAATCTTTGCACTTGAGTCCAACACGTAACTTTTCATCCCACCTCAGCGAGGAAATGAGTAAACGCAAAAAAAGTGTGCATTATTAACAAATTCAGTTAACTCTATTGGCGTCAAATAAACTCCCTCGTCGCTAGATAATGAGTGGTCATTTTAGGTTTTTCACTGGTTTTCAAGTTCCTTGTTGTTAACCTAGGGTGTTGAGAGAATATAACGTGAAAAGAAAATGGCGCGCGCAAAACAAATTAAAAAACACCAAGAAGGTTCCGAATCCGAGTTAATAACAAATTAAAAGAAAATGTATGATAAATTCGGCACCACAGAGGTAGAAGTAAATATTTTCAATTCACATACTTAGTGCACACGATGTTCTAAATTCAAATTTACTTTATCCTCTAGACGACAAAAACGGCTTTTGCACTCAGCTATATCGAAGGGCAAAAATACTCTTTCCGAGATGGGGGGATGAAAAAAGAAATTCTATAATTTTCTGATACTACATTCTCTTATAACTCATCATTGTCGTGGCGTTATTCCAATTTGTTAGTGGTCCGTGCAGCGTATCTTCTTCTTCCATACTTCTCTCTATTACTCGTCATTTCAGCAGTCACCTCCTTTCTAGCCATACCATCCTTCACACAGTCCATCCATCGTATCTTTCTTTTTTTTTTTGGGATGGGAAATCATCAAATGATTTCTCCCACTCTGGGCGGAGCGGGAGGGAGTGTCAGACTCTTACTGACTAAAACCCATCCATGTTCCTTCCTCGCCCTTTATGTTCCGGGGCCGCGGTATCTCTTTCGAACAGGCCCGCAACCCCGGATCCATCGTATCTTAGGTGTTCCTTTACTCTTATAGCCATCTACATTCATTATCAACATTTTCCTCATTCTTCAACCACAAATTCTCTTATAACTAACAATAAAAAAGATAGAAGCTTCAATAATCTCTCTTTTCATGACAGACAATGCAATCTACGTCCGCTTCTACCAATCATCGCCTTCTAAGACAAAAAGAACCTTAAAAATCAAATCCTCATATCCATAATATGATATCGCTGGTAGACTCATGGATGAGGGTAGATAAAAACAGCCGTAAGCACGTAGCTAATGCGAAAGGGGCTCATTACATTGTGTTGACACCGACAAATGCCCCTTTACATATTCTCACTGAGATCCCGAAGATTGAGCCATGAAATTGAAAACGATCCCTCTGAAGGAATTTATTCCGAGCACGAACTGCTCTCCCACTCTGGCGAGGAGATTTGCTCGTTTATTTTTATGAAATTATTAAAGATACACTTCATTTTTCTTTGTAATGATCGATACGGAATTGGAAAGAGATGTGTGAAACTCAATTGTGTTTGACATAGCTATACAATCAAAAATATTGTTCATATCACACAACTGCATATACTCGTATGTAGATACTCACTACCTCAGAGAGATTGTAAACGTATAATTTAAATTGAATAGATACAATTATGTATCACAACGTAAACGTAATCCCTAAGTTGTCGCCTGCTAAACCGGACTACAGTTGAACTGCGAGATGGAATATCTAAAAAAAGAAAAAGATTTTCTAAACTATTTGCTTGAAATCCTAACTTATAGACCACGTTATAAATTACAACTTAGAAATTCACAATGATAGAAGAAACACTAAATACTCGTATTATTGAAAACATTTTATAAATTACATTAAGCATTTTTTCCATTACATGAATTCCATTTTCATATAAAAATGATCCAAAATTAAATTATATTATAAAAATCAAGAAAGTGCTCACTAGCCACTAGGTACTATTTAAAGCTTTTAACTTGCATTGAAGTTTTAAGAAGAATTATGAATCGGAATTGAAAGGAAGTAAAAGTTGTACGGAGTTGGAGAACTATTCGAAGCTGAAAATATCAAAGTTTAAGTATGTCGCAGTTAAAAACCTTATTTAAATAAAACTAGTGAAAAAAGACTGTTTGAGAATTTTGGAAGCCATGGTTATTAAAACAGGGAGGAGTATGAAGAGATGTATTATTGCGGTACGAACACGTTTGTCCGCCACTCGGGCTCGGTGTGAACGCGGGTGAACACAACTTTTGTACTTTTTCACGCGGCCGCGCCACAGCTTGCCAACCACACGTTCTCTATTACTCGAAACTCGCGCTCTCCATTATCTCCACGACCGAATTTGTTTTAAATTTCCTCGCCACTTAAAAAAAAATACGCACTCGCGTGTATTTAGCTCGTTGGCTGCTAAAGTTTTGTAGGCAGTGCACAATGTTTTCATTTCAGCTGCAGAGTTTTCAGCAGATACGAATACAACGGTTGACTATAATATATATTATTAATTTCAAACTTGCATCAAGTACGTATATCCGGAAGCCATTACTTTCCGGCCTTTAGCGTCGTAACTGACGCGTAATGACCTCATCGTATAAAGAAGCAAAAATATCGCGAGCGCAATTCGTCATGTCATTATGCAAGGAAAGGGCGAACTTTACGAGTATAATAACGCGAGATGTCTGACTCGGTGCGCCTCATGAATGGTGAAACGTTCTTTATTGTGCCGTGTTTTATGTGAACGATTAACCTTTTAATGTTAGCCGGCCGCTCGATATGAAATCCCCTATTGAACCTGCCCACTCGTATCTCTATTCTCTGCTAAAAATTCATTATATGTGAACAGGTCACTGTTCGCCTATAAAAAACGTATCTACTTTACCTGACTTATATAGATGCAAAGACTTTCAATAACGTTGGAACTAAAAAGGCGCCATACATTTTTCAGAATGCCACGTACTAAAATCTTCTCATAGGTAGGTTTAGATACTTACTTTTTTAACCGACTTCATAAGAAAGTAAAACACATAAAAATACTGGGTTCCTAATTACCTACACAAGTACAATTATAATAAAATGAAAAATATTCCCGTAATAAGTTTATAACGAGCCCTTTTTATGTCGCATTATTCGTATAACTACTGAAATATGAAATTGCAATTTACGCGTCGGGAAGCATTTTATAAAAGCATATTATTTTCAGTTTACACGCGGCTAACATTGTGATTATACGGCGTACTTAAACAAATTTTCATGATATTACACTCGTATAAATCCTAAATTGTCCTGCAAATACCTAGGGGAAGGGGAGGGCAGAGCACGGCAACTTAATTTGTTTTTGATGAATACTGCCTGATCACGTTGTTCTTGTCAAATCATGCGGTTAATGAAGTTTCTCAACCCTTTCGCAACGGCCACGCTACGGACACTGTAAGTAGGTACCTATACATATAGCCTTACACAACCTTATCGTAAAGCAATTTAAGAAGGAAAACCTCCAGGTGGTTACAAATTTAATAAAATTACTAAGAATTTGTCGAACATGGCAGCGCAAGTTCCACGTAAAAGTTCTCATCAAAGTGCTTTTGAGATGTCACAATACCAGCAATCACGTTTTCAAGTTTTCTTACAACGTACACGTAGGTAAGTGGGTATCTAGACTAGACACCGATGAATCAATAGTTTTGAAGAGGGTCTCTAGTTTATTTCAGTTTTATTTGTTATTGATTTCATTTTGTTTAGATGGAAAGTAAAAGAAGAATTTTGATACAAGTGGAGAAAGTTTGTTATTGTAGTTCCAGGAAATATTGTTTCAAATCGAACCAGTAGTTCCTGAGATTAGTTCGTTCAACCAAACAAACTTACAAACTCTTCTGCTTTATAATATTAGTATAGATATTGAATTTAGAAACGCAATTTGAATGTTTAAAAAATGTGTACGCCAAAAAGACGCATAATGTTTTGCCAAAATAAAAAAAAAATTGGTTGCCTGTAAAGTCGGTATACGGGCGAAAGTTTTACGTGACAACGACTTTGAGTGGTAAAATAATTTTAATGTGAATATTCATTCGTATAGTAGGAAGAAGGATGAAATGAACCGGTGTGTATGCCTATCTCTCTCACTCTCTCTCTCTCGCTCTGCGGGCTCTGCTCGCGGGCTAACTGTGCTCGAGTGGAAGGGACGCGTGCCTTTCACTTTTTATGTCTGTCTCTCTCGCTCTTAGGCGGGCTAACCATGCCCGAGTGGAAGGGACGCGTACCTCTCACTCGCTCTCATTGTGAGCGCATAACGTGAGCGGAGCGTAACGCAGTTTCTTGAAGTGTCACCCGGCAAACCAATTTATAAGACGTTGTCACGTCAAAAAAACATTCACCTCTGACTATAGGCATTCAACCAACTTGGACTAAGTTTAGATATAGTTATCTGTGGCAATTTTCATTCCCGCACACGTGTGGAAAAAATGACAAAAAATGCACGTGTGTGCAATACATTTTGAACCTAACCGCAGTGCGAAAAGAACCAGTTTACGAGGAAGTGTATTGAAAAATTTAAAATAGATTTTCATAGGATAGTAATCGTTGGAAACCTTTGTAATTTTCTATTGTTTTAATTCTTGTGTCATTAATAAGCTAGTCACACATAATGTAGAGAGAGGCATCAAAATATATCGGCCCTTGTTGTATCATCGGAGAGAGAAAACTTCATTAAACCGAACATGTTCAATTACCGGCCGGGGCATAGGTTGCAGCACGTTATTGGCCGGACAGCACTGATACCGTGCTGCATTTACGTGCACATGCCGATGTCGGCTCAATAGCCAATGTTCAAAATAATTACCTCCTCGAGAACTACACTACACCATAAAAACTTTGATGGAGTGTTCAGTGCACTGGTTTAACGATATCCTCACGAAACAAGTGACAACTAAACATTTTATTTGCTTCGTTGGAACGCCGTGCGATTCGTAAAGTTAGCAAGCTCGTAATGCCTCCTTTAATTGTTCTGTCTAGTGCTTTGATAGGCATCTCCTCGTCTTACCGAAGTTAGTTAAGTAGTTAATTTGGAATAACTTTAGAGACCTATAATATATGTATATAGCCTAAGTTTTGACAATTTTAGAAGATGGTACCGCTTAACCGGATAAAATCACCTGCTAACCTAATGTTAGCACAAATTGTAGATCTACCTTTTCCTCTCCATTGTCTTCTATGACGGGCTAAATGGTATCCTCTCAACAATGTGGTGAGGTTAGACTGTCATTTTGATTTTATAAGTAATCAAGTTTTCCTTCAGAACGTAATTCTTGTTTTTAAAAATAGTATGTTTTTTTAACTGAAGTTTCAAACGTCCTATCATCTCTGGAGCTCCGTTTTTCCAATAATAATATCGATAAAACATACTGGGAAATACTGATGGATTAGCAATCGCTGAAAAACGTAAGTTTCCGCCTACTATTAGACAGATACGACCGACTGTGTAATAAGTATGGTGTCCCAAAATATATCCGACACGTTGTTTAATTTTCCGCTCCCTCGCACGCAATAATTATATCATCGGCACAGCACTGGCCAGCACTGGACGAAACTGGCCATGCACACCACTTGTTTATTCATAATCCTGAATTAAACGTTTTAATGACTCTCGTTAATGCTCACTTGATTACTTTTTCTCCTGAAATATTAATAATGTGTGGGCAACACCTTTTGGTGCTAATTTCTGGACAAGCTTTCATCCAAACAAAACAGTAATAATATAAAATCATGTGCATGAGGTTGGTCACTATAATTATTTGATAGTGCAAAATATTAAACTTGTTTAATTTCCGGATCAACCAAACAACAAACAATAAATTAAAGCACGTGAATCGAATGAATTACTAAATAAAAAACACAGATTTGCTCGCTTTGCAACGGTCACGTGTCTAAATAATTAAAAACACTTTCTTATTTATTATTATACCTACTTTGGGTCCTATTATCCGTTTTTCGAGGTTTGACCTTTTCAGGTTAAAAGGAAATCATGAAGGAAAGATATCAGGCATCAGCTGTGCATTACACAGAGCTATTTGTAAGAGTCAACGGAGTAATGTTAGGTCTTATTCATAGGAGGATGTTTCGTTACACAGCATGTTGAGACTATGTCTACTGCACGTATGGTCTACTGCACGGTTTTTACAGGTAGTGAGTAGGGAGATCGATTACAGAAAAACTGTATAAAAGAGCTAACTGTGTCCAGGATTCTAGGGTATCTTGCGAAAGATTATCGCCGTCTTTGAACCTCTGCAACGTCAGAAGCGACGCAATTGCGCTGCCATCCTAGGGACAATGGGCTCGTACATGTACCTGTAGTCTTCTCTATTGGTTTTCTAATGGGCTGGCCTGCAACTCAAAAAGTAGCAATTTCAATCTATGACCACGATACGACGGCTGCAACCATAATATCTCTCCCTGTAGACGAAGAGACCGAGACATTTCCAAATACCATTTCTCACATTCAATAATTAATCCCAGTTAAATAGTTTGTCCACAGTTTAGAGACCTACTCGGCAGTTACGTCACAGTAATAAGTTAGAGCTAAACAACTCCAGTATCCGGCCATGCATTAGAAATAAAGCGAAGGCACTAACTGCATTTTTCAATTACTGCCACGTCGAAGAGTTAAAAATTACTGATCTAGGTAGTTCTCAAACTTAGTTACATACACGGCAAAATTTATTGCAAACAAAGACCGTAGTTGGTTAGTTAAATTAGTAACGAGTTGAATCATCATTTAATCAAAGATTTAACAGGTTCAACAGATAACAGATTTAACCAAGGTAAAAATTTATATTTTAAACCGCAGACCATTACTCTAATGAAATAATTCGAGGAAGTGTATTGAAAAATACCTAGGCGACTACCGATACTGTACCGCTACGCTATCGCTGCGGAGCCTCGACGCGTAGCAGTCACATGTAGGGCATCAAAAACAGGCTATTTGTCAGAACCGGTTTTTCGGTTTCGGGTATTTTTCATACCGGGTACCCGGGTATTTTCGCGTTTTTTCATTAAATGATGTTTAATCCGCAAATAGGTTTTCAAAGCCCGTCTACACGTATTTTTTTTTAAACTGGATTGGCCCAGTGTTTCGTACCTGACTACTCTGAGAAGAAACAGACCAAACAAACTCAGAGGTCATAAGTCTCCCAATACAGTTAAATTCTTTTCAATACACTTCTTCGAAAACTGGTTCTTTTCGCACTACGATTAGGTTCAAAATGCAGTGTATTTCACACACGTGCGTTTTTGATATTTTTTCTACACGTGTGCAGAAAGTTAAATTGCCACAGATAACTATACCTTTACTTAGTCCAACTTGGTTCAATTCCAGAGGTGATTTTTTTTTTTAATTTCGCCAAAGCGATCTACGTCTTTACGGCAAAACCATTTTTTTAATATTCAATTTGTGTTTATAAATTTAAACATGATTATATGAAACTAATATTTAATTTTATAAACAAACTAGCTGACCCACGCAACTTCGTCGGCGTCACATAAGAGGGAAAAAGCTACCTACTACTACCTACTACTACCTACCTTCTACTACCTACCTACTACTACCTACCTACTACTACCTACTACTACTTACTACTACCTACCTACTACTACCTACCTACTACTACCTACCTACCTACCTACCTACTACTACCTACCTACCTACTACTACCTACCTACCTACTACTACATTTTTTTTCATAAAAACCTTCTCCTGACAATAACAAACACAACAAAAAAAGAATTAGCCAAATCGGTCAAGCCGTTTTCATGCTATGTCGTGACAACGGAAAACGGGTTTCATTTTTAACCGACTTCTAAAAAAGGAGGAAGTTCTCAATTCGGATGTTTCTATTTTTTTTTTTTTATATTTGTTCGTGCATAACTCCGTCGCTTGCCAACCGATTTCGAAAAATCTTTTTTTGTCGGAAAGGTATTCTTTCCAAATGGTCCCATAGCCACCAAGTCGGGATCTGATGATGGAATCTTGGCGAAATCGAGGGAACTCTTCAAATTTTATATGAAAACGTGTTCGCTATTTTCTACAACAAGTGAAGCATTTGCGTTTGATAAGAACCATTCTACCATCAGATTTGATGATGAAGCCAAGAGTCACGGAACTCCATAATGAGACAATGTACCATAGTCGTGTTTGGGCTTGTTGTAATTGTAACGGTATGCACTTCTTGTATCAAGCACATGTGAACCACTAAAAAGTGAAAATTAAAAACTTTTTTGCAAAAAATAATACCGACCTTAAAAAAAAGAACAAAAAACTGAAAAATAACTTTAGCTTCTGAAGTCGGTGACAAAAAAACTAAAGCAATCAAACAGAGGTCTCCGACTTCAGAAGCTAAAGTTATTTTTCAGTTTTTTGTTCTTTTTTAGAAGTCGGTTTTATTTTTTGCAAAAAAGTTTTTATATATATAGATTAACATTTACTTGTGTTCTAAATTCAAAAATATATTTAAAAAATCTTTTTTTTTTATACTAGGCTGTATCGGCTTCATACCTTTGCTTTTCCTTCAACGTGCCGAAAGCAAAGCGCGGAAAAAAAAGATTTAAATCATAGTGTCGTAATAATTCATGACACAGATATTTTCCATTCTTTTATTTTATTTCTTCAAAAGTGTATTGAAAAACGTCGTTTGATACACGTGGACATTAATGTTATTTCTCGGCTCAGAAACACTACTCGCCTACGGCTCGTGTGTTAAAACCGCCTCGAACGGAAATAACAAACTTTCTCCACTTGTATCAAAATGTACTATTCTCTGGCACTTCGTCGAGCTTCATTGTCTAGGCGCTTTTCTGGTGGTCGCCACTGTTGATTCTAGCTTTCAGGAGTTACAGTGGTTTGGGCGTGTGTGGCGGGCTTGTCCGAATAAAAAAAAAATACCAGGGAGAAGATCGGGAAGACCGAGAAGAACAGGAATGATGCCGGGAAGACTGGGAAGACAGGGAAGTAGACCGGGAAGACCAGGAGGAAGACCCGGAAAAGGACCGGGAAGACCAGGAAGAAGCTCTGGAAGAAGACCTGGAAAAGACCAGGAAGAAGACCCGGAAGACCAGGAAAAGACCAGGAGTTTATTATGTTATGCTCTATCCCAAAGATAAGTTTATTTTGGTTGGCCTTTGAAAATAGCCCAATCTGGGTGATCTCCTTTAGAACAAAAAAATAAATAATGGAAATTTTCGAATGAGAATTTTTACCAATTCCACAACCCAAGAAACCCTGTAACGTATGTTTGAGAATAAATTGTAATTTAGATGAATAACTTGGAGGATAAATCATTTTACTTACTCATATTTCTACTTTATAAACGACCTGCGACGTGTTGCGTGTTTGATCTGTGAAGTTCACAGATCAATAAAAATCGATTCAAAAAAACGCCGGAAATACCCGGGTATTTGAGAACCGTGAAAAACCGGTTCGTATGCCCTAGTCACAGGCACCAATATGTAAACACTTAACAACTTTTAAAAGTGTTTTTCTCCTAGTGTTCTGTTTAAAATTTCGTGTTTTTACGAACATGGTATTCTGGAACTCACATTTTTATTAATTTATGAAAAAGATCACTCCGAGTCGCAATCGTTATATCGCGAATATTGCTTTTACAAGGAAATTGTTTACATTTTGATGCTCATGACTGTACCGCTATAGTACTGCTACCAGCACTGAAGTCGCTAACCGTGCCGTTACTGCATCGCTAAGTATTTATTGTATGTAAATCGCTCCGCTACTACCCGCGCTCTCTTGTGTCACCTCCAACAAGAGCCCCATCGGATAAATAATTCTACTCGCGCTTATCCACTTCAACTAGTACTAAATTACGTTAGTAGTGGGTGTCTCACCGCTCGCCCTCACCCTCGCCGGTGCAACGTACGATACGACTAGACTGTACGACACAGCGACCTGAACACTTTTTGCTTAAGTCGAGCCAGTTAGTTGACCTATCTGCAAAATAGTATTAAAGTGCACTCTGAATGTATGTGAATGTGCTGAAAGCTAACAGCGTCTGTATTATTTTGTAGAACAATTACTGGTTTTTGTTGAAACTTTCAAATTATTCAGTTGACGTTTTTCACACCAAAAATGTGATTGTAGTTTGAGGGTATTCTCTCTAATAAGTAAGGGTTGGCCAAGACAAAATCAGATTTATGATGATAGATAATGTCTATGATCATCACGTGTTGCCTGAAAAAAGACATTCTAGTATGTGGGTATGAAACTGACTGGCTACTAAGCTGGTAGGTACTCAATAACCCCTACAGAGCCACTCGATGCTTCCGACCATAGAACTCTTTAAAATATTTGTACCTGCTCGCCGAACCAAGGTATTTCAATAAAGCCAAGATGATTTTAGTCATTTATCTCATTGCGGCGGAGGTTAAAAGAGATATATGTTACTAAACCCGATTACCCCCTTGGAGTTTCCCTTGTGTTCAAAGTGGATGTATTGGAGCGGAATGTTCCACGTCAGAGGTAAAAGCAAGTATTCATGTTTAATTTCATCCCATACGAGGGTACGTAAAAAATCTTTTATCTGGACCCGAATTCTTAGCAAGAATTGTTTCATAAGTATCTGCGTTGATCTTTTGCAACAGCTTATTGCTTGAATACTTTTGAAATATTTTATGAATAATAGAAAATATGTTTAACAAGATCTACCTACATGAGTTATATTTCAGTTCAAACTTTCTTTAAATAACTACGTGGAAATTGGAAACGCTGATAGCAAATAATTATTATTTCCGAAATCCAATCAGGTAGGTATATTCCGCTACTAAAACTGCACCTACTACTAAGAAATGAAAATTATTGGATGAGCTCATAGGCCAGCTAGGTCAGTCAACAATACCAAGGTCTAGTAATATCCAGTCACATTTTGAGGTCGTCTCCCATTTTGTAAATTTAGACTGGAAATCAGACCCACAGACACATTTACGTTATCACAGTATTCGTAGTTAACTTGAAAACAAATTTAGCATCATCTGCCTAGCCTTTTCCCAACTATGTTGGGGTAGGCTTCCAGTCTAACCGGATGCAGCTAAATACCATATTTTACATGGAGCGACTGCCTATCTGACCTCCACAACCCAGTTAGTACTGGCAAATACGAAACCCGTTGGTAAGACTGTTTGTCAGACTTTTTGGGACACAGACTACCTATAACGACTGTCAAAGATCTACGAGTACATAATTATGGTAACGTGATTTTCGAGGCACGGAGGAAACTCGATATGTAAAGGCGGTCACCCCCAGACCAACCTAGGCAAGCACGGCTTAACGTAAAGATCGACCCGAGTGGCTGTTATTATTTAGCCACGAGCTCCCTCTGAAAGCAAATTAGCAAAACCTAAAAATACAAACGGACTGCTGTTAACACAAAACTCTGCAATCACACGATTTATTGCAAAACAACAAGCATTCGTAATCCTGTAGGTGCGTGCCACGCTGTAGGGAATTAACAACTTAGATTGGTACACCGGCGCTAATAAGACCAACTCTTTTATCCCACGAGCCTTTCAGCTGTTTAGTTAGGCATTGCACGCCATTCTTGCATGTGACGTCAGTATTTTGTGTCGAGAATCGCAATATTCTTGCCGTATCTACATACCCACATCACAAATATTTAGTTTTTGAATATCATGAAGCCCTGCATAAAGTCATTTTTCATCCCCCCATCTCGGAAAGAGTATTTTTGCTCTTCGATATCTGAGTGCAAAAGCCGTTTTTATCGTCATGAGGGTAAAGTAAATTTGAATTTAGAACATCGTGTGCACTAAGCATGTGAATTCAAAACATCATTAAACCTATTTAGTCTACCTCTATGGTGCCGAATTTATCATATTTTTTTTTTTAATTTGTTAAGAACTCAGACTCGGAACCTTCTTGGTGTACTTTTTTAATATATTTTGCGCGCGCCATTTTCTTTTCATGTCATATTGTTAACACCTTAGGTTAAAAACAAGGAATCCAACTTGAAAACAAGTGAAAAATCTATAATGACCACTCATTATCTAGCGACGTGGAAGTTTATTTGACGCCAAGAGAATTAAATGAATTTGTTAACAATGCGCAATTTTTATTGCGTTTATTCATTTCCTCGTTGAGGTGGGATGAAAAGTTACGTGTTGCACTCGAGTGCAAAGATTTTTCACCTCGTGCTCTTTTGATTCCCTCGCTAACGCTCAAGATTCTAAGCTTTGAATCACTCGCTTCGCTGGTGACTCAATTTCAGGATCTTTCGCTTGCTCGGTCATCAAAATTGAGCACGCGGTTAAAAAACAACTTTGCACTCTTGTATAACAAATAACTATTTGACACGGAATGTTTTTAAAATGCACGTATTTTGAAAAAAAGTCATTCAAAGGGGTTAAATGTATTTAGACAGTTGTATTCTGTTGTACCTATTAATTATTTTAATTCTGTAAATACATATGAAAGTGAAATGATATGAAATGATGAAAGAAGGATTCGCGTCCGTAAGTCTGCGGGTACGAAACTTGCGATGGCCGGAGCGACAACGGGGCGGGGCGGTGCGGCGCGGGGCGATGAGACAGCGGTGTCTTGCGTGTGTACGAAACAAACTTCCCCGCAGTCGCGCTCACGTAGTGTTGTGATAAACATGAATTCACGTCGAAGAGAACTATTGGAGCCCAGTCTCCTAATGAGAGAATTTTTATTACCTAGATGGTGTTCATCCAATAAATCAACGACGACGCAGTTTGGGAGAATTTTCTACACTTTATTACGAGCTACGTTGTCATTCAAGAAAGTTCTACAATTACACAAGAATGAGTATAGAGACATTCGATTATGTTTTACAGAAAATTAGAAGTAATCTGGAATCGAACATTTCCGGAAATCGTATAATCTCACCTGAACAAAACCCCGCGCGAGCGGCGAAATCAAACTAGTTTGTTCTCGTCGCTCCGCGCCGCCACCGCTCTGCCGCCGCGCGCCGCCCGTGCATCGCTCGATCGCGCCGCTCCGCCATCGCCCGTTTCGTACACAGCGCGTAATGTTTTAATGCATTTGATTACATCGCTGTCGCGCCGCCCCGCCGTCGCTCCGGCCGACGCAAGTTTCGTACCCGCAGACTTACACTTACCGTGTTACGGGCGCGAATCCTTCTTTCATCAACATCCAAACAATCTGACAGTCCTGCAAATTGCAAAAACGTAAGAAAATTTGAATTTCGCGGGCTTATCGACTATATAAATGGTGAGTCGCATTTGACCATAAGTGAGTCGTATCGTCGTATCTGTCACCGTAAAATTGTCAAACACGTTATATTACAATATAACGTGTTTCTCTCTAGCGATATTGTAATATCTTGATTTATTGTCAATTGAACATACGGAAGTATCTCTGCCCCCATAATTGGGACTTGGGACACCCCCCCGTTATGTTAGTTAGGTTCCTTTAAACCCTGCACTCAAAAATAGGGGCCGTCGACTACGCATTGGGAATATAAAGTGTTTTAAGGTTAGGTTATAATAATCGGTATTTCTCAGGAATGGTACAATATCTTTTCAGGAGAGTTGTACCACTGGGCAAGGGGGACCCCTCCTTCCCTCCACACCGCGTGAGTTGTCTACCATCGCATGCATTTCACAAAAAATAATGCGTTTTGTTGTAAGCAATATGTTCATTTGACAATATTTCGAGTTTTTACAATATCGCTAGAGATGTTACAATATAACGTATTTGACAATTTTACGGTGACATATCCATGACCATAAACTACATTACTATGTATGAACATGGACAATATTTGAAACTGTCAAACCAAGTGTCACAGTCGAATGTCAAATAACCACCGAGATCGAATGAAACAGATCACGAAATAAGCTGAAAAGTCGTATTGGAAATAAAATAACTGTACTGTAGTATTAACTGACAAAAATGTATTTCCAATCTTTTGCAGTTATATCATTACTTTGTTTATTCAATTATGCGGTAACATTTTTGACAATATTTATTAAAATAAAGTGTATCGACATGTTAAACTTTCTAGCTAGTCATTAATTGTATTTATTATTTCTATTACAGGCTTGCATTGATTATGATGGTTGGTTGAACATTATGATAGAGCACTCACTTAATTGTGGAGATGAAAAGTATTGCTTGAGAGGCAACATAGCATTGAAGAGTATTCGTGCAGGAGCAGCGGTTATTGATCAAATACAGTTTAATAACCAACATATAGATCAACTAAAGGTAATCTAGCAGTTAATCGATCGCCCCAACAGCCCACTAACTGTCTTACTTAGTTTGGGATGTGATGCATATAAATAATACTTGTATGTAACCTAGCTGCAGGTTATGCCAGTCATGTTGTTTCAACCAGTATTTAAGCTATGTATCTGCTTACTGAACTACCTAGTTAATAAACTATTTCTATTCTCTTACATAAACAATTTTTTGACTACTCAAAATCATAATCAGGAAACTACGTACCTATATATTTTTCAGAGTCTGGCTGATATTGATAGTTTCTACACCGTCAGGACTGTAGTGACATCAGCTGACAATGGCAGAGGCACAGAATTCTATTCTTCAGTCAAAGCAAAGGCCTTTCTTGACAATGGTCTATCAGACGTGATCAATGCTTGGGTATTGCCCAATGGAGCAGTGACTGCAGTCAGCTTCCAGGTTACTAATTCTTCACAGCCACAGCTTTTGAGAAGCAGCAATAATAATATCAACTCCAACTTCTATCTTCGTTATGTTGAACAAGCTCCAGTGTAAGTATAACTAATTAATATTGTAACTAACTTAACTAGTTATGTTGTATTAACTTTCTGTGTACAAAAATGGATCTGCAAACAAAACTAAAAATATCTAAGAAAAACTTGTGAAGTTGTTTTGTTGTAGATCTGCATTCCAGCAGGATAATGGAATCGCACAAAATTCACATTCATATTGTTAATATGTTGTAGTTTACTCTAATTGTAAATTCATTACCATGTTCTCTTTTTTTGGCAGACCCGACACAGCAACTTACATCCAAAAACTAGAGCGGGAGAGAGAAGCAAGGGAGAAGGGAGATGTGAAGGACAACAAATCATTCTTAGCCAAATATGTAAGTTACAATAATTGGTTATTTTATATAGACCTGCTGTAACAAGATTCAACACAAATTATAAAACCTGTTGTCAAGCACCTGCAAACTGCTGTGATTGGGTAAACCTTTTATCATCAGCCAATTGGAACACTTAACTTTCTACAACTCTGATTTCAACATCAAAAATTTTATTTCCAGAAACTACTTTCAGCATCATCTTCCTACCCATTCCCCATTCAACTTGGGGTTGTCGCAACACGTTTTCTTCTTCCATTCTCTCCTTTCAGACATCATGGCATCATTAACTCCTTTCACTTTCAGCATGATGTATTTATTCATATACCTACCTGTACTAATGTTTGTTTTTTTATCTTTCAGTGGATGTATATTGTACCTATTGCAATTTTCGTCATGATATCTGGAGCAAGCAACCCAGAGCCAGCTGCCCAAGGTGGCAGATAAATGAAAGTTTTACCATAATACTTATAGTACTATTTCTATTACTAAATAGTCAATGTATAACTAGTAATTTATTCCAGTACCAATCTATGTAAAAGTAAGGTTCCTTAGATTTGTGAAACATAATGTCTAATCTAAACTTAGTATTACTCCATACATACTTTTACTCCATCTCTCTTTGTCAAATAACTTTGACTAAAATGATACTAACACAAATCACTCCCAGATATGTGAAAACATTCTTAGAGGAAAAGTGTTTGTCTTTATGTATGTAATGTAAACGCCATTTTACTTCTACTACATTATTGAGAATTAAGTCTAGTTTCAGGCAACCTGGTGTTATTCAGTATGAAGTAGGAAAATGCTCTTTTGAATTTATAGTTGATACCAGTTTTCCTTAATTTATTATCAAACTTGTTAACTGTATGATGTAGGTTTGGTTTACAAATAAGATACTTGTAAGTAATAAAAATTTAGTAAGTTATATTCAGTTTTTTTATTTATTTTTAGAAACAGCATCAGGTGATCTAACAATAAAACCAATTATTCATACAAAATTAGTTCTTTATTAAAATACCAAATATAATGTAACTGTAACAACTGTGGGACTTAAACTTAAGTATCGAGCAACTATGTATTATAATAATGTGATAACAAATGCTTAAGCACCAATTTTTTCAATCTCTTCTGCATCTTCAATGTCAAGTAATTGGATCTTTTTACCAAAATGACCCTCTATTTCTTTACAAATGTTCATGGTTTGTGAAGAATCAATTAAATTAATGGCAATACCAGCTTTACCAAAACGGCCTGTACGCCCAATTCTGTGCAAGTATGTTTCACAGTCTGCTTTCTTTTCCAAGTCCATTGGCATATCAAAGTTAACAACTAGTGTCACTTGTTCAACATCTATTCCTCTGGACAGCACATTTGTGGTGATCAGTACCTTTTCCAAGCCTGCTCTGAAACGGTCTAGTACTGCTATTCTTTGTTCAACAGTGAGCTCTCCAGATAACACAGCTACAGAATGTCCATCTTTAGACATTTTTTCAGATAACCAGCTTGCTGTTTTCCTTGTATGACAGAAGATTATTGCTTGACCAATCGTTATTACACCATAAATGTTACAAATAGCTCTATACTTTTCATCTGCATTCTTGCATTTAACATAATATTGCTTTATATTATCCAATGACTCCTCTTCACGTAACAGTCTTATAATTATAGGATTAGGTACAATGATTTCAGCAAATTCCATCACAGCAGTATCATAAGTAGCAGAAAAGAACATCATCTGACAAGTTGAAGGCAAGCATTTGTGAATGCGAATGCACTGATCTTGATGACCTTGTCTGTCAATCATAACATCAGCTTCATCCAGTACAAATACTCTGATTTTGGTCAAATCAAACATGCCAAATTTCACACCCCAATCAAGCATTTTCCCAGGTGTTCCAATGATAATGTGGTCTTGGATCTTAGTCCCTCTAGGAACCTCTTCACCTCTTACAGCATACTTCAGCTTGATCTCAGGACAGAACTTGGCCATTTTTGCAGCCACTTCTCCTGTCTGTATAGCAAGTTCATAAGTTGGACTCAAACACAACACTTGGGGGTAATTTTTACTAGAATCTACCCTGCTTAACATGGCCAACACAAAAGCTGCTGTCTTACCAGTACCTGACTGAGATTGAGCAATCATGTTTTGTGGAGGGTCAGCCAAGAGGGTTGGTAAAGCAGTCTCTTGAATTTTTGAAGGAGCATTAAAGCCCATGGCATATACTCCCTTTAGTAGATTAGGTTTCAAGTGTAAAGCTTCAAATGTTTTCACAGAATACAGGGGAGAATTTGGATCTTTTCTCTGAATTTCAATGTCCAACTTAGACTCCACTAAGCCTTGCCTTATAATTTTCATTAACAGAGAGGTGTCCGCCGGGTTTGCAGCATCGGGAGATTCATCAGACTCTGTAGGCTGGTTGAGAGGTTTTTTATTTAAACCAAGTCCAGCTATTTTATTTGATACCTCCAACTCCTCTGCTTTCTGTCCCCATTGATTAGCCATCTTGCTGTCTGAAATCACAAACAAAAAATCGTTGTTAATGGTTTTCTTGTTGCAACATGTTTACCAGGACATACAACTTGAACAAGAACAGTACCACAACCTGCAATTTGTATCAGTTCGTTTTCTGTTACTTTATAACAAATAATTACTTTTAAAAACAGACGAAAGGAAAGACGACGTAAATTCCATCGTTCAAGTCACGTAAACTAATCTTAGCGTTATGGATGTCTTTGTTTCACTCTCGAGTTGGAGACTAACGTATCACAAACGAACACTATAACTTGGTAAAAGTTAATCAATGAATATTGTTTGCTAATAGAATAAAATCAGTTAGAATTAGTTCTTACCTTGTTAGTTATTTCGGAGAGAAGTAATCAACGGCCACAGAAATCAAGCACACCGATGAGGCCAACTACCGCGGAATTACGTTTATGTGTCACTTGCGTGTGTCAATGTCAAAACCAACACTGTCGAAATTTCTAGTGTTGCCACTGCGATTTTCCTCGATTCACTGACTCACCCACAGAGTATATAATCACTACGTTTAGACTCACCATGGACTTAAGATTAGGATCAACAATGCAATTTATTATTCAGAAAGTTTTTTTTACGACCTCACCTAAAGATTGGTCTCTCACCTAAAGACGAGGATATACAGTGTGTCCGGACATGGACTAGCGATATTCTAAATACTTAAATATAAACTATTTTAAAGTTCAATTACGCCCTAGGCTTGGGTACTATCACTTACCCGCTATGTGGCAGTAATTTTGTTTTTTTGTTGAAATATGCTCTATGCAAGTACAAAATAAATCATATCTCTCAAAGTTTTAGTCATACTGAGATTAAAATAAGCTTATTCGAAAAGCAAATAATATTATTTACCGTCTGCATTACAAAGCAATGTGTTCAGAATTCCATAACTTTTGAAAAGAAAATATGAAAGTCGAAAAAAAAACCGAATCATTATGCGATTCAACCAATAATTGTTAATTACTACAAAAACACCCCAGACAACTGTTTCATTTTTTTACTAGATCGACAGATTTTGAGCTAAGCTACAATACAACATAAAATTTACAACTGTATGTATATGTCACCGTAAAATTGTCAAATACGTTTTATTGTAATATCTCTAGCGATATAGTAAAGTCTCGAATTATTGTCAAATGAACATACTACAACAAAACGTATTATTTTTCGTGAAATGCATGCGATGGTAGTCAACTTACGCGGTGTGGAGGGAAAGAGGGGTCCCCCTTGCCCAGTGGCACAACTCTCATGAAAAGATAATGCACCATTCCTGAGAAATACCGATTAATATAACATAACCTTAAAACACTTTATATTCTGACAAATATATTATTTTCCATGTATATGTCACCGTAAAATTGTCAAACACGTTATATTACAATATAACGTGTTTTTTCTCGCGATATTGTAATGTCTCGAATTATTGTCAACTGAACATACGGAAGTATCTCTGCTTCCATAATCGGGACTTGGGGCAACCCCCTGTTAGGTTAGTTAGGTTCCTTTAAACCCTGCACTCGGAAATAGGGGCCCCGCGAAACGGGGCTCCGTCGACTACTCTTTTTAGGGGGAATATAAAGTGTTTTAAGGTTATGTTATATTAATCGGTATTTCTCAGGAATGGTGCATTATCTTTTCATGAGAGTTGTGCCACTGGGCAAGGGGGACCCCTCCTTCCCTCCACACCGCGTAAGTTGACTACCATCGCATGCATTTCACGAAAAATAATGCGTTTTGTTGTAAGCAGTATGTTCTTTTGACAATAATTCGAGACTTTACAATATCGCTAGAGATATTACAATATAACGTACTTGACAATTTTACGGTGACATATATATTTTTTCCATATTAAGAGCCCTCTTACAGTCCACTAGCGCCGCCAATCGAAAAAATGTCATAAGTAACTCGTAAATAGAATCAAAAATACAAAATGTGGTCTATTATTACTGTAGAAAAGGCAATAACGTAATTTTATAACACATTGTCACCACTTGAAATATAGCTGTTTAGCTAAATCGTGCATTTGTAACAAAAACGGCCGTTTATGTTTACGTAACTTCATTAAGAAAAAATTGAAGCATCACAATGGCGGCTGCGTAACTATGTGTGCGTGTGAAAAGGGATGCCAGATGATGAAAAATTACCCATTTTTAAACAATATTTTATAAGATTTTTTTTTTATTTTATTTAGAGATAGCTTTTTGTAATTTAGTATAATATATATATTTATTTTATTTTATATTTATTTATCTTTTATGTTAGACAACATTGATGACAGTTTTGTTTCCTGCTCTTCCTCTTGTTCATCTGACGAGAGCTACGCCAGTGCGTTCACTGATGATTCTGTACACTTGCGCGACCAGCTTTCTTCTTTATTTCATTGCTACAACAAGTTTTTCAACGCCGTCCATATTAATGCTCAAAGTATTCCTGCCCATCATGCCGATTTGTTATCCTCATTTGACTCTGATCTTATTCATGCTGTGCTTGTCTCTGAAACTTTCTTCAAACCTGCACTTTCTTCAACGCAATATTCGTTGCCTGGCTACAGACTTGTGCGTAATGACAGAACGGGCAAGGGTGGTGGGGGAGTCGCCATCTATCTTCGTGAAGATATTATTTATAAAATTATCAATCAGTCTCCGAGTAACTATTCAAAATCAGCTGAACACCTTTTTATTGAGATAACTTTCAATCACACAAAATTACTATTAGTTGTCTTCTATAGTCCTTCCTGTCATATTGATTACTTCACTTCTTTTGAGACTTTACTTGAAAATTTTTCTTCCTTGTACGACCAGACTATAATACTCGGAGACTTCAACACCTGTCTGATCAAAGATTATGTGCGGAGCCGTAAATTCAGGTCTCTTGTCTCTTCTGTCAACATGCACATCCTTCAGCTCAATGCTACTCATCATGCGCCTCACTGCAATCCCTCACTTCTAGACCTTATTCTAGTTTCCGACCCGAACAAAGTAGCCACGTACGGGCAACTTTCTGCCTCATTTTCTTACCACGACCTTTTGTTTATGTCATATAAAATTCGTCCTCCAAAACGCAAATCAAAATTTCTCATACTACGCAGTTTCAAGAACATTGATCTGGAGCGTTTGGGAGAGGATGCATGCAATATTGACTGGTCCCTTGTTTATGGCAGCAATGAATGACTTGGACGCTAAGGTGGCCGAGTTCACCAAGACAGTGTTAAAACTTTTTGATGTGCATGCTCCATTAAAAAAGGTCAGGGTGAAGCATCTTCAAGCTCCTTGGTTGTCGGATGCAATTAAAAAGGAGATGTCTAAAAGGGATAAGGTGAAAAGGCGGTACAAAAGGGACCCTACTGATGAGAACTGGTCTCTCTATAAGAAACTGCGAAATCGCTGCGGTCGTATGTATAGGGATGCTAAAAGGCGTCACATACACGACACAATCCAACACTCCAACACAGCACAAGTTTGGCAATTCCTCAAATCACTTGGAATCGGCAAAGTTGCGAACGACAGCACGCCTAATTTTGACCTAAACACGATCAATTTACACTTTTCCAAATCACCAGTGACTCTGGATGACAGCGTTAAATCTTCCACTCTAAACAATCTCTATAATCTTCCTCTGCCAACATGCAATTCTTTCTCTTTTCACCCAGTTACAGAACCCGATATTAAGCGGGCCATTACGTCTATTTCTACAAAAGCAGTGGGTGATGATGGTCTTCAACTTCAAATGTTCCTTCCTATCCTTGATGACTTTATCCCTGTTATTACACACATTATTAATTATTCCCTGTTTACCGGCTCCTTTCCTTCTGCGTGGAAGAAGGCCTACGTTTTGCCTCTTCCCAAAGTTTCAAATCCCTCTTCAGTATCCCAGTTTCGCCCAATTTCAATACTTCCAATCATGTCCAAAGTCCTTGAGAGTGTTGTTAATAGTCAATTGTCGCATTACCTTTCTTCTAATAGTCTGCTTAGTCCTTTTCAGTCTGGATTTCGTCCTGGTCATAGCACTGTTTCTGCCCTACTTAAAATTACTGACGACATACGACTGGCCATGGAAAACAGACTCCTTACGGTGTTGGTTCTTTTGGACTTTAGCAGTGCGTTTAATTCAGTTGACTTTGACATACTCTTAGGTATCCTTTCCTCTCTAAACATATCTCCTTCTGTGACCGCTTGGTTTGATTCATATCTTCGGGGTCGCTCGCAGTCGGTTCACCTAAATGAGGCTTGCTCTCATTGGTGCGATCTTTCTGCGGGTGTTCCTCAGGGTGGCGTCCTTTCTCCCCTTCTTTTCTCCGTGTTCATTAACGCTGTCACCAAGGTATTAACGTCACATTATCATCTCTATGCAGACGACCTGCAGCTTTATCGCCATTTTAAACTTGAAGAGCTTCCTGGAGCTTCAAAATATCAAAGAGTGGGCTAAAAGCTTTGGACTGTTAGTTAACCCAACAAAATCACAAGCTCTCATTATTGGTGGCAGATACTTCGTCAATTTACTCAATCATCAGCCCCTCCCTCCTGTTATGTACGATGGTATCGCCATAGCCTACTCCAAGAAAGTAAAGGACCTAGGTGTATTCTTGGACTGCAACCTATCTTGGCATGGTCACGTTGCTGAAGTAAGCAGGAGAATTTTTTGTTCGTATAGGTCTCTTAAGCGTCTTCAGAAATTCCTGCCATTTCAAACTAAAATTACTCTTGCCCAGTCTCTTCTTCTACCTCTTCTAGACTATGCTGATATCTGTTTTCTTGATGCGACTGAGGAACTTCTGAATAAGCTCGAACGTCTGCAAAATCTGTGTATACGCTTCATTTTCGGGCTTCGTAAGTACGACCATGTGTCGGAATTTCGGAAACAGCTGAAGTGGCTACCTATTCGTCACATTCTTTCTTTTCTCTTTTCCATTCTTCATAATTCTAAGGCTCCTTCCTATCTTCGTGAACGCTTTGAGTATCTCGTACCTAGAGGTAAACCTTGTCGCTCATCATCATCTCTTCTCCTTCGTTTTCCTCCCCACTCCTCAAGTCGGTATGATGGATCATTCACTGTTCGTGCTGTGCGCCTTTGGAATTCACTTCCACACTCCTTGCGGGATAGCCCTTCGTTAGAGGTGTTCAGGAAGGGAATAAAGGACCATTTCCTGTCTATATGATCAATATCTATGTATATATGTATCGGATTTTATTGGTATGTATAATATATATCTAAGCTGTATGTATTACGTATATTTTATAGTATGAATGTAGTTTTTTTTTTAAGTTTAAGTATCTAGAATGTAATGTAAATGCACATACGTAAGTATATCCTCTTTTGCAAATCTCGCTTTCAAAATTAGGTTTGCTGTAAGAAAACCCAACTCTGGGTTAAGCTCGCCTTTGTACATAAGCTATATTATTGCAAGTATTATGTATATTTGTTGTTTTTTTGTGTGCAATAAAGAATAAGAATAAGATTTCCCTTACACTTGGTTTTATTACAAGTTTTTGTGACAGATATTGTTTATTACGATTTATTACGCAAAATAACAAGCGGGCACACGTAGCAACGTTCAAAACGTAATGGCCGACGGCAGACTTACTATGGTGTGAATATGTGCATGCGCACCTGTCAGCATTAGTGCACTGACTTACTAGGTATGGGTGCTTCAGTTATTGTTAAAGAAGACGACGTCCGCCTTTTTTTTAGGTCCATGGATACATGTTTCAAAACCCAATCCGATTTTATTCCAAAAAGGTTGAACTCATATAAAAATTTGGTGCAAAATTGCAAATACTCTTTAAAATTGGAATGTCTCGAAAGTCACCGTAAAATATTAATACCACATTTGAAGGTTTCTAAGCTTTGAAGAGGTTGTGCACTTTAAGACACGGAGTCATAGCGTAGGGACGTAGAGTTTGAAATTTTAAATGATAAGCAGATGTAAGAGGTCCGCAACGGTTTACAGCAGCTATATCGTGTTGCGGCTCATTTAATGCACCTTGATGAGAACTGCAGACCTACGAGTAGCTGGATTATGACTGTCATCGAGTGTCTAAGTATGAAGATGTAAAGCTGTCAATAGAAGCCTTTAAAGCTGTTTTTGGTAATTTATTCTTATTCAAATAATACGTTGTTAATCACAAGTATTTGATTTTGAACAAAATTGCCTTTGGGTACGTAAAGTGACTTCAAAGCATATCTTAGGAGATACACCGTTTTAAATAACTCTGCAGCAAAATAATGATCATGAATACCGGGCGCGCATTTTCATTATGCGGAAGGATGTGTGTGATGTGCTCTTTGAAAATTGTATTATCGGTGCTTACGACCCACTCTCTGTCACCCTCTCTTTCTCTTATGTGACGCAGACGAAGTTGCGCGGGTCAGCTAGTTATATTATATTAGTATAGATGAAGATGTGACGCAGGTCACATACTGAGCGCCCCAGCGATAGCATCAACCAACATACTGCTGAATGTCCCATGAAGGAGACAGATTTTAGTAAATCAAGAACACAAAAAAATATATGTACTTATATAATTACGTAACTCGAAATGATGATTTTTTATTTGTTGAGTTATAACGTATAAATTAATGTCAAAACGCTGGACTTGGCTTAAAAACCTTTTCCACGCAAGAATCACGTAAATGATAATCGGTCCAGTAGTTTAGGAAATATAAGGCAAAATAAATAGTAAACATGGTGTTAAAATTAAAAATTAATAAAAACATCCCAAATATTTTTTTATTTCAGAAATGACATAAGTCAAAAAAGCACTTCCTTTTTTTCCCGCGTATATCGTGCGTTTAAAAGTTGGTAACACCCTACATCGATTATCGCGAGTTGCGGGATTTCCCCGCAGAAGTCATTTAAAAATTCAGTAATTTAAAAAAATATTTTCATTTTTTTTTTAATTTCTGATTATTCCAGATGCCAGACTATTGAATTTTGTTTAGGAGTTCCCTTATATAAAATGCAATAGTCTTGCATCCAGTTTTCCGGAGGTAATAACAGCATGCTTTTTATTTTTTCAAAATTAATAAAACTGATAAAAAATTACCTAAGAAATTCGATGGGACATGAACGCCTGTCAGTCCTGTCACTATAATTATGGACCATAGAGGCAAAACTTTAGAAAAACTAAAGTAATCATTAGCAGTTGCCTATTTAATAAATCGCCGAAAAATATGCAAATAAATATGCAATTTGAATTGTTTGTAAAAAAAAATGGAATAATTATGATGAATAAATATTTATTTTAATTTTATGCAAAAACCCGTATTTTAACATTTATTTTCTTTTGTGAGAAATCTGTACTCTTCATATGGGCCCCCAGACAAAGTTTTTATACGGGGCCCCGCCAAGGCACGCTACGCCACTTAACTTCAACTGCATCCGTAGTAGCAGGCAACTGAACTCTTACGAAACTACTGAACATTTTCGCACCCTTCTACCTCCTCACACACACTCAGGCTAGGAAGATGATAGTTTTTATTAGCAAAATACAAGTTTGACACAAAGTGGTCACAACAAGTAGGTACAACGACAACGACATTTTTACAAACTGATGCACCTATAGGTACAGGTTGGAATTTTTCAATACCACCTGCCCCCTTATTCACAAACGCTCGGAATGAATTTCGATTCGACAAGACTTCCCGAATCGAAACCGAATCGAAGCGTTGTGAATACGTGGTCTGGAAGGAAAGTACTCTAAATATACTGGAGGTAGCAAATTTTACTCAAAGGAAACATTCCTTTATTTTCAAAAAGAAACAAATCTTTTAGAGTTATTTAGAGTACTTTCCCTCTAGGTGGCATTCAAAAATTCCACCCCGTATAAATCAGTTTGAAAATGTCTTTGTCCTCTGACTACTATGTGTACTTAAATGTGTGTCAAACTTGTATTTTGCCAATAAAAATATCATCTGCCTGGCCTTTTCTCAACGTTGGGGTCGGCTTTCAGTCTTAACAGGATGCAGCCGAAAAGCAGTACATGGAGCTACTGCATGCCTATCTGACCTCCACAACGCAGTACTGGGTAATACGAAACACCTTGGTAAGACCGGTTGTCAAACTTTTTGGGCCACTGACTACCTGTAACGACTGTCAAAGATCTACAAATGGCAACCGGGGCCAACGGTTAACCCGCTTTCCGAGGCACGGAGGAAACTCGGTATGTAATGGCGTCACCGATCGACAGACCAACCTAGGAAAGCACGGCTTAACCAAAGATCGACCCGAGCGGCTGATATTATTGAGCCAGACCATATTATATTCTACCAGAGGTCATCAGTCTTCACTCGACCCAGAACGATGGAGACGAAGAAGAAGAAGACTCGACAATGTGTAGTTTTGACAAACAGTTTTTTGATTTTAAAACATTTATTGCATCCTTATAAAAAAAAATGTAAAAGTATTTAAACAACAACAAAAATATTCACAACAAAGTCTTATGATCTTTATAACAATCACTGCAAAGAGGTTTGTAGTTGTGGCTATAGCTTTCTCCTTCTTAGTGCTTATGAGTAGTTGGCGGGAATTTTATCTTTGCTCCAGTCGATTTCAACAGTCTTGCCTGTGCGGGCGCTCTCTTCAGCTGCGGTCGCAATTTTACTGACGGCGAGGGTCTGGTAGTCGGTCACTTCCATTGGGACTCCACCTGTTATTATAAAAATAAATAAATATTATCCACCAGAAACTAAACCACCAATTACTAACTACCTACTGCAACTATCCACTAATTACTGCAGATTTACACGCAGATAAATGTATGATCTCACTGTTGTATAATATTAATCAATCTACGATAGCACCGATGGCCACATGAAATGGCGAAAAACCATGCGAATCATTTTTTACTAACTTAAATTGAAGGTAAACGTTACGGGACTTGTTTCATTGCCTACCTCTTAAAGTTTCGGATACTTACGGGTTACGACGTCCAAGAAGTGCTCCAATTCATTTTGGTAGCCTTGCTTGAAGCGGGAGGGGAATGAGTAGTAGATGGGGCTTTGTCTGACACCTTCATGACCAAGGATCACCTCGGTTGAATGGTAAGGCCTCTCGTTTTCGACCTTGATCATGCCTAGAAAAATATAAGACATGTTGTTAAAGTAGCACAGCTAAAGACATTGAATTCAGATTATAGAGTAAGGTCTTCAAAGTTGCCTCCTAATGAAGAGGCATTTGTAAGGAGACAAGAATAGAAATTTTAATTAGATACGTATAAATTAATCTTACCTTTGTTTCCAAAAACTTCCAATCTCTGGTCGTATCCGTAGGCCGAGTACCGGCTGTTGTCTCCCAGTACGACGGTTCCGGAGGGGTAAGTTAGAAGGAAGGCGATGGTGTCGAAGTCGTCAATAGCCTTGACTTCAGGGATGAGGGCAGTAGCGGAGGCCTGGACGCGGCAGGGCAGCTCGCCCAGCACCCAGCAAGCCATGTCGAAGTCGTGCACCAGGCAGTCGTGGAAGACACCACCTTAAAAAAAACACATGTCAATTTACCACAAGTCAAGCTAGACAAACTGATTTTACAGCAGACGCAATCGTGAAAAAGAAAGTTTCCTTGAATATGGCTACTGCAATAACATTCCCACTTCTGGGACACTGGCCTCCCCTCTCCTCTCGGCGAGAGAGTTGACCGAGTACGGGTTGGTAGACCGAAGCCACATAGGCAACTAGTTAGTTAGCTACTCGTAAACAAAACTGAAATGATAATTATAATCATTGATAAACTTCGTAGGTTCTATTTTTAATAAATAAAAACATCCCAAACAAAAGACCATCATAACACAATAACAATATTGTTTTGTTTTACTTAATTAAATATTATCAGTAACAGTCAGGGGGCCAGCTCGAACGTAATAAAATAAAAATAATCTTTTGGAGTTATCATTATTTTCGAGTGACGATAATTGATTAGAATTTGTTGAGTAAATAAAACATCTCGATTGATAACTAGGTACTTTCAATTTTTTCCACAGGAATTAAGTACACCTACGTAACGGATTATCACACTTGTATAATATTACGATTTCAAAATGTCTCACCTGATGTTTTCAGGTAATCGATAGAAGGCAGTGGAGAGTCCCTGGCAGTGACTTTCAGGATCTGCACATGGCCGACCTCTCCGTTCCTCACTCGGTTTTTCAGCGCTCTGTAGGAGGGGTCGAAGCGGCGGTTGAATGCGGAGAAGAGAACGCGACCCTTAGCCTTAGCGGCCTCGTAGCATTTCCTGGTCTCCTCAATGTTTTCCGCGATGGGCTTCTCACAGAACACATCTTTGTTGTTGGCAATAGAGTTCACGACGATGTCGTGGTGAGTCCAAGTCGGGGAGCCGATAAACACAACGTTGACTCTATAATTGAGAAAATGTGTTTTCGGTTAGTCCGAAATGATTTTATGTAAAACTCCCTTCAGCTTTTGTGGTTTTGCCCATACTCACTCTTTGTCGTTATAGACGCGCTGCGCTTCTTTAGAAGGTAGCAGAGCAACATCATCGCTGAAGTTCCAGTATTTCTTCAGGTCAGCAAACCTCTCCGTGCGGTCGTCGACGACGTACTTCAGAGTGATGCGAGGGTTGTTGATGATGCTGGACAAGTGGATGGAGCCGGCGCGGCCGAGCCCAAAGATAGCAGCCACCAGCGGCTTGTTTGGTGGCTTGACAGCATGGTTTGTGGTAACGTTGTTTACGTAACTGTGGAAAAAAATGTAAGCCGTAGGTACATAAGTATATTTTGTTCAAGATCCTAATTATTTAGAGATAACACTTCTGGCGAGTTTAAGCAGACTGCCAGTCCATTTAAGCGAAGACGCGCAGTGGGAGATTGCGTATGAAATGACTTAAGAGGCCTGCGGAGCATGCGAATTTCATACAAACGTAATACCAAAATGATTGGATTGTTTGTGATTATGATTGGATTACAGAATATATAGGTTCCCAAACACATATTTTGGATGTACACTGATTTAAACAAAAGTTATGAAAAAATAACTTTTTATAGAAATTTTAAATTCCTCATAATTCTCGTCTTTATATCATTGTCCTTTCAAAATATTTATTTGGAAACATAGATATTCTATGATACAATAGAAATATATACACACTACCTTAAGAGTATGTTTGATTTTCATATTATTTTGGTATTACGTTTGTATGAAAATCGCATGCTCCGCCGGCCCCTTAAGTTTTCCTCTAAATTCACGTCAGTACAGCCAACTCTGTACTTTCCACTCCCGGAAAGAGACTGAAAAAGTCTCGCAAATAGCTAGGAAACCTATACAGTACTTAGACTGCACAATTTTTTAAGAGATATAACGTACGACAGTGTAACTGAGTTTTTAACAAAAGAAAAAATGTAGGATTTAATGTAAGTAACTTATTTACATGCCGAAATTCTAAATTATGGCAAAACTTAGAAGATTATTCTATCCAAGGGTTGTTTCTGTACTAGCCCCAAATGAAAAGTTGCGACTTGAAATCAAGAATTTTCAGGGGTTTTTAACTTACTCTGTGTGGAAGTAGTCCTCTTTCGGATAGGTCTGAGGTAGTTTGTAAGGAGAAGGTCCACCGTACTTTGTAGTTGCCATCGTGATTTATAACTGGAAAATTCAAAATCAGTTTGAAAATAAGTATGATTTAAAAAAAAGGATTAAGGTATATAAAGATGTCGCATCTGCGTTACTACTAACAATAGATTCTTATGGTCTACGGAATGAGAGGTCCTCATTTAAAGTGGTTTCAGACGTCAACACCGACGTGGGACAAATTCAGAAACTCCAAAAAATTGTGTTCGTACTTTTCACTTTGGAGGGGATCAAGCTAAATCTTTCCAAAACTCACTAAGGGGGGAGGAGGGGTTTTGGCAAAAATCACGTAGGTATTTATTTTTCTTGCAGAAAACGGTGTAAAATTGCGTGAAAATTATTTCTAGAAAAAATATGGCCAAATCTTAGAAAATAGTATTTGTCGTATTCGTCCGAACTTCGCAGAGAAGCGAAGTGCTCGATTGTTTAGCTGTATAAGTTATACAGCTACGCGACGTTTGTCCAGTCGCACGTGTTATACAGTATAACACGTGCGACTGGACAAAGCGGCGTAAAGAGCCGAATAACAGCTAGTCTTCAATAAAAGTAATAGAACAAGTTTTTTTTTCTCAATAATCCATAGAAGTTTTGAAGAATCTCACGTAAGATTAGGGGAGATTAGTAATAAACAGCAATTTGTCTCATCCTCAACGAAGCAAGCACAGTCATATTAAAAATTATACCTAGATAGTCTACGATATCGTAATACAAGTTTAAGAGGCCTGCGGAGCATGCGTTTTTCATACAAACGTAATACCAAAATAATTTGTAAATCAAACATATTCTTAAGGAAGTGTGTATTTATTTTCGATTGGATTACAAAATATCTAGGTTGTATATATTATGAATGGACATTGATTTAAGCAAGAGTTATGAGAAAAATAAGTCTTCTATAGAAATTTTAAATTCCTCATATCTCGTCTAAATATCATTGTCCTTTCAACATATATATTTAGGAACCTAGATAATATGTAATCCAATCGAAATAAATACACACTTCCATAAGAATATGTTTGATTTACAAATTATTTTGGTATTACGTTTGTATGAAAAACGCATGCTCCGCCGGCCCCTTAAGGAGCACTAACATGCCATAAAAACTTGGAAATTCGCCACTAAGTCTCAATGGAATGTGTTATGTCAAAATATAAACTAGGTAGATAAATTAAGCAATTTATTTAAGAGGCTTCCGAGATTTTATACCTACTAAAATAAAATTAAAACTTTTTTTTAACTAGGTTTCTGTTTTTCTGTCTAAACTTTACCCGAGGCTAGAAAATAAATAATAATTTTAAACTCACCAGAATAAAATGAAGGAGGAACCGATTGCCACAGCCGTGCTGGTTAGTGTGACACGCGATGTACCGCGAACTTCTTTTATACCTACTTGCATTCGCGATAATATTATAGCTATCGCTAGGTCACCATACCATGGCGCCGAGGGGAGCAATTCTCTATCAAAGTACGCAATGCCTTGTTATTTTGCACTATAAGCATGACTAAGGGGATAAGATAGGCAGGCATCCTGATAACTTTTGAACCGCCCAAACATAGCTGGGTACCTACTAATATATATTAATTATTATCTAATACAATAATTTACACCACTTGATAACGATAAAATGAATGATTATGACAGATCACCCCACCCCATACCGATATTGTTCTAATAAACAAAGCCATAAGCATTTAATCACCAATAAAATTTTATTTATTTATTACTTTGAACGATGTATCTAGGTGGGGTACTACTTGGATATAGGTACCTAGATTATGTACTTAATTGGGATGTAATGACCAACCAGCACCATCAAAACTGCAAGTATAGGTCGAGTGATCACCTTTGATTCCTGGGAATCGTATGAGTGCATGATAGAATCTACAACGAAACTTCCCGTGGGTAGGTGCAACATCCGGTTTCTCTAACCGTCAAATACGTGTCAACTGCTGAGTTAAGCAACCAATCACTTGAGTTTAATTTTGCGATGTAGCGGCCTTTCAAAAAGTACTTATATACACAAAAATAAATAATATATAATATAAATATAGACAAAAAAACTAAATCAATCAAACAAAGGTCACCGACTTCTGAAGCTAAAGTTATTGTTCACTTTTTTGTGTGAAGTCGGTTATATTTTTGCAAAAAAGTTTTTATTTTTCACTTTTTAGTGGTTCATATGTGCTTACCCTTTCACAGCGTAACGGCGTGATTTTTTGTTATGAACTGGTGTAAACAATAGAGCGACATGAGATTTCAGGGATCCCAGTACATTTGCTATCATTTATTGAGGAGTTCCCGTCGCCTATCTTCCGAAGTTCTTCATCAGATCTTAACCAAATTGAAATGGGATCACTCCAAGAATGTACTCTTCCTAAAACTATCCAAATCGCTTCTGGTGTCCCTATAAAATTTAAGGAATTCTATCTATTTCTCCAGGATCCCATTAAATGGAACTTAACACATCTAACTGTCGAAATCTGGGTGTATTGTACACTTCTGCGTACTCCCTCTGAGCAAACAGACGTGATGTTACGTCACTATGTTACATAAACAATAAACAACCAAACCAAAAAAAAGCGATTGCAGCAATTACTGCAGCTTTGCCGTGTATTTTTGAAGAGTTCCATTTATATCTCCGAAGATCAGCGTCAGATCTTAACCAAATTGAATTGGGACACGGAAAGCACCAGATTTCAAATAAAAAAAGAATCATCAAAATCGGTTAACCCAGTCGAAAGTTCAGAGGCAACAAACATTGTCGAAATCTGGGAGTATTGTATACATCTGCGTACCCCCTCAGAGCATACAGGCGTGATGTTACGTCATGATGTAGTATGAACAATGAACCTACAAGCGGTTGCAGCAATTACTGCAGATTTGCCGTCTATTTTTGAAGAGTTCCATTGTATATCTCGGAAGATCAGGATCAGATCTCTAGCAAATTAAAATGGGACCAAACGACAAGCACCAGCTTTCAAATAAAAAAAGAATTATCAAAATCGGTTCACCCAGTCGAAAGTTCTGAGGTAACAAACAAAAAAAAAAAAGGAAGGAAGTCGGTTGAAAATAGGTACCTACAGTCACATGACTAAGTAAATGTTACAGCCTACAGCGCCATCTATGACATAACTAGATAAATAACTAACATCAACATTCTGAATAGCGCTACAAAAACCGCCAACAACTATCCGTCTAATAAAATCTAAAATCTAATAAAAGGATTCCTTTCTTTTCTATGGGGGATGAAGAACTAAATCTATCTATCTATCTATCTTTTCTTCATTACATACTCATAAAGCCACATCATTGGTTCAGTACAGTAGCCTTAAGCCTTAGCCATAGATAGGTACTTGGGTATCTATTCTCAAGATAGCAGTACAAAGTTTAAAATGTTTTTGTCGACCAATAAAACTAGATACTGACCCGTACACAGCCACTTGACCTATTCATATATTTATCAAGATAAATTGAAGGTCATTACATCACACCTTAGCACTGAATAATATACACTAGGGTTGTGAAAACTGAAAAAGAAAACTTGAAATCCGATGAGATGATTACGTGTTTTCGACGATGTCTTCTCGAACTATCTTGAACGTGTCAATTAGAGCATTTTTGCTTAATCTTGCAGATGTTTTCTTCGTCCTTATAGTTACTCAAACTTACACACGCAAATAAAGGAAGGGCCTTTTCTAACACTGCCAGGGGTTACAAGAAGAGGTAAGGTAACTGTATGAACATTCTTTTCATTTGGGTAAGTAAACTTGCGGAGTGTAAAATAACGAATAAATAAGCTAAGTAAGAAATTCTCATTTTATTACTATCTCACACTGAACCTATTTACAGGGTGTAAACAACCTCACGAAGCCGTCAACCAAGCATTCCGTACATCAAACCAGGGGGTGAAACCAGGGGGGTGAAACTTCCATAGATGGTCTTATAACTCAGTTCCTATTTACTACCTCGCTAAAGCTCGGTAGTAAAACTACCTCGTCTATAATGGGTAATTTTAGCCCCTTGTATTACAATGTACTTTTATTAATATTGTGACAGCTGTCAGTTGAAAGCGATTCTCCCTAGGGCTGAAAAGTATTACTTTCAGCCCGCTCCTCAAGCCACTTCAGACCTACTTGCCGAGTATGAGTAATGAAAAACATTTTGTTGATAGATGGATTGAATAGTACGCAAAAATCTTACAATAAAAACTTGTACTTATTTAAAAGAACTTGTCAAAAAGTCTAAACATTCGTCGCAACCCCCAATATGTCCGTACTTAACTAAATGATTGCATGACGGGGAGAACAAGTGCCTTTTGGCTTACACCTTTTTTAATTAAATGTAGGTAAATGATATATTTCATAACGGGTGAAAATAACGGTAGGCAAGTAACATGTCTGTTAATGTTATTTAATCAATCTGTGACTTAACTGAACCGTGTTTACGTAAATGTTTTGTAAACAACACTGATAAAGTTACATAATTATGTGCCTACTGAAATGCTAAAAAAGATTATTGAAACCACTACAAATGATAACAACATGATGATTTTAAACGATGGCACAATATACTGTGACAATGGCCTTAATTATTTAGTGAGGCGGATGAGTCTCGTTGCTGGCTAGACTACCGCGCTAGTCCCGCCTAAGCTGGGTCTATTGATCATGCTTCTGAACACATTGATTTAAATAGAATAAATAGGTAGGTATACCTATGTACATTGCATTATGGCATACCTACTACTCTAACGTAGTTCTGTTATCCTGTTTCTGTATGAATGCACAAAAAGAGCCTAACCTATCCGCTCGCTCTTGTGCTCTCTTTATCTTGAATCTTTTTTAGGGTTCCATTGCCAAGAGTTAAAAACGGAACACTTATAGATTCTTCCTTTCCGTCTGTCTGTCCGTCCAGGAGCGGATTTGATACGTTGGCTGCCCTAGGCCTACGAAAGATTGCCGCCCCCCTATGTGCTGCAACATTAGATGAGCAACACTTTAATAATTGTAATCGCCATACTTACATGTAATTTTGACATATGGACGCTATATGGACACACTTTTTATTTTTTACACGCAAGCGCGTCGGCAACTACTAAAAAAAACCTACCAAGTTTTGCCGCCCTAGGCCCGGGCCTCCACCTCTGCTGTCCATGTCCATGTCACAGCCATTTTACCCTGCGACTGCTGACACCACACAGTTGAAAGAAGAATACCCAGATGTCTTATTAGCAACCGCTACACAAAAATGAAAGTAGGTAGTTTTTCTGTTCAAGTGTAAATTGACTTGAAGTAATGAATGGTCGCTAAGAATATTGTTACCTATTATATTAATTTAATTAGTGATACGGAACCCTTTATGTGCGAATCCGACTCGCACTTGTCTGGTTTTTATAATCTATTATTTATATTTTACTCTATTTATTTTTATTTTATTCTATTATTTCTGGGATAGGTATAATAACAATTCCCTTATCGTGCGATGTTTACCTACCTATTTCTGTATATTACCTCATACTACCAATGTAGACAATTGCTGGTGACCCAAGAAAATAAATCACCTTTTTTTAATTGATTCAGCTTACCCTAAGATATAACCCAGTCAGTTATAAATAGAGTGCGAAGCTATTCTAGCTAATTGAGCTGGAGGTTAATGTATAGCAGGGACAATGAATAGTCTTAGAGTGTAAATATATTTAGGCTGGCTTACCCACGCAACTTCGCCTGCGTCTCATGATAAGAGAGAAAAACTCACAAAACGAATGTATTATCCCCGTTTTTGCAACATTTTTCATTTATGCTCCGCTCCTATTGGTCGTAGCGTGATGTTATAAAGCCTATAACCTTCCTAGATAAATGGACTATACAAAATAAAAAGAATTCCAATTTTCAATTCCAACCAGTAGTTCCTGAGATTAGCGCGTTCAGCCAAACAAACAAGCAAACTCTTCAGTTTTACAATATTAGTATACATATACTATTACTAACTACAAAGTTCAAGAGCCCAATAAAAATAATTTCACCCACAATGGATCCATAGGTATAAATCCTCTTGCCCATACTTTGCCCTCAACTGAAAAGTTCAACAAGAGCTGAATAGGTAGGTACATAATTATTTTATCGAACATCTAGGTGTTACATCAATTGCGGATTAGGTATGAGAGTAGAAGCTAACAGCATCTAGGACTTTGGTCCCTAGTTGTCAAGTGTGTGTTGTGTTTTGTGAATAAATTAAATAAAAGCATGCTCTCAAAACGGTCAATGAAAACATAGTGAGAAAACCGACATGTACTGGAACCAAAAATGCCAAGACATGGTGACATGATCCACCAACCCGCACGTAGTTAAGCTGAGTAGGGCTATCATTTTAAAATTGATTGTAACCACTAAAAAGTGAAAATAATTTAATTAAAAAAATTAAAAAATAAATTTAAGTGAAAATATTTTTTTTGCAAAAACTAAAACCGACTTAAAAAAAAAAAAGTGAAAAATAACTTTAGCTTCTGAAGTCGGTGACCTTTGTTTGATTGATTTAATTTTTTTATCACCGACTTCAGAAGCTAAAGTTATTTTTCACTTTTTCGTTTTTTTTTTGAAGTCGGTTTTAGTTTTTGCAAAAAAGTTTTTATTTTTCACTTTTTAGTGGTTAACATGTGCAAGTGCATAGCCACATACCATTACAATTACAACAAGCCCAAACACGACTAGGATATCAAATCAATATCGAGTTCCGTGACTCTTGGCTTCATCATCAGATCTGATGATAGAATGGTTCTTATCAAACGCAAATGCTTCACTTGTTGTAGGAAATACCAAAATCGCTGTACGTTATCCTATAAAATTTGAAGAGTTCCATCGATTTCGCCATGATTCCATCATCAGATCCCGACTTGGTGACTATGGGACCATTTGGAAAGGATTCCCTTTCCAACAAAAAAAGAATTTTCCAAATCGGTTGGCAAGCGACGGAGTTATGCGCGAACAAACATAAAAAAAAAAATAGAAACATCCGAAGTGAGAACCTCCTCCTTTTTTAGAAGTCGGTTAAAAATCAGAACAGATTGATAGGAGCGTTCCGGCAAGAGTTATGGACTACCATCGCATGCATATGACGAAAAATAATGCGTTTTGTTGTAAGCAGTATGTTCATTTGACACTACTTCGAGATTTTACATTATCGCTAGATATATTACAATATAACGTATTTGACAATTTTACGGTGACATATATATACAGAATAAGTATTCAGTTATACTTTGAATTCTGGGGTTGTGCATAAGCTATATATATATTTTAATTTTGTGTATATTTTTGTGTGAAACAAAGAATAAGAATAGGTAACCATATCTCTACTGTCCCGTTGGTTTCGTAGTCGCAAGCGCGACTATAATTGAGCCTTGAGCCCTGAGTTCGGTTAAAGAGAAGTGTTTGGTTAAACCTGCTTATGCTCTCGTCTAATATTATTTTATTTGACTAACAAGTAATTTTTCAATCATTAGATAACTTTTATCTAAAGAATAAATCAGACTTTTTGGCAGAGTTTCCATACAAAAACTGTGAAAATGTCAAACTTCTAACTTAACTTATGTCGGATAAAAGAAAGTTATTAACTGGCGATTGAACAACCGGGCCTTATACAAACAAAGCTTAGGTCACACAAGTAGGGTTTGACAAAGAGGTCTGTTATAAAGGTTCCTTCCTCGCCTTTTACGTTCCGGGGCCGCGGTATCTCTTTCGAACAGGCCCGCAACCCCGGCAGGGTGAGTAATGTACCTTGAATAAGTTTTGTTGGTAATTTACTTTTGCCACAGAATGTACCCCACACATAACAAAAAATGGACTTATTAGTGCTACGGTTTCTTTTCCTCCCTCCATGGATTTTTTTTTTTTTTTTTTTCTCCTTTATATTTTTTTTTTCCCATCCATTGAAATGCCATCGCAAACGTCACAACTGACAACTTGACAAGTGACAACTTCAATCAAATGCTTCGCTTTGACATTGACAATTTGCCTGCGCCCATGAGTGAGGCGAATACTTAACCTTATTTTTGTAATTAATAAATGTAACTTATACTGAATTAAGGTTCATTCAAATAATATTAAATAACTCTGCCTCACCATGTTACGTAACTGCAGAAAAATACTTTTTAAGAATAATGTTTGTCCTGTTATTATTCATAAAAAGAGTTTCCTATCCAATGAATACAAATGTACAGAAGCTTGGAATAACATGAACAGCTCACCTGTGTTTAAAAAAATAAGCATACATGATTTCTATAATGTACTTGACCAAAATTATGCTTCAAAAGGCGTTATAAGTGCAATAGACGTCGATATGTTTGCAAACGCAATCAAGGACCCAAGCCATCTCGAGGAACTAAAGGACTTACTTCACAAACTCAGGACAACAGCAGAAACAGGCAACATGTTAGAATCAACGCAGCAAGCTACCGTTCGTAATTTCCTTGAGTTTGGTGATGTTAAAGAACTGGTAGAAATGTTAAAAGATCCTCTAAACTTTGGTTTGTTCCTTGATGATTATACTGCAAATATACTTCTGGACAAATTAATAACAATATCGGACTTTGAACTCGCTGCAAGGGTGGCTTCTTTGATAATGCTACAAGAAGAATTCAATAATGAAATAACATGCACTTTGTGCCAGTATGCTTGTTATAAGTACATCTCTAACTACACAGTTGCACCATCAGAGGAGAAAGCAACACCTCCTGCAGACAAAAACAAGAAAGTTGAAGAAATTAAGATAAGGGTGAAATATCTGAGAAATCCTTTCTTTGATGATCATTTTGATATCAAGGATACTCTTACTCTATCTGGCAAAACATTAGCTTGGATTTCAGAAAGAGCCCCCAGCAATTTAAACAATAACTTACAGATTATTGGATGGCTTGTCTACAAAAAGTATGATAAGCTCTCAACCTTCTGTGCTAAAGTTAGTAATGATAAAACATTTAAAATACATAAGGAGGTTTTAGAACTTTTGCAAAAAGAGAATACTAATGCAGAAGCTGAAACAAGAGCAACTTTAGAAAACTGTATTAAAGAGTTGGGAAAATCTGAACAAAATTCAGAAGATATGTCCCTTGAAGAGTCACTGAAAGTTGCCATTGAGAATGCTATCAACAAATCACACAAAAATGATGTTTCACAGCAAAAACAGGTCAGTCATTTGTATCACAGTTATTAAGGAGGCTATGCAATTAAAATTATCAAGTAAACTGGTATTCAGATATGTAATTTTCATAATTTTAATAATGTTAATGTAAAAATTATCAAAAAATATTTTTATAATTTTAAATTTTCGTTTATATTGTTTTCAGCTATTCCAATCATGGGCAAAATTAAGAGATGAGAAACTTGAAGAACAAGCCCATAGACTAGACCGGGCACGCCGCATTCAACTCATACAACAAAAACAATATGAAATGAAGGACCAAGAACAGAAATTATGGTTCTTTGAAAATGAAGATCAAGTTGATCTTCAAATAGAAGAAAAAGAAAAACTTGTGGACAAATCAGTATCAAAGAAAAAAGCAACAAAAACTTCTGATGAGAATTATATTCCACCTGAGATTCGGCCAAAACGAAAATAGAGATGTAGGATACTATTTAGAATAAACAAATAGAATACTTTAATGGTTATTTTATTGAACATTTATACATAGCTGATGCATAAAATTAAATACTTACTTAGTGATTTTGATTTTATGCATCTATTTCAAGAATAATGAACTAATAATTGCAATAAATATAATTACAGGAATATTTATGAACTACTTAACTTCTGACATACACAATATACAGCAGAGCAAAGGGCTAGCTTGGTAGGTACCTAGTACCTACAAAGATATCAATAAAAATAATTTTCGTTACATAATTATAACCTTACTTAATGATTGGATAATATGCCAATTTAAACCTAAATAAGGACTACGTAAAAATCATTTTAGCTCTCTTCCTGTATCTTAGTGAGATCAAGTTGTATTTTCCTCAAAGTATCTTCAGTTCTCTTAGCAGTCTCAGTCTTTATATTTTCTTCTAAATCTACAATATCCCTTGCTAAAGTACCAGTATCGTTAACAAGGGAAACAATGGTGTTGCACTCTGAATGTAGCAAGGCCAACAATTTGTATGCCTTCTTTGCTTGGTCATCTTTCTTTGCATCCTAAAATGTAGAAGAGAAATTAGAATAGGTTTATCACACTCATTATAAATAGCAAATGTTGTGTGTGTATGTGTGTTACTCCATCATACAAAAACTACTGAACGGCATTGGATGGAATTTAGCACACAGATAGGCCTGGATTAGGATACTTTTGATCCCAGTAATATGATTCCGTGGGTCAATTATCAAACTCGACGCGGTCGAAGCCACGGACATAAGCTAGTTTTTTAATATAAATAATAAAATTCTCATTTGACTACTAACCCTGAAGAGAGTTTCATCAGCTATAGAAAAGCACCTATCCAGTTGACCTTCCAATGTGTTTATTTCTTTTTGTAACTGTCTTGTGTCATCTAATATCTTCTTGATCTCCATGTTTTGCTTGTCAACATTGCTTATTATTTCCAAAATGCGTTTTGTATATATTGACCTGTAAAAAGTCAGTGCATGAAATAACTTGATATCGTAAAATAATATCACGCATGTAATCCCCCAATGGCAACGCAGAGGTGTACCTAATGGTACACCCACATTTCGCCAGTTATGTTTAAGTATCATGTACCTGTTACATGCGAGCCAATGGTCATCAACCGGGCGCGAATCCAGACTCCTGTGGCTGCTACTGAGAAATTCCTGATGGAAAAACTCAAAAACACTGTCTGGCCTGGGATATGAACCTAGGCCCTGTAGTATGCTCCTCAGTCGCACTTGCGCCCACTAGATCATAACACTAGGTATTATTATAGAAATACTAGTGACAAACCTTTTATTTCCACCTCTTAACTTTCCATAACTCTCCTTCAATTGGTTTCCTAATATTTCTTTCTTATCATGTTCTTCTTTCAGGGCCTTTGCAGACTCTTTCAAGCTGCTCAAAATCTTCCTACACCTGCTTCTGTCGGACTGTAAATATAACAATCATTATACTTACTATTTAAATCATAAACAAATAACAGGAAAGCTACTATTTATTTTTATTAACATACTTCCATCAAGGTTGTACTATTTGTAATTTTGTCAATTTCAACCATTATGGACAAGTTCCTTGATGTTAATTCTTCACTTTGTCTATGCAGACTATTGATGTTTTCTTGTACTTTTTCTATTAAACCATCTGACACACCATCAGCATCAACATCCGTTATTCCAATACTGTTCAAAATGTTGTGTACATTTCTCAAGTCACCATCAGCCTTTTCAAACGATTTTTGAGCCTGTAATAACAATAGTTATGTGTTATTTATAGCCTTGTTTGGATAATTACTAAATTCTACCAGTAATCGGTACCATGCTTAATTAATCACTGAGATTAATAAGTGGATGTTTGATTGTGGTCCGTTCCTAAATATCCTAGTAATCCTACTAATCCTACTAATATTATAAATGCGAAAGTTTGTGAGGATGGATGTATGTTTGTTAGTCTTTCACGCAAAAACTACTGAACGGATTTGGATGAAATTTTTCACACAGATAGCTTATAACCTGGATTAACACATAGGATACTTTTTGTCCCGATAGTAAAATCCCACGGGACAATTATCAAACTTTACGCGGGCGAAGCCGCTGGCAGAAGCTAGTATTAACATAACTTAACATTGCACCTGTAATCTCACAAGGGTTATGCAGAGGTGTATCTAATAGTACCCTCACATTTGCCAGTTATGTTTGAGTCCCATGTAATAAGGAGTAAGCCTTTTGCCATCAATTGGGCACTATAGTATGGTTGCTACTAAGAAATTCCTGAACAAAAACTCAATAACACTGATCGACCTGAGAATCAATCCCAGGACCTCATATGCCCCATATGCTCCTAAATATGTCACAAGGACTGAAAAAAATTACTGAACCTGAGAAAATTCAACTTCCATGACATTCTTTTCACTCTCAAGTGTATCCAACTTCTGCCTTAAAACAATAGCCATTTCTTTTAATTCTTTGAGGCTTTTATTAGGGTCTTGCTTTATTTCCAGCTCTTCAACAACCATCTGTTGTTCCTGTTCTGTATGGGGCTCTGGTTGTTTAACCGGTAAAACAGATACACTTGTATTGCTCAGTTCCTTTATTTTAAGCAGTTTTTCTATAACTTGTTCGTCACTTAGACTTGCCTGGCTTGCTACAGTAGTTATATCTGAAAAAAAATGGCATAAGTGATCAATAAATTCCTTCCAAAGCAGTTAAACATCAGTCAAAATGTATGTATTTTATCATAGTTTCACCTGGGGTACAAAAATCACCAATTTTATTCGAAATAGGTTTGCAGCATGGTGGAATCCAAATAGTCTTGAGTTCTTCTCCAATTTTATTACTGATATCTTGCTTGAGCAATGACTTTTTGTTCGCAGATGTTAAGCTAGTAGGTGCCTGTTTACCTTCATTTGGTAATCTCTCTATTAAAAACATAAACACTTGTCTCAGCTCACATTCATTATGATATAAGAATGTTTGATAACCTACATCATTTTTGTATCCTAAATCCTGTAATACAATAATTGATAGAATGTTAACCTATTGACTGCCACATCATAAACGCTTGCACATGCCCTCCACGCCAAGCCACAATTTCATCTACTATTTTGTCACATATTTGTATTGTGTGGTGTCCAAAAGGTTAAAAATAATAATTGTAAATATGGGAGCAACAAATGAACTTTTGCCTACCTTACAAATAGATGCAATCTGGGAAGCCACTTCAATTCTATGGGATATACCAGATGGCAAGTTTCTTGTGACCATAACAGATGGATTAATGGTGCTGAGACATGTTGATGCTGATTCAATAATGGTATGGACAGGTAGTTCATTAATGCTTTTGACATCATCATTAATGTTTCTGAAACATTTCATCGTTAGTATAAGTAAACAGAAGGTTTCTTCAAAGTATTCAGTACATACTAGCTAGGTAAATTTTACATACACATTCAACTGACGAAGAAAATGTAAAATAATAGAATCCACTTCTTCCATGCTTACACCAATGCAACTACCAAAGCAAAAAATTAATGCAATTTTAGTTTAATACAGTTAAAAAGTTCTGCTAGGACAAATTCACTCATCAAATTGACTGTTATTGCTTTTTTTACGTTTTGGAAACTTTTGATGATTATTTTATTTGCTAAGTAGAAGCGCCTAATAATGACGTAGGTTGACGTTGACATTGACACTTAGTACAATGCGCACAGAGTATGTAATCACTACGCAATGCGTTTTGTTTTTTCGTACCGGTAGCTGCGTTCTCCACAGTACAAGAAGTAGCACGTCATGGCAACGTAAAAACATCTTTTAGGTGAAAAACAGAGGTAAAAGAAAAACTGTAAAAGGAAATTAAATAATAAATAAAAAAATATCGCTGGACCTTAACACACAGCGCCATCTAGTGCCACACTAAGCAATGCTTGTGTCCTGGACACCAGCTAGTTGATATAGGTACTACATATTATATACTTTTTTGTTTGTAAATACATACTTATTATACATATAAACATCCATGACTCGGAAACAAATATCCATGCTCATCACACAAACATTTGCTCCTACCGGGATTCCAACACTATGAACGTAAGGCAACCTCTCTACCACTACGCCATTCGAATGTATTAAATTGTATAGGTCCCATTCGATCCTTTCGTTTCTTGTTAACGAATACTTACTGGCTTTGAAAGTGTGCTTGACCGCCCTTGCAAATCAAGTATATTCTGTATTCTGCATTGAGATAGAAAATATATGGAGGCGCCGCGATATTCTATACCTACATTTGCTTATGCATATATGGATGAAATACGAAACAGATTGTGAAATATCGTTTTGTTTCGTTTTATCTAATGTGGTAATCGTATTTGTTGAAAGAGACAACAATATTTCTGTTGTTGCTCTTATTGGCAACATTTTGTTGTGACGTAGTGACAATCGTAGGTAAGTGCCATATTCGCCATATTATGCGTCAGGTTCGTGGTAGTTCTGCTGTCAAATGAGTGTTTACTTTTACATTTTTTGAGATTTGTGAGAAAATTACGAGGAGTTTAGTTTTAAAATTGCACGTATATAGTGAAAAACAGTCATTCAACATGCCTTTGTGTTGCATTATGAAGTGTGGTACAAGAAAGACGGAAAATCAACCTCAATTGTCTTTGCACAGGTTAGGAGCCGGTTTTCATGCAATATTACACATAGTAATACACTGTCAATGAAAAAATGCTATGCGATCATACATTTATGGCTGTAGTGTTCATATTTGGGCTTATTTCCGACCAACAGACCTTTCTTTTAATTTCATAATTTCATTAGTTTGTTTACATTATACGTCATGGTGGAATAGTGTTGACCGTTGCCGTAATATTTTACGATACTGATTTATTTATTTATTATTTATTTATTTATTTATTAATTTATGGCTCTCCAACAACTTATTCACTAATACACATACAATAAACACAGTAGAATTTGCAAAATTATATTAACCTTAGCAGTTCACTATACAAACTAATTACAAAATGAAATTACAAACTAAATTAAATTAAATTATTTACATAAAGTCAAGAGGTGGACTTCAATAATTACGCTTCTTCTAGTGTGATAGATATTCTGATAAAGACAAAAAAATATGAAAACTCACTTCGAACAAAAACTTCGAAACCAGAGTTGTATTATCTGTACATTTTTAAATTTATGTGAATTGCATGATTTAAAGACTTTTTTTCATGCGGACTCTGATCCCGAGCATAATAGTAACCACAACTTACTCCTAATTAAATCGATAATTGATATCTTCCTAGATACAAGGTACAAATATCACGGTAAGAGATCAGTAAAAGTGTCACAGAGACAGTTTTTGAACAAAATAATATTTTTAATTTAACAGATGAAAAGTAGAGTAAGAATAGAGTCCCTCAGGCGAAGTACGTTGAATACCTCGCTCAGGATTATAGTATAGCGCCCTTGAAGTAAGAATATTATTTTTCACCCTTGTCAAACAATCTACTATTTTAAATTCTGTGCAGAAAAAGCACTTATTAACTGTCAGATATCAGAAGGACTTACTTACTCATTTTTCAGTTACAACAGACTGTAAGAATATAACTAGATTCAAACGTGAAATAGTAATAGTAGTAATATTAGATAGTGTTATTATCGATACTTGTTATGGTATGGTTGTAGTAACCTTTATTCCGTGACTGGCACAACCCTAGCATTGGCAGCCATTTTGTGAGAAATTTTGTGTTGTAGGTATGCACCTTTTTTTGTAGGTATTTCCAGTCCATACTATTTATATGTCTATGGTATTCTGTGATCTTTCTGACATTGATTAGCTGTCATTTGATTTTGACACAAGGAATAATATTGTCGCACTGGGCGAATTTTGGTTATATAATTGAGCGTAGAGTGCGAAATAATTAAGCAAAAATGGGAAAGCATTTCGGAGAGCTGGCTAAAATCCGAGGATTGATTACATACAAGTTATCACCACATGAACAACGTGCTTACGCTGGAGCTGTTTCCAATGGCATACCCAACATTTTCCGTAGATTCCGCGAGAGCGTGTTAAAGTGGGCCCCCCGTAAGTAAAAAAGTCTATATTTAATAAAAATATTATGTTAATACAATTTATATCCTCCGCTCATAGGCCAACCAGTACTGCACATACCTACCTACTTATGCAATATGGTTGAGAAGTATTGATCTGCTTGAAAATTTCCTTGTACACTTATTTTCTTGACACCAAGAAAACTCATTGTTTGTTCAAAAATCAGTCAGTGATTCTCTTGGTCCCATAAATGTGTCACAAGACTGCTCTGACCTTAAAGATGGTAAGGAGGAATAGGAACAGTTTCTGCCCATCATCCTGACTGCAGTGAATCCATGTCCTGCATGTAAATAGAGATCAAACCATTTAATACTAAAAAATCTAATTTGTAGCTAATTTGTACTTTCATTTTATTTGTGGGATTATGGAGGTCAGGTAGGCAGTTACTCCATATCAAAAACTAGTATTCCGCTTTGTCTGGTTAGACTGGAAGGTGACCCTGACAGAGCTCAGAAAAGGCTAGGCAAATAGGTAATAACTACCATGTTATTGCTTTCTTTAAGATGATAGTGTCCTAATGTCAAAAAAAAAAAACAAATAATTACGGAAGATATCCCATCATAAGTGACAATATAAGTTTAGTTTTAACCGTAAAAGCTTAAAACAGTGTATAAAAAAATAACCTTTTCTTAAAGTTTCCTTTAAGATTCTGTATCATGTATTGCGTTTATATTGTTCCAGCTTTCATCATTGGTTACATCGTTTATGAAGGTGTAGAACGGGAACACACGCGTCTTGGACGCAAGAATCCTGCTGATTTTGAAAATGATCAATAAATAAGTGTAACAAGTAATCAATTCTATTTATGTTTTAGATGTTTAATTAAATCCACTCTGCTGAAAAATTATTATTATTTTATTATCACCTTGAATTTCCTGTTTTTGATCCAACTTGAACCGCTAATGGCTCATTTACATTAGGTCGGTTTGAGGTCGGTCACTGAAGGCGGCGGCCGCATTCGGTTTAACTGAAACGCTCACCTAAATTGAGTTGTTTACATTGGTCGGTTAACCGAATTCGGCGACTTGATTGATGCGGCGATTGTATATTGAACAGTCAGGTTGACAACGGGCTCGACCGAATACGGCCAAACCGAATACGGCCAAACGAATACCTGTTTATATTAGTCGGTGACCGAATACGGCCTGCAGCCGAATACGGTCTAACCGACTTAATGTAAATGCGCCATAACTTAGCATAGTGATTGGTTAAAGATTTCATAAGTAGGTTCGGTTGAACAAGCTATTTGGTTAACAGTTCAACCCACAAATTACATTGTAAAAATTAAATGTAAACCAAATAGCTTGCTCGACCATAACTACTGTCCAATAGATCCAAGAATCCGAATGTGGTATATGTGGCAGGTAGAGTTGTTTACATAATGCTTTGAAATGGTAAACTTTTTAAAGCATTTCAATGGTTTGTTTTTATTATATGATTTGATTGGAGCCCAGCTAACCATGGTAGTAGTAACACAACTGCTGTTGGTAATAAGGTGATAAGAGTTTTCGTTAAATTGAGCGTCTATAATGTAAAGTTGCTCACAAAAATCTACAAAGAATCATGTCTATTATTGACCTGAAAATTTTCTAACGCGTCTAGTGATGTAAAATATCTTAAAAAAAAGGTTTTTTTTTGCTTATTTCGTATCGTTTAATTGAATTTTCAAATGAGGCCAGGAAAAATAGCATTTTTATTATTGTATCATTCTCAATAGACTAAGAAGAAACGAAACGAACAAGTTTTCTATTGTTCCAGTGAAACGGAACGTTTTTTGTACACGTTCCGTTTCACATAATGCGAAAAACTTATTCGTTTGTCATGTGGTTAATAAATGTTTAAAATAACCAAGTGGTATTTTTTACTTCACTTATTAATATATGGCTACTTACGATTTTTTATGATTTTATATTATGGTTTGGAAAGAAAAATAAGTGTAACGATAACGCCGGTCGCGTAAAACGAACTTCTTTAGCCGCAAGCGCAACGAGTGAATGACAGGCTGTCCTTTGTTTGACGTTTTGCAGTCGTTCGTTTGCTCTTGCTACGTATTGTACTGTGCGATTTTGGATTTTCTGATACCCTTACAACTTTTGCTTTTTCTACGGACTTCGATATCTACTACTCACGATTACTTTGGCTTTGTTACACGGATACCGATTTAGTGCTTTTTGATTGGGATCTACACGTTATCGATTTTGTTGGAAAGCACTATGGAGCCTTCTACGAGATTGCTTTGTATAAACTGCAACATATGTGTTAATACGCTTCGTCGTTATCGGGCCCTTCAGCTTGATAGTAGAGTCATCTCGCTAATTAGCACTTCGATATCTCCAGTAATCGTAAGTATATAACGTAGTAAATAACGATTTAGTATTTGTAAAAATACAATTATTTTGTGGGCTTTCAAATCTCATAATCGATTGTTTTTCAGGTAACAGAAGAAGATTACATTTGTGAAGCGTGTTTTGATATATCCATGCAGACTATAAATGCTCAGATTCATGGAAACAATGAGTGTGATCCATCTGCTGGTTCATCTCGCCGTGGTCATACTCAAGTATGCCTAGTTTGTGGTCGATCATTGCTCAATCGTCAAAGTGACCACATACTCAAAGAAAACCCATCAAGCCTCACACTAAGGATGATCAACTTAATTCGAACTACTGTAGCACCTCGTCAGGTTTGTATATGAGTATTCAAACTCATTTTAAATTGCATGCAATTTTCTCTTTAAATATCTTCTAATCCATGCCATTACTAGGTATGTCACTGCATTTTATTACAAATATGTTGTTTTTTGTTGACAGATATCACAATCTGATCGTGTATGTCATGCCTGTTGGTTGCGATTTAAAAGACAAGCTCTTTCAATTCAGCAACAGGATGAGAGAAGAGGCTTAGACGGTGATGAGACTCTTCAAGGCGAAGTAACTGGACAAGAAGTGGAACAGTCTGTTGATCCAGTCCATGTTCCGGAAATACAACCTCCGCTGCTCCTTGCAAGTACAGATGAAAGGGAATCATCTGTAGAATCAGGCCCAACTCCAGAGGTTCATTCGCCTCAAACCCAACCAGGGAGAAATCAACAATCAAGTAACATAACATTACATAATTATAAACGTGCTCCCAATACTGCATCTCATTGTGCATTTTATGGGTGTGAGAATCAAAATCTGCATACTGTATCAGATGCACTGCGGGCTACCATTTTATCAAATTACAATTTTTATATTCCCAAACTGGCTAGAGTATGCACGGAACATTTACATGGTAACAGTTGGGATTCCCTTTATGCCAGTGAAAACAGCATGAGCGATTTTACTGTTGAACAAGTAGAGCACGTTTTTTCGTTTGTTCAAAAACACAATCATTTTCTTGATTTTTCGAGCATAGAATCAGTACAAGATATTGATGACCATTTATTTGGGTTTTGGATGGGCTTAACAAAAGCGAATTTTCTTAGTTTATTAGAAGAACTTCCCCGACTGTTGGAAAAACACAGGGGTATATTAGGTCTAGCTGCTGTCTTGATAAAGATGCGGACAGGTGATTCAGACTTAAGAATATCCATATTATTAGAAGTTCCTCGCACTACGTTAGAGAGGTTAATGCAAACAGCACGAGAAATACTGTTACAAGATTTTGTTCCATGTAATCTTGGAATAAACCACTTGTCGAGAGAACAATTAATAGGACACAATCTCATGATCCCAAATGGAATTTATAATGAAAATAATGAACAATGTATTGTGATGTGTGATGGAACATACATTTTTTTAAATAAAAGTAGCAATTACATGTTTCAAAAAGATACATATTCATTACACAAATACAGAAATCTGTTAAACCCATTTTTAATAGTAGCCTGTGATGGTTACATTGTAGATTGTTTTGGCCCGTATAAGGCTACCACATCTGATGCAGAAATAATGTCTTCTTTGTTTGGCAATGAAAATTCCCCACTGAGACAGTACTTTCAAGATAATGACATATTTATTTTAGACAGGGGATTCAGAGACAGCATCAGCTTATTAGAGCATTGTAATTATAAGGCCAGAGTCACTTTTGGAAGGCGAACACCAGTTAACCACCACCCAAGCAAATAGAAGTAGATGTGTAACTATATGCAGATGGGTGGTGGAGGTTGTAAATGGATATTTTAAAAGAGATTTTAGATTACTAAGGTTTGAACATTTTAATAAAACGGTACCAAATATGATGGCTTATTTCCAAATTGCTGCAAGTATAATAAATAAGTTTGGTGTTCGCCTTCGCAATAGAGCTGATGCTGCTCAAATACTTCAAATAATAAATGAAAGGATGCCCTTGGAAAATAACTTATCTAATATAGTTACAGAATATAATTTAAACCGCCGGGCATCCTTTTTTCAAAGCATTACAGCTGATAATACTAATATTGAGTTTCCCCGTCTAGAATTCAGTGAATTAATATTATTCGCCTTGGGAACGTACCAAATTCGTCAAGCACGTTCATATTATGGTGAGCATGTACGTTTCCATGGCGGATACAGAATAGAAGTTTGTCGAGACACTAATCGAATACCCGAGTTGGTCAGTGGGGAAAATTCACTTATAAAAGGTAAAATAAAATCAAGACATATATCAAGACGTCAGTACTATATATACATTTTGATTGCAAATGGTATTAATGGACGAGAAGGCATTATTGAGTATTGCTGTAACTGCATTGTTGGACGTCGCACTGTAGGTTGTTGTGCACATGTTATGACGTTGGTGTGGTACTTGGGTTGGGCCAGGCATGAAACCAATATTGTGGCTCCAGCGGCATTTTTAGATGATGTAGTTGTAAGAGAAGACATTGAATAAATAATAATAAATTAAATCCTGTTTTTTATTTAATTTCCCTGTCTTTGCCAAAAACATGTAGGTAGGAAGGCAGCTCTTTTCGTTATCTATGAGGATCCAGATGATGATGGTAATAGCTCAAACTCAACTTCACCTCTCTTGCAGCATGAGGCTGTGAATTCAAATCCTGGCCAATGTGTCTTTTTCAATGCGTAGGTACTGACTTTGTAAGTTGATCTTGGACATCAATGAAGGAAAACAACGTGAAGATACCTGGGCTTATGCTGGGGTTATATAATAATCAATGAAAGTCAGAACTCGCCAACTCATTAAATAAATAGTATTTAAAACTCAGCATCGGCGGGATATTAGAAGAATTTAACTGCTGTTTGATCTGATTTGGTGATGACTGATTTATTTCTTAGTGATTGTTACTTGCAGCGATAACAAAGCAATTTGATTTTAATTATCGTATAGTTTTTGAGGTTATAACAGCTGTCAAACCTATCCGACAGCTGTTATAACCTCAAAAACTTATTTACTTAATAACTTTTTTCCCTGGCCTTTAAATGAAAAGATGTTAAGTTATTGAGTTATTATAAACAATAATTGTTTAAATGCTACGCTATTTGTAGATAGACGCGCCCTATAAAAAAAATCGAGTGACAGGTCAATCAATGTATGGACAGTGGGCATGATTCTTTTTTGAAATCACATGGTTGGACTATCAGAAAGTCTATTTATACAGGGTGTCCCAAAACTCAACGTCAAGCCGAAACGGGGTGACAGGATTGATCATAACCATCACGAGAAAAATCTGAAAAAAAATCTATCCCATGCAGTTTAAAAATTATGGGCATTTTAAGAAAAACCTATAAATTTGATCAAACCATCACGAGAAAAATCTGAAAAAAAATCTATCCCATGCAGTTTAAAAATTATGGGCATTTTAAGAAAAACCTAGAAATTTGATCAAACTGTACCATTTTTCGGTTATTGTGGTTATTCTTTTTTATTTTTGTTCATTTGAACTTTGGAAACGTAATCCTAAATAACATTTCTAGAATCCCAATAAAAAATAATGACACAATTGCCTCAAGTTTCCGAGAATTGAGACTATTTGTTAAACTACGAATTTAAAATTTTCAAGATTCGTCGACTTTGACAGGCCCTCCTATAAAAAAAATGTACTAGAGTGCCTTGGCAAGTGGCATTAAAAGTTGGCGCATTTAATCAAAATTCTAAAATGGTACAATACTTGTTAGTTCCATACAATAGAAAAGAGTAAAAAAATTAAAACCTCAAGTAACCCGTTTTTTGCTATCTCATTTTACTCAGTTAAAATGTTTTTAATTCACACAAGCTCTAGGTAGGTTCTTAATTTTAAGACAAAATGATGAGAGAGATGGATAATGGGTATGTTCGCCATGAGTGAGCGAGACAGATAGTGACGCCACTTTTACCAAAGTGAAAAAAAGTTAGTAAAATTAGTAAAATAATTAGGTTTGTTGGAATAAAAGTCAGATGATAGAGAAATAACGTTTTTTATTACAATAAATGTTCAAATTGTTTACCATCAGCCTCAATACAAGCCCTACATCTTCTTAAAAAAGATCTACTTATTAGTCGGGCATATCTTCGAGAGTTGATCGCCTCAGCTGCTTGAGAAATGCGTTCACGCAGGTCGGCTACGTTCTCAATGGGCTTTGAGTAAACTTTTTCTTTGAGAACTCCCCAATAGAAAAAATCCAGGGGATTTAAATCTGGTGAACGGGCGGGCCACGAGATAGTGCCCGAACGTCCAATCCACCTTCCCGGATATTCCTGGTCAAGGAAATCTCTTACTTGCACTGCGAAATGCGCTGGGCAGCCATCTTGTTGAAACCACATGTCGCGAAGATCTGCTAGTGGTACGTCCTCTAACAGGGTTGGTAAATCTTCTCTTAAAAAATGTAGGTAATTAGTTCCATTCAAGTTCAATAGGCCCAATAATTTTACCGTTTAAAATTCCGGTCCACAGGTTTACTTTAAAACGATACTGGGATTTATCTTCTCGCATTAAATGTGGATTCTCCACATGCCACTCGTGATAATTGTGCAAGTTCATGTAACCATCTTTTTTAAATGTCGATTCATCTGACCAGAGAATTTTTTGGATGAATTGGGGATTCTCATTATGCCTCTGTAGCATTGTTCTACAAAAAGAAATCCTTTCCTGATAATCTCGAGGTAGAAGACTTTGAACTCGTTGTACGTAGGGTTACCATTTAGAAATTTGAAAAGTCCTGACTAAAAGCCTGGCATTTCAATAAAAGTCCGGACATTTTAGTCACAAAATCCAAATATTACCCACTAACTTACAGTGGTATGGTAGGCACGATAGCAGACGCTCGCGAGGGGTGGGAGGGTGCGGGGAGCGCCCGCCACGCGCGGCCCGTTGTCCCGTTGCCCGTCAGTTTGATTATTTTACGTTAAATTATTTTGTTTTAAAGAAAATATTTTATGTTTGGAGTAGTTGATTGTTTTTCATATTAATTGCAATAGTTTAAAGAAGATTTATATTTTGATTTTTGATTGATAGTTTGAAGTTATTAACTAATAAAGACTTATTTGGTATTACTTCTACAAGTTTTATTATTCGTATTCCATCTAAGCCAGAAAATCCGGACAAATTAAAGAGCCGGACAAAGTCTGGACAATTGTCTAGAAGTCCGGACATGTCCGGACAAATCCGGACGGATGGTATCCCTAGTTGTACGTGAAACGGATGCATTTCGGCTCTTTGTAAAATACGATGAGCAGTGCTTTTCGGTATTCCCGTTCTTTCTTCAATTCCACGTACGGAAATACTTCGGTCACGTGCGACCTCTTGCAATACTTCTTCCTGGAAAGGAAACACAGGTCTACCTCCAGCCTGTATTTGATTCGGGAAATGGCCGCCCTCTGTGAGTGAACGGTGCACATTAACAAAACTCAAACTCAAACTCAAACTCAAATCATTTATTTCAACTAGACCATTACGGCACTTTTGAATGTCAAAAAATTGAAAGAAAAATCAAAGCTACAGTCACAGACACAAGGCATAATAACTTGCGAAAGTACTGTAGTTGCCCATTCCCTAGCGTAGATCTCTATGGAGAAGAACGGGCAAGAAACTCCATGGACACTCTTTTCAATCAAAAATGTTGTTACAAAATCTTGGTTACATCTTTCATGTTGAGATTATAGATATATGTGAGAACGATGTAGAAAGACGTGCACAATAAGAGCGTCCAGAGTAAAACAATAAATCAACAATTTAAAATAAAGCAATTCAAATGATCCATGGCAGCTAAGAGATGACCAGTCCCGACTGACAGCGCCCGTTCACGAACATGACGCATGGATCAGCGCCATTCAATTCAACCATATTGAAGGGAACTAAATGACCCGACCCACCCGCCACCATCAGCAAGACATTTAAGCGAGCATGACATTCTCTCAGCCACCAAGGCATATTCAAGTCAATGAAAGATAACTAAATGCAAATGGAAGCTTTACAGTACATGGTACTCACACATGTGCTATGCAATTATACAATACTAAGAGATGGACTCTATACAATGCAAGAATACTTTTACAATCTTCTGCAGCTACCACAATAGTTGTCCAATAAGGTTGCACCTATGGTTGCGGAGCAGGACCAGCATTTAGCCAAGCATTTTTATCCTCAATGTAATCCCCCAGCTTATAATATGCTTGCCTACATAGTGTGCGTTTTACACAAGATTTAAATTTCGTCTCATTCAGTTGTAGAATGTGGGGAGGTATTTTATTATAACATTTTAAACAGTACCCCATGAAAGATGAATCCACTTTAGCAAGCCTGAAACCTGGCTGAACTAGTTGGTCCCTATTTCTAGTAATATAGTGGTGTCTGTCACCTCTTTTACTGAATAAATGCAGATTTTTCCTAACGTACATAATGTTTTCATAGATGTATTGACAAGGTACTGTCATGATATTAATTTCCTTAAACAGTTCTTTTAGAGAATCGCGTCTACGTAATTCATATATGGCTCTGATGGCTCTTTTCTGCAGAATAAAAATAGACTCGATGTCTGCAGCCCGTCCCCATAGTAAAATACCGTATGACATAATACTATGAAAATAACTAAAATAGACTATTCTCGCCGTATCAACATCAGTATATTGACGGATTTTTCTAACAGCATACGCTGCTGAGCTCAGTCGGCCTGCAAGAGATGTTAAATGAGGACCCCATTGTAGCCTGTGGTCGAGCGTAATTCCCAAGAAAACCGTTTTATTGACAAATTCAAGTTTCTCTTGATTCAATACTATGTCACAATCACTACTTTTGACATTTGGTAAAGCAAATCTTATGCACTTAGTTTTTTTCCCATTTAGTACTAAATTATTAGCGGTAAACCAGTTATGAACCTGCAGTAGGGCGCTATTTACGTCGTCAAGATTTGTGGCACGTCTGTTTATCCTAAATATTAAAGAAGTATCATCAGCAAACAACACCATTTGCGGATGGTTGTTAAATAAATGGGGTAGGTCATTAATGTATACTAAAAAGAGGAAGGGACCCAATATCGAACCTTGTGGTACACCCATTTTTACTTTTAAACCCATCGAATTTACACCCTTTACTTGTACATGCTGCTGTCTATCATTAAGATATGAATTTACTAAACTAAGCGCAAGTTTACCTAAACCGTAATGCTCAAGCTTCAAAATCAGGGTTTCGTGATTTACGCAATCAAATGCCTTCGAGAGGTCACAGAAGATTCCTATGGCATCTTGTGCCTCTTCCCACGCAGTAAAAATGTTTTTTAATAAAGTGACACCGGCGTCAGTCGTACAACGTCCTTTGGTGAAACCATACTGATGTTCGTGTAAGATTTTATTGGTGTTAAAATGGTTAAGCATCTGATTGAGCATTATCTTTTCAAACACCTTGCTAAAAACCGGCAACACGGATACGGGCCTATAATTGTTGGTGTCTTTAGTGTCCCCGGATTTAAAAAGTGGTATTACCTTACTGAATTTCATTAGATCCGGGAAGACCCCTTGATCCACGCACAAATTAAATATTGAGGCTAAATACGGCGCTACAGTCTCAACAATTGAGGTACAAGCTTTGATAGACATACCCCATAGATCTTCGGTTAATTTGATCTTGATTTGCTTAAAAGCTTTTATTATTGTCATGGGGTTTACATGATGAAATTTAAATTCATTTGAACAGGCTGAAACGTTCGCCTTCAATAAATCCATAGAGAGCAAGGGAGAGGAATTTAAGGTTTCAGTAGTTTTAAGTGGGATACTGGTAAAGAAATTTACAAATTCTTGAGCGATTTCATTATTAGAGCTCACGAGACCATGTGAGGTCTCTAGTGTTATGTCATTACTTGGTTTTTTAGATCTATTAGTCTCACTGTTGATAATTTTCCAAACCGTCTTGATTTTGTTATCGGCTGATTTTATTTTATTGCTAATGAAAAGAGACTTGGCTATCTTGCAAGAGTTTTTAAAAATTTTCGAGTAAGTAGCCACATATTTACTAAAAGTTTCTGTGTTGATATAAGGCTTAAGGCCGTACAGCTCAAACAATCGTTCCCTACTTTTCCTAATACCCTGTGTTGCCCAGTCACTGAAAATAAACTTTGGGCCAATAGTCTTAGTTTTCTGTTTTAAAGTATTATTGAACTCGGTGTGCACTACCGAAAAGAATTCTTCATACAATTCATTTACGTTGTTTCCAATATGGCCTGGTATATTTAACTTGCTAATTAAATTATTATTAAACTTTTCTAAATTGCTGGGTGTTATTTGTCTAGTTTGAATCTGGATTCTTTGTAAATGTTTATTATACGCGAAAGCAACAGTCTGTCCGCTGTGATCTGAAGGAAGGTAATTTACGATGGATTTATCCAAGTAGTCGCAGCCACAAAAAACATTATCAATACATGTAGCAGTATTTGTAGTAATTCGGGTTGGTTCTGAAAAAACATTTGACAAATTAAATGATTTAAAGAGATTTAAAAATCTACTGCTGTTTACATTATTCTCTAAAATATTGATATTAAAGTCACCACAGATAATTATTAGTTTACTACCAGTTACAAGTTTTGCCAAAGTATCTTCCATTACTGACTCAAAGATAGAGTAATTCAGGTAATTAGGGGGTCTGTAAACGCACACTATGACATACTTATCTAGCTCAACACAAGACAATTCTATGCTATGTTCAACCGAAAGATCGACAATATCATTACGAGGCTTAAATTTAACACAATTTTTAACTAAGATTAATGAACCCCCACGCATCTTAGACTTCCGGTTAAAGCAGCTGCCCACACTATAATTCTCGTAATTAAATTGCATTTCGTAATCCTTCATCCAATGTTCAGATAGACAGATAATATCAAATTTGGTTTTTTCTAAAAATAGTTCGATTTCTAATTGTTTGGAAGAAAAACCCTGAATATTCTGATGAAATAATGTAAAGGAATTCTGCTTAACCCCTTTTTGACAATTAATTAACTGAGAGCTAGAAGATACCTTAGAGTTGACAAGTTTGCCTAAATTATCATTCGTACCTTCCATTGTCTTACTGACTAGTTTAAATCTAAGCTAAAATGTGTATAATTACAATTAGTATAATTACTAATTTCCGTGGAACTATTTACAAAAGACTGCGACATACCACATATGTCTGAGTTTAAATTAAAAGCTAATAGCCGAGCTATTTGACGTCTAAAACTAATAGGCAGGTACGCATTATTCCTCGTTGACTTCAGTTTCTGGACGAAACTGTTAGTGTCGAAAAACGTCAACTTGTCACAATAGTGACTTACTACCCTGCGTTCCGAATTGCGATAAAAGTGATAATATCGCGAATCCGACCAACGCGCAATGTCACAATTATTACTCAGTAGCCTCATATTTTGTGACTACTAAATTCGGTCGGATTCGCGATATTATCACTTTTTTTGCAATTCGGAACACAGGGTAGTAAACACATGTGATTGTTAAGACTATGAATATAATGATTTTGCCTGCTTGACAACTTTTCAAAATATGGAAAGGCACACAAAATGATTTTCTTACAATTTAGTTTCAACAGTTGAGTGACATTGTCAGTGATTTCATCAATTTTTACGTTCAAACTATTACCAACAAATATAGTTACAATATCATTAGGATCGAATTCCTTCCGAATTATGGATGCCATTATCTGGTTGTATGAAGCCTGAGGTGTACAATAATTTTGAGTAGAATGACTCAGATTATTACTAACTAATTTTCCCAAGCCTTTCCCTAAACTATCAGAAAACATAATAAAGCAACCACAATGTGTACTACAACAAGGGGGAGAACTACATTCGGTTTGTCCTACCACTGATGAACCTTGGTCAATGTGTGGTGAATCTAGAATGGGGATACAACCCGGAACACTGCCCAACCGGGTCGAGTCCTCTGTTACCTCAGGCAAGAAAGTGTCCGGGCTGGATTCCCTTTGTGATGTACATTGGGTGTTATTGAAGGTCATCATGTCTTCACTGTCTGCATTACTATTATCCTTATTGACTAATTCGTTTGTAGCTAGGATATGTTCCTTTATTTGTTTTTGCGATTTCACATACATGGAATAACATGATTGAAGTTGATGCTCTAATGTTTGAATCTCAGACTGTAAGTTTTGAGTATCTATTTCATAAAAATGTTTACTATCCTCTAATTTAATTTGATAGTTGTTTAACTTTTTAATGAGAAAAACACGTTCTTTTCTTATTTTATTGATGTTAGAACTATGTTTTTGTTGTTTTTTAAATTTACTGCATTTCTTTATTATTCTATTAAGTTTAGCATATTTTTTAATTTTATTTTGGCTAACTTTATAACTGCTACAATTATATTTCAGAATAGAATCTTCAGTAAGATCTATTGTTGTTAAAGAATGTGGGTTGCAATTGGAATTTAATAATTGATTATATAGATGATCTGTTTCCCTAATCTGAGTACATTCTCTTTGTTTCTGAAACTCAATTATTTGTTTATTGGCATGAAGCAGTTCATCTTCTAAGTCCCTAACCTTACATAAAGCCGTTTCATAATAATTACTGCAGTCGTTGAAACCATCTGTGACCACCCGCAGTTTGTCCCGTTCATCGACAACCTCCATGTACTGTTGGTGCAGGTCAACGAGTTCCCGTTTCAAGCTAGTGTTTTTGTGAACGACTTTCTCGATTTCAACCTCATGTTCCTCTCTATCCAATAACAGCTGCTGACATTTGCTGTTTGATTCCTTAAGTTCATCAAGGGCCGTTCTCAACTTAGCTTGCAACTCCTGGGTAGTAGCCTTACGGGTCATCACAGGCATGGTTTCAGGGAATAGAACTGAAAGTAGAAGTACAAAGAATGGTGAGAACTAATTGGATGTACAAAATTAGAAAAGCTAGAAATGAAAGGAGAAAATGAGAATAGACTGGAATATGTGATAAATAAACTGGTAACTGAGGTAGGCTTATGTGTCTTACAAAAATATTTCAATAAGATGATTTAAATTAAGTTGAAATTACACTTATTTATGTCTTTTACTTTTTCATAAAGTGGGTAGGACTCTTGAAATAAAATTACTGGACCTGACTAAAAACTGCTAAAAATTTATAAAGAATAATCAATGTTCTCTATTGTTTTGTACTTAGTTGATTAAATAGATAGATGGTTACTATATTAACTTATTACAAACTACACAACTACTTATTTAACAAGTGATACCTGACACTGAACCTAAGTTCAACAAAAAAAAAAAAAAAAAGTGCCAGATTGATCAGAATAATGATTTTAGTGTTCCATGAAAGCTATTAATAAACTAATGTGAGCTATTTATACAATAAAAGGAAACAAAAATACTCCCCAGATTTATCCACCGGAACAACAGCTGATTGTGATATAGGTTACCGGTTGAGGTGGGCAACCAAACACTATGTTTTATGGCGTATTTTTCCGTGAAAACAGTAATCCTGGGTATTTATACACTTAGTAGTATTTTAATTACAATAATACATGTTTTTAACACTTAAAAATTAATTAAAACTAATTTTAAATTACGGAGCGAAATTTTGACATGTCACTCAACCAGTGTTGCCCTACCAAACACGCGGTGATCCGGGTAGCGCTCTAAATTTGGATATCTTTCACGATAAAGTCTAGCGGCAGCACTTGCGTTGCATCTGCATTCCCCATAAATGAGGTGCATGTTCGCATATTCTTGTGAAGTGTAGCGCGTAGGCATGGTAGATAAAAAGGATGCCAACACAAAAGTCCAGAGAGAAGCCAAAGTTGCCGGTATGTTATCAACAAGTCCAATTCACAAAGATTCAAGTCCAAAAAGAGAAGCCAAAGTTGTCAGTACTAAATCAACACAAGCGAATACGAACGTGCGCAGTAGACGAATGAGCGAAACGTACTAACTGGTTGGTGTCGGACTGGTAGCGTAGCCATTTGCTTGGCTGAAACTAGTGCGAATGAAACAGATAGATGCCATAGCATCTATCTGTTTCATTCGCACTCGTTTAAACGACGCATCTCCGTCTCAATGCGTGGCGTCACTATCTGTCTCGCTCACTCATGGCGAACATACCCATTATCCATCTCTCTCATCATTTTGCCTTAAAATTAAGAACCTACCTAGAGCTTGTGCGAATTAAAAACATTTTAACTGAGTAAAATCTGATAGCAAAAATCGGGTTACTTGAGGTTTTAATTTTTTTACTCTTTTCTATTGTATGGAACTAACAAGTATTGTACCATTTTAGAATTCTGATTAAATGCGCCAACTTTTAATGCTACTTGCCAAGGCACTCTAGTACATTTTTTTTATAGGAGGGCCTGTCAAAGTCGACGAATCTTGAAAATTTTAAATTCGTAGTTTAACAAATAGTCTCAATTCTCGGGAACTTAAGGCAATTGTGTCATTATTTTTTATTGGGATTCTAGAAATGTTATTTAGGATTACGTTTCTAAAGTTCAAATGAACAAAAATAAAAAATAATAACCACAATAACCGAAAAATGGTACAGTTTGATCAAATTTCTAGGTTTTTCTTAAAATGCCCATAATTTTCAAACTGCATGGGATAGATTTTTTTTCAGATTTTTCTCGTGATGGTTATGATCAATCCTGTCACCCCGTTTCGGCTTGACGTTGAGTTTTGGGACACCCTGTATAAAATTGAAGTGTCTGTGAATAAATGCATATGAAAGTCTTAATGGTAGGTACCTATAACAAGAAAATATTTTAAGGGTACCTTCCATACCTTAGAAGGCAAAACCAGAACCCTTACTTTGATGTCTGTCTGAAAAATCAAACATGTGGGTCAAGACGATTAAAAGGTATTCATGACTGTTTATGTCGCAAATTTTGTGATTTTCAAAATAATCAAAACCTATATTATGGTCACCACTTCCTGTTGACTTAAAATTGCCCCAGCTGTTTAGGACATTAGCTGGAACAGACAGATAAAAATATTAAAAAAATTACAAGTACTTAATTATGTACATAAATACTTTCAAATGCATTCAGTAAAAAGCTGTTATTTTGAAATTACATTATAATTGAAGCAATGGGAGCAACAAGGGCGTTCGGCACCCAAAGCCCATTTTAATATTATTGCACCAAATTAAGCATTGAGCTATCTAGTATCATAATATTATGGCAAAAACTCATTTTGATTCAGTGGTTCTAGATGGCGTGATACATAATAATTGAGAGGATTTTGCTACGCTGTTACGACCTGCAGTCTGCGAAAGTTTATTATGGCAAAAAATTGCTGAAATGAGTGAAATCAGTGATTTTAGTGCAGATGTTGATCAGACTGATTATGTTCCCCTTATGTTCTCCCAAAAAATAAAGAAAAAAAGAAGTTCAAAGAATATAAAGTAATGGAAGAAAACAAGCCCATAGATATTATTTAAACTTTTAAATAATGAAAGCAATTTATTGTTGTGATTTACTTTTAAGTAAAGATGATTGTTTAAAGCACCTAAAGCGATTATTTATGCCTTCAAAACCTTTTAAAATATGAACGCCCAATTAATTTACGGGTTGGATGGAACAAGGGCGGATAACATGTACTAAGAAAATATGTTATTTTGAAAATTCTAACTATTTGAAAATAATAATAATACTAGAATCTTACAACTTACCTACTAATTGTTACCCTTTATTTTGAAAGTTCTAGGGATTTATCTTAATTCATTTAGAATTTATAACATATCAAAAACTTTAACTTCAATTATCTCAAAACCCACTTTTTGGCGTAACGCCCTTGTTGCACCCAATGCTTCAATTATATACTGTCTGATACAAACGTAGCACTATTATTTATTAGCATTATACAGGGTGACTGGCTCTGGACCCGCCACACGGTGGATCGACCTGAAGCATTTTATTATCGGAATTTTATATTGAGAGCTATGGCACCAAACGTGATTTTTTTTTGTATGGGAAATGGCATACAAAATAGGATACCTTCTGGGTCCCTTCGTGTTTCGACTTGATTTTTATATAGTTGTAGCCACCATCGATCACAGCAATTTAGCACGTTTTTGACGATCCGTTGAAGAAATAGAGAAGCAAACCGCCTTGATAAAGGCGAACGTTTTCGACGAATTCCGATAAGGAATAGCTCTGACAAGAGCTGTTGTTTACGGTACGTTTTGACGATTTCTGAATAAAGAAATAAGAGTGTCAGAGCTGTGAGGCCATTCTGCAGTCTTCACATGTTGACATCTTCATTCACGAGTCTTCAGGCGTCCGTCAACTCGATACACCACACAACATCGCTACGTCTGCACCCGACGGCGGCCGCTCTGACACTAAGCGCGCGCGCGCCGGCCGCGCCGCGGGCGTCGCCTCAGATTTATCATTTATCCCTTCGCGATCTAGGACTCCGTCCGTTGCAGTCTCGCGAGGCGCACAGCGGCGTCGCGCCGAGAGCGCTAGCGCCCCCTCGCGGAATTATTACCTCAACAATGCTGTGACGCGATTGGTTGATATTCTCTTAGTCTTATTGGATTTTTTATTTTGTTGATGTGATTTTTTTATAATGTACGTGTTTTTATTGGTTAGCATAAGTTAGTAAGTAAGTTCTGTAATTGTATATAAGACGCGCCTTTTGGCAAATAAATCATGCATTCAGTAACAATCATCGAGAGTTTTCTTCACCTTCTGAACCAAACCATCTTCCCTAAAGTGGTGACCCTGCCTGAACACAAGAAGAATCCCTGCCTGAAGCTCTGCCAGTATTGGATCAAGAAATTATCGCCGAAGCTCTGCCCGTCTCACGACTGAATCACTCTCTACACCGATCAAAATGAGTCCCGGAACAGAAGATCAACAATCAAGTTCAACATCACACCCAGTCTCGAAGCCCGAAGCAGCTGGAATTTCACTCACCATGCGCATCCCACCATTCTGGCGTGATCGACCACGGCTCTGGTTCATCAGCTTCGAAGCAGCAACCAACGACCTCAAGAAAGGCCAAGCCCAACTCGCCCGATCGAGCAGATAATGGACTTGCTGTACAACCCACCAGAGACGGACCAGTACAAAGCCATCAAGGAAAGGCTCATATCTTCCTACGAAGAATCCGACAGCCGCCAGTTCCAAATACTACTGTCCGATATGGAACTCGGAGACCAGAAGCCGACGCAGCTACTCCGCCGCATGCGAAACCTCGCCAGAGAAAAGGTTCCCGACTCCACCCTGCGACTTATGTGGACAAATCACCTTCCATCACACGTTCGCTCAGTCCTCGCAGTCAGTGAAACTTTCAGCACCAAGACAGCCCTCGACGAACTCGCACAACTCGCTGACAAGATTATGGAGCAGACAGCAGCAACGGAAGTCGCAGCTGTGAACACACCTGTATCACCTGCACTCTCCGCAACGCAAGCAGATACGCAGTACCTTATCAGCAAGATAAGAAAACTATCGCTAGAAATAGCGGAATTAAAATCGAATTATCGAGACAACAACAACTATCGCCGCAGTCGTCGTTCATCGCATCACCGCAGTTCATCACGTCAACGTAGCCGCGATGTATCTCCATCTCCATTCTGCTACTATCACCGCCGTTTCAAAGAGCAAGCAAGACGCTGTACATCGCCCTGCTCATTCAAAAAACAAAAGTCGGAAAACTAGACGGAACGTTGGCAATGGAGGACACCGGCGTTCAAGAAAAATCCCACCGCCTGTACATCACCAACAGAAACTCGAAGTTATCCTTCTTAGTCGACACTGGAGCCAACATATCAGTGCTACCAAGAAGTAAGGGACAAGTACCAACGCCGTTACCATTCAAGCTTTACGCAGCGAACAACACCACTATAGCTACGTATGGCAAGAAAACTTTATCTCTCGATCTCAACTTACGCCGTGCCTACTCTTGGAAGTTCATCGTAGCTGACGTGTCAAAACCTATACTCGGAGCCGACTTTCTCAAGCATCACCAACTCATCGTCGACCTGAAAAACCGAAGATTAATCGACGGTGTTACGAGTCTACAGGTCAATGCCCTGGTACGAGTATCCAACGTGCCTACAGTACGCAGCATCGATATGTCGCAATCATATCACGACATTTTGGCCCAGTATCCCGGCATAACAAGGTTAACATCGATGAAACTAAACTCTGATATCCACGTGCAACATTTCATCGAAACAACAGGACCACCCATACATCGCTTTGAAACAGTCAAGAAGGAATTCGAGAACATGGTCGAACAAGGACTGTGCCGACCGAGTAAAAGTCCATGGTCATCACCTCTACACATCGTGCCGAAGAAAAATGGCGATATTAGAGTTTGTGGTGACTATCGCCGACTAAACTCCATCACCATACCCGATCGATACCCCGTTCCACGCATCAAAGACTTCACACATCACCTATCCGGAAAAACTATCTTCTCAACCATCGATCTCAACCGCGCTTATCAGCAACTGAGCGTAAGAGAAGAAGACATTGAAAAAACAGCCATTATCACTCCAATGGGATTGTTTGAATTTCCACGTATGTGCCCCTGTTTGAAAAACGCGGGACAAACGTTTCAACGATACATTCACGAAGTTCTACGAGGATTGGATTTCGTCTTCCCATTCATAGACGATTTGTTATTGGCATCAGAAAACGAAGACCAACACAGAGAACACCTCCAAATCGTACTCAAGAGATTGGAAGATAATGGCATCACCATCAACCCCGCCAAATGTAACCTCGGCAAGTCAGAAGCCCAGTTCTTAGGTTACACCGTTTCAAAAGAAGGCATCAAACCCCCACAGTACACAATTCAAAGACTTTAGAGAAGATGGTTTAGTGTTCAGAAGGTAGAAGAATACTCTCGATGACTGTTAATGAATGCATGATTTATTTGGCAAAAGGCGCGTCTTATATATGTCACCGTAAAATTGTCAAACGAACATACTGCTTACAACTACCGTATTGTCAACTCACGCGGTGTGGAGGGAAGGAGGGGTCCCCCTGGCCCAGTGGTACGACTCTCATTAAAAGATCATGAACCATTCCTGAGAAATATCGATTAATATAACCTAACCTTAAAACACTTTATATTCCCCTAAAAAGCGTAGGCGACCAGCAAAGCCTCCATCATGGCGGCAGCGGAGGCCAATTTTGCGGGGCCTCCCCCTCCCTCAGCAGAGGGAGACGAGCTGGCCAAACTGCGGGCCGATGTGGCCCGCCTAACGGCCGCCATGGAGCTTCTCCAAAAGGAGAATGCGAAGCTCCAGGCGGACCTAGCCAGTCTGCGGGAGCCTGGCCCCCGCGTGGAACCTCAAAGTGTGGGGGCTCAGGCGCAGACAATAAGCCAGTCTGTGCCGGTTGAAAACCAGGTCCTGGACCTGGTTCGAAAGGAGCTGGCTTCCTTCCAGGGGCGGTTTTCCGTCCTGGAGGGAATCGTCTTGCGCCCTCCCCTGGGTGCAAGCAGGGCGGCCGTGGGCACGAGCACGGTCTCGTACGCGGCTGCTGCATCTGCACCTGCTCCGAGCCCATCCAGTCGGCCCTCCGGCAGGGCTGAACTGCCGCCCCCGCCTCCTGTAAAGCCGACTCCGGCCAAACAGGCGGCGGCGCCGGCTAAGCAGAAGAGGGCGGGCCGGAAAAAGGGCAAGGGCAAGGCAGTGGCACAGATTGCAACTGTGCCTGCACCAGCGCCAGTGGCGAGTCCGAGGCCGTAGGCCAGTGCCTGCGGCAGGTCAGCCGTCGCTGCCGCCTCCCCAGCCCCCTACACCTCCCACGGCTGATGCCAGATGGCAGCTAGTCGGGGAGAAGCATAGGGGGCGAAAGGCGACCAAAAAGGCCCGCAAAAAGGAGCGGCAGCGCCAGAATAGTGCCCGAAAGGTCGCGGCTAGGCTTCGCGCCCAAAAGACCGCAGCTGAAGTGATCAAACTACAGCCAGAGGCGGAGAAGAGGGGCGTGTCCTACCGCGACCTGCTGGCGAAGGCAAAAGAGACGGTGAATCTCGGTGAGCTGATCGCCGGGGGCCTCCGGCTCAAAGTCACTGCGACGGGAGCGCGGATGTTGGAGATCCCCGGAGAAACCAGCGGCTCAACCGCAGACGCTCTCGCTGAAAAGCTGAGAGCGTCCCTAAACGCGGACGAGGCCCGAGTGTCCAGGCCCGTCAGATGCGCAGACCTGCGCATCATGGGTCTGGGCGACTCGGTCACCGAGGAGGAGGTGGTGGCCGCCGCTAGGTCCGCGGGGTGCTCTGCCGCGCAGATCAAGGCAGGCACCCCACGTCCGGACCCCACAGGAATGCGAACCTTTACGGTGAGCTGCCCTGTGACGACGGCAAAAAACATCGTCGAGGGCCGAAAGCTTCTGGTGGGCTGGGTTTCAGCGCAAGTTAAACTACTTGAGCCCAGACCTCTGAGGTGCTATCGCTGCCACGTAGGACACCACGTGTCAGTGCAGTGCGCCTCGGAGGTTGACCGCGGCGGTCTCTACTTCCGCTGCGGTCAGCCCGGCCACGTGTCGGCGACCTGCAGCGCTGCGCCGCACTGTCCTGCATGTGCGGCGGCTCGCAAGCCGGCCAATCACCGCGCCGGGAGCAAGGCCTGCGCTGCACCCGCCAGGCTCAGAACCAGAGGCAGAGGAAGGCCCTCCGCCGCCTCCGCCAACGTCACCGTCTCGACCGCCACTGCCGCTGCCGCGACCGCCACAACCGCTGCCGTTGTCGCCGCCGCCGCCGCCGCTGCCCCGAGGACCTCAAGTTCGCCTGCGGAGGGGCCCTCACAGGGGGCCCAGGTCCCGAGGAAGCGGTAATGGATTGCCAATAACGGCGCCATTACGCTTCCTCCAGGCAAACATCAACCACTGCGCCTGTGCTCAGGATCTGTTGCTCCAGAGCATGGTGCAGTGGTCGATACACATTGCTGTGGTCGCTGAACCGTACTTTGTCCTGCCCAGGGAAGACTGGGTGGCGGACCTTGACGGCTCAGTGACCATAGTTTCATCGTCCGCCGCCGGTACCCCGACCCATGAAAATGTCAGGAGGGGTCGGGGGTGCGTAGCAGCACGGTTCGGGGAGATCGTCGTGGTACCTACTCGTACGTACTCTCGCCGAGTTCCACAACTCTCTCGCAGAGTTGAGTGTCGTCGTCGGAAACCATTCCCTCCCCGTGCTTGTCCTCGGGGACTTCAATGCCAAGAACTTGGCTTGGGGTTCTCGTTGTACAGATGTGCGGGGAAGGATGGTGGAGGACTGGGCCCTGGAGAAGGGCCTGGTCGTCCTTAATCGAGGTTCTGTTCCCACGTGTGTGCGGATGCGGGGCGAGTCGGTGGTGGACATCTCGTTCGCTAGCCCCGCTCTGTCACCGCGTGTCGTTGACTGGCGTGTCATGGAGGGGGTGGAGACCCATTCCGACCACCGGTACATCCGGTTTGACGTCTCCACCCAGTCCTCAAGCGCGCCGGTCCAACAGGCCCCGAGTGGTCCGCGTTGGGCGTTGAAGCAGCTTGACCGGGAGCTCCTCCTGGAAGCCTCGATCGTGCAGGCCTGGGTGACATCACCGGACAGGCCTGCCGACGTTAATAGTGAGGCAGAGTGGTTCCGGGCGGCAATGTCCGATATTTGTGACGTGGCTATGCCCCGAGTCCGGCCAGGAAGCGCCCGACTTCAGGTGGACTGGTGGTCGCGTGAAATAACGTATCTCCGTGAGGCGTGTGTTGCTGCGCGGCGCCCGTACGCCAGCCCGCCAGGCATTGCAGGCTCCGCATTCGCCCGCCGGATGCGGCAGCCATTGAGGCGGAGCTGTACGAGGGATTCAGAGCGGCGAAGACCGCCCTCCGGGAGGCTGTCCTGTGGGCCAGGGAACTGGCCCGCTCGGAGATGCTGGAGACTCTCGACAGAGATCCGTGGGGGCGCCCTTACAAGATGGTGCGGAATAAACTTCGCACCTGTAGGCCCCCCCCCCCCCCCTAGTAGCATTTTTTGTTGGCATTTAGTTGGGCCACATACGTCTGGTTAGTTGGCAAATGCATATAATTGGCGGGCAGTTTGCGGGTTGGGCCCAAAACTGATGGCCTACGTGGATTTGCCAATGAAGACCCAACTTGCGATGGGGCCAACGTGGATTTGCCTACGAAGGCCCAAGTAAGCACTTGGGCTTGCAACTACTTCCAATGTTTACTACCGAGCTGGTAGTGTTGAACTAACAACAACCTTGTGTGAACAGTGTTCACAGTGTGAACACTAATAGGGTTAATAAAAAAAAAAATACAGTCGAGTTGAGTACCTCCTCTTTTTGGATGTCGGTTTAAAAAACTAAATGTCGGTCTGATCTGAGCTGGTGATGTATTTTCTAAAATTCACTCGAACCCAACCAAATCGTGGTAACACAACGATAGCGACTTCTAATTGGACTACAACGCCATCTATCGAGGTTGGGGTACAACTTTTGAACCTTTACGATACTATCATCACGGAACAGAGAAAACAGTGGAAGTGCAATGCACCTAAATTACTGCAGGAACCGCTGTCACCAAACTCACACATATAAACCGATAATCATATATTGCACTACAAAAAAAAAACAATTCGTTTGATTAGTTGTTCAAAGTTTAGTCAAAATTAGCCTACATCACAGATTTGGAAATAAACCCTGACGTTCTACAAATAGGATTTATTTTGCTTTAGCGGCAAAACGTGTTTACGATCTATAGTCACACTAGATTCGATTGACGAGTCAATTCCGCTACTTGACCATAGGTAGCGGTATTCTCAGTGGTCGCAATTATGAACTTAAACGCGTAAGACATATGGTTGACATTTGCGTGATTGGTCGGTTTCTGCTGCTACTCGGTCAAAGCCGGACCACGTAGTATATTAAATTTATTTATCGATATCGATAGATACCCCATATTTTCTTCAATTCGCAAAAATAAGAGTTGTTGGGAGTACATTTATTTATTTGGTACACAAGCACCTGTTCATTTAAATTATAAATAAATAGACACAGACAGACAGGTAAATTTAAAATTAATAAAAGTGCTGGTATGTATGCATGCATGCCTTTTACCAGTGTTCAAAAGAGACATTTTTTTTGCGGCATTTATTATTCACCCTACACCAAAAAAAGTAACCATTTTACAATAGTATATAAACGATAAACACAATATTACATAAAAATAAAAACGGAATCTTAAAATCACAATAAATAAGCTATGTTATGATAATTATTTGCCAGTCAAATCATTCCTGTTGTGGTCAATGTCATTTGACAGAAAATACTTACGTGAATAGGGGCGTTTTTTCCGTTTACTGAAAAAAGTTTAGTATATCTATATTCTTTATTTGATATCATAAAATCGACTTCTAAAAAATGTTCACAGCATATTGTGCTTGATTTTGTTGGCATCCAATTAACTGTACCCGTTGCATCTATCCATTTCTCTTTGATGCTTGCGTCTTTGGGAAACCTAAAAGTATTTTAAATGAAGGTTAGAGGACCTGCTGATGTCTATTTAGTGATCAATGCAAGGTCTCAATCATTAATAAATTATAATAATTACGTTACTATTTAAAACATTGATTATACATGTATTTTTGCTTTAAAGCGTTTATGCAATCTATGAAGAATGAAGGTGACCTTATACTTGTATTGTAATGTAAAACTAAATAAATAATGAATTTAAAAATTGTTTATTCCTTGTATCGATATCAATTTATAAATTCAATATTCGACTTGACCACATCACTACTTGAGTAGCGAAGTGCTTTCGAGGGTGTTCTATTGAATAGAATCAATCCAAAATAAACTTTATCTTAATTGTGTAAGGTTGATTTTGCCCAACCGTTCTAATTGTAAATTGTACTTACCAATGATACGAAATACCTCCATTTTTAAGATTTTTCCTCCTACTATCATTTTTACACTCAAAAATGGAACAATACGGCATAGCTAGGGAAATATGAATTTGTGGCGAGACTAGCAACTCGGCACGATGTTAGGCCTCTGCCTCGAATCTTGCGGGCAGCGGGGCGGCGGCGGCGGCGGCGCGGGCTGAATATTTCAGAGACCCAATTTTCATGTCTTGTCATATTACTCCTCATAGTTAAGAAATTACGAAACCAGAAGTCCATATTCTACTTCCTAAATAAATAAAGAAGAATCAATCAAGCCCGTTTTTTCCATTGATCACTTTAAAAAAAGATATAAAGGAAAACGTTACCAAAATCATCATTTTGGCATGTCGCGTTACCATATTTTGATTAAATCCGTGTTACATAAATTCACCGTTAAGAATCTCTTAATTTTTAATATCAGCATTTTATAACAGTTTATTAAGACGCTGACAACCGTTAGCGAGCTGCGATGTTTCGGTATTTTTAGCCACGCCCACTATTTCTCCGGTATCTTAGCGCCATTCCTAAAGGGCGGCGATACAGTGAACCAAGAAGTAAGAAAGAAAGGACGTGGTCAATAATAATGGACAATAAACCAATAGATGGCGCTCTTATATATTTATTGTTCTGTATGAAGAGCTAAAAACAAATTAGATAAGGCGAGTTAAAATTAATGTACTTTTTATTTACTTTTAGATACTTTATTTAGACTGAATTTAAAACCAATAAAATGAAAAGGAAAATAAAAACATAAACTGCCGACCTTACAGGCGTATTTGGACGTGTATTCTCCGTCGTCCCTTCGAGAAATAATAATAAATAATGCTGCCGAATTAAAATGGTTGTCTGTGCCATAAACCCTGGAAGGTACCGTCTCTCACTTATTTTACAAATCGGTAAACAAGTGAAGGTCGGAAAACATTTGCTTATCAATAGCAACTTAAAAAAACAGGTTCAAGCGATTTTCGACCTTATTGACATAATTCCAAATACCGGTTTTTAATGAAGGAGCAACGTTAGCGAACGAGAATGTGAGAAAAACAAACCAAATTTTAAATGTCAATAAGGTCGAAAATAGCTTGAACCTTTTTTTTAACTTGCTATCGATAAGCAAATGTTTTCCGAGCTTCAATTATTTTACCACGGGTACTAGACGGTTTAAACCGACTTCCAAAAAGAGGAGGTTCTCAATTCGTCTGTATTTTTTTTTTTAAATACCTAGGTTTTTCGATTTTATGATGGGATCTAGACACGCGGTAGCGTGTCAAGCCAAGTTCTCAAGAACTGGCGAGTAGCACCGTGTGTAATATTACACGAATCATTTGGAGCCACTTTTGACCCACTCATACATAACTCAAAAACTATTTCACATAAACTTGTCAAATTTTGGCTCCTATATTGAGACCTGCGAGATGCAAATGTGCTAAAAATTTTATAGACACATCTCAAACGGTTATTTAGATACGTCCAAAAATCGACATTTTACTGACCTTAAAACTGAAACCCAATTCCAGATGACCTAGAAAGTTCAAAGACATGCAGATAGGTAATTAGGTGAAAACAAAGGAATAAATCAGAAACTGGTATTTTTTTTCATCATTTAATTATAATTTTTCGCACATCCTACACAAAAGAGTGAATTTCGACGATAATCCGTTTATGTTTTCTCCCACCAAATCAATATGACTCAAATTACAACCCAAATGTCCGTGACCAGAAATCTTCTGAAGATTTTTTAAAAAATGCGTAAGGCTTATAATTCGCCGTCCGATGTGGATTTCTTGTTCTGGAGGGCAACTCGTAGTAATCTAAAAAAAATTAAAGACCAGTTTATCTATGCGTAAGAAACTAAATAAAACTCGACAACCAATACCTGGCCAAGTACCTACATGATAATTATTCATATTTACCTCAAATTCAGGAAGGTTATCGGTGGATTGGGCTGTCTCAGATAAATTTGAGTCTTGATCAATAATATTTTTTAACACCTCGCATGATTCTTCAAACCTGTTTGAAAAAAAAGTATGACTCACAGCAAAATATAAAAAAAGTATAAGAACGATCAGCAAAAAGTTTCTAACAATTGGGAAAAATGTACACATCTGATTCTGGGTACTTACCTAGTTTCATTTTCAGGGGTAACTATAATATCACTTTCGGATGTAACTGTAACTGGCATATTTTCTAATCTGCAAAAAAATAAATAATTTAAACTTGGCAAAACTTTATTCGGCACTAAAATAACCTATTATATCCTAAAAAAAAAGAACCGACTTTCAAAAAAAGTGCAAAATAACTTGAATTGCGGAAGTCGGTGTTTCTAGTTTTATAGTGTGCGCAAGAAACAATGGACAAAGCTACGAGTATTTTCCTATAAGTCCAGTTCTAAGATAGTCATAGGTCTATGTAAATTTGAAAGTTTATCACAGGACTTATTTGTCACTTTCTTTTTATGATTAAAGTAATACAATTTTTAGTTGTATTATTACCTAAGTACTTATTACACACTTACTGGTGAAAAACAATTTCCGAAGCTTCACCTGCTTCTGAACTGTGCACCAAACGTCTCTTTTTACTGTAAATAAAATAAATAATTATTCTAAAATATAAAAAATAAATTAAAAAAAGCAATGTAAATTTCCCAAAAATAAGTAAATAAAAATAATCCAGGTCAATTTCCTATAAAACTCAAGTTGGATTCGTACTTGAGACTCGTGTTTCGGATGCAATGCAAGTACCACTAGACTAACCGGGCGTTACGTAAGTTGATGAATTTACGCTATGGGTGGTACAAAATAGCTTTCATAGTACCTATTTGGTTATAATTTCATAATTATGTTCGTACCTGTTTTGTCTATATTACAACAATATAAAAATGTACTTACTTTACTACTTCCATGAGATGTTTTTGTTTGTTAGTATAGTAGCGCTTTTTTGCTGGCCTCCGGCATTTTTGTTTATTTCCCATTTTGCACAGTAAATATTTTTACAAATTAGAACTAAAATTATGTTAAAACGTATGTCCTTTAGCAATGTCTTTACGTGCCAATCTTTTTACAACTTAGTGTAGGTAGTTTTAGGAACAAAATAAAATACAATGTATGTTTGAAGTTATCAAACATCTAAATATGAAACGAATAGCGGGGCAGAGCGACATGCGACATGCGTCCGTCTAGCTGCGCGTCTATGCGATCACTGTCGGATTGTATACGTAAGAAAGAGAAGCGTGATGACGGGACGTTCGGTACTTTTGACAAACAAAACAATAAATTGATTACTTTGAAATTAGTTGAGTAGTAAAAAATAAAAAGCAACCAAGTTCTGTATTTAAATATAATACATTATTGTTATAAATTTTACCAACGTACGTTAATACGTTATACAGATATTTTTGTTGGAAGATCATTTTAAGAGGTTACTTTACAATTTTTTTGTATCGAGAAAACTTTTCACAAACGTGTTTTGAATACAACAGGGTTCTCAGAAATATGTTCAATATTAACATATATTTTTTTCGCCGTCACAAACTGTATAGATTTGGCAAAAAAATTGTTTGAGACAAGCCTTTTTGGCTGTTGTCAGCGTCTTAACTATGTCTTTTCATAAAATAAATATTTAAAAAAATAATTGGAAGACAGTTTAAAACCGCGCAAAACAATGTTCAAATTTTTAACGCCATTTACGGCAACAGTGCTTGTTTAAAAAATGGCGGTGAAACGGAATGCGACCGACGTATGTGCCTACCTTGACGCGATGGTCCCCCGTCCTCCGCAGTCATTCGGCGCGTTTCAAAGGGGACGGACGCTACGCATTTCGAGTGGTGAGTTGTTTAATTTGATTCTACAAAACTTGTCATAGTAATCGTCATTCTAACTTTTAATCGTATCTTGAAAGTTCATGCAGGGTGAAGCCCAATTGTGAATGTCACGAAGAAACATTTGTGAAACTAGCTTACGTAGTGCTTTTGTAGTCTTTTATCTTCTATAATATTCTTAGCACGTGGAATGTTTTAGAAAAAATCATTGTTGGCAACATCATTCGCAGCAACATTGCACGAGATAACAATGACGCAAGTTGCGAATAATGATAAAGTACCTATAGGCACAACAATGACGATTGTTGCCAATAATGATTTAAATGTATACTACTACGATCTATTCGTGATTAGCTTGAATTGCTACTTCTAAATGTACCTATACCTAGCTACATCTGCAATATAATATAATTATCTTTCTTTTTGACAGGTATATAATCAAAGGATCTGAAATTTTAGTGATCGGTTAGTGAACCGAAATTACTAGAAACTGAATTTTGAATTTTTTCTGGATTTTGAGATTTTTTTTAAATACATTTGTCTTGTCCATGTTGATTTCTCGGAAAATTACTCTTTAAAGTATGCCGAAGAAGTACAACCCTTCCATTTCGGTGGCAGCAGACAACAAGTTTCGTTACATACTGGAGTATTAATAAGTATAGATAAATTGTACTATGAACCCAAATTTAGTAAATTGATCACCAAGTTCTGATGAACAAATTATTACACTATTTCTACCTAAATACACAGTTTGATTTTTTTTTCTAGTTATATATACGCACAGCTTTGATACTGGATCAGTAACCCCAACATCCATGTGCACCTTAAGCGATTGTTTGCGCCATGACGCTGCAGCTATATGGGCACATTTGCTGCCGTTAATAGACGAAGCATTAAAATTGAATCCCGTAATTGACAGTATCCACTTCTTGTCAGATTCGCCATCATCTCAATATCGAAACAAGAGTATGTTTTATATCATTACAAAAATTCATACAGATTTTCGACAGTTACATAAAATAACATGGAACTACTCAGAGACTGGACACGGAAAAGGTGCCCCAGATGGCATTGGAGGAACACTAAAGAGGACTGCATATCGAATGGTTCTGTATGGAGAAGATGTAGGAACATTTAGTCAATTCTATGATTTAATTAAAAGATATGTACAAAATGAGCAGCTTAATTATCAAAATAAAAAAAGTGGAAGAGACAGACATACTTCTTAAAAGTAACTTGGTTCCTAACAATATAAAAGCCTTCAAGGGCACCTTTTCCGTACACCAAGTCGTATGGGAAAAGTCTGAAACTAAAATGATTTTAAGAAAAATGAGTTGCTTTGATTGTTCTGCGGCTCAAATCTGTGTTCACGGATTATCATCTAGGGCACATAACAAATGTGGAGCCAGAACGGCAAAAGATACAAATTTTGTACGATATTACATTGAAAGCGGCCAACACTCAGGAATGTCAGCCGAAACCTTCGTGCTCCAAAGATACGTTTTAAGAATTTTTTTAAAGCCCTGCAGAACAGTGGCTAATTATTGTTAATTCCTTATATTTTATTGTATACTAAACGACTTGTGTTAAGTTTCGTTGATTTCTTGATGTTAGTTTTAGATGATTGCATACAACTGCATAATACTGCAGGACTGATCAATGTCATTGAATTAGAATCTATAGTGTCCCTAGACTTAGCTGTATTTTTTTTATAATCAATCAATCTAGCCAAAATGTGGCACAATAATTATACTTTTGTATTTGTTGACATAATTATTTAATGCTACGTACATTATAGACCAACATTTTGAAAAATGGGACATGAAAAATTTGATCAGAAAGTGCCTAGGCATGTTTTTGTAGTTGACTCAATGGTTGATTAATTTTTAATGAAAATGTTATGTTTGACTGTCAACTTTTTTGCAAGAAAAAAGAGGTAGGTTAAGAAAGTAAGTATATTGTTTTGAAATTATGTTTAATAAGAAATTTAATAATAGTAATTAAAGTTTAAGATCTATATCAAGACTGAACCAGAGAAAATCATATAACTGTAAGAGTTTCTATTCTAGGTTTTATATTAAAAATAAATAGAATCAATAATATTGTTGTTAAAAATAAAGCAAGGTGATTTATATATTTCGTATTTTATTTTCGTAATAATATACATATAAAATATTGACAGTCTTATTTGAATTTATGATACAGGTCATTGTCAGCAACAATTTGTCATTATTTTCCACAATATCATCATTATCCTCAAAAATCGTCATGACTGGCAACACAACGATTTTTATAATTTTAAATAATTCGAAAAATACTGTACTTTTCGGAGTGCCTTTTATTTTAAATTACATAATTTTCACTACATACTAATCCAGCGTCAGAAATAAGTTGCGGCACGAGGTTTTAAAATCACAAGTTTTTTTTGTTCAGAATATTATTTTGGGGAGAACTAGCCGGGAGCGGCAGGATCTTTTGCGTAAAATCAAATGGACCGGCCCTCGAAAACAGCGGCGCGGCAGCGGACGGCGGCGGGCAGCGAGCGGTGTACTTTAGTCAAGCGGTGACCGCTTGTTGTGCCGTGTTGTGCAATTTATTTTTGTGACGTGTCGAAATGTCCTCGGACGTGTTAGAGCAAATTATTTCAGCAATTTACAGCGGACATATATGGAACAGCAAAGATGTGAACCATAAAAACAGAAGAGTATTTAACCAGTTATGGGAAGAAATTAAAAACGAACTGAATTCTGATTCACTGATTCTGGTGTAGTCGTAGAATTTGTCAGGATATTGTCTCTGTTCCTAATAATTTCGATAAAACTCGCATTTTATTGTCCTTGCTTTATAGTGCGGATTTACTTTTTCTTTTGCCCACAATAAATCGAGCGTTAGGAATAAATTTGAATCAAAAAGATGTTGCCGCCATTGTTCATTTTTTTCGCGAATAAAAACAAATATCTCGACGACGCAATCACGACAACAACACTAGGCTGCTATAGTAACGCGCGATCTGCCCGCTAGTTTCGAGAACGGTCTGGAATGCCCGCGCCGCTCCCGCGACGCCGCCGCCACCGCTGCACCGCCCCGCTGCCCGCAAGATTCGAAGCAGAGGCCTTAGAACGCGACTGGGATCAGTTAAGCGTAACAACTCTTAATTGTGGCACGCGTGCCACGCCTATTTTCTCTGTTCCACTGTTTTCTCTGTTCCGTAACTATCATTATTTCGGCATGAACATACCGCTCACCAAGGACATTTAGTGACGGAATGTCCTTCTTAAATTATCCTTAATTTTCAATTTTGTTTTGCACTTTGATTACAGTATAAACCATAAATCTTAAATACAAACTAAAATATATAAATATATGTTTCGTAAATCTAAGAGTTACTAAGAGTTAAGAGAGTACTAGTAAGCTCATACTGGGTAATTATACCTGTACCAGTTTATACGTATCATCCCTAACAGACCCATTGAAAGGTTTATGTTGGACCGATGTAAGTTGTTATCATAACTTAAATCCCTACAAGAAACTCCCAACAGTAGGAATAGACGCAGCAGGCCCGTCGTTAGTTGGCCCAATGTTGTTATAATAACTGAAATCCCTGCAAAAATCACCCATCATTAGGAATAGTAACAGAAGGCCCTTCGTTGGCTATTCGTTGGGCAAATAGTGCATGTTTATGACAATGGGCCTATTTCAAGTTTAGGTTAGCAGAACAACTAACCGTCTGCCAATACATTCCCAACTGATGGCATAAGGAAGCAAACGGCAATTGCTACTAGGGCCCGCTGACGCAGAGTCTCCGGCCTGACCTCGTGGAGGACGTGGTGAGCGCTCTGTCCCCCTCGCGGGGAGAACATCCGCCCCGCCTATGGCTCCGCCACCTGCGGTGCCGGAAGAGGACCCAAGCGACGACGACGGCACTCCGGAAGTGACTGGGGTAGCCCTGAGAGTGGCGGTAGGGAGGCTCAAGGCCAAAAATACCGCCTCGGGACCCGATGGCTTGCCTGGCAAAGCCTGGATCCTGGCCTCGGATGCGGAGGCTCTTGGGCCCCGACTGAAAGGGCTCTTAAGCGCATACTTGGAGAGAGGCCAGTTCCCGCTTCGTTGGAAGACGGGGAAACTGGTCCTCATCCAAAAGCCGGGGCGCCCTGCGGACTCTCCGTCCGCATTTCGGCCCATTGTGCTGCTCGACGAGGTGGGCAAGCTCTTTGAGAGAGTGATTGCAAACCGCCTCGCCGAGCACCTTGAGGGGATGGGGCCGAATCTTGCGGAGAACCAGTTTGGTATCCGCAAGGGGCGCTCTACTGTGGAAGCCATCATGCGCGTGAGAGCCCTCACGACGGGTGATGCAATATCCCAGGGCGGGGTTGATTTGGCGGTGTATCTCGACATCGCCAACGCCTTCAACTCCCTGCCCTGGAGCTGCATCAGGGAGGCACTCCGGTATCACCGGGTGCCGACCTACCTCCGTCGTGTGGTCGGGGACTACCTGACGGACAAGGCCGTCATCTACCCCAGTCGCTACGAAGATTGGAACCGGGCAACCGGCGAGAGATGTCGTGCGGTATCCCACAGGGACCGGTTCGGGGACCGCCCCTGTAGAACATCGGTTACGACTGGGTGCTGCGCGCGGACCTCCCTAGTGGTGTCAGCGTCGTTTGATACGCAGACGACACCCTGATGCTAGCACAGGGAAGGACGCACGAGGCGGCGGCCGAAAATATGACACGCGGGGTTGCGATAATCGTTGAGAGGATCCGGCAACTAGGTCTTGAGGTGGCATTTCACAAGTCCGAGGCCATGTGCTTTCATGGGCCTCGGAATGCGCCACCGTCGGGATCCACACTGACAGTAGGAGGGGTATCCATCGGCGTCGAGTCGACGTTGAAGTACCTGGGACTCGTACTCGACAGCCGATGGAACTTCGTGGAGCACTTTCGACGTTTGGCCCCCAGGCTGGAACGGACCGGGGCTGCCTTCAGGCGGCTTCTGCCCAACCTTGGGGGGCCAAACGCCTCCTACCGCAGGCTCTATGCGGGGGTCGTGCGGTCCATGGCCCTTTAGGGGGCCCAAGTGTGGGCGCGTTCCTTGAGGCGGCGAGCCGCCCATTACCTGAACGCGCCCCAGAAAGTGGTGGCCGCAAGAATGGTCCGTGGGTACCGCACGATTTCCCGCGAGGCGGCGGACCTGCTTGCCGGATTGCCACCATGGGATCTGGAGGCGAGGGGAAACTCCGCTGCCGCGGCAAATCGCCGCTCAGCGGACAGACCTCCGGCGCGATCTCATGGTGACATGGAGAGAACGACTGTCGCAACCTCGCGCAAGGCACGCAGCGATAGTGGCGGTAAGTCCCCTCTTTGAGGAGTGGCTTGAGAGGCGCCACGGCGTCCTCACCTTCCGCCTGACGCAGGTCCTTACCGTACACGGTTGTTTCTGGAGGTACCTGCACCGAATCGGGCGGGAGGAAACGTCCGGGTGTTTCCACTGCGAGGATCGACCGGAGGACACGGTGGAGCACACGGTGGAAGTCTACCCTGCGTGGGCAGAGCACCGCCGTGTCCTCGTAGCGGCGATCGGCGACCTCTCGTGTCCGGCCCTGGTTCAATCCATGGTCCGGAGCGAGACGGAATGGGTACTGTCACCTCCTTCTGCGAAGCAGTCATGTTAGCGAAGGAGGTGGCGGAACGCGAGAGGGAGAGAGCCTCTCTTCCCAGTCGCCGCGGGAGACGCACCGGGCGTTGGGGGCCACGTGGTGGCTACCGGCCACCGTAGATGCGGCCCTGTGGACGGTTGGCTATGGGCTACCTAGCCGTCCGTCCGTCTAACGACAACGACAGGCCGTGTCGACGGCGCGGTCGTGTTCCACGCGCGCCTCAAAGAGATGTCAGCATAAGGGGAGGGGCCCGCAAGGGCCGAAGAAGCCTGCCAGGGTTGCGGGCCTGTTCGAAAGAGATACCGCCGCCCCGGAACATAAAGGGCGAGGGAGGAACATGGATGGGTTTTAGTCAGTACAAGTCTGACACTCCCTCCCGCTCCGCCCAGAGTGGGAGAAGTCATTTGATGAAATCCCATCCCAAAAAAAAAAGAAAAGGTAATGGCCTCATTAGGTGTAATAAAAATCGATCTACAGAATCAAGAAAAAAGAAAAAAATCAAGTCGAAACACGAAGGGACTCAGAAGTTATACTATTTTTTATGCCATTTCCCATACAAAAAAATCACGGTTGGTGCCATAGCTCTCAATATAAGATTCCGAAAATGTTTCAGAGGTTTTTTACAGCTAATAAGTGGGCCTATACGATGGAATGATTTGTTTTTCAAAAACTGACACATGTATTTTTGAGTTGCCTATGTCCCTTTGCTTGTATGACGACGATCCACTGTGCGCCATAGCAAATTCGCATATAGAGGCCATTTTCTAGTTACTGAACCGTACTTTCCATAACCAAAGTTTTATAGTTTAGGAGATAGGTTAATTTTTAGACTATTGAAAATTTTACAAAATTTTACCTTCAAGCATTCATAACTTTTTTTTGCTTTGCCGCAATGAATACAAATCCCCGTAGTTCCGGACGCCACCGCCGCGCATGTCTTCCCTCTCGCTTTAACGACTATGCACGACCGTTTTGTGTGTTTTGTAAACGCTACGTACACCAGCGCAACCAGTGACGTAAGTTGGCGGACAAGGGTGGGTCAGCGGTTGATTCTAATAATTCGGTTTCGTGTTACAAGTGCGGATCTAAAAATGTTACTCGTGAAACTTCCAAAAAGTTTAACAACGAATCAAGTTTTTGTAGTTTTTTAAACGGTTTTATTTTTTGATAGTTCTCATTCTCATCAAACTTCGGGATCAAAGTACACTCGACGGCAAAAGTCAAATCGTGAAAACATTGCATGCTCCGATTAGTATAATCGCGTAGAGAAGTGTTCTGATAAACATTATTGTGAAGATTTGAACTACTCTAATACTTTGACTTCTTCTAGTTTTAAAAATTGTTATGTCGTTCAAGAAAATAATAACTGGTCTCGTGATAGTTCGACGACTTGTTGAACGATCACAATGCCAGCTGTGAGGTCGATAATAATAACGACCGTCTTTGTGATTCTTTAGTAAATGATTATTTTTGTTATACTTAGATTGTCACTTACGGGATATCTTCCGTGATTATTTTTAATGTTGAGCACCCGATATTTCGACGCTGTTGCAAGCGCCATGATCGCGGGTTGACTGGAGTATGCGGGTGGATGGATAATAAATTGTTACGAGCAGACAAATCTGTCTACCCTCTTTCTTTGTCTTTTGCTACGCGCACTATTGGAACTCGACACTAAGTCACGACAAAACGCACTCACAGTATCACCAAGTTTTGTGGAGTTTTTTGTATGATGCCGGCTGCTACTTTTGAGCATACTCAAAACTGGATTCCACGTACTCGACAATTTGAAGCCATCCTCTCGATTGAAATTTTTGTACTTCCTTATTTCAATTGCTTCTCTTGTCAGCCTTGGTAGGTAATGTTTGTCCTTAGACAAAATACGTGGCTTGTGAAATTCGATCCAGTGATTGGGCCCTGACTGCAGTAGATGCTCCGCTATGGCAGACTTTTGCTCATCCTTATTTTTCACAGCCTTTATGTGTTCCTTGATGCGGCATGAAATGGTTCACTTAGTTTGACCGATATATGAACTGCCGCAACTGCAGTCAATTTTATACACACCAGGATGTTCAAAAGGGATCTTGTCCTTCGGGGAACGCAGACTTTGCGCAATTTTCTCATGAGGAGTAAACACGGTCTTAATTGAGTATTTACTCAGTAAACGACCTATCTTGTCCGTTACCCCTCTCAGATATGGCAAGAAAGTTGGTTGACGTTCCACTGTAGATCTGCTGGATCGGTTCTTATTTGGTCTTCCTGCTCCAGTATTGGTATTGTAGCCATTCCTATTTAAAACCATTTTCACGTGGGATAATTCACCAGTGAGATGTTGGGAATCACACAGATCAAATGCGCGATTAGTGAGTGAGGTGACTACCGACTTGAGGTGACATGGGTGATGATGCGAGGTAGCGTGCAAGTAGCGGTCAGTGTGAGTTGGCTTCCTGAACACTGAATGGCCAAGGGTCCCATCACTCTTTACCATGACTTGAACGTCAAGGAAAGCCAATGTCCGACCTTTCTCTACTTCCGCTGTGAAACGCATGGCGGTATGGATATTATTTAGATGGTTCAAACATCTCTCAACTTCCGGTAATCCACCTCTGAGGATGCAGAAAACGTCATCCACATACCGCTTCCAGACCTTGACTGCAGTTGCGGCAGTTCATATATCGGTCAAACTAAGCGAACCATTTCATGCCGCATCAAGGAACACATAAAGGCTGTGAAAAATAAGGATGAGCAAAAGTCTGCCATAGCGGAGCATCTACTGCAGTCAGGGCCCAATCACTGGATCGAATTTCACAAGCCACGTATTTTGTCTAAGGACAAACATTACCTACCAAGGCTGACAAGAGAAGCAATTGAAATAAGGAAGTACAAAAATTTCAATCGAGAGGATGGCTTCAAATTGTCGAGTACGTGGAATCCAGTTTTGAGTATGCTCAAAAGTAGCAGCCGGCATCATACAAAAAACTCCACAAAACTTGGTGATACTGTGAGTGCGTTTTGTCGTGACTTAGTGTCGAGTTCCAATAGTGCGCGTAGCAAAAGACAAAGAAAGAGGGTAGACAGATTTGTCTGCTCGTAACAATTTATTATCCATCCACCCGCATACTCCAGTCAACCCGCGATCATGGCGCTTGCAACAGCGTCGAAATATCGGGTGCTCAACATTAAAAATAATCACGGAAGATATCCCGTAAGTGACAATATAAGTTTAGTTTTAAACCGTGAAAGCCTAAAACAGTGTTTATTTTTGTTATGATGACGACATTAATGTAAAGGGGCGTAAGGACGATTTTCGTACTTTTGCGGAAAATCGTAACATTCATTGTAATGACGACCGTAATGCGTTAGAGGTTACGAACCGTTTTTGTAATTATTCGAAAGATGATAACGTTTTGAATAATAATTCTCCCCAATGTAAAAGGGTGTAACTGCGATTTTTCTAATTTTTCGCAAAATGGTTTTTGTCGTAATGATGTTTCTAAGAATGTGTTAAATATTAATATGTTGTGTAATGACACATGTGTAGAGAACGCGCGCGCCGGTAGGAGCTCCGACAGAAAAGTTTTGCGGCCGATCTTTGATATTCAAATATTAGGCGCGTCGGGGACCGCGTCTGTTGACACCGGTGCCAAACATTGTATTGCGGGCCACACACTGCACACCCTCCTCTGTCGAAAGGGACACCCTCTTGAACCGGTGCGAAGACGTATCAAGCTTGCCGATGGACACGCTCGCGACGTAGACGTGCTCATGACTACTCTTGACGTGCACTTAAAGGAGAAGGTCATTAGGACTCCTTTTCTTATCCTCCCTGAGGCGCGTAACAATGAAACGTTGCTCGGCATGGATTTCTTGTTTGCAGCCGAGGTAGTCATGGATTTTTCTCGGGAACGCTAGTATTTTTCAAATAACAGCCGCGTTCATTACATGATGCGTTTTGAACCTGCCTTATCAGCAGATCTATCTTGTTCTTCTGCTGATGTACTCAGGGATGACGAATTTTTATCACCAATGTTTATGACTACCAACATTGAGTAAAAAAAACCCACAAAAATAAAGCAAAAAAAAGTTATGAATGCTTGAAGGTCAAATTTTGGTAAATTTTCGGTTAAAATTTCTTTTATGGGCCATCGATTTTTGGGTCGGGGTGGATGGGGTAGGGAGGGTGGGAGGGGGTCTATCCCTCTGTACCATCCACATCCCGCGGAGCCCCATGGTTATCGAGATATCCATGGTTAAAGTTTTGAGGTTAAGTTAGGTTAAAAAACAAACCATCAATTTGAACTCTAATTTCCATAAATTTATGGGTGGGAAGTACCTACCCCCTGTCCCATCCCCCCCGACCCGCAGAGACCAATGGTTATGGAGATATTCGTGGCTAAAATTTTGAGGTTAGGTTAGCGTATTTTTCGACACCTGCCGAGATAGCTGAGCGGGGCTCCAACTTCTGGGTGGTTTAAAAAAAATTTTAATTTTAGGGGTGCCCTAAAATTCCATTGTACTGTTATGTTCTTGCATCCGAGTCGAGGGAGAACCGGCGGACGGAGCCGAGCTTCGCTTCGCGGGGCTCCTACTTCTGAGTGGTTTATAAAAAAATAACCACGAAGGGTATGGCGGGGTCAAATGAGCAAGCGAAGCGAGCGAATAGACCCCCCCATACCCTTCTAACCTAATCTATCCATGTCGGGGTGCCCCGGCAAAAGGGGGTGCAAGTCGGCTTAGGCAAAACTAGCTTGTCAAACACCCCATTATAATTTGGTGCTCAATTTACTGGTGATCAATACGATAAAATTGAATGAAACACTTTTTCTCGGTCAACGGAACGTGAAACGTCAAATTTGACATCTAATCTACATAAATTGCGTATTATTTTTAAATTTATAAAAATATAAAAGACATAAATATATATATGTATATCTCGTAAACCGTGAGTCTCCGCAACTTAAAAATTTGTGAAAAGTCTTCTGTTAATGAGTACTATTTACAAAAAAAAATGAACTTCTAACTCGTTGGCCCATAATGGAAATTTTAGCCCTCAAGTGCACAGATTAGATATTAGTAGCTAGCTGTCATTTGATGATTATGACACTTGAGTATATAATGTTATGTTATGTGCTTGACAGACACTGACATAACAAAACCTTAGAGTACCTAGGTATAGAACAAAACCCAGATGGCGGCGGCGATGCTACGCCAGCGCCAAAACGGAACATTTGGAAATAAAGCTGTCACAGCCGTGATTGAAGCGTACCTACCTAATGAGAGGTTTTCATTTTGACCATTTAAAAAAAAATAGTTTCCATGAACTCGATAGATGGCGTTGATCCGACTACGTTACTGGGTGCCAAAGCCAAAACGCTTGAAGAAACACACGTCACATACGCTCGTTGACTGACACTTTCGTTGGCATAAGCTTCTGAATATAACCATTAGGTCCAAGTGATATTATGTGATGTTCTGTTCCTTGCAGTAACGTAGTCAGACCAGCGCCATCTATCCAGGAACTGGAGAAGAGTTGAAAAAGATAATCCTTCATTACTATTTACATGCATAGACCACAATTAGCATTTTTTTTTAAATAATCTTTATTCATGACCATAGATACAAGTCTTTCAGACGAATACATAGCATCAAAATGTTAATGCAGATCACGGTTGCCAATTAAAAGCCCCTAAAAGGGGCTAGAAGAGTTAAATGAGACAGTTTTGGGGTCAGAATTTTTGCGTGGGGTTCTTTAGGGGCTCCAAATATCTTTGGGATTTTTGAGCGCTTTCAAACAATACTTGCAATATCATTGATTTGCAATATATTGTGTTTTCAGTTTTACGCGTAGAATAGACATAGACTGCTGGTCGTAGACCTCCCCCGTGGTACGCAACTTTCCCCGATCTTCCGCTTTCGCTATCCAGTCGTTTCCAGTCTCCCAACACTGCGTTTGCCGAGCTAAGGCCTTTACTCGTGGACCGGTCTACTCCATCGACCATCAGTTCTGCCACAGATGTGACCAGCCCACTTAAGCTTATTATTATTCTGGACTATTTCAGTCACTTACGAGTCAATTTAGGCACTCAACAAGACAAGTCCATTTAAATTCCATATCTAGGGGTTTTGACAGATTGGCCTGAGAGAGCCGCACGTAGAAAGGAGTGGAAGACTATGGGGGAAGCCTTTGCCCAGCAGTGGGACAATAAAGGCTAACAAAAATAAAATAGGGGTTTTTAGCGGCATTCAGGAAAAAACTTGGGGGAAAATGTTGGTGAAGGGTTGGTAACACTGATGCAAATGTCAACAGTTCAATGGCATGGCATTTTAGATTGCCGACGTCAACAAAAAACTGCACTCAAAATACTCGGGCTTTCGATGAAGAAACGCTTTTGAGATTTAGAATTGCATAGCTCATGAAGTGAGATTAAGTGTGTGTATTTTATTATTGAAGCTCCATCAAAAATCGGTAAAACAGTTTTTATATTATGTTAATTTCTAATTTCTTATTGGTGAAATACCGGTGATTAATATTTAAATTTTATTTACCCAGATCCTATTTACAAACTCAAAATATCTACCTGAAATGATTCTTTGGCATCTGGCCAACAATATTTTTTTTGTGATGTTGTAAGTAGTAAGTTTATCACTAGCTTCAAATTTATCACTGTATTCTTCAAATCATTCATCACATACTACTCCCACTTTTTAATCAGTTCCTTTGATTTGACCTTACCGCAAATACCACATTCATTTTATTCCACGTATTCACGATTATACTGTGATATAAAATAACTTCTGAAATAAAAAATATGTGTTTAGTGTTATCAATAGTAAAATCAATTAGTATTGATAAAATCACTTTAGCTTATCGTAAATTCGTCTGGACTGAAAACTGATACAGACAATTTCCTTATTAGGTTCCTATGAAGTCAACTGACACAACAAATGAGGCTTCAGTAAATACAGAGCCTGTTGTCAGTGAAGTAGCTCACAAAGGTGAGCCAGCGGAAGGTCCGGAAGAGCTAACAACTGCTGACACTCAGTTACACACTGCAGAAGACATGGACGGGGATGCTAAAAAAGCACAATCTTATGCACACAACAGAAGAGTCAATAATTATGGTAAAAGTGTACTCTTTATTCTATAATATGCTTCTTATGCCACTGCAGAACAGAGGTGTCTCCTCTATGTACATTTCCAAATAACATTTCTTAAAATACATAATTTTTAGAAAGTGTATATTTTATGGTGTTTCCAGGTTACATTAAATATGTAAGCTTGGTGGTATTAACAGTGCAAAATGCAGTATTAGGTCTTAGTATGCGGTATGCCCGCATTAGAGATGTGGAAATGTTCTCATCAGCAGCTGGTAAGAATAATATATATATTTATTAATTTTTATTTATGAATTTATTTAAAAGAAATAATTTATAATCAGTAAATGAACTGTGCTAAAAGAGTTTTATGATCAGTTGTGCTACAATTACTATAACTAATTAACTGTACCATTGTATTTTCAGCTGTTTTAATGGCAGAAGTATTTAAACTTATCATATGCGTGTGCCTTGTTATGCAAGAGTCTGGTGGTATTAAAAATGGAGCAAGGTCTATGTATAATATAGTAATATTAAACGTCCGAGACACTTTAAGAGTTTGTGTGCCATCATTTCTTTACATTGTGCAGAACAATTTGCTTTATGTCTCTGCATCTAACTTAGATGCTGCTACTTATCAGGTAATTATTTACTTGTAATTCTTACTTAATCTTCTATAATTTTAAGTTAAAAAATCAACCTCATGTATTGCAAGGAGAGGTATAATGTTATGGATGCATTCAATTGATAACCACTTAATATGCAATCTAGTTACGCTACTGAATTAACTCTGTACTGACTATTAATTCCAGGTGACATATCAATTAAAAATACTGACAACAGCATTTTTTGCTGTGCTTGTATTGAAAAGACATCTCAAGAAGTGGCAGTGGCTGGCATTAGCCATCTTAGCAGCAGGAGTAGCTCTGGTACAATTATCTTCGACTGAGAAAGCAAATGCTGCTAAGCCACATTTACCAGAGCAGTCCAAAATATTAGGATTTGGTGCAGCCCTAGCAGCTTGTTTCTTATCTGGTTTTGCTGGAATATACTTTGAAAAAGTACTTAAAGAATCAGACATATCTGTAAGTTCCCCAGTTTTAACTAGATAATAAGTGAATTTTAAAAATCAATTGATATCATAAATATCCTATTTTCTACTAACACAATGGCAATTAAAACAACAAACTTGTTCATAAAACAAATGTTACTAGTAAACACCTGAGTCAACTATCATCACTACATAATGACTAAGTAAGACAAAGTCTTCTGACGTGTCTGGCTGTCTGTTTGTGATAAACTCAAAAATTACAGCACCGATTTTCATGCTTTTCTCACCAATGGATAGAGTGGTTCTCGAGGAAGGTTTTAGTATAAATTTATGCGCGGGCGAAGCCGCGGGCATCAGCTAGTTATTAATAAAAATTTAAATCAATATTTATTCAATACCTTTGTCTGACTTATTAAATTTACATATGAAGTAAACTAAACAGTTCACATGACACAAAAGACCTAGCTCAGAGTCGAGCTGTCTTTGTTAGTAATAAAAAACAATACGATGCACACCTTGACGTAAACATGTTGACTTGTTTCAGGTATGGATGAGGAATGTCCAATTAAGTTTATTATCATTGCCATTTGGAGCCATCACTTATCTTATAAACGAAGGAACTCACAATAATTTGCTAAAAGGCTTTGATGGTTTTGTTTGGTATCTAGTCCTACTGCAAGCAGCCGGCGGCCTCATAGTTGCTGTAGTCGTCAAATACGCAGATAATATACTCAAGGGTTTCGCAACTTCTGTTGCAATCATCATATCCTGTATAGCATCCATATACATATTTGATTTCAACTTAACTGTACAGTTTGCAATTGGTACAATGTTCGTAATTGTTTCGATTTTCCTGTATGGATATGTACCTAAGAAACCTGAGCCTCGGACATCTTTAAGTGTATGATAATTTCTATGATACCTATAGGTAGTGATTTTTAAAAGCTTTCTTTTGATTTCACTTTAGTACCTATTTATTTTTAAATGCTTGTCTATTTCCTTAAATCTTTCAAATTCCTATTTTTAAAGTATTATCAGGGTATTAATAAAGTGAACATCAGAAGTTCTCAAAATGTTTTATAGTAGTACAACATAAAAAGAAGGAAGCCAATAATAAACTAACTTTTATCAAGCTTCTAATTACCCATTGTGGGGACGATTAGGTTAGGTATAATAAATGTCTTTTTGAATACTTCCTTAGTACATAAAGACCTGAAACTTAATGTTGTATCAAGTACACCTTTTCATGAACTATTCATTCATTTAGGCCGTGATCAGTAAGTATTGGATATCCACTTGCTGAAATTTGACAGTGAATACTTTTGTTCATCGAATTACATTCTTAGTAATATGTTAAGTTTATAGATGTAATCAAGTCATGATCACTTTGAGGTATAATAATTAGCTGGTTATGTTATGTTCCACCAAGACTCATTTGACAAATTTTTAGCTTACAACAAATGTTTCATAAACTATTTATTTCACAAACAAGTTATTCCGTAAATGTTTTAGAAACACAACCATTTGGCAAATACTTCTCCTTATTAAATGTTTACAAATTACTTGTTTACTCTAGTAACAAAATGACGTTTTCTTTTATACATAGGATAATCAATATTTTTAAGTGAATTATTTGCCAAGCTTGTTGTTGTAAAATAAAATGACCAATCGTGTTTTTGCCAATCGTTACTTGTAAATCAATTTTCGGTAAATTGCCAGGTCACTTAATTAGCTACATAGCTGATAATTGATTTTTATCAAGACTACATATGACATGTTATGCTAGTTACTTAAGTTTATCAAATGTCTTACGGCATTCAAAATAAAATTTTGATATGGTAAGTAAATAATAATTAATTATGAAATAAGAACTAAGAGCAGAATCGATGCTATTTTATATTTCTAATTAAACATGTTAATAAATTATATACAACTTAATATGAATTTATAATCTTTCTCTTCCTCATTTGTTCCAGCCAATTATCAAGTTGTTGTTGAGGTGTTTGTGGATTTCTCTTATAATAGTCTACAGGTGGCTTTCCCTCTTCCAATCTTACGAAATAATGACTAAACTGGTATCTTACTTCTCCCATTCGTCCTCTGGCATGTCTTCTTATTCCTTTTATCACCATTCCTTGACCAGAATAGGATTCAGCTGTAACATACATAACAATGTTTTTTGGGATAATGGTCTAAGAGAACATACAACGTTGTAACATTGTAGCAAACAGTGTGTGTTAACTGTAGTTGGTAGTAGATGGTAGTTTAGAGACGCTTTTACAATTCACTTTATATAGTTGCCTCGCAATTGCTTTACCCCTTTTCACAACAATTCTTTGTCTATATAAACTTGGGTGAAATTAAATAGTGATTCAGGATCTGCTAGTGACATTGATCTTATAGGTAAAAAGGAAGAGCAATTGTGAAGTTGACTGTACCCTAGAGTGTAAATAATAATTGCATACTTTGTCTTGAACTTACCAACCCACAAATTGCTCCTAAATTCAACATTGTGTTCTTTCACAGCAAGGTCTTGAGCTTCGAGAATTGCTTCTTTTACAAAAATTGCTCCTTTTTTGTTCACAAAGCTGAGTTGTTTCACAGCCTCGTCTACTGTCATTCCTCTGACGAAACTGGCAATGTACCACAGCTTTTCAGGGCTGTATTTTATATTGGTCTTCTGATGACATACAAACTGAAAATACAAAATATATACATAGTATTTGTGATTTTTTAGATGAACTAATAAATGCTACTAAGTGTTGATTGGACGATATTTTTCATCTGTCTCATACATTTTCCTGCCCTCTTTACTTGATACTAGCTGAGGGTTGGTGTGTTTACTTTCTTCTGCAGAATGGAAGAAAATACACACACCAACCCTGTCACATTACTTCTATTTTTTCAGTTTATTCCTCCCACCATCCATCTTGGCTTTATTCTTCTGCTCCTTTTTCATCCATTAACATTTATATTTGTTTGAAAAGCTAATCTTTAAGTTTTATTTAATGTATGTGTTAATCATCTTTACACCTAATCCTAAAAGGTTAGGCAAAGTTGTATCTAAGAATACATCCACATTGCGCCAGTTATGTTTTTTAATCCTATTTATTAAACAAATACAACAACCAATAAACACATTAATATTATAATTAACCCAGTTGTTGTCATTTCAGAAAGAAGTTGGTGAAATCATTAAGGAGGATCTACAATATTAAATAGAAGCCTAAATATTTAAATTAATCTATTTTTATGGTTAAATATTATGTATTTACAATTACTATGAATCAGCAGATCAGAAATAGGACTCTTTGTGTACTATTTAAGATAAGTGTTGTTTCATTGGGACTTGGGTCTTATTTGTATCATGTTAATCATTACAAGTATTAATACAATTTGCATAATAAGCAAGGATTTTAGAATACCCAGGGACCATAGACTGATATAGTATTAATAGTCCCCTAAATTATCTTATTCTACACTTAAAAGTAAAGATGATGAGAGCCAATGACGGTAACTTACAGCTGGTCTTGGATCTTCATCGGGAGACTGGACTGGGTATATTTTTTTATTATGTCTTAAAAACGTTTTTGGTGTATTATCTGTTTTCGACCATGCTAAAGCTGTCGAGCTGGTGTGTATGTTCTTCAAATTACTTGCTTTTGCATTAGTTAGACATAGGTTCTTGAATAATCGATTCATTATAGAAATGGGTCCAATCGTATTAAGCCAGGAATTCTACATTAAATGGTGCTTTCCAGCTTAAACGTAACCTAAAATAAAATGATCTTTTCTGTCAAACAAGTTTTTTTTTCACGCACTCCACTGACTGCTGACATCGCTTTAAATTAAATCACTTACTTCACTGACAGGTGACAGCAGTGACAGTGACAGTACGACAATGTTGCCTTTGCATTGCATGGCGGAAATTGCCATAGTGAGTTCATGGCATAGAGTATAGTAAAATACAACATAAAATAGTGTTTTTTTTTTAATTTTCTTTTTCAACTCTTCCCTAGTCGCTGGATAGATGGCGCTAGTCTGACTACGTTACTGCAAAGACCAGAAAGTCACATAATATCACTTGGACCGAATGATTATATTCGGAAGCTGATGCAAACGAAAGTGTCAGCCAACGAGCGTATGTGACGCGTGCTTTTTCGAGCGTTTTGGCTTTGGCACCCAATAACGTAGTCGGATCACCGCCATCTATCGAGTTAATGGAAAGTTTTTTTTTTAAATTGTCAAAATGAAAACCTCTTTTTACAATAACAACCTTTCCACTTGTATCAAAATGTACTATTCCTGTCCCTGTGTTATTGTTGACCCCAATTTTGGCTTTAGTTTTATAGTATTTCCAAAAATGTCTGTGCCTAGTAAATAACCATAAAGCTGTAACATTACAACAGTGCTGCCGTTAGTCACACGGACGAGCTTTCAGTTTCGATGCAGCTAAATAAAAAGCCATTTATTCAAATGGCAAAAAAATTAAATTAAAAAGTTAAAGTTGACATCGACACGCGACAGTAGTTTGACTTGCTTGCTTAGCTAGCTACTAATATCTAATCTGTGTGCTTGCTGTCCGATCTCTTCTGTCTGTGATCCGTGTCTGTGATTTTAACACAATTTAGTCTTGGTGGCACAAATACGGTAAAGCCCAAGATACAACAAAAATAAAGAATTAAATTGATTTAATGCTCGCTTTGTCACTGTAACGTATGAGACTCGAAAATGAAAAGACTCTCAGCAATTGGGACAAAATCATAGCCACACGCAATGTTTTATTTTTTATTCGGCACAACACAAACTAGAATCGAAGTATAAATAACTTACACGATGTGTGATCTCTACATAGCGGTTGTATGTTCTTCGAACATGAATCGTAGTATGGAAGCTCACGCATTTCTGGCGAAGAAAGGCTTTAAAGTAAAGTCTTATGGTACAGGAGAAAAGGTTAAGTTACCAGGTGCTTCTGCTGACAGACCGAATTGTTATGAATTTGGAGTTCCATATGATGACATTTATAATGATTTATTGGAAAAAGATAAAGTATATTATACACAAAATGGTATACTACACATGTTAGACAGAAACAGAAGAATTAAACCCAGTCCAGAGAAGTTCCAGATATCAACAGAGCTATTTGATGTCATAATAACATGTGAAGAAAGAGTATATGATCAAGTCATAGAATGGTTTGGTTCAAAGAGGTCGGTTTACAATCAACCTGTCCATGTTGTGAACATGGATATTCAAGATAACCATGAAGAAGCTACCATTGGTGCATTTTTAATAAGTGACATGGTCACAAAGATGGCTCAAAGTGATGATTTAGATAATGATATTGATGAACTATTGCATGAGTTTGAGGGAAAGTGTCACCGGCCAATTCTTAATTGTATTATGTTTTATTAACTGACCAGACTAGCCAAACTGAGAAGAAAAACTGATGCTTCCAATATCTAAATGTTTGACAATGAAACAATGATTTTTAAGAATGTATTCATTAGACACACTAAATGTCTATTGAATAGGTACTTTCACTGATATTTTTACATAATTATGACAGCAACCTAAACATCGACTCACTGGCCTTACAGCTATGAGAGTAAAGATCTCTTTGATGAAGGCAATCAAAGCACATTGGAAGGACTAGAAGCATGCCTTCTCACACATTTGACAGAATTTATAATGAAATAAATATTATTTGTATGGCCAGAGCGTGGATCTTTTTGTGTCTTATACATATGTTTAAGGGTTACACTACTGTTTTTTTTCATGTATATTGTTTGCAAGATTTTTTTAAGGTCAATATTGTTTAAAATTAGTAGAAACAAGTTGATGCTAATTTAAATACCTAAGTGACCAATTACCATATTTTTGAAAACAATTTTGACCTTAAAGAGGCAATAATTTTCTTGTTAACTACATTTATATACATTTAGAATAGTGAACTGAATATAATTTTAAGTTCCACTGATGAAAACTAACAATGTCCATAATATTCATTAATGAATTTATTCTCTGTAAAGACGGTGTTTTGATTTTTGTAAAAAGAAAAAATATTTTATTTTTGGTTTTATTTATCAGATCACAAAATATATATTTAAAAAAACTGCGAAAATTACCGCTCTACTTACCACAGACGACACAGTGTGTGGTACGGCAAACGCCCGGGTATCCCGCGAAATCAAGTTTCGTTTTTTGCAATTTGCAGTTCAGTGTCATTGCCTGGGGTCTAAAATGGGCCGCTTTGGCAGAATCATAATATGATTCACGTTATAAAAAATGCTTAACATTCTTGTTTATGCTTTTAAGATTTATTTTTGTGTTTCATATTATGATTCTGCTAAAGCGGCCATTTTAGACCCCCATCCATGTTCCTTCCTCGCCCTTTATTTTAGACCCCCTGGTGGTGAAATATGATTCGCGTAAGTAACGTCTTTTGTTACAGATGTCTCTAATTACGGCATACAAGAGGTTAATCATAATCATTTAAATACCCGATACAATACAACCCTCTGATTTGGAAGGACTTTTTTATTGAAATAGTAATTGAATCTTTACGACCGTTGGTTGTCAGCATTGAGTAGATGCAGGTTTTATTTATTATGCATAATAAACAAAACCTGCATCTACTACATCCCGCGCCCGCGGCATCATTCGGCAAGCAACGGAATCAAAATCAAAGTATTTATTTCAAGCAGGCCAATTACAGGCTCTTTTGAATTGTCGAAATAAAGATGAAAATTAAATGTAGCTACTGTCCCAGCCACAAAAACATCGTAGATCTCTATGGAGAAGAACGGGCAAGAAACTTCATGGACACTCTTTTAAATCTAATTATTGGTAGAGAAAATCTTGGTTACATCATTCATGTTGAGATGGTATATTAAGTGAGAACAATGTAGCAAGATGTGCACGTTAAAAGTGTCCATAGTAAAAACAAAATATTTTTTTCAAATACTTGAGCAATGTTACATAACCAATGTTTTGGTAAACCGACACACACTTCCATGCCGCCCTGTCTTCTCACCGTACTGTACTCGAATGTGTGCGCAGACACTAGGGAGTTCTCCGTCGCCGAATCACGTACCGTCTATATTGAAAAAAAAAAAACGGTCACCTGCTAGTCTCCTCTAGATTTTTAGACTGAGAAGAATGGAAGTAAGTTCAAAAGGAATGCTGTAGGGACGAGCATTAACCGGGGCTCTTGATCTCCCTGCTGTGTAGGTACGGCAAAAAGATTTTTTAAGACTACGTCTAATGCCCGATTTCACTGACACGAAATGTCACTTAACTGAATGGCTAACTTCTGTTTTCACAAACACTAAGTGACACCTAACTAAATGCCTGATGCCCGTTTCCACCAAAGTGCCACGACTATCGAAAATAATATAATCACTATCTACTTCCCCGTTGCTATAGAAATTGATCATTTCAATGTCTGTCTTCGTAAACTCGAATCTACGGGTCACTCCATGCTCGGGCAAAAGACCTGTCGAGTTGTATAAAATCAAAATATTTTATTTCACATAGGCCTGGATGGGCTCACATAAAACGTCGAAAAAGGAGCACGGTTCGCGTTGGTCGATTCCATGCAGAAGAACCAGCAAGAAACTCTATGGTTCTCTTTTCAAATCATTTGGTATTATACAATATTATTATGACAGCAATATTACTATACCGAGTATGGGGTAAGTTAAACAGCATCTGGGAATCTACAAAGCCTACAGTTCACTAATTCACAAATAATAGGAATAAAAAGGATTTAAGATACAAAATAATTAAAAATTAAATTAAACAAGTGACAAACATTGGCATCGGTGCTGTAACTATTCTGAGCAAAGAATGATTTAAAAACTACAGTAAAAATTTGAATAAAAGAAATATGAGATTGACAATAGTTTGAGGCATCCCCAAATCTGTCCGTTTATGAGCTACCAGAGAAACCGCACGCGCAGTATATAGCATGTATGTATATGTCACCGTGAAATTGTCAAATACGTTATATTGTAATATCGCTAGCGATATTGTAAAATCTCGAAATATTGTCAAATGAACATACTGCTTACAACAAAACACATTATTTTTCGTGATATGCATGCGATGGCAGTCAACTCACGCGGTGTGGAGGGAAGGAGGGGTCCCCCTTGCCCAGTGGTACAACTCTCTTGAAAAGATGTTGTACCATTCCTGAGAAATACCGATTTTTATAACCTAACCTTAAAACACTTTATATTCCCTTATAAAGCGTAGTCGACGGAGCCCCGCTTCGCGGGGCCCCTGTTTCCGAGTGCAGGGTTTAAAGGAACCTAACTAACCTAACGGGGGGGTGCTCCAAGTCCCGATTATGGGGGCAGAGATACTTCCGTATGTTCAGTTGACAATAATTCGAGATATTACAATATCGCTAGAGAGAAACACGTTATATTGTAATATAACGTGTTTGACAATTTTACGGTGACATATAGGGACTACAGCCAAACTTCTTTGTCTTCAACGTAGTCCTTGATTTTGTAATAGGTATGCGTTTTTAAGGACACAATAGTTTTTTCACTTCTCATGCTCTAAAAGTACACCGTTATAGCCCTATGAAGCGGGATTAAAGTGACCGTTTATTCCCTAGGGAGTAAAAAGTAATTTAAAAATGGAAAGCGGTTTATTGAAAAAATAAAAAACAAATGAACTCGCTTCAACGCGAGAAAAAATTATGGTTGTTTAAATGCATCGTTGATTTTAAAAAGCAATGCCTCTGTTTAGCAACAGAGCATTGCTTTTGCAGTAATGTAGGTACTAATTATCTGTGGTATAATATATAATCATCTTCATTGCGAAAATGTTGAGAGTTTGTGTTGTATTTTCAATGGTTAATCTGTGACTAACCTGATAGTAGAAAAACTGACCGCTCAGTTCAGAATTTTTGTAGAGTGTAAATTTGTTCAGTTTTAAATGACTATTTTTCTCGCACTTGAAGTGAAAAGTACAGTTTGCACCTCGAGACTAAACGCCAATATAATATATACCTACCCTCGCTTTCATTGCCTCCCTCGCAAGCTCGGGAGTCAAACCACCTCGGGTATATAATGGCTTCGTTTAGTCCCTCGTTATAAAATATACTATTTCACTCCTCTTGCTCAAATACATTCTTATTAGCGTACCAGAGCGGGCGTAAATAGTTATTTGTTATAATATAAGAGTGCAAAGTTGTTTTTTAACCGCGTGCTCAATTTTGATGACCGAGCAAGCGAAAGATTCTAAAATTGAGTCACGAGCGAAGCGAGTGATTCAAACCTTAGAATCTTGAGCGTTAGCGAGGGAATCAAAAGAGCACGAGGTGAAAAATCTTTGCACTCGAGTGCAACACGTAACTTTTCATCCCACCTCAGCGAGGAAATGGATAAACGCAAAAAAAAATGCGCATTGTTGTTGACGCAGACGTTGTGATATGGCAATGGAATGGCGTGTCAGGCGTGATCAACCAAATAAACACTTCGACAGTATATCCAGACTTTTATTTATCAAAATACGAGCTGATATTACACGTCCATTGTATATTTAATATGATGAATTAAGATTAAATTGGACAATAATTGAGACGACACAAAACATAAAAAGGGCAGAGACTGCAGAGAGCCGTGAGCAGATAAGTAGTTGTCAAAATCAGTGAAAAAGACAGATGACAACTTCAAATGACATTTAAATAAATATGGCTGCCTTTAAGCTGCGTTCATGTAGAGCTTACACAACTCCTAATACTCCTCCTTAAGCGCTACATGAGAGAAAAGAAAAAACTACTGTAACTCTACACAATATTTAAAAGACTCTACATTTAAGAGTTACATACTCTACCTACTTTAGAGCGACTCTACATAATTATACATATGATTCAATTCAATAATAATTACATGATTCATCACAATATAACAATATTTATCATTAATAAAATAAGTACAACAAAACTTTAACCATTTGCTCCACAAACTCTCACATTTAAACATTTTACAAAATTACAATGTTTCTGCGCACATAGTGGCTTTGTCAATACATCTGCTAGCATGTCATTAGTAGGTAAGTATCTTACAGTTATGTTTCCTTTTTGTACTAAATCCTTTACGAAATGGTAACGCAAATCAATGTGCTTCGTTTTCTTATGCGAATATTCTTTTACAAGTAATAACCTTTGAGCACTTTGATTGTCGTTGTATACAATTACATCAAAAGTTTTGGTAATAATTTCAGACAAGAAATTCTTCACAAAACAAATGTCCTTGCAAACGTCACTAATTGCTAAGTACTCTGCCTCTGTACTTGATAAAGCTATACTACGCTGTTTTCTAGCTTCCCAATTGATTAAACAGTTACCTAATTTTATAACAAATCCAGTGTAGGACTTTCTGTCTGATGAGTCATTAGCCCAGTCGGCATCTGCATAAGCACTGATATTAAAATTAGTACCTTTTGTAAAATGAAGACCATAGTTGATCGTCCCTGCTAAATAACGAAGTACTCGCTTTGCTGCGCGCCAATGACTCGTGTCGAAACATACACTGTATTGACTAAGTTGACTACAAGCATAAGAAATGTCCGGGCGTGAGCACACACTCAAATACATTAAACATCCCAACAGTTGTCTGTATTTGTATAACTCATCATCAAGACCCTTCCCATTAGACTTTTCTAACTTACAATTTACAGGTAACGGTGTAAGTACTGGCTTGCAGTCACTCATATTAAATTTAGCTAGCAAACATTTTATATAATTAGACTGATCTAGCACTATTGTATTATTATATCTAGTGACATTCATGCCTAAACAATTTTTTAATTGGCCTAGATGACGTATTTCAAAGTTTTCTTTCAATAATGATAAAACATTCCTAATACATCCATTATGAAATATATAACAGTCATCGACATACAGAGCAATTATTATATAATCTTTATCATTTTTCTTTATATATACGCACGGTTCGCACTTACTTTGAGTATATCCATTATTAATTAAAACATTATTTATTTTTAAATTCCACATACGGCTAGCCTGTTTGAGACCATATATACTTTTATTCAGCTTACAAACTTTACTTTTATCTGAACAAAAACCTTCTGGCTGCTCCATATATATAATCTCATCCAGATCACTATTTAGGAAAGCCGTGGTAACATCAACATGGTCCATCTGCAAATTCATTTCTGTTGCAATGGAAAATAAAATTCTCAATGTGGAATGTCTGACAACAGGTGAAAAAGTGTCATTGTAGTCTATACCTTCTTGTTGACTAAATCCACGGGCAACCAATCTAGCTTTATACTTATCTAGTTTACCTGTGGCATCGTGTTTCCTTTTGTAGACCCACTTGCACTTTACAATGTTTTCACTTTCTGGTCGATCGACTAATGTCCAAACATTGTTCTTAATTAATGAATCATACTCACATTTCATGGCGTGAAGCCACTGCTCACAGTCAGTAGACTTTGTAGCTTGCTCGTATGTATTAGGCTCATTTGCCAAACTCTGCTCAATAAGCATCGCCGATAAGTCATAATCATTATATTTAAGCGGAATTTTACCTCTATTAGTACGTACGGGACGCGAGCCAGAAGCAACACTTTGCACATGGTCAAGCTCTCCTCCTCGAAGTGTGGCATCAGGCAGAGAAGACACAGCATCCCTGCAGACATTATCCTCATCACCATTATTACCATTTCCTTCAAGTGTGGCAGCAGGCATAGAAGACATAGTGTCCTTACAGACATCATCCTCATCACCTTCGTCACCAGTACCGTAGACCAGGTCCGACAAGGGAGACCACACTGAAGGTGTTAGGTCACTCTCAGATCCTGAAATAGGTGATTCCGTAGTAGACTTATGACAAATATTATCACAGACATTATTAATAATTTTATCATTCATTTCATTTGCATTATTATTATCACAGTCAATATTTAAAATTTCATTATCAATATTTGTATAATTATTATTATTTACAATGCATTCATGAGAGATAAAATCATTATTCTTGCTTTGTGTTTTAAAGTGAAGTCCTCCAATAAATTCATCTTCTAAAAATGTTACATTTCGTGAATACACAACCTTTTTAGGATTATATGGATCAAGGAGACGGTAGCCCTTAAAAGTCTCACCATAGCCAACAAAGATATATGGTTTAGCTTTAGCGTCAAGTTTACGACGTTTTACATCAGGAATATGAGAAAATGCTACACAGCCAAATACGCGCAAATGACTGAGATCGACTGGCTGTCCAGTCCACTTACTCTCAGGGATATCATCTGACAACGCGCTGGTAGGAGACTTGTTCTTCAGGTATATAGCAGTCATTACTGCTTCTCCCCAGAAACGTTCAGACAGACCCGCGTCATGTAACATGGCCCTAGCTTTCTCAAAAATCGTCCTATTGACGCGCTCCGCAACTCCATTCTGTTGTGGACAGTAAGGCACCGATGTTTGATGTATTATCCCTTCCCTTTTAAGAAAATCAGTCAACGTTCTATTACAGTATTCAGTACCGTTATCGGTTCTTAAAATTTTAAGTTGCAAACCTGTTTGTTTTTCAACCATATTTTTAAAGTTAACAATATGTGAACTCACCTCGGATTTTGTTTTCATTAAATAACCGAAGGTTTTTCTAGTGCAATCATCCGTCAGAGTCAAAAGATAACGGGCACCGCCCCAACTGCTGACTTGAATGGGCCCACAGACGTCGGAATGCACAAGCTGGAATGCACAAGCTGGAGTGGCACGGTAGATTGGCTTCCCACAAGCTTCGGATAAGGCTTTGTATGCATCTTTCCAGTTAAGCAGGGAACACACTTGTTTGGCGAGTCGTCATCCTGAAAAACGACACCACAACATTTACCACCACCCCGTAGGCTATTCATACCTTTCTGGCCAATATGGCCTAAACGCTTATGCCAGACTGTCGCAGACACCAATGCAGTATTGACACTCTCTGGCTGCTGCCTAGGATGCACCAGCATGGAATGTCCCAACACATGCGGCTTGCACTGCTGTATCTTATACAAACCATTCACATTTGTAGCAGCTAAAATTTGGTTGCCAGTTAAAGAACTTATCTCATTATAAACATGACACCCATTTTTATCAAAAACTACTGTAAAACCATTGTCACACATTTTACTTACAGACAATAAATTCGTTGACAGATTGGGAACAACTAAAACATTTTCTAAAGTGATATTATTTTTGTCAGTAGACAAAACTAAATTGCCAATGCCAGACATTTCTAATTGACCACCATTTGCTATAGAAATTGAGTTATTATTACAGCTTTTAAAATTTCTTACTAACCTAGCATCATTGATCATGTGAGCCGAGGCCCCGCTGTCGATGATGACATCATTATGGTGAGCGATGTAAGCCGATGCATAAAAGGTATGCTGTTCTTCTTTCTTCTTCTCATCCCTCTTTTTCTTAAAGCATCGCTTCGCTGTATGTCCTGGTTTTCGGCAGTAATCACACTTGAAAAGTTTGTTCTTCTTTACATGAAAAGCTGAAGCATCATTATCACATTTTCCATTTCTTCTGTGTTCCTCTTGAAGCAATCTCGTTCTCACTAGTTCAGAAGTCAGCGAGCTAGTTAAATTGGCAGTTTCAAGACCGGAGACTAGTGTGTCAAATTCCTGCGGTAAGCCGCTAAGTAGAATTTCAGCCACCTCACCGTCATCTATAATTTTTCCAATGTCAGAGAGTTGCTGGACTAATCCGGTGACATTTTCAATATATTCAGTCATGCTGCTAAACTTACTGTAGTCAACTCGATGTAACTGTCTAAGTAGCAGAACACGGCGATATAGACCTTTGTCCTCGAATGTATGAGCTAGCTTCTCCCATGCTTCTTTAGCTTTTGACGCTGATCGAACTATTTGGTACAAGTTGGGTTGTAGTGCCAGGCAAATACGCGCCAAGGCGCGGCTATCACGCACGGCGTCAGTATCAGTGCCGATCACGCAATCCCACAAACCTTCTAAAGTGAGTAACATCTTCAATGAAAACTTCCAGTTCGAATAAGACGAGATACCACTCAGCTTCTCCACTTGATTATTGATGTGTATCGCTGGTTGCGTTGCCATATTTCTTCTTTGACAATAAATCTGGTCGACAGTGAGTTTTGGTGATACATACAACGATGATTATGCGTAGATCCCTCGTTGCACGCCTTTCTTTTTCACTGGGGCCATAACCTGTTGACGCAGACGTTGTGATATGGCAATGGAATGGCGTGTCAGGCGTGATCAACCAAATAAACACTTCGACAGTATATCCAGACTTTTATTTATCAAAATACGAGCTGATATTACACGTCCATTGTATATTTAATATGATGAATTAAGATTAAATTGGACAATAATTGAGACGACACAAAACATAAAAAGGGCAGAGACTGCAGAGAGCCGTGAGCAGATAAGTAGTTGTCAAAATCAGTGAAAAAGACAGATGACAACTTCAAATGACATTTAAATAAATATGGCTGCCTTTAAGCTGCGTTCATGTAGAGCTTACACAACTCCTAATAATTGTCAAATTCAGTTAATTCTGTTGGCGTCAAATAAACTTCCTCGTCGCTAGATAATGAGTGGTAATTTTAGGTTTTTCACTTGTTTTCAAGTTGGATTCCTTGTTTTTAACCTAAGGTGTTAACAATATGACGCGAAAAGAAAATGGCGCGCGCAAAACATACCTATGAAAAAGTACACCAAGAAGGTTCCGAGTCTGAGTTCTTAACAAATTAAAAAAAAATTGTATGATAAATTCGGCACCATAGAGGTAGAAGTAAAATGAATGAATGAATGAATGATATATTTATTTGCAAGAATATAGGTGTAATGATGTTTTGAATTCACATGCTTAGTGCACACAATGTTCTAAATTCAAATTTACTTTACCCTGATGACGATTTAAACGACTATTGCACTCAGATATCGAAGAGCAAAAATACTCTTTCCGAGATGGGGGGATGAAAATTGAATTTATGGCCCTAGGGGGAGGTATTTTTTCAATACACTTGTTCTTACAAAAACTGGTTCTTTTCGCACAACGATTAAGTTGGAAATGCAGTGTATTTCACGCGGGTGTTTCTTTTTGTCATATTTTCCACACGAGTGCGGAAATGAAAATTGCCTCAGACAACTATTACCTATACTTATTCCAAATTGGTTCAATGCCCGTAGTCAGAGGTGAATGTTTTTGTTAACCCTTTTCCTGTCCCATGAGCCACATATATGGTTCAGAGCGATTGTTTAACTTTTAACTATTGTCTCTTTTCGTGGACAGTGAATGTGTTATTCAAATTGTGTTTATAAATAGAACATTATAGATACAAATGATTATCTATTTAAAAGTAATATTTAGGTACTTACTTTTTTATACAAATTAACATTTATTTGTGTTCTAGATTAAAAAATATAAAAATACTGTTTTTATATAGGCTGTCTAACGGCTTCATACCTTGGCTTCTCCTTTAACCTGGCGTGAAAGCAGGCGCGGAAACAAATGAAAATGAAAATCATTGTTTCGTTACAAAAATATTTTTCGTTATTTTATTTTATTTTTTCAAAAGGGTTCACTAATGTTTCACCAAAACTCCTGTTATGTGTGGACTGTATTATTGTTCTTCTCTTCGATAGCTCAGGTGTTTGTGTTTAGTAAATTAAAGATTTTATAATTAGAGGTCTAAATAGCTTATATTTGAAGCGGGGCACAAGAGTTTATACTATTAACTGTTCCTGTAACATAAGGAAGGTACATAACGAATTAACACTTGGGGAACGTGGGACTCATTTACCTACTTATTAACTTGTTACGACAATAAGTAACTCATAACAACTATGAATCTACTTTATCTCTTTTGACAATCTGTCTGTTATGGAGCTCTTCCTTGACTTCTTGTAGACTTCTCCTTGATTCACTGGTGGAATGATTTTATTACATATTTCTATTTGTTGTTATTTGACTCGATTCTCGATAAATTAATCGGTCCCCCTTACATAAATAATTACGTCATCGCAAGTTGTGGGGGCACCTTTGCATCTTTCAGGGACCTTTGACCAATCAATCCAATCATAGCCCGTAAAAATGGACATTCCCTTTTGCTGATGCAATAGTATATCTTATTGCGTAATACTCCAGGTTGGACAAGTACTGACTTGACCGATATTGTCTTGAAAAACATCGTTTGATCCATGTGCACATTTGTTATTGCATTTCTCGGGTTAAAACACCCTTGCCTACAACTCGTGTGTTATTTTGGCCTCAAACACAATAACAAACTTTAATCTCCACTTGTATCAAGTGTACTATTGAACTTTCCATGGGTCAGTTCTATCACTTTTTATAAAAGCGTATATTATTGCTTATAATAAAAAACTTTCTAGTTTTTGATAATCTGAATTTAGGTATTACATTTTTTTTTTATATGGAAGTCTCTTCTAATTTTGAAAAGCCCTCGATTTTTGCGGACATATAAAATACATTCAAAGATATAAACTGAAATCAGAGTCAGTTTATCGATCTCTTTAAATTTTTCTCTGGGTGTCTCATGAGGACCCATTTTATAGATCGCGCGGACTGCCCGCCCTGTAGTCAGGGGCGTATTTGATACGTAACCCAAGCAACATGCTCACGTGAATAATGACGTCAATTTTAAGGCATCGAAAGACGTCGCATCACGTCAATAAAGACGTCAATTTTGACGTGAGGATGTCACAAATTAGTGCGTCATTAATGACGTGTTTAATAACGTCTAAATGTCGTGATCAGCTTACGTGATTTAGACGTCAATTATAACGTCTAAATGTCGTGATCAGCTTACGTGATTTAGACGTCAATTATACCCTAGTAGCATTTTTTGTTGGCATTTAGTAGGGCCACATACCTCTGTTTAGTTGGCAATTGCATACAATTGGCGGGCAGTTTGCGGGTCGGGCCCAAAACTGATGGCCAACGAAGATTTGCCTACGAAAGCCCAACTTGCGATGGAGATGGACCTAACGTGGAATCATAGACTAAGACTATATGGATATATTATAAACTGCGTAGAATTGCCTACGAAGTCCCAACTTGTGAGAATTCTGGGGGGACGGCGCGAACGCTTTAAAAATTACGCATCCGAGTTATACACATTAGGGATAATCGCAAGGGTCAACCTGACTGCAGTTCAATGGGAACCGCCTAGTTGATCACGGCTTACCTTGATCCAGGTACTCGCGAATTCACTACAATACTGCGCGAGAGTCATTCGACGCGGGAGAATCTTAACACCGCGATTCAGAAACGTGACGTAATTGTACAACGCCATCTAGTTTAAAGATACGAACTAAAACGTGCTGTACTTACGCGTCTACTTTCCCAGAATAATGGTACCTTTACTTAGATTGCACTCACAGTACAATGTTAACAAGTTAATATATCAAGTACCATTGACAAGATTGCACTTAGTGAGATATCTAAGTAAGATAAATTGAGAACAATCAGTTACGAGATACTGACGAATCATAGCAACAAGGGAATTAAGTCATCTTCTTTAGTGTTGTGATATATATTTACTAGACTATAATAAACAGGGTGGAATTTTACAATGCCACCTGGAGGGAAAGTACTCTAAATACTGGAGAACGCAAATTTTACTCAAAGGAGACATACCTTTATTTTTAAAAAGCAACAAATCTGCATTCGAAGATTTTCAAAAAATATTTCGAACCAGAATCGAACCCGGGATGGATCGGCTGAAGTTCGAAAAAATAATATACCTTATTGACATCAATCGATAGGTTCAATCATTTATGGATCAAATCTCTCTAATAAACAATACAATAATTGTAAGACGTATCATACCTAACAGGCCTATTGAAAGGTTTAAGTTGAACCGATGTAAGTTGTTATCATAACTTAAATCCCTACAAAAAACTCCCAACAGTAGGAATAGAAGCTCCAGGCCTGTCGATAGTTGGCTCAATGTTGTTTTAGTAATTTAAATGCATACAAAATCTCCCTTCTTGTCTACTCGACTCGAAGATTGGGTTTTGAGCTGGTGTATAAAAAAAAATACGATTTTTGGCGGGTTTTTTTTACGTCTTCTCATGGTTTACGACTAGAGCAACAAATTATTTCCCGCAAAGTTTTTCATCCAAGCTACTATTTTGAAAATATAGAGGGTTTTTCAAACAAAACTTAAAAAGTTCCTAACTCGGAGACGGTGCGTCGTAGGACCATGCTTCTCAGAATCTAGATGGTTTCTATGGTCAAGGTCAATCTGATACTGCAATAAAATTGTTAAAATTTCGAAAAAAAAAGTCCCTATAAAATTTTCCAAGTCCCAAAAAAAAATTTAAAGCAATTTTTTTTTTTGGTTTTCTTTGCAGGTCATAGTGCCCCTAGGCGTATACTCCAACTCCCTGATTTGACTTGACAGTCACCATCCCCATTGCGATAAAGCCAATACGTCTTTTATTGAAGTTATTTACGGCGAATGACGATACACAGCGCAGGTTAACGTCATGTGATGACGTTTTATAAGGCGAAAGACGATGTATAGCTCCGAATCACGTTACTTGATGACGTCTTAAAAAGCAAACGACGACATATAGCTCCGAATCACGTTACTTGATGACGTCTTAAAAAGCAAACGACGACATATAGCTCCGAATCACGTTTCTTGATGACGTCTTAAAAAACAAACGACGACATATAGCTCCGAATCACGTTACTTGATGACGTCTTAAAAAGCAAACGACGACATATAGCTCCGAATCACGTTTCTTGATGACGTCTTAAAAAGCAAACGACGACATATAGCTCCGAATCACGTTACTTGATGACGTCTTAAAAAGCAAACGACGACATATAGCTCCGAATCACGTTACTTGATGACGTCTTAAAAAGCAAACGACGACATATAGCTCCGAATCACGTTTCTTGATGACGTCTTAAAAAACAAACGACGACATACAGCTCCGAATCACGTCATTTTATTACGTCATATATAGCGAAGGACGTCATTGTTTCAAAGATGACGTCAGTTTATCGTCATTTATCACGTGAGCATGTTGCTTGGGAAGATTGCCGCCCCCCTATGTGCTGTAAAGCATGAAAAGTTAAATTGCTCAAAAATACCGTCATAATAGCGTACCAGAGCGGGCGTAAAATTGCATATAATAATATTGCCCTAGGGATTTTTTTTTTTTTTTTTTTTTAATTTTCGTCGTCGGTGTTCGAAAACGCACGAGTCTTTATTCATAATTCACAAAGAATCGACTTATTACGGTTCCATTAAAAAAAAAAACATTTTATTTTAAAAATGGAATCAAACGCGCCGAACGCCGAACTCTTTGGCAGAATGTGTGCGTTGCATTCCAGCTACAGAAGAAATAAAAAAAAGGGATTGGCGCGAAATTTTATGATTTTTTCTGTATTATTAATTTGAATTATAAGTAGGATTCCTTTTTATCTCCTACGTTTACCCCACAGACGACACAATATTATATTCGTCTTCACAGAGAACTGAAACTATGTTGCCGGGAAAAATCATCTCATTAAATTTTTAGAACAGTACAATTAGTACATTTTTATTGTTAACTAGCTGCGCCACGCAACGTCACATAAGAGGGAAAAAGCTACCTACTACTACCTACCTTCTACTACCTACCTACTACTACATACCTACCTACTACTACTACTACCTACCTACCTATTACTACATTTTTTTTTCATAAGAACTTTCTCCTGACAATAACAAACACAACAACAAAAGAATCAGCCAAAAGCCGTTTTCATGCTATGTCGTGACAACGGAAAACGGGTTTCATTTTTATATAATTAGATAAAATAAACTATCATGTAAAATAATATGGTTATTTTATTTTCTCGCAATCGTAGTGAAAAGTACGGTGTAACACACGGTGCTAAAATCATTATAACTCGGTTTCTATTTACTAAACTAGAAAACTACCTCGTATAAAAGGTGTAAAACACCTCTTAACGAATACGAAAGGCACTTGTTCTACTCGTCATTCTGATCATTTTTTTGTTCTACACTATACCTGGGAACCTTCTAGTTACGGAGATATTGGAGGTCAAAGTTGCAAGATTTTGACAAGCTTTTTTTTAAATACCACTTTTTATCGCATGATTTTTACTTTAAATATCTCTACGACCCCCGTACTATTCAATCCATCCATCCGCACAATGTGTTGAGTGTGTTACATTGAGTTATACCACAAAACATGATTTATAACCTCAAAAAATAAAGTTGTTTCCCAGCAATATTTTTTGCATAGGTAGTTACTTAGTTTGATATACAGAATGCTTGGTTAAAGGTTTTGTGATGAGGTGAAATACACCCTGTATAATGGGTCATTTTAGCCCCTTGTGTAACAATGTACGGTCGAACAAGCTATTTGGTTTACAGTTAAACCCACAAATTACATTGTAAAGTGTAAACCAAATAGCTTGTTCGACCGTACTTACTATTAAAATATTTGTATCATGAATTATTACGAGACCAAGATTTTTTTTTCCTTCGCTTTGCTTTCGTCAGGTTGAAGGAGAAGCAAAGGTATGAAGCCATTATACAGCCTAATAAAAAAAAATCGTTTTTTTATTTATTTTTTAATTTGAAACTCAAATAGGTAAATGTTAATTTGTTTAAAGTAAATATTAGTTTGAAATAATCATATTTATCTATGATATTGAAGTTATAAAGACAATTTGAATATTGAAATAATGTTTACGCGGCCATAAAGACGCAAATTGCTTTGCTGAAATTAAAAAAATACATTCACCTCTGATTATAGGCATTGAACCAATTTGGACTAGTATATGTATAGTTATCTGTGGCAATTTTACTTTCCGCACACGTGTGGAAAAAATGACAAAAAACGCACGTGTGAAATACACTGCATTTTGGACTACAACGAGTGCGAAAAGAACCAGTTTTCGAGAAAGTGTGTTGAAAACAGTTTTGCCTAGTCTTGTTGGTAGAAAGGAGATAAAATTGGTCATGGTACGTGTGCTGGAATATCTCAGTAGCAGCCTGGAGTTGATGGCAATAAGCTAGCCGCCATCAGAAAGACGAACGTTATGGGCGCTATGTCAAGAAATAGCTCTAAAATAAGAGTGTCAGGAGCTGTGAGGCCACTTTTCAATCTTCACTTCGCGTGTCTTGATCTTCGTTCACGAGTTTTCAGTCTTCCGTCAACTCGATCCACAACGCAACATCACTTCACCTGCACTCGTCGGTGGCCGCTCACCTCTATTTGTGCATAATTCACGTAATCGGCCGCGAGCATCACCTGAACGCCAGCGTCCGCGACGGTACAGCCCTAGGTGTTACACTTGTGGAGAAAGGGGTCACCTTGGTCGAACTGTAAAAAGCGAAGCGCACCTAGAGAAGATCAATCTCAGCAGGGAAAAGCGGCTAAGAAGACTGGTCGGCAACAGTGGAGAAACCACAACAACACAGACAAACTGTCAAGAAGACCATTGCCTGAAGATTGTGGGCACAGTTCCAGACAGGAGTCTAAGGAAGTGGTGCCTGTGAGGATGCTTAGAACGGATCTTAGCGATGAATGAAAGATACAGCAGGCTCAGCACAATGACTCGGACATCAAACCGATCTTTGAGTGGATCAAAGCTGGTGATCCTAAACCCAAGTGGAGTGATGTGGCTGCGATGAGTTCCATCACGAAGAGTTATTGGGCGCAATGGAACAGCTTGGTGATCCAGGATGGAGTTTTGTGCCGTAAATGGGAAAACGCTAGAGGGGACAGCTGCCATCTACAAATGGTTGTCCCTAAAGCTAAAGTACCGGATGTTCTACGGCTCTACTATGATGGATGTTGAGGAGGACATATGGGGGTAAAAAGGACTCGACTAAAAATTCAAGAATGCTTTTACTGGATCCACTCTCGGGATGATGTGGAGGACTGGTGTCGCAAATGTACCAGTTGTGCGGCCGTGAAAGGACCGCACACACGCAGTAGAGGTGCATTAAAAGTGTACAACGTTGGAGCCCCTTGGGAACGGATAGCTCTAGACGTTGCGGGACCATTTCCAGTAAGTGAGAGCGGAAACAAGTACTTCCTGGTGGTCATGGATTACTTCACAAAGTGGCTAGAAGTCTTCGCCATTCCTAACGAAGAAGCTACAACTGTCGCAGATAAATTGGTTCAGGAAGTCTTTTGTCGTTTTGGGGTACCCTTAGAAATACACAGCGATCAAGGAAGGAATTTTGAATCGCAAGTATTTCAAGAAACTTTTCGATTGATGGGTACCCATAAAACCAGAACCACCTCTTTCCACCCACAATCCGATGGAATGGTGGAACGATTCAACCAAACGTTGGAGAGATATCTGGCGAAAGTTGTGAAAAGCCGGCAAAGGGATTGGGACAAGCACATACAGCCGTTTCTTCTGTCTTACCGAAGTGCAGTCCACGAAAATACGACTGTGACACCAGCCTTCGCGAACTTTTGAAGGGAATTACGGTTACCTGCTGATTTAATCACTGGAACTCCCCCTGATGCTCCATGTAGCGTAACAGATTACGCGAATGACTTGCGTTGAACGATGTTTATGAGCATATCCGCGACAATCCGGCCAACAGATGTCTGAGAAGATGAAGACCCGTTATGACCGGAAAGCAAACGGTAGGGGTTTCGACGAGGGTTCACTGGTGTGGTTGCATAACCCAGTGCGAAGCAAGGGGAAGTCTCCGAAGTTACAAGCAAAATGGGATGGACGATACCGAGTCGTGACTAGGATCAACGATGTCACCTACCGAATACAGAAGGGTCCACGAGGTGTGCCTAAGATTGTGCATGTAAACCGGTTGGCGCGATACTACGGGACTAATGATGCTCGGGACGAGCATGTCTAAGGAGGGGGCAGTGTTACATCGGAGCTACAAGAACATTCGAGAAAGCACGTGATTACAGTATGTGTACGTTGGAATTTCGAGAGCTTTCCATTATTATTACTTTTAGGTACAAACTCGCGACCTATTTATAAAAAGACATTAGAATTTCGACCGTACGCTCAGGGCATAAGGTTCATATTTGTTTGTACAAGTACCTAGCTAGTAATAATAATTACCTACCTGCTATTCTTTTGTTAGTGTTTTTTATGACCCTCTAGAATATTCGTGGTTATTCTGGTGTGTCTGTTGGCGAGTATAAATACATCGCTCAGGCCCGCGACAGTCAGTCTTGTTTTGGCTACACAACGAAGCGAATCGAAGTGAACTACAAGTGCGATATCTAAGCGAATAGTGAACAGTACTGTATTGTAGTGTACTTGTGATTAAGTTTAAATTGTTTTGTGATTAATAAAGTTATTGTGTTGTTTAATCGGTAGTAATTGATTTATCTCATACCCAGCTCGTAACAGTATTATATAACCTCATATCCCATATTGTGTGAGTGCTATGTACTAGAATGCTATCATTCGCTGGAAACCTACGTTTTTATTTTTTGACTTGAATGTGTGGCGGTTAAGACTTTAAGAGTATGTCATGCTCACTCAAATGTCCCGCTGATGGTGGCAAAATGGTTGAGTTGAATGGTGCTGATACATGCGTCATGTTCGTGAACGGGCGCTGTCGGTTGGGACTGGTCAGCTCTTGGTTGCCACGGCTTTTGTTTTTATTTTTTTAATTAATTATTTTATTTTTGAATTGTTTTTGTTAGTTTTAACTATGGACACTTTTATCGTGCACATCTTGCTACATTGTTCTCACACCATCTCAACAGGAATTGTTAGGTGTGGACTGTATTAAATTAAAAGGCGAATACTTTAACACTTTTTATATTATATATTAGAGGTCGAAAATAGCTTATATTTGAAGCGGGGCACAAGATTTTACACTATTAAATGTTCCTGTTACATAAGGAACGTACATAACGAATTAACACTTGGGGAACGTGGGACTCATTTACTTATTAACTTGTTACGACACTAGGTAACTGATAAGAACTATGAATCTACTTTATATCTTTGACAATCTGTCTGATATGGAGCTCTTCCTTGACTTCTTGAAGACTTCTCCTTGATTCACTGGTTGAATGAAGTTATTACTAGGGAATGCAATCTCGCGAGATTGAGGATCGGACGAGATCTCGCGAGATTATGAAAATCAATCTCGCGAGATCTCGGCAATTTCGAGATCTCGCGAGCTTGGTAGTTAAGAGTATCAATTTTTGCAAATAATTTCACTAATTAAATATATATAGAACTCCCGGGACATTGAAAGAAAAAGAACCATAGGTATTTTGAAATCAACATTTATTTTTACGAAGTCAAAAAGATTAATTAACAAAAATAATAGAATTTGAGTTGAGATCAATCAAATCAATGGCTCATTTCGCCAAACTAAAAAGAGAAATAGAATATAAAGTGAAAACCAAATAAAAACAATCAAATTAGGAACATTAGCAACATCTCGCTATACAATTATTTACAAACTGTTTTGGAAGTAGCTTCTTAGAAAGCACAACGTATTTAAGGTATCGTCACCTAACCTACACCTTATTTTGCAGGCTCGATAGCCAGCCGCTGAGAATGCCCTTTCAGATTCCACACTTGTTGGTACTATAGTTGTGGGGCAGTTATCAGCGAACTGCAAAAGTTCTCCTTTAGACCCCCCGGACTCGTATAGATTCATTTCCTTCTTCAACAATTGGTCCAGCGAAATCTTTGCTTTCCTAGGGTCTTTGCAGGAAGTTATTGCTTCCTCCAGTTCTTCTTGCAAAGAAAGCTTGCCTGCTTCATTCAGAGTCTGGGAAAGGGATGAGAGGGGTTCATCATCCTCATCAGGGGTGGCAGTGGCAGCAGGCGCAGGTGATGTTGATGTGACTGACTCAGTCTGTTTTATACCATGCTGCGAATGCAGGCGCTGTATTAATGCTTTAAGTTCAGTGCGAACTACACTTTTCGGAAGTAATTTAAAGGTTTCATCTCTCGCAAACTCTTCTTTATCTTCTTGGTACTTAGCTGGGTTTCTTAAATATAACAAGCATGCCGTTAAATTCGTCCGACGCTCAGCAATGCGGTTTCTCAAGAAATCAGTTAGTTTTTCTGCCAATGGAGTTTTTAGATCTTCCAGTTTACGAATCATAAACCTAAGTGTTTTCTCAGCAGTAGCCAAGTCGGTATCTCGACGACATAGCACCTTCACTGCCAGCTTAACGGGTTCAAATACCTTGTCTAAGTTCGCTAAAACCGCATGTTCTTCTGCACTCAAATAGTAGTTTGGGTTAGCTTCCAGGCCAAGATCGATTAAAGCTTTGCTGACACATAGTTTGATTCGTCATTAGTCAGTTCGCGCGCTGCTGCGCGTCAAATAGGACGTTTTCATGCTCGAGTTCAATCTCGCTAATCTCGCGAGATCTCGCCCATTTTTAGGCCGAGATTAATCTCGCAGAAAAGGGCCGAGATCTCGCGAGGCCGAGATCTCGCGAGATCGAGATCTCGCGAGAACGAGATTGCATTCCCTTTACTTGTTTCTATTTGTTCTTATTTGACTCGATTATCGATTAAATAATCGGTCCCCCTTACATAGATTATTACGTCATCGCAAGTTGTGGGGGCACTATTGCATCTTTCAGGGACCTTTAACCAATCATAGCCCGTAAAAATGGACTTTCCCATTTGCTGATGCAATAGTATAACTTATTGCGTAATATTTCCGTTTGGACAAGTACTGACTTGACCGATATCCCCTCCACAAAGCTCCAAAAATCATTGCGTAAGGCTTAAGGCCCTTTAGTATATAATAGTTCGGGGGTAGACAGACATATAGGTCTCCGTTATTTTCCTAAAAACTACTTATACTAGGGTTACATATTTATGAAGGGCTCGTCGTCCGTTACATCTCTCCCCGCGGCGTAGCCTGCGCAGCCTTCTCTTCCTTTTGTAGAACGACGAGCTTGCTGACCGGACGCTTGAAGACGCCCCGGTCCTCGTTCTCACGTCGACTACTCTGATGCCGCCGTCAGGTCCCGGGTAGATGTTCTCGACGACTCCCAGTGGCCACACGTTCCGTGGCAGGGTGCTGTCGGCGATGATGACGACGTCGCCGATCTCCGGCGGTTGGCGTTTGCTCTGCGGCTCGCCGCGGGGTACCAGTGTAGGGAGATACTCCCGCAGCCAGCGTCGCCAAAAGTGATCGGCAAGGGCCTGGCTGGCCCGCCAAGCACGTCGGTCGGCCTCGTCACAAGGCCCAGTTGAGGGTAGGCCCGTGGAGGATCCCAACAAGAAGTGGTTGGGGGTGAGGGCTTCCGGATCGTTGGGGCTCACGCTAACGTGAGTCAGAGGGCGTGCGTTGATGGCGAACTCCGCTTCGGTAAGCAGAGTCAGCAGCACCTCTTCAGCAGGCGCCCTTTCGCGCAGAGTTGCAGCGAGGGCAGTCTTTACGGAGCGTACCAGCCGTTCCCACGCACCGCCCTGATTGGGTGCGCCGGGAGGGATGAACCGCTACTCCATTCGGTGCAGTAGTCCCTCTTCCTGCAGTGCCGGTGTCCACTCCGCATAAGCCGCTCGCAGTTCTTGATCTGCTCCTCTGAAATTAGTTCCGTTATCGGAATACATGAGCCGCGGCCAGCCGCGGCGCGCAGCCATCCTTCTCAGCGCCATAATGGCTGAGTCTGTTGATAATGATGCGACGAGCTCGAGATGCACGGCGCGGGAGGTGAGGCACGTAAACAGTGCGCCCCATCGCTTCTCTCGGCGCCGGCCCACCTTCACCATCATGGGCCCGAAATAGTCCACACCACAGTTGGTGAACGGGCGATGGAAGGGGTCCAGGCGGGCGCGTGGCAGGTCTCCCGTGGCCGGCGGCTGCGGCGTTGCTCGCAGTCTCCGGCAGTATGCGCAGGCCTTTTCAATGGCTCGCACCGTGGGTCGCAGGTGGATGATCCAATAGCGCTGCCGTAAGTCGTTGGTAACTCGTTCCCTGTTGGCATGCCCAGCGGCGCAATGCTCGCGCATTACAATTAACTTACTCACTCGGTGGCGACCATCCAAAATGATAGGTCGCTTGGCCTCCACAGGCGCGCTAGAGGCTTCAATTCGTCCTCGCACGCGCAATAGGCCGTCTTCCAATACGGGGTCCAGTCTGTACAGCCGACTCGTCCTGGGGACGGGGCGAGCAGACTGGATTCTCTTCAACTCTTCGGTGAAGCTGTCCTGCTGTGCTTTCAGCAGGAGCTCCCTTTCGGCGCGTTCAATGTGCCGATGCTCGAGTCGAGGCGAGACGCGGCGGCACGCATCAATAAATGCGAGCACGCGCGCAGCAGTGCGCACCAGCGTCTCGTACTTGGAGAAGCGGGCAGGATCGGGCAGCCAGCTGTCTCGTTCAGGGGCCGGCACAATGTGCAGGACCTCCTCTTCGTTGTCTTCCGACGCCGGCGTCCCGGGCCAGTCCTCCTCCGTTAGACGGAGGAAACTCGGCCCGCGGAACCAGCGGTCGGTCGCGCAGATCGGCGCGTTGGTGAGTCGGGTGGCGTCGTCCGCCACGTTGTGCTCCGTGGGCACCCAGCGCCACTCCTCTTTGCTGGTGAGCTCGGCGATTTCCCCGAGTCTGTGCGCGACGAACGGTGTGTACCTCTTCATGTCGTGATGGATCCAGTAGATCACCGTAGAGGAGTCCGACCAATAGGTCGTACTGTCGATCTCGATGCGGTGTTCTTTCTTGATGGTGTCGGCGAGTCGGGCTCCTATCACCGCTGCCTGCAGCTCCAGACGTGGTATTGTCTGGGCTCGCCGCGGTGCTACTTTTGCCTTGGCCGCGACCAGCACGACGTCGATGGTCCCATCCTTGTTCGTTGCTCTCCAGTATGCTACCGTCGCGTATGCTTGTTCGCTTGCGTCGCACAGTACGTGCAGTTCGATGCGCTGTGTCTTCTTCTTTAGGTAGCACCTGGGTAGCCGCAGTCTGTTCACCTCCTCCAGTTGACCTAGCCAGGCCGCGAAGAGCTCGTTCTCTTCCTCCGGAATCGGCGTGTCCCACGTTGTTTGTAGGCGCCACAGGCTCTGAAGTACTATCTTCGCTCGTACTGTTAAGTGACTCAGCAGTCCTAGCGGGTCGTAGATGGACATCACTGCGCTCAGTGCCTCCCTCTTGGTGGGAGCACGAGTTCGTTCTCTTACTTCAGACGGCACTCGGTTCATGGATGTGTTAAACCCGAGTTCGTCTCGTTCCGCGTTCCAGTACAGCCCGAGTATCTTGCTCTCAGGTTGCTCCCCTCCTAGTTGTGTCGGGGCGGTGGCGTGGAGTGTCTGGGGCACGTCGCGCAAAACCGTCGCGTCGCTGGAGCTCCAACCTCGCAGCGTGAAGCCGGCGGTCGCGTGCACCTTTCTCGTTTCTTCTACTGCCTTCCACGCCTCCTCTGGATCGCTGTAACTTGCCACCAAGTCGTCCATATAATGGTTCTTGGTTATGGCCTCTAAGGCCCTGGGATACTCTCTGCCGTGAAGCTCCGCGTTGTAATCCCGGACGTAATGAGCCATATATGGGGAACTGGCTGCTCCGAAGATCATGCTTCTCATCTTGTAGTGACGCGGGGCCGACGTCCTGTTTTGTTCTCTCCACAGGAACTGCTGAGCTGGTTGGTCCTCCTGTCTTATTTTCACCCGCAGGAACATCTCCTGTATGTCCGCGGTGACTGCCACTGCCCGCTCTCGGAACCGGAATACTATGCCCGGCAGGGATTGCAGTAGGTCTGGACCTTCCAGTAGCTCGTCGTTGAGACATTTTCCGTAGCTCGTTGCCGCCGCGTCGAAGACTAATCGCTGTTTCCCAGACTTGTTCGGGTTCTGTACGGCGAAGTGAGGCAGGTACCAGCAGACGGGGCTATCCTTTTCTGTTCCGTCGCATGGCACTGTAATAATAATAATAATAAACCATTTATTTCAGGTAACAAAGACCCATACATAAATACCTTAACCTAAATATACATACTAATAACATTTTTTGTTAGTATATATAGTAACTTAAAAACTATGTTAGTACACGATGCACTTCACTTGTACGATCTTTTGTGCGTTCTTGTGGAATCTGTCCGCGGAAACGACGGAACACCACATCCTGCGGCCAAAAACTTTCTTCCATCACCAAATGGAGCATACACGTTGGGATACGCACCACAAACGCCTTGAAATTGACGTTGCGGTGCGACTCCAGTAGTTGTACTCTTGGCGTGTACTTTAACTTTCGGCGCACGTACTCCTCGATGTCCTCAGCCTCCGTGGTGTAGTGTAGGCGAGAGATGTACACCGGGGTGTTCGGCTTCGCTGCGCGTAGTTTAACGTTGGGCTCTGCAGGAGCCTTGCCGGAGCGGTTCTTACAGCTTCGCTGACGGCGTTTCCTCCGCTGCACCGTCACGAAACCGACATCATCAGCCAGGTCCGTTACCTTTGCAGGCATGGGCTTTGCGGGAAGAGCAGCAGGGATGCTCGAAATGAATAGAATAGAATAGAATAGAATATTTATTTGCGTAAAACATGGTATACAAGGGTGTTATATACAAATTGAGGCACAAGCATGTTTAGCTAAGATAACACATAGCATGCAAAATTTTAAAAACCAAGTTAAGCAACTACAACCTTTTTTTTTAAAAAAAAAACATCAACATTTTTTATCTATAAATTCTTTTAAACTATAAAAACTACACTCGATTAACCACTTATGAAATTTTATTGTAAATAATTTTGTGTTTAAAGCTTTGAAATGCCTTGGTATTTTATTATAAATGCTCACACACATTGCCAAGCAGTTACTATTGTATTTAGACAGTCTAGGCAAATCATTTAACACTAGTTTATATGGATCTCGTCGATTCCGAGGATTTACATCATTTGCAGTCTTAAATAGTTGCTTATTTTTCATAACAAAAACACATATTTCGTAAATGTAAAGCGACGGTAACGGTAACAAACCAAGTTTTTTAAATATTGGTCGACATGAGTCGTCGGGCTTAAGTCCACAAATTGCTCTCATGCACTTTTTTTGAGCGATGAATGCTCTTTGGAAGTCAGTGCTGTTACCCCACATTATTAGTCCATAACGTAACAACGATTCGACGTATGCGTGGTATGACATTACAGCAGTTTTTATATTAGTTATATTTTTTACTTTTTTTAATGCATAAACAAATTTATTAATTTTAGTGCTAACATTGTCTATGTGCTCTTTCCAGTTTATGTCTTTATCTATTATTACACCTAAAAATCTGGTACGCGTTACTTCATTGATTTTATTAATATTGAGTTTAATGTCATTTTTGGAATTATTTGATCGATTAAATCGGATGTAAACGGATTTATCTAAATTTATCATCAAATGGTTAATGTCAAGCCAATGCAATAATTTGTCAATTGTATTATTAATGTCAAGTTCATGTTCTGAAATGGTATTTAGTTTTTTATTAGATGTCACTATAATAGAAATATCGTCAGCAAATAATACGCATTTATGGTTAGTTATTTTTATGATGTCATTTATATAAATGAGGAATAATATTGGGCCTAGCACACTTCCCTGTGGAACGCCATATTTATTATGTTGAAATTCCGATGAATAGGATATTATTACATTATTTTCGTTTTTTTTATTGATAATAACACATTGTTTTCTATTGCTTAAATAGGACGACAGCCACTGAAGTGCCGGTCCTCTAATACCAACAGCTTCCAATTTTTGTAGCAATATGTCATGAGACACCAGATCGAAGGCTTTCGATAGATCAAAAAAGAGGCCTGTAGTTATATAATTATTATTTATATTTGAAAGTATAGCTTGCATGAGGGAAAAAATAGCTAACGATGTGGACTTGTTCTTTTGGAATCCAAACTGCTGGTCACTTATAATATGAAATTTATTGCAAAAGTCAGTTAACCTTTTTAGCATACATTTTTCAAAAATTTTAGACAATATGGGTATAAGAGTTATAGGTCGGTAATTGTTGATGTCACATTTATCTCCCTTCTTGAATAAGGGCTTTATTAAAGATAGTTTTAATTTTTCAGGAAAGGTGCCTTGTGAAAATGACATGTTTATTAAATGCGTCAGAATACCAGTCAGCTCGTTGCAACAGGCTTTGACGATTTTTGTATTGATCTCATCATAGCCCTCCGACCTAGTGTTGGACAGAGACATTATTTCCTGTCTTACTTCGTTAGCTTCCATTGGTCTAAGAAACATAGAGTTGACACTCTTGACATTCTTGTACTTTTGAAGCGGTTTTGATTTGTGCTTCTTTCCCCTTGCACATGCGTTAAATTAACATAATTGTTATTAAATATAGTAGCCATTCGTACAGGGTCTGTAGTTATTGTTTCATTGAATTTAATACTTTCTATGTTGTCTTTGTGAGTGTTACTGTTTATTTCGGTTTTAATGACATTCCATGTGGCTTTACACTTGTTATCATGATTATGAATATATTTTATATTTGCACTCTTTTTTGAATTATAAATGCATTTATTTAGTAGACTGGAATAGTTTTTATATTTAGTTTTATTAATTACATTTTTATTTTTATAATATGCGTACCGTAGCATCCGTTTAGTTTTACAACTTTGTCTCAAACCTGACATGACCACTGGTCCAGGTGGTCGCGTCGGTTTGGCAGCGCTGCGGGGAGGAACTGCGGGACGGGGGCGGGGCTGCGAGGGACACTTACTGCGCGCAACGCAGACTCAGCAATCGGCGCCGGCGACAAAACTGCTGACGCGAAACTTGTAGCTGACGCATTGAGGCAGCTGGCTTCACGACATGTGTTTACGTTGCTAACACGTGCCGGTGACGGCGGTGACCCAGTTAATGCCACAGAGTTGCGCAACTCAACTAATTGTTCGCGCAAGTCTGCAACGGTGTTCTGGGATGCAGCCAGATTTCTCTGCACATCAGCCAAACTAGCCTTAAGGAAGACAATGTCCTTCAGCAGGCTCGTAACATCGACGTGGTCGAAAGTGACTGGAGGTAATTTGGTTAAATCCCTCGCCACAAACGTCGGCACGTCGTCAGGGTCGGTCGCTTTCAGCAGCGTGATGATATCTTGCAGGCTTCTCTTTGTCCCGTCACGCCTACGGGACACCACCTGGTCGATTTTATTGAGCGACCGAAACAGCAGCAGCTTCGCAGCAGCAATGTCTTCTTCACTGAAGCTCGATCCACAGATCTGGATGGCGGACACCTCGTCCATCACGTCCAGTTTCTGTTGCAGGAACGCCAGCAGCTCGTTTGCCACAAGTGTGTCACTCATGGCTGTTGTAGTCTATGGTTAAAAATATAATGTTATTGTCTATGGAATGACGAAGCACTTTTTCGCTTTCTATATTCAACCTGAATCATGTCGTGTACAGTCATACGGTGCTAATTAAATATTATCTTTGAGTCTAAGGCAGTTTACTTTGATATTAAAGCAATCCCGACCGAACCCCAAACATGGTGTCAGAATTGGTGTCATATTAAATTAAAAGGAAAACGAAAAAGCCAATAAAAGTCGAGAAAACTGTAAGTAAAAAAGTCAAGTCATCCAAGTCACCAACATGGCGGACAAAGCGTTCTTTGTGCAATTGAAACCGTTTATCATACAAAATGGCGATAACGTGGCAGAAAAATGGAAAAAATGGAAACTTAGATTTGAAATTTTTATGGATGCTAATGATTTATCAAAAGTAACGGATTCGAAAAGGACAGCAATTTTCCTAAATGCTATTGGTGATGACGGAATAGAAATTTTTAATAGTTTCAATATAGATCGAAATACAACAAAGTTAGATGACATCCTAAAGAAATTCGACGAAAAATTCAGTCCTCTTTTAAACATAACAGTAGAAAGGTATAATTTTTTCACAAGAGTCCAAAAAACCGAAGAATCTTTGGATGAATATTTGACCATATTGAACAACCAGGCTACCACATGTGAATTTGGTAATTTGAAAGAAGAATTGATCAAGGACATGCTCGTAATAGGCATGATTAGCACACACATAAAAGAAAGACTCTTACAGGAAGAAAATCTTACAGTTGAAAAGGTGATGAAAATAGCAAAAAGTCTAGAATTGTCTCAAGAAAGATCAAATAAATTAAACAACCAAGAAATTAAAAAGGAGAATATTCAAGGGATCAAAGAGCAAAAACAAAATTATAAAAATAGAAGTCGAACACCCTACCGAAGTAATTCGAGACATCATAAAAATAGTCATGGGAGAAACAATAGTCATGGAAGAAATCAGTCAAGCAACAGGAATAAATCATCAGACAGGAATTGTACCAGATGTGGACAAATTCACAGATATAAATGCCCAGCACAGGAAAAAACCTGTAATAATTGTAAAAAACAAGGACACTTTGCTAAATTTTGTTTTTTCAGGAAATCAGACCATAAAGTTAGTAATATTTCTTATGAACAGCCAATGTCAAAAGATTTTTCTAATAATTTTGTCATAAATTCAGTTCAAAATTGTGAATCTACAAAAAATTGGCAAATAAATGTTTATTGTAATAATGTCAAACTTATATGTCAAATTGATACAGGTGCAGATACAAATGTCATCAGCAAGAAAATGTTAGATAAAATTATGTCCAGTTCTCACTCAAATATTAATATTTCAAGAACAAATAATAAACTTTTTTCCTTTTCAGGACAATTAGTGCCAAATTTAGGTACATGTATTCTTAACTGTAAATTTGAAAACGGAATAACCACAAAACTCTATTTTGTTATTGTTGAATGTGAATGTAAAACAATATTGGGTTGGAATTCATGTGAAAAATTAGGTATTGTGAAAAGAATATATGGAATCCAGCAAAGGTCAGTACAAGAAATTATTTCCAAGTTTGCTAAAACATTCGAGGGTCTAGGTTGTCTACCATATAAAGCTCATCTAGACATTGATAGTAGTGTTCCACCTAAAGTCTGCCCAGTCAGAAGAATACCTTATTCATTAGAGAAACGTCTTAAAGAAGAATTAGAATATATGGAAGAACTACAGGTCATAGAAAAAGTCGATAAGCCAACTAAATGGGTAAACTCAATTGTCTTAGTCGAAAAACCAAATGGTAAACTGAGAATATGTCTTGATCCTAGAAACTTAAACACGGCTATTAAACATCCTCATTTCCCGTATCCAACATTCAATGATCTTAGATCTAAAGTTGCAGGTGCATCAATTTTTTCAAAATTAGATGCAAGTTCAGGCTATTGGACTATATGTTTAGACGAGGAAAGTAGTGAACTTTGTACGTTCAACACTCCATACGGTCGATACAAATTTCTAAGACTGCCATACGGAATCAACTCTAGTGGTGAAATTTTCCATAGGACAATGAATCAATTATTCGGAGATTTAACAGGTATAATTATATTTGTAGACGATATACTTGTTTATGGGTCTACTATTGAAGAGCACAATGAAAGACTAGAATCGTTATTCAAACGAGCGTCGGAAGTCAATTTGAAGTTCAATAAATCCAAATGTCATTTTGGTTTGTCTGAAATATGCTATGTAGGACACATTTTCAATAAAAAAGGTGTATCACCTGACCAGTCAAAAGTAGAAGCAATTTCGAAAATGCCAAGTCCAAGTAATGTCAAAGAACTGCAAAGATTTTTAGGAATGGTCAATTATTTAGGTTCCTATATACCAAATCTCGCAGAAGAAACTTCTTTGCTGAGAGAATTGCTCAAAAAACATAATCAGTGGCAATGGTTAGAACAACATGAAACACAATTCAAAAAATTAAAGTCAATGTTATGTCAATATCCAGTCTTAGTCCATTATGATATGAAAAAACCAATTAGATTGTCAGTCGATTCGTCACAAAATGCAGTAGGTGCAGTTATTTTACATGACAAAAATCCGATTGCTTATGCTTCAAAGTCATTAAACAAAAGTCAAATTAATTATGCACAGATTGAAAAAGAACTATATGCTATAGTATTTGGGTGTAAAAAATTCCACCAATACATATATGGAAAACCTATTCAAGTTGAAACAGATCACCAACCTTTAGTCACATTATTCAAAAAACCCTTGTCAGAAGTACCAACAAGATTACAACGTATGATGATCACTTTACAAGCTTATAATCTTATTGTGTCTTATACAAAAGGATCAGAGATGTATGTTTCTGATACATTATCTCGTGCTCCAGTCAAAGATGATAAATTTAACCAAGAATTAGTCAGTTTGGAAGATTTAGATTCAAATATTAATATTCACATAAAATTGTTAACCTCTAATTTAGCCATTTCTCCAGAAAAACTTGAGAAAATTACAAGACACACTAAACAAGATTTAGTTTCTCAAAAAATAATAAAAAATATACTAAGGAAAAGTGATGATTCTGGATCTGATCCTCACTTAGGTCTTTTGCAATATAGAAATACACCGAGAGGAAATTTAAGCTCTCCAGCACAGCTTTTAATGTCTAGAACGTTAAGATCTCAGCTACCTAACAAAATTAGTCACTTACGACCTAAGATTGTAAAGCATTCGGAACATAACAAAAAGAAACAAGAAAAAAGTCAAAAAACCAAGTTTTATTATGACAAAAACTGTAAAAATTATCTGGATTTTCAAATAAATGACAATATTTATTTTAAGAAAAATCCTAAGGATATTATATGGACAAAAGGTACTATTATGTCTAAAACCAAATATCCAAGATCATTTATTGTCAAAGATTATAATAATAATACTTACCGTAGGAATAGTCAGCATATTCGTTTTAGGTTCAAGTCAGAAAGTCAAACGTCAAGTCAGAAAAATGTCTCTCAAAATAATAACAAAAAAGTCAACTTTAAGGATAGTCCTAGTCCTAGTCAATTAAATAATGAACTAAACAAGTCAAAATTTTCAGAAAAGGAGGATGATAGTTATACATTTATCTTCACTTATCATGAGTCAAGTCCTGAGTCAAGTTTACAAAATCAGGAACTGAACAATGAGTCAGATTCATTCTTATCTATAGAGTCAAATCATTCTTGTCAGTCAGAAAACCAGTCAGAAAACATAGTAAAGTCACCTATATTTGTTGATATCGATGAAACATTAGTTTCACCTGAAAGTCTACATGACTATAACGAATTTGATAATGAAAGTCCAATGTCTTCTCAACGTAGAAACTTAGAGAACTTACTTCAAAGTCCAAATGAATTAAATATACCAAGTAGTGTAGAACAATCTCCATTACCATGTAATGATGAGGCTGTAAATGCTGAAAAACAATATAGCTCTAGGCGAAGATTGTTAAAGAAAACACAAAGACTTGATTTATAAGATTTAATACATAGAAAATAATACAAGTTCACAATAATATTATCACAATTTAATTCAAATGCAAATTGTATTTTTATTGTATTATTGACAAGCACTCACTTACTCTTACTATGATATTATTGTATAATTATATTAGTAATGTTTATAATGAAATGTATTTTAAAAATCTTAATTCTTCAATGTAAATTGTTATGGTTGTGTTTAACTTGGATTAAGTCATCTGTCAAATAATTGTAATGTCAATGTCAGTCTGACAGCTCTCTTTTAAAAAGGGGCATGTTGTAGTCTATGGTTAAAAATATAATGTTATTGTCTATGGAATGACGAAGCACTTTTTCGCTTTCTATATTCAACGCTTTTAAGGCAGTTTACTTTGATATTAAAGCAATCCCGACCGAACCCCAAACAATGGCAACAAAAGTTTCGAGCGACGGCTTGCGCCACGCTATACTACTGCACGGCAAAGTCCGGTGACGCATCCATTTTCTGTTCGATCTTCTTCAGTCGTCTCAGCGCCGCTCCGTAGCTTGGTGGCATGACCACGTTATCAGTCCGCCACGGCAGCCCCACCTCGTAGCCTTCGTCGATCTTCTTGATCGTCTTCTTCACGATGGTCGTCGCCCGCTGGTCCGCTTCGTTCACGCGGGGTCTCTTGGCGACGCCCAAGGCTTCTATTTTGAAGTGTGCTTCGACTAGATCGTGTAGTTGCTCGTCTCTTCTCCCGGTCTCGATGACGTGCAGTACGTCTTCCTTTTGCGTGATGACGCTTCGTGGTGCTGTTCCGTGCACCACCCATCCCAACTCCGTTCGTGAGGCGGCTGGCTGATCGCGGCCACCGACTCGTAGTTCCCTGGTCACTATGCACTCCCAATGGTCTGTGCCCACCAAGAGTCCTGGACGAGCTTGTTCGTAACAGACTTCCTCTCTGGGCAGGTCTCGCAGGTGCTTGTGATTCAGCAGGCTGTCTGGGATGGATTGTTGATGGAGCCTCAAGTCCTTGATGGTCCTTGCTCGAAGCTCGTGTGATTGACCGTCTTTCCGGATGCTCCTAACCTGCACCCGTACCGCTTTGCTGTCCTGCTCTTCCGAAGACATGTTCACGCCGCGTATGTGTAGCGGACGTGAGGTCCCTTCAGCTCCTATTCTGGTCGCCAGGTCTTGATCAATGAGGGTGACGGTCGCTCCTTCATCAAACAATGCGTACGTCATTACCTCCCCCCGTGACCCGGTGACTATGATGGGGCACATCTTCAGCAGTACCTTCTTCTGGTCGGCCGCGAACTTGGTCGCCACCGATAGTACCGCTTCTTCCTTGCTGGGCTCTGCGGTAACCTTCGCGGTCGTCACTTCTTCCTTGATGCCTTCCCTCTCCTCGTGGAGGGAGGCGTGATGAGGCCGGCGGCACTGGCCTACGCCGCACGGCTTCGCCTTACATCTATATCGCCCATGTTTACTTTCGGCACATCTAAAACATATGCCGTTGGCTTTGACATACTCCCAACGCTTCTTGACACTCATCTCTTTGTATTTGGGACACTTAGTTAACACGTGATCTTGTTTACAATTAGGACACCGACCTTTTTCTTCCTGGCTCTCGACGGCTGTGTAGACGGGGCTAGCTCTCTTCTTTGCTGTCACTGGTTGTCTGGTTTCCTTCTTCTGGTTGGCGGGCGCGGCGCCAGTGGGCGGGGCGTAGGCGTATCGTAACGCCCTATCCGCTTCACGCATCAGGAAACGAGACAGCATCACTATCTCCGGCTCCGTTGTGTCGTCGTTCTCGAAGGCGAAGTCGCACCACTTCGACTTCATATGTTGGCTCAACTTGTCCAGCACTTCGCTAGTCAGTACTGGGTTGTGTAGGTATCCTCTTCGGTCGACTGCTTTGATCACGCATACCGTGTTTTGCACCTTGATGGCGAAGTTATTCAAGTCGGAGGCTGATGCCTTGGGCTTCGTCATCTTCTTCAAGTCTTCGATGGCGCGAGCGATGAGTGCTTCTGGTCGTCCGAAGCATTGTTCGAGTGTCTTCATGATGATCTCTGGATCAGTGGCAGTATGTAGGAGGCCGGACACCGCGTCCCTTGCCTCTCCCTTGAGACAGCTCCTTAATCGCTGTATGTTCTCAGCAGGCGATATACTGTACATGTTGGTAGTGTCGTTCACGGCCGCCCTAAACGGCAGCCACTCGTTCACACCACCGGAGAACACCGGTAAATCCGTATGCCGTAATCGGGGTCTTGCCATCCTTTCTAAGGTCGTTGCCAAGTTATCGATGCTGTTTCTGTGCTTCGTTGATGTCGGCGACCTTCCCCGTGGCAAGTCGAACTTAATATGCCTTGGGTCCTCCCGGGGGGGTCCTTGGTCCCCCTCCCCCCGTGATCTGAGGGGGTTCGTTTGAAGCCATTCGTCCACTTTACTGTGGTGGCTTTCCTCCTGAGTGATGAGGGGCTCATCTTGCAGGCTGTCCTGTTCATCCTCTAGGACAGATACTTTGGCGGCTAATCTTTTCTCGACCAGGTCCTCTTCCAGGTCGAGAGACTTCTTCCGAGCGATGGCTGCAAGCTTCTCTGCTGCTTCCAATTCGGCTAGCCTTATGCGCGTTGTAATACTGTCGGTTGACCTCTGTGACCTCTGTGACCTATGTGACCTCACCGATCGGGTGGGTGACCTCGTCCTTTGTCCATGTTCTTCACTCAGAAGAAGTCCTGACGATGGTCCTGCTAAGGTCGTGTCTGCTGTCGTAAGGGGCGCGGTAGTTGGTCGTGAAGATATAATATTTTGCTCACCTGTCACTGCCGGTGACAAGGGCGGATCTATTGAAATCCTCCGTAGTCTCTCTCTTCGAATCCGTTCCGCTTCCTGGCGTAGAACTGCCTCTCTATGCTCGTCTGCCCTCTCCTGCAGGGCCCGCCTCTGGTCCTCAGCTTCTGCAGCATCACCCTGGCTTCGGGTGACCACCATCGTTCGAAATGGTACGCTACAGGTTGACTTTAAGCGGGGAGAAAGATGCGCGACAGTCCTATCCTGGTTTTGGACTTCACCAGATTCGTCCACTACGACGTTTCACTTATCCGCACTTCAACGCTGTTATTATATCACGACTAGTCCTCTATTTACCGCGACGGCACTATTATATACTTGTGACGGCACTATATACTTGTGACGGCACTATATACTTACGACGGCCCTATGTACCATACGGCACTATATAGTCACGACGGCAATACGTTATCATCCGGCGTGCACTATGTTCTATAACGCGCGCTTGTATATGACGCGTAACTATTTATTCACAACACGGTCACTTTTATATGTTTTATAACAATATATCCGTTAGTATTTCATTCACAACGCGAATCGAGTCAATTTACTTTTCAACCGACTTCCAAAAAGAGGAGGTTATCAATTCGTATGTTTTTTTTTTTTTTTTTTTTTTTTTTTTTTTTTTTTTTTGTGTTTGTTACCTCAGAGCTTTCGACTGGGTGAACCGATTTGGATGATTCTTTTTTTGTTTGAAAGCTAGTGCTTCCCGTGTGGTCCCATTTTAATTTTCTGAAGATCTGATGCTGATCTTTAGAGATACACAATGGTACTCTTCAAAAATGTACGGCAAATCTGCAGTGATTGCTATTATCGCTTGTAGGTTCATTGTTTATACTACATCATGACGTAACATCACGCCTGTATGCTCTGAGGGGGTACGCAGATGTGTAAAATACACCCAGATTTCGAAAGTGTTTGTTACCTGAGAACTTTCAACTGGGTGAACTGATTATGACGGTTCTTTTTTTATTTGAAAGCTGGTGCTTCTCGTGTGGTCTCATAATCATCAAATCAGGATCTGATCATGGGATTCTGGACAAATAGAGAGAAATCTTCACATTTTATAGGCACACAAGAAGTGATTTGGGTAGTTTTAGGAAGTGTACTTTCTCGAAATGATCCCATTTTAATTTTATGAAGATATGATGAAGAACTTCGGAGATATGCATCGGAACTCCTCAATAAATGATAGCAAATGTACTGGGATTGCTGAAATCTCATATCTGTCTATTGCTTATACCAGTTCATAACATAAAATCACGCCGGTACGCTGTGAAGGGGTAAGCACATGTGAACTACTAAAAAGTGAAAAATAAAAACTTTTTTACAAAAAACAAAACCGACTTCAGAGAAAACAAAAAAGTGAAAAATAACTTCAGGAAAAACGCTTCAGAAGTCGGTGACAAAAAAACTAAATCAATCAAACAAAGGTCAACGACTTCTGAAGCGTTTTTCCTGAAGTTATTTTTCACTTTTTTGTTTTCTCTGAAGTCGGTTTTGTTTTTTGTAAAAAAGTTTTTTAATATTCACTTATGAGTCCCACTATTCTGCTTACCCCTTTATTAACGCGCACTATGATTGTGATTTAATACACAGAATATCGCTTATGAATCCTGTTATTCTGCTTACCCTTTTTAAACGCGCACTATGATCGCGATTTTGATACACAGAATATCGCTTATGAATCCTATTATTCTGCTTACCCTTTTTTAACGCGCACTTATGATCGCGATTTTGGCACACAGAATATCACTTTTCCTATCACGGAACTTTATTTACGCACGATATATATAAAGTTAATTTCGTTCAGTACTTACAGTTTTATGTGCCCGCTTATAACACTTATTACGCGCTATGTATTATACCGGCACTTTTCGCTATTTAACTGGATCTGAAGGACCAAAATGTTGGGACTTCACTGCTTACCCGGCTCGAATGGACCAAGATGTTAGGTGTGGACTATATTAAATTAAAAGGCGAATACTTTAACACTTTATATTATATATTAGAGGTCGAAAATAGCTTATATTTGAAGCGGGGCACAAGATTTTACACTATTAAATGTTCCTGTTACATAAGGAACGTACATAACGAATTAACACTTGGGGAACGTGGGACTCATTTACTTATTAACTTGTTACGACACTAGGTAACTGATAAGAACTATGAATCTACTTTATATCTTTGACAATCTGTCTGATATGGAGCTCTTCCTTGACTTCTTGAAGACTTATCCTTGATTCACTGGTTGAATGAAGTTATTACTTGTTTCTATTTGTTCTTATTTGACTCGATTATCGATTAAATAATCGGTCCCCCTTACATAGATTATTACGTCATCGCAAGTTGTGGGGGCACTATTGCATCTTTTAGGGACCTTTAACCAATCATAGCCCGTAAAAATGTACTTTCCCATTTGCTGATGCAATAGTATAACTTATTGCGTAATATTTCCGTTTGGACAAGTACTGACTTGACCGATATCCCCTCCACAAAGCTGATGCAACATCACAAATCATTGCGTAAGGCTTAAGGCCCTTTAGTATATAATAGTTCGGGGGTAGACAGACATATAGGTCCCCGTTATTTTCCTAAAAACTACTTATACTAGGGTTACATATTTATGAAGGGCTCGTCGTCCGTTACAGGAATGATGTAACCAAGATTTTGTAACAACTTTATGATTTAAAAGAGTGTCCATGGAGTTTCATGCCCGTTCTTCTCCATAGAGATCTACGCTAGGGAATGGGCAACTACAGTACTTTCACAGTTTTTATGTCTTGTGACTGGGACTGTAGCTACATTTTAATTTTCATCTTTGTTTCGACAATTCAAAAGCGCCTGTAACTGGCCTACTTGATATAAATGCTTTGATTTTGAAATTACCTCCACTCCTCTAGGAACTAAATTTCGTTCCACCTTATTGTCTAATTGCACTCGATTATTCAGTTAAATTCATCAAGAGTTTTCTTCGAACTTCTGACCACCAAAGATTCTTCCCAAATACCCAAGAACATTAAACTTCTACAATTTTCTACCACAGTTCAAACTTCCGTGACCGCCGCGGCCATTCCTGTCAAAGCGGTTGACATCATTTCCCTCTATCTGCCTGTTTACATCTTAAGTTTTGTAAATTTCTTCATCAACTAGAAAAAAAGAGGTGAGTGAGTGATAATCTTCAAACGGCTGAGCAGATTACCTTGTAGCATAGCTAAGAATACTTCTGATTAAGATACCTTTCAAACGAAAAACATTTAATAAAAATCGGTTCATCAGTTCAGGAGCTATGACGCCACAGACATCGATACACACTTCAAACTTATAACCGTCCTCTTTTTTGGTCGGGGGTTAAAAAAGCATATATTTACGGCAAATAGTTTCACATGTTTGAAATTTTATTATAATATAAGTTACAAAATATACACAGAAAAAAATATCAACTAGGTATACCTATTTGGGAATGTAATAATAAATAACTCTGATAATAATAAGTAGCATTGCTGAGCTGAGCAATAAAAATAATAATAATATTATCTTGATCATTTCTACTTAACGTTAGTAAAATTGTACTTGATTTTATGATTATTTTCTAATAATTTATATTTATTAATTATTGTATACAATAGTATCTACAATAATGTAATGACGGCCGAACCACGTTCATTCAATATTTCCTAATATCTTGTCTTTCGTATCGTAGTATCGGTTCAATCTTATTTCAGCATATCTGAAAAAAGTAAATAAGTTTAGAATTAGAAATAACTTAAAAATGGGCCTGCGTGTAAAACAAATTGATTGAACTCACCTGCCGAAATCGAAATCTATATCAGAGTGTTCATATTGTACAAGTGACCATATTCCCCACAGAAAATGGGACAGCAATGATAATTCTTGAACTTCTCTATAAACTTGGTGAATGAGCATATCGGTGGGGTGATTTTTACCTAAATATATAGCTAGGTACACTTTGATCCACATCATCTGGAACTCTTCGCAGGGATACCTGTCATAGTCAATGTCATCTATTGAGAGACCTATAAAAAGGAGATTATTAAATTACAATTCACATTCCTGCTCTAAAAAAAAGCCACGACAACTTCTATAGGACATGGTACAAAGTGCTTTTCATAAGGATGTCAATTTTCTGAGATAAACGCTAGCGAGATTGACATTCCGTCGACAACTACGGCGTTACATCTGCGGGACTTCTTTCGCGGTACGTAAACAATAAAGAGTGAAGTACTGGGCATACTAGATATAATCACTTTTCCTCATCTTTGGGGTATTAATTTGTTATGATAAGTGACACGACATGTCTGAATGTCAAAATAAATATTATTGAAGGTCTGCGAGCAACATACGCGCGGAAGTTGACGTTATATTCAATTAACAATGGATTTAAAAATAAATCAACAACTTCCCGAGTACTGGAGCGGGGTATAGACTCGTGTCAATAACCTCGACTGCGTCTACTTCATTCGAGTTTAATGGCCATTTTAGGACGATTGGGTCTAGAGAGTATTTGAGAATTTTAGATTACAGTACAGTTACAGTTTGAAATACATAGGTATTAAATGAGCGAGAGGCGAACTTGTAATGTTTAGAATCGCGCCTGGGATTTGTTAGTTTTTTGTTGCATTGTGCCATTTGTCGTTTCTATAAGCTAGGTGGAACTAGGGAACTTTGCAGATACACAGAGTCGCCAACAGAAATAACGTTCGTGATCGAGTTTAAGGTGAAAGTTCATAAAGGTCGAGGAACGAATTTTTCAAAGTCAAAGTTGTTCCTCAATCTTCGTGATCGGCGCGCAGCACCCAGTCGTAACCGATGTTCCACAGGGGCGGCCCCAGAACCAATCCCTGTGGAACAACGCACGACATCTCTCGCTGGTTCCACTCTCCACTGCGACCGGGATAAAGGCCCTGTCCGTCATGTAGTCCCCGACCACACGACGGAGGTAGGTGCTGGCACCCGATGATATTAGAGTGCCTCCCTAATGCTGTTCCAGAGCATGGTGTTGAAGGCGTGGCGATGCGATGTCGAGAGACACCGAAGTGGAAGCTCTCACGCGCATAATGGCGTCCACCGTAGAGCGCCCTTGCGGAAACCAAACTGATTTTCCGCAAGATCCGAACCCATCCCCTCAAGTTGCTCGGCGAGGCGGTTTGCAATGATTCTTTGAAAGAGCTTGCCTACCTCGTCCAGCAGTTATGTGGACGGAAAGTCCGCAGGAGCCTACCTACCGCCACACTCAGGTCTACCCCAGTGACTTCCGGAGCGTCGTCGTCGTCAGCCCAGCCATAGGCGGGGGCGAAGTTCCCCTCGCGAAGGGAACAGACCGCTCACCACGTCCTCCACGAGCTCAGGCCGGATATTGCGTCAGTGGGGGAGGGGGGGGGGGGACAGGTGCGGAGTTATCCTGCACCATATTTTAAGGGCACCCACACGGATCTCTGTCTAGAGTCTTCAACATCTCCTCGCGGGCCAGATCCTTGGCCTGGTGTACAGGCGTCACGCAGCAACGCACGCCTCGCGAAGAGACGGTAGTTCTCGCGACCACCAGTACACCTGACGTCGGGCGCTTCCTGGCCGGATTCGGGGCATTGCCACGTCGCAAATGTCAGACATAGCATCCTGGGACCACCCTGCCCCATTGTTAACGTCGGCAGGCCTTGGCGGTGATGTCACCCAGGCCACGATCGAGGCTTCCAGGAGGAGCTCCCGGTCCAGCTTCTTCAGCGCCCAACGCGGACCACTCGGGGCCTGTTGGACCGGCGCAGGACAAAATACGGCTCAGCGACCACAACGACGTTTATCGACCACTGCGCCATGCTCTGGAGCAACAGGCGTAGTGGTTGACGTTCGCTTGGAGGAAGCGTAATGCTAATGCAGTTATTAGCATTCCATTTCCGCTTCCTTCCCCAGGGCCCCCTGTGTGGGGGGACTCACCACTCTGCAGGCGAACATGTTGCGGCCCCGGTGGCGGCGGCGACAGCGGCAGCGGGGGCGGTGGTTGCGACAGCGAAATTTAATCATTCTGTTTGTGTTTCCTTTTGTCCTTAAAATTGTCTCACTAAGTTGATTAAGGAACACAGAGGCGGCGTAAGGCGTGGGCGGTGTGGGCCACCGCCCACGGCCTCGCGGTGCAAAGGGCCTCGCGCCTCACAGCCGAAAAAAAATATTAAAAGTACGGAAATCCAAAAGTACACGCCACAAGGTTCAGTATGGAGTTATAGTACATTCCAAATCCATGCATTTAGGATAGTTCAGTGGTTCGTACCTAATTTCCCCGTACATCGATGTTTGACAACGATGATAATGATAACCTTAGACGCGACTCGTCTAAGATTTATATAATACTAGCTGACCAGCACAACTTCGTCTGCGTCTCATAAATTGAGATTTAAACTATCCTATCTCTCAAGTTGGATCGAACTGCACATGGTGTGCGAATTTTATTATAATCGGTTAAGTGGTTTAGGAGTCCATTGAGGACAAACATTGTGACACGAGATTTATATATATTAAGATTTTTCCTATTTTTCGGATGGGAAATCCTCAACTGACTCATGGAGTGTCAGATTTTTACTGACTAAAACCCATCCATGTTCCTTCTTAGCCCTTTGTGTACCAGGGCCTCGCGCGGTATCTCTTTGGAACAGTGCCGCAGCCCCGGCAGGCATCGGCCCTTGCGGACCCCTTCCATTGCTGACATCTCTTTCAAGCGGGCGTGAAACACTCGCGCGCCGTAGACACGGTCTGTCATCATAAGACGAACGGACGTCGAGCTAGCTCATAGCTCACCGTCCACAAGCCCGCGCCTACGGTGCACGTCCGGTGCGTCTCCCGCGGCGGCGGCGGCTGGGACGAGAGGTTCTCTTCCTTTCGCGTTTCACCACTTCCTTCGCTAGCATGACTACTTCGCAGAAAGAGGTTACGGCTTCCCATTCCGTCTCGCTCCGGACCATTCAAAATATTTTTATCTGCGATTTTTCTGTTAGTATTTGCACTCGACTTCCATTTTTTTCGCGGGCCCACTCATTCACTCAAGCAGCTATCGTATGCAGACGCAGTCGCACTTCATGTTACTTAAATAATAGTGTTACATATTTTTAAAAGGCTATCACGTGTTTAATTATTAGATATTCGAGGGTGATACCTGATTAAGAAAAGAGTCGTAGTTACAGAATTATAATCATCAAAATCATAAATCAAATCCAATTTTTTAAAGTCAAAGTCGTTTCTTGACCTTTGTGAACTTGAAGGATTGTATTAATGATTTTGATGATTATAATTCTGTAACTACATAATTATGTCATAAAGTCGCAAACGATATTTTCATCAACATACAACTTAGCACTGCTCTGCAAATTGCAAAAAACGTAAGAACATTGAATTTTGCGGGCCACCCTGACACTTTCACCTTAAACTTCAAATTACAAATATTAATTGTTCCAGTAGGCCCCCCTTTCTTAGAATAAATCCTTGAAAAGTCTAAAGTGACTAAGATGAAGTAGTTGCTTGTTTATAACGGGTGAAGAGTGCATTGAAAAACAAAAACTAAAATAAAAAACTAAAAACAGTAACATTAAATTATCATGTGATAACGGGCTACTACGGAACCCTACACTGCGCGTGGCGCGACACGCACTTGGCCTGTTTTGAATTTTCGAAGTTTAGTCATTGGAGATCACTATGGAGTTCAGTAAAACCAAAAGTAGATAATTTCTGTTTTTTCGAAGAGTTATTTTTCGTTTTTTTTTTAAGTTACAAAAAAGTATTAGTAAAAACTTAAATTTGTTTCTTTATTACAAAACTCATCAATTTGAAGTGATTTTTTTTATCCTTTCGTTTTGCACCATCCGAGGGCCTCGCTAAATGTACCTTGCCCACACTAAATTTAGGTCTTGCGCCGCCACTGAAGGAACATCTATTTCCGAATAAGGACTAAAGAAACACTCACTTGTCTGGAGTGGAGAGCTTATCTGTTTGAATTCCCTTTAGTTCCTAGTATTTTCAAATTATTTGACAGAATTTTACTTCTATTTAAGCAAGTATAGAAAATCTAACCAATGCGGATTGGTTAATAATAGCACCTCCGAGCGCTACCAATTGTGTGGTTGCGTTTTAGATTCTTAGAAGAACTGCAACCGTAAATATTGAACTAAACCGTTACAAATAAAATGTTTTTCTTTGCACCCTTCTGCTCCCCCTAAACTCAAAAGCTGACGATGCCCTTGTATAGCGATCGATGAAATACTCACCAACGAATTCGTTGAAATGATTGGCTATATCGTACGCTTGATAGCAGTACGCAGCATATTCGTAATCAATGAAGGATATTTTATCTTCCTCTTTGTTGTATATTACGTTTCCGAGAAGCAAATCATTGTGAGCAAACACAATAGGGCTTTTTGTACTTTTTATAAGGTGCGACTTTAGACGCTCGTACTCTATAATTAGTCTTGTTATTGAGCCGAAACTATTTGTGAATCTATAAAAAAAGAAAAATAATTTTGGTTAGTACAATTATCTTTCCAGGATACAATCCTAAATTCCTATACAGAAACGCCATTTAGCTACCTACAGACAACTTGTGAGCTTTTCAAGTCAACGCATTTAGAAGATGACCAAGGTCCTTTTGATGATTATATTATGTACTTTTCGAAACCTAACGTGTAGGTACGCTGGAAATACAAAGGCCGTGTACAACTTTGAGACAGATCCCTCTGTACTAAAATGCGAGAAGGTGTTTTCGAGTGTAATAATTATACGCTTTACAAGAATGGGCACCTATTCGTCTGATAAACGTGATTAATGGATATAATAATTATCTAATTAAATTCAGTAATGTAATCATTAGCACACGATTGAAAGAGTCAACACTTATCACTTTATCGAGATTGAAGTTCAGTTGCTATCCAACGTTACGTTATTTTTATGTACCTATTCAAAGCTTAGGCCATTAGGTAGTTACATACATGAGAAACTAATCGTTGCTACGAGTAATTAGGTACCTAATTGGCAATTATTGGTTTTTCATGTACTTACTACTTATGGAATAAAACGTGATTTATTGTGAAAAGGATTATCCTAATACTTTAGCATAGCCCCTAGGTACATTTCGAGCGCAGGTCGTTCGCACAGAATTATGGGATACTTAGGTATGGTCAGCAACGAAAGTCAATTTGCTTCTATTTGAACCGAATTATAAAAGAAGGTCATGCATGAGGTATGCATTTAACGAGTGTTAATAGAAATTGCAAGTATTTTACGTACCTTTCTTGCTTCGCTTTTGATGTAAACGGATCGGGAATTAAACTTAAAAACTGTTCAATCTTATCCCATACAAATGGTTGTTTCGGCACCTGTAACAGCGTAAGACAATTTTATGATAAATAGTCGAATACTCATTGTAACTAGAACCCAGGGCTACAAAACAGCGGGGCTGCGGGACTGTTCGAAAGAGATACCGCGGCCCCGGAACGTAAGGGGTGAGGAAAGAACATGGATGGGTTTTAGTCAGTAAAAGTCTGACACTCTCTCCCGCTCCGCCTAGAGTGGGAGAAGTTATTTGATGATTTCCCATCCTAAAAAAAAGGGCTACAAAACATACCTAATTGATTACCTACATTATTTTACGGATACATTGCCAGTTCGCCACGCATATTTGATAAGTTCTGCTGGCAACAAGCTAGACATTTTTAGAAAAGTGAGGGCATTTCAACATAGATCATTTGTGAAACGTACTTTAATTCCATAATACCTACTTTTTATTTTCTAAAATAAAAATCGTTAGGGAACTAAGAAGTAAGAAACAATGTCAAGAGTCAAGATCCAATAAAATTCAGACTGATGGTCACCCTACTCGTACCTCATGACTTTGAATCTTTATTTGACAAACTGTTATTTCAGTTTGTCGTTCAGTGAACTCTATACCTACCTAATCTTATTATGATACTGCTCTGTCAAGAAAGTAACGGGAAAAGATCAATAATACACAAAATGTTTCTTATTCATCCAATTTTTTCCGTTTGTTTGATTACCTACCGTGTTCTTCTACTTAAGGTTTAAGACAAAGGATTTAACTGATGTAGTATATTTGTCACCGTAAAATTGTCAAATACGTTATATTGTAATATCTCTAGCGATATTGTAAAGTCTCGAATTATTGTCAAATGAACATACTGCTTACAACAAAACGCATTAGTTTTCGTTAAATGCATGCGATGGTAGTCAACTTACGCGGTGTGGAGGGAAGGAGGGGTCCCCCTTGCCCAGTGACACAACTCTCATGAAAAGATAATGCACCATTCCTGAGAAATACCGATTAATATAACATAACCCCCTAAAAAGCGTAGTCGACGGAGCCCCGCTTCGCGGGGCCCCTATTTCTGAGTGCAGGGTTTAAAGGAACCAACTAACCTAACGGGGGGGTGCCCCAAGTCCCGATTATGGGGGCAGAGATACTTCCGTATGTTCAGTTGACAATAATTCGAGACATTACAATATCGCGAGAAAAAACACGTTATATTGTAATGTAACGTTTTTGACAATTTTACGGTGACATATTCATATTTTTAAGGCGCCTTTGTGGAAGATACTTAAATCAAAATGTTTTTATTATTATTTCCTTTATTCATTACTATCTATACATGTTAATTACAATTTTTAATATTTATTTATAAAACTAAATTTAAAAAAAAAACATTTATAAATATTAAAAAAAACGGTAGCCCACTAGCGCTGGGGACAGAGTCCAAGCTGCAGGTGGTCAGGGCACTTGAGAGAGGAACCTCCTTACAATACGTGCCGTGTCGAGAAGTACTGCTTTCTGAATCAAGCCCTTGATCCAGCTGCCAAGCGAGAGCCTCCTAAGATGTTGGTCGAGGCTCTTGGGCCGACACGACTATCGGCACAATGACTACTGTACTCACATCCCACATGTCGACAACCTCGCGAGCTAGATCTAGATATTTGTTTTTTTTTAATCTTTTTCTGCTTTTACGAGGTTCTCGTCATGCGGGACCGTTATATCTACAATCATTGTGCAACGCTCCAATCGATCTATCACCACAATGTCAGGCCTATTGGCAACAACAGTCCTATCGGTGGTGATAGGTCGATCCCAATACAACGTGATATTACCATTAACGAGAACTGGGTCGGGCGCATACTTATAGTATGGCACTTCTGATTCCGAAAGGTTGAACTTCAAAGCAAGTTGCTGGTGGCATCAAAGATCGTGCAAGTGAAGTGCATCGTGTACTAACATAGTTTTTAAGTTACTATATATACTAACAAAAAATGTTATTAGTATGTATATTTAGGTTAAGGTATTTATGTATGGGTCTTTGTTACCTGAAATAAATGGTTTATTATTATTATTCCCTTTATTCATTTTTTCAACAAATTTTTTACATTTTTAAATATTGATATAAAAAATATATAAAAAAAACATTTAAAAATATAAAAAATTGTAGCCCACCGGTATCGGGAACAGGGTCCAAGCTACCGGCGGTCAGGGCTCCAGAGAGAGGAACCTCCTAACAATACGGGCCGTGTCCAGGAGTACCGCTTTCTGAATCAAGCCCTTGATCCAGCTGCCTAACGAGAGCCTCCTGAGGTGTTGGTCGAGGCTCTTGGCAATTAAGCCATGCGCTGACACGACTATCGGCACAATGATTGCTGAGTCCACTTCCCACATGTCGACAACCTCGCGAGCCAAGTCAAGATACTTGATTTGTTTATCTTTCTCGGCTTTCACGAGGTTCTCATCATGCGGGACCGTTATGTCAACAATCATTGCGCGCCGCTCTGATCGATCCATCACCACTATATCAGGCCTATTGGCTATAACAGTCCTGTCAGTGATGATGGATTGATCCCAGTACAATGTGATACTGCCACTATTGAGAACTGGGTCGGGCACATACCTATAGTACGGCACTTACGATTCCACAAGATTGTATTTTAGAGCAAGTTGCTGATGGATAATCCTGGCTACAAGGTTGTGTCTGTGCAAGTATTCTCCGTTAGCTAGACGAGAACACCCGGAGATAATGTGACGGATTGATTCGCCTGGACGGTGGCATGCCCGACATATGTCAACCGTACCGTCCTTCACAATAAATCTCCGGTAGTTATTCGTCATCATAACTTCATCCATAATTGCACAGACAAAACCTTCGGTTTCTCCGAAGAGGTCCCCAGATCGTAGCCAGGACACGGACGCTTGAAAATCTACATCGGGCCCATGAAGAGCCCGGTAAAAGCGCCCGTGAAGCTCCTTGCTCTGCCATTCTTTCCTGCGGTCATCAGTAGTAAATACTACAGGTATGCGCCAGTTCTCTTTAGCCAAGGAGAGCGGGGTGAGGCCCTTGTCCATCGCGACCACATCTCGATGCATCCCCACGTCGGCTGCTAGGAAATATTCCCTGAGACTGCATATCTCACGATTGTGGAGAGTCTTAGCGTTTAAAAAGCCTCGACCCCCACACTTCCGCGGGATATACAGTCTCATTACCGAAGAACGCGGGTGATGCATTCGATATGCCGTCAACAATTTACGGACCTTCGTATCCAGGGCGTCTAGTTTTGTTTGAGTCCATTTGAGTATGCCGAAAGAGTACATCAAAACCGGCATGACCCAACCGTTGAAGGCACGCACCTTATTTCCGCCCGATAAAAGACTATTAAATACTTTTTTCAGGCGGCCAAAGAAGCGCTCCTTCAACGATTGCTTCATGTCAGCCACACTGATGCCCAGCGCTTCCGACATACCCAAATACTTATAGGTTTCGGTTGCTGAGAGGGATCTAAGATTTATGGAATCTGAGAGCTGGGTTCCCACAGATTCCACAATCCCCCCTCGCTTTACATGCATGACCGCACATTTGTCCACACCAAATTCCATCCTGATGGCGCTACTGAAGGTTTCAGTTACCTTCAGTAGCTCCATCAGTTGCAAATCGTTGGGGGCAAAGAGTTTCAAGTCATCCATGTAAAGGAGGTGAGATATAACCCGACCATCTTTCCGCAACCGATAGCCTAGACCTGAATCCTCCAGCAGTGTGCTCAGAGGATTCAAGGCTAAGCAGAACCAAAGTGGACTCAAACTATCGCCCTGAAATATACCTCGCTCTATCCTTATCGGCTCGCTATTCCTCTGAATTTGCCGACATCCTGGATAGCGAAGGACTGTCCTCCATTGCCCCATACACGACATTAGGAAAGTGCGCAGAGTTGCATCAACTTTATACAACTCTAGCACCCTCCTAAGCCATGTATGTGGCACCGAATCGTAGGCCTTCTTATAGTCTATCCAGCATGTCGACAGATCCTTTCGGGAACGGCGAACCTGTTGGCTTATGGCCATATCAATGAGGAGTAGCTCCTTAGTACCGCGGGACCCGTTCCTACATCCATTCTGAGAAGCTGACATAACAGAATTTTCGTCAATATGTTTAGTGATTTTAGCTCTCAAAATAGATGTAAGAACTTTATAGACCGTCGGGAGACAGGTAATCGGTCTATAATTTTTGGGTTCCGCAGTACTACCCGATTTATGGAGCAGATGGGTTATACCTGTTGTCAGGAACTCTGGCAGCGACCCCGACTCTAAGGCTGACTGGAACAGGGTCGCCAGGCGAGCGTGCGACCTTGTGAACCATTTTATCCAGAAATTGTGCAGCCCATCCGGCCCTGGAGATTTCCAATTAGGCAACGGACGGACTGCACAAGCTACGTCTTGGGGGCTGATAGTAATTGCCCCCATTTCTGGTACTGGATCGCACGCTCGCTCAACCACCCGAGTCCATTCACCCTCAGCATGGCTGACAGGCACCGACCAGATGCTGCGCCAGAATGAACACATTGCATCATAATCTGGCAGGCGCGTGTCAGCCACACCTTGGTCCGGTCGCTCCCAAGCCCTGTAAACCCACCTTTCATCTCTTTGGAATGTGCGATTCCAAAGAGAGGAACAGGAGGATACAGGAGGGTACAGGAGGTGGATTGTGTCCACCCGCCGCTTATACCTACGAATACGGCTTGCCCATGCATACACTTTCTGCTTCAGGAAGTCGATGCGCTCTGTGACACGAAACATATAGTCTCGAGGACTGATATCAGTCCCCGAGAACGCCCGCCTCACAAAACGCATCACCCTAGGGCGAGTATTGCCCTCCCTGAAGCAGATCAATTTGCCGATGAGTGCTCTGGCCCCACCAATACGTTGTTCAATCCTGTACTGCCATGCCGGTACGGCTGGTTTTGGTCGTGTAGCTCTGTCATCAGAAAATTTAACATGAGCTACACGACATGCCGCTACGGCCGCACAATACAGGATCGAGTGAATATCGGTGAGGTCTTCGCAGCTATCAAAATAATTTGACAACTGCGAATCCAGAACAGCCATCAGCATCTTATTTTTGTTGTGCATGGGCAAACGAGGTAAGCGTGGTCTAAGTTCGGGTGTCATGAACCGATACTCCCGAATCGCACCCTCCAAAGCACTCCTCATATCCTCACTGCACTGGGTACTTACATTAGTAACCATGTCACTACTCACGTCGCCATCGCAATATGGTGTTGTTACGGTAGACTGTGGTGGAACCACAGCCTGCGACGGCGGCGTGGCCGTGACACGGCTACTCTGCACTTCAGTTCGCAAGCGATCAAGTACGGTGTCATCCAACATACGATTACGCTGGATGACTCGCACCTGATCCGACAGTCGTTGTGCCGACACGTTGACAGCTGGCTCAAGCACCTGAAACAGAGAGAGCATCCTAACACGGTACGCGGTCAGGTTGATTCCCCCCTCTGTAGCCCCATAGTATGCGCGCATGACGTTTTCGTTATTCGATTGCGTCCATCGCATGCGCTGCACACTTCCGCCGGGAGCTGGGACCCTATCAGAAGCCAGTGGGCCTCGAGGTCCTAAGCCGTCCGGCGGCCGGCGTCCTCCCCGTCGACGAGCAGGTGGTGGTGTCGTGGGCGGAGAGAAATACTCGTCGCTTGAGCTCGACGCAACTGCCACGGCCGGTGTCACAGCACTCACGATGGGGCTGGGTTCCGGCGGCGGCGAGGCGGAGCTGAGCGACGGGTCCGGAGGCGAAAGGCGTGCGCGTCGAGCAGCGGCTCGGGTCAACATTGTCGTTTCATTTCATTATTTAATATGTTGAATGTTTCATCAAAATATGACATATGTCAATTGGGGTCACAGATATTTTGCGTTTGTTCTTGTAATATATTGAATTCATTATACTTATTGATGATAGATGTATTTAAAACAATTGTATTTATAAAATCGGAGCTAGTATTATTATTATTATTATTATAATCCTAGCAACAAGGTTGTGTCTATGCAAGTACTCTCCGTTAGCCAGACTAGAACACCCAGAAATATTGTGTCAGATCGACTCTCCCGGACGGTGGCATGCCCGACATGTACTCACCTTCAAAGTATGCTCCTTCAGAAATTATACACTTACGCCAACGAATAATCCAATCATCAAAACCGCGAATTCCTTTATTTTCGGTTTCGGTTTAGTTAGAAGGCGCCACTCCGAAGGTTGTTGACTAGTTTGCATGTCAAACTCGTAAACCCACGCCTCGTCACCAGTAACAATGCGTTTCATGAATGTTGAGTCGGGTGTTCGGAGTTGACTCGTTCTAGCATGTTCTCAGCGACTCTCATGCGATTGTGTTTTTGGAGAAAATTCAGGTCTTTTAGGACTAGCCGAGCGGTAACATGTTTTATACCCAAATGACTAGTTAAATTGGTACGGATCCACTCGTGAGATACAGAGAGTTCAGCGGCTATCTCCCTCAAAGTTGAATGAGGATTTTCAGTCACTATTTCCTTCACTTTTGCGATGTTAACTTCAGTTGCAGACGTTGATGGCCTACCAGAGCGAGGCAAAGGAGCTCATCCAGCCTCCATACATTTTTAGGCTATTTTAAAAAACCAACTAAAACTTGTTACTTATATAGGATAGAGCATAACATAATCATCATTTTTTATTATTACACCAAAGTCGTAAGTCAATTCAACGAGAAGTGATTTAACCACAAAATATCTGAGATCACCCAGATTTTAGGGTATTTTTTTGCCTCACCTAAAATAAATGCAATCTATACTAATATTATAAAGCTGAAGAGTTTGTGTTTGTTTGCTTGAATGCGCTAATCTCAGGAACCACTGATTGGAATTGAAAAAAATATTTTTGTGTTGGATAGTCCATTTATCGAGGAAGGTTATAAGCTATAATTATAACATCGAGCTACAACGCCTACAACCAAAAGGAGCGAAGCATGAATGAAAATTGTTGCAAAAACAGGGAAAATGTAATCCTTCCAGAACTTTCGACTGCGTAAAGCGATTTTGATGATTATTTTTTATTTGAAACCTGGTGATTTCCATGTGGTCCCATTTTAATTCGGTTAAGATCTGATGCTGATCTTCGGAGATATTAATAGAACTCTTCAAAATTAGACTGCATATCTGCAGTGATTGCTGCAATCGCGTGGATGTTTATTGTTTATCATCATGACAGAACATCACGCCTGTATCTGTATGCTCTGACGAAGATGTGTACTCCCAGATTTCGACAGTTAGATCCCATTTATTGGGGATGAGCCTATTACCGTGACACTTCAAACTTAAAACTACAGCGTGTACAAGGTGTGGTCATAGTGATTCAGGCATCAAACAAAAATGCTGTAGATTTCAGACCATATTTATTTGTTACGTAGATGCCTATTTATTTAAAATACAGTGTAGTTTTATCTTGTTCTCCCACGCATTATCACACGCATTCAAACATACCTAAGTACTTACTGCGGTTATGATAACATAATTGTACCAATAAAATAAGTATCTTCGTGGTCTCTTTAGATAAGATAATCAAACGAAAGAAACTATTATAAAGTTATGTAACATTGGTAGGTGTCTTCCTACCAAGATGGTAGGTACTCATATTTGAAGAAACTATTGCCGCGCGCCGTGCGTGCTACGTCAAGCCTGCTGCCATGCCGTAGACTGCGATAGGTACAGCTATAGCTCAGATGAAGTTACAAAAAATCTGACGAGATCGACGCGAAGTCTCGTATCCTTTTTCCCCTCGAAAACTGAGCAGATTCCGTTATTCTGTATTTATTTAAGAAAGAGTATGTGTAGGGTTCCTATCGATTTCTTTTATGTTAAAACTTTAGTTGTCCTCTAATCACGGCCGCAAAAATGGGGGGTCGTATATTTTTTACTTATTTAGTATCTAAAAAAACCGAAATAACATGGGACCGTCTAGACTCTACACGTCCGTCATTTTCTCAAAAAGTGCATTTACGATGCCTGTATTTACATTGTTCGAAAGTTAAAAATTACGCACCATACAACGGAACGTGCGGTAAAATAGGTACTCTCACCTAAGTACCCATTTTACCGCACTCCCCCTTGTATAGCCACGTGGGTATTCTATACGGTTTTGTTTTTAATTTCCAAAAAAAAATGGTCATAATGAGAAGTTTTCGCATCAACCGACTCCCTAATGGACTACTTGGGCTACTCATCATCTAATCAGAAGTGGCCATAATGAGAAGTAGTCCATTAGGGAGTCGGTTGCCAAAATGAGAATTAGCCCTAATGCGCCTAAACCTGAGGTGCAAATTGCAGGAAACAGTTTCTTGCCGCCAAAATCACGAGAGCGCTATTTAATGATTTACAAAAATTTTATAGCGTGGTTTATAATTCATAATTTTTTCGCAAATGTGTTGAAAAACGTTGTATGACACACGTGCAGAAATTGATAAAACAAACTCGTGACTATTGTAAGCCCTCGACTTCTGCTCGTTTGTTAAAACCAACTTACCGCACTCGTATCATAAATTCATAAATAACTATTTAATATTTTTTCTTCACAAAAGGTTTACTTTACAGTAGACCTTGACTCCTTGACTTACGAAGAAACGCTCTAGAACGCTCTAGACTTCTAGAAGGCATTATTCAAGAAGAAATAAGGGGGAATACATTTGTATGAATCGCAGTCCCTGTTCCCTCTTAATTTTAGTGAATATGTCACCGTAAAATTGACAAAAACACGTTATTTTACAATATAACGTGTTTCTCTATAGCGATATTGTAAACTCTCGAATTATTGTCAACTGAACATACGGAAGTATCCCTGGCCCCATAATCGGGACTTGGGGCAACCCCCCCCTGTTACGTTACTTAGGTTCCCCTGTAAACCCTGCACTCGGAAATAGGGGCCCCGCGAAGCGGGGCTCCGTCGACTACGCTTTGTAGGGGAATATAAAGTGTTTCAAGGTTAGGTTATATTAATCGGTATTTCTCAGGATTGGTACATTATCATTATCTTTTCATGAGAGTGGTACCACTGGGCAAGTGAGACCCCTCCTTCCCTCCACACCGCGTGAGTAGACTACCATCGCATGCATATCACGAAAAATAATGCGTTTTATTGTAAGCAGTATGTTCGTCTGAAAATAATTCAAGAGTTTACAATATCGCTAGAGAGATTACAATATAACGTGTTTGACAATTTTACGGTGACAGATATAAATAAAGAATTAAAGTACCTATACTCGTACGTAAGTGATGATAAGATAATATTATTTGATTGGACAACACTATTCCGTTTTTTCTCGTCGGTGACAGATTATGTGGGTTTCTTACTCTTAACCCGACTGCGCCACAGCAAAGGCGAGGTTCTGTATTTTTCCTATTCGTACCTAGGTCCGTAAATAAATTGTCATTGCAATATTGCTACTCAGTCGAATAAATATCAACAGTAGGTATCTGTTTGATGTCAAGGCTTTGCTATAATATCGTATAATATTATAGCAAAGCCTTGACAATATAATATCTACCTATTGCACGTAGGTATCTCCGCGTGTAGTTTTCCATAAACAAATGTCTTTAGACAGAGGACGAACACACATTGTAGAAGCGCTATCAATTACTAGTCTACCTACACTCTATCAATTACTAGTCTACCTACACTTTATGCTGTCATACATTTATGAATAAGTTAGGTACACTCAGCAAATCAAGTTGAATCTATACTCTAATACTCTATAAATGTAAGTCTTGGTTACTTTACTTTTGTTAAATAATAATTATTATTTAAAAATAAAAAACAAAAAGATAACTTTAGCTTATGAAGTCGGTGACCTTTAATTAAAACCTTTACCTTTGACCTTTTATTTAATTTTTTTGTCACCAACTTCAGAAGCTAAAGTTATTTTTCACTGTTTTGTTTTTTTTTGAAGTCGGTTTTTATTTTTTGCAAAAAGGTTTTTATTTTTCACTTTTTAGTGTGAAGTGCTTGATATACATGTAAAGTGCATACCGTTACAATTACAACAAGCCCAAACACGACTAGGCTACATTGTCTCATTATAGAGTTCCGTGACTCTTGTCTTCATCATCAGATCTGATGGTAGAATGGTTCTTATCGAACGCAAATGCTTCACTTGTTGTAGAAAATGCCAAAATCGCGACTCGTTTCATATAAAATTTAAAGAGTTCCCTCGATTTCGCCAAGATTCCATCATCAGATCCCGACTTGGTGGCTATGGGACCATTGGAAAGAATACCCTTTCCAAAAAAAATATTTGATTCGATTGGCAAGCGACGGAGTTATGCCCAAACAAACATTAAAAAAAAATAAAAACATCCGAATTGAGAACCTCCTCCTTTTTTAGAAGTCGGTTAGGTGTCTTAGTAGTCTCAATTTTTACAATATTCATGCCATACTATGCATAACGCGCGTTTCATTACGTTGTCATGTCGTGTTTTTAGGGTTCCGTAGCCAAATGGCAAAAACGGAACCCTTATAGATTCGTCATGTCTGTCTGTCTGTCTGTCCGTCCGTATGTTACAGCCACTTTTTTCCGAAACTATAAGAACTGTGCTGTTGAAACTTGGTAAGTACCTAGATGTATTCTGTAAACCGAATTAAGATTTTCACTCAAAACTAGAAGAAAAAAAAAAGAATTTTGGGAGTCCCCCATACTTTGAACTGAAACTCATTTTTTTTTTTTTTTATCAAACCCATACGTGTGGGGTATCTATGGATAGGTCTTTAAAAATGATATTGAGGGTTCTTATATCATTTTTTTCTCAACTGAATAGTTTGCGCCAGAGACCCTTCCAAAGTGGAAAAATATGTGTCCCCCCTGTACTTTCTAAAATACGAGAATGATAAAACTAAAAAAAATAATTGATGTACATTACCATGTAAACTTCCACTGAAAATTGGTTTGAACGAGATCTAGTTAGTAGTTTTTTTTAATACGTCATAGATCGTAAACAGCAATTTACCTTTCATTCAATCTGCTACGGAACCCTTCATGGGTGAGTCCGACTCGCACTTAGCCGCTTTTTTTCCTGATGGGTCAAGTTGCGGCCTACTTCAAATCAGAATTTTAGATAGGATGACTATACCTAACAGCACATTAATCGACTACCGTTGTTGACCATACGTACGTATAGTCAACAACGGCAGTCGAGACAAGCACGTGTAATTTGTAGCATTAGGATTTACTGCCCTATTATTGTTTTTACACAACAATACATGTTTACTATGTAACAACTCATACTAAGAAGTACGAATGTGAAGTTATTAGGTAGAAACTGCAACATAATTGCATCCATAAATAGGCATGACATGGTCTTTTCCTGCCTATGTATTGTGTTTGTGTCTTAGGTTGTATTCCTACTGATCCCACCACTCGTCGTCCCACTGGTGAAGTCAACGGGAATTGTCTTTTTTAAACTTTCACGATCAGAACACATTATAAAACACGAAACGAAAACGTCGGGATTAAATTAAAGGTAAATTCGCGATAAATACCCGTCTTCATATGTTTTGTCAACGGGAAATTATTAAAACAATCAAAAATTGTTCCCGTTGACCCCACCAGTGGGACGACGAGCAGTGGGGTTGACGAGAACTGATAAAATGAGTAAATATTGTTCCCGTTGACCCCACCAGTGGGACGACGAGCAGTGGGGTTGACGGGAACTGATAAAATGAGTAAATATTGTTCCCGTTGACCCCACCAGTGGGACTACGAGCAGTGGGGTTGACGGGAACTGATAAAATGAGTAAATATTGTTCCCGTTCACCCCACCAGTGGGACGACGAGCAGTGGGGTTGACGAGAACTGATAAAATGAGTAAAGATTGTTCCCGTTGACCCCACCGTATTTTTAAGCAATGAAATAGTACTCAAACACATTGCATGAATCGATTAGTGTTAGATTAACATTACAAAAAGTACTAGGCTAGCATGAATTCAAGATGATATTTATTTCTCAAAAATCGTACCAACTCAGAATTATTGTAACCCACCACCACTTTGAGCTCATGCCAGCCTAGTACTTTTTGGGGAGCATAAATGTGCCATATTATATGCCTCTCTGGCAACAAACGGGATCAATTTTTCTGTTTGTCGCCAGGGGCAATATACAAACAAGATCATGATCAGAGCTGCCGCACTGGATCGACTGGAATCTTGATCTGTAAAACGGTGAGTGGTATTCACTCGCCGTTTCTCATCTATCTTCAACACAACTCACTGTGAAGTAGATGGATGTGAAAAGATTGCATGTAACGGAGATAAGAATCTCTATAGTTGGTGCCAGTTAAGATCGAAATAGAGGTCATTCCCACCTACCTACCAAGTTTTTCATCATTAAACGATAACATAATGACACTCACTAATTACCTAAGTCTACCAATAAGCGATACATGCTTATATCGCTAGAGTATCGTAGTACCAGTCGGCTAGACATACAGGGGTTTAGAATCTTGTGTTGTTCCAATTCGAATTTATAAAACTAATACAATTAGTTTCTTAGCAAAAAAATAAAATAAATTAGAATTTATAAATTTACGTGTGACGTAAAAAAATGCATAAATGTACGATTTAAGAACATGAATGGATGTAGACTTAGTGCGAAAAATCCTAGATCCTAATTTTAAGATGCACAATAATTTATTTACTTTTTTAATTGACGTTTCAGTAAGAGTTGTTAGAATAGTGTTAAAATCGAAAATACAAAATTTAAAACAATTTTTTTTTTAAATTAATTTCGTAGGGTACGTTTGCTCTATTTCTTATTTTTTTAGGTTGTGCACTTTGTTATGTGTTGTATGTCACTGTGTATGTTCCTCATCATATGTCATTTTGGATGTATTATGACTATTATGAGACTCAAGCGATATCAGATTTGCGACAGGTTTGTACGGATGGAGGGACAGTATCGCTAATATTTCGACATCGGGATGAAAGTCGGAGCAATGACCTCTATTTCGATCTTAACTGGCACCAACTATAGATAGATGTGTGGTGGTGGAAATCTAGGATTGAATGAGTAAAGTCTTATTAGAGGTCGTTTTAACGTGGCGTCTGTTACAGAATAAAATAAAGGGAGTCGTCTGTCTTAATGTGGACATATGATGAGAAAGGATAAAACAAATGAAACTAAAAGGGCGATGAATTTGAATGGTGGGGTTTGAGGGAGAGAAAGACCAAAGAAAATATTATAATTTACAATGACAATGGAAGTTGAAAATGTGTTGCGCTAACCCCAAGAAAAGTGGGTCAAGATCGGTCCAAGGTGGTCGCTGCCACAAAATGGCAAATTACTTTTTATTTAAATTTAGCTCGTTGCTTATCTTACCTCTACAACCCAGTTAGTACTGGGTAATACGATACCCCTTGGTAAGACTGGTTATCGAACTGTTTGGGCCACTGACTAGGTGTAACGACTGTCAAATATCTACAAATGACAGCTGGGACCAACTGCTTAACGTATTTTCTGAGGCACGGAAGTAACTCGGTATGTAGTAGTAGTGATGGTCACAAATCGGCAGACTCTAAACGGGTTATTCCCGCTCGCTAACACCCTTTCGTCGACACTGTTGACGATCGGGAAAAAAAAGTTTCGTTCGTTCACAGTGTTGACGAACGCTACTTATTATTTCGGGTAATTCCCGTTCGGTAACACCTTTCGTTCCTGTCGTCAACACTGTTGACGATCGGGAAAAAATAGTTTCGTTCGTTCGCAGTGTCCATGAATGCTGGTTTTTATTTTTGAAATATGGAAATAAAAATAAAACATGTCATGGATTTTCAAATGTTTAATTACGACGAAAGTCTAGTTTAATTGATAAAAAATGTTGGATGTTTTTCCATTTGTAGAATTTAAGTTAGTAGATTGCAAACTTCCCTTTGCAGCAGGCAGGTATAGCGATGCCGCGCCGGTAGCTGGTAGTACGAAATCGTCAAAGGCATACTGAGACGCCAGTGACGAAAAGAATTTAAAAATATAAGATCAAAGACGAATTTATACAGGACGCTCAAATAGAGTTATTACCTGGTGATTTGACAGTTGGACATTTCCTTGAAATGTTGCGAAGTTAATTTAAAAAAAAACTATGCTGCTGATTATAACTCTTGAGGTGAATTACGAGTATATAGGGCTGTCTAGGTTATACGTAGGCTAAGTCATAGAAGCAATGATATTGTTTACAAATCATTGAATAGAAGTCATAACTTTGAGTACCTATGTGATATAATTGAGTACCTATGTGTAACAAGTTGTGTCTCTGAGAATCTGAAATTTACTTTTATAGGACAACAAATTATTATGTAAATTATTGAAAACATGTGATTATCTGTGATATAAATATTAAGGTTTATGGTTATAGTTTCGTTATTTAATTAGTATAAATTAGATGATTATCTGTGATACATAATAGTGTACTTAGTTTTCATTAGTCACTTTCTCAACTATATTTGATTATGTTAAATCAGTGTCACAATTTTATTACTTATCAAAGTGTAAAATGGTTATTATGCACATGATAAGGCCATTTTTTTATTTTCTAGTTAATTGTGTTTTAAAAGATCTAACATAATCCATTAAAACATTTAAAAAATCGATGTCATGTTTTATTTTTATTTCCATATTTAAAAAATAAAAACCAGCATTCATGGACACTGCGAACGAACGAAACTTTTTTTTCCCGATCGAAACGGAACGAAAGGTGTTACCGAACGGGAATTACCCGAAATAATAAGTAGCGTTCGACAACACTGTGAACGAACGAAACTTTTTTTTCCCGATCGTCAACAGTGTTGACGAAAGGGTGTTACCGAGCGGGAATAACCCGTGTTACCGAACGGGAATTACCCGAAATAATAAGTAGCGTTCGTCAACACTGTGAACGAACGAAACTTTTTTTTCCCGATCGTCAACAGTGTTGACAAAAGGGTGTTACCGAGCGGGAATAACCCCTCTAAACTTCTTCATGATTTTGGCCTCCTGGTTTTCTGTGAGACTTGAGACTATTATCCTTGTTTCACATCTCCTAATTGCCCCTGCCATTTTCCTAATACGTGTAATCTTCTTCTTTCATGAAAGGCGTACGTACGGCAGGGGGGTCAACGGGAATTCAAATTGAAGACTTCCCGTTGACCCCACCAGTGGGACGAACCAGTGGGGTCAGCGGGAATACACCGGTCAGTGTCAGATCGTATGATTCTCGGTCACAAATATCGTATTTCAGAGTCATATAAAAATAAATTGTAAATGTTACGTGAATCGGCTAAATAGTTTGGTATGAATTTTAAAACGAAAAATATGTAATGATGTACTGCACTATTTGTATTCACGGTTTTTCTAACTTCATTCAATATTTTTTAAAGTAAAAACCCGTAAAATCGTGGAAAGTGCTGGGACTGTCAACTGCAAACTTAAATTGGTCCATGGTACAATAATTTGACCATGAATTTTATTGGTCCATGGTACAATAACATACTTCGCCAGGTATAGCATTCCGAATTTCCGAGAGACAGAAGTCACATGGGTAACACGGATCTACGTCATAACCGCTATCAATGGTTCTCAAACTTTATAATCGGGTGAATTAAATTCCTTTAACTTTTGCCTTTAGTTCTACCCGCATTGTAGGATTTCGGTGACAAAAATAATCCTGTATCCATCCTACGGTTCCAAGCTTCAAATTACAAGCCAAGGTTCGGTAATTTATTTATGTTTTTTTTTTTTATTATTATTTATTACAACAAAAAGCTACATAGGAATATTTTACATATCTTCTGCCAAACTGCAGGACAGTTTGTCGGCAGTGTTCTCGTGGACAGCTCTTGATTATTTTAACAATATTGTATCACTATAAAAGTAAGCTAACGCATAAGTTGTTTTATCTACCCAAATATCATAAACCCTCTCTAATGCGTTCAAAAACCATAGGCAATGACCAGCATTACCAACCTGCAGAAATGAACGGTACTGTAATGAACTCATAACGCAACTGTAAACAGTTGCGTTATGAGTTTTAAATTTGGAACAGGTGTCAAATTCAAGTGAGTGTGCTATTCTAGTACCACCTACATTAAATCAGATATCGATAAAAAAAAAATAAAAAAAAAACCCCAATTCAATATGATTCTAATTATAAATCGCACGACATTTTCGATCTCGAGTGACACAAGAATATAAATGACAGATATCCGAAACGCCGCCATTTCGAGCTGTCATTTGTTCGTTAGCTTTTTATTTCCAGTAACCCATTCTTTATTTCTGTCGAAAATGAGTGATAGTGACTCAGAAATTGACATGAATACTCCGCCAGATATCGTAAATGCAGCGACGAATGCAACTAATAACCTGTTGGCACAAAAATCAAGGGCCAAGTAACAATGCAGGTCATTTCCCTATGGTTCCTGAACCCATCATAGAGCCCTTATGATATTTGGGTAGATAAAGTAGTGTATGCAACTATACATAATTAGGCATTACAACACTCGTGTGATGCTATTAAGAAACTCGCCTTCGGCTCGTTTCTTAAACCCTCACTCGTGTTGTAATGCCCTTCATTATGCACAGTTGCATAAACTACTATTACTACACAGACGTAAGCACCACAATACGCCTAATTGCACGTATACTCGAGCTGCACAGTGTTTATTTCAAATGAGAACAAAGAGAACAATTAATCTACTTTAGCATTCACTATATTATTGTATCGTATTGTATTGTACAACATAATCCACCACGCGGGCCCAGTGCGGGTTAGATGTCACATGTCTTCGAATTTTTTATTCTAGGACATGCCGGTTTCCTCACGATGTTTTCCTTCACCGTTTTTGAGAGCAGTGGTGATGAAATAAATTAAAATTGTTCGTAAGTCGGGGCTGCCACCAGTGGGCCACTGCTGCTCGGCACTCTTACTCTACTCCCACTCTTACTCCTTATTTTGCCGCTAAGGCGGTAATTTAACGTGCGAGTCAATACAGCTACTTTTAAAGTGTAACAATATAAATTAATAAGTCCAAACACAAGGTAGCTACTGTTAAACGTTAAGGAGTTCCCTTGACTGTCCTTCGTATTCATCATCAGGCCCCCAATGACAGTCCCAACCCACCTAGGAGTAAATTTCTCATCAATATAAATTAATCAAGCCCAAACACCAGGTAATTGCTGTAAATCATCGAGGAATTACCTCAACTGTCTTTTGGCTCCATAATTAGATCCACTCCAGAGCTTCATTAAATTAGTAGTGCTTTAAACTACTTAATGAAAATATCAACAAACGCACTAGTCGCCACTACAATTTTCGAAGGTTTCCCTCGATTTCTCTGAGATGCCATCATCAGATCCTGATTTCCTTATCATGGATCACCCCTGGGATATCTCCTTTCCAAAAGAAATAATCACCAAAATCGGTTCATAAACGACGAAGTTATCCGCGAATTCTCCTTCTCTTCATTCTCTTCTCCTTTTTGAAGTTGGTTAAAAACAAACTTGTTGGACGTCCACAAAACAATAATGGGAATCACTGTTTTACTGGCACTGAGCAAGACCCGGCACATGTGTTAGAAAAGAATGAGACAGCCCATTTCAGTGTTACGAGTAGTGTGAAAGAATAACTTCCTAACTACCTATAATCCCTATGCGAATCCGATCAAACATTGAAGTTTTAATTAACAATTACATTGGTATATGGTTAAATTGAATTATTTTGTTTGGTCAAGCAAACGAAATCAACAATTTAAATGCAATTTATATTTTTTAAATGCAATTTAAATTTACCAGAATGGTGACTGAAAATGTATCCATAATTTTGTGTTTTGTTGCAATAAAGTGGCAACTGAATAGTGACGTAAGCACGTGTCGCTCCCGGAATGCCAGACCTTGTTTTATTTGACCATGAATTGGTCATAGTATGACCACTTTACGTGTCCAGTCCATGGTGGTGTTGCTTGTCAAGAAATTTGCATTAATATGTCAAACTTGGTCCATTTATTTTAGTTTTGTTTTTCCCGCCTGCACAGATAAATTGGTTGAAGCGTATTCGGACGGCCATGGTCAAATAAAACAAGGGTTTTACGGTTTAGTAAAATTGAGTGTACCTGCCCTTAATCCTACCCCGGACTATTTAGCTTTTATGCAATGTGAATACCTATTGATGAATTATTTTATCAAAAATTTAGTTAGGTGGCCATGAAAGTATTTACATAGATACATACATCTTTTGCTAGGTGAACTCTGTGCATCTTTGCCATTTGTGTTGCCACTAGTGGCCATATGGTATCATCGGTTACTGTTTCAATATCGAGGGTATTTCCAGGGTAGTATTGATAAGCCAGTCCATTTTCAAATATTCCATAAATTTGAGGCGCCAATCCAAGAACATTCAGTGTTTTAATGTTTCTGAAACACAAATAAAGAAGATTTTAATGACCACTTTGTGCACATTTTATCATATATTTTCTGGCTGATTGTGTCTGCATGCCCGTGTTATATTGATTGATAATTAGATTTTCATCATCCCCATAATTTGCTATTTCCACAATTTTTTTGTACAGTTTTTCTTAGGAAGTTCCTATTTACCTCAAACTGATGAAAAAGTAACTAAAAGATAACACTCTTGGGACTTCTATGGTTACTAAATTTCGGTGGTATGAAATGGTATATTGTTATAAAAGCAATATTTATAATTTTATCGTGACTCAATTATAAATAAAATAATAAAATAATGTTAAAATATAAACCTTATTTCAGCAGTACGATCAATAAATAAGTCTGTTTTGTTTCCATAGATGCGAACAAGCATAATATCATTTTCACCACCTGAATCCAAATATTGACATGATACTAGCTTATTTGTTATTCCATTTGTTAAAGTCTGAAAAAAGTAAATACTGTTACTTAACTTTTAGAGAAAAACTTTGCATTACTAGTAATAAACTAGTGAAATAATTGTTGGAGTAATTTATTTATGAAATATTATCTTCCAAGCATAGTCATCGAATGGTGCCATTTCAGTCAACAGATTCAATTTTTGGATAGGAATATTAATTTTCCAAAAATCTAATGTGGTGCAGTATCATTTTTCATCAAAATATTCGGGTATTTTTTTGCAATTCTTCGTAGTTTCTGATTTGGCCATCCACACTCACTTATAATATTCACCTATACATTACATATAAGTACTTTGTAGTTTTTAATAATTATGATTACATGGCAGAGCCAACTTACCTTTAATTTAATATTTTCTTGAGTCCAATTAGGTCTTATATTTTTAAGTAATTTTAAAACTCCCGCATAAGGATCATTTTCATCAATTTTCACTGGGACGTAGTTGTCTCCAGTAGCTAGACAAATCGCGGCCATAACAAATTAAAATACTACCAACAATTTAATACACAGATAGCCGTCAGAAATACCTCCGCAACAATAACAGTTTATGCTAGTAAGACACTCGTCCAGCGCAGCGAATGAATACTGGTGCGAATAGTAATATTTCTGTGCGACGAGATAGTTTTAAAACTTTGATCTAACTTGACAATGACAACACTTGTGCTTGTGACTTGACGTTGACACTGACAGTTAAGTCCATTGGTATTGAGGATATACATGGGGATTCTCGCCACAGAGTGTATTTGGTTAGCACGTGTGTCTTGAATTTTAATTTGTATTCAGTGAATCAGTGACTTGTTGTGACTTGTTTTTATTCTATTGTGTTGTCCTTGTGTTGTTACTCGGGTTTGTATTGTTTGTTTACTGATAAAGTAGTTTTTGTCGTAATAATGGAGCGAAATAAACCTCCCGACCCTGATCCCCCTCCTGACTTTCCTTCTCCCTCAACGTCCGCTTACGTTCCCTTATCACCAAACTCACCGCTATCCCAACTCGCCAATGTTGCCTGCAGCTTATCAGACATACAACCGACATCCAATCCGTCACGCAAACGTCCAGTTGACGATGTCAATACCACAAGCCCTCCTACGAAGCAACAAAGAGCCCAAGTTGGTCGTACTAAGTACTCAGCGACAGATAAAGCGCCTTTCCTTGTTCACGTATCCCGCACAGAATCCCATCCTGGTGCTAATACAACTCTCCATCCAGTTACATTTGGCATGTTTCTATACAATAATAATATTGCTAATGTAGTTCGTGACGGTGTCAAACGTGTTGGTCGTAACCGAGTTTCTGTGGAATTTACTTCCCCTCAGGATGCAAATTCCTTTATTATTAACAGTATTTTGTCAAAAAATGGTTATATTGCGAGTATTCCTACATTTAATATTACCCGTATGGGCGTTGTTAACGGAGTTCCCCACGACTTGTCGGAAGAGGATTCTAAAACATATTTATCAGTTCCTTCTGGCTGTGGACAGATTCTTAAGGTCAGACGCATTAATAAAAAGTTTTACCGTGATGGGGCTATTGAATGGAAACCCACAGAAACTTGCGTGATCACGTTTGACGGACAGGTTTTACCAAGCAGAGTTTACTGTTGCTATACATCTCTCACAGTACAGCAATATGTTTTCCCCACAATTCAGTGCCGTAAATGCTGCAGATTTGGACATATTGAATCGTTATGTAGGTCGAAACCACGCTGCAGTAAATGTGGCAATGATCACCCTGGTGATGGTTGCAGCATTCCTGAGGCTGAAGCTTGCTGTGTACTATGCTCAGGGAATCACTTTGCTAATAGCAGGTCATGCCCGGAGTTTGGTAGACAGAAGGCTATAAAGACGATCATGGCTGAGAAATCCCTGTCCTATGCTGAAGTTAGTAAAACTGTCCCGGCTGCTTCCCGTAACTATGCCAATGCAACAAAATCCCAACCACAATCATATCGTAAAACAGTATTTCTAAAGCCTAAGACCCATGCCCCCCTTTCCCCATCATACGATAGAGTTGCTCATGAGCAAATAACTAGTTCTCCCCAATCTTCACAGTCTAATGGCTGCGCTCTTAATAACCCTTATGTAGACCGTAATAGTATTTCTTCCATCATTGAAATTCTCGTAAAACTCCTAACCACTGTTATGTCTTCTTCTAGCTCACAAATACCGTCCAACGTTGCCCACCAACTTGTTACTCTTCTTCTAGATATTAAAAATGGCGGCTCGCCAAGTATTCCTCCAGTGGAATGTGAGGAGCGTGTGGCATAAAAAGCACGACCTCATATCCCTCCTTAATAAGTACAAGCCCTTGGCTTGCTCCATTGCTGAGACTTGGCTTACCCCGAGTCTTAGCTTCCGTGTACCACAATTTAATGTTCTTAGATGTGATAGATCTGATGGCTATGGAGGGTCGGCTCTCCTTTTCAATAACCGTGTCCCACTTTTGTCCTTATCCTTACCTGCGCTTGGTGGTAATGTGAATGTAGTTGGAGGAACTGTTGAGGGGATCACGGTCCTCTCTGTATACATTTCGCATCCTCATCAGAATTTTTTAACTTTATTAAGAAACATTTTTAGTAGTATCCATGGCCCCCTTTTGGTCATGGGTGACTTCAATTGCCATCACTTTAGGTGGGGCTCTAATAGATGTGATTCCTTCGGAGAAGGTTTGGTAGAAATCCTAGATGACCTTAACCTCTGCGTCCTAAATGACGGTTGCCCAACCCGTAGATCTCTTCCTGGTCAGCAAAAGAGTTGTGTAGATCTCACATTCTGTTCTGTGGAGTTGGCGGCATCAATTCATTGGCAATGCACTACTCTGACACATGGTAGCGACCATTTTCCTATAGTTATATCTTTAATTAATAAGACTTTTTTAGAAAAAACTTCCCCTCCACTTCTGAAGTACAACTTGTCCAAACCTGATTGGACTAAGTTTTCATCATTACTGGAGGAGAAAATTAGTGAACTTCCAAATTTAAATTCAGCATTTTCAGGCCTTCTCAGTCACTGCCATGTTAAGAATTGTTATGAAGGTTTTGTTTCGTCCATAATTTCAAGTGCAGATTCGTCTTTTAAGTTGCGAAACTGTGCTCGAAACAAGATTCCATCACCCCCATGGTGGGACCATGAATGCACAGCAGCAATACAGTCGAGGAATGACGCCGAAATGCAGTACAATGAATCGATGAACAACGACAATTTACTACAGTATAGACGAGTGTTTGCTCAATCTAAACGACTTCTTCGAAAGAAGAAGCGTTCAGGTTGGGTTAAGTTTTGCACTTCTCTATCCCCCTCCACTCCCGTTTCAGTAGTCTGGAAGAGTATAAACCGCTTTAGGCGTGGTTGCTCCCCGTCAATCTCTTCACCCATCACCAGACAGACTGCTGAATCCTTTTTCGATAAAATTGCTCCAGCCTATGTTCCCTTATCTTCTGAATTATTATCCACGCCTGTAAATATTACGGATGATCCACTGGATTACCCCTTCTCAATGGAGGAATTGAATTCTGTACTTCAAAATGTACGGGATACCGCCCCTGGCAAGGATGGCATCCCATACTCTTTTATAGTTAACTCTGGTGATAATGCTAAGAAATATTTCCTCGAAATCGTAAACTACTGCTATCGTTTTGGTTGGGTTCCAGACCAGTGGAAACAACAAATAATCATTCCCCTTTTGAAACCCGGCAAGAATGCCGATGACCCGAATGGACTTAGACCAATTGCTTTGTCGTCCGTCCTGGCCAAGTTACTGGAACATTTAATTAAAAATAGACTTGAGTGGTTTGTTGAGTCTCGGAACCTATTGCCCAGCCACCAATTTGGCTTTAGGAAGGGACTTAGTACAATGGATAGTGTGGCAACGCTAGTAACGGATATACGTACAGCCTTTTCCAAAAATGAATCTGCTGTAGCCGCCTTCCTAGACATATCTTCCGCATATGACAATGTCCTTCTTCCTATTCTCAGGCAAAAACTGCAACAGCTGAGTATCCCAGCGAGGATGGTACAGTGTATATGCGGGCTTCTTATGTCCCGCTCATTGGTGTTGAGAGTCCAGGGTGAGATATTTGAGGAAAGACAGACGTGGAAGGGCCTTCCCCAAGGCTCTGTCCTCAGCCCATTACTGTATAATTTATACACAGTTGACATTGGTTCTTGCCTTAATACTGACTGTCATCTTTTACAGTATGCCGATGATCTTGTCCTGTATGTAACCAATACATCAGTTGTTGATGCGGCTTCGTCTCTCTGTCTCTCTCTGGACTCTTTAAATCAATGGCTCTCAGATCATGGTCTCTCCCTATCTGCTCCGAAAAGCTCGGTTGTCATTTTCTCCCGGAAACAACAGATTCCTCAAGTCTCAGTTAGCATCGAAGATCAAGGTATTCCATTAGTTAATAAAGTAAAATTTTTAGGCGTGTATCTTGATTCCAAATTATCTGGTTTACCCCACATTAGTTATTTAATTAAAAAATGCGAAAGGGTTATCCCTATTTTAAAAGTTCTTGCTGGAGTATGGTGGGGTGCCCATCCTTACACTATGAAATTAATATATAACGCTTTAGTTCGTAGTATTATTGATTATGGCTCATTTTTGTTGATTCCATGTAACAAAGGCGGTTTAGCTGGATTAGATAGGGTTCAGTCTCAATGCCTTCGGATCATCTCAGGTTGCATGAAGTCCTCTCCCATTAACGCCTTGCAGGTCGAATGCGCCGAACCTCCCTTAGCCCTGAGGAGGCAGTATCTGGCGTCCCGGTTCCTATCTAGGGTTATCCCTAAAACTCTACATCCTCTTATACCAAAACTGCATGAATTAGATACCTTGTGCAGGCATTCAAAATATTGGAAATGCAAGGAATTTCCTCTTATATTAAAAGCATTTTGCCAGCTCCAAAATTTAGATAGCCCTATTGTCCAATATCCCAGATTACCATTGTTTAACTTCCCATATGAAGTACTTTGCTTCAAACCTCAAATATTTTACAACATTGGTATTTCTAAAAAATCCCCTTCGGCAAACTCGATCTTTAATGCGGTGGTGTGTGAGCGATGGAATGGGTTTCAAAGGTTTTTTACTGATGCCTCTAAGTTAGCAAGTGACAGTTATACCGGTGCTGCCGTGTATTACCAAAATTCAAAAATTATCTTGCAATTTAAATGCCCAAAGGAATCTTCTGTGTTTACAGGCGAGAGTGTGGCCTTATTGGAAGCATGCCTTTTCATAGAATCCCATGACATTAATTCTGGTGTCATTTTTACAGATTCCCTCAGTTGCCTTCAATCCCTATCCCAGAATCCCTTCAAAAGCAAATTACATAGCCCACTAATTCTAAATATTAAAAAGTCGCTACTATCCTGTGCCAATCAGCATAAAAACATTCATTTAGTTTGGATACCCAGCCACTGTGGCATTCAAGGCAATGAATGTGCTGATACATTGGCTAAGGATGCATGCACCTCCCCAACTGCTGACCTTAAACACCTTAATCACCAGGGCTATGACCTACTAAACCTTCCGAAGTCGAATTTGGTAAGCTCGTGGCAGGAACTGTGGAACAGCTCAAGCAAAAAGAAAGGTAGTTTTTATTTCGCGGTTCAACCGGTGATAAAACCGAAACCATGGTTCTACCATTATAAGAAGCTACCTAAAAGTGTTATCTCGGTAATATGTAGAATTCGCCTTGGCTTTTGCTGTTCTCCAGTTTTTCTTCGTAAAATTCGCGTACAGGACTCGTCCCTCTGCGAATGCGGATTGGATGAGGGTAGCTTGGATCACATTTTTTTCAACTGTACCAACAACGATCCATCCTACGACTTATATAGTCGCCTCCCCAAATTAAAGATTCCTGTGCCAATTAATTTCCCTTCCCTTTTGACATACTCCTCCCCGGAGCTGCTCCAGATGCTGATGATTTTTATCCGTCTTAATAATATTAAATTATAAAATTATATTTAGTGTGGTATATGTTTGAAATTTTAATGTTATTAACAATTATAATTTATGTATATTTTTATTTTTGTTTGTTTCAGTGCCGTCCTACTAACCCAACAACAAGTTTCACAACGAGTTTAGTTATTTAATTGATCTATCACTTTTTTTTTTTTTTTTTTTTCTCTTTCTCTCTCTTTCTTTCTACCCTACTCTCTATACATCTCTTGCTTTCTCATTTCACTTCTGACATTGGCAGAATTGTCGACATTGGCATCGACAGCACTTGCCATAAATAAAAATAGAATAGAATAGAGGATATACATATAGAAACGGCATATTCTAATTTTGAAAGAACTGTTTTACAAATATCTATAAAACTGACACAAACGTGAAAAACAGTTTTGTTTCTTTAAAGCAGTAGCTGCATAGGCTTTGCTTGCTGCATAGGCTTTGCTTATTACCCGACTGCGCGACGCAAAGGAGGGTAATGTGTTTATCAGTCTATGTATGTATGTGTTTATGTTTGTTTCTATGTGGCGTTCTAGAGGCCAAATGCGTAGGCCGATTTTGATAATTCTTACGTCAATCAATTCGTCTTAACCTTGCGAGTGTTTCTAAAGACATGACAGTAATCAAAATTCACCACAACGAAAACCAGACGCCATATTGTCAAAATGAAAAAAAAAGTCGATGAACTATGTCAAGTGGGGTGTCGTTGAATAAGTATTTTAAAATCATCTTTAGGTTTCCATTGATATATAACGATTTAAAGTTGTTTAACAAAACAATCTCTCTCGCTAATTTTCTTACTTATTGATTTAAGAGCCCTCTAACAGTCCACTAGCGCCGCCAATCGAAAAAATGTCATAACTCGTAAATAGAATCAAAAATACAAAATGTGGTCTATTATGACTGTAGAATAGGCAATAACGTAATTTTATAACACCTTATCAACACTTGAAATATAGCTGTTTAGCTAAATCGTGCATTCAAAACATAAACGGCCGTTTTTGTTACAAATGCACGATTTAGCTAAACAGCTAAATTTCAAGTGGTGACAATGTGTTATAAAATTACGTTATTGCCTTTTCTACAGTAATAATAGACCACATTTTGTATTTTTGATTCTATTTACGAGTTATGACATTTTTTCGATTGGCGGCGCTAGTGGACTGTAAGAGGGCTCTTTAAGTTTTTATTCGTAACTTCGTAAAAGTATAAAATATATTTTTTTAAGAAAACCAAAAACACACGACTGCGTAAAAACTAATTTAAAAAAATACGTGAAAAAATTAACTGAAATAAAAACTAAAAAGAAAGAAATAAGCCTTATAGTTTAGAATTACGTAACAAATCATAAATTCTAATGCAGAACAGAACAACTCACAGTCGGGGCCCCTTGGGAAGATTTGATTGGTATTTAAATGGGCCCCGACTTCACGTATTTTATTAAATTATTTTTTACGCAGTCGGGTTTTTTGTTTTTCTTTTTTTGACAAACCTTTCGAGTGACGTCATAACCCAACTAATGCGTGCCATGTCGCCATGTTTTGGGCAGAGTTTTCTGATAAAGGATGACACACGCTAGACAGTGTCGGGTCTGAGCCTCGTGTCAGCCAAAGGTCATGTTAAAGAATATTATGTAGGTATATCTGGTGGATCGCTACAAGGCATCAATGCAATAAATACAGTTAATCCGAGAATTTCATATATCCAGTTTTTATTTTCTTTTCAACACATTACATGATGTCTATGTTGACATTAACATGAAGGCAAAGGCACAACAACAAAAGGAGTTCATAACACAAGAATATAACCACTGAGTCTTCGCTCATTGTCTATTCACAACATCCACCTCTCTTGAATGTAGAAACTCCGGCCAATATCTTCAGTTCTTTGATTCTGGGCCCATATAAAGATTTTGTAAGCATGTCAGCGATCTGCTTCTCTGAATTGACATGTCGGATAACGGATATCAATGTTTCCCTCTTGAATGCAGTCTCTGATAAAGAATGCCCTTAGTCTTATATGTTTCGTCCTCTGATGAAACTCTGGAGGGTTTTTCGCTATCTTGATAGCCGATTCGTTGTCCACGCACAGATATGCATGAGAATCATCTCCTGTGATATCTTTCAAAATGCGTTTCAGCCATATTATTTCTCTAGCAGTCTCACTCGCTGCGTAGATCTCCGCCTCCGTTGACGATATGGCAACAACGTTCTGTCGTTTGCTATCCCAAGAGATGGCACCTCCGGCAAACATTCAAAGAATGCCTGAGGTCGATCTTCCAATGTTTGCATCTCCATCGTGGTCAGCGTCACTATAGCACTTCAGGTCAGCAACACAATCTGGTGTGTACTTAATTCCATGATCAATAGTGCCTTTGATGTATCGCATGATCCGTTTTACAATCTGCACATCATCTTTGGTTGGACTGTTTAGATTGCGAGATACCACTGATACGGCATAGGCTATGTCTGGCCTCGTGCCGGTCATTAAATAGGCAAGTGCTCCAACGGCTTGGCGATATGGGAACGCGCTAACTTTGACCTCTTGGTCGTTATTCATCGCCTTCATATCTTCAGCTTTCAATATTGGAGTTGCCACTGGTTTGCATTCCTCCATCCCAAACCTCTCCAGTACTCGGTTCGCATACGCTTTTTGGTGAAGCAGTATTGAGCCATCTGACTGTCTCTCTATCTCCATGCCTAGAAAATAGGTGGCTGGTTTGGTTGTGAGTTTGAATCTCTTTTTCATTTCCTCTAGAAAAAATGTCGTCTCCTTCTCACTTGTTGACGCTATTAGACCGTCGTCAACGTATAGGGCAAGGATTATCCTTTCTCCCCCTCGCTTTCTTGTAAACAGGCAGGGATCCGATTTACTTTGGTTGAAGCCAATTTGAACTATATAGTCCGTTATGCACCTGTTCCAACATAAGGGCGCTTGCTTTAGCCCATAGAGGCTCTTTTTCAGCTTGAATACCAGCTTTTTATCATTCGCATAACCTTCTGGGGGTTTCATGTATATTTCTTCATTTAGCGTGCCATATAGGAATGCCGTCGATACATCAAATTGTGCTAGACTTAGCTTCTCCTTTGCTGCAACACTCAGTACAGCTCTTATGGTGCTACTTCTCGCTACGGGACTGAATGTCTCGTGAAAGTCAATGTCCTTCTTTTGTGAGTATCCCTTTATTACGAGTCGGGCTTTGTACTTTTCTATTGTACCATCCGCATTCGTTTTTATTTTGAATATCCACTTGCAAGGGATTGCTTTTCTTCCTTTAGGTAATTCCACTAGCTCCCAAGTTTTGTTGTCTTTTAGCGAATTTATTTCACTATCTATGGCTTGTAGCCATTTTTCACGCTCTGAAGAATTCATTGCCTCCTTGTAGGTCTTAGGTTCAGCCATACTGTTAGCCTCTACTGCCATCACATAATCTTTAAATCGATCTGGTGGTCTCAATTTAGATCTGTCTCTCAATGTCCTCTGACCTTCTCTTTCAATCTCATTATTAGAGAGGTTCAAATTCAAATTATTGGCAGGCTCTTCAATAGGCTCTTCCTCTTCATTATCTGAATGAGCTGTTTCATAGTTTTGATCTGAGTTTGCATTCTCACTATGATTTAGATTGTCATCTTCCTGATCATCAACATCAATGTATTCAACATCTCTTGATGATGAAGGTTGATTGTCATTCAAGTGTATGTCACTCTGATCTTTACGGCTTTCTGGATTATCTTCATGTCTCTGATCATTAGCATTCCTTTCAATGCTTTCATCTCTGACATGTTGAATCCATGGAAAAGTCCACTCTTTTGAAGTAATCGGCTTTAGTGAAACTATTTTGTCATCTTCTGCAGGTTTTTCTAGAAGTGGCCGCTCATCAAATGTCACGTCTCTAGACCTAGTCAGTTTAGACTTTTCTTTGTTCCAGATCCTGTAGCCTTCGCTTCCTTCGTAGCCAACCAGTATACCCAGCTCTGCTTTCTTTTCAAGCTTCTTTCTGTTAGCTTTAGGTACATGGGCGTAGCATTTGCAGCCGAGAATTCTTAGATGCTTGATTGATGGTTTTTTTCCGAACCACAATTCGTATGGGGACTTATTGGGTACGCTTGATGGTCCAGTGCGATCTAGCACGTACACAACAGCTTCTATCACTTCTGCCCACAGCTTCTCTGGAATCTTTACACGTGCATGCATGATGGCACGCGCTGCTTCTACTATTGTGCGATTCTCTCGCTCTACACATCCAGCTTGCTCGTGAGTGTATGGCATTGTTAGTCTTTGTGTTATGCCGCGTTCTTGAAGGATCCTTTTAAATTCTGCGCTAACAAACTCACCGCCGTAGTCACTGAGTACTTCTTTTACAGTGTGTCCCGCAACTTTACCTGCAGCTAGAAATTGCCTTAACTTTGATGCTGCTTCAGACTTCTGCTTTAGAAAGTAAACATGTCTCTGCCTTGTGTAGTCATCTTTGAACAGAATATAGTATCGATTCTTCCCATATGATGTCGGAAATGGCCCGCGTATGTCAGTGTGAACAAGTTCACCAGGTTGAGTGGCTCTTGTTGTTGTTCCAAACTGCAATCTGTGCGTCTTTCCATAAATACAGCCTTCACATAGATCTGACTTAATGTTATTTATCTTCATTCCGAGCTCAGTTTCAATAACTTGCTTTACGTGTCTTTTATTTTGGTGTACTAGCCTTTCATGATACAGCTGTAGTGGGTTTGTCAGTAATTGGTTGACTTCCAGCTTGTTTGGTCTGATACAGTTAATAGCCAACTTGTATAGGCCTCCGTCAATCTTTCTTGTCCCAATTGCTTTTATCACTCCATCTACTTTGAGCATGCATTGCTTTGGCGTAGATTCAAATGTGCTCTTCGACGATACACTATGCGTTGCCAGAACAGAAAATAGATTTCTCTTGATTTGTGGTACATACCATACATCTTTCAGAAGGAGATGTTCAACTTTACCGTTGCATTTGGCTACAGCTCGAATATTGCCTTTCCCAATGGCTTCGATGGTTTGTCCATTAGCTGCGGTGACAGTAACATTGTGCGAATCGTCAAAGTGCTCGAAGCTTTCGAAGATGTCTCCTTGATGCGTAACATGGCTTGTCGCTCCGTTGTCGACGTACCAGTTCTTGTCATCAATTGGTAGTTTGTCTCCTACAGCTAACACGGTCAAATTTACATTTGTTTTGCTGCACGACGGCTTTGGTGGGCGTCCATCTTTTATCCATTTACGGCATTTGCGAACTCTGTGCCCAGCTAATCCACAGTATTTGTTTGAAGATTGCTCCTTTATCTTTCGTGTTCTCTGTCTTGACTGCTAGTACTCCCTCTTTGTATTCACTTACTTCTTCATTGCTCTTTAAGGCTTTCTCGAAGAAACTTAGCTGTGCCGTTAGATTCTCTATTGTCCTATCATTTTTGTTTACAAGGAGCCAACTTGACTTGAAAGCAAAGAAATTCTTAGGTGGGGTCCCAAGTATCTTGCAGATCAGCAGTATATCAGGCAGCTTCGCTTGAATTTGGTTATTCAGCTCATGCCATATATTCTTCAATGCAGAAATATGCTTCTTTATGTCATGTTCTGGATCTTTATTGTAACTAAAGAATTGTAGACACAAATCGTAACTCTTTTCTTCAGCGCACCCACAGTAGAGACGTTCTAGTTCATCCCATACCTCTTTGGCGGTTTCGAAGCGCATAACTTGGTCAAGTACTTCATTTGTCATGTTGTTCGTCAGTAGCGTTAGTACAAGGCTGTCTTTAGCTTGAAATTCTTTCAGTTTCTTCTCATAATCAGCCCTTGTTTCTGTTGAATCTATACTCTTTGGTTCTATCGGAACTTTAAGTGTCCCATCAATGATCTTCAACACATCAGGATAACCTTTGAGTACGTTGCGAATTCTGTATTTCCAATGCTTGAAGTCTTTGCCATCACTTAGGCACTCGATCTTCACTTTTGATGCACTTTCAAACGACTTTTCATCCATCGTGAATTTTCCAAGTCACAGACGATTTTTCCATTTTTCTACAGTTCACTTTATTTTACTCTGCTACCATGTTAAAGAATATGTATATCTGGTGGATCGCTACAAGGCATCAATGCAATAAATACAATTAATCTGAGAATTTCATATCACAGAGTATATAATCACTAGAGTATATAATCACTACGTTTATATGTGTGTGTATTTCATATGTCCAGTATTTATTTTCTTTTCAACACATTACATGATGTCTAAGTTGACATTAACATGAAGGCAAAGGCACAACAACAAAAGGAGTTCATAACACAAGAATATAACCACTGAGTCTTCGCTCATTGTCTATTCTCAACAGGTCAATCCATTGACTATTGCTTTTTAGCGGCTCGGAAGCGTCCATACAAAATTGCACGGGCCTAATGGGGACGCTGCTTTAAACTACTGTCAAACCGTCAAATGGTTGAGCAGGGTAGTTTCACGAGCTACCCGGACGCTTTTACCTTAATAAAGGCTTTTTCCTTTATTAAGCGAAATTATAATTTTCTTACGTTTTTTTGCAGGGCAGTGCCAAGTTATACGTTGATAAAAATATCGGTCGCGGCTGTTAGACGTATATACAGAATACAGAATTATAATTATAAAAAACATCAATACAATCCTCAAAGTTCATATAACTCGAGGAACGACTGACCGTGACAAATTCGTTCCTCGACTCTTATGCATTTCGCGGGCCATCCTGACCCTTAGTTCGTAAAGGTCAAAGAACTACTTTGTAGAACCTGTGCTTTTCGGCTTCGTTATGGATCTTATTAAACCCTCTATTTAGCAACAATTATAATTTTAAATTATTTTATAGTTAGTTAGTTAGTTGGAAGTTGTTCTGTAATTTGTTCAATTTTTTTTTATTATTTATTAAAATTATGTATTGTATTGCACAACGGGTTGGTGTCCGCAACTCCACATCAAAGCGCATATTTTGCGTATGGGCTCTGATCCACCACGCGGCCCAGTGCGGTTTGGTAGATGTCACATGTCTTCGATTTTTTGGCTTTAGGACATGCACGGTGAAGGAAAACATCGTGATGTTTCCTCACAATGTTTTCTTCCACCGTTTTGGGAGCAGTGGTGACTTCGATCTAGTGGTGATGAAATAAATTACACAAAGTAATGCGCCTTGAGGCCAGCTCGACACAGGCTCGATCAGTACAGCGTTACTTGTTCTACATCATATCTAATGATCTGCAAGCACCGCCACCAGCTAACAACTTTAGCCTCATGCAACATTACTCTAATAATAGCAACTACTCAACAGCTACTTAGGGCTACTTAGCTAAGCTCTACTTAGCGATATTTCTACTTAGCTTTCACACAGCACTCCGTTGACGAGCGACTTGTCAGCACACCTCTGAGGACGCCAAGGAAATGGCCGTCTTCAAGATGCATCGTTAAGGCGGAAACTTACCATAGACAAACATCCTGCCTTCGCCATAGAGTAGAACCAACACATATCGATTTGGTATTGCCATGTAATTTCTATTATTTACAACTATTTACATTCGCGTCAAGACGCGACACGCTTGTCTGGGTTTGAACCCACGACTTACTGTTCGTAAGTCGGGGCCGCCACCACTGGGCCACCTCTGCTCTCTGTTTATAAAACTTATTAATAAATCAATCTGAAGAGTTTGTTTGGTTGAACGCGCTAATCTCAGGACCTACGGCTACGGATTTGTATTTTAAAATATTTTAGTGTTGGACTATTATCGAGGATGGCTATAGGCTTACATAACATAACGAAATAACCAATAGGGGCAGGGCATCAATGAAGAAGGTTGCAAAAACGATAACGAAATAGTACATTTTGATACAAGTGGAGAAAGTTTGTTATTGTATAGTCCAAGGTGGTATTAACACACGAGCCGTAAGGCGAGGGTGTTTTTGAGCCGAGAACTGGAATAACAAATGTCCACGTGTATCAAACGACGTTTTTCAATACACTTTCAAAGAAATAAAATAAAATAATGTAAAACAATTGTGTCACGAGACTATAATTTAAATTTTATTTATTTTCGCGCTTTGCTTTCGCCAGGTTGAAGGAGAGGCAAAGGTATGAAAATAATCAGAAGGCAGAAAGCAAGAGAACTAGTGAAATAAAGCGGAGTATGGCATTTTATTCATGCTGCCATGCCAATGCCGCATGCCGTGCTGCTCGACCGGCTCGGCCGCGGTGATCCTGAGGTGAAATCCACACATTTGGTAGGAATGTAGGATGGGGCGCTTGTCTTGATTATTTGTGGGTTTGTGCTAACCAAAGAGAATTAAGGCTTTATAGTCATTGGTGAAAACACTATTTTCATACAGCACACGTTTGTATTTAGTTTGAGCTTAGTGGGCTTATTGCGCATCTGAAGTCAGCTTGAAGCTCATTTCGATACGAACCTTTTTCGTAAGGACTGTAATTTTTATTGATTGACATAGAAATAATTGGTTGAAAAATAAAGGATTGACGCAATAGAAAGTGAAAAAACATCATTGAATTTTTTGGTGCTTGTGTTACTATTTTGGTTAACTTTTATTAATCATGGGGAGACATTTTGGTGATTTAGCTGTTATTCGTGGAATAGTGTATTACAGACTGTCGCCACACGAACTAAAACCTTTTGCCACAGCGTTTGCTCACGGGATCCCTAATTTAGGTGTTAGGACCACGGCAACTATGTATACCTGGCTACCAAGTATGTAAATCCTATTACGATTGATAGCTTACGTATTTCGTTTAAGTACTGTGTGAGAAACGTTTGTCGGAGTTTATTTTTCAGAATCGTTTTGACGTAGACATATTTTTAAGGATGTTTTTATACACACAAGCAAGTAACACTAAATATAATTGTATGTTGGGTAGTGGGGTAAAGGGAATGAGAATAATAGATTTTTTTTTTGCAAAAAATAAAATTGGCTTCAAAACACACAAAAACGTGAAAAATAACTTTAGCTTCAGAAGTCCTAACCTTTCTTTGGTTGATTTAGTTTTTTTTTTGTCACCGACTTGCAATTAGCTGGTCGGTGTCATGTTGAAGGCTGAAAATACAAAATTGGTTACAAAATTAAAATCATTAAAATCTTCACTACAACCCTCCAAGTCCATTTAACCCCATTGAGTGATTTGAATGAAACCAACCATTCAAACCGACTCGTCGACCGTCAACATCTCCTGAGGCCATCCTCAGGACACGTTGACGCAAAGCTCATCCTTGGGGATTATAAATTTATCATAGAACATTGTATAGTCAAAAATCGATCCAAACTGAACCGCTTTTCTTTATTATTTTTACAGCGTTCGTTGGTGGCGCTCTTTTGTACATGTATGTGGAATCATACTACCGCACTTCCAAAAAGAAGGACGCTAGAATATACGATAAAGAAGTTCCAAACGATCCAGTTTGTCAGGCTAATCCTTGAATACTATAAATTGTTTTCATCGCTAATAAATAATTGACTTAGAGCCTATCTTCTTCATTTTTTACCCGATTACGGAAAAGCCAAAAGAAAGTATTATGATTGTAGCATGCAAATGTGTGGAGTGTGGAGCAGCGGTGGCCCAGTGGTGGCGGCCCCGACTTACGAACAGTAAGTCGTGGGTTCGAACCCAGTCAGGCGCATTACTTTGTGTAATTTATTTTCATCACCGGTGCTCTCAAAACGGTGAAGGAAAACATCGTGAGGAAACCGACATGTCCTAGAACCAAAAATTCGAAGACATGTGACATCTACCAATCCGCACTGGGCCCGCGTGGTAGATTATAGCCCATTCCCTCTCATTGAGAGGAGGCCGTGTCCCAACAGTGGGAACATTATAGGCTGATGATGATGGTGATGATGATGATGCAAATGTGTGTATGTTTGTATGTTCCACCGTACGCAGCGGTTAAACTATTCGTCCGAGTTTGATGAACAATATTGGTTTGGAAATAAACAGGGTGAATTTTTCAAGTGGGTGTGGATGGCCAAATCCGAAACCATGAGGAACAAAGCGAAATGCTCAAAAGAGTCCCGAACCTGATTTTGATGAAAATTAAAACTGCATCATTAGATTTTAGAAAACAATATTCCTACCCAGGAATCAAAAAAACACACAGTGTCGCTAATAGGGATAATTTTCAAAGGGTGGTCACCCATCCACAGACCAACCTAGGCAAGCACGGCTTAACCTTCTGCGGCTGACGTGGTAGTCCAACAGACACCGTGAAAAATAAAATTTGGTTTGTTACTCTTAATTTTTAAATGTGAGCGCCGCTGCTCTTAGTACCTTACTATAGTAAGATTGCGCGTCAGTCTGTGTACGGAGGGCGGTCGTAGCAATCGCACGTGAGCGTAGCGGGAAGAAGGTGTCCACGAGACTACCACATCAGTGTTAAGGTAAGTGTCTACAAGACTACCACCTCAGTAAAATGATCTTGCTTTCATAGTGTTTCTTAAACAACCACATCAGTAATTAAGTTTAGTTTATCTTACAATAAGGTATTTTTTTGTATTATTTCGAATTTGATTTTATTCACATAATTAATACGTATACGAGTATCTATCCTTTCATACTAATATTGTAAAGGCTGTTGTTTTTAGATGGCTGACGTAAATTACACCACTTCACCCCAGGCCAGGTACGTTTTCTGCTTGTATGAGAATGTCGGCTGGAATTTTCTAGGCCACGAAGATCAAATAATACAGTGACTGAAACAGGCAATTGAACATGCGTTTAGCGATTCTGATGGTGAAGATGAAGACCCAACTTTCTAGCCAGAAATCCTACACGTTGAAGAAGATGTAATTTCACTTGAACAAGGTCCAGAGCTAAAAGTAGAAGCGCTATAAGACTGCCACAGTGGTTGAACGCCAAAAATCTTCAGAGGAGTCACAAGACATACAATGAAAACTTGCCATGGAAACTGCGCGTGACTCACAAGGGTTTCAGGTAAGTATTTCCCCTCCTCCACCACCAGCAGTTCGGTCTGTTCCATCAAGTGGCAGAAAACTGGTCTATAAGCCCATTTGTCCGTTGCTGTAATTGTTCGAATCCAATTTACCTTCAGCACTCCAAGCCATTATGTCAAAAAAACCGGCCAAGTGCGAGTCAGACTCGCGCACCGAGGGTTCCGTACAAACTTTATTAAAAATATTTTTATTATATGATGTAACTAAAAATTTATGCTTTTCGCAATTTTTCCTTTATCTGTGTTATAAGACGTTGCTTCGTACCAAATTTCAAGATTCTGAGTTCACGGGAAGTACCCTGTAGGTTTTGATTCCCTTGCGAGTGTCGAAAATTTGCGGCATAAACGGGAGTATCTTTTGATCGCGTTGACTTAGAAGTTTGATTTTTTCACAGCTCCAAGAGACCATAGACTTGAGTATTTGATATGAATTTCAGCTTGATACCTCCACGCGTTCCTGAGAAAAAAGGTCTTGACAGACAGACAGACAGACAGACAGACAGACAGACAGACAGACAGACAGACAGACGGACAACAAAGTGATCCTATAAGGGTTCCGTTTTTACCTTTTGAGGTACGGAACCCTAAAAAACTGTGATTTTGAAACCGTCTAATTTTGAAGTCAACCAATGAATGTTTATCATATTTTCTAGACTGATTATTGTAATTATTAATTTTTATTATGTACTAGCTTCTGCCAGCGGCTTCGCCCGCGTGAAGTTTGATTATTGTCCCATGGGATCTTACTACCGGAATAAAATGTATCCTATGTTTTATGTGGGTCATAGCGTGATGATATAAACGTAAGAGTAAACAAATATAATAATAACAAATCGCCGAACTGCTAAGCTATCGGGAGTTACACGTGTTATTGTGAGTCAACTATAAAAGATAGACATATGCTGTCTTGGGATATTTTTTATATAATTTTATGTGGAATATTTCCGTTATACATGATTTCTATGTAGCTTTAACCATTAAGGCTGCACACGCGACGGAAGCTAAAAAAACCAAGTAACTTCTCCCGTTTTCCCAACATTTCCTTTCACTGCTCTGCTCCTATTAATGGTAGCGTGATGAAAAGTATACTATTACCTGCTCAGGAGTATGTAGAATAATTGTACCAAGTTTCGTTAAAATCCGTCGAGTAGTTTTTTTTTCTATAAATAACATACAGACAGACAGACAGACAGACAGACAAAAATTTTACTGACTGCATTTTTGGCATCAGTATCGATCACTAATCACCCCCCGATAGTTATTTTGTAAATATATTTCATGTACAGAATTGACCTCTCTACAGATTTATTATAAGTATAGATAGATAATGTAAAATTTAAAAACCTTGATTTTGTTTCTTTTTCCAGGTCATTAATATTTAAGTAGAGATTCATAGAGTGATTTGTGTGAAGTCAATAAACACCGTTTAATTTTGAAAACACTAATTGTTTTTATATTTAAAGTTCATTTAACATAAAAATAGGCTATAACCATCTAACAAATATAAATAAAATAGCAGCAAACTGTTATTCTATGAAAATATTTGCCGTTGAAATGGTGTCTCGTGTACTACCACGTCAGGAAAATTGTTAAAATTGAGCCACGTCAGTTGCAGAGGGTTAACCTAAAGATCGACCTGAGTGGCTGTTATTAGTAAGCCTTAAGCTTCTGAAAAAACTAAACCAAGCATTCCAGCTTAGTAATCCACGACACAATACGTACTTTATTGATGTTTGGTGTGCTATCCGATATACTGAACATTTTGGTTACCCATTGAAAGGGTTTTTGATAGGGTTTTGACAAAGTGTTGTTTTAAAAACCATTTCATATTGGTTACCATTTTTTACGACAATCTTCATCAATGGATAACCTCTTCCAAACCCTTTCGATATGATTACCTGTATATTCAAAAACCCATTCATGGTGGGTTATACTTTTTAATGGTAAGACGTTTTGAACGGGTTACCCCTTCAACGACTGTAAAGCCGTTGAAGGGGTTACCCATTCGGACTACCAGTATTGTAATTTTATCTCTCACGTCTTTACTATAAAGTACTAAACTGCATACATTCGGCAGGAATGCGTCAAGTCGCAATACGCAGTCTAGGCCCTAGCGATGAGTAGCGACTCCTTACACATGCGATTATAGTTATTATTGCAGAGTTTTTAAAGTTCAATGTTTTTTTTCCTGGAATAGTCGGGATTGTTTCCTACATGAAACAATCTTGTCTTTTTTACGGAATCATAAATAGTCCGATAGCGCTGGGCTATTTTGATGCCAAAGTTTCAAAAATTCTAATGTTGCTTATTTCTTGCCTGTGGAGTATTATAATATCTGTGCCTGTGGCTATAGTCGTACCTATGAAGCTTATTATTGCGTTTTGTGTCACATCTGATGATCTGACTATTGCATTTTTAGTATGTCGATGATTTGTGGTTGATTGATTATTTTTATTCGAATAAAAACTGGCAAAATTAATTTAATGTTTAAAATAATTATGATTTATGATATCTTATCTAGAATAGCCTGCAAACCCCGTTTGTAACATTTTCGACAGCGAGGGACTAAATAAGTAAACACAGCTGTGCTTTTCATTTCGAATACAAGAAACATAAAAATAAAATCATGAGTCAATCGAAAAACAAATCGAGATCGGATTGTCGCTTTTCCACCTATTTTGTTTTTTTTCTGTGGCCGGTCCGCTATTCAGCAATTCTGGGATATTCAGCCTTATCGTATCAGTTTGGTACTACTACGTCATTATAACGAAAGTACAAATCTCAACTATCATTTTCTTTTCCTCTAACAGTGATCGAAAAGATAAATAGCCAAATGTTTCCCTAACTAAAGTACCTATAAAATAAATGACATACCTAAATTAATATAGTAGTTTAGGCACAAATGGTCCGGAAACTATATGCGAAAAACAAAACAACTTTAATATTTTTGAAACCTCAAAATCTAGCGCTATCGGACTAAAATATCATTCGATCGTCTCACTCATTAGGTATTTAGTGCCCGAAGGGAAAGGACTCAAACTGTAAGATTTAAAAAACCGAGGCGAGATGAACATATATATTTAAAAAAAGACGTGTGGCTCTCGGGGACTGCCGCGGTAAAACGCATAGCATTTTTTATCAACTTATGCAATTATAATTATTCATAACCGCGCGCGGTCGGCGCGCAGCCAGCGCGCGGACGGCTCGCAAGCACGCGGTCCGCGGACCGCGCTCGGACGCCGCAAAAACGACAGGGTGTTATAAGTTTGACGTGTCTGTGTATGTGTGTGTGGAACATTCATTATAAATTTCATAATTTCATTGCGATGGGAAGCCGAGCTTGAACATTCAGTCTGCGTTATGTCCTCGAGCCGGCAACAAGCGGAAAAATAAAATATATAAATAATTATAATTGCAAAGGAATAATCTGCATTTATTCAGTGATAGACGTGACAGGCACCACTATAATACTAGATATAGGGACCAACTCGTTCAGCCAGGTTTCAGGCTTGCTAAAGTAGATTCATCTTTCATGGGATATTGTTTAAAATGTTACAATAAAATACCTCCTCACATTCTACAACTGAATGAGACGAAATTTAAATCATGTATAAAACGCACACTATGTAGGCAAGCATATTATAATTTGGGGGATTACATTAGTGATAAAAATGCTTGGTTCAATGCTGGTCCTGCTCCACAACCATAGGCAAACTAACTGATTCCCAGGTTACGTTATTGTGGAAGCTGCAGAAGATTGTAAAATATCCTTGCACTGTATAGATTCCATCCCGTAGTATTATATATTTGTATAGCACATATGTGTGACTCCTATGCACTGGAAAGCCACCATTTACATTTAGTTATCTTTTTTTTTACTTGAATATGCCTTGGCGACTGAGAGCTTGCCATGCTTACTCAATTGTCTCGCTGATGGTTGCGTGTGTGTCGGGTCATTTAGCTCCGTTCAATATGGTCGAGTTGAATGGCGCCGATAAATGCGTCATGTTCGTGAACGGGCGCTGACAGTTGGGACTGGTCATCTCTTAACTGCCATGGTTAATTTTAATTTCTTTTTTTTACATTGTTTATTTAATCTTTTCTCTGGACGCTTTTAATGTGCACGTCTTTCTAGATCGTTCTCACATATATGTATACACATGAATGATGTTACCAAGAATTCCATCTGACATGGGGTGTTAGGTTATTTTCGTTACGGAATTTCTGGATTCGGTCTCCACGCTCAAAGCCCGCGATAGAAGCTATGCAATAGCTTAAAAACTTAGATCCGTAGCATTCGCCGTTAGAAAAATTCGCGATTTAACTGATTTAGAGACAGCCCGTTAAGTTTATTTCCATAGCATGATGTCGTACGGTATTCTCTTGTGAGGCAATGCCACCGACATTCAAACAATATTTGTTTAACAAAAAAGGGCAATTCGTTCTACTTATAAACTAAGTCCCAGACTGGGGAGGTCGGCACGCATCACCCAGTCGTAACCGATGTTCCACAGGGGCGGCCCCAGAACCCGGGCGTCTCTTCTGGCCCGGTTCGATGCAAGAACCTCCCAAAACAGTCGTGTCTGGTGAGGACTTGCGTCAGGCGAAAGGTGAGGACGCCGTGGCGCCTCTCAAGCCATTCCTCAAAGAGGGGACTTATCGCCACTATTGTGGCGTGCCCTGCACGGGGTTTGCGACAGTCGCTCTCTCCATGTCACCATGAGATCACGACGGAGTCTGTCCGCTGAGCGGCGCGAGGACTATCGCCTCCAGATCCCACGATGGAAATTCAGCAAGGCCTCGCCTTGCCGCAGATTGTGCGGTACCCACGAACTAGATTTACGAACTTAAGACCTGCCTGGAGAATTAATGTCATCAATGGTCTAACGATGAAGACAGAAGGCAGATGCAAGATGTCCTCAACAGTTTGCAGCAGCTATATTATTATTAGGCTTATTTCACGCACCTTGATGAGAACGCAAGAGCTGCCTAAAGTATGACTGTCGTCGGAGGTCAGCAATGAAGGCGGAAGGCATTTGCATGAGGTTTCTACGGAAGAGTTTACTGAAGCTTTATCATGTTTGGGCTCATTTTTTGCACCTTAATGAGAATTTTAAACCAAACAAGAGTAAAGTTCGTGAAGATTGAAAGCAGTTACAAGTGGTACTGAAGAGTTCACAGCATCTTCATCGTGGTTGGACTCATTACATGGTCTTTGATGAGAATGTTAGACCTAGTTGAGAGCTAATGTAGCACGGAACTGTTCCTCTTAAAACGAGTCCGCGATAGCATTTCATGTCTATCTTTGAAGGTTGACTCACACTGTCACTGTCCTCTCTCTCTTATGAGACGCAGACGAAGTTGCGTGGGTCAGCTAGTAACTTAATAAAACCTTTGTTGGTTGATTTCGTTTATTTGTCACTGACTTCTGAAGCTTAATTTATTTTTCCTTTTTTTGTGTTTTTTGCAGTCGGTTTAGCTTTTGCAAAAAAAAAACTCTTTTTATTTATTGAGGAGTTCCGTTGCCTATCTCAGAAGTTCATCATCAGATCTTCACCAAATTGAAGTGGGACCACTCTGAAAAAGTACTCTTTCGAAAACTACCCAAATCGCTTTATTGTGTGCCTATACAATTTGAAGATTTCCCACTATTTCTCCAGGATCCCATCATCAGATCCAGATTTGATGATTATGGGACCACCTTTCAAACAAAATAAAAATAATCCAAATCGGTTCAGCCATCTTCGAGTAATCGGGGAACATACATAACAAAAATAAAAAAATTAAAAAAAGATTCCCTCGAATTGAGAACCTCCTCTTTTTTGAAGTCGGTCAAAAAAGAAATCACCGTCCTATCAAACCGAGTAAGAAACACTTAATGAACGATTCTATATGATTCCAAACTTCCAAGGTCAACAATACCTTTTCCTCAACTTCAACGTAATTTAAAATTATTTGTTTAAAAACCCTTTGGTTACCCCGACAAAACCCTTTCAAGAGGTTATCCTCTTCAATTGGAAACCATACAGGCCCCTTATTCACAACCATTCGACTCGCTTCCGATTCGGAAAGTCGTATGTCTATCTCGGTCGTTTTCGTAATGCCAGAAGAAGACAGATATACGACTTTCCGAATCGGAAGCGAGTCGAATGGTTGTGAATAAGGGGCCAGAAGCCGGTAATATCTTGTATTAGTTAACTTATTGAGAGGGTTACCCTAACGTTAGTGTTATGAAAGGGCTACCACTACCAAAAGGTAACCTTTTCCGTGACTGAAGCCGCACAACATGTAACCCTTTCGAAAGAATTAACTTATATTCGGGGTTGTACGGTCCCTGACTGAAACACATTTATATAAGCCGATACGAGTCTCTCAAATCGGACAACAAATCCTAATGTAACCCAATAATAACATTTTTTCCTCTTGAAAAGGCCTATTCATCGATGTACGATTCAAGTCTATTGGTCATAAGGACCAAAACGCCCGAACCCCTTTTGAGAATAGTAGGTAATAATACTAAATAGCGAGTGCGCGGGCGCCAAGGCAAGGGACTAAGTAAATTTATAAGTCTTTTACCCGAAGGTTTACCTCAGGTTACACGCCAGTTATAACTCTAAAAACAATTATCACACACTCTCTACTTATTTGTAGATTGCTTTTAGTTCTTCATCATTTACAAGTTCATGCGAGCGGCTGACGCATAATCCCACCTCCACCAGGCAGCTGACGATTTTTTTAAGCTTATTAAGATGTAAACTATTTGTGAAATTAGTTTACTGACTTTTTTTACACCCACCGCTACTTGAGCAGCTGACGGTAGGTTTACTTATTACTACATATTATAAAACAAAGTCTCCCACCGCGTCTGTCTGTCCCTGTGTATGCTTAGATCTTGTAAAACTACGCAACGGATTTTAACAACGCCAACTAAATATTCTATAGAAAGCGTCGAGTAAAATCATCAATTATTGTGACTTGTCCTTCTTATTTATACATGGCCACTTAATTTACTAACTCGGCCACGGATTTTACATCTCGTTACCATTTTACGTTAACGCAATGTCCTCAAAAAATATATTTCAAGCTTCCACAGATAGCATCATTTATTAGAACTTAGCATGTAAAATAATACATCATATTCTTTTATCGTCAAAATAGCCACTGCATGATTTGGCGCGAGTACGCGGGTTGACAGCGACCGGTCATTTGCGCCAATCAGAGAGCGCCATTCGATTCATGTAACGACGAGTTGAGTTGATCACGTGTAATTGTTTATTGTAGTTCGTGCGTTATATTACAATATAACGTGTTTCTCCCTAGCGATATTGTAAACTCTCAAATTCATCATCATCATTCTCTTGCCCTTATCCCAATTTATTTGGGGTCGGCGCAGCATGTCTTCTTTTTCCATACCCTAACGCAAATCCTACCCGTACCTTTAGTTCTCGGCCAGCAGCCGTGAATCACTACAAACACCAAAAAACTCTCGCGCTACTTCACAATCGACCACTTCCAACGGCGCCGTCATGGCTATAGAGTTCGCGAACTTGACTCGAACTATGTTCGCATTCGTGTTCGAATATGCCGTCCATACGTACGATCCAAATGTTCAGATTTGATGTTTGTGTTCGCTATGTTCGTGTTCGTACGTGCGTACACGGCTTTAGGGAAAGTTCTCCTGGCCAAAAGGTCTGAATCAAGAGGTACTGTATTGCATGGATTGCGCTTATTTTATTACTTATCAATATGTGTTGAGGTATGAATAAATAAATACAAATGTTAAATTTATCCATTTACTAAGCTTTAATGCACAAATAACATAGTAATGGTTAACCATTTATTTTCAAATGTACAACATAGGCCTGAATAACCTATAATAGCTGATGACATGACATGTGATGAAAATGAAATCATCTTGTATTACACAAGTACATTTAAAAAAAACAGATTTAATATGTGGTAAATTTTTGGCTAGTCTGGAATGATTCAAACTGTAGTGTTCGAGCTGGTTCGCACAACAAGCGTACTTAACACACAGAACGCTAAAAGAGAATTTTTCTCTGAAGTCTGAATTGTTAGAAGTTGATAGAGGATAATCTTTAACATGTATAGCGCTAGTTGAACTAAGTAAACTGTGGTGCAATCAAGCCTATCAGTGATGGTTAAATTGAAATTTGTACAAGCAGTTAAAAAACACCATTGTACTATTTCAATTTAACCACTTATTGTTTGTGTTGTGTGCAGCTGTAGGAAGATGGATTTTCCGAATTATAACTTTATAAAATTAATAATGTTAATAATTGTATGGTCAATAATAGTAATGGTATAGAACATTACAACCTCTTTACTGGAAATTTGTGTCTTTCCCAACGTGTAGGTTACCTCTGAGGCTGGATAGATGACAATGACAGTTTGCTGATGGTGATAAGACTATCCATTGTATTTTTTATGATCTGTAGACAAGTGTTTATTCTGTAAAAATTATGTTGTTAGGTAAATCATGTATTGATACTGTTTGGATATTACTTCAAAATGTACATGGAAATCAAGAGATTTTCTAGAAAATCTGCAAGGATTTGTTATCGAGGGTTTTTAATATTTGGAGAATTTAAGTTAGGAACTTGTCAATGTAGATGAATTGATTACGCAAAAAATCCTAAATTCGGAAATCAGGTGTCGAAGTTCTTAGCGTAACAAGTACAACTAGCTTGTGGAGAAGCAATCTTGAATAACAATCGTTTGAACCAGTCAGCATGTTATCTTTTATTGTGTGACAAAATTGAAAGTATTCTGGAAGATAATATAATTCACGGTCTATTTATACATGCAAAAAAAACTACACATGCGTAGTTTCTTCGTATACCAAATATAGAGATCTTTGTGAATATTAATCTTCTCATTTATAAAATTATTCAAGCACTTGCTAACGAAACCCTACTAGAGACCTTTTGCATTGTTATGCGTAGATAAAAATAGTACATCCATTGGTAATACGAAGAACGTGTATCTTCCACAAAACTGCGCTATATCACGCTAATTTGCACACTTTCTTGGCATTCATGTGTAGTATTAATTAATTAATGTCAGTTTTTCCAATTATATGTTATTTCATATAAACAAATAACGCAAAAAAAACTTACAATTAGTCTATTGCATAAAGGAGCACACAGATGAAATTAATTTCTAGTACTTATGTAGTCAATGGCATAACACACTGATCTCAATTTCACCTTTACATTCGATGTGCCCATTAGTTATAATTTATTGGCTACATAATTATTAACTAAATTCAATTTTATCACATCACATGAAATAAAATTGCAATTACAGCATAAAAATGCATTAAGTAGGTCTACACAATGTAACCAAAATATAAATTACGTTAATACTATTTATTACTCGGGTTATACGCCTAGAATTTGAAATGCGCCATTATTAAAGTTATTCGCCTGAAGAAAACGAAAAGTAAAAATGTAGCATAGTAGAAAATAACATCAAAATTACCGCCACTCCATCATTTGAATAAAAATAAATATTCACTATAATTTGACCGTGTGTACCTTCAGGGTGAGCAACGCGGCTTATATCATAATGCTAAATAAAAACACTGCATGTGACTAAAATGCCGTATAAAAATACAGTCATCTAATTTTATATGATGTAATTGTTTCTCATACATTGCTAACGTGTGGCGTCTTAAATGGAGTGTAATTATTTAGTATTATGATGTAGTTATTATATGTGCAGGTATTATAGTATTCAACAGGGGTTTACATTCATTCAACATCCATTTGTTCTTGTGTTTGTTGCGCATCACTGGGCGCAGTACCGGCGTCGGGCTGTCCGTCGCCCGCTGTGGGGTTCGCCGGCGGTGGGGTCTTCTCTTTCGGTTTAGGTTTGTTTAACACTGGGTTCACAGTGTTCTCAAATGTCTGGAAAAATACAAAGATCAGATTAACACACATATCGCACGGCAGTCGGTTACGTTTCAAGGAGCCACCGAAGGTTCGAAAGTTATCTAAATCAGTAAGGGATTTCAGTATAAATAATGGCGAGTGTGTACCTGTCGTTCCTGGCGGATCTGATGCGTGGTGTGTGGCGGCGGTTGGTGACGTGGCGTGTGCGCGAGAGCCTGGCGAGCGCTCTCCAGCCAGTTCAGCGCATTCTTCGCAGCTTCAGCCACTTTCTGTACGTCAGCGTCAGCCAAGTGAGAATACTTCACTTCTCCAGCTCTGAAAATAATCAAAATATTACAAAACTATGACTTTTAAATAACGTTACATCACGTCTGTAGTTCCTTAGGGTTAGGGAGAAGTTACTTTTAAGTACTCTCAGTCTTTTGCCAGCTATGTTCAGCCCCTTGTCTATCTTAAGGGCTTTTTAGAAAATCACAAACATCCCTCACTAGACCTCAATGGAACAAAATACCTCATGTTGTGACCACTACGCACCGCTGGCGACCACAAGATCAACGAGGCAAATAAATAAGAGATCAATGGAAAACTTTCTAAAAATAATAAAAGTTTACACACTTGTATAAGTCAACAGCCTTGTTGGCTAACTGGATTGCTCTTGCGAAGTCGTCTAGCGCTCCTGGACGCAGCTCAAACTCCAAACGCCGTTGCTTAATAGGTTCACCTTCTGTTCTCAACTCCGTCAGTTTATCACTGTACACCTGAAGCAAAATAGAGTCAGTTCAATAAATGATCTTGATACAGCAGCACTTTAAACAAGATGGACAATTTCTTAGGTAACCATACTACTTAACCCAAAAGCCAGTTATTACTACACAATATGAAGAAACGATTGTATTAAAGATGTTCTCTCTCACCTGTCTGTGTTGATCCTCGCCTTCGTCATACAGCCACTGTTCCAGAGCGTCGAGCTGGTTCACAAGCCGGTTGCGATTATCCTCCGCTATGAAGTCATGCAGAGTTTCGCCCTCCGACAGTTTACCACGCAATTCGTAAACATACTCCTCCAAAGCATTACGAGCATCTGCCCGCTCTTTTTCCTGTCTATCTTGAGCTTGCATTTTACCCTGAAAACAAGTAAATAGTGTAAGAAACAATATAAAGGATAAGTGTTTGTATTAAACATTACCAATCTTAGTTAGATTATTAATTACCTCTTGTTCCAAGTATCCGTTCAGATCATGTTTACCAAGTCCATGTGTCTGAGCATCAATTGGTAGTTCAATGGTCTTGACAAGAACCTTCTTGGTCTTATCCTTAGATTTATCCTTTTTATCATCAGCATTTTCCTGTAAATAAGCACACCAGTTCAAATCTTATATGTTTATGATAATTCCCCACTACCAACACTGCTTGGCTTCTTGCTTTTATAAATAATCATTTTACTAAGCTAAACTTTATTTCCAAGCAGTGAGGTGACCCATTTGCATTCATTTCATTATAAGATATCTTAACTTATTTAATAATTATAATATAATAATAAAAAAAAAATCAAACTTTATAAGTCCTTCACACTCCAGGGTTTCTGCAGAACAAAAAAGCGGGAAAAACGAAATAATCAACTTCAAGCTTGACAAAAACATGCGTGGACACAGAGATAAAGTTTAAAAGAACAAAAAAGAAGAAATTGCATGAGGCAGTGCTAACCTCATGACACAAGAAATTTGTGCAAATGGACCTCAATATGAGGGTGGGGACGAAACAATGTTTTGTGATGTCTGCTGCCAGAAGTTTGGAAAACAGAGGACTTAGATGATTGAATTGAATAGCATTAGAATTTTAAAAAGAGCGTTATGAAGAGAAGGCGGGCAACAAACAACACGGGACTGGACACACGCGCTGCCGACACGTACCCCGCTGAACCACTGTCCTACTTTCTGTGTCCACGACTGTTTTTGTTGAGGCTCCCCCTTCATTTCGTCGTCTCTCACCTCTTGGTTTTCGGGACCATTCTGTTGCTGATCTTGGGCCGCGCCATTCGTATCCATAGCAGCATCTTGTCCCTGAGAGTTTTCAGTTGTATTCTCCATATCTACATTGTCATTTTGAGCAGCATCTTGTTTCTTTTCAACAAGAGAGGCAGAGGCAACAGTTATAATGCCATGAATGTTCACTCTAACTTTGAGTTTTACTTTCTGTGACTCTCCCTCAGCCGTTGGCTGGACATCCCTGATATGCCACTGACCTGTAATTGGGGATAGAACTTGTCAAGCATTCATTTTCAATAAACCCATCCTATTGACTTAGTTTTTTAAAGTTACAATACATACCAATGAAAGTGTCTGGGAAGGGTACTTGATCAGAGTAGTATGCACTAACAGAGAAAGGCTCCTTTCTGTAGAAAGTCAGCATTTTCGAGAATGGAGCAGCATGGAAGGCAGAGAACACCTGGAATTAAAATTTAGCATTTTTTACTATACTAGCTATGTTTTTTTTTGTACACCCATCAATTTAAATAAGTAGCTGTTTGTATTAGACAAACAGCACCTTTTGTTGTCATAGCAACGGTCATATCCATTAAATATTCAACAACCACGCGACAACACGATAAAATCAATATAAAATGGATGCATAGTTAATGTTGGTTGTCTGCTATAGATAAAATAGTCCATTATTATTGTTTTTTATTGTAATTTTATACTGAATGGTTATTTCTCTACAGAATATAGCTTAACTAAAAAAAACGTTTAGCAATGATATATTTTCTAGGGTAAACAGAAACTCCAATCACATATTTATGGTAAATAATTTGTGAAACATTATAGGCAACACAATTTAAACCTTATTGTGAAAGTCTAACCTTTTCACATTTTTAGGTTCAACGGCCAACTTGATCCAAAGATAGTCAGATCATGACTTGGGTTTAGGACTGGATACTTTTTATACCCATTGTGTTGTTTCCAACCTTCCAGAGGGCAAAGCCGCAAGCTCAAGCTAGTTAGTTGTAAATGTAAATGGCACCAACCTCCATGTCTCCATCTTCTCCCTTAGTGGCGTCCCAGGCGAGGCGCACGGCGTAGGGCTGCACGTCGGTGATGCTGAACTCACGCACACGCACCGCCGGGCTCAGCATAGCGCACTGCAGCGCACAGCCGCGAGATACGGCTTCGTCCTGAAATATTAGTCACATTTACATAGTCTTTCAATCTGAACAGAAAGTTAAGTGTTGATTGAGAGTGGATTCTATAAAAGTCAGCACATGACTCTTACTAGACCTTGAAATTTATTGCTAAGTTTAAGCTGTCGCTAGATTTCTCTGATAGTTTAATACGAGAATTCTGACAGCAATGAACTGCAATGTTAGAAATGAGTACCAAAAAGTGTAAGTCATAAATAAATATGTTAAGTACCTGATTTAAAGTGGTTGAACCATGCTTGTTAAAGACTTGTTCAATCAAGTTTTTGACTGCTGGAATTCTGGTAGATCCTCCAACAATCTCAACAGAATGAATGTCTTCTGGACGCAGCTCTGAAAATATGATGCATGATATGTAAATGCAAAGTTCAAAAAAAATTATTTTAATGTTCAAGAGTGAAGAACATGCAGGCATTAGGCAGTGCAAGAATATGATTGATCCACAAATTTCTGACCATAACAACTCTTAACAATATTAGCTTAGAGATCCATTACTTACTAGCATTGTGAAGTATAGCCCTCATGGTTCTCTCTATGCGTGTGAAGGTCTCAGCACAGATCTGCTCCATCTGGGAGCGCTGCATCTCGCTTGAAACGTCGCGCTCCTCCATGAAGCACTCAATATTTATTGGCAGCCGAGTGCTGTTAGCTGACATCTGCTTCTTCAGTTTCTCTACTTCTTGTAGAAGTCGGAGGAAAGCCCTGATAATATTGATGTTTTATTAAGTTTCATTTTTCAACTGTATTTTTTTGTGTTTTAACTTAAAATTGTGAATAACTTCAACTAATGGCAAGTGCACAACCAGCAAGTGCTACATTTCCTTAATATGTCAATAATATCTAGAATGCAAATTGATAATTACTTTTAATTGAGATGTAATCATTGTTGTTTACCTTTGGTTTTTCCTAGCATCCAGCTTTAATCTACTGAAGATGTCTTGACAGAAATACTCAGCCAGTGCCATGTCTATGTCTCGTCCACCACATTGAGCATCAGTTGATGTTGCCAGAACACGCAGTTTGCCCTTGTTGAAGGCACATGCAGATACCTGATGAAAAAATATTTATAAAGGTTAGAATGCACACCTATCATTCCACTAGTAATATTCAACAGAAATTATAATACATTACCTGAAGTGAGCTATGGCCAAAATCAACAAACACCACATTCTTAGGCTTTTCCTCCGGGGCTGGTAAGTCTTGCTTATAGATACCATAAGCCAAAGCAGTGGCAGTTGTTTCATTCATAAGGCGTAATACATTCAGTCCTGAAAATGAATTATTTATTTATTCATACATTCTGTAATTAGTTGTAAAAATGTTCAATACCTCTGAACTGTTACACACAAGTAGACCACAGAAATAGTTTGTGGTTTAATATTTAGATATGATATGGTTTACTTGATAAACACATACATTTTTCACAATTGTTCTGTGAAAAGTTTTTGATCAGTTTTAGTCTATGCTGTTTACCTACTGCAGAGAAAGTCTCACATACCTGCAATACTGGCAGCATCCAATAGAGCATTTCTCTCAGAGTTTGTGAAGTAACTAGGCACAGATATGACACAGTCATTAATTGGTGTCTGTAATGCTATAGTTGCACTATCTTTCAATTTCGTAAATAGCATAGCCGTAATCTGAAAAAGACACAAAAATATAACCATTCATTTAAATCTGTTCTTGTGACACATAATTCATTAGTTATTTGAAGCAAAATGATAGATAATAGTATGACAAACAACAATAACACATTGCCCTTTGTCAAGGATAGTCAACTTATCATTATTCTGTAGGACAAGTAATCATAATATTACCTGTTCTGGAGTGAAGACATTATCTTCACCCAGGTAGTTGACACGGATTCCAATTCCATCATCAGCTCTTTGTTCAACCTTGAATGGGAAATGTTTCAGCTCTTTCTGAACATAAGGGTCGGAGAATTTTCTACCTAACAGTCTCTTGAAACCAAACACAGTGTTCTTCATATTTGTAACCATTTGGTTCTTTGCAGCCACACCTAATATTCGATTTTTCGATGAAAATGCCACACATGATCTGGAAATACAATAAAAAATGTCACAATTTTAAAGGAAACCTTATCTAACCAATTCTATTGTTTTTGCTTAGAAGAAACATGTTAAACCAACATGTTTTTTTGTAACTATGTGTACACAGATCTTATCACAAATCATAATCTTATAAGAAACACTATATTCACATAGGTAATGTGTCGTTTATAACTTTTAAATTAAAAGTTGGTTGTGTTACATTTTAAGTTACATCTTGACAGCATTAACATTCCACTCCAAAACAGGAAAAAGAGTAGTTTTTGCATAGTAAGTAATCAAATTGAAAAACATTTATTTACTTTCAATGCCTGAACTTATAAACAGTAGGTAGAAAACTCCTTTGTTAGGTCAAGTTTAAATGAGAAGTCTTTTATTTCTTTGCTTCAATGCAAAGTTACTCTTTTTTTTATAAAAGCCTGAAAAGATCATTAGTTACAGATCAAGGAACAAAAAAAAAGGCAACAGATAAGTTGAACTCAATTGGATTATTATCGGCCAGAGGGATCCAATTACTTTATTTTATATCTACTAGTTTAAATAAATGAGGTGTGCTTAATATTCTTTGTTGAGATTTAGAGATAGAGATTTAGAGTTCATAGTCATAGAGCATATCTCATGTAGTTTTTATTAGGTTATGATTTATCAAATGAAAGTAATTAATAAGGTCACAATGACATTATGAGAATTCAGTATTTGATTACTTTTAAATAGGAACACAGGAAAATAACATTTGTTCACATCTGGTAAAATTAGGTCAATCTGTCATTTTAGTAAGAGTGATTGAAACTTTTGTAATATCTTCAAATAAATGTATAGAAATAGAAAATTACTGTTTCAAACCCTCCTCTTTTTAACATAATATAAAAAGTAAGTCATACAGCTAAATTATATTACAAGCATACAATAACTACTATATTTAATCAGGTCTATTGATGGAACTGATTAGTTTAAAACAATTACTAAAATCGAAATCTTAGGAATATACATACATTGAATTAGTCAAATCTATGTGTGACTAACCTACAATGAAACATCAAAATTCTGCAAGGACATTGGAAACATGGAAATTGTATGAAGTTCACAGATATGAAAAGCTATGGCATTCCTAGTCATAATTGCTTAGAATTACTGCAATGGAAAGATAATCCATGTTCTTATTGCATCAAGAAAATAATTCACAAGGTTTCAACATGACAAGCAGATAATCAAATCAGATGTTAAGAGGTTTTAATAATTTATCAATGGGCGAACCATGATGACAGAAAAATTACATTATTTTGCTGTAAACTAACAAAAATTACAATGTTTTGTACTTACGGGGTACCGCGGAGACTGTAATCGTTGGCTATTGTCTCAATACCACCTGCTTTAGCCACAGCGATATAACATGATTCATTACCGAAATCAATACCAATGACAGACATAGCGGCCATCGTTAACTAAAATTTGACTCAATTTATTACAAGAATAGTTAAATCTTGCTTATCTTCCGAATCACACGAACAGAGAAACACGTTGCTGAACTCGACAATCGATCAATCGTATCGTACAAACGCCGGTTTATTGCCGCATTGTAGTTCCTTCATTCGTGCTCTTTACCCGAATTTTCTAGAAGTGTGGCCAGTAGTGCTGCCCACCATGAAGTAAAAATAGTCGATTTTGTAAAATAGTCACCCTGAAACTCGTCGGGGTGAAATGGGATGAAAAACCGCCTTTTTATCCAGCCAGATGTCGTAAAATCAACTTGGCTTTTGCACTGTTACCTGTCAAAATGCATACTAATTTACGTTTTGTAAAAAAAAAACTGGTTGTCTGGAAAGTCGGTTTATTGACGATAGTTGAACGTTACAACTTCTTAAGAAAATACTGATGGAACGGTAGCATTTTTTGACACCACATTCACTTTTCACTGCACTTGATACTCGATCAAAACATGTTAATGTACTATGGTATAGCAGCTGTCCACGCAGACGCATCGCTCACTCAAGTAGGAGAGAGACGGATGTCGAACGCTGCCGAACGCAAAGGCCGATTGTGCTTCTTTGTCACTCGTTCCGCGCTCTCGCTTGCACTTCAAGCCTTACACCTCAGGGCGATCAGCGACGTAACGCCGCTTTTTGTTGTTTTTTTTTCCACGACTGTCTGGCAGTTTGAGTATTATAAGCGACCAACCCAAATGTCCTTTCTTTCGTATTGTTCGTCGTTTCGTTGAGCTCCTTAAGATAAAAGTCGAGCTACACGATAACTGACAAATGCTTGCACTGACTGGACAGGTCCACTCAAATCTGTATGGTTCTTTCTTCAAAAGACCATCTCAGACACTAATCTGCATAATTCTCATGTAAGTTGAACAAGATTGTCTGGACTTTAAAAGAGACTATGACCTCTGAGTTTGTTTCGGCTGTTTCTTCTCAGAGTAGTCAGGTACGAAACACCGGCCCCATCTAGTTTAAAAAATAAGGACGTGTAAAAGTGTTTGTGAAAACCAATTTGCAAAATAAATATCATTTATCATTCAATGAAAATATCGATTGTTTATCAATATAACATTCAAAATTCATCATTCAAATCAATTCAATCAAATCTGCTTTTTTCCTGCTGTTGATATGATGAATAATCTTTTCCATAACCCCACTTTTAATTGTGAAACAGTCCAAAAAGAAAACATCATAAATTTAATAATTATTTGAATACAGCATTAAAAAAATCACTAAAAGGATCGTCAGCGTTTAGCTGACCAGACCAGTATTCACAAACGTTCGACTCGTTTCCGATTCGACAACTCGTATAATATTACTGTCTTCTTCTGGCATTACGAAAACGACCGAGATAGACATACGACTTCCCGAATCGGAAGCGAATCGAAGCGTTGTGAATACGGGGGCAGGTAGACTCGATGCTAGCGACATCTACCTCGCATTTTGAGTTTTTACCCAATTCTGAGGCGTTCGTTATAATGTTCGATACACACTTGACACACGCAGTGACCAGGCAGTCATAACCAACTTTGTTGCTGTATGCCACGATAATTTTATAATGTACTAGCGCCCGCCACGCGGTTTCACCCGCGTAATTCCCGTTCCCGTGGGAGTACGGGGATAAAATATATCCTATGTTACTCGTGGATAATGTAGCTTTCGAATGGTGAAAGAATTTTTAAAAACGGTCCAGTAGTTTTTAAGCCTATTCATTACAAACAAACAAACAAAGTTTTCCTCTTTATAATATTAGTATAGATGACGTTTAAATAGCACATGCAAACACACCTTTGCAGATAATTCTTTAGTAATGACATTAAAAACGTATCAAACGTTTGCCATTTCAATTCGAATTCATTCATTCATTCGGAATTAATTGATGCTCCCATTGAAATTGCTCCCATTCGGAATTGGATCAGTGTGTCAGCCTTTTGCATAGAGATAATTGTTTTAAAAACAAACAACAGAAATGGTGTCCTAATGAGTTAAATAAAGCAGTTATGCAATTATGCTACAAAGCCAAAGAGAGATTTTAGAATAGCTTTTGATTTGACTCGACTACAACAAATAGGCGAGTCTGGTGGGTACAGGAAGGTGACATCCGTTTATCAACAATTTTTATAGTCTATGGATTTTGCTGAAACACTTATGTTGCCAGCTTTAAATAAAATAAAAATGGACATCAATCATGGACTTAAACCATGACATCAATAAAAAGGAGCTATACAAGTTACTGTGATCCAAGTAACAGGCCATTGCCATAGGGGCGGATAATTGAAGTTGTAATATAGGTCAGAGTGTCGATCTTGGGAGCAGGCGGTATTAGTCATGGCTCTGGCCCTGCGCCAAAACAACCATGCAGCACTGTAGCCCGCTATACCCGACGGACGCCTATCATTCAAACTAACATGGTAGAGGTCGGCGACCACTACTGAGGCATCTAAAAAAAATTGAATGTCGCGGGCTACACTAATCGTAAAAACTGTACTGTAAAACGGAAAGATTATAACGCATCTAAAAGTACACACATAGGCATGCATAGCATAGTAGCTGAGTTCAAAATAAAGCAGCCTAGTAACTGGTCAGTAGTGTATGATAACGGGTAAAGAATAACATAATATAGTATTCAGAATGTGTTAAATTGCCTTCCTCCATGGAAAAAGACTTCTATGAGTTTACTTTGTTCACTCACTCACTCACTCAACTGGCATGCTTGTCATTCATTTGTCAAAGTGATCTGTTCTGGTTCTGTCACTGTCAGTCAAGTCAACTTTCAATCTTTCAAACAAAGATCTAAATGTAAATAGAAGTGTATGCCTTATTTCGTAATTTTTTATTTTAATAAACTCGTATCAGTTACGATCACAGGTACTTTGTAAGTTCCAGAAATATTACAATTAAATAAAAGGGTAATGTTTTACTAAAAATGTTCATGTTATGTTTTTTACTGCAAATAAGCCATAGGTTATCAGTATGCGAAGTGTGACTGTGACCATTCCATTCCAAGTAACTTTTATAACTTCACGCCGCGAGGTCACCTTCAGCACAGCTATGACGTTTAAGTTTCAATCGTATTCACGCTCTACTTGTTACCGCCGAGTGATTGTAACAATTAACACTTTCAGGTTTAACCAAAGTCAATCAGTATGAGTGGTGAACCCCAAGCGAAACGTACCAAAATGAGCGCCCTTGAGCAACTAAAACAATACTGCACGGTGGTGGCCGATACCGGCGATTTTGAAGGTTAGAAATAATCTGATATTAATTTCTTTTTGAATTTTTTTCTTGCCGGTTTTTTTATTGTCCTTGACATGTGCTTAATCAAGGCAGTGACTTAGCCACCAACTATCGATTGTGACCATCCATTATGCTTTAGCATAATTATGGTGTATCATCCATGGCTTTAGCCCCTGAACCGTCAAATGTATTATGTGTACAGTGGCTATTTAGCTAAACAAATATACTTAATATGTTAATAATTATGATTGATAACATAACTTAATTTTGGTGAAGGTCATAATGTCCATATAGAATGTAAACCATTATCTAGTTTCTTAACACTTATGAATTCATTTAAAAAGTAAAGTAACTACAATTTGAAAGAAGGTTTCTTTCTAATAGACTAATCCTTAATATTACAGCCATGAAAGAGTACAAGCCTACAGATGCTACTACAAACCCAAGCTTGATTCTCTCAGCGGCTGCCATGGAGCAGTACCAGCATATACTTGACAAGGCCATCAAATATGGCAAAGAGTCTGGCAGGTATGTGTTATTAGATAACATAAAATCTTATTACATCATTCATTGTTTCTGATGATGTTATTTTTGGGTATACGTTTCCAATTCTCAAAATAAATCATTTTAATCATATTAAATATAAATCCATGAATCTCTAAAAGATGATGTTTTATTTCAGTACTGTGGAGGAGCAAGTAGCTGAGACCCTAGACATGCTGAGTGTTTTGTTTGGCTGTGAGATACTCAAGATCATTCCTGGCAGAGTTTCTGTAGAAGTTGATGCCAGGTGATTATAGCATTTATTTCTTGAACTTTTAGGTTTATTATAGCTCTGGAGAAAGAAAAAACAAAGAGACCAGATTTTTACTATAAATGCAGTTTTACTTGAATTGCTTATTGTAAATTGAATTTCAGCAGAATTTGTAATGTAAAAATAAGTTTTAGAGATAGAAATTCAAGTGAAATATTTTTCTGGTTAATAGTTATTCAGAATTTTAAAAAGCAGTTTTGACCTCATTTGATTTAAGTCCACTTGTGTTGTCAACCAAATCAAACAATAACTTCTAACACAAAACATACTACAGTTTCTCTGATAATATCTAATCAGGCTTGTTATAGCTAAATAACATTGAACCATGCAGTAAACAATTTACATCACCTATTAATTGCATACCTACTTGAAATGTTATACTTATGTGTTCAGTAATTATTCAACATTTATATAATGGCTTCTCAAATTTCAGATTGTCATTTGATAAGGATGCAAGTATTTCAAAGGCTATCAAGTTGATCAACATGTTTGCTGAGTACGGCATTAAGAAGGAGCGCATTCTTATCAAGTTGGCTTCAACTTGGGAGGGCATCCAAGCTGCAAGGTAAATAATATTATGTCACATAAGAAAAGCCAAACTCAACTGATGAAAATTTACTATAACATAGTCTTTTTTCAGATTAAAGTTCTATTTGAGCTGACACTGAGTCTTACCAGGAGGGGGGCTTTTACAACAAAACGCATTATTTTTCGTGATATGCATACGATGGTAGTCAACTTACGCGGTGTGGAGGGAAGGAGGGGTCCCCCTTGCCCAGTGGTACAACTCTCATAAAGAGATATTGTACCATTTGTGAGAAATACCGATTATTATAACATAACCTTAAAACACTTTCTATTTCCCTAAAAAGCGTGCTCTACGGAGCCCCGCTTCGCGGGACCCCTATTTCCGACTTCAGGATTTAAAGGAACCTAACTAACCTAACGGGGGGTGCCCCAAGTCCCGATTATGGGGGCAGAGATACTTCCGTATGTTCAGTTGACAATAATTCGAGAGTTTACAATATCGCTAGAGATAAACACGTTATATTGTAAAATAACGTGTTTGACAATTTTACGGTGACATATATAACCTTTGTGGGTACCCTGGAACTAAGTATCCAAACTGATTTTGAAATTAATTTAATTTTAGGGAACTGGAGAAGAAACATGGAATTCATTGCAACCTGACCTTGTTGTTCTCTTTATATCAAGCTATTGCTTGTGCTGAAGCTAATGTCACCCTTATTTCACCATTTGTTGGAAGAATTTTGGACTGGTAAGTTATATTATTAGTCTCATTTTTATTAACATAATGTCATGCCTTTATTACTCAAAAGGGCATGCAATCTTCTTATTGTGGCTGGCTATAAGAATCCACCAATTGAACAGGAAACATATATTTTTTGTATTTTACCAAGATATCTGTTAATCTGATCTGTTATATTCAAGGTATGTTGAGCACACAAAGAAGACGTATGAAGGCAAGGACGACCCCGGCGTTGTTTCAGTGACCCGCGTGTACAACTACTACAAGAAGTTCGGCTATAAGACGCAGGTGATGGGCGCGTCCTTCCGCAACACTGGCGAAATCCGCGAATTGGCTGGCTGCGACCTTCTCACCATCAGCCCAAAACTTCTCCAGGAGTTGGCTGCCAGTGAACAACCACTAAAGAGAGTGAGTTGACATATTTTACAGTAACTATCAAGATGTAATTGTCATTGGCATTGATTATTATCGTGATTTCAAGGTACAATGACGTGGCATTTTTTTTGGATGATTCTATCTATGATATCATTCTGTTTTTCATCCTATCATGCTTATTAATGGAACACTGATTTTACGAATGTTAAATTGGGATGTTCATTCATTTTTATACAGTTCAGAGTGATATTTCTGATTTTGTATGCCTCCTTGTGACTTTCATGACAAAATGATCTCATAGTGGACTGTTATGCAATTCGGTTTTCCTGTAATACTGTTCAAATAATGCACAATTATATCAGCTGATAATAAAATGGCTACCAATGAAAGTTGTTGGTATTACTTTTACATAGTTTTCCACTAATTTAATATTACATGTATGCAATCTGTTCAAGGATACTTGTGTGTTGCTATTAGAATGTACCTAAACATTTGAATTTATGACCGTTTAATTGCTGCGTTTATTTAAGCAACAGATTATATTTCAACATATTTTTAATATTTACAGGTGCTAGACCCAAAATTTGCTGCTCAGTGCGACATAGAAAAGATTTCTCTAAGCGAGGCGCAGTTCCGTTGGCATTTCAATGAAGATCAGATGGCTACTGACAAGTTGTCGGACGGTATTAGGAAGTTTGCTGCCGACACCAGGAAACTAGAGACCCTCATCAAGGCTCTGCTAGCTAAGAAGTAAACGAATTTATCGCTTTCGATAACAATACTGGGGTTTAAAGGCACAATTAGGCTTAAGCTCAAATTTATTCATAAGAAGTTATTTACAGAAACTGTTTTTGATATATTTTTATGTTTTTCCTATGTTTTTTGATATACATAAACTTACCTGTTGTTTTTTTTTTGTATTGTTAATCAGATACCTATCGTATTGTGAAATGGGGGCCACAAAAATGTTACATTCCTGTACATATTATTGGATAAAAAGTTTATTGGAGGGTTTAAAAGAAAATTAAATGATTTTCCTATTATTCCTTTGTTTATTTTGCAACCAGTACGAAATTTGACTGGGGTATACCTACTGATATGAATAATAGATTTAGATTATGGTACATTTGTTTCTTTTTACATTTGGTAATTGGGTGCAGGCCTTGAAATGGATACTAGACCTTATTTGCAACAATTTTGACCAACTTTTAGCTTGGGGTCCAAACTGGGTGCTTTTTGAGAAATCGAACTTTTAAAGGTTTCCTTGAAATGTTCCACCTTTACACCATAAAGTGCCGATTGTGAGACATCTTCCCCATTCAGGATATTAAACTGATACTTCTCTGATACCTCGTGAACGAATGTATTATACACTCGTTTGGAAAACAGGCGCCATAAGGGTCATCTTCTGAAAATTTCTTGAAAGCTTTCTCGTTTTACGAGGCCGATTTCTCAAAATAGAGAAAGTAAGAAAGTAAGTAGTAGTTGTTGTCTCACTAACTTTTCCAAATGGTACCACAATACCCTCTTTAGTATGTGAATGACCAGAAAACAACGATTGTTCATGAGAAGGTAGTATTTTAATCAAACTGGGTAGTACAGGTTTTCCGATATACGTCTTCCTTGTTACTGCTATGTGATATTAGCTGTTCGACTTCATGCGCCGGATCCTGCCCCCGTATTCACAACGCTTCGATTCGCTTCCGATTCGGGAAGTCGTATGTCTATCTCGGTCGTTTTCGTGATGCCAGAAGATGACAGATATACGAGTTGTCGAATCGGAAACGAGTCGAACGTTTGTGAATACGGGGTCTGGTCGATCTGATCATGTATAAGATCGGTCTCCATCAAGTGTATTTTAACCCACCCTTTCAGAAAGGCAAAGCAGTCATTTTCTTCTGTTGGAACATCATTTAAGCAGGATCAGGGCTGGCAGAGTGAGGGGCTCGTGGCTAAATAATAACCTGGGTAATGAGCGGCCCTGAAGGGGCGCCACTGTAGGTAAGCTGTTAAAATTTTCGCTCGCTCATGCAGCCAATTTCTCTTGTATCTTAACTTTGTAAAACGACCAAGTAACTTTCGTATGATAGGGCGAATCTGTCCAAGGTAGGGTGTTAAAATACTTACCCTTTGCCCTCAATAATAGATTTTTCCTCGAACCGTTATGTGCCCCTTGGCCCGAAAGCTAGGGACGCCCTTGCTTGAATATCATTGATTTCCACAAAGTTGTTAAAAAGTAATTGAACGTATGTTCATATTTATAATCTGCATATTAAGAATGTTTTTACTCTATGCTACTGTCTGTCACTGTCACAAAAAAAACTGTCTGTGTTCTCGGGCCATGTAATTGTTTTTGCCCCGTTCAGCTTTTAATTCAAATCACATTTTATTTAAATAATCACTGTATTTTTCACCCAATATTTATGATTAAATATATGGAAAGTGATCCAGCTGTTTGAATCACCGAACTTATCGATCCACGCTGACCTCCCAACAGGTTATGCCCCCAGGAGAAAACACGCTGTGAGTACTGCGCAAATTTCAAGAATCAAAACGATTAAAAACATATTACCAAGTGATTTACAATGTCGAGCGAGGGCGCGCAAGGGCCTCATGCCGCCTACTCATTCGACAAGCTGGACGGTGTGGCGAGCTACCACAATTGGAAATTCCAAATGAAAATGGCTCTAATTATGGAAGGGCTGTGGCCATGTATTGAGATAATTGAGGGAGAGGTAATAACTCCTGCCAAAGACCAAAGAGCGTTGGCACGAATCTGCCTATCTGTGAGAAGCAACTGCATCCAGTACCTCAGGTCAGTCACCACCGCAAAACAGGCATGGGACAAGCTGAAGGACGTTTTTGAGGACAAAGGGTTGTACCGAAGGGTCCTGCTGCTCCGGAAGCTACATAGATCGAATTACAACGACTACAGTTCCATGGGAGAATATATCGACGGGGTGATGACACTTGTACAGCAGCTTGCTGACATCGGCCGTGTCATCGAAGACAAGGAAGTAGCAGAATTACTACTGAGTGGGCTGCCGCAGGAGTTTGATGTGCTTGTTTCGAGTCTGGAGACCGCAAATGTCCTGGAAAATCTGACAAGCGAAGCAGTGCGAGCGCGTCTTCTACAGGAGGAGTTCCGCAAACAGAGCGACAACGGAGTCTCCGTACCCAGCGAGTCGTCCTTCGTGGTTTGTCACTACTGCAAGAAGCCGGGCCACGTAAAATCGAAGTGTTTTAAGCTTAAGCGTGATAACAAAAATAAAGGCTCTGCCATGTAGTAAACATAAAGGTTTTATGTATGACTTAAATGTAAGAAATGTTTAATAGAGTTGAGCATGTATCTCTATCCTATGTAAGTGTTTGAATGTAAATGTTTTTGTTTTAATGATAATATGCAGCTTAAGGGGAAGTGTTAAAAAGTAATTGAACGTATGTTCATATTTATAATCTGCATATTAAGAATGTTTTTACTCTATGCTACTGTCTGTCACTGTCACAAAAAAACTGTCTGTGTTCTCGGGCCATGTAATTGTTTTTGCCCCGTTCAGCTTTTAATTCAAATCACATTTTATTTAAATAATCACTGTATTTTTCACCCAATATTTATGATTAAATATATGGAAAGTGATCCAGCTGTTTGAATCAACGAACTTATCGATCCACGCTGACCTCCCAACAAAAGTAACGCCTGATTTCGTTAATTATCAAAAAACATTATCATAAAATTGTGAAATGTATGCGACGGAAGTCAACTCGCGCGGTGTGGAGGAGGGGCACGAAAGGAGGGGTCCGCCTTGCCCCATGGTACCACTCTCATGAAAAGATAATGTAGCATTCCTGAGAAATACCGATTAATAGACCCATACTTCATATTCCCCTAAAAAGCTTAGTCGACAGAGCCACGCTACGCGGGGCCCCTATTTTTGTCCGCAGGGTTTAAAGGAACGTAACTAACCTGGAGCATCCACCTTAAAGAAATGTCGCCCGAGGTTTCGTTTCCCCACACATGTTGCAAGGCATGTTGCGCACAGGACTACAGCCGATAAGAAATGGCGCGACACTAACCAACACTTGGGCACGTGCGCTCGCTCTCGGATCGGGAGCAAGCAAAATATGTCAAATGTGGCGGGTCACTGTGCAACATTGCAGCGCCACGAATATTGAGAGTTTCGCGTCACGTTGCAGGAAAAAATGATCCGGGGCTTCAGTGTCTTCTCGCGCGTGCTCGAGGATGCGCTCGCCCCGATTCGCGGATATCCACGAGCCCGTCCGAGCATTCTCGATGCTGTGCGAGCACACGCGAGCCACCGCCGTTAAACCTAGAAGGCCAAGTTCGAGATTCGGAGACGTACAAAGATCTTCGATATTGGAATCGCGTTATGGAAGTCAAAGGGCCAGGCCAACTTACAGGGTGCGGTGATTGCAGGTGAAATAAAACTGTGACTGAGTAGCGTATCAAGCACTAGAAAGAGGAGTGTTGGTTGTCGGGTGACGAGATGGGCGGACGAGTGGTTGTAATCAAGGGTATATCCTGGACGAGGCTGGCAGTGATGGCAGAATTTCATTTGGAATAATTTTATTTAGCATTATTGCCATTTCTATAATGTAGCATTTTTAACCTTATATTTAAACTAAAATATTGTCTTAAAAAGTCATTAGGTTGTGCTAGAAAAGTTAGTGACAGAAACGAATCGCTCACAAACCGACTCCACGTAGTCTGGTCTGCCTAGAGTGTAAATTGCGTAGGCGTGGAGAGACGAGGCAGGCCGCGAGTTGAGGAGCAGGTGGTTATAACACTTGCCACCGCGGCTGAGGCTGGCCAGCAAACCGAAGCTGCGGTGACCTTTAAACCCATCTGCGTCGATAAGCTCGCGTGGGACCGCCGGAGCCCCGCAGCACCGGAGCCATGATAGAAACCATGCCTGCTGCATGTTGCATACGGCATGCTTGCTTGAAGCAAGGCTTCAATGATTGCTGCATGCTTGTTTGCATGCTGCTGCATTCTTTCTGCATGCATGGTATATAGTTGTTTAGTTGTTTGCATGCCTGCTGTATGCATGGTGCATGCTTGGTTGCTTCCTGCATGCTTGCTACATGCACGATGCCTGCGTCTCTCAGATGTATGCTCATTTGCATGTTTGCCTGGTTACAGGGAAATAAAAACCAAGTGTTCACGATCAACTTATTTTATGATTTTTCTGTGACTTTTTAGATGAGTCTTTCCATTATTGTGCATACGAAATGTATGCCAAAAGATGATTCTAACAGTAAACATTCTGAGATCTGTAAGTTCTGCCTTTAAATGACTATCGATATGAAAATTATGCCTAAAGATGATTCTGACTTACATAATTATGATTTCTGAACACGATGATAAATGAGTGTCTGCCAAACGATTTTCTGCAAAATGAAGTTTATGCTATCAGCTGGTGTGAAAACTAATATGAGGATAAAAAAAGTTCTGCTATAAAGGGTTAGACCCTTGGGAAAAGCATAAAATAGGTAGATGAGACCAAAATACTCTTTATACCTAATTTATATACCTTTTCATAATATTATTTTAAATGCAGATGTTACCAAAGGCGCCAAACTCGTTTATCAAATTCTGGCCCGGCTTCAACATAATTTTCCATCAACACGCTAAGATGATGTGTTACCAATAGGTTTGTACCTAGTTGTAACTTTTTTCGACTTCGTACCTACCTGCTATATTGTCTAGACTTGTCTTTAAGCGGATGCTGAACAACTGCCGTGTTCGCGATCTCATCGCAATATCCGTAGACCATTAATTTCCTATTCTCAATTTACTTCGAGTGGTTGTGCTATATGAGCACCAACACGAGATAGAGAGAGAAGGAACAAACAAGGAACTGCAAGCTGAACAGCTATGAAATATACATTATTTCTGGCTGTACATTATGGCAGACACTCTGTTTTAGCCGATATCAGAATTTCGTCCAATTTGCTGAATGCAGCTCACCCAAGCTTCTTCTTGACATCTCAGTTTGTTGATGTTCTTTTCAAAAGAAATAAAAATGGATAAGATAGACATACCAGTTAACTATCTCCATTCTTTCATTTCCGACCTTGACAATTAAAAGGATTTGAATTGCTACAGACGTGGGAAACGTCTGTAGCAATAATCTTCGTCTGGGCCATATTCATCCTAGGTCCTTCCTACTTTGAAAGAAGCATCTTAGCATAATAAATGTTTTGAAGCAGCTTCTGGAGATTATTGTAGTTTTCAGCAGACAGCACGACGTCATCAGCAAATCTTAATAGAGAGAGAGACGTAAGCACCATTGGTTTACATTTATATTATTATTTTATTAGTCTAAAAGCGGTAGTAGGTACCTACTTATTATGCAAATATGCACTGTAACTATCTATAGTTATGTGTGCATGAAGGTTCTCGTATATTGGCACTATTTAATCGTTATATGTATACGCTTGTGCCTACTAACGAGTTCTAGGCTCAGGTGTTCTTACTGCCTAAACAGAATTTTAGATTATGTTAAGCATATCAAAGCTTTCAAGGGGACATCCACTTATTTTAGCTGGATGGTTTTGGTTCTAGCTTAGTCTAGCTGCTCTACAATTTTGCGTAGCATGCATTAAAGGCTTCATGTTGTCTGGAAGATCTCTTCTGCTAACAACATTACCGTTCGAGGCACAGTAGGATTTGGTTTTCTGATCAGAAAATAAGGTTTTGACTACCCGCTATGGTTAAAGTTTCAACGTCTCATGGCAACAGAGCAAATTAGTTAAGGCTTGTCTTTGTCGAAAAAAATGATTAGCAATAGGTATTTATTAAATCTCGTCTGGTCAAAAAGCCCTTAATATCCACTGCCAAATATATCTGTTTTCCAAAATACAAACAAACAAAAAACGATCTGATAAAATATTTACGAAAATTGACGTATTGCTTCAATTTAAACCGGTTCTACGTGATGCTACGAAATGTGCTACGGAAGCTACGAACATCAATGTATTGTGATACTTTGGTTATTTTTGTTTTGATTTTATTTAAATTGAACGTATACAGTGCAGTCACATAGAAAAGTTTATGATAAACAGCGTTTAAAGTGTTTTTAAGTGTGTTCGTGTTTTTACCGCGTCCTAAACGAAGTTAGTAGAAGTACCTACATATGTGTTTTTTTATTTTTTATTACACGTATCATTTTCTGAAGAACCTACTTTGTGCTTATAGCCTATTTAAAAGGGGTTTTCGGACCTTTCGCATAATGAGGTGGATTAACACATTATGTTGGATGCGTGATGATTGTAGCAAATGAGTGTTAGCTATGCTCTTGAAATGATAATCAAGAAAATTTCCATTATATGATGTAGTACTTACTGAAGAAATTTTTCACAACGGGGTAAAGAAGGGCGCGGGGGCGGGGGAGGCGGAGGCTTGATATTGACCTAGATGTTCATTCAGAGTTCGGTCGATGCGAAACTTGACATCTGCGCGTTCCTGCGTTTTGTATTTTTCGATTTAATGTACACTTAACTCGCTTCCTTTTTGATTAATTTCTTAAAGACCACTTCGTTTTAGTGTACACCTTGTTTGTCAAGTGTTTGAGTGGTTTTTGTAGTTTGATTGTAACGTGTGTGATGTTCAGTGCGATACTCGGTGTTCCTTGTGTCATTGACGCGGTGGTGGCGGCCGATATAATGCCTGAGCAGCGATATTTGTTGAAATAGTTTCGGTTTTACTATAATAATTTAAGATGTCAAAGTCTAAAACGGCAACGTTCCAGATTCCTGCAGTGACAATGGAAATTCCAGAAATGGATACAAAATTTGCCGATGTGAGTATCGACTACCGTGCACTAGATTTCCCTAACACGATCTCTGTCTAAATGTTATATAAAATGTGATTTTATTACGAGTTTCATTAATAATTTCCAAAATAAAGAGGTTAATAGGTCTTTTTGATATGTAGGTCACATGGCACATGAAAAGGTAGATATGTTTATACCTTTTATACAGTTATGTCTCGTAATAATGACGATGTTGAGCCGAGTCGACAAGTTGCGCTTAGCACCAGCTGATTCGCGTATATTATATGACTTAAAAGGTTTCACCTAAATGTTAAATGCGACTCTCTTCTATAGAGGTTGGTATCTAGAGGACCATGCAATAAACTGAGCTAACTATTATAAGTACTTATAGCTCTACTATTTTGTCATGTGGTTCCTCATCATTTCCTATCGCATGTCTGACGATTTCTTTACTAGACCGAGAGACCTAAGCATAAAGAAATCTGTATTCAAATATTTGGGACTAAGGTAGTTAGTATCCACGGTGTTCGTTTCTCTAGGCCAAGCCCGGCCAGCTATTAAACGAATGTATAAATTGGAATGAAATAGAATGAATTTTCATGAATAAAATCATTATATCTGTGATAAAATTAAGCCATGTGATTTCCTACCGGAAATGGGTCATTACTTCCCGAATCGGAACATAAGTAAACTCTCTACTATACATACGAGACGGTTAATTAGATCCATTAGCATACACTTAGCGCTAATAGTACCATATCGCGCATGAAGGACATCAGTATTGATGCAAAATATAGTGTTTTGTAAATTCATGCATAAAAAAACGACGTGGAAGTAATTATATTCCCGCATTAACAATGCGGGTGTATATTGATATAACGCCAGTATAGGGACTAATTAGATTACAAGGCCGCTTAAATGAAATATTTTCTAAAGAAATCTTGAGCTGGAAAAGAAAAAAAAACACTACGTCTACGGGTCCCAAAGCTGTTTTTGCAAGAATGCGAAATTTGAAAATATTCTAAATTGTCGTTTTGTTCTTCAGAGCAAAGATGAGTTGAATCCAGAGTCAGCTGCAGAAGATGCGGAGCCCGCACGTGGCAACTGGACTGGACGGTTCGACTTCCTATTGTCACTGTTGGGCTACAGCGTGGGCCTGGGCAACGTGTGGCGATTCCCATACCTATGCTACAACAATGGAGGAGGTAATATAAAACGTTTTGTGATATTAAAAGGGAGCACTATATTTAAAATCGCGAAAAAATCTGCTGCTGTTGCCTAGCTCTCTCCGTGTCATGTGGCCGTAAATGTGTTGAGCAGCTGATTTTTTATGGCGTAAGTTTTTCATTTTCATGATTAGTACACGCCCTCAAGGATTGCCCATGTTCAACAATTTGGCGATTATAATACTTTGGACAGGGTAGAACGTCGCATCGTGTTTAAATGAAGCGTTGCATTTCTCGGAAAAATTGCGTGGGATGAACGTACGTAATGAGATCGCGTTGACCCCTTGGTATTTACGAGACGCAATGCCGCGCCGGTAACACAGAGGTTTAAGACCCCGCTTCTTAATCATCGGATTGCGGGTTCAGAACATTGCATTGCATGGCTGCATAAATGTCACAGCAGATAGATTGTATTTCTCAATTAGATTATATTCGATGACTGACGTTGATGGAAAACTTACATGAACTGATAAAGGGAAACAATTATTTTTTAACTAGCTTCTGCCAGCGGCTTCGCCCGCGTGAAGCTTGATAACTGTCCCATGGGATCTTACTACCGGGATAAAAAGTATCCTATGTGTTAATCCAGGTTATAAACTATCTGTGTGCAAAATTTCATCCAAATCCGTTCAGTAGTTTTTGCGTGAAAGAGTAACAAACATCCATACATCCATACATCCATACATCCATACATCCATACTTACAAACTTTCGCATTTATAATATTAGTAGGAAGGATAGTAGGATGTATATGCAGCTGAGCTTTTGTCATGGTTTCCGAATATTCAATTTAATTTCAGTTTTGAAGCTTGCTATGGTTAACTTATCAACCTGAACGGAGCGCTAAGACTTAAGACGAGTTCTCCATTACAATTGCAGGATTTGGCAGCATTTTAAATAATCTTTATCTACCCAAATATCATAAACCCTCTCTAATGCGTTCAAAAACCATAGGCAATGACCAGCATTACCAACCAGCAGAAATAAACGGAACTGTAATGAACTCATAACCTACTGAAAACAGTAGCTTATGAGTTTAAATTTGGAACAGGTGTCAAATTCAAGTGAGTGTGCTATTCTAGTACCTATCTACATTAAATCAGATATCGATACGAAACCCCAATTCAGTATGATTTTAATTATAAATCGCACGACATTTTGATCTCGAGTGACACAAGAATAGCGACTTTGTTCGTTTCCATATGATTAAAAAAAAATGACAGATATCCGAAACGCCGCCATTTCATGGCCATTTCGAGATGTCATTTGTTCGTTAGCTTTTTATTTCCAGTTACGAGTAGACAAATTTTCTGATAAGTTCTTTATTTCTGTCGAAAATTAGTGATAAGTGACTCAGAAATTGACATGAACACTCCGCCTGATATCGTAAATGCAGCGACGAATGCAACTAATAACCTGTTGCCACAAAAATCAAGGGCCAAGTGACAATGCTGGTCATTTCCCTATGGTTCCTGAACCCATCATAGAGCCCTTATGATATTTGGGTAGATAAAGAAGTGTATGCAACTATACATAATTAGGCATTACAACACTCGTGTGATGCTATTAAGAAACTCGCCTTCGGCTCGTTTCTTAAACCCACACTTGTGTTGTAATGCCCTTCATTATGCACAGTCGCATAAACTACTATTTCATTACTCATACTCGGAAAGTAAATCTGAAGTTGCCTGTGGATCGGGTTGAAAGTTACACATTTCAGAACTAGGGAGAATCGCTTTCAACTGACAGCTGTCAAATTATTAAAAAAAAACAAGTTCTATTTACACATTTCTATTGTACCATGTTCCGACTTCTATACAGCTTCTAAATTACAGCGCGATGCAAAATTGAAATAACATAGAATTCAGTATTAATTAAAGAATGTATTATTTTAAATAACTTAGTTACAATTTAGTTACAAATATTTTTTTAAATAACATAGACTTGGGCAAAACATTTACTACTTTTTCAGTGACGAAAGTGAAAAATAAAGGCTGAATAGCCGACCACAGAAAAAAAACAAAATAGACGGGAAAGCGGCAACCCGAACTTAATTTTTTTTTCGAGTTGTTTCGTGATTTTTATTTTCATTTTCCTGGAATTCGTTATGAAAAGCACAGTGTTTACCTCGGGTTATAGACTTATTTAGTCCCTCGAACTATTGGCGCCGTCTCGGTACTACATAAGTAACTTTCACCCCTAGGGTAACAATGTACTATTAAAATTTCATTCACATAAGATAACAGAACATAATAATCACGCCTGTAATCCCTGAAGGGTTAGGCAAAGGTGCACCTAAAAAACACCCACATTTCACCAGTTATGTGTTTTAAGTCCCATGTAATAGGGGGCGTGCCTATTGCCATCAACGTGGCAGTTACTGAGACATTCCGTATATAAAAACCCAATGACACTTTGCTAAACACGCCTTATAAAAAGTAAGCATCTGATTTGAATATCTATGCACCATGAAAATCAATGTACAAACTTAAATAGCGAAATTTGTTCTAAGTTTTTGTATACTTAAAAAATAAAAAAAATATTAGATTGAAAACTATATGGCCTGTCTCTTTATTCTTTCTACTAATGACCAATTTTGACCGTGGTTTTCATCTGCGGGTCTGTCATTAGGGCTCAATATTGTAAAGCAATAACAGTAACGTTTCGTTACAGGTGCGTTTCTCATACCTTTTACCGTGATGCTGATAATCGCTGGCTTGCCACTGATGTTCATGGAGCTATCATTCGGCCAGTTCGCCGCCCTGGGTCCGGTTGCCGTGTACAAGAAGTTCTCACCACTCTTCCAAGGACTGGGTTACGGCATGGTGATAGTGTCCAGTATTGTGATGTTGTACTACAATCTCATCATAGCTTGGACGATTTACTACATGGCTGTTTCGTTCATGAGCATTTTCTATCAATTGCCTTGGCAGAATTGTGATGCAGATTGGAGCACTGAACGTAAGTATTATTTCATTTATACAAGTAGAGTCGTAAGAACAAATTTTGTATAATAGCCTCTGCTATCGGCTTCGCCCGCATGAAGTTTAAGCACATACAATTAGTAAAATGACTAAATTAAAAAAAAAATAGATGTAAACAAGGTAGATTTTGATAAATGAAGTCAAAGTATGGTCGTGACCATGGTACAATAATATACTTCTCGTGACAATCACGGACGTTTGAACTGTCACAGAAAATTGCAGGAGTTTAGTAATATATATTATTGTACCATGAGTATTATTTTTAAGCGACAAGCAGTAGTTGAAATTAATTTTTAATACTTTTCTTGGGTTGATAATAGTGTAATTAATTGATAGTGAAGAAAAAAATACATGCATATTCCCTATTGTCCTATAGGTTCTTACTTGCTGGATAAAAAGTATGCTATGTTTTAATACATATAAAAAACTATCTGTGTGCCAAATTTCAGGCAAATCCGTTGAGTAGTTTTTGCGTGAAAGAGTAACAAACATCCATACTATAGCATTTATAATATTAAGTAGGATTAGGATGACTGCATTCTCTGCTCGATAGTGGATGTTGACGTTATGTACAAACGTCTGTATTTCTACTTCAGATTGCTATTCTTACGAGGAGGCTGACAGCTGTGATGCGATCAACGGAACTTACTATCTGAGAAAATGTTTCAATCAGACGTACGCTCAGTTGCACGACATCAACGCTTTAGCTGACGGAGCGCTGCGACGACCTCCAGCTGAAGAATATTTCACGTGAGTACCTTCCCATTGTATTCATGGACAAATAGTCGGTATCCTGCCTTTTTGCCGAATATTGTTTGGTATATTATCACTTGCCAACCAACGATTCGCCGATGTTTCACTTTGACAACTAACGATTAGCAAACTTTTGTATGACAACGTTTCAAGAATTGTAGAACGTTGGTAGAATTTTTGTTAAGCTGATTATTATAATGACACAAAACGTTTGGTACATTTATAATTTGTTAAACATTTCACTAGGTCACATAACTATTAGACGAATTTGTCAGTGTAATAGTTCAATTTTCATACATTGATATAATGATAAAATTAAACGGGGGAAAATATAATGACCACCTAAAATATCAATTGATCACCGAATTTAGTTAATTGAGCACCAAATTTTAATGAGGTGTTTGATGACAAACTAGTTTTGTCTATGCCGACTTGGGGCACCCCATTTTTTTATAAACCATTCAGAAGTAGGAGCCCCGCAAAGCAGGGCTCCGTCGACCGGGTCTTCCTCGACTCAGATGCAAGAGCAGTTTCTGCTGCTTGAAAGTTGGCATTTTAAAAAGTATCATTATGAAAAGCAGACCAAACGTACAGTTGGTAACTGTAAGGTTGGGAAATAAAACAAAATTATATAATAAGTTGGCAAATGATTATTCAGCGAAATAAAATTGTGCGATACGTTAGTTGGTAAGTGAAACAATTTTCGGCGTAAATCAGAACACCCAAATAGTCACTTGTTAATCACAAATTAGGACCACTTGTCCTGATTTCCCGATAAAAAGATAAAGTAACTAAGTAGGTACATAGTTGGCTTTCAACCACAGTAGAATAGAATCTGTTGTTCGGCTGTTTACAAAGTCTTATAATTTGCTTGCAGAAATCAAGTGCTGGGTCTATCATCGGGTATTGAAGAAACGGGCCAAATTCGTTGGGGTATGGCCCTGTGCTTGCTGGCCGCTTGGCTCATCGTGTTTCTTTGCTTGTGTAAGGGCGTTCAGTCTTCGGGAAAGGTAAGAGTAGAAATGCAAATTTTATAAAAAAAAGGGTATAGCAAATATTTGTTGAAACGAAACATTATTCATTACCCGTTTTAAAAGAGTTTCAAAAACGCAATAAACATTGGAACATGGAAGATGTCATGCAAAATCGTGACCTATGAATGGAAACTTTTTGAATATGTATTCCTGGGAGAACTTTTGTTATTTCATCCATAACTGTTCATCCATCAGTGTGTTATTACAACCGTACGTGAAAATAGTAACAACAATGTATCGTGTTAATGAAACTGTGATTGTTTTGGTAAGAAAACGCAGTCATTTTCCTCAAAACATCTTCTACATATCATGTCCAACACAGTATTAGATAGAAAGATAGGAAGACTAAAAATAACAGTCTACCGAGAAATACCTATGAGAATGCATGGGACTTCTGATTCGTCTAAGACAAGCCTACGAGATAACGTGACGTCTACGACATTTCCACGAGACAATACAAGATGCCTACGGTTCATCTGGTCTAGCGTCGTAGACGGCTCGTAAACCCCGTAGCATGTAGTAGGCTTCTGCCTACGAGGGATTAACGAGTTGTCGATGACACTTCTACTAGAAGCTGCAAGTTATCTACAATTTGTCTACAACATGATACAAACGACTAAGGGAATACGCGTCGCAAACAAAATCGTTGTTTTCTATGGGCATAAACTGAATAAGTGTGCGTAGTCCCTAAATCACCGTCTACGAGGCTCTACGAGGCTCCACGAGGCACTACGAGGGGCTTACGAGACATCTACGACACTTCTGTAAAACGCAACAAGGGGTCTACAAGTCGTATACGAGACCCTATGACACCCTAATTATCGGGAACGTACTCTTATATTTGGAAGCATTTGGTAGACTATAAAACAAAACCATGTTATTATTATTGTCTTCTCATTTTAGGTAGTGTACTTCACCGCCCTTTTCCCGTATGTGGTGTTGGTTATTCTATTTTTCCGAGGGGTAACTTTACCTGGCGCATCAACCGGGATCCTTTTCTACTTGACACCAGACTTCAGTCAGCTTCTTAATGCTCAGGTTTTTATCTGAAATATCAATAAATTTGTACTTAATTTAAAATTAATAGGGCAGGAGAATGATGATAAACTAAACTTGCAGGTATGGGGAGACGCCGCTGTACAAATCTTTTTTGCGTTGAGTCCCGCATGGGGAGGTTTAATAACACTCTCGTCTTACAACAAGTTTACTAACAATTGTTATATGTAAGTGGCCTGCTCAATCTACTGTTTATATTAAAGTAAAATCATAATTATGTGTATGAACTTCTATGGATCTTTTTCTTTCCAGAGATTCATTGATCGTTGCCGTATCCAACATTTTGACGTCATTTTTCGCGGGTCTGGTAATATTTTCTGTGATAGGCTTCTTGGCACACGAATTGAACGTCGAGGTGGATCGAGTTGTCGATCAAGGTGCAGGTCTTGCCTTCATCGTCTATCCTGAAGTAGTCACCAGACTTCCCGTGTCCCCACTCTGGTCTATTCTGTTCTTTGTCATGTTGTTAACGCTCGGACTCGACTCTCAGGTATGGTTAATAATACCTTTAATTTGTTCTGCAAACTAGGTAATTAGTTTTGTACTAATGCGATACTAAAAATCACTTCTTAAATTGTTTTTAGTTTGCACTCATGGAAACAGTAACAACTGCCATCTTGGACAAATTTCCCAATTTCCGTCAGAAGAAAGTTTGGGTTGTATTGACAGTCGCTGTATTTGGCTATCTGGGCGGACTTATCTTCACAACCAACGTAAGACTTCTGCTCACAAAGGTTATTTTAAAATGTTTAGTTTCCAGTACTTCTATTTATGTAACATCCTTTTCCAGAGTGGCATGTACTGGTTGCAATTAATGGACAAATATGCCGCGAATTGGTCTGTCCTGATCATAGCAATCGGCGAGTGCATTCTGATAGCGTGGATCTATGGCGCTGAGAAGTTCTGCGGAGACATTCAGCAAATGATAGGTCCACAGTCGAAACTGTGGGTATTCTTTTGGAGTGCTATGTGGCGACTTATTACACCTGCTGCGTTAGTGGTTCGTATTAGTTAAAAAATATTGAACATGTTTTTATATACCGTTAGGATCAGCAAGATGTTTCATTGTTTTGATTTCTGGGTGGTGTTCCTGAACAGTTCATCTTGGTGTTCAACTGGATCGAGTACAAGCCGGCCTCATACGGCGCCTATGTGTACCCGATGTGGGCGGACGCCGTCGGGTGGATCCTTGGCGTGCTGCCCGTTGTTGTGGTCGTATTGATGGCTATCGATCAGATCTGCAGCGGACCCGATGACCTCACCATTATGGAGGTATTTACCAGATCATTGTTAGATATTTAATAATCGTTATTTTACGCCATACCAATATGGCACTTTATTTAGCAGTAGTCTTGTAATTTTCTCAACTTCTCATAGTCGATGACTTACATGATATTATATGGATATGGAAATTATTTCTTGAAGACACCTTCGTGAATGAAAATTAAAGTACATTTCCAAATACGAATGTTGCAGAAAGCTCGAGCGCTGTCTCGTCCGACGGAAGACTGGGGACCGTCGGCGTCGGCGGTGTTCCGTGAAGAGACCGAGCTGTCGCCGCCGGTGTTGTTGCTTCACGGCCGCCCCGTGCTGCGCGAGCGTGGCGCTTGACCCCCGCACACGCATCCGCTCATTGCTATGCGGAAGGTAATAATGTCGATTAATAACACTTTCTGTTGCTACGCTCATCAGTACTATTATCTGACTGGTTGACATGGAGTAGCTATGAACGTGGACTTCTGAGCTAATTATTTAGGAGCATATAAGGTGCAGCGTTGTTAAAAGTCACGGATGAATTACTTCGACCAATACTAAAATTAGTTTTTGGTCGAGAAATAAAATATATTATGGTATTGATGATTTAATCACCATAATTGAAAAATTAGTTGTTTAAAAGGTACTAAGAGCTTTAAATGTTTCACAGACTTCACAGGACGGTGGAGACTCTACTTCTATTACTAGTGGAATAGAAAACGAAATAAAAAAACCGGCAGGAATATTAAAAACCAAAAGAAGTTCTGTAAAGCGTAAAGTTCAGAATTTCAGCCTCGAATCTGATGATGCAGTAATAGAACCTCTCTTACAGAAAGATAAAGAAAAGATTGACACCACAAAACAAAGTGCCAAATTTAACATGATGCCAAAAACCAAGACTGAAGCTGCCAGTGGAAGAGAAACGGATAAAGACAAATTAATATCAGATGACAAATTACAGAAAGCAGCGTTGTCTAATGTTTCTGATGTCACCGATAGAATGTTACCTAATTCAAACGTCAAAGAAAATTCAACTTCCAAATTATCAAGTGCTCCTTTACACAATCATATGAATACTAATGTGTTCAGCAATCATGACGGGTTAAAAACTTTTGTTGCTCCTAAAAGTCAAGTTCTCGTTGAAATTGATGGATCCAAGCACGTTGGAAATAGTCCCAGTCCACTAATATTTACAACAGCAAAAATACACACTGATGGTGAAACAAAACACATGGAACCAGTTCAAATGACTCCCGGGCCAATATTATCAACCATAGAAGTCAGCGTTATGAAAAATGGAATTAATACAGGCGGTACTTCTGGAAATGTTACTTCCAATATCAGTGCAGTGTATATTCCTCAGAGTAATAAAAACATCACAGAACACGATCCGAAACTATCTCTCAATACTGCAAGCAATACATCGACACCCCAAAATAAAACAGCAGATAAAAAAAATCTGGTGTTAACTGAAAAAACAGATGTCAAAAGCAATACCTTAGATAAAAGTTCTGTGGCATCTACGTCTAAAGACACAACATTAACTCAGCCCATTTTTTCCCCAACCAACGTCAAAGACAATTCTATAGAAAGCATGTGCATAAGTAACAGAGCTACAGTTCCACATGACGCCAAATCCGGATCTGCTTTAACTGCTACCACAAAAATGGCAAATAATCCTACTAATGAACCGAAAAAGAATCAGTCAGACACCTTTTCGCATCAAGAAAATAAAGTAAAGTTAAGCAAGACTATTAAGTCAGACAGCCTGGCTTTGCAGAAGACGCAACCATCCGAAAATATTAAAAAATCTGATAAAATCAGTAAGGATAAAGCTAAAGATACAACTAGCACTTCCTTTAGTAGCAAACAATTACAACGTCAAAGCTTAGTATTAGATGAAGATGATCCTATGTCAAAGTTGAAATCAAATATTGTTTCACCTCCTGTGATGAATGATTTTAAAGGTTTTACTTTAGTTGATAAAACCAAGTTGGCAAAATCCAGTGCTAATAGTGTTCCGATTCCTAATTTAATTTCAGTGTCACCAAATACCCGTGCGATTGACAATAAAACTTATGCTTCTACAACTATCGCTGCAGCATTGAACGAAAAACCTGCTTCCGTAAATAATAACGCCGTTGTTAATCAAACAACTGCCTCAGTCACTAACTCTGCCGTTACAAACAATTCATCTGTCGCTGGAAATATAAGTGTGTCTGCCAACAAATCCTCTTTTCCGACCATTTCGTCTGCAAGCAAAACGTTTGGTTCATCTGCAACCATATCAAATACTCAGAATATGTCTGGAGCCCCTATGACCACAGCTGCTGCTATAAAACAAACATCTGTTACTAACACTGTTTCTGCGGCTGTCAATAAATCATCAACCCTCTCTATGGTTGGCAACAAGACATCTGCTCCAACCACTAATATGGTGGCTCCTAATAAAGTATCAACTACAACTACTACTTCAGTTAGCAACAAGGTAACTTCTCTATCAACTACCATTGCAGCGGACAATAAAACACTTGCCACTTCAACCACAGTTGTAGCCGACACTAAGATATTCACTCCGTCTACTACTGCTACAGCTGGTGGCAAATTAACCAATCCAATTACTTCAACTGTAGCGGCAAATAAAGTAACTGCAACATCAGCAACTTCTATCGCTGGCAGCAAATTATCCAAACCTGTAACTTCAACTGTAGCGACAAATAAAATATCTGCAACAACAACGACGACTACCGCTGACAACAATTTTTCCGATTCAAAAACTCCAGCTGCAGCTGATACTAAGATACCCGCTCCATCTACTACTACTACAATTGGCAGCAAATTATCAAATCCAACTACTTCAACGGGACAAGTAAATAAAGTATCAGCATCATCAGAAACTGGTACAGCTGGCAGCAAATTATCCAATCCAACTACTTCAACGGGACAAGTGAATAAAGTATCATCATCATCAGAAATTTCTACAGCTGGCAGCAAATTATCCAAATCATCAAAAACTACAGCTGTACCTGATACTAAGATATCCACTCAATCCACTACTACTACAATTGGCAGTAAATTATCCAATCCAATGACTTCAAGTGTAGCGACAAATAAAATATCTGCATTATCAACTACGACCACAGCTGACAACAAATTTACCGATTCCAAAACTGCAGTTGCAGCAACAAACAAAATATCTGAAATACCTTTGACTACTACAGGTAGTAGTAAATTGTCTAATCCAGCTAGTACACCTGTGGCAACCAACAAAAAATCAGCTCCATCAACTGATTCTGCAACTGGCAATAAAGAATCTTCTGCTTCAATAGCTTCAACTGCGCCACCAAATAAGACTACTACAGCTGCCGCTAAAATGACATCTAGTTCTGCAACTACCACTACAGGACTCAGCAAAACATCTGTATCAAATTCTCACTCATCAGGAAAACCTGTAACCAGTTCATCCAGTACTTTAGCCACATCTTCAAATACATCAATAACGAAACCTACCGTTGCTACTTCTTCTTCAGCCTCCAAGCCTATAAATATAGAAAAATACTCTAGCGATGCATCAAATTATGGGAATATTAAGTCAGGAACTGCAAATGAAACTAAATCAGGAACTACAGCTAAATCAAAAGTCACAAGTACGGTAAATGTCAAGCCTACGATTTCAACAACGACTACGAAATCTGGTAAAGTTGCTTCGGTGGCAACAAGTCCTTCTTCTCAACATACTACAGTAGCTAAATCACCAACAGCAAAGTCTGCACCAACTAAAACAATACCACAACTAGCTGCAACCAAATCAACGGAAATTACTTCAAAGAATTCAACAAGCAACGAAAAACCCTTGGCAGCCAAAAGTAACACCACTTCATTAAGTTCATCAACGACGAGTGGAATGTCAAGTGCCACTTCAACTGCTCCATCTACGTTAGCTTCCTCCGTGTCGTCATCGGCGTCGGCTGAAGCTAAGAAGCAAAAGGACTCAAAGTCTAAAGTAATAGGTAACGGCAGCAAAAATTTTAAAGCTTAACAGTTATTATGGTTTGGGTTTTTAGGAGATAAACAAGTCGCTCAATCCATAGTTGTAATGATAATAATTAATTTATAAAACAAACTATTTCAAAAGATATCACAAAACAAAATGTAAAATCTATATAGTCATCAAGTTGCATCCTAGGTTGCACATGTCACTTTTTCTTATGAGATAGAAGATTCCTTACTCCTCGCTCAGCGTAGTGGAATATTAATGTTATTGATAGCTGTAAATACTAAATACCTATGATAGAACATTTTGTGAACTGAATGATCAATGTATGAAATCATACTTAATAATACTATATTAGGTACTTAGTTTAAAGGTGCGTGTCGGAGTAGTAATATTAGTAATGTTCACCTATGTAACACATGTTATTTGCTCATAGTAAATAATTGAAAGGAATTGAAAAACTATTTAAAAACCTGTTAATAGTATTTTAAATAGTAAAGTAATTACTTTAATCCGGAATGTTTTAACCAGAATAATAATTCGATGAAGCTTGTGCTAAAATCATTCAGCATTAAAACCGACTAGTGATCACGACATGGAATGTTAAACTTTGGCGGACATACGGATGGTAGGCTAGTGGTGCTAAGAAAGACATATTTTTCATAGACAATATTAAGTATTATATTTTCGATACCATTTAGAGATGATTACAGTTTCATCTCACATTGTCAATTTATATCATTACTAAATTGATATGTATCAATCATTGAAATCCAAACGAAGTACCTAAATATAAATATGTACCTATTTATAGAGGTTCTGTAAATTTATTTATCAATGACGAGAGAAAATTATAAAATCACAGGGTAGAAACTGATAATACATGAATTATTTAATAATAGCGATCTAAAAATCATTGATGAATGATTTTCTTTAGAAAAATAATTTGGGGCGGATAATGTTAGTTTTAATATTTTGTATTTGCAATAAAATAACCACCATTTGAAAATGAAAATTACCACAAATTTTATTAAATATCAGGAAGTTTTATTGAGAAAATGGTCAAGTGCTGTTTAGGTTTTTGAGTTGTGTCCGAAAAATGGGAATAATTTCAGTACCTTGTTGTTTGTACCTTTTAAAATTAATTTTATTAACTGTAGGTGTAAGTCAAGCACCTCTGCCTTGTCTTTGAGAATGTAGATCGTCGGTCACTCCGGTATGAAATAAACATTTCAAAAACAATTGTCATGTTGTAAAACAATAGAAAGAGGAGCAATATCGCCAAACTACACAAGCTTGGGCAAAGTGTATGATCAGAAAGTCTGGAATCAGGTAATTAAGATCTTAGAATATTATAAATATTAGTAACCTTTTGCGATGTATTTTTACCCGACTGCCAAGGAAGGGTTATGTTTTTTAATAAAATAGAGATTTTACAGAACAAATCCAGTAGGTATAAGTGAGGGAGAAATCTTTAGTTGATGTACTTCAAGTTTGTATTTGCTCGGCCATACAGCTGTGATATTCAAATTTGAATTATGTTGATTAAAATGCACATTACCCAATTAGTGAGAATTAAAACAATAGTCACAATAGTCAAGAAACACCAAAGTTCCAGCACAATTTAATATAAAGTAGATCGTCCAATTAACAATGGATTCCGTCTGTATTTGCACAAACATTTTCTGTTCCTGTATGCCAGGTATTACATTAGCCTCGTATATTAGATTCGTATGCAGTGCAATGATTGCAAATCTCATTATAGAATAATCAGTTTTATTTTTGTAGGACGACGCGTGACGCACGCGCAACGAAAGACAAGCGAGTTCTATTTTTTATTTTTGAGGGCTAATCATAATCTGTTGCTAAATGTTAGCTATTGTTAATCACATCAGCAGAAACCAATGAAATTGATAGCATTTCAGATATAGCTTTTCAAAATGACTGATTTCCGCAGGTAGTCCTTCATCCGAATCCTTCGAAGCGCCTGCGTCATGTTTACGAGACATCACTAGTGTACTATACATACCTACTCAGTAAACTCAGCTACTTTTACAATGATCGTTTTTCAATGAGGTATCATAGTGAGTGAAAAGCTTAAGTGAGTAATACAATACAAATCCAACCGAATCATACATTCATAATAATATATGTTTTGTTTTATCTGTGCTTTTTAGTTGTGAAAAGATTAACTAATAATTTAATTAATTCGTGGCCGATAAAGACAAAAAAAGAAACACGGCACGGATATAAAGAATAAAATTGAAATCATTTCTCTTCATATTCTTGAATGTTCATAAAAAATCGTTTGTTCGCCTGATGAATTGAAATAAATGACTAAATCCGTCAGATCTGATTTTCAATAAAAAATCAGTACAAAATAGCAGCGAAGAGCTCAATAATTATTATTAGACCTTCGTATTGGTTTAAATAAATGTATACTCTCTTTATTATGACATAGTCAAATAAGTATTTAATAAAGGAAATGTTAGAAATATAACTTGTGCTGGCAAATAAATCAGTAAATAAAGATGAGTTAAAACTATTTACCTACATATGATACAGGGAGTCCATTCAGTGTGTTATGTTATGTTATGATAGAGAGAGTAAGCAGTTTTGGGGTGTATAAAACAATTGATTTTGTAATAAACATTGGGTGTCGGGACACTCGAATCTTAGAAAAATTTATGTAGTTGCGCCAAACAACAGAAATTAAAAACAAATACGATTTAAAAAATAACCAAACAGTTTTCAGGATTTCCTTTGACATAGGTAATTGCAATAGGAATAGGTACATGGCACAAGGTGCATGATAAAGTTTAATGTACCGTGTTATTGTTTGTCTAAACTCAAAATCGCACTAAAATATTCAATAGCAAGGTTGCAAAGTTCACACTTGCACAGTTGCACTCATATTTGCAATGCTCTTTATTAACTTAAGTCGTAGTCGAGTTTGTGTTGTATTCCGAGTGAACCCATTAATAAAATTATGAGACTAAAAATAAAGTAGTTATAAATTAGCACCACACAATAATACAATACACGTAAAAACAATTTTAGTAAACTGCAATATAAATAGTTGCCGAACGCTAGTTTTTTTGGAGTTGGTAGAATGAATCTGTCATGTGTGTGAGTTAGTTTATATCCCTAACAAGATTAATTTACTAAAATGCTGGCTATGTTCACTAAAAGTTTACATATCTCTTTCTTCTTGTAATAGCTAGTGGTTATTGCATATACAATGTTTTTTTAGGAAATCTGCGTGTAATATCTACCTAAATGTTGTACTTACCATCTTTCTGCACGAAATCCTTACGTTGCACCTAATCTTACAAACATAATAAATATCTATCATCTCATGTAAGTAGAATATTTTGTTAAGTAATTAGTGATTAGACGAGTTAGAAAAACGTTCAATACAATTTTACCCTTAACCTGTAAACTTGCAAGTAGTCACATATTTTATTATTTAAATCCACTTCTCTCATATTTATTGGAGAACGATATTATATTGGAAAAATAATAATTTATTTAATTAGACAACAGTGAGTAATGGTTCGTTAGTAGATGCTTTGGAAGTAAGGGTTCTTTGCACTGTTCACGAGTATTTAAATTCAATTTTTAAAGAACGATTGCGTAAGTAGGTACCTTAACTTAAACTGTAGATATCAAGTTGGTAGATTAGCATTGTCGTTTAGATACTTTACTCAAATTGTAGATTTATAGTGTCTAAGAGAATAATATTATAATTAAATTAAGTTGTTATAATTTTTTAGATAACTTTATTTTGATAACTATCATGTTTTATCCCGTAGGCACCGAATTTATAAATAAACCTACCTGAAGTTTGTATGATTATTGGAAATGTAGTTCACCTATTTGTTTTTGAATAGGTACCTACCCGTTTAGTTGTCCAAACATACATAGGGTTGTTGTACTAGGTTGACATAATCGTGTAGAGGCGGATGGCCGGGGGGTGGCGGGAGGCGGGAAGCACGGTGACGGACGACACGGATACTCTCACCGATACAGGGCAATATGGATATTGGTATTTCCAAAATACGTATGTTTCTACGTGACAATTAAACGCCTAAATTGATTAGCATATTGTTGTTGAACTTGATGTATTTTAGAGAATTATTGATCAAATCGATGTTATATAGATGTTTATTGTAAATATTAGCTTTAATTGAAGCCAAATGAGTATATGGAATGGTCTAGAGTGCAATGTTATAGAAGGCTGTATTTTTGGGTGATATTTTAGAAGGAAGGCATCATATCTTTCATAACATTATATAAAATAACACGATATACCTAATAATAACAGATATGGGGTGGAGATCGACGGACGGACATTGAACAGTAATGATGTGATAAATGCAAATGGATTTTAGTTTTAGTGTTGTTGTGCTATTAATAAAATATGTTCAAATGTGGTTATTTGCTGTTTTATTTAGATATACCTATACATTACCCGCCACCAACTTCCAACATAGAACGTTAATTACATCAAAAATACCAGTATTGGCTTTTACGCGACGTATGCGATGCGCCTATATACGACGCTACGCCGCGCCTACGTGGCTACGCCGCCGGTACTGCGTCGCTACACCGCGCCTACGTCGCTACGCTGCGCCTACGTGGCTACGCCGCCGGTACTGCGTCGCTACACCGCGCCTACGTCGCTACGCCGCGCCTACGTGGCTACGCCGCCGGTACTGCGTCGCTACACCGCGCCTACGTCGCTACGCTGCGTCTACGCAGCTTCTAAGCCATGTGAATGTCCACAAACGTCTATAATGGACGACCTATCAAATCCTGTAGGTATTCTGAGGATATGGGTACTCATGAATAAATGAACTACTTTCCTACTTTTACTACACCTACATAAAATCACGTCTCTGGGCAACTGAGCAGAATTTAAATAAGGATCGGAACTTGCCATACCCACCGATACTTGTTAAACGTAATCGAGTAGGTATTAGGACTTATAGGTATAAAAAAGCAGGAGCCTCAAAAAAAAAATGAAGCGCGTAATCAGGTAACTTAGTCAAATAAATAAAGCCCTCATTTACCCATATATAAATAAACTAATTAGTCCAAAATTGGTAAGCTCAAAGCAATTTCGACTTTTATAAAAATATGTTTTACTTACTCAGCAGGCAAGTTCTATTAAACAAGTTATCAACATTTTTGATGTTACAAATCTCAAATGATCATCATCATCTGCCTAGCCTTTTCCTGACTATGTTGGGGTCAGCTTCCAGTCTAATAAACAGAATGCAGCTGAATTTTAAATGCAGTCATGGAGAACGTTTTATATGGAGTCTGCCTATCTGCCCTCTACAACTCAGTTAGTACTGGGTAGTGCGATAACCCTTGGTAAATCTGGTTGTCAGTTTCGGGCCACTGATTACTTGTAACGACTATCAAAGATCTTCAAATTTCCAGCAGCTTAAATGTGCTTTATTCCGAGGCACGGAGGAAACACGGTATATAAGGGTGGTCACCAATCCACGAACCAACCTAGGCAAGCGCGGTTTAACCTAACGATCGACCCGAGCGGCTGTTATTATTTAGCACGAGTGTACCTCAAATGAAATCAACTCGAAAATGTTTGTCTCGAATTTATTGTTGGTAGTAATACATCGGGGACACGCAGTTAGGCTCTGCGACACGCGTAACATGAGTTATTAGCTTCGATCTGAGCAGTAACGCGAAGGCTTTTATCGTGGTGACGTCCAACTTTCTTTAACTGCTTTTATTTCTGCTGACATTCGTGTCGGTGAGCCGTCGTGAACGCACGTCGCTCGCCCCGGAGCCGGTCCCTCCCTCCGCTCCGCAAGTCCGCAGTACACAATTCGTCGCCAGCGCGGCTGCCTCGCCAGCCACTGACGTTGCCGCCACAAACCAACCGTGAATACATTTTAAACCGTAAAATCTTCTCAACAAGTTTCGTGTGTAATATTTTGTTAAACAGTGACTCAGTGAAGTAAATCTATTCAACTCTGTACACTCAAGTGAAATGAAACTGAGCGATGTGATAATGTTTCGTTGTTTTAATTTCATCCGAGTTGAAATACTGATAAATTAAACTTCGTTCCGAACAGGTGAGTTTCCAATCCATTTTTTTTTGTTTAAATACTTATTTAAATTATTTTACCGTTATGTTTGATGGTACGTAGTATATTATCGTTACTTTTATATATAAATGAAGTTCTCGAGTGCCAAGATGAGATAAACAAAATGTTGATAAAGCTGTCAATTTCCATACTGTTTCTGGTATAACATTCTCAATCATCGTGTTGTTTTCCACTTCATGTCCTTGGTTATCCCGTGGTCTAATATCAACCTACTTGATCAATCGTCGAGATTAGCAATTTGAAACAATAGGTTCTAGTATAAACGGTACCTATATCACGTACAATAAACATACATAATTATCATTGTCTTCGTTAAGTAAAAAAACTGTTTGTGATGCTTCAAAATATGGGACTATTTTGAAGCATCACAAACAGTTTTTTTAAAGTTAAGTTGGCCAGGTGTAACGAGTTTTTCAAGATAATTTTAATCGGTAACTGGTTCCATATCCTGGCTGGGTATCTTCTCCTACTTACCAAACAAGCTAATAAACTTACCGTTATTAGATAATAATATAAATCACTTCATTTCACATAAGAAATGGACTCCTAGTGAAATATATTGGAATCCAGTATATTTATTTGAATACAAATGTGTTATATGTGCATAAAGATTGCGGTATCTGTGATTTAATGATAGATGTATGTAGATGAGTAACTAACCTGTTCAAATAGAAAAAACAATTAGTACTTATTCGATAAAAGAATTCTTATCGATAGTTAGGTAGGTACAGTGAGCGAGTAAGACCTAAAGCTATTTGTAATTTCAGTGTTCACTGTATCTGTGCGCCTGGTTTGAAATGTAAGAAACTTGTTTGAGTTGGTATTGCACCGGGCCTATTCCACAGCCTGCATTCCTGGAAATAACAAAAGATTTTGCCTTTGATAATGTAAAGCAGAGTAAAACTCAAACATAATATTCTATAAACAGAATGGTACAGTATCATAAATAGTGGTCGGCAATGAGGTGTGTTAACAATTATAAATATTCATTTAGAAAAGAACCCGAGCATCTTGTATGGAGCGTGTGAACTGAAACCTCGGTGCAGCGTCGTCTAGTCCGTCAGCTCACTTTCCATCCATTCATGGCGTCTCCAACTTTTTCCAACGATTTCTTTCACCCTTCTCTGTTCAAATGGATTTCCAGCTTTCTTCTTTGTTTGCGTCGTTCACTCAGCATGTGCGATACAAGATATAATAGTCGATGCATTGGAAAAAGTTGATTTTCCAATAACGATTTCCATAGAATACTATCGATACTGCATGATCTGGTTGTATAATGTTATCATCACTGATGAACATACCTAATAGGTATGTATGATGTCTTAATATAATGTATGTAAAAATAGAAGTTATAAATAGAAAAAATGTCCACTTGTCCACTCATGCATTGTTAGCATGTACAAACTACTTCAACATCCGTTAAAAGTGTTTAATGTACAAAGAATCTAAGTCATCATAACAGCCGAGGTTGTCGAAGAGGTCATACATAATACCTCTCTCCAAGTACCTACCTGTTTATTATAGGTATATCTATTATATTAAGATAGGGTCACTAGTACTATGTAATATGCAGGTTATATAAATGCCATGCATATCATTACATTACAAATCTTTAAGAAGTACATGTACCTACCAGTGGACTTAAATCAAGACGCTCCGTTAGGAGATTTTCCATTTATAGAATGAAGATGATCCCAAGATTTGAGGTGGCACCAAGATGAATCGTATTGTGTAATATTGCACGTTGCGGTCTGTGCTCTATAGCATCTATGATCTTTCCTACATGGGTTACGTAGTCGTAACATACAACGTCAGACTCATTATTAGGCTGGATTTCAACACAGTTTTGGAAACGAACCGGTCTACTAAGTGCTCCTGGACTGATCAGTAGCCGCTTGTGTATCTATGAGGAGTATCGGCCATTATAATCGGTGAGGCATGCGGCCCAGAGGTCGGAGGCGGTTAATTGGCGAAGAGTCGCCACGGCCGGTTTGTCCGGCGGGCGTTGTTTTACGGCATTCCTAGTCTTGTAAGCGAGCTGCGCTACACTCCAACACCATTGCTAATTCTGTTAAGTGGCACATCCTTTTCTTTGTTAGAAAATATTCAGTTTTAGGAATATTGACCGCATCGGTCTCCTTCGTTGACAACAAGCCGTTGTTTATGTTCGTGTGCTTGTATTGACACGAGGGTGTAATATAATACAGTTGCGTGTAAGCTGTACATAGTGAGGCTTCCCGGTTTAGCCGGAAATTAAGAATCCCCTCGCCCGTGAGCATGCACCGACTCCCCAAAGTTTCGGTGGTGTTTCCTAGCAATATTGATCCGTTATTTTTGTTATTCATGAAAGTTATAAATGTGACACAAGTTACAGATCAATATTCAACTGCGAAGTTTTGATTGTAATCTATTGATTAATAGAGATAAGTATTATCTAGAGTTTTATGTTTGCGATCGGGCTGAGCCGTGGTCACGTTTAACTCGTTCGCTCTCAAGGATAAACCCGTAATAAAAGCAGATTATCCGTGATCTTATAATGCTTACGTGGATTCGGTCGGCCGTTGATCTCGAGCTGTTGGAAAAAACGGGGAACAGTTGTCGGCCGGGGCGGCGGGGATTCACGGTTGAGCGCCCTCGGCAGCGCGCCACCTGCGGTACTTCGCCACCCGCACCATGGCTTGCCTAGCCGAAGCCCGCAGCCGATATTGCGCACACACCACACTTACTCTATTTCACTGTTACAACAATGTTATCTACGAAATTAAACAAACGCACATACGAAGTCACGAACACTATTGTTGACATATTGCGTAATGTGACTTTTTTAGTTACGGCTGATTAATAAGTTCGCTATACGTAATTGTTTACTTTCAATGATTTAATGACACGGCATTATCACTATACATTAAAAGCTGTTGAACAATCAATAAAAGATTGAATGCATTGTCACCGCGTCCCATTCATGTGAGATAAACAATACACATTTTCGGTAGAATGACATCAATTAATAGCACTCTTTCTGAATAGGTCAGTTAAAGAGTTCCGTAAGCAGGTAACGCAGATAAAACATTTTGAAGCAAGTGTACCTTTATGCAATTCTATTAAACTTTCACTTGCACGATTCTGTCATATTTTTGAATAGTTTGCTCTGTCAGTTGGTGTTGAGGGAGACGGTGCTATACTTTTGCTCCATTCGCTTACTTAATTAAGCACCAAGTGTTTTAGATTTTACTTTATCGAGTCGTTTGCATAATGTTTCTCGTTAGTGGTTACGCTTCGTAACTTATAGTTTTTTTTATTTTTTATTATTATTTTTCTACATCACCTAATGGCGATTGAAAGGCATTGGTTTACTGTTCTAGTTTCTTTAATCTGTGCCATATATCGTTGATTCGGTGATTTCTTCGTGCCCTGCAGCGCGCGCGCCATGCCGCGCCGCGCCATCATAGGCAGTCTCGCTCTAACCTTGGGATCGTGTGGATGCGAATTCTATGTGTGTCGCTAATTAGTCCCATCGCGCCCTGAAACCCCTGAACTGAACCTATATGAACTGTTATCAGCCTACCCCAGACCTATGTTAGTGTGTTGTGTACTGCTGGCCAGCTTAGTGTATCCAGAAAAGACCTGTGAGCTGTTCATCCCGAAAGCGGACACGTGGCCGTCGCCTGCGCGCGCTTGGGATCGCTGGTCAAGGTATGTGGTACAATTAATGAATTGAACGATCTCCTGTGCCTTTCTTCCCGATTGCGTATGTTTTTGCCCTCAACTGGTTATGACAGAATCAGCAATTATAGCCTAGATTGCTCTAATAATCTAGACTCAATCCGCGTGTGATTTTAGCGGAAATTTACAACTTCTGCAGGTTATACGCACCATTTTGGTCCTTCGAGCCGGATATATTAATTTTGGGCCTTTTTACGGTCTATTTTTAAGTCCTAAAAGTCTGATTTTGAGCAAAAAACTTAGGAATTTTCAATGTTAGTTGCATATCATCACACAACTCTCAACTCTATTGCTTTAGTCATAAGGTTCAAACTGCCTTGCGTTTGCAATAGGTCAACCGTCAAATTAATTCTTAATTTAAATCTTTAAGTTCAGTATTTAAAGCTCCGAAGAATACATTTAATTGAATATCAACGTTGATTCATATCGCTAAATACGTTTATTTAATAAATCTGTTAGCTTTCGGCGTAATTACATATTTTTTGTTCGGTTGTAAAAATTGTGGGTAGTGGGTATAAACCGTAGTACGTTGACTGTGGAATGTTCCAGTTCTGAACTTTGTTCGCGTACCCACGGTTATATTTAGTAACGCATTCGAAACTTTTACATATGTTAGTACTAATCGAAATTGCTAAATGAATAACATTGATTGTTATTGTATGATACACTTGTATAGGTTCGTTTAGGTTGACGCCTGTTATATTCGTATTGCACGAGCAGGTATGCTGTATATAGCGAGACTCAACCGCATATGATTAATTATTGCAATTAACCATATTAACACCGCGTCGCTTGTTATTTTGTTTTGTAAGGTAACTAGATTTTTTGACAGGAACCTTCAGGTAAAATAACAGATGTGTATAACCTTTACGCGTTAATTTTCCTCAATGGAAACAGCCGTATAATTATACATATCACACCCGCACCTCACGTTTGTAAACGTAGTATATACTTACTAGATAACTTATTTCAAACAGTCATCTACGCGTCTACTCGTGAGGAAATTTACTGTTTCTTACGAAGTTATTTCGTTAAGAATACACTCGCATCGCTTACGAAAATAAGTTTATACTTTTTTCTAAGTTCAACACTTAACTTATTGTTAGTTAAGAATCTGTACCTTCATATTACTTGTATTGAGTAAGTTAATCTCATTTAAGTGGAAGTTAGTGCAGACAAGTTAATCGCGTCGCATCCGACATAAATGTTATTATCGGGTTGTAGGTATATCTGAGCTGATCATAAATATAGTATAGATGGGTACGTTCATAAGAGATTTGGCGTGCTTACTATTTTAATTTATATTAGGTTTTGTTACGTGCACTCGGTTAATGCGTTGGTAGTCTATATTTGTTTACCTTTCAATTTAATATTGTTAGGGTTTCGCGTGTACGGAAAGTTCGTTCCGTACTATTATCTTAAGTTATAATAAGTATCTTTAATTGAGTTATCGGTTTCATTTGCCCCTAACCTCACTCACCGGGGTTCCGTAGAAAATAAAGGTTGGTTTAATATTATTATTTTGTGTCATATTTAACTTCTGTTCACAATGAGTGACAAGGTTAAACTTAGATTATTGGAAAGTAAACGTGACGCATATTTTGCGCGGGTTCAAAGGATTTTGGATTCAACTAAATCTTTAACTACCGAAAGATTACGCAATGCTTTCGTCGCTCAGGCAGAACAAATTGATGGATTGCGTAGTGAATTCAATGGACTAATGGACGAGATAAATATGCTCAATTTGACATTGGATCCAACCTGTGAAGTAAGCTATGGCGCATTGCATTCATTTGATGAGTTGGTCGGCGAAATAAAGTTTAGTTTATCTTCATTAACTAAATCAAGGGATTTCCAGAAACCTAGCCCGTCAGCGAGCCCTAATACTCACCATATACAGGTTCCTAAAATCGAATTGCCTACCTTTGACGGTGATATTCAGAGCTTTCCGTTCTTCTATGAGACTTTCAAACGTATTATACATACAAACGCAGATTTAGCAGATTCTGATCGCATTCATTATCTGGTAAGTTGTTTAAAAGGAAAGGCTAGGAATGTGGCTGAAGGTATTGTACCTTCTGGCGATAATTACCTTGTTGTTTGGGAGGCGCTTATCGCCAAGTACCTAGACACTCGCGCGCTCGCTACTAATTATCTAAATCAGCTGTTCTCATTGAAATCGTTCGGATCGACACCCGCTAATATTGAAAAGGGTTTCGATAAATTAACTTCAACGGTTGCGGGACTCAAACAATTGAAAATAAATAACTTAGATGATTTTATATTTATTCATTGGGGTCTTAGGTTAATAGACTCTGATATCGCAAAACATTTTGAAATGTCGCTTCGTAATCAACAAGAGTTAGATTATGATTATTTCGTAAAGTTTGTTCGTGAACAAGTAAAAATCTTGTACCGCACCTCTCCTGCGGCTAGTAAGTCCGCCCCCGCAGGTAGCCCCCGCGCCTCATCTAAGGAATCGCAGGTGTTTGTGGCTACTGAATCTAAATGTTCGCTTTGTCATTCCACGCATAAAAACTTGTTTATGTGCAAAGCGTTTCAAAAGTTGAGTGTTGATAATAGATTTAAGTTTATAAAAGACAATAACAGATGTGGTAATTGCCTAAGTAGCCAACATACTGTCTCTAAGTGCCTATCGAAGTCAACATGTAGGAAATGCAACGGTAAGCATCATTCCTTATTACATTTCGAGAAATCGACGCAAGCCCCTGCGCCGACGCCCGCTAGCGCCCCCACCTCCACTTCTGCGGCCGATCCAGCTGCTTCCGATCGTGTGGCATTGTGTACGCATTCTTCTGCTCAAGTCCAGGCCACACGTAGTACGGAGGTGCTGGCTACTGCCAAGGTGTTGGTGGCGGGTAGGAAGGGTAAGGCCGTGGTAGTCAGATGTCTCTTGGACCCTGGGTCGCAAAAGAATTATATGACATCGCGTTGCTGCCGTATGCTCGGTCTAACTATACATACGGACTCGATAACTACCGTTCGTGGTATTGGTGGCACGTCGCAGCCCGTTCGCGGCTCGGTGAATATTACTTTCAGCTCACGGTTTTGCTCACAGCCTAGGTATGAAATAGACGCTTTAGTTTTAGATCAAATAACCGGACAGCTTCCACTGGGTGCTATAGATACGTCCGTATTAAATCATATTGATCCTAAACTACTCGCGGATGACAGCTGGGGAGTGCCAGGTAATATTGATTTGTTACTTGGGGTCAAGCTATTCGCTAAGTTATTGCGACCTGGTCCCGTGACCAGCGTACCCGGTTGTCCCGACGCATTGGAGACTGTGCTCGGCTACATACTTCTAGGAGAAGCACCTATCATCGAACCTCCAACTGACACTCTGTCTTTCTTTGCGAGTTCTGTCGACAACTTCGATCTTCGTAAGTTTTGGGAGATTGAAGATGTTACTGCTTCATCCATTGGGAGTGTGGATGATAAACATTGTGAAGAGTTTTATTGTAGCACAATTACCCGCGCTCCAAATGGCAAGTATGTTGCAGCTTTACCACTGAAAACAGAAGCGTCAGCATTAGGAAATTCTTTTAATATGGCTCGCAAGAGATTCTATAGTCTTGAACGTAAACTTAAATCACTTCCTAACGTCAAACTTCTTTATGATGACGTCATACGGGATTATCTAAAAAATAATTATATTTCTTTGGTGCAGAATATCGTACCTGAATGTACGTTGCCCAAACAAAATTGTAAGGAGCGAGAAATGGAATACTATATTCCTCACCATGCTGTCATTCGAGAGGATAAGGTGACCACCAAATTGCGTGTGGTCCTAGATGCCAGTGCATGTACAGATAACGGGACCTCGCTCAATGATATCCTGTACGCAGGTCCAGTCCTTCAGGCTGACCTTTTCAACATTTTATTAAATTTTAGGCTTTTCTGTGTCGCTGTTTCCGCAGATGTCAAATCTATGTACCTACGTATAGGTATACGCTCACAAGATCGTTCACTACAACGTATCTTATATCGGTTTAACGAGGAAGAAGAACTTCAAGTTTATCAGTTTTCAGTGCTTCCCTTTGGTTTAAAGTGTAGTCCTTTTATAGCGATTCGCACTATCCAACAGTTATGTCAGGATGAAGGAACAGAGTTACCTCTCGCCAGGGACATTTTGCAGCGAGATATTTATATGGATGACATAGTTAGTTCTATACCTAGCAGTGCGCTAGCTATAGACTCGGCTCGTGAATTAATAAAAATATTCTCTCTCGGTGATTTTCAATTGACGAAGTGGTCTAGCAACAGTGTCGATGTTCTTCGGACTATTCCAGAGTCATTACGACTTTCACAGAGCGTGGACCTAAGTAAAAATCCGACCCAGAAAATACTGGGACTTCATTGGTTCCCTGACGAGGATTGTTTCGTATTCCAGGTTAACCCTGATGTTCGCACTTGCACTAAACGGAATATTCTTTCTTCCATCGCACGTCTTTTCGACGTTTTGGGCCTTGTTGCACCGATAATCTTATATGCCAAGCTTCTTATCAAAGAGCTTTGGCTTGTCAAACTTGGATGGGATGACGTCCCACCACCTCGCATTGTTCGTCTGTGGGAACAGTTTCAATCTGAACTGCCAATCATCTCTGAATTGAGATTTTTGCGACATGTCGGCGTCGTAGAACGCTGTAGACTCTCACTCGTCGGTTTTGCCGACGCTAGTGAGAAGGCTTACGGTGGTTCGGTTTATGCCCACGTTGTCAGACCTGACGGTAGTGTCGTGGTCTCGCTGGTGTGTGCGAAATCTAAAGTCGCGCCACTGAAAGTAGTTTCGCTAGCTCGTCTCGAGTTATGCGCCGCACTCCTCTTATCAACTGTGATAAAGCGAGTATATAATCTTTTCGCAGCTCGACACGCCATTGAGGTAGTCGTAGCTTTTTCGGATTCAACGGTAACTTTGAGTTGGATTCATTCCGCACCGCATCGATGGCACACCTTCGTAGCCAATCGTATCGCTAAGATTCATGAGAATCTCTCGGCAGCTCACTTCTTCCATGTGAAGGGGTCTGAAAATCCCAGTGATTGCCTCTCTCGTGGTTTAACGCCTGCCCAATTAGTTCATCATCCGTTGTGGCTAAATGGGCCGTCGTGGCTTAAACTTCCCCGCGCTGAATGGCCAATAAAACCATTCGTTTCAGGCGAGTCGCAAGAGCTTCCTGAAATGAAGCCCGTGGCTTTACCTGTTCTCTCGCACGAATGCTCTGACAGAAGTCCTCCTTCTGACAACATTTTGTACGTTCGCTCTACCAGGTTCTCGTCCTGGTCTAAATATTTAAAAACGATTTGTTTAGTTTATAAGTTTATTACGGCTCCCTAGAGGGCCCGTTACCGCGTCTGACTTAGAGTTCGCTGAATCTATGGTGTGGCGATCGGTGCAGAAGATTTACTTTGAATCTGATCTCGATCGTTTAGCCCGCAATGAGTTGTGCTCTAAGCCAGTACAACGGTTAAGTCCCTTCCTTCACGAAGGACTTATCCACGTTGGAGGTCGCCTAGCAAACTCTGAGCTAGATTTTGACTCTCGTCATCAGATCCTCCTTCCGCGTCTAGATCACATAGTGGAACTTTTAGTTTCCCACTACCATGTGACAAATTTCCACACAGGACCAACCTTGCTCGTATCTCTCTTACGACAAAAGTATTGGATCCTGTCCGCGCGACGTATTGCACGTCACATTACCTTTAAATGCAATATTTGCTTTCGCGCAAAGCCGCGACCTATCTTTCCTATAATGGCAGATTTGCCACGTTTTCGCGTTGAGTCGGCTCCTAAGGCTTTCTCTCATACAGGTTGTGACTACGCGGGACCCTACTTGGTCACGTCGGTGCGTGCTAGAGGCCAAAGGGCCAGGAAAGCGTACATCTGCCTTTTTACATGCTTGACTTCTCGCGCTCTGCATCTTGAGATTGCCTCAGATCTTAGCACTGCGAGCTTTCTGTCTGCGTTGAAACGCTTCCTGGCGCGTAGAGGTCCGGTTCAGTGTCTGTACACGGATAATGCTACCAATTTTATTGGAGCCAAATCCTATCTCCGAGATCTCTACAAATTCTTGGCTAAAGAGTATCACCCCTTGTGGGAAAGAGAACTTGCAGAGCATCGAATCACACTCAAAAACATCCCCTGTAGAGCTCCACATTTTGGTGGTTGTTGGGAAAGTGAAGTGAAGAGTGTCAAAACGCATCTCTGCAAAGTCATCGGTCAGCAAATTCTTAGCTTTGACGAGTTTAACACTATGCTAACTCAAGTAGAAGCTTTACTAAATTCGAGGCCTCTGTATGCGATCAGTTCGGATCCGTCAGAGCCTACCTCATTATCACCGGCGCACTTCTTGCATACGAAACCTCTTTTATTTCTGCCCGCTCGCGAAGTCAATGAAACGCGGTTACATCTTATTTCGCGATATGAATTGACTGATCAGATGGTTCAATCTTTTTGGAAGCGGTGGCGCCAAGAGTACTTGCACACCCTACAATCCAAACAAAAATGGAACACTCCTGCCAATCCAATACGGGTCGGTATGGTTGTCGTCTCCATGCAGGACAATGTGATGCCTCTGCATTGGCCGTTAGGAGTAATACACGAAATATTTCCAGATAAAAACGGAGTTTGTAGAGTCGCTTCTGTCAAGACTCAAGACGGGATCCTTCGGAGTCGCCCGGTAGTAAAGTTGTGCCCCTTGCCAACGCAATAAGTTTAGTTACCTTAATATTAATTCTTACCATGCACCAATGTGCTGTATTAGATTTAGTCACCGCGTAGAAGAGTTAGTTAAGTATTCTTATTTCTTATATAGAGTCGCAACTCGAGAGTTCTTATAGCTTTGGTAGAGTTGTGATGATATGCAATTTTATTTACTTCTCCTTTGTGTTTCGAAAGTAGGAACTTTCAAGCCGGGGAAAATGGTTACGCTTCGTAACTTATAGTTTTTTTTATTTTTTATTATTATTTTTCTACATCACCTAATGGCGATTGAAAGGCATTGGTTTACTGTTCTAGTTTCTTTAATCTGTGCCATATATCGTTGATTCGGTGATTTCTTCGTGCCCTGCAGCGCGCGCGCCATGCCGCGCCGCGCCATCATAGGCAGTCTCGCTCTAACCTTGGGATCGTGTGGATGCGAATTCTATGTGTGTCGCTAATTAGTCCCATCGCGCCCTGAAACCCCTGAACTGAACCTATATGAACTGTTATCAGCCTACCCCAGACCTATGTTAGTGTGTTGTGTACTGCTGGCCAGCTTAGTGTATCCAGAAAAGACCTGTGAGCTGTTCATCCCGAAAGCGGACACGTGGCCGTCGCCTGCGCGCGCTTGGGATCGCTGGTCAAGGTATGTGGTACAATTAATGAATTGAACGATCTCCTGTGCCTTTCTTCCCGATTGCGTATGTTTTTGCCCTCAACTGGTTATGACAGAATCAGCAATTATAGCCTAGATTGCTCTAATAATCTAGACTCAATCCGCGTGTGATTTTAGCGGAAATTTACAACTTCTGCAGGTTATACGCACCAGTTAGGTCAGTTCGTTTCGGTCAACAAAACCTTTTGATTGCTGTTTGAACAGAGATTACTAACTAGCCGGCTTGTAAATTTGCACAAAGTGGTTTTTACTAATGACTTTCGCTCGAGACTCTATCCGCATGTAAGTAGGCTGAGTTTTTCCGTCTAACTTTCGGATCTTTTTCTAAAAGTCGTTTACTTTGATTCTATAATTTTTCACGCAGTTGGTGAAACAATAAAATAGATGACGATGTGCTAGGATCTTACAACTCGGCCAGTTCATTTGAGAAAATCTATAATCAGTAATTGATCAATTTAAAAGCAGTTCCTCAAAGCTGTTTGATAAGAACTAGCCTGACAAGCCGGCTCTTGGCACAATTTGCGAACGGATGTTGAACTCTACTTAGAACGTCAACACTCGCTAATAAGCCACAATATAACGGAGAAAACTAGGTATAATATGTGTGCTAGCCGAACAATTTGCTTTTTATGCATAGGACAAGTTAATTAAGGTTAATATCACTTGTGTCGCAGTGTCAATGAGTGTGGCGAACATTTGCAGCGGAGCAAGTTGCCGGAGGCTGCGCGGGCGCAGGTCATTGTACCGCTCGCCCGAGGAGGCTGCACTCGCCCCTTACCCCCCTCCCACCATGACACCCGCGAACCCGCATCCTTTATATAACTCATACAAATAACAAGGACAAAGACTATTCCATTGGAGAAATAAGAGGACCACTAATTTTTTTTTAAACTCTGATGGTATCAAGATAGAAACATGACATCACGGTTATCATTTCTAAGAACATGTTCGGCATAATTTTAAATATTATGGGAAAAAAACCCGTCCTAAGATACATACATAAAACAAGATGATGTTGTAACTTTCCATAATTACAAGAACATTTATTTTAATTGTGTTCAAGATACATCATTGGAAATCTTAAAACATTTTGTTATCCTGTTCTTGTAAGTTCACTATGGTTACCTCGGCACAAATATGTCATTTTGCGTTTTCAACATAATCATTTGACCATTGCTTCTCATCAACTGCTTGATGACCGAAAGTTGGTGAACGTCCAAAATGGGAACAAGCCCCACCAAAAGCTTGGTAACCTGAAAATCCATCAGCCAAAAGATTTCACTATAGTTAGCTCGGTACAGCTAAGCTATCCTGCGTTTTCCAATATCACAATCTTTAGCTCATTGAGCCTCATCAACTGCTCTGATGACCTTAAGTTGGTGAAGTACCAAGATACGGAAACCAGTCACTAAAACTTTGACAACCTGCAAATAGAAGAGTCAACAGATTATAAGGCGTCTTAGAACACTAATGTGAACTTACGTTCCAATTACTACACTGTCAATTTGGCCTTTCGTTTCAACCGAATCTATATTTGAACCTATGAGCTATGGAAACAGTTCAATCAACCTCATTGAGTAGGTACACATTTAAAAAAAATACCTGTTTATGCTTGGTTATGACTTTGACGCGCAAAATAGAATACAATTTGACCTTTACTATGCTGTATTGTTGTATGATAATGTCAAGGGAAATACCGGAGATCGTTTCTTAATGCCCTTAGCTGAGGATGCGATTTGTGAAATCAGTTTTGCTCAATTTGTATGGTTAGACGTTAAACTGTTTATAATTTTGTGTGATTAATTGAAGACTAACCATGGTCAAACACAGGCAGTTCGTTGTTACGTAACTTACATTTACGGATACGGATTAATACACACATAGTACATAAATTCGTGCGCCTTGTTCCCATGGGGGTAGACAGAAACTATAGAACGCCTCCTGCTCCAACAACAACATCATCTAAGTATTTCTGGACTACCTTGGCTCATAGAGATCTGCCTAGCCTTTTCCCAACTATGTTGGGGTCGGCTTCCAGTCTAACCGGATGCAGTTGAATACCAGTATTTTACATGGAGCGCCTGCCTATCTGACCTATCACAACTTAGTTAATACTGATACTGTCAGACTTTTTGGGCCACTGACTAAAAAAAGATGGACAAATGACAGCCGGGACCAACAGCTTAACGTGCTTTCCGAAGCACGGAGGAAACTCTGTATGCGTCGGTTGCTGTTATTGTTTAGCCACGAGCTCCTAAAACATACATGTCATGCACTGCGTTTGTAAATACTCGTAGAACCTTAAAATGTGAGTAACATTTCACTTGTGCACTACGTCACGTTATGTGCGTTTCATGTGGGACTTGCCCGTGGAAGAGATGGAACACCACTCCTGACTCCATGCGGCCGAAAGTCTTATACAGGCTCCGCATTCGCGCCGCGAACAACTGTTAAATTCGCGCCCGTAGTTTTGCCGCGAAATTTTCGTGAAAAACATGTCCCTCCCTCCACATTCCCAATCGCTCAGATTTATTAGTAAGTATGGCGCTATGCGTGTATTTAAAGAATCTTTCACCTTTTTTTATAAGTCTAGTAACTATACATTAAGCAGCAAGCCAGCAACAAGCAAGCTTGCAGCAAGTCTTGAGGTTGGACTTTCAATGAACAGATCCAAGACCCAAATTATAACCAACAGCACGAAACGAGGGGTCGCGGTAGACATACATACATAATACATGGCAATACTTCGACGAGTATACCTATTTGGGCCAGATAGTGTCGTTCAAAAACAGGCAAGACAAAGAAGTCGAAAGACGAGTCCAAAATCTTTGGAAGACCTTCTGGGCCCTTAAGGAACATATGAAGGGAAGCCTACCACTAACACTTATAAGAAAACTCGTCAACATGTGCATCTTGCCCGTCCTAACCTACGGTGCACAAAGTTGGTCACTTACTGAGCAACAGAAGTCCAAACTCAAGATTTGAAGGAAAAAAAAATGATTTTTTGAACATAAGCTGCTGATCTGAGATTCTGAGCTTATAGTGAGCTTACCATTTATGTTATCTCAATGCTGTGTAACGCTGTTGTTTCAAATTCACAAAGTGATATAGCCGATATAGGCTACAGAGGTTCTCAAACAGTTTTTTCTGGTAGACCACTTTAAATTTGTTTTGGTGTCGGTATGTGTTGCATTTTCTTTCAAGCCCGTGAACTAAAAAAGAAAAGCAAGACATTTGCAATATAATTTTTTCGCACTATCTGTTAGGATTGCATGAGGACCGTTGTTACCAAGATATTTTTTTGAAAATTTTAATCTTATAGCTTCGGAATGTTTTTTTTTTATGACTTAACACGATCATTTTCACCGAAATACTACCTGTCATCACCGGAACATTTGATCTTTATTACTTTTTCTAGTAACTAGCTTAATATCCGGCTACATTGATCATACTAAGCCAACATTTTTGTTCTTTGGCATCGAACCCAGGTAAAATTTCGTGGACCCCCACTTACAACTTGTGAACCCCCACCTTTTCTTCAAGCTAATGTAGACCCCCGATGGGTCTCCCGTAGACCCTTGGGAGTCCACCTGGCCCACTTTGGGAATCACTGGGCTAAACTTATGTGGATATACTTAAATTGATATAAAACAAGATCATTCATCAGCCTTTGTGCAGCTGTCTTTGGACTGAAATGTTGATGACAAAAATTCCTAATTTGTTAATTTAAACTTTGTTAGAACAAACTGGTTTTATTTTTAGCACGCTTACTCACCATTAGAATAATTAATTATTTAACAGTCTCAGAAGTTAAAGTATGCAATTACACCAAACGATGTTAACTTCTGTTTTTGGAATAAATAACTAAGTATTCAAGACACATAAGGAGCACATTTCACATAGTTGGTCAAAAAATGGCAATGATCAGAAACTTGACCATGCTCGCATTCTAATCCAGAGACATTTATGGAGAATTATTCTAACTTACTTATAAATATTCATGTAACCAGGTATATAGATTAGCTGTACGTAAATATAATGGTTATGGTACAAGATGGTACAAGTTGGTACCAGTGGCGAAGGGTCCATACAACTCGATGCCAACCAGATTCCCTTTGGAAAATGGCACAGTCAGTATAGGCATGAGGACAGTGTCAAAAAATTGCAAATCTATTTAGTCCGTCAATTAGAGTATTAGAAAATAAATATACACGTATTGTTTGGGTCTCGTGATGAAAAATGTGCATCAATTGCGGTTTACGTAACGACAGGAAAAATACAGGTCAAATAATTTTTTGTTATCTAAATGACGGACTACTTAATTCGATTTTTTTGTTGTTTACCCTATTCTGTAGACAAGTATAATCACATTAATCGCATTAAAGAAATATACTCCGTCTTACCTCATAAAAAATTGACCCTTCGCTACTGGTCGGTACTAAGGTTCATAAACGTTCTCGTAGTTAGCTAGATGAAGGTAGAGGAGTAACTCAGTGACTGCCTCGCCTCGTTAGTTGAGTTTAGCTGTTGGTCGCAAGCGCGAAAGCTAAGCATGAGGTCCTGGCTTCGTTTCGCAGGTCAGGCCAAGTGCAACAGCCACGGAATACGGGTGTGGCCAGATTGACGGTAATAGGCTGGCTCTATTGCATATGAATGTACTATAGGTAGATCTCTGCCTAACTCTACGGCAATAACAGGTTAGATGTTATGTTAAGAGTTATGAATTCCTCATATAATTACTCGTGTTCATTTTTAAATGCTTTGAGAATTAAAACATTGCATATTTTTAAAGTAACTTAACTGCAGGCTTCGTGTTAAATAACTTTGACGCACATAACGAGTAACGTTCTAAATCAAAACAATTATACACGCTTTTCATATGTTTACCTATTAATACAGTCTTATCGCTTATGACTGTATGCATACTTAGATCTACAGTTATTTTGATTTAATACTAGTTTGTGCCCGCGGCTTCGCGCGCGTTAATTTAGAATCTGACAAACTCTTAACACACTACTAAACTTTCTATATACTGCTCTGTCAAAAAAGTAACGGGAAAATATCAATAATGCACAAAATGTTTGTTATTCATCAGAATTTATTTTATCACCTTCAAAGTACGCTCCTTCAGAAACGATACACTTACTACGCCAACGAATAATCCAATCATGAAAACATTTTTTAAACACTGATTCCGGAATTGAGTTCAGTTCTCACCGCGAATTCTCCTTTATGTCTTCTACCGATTGAATACGGGTGCCACGAAGTGGTAATTTGAGTTTAGGAACAAGAAAGAAGTCGGCTGGAGCCATATGTGAATATGGTGGTTGCTCGATGGTATTTGTTGAGTGTTTGGTCAAAAATTTGTTCGCAATGATGGCCTTGTGCGAAGGCGCATTATCGTGGTGCAAAATACAAGAATTTTCTCTCCACAAATCTGACCTTTTTCGTCGAATTTGCTTTCTTAAATGCCGCGTAACGCTCAAATAATATTCTTTATTTACCGTTTGATCTTCCAGGAAGATTTCCGAATTTTCTGCACAGCACCGCGATAGTCAAAGAAAACAGTCAACATGACTTCGACTTTTCATCGACTTTGGCGTGCTTTGTTCGGTTTCGGTTCAGTTGAAAGGCACCACTCCGAAACTTGTTGACTAGTTTGCCTATCAAACTTGTAAACCCACGTCTCATCACCAGTAACAATGCGTTTCATGAATGTTGGGTCGGAATATGCTCGTTCTAGCATGTCCTCAGGGACTCTCATGCAATTGAGTTTTTGGAGAAAATTCAGGTCATTTGGGACTAGCAGAGCGGTAAAGTGTTTCATACCCAAATGATTAGTTAAAATGGTACGGATCGACCTTTGAGCTACAGAAAGTTCGGCCCTTTACGTTGAATGAGGATTTTCAGTCACTATTTCCTTCACTTTTGCGATGTTAACTTCAGATGCAGACGTTGATGGCCTACCAGAGCGAGGCAAATCTGCCATCACATCTCGACCGCTTTTGAACGCTTTTTACCACTCATAAGCACGTGTTTTTGATAAAGTCGATGCCTGCTGTAACATTTTCAGTGACTCCGAACACGAAATTTCATTGGTGATTCAAAATTTAAAACAAACTCTTTGTTCGATGTTTTTGTCCATAATTAAATTCGATATACACACTAGATATGATATAACTAAAAACAGCACTCTCATCATCATCATCTGCCTAGCCTTTTCCCAACTATGTTGGGGTCGGCTTCCAATCTAACCGGATGCAGCTGAATACCAGTATATTACATGGAGCGACTGCCTATCTGACCTCCACAATCCGGTTAATGCTGGGAAATACGATGCCACTTGGTAAGACTGGTGTCAGACTTTTTGGGCCACTGAGTACCTGACAGCACTGTAGGTATTTAATATAAATAACAGATGCAACTCAAAATCCGCGCCAAAATGGAAAACAGTTGTGCCAATCTTACAACAACGAAAAAAAACAAACATTTGTATTTGGAACCATACACTAATCATCCATTCCCGACACTTTTTTGACTAAATGTATTTCAATCATGATTTGAAAGATTCTTGGTGCCGTCTAATATCATAAGAATGTTATTTTGGTTTTTCTCGGGAATAGTACATTTTTACGGGATGAAAGATACAGGTTATGTCCGTTTGTATCCGTACCTGACAACGTATATGCAAAATTTCAAGATGATCGGTTCAGTGAGGCGTGAAAAGGTTACAAATAAACTTACTTTCGTAAGTTGAACCTTTTGAACCTTCAAGATCCAGAGTTCTTGAAAAAACTCTTTCAACTTGTTCACGTTTCTATATTGTCGAGTATTCCGAAGGTTTCGTTTTCTCTATAATTTGTTATCTGTTTCGTTTACACATTATCATTGTTTTTCTTATTATACACAATTCTTCTTTTCCTTAGGCAGGAATTAAATATTATAAAAGATCATCTAAATCAATATCAAGTCGGAGTAGCAGGAATTCGAGAGCAGAATTTGTGAAAATTAAACATAAACTCGTTTGGCTCTGCGATCGGATTGGCAATTCAACATTCAAACTAATTAATAACAATTCCGCTTAATGCTGGGGCATTAGGCAGTAACATAATGGTCAGTTATGTTTATTTATTTGAATATTATGAGCGGGCAGTATTCTCCAACGGTACACTGACATACATAAACTGTTAGAATTATTTAAATGCCCAATGCAGGCTGGCTTACTTTATTTTAAGTTTTTTAATTCGCGCGAATGTTATAATGTTACTTTCTTATGCTGCTATGAGGGTGGTCCTTGAAAACTCTCACTTTATATGAGATAGAAAAATAATGATGTACCTGAGCAAGAAGAACAAGCAAGAAGTTTTCGCTTTTAAACATTTAGGTAAGGCGAAATAGTGATCATAAAGCAAAAAAACACAAGAAAATAACTTAGAACAACTTTGACAGGTACATAATTAAGTTATTCTGAAGCCTTTGTATCAATCGAAACAGTCGTGGCTACTTTGAATAGAACTGCGGTAGTAATGTAGGTGCGATACGATGCTGTCGTGATTTGTCGTGTCTTTGCGACGAGACATTCATCACGAGTTGGCAAATGACTAATTGTTGGTCCCTAAGGTCAAAAACAAATTGTTATGCTTACCTTAAAGTTCTGAAGACATTTTGAACAGTTTTTAAAACAGTTTTTGATGATGGATGATGATATAAATCATATCATTATCCATCATTATGTGTGGTTTATTCTGTAAGATGAAAGTTATTATTTTTAAGTTATTATTAGTTTATAGCTTAATCGAAATTACATTTCTAGGCCTGACACTGTTTGTGCCAGCAGCACCACCAACTATGTTGGTTAATGATAAAAGCGTGCATTAGTGGCAGCAGGTTGACGGCAAATCGTATTAACGTCACCTGGATCTAAAATAAGGCGATTCATTAATGTTGGACCACCGACTTCGATTGGGAGAAAATAGTGGTGATATAATTATTACTGTGTGCTACAGCGTGATTAATAATTAGGAACTTCGAAAGAGAAGGAACTTTGTGAGTAGAAACTGTTTGCCTGCGACTTGACTAGGCGAAGGCGTATGTATTTGTCCCCATATATGACTTCCAGTTCGCTCGATCCAGGCCTAATGTTGGACATAGAGGCCTGTTTTGGTTCGAGAAAATCATCTTCATGATTTTTGTTTCTTATAATTCCCAGGACAACGATGTACGCGACATCAACAGCGTCGACGACGACGTCGGGGTCAGGCCACGCGGCTGCTGCGCCGGGCGACAGACGCGTGCGCGCCGTTCGCCTGGTGCGCCCGCGCAGAGCTGCGCCCGCATTCGGCTTTGCTCTCAGAGGCGGAAGGGAGTACGCCACCGGCTTTTTCATATCCAAAGTCGACTTCAATTCTGAGGCTCACGTTCAGGGATTGAAGGTTAGTTGGATTTGTGCGTTCTATTTTATATGCTACTTGGCTTGATAACGTGGTTGCAGCTGTGAATGCTGACCTGAGTGACCTTGGTTTTGGGTTCGATTCTCAATTCGGGCAAAGTGTTTTGGGTTTTTTCGTGAGGGACTTTCCAACACCGTTTACAATAACTGTTGAAATGTGGTTGGTTATACTAAAAATCTCGTTTTCGGGCAGTTTACAAATACTGGTGAGAACTGAGGCAATTATGTTATGAATGTTATGATATTTTAATCTGATACTGAGGGAAATAAACAGGGCGTATACAACCTCAACACGAAGCTGTCAACAAAGCATTCTGCACATAAAACTTTAAAGTTACTTTACGCAAAAAATCTTGCTGGGAAACGACTTTTTTTTGGGGTGAAAAGTCATGTTTTGTAGACCTCAATGTCACGCAGTTAAAACATTGTGCTGATGGCTGGATTGAATACTACAGGGGTCACAGAGGTGTTTAAAGTAAAAAAGGTGTTTAAAAATAAACTTGTCAAAAAGTTGATGGATCTTTGACCCCCAATATTTCCGTAACTGCAACGACGACGGGTAGAACAAGCGCCTTTTGGATTCGTTAAGAGGTTTTTTTACACCCTTTATATCAATTGTAATTTAAGACACAACGAGATAATACATTATTCAAGATGACAGTTCTGGATCATAACATCGGTCTGGAAAAGCAATGCTACAAGAACATGATTATTCCATCTTCCTGAGAGTAATCGAAGTATTTTATAGTCATCGTGAATAATGCTTCACATTGGATGTGTGCAACTGCGTCGGTTTATAGTTCAGGCTCGACGTGAAAAGTGGCGTAACCTATGGGAGCTATTCTCAGGGCGCACGTTCGGTATTTATTGTTATTATGGTGCAGTTGTAAAACATGCAAATTGTTATGTAAACTGCAATTAGTCTGAAGAATTATAGAAACTCTTGCAATTTCGCAAAACTTGATTCTATTTAATTATATGAGTTAGTTTAACCAAAGAACCATCACTCAGAGGTGGCGAAGCGATTTGGTTATGCAACATCAATAATTATTTAGTTATGGCATTTGCTGGGAGTACCACCATAATAAAGCTTGTTATCCGCCAAATAACCGAATAACCGTGGTTACGTGGAATGCCACAATGATCAATACATGGAAACATTGTGTCAGAGAGTTCTTGTACCATTATAAGTTCTTTGTCTATTAGGCAATATATTATTTCATTGTTTCGTGTGTTCCTTTCGTTCTTACATGAGCAAAGGGAAGATTTAATCTCTATTGACAGTTTTTGTCGCTGTTACCTATTACACGTTCCCACGGTCCCTGGTGTAGTGGTGTCCTAGGGGCTGGGCGCGTGCGAACAACTCTGCTCACAATTAAGGCAGCAAGCTGCTTGCTTCTGTGCAATTACCCACAACCGAGGCTGAACTACTGTCGCAACACGCATTCTATTCTTTCGGAGCGCTCACGTAACCACTGTTGGTATCTTTGGCCACAATTTAATCTCATGCGTGAGTCCATTTGCCATGATGATCACCTCGTTGTCTCGAACATGTGGGTCAACCACTTCATTGCTTTGTTGTCGTGAGGCGCACTTGATTCGTTGGTCAACAGGTGATGCAGCAAATTACATGGCGCTGTATTGTGCCGGCTTGAAGATATCATTATGCTTGATGGATTTGAAAGCTCTCGTGATATTTTAATAATTCTGTTATGCTTTTTGAATATCTGCTTTGTTTCAGACTTAGATATAAGGTACTTGACTTTATGGGTCTCTATAGATCTTTGGCAAAACATTGATTAACGCTTATTAATAAGCAATTACAAAGGTTGGTAGCCACAATATCATTATTAATGATTTGGTTTAGGCAATCTATGTAAATACCTAATACAAGGTGGGCTACGGAAATCAGATAGACAACAGCTGCAGTGTTGTTGAGTGAATAATTCAGTTGAATTTATGAAGATAATATTGAGAAATGAATACAGTGGATAATTCTCATTGTATAGAACCTCTACAATTCAGCTTCGATATTCCGAAGATCGGTACATAGTTTGAAAATATAGCTAGATGCACATACATAATCAATCTCCGCTATAATATCTCAAAGGACCATTATTTTTTCTAAACTAGAACTAGAATAGTACAATATTTACACTTGTACTACATTTTGATATAAGTGGGAAACTTTTTTATTGCATTCGAGGCGGAATTCATACCCCCGGGCCCGCAGGCCAAGGCTGTTATAGGGCCGTCAACTGCTGTCTACCAAATGCCCAAGTGCATCAAACGAAGTTCTTCAATATACTTTCGAAAAATACAATAATAGAACCAAAAGTATTTTTGTCATGAATTAATAGGAAACTATGATTTGCAGATTTGCGTTTTTTCCGCGCTTTGCTTTCGAAAGAACAAAGTATGAAGCCGCTAAACCGCTTACTATGAAAAATTAAAATATTTTTGTAGAACACAAGTTTGTATTATTTTTTTCTTTAAAGTATTTATTTAAAATAATCATGTTTATTAATGATATTCTATTTATAATCACAATTTAAATAATCAGAAAATATTTACGCCGTAAAGACGCATAATTATGTGTTTGCCAAGATTTAAAAAAACAATAACCGCCGATCCAATTTGGACTTACTTTATGTATAGTGTATAGTATAATATCTGTGGGCTATTTTCATACACTTAGTGTTTACTTGAGATAAAAAAAAAACACGTTTGTGAAATACATTGCATGTTGAACCTAATCGTAGTGCAAAAAAAGCAAGTGTTCGAAGAAATTAATTTTTTTTAACGTAGGTGGCTGCTTATATTGATGTTATAAACATCTGAAGTTTTCAATAGGGTGTGCTTTTGTTATCAAAACTCACGTTTTCAGCGAAACCCAGAAAAAATTTAGTCGAACTTATTCTTATACCTAAGTGGAATTACTATGGAAAATAGGAGAAAATTTGCATAACAGGATCCATAAACATAACATAGCAATTTATTACGCAATGCTCATCATAACACTATACAATTTATTGCCTACAATTTGATACAAAATTAGCATAAATTAAATATTCTCTCAAGTAATTACTCATTAGGTAACACTGTCGACATTAATTTAGCCGGTTCCAGATGTAGGTAAAATCCTTCTGACTTTAAAAAACTAAATCTAAGCCTAGCTCATGAACAGAATATAACTTAGAACACAAACAATACTTTCTACTTAAAATTAACATGAGTAAAAAATCTTTTAAGTTTGGCCGGCGCGCGGCGTCTCGCCATAATTAAACAGACAAGAATGCACATATTATTTGCAGGCGTTACAAAACTTTTCACACGATTACTTCCTTGACAAAGAAGTTACGAAAAATTCACGTACATCCGCTATTATTAAAATAACACAATGAGGTGTTTTGAGAAATTACGGAGATTCTTTGTGGAGTGAACAGAAATACTGCAGCTTGGATAAACTGTATTTGAAGTCATTGACATGTGTTAAAGATTGATACAACACGAGAATCGGTAGACTCACGGCAAGTCAACACAACGTGTCAATAAAAACTGATGGTGCACACTCACTCAGACTATCTAATTGATACTTTATGACTTTTCTTTTAAGAACTTCCTATAACCTTAATAACTATTTTAGATGTTAAGGCGATAACATGAGCTAAACGCGAGTTTTATAATTACTAAAAGTATATGATTCACTGCTATAAACAAGACAAGAAAAATATATGATATTCTTCAGGATATATGCTAGCATGATACACTGTTTTGAAAACATAATACAATTAATTTGGCTCGATAAAAAGAAATCACGAACTTATGTCTAAAAATATCTTTCAAACAATAAAAAAACATACTAATATGCATGCGATCATTCTGATTTTTTGTCAAATAATTCTACAAGCAATATATTAGCATGATACTGTTTTAGTTTTTTAATCCAATCACTATTTGGCCCGCAGTGGCTGACATAACAACCACTTCGTAGTGCAAGCTGATAAGAACTTTATTCTAACAGCATTTCAAACAAAGTTTGAACCACCACAAATAGAGTTGCTAATTTAGCTCGTCTAAGCGCCTTAATAACTGCAATTATTTACTCTACAACTTTAGTTCTGAGATTGCTACCGTGCAATATACGACAGGATATGAAACTCAACTAATTACAATATATTATATTGAAACATAACCAATACTATACTCAGTGGCACGGTAAGTGCAGGAAGGTGGCGGTAAATCGGTGCAATTATATGACAATTTGTAAATAGTCCATGTTCCCATGAGGCGGGTCGTGTACACTGTATACGTGTCCAGTGCGTGAGTCACTCAATTACTCTGTACGGCGACTTTCTACCGCTTTCCGTTCGCGTGCGCCTCTTCGGCTTAATGCTTCTTGTATAACGTTTGCTAAAATAGAAAAGCGCTAATGCTGTCCTTCACAGAAGACCACGCGGTCAGTGTTATATCTACTATTAGTCAATAGTGTTTAAACATCCGATTGTGAGCGTTCATGATTCCGTTACGTCACAAGTAAGTGGTTATGCACATTATACTTACAGGTACCTAGGTAGGTATTGTGGTACTGGTATTCTAATTATGTGTTTTGTAAAATTGAGCCATAGATATTTTAAAAGCAACCCGGGTATATTATGACAAACAGCATGTTCGCAGCTTGCAAATTGTGAAACAATGTTTTTTCATGATAGGTAGAGAAATATTGTATCAACAAGGCCATGCTGTAAAAAGTAAATAGAGTAACTATTGTATTGAAAATACATTGACGGTATGACTCACTTGATTACTTTTTGAAATGCGAACACTTCAGACGGTTGGACGGTTCAGAAACATGTGACGTCATATATTATGTGGGTACCCATTGTCTATGCGCACTTGTTACATGTGTACCTGTCAAGCAGCACTGTTCTAATTAAATAGATGGCACACTTTTGCTGCTCATGTTGATTACAATGGTTTGTTCAAGACTATAATTATTTTTTTAATTATTAGGTGCCAGTCCACAATACCTACGCCACTTGCGTAAATCGAAATGTTCAAGGGAACTCAATGGAACATAAAGTCGTGAAAGCGTTAGTTTTTGCAAAAACATCCACATGTTGTTTGTTGCGCACCCATACACAATACAGAAACATCAATCACACCCATTCCAAAAAGAAAGTGAATTCATTGGGAGGGCCGGGCGTCGTTGAGTCTGGCGTTCTTTTGCGTCACTGGCAAAAAAGACGACTTGTATGTAACGAAAGTCAGATCGAAAGTTGTCCGATATGTGGGGCACTGAGCGACCTGTCCGGCTTCTTTGGCTGCGCTCGAACTACGTGATGAAACTGACGAAAGTTCTACCCTATGCTGAGCTGCTAACGAAGTGTCAGTCACAGTGAAATGCAATGATATTTGCAATAGCTGCTACAGTGAATGTACGAAACAGTCGTTTAGACTCAGCAAAAAAAAACACGAGGTTGGATTACTATGATAAATGATCATTTCAGAGAGCTAAAATTTACTGATTATGTAAAACTACTCATCACATTCCGTTTCTCTATTCTACAAACCTCGGTTCACTAACTTGACGAAAGGTTTTCTTAAAAATAAAATCACCCATAGTCCCTTAGAACAAGTGACGGCCGAGAAAAGTAGGCCACGGCTTCTGTCCCTGAGTTGTAAACCGAACTTTACATAACAACTTACGCCAAATTGCACGCTTAGAAACTCGGAACTACGATTATTTCAAGTCTCTATAAAGTTTTACTAAATGAATTGAATTAAGCAGTTTTGATGTGGGAACGGCGGCGTGAAGATGCTTGGTAGGTAGTCAATTATAAATGCCAAGTATAAATGGATAAATAAACCTTTTAATGGATTATGGATGACAGTAGCCACAAAGTAAGCTTTTCTTCACAAACGTCACAAATAAGGCGTTGATCGCCTTTTTGTTGTAAACAAGTTGCGAGCATTTCATGAACAGGTGTTTATGTTTCGTAAAACTTGTACATAAGTGCCAATGTATTTCTACTGAACGAAAATGCACACATCGGCAACACTTCTTTGTATGTTAAAGAATATGTATTTTAAAGTAGAGTGTCCTAAATTAATCGAAGTTTATTGATTGTCAAATTGGATAAAAAAAATAGATTTTGTTGTTATGGTCGTTATTGTGTTTTTTCCTATAGCCATTCATTCATTTTATTTTGAACATTTTAAAATATTTCTAAAATAACACTTTTTTAAATTATGAATTAGAAACCAATTGGACAACCGATACTGAGTATAAGGTAGATACCGCGGTTCTTTTATTTCTGCTGGCAACATTGCGTCAAGCCGCCACCCGCTGCAGCCCGCCACCGTTCTTTGCTGCCATGGCGCAACACCACTTCAAAGCAATAACTACATGTGCCTAGTCCATTGTTGTTTCAACACCTGAGAAATTCTTAACGTATCTGCCACAATTTTCTCGGTGTTCATGTAAATTATGTTTTCGCGACTTCTGTATTGCTGTTAGGTACACCTGCTTTTGGGTCAACTGCGCTGAGAAATGGTAGTTCGAAGTTCCGGCTCGAACAGATATCACCCTGTAGACGTATTGCAAAGAATTCCTATCCTATATACCTATCCACACCAACAGGAACGTTTCATCAACTACGTACCTACAAAAACTAGTGTACAGGTTGGCTACCCACGGTGTAGGTAACCAACAGCCAATCCACATAAAATTTGGTTCTTGATAAATAAAGGTATCACTCTGTGCGAAAGTTAGACATGTTAAATGAATACATATAAATAAACTCCTGTGTATATAAAGTTACGCCAGTAATCCTCTCAGGGTGAGGGCAGAGGTGTCACTAAATGACATCCTAATTTGGCCATCTTCGTTTTCAGGGTCCCATAATGTAACTAGAATCCTATTGCAATGAACCGAGTACAAATCCAGTATCTGGGCTGCTTCTAAAACGTGTAAAATTAACACATCACATGACACACATCATACCTGTAATATCCGAAAAGTCAGGCGGAGTGGTACCCGATGGGACACCTACATTTCGGCAATTATGTTCAAATCCGTGCCTGTCGCCACCAACCGGTCACAAATCTAAACTGCGCTGCTACCGAGGAATTCTTGAAAGAAAAACTTCTAACACTTTGCCCGACCTGAGAATCGTGCTCAGGAACACATACTCAGCAGTCGCTCTTGAGACCACTGAACCAATAACGCTATGTTTTAAAGAATGTAAAACGAAGTTTGTAATATGCCACTGGCGCTGGTATCTTAAGCTGGGTAGCTGACGATATATTTCCTTAATTCACTACGATTTCGTTTCTTCCTTTTGTAGTGACTAATTACTACTAAGCTGCAGCGACTTTACGCGCGTCAACCATTGTGGTTTATGAGTAACTGAGAAAATCGTGGCTCGGGTCGAGGCTTGCTGCTCGATACGATAATATGTGGGCTCAAGTGGAGATGATTTCCGCAGCGCGCGGCACGCTCAGGATGAGGCAGCTCATCATGAGGCTGTGCAAATGGATATACCCAGCTGTATAAGCTTTATCTATAAGGCCTTTCCTAGAGCACTGTCACCTTAAAAGTACCCCAGTTAGTAAATATTTCTGAAATATCTCTAAACAACGTGTCTATTCCCGTGGTTGCAGGTGGGAGATCAGCTGGTGAGCGTGAACGGTTACCGCGTGGACGACGCGGTCCACACGGAGCTAGTGCACTACCTCGCCGCGCAGCCGCGACTCAAGATCAAAGTCAGACGTGAGTACCTTATTATATCTGCTCATAAATCTACACACGATTTCTACATGGTTTAGTCTAGTACTTAAAACATTTCGTATTCAGGATCCGTCTTTCTAGTCGAACGTTTTAAGTGATTCTGAAAAGTTTGGAAAAAGAGGGTACATGAGTTATTTCTTAACATGCGAAAAGAAAACCTGAAGTAAAAAATCTTGACAGAGGATAATATACCGAGGCCAAAAAAAACGTCCAAAATCGTTACTACGAGTAATTTCGTAAATTAAACAGCAATATTACACTAGATAATAAACAGAATAGAATTTTAAATCCAAATGATTTAATACCCGCTAGCAATACCAAATGATTCAATCATTGCATAAGTAACCGTGATAAGATAAGAAATTATATCAGTAGGACATGCAGCATCCGACTACCAATTTATACGTAACATCAGTCCACCTGTCATACGGGTGATTATTTTATAAAATATTGTGTTATTTGTTCTAGGAAATATCTATGTAATATAGGAAGATGAAGAGACATATTGCTGACATGATATAATAGTCCAGTGGTGATCAATGTATTCATTATACATGCAAACGTACTCATTAATGAATGCTTAAGGATCTTAAAAGTTTTGTGACATAACACTGTAGGCGCTTTTAATTGAAGTTTTTAGTTGATTAACGAATAAATTAATATATTAGAGGTGGTTTCTATAGCTATAATAATAATTGAAGTGATTACGCAACTAAACGCACACCACCGCGAGACCGCGAACCGTCTCGTCACTCCGTAGGCGTATCGTCTGACAATGTTACAGTGAATAAAATTATGATAATTAATCAAATCGTATGAGGCGCAACCGGTAATAGAAGTCGCGGAGATTTTATAACTCTCGTGAAAGCTCGTGGGCGGGTGCCTATGAACATTGTCTATTAGATAGAGTTGCGTAAACCAAATTATGACAGATGAAATGAGGCCCGCTGCCCAGCGATTGTTGAGCGTTCCGAAACATTTCATAAATGACCAGTTAGGCTATAGACTTGCAACATATTTGTAGCAATGTTAACTACCAACCTAAAATATTTCCTTAGTTTACCATCGAATTTATCATTTCTTTTTTGTATTTTATGTCGCTGAGAGTTTCCGTATGCAATGTAGACTATAAATATTGAGAACCCATACTTGAGCGAGATGACTTACACATATACACTTTGTTACAGATGTCGGGATGCTACCAGTCAAAGAGTAAGTAGACAAAGTTAACCGAGAAATTTGGCTGTGTACATAGGTGTACAGTTGTTTGATCACGTTGTCGCATTTCAGCAAGGCGCATGAGCCACTGTCATGGCAGTTCGTGTCGGAGCGGGCGTCGCTGAGCTCCGATGTGTCGTCGTCGCCGACGCTGTGTCACGACAACGAGAGACTGACGGACATGAGGCTGTCCATACTCGTGCCTCCCAGAGCCAAGCTTGGCTGCGGGTCAGTATATTATTATTTCAATGTTAAACATTGTACTAGTTTGTTGTTGAATGTTTTTAAACGAATGATCTAGCTACTAGAAATGTTTTGAGAATGAATGGTTTTAAAACTAGGCAAAGACTAAACAAATGATGTTTGAAAAATACTGAATGATAATATGGCTAACAAACGAGGTGACAATTGAAAATACTGCTGGAAATAATTGCTTATTAGCCTTATTAGGCTAGATTGTAATATAAATACTAAACCTTTATATAAAAAAAAATGAAAATACTGCTAATACAAAGTCGAAGGTAGATAGATCGACGTAAAAGCGATTAGGAGATTACTACTTTTGTAGGAAACAGCAATGTTTTTTTTTCATAACCTGCTACAATAAAAAACGAAATGAGGGCAGAAGGATGTTGTTTACTACAACCAACTGTTAAAAATTATTTGTAAAAAAATCCAAATATCTTAAATTAGTGTTTGAATTTTCGAGGTAGACAAAAAAAAACACTCGTCTAGTACTTACAATTCTTACTCAACAGATGCACTATATTCAACGTTTTGTTTTTTTTATTTGTTTCAGAATCTGCAAAGGTCCGGAGTGGAAGCCGGGCATCTTTGTTCAGTTCGTGAGGGAAGGCGGCATCGCGCGCGAGGCAGGGCTGCGGCCCGGCGATCAGATTTTATCATGTAACGGATTGGATTTCTCCAACGTTACCTTCAATGAGGTAAATATCCTTCCGCAGTATTTAGGTCAATGAACATTTCTGTACTTTTAACTTGAGACGCTTGAAGAAAATATACTCGTTATCATGCAAATATTGAGAATTAATGTAATCTGGCTATAAGAGTAGAGGAATACCAAAGAAACGATGGGTAGACTGTATGAGGGATGATATGCTGATATGATAGGAAAGGAGGTGAATGCTGAGATGACAAGAAATAGACTTCTCAATAATAATTAAAGAAGATAACATGCTGACCCCAAATAAATTGAGATAAGGACAGGAGAATGATGATGGTGACGATGAACACGATAATTGAGATCTATTAGTGTAAGACTATATTGATGATAATGTTGGTAGAACAAAAAATACTCGTACTTAAACTGCCTTTGATTTACTAAATGGGAAGGTATCAAAACATTCCTCGTTGTAACTAGTATCTAACAATTCGCTTTTATGCCAAGTTAAAGGTCTTAATTTTGTATCTCAAGTAGAGGATTTTTCCCAAACCGTATGTTTATTTGCCATCAATATTAAAACCTAATTAAGAGAGGAAAACGAGTATTTTGTGCTTCAATAATACGATAACATATGATTTATTCGACGAAATGCTGTACGATTTATATTATGAAGTCGTAAAAAACTCATTACAAAATTGATTACAAACGTGACTGTATAAGAATGCATTACTTACAAATACTATTTTATAACTAAACATGCGTAACTCCGCATTTTACTTTCTCGTTCCTATAGTGAATGTTCTCTTACATGAAGAGATGGAATACTACAACAGTGTTTATTTTATGAGGCGTCAAGTAAAGTGTACGTAAACAAAAGTTACATGAAATGAATGATTCCTGAGCCGTTCAAATTATTGTAAAATAAGTTATATACGTGAGTGGTACAGTGGTTCTAATTTATAATTATGTACTCGTATGTATCTAGATGTGTATTTCCAAATACTTGAGTAAAATGTTTCATCTTACACTTACTTTCTTTATTATATGTTACATAGTTATAGTTACCTATTCCCCAATATTTAACAACATCTGACAACATGCATGCACTTATTATGCAAATAAAGATACTTATTTACTTACTAACTAGTGCATGTGTTTTACGCCCAGTTTGCTGACTTTTTCTTTCATATACCACGGATTGGGCCCAGTAACTGGCCAAGTTTGTTGCGCGGCGTCAGAGATTTTGTTCAAATCCAGACACTCCAACAAATGGGATGGTGAATACTTAAATAGTTAGTCGACGAAGAAGATTTTTTACACTTTTGGTATTAATTTTCACAGAGGCCAGACCGATAGAGACCGACATCCGAAGATTGATAACGAGCACACTAACTTGTAGAAATCTCTTTCTTTGTCTACAGGCAATAACAGCAATGAAAGCGACAGGGCGCCTCGAATTGGTTATCCGTGAGGGCGCGGGCACGGACCTGGTGTCACCGGAGAGCTCCGGGTACAACAGCTCAGCATCGTCAGCTGCAGGCGAGCGCAGCCCCGCGCCGGGCGCGCCGCACGCGCCGCACGTGCCGCTGGCGCCGCCCGCCGCGCTGCGCCGGCGTCTCGCCAGCGTCGCCGAGGAGGCTGCTGACCGCGCTGATAGGTGAGAACTTGAAACTTACTGAACAAGGATCTATTGGACATTTTGGGGCGCAGTATTCGCAGGAGCTAAGCCCTGCGGTTGCATTTCTTTCAATTCGGCAGTATATTTTTTAAAGCATTTTTATTCGGGTGAATTATTTGTTGCAGGTTAACTATGAACAGGCTGAAGAGAAGAACGTGGGATAGCTTAGATTTCGAATGGAAAAATAATGATATCCATAATTTTGATGCACCGTCTGACATCGAACCCGACTACGACTGCCCTAGTATACCAAACAACCCTCATTCATATGAAAATAAAAGTAATCTACGTGGCAAGAATAAGAAGGAGTATATCACCAGCCCATCGAATAGAACCATAATTAATTTGACTGAAGATGGTGCTACTATACAATGTAGTTATGATAATCAATCACCTAGGAAAAATGCGTTTACAGCAAATCATACGAATCGCGACAACGACAAAAAAACGATAGTAGTAGAAGTTCATCACACTAGTACAACGACGTGTGGGAAAAATGCATGTAACTATCCAGCACCGCCTTTGAAAAACGATTTCAATTCGGATTCTGTAAGTTTGTCAAGTTCAGCTACGCTATCAAGTGCCATTGCCGAGGAAATACAACGACGTAAGATGGTAAGTAAACAAGGAAAGTGACGAAGATAAAATTTAAAATGTGCGCACTATGGGATTAGGTATCTACTTACACTTTCTTTTCGGTGACTTCGAGATTAGATTGAAAGTTGAGCCCTGGATAATGTCAGAGAATATTTGGATTAGAATTTGTTTACCTAAATGTTTTTAGTTTTACGTAACATCTAAACGTCATCATTTAGTCAGTATAACTATTAAAGTTGCTAAAATTGATGTGTTTTTTAAATGGTTAATATCAATTATCTTCATGTCCTTGGGAAACGATTCTTGTTTTAAACGCAGTATGGACTAAACTACGCCCGCATTTCGTTAAAAACAAATATTCTTTAGAACAAACGTATCGATGTATAGTTTTATAAAATGGCGTATAAATGTACCTACATAAACAAATAGAGATAGTAAAGGTCACTAAAACATCTAGGCACCTAATCGCTTTTTTTTTGGCAAAATTACTAATTAAAGATTAATTTCTGCAGAACAAGAAAAAACCTAACCCAGAGCCTAACATACCGCCACCGCCACCTAAAAAACCACCTCCACCAAAGCCGACAGATGACAAGAAGAAACATCACGATGCTCTGATGGACGAGTTTAAAAAAGTTCACAGGAAAATGTTTTCCAGCACAGACAACAATGAAAAATCTCCAGACACACAAAACAACGAGGAAGACTCATTGGTAAGTGCAATTTTTGTTATTTTCTATATGATGTAACTGATTGGTGAAGCGGAACCTATGTAGCCATTTGCTTATCGGACACTAGCAATTATGACGAAAGCATCGTTAATTAATAAGATAACAATCAATTTACCAATTCAAAGAATTTCTGTTGTTATGATTGATATCGTCGGGTCTTTCAATTAAGAGTATTTCCCTAATGCTATTAAAATGCGCACTATCTTTCACATCATCTCAAATTCTATTAAAATTATGCTATCAATGATTCCTTGTTGATTTTTGATAACGTCGTGGTACCTATAACCAAGATCTTTTTTTTCTTTTGACGACCCGAATGGCGTAGTGGTAGTGAGGCTGCCTTACGTTCTTAGGGTCCTGGGTTCGAATCCCGGTAAGAGCAAATGTTTGTGTGATGAGCATGGACAATTGTTTCCGAGTCATGGATGTTTATATGTATAATAAGTATGTATTTACAAACAAAAAAAAGTATATAAGTAGTATATCAAATGTCTGGTGACCACGACACAAGCCTTGATTAGTGTGGCACTAGATGGCTGTGTGTGTTAATGTCCAGCGATATTGTTTATTTATCTAAAGTGATGTGTTCAAACTGCTTTTGGTAAATATAGCTTCCTTATTGCGCCACAAAAGTAAATATAAAAGCTGTTTGTTAATATCGTCATCAAACCATTCTGATAAATCAGGATGGAATCCCCCATTCCTAATACACCACTTTTTACCTAGTCTTTTAAAACTCGTGATTTCTAAATAGGAAATGGAAATACCTAAAACCACAGAAGTTAAATAGTCATAGGTCATTCAGACAATGAAGTGCCATGTTAGTACGAGTAAATGGTCGTTATTATTATGAAGGGATCTTAAATATCTCCTGATGATGATTGTAGCCTATATCCTTTTTATATTATTAACTAGCTTCTGCCAGCGGCTTCGCCCGCGTGAAGTTTGATTATTGTCCCATGGGATCTTACTACCGGAATAAAATGTATCCTATGTTTTATGTGGGTCATAGCGTGATGATATAAACGTAAGAGTAAACAAAAATGATAATAACAAATCTCCGAACTGCTAAGCTATCGGGAGTTACACGTGTTATTGTGAGTCAACTATAAAAGATAGACATATGCTGTCTTGGGATATTTTTTATATAATTTTATGTGGAATATTTCCGTAATACATGATTTCTATGTAGCTTTAACCATTAAGGCTGCACACGCGACGGAAGCTAAAAAAACCAAGTAACTTCTCCCGTTTTCCCAACATTTCCTTTCACTGCTCTGCTCCTATTAATGGTAGCGTGATGAAAAGTATACTATTACCTGCTCAGGAGTATGTAGAATAATTGTACCAAGTTTCGTTAAAATCCGTCGAGTAGTTTTTTTTTCTATAAATAACATACAGACAGACAGACAGACAAAAATTTTACTGATTGCATTTTTGGCATCAGTATCGATCACTAATCACCCCCCGATAGTTATTTTGTAAATATATTTCATGTACAGAATTGACCTCTCTACAGATTTATTATAAGTATAGATAGATAATATCATAAGTTAAAGTAAAGATCAAGTAATCATAAGTATATTCGTAAACTTTTTTGCAAAAAATATAACCAACTTCACACAAAAGTCGGCGACAAAAAAACTAAAGTTTTTATTTTTTTCACTTTTTAGTGGTTCATATGTGCTTACCCTTTCACAGCGTATCGGCGTGATTTTTTGTTATGAACTGGTGTAAACAATAGGCAGACATGAGATTTCAGCGATCCCAGCGTGTTTGCTATCATTTATTGAGGAGTTCCCGTTGCCTATCTTCCGAAGTTCTTAATCAGATCATTACCAAATTGAAATGGGATCACTCCAACAAAGTACTCTTCCTAAAACTACCCAAACCGCTTTTGGTGTGCCTATAAAATTTAAGGAATTCCCTCTATTTCTGCAATTACTGCAGATTTGCCGTCTATTTTTGAAGAGTTTCATTGTATATCTCCGAAGATCAGCATCAGATCTTCAGCAAATAAAAATGGGACCACACGGGAAGCACCAGCTCTCAAATAAAAAAAACATCAAAATCGGTTCACCCAGTCGAAAGTACCGAGGTAACAAACAAAAAAAAATACAGTTGAATTGATAACCTCCTCTTTTTGGAAGTTGGTTGAAAATATAAAATTAAATATGATCACGTTCATCGTTATCAGTACATGTGTTGGAAATCATGCTTGTCATCTCGAACATGAAGTGGGAATTAGGTTTCGAATCGCGTAGACATATCATTTTATCGAAACCTAATTCCCACTTATTTGTAAATATCAAATAGAAATAGCATACAACGATGTGTTTTCTATGTGAGTCTACACCATAAAATCCAACAGGTTATCGTAGAAACCGGGTCTGTCATAGCTCCATAAGTAGAATCTAATTTCAGCCGGCAGTCAATAACGCAGTAAATTGAAGGAAGATATAAACGCTGTAAATTATAAACCCGTCTTTGGAGACTATCCTCATACTAGTTGGTGTTATTTTATTCTCTTTTCGATAGTTGTGGATAAGTTGGTTGAACGATCTCGCTCACGATCCTGTGCATGTGAATATGCTTGACATTCACTGTTCACATGTAAACACATAAAGGTAGGCCTGTATGTGTTGGATGTTTGTTACGTGTGCTGGTTTTATGATAATGTTTATTGTATAGTGATGGCTTTTCAAATGCACTTTATTTTTAAATGACTGGTAACACGCATAGGTAAACTATCGATTAATATCGTTTTGCAATTTACATTTTAAAAGGAATAAGAAGAGGCTTACCCTGACCAACCGATGCTATGTGTCATTCGCGCTATTAAATAAACGCTTTGTTTGTTTTATCTGTTTGGAAAACAATAAATTAAAAGTCATCATTAGTACCGATTCTTGTTTCACGCAATAATTCTCGTTTCACCAAAAAATTATATCGAACCAACACAAACGTTCACGCGGCGTTTAAACGACGTCTATGAAAACTGCTAAGAAACGCTACGCAATGCTACGAAATGCTACGCAATGCTACGAAACGCTACGCAATACTGTGAAACGGTACGCAGCGCTATTGAATGCTACGCAGTCCCTACACCTGTTTATTGCGTACGCTATACGCACGGACGAAGCCATATCTCCGAGTCCTAAAGCGATGCTTAACTAAAGTTATTTTAATTAGTCAAGTAAGAAGCAAATTAAGGCATATCTTGCTCTGTTATGTTAAAAGTTTTCTCACTAAGTTACCCGCGCAACTTATTCTTTGTAGAGTTATCTAGGTTATGTAACTTTAAGTTTCGAGACAATTGCCTTACGAAATTAATTGGGTCACTTCGACACGAATCATTTATTACTACATGCTTACATAAACTTCAAGCAGTTAGTTATTGGAGCGTTAGATATATTTTTTGTTGTTTTGTAAAATGCACACGATAACAACAATAATTAGGTATCATATCAAGATTTGCATACGCTATAATAACCGTAATTAGGTAAATAAAGGGAGCTACTTTAACAAGTTTATTTACTTAGATCTCTATCTTGACTACTCAAACTTCTTGTAAAAGTTTCGGAAAACGACACCACGACACTTGAAATGGTTTCATTTTAATATCACCCACAAAAAAATCTGTTAACTTTTTAAAATAGAAAACCTCTTTCAGTTACTTTAAGCCTCAGATAGGTAACTATTTTGTTTTACAAAACATGCAAGTTTTTCCTTAAGTGGTAAGCCGGAAAAGTCGAATGACTGAAGTACCAAGTTTAAAGAGTACCTTGCTCTATATTTGTTACCGTTATTCAATTAACTAATAAATATTCTTAAGAGATGGTTTATAGCAAGCTGGATGGCTCGGACTTAGTTTCGATCTTGATAACACGACAATAGCTTTTGTTGTAAGACTCGGGTGATCTGGAGATATTTCGTGCTTATCTAATTACACGGACAATAGTTAGGTGCAGCTGTGATGAAAATCAACGTTATTTTTATACACTTTCTTATAAAAGGCCTCTATTGTTAGCCAAACAATCATTCATTGCACGCGATGGACATGGATACAACAGTTGAAATCAATAATAGCTAACGGTCGCCCATCATCGTCGTGAGTATCACTAAGCAAGGCAAGGACAATGTAACAAAACAAAATTTTAATTACAACTAAATATTCAAATTAGTCACGGCACCAGCCATCGTTAAAGTCGCTGATTTGGTCTAATGATCGCGTCTAAGTGAGGCAGAATTGCTACACTTATTATGATTTAGACAAACAGCTCGTGTTGCCGGCTGATACGGAGTTTTATGGATTGAGGTGCACGGTCGTACGGCAGCGTCCGGTGCGGCGGCCGAGCGGCCGGTGCGTGGTGTTTCGCTAGTTTCTGCTGTGCACTGATAACGGCAGTGAGTAAGCGCTCGGTGAGGGCACACGCCAGCGCCGCTCGTGTGATTGTTGCTCGCGCTCGACCGCACAGTCGCGCTGCACTTCGCCGGCCGCACACCGCGCGTCTCTCCGCCGTCACTCGCCATCAATTTTCCTGCGATTTTCCACGCTACGGAGAAAATATATACGACCTTGACGCGCTCTTAAACCATTATTTTCGAGATTTTCACGCTACGTTCAAATACTAATTATAATTTGGGTAAAATGAATTCCTGTGTTAGTCTTCAGTGATCTTTTGAACCAAGTGATGTGGTGACTTGTGTAAAAACTGTGTTCCTGTAAACTATAACTGGAAAGATGAAGAACATTCGGAAATCGAAACCTTTAGTCGTTATACAGTGCTATGAAGTAAGTTGAGTATGGATGGATAAATGTTCTTATTCTTATTGGAGCGAAACAAAATAAGTACTTACTTTACCTCACTTACAGAGTTAGATACTTGGAGCTTGGTGATAGAATATAGACCTTAGAACCTTTGATTGTTGTTTATATTTTCTAATTTTACAATATTGATTGTTCGTGGCACAAGTGCACAACAGCATTCTAAAATAATATTTACATTACATCTGCGTGAGTTGTTATTCTCTTGTCTCATTATTCACCTTCTCATTTTTCCGAAGCAACGCTTACGTCATGGTTATCAAAAATATCAACAAGATGAAAAAAACGTAGGTACTCATAACAAAAAAGATATATAGGTATTTACCTGTAGTGACGAGAAGGTACAACACTCATGTTTTTAGGAGTTATCGCTCCGAGTTGACTGATTGCTGGGCACCGATAACAAAACATTTTGATTACTGATGATATTATCTCTTCCCCCTAATTTCATCCATGTACTTACTTGAATCTACAGCAAAACAAAATATTTTTATGATAGAGCAAAACTTTCATTTTATTGAGCATGAACTTCTCACCAATGAAGAAGAAACGGTAACTCTTGTTTTTTACTTCGACTCCAAAAAGAGCTTGACGAAATAAATAAGAAAGAAAAATAAGATTTCTTGGGATTACCGATTAGTCCGATGAGCTGAGAGCTAATTATGTAGGTGGGTTTTAACAACGGATGCACTCAAAAAACTAACAAGACTAATTAAGGTTGCCGAGTTAAAACATAACATACGCATACTTTGGTATATTTCCATAACATTAGAAGCAATTATCCACAAACTTTATTATCATTAGGTGATCTCATCGTGTGTGCATGCATGGTATATGGATGAGGCTTTTATGCAAAACATCCAAATGATTTAATAGGTACCAAATATTAAATGATCATCATGTATGACCCCAGTCCCATGCATACGGCACTTTTATCTTGTATTATTAACGGATAAGTTGTATATCATAATATATTAACATCTGAATCTGAAGATAATGTACTTATTATTATAATGTGCTTCTGAACGCGGTGAGTTTATTGTATGCAATCTGCTTTAAGTGGTAGTTTGAGAATCAAACAAGGTCATAAGACGATGCATCTTTTCCTCCTCAAGTTAAGACGTAAGTCTTGTAAATATATGCATATCAGTATTGTATTCATGTGACATAATTATGTATGTCGAGCTAAGATTGTTGTAACAGTTTAACAGATCATAGAGCTCTCGGAAATTCATATTCTAATTTAGTGAATCCGAATTTCTATACTTATGTTTGTTTACTTCTTGAGAAGTTGACGCGTCATTTACTGAACTGCTTTTAATGTCACCAAGTAATGAATTCCAATTAGTAGGTGCCAATTAGTAGCCTTAAGATGTGAGAGAAACCACGGGTGTAGGAGCTACTTCAGCTTACATGTGACTATACAACTATCAATTAGAACATTTGCCAAATTCGTTAGGAGGTAAATGGCGCATATCCCCTTTGGGAATTTGGTATTTTCCGTAGTTTTGAGGAAAAACGTTACAGTACCTAATCAGGATTAGCTTATCGCGTTAATGGAACAGCTCACGAGAATATCCTCCTAGAGCCACTTTCCGCAGCTCTATCATTATGCTACGTTTTCCGAGAGCGATATGAAAGGGGGCAAGTGGCCAGCCTGTGCCGGACACAGCTCAGCTCAGTGACTCAAAACCTCAAACGGAAAACCAGAACTATATTATTTTCCTCTGACTAAGTAGTTTTATCACTTCTTTAGATTGTTGGATAGGGGCGATATCTGGCCATATAGGATGTGTATAAGTCACCTCATCAGTGACTTGCACCACTAATTTCACAAAAAAAAAACGATACAATTCGCACCTTATCTAGAAATACAAAAGTGATAACTGTGATTAACGCCGCTTAATACTTAGGGGAGTGCCGACAACGTGATTCATCTGTAATCTAATATTCTATGGAGGAAAAATTTGTTTGTAAGTTTGTTTGTCGGGGGTAATCTAAAAATGATACCATTATAAAAAAAATCGTTAATATACAGGATCCATATTATTCGTGGGTGCTATATAGGCAATCATTAATATTTATATCATGCGTATTAGCCGTTTTATCACAATTTCTACGGACGAAGTCACGGGCGAAGTGCTAGTTATTTATATTTGATTAAACTAATATTATTGTGTCAATGGACTTGCAACCTTCACGATAGGCTCAACACGTTATCGTTCGCGTGATTTTGATTCAATGCTGCAATTAATATTACGTATCTTTGGCATCACCACTTGGGGTTAAGCCAGGTGATATTTGGCTCATGCGACAAAGAAAACAATTCAGAAAACAAAGGCTGTAGAATTCTGTAGTTTAAAAATACAATTTTAAGATGACTTCATTACCAGAGTAGGAATATTACTTATTACGGATCTTGACTTCTTGAGAACTCCTCTGTAATGAACATAATTATGGAAAGACAATTAAAACCATGGAGCCTGCGCGCGCGCCTACAAGCTATGTATGTTTATGTAATACGTAGGTGTGCTGGCTATTATGTACCTACGATCTGCTATGTGGTCGTGCATGTTATGTGTAGAGCGTACCGTGTGTGCCGCTGTAGGTAATGCGAGTGCGGTGTAATTGCCTAAAACTTAGCCTTCGTTTTTGTTCACGATCATCGCCCGCGCCGGTAGTATTTTTTCTGCTCACCTCCATTTCAACATTATCTATTTCCTCCGGCTAGTGTTGTTTTTGGTCAAAGGTCAATGCCAATGGCGATTAGATTAGTTATTTGCAGTATTTTTCCTATTTTGCGAAAATGGTTGGTTTTGTTATACGTAGGTAGGTATTATGCGTGCAAGGAATTCATTCGTTTCTTTAGAATTACCTACCCACGTCACTTATTGGTTGTAGGCTAGTTTCTTGCTGTATAGTTTTACGTACCTATCCTATTGGAAATGTATACTTATTACTCTTTGAATTGGCTTAGACTGTCTCGATATTTTATTTCCGACTTCTGAGATAGTCGGTTTAGAAAACCTCCTAGAGTTAATAACAGTTTCTGCAAAAAAAACTTATCACTTAACAAATTGTCTACAGGACCGTCAACAGACCTTACCTCTGAGAAAGGTAGAGCAACCGGCAGAAGTACCCAACAGCAACCACAACAACCATGCTCCACTGAAGAGGGAAGCCACGGACAACCCCCCTCCCCCACCACCAGTGAGTATATATACCTATGTGTATTATGATTGTTTTTGGATGCATATTAACTGTAAACAAACAGTGCTAACACAGTAAGGCAGAGCACACAATGGACGATTTGTCCGACGATCAGACACGAACAATGTGCAACACCAATGAACGTGAATTTTCCACCCAACCGATTCAACCAACGGACTGGATCAATTACGCGTTAGCGTTTCAGCCTTAGAATTTTTCAGGCTTTAAATTATTTAAATAGTCCATCGTTTGGTCAGCGCCTAGACTGGTTATGACACATTTTGATTTTGTTTCTGATATTTTGAAGCATTAAAAGCATTTGCGATTACGATGTAATTAAATCTTCATAGTCCATCTTCAAACACAGCTAGGTATCATCAGTTTGTTGCCAACAAAATGATCCTAAGCTACAATGAGCCCCACAGCTCAACTGGAAACTAAACCACAAAAGATCTCTTACTTTTTCTGTAGGTGGTTTGTGAAACGTACCGTGAAAAGTGTGTGAAAAACCTTTTTATTCCTATTCATAAAAAAATGTTTTTCATTATGAAACGAATGTATTGTTTATATCTGTACTGTAAATGTACCTACTAACAGAGTGTCGGGTGTGTGTTTAACTGTTTACCTATCTTTGATACGTAATTTGAGGTTGAGGTCAGATTCGTACCTACACAATTAATGACTTCTATGATCTATCTTTTATTTATGTCCACTGTTAGCGCTCAAGAGACGTGATTAAGATGTGATGTAGGTACAAATGCACAAGCCATCTATTTAATCCTATAAACGAACTTACGATTACATAAAAAATCCTGTCAGCCTTAGCGATTTCGAACGTGTCTTATTTATCCTCACAATGCGACCCGACCCGCACGCAGCTTTAAAAAAAGACCTATTCTTATTCTTAAATTTCCGTTCGCTTTTCAGATGCCAGCTGCAAATGGCCACGAGATGCCCGCTGCCAATGGCCATCAAATAACCGCTGCAAACGGCATTCAGAAGTCAGATGCAAATGGCCATCAGATGCCCACTGCAAATGGCCTTAAAATGCCTGCTACAAATGGCCATCAAAATGGAAACCACAAAGTCATGGACAACCAAAAGCCCATTCCGAAAACAATCACCGCTGAACTTCTAAAGAATCCAAATTTTAGGAAAAATGGAACTTTGACCAGAACTCCGACTCCTGATTACATTAAGAAAACTGAACCTCCCACACAAATAAAAAACATTAAAGACGAAAAGGCTGATATGGAGTCACTAGAATCTTATAAGTTAAAGAATCCTTCGAATGTACTACCAAAGCCACCGTCAAATTATTTTGTGAAAGCTCCGAACGGTACAGCGACGATGAAGAAGCACGGTCGTCCTGTCTCAGTCACCATTGGTGAATATGCGTACGGAGGTGGAAGCAGAAGGGAACCAACGAAACTCGACTTCCTTAACGGAGATAAAACCGATGGTCTTCGTGAACCTGACGAGGACGCCTCCATATCTAATAGGCTACAATCAGAACTGGCTCTAACACTATCTAGATCGAATTTACGTAAGAAGACTGAAGCTCTGGTAAGTACCGTTATATCATTTAGATTATCATGTCATGCGTTATCTAGAATAATCATAAAATTGAAAGTCAAACGTTATGTAAAGTTCATGTATTTCGATTCAATAATGCAATATTTATTCATCGAAATGCAAATAATGGCCCAAAATATTGGTTGATGATGTAATATTAATTACATATAACATGTACCGACATCCGCTAATAAATCAAAATATGAGTGTATTTTAAACGACTTCAAAAAGCAGAAAGTTCTCAATTCGTCAGAACCTTTTGTTCTTGTGAGTTATAGTTTCTCAATTAATTCTCGCGTAGGTCTCGAGTTTACTTTATTTATTTTGAATTATAACTAAGTACTACAATTTTAAGTGTAAGTAAGCCTTTTACTTCACAAGTAACTGCGGTAAAAGGCCTTATAATCAGTGACGCATGGTGACGAGTGCATTTCTTGCGGTTGATTTTTGTTATTTGTAACATACGCGGTGTTTAGAAAACTTAAATGTTGTTGTTGTTATACAAATAACAACAACAACATTTAAGTTTCATCAACATTCTCGTGAGAACAATCTCACGAGAATGTTTTGCCATAAGTTCCCTACATACGAGTACATTCGTGTTATGTATTTCATTTGAACGGTAACTTTGAGTTCTTTGAGGTCAAGGTGTACTTATTGATTAATTTCGTATATTCCGAATGTCAAACCCCCTATATTAAGTTTATCTTAAAATAAAATAACATGACGCCTGTAACCCCCGAAGGGTTAGGCAGAGGTGTAAACAATTATAGTACAACCACATTTTTTAAGTAAGTTCCATGTGATTAGGGTGCAAGCCTATTGTCACCAACCCGGCACAAAATCAGACTCCGTGGCTACAAGAGAATATTCTTGGAAAAACTCAATAACACTTTGCCCTTCCTGGGAATCGAACCCTGGACCTCATGTGTCCTCATGCTGCACCAGTTGCGCTGCGAGCTTCTTTATCTGACATATTGGAATCATCGTTATAAAATTTTATTTCAGGATCATGGAAATATCAATAGAAGTTTCAATAATAACGAAGACAGTGACTCTTCTGTTGATAAAATCTTTCACGCTAGATATGGACATAATCTTTTACCGTTACCACCCTGTATAACGATACCAAAAGTCTCCGTTCCAAAAATTAAATCTTAAATGAAGTTACAAATGCAGTGAGACGGTTTAATTAATTTCTTAAATAATCAACAGTTAATTCAAAGCGCACTATAATACAAATTATTTTAGTTACATGGACACGCGTGTTTTTCACTAACATTTTTGTTTAGGTGATGGTTTTTTTATATACATTTCTTCTGTACTCATTGAATGCATCTATTTACTTATTGTTTTATTTTATAACTAAGTTGTTTTATTCAATAACATATGTTTTTGTTTACAGGCGGACGCCACGCGATGAGGGATCAAGCGAATTTTAATAACATATAATATATAACGATTTAAAAATTAGACATTTAGTGAAAATACAACATTTTGGTTAGAATTTAATTAGTCAACCAAAGTTAGTTAGGTAGGTATTTAATTTATGAATCGGAAAACTTTAGATCGTAGTGTAGTGCCACCTCTGATTGTATGGACTATGAAAACTATGATTAATGTGTGTAATTTTATCCTTGGTGTTAATAGTGTGTCGATATAATGTACCTAGTTAATGTTTATAGTCCCAAAACCATGTGTAATTATTATTGGGTTTATTATTATATTGTATATCTGTGGAATACCTAAGTCATAATAAATGCTGGTTTAGATCGAAATAGTTTTTTTATTAAGTTCCTATTTAGTCTCATATTTTTGTAGAACTAACTTGGCCTGAGACTATGTTATATTTTCAACGCTCAACATTTGTCGGAATACGAGAGACAAAATAAATAACCTCTTAATTACCGCTCAATGAGAGATCGATAATGAATCGACTGACATATGACTAAGTTCACCAAACATCTGCCCATCCACCTGCCCAGCCTTTTCGGTTGTGGGCTTCCAGTCAAACCGGATGCAGCTGAATACCAGTATTTATATAACAGGACCCAGTGGATCAGGGTAGTAGAATACCGCTTGGAAAGACTGGTGCCTTGGTAAGATTGGACCATTGCCATTGACTACCTATAACAAATGACAAAGATCAGCAAATGAAAGCCGGGACTCGGGAGCTCCTCCAGCAATGAGTAAGTATAAATAATAAATATCGCTGGACATTAACACACAGCGCCATCTAGTGCCACACTAAGCAAGGCTTGTGTCGCGGACACCAGATAATTGATATACTACATATATACTTTTTGTTTGTAAATACATACTTATTATACATATAAACATCCATGACTCGGAAACAAATGTCCATGCTCATCACACAAACATTTGCTCCTACCGGGATTCGAACCCAGGACCCTATGAACGCAAGGCAGCTTCACTACCACTACGCCATTCGAGTCGTCAGCGTACCTTTTACCGTAGAACCTTTGTATGACTACAAAGGTTCTATGATTAATGACCGAAAGATTGAGAGATTTGGTAGTAGAAAGAAAGATTTAAAAAAGTTGAAACCCCGCAGACGTTATAATCTTTAACGTACGTGATGCTACTGTACAAAAAAAGCTAAATTAAAATCCTGCAGCATGTAAAACATATTATATTAGGGTCGTCTCTAGCTGATGCCCTGTGTGACTGATTCTGCTCGTAGATACTGAATTACCAACGGATGCACATCCGCGAATCCATAAAATACACAGTAATTAGGTAACTTAATTTTGCAAACTACACTCCTCGGACATTTAAACAATTCAACTGGCAGGACATCACGCTGTTTTACCCGAAGGGTTTGGTAGAGGTGTAGTCCGTGTAGATATTACTAATCTATTACATTGCAACCTCTTTTCAGTACCTACCTATTAACGTATACTAGACCACCGAAGCACATTATTCTAGACGAAAAAGATCTGCAAAGATTAAAACGATTTCGCAAGTTTGGGTTATAATTTAGGACAAAAAAGTTGGATATGATTACCTTTTCCAACTTTGGTATTTTTGCTTTTGATCTGATTGACCTGAAACGAATCCCGGCGTGGACGTGGATCAGACAGCTTCTTAGCAAACGCAGCATTGGGCACCCCCCAGGCTTTTGACCGACGACCTCCAAAAGGTGATTGGGTCAAATTGGATACGGAAGCTCTGGCACATCTTGCTCGGCATTTGTGCAGCAGGCGATAGGCTGAGTCGAGATTCAACTCTTTTTTTATGTTGTGACCAACATGCCGCCCGACTGGCTCATGGAAAACATGGAAATAGTTAGTGTACCAAACGCAGACTATCAAAGAGTTTAAAAAGTAACGATTTTTGTCTGTAACTGCGAGTTAAGTCTATTGCGTGCTGTCAATCACCTCTCAGAAGATTCCTGTCATTGCTCAAAAGAACTTCCTAATTTACTCTAACAGAATCAAGTCTAAAATTTATCTGCAGAACTTTGTCTTTATTGCTTGACCAATAAAATTCGCCATGCTGTTTGGAACGATAAAAAAATTACTTTCCAGTAAATCTATGGAATTTGATGACACAATTTTAGTCGAAAGTCCATTCAGGGAGACTACAAGAGATGGCACAGAAACGTTGCGTTTTGTGCAACTTGGTAATTGATGCAGTCTAGCTATGCGACTGCGAAATTATTATATAGACAGTCGATGAACCCAACGTGACTGAGGCGCCCCCTGTCCAGGACATAAACCTCTTGTTGGAGTGACCCCACTAGTGCCCATACATCTGTACTTATAAGTAACTGCTTATGGATTGAACGCCACTGAAGATGCTTTAAACGTGGCCATCTACTAGGCCCAACTACTTATCTAAAAACCAAGATATAGTCGTTTCTTCCCTTCGTTCTTTGTTACAACACTTTTAAAGTGCAATAACCATTTTCTTCATGAGATGATACCTACCTACCAATAATTAGAAAAAATATTTTAGGTTTGAGTTCAAAAGCTTTTATAATTGCTTCTGAACATAATATCACTGGAAAAAATACCAGGACCAGTGACGGTAATCCACTATCTCGTGCATCAAGTGTCATAGAAGTACTTTCATTGCATCCATGGGAGTCTATCACGCTGACTGTGTTTAAAACGAGTGAAAAGCAGATACTAAAAGCCTCCTTCGTTGACAACACCGTAAGGTATTTTGAATTGAGAGACACACCAAAGAAAAAGGTAAGGACAATTATTACTGTTGGTACCTACTCAACTTAATTTTCTACCCGTAAGTCCCTAAGCCTCGGTCACTGTGGCACTTGTTTCAATTAGCTTTAGGTACTGCTTTCTAGCGCAATACTAGCAGAATTCAGAAGTAACTCAAGTGCTGTTAAACCATTTATCACTTACCCCTAAGCAGTTTTACTTTTGATTCTCAGATATTTTGGAGTCTTTGGCAAAGTACTATAAAAGAACTACACTGCTCAAATAAAAAATGGCCTTTCTCATCATCAACTCAAATGAATACTAAAAAAGAAGGAACTCGCTTCGCAGAATGCATCGAATTGCGTTTTATAAAACACAGTGAGGAGGTAGGTTAAATAGTATTTTTTTTTACTTACTACTTAAAAATATTATTGTAATCCATTATTTATCTTTCATGCAGGCGAAATGGTTACAGTGGACAGACAAATATTTATATTTGGGACCTAAGAGAGAAGCGGAAGACAAAGTTCGCCCTGTGCCAGTGCCTGGACTGGGGCGCTCTGAGGAAATAAATCTTTATTACTTAAAACCGCGATATTTCGGTATTTGGGAGCAATCAGAACATTGGGTCCAATGTGGAGAGAGCACATTAAATTTTTAACACAGTCAGTATTCTTTATTGCACACTTGACCAAAAATAAAAATATGATCGTCAATTAGCGAATATATCCATCACAATATATTGCAATCGACGTCTTGTTGGTTCGTCGGCGAGTTCCACATTAGTCTTGTCTAGGTAGGGCTCCATCGCTGAAACCAAATAACTTGGCCAATAAGATTCTTGATCTTAACCAACTCATCACTACGTTAAAGGACCTGTTCCAGCGGTCAGCGACTGCAGCTCCAAGATGTTTTTGGAAAGGAGATTTTTGTGGAGCGAAAACTCCGTCAACGGATGTAACAAGTGAATGTAGGTAGCATGTCCCGACTCACAAGCCTTTGAATGTTTCTAATTTTTTTTCGACTTAGGCGCATTTTAGTAAAGAGGCGACAGGACGTGAAGATCTCCACGTAAGCCACAATCCCTTCGGAGATGATGGGTTCTTTGACTACGTTTCCCCATGCATGTTGACATAAGTCACCAGAACAACAAATCTCTAGTTTCATTATGACGACGTATTATTAGACAAACGCGTCTTTCTCGTGTGGGTAACACCACACACCCATTACAGTAATTCATTACACCGTAGGTAAGTTAAAACATACTTTAAAACTTACAAACAATAGCAGAATATGTGACACTTAATTATTGTAATAATTAAACAATACTAATGTTCACGAATGCAAAGGTGGTATTTCACACTTGTTTTAAAGCTAAGTATTTCCGGCAGATCGAAGGACAGGTAAAATTATTAATACAAAGAAAAGGTCTTCTACTAATAAATTGCTTTGTAAATAATCTTGTCAATTTTTGGTTAGTAGTTAGTTTTAGAAAAACTGATTTAGTTATAGTTTAAAATTATAAATTGACATAATGACCACTAAAATTGTACTTGGCGCCGCACTCCACAACATGTGGAATGTTGCCATGCAAACAAATCACTGTCAAAAGAGTAATAATAGATTGGTGGAATCCAATTATCAGCCGATTATGGGGGCAGAGATACTTCCGTTTCTTCAATTGACAATATTTCGAGAGTTTACAATATCGCTAGAGAGAAACACGTCATATTGTAATATAACGTGTTTGACAATTTTACGGTGATATATATATAGCCTGTATTGTCCCAATGCTGGGCAAAAGCTCCATTCCTCCCAACGATCACGATTCTGTGCTATTTCTTTCCAATTCTCAAGGAAGACAATCCAGTTCGTCCCGCCATCTCTTTCGTGGTCTGCCGCGACCCCGTGTCACGTGTTTCAACTACAGGGCACCATTCCTGAGCCTTGTGACGAATACGATCCGTTAATTTTACATCTAAGATACTGCGCTCCATAACACGTTGGCAAACCTGGAGTTTGGACTTTTGTATGTTAGTCAAAGACCAAGTTTGTGCACCATAGGTCAAGATGGGGAGAATACACAAATGTCCATCAGCTTTCGCTTCAAAGACATGTGCCCTTAAAATATTCCTTCATGGACCGGACGGAAAATGCCTGGAAGGGTTTCCAGGCATGGAAACAAATGGGACTTTCTAATTTTATTTATTTCTCGCCTTTACCGAACAATAATTTTGATGGTCATTTTTCATTTAATTATGAAAGAGAGGCCGAGGGAAAGGGCTCGTTGTTAAATAATAACGGCCGCTTGCGTCGACGTTTAGGTTAAGCCTTGCTTGCCTAGGTTGCTCTGTGGATGGGTGACTACCCATTACATACCGAGTTTCCTCCGTGACTCTGAAAGCACGCTAAGCAGTTGGTCCAGGCTGTCGTTAGTAGTTCTTTGACAGTCGTTACAGGTAGTCAGCGACCCAATAGGTTAGACAACCAGTCTTACCAAGGGATATCCTACCACCCGGTACCAACTGAAGTGTGGAGGTGCGATCGCTCCATGTAAAATGCTGGTATTCAGTTAGACTGGAAGTCGACCCCATCATAGTTGGGAAAAGGTAAAGCAGATTATGAATTTTCATTTGATTTTGAATACTTAGATAGGATTTGTTCAGTAACAACGGTTTTAGAATCCTTAATATATCATGCAATTTTTCCGATCCTTAGCACACTATATCCACAAACATGTTTATTATCCACAACCTTCAGATATTCCAAAACAAAATTCACAATATAATATGATTAAGCCTTATATCAACACAGAAACGTTTAGTAAATACGTGGCTACTTACTCGATTTTTTTTTAAAACCTTACAAGATGGCCAAGTCTCTTTTCATTAGCAACAAAATAAAATCAGCCGATAACAAAATAAAGACGGTTTGGAAAATTATCAACAGTGAGACTAATAGATCTAAAAAACCAAGTAATGACATAATACTAAAGACCTCACATGGTCTCGTGAGCTCTAATAATGAAGTCGCTCAAGAATTTGTAAATTTCTTTACCAGTATCCCACTTAAAACTACTGAAAACCTTAAATTCCTCTCCCTTGCTCTCTATTGATTTATTGAAGGCGAATGTTTCAGCCTGTTTAAATGAATTTAAATTTCATCGTGTAAACCCCATAACAATCATAAAAGCTTTTAAGCAAATCAAGATCAAATTAACTGAAGATCTATGGGGTATGTCTATCAAAGCTTGTACCTCAATTGTTGAGACTGTAGCGCCGTATTTAGCCTCAATATTTAATTTGTGCGTGGATCAAGGGGTCTTCCTGGATCTAATTAAATTCAGTAAGGTTATACCGTTTCTTAAATCCGGGGACACCAACAATTATAGGCCCGTATCCGTGTTGCCGGTTTTTAGCAAGGTATTTGAAAAGATAATGCTCAATCAGATGCTTAACCATTTTAACACTTATAAAATCTTACACGAACATCAGTATGGTTTCACCAAAGGACGTTGTACGACTGACGCCGGAGTCACTTTATTAAAACACATTTTTACTGCGTGGGAAGAGGCACAAGATGCCATAGGAATCTTGTGTGACCTCTCGAAGGCATTTGATTGCGAAATCACGAAACCCTGATTTTGAAGGTTGAGCATTACGGTTTAGGTAAACTTGCGCTCAATTTAGTAAAATCATATCTGAATGATAGACAGCAGCATGTACAAGTAAAGGGTATAAATTCGATGGGTTTAAAAGTAAAAATGGGTGTACCACAAGGTTCGATATTGGGTCCCTTCCTCTTTTTAGTATACATAAATGACCTACCCCATTTATTTAACAACCATCCGCAAATGGTGTTGTTTGCTGATGATACTTTTTTAATATTTAGGATAAACAGACGTGCCACAAATCTTGACGACGTAAATATCGCCCTACTGCAGGTTCATAATTGGTTTACCGCTAATAATTTAGTACTAAATGGGAATAAAACTAAGTGCATAAGATTTGCTTTACCAACTGTCAAAAGTAGTGATTGTGACATTGTATTGAATCAAGAGAAACTTGAATTTGTCAATAAAACGGTTTTCCCGGGAATTACGCTCGACCACAGGCTAGAATGGGGTCCTCATTTAACATCTCTTGCAGGCTGGCTGAGCTCAGCAGCGTATGCTGTTAGAAAAATCCGTCATTTTACTGATGTTGATACGGCGAGGATAGTCTATTTTAAATATTTTCATAGTATAATGTCATACGGTATTTTATTATGGGGACGGGCTGCAGACATCTAGTCAAATTTATTTAGCAGGAAAGAGCCATCAGAGCCATATATGAATTACGTAGACGCGATTCTTTAAGAGAACTGTTTAAGGAAATTAATATCATGACAGTACCTTGACAAGGTACTAGGTATACATAATATAAGAACACATCATGTACGTTAGGAAAAATCTGGATTTATTCAGTAAAAGAGGTGACAGACACCACTATAATACTAGAAATAGGGACCAACTTGTTCAGCCAGGTTTCAGGCTTCCTAAAGTAGATTCATCTTTCATGGGGTACTGTTTAAAATGTTACAATAAAATACCTCCCCACATTCTACAACTGAATGAGAGCTCGTGGCTAAATAATATCAGCCGCTCGGGTCGATCTTTAGGTTAAGTCATGCTTGCCTAGGTTGGTCTGTGGATGGGTGACCACCCTTACATACCGAGTTTCCTCCGTGCCTCGGAAAGCACGTTAAGCCATTGGTCCCGGCTGTCATTTGTCCATCTTTGATAGTCGTTATAGGTAATCAGTGGCCCCAAAACCCTGACACCAGTCTTACCAAGTGGTATCGTATTTCCTAGTATTAACTGGGTTGTGGAGGTCAGATAAGCAGTCGCTCCATGTAAAATACTGGTATTCAGCTGCATCCGGTTAGACTGCGAAGCCGACCCCAACATAGTTGGGAAAAGGCTAGGCAGATGATGATGATTCTACAACTGAATGAGACGAAATTTAAATCTTGTGTAAAACGCACGCTATGTAGGCAAGCATATTATAAGCTGGGGGATCACATTGAGGATAAAAATGCTTGGCTAATTGCTGGTCCTGCTCCGCAACCATAGGTGCAAACTTATTGGGCAATATTATTGTGGTAGCTGCAGAAGATTGTAAAAATATTCTTGCATTGTATATGTCACCGTAAAATTGTCAAACACGTTATATTACAATATAACGTGTTTTTTCTCGCGATATTGTAATGTCTCGAATTATTGTCAACTGAACATACGGAAGTATCTCTGCCCCCATAATCGGGACTTGGGGCACCCCCCCGTTAGGTTAGTTAGGTTCCTGTAAACCCTGCACTCAGAAATACGCTCCGTCAACTACGCTTTTTAGGGGGAATATAAAGTGTTTTAAGGTTATGTTATATTAATCGGTATTTCTCAGGAATGGTGCATTATCTTTTCATAAGAGTTGTGCCACTGGGCAAGAGGGACCCCTCCTTCCCTCCACACCGCGTAAGTTGAGTACCATCGCATGCATTTCACGAAAAATAATGCGTTTTGTTGTAAGCAGTATGTTCATTTGACAATAATTCGAGACTTTACAATATCGCTAGAGATATTACAATATAACGTATTTGACAATTTTACGGTGACATATATAGTATTGTATAATTGCATAGCACATGTGTGAGTACCATGTACTGTAAAGCTACTATTTGCATTTAGTTATCTTTCATTGACTTGAATATGCCTAGGTGGCTGAGAGAAAGTCATGCCCGCGTGGGTCGGGTCATTTAGTTCTCTTCAATATGGTTGAATTGAATGGCGCTGATCCATGCGTCATGTTCGTGAACGGGCGCTGTCAGTCGGGACTGGTCATCTCTTAGCTGCCATGGAACATTTGAATTGCTTTATTTTATAAACTAGCTGACCCACGCAACTTTGTCCGCGTCACATATGAGAGAAAAACGAAAGGAAAAAAAACCGTTTTAGCAACTTTTTTCATTCCTGCTCCGCTCCTAATGGTCGTAGCGTGATGTTATATAGCCTAAAGCCTTCCTCGATAAATGTACTCTCCAACACAAAAATAATTTTTCGATTTGAACCAGTAGTTCCTAAGATTAGCGCGTTCAACCAAACAACAAACTCTTCTGCTTTATAATATTACTAGCTGACCCACGCAACTTCGTCTGCGTCACATAATTATGAGAGAAAAAGCTCTCAAAGGAATAAATTTTCCCCGTATTTGCAACATTTTTCATTTATGTTCCGCTCCTATTGGTCATAGCGTGATGATATATACTTAGCCTATAACCTTCCTCGATAAATGGACTATCCAACACAAAAATATTTTTTCAATTCCAACCAGTAGTTCCTGAGATTAGCGCGTTCAAGCAAACAAACAAACAAACTCTTCAGCTTTATAATATTAGTATAGATAAGTAAATAAGTAATAAGTATGTAAGTATAGATTGTTGTTTTTTTTTTACTCTGGACGCTCTTATTGTGCATACATCGTTCTCACATTTATGTATAAACTCAACATGAAAGATGTAACCAAGATATTGTAACATTTTTGATTGAAAAGAGTGTCCATGGAGTTTCTTGCCCGTTCTTCTCCATAGATCTACGCTAGGGAATGGGCAACTATAGTACTTTCTCAAGTTATTATGCCTTGTGTCTGTGACTGTAGCCTTTTTTTTCGTTTGATCGACATTCAAAAGTGCCGTAATGGTCGAGTTGAAATAAATAATTTGATTTTGAGTTTATACATTCTACTCAGATAAGTCTAGGAGACACTTCCTTGCTAGGGTAATGTACACATTTGATATGTGGATGGGTTGGTTATAATAAAATTGCAGATTATATTATTTTTGTACTTTATTTATTGTAGATTTATTTGGTTTTCTTTAAAGAGTGTTTAATAAGGCTATCTAAATATTCCGCTTTTTCTTCTGATGTTTTCAATTTGGAGTACTTACTCCAGGGAACCTGAAAAAACAGAAATAACAGATGCAGTATAAAGTTTAGTTGTAAAACAGTTTTAAGTTAAAAAACCGATGACGAAAAACAGGGGTGTTTAGTATATTGTCTGGCTATTATTTAATATTATAAAAATCAGTTGGCAGTGTCTCTTTGTGTGGCACTGCCATAATTGTTCCACGAATCCACATAAAAACGAAATTTCGATTTTCAGACGTAGATCTATTACCTATACATTTCGACATAATATAAACCTTGCAGTATAGTCAAATTGCCTTAATAACATTTTTGATGTGCACCAAACAAATGATTAGCCATTAATAATGGCCCATTATTACTTCTTATAATATGCTTACCAGAGCTGCATGATAACCCAGTGTTTCAAGTTCTCTAACTTTACTAGTAAAGAAGCCAGTTGCATTATCAGTATCATGTATTATTGCATTTCTGCCAGCTATCACAAAGACTATCCAGACATTATTATCTGGAGGTCTACGGAGTAGTCCAAAGTTTTTGGCAGAAAATACATTTGTGACTGCTACGGGGGTTCCACTAACATCATTACAAATGACTATATCTGAAAGGAATAAAGGCAATAAATTGGTCACAGTGGCATGATATTGGTCACAGTCGTAGCAATGTTACAAGTATTTATTTTCTAATATTCAAAGTACTTCTTGGTGTACCTCCTCTTTGATGATGAGGTAAGATATGTTCGCCAACTACATACTCTTTACCACCACGAGTTCCTTTCAATACCTTCATAATATCCAAGACCATCCTTTCTGTAACATTATACTGTTTAGCATACTCTTCATTTGGGATATAATCTGTATATTTTTTTGCCATAATTTGAAGGTATTTGTCTTGAAGACGATTTACTTCAGCATCACTGCAAAATATTTCTGCTACATTATTCAGTATCAGAATTTCTCTGCCATAGTTATAACAATACTTCCCATATGTCTGCTCCAGAAACGTTGAACTTAACGCTATGTTTATAAGATCCACAGGGTGAATGCCCAAAAGAGTCAAATAAGCTATGCAGCATGCAAATGATCTGCCGTGAGTGGCAATTTCTTTTTGCCTTTCAGGCTTTCTTAATTCATTCATAACTTTGGTAAAGAAGCAATCTTTTGTTTGAGGTACTAAATTAAATGTTCCATAAGTTAAAACTAATCTTTCAAGATCTTTAATCCTTGTTTGTGACATGGATTGACTAACAGTTTCAGCTATTTTATGTAGACACTCTTCATGTAAGGTTAATGTTGAAGTCCCCACAAGGGCGACATGTACATTACACATCACTGACAGTCGAGGCACTTCATGCTGTAATGTTTCCAGTAGTCTGTATATTCTGTTGTCAAGGGTTAATTTTGTTGAGTATCGAATAATTTTCAATAAAGCAGCCAATGACACTTCATGAATGTTTTTTGAGTTTGCAATCACTGTATTAATCATTTTCATTACTAAGTCCATATCTCTTACAGGTGTTTTACTTTTGAAGAACCCCATACACATAATAGCCAAATCATCAACAGTGAACTCCGAGTATCTTTTATTAACCTCAATTTCTAAATTGTGCATATCAAATGGTGATTTTCTCCATATTCCAACAAAAAACAGTGTTTGAACAATTTGCCCTGGTGTTAGTTGCTTCGCTTTACTGGCTAATTTTTGCAGGCTTTTAGTAGAAAATTCACTATATCTTGTTACATTTATCATGTAGAAAAGTGCTATAAATGATAGTTGTTCATTATGTGTCCAATTCTTTATTCTGTTAAAACACTCATCATCCAGAGCAGCCCAAACCTCTATGAAGTTTCGAGTTCTAATTGATTCTGTTTCTGGCCACTGATTTAAAGCATAAAACATGGATTTCAACTCTTCATCAGTGGCATGTTTGAAACAGTCAGTAAGATGGTCTATGTATGTGTCAAATATGTTATCAGATATACACAAGTTGTGTTCTGAACAATATAAACCAAATTTAGGAAAAATCTCTAAAACTTCAGAATGAGGTTTCTTGGACCAGTTCACTTGGAGTGCTTCTCTAAATTGTTCTTCATTTAAAGTCTGAAGCTGGATGTTGCTATTTAAGCTAATAGCATAGCCTTTGTCTTCCAAAATATTATAAGCATATTTATTTTCTTGTTCCTGGTACATTCTAGCACTCAGATTTGAGTTATGATGAAAGCTTCTGCTACATTTTTGTAACCCATATTTCACTCCCAAATTTAATGATACAACGTTATTTCGACGTTTAGGAAATGACAAATTGCGAACAATTCTAACCAGAAAAGACATTATTAGAAATAATATAGCTATTTTATCTTATTAAAATCTCAATACGTTCGTAACGTGCATCTTGAAACCTCTGTTTACCTGAAACTGACAGTGACATTTTATTTTTCAGGTTATGTTTTGCACTTTTAATTCCAACACATGGAAAGCAAAGCCGTCGCCATTATACAGCCCAGCCTTTTCACAAAGTTTTGCTTTTTGCTCTCATCTATTATATCTCTCGATTAAGAGATATGCTAGGAAAACAAGCGTTTCGTTAAAAAAAAATCAATTCTTAATAATATTAGTCAAGTCCCCAAAGCCAAAGCCCAAGAGCCCATGACGGCCAGACCTTCGTTATTTTATAAAAGCTGAAAGTTTTTCTGTACACGTAGGGGACGTGTACAGAAGAACATATGTTTTTTCAAGCGTTTTTGCTTTGGCACCTGGTAACGTAGTCGAATAAAAGCCATCTATCGAGTTCATGGAAACTAGTTATTTTTTTATTCTCAAAAAGTAAACCTCTCATTTTCACTCGCGCAAGTTTTATGTCATGGCAACATTGCTTGAAATGTTCGCCCGATTTGCGATGAAGCAATTAATTTTAGTCTATGGTAACGCATCAGCAGCTTGCAGACATAACGGGTGTCGGGTTGATAATTTTCGCGCCCGGTTTTTGGCGTAACGTTGGAGATATAAGAAAAAGTTGTTCATTACGCTATGTAAAATCCATTAAATTGAGCAATCAGAATTATTCATAGGTGATAACTATTCTCTGTCATCATGTCTCAAACAGAGGAACCTATGGACGTTGCAGAAGTTGGTGAAAATTCAGTAGGTTTCCTTAAACACACTCTTGTTTTACGATTCATTGCGAGGAATAGTTGAAAAACATCTATTTTTTTAAAACAGAATGGATCCTCGAGCGATACTGCGTCCTCGCGTGGCAAGGAGGGTGACTTCGAAAGTAAAATTGAAACTGATCGTTCGAAGAGATTCGAGTTTCTGTTGAAGCAAACAGAAATTTTCTCTCATTTCATGTCAAATACTAAATCTGGTGGTAGCCCACCCAAACCGAAGGCTGGCAGACCTAAGAAGATCAAGCAAGACATTGAGAGTAGAGACATTGATAGCAGAGACGTTGACCCGGGCGGAGGATCAGCAGGAGAGTAAGTAATAATAAAACTAACCTTCACCTTGCCAGTACAAACACTAAACATGTGCTTTGACTTGACAATAATGTTTACAAAATAAGTAAAAATGCTTTTGTTTTTTGCTTATAAATCACTACATTGTCTAGTTTTGGTGAACAGTGTTGTACACATTAATAACACACTATACTCGATTGTTAATGTTTTTTGATATTTTATTACTTTTCTGTAGCCACCGTCACCGAAAAACTGAACAAGAAGAAGATGAAGAGCTCCTTGCGGAGACTAACACAAAAGTAAAATCCATATTCCGTTTTGAAGCTTCTCCACACTACATCAAAAATGGAGAAATGCGTGACTATCAAGTAAGAGGTCTTAATTGGATGATCTCACTCTATGAAAATGGTATCAATGGCATCTTGGCAGATGAAATGGGTCTTGGAAAAACTTTACAGACTATTTCTTTGCTGGGTTACATGAAGAACTTCAAGTAAGTGTTTACTCCAGTATTATTTAATCTATTTAATTCCAATGCTGAACTAGTATTTAATGTTTTTATATAGTGAAGTAGCCTTTTTATGCTGCATTCTCATTAAATCGTTAATGTAACAGAAATGTTCCTGGGCCACATATTGTCATTGTCCCAAAATCAACTCTGACAAATTGGATGAATGAGTTCAAGAAGTGGTGCCCCTCTCTGAAAGCTGTTTGTCTAATTGGTGACCAAGAAACAAGGGTAAGTGCTACAACAGTACAACCTGTCTGTTCAAAAACAGAATTTTGTTTCTTTAAACTAAAGTCTTTATTTCCAAACACCACATTTTGGTATTAGCTTAATTTTTATATTTTTTTTATTAGAGCACATTTATTCGCGAAGTCCTCATGCCTGGTAACTGGGATGTCTGCATCACGTCTTATGAAATGATAATTCGAGAAAGATCAGTTTTCAAAAAATTCAACTGGAGATACATGGTGATTGACGAGGCTCATCGAATCAAGAATGAAAAGTCAAAGCTTTCTGAACTGCTAAGAGAGTTCAAAAGTATGAACAGGCTGTTGCTAACTGGTACTCCACTTCAGAACAACCTTCATGAGCTGTGGGCATTGCTCAATTTCCTCTTACCAGATGTATTTAATAGTTCTGATGTAAGTACTAGATTATTGAGTTAAATGGTCATAAAACATTTAAATTACTTGCCATATTGCAGTGTAGAAGTGATTAATATACAAAAACCTTTCAGGACTTTGATTCCTGGTTCAACACTAATGCGGCTCTTGGTGACAATCAACTAGTGTCTCGGTTGCACGCTGTTTTGAGGCCATTTTTACTTCGTCGTCTCAAATCTGAGGTAGAGAGGAAACTTAAACCAAAAAAGGAGGTGAAAGTTTATGTGGGTTTGAGCAAAATGCAAAGAGAATGGTACACAAAGGTTCTAATGAAAGACATTGATGTAGGTAAGTCAAAAAACATCTTCGTATTTTTTAACTAGCTGACCAGCACAACTTCGTCCGCGATATATGGAATATCCAATACAAAAAGAATTTAACTATTCCAACCAGCAGAGACGATTTGGAAGCGTACCGTGAGGGTTGGTCTGTGGCGGCACAGGAAAAGAGCACATGGAAGGAATTGGGAGATGCCTTTGCCCAACAGTGGGACAGTACAAGTTAACAAAAAATAGCTTTATAATATTAGTATAGATTTTAAAATGTTTTTGGTACTGATAATGAGAAAGATCAATAAAATTATTCTGATTGTAGTAAATGGTGCTGGAAAGGTTGAAAAGATGCGACTGCAGAACATTCTCATGCAGCTTCGTAAATGCTGCAACCACCCTTATCTGTTTGACGGGGCGGAGCCTGGCCCGCCATATACCACTGACTTGCATCTCGTGTACAACTGTGGAAAACTCGCCATACTTGACAAATTGCTGCCCAAACTACGTGAACAGGACTCCAGGGTGCTGATTTTCTCACAAATGACCAGGATGCTGGACATCTTAGAGGATTACTGTCTTTGGCGGCAATATAAGGTATGCATCGGCCCAATCTTCACTACAGAAAGGGTCCTAATATTGTAGATTATTAAAAAAAAAATGGAAATATTTTCAGTATTGCCGTTTAGATGGTCAAACTCCCCATGAAGATAGGAATAGGCAAATAGAAGAATACAACGCCGAGGGGAGTGAGAAATTCGTGTTTATGCTGTCGACGCGAGCCGGCGGTCTCGGCATCAACTTGACGTCGGCAGATGTCGTCATCATTTATGATTCTGACTGGAATCCACAAATGGACTTGCAAGCTATGGACAGAGCACATCGTATTGGACAGAAAAAACAAGTAAATAGTCATCTTAAATATTTGTATTTAAGCAGATCAAATGGTCAACGATTTTGGATTTGATTAACTGTTCTACTCTTTTTCAGGTGCGAGTTTTCCGGCTTATCACAGAAAATACTGTGGAAGAAAAAATTGTAGAACGCGCCGAAGTGAAGCTGAGGTTAGATAAACTTGTGATACAGTCAGGCCGCCTGGTAGACATAAAGAGTCAACTCAACAAAGACGAAATGCTCAACATGATTAGACATGGCGCCAACCATGTGTTCTCGTCTAAAGATTCGGAAATCACTGAAGAAGATATTGACGTCATATTAGCTAAGGGAGAACACAAGGTAAACACACAAGGTTCAGTTTCTGTGATCCATTTCTAATAAACACTAAAACGTGGTTAAACCAGAGATTTGTCTTTTATAGACTGAAGAACTTAAGCAGAAGCTGGAGAGTCTAGGAGAGTCATCACTACGGGCTTTCTCGATGGACACTCCCGGCGCCACAACAGACTCTGTCTACCAGTTTGAAGGTTTCCTCCAACAAAGTAGATAATAAAAAACCATATTTGCTAATTAAAATACTAATTAACTTTGTTTCGTTCAGGGGAGGATTACAGAGAGAAGCAGAAAATTTTACCCATTGGTAATTGGATAGAACCGCCTAAACGTGAACGTAAAGCTAACTATGCAGTGGACGCTTACTTCCGAGAGGCACTCCGTGTTTCCGAACCGAAGGCGCCAAAGGTACAGGTAAATAAGTGTAAAGAGCTAAATGCGGAGGTCAGCGCAGCAGTCTACTTTTTGGTGGTGGTTTATGGCAATATAATTATCATCTAATTCATGTACTTGTATTATGTAAATTGATTAGCTCTTTATACTGGCATATAAGTGTAGTATATACCTGTAAATTATTTATTTAGCCTTATTTAGATTATAACTTGAATATCACTTTCAATTCACATACTATAAATTTATATATTTTCACAAACATACAATATCTATAATGCTTTTAGTTAGTTTGGAGCCGAGCTTATCATGATCATTTTATAATAAACACTTTTCTCATTTCCAGGCTCCGCGTCCTCCAAAGCAGCCGATTGTACAAGACTTCCAGTTCTTCCCGCCGCGACTATTCGAACTTTTGGATCAAGAAATATACCACTATCGTAAAACATTAGGGTAAGATTTTGAAACAGAATTCAAAAGATATAGTAGAACATGAGGATACTTAATATTTTATATTTTATTAGGTACAAAGTTCCCCGTAATCCTGAATTGGGTCCAGATGCTGCCAAGATTCAAAGAGAAGAACAGCGAAAGATAGATGACGCTGAAGCTCTCACAGAGGAAGAGGTTCAGGAGAAAGAGCAATTGTTAACTCAAGGTATGGTTATGGTACTAAACTGTGAGAGCTACAACAGTTAGTAGTTTAGCTATATTATATGAACACAAATTATTCATCCTCAGGCTTTACTAACTGGACAAAAAGGGATTTCAACCAATTTATCAAAGCTAACGAAAAATATGGCAGAGATGATATTGAGAATATTGCTAAGGATGTTGAAGGCAAAACTCCAGAGGAAGTGAGTAAAATCAAGTAGTTTTACATTCAGAACGGTAATTGTAAAATCGGAATTAATAACGCAACATTTATTTCAAGGTCATGGAGTATTCAGCAGTATTTTGGGAGCGATGTCATGAACTTCAGGACATCGACAGAATTATGGGACAGATTGAAAGGGGAGAAGCCAAGATACAGAGGCGAGCGTCGATCAAAAAAGCGCTGGATGCTAAGATGGCGCGATACAGAGCTCCGTTCCACCAACTGAGAATCTCGTATGGAACAAATAAGGGAAAAAATTACGTGGAGGAAGAGGACAGGTATATTTTCTTGAATTCATATCACACATACTTATTTATGTAAGCTTATAGCAGTGTTCTGTATGATAACTCTTTTTCCTAGATTCCTAGTGTGCATGCTGCATAAATTGGGCTTCGATAAAGAGAATGTGTACGAGGAACTGCGAGCATCTGTACACGCCGCACCGCAGTTTAGGTTTGATTGGTTCCTCAAATCGAGAACAGCCGTTGAATTACAACGCAGGTCAGTAGTTTCCACTGATGAATGATCTTTTTAAAAAAAATACATCAGAATGCAACACTAAAACATGGACTATTTCCAGGTGTAACACCCTCATCACATTAATTGAGAGAGAAAATCAAGAGCTTGAAGAGAAGGAACGAGCTGAAAAGAAGAAGAAGAGTGGTGCCGCCAATCAAAACACACCTGGGGGGAATGCGACCGGCAAAGGCGCTAATACTAGCAAACGCAAAGCCGATAACACACCTGACACCGCCCAAAAGCATAAAAAGAAAAAGAAGTGAAACTCCTATGGTTAACCCGCGACTTGGTGATCATAATTTCTTATGTAACGATTATTAACACTGCAATGGTAAATAAACGTATCGTCGTGATTATATTTTTGTTTTTTTATTTGAAGTACCGTCACTTAATATAATAGTTAAGTTTTCTTGGACTTTCACCACCTGTTATGGTAGTAGGCAGTTTACAATTCGATTTAAACGTAAAATTATTCTATGGATTAGAATACACCTCAATACACTAGCTGTTACCCGTGACTTGGCTGACCCCACATTTGGCGTGCGCGATCCTCGGGCGTGCGAGTAGCGCGAGCGCCGCGCGCGCGCTGCGTGAGCGTCGGGTGTTGCCGCCGTGTGACGTGCATGCAGCGTGTGCGCAACGCGCGCGCGGCGCGCTCGCGACGCTCGCCTTGGCGTTTAACCCCCTTCAGACAGACGGCGGCGGGGATAGCGGGCGAAGGGGTAAGAACGCGACTCGAGCGTCGCGATGGGTATACACAAAAAAAAAAAATTGGTTGTCTATAAAGTCGGTTTACGGACGATAGATTTACGTGATAACGTCATAATCATTATTTTATGTAATACAAAAAAGGAGGTGGTAATTTCTTTTTTTTTTTATCATTTATCATTTGTGTTTAAAAAAAAAGGGGGTGGAACGTTACTATGGCATGGAACGTTACTATTTTTCATGAGTGTTGCTGGTATTATCAATTTATAAGACGTTGGTGCCGATTCTCTTGTACACCGAACTAACTTAAACTAAATCTAAAATTTCTTAATTTTAGTTAGTTGGTTTCGGTAAGTTATTCTGAAAACAAAATTCTCTAATTTTAATTTTAGATTTGACACAATTAAAATCGAGTTTGACAATCGCTAAATTCAATAGACCATAGATTAAGATTTGTCGGAGATTAAAATAAAAACTGAATGAAAGTGAACGAAATGATCTGAATTGCAAAAAAAAACCCTAGTGAAATCAAACAATTATTTAAAATTGTTTATCAAAGATCATTAATGAAAGACAGGGAGTATTATAACGGCGTAAAACATTATTGTTGTTAAATATTTATATTTCAGTTTTTATTATCTGTGACCATAACAATCCTGCTAGGGTTGGAAATCGGAAATGACTTAAAATCTTGGCGAAACTTTTCGGTTTTCATAATGATATTTTATTATAATCAACAAAACTGCCGTATTTAAAAATCTATGAGGTAGCATGATTTGTCCTGTTATTTATTTCAGTCTAGTTTCAGTTTTTTAAAGCTTGTTAATAAATAAAAATTTGATCTTAAAAAATTATGTTCGGTTTTGTAGTTGAAAATAACCGGTATTTTCGTCGGCGTTCGGAAGGAAAGCCCTATCTTTGTTTTGTTTGTCATGTCAGATGTCAATAATATTATTAATTTGGTGGTCGGTTAACATAATTAATTAACAAATAAATACTCTTTGATGTTTGATTGGTTTAACTAATCTCTGTATTCACGAGTAGTAGTAAAGTAACGTATACTTGTGTACACTATACTAGTATATACTCTAAAAGGAAAAACAAGAAGAAAATCAAGCTGATCCCAAAGTATTGGATTTAAGGCCAATGTCAGTAGCGAGCTGAACAAATTGGAGCAGTGGCAACCATGTAAGTTGTTTCAGTGAGATGAAATGTTATACTGGATTGGATAAGTACTTGCATAATTTTCATGTATTCTAAACTTATTTAATTTCAACAGATTTGGAGTGTGTGGGTGACAAAAGTGAAAACAAAGGCAAGAAAGGCGAGGGATTCCATCAGGGCTACTAGTGGAAGACCAGCAGGGGCAGATCTCAATGACATTCAACGCATGTTATCCAGAAACATGTATTAAATATGCGGTTTCAATTTTGTGAAATCGCTACTCTTTTTTGTTAAGGTTTAAGGAGAAAATAAATATTTTAACATTAAAGAAATAAAATGTTTCATTTAATTAAAAGAATTGACAAGTGATTGCTGATTTTTCCTCGCTTCAGCAAGGAAATCTGTGCAGGTATCCTCCGCAATAGCACTCTCCTCACTATGCTCGGTGACATTGATATCTTCTTCATCTGCAAAGATACACTTAATTAGATTTCTTATTTTGCAAACAAATAAAACAGAATTACATATAAATCAAATCAAACACTTACAATCAAATGTTTCCAATTGTACAGGGTGCAACATGCCAGAATAATTTTTGTAGCATTTTCTGGTTCTGTTCATTAGGCGCCCATTACACATTTCCACCACATTTCTTGCCCTTGAGTGGCACTCAATATATGACACCACGATGGGAATCATGAGCCATGACTGTAGTGGGTATCTGTTCCTAAAATAAATAAAACTTTATATGTACTTAGTTAATAGATATACCCAATAGGTATAAAGTTTACTAGTGACCTACGGCGAAGCCACTGAGATCTTTCCCCACATACTATTCACTAACTCATTTCTTTAATAAGTAATGACTAGGTGTAAAGTATCACATAATAAAAGTCACTATGACAAAAAACAAAATCCAGGAACTGTAATTGAGTAAGAATTACAGTTCCTTGTATGTATGCAGTAATTAACTTGTTTTAGCAAGTGAATTATTGCATACATATAATATACATATAGGACACAAAACCGTTCTAACCTTTAGGTGATTGGGGATAAATCCTTCATCCAAACGAGGATTCAGCTTATCCACCAAATAAAGTGTCCCCGATCTAGGTGTCTTTTTATTGAATTTCTTCTCTACCATTTTGAATGGGTTGGATTAGTCTTATTATCTTTCCAATTGAATCCTCGCTTGATAGTTTCTAAAACATAGTTATTTCTTATTAGACAAATATTTTATCACACAAAACCTGGAAGTGGCTTTGATTATGAGAAGTGTATGTAATGTAGCATGTGCATTAGATGTTTAATACGCAAATCCCGGTCAGTGGGTCGTCTTAGGGGCGGATTTCCCTTGTAAGTTTTCATGAATGCATTTCGTATTGTATCATAATAAAATAACACTAAATTTACCTTTCTGCCAAATCGACAACGGCTGCAATCACATAAGCTTCCATTCTGAACTCAAACACATCCAAACTTTCAAGAAAAACGAGGAGAAATCTGCTTTGTAAATTTTAGTTCATGACAACTAATTTTAATCTACACCTTTTTAGTCTCGATTAAAAATAGTCTGATTTAGTTTGACAATCAAAGTTTTAGGTGAAAAACGTCAATTTCAGAATAGCGAAATTGCCATTTTCACTAAATTGAATAATTTAGTGCTGTCAAACTATAATTGATTTAAGTTATGTCATTTTAATCAATTTCAGAATAGGAAACGTCGTTTGACAGGAATAAACTAAATTTTAGTGATTTTTAGTCTAGTTTAGAGAAATTTGTGACAAGAGAATCGGCACCGTTATCACGTCAAAAACATTTAAATCCGCCGTTTCGAAGGACTCGTCAAAATCGTTTGTTATCGATAACAAACGATTTTATAGGTTTATAGACTAAAAGCCCATGTTGAAAAATGATGGGTCATTTGAACCACCAGGTGACCTATCTAGAACGATATAAGAGCATAAAATAATAAGATTCAGCACTAGCCGTCACTTGTAAGCTGTCCAACTGAGTGCAGGTGAGAATTCGAAAGTACAGGTAGATAGGTTTTGGTCACAAATTTTTGTACGGCATTGTTAGCACCGATAGATCCATGAAAAATAATAAGAAAACGCGCAGCACAAAGTCGGATTTTTATTTTATTTTCCTACAATTACCAGGGTAAATCTGGTCATTTGATTTTGTACTGCTTCTAATCCATTCCGCAATGCCGTACAAAAATCATGCGACAAGGGGAATAAATCGATGGTTGCAATCCCCTCTCTTTCCGTAGTCCAGGAGGGCTATCGGTGGTAACTCTTATGAGAGGATTTAAAAAGAGTAATTTTCCATTACAGGACAACGATTTTGAAATCATATTTTTTTTGTAGATTGTACAATAAGTACAACGCTTTATACAAATTTTCAATAGCCGGACGCTCCATCACCATCTCCGAAATCTACCTCCTCCTGCGGCTTGCCGGAGGGATTTTTTTAAATGTTATAGCACCATGCTGAGATGCCTTGGTTTCGTACAGGACCCGCTGTTTGTATTATTTTCTGTTGTTCTCTACTTTTTATTATTTTAGTTTTTGTATGTTGTGTCCTGTCGGGCTACTGTTTTTTTTAGGGTTCGTAGTCAACTAGGAACCCTTATAGTTTCGCCATGTCTGTCTGTCCGTCCTCGCTTAATCTCTGAAAAAACAATGTCGTCGTCCCCCCTCTAAATTTTGAACCATAAGTTTAGAAAATATGAAAAAAATCTGAAAAGTAGAACTTTATAGGAAATAATTTTGAACTTGGATGGAAACAACAGTTTTTGTACAAAAAATACAAAAAGTTGTACAAAATAATTTCTAAACTCATAAGTGGGAAGAAATCTGAAAAGTAGAACTTTATAGGAAATAATTTTGAACTTGGATGGAAACAACAGTTTTTGTACAAAAAATACAAAAAGTTGTACAAAATAATTTCTAAACTCATTATGACGGACGGGAAACTACGGAAGTCGGAACCTTACACTGAGCGTCGCCCGACACGCTCCTGGCCGGTTTTTCTTTCTTTCTTTCTTTCTTATTCATGGGTTTCCTTTCATCTAATTTATCAAGCTTGTTAAAGAGATTTGATCCATATGATTGACCCTTTCGATTGTTTTCAAAAAGGTAGGCAATTGTTATTTTTTCGAACTTTAGTCGATCCATCCCGGGTTCGATGAAAAATAAAAGAATGTAGGTACCCTTTGTGTAAAATTGGCTATCTCCAAGTATTTCGAGTAGGTACTTTCCCTCTAGGTGGTTTTGAAAATTTCCAACCTGTATGTCGGTCACTCGGTCAGTCAGTCATTTTCTTATGTTACTTATGTATTTAGTTTTTTTTCCTAATGCCAGTCTTCACACCCACTGCTGGTTATAGGCCTCTCTTATGCGAAGCTCCATGCGATATTCCCGCGATGGCAACAATGTCGTCTGTCCATTTCGCCGCAGCTCGCAGGACGACCAACACTTCTTCCATCCTTGAACGCCACTCGGTCGCAGGTTTAATCTATTTGTGCCATCATCTGCTGTAACGCAATTCCCAATATCGAAGATCATCGTACGTCTCCATTTCGACGTTTGGAACTCTGTCTACTAGCTTTATGTTTAATGCGGAGCATGGAACGCCCCATGGCTCTGCTACGCTATGCCCACAGCCTCTTTATAGCACACTAGCTTCTGCCAGCGGCTTCGCCCGCGTGAAGTTTGAAATTATCCCACGGGATCTTATTACCGGGATAAAAAGTATCCTATGTGTTAATCCAGGTAATAAACTATCTGTGTGCTAAATTTGATCCAAATCCGTTCAGTAGTTTTTGCGTGAAAGAGTAACAAACATCCATACATCCATACTTACAAACTTTCGCATTTATAATATTAGTAGGATTCCCTCCAGTGGCGTTAAAAAATTCACCCTATAATAATAGTACATAAATTGCTAGCAAAATCCCTTTCAATGTCACATTGATTGGACGTGGCGCATCATGTGGTAGCATGCTCATTTGCTAGAACGGGATAACGCACGCGTCGTTGTGTTCGGCAGCACATTCTGTTTGTCACTCAAGCAAATTACGGTTCAGAGTGGCAGACAAGGATATGAAAGTTGATTAATTAGGCTCAACACACACCGAAAGAGCGGCGAAGGGCAACGAAGCGGAACGCAGTTTCAGTGTCATGATTTTTAACTTTATTTCCATTACCATAATACTTATTATCGCATGAGAAACTCGACGAGTCGTGCGGATGCCCGCGGCGCCGCAGGAATTCCGGGGAATTCCATAAACGAAGCCATGCGACTGCGTGGGAAGTCGCGGGAATTCCCGAGAAAGTTCGAGCATTCGCGAGCGGCCGCTGACAATATCCCGCCCCTCGCGTCCGCTCCCCGCGCGCGTCTGTTGCACGCTGAGCATTTGTTGCAGGCGAGCATTCGCATTCATTCCTTTCAGTGCAACGAACACAGAAGTGATGGAGGACGAAGAAAAACTTCCTCTTCTTCTTCAATTATATGTGCATGGACATTTGTTTCCGAGTCATGGATGTTTATATGTATAATAAGTATGTATTTACAAACAAAAAAGTATATGTGTAGTATATCAACTATCTAGTGTCCACGACACAAGCTTTGCTTAGTGTGGCATTAGGTGGCGCTGTGTGTTAATGTCCAGCGATATTTATTTATTTTTTATTTTTATTTAATAATTAAATCCAAAATACCCATGATATTCACTGCTTAAACACAAGCTTCCTCAAGTTTTGTTTAAATTGAACTGCGCATAGGAGAGCGACCCATGAATTCGCGGGTGGGCTCAGGAAGGCACACGCATTCCTGCGACTGCTCGAGAAGTCGCTGGAATGCTCGAGAAGGCGCGGGACTTCGTGGCTCTGCGCTTCGCCGCTCTTTCGGTGCGAGAAAAAGAGCGGCGAAGGGCAACGAAGCGGAACGCAGTTTCAGTGTCATATGATTTTTAACTTTATTTCCATTACCATAATACTTATTATCGCATGAGAAACTCGACGAGTCGTGCGGATGCCCGCGGCGCCGCAGGAATTCCGGGGAATTCCATAGACGAAGCCATGCGACTGCATGGGAAGTCGCGGGAATTCCCGAGAAAGTTCGAGCATTCGCGAGCGGCCGCTGACAATACAATTGAACCATAGATTTTTTATTTATTTACTCACCTGAGGCAGACTGATAGTCTTTCTTCAGCAGAAATAGCGAATCTATAATTGGTATTTTGTTTTTGAATATGTGGCCTGAGAATTTCCAACAAACTTTCAAATTTGTCATAGTTCATTTTATAATAGTCATAATGAATGCTAGGATACCAAAGACCTAGAATAAAGCTCAACACACACCGAAAGAGCGGCGAAGGGCAACGAAGCGGAACGCAGTTTCAGTGTCATATGATTTTTAACTTTATTTCCATTACCATAATACTTATTATCGCATGAGAAACTCGACGAGTCGTGCGGATGCCCGCGGCGCCGCAGGAATTCCATAAACGAAGCCATGCGACTGCGTGGGAAGTCGCGAGAATTCCCGAGAAAGTTCGAGCATTCGCGAGCGGCCGCTGACAATATCCCGCCCCTCGCGTCCGCTCCCCGCGCGCGTCTGTTGCACGCTGAGCATTTGTTGCAGGCGAGCATTCGCATTCATTCCTTTCAGTGCAACGAACACAGAAGTGATGGAGGACGAAGAAAAACTTATTTATTTGGTGCAAATGTACGACTGCCTATACAATACCAAATCAAGGCATTACAGCAATAAACACATGAAAAATAATCCGCACGACTCGTCGAGTTTCTCATGCGATAATAAGTATTATGGTAATGGAAATAAAGTTAAAAATCATATGACACTGAAACTGCGTTCCGCTTCGTTGCCCTTCGCCGCTCTTTCGGTGTGTGTTGAGCCTTACAGCAATAAACACATGAAAAATAACGCTTGGCAAAAAGTGGGCGCTAAAATGAATATGTCTGGTAAGTATGTATTTGTTTAACACAAACTTCTCAAGTTTTGTTCACAAGCTTCCTCAAGTTTTGTTGAAACTGAACTGCGCATAGGAGAGCGACTCATGAATTTGCGGGTGGGCTCAGGAAGGCGCGCGCATTCCTGCGACTGCTCGAGAAGTCGCTGGAATGCTCGAGAAGGCGCGGGACTTCGTGGCTCTGCGCTTCGCCGCCCTTCGCCGCTCTTTCGGTGTGTGTTGAGCCTTACGGTAGCTGAATAGATATTCCACAATAACCGTAATTTTTTCCTGTAACTTGGGGGCATCGAATCAGTCTTGTAAAATATAAAACATTATAGATTGAACTTATTTATTTATCAAGATTTGTTGGACACTAGTTGCTGTTTATTAGGATAGATGTGCTGTTGGCGGCAATATTAACGTTCCATTGCTAGGAAGTTTGCCATCTTAAGTGGTATCAATATTGCTGTGATCGGATAATTTTCACCAAACCTGGCAAAATTTCCAGCAACTTATTAGAAGGAACATATATTTTTAAATAAAACAAAATTATGTAGGGTAGACTGGGTACGGTTGAAACAAAGGACGGTTGAAACAGAGCAAATATCTCGTAAATGGTTACGCGGGGAGTGAGGGCGGCAAAGGGAAAACGAAACGGACGGCAGTTCCGAACGCGAATCAGGGCTGCCAGTTGTACGATTTTAATCGTACTCCTACGATTTTTTGGCATTTTTACTCATGTACGATCGCTAGACCACGATCGTACGGAAAATGTACGATTTTTATTACCTTACAAGTCCGGCATCATTTCATAATAAACGAATGTGCTCCACTGGCAAGTATGAGCTTCGGGCAATTCTCCAACAACCTAACGCATACCTAGATTATTAACTTGAATGAAGACTCTTTGTAAATTTATTTACAGGCTGTACCTATTTGCTTGCATTTTTACAAAACTTATTTTTTTTTCGGTAATAATTGTAACTTGTCAAAAACCTGCTTTTCTCGTCAGTAATCCAACAAAAACTTAGAAACTGTTTATAAAATGAAACACTGAAGGGAACATTAATAGCCAAAGAAAAAAGACGAAAATTGCACGAAGCCAACAAAAGAAATATTAAACAATAGGACCACAGAAAATTTTCTATTATTGAACAAATTTTAGTTATTTTTAATAAAAAACCTAGTACTTCTAGGTTGTACGATCTTTTCATTCAAAATTTCCTTGGCATACGATTTCTTTGTAGTTGGCGTACGATCACACGTTTTTTGCACCTGGCAGCCCTGACGCGAATATAGTAGCGCGCCGCTCCCCGCGCGTTGTTGTTGTGTGCAGGACGCCATATTGTTTTTTATTACCCAAAAGTAAGTATTTTTCTTCTGACATTAACGCTTATATTATCTGTTCTCTGTAAGTGAATGTATTGAGTGTGTGTTTGTGATTATTATGAAGCTTGTAGAATAAGGGATAGTGACTATTTTTACTGTGTTATTATTACTGTCGTAACTATAAAGTATATTCTACCAAAAGTGGTGTTGGGGACGGTTGAAACATTTTTTGTGGGTACGGTTGAAACAAAATTTTTATTTTTTGTAGATGCCGAGAGTTCGAGTGAGGAAGACTCCCAGAGGAGAAATTAACTTGTCGAGCTATAGTAATGCATATGAGGAGGTAAAAGCTGGAGATTCACTACGTAAAGTAGTGGTCTTAGCTACGTTTGCCACAATTGCGAATCTGAATACTCTGATTAATCTCTAAGCTCTGTTTTCTTTGTTATTTCTTTCTTATTTATGTTTATTTGATTTAAGAAGTGTTTTCTTTAGTTTATTTGGAATGTTTATTTGATTAAAAAAAAAGTTTTTATTTAGTTTATTCAAAATGTGTAAATGTGTAATTCTTTAATTGTTTACTACTCGTTAAAGCCTGATGAAACCTTGAAGACTGATTAATGTTGTTATGTGGTGCCTTAATTAGTTTCAATGATAAATAATACATGCTTCCTTAGTATTTATTGTATTATTTGTATGTGTTTCAACTGACCCCAATCGCTGTTTCAACCGCCCCTGGCATGGGGACGGTTGCAACAAATCCGTTTTTTTTTTTAAATTTCATATATTTCTAAAAATAATAACCCGGGAACTATAATAATACAACCATATCGTAGCCAAAACTTCACTTTTGAATTTGATGTATCATAATCGTCACTCGGTTTATAAATAACAAAATTATAAACGATAAAAGCTAAATTGTTTCAACCGTACCCAGTTTACCCTACTTGGATCAATAATAAAAAGTAAGTACCTAATTTTGTTTTCTTTTTCGCAGGGTAGCAGCTGTTAGCGGAGAGTTGTTAATAATATACAGGGTGAAAAAACCTCATCACGAAGCCGTCAAGCAAGCATTTTGTACACCAAACTAACTTTAAGTACGCAAAAATTATTGCTGGGAAACAACTTTTTCTTGGGTTGAAAAATCATATTTTGTGGTAGAACTCAATGTAACGCACTCAAAACATTGTGCTGATGGATGGAACTAATAGTAGGTACGGAGGTGGAGGTGTCTAAAGTTAAAATCTCACATTCAACACTTGTATTTAACTTTTTGATAAACTATCAAAAATTTAGAACTTTGACCCTCAATATCTCTGTAACTAGAAGGTTCCCAGGTATGGTACACCATTACACATTTTTTCGTTCTACAGAACGAACAAATAATCGCAATTACGGGGAGAACAAGTGCCTTTCGGCTTCGGAAAGAGGTTTTTTACATCCATTATAAATACCCAAGTTATTATGTATTTTCGAATCAATTTAAGATTTATCTTGTACAAAACCCATCCGACTTATGAAATAATAATTTTGAATGACCTCAGATAACAGTATTCGCTCAGACCAAATAAAAACCAAGACATAACGATACGAACTTAAAAACTACGTCTCGCTCTGTGCATACGCGCTTACATTTCCACCAAAATACAATTAAACTACACCTCAATAAATGCACACATGTTAAACCGGCCTCACTTCTCTGTTCGCAGAGTTCATCTTAACTTTTTTATTTGTTCTGAGAATGAAAAGCTTATGTAAAACTTAAATATGACATTGACATAGATTGATATTGACAGTTGACCGGCAGTAGGTAATGAAAACTGCTGCGAATATTGCCGTCGGCACATTACTAATATTCGGGGCTCCTACTATTAGCAATGCAGCATTGTTGTCTAAAATTAAATACTTAACCGAATAATAAATACCTACAAACCAACTTAAACATAATAGTAGGTAGGTACCTACAACAAGAAACTAAATAATAATACTTGTATGTTTTTTTGCAAATACATTGGTCTAAACAGGCACAAACTCTTATTTTATATTAAAAATTCATGCAAAATGCAGCCTAGGTATTTGGATTCGAAACTAAGAAATCTATTTACGAAGATATTCCTATTTACCACATAGATTTACGAGTAGTCCAAATGCTTCTGAATCTTGTTTATTTGCAAGCAATTTTAATAATGAAATATGTCAAAGAAGATAATTATAATGTCCAAAGACTAAGATTTCAAATTGAAGTATCGCAAACCTGACTAGTTTCTACTTTCAAAATTAATGTGACGCTTATGAGTTTAGTTAAGGGACATCCCATGACCGCCAGAGCTACACCATTTCCTTACTGGTTAGTTTTTCTAATTTAAATAAAAAATCATTTCAATAAGGAAGAGCTGTAGACAACATGAAAAGTCGGTCGTGGTAGTTGTCACTTCATCAGCTAAATGGCTGCAGAAATACGTCTTTCTATTTTCCCATCGAGGCCATCGAGGGGATGGCTTCAAATTGTCGAGTAAGTACGTGGAATCTAGTTTTGAGTATGCTGAAAGGTAGCAGCCGGCATCATACCAAAAACTCCACAAAACTTGGTGATACTGTGAGTGCGTTTTGTCGTGACTTAGTGTCGAGAACCAATAGTGCGCGCAGCAAAAGACAAAGAAAGAGGGGAGACAGATTTGTCTGCTCGTTCTCTTCCTTTTCCAATGGGTTTCATCTTACTATGATTTTTTTCTTTTTTTAATGATTTTTGAAGGTATCATCTGCACTGGTCTAAATACCGCACATGTCAAGTACGAGGTGATCATTGCCTCGTAACGCACCAATTTACCCAAAATTTATGCTAGAAGTGAATGTGTTAAAAAATTGATGAGTAATCATTTTAAGTTCTAGATTAGGGCTTAAAGCAATTATTGGTAAAATTATCTAGTTCTAGGAAAATAATGCCTATTTGTTTTAAGAAGAGCTCAGAATAGCTTTAATTTAAGAAACTATCACAATACTTTTAAATATGAAAAATGTTAGGACATCTTATTTCTGATACTGCCATTACTCATACACTCCAGGTAATTCTTAGCAGATGCTATTGTTAAAAATTGTCAATTTCCAATTTTAGTGTGAGATACTTTGCCCAGTCTTACAAGTGCAGTTAGATACTACACATACATATCACAGTTTTCGTTCAATACTTCTACTATTTTCTCCACACAATCAGGTACTATTTACAAACAATGCTCTTTTCTCAAGTCTCTCCAAGAACTGGGACAATAAGATGGCTGTGTTTATTTCTCGACACACTCTCCTTAGGGTGAATTGCCATTCTCCATACCATCCTGGAAACTGTTCGCGTTACTATTAAATGGTGCTCCAAGCCCATACAGATGACCACTAGTGCTTTCAATGTTCCCATCAAAGAATATCTGTAAAAAGAACTCTTATTTATTCTTTTGTTGCAAACTAGAATTCTGGGTGGATGCTCCAGGGTAATTGTTTTTTTTTTACTTTTACGATCAGAACACATTATATAACATATTAAAACAGGTATTTATCGCGAATTTACCTTTAATTTAAGCCCGACGCGACGCGACGTTTCGACCGGATTGCACCAGCCGTGGTCGCGGGGAGACTGAAGTGTTGGAGGTACCGCGACAGCAAAGCAAAGGTGTTTATTTAACTACCCTCACATGATCTTCATAAATGTTAATTAGGGCCGGCTCACACTAGGACAGCACATTACACTAAGGCCTAGTTCAGACACGGCGGGAACCGCGCGATTTCAGAATCGCATGGAAATCGCGCGAGTCTTATTTGTATGCGTTATTAAGTAATCGTTCAGACATAACCGCGCGGTTAATCAAGCCGCGCGGTTACGGCAACCCAACCGCCAGAAAATAGAATCGCGCTACTCCCGCGCGTTTCTGTTACTATGGAGTCTTTACTTCGCGTTCAGTTGCGTCGCGGATACCGCGCGGTTATCACGTCACAGCTTGTGAGTTCGCCACCATGGCGTTGGATCGTTTCGACACTGAACTATTTATTGATGAAGTGGAGAAGAGACCTGCAATATGGGATTTTCAGTGTGAGGATTACTCAAATAAAATTATGAAGAACCAAGCTTGGCAAGAGTTAGTGGAGATATTTGGAAATTGTGAAGACACATTGGAAAGAAAGTTTTTCTTTTTTTAAGATTTTTAAAGATTAGTTAAATCGCATAATAACCGGCCGGTGTCTGAATAGCATCACAATTTTGCGGTTTGAAACCACGCGATTCGTGAACGCGTGGTTCCCGCATGTCTGAACTAGCGCTAAGGCCTAGTTCAGACACGGCGGGAACCGCGCGATTTCAGAATCGCATGGAAATCGCGCGAGTCTTATTTGTATGAGTTATTAAGTAATCGTTCAGACATAACCGCGCGGTTTATCAAGCCGCGCGGTTATGGCAACCCAACCGCCAGAAAATAGAATCGCGCTGCTCCCGCGCGTTTCTGTTACTATGGAGTCTTTACTTCGCGTTCAGTTGCGTTGCGGATACCGCGCGGTTAGCACGTCACAGCTTGTGAGTTCGCCACCATGGCGTTGGATCGTTTCGACCATGTTTCGACACTGAACTATTTATTGATGAAGTGGAGAAGAGACCTGCACGAAAATCGCATAATAACCGCCGGTGTCTGAATACCATCACAATTTTGCGGTTTGAAACCACGCGATTCGTGAACGCGCGGTTCCCGCATGTCCGAACTAGCGCTAACAGTGTCCATATATTGAGGTGATTTCACTTGTCGAGTACACTTACTAATCACTGGATTCCAAGCGGAAGAGAGTTTGAAGCAGTCTTCACGATTGAAATTAGGGTACTTCTTGACCTCAATCGCTTCCCGAACCATAACAAAAAATATATATATCGCTGGACATTACACACAGCGCCACCTAGTGCCACACTAAGCAAAGCTTGTGTCGTGGACCCTAGATAGTTGACAAAATACATATATCCAGTGGTTGGGTCCTGAGTCTTTTACATGCTTCGCTATAGCAGACTTGTTTGTTTGTCGATTTTTGACCGCTGTCATGTGTTCCTTGACCCTTTCAGCGACTATTCGCTTCGTTTTGCCTATGTAGGAACGGCCGCAACTGCAATCGATTTTATAAACACCAGGAACCTGGTAAAAGTGAAAGGTACTACATGCTTTGGTGTACATAGACACTTAGCCACTTTCTTTAAAAAGGGAGTATAGATCGACTTTTCATATGTTATATAATGTGCTCCAGGCCAGGGTAGCCCGCGAAATTAGTTTTTTGCAATTTGCTAGGTTGTATTTTTATTAAAATATGACGATTATAATCATCAAAATCATCAATACAACCTTCCAAGTGCATGAAAGTCAATTGAATGACTTTTTCATGAAATAGTCATTCAATCGACTTTGCTCAAGCTTTGTAGACAAATAAAAACATACTTCTTTAATTTTGAAAAATGCCATTCCTGTCAGATGTGAATCAGAGCCAGCTTGGTGCTGGGGTCCTACTCGACGCAGTTCCAGCTGGTCAGCTACTTCTTGCAGACCACCTTTTAAGTTCTTGCATAACTTCATCAAGTACTGTAAAAAAGTATAAGTTGAATAAATAATGAACCATTCAAAGATATCATTATTTCGCAATATACTTAATAATTAAATGTATTTCAAATACCCCTGTCTGAACCGTGAGGGTAATGTTAGGTATTGAGATTAAATACAAAACAACCCTTTTTTGATAACAAGAAAAAACAAAAAACCATTAAAAAAAATTTTTGAGCACAAAAATCATTCATTTTAAAATTATTAAATTAATTAATATGTTAACTTTCATGATTAGAGGTCATAAGTTTTTATTAGATAGTGGTTACCTATATGCCTCTTTTTCACAGGTGGCAGATTTTTTTAACATGTTGTATAATAAGTACTTACTTTGACATCATAAACAGTAGGGAAATACAATCTAAGACTTTCAAAGAAGTCATTCTCTTCTTGTGGCAGATTCTGATCAGTAAGGATTTTAAGCAAATATCCAAAATCATAACCAGAATGAAAGCTCAACCAGTTGATGTTATCCATTAACACAATACCTGAAATGAGAGAGTAAGTGTAATGTATTGTATTGTATTGTACAACGGACTGGTGTCTGCAACTCCAAGTCAAAGCACGTATTTTGCGTATGGCTATAATCCACCACGCAGGCCCGGTGCAGTTTGGTAGATGTCACATGTCTTTGAATTGTTGGTTCTAGGACATGCTGGTGTCCTCACAATGTTTTCCTTCACCATTTGGAGAGCAGTGGTGTTGAAATAAATTACACAAAGTAATCCACCTGTCTGAGTTCGAACCCACAACTTACTGTGTGTAAGTCGGGGCCGCCACCACTGCTGAGAGCAAGTGGAACATAAATATTGAATTGCATTGTTAAGTAGAATCAAGTATTTTATATGAAAGACAATCAAAATTAATGACCTGAAGACATAAGGAGTTCAGCAAATTCTAAAGGTTCTATTCCATGCTCTTCATGTTCCCTGAATTGAAGACCAGAATTTTGTAATAAATCAATTGAGTCTTGTGCATACATATCTTCTCTGAAAACAAAAATCAAGTTCAACTTATAAACCCTTCTAAGAAGTTATAAAATACAACAATATTGTCACACTTACTGCAAGTTGAACTTGAAATTAAATTGCCAAGTAGTGCATCCAGGTGGAGTTTTACCATTTTCATCCATGAATGTCAAACCTAACTGGATAATTCTCAAAAGATCCACATTACATCTGAAAACATGATAGCCATTAAAATAGAACTGAATTAAATGAAAATAAATAAGTATTGCTGGACATTACACAAAAAAAGAGTATCATCTAATTGGCATACAATTATTATTGAAGAAATTTCCACCAATGGGCTGCTGTATGCTGATGCAAAAAAACAAACAATTTAAATTTAACGTTAACGTAATAATTGTGAATATTATTATGTACCTCAACAGCTGATATTGATAGTCAGCAGTAGACCTAAATTCGCCAATTGGTCTTGCTACCACTCCAGGAAATTCAGTATCCATGGCTACCCAGTGATACTTCTGCACAACCTAGTGATGATAAAATGTTGGATTATTTTGCTTGATATGATCAACTGTTAATAAACAATGTGTATCAACCAACTCAATACAAATAAAATTTCAATAAAAAACTCGGAAATTTTATGCAGTTTTAAACGTTTACCTGTCTAATAACATGAAACTCTTCATGGAGATTGTGATTCCAAACATTTTTGATAGAACAATCATCTTTTAGGGAACTGGCCAAAATCGAACCAAAACTAGGTGCAGGCATTTCAAAAATTATTAATTATTCTTGAAACAAAGAAATTGAATAATAAGTTTTAAGTACTTCGTGATTAATATTTTCAATGTCTGTTTAATTATAGTCGAGACGAGACAAATGAATGAAAGTATATTTTTAATTATTCAGGTTCTGAAAAGTTATGACAAGACAACCGCCGGGATAACAATCACAGATTACATATGATTACAGAGTATATAATCACCACAGATTAGATATTAGTAGCTAGCTACAGGATACGACAGTGACTTTTCGGTAGAGTTTCTCAAGGGTCCGTTTTGGCGCTGTTGTAACCATCGGGGTTTTGACAGAAGTATAAGTTATGTATGTAGGTGTAGCGTGTGTGTGTGTAGTGTGTATGTATGTGAGTGACAGTGATTGCAGGAATCGTGTTATCGATAACTAGTGATGTCGACTTTTTCATTGATATCGATACTTTAATGGCGCCTTCATATATAGTTGATTTATTTTTGAGGTTCAGGTAATCATAATAAAATAAATATGATAATTTATAGATTTATATTTGTATAAACATTTTTTTCTGTTTTTTTTTTATTTTTATCTATATAGCTTTTATGTTTTAATAGTGTTATTACGGACTATCTGAACAGAGCGGTTGTTTGCACTGTGAAGTAAATTATATATGAAGGTGGTGGCCAATCTTCTGTGGGCAACATAGGTGGCATGCGGTGAGATTAAAACAAGATGTTTCGGTAACTATTCCTGTATTTCTTGATTATCAAGCAGTTCACGAATAGCGAGTCATCAATAACATAATTTGGTCTTTAAACTTAATAGGCACATACAAAATAGGAAAATGATAAAAGATCAGAGAAATAACGTGTTCTCACCTCGATGACTTTTTGACAAGAGGAAGTTGAAAAAGACGTACACAGATTATAGAGAATGATGCTCTATGACAACAGAAAATTAAAGCGTAGAACACACATGTTTCATCACTTCCCCTTACGCTTTACATTATTATTTATATAGAGTCAACAATTATATGCCTATAAAAAAAAACACACACACACAGACATGCTACACAACACATAAGTTCATGTCCTTAATAAAATCCATATGTTTCTTAGAGCTAAGCGGTTTGGTAAGCACATCTGCTATCATCTTTTCAGTCTGTAAATAATTTACATTTACAATATTATTATTTATTAGGTCTTTTACATAATGATATCTGAGATCTATGTGCTTTGTTCGTTTATGACAGTACTCTTTACATTCCAACAACTTAATTGCACTTTGACTGTCATTATAAACAATTGACTCTACATTTAAACAGAATGGTGCCGATTCTCTTGTCACAAATTTCTCTAAACTAGACTAAAAATCACTAAAATTTAGTTTATTCCTGTCAAACGACGTTTCCTATTCTGAAATTGATTAAAATGACATAACTTAAATCAATTATAGTTTGACAGCACTAAGTTATTCAATTTAGTGAAAATGGCAATTTCGCTATTCTGAAATTGACGTTTTTCACCTAAAACTTTGATTGTCAAACTAAATCAGACTATTTTTAATCGAGACTAAAAAGATGTGGAATAAAATTAGTTGTCATGAACTAAAATTTACAAACCAGATTTCTCTCGTTTTTCTTGAAAGTTTGGATGTGTTTGAGTTCAGAATGGAAGCTTATGTGATTGCAGCCGTTGTCGATTCGGCAGAAAGGTAAATTTAGTGTTATTTTATTAAGATACAATACGAAATGCATTCATGAAAACTTACAAGGGAAATCCACCCCTAAGACGACCCACTGACCGGGATTTGCGTACTAAACATCTAATGCACATGCTACACTTCTCATAATCAAAGCCACTTCCAGGTTTTGTGTAATAAATGTGTCTAATAAGAAATAACTATGTTTTAGAAACTATCAAGAGAGGATTCAATTGGAAAGATAATAAGACCAATCCAACCCATTCCAAATGGCAGAGAAGAAATTCAATAAAAAGACACCTAGATCGGGGGCACTTTATTTGGTGGATAAGCTGAATCCTCGTTTGGATGAAGAATTTATCCCCAATCACCTAAAGGCTAGAACGGTTTTGTGTCCTATATATTATACGTATGCAGTAATTCACTTGCTAAAACAAATCCTTGGATTTCGTTTTTTGTCATAGTGACTTTTATTACGTGATACATTACACGTAGTCATTACTTATTAAAGAAATGAGTTAGTAAATAGTATATGAGGAAAGATCTCAGTGGCTTCTCCGTAGGTCACTAGTAAACTTTATACCTATTGGGTATATCTATTAACTAAGTACATATAAAGTTTTATTTATTTTAGGAACAGATTTTATACCCACTACAGTCATGGCTCATGATTCCCATCGTGGTGCCAAATATTGAGTGCCACTCAAGGGCAAGAAATGTGGTGGAAATGTGTAATGGGCGCCTAGTGAACAGAACCAGAAAATGCTACAAAAATTATTCTGGCATGTTGCACCCTGTACAATTGGAAACATTTTATTGTAAGTGTTTGATTTGATTTATATATAATTCTGTTTTATTCGTTTGCAAAATAAGAAATCTAATTAAGTGTATCTTTGCAGATGAAGAAGATATCAATGTCACCGAGCATAGCGCTATTGCGGAGGATACCTGCACCGATTTCCTTGCTGAAGCGTGGAAAATTCAGCAATCACTTGTCAATTCTTTTAATTAAATGAAACATTTTATTTCTTTAATGTTAAAATATTTATTTTCTCCTTAAACCTAAACAAAAAAGAGTAGCGATTATGAATCACAAAATTGAAACCGCATATTTAATAAATGTTTCTGGATAACATGCGTTGAATGTCATTGAGATCTGCCCCTGCTGGTCCTCCACTAGTAGCCCTGGTGGAATCCCTCGCCTTTCTTGCCTTTGTTTTCACTTTTGTCACCCACACACTTCAAATCTGTTGAAATTAAATAAGTTTAGAATACATGAAAATTAAGCATATACTTATCCAATCCAGTATAACATTTCATCTCACTGAAACAACTTACATTGTTGCCACTGCTGAACAGTCCTGCTGCTGGCCAATTTGTTTAGCTCGCTACTGACATAGGCCTTAAAACCAATACTTTGGGATCAGCTTGATTTTCTTCTTGTTTTTCCTTTTAGAGTATATACTAGTATAGTGTACACAAGTATACGTTACTTTACTACTACTCGTGAATACAGAGATTAGTGTTAAACGAATCGAACATCAAAGAGGACTTATTTGTTAATTAATTATGTTAACCGACCACCAAATAAATAATATTATTGACACGTGACATCTGACATGACAAACAAAACAAAGATAGGGCTTTCCTTCCCAACGCCGACGAAAATACGGTTATTTTCAACTAAAAAACCGAACATAATTTTTTAAGATCAATTTTTTATTTATTAACAAGCTTTAAAAAACTGAAACTAGACTGAAATAAATAACAAGACAAATCATGCTACCTCATAGATTTTTAAATACGGCAGTTTTGTTGATTTTAATAAAATATCATAATGAAAACCGAAAAGTTTCGCCAAGATTTTAAGTCATTTCCGATTTCCAACCCTAGCAGGATTATTATGGTCACAGATAATAAAAACTGAAATATAAATATTTAACAACAATAATGTTTTACGCCGTTATAATACTCCCTGTATTTCATTAATGATTATTGATAAACAATTTTAAATAATTGTTTGATTTCACAAGGGTTTTTTTTGCAATTCAGATCATTTCGTTCACTTTCATTCAGTTTTTATTTTAATCTCCGACAAATCTTAATCTATGGTCTATTCAATTTGGCGATTGTCAAACTCGATTTTAATTGTGTCAAATCTAAAACTAAAATTAGAGAATTTTGTTTTCAGAATAACTTACGGCAACCAACTAACTAAAATTAAGAAATTTTAGTTTTAGTTTAAGTTAGTTCGGTGTACAAGAGAATCGGCACCAATATCTCTGACAACAGACTCTTAATAAAACATATGTCTTTACAAACATCAGAAATTGAAATATATTCAGCCTCCGTAGTAGATAATGCTACACAGCGTTGCTTCCGTGACTCCCAATTTATTGTATTATTACCTAGCTTCACGACGTACCCAGTATAAGACTTACGATCAGTTATATCATTAGCCCAGTCTGCATCAGTATAAGCAGCTAAACTCAATTTATTACTTCTTACAAATAGTAAGCTATAATTAATTGTCCCCGCCAAATAACGTAAAACACGTTTAGCAGCTTGCCAATGACTATTATCGTGACAGTTATTAAATTGGCTCAACTGGCTACATACATAAGCAATATCAGGCCTAGTGCATACAGCTAAATACATTAATGAGCCTAACAATTGCCTGAAATTATCATTGCTCTCGCTTACATTTTCAGCTTTCAGTAATTTACAATTTAATGGCATAGGTGTAGATACAGTCTTACAATTACCCATACCAAACCGCAATAATAATTTATTAATATAATCAGTCTGGTCCAGTTTTAAAATACCTTTTGTCTTATCTCTTGTTACATTAATACCAAGGCAGCTTTTCAATGGGCCAAGGTTCTTTACATTGAACTTCTTTTCTAATAGGTTTACTAAGTCTTTTTGAATGACACTGTTCTCAGTATAAAATATATAGAAATCGTCAACATATAGAGCAATTATGGTTAAATCATTCTTCTCTTTCTTTACATAAACACATGGTTCACATTGACTTTGTACATAACCATTATTATTTAATAAATCATGAATTTTACTGTTCCACATTTTACTAGCTTGTTTCAAGCCATAAATACTCTTCTTTAATAAACACACCTTGGAGTTATCTCTATTATCAAAACCAATAGGTTGTTCCATAAATATTGTTTCGTTTAAGTTACCATTCAAGAAAGCACAAGCTACATCAATGTGATCTATACTGAGATTTAAATCATTTGCCAATGAAAACAAAATTCGCATAGTCGAGTGCCTAACCACTGGGGAAAAAGTCTCATTATAATCAACCCCATGTTTCTGTGTAAACCCTCTGGCAACCAATCGCGCTTTATACTTTATAAAGTTTCCAGAAGCATCGTGTTTACGCTTAAATATCCATTTGGACTTAATAACATTTTTCCCTGTAGGGCGACTCACGATCTTCCATACTTCATTTGCAATTAACGAGTCATACTCACTCTGCATCGCTGCACGCCACTCAGCGGCTTCCGAACAAGAAATAGCCTCTTCATAATCAGATGGTTCCTCAATATTACCGACATACATTGAAATGTCATAATCACAATACCTCAATGGCGGAATTGAACGAGTACTTCGTATAGGGCGGGTATTAGCCTCAGTCGTTGTACTTGTTTCTCCTTCCCCTCGAACAGACGCGTCCGGCGATGACGAAGTCACAGACTCGTGACTCGCCGACGATGAGTCTGCACAGCGGGACTCATCCTCACTGCCTGTGCAGTAATGCTCCTCGTCTGTGGTGACTGAAATTTGAGAACCATCATTTAATTCCAACGAATTGGTTGTGTCACTAGTCATATCCTTATTACTACATTCATTTAAATTTATTTGACTAGAATTTATTTCAATAGAATTATTTAAATTATTATTATTCATAACAAATTCATTGCTCTTGTCAAAACAATTATTCTGTAAAATAATTTCATTGTAATTAATGTCATCATTATCATTTTCATTTACATTCCTATTATAAGATCTATCTTCTAAAAATGCAACATTCCTTGACAACACAATTTTTCTAGGATTCATTGGATCTGATAGTCTGTACCCTTTACAGGTCTCACTATACCCCACAAAAATATATTTTTTACTCTTAGCATCAAGCTTACCACGCTTATGCTTAGGCTCCAAAGAATAAGCGATGCAACCAAAAACCCTTAAGTGGCTCAGATCAACCCTAGATCCCGACCACAGGTGCTCAGGAATCTGTCCAGACAAAACCGTCGTTGGAGACCGATTTTTCAAATAAATTGCAGTATTTACCGCCTCTCCCCAATAAGGCTTACTAAGACCTGCTTCCTGCAGCATGCATCGCGCTTTTTCAATGAGTGTCCGATTAAGACGCTCTGAAACACCATTCTGCTGGGCCGAGTAAGGAACTGTAGTCTGATGTACAATTCCTTCTTTACTTAAGAATCCAGAAAACCTATGATTGACATACTCGCCACCATTGTCCGAACGTAAGCATTTAATCTTCAATCCAGTTTGCCTCTCAACCATAGCCTTAAAAATAATAAACTTGGACATTACCTCAGATTTATACTTCATTAGGTATCCAAACGTTTTTCTTGTGTGATCATCTGTAAAAGTAACCAAATACTTTGCACCCCCCCAGCTGTAGTCACGCATTGGTCCGCAGACGTCTGAATGTATCAACTCCAATGGTCGCTCGGCACGCTTGCCCTCTCCTTTGGGAAACGGCTGTGTTGACAGCTTCCCCTCAAGGCAGGGAATGCAGTCCTTCAAACTGTCCTGGTTATCCTGAAACATTACTCCAGACACGTGACCTTTCAGAGTACTCATACTTCTCAGACCTAAATGTCCCAACCTGCGATGCCATAGCTCAGTAGACACAGCTACTGCGGTACTCTCTGTCTTTTGCACACTACTCAAAAGTTTGGAAGAATACACCCTATTGTGCAAAGACTTGACAATATTACAATTTAGTTTATAAATTCCATTCTCACACCTCACAAGAGCTATACGGTTGCCAGAGACTTTACCATCATAAATGCTGCACCCACTACCATCAAATACAACAGTAAGCCCACTTTCTATGAATTTACTTACTGATATTAAATTAGTGGCTATCTGTGGCACATACAAAACATTTTTAAGTTGTCTTACCTCATTTCCAAAGTTAACCATTAAATCACCTACACCACTACATCTTAAATGTTCATTATTTGCTACAGCAACTGTAGTGTGTTTTTGATTACAATTAAAGTCTTTATAATTCACTATATTGTCTTTACAATTTGTCATATGAGATGTACAACCAGAGTCGATGAACCATGCACTACTTTGATGAACAAACAAAGCTGAAGCGAAGCTTGTAGACTCATTCTTCTTGTCATTTTTCATTTTGTAGCATTTGGCCTTGACATGTCCAGGCTTATTGCAGTAATGACAGACAATAGTCTTCTTCTTTGATGAGTTCTTCGAAATTAAAGCTTTGTTATTGTTCGTTGCACCATCACTTCTACGCAGCTCTTCTTGTAAAAGTCGAGTTCGTACAATCTCACTAGTGAGATTATTGGTTAAACATACTGTTTCAAGATTAGAAACCAAGTATTCAAATTCCTGAGGTAGACCACTCAACAAAATCTCTGCGACTTCAGCATCATCAGTCTTACGGCCAATATCCGAGAGCTGCTGCACAAGGGTCATGACACCCTGTATGTATTCAGACATGTTTGAAAACTGAGTATATTCAATTCTATGCAGCTGTCTTAAAAGTAGCACACGCCGTAACAAGCCCTTATTTTCAAATATATCAGCTAAATTTTTCCATGCACTTTTAGCTGTAGTAGCATTCCTGATATATTGATAAAGTGCCGGCTTAATGCTCAAAGCTATACGCGCCAAAGCACGCTGATCCTTCATCAGATCAGTCTCTGTGCCTTCGATTGCATTCCACAAGCCATCCATGGTAAGCAGCATTCTAATAGCAAATTTCCAGTTTAAATAGTTAGATACTCCTTCCAACTTTTCTATAGAAGATGACAAGCTATAGTTACCTTGCAAAGCAGCATTTCCATTGCTTGCTTCTTGACGACTAGGCGAGCCCATTTCGAAGCACACCGCCTACGCAAAATCACCACCGCGCCACAGCCAAGTAGTAATAATAAAATAGGTTATATTTTGACTTCTGCACACGTGCACATGTAATCACTTTTTCTGCATATAAGTTTTCTGGGCCCATAACCTGTTATTACGGACTATCTGAACAGAGCGGTTGTTTGCACTGTGAAGTAAATTATATATGAAGGTGGTGGCCAATCTTCTGTGGGCAACATAGGTGGCATGCGGTGAGATTAAAACAAGATGTTTCGGTAACTATTCCTGTATTTCTTGATTATCAAGCAGTTCACGAATAGCGAGTCATCAATAACATAATTTGGTCTTTAAACTTAATAGGCACATACAAAATAGGAAAATGATAAAAGATCAGAGAAATAACGTGTTCTCACCTCGATGACTTTTTGACAAGAGGAAGTTGAAAAAGACGTACACAGATTATAGAGAATGATGCTCTATGACAACAGAAAATTAAAGCGTAGAACACACATGTTTCATCAAATAGAGCCCGTTTTTAAAGCTCTCCTATTTTGAAAACATATTTTTAATAAAAATTTGATGGCGTCAATCCAAAAAGAATGATGTAGTGAGTCCTCTTTACAGCTCGTCTTAATTTTTTCCTTTTTCCACCACCAGGATAGCCATTAACATTGTCAAACCGTTCATCAAAAAAATCATCAATTTCAGCTGTTGTAGCCATTGTAGCTCCAGAATCTAGACCATGTAATTTATATGAAAATAAGAATAATGAACACATTAGTAAACAAATACCAGTTTTCTAAAAAATGGAGACACTTTGTATATGAGACGTTACATTGCTGGACTGTTAATTATAGCCCTCGCAATTGCCACAACAACTAACAAATGTACATTAAATCATTTAATTTGTCAAATGTTTTTTCAGAACCAACCCGAATTACTACAAATACTGCTACATGTATTGATAATGTTTTTTGTTGCTGCGACTACTTGGATAAATCCATCGAAAATTACCTTCCTTCAGATCACAGCGGACAGACTGTTGCTTTCGCATCTATAAACATTTACAAAGAATTCAGATTCAAACTAGACAAATAACACCCAGCAATTTAGATAAGTTTAATAATAATTTAATTGGCAAGTTAAATACCTATACCAGGCCATATTGGAAACAATGTAAATGAATTGTATGAAGAATTCTTTTCGGTAGTGCACACCGAGTTCAATAATAAAAATAAAATAAAATATCTTTATTTCAGACCTTTATCAGTCCATAAGTTGTTAGTAGTTAGTAACAGATTGTGCTTATTATGTTATGTTAATGTTATTAGTATTGCTTAATATAATTTAAACCTACACTTCATTTGACGCAGTGTCTTTGGATGGGGCAGTCTACTCTGCCAACAATCATTTTCAGGATGCTGTTCTGAGTGCTACGCAAGCGTTGCAGTAAGGAAGCCGCTTTCTTATGCATGATGGCGTATCGCCATTAGAGGTTGTAAAAATTCGATAGTTTTGATTTTCGAATATTCGAATATTTTTTCAGTGCTATTCGAATATTTTCCGAAAATTAAAAAGTACTTAAAATATAGCTTTTATTGCTTTAGGAACTATATTTCCATGTAGGAAAGTAAACCTGGCACAATAATTATTTACGTAAATCAACAAAAGAAGTCACAAGTTCGTCTATTATAAAACAAAAAATTGTCAATGAAAACTCATTTTTTTTAAATTAACAAATGTGATGCATTCAATTTACATAGTGGGAAACTTATGTTTTTATGAATCTCACGACTATACATGAACAAACATGTTAATCAAAACAATTATAACATTCTCAAACAAATTAAAAAGTCTTAACTCGTAATCGACCTAGCAAACGACCCAAGAGCTAGACTAACCCGACACTATACCGAAGACATCCCGGACGACAACTCAAAAACAAAAGGCACCGGGGGATGACGGAATTACTGCCGAACTCCTGAAGGCGGATGGAAAACCGGTACTTAAGGCCCTTCAGAAGCTGTTCAATTCCGTCATACTCGAGGGGAAAACGCCACAGGCATGGTGCAGGGGTGTGGTGGTGCTCTTCTTCAAGAAGGGTAACAATACGCGGTTGAAGAATTACAGGCCCATCTCACTTCTAAGCCATGTCTACAAGTTGTTTTCAAGAGTCATCACGAATCGTCTCGCGCGCAGGTGTGACGATTTCCAGCCACCCGAACAAGCCGGTTTCCGAAAAGGCTTTAGCACCATATACATACGCTTCGGCAGGTTATACAGAAGACCGAAGAGTATAACTTCCCTCTCTGCTTAGCGTTTGTGGACTACGAAAAAGCCTTCGATGCGATCGAAACCTGGGCTGTACTGCAGTCTCTCCAACGGTGCCAAATTGACTACCGGTACATCGAGGTGTTGAAGTGTTTGTACAACTCGGAACTCGGAACCTATCCTTCTGCAGCGAGGTGTAAGACAGGGAGACGTCATATCTCCGAAACTGTTCACCGCTGCACTGGAGGATGTCTTCAAGGTTCTGGACTGGAGAGGGCTAGGCATCAACGTCAATGGCGAGTACATCACTCACTTTCGGTTTGCCGACGATATTGTGGTCATGGCTGAGACCATGGAGGACCTCAGTACATTGCTCGATGACCTCAGTAGAGCCTCCAAAAGAGTGGGTCTAAAATGAACATGGACAAGACGAAGGTCTTGTTGAATGCCCATGTCACACCCATTCCTATCAAGATCGGAGACTCGAAATTGTAGTAGATTATGTATACCTAGGACAAACGGTCCAGTTAGGTAGGTCTAACTTCGAGAAAGAGGTCAATCGTTGAATCCGCAGCGTTCGGGAAGCTGCGCGGTATCTTCTCGTCCAACTTACCGCAGTGTCTCAAGACGAAAGTCTATGACCAGTATGTGTTGCCAGTGATTACATGCGGGACTGAAACGTGGTCGCTCACAATGGGCCTTATCAAAAGGCTTAAAGTCACCCAAAGGGCAATGGAGAGGGCTATGCTCGGAGTTTCCTAGCGGGATCGAATCAGAAATGAAGACATCCGCAAGAGAACCAAGGTCACCGACGTAGCCCGAAGAATTGCTAAAATTAAGTGGCAGTGGGCAGGGCACATTGCTCGCAGAACGGATGGCCGATGGGGCCGAAAAGTTCTGGAGTGGCGACCGCGAACCGGAAGACGATGCGTTTGAAGACCTCCCACTAGGTGGACCGATGACCTGGTGAAGGTTGCGGGAATCCGGTGGATGCGAGTAGCAAGGGACCGGTCAAAGTGGCGACACTTGGGGGAGGCCTATGTCCAGCAGTGGACGTCTCTCGGCTGAGATGATGATGAACTCGTAATAATTAAAACAAAAGTATTACAAATGTAAAGATGTCGTAAATAATATTACACTAGTAAACCAGATTCATAAATAATAATTCAGAATTAAATCAGATTTCCAACCTAATAAAATATCGAAAATCACCGCTTTGCAAATAAATAACAACGCTTTTAGTCCGGGAGGTACCGTTGCAAATAAAAAGGTCATATTAAGCAGGCTGATATTGTCATCGAAGGTTGATCTTATATTACCAATAAATAAACCAACCATCAGCTGCTCAAGTAGCGGTAGGTGTAGGATTTGGAGGTTACGAAACTTGTAAAACAAATAAAAAAATCAGTCATAACTCATAGTACGCCGGCTGAAACTGGCTGAAATCGTCAGCTGCATAGTTGTAGGGAGATTATGCGTCAGACGCTTGCATGAACTTGCAAGGAAACCTCCCGTACTATTTCCGTAACTCAACATAATGGCGTCAAGTTATACCGTATAGAAGTGTTACCAACAACAATTTTTAAGTTCTACCAACATAGACTTTGGTCAAGTAACATTTTTGGTAGTATTCGAATATTCGAATTTATTTTTATTTACTATTCGAATATAAATTTGGAAAGAAAATTCGAATAATTCGAATATTCGATTGCAACCTCTAATCGCCATCCGTATGTGTTGCAGCAAACATTCCCGATGCACTGCAACGTCGCGGCAACCGTAACAGCATCCTGAAAGCGTTGTTGTATTGTACGCGTAGGACGTTGTAGGGTCGGCTTGTATAATTATGACACCTGGCAGGCCGCTCGAGAATAAAAACTTTTTTGCAAAAAATAAAACCGACTTCACACAAAAAAGTGAAAAATAACTTTAGCTTCAGAAGTCGGTGACCTTTGTTTGATTGATTTCGTTTTTTTGTCACCGACTTCTGAAGCTAAAGTTATTTTTCACTTTTTTGTGTGAAGTCGGTTTTATTTTTTGCAAAAAAAGTTTTTATTTTTCACTTTTTAGTGGTTCATATGTGCTTACCCTTTCACAGCGTAACGGCGTGTTTTTTTGTTATGAACTGGTGTAAACAATAGAGAGACATGAGATTTCAGCGATCCCAGTACATTTGCTATAATTTATTGAGGCGTTCCCGTCGCCTATCTTCCGAAGTTCTTCATCAGATATTTACCAAATTGAAAAGCGGGTTATACGCTATATACTCTCCTTCTACGTCAAGGACATCCCCTCATCTCCGCGACACGCGAAGTTAAGCTTGCCGACGGTGTAATCCGTACGATGGATGTACTTACCACCACGTTAGACGTGTGCTTAGAAACGGCAGTAATAACGATTCCTTTTTTAATTTTTCCCGACTCGACAATAACGAGACGTTATTAGGTATCGATTTTATAACCGCCGCAGGAGTAGTTATAGATTTTTCCAAACAAGTCTGGTATTTTAGTAACTTAGAAGCAGTAAAACATACCTTGTTCTTCGAACCTACCTCGCGTGACGTGTCCTGCGCCTCCACAGATATACTTAGGGACGATGAAGGTACTCACCTTAAACCAGCTGAGCGAAAAGCGCTCGCTGACGTTCTCACCAGGCACGCACCCGTCTTTGAAGCAGGGGAAGGTCCAACACCGTATGCGGAACATCGCATTGATACAGGTGAGCATCCTCCAATTGCTGTTCCTCCTTACCGCCTAAATCCTTCAAAAAAGGAGCTGATGAAGGCTGAAATAGGTAAGATATTACGAGATAACATTATAGAAGAATGTGAATCGGCTTGGTGTTCACCGGCGCTGATGGTGCCGCAGTCCAATGGTGGTATCCGCTTCTGCGTCGACTATAACAGGCGCTTGAATGCAATCACCAAAGCTGACACTTATCCGATTCCACGCATCAACGAGTTACTTCAGAGCACAAAACGGGACTGCTACATGAGTACGCTAGATCTTCGATCATCATATTGGCAGGTGACGGTTAGGGAAGCTGATAGGAACAAAACAGCTTTTGTCTGCCCTTTAGGTACTTACCGATTTAAAAGGATGCCGTTTGATCTCAGCAACGCGCCAGCTACCTTTCAGCGTCTTATCGATCGTCTCCGATCCTGCTCTGCTTTACAAGATGTAACTTTATTAGCATATCTGGATGATCTGTTGATTATATCCCAGGGATACCAACAGCATCTGCAAGACCTCGAGGCAGTTTTCAAACGTCTGGCCGAGTTTAACCTCCATGTAAATAGGGAGAAGTGCGCTTTTGCTCGAGAAAGCGTTAAATATCTCGGTCACGTTATAACACAAAAAGTTGTTTCCACCGACCCAGGGAAGGTGAGTGCTGTACTTGAGATGAAGGTACCAGGTAATTTGAAGCACCTGAGAACCTTTCTGCAAACATGTTCCTGGTTCAGAAAATTCATACCTAACTTCTCAAAAAACACTGAACCATTGACTCGCTTGACAAAGAAAAGTCAAGTCTGGTCTTGGGGCTCAGAGCAGAACCAAGCATTTAACGAGCTGAAGAAACTGCTGACCACAGCTCCAATACTGGTCCAAGCCGATTTCAGTCGTCCCTTCATTCTGCGAACTGACGCAAGTAACTACGCCTTAGGCGCAGTTTTATTACAGGGCGACGGCAATCAGGAAAGGCCGGTCGAATGTGCCAGCCGACTCCTCAACGCAACTATTTATCCACAGAGCGGGAATCACTCGCTGTAGTGTGGGCGGTGGAGCGTTTTCGGCCTAACCTAGACGGTCAACCAGTCGTGATTGAAAGTGATCATCAGCCTCTGCGCTGGGTGCTATCACTTAAATCACCAGCAGGTAGATTAGTCCGTTGGGCTCTGAAGCTCCAATTTTTTGATAGGTATCCAATTCCAATATACCCCAGGGAAAGCGAATGTCGTTGCAGACACGCTTAGTAGACCGATTTGTTCTAGCGATACGAGTGACAGTTGCGGTGTCTGTTCTGTTATCTGCGATCTTCCCGCCAAGACACCAGGTTTGCTTCGCCTATAACAAACTTCGGACCCTGAAGTGGAAAAGATTATTAAAGAGCTAGAAGGACCTGATGACGTTGCATCCAAAAGATTGTTAGAAAGGGGTTATCTCATGGATCAAGGAGTTCTGTACCGTTTCAATCCGGACTCCGATAGCGAATCCCCGCAATTAGTTATACCTGCCGGCCAAGTAGCAGCTATTTTAAAAGAGCTACACGACTCGCAAACAGCCGGACATACCAGAAGGCAGCACAGCTGTATTATTTCACAGGGATGCGGAGAATAATCACCGATTATGTCTTGGCCTACATCCACTGCCAGCGGTATAAGGCTAAAAACACCAAACCTCCAGGCCTTCTCCAAACACCAGTCATGAGCCAGCGGAACGAAGTGTTGGCCATGGACTTGTTCGGCCCACTGCCGGAAGGAGACCAGGGGGAGCGGTGGATCTTTCTTAATGAAGACACTGCTACCCGATGGACGGAGCTGTTCGCTTTGAAGGAAGCAACAGCAGAGGCCTATGCACATATCCTCATCGAGGAATATTTCTTGGGGTTCGGTTTACCTCGCAGGATTATTTCAGACAACGGTGTCCAGTTCGTTTCCGCAGTGATGCGATGCATGACGGTCCTGGACATAAAACAAAATTTTGTCCCGCTGTATCATCCACAAGCTAACCCTGCCGAGCGAAAAAACCGTGACCTTAAGGCAATGCTGGCTCATCTCGTGGCAAATGACCACACCTCTTGGCCGAAGAAGTTACCAGTGATCGGTTTTGCTCTCAATAGCGTGAAATGTCGCACAACGGGCAAGTCACCGGCTTATTTGACCTTTGGTAGAATGATGCGGTCACCCACAGAGGTCATTCACGACCTTCGTGCCATCACAGCCAAAGAAAACTTTGTCGCACAAGCGACCCCTTACCTCGAAAACTTCCTGCATTCACTGTCAGCTGTTCGGGAACGCGTCGAGATCCAGCAGGACAAGACAAAACAGTATGCCGAAACTTCACGCCGACCATCTGGCGCCTTCGAGGTAGGTGATTTAGTCATGCTAAAATCTCATTTGCTAAGCAAGGGGTCAAAAGACCTCATTTCCAAGTTCTACCCTCGTCGAGATGGCCCATACCAGATTACGAAAAAGGTAAGCCCAACAACGTACACCATTGCGAGCACAGAACAACCCGAAGTAGATTTAGGGAAATATCATTCTGAAGACCTTACACGTTACCGAGGTAGCGACGACTCCTTACCAAAATCCGTTTATCCTAGAAGAAAACGCGGACGTCCAGCTAATGCTGATATTGATAGTATACCAGTCCAGGAGCGTGGGCGTTCTCCTGAACTGGAGGGGGAGTATGTAGCAACCATAGATATAATAAAGAGCAACCCAGAACGATACGACTCGTCCGTAAAAAGGAGGAGGTTCTCAATTCGGATGTTTCTTTTTTTTTTTTTTATGTTTGTTCGGGCATAACTCCGTCGCTTGCCAACCGATTTAGAAAATTCTTTTTTTGTTGGAAAGGGTATTCTTTCCAAATGGTCCCATAGCCACCAAGTCGTGATCTGATGATGGAATCTTGGCGAAATCGAGGGAACTCTTCAGATTTTATATGAAAACGTGTTGCGATTTTGGTATTTTCTACAACAAGTGAAGCATTTGCGTTTGATAAGAACCATTCTACCATCAGATCTGATGATGAAGCCAAGAGTCACGGAACTCCATAATGAGACAATGTACCATAGTCGTGTTTGGGCTTGTTGCAATTGTAACGGTATGCACTTTCCATGTATCAAGCACATGTGAACCACTAAAAAGTGAAAAATAAAAACTTTTTTCCAAAAAATAAAACCGACTTAAAAAAAAAACAAAAAAGTGAAAAATAACTTTAGCTTCTGAAGTCGGTGACAAAAAAACTGAAGCAATCAAACAAAGGTCAGGCTTTCAATTTAGACGTTTCGGCGTCGATATTGCTGCAGTACGGCCGGCAGTCTCGACAGAGATAAGGATAAAATCGTTAACTTTCGATTGCTAATAAAAAAAAACGAAAAATTCGGTTGCAAAATTGATGCTTAGAAGTAATAAAAGTCTCTTTATCCTAGAAGCGTTTCTTGTAAGCATAATTATTGCAAACGAATTTATTCGTTAGTAATCAGCGATCGAAAGTTAGCGATTTTATCGTTATCTCTGTCGAGACTAGCTTGCTATGTATGCTTTGCATGAGAACAAACGAACGTCCGCACGCTGTACAACCAACGCACTGCTTCGGCGCTGCAGCGCGGCGCGACACGAAACGTCTAAATTGAAAGCGCCTTTATTAAACATCTTTGATTTAAACTAAACAAGAGATCGAATGACACTGACTTACAATAATGATAATTATTGTTGTACCTATCTACTTATCGACACACATGTCCATCTAGAACCAATCTACAGACGGTACAACTAATCGGTATCTAATCATGTGAGATGACTTAGTTTACTATAGATTCTCGATTTTAGAGCGCCAATATTATTATTTTTTTATTAGAAAAATTAATAGTAGATTTCGATATTACTTTTTGTTCTGTTAGGTACTCTTTTGCACTGCCGAGTTCCAACATCCCTATTCTTATTCTTTATTGCACACAAAAAAAAACAACAAATATACATAAAACTTGCAATACCACCCCCTACCCTTGCCTATTTTAAATGTTTTGGAAAAAATAGATTATCAGAAAAGAATAAATAATATTCTATACCTATCGATATTTTTCATTCAATAATTTGCAGTCAATTTCAGGCGATCAGTCGTGTTAATTTGTTCAACGAGCCCGAATCGAACAAACAATCGCAGTTTATTTATTTTTGTCAGTCGTCAATTCAAATCAAAAATCTTTTACCTAGAGCAATTAATTACTCCATGGACCAAGGCACCAGGCTCATAATACCTATTCGATATAAGATCCCAGGACGGCCACCTATAAACCCTTATATCTTTTGAACCAGTGACGTAACAAATACTGATATTTGGCGACCAATATCAAACTAATTATGGACATTTATTTTGTGGTATCAAAATTTAAATCCGTGATGATGGCCAAGCCAGTGTCAATCCCACGGCTAGTTTTGTCGGATGCCCTTCATACTTCATACTAAGTCCGATGAAAAACCTTCGTCTTTGCATGCCTTAATGATATTGGAAAAAAACGATAAATAAAAATAAGTGCATAATAAATGAAATCAACTTTTAAAAATTTAAATTAATTATATTTTAAAAATTACAAAATATAAAATAATTACGAAATCTTAAATGGATATAAATCGATAAAACCTTACGAGGAAATAATAGTCTTAAATCTATAATTTATATAATATAGGAAATATGGATAAATCTAAGTAAAAAAAAAAAATCTTGTCATAATGTATTGTAATATCAACCTAGATTATACAATTTCTATTTATGAATATATGGAATTTATTTGCTAACATTCATAATTTTAATTCAACTGTGATTTGTATTTCATAATGTGTGTATTAAAACGGATAGTGGACTACAGAGGTTTATTCAAAGACTACGATTTGATTGTATGAATATATGAAGAAGTTTAAGTATCACTTAAATAATGACCAATAGAAGCAGTTGTATATTATGTACAAAGCATTGATGATTTACTGAAATATTGTTTTCACTCTGAGATATGGAATACTCGGTGTTTTGGCGAAAGGCTTATAACATGCCCGCTTTCAGATCAGGAGGAGTTTCCATTTTCGCCGTTGTCCTGGAAATTGTTGACATTCACAGAGAATGGCGCACCCAATCCATATAAATGTCCACTCGAACTTTCGATGTTGTCATCAAAGAATATCTGTGAACAGATAAGTTACATCATGTGGGTACAGATAAGTTTTGTTAGGTAACTAGCTACTATAATTATTTATAATAAATCCTATTACTTACAGCTGGAAACAGCTCGCGATATTGTAATGTCTCGAATTATTGTCAACTGAACATACGGAAGTATCTCTGTCCCCATAATCGGGACTTGGGGCACCCCCTGTTAGGTTAGTTAGGTTCCTTTAAACCCTGCGCTCGGAAATAGGGGCCCCGCGAAGCGGGGCTCCGTCGACTACGGTTTTTAGGGGGATTATAAAGTGTTTTAAGGTTATGTTATATTAATCGGTATTTCTCAGGAATGGTGCATTATCTTTTCATGAGAGTTGTGCCACTGGGCATGGGGGACCCCTCCTTCCCTCCACACCGCGTAAGTTGACTACCATCGCATGCATTTCACGAAAAATAATGCGTTTTGTTGTAAGCAGTATGTTCATTTGACAATAATTCGAGACTACAATATCGCTAGAGATACTACAATATGACGTATTTGACAATTTTACGGTGACATATTCATATGGTAATGTGCACTGGCACTATTTGGGAACCTAGATATTCTGTAATCCAATCGAAATAAATACACATTACCTTAAGAATATTGTATGATTTACAAATTATTTTGGTATTACGTTTCTATGAACGGCGCATGCTCCGGGGGCTCTTAACAATTTGGATATGTAGGTTTTTAAGAACTTCGACAATACGGTTATTTAGTTACCTCCTTGATTTTAAAGAAGGCCATTCCTGTGAGGTGCGAATCTGAGCCAGCTTGGTGCTGTGGCCCCACGCGACGCAGCTCCAGTTGGTCTGCCACCTCCTGCAGCCCACCTTTCAAGTTCTTGCATAATTTCATCAAGTACTGTAATAAAAAAAAACAAATTAGAACATGAACTGCATGTTCTAACGGGTTACAACTATACTATTATTATTCAGAGTAAAGATTTGATTTTTTTTTTGTTACGATTTAACTCATGAACTACTCAACCGATTTAAAAAGTTCTTCCACCATAAGAAAGCTATATCTTTACCGAGTAACTTAAACTATAAAAATATCTTATCATGCAAATGAACCGAGCTATCACAATTTTAACGCTAGTAATTATATGTGTGTGTATGTGAGTTCCCACATCTAAGAAAAGAAAAATATGCGACAACTCACCACCACCAGTTGAGTCCGTAAAGCGATTTTCCAATCTGCCGGTTGACCGGAAAATACATTAACTAAGCCTAAACCACCAAATAAGCCCCCTCCTGTAGTTTTGTATGGGATTGGGAATCTAAACGAGCTCACCAAACTCATTGAGTCCGTAATTCGTCCGGAAGAATTTCGGTATAAAGTAATAAATAAAAACCTATTACGCGTGATGGTTAGCACAGTCGATGATTATAAGCATGTCATTGATCTGATACGACAAAAAGGACTAATCGGACACACTTTCTCTCGTAAAGACACGAAATGTTACAGAATAGTAATAAAATACCTCCATCATACTAATCCTCACGCTGCTATCGTGGAGGAATTAGAAAAAACGGGTAACAAGGTTAGGGGAGAAATCATCAACCACCGCTATGGAGCTGAGAAAATTCCTACCTCTACATTTTTCGTAAATTTGGAACCAAACCCAAACAAAAGACTTGTAAAAATATCCAGTATATCCATCGCCAACGCATTAAAATCGAAGACCCACGCAAAACAAAGACTATAGTACTTACAATGTCAAAGATGCCAACAATATGGCCACTGCAAAGACAACTGCATGAGGCCATACAGATGTGTCAAATGTGGGGAGGGCCAGAAAACCAAATGTGCCCTCTGCTCCTGCGACCACTCTGCTAATTACGAAGGTTGTCAAGTTTACAAAGAAATACTCTCTAGAAAAATGAAACCAAGAAGTTTTACAACCGGCAAACTTACTACTGACATACCACGCATCGACACAACCCCAGAAAGCTCCACCCTTTTATTTTCTTTTTTTTTTTTGCCGGGGTGGAAAATCCGCGATGGATGTCCTCCGCCCTGGGGAGAGCGGAGGGGTCTGTCAGACTCGTACTGACTAAAAACCACCCCGGTGTTCCCGTCCCACACTTGCACCGGGGATCATGGGAACTAGTGCGCCTTCCACGATCTAGGCCTAGCCTCCTCAGATCTGCGGGGGGAGTGAGGTGTACTCCTCCCGCGACGTCATATAGGGAGGGGGGGGGGGGCGGGGGCGGAACACTACGCGCCACCGCCTCGGGTTCAGTTATTCGGCGGGGCGGCGGACCTCCCCAAGTCCGCCGTCCCTCTGGACCCGTTTAGGGGGGCTGGAAGAGGGCGTTGTCCGCCCTCCGCCGACGCCCGGTTTGTCTGCTGCGAGTCGGGAGAGTGGTCTCCACCTCTCTCAACCTCTCCGCAGCCTCCTTCTGCGAGATGACCGTTTCACAGAAGGAGATCACCGCATCCCACGACTCTGCGCTCCCGACCATCGCGCGAGCGACGGCCGGCAGCGACAGATCGGTTCCCACTTCTGTCACGAGAGCACGGCGCGGCTCCTCCCATGCGGCACACTCTGCCAGCGTCTGCCACTGTCTGGAGGACACGGAGCGGCATCCGTGTCCTCCAGACAGTGGACGCAGTGATGACACCGAGCGTCCGGCTCCCTGTTTATGCGACACAGGTACTTCCCGAAGCAACCATGCCCCGACAGTACCTGCGTCGCCCGAGAAAGCTCCACCCTACCCCAACGAAACACCCATCGCAAATCAGAACAAAGCTACTCGGATACAGTCGCTGGACGTACCAACGATCAGCCACGAGACAACGCCACTACATCTCGTCACATAGACAACCCTCAACCATCGTATCCGTTATGGAACAACTCTTGATCAAACAAAATGAAAAAATCGACCTACTCCTACAACAAATAAGTGTCCCTAATTGGTCTTTTAACTGCTGTCATTTCAAAACTAGCACCATAAATTACTCATTTAAGAATTGCAACCTGGAACATTAATGGATTGGCTCCAAATATCCAAGAACTGGAGACTTTAATAAAAGCAAACAAACTAGACGTGGTACTAATTTCAGAATCACATAACATGTCTCGAAGCTCGTTCTGCATTAGGGGCTTCTAGATGGGAGAACCGAGCAGGCACTATTATACTCTCCTCAATCTACTGCCCACCCTGGCACAAAATGACTTCAGAGATGTTTAAAACCTACTTCAACACTCTTGGCCACAGGTTCATTGCAGGTGGTGACTGGAATGTCAAACATACATTTTGGGGATCCCGCTGTAACAGCACTCGTGGACGCGATCTAAAACGTTGTGTTGATGAAAATCATCTAAAACCGGTGAAGCCACCTGGCCAAGCGACCCAAAGAACCCGGATCTCCTAGACTTCTTCATAAATAAGGGCATAGACAGTATACAAACTACAATAGAATCGAACCTAGACGTATCATCGGATCACACACCGGCGATCCTCAGTATTAGCACTAGTGAGCTCACTCGAGAATTGACCGAGTCTCTGACGAATATTATAGCCGAAGTGACTGGGACGGTTTCAAGAATTACCTCATCGACAACTTTACTTCTACTTCACCTTTAATGGATAAATACGACGTAGATAACCCTACCGATATCTCACAAATGCCATTCAAATAGTTGCCTGGATTAACACACCCTCTCGATCCAGAGGTTCGACCAACCCCTCTCATCCGCCGGATATCATGCAAAGAATCCTAGAAAAACGTAGACTTAGAAGAATTTGGTAGTCCCGTCATCCGCTTGATAAACTCCACTTTAACAAGGCAGCAAAATAATTAAAGTCTAACTGTTTTAGACTTTCACGGTTTATCGCTTCCCGCGATCATGATGCTTGCTACAGCGTCGAAATATCGGGTGCTCGAAAAACCACAAGAATATCACGGATATAATCCCGTAAGTCGGTACTTTAAATGTAATAAAAGTCTAGTCCAGGAATCTATTAATTTAACGGTGGCAACAAACCTACAGATGATGTCACCTACGGGAGGTGGTGCACACTCGCTCTGGAAGGCAACCAAAAATCTAGATAAACCTCAAGTCTTATCCCCCAATTAGGTCACAAGCTTCCTGGGCAAGAACTGACTTGAAAAAAGCCGAAGTATTTGCAATGTATTTGAATTCTACTACTTATCAGTTGACGACAACCCAGAAATGCCAGCAACAAACTCCAAAATCGGTTAGACGACACACATAAATGGCTCTGTAAGTGGCAGATACGCGCCAGTGCATCCAAGTCTAACCATATCACCTACATACTCAGGCACGGAAACACCCCTTTTTTTTTTTTTTTTTTTTAGGATGGGGATTCATCAAATGACTTCTCCCACTCTGGGCGGAGCGGGAGGGAGTGTCAGACTTTTACTGACTAAAACCCATCCATGTTCCTTCCTCGCCCTTTATGTTCCGGGGCCGCGGTATTTCTTTTGAACAGGCCCGCAACCCCGGCAGGACGGAAACACCCCTCCTGTTAGACTTGGACCTGATACCTTACCACACACAGATTGTGTTAAATATCTTGGCTTCCATTTAGATAGGCGCCTAACATGGAAGCATCACATTAAGCAGAAAAGGCAGGAGATAAACCATAAATTCCGCAACCTTTATTGGCTCATGGGAAGAATCTCTGTACTCTCTGTAGACAACAAGGTAGTCATCTACAACTCGGTCCTCAAACCAATATGGACGTACGGAAATCCAATTCTGGGGGCGTAACCAGCAAATCTAACATTCTCTGCCTGCAAAGGGTTCAAAACGAAATACTAAGAGCCATAGTAAATGCACCTTGGTTTGCTCGGAATAGCGAAATTCACGACTTCCTGGAAGTGCCGCTTGTAAATCGAGCGGTACAAATCTCAACACAAGGCTCGCCTAACCATCGGCGATCGGCGGCGGCGACCGCTCGCGCCCGGCCCTGGTTCAATCCATGGTCCGGAGCGAGACGGAACGGGAAGCCGTCACCTCCTTCTGCGAAGCAGTCATGCTAGCGAAGGAGGTGGCGGAACGAGAGAGGGAGAGAGCCTCTCTTCCCGGCCGCCGCGGGAAGAGAGGCTCTCTAACCATGCACCCAAACCCACTAGTGACTGAACTGATAAACCCGACAGCGGTGGTGAAAAGGCTGAAGAGGAACCACCTTCTATAAGTATAATTCACAACGCCATGTAGCTTGTAACAAATTCGCTTATGGTCTGAAGACCGATTGCAAATATAATATAATGATAATAAAAAATAAAAAAAGTAAATTATATGTATATTTTGTTATAATCAAATACAAAACTTACCTTCACGTCATATACTGTTGGGAAGTACAGCCGAAGACTCTCAAAGAAATCATTTTCTTCTTGTGGTAAGTTTTGATCAGTTAGTAGTTTCAGAAGGTAGCCAAAGTCATAGCCAGAATGAAAACTCAGCCATTTGATATTATCCATTAGAACCAGTCCTGTAAAAATAGGATTACCAACATAATTATAATGGATATAACAAAAAATGTACTTATTACTCACAGTAATCAATTTTATGTCATCTCTATTTAGTTAAAAGATACATAAATTGGTAAGAGAACATACCAGATGTCATCAACAACTCTGCAAACTCAAGGGGCTCTATGCCATCTTCTTCATGTTTTCTGAATTGTAGACCAGAATTTTGCAGCAAATCTATGGAGTCTTGAGCATACATGTCTTCCCTGAAACAGAACACCATAGTTTTAACAAAACAAATTGCTTAATAGTTTTGTCAATTTGCATAAAAACCTTAAAAACTCATTTTATTTTATTTTATACTCTAACATTATAAATGACTAGCGGACGTAACGCGGCCTCACCCGTGTAGTTCCCGTTCCCGTGGAACAGGAACAACGTATCGGGATAAAACATAGCCTATGTTACTTGCTGTAGCTATTAATTACAGAAACAATTTTTCAAATTGGTCCAGTAGTTCTCAACTTTATTTGTTACATACAAAAATACAAATCATTCTTCTTCATAATATTAGTATAGATTCATGTACGTAGATGTATCAATGAGCCTTTTCTGTTTCTTAACTTTATAATTAATAATAAACATTTAATTCTTAGTAGTAATCATAACTTACTGAAGATTGAATCTAAAGTTGAACTGCCATGTGGTGTAACCAGGAGGAGTTTTTCCATTTTCATCCATGAAAGTGAGACCCAACTGAATTATCCTCAGGAGATCAACATTGCACCTGAAATTATACAATCAAATGAACAACAGGCAAAAGTAATCATAGAAAAACAAAAGCAATAAAGACTTTATTTATTAATTTATCAACCATATTTATTATTTTCATTTTTTTCAAAAACTGAAAAACATTCAATCATGGTAACCCATCAGGACAGGGTCCTAGCTACTACTGGTGGTCAGGGCTCTTGAGGGAGAAACCTGGCAACAATATTCGCCGTTTTCAGAACCCAGAAGTACTGCTTTCCGAGTCAAGCCAGCTGCCAGGCAAGAAGCAAAAAGTCAGATGTTGGTAGAGGCTATTAGGCCATTGGCCGACAAGAGTATAGTCACAATGACTGCTGTGCTGTACTAACGTTCCACATGTCACCCACTTGCGAGCCAGATTTAGATACTTGTGAATTGCTTATTTTTTTCTGCTTTCACGTGGTTCTCGACATGCAGACCACTCTTAAAACAATATTTGCGCGATTCTCCAATCGATCTCAATACAACGTGATACCCCACAATTGTCAACCATGCTATACTTAACAGAATATTTCCAGTTGATGATCATCATCATAACTTCGTTCATTATTGCATAGACACAACTAACAGTTTCCCCAAACAGGTCACCGAAGCACAGCCAGGTTATGCACGCTAAGAAGTCTACTGCTACCGAAAAGCTGTAATCGGTATAACGCATCTTTTTAACAGCATAATTAGGAATGGGTATGTGCCATTGATATGGAAAATATCAGAGATCATCATGATTCCAAAGCCTGGCAAACCCCCACATCGTCCTACAGGCCAATTAGTTTACTACCAACCATATGGAAACTATTTGAGAAGATCATCCTACGAAGGCTAACACGAATACTTACCGAAAATGATCTCATCCCTCAACACCAGTTTGGTTTCAGAATTGGTCATTCCACTATAGAACAAGTTCACCGTGTCGCAAACAAAATAAGAGAAGCTCTCGAGAAAAAGCAGTACTGCTCTGCTGTTTTTCTCGACGTACAACAAGCATTTGATAAAGTTTGGCACCTGGGATTGCTTTTCAAAATAAAGAACCAACTCCCATACAACTTCAACCTGCTCCTTAAGTCGGACTTGGAAGACCGTATATTTAGAGTTAAAATCAATGACACCTACTCTGCCTTTCAAGAAATAAAAGCCGGTGTGCCACAAGGTTCCATTTTGGGCCCTGTTCTATATCTTTTGTACACTGCAGATATACCTACAACGGATAATGTTCTATCTGTCACCTTCGCAGATGATACCGCTGCACTTAGCAACCATGAAAATTCCAATATAGCGTCCTTAACTCTACAAAGTCACCTCAACAAAATCAGCAAATGGATGGAAAAGTGGCGTATCAAGGCCAGCTCAAGCAAGCCAGTCCATGTCACTTTTACCTTAAGAAAAGACAACTGCCCCCCAATCAAACTAGGAAACGATGTTCTTCCTCATCAAGATTCAGCAAAATACTTGGGCATGCATCTAGACAAGAAACAAACTTGAAAAACCAATATAAAAAAAAAACGCGACGAGCTAAACATAAGGCTAAGAAACCTAAACTGGCTAATAGGCAGAAGATCAAATGTCACCATAGAAAATAAAATGCTCATCTATAAAACCATAATTTATTAAACCCATCTGGACTTGTGGAATTGAGTTATGGGCATCAACCAAAAATAGTAACGTGGAAATCCTGCAATGGTTCCAGAATAAATCACTCAAAATGATAACCAATGCACCTCTGTTTATCAAAATCAGTGAATTGCATGAGTACACAGAAATGAAAACAGTCAAAGAAGAAGTGGAACAAAGAGCAATAGCATACCAAAACAGAATAAAAACACACACAAATACCCTGGCAACAGCGTTATGTGAACCATTATGTGACAGAAGGCTCAAAAGGCAACACATATGAGATTCTGTACCCAAACAAAGCCAAAATTAAAATAAAAGACAGCTTCCTCACAGGAGGAACAGTTCTTACCTGACAATAACCTGTACAACAAATCTGTTAAGGGCTTGTAAAGCCGATCGCAAGATGACACATAGAGAAAAAAAAAAAAAAGAAGTCTACATCCAATCCATATACCTCTCTGCGCTAGGCTTGTGGCAGTTGTTGTCAGCCAGGGAGAGTAGAGTAAGGAAGTATGCCCGAGACTGCATGCCTCACATTTGTGCAGGATCTTAGCATTTAAGAAGCCATGATTCCAGCACTTCACACATCTTGAGCTAATATGGACTTAAATGTTGTCTGAAGGTATCAAGGTCCTCCTCATCATTGCCTGATAGTCATCAGCAATATTTTATTCAGAATTGCGTATAATTCAATAATACAACGAATATTACCTTAAAAGTTGATACTGATAGTCCGCAGTGGACCTGAATTCTCCGATTGGGCGGGCAACAACACCTGGGAACTCAGTGTCCATTGCTACCCAGTGGTACTTTTGTACAACCTGAAAGATTGTAAAGTTGAAGTAGAAAGAAATACCTAGTCACGTTATTTTTAAAGGGACTTTTCCCTATTTCATTTCCAAGCAATTTGATAAAAAAAACAAAAAAATAAGAATACAATAGAATACTCTTTATTATGTACACCATTAAAATTTTTTTTTTGGTTGTCAATCCATTTATTAGAGTAATTATTATTTACAATATATACACACTAACATTATAATAGAAATAAAAAATATGCACAAATATCAAAAAGGGGTTACAGGGCGTCGAAAAATTCGTCCACATCGCTGCCAACAGGAAAAGTGCCCAGAAGGCTGGCAGCATTGCCACGTTGGATGGCAATGCTGATTCTTTGGCCAAAAAATAGTCCCGCCCTCTGGGCACATGAAGAGTCGACCAACCGTTTGGAGATTTCCCGAAATACTAGGTGGGCACTCGGACCCCATGGCCCTAGTGTTTCGACCCCAAACGGCTCAAACACATAATTACTATTAAAATAGAAATACAAAAATTTTAAACACTTTACAAGGAGTGACACAATGGGCGGTGTTATCGCTAAAAGCGATCTTTTAAAGACAATGTTTGGATGGATTTAAAGGGGAAGGAGAGACAATACTGCAGGTAGCCTGTGGTGTACCATTTACATATATACAATAAATAAATACATATATATACACACATAAGACATATTACACTTATGTATATTAAACATATATATATAAGTGCATATATATATAACATACATACTTTTAATTATCATGAAACAAGTGCGAACGAACTAAAACAGACATACATAATAAAAAAATAAAATAATTGCTTAAGGAGAGAGATACAGTTAAGTATTGTGTTTTTTTATTAAGTAGTGTGATTTTAGTGCAAGCAATGTAAATTATTTTCTTTGTCCTCTAGGTGGCTGAAAGTGAGAATTATTTTCAAATTTAAAGTAGTGTCTGTCCACCACAGCTGGATGGGCACGTGGTATAACTAGACAGCAGGAATCATTGGTACTCAGAGCATGCGTGGGCAAAAGGCATTTTATGCATTGTTTTGCTTGTTTCTACAAGTTTGCATGGGGTCACCTACAGGAGAATCTTTGTCAATACTTAGAATGCTACATTATAGTGACTTCTAATTCTCATCAAAAAGTGTTAATATTTCATGCGCAATTCCACTAAAGTGTAAAGCCATTTTTTACTTTTGCTGTCATTTAATTTCAGAAAACCACCAAACTAGATGTTCAGAAGTAAAATGACAACATATAAAAGACCTTAGTGTTGATTCTAATATACATATATTATAATGGTGATTATAAAGAATTACTGGCACATAAAAAGCAACACAGCCAATATAACAAATACTTACTGTGATTAATTGAAGTGTGCAATTTACTTTTATTAGAGATTAGAATAATCACACTCAAATTACAAAAAACCACATCAAATGAGATATTGATACTTTGCGGGTTACCCTTGTTGTCGTCAGGTTAAAACGAGGGCAGTAAACGTAATACGTAAAGAAAACTCACTAGTCTTATAGTGCGAAATTCTTCATGCAGGTTGTGATTCCATACATCCTTTATTCCGCAGTCTCCAGTTCCCGGAAGCTGGGCCAAACCAAAACTAGCGGCTGGCATCTGAGGGAATATTATTTTCTAATATTACCTTGAATGGAACATTGTGAAGATTAATATGACCTTCATGATTCTAACATGGATGCCTTGTGCCTTAGAATGCAGTATCTTTATTTGATTTTGTAACAGTCATTACAATAAGAATGACAAGTTCTGTATTCAAGTGCTGACAACAAAGAAGGTAATCAAGACATTTCAATTTACACTCCCTTGCAGGCTTTGTTACCTTGAGATCTAGAGTACAAAAATAGAGAGATTATTCTTTTTCGAAGCCTGGTAATCGTTATTCCTTCTATTATGAAGTTTGCCTAACTTCACCTTCAAAGAGTTTAGAAATAAAGACTCGAACAATTTATCTGTTTCATAGCATTGTTCAAGTGAAAAGTAGATCAACACTTCAAGGGTAGTTTCCTCCAGTCACAACCACAACTAACATTTTCCATTCATAATTAATAACACCGTTTAAAGGTAATTTTCTTATCATATAATTTCCAGTAATTATTCAGTTTTATAATTTATAAACAAACTTAACTAACCTTGTATCGGCTATCTGCTTCCAGATGGGCAGACTCTTCACTTTTTTTCGACGCCGTGGTTTCTGATTGGTTACGAACTTTAGAAAATTGAGCGCCAGCGCTTTTGCACAGAATTGTTTGTTGTTGTTTAGTTACACTTGAATTCTAAAAACATTTCAGCGACTACTGTCGCCAAATGGGTTATCAAGGAAAATAAATGATAACTTGAATATTTTGTAATTCAATGACCGCCAGAGACCAAGTAACTTGTACCGAATACGTTACGTTCGTCGATAATGTTTGTTACTAAATAGTAAAGTCTACGAATCTATGGAAACAATTTTTTTTAGAAGTTTTCACACACAACAAGGACAGTTTGCATCAGTTTGCATTTGGCTTGGCAAACTGTGAAACTGGCAAATCAATAATAAGCCATCACTTTTTTGTATTATTTTACTATGGGAACCAGGCCTTTTGTCGTTTTGTGGTACACCGGTACCATGGTACACCGGTATTGATTATCTGCGCAGTGCGTAGTGCGCATCAAAGAGCAGACTGCGCAAGTGCGCACGCAGAACTTAACAGTGTTGTAATATACAAACACAGAAACTACCACAAGGAATGTGGTTAAGTAGAAAACAAGAAAATAAAAGAATATAAGAATAAATACCAGATATGTTTCAATGACTATTCTCTTAATCTCATCTATTCTCTCTGTAGATGATGATTATTCATTAGTTTGGGCTTGGGTTTTAGAGCATTTATACCTACCAATAAATCCATTATGCATACTCGTATGTATAGCACCCGGTATAACAACATTTTAAGTGAATAAATTATTTACAAGTACTTACAATAAATTGCCAAAACATCTATCTGCCAATTTTTGTTTGTGGGAGGCGAGGTAAACACAATACACAGACAGCACACCACAGCAACTTATATGTTATCTGTGCACTACAGGAATTTAAGGTGAAGCGTCAATGTAGCCCGCGAAAATCAAATTTTCTTAGGTTTTCTGCAATTTTCAGGCCAAAATCATTCGCGACTGTAAGAGGTTTGTAGTGACAGAAATATAATCATCAAAATCATCAATACAATCCTCTAAGTTCCTAAGAGTTTTTTTTTTCTTTTTAAATTAATTATTTTATTTTTGAATGGTTTTTGTTAGTTTTAACTATGGACACTTTTATCGTGCACATCTTGCTACATTGTTCTCACATAGTGCACCATCTCAACAGGAATGATGTAACCAAGATTTTGTAACAACATTATGATTTAAAAGAGTGTCCATGGAGTTTCTTGCCCGTTCTTCTCCATAGAGATCTACGCTAGGGAATGGGCAACTACAGTACTTTTACAGTTTTTATGTCTTGTGACTGGGACTGTAGCTACATTTAATTATCATCTTTGTTTCGAAAATTCAAAAGCGCCTGTAACTGGCCTACTTGAAATAAATGCTTTGATTTTGATTTTGATTTTCACGGTCAAAGTCGTTCCTCGACTCTTATGAACTTGGAGGGTTGTATTGTTGATTTTGATTATTATAATATTTCTGTAACTACAGACGTCTTACAGTCGCGAATGATATTTTCATCTACATACAACCAAGCACTGGCCTGCAAATTGCAAAATTCGTTCCACGACCTTTATTTATGAAGTCCCAAGTTCATAAGGTCGTGGAACGAATTTTTCAAGGTCAAAGGTCAAAGCAGTTTCTACAACTAAAACATTAGTTTTAAATGATCAATTTTTTAAAAACAAATTAACATTTGTTTGTGTTTGCAATTCAAAAAAATATAAAAACACGCAAAGCACGCAAGAAAAGAAAATTAAAATCATAGTTTATCTATTAATAATTCATGACAATTCTTTTCATTCTTTTAATTTAGTATTTCTTATAAAGTGTACTGGAAAAGTCGTTTGATACACGAGGACATTTGTTATTGCAGTTTTCAGCTCAAAAACATCCTCGCCTTACGGATCGTTTGTTAATTCCGCCTCGAATACAATAACAACCTTTCTTCACTTGTATCAAAATTTACCATTATTTATTACTGCAGAAAACCATTAACACTATATTAACTGTGTAGCAAGTATAATTTAGGGTACTCAAGAGGGTACAGGTAGAATGACTTCTTTTGAGACGTTTTTGGTACGTGCGTGTTGTCAATCTAGTGGCCAGTTCTTTTGGCTGCCCCTCCAGGCTTCCCAAGTATGTTTAGGTTATAGCCAAGATTTCCTCTTTCACGGCGTTCATCTGAAGTTGGTTGTGTATTTCAGGATTTGTGATGAACCAAGGCCCATTGTATATGTCAGCGTTACATTGTAAAAACCGTTAGATTGTAATATAACTAGCGAGATTGTAAACTCTCGAAAGATTGTCAAACGAACACTGCTTACAAAATTACGTAAACTTGCTTTTAAAACTTGAATTTTCAAAGGCCTTTTCTTATTTCTTCTTTTTTTCGCTTTATATTTTTTCTGTGAGATATGGCCAATTAAACGGCATATTGCCTGCCAAAAGGTTGTTGACCGCTGATGTAAATAATAGACAGATATAGAGTTGCTACAGTTTCCCATAGCTGAGTGCCGTGCAACAGACAGTCGTCCTCACATTAAGCGGCGATCGAGTTGGAGTCCTAAGTACCTCATACAACTTTATGTGGTAGTAAGTTGTTGTGGTAAAAGTGACCCGTACTGACTTAAATGGACTACTGACTGCTATTCGCAGCTTCTGGAACCCGACATTTTGTCTAGACCTTTTCGCAACGTTTATAAAGCAGTTCGGTCATGGCTGCTTGGCAGAACTACACAGTCTCATCGGCAAATAAAGTTTTTTTTTTTAGGATGGAACTGATCAAATAACTTCTCCTGCTCTGGACGGAGCGGGAGGGAGTGTCAGACTTTTACTGACTAAAACCCATCCCTGTTCCTTCCTCGCCCTTTATGTTCCGGAGCCGCGGTATCTTTTACGAATAAGCCCTTGCGGGCCCCCCCCTTATGCTGTCATATCATTGAGGCGCGCGTGGAACACGATCGCGCCTGTCGTCATTAGACGGACGGACGGCTAGCTAGCCCATAGCTAACCGTCCACAGGCCCGCGTCTACGGTGCCTGGTAGCCACCACGTGGCTCCCGATGCCCGGTGCGTCTCCCGCGGCGGCTGGGAAGAGAGGCTCTCTCCCTCTCTCGTTCCGCCACCTCCTTCACTGAGAAAAATTGATTTCTGGCTTAAGGTGTATTCCGCCTTTGACGGCTAAATTGTAATGTCGCGAGGCGATTTTATAACGCTTACGGTTATTTTGGCTTAGCTAGGCGTTTCCGTTAAAATGGTACGTCTTTTATGATAAACACTAACCGACAAAAATGTCTTACCGTAAGGCAGTCTTGGAATTTAACTTTATACTGTTAATACAGCAGTAATGGACTCCAAAAAACGCTTTAAATTTACGACGTCGAATATGTGGTGAATATCACCGTAATTATGGCAATATTTAACTTAAATTAAGGCGATATATACTTCAATAAAAACTAAACAAACGTAAACATAAGTCATAAACAAACTTTCGAAAGCGTCATAAACAATCTTTAGCAGGGTAATATTCACCTTATAATAAGGCGGAATATACTTCGATCACAACAATTTAAACGTAAACATAAAGTTTTTCAGCGACGTATGTATTCGGCAATATAAACGTATAATGTGGCCACATTTGCCCTACCATAAGGCGAAATGTGCTTAGATTACGACGAATCAAATGGTAACCTTAGGTTATATAACGACGTACGTATACGGCACGCATAAACGTAAATATAGCAATATTCACCTTATCATAAGGCAAAACATGGTCTAGTTACGACTGATTGAACGGTAACATTACGTCATATAACGACGTACATATTTGGTCAATGCAACCATAAATTTGGCAATATTTGTCTTATCATAAGGCGAAATATGCTTAGATCACGACGAATCAAATGGTAACCTTAGGTTATATAACGACGTACATATGCGGCACATATAAACGTAAACATGGCAATATTCACCTTATCATAAGGCAAAACATGGTCTAGTTACGACTGATTGAATGGTAACATTACGTCATATAACGACGTACATATTTGGTCAAAACAACCGTATATTTGGCAATATTTGTCTTATCATAAGGCGAAATATGCTTAAATTACGACGAATCAAATGGTAACCTTAGGTTATATAACGACGTACATATACGGCACATATAAACGTAAGTTTGGCAATATTCACCTTATACTAAGGTAAAACATGGTCAAGTTACGACTGATTGAACGGTAACATTTCTTCATATAACGACGTACATATTTGGTCAATGCAACCGTAAATTTGGCAACATTTGTCTTATCATAAGGCGAAATATGCTTAGATCACGACGAATCAAATGGTAACCTTAGTGAATTGCATAAATGTACTTAGAATAAGTAGAGCCTTATGTTAGGGTAGTCAGTAATAAACGCTTGTATTGAACAGACGTGTTTGATTCTACCTGCATACTTCATGGCAACCCTGCCACACACGTTTCGGGAACTGCGCTGGCAAGTTATCCGTTAACGGGCGCAAAGTGCAAAAGCGGCGGATTCCTGTGTGCCTTGGTGCACCAAGTTACAATGTAAAACAATAGGAATATTATAAGCACGAGTGAAAATTGGAAAAAGTTATTCGAAGACTGAGGATAAGGAGGTTATCATCGCCCAAAACGCTTCAGGAGGCAATAACAGCGCCAGTGAAATAGCAAGAAAATCACATAAAACTAAATAACATTTTGATGACGACCTTTTTGGTGCTGTTGCTTATTGGGATTCTTGCAATAATTATAAGAAAATCATACAAAAGCATAACAAATGGATAGACGAGCAAGTGGATTCTGCATTTATAAGAAGGATGAGGCAGCGTCTATCCGGAAGGAGAGACCAAGCTCACGCTGAAGATGTTTAGGCGCATACTCGTACAATTCAATCCGAGAGAAGATTTGTGAGTGCATAAGTGGAAAAAAGTGAAGAAACCGAAGTTGTGAAGTGAAGTGTTTTACGCTTAAGAGTATTGACAATCTTCGATTTAAAAGTATGTAGTAATATTAAGTTCTAACGCAATCCAGGCAGCCAAGGACGAGTCCCCACCATCATCGTCTTCTGCCAGGCCTGCTGAGGGTATGGAGGTAAATAAAGAGTACGTACTTCCAAAAAATGGGTATCATTTATTTTATATATATAAAAAGGTATTTTTTAGTACTTTTTGCTGCACATATTAACAGTAAACAGACTTTTTTTTTGGTTATGATAATGGATTTGCATAATATTACATGACTGGCACTAGTATAGTAAACATTGTGTAAAAAAGAGTATTTTAGCGTACTCTATTTTTGTTTTAGATTATAGAGTACGCCTACTTGATATAGAGAAGAAAAGGTACTCTATATTAGAGTACGGTTGGCAACCCTAATCATAACCTACCCTTCACATTAAATTTAAATTAAATAATTAATAAAATAAGTACAATAATATTTTTTTTATTTAATTAAATTTAATCTTACCAATGACTACTTGTTGATGTAAAAGTCTGATTACTCGTAAGTTTACTCTAAGTTAGACCTCTGTTTTAGTTTTAAATTGTTATAAGTTCTTTTACCTAAAGGTACAGTAAACGGAATGAAAAGGTTCGTCACACCCTTCAAATTTTATTTAAATTAAATAATTAATAAAATGAAATAGTAAATAATAATTGATTTTTATTTAAAGTTAAATTTTATGTTATTAAATTTTTCTTACCAATGACTACTTGTTGATATAAAAGTCTGATTACTCGTAAGTTTACTCTAAGTTAGACCTCTGTTTTAGTTTTAGATTGATATAAGTTCATTTACCTATAGGTACAGTAAACGGAATGAAAAGGTTCGTCACCTTAAAGTCGGTTTTCGCTTTGACATTTTGACAAGATAAACAGTCAAACAACTTTGAGCTGAATAATTTTGAAGTTTGATTACGAATAGTTATAAAAATATTTTGTCTTATCTCAGTGTATTCTGTCTATTCAGTTTCAAAAGGCATGTATCGTTACGAGCACATGCTCGTTACGTTGAACAAATCAAGTTGAAAACTGACGGAACCTTTTGGTTCCGTCAAATCTATTACTTACAATGTAAAATATTGAAAATTTGTATACTAAGAACGGTCGACCAAGCTATTTAGTTTACATTTGAACATGCAAGTTACTTTGTAAAATGTAAACCAAATAGCTTGGTGACCGTACCTATATTTTTTATCTTGTTTTAAGTATCTAAATATAGTAATGTATCTTAATTGATTTTCTATTTTCTAATACAGATTTTTTTAATTTTTTTTTCATGGTTTTATTGCAATGCACTATCATTCCTATAAGATACAGACGCTATCGGTTTATTATTAGGTTGAGGTTGTAATGTTGGGTTGAGGAGGTACTAATCTATTTAGTTTGTTTCTTTAGTAAACAGTTATTATTGAAGTGTTTTATATATTTTCGTTCTATTGATTGCAGAAGCTTACAAAGACTGGGAGAACAGCTTTCTGAGAACAGCAGGTTACGCTATTCACTGAAGGCACGGTTGGCTGATCTACTATCATGAAGTTCATGTGAAGGATATTAGCTCGCGCTACCTTAGAGTGAACGCGCACTTTGAGCGGCCCAATGCCCTTAATATGAACTAATAAATGATAGTAAAGCAAGTCAATCATGCCTTTAGGGAAAATCGTTACCAGCCGTTAGAAGGCTTTTTTTCCGGTCTTCATAAAACATTTCTGCTCGAAAAGAAAGCATAAATTACCTTACAATACGGCTTACCTAATCGTATGGAACATTCTAAGACAACTTACTAGAAGGTGAATACGACTTAGTAAACGTTGAAAACGCTTAGTGGATAGGTTAAACTACAGTAGGAAAGACATAAAACGCCTTAAAAGAAGTCGATTACGATTTAGTAAACGTTGAAAACGCTTAGTAGGCAGGTTAAACCCACAGTAAGTAAAGACGTAAAACACCTTACTAAAAGTGAATTACGACTTACGAAAACATCAATAGCACTTAGTGCACATGTTAAACCCCAGGAAGAAAAGACGTAAAATGCCTTACTAAAAGTCAATTATTACTTTAAAAAACATTAAAAGCGCTTATTAGACAGGTTAAACCACGGTAAAGAAAGACGTAAGATGCCTTAATAAAAGTCGATTACGACTTAGGAAACGTTAAAAATGCTCAGTGAACAGGTTAAAATACAGTAAGGTAAGACGTTAGACGCCTTACTAGAAGTCGATAAACGTTAAAAGCGCTTAGTGGACAGGTTAAACCGCTGTAAGGAAAGACCAGAAGATGCCTTAAAAGAAGTCGATTACGAGTTAGTAAACGTTGAAAACGCTTAGTGGGCAGGTTAAACCCACTGTAAGTAAAGACGTAAAACGCCTTACTAGAAGTCTATTGGGACAATGATACGTCGGAAAGTTTTGTGTGTGTGACCCGAGCACGTCCCTTTACCGTTTATATCGCCTTACCGGAAGTTAAATGTCATCGTCAATCAGACGATTCTATCTGACTTACCACGTTTACAGCTTTTGAATTAAGGTTTATCTGTTAATAATTACGTCTAAAATACACATTAGAGAGTATATTGCTGCTTATTTTTTGCGCCTTTCGCTTAAGGCGTAAAACGCCTCCAACCTAGGAAGGCGTTTTTGGTCGGTTGACTTTTGGTCGTTTTTTTGCCTTCATTACGAATAAATCCGCCCTCGTTACGAAACATTCGGCTTTAAATTTTTCTCAGTGTTCGCTAGCATGACTGCTTCGCAGAAGGAGGTGACGGCTTCCCATTCCGTCTCGCTCCGGACCATGGATTGAACCAGGGCCAGACGCGAAAGGTCGCCGCCGCCGATCGCCGCTACGAAGACAGGGCGGTGCTCCGCCCACGCAGGGCAGACTTCCACCGTGTCCTCCGTGCGAACTTCCGTGTCCGGTGAGGACCTGCGTCAGGCGGAAGGTGAGGACGCCGTGGCGCCTCTCCAGCCACTCCTCAAAGAGGGGACTGCCCTGCACGTGGTTGCGACAGTCGCTCTCTCCATGTCGCCATGAGAGTCACGTTGTCCTCTGGTATTGGTAGTCAAGGTATGTGTTATGTAGAATACAACCAACCATAAAGATGGCAAACGAAAAAAAAAAGATGACGAAAGATGATGTCTTGGCGTTTGTAAAGATGGGATGGTGGATGGAAGCTAATAGTAAGAGTGAAACTTCTTTCGTGATATGGGCAGAGTCTGGCGCTTTTCTACCAAGGTTTCTTTTTGTAACCCAGACTTCGCTGGCAGTGTGACGGGGTGGCCGCGGCGGAGGAGACATTTGCTAATCTTGATTTAGAAATTTGGCAAATCTTGATTTACAAATCGCTCGTTAATATTTGAATATCTGTCTGGAAAATAGTTTATTTCTTCTTCAGCTAGGTTGTTTTGTTCATGACAGATAGAAGCCATTCCGTTCCTATTCTTTGGCGTCTTATTTATTTTTGTAAACCATTTAAATAGGTGGAAGCGCCAGGGCAGCCCGCGAAATTTAAAAGACATGGCTAAAATTTCATAGACAAAAGACCCAGAATTTCTAGCAACGAAATGTGCAAAAATTTTACAATAATGTATTTCTGTTGCCGCTATAATAAAAATAAGTTAAACATTAAAGGGGGAAATAAATTCACTACTACGACCCCTTAATATACGAGCCTGACTCACTCGCACTTGGCAGGTTTTTGAAGTAAACACTTCTTAAGGCGCGGTGAGAACTTTTTGGGTGAACACAAATCATGGAACTCGCGTGACCGTCACCGAACGCTTCGTAGCACTTGTAGCCGATCCGCTACGGCATAGCAGTAGGTAGCACCAAATAAGATGTGTTCAACGCTACAACCGTGGCTCTCCCGTTGTTTTCAGAGCAATTATAATGTGTGTGACTTAGCCGCTTCTCATCGGGCAAAAATAACCGTTAAAACATAGACAAATGAAATCCTCATCATCTACCATCTACCTAACCTTTTCCCAAACTGGGTGCACCGAAGTTCACCTAAATACTCAACTCCGATAATTATTGGAAATCCGATACTGTTCTTCCTAGCATTTTTCATCATAAAATCACAATTCCCAACTACTCTGTCTCTAATGTTAATAATTCCAAAGCATTCAACTTCATAAAGTCAGTAGCAATAAATCTATTAAACTTTTATTTGTTTTCCTATATTTTCTCAACATATCTTTTATACTATTATTCAAATTCATATCTTTTCGTTTAGATTTCGTTTTTTCTCGATTCTATCGTATAACACCTACCTAACTCGAAAAAAATTAAGATCGGATTGCAGCTTTCCCGCCTATTTTTATTTTTCTGTGGCCGGCTATTCAGCCTTTATTTTTCCCTTTCATCACTGAAAAAATAGTAAATATTTTGCCCAAATCAATGTTATTTTAAAGAAATACCAAATTATAACTAAGTTATAATACATTTGTTGGATCCCTGATGAGTATGCAAGCGCCTTTGTTTGGCGTTGAGCTGAGTAATAGAGGTATGGTGTTCGATCGGTCCCATCCCATGGCTCGACACTCGACAGTGATCGTTCAGGCGTGAAAGAATATAATATTCTTTTCACTTTTCATGCTCTAAAAGTACGCCATTATAGCCCTACGAAGTGACCGTTTATTCCCTAGGGAGTAAAAAGTAATTTAAAAATGGAACGATCTTATACTCTGAAACATGGTCACAAAAGAGTAACTTGTCCAAGGTTTTATTTAAATTTCGAATTGGCTTGCAAATAGAAAGCGGTATATTGAAAAAAAAAAAACAAATGAACTCTTCAACGCGGGAAAATTTATGGTTGTCTGTGTGCATCGTTGATTTTGAAAAAGTATGTGGAATGCCTCTGTTGCTAGCCGCTGCAGTAATGTAGGTACTATAATTATCTGTGGAGTGTGGATCATCTTCATTGCGAGAATGTTGAGAGTTTGTGTTGTGTTTTAAATTGTTAATCTGTGACTCACCTGATAGAAGAAAATCTGACTGCTCAGTTCAGAAGTTTATTCGAGTGTAATTTTTTTCGGTTTTAAATGACTATTTTTCTCGCACTCGAAGTACAGTTTGCACCTGGAGACTAAACGCCCATTTAATATACCCTCGCTTTCATTGCCGCCCTCGCAAGCTCGGGAGTCAAACCACCTCGCGTATATAATGGCTTCGTTTAGTCCCTCGTTATAAAATATACTATTAATTAATACAGAATTTTATGTTGTTTCAATTTTACATCGCGTTGTAATTTAGAGGCTGTATAGAAGTCGGAACATGGTTCAATAGAAAGGTGAAAATAGAACTTGTTGGTTTTTTTATAATTTGACAGCTGTCAGTTCAAAGCGATTCTCCCTAGGACTGAAAAGTATTACTTTCAACCCGCTCCTCAGTAAATTTCAGACCTACTTTCGGAGTATGAGTAATGAAAATACATTATTATAATTACAATTTTCGGAAACATGAGTGTTATGAACGTCGCCGGTAGCACGTCAAATAGTATGAATGAAAACTAGGATGTAATTTTTTAGGAAGAGGTTTCATTCGGATTATAAATCATTAGGAAGAACAGTTTCGGGTTAAGAACTTTAGGTGAGCCAATATGGACCCTCCCAAACTATATCGGGGTCAGCTTCAAGTCTAACCGGATGCAGCTGAGTATTTAATATGAAGCGACTGCCTATCTGACCTCCACAACCCAGTAACTGGGTAATACGATACCCATTGGTAAGACTGGATGTCAGATATTCATGTCAGGAGACAAAATATCTAACATCCAGTCTTACCAATGCCAATGGGTATCGCATTGGTAAGACTGGATGTCAGATATTATGGCTCCTGACTACATAACACGACTGTCAAAGATATACAAATGACAGCCGGGACCAACGGCATAACGCGCTTTCGAGGCACGGAGGAAACTCGGTATGTAATGATGGTCACCCATCCACAGACCAACCTCGGCAAGAACGGCTTAACCTTGAAGGTCGATTCGTGCAGCTGATATTATTTAGCCACGAGCTCCTCATAATGAAATCAATATTTAGAAAAGATCATTCAATTAATTTCCAATTAGGTCGCGAGACCTTAAAATTGTAAACAACAAGCAGAGGTTAGCATAAATAATATCGAGCTTAAACTTTCCTTGTAACTTTCAATTCGAAATTATTTAAGTTGTCTTTGGGAAGGGTAATCCTCGACGAATTAAACTGCTAACTTCTCACTCCGTCAGATCAATGTGGAAAGCGTTTCAACGTATCGCAGCTTGATTTTATTAATAATCTTTTAATTTTGAAATTTTAATTTTGCTGCTCGTCCAAATTACCGCATTGTCTCAAGACAAAAGTCTATGACCAATGTGTGTTGCCAGTGATTGTAACATACGGGATTGGAACATGGTCCCTCACAATGGGCCTCATCAGAAGGCTTAAAGTCACCCAAAGGGCAATGGAGAGGGCTATGCTCAGAGTTTCTTGCGTGATCGAATGAGAAATGAAGCAAGTAAGAGAACCAAGGTTCAATGTGGCGACACTTGGAGAGGCCTATGTCCAGCAGTGGACGTATTTCTGCTGAAATGATGATGAGTGAATTTCACTAAATGACTTCTTCATGAGGTAAGTAGGTAAGGTTAATAAGTATGGAAGTTATTATGGCCCGGCAAAGTTGACAGTAGGTATACATATACAGGGTGCCTGGGTCTGGACCCGCCATAGCAAATATAGAGGAGGTAGTTGCTAGTTTAAAAAAAAACCATTTAGTATATGTAGGTTTGTTGAAGCTAATTGTGCAAAGAAGTTTTGCAAATTTATAACTAGGTAGGTAGAAATTCTTAGTGGATTTACAATGTATTTGTAGCTTCAACAAACCCATACTGAATCGCGCCGCAGCTGAGGCTGGCCGGCCTCCGCCGGCCAGCAAGCCGAAGGCGAGTGTTAAAGCCACCTGCTCCTCAGCTCGCGGGCCGCCTCGCCCCTCCGGGCCTACGCGGATATAAATAACACTCGGGGGGTAGGACAGAAAAGGCTACGCGGAGTCGGTTCTGCAGCGATTCATTTCTGTCACAAAATTTGTGCTTATAGTTTAAATTCATTAATATTCTTTTTTTTAATGGCACTATCAAAATGTGTAATGTCTTTAATTCCAAACGTTATTTTATGAGATAAAATGAAAAAAAAAAGTATTGTTTGCCAAATAATACGTTATTAAATAAAAGTTTATTGGATAATTATTTGTTAAAATTGTTGTTGTATAATGATGAAATGACAAATAATCTGTTCGCTAATCGTTGCTTGTCAAGTAAAAGTTTTTGAATTAATGTTTGGTGAACTGATTGGTCACCACTCTATTACGCTACAATATGAACTCGTTGAATTTTATGTTATTCACGAAGGAAAAAAAAAACATTCCAAAAAAAAAAACTGTCGCGAGCTGCAAATTTTTTTTAATACCGCCTTGAACTACAATAACAAACTTTCTCCACTTGTATCAAAATGTACTATTGTTGAACTGAATGTAAGGTATTTTCAACATGCTTATGATGCCCATTCATTTGACTGAATTGGTCTTTCTCAAGAAGTTTATTATAATCTGTATTTTCAGTTCAGGTTATCACCATTAGGATTATCATCTAACCTTGGCCTTCCAATTATATAAGCGGTTACACTAATTTGTGTTTGTATGAGGATCTTAGATAATAGCTCTAAACAAATCTCTATTGCACAGATAATTTTGTGATTAAGAGGAGGTTAGGCAATAAAGTTTTACTGGACTTATAAAGGTCGTTTAAGCGTTGATAAAATTGTGCACGATACCGGATTAAATATGTATCGCGAGCTCAAGTTTGGTATCTAGATTGACTGAAAATACTGGAAGTGTATAAGCCGTGGTTGGACGAGGCAGTCGCTCGCGAGCTCTCGCGCCGACGGGTCGTTTCAGCGCAGTTTCATAGCGCGCCGACTACTGGCGCTCGGTAACTTTGTCATCGCGACACCCGCAACTTTTCATGAAAATGTGATTTTATTTTGTGGACGTTTTTATTGCTGTTACGGTGACTTATTTTTTTATTTTTTGTTTAAAAGTTTTGCTACGACTTTTAGTTATAGGTAAGTTCTAGATATATTTACTTTTGATTGTCATAACAACTATTTGAATTAAGAATATTATAATTTTATGTACAATTAGAAAAAAGTTATTATGTACTGAAAATAGGAACTTTTATCAATAGATCTACATTTCACTGAAACAGATTTGCAGTGAAAAGCTCTACCCACAGATGCATTCCATGAATTGATACATATTATGTGTTACCAGTACGTGAAAATTAAAATAATAATACAGTGACCCAGTATCCACCTACCTAGATGACTGCTGTAGCTAAGTGATTTCTATATAATAAAGTTTAATTTTGCAGAAATTAGGTAAGTAGTTGGTCAAACTTATACATAAGGTAGGTACCATTTATATTTTTTTTAATAAACCAATGTCATAATAGTTAGTCTTTTTCCACAAAATAATAGGAACATTGTCACTAACACTATTATCAGTATTGTTTACTTAAGCTAATGCTGTAGATAAAATAAGCTTTTACAAACGTCAATCTGTGAACATTGCTGATTAATACGACGGAAATGGTATTTGACATAGTGATATTAAATATCTTACAAATACTTAGGAATGTCACAGAAAAGGAGATCTGTAACATAACCTCACTTTAACTAAACCTCTAATAACTCAGCTCTCAGATTGTCAAAACTTACAGAATTTTCAATGAAGGACTGATAAGTCTGAATCTATTAATTCATACCATTTTAATTTCTTTACATCCAGGCCCAAGAATGTAGGTATGTAATCGTTTCCGTCTCCTTTTTGCAGCAAAAGTATAAAACATATTGCGGCACTCAGCTCCTTACCTACTCGTACATACACAGGAAGGATCTACTGGAAAAAGTATCTGTGCCACATTTTGCACACAAGGAAAACCACTGCATTGTGCCCTGAAAAAATCATAAGTAGTCTAGATGTGGTGAGTCGCTTCGTCGGTCTAGTGGTTAACAACTGTATGTACTGCTGAGCATGAGCCAGGGTTCAATTCCCAGCTCAGACAGTGTTGATTTCATGTCGTATTGGAATTTCTTAGTAGAATGCCGGAGGCTGGATATGTTATAGGTATGGCTTACCTCCTAAATCGTATGGGACCTAAACATAACTGGTAAAATGTAGGTGTAGTTATTCTACCTAACCGGTTGGGAATTACAAGCTTGATGTTATGTAGATGAGTCCTTGCAAATGACTACTAGAGAGACTACACTTATACTTCTAGTTCCTTGCTCACTAAATCACCAATTTATTTAAAAATCAATGCCACTTTACGTTTATAACTCAAGAACGGGCTCTCCTATCCGAACCAAATATTTAGGCTTTGTTCGGACTATTTAGTAGATGGTTTATGTGAAGTTTGCACAAAATCGGTCGAGCGGTTCTTCACGCAGACGAAGTTGCGCGGATCAGCTAGTGCACCGTATTTTCATCACTTGACATCACGGATATTTTGGATTGTGTTTATTTTTGCCTATTCTTTAGGTGTACCAACAGGAAAAAAAAATTTTGCTAATCGGGATCCGAGAAAATTTGTTTTGGTAGCCACTTAATAGTCTGAAATGGTAATGGTTTTATTTTAGAGACGACTTTTTTGTTGTTGTGAAAAATTACGATTTATGGTAGCACTCAATGTAACACACTCAAAACATTGTGCTGATGAATGATACAGGGTTTATGGAGATATTTTCATTAAAGTTGTAAAATATACAGGGTGTAAACCACCTCATCACAAAGCCGTTAACCGTTACCAAGCATTCTGTACATCAAACTAAGTAACTTTACGCAAACATTATTGCTGGGGAACAACATTTTTTTTTTGAGGTTTTAAATCATGTTTTGTGGTAGAATTCAATGTAACGCACTTAAAACATTTTGTAAACATAAACATATACGGGGGTCGTGGAGGTGTTAAAAGTTAAAGTCTTACAAAAAGAACTTGTATTAAAAAAAAAACTTGTCAAAAAGTTTTAACTTTGACCACCTATTTTGGCCTCGTGAAGAGGTGTTGTACACCCTTTAGACTCGTATTTTTTTTGTGTGAAAATGCTGGTCCTTTGACCTCCGGACAAAAAAAATCACAATGATAGAAAAAATAAGTGTCTCTCGGAATCGTTAAGTGTGTTTTAAACCATTTTATTACCTTACTTAATTAATATCATAATAATATTAGGTTAGATTATGTCTGAAATGTCAGAAAAAGAACTAACCTACTTATTTAGGTTTTGGGCTAAATCTTCAGAGGCATGTGAAGCTGTTCCTGTAACTATCCTGTTGGTTCTGCACGCAACATCATATTCCCCACTTCATTATCCGTATAATGAGATTTCCGAGCAGGTTCTTATCATACACTAACCAAATGACGCCTTATTCGTTCTGTAGTTATTTTCTCTATGTAGGAAATAGTCTATGGAATTTTGTTGTACAGACGATGTTTGCGGGTTTCTAACCTCTTGGCTCGCCAGGCCAGGCCTCATGAAATGCTGAAATATTTTTCTTATGTTTAAAAAAAAAACAAACAGCCAGTTTTCAAATACCCGGTAGGTACTCGTATTATTGTTATATACCATGCAAGTTTTTATTTACGTTGTAGTTTCCCTGAGCATCATATACAGGACGGAGTTTTTCAAGGAAAGTACTCTAAAATAAGTAACGGAGAAAATAAATGCTCAAAGAAAACATTCCTTTATTTTTGGAATTGAACAAAATAATCTGCATTTACAGTTTTTCGAATATTCATTTGCCACACTGAGGAATTGAATCAACTAAAATTTGAAAAAATCCTGTAATTTTTCTACATCAATCGGCAGGGTCAATCATGGGCAAAAGATTCAATTCTATAGTCATGTTTGACGTTCAAGGGCCATTCAAATAATTAATAGTTTCACTTTGACATAATGATTAATTGTCCTTCCTTCACCTAAATTATTATGTCATTTTACATGGAGAATTTGAATAATACTTACTTATTTTTAAAATTCTCATAAAACCGTGACTGGAAGAGGTGCGTACTTCGTGAATATCTTGAAAGAGGTTGATTACTTCGTAAGAGGCTACTTTTATACTTTTACCATTTTTTTTAGGTCCATGCTTTTAGGTATACGGGATCCTTGAAAAAGGTTTTAAGGTATACTGGCCTTTAGCTAACACAAAATCAAAGTTGGAAAAGGAAAATCGCAAGCATGCCCGTTGATTACAGTTTTTCAAGTAGTATTTAGTGAGTTTGTAAAGTTCAGAAAATGGTGGTTATAGGTATGTAAAGAAGTACTTGACAGTTGCCCTCAGTTAATATTAGGAACCAACTAAACCCCTTCACCATTCTTTTCAAGTTTATATTCGATCTGAACAAAATAGAAAATATTTAAAACAAGATTCTTCCATTTTTTTTATCAAAGTTGGAATTTAAATTTACCTTAACATAAAAAACCTGGTCACGGATTTCATTACCAAGCGCACGAACGGTTTTGAAAACTAAATTCGATTTTTACGCAAAATAACGTCTACTTGACTTTTGTAATACCTACGCAACCTTAGGGTAATCAGATTTTAGTAATACGATGTTATAAATGGGTCCACCCTTTATAGCAGAACTTTTTATGCCATATTATTACTTTGCATAACAGCGGATAGCATAAACTTCATTTCGCAGAAAATCGTTTGCCAGACACGCATTTATCATACATTCAAACTCATAATTTTGTAAGTCAGAATCATCTAAAGGCATAAATTTCATATGCATAAAAATTAAAAGTCGAACCATCTTGTCGCAGATAGTTGGAGGTCAGTATCATCGTTTTGCATAAATTTTATATGCATAAACATTAAACGTTGAACCATCCTATCGCAGAAAGTTTAGGGTTAGAATCATCTATTGGCATAAATTTCATATCAATAGTCATTGAATGGCAGAACTATTATTTAAGATTAGTTTAACGAAAATTGTCTATATATTTTATTTAACTCAATTAATTATCGTTTTGCATGTATTAATTATTGTTTTTAAGTGATTAACTTATTAGTTAATCTCTTTTACCAATGTTATTAATTTTGTACAATTTTATTGTTTTTTCTTAGTATATTTACGTCACTAATTTTATTACTGTTATGAATTTTATCCATTTCCCTATTTTGTAATTTTTGCATGTATTTTATGAATATATTTTATAAATTTTATACGTTATTCAATAATACCAGTGTTATTAATTAAAAAAAATCCTACTTAATATTATAAATGCGAAAGTTTGTGAGGATGGATGTATGTTTGTTACTCTTTCACGAAAAAACTACTGAACGGATTTGGATGAAATTTTGCACATAGATAGTTTATAACCTGGATTAACACATAGGATACTTTTTGTTCCGGTAGTAAGATCCCATGGGTATTATCAAACTTCGCGCGGGCGAAGCCGCTGGCAGAAGCTAGTATACAATAATTTTACTTAGTTGGTACTAGTGCAAAATCTTTCGACGATATTATGTTTCTTTATGTTTTTCGAGCGTATGGCACTCGTGGCCTGCAGGTGAAAATCATAATATTTTGGGTTTAACGGCTAAATAAACATAATTTTCTTTCTTTCTTTTATTAAAACAGTAGATTGAGATCATGTGGTTTTTATATTCCTGTAAGAAGCAGGCAGACATGCAAACAAACATACACCATGCATGCAGCAAGCATGCAGCAAACATGCAAACCTGCATACACCATGCATGCAGTAAGCATACAGCAAGCATGCAGCAAGCCTGCAGCAAGCATGCATCAAACGTGCAGCAAGCATGCAGCAAACATGCAAACCCGCTGCATGCATCAAACGTGCAGCAAGCATGCAGCAAACATGCAAACCCGCATATACCATGCATGCAATGAGCATGCAATGAGCATGTAGTAAGCATGCAGTAAGCATGCAGCAAGCATGCAGCAAGCATGCAGCAAGCATGCAGCAAGCATGCAGCAAGCATGCAGCAAACGAGAATGCAACATGCAGCAGGCATGGTTTCTGTCACGGCTCCGGCGCTGCGGGGCCCCGGCGCACCCACGCGATTTTAAATTACACTCTAGGGGTAGGGCAGACAAGACTACGTGGAGTCGGTTTTGGAGCGATTCGTTTCTGTCAGTAACTTTTCTAGCACAACATATTGACTTTTTAAGATAATATTTTAATTTTAAATTAAGGTTAAAATGCTATTTTGTGGCATTAAAAAATGGCAATACTGCCAAATAAAATTATTCCAAATGAAATTCTGCAATCTTCATAGTATGCCAAGTGAAATTATATCAAATAATCGTCGTTCTAAATAAACATACTAAACGAAATTATGCGAAATTTGAACAATGCCAAAGGTAATTATGCCAAATAAAAAACTGCCATCTAAAAGTATGCCATTCGAAATTCGGTCATACATACATTCACCCAAACAATAAGTATATTTAAAAAAAAATATGCCTTTAATATATTCGTTTAAAGAAAATTATGCCAAGTGTGTTATGCTAAATGAATTACGGAGCAACAAGATTCTGCCAGATAGATGGAACCCGTTATAAATGGCAGTTTGTATGCATGGATGCTGAGGTCTAACAGTCAAACAACTCAGGTACCTAATTGTTCGATAAATAACAAGTTAGCAACATTATTTATAACTACAACAGACGGAAAATAATATGTTTTTTTATTAAGCCGAATAGCTGTGGAGAATTTTACCATTTCAAAATTCTCTACAGCTATTCTGCCCCAGCTATTCTGAGGGATTATTTAAATCATCACTACATATTATAAAATAAAGTCTCTCGCCGCGTCTGTCTGTCCCTATGTATGCTTAGATCTCTCAAACTATGCAACGGATTTTGATGCGGGTTTTTTTAATAGATTGTGATTCAAGAGGAAGGTTTAAATATATAAATTTACGCGGGTGAAGCCGCGGCCATCGGCTAGTATTAATATAATCTTAATAGTCCCTTACCAATACAATCAAAATAATTACGGTTATGTTATGATTATGTCTGACATAAATTACGTGCCTAAGTAGTACACGATATTGATATTACGGTACCTATTCCACGTTTAGATACCTTCATAATACGATCTGCCTATGTGTTTAACAAGCTTTGTTCAGCTTGTGGTTCAGGTTTCGACCTATCAACCGAGGCTCGAAAACTCAAACAAAAAAAAATACAGAAAATGTAAAAAGACCATCCACTATGCATTATGAAATATGCATGAGCTTCAGTGAATCATTTACAAAAGTGATTGATAGATACATTACATATATTCTCAATTTCAGCATTTCACTTCAGTACTACAGTGAAACTATCAACACAGATGGTACTCATCAGCATATTATTAAACAAACGACTGATTGGCTTGACACAGTTCAGTATACAATTTCCAGGCTCAATTTGGAACTTTATAACTAACTTATGTCTTCATTAAACGAAAGCTCTATATAGTTTACTATATCTAGTTAGGTTACCCGGTTCAGAATCTCGTTAGCACATTGATGAGGCAGTCTTCCGGCATTCGATTGTAGTTAGCTCGTAAACCTGACATTGATACTAACAGGACAACCGAGTGTTCAATTACTGGTCCTCGAGTTTCTACTTAACGTTGACTTTAACAAAGGACGGTTAGCTACTGGCTTAAAATTAGATCATTTAATTAATTGTCTCCTTCCACTTTTCTGTGCTAAAGTTAACAAAATACTTTAATTCCTGAGTTCTTGTCGCACTGACGGTCGGTCGCGTACAGTCGGTTGTGACGCCAGCGAGAACAAAATATGGCTGTCGGTTGCCGCTAACGTCAGCGTCGCAGTATGGTATATATGTCACCGTAAAATTGTCAAATACGTTATATTGTAATATCTCTAGCGATATTGTAAAGTTTCGAATTATTGTCAAATGAACATACTGCTTACAACAAAACGCATTATTTTTCGTGAAATGCATGCGATGGTAGTCAACTTACGCGGTGTGGAGGGAAGGAGGGGTCCCCCTTGCCCAGTGGCACAACTCTCATGAAAAGATAATGCACCATTCCTGAGAAATACCGATTAATATAACATAACCTTAAAACACTTTATATTCTCCCTAAAAAGCGTAGTCGGCTCCGTATTTCCGAGTGCAGTGTTTAAAGGAACCTAACTAACCTAACGGGGGGTTGCCCCAAGTCCCGATTATGGGGGCAGAGATACTTCCGTATGTTCAGTTGACAATAATTCGAGACATTACAATATCGCGAGAAAAAACACGTTATATTGTAATAGAACGTGTTTAACAATTTTACGGTGACATATATATAGAACACAATGAACACAAATACTCAGCGCGACAATAATTCAGGCCTTAAGAACAAAGGTAGGTATGCAAAACTAATACAACCTCTATTACATTTACGAATGTTTCCGTGTATTCGCCATCATCCATCCTGGGCGTTATCTTAATTTATTTGGGGTGGGCGCCCTTCATCTTTTTTCCACATCTCATCTCTATTTACATCATAAGAACAATGAATGCACGAAAGGAGCCTTCCCGGGCTATGTAACCTTCTGATACGTAACGTCCGGCACACCCTGGGCATGTAATCGACTTCTGTCGATTTACTTTCATCACGATGGCAAAAATAAGTTAAAATGCCATCAACATGCTAGAAAGGAGATAAGAGTAATGGTCCAGTTTTATGTAATACCTATAAAGGGTGTAAAACACCTCTTAACGAATACGAAAGGCACTTGTTTTACTCGTCATTCTGATCATTTTTTTGTTCTACACTATACCTGGGAACCTTCTAGTTACGGAGATATTGGGGGTCAAAGTTGCAAGATTTTGACAAGCTTTTTTGTAAATACCACTTTTTATCGCATGATTTTTACTTTAAATATCTCTACGACCGCCGTACTATTCAATCCATCCATCCGTACAATGTTTTGAGTGTGTTACATTGAGTTATACCACAAAACATGATTTATAACCTCAAAAAAGAAGTTGTTTCCCAGCAATATTTTTTGCGTAAAGTTACTTAGTTTGATATACAGAATGCTTGGTTAACGGCTTTGTGATGAGGTGAAATACACCCTGTATGTTGGTGATAATTTCTTCTGGTTCTTAATCTAATGTTGAAGCGATTCGTCATTGGACTCTGGGTCATCGATCATAAATGCGCGTTTGATCCCAGAAGTCCACCATTTAGTCATTTTGACAAACTGGGAAGCGTCAGATATGCAATGAATAAAATAGAAAAAAAATCCGACGTAAAAGTCTATAACATAGTAGAATCAACTTTCAAAGTTCACCAAAGCCTGTGAAGTGGTAAGCAAGTTGTTGCTGGTCAACATAAACGTCTTAATGAAATGACAGCAAAGGTTTGTTCTTGGCAAAGTAAAAACGCATTTGTAGAATAGTTCCGAAGAAGATGAAAGGGAAAGAAAAACAGCTCATAAGTGAAGCTTGAGCGGAAAAGGGAGTAAAGGGGTATGAAGTTCTGAACAAGACGTGAACGGTTTATAGCTTTCAAGACGATGCGAGCTTTAATAAGCCTTCAGGGATCATTCGTCGATATAGCAATATTGGATATCTGCTACTGAAGTTGACGGGCAATGTTTTACAGACTAAAGATATTTATTATAAAATCAGGTGCTAAAAATGTTTGTTGACACACTCATAAATACATTGTCAACAAGTCGTTCGTCGACAGTCGCAATAGGTAGAAGCGCTATATTTATTAAAAAGAAAGAGAACACGCTAAAAAGCCGAATATTTCGGTCATTGTAGCAAATCAATATGACATGTTGTTGTTTAGTCTCTCAGCGCGATTCTTGAATGAATATTTACAGAATTTACACGGACAGATAATTTTGAACCATGACCAAACGAGAACGATTATAGAAACAGTCGAGACTTTCAAAGAAAACATTCTTATGAACGATGCTTTCCTATCAAATCCACAAAGAATAATATTTGGACGCTATAATTTATTATGATAATATTCAGATAATATCTGCAAATAGAAGTTCATGCTTCATTAGAATAATGTTATTAGCACGAATTCCTACTGTTCAGCATAACATTCAAAATGATGTATTATGTCTGAAATATTCGTTTCAGTATGTATTCTAAGAACATACCTATTGGGAATGTCACTTACGTGTCAAGATTTTAGACGATTCAACTTCGATCCACTCTCAAATAGATCTAAATAATTTTATAATTTGACATTTTGATATCTTTATCGCACCTATTTGATCAGCATGACCTCATAAAGTTGTTCCACTCTGCGAAATCAATTAAATTGGCGAAACACTCTCACAGGAGTGACCGATACGCTCTTATTACGGTAATATTGTCCAAATGTGGCAGTAATAAAATATAAATAACGTTATGGGTTTCAGTAACTGCGGAATTATTATCGTTATACCAACATGGTATATTTAGCACACCCACAACGGTAATTGAATTAATCGATGCACAGGACATAAAATGAATACTGGATGTATTCATTTTATGTCCTGTGCATCGAAAATAAAGGAAATCGTTTGAACCCGCAGCGGTAAATCAAGTCCCCCAATACGGAGGACTGGTAGAATTCGGGATTCAGCAATTGTAAAATTAATATCCTTTGAAGTAGTGTCTTTTGGTGACGATTGAGCTGACAGGCAAGTTGGATAATGTGTTTAAATATTCAAATAAAGTACTGACAAGACAAAGCGTACACCCGTTTAGCAATTAGAGAAGGGATACCGAGAGGGCCGTGACAAATCCAGAGGAATAGCTTCGCCGTTCCTTTTGAAAGTAGCTACGGGCTGGTGATTTTAATATGTTCGATAGGTAATGTTCGATGTGTACAGAAGTATGGCAGATATGTTTGATGGAGCGTGTATATTATCTGTCACTAACCTTTGTATTTAAAATGTTTAATAAGACTCTTCAAAAATATTTTCCATTACCTCTTGTATAACACTAACTTTAATTGTCCTTGTACATCGATTGTTTTATGATGTGTCATGCTTATTTACATGTTTGCAACTATTGTCTAGAGTCCAGACATTAAAGTAATTAAAGAGTCGGTTTCTACGTAATTCAATTTTATAAAGTATCATCATAATTTAATACTTTTAACAATTCAAATCCCATTGTTATTGACCTAGAAGCTTTTAGAAAACTGGCTTAATTAATTACGAAATGCTTTTGAATAGATGACAAATCATGTACTTAGGCATTCTCCATTAATTTTGAATAAATATTTTGGCGAGCATAGATCAGTAAAAAGGGTACTTGGTTTAAGCCATTTCTTTTGGTTTGAAAAACACCGAATACATTTCTACAATATTCCAATTACTATAGAGTTTCTAACAGATGGCGGGACGAGCTGGACAAACCCAGCGACAGACGAGCTGGACCAGTGGCCCACATTAGCCCTAGATCGTAACAACTGGAAATCATGAGGAGAGGCCTTTGCCCAGCAGTGGGATGATGCGGGCTAGCAGCACAGATTACAGTAACTTGGCGAGGATCCTTACGTTTTGAAGTATGTTTCTCAGTACAATTTGAGGAACAATGTTGTGTTATTTACAACTCCTTTTGAAATTCAAAATTATTGGTTGTTGCATCAAAATTCAGGCTCATTTACAGGGAGGGAAATACACATTGTGAAACTTTTAGGCTTCCATCCTGAAAGTTTCACATTGTGTATTTCGACGTAAAGAATGCACGTTTTCTTATTCTAATACCCAAAATGGCTTTTAGAAGGATACTTGTTTTGTAACGTTTATTTGAAATATGAATAATTTATAAAGTGCGCACATCAGAGTATAAAGTCTTTACAAAGATAGTATATCTATCTATCATTAATAGCAGTCAGTGTATTTTTTAATAAAAACGGTGATCTAGTAATGCTTCTTAAAAAAACTGTTATTTCTGCTATGGACATTTGATATTCTTTATACTATTATATTATAACAGCTCATGAGCTCATTAGCATCGTTGGAAACGGTTCGTTATTAATTATACTTATTAAGTCCTAACAATCTAGGTACATACCTATATTGTTCTAATTCATAGATATAACACCCAAGAAATGTGCCTATGATTATATTTATAATATTTACAACTACATTTGGTTTACTAGATATTTTCACATTTTTTTGGGGAACGAGCACTGCTCGAGCTTTATTTTAAAGGCAAAAATTCCTTTGGAAAATATTACAATATGTACCTATTTACGAAGTATAATATGTACCTATTTACGACGGTCGCAATTCGAAGCAAGACGCCACGTTCACTGCGCACAAGCGTATACTCTGGATTCGACGTGACATTTCGGATACGAGTTACAAACTTGTATCCGGAATGACATATACTCGTAAGTTAGATCCACTCTTAGAACGTACGCGTACGGCATATAAAACACTGCATTTGGTACAGCCAGCCGCAGCCTTACAAGGTACCTACTTACCTACCTACAAATAAGAAGACGAGCGACAATTAGTGCACATTTATCATTCTCTATAGATCTAAATCTACATCCATTTTATTTTAGTGCGCAAAGTACAAAAATTACATTCGTTCAAGTGGAAAATAATGTTAATGCTAATGTTAGAATATTATTGAGAAATAGGTACTTGGAGAGTGTTTCCTTTAAGATATGACCGTGTCCATCGTTGGAAGCTTTTTCTTGTTGGCCTGATGCCAGAAATACAAGCAATGATTTACTGGTCAATATAGTGCCCGTGTCAATATCCCTGTAATTTGATAATCAATGTTTTGAGTCATCTCAATGGGATTGTTCTTGTTCGGTACATTGAAGCGTGCAGTTTTTAGGAGTTTTCTTTCACTCTCTCATTTTGTGCTATCTATTTTTGTTTTTACGTCGATGTAATACTATCAAACAAACCCTGCTTTATTCAGCGTACTAAATTCATATCATGTTGGAACTAATCTATATAAAAGGACCGGTTGTTTGTTTTGATACCGGTACGTCGTTTGTTTGTACTCGTTCGATAGCGCGGGACTCTTGTTAAAGTGTTTAGTGTGGACGACATGTTGCCTTGTTAGTGTCGGTCATTAGTGACATGCAGGATTTGGACGTGAACTGATTTCTATGGGTTATATTCGCAATAGAGGGTTCAATGTATTGTGTAGAGACCACATCTTAGACGGAGACGACGTTATTATTGTAATAATATGTCGGATCTTGTTTAGGGGACAAACAGTTCATATATTTCAAAAATTTAAGTTAATTATAGATTTTTATTATATTATCGCATTAGTTTTAGTTAAAGGTGTACCTAGGTAGTTAGTAATTTATTACAAGTAACATTCTAGCGATGTAAATCCGAAGATTAGAAGTAAACATTTACTTAGTTTGCGTTGAAACTACATAAGGTCCTCAGAATTTTATGATCTTACATTATTTCATTTGAATATCGTAAAATAGAGGCTAACGCTTCAATTTTCTCCAATATTTTCTTTTACAACATCATTTAGGCCTTCAGCACCGACGCAGGCGTTAGAAAGCTAATTACTTAAGAAAACTACGGCTGTCAGTACCATTCCAAAACCTATTGAAAGAACTTTTTTGTCCGAAGATTTAGTTTCGTCTTTAGTAAACTTAGATTGAAAAGAAATTATTCGCTGTTGAAATTAGCTTTGAAGTAACAGTGTTTATTCTGCAACTCAATAAAACAGGCGAATATTCAATTGTTTTCTCTGCTTCGATATAAGAATGTTCATTGTTTTATCTGTGCTAGGCAGCTGTCTTTAAAATTGGATTAACTCGTCATGGCTAGTAATAAATAAGTCGGTGTAAACAATGCGGCGGCTGTACGGCTTTATAAAATTTTACAATTTTGTTTGTAGAAATAAAATGGATTTAATGTCGCCGTTAACTGTTGGGAAATATACCGAAAACATAAGGCGTAAGCGATGGTACACTGGGTTTTCAGTTTTATAGGTGTCATAACGTGGAGAAATGCATAAAATGGAGAGCGTTCGACATGTTAGTAATGCAGGAACATTCCTGGGAAGTTAGAGCTAATCAATAGTGTTACGTGACCGTCTGTCGATGGATTTCGCTTCGATGACGGCTAGGTTGCTAATTGCTTAACACGATGTTTGTGACCAACAAGAGCACTGTTTGCAGAACTTTTATGTGTTAAGTTAGCAAGCATTAAATTTATTTGTTACTGTTTGATGTCAAATATACTCGTATCTTCTTGAATATCGAATGCATTCGTTGTGAGCACGATTGACATAAATATAATAAGACTTTTCTGCAGTGACGGTCGTTCCAACGCTAGCCAAGGGTTAGTAACTCGCGTGGGTTGATAAACAGCTGATCGTTCCGAACACTAACACAACACATTTCTTTCATTATCATATTGCTGAAGATTCACATAACATAGGTCGATGCTTATATTTCCAGAACTAAAAAAATATAAGTGATCTTACACTATTTTAACATTTCATATATTCGTATTGTACTACTTTCATGGTTCACACCGTTTAGCAAATGTTCTTAATGGCTTAAACAAAACTTTGAACTTCAGCTTAAATTTTGCATTCAAGGAATAACTTTCGTTGAGAAATGTTATTCTTATTTATTTTTATTTTTTTGTTGTAATGCGATCTGTCCATTGATTGATATTCAGCATCTTTTGTGTTAATTTTTGTATAGTCATGCTTGGTATGCGCCCAGTGGTGCGTTCACATCAGTCCGTTTTATGGTATGTCAGGTGTCATAGTATCAGGTCTTGTGGGGTTTGTGTTTTAAACGTCTTGAATGACTTGGTTTTCATCAAGTTCGAGGCCAGTTTATTGGGATGAGTGGTAATCCTATTCCTGTAGGCACTGACTGCTTGCGTGATTTGTTCTTTCACCTTTAGTATTTTTAAGTCACGATGTAAGCTCTCGTTAGTCATGTACCATGGTGCAATAGTTATAATTCTAAGCATTTTTGATTGAAACCTTTGGAGTATGTTGTGATAAAGTAATATAATTTTTTGCCTTAGTGGTCGCAAGTGTTGCCAGGTTGGACAAAGTACAATCGGGGTCTTTCGGGTTGCCCGGTGCCTGAACTTGTGCTCGGTTGATAATACGCTCATCCCGCATTGATTATGTGGCGTGCTTGTCCTTAGACAAAGACAGAGACATATCTCTGACAGCCAGCGTCTAAAGAAATAAAGACAATTTTATGAAACGAAGGCGTCACCCGCGCCGGGGTTGCACATAAAGGGCGAGGAAGGAACGTGGATGGGTTTTAGTCAGTAAAAGTCTGACACTCCCTCCCGCATCGCCCAGAGTGGGAGAAGTCATTTGATGATTTCCCATCCTAAAAAAAAAGACGTCACCCGCGCCGCAAATTTATTAAAAACAATGCATTTGCGGGAGTGGCGTAGGTGACTCCCACGATGTATACGTTTATTCTTTGTATTTTATTGACGATTTGCTTTTCTCATCCTTGCGTGTCCTAGGTTACAAACTTAGGAAACCTACATAATGCAGTCAATATACTTGTTATGTGCTTACGATGTCCACAAATGGGAGCGGAACAGGTTTACACAGAAACTGTTAAAATGTTATGTCAGGTAAAAGAGTGCAAAGGACGACGTCGACGTCGAGCGTCGGGACGCGAACGGTCACTTCAGTGGAGTTTGCTTTACGAGTGTTGTAACTGGAGTTAGAACACCTGTCAACTTGATACTTCAAGGACTTAAGTACTGTATGGTAGAATAAGTTGTTCAAACTGTGGAACACTCCATTTTGTTATATTTCATCTGAACAACTCGAACAAATTCCTCGAGAGAGTTAAATAAATTCTTTGAACAGTGAAAAGGTTCTATAAGCCTGGCTTTAGCGTGAGGGCACCCTTACACAAGGCTTATAAGAGTCTCAAAACGTTCAGCCTGAAACAAAAGGTCATAAAACTGAAGCAGATGTAAAACGAGCTATAAAAATAACATCTCGTTCATTTTAACTTTGGATAAAGTAATGGATGTCAAAGTTTGCTGTCATCAGTAGATAATTTGAAGTATTTTAATTGCGTCAATGTTTCAGCAAATATTTGTATTGAAATCGAATTAATGTGTGCCGCCTCGTATGTTTTGAGGCAACTCGAATGAGTGCAAAACAAACAGCTTTTTATTAAGTTTCCCAATTCAATGTTGTGCGAAATGTATGCCTAGTTAACAGAGAACTTTAACATCACTAGGTTACGTAATGCCTAACTAGATGTAGACCATCGTTAATTAAATAATTACCTTAATTGGATACAAATGTATTAAACCTATAGTCGTTTATGCAAAGAGTATCTTATTTTGTATTAACAAGGCAGTTTAAGAGAAACCTTACATTATCCGCGATAGATTCAAGAATATAGTAACGTGCGGCTACAATAGTGCTAAATTGTTTTGTTGGCTTCTTGTTGAACTTTAGTTGCCTTAACTAAAACAAAATCAATATTGTGAATTTTTCATAAAAAAATTGAAGTGTTTTCCTTCATGTCATAATTTTCAAATGAAATGAAAACATGATGTAAAAAAATTACGTAGCTTTATGACATATCTGGAGCCGGAGAAGATTGCATCTTTTCTGTAGCAGATCTGTATTGCTGTGACTCGGATTTCCTCAGATATCTATACTTATAATAAATCTGTAGAGAGGTCAATTCTGTACATGAAATATATTTACAAAATAACTATCGGGGGGTGATTAGTGATCGATACTGATGCCAAAAATGCAATCAGTAAAATTTTTGTCTGTCTGTCTGTCTGTCTGTCTGTCTGTCTGTCTGTCTGTCTGTATGTTATTTATAGAAAAAAAAACTACTCGACGGATTTTAACGAAACTTGGTACAATTATTCTACATACTCCTGAGCAGGTAATAGTATACTTTTCATCACGCTACCATTAATAGGAGCAGAGCAGTGAAAGGAAATGTTGGGAAAACGGGAGAAGTTACTTGGTTTTTTTAGCTTCCGTCGCGTGTGCAGCCTTAATGGTTAAAGCTACATACAAATCATGTATAACGGAAATATTCCACATAAAATTATATAAAAAATATCCCAAGACAGCATATGTCTATCTTTTATAGTTGACTCACAATAACACGTGTAACTCCCGATAGCTTAGCAGTTCGGAGATTTGTTATTATTATATTTGTTTACTCTTACGTTTATAATATTCTCACTCAACCCCAATTAAAAAAAATAACATCTGTTATTCTTCGAACTCCTGGGCAGGTTATAGTATACTTTTCATCACACTACAATGAATAGGAGCAGAGCAGTGTAAGGAAATGTTGGGAAAACGGGAGAAATTACTTGATTTTTTAAGCTTCCGTCGCGTGGATGTATGTTTGTTACTCTTTCACGAAAAAACTACTGAACGGATTTGGATGAAATTTTGCACACAGATGGTTTATAACCTGGATTAACACATAGGATACTTTTTATCCCGGTAGTAAGATCCCATGGGACAATTTTGAAACTTCACGCGGGCGAAGCCGCTGGCAGAAGCTAGTAATGTAATAAAGTCTGCATCTTTCAGAACGCTGCCCCGCCCACACGTTTGACGCGATGTCTCGCTGTAAATCTGAAGAGTCTGCGGGTTTTTTGATTGTTGCTCATTTCGATGATATTTTTAGTAAGTTTCCGGAGAAATAATTAAGTACCTATACAATATCATGCGAGTATATCTAGTGGTGACGCAGACACTTTCTTTCGTAACGCAACTTTATAATTCCATTATTAACTACAGTTTGCTACACAAGGTAATAAAACTTTCTTGAAATGTTGGCAAAGAATTGACAAATAACGTAATTTGTATTCGTTGGAAAATATGTTCGTTCAAAAATATGTTCGTTTTGCATTGGCATGCAGTTTGCACATGCATCTTCGGAGCTCAATATGTTGTAGCAGTTATTGTTGCTATTCACAACTCGGTCGAATATTGTCGTATTCGCGGGATCGTTTATTTTCGGTGGTAGAGAGACGAGAGCGTTGACTCAGTGAGATTACGATTTAAATATAGGCGGGGGCGAGTTGCCAAATCATTGGGGAAATGTTCGGACCCAGCATCGTGGGACAAGAATTTCATATGCAATTGTTTCATTAAGGGACATGAACTCAATATTGATATCAAATAGATGACACACATTCCTTGACGTCAATGGATTATGGATTCTTGGATGTAAATATTGCAGCGAATGAGATAGAAACGAGCTTGAGCCATATTTCTATCTCATGCATTCGTCTGAACTAATAAAAACATTATTTTCAGACGAGTTTTTGATTACTGAAGTGGATATTATAACAATGTTAGGTAAGGCAAGATACAAGGTAATTTTATTTTAGATACATTTTCTCTCTAGGTGAAAATTCTCAGTAAAGAAAGTCCGCGTAAGCTACTCCTTGATAGAGAGCTCTATAATGTTCTAGTCTAGGTATAGATAGGTTCATATCCAATCATGTTAGATTACTCTCGGGATGATCAATGCAAACTTTGCCATCCCTTCATTTGCCAACGCTTCTCTTCCCTGAAATATGAGCTTCTTTTATGACAAGGATTTTTACTTTTAGATTTAGGTGTTTTTCTATCGTATTCTTGGAGAAAATTACCGGAAAATTGACGCAATGAATATAAATTAGCTCGAGTACAGCTCGAGTCAGTAGTTTTCATTTGTTTAACTCATTTATACAAACAAAACTTGGTTACCTAACTTGTCTAAATGTGCAAATTGGACACTCTAATTGTGAAATGTAATTCCGGAGTGCTTTCAAAAACACGGGGCGATACTAAGCAGATTAAATAATTTTATTATTGAAGTAATGTTCTTTAATTGGGACGTTCCTTGGTTGTCTGAGTTCTGCTTTGTTTCAAGTAAGGGAGACAATTGAGTGAAACTTATTAACACAAGTACTCTAATCTACTGATTGTTTAGGTGAGCAATCTTGCTAATTACATTTTTATGACGCTCTTTCTTCTTTATCGTGTGGTTAGTGATAAACTTGGTGTCAGAGTTTTTATGCTGCCTCTGGGCATCTGAATTGGCTTTACTTGTCGTCGAGAAATATCTCTCAGGCATGCTGGTTTCATGATGTTTTCCTTCACCATAGCAAGTGATAATTATACAACACGTACATGTATCCGAAAAATATGGTGCATACCTTTTTTTTTCTTTTTTGATCGGAAATCATCAAATGACTTCCACTTCCACTCTGGGCGGAGCGGCAGGGAGTGTCTTTTACTGACTAAAACCCATCCATGTTCTTTACTCGCCCTTAATGTTCTGGGACCACGGTATCTCTATCGAACAGTTTCGCAGTCCCGGCAGGCTTCGCCCCCTTCCTTTCCTTTATGCTGACATCTCTTTGAGGCACGCGTGGAACACGAACGCTCCGTCGACACGGCCTGTCGTCATAACCGCCGATAGGTCACCGTCCACAGGCTCGCGTCTATGGTGGCCGGTAGACATCACGTGGCCCCCGACGCCCGGTGCGTCTCCCGCGGCTCTCACCCGCTCGCGTTCCGTCACCTCCTGCGCTAGCATGACTGCTTCGTAAAAAGAGGTGACGGATCCCATTCCGTCGCGCTCCGAACCATGAGTTAAGCCAGGGAATGGAAACACCCTGGCGTTTCCTCACGCTCGACTCGATGCAGGAACCTCTCGAAACATCCGTGTCCGGTGAGGACCTGCGCCAGGCGGAAGGTGAGGACGCCGTGGCGCCTCTCAAGCTACTGCACAAAGAGGAGACTTATCGCCACTATTGTGGCGTGCCATGCACGGGGTTGCGACAGTCGCTCTCTCCATGTCGCTATGAGATCCTGCGAAAGGTCTGTCCGCTGAGCGGCGAATAGACGCGGCAGCGAGTTTCCCCCCGGCGTATTGCCTCTGCGCGCCATTCATGTAGGCACGCGAGGACTATGGCCTCCAGATCCCATGGCGGCAATCCGGCAAGGAGGCTCGCTGCCTCGCGGGAGATCGTACGGTACCCGCGGACGAGCTTTACGGCTACCACCACCTGGGGCCCCGTAAACGCCATGGACCGCACGACACCCGCGTCGCGTAGAGCCTACGGTAGGTGGCGTTCGGCCCCCCAGGGCGTTCCAGTTTGGAGACCAAACGCCGCAAAATGCTCCACGAAGTTCCACCGGCTGTCGAGGACGAGTCCTAGGTACTACAACGTCGACTCGACGCCAATGGATACCCTTCCTACCGTCAGTGAGGATCCCGACGGTGGCGCATTCCGAGGCCCATGAAATACCTTGGGTTCGAACTTGAGATAAAATGACTTGACGACTTGCTTGACAGTCACATAACTAGGCTATCACTGCTTAACTATGCTAGGCTAGGACTAAAGACCACAGCCTGTGAGCCTGAATAAAAATAAAGTTTTAACTGACTTTGAAAAAGGGGGAAGTTCTATGTTCGTGAGTAAGTATTTTTATTAAAGAAAATGTAGCTATGACGTCAAATCTAAGTTTACCTCACATTGCGTGCGTGCAAGGACAATGTAATAAAATCTGTTTTCTTTGCACTGGTATTATGCAGTTCTTAATGTTTTTTCTACATGTTTTGATAAACTTAACTGATGACTGATTAAAGAACACAATAAACATGCAACTTGGTTCTTAAGGATTTATAGCAAGCTATGACATAATTATGATATTTAATGAATACACCGTGTTTCCGAACGATATCCATAAGCTTCGACCGGTCATTGTACTCATCATTATGAACGATTATGGGGCCAAACACTGAATCGCTAAAAAAAATTCGCTGTTACCTACAATTATGTTCGCATAACTCGTCAAAATGTGAGGAACGGCTGATTTTTTTTCCGCGATTCAGGGTTTGGTTGGTCACATAGTAAAAATTGTTCATAATGATGAGTACAATGACCGGTCGAAGTTTATGGATATCATCCGCATCACACGGTGTATAGATATCTTGTAAGTTTGTATTTCAATGGTAGGTATTCTGTGCTCCGGGGTTGCGGGCCTGTCCCGGGGTTGCGGGCCTGTTCGAAAGAGATACCGCGGCCCCGGAACGTAAAAGGCGAGGAAGGAACATGGATGGTTTTTAGTCAGTAAGAGTCTGACACTCCCTCCCGCTCCGCCCAGAGTGGGGGGGGTCATTTGATGATTTCCCATCCTTAAAAAAAAAAAAAAAAAAAAAAAAAAGGTATTCTGAGCTTAGCTCTAAGAACTCTGTCAAAAGCTTCGTTTGATTAAGATTAAGTAATTGCACCAATAAAAAATACTGGCTGGTGATGATGGAATTCATGCGTTTATCGAGATCATAGTTATTTTTTAAATGAAAAGCTCGATTTAATGTAATGGAGTACAAGCTGTTACAAAGTGTCGCAGTGATAAAAAGGCTCTGTCATATCTACACAGCTTTTTTTCTTTGTTTAAAAAGTTCGCTCCGCTATCAGGTTTTATTTTAACAGGCATTTATTTTCGTTGAATGATTTATTCTTTAGTTTCTTGTTCATACATTCATATTTCATTCTAGTTTTAGAGGATTATTTTTCATTTTTAATCCTGCTCATAAATCATTCAAACAAATTGGGTACCTATTCAAGGTTTAACTTGTATGTAGATATCAGTTTCATTTTATTTATTTTTCTGTACCTGTCTATAAAGGTGTTAATAATTTTACATTCTTCTCACACATAATAGTATGTATTTATTTTATTTATTATTAACTATGGAAGACTTACAGCTAAGATAAACCGATAAATAATCCCACATCGGGTTTCAGAGCACATCTCAACGTATATACGTCAACGATCACCTGAGCGTGGAGTACAAGAAGCTTTTAAGTAGGGTTAAGACCATGGCCAAGGAGAAATATTACGAGTTCGTTTGGGTAAAGCATGGGAAAATCCATGTATTGAAAAATGCTAATTGTAAAGTAGCTATTATACGTAAAGAATCTGATTTAAACAAAATTGTGTAAAGTGCTTCCTATTTCTACTAAGTTATTATTTAATTTTAATTTTATCTCATTCTTTTATTACATTACAATCACAATCACTTATATTTTTTGTTATCCTAAGTATCGCAATGTTTACTAACAAAAGCTTTACCACCTCAATCGTGCTAATGAGCTCGACACTCGCTTCTTATCGCGCTGTTTACTTCAAAGCTCATATTATTATTATACATTTCAATATGTTTCACTCGCTCTCGCTTGTACGCACCACGCATTACTGCTTGCTGTTTCGCACAGCTGCTTACCACATAATGTCGTATGATTTATGTTCACGCGCAAACTTTTTTAAAGCTTACCTTCCTTGCATATTTATATTCTTATTGTACCCAAATATACATTATTGTTTATTGGATGCTGTCATTGTAATACTCATACAACATGCCGATTTATATTCAATTATTGACTACATTCTCAATGGCTAATAACGGTAATAACTTAAACATTTACTATCAGAACGTTCGAGGTCTTAGAACTAAAACTCATTCTTTTTATCGTCAAATGTCACTAAACTCCTATGATATCATAGTACTTACCGAGACCTGGTTATTGGATGGCGTTTTGAATTCCGAGTTTTTTGACGATCGGTACATTGTTTGGCGCCGCGACCGAGACTATGTTTTAATCGGGCAATCGCGTGGTGGGGGGGTACTCATTGCCACTCGTAGAGAATTATCTGTTATTTGCCAACCTAATTTTCACTCTACAGCAGAGGACCTCTGGCTATCCATAAACCTAAAAAATCGTATCACGAGGAACAATATAACCTTGCATATCTGTGATATTTACTTATGCCAACAAAACTTAGGCCATTCTTTTTCCTCACAACTTTCTAATTTTCTTGCTAAATTAAACCAAACAGTTATTAATAATACTTCTGACACCTTTCTCGTAATAGGAGACTTTAATATGAGCGGTATTAACTGGGTTCCTTCTGACAACATGTCGCTTGTTCCATCGAACCCTAACAGTAATGACGAAATTTTGCTTTGTGATGAATTATGCACTCTTGATCTTGGACAGTATAACACTGTAACTAATAGATATGGTAGAATCCTAGACCTTGTCCTTTCCAATGACAAAGTCAATGTGACCGAATGTTCCAGCCCATTAGTGCCTATTGATGCCTATCACCCAGCGTTATTAATTAATTTGGACCTATCAATAACACCTCCACTTGAATGTGCACCTCGTACTCAATTCTTGTATGATAAGGGTGACTATGATTCTATCAGTAGAGCGATTTGTACTACTGACTGGGAAGCAGAGTTCTCCGCGCGGTCAATTGATGATGCAGTTGGCTTCTTTAATCAGTTTATTTATGATCTACAATTAAAATATATTCCACAAAAACTTTTTCGGAATAAAAAATATCCAACATGGTATAGTCCGTCACTCATCAAAACCATTAAAGAAAAATATAAATACCTAAAAAGATTCAAAACATATGGTAACTTATCTGACGAATCTACATTCAAACTTCTTCGTGAAAGGGTGAAAACTATGGAATCCCAATGCTACCGCAACTATTTGGACCTTACAGAAAATGCAATTAAAAATAACCCAAAATACTTTTGGACTTTTGTAAAAAAACGTCATAACTCAAACGCAGTCCCAAGTACTTTGAACTATAACAGCGATACCTTGCGGACAGGGGAATCTATTTGTCAAGCTTTTTCGGAATACTTCCATTCTACTTTCCTCAATCCCAGTGTTGGTCATCCAGTCTCTTCTCCTTCTCTTTTTAACGATTCGTCTAACCTAACATCTGATATCTGCAGTATTATTGTTGAAACTAATGAAATTACTAACTTGCTTCGTAAGTTGGATACGTGCAAATCGGCAGGCCCTGATAACATCCCATCTAAACTTCTTGTTCGGTGTGCACCTTCGATAGCGCAACCTATATCAATTTTATTTAAGAAATCTTTGAATACCTGTGTTGTACCACAAATATGGAAATCTGCATTTATAACGCCTATTCATAAAAAAAGGTGTCAAAACAGACATAGAAAATTACAGACCTATATCTAAATTGTGTATCATAGCAAAAGTCTTTGAGAGGATAATATATAATCAGGTTTATTCTGCTCTGAAAAACTCATTTAGCTCGGTCCAACACGGTTTCCTAAAAGGGAGGTCTACTGCCACAAACCTGATCCTCCTTAACGAATTTATTACTGATGCCATGTGCAACGGTAAGCAGGTTGACGTCGTTTATACGGACTATAGCAAAGCCTTTGATCGAATCGACCATAACATTCTTATATCCAAGTTGAATAGCATGGGAATACGTGGCGATCTATTCAGATGGTTTTCTTCCTACCTTGTGAACAGGTCCCAAGCAGTGGTACTAAATAATTATATATCTAGCTGGGTTCCCGTCCCTAGTGGAGTCCCGCAGGGTTCATTACTCGGTCCTTTGCTTTTTGTAATCTACATAAATGACATCGACTCTTGCTTGACTTCATCGAAACTTTTGTGTTTTGCCGATGACATGAAAATTTATGCCACAATATCATCCCAGATGGACGTAACTGCACTCCAGAATGACCTACGTCGCCTCGAGGACTACTGCCAAAGAAACAAGCTGGATCTTAATCCCGCTAAATGCTCGGTTATTACGTATTCTCGGAAGCGCTCAATCATCGCTACATCGTATACCTTAGGCAATCAAATTCTACCTAGATCAAACTCTATCCGTGATCTGGGGGTCCATCATGATTCCAAGCTTAGCTTTGAATTACACGTAGATGCAATAGTCGCTAAGGCATCAAAGTCACTGGGTTTCATAATGCGATTATCCAAGTGCTTCACTCAAGCCAAAACTTTAAAAATTCTATATTGTACTTTTGTTAGAAGCCACTTGGAATATGCATCTGAAATTTGGAACCCATGCTACCACAAATACATTGACCGCATTGAGAGTATCCAAAGAAGGTTCATAAGGTATCTATGTTACCATCAAAAAGTACCGTACCATTCGGAAAACTACAATAACCTATGTAAAAAATATCATATATTACCTTTACTCAACCGCCGCGAGATTTCTGACTGTGTGTGTTTGTTGAAAATTTTTAACAACACCATAAACTGTAGCGATATTTTGTCAAAATTTTTTTTCAACGTTCCCTTGAAGTCTAAACGTTACAATCCACCTTTATGTGTACCATTTGCTTCAACTAATTATAGGCAGAATTCGTTCATTGTGCGTGCAAGCAGAAATTTAAACAAACTTTGTAAACAGTACGATATAGATCCATTCCAAACTAGTGTGTCGTCAGCCAGGAAGTGCTTGAGTCAAAGCTTCTTCATGTAGTTGCTTTTGTTATGCTGGTTGATAGGCAGTGTGAGCAACATTATAATTATGCTGTAGCATATACACAGAAATTTAGCGAGAATGTCCGTAGAATTTAGTTTTTTTTTTCTCTGTATTTTATAAGTGGAGACCTGTAATTGGCTTTCAGACTATTGTACTGTCCTTGATCTGTTTGTTTTAGCTGTAAGTCTCCCATGTTATTTAAATAAATAAATAAATAAATAAAAAAATAGTATGTGAGACTGACAGTCAATATTAAAAGTCTTCACTTCTAAAAATAGATATAAAAAAGGGAGTGAACAACACAACTAACACAATACAGCTACAGAAACGAATACAGGATAATATTAAAACTTAAACTAATTTCACATTATTTATGCTACATACAATACAGTACCTACCTAATAAAAATCTTAACAAACAAAATCCTAATTAAAAAAAGCTAAGGCTGAAGCACTTTCTGGCCGAGAATACATTCGATAGGAAAGCATGAAACTCATGCTGTTTACACATGTTATTAAAGTATAAGAGCCAATTCATGTATGTGTGAGAAGTACTACCAAAATAACATAAAACCGTTTGCTGGAACCCCGGAAAACTTATTATATGACGACTGAGGAATAACTTTCCTAAAGGATCACATTAAAACTTCATCCCTTGGGAATAGGATTCCTACACATATGGCCCATTGCAAACATTTTATTTGATAGTAAAACTTCGTTCTTCACTGGAAATATTACTTCCATTCCAGTTATTAACGCATTTATACTTATCGTCTAAATATTTAAGAGGGCAGATGTCCCCTATACTTCGAAAAAATATAAAACACGCGTGTTGGTATAAAAATGTCTTTAGTAGTTCCATCATGGAACCGTTCATCTTACTAGTGATACTAGTAATAAACAAGAGCGTGTCGGGCCACGCTCAGGGTAGGGTTCCGTAGTTTCCCGTCCGTCACAATTAGTGTTCAATTCAATCCGATCTTAATAATATTTTTTTTGTTTGAAAAAAGATACGTTCAGGATAATAAATTATGTAAACGAAGTTAAAAAAAATGCTTGCATATACGATTATACTACAAACTTAGTCCAGAAATTATTTTGTACAACTTTTTGTCTTTTTTGTACAAAAACTGTTGTTTCCATCCAAGTTCAAAATTATTTTCCTAGAAAGTCCTTATAAAGTTCTACTTTTCAGATTTTTTTCATATTTTCTAAACTTATGGTTCAAAAGTTAGAGGGGGGAGGGGGGACACATTGTTTTTTTACTTTTGGAGCGATTATTTCCGAAATTATTGACATTATCAAAAAATAATTGCAGTAAACCCCTATTCATTTTTAAATACCTTTCCAACAATATATCACACGTTAGGGTTGAAATAAAAAAAAAACACTTCTCACTTTACATATAGGGAGCCCCCCTATATGTAAAGTGGGAAGTGATTTTTTTTCCAATATCCATCCATACCATAATAAAACATTTTTTTCCAATTTTTATTTTACCACTTTGTCGGCGTGATTGATACACATATTGGTACCAAATTTCAGCTTTCTAGTGCTAACGGTCACAGAGGATTAAGCGAGGACGGGCAGACAGACATGGCGAAACTATAAGGGTTCCTAGTTGACTACGGAACCCTAAAAACATCAACATTAGTTCTATTATTTTCAGATTCTTTTAAAATTGAACTAGTAATAAAAAAAAACAACCGTATTCCATCCTGGAACTGTTAATGGTACTATGACAATGAAGGCTATTTTAGCTCTCTCTTCGCACAGATTTTTCAACTAGTAAGTACAGGATACAGGCAATCTTTTCTACAAAAATGAAACAACATGTCGAATGTATTTCTCCTCTGGTGGGAAAATTTCTGGACACTGTCTTATAATCTAACAGTTTTTTTGGAAAAATACATTTTTATGTGGTAGTTATCAGCCAGAAAACGAAGTGTCGACCACACTTCACTAACAAGCATCATTATGATACAAAAACACTGCGGTTTAGGCAAGTTCTATTTGTGAATATTTTGGGAACATGTTGTACTAACCACTTCCTGTGGACCGTGATTGTAGCAATGTTTGAAATACTACCCACTGCATTCTTTATACATATTATTTATCAATATTATATTATGATTATTAAAAAAAAATGGAAAATAATATCATTGCCACACCAAATGTATTGTTAAACAATAGTACATTTTGATACAAGTGGGGAAGCTTTGTCATTGTAGCCGAGGTGGAACTTTCGCTATGGAGTTGTTTTGGAGCCGAGAACTGCGTGTGTCAAACGAAGTTTTACATACATTCACGAAGAAATAAAACAACAGAACATTATTTAACGTTTATTTATGATATTCTATTTATAAAGAAAATTCAAGTAGGTATTCGTAAAATATTAGGGTCTGTTCGCACCGAGGCGCGATGTGTTTTTGAGCGACTCGAAATATAACTTTACCTACTACACGAATACACATTCCACCGCCTTCCACATTTACACGCGGCGTAGAGCGATTTAGCGCCGTGACAGCATGCAAGAGCGAAGAAGCGGCGCGCGGCGCAACGCGGCGTGGTTCAACGTATTCCTAATTCTCCCGATGGAATGTGTATCTTTCTACTTTTTGTGTCACTCTATTAAAATGTGCGGTACCGCGTCGCGTTGCGTCTCGGTGTGAGCTGACCCTTAGGCTTTAAAGGCTTTACCTCTTTACTGAAATTATAAGGCCGAGGAACCAAGATGGACTTAGGTTATAGTTGCTGTGGAAATAAAACACTAGTAGAAACAACCAAAAAAACCTACCGGTTTGAAAAACGCTGCATTCTGAACCTAATAGAAATAATAACGAAACCAAGTATTTCTATTTTGACTAGATTTAACGAAGGCGATGGCGGAGGCAGAAGAACCACGTGACACCGGATACCGGATAAAGGAAACTGTCTTTGTTATTTCTAATGAGCGTTCAGTTATATTCACAACTATTTTAATGAATAGTTCTTGAAAACAATGTTGATTCTGAAAACCACTTGGGATAGCGCTTAGCTAACTTGAAATCTTCAAATATGGTTAGAAGACAAAATGTTGTTTTGTCACTATTCCGTCTAGAAAAGACTTATTACGGTCACCTATACAGATTAAATGATAATCATAGTAAGTTGCTAAGCTCGTTAGTATTCGGTAGGCGTTCGTAGGCCGTCACTTATGTATGTACCTATATTACGTTAGGTGATTATGGCAAATTATACCACTCATCGACTAAGTTAGCGGTTATTGGATGCCAACGCTCAGCAATTGGAGTTTCTTGATAGTCATAATGACACCGGGCTTTGTACAATCAGCACTTGAACAGCAAAATTCTGAAAGCTTAATGATTATACTTTGTTTGCAAAATCTAGTCCAAAAAGTGTTTTTTTTGTAATCGAATCTAATCAGCCCCTGAAAAGGTTGTACCCACAAAGAAATAGAAAAATTGCTAAAGTTTAGAATTGATGTCGCCACCCGAGGGTGAGTAAGGACATAAATTAACAAACTTTGGCACAGCACAGGTGATTTATAAACATTTAGCTTGCAGGGCAAGTTTCTAAGTTATGTACACAATATAAAACAAACTGTGGAGAATGCGTAAGGGCCGGAATGACCCCAAATTGAGAAACTTAAATGGCTCTATTTTTGATATGATTACATTCAATTTGCGATTAATTTAAAGTCAAGTTGAGGACTACTTCTAAGTTGTACCTGTTGTTTGATCTTGATGAAATAATCGTTTGAAAACAAGCTATGTTGCACATCAGTTGTACATCAAGACATAACATCTTTCAAGAAGTGTGAGATGTAGTAGTAACAGTTCTTTGATCAGTTTATACTTTAAACAGCCGCTTCAGAAGTTTTGTAACTTGCTTGTTCAGTAATCAACAGAACGAGCCGCACATTCCTGAAGCTAATTTTAGATATCAGTTTATAGTGTACTTAAAAGTAGACATGCTTCAGAGAAAGAAAATAAAAATGAGCTAGTAGGTATATTGCGTGCAAGAAACCACACATATATAAATTCATAGTATACTATAATTGTAGCCTCAACGTAATATGTCTTACACGGCTTCAAGTATACTTTTGGGATTCAGGTTGGGCTAAGGATGACCGGCATAACTTACTGATAGAAACGGGATGAGAACTGGATTAATAAATAATGATACAGATAGTTGAACAGATGTTACTGGATATTTGATGAGGACGCTGTAGTCTGTACCAGTCTATACTGTATGAATTTGCTCCCATAAAACGACGGGCATGGTTCACTACTGCAAATATCCAGCATTTAGCCCGCCGCTCTTGCATATTCATTGGATGCAAAGCGGTAAACTCGCTGAATTGAAAAACAAGACCGTTTAGTGGATTTATAATATTGGTTTCGGGCCACGTGGTATTCAAAACAGGATGCTGAGAAGGAAATATATCCGTCATGTTCTCTACATAGTTTCGTGAAAAATATTTTGAAGATAAATGTTTGAAACTAAAGAGATGAATAAAAACAAGACCAGACTGACGCTTTGTGATAATACTCTTGTGCCACGAAATTCGTGTTGTGGCATTTTCAAGAACGTTCAGACCGCTTTTCAACGAACAACTTAAATTTCCGCAAAACGAAATTTTAGTTGTGGGTTTCTTGAAATTGTGGTAGGTCCCTAATTTTCATCTTTTGTCGATGAAGAAGTTTGCTAATATGTTCGGGATTATGTTTCAAAATGTCTTGGCCTGTATCTTTCACTGATCAAATATACATACTATTCATAAAAACTATCTTTCTCTTAATCACTATTTTGTGAAAGTTTTGTTCTACAAAATTCGGATTTGTCATTAGGTACAACTCACGTTCCTATGCTATATTTTGCTACACTTTGATGTTGAAAATCCAGTTTCCCAAGTACATATTTTTGTGATGACTGCATTATAGTCATCAATTTAAATTAGGGTCAGGTGAACTGTTGGTGGCTTTGTTTGGAAAACAAAGCCCCGAAAGAAAATGCCTGTAATTCGAACAAAGCAGAACATTTTTAAATAACTTTGAGGAAAATGCAAATAAATGGACGCACATACTCGGCTCGATTTCACACAGAGTGAAGTTTACCTGCATGATAAATTCTTTGGGCCTAAATCTCGATGCCGAATTCCCACAGGTTTAAGTTCGGCTAAGATTGCTCAAATGTATTCTGTGTGTACGCTAGTAGCTGGTACTTCGACCTTTGTAATCCTTAGATGCTTTATGTATGTGAGGTCGAATTATAAATGGGCTACATCAATAAAATGTTTTGGAACAGAATTCAACTTTTGTTGGTTAACTTATTTTTATTTCGGAGAGTCATCTGGTTTTCTGTCTGTCTAATTATGAAAATCGTGCCTTCTGTAAAGTTCAAAAGTCCGTTCTGATGTTTTATTTTATTCCTTTATCCTCAGAGAGTGATGAATATGTAAATTGGCGTCTAGTGGAATAGCGGCATTTCCTCGATAGGTATGATAAAATATTCTGTGAAATTTAATTTACAGGAGTTCCGTATTCTAATTGGAGAATTATAAATTGATTTCACAAAGTAGGTGCTAATGTGGTTAAATGGATGCTTTTAGCTCTTTAGTGTCGTGGGGAACATCTACGTAGATATTAATTTATGGTTTCTGTTACTTAAGCTTAACTAACTTAAGTTTAAGGCTTATACATATACACGTCGATGTGACTTCGAGCAGTGAATATTATAGCGCGATGTTTCGGCGTCTGCAAAAGCCCTACCTGTGTTGACATACGCGATTTATGAAGGTCACTTAGACCTCCTATCCCTACAGCCTACTCTCACTTACTCAGATATTGGGTTTAACCCCCGAATCAACATGTAAATTATCTAATTACTAATGTAATAGTGTGTTTACTGTCAGATAAGCCTTTTGCAATTTACATAGTTAATGGAACTGTGTTATCTTTGCAATTTCTATCAGAGATATAAAATAAATCACGCTGCAGCTCGACATTGTGGATTTGAAAGTTTGTTAACACATGTTTTTTTGTAAAATGGTTGGACACCATCCAATGAAACTAAAATTGTTTTGAATTTTGGCGACTTTTAACTGTTAGCTAGCGCTGAACGTATCTTTGAATTGTAAATTGTTCTTTAAGAAGATGCTACCGATTCATGACGCTTTCGTAGTTTGTGTGTTATGATGAAAATTCTAGCATCAATAGAAGGTTTTACCAAAAGTAATAATAGAGGTATCATCACAAAGTCACAGCGAGAACTAACAACATAGAGAGAACTAACTACAATTATTGTTTTCGAACTATGACACTCTACAGTCTACACATTCTTTGATGAAAACCAAATGTCAATTAAAGGTCCATAGTCAGAAAATTCCAATGAAAAACGCTCCGTTTTGGGTTAATTATCTGTAAAACTAAAAATGAGTCAAACATGGGTATTTTTACTTTAGATAAAGGAAAACTGTTAGTAATTTATTCAGTTCCATCTTCCGCAATTTTCTCTATTTTACCTCCCATCCTTGCCGATACTTACCAGATGAAAATGTTTAACATAACAGTGAGGAGTAAAGAAAACATTTGGGTGTTATTAGTTAGTTGTTGTAAATATCTACTTATCTTTCATCTTATTTCATTATGTTATGTACAAGGCGACTGCTCGAAAAATACTTCGTTATCCCATCGTTTCCTGCAGGCGCCTCCTCCTCTCCTCATTTCCTGTTTAGTTAAAAAATGTACTACGAAATAACAATTTTCCACGCAATTATGTTAGCCGAGCAATCCAAAAAAATGATTTATGTTCAGCACTGGTACTTATGCAAACAAGTAATTAATGCCTCCATTAATTAATTCTAAGCAAAGTGAAGCTGTGTTATAAATCTCATAATTGGCTTGAACCGACATATTGAGGGGTTGATTAATTGCCATTTTGCGTTTAGTTCTCGCTCACTTTCACTAATAGGGCTTGTCGGAGCTTAAATACTATGACGTTGATCTTACTTTATCCTCGCTAGAATAACACCTCTATTGTCGACATTGTCATTTCGAACTAAAGGCCATTAACTTGGAGTAGGTACTATTTTGATTTTAAGCACCTAATTGGATAAGAGTCAGAAATTCAGAATATTAGATAGCCGTTTGTAGTTTAACTTTCTACCTTCAAGTTTTTCAAACATCGGCCGTAGTTTGATGTGAACTGTATTTGTTTTTTATTATTTATTTGTTATAATGAAAATATGCATGTGAAACTTATTTCCAATACAACAAAACGGTTCTGTTTGGCCTGGGTTCGAGTAGGTAATTGAGAACTTACCTACTGCGTAGTACTTAACCGCATGCAGTTTATTAATTCAAATAAACTTTCCATACATAAACTGTTCGTCCGGGCAGGATAATGATGACACTGTTTTTTCTACACGACTAATACGTCATTAGGTACTCATTAGCAATCGAAATTCAAATAACGATAAATCCAATAGGTAATGGTGAAATTGAAACAGACAGTTACACCAAACTGGACAGTGAAAGATCATAAAACAGACATCATTGATAAATATAGCGCGATGATCAAATTGTATGGAGTCACTATTTGTTCATGGGAACGGCAATGACAGAAGGATGGACGCTACTATATTTTATGTCAGCACATTGACAAGCAGACAGATGACGCACTCGAAAATATTATTTTTGTCTCTTTTAATTGCTATTTGGGATAACAGACATGTTTTCATTCCCATTTGTATTTTTTGTTATTTCATCGCGACCAAGAACTCATTTCTTTTAATTAGATGAAAATGTTTAATTTCTAGACAATTACCATAGTTTTAACGCTATGTTGGGCATGTCAATTGAAAGTATAGTAGAAAGTATTTATGAATCATTACATTCTAAAGAAAAACACAACAACATAAAACGTACTCGTTATCGTTTTTTTCTCGGTATGGATGATAATCTGGAAAAATGTATTGAGGAAAGATTCAGAAACATTGTAATAACATTTTCAAGGGGAGCCGTGGGTGACATTTCCGATTGATCAGTTTCACGCTCGTAATTTAAAAATATGTAATATATACGAGTTATGTGTTTCTAAACATACCTGACAGCTGCCGTATGTACAGTCCCGTGCATTAACGACTATGAATACTCCACACTCGAGTCTGATGAGGCGATAGTGCATTTTCATGTCTGTGATAATTTCATTTGCCTCTGGAATACACTGAGTCGTACCTCCCACCGCATTTTCATTATAATATCACTGGATTTGAATTTAGATTGGACATCACTGGAAACTTGGCCACTGTGAATAGCTGTTAATTATGTACATTTCAGTTAGAGAAGTTAGTAAAGCTTGATTGATGGTTATGGTTCTCTATCGTATTACCTAACTTTTTAATCCATAATCTAAAATGACATATTTTTTTTTTGTCGTAATCATCATTTGTCCGAATGATAATGATTACCCGAACTTTATATCACATAATATCATATGCCATAAAGTTGAAATCCCTAAATATAATAAGCCCTACATCCGTTTGTCATAAGTATTGCAATCAATAATATATAAAAGACATTAAACCGTTTTCAATAAAAGTCATAAGTCCTATTCTAAGTAAATGTTTAATCGTATGTAGGCGTTGACCTGCAATGCAAGCAAGCATGCGGCACGCATGTAGCAAGCATGTGGCAAGCATACAGTAAGCAAGCAAGCATGTAGCAAGCAAGCATGCAGCAAGCATGCAGCACGCAGGTAGCAAGCATGCAATGCAAGCAAGCATGCGGCAAACACGCAGCACGCATGCAACACGCATGTAGCAAGCATGCGGCAAGCATACAGCAAGCAAGCATGCAGCAAGCAAGCATGCAAGCAAGCGTGCAGCATTCAAGCAAGCATACAGTATGCAAGCAAGGATGTAGCATGCAAACGAGCAAGCATCATGCAACAGGCATGGTTTCTGTCACGGCTCCGGCGCTGCGGGGCTCCGGCGGCCTCACGCGAGCTTATCGTCGCCGATTGGTTTAACGCTCACCACCGCAGCTTCGGCTTGCTGGGCAGCTTCGCCGGCCAGCCTCAGCCACGGCGGCGAGTGTTACAACCACCTGCTCCTCGACTCGCGGCCCGCCTCGCCCCTCCGCGCCTACGCGATTTTAAATAACACTCTTGGGGTAGGGCAGACAAGACTGCGTGGAGTCGGATCTACAGCAATTCGTTTCTGTCACTAAAACCTAACTTTTAGGAATTTCTTTAGAGACTAACAATTTATAAATGAGCATTCGGAATCATACACATTAAGTGATACAATACTTAGGACATACGACTTTATGTCATGTAAAATTAGGAGATTAAATTATTATAGTATTCGATATTATGACAAAATAGTATTAGAAGTAAAGTTTATTATGTAAAACAAGGTAATTGGTGTTTTGGTCATTATGTTTACTGAAGTTTATAGCAAACGTGTTATGGATAATGATTTTCGGACAAAAAATTTTAGGACAATCAAGGGAGTACCGATGGTTATTTATAGTCGTAATGCCATAATATACTTATAATACACTTCCTCGAAAACTGCAGGTTCTTTTCGCAATACGATTAGGTTCAAAATGCAGTGTATTTCACACACGTGCGTTTTTGATATTTTTTCTACACGTGTGCAGAAAGTAAAATTGCCACAGATAACTATACCTATACTTAGTCCAACTTGGTTCAATGCCTATAATCAGAGGTGAATGTTTTTTTTTATTTCGGCAAAGCGATCTACGTCTTAACGGCGTTAATTTTTTTTAATATTCAATTTGTGTTTATAAATTCAATATCATAGATAAACATGATAATTTAAAATTAATATTTACTTTTATCAACAAATTAACATTTATTTGTGTTCTGTATTCAAAAATATAATTATAAAAAAACTTTTTTTTATATTAGGCTGTTTTCCTTCAACGCGGCAACGTGGCGAAAGCAAAGCGCGAAAAAAAAAAGATTTAAATCATAGTCTCGTCATAGTCTCACACAGATATTTTCCATTCTTTTATTTCATTTCTTCAAAAGGGTATTGAAAAACGTCGTTTGATAAACGAGGACATTTGTTATTGCAGTTTTCGGCTCAGAAACACTACTCGCCTACGGCTCGTGTGTTAATACCGCCTCGAACGGCAATAACAAAGTTTCTCCACTTGTATCAAAATGTACTACTTTGTAAAATAGGGACACTACAGTAAAATGGACAATACAATATACTAAAATGAGAAATCCTCCAAAAAATAGTTTTTTTCCAAGAGTAGTTGCACAAATACGAAACCTTTTGAAAGCGATTGCCTCTTGCCAATTGCCATCGCGTATTATTTTGATTTTCTTTCTAAAACTCTTCGATGTGATCATTTTAAAAGTAATAAGAATATCAGAGAAGCAAGTAGGTGTGACTGAAAAAACAGAACAGTAGGAATACTGAAAAAGACTTTACAGTTTGACTTGTTTTATGGCTCCCCATAAAAGTGTTCTAAAGGGAATCGTTAAAACAGAGCTGTGTTTATGGATTGTTGCACCTTTACGATTGAAAACCATTAGTTAGGTATGTGGAATGGCGTGAATATTCATCGTTGTCATAATAATAAAATCGATAGATTGATGGGAACGCGACTCTACTCGTTATATTTTCAAATAACAATAACACTGCATTTAAATGTCGCAGCTAACTCATAACTGCATAATATTGACAGAACACCCACAGCACGTAGCATAAACGTGAGTAAATCTATTAATACAGCCATGAAAGCGTGCCTACATAAGCCCGGTGTCCCTCTGTCACGTGTAGTGACCCGACCCAACGCAACCGCAGCACAAGGGGCGATCAATTATAGCAATTGAGTTAAAGCTACGTTCCCACAAACTGTACGTTTAGATCGGAACTTGATACTTTATGAACAGTTTCAATCTTCTACAGAATGTATTAAGCCTTGCGATGATGATACTGAAATGATTTAAAGTTGAACGTACAGATGCTAAATGCTTACAAAATACCAACTAAATAACCACACTGTTATCAGGTTTACGAAATTACAATCCGTAATGACTTTATATGCTGTAAAATATTGTTACATGATCCAGATGTATTCGCACGATATCGGCTAATACTTACATGAATGCAAATCGATGCATGCCAACAATAATAGTGGATATGCTAAGTAAACAACGTAATTTTGTTTGTTCAAATATAAGGGAAGGGGTTCGTACAGAATTGGATTACTCGATCAACATAAAAGTTCTCTGTCGTAGCCTAGTCGAGTACCTCCTACGTACTTTTCCTTTAATCGAACTCATGGCGCGTGGGTCACTGTATATAAAAATAGTCGAGATATATTTTTATTGCTGCAGATAAATATCGGAATGTTTCATAACGCAGATATCGCCATCTTCTGTTCTCCAACGAGACATGTACTGAAGATAAATGATGATTGTGATAAAATGTTTCATAAAAGCCTCGATGTACCGTAACGTACACCCCCACGTCTTTGTGTACAAATTCAGCGTTCAGTGCGATGAAGCTCCTGAAAAACTCGAGGGAATTTGCGTGATATAAACATGTTTTGTGTGTGTAAGTGCTGCCATTTGTTGTTGGGAATCAACTGCCAAAATTGTGGAGATAAAACTATTATTTGTGTTCGCGACGAACGTCACCAAAACAAGTGTATATAGTTTCTTACAAAGATAGTGTAGAGTCAGTGATACATGGGCAATAACAGTGACGAAATAAACAAACGCGTCAGTGATTAGATTTAGTAAATAAACCGAACAGTAAGCGTTAAACTCATATCACCTCGAAAGTGGCATTTTATTTAGTTAAAATATAGTATTATCGAGATCCAGGTAGCCTAGTGTTGCGACCTAGGCCTGGATATAGTTTTGTAGTATCAACATAACCCTTCAGGGAAGCCACTTGTCGAGGATATGACAGTCTAACGCGCCTATCTGTGTTCATAGTATGTAAATTTGGTCTATCATACTGACGGTTGAGGGAACATTACAGGCTGGATAATATAGATACATAAAAGTAAATAGTAGATTCATATAGGCCATACAACACCCTTGTATATGGCACTCTATATACTTACAGCATCAACTCCGGTTTTCGTATAAATTATCCTGAAAGATCCTTCAACCGTCCCAGTTTTAGAAAGTTCTGTACTAATTTATCTATATTTCTTTAATTTCAATAAAGATATGTGTGTTTTTTGTGTTAGTAGATAGATAACACTATGTACAAACCATGTAACGTTAAAAATATAATTAGATATAAGTTCAGAATTGTAATAACAGAAAATATTTGTAAATATCGAAATGAAAATACATAATAAAAAATTCCAAAAATCAGGAAGCGATTTGCGGCTCTCGTTACAGTCAAGTACTCTAGTACGATAGTAAATCTAGATTTCCATAGAATTGTAGTCATCAGTACGGCAAATATTATATTATAATGTGAGTGAATCAAGCAGTAAAAAGTAGTGCGCGAAAGTCATGAAGGAATATCAAATCGCTTCCTGAAAAGTTATGAAAGTTTATCAGTGTTCTCATTCCCAGTAACCCTTCCCCCTGATAGGAAACGACTGAGGTTGTCTGAACCGACAGGTGTAGGACGTCAGCGCCGTCTAGGTTCGAAGATTATGTGTGTACAGTTACAGTATAGGCAGAACGTCTGTTAGAGTAGACAGAGCGTCAGGCAAGCACGCATACATCCCGCGTCTAGCGATCACGCCCGTCCGGCACATTTTCTGGTCCTTCAGAGCCGGATAACCTCAGTTCGTCAGTGATAGTGTAGTTTCTGGTTAATCCGAACCAGATAACCTATGTGAACAGTGCGTCAAGGCTATATACCTCAAAGCTATATACCTCAAAGTTATAAATCTACGTGAACAGTGCTTCAAAGTTATATACATCAAAGTTATACGACAACTTAAATAGACAGTGCGTGAACAGTGCGTCCAAGTTATATACCTCAAAGTTATATATCTCAAAGCTATATACCAATAACTTATGTGAACAGTGCGTCAATATTATATACCGGAACTCGTGTAACCAGTACATAGTGAAGCTATAACAGTATATAGTGATAGTACATAGTGAAGCTAACAGTACATAGTGACAGTACATAAGTGAAAGTATATAACAACAGTACATAAGTGAAGTATATAACAACAGTACATAAGTGAAGTATATAACAACAGTACATAAGTGAAGTATATAACAACAGTACATAAGTGAAGTATATAACAACAGTACATAAGTGAAGTATATAACAACAGTACATAAGTGAAGTATATAACAACAGTACATAAGTGAAGTATATAACAATAGTACATAGGGAAGTATATAACAACAATAGTACATAGGGAAGTATATAACAATAGTACATAGGGAAGTATATAACAACAATATATAGTGAAAATTCATAGTGAAGCGTACAACAAGTGCATAACTAAGGAAAAGAACGCCTATTAAAGCTAATAACTATTTATGAACACTGATAAAACGTATAGTGAAGTTATAGTGAAGTTTACACGTTGAAGACTTACGTTAATAGTTAAAAATAAACAGTAGATCGGTTCGAATAATACAGTGCGGTTATAAATAAAACAAGATGCCGGTAACAAGATCGCAAGGAAGGTCTCCCGCGGAAACACAGGCGGTCGAGACGCGTCAGGACACAGCCATCCGTCACCAGCTGCCACCCCGTTCACCATCCTCTAACGAGGGGTTGGAACAGCTGGCCACCCGCCCTTCCGCTATGCGGGGGGATGAAGACGCAGCCGAGCCACCATCTGCTACTAAGCGAACCAGGTCAGAGGGTATTTCAGATAAAACTATTAAGCCTTCAAATACAACGAGAAAGCCTTCGACGTGTAAGCCTTCAGTCAGATCTTCAGCGAAGCCTTCAGACAGATCGAGGATTACTCATGAAACTACAGAAGCCGTACCGATGACTACCCGGGGTGACGCCCGTAACGAACATAGTAGATCGCCGTCTCACAAGACGATACGATCAAATAGAAAAGTTTCACAAGCACGTGAGGCTTTATTAAAAATTAGGTTGGAGCTTGCACAAATAGCGCTTCAGAGGGCCGAAGAAGACAACTCTGAAGCTGAATATATGGATGACAGAAACTCAAACGATGAATACGTGCGTTCCTGGTTGGAAGAAGCGCCGGAAGAAGCGCCGCTTCCAGAAGACGACGCCGCCGAGGGGAATATTACAGTTAGACAGCATACCCCCCCCCCTGCGGACGTCAACAGTACAGATATAGAACACCGGGAAAGGGCACCATCGTTACATCCTACAGTTAAAAATGTGTCAAGAGAAACAGTACCAACACAGAAGACCGAACAATGCAGGGGGGAGGATTCATTACGTCCATTTATAACGGAATTAACATCCGCTATAGCGTCGCTCGCTGATAGAAAAATAGATACAGGGACAGCGAACCAACCCTCGGCGTCGAAGGTCATCATGACCCTACCGAATTTCAGCGGGTCACATACAGAATGGCTTTCGTTCCGCGCCATTTACGAAACAACTCGAACGTACTTCAACGACGTCGAGAATACAGCGAGACTCAGAAGGAGCCTTCATGGAAGAGCATTGGAGACAGTGAGCTCAGAACTCATCGGTCATGCCCGACCAGATGACATCATGCGGGAACTGGAGTTGCAGTTCGGCAGACCAGACTCGATAGCGCAAGCCGAAACCGATCGGCTGAAAGGGTTATCGCGCTGCAGCGAAGCACCGAAAGATATCTGCACGTTCGCGAGTCGCGTGAGAAGCGGCATCGTGACACTACGTGCATTGAAGAAGGAGCACTACCTCATCAACGCTGAGCTGATGCGATCCCTTACGGAGAAGCTGCCGAACTCCCTGCGTGTACAGTGGTACAGAACATATACGGAGAAGTACCAATCACTGCCGGACTTGTCGCTCTTCAGCGAATTCATTACAGAGCAAGCTCGCTTCTGTAGCGCCTTCGCTCCTCCCGAGAACGTACATTCATCCGAAAATGCGACAGGCAAACGAGTTTTGCAAAGAACGCATACAGCGACAGATAAGTCGACTTCGAAATGTCGAATCTGCGAAAAGGAGGGTCATTACGAATCTGAGTGTAAAAAATTCAGAGACGCCTCCAACGATAGAAGATGGGAAATCGCAAAGAAGTTTAGCATGTGCTACCGTTGCCTGCGACATCGCCGAAACGGTCATAAGTGTCGACCGAAGAAATGCGAAACAGGGGGGTGCAAAGCCACGCACCATCGACTGCTGCACTTCACAAAGAAGACTGAAGAAGCGGTCAACCAGCCGCCGAAGCAGGAGGTGGCCCCAGAGACAGTCGCCAGTTCCAGGACGACAGCAAGTCAAGCTTTCCTCAAAATGATACCAGTACGAGTCATAGGACCGGCGGGAGAAGCTTCCACGTACGCTCTCCTCGACGATGGGTCAACAGTATCGCTGATTGACGAAGAGATAGCGCAGCAGATCGGAGCGGAAGGACGCGTAGAACCTCTCACAATAGGCGCGATTGGAAACACGATGATCGACACTCCCAAGTCAAGAAGAGTGTCAGTCACTCTCTCCAGCCAGATGAAGGACAAGATGCCATTCAGAGCGCGTACCATTCCGAAGCTCAACCTAGCGCCGCAGTCGATTAGTGAAGAAGACGTTGCCCAGTGCAAACATCTGGATGACCTCAGACAACAGCTGATTTACAACACCGGCGCGCCGAAGATACTTATAGGTCAAGACAACTGGCACCTATTGCTGGCCACCGAGGTCCGCAAGGGCCCCCAGAACCAACCCGTTGCCTCACTCACAGCGATGGGCTGGACTCTTCACGGCGCGCACACCAGAACTCTCGGTCACCAGGTGCACTACGTCAACAGACTCACAGCAGAAGACCAAGATCTCAACGAACAGCTGCGTGAATTCTTCGCGCTCGAATCTCTGGTCATCAACCCACGTCGTCCTGATTCCGATCCTGAGAAGAAAGCGGAAGACATATTAGACCGTCACACCAAACAAATGGAGAACGGACACATAGAAACGGCCCTGCTCTGGAAAAGTGAAGACATCGAAATGCCAGATAGCTACGGAACTGCACTCAAGAGACTCGTCGCCACTGAAAAGAAGCTCGACAGAAATCCCACTCTTCGCGACAGATATACGGAACAAATGGAATCGTACATCAACAAAGGTTACGCCGAAAAGGCGCCCGAAGTAACCACAGCTGGTAGGACGTGGTACCTACCCCATTTCGAGGTGTACAATCCCATGAAGCCGGAGAAATTTAGAATAGTCCACGACGCCGCAGCCAAATCGAGAGGAATGTCACTAAACGACTTCCTACTCACTGGTCCAGACCTACTACAGTCGCTGCCCGGCGTCATGATGAGGTTCCGTCGACACCCTATAGCGGTCGCCGGCGACATAGCGGAGATGTTCATGCAAGTGAAGGTGCGAACTCAAGATCGTGACGCCCTTCGCTACCTGTGGAGGGGCAACAGAAGACAAGGAGCTCCTGAAGAGTATCGCATGACGTCAATAATATTCGGCGCGGCAAGCTCGCCGTGCACGGCTATCTACGCAAAAAACTGGAACGCGAAGCGGTACAGTGACAGCCAACCGGAAGCAGTGGAAGCCATCATACAGAGTCACTACATGGATGACTACCTCGACAGTTATAAAACGATAGAAGAAGCGACGCGTGTGGCAACAGCTGTCAAGGACATACACCTACAGGCGAAGTTTGAACTCAAAAAATGGGTTTCAAACAGCACAGAAGTCCTAGACCACATAGATCCGACACAGAACAGGACTGAAGTAGTCAACATCGGAAAATCAAGCGCCACAGAGAAGATACTCGGTCTGATATGGAAGCCGACCGAGGACACGCTAGGCTTCAATTTAACGCTCGCACGGCTACCAAGCGACATTCTCGACAAAGAAACACCGACGAAGAGAGAAGCGCTGAAAATCGTCATGTCATTGTATGACCCACTCGGCCTCGCCTCGCCGGTAACGATTCGAGCCAAACAGATTCTCCAGGAAGCTTGGAGACACGGAACCAACTGGGACCAGGCTCTCGAACCAGACCTGTCCGCCCAGTGGCGAAGATGGGTACAACACCTACATCAGTTGAAGGACATCGACCTACCGAGATGTTATCCGGGATACAGCGAAGCTACGGAGACACAGATCCACGTCTTCACCGACGCAAGTGAGATGGCATACGCAGCAGCGGTCTATTGGCGGACAACAACAGAGGATGGACAGCGTCACGTCACTCTCGTCATGGCAAAAGCGAAAGTGGCACCGCTCAAACTCCAATCGATACCACGCCTCGAGCTTCAGGGCGCGGTAATGGGAACCCGTTTAGCCGCAGCCGTCATCAGAGAACACGGCATCAAACCAGCTGCAGTGACGTACTGGACAGACAGCAAAACCGTCCTTACTTGGATTCGGCGAGGATCTCGAGCGTATAAGCCGTTCGTTGCCCATCGCATAGCGGCCATCGAGGAGAACAGCAAGGTCGAAGACTGGCGATGGATACCGACAAAAATGAACGTAGCCGACAGCGCCACACGCGACGTTCCACACCACTTCGACAAACATCACGAGTGGTTCCGCGGCCCCGCCTTCTTATCCGACGACCCGTCATCATGGCCGACCGAAAAACCTCCAGTCGACACGGAAACAGGGGAGGAAAGAACTCTCACAGTCACCGAGGAAAAGGTCAACAGTCATTCTCTGATGGAAGCTATTCCGCCACCAACCCGATTCTCAAAATGGGAGCGTCTTCTCCGAGCTACAGCAAGCGTCCTTCGCTTCATACATCTCTGTCAGAACAAAACAGAGAGAACGTTCTACAAACGAACAAAGAAAAATACAGAAAAGGATCCTGACTGGAGACAGCAACAGAAGAAAACGAACAAAGCTCTTCCCAAAACAGTGGCGAAGACACCAAACACTCGATACGAGAAACACATAATAGAAGCGGAATTTCTCCAAAGGGCAGAGAAATTACTCGTACGGGTTTCACAGCAACAGTCGTTTTCGCAGGAAATTACAGATCTGCAACAACAGAGATCCATCAGAAAGGACAGTCGACTCAGACCACTTCGCGTGGAAATTATCGACAACGTCATACGTCTAAAAAGCCGTATAGCCGCCATCACCGAAATAGCCGACGACACGAAGCAACCGCCCATCCTTCACGGCGACCACCACATCACCCGATTGTACATCGACTGGACGCACCGAAGTCTACAGCATAGCGGTACCGAGCTCACCATCAACGAAGTGCGCCAACATTATTGGGTCATCAGGATGCGGCCAACCACGAAGAAAGTACTGGCACAATGTCTGCAGTGTCGTATTCGCAAGGCACAACCATCCGTGCCTGCGACCGGCGACCATCCGAGAACGCGCCTAGCACATCATCAGCGGCCGTTCACCTATACCGGGCTCGACTATTTCGGCCCGCTCTCAGTAACAGTTGGTCGACAGCATCACAAGAGGTACGTAGCCCTATTCACGTGTCTCACCACCAGAGCCGTCCACCTCGAGATAGCTGCCAGCCTCAGCGCAGACTCCGCTATACTAGCGCTGCGCCGATTCGCCGCTCGCCGAGGCTGCCCCACCGAGATACACTCCGACAACGGCACCAACATGCACGGTGCCGACAAGGAGCTCCGAGACGCCTTCCAAAGGGAGGCCAGTCGCCGAGGCATCGTGTGGCGCTTCATCACGCCATCAGCGCCTTTCATGGGGGGCGCCTGGGAGCGCCTCGTACGCTGCGTGAAGTCCGCCCTGTACACCGTTCTCCACGAGAGACATCCGCACGAAGAGGTATTGTCTACTCTACTGTGTGAGGCGGAGTACACCGTAAACAGCCGGCCGCTCACGCACGTCTCCGTAGACAGCGACGACGACGAAGCCATCACGCCGAATCATTTCCTTCTCGGCGGGTCAGCCAGGTTGCCAATTCCCGGCACATTCACCGAACAAGACATCAACAGCAAGAAGATGTGGCGGCGCTCACAGATACTCGCCGACATGTTCTGGCGTCGGTGGGTACGAGAATACCTGCCGGAGCTTCAGTACCGGCGGGAGCCACACAGCCGCGGCCCCAGTCTACAGGTCGACGACCCCGTCCTCATAGCGGACGGTCAGCTGCCACGAAACACGTGGCCGCGAGGCCGCATAATAGCCGTCTTCCCTGGGGGCGACGGAGAAGTCCGGACTGCTGAGGTACGCACTTCCGGCGGTACCCTGAAGCGTCCGGTGAAGAAACTCGTGCCCCTACCGAAATGATCCAGACATCGAGACGTCGAGGCAGCGGGCATCGTGACGGCGGGCTCTGACGACAAGGTTCGTCGCTCGCCGGCATGGTGCAGTGCCGCGCCGACGTACAGCGAGTCATCGCTACACTGCACGGCGGGAGACATGTTCGCGACGAACGTCACCAAAACAAGTGTATATAGTTTCTTACAAAGATAGTGTAGAGTCAGTGATACATGGGCAATAACAGTGACGAAATAAACAAACGCGTCAGTGATTAGATTTAGTAAATAAACCGAACAGTAAGCGTTAAACTCATATCACCTCGAAAGTGGCATTTTATTTAGTTAAAATATAGTATTATCGAGATCCAGGTAGCCTAGTGTTGCGACCTAGGCCTGGATATAGTTTTGTAGTATCAACATAACCCTTCAGGGAAGCCACTTGTCGAGGATATGACAGTCTAACGCGCCTATCTGTGTTCATAGTATGTAAATTTGGTCTATCATACTGACGGTTGAGGGAACATTACAGGCTGGATAATATAGATACATAAAAGTAAATAGTAGATTCATATAGGCCATACAACACCCTTGTATATGGCACTCTATATACTTACAGCATCAACTCCGGTTTTCGTATAAATTATCCTGAAAGATCCTTCAACCGTCCCAGTTTTAGAAAGTTCTGTACTAATTTATCTATATTTCTTTAATTTCAATAAAGATATGTGTGTTTTTTGTGTTAGTAGATAGATAACACTATGTACAAACCATGTAACGTTAAAAATATAATTAGATATAAGTTCAGAATTGTAATAACAGAAAATATTTGTAAATATCGAAATGAAAATACATAATAAAAAATTCCAAAAATCAGGAAGCGATTTGCGGCTCTCGTTACAGTCAAGTACTCTAGTACGATAGTAAATCTAGATTTCCATAGAATTGTAGTCATCAGTACGGCAAATATTATATTATAATGTGAGTGAATCAAGCAGTAAAAAGTAGTGCGCGAAAGTCATGAAGGAATATCAAATCGCTTCCTGAAAAGTTATGAAAGTTTATCAGTGTTCTCATTCCCAGTAACCCTTCCCCCTGATAGGAAACGACTGAGGTTGTCTGAACCGACAGGTGTAGGACGTCAGCGCCGTCTAGGTTCGAAGATTATGTGTGTACAGTTACAGTATAGGCAGAACGTCTGTTAGAGTAGACAGAGCGTCAGGCAAGCACGCATACATCCCGCGTCTAGCGATCACGCCCGTCCGGCACAATTTGAATATTCTCTGGTGTAGGCGTTGCATTCATTTATCTCTGCGATTCTAAATTAGTGACAATGGCATCTATTGAATCGATTCATGTTCGTCTATTTGCTTATCATTTTTGTTGGTCTCTTAGGAGTACATTAAGGCACAGTAAAGCAATTACTTGTAGTTACATTATTTTAGCTAAAATATTGTATTTCGAGCCTAAGTGCGTTCGGCTAATCCATACTTCACCACCTTCTGATAATGGCTAACGCACCTATTAACATTAACAGTGTTCAATGATTTATGAATCAGAGGTATTTTCATTCAACGGGATATGAATACTTAGTAACACTGGCAATCATTGCGGAATGAGTCATTACTGTTGTTGAATGGGATTATTTTAGTAACACTAATATTAGTACTAGTAAAACATTACTCTGTACCTTTGTTTGGAAACTAGCCTAAGTATTTGTATAACCAACTGAGGCTGCTTTCGTAATGTGATTGATTGCGGATACACCTGTCGGCAACACCAATTTTACATGGGTTCCTGTGACTGATGTTTACGGCGCTTTAACATTTAAGTAGTGTTACTGGAATGATTCATACGGGCTGGCTGTGGGCACTGGGCACTTACATACGTGTCAATCAGTCTAGTACTCATTTTCGTTGAGTGCTGAAACCTTTCCTACAATTTTTTCCTCAAAATATCAATGACACATTTAAATACTTGCTGAAAACAGAATAGTCCGGAAAGTTGTATGAATAATCAAACAGGTACTTATGTACGGATGTACCTAGTTCTATTTGCTGAACCAACACCGTTATGGAATTTGGAGTCAAATAGTTCATAAGTGGTTAATACCCGTCGATATCGATTGCTAATAAATTATAACAAAGCTAATGGAAAGGAAAATGGTGGTCCTATGAATAAATACGAACAGGTAGAGGGTAGCGAACGGAAACAATTCATTATTGTGTTTTTATTCGCCGGTGATCGTTTGTAAGCGACGGTATTTTATCTGCTTGTAATGACATATTTATTGCATGAAATAAGTAATCTTTATGGATTACCGTGTGACAAATTAGCGTCTGATGACCAGTACAATATTCGCAGCAACAGATTCCATTCCTTTACTTGGACATTTGTCTCTCCCAATGGAGTAATTCTAACCAGCGAGTTGAAAGTATGTTTATCTAGCTTAACTTTGTTCAAATGTCTTGCCTGTCGCAATTAATCTTGGTTAACAAGGTTTGTCTTTAAGTTTCATGTTCTGCATCTTCTTTGGTTTAATTTTGTTCAAACACCATCGTTCTACTAGGCGGTCAATGATGTCTGGCTTTGTGCTATGGTTCGCCAGGTCATCAGCAGCTGTGGCCAAAACCAGCTCACGTAGTATTCTTGGGTATTGCATTTTTATTTTATTGTCCGTTTAAAGCGTTGAGCGCCTATTTGATGTGATCTAACGTATAAAAAAAGTAAAATTGTTCACTTCGGAGTCAGGTCACTTCTGAGGCCTGGCTGTTATCGCCTATTATGACCCTTTTATTAGGTTATCCCTTACTTTTATTGTACTTTAGCTGGTCTCGCTTTTTGTTTAGCCTCTTTGTTCTTTTGGCCTATTAAATCACCGCTGGGATCAGCCTCGTTTATGGTGGACTTCGTTAGTGTTTGATCTGTTAGTTAGTGCTTAGTACTCGAAACTATCTGTATGTTTTGTTTTGATTTTATTTTCAACTGCACCACGATGTTATGAATAAAAATATTTTTATTATTACTGTAATTATTTATCTTAGCCATGAAAATAATACGACTTGGCGTCGTGCCGCGCCGTATCGTATTACTTCAGACGCATTACGTATTAGCTTCATTAATGGATTTCTTTGAGAATCATCCAAATAAACTACGAGTTTGAAAAGAAGTAAAAGAAAATAATATTCCGTACAACTTTCCACGTAAAAACCATTCAATCGTTGCGTTAGGTATGGAGTTTGAAGCATAAAATCGTGAATGTGACATTTGCTCCACCAAGTACTGAACTGTTCTCCAACACATAATTTACCTGACCTTACCCCGGCTTTTAGTGTCAGGGTTCGCTTTTACATAAGGACATAGCGACAGCAGGGGTTATGGCGATCGTTTCCTTGACGTCACCCAAATTCACTACTTTATTCCAGACAGCGAGTTACTGGCGGACCGAAGTATTTTGTGACTACGCCCGAATCCCGGATGGAGTGTGTAGTTAGTATAGTTACCTACAGTAAGTTAACTCCACTTTGTAGGAAGTAACTTGTGCATTACTGTGACATGCCAACAGAACGGTCGCCGAGGATATTTTAGTCCCGTTTACGAGTAGTAATTTCGGTTTATGGAGCACAATTATACGGGGACTTGGTTAGCTGTTATTTAAATACAGAGGTGACGGTCTCTCGGGTGTTTTTGCCAATGAGTTACATTTTCCTCGGACACAAACAAACACGATTCATGAAGTTCTGCAAAACAAATGTGAAATACTGAGACTTAGATAAAATCGAAAGTTGTAGTTCGTTGTTTCTAGTATTTTTAAATAAGTTTATGATTTGAACCAACCCATTCTTTTCTTAGAGTAATTAACAGCCTCAAACATTTCTGAGGAGAACTTTTTACGAGCGCTTAAAAATTGAAAATAATTACATAAAAGCATGGTCGTTAGCATTATTTACAGTTCATTTCCTATAAGATTAGCACTGCAAAAGCTCTCTTTATTTTATTGTTTTACTGCAATGGTCGCTGATATAGTTAACAATAATATTATAAGTTTCAGTTGTGAAGGTCGGCCTGTTTCGTTAGATAACTTGATTTTGTGTCTCCGAACTCACTAAGAGTAAATTACATTTATGATCGGTCGGGACCGCACGAACTTTGACGATCCATAGATGGCTGATCTAATAAAACGTCTTTGTTCGATTTTCTGTTTTCGAATTTGTCAGCAAAATATTCAGTTTATGTTAACTTCACACATCACGGACTTTTCGATTTTTTACATGAATAATTTTCGGTTTATATTATGAAAACATATAAATTGAATAAAGGACCATTTCAAACGGTGTATCAAATTTCGGAAGTTGCGTATCCTGGCGAAAGCCGAGATTAATATTGTCAGACAGAAGAGAGACCAAAATCCGACAGCGAATAATCAACTTTTTCGTAAAAAATGTAGAATCGTGGGTGGAGATTTATTGTTATAGCTGCCCGAAATGCTCTCTCTCGCCCCATTCAGTTACACGCCGTACATCGTATAATCTTTTGTATCACGCGCTGTGAAAAAGGACTTCTCATTTATGATACTAACTACCCTACTCGATCTTTGGCTTAAGTTAAAAAGTCCGTGAGAAATGTCGCTATCTTTGTGTTTCACTCGATTCTGTGAAGAAGCAAATTGCCGTGGGTATTGTTTAACAAGTAATTTTGATTGCGAATCACGTCGCTATCGTTTGGTACGTTTTATGTTGTGAGCAGGGGTAGCTCTATTTGCTTTTCGGTGCGTGAGATGCTTTAATGAGAATTGACTAAATTATGTCAGTCCCTGTAGACGTGACAGCCAGACTGACATATGAAGCCTATTTTTGCTCTCACGTGGAATTAATCAAAGCTTGTATTTATTTTTTGCTGCCACAATAGACTGACGAATTCGTGGGAATTAAGGACCAGAATAACCCCAAATTGTGAAAATTTAATGGCTCTCGTTTTAATGTTAATGCAGCATCCACTTTGGGATTAATGTATGGTAACATTGAGGACTATTAGCGATGTAATAATCGCTTTCTTTAAGTTACGTACCTTTTAAATATGGTTGTTTATAAGAAGTAGCTTGAACGTATTTTTAATTAGCGGTGTTGAGCTCCTAATCGGTCCCTACAGAGGGAGGCTATGTTTCACTTCATTATCTCAATAATCTAATAACGTATCCATTTTAGGATTTCAACGGCAGGGTTGGGGAGTGTGGTGTGGGTTGACCTGTTTCAATTTAATTTGTTGACGCGATATGAGCGTTGAAACCCTATTAATTTATGTTCAAGAGGCTTTTATATATTTCTTGCTGTCCCAGGTTTGTAAAAAGATCGTAAATTCGAGGCTCATATCACACATTTATTGAAGTTTCACAATCAAAGTTATCGGGTTGAGATTTCTACAGAGAAATGTTGTTTTTTAGATTCGAGGGTGACCTTGACCTTCTATTCTATTTATCTCTGATTGTGGTTGTGGGAATAGAGATGCTATTGATAGAATGAACAATAGGTAGGTAAATCTGAACAAATAATTTATATTATAGGTACAGTTCGTTTTTCAGTACCTAGTCAACAAAGTACAAAGAAAATTACAGGATACCTGAAAATTAAAATTGTAAATGTCTGTAAAACCTGAAAGTAAACCTACCTAACGTAGGTATCGTGTTGTCAAATATAACAAATGCAGTGCTACCATAATGGAACCTATACAAATAAGCGCTGAAATTGTGGCCATTCTGCTGCAAGGCCGATCGCGAAGAACATTATTGCAATTTTGTGCAATAAAGCCAGCAAAGCCTATTTTCATTCCAACAGCCATGTATTGTAAAAATAAAAGCACCGACTTTCTTGTTCCAATAAAATAGTGCCTCTGTTTTGTTACATGTGTTTTTGATTAAAAGAAACTACTAGTTTGATGTAGTACGTAGGCGAATTTATTTTGTCTGGGAATACAACATACTATTTGATTTGTTTGATTTTTCTTGTCATCTTCGTCTCCTTTGTCATACTATTTGGGTATTAGTACAAAAATGTAACAAAAGGACGAGAAATATGTGTGTATTCGGGGCAAAGCATCACATAAGATAAAACTCGAGGGAAATAAAAGTAAATCGGGCTCATGACCGACATTCAAACCGGCTGTCTCAGATAAAGCCAATACGTAGAGCAACCTTTTTTGTGATTGGCCTATTTTTGGTCATTTTATGAGCTACGTTGACGTTAAACCTATAAAGCAGCCATTATTTGATTAGCACATCGCCACATGGAATGGTGATGGGGTAATCAATTTTTATAGTTGATGAAACAAAGAAATATAGGACCATACTTACGTAGATAGTTATTATCACTTTCGTGAAAATGAAAATGGTCATTCTGCGGACCCGAATATTTTACATCGTTGCATTCTTATTTACCGCCGTGCCGCCATGATTGTGGCTTACCTGTTATGAAAATGAAGACTTATAAATATGATAATGGTTGAATTGTTTAAGGTAATTTTGGTGTCCTCTTATTTATTCTCGCGATGACCTTCAAAACTGACCTTCAAGAAAAGAAAAAAATCGTAACATAAGATAAGTCTTTGCCTGATGAAGGGAACTTTCCTAAAAAATAAACGACCTAGCATTTTCTTATAGTAACGCCTGTAAATAACTTATATACCAACTTAATTATCAAGTTATGTAGCGTTGTTATAGACAGCTATTGCTTCTAAGGTTGGTATTCAGCGCACCATTAATCAAGTGACACCCATTGTGTTTATGACTGACCTATGCCTCTAAACTCTCTTCCAGTCGTTCACAATAAACTAAATGAATTTCCAAAGACTTAGAGGCATCAATAAATTCTGAAGATCTTTTGTTTTCCCGGAGCTTAGCATTTTCAACGTTTCCGACTTTTATATATAAAAGCAAATCGAAGGAACTTCGGATATATCCGAAGTTCCTACGATTTGCTATTTTAACGTCGCATTAGCGGATGGCAAGTCCAAGATCATGAAAAATCTATATTTTCAATTTATTTTCTTGTACACAATGGACGTAACTCTAAGCTTTAGGTGGGAAGGTTGATTTTTATATCTTTCTTAAATATACTTTAAATGGCGTCATAACTCACTCTGCGTGACACCGGATGAAGGATTAAAGATCACGACAGTACATGACACGAGTACTGACAGCCAGTGGCTAGCTGAGGGTCCAACATTATGGCAGGCCAATAAGGCAAGCAGACTGCTCAATATTGCTAACATCATAATAAGGTCAAGCCAAGCTTGTAGGCAGACTTACATGAAAGTACTGCCAGTACTGGCAGCAATAGTCAGGTTTACTGAGCAGGCAAGTCATCCTCAATAAATAAACTAATCTTAACAACCAACATAGCTTGCATGGTATGAAATAGAATAAGTTAATTTTAGCTGGAATTAAAATAGCTTAACATTTAGGTATTTTAATATTTACCAAGCGCCTAAAAGATTGTTGAAACCATTAATGTTACTAGGATTACATTTTAAGTACGAGAATGTACCGTTTACAGAGAATCCTAAACTAACTTTTTTCGTTTCAAAGTGCGCATGTAAAGTTTAAGTGAGCCTTTAAAAGGACAATTCATTACGAGCAACGTGTTGGGCCTTAATTCGTTATATTTTATTAACATAGGTGTTTAATTACAGCGTTTACATAAATAATTACGGCCTCGTACGTCGGTCGTTCATAAAACAGGACAAAATGGTTCACATTAATTTGTCAGAGTGCAAATTAAGTATGATCATTTATTATTGGCTTTAACCTAATTTTTAGTAACGCTACTAATATTTTTTTAGAAAACTGGAGCCACGGTATTATCAAATCGAATGAATTTAAAAAATGTTTCGTATTGTTTCAGATCTGCCAGTCATCTAGACTAGGCCATGGTAACGTGTGTCATCCGCGCCTGTGCACAACACACCGGTTACCATTCCTAAATCGCGACAGAAAACACCAAGATGTTCGCGCCAGCGGAAAGATAAGAAAAGTTACAAAAAGGACAAGAGTCCCACGATGTTTTCTCTCGCTGAAGGATGTGGCTGCGTCAGTTTCCGAGGGGGGCGACGACCTCGCTCCCAGGGGGACGACTCGTCGTCATGTCGCAGCTCCGAGATAGAACAAGAGGTCCCCAAGAGACTTGGAAGGAGAATGCTTAATGGGGAATGCACCATCAAGGCTCTCGCCCCGTTCCTCAGGTTTTGGAGGAGAGATGACGTCAGCATGACTAAGGCAGAGAGAAGTAAGTGAACACATCTTTTATAAATCTTATTTTAAGCAGTAAAATTGCCAAGCTGGTAAGCAATCGTAATAAATTATAGAAAGTTGGTAATTGGTGGTAAATGGTGGCATTAAACTGAAAGAAGAAACCTGCCAACGAATAACAATCTGATATGATATTAGGGATTCACATATTGTTTAACATGATTCATATTTAAATGTAAATCTTTGTAAGAGAAACATATTCACGTCGCGACTTTGCAAAGAGTGGAAAATAAGGCTATTTTCGCTTAGATCCTTTTTCACCCGCACGTTCAGCTTTACGGTCATTGAATAAGTAAGATCTCGGAACAGAATAAAGGTTCTGATGTTTTTAAAACTTTCCTTTGGTATGTTTTTACGATCCGTGAAATATTTGAGTGTACATAAAATAAATCAAAGCTTAAACCAATACTATAAAGGAAGAATTTCCGAAGGGTACTTGTAACTTTCTAATCCAAATGTTCACTTGACCTGTTCACAACTTTGTGTCAAGCGCATTAAAACACTGGAATCTTTTTACTTTCTGATTTTAGCTGATAATGCGAAAGGCATTCCTTTAAATTATTTGAAGGGTAGAAAATTGATTTGGATAACAATGTAAGATATATGTTTGTTTTCCTAACAACATTGTTTATGTACGAGATTTGTTTTGAACACGTAATGCTTGCTCTCAAGGTTGACTAACATTAATTGGATCTCAGTCTTACCTATTAATAAACAACAAAGGGCTCAGGCGACAGGTTAAGGTTTCAGTTGTGTATATAACCGCAGTACATTTATTTATAGGTTGTCTATATTGTAGTCAAACATAGGGGAACGGGATATTGAGTCGCTGGTCGCGGTCACGTTGTGCTATGCCCCATTTTGCTACTTTGAGAGCACGTTCTTCGTTGGGGTCTCATTCGTTTCAAAACAATTGTATAAAACTTTGCACCTAAAGCGGTTTCCGTTACCATCATTCTCTGCCCTTACCCCATTTTATATAGGGTCGACGCAGCATGTTTTATTTTTCCAAACATCTCTCTCTCTTTCTTTCCTTTCTAGCCATCATCGTCATCCTGCACACCGTCCATCTATTGTTCCTTTGGCATTCTCCTAATTTTATAGACATTCATATTCAAAATTTTCCTTACTACATTTACCTCATCGAAAATGTTTTTTTTTATCATGATATGTATCTAGTATCTACTCGTACCATCTATCTATAAATTGTTTACGAGAAAATTTCTCCACCATCTCACAAACTTTGGCGGCATCGGCATGAGTAGCGTCTTTTGAAGTGCAGCGTTTAATGGCAGTATAATTCAGTTCTACCTCTCTCTTCGGTTTAATATTCTTGGCAAGATTATCTGGCGCCGGAGTTGTGTTGTATCGTAACCTAATAATGATACTCCTATAACTGTATATATTAATGATGGCGAATTGCTTATTGTATTACGTAAGGTTGGTAGGGTGCAAACTCGAGAAAATGCTAAATCGAGGTTTTCTACGAGTGGAGCACTTTTTGTATTTTAGCGATATTGCTTTACCCGACGGCTTAGAAGAAATCATAAGCCTGTGAAGTTTTACCCCAGAAAATACAAAGGACTTATTATGTTGAGCAGGCATTTTGATATTGTTACGCTAGACGCCGACTGAGATTGATATTCATTGGGTTAGAAGAGTTCCAAATGACTTTATATTATGAAAGAGTACAGCATAATGTTAGTCTTCTCACCAGGCTATCATTACTAGCATCTTAGAGCTGTTATAATTATCTTCCTACTGGGTCTTTAATCAGGGTAAGCAGACGTATGCAAAGAGGATACGCGGCATAAGCGCCAAACATATTGATTCGATATGGATATTAATGATGTATGAATGACCTACTTACTCTTGGAAATAAAAATCATAGCTTGATCCAAACGTTTTTATTTTGTCGCCATAAAGGCATAGGTAGATTGTTTGAACGATTTGAAAGAGAAAGGAGTAAATGATGCCGAGACGTCTGACAAAAAAGGGGGAGAAATTGGGAGAATGAAGAAATGAAATGTAATAGTTTTTTTACTCCTCTTGCCCGAAAATACCGTCATAATAGCGTACCAGAGGGGCCGTAAAATTGCATATTATAGCCCTAGGGAAAATAAGTTTTTTTAGTTTTTTTTTTTTTCGTCGTCGGTGTTCGAAAACGCAATGTCTTTACTCATCCATACCATTACATAAATGCGAATGTAACTCTGTTTGTCTGTCTGTCTGCTACCTTTTCACGACCAACTGGCTGATCGGATCGTAATAATTCATAAAGAATTGACTTATTACGGTTCCATTAAAAAAAATATATATATATTTTAAAAATGGAACCAAACGCGCCGATCGCCGAACTCTTTGACAGAATGTGTGCGTTGAATTCCAGCTACAGAAGAAATAAAAAAAGGCATTGACGCGAAATTTTATGATTTTTTCTGTATTATTAATTTGAATTATAAGTAGGATTCCTGTTTACCTCCGTTTACGTCACAGACGACACAATATTATATTTGTCTTCACAGAGAACTGAAATTATATTGCCGGGAAAAACGAACAACAGTACAAATTGTACATTTAATTTTTAATAAAATAAACTATCATATTAAATATGGATATTTTATTTTCTCGCAATCGTAGTGAAAAGTACGGTGTAACACACGGCGCTAAAATCCCATTATAACTCGGTTCCTATTTACTACCTCGCTGAAGCTCGGTAGTAAAACTACCTCGTCTATAATGGCCATGGGTCATTTTAGGCCCTTGTATTACAATGTACTATTAATAACCTCTAATGATTTAAGCTTTAATATCTCAGAATAAATATAAGAAGGTGTACATTTATTCACCTTTGCTCATGCATAGATGCATATCTTCATGTATTTATTTATGCAAATTGCAGCCGCACCTTATTAAAAACTTATCAATTAGCGGCGCAACTTTATAATTTTCCGGCTGACAATATCGTGTGCCGCCAGCTAATGACACATACTCATACTTTACATACACGTTGTATATTGACCTACATTTTAACGTTTGTGTTTGTCCTGTCAACCGATGGCCAGTTATGGAGTGCTGTATGATTAAAGTTTAGAAAGGCACTTTCACGGTTTGCTAACATTATTTCGCTAATTACCTTTATCTAGAAGGTTATGTGATGTATGTGTAATATTATGTAATATGTAGATTATTATTTATTTTTCATTTCACATACTCGGAAAGAAGTGTTTGTTTGATCCGAATAGCGGGTAGAAAATGCTACTTCCCACCCTTGGGCGGGAAAGACTCATAGTAATTGCTTCCCTCCCTAGGGCGGGAATAAATTTTAAAAATATAACTAAGTTTTCTTAGGCAATCGGCTGCAGAAAATCTAAGTGAATGTATAAACAGCCAGCGTGAATTAAAAAAAAACTGAGGGGGTCCGCCCCCATCTGAGACGTAGTGTGTTCCATAGTTTAAATTTTAAATAGAATATATAATTTGGCGGGATGCTAACTCTGTACGCTGTATCGAAATCTCGTTTTTTTTTAATATCTTATAAAAATGAGTTCAAGTAATACTGAAATGCTGACCCCAGATTCTGTTTAAGACGAGGCAAATACAGTTATCGAAAATCTTTTGCCAGAAATAAAAAAAATACATACAATGACAGCACAAAATAAAACTGCTATATTTTTTCTTTCCTTATATTCGAAATGAAAAGTAGTATATTATGCTTACCTCGGGTGAAAGACATCAATTCCTACTCGGACTATAGCCGCCCTCGCTGCACTTGGGCGGCTAAATACCTCGTATGGGAATTGATTCCTTTCGACCCTCGTGTAACAATCTACTATTATTATGACAGTCATAATCATAATCAGCATATTAATGTTTCCTGCTGGGACATAGGCCTCCTCCTCCTCCTCCGCATATTTTAACAATGTTTGAAGAAACCATACATCGAACCATTTGTAGTTTTATTCATGTTTAAGCAATCACTTCCTAACTGAATTACCTTCATAGTTTTACTTTTGGCAATAGTAGACTTCAGTACAGTGGTGGTACCGAAGGGAACCCGGTAAATTTCGAGTTATATGAACCCCTCGCAACTGCTAAAGAAGTTCAGTTGCAGTTAAAACAATTTATTATTATTGCAGTCTAGAGGTGCTCGTGCAGGTGAAGTAAGCATTAAGAATGCATTACTTCTGAGATTACATGAAAACTGTTCAAGTTTGCTAACTGCAATTGAGCCACAACCACAACTTCATCGACCCATGATGGAATTACGTACGTAACCTAGCCTTCTGATGTTTTTTCATCAGCGTTATTCTGTATTCTAAATTTCTTTGCGACCTTGAGCGCCCTCAGTGGTCAAATTGTTTACTCTTGTATCGAATTTCTGAACATCCTTCCATCCAAGTTAATATTTGTTTACGGAACTTTGATAATTTTAGATATTAGATGTTTGTGGATATCCCGGGGACTGTTAATTATACACGCGTAAATTACTAGCTACCAAGTGAGAAATGTTTATCAAAGTAGCTGTTCTAAGGCTAGACACACAATATGGGAACTGACTAGACAGTTTCCTAAAATAACACATTCTATAATCATTGTTAAGCTGTTTGCGACTACGCGACTTTTGTGAAATAAATCTTAAGACTTGAAAGAAGAAAAGTCCTACTGTTTCTTTGATCCTAACTATATATTGCCAATAAATTTAATCTCAGCCTGTAGATTTTAGTAAACTCAAGACAATTACAAACAGTGTACAATTTATTTTAGCTCAGACGAAATGCAAATCTTTTGTGTTTTATTTTTACACTACTGTCAATGTGATTGGCATTCGTGTAAATTACTTTTAGATTTTAATATTTCAAATACAATTTATCGACCAGACTTAAATCTTGATATTCATTGACCTCGATCGCCATTGTGCTATAGATAATAGTACCTACCTACTTATTTATTCAGTACGCACGTAGATAGCCAGGAATTCAGCCATTTCTCATTACCCTCAGTTCATAAAAATATATTTATTAACCTCCGAACTTAGAAATGCCAATTAAGGATAATGAACCATTAAAGAAAATTCCACAGTGTGAGTGCGGCCACCCACAATAACTTCAAATTGAATTAGTTTTTTAAGAGCTGTATAACAAAGTTTACAATTTTTTCTTTGAGAGAGTATTAAAATTATGTAGTTGCTGCATATTGTTGTCGTTGTCAATAGTTAACATAGAAATATATAAATACAATAAAAAGCAACTGCGCGATAAATACGCTCTCCAATAAAAAAAAAAAACGTTCAAATCGGACTTCTCTGTAAAAAGTTATGCGTGGCCATACATAATAAAAAATACAAGTCGAATTGCAAACCTGGTCCTTTCTATTCGTCTTAATGATATCTTGGAAAATATGACAGTGGTGTTGATTCTGTCGTGCACAATCTAAACTTAATTTAGGTTATTAGTATCTTTTACTAAAAGGCAGCACGAGAAAAGGACGGCTATATAGCTATGAACTAAGTTAGAGATGTCAAACTAGTTTATGCCTTGCACTTCACCGTGTTTTTAGTTGACATGTTTTTACGTGCACCCTTCATTTGTATGGAAATATTAGTTCCAATTAAATTTGACAGCTCTAAATTATGTCCGTCTCTTTCTCATTTTATTAGAGAGACAAAGACAGCAATAGCCTAAATTAAGTTTAGTTTGTGCAGAACAGAATCGACACCTATGTCTAATTAATTCAATTTCTATAGTAAGTTATGCGCTTAATTTTTAAAACAAGTGGTAGAACATTTTCTTTAATTGTAAGATAGAACTTGACTCATTTTGCATGAAAACATTTAATAGGTTGCAACACCCTGACCTGAAATGGCGTTGACGGCTCAATATTATTTTTATTTAAATCAATAGCCTGACCTATTAACTGTTCTTGGAACGACCGTGCATTTCAGATTTCATTAAAGGTGAAGTTTATAGGTTAAGCGTAGAGTTAATATATAATAGTATACATAATATTAGTTGTACTTTCATGTTTGGTTAGTAAACAAGGGTGTAAGACGCAAAGCATTTGTTTTTCCCGTCATTGTGATCATTTTATCGTAGTTACGGAGATATTCGACCTCCAAGTTTTTCACAAAACTTTTTTTAAATACTAGTGTTTAAGGTTCACTTTACTTTAAATACCTTCATGTCCCGTTTACACAATGCATCCACCAGCACAATGTTTTCAGTGCGTTACATCGAGGTTTATTATAAAAAGTGAATTTCCTCCAGAGTCGTTTCTAGCAACTATTTGTGCGTAGGGTTGCTTAGTTTGATGTACAGAATGCTTGATTCACGGCGTCAGTCAGGGTCAGTTTACGCCTTGTATGTATGTTACCTATGAAGTAGATTCTACTGAAATATGATTAAAAATCAAAGAAAGTAGTAGATCTTAGTAGACAGTAACATATCCGAACATAGTTCACAACTCATCCCAACAAGTTTTCCGACATTTAAACTGATATCAATTCCTTCATTTCTTAGTCCCTAGTGTAGGGTACGTAAAAGCAGTACTTTGGGCCCCATCTCTAAGTGAACATTAGTAGCTTAGGGAGTAATGTAGCACTTTGGCACAACGAGCACTTATCCGACGGTAACATAACTTCATGCGGGATCCTAATATCTTAGAAGGTATAATTGACCGACTGATAGAGTTTTTCCTTTTCGGTCCTTGTTAAGGCAAATTTCAAGGAAATAACTGAACGCGGTCAGCGTGCATTTTAATTCGTGAAATTTGTGAAATAAGGAGCTCGTGGCTAAATAGTAACAAGTTTTTTTTTTTTTGGTATGGGCATCTCGCAGTTCAGTCTGAGAAGACTGGCTTCTGCTTAACCGAGCAAGTCCTGTGGATGCCTTGAATTTAAGGCCTCCAGCCAGGGCAAAAATGACTATAAACTAAGCGACAGCGCTCTAAGGGGACCCCCAGCTACTAGGGTCGATCTTTAGGTTTAGCCGTGCTTGCCTAGTTTGGTCTGTGGATTGGTAACCACCCCAACATATCGAGTTTCCTCCGTGCTTCGGAAAGCACGTTAATCTGTTGGTTCCGGCTTTCTTTGTCCATCTTTGATAGTCGTTACAGGTAGTCAGTGGCCCAAATAGTCTGACAACCAGTCTTACCAAGTGGTATCGTATTATTGTGGAGGTCAGATAGGCAGTCGCTCCATGTAAAATACTGGTATTCAGTAAAGTTACCAGTTTAGTCTAACCAGACTGGAAGCCGACCCCAAGATAGTTGGGAAAAGGCTAAGCAGATGATGAAATGCGCGAAACAAGATAAAACTCTCGAGATCTACGATTTACACTTGGCCCGCGGTTCAACATAAATTATTTACAACGATGTCTTACATAAGTCTAGGTTGTAATAAGACCAACGATACGACCGAAGCCGCCGATAAAAATGCTATGGAAATTGGGTTTGTGAATTTGCAATTCAGAATATCGTGTAATAATATGGTCGGGACTGTGGGTATGCTCCACAAGGTGACGGTTGACACCATTGTGGGCGGCGTCGGGTGGCTGGAGTAGTGTAGTAGCAAAATGTGGGAGATATACCCGAACACACACATGTTGTTGTAAACTGATTATTAAGCCGACTAAACACGAATTGGATTTGAGATGAGGGTTTATTTACATAGTGATTTAACGTGTTTGTTATTGGAGATTATAACTATCTATGTTACAAAATAAGTCTTAGGTATGATATAATATCATTCAGCCATTAAGATTTAACAAAGAATATTGTAATAGGATATCTACTCAAAATTTGAAAATTATATTAGCAACTGAGCATTTTATATTATAAATACCTAGTTTATATGTAAGTTGTACGGTGCACGTACATGGGTTTTAAAATATATTTATTATTACAATAGATACGTTAGCAAGTAGGCTCGCGTATTTGCTCTTTGGACGCAACCTACATTTGGCAGTGCATTGACACTGACATATTGCATTGTTTTATGCATTTTCTGTATATTACATTTTAGTGTTCAATTAGACGTGGTTTGAGTCGGACAACTTGCATTTTTATTTAGATTCATCCCGTTGAGCATTCACTGACATTTTCTGCATTTAAGTTTAAGTTTGACATTTACATCTGCATTGACATTACTTATGTTAGGGAAGCACCCTACATAGTTTTTTTGGTCCTTCGTAACTATTGCAAGTACTATACTGTCCGATACGTCGGTCGATAAGACGCCGCGCGGGATCTGTGTCGTGTCGTGTGGTACCGTGCCACGTGTGTTGCCGTGCAGGAGCATTCGGGGAGGTAGCAGCGGTCCAGGTTCCAGAGCGTCACATTGCATTGCATTTGCATACAGGGAGAGTTCCTGAATTTCAAGTAAGATCGTTCTTTATTTATCTTACGGCTTTACAATGGAGGGTTTCATCGGGCGTCAAGCGGAGATCCTCGAGGAACTAAAGAGAATCCATTCTAACTTTAAGAAGGATTCAGCGAGCAGGAAGACCACCGATTACATTCGTAAAAGGCTTGAGAGGTTAGATGTACTATGGGCGGAATGTGAAGAGAAGAACCGGGAGCTGAGTGCAGTAGAGGAGAAAGATCATCAATATTTCACCGGTAACATTTACGAAGTCATTAAGAACTGGTACCATGGAACGCGTCAGGAGATTGCAGCGTTCGAGAAGAAGACTCTTGCTGGACCCAGTAACGCCGGCCATAGTAAGCTAAACATTGAGTTTGACAAAACCCTGTTCGAGACATCTGTAGGAGCAGAGGACAAGCTACTCGAGTTACAGCAGTTGCAACAAGCTAACTTCCGTGCACTCACTAGGTTAGTAAATCGAAGCCTAGACAAGGTTAAGGAGAAATGGGAAATTGAGGATATGCTTAAGACTGTAGAGTTTCGGTGGACTGCGATTGACAAATTACATTTACAAATTGATGGCATATTAGAGGGGAATTCACAAGATTATTATGACGAGTTCGGTCGTCACGAAGATGCATTTACAAATATGAAACGGGCGCTGAACACGAAATTAAACGCTTCTACACATCAACAGCAAACATTGCCCAAAATTGACATACCTATTTTTAACGGCAACTATACCTTATGGCCTACTTTTATGGATCTCTACGTAGAAGCGATTCATAATAATTCAGCGATTGCAAAAACTCAGAAAATGCAGCATCTAAAGGGTAGACTTCGCGGTGAAGCAGAAAAGCTCGTGCAGCATTTACACATAGCACCAGAAAATTATGACACGTGTTGGGAAATTTTGAACCATAGATATAATAATAAGTTTCTGTTATTTACCAGAAACTTCCAGGTATTTATGCGTCAACATAATTTGCAAAAACAATCTGCGTTCGACCTCAAGCGGTTATACGACACTACCAACGAAACAATAAACGCGATACACAACTTGGGCATTGATACAAGCTCATGGGACCCGATGCTAGTTTACGTGTTGTGCGAAAAATTAGACTCCGAAACGTATTCGGAATACATGCAGTCCAGGTCCGATCCGCGCGAGATACCAACATACAATCACTTCATGGATTTCGTCGAGAACAAGTTTATGGCATTAGAACCATTGCACAGGAAAAAACCAGAAAACGGTGATAAACCTGCATTAAAACCACATTTTAAGACGCCACATCCGTTCGGGAAAAATTCCAAGTCACAACCCAATAAAAGTTCAGTAAACTACTTTCGCAATTTCCATGCGTCAAACGCTGGACAATTTAGCAAGATTATTTGTCCATTGTGTAATATGAATCATGCATTATTTCAATGTTCTAGTTTCGCTGACATGCTGAGTCCGGAAAAAATGGCATTTATAGAAAACAATAAAATATGCAAAAATTGTTTATATGTGCATACCAAGGGTTACTGTGCATCACAGAAAAGATGCAGAGATTGCAACGAACAACATAACACACTTCTGCACAGCGATATTGTGAAATCAGTGCAAACGCCCTCAGCAACACAAACAGCACCTAAACCGTCGTCATCAACTTCAACTAGGTCAAATAAAAATCTACAAAACAACTTCGCATCAAATAATGATGATGAAGTATTATTACCAACAGCATTATTGCAAGTAGCCACAGCTGCAGGTGACTACATTACACTTAGGGCTTTAGTTGATCAAGGCTCACAAATTACGTTGATAACGGAGAATGCAGCTCAAAGATTGGGCATAAAGCGTCAACAGCTGAGTGCAAACATAAGCGGCATCGGTACTTTATCCAACAGGAGTAAAGGAAAGGTCCGTCTATCCTGCAAGTCCTTACATAACGACTTCCAGTTTACAACGGAAGCGTTAATCATGACACGGGTAGTAAACAGTCTGCCTAACGTTACATTTGCAAAGAAACCTTGGGCTCATGTGACTGACATCACACTAGCCGACCCAGAGTATAACTCATCTAGGCCCATTGACATACTTCTGGATGCACACGTATTTTCCGAAATACTCATGAATGGCTTAGTCAAAGGGGAGGTTAATGAACCCATGGCTCAACAAACACGGTTGGGGTGGATATTGTCAGGCAATGTCACCAAAACATTTAATTGCAACGTCGTAGTTAATGAAGTTAACGCCTTGTCGAAATACTGGGAAGTGGAAGACATCAATGGAGATGCATGCAATTCTATGACGTCAGAGGAACGATATTGTGAGGAGTTCTACACTGCAACAACCAAGCGACTAGGTGATGGCAGATATGCAGTTCGTTTGCCAATGAAGCCTAATTTTAATCAGCTGCTGGGCAAGTCAAAGCCACGAGCTGTAGCACAGTTTATCCAATTAGAAAGGAGATTAGGCAGGGATGACAAACTATCAGATATGTACACCAAATTTATGCAAGAGTACCTGGAAATGGGACATATGAAAGAGAGCAAACCTGACTGCAACACGGCATGCTACTTACCTCATCATGGAGTCCTAAAACAGGACTCAGTAACATCAAAATTGAGGGTGGTTTTTAACGCCTCCCAGAAAACTGACACAGGTTACAGCCTGAATGACTTGATGGAGTGTGGCCCTAAGCTTCATCAAGATCTATTGACATTATTATTGGGATGGAGACTATACAAGTACGTCTTTACTGCAGATTGTGAGAAGATGTACCGCATGATCCTTGTCAAGGAAGAAGACCAACACTTGCAAAAGATCCTGTGGAGGGAATCCAACCAAGGTCCTTTAAAGGAGTTCCAGTTGTGCACAGTGACGTATGGCACCAAGGCAGCACCATTTCTAGCTCTTCGAACGCTGAAACAGCTTGCAGACGATGATGCACAGAAATATCCGTTGGCAGCGGATGTCATTACTAACGAGATGTACGTCGATGACGTCCTAAGTGGCAGCAACTCCATCGAACGAGCACAAGAAATTCAAAAACAACTCATTGACATGCTGAGTGGAGCTGGCCTTACACTACGGAAGTGGTCAAGCAACGACCAGACCTTGATTGAAAGCTTATCTTCTTCAGATCTTAACCAAACGACAATGCATTTTACAAACGATGGAATGACAAAAGCCCTGGGGATCCAGTGGAATCCTACAACTGACACATTTTCGTTTACAAACAAAATAAAATTCGACAGTAACAACCAGTTGACAAGAAGAAGACTGCTATCGGAAATCTCGAAAATTTTCGACCCACTGGGCTGGCTGACACCTTTGACAGTAAAAGCAAAACTGCTGTTTCAAAGCGTCTGGCTATCGGGATGCGAGTGGGATGAAACCTTACCTGACAGCGTGCAAGAAGAATGGAAGCAGTTTACTAGCGATTTACACAACATAACCGAATACCAAATACCAAGGTGGCTGGGAAATATTACGAAACCATTCCAAGTACATGGGTTCTGCGATGCGTCCGAAAAGGCCTACGCATGCGTTATATACCTGCTGACAACAAATGACAAAAACGAGCCTGTGACTAGAATTATCGCTGCAAAATCGAGGTTATCGCCAATCAACAAAAAATTGACGCTACCGCGACTCGAATTATGTGGAGCGCTACTACTTTCACGACTCATGAAAAAGGTCCTGACAGCTTTAAAATGGGACAATGTCCACAAAAATACATACGCTTGGACGGACTCTATGATTGTATTAGGCTGGCTGCATGGGGACGTCTCAAAATGGAAGTCGTTCGTCAGCAACAGAGTACAGCAAGTGCATGACGTCATTCCAAAACAACACTGGAGTTATGTCAAGTCCGAGGAAAATGCTGCAGATTGTGCATCACGTGGAATCAGTTGTTCCCAACTATTGCAACATTCTTTGTGGTGGAAAGGTCCCTACTGGATGAAAAATTACAGTGAAGATACTTTTGACAAAATTACAATTACACCGACAACATGCGAATCAAAACAAAAACAAATGCAAACGTGTGTTGTGAAATGTGAACCGTCTTCAATAGTAATAGAGTTACTAGACAGACACAGCGATTTGACTCGTATTACAAGGGTCATTGCCTGGATGCAACGTTTCAAAAACAGCTGTTCGAACACCGACACTCATCGTACTACTACTTATTTGACATCTACAGAACTACAAAGCGCTGAAAACCTGATAATGAAACATATCCAATTGCACGCCTTCAATGACGAGATTATGAGATTGAAGGAAAACAGAGGTTTGAGCACAAAAAGTAACCTTTTGAGTTTAAATCCATTCCTTGACAAACATGACATTCTACGAGTAGGTGGAAGGTTACGTAACTCAAACTTACCCGAAGACACTAAACATCCAATTCTACTACCACATGACAACAAACTGACAGAGTTATTAATTTGGCAAGCTCACAGAAGAACATTACACGGAGGTCCTAAGTTAACCTTGACACATCTACGACAAAGAGTTTGGATCGTAGGAGGACATCGCGCCGTGAAAAAGGTCTTACACAAATGTGTTACATGTCGCCGATTTAATGCTAAACAAACAAACCAGATCATGGCTGACCTACCAGAGCCGAGAGTGACAGTATCTCGCCCGTTTACACACACAGGTGTCGATTTTACTGGACACATTGAAATCAAGGCAAGTAAAGGCCGAGGCGTCAGAACATTGCTGGCGTACGTTGCAGTATTTGTTTGTCTAGCAACAAAGGCCATTCATCTAGAACTGGTATCAGAGCTATCTAGTACAGCATTTCTATCGGCTTTCAAGCGCTTCTGCGCACGTCGAGGTACGCCACGGGACATGTACAGTGACAACGGCACGAATTTTGTGGGTGCAAATCGAATCCTACTACAACAATACAAATGCATTGTAGAAACGATTGACAACTTCTTCTTGGGAAAAATATCAGAGATGGGAATTCAATGGCACTTCAATGCCCCGGTCTGGCCAAGCGCAGGCGGACTGTGGGAAGCCGCTGTGAAGAGCATGAAGTATCATCTCAAACGGGTCATTGGTGACCAACGTCTGACATACGAAGAATTTACCACTCTGCTATGTCAGATAGAAGCTTGCTTAAACTCACGGCCACTATGCACCGTTTCAGAGAACGCCGAAGAGATAAACTGTTTAACTCCAGGACATTTCTTAACCGGCACATCACTCATGACAATTCCTGAACCCGACATGGACAAGACTTACCGCTTAAACACGAGATGGCAAATTGTACAACAACTTAGCAAGGATTTCTGGAAGAAGTGGTCGCAAGAGTACCTCCAACAACTACAAGCAAGACTAAAGTGGAAACGACAGACAGCTGACATAAAGAAAAATGACATTGTATGCATTAAAGATGAAAGGCTCCCTGTAGGAAAATGGGCACTGGGTCGTGTTGCGGATTTACACCCTGGAAAGGACGGCCACACTAGAGTTGTGACATTACAAACTGCAAAAGGCGAAACTAAACGACCGATTACAAAACTGGTACCACTAGTGGAGGCTGAGAAACAAAACAACCCTGACACTGACAAACTACCCAAAAACAGGCGAAATCGTGCTAAAAGGCTTAGCTGGCACAGCTTGGTATGTTATATGCTAATGGTAGTTATGACATTGATAACACCTACTGTCCAGCAAGATATGAAACTCACACAATTGACAAAAAATCAAACACTTTACTTTGACAAGGTTGCAGACCTACAAGAAATTAGAGATGAATGGAAACTGGTATTCTATTATAATATGACAAATTATTGGCGCAATGTGGACACTTTGCAAGTATTCGTATCTCATATAAAGCAAGCTCGTTGCGAAGAGTGGATGATGCAATTTCATGTTCTGGTTAACCAACTTAAACAAAGCACGAGTGAACTAAATTATTACAACGAACTACTGAGGTCTCAGCGGATAATTCAACACAGGTTCAAAAGAGGATTAATCGACGGAGTAGGATATGTTGCAAATTCGTTATTTGGAGTGTTAGATCAACATTTTGCAGAACAATATGAACAGGATATCGACACAATCCAACATAATGAAAATCACCTATTTCAATTGCTTAAAAATCAGACAAGTGTTCTGGAAACCGAGAACAACATTGTACAGCGTAACGAGGCAACAATGGTGAAGCAGTTCACTTTAATCAACGATCACCTCACGTCCCTAGAGAACAAGACGCTCAAAGATAAACTTGATAGTTCACATGCATTCTACATCATTACATCGGCCATAGCTGCAGAAAGAATGGCCCAAAACTTAAAAGATATTCAAGAATCACTCATCAACACCCTGACAAACATGTACCAAGGACATATGGACGTACATCTATTATCACCAACCCAAATGCAAAGCGAACTAGATAGAGTAGCTCGACTACTACCTCGCGATTCTACACTACCTGAAGTTCGTAATGACATAAGAGACATCTACAGGCTGTTCAGAATACATGCGCGCATAACACAGCACTACCTGTTGATGGAAATAAAAGTGCCGATCTTGAGTGATGCCCTATACGAACTTAACAGACTTATCAGCATTCCTCAACGTATTGACATAAATCGGGTAATGTATGTCATTCCCAACTCTGCATTAATAGCGTTTAACGCCAACCAATATTCATTTATACCCCTAGAACAGTATGACATTAATGAATGCCAAAAATTACATGACCAATCGCTACTGTGCAAACTAAATCACCCTATATACCACACCGGTGATCGTCACAAATCTATTTGCGATGTACAGCTGATTCGAGACAACGAAGAACACAGCGCTTATTGCCATACGGAAATAAAAATATGCACCGACAAATGGGTCAAATTACATAAACAAAACACCTGGTTCTATTATTGTTGTGACACGTGCGAAGTACAATTAGTGTGCGGCACTCAAATGACATCTGAGACGTTACGTCACTCGGGTCTGATAACGCTGAAACAAGGATGCAACTTGCAAGGCGACTCATTCACACTGCACGCATATATGGAACATACAAGTGACATTTTAGTCAATGAACCATATGCCATGATCGTGCCCACAATCTCTCCAATCAACAATATAATTAATACCTCGATTCGTAACTCATCATTGCATATTGAAACGCACGAAGAGACGTTCAAGAAAATTGACACGCAACTACGCTCTATAGAAGAACAGTCTAAGCTAGACTCCTTATCCTCTCACGACGTTCATCACTACATTGCAATCTATGTGGTTGTTGCGATTAGCATTGCACTGTTTGTAACATCGCTTTACTTTTGGCGAAAGATGGCCACCCAAAGACAGGGGGAGGGTCCGCAAGACGCAAGAAGCAGACGGGAAGAAGATCAGGACGTCGAGGACAAGATCGACAAACGGGACTCAAAAGTGAATAAAGTGTCGTGTGCTAACCCTACCACAAGTGAAGTGAAATTTGACACTGAAAAACATAGTGAAGTGTGCTAATTTATTAATTTGGTGACATTCTATTTATAGACTTTAGATATATTTCTTCATAGTAGTCGTATATCAATCATATTTACATTAGAGTCTTGCATCTTTACATTATCTTTAATATTCCTATTTTATTATTTTACATTTTTTGGGATTGTTTTATTTAGTTATTCTCTTTTTGTGTTGCGGCAATATGTACGGTGCACGTACATGGGTTTTAAAATATATTTATTATTACAATAGATACGTTAGCAAGTAGGCTCGCGTATTTGCTCTTTGGACGCAACCTACATTTGGCAGTGCATTGACACTGACATATTGCATTGTTTTATGCATTTTCTGTATATTACATTTTAGTGTTCAATTAGACGTGGTTTGAGTCGGACAACTTGCATTTTTATTTAGATTCATCCCGTTGAGCATTCACTGACATTTTCTGCATTTAAGTTTAAGTTTGACATTTACATCTGCATTGACATTACTTATGTTAGGGAAGCACCCTACATAAGTGTTTATTTATACTTTTGCTTATTTGTATAAACAAACTTTGGATAAATGTTAAAAACTGGTATTTTAAATAAGCCATCAGATAAACCTAATGGCTCCATTATCAAACATCAGATAACTTTAAAACAGCACGAACATCATGAACCGTAGTCTCAAATCGATTAGTAATTAGCAAATCAATATAGTTCAATAACCAACTGATGATTGGGCATCAAATGAGATCTTATCCCTAGACAAAAGTCTAGATAACTAAATAGCTAAGTAAGTTAGTAGTTCGTGCTTAAATTGTTTAGTTACAACTAGCTGCCTTCGACTTTTGTCAGCGAGAAATTATTATAAAAAAAAATATCACTTCTCTATTGGGTTTTCACTTTTTTTACAAGGGTTCGGTTCTAAGCACTGCATGAAATCAACATCGCCTCAACTCAAGCAGTTTGGGATCATCATTCCCCTGCCCTTATCCCAATTAATTTGGAGTCAGCATAGCATGTTTACGTCTTCCATACCTCTTCATTGATATGACGACTCGAATGGCGTAGTGGTAGTGACGCTGCCTTACGTTCTTAGGGTCCTGGGTTCGAATCTCGGTAGGAGCAAATGTTTGTGTGATGAGCATGGATATTTTGTTTCCGAGTCATAGATGTGTATATGTATAATAAGTACGTATTTACAAACAAAAAAGTATATACGTAGTGTATCAACTATCTAGTGTCCACGACACAAGCTTTGCTTAGTGTGGTACTAGTTGGCGCTGTGTGTTAATGTCCAACGATATTTATTTATTTATTTATTTATTACTCGTCATCTCATCAGACTCCTCCTTTCTTGCCCTATCACCCCTCACACAGTCAATTCATCGTTTCTCTGTTCTTCCTCTACTCTTTTACCCATCCACGTTCATATTCAAAACTCTCCTATACGGCCTTTTCCTCATCGATTATTTTTTCCTCATAGTTGAGCAGTTAGAAACAACTGGAAGTCATGGGCCTTTCCCCAGCAGTGGGATGACGCATCCTGACAATATCAGTATGAGTTTAGCAGTTCGAGATTATTACTTTTTTAAACTCTATACTGCAATGTCCACTAACAAGCACCGCTGACCGCAATTTTATTCCATCTGGCAAAGGATTCGATTTAGCTAGTAAATAAAGAAGTGATGCCGATTCGTTGCAGTGCTTCCAAGGCAAGTGTGCTTTGACCTTTATTTGGAACAAGCTAAACTTGCATTACCAAACTTGTAATTGAATTTGTTTGCTATAATTCAATTATCGGGTATTAATTATGTCAATAGGGATGTCTGCGCAAATATAGTCAAAGGGAAACAAGCAATCAGATCAGAATCAATCAATTTGTTCGTCTTATATTTAGCTCCAGTTTTAATCATTGGAGGCTCTGAAAAAATATATTCGAATTTTTGAAAGTAAATGTAGGTATTTTAGTGATATTACAATGTAGGAAAAACTTTACCTAACCCTGTTATGTTTGATGGATTAAATCCTAAAATATGTAGGATGGTCTAAACGGCGCAGACTTTCAGTAATATTTTTTTATTTAGCTTAATGTTTATAAATCTAGAAACAAGCCCTGTTTCTAGTTCAGCATTTAAATAATAAAAAAATATTGGCACAAGTAAATATAACGTGTGATTATTACCATGTATAGGTATATTTGTAATTAACAAAAACATCGTGTTTTTTTAATAAACCTTGATGCAAGTAAAAATATACGTAGGGGTAGCAGTATCGGCTGGTAGAGTTCTCACGAATGCCGCAGGAATCAATTTGCGAAGGAGGTTTCCGTAACAACGAATTTGTTGTATAGCAGTGTGACTTACCATGTTGTTCTGAATACAGTTCCGAGAAATCAAGAATATTATGTTTCTTTTGTATGTAAAACACATATAAACAAATCCCGCTACATTTAGATATTTCTGTTTACTTATGAATAGTTTTCCTTATTTATTTACCCTTCAATCATGTCATTGACTACTTATTATATCGGTTTTATTCGGTATTATATTGGATATTTATTTCATTCTTTGAATTCGAACCCGCGTCTACGAATTTTGATTAGTTTTGGCAACATTTTTTAGGGCAGCAAATAAAATCGGCATTTCCACTGACGATCATGAAAAAGTTCTATATAAAACTAAAGCTCTTTTTCCAATCACGAAGACGATTCCATTGTTTTCACGTTTTCTCCAAAGTATTTTAGTGGCAATCTAAAAAGCGATTCTTTGGCGTTCAGTTAAATTACATTCTGAATCCTGAAATCGGGCTTATCTCTCGGCGATAAAGTCCGAAGGGCATTTTAAAGTCGAAAGAAAGATGTGAAGATTGGGTTGGCTTCCTTGGTCGGTGTGAAATACTGAGCATGCGATATTGTTTCAGCAATGAAGGCTGCTATCTTGATCCAGCAGTGGTACCGGCGCTACCTGGCTCGGATGGAAGTGCGTCGGCGCTACACCTGGACGATATTCCAGAACATCGAATACGCAGGAGAACAAGACCAAGTTAAGGTAAGCCGTGTTTGTAATGGCGTTGTTCTGTACGACATTTAGACGAAACAAGAATTTGTGTCGGCTACTACAACTAAAATACCCGGCCTGAAATAATTGAATTCGGGGTTTACAAGATAAAATCGAGTCATCTTATTGTTGAAGTCAGTTAAAATGTATGTATGCCTGTGTTACTCTGGCTATAATAACGAATCGATTGCCACCTTATTCGTTAAAATCGGATGAAGAGTATAGGCGCTTCGGAGGAACATGCGTAAATACAAACACATACATACATAGACTGCTAAAATCATAACCCATCCTTTTGGTATTGCCGTAGTTGGGTAAACAGTTGGGATCACGCGTCAATTACCCAGTATTCATATTGTTAAAAACAAATGTAATATGGAACTGTCATGTGGTCCCAAAATCATACTGAAAAACAACGCACGGATGAATTGCAAACTATGAATTCATTTTTGTATTCAGAGCAGTGGGAAATCCCTTCTGAGACACAAATAGATTACTTATCCTTTCCTGAGAGGGTTCTCACAGTCATGGTTCTTTGATTCTACATAATATAAATCTCTACGAATAAAATATTATGAAATGACTCATACATTCCTCCTACTATGTAGTGGATCTTGACGTTATGGCGAAGATTGTTTTGAAATCTACACATTGAATAAATTGTATACCAAACCAACCTAGCTATTAATAGCAACCTAGATATTTTAGCAGTCTATGTATGAATGTGTTTGTATTTACGCATGTTCCTCCGAAGCGCCTATTATACTCTTCATCCGATTTTAACGAATAAGGTGGCAATCGATTCTTTATTATAGCCAGAGTAACATAGGCATACATACATTTTAACTGACTTCAACAATGAGATGACTCGATTTTACCTTGTAAACCCCGAATTCAATTATTTCAGTAGCCGGGTATTTTAGTTGTAGTATCCGACACAAATTCTTGTTTCGAAAATAGAAAATATTATAAGGGTTAACCCTTGTAATATTTTCTTTGGCAGATGTTAACATTGATGTGATTGTGCAACCTTGAATGCAAAATCTTTTCATAAAACTTTCAAATCTTTAAATCCTCCTGGGGTTGAAGTTGTACCAAAGTCCCGATTGGCTGCAGTAATAAAAACTGAGAGATACTTTGTTTAAATTGGAATTGATCAATTAATCAAAATATTTTATTTCAAACTAGCTGACCCACGCAACTTCGTCTGCGTCAAAAGTACTACCTACCTACTACTACCTACCTACTACTACCTACCTACTACTACCTACCTACTACTACCTACCTACTACTACCTACCTACTACTACCTACCTACTACTACCTACCTACTTCTACCTACCTACTACTACCTACCTACTACTACCTACCTACTACTACCTACCTACTACTACCTACCTACTACTACCTACCTACTACTACCTACCTACTACTACTTACCTACTACTACCTACCTACTACTACCTACCTACCTACTACTACCTACCTACTACTACCTACCTACTACTTTTTACCGTTTAAACCTACCCTGAACTACGACAAACATTTTAAAACCAAAATCAGCTCAATCGGCCCAGCCGTTCTCGAGTTTTAATCAGACTAACGAACAACAATTCATTTTTATTTATATAGATACATACTTATGAAGCGTCGAAAAAATTGCACGGTTCGGGGTCGTTGTTACCTAAGCAGAAGAACCGGCAAGAAACTCCACGATGAGACATAAAACGATAAGTAGGATTAATTTAAAGTATTGTCATTTCAAAGAGAACTTTAACAGTACCTACTTTGGAAGTTTATTCAACAGAACTTAGCGTGCAAGAATTTATTTGTAATGGGAGCACAACATTTATTACTTTTTAACAATTCCCGGGAGTGTAACTAGTTCTATTTCGTAATTGGTTGCAAAAAACTTTCATTTATCATGGTTTTAATGGTATTAAACAGTAATTAAATTATCAGAGCATATTTTTTCCAATGTATTAAGCTATTGAATTACAAATAGGGGCTTACTTATATTTCACAATACATACCTTTGGAAAAGTACAAAATATTTTCTACAATAAATACTCCTTGTTAGTAAGGTTTTTTAATTAATAAAGTAGGAAATTATCTTCTTACAGTAAGACGAAACGTGACTTATTGTGATAGTCTAGTCTACAGAACGTTCCTGCCTGCTGTTCGCAACAGCCGAACCGGGTACATAATTACTAATCTAGGTAGCACCAGCATCATGAGCAGGCGCCCGACTCCTTCATTTACTAACAATACTAGAACCATTCCGAACAACTGAATTACAGCTTGTCTTAAATTGTTCTGACTGCAAACTGTTTACCCTGAACATGATGTCTGAAGATATTAAAATTAAGTGGATCCACACTATATCGGAAAGCTCCGCAAGATAACGGATGCTTTACCGTTATCCTTGATTTATAATTAAATAGATAAAGGAATAAATTACACTTTGAGGCGATTAACGTTGCCGTTTCATTTGAATTTATCGTTGTGGGTCCTACAAGTTTGGAAAATGTTAATTGAGTGAATGTTGTTCTTTTCATTCTAATATACAGGGTTTCCACCCTGTATATTAAAAACCTCCACATAGAAATTTTACATCGGTTATAAATCAAAATTGCGTCATTTGGGATGAGGCAGAATCTCATTAGTGATGCTGATTTGGGATGAAATGTGGAGCAAAACTTTAGGACGAACGAAGAATAAACCGTTCAGAATAATGTAGTGAATACGTGGAAACGGTTTTAGTGTTGGTGTCTATTCCACCCTGTTTACAGGGTATAAACCACCTCATCACGAAGCCATCAACCAAGCATTCTGTACATCAAACTCTGTGTAAGTTTACGCAAAAATGATTGCTGAGAAACGATTTTTGTTGTGTGGTGAAGAATCATATGTTGTGGTAAATCTCAATGTAACACTCTCAAACAATCGTGCTGATGGGTGGATTGAATAGTATGGGGGTCGTAAAAACTCACAATAAAAACTTGTATTTAAAAAAAACGTAACTAGAAGTCATGGTGTACCTAGACCAAAAAAAATATCGCAATGACGAGGAGAACAAGTGCCTTTCGGCTTCGTTAAGAGGTGTTTTACATCCCTTATGTCGTTAAAACAACATGGATAATCTTCACTTAACAAAATACTTAGCCATGAAAATTGCACCGAACGAGATTATATTCCCTACACATAAATTTATCGCCGATGTCATATAAAATTAAGTCTGAGACGAAGCAATCTAGCCCGAGGCGAAGAGGCGTCGGTTCCATTGAGTCGATGTGCTCACTGAACATTTCTGTGCGATCATTCGGTTTCAGTGAACAAAGCCACGCACGGACAAACCCCATTACCATATTATTATATTTTGTCGCTTTCCTCCCTATTTTTATTTTACCACTATTGGCTTGTGAAATAATTTGAGCAATTTCACACAGAATTTGGCGCATTTAAGGGGGGACATGGTGTAGATAACTGGCAAAAGGGGCACCCGTATTATGTTGAAAACAATTTTAAGCTGCATTTGGAAATTGAATAAAGTACGGGTGGCAGCGAGTAATCAGTTAAAGGACGGGGTTAAGTACTTAACCTGCTTAAGCCGTTAAGCCTGACTTTGTTCCATAACCTCAATTTTCAATATATATGACGTAATTATTTAAATTTTATGGGTGTTCTAGCTAAGGATAAAATTATTCCATCGGAGCTAATAGACTAATAGTCTAACGTGAAGGTTGTACATATCATGAGATAGTAGCTCGGTTGGGTGCGTCGGACGATGCATCGGCGGCACCCACGTGATCATGAACTATTCACGCGAGTGCACAATAATGTACGCATAGCCATTGAATAAACACCCTAGCGGTTCATATAGGTGAACATTTTTATACAACCTTCTTTCGTAGTGTTTTCAAATGTTTCGTTGAATTCTCTTCAACAATGAAATCTATTTCCTATTTGGAATCAAAACATTGTAAATAGTTAGTTACTACTAGTCCCATACATCAAAAGGCAAAAAAGTAGGGACAAACCACAATCTTGGTAGATTAATTGCTGAATCTCTAAACTAGTTGGATTTCCTTCAATTAATTTTTAGTTTTCCAACTTGCCAGTTACCAGAAAAAGATGATATATTTTAAGGGAGCTTTAGTTTTTCAGTACTTTAATCCAAAGACCTACTCCGAGCAGCTTTTTTAGAAGCTCACTTTAATGACGTACGACCTGCAATTCATTACCGATGTGATCAACGACGTCGTGTTTTAATGACTGCACTATAGTCGTGACTTTGATGTCTATGGGTATGGGTGAAGCCAGGCATTAAAGTAAATGACGTAGCATGTTGCAGGTCATGTCACAGTTAGCTTGCGGTCTCATGTAAGTAATGCACACAAGTAAGAACCTACATTCATTTGTTAAATTACGTTTAGAAGCGCTTAATTTACTTTGCACGTCTGCGTGCAGTGGGACCGCTTTTCCGGGCTACTTGTACAAATAGTCTAAACTTTGTTTGGTTAGGAGGTTAGAGAATGTTTACTCCGTATGTAAGCTTTCACATTTATTTAATTAAATTGGGATGTGGACGCAATTCCGAATACGAACGGAAAATCCTTGCGGTGTCGGGTAACTTGCGGACAAAACCCAAATGCGAGCCGCAATTTGAAATATGTGGGTGGAAGGTGCCTAGTACCTATATTGTATGGAATCTAATTATAGTTCAAAATTGCGGTTTACACAGGAACATTGGGAGCTTCGTAATTATATTAGACAACAACAATATCGCTGAAAAGGCAAAGTACATTAATATTTTCCATTGATACAATAATCATATAAAAGTGAAAAACACATGTGAACATCCATTACGCATTGACATTTGATAAAGTAGGACCCAGACAACCTCCAAAGTCTAAAGGGACTTCCAGGGTTACGTTTATATTTCGTTGTAATTTAATTGTGTTAAAACATTTTTTATTTAAATGTTATTTATTCCCGGGTCGTCCCTTTACAATGTTGTTAATTAATTAAATGTATATGTACGCTATATGTCATGTGTGGGTGTTGCGCATTTACTTGATACATTTTGTTCCAGCTATACAACTTCTTCAACGCCTTACTGAGTCATATGAAGGATACCAGTGGGCGCCCCTCCTCCGAGCGAACCTCGAGGACTGCTTCCGTTCGTAAGTCTCTTTACCTTGGCATTTTCACGAGCTGAGTCGATTATATCGTAATGATGACTCGCGTCAACTCGCGTGTACTCGCGGCCCGCTTTCCAGGGGTTGTAAGTACGTTACAGTAATTACGCTGCTTATACATAAACGCGCTTAGTAGCATAATAAACATTTATGATGTAACAGCAACGCAAATAATATTAGGTAAGTTGGTTTTGAGTTGGAATATCGCTGAGGTTTCAAACATTTCGGCTAATGAAGACACTTGAGCCGCGAGTTTCCGTGGGCAGCAGATATAACAAATAAAGTTATAACACACTGCGAGCGACACGGTTATCATATACACGCTAGTTTCAAACTTTTTGAAACATCGGAAACTTTTTGCTGACCAACTTACTAACAATCTGATATTTTGTTGTTGAAAGTCTTTTATTATTTCATATTGTTTGAAACTCCACACGTTATCAAAAGCACTTTGGAAACAAACGATTTTGTGATGACTATCTGCGATTTCTCCGGTGTCTCTAGTTTGTTAAATTGATAAAATAAATCTGTTGGACTTTGCAGAAAATACATTACATACCTATATATGAAGTTTATTCTAATAAAAGTATAGCAAGGAAACTCATCTAAAATCACTCGCATGGTCTGTGGTTGTTTTTTAAACACATTCTTGTTCCGCGTCGAGGTAATTTCATTAAGCGGAACGTATGGCGCGTCCGTTTTTCCATTCCTTGCGTTCCCGTTTTGTTTTTCCTTGTTCAACGGGTTTGGAGCACGCAATGTTGCGGTGTCTTAACACATGTCGCGAGCAACATAACTCAGCTAACTGCAGTGACCTCTGCCACCGATGCAAAACAAAACTAGGTCTCGGCTATTCTCGGAGCGCTCTGACATAAAATCTCTGTGATCTCGTGATTAATTGATTGGTTAAGTCAAAACAAGATATTCCCGGCAATATCCATTCGATTTAAAGAAAACCTCAATTGAATCTTTTAGCGAATACTTCAGTGTTATATAGAAATCGAGTAAAACTTCGTTTTCTTAAAGGCAATCTACTTGCCGCCCTCACAAAAGCAGACGAATTGCGGTGTGTAGCCGCGAGTTGACTCGAAATATGGAGCTTGCTCACGTATTGTGTGCACGAAAGCACTTGCACCGACGCATTCAATGTAAGCAATCTTGAACTGCGAACCTGAAGCTAATATGTGCATTAGAATGCATTCCATACAATACCTACATACATAGACTTTGCTTTCTGAATAAAAACTGTGTTCGAAATGCAAACTGCAAATACTCGTTATGTTTATTCACGTTTCATGGCTTCAGCTACTACTGAATATTAGCTTTCATGTTTAGCCAAATGAGAAATACCAATATCTAGGGTGATGCTCCCGACTACACAGTAATACATTGTTAAAAATAACTCAGTCGCTGTAGTATATTGTGCACTGTACGCAAATGCTTTCACAAAATTGGAGTCGTGTTTGTAATATTTAATAACTTTGTAAGCCTGCTCAGTGAGCGGCTTACGAAAATAAAATAATAAGATGGATCTTTGTATAACAATAAGAGGGTAAGAGGCTAAAATTATTTTGGTAAAGAAAATTCTTCATCTCAATTTTGTAGTGGAGCAAGTATTTTCCGAGGAGTCGGACGAGGGTGGGGGCGTGGATGAGACAGCTCCCCCGAAACCTTCCCGCGGCCCCGACATCGAGTTCCCGCTGCAGAGGAAGGATATCGACCTACTGATTGAAGCATTTAGGAAGAAGAAGGTAATGTCAGATAGATACGTGCAATATGTCAATCCAAACAACCTGTCTACTAACTGTATTAATAAATTCTGGGACATCAAAAGATTACTTCACATTTCGAAGTAATCAGCAATGATTTCCTTATTTGTGAAGACCTCATCCATCATTATCAAGGACACAGTTACGACCAGTTTAAGGAAAAGTCAGAACATCAAACTGAATTCGGGTGAGATCTCAGTACGAGACGATTCACGATGTTATCGGTTGGTAGGCGAGGCGGCTGTCCTACAATAATCCCTTGCTACCCTTTTACGACAGACGTAAGTAGAGATGGGTTGATTGGACCGATTGGACCGATCCCATTCGTAAACAAGTACGATAGATAGGTACTGCAATTAGGATTGTTGCGAAACAATTTATTTCTGATCAGTTTTCGTAAATAGGGTTAAATGAACGGCTTGCCAGCATTCGATGTCTAACTGATGGCCAACTTAGGGTTTATACCTTGAATGTTTTCGCTATATGGCAGAAACAAATTGTATCTAAAATAGTCCAACAGTTTTGGGAACAAATACATAATGATACCTAGAGATACGAGTGTCTAGGAAACATTTATAAACTTGTTGTTGTCATCAAAATACTATACATTAGAATTTTTCTCACGAATTCATGACTCAAACATGCCAAAGGAAATGTCAATTTGCTGAAGATTCTTATTTTCGCTTTCGTTGCGTCCATGAGACGCCAATCAAAATTTATATTATTTCAAGTAGGTACTTTCGTGCTGTTTTACTCATTCCGTGGCAAACTCCTCATACAGTTAACTAGTGGTCTATTTTATACGAACAACAATAATGCTACAAGATTATGCTGCTGCTCTAGCTTGAAATTTATTGGGAGCGGCCGTTGTTTTAAACATTTGAGAAAAATGGCGGCATTAGCCCCAACATATTGCCATACACAAAACACTTTTGTCCGTACGTATACGTATGTATATTCTTGGTACTTTTTATACTGCTTCACCATATAAAAACCAATTTATTTTCGTAGCACCGCCTTCATCCAAAACACGTCGGGCTGATATTAAAGGAGGCCGCTCAAGTGCTGAAGAGAATGCCCAATATCCACGTGGCGACCACTTCTATCTCCAGCCAGATTACTGTGGTCGGCGACTTGCACGGGAAACTGGACGACTTGCTGGTTATATTTCATAAGGTATGTTCCATTAGACTAAAGTGCACAGCATGTCCTGGTACACACTCTCCCTTAAGCGTTAAACGGTATTTTTGACATTATAATTTAAGAGTCAGGGCTTAACTGCAGATAAAGATATAAGCATACCTAAATAACGCAATTGTAACGATACGTAAGAAAGCGAAGCGTACTATTTTTGACTACTTATGACGTCGTACTAGGTAGTCGTAATAATAATAATTTGTTCTTTAAATATCTAGAATCAAATTTCAAGTCAAGTCAAAATCAAGTTCTTAAGTTGTAACGTTGCTGTTTAATGCCGGAAACACACTTACGTGGCCTGATGTGGCATGGCGCGCCATTAGGATATCGGTTTCAGACATTTAGTATGGTTAGAGACATATTTGTATGTCGTGTCGTGTCGTGGCGCGTTCTGGCGTTTCGCTGATTGGTCACCACCGATTGGCCAGAGTGGTGGTGGGGTTATGGTGCGACACGCCACACCACGTGTGTTTCCAGCTTTAAACAAATTAGCAACAGTGGACTCGTTAGGCATAAAATGCTTAACCCAGTATCTAGGTACAATGTACATATATCTCTGTGGGCTAAACATACGCTGGGATGCAGGGGATACCGACGCACTCCTACGCAGCACAAAAAGTCAAGTGACAATCGCTCGCAAACAATTTCGCATTCACAGGACTGATAGAAGTTTTTCGGTAGTTCATGTCATTCTTGTGCATTTTTGACTTGTAGCCTAAGGCCCCGTTACCACCATGTGGCGACGACAGATAACCGTGTAGTTTTAAGTGTCGTGGCTTGTGTATTTAAATGGAGGTGTTCACTTATAGGAGGACGTGATAACTGTCGTCCATGACTTTCGTCAACTTAAAACCAAAGATAAATTAATCGTCAGGACATAGTAGGAGTAGGGCCTATCTAAATCATCACTGTCCCTTATGTAAAGGTAATGCACCCTTATTCCATGACCTAATTACAGAAACAAATCACGTTAAACAACAACATTGCACGGTTAACCTTGGAATGTTGTTTGAACATTTGGCCATTACTTATCTTACACAGGGTAATTTCCTTGTTTTATGACAACAATCTTGGGTGCTTTATGTCGCCAAAATCAACATCAAAAACTTATAACATTATAACGACTTGAGTCATCAAAAACTTTTGGCTCAAGCCACACAAAGTATGTGCTCGTTAAGTTTGGTCGTATACTACTTAATTTGGTTTTAAACATGGGTTTGGAAACGTATAACTTACTCTATTTCGCTTAATGGCTGAAAAATACCCTGTTATTATGGCGCCAAGGGTTATTGTACTCTTGATAGTCATTACATTGTAGCTTAACGACACAAAAGCCCATAATGCTAGTAAATATTGACCATTCTATGAATGACTTCCACGTACGATATCTATCAATAGGAAATGTACCGGTTTGTGTTGATAGTCAACAAAAACGCAATAGATTCCCAATATTTCACTATTGACAGTATTTGGAAAGCTGTCCTTTCGAGCTCCGATGTTTGATTATACTCGAGATGGTAGAAATAAATTCTACAAAAGTTATTTCCTACACTTCGCCATGTTTTAAGAATGATATTAAGATATAGCAAATAAGATAGCTAGAATCTAGTCTGCCATCCATTTTAGTCATCCATATTTCGTTAATCCATATTGGATTTAGAATGACGTCACTAAACTTGTCATACAAACTAAACATGCGTGCAATTTTTCAGCTAAATCTGAAACCGGTGAGGGGGTCAAATTTAACTTCTAAGATTTTGTTACATAGTTAGCTAGTTAGTAACAAACGAATAAAAGTGTGTAACAAACAAGCCGGTTTCTTTCCATTAAACCGAGGATGTTAGCAAAATATAAATTTAAACCAGGAAAAGGGTCCGGTTCTGAGCGCACCACTTACAGTAATGATTTTAATCGAATGCTTACTTGAACGAACGATGTGAACGCAAAGTCAATTAACCGTAACACGTGGGTGGTTTCAATTTAATATAGGTACCTCGTCCCTCGTGTTGTAAAGATTTTCCTTAGTTTTATTGGTATTGAGGACAGGTATGGTTGGCCTGATTAAGTTTGCAAACTGTTCTTAAACTGTCCCTGTAAAATTAACTGGGTGTACTTGAACTACTGCTTATGCTTATAACCTTTAGTAAATAACTAATCGTCAATCTAGAATAGAATACTATTTCCATGAACTCAATTACTACCAGTTTTCCCAAATGGCGTGGGAACAGAACCAGCTGAGTCACTGGTTTCTTTTTACTCCAGGATCAGCCACAAAGTGTATTTCATGTTTATAGTTTACGACATAAAAAGTTACAAGTTGGGCAACCCTTCTGAAAATGCTGAAAAAAAGCAACGGAGCTCAAGCGGCAACAAAATATGTTTGTTCCTAATTTTTGCTTACGCTGTGGAAAAATTGTACGTGGGGTTGCCACGTCACGTCGGATATTAGTAGGGTTTCCTTCAAGTTCTTTTCGCGGATGGTCATTAGAGGTGTGACGTCAGGAGGGCGACCTGGGCCTCGGTAAACATGGCAGGGAGCGGCGCACGCGTCATCTAATTGGTGGCACCGTGCCGCCGCGCTCCGTGCCACCGCGCCGCGCCGCGGTTTGATTGATAGACCGCCTGTTACGCCGGACGACCTCGTTAATTTGCAGATATTGTTTTCCTATTGTTATTTCCGACTTACAAGCTTATAACCTAATCGTCCACTTAACTATAGTACTATTAACAAAAGTTTTCCTCCCTTCATCTATATTTTTATTATTGGGATTTTCGTGAAATGTTCCAATGAGTTCCATATATTTACTGTCATGTTTAAGCCACCTTTATTTCGGGTATAACAGTTGCCTCATTTTATTATCTAAACTGGAAAAAGTAAAATAAAACCGGGAATATATTTTCATATGAACCTCCACACAATATCCGTCCGACATACAAACAGCTTGGGTCCAGTGGGAATGGTAAGGGTTGCCTAAATTGAGTTTATACAAACAAGCGGTTTGTAAAAACACGAGGGTCGTATCACAACAACCGGTGTTTGTCATAATCCTGGCTAATCGTGTCATAAAAAGCGACTGACAAGTGAGATATGATTCAGGACCTTTTAATGTCAGAGATAACATTTTTTATGTTAGGTGTTGCAAAGTCATAATAATCACCAATTAGGGGAAATGAAATCAGATGAGTGTAGTGACCGTGGCAAAATAAAATAGAGATAAATTGGCTAAAGGATAATGATTATGTAACCGGCTCGTATCGATTAGCAGCCGACGTATTGCGTAAGCGACCTTGCGTGGCGGCCACTGCTGCAGATGTAAGGATTCACAAAATATGTCGGCCTAGTGCTCTCGATTCGTGATCAGTTTAACGCAATTTTCTACCTTTATTGGTTGAACTTTATTAAAATTTTCCCGCCTCGGTAAACTAGTTAGTTGACGGTATAATTTGATAGAATCACAAGGATCGATAAATTTATCAATCCCGCTTATTTCGTTGCCCGAGGGATATTAAAAAGTCAATTTAGCAAATAAAAATTAAATTGTTGATTTATTTTGACAAACATTTCAGCTTTTTAATGTTGGGCCGTTAGATGTGAAAAAGCGTTGAGTATTAAAAATGTATCTTGACGATCGTTAAGTTTGTCCCTTTTGTGTGCAGGCTTTATGTGCTAAAGGTTTTGTGGTTGCCTCCCAAGTGAGTAATGGTCGTTTTTTGAATGCGTTCATTGTAAATACAGTCCTTAATAATTTAAATCTAAGTACCTATTTCTTGCCTGAAACATGCAGAAGATAAATGGACTCATACTTTGTTTTTTTGTTGTTTTTCTTACAAAAAGTCACTTTTTTATCCTGTCAGTAATATAATGCTTTTCATTTTTATTCACAACTGGACCTTAGAAATGACTTATCTTTGAAATGACCGAATTTCAACGTGCCAACATCTAGACTTAGCTAACATGGCAACACGGAATGGGCGTAGCCACAGCTTGGACAATGTGTACAAGAGTGCTTCTCGTATGTCAGCAATATCGCTCATGTTTAGTGCGGACGCCGTCACTTCCAATGTCATGCTGCATATAAAACCCCCTTTAAACTTGACACTTCAACAGAATGGGCTGCCATCTCCTGAGAACCCATACATATTCAACGGCGACTTTGTGGATCGAGGCAAGAAGGGGTTGGAGGTGTTCCTGCTCCTACTGTCTTGCATGCTGGCTTTTCCTGGAGGAGTATTCTTGAACCGCGGCAACCATGAAGATCTCATTATGAATTCTAGGTTAGTCACACAAACGTATGAGCATTGCTCTTTATGTGGAATACTATTACACCGTGTGGTTTTTTATGATAGCTTTTTCTTAGAATAAAGATACTTGATGATCGTTCGTGTGATATGTAACTTTTACGATTTATATGCAAATAACGAAAGATTTGTGGGAAGGTTCAAAAGTACAGTTTGAATAAGTCGTTGTGTCAGGACTGACAGCGTTTTAGAATAATTTGGTTTAATTGTTTTTTCCATAAAAGCCTGATATGTTGGGAATGTTTTAATAACGCATTTACCAAATAATGTTGACACTTTACATTGAAAGTTAATTCAGTCTAGGTGTAATTTGTTAAGTTGAACGTAACAACTCTTTTGGAATGGCGAATCTGCGAACTCCCACGTTTGAGCTTGTTATAAATGTTTCAATGAGACTTTATAGCGCCGAATTTAAATGACATGACGATGTGAAGGAATATTTTGGAAAGAGCTATTATTTAACTTTAACACTTGCCTATTCGTAATGAATATTATTTGTATTTATTCTCTGAAAATACTTCATAGTTTTGATTGAAAAGCAAGGGTTCGTACCAAAATAAATATCAACTGATGTTTGTTAAGAGGTTCAAAGTTAAGAGCGAAATCTGACTTTAAAAGCACTACATGTACTGATAAAGCCTTTTTTAGACAAAATTACATGCACATTGACTAGATAATGCATTTCATTAGAATTGATACATATTATGCTAATTAAACTTTTACCCCTTTATAATACTAATACCTATAGATTAATTTACTTGATTGGCAAAACCCTCCTATAAATGTATATTTGTACGCCAAATGGCAAAACATAGAGACACTTTAATATGTATTTAATGTACCATCTTGCACACTGCTATAACATGTGTTTACAAATAAAGAATATTGATTGATTGATAATGTAAAACTCACCAAATAACACTTTTTTTTTGTTCAGGTACGGTTTTATAAAAGAAGTCCAGCAAAAATATCGGGTAAGTAAAGCAAGCACGTGCCTAGTCCCTCCACAAACATATCCTACCTAAACGGTGAAAATATGAGCTTCATTTTATTATATACGGCTATTGGATACAAATCGGTGATCGTAAATCCGATAAAAGGTGTACCGAACCGAAAACTAATTTGGAGTATCGAAAATCCAGATCAGTTATATTTTATCCTCCTGAAATGGATGTTGAGCTCTGATTCCCTGACAATGGAGACAATGAAAGCCTCTAAATCTACACAATTTGTCAAGGATTGGATATGTTCGACGTTACCATAAAAATACAAAGTAACCCTTTACTTTCAATGATTTCCGATTGCTAAGTAAACATTTCCTATAAAGCGAAAATGTCATCGTCATTCAAGGGGAAGCCAAATAATATTCACGAAAACATATCGTGGAGAAACACTTTAAGCAAAACTCTTAGCTTCCTCGCAACCTTGTATTTCTTCTCACGGAAAAAGATTTTTACAGCATCCGCAGCACAAAGAGTGTCCTGTACACGTTTGTCTTAGAAATCACGTTTAAGAAGATTTATTCCCTTTGTGTCTGAAGTGTACCTCCGCAGTTATCACCAGTCGCCTTTTATCCGAATACAAAGTTATTGTAGTTACACTAGCGACTGAGCTCGGCTTTGTGTACAGTTATTACATCATTTCCTCAAAGGTTATAGCTGATCTAGAATTACCGTTGCCGTTGTTAGTAAAAGCTTTTCTGTCCTCACACTGATATGAGGTATACGATATCTCAAATATGTTTCGTGTCTGGTACAAAGTTTGCTTTTACCTCAATCAAAGCTCTAAACAAATTATAAAAATGTCGAAAGCAGTACCCTATTACATTTTATGAAAAGTTTTTCATATTAGATTTCAAAGACACAGGACCTTGGAATGACACAGTATAAAGAGAATATTCTAGAAACGATCAACAAAATGTAGTATGCATTTTTTATACGCTCAGGGATGTTTAAATAGTTAGCGTGTTGGTTCGCGACTCCGAGCTCTGCAAAGCGTTGGAAAACTTCGGAAAATGTAAAAAAGTTTAACAAACCGGGAAAGCAATGCTGAAGCATTTTTTTAAGCTCACATTTTTTGGCTGCAACAGTCTTTTTCCGTGATGCTTTATATCAACGAATATTTTGCATGTTAGCTATGTTATGTACTGAGTTTCAGAAACTGTATGTTAAAGGGAAAGTTGATGATAGCTCGTGTACCTAATTCACTCCTCCTTTTTAGTCAAAATGTCTTCCAAACATTTATTTTTGTTTCTACCAGCACAACGCAGAGCGGTTACTGAAGCTGATCGAAGGAGTGTACCGCTGGCTCCCTCTGGGCACCATCATCAACAACCGAGTGTTTGTGGTCCACGGCGGCATATCGGACACAACAGATCTCGACATGATACGGAGTCTCGAACGAGATAAGGTATGGCTTAGGTTGACTTAAGTGTTCTTAGAGCTTATTAAGCAATGGGCTATCCTAATGTTCATTACTACAAAACGTTTTTGTTGTTAATGAATTGAGTGCTTAACACAGTAGTAAGATAGCATAAGTTAAAGCCTAGTGGCGTGAAAGTCGGACCACCAAGTCATAGGTTTCGAGTTAAAAGGTAAAGCTAAGGCATGTCCCCATGGGCGGCATAAAAACTCTGACATCGGGATAGGCAATAATCACACGAAAATGAAGAAGATAAATAATCCAAGATCTATGTTAAACTTTCACGATCAGAACACATTATAAAACTTAAGAAGACGGGTATTTCAGGATTAAATTAAAGGTAAATTCGCGATAAATACCCGTCTTCTTAAGTTTTATAATCCAAGATCTACTCTGAAAACTAGTTCCTCAAAATATTGCACGTATTTTGACGAACTAGTTCACTTAAGTCTTGAAATCACTTGGAATAAAACTTTTAAAGTGGACCGTCACTACACAAAACTTTGCCTTTCCGAAACTTTTTTTCGAAGTTTGTAAACTAGCAATAAACAAATCGTGAATGTTTGTTATTTGTTTTCAGTACGTGTCTCTACTGCGGCCTCCAGTGACCGAGGGATCGGCTGCGGGTGGCGAAGCTATAGACAAAGTAGAGTGGAAACAGGTTAGTCGTTATAAGCAATCAATCATTCATGATTCAATCTAAAGGTTATCGATCGTTTCATTGCCGGCTTCTTGGCATCACGAGTTTTTATCTACCGACGAAGACGCGTCAAGTCGTTGCCAATTTCTTTGATCTATGAATGTGATGAATGAAGCAGCAAGCAGAATTTTTGAATGCCTAATATACATGATCATTACCATATTCAATGCGATCAATACGTTTTCATAAACAATGTTCTATTCAGAAGCAATTTCTGTAGAATGGATTGTTAAGGCTAATCCGTGCACCTGGCTCGAGGACGGCCTGAACATTTTACAGCTGAATACGTCGCGGACTGATCCAATATTCAGCAACTAATCAAAACTTTTGCTTTCAACTATCTTTAGAACGTCGACCACGTTCTGTTCGGGATTATGAGTTATTGTTACGTATGTACCTACTTCGTGCTGTTAATTATGAACGGTAAGGCTGAACGTTCTCCATTTAAAATGTACAATGTTTGGTAGAAATAGCTCACCGCTTTCAAGCCTGAAAGAGCGGTACCTACTCATCAAATTAGAAATGGTTTCGTTTCATATTTAGCGAGGGAAAGGGCGAAGGTCTTTCTTTCACGTGTTAAACAGTACGGAATGAGTTTCCATTCATGATTAATTTTTCGTATAATTAATCTTTTATAAGTAAATAAAATTTCGTGGCTGAATGTGTAATTTCCCCTACTTACACGTTCGAACTTTTGTTTGTACTTTCCTTTCTTGGAAGTCGTAATTATGAATCAGTCGAAGTCAATTCGTTTCGTGTTATTGCATGTCATGTTGTTGTTGTATTTCTCGGAAATGTTATTTTCTACCTACTCATGTTCATTTCATATAGGGGAAGTGTAATTGAGGAATTAATAAAACAAAAGATGAATGTGAAGGTCTTCCCCTCATGCATTTTTTGCGCTGATACATCATCGATGCTTTTGTGAAAAATTTTACTGACTTTCAAATGTAAGGAAGGTATATGGTACTTTCCTTACATTTGAAAGTCAGTAAAATTTTCTTATCTAACATGTTCTCCAACATGATAACTCTGACATATCAGTATATCACAATCATTTGTGTTCGAAAATTAATTGTAGATCATTCAATGCAAGAGCTATCTCAAAAATGTCCATTGTTCATCGAATGAGCACGTTTTGGCAAATCAATTGGATCAGTTCCGCCAGAAAATGTAACATTTGTTAGTGTCCAAAGTGCGAAATGTTTGAAAGATGCGCTGAACAATCTGCATATTATCATTCTACTAGTGAAGTCTATTATTGGCGGTTGCTTGCGTGTTACTAACCTTATGTTTACATCAATTTTAGCAATCCTTTCATCAAAACTTGGCGGAAGTGTTTTACTGTGTGGTGGTTTTTTTTCGCATAGCCACGTAACGTTGTAAAATATTCTAGCAGGATTATTCATGCACAACACATGTATTAGGGTTATTAAGATTGTAGCAGTAAAACGGCTTAATTCTGGCTTTGCCGGTCCACCACACCGTTAAATTAAACATAAATAAAACATGATATTACATATTCTGGTCTTTAATCCGAGGTTTTGCCGGGTTCTATTCAGACGCTGCGCAGTTAAATACATATATCGTCCTTTTTATAAGGGTTAATTTTTGCTTTTATCGTCCGCCGCACACGAGGATGATATTCGTTTATCTCGTATAAAGCTCGTTGAGTGGCTTTGTCTCCCTTATTAGGTATATCAATGATCTTATCTTATTTCTTTCGCTTGAAAGCAATTTCAGCTACCACCATCCTTGTCGTAATACAATTTCCCCGGGTCGGACCCCCGCGGATTGTCGCGAGATAAACTTGGGTACGTTGGCGACCGCTTTATGAAGTTCTGTCCCAAAAGGCTGGATCTTCTTACAATTCGTCGCCCGCTCCGCACATTTGATAAAAGCCAACATTTACGATATATCATGATATTTTACATAAGATATTATACAAACACAATTAACAAGCCGTGTCTTCTTATTCATGAATAAGTTGAGACGACAATATTTCAAGACACAATGAATTAACTTTTCCCGACTGACTTTCACAGTGTTATGCACTCCCACGGCTCTCAGAACAATGAATATTATATCTAAGAATGACACACAGATTTTGTAACAACCCGGTATTTAATAATACTAAGATACGGTTATTTTATCCCAGGGTACGTTTAGAAGGAATTGAATATGTCAAGCTGTAATCTATTGTACTGTTGTAAGTCGTACTGCGAACAGCAGTAAAAGACGAAAAGCAAATGTAACTGAAATAGATTTTTATCGGGCCAATTACTGAACGAGATGGAATAATTTCATTTGAAACTTATTCATTATAACCGAGTACGAATGAAAATGTTGTTAAAAGCTTTTCTTTTATTTATTTACGATGTCATTTATATTTGTCTGGAGAGAAAATTCCATTATTAGGATGAAAGACTTTATAATCCTAATTCACATAAAGAGAGTCGTGGTTAGAGCTGAATTTATTGAGGTAGAACAAAGTTGGGAGTGCAGAGAAGGAGCTTTGTGTACGGATGATATATGCTGAAGTAATCCCTTTAATGCTACAAACTTTGTAGTCCAGACTCGACGGGTTTGGGTAGAGGTAAACACAAGAGTGCTGCATTGGATTGAGCGATCGCAGTCAGTATTGTATGCAAAGCACTATAAATAAATTGTGACAGATGGCTTTTGACTGTGTTTTTCAACAAAATAACTTGTTAGTAGATTCATAATTTGCTCTTTCATTGCTTTTTGGTTTATGTTCGATTCACTTATATCTACGTAGGTACAAGTACCCCATAGACAGTTACTAATTAAGTAAATTACCTTTTTATTATTGCAATATCGGCAGGTATGCTACATGTTTTCTGTTTCTCATTGAGTTTTATAACTGGTTGAATGCAACTGATACCTGTAAAGCGTGTCAATTGACTGGATCAATCGTAATAAATAGCTCTGTCCAATTACAGGCGATCTGAATGCGCGAATACATTTACGTCCCCCGATTCGTTTGAGCGGGTTGTATTTATTACCATTTTCTCGTATACAGGGTGTATTTCACCTCATCACAAAGCCGTTAACCAAGCATTCTGTACATCAAACTATTACGCAAAAAATATTGCTGGGAAACAACTTTTTTTTTTGAGGTTATAAATCTTTTTTTGTGGTATAACTCAATGTAACACACCCAAAACATTGTGCGGATGGATGGATTGAATAGTACGGGGGTCGTAGAAATATTAAAAGTAAAAATCATGCGATAAAAAGTGGTATTTAAAAAAAAACTTGTCAAAATCTTGCAACTTTGACCCCCAATATCTCCGTAACTAGAAGGTTCCCAGGTATAGTGTAGAACAAAAAAATGATCAGAATGACGAGGAGAACAAGTGCCTTTCGTATTCGTGAAGAGGTGTTTTACACCCTTTATTTTACTGCAATAGTTCTCTTCTTCTGTTTCCTTTTTATTTTCTTTCTACGATACGATGCTATGCTTTTTATGCAGCACAGTGGCGTCAAGTGATAGATTCGATCGATTCGCTTTAAAGCGCTGTTAATGAAATGGAAAGCAATAAAGTAATAGAGCGTGGAGTCGTTTGATGTCCTCTTATCGCATCCCGATAGCTTTTACGAGAGATACCTACCCATATCCACGATGAAACTTCAAATGTTAGCAGATTGGGTATAATGTCCCTTTTTTCATTTAAAATAATCTAGCTAATTTTAAAATGTTTGATGATTTAACGTTTGATAACTTTAATATAACTTACCTTGTTTATTCATTTAAAAATATTGTCGGCTGTTTCTAAAGAAACTTTTATAGTAAATAACGCTGCTCTATTTAGCAAAACTTAATTACATCACACTACGCAGTAAACATTTTTTATGAGGCATTCCTAATAAGGTTTTAGCGATTAATTGGAACATTCCAAGTAAAGCTAAAGGTGTGCACAGCTCTATGAATATACCAATTATCACTTCCATGTAAATGCTTGTTTGTAGGTTACAGTTAATCTAACTTAATCATGTACTATTAACGTAACTATCACGTATTATTAATTTGCTTTTTTGTGTATGTTTGTAATGAATAAACTCAAAAACTTCCATGCCGATTTGAAAAAATCTTTTACCACTGGAAAGCTACATTCACGTTGAGTAACATAGGCTATGTTTTATCTCCGTACTCTCACGGGGCAGGGAACTATGCGGGTGAAACCGCGTCACGTCTGCTAGTAAAATTATAAATGTGAAACTAAGTTTGTTTGTCACTTTTTCACGCTTAAACCACTGTACCGATCATTCTGGAATTTTGCATATATTTATTTATTTATTTATTTATTTATTAAAAGGAGAACCAACAGCTAAAATAAGTGAGTAACAATTGATTAAGCGACACAGAGCCAATTACAGGTTCTCACGAGTAGACACAGAGATAATAGTAGAGGATCACAAAATAGCAAGCACGATAATAATACAAATTAAGGGTATTAAAAATAAGCAATAAGCACTAAATACACTCAGACACTGGTTTAGGCATTGTCGACATGGGGAAAAAATAAGATAGATAAATTTAAGCTCATTTAAGCACTACGCGATTGTTTAAAAAAGTTTGCATTCAACCGAGTGCGTAAAGAAGAGGCTTTGATGCAAAATGGGTCAAAAGAGAACTCCTTACAAAGAATATTAAAGTCTTTACTCACTCGCACCAAGTATGAGTTTTGCCTATAGTTGGATGAGGAAAAAGGAATGGAGATAGGTGGATTAAATCTGACTGATCTCTGGGGTACATTGAAATGTAATTTATGCAGGAGATCAGGACAGTCAATTTCGTTATTCATAATTTTTAAAAGAAAAGTGCAATCTGCAAGTCGGCGGCGATCTAAAAGTGGCTGTAAATGGAATTTCTTACAAAGATTTAAGTAATTATCAGAATGGTATGGTACACGCAGCCGAAAACAAAGAAAACGAATAAATCTTTTTTGAATACCCTCTATACGATTTATGTATTTGCCATAACACGGCATATACGTTGTCAAGTGTACAGAAACGGATATAGGGTACCTTTCATGTCATTTCAGTTTTAAAGGAAAAGAACAATAACTTTCTTATCGTAATAGATTGCGCCACAAGTCTTTTTAATCATGATTTAATAATGTTAAGCCAAGCAGAGCACAATTCGAATTTATCGTCAAATTCAAAATTTACGCGACCGAGGCCTCGGTAGTCGATAATACAACCTGTAACGTAATTAGCGCACATCCTGTAATTAGTTTGTTCAGAATCGTTTACTGAATCGATTTCTATAATTTTTTAATATAGGTCATATTTTAGCCTAAAATTATTAAAACTACGTAAATTATAGTCATACTATCCCTGTCCAGTCAAAACAAACTTAAATGAACCATAACGCAAGGTAATAAGACTTTTAAAAGTGCAGCTTTATTTGTAATACTCGTAGAACAAATTCCACCATTCAATACAAAATAAAGAAAAATGCACCTTCATCGTCATCATTATTTCAGCCGAAAGACGTCCACTGCTGAACATAGGCCTCCCCCAAGTGTCGCCATATTGACCGTCCCGTGCGACTCGCATCCAACGGATTCCCGCAACTTTCACCAGGTCAGCGGTCCACCTAGTGTCTTCCGGTTTGCGGTCGCCACTCTAGAACTTTTGGGCCCCATCGGCCATCCGAATATGAACCTTATTTCAAGAAATTAAGGTCTTTATAAATATAGTTAAGTTTACTTAGCAATACAAAATACGCACACACTAACGGGCACTGTCAAAGCACACCATAGATAAACCAACAAAATGCGCCTTGATTGTTTTCGTTACCGGCCACCGTAGATGCGGGCCTGTGGACGGTTGGCTATGGGCTAGCTAGCCGTCCGTCCGTCTAAGGACGACAGGCCGTGTCGACGGCGCGTTTGTGTTCCACGCGGACCTCAAAGAGATGTCAGCGTAAGGGGAGGGGCCCGCAAGGGCCGAAGCCTGCCGGGGTTGCGGGCCTGTTCGAAAGAGATACCGCGGCCCCGGAACATAAAGGGCGAGGAAGGAACATGGATGGGTTTTAGTCAGTAAGAGTCTGACACTCCCTCCCGCTCCGCCCAGAGTGGGAGAAGTCATTTGATGATTTCCCATCCTAAAAAAAAAGGGTGGGCGCTAATGGGGGCTATCGTTTTTGTGTTCACCAGATGGCGCCACTAGTGAGTAAGGTCCTGTCATTCATCGCCGTGGGATCTGGAGGCGATAGTCCTCGCGCGCCTGCATGAGTGGCGCGCGGAGGTACTACGCCGGGGGGAAACTCCGCTGCCGTGGCAAATTGCCGCTCAGCGGACTGACCTCCGGCGCGATCTCATGGCGACATGGAGAGATCGACTGTCGCAACCCCGTGCAGGGCACGCCACGATAGTGGCGGTAAGTCCCCTCTTTGAGGAGTGGCTGGAGAGGCGCCACGGCGTCCTCACCTTCCGCCTGACGTAGGTCCTCACCGGACACGGATGTTTCGGGAGGTACCTGCACCGAATCGGGCGGGAGGAATCGCCCGGGTGTCTCCACTGCGAGGATCGACCGGAGGACACGGTGGAGCACACGGTGGAAGTCTGCCCTGCGTGGGCGGAGCTCCGCCGTGTCCTCGTGGCGGCGATCGGCGGCGGCGACCTCTCGCGTCCGGCCCTGGTTCAATCCATGGTCCGGAGCGAGACGGAATGGGAAGCCGTCGCCTCCTTCTGCGAAGCAGTCATGCTAGCGAAGGAGGTGGCGGAACGAGAGAGGGAGAGATCCTCTCTTCCCGGCCGCCGCGGGAGACGCAACGGGCGTCGGGGGCCACGTGGTGGCTACCGGCTACCGTAGATGCGGGCCTGTGGACGGCTGGCTATGGGCTAGCTAGCCGTCCGGCCGTCTAACGACGACGACAGGCCGTGTCGACGGCGCGTTCGTGTTCCACGCGCGCCTCAAAGAGATGTCAGCAAAAGGAGAGGGGCCCGCAAGGGCCGAAGCCTGCCGGGGTTGCGGGCCTGTTCGAAAGAGATACCGCGGCCCCGGAACGTAAAAGGCGAGGAAGGAACATGGATGGTTTTTAGTCAGTAAGAGTCTGACACTCCCTCCCGCTCCGCCCAGAGTGGGGGGGGTCATTTGATGATTTCCCATCCTTAAAAAAAAAAAAAAAAAAGGTCCTGTCATTCATTCTTTTTGATACTTTAAAGTACCAATAACTTCATAAAAAGTTAATTTTATTACATATTGTGCATACTTTAGATTCAGCATTGAACATTTAAAAATATTTTTTCTTCCAAATACTAAACAAATTAGATGTTGAAAATCAAACTTGTTACTTAAAATCTTCTAGTCATTATTAATCAACAATTTAGATCACAATTGCGAATATTAGTAAAAATACGTGATAAAAAAAAGCGCATTGCGTGAACAATCTCTGACATCTGACATTTCGGAAGACCTTACTCTACACGAGCGCCCCTAGCGGCGAATTCATGCACGATAGTCCCCATTACGTTAGTTATAGGTTGTATAAACTGCGCTTTCCACGTAACAATTTCAATTTTATTTTTTAATCACGATTCAGTTCTTTCTTTACAATTGATTTGTTTTGTGCCATTGTGTTATTTGCCTTTTCACTTTCAATCCAAATAATGGGGAAAGTTTTTCCGTAATAAGATCCGATTCCGTTTTTACGAAATAGTTTTGTTTACTACTTGTTTTGTTGTAGATTTTATTATCAGCCAGTAAATTGGATGGTTTAGGTTTATGTTTACAAATAGAATGATAATAATGAGAATCGACTTAATTTATAATTTTCTTCAATACGATTGTGCTCTTATACCTATCTCTGTCTCTTATCCTGTATTACGTTTTTTGTGTACATAAATAAATAAATCAGCAGCTTCTGCACACGACTTGGTTCGCGTGGTATTTAATTATACTTATCTAACATAAAACATTATTCCCATGGCAGTCGGCTAAACTGTTTATTTCTTTCGGCGAAAGAATTTTGGAAATCGAAAAAAGGAGTTTGAGAGATTACCTTCACATCCAAACATAAGTACCTACATAATTATTTTAATAAGAGTTTTACTTCTTTGTAATATCAGTCTAAATTGGGGAACCATTTCACACGTGGGTCGTAGATACTTGGTAGATCTCGGGAAGTTGTGTTTTAACTTTGCCACATTCACCATCATTACGTCACCGATTGGACTTTTATTGAGTAAATCTCCTGCTTACCGTATTTTTTTTAATTTAAAAGGGTTGATACACTTTTATTTTTAGCTCATAATTTACCAACCACTGGTTTCCGCAACCCTTACAGGCTTACAAAACACTTCTATAAGTCGTTTGTATGGTTTTCTTTTCATAACTTTTCAATAGACTTTTTTAAAAGGGGGAAATCACGTTTTGAAATAAAAAGAGGTAATTTATTTTTATTAAGTAAGGAACTGGGTTACTGAAACCTTTAATTGGTTTTGTACGGAGAAAAAAACAACGCATATTTAGTTATGTAATTAGTTTTTGTACCATTCGTTTTGAGTGTCGTTTTTAAACATGGTGTTCATTATTCGTGTATAGTTTTGTACTTAGGCAGATAAAACTTCAGCTTTTATAATATTTACTGACATAAAATCCTCTACACTTTATTAAGTGGTAGAATTAAATTCTTCGGTATAATATCCGGGAAGGAACGACTAACATAAAACGTGCAGCAGGCAGGGTCATTAAATAACCGGCAAGTCATTAAACTTTCGTCCATGATCCAGATTTAAACAATCACAGCGATGCGATGCATACTTTAGGGTTAAATTAGGTTTCCCCTAGTTCCACTCCCTCCGTTCTAGGTATTTAGGTCGCCAGTCTGGAATTGATTAAAGCCTGTAGTTGACAAAATAGCCGTAACAAGGGGACGGACGGTAGTCTACCTACGCGTTGTTCAGCTTTATGGAGGTGCACACCGTTTCAATTTAGAGGTCGCCGATATACCTCCACCTAAAACTATTTCCTTCAGTTATGAGAACTTCATTGTTCGAGGAACCCAAGAAAATTGAACGTGTTGAAACTATGTAATATTTACGTGTTTTCAGCTTGAATGTTTACTAAGATATTTCATCGATGTGCTCGGAGCATTAATCTTCGTTTCGTTAATGGTCGTCGCGAATTTCAATAGTGCGATATTGTCTCCAATAGTTCGTAGTTCACGACAGAATGTTGAATAAATCATTGCTTTAAAAGGTGACTAGCTGATGTCCGCGGGTTTGTCCGCTTACAAATTATAAACTAAAACTTTATCTATTGGTGTAAACAGCATGAAAATCGGTACAGCAGTTTTTGGGTTTATCGCAAACAGACAGACAGACGCGGTGGAGGACTTTGTTTTACAATGTGCAGTGGGTATTTATTTAGGAGATTATTTTAAAGATGGCGTCTTAATTATTCACTTCACATGTTTCTAAACAGAATTAAATACGTTCATAAATTAAAATAACCTAAACGAAAAAAGAAACTTTCAAGTGCGCAGATTTAATAATTAGACTAAATCAGTCTTACTTCGTTTACCTATCGGTAAAACTTCTGATCTCATAATAGGTAAATATCAGGACTTTGAAACGACAGGCCGACCTTTGAATTTGTTTCGATGTTGCTCTTCAAAGCTCTCATTTGATTAGTAAACTAACTTACTAAGCATACTTCAGCGAAATACGCTTCTGCCCTTTTGTAATTTCCTCACTTTAATAGGGAACGATTTATTTTATTAGTCAATCACTTTAAAAGTATCAAAAAGTACTTCAGTTTATTAAATATCTGTTTAGTATAAAATTTGATATTATTCTCGTAAGTAACTTGATGTTAGGTATATTTTTATTAGTAATGAAAACTGACAAGCTTTATTGTGTTTGTAACGTAAATGTTATGGTGTGAATGTTTATTAAACATGTGGGAAAATTATGTTTAACGAGTTTACCAATAAACTTACTTCCTATATAATTATTTCCTTTTATGTTGTATACACAATTAATTTTTATGTATGTATCTGTTTCATTAATTTTGTTTTAATTTTGTAATCGACCTACACGTTAACTTTGTCATCGTTAGAAATTCAATTTCCAATTTCCCTGAAACAGAAAACGGAAATACCTGATGAAATTTTTAGAATAATAAATATTTTGAAATATTTATTTGCTAAGTAAAATATAATACAACGTTGGACAGTGAACCACGGATTAACTAGCCATGTATATGTCACCGTAAAATTGTCAAACACGTAATATTGTAATATCTCTAGTGATATTGTAAACTCTCGAAATATTGTCAAACGAACACACTGCTTACAATAAAACGCATTATTTTTCGCGAAATGCATGCGATGGTAGTCAACTCACGCGGTGTGGAGGGAAGGAGGGGTCCCCCTTGCCCAGTGATACCACTCTCATGAAAAGATAATATACCATTCCTGAGAAATACCGATTAATGTAAGCTAACCTTAAAACACTTTATATTCCCTTATAAAGCGTAGTCGACGGAGCCCCGCTTCGCGGGGCCCCTATTTCCGAGTGCAGTGTTTAAACGGAACCAAACTAACGTAACGGGGTGGTACCCCAAGTTTCGACTATGGGGGCAGAGATACTTCCGTATGTTCAGTTGACAATATTTCGAGAGTTTACAATATCGCTAAAGAGTAACACGTTATATTGTAATATAACGTGTTTGACAATTTTACGGTGACATACAGGGTTATTTTTTGTTTACACTAAACCCGAAAAGGGACGAACCTTGAAATCGAGAAAAAAAAATCAGCTGTTCCCTACATTTTGACGAGTTATGCGAACATAAATGTAGGGAACAGCTGATTTTTTTTTGCGATTTCACGGTTCGTCCCATAGAAAAAGTTGTTCAAAATGATGAGTACAATGACCCCTTTTCGGGTTTAGTATAAACAAAAAATAATGTTATATACAAAATACCTTTTCAACCAGTTTTGACTTCACATTCATGCGCAGAAATTATAATTGCTTACTTGCTTTATTTCGTTATCAAGAGTTCAATCAAAAAGATTGGATTTATTGATCAACTTTATATGCTTTACATAGGGTTAATGATTGTCCAATTGTTTACGTGCACAAACACTATCAGGTAGATCCACGCCCTCATCAAATATTTAAAGACCAACAATAAAATATACTGGCAGCTAATATTTTAAACCCTAATTGGCAGTTATAAATTTCATAGAAATAGTGGGTACCTATTGGGCTGAATCAATATCATTAGTTAAATAAATGTGTTAGTCCAATCGTAGACGCGAGTAAAGCTGTGATTGAAGCTTGTTAATTAATTACCTTAAGCTTAATAAACGTACTGGCACGACACGAGGGACATTGATTGTCGGTCGTTCAATCCTATGTCTCGCCGGTGACAGGCTGACGTTATTCGCCCCATTTATTTACTTTATGTATATGCTGGTATACATAAAACATAAAACTATTAACTTAAGGGGGATACTTCAAGGTAGCCCGCGTAATTCTTTTTTTTTACTTTTTTTGCAATTTGCAGGGCTGTGCTAAGTTGTATGTTGATAAACATATCGGTCGCGACTATAAGACGTATTAAGTCACAGAATTATAATCATCAAAATCATCAATACAACCCTCGTAAGTTCATAAGAGTCGAAGAAAGACTTTGGTCGTGAAAAATTCGTTCATCGACTCTTATGAACTTGGAGGGTTGTATTGATGATTTTGATGATTTTGATCAACGTAAAACTTAGTACTGCCGTGGAAATTGCAAAAAGAGTAAAAAAAAAATGAATTTCGCGGGCCACCCTGACGCTTTCACCTTAAAGGGTGCCAATAAAGTTCTAGACTTAATTAACTATAAAGACTTCATAGAAAACATTAGAGCTGAAAACAGCTTTAACGAAATTGCCTTGTGTGCGAAATCGCTAATTGCTTCAAGAAAGAGCTGTGTTGGACACAAATTAAAAGATTTTTCAAAACAATTCAAGGCTCTTGTTATCCCAGTGGGTAGAGGTGAGAAAGCATGAGTTTGAACAACAATTATAGGTAAAAAAAAAGAAAATGAAAATATAATTTAGAATGAAAATTGATTGTAGGTATTCCATTCATTCCGTGGGTGACAGGCCGACAGTTTAATTTTATCTTAATTATTATTAATGAAAGGCAGTCGAACAACCCGCAGGACTCATGATAAATTCACATTTTGTAAATGGAGATGATTTCACATTTTATAAATGTTATTAATTACATTTAAGGATTTAGATTTTTGCTTTCTACTGACTAATTAGAAAAGATGATAAGGGGCGTTTTAAAATTAATCGTGATGAGTGATTGATAACAGGCGTGCAATAAATAACTTCAATTCTCTGATTAATAACTAAAAACAATTTCTTAGAAATAAATCCTATCAGGCTTAATAAACTTCACCAAATACTTAATAAACTGATTCCCCTCGATTCACCTCATCGCGTAACACACGATGAATGAAACTGTGGTCGAAGTTAGTTAATTAATACTTAAACCTTTATTCGATCTGACACGAATGACATTGATTGTCGTTCATTCATTCCCTCGGTGACAGATCGATGACCGATTACTTTTCTTTATAATGGTACATTTATTGGACGATATTATGATGATTTCTCCAGTACTGTAATTACAGTCAGCATAAATTCCAAAAAGATTTACTCCTGAAATAACTACATCTACATGTCACCGTAAAATTGTAAAACCCATTAGGCTATAATATAACTAGCAAGATTGTAAACTCTCGAAAGATTGTCAAACGAACATACTGATTACAATTTAACGCATTATTTTTGGTAGATTACAACCTACCTAAGTGAAACCGTAATATTGTGAAAATATAAAAAAACAAAAAACAAAATTGCTGAAAATCAACTCGCGCGGTGTGGAGGAGAGACAGGGAAGGGGGAACCCCCCTTGCCCCATGGTACCACTCTCATGAAAAGACAATGTACCATTCCCCTGACCTCAAAATACTCTATATTCCCCTAAAAAGCGCAGGGTTTAAAGGAACCTAACTAACCTAACGTGGGGGTACCCCTAAATCCTGATTATGGGGGCAGAGACACCAAAAAAGAATGCGTTGTATTATAAGCATTATGTTCAATTGACAAGATTTCGAGAGTTTACAATCTTGTTAGAGAGATTACAATCACAACAACATATAAATACTTAATTTCAAAACTGAAGAGTTTGTTTGGTTGAACGCACTAATTTAATTCAGGAACTACGGATTCGAATTGAAAAAGGCTATAGTATTTATAACACCACGCTACGAGTAATAAGAGCGGAGCATCAATGAAAAGGTTGCAAAAACGGGGTTAATACCTTTTGGGAACTGTCCTGCGTAAACCGTTAAAGTTACACAACAATCATTTGTGACGGAACTGTTTCTCTCAAAAGTCCTAAAAAAACCGCGATATCATTATGTCACTACACTACACTACCAATAAAAATAATGCATTATTTAAAAACATGGTATAGGTACCTAAATCCTTATCCAAATTATATCTCTCTCTTACGTAACGCAGATGAAGTTACGACGTCGGTCAGCTAGTTCAAAAAAAAAAAAACAGCATGTGTCTTACAACTTTAACAAGAAAAAAACTTCAGAGTCAAGTTAATTGAAAAGTTTGTCAAACTCCTAAAAAACAACTAAAATACTGGCTGAAACTAGTTAATTAATGAACCGCAAACTTACCGGACCTTGTGCCGTGAAGGACATTGGACGTCGTTCATTGAATCCGTCGGCAACAGCCTGACACTTATTTACACCACATTGATTATCGCGACACCGCAATGCTATTTAGCGATCGATACATTTAAATATATGTGTGACGTGAGTGAGTTTGATTGAAAGCGAATGCTTGCTGCGAGCGCTTTTTTGGTTTGAGTGATTTCATTTGTTTAAGACGTTCTATTTATCGATATGCTGGTATATTTTTGTTTTGCCTTTGGGGGATAAGACCGCCCATTGTGGCAGCCCTTGTAAAATGATTGTCGTTTTTGTATCTGTAATTTTAATGGTGTACATAATAAAGAGTATTCTATCTTCTATCTATGAAAACATAATTTTGCAAAGTTTATTTTTATGTTATACTAACACTGCCACGTTGGTCCTGGGTTTAATGCCTAGGTCGGGCTAAGTGTTATTGGGTTTTTCCATAAGAAAGGGCTTGGAACATTTTTGTATGAAGCGTGGCCGGATTTTTTTTCCGGAACGGGACATTTCAGAATGTTTTGTTTCACACAAAATATGTTTGTATTGATGCCAGCTATCGATTAATACACGTTTCATGCGTGTCCGATCAAATCAAAGTTGTGCTGAAGATTCCATCAGTGAATGGACTTTTAACTTTGATAGCTAGTCTCGGAAACGTGACACTTTAGAACATTTTTCCTAACACAAAGCTTGTTTGTAATACCAGTTATCGATTTAAATAGGTCTTATGCGTGGCCGCTAATTTGAAATAAAATCAAAATGGCGGAAACAAATCCAGTCAAAAAGTTCAAACCCCTTTCTCAGTAGTGCCCACTTGATAGCAATAGGCTTAAACATAACTGGCGAAACGTGTGTGTACTATTAGGTACACCTCGCCTTACCATTCGGGGATTACAGGTGTTATGTTATGTTAGGCCGCGTTCCCAATATGTCGTGACGGTAAATTTATCGTTGGTTGTTTGTTGGCAAAAGTCGTGAACGACAGTATTCGTGTCGTCCTATATTTGAACACCTCCATTTAAATACACAAGCCACGACACTTAGAACTACACGATTATCTGTCGTCACAATAAAGTGGCTTTACCCTAGGTATTCATCAAAACCGATCAGAACATTCTTGACCAAGGAAAAAAGACCTTGCTGAAGTATATGCTACCTTTGCGTCTCGTGGGACTTAATTTTTCACATCGTGCTATTGTTTTAGGTGTTTGACATCCTATGGTCAGACCCGCAATGCACCAGTGGCTGTGTGGCGAATGCTCTCCGTGGCGCAGGGACATACTTCGGTCCAGATGTGACTGCCAGCTTCTTGCAGAAGAACAAACTGAGCTTCCTCATCAGAAGCCATGAGTGCAAACCAGGTGGATACGAACTACTGCACAATGGAAATGTAAGTTTAAAGCCTTTCCGTTCTTTTTTCTTTTCTATTATAATCCAATGACCTGTAGACTCTCAGCGCACAATTCGCTGTTAAATAACCTCAATACAATAACGAAGGAAAAGGTATTCACAATTTTATTAATAGCCAGATTTTTTTATGTAATTAATTACGAAAATTGAGTTTATAAACTGTCGAAATTGGTTTCATTATCTCAAAAGAGTTTCACTTTTCAGCGTTATTGTGTTGGAGACCTTTTGGATCATTAAAAACCAATTTGATTTTCCTCAAACTTTGTGGTATCGGTATGGGACATCTTGAATAGGAAAATGTAAATTATTTTGAAATGTGAGGGGCTGATTATTTTTATAAAAATGCTGATCAAAGCGTGATGCTGAGCGCTTGGTTTGTAACGACTTTTCTTATTAGAAGATACTGTACTAAACGAAATTGGCAAAACTCACATTTGCATATTTAAGTACTGGCTTCATTTCATTCTTTGCCGCACGATGCTTGGCAATTTCATCAGCAAGTTAGCTCGTTATTCTTGGTTTATAGTGGCTTACATCTAGTGTGAATGTTCATCTAGTTTATATAGTATGTTTCTTTATGTACCTAACGGCATAATCATGTTGTGATAACTTGCACGTGTAGAAAATTGGAAAACGTAATTGATTTGTTTTGAAAATTGTTGTTATTGTGTTGATATTACGTTTGACTAACTTTAATACAGACGCCAGCACATGATTCACATGAAGCTTCTACAGTGTGTCTTTTTGGAACCCTATTACTAAGGCTCCACTGTCCACCTGTCTGTCACCAAGCTGCATCTCATGAACCGTGATAGTAGACAGTTGAAATTTTCCAGATGATATATTTTAGTAAAATAAATATTTATGTCGAATATTTCATTCCCATACAACAAACGTGTTTTTATTCCTTTTTGTCTAATCGTGTATAGATAATGGTATGGAACCCTTCGCGCGCGAATCCTACTCCCACTTGGCCAGTTTTTTTTAATAAATTTTAAACTTTATTGTTAAAATATTAGGTTCAAGGTTGATCGAAAAAAAAAACAGTTTCGGGTAGTTTGATGTGCTAGCGTCTGTACATTGCGAAGTTCATGGTTACATATCATCATCATCATCATCATTTCAGCCGAAAGACGTCCACTGCTGGACATAGGCCTCCCCCAAGTGTCGCCACTTTGACTGGTCCCGTGCGAGGTTACATATAAACACAATAAAACAAGTGTTGGCTTCCTGGATTATGTCATAGTAATAACAGTTATTGTGTGTTTACATGTTTATTAGTCACACTAGTAATTAAATGAGGAAGCCTTTTATCAGGGGACATGTACTTCAACATAACTCCTCCTTTATTAACATTAACTTGCTAATAATATACCATGAGTTCAGGGTCACAAAAATAACATAAACTGTATTCCCTTGCGGCAGGTGATAACAATCTTCTCCGCATCGAACTACTACGAGTTAGGGTCCAATAAAGGGGCTTACCTGAAGCTTTGTGGAAACTCCTTGGAAAGACAGTTCGTCCAGTACACGGCTGCAGTCTCCCGAACTAGGCGACTGACCTTCAGACAACGAGTAGGCCTGGTCGAGTCCTCAGCCATGAGAGAACTACACAACCAGATCATGACGGTTCGAAGATCTTTGGAAGCAACCTTCAGAAGCCTGGATTTGGACCAAAGCGGTTTGTGTTCTTTGAATGATCTTGCTATCTAGGGTACTTGCTGTGCCACTTCATTTGTGCCGCATGAAAGATCTCTGGTGATTCTTCATTCCAAAATTATGCTGCGCCTTATCTTTTCATAAATGGCCCTCCTCAAAAGTGTACGAATAAGTCTGCAGCTATAGCAATATCTATTGAGTTGTTATACGTATGTTTGTACATAGATAGGTTGAACTTTATTGACTGACACGAATGTTTGTAGGCTACATATCGATTAGTGATTGGTGCCAAGCGATGGAAGAAACCACACATTTGGGGCTTCCCTGGAGAATGCTGAAGGATAAGCTGGTGCGGACCGACCCCGACACGCGGCGTGTTCGTTACATGGACACCTTTGACCTCACCACCAGCGTAAGTGTCACTAGTTTTGGGTGTAACATTTTCCTTGCAATGATGTAACTTGTAAACAACAATTCCATATTTATGTCCCATCAACATTTTGTTTATGTAACAAGGGAGATATTCCGCACATTTACGCCTAATATAAAAACAAAAAGCTTTATCCGTTTGTGTAAGATGATATAGGATAATATAGTCTACCAAACAAAGCCATCGGCTTTTTCGAACATGAGTGTCACATTAACAATCCTAATGTAACGAATCTACTGTTACCTTATTGAATTTCCCTTTCAGAAAATTGGCCGTAAAACTGACTCCTCGAATGTTGTCGAAACTCTGTATAAAAATAAAAGCAGTTTGGAAGCGATTTTCAAAATATTGGACAAAGATAATTCAGGTAAACAATCATTTGATATTAATTTGTTCTGCGAATAATTAGCCAGAACTAATTGAAATTTTGATTACAGGTTTTATTACACTTGAAGAATTCTCGGAAGCGTGTCAGCTAATTGGTAAGTATATGCCGAATCCCATGACGCAGGAGCAGTTGGTCGATATTTGTCGCTTGATGGATATCAACAAAGATGGACTGGTAGATCTGAACGAGTTTCTGGAGAGCTTCCGTCTTGCTGAGAGGAGTTTGCAGTATGAAGAGAATGAGATATCTGATATGCAAGCCACCTGACAGGAACTAGACCGCCGCCCGAGCAGGACGGCGGTCGATAAAGATGAGACAGGTGTTCAAATAGAGATTCTTAAACTGGAGGATGATGATAAGAGTAGAACTGTTAAGAGTAATAAGAATGGACAAGCGCACCTGATGGGGGAAAGTGTGGGCGTGGGACATATGGTGCAGCACATGGACGACATCGAGCTGATCGACTGCGAGGAGCCACCGCGCCGCGCTCGCCCCGGCTTGCTAGAGAGCGATATCTAACATTACAGCTCCTGCCGGAGCTTAACGGGATTATCGGAATTTTCATATTGTCATGTTCCACAGCGACATTTCTTCACTCATCTTCACTCAGCTGTCCTGTATTTTCATTAATATAGATTTGTTTTGGTTTACGTCTAATGTTTGATGTGTATTCGAATATATTTGGAAAGTATAATAAAACTCTGTTATAGTTAATCTGATTAGGATAATTTGTGATTTTGATCGTGTTAGTCACAATTGATATTTTATTGAAAGAGCTCGTATCGACCTAAGTTATTCTAGTATTTATTTTAAAATGTTACCAAATCTATTAAGGGAAAACTTTGTGTGTGGTAAAAATCGAAATTATTAATTGGTGCCAATATAACCAAAGTGTTTAGTACTTGAACCGAACTGATCGGGATTAATTACACGAACAAAAATATATTTAAGTGCATTATGAAAGTTCATGATGCGATCAATTAACGAATGGGAACAATGATACCAATGACTCTACAACATTTTATTGGTGTATTCGCTGTAGCCACAATTACTGATTATTATCTTATTATACGTAGTGTAGTAAAGTGCTATTTTCTAATTATCGCCTGCATCAATATTTTAGATTGGAATAACTTTGATCTTATTAAAATAAAGTTCCTTATTATGATAAATTTTCTTCTAATATAGGGCTACGATTAGATATTATAATATCTATATTTTGTTATTCAAATTGCAATTAATAAAATAATCTGTCTTAGCGTGTTTCTAGTCATTAGTAGAGCGTTTTCGTATACATATCTTTATACTCAATTATTAAGCATTCCAATCTATCTTTACCAGAAACGACGCATTACATTATTGAATATCTGAAGTGCTATACCTTACGTAGTTGGAGTATATCTGTTCGCGGCAGCAGTCTGATAAGTCTCGTGGTCTTCGCTGGTCTGCGCTAGGCAGGCTACGTATTTACTAATCGAATCTAAACTTTATATTATAATCACTAAGTATATATTTTATTACGTATTATAAAAGCTCCAAATTAAAGGTGCCTACTGACTTGTAACGTTTTTGATTTATATTCTGTGTGACACCGGAATATGTTCCCAGCGATGTTATTTTCATAGCTGTGTCAGTTATTATTATAACGCTCTTCGTGCTCCCAATTTTGTCATATAAACAAGTCAGTATGCGCTTTAATGAAAATATATGAAATAAATATAAATAAGTATATCGCTATTGGAATTTACGAAACTTCTAAAAACTTATTTTATATCTTAATAATAAACAAAAATGTTATTTACGAAAATATTATAGCTAATATTCTGTATTTTTAATAATTGTCCATTAAATTGTGATATTGCAATCGGTTGTTTAATTTGTACATAAATCTGCTTACCTTCATAAAACGTTTTGGGGGCTGGATTGCAGTATGTAGATGCCTGCAATGGAACTGCAATAAAATTCACTTACCTAAATTATATGTTACTGAGTTATCAGTGGTTGATAAGCTCATGCACGTTTATTTTGGCATTTAACTACGTACTTTAAGTTCTAATTAGATCATTATTATGAGGCAGTCTTATTAAATGTGATATGTCCGTTACTAAATTAAACGATTTAGAGAATCCAGCAAAAATGAGCATAGCTACGTATTTCTATTTAGTCTAGACTTGTGGGATTATGGAACTCAAAATAGTGTAATAATATGAATCACGTTAAAATTCTTAAAATGAGACAGTTAATATTATGTCACTTTGGGACCATTTTACGAATTGTAACGGAGTTCATATTATTATTCTATTACACAAGAGAACAATATTTTTGTTGCATAAATTACAATATTAGTACAGATGGCTGTTTTTTAAAAAAACGAGAACTGCTACAGAAAACATGAGGTTAGATTTGAAATCAGCCACCTCAAATTAGTAAGCTGCAACAGGTATAAAATTCCATGCAACAATAAAAAGTTTATGATTCTGATAAAGCGGCCCCCAGATATCATCTCATGTTTGTGTGAGGAATGCATGCCAAAGCCCCTCCAAGAGCTTTCCGAAAGCTCGTATTAATATTTACATCCCTTACAGCCCATAAAATAATATTGGAATACACATCTCCGTATCGGAAAAATCTAATTTTCTTCACACTTGCGGAGATATTACGTTTAACAACATAGAAAAGTTCAGTAGAAGCGTAAGAGTACCTATAGGAGTAGGCCTGAATGAAATGCATAGATGTTAACCGAGATAAAAACTCATGAAAACAATGAAAAGGAAATTGTTCTGTCTGCTGCGCTGTGGAATGGCTTTCTATCATGCAATTTTTTGGCTTTTGTGCTGTTAAGAATATTGTCTACTTTTATTTTAGTTTTGCTCTGACCAAGATTATAAATAAAGTGGAGTTACCCGTTAAGTCGTAAGTAGTTAAGTAAAAATTCAAATATGGGCCAAGTTTCAATCAAATTCTTTCGCAATTCGCTTCAATTTACTTGATAGTGTTAGAAATTCTTGGTCAGAATATGATTCCTCTCGTCTAGCGGCCACGAGCGCAACTGAGCGTGATGTCCTGGCTTCGATTCCCAGCACCGGCAAAATTGTTGTTGATTTATTCCTTTTGGAATTTCTCTGTACCAGCCACGAGTTGAATTTGTGCCTGATGTCAATAAGCTGGCTCCCTATTACACAAAACTTTAACATGACTGGTGGCAAAATGCGAGTGTGAGTACAATTACCTACGTGTATTTCTTCCTGGTATGTACAAAAAAGCACGCCTTTCATCTCGAAGAGTTCTTCGGATTAATGACCCTGTTATGTTGTAATTAAATTACTTTAAAACTTAAGAAATAAAACAATACATGCCTACTATCATAAATGTTCTTGTAATCTAACACTCTAATAAAATAAAAATTGTGATATTTATTTTGAGCACTCCCGAGAGAATTAATCTCACTTTAAACCATAACCACTCATCTAATTGCCCTTGAAAGTTTGATTAAAACACTCAAATCATCAAGAAAGGCGTCCACTGCTGGACATAGGCCTGCCCCAAGTGTCACCACATTGACCGGTCCGGTGCGACTCGCATCCAACGGATTCCCGCAACCTTCACCAGATCATCGGTCCACCTAGCGTTGGAAGACATCCCAGTCTTCCAACGCATCGTCTTCCGGAAACACTCAAATACAAGAAACAATTGTGAAACCAAATCAAGGTAATCCATTAAGTAATTTGTAAGGAGTTGTATTTCTGTACTTGTTTCCATTTACGTGTCGAAACCATGTATGTAGGTATAGCTCGCTAATGATAGTCAAGGAGATGGAGATGAAAACAAAATAATATTCGCAAACTGAAAAAATCAGTTTTATGATACGATTTTTGTATAAGTATCTCGATACCATTGGAGTGTGGAGGTCAGATATACAGCTGCTCCATGAAAAATACTCGTATAGCTGCAACAGATTTGACTGAAAGCCTTGGTCGGCTACCAGTCTAACTGCAGCACGTGCGCAGCGTGTGCAGCACTCGACGTTAGTTTAATTTAAATAGACGCGAACCTCCCTCATTTAAATGCGATACGGTAAAAGAATATACACAGTAACATCTCTTAATTGGAAAAGATTATTCTTTTATCTCATATTACCTCACTGAATAAAAACTAAGAGAAGTCTGAGCTCCTTTATAACCAGTGCTAAGCCAGCACACAGACGATAAGCCGAGAAAAGACTTAGGATAAAAACGAAACTAGTTTTAATGAGTTCCATCAGAATAATAACAATTAATATAATAAATTCTATACGTAGTTAAGTAAAACAAAACCCTGAAAAGTCTACCTACCTATCGTTCTGTTCATTCCATATTTACTAATAAGGGGTGTGTGGAAGCCGTGAAAGGTCAGGAAAACCATCAACGGAACCCATGAATTAAAAATCACACGCCAAGAATAGCCATTTCTAACAATAACTTTTTACCGTGAGACAAATTGTATAGCGCCTACGGCTAAATTTATTTTGAGGTATTTAGTGGACGGCTATAAAGGGGATTACGTCTGCTTGTCAGTAAAATGTGGAGCTATATTTATTTATATAAAACGAATAGCTTGAGTAATACTTTGTAAGCTTACCCAGAAGGGTACGCTAGAGTTACTCGTGATTGGGCATTAAATAGATACTTTACTTGTTATTTAAATCGTGATTAAACTCTATGTCAAGTGGCTCTTTATGAGAATATTTATATTTAGACATCTTAATAACCCCGCCGTCACTAATTTCACTAATTTCGCTCATAGTCACGTATATTTTTTTAACCAATTGTGGCGAAGATTCTAAGGTGGCTTATGAGGTGGACCTGTATGTATGTATGTACGTTCGTTTCTTTGTTTCCTCAAAACTCCTAAACGGATGAACAGATTTGGATAATTTACTTATATGTCGTTAGCTTCATCTCATTGCCGCGAGTAATTAATATTAAGCTGGAAACAAAAAACCGACTTTTGTTTTTGTGCTTTTCAGTTTTGTCAACTACTTTTTTAACCTTTATCTAGATACTGTAGTGTTGCTTGATATAACCGTTCAAACTCATACATAAAGTAATGTAAATGCTCATTCTTAATCCTATCTATTCTCGTCATTCCACAAATTCTACGTATCATTTTCAGATATTCATCCCTATTCTCACCCAACATTCTGAATTTAGACGGCAATATGAGCTCTGCAAATTATATTTTATTTTATTTTATTTATTTGGGACAAAAAACAGTTACACGTTACAATAATAACAAATAGCTTAGGTTTAAAAATTTACACAAACCAACTCTAGACAGCGCTATCTGTTTAGGTTTAGTTCGAGCGCACCAATCAGATCACAACATAACATCAATAAGAAGCAGTCATCGTTAAGGATGACCAGAAAGTAATTCAGAAGCAATTTTCCTAAATTGGTTCTGATTAACAGCAAAAATATCCAAATTTATAAAATATGAGTTGTACGTTTCTAATAATCGGCGGAGTGGAGCTCTCTCCCCAGCATTTGTTCTACACTTCTCTGTGTAGAATAAGCGGTTTACTCGCACTTCTCGCCGATGAACAGTCCTAGGTACTACATAACAAAGTTTATTTGAGAGTTCCATACAATTAAACCTATTGTTGCATATGCCGTACAGCATCATAACCATCAGCAGTGTACGCCTGTGCTCCAAGCTTAATATGTTGTATTGTTTCATCAGATCAGCATAGGAAATCTTAGTGTAGTAACACTTATAATGTGTAGTGCGAAGAAATTTTTTTTGTACCATTTCTAGTCTGTGCTTATATTTTTCGTAAAACGGGCTCCAAATGGGGACCGCGTATTCCAACTGGGAACGGACTAAAGTCTTATACAAGAAGAGGAAAGTAGAAGCCTTTTTAAATTCTTTACAAGACCGCATTATGAAACCATACATCTGAAAGGCTCTGTTAATAATGTTGTCAATATGGATATCAAAATGTAACTTACTATCCAGTAGTACGCCAAGATCACGCGTGCAACCAGTTTTATTCAAGTTTATGTCATTTAGTGTGTAAGGAAATTTAATACTTGTTATAGTACCTAAGTACAACACAACATTTAGAGGGTAACCCAGTTAGAGTTATTGCACTGCATTTTGAATAATGCTAAGGTGCTTAACTATCTAGACTTAGAGCCAAGTTGAGACCTCAAGCATGGTCACAGGTGTCCTCAGACGTCTAAATGGTGTATCAGGTGCCGTGTTAAACTTGCTAAAGTACTGCAAACAAATTATAGTAAGTAGTTCAGATTTATTCAACGAAACTACTAAGATGTTACTTCTGTGAAAAAAACACGAAATCATTGGTGTTAAAGTTGAAATTTGGAATAAAGAAAGGCAAATATGCATACAAAAGTATGTGTCAATTATAATTATAGCATTACATAAATCCATATCATTGGTAGGTACCTACATCAGATCCAATACGCAAAATACGCGCTTTGACGTGGAGACTAGAGTTGCGGACACCAGCCCGCTATACCAATATTACAATACAATACATCAGTTTCACCAAATTGGACTAATAAAGCTTCCCCGGCGCAGATAACGAGATCTATGAGATAATATAGATGATAGACGTGCTCTGATAAGTTCAACCTTAAGTACTTATGTCTGATCACACGTCGAGACAACATACAGCTACAGTTTTCCTACAATTGTATCATGCAGAAAAACTCGTGAATGACTCATTCATAGACGTTTTTCTATGTTTCCCGCATTTCCTTGAATCATTTAAAACTTATGTTACATATCTGACCCGATTTCGATTCGGGAAGTCGTATGTCATTTTCGCTTGTTTTCGTCTAAATTCATTCCGAGCGTTGGTGAATAGGGGGGCTGCTGGTATTCATATAGGAGTTTCTTGTTTTCTTAATGGTCGCCTCTGTCTTTGTCAATAAACTGAGCTGGATCGCTAGCAGAAGAGAATGCACAAGACACCAAGACACCTGCTTTTAGGGGAAGTTTTAGATACGCCGCATCCAAATGCTGGAACCATATTCCCCTGCCGGTAAGAAATCTTAAATGTCTTGGTACCTTCAGAGTTCGGCTGCGGCAGTTTCTTATCGAATCGCAGATAAAACTGAGTATCACTGTTTCGAACTCGTCCATTATATATTTGACTGTGGTATCTTTTCTTCCTGAGACAATCTGCCTATCTCTAGCGTAACTAGTGGTCGCAAACCTGTAAACCCCCTGGTACTTGATGATTGCATTGTTTATGGATGTCACCGTAAAATCTCTAGCGATATTGTAAACTTTCGAATTATTGTCAACTTAACATACGGAAGTAAAATTGTCAAACACGTTAGATTGTAAAATAACTAGAGATATTGTAAACTTGCGAAATATTGTCAAACGAACATACTGCTTACAATAAAACGCATTATTTTTCGTGATATGCATGCGATGGTAGTCAACTCACGCGGTGTGGAGGGAAGGAGGGGTCCCCCATGCCCAATGGTACTCTCATGAAAAGATAATGTACCATTCCTGAGAAATATCAATTAATATAACCTAACCTTAAAACCCTTTATATTCCCCTAAAAAGCGTAGTAGATGGAGCCCCGCTTCGCGGGGCCCCTATTTCCGAGTGCAGGGTTTAAAGGAACCTAACTAACCCAATGGAGGCGTGCCCCAAGTCCCGTTTAAGGGGGCAGAGATACTTCCGTATGTTCAGTTGACAATATTTTGAGAGTTTGCAAAATCGCTAGAGAGATTACAATTTAACGTGTTTGACAATTTTACGGTAACTTATACATAAATGAAATAACCTAATAAATATTAAAACAAAGAACAAGATCGTTTCCAAGACAGTAAAGTTTTGGTAAAATAATAGGGGATATGTCACGGTGTTAGTATACTTATTTTGTAAATATGTTTTTCTTTTGTATAGTGGCACTTTGTTTTCTTGTTTTAAGTGAACTGTTTCATTTAATTGTACTTCTGTGTGTTGTGCTATGTCTCTTGTGTGCACCAAACAAATGATTTATCTATCTATCTATTAGTATTCTTCTTTATGAACTTGAGGCCATCCAATGCTGATTGTAGGTCTCTTCCAAATCTCTCTACTTTTGTGACATCAATAAATTTTGGGCTATCAATGTAGTTTCTTTCCGGCCTTGAACGAGATCGTCTGACCACCTAGTCGGTTGCCTTCCTACATCCCTCCGTCCCGTCCGTGATCTTCACTCTAGAACTTTCTTGATATTTTTGTTACCACTTTTGCTACTCCCGTAAGTCTCGTTAAATTCGTATTCGGATGTCGGTATTTTTGGCGATGCCCGAAAATACCGACATCCGAATATGATATTACCTACTGATACTGATAACTTTGAGTGATTGCATGCGATGGATTGTATATTTGGTGAGATTACAAGTTAGCATTAATGTGACACATGTTCGCAGAGCTTAGAGTGACTGACGTAACGTCCATTCACCCAATATCCGTTTTTGACCTTTTTTCGTTCACCCACATTTCTCCAATTACAGTTAAGGCCACCCAGGGAACTGTGTTTTAAATTTTAATATGGGGTGAGCTTATTGTCATGCAACGAGCACGATTCCAAGCCACGAGCTGCCATATAAATTTGTAACGAACAAACCTAATAATGCTCGGTTCGACCTTTGAAAACAAACTCAGGAGAGAGGCTGAATTCGTTTTGTCTGTCTCAAAGGACAAGTTAGTTATACCTTTTAGGTTTGTTCCCAGTTTACATTGTCTATTCAAAGCATAACCGAAGCGACAAAATGTTACTTTAGCTAATTTGGAAAAGTAAGAAAGAGTTAGTTTTCTTAAATAATATCTATGTCGAAAACATACCCTAAAATATACATACAATTTATCTAATAAATTCCTTTATTTCTAATAACAGTTTTGTGACTAGAATAAATGATTGGTGTAGCAAGAGCATACTAACCTTCATGACACAATTAATTAGACCGTAATTTACGAAGTTCCTCATTAGTTTGTTTTCCCAATCTACCCTTGCCTTAGAATGTCGTAAATAAAAAGGAAAAGGCTTTACTTGTTTATTGCTTACACGTAACCAATTTCCTGTCTTCTTTCTAGCGGATTTTGATGGAGTGATACTGTCAATAAGTTCCCTAGATTTCTTTTTGTAAAATAAAATAAAAAATATACTGGTGGGTATACTGCCTACTTAAAACAGACTTAAAAAAGTAACTTCTCAAGAAAACTGGCTACAGTTGAGTTGTGAGAAGTTTAGATGGCAGTTACTTTTTTAATCTAATTTATTAAAATCGTCTGTTACAAAGTCCACTTAAACTTGTTGGAAAGAGGCTATGGTGATTATGACTCCAAACTTTCGTACACGACGTAACCAATGAAATACGGTGGCGAACTCCATCTACCAAAACCATACAGTTAAAGTTTTAAAGAGACATCTGTGGAGCAAAAATAACTTTTTTTCGAAAGCTCGTTCAGTATTCGAACGAACTTCCATCTATTGCCAGAAGTATAAAATGCTTGGAACCCACTTTTACTAAAGTGGAATACAACAGCGACGAGTGATAACAGATGGCGCTGTTTATAATCATGGCTTCACGGAACTCATTGGGTAGTTGGGTAGATGGTGCTAGTATGGTTTAGGACATGATCAGTGTATCGCTGTCCTTTTTTCTATTCTAACTTCAAACTTGGCTTACTGTACTGTGTGTCTAATTGAACATGATTGATGCAATAAAGATATACCGTTGTTAGCGTATTATAGATCTGTCCAAAGCTTTTGATTGCGTCAGTCACAATATGCTTATGATTATAAAGATAATACTTAGATGAAATTCGTTGAATATTAATATTTATTGTTATTTAATCTCTCAAAACATAGCAAAATGTATGATACAGTTTATTGTATCTTTAAATTTATAGAAGTAATTGGTATTCCACTAGGGTAACTGCTTAGCCCTGTATTATTTTCTAGAGCATCCTTTATTAAGACCATTAGCAGTGGAATGCAGCAATTGCATTAGTGTACTAGAATTATTAGATTTAAAAGATTTACTGCTTGGGTAACTAAATTAGTTAGGTAGCTCTCTCAGTTGTGGTAAGCTATGATTGTTTCTGCCTATGTTATTCACAGCACAAATATTTAACGGTTGTCATATTTCAGATTCCAAGTATTTTTTTTTTCAAGGGTCTTCCTTGATTTACTACGCAACAGCCCAATTATTACTCAAACGAACAAAAGCGGAACCAATAAGCTACTAACCTAGACATAAATTAACTATTAAGTAAATTACATGTAAAAAACCGTTTACTTAAACGGCTTTTCTGAGACATAATTACCTGCTAAATATTTGGGACCCATCTTTAGTGGTCAACCACTTATTACGCTACCCTATATTTGCGCCAATCCCCAAAAAAATATTATCCAAACTGGACAAAGATTCTAGGTAGGTGCTTACTGAATGCCTCTCGTGGAATAATAGTTTGTAGCTATTAGGATAATTTATAGCCGTTTAATATCCAACGAACTCGCAGAGATTTGATTATCGATGTAGTATTTTTTTTCTTTGGACGCCGCAGATCGCGTGTCGCGTGCTCCGAAGTTTTTTTCGGTTTGTGTTTCGGGGGTGTAACGCACAAAAAATATTATAACTGGCCAGCGACTACCGGAATATAATTTTTGACAATTTTATAAATTATACAGGCGTATCGCTTAATAATGGGTAGCTACGGGCATGTTTTTATTGTTCCTAAGACAGTCAGTAGCATTTGGGTTCCTATTGTGTTGGAAGTACTTGGAACGAATATTGTACGCTTGTAAATAGGTTGGAAATTTTATAAAATTACGTCTATGAAATACACTGATGGACGATGGAGATACTTACAGTCTATTATAATAAGCATAAGTATATATAAGTAGCATAAGCATAATCTGCCTATAACGTTCCCACTGCTGGGACACAAGCCTCCTCTCTACGAGATGGAAACGGACTACACACACTGCTCTGAAAATCGAATGAAATAACTAACCCTAATGTTGACTAGTATAATGTTACTGATGACTTTACTTTCCTCTCTAATTCCCATAGTGAGTGTCATAATACCGGCGAATCAGCGCGGGCAAAGCATTGCGGCGACGAAATTGCGCGGTCGCGCGCGCCTTCGCTCCACCGCGAAACTTGAGCCTTGGTGCAGCAGCCCGCACTTTACAAACACTACATGACGTCATGATGCTGTATTGCTAACGTTACATGCGCTTCGAGTGTCAGAAAATTCGTGTTTCAAACGAGATTTAAAAATCTGTTTCCTTTACCGATCTTCTTCCGAGGCAGAAGCGTCAAGCTTAAATCAAGTAGGTAGTATATAGTATATAATCTTGGCCAGTTAAACGTTACATGCGCTTCAAGTGACAGGGATTTACGAAACGATTTTTATTCAAAATCAAAATCAAAGCATTTATTTCAAGTAGGCCAGTTACAGGCACTTTTGAATTGTCGAAACAAAAATGAACATTTAAAGTAGCTACAGTCCCAGTCACAAGACATAAAAACTGTGAAAGTACTGTAGTTGCCCATTCCCTAGCGTAGATCTCTATGGAGAAGAACGGGCAAGAAACTCCATGGACACTCTTTTTAATCAAAATATTGTTACAAAATCTTGGTTACATCATTCTTGTTGAGATGGTATATTATGTGAGAACAATGTGGCAAGATGGGCACGTTAAAAGTGTCCATAGCAAAACAAAAATAAAATACAACTCAAAAAACAAAACAATTAATTCAAATAAACCAAGAGATGACCAGTCACAACTGACAGCGCCCGTTCACGAACATGACGCATGGATCAGCACCATTCAGCTCAACCATTTTGAAGGGAACTAAATGGTCCGACACACGCGCCACCATCAGCGAGACATTTGAGAGAGCATGACATACTCTCAACCGCCAGGGCACATTCAAGTCAAGAACTGCCGTAGGTTTCCAGTGAATGATAGCTTACTAGTACATAGTACTCACACAATATGGGCTATGCGATTATATAATACTAACATTGAATATTTTCAATTAAGCCTCATAGCCTCTGGGTCAATCTTCGCTAGTAAATGAACATTTTCTAAGAATTTATCGCTCGAAGTAAGTGCTATTTAATAATCTGTGTTTTTTGTTCTACGTTTTTGTGGATTTGTCGTATCGTCATCAGCTTTATATTAATTCTATGCAACAAAAAAAAAACAAATTCTGGTCACAAGGCTTTTGCTACATGAATTCATCTAACCTAAAAACAAAGCGCATTGATGAAGCTTGTAGTCAAGCACCTAATAAGCCTGGAGCTCGACGAATATAAGGTATCAAGTTATTTCTAGAAGAAACTATACATGAATAACACTTTGATCCAATTTTCTCACAATCAAAACAGTTGGAATTCGTATGCCGTGATCACGTTACGTCGGCCGGCGCGCCCAGTAGCGATGCCTGCCCGAGCCGAGTATTTTTTGTCTCATCTCTGACAGATCGAATTAAAATAAATGCTCCGATAAAGCGTCCTATAATATCATCCTGTATTTGGTTACGTGGACGAGTGACGTGCAGTGGGAACATACGAACGCCGTAGGTGGGACTAGAGACTATTTTAAAAGTTGCTCTATGTTTTTTATGATTAAGGTTGGTAGTTTATCAAAATCGTTTAATCGTTTTGATTGTTCGGATTGGGTTGTATTATATTCTTCACGGGTAATTGCTACTGCTGTGTCCTTATCTCCTATTTTGAATTCAGCATTTTATTTTCTATTTTACAAATGGATTTTCCAAATAATTTCCTCAATTTTTTTTAACTTCTTTAACAACTCTTTATTCTGGCGCGGTTGTGTTGGTTTTATAACAAGGCATAGTCATATAAGATATTCGTGATGACAACAACGTTCAACCGGCAGGTACATTTGGCGCTGCTAACTAAGAAACTATTGATTTCCCATTACTTTCCTCCAACGATACCCGATCATTGCGTGGTTGAGCAAAATGTCCCTGCAAAAAAGGTTGTAAAAAACATAAAGGCGCAAGAATTACTAGAAAGTATTTCACACTACCATAATTATATTAAATGCTTCACCGATAAAGTGTTACAACAACGTGTAAACAACAAACAGGTAGTACATTAGATAACAACAGTCAACAACAAACTCAGTGAGGCGTAGAAGCTACTGAATTCAACGGAAAAGGTTTGCCTTTTTTTCTGGCAGACCGTTACAAATTGCCAGATGGTCTATTTTCTTGTTTCAACACATCCATAATAATTATGGTCGACACGTATGATATATGCTTCAACGAGAATTGGGAATTCAGTAGCAAAGCACCGAGAAAAGTAAACATCTAGCTGTGTTGTGGAGAACACCATTTTTGTACAAGTAGTATGACGCGCTGTGTGTATATTTCAATTGTGTGTTTCGATTTATGTGTTTGCAATTTTTCAGGGTGGCGACAATAGAGAAATTGCGTAGGTACCTTTTTATATTTGGTTGAGCTGATGCTTGGAAATTATTTGAGTTCAATTGACCAAATGTTTATTTATCATAGTAGAAGAAAGTTCTTCTTTTAGTATTATCTGAAAAGGTTTAGACTAAAAAATATTTTTACAACTAGAAATATACAGGGTTATTTTTTGTTTACACTAAACCCGAAAAGGGGTCATTGTACTCATCATTTTGAACAACTTTTTCTATGGGACAAAACGTGAAATCGCGAAAAAAAAATCAGCTGTTCCCTACATTTATGTTCGCATAACTCGTCAAAATGTAGGGAACAGCTGATTTTTTTTTCGCGATTTCAAGGTTCGTCCCATAGAAAAAGTTGTTCAAAATGATGAGTACAATGACCCTTTTTCGGGTTTAGTATAAACAAAAAATAATGTTGTATATAAATATAAGACTAAAAGTAAGTATCCATATACAACGACGTCTATAGGGCGTCAAAGTACTCCTCCGCATCGCTGTCATCCGGAAACGTGCCGAAGACTAGCAGCAGTTCTTCTTGTATTTTGAGTGTGAACTATTCCACCTTTGAAATCAATGTATATAGTATCTTTATACTCTTTCATGAATAATAACGAAGGTATTTTCATTTTACCGATGTTATCCGATGTCCGTTTAGAGAGGTTTCTTGTCATGTCACTGCTTAAGCTTATCAGCAGAATCCGAAATAAACAAAAAAGTATCAAATTCATTTCAAAAGTTCATCGTACAATATGAACAACTACATGCCCAAAAATTGAAAATACTAAAACAAAAGCAATTTCATCTTAATCGTACGAAATACTTGAGCGGAGGCAGAGCGATATCCACCTTATCGAGTTACCTAGGCTACTGGGCATCTCCGAGCAGACGAGGCGAAATGATCAAACTATTACCTCGCATAAAACAAACAAGCCTTTATTGATTCAACCCTAAAGTTAAATATCAAATGAAGGCTTGGTGTGGACTTGAAACAAAGAACGAAAACACAATAATAGTCGCTTCGGTGATTTTATGGAAACGTGATATCGTGTTGGCCTCTTACAAAAAGAATAAAGCGAAACTCGAACGAAATTGTTTTAATCGTCGGAAGCCACGGTGTACTCCTTATTACTTAGTAATTATATTAAAACGATTATACAATGTTTTGTATTGTATAATCATGTAGGTAGTGGTAACTATAGTTAAAAAGTTTGGAGGTTTAACAAAAAACTAAATCTACAAATTACTTTTTTGCTGAATGGTTAAACGCATCATGTGTGTTATTGCCATACGGAGGTGGGGCAAAAAACATGATTGCCCAAACAATACATTGTCCATGGCTCGTTGTAACGAGTTTATTCATCTCGATCGTGACCGTTGACGTAAAAATAATGACGTGATGCGATGGGACACCGTACGATTTGTTTGAACTAACTTGCGCATGAAATATCGGTCGGAGTCAGCTACCGATGGTTCGCTGGCTTACCTACCGCCGCCGCCGCGGCCACAGAAAAAAACTCATAGCTCTGTCTTAAGGCATCCGAATTCCTTTGAACCAAATACGTGGGTGTAATCGCACGTAACAATTTTATTTATTTAATTCAGCGCAAGTTAAAACGCTGAGCCAGAAACAAAAAGCTGATTTTGTAGTTCGACATGGTTATTCAGTATTCTTTCGTTGTGATTTGTGGAAGCGAGATTCTTTGTTTATTCACCGAGCGAAAAGTTTAGCATTTGCGTCGGCGGCGCCTGCCTACCTGAGGTTTCCGTGAAGCGCGGATCGCGTGTCGAATACAACGGTGAACATTCACGAAGTGGACTTTTAATGGAGCCTGATAACCTGGCCAACGTTACATATTTCGTTCATTACCTACTGCAAAATCATAGCCTCACTAGAATCCTTTAAAATTGGTTCTGATTAAAGACCGAAACCTGCCATTAGCGTTGCAGTGTTTAAAACTTTCTTTTAAATTTCAAAGCACATGACAAACGTCGCATCGGAAGGAACAGGTGACAATGAAACAAAGCCCTAATAGATTTGCAAAGTTGACATCAAAAGGGTGAAAAGCGTAAGGTATCTTTTTACGAAGTTTCGGAAACCACAATAAAACCGCATGCCTTTTAAACGGTGTCGCGTGGCTGTTACTAAAAACTTTTACCAAATTATGCTCCGCCATTCAAAGCATTTTGGCACATGGCTTGCCTGCTTAATAGCCTGGAAAAATACCCTCATAAGTTTTACGGCTAACGAATTAATTTAAGAAGTTTTGGAAGTTATTTTCTTTCTAATTATTTCTAGGGATCTCTCTCTATTGATACACGGATCTATTGATACAATAAAACAGTATCAATAAACAGATCTTGACAAATGCAACAAGGGTTTATCTAACACTGCTCAGGAGACAAAACATCTATAAATTAACTTGTCTATTTATAATACCAGTAAACTTGTCCTCTTTTAACCGATAATGAGGTCTCATTAACTGTTTTTGAGGACTTTTATAACATAGCAGTGAATTAGTTTACAAGTTTTGGTAACCACATGGCGTTTTATGAGGGTCAAAATCTACTGACTCTATCGCCCTCCACTGCTAGAATGGACTGCTTTAGGGACTACACACACTTATTCAGCTCTATTCAGCTTTTGCCTTTAGAAAACAACCATTTTGTATGAGACGCGTACGCGCGCGTTCAGCTGAACGCGCGCGTACACGTATACTGAATAAGTGTGCGTAGTCAAATAGGCTGAATTTCTAGGCTTCTCCAAAGATACGCTGCATCATACTATTTTCATAGTCGCCTTGTTAGGTCTTCGATACTCAGTTCATATTTCGTAGATCAGAAAACCATCGGCGGACACGGGCGACCCAATGTCTTCACAGCTTGCTATATATGTTGCTCCCCGCAAGCTATGACGAATTCTCCTGTTCGTTTCCGGATAGTTTCATTTCCGCATGTCTGTTGCGAAGATGATCAATTGGTTTATCGCAATCAACTGCTGAATGGCTAGGTACTTCTAATGGAATCTGGATCTCCACTTTCGTAATCCAGTCTTCTCTGTCAGTCAGTGCCTAGTACTGCCTAGTACTTAAATCCAACAATGTGATTACTTAAAAAAAGTAGAGATTGTGATTGTCGTTTGATTGAAGAGTGGATTGTCATTACCGTCTTGCTTTATCTTACCGCATGAGTCTGATAGCAACATCCTTTTAGCATATCTTTGCAATTGCAACATTTATGATATTTTCCATAGTCACAATTGGAAGTTGCTCTCATTTATTATTAAAATACAGTCCGTTTTTGTTGCATATCAAATATTATACCCACATAAATATTCGGTATCTCCGTTCTCGATGAATTGAATAGTAGGAGAAAAAAACCTGATATGAGTTAAATCATGTCGCAGGCACGTATTAAGAGCTACATTATTGCTACAAACCTGAATCAGTGGGTGAGCAGGCGATGCATCAATTGAGCGCCGCAAGGGGCCGCCACCGTCCCGTCACTCTGCCTTCACAACGAACAATGTTTACCACGCCGAATATCGATGTCCATACGTTTCTTTATACAAAACCATCGACTGTCGACATTTTTAATGTTGGTAATATTTTATTATGAGCTCCTTTGAATATAAACTTTCTTTTATTCGAAATGCGAATTCTCATGTGTATTCAGCCGGCGATCGCCCAGCAGTTAGCGAGGATACGGAAAGTTGTGTTAATTTATTTAATTAAATTGAATCGATAATCACACGTTTAGCATTATATTATGGAGTACATCTCTCAAAACGTTAAGGCGATATAATAAAGGTATGGTCAGTGATGCAGTTCGGACTTCGGAGAAGCGGCGCGGACGTCGCATTCCCGCGCTCCTTCACGGCGCATGCGCGAAACGCCGCCGACACAACTCGATCGTAGATAAAAACCACTTATGACATGAACCATGCCTTTATTCCAACAAATTGATTTCGAACATAGAAGTCATATCGACGATTCCGATCTCTGTAGCGATGGAACAAACGCAATGTTATCGTTTATGAATTGACACGTTACTTCAAAATGCACCTCACTGCGAGCACATGATTGATCGCACGGTTTTATTCGATTATTATTATACGTAACCGGCACATCGAATTGCCGAAAATTAGTATGTATTTAATTTATAGGTAACAATCACAGAGCAAAGTCGGAATTGGAAATAATTTCTAACAGACCACGTCCCAATTATTGTGGTATCCGAGTCCGTGATCAAGATAACCGATTATTAATCGTCTCTAATTACTGCTGGTGTTAGTTCGACCTTTATCTGGACACCATTTACCTATGGTCAACAAAAAAACTTAACAAAAAGTGTAAAGAAAGGTTGATTTGTTGTGCGATGTGTTCCGGCGGTGACTGCTTCACCTGTTCATTGTTTGGCTGGCGGCTGTTGAACAAAAGGGTCAAAATATCACAGTTTTCGGGATATAATCGCCGTGAATGCAATAAATCTTATCGTAATAACTGCACTTGCGAAGGCTTAGATTATCGCTGTAATGTATGGGCGAGGAATTTATTACTTCGTGTGTGATTTATTGGGAGGATATCCTTGTGTTAGTTAACATGTGGACGAGTACGTATTAGCACGTTGATGGATTTAATTGGTGGCTCATGTTTGGTTAAAAAAGGATAAAGAGTAAATTGACGATGCAAAAATTATTAAGGAAGCCTCTATATCAGCAGTTTCAAAAGCTCAATAACTTTCAGTTCTGAACTCATAACTAATCTATGAGCTTAACATGTGTGGACTTAAGGTATCAAGTCTATAATTAATTGTGATATTAAGAAGTTAAGTTTATAACGCCTGAAAGGTCACAGCAAAAACTATGTTACCTACATTATATGTCCCCAAAAATGAACGTCGAGATCCGAGATGTTACCAGAATCACTTCAATTGTCAATCACCACACATCCTACATATTACTCTCATCTTCCCCGTTCACTAATCTGCGTACGTAGTGATGTACGTACGTCGTACGTGTCGCATAGTGATGTGCCACGCGGCCTCGCCCCGCACAGCGGATGCAAACGTCGGAGCTGGGAGTCGCGCGCATAAATCCCGGGATCGCCGCCGGCGCGGGATTCGGGAGCCATCAATCATTATGGAGGAGCGACGTCGCTGGGGGTTCCGTAGAGCGGTTTGTGAAACAGATCAAACTGCGGTTAAACGTCTTCTTTAAACGTCGGTTTGATGCATGTTTGAGAGCTATTTAGGAGAGGTCTCAATGGACCCAAATATTGCGTGTATCTAATTGTTATCGAACGTGGTATGTTAGGTACAGCAGCATTTAGGAGCGTACTACGTACTATGTTTTAATTTTTGAGGGAATATTATTGAGAACGGCCGCACCAGCAATTGATATTATCAGACACTTTAAATGACAGGCAATTTAAGTTCCGACCCGAAACAATACTTTTATTCATATTCTTTAGTTTTATTTTATCATCAACGTCTGCTTTTTGGAATTTTTTAAATGTTTCTCAACTTGAATCAAAAGATGAATACATATGTAAGCGTCACATTGTAAAAACCATTACATTGTAATATGTATAACTGGCGAGATTGTTAACTGTCGAAATATCGTCAACTGAACATACTGTTTACAATATGACGCATTATTTATTGGTAGATTATAATCTGCCGTAATAGTGTGAAATGTATGCGACGGTGTAATTTTACGGCGACAAATACACCCCTGAATTTCTAATTTACTTCGATATGTGCAACTGGACAGTTATATTGCTGCCTCTGAAGATAAACTACACTGCGCAGTCTTCTAACGACTCGTTATTAAAAGGTAGGCGGTGGTTAAGGACGCCCGACACAAAGTTTGATACATGATAACTAGAGGCGAACTCACGTTGCTCGCACTAACCGGGCAATTCACTTAATTTCACTTATACGCTTATTGGCGTAATACCGCCTTATTAAGGATTATAAACATCATTCAATTCTCGCGGTGGTTGTGATAAATGATCGATATGCAAATCGATGGATAAGTAGCTGGGTCGGATAAAGTATTCGCGTCTGAGGGTAACAATTTGCATGGAGCCTATGGGAGGTTTATGTTTACGTTTAATTGTTGTTTAATTTCAGGCTTAGTGGTTTAGAATATTAGGTCATAAATATCGTTTGCTAAATAGTGATTAAAATAAGTCTTAGTCAGAATGAGTTTTATTAATTTGAGCTGGATTTGCAGGTATACTGAAAATACGGAACAAAGCAAGAAATCGTGGACTAAACACATAAATAAACACTTCAAAAACGCATTTCTATGTATCGCTTCCAGTCAGCGTCTTTGACAGCTGTATTGCCATATTCGTTTTGCCTTCCAAACAAAATGCATATCAGTCATTTGTGAAGAACAAAGTCAGCGCCAAGGTGCAAGTCATTACGGTCAAACGAATTACAGTAAAGAGTGCGATTTGTAAGCTTGAGACCAGACCAACAAAGGAACGTTTCGCGCGATTTTGATTGATCTCGGGATAATACTCACCCACAGGATATAAACTAGGATTCTGTTTCTCAATCAAAACTATCTTCTAAAACTAGCGTTTTAAAGTGGATTTTCGTTTGAAGGAAGGCTTCGTAATTAATTACCATTGTTTGAGAGATTCTGTTCTTTATTAGCACATGCATAAGGTTTTGTTTTAGATAATGGATTAGCAGGCGAGGCTGGATGGGTGCGAAATCATCGCTCGAATGAAACGTTTGCCGCGAGCTGTCGATTAGGGGGTTTTGCGTTTTCTTGTATAGAACTAGAAATCTTATAAATTGGAACTTGATTTTCAGAGGTATACTGAAAATCGCCGTATCTTGCCAAACATTAATACTTACAGTGTTTCATGAAAATACTGATAAAAGAAATCGAAACGCCGTATTCGTAGAACGTTGACTATAAATAGTGAGAGAGATTATAACTGTGTTGTTTTACTACTAATGAAACAAACTTTAATGTTTTTTCGATATTTAAATGTGTCCAAAGTCTATATTTTAAACACAAACGCTGAAAAACAGTTTCAAATGAATAACATGATTTGCCAAATAATCTAAGCGTCGAATTCAGGATTCCAGACCTTCCTGCTTGAGGAATCGCTGACACCCTTCATTCACACTGTTTTGGAACCTCTACCACTTTCCTGGTCCCCTTAATTCAAAGGGCCCATAGCTGTGAAGGAGTCCACCTGATGGTGTCTAATGTGTTTGTTATTTTGTCCTACAGGCACTTATTAGAGGCTCTTTGTCGGCGAGTTTATCACCCGCAGGGGCCCTAACGCGCTCTCATTGTGGTTTATTATCCTCTGAACATTTTCAACCTGATTATTAGGATTATCAAGGTGCTGTGTAGTTCCGATGGTATTAGGTCGTGCTTTTTGCAAATTGTGATCGTTGTCACAGGTGACAACAGGGTTTTACGATGAAAATTATTCAATTTGAAGTAGAGATTACTGCTGTGTCCCATACACAGCAGCAATCTCTGCTGTAGTCATGATTACTAATAAAAATACAATTCAGTTTAATCCTTCAGTTAGATTATCGAAAAATATTGGAAATGTGTCTTTTGTTTCATCAAATTAATAAAAACTGACAAAGATAAAACGTTTCAAAGATTATGAATCCTCATGCATAATCTTTTTACCGGAAAATGTAAGCAAATGTGACGTCACACGTGTTTTAACGCATTCATGTTTTGTGAAAAAAGAAAAAAATATCAGTCCAATATTTTTTGATTATCTATCTGACGGACTTATTAGATTTTTTTGTCGTTTAACCTATTGGAAAATAAAAGAAAGCTTAAGCGGCCTCATAAGTAGTGTTATTTACCTACTTAGTAAACAATTTTATGCAATATTGTGCACAAAACTATACACCCTTAATTTTTCAATAACTTTGCTGTTTATCAATATTATTTATTGAGACTTCACATATTAATAACAAGACCATTTTTAACAAGCCCTTTAAGTATTTGTACTAATTCAAAATTTGGGGTGTAGAAATTATACACACTCCATAATCTCTGAAGCACATCGATAAGTTAAACCACCACCACCTTTTGCATAATATCTCAATGTCCAGCCCCCAATATTTAACCTAGATAAGAAGTTCACGTTGTGTTTGACTAGGCTACATCTAAGCTAGGAGTATTACTCGCTCAGAAATTGTAGCAATGGTTGGGTAACCCCAGCATTACAGCGGGCGCGGTAACAGATCACCGCTTGGCTTTTGAACTCGATGAGTGAGCCTTCAACACAGCTTTTAGTGTTGGCAAATGGTCGATAAAGAAGTTTGTGGATAACGGTATTGCCTGTTACGATATAATGTTGAAATTAGTAGAATTAAAGTTCTACGGTACCTAATTAAACACTGTGTATTATGGTTTAAGTTTAGGTATCTAATTAGGTAGATACTGCGTATTAACTGGAAATGGAAAGAAAAAAAAAGAAAGAAAAAGCATTTATTAGCCCGTACAGGACAAACGCATAAAAATTAACATTATTTACGACTGTTGAAAACTAAAGATAAATGGCTTAATGGCTTGCCTTCTTCTGAAATATTCCTGTTAAATACCTGGGTAGAACTGTGAAAACTATGGCGTCTTAGTTGTATAAACCAACGATGTCCAGTCGGCAGCAAATGATGATTTGTATGTGGCAAAGAACGGGTGGTCTTTCACAAGCATACCCACACCTACAACAAAAAATGTTACTTAACATTACCACAGCACTTACTTACTCACTGGCAGTTTAACTTCGCAAAAAAACTCACAGCGGCAGCGGCAAGCAGTCAAATTGAGGTTCCGTTGTCACCTCTAAAAGGCATGTTCAGCAAAAACTAGGACAGTAATCAGCAAGCCATCAGTAAGCTGTCAATTTATATTCTCGAGCGACGTATGGAACTGACCCAAGTATTGTAATTGGCGAAAAAATTGAAGATGCAAAAATTTTAGATCCTGATGGAAATATTACTGTATTAATAGAGCTTACAATGCTCGAAATAAATTACTGAACAGCACGTCAATTTTGTGTGTCGTGTGGTATAAGAGGTACTTCCATTGTTGGTTTTGTCATCATAGTCCATGATAGGTTTTTATAGTTGCTTTTAGCATTACCTATGTAGTAACCAGTCACTTCATAAAAGAATTGTAGGTCTTTTCTACTTTGAACTGAACCCTCTTTTGCACGCCTTTTGAAATCGTCTTCCGATATTTAAGTGTCGTTGACTCTCTATATAGGTATGGTATTTTTTTTTCATTTCAGCTTGATTGATGTCATCGAAGAGTAAGACAGAACACTTGTGATAGTCATATTCGGTGTCACATTTTTTGTGCATCATAGGTAAACCACATATTATCGATATAACCTGGAAGTGTCGACAGCACTTAGGGCCGTGTTATCGGTAATCGATACGATTAATAAAGTTGTGAAGCGATCGGCGCTAGATGGCGGTGGTGGGGCCGGTCGCGATCACCTCTATTATCCTGTCGATACCGCAACTCGTGCGCACGAACATCGCTGAATTACAACTCTATTTACTGTCAAACTTAATTCCTCGCTCGTGTCGTTGGCTTTCATTGCCGCTTTTGATATTTTTCTTCGTTATTATCAGGTTTCTTAGTAACGGCTTAATGTACCTTCGTGTATCTAATAGTGAGAACACTGAGAAATCTAACAAAATCTGGGAATAAGGTCTCAATGACTGAGGAAGCTAAAGTCTCTCATTAGTTGTTGAACCCTAATAGTTTGATAACTTGGCAGAAGAAAGGTCATGCGCTCAGGCCGCAGCTGGCCTGTATGTATGACCAGATAATATGAACGTGAACAAATCAAAAGGAGTAGAAAGAGAAGAGATATAGACACGTAAGGAAGCAAGCAAGCAAGCAAGCATAGCAAGTGGTGTTTTGTAATTTAGATCTATCCCTATCGAAAAAAGCGTGATTTTTGTATGTAAAATTAAAGATTGGTTCTAAAGGGTGTAAAACACCTACGAAGCCGAAAGGCACTTGTTCTCCCCGTCATTGCTATCATTTATTTGTTCTACACCATACCTGGGAACCTACCAGGTTCGGAGATATTGGGGGTCAAAGTTCCAACTTTATGACCAGTTATTTTTTTTTAAATAGAAAATTTTATTGTACGATTTTTAATTTTAAACACCGCTTCGACCCCCGTACTATCCAATCCATCCATTAGCACAATGTTTTGAGTGCGTTACATTGAGTTCTACCACAAAACATGATTTTAACCCCAAAAATAAAGTCGTTTCCCAGCAACTTAGTTTGATGTACAGAATGCTTGGTTGACGGCTTCTTGATGAGGTTGTTTATTGTAGATTGAATGTTGACTTTGATAATGTACAAATATATAATATATCGAGTTTTTACTCGGTTTTGTATTTGTTTTTGTAAATTGTGGAATAAACACACCTCTTACAACTTAACCTCCTCAAAATAGACAAAGAAATATCACCGGCAGTTAACAAATCAATATGAATAGTCAAGTAATAGATCTTGTTAGTGGCTCGCAGATAAAGTTAGAGTATAGTAAAGTGCGAGTGATTAGTTAGGTGTTATAATTTAGGATTAGCGTCAGTGGGACGGTTTGTATGGACCGCTTGTTAGCTTCACTTGTTATTGCGCGCGCGCTCATCTACGGATGCTTTATTATGGAGATAGCGTGGAGAAGACTTTCCAGTTATGTTTTATAAGGACAAAAATGTGTCGTAATTGATGTGTACTTTATCTAAATATATATAATTCAAAGGTGACTGACTGACTGACTGACATAGTGATCTATCAACGCACAGCCCGAACCACTGGACGGATCGGGCTGAAATTTGGCATGCAGGTAGATGTTATGACGTAAGCATCCGCTAAGAAAGGATTTTGATCAATTCTACCCCCAAGGGTAAAAAAATAGGGGATGGAAGCTTATATGAAAGTCCGTCAGTTTTAAAGTTAGGATCTTCTAATTTTGTGTTTAGGCTGACGATTGAAAATTAATTTATGCGTGTTTCAGCGTTTTTGATAACTCCACCCCGAAGCCTTATAAAGGGGATGAAATTGTATGTGAAAAATCCTTAATTTTCGACGTAAAAAGTACAAAATTTGGCTTATGATTGGAAGCTGACGCAACGGCTTCATTAAATTTCAACCCTTGAGGGGTGAAAAAAGAGCAACATTTTGTTTTTAATTAAAGTTTTTGTTTTTTTGAGTCACCAAAAAGTATCAGTTAGTAAGTCGTTAGTTTTTTTTATTTCAACCCACAAAGGGGTAAAAGGGGGGATGAAGTTTTGCATTGTAGTTGTTCATTCGTTCACGAATAACAGCAGCAGGAGAGACCTTTTGCAGCAGTGCAAGTTAATAGTATAGGCCGTACACAAGTTAATAGCTCACGTGACTTCGCGGCTGGCAGTACTTACCGTTTTGTAGGGACCTAGGTAAGCCGAAGATTATGGACTTACGGCAGGAGTAGAAAAAGAAAGTATGGCAGCCGCCGCTCCTGTGGGTGCCGCCCGCTCGCACCAACTTGCTGCAGCACGCGCACCAACTTGCTGCAGCACGCGCCGCTGACGCGCGCGCTGCGTGCACTCAATATGGTGTCACAACAGATTGATTGCTTCAATTGTACACAGCGAATTCACACGGGCCGCATTTTGCGCAATTACTTTAGTTTGTCAAATTAATTAATTTATTCAAAACATAAATAATTTCACTTTGAATATAACTGCTTTATTGTATTAGGTACCTAAACCTGTAATAATAGTTGTATGTGTTGTTTACATAAATAAATAAAATAAATAAATTATGTATAGTAGAACGAGATAGAATGAGTAATTGTCGATATCGTATTTGATACCAACTAGATTTTTTTATTTTGTAGATTTCTGTTTTTTTTTCTCTTCTGCATTTCTGATCTTACTTTTAATGAATGAAGATGAAGTCAAAATAAAAATCAAAAATGGCGCCGACGAAAGTTTTTGGATTTTTAATCATGGGTGTCGTTTCCGTGGTTTTTTGTGTCGCTGGTAGTGAAAATGAGGTAAAAATTAACACGGGGAAAAAAGTTAACAGAAGCAAAAAAACAGTTTTCCTTTTTTTCTACGGCTACCCCTGACACTATTTTCACCCTGCGCCATTGTTAGGTAGAGGTGTATCTAATCCTACACCCACATTTCGCACATTTAGCTAAATCCCATCAACCGGGCATAAATAATACAATAACACTTTGCCCGTCCCGCAAATCGAACCCAGGACCTCATGCTCAGTAGCGCTTGCGACAACTCGAACAACGATGCAGTCTCACACATGACCCATCAATATTTTTACGCGAACGAAGTCGCGGGCAACAGCTAGTTTTCTCTATAAAGGCGAATACAAATTCAAGCGTCGCTGATTGGTTTTATTTGGATTTGACATTTAGACCAACCATTTGTACGGCCAATTTCTGTCGCAGCTTTAAAGATTCTGATGATCTACTTATTTCGGTAAAAGGCGTATTTAAATAAATAGAAATGTAAGATTTTGACAGCGTTTTCTAGGTTTTGTAAGTAGGTGCTCGAATTAAATTAAAATTAAAACGCTAAAAAAATAGCCTACTCCACAGTTACCAAACTCGATGCAGACACTAACATATCGATGACCATTTATTTACATTAGAACCATTTCTTTATCAGTTTATCACTGATTGTCTCGAGGTCCTATTGAAGTGCAGCATAACTTGTGTTGATTTATAGCCAATGACTAAATGTAAATATGATTGAGCTTTTGTTACACCTCTCCACAAGCGTCTGCGCATGATTTTGTTTGGCCACAAGAGCCAATTGCACGATCCTATTTAGTGCTGAGATATTTTGACAGGACAAAAAACTTTATTGATGATCACAAAACTTGTAGAGCAATGAAAACATCATTTGTTGATGATAATGAATGGCTAAGTGTATTTCTTTTTGGAATGACTCACTGATTCGTAGAAGACGTTCGTGTAGACGATGCGTGATTAAATTTAATGAAGCATTTATTAGATTGTGAATCTTCTATAGTTTTTATATGTCGGATAATATCATTTTTATAATATAGTATTACCTTTCGTCACAGCATCGTCTTGACATTCACTGTTCCACAGTGACATGAGTACGAGAATCCAAGAAAGAATTCAGAGAGAGAAAACCCTTTGAGCGCGGACACACCGTATAAATATGAATTAGTAGGTCGACTTCATTCAAAGGTTGTGCCACCGCTGTGCTTTTGTGTAGGCTCCCTATTAACTGCTTCAGAAGTTCATAGTATTTTTTATCCCGACTCAGCGGTGACATCTATTGTAGTTTGACTTATAAGTGGGTTTCTTCGAGTTATTATGAACACTTCGACCCTCCTTATAGGCGTTGATTGTATTATACTGGAGTATTTTGACACATTGCTTTACATTGTTTATGAGATTTTGAGGTCATAAATTATTTTTTTGGAGCTCTGTGGTGATATTTGACGAGGATTCAATGGGATGATTTGGGATTAGCTTGAGGTTATGATTTATGAGACACATTTATTGTGGCGTGGCTTTGTTGCTTGCCTGTTAAGACTTTTTGAAATAAGTATTTATGTAATCACTTTGATATTGAAAATCTTACTTAGTTTCACACAAAGAACACGATATTTTTGGTATTTATTATCAAACATTAAATAACCACCATTCTAACCATTACTTATTTGAGCATAATTAGGATACCTATCTTATCTTTAAGTTTTTCACAAATAATTTCTACTTTCTTGGAAAATATTATCGATCCCTAATGATTTTGTTATTGTGAACATTGACACCTCGTTAGTAAATTATCCTGTTTACCAAAAATGTTCTTATAAGCAGAATCATTACTCTTTCTCGTCAGTTCTTCATCCGATTTCGTTCCGTACTCCTCGAGTGTAGTCCTCTTGTGAGTTATTCATCTTGAGACAAGACATATTCATTCGCACACCAGTTTTGTGTCCTAGTCAGACCTTCTTTGTTCTTGATTACCGCGCTTTAATACGCTGGTGTCGGAAATGGGTGAGATCTTGAAAAATATAAGAAGAAGCTTCTGTTATCGTGGTATGGTCCAATATAACCCAAAATGGTGACGTCAAAAGTGCAGTGTTTGTGTTTTGGAAGAAGCCGGTGTGGATATCTTCCATCATGACCTGTTATAGTAACACTACGGTTGTCGTGTCTCTGAAAGATTCTGATGATGGTGATGCTATTAGGCAGATGCAATCGAAGAAGTGATAAGTAGAGGAAAGTAGAGGCAGTCAGACATTAGCAGAGAAATGTGCCAGCGCAGGCAGTCGGATCAAGCAGTTTACATCCAACAACGATTTCCAGGAAACCGAGTGAGCAACGTGTATATGAATACTTACCTATAATATAAGTATTATAGGTAAGTATCGCCTTCCGAAAAAACTACTTTGTGAAAACCAAATTATTCAAATTATTGTTTTTGTTAATAAAACATAAGGCTTTTTTACAAGGCAATACTAAATTGAAATTGTGAGAATGATAGATGCGAGTGGGCTTTTAAATCAAATCAAATCATCTTTATTTGTGAAACACAGTGATATGTTAATACTTCTTGTGCTTTACGAATACGATACGAATGAGACTTACGAGGGTACTCTACTTATACTAGATACATTTCTTTCTTTAATTTTTATTTTATAACAGTCGTCGTGTTAATTTGTTATATCTCTGAACGGTCTCAGAAAGTTTTCCTTGAACAGCTTAATCAAAGGCAGTAAGGGGAGCTACCTTAACTGTTGCAGCTTCACGAAAATGATCATGGAAACCATCCATGATTTAAAAAAAATGTACAGTTAGCAAGCATTTTGCAGAAAACCTTTTTGTTGATGCCAATCGATCCTTCTAGGCATTGGACATTGGACATAAGAACATTGATCCGTCGCCGTCATTCTCCAGTTCCCTTATATTTATTTCATTTCTAATTTATTTTCATGCCCTTTTTCTATTTCCTTTTTATTTCAGAATATTTTCAAATTTCTATTCGACAATTCTTTTTCAATTTCAATTTTAATTTACAAATACTTTCTATTTTTTATTGAGTCAAGTAAGTTTATTTTCGTTAGTGGAAATGACTGTTAGAATCAGAGCCATCTTTGAGCATTCTGTAAATATAACTGTGGTTGTTAAGAGGTGATTGTTCAGATTTCTTGGTTCGACAAATACTAATTTAAAAGTCAACAATAAATGGAAATAAGTTCGTTGGCAAGCAATCTGAACAATCAGATTGTTTCCCAAACGAAGTACTGCACATAAAAGATGCGAATGGACATTGGTTCGTCGGATCAGCCGGGAATTACAAATTCTCCTTCTACTTGTTTCAATTTCATTTCTAACTTATGTTCATACCGTTTTCTATTTATTTCAGTTTATTTAGTCTTTCTATTAGACAATTTTAATTTTAATTATCACGTACAATTTAATTGAGTCAAGTAAGTTCAAGTTGTTGTAATATTTGCAAACAACGGGTATCGTGTGCGCGTGTGATGTATTATGTTTTTTTCTGAAGAAAAGTTTGTTATTCTTATCAATTATTCAGAGTACTAATCTAGATCATTTTGAATACTTTTCATTGAGTCCAGTGGAGTCTCGTTGATTGTAATATTTATATATATATTTTCTAAATTTCGTAATAGAAGGATAAACTTCATATGTTGCATTTCACAAATAGAATACTTGTCAGAAATGTCTTCGCTTACTTTGTGTCAAAAATGTTCAATGTTCAAAAAATGTTCAGTTTTATTCAGGTAATCTTTCGGACGATTGATGTTTTCGTAAATAATTTGCTCATCGACAGAGATTTTGGAAGTAGTTTCGTCGAAGTTTTTGATTGCGAAAAAATGCATCTCAAGTCGATTGATACATTCATCGTATCACACAGCTTTATTAGCGTCTAGTCCATCTAATAATTCTCTTTTAGTACACGATTTTTTTCCTAGAGACATTACTAAGTTCTGAAAGCCTATTTTCGATTTTAAGGTTTATCTTGACATATGAATTCGTTGACTGAACACTTGTAAGATGTGTGTGAAAGTGTTATATATTGAGAAGACATTGCTTGAAAGTTATTAGATAATCGTAAAAGAGATTCGTGGGATAGAAAAATTTCAAAAAAACATTATTAAATTTATTTCTAAGTTTCTATGTTGTCGTCGTGATGTTCTTCCGAAGCAGTTGTTGAAGATCTGGATGCGGTGGTTGACATCATTATTGCGACCAAAAGTATCGGTAACTCTCAGACATCTGAATAATTTATACATTAAAAATAATTACATGAGGGTTCCTGATGCGAAGTAGAACCAAGAAAATCTATTCTGGTGTCGTTGGATGAAAGGTTTTGCTTTTATCTTCTGGATTTCCTTGTTATGCTTATCTAGTTGATGTTTAAGGTTGTTGAGTGAATTTATACATTAAAAATAATAACATGAGGGTTCCTGATGCGAAGTAGAACCAAGAAAATCTATTCTCGTGTCATTGGATGACAGGTTTCTCTTTTATCTTCTGGATTTCTTCGTTATGCTTATCTAGTTGATGTTTTAGGTTGTTGAGTGAGTCTAATGGCATTGCTTGAGATAGGTAGAACGTTTGGAAAATGATGATCTTCAGTTTCCTGATGTCAGGAACTATAATCGGAAATGTGACGTTGTCTTCTCTGCTTTGATGTGCTGATAGAGTACTGTATCCAGTGTGAAGTTTGCAGTTTTCTTCAAGGGTTATAATTTCTGAACCGTAGATGTTATGATGCGAGACTTGATTGTTGCATTGAAGGATGCACTGTGTTGCGTTGCTAAGGACGTAGAGCCATCTGTTGTTTTCCAAGCGTTGAAATGTGTGGATTTGTGCAACGAAGGTTGTGGTTGTACAGATGTTGGGGATGTCGTTTGAGACGCTGAGTAGGATTTGTAGCTCACAAACAGGTCGTGTATCAGAGTTGTAGACAAGGATATCTCGGCAACCGCTTCTTCTTTCAGCGTACGTCTTGCAGTTGTCCAATGAGCTCGTGGATACGTAGTGTTCACCGCTAGGGTTTGTGGCCAAATACTTATACTCTGGTGGGATGGTGGTATAGAGGGAGGAGTTAGGATGTTGGATAGGGATTGAGTAGATTTGATAGAGTTTCAAGGATTCAGGTTTAACGAGTGGGAAATCTAATATATAAACTAATCTATTTGAGTAAACATAAGCAGAGAGTTGAGACGAATCTAAGGTTTTATTAATATTGTCGATGGTAACAGGGCTAACTAGTTGTTTATTAGATCTAGCGTAGTTGGATAAGAGAAAATTTTGATAAGAGAGTTGAGACGAATCTAAGGTTTTATTAATATTGTCGATGGTAACAGGGCTAACTAGTTGTTTATTAGATCTAGCGTAGTTGGATAAGAGAAAATTTTGATAGGGAAATGATTGAGTGATGAATTATGTTTGATTTTGCAAATAAGATACTTGAAAGGCAATCGTCAATCTCGTTTTCGAGATTGGTAACCGATTCTAGTATTAAAATTGAGATTGATGAAATTTCTTCCGTGACTTTTGAATCGAAAATAGTTTTAGAGGTTCTATTAAGATATTGAAATCAATATCTTACGATCAATGTTTTCATTTATGACTTGTTCATCATAAGAGATTTTAAATATCGTTTCATTGAAATTTTTGATAGTACTAGACGTTATTTGGATTTGTTTCTGCATTAAAGAGGTGAGATCGAGTTCACGTTTCTCAAGCATATCGATACATTCGTCGTAATGTTTCGCATCTTTGGCATCTGGAGTACCAATGAGGTATTTCAACAAGGAACTAAGCCCATCTAAAAGTTCTCTTTTCTGTCTAGAGTTCCTACTTATGTAAATATTTAGTTCGGAAAGTCTATTATCTATTTTATCGAGGTTAGTCTTAAGATACGATTTAGTGGAGAGAACATTTGGAAAAGCGGGGTATTTTACGTAAAATTGTTCGAATCTAGAGGCCAAACGTTTTAAGGATTCATGAGCAATAAATAGTGGTTTAAGTTTCCATGAGTTATCAGATACGGAGATAGAGCCTTCTTCCTTATAAAATAATCCGGCATGTGTAGGCAGCGGTTGAGTTAGATTGGCAACGATTCCCGTAGTTGCCCTGAAAGCGATAGAATTTGATTTAGTTTGGATTGCGACTTGACTTTACGTTTACTTATAATGTAGTTCTTTATATAGATATAAAACTTGTAGAGGACAATTTATAAAAATAATTTTAGAATTGAGCAAATAACAAAACTAATGTAAGGGTTTTGCATAATGTTGTGAAAGTTGTAGGGGTTAGAGGATTGAGTCGCTGTAGAGCTGACCCTGTAAGAGTAAAATCAAAACTAGAATCTAAATTTTGGATTAAGTGAACTATACTAATATTTATAGGAAAAAATATCTTAACTATTTATTCTTATTACTAAACTAAGGTTTCATGCAAATGGTATGGTCTGAGCCTGTTTGCATGCACAAGTTGGTTACGATTGGCTTTCTGAATTACGTAGTTATGATTGAAACCAACACGTATAACTTCGTAAGGACCTTCCCATTTAGGGTCCAAATTCAAAAAAAGAGATGAACTTGGCTGAATAATATTTTGATCTAGCATCTTTTGGACTTGTGATTTTACTTCTTGTTGATGCACATACGAAAAGTGATAAGTCTTAGTATTAATCGGTGTGTCTGATGTAGTAGGGATTGTGTGTTTGGTGTGGTTTGTAAATGTCAAGGGTTCGTTTTCTGTGATGAAGATGTCTGAAAACTCCATGACAATTTTACTCAGAGATTGTCTTTCTTCCTCAGTGAGGCGATCTCTGCGAATGAGTTTATCTACTTTGTTTTGATTATCCCTTAACAAATGTGTGTTTGTTGAGTTTATTGAGATTTTATTGGAAGATTCGATTGTAACTACTTCAGATGCATGGACTCTAGGTGTTAACAAAAGTTTATCATTATTACCGGAATTTACACAAGTGATTATGAATTTGTTATCTTTTACTGTGACGAAGGCGTTAGGAATAGTGACATCGTCGCAAATGGTTTGTTTTTCGATTAAAGCGTTTTGAATGTCATTAGTACAGCATGTGATAACAGTTTCGGATCGTTGGCCTATGAACTGTTTGTTAGCTACGGATTCGGTTGGTTTTTCTTCAATATGCAATAATTTGTAAGTACGATCTCGTATACGCATAGTTTTCGATTGCACATAGATATTGGCACTGAATTTACTCATGAAGTCATTGCCCAAGATACCATCTGCTTTAATGTTGAGGTTTGCAATGTGAAAATTAAATTTTGGGAAATGATCTAGATAAATTTGAGCTTTGAAACTTTTAATAGAAGATTGGTTACCCGATATACCTACAATCGATACGACGCACGGTTGGTCTAGAGGGGCACTACCAATATGTTCCTTGTTAAAGACGGATATAGCGGCTCCTGTATCGTAATGTTACCGGTTTACCTTCAATGTGGAATCGGCAATGTAGAAGATTTTCTGGAGGTACGTTTAGCGTAGAAACAGTAATAAATTCTGTATAAATAGATTTAGAATTTGGGTTTGACATGGATTTTAGACTTGAGTTTGTGGATTTAGAATTTGAGTTAGGCATAGATTTTGATTTTGATTTAGGCTTAGAGTTAGAAAAAGATTTAGGATGTGACTATGTTTGAGTTGCAACTTCTGTTGTGGTTGTGGTTAGAGTTTGAGTTTCAGCGTCATGAAATTGTCCCCGATGGACTGGGTAAGATGAAGTAGGTTTTTCCGAGTTAGATGTTATTGAATTTATAGTTGCAGTGTCTCGAGATCTGGTATTGGTGTCTGGACATGGTGAGAGTGGGCTGAAGCGGTTCCCGGGGACATGTCCAATACCTCGGCCGCTTCTGAGTCTAAATTGTGAATTTTAGCGGAAGGAACTGCTGCGCGTTGACTTTGTGGATGTTGACCTCTGAGATTATTGTTATATTTCCTTTTTCGGCATTCTGAAATCAGGTGACCCGGTTTTTTGCAATAGTTGCAATGTTTACGCGATTTTTTTAACTGCGAAGTGGGTCTTGGTTGTATCGATTGATTTTTAGGCAGACTACTAGGGACATTATATAATGTTTGTCTGGCTTTGTTCATGTTTCTTATTTTTTCTTCTTGGATTGCGAAATTACCCGCATCCAATAGACTTGTAAAAGATCCAACACGAAGCATCATCCCTATGTCTGAGCTTAAACCGTTCACAAAGGCATTGAGAGCTGTCTCTTCGGTGGTGGCTTTGCGACCCTCTAACGTGCAATCTGTGATTTCTGCCGTTAATTTCTCTAATATTTTACTTCTACATAAATCTACTCGAAGGAAGAATTCAGTGATGCTTTCTTGAGGCTTTTGGAAGTAGGACTGCAATTCTAAATTTAAATGTGCTAACGTTTCCGTTTGTGAAAATTTTTGAATAAGAAATTGTTTAAGGTCGCACCATTTAAAAAATTGCTTAGAATGGACGTCTGATGAACCTGGCCCGGTGAGTTTATTTAACGCGTACGTTAAGAGATCTGTTTCTTGATGTATTGAAGCGAGTTGAAAAGCGGAGTCACACGACCGAATGAATTTGACACTTGAGAATTTTGTGAGGTGTCGAAATCAGGAATTAGTTTTAAGAGCGTTCCTAGGTCTAACTTTGAGTTGGAAAATACTTTTTTTTCTTTCATCGTGATTACGTTTTTGAGGTTGGAAGTAGCGAATGATAGAGATATGATAGATAAGTTTTAGGGAAATAGGATTGGATAACCGATGAGGAATAGAGAGAAGGTAGAGCAATATGTACGTTTTAGGCCACTTACCATAACAGTAAAATACTGGTCGCGTTGCTGAGCTTCATTACTCGAAGGACCGGCGAAGTTGTTCAAAAGCCTTTAGCTACCGTGCTTCTTCACTAGGCGATTTTGACCGTTTGGAAATGGAATGTATGAATAGAACTGACTATCTTAAAATAAAGGACTCGTATTTATATGAAGAAATACATGGAAAAGTCAATAACAACTTAAATTATCACTTATCGACTAATAACTTAATCGTAGTCGTAAGCTAAATGAGGTACATTTGTCGATGTCATCTTCATCTTCGGAAATTCACGCAGTGGGCGGATTATTATTTCTCATCAGAATGGCTACTTGTGTTGTTCTTCGCCTCGATGAGTTGTCAAAGCAGTTGTCGAATATCTGTATGCAGCCTCTGTTGTCTGTGCGTCGATTAACACGGATAAAACCGTTTAGGCATCGGTTACAGATTTTTACGAGAAGAAATGTGAGAAGAAAGATGCTGTGATGCTGTAGTTCTACTTTGTCATAACAAAATAGAACCACATAAAGCTGGATTGGTTTGTCACTGTATTTATTTTCATTCCATTTAGTATTTATTTCAGTTTATTTTAATCAGACAATTTCAATTCAGTTCCTCAATCAATAAATTTCATTTCCTACGTCAATTTTTTGACGTAGGTTAGTTGTAAATTGTCTAGATCGGTTTCTAAGTTTTGGATCGCAGAATTGAAGATCTGTCACGGGCCAACCAAGCAATGCACTAAAGATTGTTTTTCGAAGATTTGCTCGGTGCTTCGGCCGCTTGTCAGTTTAAATTAGGTGTGCTGGCGTTGGGTTGGGTGTGCGCGGTTGTTCCAGAGTTGATTGTTGATTCTGTTTCGGTGAATAGGAGTTTGTATTCGTAAGACGATTATTATCTGGCTCTTTTCCTACATTCCGATATTTCATGACTCGGGTTTTTATATTAGTTACAAAATTAGGAACTACGTTGGACTTGAGAAGTACTTGGAAGTTCGTTTAAAAAAGGCGATGGTCAATGCGATTGGACTACGGGAGAATTAGTACTGTTTTTGTATAATCGTTGTCTAGCAGAATTCATGTTACGATATTTTTCTTCTTGATCCGCAAAATTACCTGATTTGGTCAGTTAATCATAGGTTACATCCGATACGAGCATATATCCGAATTAATTCCATTTATAAAGACATTTAGAGCTATTTCTTACGTTGTTGCATTACGACCTTCATAATTATGTTCGATGTTCGGTCCCTACTTCCGGAGCAAATTTTACTTCAGCAGAAATCTACTCTGATCTTATTCAGTAACAGGTTCGTTAGGTTTTTTAAACATAGACTAGCTAAGTGGAGATATGGTGGTCTGTAAAAATCTTATGGCTTTCCAATACGAAAACTGTTTACAATGGACGTCAGAAGCTCCAGGTCCTACTACGAGTATATTGTTTAGCGGGAACGTTAACGAAAAACTCTCTTGTTATATTTTTTAATAAACAATATTTCTAATTTCAATTAAAATTTACATGTACCGTTTTAATTGAGTCAAGTCAATTCCTTTTCGTTAATAGTCATAGAAGATCGTGTTAGAATCAGAACTTTGTGATTGTGAAAGTGACGATTTGTTCCTTTTCTTGCTAGGGCAATTACTAATTTTGTGTTAAAAAACAAACGGAAATAAGTTTGTTAACAAGCATTTAAGATCGATTTTCAAATGAAGTACTGTACATTAAATATGCGAATAGACAATGGTTCGTCGGATCAACCGCGGATTTAAAATTCTTCAGTTCCCTTCTTCGTATTTCGATTTAGTTTCTTATTTATTTTTATTTCATTTCCATTACACAATTTCATTTTGAATTTACAACCTACCGTTTTTTATTGAGTCAAGTAAGTTTATTTTCGTTAGTTGAAATTACTGTTACAATGAGAGCTTTTACGCTTTTTGAGCATTCACTAATGTTGTGTCAAAAAACAAACGGAAATAAGTACGTTGGCAAGCATTTACGATTCTGGCATACCAACACATGTATTACCGACGACTGTTGTACTCTAATTAAAGTAAGAAATGTATCTAATGTAGTATTAAATCTTAAAATATGAATAATGTTTTGTATCATTACCAACCTATGTACGTATTACATTAAAAAAAAACCACTGTAAGTAGGTATAAGTTGTCAATTATTAGTTAGTTAATTATTTATAGCTGCCTACCTACCTGAGGTAATTGAGTTGATGTTGACTGAAATTATTTGTATTTTGTACATAAGTATGGAGAACATTTACTATCGTTTATTATACTGTTCATGACGTTATGAGAATAATGTTCCTTTTGTAATGGTGGAGATTGCACTTGTAGATTTTTTCTGGTTTTAATATTATAAAACATAGAAAAATATAAAATGTAACATTGTGTCTACTAAATTTTCAATTATGTTTTAATGCGATGGCAATGTAAAGAACTTGGGTAATAACTACCAACTCATGTAACTTAAATCATCTATTTTATGTTTTTACGTAGATTTAGTATAAATGATGTATTTCTTCCTATCTATATTTGTGTCTTAGTTTGATTTAGGCGATGCACATTGAGTTTTTATTTTATAAATTAAAATGATGTAACGTACAGACGGTTTTTGTTTTCTCGACCCGTTATCCTATTTCTTGTAATAATATGCATCAACATATTATTATTTTACACCATTCTGGTGTAAAATGGCTAAAATGACTGGTCAACTGATCATACTACGAAGGCACTTACACTACACACTTCACTTTCCCCCAAAAAAAAATTCTTAAAGTATAAGTATTTGTTGATTAACTTTGACAATTTATTGACTACCTGTCGGTTTTAATTCAACAGCAAACGACGTCACCTATTTATAATTAGATAAAAGTAATGGCAATCTTGTTAAGGTTGGTATACTATGAGCGTTAACTAGATTGCCACAAAAACTGAATCACACCTTAAGGTCGGTGTAGACAGGTGACAAAAGCGCGGCGTGCCTTTGAAGACGTCTCGCGTAACAAGTGTGGTAAGTGGTAACCAATTGGGGAGCGGGGGACAATAGACGCGCACAGTAGCGGGCTTCCGTGTCACTGGCTGTAGCAGGGCTTGGAACACACACAGAATACAACTGTGCGAAGGAAGAAATTGTAACTCAGCATGTAGGTCCATTTCGAATGTAAACATACAAATAAGAATTAGTGTGGTATACTACAATACAACTGAAAAACCCGACTACTTAAAAGGCACGGTTTAATAAAATTTGGAGTTCTAGGTATACTCGATTCCTCCTATTGTTGAAGTCGGTTAAAATGTAGCCTATGTTACCCAGGACATAACAACGAATCGATTGAAACCTAATTTCATAAAAATCGGATTTAGTGTTTAGGCGCTTCGGAGGAACATACATAAAGACAAACCCTTCCCATTGGCTTCGCAGTAGTCAGTTAAAAACGTTTTTTTAAAATAGATTCGATTTTTAAAGTTTATCTTGAACATACCTAATTGAGGTCGCATCTAGCAGAAACCTGCACCACTTTACACCGAGATTTTGATCATCACACAAAGTGGTGCGTGAAAAGAGGTCCATGTTCAGCAACAGACAAATAACTAGTATTATTTATTTTATTAGCGAATGATATGACAGTGGGCAATAGAAAAGCGAGTTGGTGACAGTTATAATTGGGTGGCTTTTACTGTCACTGCGGGTGGGCGTGAGGTCGAACAGGTGTCATCCATCACTACAAGAATGTTTTGGCGCTCGATTATCATTGACGGGGTTGCGCTGTTGTACTTGTGCAATTGTTTTGTGAACGTGTTGATGAATACACTAAGCGTAACAGAACTAGTAACTATTATTTAAAACTAGTAACTGTAACTGCAACTAGTAACCATAAGCTAGTATCTGGAACTAGTAACTGGTGACTAAAAACAGTATACCTAACTAGAAGTTAGTTATTAGAATTAGTAACTTTATTAGACTGGGTTAATGTTGCTTTTGTTTTCGGTTGTTCTCGTCTTGTTAACGGCGAGTACGTACATACTACAAGTATGTTCCCGGCCCAGTTATCAAGAACGGTCATACCAGATTTTATTGGAATCGACCTATTGTCACGGACAGGACCTGATAATGTGGCGATAACGGTTAATGTAGTAACATTTGAGGGAGGCCTATGTTTTTAGCAGTGGGAGTCTTTCGGCTGAAATGATGAATGATGATGAAGAGATCACCGAGAGCGCTGTGCAATAATTGTTAACACTCTCCTCAAGACGAGAATCTGGTGAAAGCTGAAAATGAAGAAATAAACAAGTATCTTGATTTAGCACACGGTGCTTGTCGACATATGGGACGGGGACTCTGCAATCATTGTATCGATAGTCGTTGCGGTTATTGGATCTGTAGCAAAGAGCCTTGTCCAACTCCTTAGGATGATCTGATTAGGCGGCTTGATTCGGAAAGCAGTGCTCCTGGACGGTATGCAAAGAGATCTTTCTCTCTCTGGAACCTTGACCACCGCCAGCCAGGACCTCGTTCCTGACGCCGATTGGCCATCAATTTTATATATTTTTCATTCATTTTACTTATTCTTAAAGCCTTGTTTTTTTTTAAATTGAAAAACCTTTATATCCTCATCGCAAAAAGACTAATCTTTTCGGTAAATCCGGTACAGCTACACAAAAGAGAGTGAATTTTTTAAAATATGTTTATAAGTACTAAATAAAAAATTAATAAAAGGATCTTACGTCTTTTAAACCATCTTTATAGATAGTGGTCTATGGTCAGTGCTGTTATTGCGACATAATAGCTTGTGGCGAGGCGCTCATAGGCCACGGTAAACAATTAGCATATTTTTAAATCCTTTGACTTTGAACGCCCGGCGCGCCGACGCGCCGACGTCTGCCGCCTGTTTTAACTTGAATGTGTACTTTTAGGAATTATGTACTCCAGAGATATATCGATTGGTATAAATAAATACATATCGCTGCACATTAACACACAGCACCACCTAGTGCCACACTAAGCAACGCTTGTGTCGTGGACACTACACAGTTGATATACTACATATACCTATACTTTTTTGTATACGTTACATAAATGTTCCATTATGTCGAAGCCCGATACTCATTTTTCTTTGTAAGAAGATATTTTTTCTATCAAAACTTCTGTTTTTTTAGTATGTCGTCGTCTACTGGCTGGTATGGTCGTGTACTTGGATCTTGAACGATAATTATAAATATAACGTACGTGGACAGTTTTGTTGTATGCTTAATTTAAGTCCTGGAGGATAGATACAGGTTGTTGTGAACGACGGTCGGGAGATAAGGTGCAGCATATCAAACAACTCTACTAAAGATGTAAACTTAGTCTTAGTACCTATAGACTAAGTTGCAATTGGAAAGACTACCGCATAACCAAGGTGTTTCATTTCAGACACTCTTTACTGGTCACTGTATCTTTTTTTACTCTTCTCCTCAATCTAGTCCTGAGGACAGATATGAGGTCGACGAAGGAACGAGCTAACCCAAAAGAAGCCATTATAACTCGCGATAAATACATTTGGGGTCTTATGAACTTTCCTAATACACCAGAAACTCAATAACTATCTAAGAGAACAGTGAAAACCCACTCAACAATTATATACTCAACACGAACACAATAATGCTCATTCAAGACTTATGTACCGCGTTATATACTCGACCCTAATGCTCAGTCATTGGCGAGCTTCACCGAGCATTCCCCTTCGGAGCAATTAACAGTTTTATTGCTGCCCTCATTGGCTACTTGCGCAGCTTTTGCCGCTATGTGTTTAGATAACAATGCTGGTAATGACTTTGTATGTATCAATATATAGTTGGTATATACTTTTTATATGGTCATAAGACGTTAAAGTTCTTATGTGTTTTAACAAATACGAGGTAAAGTTTATGTGTAAAGTTAATTTTTATTATTCAAGATATTGGCCACTTTTTGAGTAACTTAGAAAAGTTCTTACCGAGCGAGACTGCCCTAAGTAACTTAAACTATGAACTTAATAGCAACTTAATAGTAAGTTGCTATTAATTACATAGTTTAAATTAAATAATATAATCGAATAATAAGAGATTTGTTTAGTTTGACATGACTAAGTACTGGGTACTACACTACTACTTAAAGTTTACTTTTCAGGACGAGCATTTAGGTGTTTGGAAATGAATAATACCCCACTTCTTTGTATTCACACATTTGCTTACACAAGGAACACAAATATGGTCGAATGTTTGACGTGATCTTGGCAACAAACTGAAAGATTTTACTAATCTTATGAAACTTTTAATGTTACCGAAAAAGTGCGCAATGTAACACAAAATATAATTATTAGTCTTTGTAGATAACACTGTTATGATAAAAAAAAACTACAGCCGTCAAGACAATGTACGAAATCTCATAACTAATTAAATTCTAATTACACAAACCATCCATTTTAATATTTCCAACGGAACGAAACATATTTTCACATGTTAAAACAATGGCTACCGACAGTTGCTCCGTATTTCCTTATCTGCCATCAATAAATGCCTTTCTTTGAGCCGTTCAAGAACTTTATATACAATTTTAATTTTTATATCCGTCCAGAACACCAAGACCTTTAATTTCATAGTTTTATGATTAACGAAGAGGTCGTGTCATGTGGGTGAAAAGTTCCTAAATTAAAGTATGTGGAATGTAAGTGAACCTGGTATTAGATATGGGTGGTGATGGTCACGGGGTGATCGCCATGTGTTTCCGCTGATAGCATTTTAATTGCAGCGGGGCAAACACTCCGCCCTTGCGCGGTCTGCGTGGCATTAACAATTAGTGATTATTTCATTCACTTATACTTAGAAGTATGTTTAAGTAAACGATTAGTATTGAATTAGGTTGATATGTTATAAAAAAATATATTCAGGATCAGCAGCCAACAATATGTTTCTTTAAAAGTATCTATCACATATTATTTCACAAGCATAAAGTTGTAGAAATTAAAAAGCTTCGTCTCTTTAATCGAATCAATGTTATTTAAGATCCTCGGCCATAAGGAACCTGCGGGCAGCGAACCACTGCGACTGAGTCGTCCCCGTCCAGCCCACACCAAAGAGATGGCGCGTGCGCGGCTTGGAGTCACTGTGCACCTTCATGGAGAACGTGTGGTCGCTGGAGAGCCTACACTTGGTGATGGTGCCCGCCGGGAATGGCGGACTTATAGCAGTCGAGAGAACAATTCTTATTCTTCTTATTCTTTTTCTTTATTGCACACAAAAAAAAATATACACAAAATTAGACTATGCAACGGTGAGCTTAACCCAGAATGGGTTTTCTTACAACAACAATCACACAAACTAGGAAGCAATAAATATACCTACCTATTATCGTCTCAGAGATATATTTTTATTTAAAATGTCTTGAAACCCGTAAGTAACTTCACTGCTTCTTGCTAAAATTCGCCAACGAAGTGGTCAATTGTTTCAGAAGTTTAAAAAATAATACTAAATCATTGACACAATTCACCCAACAGTCCGTCAGTCGACTACACGTTAACCCTTCAAATATTAACACACCTGTCTATGCATATTGTTTTGGTCAGATTCTTTTTAGTCCAGAGCCCCCCGAATTATGTGCCTTGGGTCTTAATGCTTTAAAATTCTAACAGTGGGCCATCAGGACCGCAAGGTGCGCGTTTGAATATGATTAGCAGCTTGTCAAAAGTGAGTTAAGGGTTTAATGTATTCTAATTTAATCAGCAATGGGTTGAACTTATAAATTTTCAAATAATTAATGTAAGTAGTTGGAATTGGTTTATAATAATTCGGTACCAATTAGTTAGGAAATATACTTTCAATTAATTTGATGGTAGGGTGTTTTCAATTGCATAGGGAGTTTTCAGAGAAGCGTACTTTTTTACTCCTGAATTAAATGTCACCATCTATCTAGCCTTTAGCAGCTGAATATCAGTATTTTATTTTACATGAAGCGACTGCCTATCTGACCTCTACAACCCAGTTAGGACCTTCTTTTTTCAATTCATAAGTGGATACTTTTTAACTTTAAACTATGACTGAGACATCAGAGACATCGGTGAAGGAAAAACATCGTGACGCAACCTGGGGGATCTATAATGGCCGCTTTAGCAGAACATTAAATGAATCGCGTTAAAAAAAAAATCTAAAAGTGGCGCTTATAACAATAAAGTCCATTTTAGGTATTGAATTTTTTTAAGGTGATTCTTATTATGTTCTGCTAAAGCGGCCATTTTATGCCCGCTGGACTTCGTATTAATCTTGTTTTCCCAACTATGTTAGGGTCGGCTTCCAGTCTAACCGGATGCGTCTGTATATCAGTATTTTATATGAAGCGACTGTCTATCTGACCTCCACAACCCAGTCAGTACTTGGTAATACGATACCCCATTGTAAGACTAAGACTAGTTGTCAGACTTCCAGCTCAGTGACTACCTGTAACAACTGTCATTAGATGGCAACAGGAATTTTTATCTAGATTACAACAACGTCCACGGCTCTAACGAGAAAAGGAGTTTGAAGTCGGTAATATTGTTCTGATCAAGCAGGAGAACCTTCCACTAGGGAAGTGGTGACTGAGACGTATAGTGAGAAAAAATCCAGGACCAGATGGGTGCACAAGAGTTTATAGTGTCAAGAGCGGTGACAGTATTGTAAAGAGAACTGTGTCTAAACTCTGTCCACTGTCAATAGATAGTAATCCTGCATAGTCCAATCATTCAGTGTTTGATAATTTTGCATGTATAATGTTAATTGTATATTTATTGAAAGGACTTAGGCTTATGTTGAAGCTCATTTCAGTAGGTTAAAAAATACGAACAAACATACAGTCCACATTTCTTTAGAGTAGTGAGTGGCTGTCCTCCGACCGTATAAAATATGATGTTTTAATGATTCTAAGTTAGTTGCCATTAAACCCCATCACATCAACAGACGCTTGTTTCATTGAGCTAACTCGTTGCCAAATCAAATTGAACCCTAATGTACACAACAGTAGATCTTCATGTTTTCCGTAACTTTGAAGAAACTAGTTATGTATTAGATGGTCACTGGTCAGGGTCACCCATGTATGGACCAACCTTGGTAACACATGTGGCTGTTATTATTTTGCCTCAAGCTCCGCTCTAACATAATTATTAAACTTAAAAACTCTAAATAGCGGGCTCAATATTTCTGTATTCTAGTCAACTATCTGGACCGCTTGGTTGGAACTATAAGTTCATGACATTTTGTTACTCTTTTTTCCCTTTCGTTTCAAGTGAGTGTTGCCAATAATAAACTAGATATACTAGACACGTTAAAAATGCATATAAACAGAAGATGCACTTTATTTAAGCGATTAAAAAACTTTTAATCATTTGAAAGATCGCAATACTACATGAAATATATACTTTACGTCCGAACTAATTGTATCAATGATAACAAAGCCAAACAATTTACATTATCTATTAACATATACTTAAGTGTTTCGGATCGATGAAAAGAATGAGTACGGATATGTGATGGAGATAGATAAGCCACCCTAACAGTGCTGTGTACAACTGTCCGATTCGTGGGGGTGCTAAATCGTCCCGACAACCCATTAACATATCAGTTTTACATTGTTTTGCATAATTACTTGTCTTGTTACTAAATGAACGTTTGTTTGATTTCTGCTGTAAAACGTTTAATGATGACGATAATTTTAACGCGTGAATGCCTTATAATAAAGTCTGGCGCGAAAGTTCTAAAAAGTTTTATAGAGGTTTCCTGATACATGGACAAACTTTTTCCTTTCAAAATGTCCTAATCTTCATTTCATTGTAGATAGATAATCTTTCCAAGCAGTTTTGCTTACTAACAACCTGTTGTTTCGTAGAGTCCGGTAATTGGACGAACGTGTGACTTCACCATCAATTATATTGTCCCATCAATCCATTTACACAAACGAGACCGATGTATGACCGAGTGATTACATGACCGCGTTTTACCCCCGCAATATCACATGCCAAGCTAAATTTCCCGACCATTCAATGACAGTTTACTATGAAAACAGTAGCACCATTGAATTGTCCCGCATTGTCACCTCACAAATTGTTAAACGTAAACATGTGCGAGTTTTGTGTGCAATGTTCGTGTTTCCTCATCAAGATAGGGAGCGCAGTCAATTGTTGGAAGTGCACTTCGTTGTTGCCGAGGTAAATACACACTCCGAACGGTAATTTTCCTATGACGCGCGTGTTTTACGACGCGATCTGTTTTGTTCAGCACGCGAACAGATACCGCCAGCTATTAATGTCGTACTCACACATTTTATCTGAACACGCTCTATTAACAGACCGGGATAGACTCTTCATTACTTTTGAATGACAATGACCTTTTCTCCACAAATGTAGTTTGATGGGCACTCTCTCTACAAATATTTTTTTAACATCAGGTTTATAATGCCACGGTCTGACAGCAGATAATATTAATGCCGATCCGAAGATAAAGTCTTTTATACTAACATCCTAAATGAACAGCTTACATGAATAATGTCGATAAATACACGTCTTGAGCACACGTAACATATTGACGATAAGCCTCTGTAAAATGAAAGGAGTAGCAAGCATGCTCGGGATATTTATCTTGCAAAACCGTATAAACCGTCTCACCCTTCCCCTTAAGTATTGAAAAGTCAGTAAATTAATAGCTATAAAGCTCCATCATATGCAAATAGTGGCATCCCCTCGGCTTAGCGTATCTAGCACATCACGGCTCCCATCGTACGTCTTGTTTAAAATTCGTTCCACCGCGACTCTGATATGCAAATGGCGGGCGACATTCGAATACAAAAAGCTCGAGCGCGGTGGCAGCGAGTAAATCAATCGATCAACGCCGGATATACTCGTAGGAATACGTCTTCATTGTGTTCATTAGCGTCGTCGAGCACCGCGAGCCGGCCCGGCGGCCGCACCTGCCTCCACAATGTCCCGCATTCCGCAAAAAGCCCACGAAATTAAACACCCCTGCCGTTTAGTAAAATGATCTTGTTGTAACAGAAATAATGTTTTTAAGTGTTCTGTTTGATCGAGTGATGTATGAGCATATGTTTTGTATTGCCAGTTGTGTAGTGTGGACACTTCACAAATTGTTTACGTCATGTCATCGGTTTATTACAATTGACACTCATTTGGATGCAAATTAATCCACATAATATTCATGTGATATACATTGTAAATGAAAAAAACATCGCACAATAAGTACCCATTCATCGTGTTTGTAGAAATGAAGACACTTGTTATTTTTCGTGCATATAATGTTAAATTTTAAAGGGACTCTTTCTGCTGTTTCTTTTCATAAAATAATGTTCTTAATGCAGACTCATAATTAACTTCACAGTTAATCGTGTTAATATATCAGTTGAACGATCAACATTCAATTATCTATCCATCGAACCAACCACTGTGATTTTACCAAAACGAAAGTAGAAAGTATCAAAATACGGTTAATTTAATGATATAACACTAGTTATATCATTAGATAATTATCAGAAAAGGACACGCATTCACCGAAGTTTTTTCGACACTTTCAATACAAGTTGAGGTGCTTTAGAGTCGTAGAAAAAACACAATGCTTTTCGATTGAAAGCCGTTACGAGCTATTATGCTATTAAACACCCTAATTACAGATCAAACGCTGTGACCACAAAGGCTTCATCTCGCATCGCATTTTCGACTTTTGTGTCGTAAAATTCATGGTGGACGCGCTGACTGTATTTAAGCGGTTTTTTTAAATTAAAGTCCCGTTTGCTGGTGCTATTTGTGTGGCTATGAAGAAGATTTAACTGTTTACTGTGTGCAATGAGTTTCGGGTATAGCCCGACGAAGGTCTCTTGTTCTCTCGATTTTACTTTTCAGAGCAGTCAGACCCAGTAAGTGGCCACGTCAATAGTAACTTCAGTGCACTGCTTTTAGTTTGAAATTGCACGTGCATCGTCATTGGTGATGACTATGGATGTGCCATTTACCACTTCTGCGCATAGGCTTTCATTAACGCCAGACCCAATGGACCTGGAAAGCCCGAAAGTTTATATGCAACAGTGGCACAATATGTTTAATGATTTGAGATGTTGCTATACATATATTGCCTATAATTTTAAATCAAATTCAAGTAGAACAACTCGAATTTTCAACAAAGATGATGGTAGAAGTTCACCAGGCTATACTCCTGATAAGAATAAACTTTGAACATCAGAAACTTTTTATATGGTGGGTAAGGCGTATGGTTATAGATACCTTACGGGTAAGGCGTATGGTTATACGGTGGTTATGTCACCGTAAAATTGTCAAACACGTTAGATTGTAAAATAACTAGAGAGATTGTAAACTCTCGAACATACTGCTTATAATAAAACGCATTATTTTTCATGAAATGCATGCGGTGGTAGTCAACTCACGCGGTTTGGAGGGAAGGAGGGGTCCCCCTTGCCCAATGGTACCACTCTCATGAAAAGATAATGTACCATTCCTGAGAAGTACTGATTAATATAACCTAACCTTAAAACACTTAATTCCCCTAAAAAGCGTAGTCGACGAAGCCCCGTTCGCGAGGCCCCTATTTCCGAGTGCAGGGTTTAAAGGAACCTTACTAACCTAAAGGAGGGGTGCCCCAAATCCCAATTATGGGGGCAGAGATACTTCCGTATGTTCAGTTGACAATATTTCGAGAGTTTACAATATCGCTAGAGAGATTACAATCTAACGTATTTAACAATTTACGGTGACAGTTATACGTTACAAAGTGCATAATTTTTTGAAGTTCCTCCTGAAACACAAAAAAAAAACATTTTCTTTGGAATTACTTATGAGTAAGAATCAACACGTAAACCGCATCTGAATCTGTTCTTTAGCAGATGTTATTCAATAAAAGGAATAAAAATAATACAAATAATAGTGGATAAACCGTTCCGGAAAGAAGTTCCAAACCGCATATTAAAACCAACACATACGACTATTGTGTTAAAATATTTCAGTGTTTAACAAAAAGTGAGCTGAACAAAGAACAAATATTTCTTACATAATACATTGTGATGTTTTCATTTCATTTTACTAAGCGTTTTCATATCATAAACCACAAGCCGCAGATACAATTTTGTAGTGATTTTTGCACTTATTACTTGCTTATTATTTTTCAGTTCCCACGTAGCTGGCAAGCTGTTCATAAACCTTGGGTTTTGTTCTGGATGATAATTATTTTGAGTCAGTAAAACCTGCTTGCACAATGTGAGTGTGTGATTTTTTTCGCGCATTGGGAAAATAATGTTCGGCTTCCGGGGTTCATTATTTGCGTTGATTATATATCTCAGCGTCGATAAAGATTATTTGTCTTTACCTATCTTTCTACTTAGCTATGTGGGACTTATTCTCGTATGTTTGTGCCTTTTCAACGGCCATTGTATAATTATACGATTATCTGCAAGAACACCGTGTATGTTTTTTCGAATTCTGCGTAATGGAATCGGCATAGTTTTTGAACTTATAAAATGCTATCAAGGTTAGGAACATCGGAGAACCAAGGTTCCCTCCAAATAATAGAAGACACTTATATGATTCTAATTTGAACAAATCAAAAACACCTACACAAATGACATTTATTGATATGAAATGGAGAAGAAAGCTTTGATCTTTATTTTATAACATAATAAACGAAACCATTGCTATTTTCTTCGAACATTTTAGAATCGAAAGACTATTTTGTTTCACTAAATTTCTTATAAACGTTGTCCAAAACGGTTAAGGTCGTAAAATCCAAGCAAACGACACCAAACTGCGGTTGTTTAGAAAATAAACCTTATTAAGGCGCGTTATCGCACCATAGCTACGTGTAGCGTATTTACGACCATATATAAGCCTTAAATCGGAGCACAAGCGGGTAAGCCATAAACGTAGTCAACCGTCCATTTTCCCGCTATCGGGACTACAGGCGGCCAACACGCAGACCTCGCTGAGCACAGCCAAGACAAGGGTCATAACGACCACTGTTCGTTCAGAAACAGTTAAACTTAGCTACCTTAAAATATGGTTGATTTTCCTGGGACATGTTAGGTGGTGTGTATGAATGTTTGTCTGTCAGGTGGTCTATTAGCATAACGACCCGCGCGCCCCTTAACGCCGCATGCTTGGTCACGCTGCCCCCTGACGTTGGTCGCAATTTCCACAGCGGGACTTTTCGTGAAAAGTGGCGCGACGCTACCTACGTTTTATTTTAATGAACATAATAAAATAATGGCATAGAAATGGGAAATTAAACGACTGTTTATAAAGGTATGTGTGAATGTGTATGAGGTCGGAGTTTTCTGGTAGAGCTATGGTTGTAAGGGGCGTCATAGTTACTTATAGTTACGTGGACACCTACAGCATACTTAAATAATTATTAGGTTTGAAAATAATTACAATATACCTCTTTAGTTATTTATTATTTATATGTAAATAATTTGTAGATAATTCTAATGTCTTTGTACTTTATTCTTTTGTTCCAAGAATTGTTACGTCATTCCTTATCAAAAAAGAAAAATATCGACATCAACTTAACAAAGATATCATCAAAATATTACTTATACATTCATGCTTGGCATATCACCCCAAAAATACATACATCAAGCCGTGTCGCGGGTAAAACTTGCTTTTCACGTAAATCCAATTTGTGCGGTTCGTCCGAAAGGGCGAGTCGTGGCTGGCTGTAATTATTCACGTGTTATGACATCTCATTTGCATATAATCGGTGAGCCAGTCCCCGATGCGTGAGGCAGTGAGGTAGTGAGGTAAGAAAGGCAGCGGAGGCAAGCGGCAACCGTAGGCCATTCACACGAACGCGAACGGCTATCTTGATCGACGCCGGCCTATGAAAAAGCGGCCACTAATTAAAAAATAAACTGTAGCTAAGATCGTTCGTAAATACACGGAAGCCGCCGGAAAGAGATTTGCTTTCACGTACTTCTATTAGTTACGAAAGTCAAACGAATGTTGGTAATTATATAGAAAACCTATGGAATATGTATAGCGTTCGATATGCATCAAAGTGGTTCGACTAATTCGTCGGCAATTAGTTTTATTTTGGTAATAGTTAATTTGATGATTACTTAATTGGTTTTGTGTGAGAACATTAATAGTTATTTTAATTCAATTAATCTAAAGCTAGCTTGGTGCACGTTAAGCCGTTGGTCCCGGCTGTCATTTGTAGATCTTTGAAAGGCTTTACAGGTAGTCAGAAGCCCTAAAGTCTGACAACCAGTCTTACCAAGGTATATCCTATTACCTTGTACTAACTAGGTTGTGGGGGTCAGATAGGCAGTCGCTCCTTGTAAAGTACAGACCATACTCAGCTGCATCCGGTTAAACTGGAAGCCGACCACGACATAGAGCTGGGCCGAAAAGGCAAGACAGATGATGAATGAAAGACGTGATATGCTTACGTAAGGGCCCAGACAAAGTAACTTTCTAACAGCAATAACGATGATGAAAAGTTCATCAATATGTTGGATTGATTAAGCTACCAAAAAGCTCGGATCAATCCAGCTGAAGATTGCGATTGTCTAGGTCCCCATGTAGCGAAATAGGAGGCAGACTTTGCAGTATGATGCCCATAAAGGGAAGTATAAGTACGAGCAGATAGAACCTACCTCCACATTGCGAGCTACTAATGACTGAAGCAACAAATCATATTAATCACACTTTTTGCTCGCCCTCATTGCGCGAAAGTACTTATGCACGGCAGTGATAGGCGTCCGATAGCAGACTGAAATGTTTTTGTTACAAGAAAGTACATAGGCTGGGGATCGTTGTATTTTAGTTTGAAATGCGCTACTGACAAATGGCGTAAAAGGTAGACCTACGAGGTTGTTCTTTTAGGTACACCTCTGCGTAACCCTTCAGAGATAACAGGCGTGAGGTTATGTTACGTAATAGCTTTTATATTTTTAACATTAATTTGTATTCGGGATCTCTGTCTAACTATCCTTTTGCTTAAAACTGTTTTAAAGATCCTCTTAAAACAGTGCGACAACACTACAAAGAAAACGAACGATATAAAAAAAAACCAAACATTTCACATTCACATAATAAGCACCGTCTAAAAACATAGCTTCCACAAAAATCACTTCACCGCATTTCGTCAGTCTGAAACTGCTCGGAACACCAACAAAAACTCACCTCCCTCACTTATCGGCGAATCTGATCTGAAATCGAACAGACGGACTGCGCTAACAGTTCACAATGTAAATGATGAGACGAGAGGCAATTTCCCGAGGCAGCACAATGGCCAGCAATTGGAAAGCGTGGTGTGATGTGTGTGTGAGCGGAGTAGCTACGTATTTGCATGACCTGCATCGTTTAGCAGTATCTATGCATATCGCCAGCCCATTGTGCCCGCCCGGACCGCGAAGCGAGCAAAATCGCCTCCTTTATTTGCGAAATGGTGTACACTTGTACAGATACACACAATGTTGTTGTTGCAGTTAAAGTGGATCTGGGTTGGGTTCGGCCGGACCTGCGACACCTGAGCTGCGCATTGCTGAAATTCCTGAATATGTAGGTGGTCATTAAGTGGAACTGGTGCTATTTGTCAATGGAATGCATTTATGCTAATTTCTGTTTGTAAACTTAACAATTATAATGTAATCTTCAAGACTTATTATGCTGAATTGAACGGGACTTATTAATTAATTGAGTAAAGAGGCCATGTGGGTTATTTTGGGAGCTATGCATACAATTTTAAACAAAGTTATAAGTATTTCCAGTGAGAGAATCAAGGCTTTGCGCGACTGTACAGTCCCTTTGCAATAGAAAAAAGGTAAGTGCAAAAACTGCAGTTTCTTCCCAACTGTACTTCGTAGTCTGAACATTACCTGAGTACTTGGTTTCAGGTTAAACTAACATCTCATGTCGGTGGAGAGCGTATGTGAAATGACGATTAAGAACAGTTGTAAGTAGCTTTTGTTTGATCGAGGTTCAGATAACCGCGGCCATTGTGGCTAGCGATACTGCCTCCTTTCAAACGGTATGTAGAGGAACCTCTGAACTCATTGCTTAGGTTTGATTAGTTTATTATATGAAATAATCATTCTTAGTTTCTTTGTTAAGAAAAAGAAACTAGAGTGCGATAAGTTTTGGTAAAGAACAAGCAGTTCGAGATATTATGGCTATAAAATAATTACATTGATGACTCGAAGAAAACAGTCAAGAGCTTACAAGTTTTCTCGTGATACGAAAGAATGGTTTTCAAGATTTCACAATAGAAAGCCGTGTAAAACCTCTTTCAATTTTTATGTTGCTTAGGGCTTGAAAATGTAGAAAATGTGTGGCAGAAGAGTTTGTTTGTTTGTTTGTTTGGTTGAACGCGCTAATCTCAGGAACTACCAGCTCGAATTGAAAAAATATTTTTGTGTTGGATAATTAATTTATCGAGGAAGGCTATAGGCTATATAACATCACGCTATGACCAATAGGAGCGGAGCAGCAATAAGAAATGTTGCAAAAACGGGGGAAATTGTATTCCCTTTGTGAGCTCTTCCTCTCTTAAGTGACGCAGACGATGTTGCGTGGGTCAGCTAGTGTATAAATAAACAGCTTATTCATACGAAACCAAATAATTTAAAAAATATAATTGATGAGTTTGCAAAAATTTTAGACGACGGCTAAATTAATGTTATTCAGTGTTTCCAAAACGAAAACTAAGTAGAGCAAATTACTAAACTAACAGTACAAAGGCAAGTTCGTGATTTCGAGATTGCAAAGAGTTGATGAGCCATATTCGTATGCATACGTAAGTGTAGCATGTAGTTGTAGGCTCTTACACAAAGAACAATGAGTTTCTCCCCAGCCATCGACCACAGATTTCACAAAATGTTCGACGTTGCGTCTATTATAAATTTTGGAGCTTAATAACTTGCTACCACCTATTGTCAGTTTTCGGTTCTCACCGTCATTTAATTACCTAACGTTTCGTAATTAGCGGCTCATACTTGAATTGAAAGGATAATGAGAGGCTATTCGTCGTCTTTTCTCAATAATAGATAATATCCGATAAAGTGGCGTTTAAACTATTTACAATTGATATTTCGACAATGTAGAACGGTCGTTACGTTTTAGTATTTCACTGGCACATTCCCATGGACAGCCAGCAACCTGTAATTAGACGGAGGCATACGGCAATTGATTTCCGTTATTAAACTTGGTAATTTGTATATCGGCTTGGTCGGTGCGGTTATCGACATAATGGGTTCGGGACTGAGTACATAGGTTCGTTATTTACATAGCGGCCTGGGCGTCAGTTGTGGACGTTTTTTTTCTGTTAATGTATGTAAATGGGAAGCAATTAGGCGAGTTAAAACACGGGGTAGGCAGTCTAGGCAAGTGCGCCTCGCGCCCCTTCCGACTGCCGCCATATGTTAGGGGCGGGCGACTACTATATAGCGTGTTACTAAACTTTCGTTTATTTTCGAGTCACATACAATAAAAGGTTTTAATTGCATTTTAAACTGTAGTTAGGAACTTGAAGATCTCTGTTTATTTGCCTCATTAGCTTTTAAAGTAATGCAACATTTTAGTCGGTTGTTGGAAATAGGATTAAAAAGAAAAGTCGGTACTAGTAGCTAGTAACAATATCAACAGAAAAACCACCGGTAAATGGTACCCTGATCTAGTTTAATCTTGAAATAAGCTTTCAAACTCAGAGCATAAAAACGATGAAGAAGAAAAAGATACTCATATCACGTAACCTCCAGAATCGTTTGTGATCTCTTGTATTTTTAAACACTCAACACCACATTTCAAAATGCAAAACAAACCTGTAATGTTCCCACTGCTGGGACTTAGGGTTTCTCCCTGTGACTGCGGCTGGTATCTTACAAAGCAAAAGCCTGAAGATGTAGTACAAAGTGACCCATCCTAGGTTCGTGGTGGACTACGAACGAGACCTACAAGTCTGCGAGTTTTCTCGTGATATTTTCATCACGTAGAATACACGTTTTTCAATACTTACTACTTACTTTTTGAGATTATCTTTGACTGTGACAACAGAGAAATGGGTGAAGGAAAAACCTCGTGAGGAAACCTGGACTTGGGACTAATCATCATCTACTTAGCCTTTTCCCAACTGTATTAGAGTTGGCTTCCTAACCTAACCTAACCGTAAGCAACTGAATACCAGTATTTAACACGGAGCGAATGCCTTTCTGACTTCCACAACACAGTTACTAGGTAGATTAAGATTTCTCTTGGTAAGACTGGTTATCAGATTTTCGGGCCACTGAATATCTGTAACGACTGTCAAAGATCTAAAAATGACAGCCAGGACCAACAGCGTATCGTATTTTCCGAAGCACGGAGCGAACTGGGTATGGGTACGTTCACACATCCACGGACCCATCATGGTAAGAGCTGCTTAACCTGAAGATTGACCCGTGCATCTGTTATTATTTAGCCACGATGTCTTCTTCATGAACGTAGAAATTTTCAATACACGTTATACAAGGATACTGGGATCCCAAAATACCATGATCCCGTAAGCAATATGCGGGACTAATATCGTTCAGAATGAGGACCGAAATGTCTGTTAATCATACTATTTTGCAAGAAGACAGTGTGTTTTCTGCTGCCAGATTTGCTAGACGTTTATTCGGTGAAACAATTCAAACTTTGTATTTTTATAATACGACGAATGAGCCCTGACGTCATTCAATTAAGTCCTTGAAAATAGCCAAGACAAGGAAGTCGAAAGACTAGGCAAGTTTTTCTACTTTTGGAAGACTCACTGACCCACAAAAGTAAACTCAAGATTTTTAGTAGGTGTCAAGCGAACAGATCACATTACACTCCTCACTACCTTGTGCTCCAAAACTCAAGTAGCTGGTGTTGATGATGGTCACGATGCACGAATGAATCCAGGGGAGATGGGCAAAGATCGCTCTTTGAAAGCCTGAGATGTCCTCTATCGTCGTCCAGGTTGACCGCGGCGAAGGGGATGGGACGACGATCTGAACATATTTTCGGGGCAAATATTGCCAGAAACTGCACAAAACAGGGTCCTGTTTTGCACGCAAACTCTTCTCTAACTCTGTTTGGGAGGATAAAGGAGCAGACACAGTGAAAAACAGTATAGGCTAGCAAAAAAGTGACGTTAAATTTTCTTTAAATAAATCCTTGGGTATAAAGTAAAGGAAGACCAAAGAAACGATGCACGATAGATGGAATGTGGCGAGCAAGGAGGTGTCTAATGAGATGACGAGTAATAGAGATGTATTAAAGAAGAAGATATGCTGCGCCGTTAGAGTGATGAAAATTATGAAGTGTTTTTGACAAGTTTAATTAAACAAAGTGAGTATTTGGTAGAATTCGATTATTGGTGCTGTTTAAAGATTTACCCGCCTACAAAGACTTGAAGCACCCTGTGGAATTCCGAAAATAGCTGAAGCTTGTAGGATTGAGATTGGTCAGTCCCAAAAATACCAGTATTGAAATTATCACGTGGAACTAATACATTCCTTAAAGGTGATCAATACAATGTCTTATCTGTAGGGATGAACAATACTTGCATTTGTTTCGATGCTTTGGATCGATCTGTTGCGACCGTTGGGATTCAAGTACAGTATCGAAATTATGGCATTGATTCGATTATCTCTATCTCTGAGATACTTGCATTTACAGCATCGTGTTTTTATCTGACTATGGCGAAGTCCAATAGGAGGATTATTATTAATCGCTCTGAGAGTCTAGGGAAAGACCATGGAAATATTTTGTAAACCTTTTGCATTCTTTTTAATTGATTGATTATGCAATTTAGGGCATTGCATGATGATATTATCTATTTATCTGATGCCGATAGTGTTGTTGTAATATAATTGATCCAAGCATAAATTATCGTGTTTCTTTCTATCGATACAAATGTCTGAATGCCGTAAGTAAGTCGTGGGTTCAAACCCAGAGAGGCGCATTACTTTGTATAATTTATTTCATCTTCGCTGCTCTCAAACCGGTGAAGAAAAACATATTGAGAATACATGTGACATCTACCAACCTGCACTGGGCCCGCGTGTTGGATTATATAACCCATTCCTTCTCATAGAGCGGAGGCCTGTGTCACAGCAGTGCAAACATCGAAGACATGTAACATCTACAAACCTGCACTGGGCCCGTGTGGTGGATTATATAGCCCATTCCTTCTCATAGAGCGGAGGCCTGTGTCCCAGCAGTGGCAACATAGAAGACCATGTGACATCTACAAACCTGCACTGGGACCGCGTGTTGGATTATATAGCCCTTTCCTTCTCATAGAGCGGAGGCCTGTGTCCCAGCAGTGGCAACATAGAAGACCATGTGACATCTACCAACCTGCACTGGGACCGCGTGTTGGATTATATAGCCCTTTCCTTCTCATAGAGCGGAGGCCTGTGTCCCAGCAGTGGCAACATAGAAGACCATGTGACATCTACCAACCTGCACTGGGACCGCATGATGGATTATATAGCCCTTTCCTTCTCATAGAGCGGAGGCCTGTGTCCCAGCAGTGGCAACATAGAAGACCATGTGACATCTACAAACCTGCACTGGGACCGCATGATGGATTATATAGCCCATTCCTTCTCATAGAGCGGAGGCCTGTGTCCCAGCAGTGCAAACATTAATAGGCTGATGATGATAGTAATGAAAAGCTTGGCTTGCCCTTATAACTTACTACTCTTCATAATGTTAGGGTATCTGAACATTCTGCTTACTTTATGGTCTACAAAAGCGTATCCAAAAAGTTGGTTACGTCGGAAATACTTAGCTGTCCAATATGACTAATTTTAATAATTTTACAATGTTTATTGTACGGAAATAAGAAATATGGCTAACTAGTGAAATAAAATATTAAAAGTGAATTGCAATTAAAGTACTGAATTAGATGTTGCAACCGTTTTATTTGTAGAAAAGGCGTTTGGAAAGTTTCCAAATAGATTTTTCTCATCTAAAACTGATTATTCGGCGTTACGAAATTAATTATTGCATTTCATTTTAAATATTTTTATAGTGCAACACACACACACACACGCACGCAATTTTCTTATTTCCATACAGTAATATTTCGAAATTAATTAAAACAGGTCAATATTTGACAGGTATTTGGTATTTTTCAGGTTGCCAACTTTCTGGAAACTCGATCTTATGCACTACGTCCATGCAATGAGTGTCATAAACCTTTTGGGAAGAAACCAAAAAAGAATTGAACATTACAGTATTTCCGACGCTTGTGAAGACAGATAAATAAATGCAGGATCAATGTGTTAAAATCATACGCAAATTATATGAATAACTGCCGAACAAAGCTAGCCTAATTTTTTGACTAACTATTTTCAAACATTTTGATAAAAATAATTATTTTGATCATTTAAGAATTTGTAATCAGCCTGTATGTGAACCCAAATTAAAGTGATACAACAAATATTGAACTTTTTCGTTTCGGTTACATTTGGGACACAATATTTAAAAGCTTTAATGAATGTAGAGCTTTTAGAGCATTGAAATTATTACAAAATTGGGTAAGCGAGTGTTTACTGTGAAAATGCTTACTTATAGCTAGAAATTCGTCAATTACCTATTAGGATTATTCAAACACTAATGTAATTCCATTTCTCTAAGCACATTTTCCGTTTTACAATGATGAATTTATGTTATCTCGTTTTGATAATAAGAGGTAATTCAGAAATAACAATTTGTGATAAAATAAACGTTTTTTTTCTAATTTCCAAGCCAATTAATAAACTTCTTGTCATTTTTATCCGTACGTACTAAAATAATTAATACTTACCTATTAATTAGGTAAACTCACACATCATTATCATCAAACTAATCCTAACATTAGGTACTTATACGTAAACAGTAGGTATATTTTTTGTTTTCATTAGCAGCTTTTGTTTTAGCTGTGAATAGCGTATTGTCGGCTGTGCGAGGGGTGGGGCTTGTCGCTCCGCCCCGCGTGCAAGCGCGCCCATTGGGCAGGGCGACGCGCGGCGTTGCCTTGACAAGCATCGCTGACATCGAAAACGAACTCTGCTTTATTTGCACTGAATTTTTATTGAATTAAAGTTTTTTTTCGGTTTTCGGGCTTTTGATGTTTGATGTTTTAGTTTTTTTTTTAGATTTAGGCACATTTGAATCTTTTTTCACCAGTTTAGTTTTTATGAAAGTTGTCGGGCCCATTTTATTATTTTTTTAAAACAAAAATAAAAATGATATTTTGTTAATATTCTGTTCTTTGGGTTTTTTTTTTAATTTTATTTGAGTGTTTTTTAAAGTTCAATAAACCATTTTCAGCTTCAATGTAATGATAGGAATTTTACAATGCCACCTGGAGGGAAAGTACTCTAAATACTGGAGATAGCAAATTTTACTTAAAGGAGGGAAGGATTCCTTCCTAGGCTTCCTGGCTAGACTACCGCGCTAGTCGACAAAATAACATTCTGTATCATTTTAACATCGATCAATAGAGTCAATCGTATGGATCAAATCTCTTTAACAAACATGATAAATTAAATGGAAAGGAAACTATGGCAACTTGTAAGACAGGTTTTTAATTACAACTTATTCTGTTCAGTAACAGCTATAAGTATTCAGCCTCATAAGTCGACAAATAATAAAAGTTATACAAAAAAAAAACCGAATGGTAATCTAGAACATACTTATTTGCTATTTTTAATTATAATAGTTTTTTTTATAAATATTTTTAATTAGGTATATTTTTTTTATAAATATTTTTAATTATAACACTCACCTGATGTGACACAATGACGCGACCTAAATGAACCATAGAAATAAAACTTATCAACTTACTCTACCTTTCTACGATGTTGACGAATCAAACTAATCGAGCAGAAAGGGAGCGAAATAGAGAACCTCACAAATTGTTCTTACAGGTACCTTCATAAGGCACATCCAGATCATGTGTCACCTACCTGGGTGGTCCAAAATAGATAGCATAAACATTTTGTACACATTATAATGATAATGCGTCCGTCTGTGGAGAAGCCGCGGCATTGTCGTCGCGAACCACGACGAATGACAAGCCATGTTTAGTAACTAACACCCATCTTACACTGACCTCAAAGGGACACAGTACTAGGTAACTTTACAAGGGAAATATTGCGCAGGTAGAGATCAAGATTCACTGGCTGTTAGGCTGCGCACGCGATGTGTAGAATCCTGATTCTGTATGTGCTGTGGGTGATGATTCGTTAGTCCATTGTGGACGGCCCTATTGTACAGTCGGGTGCTAATGTGAAATGCATATAAAGAAAGAGCTGCCTGTATTGGAAATGCTTTTTGTTGCTGTTTTCTGAAACTTGCTACAAATGTTTTATGTAATTTTAACTGACTGACTTGATTCTTATCAGAAATATAAAAGAAAAGTGACTGGTAGTTGGGGTTTTAGAGCAATCTATAAAAAAATAATGAAAATAAACATCAAATTGGTCATTGTTAAATCTTTCACTATGGTTACCGGATAAGGTCGTCGCTAAAACTTATTTGAATAGAGTTTCACTTTTCAGTATAAACCATTACTTATTCTATGAATAAATCAAAGTATCAGATCATAAAAATCTAATCATGAATCAATTTCATCTTCATACCTAGGGAACTACTGTTTGATATTTTGTTGACTCTATCGTTTTGTACAGGCATGTTTTCTAATAAGAGTGATTTACAAAGGCTAAGTAAGTAAGCTCAAAAAATAAAGAACAAAGCTGGAACAAGCTGCTGAAATGTTTTCAATTTGAATTTGATAAAAGTCTTATGAAAATGGCATAATAATTCAGAAATTAAAATCTTGAAACCCCCATTGGTTTGAATTGCAAGGATCAGTGTTCAATTTTCCATCCTCCATTTAATTTAAGTTTAAAAATCGAATTGAAAAAGAAAGTGTTATAATTACACCACAAATCCACAATCCACCTAATTATGTAAGACTTGAATCACTGTACCAACACCGTTACGCCGATAAAAAATCACGGAACAACTCACATTATCGGACCACGTATTTTGATTACAGCCATATTTATGGGTGCTAGCCCAATTACAAAATAATCACATAACGACCACATACAGGATAACGCTTAAGTAACTGGTTAATCGTTACTGGCGTGTAACAAGCACCAACAGTTCGATATTCACCTTCGGCCAGATAAAAGTAGCCGGGTCCACATAAATAAATTTATTCATTAGGTGACACCCACACCATATCGACGCACTAAATCCTCCTTGTCGGCCTCTGTCTGACTGTACGTAAGGTAAAAAGAAAAATTTGTCATCATTATACACTTACATTTTATATGTTTGTTTCGGAGCGCGCTCTGGAATCGGAGAATTGATTTTGTTGGTTTAACGGCATGAGATATTGTTTTTAGATAGGGTTATGAAGCTGCTATATGGATTACTTGGTAGGTTTTAGATGCTAAGGAAATAGCTTATTGTTATTTCAATATTTCGCTTCCCAAAACATTTGTTACTAAAAGACGCTTTCCTAGAGCTTAAAAGATTTAAAATTGAATTTCTACGGTTTTCTTTACTGTAGGGAATGGTTATGGTACAAAAAACCTTCTTCAAACTATTTTTCTTAGGGACTTACGTTATTAATTTGTCTTATTTTTTTTCAAGGAGGAAAAGACATAAACGATATTTTTTTCTTTTCAGAAACAAAGAAGGTCGAGTGTGGTGCTAACCTCAATACTTAATGCTGGCCAACATCATTTCGATTCCTCATATTTAAAAATGGAATTAGTGCTATGGCGATTAACATACGTTAAAGAAAACCATGGTGATTTATAACCGTTTATGAGAAAAATTAAGAAAAACTAAATTTTTGTACTTTAACCCTTAATATTTTAAGAGAACTTTTGGTATCTTATTCGTAATGGTGTACCGTAAGTCTGCTTTTGCAAATTTTCAGCTTTATGAAAATTATTGTGAATCCACTGTATTTTTTATGTCCATTTTTACCACACTAAGTAAATACTTAACATTTTAGCGCGTATTGGTTATGAGTAATTGACGAAATGTAGAGAAGCTAGAAAAAAAATGTAAATTATGTGTGATTTTACATCATGTTTTTTGTAGGCTGCAATTCTTTCCGAATCTTCTGTTATTTGTAGCTAGACGTAGGAACTTTGATTTATAAACAGTCATTTTTACTGTGTACACAATAAAAGTAAAAATAATAAAAAGTAGGAATTAAATGCCTCAAATGCATATATATTATTATTAGATTGTGTAGCCGTCTCTAAATTGGTTAAACTGTTGTTAGAAATTAAGGTAAGTAGGTACCTGTTTTTATTGCTTACAATAATGCAAATATAAGGAAACGGATTTTAAAATAATAAATCTTATAATAAGTAATTGTAACACATGCTTCAACTAGATACAAAAAGCGGCAACATTTGAGTTAAATACTGAATTAAATATCTAAGTTTTACTTCAAGTAGAAAATTATCCAAACGGTGAACATAGAATTCCGTGTGGCCGGCGCGGCGCGGCGCTGCGTTCAGTATACGAATTTTCTCAGGTTGTTCTTCTAAATTATAAAAAATATTACCAGATTTTGGAATGTTTTACTTACTAGCTAAATCATTGAAAATATTTAAAAATCTTGTTGAAAATTATAATATTAAATTTTTCAGTTCCTGTTTTTGTTTCATTCATTAGAAACAATACAAAAATTATTCTTTACTACCTATTAATTTGTTGTACAAGTAGATTGACTGAATACTTATGTTTCATAAATGTTCTATCATATGCCTTGCCAAAAAATACTTTTCTTTGACATGAGATAGTACTTATTTAGGAAATACAAATTAAAGTTATCTGTACATTAATTTTGTGTGACAGATTGTAAGTCTGTGGTCATTATTTAATATTTAAATACTTTAATTAATATTTAAATACCTTATGTGTAATTATTTTAATAGTTTCGTGGCAATCTCAACAATTACAAAAGTCGCAAACCAATAATTAAGACAAAACATCAAGTATTTCCAAAGAAGTTTTCAATAAAGAAACCCTTTCAAAATCCCAGTACAAAACGTAATTTATTTGTGTACAGGAAACCACAACTTCGGACGAGATTGATACAAGTTATTGAGTAAAGAAAACTTCCAATTGAATTGTAAAGAACGGATATACAGGTTATACGTAGTGGAACAGTCGCGTCAGTTGCTCTGCGGCCAACGATATGCTTTTCCCCTGTAATTATTTTAATACCTATAAAAACAGCCCAATGATACAATCAACTTGGTGTAATCTAGGGATGTTTCAAGATTTAACCTAACTGTTAACCTGCCTACTTTTTTACCATAAGTGAACCCAAGTAAACTTAATCTTCCTTAGAACAGAATATTCCGAACAGATTATAGTACACGTGGCTACATTGATTTACACCGAAGGGTGAATAAGGGACATTTCGTATTTAACGTATTCTACCAGAATCTATTTCACCATCGGCATGCTCCCACAATTTCAATAAATAAATAATTAGTAGGCTTTTTAACGATAAAGTTTAGAATATTGGACTACTCTTCAACTTAATTAGAATGGAACTCACTCAGTACAGTAACTATTAAAACGGATGCTAAGCATAGTCAACTAGAACTAACTTTAATTAAGAAGCTAATCGGCACTATACAGTTGTCTCTGCCGACGCACACTAAAATATATAAGCTAGAGCGAGAGAGGCATACATTAACACCTTCTATATGAAGAAATGGTAAAAGATCACCTGTGCTCACTACCGTAATTCTACCGAGCGGTAGAGCACCTGTCCCTTTCATACGATTCATGCTTAAGCTGAACCGAACGAGTGCGAGTAGGAGTAGTTTCATTATTTGTGTGTCGTGCCAGAAAGTCGTACGAGGCACTTTGGCGATAAAACAATATAGTCATTGGATGTATGGAAATAAGGGACATATTGTTTTAGTACTGATAAGTTTACATTTTAAAATCCAAGAACGGGACGGAAGGTTGCGTTGCAATCGAGCTGTGTTGTAATTTTGACGCGTTCGGAAATCGAATTAAGAGCGTTAGAGTGAGAGGTGCGCGGAGGTTCGCTCGGCGGAGGTAGTTTTTTGTTATTGTTTGGCGGCGGAGATTTTTTCCGAGGCGTGCAAATGGGAGTAGGCGCACGAGTGGGCGCGCCGGCACGACAAGCGCGCTCTTCAGTGTTCTGGCTGAGCTTCAAGCGAGCGCGTGCGAGCCGGGCCGCGTCCTATAGGTGCTCATAGCTTATCACAAACTGGCTTCTTAGAGCCAATCGAACTGTTGACTAACGTGGACTATTTGAAGTGAACTATTTGGTTGGTGCCGCATGCTAGCGTTGCAGAGAGCTCGTGACCTGAAGGTGGCTCGACCATGTTGATATCGGCGGGCAGTGGCCCCACGCCCGAGTTCTCCCCTGTCTCGTGCTGCGCCCCCTGGAAGATGGAGCCAGCGCCCCCAGCCCCCGCTGCCATCACCCAGTCGCTCAACATATCACCCAACGGTAAGCTCTTGTGCAACTTTCTTTTTATACCCTGAAAATCATCTGCCTATTTTAGTAATGAAGTAGCAACAAGCACAATGCATCACAAAATTCATATTTTAAATTAAGTTTTTAAAAGTTTTAAAAGCTTATCTACCTAATCTTGTATCTACAGAAATCATACTAAATAAAACTGTCAAAAACTGTGCAATACAAAAATAATTATAGTTTTTTAATAACTATTTAAAACTGTCCTCAAACGTCTATTCCAGGTGACTAAAATAAAAGGCCTACCTATGAAAATGATCCCATGCAGAATAAATAATACGAGTGACACATGTCCATTCCAGACTGTATCAACAGTTTTCAGCATTTCAAACTTTGAGCTTGCTTTTAAGACATTTTGTTATTGTTATTACAAAATAGCAAAACCTTATCTATAACTTTAGATTAAAACCATGGCTTACATTTTGGGGAAGGTTTTTAAATCTACCATGAACAATAAATTGAACATTTAAATTTGTAAAATCTATTTGTATGTAATTTTAAAGATAAAGCTTATTTACAAACTTTCATTATTTGTGCGCGTTATACGTGCCAGTTAATAGACCTGGCAAATCTATTAGTGCATTTTAATTAATGTAAACAATTCAACAAGTCTATTTGATACAATAGGCTCAGTTTTTGTTCGTGCCATTTAAAATTGAACATTGTATATCTTAGCACAAAATACTTTAACAAGACAGAAGTCACCTATTGGGTATAGCAGGTTTCTTTTACTGTTAATATTATACAAGAAACCTAAATCAAATATTAATTTCATTGAATTATCAATCAAATTACAAAACTTAAAAAAACCTCTTGGCCATAAGCAATATTTAGGTTTTTACCAATTGCCTGAAAAGATTCGAAAAGCGGAGTTAACAATAACATTCCGAGATTTCTAACTAGACTTTCTAAAACTATGGAAGTAGAACTGCATACAAATTTAATAGAATATTTTTATGTCTAACTAAACAATGTTATGAAGAATGTAGAATCTCTACAGAACATTCTACATTGTTCTCTTCAGCAGACTGTTGACTGAAATACATAAGTAATTTTTGTTAACAATTTATTAATTGTAATATTATGTTTCCTTAAACTTTAGCTTTAATAAATAAAACTGGGAAGCAAATACATTGTAGCCATTTGGATCGCGTCAATCGTCTGATTAGTGACACCAAATTAGAAAAGACAACGCGACAAATTGGTGAAGTAACATAAATCAACTTTTCTTAAAAGTGGATTGACAGTCGTCCTTTGGTTTTTCCAATGGAAAGATAAAACTAATAAAAAGATTCACTTATCATACATCAAAAAGTTACTATTGTAAAATCAATTACCGGCGGCGACGGTATCCAGTTTTGCAAGTACCTTTGTGGCCTGCCATAATCTTTACTTAAATACACTACACTAAAAAAATAATGAAACTGTTAACCTTATTTAAATACATAGGTGATAAAATTATTAAATTAATCCTTTTTTTTAATTTGCACAGCCTTTAGTAGAGCCTTGCCAAAATAAATGTAAAGCACCTGTTTAACATTTTTATCATCATCATCATCAGCCTATAATGTTCCCACTGCTGGGACACGGCCTCCTCTCAATGTGAGGGAATGGGCTACAATCTACCACGCGGGCCCAGTGCAAATTGGTAGATGACGAAATGTCTTCGAATTTTCGGTTTTAGGACATGCCGGTTTCCTCGCTCGATGTTTTCCTTCACCGTTTTGAGAGTAGCGGTGATGAAATACTTTACATAAAGTAATGCGCCTGTCTGGGTACGAACCCATATTTTTATAGAACATTTTTTTTATTTTTTTTATTAATTGTTTCAAGCTAAATTTACGATATTTTACTCTTACTGAATACTTCAAAATCGTGTGTAATAAAAAAGTTCACCATAACAATTTTATCAAACAATAAATAAAAGTTATGTACTCTGTTTTTGTTACTGTGATGGCAAGAAATATCAGACAAAACCAACCCAGTGAAGATAGAGATATTTATCTCTTTAATGGTGGAATTCTTCAGCAAACTTTCATAAGAGTCTCAGGACACTCTTATGAAAGTTTGCTGAAGACTTAAATTAAAGTTAAGTTTGTTAAGAGTTAAATTGTTAGTCATCCTGTATCAGGATATAGGATGACAACACAATTACAATTTAACTTATTGGGGCACACAATGATTTCTACAAAGTAATGCCATCATTATCTGCTCAGCGTTTTCCTTATTGGCGCCGGCTTCCAGTCGATCCGGCTGTAGCTGATAGTTTACATGGAGCAACGGTCTTTCTGTACGCTACAACCAAACTACTGGGTACTAAGAAATCTCTTCCACAGGTTGTTACACTCTCAGGCTTTCAACTTCACGTACCGATTGTCAGAAATCTACAACTATCCAACGGTTAAAAATGTAATTTTTAATAATTATTGTTATTTAAAGTATCAAAATCCATACAAAACAAGTCAAGGCAATCATTGACACCAAACAAATCTTGTTCCATGCTGAGAATGTTTCGTAGGCTTGAATACAAACAAAATATAGAGCAATGAAACAGGTAAGTGCTTTATATTTTGTGTAACTCTGGGAAGTTAATATTAAAACAATTTTCTTTTGAAAACAGTTGTAACCAATTAATTGTTGGTTATACTACACAGACCATTATTGGTACAACCAACATATTTAAGACCATAGACATAAAATACCATATTGGCAAATCCAGCAGGTTATCAAACCTATCATCGTTTTTAAAGCCAAGATCTGGTCGGCTTATATTACAGTTAATATAACGCCTTACACAACAGTTAAAGATGATAAGATGCCCCTGTAAATTAGTATTTTAATTGCATTTATCTGATCTTGCCAAGCCTTTTGAGTAGCGCGTACATTTATCTAATGGGCGCAAACAATCTACTTGTTTTAATGAGGTGGATTATAAAAGTATCATGTCATTTAGAATCACCTATACCTATTTATTTTTATTAAATATTATAAAGGTGAGGACTGAGGACCTACCTGACTATGAAACAACTAATATCTGTATAGTATAGGTATAAGACCGCCAAAACCAAGAACCAATATGGTAAAACAGTTGTTTAAATTTTGGTGTCACCATCATCTGCCTAGCCTTTTCCCAACTATGTTGGGGTCGGCTTTCAGTCTAACCGGATGCAGCGTCTTACTATCTGACCTCCACAACCCAGTTAGTTCTGGGTAATTCGATACCACTTACTAAGACTGGTTGTCAGACTTTTTGGGCCACTGACTACCCGTAACAACTGTCAAAGATCTACAAATGACACCCGGGACCAACGGCTTAACGTGGTTTCCGAAGCACTGAGGAAACTCGGTATGTAAGGGATGTCACCCATCCACAGACTAACCTAGGCGAGCACGGCTTTACCTAAAGATCGACCCGAGCGGCTGTTATTATGAAGCAATCTAGAATATTCTATTTTAACTGCAAACACCGGACTATGTCATATATTTCAGTACAAGTCCAGTTTCCGTATTGGTCACTTTTAACGTGCACATCTTGCTACTTTGTTCTCACATAATATACAATCTCAACATGAATGATGTACTTAACCAAGATTTTGTATCAATATTTTGATCCGCACTGGGCCTGCGTGGTAGATTATAGCCCATTCCCTCTCATTGAGAGGAGGCCGTGCCCCAGCAGTGGAAACATTATAGGCTGATGATGATGATGATGATGATTTTGATTACAAGAGTGTCCATGAAGTTTCTTGCCCGTTCTTCTCCATAGAGATCTACGCTAGGGAATGGGCAAAAACAGTACTTTCACAGTTTTTATATCTTGTGACTGCTGGGACTGTAACTAAATTTAATGTTCATTTTTGTTTCGACAATTCAAAAGTGCCTGTAACTTGCCTACTTGAAATAAATGCTTTGATTTTTGATTTTGATTGATTTGATTTTGGTCCTGTCGGTTTGACTGCATCTTAACTATATTGCGATGTATGATGAAGATGCGATGGTAGGTTTAATACGTTTTAAAAAATCCCAAAGCAGCATGTAAAGGCAAGTCAGTTTTTTAGGCAACTCTGACACCAGGTACAACATTAACCACACGATGAAGAAGAAAGAAAAGTGTAAAATACCTTTAACCAAGACGAAAGGCACTTGTTCTTCCTGTTAACTTTATCACTGTTTTTTTTTCTTGTTCAAGTTTTCATTACTTAAATACCTTTATGACCCCTAAACTATTTGATGCATCCATTAGCACAATATTTTGAGTGCGTCACATTGAGTCCTTACAGTCATCTGTAAGGAGGATCTAAAGAGACAGTTCACCGACAAAAAAAACCTAGCAATGATTTTACTTAACTCGATGTAAAAAAAAATCGGCTTTTGCAAGGGTCCGTTTATACCTAGGAATAGGAAGACAAACGGTGAGTTAGGACTAATAAGGAAAACTACAGAACTTGAATTGGTCTGAAGCAAGGAAATGCATGCAAGCAAGGACTCTTAATGTAAAAGAAACATTTTTTCCATTAGCTTTTGTTCCAGATTGTTACTTATTTAGTCTACTTTAATTGTTGGCAACCAACCAAAGTGAAGGGAACATTTGATTGTAAGTAATTAAACTTTAAATTGCACGGAAACATTACATTTCCCTTAGTTGACCATAAGACCGGGTTGACAAGCCTTACTATAATCTCTGTAAACTTGATAACTGTTAACACCACATTTTATGAGAATACTAAAACAAAATGGCGTTTGAATGCTCTAAAATTATAGTAAGTACGTTCATATGTAAAAGAGCCCATCAGAAAGTCGGAAAACTGATAATTCTGTCTTGGTTACACTGCGAAAGAAATACTGCTGGGAAACGTTTTTTTTGGAGGGAAATATCACAGTTAACGGAACCGCTGTAAGGCACTCAAACAATATTGTGTCGATGAATACATTGAATAATACAGGAGTAATGGAGGTTTTTAAAGAACACTCAGAATACTTAAAATTGTATTGGTGAAAGAGTTTGAAGTTTTTGATCTTCAATTTCTCTATAGCTAGAAGATTCCAAAGTATGGTCCAGTACAAAAAAAAATACATCGCAATGATGGGAAAAACAAGTGCCTTCCGGGCTGTTTCTACACATTTTACAACCCAATGTTGTAGTGCTATTATTGAGTAAGCATGTTGATGAACTGAAACTCCAAAAGTTATTAAAATCGTGGAGATACTTTGCTTGGTATTTTAACGTTGTAGACAGGATATTTTAAGTTCAGTGACTCCTGAAAAATTAACAGGCAATAAAGGGTGTAAAACACCTCTTCACGAAGCTGAAAGGCACTTGTTTTCCTCACCATTGCGATCATTTTTTTGTTCTACACCATACCTGGGAACCTTCTAGTTACGGAGGTATGGGGGGTCAAAGTTACAACTTTTTGACAAGTTTTTTTTTAATACAAGTTTTTTTGTTAAGGTTTTTACTTTTACCACCTCCACGACCCCGTACTATTCAATCCATCAATCAGCACAATGTTTTAAGAGCGTTACATAGAGTTCTACCACAAAACATGATTTATAACCTCAAAACATGATTTTCACTTCTCATGCTCTAAAAGTACGTTGTTATAGCCCTACGAAGCGGGATTAAAGTTACCGTTTATTCCCTAGGGAGTAAAAAGTAATTTAAAAATGGAACGATCTTTTACACTGAAACATGGTCACAAAAGAGTAACTTGTCAAAGGTTTTATTTAAATTTATAATTGGCATGCAAATAGAAAGCGGTTTATTGAAAAAAAAAACAAATGAACTCTTCAACGCGAGAAAAATTTATGGTTGTTTGTGTGCATCTTTGATTTTGAAAAGCAATGCCTCTGTTGCTAGCCGCTGCAGTAATGTAGGTAGGTACTAATTATCTGTGCAGTGTGAATCATCTTCATTGCGAAAATGTTGAGAGTTTGTGTTGTGTTTTCAATGGTTTATCTGTCCTGACCTGATAGAAAAAAAAAACTGACCGCTCAGTTCAGAATTTTTGTCGAGGGTATTTTTTCAGTTTTAAATGACTATTTTTCTCGCACTCGAAGTGAAAAGTACAGTTTGCACCTCGAGACTAAACGCCAATATAATATACCCTCGCTTTCATGGCCTCCCTCGCAAGCTCGGGAGTCAAACCACCTCGGGTATATAATGGCTTCGTTTAGTCCCTCGTTATAAAATATACTATTATAACCTCAAAAAAAAAGTTGTTTCCCAGCAATATTTTTTGCGTAAAGTTACTTATTTTGATGTACAGAATGCTTGGTTAGCGGCCTTGTGATGAGGTGGTACACCCTGTATAAGCTACGTCGTTTGTCATCCTAATAATGTGCATTAATGAAAAAATAAAAATAAATGCTGTAAGCAGAAGAATCCTCCAATGATGTTTATAGACATGACAGATAACGGCGTATTTATCTCCCTGAGAGCAATTTGAAAAATAAGTACGTAAATGTACACATCACGAAGTTGATCATTCATACATAATTATGTAATTAACTTAAGATAAGTGGTATGTACTAGGTTCACGATTTTTGTCACGTCACTGCCCGCGTGTATATGATCTGTGGTGGGCTTCTGTCCCGTCGCCTGTCATTTGTCATCGCTGGAGCCAGCTGCCACGATGAGTGAGCGAAAAGTTTCTCGCATCGCACTACATTGTCCGCATTGTACTGCCGATCGAACTAATTAATCGATAGATCGGCCGCTAGATTGCCCAGTAGCGTTTCCGGTGAAGGTTGCTCAATATTCACCCGCCGATTTGTATGCGATACAGCATTCGAAACGTTTTGATTGACGATAGCAAATAATTGGACAAACAGAATTGGTTACCGGTTAATACATCGAAAAAAAAACTTAATTATAAAAAAAGTGATAGAATGTGCATGTAATTTAGATAGATACGTACCTAATTAGGTAGAATAGCCTCTTAAGTACTCATCAACGTCGAAGCTAGTTGGCTTAACTTTATTTGATTCAGTCCTAATTACATACTTCACCTTTAGTAATGTTGACAAAATGTAAATAGGTGAAATAAATTCAATGATGGATGATTCAATTGGCAAGACGTTAATATATGTATGTAATTGAAAATATAAAGTATTTTCACGTCAATTACCTGACTCATAAACGTCGAATAAATTTTCATTCAGCACAATACATCGCAGGCAATGTTTTTTTCACGTTAACGTTTATATCGAGACGCGTTTGATCAGGTGCTTTAATAAATCTAATTAACATTTAAATGGTGATCACGCATAATAATCAGGTGGCTTTGTAAACTGAGACGATGCTCCTTAATTAGTAGACAATGGTAACAATGTATTAACGAGGCATTAAGTCGGTTAAAACATTGAATATATGAGTTGATGAATAAACAGTGGAGCACTTGTTCACACTGAGCAAGTGGCGTATGACGCAAGCGCGGGCTCCGCAGTGCAGTATGTGCCGCTTGTGCCGTGTGCCGTGTGCCGATGCCGTGCCGAAATGCATCGAGATGCCGTTGCCGACACAACTGTGTGTGCGCCCTACCGCCTGCCATTGAAATACACCGCCTACAAACATAATAATCGTGGAACTTTTAACTGTAAGTTGAATTCCAGTTTATACACAATAAGTTTTACAAATAAAACCTTTAATCACCTTAGGGTTAAATAATTTGTTAATCATTCCTGTCAACATTTGTTAAAAACATTCACCAAAATAATTCAAGATCTTACAATTCTGTGTATATCTGTATCTAGAATCAATTATCGTAAAATTATTCAGTCCATAAATAAGTCTAGCAATTTTCGAATTTATTAATGTAACAATATGCATGAAATTAGTATAAATTCTGGATTTCATCAGCTCCATGTCGAACTATAATAGTCGCACATTGTTGATACAAATCAATCGCATAATGGTTCTGGACATAAATTACGCTACGAATTTATAACAAATCCAATGAGATTTTAATAAGACGGTTGACATAAAAGATCAGCTAAGTATAGTTAGGTAATGTCGAACTGTTCCCACGATTTCTTATTGCGAAAAGTATTACAATTTGAATAGCATAGTAGATTTTTTTTCTATTACAAACTGCAAACAATATAAATAAATTTACTTACTATACAAATGTATTTCAAGAAATTATTTGATAACCCATTGTAAGTAATCAATTTAAAACATCGAAGCAAATTTCCCGGATTTTCTGTTAGATCAGATACGGTCTATATTACAAAATCAATCAATGTTACACCTATTAGATGAAATGATTAATTTTAAAATTGTAAACTCACAGAGCTATGCCTGAAAAAACGTTACGTGTCTAAATAATTGCAGTAGTTAATGAATTAAAGCATCAGTAATTTGATGAATTCAGACGGTCTGTCACGTAGCATCCTAAGTCAGAATCCTCATTTTCTGTTTACAAAAAAGCTATTATCAACTTAGAAAAAGAAGTTTAAAAAAGAACGAGTAGAGTTTCGAACAGGCCGAGTAAATGAGAACAAAACAGTGCGATGAACGGAACAATGAGAGTTGTTTAAGGTGATTTGTCGATTTTTTGGTAACTGAAAATAAAAGAGTAGGAGTGTAACAATACTAGATTTTCTCTAAAGAAAAGAGTAGGGAATTGTGTGTTCAGTTTTAGAAAAGACTTTCAATACACCATCTTTTTGCATGATTTCCAATAGGAACAATGAAAAAAACCGATGGAATACCAAATGGAAAATTGATTTACTTTTTTAGTGTCAGATTTCAGTATTTTTCTCTTATTTAGAATCAAAAGATTTTGGTTATTTATTTTCCAAAATCTATTTCCTAACTAAATGTAAATTTCTTCAATTTCTTTGTTATTTGTGGTGGTTTTGAAGAGTTAATTTTATTTCCAAGTAGGTGGCGCCTGTGCCCTACTAAAACTATCTGAATATGTGTATCAAAAATGTGTAAACAAAAACAAGAATACGTAAACAAAAGCTGGGTATAAGTGTTCATTTATTATCTATATTAAAGCTTACTTCCGCCGCGGATGCCGTCTGAACCGACTATTAAATCTTCGCGAATCGAGCACATTGAATATGCAACGAAGTCGAAACACACAGGATAGCCACATTGCGTTTGTCAAGCATACCATCCAACGTAATTTATTAACACAAACAAAAAGTACTGGCGGTTTTTGCGCAAGTTTTTATGCCGTGTATTTTAATACTCCTGCAAATCGAACTTACTGGTGGTGAGATATTCGCACATCATGATTCAAGTTTCAAGATTCTATATTTGCTTGAAATTTGGTATATAGTCTTATAGCTAAAAAGGCACATATTGCAAAAGTCGAGATTTCCTGAAATTTGAGCTTTTCCAAAACTAAACAACCATTAGAGAGGTGAGTTACATGATAACTGACAAATGCGTACAATAACTGGACAGGGCCACCCAAATTTACAAATCTTTGTTCAAAAGACCATCACACAGATTAATGGCACATCTGCTCTTCGACGGTTATCGACTTCCAGTCTTCAAAATAATAAGTTGATCAAAATTAGATCTGGCGTTTAGAAGAGGCTGTGAACTCTGAGTGGTTCTGTTTCTTCTTAGTTATTTTTGAAACCTCTTCATTAATCGTCAAGTAGAGGTAAGCTTTACAATCAAGTAGATACTGCTTTAAACGAGACGGGTCGGATAATATCGGGCTGCCTAAAACTGACTCCTCTCAATAAGCTTTACAATATCACACCACCTGCTGTACGAAGGGATGTCGCATGCATGCTGGAAAAAAAGTACCAAGAATCCGATTGTCGACATCCCCTCTACGACCACACAACTACCCCCATCACACTAAAAAGCCTCAAAGGCTTCCTACGCTCCACTCAGGCAATCCAAGTCAAGCCACCTAAAGTAAGAAGTCAACTATGGCAAGAGAAATATCCACCACCAGAACACCTGGCTTTCGGCAGTGGACTACAAAGGGCCTATTTGGATAGCTCTGGTACGATTGCGTACATAAGTAGGCCGCTGCAAACATAACCTGGCAAAATGGAGTATTGTTTCTTCCAACACCGAGTGCGACTACCGCTGAAACGTGGCCACTGAAATTGGGCCTTGGACCTTGTAATTGGAAGGAACATCGATACGATAAGACGAAGAAGAGTTGACAATTTAAGGAATAACATGACACTACATAACATTTTCATTTAGGCTTTGACCGGCTCAGTTGTTTTATCTTCCTTCCAAACTAAAGATAGCACCACAAAAGCCAGGCAGCAGTTCTACTTCTCCAATGTAATCTTCGAGAAAGACTGTTCGGTTGTTCCAATGGTTGCTATCGCGAAGGCTTCGATTCCCGAGACGGGTCCCGGGAGGGTTAGGCAGAGGTCCATCTAATATTACAACCACATTTCACTAGTTCATTTTAAGTCCCATGTAAAGGCTATTGCCAGCAACCGGTTATCAACCACATCAGCCCCAAATCTAGACTCCGTGGCTGCTACTAATAAATTTCTAATGGAAAACCCCAATAATACTTTCCCCGACGCGGGAATCGAACTGTGCGGACAGTCCAACCATATTTGCTACCATACTTAGAACGATATTGGAGCTGGCCTGTACTTTGCGCACCAGATACGTATACTTCTTTTCATTATTGATGCAATCGTCTCGTCTACTGTTTCTATCCCCCGAACCAAACCATGTCCTCCCTTCCACGAATTTAAATGATAATGAAATAATCACTATACCCCATAAGTGCGTCTAGAAGATACGAGAACATCAATGTATAATTGGCTATAAACATGTGAACTTGGTAATTATACTTGCCCATTAGTTTGTATCCAACTACAGATCAATTTATGAGCCGGAATGTGGGATCTCCTTAAATATGTTTCTCCCCCTTCTAAAGAAATACATTGTGCTAAAGATTAACATTCTTATTGTTATTTATGACATAATTTTCACGTTTGTTTAGTTCTACTGTACTAAATGTTAAAAAGATATTGTAATTGTAAGGTATACTGCAATTACATTTTATGAGTTTTATGAAACGTTTTTTTTTGCAACACTGTAACTTCAAAATCAGTTTCGATGTCACAACATTCTAGGTCACGTTTATTAGTCTTCTCCATAGATTGATCAAATTGTGGAAGCGTAAAATGGAGATTTTCATTTTGTGAAAGGCGAAGGAATGAGTGCTGCAGTGCCTGCAGTCAGACTTAAGAGGCCCGCGGAGCATGCGTAGTTCATATAAACGTAATACCAAAATAATTTGTAAATCGAACATATTCTTAAGGTGTGTATTTATTTCGTATGGGCTACAGAATATCTAGGTTCCCAAATATATATTTTGAATGAAATATTTAAACAAGAGTTATGAGAAAAATAAGTTTTCCATAGACATTTTAAATTTCTCATATCTCGTCTTTATATAATTTTCCTTTCAGAATATATATTTGGAACATAGATATTCTGTAATCCAATCGAAATTAAAACACATTACCTTAGGAACTTGTTTGATTTACAAATTGTTTTGGTATTACGTTTGTATGAACGTCGCATGCTCCGCCGGCCCCTTAAGACATATATTGCGTGTATTTGTGACGTAATAAACCTACTTCTAAGTTCAATCAGAGCTCAGTCTAAGCATGTAGCAGTGGCGTAGGCGCTTCGTAGACCCGCGTAGAGGTAGCGGCTACGCTTCGTAGACCCACGTAGACGCTGCGGTTACACCACGCATAGGTCCTACCGATTTCACTGACGGTCTTTCACTTTTCAACCTTATTACTTAGGGTTTTAGGTTGAAAAGTGGCAGACCCTCTGGGAACTTGGTGGTAGACAACACAACACACCATACTAATATAATAATCGATGCGATGATGAACATTTGCAGAGAAAGTTCCTTCTTTTTCAAAGTCACTGCTATGCTTCTCTGCAAAACTATTCGGTAAATGCAGACAAGACATAGTTAGTCAGATAATAATGAGTGTGAAAAGTAAAATACCCACTTACTCAAGTAAGTTGGATAAACAAAATCGCTCTGTGTATCAAACTGGCAGACCAACAGCGGTACACACGGTTGTCTCACCAGAATGATACAATTCTTACAATACTGTCATTGGTTCTCGAAGCGCCCGCGCAGGAAAGTCGTTCTACGTTGTTTGTGTTAAAATGGCTACTTTTATTGTACGTCCTGCAGTGTAACCTTTAACAAACCTTTGTCGTTCCAAGTAAATATAAACGTAAATTGCAAATCAATAGAATTTCTTATGGGGAGTTATCAAAACAGTTTTATACCTTAGTAAGTTTTGCTCGTGATTTTGCTGGCGTTCATTTAAAGTTTTAAGTACAATCAATTTGGGTTGCACTCTGCTTGTAATGCAATCATGATTCCAAAGACACGTGGCGACATCTAAAGGGTGTAAAACACCTCTTCACAAAGCCGAAAGGCACTTGTTCTCCTCATCATTGTGATATTTTTTTTGTTCTACACCATACCTGGAAACCTTCTAGATACGGTCAAAGTTACAACTTTTTGACAAGTTTTTTTTTTAAATAGGTACAAGGTTTTTTTTAAGATTTTGACTTTTAACACCTCCACGACCCCCGTACATATTCAATCCATACATCAGTACAATGTTTTGAGTGCGTTACATTGAGTTCTACCATAAAACATGATTTAGAACCTCAAAAAAAAGTTGTTACACAGTAATAATTTTTGCGTAAAGTTACTTAGTTTGATATACATGCAGAATGCTTAGTTAACGGCTTTGTGATGAGGTGGTTTACACCCTGTATTATCATGAGAACGTTATGGTTTATTTTTTCGAAAAAAGTACTGTTTCTGGAGGTTGTCAGGTCCGTTTTTGTACACCTGACAACGTATATGCAAAATTTCAGGATGATCGTTTAGTGGTTTAAGCGTGAAAGGTTACAAACAGACTTACTTTCGCATTTATAATAGTATAGTTAGGAAGGATTTGCTAGTATTCTTCCTCAGCAGAAAGTGCCCTAAGGCTGTTCTGTAGATGTCATACTCATTAGTTCCACATAATATATGTAAAGCTCGAACGTAAATAAGTTGCTATAAGGTTTAATAGAATCGCCAGGTTGATTACCATGAGCTCGGTATTCGACGAACACGATTGCCGATTGACATAGTCACCGCACATACCGGCCACCGTGCAATAATTTAATACCAATAGGTACATTATAAACTAAAAGGCATAAAAAAACTAAAACTCGTTTCATGAGAACTGATTCAATATCTCAATTCATATTTAAACAATTGTTGATACCTACTTGAATAAACAGTACGAATTTATTGATTCGCCATACCCAAATCGAAAACAGTCCGGTAATGCATTTATTTTGATTGCTTTCATTCCGAGTGCAATTATTATTAATACCTCACTTCATATCCGTGATATTTACCGTATTTTGTTCTTTTGAGATCATTTTACGGACAATTTAACTCAAATCACTGAAATCGCCATTTTAATACAGGAGCGAGTAACAACGGTCTTTAACCGAACTCATATCCATAATTCATGCGTATCTTTAAACAATTTCAAAAGAATTGTTGTTGCATGTAATTCTTTGCAATCATAAAGGGGCAATATCGAGTACACTTTCGATTTCGCATTGAAATTTACACGTAAGGTGGTAATTTTCCGCCGCGTGATGACATTAATAGCGGCGAGACGCGCGGGTAGAACAATATTTTTTGCATAAAACTGTTTTACATTCGGACGAAGTCGGCGCTCGTCGCACTCCCCCTCGCCACCCCTCGCCGCGTCGCGTCACTTTACATGTTTATCGACGCCGGCGCAGGTGTACCGACCAAACTAACTTAAGTTTGTTTATACAATTTCACTATAGCCCCACAAAATATTGCCTACATTATATGTAAATTGTAACTTTTATACCACTTTAAATTCACAGATACAGCCTTTTTAATTACATGTTCATTAATTAGCGATGCGTTGTATGATCATTATCTAATTCTAACTGCTCTAAGTGCATTCACCTAACCAATAAGGACTATAATTGTAGAGGTGTCTTATTTATTTAATTATTTAGTATCTCCAACAAAGAATTTACAGAAAACACGAAAAAAATGATCGACGACTAAAACAGCTCGTAGTGCTCATCACGAGTGACACCCGACTTTCGCATTTCCATAAGTAATTGAAAACTAAGTTTAACCACGCACATCTAATAAGATAAGCAAATCACAATTTGCATTAGTGGCGGAGCTAATTAAATAAACAAACTGTCTAGTTGGATCGTTAAACATTAACAAATAGATAAAATGGGGCCGTAAAAGCCTAAAAAACTGATGGCCAATAAATAATAGCGGCGACCATGCGCCGGAGTCAACGCCAGTCAATACATTCTAATCAGTGATTTATTGCCACTAATCCTCAGCTCAGCACAAATAAGCTATCTTGTCGATTTAATGTTGTATCAGCTCAGGCGTGAAACTCCCGCGCACCACTAAGTGGTCCTTCCAGTTTCCACTCGAAATATTTTAATAAGGCCTCACTGCTCACGCACCCTAATAAAAACACACACACGCACTCACCAACACGAACGATCTCCTTTAAAACCTCTACTCGTTTGAGTCCAATTTATTTATAATAGTAGCGACACTAAGAATCTACATTTTTGCTCTAAACGGTGTTAATTTATTGACCGTGGGTAGATAATATCACTTTTTTTCTCCCATTATTAAAGCGATTACACGAGAAATTATACGTCGTAGTCGAGTCCCGAGCGCTGCATCGGAATAGGCTGCTATCTAAAGTGCTCCTTACTTCTCCACGACAAGTGTCAGTTTCCCTTGGAAGCTATACGAAAGCTTGATAATACTTTCGTTGACGAAATCGCCTTATTGACTCGCTAATAAAAAGTGTTAAGTTATGGACGAGTTATGCCACTTGCATTAATTTCGATGCTTAACCTGATAAACAAATTATGGTATATTAAGTTAATAGCTTAATTTATAATTGAATGTGTTACGATGTGTTCATAAGAAAGCATTGTTACGATCGGCCTTTAGCATATCTGGTTGCTGTTAACGACAAATTGCGTGGATAAAAGTATGTATGTGTACGTGTTGAGAGCTCGAAACTTTAATGCTTGAGAAACATTTTAATTTTGTATTTATGCCATCGACGGATCCAGTTTGTCTGCCTATAAAATTTTATTTTTACACCATTCCGTCTGATTTAAAAAATTGTATTTCTTAATCTTATTAAAAAGTTATTTATTTTATTGCTAGATTCACACCATATTTTATAAGATGTGAGGAAGGGTTTATGGACGTATGTCTGTTATCATGGCGAGTTGATTACGCGCGGTGGAGTTTTCTACGACAATTCACACAGGCTGTATGGTTAGCGTGCCGCGGCTAGTAATAAAATGGGTTGCTGAGCCTTTGACACGGTATTGTAATGACACGGGGACGGGACGTAATGAGCGCGCACGGAATCACCGCGTACGTGGAATCAGGGCCGAGTGTTTCGCCAGAGGCGCTCCCATCACGGTCACATGAAAAAACGAACGCTATATCAACGAGGACTATAAAGTCTGCCGAATGACTGTTGTTATTTGTTTTGATGACTTAATTTTGTTACTTTTCCTGACGGGTTTTATAGAAATCGTAAAAGCAGCTAATGATTTTAATTGATACGTCTTCAGATTTACATTTATTATTTATTCGAAAGCCGATACCGTGCTGATAAAAATGCGGTTTATAGGAATATGAATAAATTAATGCAAGGAATATTTTAGTAATTTCACACTTCCACGGTGAAGCTTATCATCTTGTGCAAGTCGTAAAAGACGGCTGCGGAGAAGAGAGGTGTCGATACGGTTGTTTCTCCTACTGATAAACAGGCAATGTCTGGCATGCTGCCTTTACACGGTGAAACTCAGCTAACTTTTATATTTTAATTTATTAGCTGTGGATAACTTAAGAAAAATAAATAAAGACAACGCCATTTTTCATTTGCTAGCCATGCACCTTGAACAATGATCCTTTAGAGAAAACGTATACAAGGTGCAAAATTGATCCTTCAAGAAGCCTTCAACCAAGCAAAACAAAATAATAATCAAATTAAGTAACTCTACGCAAAAATTAAAAAAGGGTACTTTTTTATGGTCTAAAATCACGTTTTAAGGTAGGATTCAATATTACGCACACAAAACATTGTGCTGATGGATTCATTGAATAGTATGGCTTATAGTGGTCGTGCTCGTGGAGGTATTTAATTAAAATAATAAAAAAAAAACAAAACCCCTGTGAAAAAGTTGGACTCCCAGTATCTCCGTAACTAGAAGGTTCCTAGGTATGCTCCAGAACAATAAAAATATCACAATTATTTTTCTTACAACTTCGTTAGATTTACCTTTACACCCATTATAGAAGAAATAACCACATCTTATTCGTACTTAACCTGGAAGCCAATAAGTACACACACTTAGGCACGCAGAAATAAACTTGATTCTTTACAATGTTATTGGCATTGACATTTAAGTCTTCATAGTACATTGGCAGTATTCGTTTGTGCGAGCTTCAATATGTTAAAGAATAAAGGCAGAGTTGTGCAGACTTTACGCTCTGACAATGTATTCGTACCATTTATACGTATTTACTGCGTTATTATTGTAACCCCTGGAGTTAGGTACTGAAGTTAAACTGAACAATCTTACTGCTGATCAGTTAGGTACCAGTACAGCTACTTTAATGTAGAGATAAAGTCAATGAATATATCCTGAAACAGAATGTTTTGGACTTTATTGCAATACACCAGTAATATGCCAAATGGAATATTAGATAAAGAACATGGGTGACAGAGAGAACGTTTTACAAAGCCAAACTTTTTCTTAAACACAATTTTCCATTTATTTGCAGAGTTCACTGAAGGTCGACCACTTTCAACCTTATTGCATAAGGCATAAGGGTGAAAAGTGGTAGTTAGACCGCCAACTCAGTGAACTCGAAAGTACCTGCTGCTAGTATTTTGTATTTAAGATCTCTAAGTACATCATTAGAACTGCGGAGAGTAGCATGATCAGACGATAATGTTCTGACTGCTGGGACACCAGCCTGGGCCGTTATCTATCATGTCACATGTCTTAGGATTTTTAGATTATAAGACAGACCTCTATTTTCATTACAACAATACTCTTCATTTTCCTGCCCTTGTTCCGTTCTATTTGGGATTGGCGCAACACGTCTTCCTCTTTCACTCTCTCCTGTCAGACGTCACGGCATCATTTACTTCTTTCTCTTTCATATCAGTCTTCACACAATCCATCCATCTTTTTTTGGTCTTCCTCTCCCTCTCCATGCATCAACATTCATGTCCATCATCATACTCATATTCTTCTTGTTGTCGTATCGATGTAACTCATATTAATACATTTTGTTTCCAGTACCTGTATCCCCTTCATCATCTGGTGGCGGCGCGGGCGGCGGTGCGGGCACCCCCCTGTACCCCGGCGCAGCTTCGCACCCCCTCTCATCCCTGCTATCGCAACAGAGGCTGCTGGAGCTGTCGCGCTTCGGGCTGAGGCACTACGACATCGCACACCATGTGCTGTCACAGCAAGGTGCTGTTACCAAGTTGCTTGGTAAGCTGTCAAGCTTTATCTTTAAGTTGATGTCATATATTATACACAGTAAAAGAGACATTATTATCATGAATTTGGCACAATATTTTGATTCAACACAGCGAAGTTTTTCGTCGATTATTACAGAAACATCAACTCGTTGGGACATAAGCGCAATACCAATTATCAAAAAGTATAAAAAGCTGTTTTAACTGACGCAAAGCATCAATGCTGGGCGGCAGTCTCGATATTAGATAACGATAAAATCGCTAAATGATGCGTATAGAACCATATTGGGAATTCATGGTAATAGTTGGCGCGTTGATATGTCTTACGCACTGTTTAATTATTATCTATAATCCATTCTGAAGCCGACAAATTTTGAGATAAAATAAATAAAATGGTCACATTCAATTAAAGACAATCGCGCTAATTAATTAAAGCGTCGAACAAAATGTATAATTACTCGAACACGGCTTGCTTGTCAAGGTAGTGTTGCTATGACTGCTGCCGAATGGAAGTTTGACACAGCTGCTTATATTTATTTAAAGTACAATAGTGGTACATAAGCGGACTTAATGCCACAAGCCATAATCCTCTTGAAAGCGAAAAGTCAATTGACTTTTAAGGGAGGGATATTATACTCTTGTCTTTTTATTGAATGGCATAAGACCAGCAAATTATAACGACAATTAAAAGGCTTGGCTGTAAAAAGGGGTACGTTACCCCAATTATATTCTTTTAGAAAATTCACACATACGTACTGGCCGACTATCGAACAAATCGAAAAGTCGTGGTGCCATTGCCCTCCAGTGGGACAATATAGGCTCATGATAAATAATAAAAACGAAGTCGAAATTATAGAAAATTCAAAACATATGTGTTTTGAATTTTCTATAATTTCCTTCGAAACACGATTTAAGTAGCAGTAGTATATGTATTCCGCAAATGGGATGCGAGTTAAACTCCTAAAAAATAAAGCAGTTGAACTGAAAAACCTGGTTTAAACTTCTTTTAACTACGGTCTAAATCAAAGTGGTATTACAAATCGTGGTTTTGCGATAAACCATAGACTATTCATGGTCTAACGCATAAAGTTATAAATTGACATAGAATATGTTCGAGTAGATGTGTAATCATACCAGCAATCCCATTGATTACAAAACACTTAAATGAGCAACTCACAGCTCACTAAGATAACCTTAACATACGTTGTAGAAGGACTTTCATATTCATCAACTTTGGCAGCAATTGATGATCAGGCTATGTTGTTAATTAGATAAATATCAGTGTCTTCTGCTGTCTATGCTTGTCCATAGAATTAATCACTTAATCAACTTGATTGGTGTGAGTGATTAGCAGAAACACACCGTGTATTAGGTGTTAATTAAAAAACTGCATATGCACCTGTAACTACTAATCTACATTCTCTTGAAGCTTTAATTCTATCAATCACTAGAGTACATCTTGTGATTGATACAATAAAAGCTTCAATCAAATAGTGGTAATTAAAGTGTCCTACGACACTCATTTTGTTGAGATTGATCTTAGTAGTTTTATGCAGATACCTACATTTAATTTAAGTTTCAAAATAACAGGTAACGTGTGATTCCCTGGTCGGACGGATTGTTGTTAGGCTTTTCCAATAGGCATTTCTCATTAGCAGCTACGGAGTCTCGATTTATGGCACTAGAATTGGAGGCGCGGATTTTATTACCAAATCTGTCGATATCCCAAGAAAATTCATGCTGAGGCTACATTAGGCCGAGACGCGATCTGCGACACATGAACGATTAAAACAAGTAAATGAATACTCACGTATATGGTTACTCTGTACATCAAATATTACTAGCGATCTTTGATTTCTTTATGTGATCGGAACAACATTACTGTAATCACGGCATCGGCTACACCTACATAGCGAAATTAAAACGAATTTATTAGAAAATACTCTCGCTTGTAATGTAGCCATACCAAGTTTCTCTCGTTTCGCTCTTCCAGTCGCATCGCAAATCACTGCCTAGTGTAGCCTCAGCCTTAAAGCTATGGCATGACTTCTGAGGAAACAGTTTATTATTATTAAGGAACCAACAAAAATGATGCCATCGTATGAGCAAAGCAATTTGAAAATGTCAACGCAGAGCTTGAATGGCGAATTTTTGTGTTAGTAATGCGAGTATAGTTCAGGCTTTTATGTTCTTTTGACGATTCGGAGGAGGCGGATAAGCTATATTCGGCACATTTTATAGCTTTAAAAATATCTTCATCTTGCATTTATTAGTGTTTTAGACCCTGGTCATTTTAGTGTGTTTTGAGTGTTATAGTTGTCGTACCACTATATACAGCTTTTTGATAAAAAACCTGATTTTCTTGATAATTGGTTGGCACCATGTGATTATCTGTTGTAATTGTCGAAATCATCATTCGCTTTTTGGTGTCCGCGCAGAATGCCTTCTTCGTCCATTCTTCTGTATTACCTATCACATTATAAGTGACACCCGTGGACTCGGACTCATTGTCCATCCATGGTTTCTTTAGTCTTACCCAACACAAAGGCATATAGCCATCCCATTCACACTCTGCAATCATTTCCATTCTATAATTAGTTCTACACATAAAGTCCTCAATAACGCTACTTAGCTAGACAATAAAGCAATCTACATCAAAGTGAACAGCGCTATTACCTTTCCCAATGACTCTTTTATCGGGACAGGTGTAGTGTGAATATTTGATGACTGCAGTGTGCGATACTTCCATATGCTGCCCCACAAACGGTCAATAAGTGGGTGTTATCAGAAATAAAAAGCTAATTTACATCAGACTGTGTTTGTTATTACCAGTCATAATCAAAGTGTAATATGAAGTTTAATAGACGACGTCGGGTGTTGCAGAATTATAGTGTCATTTTTAAACGTAGTTTAATTAAAGGCAAGAAAGGCTTTTGTTTGCAGCGTTTTTTTCTGTTGCGGGAATTAGAAGGATAGCTGCTTATTATCGCACCGTAGGTGGAAGGAAAAATGTCAGTCATTATCATGTACCTAGGTTGATATCGAAAGATTTGCATTTTTCATAATTTTGTTGTTGTTTATTTTAGCTTGGTTGAAAAGATTTGCTCGTTGGTTGGTTTAGTGGGTTTTCCATCAGATAATTCTCGGTAGTAGCCACGGAGTCTGGATTTGTACTGAGATGATGGCAATAGGCTCACCTCCTATTACATGGAACTCAAACATAGCTGGCGAAGTGTAGGTGTACTACTAGGTACACCTCACCCTAATCTTTACACTCTCATTACTCTTGTCACGATAAAGGACAATGGGTGAAATGGCCCTTGTCTTCTATTGGACGCAAGGGCATTATCCTTAGAAGATGTTTACCAATGGATAGATCTCTTAAGAAGAACATATTTTACGTTGGCGACTTATCTGGATTCGGAGTCAGAGATGAACTGCAGAGCTCTAAGCATGAGAAATTAGTTTAGGTTGAATACTGTTAGTTCGTCAATTTATTAATTTTCATTGATACTGTATGTTTCAACATCATGTTATAAGCCTATAAACGTTTTTTTTTCAAAACACTGACCTCTGAACTGCCGTTTTAGAAACAAATTCTTGCAGTAAGTGAGGGTTTACAGATCGTTAGTTTTAAGTACCTTCATAATTGATTTGTCTCCACAAAAAGAATATTTCTTGGCTCCCGGTGCGCGGTGGTATGACCTCGAAGGACCACAAACAACACGCGGGAAAAGCCACAGGCATAAGCTAGTCATCTATAAGCGAACAACGGAATGAAATTATTCCCTCAATTTCGAAGTAACGTAAGTCAGAATGTCAATTACACATTCACATCGATTTAGTTGACCGAACAACCTGAATAGTCCTGGCACACAGTTAGAGGGCATACTTATTTCTTATTATTGTCCTTTACATTACTGCTTACAAACTAAACCTTATGACTTTGTCATACAGTTGAAGATTTCTTAAGTTTTGTTAGAAAAGTTGAAAATGCTCGAAGGAAGATAATTGATAAAGCGAACTTATGCCTACTGGGTCTGCTCCACTGTAATTAGTGTACGTATATATGTTATTTATAGTTTGTCGTAGTGGTGCTCTTCAGCGGTATATATTGATTTATACGTGCGCTCCTTACAGAAAGGCCCCGGGCCTTATTGCCCGCAACTAAGTTATTTGCGATAATTACTTCACTCGCCCGCATGGTCAATAATATTGCCGGTTAGTAACTCTACAGGTGACCTAAAATGCTAAGTGTTAGCTTGCTATGTTAGCTTTTTCACATCATGAGAATTGGATTGAACATGCTCTGTTAGAAGGATAATTACATGCTTCGTTCTATCGGATTTCAGCAAGTAATTAAAGTCGCTACCTGACTAACGAGAGCCACAAATTTATCATGTCCCAGCTTCTTTTGTGAAAGTATACCGCCTCATTTCAAATAAATCCTAAAACTGTACTTATCAGTTTCGGAAAAGAACAAAATAAATTACTCCTTTTTCAAATAGCCAGTTATTAACACTATAAATGATATCGGATCATCCAATGACAAGTCAGCAATTATCGAAAGCGACGAGGCCGCGGTCCGAGTTTAACTCGCATCTAATAACACGGTTAGGGCAAAAATCTCAATCGCTATTAATCATCGATAAGGATAAGGCATCGGCAGAGTCCGCAGCGACGAAAGCTGCTATTGACGAAAGCTTAGATCCTAATCGATTCATAAAACTTGCAGCGTGTTAATTATAAGCCACCGGGGTGCGGATGAATGCGCCCGCGCTGCCGCCGCCGCCTCGCCGCGAGCATGCGCTCCCGAGATCTCGATTGTCGATGTGAGAACTATCGTATCATCGACGATTTTTCATATCGACAACCCTTTATTTGACTGTTTCCTTTACAATTATCACAGCTGCCTTTCAATGCAATCTCCATCTCGAGCAATAGCGAGTCTCGTGAAACTTTTTATGAGCACTACAATCATCTTCAATAATTTTGTAAACGTAGTAAAAACACAACAGGATACATAAAATTTATGTCCGGTTTGTCAACTGCTCATAGTAATTATTGCATTCGTTGATTAACGTGAACAATGTAGATAGAGCTAATTATTGCACTATAATAGCAAGGTGAGTTGGAACTGAAGCGTGAGTCGACTATGACATTGTAGACACTTGGCTGTACTCAGTTAATTTGCTAAATTAGTTCTGTCCGCGGTGTGTAATTAGGACACGTGAGACACTTTGTGTTTGCTCAGGACTCGTGAACGGACGATTTCAAAATCACTCGACCGTTTACAGCGCGCACTGTATTATTTTACGCCGTTTGAACATTCATATTTCTTACCAAAAGTGTGGGTTTTGTATTTTATTTAATTTTTATTTTTCTTTGAGCGTTTTTCTGCCAGTTTGGATTAGTGTTATTATACTATTTTTTACAATGATTCAGCGGTTAGATGTTATGCTAGATATTGTCGCGTTCTGGGAATCAATTATCTGCAAATAAATGAACGTAGTTACACGAGAAGGCTGAGTGGAGTTAGCTACGTTATAATTTTCCAACTTAAACGCTTTACAAGGGAGGTGACGTGCGTCAAGAGTCGGGTATGTACAGGTCGTTAAAACGATATTACACAAGACGATAGTCAAATGTGCAAGAATACCATAAACGCAGAGAGGCTATTGAGGCGAGCGTATATTATGAGAACAGAGGAGTGTAGTGTCAATCAATTTTCGCCGCTGGTGATTTCATAACGTCACGTGTCAGGTTCCCACGGAAGCCCGGCTACAACCCGCCCTGGGCCGTCATGTCCAACCACTTAAGTATTTAACATAGGTACATAGGCTTAGCTTAAAAGTTATTATCTAGCCTAAACAATTTCTAAGCTGACGGCATGGAAATGGGCACGCATAAATAACGTTTCATGGCCGAGTTTGAGTATTAAATTGTTGGTTGCGATGCGAACGGAGTGACGAATAAATTGCCCATACACTGTCTAGTTTGCTGCCTCTTACAGATTAACTTGAGCACATGGGTTTATGCGATGCCACAAATTGCGGGCCTGAGTTATGTGCGAATCTTGTAATTGTCCATAAACTATGCCGTGCCGTGACATTAGTGGCGCTATTTGGATTTCTAATTTGAAGTGAAGCAATGTAGCAGCGGATGTGTTTGTTTCAACTAATGTAGGAAGTCAAAGAACCACCAAAAGTCATAGACTGAGTAATTTCGTATTAAACCGGTCATTTTATTTCGTCGTACGTAAATTAGTTGGTAGCTAATGATACCTACTCAAGATGATTGTCCGCGGATCGCCGCGGCCCGTAATGAAGCCGTATTTAGGCTTTGGTCCTATAATCAAAATTGAATTATCCCACTTGACATTCTTGCTTCAGAAATCATGCTTTTTCTTTTTCCGCTCCAATTCTCTTGGACAATTTGAATTTTTAATGGTCTTTATTGTCAATAGGATGTTATTTTTTGTAGATTGTCATACGGATCTATGATTTACCCGCGGGTAATCACGTAGTAGGTGCCATTATTGAGTCTATCCGTTTCTTACACACGCTAATAAAATTAAAATCCTCTAGTTAGTGAATCAATTCCAACCCGGAAGACTTTACAAATAGGGTGATTATTTTACTTTAGCTACTAGTTTCAGTTTAGTTTGTGATTTCGCGAATGGACAATGTGGATAATGGTCAGATTTCCCTTTCAATGTAACAGGTGCATAGTAAGTACCTACGTAGTCTGGGTAAACTAATACCTTTCATGATACCTACCTATTGTTTAATGTCATAGACCTTAGCGATTCCACATCAGTAACTTCGGCTCTTGCTTTTTGTTACAAAAATATGATCTAATTGCTTCCGAGGGAGCAAGCGCGAACGAATCAAGGCGTCGTTAACACGCGTTGCATTATGTTCAATAAATCAGGCCATCCAGGCCCACTTCGGCGCTAAAGATTTTGATCTATTAACTGCATGACAACGCACTCCTGAACCGCGGTTAACTTTAGCGCCAGCCAATATAAAGAGCCACTTCTGAATACTTTTAATACAAATTTAATTAACTGGATTCAGACCTTTTCTGTGTCGTTTAAAAAGATCTTTGTAGACGCACCGTGTAATGACTTAAAGCGTCCATAAACGACTCCTGTGTGGAAATTTATTAACAGTCGTTTTGAGTGTGCATTGTCCCTTTGTGTCTCTCACTTCCTTAAGCGAACCGCTGATGATTAATTGTTCATCTTTGTTTTGCAACATGAGTCCCTTTTAAAAGGAAAACAACAAAAACTGGAAGGGATTATTGGACACCTTGTTCGTGCATTGTGAATGTGCTTATGTAGTTTCTCTCGCGTTTATGGTGAAGTGTTAAACTTTCAATTGATTCGTGCCGATCATAGTTATGACGCTCATTATCATAACGAACACGACGTTTAGTATTTATGAAGCCATTGAAAGATGGTCAGGTTAATTTATTGTTTTATTTTTATTTATAACAACACCAACACGCTATATTCATAGCGCTTCTTCATTTTAAGCGTTTTCTTCTTGACATAATAATTTGATAGACGCAAGTAAATAAATGTTTATATTCATTAGCTTCATAATGGATATCAATTTTCTTGTGGAATTTCCTTCAGTGTTCTTATTTTTTTGGATCTTCACGAATATTATTTCCAACGGGTCATACTTAAATCCGTAAAACTTTTAGAATATTTCCATTGGAGTAATAATATAAATAACAGAAAATGTGTATCGAGTCTAGTTTCCCGGCAGGTCGTGCGTACGCGCCGGGAGCGCGCTTGCGTTTCACGCAAATAACACACATTTAGCAACAGTTTCAGTGGCTCACACGCTCCGCCTCTGCCTAGGCAACGCCGAGTAATTGCTCCCGGTCATGCGATTACGTTACTAGCCGATTTAATTATCGCAAAATGATCAGTGTGCCGGCCTCCCGCAATTTAGCTATCAATCATGAGGAGAACGGTTATTGGCGTTCTGAGGCGGCCGAGTAGCAAGCAATATGGGTTTTCAATACTTACAGCAAAACTTTAGTGAAAGGTACTGTTGGATTTCATGCACGTACTAACGTAATGTTTGACGTTCCGGTGTCGCCTCGCCTGCACCAATGGAGGTATCCGCTGGCCAAGCAATTATAAGTATCTCACATTTTAAACGGTTGGCTTCTTGGTGACATTTTTCGTAAACTTTTTTCAATATCTTGTAGATTCACGTGTAACTTGTGTGCAGACGTTTTTGTCATTGTAACTTTCGTCGTTTCGCTTTAAAAAAGGTTTCAATAAAAACCGAAAAAGCTTCTATCAACAACACCAAAATATTACTTAGGTCTTGATAGAAAATATTAGTTCAACATTGACCGTACGCTTTATAAATAAATTAGAAAATTCTTAAAATAAATTTGGTTATTTTGTCAAACCAAACGAATGAAAAATATGCGACACGAAGAAATATTTTGACATTATAAATGGAAGCGGTTTTTGTACCTTACTGTATGAAATTCATCACACGCTATTATTTTGAAATAATAAATGAAATTAACTTAGGTATGTGAGCGCCTTCATGTTATTAAGTACCTATGTAGGTATACCTACGACTGTTAGCAAACTCACTTATTTTCAGCTACGTGTATGCAAAGGATTTAATTTACTATTACGGTTTTAATAAACTTATGAATATTATCGCAACGCAATGTTCTAAATCTATGTTGAAATTTGAAATTGACACAAAACGTGGCGTTCGCTTTTTTACAGTTTTGTATCACGCCATGCTTGCTTAATTACCTATACTTACCAACTTTCTATGGCCAATACCTACTCTGTATGAAAACACACAATTTTCTACATAAATTCATATCGTGGTCGCAATATTAAAATGGGTTTCACCTATTAAGGCGATGTGTCGCGGACCTCATGTAAACGCGAAATTGTGTTTTTGTTCGGCAGCGCCATTTCGGTCGGTAAGCTTTAGTCTTATCAAGACATAAAGAGACTTATGAATTCATCTTGAATGGCGTTGACAAAAATGTGAATATAAATAATGTGTTGAATAATTCAGCGTGTTATCGGTATGGAGGAGCGGTGTGCGCGTAAAAAGCGAGCGGTCCGAGTGCTCCCGCCGGAATGCCGCTGCGCCGTTTTTACGTAATTGTCCTGATGCACGCACTCATCCATTATCTAACTGACTTAGGCACCCGAGAATACGTTAGTTTTTACCACCCACTCTAATCATAAGCCACTCCATAAGTCTAAAGTTGCAAGAATTTCCTGGCTCATAAATCCTTGAAGTTTCAGGAATTATATGCATTATCATTTTTTTGTTACTGTATAGATATTTCATAATCCAATAATTTTATTGTAATAGGCCTAGCCCCGTATATCATAACATTCCCCTGTTTGTTTTCCACAACATCATTAAGTGAATCCCACGTGTTTAAACCCAATAAAAACAAAGTTTGGGATAAATAATAATTAAAAATTCACGTCTCGTCACATGCAGGCTTCATTTAGCCGATGTCAATGATTCTGTAATTATAAATACTAATTTAAAGCTTTCATTGTTATTCTTACCGCCATGCTCGATTATCGATTTTTTGTGGAGACGCACGTCCACCGTCCTTTTAAATGTTAAAATACAAATGTGGATGTGCAGTTTTTAGGTCTATTTTGAGGTTTATTACTGGTTGGATAAGGGCTAAAAAGTAAAACTACGGATTGTGTAGCAGGAATTGATCGCGACAAGTAACTTGCGTTTACTCACGTTTAGCACTCAATGAAATTGCATCAATCGGTATCGTGTCGCTATTACTGGTATTTTTATTTGAGTCTCTAATTTGATTTTGATTTTTCTTTTATTTCCTTTAGCGAGTAGCAGGTGACAGTTTGTTCAATTCGTTTTTATCTAAGTTGTGGTGGTACTTACGGGAATTAAAATTGCAATCACAACGGAACGCACTATCCTGTTCAGTAATTAAAAGAATTGTTATAACGTCTATTAAATACAGGGTGTAAACCACCTCATCACAAAGCCGTTAACCAAGCATTCTGTACATCAAACTAAGTAAATTTACGCAAAAATGATTACAAAAAAAACTTGTATTAAAAAAAAAACTCGTCAAAAAGTTGTAATTTTGACCCCCCATATCTCCGAACTAGAAGGTTCTCAGGTATGTTGTAGAACAAAAAAATGATCGCAATGATGGGGAAAACAAGTGCCTTTCGGCTTCGAGAAGAGGTGTTTTACACCCTTTATACCTACTAAATGCCCAACGCTAATAGGCATGACAACAGTATAAAAAAAAATACAAATCTATTTAGTCCGTTAGTTAGATTACTGAAAAATAATCAACACGTATTTTTTGTTTTTGTAAATCAATGAATACTGACAAAGATAAATCGCATCAAAACTGGGGAGTAGGGGCTCGTGACGTCAGAACTAGGTAAAAAATACCTAGGCATGACGTATTGGAAATTTTTAAAGCGTAAAAGCGTCGTATCTTTGTCAATTTTGATTTACGTGACAAAAGAAAAAATACGGGTCAAATATTTTTTAATGATCTACCTGACGGATTAATTAGATTTAGTTTTGTCGTCTACCCTATTATAGTTACTTGTAACGATTAATTTTTTTAAGACTACATATCTCTACTACTTCATTACACCGTACTATAATTGAAATAATTTTGTTTGCTCCAGGCACTCTCAGGCCGCCAGGTCTGATTGGAGGCAGCAAGCCAAAAGTTGCCACCCCAGCGGTGGTCTCCAAGATCGAACAGTACAAACGAGAAAACCCCACCATCTTTGCTTGGGAGATCCGGGAACGACTGATATCTGAAGGTAAACCATTTATGTATGTTGGTTTTGGTTTATACACTTAAATTATGATCGAAATTCATCATCAACGTCCTCCTGGCCTTCTTCCTTCCTTTTGTCATACTTATTTCTCTAATATTCGTCATGTCGGCACCTATGATTTTTTTTTAATAGCCTGGGCTGTCCCACTCCTGGGCAAAGGCCTCCCCCCATTCCTTCCACTTATGATATTATCTATAATAATATTATGAAGCAGAAGAGTTTGTTTGTTTGGTTGAACGTGTTAATCTCAGGAACTACTGAAAATAAACTACTGTTCAAATCGAAAAAATATGTTTGTGTTGGATAGTCTATTTATCGAGGAAGGCTTTAGGGCTTTTTTTAACATCACGCTAGGACCATTAAGAGCGGAGCAGGAATGAAAAATGTTGCAAAAACGAGTATTGTTTTTCCTTTCGTTTTTCTCTCTTATGTGACGCAGACGAAGTTGCGTGGGTCAGCTAGTGATAGAAATAAAAGAAATCAAGAGGAAAAGGAGGTGCCATTACCAAATAATTATGCCAAAAATGATTAAATAAACGTTAACTTAAGAGCGGTTGTATTTGTTCACATAAGTAACAGTCGGTACGGGTGAGTACCCAAAATTCCAACTACCAGTCTTACTATGGGTTATTGTGGTGTCCAGTTAGGTTTGAAAGTCAGATAGGCCATTACTGCTAGTAAAATACATTAATTCAGCTCCATCTGGTTTGACTGGAATCAGACCTCAACCAAGTTGACAAAAATCTGTTCAGGTGACTCGGACGCAATCGGGGGAAGTTGACATGATGTGATCATTCATACGTATACCTATTTAGGTTAGCCATAAAACTCCTTAAGTCACACCTATAAAATAATAATCATTGCTGCGTTTTTTAAATACACTTATTACCAACGGGATAAGGCAACATTATTACATATACTTGATCTGCGGACCGGTAAAATGTCTCAACTCAGTCGCACATTCACACAAAATATCAATGAATTAAATGCCATCGTGCTAATTGCTTTAAGCTTACCGATACAACCACGAAGTGTCAAATATGTGAGTTAAATTAATCAGTTGAAGGAACCCAGGTAACTTTAGTTTTTGATATTATTACATATTAGTTTAATTCTATAAAATATAATAAAGGTAAAATAATTACTTAATTTAATTAATTCAATTATTTGTCCTTCTAATAAAAATCGATTAATGTATTTATTAAATAATAATCTTACTATTAAATCTATACTAATAATATTATAAAGCAGAAGAGTTTGTTTGTTTGGTTGAACGCGCTAATCTCAGGAACTACCGGCTCGAATTGAAAAAATATTTTTGCGTTTGATAGTCCATTTATCGAGGAAGGCTATAGGCTATATAACATCACGCTATGACCATTTAGAGCAGAGCAGGAATGAAAAATGTTTCATAATCGGGTTTTTTTTTTCCTTTCGTTTTTCTCTCTTTTGTGACGCAGACGAAGTTGCGTGGGTCAGCTAGTAACCTACTAAAACTAACTAATATTTTGTAAGTACATATTATTCTCAATAAAATCCTCCATGAATTATTTACCTACTAAGTACCTATCGATTCAATGAAAGGCAGTCACATTTTCCATCAAATCCCCGGAAAATATTACTTTTCCGAAAACCGCTCTTAACTGTACTAACTGCGTCATCCAAAAATGTCTGTACTCGTAAGTAATCTTCAAAGAAGATCCTACGGATTTCAATTCCCTGATTTTCTTTACCTCCCAGATCATAGACAACAAACAAACAATTACGGCCATTAGCCCGTAGTCTATGGCCGTTTCCTATGCGTGTGCCATGAATGCTGTGGGCTATCACGAGTAGACCGCTGTAACTGTGCCCAGTACTGCTCAGGCAATGTGACTCCGCTAACGTGACGAATACATTGTCCGCCATTTTGTACTGCTATAATAATAGTCCTGCATTGTGCATGGAAGATATTTTAAAGGAGTTTTATTGTCGCCTGTTTTAACCAGTCTTACCGAGGGATACCGTACTAACTGGCTTGCGGGGGTCAGATAGGGAAAAAGATAGCTGGTAATCAGCTTTATCCGGTTAGACTGGAAGCCGACCCCAATTATGTTGGGAAAAGGCTTGGCAGAAGATGATGATAATGTCGCCTTTTATTGCTAACTTTGAATCCAAGAAGATCATATTAGATGTAATCGTGTTAATTACCACAGATATTATGTATTATCACGTAACCCCTAATAACTGAGTAGTGTAGGTCAGATAGGTAATCATTTAATGTAAAATACGGTTACTATTAGCGACATCGGGTAAGACTGGAAGCCGACCCCAGTAGGGAAAAGGTGACACAGATGATGATGATTATTGAAATTCTGACCTGAAAATGTTTATTACGTAAGCTTTAGAACAGGCTTTGAATTCATGACATGTCAGTTATTTGACGAAAATAAAATAGTTTTTTGAAAAACCGTCAGTAATTTTTTCTTGGAGTCGTTTCGTAATGGACCCGCCATTACGAAACGACTGCAAGCAAAGCTGAAAACTCAAGAAATTACACAAACAATCCACTAACTTTATGTGTTTTAATATTTTTAGCAGTCCATGCAAACCGATTTAACTGTTACAATAGGCTAGTTTCCACCATCAATAAATTGCAAATCTATTTAGTCCGTCAGTTAGAGTATTGGAAAATAATGGACACGTATTTTTTATTTTTGTAAATCAATGAATACTGACGAAGTTAGAACACATCAAAACTCGGGAGTGGGGGCTCGTGACGTCACAATGCACTAAAAATTATAGCACGGCGTGACGTATTGAGAATTTTAAAAGCGTCGTATCTTCGTCAATTTTGGTTTATGTGACAAAAGAAAAAATACGGGTCAAATATTTTTTTATAATCTAAGTGACGGACTAATTAGATTTTTTCAGTAAACAAGCCTATTCGATCGAGCTTCACCAAAAAAGTTTTAGTGAGCTGTATGTCTATGTATTGCCCACCTATTTGTCAATTGTCATGCTGCATCAGTGTGGACGCAGGAAAAAACTTATTTATTTAAATGATAGTTAAACCGTTCAAGCTTTATTTAAACTGCAATGTGTTTGCATTCAGTGAATTTTTATAGTCAAACGTGTTTTATAGGTTAAAAATAATATTAAGTTAAAGTTTAGAGTCCATAAAATTATTCTACTAACTCTATCCTTTCTATCAACTCTATGTATAAATAAATCAACTTTATTTTACTAACTGAAACCAAAGACAAATAAACTAAACCACCTAACAAATCTGTCAATCAAAATTCAAGTGCGTTCTATTCGAAGGATCTCTAGTCATAATAAAATATAGCGACAGTCGCGTAATACCAGTGGACGTCTCCAGTTACAGGCATTGCGTGCGCGCACACACGATACGGAACCGTCTGATCATCGAATTATTACCGAGTTACCTTATTAAAATAATTTATGGCAATTTACAGATTGTTATTAAGTCAATGAGGATCTTTCTGAGACGTGTTTTGATAAACCGCGGCTGGATGACGTGCGAAATGTGTAGCTCGGGTAATTGAGATGGATTTGTCTAGGAACAAGTTTATGGCAACCTGTAAATAATTAGACTGAGGAATGATCTTGATCACCTTGTGTATACAGGTTGGAAGGGACACTGACGCATAACAAAAAACTGCGGTTCCATACGAAAGTGCTTGCTCGGTCAAAGTGTAGAGAACAGCTGATTTAAAAAAGAATACCGATGAAAAATTTAGAAGAAGTAATATTATGTAGAAGAAAGTGAACAAGTTTCCTCTGAATTTATATTGTCAATTACGGTCCATGATTATTCATTACTAGGTGACCCGCCCAACTTCGTCTGCGTCACATAAGAGAGAAAAACGAAAGGAAAAAAATCCCCGGATTTGATACATTTTTCATTCCTGCTCCGCTCCATATCATTGTAGCGTGATGTTATATAGTCTAAAGCCTTCCTCGATAATTGGACTATCCAACACAAAAAGAATTTTTCAATTCTAATCAGTACTTCCTGAGATTAGCGCGTTCAACCAAATAAACAAACAAAGAAACAAACTCTTCTGCTTTATAATATTAAGTATAGATTTTGAGCTCCCGATATTTCGACAATGTTGCAAGCGCCATGATGGCGGGCTGTCCCGTAAGTGACAATATAAAGTTTAGATTTAAGTTTAGGTTTATAATTTTTTATAAAAAAATTACGTACTTGGAAAGAGTTTGAAACTTCAGATACCTATCGTCTATCATGCTCCGTCGAATTTGAGGAGTTATCATTTAATAAGCATTCATATTGCCAAACAATCTAAAGTTACAACACAATAAATTGGTATTTTTATTCGATACCTAAGAAAAAACGACACCACCGAAAAAATAAGGTCACGTAAGCCACACACTGCGAACCGCTCTGTTTGCCCAGAAACCAAACACTTATCTAATTATAGGATTAAAGTATTTGAGTAATGAACTTTAGATGAGTGTCAAACAGTTTCGGCAGGGCAATAGGCAAAGCCATTCAAGTGCAAGCCCGAATATGGTCTGTTAGTTTTGTAAATGGCCGCCACGGTAGTCGCTGACAGCGGATATAATGTAACCTGAGAACATCTATTGGATTTTGTGTCTATGTGCAAGCAATATAATGCTTTAGGTATCATTTCATTATGTAAGTTGTTTTTTAAACTAGTTTTCGGACATAAAAGTTGGCAGGAATACTGTAGATATTGGCAGTTATGCGTAACGAATGCTGCTTCATGATCTTACATGATGAGAGCAAAACTGCAACTAAAAACTTACCGATTAATGAGACTGAGTGATGAGTATAATAATATTTAAAATATTGCACATAATTACATGACATATTATTGCTGCAGGACTATTAATTATTTCTGTCATTATGAATGCAGTCGTGCACTATTAATTTAATAAATCATCATCTACGGGTAAAGATCAGAAGATGTAAAATCTAAATAACTCCTAAGTTTAGCCGACTAATCTTGAAGTTTAGTATACGTTAACCATAGCATATATTAAATCGAAAATTATGTCAATCTGTTTTCCTTTGATCTTGAGATCAAATGAAACAATTTTGACAAAATTTCTACGCAATAAAGAGTAATAAATAAAAATGTCGCGTAGTGCCGTGGGCCCGAAGCCAACTGCACAATAAATGTGTCACTATAGCCGAGGGCTTTGATTATAAAGATGTCGTTGTTACACATATGCAACTATATTTATATATAATAGTATTATATTAAAATAAAAAGCACCAATTTCCGCTGGCGAAATGTAGGTAACATTTCCACAATTTGAAGTTATTATTCGCTTTTCGCTCATTATTTTTTATATTCTCACAGTAAAATTCAAATTATTTTTATAATTTTATACCAGCTGATACAACTTTAAGGAGAAGACTAGGCAGAAAAACATTCTAATAACTGCAGCCTGAGTCTGCTCGCAATTTCCCACTTTGTCAGCCAAAGTACAAACATAACGATTAGAATAGACATTTACTGAAATGTCTTCTCCTATAATGTTACCACGACACACGAACATGCGCACACATATCTTAGAGTACGATGGGCGTCTTTAGCTCAGAGGCCAACGAGCCAATTGCGATAATTGCACCAACGACACCTCTCGTGCCCATGCGTGACGTTAAACATCGCCAGCTGAAACAAAAGACGGCTTAAGCGCCTACAATCCGTTCAATCTATTTGTGTCCAACTGCCAAGCAACATAAAGTTCAAAATCGCAAGCCTAATTAAACATCATTAAAGCGTTCGTCGTCAAAGGACGTTCTTCGCCTTGATGTTTTCTCTAGTGCAGTTCAGTTTGGTAGGGTGCGTGCGATCGCACTGGAACTGGTTTACCTTACAAGACCACTTCTGGTTTACGATATCAGTGGGGACCGGATTAGGAGACGATAACATTCTTGATGGGAAACACTGTGCTAAACTGAGTTGTTAAATTGGTTCGCCGCCATTAAATCCGCAGGGGGCGCCGTAACTTCAGAGCACATGATTGGGTTAACGTCTATATAAAACAAGTTTTATTTACATGACGTTATAATACTTGGAAAACATTTCTTGTAGGTCAGGCTAAATATTATTTATCAAGTAAAAATGAACACCACAAAAACTCTTTTCCTAATGTAGAGTTGCTTATACATATGCTTACATGTGTAGGAAGGAAGTGGGTACAATTTTCTTCAGACAAGCGCAAAATAACATTATATAATTTTGATTATGAATATGTGAATGAGTTCTTATAACGAGGGGTCGAACAATTGCTCAGTGAACGCTTTTATTTTTTATGTTTTTTTGTTCTTATCTCTGCGGCCGGCTGACATTATCGTCATTTGTTGAAATGTGTTTAAAATAATTGCTCGAGCGCAGTGAGCGCTCATGCCTCCGTTGTATGCGAAAATTGCACGCGATCCCACGTCAGTCGGTTGTTTTGCGTAAATGCTCACATATTTGTCGTAAATGTTGCTGTATTTAAATAAATTCTGCTGTATTTTGACTCAAAACATTTAAAATGTACCGCTAACTTTTGCGGTTACGATTTAATACAAATTGAATGGCTTTATTGCATCGGGAATGCTTTGTTCAATTTGTTCGGTCCGGGGTTGTAGTTATGATTGATTCCATTAGATCTGTGGATGGTTTCGGTGTATCAAAGTGTGTTGACCGGTGCGGACCACCTGCTGGTCAGGGAGCCCCGAATAACTATTACTGCTATAGAAGTATTAATCCATAGAGGCGACCTCGTAACCGGATTTTGTTGTATTTTTTTTTGTACTGGCAAAAACTTTTCTTATCCATGGTGGTTTTCGCAGTTGCAGCCACTTGCTCTTTGGGTTTTAATCATAGATATTACATAAAACTGAATAAGGTATTTTCATTTATGTACCCCATGAGTAAAAGCACGACCATACTCGTAATTATGTAACCTTCCTTTGGCCTTTTAACCCGGATGTAATAAATGTTTTTCACGTCATCATCATCATCATCAGCCTATTAATGTTCCCACTGCTGGGACACATGCCTCCACTCTATGAGAGAATAAACATGCGTTTTCACGGGGTCTAACTTAATCATGTTGCTTCTACTTCTGAAAATCTGTTGTTGATAACTGCAGCTTTTGACAACATTTTACTTCAATTCAGTTCGTCCTATTTCTTTATTCAATAAATCTCCGATTCATTCTCTGTTATTTTTAGCCGCAGTTCCTAACTCTATGGCTTGGTCAGAAATATGTCTAAGTAATAGAAATTTAATCAAATTATAACAAAATGATCACGCTCAACAGTCGAGCCTTTTGTAATAAGCGCGTGCCCGCGTGCCCGAGCGACGCGTACCTTTCCACTTGGCTAAATTGATTAAAGTCACATCTGCATTGTCGGCACGTATCTATACTCAATTTAATTTCTTTAACGATTATATTCACTTTGGAAAATATAATGGTCCGCTGTTGATAACTATCCATCAAAATATTCTTCTTATTCAAGATTTTGATTGCAAAAAATCTATCTTTCAAATCATATTTATAAAAATATGAAACGTCCCGAACCGTCCAATTTATTTTAACTTAATATTTATACAAACGGTGACTACAAAAGGAATGTGTCAAAAACGCAACCACTCGAGAGCGGTGCGCATCTGAACGTCTGTCGATCGCTTCCCGACGAGCAGTTATTAAAACAGAGCAGCTCATCGAAGCCAGCTAAATTTTAATAAGGTATCCACTACCGTCTTTGTTAGCCGTGACGAGGCAGTTTTGGACAATGGCTTGCGCAACTTATCGACTAAATCGATATCGGTTTACGAGGCGTTACGGGCGGCTCTAGCTACTGACCATATTTTGATTAATTGCATTCTTAGCCCACAAACTGTATGGGTTACGTGGAGGCCCAAATTATTGGCTGGCGCCGATTAATTAGCGAAACGGATGACGAGTAACTTTACGGTTGGGGTGTTAAAACGTTTTGGTCGGCCATAAAAACACTTTTATAATTTATTATTCCTTGTTAATGTTGTTTTTATGATTCGTGTTTAGCGATCATATTAAAAATTTACATTTCCTATCAACGTTCTTGTTTGTTTCCAATTTCTCCGAATCATTATGTTACTTTACCACGGTACAAGTTACTGTGAGATAGTCCAAACGCTTTTTTGTGAGCCTTTTGACATTTACTAACAAGGTCCCACCTCGTTTGCCGTTATTGTACGGTCGAAATAAATCAAATCGATCTCTACACAGCTTCCAATAAACCGATACATTTATTGATTTGTTACAGCATTAAATTGGTTCCCAGCAGTGCATCACATCAACAGTGTTGCTCGACGGTGCGGCGGCGGGAGGGTCACGGTCATGATTTCGGATTTCGGTTTTGGAGAACCTTTAATCGTCGCTCGTTGTACATGGCGCTACAAAAACATGTTTTGATCGGTTTTTGCTTAGCTATTGTCGTGTTATTGAATTACCTAATGGGCTTTGTGAGTTTTGAAAGCGACGAAAGTTGCACAAGAATGGTATCTGTACATAAATAAATCGTACCGATTATCGTTTATTGTAATGCCATTGGCGGCAATCGGAATTGTGAGTTGTCATTTTGCTTTTAATTGTTGCTGGACAGGTTGTTATTCAAATGATATGGTAGCTAGATATTGCAGGGCGATTATTCATTGCGGGTTGGCACATCTTTTGTGACTTTAGCCATTGAGAGCTAATTGAAACGAGATGCCTCGTGTGCGTAGGGTAGGCGTTTAGCGCAACGGTTGCGCGAGGCCCCCTGGAGGTACAGACACCTTTTTACTCAGTCGACGCGGCGGGTGCCGCTTGATTGCATCCGATCTCATCGTTTTATGTTCCCCATAAAGCCAACAATAATTCATTTAGACGACGTGACGCCACTCATTCGTTAACTGGTTCTAGACGTTCGATGAGGACGTGATTTTTATTTTGGAGCGACAGCAGTGAAGGAAGCGTCTAATCGTCTTCAAATTAGAATTTGAGCTTTGATGGAAAACTTTTCTACTAAGAAATGGAGAGTTCAAAAGAATCTTATAATTAACTACTTAATAAACGGCGAAATAGGCGCCTAGAAGTCTGATTGGACTTGCAACATATTTTATATAAAGAGCAAGTAATTAACAAGATTTATCATGATCTTTAAGATGATTAAATCACACAAAATTCTCAGAATGTTAATTGGTAGAATTTGCATGCTGTCTGTGGCAGATTGATCTACAATTTATGATTTTATGTGATAGAAAAGCTGTATTTGAACTTAAATTTTCTTTCTTTCTTTATTTATTTATTTAAACTTCATGTACAATAGTGGTACATAGGCGGACTTAATGCCACAAGGCATTCTCTTCCAGTCAACCATTTTTTTTGTTATTAATTAATTAATTGTTTTTAATTGCATGTTAAATAAAGTACTAGGAAGCTACACGGTGGATATCGCCCATTACCTATATTTAATTACTGTGCTAGACCAGCTATGATCTTGTGATAGCCCTGATTTTATTTGGGGTATTAGGCTTTAAACATGAAAATGCTTCATTCCACCTAACTAACTTTATATTAATATAACTATGTATGTTGGTATAACATTGTAGTTGCTTAATTAAGTAACAATACCTACTTACCACCTATTATTTTACCCTACCAAACAAAGCTTCCACAAGATAACAAATCGACAAGGTATAAATTGATTATTGATAATGTCGCAGATTGAGATCAAACAGTTACCCTACTTAATACAAACACAATGGTTTATCAAAGTTTACTTAGAATTTATTCATCATTCTTGAATAATGTTTATCCGAACAGAGCACTAAATAATATAGGAATTCGTGTCTAATACTACAAGTTACACAAACGATTTCGCCAAATAACTGTCAAGCTAATTAATTAAAGTCGTTTGGTATATTGTCTAAGGCTAATTAGCGTGGTTTGATAGAATCCGACATCCGTCGCGTCACCAGCCGAACGTATCGAAGAACCGGTATAAGTAAAACAAACAAACAAATTCATTCCGAACCATTAGGCACGAGATCTGACTGTTAATGTCTCAATTTAGAAACGGGCGTAAATCTTCAAAGGCGTGACAATTACTGTTACTTCCCGGCATTACAAACAAAAAGGTTTTCCGTCAATTATCGATAAATTAACCCGATTAAACACTCTATAGCCAGACGGCGCCGGAGTGCCTTATCTTTGGACATGCCACGCTTTTAGACAGGTACCTAACAACACTCGGACGCAGAAACATTAAGATTTTTTAAACCAATTTGCTTTTTATTAGGATGCCATGGGAAACTTAATCGCTCGCTTGATATTTAATGTAACACTGCATATTTCAATTTGTACTTTCATTCAAGAAGCACGCAACAATTAAAAACTGATAAAATAATTACTGTTTTGTATCAACACCTATTATTCTGCGCTAATTGTAGCGGGTAGGCAGTTACTAGTAGTGCAAGCGCTTTTGTAAAGCGCGCACGTATAAATGCTGTTAATTCGATAATTAATCGCTTTCCGCCGTATAATGATAGAACAAGAAAAAACTACATCGGTTTTAATTGTGCCCTCACCGACAGCCCCTGCGTACTGATGTATAAGATGCTCTTTATGTTGAAGACATCTAACCTTTTAATAGAAGCGGACCCTATTGTGACTAATCATGATTAAACGACTTTAGACAAATTGCATGACCGTGACTAAGCATGTAGGATCCGGGCCCGATCCCAAATCATTAAAAGAACAATTATAGATATCGCATTCCCACCTGCAACCTGTAGATGGATAATGATCTGGCTCTAAACAAATAGTAGAACTAAGACCACTGATCGCCGCTCATTGTCAGTGGAGTCTTCAATTAAAACGTGATTGATATTAGCAAACTTGTTTCCACTCATTACAATCGATACCTACTCGTTAAATGCAATCAAGTGCTGAAAAGTGAATGATTTCGCACCATGCAGACTGTCGAAATAATATTTTATCAGATCATTGACAGTAACGCGTTTAAAGATACGTTTTTTTGTAACAAAATTATCGACTTATCCAAATTGAAAACACGCCCGCGTAGAACGTTGTCGATCGAAACTATCGATAGGCTACGTGCTTGTTACTAGACAAAAACCAATTTAACTGTTCTGTTAAAGATCATTGAAGTTTTTTGTCATTTAAAAGAATAGAAAATGAAGTAGATTAAGTAGCGGCGACGCGTCGCTGAGCTCCCACAAAACGTTAAGAGATTTTCAACGGTTTGTTTTATTTCTGAAAAACGGCTGCTCTATTATAATTAGAGATCTCGACTGGTAAGTGATGACTAGTCACCATTATACTGTTCTCAGCCACATCAAGCTTTTGACGTCCAGCGGCACAGAAGGCGTTCTATCGAGCCTTCGTCTCAACGCACCGATTACGAGCTAAACAAATTGTGTAGAGGGCACCTTTTTATGCTTTTCGACGTGCTAACAATGAACCAAGCCGCGCAACTGATCATTACCATTATACTATATAAGGCTTTGTGTTTTGAGTAAATTATAACAGGTACGTTTTGTGTTTTATTTGATACGTCAAGCGCTGGTTGCGCCGAAGCGCGCCGGACGCCTCACAATAGCGCTTCATTATCAACGGTGACCGCCTTTAAATCCATCTTTATAAATCGCGATAGTCTCAACTCGTTATTATTATAATTATCATTCATGTCTGTGAGGTCTATCAAATCATTTCCTTCTAACAAACAATTGTCAGGGTGGCATATTTTCAAACGCGATGGTGCAATTTTGTATGTCGATTCGTGTCTATAGAAAATGTCTCTTTATCGGCTGACGTGAGCAACAATCATTAAGCAATTAGGTTCAATTATTGTTCCTGGATATAATTGTTCTAAGTTAGAAGTAAGTACTCAAATGACTGGTTTGCAATAAATGGATCTATTCTACGTAAATGCCGGCAAATTAACTTTGAACATTGGTAGTACGATAAAGTGTGAGTAACTCGTTGTTCTTATTAGCTATGAAAATTGTGTGGGATTATAGCCGTTATTATCTCTATTAAGTGATTATTATATCCATGTATAGGTACTAGTCTTATCTACCTATAAATAATCGCCTCCTAGAATCATTTTGCTACGAATGTATGTAGGTGCAACTGATGAATGCTTGGTGAAAAGTCTTTCCGAGTCTTGTCATTATGCCTTGTGCTGTACACAAGTCATCACTACCTGTAATTGAGCAAGACTTTGAAGTGGATTGGTTAAGTTAATTAAAGGCAGGTAAGGTTAATTAATCGAGACATTTTGTCACATTTGCGTATTGATGTTGTACAGGTATACGGCGACCAGGTTTTCTTATTCCACTTCACACTATTTTTGGGATATCGTTATGAATTATTAAGTTTTCAGGTGTTTGGCATGGTTAGATTACCGTTCTTAGCAATTCGGAGTGGGCACGTGTACTCACATATTTTTCAAGTGCTATAGAAAACTCTAAAGGATGTAAAATGTCTTAACGAAGCCGAAAGACACTGGTTCTCCCCTTAATTGCGATATTTGATATTTTTTTGTTCTACATCATACCTGGGTGCCTACGGAGATTTTGAGGGTCAAAGTTCCAACGTTTTGAGATTTTTTTTAAATACAAGTTTTTGTTTTAAGATTTTTACTTTAATAACCTCTACGACCCCGTACTATTAAATCCATCCATCAGTACATTGTTTTAAGTGTGTTACATTGAGTTCTACCACAAAACATGATTTTTCACCCCAGAAAAAGTCGTTTTCCATCGATAATTTTTGCGTAAAGTTACTTAGCTTGATGTACAGAATGATGAGGTGTTTACACCCTGCATGGTGAATCAATTTTAAATGCAAAAACGCAAGCAATCGGACAAGTACCGTCAAAATAAAATTTAATATAACTGTTACCAGAATACATAAAATAACCGACAAATTGCATGAATAACATAAAAGAGCAATCAAAAGTGAGTTATTTAAAACAGATGAGTGGCTGCGCTCGGTAGCTCAACAACGAATCCTACGACAATTACACTCGGACAGGCTATGATTAAATTATGGCACTTACTCGGAGTGTTTCCTGAAAATTACATGGGATGGCTCTCCAAGGCTGCGCCGGCACGCGATCTCTGCGCACGCAGTTAACTCGCGCACACATTTATAGTGTATTCACGGAGACGAGTTAGTAGAGCGCTATCTCACTCACACAATTTTTTAACTACGATTGGTCAGTGATAAACGCTAAGGCGGTATACACAGTACGAGTATTGTTTAGTCTACTCATACTTTCCGTACTGTGCAGACGTGCTCATACTTGTGACTGTATGCTCAAGTCGTTGTATAAGTATTGGATTTTATGATTGATTGCTTTCCTGAGGACTTGGCGGCTTGTGAAATTTTGAAGCCCAAGGTGACGCGGGTGTGCTAATGACCAGTTTATTGTTCTTTTGTTATAAATGAGCATTATCTTAATAAAATACTTTTTCCCAATTTTTATACAGTAAACTGGCCCAGGTGTGCTAGATCCATTATTATTCTCTGTTACCTATTATCACTATGTTATTATTGTTGTCTTGATGTTGAAACACGTGTTTTATTACATGTTATGTAAACGACGACAGTAGTGATACGTCTTCGGAGAGTGATAATGAGGATATGCTATAAACTTGTATATTATAATAAGCTCGAATGATAAGCTCTAGATTTTATTGCTTTCTTTCATCAGTTACAATTAAAAAAAAATACCTTTAAAATGAATCTTACAAAATAAATGGCTCTCAAACACGACTGATGAAGCCTCAGGTAAAAAAAAAACATACTTTTAAAAAGCGCGGTGTGAACGCGCACTTACATTTCTAAGGTAATGTTAACGCCTACTGACCCTAAAAAAGGTTTTTTTGTCTTTGTCATTTGTACGATAATGTGTGACAGAGAAGGCGCTATACTAACTCGTCTCCGTGAATACACTATAGTTTATGTTACGTCACGTTCAGGGACGAGGTGGCTTTGTGCCCTAATGACTACCGCGGTGATCAAGCGCTCTGTTGAGAATTTGTATTGATCCTATACTTGTCTTTCGAGCTTCATACTTTAGCTGAGCGTTTTGGGTCGTGAGCGACGCTAAAATCGCAGAGATCTAGTGGCATAGAAGCTATAGTTATAGCAGTAAATAAAGCTTGAATGGGTTTTCTTTACATATAGAATTACAAACTATAGATTGTCAAAATTAAGATACTTTGATATTGCAAACCTAACAGTAGGTAGCTTTAGGAATAATTTGTAGTGACACTTACAAGTTTCATCGTATCAGTTTGTCGCAATACAAACGCAGGCAAAGTCTGTGTTTTATCGGAAGTACTTGATAGTCGCTTGTTAATCAGCAACTTAGTTGCACACACCCCCCAATTGACAAGGCTATACTTTTGATTTGTAAGACACGATGGGCTGGTATCGTATACCTCGTAATATGTCAATCATTTTGTGATTATCAACCATCCGCCTACAAAGCTTAGGTAGGTAATCATATTGGCGTAACAAGTTAAATTGCAGAGGCGGCCATGTTATGTGTAATTTACTAGTTAAACATTGATACATAGGTCATTATATGTGAAGATAATTTCAAGGAAGTAAAAAGTGGTCATGTTATCAAACATTGAGATGATTTCTGTCATTTTAGCAGCATGACCAGGTTTATTTTCAGTCATTTACAACTTTAACTCGTGCAGAATATAATTGTGTAACATAAGCTGATTGTGCCAGTTAATGCTATAAGTGCAGGGCATTTTAAAACGCGACCAATGACGCATCGGTTTTAACGCGACCAGTAATTTTATGCACATTTGTACTGCGCGCTAAGAGACATCGAGTTTCAAAACTGCACACATAATTGCTATATTCGTGCTCAAAGCGAAATGTTTCTAGCAAGGTGTATATTAACACTAAACACAGCTCACTGAATATAACCATCGCAGTTACTTAAGTTGAAAAACAACATTCACTGGCGCGCGTTGTTGTAATTTTAACGTTTTCTTTTCAATCTTTGTGATTTTTACGAGGTGCCTTTGTCGGAATGTCAACTGCAGAATACCGATAAAGACTCCAAAGGTTGATACTTATTTTTGAGTCCTGAAGATAAATACTGAAAAGAGATGCTATAGAATCCGAATCCCAAATATTGGGATAAAATCAATAGGTAATAGAAAGATACGTAACGGCGTAGCCATTATAAGCGTAGCGTCGTCGTAGCAAACAAATTGCCGACAACCAATCTTTTAAAATGCTTGCTAATAATGCCTTATCCTTTGTCTACAGGCGTCTGTACGAACGCAACAGCTCCCAGCGTATCTTCAATCAACAGGATACTACGGAACAGGGCTGCTGAACGGGCCGCTGCGGAGTTCGCGCGAGCTGCTGGTTACGGCTTATATGCTGCTCCTCCACCCTATGGAGCCTTCCCCTGGGGTGGTGGTGGCGGAGTCTGGCCGGGCTCTATGTCCCTACCCCCCGGAGTACCTGGCCCTCCGTCAGGAGTGCCACACCCTGACATCAACCAAGGCTTCCTTACATCTGGACGAGGACTAATCGGTAAGAATCTTTGAGTCCGTTATTAAATTATGAAAGCGTAGTGACTCTATTATACAAAATTATGTTATATCTTCAAATAAATATCGTGACACTTTTTTGCTGGATTCCCTAATCATTCGTGACTCTTTTTACCGAAATAGACGTCGACGGCGATGACTCCGGATCCCTAGACGGAGAACAACCGAAGTTCAGACGGAACCGCACGACTTTCAGCCAAGACCAGCTCGAAGAACTGGAGAAGGAATTTGAGAAATCCCACTACCCATGCGTCTCCACACGAGAGCGACTAGCTTCAAAAACTTCGTTATCAGAAGCGCGAGTTCAGGTAACGAAATCTAATTTAATTGACCTCTTGCATAATTTTATTTAATATTACATAAATTCATATCGTTCGAGACAACTAAAGATGTCAAATCAAAGTTGCCACTTTTTGTCAATTAGCATTAATTTGAATTTGTTAACACTGTGAAGACAGAATACTAATCATTTTTATTTACCGTTACTGACAGGTTTGGTTTTCCAACAGACGAGCCAAGTGGAGACGCCACCAGCGCATGAACCTCCTGAAGCGCGGTGGCGGCTCGCCCCCGCACCGCCTCCCCCACTCCCCCTCTCGCTCCCGCTCGCGCTCGCGCTCCCTCTCCCCCACGCGCGTCTCCTACCACACTCCACAAATGGGCGGCGAGAATAGCGCCTTCAAGGCTCTCTCGCACCAGGACACCAACGCCCTGAAGGCCTTCGCGCACCAACAGTTCGACGCCAACGCACTGAAAGCGCTGTCGCAGCAAACCAACTTCGATGGAAGCGCTTTTAAGCCTCATCCTGCATTAGAAAACAGCGCTTTTAAATCGCTTGTACCACATTCAGCGGCTGCAGCACTTCTGGCGGCGCAGTCCATTCAGCTAGCGCGGGGATACGAATCCCACTCGGATTCGGATGAGGAGATCAACGTACACGACGAGAGTGACAATGAGGACCGGCGGACGCGGACGTCGCGCTCTGCGTCGCCATGCCGGCAGCGCGCCACGTCCAACGACCTACCACTACAACTCACGAAACACGATCGCTGATAACTTGATACAGTCATTATCATTAATTTATTTACATTTTACCTACATAAAGTATTACAATTATCATTCCTATCGAATGTCCATGTTCCGAATAATTATGTAAATTAAGATTCTAGAGTGCTAATACTCCAGTTAGTTTGTAAATTAATGTAAATACCTATGTAGATATTGGAGTTGTTAATTAGTGTAAAGAAGGCGAGAAATGATTAATTTTAATGATGCACAAACTATCCCGTTTAGTAGGGACATAAGGAGTAGTTGGTGATGTTGAATTGTTTTGATCTGGGGTACATATGGCAAGTAATTCACTCGATTTCAATGGATATTGTAATGGTAAAGGTGTATAGCTGTAAATAAAGTAATATCTTCGCGACCGAGGTTGCTCCGTGGACCCTGGTGCAACACGTACCTAATAGCCATGGATACTAACTGGTTTGTATTTAGTTGTTGTGATACTTCGAGGGAGTATACCAAAGTATTATTATCAATGGTAAAAAGTATTCCAACGATAGGCCAAGTTGTCCTTAGGTAGTTATTTTTGTAAATATTGTTACAATCGAGCGTTGTATACTATTTATTGCTTAAAAGAATAATTATTATTGTAAAATATAGGAGACAGTTTACATACGTACCTAAATATTACAAAAATACGAAAATAAAATAATTAATTACAATGTTTTGTTTTTTTTTTATCTCTTCTGTATCACAAAAACAATAACCCCTCAAGAGTCCCGGACAAGATCAACAATGAAGAGAAGAATTAAGCTTTGTTAGGAGATATTCGTAAGTATTATGTACCACTAGCTATCAGGTGTGGAGAATTCTACAGGTTGTAACATAATAAGCGCTAAACCACCTCTCAGGAATAAACGGAGTCTTAATACTAGTTGTGTCGGCCTATGCGCTATTTTATTTTGTACGCGTTTTTCTCATGAAAAATTGTCCAGTTTGATCGTCCGAATCACCAAATAAGACGTTCTGTGGTTATTCTGGGTGTAACCCTGTATACCAGATGTAGGCCTACATTGAACGAACGAAATAGGCTCCATGTGTGAAGGAGGCCGTGGGTTCGAAACCTGCAAAGACCAAATGCAATGCATTTAGGAACAACATCATCAAAAGAACACCAACGAGGTAAAATTAAAAGCTATTATGGAGTTAAAGTATAAATCTTTATTTATGTGTTAGCGAAGTAGACACAATAAATAAATATAAATATTTCGCTGGACAATTCACACACAGCGCCATCTAGTGCAACACTAAGCAACGAGACTAGTGTCGTGGACACCAGATATTGATATACTACAATACTAATAGTCTAACATTGGCATCAGACCGATACGGTCTTGCTACACAGACGACGATGCTGACCGACAACCTTAAAAAGGTACCTGGCACAGATTGGATACGGAAGCTCAGGAAAGGATGGCATGTAGTTTGGGAAAGGCAAAGTCCAGCAGTGAGTCAAAAGAGATCCTACGGTAAACGTAGAAAAATAAGGCAGAATAATAAATTCAACCGCCTGTGTGAATCTAAACAAAAATATTTAAAGAACCAAATTATACGACCATTAAGATGACAATATAAAAATACTGAAATTGCATGTGAAACGAAATAAAAAAAATATATTTGAAATTCTGATGAAAGAAAGAGATGTTCTAGGTACTTCCAGAAAGCTTCCTTCAGAAAACAATTTTGGTCAAAGTTCCCTATAAATGCTGATCGTGAAAGTTTAAAAAAAAGACAAGCAAAAGGTAATTTTCATTGAAAGTAGGGCAATGATAAACATTCATAATAATCTCGTTTCATAATTCTTACAAAGGGGTCCAAAAACACTTAACTTTTAACTTAAAAAAGTGGTATCAAATCCGGCAATCCAACGGTGATTAAATCCCCGGACGATAGTGTTGTGATTCTCCCTTTGAACGTATAGCAACAACAATTATCCCTTTTTTCCGTATTGTTATTAAACCGATTCACTCCTTCCCGGATACCGACGATCATATCGGTGAAAGCTGATCGGAGACAGCAGAAAAACCTGGTTGGAGTAACAATGGATGTCCGTCATAAGGTTCCGTCCACATAAGTACCGTTACAGTCAGTAAAGTGGGCTAGTCTTCTTTTCAATATGTTTTGGAGTCCAACAAAAACAACATTAGGTATGGTGCTCCCTCACCGGGAGCATTCGCCTGTGATGTAACTACTCACTTATTTCACAACTATTCACTTAGGCCCATGTTCACCAATAAGATGACGGACGATTATCTAAAACCAGCTGTTTAAAACACATTTTTGTATGGGAATATGTCACATTGACAGCTTTTTTATCTTATTAGACTGTTATCTTCTCGGTGAACATAGACCTTATCTCCGTACAAAATCGAATCGAGAACTGTTACACTATAGGTGCTTGCTGTGAGGGGCACCAATTAAGGTTGCAAAAGCTCATTTGGAAAAAAACTCAAATGTTTGACAGTATTTAATAACTAAAATGAGATGTGGTCAATTCGAGCACACTGGACTTCAGATCCTACTAAAGGAAATGGCATTAAAAACTAATTTAGTCATGCCGCGGGTCCCAAATTACTGGGGTCAGTTGACTAAAGCGCCCCGTTTGCGGACTCCTCCAGATATTAACTGAAATCTAGCTTAAAATCCGTCAGTTAACTAATGCTTTTGACAAAAGCTCAGACTCCTTCAGTAAATATGCGTCACCAGTGGAATATCGCGATACCATCACATCAACAACACTTGCGGTATTAGGTCTAGAAAGAATATTAAGAAGTAAAGTAAGTACTTATCGGAAACTTCGCCAAGTATATGCAGCAAGCACAGCTCCAAATGTTAAGAGACCAGACGTCATTTGGCGTAAAATGTCCACTTGACCCAATCATAAGCTAGGCAGTAGACACAAATGGAGAAATAATATCTTATATTTATATTGTATACGTAGTTTGCGAGTAAATGTGCATATTATGTAGATGTAGTATCATTAACAAATTGGCGATGGCGCAGAGAGTTTATAGTGTAGAGAGAGAACGCAAGCAGTCTTATTCTGGAAGTTTTCTTAGGGTATTAGATGCGTTAGTTCTGGGTAAAAGTGACCTACAACCCACAGGGTTAATAAATAGGACTAAAATTAGTTTTTGTTTTATTTTCTCTTACTATTATAATTCATTAGAAGTTGAAAGATACTTCAAAAATGTCTTGTGTTTTTACGTAAACGTAATTCATCGGAAAGTATTTTACAGACTTATCAATTGCAAAGATAGACCAAACGTTGGTTTTTTATACAAGCAAAGATTTAAAAAAATCGAAAGACTTAAAAACTTTTTTTAAATAAATCAATACAACAAATCACCATCAAAGAGTTGTCAAACAAATCAAAATAGCATATTTATGTGTGTCGTAAAAATCACGTGTACAGAGAATAAAGTCGTTACGTTTATTCGGAATAGTGAGGTGCTTCGATAAAGTTGTAGCGCGTGATAGCCGCGGAGTGTGGATGCATGTACGCGCGCCGCTCCAATAACAATAAATTTTGTGCGTCGTTTGAAGCGCCGAGCGGACAAGGCGCGTCACTACCAACTATGCGCTGAGTCCGGTCATGATGTATTCGGGAAGAATATTGTAGGAGATATTATGTAGAAGAAGAAAAGAAGAAAAAGTATTTCTTTGTCTCGCACAGGACAAAATAAAATGATTATATTCACAATTTAAAAAAAGTTATATACTTAAAAATGTTTATAAGAAAAAAAATGTAATACATACATAGTTTCTATTGAAATAAGCTAGTTGAGATGACATTTAATTCTGTTCCACTGCAACAAAATCAAATCATACTTAATTAGAAATTTCAGGGTTCCATTTTAATGAACAATTCGTAGCAAAGGACATGATTTAGTGAGTAGGTACGTATTACAATTCTGTTTACTCGTACCAAGATAATAATATGTTTACGTGAGCAGGGTCAAAAACGAACCGCTTTCGAGATGTTTTCTATCAGCTTGTAAAGCTGAAGATAACTCAATGAGATCGTTTTTTTTTTTTAAATTGCAAGTTCACATGCAAATATTAACAAAGCTGGCTGGTATCCATATAGAGCATGCCTTGTGGCATTAAGCCGGTCTTTGTACCACTTCTGTACAAAATAAATATTAAAACCGAAAAAATAAATCCTGATCAAAAATACTCCACCCCAGTGCACAGTGCACTTCACAAATGCGCGTCCCGTGTGCCTCGCTGCTGTCACACGAGCACAGATTAAGAGCTTGGTGTGAACCGGCGCACTATCTCCACAATACTTTAACACGTAAAAAGTGCTAATACTGCAATATGAGCCGGATTATTACCTACAACGCATATTTATTGTATTTTATATTTTTTCATTATTCTATCCATTTTGTTGGTCTGTCTTAATACCTTAATACTAGGAGCTGGATTATGATCGTGATATAGTTTTCTTTTTTCTGTTCACAGTTCATTTTCAAAGCTATTATCTAAACCACATTTGCGTTAATTTGATTTAAATCGGTTGATATTAAATTGTTCCTGTATTGTTTCTTTTTATTGTATTCTCAATGCCTACATACTATGAAAAACTCTGAAAAATGTCTCTTTCATTTTAACCTACTATAGCAAAGAGAGGGTTATGTTTTGACACCGATTTTTTTTTGTGTAGTTAGTCCTTATTCTTTTTTTAACTTTAATCCTGAGAAAATATAGTTATGATTCTACAAAAGCCAAACCTTAAAATATCTTTCGAATTTTACCATCACAATTATCATCGCCATCGCCATGACAGCTGTCAAAAGGTGAGAGATCAGTAAGAAATTACAAAATGTTGGACAAATGAACTCCAGCAAGACGTCATACACAAAACACGTTATGGTTCACGTATTACGGTCTTATACACCACTATCATCATTATCTCCTTATTAGAGTTATAATACCTAATTAATTTGTAGTGATTTGTATGTATCTGTTTGTAAGTGATGGATTTGAATAAATTAATAACATTATTTTAATCATAAATTATCAAAATAATTTGATAGCTTTACGATGATAAGCAGTTATTTATTTTACAACCATTAGCCTATGCTTTAAGGTTACTGACACGTTTTTATCTATAATATGGTATAAATGAGATTGGTTTTATCCCATACAGAAAGTGTTAATCCGGTATATTTTAACGGATTGCATTATCATTATTTTTTTATCGCAAGCAATCAAACTTTTCAGAAAAAATAAACTCATTCAATGTAATCGCGTTAACATACAAAAAGAACGTTTATTCATGTCAATTTTTTTCACACATTTCTTAACAAAACACCGGAGGATATGACATCATTCGCACATAAAATTCCCATATTATTTTTATGCAAATTGACTGAGCAATCATAACATAAATTCTTTAATATACCCACTTGGGACGGAGGTACCTTGGAGGCAATAATGTCCTCCCATAAGGAGCGTCGAGGATTTTGGGTTGACACACAAAATTAGCTTTGCACTCAACTGCAGAACTCAGAAGCATATCGGTGCATCTCGCAGAATAAACCTTTTAAGGAATTTTATCGTAAAATCGGCACTGAATGAAGGCCGATTAATTTAATAATGAAAATTAAACTTCGTATTGAATGAAGTGATAATATAAATTAAAGAGTTATGTTAGCTATGTTTATTTCACTCGATTGTATTTATTATGAGTGATTCCCTTTTGATAGAGAATTTAAGTACCATGATTTTAACCGGTTTCGTAGTTAAACCAATAAAAATAACTTAAATTGAAACTAATCGAAATATCAAATTGAAAGCAGACAAAACGGCGGACACATAAAATGTAGGCAATTCAAATTAAAAGATTAAAGGGAAATAGATATAAATTGCCGAACGACAAGCCACTCATTCTGGGCATAACATAAATTCATTTTAATTAGTCATACAAACTCTCGATGATCGATACAGTAAAAATATAATGATCATCGATTTAAGATGAGATTAACATATAAACGAGTGTTACTAACGATTATGTTTATCGATTCGCGTAGGACGATCGGTATGTACTATTTACTTGTTCACACGTGTTATGACTAAAAACACGATATTTTATATTAAAAAACCGGCACCAAATCATCAATTTCACAACACTATTGAATTATACGGCGAGATAGTTTCCCATAAAATCATGAGAAGATCTGAAATGTAAGCACATTAAGTTATCGGGCAAATTATCTCGCAGTGTGCTACAATATTTATTTGTTTCTCGCTAAGGTCGGTCCTGCTGCCCGGCTCCCCGGCTGCCAGAGTGTTCTCTCCCAATTAGGTGGTTATTGACGTTTTACTGTTATCAGGGTTAATCTTGAAGTGAGAAGCCGTATTTATAGTGCTATTGGATTTTGTGCAAACGAAATACTTTCACTGTGAACGGTTTTTTTTTCAAATGCAGTAACACATCTTATAAAATGTTTTTAGCATCCGGTACAACTATTGTAAAAGGCGAAAAATAAAGTTTGTAATTCAATAATTTAAATAAATTACATTTCAAAACGTCATGGTTCAGTTTTATTATTAATTACATTGATTTATTAGACATAATACGAGTGAAGCAATAAACTTGTAAGTTTAGAACAACACTGGTCATCCCACACTATAGATAAGACTGCACTACGACACATCCCAAAGTCGACATTTATCCCAAAAAGGGAAGCTGTTAATAGAGTCATTCAACGTTACCGGCCGAATTATCTACAAAGAGAGAAGTCAGGCCGGTGTCGGTCGGAAATATAAATTTATTTGGTGGTTGTCGCCGCGACACGGGCGCCCGCGCCTCTATCTCGCCGCGTAATCTTGAACATTGGCGTTAAAGAATTTAAATTATACGCTGATACAAATGAACGGGCGAACCCGCCTTATTTATTGCCTTAATCCAAATTATATTGACTAGGTTTCTTCGATTCGAATACGTCGTCACGTGATCCACTTTACACATAAAACGTCGAGTTATTGGATTATTATAAGCTCGGATTATCACCTGTGTACGTTGGGAAATTTTACACCTATTACCATTAGTGTCAATATTACAAGTGTTATGATGTTTATGAATTATATTATATTGGAAGTCGTTGCTCTGTCGTTTATCAAGCGAGGAGTCATATCTGCCTATAAATTCCAATTACTAATATTTCTGCTCGGGCGCACTAATTAAGTGCAGCAAGGAATACGCGCGTGCGCATCGATCGGGCCCCGCCTGGAGACACCATTAGTCTTGCTACTATACTTCTTCATTGCCGCAGACATGAACATGTGTAAGATATGAATAATATTTGGAAAGAAACAAATTGTTTTGATAAATTATGTAATTTACTTTTTTTATGAGCTTCTTCTGTGTAGAGTGATAAAAGTTATCATCAGCAATGTAGTAAATTACATAATATTTAACTAAGTTTCTTTACCACGCAAGCGCAAAATTTTCCAGAAACCAACGTGTGATGAATTTGAAAAACCTAATACATTAAAGACAAAAACCTTTTTTACAAAAAATAAAACCGACTTCAGAGAAAACAAAAAAGTGAAAAATAACTTCAGAAAAAACGCTTCAGAAGTCGGTGACCTTTGTTTGATTGATTTAGTTTTTTTGTCACCGACTTCTGAAGCGTTTTTTCTGAAGTTATTTTTCACTTTTTTGTTTTCTCTGAAGTCGGTTTTATTTTTTGTAAAAAAGTTTTTATTTTACACTTTTTAGTGGTTCACATGTGCTTACCCCTTCATAGCGTACCGGCGTGATTTTAGGTTATGAACTAGTGTAAACAATAGACAGATATGAGATTTCGGCAATCCCAGTACATTTGCTATCATTTATTGAGGAGTTCCGTTGCGATATGTCCGAAGTTCTTCATCAGATCTTCATCAAATTGAATTGGGATCACTTCGAGAAAACTACCCAAACCGCTTCTAGTGTGCCTATAAAATGTGAAGAATTCTCTCTATTCCTCCAGAATCCCATCATCAGCTACTGATTTGATGATTATAAGACCACACAGGAAGCACCAGCTTTCAAATAAAATAAGAACGATCAAAATCGGTTCACCCAGTAGAAAGTACTGAGGTAACAAATATTTTCGAAATCGGGTGTATTTTACACATGTGCGTACCCCCTCAGAGCATACAGGCGTGATGTTATGTCATGATATAGTATAAACAATGAACCTACAAGCAATGGCAGCAATCACTGCAGATTTGCTGTGTATTTTTGAAGAGTTCCGTTGTATATCTCCGAAGATCAGCATCAGATCTTCAGCAAACTAAAATGGGACCAAACGGGAAGCACCAGCTTTCAAACAAAAAAAGAACCATCAAAATCGGTTCACCCAGTCGAGAGTACTGAGGTAACAAACACAAAAAAAAAAAAAAAAAAAAAAAAAAAAAAAAATACAGACGAATTGATAACCTCCTCTTTTTGGAAGTCGGTTGAAAAAAGGAGAAATGATATTGAAGTGTGCACACTAAACGGACATACAAATTATAACAGAACAAAACAAAACAAATTATCATAATACATATCTACGTGTTCTTAGGTCTGTGATTTTGCGTAAATTTACAACATGACAACTTCATCCCGAGCTTAAATGCTAATATGAACGCCGCGATCAACTAATTTAGACTATACATCTTTATTTAGCCCTTACAAAGGTTCTTCTTCTTCTTCATTATATGGATTAAATGTCCAAACGCAAATAAGAAGTTCTTACAAACCTTGCAAACGATCAAGCTTGTTGTCATCATCATCAGCCTAGCCTTTTCCCAACTATGTTGGGGTCGTCTTCCAGCCTCACACCCACAGCTACAGTACTACACACTGCAGCCACAACCCTGTTACATGGGTAGTATGAAACCATTTTGCACCAAACGTGCTGTAAATTACATCAAACAATGGTTGCTAGAAACGATATAAATAACGTGTCCTGGAAAAACGGTTGGAATCTATTCTAAATCTAAGATAAGATTTACTTGCTGAAATAAATTTGAAAACGTTTCAAATGTCATCTTAGTTCGGTGTACTCCCGCTGACCCCACTGCTTGAGCAATGCGAAAAATCGAAGCCGACATTTCGTTGGCTCCACTACCTCCAATAAAGTGAAATATTCCAGTTTGAAAAACGTAATTTCGTGAGACCTAATTTTGTATCTAATATTATTTATCAAAATACTTCTCAACTTTCAATCGTTTGATTTAAACAAGACATAATTGGCTTTTTCATAAGACTTTTTTGATATTGTGGACTGTACCTTACCTACATATAACTTATAAATAAGACGAATTCGTAAATGCAAGCTTTAACCATTAGGTAAACTTGCGTGGGTCGTCGGGCGGCAAGATGGGTAGACTACATAAGAAAGTAATTGACATGGGGGTAAAAAGAGAAGTTGTAAGTAGTAGAAGTAGTAAAAGAGATTGGCACAAGAAAAGAGAGGCCTATACACAGCAGTGGCTGAGTTCGGACTGTGGATGATGATGATACTTATATGATTTCTGCATTTTATTCGTTCCGAGAATCAGTAACTACTCGTACATCTGGTTCAGCTGGAGGCTTCGTTTTGGGCATCCGATATATTATAGTCTTTTCATCTATGAAATACGAGAATGGTACGATATTGAATAGACTAGGTATTGTTAATACACCCTTTAATTATAATAACGTCACATAAAAAGAAGAAAAAATAAAGATAAATAAACATTTATGTATCTAATAATAAAAAATTATGCTGCAATCAGGAAGTCAGTTTGAGTCGCAGCTTACGTTTCTCTTCTAAGATCTTTTTCAAATCATTTATTTCTTTTGAAGAAGAACGGTCCAATGTAATGTTGAACTTATTGCTGTGTTTTCGTGTTACCGACTTCTCTCTCATATAATTCTTGATGGACACTTTTGTTTCCTCCAGGTCTTCTTTAGCGGCTTTATTTTCATCTTTGATCTTCTGCTTTTTTGCTTCCAGCTCTTCTTTTAAACCTATTTTCATGGCCTGTATTCTTTCTTGTAACTCAGCTAGAGACATTTCACTAAGAAATCCCAATCCAGCTGTTTCTGTCAGATCTACTAATTTAGGAACTTGGGCTTTCTTAGCAATCATTGCTAATATTTTTATTTCTTTGATCATATTGACTCTGCGTTCCAATTCCTCTTGTTTTAGTCGAAGGGCTTCTACTAACATCATTTCAGATTCTTTCTTTAGTTCCTCTGCTGATTGTTTTTTCTTTGACAACATATCGCTTTTAGCTTGAAGTAAGTTAAATTCCGCCAAACAGAGTTTTTCAATTTGTTTTTGATTTTTTTCCGATTCAATCTTTCTCCATCTTTCTATTTCCGCATTCCAGGATTCTTTTTCTTTTAAAAATTCTTCGTATTTCTTTTTATTCTCGTCTATATATTTCTTTTTCGCAAGTAATGCTTCTTCATGCGATATTTGACCCAACAAGTGTTTTTTTTCTATATCCTTTAATCTTTCTCTTTCGTTTTCTTGTCTTGCAAATTGGTTCAGTTCATCAACTTTATATGTGTTTTTACAAAACTTTATTGCGTTTTGAAACCATCGAACTTCTTCTTCTTCCTCTAATTGTATTCTCTTATTAATTCTTTTCACAGTTGCAACATTTTCTTTGACCGGTGGCGGATTTATTTTAATTGTTTCATTTGTTTTAATTAATTTTGGCTTTGGCTTGGTCTTCAAAAATTCGGTTTCGATTTCTTCTCTAATACTAGAGACTTTTTTGAAATATTTTTCAGATTTTGTTTGAGCATAGTGAAAATCTTTACTTTTCACATCGTTCAATAAATTTTCTGATTTTCGCTTATTTTTGTCACTAATTTGCTTCAATTTTTTATCAATTACCGATTTTGTTAACATTCTTGTCTTTCGGTGCATTGAATTTGCAGGAGTTGCGGGAAAAATAGCCGAAGGCTTGGGGAGCGTGGTTTCTTTAGCTTTTCGGTTTAATACGTTCGGTTGCACCGGAACAGTTGGTGGTTTCATCTTTCTGCTCTCCTGCTTTTGCACGTGTTCAGCATAGGTATGTGCCATATCGCTAATGTAGGGCTGCCATTCGAAAAGAGGTTTAATAATTTTTTCGGTGATGAAATTGGTGTCATAGCTAGCTTGCGCTATTTGTGAAATGAATGGCAGTATTTCATTGTTACTCAAAAACTTTGTGAACGTGTCAAGCAGAGACTTACTTAAATTGAATAGACATTTATAGAGACTCGGCATATCCTTTGGTTCAATCTGGAAAATGACAGCGTGTAAGGCGATCATGAAATAATCTTGGTCGTCAACTGTGATTTCTTCAGATAGATGGGATGCTACTTCATTCAAAAACTGTTTATGTCTATGAAATCCCAGGAAAGATTCAGCAATCCATGAAAGTTTCGTGTCATCGATAGTTTCTGGACACTTTTCTATGTACGCTTTCATGTATTCATATGGTGACACCTCACTGGCACTTCCATAATCAAGGAAAATCATCCTTAGCATTTTTACGTTACCCGATGTGTGGTAGTAAACCATTTTTCAATGGTTTCTTTTTTCTCAGAATTTCAGAAACATGTCACAAAATACTAGACCACAAATAATTTAGTTGACAGATCTAAATGAAAGTTGATGTTATTTTAACGTCAAATAATAACGACCAGCTATAATATTAATTGTACCTGTTTTGTGTGAAACTCATTGATTCTAAACTTTATACTTAATTAGAAAGTTTTGTGTTTTCAATGGGTTTTTTCTAACACTATGTACTGTTGGCAATATATTTGTGAAATAGTGTGGAAATTATTAAAAAAACACAATATGGCGGTGATAGTTACGACTAATACAGTGGCGTAGCAGCGTCAACATGGTGATTGTCCACATTTTATAAAAACGTCGATTTATTTCGTTACACTATGGACTTACTTTATTTTTGCCGACTATACCCAGCATGGCGTTACCAGTATCCAGTAGCTGGATGGCTTCAATTGATGCAAATTTAATTCTTGGACGATGCTTTTCCTAAAAAGCAGCAGAAGAAAAATAACGAACGACGAAAACGCCGAACTCAGCAACCTCATTCAAAAAAGGCAAGTAGGTAAATCAATCGTCAGTCAAACGTTCAGTTCATCATACATTACTGTCATCCATCCTTGCCGACGGGAGTATTTAATTAGGTAGCCGGTCTGTTTTCGCCGGGTGCGTCATTAATCAGTCAGTTTGGACGCGAAGCTATTATTCGACAGCTCGACACCTTAGGCCGCTCCGATACGTGCGAAGTGCAAGTCATACACTCCCTCTTAAAATATAATAATCGTGTTAAACACGACCATAAAAGCCATATTCGATTAGAAGTATTTTAAATAGGTTCCTGTCTTGTTATCTCGAACCATTGTCGGAGTAACAACGTATCGGTTTTTGTTCTCTCTCTTTATAATTACTCTCGCTTCATAATACGGTGAGTAGAATTTAGTATGTTAATAGAAGTTCGGGATTTCTTGTGTAGGTTCTGTTAAGTAGTTATTATAATAAATGCGTGTAAAAGAGCTTTTATGCGTTATAATAAGTATATTGTTGTTTCTTTCATGTGTTTGAAGAACGATGATTGATAGAAGAGAAAGAAATCAATTGGCTAATTAAATAGTTACTTATTATAATGCGTTCAAAGACTTTAGAATTTTTTAAACGACCTAACTGCAGCATAATTAGTATACCTACGTTGATCTGTAATTTATGCCATTCAAATCTTCCAGTTCTTGCCCCATGTTACTCGGGGTCGTCGCAACAGGATTTATTCTTAAATTCTCACCTGTGTGATTTGACTAAATCACAGAAGTATTCAATAGTTATTATTACAACTGAGCAACTCGATTTACTCTGCCGTGGTAGACAACTCATTACGAAACTCATAAGCATTAAGTTTTTTTCATCAACTTCAACATAACACTACACTAGGTTCAACTAACTCGGGTCACTCCGATCATAAGAAAGCGGTGGCTTATTGACTCTGTCAAAATTAATTCAACTTTGAACACAAATCAATTTCAACATAATATTAGCTGTCAGGGCATGTCAAATTACTACCTTTAATTAACGATACGGCTCGCCTTTCTCACGTCATATAAATGTCTAATGATTCTTGATCGTACGTACTTTGTATTGTTATTTTTGAGCCTTTGTGCTTTATTTCACTTTTAAGTACGCTTAGAATTGGAGTGGTGAAGTGATATTGAAAGGTCTTTTGAGGTCGGTAGTTAATTAATTAATTGACGTTTTTTTTTTGGGGTGTTGGTGTCTGTGATTATTGATTAGGAGGTATATTTGAATGCAAACACGCACCTCTGATTTTTCGGATTAATTTGCGTATTGCATAATTATCGCTTGCTTTCTTTCGGTGAAGGAAAACCTCGTGTGGAAATCAGCATGCCTAAGAGTTTTTTTTTTTTTTTTGACGGCATGTTAAGCCAAGTCAGTGGCTTATGGGTGGCATAAAACTCTGACACCAGGTAAAGGCGCGATTTATCGCTGTTTTTTCTTTTTTTTTCTTTCTTCTTTAGAAGAAATAATGATCTGGAACCAGGCGTGATTCAGTTTGTCTAATGAATAGGTTAGTATGAACACCTACTCGTACAGACACAAAAAAACTGAACTGCTGCTGCTGTAAAACTGTTTTAGAAACCAAAGGTGGGCCCCTTTGGTTTCTTCAAAAAAATACCAGCCTATTACTGTCCCACGGGGCAAAGCCTTCATCCCATACAGGGAAGGTATATACAAGCCCTGCTCGTGCACCCCGCTTGCTTAGCTAGCTTCGTCTTATCTTGTATTATTTTTGTTAGAAAGTTAACACAATAAAGTGCAGGAAATAACTATATTCGTCTTAGTCCTTAAATAACAGGAATAGAGCCTATCGCATTGACCGCGCTTTTACGACTGGCCACTCGCGTCCTGACACCACCACATGAGACGAGACCGCTCCCCGCGCCCCAGCTGTGATGTCACCACCTTGTGCTAACACAACCATAGTAGCATTTTTTTTGGCATTTAGTTGGGCCACATACCTCTGTTTAGTTGGCAATTGCATACAATTGGCGGGCAGTTTGCGGGTTGGGCCCAAAACTGATGGCCAACGAAGATTTGCCTACGAAAGCCCAACTTGCGATGGAGATGGAGCTAACGTGGAATCATAGACTAAGACTATATGGATATATTATAAACTGCGTGGAATTGCCTACGAAGTCCCAACTTGTGAGAATTCTGGGGGGACGGCGCGAACGCTTAAAATATTACGCATCAGAGTTATCCACATTAGGGATAATCGCAAGGGTCAACCTGACTGCAGTTCAATGGCAAGGCCTCGCCTTGAGGGAACCGCCTGTTTGATCACGGTTTACCTTATTCCAGGTACGTATGAATTCACTACAATACTGCGCGAGAGTCATTCGACGCGGGAGAATCTTAACACCGCGATTCAGAAACGTGACGTAATTGTACAACGCCATCTAGTTTAAAGATACAAACTAAAACGTGCTGTACTTACGCGTCTTCTTTCCCAGAATAATGGTACCTTTACTTAGATTGCACTCACAGTACAATGTTAACAAGTTAATATATCAAGTACCATTGACAAGATTGCACTTAGTGAGATATCTAAGTAAGATAAATTGAGAACAATCAGTTACGAGATACTGACGAATCATAGCAACAAGGGAATTAAGTCATCTTCTTTAGTGTTGTGATATATATTTACTAGACTATAATAAACAGGGTGGAATTTTACAATGCCACCTGGACGGAAAGTACTCTAAATACTGGAGAACGCAAATTTTACTCAAAGGTGACATACCTTTATTTTTAAAAAGAAACAAATCTGCATTCGAAGATTTTCAAAAAATATTTCGAACCAGAATCGAACCCGGGATGGATCGGCTGAAGTTCGAAAAAATAATATACCTTTTTGACATCAATCGATAGGTTCAATCATTTATGGATCAAATCTCTCTAATAAATATGATACGATTTAAATTCGACAATACAATAATTGTAAGACGTATCATACCTAACAGGCCTATTGAAAGATTTAAGTTGGACCGATGTAAGTTGTTATCATAACTTAAATCCCTACAAAAAACTACAAAAAACAGTAGGAATAGAAGCTGCAGGCCTGTCGATAGTTGGCTCAATGTTGTTTTAGTAATTTAAATGCATACAAAATCTCCCAACAGTGGGAATAGTAACAGAAGGCCCTTTGTTGGCTATTCGTTGGGCAAATAGTGCATGTTTATGACGATGGGGCTATTTTAAGTTTAGGTTGGCGAAACAACTAACCGTCTGCCAATACATGCCCAACTGTTGGCATAAGCCAACGGCAATTGCTACTAGGGAAGTATAAGGATGTTTAGGAGCAATCTCCTAGACATCCTTATACTATGTCTGTTGTTCAGTCAATACTGAGCAACAGACATAGTATCACAATTTAATAAAAATATGGATTCAGAAGTTTCATAACAACATCAACCAAAGTGAAACTTTGCTTTCACAATATTATTATGATTCGTAAAGGAAGTACGTAATAGCTCCAATATATTAAAAATACTGCAGTAATGAAAGGAAACAATTAGCAAGGTGAGATGGAAGGTGTAATGGCCGCGATTTTTCCTCCCGTGTTCTGAAGACACCTTGTTTTCGCAGGTGGTGGAGGACAATACCTACGACCTAGCTTGTCAGTCACACTCACAACTTGTAACCGTTATTAAATATGGAATAATAAGTACGTAGTAGAAGAAAGGTGTAGTGTCACTATGTAAAAATGTTTTATTTCTAAAAGTAAGAAATATTATGTTTATATATTATACCTTTACCCATAAGCACAATGGTAAAGCAATTAGGTCCTCAAATCCTCAAAAAGCCAGTGATTCCGATAGAAATAATAAAAAAAAATGCTTAGGTAATCTTTTTAACCAAATAGCTTCAGCAATATAATGTAGATACTGACAATATCTCTGTTACTTAATGTTAAAAGATTTTTTATGTCCATCACTTAGAATTTATAAGTCAACAATTAGGGGTTTTAATCGTTTGCTTCCAAAAAACATTCATGAGCTACTTATGGTTGATTTAAGCCCCGAAAAAAACTTCAACCAAAAAAGGTGTAGTAGGCAAAAATAGTGTTTAAATCAAAGCTAAGATAAACGTAAAGTGGGCAGGGCGCTCGGTCGCCGGTCCTCACGAAAGGTCACGGATCAGTGAAGTTATTTATCGTCGTCTGCGTCACGACTCGAACACTGTCCAAAATCAACGTATTATGGGGATTATCCTTTATAATAAGCGTTTACAAATCACCGTTGACTGTCAAATATTTATTGACACAAGCTAGTCATGATTTTTTTGACGTGTGATAGTTGGTAAAACTCCTAATAATGAAGCCGAAAGGTAATAAATTGTTCTTCCCGTCATTGCGATATTTTGTTTTGTTCTACACCATACCCGGGAACCTTCTAGTTACGGAGATATTGGGAGTCAAAGTTCGAACTTTATGACAAGACGTTTTTTCAATACAAGTTTGTCTGCAAGACTTTTATTTAAAACGACTTTACGACCCCCGGACTATTCAATCCATCCATCAGCACAATGTTTTAAGGGGCCGGCGGAGAATACACTTTCATACAAACGTAATACAACGTTTTTAAAATTAAAGTTCGCGAGTACATTCGGAAGAAGCTGGCAGTTTCGTCACAACGGTAATGTTTTCGTCATTGTTTGTCTTTTTATTTTAGTATATACATGTAAATGTCCATTTAATTTTATTTTAATATATATTTATAGTATTCGATAAATATGTACAGTATTTTATATGCCTTTGTAGTGTATCGTAGTATTAAATATAATTATTCTCAGATTTTCAAAACAGACAGCTACCACTGCCAGATTGTCTCTGCATCACCTAAAGGTTGACTGGTAGAAAATGCCTACGGCATTAAGTCCGCCTCTGTACTTTAGTGCTTGAAGTGTTAAATAAATAAATAATACCAAAATAATATTGTAAACCCAACATATTCTTAAGATAGTGTGTATTTATTTCGATTAAGTTACAGAATATCTATGTGTCCCAAATAAATATTTTGAAAGAATAATGGTATGAAGACGAGATATGAGGAATTTTAAATTCCTATAGAAAAATTATTTATCCCATAACTCTTGTTTAAATCAGTGTCCATTCAAAATATTTATTTGGAAATCTAGATATTGTGTAATTCAACCGAAATAAATGCACAATACCTTAAAATATGTTTGATCTACAAATTATTTTGGTATTAGGTTTGTATGAACGACGCATGCTCCGCCGGCCCCTTAAGTGCGTTACATTGAGTTCTACCAAAAAACATGATTCTTCACCCCTAAAAAAAAAACGTTTCCCAGCAATGATTTTTGTGTTAAGTTACTTATATTGATGCTTGGTTAACGTCTTCGTGATGAGTTTGTTTACAGCCTGTATAGTCGCCATTTTGTTTTTAATACAATATCCACAAACCATTTTTACTAAAGTTTACCTGCAGTGAACTTACTAACAATATCACTCAAAAACCATGAATGGTGGTCCATACGCCGCTCTTGGTGTGATACGTACTAGTTTCGAATTGTGGTGACAAATCTATAAGTTTTGACATGTATTGTGTAGCGGGTTTCGTGAACAGGAACCTTAAATTTTTCGCTTTCTGTTGATTTCAGATACGGTTCAGTTATGATAATTATGATGTGTCATGAAATTGTGGTAACAACGTAGTTGTAAATGATTTTAACACAATGGGTAAAAGTTACCTCAAAGGCGTTACAGAGATCAAGATTTAATGTATTTCAATGTTAATTTATTGATCAGAAGCAGGCTTACATAATTATTATGATGACATCATTTGTATGATCACTTCTGTGCCATTTTGTAGGGCCACTCATTGTTCAATACCTGGCAAAAGGACACGCATGCGTCTTTTAAATGTCAATATACGTCGTCAGTTTGGTTTTATATGTTTGATGCCGTCATCATTTTTCGTGATATGATGGTGATTTTTAAGTAATTTTGAACATCTAATCTTACTGGAAAAACAATTATTATTGAAATACATAATTACTTTATATTACGCCTGTTTAAATACAACTAGCTTAGGCTTTAAGCGATTTATTAAATACTAATCTAGCGCGACTCTTCAATTAACGACATACCAAATTATTAACGGTAATCAAATTGCAATCAATGCTTCTACTTCTACAATCATTACAAGGCTCATATTCTAGTAACACCTCCCTAATATCTAGAAGCTTTTCACGATCAATAACAACACCATAAACATAATTGAAACGAACAGTAGTCATCGATTATTACATTCGAGTCGAAACAAAATTATTGGTAGCTTATTAAGGAGGGCCACCTAAGGAGAAGCACCATCAATCTCCTTAGCCAGTTACAAAGGAACTTAACAAAGAATTATAGCTCTTTATGTATGGTCGCTACTATGTAGAAGGATTATTACTTCAATTTAATGACCCGGTCCTGTGATTAGACATCGCCTATAGGTACTTACTCTTCGTAAGTTTATTACATAAATCTTGATGCTGGTAATAAGGTGAATGTCTTAAGCTCTAATGCCGGTAACGTTCATTAAAAGGGCAGTTAAAATGTTAACTAACCGTCGTCAGTGTTGCCAGCTTGATGTTTAAGATAAAGTAATGAATTTCTTCTTGGTGCTCATTAGAAGTTTGAACGCGTAGGAAATGAATTTAGCTTCACTGGGAGAAATTATGCTCTTAGCTTTTCAATAAATCAAACAATCAAGTGAAATTATATTTGATTTCTTTATTTGATTGGTGTTATGTCGATATTTAATTTCAATGTTCAAATGATCACTAATTTGTATGTGACAGACCTTGAGGTAGATACAAATTAAGTTTTGGGTCATCATTTTTACCGATGAATTGGAAAATGATAGTGTTGGTAAGGTTGGTTTCTGTAGGTACTTTAATTACTCTCGTAATTTATGATAACTAGATTTACCTTGACGCTAAATCAAAGTTCATACAAGACTTGTGAGTGTCTGACCAGCGGGTTGAAACTTCCATACATTGGCTTCAAACAAAATTTTCATAGTTAGTGCTGCCATTGTGTGTTTAGGTACATCTACTTTTCAACTGTCATAACGAGAACAGCTATTTTAGACTACTTGCTAGTGAAGTAGATAGCCTATTTAGCGGGTGACAGCGGTTGCCCTTGTGACCAATAAATAGTTCACAAGTTCGAATCCTCAGAATTCCTTTTTGTATTTATTTCATCATCATCATCATCTCAGCCGAAAGACGTCCACTGCTGGACATAGGCCTCCCCCAAGTGTCGCCACATTGACCGGTCCCTTGCTACTCGCATCCACCGGATTCCCGCAACCTTCACCAGGTCATCGGTCCACCTAGTGGGAGGTCTTCCAACGCATCGTCTTCCGGTTCGCGGTCGCCACTCCAGAACTTTTCGGCCCCATCGGCCATCCGTTCTGCGAGCAATGTGCCCTGCCCACTGCCACTTAAGTTTAGCAATTCTTCGGGCTACGTCGGTGACCTTGGTTCTCTTGCGGATGTCTTCATTTCTGATTCGATCACGCAAGGAAACTCCGAGCATAGCCCTCTCCATTGCCCTTTGGGTGACTTTAAGCCTTTTGATAAGGCCCATTGTGAGCGACCACGTTTCGGTCCCGTATGTAATCACTGGCAACACACACTGGTCATAGACTTTCGTCTTGAGACACTGCGGTAAGTTGGACGAGAAGATACCGCGCAGCTTCCCGAACGCTGCCCAGCCAAGTCGGATTCGACGATTGACCTCTTTCTCGAAGTTAGACCTACCTAACTGGACCGTTTGTCCTAGGTATACATAATCGTCTACAATTTCGAGTGTAGAGTCTCCGATCTTGATAGGAATGGGTGTGACATGGGCATTCAACATGACCTTCGTCTTGTCCATGTTCATTTTTAGACCCACTCTTTTGGAGGCTCTACTGAGGTCATCGAGCATTGTACTGAGGTCCTCCATGGTCTCAGCCATGACCACAATATCGTCGGCAAACCGAAGGTGAGTGATGTACTCGCCATTGACGTTGATGCCTAGCCCTCTCCAGTCCAGAACCTTGAAGACATCCTCCAGTGCAGCGGTGAACAGTTTCGGAGATATGACGTCTCCCTGTCTTACACCTCGCTGCAGAAGGATAGGTTCCGAAGCTTGGTCCTGAAGTCGGACTGACATGGTGGCGTTTTTGTACAAACACTTCAACACCTCGATGTACCGATAGTCAATTTGGCACCGTTGGAGAGACTGCAGTACAGCCCAGGTTTCGATCGAATCAAAGGCTTTTTCGTAGTCCACAAACGCTAAGCAGAGAGGCAAGTTATACTCTTCGGTCTTCTGTATAACCTGCCGAAGCGTATGTATGTGGTCCACGGTGCTAAAACCTTTTCGAAAACCGGCTTGTTCGGGTGGCTGGAAATCGTCAAACCTGCGCGCGAGACGATTCGTGATGACTCTTGAAAACAACTTGTAAACGTGGCTTAGAAGTGAGATGGGCCTGTAATTCTTCAACCGGGCATTGTCACCCTTCTTGAAGAAGAGCACCACCACACCCCTGCACCATGCCTGTGGCGTTTTCCCCTCGAGTATGACGGAATTGAACAGCTTCTGAAGGGCCTTAAGTACCGGTTTTCCACCCGCCTTCAGGAGTTCGGCAGTAATTCCGTCATCCCCCGGTGCCTTGTTGTTTTTGAGTTGTTTCAGAGCCATCCCAATCTCGTACAGGCTGACGTCCGGGATGTCTTCGGTATAGTGTCGGGTTAGTCTAGCTCTTGGGTCGTTTGCTAGGTCGACAATGGGTTTGCTGGTTGACGTGTACAACTGTCCATAGAAGCTCTCGATCTCCCTCAGTAGCTCCGGTTTGGCGGATAAGATCCTGCCATCGTCGGTCTTCAGTTTCGTGAGCTGGCTCTGCCCAATAGCCAGATCTCTTGAAAATACTTTAGAGCCTTTGTTCCGCTCGATCGCGTCTTTAATACGCTCGGTATTAAAGCGGCGGAGGTCGCTCTTTAAGGATTTAGAGATCCGTCTATTGAGCTGCCGGTATTTCGACGCCTCATCTGAAGACTGCAGGATCATCTCACGCCGCTCCTTCATGAGCTCGAGAGTTTGATCGGAGAACCTCTTTTTCTGATCTGTACGACGTGTCTTGAAGAACTTAGACCCGGTCGTATGGACAGTTTCCACGAACCCATCGTTATATTCGTCCACTGAGCCGCCTAGGCACTCGAAACGATTCTGGAGTTCGAGCTGAAAGCTCTCGGGGTTTCGGATTTGGATCTGTGCTGGACGGAGCGTAGACTTCATCAGTCGAGACCTTTCTAGCTTGATATTGATGTTCAATGTGCCTCTTACCATGCGGTGATCGCTCCCGGTTTTCACCGAATTGATCACAGAGACATCATTGAACATTTGCTTCTTGGTTGACATGATGAAGTCGATCTCGTTTTTTGTTGCACCATCTGGGCTCTGCCAGGTCCACTTCCTGTGCTCACGCTTTTTGAAGAAGGAGTTCATCATATAGAGACCCTCCTTCTCCATAAAACTAGCCAGTTGGTGGCCCCGGTGGTTCCGACGTCCAACTCCAAATTGCCCCACCTGCAGCTCATCCCCGTCTCGTTTGCCCAGTTTCGCGTTGAAGTCCCCCATGACAACGGTGAAGTGAGTTTTGAAACCATGCATGGCTTTAGAGATATCCTCATACATGGTCTCCACTTCGTCGTCGGGGTGTGCCGAGGTCGGGGCGTAGACCTGTACGACCTTCAGCGAATATCTTGAGGATATTCTGAGTATAAGGTACGCCACCCTGGTCGACACACTCTCGATCTTCACCACGTTGTTCACAAGGGACTTGTGGACGATAAACCCAACACCACCCTGGGACTGGCGGTCGCCCTCTCGGAAATAAAGCAGGTTGCCGGATTTTAGGATTATCGTGTCCTCCCCCTCTCTTCGGACTTCAGATAATCCCACAATACTCCATCGCAGCCTGCTCAATTCCTCTTCGAGCTCCGCTATCTTCTCGTCGGTCCGGAGTGTGCGCGTGTTATACGTTGCCAGGTCCAGTCGTTGGTGTTGGCAGCCGGATCCCATCCGGGGATTCTTCGCACCCCTTGCCACGCCATAACCTCGACCGCTGCCGTAGTCGAGGGTAGACGGGCTGCCGGGCACTAGGGGCCGTTTATTGAATGCGGTGTCCATTGGGGGGTTTTGCCATAATCGCCACGCTTGGCAGGCGGGTTGGCGATCGCAGTATGGTTGTCACAAAAGCACAGAGAACGCTGCTGCCCATTCTCTGGTAAGTCCCTTAGTCGCCTCTTACGACACCCACGGGAAGATATGGGATGATGCTATTCTTTACGTCCGGCACCATACGGACAACGTATTTATTTGGTTGAACAAAAACTAACAGCGCCATCTAACAGTTTGGGTACACAGTTTTAAAAACGAAAAAAAGAGTGGCGCATCTATCTTGTATAATATAGTATATTATCTATGTGTCTGAATGTCAGTTTTGTTTTCGAAAGTTAATACATCAAACATCTTAATTAGCCCGAATGGAAACGTCAAAATAACATATCAACAAAAAAGAACCAATAAGGAAAACTTAATTAAATTATAAACCAAATCGTATCCAGAATTGTTATAACACAAACAATGTTAAAAATGTTGATGCAATCACCGTCAGAGATAAACTTTGATGACCAACGTTGTTATTTATTTGTTTAGTAATTTATATGAGGTTAGTTACTGTTTTATTGGACGTATTAAATCAAGCCCCAATAAGGCAGCCATTCATGTTTATTTTTACGAAGTTTCTGCTCGGTATGCCCAATAAATTATTAGCCTGGTCACTTTTATCACGGGCCCATGGTAACGTTTATCGGACGTTAATAGTGTATGGATAGACCTGTTCGTATTATGACGTTTTTTTACACGGGCATGTTCGAGCTACGATATAGTAGGTGTTAAATCCTCGTTGATTAGGTTGTCTCTTTTAAATGCTTTTAGTAGTAGCTTTAACATTTCAAAATGCTTCCAACATCACGATTGAGATGACATAGAACTTTTGGCTCAAAAACACCCTCGCCTACAGATCGTGTGTTATACCGCCTTGAACTACAATAACAAACTTTCTCCACTTGTAACAAAATGTACCTACTATTTTCCCATCAAAAGCGTCTGGTAATAAGCAGGTCTTACGCTGTACCTACACTTTGCCAAATCGAAGGCATAATAAATTCAAAAATGTCAACAACACGTTAACGAAATTAGTAGAAAGCTAGGTATACTAATTCAAGAGACCACAACTTTCGAAGTCGAACTGATTGTTCAGACGCCAGAAAATCTGACAACAAACTGTCAATTTTTCCCAATTAACCTCGAACCTAATACTTTAGTGATAAAGTTGAAAGTCTATTAAATAAATTTGACAGATTGCAGTAGCTTGATGTGCGGCCAGTCTGTACAATCGGAACGGTACCGATAATATCCATACTAATCTCACGTGTACCGCAAAGTGGCCCAACTCGTTCGACTTTATTGATTGACAAGCGCACAGTTGGATTAAATTCTCGCAACACTACACACACATTAGCTTTACACCGGCCCTTCAGATATATCTGCATCAAATTATTCTTCTCGCGATTACCAATCGGAACGCGCAAATAAATGCGTCAACGTCATTAGGAAAATTGGCTTTAATGATTCCGCTAGTCGTGTTACTTGTGGAGTTAATGTCAGCGCGACATTTTGTTCAACAAACTTGTAGTGCGTAAATATTCTTGATGTTGGTATTACTTGGGATGTTATGCCATTCGGTACCATGCATGGTACTGGTACATGGTACTAGATTTGGAACAAAAACACTGGATGATCGCTAGATTCACGGGTAACTGTATTTACATTTTTGATCAAGTTTTTTTCAACTAAAAACCTAATTAACTAGTGGCAAGACTAATAAGATGAATTTGAATCAGAATGTTCACTTCCTAGTGGGGGCATAAATCACGGAGTAAGTTTTTATTGAACCCCAAAAATGTCTGATCATGACGAACCATTCATGTGTAATTGGAATTGGAATCAGCGGCTGCACATAAAATATGAGATGCTGGCTTCAGAGGGTTTTATAGAGAACATAAACACTTTATTGTGTTTTATCCACGTTGGTTCAAACTTACACTGTTCGCCTCTTCGCTACTCTCAACACCGACTCGGATTATTGGTGTGTATTTTGTTCTTCTTTGATCAAGCAATAATATGGTATTTATTACAAACATGAAAGTTTTTGGGATACTTAAGATACATAAAAAATACGAAGATATAGATATAACTTATGTGCCTGTCAAACAACGTATTTTTACAAAATAATAGGAGAATCCACAAACATATATTTACACAGGAAGTCATTGCCATTTGAAAGGACACATATTTACATCATACAGACTCATAAAATGCGCCATTATATAAAAATATACCGAGACAGTTTCAAGTTTACGGAAATTTAATTTCACATGAGCGAAGTTGTAAGCCGAGCGGTCGAAATGTCAGTCATTAAAGAAATGTAGAGCAATTCATATTAACGCAATATTCCTTTGAAGTATACGTTTGATAAATTAAGTGAACGACATAGGTATGTCATGAAAATAGGTAGGTAGTAAAAACGATCTGAATGCTAGACTAGATGCGAAAGAAAAATAGCTCTAAGAATAGTTAGACACCAGTTAATTTACTACGCATACTCGTAGAAAGAAGACGAGTAATTGAAAAGTTTGGAAGAAGTAGGCGCCGACCCCAAATGAGTTCGGATAAGTGCAAAATAATGATGACGATGATGATGAAATACAACATAAGAATTCGTTGCGTCTAAAATTAAGGCACCAATAATAAACACAACAGTTACCTACAAGAAAGAAAGTTCAGGATTTGCAAGTTTTTACAAAACGGTTAAAAGACAGTATTTTCATTCAAATGAGGAGACGACACTGGAAAGTTGTCACGCTCCTGTTGTTATATAAAGCATAACTGCAATTCAACTCGAAGACAAAGGTGTGCGACACAGAGGCACACCAAAATTGCCATTCAAAATTTTCCGAGCGAGTTCCACTTCAGGTGAAGTTCATTTAAGCATAAAATTACATTGTCTCTTAGACATTGTCTGGTGGCAATGAACTGCACTTTGACATAAAATTGTAGTGGAAGCTATAAATCCAATTCATTGCCTTAATAAAGGATGACTAAGGAATTCGATAGGAGCCATCAGTCTCGGGACATTTTCATAGGTCACAGTCATTAAGTATGTTTTGTTTCTTTAAAGTAATTGCATGGGCTATTTACATTGATGACTGAGATTTAATGGGATTTATAGGTAATCAAAGTTCTTGGTTCTTAGAACGTCTAGAGAACTGAAATGGTTATAGCCAGAACTTTTGGACCGTATTTCCTGGTGGTAACACAAAAATTTATATTAAGTTATTTACTTCTGCTTAAGCCACGTTTTAAAACTTAAAAAATTTAATGTAGGTCTTTCATTTTCCAGTTTTAATGCTCAAAACCACAACTGGAAGGTTAAAACGACGCAGACTTTTGCGCATCAGTAGTAATTTCACAAATTATGTTTTCACGCAGCGCGTTAGCTTATATTGGAAATAAATTAGTTGTTAACAATTGCTAATAAGGTAATGTTATATGGAACATCAACAAAAACTGCTTTACATAATCCTTTATTATGTTCTTCTGTTGCTTGTCAATCAGAAGCGGTTAAATCCACATTTTGTGGTTGAAATAATAACCCTCGTTAGGTTCAACGAAGAGTTGGGAGATATGTAAATTCGTGAAAGGTTCGACCACAAAAAATCCTTGCTCATGCGTGTAACAGGTGTGCTCCTGATTTCTAATAGCAGCATTCGTATAATTGCTGGATGAAATCTGCCTTTAAATTACCTTTTTCCCCTTTACTCTTACTATCGGGCGACCGCAAACTTTCGATTTTTTAAAGGACACTCCTCGATATGATTATATGCATTAATAGTTTTTTCTTCACAATATATTGACATAAGTAAAACTCTCGGCAGATGTTTTCGATTTACCTTTTTTGCTTATGTTCTTGCTGTGCTTTGTTCGCCTTTCAATTTACTATTTATTTATATTGTTTTGACATCATATTATGTACTTAAATAGATACAACTGTTTTCATGTGAATACAATGCAACAACTTTGTTATTATGATCAACCTTTGATATAATTTGACCTGTTATAATGACGACACTTGAAAGTCATAAGTGTAATCGATCCAACGTAACTCCTGTACCTATTGTAAATTAATAATGATTAATAGTATTTTATTTATAGAGAATAATATACATCGGCGTAGTGTTATTTATTGAGTATTATCTTCAGTAATTTCTCAGTAGCATCCTACGAGTCTAGATTTGTGGTAGCAATAGGTTCATCCCCTATTATATCTGTGTGTATTACTAGATATCCCTCTGCCTAACCCTTCGGTGATTACAAGCGTCATGATATGTTATGTTAACTTTTATACTTAAACAAAACCCCTAAATTATTGTTTCGAGAAATAGATTTATACTAAGAACACCGAATTAGTAACTACTGCTACAAAGTTGCTAAACATTTATCTCCAGACTCGCAAGTAAGTTCGCATATCACGAGAATACTAGAATTATTTCGCACTTGCTCTGCACTTAATCAAAACAAACTTATGCGTATCCAGCTATCGGTTCAATAGAATATCGCATAAACTGGTTCCCATAGGAAATGGTTTATAATAAAGAAATGTGATATCAAATGTTTGACGGTAGCTTCTGAAATGCGCGCGAGTGGGTGCTATCTACACAGCGTGGATTTACGAGCCGTCTCGCCACTTTGCGCCTGCGCAAGGCAAAATAAATATTGTTCCTTATATACTTTTATCGGTTATATTATTTTGAATAACTTTCTTCGCAATGGACGCTCGGTTGTAAAAGTTTTGAGGAGAGATATTGTTGCAAATTCGGGTATGATTGACTTTCCGACCATTTTGTGATTAAGTGCTCTCACGGGCTCTTTACGTGCTAAGTCTTTTCTCGTTTATACCTAACTATCTATCTAAGTTTCGTAAACTTGTTAAGTTGGTATTCATAATGTTTCATTGATTCTTTGGCTGAATACATACTTAGCAACAAATTTTATCTGCTATGTCCCTTTAACACGTTGCACTACAACAATAATTACAAATCAGAACTTTGACAATTTAGTCTAGGTTAGTCTTTCCAATAATCCAGAAAATTATTAACTTCAAGAATTTTTTAGTTAACTTAAATACTTCTTACTTATAAATGCGAAAGTTTGTATGGATGGATAAATAAATATATAATAAATATCGCTGGACATTGGATGTTTGTTACTTACTCCATCAAGCCAGAGCCGTTGAACGGATGTGAATGAAATTTGGCACAGATATAGATTATAATTTGTAATACCTAGCACATTTCTTTTGTTAGGCTGAACTGTCTCACTCCTAGGCAAAGGCCTAAATTCTTCCATTCCTTAAACACAAACGCAAGCGGGCAATAGCTACTTGAGAATTTAAGTCATTGAATTAATTTTCCTGCAGGTACTTATTTTCTTCAAAACTACAATAAAATTCAGCACCTTTGTAATACCAGAATACTGATGCTGTCTCCTACTGTACCGTATTAGAGATTAGAGGGAAACTATAGCTTCGTCCTAATGGTGGGAGGAGATAATGGTCATTCATTAAAGTTTATTGTGATATTAGTAATAGGCACTATATTGTTAGTCAACATGAGCCTAGATTTAAGATAACTCGAAAGTTATGATCGAAAGATAGAATAGGAAGCTTGTTCTGTTTCGATAGTTTACATATAAGTAAATATTTACTGTGAAACTGTAAAATTTATGAAAGGAAACTAGCCGTACCGTGTTAATTTTCTTTTTACAGTAATATAATTATAGTTTGATATTTATTTATAGTATATATATAGATATTTATAGTATTTTATATATCTTTGTAGTTAACTAGAGTATTAATCGAATTATTTTCAGATGTACACCTACCACTGCTTGTCTCTGCATCACCCAAAGGTTGACTGGTAGAGAATGCCTATGGCATTAAGTCCGCCTCTGTACTATGTGCTTGAAGTGTTAAATAAATAAATAAAGCAATTTTAATGCCACATTTAATTTTTTGTAGCTCATGAATCTCTGCGAGTCAACCAAAACCTTCCCATCTTGGGCAGTTAACCCCCCTTCCAACCTGCTTAACTGAGTCATATTTCAGGCAGATACGAGGAGAACTTCAAGAAAAATCGAGATCTCACCGTCAACAATTTCTATAGACACCTTTGTGTATTACCCTGCCAAAGATTGAATTATCGTGCACTGAAGTAAGGAATGCGCAGTGTCTGTTTGTCGACCTTGCGAACAAAAGACACACTTGCATCAAAGCAAAGATAAAGAGTGACATCATCAGTCTAAGAAGGTTTAAAGGATGAAAGAATTGAAAGTCATGGGGAGAGGTTTTTGGCCCGCAATGGGATGAGGTATGCTTACAGTTTTAGCAGTATGAAAGTCAAAAAGAAAAACTTTAACAACAGTAGTTTTTATCATCATCAAAACTATCCTCCCCTTATCATAATTTATTTGGAGTCAGCGCAGCATGTCTTTTTCGTTAATTTCGGTATGTCTTCTCTAGTACTTATCATTTTATCAGACATCGCCTTTTTTGCTATATCTTTCTTCACACAGTCCATCCACATCTACCATTTTTTGGCCTTCCTCTATTCTTTTAACCATCCACATAAAAACATACAAAACAATGTCCATGATTTGCAAACATCTTCTGGATGTACAGTTACAAGTACCTTATCTACCTACCCTAAACTGCAGATGATAGAATTTACATAGACAATACAGTCTCCTTTACGCAAAATAAATCACAGATTGATTACAGTCCATTGTAGAGAGTGCGTGGACTAGTAGCGAACGGCTGAACGCGCTCATTCTGTGGGCTTTCCACGCAATGAACGGACCGACAGACGTGCCCGGCCGATATTTTATATCTATTCGAGTGAAATGATTTATAGGAACCGGTGCAATTGCGATACCTGCGTATGAATTGTCGCCTTACTTCCTTTTGACTTGCCAACTTGTTATGATTTCATTTCTTGGGAACTAACTTTGTTGTGTAAAGGAGTTTAAATTAATGTGTGTGCGAAATACGAGGGCTGCGATTCTGGAAAGTCGTTGTCCTTGCCAGTCTTTCCTTTAGGATATTTTTTTATATTCTTAAATGCGACTTATCATTCTAGATATTCAGCAATATGTTTGAAATTGATAATGGATTTGTACGGAAGCTGTCTAGTAACTGCCCCGTTTGCTCTTGTGGCCTCCTAAGTTAAGTCTTGAGAAATGTTTCTCTTATATGTCGTTATCAGCATAGATACATTATCAAATTGTTGTAAAACTAAAAATATTGTAATACAATTAGAGGGGATCGGCATTGTTACTTCTTAATACAGGCTATTCTATAGCCTAGCAAGGAGGACAGCACGGCACCCACTGGATTGTCAGTGATATAATACTACCCACATTGTGAAATGTTTTACATGTACTACAATCTGTTTTTTATATAAATAAAGATTATTATTATTAAATTAGTATTACAAGACACTTGAAAAATTAAAATTATGATTTACATAAAATTTTATATTAATATAGACGACTCTAACATCAGTTCTTAATCAATGTTGTCGTACTTACCAAAACATCTAAAACCTTTTGCAAACCTCCCAAAGAATTGAGTCAAAAATCTGAACAAAACCGCAAACATTCTAATCAACCCTAATAAAACCAACGAAAAAACCGTAAAACAGCGATCCAGATCAGAATTAGGCGCATCGTGACTGTGACCTCTCTGCTGTGCCCCGTGCGGTGTGCGGTCGCGGTGACGAGCCACGATTGATCGATGATTATGTCTTCATCCCGCCCGACTCCCAGATCTATGTCCTGGGCTTGAGGAGCAACGCGTTTGATGGAACGGGCTGGTTTTGATACTTGGTGTTGCTGGAGCAATATAGTTTGTATAGTGTTTCTGTGGTACTAAGTATGGACAGACATTAGTAAACTGTATTATTTTAATTCATGGATTATTTTTTCTGTTTCTCGGGTGAATTTATTCAGTATTTCCGAACTACATATTTGTTTCAAGAATTAAGAACGTTTGTAGGGAATGACCGCATGAGATTGGATCAACTTGTCAAAAATTTGGCTGACGTAGTTATGTTTTTACTTCTATAGAAAGTTTGTCCTCAACTGCCCCAATCAGAAGCACTAACATTCAACCTGTCGACAAAACAATTTCACACTTCACACCTACATATTTATATGTATCAGTTTACCTCCACCCACAGCGCACCATAGAGCAGCAAGAGCAGCAACGATCAAAACGTAGTGATCATGACGTAATCCACTCTACCTGTATCATTCACCGTGTCGTTACAGGTTGCTCTGCTACACAAAAAAATCCTCCTTTCAAATGTAAATCAGCACAAACCGACAAAGCAAATTGTCACAAATAAACACTGTTACGTTTAAAGTTTTTTGTGAAAGTTTATAAAAACCCGGTCGCATCGGTAAAGGGTCAGGCAGGGCAATCAATCTAAGATCAAAATTTCTTTTATTGATTTTTTTTTGCTGGGACGTCGCTTTAGTTATTCTTTGTGATTCTTGAAATGATTGTTATCCGTGCGACTTGATCAAATACAAATGTTCCATGTCAAATACTGAGATGTTCAAGATTTGTTTTAATTGTAACACAGGAAATCTATGTAGGTTTGATGATTTTTTTTAACTCCCGGCGGTGTGACTTTGGGATTTATTGGCTATTGGTTAGATCATTTGGAAGGGTAGTTAAATTATATCCAGGGTTATTTATTTTTGGAACTATTCACCAGGCTAGTTAGTTCCAGAGATGTCTAAAATAGTGCAACTCGTGAATGCTAGAATCAACAGTCCGAAAATCGCCGAAACTGAAGCTGAATGAAGGTCGACGAAGGCGACGAAATAGACCAGAATAGCTGAGGAGTAGTAAAAACAGATAAAACTTCATGTAACATAAACTTACCATCAATGTCTATCAGAAATTTTTAAATCGGCAGATGTAGGTAGTGCTAAATGTTTAAATTCGTTTTACCAAGCCAAATCTGAGGCTTAGCAACAACAGGTAAAATTAGTTATTTTTAGAACAAGTGTAGCAGTAGACTTACTTTCTTATACATTGATTGAAAAGCCTGGTTTTGAAACCATTGGTGACGCATCATCAAATATTAGTGCAACAAAAAATACATCAAAAATCATGTCACTCCGGCTTTCACCTGACTCTTACTTTAACCCAGAATGTATTTTTTATCAAACACACTCCCGACGTCTAATCTAATTCATAACAAAAAGACAAAAGATTTGAATACGTTAGTCCAAATATTGATTTAACCCTATCGGCGACGGAAGCAGGTGCCCTGCGCACGCGCTCCGCAGTGGAATCAATAAGCGTTTCCCAACTATGAAATTAAATGATAATCACGACTTTTTTCATATTTATATAAGCAGTTAATCAGTACATTTTGACTGTGAGGACAGGGGTCGTCAACATTTTCTTGAAGCAAAAGAATCAATAAACTTTTAATTGAGACTGAGAAGAGTTTTTAGTTGCTTACAACGAAATAATACCTACTCATGTTGAAAACTAAATGTCTTCCTATATTTAAGGGTTATGAGCACTGAAAAAAATATTAGGTTGGATTTAACAGATTTTGCGTAAATTGAACCAAAGTTTGCGGTTGATTTCGGTCCTATCACGAATTTTGGTTGTTTTTACTAAACACATTAAATTGATGTTGTACCAAATTTATTTGGTAGATTACACCTATATTTTGTACATTTTTTAACAAAGTAATTTAGTAACATTTCTCACCAAAGTACTTTAGTAGCATTTTTCACCAAAGTACTTTAGTAACATTTTTTACCATAGTACTTTAGTAACGTTTCTCACTAAAGAACTTTAGTAGATTTTTAACCAAAGTACTTTCGTAACCTTTTTATCAAAGTACTTTAGTAAAAAGTACAATGTAGTTCGCTGCAATCTACCAAAGAGATATTGTATATTTTACCCAACATACTCGTTTTTTTTTACCAAATACATTTTGTATGTTCTACTGTTACGTTTTTGATACAAATTACCGAAGCTGGTTTAATAGAAAATGCAAAGGTATTTGGTAAAATCTTCAACAAAAATTTTGTAGCTAGCACTTATTACATGGTAGAAAGTATTAAACCAGTTTGTTTGTGGTACTGCGTACGGACGTCGTACTACCACGACAGTCCGCCTCGCACTCTGCGGCTCTGGGCACTGCGCCACGTTTCATCAACGTGACTTGTGAGGACTTACATAGTTTGAAAGTCTCGAGAAGAGCTTACTACTGAAATGATACCATTAAGTAAGGTCTAAGGCAAAATCAAGGAGGGTCAATCACGCGTGGAGAATCTTAACACCGCGATTCAGAAAGACGCGTCATCGGCACAACGCCATCTATCGGCTTGTTCATGTTTTTTCTCTATGATTGTTACTTTGAATACCATAGACTTCTTATATCTTTTCCTGTCATCTATGTAGGTAAAGAACTATTTTCTGCATTGTTTTCAAAATTGTAGGCCCAGTAGTTTCGAAGATAAGGGGACGAATGGTCAATTTTCGGTTATTTGCTAATTTCTAATTTATTCCTTTTGTCAACCAGACTTAATTGTTGAGATTTGTATGGTAACATTTTCAATACTTATTGTAAATTTACACCGTAAACTATGGTAGGGACTATATTTCGATCGCAACCTATGTAGTTTTGTTAGTTCAACCGCAAGGTCTTGTTATTTTTATCATATTTTTATGATAAAATCAACCAAACTAAATTGTTGAGATTCGTTTGGTAAAATGTACAATATTATTTGTTAATTCACACCATGAACTATGGTAAGCACTATATTTTGATCGCAACCTATGTACTTTTGTAAGTTCAACCGCGAGGTCTTGTTATATTTCTCAAATTTTATGATAAACTCAACCAGACTTAATTGTTGAGATTCGTTTGGTAAAATGTACAATATTATTTGTTAATTTACACCATGTACTCTGGTAGGCACTATATTTTGATCGCAACCTATGTAGTTTTGTTAGTTCAACCACGAGGTCTTGTTATATTTATCATATTTTTATGATAAAATCCACCAAAATAAATTGTTGAGATTCGTTTGATAAAATGTACAATATTATTTGTTAATTTACACCATGTACTCTGGTAGGCACTATATTTTGATCGCAACCTATGTAGTTTTGTAAGTTCAACCACGAGGTTTTGTTACATTTATCATATTTTATGCTAAAATCAACCCGACTAAATTGTTGAGATTTGTTTGTTAAAATGTACAATATTCTTTGTTAATTTACACCATAAACTCTGGTAGTGACTAGATTTTGATCGCAACCTATGTAGTTTTGTAACTTTAACCGCGAGGTCTTGTTATATTTATTACTAGCGGACGTCACGCGGTTTCACCCGCGTAGTTCCCGTTCCCGTGGGACTACAGGGATAAAATATAGCCTATGTTACTCGTGGATAATGTAGCTTTCCAATGGTGAAAGAATTTTTAAAAACGGTCCAGTAGTTTTTAAGCCTATTCATTACAAACAAACAAACAAAGTTTTCCTCTTTATAATATTAGTATAGATATATTTATGATAAAATCAACCATACTAAATTGTTGACATTTATTTGGTAAAATGGACAATACTCTTTGTTGATTTACATCAAAACTCTGATATCAACTTCAACCTTTTTAGTTTTGTAAGTTCAATAGCGAGGTTTTGTTATATTTATCGTAGTTTCCTTGTAATTCAGCCAACCTTTGCTAATTTGGTAAATCCAACAAACCTTTTTTTTCAGTGAGGTTTATCTTGACTGTCATGTCTAATAGTCAAGTAGACAACAATATAAGCCGTAGCCGTGGCATAAAACGAGCTTAAACTAATAACGAAATAACTATATAATGCGAAATTTATAGAGTTTTTAATGGTAAAACATAATCTGCATTTGCCTTTAAAACAATTTATTATGGTAATAAAATGCTGAGGGCGTATAAATAATAAAGGGTAGGTAAGTTATAAAGACAAAAGAGGTTAAATTGGTGGAAGATCATGGCTTTATATCGATTGTAAATCAATGGTCATACAATATAACTGGCTCTGTTGACTGGAAGTCAGAAACCGGATTACACAAAAATATCTTTCTAAAATGCTTTGATACCTAATAGCCTTTTAGTTAAGATTTAATTTTTTTTTTAAACTAAAAGTAGTTTTCTCATTTCCCTAATGCAAGCAATTCACTACCTATTAAGTCAAGCATACAACAGCAGACGTCAGCCGCTGTCAGAAAAAGAAACACTTTTGCAAATGCTATGAGTACGTCTAGTTTCCAAAATTGCCCTAAGGTTGGCAACTCCAGCCCCATCGCCGCCATTACTCATTTTAACGGTTAGCCAACACTCGTGCACCCCGTCACTAGGCCTGAGAGGGTTGCCGTGACGCGTCATGCTCCGATGTTACGGCCTGATATCAAACCTTCACGGGCAGATGTAACCACCTCATAATTGGAGCGTATCAAAACATTAGTGGACCATCGTTAGAACATCGTAGGGTGGATCTGACGAATGTCGGTAATTATAGTTTTATGGCAGCTATGTATTTTTAGTTCACTTTCTTCGGAGTACTTTTAAGGTGTTGAATTTTGGTTTGGTTATGCTTCCAAGCTAAAGTGACGGCCTGGTATCTGCTGTGCTCGCGAGGTCTGATATTTATTATTAAGGGTGTAAAATAGTAGATTGTATCATAAGGGAGCAAAATAATATTTTTACGGCGAGGGCGCTTTTTTGAATCCAGAGCGAAGTGAGGGATTCTAGAGTAGAATCCCGAGCGTAGCGAGGGATTCTTTAGTAGAATCCTGAACGTAGCGAGGGATTCAAAGTACGTCGCCCGAGCCAAAAATATATTTTGCGCCCGAGTGATACACTCTACTTTTCATCACCCACTATGAGAAAATAAAAGGCGCCTCATATTTTATTGTAATATTGATATTTAATGAAACAGAGTAACAACTAAATTGAAATTAAGTAGTATCTAATAATAAAACAACTAAAAACTTATATTTACATTTGAGACATTTTCACAATTTTGAAAATTAATTGTTACAGTTTTATTAGGAATAGAGATTGTTGTAGATTTAATTTTATTCTGCGTGTTTGAAATAATGTCAGAATGTGGCTCATTTTGAGGAAAATGTGACGGTGAATCTCTTTGTTTGGATGTAGATGGGCGCGGCGACAGTGGCATGGATGGATTAACTGAAGGTTGCAATTTAATGTTTTCCACGATGCGTTCACATGTTTTCGCCTTGTTCTCAATGGAATCTTCTATATATCCCTCTGCTACAGCACTCGACTTCCATCCTCCATGTCGCTTGAGAACAGTTAAGTCCGCTCCAGAATCTGCCAACAGGGTAGCAGAAGTGCGACGAAAACAATGTCCTGTATATAGCTTGATATCTGGTAACTTCAAATAAGTAGCGATTTCTTGTGGCATGTAAGAAATTTTATTTTTTCCCATAACTTGTTTGAAGCACTTGCCATTTTGATAACGGATGAAAAACCGATTGGTCTTTATATCAGCAGGACGCAGGTCCAGGTATTTCTGTACAATAGTTTTGTATTCTCCTCGGATTACGAAGGATCGGTCAATTTTTGTTTTTGTGTCTGTCAGCTTTACTAACAGTAAATTATCCGAGTGATTTTCGACATCATCAACAGTTATTTTTAAAAGTTCATTGCCACGACAAGCTCCATGTACTCCGAAAATTAAAGCCACCTGTAACAAAACCGAATGTGAATAAGACAAGTACCTATCTATCGAAGTACAGGTTACAATAAAATGCGCATTTTAAAACACTGGTTATACTTTACTAATCCACCATATATACATACATAGTTACTTACTTTTACGGCAAGAAAGATGTTGTCGGGTGCCTCATTAAGGAAAGTCTCCACGTTTTTGACTGAGAACACTTTGGATTTTTTAGGTTTAAATCCATCAGACATCCTCTTCAGATACGCTATTAATTTCGAATATGTGTCCAGTTTTACGTCGTTATTAGAACTGACTGTTGATTTTAGCATTGAGTAGGTACTCCAAAGTGTGGAAGGTTGTTTAGTTTTGGCTAAGTACTGGAAGTAGGCCAAAAACACAGATTCTGAAAAATTCTTGGCGCCTCTTGAATTTCTCCATTCAATAAAATTACCATAAGCTTTCATATATTTCTCCCGGGATTTTGCAGGTAGTAGATTATCCATCACATTTCTTGCGTCAGTTCTAATACTATCAGGAGTTAATTCTATACTTTCACTGTCACTTGAAGAACTCATTTTTCAAAACAAAATCATGAATTTCTATCAATCCGTGAAAATTGACGAAAACGCGGGCTATAGTTCGCGCGTTTTTAATTTTATTTCTTTTTTTTTGTATTCAGCCGGCGCGCGGCGCTACTATGGGCCGTCGCACCAGCCAGTCTTTATTCAAACAATATTTGCGTTCGATTTCTTGGGCGCTGAACACGAGATGTTCCAAATTCAAAAAGTGCGCGGCAAAGATAATTGCGGCGCACTTATAAAGAGGATTAAAAACTCATTACTGCCCGCTAAAAGTTTCTTATAGAAAACACCACCTTTGGGTGCACTTAAAGGCGAACCAAGTCGTCTTTTTCGAATAGATGGGATGAAAAAACTTTTAGCGAAACGGAAAAGCACTTGTTCTCCCCGTCATTGCGATCATTTTTTTGTTATGGCTAGACCATACCTGGGAACCTTCTGGTTAAGGAGATATTGGGGGCCAAAGTTGCACCTTTTTCACACGTTATTTTTCAAACAAGTACATGTTTCGAATGTAATATTTTTACTTCTTTTTACTTTTAATTTCACGACCTCCGTACCTTTCAAAACATCAGCTATCAGCACTATGTTTTAAGTGCATTACATAGAGTCTTATCGAAAAACGTGATTTTTCACCCCAAAAAAAAGTGATTCTCCATTTTTCTATAGTTACTTAGTGTGATGTACAGAATGCTTGGTTTACGGCTTCGTGAAGACTATACACCCTGAATTTATTTGCAATATCAAGTCATATAAATCATAGGTTATTGTATCGTTCCTAGATGCCAGGTACCTATTAGTTCCAAAATGTCTTCAAAAAGAATTTTACACACAGTTTTAGAAAGGTTTACAATTTTTGCAACCTTCCAAAATACTATCCCTATCATTCGCGTCAAATCTTAAAAAAATGGAGTCATTTGTCAGAGCTGAGCACTTTGCATATGAAATCGCGTCGGGGGGCGATTGATGACTTACGAACATACGCTGTAAAGACACACGTTCATAATCGTGTAAAGGAGCTTATCAAAACATCCATTTTCGCTGAGAATAAGAATCTTACATAACATAATATCGTACCTGTAATCAGCGAAGGTTTAGCACGTTAAGCTGTCATTTGTCCATCTTTGACAGTCGTTACAGGTAGTCTGTGGCCCAAAAAATCTGACACCAGTCTTACCAAGTAGTATCGTATTTCCCAATATTAACTGGGTTGTGGAGGGTCTGATGGGCAGTCGCTCTATGTAAAATACTGGTATTCAGCTTCATCCGGTTAGACTGGAAGCCGTTCCAACATTGTTGGGAAAAGGCTAGGCAGATGATGATGAATCAAGTTTAGTCTGACGTGTATCTAATAGATACCTAGTACACCCACATTTCGACAGTTTTTAAGTCCCATGTGGTAGGGGGCGAGCCTAATGCTATCTACCGGGAGCAAACCCAGACTTCGTGTCTCTAAACACAATTGCTGAGCATGAGATTCTGGTTTCGATTCCGTCGGGCAAAGCGTTGTAAAGTTTTTGAAGCGAAAATTTCTCAGAAGCAGCCACTGAATTTGGATTTGTAACCAGTTACATAGGACTTAAACATAACTTGCGAAATGGGGGTTATAACTGTTAATTGGGACATATGCCTCCGCTAGGTGAGAGGAAAATGGACAGTAATCCATCAAGCGGATTACTTGGATGTCACATGTCTTCCCCAATTTTTTGATTCCAGGACATGACATGTACCTATCGTCTTCGGTTCCCAATAGATATTGCATAAACCGTTTTGAGATTTCACGCACTGGGTTCGTTGTAGATTTATTACAATCATACTAAATCTAATTAGACTTTTGGTAAATTTTTAAATCTGTACAATTATTTTCATATTTCGATTTCTAACAAGACACCAGATAGCATTGAACAAGAGTGTTTATGTTTGTGTTTATAAAATAAACCTTTTAGCGCTAAACATAACACAAAACATAAACTGTCTGAGTAGTGCCATCTAGTTTCAAATATTTCAACTACAGCGGCAGTGAGAAACCCCACTGCAACGTGTACTTGGAGTATTTGTGTGCTTAGTTAACTGAAACGAAGATAGATGGCGCTTTCTGCACTGCCATCTATTACCATTACATAGAGTTACAGACGTACCTACCTACAGGGCTGTCTGGCGCGGCATGATTTTGAAATGCTCAAGCCGTGACAAGCCGGTTTCTGTTTATTGTAACAGATGGCGTTTATAAGCTTTTTCGTTTTTATTACTTTTAAACAATGGAGATAATTAGAAATGTCATTGCAACTAATAAATTGAAAAGGTTCGAAATTGATAGATAGTGACTATAGAATGTGTTTTTTTTTGGACCACAGACAGCCCATGTAAGTAGGTAACAATTTAAACAAGTAAACTAACATCACCTATTTGGGTGCAAATCCGGAACAGAAACCGATACGTAAAGGCCTTTACTATTTCCAATTATTCTGATGAAAATTCAGACTTAGGGAAACCAACACAGGGTGCGTTGTGAACTTTCACTGCAAGTTTAAATTTTTTGACTTTTTGAAGCAGTTTCTCCATTACAAATATCCAGAGTATTTTTTCAAAAGAAAGGAAATTCTATCGCGTTAAAGATGTTGAAAAAGTTGAAAATGCGTTCAATTGACCTGTTATTTTATTATACTTAGGGCATAAGTACTGAAAGTTTCTGGATTCTGATAAATAAGACTACTTACCTACTTAGTTAATTATATGACTTACGATACGTTTATTCTTTTTCAAAGTGTATTCCCTCGAAATAAATGTATTTTAATAAGCAGTTGGGCCAGTCTTCCTTAAGGACCTCTTCAACGGCTTCATGGAACGCATCCACTGCCGATTTAGGGCTCGTGAAACGTATGCCTCTAAGGTCCTCCGTGAAGTCATGTAATATCCATCGAGTGCAAAGCTTCCGAACCTTCAGATACACAAGTCAAATGTTTTGCACTTGACTCATTTCAATGTATAACAAAGCACGAATTTGCTGACAATTATTTTTTTGTCAGTTTCAATAAGTTGTCATACTGTTTCAATATTAGATTCTGTAACCGCAGTCACCGGCCGACCACCACGTACCTCGTCATGGAGAAGATCTCGTCCACGTCTAAATTCTCCAAACCAGGAATACCAAATGACAATTGAAGTCTCTGGCAACTCTCTTACTGAATAAACCGCAGCGAAAATCATTGAACGAAAATTCATTTTGATAGCTACACATCATTTTCGAAAGTACGCCACAGTGAAAAAACAATTTGTCAGTCTCGCTTTAAAAAGTAACATGTTTCCAATGAGTTCCATTTTCAAATGCTATTATTGTTTTTAACCAACTTCTAAAAGAAGGAGGTTTCTTAATTCGTCGGAATCTTTTTGTTGTTTTTTTTTTAATTTATTTTTTATGTTTTTTATGTATGATGATACTCAAAGTTGGCTGAACCGATTTTTATTCTTTTAATTTTGTTTGAAAGGGTATACTTCACAGGTGGTCCCATAATCATCAATTTCAATCATCAAATTTTATAGGCACACGTGAAACGATTTGGGTAGTTGTCGGAAGAGTACTTTTTCGGAGTAGTCTCACTCCAATTTAGTGACGATTTGATGAAGAACTTCGGAGGTAACGGAACTCCTCAATAAATGTTAACAAATGAATTGGGATTGCTGAAATCTCATGTCTGTATATTAATTGTTTACACCAATTCATAGTCCTCACGCCAGTGCGCTGTAAACCACTAAAAAGTGAGAAATAAATACTTTTTTTGCAAAAAATAAAAACTCAAAAAAAAAAAAAAAAACTGTAGCTTCAGAAGTCGGTGACAAAAAAACTAAACCAAGCAAAGGTCACCGACACTTTTTTGTGTTTATGGAAGTCAGTTTTATTTTATTTTTTCATTATTTTATCGTAAGTGGCCAGATCCAGAAACATTCGTACTTTCATTTATGACCCACGTATTCCACAAGTGTGTGCGGAAACACAGTGCACTCTCTATTCCGCGTATATAGTCTGGGTGGCCGCGAAACCGATACGATCGACCGGAGAGAGATCAGGTGCTGGTCTTACGGCGTATTGTGCTAACCGAGACAAGGGGGTATCATACTACAAAGTTCCAAACTCCGGGCTTCTACTTATGAAATTGTCCAATAACACATTGACGGAACCGGAAATCGATCTCAAGACCCCATTCACGCTCAGCATTTGCTCTTGCGACCGCGGTCAATACCTACGTCGTAACCCAGGTCATGATCTGTTACTGTTACTGCTAGCCTGCATCATCCCACTGCTGGGCAGACTAACTGGCCCAAGTAGATGTATTCATGGACATATTGTAATTCTCCACCATTCACTCTGATCCTATGCTTAGTGCCTTTGACATGTTTATCTCTAGTCCAACTTCAAGGCTACTAGTGAGCATAGGCACACTGAGGCAGGTAGGCATTACTGAGTTGGTTTAGCATGAGCTCCAGTTCTGCCGCCGTGGAAGAGAATGCGACAATGTCGTTAGCGAAACGAAGGTTTGTTAACCGCGCCCCACCATTTTCAATACCGGTCTCTCCCAACTCGCCGTTAGCTTCTTGAACACTTCTTCAAGAGCGCTATTAAAAAGCTTAGGTGGAACCCCCCCCCCCCGCCTTGCTTTACGCCTTATTCTATGAAAAATGGTGGTCCGGCCGTTTGTGACTTAATAGAAGCAGTACTGTCTAGATATATTTTACGGAGCAGGCTGATGTAGGTGGGATCGACTTCTTGGTTGTTGAGAGCATCAAATATGGCATCGTGTATTAAACGATCGAAGGCTTTCGAGTAGTCGATGACGGCAAGATATATTGGGATATTGAACTCTTGATATTTTTCTACTATTAGATTTATTGCGAGCAGATGGTCAGTTGTGGAGATACCTGATCGAAAGCCAGCTTGTTGAGGAGGTTGATGTTTTTTCAGCTGAGGTGAGATATGGGTGTCTATGACTTTAATGAAGGCCTTGTAGAGATGAGATACAAGACTGATTGGTCGATAGTTTCTAAGGTCCGACTTATCTCCATTTTTATGCAGCAGTATTTACAGGAGTTGAACTAATTAGTTATTACAGGGCGAAGAACAGGTTCGCCTATTTTAAAAATTTCATTACGTATACCATCTTCACCGGGTACTCTATTGTACTTCATTTTACTGAGTGCGGTGTGTACTTCAAAACCAGTAATTGGAGGAATGGTATCTGGGCAAACATCATTTATGTTGGATGTTGAGGGCTGGTTGTTTGAGTACAGCGATTTGATCTCTTGGCTCAATGATAACAGCCACTCAGGGCGCTCATTAGGTTAAGCCACGCTTGCCTAGATTGGTAAAAACAGTGCAGATTTGTTATACTTTGTCTCTAATTCTGTGTTTTTGGCCACTGTGATTTTTAAGGCAATTTATTGATCCACTGTTCGCCCTTTGTGGTGCCTTGTTTAGCTATTTTTAAAGAACGATTGTTTTCTAAAGAAAAACTCAAAACTAATCAGGGGGTTTACCCCGTGATATAATTTTTCGTCGTTTCACTTCTTTATCTTTCATTTTATATTCGGGGTTCCTTTTATTTGCGCTTAGGGTCTGTCTTTGGTCTATAAGTGTTATCGTGTCTGATGATAGTTTTTTGATGTTGTTACTCGTAGGTAATGTTTTAATTTTTCTACTAACAGTTTTAACAGTATTGGCGACATTGCTATATTATTCCTGTAAGTCTTTGGTTTTTACATCTAGAATACTAAAATATAAAATATTAAAATGATCATGATCATGATCTATATGTGCCTAATTTATCCTTATCCGTTCAGTCGTTTAGGTTTCAAAAGGTAACACAGAGACAGGCAGAGTTACTTTCATGCTTATAATATTGGTTTAAAGAAGTGAAGTTACACCTACAATGAAGAAATATTTTCAGTAATTTATTGTGGTGAAAGGTAGGCGTGAGATCGCGCTCTACAGCTCTAGGGTCTTCAGGGATTACGGTTAAGGGGTAATTTTATTTATTTTTATCGTTTTTCTTACAGCAACGTTAAATTTATTTGTTTCAGCATTTACGTAACTCTTGGGATCCTAACGTAGTAAAATAACATTATAGCCTCTTCTTTAAAATACAATCACATAAAAACTCTATAGGTCATTACGTTGACTACACTTGCTTAAATAAAAAACAATTCGGTATCATTGGCAATGTAAATTTACTCATTATATTTGAATACTTGATCTGCAATCGCATCCCGAGGGATGTCTTCCAATATCTGTAGAACGCTTTGCGTTGCGTTCAAATTCTCTTTAAAACGTCGAACGGGCCGTGACTGGTGCAGGTCGATTAAACGATGTCTTGAATACCTAATAGGAGAGGAGAGGCGGCATACTCGTTCTCAATTCACTCGCCGGCGCATAAATTAGCGGTGCGGCCACACAACCGCAGCTATTCCGCAAAAACTCCAATCGTAGGGGAAAGTTTGGCGATTAAGCCGTGAGGCGTGGCGTGGCCAGGTCTGTTCGTGACAGTTAGTGCCGCCACTTGTTATAATCCGTTAAACTTTCGACCCTCGTCAAGGTACGCTGAGAATTAATGGAAATGCTTTCTTTCCCAGATTTATGATATTCTTTTTTGAATCCCCGATCCACCTTTCAGTTTGACCCTCCCGCGATAAAAGTGATAAAAATAAAAGCCTACGTCGCGCCGCCGTTATGTAATTACGTAGCGCATACAACGCTCATCTTAATAGAATTAATTTGCATCCTCTTTAATGCGAAACCCTCTTAACTAGTTTGCATAAAATCTCGTCTGTTTATGTAATTTTTAATCAGGTCAATTAACGCCCTGCACTTTGTCAATTTTGTTTATATTTTTGTTTGGCCATTTTACGTGAACATTGTAGGCTGGTGAAATTATGTTTTGGTCTGTAAAGAATGCCACAAAAGTCTGAATTATAATATTATGATGAACCAGTGAACCAGAAATATTAACCAGAATTCTAATTTAGATTTGTTTTTTTTTTTTATACGATAATTTGTTGAGTGATTGTGAAAGTTTTAAATTGAGGTTGTGTTTTTGTATTGCACTTATACCTAAGTATAAATTTTTGCATGCAAATTGGTAGAATGTACCAGGAACCATAACCATTACTGTAACAACTCATGTATGTACCTACATTCAATGCAAATAAATCATTTCTATTCTATTCAGTATGCTGCTAACACTTTAGGGTTTTAGAAAAAAATCTTCAAAGTGTTCATGTATGTGTTCTTTATTACAGTTTTTCCACAATAGCATTATTTGGATCGTTAGAATTTTATTGATAGTAAATAATAAATAATATAATTAAATAATATCGCTGGACATTAACACACAGCGCCACCAAGTGCCACACTAAGCAAAGCTTGTGTCGTGGACACTAGATAGTTGATGTACTACATATATAGTTTTTTGTTTGTAAATACATACTTATTTTATATATAAACATCCATGACTCGGAAACAAATGTCCGTGCTCATCACACAAATATTTGCTCCTACCGGGATTCGAACCCAGGACCCTAAGAACATAAGGCAGCGTCACTACCATTACGCCAATCGGGTCGTCACATATAGGTCGTCATGGGATAATGGACATAATAAGATTACTTGTTGCCATGTTTGGCAAAAGTCAGTGAAAAACATTTTTCTTTCACATTTTTAGTTACTTAGGAAAAAGTAGGTGCCTTATAAACCAAACAATGTCCTGTTATCAATTCACTAAAGGTAAATTATCTTTATAGACTACGCCAGCGGCATCACGGACAAAAGCCACGTCTTTGCCTACATTTACCTAATTTTCATCGATACAAGTACCTCTTCTAAGAAATTCCTGAAATTATCAACGAAATTCCTGAAATAAATATCTGTCTATTTGAGACGCTTGTAATTTTCGGAATTCAGCCGAAGGGGACGGAAATTGATACTTTTTGAATAATGTTAGTTGTATTTTATACATAATAAAGTATGATTTTCATGGCGTAAAGTATTTATTGATCCTGAGGAATCGACGATTTCTTCGTCTTAGAATTTTTCCCTTTTTTTTTGGAATTTCAGATGAAAGAAAAACGAAGAAAAATATTAAAAAAACTGCTGTATTAATAAATCTCGTTCATGACGAGCTTTATTACTACAGCAGTTTCAGCTCTTTCATTTTCTTATGTTAATATATCTGGTTGGAATACGCCAAGTCATGGACCACAAACTCATCTAGTTAATTGGTCCGTGTTACCGGACAAAGTAGCAGCTAGTTGGTTATTCGGATTGCAACGTCCACCCAATTAAAATTGGTCAAATTCCTAGAACCTCGACTCACAAAATTAGACCGAACTAGTCCCCAACACAAGCTGATTTAGTTACATCACGTGTACGAACATTCATACTGAAACTCGTGTCCCTGATAAACATAAAACCTTTGATTCAGTAACTGAAACTTTACCTGAAACAGAAACAGAAAATAATCAACGTGTATACGTAAAATCGAATTCACAATATAGACATTATGATAATCACAGGTACGAGCGAAATCACAATAGGATCGGATATATATAAGAAAGGCGAATTCCCAAAGACGATAACATGGCGGGAAAAACGCTACCGTAAACCGTGCGCAATAAAGACTGGCTACAATTTATTTATATGACGCTTCAGGGAGAAGTTATCCGCGGATCCGGGGTACGAACGAGCTGGAATCAAGTTGATGCGTGCCGAAACACGAATGGGAAAATGGATGTTCCTGTTCGGTATAGTAATCACGGCTAATCTTCCTTTGCGGCCGATTGAGTTGCTGGCGAAGCAAATATTGATTTCATTAGATTTCCAAACTAAATTATGATATCAATCAATTTGGGTCGAGTTTTCTTGGAAGAGTGGCTATTAAGAACCTTCTGCTTATTCCAGTCAGGCCTAACCCTTAACCTTATATTCGTCAGCCTACTCAAACTCGAATCTTAGTTCTACTCCAGCATATGGAGCAAAATAAATGCTTACTTAGGTAAGTATATATGTTAAATGGAACGAAACTTTGAACGAATAAGTTTTTAGCTCAGAAATCTACTAATTTAATATTCCTAAAACTCAACAATAAATTTTATTTAGATAATAGCTTCTTCACATTAAATACTTTGAAGTGGATAATCCTAGAACACACTTTAACAATTACATTGTTTCAAAATATATTATGTGAATGCAAAATGTTCGTAGCTGGTGCAAAATTAATAATGTTTAAATTCTTTTTCATAGACTTAAAAGTTGAAGAATCTTCAGGACTATTGATGTAAGCTCGATTGCACAAAATGCCTTTGAAGAAGTTTTCAAACTTTATTAATTCTTTGTCGTGATATCATTAACTTTATTATGATCAAATTCTGCAAGTTACAAGATCAAACGCTAATACTAAACTTTTTATTTCATTTACATGAACTGAAGTGCTGCAAACGAAATATTTTTCAACTAACTTGTTTGATAGCATATCGCACTATTCACTAATTGCTTTGTCATGTTTTTAAATCCATTAGTTTTCATTTCTATAAATTTTTGTTTTATGCATTTTACTTTTATGGAATATGAGTTATTTTTATAGGTTCAGCACTTACTAAAGAATGTTTGGAAAAACCACCAAGTAACTACAACACCGCATTTTTCTACATTTTTAATTAAAACTGACGCAGTGGTATCAAAAACATTGAGTGCATAAAACAATAAATGCATCCATGTAAAAGGTTGATACAAAATAATCACAACCCCATCTGAGAATTATAAAAAATACAGTTCATTATAAAAAAGATAAAGAACGCAATAAAACCGGTGCACAACTGCACGCTACATGAATGGTCTAATAAAAGTCGCGTGCACACAAGCTGATGATGCGTGGCGTAGCGGCGGATTAAACAGTCAAACTGGAAATACCACGGCTTTGCATCCATGCCTCCATGGCTAGACATCAACGTACTGTCAGCGCTAACATTCAGAGAAGCCCTAGCACGAATGTGCGGTGTAAATGTAAAGTCACATAGTGCAAGACAGTGAGAGGGACGGATCATTACAGTATCGAAAATAACAATAGTCCTCCTGGAGCGGCGGCCAATCTTAGCGGAGCAGATTAGCCATCGGCGCTGCAGTTCCTTTAGTATGATGGTTCTATTTCTTTACTCTCTTGAGCCCAATGGAATCAATCTGACAAGATCGGAAAGAGGTTAGGCACAGAAACACCGGCTTAACGTGCTTTTTGAGGCACGGGGATATCATACCGCCAACTTCCAAACTCCGGAGCAGTTAAAACTACATCATTTGTTTCTGTATAAAATCGAATTTTGGAATCTTATGGATTGTTTCCAATTTTAAAATTTTTATACCACGTTTAAACGCTCACTCGGGCTAGTACCTCGGATTTGCCAGGATCGGGGATATTAAACAAGCCGGCCGGCTCCGCTCAATGCGCGTCAAATACATAGCAGATGCGTGAATAGCACATGAATAGACATCAAGCTTGACCAAAAAGTTATTTTGCGTGCGGAAATGTTTCTCTGCCAGTACCTGCTCTAGTCACGTTTGCAACGGGCTTATTATTTTAGCCTGGGCGTTCATTTCAGGTTCTGTAATTAATACTGATACTGAATTCTATGAAATTATGAATTTCATGGAAGTCAGTTTCCGTACTGTATTTGACAATTTTACTGGTTATGTTCTACTGGAAAGGTTACATTTGCCTGGTTAAATGTAAACATATTCAATTAGAAATTAATTTGTAGGTTGCTAGACCAAAGCATTGCTACTTCAGGAAGATGAAACCTTATTTGATAAACTGCTGATGACTTTAAGAGGGCTATCACAATTTTTCTTGTATTTGAGTGTCGCGGTTCCAATAAACCCATTCAAATTCTTCTATGGTCGATTCACACCGCGGTCCGAAACAGCCTATTCCTAAGAGCTCTTCGTTGTTTCACACCGCGGTCCGAACCACTCGTGGTGCGAAACAACGAAACACCCGTTTTAAGAGTTTAACACTCTAATAAAAGAACAAGTGATATTTGTTTAGAACACTCCCAAGAAAAATAATCAAACTTTATCAGCATATTTTTTTTAATTTTGATTGGTAGACTCTTAAAACATTCAAATACAGGAAAAAATGTGAAAGCTCTCTTAGGTTTAATATAATTAGCTCGGAAAATGTAGCAATATTCACCAACGCCTCACTAGATATCAAATGTTGAACTATTAATACCACCATTCCTAAACATCGAAATTAACTGTATAAACACGAATCAAATTACTATTACTAGGAAGGCAACCTAGAAATATAATACAGCTACATCCCACATTATAAAAATACTAAATACATACAGTACCTACTATGAAATTTTAAATGTTTCTAACTACTTCCATGATAGTTACTCAGTTTTAATAAACATCATAGAAAGTGGAAAACGTCAACATCTTAATTTCTGCAAAACATCAGATAAATTAATCAGCAAGAAAACAGACGTTTCTAAGTATAGAAATTAATTAGGTAGAGACGAATCGGATTACTAAGATCTTCTAGTAAAAACAATCTAAATATATATAACTCAAAGGTGACTGACTGACTGACATAGTGATTTATCAACGCACAGCCCAAACCACTGGACGGATCGGGCTGAAATTTGTCATGCAGATAGGTGTTAAGACGTAGGCATCCGCTAAGAAAGGATTTTGATCAATTCTACCCCCAAGGGGATAAAATAGGGGATGAAAGTTTGTATGAAACTTTGTCAATTTTAAACCGATCGGGTTGAGACTTTGCATGCATAAAGCTGCTATGACGTAGGCATCCGTAAAAAAATTATTTTGATAAATTCCACCCCTAAGGGGATAAAATAGGGGATGAAAGTTTGTATGAAACTTTGTCAATTTTAAGCCCATCGGGCTGAGACCTTGCTTGCATAAAGTTACTATAACGTAGGCATCTTTTAAGAAAGGATTTAGATAAATTCCACCCTTAAGGGGATAAAATAAGGGATTTTGTCAATTTTAAACCGATCGAGCTGAGACTTTGCATGCATAAAACTACTGTGACGTAGGCATCCCTTAAGAAAGGATTTTGATAAATTCCACCCCTAAGGGTATAAAATAAGGGATTAAAGTTTGTAAAATAAAAATCTTTTGAGATTGGGACTGATTGAACTGTAATTAAAGATAGGAAAAAGTAAACCCGCAAAAACTGTACCTAATTAATAATAATACTTCTTAACGCGAGCGAAGCCGCGGGCAAAAGCTAGGCTTAAATAAAACAATAGACTACTAAGTACTTCCCACACTTTCTAGGAAAAGTATTCGTAGGAATAGTGAATTTAAAAAAATATATAAAAAGCTTTATTGTTCAAAAGAGCATTACACAGGTTGAAATATCACTAGCCTCCACACTAGGATTCCCTGTGTCGTGGAGACTGTCTTCTTCGTCTTACAAAATAAATAAAAATAAACTGGAGGTAAGCCGTACTATACAAAGCAATATCCAAGTGAGATTTCTAAGTGATAGTGAATAAACGGGCCATGAAATTAAAAATGTTCGATAGTTGGTTGTAACCGCATCCGGTGCGACAGACAGAAGGCAAATAGGAACTATTTGTTCCAAAGCGAAACAGGTAGGGCACACGCACGACCGCGAAATTCTCGTACCAACTAGACGAACGAGAATACACGGAAATCCAATTTTGGATTTTAGACTTGATGTTAGTAGGAAGGCCTCGTTTGTATCTGACATTAAAGAAATCAGAGTCGATTATTGGCGCCCAACTGGGACAGGTGAGGAATCTATGTTGAACACAATATTCATTATATTGTTAGAAAGAAATGAGGGTTTACGTAATATTATGAAGAAATGAGGGTGTATGCAGAACATGTTACTTCTATGGAAACGTGTAACATACAACTGCCACTGGTCGCGAGAGATTCTTGTTGGGAATATCGCTCATAGGGCTGTAAGATTTATACTTTCCTATTTTGTGCACTTACTCGCTACTTTTATAAACAATTACGTGATGATTGAGTTCGTTATGATGTATGGCGGTTGAAGTTAGTTTCAGTGGTTGATATTTTGTTCCAAGTTAGAATAAACGTCTGCATCGTATCTGTTCATAATTTTGTGCCTCGTTGACGTATTTTAAACATGTTTCTGTTTGCTAAAACATTATAAGACAAATCTTATGTCAATGGTTCAATAAAGTTGTTTTTATCTTTTTTCAGTTTAATTCTTTTTGTATTGTAAGGTTTAACTTTTTACAGCTATTTTTTATTTTCATTGACATCGTTGTTTTCAGTCTCTAGATATGATAAGAGCATAAAAATCTCGACGAGAAGCTAATCTCTTGGCTTTTTTAGATTATCTTCAAATAGTTACGAAAGATCCGCCTGCCTACGCAATAAAAATAGCTTTCTTATAATAATATTATTATCAGAAGTAAGCAATAAGAACCTCATTTCTTGGTTATGATTGTGTTTTCTCAGCGGGATTATGAAACGATATCCTTTTACCGTTAACGCGGAAAACTCATTAGCTCATTGACTTGGTGCGGTCAGTTCCGCTTACAATATGGGAGCAATCAAATGTAGTTCTCTAGGGTATTGGTTTTGTTTCCTGGGACCAGTGGTGGCAATCGCGACAGTTGTGCATCAGGTCCTGGGTTCGTTTTCGAGACGGCCCAATTGTTATTGGGTATTTGCTTTGCCTAACTCGTCGGTGATATCTGGTGTGATGTTATGTCTATATGGAAATAAACTTAATTATTCCTCAGTTTTAACTAATTGAAATAAAAAGCATATTTTGCTTAAATGGCTACATAAATTGTAAGTCACTAGACCAAACTACTATTACAAAGTTCAGAAGAATAGAAAAACAATACTACAGAAAGAAACTCACAGAAATCTCAACTGCACGTTATGAATAATACACAACCCTACAGCCGCGTTTACCTCACTCACGTACAACAAAAACAGTGAACGAAATCAAAAAGAAGGTTAAAAATTGTCCGACTCAATTGTATGTAGTGGGTGTCAGGTCACAGGCACGCGAGCCGAGTCCCGGAGTCTCTGCGGAGTTGCGAGTCCCGGGTCCCGGGTCCCGCGGTCACGTATAAATTACTCTGAGGGGAATGGCTCCTCTTTGTTGTCCCGGCAAACTTACTTTCTTCTAAGGTTTAAATCCTGACTTGAATTACGGGGGTCACAGTTTAAAGAACTCTTTAGTGCGCATCCGTTAACGCCATTAGGGTAAATCTGTGGAGAAAGTCAATAAAACTTTAGGGAATTAACTTTAGTTTGCATAATTTATATTGAGCGTTTATTAAGAGCTTTGTTAAAGGTAAAGACTGGTGATGAAAACTTTGTTTCAGTCTCGTGGTACGGAAATAATTCGTCCTCTTCTTGACACCTTCTCGTTTCTTGACTTGACTTCCTGAAATAAAAAATAGTAAATTTAAAAAAAAAACGATCGAATTCCTAACGTTGAAATCCGAAAACGCACTAAAGTTTATGATATTGGAAATCACGTTACGAAACTCCAATGAAGTTGGGCAGGACACCTAGCAAGGCGCAGTGACAGGTAGGCGAAGGCTGTCACCAAATGGCGTCCAAGAACTAGCAAAAGAAGTGTGGGTCGTCCGGCGGCGAGATGGGCAGATGATATAGTGCCGTCTATGGTCCCCCAATAATTATAGTCCCTAGGGGGAAAAACTTGGAACAGGCTGGCACTGGACCGTGGAGATTGACACAAATAAATAGAGGCCCGTACCCAGCAGTGGGTGAGTTCGGGCTGTAGATGATGATAATGAAATAAAAAAATAAACATATATAAAAACCAAAAACAAAATAATACGAAGTGAAAGAAATTGAATAAGGTGTACAGTCACGTCTAATAATAGATATGCATACACTTTCCTTAATATTATAGCTATTTTCACGAGAAATAAAGATTGTAACTAGGAGATTGGATATTTTTCATAAAATATGAGTTCCAGAATACTATGTACGTACATTAAATTTTAATCAGTACATTAGGAGAAACACAATTTAAAAAAATCTTGAGTGTTTACATATTATTAGACGTGACTGTACATTGTAGGGAGCATCTGATTTATATCGCAAACGATTGGTGAAATCAATGGCGTTCAACAAACTCATATCCCATACCAAACACTGTCTGGGGAGCTCGAAAAAACATTAGCGTTGTAATTTGACACTAATTAACCATGGCCGTTATGAAAGCGATACATCAACAGTGTTGCCTCACCGCGCCTACCCACCTATTACCTACCATCATAACTTGAGCTGGAACGCCCCCTCCCTGAAATGAGGGTAGATTGTGGGTCGGTCAGGGGTCTCGTGGAGGTGGTTGTGTGTCGTAGCGCATTCATCAGAGTAGTTAATTTGCGAGCAGATGAGTCACGACATCATCGCTCATCTTGTGTACCTATGATACACTCATACGTCGGGAACATTTGGCGCGATTTTGTGCGACGATGACTTAGTGGCTTTTCCGTCTGGCGGGGTGTGCATGGTCGTGTGACATTGTAATGAATATTGGCTACGGCCACGTGGGCACATTCAGCTGGTTATAAAAACGTTTTACAGTATTACTCGCCCGAACATAAGGTTACCAATGATATTATGAGAAGAATTATTGAGGGTAACGGATAAGTATAAATGGTGTAAAACACCTCTTAACGAAACCGAAAGGCACTGGTTCTCCCCGTCATTGCGATATTTTTTTTGTTCTACACCATACCTTCTAATTACGGAGATATGGGCGTCAAAGTTACAACTTTTTGACAAGTTTTTTTGCAAGATTTTGACTTTTAGCACCTCCACGACGCCCGGACTATTCAATCCATCCATCAGCACAATGTTTTAAGAGCGTTACATTGAGTCCTACCACAAAACATAATTTATAACCTCAAAAAAAGTCGTTTCTCAGCAATAATTTTTGCGTAAAGTTACTTCGTTTGATGTACAGAATGCTTGGTTAACGGCTTTGTGATGAGGTGGTTTACACCCTGTATATGTTGAGACTTAAGGATTACGAACGCTAGACCGTGCCGAACCGACTTAAGGATTACAAGAGCGAATGTCTTGCGTGTTTCAAGCTTTATAGTAGTGACCAGAGAGCTTCGATAAATGACAATAGATTTCAAAGCGTTTCATGTATATTTACAGACTGTCAAAATAGATGACATAAGTTACCGAAAGATCTTAGGGCGTAGGGAAAACTGTTGAGTATGTACTAGTACCTTCTCGTCTAAAACAACACCAACCTTGCTGACACAATGCAATTCCAAAACGCATTTCACCAACACCACACCATTATGGTTTCACCTTATGAAGTACCACCAAAGGTTCAGTTAACATTGGCTGACCACTGTTTGATAGCAAGTAACGTGAAGCTTCTATGCTACATTAGTTTCGAAACGCGCAATGGTGGTCACTAGTGGCCAAATTGTCGATACAACCAGCATTTCCACAATAGAAATTACTAACAGACGACTGATCATGTAAATTGGCCATGTTGACCAATTTACGATGGTTTTTAATTGATGTACTCATTAAAATGACTTGGTTGACTAGGCTAGAATTGAAATGAGTCATTGTTAATGATAGTCAGTGTTTGATAAAATTATTACGTTTAAGTCCACAACACCACGCCTGCAATGTGATTTAGAGAGATCGAAAAAACTGCAGATTTTTCAATTTGTATTCACTTCAAATTAGTTGACGTTGCTTGTTTTTGATTCGCTGAAACAATGTGTCTTCCGATTCTCTAGCAAACGGCATTAAAATGTAAAAACTGCCAGAATTGACTCACGTAGTCTTAAAACATTATCGACGTTATCATGAAATAGTCCATTTGATTGCCAATCATAATGCAAGACCATGATATCTGTTGACGCTCCACAGCCGACTTTTCATAAGCGCAGTTTACTTAGGTTCATGAAAAGCTACAGAACTTTACAAAACATGGACTACATTTAGCAAGCAGTGCCTTATAATAATAGAGTCATATTTAAGTCTTAACTAAGTTCTTAGATCTTATCTTTTCAAGCTGTTTCAACTAAAAAGAGTTGCGGCCGTGGGTCAGCCGTATTACATAACCTAATGTTATTTGCATTGTCCATATGAAAAATTCAAAAGAATTAAGCAGCTGCGTCGGCTAGCATCGTAAACATTTCATAGTGTTTTTACGACAGTACCCAGCGGGCCTCGGTCTTGTAAACGGACATGCCTTTAGTTCGTGTACGAAACAACATTTGTCTACATTTGTTTGTTGCTTTGGAACATGTATTTTTGTATGAAACAATAGTTTCGTGACAAGAGTCGTGTAAGTTTTGTAATTTGTGGGGTAATAACTACGATTAGGATTTGGTGATGTCATTAGCGGGTAGCGGTACGCGTATAGGTGGCGATATTAGAAACTAATAAGGTTCTTATTCATTTTAACTCAAATAAATTGAAGTCTTTCAAAATCGTGCCTTGAAATAATGTTTCTTTTAATAATTGCTCAATTGATTTTTGTCCTATAGTTATTTTCTGATTATTGTATTATTAATGAATTTGACATGATTCATGGTGATTTTGACATTATTTTCATGATTTTGACATTTTTGTTCTTATAATTACCAAACTTTTCAAACGTAATTATGTTAGTACTAACAATACTGTTTAAGATGTGTATATCAACTAACAAATTGGATTTTACGATCTGTTCAGTAAATGATTTGATTTTGATTTTTAAGTCAAAGTGAATCTTCTTTTTTCTTCTAGACTTCTCCAATTTCTGAAGGTTAGCTAGCCATCAACTCCACATATTCATTTTGCCCTTTCGGGAATGTTTCTTGACCAATACATTTTAGTCCATCACGTTTCCTTTTCCTTTAGATTTAATAATTTGCCAAACAATCATTTACAGGAATTTCAATTTCAAATCGGCACACAATTCTTTAAAAATTCTAAATAGATTTCGATGGAATTCTTATTCGTGAGACTGTTTATAAAATATGAGGTATAAATTATCGTGCTGCGATGGGGATGAGATACAATGGGGTGAACAAAAAGACTCCCGTCCCGATTCCGTCCACGCGAGTGGAGACGCGGGCAAAACCTGGAAGCGGAATATAGTTGAAATAACTCGGCATTGTTTTATTTTCGTGCAAGATTTAAAAAGTTTTGTTTTTTGTTTAGTTACTCATTCGTACGGGATTTTGAATAGTAACATCCGCGAGTTTGTTTTTCTGAAATGAAATGAATAGAATTTGTTTTTTTTTTTATGCGGAGAGCTACCAGTTTGTCTGATCATATTACGCGGCTCTCAGACTATGCTATAATATAATAGTATATAGCTCATAGCACAACAATATCGCTCACCATACATTTGTTACGGACACGTTCACACTGTACTATACTATTTATATTATTGGCTTACTATATGCTATAAAGTGGTGTGATACGCTGAGTACAGCAAGCGAATGTATTCCCCACTTATTTGAACTCTTTCTAAGCTTGATAAATGATTGCGATAACATAGCGTAATGTCGCCATGCTATGTAGTATAGCATTAGGTCCTGCTTTGCTATACTATAAAGCAGAATAGCATAGCGTAGTCTAAAACTAGCTTGAAGTATATAGTTTTCAAGATAAGTTTAGTTAGCTTTTCATAAATATCCAGAGATAACTTTAGATAGAAAATATTGTTTTATTATTCTGAATAATTTAGTAAATTATAATATTGTTAACGTAATTTTCCTCTTTTCTCTCGTGTAAGCTTATTAAATGAAAATCAAAACCCTAATTTGTATCTGTCACCGTAAAATTGTCAAATACGTTATATTGTAATATCTCTAGCGATATTGTAAAATCTCGAAATATTGTCAAATGAACATACTGCTTACAACAAAACGCATTATTTTTCGTGAAATGCATGCGATGGTAGTCAACTCAGCGGTGTGGAAGGAAGAAGGGGTCCCCCTTGCCCAGTGGTACAACTCTCATGAAAAGATATTGTACCATTCCTGAGAAATACCAATTAATATAACCTAACCTTAAAACACTTTATATTCCCCTAAAAAGTGTAGTCGACGGCCCCTATTTCCGAGTGCAGGGTTTAAAGGAACCTAACTAACCTAACGGGGGGGTGCCCCAAGTCCCGATTATGGGGGCAGAGATACTTCCATATGTTCAGTTGACAATAATTCGAGAGTTTACAATATCGCTAGAGAGAAACACGTTATGTGTTTTGACGACCCGATTGGCGTAGTGGTAGTGACGCTGCCTTACGTTGTTAGGGTCCTGGGTTCGAATCCCGGTAGGAGCAAATGTTTGTGTGATGAGCACGGACATTTGTTTCCGAGTCATGGATGTTTATATGTATAATAAGTATGTATTTACAAACAAAAAAGTATATATGTAGTATATCAACTATCTAGTGTCCACGACACAAGCTTTGCTTAGTGTGGCACTAGGTGGCGCTGTGTGTTAATGTCCAGCGATATTTATTTATATTTATATTGCAATATAACATGTTTGACAATTTTACGGTGACATATCTATTAAAATACGATCTTTTAATTTTGCCTCATTTTGCAAATGATACTCGCAAAATGACAGACTTAATTAACTTAATGATGTATAAACATTAACTTGATCGCTTTTGTTAATGTACTGGATCGATATGCAAAGTTAACAAATAGCGGTGCCTACACAGTGTTTATTAAATACAAACAATGAGCTTGTAACTTGTAAACACGAAGAGCGAGCCCTTGCGGCGATTTGAAATAAGGGTGCGACCTCATATGGTTCACAACTAATGGCGGTGACCTGAGAAATTAGCTTACGATAGGTGACATACTTCTGAGCTGGGGTGATGGTGCAGAACGTACTTCTGCCAGAATCTGAAGTGACGGGGAGGAACACCTATAACTGGTCTTACGACCATTTTGAATAACCTACCAACAGGTATCAGTAGGCTGCTATTTGAAATTTTGCTCACCGACTGATAGAAACAAAAGTCGCAGAAAAACATTTTTATAAGAACACCGATAGCTACGAGATTAGGTACCTCGTTAACTGACAGTAATAATACGTATCCGTATGTAATGGAGTAAGTATTAGTGAACAAGCCTTTAGTCAGTAGGAGTCTGACAGACCCCTCCACCGGCCTAAAGACGAAGGAAATTCATTGGTGTTTTCCACCCGTAAAAAGAGATGAATGGTGTAGAACCGGTCTTCACGAAGCCGTAACGCACTTATTATCCTCGTCATTGCGATATTTTTTTTGTTCTACACCATACCTGGGAACCTTCTAGTTACTAGATACTAGATATTGGGGGTCCAACTTCTTGACAACTTTTTTTCCAAGTACAGGTTTTATTGTAAGATTTTTACTTTAAATAACTCTACTACTCCCGTACTATTTCATCCATCCATCAGCACACTGTTTAAAGTACGTTACATTGACTTTAACCACAAAATATGTTTTTTAACCCCCCAAAAAAAAGTCGTTTCCCTGCAATAATTTTTGCTTATAGTTATTTGGTTTGATGTGCAGAACGCTTGGTTGACGGCGTCGTGAGGAGGTGGTTTACACCATGTATGCTTCAATAATATTTGTTCAGTCGAATATTAGTTATGCAAAAGAAAAAAACCTTTAGAGATCGCTATAGTTTTAAACCGCTATAAGTGAGACCAAAACGTATAAAGAGCACCACCGACAGAGGTTGTAACGAAGGTCTTTCTCATTAAAACAACTGTTAATTTTGTAATAACTTGCAAGGCTCATAATTACTGTGTACTGCAGTGTCATAGTCTTATTCGTACATATTCGTAACAAAGACTCCAAACGTTGATTTCAGCGTCGATTTGATCATGGATTCTTTCTCAAAATTAAGTCATGATGCACACTAACTCACGCCGTTTTCCTATAGGTAGGCAGCAGTAGCGAAGGGTATTTTTTTGTAACAGGTATTCCGGTCCGGTGCATATTTTTAATAATGTGGAAAAAAACCATACATTGAACCATTTGTAGTTTAGTAATGTTTGGGCAATCCCGTCCTAACCGAATTAGCTTCATTGTTTTACTTTTAGCAATACTAGACTTCAGTACAGTGGTTGTTGCGAAGGGAAGCCGGTGAGTTCCGAGTTTTATTAACCCCTCGCCACTGGTAGGCAGAAATCAAAGAGCCCTGCTAGGATCCTTTTTTTTTTGGATCGGAAATCATCAAATAACTTCTCCCACTCTGGGCGGAGCGGGAGGGAGGGAGTGTCAGACTTTTACTGACTAAAACGCATCCATGTTCCTTCCTCGTCCTTTACGTTCCGGGGCCACGGTATCTGTTTCGAACAGTCCCGCAACCCCGGAGTCAGACCTGCTACGATCGTGACGTACTCTTTTTTCCTAGTCCACATTCATACATCACACATCGCATCGGTTGCGAGTACTACGCATTTGCAATCTGAAGAACCTTCCCAATAAAGTCAGTGTATGTGCAAATTGACATAAAATGAACATTGCTGGGTTTATAAGCGCTTATTATCCTCCTTGCCTACTAAAAATCCACCAGCAGTATTACTGACCATTCTTTTCAAAGAGTTAGGTACACGTACATGTACAAACGATACGTCCCTTAATACTTGTACAGCCAATTCAAAGGGAACCAACCAGAAGTTATTTTAGAAAGCGCTACAAGTCACCGGGAGTTGTCCGAACTCAGTCGTATCGGCCGCAGCTGTGCACTGGGCCTAAGATCAATTGGGCCACAGCCTAACATATATTTAATGCCGAGTTACAGTCGAGAGTGACGTAACCTCGAATATTATGCTAAGTGTACACGAAACGTAAGCGTATGATTGTTTTAGTGAAGTTACGGTTTGAACACTCTGTGGCTGCCAGCGATAAATATAGAGGTTTGAGTTTAATTTTAGTGAGTTATTTGCTGTATGCTAACATGACGTAGTTTGAAAGGTTGTTGTCGTTACTTCATGGAATGTAAAGGGTATGTCACCGTAAAATTGTCAAACACGTTATATTACAATATAACGTGTTTTTTCTCGCGATATTGTAATGTCTCGAATTATTGTCAACTGAACATACGGAAGTATCTCTGCCCCCATAATCGGGACTTGGAGCACCCCCCCGTTAGGTTAGTTAGGTTCCTTTAAACCCTGCACTCAGAAATAGGGGCCCCGCGAAGCGGGGCTCCGTCGACTACGCTTTTTAGGGGGAATATAAAGTGTTTTAAGGTTATGTTATATTAATCGGTATTTCTCAGGAATGGTGCATTATCTTTTCATGAGAGTTGTGCCACTTGGCAAGGGGGACCCCTCCTTCCCTCCACACCGCGTAAGTTGACTACCATCGCATGCATTTCACGAAAAATAATGCGTTTTGTTGTAAGCAGTATGTTCATTTGACAATAATTCAACTTTACAATATCGCTAGAGATATTACAATATAACGTATTTGACAATTTTACGGTGACAGGTACTTACGATCTGCCCATACTGTTTTGTTTATGTGCATGTTCCAAGTACTGCATAATAAATTATCAAAATATATATATTTTTTTAATTACTCAGAAAGCATTTGGCTTTCCTCTGCATATGAAAAGGGAAGAAACAAAAAGTATTCCATGCCTCTCCAAGAATGAGATATGCAAATTTTTTAACACCTTTCGTCCAGTAGTTATAAAAATAAATATCATCTACTTTTTATGCTTTAGTTACGAGTATGTTATGCAGCATTTGATTTTTTTTTTATTTTTTTATTAAAACTTTATAGCAACTAAAAATAAATCGGTACACATTTTGTATCCCTTATTTCACGGTCTATTTTTCACGGTTAGTTTATAAGGCCGAGTATTGAACTCCGCTTGGAGTCCTCATTAATTTTCACTAGTATGTCCCGCGGCACGGCCTTCGTGCGGCCCTAACATAAATTCCGAGATAACTTGAACAAACAAGTGGAAGTCCAAATAAGTAGAGCCCTTTAGAATGCGCCCCAAGTGACGAACTCGTTTGTGAACTCAAATAAATAATTAAATTCTCTTTTCGTGTAGTGGAAAAAATTCAGGGATATTGTTTTTTGGGGAAAAATGCTGGAAATGTATGTGTATGTGTTTTGTAGGTTTAGAAATAATAATTTTATCCGCTTTATGTTTTATAACAATATCTCAAAATGTTGCCAAATAGTTAACAATATAAACTATTCAATGACACAATCATGAAGTTCCAATGCACGAAGTCAGTTGGGGAGCACAAGTGTTGGACCGAAACACTATTTACGTAAATAAACTCGTTCCGAAGGCGGTCTACGTCGTCGAGCTTCGTTTAAACTTTTAATCGCTTTGGAGCCGTGATAAACAAATTTTAATTAAGTTTTAATATCACCACGTAATTGCCGAGTCGAACGGATATCACAATTATTTACGTTTATGAATATTTTAGTTGAGTTGTTATTTAATGTTTGAGATTTTGAATAACAATTTGTCTAAGTTGATTTGCTCTAGATTACAGCGAGACGAGTCGGCTGTATGTTGAATAAATATATAGCAACTTTGTTTACACAAAAAACTGGATTGAAAACCAAAGTTGTTTAAAAGAGTTGCATTATTTTTTTACTTCGACATCTATACAGGTAATAATCTAAGAAAGGAAATGATGGTCAGCTCAACAGATTTTGGAGGTACTGAACCTTTCCTATCTAAAAACTGGAAAAGAATTTAGTGAGTATCTCATGTCCTTTATTTACTAAAGTGTGAGTAAATCATATTATTGTGACTGGTTCGAAATAATTACCTCCACTCAGTTTGAGTATAGCACTGTTCATTATTTTAAATGAGTCTATGGCATTGTTTATGTTTTTTTTTTGAAGTGCGTAAAAAAACAAAAACGTTTGTAAATTAGTGTTCGCAAGGATTTAGTAACGAAACAGGCGGAAAGCCACAAAAATTACCGGGATTTTTGTAATTTTTGTACTTTCTCCCCTCCATTTGTCCCTTGGCATATTTTTTATTTATCAACTTAGGTGCTTTCTTTGTTTCCGCCGAGCTTATTGTTAATTTCATTGTGTAACGGTCTCACTGAAGAAGTTTCCACGCTTAACATTGGCTTCCGTGCGAAATTGTTTATGGCTCGTAAAAATTGTGCTTTGTTATTTCATTTGCGTTGTTTCGGTGAACAATTTATTTGATAACCTTTTTTTATTTTTTAAATTTCGTGTGGAACTGTTTGTAATCAAGTTTTTAGTTTAGATTGTGTTATGATTTATGTGTGGTGTTTCTATGCATAGAATTAGTTTTTGCCACTATGTACAGTCAGCAAAACAGTTAGGTATGCAGGCTAGCAATCTTCTTACGACTATTATAAATGTTAAAGTCTGTAAAGATCGATTTTTGTTATATTTTCACGCAGAAACTACTGAAAGGATTTGGATCAAATTGCAAACAGATTGATTATAACCCTTTTCCATTTATAATAGTAGTAAGAAGATTGCTAGCCTGTAAACCTAACTGTTTTGCTGACTGTACAATATTCCAATAAGTATGTTCTAGTTCTGTTGACGCTGCTATCTATTGAATTGTTTGCAAAGATCTCTAGATAGCAGAACTAAATAAGTACTAGCTACAGTAAAACCTCTTTTTGTTCACTTGACAAGTGAAATCGAGATAATGCCACCATTTTTCATCTCGGTAGGAGTGTGGACGATGCGACGTTATTCTGAACGAATTGTACCTCGGGGTATGAATTTAATCTCAGAATTCAGCGTGTCAGATTCAGAAGAAACGTCTCTTCGGCGATATTTTGAGTTTTATACGAACATCTTATATAGCGTCTTGTTTTCGTATGAACATTTATTGAAGCAATAAAGAATATGAAGGTTTTATTGTTGTTTGTTTAGCTTGTTAGGAGATTTTCTTCTTGTTTAACTTTTTTAAGACATACCTACTTGTGATAAGGGTGCATTTGTGATAGCAGATTGTTAGATGTTTACTTATCAAAAGCATTATGACTTAAAATCTGTGTTGCATTTTCTTTGAATTACGATTTCGCCAATGGCACACATTACATGATCAAAATGTCGATTAGAGCAGCTGTATTAGCAAAGTTTTTTTTTTAATTTTCTCTATAAATATGGTCTCTTTATAGTCATAGCTAGCTGGACACACAGGGAACCCAAAATCATGATAGGCCAAAATTATAAACATTTGGTCATAATTCTACATCTCTCGTTAGATAATTCAAAATGTATTAACTTGACTACTTGATTGAAATTATATGTTTATTTTTCATTTTTAATTTGTAAACAACACAAGATTTTTTAATTTCCTGATCATATTCAAATCCAGTTCAGAAACATCCCTCCATCCCATAGGACTAAGCTACCCTGCCCTCCCTCGCCTTGCTTACACAAGTCAAGTAAAATAACAGCAAAAATATTAAAAATAGCGCAGCGAGATTCTGATGCAATAAATCATAAGTGCATTATAAGGCAACGTCTCCGACGCTTCGTTAAGAAAAACAAACCTGCCTGTTGCTGGGGGCCTACCATCGGTTATGGCAGCATTATTTCGATATTTTTTCAGTGTGGGAAAATTGCTATAAGGGGAGGTGTCATGGTATGCCCCCTGGTCTGAATTAATTTTATATCAACGTGCTAAAGGGGAGTGCTTGTTTTACACTATTACTTAAGTTAAGCTAAGTTAACTTACTAAACAGAAAAAAAACTAGTTTTTCATACCATTTGTTTCTCGAATTTGTTGGTGTTTTAGATTTTCGTTTATTGTTAGTTTGGTTTATTTATCGTTTTAATTTTTAATGTAAAATAAGTGATGCTTTAACGAATGATAATATTGAATAATTTTACATAAACCGTGGCAAAGAACGCCAGTAACTTTTATCGTTACACAGTCACAATTAGAGCCAAAACAGTAACCATAACCGCGGTTGGCAATGATAAGCTGGATTAAAAGTTCATGCCGTGGCAGATAAACCGCACATACTAATGAAAGGTTGCCAAGCCATTACATGAACCAGTACATTACATCAACACCCCAGTTCACAGCTGAAAACATGTAGCCCATGCAGTCATAACGCCATGCCACTTTGTGGTCCGCAACAAAAATTACTCATTATAAAGTAATAATTCACCTTTATCACAAGCCGACAGCAGTTACTGCAGGACATAGGCTTCTCGTATCGCTTTACATCCAACTTGATTCTTGAAATTCGGCTTTGGCGGTCTTCAGTTGCTACCAGCCTCCCTGCCTACCTAACCTGCATTAAGGCGATTACTTGAGCTAAATGCGAGTTTTATAATTACTAAAAGTATTCATGATTCAATGCAGAAAGAATATCATATATTTATTCACACATACATATATTTACACACACATATATTCACATATATATGCTAGCAGTGTTTTGAAAACATAATACAATTAATCAGGCCCGAAAAAAAAAATACGAACTTATCTCTAAAAATATCTTTCAAACAAAAAAAACATACTAATATGCATGCGACCATTCTGATTTCTCGGCAAATAATTCTACAAGCATGATAGTGTTTTAGTTGTTTAATCCAATTAATAGTTTTTTTGAAAATCGATCGAAACCACTCATTTCGCGCTATTTGGCCCGCAGTGACTGACGTAACAAACACTTTGTAGTGCAAGCTGAATAAAACTTTATTCTTACAGCATTTCAAACGAAGTTTGAACCACCACAAATAGAGTTGCTAATTTAGCTCGTCTAATCGCCTTAAAACCATCTGTGTCTATCAGAAACTGTAATTAGCAGGTGCTCACCAAATCACAGACTTTCTTCTGTCAATTCAGTTTCTGCATAACAAAGTCAACGGACCTCAAACTTTTTTTTCGTTAACCCCGCAAAATCAAAAAGTTACAACCAACAGTTACTGTTTCTCCTACATCCACTCGCAGCGTGCGGACAGCTAGATTATAAGTTGCAGTTACACTAATGAATGCGAGCGGGATTACCTCCACGGCATTGGGCCAGTTAGGTACATAAAAGTTGGCTGACATTTTAAATCCTGCGCGACACATTATATCCCACTGCCCGGCCTTTGAACGCTTTTAATATTGATAGCGAAATTAACTGTCACTTTGCTATTTTATGCTGCATGGTGGAGAAGGTGTGTGCTTAATTGGGTATTAAAGATTGGGTGTAAAAATTGGATAGACCTAAATGTTGCTTTACACCTTTATGTATGTTTTATGAATTGGGAAAAAGGATGTTCTGCAATCTCTTTTGTCACTACAATTAAACTATTCACAACGGATTTTAAAAATAGCTGTAAAAAATCAACCCTCACTTAGATTTGAGTGATTAAACAGTCCCGGCTTGGGACATTATTTTCATGCCACGGAACAATGGAAGAGTTTTTCAGATTCTTTGGTGGACCAAAGAATCCGAAGTACAATGAAAAACTCTTCCATACAATGTTCGCTATCTGGAAACAATACAGATAGCGAACATGTGCAATGTCAGAGGACCTCTGCCATTCATCAACTTTCAGTGGTGGTTGACAGATTTTCACACATCTTGCCCCATAGAGAGAAGCCCTAAGTTACTAGGAAAACACAAACTAAATTATGCTAATTATGCTTATTCAAAAAAGTTAAGTTGACCTAATCGACTTATGGCCTTCTTGCTGGCTATTTTCACCCTTACCTCGAAATCCTCAACACTGGCAAAAACACGAACTAAAAAAACAAAAACATTCTCAACGTGACAGCCCTAGTTTACACTAGATACTTCTATGTGTACGCTTACCGTTCCCAACAGATATCGTTATGTCTGTTGGGCCACTAAAAGCTTTTTCCGTCGACATGTTATATTGTACACATGACCTCGCTGTCCTGTTTACTTAAGTCGTTCTATACTGTTGAATATAGTTTAGGAATACTCGTATTTTAAGTACAATAAGTTTTTGAAAAAGTTAGGCTTCCAAGGGAAAGCTTAGGTACTGTTTGACTTGATTTCCATGAATATCATGCAGTGTCCCTATAAAGTGTACGTACATTGTATTTTTTTGCAGTGCATCCATGAGTGTTAAAAACTGCAATCTGAACCTAATACAAGAAATAATGCCAGTTTATAAATAAGGAAGATTTTTTTAACATAAAGCAACCATTTGCGAATAGATCAGAGATATAATAAGAAAGGGATTTCAGAATAAGCTACCGGCAAAGCTATAAAATATTCAGTCAAATTTTGAATCAGATAATAATTTATTCCTAGGCCAAATTATATCTAAAAGAAAACCGCACAAAGTGTCATTAAGTCGTATTTTGTTAAAGATAAATCTGCATAATTGGTCAAATACAGGCAAAAATAATCATTTGTTTACATTTTAACTGTAGAACTGGCTTAATACGTATAATATATGAATTGGCTAAGATTTGCAAATTGCGTACTATTGACGAAAACCTAGATAAACAAACAGGCGTATTTATCTCTGTTAGATCTTTAGCTTAGTTTAACATAGTAAGCAAGGAAACCTGATGGCTAAGTAGACTAACTGAAAGTGGGCCCCAGCCCAAAAGGTTCTTATCAGAAACTTTTCACAGTGCAGTTTTTGCATTCTCAACTTTTCAGAAAGCATATTCTTGGCAAGGATGAGAGGTAGAAAGGACACGGACTTAAAAACGGTTAAAACGAATTCAGTAAGGTCAAATAAGCTATTTGGTTTACCGTGTAACCCAAAAATTACACTGTAAAATGCAATTCAAATTGCTTGTCATTCTGAGCCGAACATTTTTTTAAACCATTATTCGATTTTCGCATTCATCATTCCATCCCACATTATATCATAAGTTCAACTTTTGCAAGTGAATAACCAAAATTCTAATCTTCCACAAACCACAGATCAACGGTATTTTACTGCAGCAAATAAACTTCAAAACATATTAAAAAAAATAAAACGGCCACAATTTTATTATTCTTATCCGAGTTACTTCTCCGTGTCCCCCGTGTCCCCACGCGGCCACATTTCACGCTGTGCCAGCTCTGACCACGCTTCACACACACCTGAGACAATGGCCGCCATCTGGAAGTGACGTAAGCCGAAGCTTCCTTGTGACGTCACCTCGCATTGCATTACCTGAGCTAGTTAGCCGTGGCTAGCTTTAATTAATTTCTTGGTGAGTAATGATTTTGGAGGAATGTTGGTTGTGGTTGTAATAACAACTTAGAGAACAACTCTAACCAGATGAAGATAATAATGCCACATGACAACGATACTTACAGAGAACAATATCTTGTGTGCTATGCAACAACTAAAAAAACCCGACTACTGAAAAATTATGCTGTAATTTTATATAAATCGGGACTTACAAGGTAAAATCGACTCTCCCTATTGTTGAAGTCGATAAAAATGTAGCATAAGTTACCCGGGCTTTGATAACGGATCGCCTTATTCATCAACATTAACGCCATTGAGCCGTAAGACGTCCACTGCTGGACATAGGCCTCCCCCAAAAGGAGGGTTTTGCCATAATCACCACGCTTGGTAGGCAGGTTGGTGATCGCAGTATGGTTGTTACAAAAACAAAAAAGTGAAAAATAACTTCAGAAAAAACGCTTCAGAAGTCGGTGACCTTTTTTTGATTGATTTAGTTTTTTTGTCACCGACTTCTGAAGCGTTTTTTCTGAAGTTATTTTTCACTTTTTTGTTTTCTCTGAAGTCGGTTTTATTTTTTGTAAAAAAGTTTTTATTTTTCACTTTTTAGTGGTTCACATGTACTTACCCCTTCACAGCGTACCGACGTGATTTTGGGTTATGAACTGGTGTAAACAATAGACAGATATGAGATTTCGGCAATCCCAGTACATTTGCTATCATTTATTGAGGAGTTCCGTTGCATATCCGAAGTTCTTCATCAGATCTTCATCAAATTGAATTGGGATCACTTCGAGAAAGTACAATTCCTAAAACTACCCAAACCGCTTCTAGTGTGCCTATAAAATGTGAAGATTTCTCTCTATTTCTCCAGAATCCCATCATCAGCTACTGATTTGATGATTATAAGACCACACAGGAAGCACCAGCTTTCAAATAAAATAAGAACGATCAAAATCGGTTCACCCAGTAGAAAGTACTGAGGTAACAAATATTTTCGAAATCGGGTGTATTTAACACATGTGCGTACCCCCTCAGAGCATACAGGCGTGATGTTACGTCATAATATAGTATAAACAATGAACCTACAAGCGATGGCAGCAATCACTGCAGATTTGCTGTGTATTTTTGAAGAGTTCCGTTGTATATCTCCGAAGATCAGCATCAGGTCTTCAGCAAACTAAAATGGACCAAACGGGAAGCACCAGCTTTCAAACAAAAAAAAAACCATCAAAATCGGTTCACCCAGTCGAGAGTACTGAGGTAACAAACACAAAAAAAAAAAAAAAAATAAAAAAAAATACAGACGAATTGATAACCTCCTCTTTTTGGAAGTCGGTTGAAAAGCACAGAGAACGCTGCTGCCCATTCTCAGGTCCCTTACATACACGGACTGCTAAAATCATAACCTTCCTTTTGGCTTCGCCGTAGTTGGGTAAAAAGAGGGGGGAAATGAGTAAGGTATGCAGTGTACTGTTTGTATATAGCGAAAACTTCGCATCGTTCGATTTCATAAACATCATTATTCAACATTGATGAAGTACCGACAGACATAAAACACACAATGCAGACGTTTTGATTAAGGATCACGACACAGAAAGCCTCCATCCAGAATCACCTGAAACTCCCGTGACCCATGTTTAGCGTATGTTCAATGAGAGCTTAGCGATGTCTAATCAGCACTTGATCGTCGGAGACAACACGATTAGTTCCGATTCCAAGTGACCACTAAGTGAAGCCCTAAGTAGAGAGAACTGTACAGCTAAGCACTTATTATGTCATCTCTTGTATGTCCATCAATACTAACTATGTTTGTTTGAAATTGATTGACACACTAGTCATTGGCATAGGTCATTACCCCCGGGACTTTGTTCTCGTGCATATGTAACAATCTGGAAATTATACCTGCACAAGGCAGCTATACCATAGTGGACGTACAGTCAGCAAAACAGTTAGGTATGCAGGCTAGCAATCTTCTCACGACTATTATAAATGTAAAAGTCCGTAAAGATCGCTTTTTGTTATTCTTTCACGGAGAAACTACTGAAAGGATTTGTATGAAATTGCAAACAGATTGATTATAACTCTTCTCCATTTATAAAAGTAGTAAGAAGATTGCTAGCCTGTAAACCTAACTGTTTTGATGACTGTACATATTTATTATAACGATTGTACATCAATTGTAGGTTTTAGTAAAAAAAACAGTACTTAAAATTACTCATCATCATCTGCCTAGCCTTTCCCAACTATGTTGGGGTCGTCTTCCAGTCTAACCGGATGCAGCTGAATATCAGTTTTACATGGAGCGACTGCCTATCTGACTTAAAATTACTGTCAAACAAAATCTGACCTTTTACGATGTTGTGTAGGTGGATAGATGATTTATCAGAGTCTAGAAGATATAGATTTTAGGTACGGCCGTTTTCTATAACTTACTAACGTATGACTGTTAGTTAAGACTGTTAGTGTTTACGTTTCAAAGCTATCGGTGTTTCTATAAAAAAAGTTGAAAGCTTGAAATATCCGCATCCGTAAGGTGTAAAACACCTCTTAACGAAGTCGAAAGCCTGGGAACTAAAGTTACAAGTTTTTGACAAGTTATTTTTATTGCTCAAACATGTGTATGAAGGGTGTAACCGTGTTATACACCTCTTCACGAAGCCGAAAAGCACTTGTTTTCCCCGACATTGCGATCATTTTTTTGTTGTACACCATACCTGGGAACCTTCTAGTTACGGAGATATTGGGGGTCAAAGTTACAACATTTTGTCAAGTTTTTTTTTTAACACAAGTTTTTATTGTAAGACTTTTATCCTATATACCTCGAACCCCGTACTATTCAATTAATTGATCAACACAATGTTTTGAGTGCGTTACATTGAGTTCTACCACAAAACATGATTAAACCTCAACAAAAAAAGTTGTTTCCCAGCAATAATTTTTGTGTGAAGTTATTTAGTTTGATACACAGAATGCTTGGTTAACGGCTTTGTGATGAGGTGGTTTACACCCTGTACACCTCCACGAACCCCGTATTATCCAATCTATCCATCAGCACAATTTTTTGAGTGCGTTATATTGAGTTATACCCCAAAACGTGATTTTTGACCCCAAAAAAATTTTTTTGCGTAAAGTTACTTACTCGTAGTTTGATGTGCAGAATGCTTGGTTGACGGCTTAGTGATGAGGTGGTTTACACCCTGTATAAGCTAAATGTTGAACAGGCAGAGGTAACCTTCAGTTACCTTTTTTTTTTAAAAAAAAAACCTTCAGTTACCTGTGACTAAGTTATTGAAAATGGCCGATACACACTTTAATAAGGTCTATCTGTCCTCTCAATTAAAAATCGATAGCAGACAAGTTAAAATTTAAAAGTACGGCGATCCAAATACTAAGTTCTATTTTATCTGCATCAAATCCCGTCTACGTGCCTTCGTATAATCATCCGGATAAAAGAGGCGTGCTCACCTTATCCCGACCAAGTTTATCTACGAGCATTTTCATAACACAATCATATTCATTCGTATAGTCTTAAAACTATGTGAACAACAGCTGGCCGAATGGAAAAAGCGCATCCGAAATGCCACCGGAACTGAAATAAGGTTGAAAGCACAATTTCGAATGATTTAACACTTACTATGACATATTGCGCGGATGAATTTATTTGTGCGTGTGTTACCTACGTCAATAAAACATACATTTTTGCATTCATAGCTCAGTTTAATATTGCCAAAACAGAAAACTGACGAATGTCAAACTGTATGTTTTGTAAGAACCATAGAGTTCTTTTACAACATGCAGCACTTCTTCTTTTGGCGCGCTTAAATGACATTAACAGGTTGGTTAACATTTGTAAAATTCAAACACTGTTTTAGGCTTTCACGGTTTAAAACCATAAATAATCACGGAAGATATCCCGTAAGTGACAAAATAAGTTTATTTGTAAAATTGTTCCTAGATAGGGTATTGAAAAAGCAAAATGGCGTCGTTAGTACTTATTAGTGCCATGGATTTTTTGAGACCAAATAGTTGTGCAAATGTGAGGGACTTGTGAAAAAGGTAGTGGGTTTATTTGGGGGTTTTTCTGGGGATAGTTTCGATTAGGCTCCCCCCAGCTATCGTTGTAACTTTTGTGGTTTGAGCCCAAACTGTGTTTTAGTTAGATATTGATAAAGCGGTAACTTTATTGCTGTAACTATTAAACAAACAAAAACAAAATCATATTTCATATTTACTTATTGTAGACCAAATATAATTTATATTGAGATAGATGATTTTAAAATGTACTATTAAATTGGTGGCCATACAGTTTATACATAGTGTACCAGACAAACTATGCGTCACGATGCGTAGTTGAAATCAAGTTAATAATTACTTTAACCACTTTTCCATACTTCATATAGTATCCATTTAGCTATTGTAAGGGTATTTCCAGAGATTCCCTCATGTGTTCTGTTCCCGTGATCGGAACGGATCGCTTACGGGCCGGGGGAAATTGGCGTGTTATGTCTCAATGGGGTCTAACGGGGTCTCACGACGTCAACTGTTGCTCTCATCGATTATATGTATCTTGCTGGTGAGATATTGCAAACGTTCAAGAGCTTTTGAGCGTAATAATAATGCTTTATTTGGTTCTGGTTGCTTTCCTGACTCATACATTTGTTTTTTTTTGTTCTTTGACATGAATAACTGCATTATTTGTCGTTATTTGTATCTGTTTTACCTTAACTGAAATAAAAAGTTTACTGATACTTATTTTATTAGAATATAAAACAAACAAACAAAACTTAGATTTCAGTTTAGTAAAATTAATTACCCTGATTCATTAAACTGATTACCATTACCATTAGGTACAAATTCCTTCAAACAATGATTTGCGTTCATTCTTCACCCTTTGTAAGGTTCTGCATGCTTGTATTTAGGGTTGACAATTATACTTTGATTTATTGATGTTATTTTTTCTTTTTTCTCACTAAAAATAACAGGAATATATTATTATTCTCAAAACAATAACAAATTTAAGGTACAATTAATATTGAACCAGTCTAAGGGGTATCGTATTACTGGGTTGTGGAGGTCAGACAGGCAGTTGCTCCATGTAGAATACTGGTACTCAGCTGCATCCAGTTGGACGGGAAGCCGACCCCAATATACTTGGGGAAAAGCTACGCAGGACAGCATATCACATTATGATTAAGAGATAAAGTTCATATGTTTAGATGTAGGGGTAATCAACGGAAGTATTGACCTTATTCCGAAAATTCTTTCAATAGTGAGAAACTAAAATACCTCCGAGTTTCAAAGGTTATGAATGTTCTTAGGGACAATTTCTTTAATAGAGGGGGAGAAACCGCGTGTAAAAACAATAATAAATGTTGTTTATGATGTTTCTAAAATATATGTAGGTTGGTCGAATATCTTACAAGGGCCAAGATGATAGATTGCACATTAATTGACACTTCAATAAAATACTACAACGGGATCTTGTAACGGCTGGCTTAAAATATTGTTTTTTTTTCGAAGTTAGAACTGCACAATTGCTTAACATTTTTCAATCACGATTACATATTTTATTGTAATAATGGCAAAAAAGGTAACCTTTACTTAGAACTGACAGAAGATGTCAAATGTAATTTATTAAATTCGCCCTATTTATAGTAACCTATCTAAACTCAGGTTTACGTGGCTAAAAGGTGGTTGAACTAAGTTTTGTTTCATTGAGTACCTAACAAACCTTCTTGCTTTAAAGGTTCCTGAAGTTATGTTAAAGATGTTATTCTCAAGTTTAAGTTTTGATATAACCTCGGTAGGTGGTTCTAAAAATTGACTTTCAGAAACGTGGAGTAACTAAATATTGTTTTAAAAAATTCTGCGGCTCTGTTTAATAAAAGGGGTTTGTAGAAAGAAGAAACATCATAGAAAAGGTAATCCCATGTCTGAGCGAGGACATTCTGGAAACTGATATAAATGCTAAGTTTCAAACGTACCCACCGACGAGCAACGGGTTGTAATTTTTTTTTCTTTTTGCCTATGACTTAACAGCTTCTATGGATGGCCTCCAGCTACTCGTTTTTGGCCTGAGAGTCTAAAATAGGAACATATGCAAGTATTGCCCTATCTATCGTTTATTTAGTTTTATGTATGAAAAATATGTTTAAACAACTCTTAACATTTAGCAATTATTAACTCTACGCAGCGTTCATGAATTAACACAAAGTCTGTTCAATTCAATTATCTACTCCGCAATTTCAAAGTCCTGACACCCCTGATCGTTTGTGTGCTTACATTCTTGTCTTATAGTGAGTATTAATTCATTAAATGTTAATGAGTTTGGGCGAGTGGCCCGCTCTCACCCTTGTCAAATTATCGCACAATGGATGAATCCTCATAAAGACATTCCACACTTTTGTTTGTTTGTATGTTTTCCATGGTCATGTTTGTGATTGTTTGTGAAAAGTGATTATTGCGAATGAGATTGTCTTAAAGTGATGGACAATTGTGTCACGCTATTGTGCCATTTTAATCATTTTGTTTTGCTAAGCGCAGTTTTCCATGTAATTATACAAAACAAATATTATGCTACATAACAATTTCTAATGTACATGGTCCTTATATGACTGGGCCAAGATTATGTCTGGACTTTAAAAGAGACTATGACCTCTGAATTACCGGGAATACACCTTTGTTCCAATATTAGTCAAGTACTAAACACTGGCCTTATTTAGTTTAAAAGAAAACTTCAAGTGAAATATTAGTGAAAACTTTTTAGCTAAACAAATCGGTCCAGCCATCTTTGAGTAATCGGGGAACACACATAAAAAATAGGTTCCGACGAATTGAGAACCTCTTCCTTTATGAAGTCGTTTAATAAACATAACTTATACATCAGTGGCTGTAAGGGTTAAGATGATAATTATCTTACTAAGTTTTCCTAATTCTAATATTGAATTCAAGAAGTTCTTACAAGAAGTTGTCTTAAAGCCCAGCTCTTCATGAAACAGTTTATTTTCGGCTAATGCACATTAGTATTGAATGAACACATTACATTTTCAAAAGATCGTTCAACCCATTGTTCGAGAAAACCGATCATGTGCTCAAACCCTTAGTATCGATTCAGATTCGTGGGGGTAACCCTTCAATGAGTTACGCACTACACGGGGGAGTTGAGCCGTGAACGAGAACGACTATGTTATTTACATGTTGGTATGAATGTAATGAAAATATTCGTCGTATCAGCTGTGGGAGCTATTTTTCTTCTCATTTTACGCTGTATAGCAATCTAAATTGAGTCGGCCCAGAACTTAGCGAGTTATTCGTTTAGCGGTGCCACTAGAATCCATCAACTTTTGTGAAGTGCCGGCAACAAGGCATGCAGGATACAATTAGTGGAACAGCACCTTAATTATTTCACTGCTGGCTGGAATCGCATATCCGAAGAAAACCTTACCTTGTTTTTAAATGGTAAAATCTTCATGTCGGATTCGACTAACCGACTAAAACCCCACTGTTCCTATAGACGCGAGCACTCCCGACTGGTATCAGCCCGCCATTCCCGGCGGGCCCCATCACCAAGTGCGGCGTGCCACAGGGACCACATCGCGCCACCTCTTTGGGCCCGGCTGGTCGGACAACCCAGTGGTTGCCCTAAGTACGACTCTCCTTATCGTGGTCAAAGACAGAGGATCCCGACCTGACCTGATAGAGGGTGCCTGAGAAAAAACGATTTTTGCTTTATCAAGTGGATATGACCTTATTCTTAAACCATAGACTAATCTTAAACTAATACAAACGCAAACTTATAACCAACCAGACAAGAAAACTGCCCGATACAAGCCAAAGGTCACTCAAACAAAACTTCTGAATGTCATTTTCAAGAACAACAAAGACATTCCAGCAATAACCCCGAAATACCCAAACATAACACCAGAACAAATACCACATAATTATTTACAATTCAGCGTGAAACATGCGAGCTCTGTAAAGATACGTCCGACATTAACTATTGAAGGTGAAAACACACATTCTGGACTAATGTCCATTGTAAAGGCAACAAACTACCCCCAATCAAACTAACGCCCGACCGCAATTTGTTTGAAGGCGAGAAATATTGTGTTCCTTAGTGTTGGCGGACTTGTGGGGTTACACGTTACACGCTAATGTTGCCCACCTGGAGATAAAGCGAGCTGGCTATTTGTGCATCCGAAATAGAAAGGGAATAGTTAGTGTTCTAGCTACAACTTATGGCAATACAAAATTACGAGAGAGTAAGGTCCATGTTCACCAAAAATATGACTGTCTGATTATCTAAAAACAGCTGTTTAAGACACATTTTTATCGTGATAATGCCGCCAGTTTAAAAAAATGTATTGCTTTGAATTGAGAAAATTAAAAAAAGTATAGTTATAATTAAAACAACAAAGAAAACGTGTTTGTATTGTGTATCAAAGCCTTTCATCGATTTCTCTAACGATCTATTCTGGGTCTATACAACTTATCTTTCAATAATAAATCCTTTGAAACCTGAAAAAGGAAAACATAAGAACGGAAAGATTTAAAAGATGAATTGTCTGATACAATTTTAAAATAACGGTCAGTTCTATGAATAGAGCGACCTTACCTTTAAACTATTTACATAAAACGTGGGCTGTACTTACTAAGTTATTATTCTGGTTACAATTTATTCAATTTCTAGGCCAAGAAAGTTGTTGTTAACCTAGAATGAATAGTTGATATTGTTATACTCCATAGTTTTAACGGGTTCCCTACTTGTTTTCGAAAGTTGATGAGTCGATTTTTATTATATCGAACACGGTGTGTCGATAACTCAGTTGTACGATGTTTTATTCCGTCGATGCGTTATTGGTGCGATGTAACGTTTGTGCGAAAAATCCTGTTACGAAAAACCCTACAACGATTGCTCATTTGTTCGGTAATTTATTAGTTCGAAAGTATGTTGGTTTGAAACGCCTACTGTTGTCCTTGACATTTAATTAATAATCTTATGTTGCATTTTAGAATTTAAGAAAATACATTCCTTTTATTGAAAAAAATGTATAATTCTTGTTTATTATTTACATCAAGTAAATATATTAAAATTATCCTAATCTATATACCTAAATAACTTATATACCTAAATAACTTAAATTAAAATATATACAAAAAAATGTTTTATCTATGTTACCTACTGTAAAATTTTATTCTAAAAATTAAATCCTAAAATAAATTGGCATACCTACAGTACTTAATCCTATTATTTTTTCAGAAAAAAATATTATATTAATAAATAATAAATTATTATATTGTTTTGATTAATAAAAAGGTAAAAAAATAAATTGTTTTATTTACGATTACCTAATGTTTTGTTTATTTCTTGATCTATGCTGATTATGTTCAAGTTTATATTATATCTTTTTTATTATTTTGTTGTTGTATGATTTTTTATTAAAATATAATGACTATTTTAAGTGTTGTGTAGCAAAACGGAAGCAGTACGGAAGCAAAAATATGACGTTTTTGCTTCCGTAGTGGGCGAGGATTAAAAAAAAACTTAGAATGCCCTAAATGCTTTCTTTTCCATGCTGCATATCGAAATAGACGAGTGAGGTATGACAGTTTTGGCTTTTGAGGGTATCAGGCGATTGGCTACAACCGATCACTGATATTGTCTACGTTATCTTTGGCCCATGCCACAGCTAAACGTGGTGAATTTGTTACCTGTCTTCCTCAATTTAGGAAAGTTGACGTGAAGAAATGTATGGTATTTAATGTATTTCCTTAACGTCTATAATGCAACATAAGATTATTAATTAAATGTCAAGGACAACAGTGGGCGTTTCAAACCGACATACTTTCGAACTAATAAATTACCGAACAAATGAGCAATCGTTGTAGGGTTTTTCGTAACAGGATTTTTCGCACAAACGTTACATCGCACCAATAACGCATCGACGGAATAAAACATCGTACAACTGAATTATCGACACACCGTGTTCGATATAATAAAAATCGAATCATCAACTTTCGAAAACAAATAGGGAACCCGTTTTAACAGCATAAACATAGTGTTTTGCATTTCGAAAGTAAGCTTTACTTATTAATTCATTTTGGCGTCAACACATAAACAAATTTTTCCATTTTACGTTCCGTTTTCGTCATTGTGTTGAGCTTACCTACTGATATAAAAAAATAAGCACAGATTACTAGATTGGGTTATAAAAGATCGCCACCACCCCTTTTTCCAAAAATTCTTCACCAAGTCTGACTTATAATTAAAGGATACCTACAGCTATAACGGATAATGAATAAACAGCAATCAAAATATAATCTTTGGCGGCGGGAACTCAGGGTTGCCACTCTCCAAGTCTTGGAAAGTTCAATCGTACTTTAAACGAGTTAATCCCCTTTTATTAAATGTTGATGCTCTCTGCGGCCGAGTCGAGATCTCGTTCCTTTGTAACTAGTTAAAATTCGACTTGGTATTGCTAGCTTTTTGGCAATTGTGGGCGATGAGATTAATGTTAAGTGTACAAAAAATATTGGAACTTATTTTCGTGTTTCATTTTTTTAATAGACCAGGATTTTGTTTTACTGTTATTTGGGAAAAACCTTTAAAAATATTTTTTGCACGAGTCTTTTAATACTACTCTGACATTAGGTAAGTTGGTGCGCTAATAGCAACGCAAAGACATTCAATATTTTGTTTGGTGCTGCAGCTTAAACTATACTGCTGCTTACGGCACTAACGCATTTACAAAAATCTCATACAAACACATTAAATTCAGGTGCGGAACAGGTATATATAAAAATAATCCAATCTTGTAAAAGCAATCTTCCTCTATGCTTTCCTCCTGAAAAAAAAATGTCAGTGAAACTCCACATATGAATTTACACGGGTATGATAACTAGTGTCTAGGCGCACATGCATGTACCCACGTAATCCTGTAAAAGAAAAATTTAATTTATCGGGTCCACAAGCGCTCGTATAGCTTTTAGTATTCCTGTCTATATCATAAGGGAAGCTTGTTTTTTGCGAATGTGGCCGATCGGATTAATTTTCACGAAATCGTTTTACGGATTTCCCCACTTGCTGTTACTCTTTATTTTACCCCACGGTATCATCTCTAGGAAATTGTTTCCATGGATCCTTTTGGGCTTTGAGCAAACAAAAAGCTTGTTGGCTGCCGTGTTTATAGTTATTTGTTTTAGGACCTGATGAAATTGTTTCAAATTGGATTAGTGTACGTTTCTTTTATGAATGTCGCGCTGTTTGATATGGATGATTTTTAGCGTAGGTATAGGTGTGTTTATAGGATATTTTCATCAGCAATTACAAAAATATTTGCTCTTTTCTCCTACAAAAGTGAAATCCCAAAAATTAGTGGTACATCTGTTTTTTGTATGTTGTTTGGAATGATGGGTGAAGCTACTGCATGCGTGGTCCGTTCAACCTGAAGGACCTTCCACCCTGTATGAGAATCATCATATCTTTATGTTTGTAAGTCGAACTGTATGGTGCATATAAAACAAGTGTAGACATTAAAACGCAGGTAAACATTAACCTATCCAAGTTTTGAGTACCTACAATTACGCGCTGGAATGTTTGTCGGTAACGTCGACTACTCAATTTGCTGTTACCGCTTCAAAATTTGGTTTCCATTCTAAAACTTGTAATAGAGCGGTTCATAAATAAATAATTGATCGAGCTACCAAACTTATTCGAGTACTAAACAAATTTTTTTAACTGCGTGGGTATGTTTTGTTCACAAAAGTAAATAGCAAACCGCGTTGTTTACGGTATCACGTATAAATATCAAATATACTGAACAAATGAGAGGGTATTACCTTTTGAGAGATAGCGCCGGCGCCGGCGGCGGGCGAAATCATTTCCGTTGCGTCAATCACGTGTCGCTCCCGTCCTGTCCGTCTACATACGTCTACTAATGAGTTCGCGAGCCAGTCCACATCGCATCTAGATTGAGAACTCGCCGCTTAATTATTTTTTGTCTGGTACTTAGGAGTAGCGTAAATCGATCTAGAATTGCGTGTTGTGGTAAATAAAGTTTGAAATAGTTCTAGCTATATGAAGTTGAGAAAGTTCTTGAGTGTGTACTTAATCTAAGTTTCTTGTAAAACTTTGTTACCTTATCCGAAGACCCAACCTTCTGGGAACTGGTTTTCTCATTATATTACCAAAAATTTAATGTTAAGTAAGTACGACATGACGTCATAAAATCAAAATTACTCAAAACACAAAACTCCTTTAAAGATACACATTGCAGCTGAACGTTACATCACATCACTATATCTTTATTGGGCCAAGTTTTATAGGCATCGAAGGCTGTCGCCACTGACCGCAAGTAGGGGCCCAAGTCGGAAACATTAGGGTGCCATCAGCGTCCATATTTTCCGGCGGGCGCTGAATTTTCACGGAGCAAAGGCCGGTCGGCATCTCGACACGCCTTTGCACTCAGACACTGGCGTCGGATGAAGTGGAATTGTGTACCCTAGTGCCTCTCTTCGCCAATATTTTTACACACTTTTACAGTTTAAGATGTGGATTTTGTCCGGCAAGTTACTTTGGATCTTATGTAGGCGTCTTATGTTACGAGACGTTTAAATCTTAGCGTTTCTTAGTATATTTTTAAACTCGGCTTTGTAAGACTAATATTAGAAAAGAGAAATGTTGGTGTCTAAAAATAACTTATTATGATATGATATACCAATTTGATCCGCAAACCGTGTCATCAATCTAGCAGACCGCGAAATTTACTTACAACATAGACTGGAAAAAAAAACTTTGCTCACGGCTATAAAAAATAAACATCTTATCTCATAAGTTCGGGCAGCTCTCCGTGAAATGACACCTTTGGGTATCTTTGTCGCCCAACAAACGCCGCGTGAAATTGAAACAGTCCGGTCCATACTCCAGAAAATTTCACGACGTCAAATTCCTCCCTTTTGATTCTTTTTAATCCTGTTAAAACTGTGTAACGCTTTGGGAACGAAATGTTCACTTTGTGTATGGGTACCTCTTGTTTTCTACACTAATATTATAAAGAGGAAAACTTTGTTTGTTTGGTTGTAATGAATAAACTCAAAAACTACTGTGCCGATTTCAAAAATTCTTTCACCATTGGAAAGCTACATTCACCCTGAGTAACATAGGCTATATTTTATCCCCGTAGTCCCACGGGAACGGGAACTACGCGGGTGAAACCGCGTGACGTCCGCTAGTTTCTTATATTTTTGTTATAAAGTGCCTACACAAACACATTGTCAAACACCTTTATAAAATTAAACAAATCAAACAAACAATATATTTGATATGCTTGAACTATACTTTTAAATAAATACCGACCTCAACAGTAAATCGTTGGTAAATGTTCCATCAAATCTGCTGTACTTATACAAAAAAGCAGCACGGTATAGAAGCATACTAAATCAACAAGCAGACAGCTTTCTTTCACGGCATGCCTTCAGCTTGCTATACAGCTTAATAAACACTACTTAAACGCTGAACTTAACAAGTAAACTATACCTGCAACTAAAAACAACCATCAAGTAACACTGCACTCTAAACCCGCTCAATAAAGTGCATAAAGCAGCGTCCCACAACACTAAACAAATTACGAGTTCGCATGTAATGAATACGTCTACGATCTATCAGAATTAGAAGACCCTTTCGCTGTCACTCGTATGATCGATGTGCGGAAATGAACACCATCTTTTTCTAAGAGTGTGTGATATAGCCCGGAATTACTTCATCAACACGAACAGACGTGTGTAAAAGTTTTATTGGTATGTTGACAAGTAGTTTTATATGTATTCATTAGGAATGGGTTATGTGTCATTCGTCGGGAGAAAATTATTGAAAGAAATAAGTGTTAGAAAACAGTACCAAATCTTCAGATAATCCTTCTGCTTCTGAGGATAAAGTAACCTGCCATATATCATCGAAATACGGTTGTATAAGACAGTAGTTAATGCCCACAAAGAGCAAACTGTCCCAGATGTGATAAGTGGCAAAAAAAAACCTACAAATGCATCCGCCACCGACGCTCAGAATAATTTATTACGGAAAGGATTTTAAAAACACACATCGCCCGAATCCTCGGATAAAGCTGTTTTAAGAATATGTGGGAATTCTTTCAGGTGATCCTGGGGAACATATATATCATTTCTACAAGCACGGAATAAGAATTCATTTGAATTTATTTTAGCGATGAGAATATTTTATATTGAGGTGAAATTAACATTTACAAATAAATTATGTTCAAATATTCATATTTCTGTTTCAGGAGTTGCTGTTGTTGACCATGTATTTGTAAGAAAGTGGTAACACAGATTTATTTCTTAAAAACTATATATTATACAAGTTAAAAAAGAACATTGTGTAATTGACGCACTTCAATCTCGAGGCTTTTCTACCACCGTTCTGTTGCAGAGACAGTGGCAGTAAATATTATAATAGTAACAAGTTCTATTAAACGAAATAATATAAAAAATACCTAAAATCCATTTTGACCACGGTCATAATATCACAAAGTGATCCTATCGTGATATTAGTAAGGATAAAGAAAACGATATCATCCCGATAAACATTCCAACGAGATCAACAAAATATTGTTTACTCGTCTCTCATCTTTCCACCCGCAGTACAATCGGCCCCATTCAAGTTCCATTGCAATAGCTATTGTATTTGCTGAAGGCTCTACTGCTCATGTCGATTGCCAATCGAACGGTTGGCGAACGCCATTTGCCAGGAATGAAAGGCTGCTTGATTATTTGCTAATCTTGCCCCGACTGTACCATACGGGTTCGCAAATGCTTCGCTAAACTCATGCAAAACCATTTTCATTTAGCTGGGAGGTAGTACTGCTTATATATAATTTAAAAGTGCAGACGACGTCCTATGAGAATACACCGTGACTACTGGCAGAGTAATTGCCGTCCCGTCGTGTAGGATATCTACGTCGGATTAATTAGCTGGCTCCCAGCACGAAACTTTTAATCTTTATAATGTGTGCATACCTGTGCACGTTTGTATGCATGCAACGGAATATACAACGACATTTTTCAATCCACTATTCGAATGGAAAACCGAAACATATCGGATATTTGGTCATCAGACTGCCACCGCGAACGCCATATGTAATCGAATCGGCTATTGAAGCGATCACAGTCTCTGTTTGTATAGAATAACTAAATTATTTGTATTGCTCGACGGTTTGCTGTCATATCGTTTTGTTTAATTTGTAGTTTCAACTAACTTCATGTAATTCATTAGTTTGATTCTTGAAATAGATCGATCGCACTCACATAAAGATTAATGTCTTGTAACTAATTTGTTGTTTCCATTAAATAAAGACATTGTTAATATTATATTTCAGTGAACCACTTGTAATTTGTATAATTGAAATATTATCGAGCCAAAGAATTGTAGCTATTTTGGTGATAGTAAGTATTTACGTAAAGCTGTAAATATAATATTCACCGACATCATTCATTTCCCTGGCTAGATTTACTCGAAGTGGTTTCGCAATACAGCTAATGATTCCCATACGGACAATGAGGAGGGGAGCTGTATCATTGCGAGGGAGGGATATCTGTATCAGTATCAGTTATAGACTGTTACATTGCTTGCTATAGGGCTTGTTTTACACCTTCTTAGCGTGTTGGTGGCAATCAAAATTGATACAGCCAAAAGGAGATGTAAAACGGTGGGCCGAACTGTAACATGTTGAGATTGTTTAAAAAATTAGTCATATTTTTCTATTTCAAAATATGAAAACTCCGAAGGACTGATAAGTCTGAATCTATTAATTCATTCCATTTTCATCTTGTTACATCTAGGCCCAAGAATGTATGTTATCGTTTCCGTCTCGTTTAGAAGGTCCTGTAATGTACAAACAGCAGTACAGCCAAGATAAGGTATCGCGTGTTTGTATGCTTAGGTAGTGAAAGAGGTGACTAGACGATCTAGACGTGTACCGCGAGAACTGGTTCGAGGAGGCACGAAAAAACAGTCCATTGATGAAATTGGAGTAAGCATTTGCCCAGCTGCGGGACAGTACAGGCTATTAAAAGAAGTTAAGTCAATGTTGAAAAACCTAATAATAGGTTCCGTAACTACGTTCAACTTTTATGTTTATCAAGACTTTTAACTAGCTCTCATTCGGTCAAATAGACCCACTGGTAACTAACAAAATTTTGTCCTTGATCATGCAGTCACAGAACTACGGGCAAATAAGGAACTTGGCTGTAAGAATCTTAGAGATAATGCAAATATTGAACACTATCCACAGTGTGTACTGTCTATAATCTGTAGGTACGTACCGGTACGCCTGAACCCTTATACGGTCAAAAACATCAGTCAAAGTGATAAATTCCCAACTACGAGTGGTCTATGAATACTAAAACCCCCAATAAAAGCTACGAACACAAATATATTCAAAGTGGAACAACTCTAAGAAGCATATTCACCTTCACGTGAAGTTTCTAAAAGATCCACTAGTATTTCTTTTCTCACAGTCGAGCAGGAGAGATAAAGTAAGTAATTTATACAAAGGAAGAGCAGTAGTTTGGAAGACGCAACAACTAGCGCCCCCTACATCTCCCCCCGGAGGCTTCTCGCACATAAATCGTGGATACTGCCCTCTGCGGTGCTCGGCTAACTACCACCATTTATTTGCAGCATCTCTGATTACACACCTACGGACGAAAAGTAAGCTTTAGGTACCGGTATACGGGAATAAACTCTTCTGGGAACGAAAATAGTAATTCAAATTGAAAATATTTGTTATTTACCAAAATAGTTATCGCGGTCAAGTTCTGCATGAGATTGAAACAAACCGGGGAAGCAAAACACGGAAGGAATTGTGTCTGCATTCATAAGTGTGTGGGAAAAGATTCCAATGTTTTGAAAGAAATGTCACGAACTTCTTTATTATATCTATGGTCACGAATATATGATCATCAATTTTCATCATATCCAACCAAATCTGTTACTATTAAAACCACGAGGCGTTGAAAATAGATCACTGAAGAAGATGATCTGTTGAAGCAACTTATCTAGTCAAAAAACCGACCAAGTGCATGTCGGACTGGCTCACGAAGGGTTCCGTACCATTATCTGTACAACATTAGGCAAAACGGCCCTTAAATATTTATTTTATTTTAATTTAATTAATTTTTTTCCAAGTGAATTTACAGCTAGGTAAATATTCTGTTGTCGAGATTAATATCGAGCAAAAATCGGCAAAAAAATCACGTCTATTGTAATCAGCCCTACTTAAATATTATTCTGTTTTTAGTATTTGTTGTTATATCCGCAACAGAAATACATCAAAATATTCTGTGAACATTTCAGTTGTCTAGCTAACATGGTTTTTGAGATACAGCCTAGGGACAGAAATACAGACGGACAGTGGAGTCTTATTAGTAGGGTCCCGTATAAACGGTACGGAATCCTAAAAAAACAAGGAATAAACGTAAATGTGTTAGTCGAGAGGTGGTAAATAGTGCTGCTGAGCAAGTTTTACTTTAGAATTAGATTCCCAGGTCAGGCAGTGCCGGGGCTGCGGGACTGTTCGAAAGAGATATCGTGGATGTATGACCGTGGTCCCGGAACATAAAGGGTGAGGAAGGAACATGGATGGGTTTTAGTCAGTACAAGTCTGACACTCCCTCCCGCTCCGCCCAGAGTGGGAGATGTCATTTGATGATTTCTCATACGAAAACAAAAAATCCAGGCACTACTCTTAATATTTTTATTTTCAGTTTCAAATTTGTGTTAGGTTTTTAAAATAAGCTCTCTTTCTACTAACTACAATAATCTGCGAAGCGTGAGTTCCTACTCTAGATAACCACCCACATCTCTACCTAGCTCTTCGGGGTTACTGGTTTGGTGTATGTAATATACAGTAGGTACATCACTAAACTTGTCCAACGGAATATCAGTAACAATGAAATCAAAAACATTTTTTTTTCTTCATAGAAGCCTAGATGGGCACTTATAGCGTCGAACAAGGTGCACGGTTCCGGATGGTCGCTTCAATGGAGAAGGACCGACAAGAAACTCCATGGTTACTCTTTTCAAATCAAGTAGTATTACAATCATATTATGTTATAGTATTAGTACTTAAGTATGGGGGGAAAGTGTAGGCCCTAATGTTTTTCTGGTATCAGGCAATACTCTGTTTCCAAAGAGAAAAAATATTTTACCTTTCCAAGGTTTTTTGTATAAATAGTTTTCAAGTTACGAGAGCATTTGATTACGGTCAGTGCTATCGCTGGGCTTTGCAGCGGATTATGATATTGGAACCACAAAATACGTGGATTTTGGAAAAGTTATTAATCATCGACAAACCGAATGAATATTTTTATTTTTTGTTTTGTAGGATTTAGGTCGGAACATGGAGGATTTAATTGTTAGAAAAACAGGTTTTACTTTTTTTAAATTGCAATAAGTTAACGTGTGCATTGCCGTTAAAGATTGCTTTTTCTAAAGCGAATGCGGCTGAATCGACCATTTCCTTAATTGTCTCTTTTACCCAACCCGAAAACACCCACGATAGCGCTCAAACAACGAAACAAAAACACACTTAAAAATGCACCAATGAAAATAGTGATTAATTAATCAAAACTCGTCTTTGTTTGTCCTCCAAGTGAAGTTAACCTTTCAGAATGGAGCGTTCAAATAGAGAGCGGTCGGGGGTTGACTCAGCTCTTGATTCCCCGTGTAGCAAATGCAGGCCGCTCTCTCGACGTTTGTCCCTCGCCCCCGTATGCGGGGAAAAATTAGATCCTCATTGATATTTGTTAATGAAATGGGTGAAGCTATCGTAATTGAGAACTTGCCTTTATTAATCATGATGAAAAGGAAGAATTTTTTGCTTGGACCTGGACGCCAAAAGGAGAAACTATCTAGTCAAATGTCTTCACTGTTTTTACAAAGAACAATAAATTTCTCTATCACTGAGTGATCAACGTCTGAAATGAAAAAGTAAAATGTTATAATTTTGAGGTTTCATCAAACGGAAAAATTGTGGACATCAGACACTGGTAGATACTTCACTATGGTAACTTTCAGAGTCCCGTGCCTTTTTTTTTCAGTTGGTAAATCATCAAATGACTCATCCCGCTCTGAGCGTATTAGCGTTGCAGACATTTACTGACTAAAACCCATCCATGTTCCTTCCTCGGCCTTTATATTCCGGAACCACGGTATCTCTTTCGAACAGTCCCGCAGCCCCGGCAGGCAGTGTTCCGTGCCTGGAGCCGCGTTTTTAATTCATCCATACTGGTGTGATCGACACTTTATAAGGCGATTCTCTCACGACAGCGCTCGGTAAGCGTCGCTCGTCCGCGCGGTTAGGCGGTGTACGTGTGTTAGGCATCTACCGATTTCACACAAGTCAATGTGATGTGAGCCCAGTTTCACCACCTGACCGCGCGGACATGCGGTGTCGAGTGATAACTGCCTAAGGCGCGGGACAAATACAAGAAGCGTCAGGCAGAAGAAAGGCGCGCGCGAGGTTATGGCGTGGCGCCAGCGCAGCGCAGAACAGGCGCGCTAACAGTGTCGGAAAGGCGAGGGGCGGGCTCATTCTATTTTTTAAAGTCTATATTGGCACGCATTTTCGCCGTCTTGTTCTCACCCTGTGCATGCCACTGCTAAATGCGAATGCGCCGAGGGCGAGGAAGTGGCGCCCGCGTCACGCCTGCGCCACGCCCGAAGTCTCAGTATGTGTCGCACCACACTTCTATACATTTTGAAATATCAAAGGGGCGCCGCGACCGCGCCGCGTCCGCGCCACGCCACCGCTCGACGCCTCTTGTATATGTCTTGTTGCGCCTAAGCATTTTACATCTCTCAATATATTTTATATCGAATAAAACTATTCAACAGAACTAACGAACACACATAAAATATCAAATAAGATTTACCTTTTCTCTCAACATATAAATATTACTGTTACCCCACTCAACCTTCGAAAATATCAACATAATCTTGCTCTCTTCACGACACATTAATATTTATTTGGTGCTGAATTTATCGTTACAAAATTCAATTTAGTCGAAGACAGTCAAATGTCCTTTATCTATGCAAGAAGGTCCTTTTATTTGATGGGCTCTCTGGGATACCCGTGTCCCTGTGAACTACGGGAAATGGTAACAGTATGGACATCCTTTGTTACAGGAATGTCTCTATTTTCTTTGAGTTTGGGAACTCATGTCTTAATTTGATTTAGGTACATTAAACATAAAGCAGAATATGTACTAAATCTACTCGCCTCTTTTGTCATGTGTATTATTAATTTCTTTTTTCAAAAAGTTGTCTACTCGACTTTACGCCTGTAATCCCCTAGGGTTAGGAATAGGTGTACCTGTTTCTTTAAGTCCCATGTAAAAGAGCCCAGCCTATTGTCATCAACCAGGCACAAATACAGACTCCGTGGTGCTAATGAGAAATCAGATGAAAAACAGAATAACCAACTTCGATAACCAACGAATTTAACCCAGGACCTTATGCTTTGCAGTCGCGGATATGACCTCTGGAACAAACGAAGAAATTGTCTGTTTCTGACAAAAAAAGTCATTTGATGAAATATCTATCTTTCTGTACAGTTTCATAAGGAAAAACAATGAATGTATATATTTTTTATATTATTTAAGCGAAGTTATAAAAATATCTTAAAACGATTTTATCGGTTTCCCGACTGTTGTTGTTTTCTAAAGGCTTGATATAATCTAGTCTTTTATTAAAATGACAAAATATAATCATTCTAAAATATTATATTTTATAATAAATAAAATGAATTTGTAAGATTATTTTCGTCAACATCTTTAACAAATCAAAAACAAAGCAATCCCTAATTTCAAAATATGAACTAATTACATACATAATATAAAGCAACTGTATCTAAGATCGTATCTCTCATAAACCAACGTTGAATATTCATCACATTTAGATAGTAAAGGCCGATAGACCCACATCAGAAAAACATCAAAAATGCATCAAGCGGAAATATCCGTCGACATTGTACGAACAATATTGCGTCTCACGCGCCGCCAGGGTAAGCCTGAGATCTAAACTTAGTGAAGTAATATCAGCCCAGGTCATAATGAAAAAACCAGGTACCAATCTAGAAGTTTAGATCTATGTATGACATTAATTTCATGTCATGTTTATATAGCGATCATTTTATTTTAACCCCGCCAATTAACTTTGTTTCACCACGAATATTTTAGAAGCACGCCACAAACTGCATTCACATTCCCCATGTAAACATTCATGAAATTGCCCGCAATAAAATATCGCCCTAACTCTCGGCTCTCATTTACATGGTAACATTCATAACACAATGAGGGAAAATAAAATTAATTTTATGAAAAAAATAACTTTGGCGAATTCGTTAAGGGCGAACAAATTGCCGGGCCCGGGCCGCGACGTGACAACGACCGTTCAGTCACAGTTAATGAGAGGTCACCGCAGACGCGACGTGGAGCCCCTCACCTACCCTTCGCCCCCCTCCTCAGCAGCCTTGTTTGCTACCATATTGTTTGAAATGGCGACCCGTCTGCCCCTCTGAAATATTATCGGCACTTCGCCAACTTTTTAATTATGATCTCTAACGCAAGGTGTGATTTTGTCCATTTTTAACCGCCCCCAACGTTACTCCTGAAAATACAGGGTGGTGATGACAATACGACAATAAATTAAACTACGCATACCTCAAGACGTTCCTAACAAACAAAAAAAAAATCGTTTGAAAATATCAAGTAGTTTAGTCACAGGAAATTATTTTTCAGCTTCAACATTTGCTACATAATGTATCTGATTTTAAGGAAGCACTAACAGGTTAACGACCCCTTGCCAACTCGCTATTTAAAAACTTTCGCTAAATTTGATTTACTGCAAATTAGACCTTAAACCAGGCCAATAAGAGTCATAAAGAGTATCCTTGGAGTTAGATTTTGTCTGTTTTTTTTTTTTAATTTTCGTTTTTTTTAATTGTGTAGAATTATTCCTATGAACTAGTATTACGCGTGTTTTCATTTATTGTCGTATTGTCTTCTCCACTCTGTATAACATCAAGTAGCATAATAATTATTTCTAGAAACAAACAAAACCATTCACGATCTATTTTACAATGTACAACTTACACGGTATTGTACCTATAACAACGAAATGTTATATTTTTAATCATACAGAATCCGTTTTATTTTCTCTTTTGAATATGTATTCATGTTTCTGCTCTCAATATTGTTTCGCGGGGCAGCATACACAATATCATCCTGCTACCCGACGTCGGTGTACTATTCGAAGCATTTTCTACGAAACACGTGTGCACGCCCCAATGATTATTACTTCTTATACAGATTCGTATAAGTTGGGTGTACTCGTGGTCTGAACAAATTTCATGCCGTGAGTAAACGTACTTGTTCATAAAACGTTGCAGTTTTCCAATATGTAATATAAAACTTCTACATATCAATATTGTAGAAGATTAAATGTATTGGTTTGAATACCTAGGCAAGGTTACATCTTACCTTGAAACTTGTGTACAGGCCGCAGCATTTACGTAAATCCCACCTCGCATAGGTCAGATAAGCAAAGCACTTGAGTAATAGTCTCAAGCAGGTACCTATCTGTAAATCTTGTACACAATGTGGCGAGAGGGTTGATAAACTAATATTAACAAGCACGTATCACAAACCGCAAGATCATGAAAATTTAGCCCGATCCCTCTCGGCATGGTATGGATAACTTCCATGTTTGGCCTCCATACATTATTTATTACATTAGGTTATACCTTGTTTACATTGGTTGCCTTTTGGCAAACTACCCGTCCCACCGCAGCTAATACGGACAAATTAATTTCCATTCAGTGTTTACCTATTGATGTGCTTGTGTAATTTGTGTCAATGCTCCTTTGTGCATTTATAACGAATTGTATGCTTGAATGCTTATGCTCAGCTAATATTGATGCCAAGTTTGCTTGAGGCCTCGGTCGACGATCAAGAGCTGTGTTGTGCCTACATATGTAAGTACTCCTTATTTCTAAAACATGTCTACTTTCCAAATTTTCACAAATAAAGATGCTGATACAACATACTCCTCTTTTAGAAATTGCATAAACATAATAAGGTACTCGACAAAAAAAATCTAATTAGTGCGTCAGTAAGATTATCAAAAACTGTTTGATTCGTATTGTTTCTTTAGTTACGTAAACCAAAATTGACGATGTAAGACGCTTTTAAAATTCTCAATACGTCACGCCTAGGTATAATTTTAAGCTAGTTCTGACATCACGAGACCCCACTCCCGAGTTTTGATGCGTTTTATCTTTGTCAATATTCATTGATTTACAAAAACAAAAAATACGTGTCCATTATTTTCCTATACTCTAACTGACGGACTAAATATGTAGATTTATAATTTGTTGATACTGTCGTCATGCTTATACTATACTTTTAATTTATTTCACGCACTTAAGTGTTTTAAGTAAGATGTAGATAAAACTGCAATCGCTGTTTAAAACTTCGCTTTCGTCGCTTAGAGGAAAAACGTGGACGCGTTTACCGAGAAACGCCCATTGCACTTTTATAGCTCTTTACACACGATTAAACCAACACACATTTAGAGATAAAGCTTTTCGATGTTAACTCTCTTCTCTCTCTCTCTCCACATAAATGTATAGGTAAAATCAGCTTCCATTCTTCCAGTAATTAAAAATCGTTCATTTGTTTTTAAAGAAACATTGAATCCTGATGCAATATTTTCCTGTGTTAAAAGTGTTTTGATGTCGTTCAGAGTTTGTTCCTTTTTAAAAGAATACAGTTTATCACGATGAATTTATGGTTAATATTTTATGGATAATGAAACAATCACCGTAGAATTTATAGATATCTTAATCTCAAGAGCCTGTAATGGTTTGTCACGAGACTGTGCCGACGCGACGCAATGCCTATCGACAAGGAGTTGCAAAAAGTTTAGTATTTCTACTTGCATCAGCTTATATATGCTATAAATTCCATGGCCTTACCATGCATAACCTTCATGCTACATGCCAACTATTCAACCTTGGTATACACTAAAATATTTCAGATTCTAAATCAAAACAACAGTAAGTATTTCACGTAGTATGACAAAAGCAAAGATATAAATATGAAAATTTAGTCAGTAAATCATTTCAGTAACGAACACGGCTAGTTCTAAATAAACCAATACGTATAATTTAGGGGGTCGTATGAAGTGATTAAAGTAACATTCCCAACTAGTTGTTGGTGTTGGGGAGAATTATAATGTTGTTATCGGTCAAAACAGCGGACTCTGCAAATTACTACCAAATTGGTGACATAACTTCGTGAAACTAGTTCAAGTTCAAAAGGGCAATTATATTCGCGTAAACTTCAATAGTTCAGATCATTACGAGGTGAAATTACATTTGGAACTTAGGTAGTTGGTTTAAAACTAACTTAATTGCTTTACTTTTTTGTCATGATTCAAGGCTGTAACTACCTACTTTTTGTTTGTGCTATTTATTGTGTGTGTACAAAGTAAAGTGACTTGTGCACCGTTTGATTTGAAAGATCACCCAACAGGCACATTACAAAGGAAAAAAAAATGGTGAAAAGTCATCGCAGTCAGAGGAAAAAAAACCAGCACACATTTATTTTAATTTATTAGAGTGTTGTTTTCCATTGACACGCAGTCACCGTTCTTTTCACAAAAACAAAAGGTATTTTATTTATCATATTTCTTCCTGGCAACAGGAATATTTCACTTGCTAAATACAAAACGCCTGTAATGTTCACTTTTATATGTATTTACAAAACAAAGCTGGGAACTAAGGCCACGAACAAGGCAGCATTAAATTTATGGAGGAGTGAGGAGGTAAAACTCGTAAAAGTGCCTCATATGTCAATACCTTTTGAAATACGGTAATGGAAATACGAAATAAAACAGAAAGCAAAGTATGATTAGTGAGTGCCATATGTCCCATTGGCGCACTTTACGGCGCGCGCTCCTGCAATATCCATTTCAATACGAAATATATTTAAATTTTCAACTCTATGGATATTACGTGTAAAAGTTAGTTTTATGGGTTCACTGGTTAAATACTCCGTCATCTAGGTATTGTTGTTTAAGCGTTTATTTTAGTGATGGGTATGTCACCGTAAAATTGTCAAACATGTTAGATTGTAATCTCTCTAGCGAGGTAGAAAACTCTCGAAATATTGTCAACTGAACATACTGCTTACAATATAACGCATTATTTTTCGGTAGATTATAATCTATCAATTTAATTAGATTGTATACTCAAAACGAATCTACACAATTCCACAAGAAAACCAAACAAACGTATTAATAAATTGTTATTGTCCTACGAATGAATATGGATTAGTAGATATCTCAGCAGAGCGCTACCATGCAGCGTTCAGTGAGTGTGTTCGTTGGAAACAAACGAGGCTTCAAGTGCGGCGCGGCCACAATTGTAATCGAATAGGAAATAGGAAATGTCTAGTTACTGTTGTCTGTGCTTCTATCTGTTTGGTCACGCTGGAATGAAGACATTTTACAGTGTTATGCTTTGTTTACTCAGTATGTTGAACATGTTAACAAGGAGAACCAAAGTCTTTATTAAAAAACTTGGCGAAAGTATGCAAATCAATGAGTCACCTCGACTCAATTTGTCTATCGAAGACAAAGCCTAGAAGGAATGGTTATTCTGACAAGAGTCCGACATCGACGCTTTATCGATGACAGGCGAGAACAGACAGGCGGGTGTTCCAGCGACCGCAGGACGCCCATAAAATTCAAAAGCCTTGCAGAACACAGCTATCTGTCGAGTAAGATTTGCAAACATGAAAATATATAGAATCGTTTATTAAACTGCCCATTAAAAGAACAGAATAAAATTTATACTTGCGATTACATAATAGGCTTGTTTACTGAAAAATAATCTAATTAGTCCGTCACTTAGACTATCAAAAAATATTTGACCCGTATTTTTTCTTTTGTCACATAAACCAAAATTGACGAAGATATGACGCTTTTAAAATTCTCAATACGTCACGCCGTGCTATGCCATTTAGTGCGTTGTGACGTCACGAACCCCCCCCCCCCAAGTTTTGATGCGTTCTAACTTCGTCAGTATTCATTGATTTACAAAAACAAAAAATACGTGTCCATTATTTTCCTCTATTCTCTAACTGACGGACTAAATAGATTTGCAATTTATTGATGGTGGAAACTAGCCTATTCAATTTGTTGGACTTGCATTAAAAGTACGTAACATAATTGTTGTATTTTCTTAATGTAAGTTCAGTGTAAACATTACAAGGGGAAGTCGAGGGAGCGTATGATCACGGACGTAACCGCGGCGGTGCCCGTTCGGTGCTCAGGTGAGATTAAAAGTCCGGAGCAGTTGTTTGCGGTGGCGTGGGGTCGGCTCTCAATGCACATGCACTCGCTACACTGACGCCAGTGCTCGCTATGATTAATGTGCACACCATTCACCTACAAATAAATGTAGCCCACACCAGGGATATATTGCACCGTAATTTTCAGGTTTCATATTCATTTGTCCGTTTTGTGCTAGATCAAAGCGTGCGGACGCTTTTGCGTTGAGCGCGGGATTGCAATGTGTTATATTGTATGGATCTTGGTGTGTAGTCATGGTATTAGTTGTCTATGAGTTTAAATATGGAATTTAGCTTTACAATCGTGATATTTTTATAACGACCGACAATTTGAATGTAAATCTGATCATTACTTATTTAAATTCGGACGCAAGAAGAATTCAACTTATGACGCAAAAGCGTGCAGAAAGGATCTACCTCATGTGGCTTTAAGTTTCTTCAGTGGTGACCACGTATCGCAATGTGGAAGGCCAGTCAAAAATTGGACCGACGACCTGGTGAACGCTATGGGAATCAACTGGTTGCTAGAAGACGCACAAGACATGGCGGTATAGCAAAACTTGAACAAGGCTTATATCTAGCAGGAGACGTTTTTTTGCTGACACGATTATGATAAAAAATCTCATAGTAAAAGTCTAAACAATTGAAATAACACACGTGGTAAGTAACTCGCCTGATAAATGCAACACGTACATATTGTAGTCCCAATCAAGATCCTCGCAGTTAACTTAATAAGTAATACGTAGTTAGCACAAGCGATTGGCGAAGGTTCTCAAGGTGGCGCAGAGATTTATCGCGTAGGCTTCGACCACAAACGGGCGCGCGCGGCAAGACGGAGTTACCGCGACTAGCTGACTGATGCCTAACATTTGTTTCAGCTGATTTACTTTACAAGCACACGTTTACATGACACTGATTTGTTTTGTTTAGTTTTTTAATGTCTCTTGATGACGTCATTACTGCATTGGTCTGTCCTTTCCAAAGAATGAAAACATGAAACTTATAAAATAATTTGTAGGTTCATACACAGATGTATCAAAACCATTGAAACCTAGATAGTCAGGCCTCGTATCTTTGTGACTGCTCCACAAACGGTTTGTGTGTGACCTGATCTTAAGAGGCCTCTTACAGTCCATTAGCGCCGCCAATCGAAAAAATGTCATAACTCGTAAATAGAATCAAAAATACAAAATGTGGTCTATTATTACTGTAGAAAAGGCAATAACGGAATTGTATAACACCTTATCAACACTTGAAATATAGCTGTTTAGCTAAATCGTGCATTCAAAACATAAACGGCCGTTTTTGTTACAAATGCACGATTAAGCTAAACAGCTATATTTCAAGTGTTGACAATGTGTGTTATTGCCTTTTCTACAGTAATAATAGACCACATTTTGTATTTTTAATTCTATTTACAAGTTATGACTTTTTTTCGATTGGCAGCGCTAGTGGACTGTAAAAGGCCCCTTAATAACGTTCAGTTCGGTTCATGTTCGAACATTATACGATTAAGTTCGTGGATTTCACTGTCGGCTGGTAGACCAAAGCAATCAAGTAGATCGAAACCAATGATTTCAGTAAAGGCATTCTACGTATACTTTGCAAAATAGAGATATAATTTAGCGAACAAAATAAATGAGTACAGGAAAATTTCATAGAATCCCGCCGAAAATTATCGTTGTCAGTTGCGTGAGTCTCTGTTGAGTGTACGTTTCATCTGTTCTTGCTCCAAAGTTTGATGATATAATAAACACCCTTTAATAAACACACAGCAGCTGAAGGTTAACCCCACCATAATTAAATATATAACAATATCGGTATAAAATTCGGCAGTTCGCGTTCACCTCAGACAAAGTTTTCATTAGGAGCGAGCGTAAGTTTGCGGCGAGTGTGCGAGTGGGAACGTTTGGCACGATGCTGATAACACAACAAACAACTTGTTACAAACGTGTTTAGTTTTAGTTATTGCTTCGAGTTCGACGCTTTAACTCATTGCTCTAATAATGAAGAGGGTAGGCAGTAATTAAGCTCGGTTTTGTATGAGCGGTTTGAGCGGTATGATGTTGTTTGAGGTGCGTTTAAGTTGAAGGTGTTCAATAATGGGATTGTCAGGACAAATAACGAGTTTATGCCAAGGCAAAGGTATTAGGGCCTGCTCACCCAATTCATTGGGCATGTCAACTGAACGCGTACGAAAATTACCATTATGTCCAGCGGCTTAGGTGTTTAGGGTCCATAATTGCAACAATTACCTAGTTTGCCATTACATAATCTTGTCAATTTTCCTGTCAATGCAATAAATTACTAGCTAACTTCGACTTAGACACAGATAATGGTAGAGAGATCAAAGCACCAGCACAACAAACATTAGAACCACATTTACCGGTTTGGGATGAAGAACATGCTGGTAGGAATCGCAAAAAAAGTTAAGGATTTTACAGAAAAAACATCTACTCATAATGTACGTTACAGACAGCTAGCAGTGCAAAAGAGGATCCGTTAGTAATGACTAGTGTTTACTTTTAATCCGTCACAGAGCCAGTGCAGTGATGAATTTTTACACAAGGCCTCGTCAAAGTGATACAAGATTAAATTACGTGCGGGCGCGTGGACTGCTATTCGGATCCAGGCCAGTCTAACAAATTTTTGTTGTTTTTTTTCTCGTACCTACATTCGTTTGCCGGATGTCAAACAGATCTGTAAACCGAAATCAAATTGGGGAATTTGTCCGGATTGGAATTTGTGGAAAACGTCAGCTATATTGGCGTTTTAGGTGTGGTATCAATTCATTTTTTATGAGTATCAAATTGCCAATTTGACTGTTAAAGGTTGAGTCTTGTTTGCTTTCGCTACAGCTACAAATAACCGATGTTTTTCTCACATTTTTTAAATTCCAATTGATTTTGGCAAACACACCGCAAAAAGAGGCACAGGCATAGTACAATAAAATAATAATAGACACAATATTTTTTTATTGGACAAGCCTGCCACTAGCATTTCCACCCCCTGTTCATTTCCAGTTCCTGAAAGCCAGAATAAACAGTGGTGACCACCAGAAAAGTGCCGAGACAATGAAGCTCGACGAAGTCCCAGAGAATGAATTTGTCTTGGATCCCGCAACAAAATTAATCAGAAAGTATAGCGGAGGAGTAGGAAAATACAAACATCAATCATATGAAAAACCTTTGCAGGTACTTTAAAATGCAAAAATCAGAAGCCCCTAGGAAACGGCACACTCAAAACACCCCCAAACATCATCCCCACGATAATACGAAGGTGAAAACTGGCACATTAGACGTGTATTTTACTGGCCGTCTTTTGTACTGTGTCCGTTACACCATGTTAGGTAAAGGGGCAGGAAACGGAAGCGGTTTATCTGTGCTCCGGAACTCAGGAAGACGAACGCGGGCTCCGTCGGGCTGCGTTGAATTCCTTTAGGCTTTACATTTGTACCGAATTGCGATTGTGTTGTACGCGTATCGAGTCTCACTTGTAAAAGTGTAGCGGAGTTTGTTTGAGTGTTTCTGTGTTTGTGGAAAAATGAATTGGAAAGGTGTGATTGATGGACGGTTGGCTATGGGCTAGCTAGCCGTTCATACGTCTAACGACGACGACAGGCCGTGTTGACGGCGCTTTCGTGTTCCACGCGCGCCTCAAAGAGATGTCAGCATAAGGGGAGGGGCCCGCAAGGGCCGAAGCCTGCCGGGGTTGCGGGCCTGTTCCAAAGAGATACCGCGGCCCCGGAACATAAAGGGCGAGGAAGGAACATGGATGGGTTTTAGTCAGTAAGAGTCTGACACTCCCTCCCGCTCCGCCCAGAGTGGGAGAAGTCATTTGATGATTTTACATCCTAAAAAAAAAAAGGTGTGATTGATACTTTTACAGTGCCGCGTTAGTCTAGTGGTTGCAAGTGCGACTACTGAGCATGAGGTCCTGGGTTTGATTCCAAGGTGTGGAAAAGTTTTATTCGGTTTTTCAATGAGGACTTTCTCAGTAGCAGCCATGGAGTCTGAATTTGTGCCTGGTTGTTGGCAATAGGCTCGCCTTCTTTTACATGGGACTTAAGCATAACTAGCGAAATATGTGTGTACTTTAGTGGGTACACCTCTGCCATACTCTTCGGGTATTACAAGCGTGATGATTGATATTTTTATTTGGTTTGAATTTCATCTAACTCCAGCTAGGTATTATTAAACAAAAAGTATGTAATATGTAGTATATCAACTGTCTGGTGACGACGACACAAGCCTTGCTTAGTGTGGCACTAGATGGCGGTGTGTGTAATGTCCAGCGATATTTATTTGTTATTTATTTGTGAGTTCTTAGTTAATTCTAAGATACTGTGTAGAGTGTAGATTGTGGATGTGTTATTTATTATTTGTGTTGAGAACTACAGCAGCTGTTTCAAGGCTACAGCACTTTTACAAAATTAGACTCTCATCCACTCTCAACCTTCGATAATATCTCATCGTTCATTTGAATCCCACGTTCCTAGCTTTTGAAAGAACTTTTCTTATCTTGGTAAAACGATACAGCTTCATTAGACTCTCTGAAAACATACTGTCCGGTCCGCTGTAGCTACAAAACTATCTTATGGGTATTGGTTAATATTCTAGTAGTTACCATGTTACATTTTCTACCCAATTCTCCTTTTATCTGGTTGCCGAAATTATTCCACCCAAAAAAGCCGGCACAATTTCTTTACTGGCTTCTATAAACATAAACTATTACACAAAGGGTATGTAACGCAGCATTTTTGAATCCCCGGATTATTTCAATAACATTTTCTTTCTGAACGTTTGCCAGTGCACCGTTTTATTTTCTTATCTTAAGGAAATGTTTCCCGGGCTTTGTCTCCTCTGCAACAAAGCGCGCGCATCAGCCGTTGGTCGACCTTCAGGGAGCGATTTAAACGAAATACTAGATTCCACCCCTGTTTAACCACTTTTAAAGAATCCACCCTACTAAGGGAGAATATATAGTTATTTCTCTACATTGTACGTGTATATTAGCTTTAGCTTGTATCGTAAATTCTGGTAAAAAGTGTCACGACTTTTGTAAGTTAAGAAACTTGGGATACTTACTGCGGCTTTTCACTTTGTCGACAATAAACTCTTCGAAATTGAATAACATACATCAAGTAGAAATAGTAATTGAATTTCAGTTCGAGAAAACTTCGCATTGGTTGGGAAAATAAATAAAAAATGCGCATTGAGTGTCGTTATTTTTAATGCCAAAACATTCAAAGAATACGTTTAGTTGATCTTGTTTTCATGATGTCGGGATATCTGAAAACGTTCACAGGTTTTCATGGCAGGTATTTAGGATATAAAAAGAAGAAACTTACTGCTTTAAATGTCGGTATCATAAAAGTAGAATACTGCAAGAATATAGAATAAGTAAGCGCTTACAGCATAATACAATGCTGTAAAATACGTGATACTGATACTTTGAATTTCATAGGTAGCTTAATATAGCCACTACGGTTAAGTTTCTTGGCTATCACGACTATAGGTAACCCTTTATGTAATCCACTGTGCTCGGAAATATTAATGTAACCTAGAGTTTATGCAGAAAATGGATACAAATAAATAATAAATCAATTTATTGACACACTCAAGTTATGATACATACATACAAACAAGAAAACAAGAACAATGGGCATATTTAAAAGAGAAGATAAGTAGAAGTAGCCATGGGTCTCAAAACAGGCACATAGCCTGCATATTTGGTGGCAAAATATAGCAGTAAAATCAGATTGCATAAATGACTGTTCAGCGTTAATAATAAAGAGATAGTAGTATCAATAAAAAAAAGGACATCGGACATCATATTATCCCAAAAAACCCTCAATAGCAACACCACGTTGCGCGTTGCTTACAAACTGAACCCTAGAACAGTGAATTGGCTCAGCTCTTACAAGGTGTACGTAAACGTCTGCCCGCAAGAAATACGAGAAAAGCTAATGACGCTATTTCCTTTAACCCCTACCGCACTGCAGCTACATTCCAAATATAATTTTCAAAGGTGTTCGGCGTCGATAGGTAACACATAAATTTAAACGGCGATAGTAATAGGCTAGTGTTGCTACAGCTTTGATTTAAGACTGGAGCGAGCTGAAAATGCAGGCGATATCCAATTGCGGATTTGCGTTCCAACTATTTATTTTTTGCAAGGAAATGCTGAGCTTTTTACGTGAGATCGTGTTAATTGATTACAGGAGTAAACGAGAGTTAAAAAAGTTTAGTCGCCGTCGAGGAAGTGAAAATTTAATGCCGTTTGCGAACTAAGAAAAAAAACACACTTTCGCCATCATTAATAGGGTCCACCCTTTATAGCAGAACTTTTTATGCCATATTATTACTTTGCATAACAGCGGATAGCATAAACTTCATTTCGCAGAAAATCGTTTGGCAGACACGCATTTATCATACATTCAAACTCATAATTTTGTAAGTCAGAATCATCTAAAGGCATAAATTTCATATGCATAAAAATTAAAAGTCGAACCATCTTGTCGCAGATAGTTGGAGGTCAGTATCATCGTTTTGCATAAATTTCATATGCATAAACATTAAACGTTGAACTATCCTATCGCAAAAAGTTTAGGGTTAGAATCATCTATTGGCATAAATTTCATATCAATGGTCATTGAATGGCAGAACTATCACATCTCAGAAAGTTTATAGTTTGAATCATCTTTTCGCATACACTTCTTATGCATAATTATGGAAAGACTATTTTCAATAGGTACAGAAAATTCATAGTTAGTTTAATTTTATATTTCTTACCGTAATAATTATAAAAGGAGAATGACCAAAAATGTATGGGCTCTGGTCCAAAAAAAAAACTGCTGCCCCCAGGGTGAGGGTGAGGGTGGGCAGGGTGTTTTGATGTGTTTGTCCTGTGTGGGCTAATAAATGCTTTTTCTTTCTTTCTTTCAGGGCTGACTCCATTGTGGGTTAACTTATCATGTTGGATTTACTATGTGTGCCAATGTGCATCAAATTCTAACCCACAGTTACAGACTAATTCAACAATTTTGAATGTGCAAGTGAATGTGCTACTTTTTTTCAAGTTCACGTTTCAGCTAATATCTATGATTCCGTGGGACAGATTTTTTCAGTTCCATAGAAGAAAATTAAGCTTTTGAACCAGTCTTTCAAATGAGCTATGTAGTAAATCTGGGGGCAGAACTTTTCTTTTTTTTTTAAATTTTGGTCCGCTTTGGTCATTCTCCTTTATTGAACATTTTTTTTATTTTCCTGTAAGAAGCAGGCAGACATGCAAACAAACATACACCATGCATGCAGCAAGCATGCAGCAAACATGCAAACCTGCATACACCATGCATGCAGTAAGCATACAGCATGCATGCAGCAAGCCTGCAGCAAGCATGCATCAAACGTGCAGCAAGCATGCAGCAAACATGCAAACCCGCATATACCATGCATGCAATGAGCATACAATGAGCATGCAGTAAGCATGCAGTAAGCATGCAGCAAGCATGCAGCAAGCATGCAGTTAGCCTGCAGTAAGCATGCAGCAAGCATGCAGCAAGCATGCAGCAAGCATGCAGCAAACGAGAATGCAACATGCAGCAGGCATGGTTTCTGTCACGGCTCCGGCGCTGCGGGGCCCCGGCGGTCTCACGCGAGCTTCTCGTCGCAGATGTGTTTCAACGCTCACCACCGCAGCTTCGGCTTGCTGGCCGGCTAAGCCGGCCAGCCTCAGCCGCGGCGGCGAGTGTTAAAACCACCTGCTCCTCAGCTCGCGGCCCGCCTCGCCCCTCCGCGCCTACGCGATTTTAAATTACACTCTAGGGGTAGGGCAGACAAGACTACGTGGAGTCGGTTTTGGAGCGATTCGTTTCTGTCACTAACTTTTCTAGCACAACATATTGACTTTTTAAGATAATATTTTAATTTTAAATTAAGGTTAAAATGCTATTTTGTGGCATTAAAAAATGGCAATACTGCCAAATAAAATTATTCCAAATGGAATTCTGCAATCTTCATAGTATGCCAAGTGAAATTATATCAAATAATCGTCGTTCTAAATAAACATTATTCTAAACGAAATTATGCGAAATTTGAACAATGCCAAAGGTAATTATGCCAAATAAAAAACTGCCATCTAAAAGTATGCCATTCGAAATTCGGTCATACACACATTCACCCAAACAATAAGTATATTTAAAAAAAAATATGCCTTTAATATATTCGTTTAAAGAAAATTATGCCAAGTGTGTTATGCTAAATGAATTTCGGAGCAACAAGATTCTGCCAGATAGATGGAACCCTCATTAATACGGTACTTAAGGGTTCTATAAAACCCGCGGTAGAAACTTATGTAAGAGCCGTTACGCATCCAAGATAATTTATTTGGCGGAACTTTTACAGCACATTTCCTATGAGTATACGTTTTATGTTGTATCCTGGAGAAAGGTCTAGTCCCTATAGCGTCTAGCCCCTAATACAGCGAGCTCTTGGATGGCCGTAAGTGGTGTTTTGCACAGCAAACAAATACTCCGTGAAATTAACTGCGCCCGCCGCGCCCCGAACGTTTCGGACGCCTCGATTTCGCTTACCCAAGATATAGAGCGGCTAGATAAGACACAACAAAATCGAGACGATGAAATAATTTTGCTGACTTCCATAACTGTGACAGTACATCACCAAATCACACTGCATCGATCTGGTATGGTTTTAAATAGACACCAGAAAGAAAACTCTTAATCGTATGATTAGAAGAGACTATTGGCATGCTTATTAACTTATATCACGTCAATAAGTGTAGTTACTCTCTAACTCTTCATTTATTTTTATTACATAACCTTTGTTAAAGATTATTTTTACAAACGGCCATATAACACATCTAGTACTTTCGTGAGATCCGTTTGAGGGCGTCACTTATCTTGCTACTGTCGGCCGACACTTTTACAGAATCTCTACAAGTTTTATGTTGTTCTATGTAGATTTGTCTTAAAGTTAATATCCAAGAACCGAGAAGTTTTCAGCAGTTACCGGCTGCAGTTCTCGGTCGGACATAAGCATCTCAGCAAAATGACGGTAAGACATGCCATAAAAGCACATAACGCAGTAAGGTGGCGAAATTAGAATTTTCTTAAGTTTTTTGCAATGTGCAAGTCAGAGTCAAGTTGTATGTTGATTAAAATATGATTCGCGATCAGATAGTTGTAATCATGAAAGTCATCAAGACAACCGTCTTAGTTTATTTCATTAAATTAAATGTCTTTTTCATGAAATAAATATTAAAGTGAAACTACGAGAGGCCTAAACAATATAAAATAACTTTAAATATATTTTATGCATTGTTATAAGAATAATAATAATGAAGGTTCCATACAGCTTTACCTTTGAAGAGTATACCAACTCTTAACAATAAAAGTAGACTGAAGCAGTAAGGTCAACTAAAAGTCAATCATAATAAGCAAACCGATTCAATTTATTCAAATAAACCACACGAGGCCTTGATTGTACTTATCGAATAAATGGATTCAAAGATTCAGTCTTCATAGTTAGTGACAGATTAACCAATTCGATAACTTTTTCTGCATGGCACAGTGGCACGGCAAGAATACGACCGATCCAATAAATTAAACCTCTCAGGGACTGACCCGTCTACGAGTTTAATTAACTTTTCACCAGGCATTTTTAAATGAAAAAAAAATGGCAATATGGTTGCAGAATCACACAGCTTTATAAAGTTTTGTACGTGCGACTCGAATGTAATCTAGGCAGCTGAAAAAAAAGGTGTATTTCAGTTTTTTCGGTGATTGGTAAATCTACATAGGTATCACTAGATTCGTAAAATTCAAAATGTTTATTGTTAGCTACCTTGTTTTTGCACGATATTTAAATTTCGGTGGAACTTTATCCAATTAACTAAACAAGCACAAAATCTAATGAAACATTCTAGAAAATATCGCGAGACATGTCCAAAAAATTGTGACATAAAAATAAAATGCCTGTAATATTGCACCTGACTGCTGAATTTGACATGGGTCTTCTTGCATGTATCACCTTGACAGGGCAAGTAAATTTCTGTCACATGCCTGAATAAATAATCACGTCGTTTATGTCACAAGGAACCATTGAACACACGGATAGGCTCATGAATATTCAAGTTATATTATCATCTTTAACATTATACGCTCATGTCGGGCACATGTTTTCTTTATAATATTTTATAGAAGTGAGGTTGTTTTAAAACGTTGTGTTATTTGGAATTTTCTTTACTAATAGGTGCGTCGACAGGAAAAAATTTCATGTGCAACACATGTTGTTGTTGTTAGTAAATCTGTGCCTGAAAAAACCTAACTTGGACAATAGTGATAGTAAACAAATTATCTGTTGAGTGCCATCGATTCCACTACATGTTTCACAAAACTCAATCACTGTGCTTATGGATCTGTCCACTTATTGTTTTAAATATAAACAGAAAGACACATTTTAATACAAAAAAAAAATACTACGAAATTTAAAAAGATCACAGTTAAAAAAATAACTATGCAATAAAAATGTTCATTTATCTAAAAAAGGGTGATTATTTTTTAAGCATTCCAAGAAGAGTCCAATTCCCAACATGAACATTCGCCTAAGAAATTAAAAAGCTTTTATTTGTTAGTAAACAAAGTGGTATAGTGGCAAACAGAGACGTTTTGGCTAAGGCATAGTAATATATTAAGTGCTAGCACGCGACCTCGCAATAAGTCTGCCTCGCCTACTTCGCCGCTAGATAACAATTATAAATCTTACTAATACTTCTCACTGTCCACACCGAGCTATTGTTTCGTAGTTTTGATTTTATAAAAAAACCACCTTAAAACTTGATGGTAGAGAGTATAAATTGCAATGCATCTTGCATTACATTACATGTAGTATTAAACTTTTAACAAGAATTTAAAGAGAGTATTACGAAAGTTCGCAATATTGAGTGCCGCATTTTGTTTTCTAATTTACCAACTAATCTAACTCGTGCAATAGTGCTCCCTAAATTCTAAAGATTTTCTTCAGTCACATCAACGCGACCAAAGGCAACCCTACGTTATTTTGAATGTTTATGTCGATACCAAAATAATATGAGTTTTAAAATGGTTTTTGTTGAATCAGATTCGATCAGTATGTAAGCAAGATTAAGTAAACCTCTTTCTGGAAGTTTGCCCAAATCTAAGTGCAGTACGAATTAAGAATTCTGATCAAGCAATCCAAATATTTGCTACCAAAAAAGTTGGAATGCAATCTAAAAGTCCAGCCCCCACAATCTTTATCTCTACCAAAAGGCGACTTGATTTATTTCAATCATTCAGTACAAATAAAAAGGAAAACCGATACATTTTCTTTATAGTTTATGTTCAAGATGTTTTACATCCCCCGACTACTCAACCCCTTCAATGCCGCGCGTAGCAAAGTAATAAAAAACTATGTTATGTTCCAAAATATTCGGCTCCGTTGTCGTGGACAGGACATCATAAAAGCATCAAGAAGCCATCAGAGGTAGTAACAGGTTGTCCCCGCATACAACATTCTTTACATTTTTACCCATTTGTGTAAGATAAATGGTGTGTTTCGGGAGTGTGACATTACCAAAACGCCGAGGGATGTTATTTTAGTAATCTGGATAGATTTGCGGCATGTACATACATAAAGGTTGTAAACAGATACTTAACGAAGCCGAAGGGCACTTGTTCTATCCCTCATTACGATATTTTTTTTGTTCTGCACTATACCTGGGAACTTATAAGTTTTTCAGGTCTTAACTACGTCCATAACCCGTTCACTATTAAAAGCGTCCTTAAGCACAATGTTTACGCACGCACAATGCTCCATTTCACGGACTAAGTGCGGGAACCTAAACCCCATGATAGATAGAAGCACAATGTTTTGAGTGCGTTACATTGAGTTTTACGGTACAACGTGATTTTTTCACCACAAAAAAGTCATTTCCAGCACAAACATTTGCGTAGAGGTACTTAGTTTAATTTATAGATTGCTTGGTTAACGGCTTCGTGCAGGGTCTCTTTATACTCTGTATGAAAAAGACGTACTGACTAAGGGACAGTCAGAATTTATTATGAAACTCCAGCTCGATGGTCCGACGTTATAAAAATGGTGGCTGGGTCACAATGAATGTGGAAGTTGAAGAACAGGCTGCGGCACAGCTTGGGAGAAGTCTGTTAGAAGACTGCGATAGTCTAATAGACGATTTTTTAAAAACGTACACTTTTCGCTTTATAAATAAATTCTGAGAGAACTTTAAACAGTTAACCTTCAGAATAAGCATGCATTTTACAAGGTTTAAGTTTACAAGGTTTAAGTTTAACTTAAACCTGTTTTTTCAATATGCACAGTAGCGACAAACAACAGTACAGCCAAATATATCTTGGCCAGTTCTACAACATGGTGAGTTGACTCTCAATGTCGGACGCGGAAAGTGAATACTTTTAAAAACGAAAGAAAGAAAGGCCAACAAGGTTACAATACAAGAAAGACGTCGAGTGAGTACATACAATGATGGTTGGCAAAGTGCGTGAACTATTAATAACCGAATTACTACTACCCAAATCAGTTAAATGGCAATAAGTTAACCAAATCAAATTTGAACTGCTGCATCGCGTATTACAGTTTTTTAAGTGAGTAGTAATAGTCATAAGACTTATCAAACAAAAAACATGAATTTTATTCAAACAACAATTAATTCACGTCCTTTCCCAGCAATCAAAACAAAACTTTGATAATAAACACTTGCAAAACATTAATTTTATAGAGAAGTGCGAACTGTCTAGCCTGGGTGACTCGGTGCAGCGGAAGTGTTGCCGCGATGACTCGGCAGGTCGGCCGACGCGACGCGACCACAGAATAAATAGACCACAGAAGGTCAACGGAAACAGAACGCACACATAATTATAGACCTGCTTCAGGAACAATGAGTGCAAGTATATCACAATGAGCGACATTGTGACAATTTTTTATCTATTGCATCTCTCAGGTCACCAGATTGTTGTCTGCTTGATCCGGCAGCCATGTGAGTGCCTCTGCCTTGATAGTAAGGCGTACTGTCATGGCAAACATGTTGCTGCCTGGGAGCTATGGAACCGCCTATGGTATACGGACGTCTACTTAAGGCGTTGCTGGGAGAGGACAGTAAGGGATACTGGATTAGATCAAGCAACTACGCGACATTCGTTTAAGATCATTTCATACCACTACCGCGCGTAGGCGTCAAGTTTTTTTTTCAAATTCATTAGTAGTAAAACAATATTACATTGTTACCCTAGGGGTAAAAGTAACTTATTTAGTCCCTAGATGGGGCTGGCGCCTAACAAAGTGAGGGCGCCAATAGTTCGATGGACTAAATAAGTCTTTTTTTGTTCAGCCATTGACTATTTTCCATTTTCATAATTGAAAAAATGGTACATATTTTGCCCAAATCTATGTTATTTTAAAGAAATAGTTGAAACTAAGTTAAAATGAAGCTATTTAAAATATATATCCTTTAGGTAATACTAAACTTTATTCTACGCGTGACGTAAATATACTAATATTTACGTCGCGCTGTCATTGAGTGGCTGTATAGTGAGTTGGAACATGGTTCAATAGAAATGTGAAAATAGAACTGGTTTTATTTTTAATAATTTGGCAGCTGTCAGTTGAAAGCGATTCTCCATAGGGCTGAAAAGTATTACTTTCAACCCTCTCCTCAGGCAACTTCAGACCTACTTTCCGAGTATGACTAAAGAAAAAACATTTACTTAGGCCCGTATATTAATAAACGTAACTCGGCCCAAGATACCGCACTTGATATGAATGTTGAGATCCTGATCGTATTAACAAACGTGATTGTTTATGTTCTCAAGTTGCGGATTAGGTTTACGTCATCAACTGAGTGATGGACTGATTAATAAACGAATACATTGAGCGCGGGTCTGTTGGTACTTGTATGAAGCCGTCCTTCTGTACCTATTTATTATCTGGCACGACGCTCTTCACGATGTTTATATCAGTTTAAAAGGCGACTACACCGATCGGAGCGTTTCCTTTTGCGACGGCATAAAAGAATTTCAAAGAAATAACGGCAGTATTTGAATAGCGGTATAACATGTTCCCGAATGCTTTTCTCCGGCTTAAAACAACAATAGTATTGCTGTTTTGAATTTTTCTGATTTTCGTTTGTTGAGTTTGCTTGTTCACTTTGTTGCACTTGCCGATAAGTGACGCTTTTGCTTTGGTTTTTTTATTTGATTGAAAGATTGTTACGTAGTGCCTAACTTCTTTGTAAAATGAACAGTAATTAAACACAAAGTTGAAATGAACAACATTAATTTACATTCTGGTATTTTTCATCCTGGAATGGTATGGTGTTAATTAATTATAAGCCACGCAAAAATAGCAAAAAAAAACCACAGAACCAAACAAAAGCGGAATAATTGAAAATGAATTACAATTCAAAGATATCTTTAACAATGTTTCATTACAGAACGATTCATTGGTTTTCAGTGAGTACTCTTATTGGAGTGTAAGTTATTTACAATAACAATAAACATAATCAGTTTTATGTACAAAAGAACAAACGATGAAGGATTTTTTTTCAATAAAATTGTTTTACATTGAATAAAGCTTTTCGTATCGTTGTAAATCTTTTAAGAATTGCTCTTTTTTGTTCTTCGCTGTCTACCAGGATTATTGTACTTGCAATAAAATGTACACAAAGCGAAACTGGGCAACAATCTTTAGAAGATTTGTTTAAGTACTTTAACATGCTTCGCCTATTCTTATTTTAAGGCATATTTAGAATTTAGAAATAACAAACGAATGATTTGAGTTTCGGTTCAAGATACAATAAACTTTCTCTACAAATTGACGAATGTTTCGAATTTAAAAGAAAACAATATTCTGGTTATTTTTGTTAATTACAGCCCTTTTTCGCAAGAAGTAATGCATTTATTCTATAGTAAGGTTACTTTATCTTTATCTGTATCAGAAAGGTTTGGTGATTATTGCAGGTTTGAAACAGATATCACAACTGATCAATGTTTTGCAGGGAACCAACATTGAATGGCGAAAAAAATATATGCTGTCTCAAACAAAACATTAATTCTCACTCGAAGCAAATGCACGGAACTGATTATTTTCTCGAAGCGACGATACTGGTCCATTGAAAACGTAGTTCAGTATGATGGTCTAAATCACACCCTTAAAATTAATAACCACGTTTTCTGATACTCACTGTATACCTCCCATAAAAATATACTTGCCGCCATTCTTACTTAATTTCTTAAAATAAACAAACACTTAACTTTAATCAAACTGCGATACAGGTATAAAAACCAAGGTATACTTATTAATTTTAATGATATAACCAAAATATCGCTGAGCACGCCACTCGGTTGAAGTACGCTTCTTATAAAGGTCGCACGAGTGCAAGCACAAAGTTCACCTGAAGATAATCACTCGAAGGACCCCACTTCAAATGGCACACAAGATAAACGAGAATTCGTTCATTTTTTTAACAAGTACGGTGGGAAACAACAGACGTCTTTTGTGTTTATATTGCCTGGATACTGAGTTTAATGTGCCAGTATTTGTGGGCTAAATGATAATAGATTTATGTATATTCCGTATTTAGACCGGGCTTCGTCTAAATAATTATACTTGATTATAAGAAAAAAAAAAGCAATATACAAAGTGTAACATAACGAACGCAAAACCTCCCATGCGGTCTCTCGGACCATGAAACTGAACTAGTTTTGCTATACGAGCCCTTGAAGTTCAAAAAAGAAAATTGACTTTTTATAGAACCTGAAGCGAGGAACATGAATGGTAAAACTAAAAAGTTACAAAATTCCATAAGTCATAGAACAAAAGTTGTTCATTTTGCGAAGCAATGAGTAGTTGAACTATTGTTATTCGAAATTGAGACTGTGTCGAAATAATAAACTGCCGAAGTTCAGGATGACTATCAAGCGTGATTAATAAAATCCAATAGAAATAAATAATAACACTACAAACTAAATACAAAAAGAAAAACTATATTTATTATTTCATCCTCAGTAATTCTTATCCGAAGCTCGTGGAAACGTGTGGAATTAGAAATTAAATGTTTAGACGTGTAGCAACGCCATTTATCAGGAAGAAAATATAGATCTAGGTTATTCTCCAAGGATCTGTTCGAAGTTGCGAGAAATATACCGTGCAGTATCCTACGTAGGTTAAACCAGCTATAAATAAAGGTGCAAACATTGTAACGTGTTCGGAATTTTGAAGCAATCTTCTTTGGCTTAGTTGTTAGAAGTTTTCAAATAATACAATAATATTAATGTGTGTACATATATCTAAGATTGTTAAAGAATGTTCGCTTATATTCTTGAAAATCTGCTTGTTTAATTTGTAAGCTTACCAAGTTTTATTTTATCACTTTGACAAGTAGACAAAAATAAGTTACGTACGTACGTTAAAAAAATTACTTATATTTTAATTATTTTTAAATACACATCATGAACATTAAACACAATAAATAACATCTGTCTTCATGACGTCACTGAGTGTTGCAGTATAAATACCCTCTGTTCATTAAAAAAGTTTTAATTTGATTTTTTTGTAACCATCAAATCGTGAACATTTGTTTCCAAACAAATTAAATCTGTCTTTGCCACTACATAAGATGACGTCACCAAGTGTTGCAGAATAACCACACTCTGTTCATACGATCTCCAAAAAGTCACCAACAAGTTTCTTTTGCAAACCGTACTCCGCGCGGGGAAGTGGAAACATCAGTCAGGCCAATATTGAATTATTTATAAACAGACAGTATTGAATGGAGTTAAGGAGTATTCTGACACCAGCTATTGACTGTATGCTTACGATGAGTTTTGACTTCTGAATGATGGAGCCTTTTGTACTCCCAGCCTTTGTTACTCTTTATAAATGATTCTTTACGTTACTCAAATGGCTTTCTTATTTAATATCTGTATTTTGGTATAACGCGTTTGATATTGCTTTAGATTTATTGTTGTTTGGTTTCATTTTATTATCCCCTTTCCGCTTTTGGAATTTATATTGTTGTAAAGAATGCATTAATAATTTGGTAGGCAAGGAGAATCAGCTATTTATTATGATCGGAGTATACCTACTCAACTACTCACTTGATTAATAATTTAATTTAAAAACAAACCTATTGCGCAGCCGACTACGGCGTAGCGGCTGCGCTACACCGTAGCAAATACTACGTATTACTACGCCGTAGACGATTATTTCTTTTTAGGGTTCCGTAGCCAAATGGCAAAATACGGAACCCTTATAGATTCGTCATGTTAGTATCTTCGGAATTATATTGAACTTTATTTTATGCCGTCTACGTCGTAGCGCTACGCAATCTACGCTGTCGGTACAAATACGTTTGAACAATATAGCTATTTAACTAATGTGGCTATGGTTAGAAATAAATATTGTGAACTAATCTTTAAACTTGTACTCAAAACAACATATCTATTGAACTAGCTTACGAATTCAAATACCGCTTGAAAAGATTCCCCATTCACTTGAAACAATTCATCTTTTAAGTGCAAAAAATCCGTTCCTTGTTCAAGAACGAAAGCAATCTAGCAAAAGCGTGTGAATGGGAGCAGGTGGTAATTCACACTTCTTTTTTTTCTTTCGGCCTTTAAGGTATATATTCATGTATGGGAAGCATTCTTAAGTACACCACTTTCTGTGTTGGTCTTGGGTTTGTTTTTTGCCGGCTCGATTGGGGATTAACAAACATTTTGTTTCAGTTATTTGACGATGTTTCGTCTGTGCTCGTGGGAGCAGCGGTGGCCCAGTGGTGGCGGTCCCGACTTACGAAAAGTAAGTCGTGGGTTCAAACCCAGACCGGCGCATTACTTTGTGTAATTTATTTCATCACCACTGCTCTCAAAACGGTGAAGGAAAACATCGTGAGGATACCGGCATGTCCTAGAGTCAAAAATTGGAAGACATGTTACATCTACCGATCCGCACTGGGCCCGCGTGTTTCCCATTCCCTCTCATTGAGAGGAGGCCGTGTCCCAGCATTGGGAAATTTATAGGCTGATGATGATGATGATGACGTTTCGTATCATTTTATTGAAAGAAATGAGCGTTTGAGATTGAGACAGGATGAAATCCAATTTATTTATTTAAAATAATAAAAAAAGTGTTTATTATCTTAAATCTATACAGTTAAGTTGCCGGGGCTTCCCAGAAAGTAATCCGAAGATACTTGTGAGAGGATAAACCTCGCTCTTCCTCGAATTAATGAACAATTGTTTATCTGTGCTAATTAGGTATAAGTTACACATTCAAATATATATAATATATAAACATATATTTTTCCGATTATTTGATTATCCTCTCACTGGTACGCCACATATAGCAATTACACTATTGGAGCATTATGAAGAACTAAACTGATGCTACTGTTTTTCTTCCATCCTGTGCGTGGTGGACGTCGAACGGGCGACGGTAGGTCACGCTCGCAGACGCAGCGTCAGGTCACCTCTCCGTATTTTGCTCCATATTTCGCTCATTCTTCATGAAGTTATTCCAATAGTTGAAGTAGTCTTTCTTCTTTTTCGTATGGTTAATGCCTAACCTGGTGTCAGAGTTCTTAAGCCACCCATAGGCCTCAGAAGCAGTCTTTCTTTATCGTGTGGTTAGCTGCCAACCTGGTGTCAGAGTTCTTAAGCCGCCCATTGGCCTCTGAAGCAGTCTTTCTTTATCGTGTGGTTAGCTGCCAACCTGTTGTCAGAGTTCTTAAGCCGCCCATAGGCCTCTGAAGCAGTCTTTCTTTATCGGGTGGTTAGCTGCCAACCTAGTGTCAGAGTTCTTAAGCCGCCCATAGGCCTCTGAAGCAGTCTTTCTTTGTCGTGTGGTTAGCTGCCAACCTGGTGTCAGAGTTCTTAAGCCGCCCATAGGCCTCTGAAGCAGTCTTTCTTTATCGTGTGGTTAGCTGCCAACCTGGTATCAGAGTTCTTAAGCCGCCCATAGGCCTCTGAAGCAGTCTTTCTTTATCGTGTGGTTAGCTGCCAACCTGGTGTCAGAGTTCTTAAGCCGCCCATAGGCCTCTGAAGCAGTCTTTCTTTATCGAGTGGTTAGCTGCCAACCTGGTATCAGAGTTCTTAAGCCGCCCATAGGCCTCTGAAGCAGTCTTTCTTTATCGTGTGGTTAGCTGCCAACCTGGTGTCAGAGTTCTTAAGCCGCCCATGGGCGACTGACTTGGATTTACATTCCGTCGAGAAATATCTTTCAGGCATGCTGGTTTCCTCACCATGTTTTCCTTCAGCAAAACAAGTGATAATTATACAATACGCCCATGAATCTGAAGCAGTAACAGCGTAGGTATAAAACCAGTCAATTCCCTACGTGCCCTCTATGCATACTTTATGCAATACGCATATAATAATATCACCACAACTGTACTCACCTGTAATGCAGTTCCGCTTCACTTGTTTAAATTTCCGATAAGCCTTGTCATATTGAACCTCGTATCGCTTATCTCGCGATTTACGAACTATACCTGAACGGCCGCGTTCTAACCAAAGTGAACATATATGCGACCGGTACGGTTATTTTGTTCGGCGATCCCAAACGCAGGATCATGCCGACCAGTCCCTGTCTTTAACAATTGAAGTGAGATATGTAAATATGACAATCGTGTATTTGCGCGGTCGATCGCTTTAGTTAGCACACGATGTACGAATGACAACATTTCAAAAGGATAAATGTTTAACAGTTTCTATAATAAATGTTTAAACAACAAGATCACATACGTCTAACGTGGTTACATTGACGGAACTCCAGGGGATTTAAAGTGCACTTTATTTGAGACGTATTTACATAACTCTTTCATAAGCCACTTTATTTTTACTAGTAAGCTCTCTGGTTTCGCTTGTATGGACTTATATACTTTGCGTTGTAAATGCAATGCATCATCATTTCTTGCTAATATCGGAGAAATGTAACATAAAAGTAAAACAAAAAATTACTTAACTTCTTTTGAACCTATATTTTCACAAATAATATGTGAAGACTTTAAATGATTTCGCCATATAAAAACCAGAATGGATATAAACGATGCAAGTATGACTTCGGGATATTTGCATAGATACTTGTAAACAAATCTATCGCGAACCGACGCTCTATGATCGGACCGACCACAAAATTCAATTACGTGGCAGACAAAATAAAAACGTCCGAGGCGTATCGTTGATTTGTTTTCAGTTTGTTACTTCTCTTTCTACCAACACAACACACGGATTCGTCACCAACACAACTAGACCCTTGACAACCGTAAGTCTTTACAACAACTCTCTAAATAGCTTATGAATCAGAGGCCATGTTGTCTGGTCATATGAAAGGCCGAACCTCGACATGAGACATGACACTTTTGTCCAGATTTCATGAAGTTTAATTAAACATCTCCCGCGAGATGATGTTTCGTGATACAAGCTGATTGGTAGCATTTGATTGACTAAGGGAAATTACGTAACTTATGAATGTTTATGTAATTTTAAACATATTTATCATGTTTTGAACATCACCAGACCTTAATGTATCTGGTAGACACCGCAATTAGAAAATATTTTCTCAATTGAACAGATTCGAAAATAATTAATGATTTACATCACTTTTTTTAATATTAGGTAAGTGGGTAATAAATGAGGTTTCAGCTTTACGAATTTTTTTTTTTTTTTTTTAACATGACATTGACCGCTGGGCAAAGTTTTGAACACGATGGGTGCCTAAGGATAGGTGACGCCACCGAGAAAAAGTTGGTGAGATAATCTAGACGCACATCACAAAGGCTGGTCCGGGATGGCGCAAGAAAAAGTACCTGGAAGAATATGGGGGCAGCCATTAGCCAGCCATTATATCTACACGGCTACTAAAAAAAACTGGGCAGTCTTTGGAAACTACTGATAGAAGTGAAAACAAATAGTACACAGGTCCAGTTTGTGCCCAGCGCACGCTTAAGTGGTGCTACGCCGTAGCGGATCGGTAACGAGAGCTACGAAGCGTTGCGTGAAGATCACGCGAGTTCCATGATTTTTGTTCACCCAAAAAATGCTCAACGCGCCTAAAGAATTTTTCACTTCCATACAACAACATTGGTAATAATTTTATTCCTTCTTTATATATTATTGTATGTGTTTTATCATTTTTAATTGTCAAATTTATCTTGGGCTCAATTTGTTAACTTTATTGTGAATGCTGTGGTCTCCTATAAGTGAAGGAGTACACCTAATATTTTGTGTTATCCATTAACTAAAAATGCCTTGTGTACATCTTTAAATAAAACAACATAACGCCTGAAAGACGGAGGTTATTTCCAACTAGAAACAAGACACCTCAAAGGCACCCAAAACTATTAAAAGTCTCCAAAATTCAAAACAAAAGCATAACCTTGTACAAAAATGCTTTCTCTTAAACGCATCGTGAATTTTGTAGTGGTACACCGTTCGTACGCCGCTGGGCTATTGTGAAATATGTCATGAAAATAATGGCTGACCAGTTTAGAGGGGATATGTTGGTCTTTCCTTTGGATAAGGCTGGGAGATCAACGGTGGAATTGATATCAGAAGTGGAGGAGTTTTTGGTAGACATATGATTTAACGTCCATGGTAAGTAAAGTAGGTATGGACAAAGTTAATTTCGATCAAGTGGTTGTTTTAAAGTAAAAAACTTCTTTTGAATTTCTGTGGTATACGTTTGTATTACCTTTTTTAACGATAAATATTTGCTGAATATTCATATTAAGTTTATAGATTAAATAAAGGTGTAAATGATGTCGTGACATCTGATACGAAGGAATGGAAGAAGAAAACGTAGTGTGTCGACGTCTAGTAAAATGAAACAAGGGTAGGAAGATGACAATGATGAAGTTTTCTATCTCTGTTTATATAGGCGAGATTTTTGATGAGATTTTCTTATCATAACGTATCATTAAACTTAAAATTACACATTAAAACTGGGTATCTATTTAGTACCTCTAAAGGCGCTTTATTTTCTTCCTCAACTTTCTACACTCCAACCTATTTTCCACGTAGAAAATTCAACTTAATTTTTCGTCGCAAGGTATCCTAACTTAATCCCACCTACAGTGCTTCAGGAGGAAATGAATTAATTCTATTTTACACAAGAGTGCTTTAAAATAAGGAGCCTTTCTTGCAGTAGGAGAAATACCCCGTGAAATTAACTTCAGGTTTCAGTTCTCACTGGACACCTCGCAGGTACGGGAGACAAATGGCCGGAGGGGCACACGGTATAGCTATGTTGTACTTTCATGAATGGAATCTGAAAAGATAGTTTATATTTTTTATCGGGAAATTGTTGAGAGAGTTTTTTGGTGTGATCTTTCTCATAGGAATATAAATAGGTGGAAATTACTGATTTATACAAATAAAAGTTTGTTATCTATGTATTCTAAAGCGACCAGGTTAACACGTCTTTAAGGGCCATTTTCACCACCTACGATTAAGTTCCAGTTAACTTATTATTTGCCAGATAATTTCATGCGAATTCTGTTCCATTTTTGAATGTATGCGTAAGTAGTGGATACACGGACATCGTGAAATAGGAACTTATTTTTATTTTGTCATAAGCGTCCTTAACAACGTTAAAATATAGGTTTATTAATTTAATGCTACAGGTTTATAAATTTAATTCGCTATTCGGGTGCAAACTCTGCACTAACGCATCTAACAACTCTATTAACGGCGATACATTTTATTAGGCGTTATCACCAGCCATGATTTACGAACACGCCCGAAGCACGTAATTTTAACGCGATAAAACCGATGATACATTAGCAAGATTACGCTAAAACTGACCTGGGGTCCCTGGGACCTGTATTAGTGCCCAAAACTTGTTCTAGCCTAAGTGACACGGTTCACGTGAATACTTTACGTTGTCGTGGGGCGTTCATAAAAAAGACAATTTCCCTTATTGCTACAATCTGTGGCACATGTGCCGTACAGCGTTATGTCCCGTGCACGGTTATGTCTGCACCCGCCCTCATAAACGACAAAGTAAACCATAATTTATTGCGCATATTTAGGGTCAAACACATGACTCATAAATTGCTTTAGTATATTATTTGCGATAACTAGCCAGTAACTAATGATAGCATATTACGGTGTGGTCGTGGTTGCTGTGTTTTAAACTCTACACAATATATCGTCGTATAAATAACGAAGCGTATATTTTGGGTCATCACAATTTAATACTTCAAAGTTAAAATGAACTTTACGTACCTCTGAAAAAAACCATTTTATTTCTAAGATACTAAATTCCAAGTAACTCAGCAAAACGGTCAAGAAAAATACAGTATTTATTTTCATTCAGTCTTTTCGTTTCAAATAAAATACAAAATGGTAAAATGCGACTTACCGCGTCACGAAATGAATAAAGTACTGAAAACCAAGATAACACGTTTATTGATTCAAGTTTGCACTAACGACCAAGTTGCTACATGAAAAATGTAGGTATCGCTTTGAAAATACTGACTGAACTTTTGAAAGTCTGAAACATAGCTCTTCTTTTATTCATGTTCTGACATGTGGCGCTCTCCGTTGTGTACAGGCTTTCTTCCCTAACAAAATAAACAACATTTACTTGGAGTTAGGTCCTTTGAGAGGCTGCCCTGTACTTATGTTTTATGAATGAGCTCTTATGCACTTACGTGTTTATGTTAGTATTGGATGCCATTTGAATAAAATACTAAAACGAAATTCTTACACTGATTTCGAGATACTATATACAATAGAAAAATATATAACAATTCACATAGGCACACGTACCAAAAGACTATATTCTCATACAGATTCTTAGAACATTTTAAGATCACCCCCACCACTGCTACGTGTAGGCAGTTCCCTTTACCACGAAAAACTATCCGTCTCTGTCTCGCAAGGAAAAATTTCACGCGTTTTCTGACGTGCCGCATGGTTTTCATACTTTCACTGCATTGGCATATTGAGCTCTACTGCACAGTTCAAACGCTCCAATATTCACTAACTAAAGTATCGCCACTGCATACCTTTTATACTCTCGCTAAAGAGCCTTCCGTTCGCCCAAGACTTGAAAGGTCATAAAAAAATATTTAACATTGCAAATTAAATTCTCTTCTGTTGCAATAAGGTTGACGTTGTTCTATGTGGTTTTTGAGTTTGTAACCTTTTGCATCTGTAGTTTCATTGCAAAACTTGTAACGTAGACAAGTGGGTATGTATAGGCTGTATCGAAACAAGCTTTCAGTCGCGGCGCGCACATGCTCGCGTGAAGTCGGACTCAAAGCTAGGTCCTGGCACGAAATGGCGGGAACTTTCCGATAACTTTCGTATCATAACACGCAGTAACATGTATTTGTACATCTAGATAAACTATTGAAATAAAAAGTGTTAACAGCTAATTTATTGATGTTTTGTTATAATAAAAAATAGTGTTGGAAGATTTACTGAAAAACTACTGAATCCTGTTGGCACTACTATTTTGCAAGTACGTAAATATTTTTGAATAAGTTATTAGTTTAACTACTTCTTATTGTTTTATTATTATTTATTGTCTTTAAATCCCTAGACTTAGTACTCATTTCATATATTTACTTTATTTTATTAGATAACGTAGGTTTCTGTTCTATTTGAAAACAATAAAATATTAAATTTATCTATTCTGCCAATAACAAACGTATTTTGTCACCTCGTCAGTTATTTCAGTCACATTTCTCTAAATTATAGTGACGATTACGGGCACTTTTTTGTTTCTTAATCTATAAATTTAATGAGATTTTGTTTTTGTAATTAATTCACTAGTTGCTGAAAAGTTATGAAACAACTGTTAAAAGGAGAACAGATTAGGAACTAAAATATTGTAATAGGAAAAAGTTGTTTTTCCTGGTACACATTAAAGATATTTTTATTCATATACCTGTAAGATTTAAAGTAAACTTTTGCAACGTTACTAACCTAACCTAACCGTTAACAAAAAATAAGCACAAACACATTCAATCTCAATTGAAGAACGTAGATACTTGAAAAGAACCGCAATAATTAACATTACAAGCCGGGTAATTATGAAATTGCCTGCTCTTAAACCTAAATTCAATTAAACCGTTGTTATACAGGGAGGGCTTAACCGGATCATTATTATAGGATAATTATACACAAGGTAAGGTTTTATAATAATTATTTTGAGCGGTCAAAATAATTATTATAAAACCTTACTTGTTAATACAGGCAGGTGTTATTTTTCTGAAAACACTGCATTGTTTATAGTTCATCCCATCCAGGTGTTTTATTTAGTGTACGGTCGACAGAGCTATTTGTTTTTAATTTTACAATGTCATTTTGCATGTTAAAATGTAAACCAATAGCTTGGTCGACCGTACTGCTGGAATTATTTTAAAAAGGAATACCAATGAAGAATTTCAATACCAATTTAAATCTAAGTTCTTACACGTTTTGACTTAGAAGCATCTTCTCACAACCTTTCCACTACTAGTCATTTTCCTGAACTTTTGTCAATTTTATTTATTTTTTCGCGGTGCAGCATGTCTTAATCATACTTCTCTTTTACTCATCATCTCAATAGACAACCTCCTTTCTTGCCATTTCATTTATAGCGGGTTTTTATTAACAACCTGTAATAAATGACCAACTGCGTCTACGCAGGTACCTATATAGGTATTGATGGAATTTTATCAAGCAGCAAATTAGTAATCATTTCATATTTTTTTAAATATTTCTTTAAGAGTGTAAACCAATAAATGAACTAGCATTCAAAATAAAATATGTACTGGCATCATCCATTACAGGGTTTTAAAACTCTTCCAAGAATTATTTATTATTCTGCCTTACCTTTCAGGCAAATACGGGCGTGGTGTTAAGTTATGAACTTTTTAACGATAACCGTTACGTAATTTTAGTTTAAAATATACCTTAAAGTTATTCAAATATAGATTGTAAATACAAAAGTATCTTTATAGAGCACCGTGCACCTATCGACAGAATATCATTATAAGAATGTAGAATTAAATCATATGTTATATGTAGTTTTGGTTATTTATTCACAATCAAGTAGTTAGATGCGCAATTAAATTTGTTGATCTATACCAATAATATAAATCAAGTCAAGTTATTTATTAAAACTATGCACAATTTTATTTTCTTTTTTTTAGTTGTACATTTAAGTTTTTTTATGTTGTTTTCACTTACTTATTTTTTTTTTATTTGTTGTGTGGACTTATGGCATGTGCCGAATAAATATGTTTTCTTTCTTTCTTCTTTCTTTTTTTTTAATATTTTGGTATATTTATTATTAGCGGGCTATAGTGTATCGGCTATTTATTAAATAAAATAAAAGTTGCGTAGTATAGTTTTGTAGTAAAAGTTATTGCTACTACGTTTAGCATTTAAGGTCTGGTACAAACCAAACAAATCTGCAGTAGGCAACTAATCCAGGCCGTTAATCAAGCGAAATCACAAAACGAGGCAGTCATAAATTTAAACAAAATAGTGCCTGCAAAATTCCCCGTGGAAATAATATTCGGACAAATGAAAATTCCGACTGATGCATTCGGGATCGTGAACGGCGCTCGGAGGTTTTAATTCCCTTGACTGTTGCGAATCGGCGCATGTTTTTTCATTAAAACGCATTCAATACGACGACGACGTGGCTTTGAAAAAGCGGACCTTTTCAAAAATATTTTCCTGACATTCCACTGTGCTGTGCGCTCGTTTCATTCACGGCCTTTTTGTAAAGAATTAAAAAATCGACGCTTTTAATGTCTGCCTTGTGACAGGTACGTAGGTACGCGTAATCCAATAATGCAGTGGAGTCGACAATGACATTATTTTTTTTCGTTCATTATGCTCTTTATCAGTATTCCCAGGAGAAGCTTTTTGATATGCGATACTTTTGTCCGTATTTACCTTGCCATTGATGTGTTTATTTAAATGGATGAAATAAGTATTTACGCAGAAACTCTTTTACGCCTTTTAATGAACATGTGGGAGAAACCGGAATGCTTCATCCCAGTTCACTACAATAATCACCACACGTTTGCATATGCACGCGTTGATGATCACAGCTACTTGGTATTCTGCTGCAGCCCTTTACAATTATTATAACGTCTTGTCATCTTTACTTAATCCACACCATTGGCTTACGATTTCCTGTCGATTGTGGCCATTACTCTATACTGATTTCACAACAGAAACATTACACAAGTTGTCATCATCATTGGCACCACTAATTCTGCCACTATTTGCCATTTAATTATTTGTTCCATTTCTTTCTCTTACACCCTGCTATAGAAGGAAGAAAAGAGGAAGTCTGAAAGTGGCGCCGGTGACTGAAAAGTTGTGTGGTAATCGGTTGTCGTGGTATGGGCATGTGATGCGGAGGAATGAGGAAAATGTCGTGAAAAAAGTTTTGAGTATGAATGTGGATGGGTATTTGAGTAGAGGAAGACCAAAGAAACGATGGATGGACTGTGTTAAGAAGGATATGGTAAGAAAAGAAGTGTCTGATGAGATGACGAAAAATAGAGGAGTATGGAAGAAGAAGACATGCTGCGCCGACCCCAAATAAATTGGGATAAGGGCAAGAGAATGATGACACCCTGCTATAGAATCAGATTATCCTCACTTTATATGCAAGTATTCAATTATTAAATTACATACAAAACCATTCTAAATCCAAAGTCTTTGTTCCATTTATAGGAATGTAACACTAACATAAATACATGTTACAAAAGTTTATCAACTGTTAATTACAGTCCTTTCTTAGCTGTCATTCGGACCACGCTGAAGTGGCCGTGTTGTGGTCTCAATGACACCCTCACCTCTCCATTACTGCGCCTTGGAGCAGGGTTAACGACTCGTTCGCGTGATGCCACACAACTTTATGCTTATTTATACGATGAGGCGAACAAACTCGACGCTCGACATTCAACCGTTACAACATGGACGGCGACATATCAAATCTCCATTATCAGCGGCCGCCGGAACAAACGATGGCCTTGCCGAATTTTGAAAAAGTTCCCCTTTCGGTTTCATATTTTTCAGTAGAGTGCAAACTTTTTCGAATTATTTCAAGTGAGATAAGGCAATCAACGTCCTGAAGTTCGCATTAAACCCTTTTCAAAATCAAATAATTATTTATTTTAAACAACAAGGTTCATTGGGTTAGTGAAAAAGTACATAACAACTGTGTTAGTGACAAGAAGGGACACGAACAAATCCTGCCCCAACTGAACTAAAATACGAGTATTTCCAATAATTATTATAAAAGGTAAGAATTTTGGAAAATGATTTACTAACGATACCAGATTTAGAATTAAACTCAAAATTAAAACTGTTTTTACTTTAGCTTTTACGTCTCAACATTGCCATAAAATACTAACAAAGAACAGAACGGCGAAAAATAAACTCATACTGGGCAATTAATCGTTATTTTTATTAAGTTAATAGTTTAGTTTCCATAGTGCATAATTGAGCTCTCTGTTAGTGCAACTCTGTTAGGGGTTTCTAATCAGAAAAAGTTTTTTAAATGAAACCAAATGAAGTTTTAATATGGGTATAGATTTTTATTAGGTACGCTGCATGCTGGTAACCTTATAATGACATAACTGCATGTTGTTATAAATGTTATAAATGTAATTAGAAACGAATAGATAGTCTGATTTTATTTATTTATTTACACACTAGAGTACACTATTACAATATAATTTATACATTACAAACTTAAGTCTAAGCGCCCCATCACTTTAGAAAAGCACGGCATGCACTACATTATGCGGAGACAAATACAATTAAATCGTTAATTAAAACAATAAATACATAGTTTGGAAAAATATGCAGGTTACACTTAATTACTTAAATTAAAATAAATCACATAGATTAAATTAACCTAGAATTGATTAAATTAGAAAAAACTAAATATGAATAAATTAAGAAGAATAATTGTGTGTGTTGCGGGACTATTCGAAAGAAATAACGTGGCCCTGGAACATAAAGGGCAAGGAAGGAACATTGATGGGCTTTAGTCAGTAAAAGTCTGACACTCCCTCTTGCTCCGCCCAGAGTGGGAGAAGTCATTTGATAATTTACCATGCGAAAAAAAAATTGTTTGTTAAGTGTTTTAACCAATAAACTGTGTTTATTAAATCCCTGGGACAGATATATATGTATATGTTATGGACGAAGTGATGAATTGGGCATTATATATAATGCCCGGTCATTATGAAAAATGGCCAATATAAAAGTGCAATTTGATAAGAATTATTCAAATAATCAAATTGACCGGGCATTATACATATTGTCCATCACCTTTTGGGCAGAGTAATACAAACATATTTAATTACTATTTCTTTATTGTTATGGTCATAAATATTGAACCATTTAAATAATCAGACTCATTATTATGATTAATCAAATCATATTAAAAATATAACATAAAACAATAAAAAAATATTTTTTTTACAACATGTCTATGTCTAATATTGTTTTATAGAATTACTTATTATTATCCTACTTATCCTACTCATCATCATCATCTGCCTAGCCTTTTCCCAACTATGTTGGGGTCGGCTTCCAGTCTAACCGGATGCAGCTGAATACCAGCATTTTACATGGAGCGACTGCCTATCTGACCTCCACAACCCAGTTAACTATAGGAAAACAATACCACTTGGTAAGACTGGTGTCAGACTTTTGGGGCCACTGACTACCTGTAACGACTGTCAAAGATGGACAAATGACAGTCGGGACCAACGGCTTAACGTACCGAAAGGGTGGTCACCCATCCACAGACGAACCTAGGCAAGCACGGCTTAACCTAAAGATCGACCCGAGCGGCTGTTATAATTTAACCACGAACCTTTGCCTTTGCCTTTTTGGCTTGGCGACAACTACATTATCAGACTTCCAACCATTTTTACAACCTCATCTACTATAAACGTTTGTGATGAGAAAATAAACATATATATTATAACCTTGCCCTCCGCATTTAGAGGACATTCTGCAACACTTTCTCAGCGAAATCTCTGTCTCTGGAACATCTTCAGGCAAAATAAATCTTAATTTCGTAATGCAGTGTTAACACAGTCGCGTTGACACTGAGTTACGAAACTGAAACTCATCCGCGTCCGTCAATATTCGCTTACATTGCAAAACTAAACAAAAACGCTTGAAGTCAGCCGCACGAGCCGCGCGCTGCATGGCGGTCTCTGATTGGTCAAAGCGTGCTACGCTATGCATGCTCCCCGCCCTCACACCGCGTCAAATTTGGCTTTATTATCAAATTGCCCAATTATTATTTAGCAATATAATAATGACCGTGCAATGTGAAAAATAATGAAGTTAAGATAGTATTAATCACTTAGCCCGATAGAGATAGCCATTATTCATAATGCTTGAACATTATGTATAATGCCCGCATTAATCACCTGGTCCATAACATATATACACTAGAATATAGATAAAAGTACTTTAGACTTAGTGACAAAAACAACTTCTTCAAATTTTTGTCCAAAACTGCTGAGCAATACACACCTTTTTATATTTGTTATGTATAATTTTTATATCTGTTCATTCTGGGGTACAGGCTCATACAATTTCTGGCCAAGTCTTTAAGTGATTCAGGTACTTACATTCATTAAAATCATTCATCTAATAAAATAGTTACATCATTGCATATGTTACTTTGCTTTAGTCAACACCCTAATTATATGCCTTTTGCTTTATGAAAACTTAATAAAACTTGAGGATAAACATTACATCAAGGGTCTTTCAAATACAAGTTCCTACTCCATATCATGAATCTACAAGCGGATGGCTCATTGTAACAAAGCCTGTAAGCAAGGGGACATTTACGAGCGAATAATCATGCTCGTAAATGTTTCCCCCTCCTGAGGACAGTTGCGTGAACTTCACGCTATCTGTGCTAGACTCTTTAAATATGTAAGTAATCACAACCTTGGCCAATGTCTGTAAAATTTAAATACATAATTTTAATTGAAAAATAGTTAAAATCAAGATGATATTTTGTATTTGAAATTACTAAGTACTTAAACTTATAATGTCACTTACGGGATATCTTCCGTGATTATTTGTTATTTTAAGCTCCCGATATTTCGACGCTGTTGAAAAATTAGAACAGTTTACTAAGTACTTGTCACAATTAACGTATTGATCAACTCATATCTTAATAGTGAAGTTTCCTTGGTAGAGTTACCACCGTAATTACCACCATATATTAATAAATCTGCAATATCTAGAAGTCATGCCAGTATTGCCAGCCCCACTACAAGGCAAAAGCCATTTTCTCATAAAAGAAGTTCAAGTTTCCTTACGATGTTATCCTTTACCGATCACTGTCACTGTCACTGATAGACAGATATACTTACTACACATTTTTTGTGTTTAAAGTTTGGCGTAACTTTAATCAGCATTATTAGTAAGTTTTTAAAAGTAATGGTAATGGCAGATTGTGTACTCCTTGCTTTATAATTGGTAATAATTCAATACATTATAGGTATTTTCTGAAGCTATACATTTTATTACATTCTCATACAACCGTAGGAGTATTAACAAACCATATTTCACAATGAATGACAAGTTGGTGACACATTAACGATTGTTTTGAAGAATGGTGTTTCTTGTAAACACAGGGTCCATGTACATTATTCAGGAAAAATACGACACGTCGTGTGTAAACAAACAGGGTTATCAAAAAGGTTTTGATTGCACTGTAATTTTATTATTAAATGACAGTGCAATCAAACCTACTTTCAACTTTTATTTAATTTTAAATTAACATCCTTTTTTGTTAATCCGTTAAAAAATCGGGTTTTTAATCACTTTTGTTGACTCAGAGTTTTACATGAATGTAGACTAAAATTTAAACTCCCATTGAAAGGATAACTATTTTTAAAGCATGTTTTTTTCATACAAATGTAAAATAAATGTAATTTCTTGATTCAAGCTCCAATGGAAAATTGCTATGAAAACAGAAATCAGAGTTATATTATTATGTCAGGCTATAGCAGGGAAAAGAAATAGAATTTCAGTCACCCGAGTGAGAAACACATTCTATGGTGCTCGGCAATAATGTAGCTACGAGTATCAGTGTAAGGATTTTTAAATTGGATGAGTACTTTCAGAGATTTCTTTCAAACATGACAAGATTTTTTTGCAAACTTAACTTAAGTGTTGTACCGAAATGTTAAAAACGGAACCCTATTATTAAGACTCCACTGTTCACCTGTCAATCTCTCCGTCTCTCTGTCTTCAGGCTGAATCTCATAAAACCGTGCTAGCTAGACAGTTGAAACTTTCACAAATGATGTACACTCTTTTGCAAAAAAAAACGGACACCTAAGGAAAATTACTTTCTAAAGTCGATTTGAGTTAATTGTTGATTGTTGTGATTCAATTGTTTGACGTAGTCTGTATACAAATAATCGTGTCAATTAATACACCTGAAGTGAATTCTAGTAACTAAAAAAAAACGGTAAATGCTTTAAAACCGACGTACCCGGCCAAACAATGAGAAGTGGCCGGCAATAAAGACAACGAGTTTTTTTTATTTTTTATTTATTAAAGTTACAAATGTAAAAACCTAATAACAAGTGTGACCTCCTCTTGCCTAAATCACAGCTTGAATCCTTCTGGGCATGCTTTCCACGATGTTTTAATAACGTTTCGAGGAATATGTTCCACTCTTCTGCAATGACAATTTTCAGCTCCCTGATGTTTTGTGGAGCAGGTTGCATTGATCTTACCGACTCTTTAGAACTTCTCAGACATGCTCAATTGGATTGAAGTCAGGTCTTCGAGCTGGCCAATCTAAACGATGGATCCCAAGTTCTTGCATGTACGCTTCCACGTCGCCAGAACGGTGCGGGCGCGCATTGATGTCCATAAAAATGGAATCTTCCCCAAGAGCAGTCAATATGGGTTGTGCATATGGAACAAGGACTTCCATTATGTACCGGTGTGCATTTAATGTTCTATTTTCTATGAAAACGAACTCCGTACGCTCCGTCGAATTAATTGCTGCCCAAAACATGACGCGTTGCCTCCGCCATAAGGAATGATTATTTCGAAACACACTTCCGCATTGCGTTTCCGTGGGCTTCGCAGCACTCGCCGGCGTCAGTCCTCTTCACACAAAGAGATTCTAGCTTCATCAGAGAACAATACTTTATTCCAGTCCACCAGAGTCCATGAAGCACAGTTTCGAGCAAACTGAAGTCGAGCAACATGGTGCTCACGGAGTAATTTAGGGCCCCAAGCGGGGCGGTAACTTCTGATATTGGCAGCCAAAAGCTTCCTCCTGACCGCCCAAAAGCTAACTTGTACTCCTCTTACTTCTGCAAGGCTCTTCTTCGAGTCCACACTTGACGCCTTCCGATTCCGCAACGCCTGAATAACCAATAAGCGGTCATAATTTGGTTCTGTGCATCGTTTTCTTCCCAAATCGGGTCTTCTTCTGACAGAACGGATTCCTTGATACCGTTGCCAAGTTCTCTGGACAGTTTAACGACTCACATTTACCCGCTGAGACACGTAAGTTTCCGAACAACCTTCTTTAAGTAGGGCTATACATTTATCGGCCCTTATCGCTTTATCATTTATATCAAAAAGTGGTATTTAATGTAAAAAGAAAGATTAAAAGTTTTAAAAAAATGGCTCATTTCACATAGCTTTTATTCCATAGCAGAATTTCTAAAAAAAACTAATTGTCAGTCATATCACTATCGAATTGAATTGTAGAGAATTACCTATTTGTATGTTTTTATATTTATAGAATAAATTTTACTGCGCTAACAATTTGTTGAATAACTTAAATGCTTTAATATGTTAAAAGTTCTTTTGTAGTTTGTAGGTATAATTATAATTGTTATTTTGTTGTTTTGTGTCTAAAATATCTTAACTTTAATATGTTAAAAGTTCTTTTGTAATATGTAGGTATAATTATAATTGTTATTTTTGTTGTTTTGTTTTGTGTCTAGATAATTAAAATTAGAAACAGGTATACCTAATAGTTTTGTGTTTATTAATATTTGCATGCTATTTTTATGGCGAAATGTGTCACCGCACTAAAAGCTTTTTTACCACCTTTTGTACCACATTTACTGCAAATAAATTATTTTGACTTTGACTTTGACTTTGACATTAAATTGTTTAATTTCATAAAATATTCAAAAAAAAATCACTAAAAAAATCGTTTCAGCAATTCGCGCCATTAGTAAAGCAATTTTACAATAGTCCACAATAATCAATAACTTTCTTTTGTTATTTTCAAAATTTAAACTTGGAACGTAAAGAATCATGCTAGGATGCTTCAAGTTACATGCCAATACATCGTCAAATGAATAAAAACCTCTTCTTTGTTTTATAACCGAGCGCAAGTCGCGCTACTCACCTTACCGACCCGTTATAAAATTAAGATAGAATAGCTACTTTTGGTTCACATTTTCGTGACTTACTGGTCAGCTTTTAAAAAATCAGGAGAGATACCTAGTAACAGTCAGTGAGTCGTTCTCGTTTCGCACAATTTCCAAATGTTTGCGTACTGAGGCAAATGGGACGTTGCGGTTCGCGTGGGTATACGATAGACGAGCAATCGGCCACTGCGCCCCAGTATTGTCGAAACTGGGCTTGTAATTACTACTTCTCGGGCATCGCTAATTGGTAGTAGAACACCAGCGTCGAAAAATTTTAAGTAGGTAGTTTCACATGACTCATATTAAATGTATACGCCTACAACCAGTTATTCATTAACAGCCAGAGTCCATATTGAAAAATTGAATAAAGAGCTAATCAAGTCAACGTAATGTCAAAATTATTCGAAATTCAAAAACTTACACAGACTTTGACAAGTTCTAAACTTAAATACTTAATTTAGAAACCAATTATATGTGGTCATTATTTTTTGGTTGTTAATCTGTGAGGTGGTAACATGTAAGGTCTACCGTCACTATAGAAAAACTTAGATACACAATCTGTGTAAAACAACGCAAATATTTATATTCGCATTCAAACAGACGGCTAACGCCACGGCGGCGACGGCTATTGTTACGGTATGGTATGAACGTAGCTTTAAGAAACATAAAATCAACAACTGGAGACGAGTAATCATTTTCTTTTGTTTCAGGTGCAACCATGAAACCGAGTAAAAAAGAACGATCAAAGTTTTCTCACTGAGGGCTATTTAACGTTTTATTTCTACCATGAAAAAGTTAAAGAAGGAAGAATACTCCAGCGGTGAAATGTAAACAAATTCCAATGCCGGGTCTGAAAGAGAACGTGTCATAGACAATGCACAGCCTCCTTGGAGCGGCTGTAGTGTCGGCATTACTGCAGATACTGCTCTCCTACACCGGTAAATATGAACAGTATTACATGTTCCGTAAATATTTTGAATAACAAAAATTCTGTACCTAAAAATTAAGTCTGAACTTTACAAGTCCAGATTCTAGTTACGTGAGTAACACAGAGATCCATTCCTGTAGATAATTACGTGTTAAATGTTTTCGTCATTATAACAAGTACCACCAAATAAGAAAATAAGCTTCAGGTCAACAAAAACAAAGTGCAGGTTCGTAATTAGTGTTTTTATCGTAGCTTCGTTTCGCCCCTTGCGGTTAAGCAGCAAGTAAAATATTTCCCATAAAATAAAAGAAAACAAGCTTTATGACGCTGAAAACAAAATACCTTTTCGTACTTTCGGTTTTATGGATGTTACAAGAGAGCTACGGTTAATGTTATTGTATGGTAATCTCGTTTCAAATTGAAACTCTAACTTTTGAACAAACTTGGGGATTACTTCTCTAGTGCGCGGGTATCGCTATTGTGAGTTCTGAACAAATCCTGAGTTATATATGTGTAGAAGTGAGTTTTATGAGAATTAATTGACGTCATATCTTGTTGTTATTTGACAGTAGTTGTAGAGATAATGTTATTCTTTCCGCGGGTGAGCATTAGCCGAGCCGGCGGCGGTCGTAGTCATCGCGGAGACGGGCCGGACCGGGCCGGAAGCAGCTGTGTCGTTCGCGTGCTGTTTGCCAATTTATCACTAAGCTGATTATATATAGGATCGTCCTTGTGACGTGCTTTATGACCTTGTTTGCTCTCCTCCTATTGTATCGCACTCCCTTATTTACACACCTTTTAAGGCAAGACAAAAATTGGAGGAGAATTTCTCGTGTCAACATCCGTTGTCGCCTTTTGTTCTAACACGTGTGTGTTTTTGTTATTACTGTTTACGTTTTCTTGGTGATGTTGTTATCAGAAATGTTTTTTTGAAATTGTATCGTTACTGGGAAGCTCATATTTTAGGGCGAAGGAAACCACTCGTATACTTAAACATTCAGAGACTTTAAAACTTCGTACCCTTTTGTACCGCAGGATTGTTTTAAAAATTTAAATAATTTATACACTTCATAATAAAATTTTAACAAATAATAATAAGCGGAAGCTCATCCTGAAGTCTTGAATACAATTAATTTTGAAGTTAATAACACTTGAGCAGCTATCCGACAATGCCAAACTTTGGCTCACATAGTCAAACAGTTGTAAAGTCCTAAACTTAACGAGAAGTGCTAGAAACTCCACATGTATCTTCTAAACATGAAATGCGGACATAGATCATAAAGTCATAAAGCTTCGAAATGTGTACCTAGGTTGTATGCAGATGTTTGGCAACATAGTTCTGAGTTCTGCTCGTTGTGATTTCACATTTCCTTAATCAGTGATGAGAGAACATCATTGCTTGATTCAACATCCTCCTGACATAATTTTTACCATTGATTGTAGTTGGAGAAGGAATAATATATTTTCATCATTTATCGACAAAGTTTCCCTACACTCGTAATTGCAGTGCTTATTGGCTCTTATTGACATACACGCCGTAACGATAACAAAATACTTTAATAGCAAAACGATACACCATACTTTTGCACTCTTTTTCGTAATAAAATAAACTCGGTGAATGAAATAAATGAATGTTTTTATAAACTCTAAGAATCATATCTCAGACCAACTATCTTCCTTTCCCTACACAAAGATATGAAAATAAAATCGTTTAAAATATAAAATGCATAAAAGTAAACAAGAGTACAAAAGGCGAGCCACAAATTGTGTTTTCAGTGCTAGGTCTGAGCGCAGGTGCCACAGCCCGCCTTAAGCTTCGGCGGACCGCAGCCAAATCCGCATGTGACTTTAATTTAACTTTGCTTCACTGAATATTGTCCTTACATTGAAATTTGAATTATGAGTTCGAGCTAACGTGACGGTTAATGCAACGCTGGCAAGTTTCTGCTTAATCCTGAACTAGTTGGAATTATTTAATGTGTGGTTTCAAGTTATTTGGAATCTGCTAAGGAATTATGGTTGCAACGAGTTTTAATTAATATCAGTGCCATTAGTTTTAGTTTGTCTCTCAATAATATGCTTATGTACTGGTTTATCTATAATCTTTAAATGTTTGTTCTCATACCTCTAAATTTAGATACCAACGAATGTCGTAGTGTATTTGCATCAAAGCTTACAATTTTCTAAACAAGCCTTTACGAATAAAAGACACTTAAAAATATCATAAACTAAACGTATGAAATGTTCAAACGCAATAGTAAGGAATTTGCATAGGTAGACGTTATACCGCATACGGTACAGCCCGCGATACCGCCTGCATACGTAACATGGTTCATACCGCGATACTGTTGCAAACGCCACTCACTACATGTCATACCAGTATTATCCGGTGGCACTGAAAACATAGATGCTCACACCAATTAGTATCAATCAGTTCATAATGTTCACTGATCAAAGGTTTCCTCTGAATTCAGAACTGTATCATCATCACTCACAAGCCTTAATTCACCTACTCTGCTGGGTACAGGCCTCTCTTTGTTTGTGATATCCCCACGTACCTTGTTTTTTCTTCAAACGTGAAAAATATCGCCCCATACCGGACCGTGTAGGTCTAGGGAGACGGCTTGGTTATGTGACTGACTACAGTCACCACCGTGAGCCTATTATTGCCTTGGCGGATGAGCCGCGAGAACTTAACTGCTAATTGCTGCTTCCAATGCAGCCTGCCTCCAGGCACCAACACTCCTTTGGCTATGTCTGGGTTAAATTTGTTCACGTTCTTGTGACAGCCTCTCTACCCATTTGTCCACCGGACGAGCAATATTTCTTTGACGCCACTCAGTCACAGCTTAACTCCACCCATCACCTCGCTTTACTAGGTGTCCTGCCCTAGAGGACCTGCACAGTGCACTAATTAAAAGGAAAACTGTGACAATCAGCAAAGCAGTATAAACTAGTTGTAGGAAACTTGAACTAAAGAGAAATTAAATTAAGATATTAAACTTGAGGCACGTATGACGTTCGGATTCGCGTGGACAGAAGTTTTGTCGCATTGTGATTAAGATAAATTCTGAATTACGTAACGATTTAATGCGGTTAAGTACTATTTTGTCATGAGATAAATGTCCGATGGAGGGTCAGCCTCCATCGCGTCCTCACCTTCCGCCTGACGCAGGTCCTCACCGGACACGGATGTTTCGGGAGGTACCTGCACCGAATCGGGCGGGAGGAATCGCCCGGGTGTCTCCACTGCGAGGATCGACCAGAGGACACGGTGGAGCACACGGTGGAAGTCAGCCCTGCGTGGGCGGAGCTCCGCCGTGTCCTCGTGGCGGCGATCGGCGGCGGCGACCTCTCGCGTCCGGCCCTGGTTCAATCCATGGTCCGGAGCGAGACGGAATGGGAAGCCGTCGCCTCCTTCTGCGAAGCAGTAATGCTAGCGAAGGAGGTGGCGGAACGAGAGAGGGAGAGATCCTCTCTTCCCGGCCGCCGCGGGAGACGCAACGGGCGTCGGGGGCCACGTGGTGGCTACCGGCCACCGTAGATGCGGGCCTGTGGACGGCTGGCTATGGGCTAGCTAGCCGTCCGGCCGTCTAACGACGACGACAGGCCGTGTCGACGGCGCGTTCGTGTTCCACGCGCGCCTCAAAGAGTGTCAGCAAAAAGAGAGGGGCCCGCAAGGGCCGAAGCCTGCCGGGGTTGCGGGCCTGTTCGAAAGAGATACCGCGGCCCCGGAACGTAAAAGGCGAGGAAGGAACATGGATGGTTTTTAGTCAGTAAGAGTCTGACACTCCCTCCCGCTCCGCCCAGAGTGGGGGGGGTCATTTGACGATTTCCCATCCTTAAAAAAAAAAAAAAAAAAAAAAAAAGGGTCAGCCTGGTGATCCGTAATACAGGTTTTGTTCTCTTTGTAGTGAAAATTGACTTTGTACCTACTGTTTATGAAGATTAGAGAAAATAAATGATTTATTATTATTATTATAAATTTTCTAGGGAGCCAACTTATACGATAATTCTAATTATAATGAAAACCAAAGGAGACCATTCCCATGTTGAAAAAAGTTTTTCACTGCAGTGAATGTCATTCTTATATTTATACCAGACAATGCGAACCACTTCGTGATTTTCTTGTAATTGTAAATGCCTCGTTGGTCGTGGGTTCGATTCCCAGGTAGGCAAAGTTATATTGGGTTTTTTCATCAAGAATTCCTCAGTAGCAGCTACGAAGTCTGGATCTGTGCCCGGTTGGTCAGAATCAGAATCAGATCTTTATTTGCTTTGAATGTAGGTACAGGTACATAATTGATGGTAATAGGCTCAAAATCAAAATCAAAATCAAAGCATTTATTCCAAGTAGGCCAATAACAGGCACTTTTGAATTGTCGAAACAGAGATGGCATTCAAATGTAGCTACAGTCCCAGTCACAAGACATAAAAACTGTGAAAGTACTGTAGTTGCCCATTCCCTTGCGTAGATCTCTAAGGAGAAGAACGGGCAAGAAACTCCATGGACACTCCTTTTTCCTTTTTTTTTTGGGATGGGAAATCATCAAATGACTTCTCCCACTCTGGGCGGAGCGGGAGGGAGTGTCAGACTCTTACTGACTAAAACCCATCCATGTTCCTTCCTCGCCCTTTATGTTCCGGGGCCGCGGTATCTCTTTCGAACAGGCCCGCAACCCCGGCAGGCTTCGCCCCTTGCGGGCCCCTCCCCTTATGCTGACATCTCTTTGAGGCGCGCGTGGAACACGAACGCGCCGTCGACACGGCCTGTCGTCGTCGTTAGACGGACGGACGGCTAGCTAGCCCATAGCCAACCGTCCACAGGCCTACGGTGGCCGGTAGCCACCTCGTGGCCCCCGACGACCGGTGCGTCCCCCGCGGCGGCCGGGAAGAGAGGATCTCGCTCTCTCTCGTTCCGCCACCTCCTTCGCTAGCATGACTGCTTCGCAGAAGGAGGTGACGGCTTCCCATTCCGTCTCGCTCCGGACCATGGATTGAACTAGGGCCGGACGCGAGAGGTCGCCGCCGCCGATCGCCGCTACGAGGACACGGCGGTGCTCCGCCCACGCAGGGCAGACTTCCACCGTGTGCTCCACCGTGTCCTCCGGTCGATCCTCGCAGTGGACGATCCTCGCAGTGGACCATGGACACTTCTTTAAATCAAATTATTGTTACAAAAATCTTGGTTACATCATTCATGTTGAGATGGTAAATAATGTGAAAACAATGTAGCAAGATAAGCACGTTAAAAGTTTCCATAGTAAAACAAAATAATTCATTCAAATAAGCCATGGCAACTAAGAGATGACCAGTCGCAACTGACAGCGCCCGTTCACGAACATGACGCATGGATCAGCACCATTCAGCTCAACCATTTTGAAGGGAACTAAATGGTCCGACACACGCGCCATCATCGAGACATGTGAGTGAGCATGACATACTCTCAACCGTCAGGGCACATTCAAGTCAAAAACGAAAGTAGGTTTCCAGTAAATGATAGCTTTCTAGTACATCTCGCTCGCCCCCTTTTGCATGCAACTTAAAACATAACTGGCGAAATGTAGGTGTATTATTAGGTACACCCCTGTCGAACCCTACGGGGATCACACTCGTGCTGATTTATAAAAGATATATTCTATATAAAATTCTATATAAAAGATATGACCAATGCCTGGTGCCAAATAAAAATGCAAAAAAATGCGGCAAAATCATAAACTAACTTTAAGAGGCCTGCGGAGCATGCGAATTTCATACAAACGTAATACCAAAATAATTTGTATTTCAAACATATTATTAAGGTAGTGTGTATTTATTTTGGTTGGATTACAGAATATATAGGTTCCCAAACACATATTTTGAATGTGCACTGATTTAAACAAGAGTTAGAAATTTTAAATTCCTCATATCTCGTCTTTATATCTTCGTCCCTTCAAAATATTTTTTTGGGAACATAGATATTCTATAATACAATACACACTACTATAATTTGGTATTACGTTTGTATGAAAAACGCATGCTCCGCCGGCCCCTTAAGGTGATTATAATTACTAAAAGTTTGTGATTCACTGCTATAAACAAGACCAGAAAAATATATGATATTCTTCAGGATATATGTTAGCATGATAGTGTTTTGAAATCATAATACAATTAATTTAACTCAAAAAAAAAAACACGAACGTATCTCTAAAAATATCACTAAAACAAAAAAAAACATACTAATATGCATGCGATCATTCTGATTTATTGGCAAATAATTCTACAAGCAATATATTAGCATGACAGTGTTTTAGTTTTTTAATTCAATCAATAGCTTTTTTGTAAATCGATCGAAACCACTCATTTCGCGCTATATTAGCCGGCAGTGACTGACGTAACAACCACTTTGTATTGCAAGCTGATTAGAACTATATTCTAACAGCATTTCAAACGAAGTTTGAACCACCACAAATAGAGTTCGAGACAATTTTTTTTTGTTCGGGGATTGGGCCACTCACTGAAAATTACATTGATTTCTTCCTTATAACGTCTAGATTCTAGTGGTTAAATTAGCTACGCATTGTCTAAACGAAATAAATGCGAAAAATCTGCAAAAACACTTACGAAAACCAAAATAAACAGAAAAAGTAAATGTCAAAATAATGAAGTTGGCTGTCAATCACTAAAAAAGTGGGTATAAAACGTTTCGTGCCACGTTGAATGTTTAAACCATCTATACGATTTTAGTGTAAACCTTTAAAAATAGCATTTAAATGCTCACAGTTTATTTTATATTTATTTTTATGTTCTTCCTGATCCTATAATAATTATAGCAGATATGATTACCAACGGGTAGGTACCGTATTTTTTTAGTAAACAGAAAAAAACCCTTCTATTCACGTAAGTATTTGATGTCAAATGACATTCCACAACAGGAATGATTGACTCGAAAAAAAGTATCATAACATAGCTTTTTTTATTATGATTTTAAGATTTCGTTTACATTTCTACGTAATATTTCGTTTAATACCATAGTAAAATAGTTACTATTTTTTGGTGTTATTATGAATAATAAATGGAACGACCAGGTGGGCCCAAAAAAATTTATCTCCTTTAGCTCCTCTAATCGCCTTAAACCAAATGTTCTATTTTAAAAATGGATCAAAATCCGGTTAGACTGGAAGCTGACTCAAACTTAGTTGGGACAAGGATATTCAGAAGATGATGATGACTTTAAATTATCAACAAGATAAACATGGGATAAAAATAAAATAATTTTCTGTCAGCGTCTCTATAATATCTAAAAACGTCACAAGGAGGAAATAACATCTCCTCACGTAAAAATAACTCTCATTTTATTAAACCACGTGCATTACGGTCCACCCACGTGAACTGAACAGTTCTCTACCTTCCATGAGATAGTCCCACGGGAAAACGTGCTGTAGCTATTCCTAGCCGACGACTAAATGGCTAAATATGGACTGAATTAAATCATCATACAAATGAGTACGCTTACTGTAAACGTGGTTCCTGAAATCAAATTCATACTCATCTAATGTCCACCCACCAGTATTTTACATAAAATGATTGCCTGTCAGATCTCTAGAACCTGATCTGCAGAAATCTGCATGGGTAACACTCGAATCCATTAGAAATACCAATTTCTGCCGGGGTTGCGGGCCTGTTCGAAAAAGATACCGCGGCCCCGGAACGTAAAAGGCGAGGAAGGAACATGGATGGTTTTTAGTCAGTAAGAGTCTGACACTCCCTCCCGCTCCGCCCAGAGTGGGGGGGTCATTTGATGATTTCCCATAAAAAAAAAAAAAAAAAAAAAATCAATTTTCAGAAGTTTCAGATACTTTACGAATACCCGTAATGACTACTAAAGGTCTACGAATGACAGAAGGGATCAACAGAATACCGTGTCTTCTGACACACGGCATATTATGAATGGTCACCTATCGATGACTTGACCTCATCAAGCGTAGCGTAGCCTTGAAAAGAGACCCATTTCTGGTTAAAGACATTTTATTTCTCATTAAGAAAAGAGATGGCTAAACGACTGCCCCCAACATGACTAGCACAAATAGGAACCTCACACTAACCAGTAATATTTAAATATTAATTCATGAATTATTTAGTGTTTAATAATTTCTTATAACTTTCGTGAAATAATAAACATAAAAAAGTTTCTTAATTGTATTTATGCTTTGTTTTGGTTTGACTTGACAAGGTCAAGGAATACTGACAGCTAGGGAAGAGACATATTGCATTACCAAAATGCCAAATCGAATAAGTTGAACTTCAATCGATATTTAAGAACAGTTGTCAAAACTATTTATTTTCTGAAACTACTTAATTGATTAATTGTATCTGGTTATGCATATTACTAACACTTCAGGCGCACAATCTTAATAAATATACAACATTATTTTTTGTTTATACTAAACCCCAAAAGGGGTCATTGTACTCATCACAACCTTGAAATCGCGAAAAAAAAATCAGCTGTTCCCTACATTTTGACGAGTTATGCGAACAGAAATGTAGGGAACAGCTGTTTTTTTTCGCGATTTCAAGGTTCGTCCCATAGAAAAAGTTGTTCAAAATTATGAGTACAATGACCCCTTTTCGGGTTTAGTATAAACAAAAAATAATGTTGTATTTTCTGTCCGTCAAGGTCGACAAAAACAATTTCTTTTTTCTTTCAGTCCATTCGATTATTTTATCGATTTCGTTACATTTTAAATCAGATTTCATCTCTACTCTATGAAAAAAAAAACGTCAGACATCGTTTGAACGCTCTGCCGTTTATTTGTACGTTGTGCTTTTTATTTTGAATTTTCATTGACCCCTCGCTTGTTTATTGGACTTATTGTTTGCTCGCCTACCTACTTCAAGTACCTTAGTGCAAAATCGCCAGTCAATAACACAATTATCAATAAAAATCGTCGCAGACACATTAAAACGCCTAGATAAAAGTTTATAGCAATGTCATTGTTTGAAGTTTTTGTACCTTTGTCGTAGGAGTTGCGCGATTTTGTTTTTAGGATTGTGCAAATATTAAAAGTTCCTGAACCTTTTTAAATTACAAAATACTAATTTCAGCTATTTAGCATTATATATTGCTAGGTACCATGTTTATACATGCGTTTTCATTGCGGGGGCAGTCGTCCATACTTCAATTTAGCCATGTCCTTTACATTTCACTTACATGAGAACAAATTTAAACTTAAAGTATAAAGTAATCATTGTCCTTCGGCACTCGGACTTACAAATTAACTTGACGCATTTTATTGCAAATTACATATTTAGGTTTGTGGGTACTCCCAAAAAATCTCACACTGCGCTATTAAGCGTAATTACCCTGCCTTGACATATAGAGTGCGATCCCGCTGTCACAATGCAGATACACCAGTCAGTAGTACAACTTTTGTTTCCAGCTGCTTTTTGATTAATTCTAATTTGGCTGTTATTTGATAGCCTCGATTTTTAAGGTTAGGGACGGGACCCTATTACTAACCCTCCGGGAAAGTCTATGTTTGTTTGTCGGACTTAATCTCTGAAATCATTTAGAATTTCTATAGAGCTTCCAAAAGTTTTCCGTGTATGTTCCCCGAACTTTCATAAGGCTATTTTATATTAGTAAATTAGTAAATAGATTTTTACTCTTCGTGTTTTTACTACTAAAATAACTTCCTGTATACCTACTAAAATACAACAATCTAAGTAAAGCCTCGATCTAATTCGATTAAAGTATAACGACCTATCCCCTTATCGATAAAGTAATTTGTTCGTCCTATTATTAGAGAATATTCAATGAACTCTGATTATCAAGTAAGTATCATTTGTGTGACGCTGTACGCTTGACGACCAGTCAAGCTACACAAAACTAGTTTATGCGGGTCTCTCATTGTGCAGGAAATCTATACGAAGCAAGGCCATGTCATACTGGAATGAACTGGTACTAGATTGTTACCGTTCAAATAAACTTTATCATTAACACTGAATACCGGATATTTACCATGTTTACTATTTGTTTTGAGTTTTTGATATTTCGGCGCTGTTTACAAGCAACATTAGTGATCATGGTTAAACTGATCCGATCAGACCCCGTATTCACAAACGCTCGGAATGAATTTCGATTCGACAAGTCGTATATCTATTGTCTATCCTTTTTTGCGAGATAGACATACGAGTAATCGAAATCGAATCGAAGCGTTGTGAATATGGGGTCTGATCCGTTTTCAGTGTTAATGATCATGTCAGTTTAAAAACTTGTGTGTAAACTTTTTATACAAAAAGAAGTCGGTTAATAAATACAAATCCTGGAATAAAATTAAAACTTAGGTCGGCAGGAATAGATTACCAACCTACGCATTCTCGCTCTTTCATTATCTTGCAGACAAAACAAAGATGAATAAAAACATTATATTTATACCTAGTAAACGCCGATATATAAGCTATTTATGAAGTAAAAAATACTTCTATGTTCATTATTTACAAACTACAATTAGATCTAAAATCATAATAGAATCTACAAATATCAACAATATACGGACAGACGGCTAGTTTTCAATCATCCACATTCACAAAATTTCATTGAAATCTTTCAGGTGGTTTCGGAGATCAGTTCAAACAAACACGTGATTTTAATTCATATAATTAAATGTAGAAAATGATTTTAGAATAAAATAGAATACTTATTTTTTATTTGCTTAAAATCATGGTACGTTTAAGGTCTTATAAAGCTAGAAACCGCGGCCCCGGAACATAAAGGGCGAGGAAGGAACATGGATGGGTTTTAGTCAGTGAGAGTTTGAAACTCCCTCCCACTCCGCTCAGAGTGGCAGAAGTCATTATTTGATGATTTCCCAACCCTAAAAAAAAAAAAAGGTTGTGAGCTTACATGTTTCGCCATTTATAGGCATACAACTATTAGAACATGAGAAAACTCAGCGGCTCAAACTATTCTAATTTTATGTAGGTACGTATAATATGCGGTATGTAAAAGCACTCAGCGCACGATTAAAATTATTCGCGCGAACGAAGCTTTTGTTACGCGGACGTCGGCACTAGTTTGCGATACGACGCCATCGCAGTCTTGCACATCCACGCAAAGAACATCCAATGCACCGTGAAATTGCCTATTTTCCACGTGATTTTATTTATTTATTTCATACATCGATGACATTTTCATTCGTTCTGTTACGGTTCAATGCATCGGAAAATCGTTATGGAAGTCTGGATGCATCCGAATCATCCATGTTTGTTCCCAACCGTACTTCAACGCCCCACGGAAAGCTCTCTTTAATTTTAATTCTCGAACGTTCTCGAACTTACGATATGCATTTAAAATGTACGAAGAGTACAATGTGTCTACAAGTAGCGCATCCTGTTTAAATTTGTTAAGCCTGCAGTGTATTGAACGGTACCACGTAGACAGTAGAGTCCCGTTTGGAATGCAAACGTAGACACATATATATCATTTGCCTCACTCGAAACGGAAACTGATTCATTTCCGATGCATGGTTGAAGCTCTTTGTGGAGTTCGTCGGCTGCGAATTGCTCACGTTTTCAACATTTGATTGCGACATCAATACCTTTGAAATGTTGTTGATTGTAAATTACTGCTTACGTTACAGCGGACACTATAAATTGTGTAAGAGTCCGATAAATCTTCGTCTGACTGTATAGTGTAAGCAAAGTTAAAAATACAATAGTAAGTAGGTAAGTATTTCCCGCGGGGTTCCGTAGGAAGGTGTGCCGACTTCCAGACTCTGTCGAGCCTTTAAAACTAAGCAGACGCTGACTGGCATCTCCCGCGCGAGCACTTTCCTACTCCACGTAGCAATCGCGTTTGCAAAATGCAACAATGCATAAGAATTCAATCTCACATTTGTTTCGATATACTTACTCGTGTACCATCGACAATAATGTATTTTCTATATTCACGCGAGACAATTGAATTAATTTTTCATGTAGTTTATAAAAGCTCGCCTTAGAATAGAATTAAGTAGGTGAATGTCACGTCAAATTCTAATTACTCCTAAGATGTAATATGATGCTCTGTTGTAATTACTCGTATTTCAAACTTGGGTAATTCATAGATTGAGCAGGAAGCGCGCGTAGCCTCAGGTGTTGTTTTCGACACTAAAGTTGCTCTAAGCCGCACTGAGCTGTACTTAGTGTCCATGCAGGCTTGCGAGCTCACTTAATATTATCTCTGTTACCGAAGTTACAAAGCAATCATTATAGTTTGTTGAATATAACGAACCAGGACGCTTGAGTAGCGCTAATAACTTGTTCCATTCCGAAAGCTTCGAACTCACTATTCTAAAGTAGTAATATAAGCATAAAAACTCATGCTATTTCCAATTTCTATATTCGTAAAAGCAAAATATCGTATGCAATATATTATTTCAAATAAACGAGGGCGTACTCCGTGAGGCTGAAGTTTGTTGAGTAGCATTAAAAGATTAAAAGTCGACAGTTCGCTCAAGCTGTATCGAATCGAAACTGGAAACGATCTCTCGACTCGACTGTAACATATATTTGCGATGCAGGCGGCGCGTCCGCGGCGAACTTCGCCTGGTGAATGCAAAAATTTAAATTAAAAACATAAATCAGCCGTGTATCGAGTAACTTTCGAGATTGGTGTATATTTCGAATGCACGTTTCACTACACGTATTATGATATTTTAACTGTGCTGATTTTTAATTAAACTGAGCGTTCAATAAATATGAAGTTGATAATTATAACAGCTTCGTAACAAAGGCAGCAGAAGAGTGCATACTTGAGTGAGGACGACGTAGGTACCAGGAAAAGATTCTCTCACAAATAATTACGGCAAAAGAATCTCTACTGAGTATTTTTGAATTAATTGCTTTGAAATTATTATGAGTATCATAATCTCATAATCTTAATTAAGAGAACTTTAGGCAGCTCAAATTAGAAATTTTAATCTTTTGTAAATCCTTCTCCCGCTGGCCGGTGGTGTTTATGAAGTCGGATTTTTTAGGGTTTGACGTTACAAATAATTTTATAAATGTTTTGTTTTATGTTGTCGTGCCTTGTTAAAACTGGCCGCACATACGACGCTACCCAGCTTAAACTAGCCAATTAGCACATTAGAGACAGTAGTGATTTTTGGGAATACTTTGCCTCTGATTTTCCTCTTGCGATAAATAAATCAAACAAACATACATTTTTTCTAATGAGAAAAAAGCCGAATAAAAACAGAGAAGTTCGAAACGCTTTGAAAGCAATTGTCACTCGTCTAAAACTTCTATACAAAATAATTGTATTGAAAAACAAGTGACAAAAAAGTTCAAGGAGCAAGCACCTTTCAGTCGATACACAGATACTTAAAAACAAACAATAGCGGGCGTCAAACATCGCACCACGTCAAGGAAAAACCGTTTTGTTTCAAAGAATAACGCTTTTCCGCTCCATTGGCTCACTCATTTCATTTCCATTGATTCAGTTGAGGAAAACAGAAAAGACGAAAGATAAAAATTGAATGTTACACAAAACAAATGATTTAGCAGATTTTTTATTATAATATTGTGAAGATTTTTTATTTAAAACACAACTTAAACTAAACGTTTTTTTAATAAAATAGTCATAATTTTACAAAAAATTAATTGTTGGAAAGGTTCACGGTTATACTTTAAAGCTACAATTCTAATTAATCACATTTTAAGACTTGAATGAAAGTGGTATTTGTTATTCAGACGATAAAGACGTACTTTTCAAGTATAATTGAATTTGATAAAGGTCTTGGTATTTAAACTTGTTCAGAATTACGAACGAGAGGCACGGCCGAACGATCTATTTGGTTTACATTTTACAATGTAATCTGTGGGTCAAAGTGTAAACCAAATAGATTGTTCGACCGTACAAGATGTGACAGAAAATCTTGGAAGTCGATTACGATTAAACCGAAGCCAGGCAATATCGAGACCAATACTTTCCTACCTCAGTTTCCAATCTCCCACGTATGTTAGATAAATCATTCTTACATTTACTTCCCGAGGTCGACAAACTGGGAATAAAATCACTCAAATTATAACAAGGAGTGGTGTACTGGTGTTCATTTTGTGAATAGTGCAGACTTAATTAGAGTCGGTGTGATTGCAGCCGTAGACGGCGTCAGCTGGGAGGAATGGTGGACCTACGACGGGATTTCAGGTGAGACCCATTTATTGTTCATGTCATTGTTAAATTTTATCGCGTTATTTAATATTTATGAATCGTTTGCGAGCACTATTTGTATGCGGGTCTAGAGAGGAATAAAACGGTCGTGATTTTTAGTGTTTGTTGCACTCGTGTTTCGTTTTTGTGCAAGACTTTGGCTTTTGTGTTGTGATTATGTTTTATTTTATTCAGACAATTATATCGAGGTGATGTTTACATACAAAGACATCTGCAGACAACAAAAATAATTGAGCCGTGAGGTTGCCCAACCCAGGTAACACGGAACAGCTTCGGTACAGCTTCTACACTAACCGAGCTGCAGGTACCGATTGACTTCTAGTCTGATGTCTTGAGCTTTTTTCTCTTTCATGAATTTTCCTGCACCGGTAATAATTTTAAGTTAGCTAAGACTTTCCATGACTTGGGATCTTACACTCATTAACTTAGTACACATAAAAGTTTAAAGACTTACACGTCCCATAACATTTATTATTATACATTTTATTAAAATAATCGTGATTAAACATACGTGCTCCCGATTGTATAATTTATCTTATTTCATGATCATTTTACATTGGAAATAAAAGGTCATGTAGGCTCGTTGGAATACAATTATTCTGAAATATAATAATCACTTTGCTATATTCATCACAGAGTATTGAATTACGGGATTATTTTTAGAATAGACCTCCCACTACAAGATTCAAGTTATATTCCGTTTATTCTATTTATAATCTGTGCTTCAGAGAAAGATTACTGTATAGCAATTTAATTTAACCTAATCATGATACATACTTACTTATTTTTTTGAATATGACTTCACCATTATGTTACTCGCAATATTTCATTGTATAACTTACCTTATAATAAGTTAATAAAACATAAAATCGTGGCTTTACAATAACAGCCGCTCGCCGCTCGGTTCGATCTTCAGATCTGGGTTGGTCCGTGGATGGGTGACCATCCATTACATACCTTTTTTTTTGGGAGAAGCCCGCCACACACGCCCAAACCACTGTAACTCCTGAAAGCCAGAATCAACAGTGGCGACCACCAGAAAAGCGCCGAGACAATGAAGCTCGACGAAGTCCCCGATAATGAATGTAACTGTCTTGGATCCCGCCACGAAATCGGAATCGGAAGAACGTAATCAGAAAGTATAGCGGAGGAATAGGAAAAAAAACCGTAATTTCCACTTCATACCTACCGAGTTTCCTCCGTGCCCCGGAAAGCACCGTAGGCCCAGTTGTCAATTGGACATCTTTGGCAGTCCTTACAGGCAGCATAGGCCTGAAATTCTGGCAACCAGTCTTGCCAAGAGGTACCATATTACCTTGTAAAAACTGAGTTGTGGAGGTCAAATAGATAATCGCACCTTTTAATACATAAATGATAATGATAAATGATAAATGATCTTTATTTTGTAAGTAGGTTTTCACAAACACACGTCAATTTTTTTTAAACTAGATGGGGCCGGTGTTTCGTACCTGACTACTCGGAGAAGAAACAGCCGAAACAAACTCAGAGGTCATAGTCTCTTTTGAAGTCCAGACATAATCTTGCTCAATTCACATGAGGATCATGTAGATATTAGTGTCTGAGATGGTCTTTTGAAGAAAGAACCATACAGATTTGAGTAAACCTGTCCAGTCAGTGCAAGCATTTGTCAGTTATCGTGTAGCTCGACTTATAACACAAGGAGCTCAACGAAACGACGAACAATACCAAAGAAAGGACATTTGGGTAGGTCGCTTATAGAACTCAAACTGTCAGACGGTTGAGGGGTAAAAAAAAATAAAAAAATGTAACCCACATAGTCCTCACATTCACAAAAAACACAAAAAATAAAATAAAATAAATAATAATTTACAAAATGAATGTCAATAAAAATACGATATGTCAAATACACACACAAAAAAACAATAAAAAATAAACTAAAAATGTAAAAAAATAATAAAATACTCAACTAAGTATTCATGCCAAGTCATTAAATGTCAAAAGCCATAAGTAAATATTCATGTCAAATACACACACACACAAAATAATAAACAATAAAGTAAAAAAAAAAATAATAATAATAATATCCATTCATGTCAAAGTGTGTCTAAGTGTCCGTAATTTCTATATTCGCAGAGCAAATTTCATAAACTGGTATTCCGCTGCATCTGATTAGACAGAAAACCATTCCCAACATAGTTGACAAAAAGCTAGAGTTTGCCGCATTCTGAGCTTACTTTTTATATCACTACTTACTTAGGTACCTGAAACAATTTTTCCGCAATTTCTCAACATAAGAACGCACACAGAGTACCAAATCTCAATTCATTGACCTACCGCAAAACATTTGTCCTGTGCGCCGTATCAATTTCTCTGTGCCGATAACATTTTTGCTGGGTTACGTGACACGCAATTTATACGGGCGATTTATCTTGTATTCATATTACGTCATTCGCAAAATTGTGAGGTGTGTTATCGTGTGTTCGGAACTGATATTTTCATGATAACTTCCGTGCATTTTATGATCGTCTAAATTTTTTTCCATGAGTGGTTGTATCTCAAAATTAGGGTGGATATTTCAGTTTGATGAGTGATTTTTGTGCTGCTGTTTCTTTGTAGACTAGTTGTAAGGTTTGTTTAGAAATATTAACAGCATTTTTCCCACGCAATGAATTAGATATCTACGAATATTTATTTACTTAACAGTTTACGAACACGTTAAATACGGAAAAGAAGAATGGAACAGAAAATAGGAATAAAATTGAGGAAAATTTTAAGAAAAGGAAGGAAAAAGAAGGAATTTACGGAATCAATATTCTAAATGTTTGTTAACTGATTATGATGATGATATCGCAAAAATATCTGATTTCAAACGTAGGCATGCTTCTTTGATTTCATAGGCAGCCCACTAGTTTAATACCCACCCAACTAAGCTCTAATAATAAAAAATACTCCCTCTCACTATCTAGAACCTGATGGCTATATTATGTGGATACTCGTAGAAAATAATAATTAATATAGGCACGCCAATATGCGAGCATCGTACAACAAAATTTCACATGTCCATTTATTTATTTCATTACAACGGTTTTTTAAAACCAAATACAGTAAAATGAGAAAATTAAAATCTACAAAATAACAAAGTAAATAAAAATTAAGCTGATTTTAATATTTTCATAAATTTCTCTCACAGTATCTTTTCATACCAATAAAATCTTCGTCCCTCTATCTGCAAACAGATCTTCTGCTGGATAAGAATCCAAGACAGCATTGAATTAGTCCGTCAGATAAATTTCCAAAAAATATTTGGACTCAGATTTTTTCTTACAAAGTGTCGAAAACTCATGTGACGTCCTTTTTCGGTACATTTTTAACCGGAAAGTGACGTCACATGCCACCACTCATGATCTATGATGCGTTTTATCTTGGTAATTTTTTATTAATTCGTTAAAACAAAACACATGTATCTGTCACCGTAAAATTGTCAAATACGTTATATTGTAATATCTCTAGCTATATTGTAAAATCTCGAAATATTGTCAAATAAACATACTGCTTCCAATAAAACGCATTATTTTTCGCGATATGCATGCGATGGTAGTCAACTTACGCGGTGTGGAGGGTAGGAGGGGTCCCCCTTGCCCAGTGGTACCACTCTCATGAAAAGATATTGTACCATTCCTGAGAAATACCGATTATTATAACCTAACCTTAAAACACTTTATATTCCCCTAAAAAGCGTAGTCGACGGAGCCCCATTTCCGAGTGCAGGGTTTAAACTTTAAAGGAACCTGACTACCCTAACGGGAGCCTCAAGTTCCGATTATGGGGGCAGAGATACTTCCGTATGTTCAGTTGACAACAATTCAAGAGTTTACAATATCGTTAGAGAGAAACACGTTATATTGTAATATAACGTGTTTGACAATTTTACGGTGACATAATATCCAATATTTTCCGATAATGTAACTGACGGATTAAATAGAATTATATATTTTTCATCAGTCGCCATCCCTATTAGCGACTTAGCACGTGCATCTGTACGACAATCTATACCAAAATCAATCAACAATGTCTGAAAGCCAACAAGCTATTACACTTTTCCACACCAATTTCCTTTCACACAGACCACAAAATTCACATCCATCCGTTTCGCTTATAGACAAACTAATCAAGTCAAGGTACAGTACATGCATTAAAAATGTATTGGGACATGTCGGGCCCTGTCCAAAGTTAGCAACTCAAGTTGCGTGCTGCCACAACACTCCCAGCCTCATCTAATATTCAGTGACATTGGTAATCACCACAAACATTGATTTTCGTAAACATATGATTGAATGGGGATCTTACAATGATATCAAAGGAAACTACTGGCTTTTTCTTATGATTTGAAGTAACTGATTATGGCCCACTTGCACCTCGAATTAAGAAACATATTTGATCCTAAAAAAAGTTCTGAAAATCCGAAGATAATCTTAAATAGATAGATAGATACAGAGAGTAAGTGATATTTTAAATGAATATAGCAGTGTAGAATTGGTGGCACAAGTGGAAATTCACGCAGCGCCATCTAGTGCCAAACTAAGCAACGAGGCCTGTGTTGTGGACACCAGATGGTTGATATACTACACAGATCCTTTTTGGTTGTAAATACACACACGGATAGATAGACATTCATGACTCGGAAACAAATGTATATGTCACCGTAAAATTGTCAAAAACGTTACATTACAAAATAACATGTTTTTTCTCGCGATATTGTTATGTCTCGAATTATTGTCAACTGAACATGCGGAAGTATCTCTGCCCCCATAATCGGGACTTGGGGCACCCCCCCGTTAGGTTACTTAGGTTCCTTTACCCTGTACTTGGAAATAGGGACCCCGCGAAGCGGGGCTCCGTCGACTACGCTTTTTAGGGGGAATATAAAGTGTTTTAAGGTTATGTTATATTAATCGGTATTTCTCAGGAATGGTGCATTATCTTTTCATGAGAGTTGTGTCACTGGGCAAGGGGGACCCCTCCTTCCCTCCACACCGCGTAAGTTGACTACTATCGCATGCATTTCACGAAAAATAATGCGTTTTGTTGTAAGCAGTATGTTCATTTGACAATAATTCGAGACTTTACAATATCGCTAGAGATATTACAATATAACGTATTTGACAATTTTACGATGACATACAATATACTATTTCACACAATAATTTGCTCCTACCGGGATTGGAATCCGGGACCCAAGGAACGTAAGGCAGCCGCACTATTGCTGTGCCGTTCGGGTAGTTAAAATAAAAAACTTAAACTATGTCATCATCATCCATCATCATCATCAGCCTAAAATGTTCCCACTGCTAGGACACGGCCTCCTCTCAATGAGAGGGAATGGGCTATAATCTACCACGCGGGCCCAGTGCGGATTGGTCTTAAACTATGTATTATACTAAAAATAACTGGTGAAATGTGGATGTAAAACGTACACTCCTGGTCAACATAAAGATTTAATCTTAAGTTACTTATTCATTATCATCATCTACCGGTTGGTGCTGCAGGCAGTTTGAGTTTGAGTCTTTTTCTTTCCTACACCTACACATTAGATATATATACACAGTAATGTCAAAAACTACCCAAAATGCATAATAGTTGTAGGAAGGTACTTTTTCAGGAAAATCTGGGCCATCCCCTGAATCCTAAGATTCAGGTCTAAATTCACGGGATACGGATATGTTTTTAATAAGCAACGACAACTTAGTAGCTTTTTACGAGTGTCCTAGGGCACAATATCCGATTTTGGTAAGCTTTTAATCCACCTATAAGAATATCTGTTGAAGACAGATTTTCCCATAAGTAGGCAAAGGCCTGGAAACAAAGGAAGTAGGTATATTTTCATGAAAAAAATAAGGTATTGTCAGATAATTTCACTCAATAACGCAAAGTTGGCTCGGCCCTGGGTTTTACTTTCAGTCCAGAAATCTGTCATGACTGGTAATATAAGAAGACACTTATTTTTCATCTCGATATAACCTTGATTGAGAATGAGAATCGCAGCGCAAAACACACGTTCAGCATTCGCGCTAGGGACCGCTACATCAAAAAGGCAGTTTCTTACCACAATAATACCGCAATTGTTATAAATTTAGTTTCGTTCAATATGTTTCAAAATAATTGTTAACGAAAATATCGAAATACAAAACCACGTTAATAGCGACACAAGTTAATTAAGTAAGTATACAAAAGCCAATTATAGGATCACTGCCATCATTATTATAATTGTACAGTTAAATAACGTACCTACTTTGATAATAACGTAATCTATTAAGATAATAACGTACATAATGGTACATTTTGATGAAAGTGGAGAAACTTTGTTATTGTAGTCGAGAAGGAATTCACACCCAAGCCGCAGGCGAGGTTGCTATGTAGCCGAGAACTGCTGTAGCAAATGCCCAAATCATTTATTGTATCAAGCAACGTTTACCAATTCACTTTCGAAGAACTAAAATACTTTTGTCATGAATTATTATAATGATACGATTTAATTAACGTTTTTTGCCGTGCTTTGCTTTCGCCAGGTTGAAAAAGAAGCAAAAGTATAAAGCCGCCACAGCCTAATATTAAAAATAGAAAATTAAACATTTTTTATTATTTACTTTTAGCCGCCTTGATAAAGTTAACCCACTTGTAACAAAATCATTACCTCGTATAAAACAAAGTCGCTCCCGCTGTCTTTCAAACTTCGCAATGGATTTAAATGCTATTTTCAGCAATAGATAGAGCGATTCTAGAGGAAGGTGTATGTTTATGGAAAGTACATTGCACCCGTGCGAAAACCGGGGCAGGTCACTATAGTGTACTAAATGCATTATAATTATGAGAAAACCTAGATTCTCGTAGTGTTAGCTGAAAATTCAGGAATAGGTTTTCTCATAATTAAAATTATTTGATTTTATTATCTTTTGATCGTCCATCATTTGCCTAGCATTCTCGATACAATGATGCGGTTAACTTTCAGTCTAAACAGAAGCAGCTGAGCAGTCCTATACATATGTGTCACATGGAGTAACTGCCGAACTGACCTTCACAACCGATTCATTAGGTATCACGATATCCCTTGGTAAGACAGGCGGTCAGACTTACAGGCGTCTGACTATTCATAATGATAGTCAAAAATCTATAAATTATCCGATCCGAGTGTCGACTGTGCAATTTTGTATGAACACACTCACGCTTCCGAGCCGCTACCGAGAAACGGACAATATACGAGTAGATTGTCATACAAAATTGCACGGACGACATTCGGCTCGAACCCGACATGGTCTAGCGCGCGTCATCATTATATCGGATAGCCAACGATCAACTGCCAACAAAAACAACTTCCTTTTTTTCGGTGTGTGTAATCATCAAATGACTCCTCCCACTCTTGTCAGACTTTCACTGACTAAAAACCATCCAACTACCGCCTGCCTCAGGAAAACCTGAATTGAATTGGTGGTGATATTTTCTGTGTGAGTCAAATAAAGGTGTTGTTTCCATTTAAAAATGATGTTATCTCGTATATCTAATATTGATAGTATCTAGTAAAACTGCACTGCATCTATTTAAATTGTTACTGTGGTTTTGTCAATAAGTAAAAAGTAATCTGAATCAGTAAAACCAGCAAATTATTTTTTACAAACCAGCCTACTACATCCTCTTTATTTCCTCATAGGGGTAACTAAACGCCACATACCACCAGTTTTACATAAACTGAAAGAAAAATCCTTTTAGGCAAAGTTTATCTGAGACATTCCATGCCGCATACAGTGCCAAAAACAATAAAAAAATGCATGCATTAACGGAAAGTTCACTTAACGCGTGGCCATAAAGTGGGCGTGACCGCAACCGCTGCGCCGCCGGCTTACTCATGCAATTTTCAAGGTCATAAATAATAAAACCGTGAATACGATCCAAAGCACTTTGGCTACTTTCACGCCACTCCCCGCCAATATTGAAATACCTTGGGAAAATAAATGTATGCGGTTTTTTGCTACGTTAATCCGTGTAAAATAGTTTTGTTCGGTTAATAATTTTGGTTATGAACATGAGCGGTTAACTGGGTGTTAATTACCTACAATAATTTTCCTATCAACAGTGGAACCTATTAGTGAAAATATTGTGAATGATTTTGGTTTATTTGGAGGTTATTGGAATGAAAATCAATAAATATTACTACTCAAAACTCAGCCGCTCCATGTAAAATACTGGTGATGCCGACCTCGAAAAAACTAGGCAGATGATGATTACTACTTAAGGCGATTACATGATCTAAACGCGAGTTTTATAATAACCAAAAGTATATGATTCACTGCTATAAACAAGACCAGAAATATATATGATATTCTTCAGGATATATGCTAGCATGATACTGTTTTGAAAACTTATTAATTTGGCTCGATAAAAGAAATCACGAACTTATCTCTAAAAATATCTTTCAAACAATAAAAAACATACTAATATGCATGCGATCATTCTGATTATTTGGCAAATAATTCTACAAGCAATATATTAGCATGATACTGTTTTAGTTTTTTAATCCAATCAATAGTTTTTTTGTAAATCGATCGAAACCATTCATTTCGCGCTATTTGGCCCGCAGTGGCTGACGTAACAACCACTTTGCAGTGCAAGCTGATTAGAACTTTATTCTAACAGTATTTCAAACGAAGTTTGAACCACCACAAATAGAGTTGCTAATTTAGCTCGTCTAAGCGCCTTAAAACTCTCTACAAGAAATATTCTTGTGTGAGAACATGATAATTCGTAAATTATTGAACAAATCGTTCACTTACTAATGTCAAAAACAGCTTCCATAATTGAAAACACTGAAAAATAAAGAATTACATCTCTAATTTCCAAATCTTCGGCGCAGTTGCTAACGATAGTCTCCGATTTCCGTGAAAACGGCGAGCGCAGGTGGACAAGGAGCTTAGAGCCGAAGTAAGGCTCGAGCTTCGGCTTAGAACGGCACCGGGCCCGGCACGGTTACGAACCTGCATTGTTGATTATTTAGGGGCAATGCTAAAAGCTGTGTTGGCTAGATTGAGAAGGAAAAGGACACAATAGGTAGTTTCTATAGGGACTATCGTCGCTATTAATTAAAGGCGATTTTGTACTAACGTTTGTGCGTACTTTTCATATCTATCCAAACTGATCTGCAAATCACAATCTCTAAAATAAGCCAATATTTAAATTATTAAATGCCGTATGGGCTTTTCAGAACAACCTTCGAACAAAAACCTGGGCTGATGAAATAAACCAAAACGTTATTTATGTTTAAATTTCTTTAAAACATTTTCCAACCTAGGTTGAGAATCAGACCATTTCAACGTAAAAGTTACATCCAAAATTCTACACTTCCTATTCTTGTATAAGTGAGAAGAAGTGCCTGAATAAACTCCCCATTAACACATATAGGTACTTACCTCACCTTAAACCTTAGATTTAACCTAACAGTTATTTTTGGCACTGGCACCAAAAATAACTGTAGGTAATTATATCATTTTATGTTTATTAAAAACTAATCATGCTATAATTCGGTTATTCGATCAAATCAGAAAGCTGATTTTCTTTTTTCAGATTTCAGTAAAAAATGCCATCACATTGAACGAACATAATGTAATGCATGACAAAATTGAAATATCTTCTGTAATGCGTATAATATTCACATCATGCACCGAACGTTTATATTAAAGCCTTTGTCATTTCGATAATTAACACGTTAAGTTCCATCTGATACCAACTGTCGCGGTCGGTGGACATTCATAAAATATATATTATTTTACCCACATATCTAGGTCAAAACAATATTTAAATCTGTTGCATGCTTGTCGCACAACTCTCAGTTGCCTGTGTGACTGTTGTGCGAATTAACTTAATTTTGAAGTAGAAGCACCATTAGTTGCTATGAAATTCGCTAATAGCGCTCTTGTTGTTGCGTTAAAAATGCAAAAAAAATATCGGTCTCTTTGAAATGGCAAAACACTTTTAAGGCCCCGTACCTACTATTTCGTGACGACAGATAATCGTGTAGTTTTAAGTATCGTGGCTTGTGTATTTAAATTGAGGTGTTCACATATAGGACGACACGATCAACTGTCGTATACTTCTTTTTGCGGTGATAACAGATTGTCGTAACCGTGGGAAAGGCAAGCACGAGAGTTGTAAGAAACCACAAAGCGACTACCGTGAAATGCCGTCGCGATCCAATGGGAAAAGCTTGCACGACAGTCATCCAACGATAAAAACGTTGAAGACAAATAGTCGTTATAATGGGAACAGCTAGAGACGACAGTCGTCCGACGACAAATTAATCGTAACGACATAGTGGGAACAGGGCCTAAGGCTAAATGATTGACCGCGGGCCTGTGGACGGTTAGCTATGGGCTAGCTAGCCGTCCGTCCATCTAATGACGACAGGCCGTGTCGACGGTGCGGCGCAGTCAGTGTTCCACGCGTGCCTCAAAGAGATGTCAGCATAAAGGGAGGGGCCCGCAGGGGCCGAAGCCTGCCGGGGTGCCGGCCCTGTTCGAAAGAGATACCGCGGCCCCGGACCATAAAGGGCGAGGAAGGAACATGGATGGATTTTAGTCAGTAAAAGTCTGACACTTCCTTCCGCTCCGCCCAGAGTGGGAGAAGCTATTTGATGATTTCCTCATTTTTCATTATAAAGATATTTTCTGACAGGCGTTTGAACATGCCACAATCAGTGAGATATTTTGAAATAAGTGGACTTGACTGCAAAAATCTATACTTAAACCGATTAAAATAGTCAAAACCAAGAACTCAATTCATAAGTATAAAATTTCTGTTTTTTTCGTTCGTCGTGGAACCAACTCAATCCAATTGAGTCTGTGCTAGTTTCAAGTTAATCTGAGCCAACGCTTATTGAACAGGGTCTTGATTCCATTACTTTAAAGCTGCGTGCTGACTGTGAGCACTCGCGTGTAATGGAGGAATCGACAGCGAACAGCAGTATGCAGTTTTGACGGCAAACCTGGTGTATAATGTTCACTTACTGAATTGATTTAACAGTTTGTTGTGATGAAATTGACTTTTAACTTATTAATTCATTTTAAAAAGTAAGTACTTAAGTTACACAATTATGATGACTTAAATTAATTTTAGATGAGGTATAAGTAGTTTATCATACTTTCAAGAAGCAAGAAGCTCTTTGTGGTTAATTTTTTACGTTACAAAAGTATAATCTCGATTATAACAATATAGTGCTCGCTTACGATCCGTTGTGAATGTACCTTATAAGTTAAGAGCTTACAAAAATTGTTCGTAAAATGCATTTATTTTTGAACGCTCGTACGCACGACGACAAATCAATCTGTACAAACCCAAATTAATCTAATCCTAATTGTACGGGAAGCTCAAAGTAAGGTCAGGTTATACTGGATATGTATACTTGATGTGTCACAGTGTGTACGAACGCAGGACTGCGTTGAAAACAAAATCATGCTAAACTTATGCTAGCGGTTCCTATCTATACTAATATTATAAAGCAGAAGAGTTTGTTTGTTTGTTTGTTTAGTTGAACGCGCTAATCTCAGGAACTACCGGCTCGATTTAAAAAAATATTTTTGCGTTGGATAGTCCATTTATCGAGGAAGGTTAAAGGCTATATAACATCACGATACGACCATAAGGAGCGGAGCAGGAATGAAAAATGTTGCAAAAACGGGATTTTTTTTCCTTTCGTTTTTCTCGCTTATGTGACGCAGACGAAGTTGCGTGGGTCAGCTAGTGCAAGATAAAAATACAAAGGCCGCTGACGTTTTATTCTACTTTTTCATGTTTAGAAATCGTTGCCCTTAACGTATGGAAGTTTCCCTTGCCTGACTTAACTTGAATATTATTTGTAACATAAAATAAAATTTCGTGGTACATATTCAGGTCCAGCATTCTGGGGGTTGATCAACCCAGAATGGTCGCTCTGCAACAAAGGCCGGCGACAATCCCCGGTCAACTTGGAACCAGACAAACTGCTGTTCGACCCCAACCTACGGTTTTTACACATAGATAAACATAGGGTAAGTGTTGGTTATTAACTTATGATTTTGTTTAGTCAGCCGTTTAAAATCTTGTTAACTCTGTCGAGGGTCAAGTTCTGGTCTTAATAAAGGGTGTAGACCACCTTTTAACGAAGCCGTAAGGCACTTGTTCTCCCGTCATTGCGATCCCCATTTAGTTACGGAGATATTAGAGATTAAAGTTCCAACTTTTCAACCAGTTTTTTTTTAAATACAAGTTTTTAATGCAAGAATTTTATTTAAAACACCTTTACGACCCCCGTACTATTCAATCCATCCATCAGCAAAATATTTTAAATGCTTTACTTTGAGTTCTACTACAAAATCATGATTTTTCACCCCAAAAAAGAAAGTTGTTTCCCAGCATTAATTTTTGTGTAAAGTTACTTAGTCTGATGTACAGAATGCTTGATTGACGGCTTCGTGATGAGGTGGTTTACACCCTGTATAGTCATCGAAAAACTAAATAAAATTCACTTGCTTTTTGGTAACACTATGTAGCACAATGTATGCACAATTTTATTTAAAAAAAAAAACATGCAGGGGCAGTCTTTGTGGACTGCCGATAGAAGTGAAAACTACGAACAGCATACGTGACGGTCACGCGATTTCCTTGACTTTTGTTCCCTCAAAAAGTGCTTAAATTAGTTTTCACTTGGAAAACTTAACTTTTTAATAAACGGAGGCTATATTTTCTAAAAGAGGACTGGATAAATGAAAGCTTCGTTTTTAATAGATCGTATCAACATATTTATTTTCTTTTAACCAGTAATAATGTCTTAATATATTTTATCAGATAAATGGCCTAATAAGCAACACAGGCCACTCGGTGATCTTCACAGTGGAGAATGAGACGCGGCACCACATCAATATAACCGGAGGGCCACTCTCCTACAAGTACCAGTTTCACGAGATACATATACACTACGGCCTACACGATCAGTTTGGATCAGAACATGCCATCAATGGGTACACATTCCCCGCAGAGGTGAGTTTTCTAAGCTATTTTTTTGCCGGAGTTGAGGCATCAGCTGCAGATTGCAATTTTCTGTCCTGAAAAATGTAGATATTTTTGCAACGGTTGATTTCCGTGTCAATGTCCTCAGATCCGTCACACAGTGAGTTAAAAAACTCAATAATATAGTCAAAAGTATATATTATTATTTACGTAAAAGGAGAAAGTTTGTAACTCTTCCTTTGCGTCACATTATTTCTAAAATCTGATCTAAGCCTGACGTAATACATAAATAATTTCCCTGGCTTGAGGTAGACACAGAGACGCAGATTCATATCCTCATAAAGTCAGAGATTCGCAACACTCATGATACATTATGTAAGCAACCGAGGATAAAACCTAAGTGAAGCGTCGAATAAACATGTAACGTAGATAAACGTTAAAATGTTATCAGGGATTTCTTCGGAAAGGTCTCAAAAGAAAGCGTAACAGATGTTTTCACACGCATCCTCGCGCCTTCGTCGTTGAGACGTTCAAATCCCAAATGTAATCCCGACGAACGACTTGACTGCGAACCAACTCAACCATGCCTCCTGTTTATTTATGTGACAAATTCTTACGTAGCCATGTTAAATCTAAAGTCATGTGCTCCATCTCGTGGAAGGGGCTTTTTAGCTCCTAAATCTTTATTGTGACGTTTCAAGTTGAAAAGAATAGTAATTATAACTATTTCTGTAAAACTTTGCGTGACCGGAACTAACTCAAGCGTGAAATTTTAATAGCTTTTAAAAAATTCTATTTTTTATGTTTAGAAGAAACGTTGTTGTTTTTAAGGAGTAGTTATTATGGTGATTAACGCATATAAAATTAATAAATACAAAGCAAAAACGTTTTTACGTTTATGATAGTAAAATGAACTCTGTCCATAATAATTATGACCTTTGCGAAAAGATTTGCTGACGTAACACCAAACTTTATAAAATTAACAGTAAATTTAAATTAACCTACTTCAATAAACCTTTGTAGAAGAAACTTAGGACAAAAACCAAGTAACTGTTATAATTTCATTTGTTTCAGATTCAGATATTCGGTTTTAATTCACAACTGTATTCAAACTTCTCCGAGGCTCTGCACAAAGCTCAAGGAATTGTTTCAATATCGCTATTGTTACAGGTAATTACATTTATTAAATCATTCAAATGCTGAGAACACCTTGTATGTATTGTATTTTTTTTTAAAGTCAAGGTTCAAGAAAAGTTCAGGTCAGAATAAAATCATCAAGTCGTTAGTCGGCTACTTGGCCATACTACGTGAAGATAAACGACACACGTGTTCTTTTATGCGTTCACACATAAAAAGTTATTTTCTATTGATTCTCTTTCCACGTAATTAGTTTTTTGTCAGTTAAAATAAATATTGAAAGCGTTTGTTTTTTCAGTACAGTCGTAGGACGCAACAATGAATACATTGCACCATTTACTGTCGTCTTGTCACCCCCACGAAGAGTTCACCTAAGCGTGTGAAAGTGCATGTGACGCGGGACTTGGCAAAAGTTTGCAGTCACAGCGATCGCACTCTAACGCTTTTGCATGTTTGTAATGATCGTGTTTAGTTGAACGTGGGACTTCCTAATAATTTATATTATAAGCAACAAGCTGCTGAGGTGACGTGCGTATTATAAGCTGGTATAAATTAACACCTCATTCATGAACGTTTTGTGTAGCTTAATTGGGGGTGACGTTAATTCCCTCTCACTTAATTGTCCTGAAATTGCCGAGGATAAAGTGGATTGTTAAGGCTATATGTAAACCACTGTACTCCTGTAAATCATCATCAGCCGATTATGTTCCCACTGCTGGGACACGGACTCCTCTCGATGAGAGGAAATGGGCTATAAACCACCACGCGGGTTCAGATGCGGATTGGTAGATGTCACGTCTTCGATTTTTTTTTGTCCTAGGACATGCCAATTTCCTAACGATGTTATCGTTCCCCGTTTTGAGACCTTCTGTAAATTGCATATCAAGCTCTCTACCAAGTTGTGAAATAACAATATTTTTCAAAGTTCCCAGACTTTCAATAGGACTGACTTATGCTTTTCAGTAGCTAATATTGTTCCAGCAAAAAGACTTTGCCATCATTATACAGTGTGTCCGGACATGGACTAGCGATATTCTAAATACTTAAATATAATCTATTTTAAAGTACAACTACACCCTCTAGGCTTGGTTCCAATACACTTACTATGTGGCAGCCATTTTGTTTTTTTGTTTAAATATGCTCTATGCGAGTATACAAAAATGATATCTCTCAAAGTTTTAGTCATACTGAGATAAAAATAAGCTTATTCGAAAGGCAATAATAATATTGTCTACCCTCTGCATTACAGAGCAATGTGTTCACAATTTCATAACTTTTGAAAAATAAATATGAATGTCGTAAAAAAACGATACATTATGCGATTCAACCAATAATTGTTAATTACTACAAAAACACCCCAGACAATTTTTTTTACTGTATCGACAGATTTTGAGCTAAGCTACAATACAACATAAAAAAAACTGTATGTTTAATACTTTAAGAGTTATTGTTGTTTGAACCTAGCGTAAAGCACAAAAGGCCTTTGTCCGAACGCTTAACAAGAAATTATTTAAAACACGTAACATTCACATTGAATTTTATTTAATGTTTTTTTCCAATATTAAAAGACGATTGAAATATCTAAAGCAGGTGCTCAAAGTGCCACCTCCAGCTTGTAGACACACTACGGCTCTCTGAGCCACCTGGGTTGAATATATGTTCAGACAACAATATAACTCTTAAATTAATAAACATACAGTTGTGAATTTTATGTTGTATTGTAGCTTAGCTCAAAATCTGTCTGTTAGTACGGTTACGCCTTGTGCTCAATTACAGGAGCAGAGAATAGAATAGAAGATAAGAAATAAAATACAGTGGACTGGATGATCTGGTGTAATCCAGGATACAAGCGTTTTACAAAGTAGTTTCTTCGTCGTGGTAAAATTTAGAAGTGAGGCGGCGGTGTCGGCACGAACCGCCGCCGTCGCCCGATGCTGCTGCCACAACCCGCGCGCCTCCTCAGCCACCGCGCGCCCCAAGGCGCGACTGCATGCCGTGCATAGACATTGTATGTCGTGTCGATCTAGTAAAAAAAAAAAAAAAGTTGTCTGGGGTGTTTTTGTAGTAATTAACAATTATTGGTTGAATCGCATAATGTTTCGTTTTTTTTTTCGACTTTGATTTTATGTTTTCAAACGTTGTGGAATTGTGAACACATTGCTTTGTAATGCAGATGGTAGACAATATTATTGCCTTTCAAATAAGCTTATTTTTGTCTCAGTATGACTAAAACTTTGAGAGAAATATTTTTTTTGTACTCACATAGAACATATTTCCACAAAAAAACAAAATGGCTGCCACATAGCGGGTAATATAAGTGTACAAGCCTAGACTATAATTGTACTTTAAAATAGTTTATATTTAAGTATTTAGAATATCGCTAGTCCATGTCCGGACACACTGTATTTACCTGTCCTCCAGTAGAATTTCCTAGACCAATAAATATTAAAGAGTCGCCAATTATTAGGGTACTAAATGATTTTCCAATTACAAATAACGCAGAGAGGTGTTTATTTTGGTACTTAACCGTAATTATATAAACCGAAGTGTTACCGGCCGCACCTCTTCATGGCGTCGAACTGAGCGCAGTTAATTAAGGAAATTGGATTTTTCTGTGCGCCATTGGATTAGCCAGTAAAGCTATTAGTTCAAATTAAGTAACTGTCTGAACTGTGGTACGGCCGTCAGCCCGTCACAACTCGGGGTCAGCGTGGACGCCCAGCGCTTTCAATTAATTGGTACCATTTAATATTATCTGCTTCATCAATATTTGGTTAAAGGTCAGCTAACATTAGCGAAGAATCAAGGTTATTTTTATTTCAAGTGACTCAAAAGAAAAACTTTTGTAAGGTCTATTAAAAATCGCTTTCAAAGCATAACTTATTTCCACAACGACTTTCAAGTTGATGTGAGATTTTCCATACTTCCGTCGTCGTTTCGACGTCTCTAAGATTTTAACTGACTTCTTAAAGGAGTAGGTTCTATATTGATTTTCGTTGATGGTCTGTCACTATTTGTATATACTTATTTTTTTAATAACTGCTAAGAGCAAGTCAAAACTAGCAATAAAATTGGTGCTGCAAGCCAACCATGATCTAATTAAAAACGATTCAAAAGCAAGACGTTTCAGTTTAGGTTCCTAAACTGCATCGCGCAAACTCGTACCATGTCGTCCAATACGCTCAGCGGCATTTACGAATTAGAAGAACAGTTCAGTTTAAGCCCTAAAATGGATCGCGATAAGAGAGACCCCGGTCTTAATGTAACGTTATTATGTTGTAGGTGTTTGGAACCAAACTTAAATGTTGTCAAAGGCCCCATTTTGTTTTCTCACACCGTCATCTTTAAGAGAGGTTATTTTCGATCGTTTTATGGTTTTCCTTAATGAAGGCCAGCGCCTGTGTTAGCACATCCCATCCGATGTTGTCCCAAGGGGGAACATGTTTGCCGACACGTTCATATTTCGCTTGTGGCCGCAGTTAACTGAAACTTTGCTAAAGCAAGCTATTTCCCCACACGACAAACAATTAGCGCTGTGTCTCTGCTGGCTTTCCTTTTTATTACACAAGTTCTCGGTCTTGGATAACACTTGGTTTAAGTCGCAAATGCGAGATTTCTTTTAAAGCATGTTGTGTTTAATTGCTGTTACGAATATTATTTATTTATTCCAACTTTGTGCACAAGTAAAAACTGTACAAAGACAGACTCAACGACGGCGGGTTATTTGCTCTTTAAGAAATGGTCATCATGGGCAATTTAGCATTGACTTATTGCAATATTTCTTATTTTTGACTGAACTATCAATATTGTTTCAGCTTGGCGATTTATCAAATCCAGAACTAAGGGTTCTAACAGAAGAATTAGAAAATATCAAATATGGTGGTAAGTATGGAATTACTAAATATTTTGTACTTGTAAAGGGGGACCCGCGTTTTGTCCATCTTGCAATTTAAAACAAGAAAAGATAAAATAAAATACAAGTTGCAACCCTAAAATAGAAAATTGGAGGCAACTTGAAAACGTATTTATTGTGGAGTGCTCAACCGATAAACTACTTTCTCTATTACCTATCTTGTAAAACACTTCATGCGAGATAACATTCTTTTACTTCAGTTTAATACTAAGCACTACTGTTAAAGTTCGTCCTAAGAAAGAAGAATAACAGTTATGTAGGGCTATATTAAAGTACAGGTCCAAGGGTGACCGCAACTGCAAACTAAAGCGTCAAATCAAACCGAATAAAATGCCTGGTACTAACTGAATGAAAATGGCTATAGGCGCCAGCTCACACTCAAGCGTTTTCGTGGAATTACCAACAAAGAAGCCATTCCTGAACTCTTGCCTTCGCAACTGTACCTTAACATTGGAACAACCTGGATGCACAACCGGCCCTCCCTGCACTCTCAGTAAAATGTTACAGCTTTAGTGGATATTTCACCAGACATCCGTTTGATTGCGTAACCAATCATACAAATATTTTATTTGGCTGCCCGACCTTGTTGGCACCTCCCATGTTGTCTCAGAATAATAAAGGGTGTAAAACACCTCTTCACGAAGCCGAAAGGCACTTGTTCTCCCAATCATTGCGATTTTTTTTTTGTTCTACACCATACCTGGGAACCTTCTAATTACGGAGATATGGGGGGTGAAAGTTACAAGTTTTTTTTTAATATTTTTTTTTTTGTAAGGTTTTGACTTTTATCACCTCCACGATCCCCGTTCTATTCAATCCATGCATCAGCATAATGTTTTAAGTGCATTACATTGAGTTCTACCACAAAACATAATTTATAACCTCAAACAAAAAAATTTGCTACCCAGCAATAATTTTTGCGTAAAGTTTCTTTGTTTGATGTACAGAATGCTTGGTTAACGGCTTTGTGATGAGGTGGTTTACACCCTGTATAGCTCTTAGGTCTATAGTGACCATTGAACTTTTATTTTCGATCCTACCTTATTTAAATTTGTACTGGTTAAAATGGAGTAGTCCATTTACATTAAGCATAGCTCTAATGTTCTATGGTTTTTCATCCAAAAGGTGCCGAGATGCCAGTAAACAAGTTATCAGTGCGGGGCCTCCTGCCTGATACGGACTACTACATGACGTATGACGGCTCGACCACGGCCCCCGCCTGCTACGAGACCGTCACTTGGATCATCGTCAACAAGCCCATCTACATCACCAAACAACAGGTAAACTTTGTCAATCATGGGGCTTAGGTTTCCGCACTTAGTCCTTGAAGCGGACCAGTGTTCGTGAGTCATGATGGCAGATTAATCCAACCAGCCCACCTCCCTCCAGAAGCAGATCAATCTTCCCGGTCTCCTCAGGGCATCTTGGTGTTCCCAGGGTGTCCTCGCGGATCTTGGCAACTGTGCACTCAAGGAGCCATGCGCCACCGTTTCCTCCATGCACGCTCTGTACAGGGGACTGTCAGTGATTCCTAGGGTGTGGAAGTGTTTATTCAGTGAGCAGCGTCCAGTGATGGTCCCCGAAACTAACTTCGTCAATCAATTCAATCTTCTTTCTGTATCATGTAGTTAATGCCTAACCCATGGACCCAAAAATCGTTATTGCTGATAGAATGTCACTGAATAACTACCAAACTAACTTTTCATTTGCTGCTATGAGACAAATTTGGGTCGTTACTTTCATGAAGAAAATACATACCTGAAAAAACCAATTGAATTATTTATATCATATCTAGAGCTTATCAAAACATTCCTAGATACAGCAGCAATAGGCAGCAATAGAAATCCTTGCAAATTGTTGATCTTTAGATTGGTAGAAACTTGAGCAGCAGCTGCATCTCAACCGGTACAAGTTGTACAAGTCAGCAACAAACTTAGAGAAAAGTCATAACGCGTGAGCTTCCGTATCCTCGGCAATTCTAAGGCTTGAATTCCTGCTACGCCGATGTCGGTCACGAGAAAAAAAAATGGAAAATACGCGCCACTAACGCCAGTGTCGCGAGCAGAATTAATTATTGAACCACTCTTAATATAGGTATTTTTTTTAAGTTTTCATTAAAAATGTTGCCCTAGCTTTCTATTGGTTTGTTGTATAGAACACACACATTGTGTGCACCACGTAAACTCGTACGCGCGACCGACGTACGTGACATACGCCAGCGAAGCAGGAATAGGCCTAAGTCGATAATGTCAACCAATTACTAAACTATAACAATAAAATCGTCACCTCCCCCTTTCCAATCTTAATAATGTATTAAACAAAACCAATTCCTTATAAGTATGTAGAGCTTTTAATATTAAAACAGCTTTGATTTATTTAAGATTCCCGCATCTAAATAACAAATGACACATTTGTCACATCACCCAAAAGCCCAGCCATTGCAAACTCTTTCAACAAATCATCAAAAGGGCACTAGGAAAGAACGCACACCGCCACTCAACATACTCAGTACTGAACAGCATTCAGCAGTAGGTCAGAGCTAACAATCAATATGTGCGGTAACTGCATCCGTCCAAGTTCACCGTTTGCATCATACGCCTCCCTGCCCTCCTTGTTCCACTACAGATGTACGAGTTATGGAAACGCTTGCTTGAGAATTAAAGTTTTATCGTATTAGAAATTGAAATACGATGGAATATGGAGTCACGTTTTGATTGGTGGTTTGAGTTCAGTTCGCAAAGGCGAGTTTTACCATGATGATTATTTTATCGCGCACTGGATTTTCAACTCTTGGTTTTTAAGTTTGGTAATCCATCACAATTCATCCCAGCGCGTTAAAAAACCGCAATGAGGAATTTACGACTCTCGGCGCTAAGCAGTGCGTTGGAAATACAGTGCGTAATAAAACAATGCCTCTTCGGACGAAGGCCTTACTGGAACATATTTTTTTACTCGTGGATTGATCCACTGTTACTCAAGAACAGTTTCACAAAGCAAAGTATGATCCTAAAGTCTTAATGAATAATGTATTTAGAACAACTTCAATTATTTATTATCTCAAAACCAAAATGCTGATAAAGTTAAGAAACTTCTTGTAGGCCGCTGAAGAATCAACTTTCCCTTTTCCAAGACAACAAACTTATTATTTCAAGAGACTTGCTTAGCTGAAAGCTTGAAAATGTTTAAACGTGCGTATGCAGACACTGTACGCTCAACGACTAATCAAGGTATGCAAAACCTAAATAAGCTGATCTCTCATTGTACGGAAAGCTCGTACAAAACAAGATCAGTTTATATTTGATTAGCAAAGTTTGACGTGTCGCCGAGTGTACAGTTGCGACTAAACTAACATCATTTCTCCCCATGAATTATACGTACAGTCAACATATTTCACGGGTTGACTTAGCCCAACTACAGGCACAGTCGCCCCGCGCTGGGCCACCGCATCCAGTCGAAGACAAGTATCAGTGTATTCAAGCGTGGTTGGGGCAGCGTAATAACATTTTCATTTGTGCCCACGATACAATAAACAACTCACGTCCCTCGCCTTTAGACAAAGACTCCGCCGTGAATTATGTACGTGTTAAAAGTAAACTGAAAGTGCCGCGTTGTGTGGCTGTTATTATAAATCATTGTTTATGTTTTCCGTTTGTGTTGGTCGGAAAATTAAGTGCTAGTGGAAACTGCTTGCAATCTCGCGGGGAGTTGAGTGAACGCCATGTGGTCGCTGCTTGAAGCGCAATTTACAACGCCACTAACGTGCTTAGTTTTATGCTAATAAAAATCCCCACACCTTTATGGAGGCAGGGCTCATAAAACTGAAATAAAAGTAATAATACTTGTGAGCTTAACTGTTGAAAATAAACTCTTGACGCGGTGATGCCTATAACGAGTGTTATAGCAGCTATTTACCAAATTGCTAATAAAGGAAAAACCACGAGAGAACATTACTTCATATGTATATCCGTTTCCTGTAGCTACTACTTTTCTGCTATTTCAACATTTTTTCCCTCCAATTATTATTATTCGTTTATTCATTTATATACATATATTATTTATTATATATTTTTTTATTCATTAAATATCCCAATATAAAAACATTAAAAAATATAAAAGTTGTAGCCCACCAGCGCTGGGAGCGGGGCCTAGTTATTATTATAAGCCTATATTGTCCCACTGCGATCAAAACCAATGCTTTGCGAAAGAGTCGGCTCATACCACGCTAATGAAAATTAAGTTCCAGTCGAGTGTAAGCGTTTTTTAGATACGCTTACAAATAATAACAGGCCGATCGAACAACTACAATAATGCCCATGTAAAGCTCCATCAAATCAAACATAGCCTTCGCAACAAACACCACAATACAAACCAAATTACAGTTGGTAAAATCAAAGTTTAGGCGGAGTCTATAATCAGAATCAAATTGTTTAATACAGCGTAAACAACGATGCGAATCAGATAGCCGTGGTCGCGTGTTCTGCGCCAGTTAATCCAACCGTGGCAACAACAGACCTAGGTATACATACTCCGTGGTAGTCACCCAGCGATATAAAAGGAAGAAATTTCAATTTACTTGAAATAGCACTCCACTTGTTTATGTTATAATAGAAACTGAACATCGTGTGCATTGAATTTTCGAAATTACTTGTGCAAGTCGTCTAGCTCTATTGTGTCCATTTTCTTAGTGTTCTCTTTTCTATTAGAAAACTTTCTGGAAGCCCGGAATCGTCTTCTAAAATTAGATAGCGTGTAGGTAGTGATTTTTAACGTTACGCTTCCACCTCTGAAAAATATTACTCCCTAGGGCAGTTTTCTCTCCAACGTGACCCCAACAAAATAACCAGCGCATCTCCCGTATAATATTTGGCAACGGCTTCATAAATTCCAAATAGGGTTAGTCATTTTACTTTCAAGAACTTGAGTGTCAACATAATTGAATTTCATGACTGTAGCTGCACGGCTTGAGGCGGCTGATGCAAGGCGACGCCAGGCACCCCAAGGCTCCCCTCGGCAACAACTTTCGGCCGCCCCAGCCTCTCCACCACCGAGCCGTGAGGACCAACATTGATTTCGATCTCAGCAAGGTAAATTACACCTTAAAGGAAATTAAATTAAGCACAAACTCCTCTGGAGACACGCTTAATAATTCATATTGTATGCTAAGCTGGGTTCCTAAGCGATATACTCGTACTTAGTTGCTGCAGTGTGTATGTTCCTTTATAATGGTTAGCTCTACTATTAGTGTAGAATTAATGAATCGTGTTTGCTTAGTCAGCGCTTGAGTTGACATCGTTTGTGTTAATTGTTTTTTTTTGTATTTTCAGTATCCTGGGAAAACTTGTCCCAGCATGCATCGAGACATGCATTACAAAGGTAATTATAGTCTTGATAACTTTTATCTACCACCACTTTCATGATTTTTCCCCAACACCCGCAAGATTTTTTTAATCAACAAAAATGTTAGCAAGCTATCCTATTTTCCATCGAAGCCTACAGCCATTACTGACACAATCACCGAGCAACTGGTGTTAGTAACAGTAACCTATGTAGAGATAACGATAATTTCATAGTTATCGCGATTGCAAATTACGTAATTGGCGCAGTTACATTTCGTGTTTAAATATGAGGGCGGGTTTAGTGTTACCGAGAGCGGGTAGCAATGACTTAATTAATACGGTAGACTTGGGAACGCTATCAAAAGAATTGGGTATCCAAGTGTTCGAAATGTGGTTGATGCCTTTCTTTGCTTGTTGCTCTGTGTATATCTGTAATAATAAAACTATTCTCAACAATTTCGAACTTACATTTTGATTATAAAATGTTAAGAGGCCTGCGGAGCATACGTAGTTCATACAATCGTCATACCAAAATAATAAGTAAATCAAACTATAATAAGTATTCTTAAAGTAGTGTGTATTTATTTTGATTGGATTACAGAATATCTAGGTTCCCAAATATATATTTTGAATGGACACTGATTTAAACAAGAGTTATGAGAAAAATAAGGAATTTAAAATTTCTATGGAAATTTTAAATTCCTTATATCTCGTTTTTTTATACTTTTCCTTTCAAAATGTATATTTGGGAACATAGATATTTTGTAACCCAATCGAAATAAATACACACTACTTTAAGAATAATTTGGATTTACAAATTATTTTAGTATTACTTTTGTATGAAATACGCATGCTCCGCCGGCCCCTTTAATACGTACATTATTTTTTATCACGAAAATCTTAAACCCATTCAAAACATTAGTTCCTTCATTTCATATTTCAGCACCAACACGGTCAAAATTAATTTTGTATAGATTTCTTTTTGAGCACTTGCGCCAACCTTTCTCCCGCTCCGCTCATCCAACTCGCTCTCAGTCTGACCCCAGCTTGCACACGTTATCAAAGTTTTCATTTCTGTTGCAGCCAAAAGCTGGACACAATATTGAAGCTAATTCCACTCCGGTAGGCATTCACATAGCAGCTACGTAGATATATACTTAAACTAGCTCATAAGTTTGTATATAACTCTTGTACAGTCTTATTTACATCCTGCTTATGATAAATGGAGCTACAAAATATATTTTAAGTGTAATATATTCATATTATCTTAACTTAGCGCTGATGTTAGACCTAGAGTAACGTGATGAGTGAATTTCGTTGGGTAAAGGTTACCTATAAAATTTTATTACGGCCTCTGATTAAGTAGAGTATTGATAGATATTTTCGGATAGATTGTTCAAACCATGCCATCGGTTTTCAGTAAATTGTATACTTAACGTAGGAAAATTTATCCATAGTTCTAATTAGGTATGTCGAATTTATATAAATTATTTATTGAAATTCTTACATAATTATCATTTAAAAAGTCCGAAGTTTTTAATACTTATGTTGCAATTATTGAGTACATATCTACTAAATTAAACTGTTGTTAATTGTTACTTTTAAAAATGTATGTATAATTTGTTAGAGTCTTCTAGTTAATGAATATTGAAATCAATTATCGAATGAATTTAGATAATATAATCATATCAAATTATATGTACTAGTTTTAAGGTCTTATTTGATGGTACTAGGTACTTTAATGTAACAATATCTATCGCCGTAAGACGTCTATAGCTTTAATAAACCATATTCTAGTGTTTATATTTCATTGCGTATTGTAAGATGAAAACTATTCCATGATTATGAAATGTATATCGCCTGGCTTTCTTGTAAGATTTATTAGAAATATTATTTGATTAAACGATATTCACTTACGTTTATTTTTTTATTTATTCAACCATCTGTAAACAATGCCTGAACTGGCAACAACCACAAGTATTATTGCCGGTGAAAAAATTTCAGAGGCTCCGTAATCTGGTTGAGCTCCTGTAATTTTTGGTGGTCGATTTTAAATCTGCAAATGTGCGCATTCTCATATATCCTGATACCCGATGGCAATCCCAATAAGCTACCGACTGATAAAAAGCTTGCTGTGCACGATGGTGGTAAATGCAGTATGAGGGGATTTTTATTTTGTTTTTGTGTACCAAAATAAAACGAACACTGATTTTTCAGTTTCAAACTTAACTTGCATTGTCACTTACGGGATATCTCCCGTGATTTTTTTATTATTTTGAACTCCCGATATTTCGAAGCTGTTGCAAGCGCCATCATCATCATTTCAGCCGAAAGACGTCTACTGCTGAACATCGGCCTCCCCCAAGTGTCGCCACATTGACCGGTCCCGTGCGACTCGCATCCAACGGATTCCCGCAAACTTCACCAGGTCATCAGCCCACCTAGTGGGACGTCTTCCAACGCATGTTCTTCCGGTTGGCGGTCGTCACTCCAGAACTTTTCGGCCCCATCGGCCATCCGTTCTGCGAACAATGTGCCCGCCCACTGCCACTTAAATTTGTCAATTTTGTTTTGCAAGCGTCATGATCGAGGGAAAATAATAAACAGTCACGGAAGATATCTCGTAACGTAAGTTCAAAATAAAACGGTCTCACAAGTAAAGGTAACATATAAAGGTACAAACGTCCAGGTTCAGCAGAAATAAAAGGATTTTGAAGGGAAAACTTCTTTTATCGGGTTGATCACTGGAACTCGCGTGACCGTCACCTAACGCTTTGTAGCACTCGTAGCGTAGCACCACTTGGCGCGCGGAGCTCAACCCGTAGCAGATCGGCAGTCCCCAAAGACATCGACGTCTCATGTTTTTTTTTCCTCAGAATCAACAATATGGAATAACGGGAGGTATGAGTAAAACCGTCTGTTTTAGTGTTTCCTCCAGTCTTGTGTTTGAATAAAAAGCTCATTTGAATTCTATGAGAATCGAAATTGCTCTCCTTTTCGCTGTAGTAACTTAATTTAATCGAGTTCCATCACAATGTCTTTTACCTTTAGATTAGGTACTCGCTATAATGCTGATAAAAGTGGAAAATAAAATTTATAATACTTTTCCTTTTGTTATCTCCAGACGTTCTTTTTCCCAAGTTGGTAGTCACGTATATTTTATTGTACAAGAGTCAAATATAAATTATTTTTCCACGCGATAACGTGAAGATTAAGATTGTAAAATAAATTACTTGATTTTCCGCATAGAGGTCGAGTTTATTGGAAAAGTTGCCGTCGGCGGGTGCTGATATACTCACGCAGATTGCGTTCATTAAAATTTTGTAATTATCGAGTTTAGTGTAGGTGTTTTAATACGCTTACGGAGGATTTTGGGAGCAAGTATGTTCATCGATCCCAGTTTATGGTTGTAATAAAACTTGACATCTGCTATTGAATAAAAAAGAACCTATATAATGGTTTGTATAGTTCAGCATTTTGATATCATGATGTTTAACAATTTATAACAACTAAATAACTCTTATTAACTTTTAAACTCGACGCATTTAGGAAGCATAGTGAACAAAGTTAAGTGAGACAATGAGCTGTTTGTTTCTTTTGTTTTTTCTCATTTTATTACGACGGAGTTGCGAAGACGTACTATCGAACAAAATATTTGGTTTACATTTTACGATGTAATTTGTCGGTTAAACTGTAAACCAAATAGCTTGTTCGACCGTACATATCGACGTAGATGAAAATATATCGGTCTTATACCTTGGAAGATATACAGGGTGTAAACCACCTCATCTCGAAGCCGTCAACCAAGCATTCTGTGATGGATTGAATAGTACGGGGTTCGTGGAGGTATTTAAAGTAAAAATCTTGCAATTAAAAATTGTACTTAAAAAAAAAACTTGTCAAAAAGTTTGTATTTTTGACCCCTAATATCACCGTTACTACCATAACCGTAACTAGAAGGTTCCCAGGTATGATGTAAAACAAAAAAATGATCGCAATGTCGGGCAAAATAAGTGCCTTTCGGCTTCGACACCCTATATGTGTGTGTATCCATATCAGACTATCAAACTTTGTGAAATTAATCATTTCGCCATCATCAAAACCACGAAAAATAACGACTCGACGTAGCGGGAATGATTCCAATAAACGACAACCTCCTTGATCTAGTGGTTGTAAGCGCAGCTGCTGGGTATGAGGTCCTGGGTTCGATTCCCGGTCGGGGCCAAAGCGTTTTTGGATTGTTCGATCAGCAATTTCTCAGTAGTCACCACGGAGTCTAGATTAGTGTTCGGTGATGGCCATAAACTCGCCCCCATTATACATAGGACTAAAACTGGTGGAATGTGGATAAACATATTAGGTACATCTCTGCCAAACCCTTTGGGGATTACAGGCTTGGTGTTATACACGCTGAAATTGTAGTGGTTGTTTTCCCGAAGCGAAATGATTGTATCGGTAATACAATTGATGAATATATATTTAAAAAAAACTTGACTCAATAAATGGCAGATTAAGGACGCTGTTACTTTTTTCCACGAATATTAGTGTTTTTCAGGTACCATTTTAATGTACAAGCTGTCACAAATGTGAAAATTTCATGGTCTTAATTTAAAGATAATATATTAATCTCCAGCTAATTATCAGAAACAATCTATGACGTCATACAAAATTTTCGCACAAATACGTTTTTCCCATCACAAGAATCGCAGAAAATTTAAAAAAAGGGGTCAGAATAGGTACCATTTTAGGTCATTTTAAAGCATATTTTATCTTAATAATTAATAAGAAATTGCGGTAAATATAGTCCTTTACTGGAAATCCATTTTTTTTTGTATTCAAATCGCAACATTTTCCAATTACTAGCCAAAGTATAAACATTTGGCGAATTCTTCATACATTTTTCACTCGCGGTTCGTCAATCTGCGCTGAGACGCGCTCCTCAACGGACGGGTGCATCGCTGTGTCGCAAAAAATAAATACGATTTTATTACTAAAAAGTATTGTAGTGTGCATGCGTGTGAGTAGGTACCCCCGGTTGTATAGCGTATTCGGAATGAGTTGAAACTTTTTCCAACGACATTAAAGTAAGTACTTACGAGTTCCTACTTTTATTATTAAAGTGTGGTTTAGAAAATATGTTGGGTAAGATCGGGATTTGTGAAATGGATGGGTGGTGTTAAGCAACTCTTAGTAAGGTTAGGATTTGGATGGGTAAGGCCAAGCTGTTCACGATGAGGTTCGGAAGTGGATGGGGAGGAGAGTTATGATTTTAACTTTTTTTTTTAGGTGTGTATGTACGAATATGGGGACAAAATCAAAAATGGTGCCCATAGAAAACTGGAACGAGCAGACTTCTATAGACTCTGGTCCAAGAAGCGTTGTTGGTACTAGGATATTCATATCATTTGTCGTGTTTGATGCTTTGCAATTACCGAAGCTCATGAAAATCGCGAAAAAAAGGGAAAAAAAAATAGTACCTACTTTTTGTAAATCAAATTCTTCATTTCTGATTATTATATCATCAGTATAAGAAGTATAAAGCCCTCAACACTTAATTACTGATAAATATAAGCGTAACCTTCACGACTATAATCCTTAGAGGGGTAAGCACACATGTTCTTCGCACGCCAGATTACACAATTGCTCGCAATAGTTATTACGAGTTGAAAACGATCTGTTTGCTAAATCTTGGAGACGAAATCTTCACGACTGTAATCCTCAGAGGTGTATGCAGCCATGTTCATCGTACGCCGGATTTCACAATTGGTCGCATTAGTTATAATGAGCTGAAAACGATCTATTATCTAGGATTATATTATATATTATATAGGATAGGATTGGATAGGATTCAATTAAATGTTCCATATAATTAATAACAAAATGTTCAATCGGAACCCTTACAGATACGTCATGTCTGACTGTCTGTCTGTCTGTCCGTATGTCACAGCCACTTTTTTCCGAAACTATAAGAACTATGCTGTTGAAACTTGGTACGTAGATATATTCTGTCAACCGCATTAAGATTTATACACAAAAATATAAAAAAAGAATACATTTTTTTTTTCTAAACTCAGGGACACTTCCAAAGTGGTAAAATGTGTCCCCCCCCTTTTAATTCTTGTGACCGGGCGTGTGTTCCGTGCGACACTGAGATGATGATTTTCTTTACGGTAGTCGGCGTCGGTACTGTTGTTTTTAGTTTTTGAACATGGGGCAGGTTTTTTTATGTTGGTACCATATTAGGTGTACATATTCTGTTACCCTTAACAGGCGTGATTTTATGTTATGAAAATCGCGAAGAAAAAGATACTATTGATAGGGTCAAGCACCTTCTTTTTTTGCAGTTGGTTGAAAATACTAACCTATTATCACGACAACGGTACTAAGTAATAGTAACCAAACGCATTTTCAAAGGTCCAAGTAGGTATTCTTCCGGAGTTAATTTCAATAACATTACAAAATAAAACCAAGGAGCTAAATTATTTAGGTGAAGTATAAAATCGAGCGCTCGGAGTTGTTGAATGTGTGTGTAGTGCGTACGCGTGATGTTGCTGTGTGCGGCATTGCATACCTAAATTTGAGTTCAACGAAAACGGTGCAGCGTCCTTAACAATGCGATAAACAAAACTCGAAAGCGACTTTAACCAACAGTAATATCTACGCGGAACGCGGGCCGGGCGCAGGGGTGTCCAGAACAGCCGTGCGGTCGTTTCTTCGCGTATAAATCAGTTGATCACTACTCCTGACTTAATACAACACAAAACCCAATAGGTTATAATAATATTTAGAAAAAAAAAAACTTTTTTTAAGTTTAACTTTTTTTTCGATAGTGCTACTGATGGGTAATTCCTGCCGAGGGAAAACCACCATTAAAATTTCACGCTGTATATTATATTATGTAAATAAAATGCTGACCTACATAGCATGCCTTTACCCAGCTGTGGAACATATCTTACATGACGGCATCTACAATGCCGCATACAAACTGAATTACGCATCATACATCACGCAGAGTCCTGCATCACGCAAGCATGAGAGTTATTCGCGGGAACACAACTGCCCAAGTACAACCGGCGGCGGACAGTAGTTCAGCAGACACAAGATCCGTTTGTATCATTTCAGAGTTTTCTCTCTTCAATAATTACGTGATAAGAAAGGAGATGTTCCAGAAATGTATGGACCGGGGGGCCAGCACTATGTACACTATACGTAAATATCGCTATTTAAAACAGTGACCGTTTTTTATTGTTAATTTTCTTTAATTTCACTTCGTTTCAATGTATATTCAAATTAACTTGGTCGAGGAGAGCAACACGACATAAAAGTAGACATGGTGGATCAGAGTAGCAGTTTTCGAACAATGTCATTTTGACAATGACATTTGAATTCACACATCCTATCCAAACTCAAAGCAAAGACAGACTCAAAGAAGTCACTTTCAATTTCGTACGACTATACCCTTATTCAAATTAATTTGTTAGTATTTTTTTATGAAATTCCCCTATGTTTTCCTATTTATTTATGTAGTGTACATAATGGTGGCCCAAAATCAAACATCTCCTTTGAATTTCTCTGCCCCATATCTGTCTGAACAAAAAAAAATACTTAGTTTTATAAAAGGGCTCAATTTACTGGCGGTCATGAGCCCCTTGGGCAATGCACCGTCAAGAAAATAATTACATCGAAATACGTAGTAATTTTGTTTGACTTTTCGTTGTCCCCATCAGCGTATCTCTCTACTCTGTTGGAACCTATTTCCGTGTACGGTAGCCATCTGTCGCGTGCTTGTTTCATACAGTTTCCGTCAACGAATTTTCTTGATGTCGTCTGTTTTGTTACTTTCGCTACAGATGGGTAAGCCTACGTTTGTTATTTGTGCTCCCAAAAATACTTTATAAACCAAAATTTTCAAAGGAAAAACATTATCAATATTCATAAATGTATTAAAGCTAGTTTCAGACTAAAAACCGTTTTCTTTAAGGGAAAAAATACGTTTTCCATTTACCCAATCTGTCTAACATAAATCACAAGAAGGTATTGTTTACACAGTTTGCTAAACACTCGTCGAGTGCTGCGCCTCGAGAGCTCGCTTGTGAGCACGAGTGTAAGCTCAAATGTACTCGAAACTCGAGTTTATTTGCTCTTTATTGAGCGACTGACAAGATTTGACGCCGCGTCTCGCGTGTGCATTGAGCTTTATGTTACAAATTGAGTAACATATGTACGACAGTACGGAGTATATCGGAAGAATAGTGTCGTATTTGAACGAAAATTGGTTTTATTGTAGAAGTGGTAGAGTGATTGCTGTAAAAGTGGAAATATTGTAGCTTTTATAATCTGGTAGCAGCCGTCGGGTTCAAAATGGAAATGATGTGGCTCCTCATATTATTTTTAAAACTTAGGTTAACTCAATTTATTGCTCTGTTTTTCTTCAGTCGAGTTTGGGTACAGTAACGGCCACAACGGGCTAAAAAAATAGTAGTAGAACCAACACTCAGCCCAGAATGCGCCCAACGTCGTGCGCCGTGCCCAAATTAATACTGATCCTGAACCTCATCAGCTCTTTTATGGAATACCACGAATGATTTAAAAATCAACTGATTAAAAAAGAACCCTACTAGTAAATACGGTGACTAAGTTAGTGACTGATACTTAAACATTGTATCCATCATTATTCGAACAACATCTATACCGTAGAGCTAAGCCCGGAATTAAAAAAAAAAAATATCGAGTTCACCTAACGAACGAAACAATGGATTGAACAGCAGGTTAGTTTTCGCTGTTCCAGAGTTGGCCCCATAGTAAAAGTTGTTTGTAATAATAACCAGTCAACGTACATTTATTTTAATTTTAATACATCTACAAACATCAACTCCACGTCTAGACAAACGGCTCAAGAGCTTATCTTTGGAAATTCAGAAGAAGTTTCGACGTGTAATGTCGAGCAGATCTAGTTTAAAAGTTGCATTACAACAGTGGCACACACATCGTTGAAGCCAATTCGAGTTTTATGCAAATGTGTGTTTTGTGCCGCGGCGGGCGCCGGGCGGCTCGCGACCGCGTGCCTTGTGATGGCTTGTTGGCAAAACACAGATTTGAGCAATTGCAGATAGTTTGTTCATTTTTGACCTATTGGGTTTAGAAATTTGTTAATAAGTTATTCAGCTACATTCGGATGGACTGAAAGCTGACCCCAACATAGTTGGAAAAGACTAGGAAGATGATGAGTAAAGATGACTCCTTTTGCCAAGAGTAGATTTGAGTAATGACATAATAAACATTCTATATAATTCTACCGAATTTGGAACCTCCTTTTAATAGACCTTTAAAAGGATTAAAGGTCTATTAAAAAGCGCAGCGACAGGGGACTGAACTTCTGACGTTTCGTTCACCTAATAATGACATAGGTGTATTGGTAGGTACTATGGTAACTCCATAATTTATTACCAAGAAGTGTGAAAGTGTACTCATTGAATATTTAGATTTATTTGTCCCTTCCCGTGTAAATCATAACCCGAAGTATATCAAACTAGTATCCACCCGGGACTTCGTTCCCAAAGATTTTGTTTACTTTACGATAGTCAACTTTCCGAGGGCTTGTGTATAATGTGATCATATGAATAGGATATGGTGTTTTATCAGCTCTTTTACCTATCAAAGTCTTTTATTTCCAAAAATGTTTATATGAAAAATAAATGCAAAATAAAAGATTTTGAAGGAACTTTTTAAAACAATATTCAGGCCACGAACAATTTAAAGCATAAAGTATACATCACCAGGCCATCAGCTTGGCCGCCTGCCCATATAAAACCTACATAATATAATAATAAAAAATAAAATACTTAAAATGGCAAAAAGCCAAGAATGTTTTCTAAAAGTTATTTCAGAAAAAGAAATCAACTTTCATATCGGAACTAACTCTTTATTTGTATGGGTGATCCCTCGCGGGCACAAGTTAAAAACAGCTTTCACCGGCCGCCGCGTTTGAATAAGTTTCGCTGAAGTTTTATTGAAGTTGTAACCTTCGGCCCGGTTTGATATATGTACTTCCCGCATCTGTACCGAACGGGTCCCGCCGTGCCAAAGTTAGTGCACTCGTAAATTATTCAACCCCTCTGTATACATGTGCTTGTCGTAACCGAATGGTGTTCAAGTCACAATGTCATATTGTGTTTTTTTATTCATAGATAAAAACTTTTTTACTTTTTCGTGACGTAAAGTTCTGACTTCTGGCGGTAGTTTGGTATTGACATAATTCGGCCGACCTATCGTCATTGCTAAGAAAAGAATTCATATCTGAATCAAAGGACTCTAGACTTTTAATCATAATAATAATAATTAATATATAGTGAGAGCAATAAGATGTACGTCTATATATAGGGTGTTGCTTATCAAAATAAGACATATTCCCCAAATTTTGGCCTCTTCAAAGCCGAAAACAGCCAACTCACAATTTGTTTATAAGCACTTATTTTAACGAACAGCATCAAAGTGTGTTACAGCTTATAACGGCAATTGCCAAACGACTTACACATAGCAGCAAATTGCACTAAGTCTAACGACATTGCTTGCTTAGTGCTACGAACTGACTACGGTGCTACGGAGCTACGAAAGTCTACGCTCCGGTCTACGGCGCGACAGACGGGAGGCTACGACGTATTAAAATAAAAGCAAAGCGGAGTCACTTTAATTCTCAGAAGCGACCCGCCCAGGTGATTCCAACGCTGCAGATTTACTTACGTCGCTCAGTTAACTTTTATTACAATTACTGGAACCTAAACTGTGTACCTGATGTTTTTTTTTTTTTAATAGAATTAAGACGAAAGAAACCTATCGTCTAGATTAGATAAACTGGTCCTTGCGTGACAGAATGAAACGTATGTTTTACAAGAAAATAAGAAGAGATTTAGCTCATGGTAGATCCGACCGTGGGAACAGAACACATGCAGTGTTCGCCTTGGCAATATTAGTACGACGCCACATAATTTTATCCAGTCTCGGTCATAAATATAGCACCTAACCCCATTATTGTTGCAAGAAAGCGAACGGTAGGGGCACGGTACGGGTTTTGTGAAACCGCTACTTATTTGTCTATGGATGCCTTATGAAATGTTACAGTTGTGTTATAAACCGCGAGCAGCTGGCGGGTGAAATATTAAAGAACAAAAAGCCACATACTAGTAAACAAAATAAAGATTGGACGGATACATAAACATTATTTAACACCACGCTTGTAGGTTGAAAGGTAGGTACAGGTTTTCCATTCACAGCACATTTCCCCACTTCTATTCAAGTCCAATAGGGGACTAGTCTATTGCCGTCAACTGGGCACAACTCTGGGCTGCTACTAAAAATATCCTGATGTAAAATCCAATAACCCTTTTCCATACGGGGTCGCCCAGTTGTTACGCCTTTCTTTATGGGAAATCATCAAATAACTTCTCCCACTCTGGGTGGAGCTGGGGGGAGTGTCAGACTTTTACTGACTAAAACCCATGTGCCTTCCTCGCCCTTTATGCTCTCTATCGAACAGTCTAGTATATCTCTATCAACAGTAGTAATGCCTGCGAATACAACACCAATTAACCAGAACGAATGATCACAAAACGTGATAAACGTCAGTCGTACATGTTTGACATTGTCCTTTAAAAAAATAAATTAGCCAAGTACATAATTCTCTTCACATTGTACCAATTAATTTGAGAACGGAGCAGCATGTATTCCTCTTCAATACTTGTATATTCCTCGTCATCTCATCAGACACCTCCTTTTTGCATTTTCATCTTTCACAGCATCCATCTATCGTTTCTTTAGTCTTCTTCTACTCTTATACTCATCCACATCCATTCCATACATTACTCAAAAGTTTCCTCTTACTTTCTTACATTAGCACTAAAAATAAAACAACGGTATAGTTACATTTAACATCCAGAAGTGAAGATGTTTAAAATAAGACAGCGAGGTACTCGAGGTAATGAATACAACCGTTTATTCTAACTTGGAACAAAATATCAATTGCTGAAACTATCCTTAACCGCCACAAATCATACGTTATCTAATTAGCACGTAATTGTTTAGAAAAATAGAAAGTACACAAAATAGGAAAATACACATCTAACAGTCCTTTGAGCGATATTCCCAACGAGTTTGTCGCGACCAGAGACTAATGCAAGTTGTCTGTCACTTCTTTCCACAGAAGTAACCTGTGCTACGTACAACCTTATTTCTTCATAATACTACGCGAAATCTCATTTCTTTCTAACAGTACCTACCTATAGTAAAAATTACTCTCCATTCTATAAATATCAGTACTCCATTCAAAGAAAAAAAGAAATGATTCATCCAAAAATCACGTGCCTACCGTAAAGTTATAATAAAATTGTTTAATTATTCAAAGCGATTGAAAGAATCAAGAGTAATTAAAACGTAATTAAGGACAGCAATGGTTTCAGGTGTCCATTCTAATCTCATGTTCGGAGGGAAGGCAGGGTGATCCCCGAGCGGTTTATTCTGACAACGAAACGTAAAATTACTTTACAACGAAATTATGATAATAATATTGTTGTTGATTTATCATTTTAATAATTGTTGTTTTGTTTCGTAGTCACCGATTAGTTTATGATTAAGTAACAAGTAAATACATCGTTAATTGGATGATATAAGTGAAAAAGACACAAACATGTGGTTGTAATACTGGAAACAAAATCTAAATAACCTTTCTAAGGTTATTTTTCTGCAACAAAAACAAACAAAATAATACATGCATACATAAACTCACGCCTTTTTCCCTATAATAATAAAAACTATACTCAAAATTAACTACCATATAAAACAGTCCAAGACGCCTATTAGACGATTAAAACCACCCATTCCCCAAATTACATTACATAGAGGGTCATCCAATACTCTAACCCCAGATAATGATCCTGTTAACACAGTCGCCGATGTCCTACAACCCTACAAGTAACATCTCCGTAGCAGATCGGACACCGACACTCCTACAAGTTACACTCCGGACATCGGATCGGACACCGTGTCCGGATCTCCAGAATAGGGATGCTCCACGTGTGCTCTTTCCCACGCTCCTCCACAAGCATGCGACGTTTATTAAGCACTTCACGTTTTTGTTACCTGCGGAGAGATTTATTACTTTTAATTATTTTTCATTGTCCGCCACCGTTATTCGTCTTAGAGGCATCGCATTAAATTATTATGCTCGGATATGATTTACTGCTGAGCGTCGTGTAATTTATGTATTACAGGTTGATAGCGTGTGGTTTGTCTTACCGCATGAAGAACCGATAGGCTGTGTTGTGTTTTGTTTACCTACAACTTTTTTTTAATCTATTTATTTAAACTTAGTGTATATGTCACCGTAAAATGGTCAAATACGTTATATTGTAATATCTCCAGCGATATTGTAAAGTCTCGAATTATTGTCAAATGAACATACTGCTTACAACAAAACGCATTATTTTTCGTGAAATGCATGCGATGGTAGTCAACTTACGCGGTGTGGAGGAAAGGAGGGGTCACCCTTGCCCAGTGGCACAACTCTCATGAAAAGATAATGCACCATTCTTGAGAAATACCGATTAATATAACATAACCTTAAAACACTTTATATTCCCCCTAAAAAGCGTAGTCGACGGAGCCCCGCTTCGCGGGGCCCCTATTTCCGAGTGCAGGGTTTAAAGGAACCTAACTAACCTAACGGGGGGGTGCCCCAAGTCCCGATTATGGCGGCAGAGATACTTCCGTATGTTCAGTTGACAATAATTCGAGAAATTACAATATCGCGAGAAAAAACACGTTATATTTTAATATAACGTGTTTGACAATTTTACGGTGACATATACATAACAAGGCATTCTCTACCTCACATTTTGTAATGTAAAGATTTTGTCTTACCTTTGAATATGACTGAATTGAACCAACCAATAACTGTCTGGCCGTTTGAGTAATATAAGCGACCTACCCAAATGTCCGTTCTTTGGCACTGTTCGTCGTTTCGTTGAGCTCCTTGAGTTATAAGTATGCAAGCTACACGATAACTGACAAATGCTTGCACTGACTGGACCGGTCCACTCTTTGTGTGGTTCTGTGAATTGAGCGAGATTGTCTGGACTTCAAAAGAGACTATGACCTCTGATTTTCTTTCGGCTATTTCTTCTCAGAGTAGTCAGGTACGAAACACCGGCCCCATCTAGTTTTAAAAAATGATGAATAAAAACCTACTTGCTGAATAAACATGATTTATCATTTATTTATCATTTACCTACCTACCTCAGCTTTAACTTTTATTTATCACACCTGACACACAATTAAAAACATAAAAGTAGCCGAGATATTGATTCTGTTGATTTGTAAATATCGCGGTTTTAGTCTTGATGATAGTTTCAATGATCATGCGAGTTTAAAAAAAATATTTGTTGATTTGGAAGATCATAAAACTGGTTGTCGAGTCTACCACAGACACCATCACTAACATTTATAAAAGCGAATACGACTATGGGGTACACAGGATGTAACTACATAAATACTCGTATATATTTTTGCTTCTTATCAACGCAACACCTAAACATCACTCCCTTCCCTACAAAATTACGAAATTAATATCATAAACAAGTTGTTACAGTACACAAAATAGCAAAGTGAACTGTAGTCCTGTAGGCCCTTCATCGGTATTCACGTCGGTCATAGCAGGTTCATTAAAATGCGTCGAACAATAAACGGTGGCCCGTGGGACCTTTTGTGAGTGCGCGAGTTTTAACCGCGTTTCAATCTGTTCGTTATTATTTCCTCATTGTTTATGGTTACTGTACTGTGAGGTGCTCTTTTCAGCCAAAAGAGCATAATAGCATTTAGCTGCTGTCTGGCTTGCATATACAGGGTGTAAACCACCTCATCACAAAGCCGTTAACCAAGCATTCCGTACATCAAACTAAGTAACTTTACGCAAAAAATATTGCTGGGAAACATTTTTTTTTTTGAAAAATAAATCATGTTTTTTGGTATAACTCAATGTAACGCACTTAAAACATTGTGCTGATGGATGGATTGAATAGTATGGGGGTCGTGGAGGTGTTAAAATCTTACAAAAAAAACTTGTATTTAAAAAAAAAACTTGTCAACAAGTTGTAACTTTGACCCCCCATATCTCCGTAACTAGAAGGTTCCCAGGTATGGTGTTGAACAAAAAACTGATCGTAATGATGGGGAAAACAAGTGCCTTTCGGCTTCGTGAAGAGGTGTTTTACACCCTTTATATAATATGTATAGTTGTGCGGTATGTACGATTGTACGTAGATTTGGTTGCAGTCGAATAAATAAGGTTTGTAAGTTACTCTACGTTGATTTTAGTTAGCCCTATTTAACACTCTGGAGAGCAATAAATAGACATATTAAGGGGCCGGCCGAGCATGCGTGTTTCATACAAACGTAATACCAAAATATTATGAAAATCAAACATATTCTTAAGGTAGTGTGTATATATTTCGATTGGATTAAATATCTATGTACCCAAATATTTTGAAAGGACAATGATATAAAGACGAGATATGAGGAATTTAAAATTTATATAGAATGATTTTTTCTCATAACTCTTGTTTTAATCAGTGTATATTCAAAATATGTGTTTGAGAACCTATATATTGTGTAATGCAATCGAAATTAATAGATATTACCTTAAGAATATGTTTGATTTACAAATTATTTTGGTATTACTTTTGTATGAACTTCGCATGATCCGCAGGCCTCTTAAGTAAAAGTTACTATTATAGGTTTAAAGATATTTTTATTCTCAAAATTCTATTATACAACGTGTGACAGAAAGGGAAGTATGGAAGGGTGTGCTAAAGACCATCAAACTGAACTACTTTCTCCACCATCTTAATTGCGAAAAGGCCCCATACAAAATGTCAATAACTACTCGAGTCTCGACCAAATGTACGAGACAGCTGATTATTTTTTTACGAATACAATCTCATGGAAAAAAGTTTTTCAGTTTGATGGTTTGTAGCACACCCTTCCATATGACTATAACTTTCTGTTATACGTTGTATATGTATAGTTGTGCGGGATGTACGTAGATTTAAGTTGCAGTCGGATGAATAAAGTTTGTAAGCTACTCCGTTACGTTGATTTTAGTTAGCCCTTTTTAGCACTCTAGACAGCAATAAATAGACATGTTAAGTAAAAAGTTGCTACTACATACAGGTTTTAAGAAACAGTAGCTTTTGTCCGCGATTTCGCTCGCGTGAATTTCGGTAAGTGTCTACGAGATTGTACAGGGATAAAAATTATCTTGTGTTAAATAAAAATAAAATAAATAAATATCGCTGGACATTAAACACACAGCGCCATCTAGTGCCACACTAAGCAAGGCTTGTGTCGTGGACAACAGATACTTGATATACTACATATATACTTTTTAAACTGACTGTGCGCCAAATTCCATCCAAATCCGGTCAGTAGTTATACGTGAAATCCATACATTCTTACAATCTTTTACATTTATAATGTTAGTAGGAAGGATTACAGATCTTATTATAATACTCAAGTTAAGCCCAAACTTTACTTAGTCTAATTTACACATGACATTTCCAAACCAAAATCTTCATGGAAACTGTATGCCTAATTTAAGGGTTACATATGACCTTGTTCTTGCAGCGTACGGGTTAATTTATGTGGGGTTACTTTGGCCACGTGGTCGCGACAAACGCCCAGGCTCTGTTCGCCATATCTACGGCCGCCCGCCCTCCACCGTCCGCCCAGCGGATTTCCATATGCGCCTCGCCGTAAACGCTCATAAATTAACTACAACTATTATAATGTTACTTGGTTATATATTATGTTGCTTTTGATTAACGTTTCAATTAGTTTAATATACGCTTTCGGGAAACGGAAAAAGTTTATAAAAGTTATGTTGTTGGAACGTTTTTACTTGATTTTTTTAGATAATATGAAATATGCTGGATAAACATTTTTTTTTATTGGTTAAACTGATTTTTAAATCATTTAACATGCTTGCATTTAATTTTCACGAAAATGTCTATCCTTTTATTTGGGATGGGAAATCATCAAATGACTTCTCCCACTCTGAGCGGAGCGGGAGGGAGTGTCAGACTTTTGCTGACTCAAACCCATCCATGTTCCTTGCTCGCCCTTTATGTTCCTCAAAACGTATTTTTCTTTTTTTTTATCACAATTTATAAAATTTACTTACATCAATAGAAAAGGTACTTCAAAAGCCGAAATGTAAATATAGGTAAACTAGTCGATTTCCCAGCGCTCTGCTAGCTGGCAACATATGGGTTAAGATATTCGAGTGAGCTCAGACACGGCCATTCAAAAGGCGCTCTAAACGGAAGGATACGAGCCGTAAAATAGGATTTCATGCATGCGTACCTTTGTGTGAACAAATATGTACGGTTGACAACGCACGACCTTTGCCGATAACCCCGTTGAATAAAAAAATGATTTCTTATTTTTTCCGTTTTTGAAATAGTTGAATGTTTTTTTCATTCACCTGTGTGAATTACGAGAGAAGTTAACTTGTGAATGGATTTGTAAAAGAACTCTAACATTTCGCATAGTTCTAGTTGATTTTTTCTCAGTGTATAACTAAGCCGGTTGCACCAAATACGTTTATGTTCCCGTTAACTTACGAGTACAGATTAACTTGGCAGATCATTACATACAAATTTTGTTACTTTTTTATGCATTTGGTAAGCGATGTGCGAGTGACTCGCTGTCGCACATCGCTTAATGTAGCGTTGTTTATGTTACCGTAAAATTGTAAAACCCGGTAGATTATAATCTATCCAGCGAGATTGTAAACTCTTAAAAGATTGTCAAAATGTGTGCGACGGAACTCAGCTCGCGCGCTGTGGAGGGGCGAGGAGAGAGGGAAGGTCTCCCTTGCCCCCCTGGTACCACTCCCATGAAAAGGTAATCCACCATTCCTGTGAAAAACCGGTAAATGTAACCTACTCTCAAAACACTTTTGTAGCCACCTAAAAAGGCAGTTGACGGAGCCCCGCGCAGCGGGGCTCCTATTTCTGTTCAGGGTTTAAAGGAACCTAACTAACCGAACGTCGGGGTGCTTCAAGTCCCGATTATGGGGGCAGAGATACTTCTATCGCATGCCTTTCACAATTTTACGGTTTCACTTTGATAGATTACAATCTACCGAAAAATAATGCGTTAAATTGTAAGCAGTATGTTCGGTTGACAATTTATCGAGAGTTTACAATCTTGCTAGATAGATTACAATCTAACGGGATTTACAATTTTACGATAATATTTATACTGCGTTCTCTATTAGTCAGTCTGTAGTCTAGACGTTTTATGAATATAAATGTTATGAAAAAAGTACCTGCTCACTAGTCATGAAATTAAAGTTGGGTATTTATATTGTAATCAGTGCCTTGTCTAGTACCTAGTTATAAAAATCTAGGCAAGTAACATTTTTGCTCATCGATATAAATGATCCCTTTTGTTACAAACTGATAATATTTCTGAAGTACTTTGACGGGCTCTTTGATGATTATGTCCTAAGTAGGTATCTTTTGTCTGCGTGTTGAATTAAATAGACTATTAAAAACTAACTTAGGATCTAGGCACATTTTGATACTCTTCTTATCTGTGGTTGTTAAGAACGCCTTTAAAAGATTTTAATAAAAAATATGATTGAAAAGGGTTATCGTTTTATTAAAGATACAGATGTAAAAGAGCATCCACTATAAAAATAATAACTTCAATATTCACACAAACACAAGTATAATATTTCTAGTAAAACAAAACGATCATAACATTTATTCAAACAAGCATAGTTCAACAAAAACAACTGGAAAATTAAACCAACCATGTCGAGCACAGTAAAACATAACTTTATGCTAACAAAAACAGCGAATTACATACGGATAAATAACACTTTTATGTAAGCTTCAGTGACCCTCACAGATTCATACGGAGAGCACTATTCTCAGAGCAATCAGCCACTCATACGAGTGTCTGCTCGTCCCAAGTGCCCCATTGCACACTCGTTTTGAATATTGCATTTAGTGCTACTATCTCAACGACTTTTAGAATCGCTCCCTGCTTATGCTTTCAGCTGACCTTTTTGTGACATACAGTTTTATGCTTTTCGAATCGTGGGCTGTCGTGGTAATTGAAATAGGTCTATCTTTTTTGTGGAATGAAAGCCAACGTCGTTTTATACATTTTTATTCAGTTCGTGTATTTTTTGTAACTTGTTTAGTCTTTGTCAGTCAGTCCTACTAAGCGCTTATTTTTTATACTTTTACGTTACGTTCTATTCCCGTCCGTTGAACTTCAATGTGGACCTACTTATTTAAGAACAGTATTCGGATAAGCTAACACACCTTATAAAATAAATAGACGGGCTGCAGACTGCAAACTGCAAGCGACACCACTTATTTCTATGAATCCAGCGACCACAGACTGCAATGCCCATTGGTGTTACGAACCGCAGAGAGTACACTCGTAAAAAATGTTTGGCACGAAGGTACTGGAGTGACTGAGACATGGTTCTATGCAATGTACAGCCGCGGCCTGTCGCAGCACTTGTAACGCTCCAACGCTAGCCGCAGTATCGCCTGCGGTTGCAGTCTTGCAGCCCGTCTCGGAAAGGCACCCACAAAGATATTTAGTGGTTAATAATCCTTTTTTAAGGTTACAAGTGAAATAGTCTAACTCACATAGATTATGGACAGTGTTGCAAACTTTATACTTTATCGAAAAATATGTTATATTATTTACATTGAGACTACGACAAAAGCTAACCGATCAATGATCATTATTTCCCCGTAACCCCCACACTCCCACCCTCTTTATAATATCAGCGGTAATATGGTGCTGGTAAAATGCATTAACATGGACGAACTTAATGACCAGAGTATCAGAGAGTCTAAATAAAAGAGACTAAATAAATAATAATACGAGCCTGTAACGTTTCCACTTTTGGGCAAAGATCTCTATTCATATAAAGACCTTTTCCCAGCCATCATCTTCAAGGCGGATTGTCAATTTGAAGTTCTCAGAATAGCTAAACTAAATAACAAAGACTGGACAGACAGTGTTGAGTATTCAATACCTTAACTTCCAAGAACACAAACAACCAATTAATATAAACGGAACGGAACAACAGACAATAGGATCAAAAGATATTGTGAGGAGCATTGACATTTCATCTCGCTATAGACATTGTTTGCATTTTGACTCAACAGTAGTAATCTAAGTTACTGGTCGGATTGTGGAGAAACTTGGACGGAACTATAGAGCTAAGCGTATCCATTTAACTAATGCACCGTCCGACTATTGGTCTTGGTGCAAACGAGGCACTTTGTTCCCTGAGTAACATATTAGCTACGTTACTTACTCGCGTACTTAGTCTTTCCAGTGTTTACAATGTCTGCTATTTCGTAACTTGGGCCGAAGACTTAAGACGAATATTGTGAACGTGTAAATAATAACCGACTTTTTTGGTAAGAACTTATAGTTAAAATTCAAATGTTAAAAGAGTTTTGGAAAATAAATCTCGACTTTTCAGGGGAGCATCTTTGAGGTAATAAAATCTCAAACAAAAAAAAATTGTTGTCTGTAAAGTCGGTTTACGGACGATAGTTTACCGTGAAAACGTCATGACAAAACATTGATGAAATGATTGCATATACGCTCCGATCGTAACTTTACAATGAGCGTAACGGGACATAGCGTAACGGAGTACTTTTTCGTTTCGCATGCAGCGATCAATTTATTAGACGTTGTCACGTCAAAAATTTAAATAATCTCTTATATTCATAAGATACAACCAGTTTCATAAAACATCTATATCACATTTCTTCCAAACCTAACATTGTCAATGAAAACAATAATTAAATTTCACGGCAAAGCAATTTAGGGCGGGTAGTTTGAATGCGGCACTGGCAACGTTATTAGTTCCAATTAACGTGGTAACCTCAGCACATATATGGGCAATTAAATGGAGTGATACCTTCCTTCCATTAGTACCTACCCCGCGTGTGTTGTTTACATCAATTAACAACCATGTTAATTTTAATGCTCGCATCTGTTGCCCGCTTTGTGTGGCCTGCCTTCACAGACTCGTCGACTTACGATAACACAATTAATTGTGTCGCAATTCATCTCGTTGTTTGTCATTTAAAATTCATTTGCGTAAATCATAATTAATATTTGTTACTTGATTAAGTGAGCAGTTTGCTGAGGCTCGTTAATGAGGCGGTTGAGCTGTATTGATACACTCGTAGAGGCTATTTTGGTTGGATGCGCTTTTAATTAATGATATTGGACTGTTCTCGGTACAATAGAGAAGTTATGTCACCCCCGTTATTGCAACCGCTTGGATATATTTGGACACTAGCGGATGTCACACGGTTTCGCCCACGTAGTTCCCGTTCCCGTGGGAGTACGGAAATAAAATATAGCCTTTGTTACTCAATTATGACATGTCTTTCTAATGGTGAAAGAATTTTTAAAATCGATCTAGTGGTTTTGGAGTTAAATGTTAACAAACACACAAACAAAAAAAAATATTACCTTTTTTATAATATTAGTATGAATAGTAAGATATAGATAACATAGGGACCTAGGAAGTTGCATATCATTTCTTATAATTCTATTACGAAAGTATTTTTCCCGGCCCCGATCTTCGTCAGATAACTGAAACCCTTCAATCCATCAACCAACTCAGCTTAACATTGCTGAACGTTTCCTCTCTCATACTTCACCACAACTCACTGTTCGCCGTAATTTGCATCCAGTCTGACCTTTTTATTTTTGACATAATAGTTGCAATTCAATATTTTGGCGAAAATACTTAATTTCTTGCGTTACGAAAGGCATAAAACTATCCCCAAGAAGTAAATAAAAGCTGAAATACTGGACTATAAAAACTTAAGGTCAACAATATTATGTCCATCTGTACAATATCTCAAAAAGCATAAATAAAACCTTTCGCCAATATATCTTCAGGTTGTATAAATGTGCGGTATGGACGTTAAGCTGGAATGCAATGCCACAGGTCGTCGTTTTTACGCTCCCCTTTAATGTTATTTCCTCGTTTATGACACTATAAAGACGATACCGGCCACTACGCGTAATGAAATCTTGTGTTCAATACCTTCCAGACACGGCTAACAAAGGAATCTTTCAACAAACATTGGATTAAGAAATTGTATTGCTTTTAAGTTTTTCCAGTAGTAAAAAACCGGCCAAGAGCGTGTCGGGCCACGTTCAATGTAGGCCGTGTAGGGTTCCGTAGTTTCCCGTCCATCACAATAAGTGTTCAATCTAATCCGATTATAATAATTCTTTTTTTGTTTGAAAAAAGATACGTTCAGGATAATAAAATATGTAAACGAAGTTAAAAAAATGCTTGCATATACGATTATACCACAAACTTAGTCCAGAAATTATTTTGTACAACTTTTTGTCTTTTTTGTACAAAACTTGTTTGCATCCAAGTTCAAAATGATTTTCCTAGAAAGTCCTTATATAGTTCAACTTTCCAGATTTTTTTCATATTTTTTAAGCTTATGGTTCAAAAGTTAGAGGGGGGGGGGGACACGTTGTTTTTTACTTTTGGAGCGATTATTTCCGAAATTATTGACATTATAAAAAATGATTTTAGTAAATCCCTATTCATTTTTAATACCTTTCCAACAATATATCACACGTTAGGGTTGAAATAAAAAAAAAAACACTTCCCACTTTACATATAGGGGGCTACTCTAATTAAACATTTTTTTCCAATTTTTATTTTACCACTTTGTCGGCGTGATTGATACACCTAAAGGTACCAAATTTCAGCTTTCTAGTACTAACGGTCACAGAGTAAGCGAGGCCGGACGGACAGACAGACATTGCGAAACTATAAGGGTTCCTAGTTGACTACGGAACCCTAAAAAAGGAAGGATCTTTTAAACTATTGGTGATTTTATCGTTTTAATGATGATCCATTGAGATGGGCCAGTAGACTATAAAGGTTCAGCAACCATGTCAATTTTAGAGTGGGATTAACAAGAACATTTTAATTTATTTAAACCAATTCCCGCTGGCCCCACCGGTGGGAATACGGACGGTGGGGTCAAGGGGAATCCCTACACCAAGAAAAACTGCAGTAAAATATTTTGCGGCAATGACTAATGTGTTTGGTTATTTTGGCTTGCCTTCTATCCGCAATTTGGTTTGGCTTTCAGTCTTACCAGATGCTGATAAACACCAGTGGAGCAACTGCATATCTGACATCTACAAGCCAGTTATTGTTCTTCTAAGAACAATGATATTATCGACATCTGCCATGAACAAGCCAATAACATCGCCAAGTATTTGCCAATGCTCGATGCACTGCGTACAGACACGTAGGTACATTATCACACACGTCATCTTTGCACTGCGCCCGCATACCTGCTAATCTAACATTCAGGATACGATAGTTCCACCAAGTCACACCAAATGGTAGAACAGAAGGCCCATTAAAAATAAGCCGTTACGTGTGGCGACTATAACATCGCTCTCTTTGGTATTCTTTTCAATGTACGTATTTGGTATTTTTTCTTTTCGGCACGAATCGGCGATAATAGTTAAGCATACCCAGAAACCTGCGCATACCTTGAACTGTCTCAGGTGGTGGAAAATCCAGCAACGTTTGAATTCGATTCTGTGGGGGAGGTCACTTCCGATGGTTCTGCTAGGAATGCGTTCGGTTTATAAAGAAGATCTCGAAGCCACGGTAGCAGAATTACTTTACGGAGAGCCTCTCAGGCTCCCTGGAGAATTTTTGGTTCCTCCTCTAGCATCAGAAAGATTAGAAAACCCAGTGGATTTCGTGGTACAGCTGCGACACAAAATGTCATTGATACGACCACTGCCAGCTAGTCGACATGGTATACCAGCTTCATTTATATTCAAGGATTTGTCGACAGCGACTCATGTATACCTTAGAGACGACTCCATTCGAAGAGCGTTGCAGCCACCCTATTCGGGTCCATACAAAGTCCTGGAGCGTTCGAGTGATGGGAAAACTTTCACCCTGATGGTGAAGGGCAACAAGTCTGTCGTAAGTGTCGACAGACTCAAACCGGCGTTCATTGATAATTCCGTTACACAAACGAATCACACAATGCAATTGCCCCCCCCGGCTGATCTTCCTTCACGGCCAGCCGTATCAGATAAGTCTTCCGAACCCTCAATCCCGCAACAGCCAGTACAGGTCCATATGCCAGTAAAGCAATCCTATACCACACGCTCGGGTAGGCGCGTTAGATTTAAGGTTTTTGATTAGTTTCTTCCTTCATTGTTTTGTTTGTGTTTAAACATATTTTTTTTTTCTCGTGTTATTATTATTGTATTATTCTGTAAGTTATTTCTACCTGGTTTTGTTCTCTCCGTAGGGGGGTGGTGTGGCGACTATAACATCGCTCTCTTTGGTATTCTTTTCAATGTGTAACATCACTACGGAGAGGTCACATCCCTAGGGCGACGTGACAGAGGGTTTTTGAATGTCTGCCAAAGTACGGATTAAAAATTACATTACTTTCGAATCACAAGAATTTTATTTGTTATGTTCGGGAGCTGAAATCTCCCGCATACGATCTCTCTATTGTATTGTATTGTATTATGTTATATTGTATAACGGGCTGGTGACCGCGACTCCAAGTCAAAGCGCGTATTTTGCGTATGTGCTGTATAATTCACCACGCGGGCCTAGTGCGGTTTAGTAGATGTCACATGTCTTCGGATTTTTGGTTCTAGGACATGCCGGTTTCCTCACGATGTTTTCCTTCACCGTTTTTGAGAACAGTGAAAGCATAATTATAATAAAAACAGGTATTAAGTCTAGTTAGACTGGAAGTCGACTTCAACACGGTTGGGAAAAGGTGAGACAAATGATAATGATCTCTTGCTACACTCCGCCACTTCCTACAGCGTAAAAGTGAGTTTTTTTCCTAAGCCAATATATTTCGTTTAGTGCCCAAGGTACCAAACCAAGCAATCGTCGTACCACAGAAAATATTTTTTTTCCTCTGATACCATAAGATCAACAATCATAAACTCAACAACACCATAATCATAATCATAAATTATTTTTGAATTACCTACTTACTGTTTGAAATAAAAAATGTTTATTATAAGTAATATTATGTTTAGAGTCTAAAACGAAGCCGAAAGGCACTAGTTCTCCCCATCACTGCGATAGTTTATTTGTTCTACACCATACCAGGGAACCACATAGTTACGGAGATATTGGGGGTAAAAGCTACAACTTTTTGTAATTGTTTTGAATACAAGTTTTTATTGTAAGATCTTTAAACCCCTCCATTACCCCCGTAATATTCAATACATCCATCAGCACAATGTATTGAATGCGTTACATTGCCACAAAACATAATTTTTCACTCCAAAAAAATGTTGTGTTCCAGCAATAATTTTTGCGTTGTTTGATGTACAGAACGCTTGGTTGACAGCTTCGTGATGAGGTTGTTTACACCCTGTATTTTGATATTATGACTTGATAATTTACTTAACATTGATATTTTAAAGTGTACATTGAGATTTTGAATCGTTGAGATTATGGTTTCGGGTTTTTTACCCGTGGTAAAACGATATTTTTTAAACAGGTAGAGCTGTATTGCTCATTGAGAGAGAGAGTATCAGAGCTGTTTAACATTATTTTTACGTAAAGTTTGTAAACAAGTATCAAAAACACAAGTCTATAGTGTTGCTTTTCTCTCCGATACTTCTCTAATTTGTTTTGGCTTCATAATTCATTCCTATCATTCGTTCGACCAATTCGTTCTTTTTGTTTAACTTTTTCGTATTTTTAATTTTTTTCATTTAGGATAAACCTTAAAAATATCCGAACAAAGCCAACATCTAAACCCCTAGGGAGTCATAAGTCACAAAAAGTCTTAAACATATAAATTATATTTAAGTGTAGATACATTTTTCAAATACACAGTCTCATTTTATTTTCCATCATACTAAAACATTCACCCCGATTATAATTTATTATGTTATTCAAAGTATACTTCAAGTAATCCTTCTGGACATTTCTATGTATGTAACTAGCGCCTCTCGCCTATTATTTACCCATTAGTTACTTAGGGGTATTACCTAACACTCGAACCGCTGTATTACGTATTGATATTCAATTAATGGTAAAGCTTGAAAATCGACTTGAAAATTAGATTTTGGTCAAATATCAATTTCAGGAAACAAGCAATGTAACTTTAGAGACAAACTTTAAATGTTTCAAAACCAAATATTGCAATGCTGCTCGAATTAGGCAGATCGAGTAGATAATGAGCAGAAGAATAGAACAATTTGTTTGTGACCTTTTCAGCTACACCCATTTATAGGTCAAGCTATTTTCGAGGCTATACGAATCAGTATCCTTATTCCAGGAATAAACCTGACTATTTAATCTTACAGTCGAAATTCGAAGAAACGCTTTAAATAATTGCGAGACTAACCTTCAAAGCGCTAGAACAAAGTAATCTAACTCGTAAAAGGTCAAACGATAGAGCAGTTTTAGATTAGTGTACTTTTGCGTATAAACTCGTTTTTTGAACCGCGTCTACCGCGCGCCTTTTGGTTCACGCGTATCTTGGACAATCGTTAACGCGCTTATAAGCTCGTGTAAGCGCGAGCCGAGAGAGACGCTGCATCTCGTGCAAACGCGCGTAAAAACGCTTCTCCGTAAACGCTCTCATACATTGACATATGTTTGAATTTGAAGCGGCCCGCGTCGCCCGACGCGCTGCCCGACGCGCCGCGTCTCCAGAAATGAGCCCTAACGGAACCAACCGGCTCGAACAAAGAGCGCGTGTACGCGCGTTCGATTTTTTTAGCGCGAAATGTGGCGCGCCACGCACGCAAGTTATCCAAAACGAGCTTATACGCAGCAAAAAATACACTAGTCTGAAACCGTTCATAAAGTACTAAGGATACTCGTTTAATAACTTGTCAATCTAGTACTTAACAAAACTGTGTATAACATCATTTGATGTAAATTAATACAATCATAATGGTTGTCAAAGTATCGTACGGCGCCCTGGAGGCTGTGGTAATGTAACAAGATTACGAATTTGTTATCCCACTGGGATGTTACCCAGTGCCGGCTCACCCCGGTTCATCCATAGAGGTTCTTAATAATATTTCTCCGCGCTATCCCCCACTTGAGAATAGGAAGATACTCTTAGATTTGTTAAGTTATTTCGCGCTTGTCTACACGTTGGGACTTCGCGTTTTCCCTTTTTCTGTTTCGTAATTAAACGCGGGAAATTGTGTTGTTATGTTCACGGTTGTTGTCCTCGAGGGGTTAAGCAGATGTTTGTTAGCTCAACTTTTTAATGTTTCATAGTCTGTGGTGAGTTTAGTGGCCCAAAAAGTCTGACAACCAGTCTTACTAAGTGGTATCGTATTACCCAGTACTAACTGGGTTATGGAGGTCAGATAGGCAGTCGCTCCATGTAAAATATATTGTACATGTATTTGGCTGCATCCGGCTAGACTGGAAGTCAAGGCTGAGGAGGATAGTCTGAGGTGAGTTAGTTGACATTTTTAAACAGTATTTTGTACTGGCTAACATCGAATGGACTAAGTATATGTTTATATTGTGCTTCTAAATTCGGTTAAATTTAACTAACTACGACTAGAAGCTATTGTAATGGTTACAACACCCATTTCCTCCTGGATAGCCCGCTATACAGTTTTGGCATATTTAATGAGAACTACGGCGTAAGGGTTTTTACATTGTTGCTTTATGTGAAATACGTGGAAGGCCTGCAGTGGACTAATAGGATACAAGCATACTCACTTTTATTTTTGCTATAAGTAACGGCAAATGTCTGAAATACAAAATAGTCAGAAGAGTATAAAAATGTGAAAGATATACAGAGTGGAGAAGACAATACGACAATAAATGAAAACACGCGTAATACTAGTTCATAGGAATAATTCTACACAATTAAAAAAAACCCAAAACCGAAATTAAAAAAAAAAACAGACAAAATCTAACTCTAAGGATACTCTGTATCTGCCGGGGAGTGGGAGAAGTCATTTGATGATTTCCCATCCTAAAAAAAAAAAAAAAGGATACTCTTTATGACTCTTATTGGCCTGGTTTAAGGTCTAATTTGCAGTAAATCAAAGGAGACAATTTTTTTTTGTTTGGGGAATAGGCCCACCACAAATTGTGGTGTATAGCAATGAAATGCACGTTAGTTTATTCCTTATAATCTCTAGATTACAGTGGTAATATTAGCAAAACTTTATGTAACCGGAATACTGTGAAATACGACAGTCAAAACAGTACTCTCATAATAACCTAAAATCTCACAAGAGCTATTGTCTAATGAGTGGATAGGTCTCCTTGGTATTATAAGTCAAAATAGTGCACTTTTCAATAATATATAGTATAAAACAAAGTCACGTCTGTACTATGTGACAGATTTTGATGTGATTTACACGATTTGATAGACTTATTCATGAAAATGGATTAGATGTAGGTATTCATTTTGAAATAGCGCAGCTTTTGCCGGCCAATACAGACTGTAGATCTAAAATAATAAGGTGATGTGTTATAAGTTAGTTGTGTAAGGAGAAAAAAAAACACATTATAGGTACGTCACAAGAAGTATTTATTACAGTTCATCATCAATATTTTCAAAGTCATCTCTTAAAAGCAGTATTTCATCTAAAAAAGATGCAGGTGGCTCAACCTCGCCTTGATGCCGCGCCCAAGATAAATACCACACTATACAAATCACATGTGCACAGCTGCCAACAGTGCGTCTGCCCACTAAACAATTACAACAGTATCCAGCAAGAGCAGCTCTAGTGTTAGTAATTGATGGAGTGGTGTCAACTAATATATAAATATAATAACTTTTCCTACTTGTGTGCCTTGATTGTATCCTACCTCGTAGGAGATAATTATTTGAACCGAAATCATGGACAGGTTGTCGGTATACCTCGATTTTGAATCGTCCGGAGGCCCTGACATGCTCTCCATAGTATGAACGAGATTGTTTGATTTGATAAATTCCTAGAGAAAATAGAATTAAGTCCTGGAATGTCAATCGAGGGAAACTATCCAGCTCTGGAAGGTTACCATCAATACTGGCAAATTGCACTCGCACTCTGTTTAAATTGTGCATTTCTATATGAGAGGCTAAATGGTTTGGAGTGTTTAGTTTAGCTTGAGCAATCGCTAATATCTGCTCAGCATAAAAATTATCTCTGATTAACGTATGAAATCGATTTATTAATGCAGCAGCTATTTTAAAGTCAAGTATGAGGTGGGACGATGCTGTATTGAAATATTCCTGACGAAACACGTTTCGTTCCACGGTGATTTTTAAAGTACGTTACTTGATATAACGTGGTAACCGTTAATAACAACATTCAAAACAAGTTCACTGTACCAATTAATAATTATCTCTTTAAACGTATTTAATGCCGATGTCATTACCGATGCGCACCGTAGTAACATATTTTTTTTTCACGTTAAAATAATCGTAAAAACGCTCCTAAAGAAGCATTTTTTGCCGAACACTTTTTTACTATTATTTCATTATTCCGGTTACATTTCTATATAATTTTTGGTCTGTTAATTATAACAAGATGATCACTTTTTTCATGTGCAATATGATTAATATACGTTACCGTTTAATAGGGGGCCCAAAAAAAACTGTCTCCTTTAGCGAAAGTTTTTAAATAGCTAGTTGGCAAGGGGTCGTTAACCTGTTAGTGCTTCCTTAAAATCAGATACATCATGTTGAATTTGAAAAATAATTTCCTGTGACTTAACTACTTGATATTTTCAAACGATTTTTTTTTGTTTGTTAGGAACGTCTTAAGGTATGCGTAGTTTAATTTATTGTCGTATTGTCATCACCACCCTGTATGGGTAGTCCATATATCTTTCACATTTTTATACTCGTGTTTTTAGGGGTTTGAAGGCTGCGGTTCCCATGTCATACAAAGTGATGTCGCGTTTTTCCATTTTTTAAGCACTCTGATAATTGCCGATGGCTATGAGGCTAACTCGCTCGGTACTAAGGTGTTACACGGTACTAAGTCATAAAAGGTGTTTGAATACTCTATGGGTTATAGTTATATATCTGCCTAAACCTACAGGAAATACTGATAAGATCTCATGTTATACAAGAATGTAAAAAAAAACATTAAGTATAAAATGTTCTGAATAAAAGTCATGACACAAACTCCACACAGTTCAAATAAATAAATAAACATAAACTGTGACATAACTGCAAGCAAGCAAGTCTCGAATGCGTCCCCAACATATAGAGCAGCACTTTTAGAATCGGAAAGGCATTTGAGAGAATTCACAGTGTATCGGTATAAAGTGGGAGGTGACATCGCTGAACACGTATCTCCGCTAATCCTTTATCCGCTTCGGGGAAAAGTGTTGCTTTATGCTGTTTATTTTAGTACTAAAAAATGGGAAAGAAATTTGGTAAGTTCGAAAATAGTTTTCGAGTCTTGAGAATAGATTATTTAAAAATATATAATAACAAAATAATAAGAAAAAGTGATAAAAACAATGATAATAGAAATTAATAAATAATCTATTGTCAAGACGCTAAAACTATTTTCGAACTTTTCTTTGTTTGCATCTTAGACATATTCAGAAATCAAGCTCTTCATGAAAGTCGTTCTAGAATTAAATATTGTATTAAGTTTGTAATCTATAATTATAATTAATTCATTTTATTAGCAACAGAAAAAAATATCATGATGAATATCCAACTCCATAAATAATGCATGTACAGGCTAAAATTTTTCAACCTTACCTGGACGAAAAGTACTCTAATTTTTTTTAATTTTGAATTCCGAATTGTTTTTTTTATTATGTAAAATAGGTTGAAAATTTCGAGCCTGTATATATATCCTTATTTAAAACCAGCAACGAATCCAGCCAGCAACATCTAAGCTAGCAGCAGCAACAAAAACTTGCCATCCAGCAACCCTTTAGGGGGTTCCAGAGAAGTTCGCCGCGCCAGCGTTTTCGCAACGTCGTCGCAACTATTGTACGATTTCTAACTCGACTTCCCCCAGTGTATGTGTACGTTTTTCACTTGTTATGTACGAATGATAACAACGTGGCACGAATACAAATGTGCGATCGAGTTAAGAAACGAATGTATTTGAAGATCAAAATAAATGCTGTTTTTAGATTATTATCTTACGTGTTAAGTTTTATTGCACTTAGGCTAGCAGTATTACACGTATAAAGGGTGTAAAAACTGGGAACCTTCTAGTTTCGGAGACATTGTGGGTCAAAGTTTTTTTTTAGATACAAGTTTTTAATGTAAGATTTTTTTATTAAACACCTCCACGATCCCCAGACTATTCAATACATCTATCAGCACAATGTTTTAAGTGTGTTACATTGAGTTTTACCACAAAACATGATTTTCACCCAAAAAAAAATATCTTTGCGTTAGGTTATTTAGTTTGATGTACATAACGCTTGGTTGACGGCTTCGTGATGAGTCTGTCTATGATAAGTACTTTTGCGGACAAGTCATAACGACAGGCTGCGGATTCCAGACATATACCCATTGCGGGTATATGTCCAAGTCCCTATCGGTTTGACGGAAACTTCATAGTCGCTAACATAATTTCATAATGAAAATAAAGTAGCACAGATTTCATCAAATAATAATATAATTAAAAAATACAAGCTATATCCGGCAAAAACATTCTCTGGGAAATTCCAAACGTTATTTAAAACGATGTGGCTTTCAATTCACTTTTATTTTTTATTAAATAATGTTTTAATACTGTTCAGCCACGCTGCTAACTGATCAAATTTTCAGAAATTGTCGTTGAAACTAACGCAATATTCATATTTATTTTGCAATAGTTAGAATAAAGATATTATGTATTCGGCACAACATTGTACGATACATTATGATGTTTTGTATCAAAAGTAAATCCCTCAGACTTACAAGATGCAGTAAAAATTAAGTATAAATACGTTGGCAGCATGTACCCGTGCAAAGTTTTGGGCGGTTAACTTTTCTGCTCTCTTACCCATGCCGGGATTAAATTTTAAACTTCCACTGACTATCCTCATGAAGTTGAAATGAGTTGAATTTATAGACTGTACTTACAAATTTAACTTGTGCTTAGTGTGACATTTATTTTAAAATACCGCAACGGCCGGGCAGCCATATAATCGGACTCCTAAGCGGGGTTGGGTAATCAACCCCTAACGTAAACATAAGGGGTGTTTTTCTATCTGTTTATATGTAGTAAAAAGTTTTGATTCTGTCTGTTTAGAAAAAAGTAAACTCAAAGTAGCCTTTGTTGGGGTGAAAGTACCCCTTTTGTGATCATTTTCAACAAGTCACTTTAAATTCAACGATTTCAATGCTAGAAAAATAACAAACTTATAGGAGTAAGGTTTGCCTTGCTTATTTACCAATTTTATACACAAATATTTACTAAATTGTAAAAAGTCAATATAGACGTAGTTTGAGTGTTATTTCTATTATGCGTTTGACTATATTGTGAAGGTTACGAGTATGTTTAGGTATAGTAAATAAATAAGTAATTTAACAACAAACGTATAATGTACTCGACAAAAAACAAACAGTCATAGTAATCAAACTTGTGCTAAACAAAAATAACAGAAGTAGTACTTTTAATCATTTCTACAGCACAGTTTGATTGAAATAGTATAACTTTCAAAATAAAGGGTGTAAAACACCTCTTTACGAATCCGAAAACCACTTGTTCTCCCCGTCATTGCGATCATTTTTTTGTTCTACACCATACCTGGGAACCCTCTAGTTACGGAGATATGGGGGGTCAAAGTTACAACTTTTTGAAAAGTTTTTTTTTATTACAAGTTTTTTTTGTAAGATTTTGACTATTAACACTTCCACGACCCCCGTACTATTCAATCCATCCATCAGCACAATGTTTTAAGTGCGTAACATTAAGTTCTACCACAAAATGTGATTTATAACCTCAAAAAAAAAAGTTGTTTCCCAGCAAAAATTTTTGCTTAAAGTTACTTAGTTTGATGTACAGATTGCTTGGTTAACGGCTTTGTGATGAGGTGGTTTACACCCTGTATATACTGAAAATAGAATATGTTTCTGTGAAATTCATGAATACTAGATAACGAAACAGGTTGAAGGCAATAACGAACCCATATTAAATGGGTCTTAAATATAACTAGCGAATTGTGTGTGTACCATTGGGTACACCTCTGCCTACCCTTCGGGGACCGCAGGCGTAATGTTATGGTATAAAAACACACAAAAAAGTGAAAAATAACTTGAGCTTCAGAAGTCGGTGACCTTTGTTTGATTGATTTATTTTGTTTTTTTTTGTCACCGACTTCTGAAGCTAAAGTTATTTTTCACGTTTTTGTGTTTTTTGAAGTTGATTTTATTATTTGCAAAAAAGTTTTTAATTTTACTTTTTAGTGGTTCACTTGTGCTTACCCCTTCACACCGTACCGGCGTGTACTCGTCTGTGACTCGTGTAAACAATAGATAAATAATAGAGTTCAGCAATCCCAATCCATTTGCTAGCATTTATCGAGGAGTTCCGGTGCCTATATCCGAAGTTTTTCATCAGATTTTCACCAAATTAAAAAGGGACTACTTTCTTCCAAAAACTACACAAATCGCATCAAGTGTGCCTATAAAATTTGAAGAGTTCTCTCTATTTCTCCAGGATCGCATCATCACATCCTGACTTGATGATTATGGGACCACTTGGAAAGTATACCCTTTCAAACAAGTCAATAATAATACAAATCGGTCCAGCCATCTTCGAGTAATCGGGGAACATACATTAAAACTAAAAAAAATAAAAGTTCCGACGAATTGAGAACCTCCTCCTTTTTAAAGTCGGTTTAAAACCAGTAGCTATGCCAGCAAAGCTGCGGATACAATACAGTCCTCACTACGACCTTCACAAACAAATACATAGAGGATCGCTAAAGTACACAAATGAAACACAATATTATGGTAAATAACAAAATAAGTAATATCAATAACAAAAATAACACATAGATAAACAAGCAGAAACAAATGTGGCTAGCAACTGGCAATCTTCCCTCTATTATGTAATCGATTGGAGATGTTATTGCACAAGTTCGCGACTTTATTGATAGAGTTGCCAAAGTAATTCCGATAGACACTGCTGTATTCAATAATATTCCGTAGGAAAATAAATATTGTTTTTGTGGCAGGTTTTTCGCTATGGTTCGAACATACATCAAACATTCGTCAGCCTTATATAATTCTTGGAAGGTATATTATTATCATTTGACTAACTACTTGCTTAAGGTAAAAGTGTAAGGGTAGCCCGCGAAAAAAAATTTTTTTTTTTTTCAAAAGTTAGGTACCATTTTTTCAAGGTCAAAATCGTTCCTTGACCTTTGTGGACTTTGAGGATTGTATTGATGATTTTGATGAATATAATTCTGTAACTACATATAGGGTGTAAAACACCTCTTCACGAAGCCGAAAGGCACTTGTTCTCCCCATCATTGCGATCATTTTTTTGTTCTACACCATACCTACACATCCATCCATCAGCACAATGTTTTAAGTGCGTTACATTGAGTTATACCAAAAAACATGATTACCTCAAAAAAAAAATGTTTCCCTGCAATATTTTTTGCGTAAAATTACTTAGTTTGATATACAGAATGCTTGGTTAACGGCTTTGTGATGAGGTGGTTTACACCCTGTATATACATCTTACAGTCGCGATCAATATTTTTATTAACATACAACTTAGCATTGGCCAGCAAAGTGAAAAAAACGTAAGAAAATTTGGTTTTCGCGGGCTGGAGCATCCACCTTAAAGGGTTCACTATAACAACAAAAGATGACTCCAAACTCTCATGGATGAAAATTTCATAAGTTCTTCTTTATAAAATAGGTATCTTGTTGTTCTAGTAGTCGCAAGCACTACATGTTGGTCCTGGGTTCGATTCCGAGGTAGGGTTTTTTCATTAGATTTTTTTCAGTAGTTGGCTGTAGTTTCGATTAACGCCCTGATGATGACATAACTGGCTCAAATAAGTTTTACTACGGTACGGCTCTAACCTTTCGGGTATAAGCGTTATGTGTTTATTTTTATTTACTAATACTTTTAAATTGTACGAACAATGATGAGTCGCGTCGATACTCACGAGTTTACACCCATATATAAGTTGTAAGACTTTCATGTTTTCAAAAATATTTATAACTCTTACCTTGTTCACTGAAAATTTTGCTATACGATAAACGAGAAACGTAAATGATAAACGAAAGTAATTCATACTAGACCATGCATGTTCATGAAGACAATATTTTCTATCCTTAGTGTAAACGAGAAGAGGAATGTCGAAGATAAAGTAGTTACAATAAGTGACGTGTGTACAGCGTGTAAATATCCGGAAACGGAACTTTATCTCAAATAACTCGATCTCACCGAGACTCAAGTCCCGCCCTCACACTCCTAAGAAATTCCTGTCATACCAGTAAGAAAACTAAACTCCGCTCACGAAAAATGTTAAACCTTAATAAAGTTTTTACTGGAACATATTACGTCTACACAGAATATTATTACGCGATATAATATTGGCAGTCTTCTCTAGACTGTAGTGAGGAGCATTAGCAAACAGCTTAGACTCTCGACACATAGCTCGGCAAACATAATTAATCCAGAGCCGTCTCGTTATTACAACGAAGATAAACTCTCGGCAGTGGACCTCACAGCAAAATTAGCAAAAAAATATTGGAAAAGTATCAAAGGGACAAAGAGATTTGTCCCCAACAGTACTAGGTACTATCAACGACAAATCACTACTGCCTAATCGTCTTGAACAAAATGGCTTCGGTGCATTTCAACGGTCGCTCTAAAGAATTTCTCTTTTTAATATGAGCATCGATTCCAATTACAAAAGATCAAAGAATCGCCGCGCGCGGCCCACTTCGTCTTTGTTCAAATGAAAGATGAATTATTCAGAGACCTGGAAACGTTTCAATTGGCCAGCTATAAAAAAGGAAACGGTTCGTTGCCTCTTCCACTAAATTAAAATTTTTCTTTATTTTCGTTTTTAATAAATGTTTTCGGACCATTTTAATTTGGAATAGCGACGTATTTAATTAGATATAATCGTATTTGTTGTTATTTGTATTTTACTGTGCAGTGATGTGAGTATTCAGTCAACTGAAAATGTGACTAATGTGGAATGATGCTATTCGGAACGTTTTATAAGCCAGTGATTTGCTATTTAAAATTAGTGTTTGTTATTGTCACTCTGAATCAAGGCTTGATTAAATCCTACACCTGCCATTACTTATGCTGTTACTGTCTTAGCAGTAAAAGTTTAATTAGCGTTTGTTATAGCTTAGTTTATAACACTACCGTTAAATTCTTGTAATTTTTAACCAGCCAGGATTTATGAGGGTGACACCTGGCGGGGCTTATGATTGAGAGGGCGGACAGGCTGTACGGGAAATTATTAAAACGTAATAATTTATGCTCGCAATTTGTACGTAACTTGAATTCGTTCCTTGTGTCATTCATCACTGCGGGCCCCAGGATTAATTTTAACAATCATCTGTTAAAACGTTTTTGCCGATTACACACGTCGTTTGAAGCCGTTTTAATAAATTATGTAAGTCCTGAAAACGTCAAAAATTGGGGTAAAAAATATCAAACCAATGTGTGTAACCAAAGTATGGAAATAAATTTCAATTTTACAAGACATATTCCGCAACAGGAATAATTTAGCAATATGCTGTAAAACTTTATTTCTTCAGGGATTTGAAGGTCACATCAAAACTTGCAAATTGCAAAGAAACAACTGACCTTGCAAAATATGTATAAGTAAGTATCCGTGCAAAAGGCTAGGATGAGTAGAAAAACTATCAAAAAAAAACACAACATAAATTCTTTAACAATAAGTTTACTTGGAAGACCAAGTTTGCAATTCATAAATACAGCCAGTACACACCAGTAAATATGCTACTGGCTTCTAAACGTACCAAATTTAACGTGAAAACTTTATTAAGATTCGGCTGTAGATATAGATAACTTTTCCGTCAGTGACGGGGCGTCCGCTTCCCGTCGCCTTCCGCCGGGGAAGCCCCCTCGTTAATTTTATTTTTGTTACGCTTCACTTAATCCATTACCGGTTTAGAAATGGCCTGAAATTCGCAAATCTAACTATGACTGTAGTTACATTTGCCTTGAAGAGGAAAACCAATTTCTTTCGTCTTTAATTTTATTGAGTTTTCTTTAGCGCCGATGGCCGTCTGCTTCTTGATCACTTAGCAGTCATAACCTAGCACCGACTAGTGTACAATAAAACCTAATTATTATTCAAATCAAGCCCCCTTTTGTTCATTCATGGGCTGCAATAAAAATTAAATTATACCAAATTTTATTATCTTCCTCTTCGGGCCCATAACTCAGCGAAAATATTCATGAGGAAACTTTTTAACTAGAGATTTGTAATTGTTCTGCAGTTTTTTGTGGGCGTAATTTCACATTGTTGAATAAAATTAGAAATACAGACGTGTACGGAGCTGCAATAGCTCCGTAAAACTGAATTCTAATGTTGAATAATGTTGTAAGAGTACTTTAGAACGGTCACACAGAAAGCGAGGCGGCATTTTGTATCTTCCTGTATCTCAATTACGGAACGGAAAAAATGTGTCACTGCTGTTAGAAAAAATATTACAATAATAGAGAAGTTTGCCTTGCTAGATTAGAAGGATTGAGATAAACAACAAAAAAACAATACAACAAACAAACAAACAATATTTATTTGTCCAAGACTTAAACCTATTACAATTATTGTACCATAATTAGACTAATTTAGTAGCAACATACAAGACAAGTGCAACTGGGCTGGGCTGGGCTGGATTTAAATACCTAAATAAAACACGAAAAACTTATAATAATTAGCAGAATTAGAATTAACCATTTTAAGCTATTGCATAGCTTCTATCGCGGGCCTTGAGCGTAGAGACCAAATCCACAAATTCCGTAACGAAAGTAACCTAACACCCCCCGTAAAAAACAAATGCAATAGATTTACCGCGGCAGTCCCCGAGTGCCACACGTCTTTTTAGCTTAGGTATGAAAATCCTTAGACCGCGTCCACATTGCGAGCCCAGCGACTACGGCAACGCGGGCGCGACCAGAGGCGGGCGAAGGAGTATGTTAGACTTATTAAAACCACAGTGTCTATCAACTACCTTGGTACGGGGCGCTGGAACACTTGCGCAGTTCATCACGCTCCCCTGCTCGGCCAGGAATTGGCCCGCATGAGTTACATGTAGACCCCATCACCCGCTGCGCTCTTCGGCCGCACGTTCTTTTGAAAGCACTTTTCCATTTTAAATTTCAGAGCTAACCTGCAGCTTAAAATTAGTAAGTGAGTGTCTGATTCCCTGCCGGGGCTGCGGGACTGTTCGAAAGAGCTACCATGGCCCCGGAACATAAAGGGCGAAGAAGGAACATGGATGCGTTTTAATCAGTGAAAGTCTGACACTCCCTCTCGCTCCCAGGGTGGGAAAAGTTGTTTGGAGATTTCCCAACCGACAAAAAGTGTCTGATTCCGAAGGCACCAAATAGGTATGCGCGTAATTACCAGACATGGTAAAATAAACAAATGACAATCAAAACGCTACCTAATCACTTAATCCGCAACTAATTAATCTAAATAACTGTAATAGCTAGTAATCGGGATGACAACGTAATACGACACCACTTTCAAACCGCAACCCGTTTGTGTACCGAAACCCACAGTAGTTTGGATAATTAATTCGTTTACAAATAAATAACTAGATATCCTTTGGTTTACACATCATTTACGACTATTACTAGTGGTTATGAAAGTTGGGATTTGTCAAAATTAATTCAAAAGCTTGGGAACTACGCATTTAAACAAATGAATAACACAATCACCCGGAAAACTCATTACATAATATTGAGTTTAGTATCAATCAAAGCGTCTAATAACATACTTACTTTACAGTTCTTTCGTAAGATAAGGGCAAAATACTTACCTCAAAATATTCGAAAAAGAGTCCTAATTTTTCGTGGATTTTAGTGCTTTGTTTTGGCTAAATTTTCCAACAAAATAACAATTACGCCGTCTCGGTCTGCGTAGGCCGTCAGGGTAGTTTAACAATCAAAATGTACTGATACAGTTGTCGGTGACCGGTGTTCGCAGGCCAGTCCGCAATTGGTCCTTGAAACTTACTTTACTTTGATGAGCACTTCAAATATTCTTCAAATATTGGCATTCTTCTCTTACGTATTACACATTCTTCGATGAGAAAGTAAAAGTATGTATTATGTGGTATATATGCACGATGTTAACGTAACGTAAATACGTCAATTATTAAACTGAAAACTTCTTTAGGCGCAAAACTTATATTGTCACTTACGGGATATCTTCCGCAATTAACTTCTAGAATGTCTTAAGTTACACAGTTCGACTTAACCTATTGTCTTACTATTGTGTCTCTAATTAAGACATTCAAAAGGTTAACACGCGATCATGGTTCTTGCAACAGCGTCGAAACATCGGGAGCTCAAAATAACAACTAATCACGGAAGATATTCTGTAAGTGACAATATAAGTCGTTTTAAACCGTGTAAGTTTAAAACAGTGTTACTTTAGGCGCGTTGAGCATTTTTGGATAAAATATCATGAAACTCGTGTGACCGTCACCTAACGCTTCGTAGCACTCGTAGCCGATCTGCTTCGGCGTAACACCACTAGAAGTGCGCGGAGTACAACCCGTAGCAGATATAAATTACTTAGTTTTCAATTCTATTGGCAGTCCCCGAGGACAGTCCCGCATGTTTTTTTTATTAGTTAAATTGTTTGCAACAAGCACAACCACTAATATGCTTAATATGCTTTAACTATTAGTTAAATAAACAAATATCGATGGACATTAACACACAGCGCCATCTAGTGCCACACTAAGCAAGGCTTGTGTCGTAGACACCAGATAGCTGATATACTACATACAGGGTGTATTTCACCTCATCACAAAGCCGTCAACCAAGCATTCTGTACATCAAACTAAGTAACTTTACGAAAAATTATTGCTGGGAAACAACTTTTTTTTTTGAGGTTATAAATCATGTTTTGTGGTAGAACTCAATGTAACGCACTTAAAACATTGTGCTGATGTATAGATTAAATAGTACGGGGGTCGTGGAGGTGTTAGAAGTCAAAATCTTACAAAAAAAACTTGTATTTAAATAAAAACTTGTCAAAAAGTTGTAACTTTGACCCCCCATATCTCCGTAACTAGAAGGTTCCCAGGTATGGTGTAGAACAAAAAAATGATCGCAATGATGGGAAAAACAAGTACCTTTCGGCTTCGTGAAGAGGTCTTTTACACCCCTTATATATACCTTTTTTTTGTTTGTAAATACATACTGATTATACATATAAATATCCATAACTTGGAAACAAATGTCCAAGCTCATCACACAAACATTTGCTCCTACCAGGATTCGAACCCAGGACCCTAAGAACGTAAGGCAGCATTAATACCACTACGCTATTCGGGTCGTCAAAATAGAAAAGTTTTCGTTGTAGTTATGTTAAGTTACAGGCACAAGCCTTGCTTAGTGTGGCACTAGATGGCGCTGTGTAATGTCCAGCGACATTATTATTATTAAGTTTACACCACACGCTCTTGCTAGGATCTCTGCTCTGCTCCTGGCACAGTAAACGCACGTCATACCATCACTAATTGGCCATACAAGCCTCAGGTTAGGTTTGACAACTACATAATTGTTTTGATAATATGCTTTGATTCAATTGGTACATTCTCAATAGATCTAATTGTAATACGGTTTAATTGAATCATCATCTAAGTGAAGGCAATTTACGCAGGATGTTGCTTTTGGTGCCTAGAGGCCGTCGTTCAATTTTCTAGACGAAATACATAGATACGAAACTCGTCTTAGTTATAAGTAAAGCGAGCATTGAGATTTTTCAAATCTAAAAATGAAGAACTTCCATACTTACTTTAATTCCCTACCTAATTAATCCCTTTAGGAATATTCCAAAAAAATCCTAAATAAAAAATCGCAAGACTTATTTTAGTTATATGGTGTTGACATTTTGAAACTCGTCAACCCTGCAAAGTTTTACTGATTAATTAAATTCGACTCATATATAAAATGACAAAACACATTTGTAGACCAGTCAGTGTATTTAAAACTTTAAGACTTTTAAATGTATAAAATCAAATTAAATGCCTGCCTCCAACGTTTTCATGTATGCATGATTATGATGCACATTTTTGAGCCCATAAATTGTCTTATGATACGACAAAGCATGAATAATAACTGCATAATGTCGCGAAGGAGCCGCTACGCACACGTAGCACTAGTCTACGCACGTAGCTCGTAGCTTGCATCTACGAGTACGCGTAGTCGCACGACTATGGAATTTTTACAATATAAGTATTATATGTGTATATAAGTATTAAGGAATTTGTACAGTCAACCCGAGTGGTGTGGTCAGGTATATGGCATGATATACCAGCTTATGTTGTACATTGTAGTTATGGTGACACCGACTCTCCATAGAAAAACAAATATCGTATTACTTCGTACAATTAGGGAATTTCTAGCGATACGCTTAACCACAAATCAGTGGCAACAATTGACAGTGACAGTGCCTTTATGTCGTAGCAGTAAGGGTGGTTTTTGTACTTGAAGTGTTGCCACTGATGTACGGTTGACTGAACTCTGAAATAACAAAGAGATAATAATCTGATAACATGTCCTCAAATTATTTATTTTTTTTATAAATAGACAAAGCGGTAGGCATTTTGTTTTTTTTTTCAAGTTTTCGGTACATCATTCATTAACATACAAACACGTTCTCCATGTACAAATTATTCGAAGAAAATTATTAAAAACCCTGTGTAAAAAAACCTACAATAGTGCAATAAAAACAAAACAATACCAGAACAGTATTGTTTGAAATGCCGAATGAAGAACTTCCATACTTACTTTCATTCCCTGCCTAATTAATCCCTTTAGGAATATTCCAAAAGTCGTTCTACCAATACTTTCACAATGTATGGAACGGCAGACATTTTCATGTCGGCGTTTGTTCGTCGGTCTCTCTTCCACCCTGTATATACTGTTTAACACAAAACACTATTAAACAACACACAAAAAAACTGAAAACAGCTAGATTAAGACTTAGCGCTAACACTTTTAATTCGCTTCAAAAGGCTAAGTAAAGTCAAGGGTCGGTTAACACCCCAAAATGGCGAAAATTTTCCAATCAGCCCCTGTAAATTGGAAAACTTTTATATGCGTTCAAAAGTCCAGGTGTATTTCTATCGTTGGCAAGTCGAAGGCAAGTTTTTGTTCCAATGGTGGTGTTGAAAAAACGCTTTAATTAGCCTCGATTGAAAATTGTTGCCGTAAAAGTGAAACTCATTTATTGAGTGCAAATTAACTTTCGTTTTTGTTGAGATTTTCGTGGAAACAATAGTAAGTAGGGTAGGGAATTTATTTTTTTATTGCCTGATGAGGCCCTAATGGAAATCCTCTCACTTTCAGTCAACATTGACAAAACTTTGGTACATGATACTCCAGATTTTAATACCACTTTTTAAGGAATAACATCAAATAGTTATTCAAAACTGATTAAAATCAATTGTATGTCATTAAACTATTTCATAACGTAAGCCCCACGTCATATAACTCCTAACCACATCATTATTCTCAAACTTTGTGAAATTCAAACTTAATGACATCCACACAATTAACCTCAGCAACAAGATTATCCGGCAAAAATCTATAACTAAGACACGAACTGCGAACCCCTCAACCGCCACTCCACCATCTCAACACTTGAGCTATAGTTAAACTGATCGGCACAACAACGATGTTATTAGTGTCGCAAATTGGTTTTTGGCTCGGTTCGGCCGCGACCGCACCCAGCTCGCGGTCATTAGCCATTTTGGCAGCTACATGAGCATCTGACTTATGACTTTATGAGATTCCAGCGCTTTCTAAATTGCTTTCCACGTACGGTTTTATTTGATGTCATATTAAAAAGCGCTTGAGAATTTATATCATGTAATATTATTTAATAAAAAGTTTAACTTGGCACTTCACACTGTTCACTTCTATGTATATTCTCACGTTTGATCATTTGGTCATTTTCAAAACAACTGGGAGACAGTCGGCAGTTTGATGGCTGAACAAACGCAGATCCACAAGCTGTTAAAGGAGATAGTTTTTTTTGGGCCCACCTGGTCGTTGCATTTATTATTCATAATAACACCAAAAAAAAGTAACCATTTTACTATGGGTTTAAAGGAAATATTACGTAGAAATGAAAACGGAATCTTAAAATCAAAATAAATAAGCTATGTTATGATATTTTTTTGCGAGTCAAATCATTTCTGTTGTGGTCAATGTCATTTGACAGCAAATACTTACGTGAATAGGGGCGTTTTTCTGTTTACTAAAAAAAGTACGGTACCTATCCGTTGGAAATCATATGTGCTATATAATTATTATAGAATCAGAAAGAATATAAAAATAAATATTATTAAACTATGAGTATATATTATAAACCTATAAAAATGGCATTAAAAATGCCATTTTTATGGGTTTACACTAAAATCGCATAGGTGGTTTAAACAATCAACGTGGCATGAAACTTTTTTTGTGATTGACAGACAACTTCATTATTTTGACATTTACTTTTTCTGTTTATTTTGGTTTTCGTAAGTGTTTTTGCAGATTTTTCGCATTTATTCCGGTTAGACAAGGCTAAGCTAATTAAACCACTGGAATCTAGAGGTTATAAGGAAGAAATCAATGTAAGTTTCATTATTATATGCTAGAATTTATGTGGGAAACTAATCCTCGAACAAAAAAAATTGTCTCCTTTCTGTGAATGATTTTGCAAACCATAAAATGTTGAAGGTTGAGTTCAAAATCGAATGAGATTTGTCAGTTTGTTGTGATTTGATGCGCTGGCGACTATACAAGGTGTTGACCGTGATTTTATGAGTATGCACTTCTTATACGATTCAAAATGTTTAAGCAAGAAGGTAAATAATTGAAAAAAAGGATGAAACGATGTGATGAATGTAAATGTCTATCTCTAATAAAAAAATCACAGTCGGCTTTTGAAGTCGACTGTGCCCTACATTATATTATGCATCTATTTTGGGATATCCATTTATGGGTATCTGTTTCTTGATTGGCACGGTGAATTAGTAATGGCGGGTCATAGTCGATCGAATGCGTTAACCCACGATGGATCACATTAGATGGTCATTCACAGTAGGAATACATTATTATACTCAGATGGTCTTTGATTTCCTAAATAAATTACGGGGCTTACACGATAATTTTCATGCTAACTTTTTCTAACAAACAACAATACAAAAATCAGCCAAGTGCGTCGCGTCCTCAAGTGCTCAAGTGATGTTCCATCATACGTATGGCAAAATATTTTTACATATTATTTACTTTTACAGTGTGTCCGAACATGGACTAGCGATATTCTAAATACTTAAATAATATTAACGCCACGTTTCTAAAAGTCGAAAACATTTTAGGAAATCAGTTAAACAGCAAAATTACTATATCATAAAAAAACCAATTGCTACCCAACCAAAAGTGCAAACTACCGCCAAAATGGCTAGAAATACAGTTACACAATAAATACTAACGAAGCAACTCAACGTCTGCGGTTTGCTGCGACGAGTATTTTTAGAGCTAATCAACATTCCGGGCACATATACCGCCATGTCTCATTAGCACACCTTTGTCTTTAATTAACAATGTACTACTAATTATTACACCCGCAATAATTATAAGGGCCGGCGACTATACATTGATGTGTCGGATGGCATGCCTAGCCTTCTATTCATACCCTCATTTGGTATTGCATAGTGAATGCTCTATTGTTATCCAAATTAAATTGTATTGACGTGTTCCTGTGTTAGATGTATTGGAGATGAGCAAAACGGGAATAGACTAGATCTTAAATACAAAAAAACAAAATTAAACTAAACTATTTTTTGCTAATAGTCTGACGTATTTTTACGCACTTCGAATAACCGTGTTTGTTTCTTCATAAAAACCTTTTTAAAAGTTCTTTTAGATTCGAATTAGGTCGATTAGGTCTGTAACATCCAAATTCACGTCAAGTGTTGTGTATAATATCTGATACCTGCCAACTCTTAAAGAGACGGGGGTCTGTGTCCCATCAGCGGGAATATTATACCCTGACTAGGTTATTCTAATGCAATACAAATACTAAAAAAATACAAAATAATATAGTGGTTAAAGTGACGTTTTAGACAAAAATTGCCTGTGTTAGGTCACTTCGCTCTTCCAAAGCTTAAGGTTACGTGGTGTACCGTAAAATGGGGGGGAATAGGGATCCAGGGGTGAATAGAAACAAAACTTTGGAATGGATTTTAAAGTTGAATTCACATGATATGGTACCAACAAGTACGCTATTGTGTTAACTAAATTATACTTAATTATAAAGGTACCTTGTTGGCAATATACAATATAAGTTCAGCGATAAAATCCCTTTCAAAGTTTTGTTTCTATTCACCCCTGGATCCCTATTCCCCCCATTTTACCGGTACCAACTATACAGTTCGTATATTGCCTACTATCTACTATCCATGCTAAGGCTTAGCATAAGTAAAATATTTGTTCGACACAACATCTACGCACTGATTACTGTTTATGCTGACATTTTCGTTTTATAAGCAGGTGAGTTACTCCACGTCACATAAAGCATCGTTCAAGTCTCTGAGTAGTCCTTAAGCTTGCGGCTTTCACAACTTTTTCATTTATTTTTCTTTAAAAAATGTCGCCAAGAGGTTTCTCAGTAATGCTCATTAGTAGAAAATAATGAGTTGCCTATACACAAGTAGCGATTTTGTGAGTGTTTTGAAAGAAAAGTAAATTTTGTAAATCAAAAGGCCGTGTACCTTTATAATATTATCCTAATTAAGGCCTTATTCATGAAGAGCACTCCTTAGTTCACTTTCTGATCTCACTAGCTTCCTGTTTATAAATTGGTCCGTATTTTCAAGCGGGCTTACCTAGGATTTGTTATTGTCTTCCTGTTCGATCCCTGTGGTACCTACAAGAGAACCATATTTTGGCAAAACGGTGAGATTTACCTCTCATTTAATTACGACAATATTTTTATTCATAATCATCATCATCATTAGCTTATTAATGTTCCCATTGCTGGGGGATAGGCCTCCTCTCTATGAGAGTGAATTGGCTATAATCCACCACGAGGGCCTAGTGCGGGTTGGTAGATGTCACATGTCTTAGATTTTTGAGTAAATCAGCAACCCGTCCCACATGTCGATGACCCATTTGGGACGAGTTGATGTTTGGTTCTAGGACAAGCCCGTTTCTTCACGATGTTTTCCTTCACTGTTTTGAGAGTAGTGGTGAAGAAATAAATAACACTAATTAATGCCCCTGTCTGGGTTCGAACCCACGACTTACTGTTCGTAAGTCGGGGCCGCTACCACTGGGCCACCGCCGCTCTCATTTTTTCTTTTGAATTTTTAGTGCGTTCGTAAAATTACACATAAATAAAAATTGTGCCGTTTACTCCGTACCATATCACGACCATGGAATGAGCGTATTCATATTATAGCAATTATAGCAAATGCAATGTTTCACTGGAAAATCACCAAAACCACAAATAACCTGCATGAATATTGGTTAATTTATTTCCATCACCAATTAGGTACGTCAGCTCAAAAATTTAATTTAAATGTCTGGGACTGCGTGAATTGAATAGGTCAGTTGTGTCGAGGTATTTACACTTTATTTTATTTATTTAATTAATGGGGCTTCAGTTAAAAATACAGTGTAGTTATTGAATCATACCAAGAATTAATATTTGAATGACCAGATCATTTAAACGTAACATAACATCACGCCTGTACTCTTTGAAGGGGTAGGTAGAAGCGGACCTAATCAGTACACTTACGTTTCGCCAGTGACGTTGCATTACCATGTAACAGAAGGCTCTTATTAACATCAACCGGGCAGAAATCTAGACTATCTGCTGCTAAGAAGTTCCCCATGGAAAAACCCAATAGCACTCTGCTTGACTTGGGAATCCCCGGATCTCATCTTCAACAGTCGCGCTACCACTAGACCAACGAGAAGGAAACAAAGTGAATATGTATAAAGGGTGTAAAACACCTCTTTACGAAGCCGAAAGACACTTGTTGTCCCCATCATTGCGATCATTTTTTGTTCTACACCATATCTGGGAACCTTCTAGTTACGGAGATAGATAATAAAAATAATAAAAATAAAAAGTTGTAACTTTTTGACAAGTTTTTTTTTTAATATAAGTTTTTTTTGTAAGAGTTTGACTTTTAATACCCCCACGACCCCCGTACTATTCAATTCATCCATCAGCACAATGTTATAAGTGTGTTACATTGAGTTCTACCACAAAACATGATTTAAAACCTAAAAAAAAAAAGTTGTTTCCCAGCAATAATTTTTTCGTAAAGTTACTTAGTTTGATGTACAGAATGCTTGGTTAATGTCTTTGTAATGAGGTGGTATACACCCTGTATATTGTATTGTAGCAGGTGGCTTTCTTAGTATCTGCATAACTATATAATATCAATGGTAAATGCCTAATTACGAATGGACCAGACGCCAGTCACGTGCAAGTAGAGAGAGCCTGGCAATGATCCAGAAAAAAGCATAACCATATCTACCCAAAACTGCACCGGAAATCCTTCGAGGAAGACATTTAAATAAGAATGGTCAATTAAAATCCCCTCAGCACAGAATTCATTGCTACTCCAAGTCCACATCACTCGAAGAGTAGAATATTTAGAGCAGTAATATTATAAATTCTGAATATAAGTGCTCTCACTGAATTCTGAGTGTGTACTTCAGAAAATTACGGGAAGGCGGTCTTATCCACTTCAGCTGCCACTCCCAAAGGTTTGAACTCAAATTATTATCTGCATAGCTCTTGTACAAAATCGTGCTACAACCTATAAGCCACTGATTTCCTCTTTTGATATTTAACGTAATAGGAAATGATAAAAGATGGTTTTTTATTCGGCATCTCTGGGTAAAGATTTTATCTGAAGGAAAATATTTTTTCCGTAGAATAATATACGGAGCAATCTTGAATTCCTAGTTTTAAAGAAAAATTAAGACCTTAAACAGATGGATTAACTTTGATAAACTCAGAATGTTTTCAATTCTTATTTACTACTTCCGTTTCAAATTATCAGGTAAGAATTGAAGCAACTTTCGCACAGACATCTTCATAACAATCTGTGGCCAGCTGAATCTCTCCTTTTAACTGAACATAAAAAAAAGATTTCTGTGTAAAATTCATTAAGATCATTAAACTTAAATAAACATTAAAAGAAGTGAAAACTTAGCGAAACCGGGAGCACCACGACATGGCGATAATTATTCAAATCGCCTCTCTTTATATTTTTATTCGGATGTTTTAATAAAAATTTAATTTCGCGTAATTTAATTCTTATCTTCAGCGGCAAGACCATATCTCTGAAGAAAATTCGTAAATTATTCATGAAGAAAGTTTTAACGGGGACATGATTTTAAAACCGACATTTGTAAGCTCCGCGGCAATAACTCTGTGGGATTTAAAACGATTGCCGGAACTAACTCGCGGTATTAGTGATGTTACGTACTTTTATGACTTTAATGTATGAAACGAGAATAAGTTTGAACTCTTACGGCTCTTGATATTTTTTCTTGACATCTCTGTCTTTTTTGTAACTTATTTTAAGGACCTTCCTAGCCACAGAACAGAAAAGGTAAAAAAGGAAGTAGTTCCTGATTTGTATTAGAACACTTGTCGCCGCTTGTCTACCAGCTTTAACTCCATTACAAACAAGAGTAATAGATATACGTACGTGCGTTATGCACACAAATAACTCACACTCAGATCGCGAGCTTGCTAATGATTGTCACACTAACGCTGAAACTGGGCTTGACGTGCACTCACATACATGTTACGGTGACCAATGAGCAATCGATTGACATAATATGAGCGTTCACTATATGAGCGGCGCGTCTACACCGCCCACAAGACCCTTCTAACCTCTTCTATCTGTTCTGTGTTCCTAGCCGTGATGAAAATGTTTTTGAATTTTAAAAATCCGTATCTGTAAACAAGTCAAGTCACTTTAATAAAACTAATTACTTAAAATACGATTTTAATTCTGTTGTTTATTAATTGCTTGAACTATGAAAAGTTAGAATTAATTGCTTGGCTTTCTTTGACGATTCTTCGTTCAGTCTTGTCTCGTCCATTGCATAAAAATGATTGCGTTAGTAATTACTAAAACTCAACTAATTACTTTAACAAGACTTATATACAATGGGACGGATTAAAGTTTAAAATAAATAAATAAATAAAAATTAAAAAAAAACCATTAAACTTAGCCTATGTTTACAATTTCATAACAACATGTAAGTAAATTAATCTAGTTACGTTTTCAGTAGTAAGAGGTAATGAACACAAAGACAAACAACGCTTTGTTACATCTAGTTCATTAGGTACACACCCACAACAAAGATACCTATTTATAGAACCAAAGCAAAAAAAACCTTTGAGCCTCTTAACAAAAATAAGTTTACCACAACATAACGAACCCGCAATGACGTAATTACTCGCGCTGACGTAATACTTATATTCACTAAAACTCAAACAACATTATGTACCGAGCTGAATATCACACGTTAACATTCTTCAAGACGAACTTACGAACAAGAAATCAAGTCGGCTAAGAGTTGCTCAAGTTGAGCTTGTGCTTTGTTATTACAAATTTACAAAGCGAAATAAGAAAGTAAACAAGTAAATGGAGAGCTGGAGTCATCGTTTACTTATACACGAACGTTTTAGTGTAAACAGTTAGCTCGGAATACGCTTACAACGGGCGTCGAGTTGAAAAGTTAGTTTCCAGTACAAATAGCTGGCAGCGAGTCGGGCCCTACCTATGTTGTTGCGTCTGTACAATGACGCCTCATTATTAGTTTAAATCCATATTTTCAAATATTCAAGGGCTAAGTTGTTTTGAATTTTGGTTGAGCTGAATTCAGAGTTGAATGGGAATAGTAAATAACTTTAAGTGTGTTATAGAACTTGAGTGAAAACTCCTCTTTCTTGCGTCTATTATGCTGCAAGGTAGTTCTGTAAAGAAAATTATCAATTTTTCAGCCGAAAGACGTCCACTGCTGAACATAGGCCTCCCCTTCAAGTATGCCACATTCCCTCGAGTGTCTCGCATCCAGCGATGACCAGTGATCCCTGCAACCTTCAGCAGGTTATCAGTCTACCTAGTGGGAGGCCTGGGTAAAGAAAGAATGTCATTGTTGATCAAATCCAATAAGTGATCTTACTGAAAATAATACACAACACACACACACAATTACACATTCCACAAACCCAGCCTGAAACAAATTCAATAGTAACAAACTGAACATTCAAAATAATTAATAAATCTTCCTCTTCTTACAACACATACATAAACAACAAGCTACAAGAAAAACTAATTTATAATTCATACGAGATGAATACACGATACGAGGCCTAATCGCTGAAGCCAGAAATCACGCACAATTCATAGGTGCGGTGATTTATATGCAAATGTACTTATGATACAAGCGATCCCTATTGGAGCGGGCTGGCGGCGTCAATTGAAGACTAATTTTCGCGCCAATCAAATTTCTGTTAATTATGACGCTGTCATTACGTGTGTCTCACTGTTTGTGCATTTATAAACAGGAGATAAATTCACAGCGGTACCTTCATCAGAAATTAAGAGCAAGACAACCAAGGTTACCGACATAGCCCGAAGAATTGCCAAACTTAAGTGGCAGTATGGACATTGCGCGCAAAACGGATGGCCGATGGGGTCGAAAAGTTCTGAAGAGGCGACCGCGAACCGGAAGACGTTCCCACTAGGTGGACCGATGACCTGGTGAAAATTGCAGGGATTCATTGGATGCGAGACATACGGAACCGGTCAATGATAGTTATGGCAGGTCTACGTTTGGCAGTAGATGTTTTTCGGCTGAAATTATGGTGATCTCAGCTTTATCTAAGCCTCATGTACTTGAAACGGTGAATATTATCCAGAATATTTCACTTCCAAAATTATAAGACGTCTTGTGTAAAAAATAACACTCATGACCAAATAAAGCATACACACAACGCACATACTGGTTGAAAAAAAAAACCGTAACAAGTTTTCCAAAGTGACAAGAAAGGGAAAGGACGAAAATAAAATTGATTGATTAGAAAAAAGTTCCAAATATAACATGCGAATTACCAACATACCTACCTAATAATTTAAAATAAGAAGACTCCTCAATTTCAAAACAACTCATAGAGAATAATTTTATAATTTATGTCAGATAAACAACAAATTAATTGTTTAAGATACTTCACAGAAAGTTCGGTTTTCTTGAGAACTTTCCTCGTTACATAAACAGTGTAGAATACCGTCAGTGTTATGATTCACTTTACTCTATTTACATAACAACAGGAGTTCTTGATCCGTTCAATTGACTTTATTATTACGTTACAATTATATTTTTAAAACATTGTAAAACAAACATGGAAATCCTACTTCCTACTAATATTATAAATGCGAAAGTTTGTGAGGATGGATGTATGTTTGTTACTCTTTCACGCAAAAACTACTGAACGGATTTGGATGAAATTTTGCACACAGATGGTTTACAACCTGGATTAACACATAGGATACTTTTTATCCCGCTAGTAAGATCCCATGGGACAATTTTGAAACTTCACGCGGGCGAAGCCGCTGGCAGAAGCTAGTCTTTAATAAATATTTGGTTTGAGTTGTTAGGGATTTCCATCAGGAATTTCTCAGAAGCAGCCAAGGAGTCTCGACTTGCTACTGGATGATGCAAATAGGCTCGCACCCTATTACATGGAACTTAAATATAATTGGTGAAGTGTGGGTGTGGGACGAAATCTGCAAATTTTTTGTCTATCGATTTTTTGTTAAGGGGACGGCGGAGCATACGTTTTTCATACAAACGTAATGCCAAAATAAAATGAAAATCAAACACATTCCTAGGGTGGTGTGTATAAAGGGTGTTAAACACCTCTTCACGAGGCCGACAGGCACTTGTTCTCTCCGTGATTGCGATATTTTTTTTGTTCTACACCATACCTGGGAACCTTCTAGTTACGGAGATATGGGGGATCAAAGTTACAACTTTTTGACATGTTTTTTTTTTAATACAAGTGACTTTTAACACCTCCATGACCTCCGTATTATTCAATCCATCCATCAGCACTATGTTTTACGTTCGTTCGTATGTATTACGTTCTACCACAAAACATGATTACTCAAAATAAAAAGTTGTTTCCCAGCAATAATTTTTGCGTAAAGTTACTTAGTTTGATGTACAGAATGCTTGGTTAACGGCTTTGTGACGAGGTGGTTTACACCCTGTATATTTCACTTGTATTATAAAATATCTATGATCCTGTTCGCGACGAACGTCACCAAAACAAGTGTATATAGTTTCTTACAAAGATAGTGTAGAGTCAGTGATACATGGGCAATAACAGTGACGAAATAAACAAACGCGTCAGTGATTAGATTTAGTAAATAAACCGAACAGTAAGCGTTAAACTCATATCACCTCGAAAGTGGCATTTTATTTAGTTAAAACATAGTATTATCGAGATCCAGGTAGCCTAGTGTTGCGACCTAGGCCTGGATATAGTTTTTTAGAATTAACATAGCCCTTCAGGGAAGCCACTTGTCGAGGATATTATTATGACAGTCTAACGCGCCTATCTGTGTTCATAGCATGTAAACTTGGTCTATCATACTGACAGTTGAAGGAACATTACAGGCTGGATAATATAGATACATAAAAGTAAATAGTAGATTCACATAGGCCATACAACACCCTTGTATATGGCACTCTATATACTTACAGCATCAACTCCGGTTTTCGTGTAAATTATCCTGAAAGATCCTTCAACCGTCCCAGTTTTAGAAAGTTCTGTACTAATTTATCTATATTTCTTTAATTTCAATAAAGATATGTGTGTTTTTTGTGTTAGTAGATAGATAACACTATGTACAAACCATGTAACGTTAAAAATATAATTAGATATAAGTTCAGAATTGTAATAACAGAAAATATTTGTAAATATCCAAATGAAAATACATAATAAAAAATTCCAAAAATCAGGAAGCGATTTGCGGCTCTCGTTACAGTCAAGTACTCTAGTACGTTAGTAAATCTAGATTTCCATAGAATTGTAGTCATCAGTACGGCAAATATTATATTATAATGTGAGTAAATCAAGCAGTAAAAAGTAGTGCGCGAAAGTCATGAAGAAATATCAAATCGCTTCCTGAAAAGTTATGAAAGTTTATCAGTGTTCTCATTCCCAGTAACCCTTCCCCCTGATAGGAAACGACTGAGGTTGTCTGAACCGACAGGTGTAGGACGTCAGCGCCGTCTAGGTTCGAAGATTATGTGTGTACAGTTACAGTATAGGCAGAACGTCTGTTAGAGTAGACAGAGCGTCAGGCAAGCACGCATACATCCCCGCGTCTAGCGATCACGCCCGTCCGGCACATTTTCTGGTCCTTCAGAGCCGGATAACCTCAGTTCGTCAGTGATAGTGTAGTTTCTGGTTAATCCGAACCAGATAACCTATGTGAACAGTGCGTCAAGGCTATATACCTCAAAGTTATATACCTCAAACGAGATGGACGATCCTAATGCAGCCTACAACTGTTTTATTGAAACGTTCCAATTGCTGTATGAATTGTGTTTCCCCAGAAAAATGATCACCATTAGAACTACTAAGAAACTTACTTGGGTATCACGTGGGATAAAGTTGTGTAGCAAAAACAAACGGAAGCTTCTATGGCAATATAGATTAAAACCGAGTCAAGCTAATAGAGATAAATTCAAAAGTTATTCGAAATTACTCAAAAGAATTATTAATCTAACTCAAAAAGCACAAAACGATTACAATATTAAAACCTCTAATAACAAGTCTAAGACAACGTGGCAAATAATTAATAAGAGTAAATACAATGCCCCGAAAAACTCAATTGCTTGCATCAAATTTGACAGTAAAGTTATCACACAACCAAAGGACATTGCCAATACATTTAATAATTATTTTATAGATAAAATACAACCAACAATTAATGCGGGAACAAACTCAACGTCATTAATTCTTGGCAGAGCACAGTCTATGTTTATGGCTCCGTCTACACCCTATGACATACTAAATATTATAAGGAAGCTAAAAAATACGAACAGCGTTGGCTACGATGGTATTGCCACAAAAATATTGAAAGCAGTTGCATTTGAAATATGTACTCATTTGTGTTTCATTGTTAATCTTTGCATAAGTGCAGGTACATTTCCAGATGCATTAAAGAAGTCTATAGTGAAACCGCTATATAAGAAAGATAATCACGAATTAATGGTAAATTACAGACCGGTCGCGCTCATACCAGTTATGTCTAAGGTGTTCGAAAAATACATATGCGGTGAAATTAATAATTATTTTGAAAAACATAATATATTAAGTGACGAACAAAAGGGATTTCGTAAAAATAAAAGTATAAATTTGGCTATTTATGAGTTTTTATATAATGTCATGCTAAATGTAGATAAGAGAACACCAGTCTGTGCCATATTCTGCGACATGACACAGGCCTTTGACTGCGTCCATTATAAGGCACTGGCAGAAAAACTTGAAGCTTATGGTGTCAGAGGCAACGTTTTAAAATTAATTCAGTCGTATCTTCATAACCGTAAACAAGTTACAGAAATTACCTCAATCAATAAAAAAAGTAAACGTGAAGAAACTTCAAGATCAGAGGAACGCGAAGTTATGTACGGAGTACCTCAAGGCAGTGTATTGGGACCTCCGTTGTTTACTCTGTATATTAATGACTTGCCTAAAGTAACTGAACAACCGATGACCCTTTTTGCTGACGATTGCACTATGACAATATCTTGTAATGACATAAACACATATGAACATGACATTAATGATTCACTAATATCTATTATAAATTGGTTAAATGATAATAATTTAATAATTAATTTAAAAAAGACTAACGTAATGCACTTTAGACAACGTACACAAACAATCAATAATCTTAAAATTCAATTTAATAATATAAATATCAATGAAGCTGACACGACTAAATTTCTAGGATTAATAATAGATTCTAAATTGAATTGGAAACCTCAAATAGAGGCACTTAGTAAAAAATTGAGTAGTGCAGCCTACGCTCTGAAACAGCTTGCTGTGGCTCTCAACACAGATGCGCTTATCACTGCTTATTATGGGTTAGCCGAATCAATTCTTAGGTATGGAGTCATCTTTTGGGGGAATAGTACGGACAATGAAATAGCGTTTCGGGCACAAAAAAGGTGCATTAGATCGATGTTTGGATTGCAAACAACGGACAGCTGTAAATCTTATTTTATAGAACGTAAGATATTGACATTGCCCTCATTATATATCCTGGAAACAGTAATGTTCGTTAAATCTAATTCTAACTTATTTCAGCTTTTGTCTGATGCGATCCCAAGGAATAGACGTGATAATTTCAAACTCTGTGTTCACGGCGCTAAAACAAGTCTTATGCGTAAGAGCATCTTTTGCATGGCTCCGACCATTTATAATAAATTGCCCAAATCATGGAGAACATTAAGTATATCTGCTCTTAAAAGTAAATTGAAGAGTTTTCTAAATAAAAGGGCATATTATAGTATAGCAGAGTTTATGAAGGAAGACAATTTTGATCGTTTTTAGGATGACGATGTTGTATTTATGACATGTTATAGGAATCTTGTAATTTTGTTTACTCTCGTTATTTTGGAATGGTTGTAGTTTTGAATTGAGTTTTTAATTATATTGTTGTATTGTATTTATATTTTATTGACTATTTCATTAATTACCAAGTACTTTGACATTTAATGTTATCTAAAAATATGCTTTTTGAATTGTAATTATACCTAATCCTTAAATAATGATGATTTAATATGTAATCTTTCCTATAATGTAATGTTGGTATACTCGTAATATTGTCACGGTTTATGCACCATCTCTTCCTACCAATTTGTACGCCACGATATGCGGATGAACATGTTTGAACTTTTCAGTATAACATTATTATCTTGCATGCAATGTATCATGTACACCATGTTTAAACAAATAAATTTTTACTTACTTACTTACTACTTACTTACTTACTCAAAGTTATAAATCTACGTGAACAGTGCTTCAAAGTTATATACATCAAAGTTATACGACAACTTAAATAGACAGTGCGTGAACAGTGCGTCCAAGTTATATACCTCAAAGTTATATATCTCAAAGCTATATACCAATAACTTATGTGAACAGTGCGTCAATATTATATACCGGAACTCGTGTAACCAGTACATAGTGAAGCTATAACAGCATATAGTGATAGTACATAGTGAAGCTAACAGTACATAGTGACAGTACATAAGTGAAAGTATATAACAACAGTACATAAGTGAAGTATATAACAACAGTACATAAGTGAAGTATATAACAACAGTACATAAGTGAAGTATATCTCAACAGTACATAAGTGAAGTATATAACAACAGTACATAAGTGAAGTATATAACAACAGTACATAAGTGAAGTATATAACAACAGTACATAAGTGAAGTATATAACAATAGTACATAGGGAAGTATATAACAACAGTAGTACATAGGGAAGTATATAACAATAGTACATAGGGAAGTATATAACAACAATATATAGTGAAAATTCATAGTGAAGCGTACAACAAGTGCATAACTAAGGAAAAGAACGCCTATTAAAGCTAATAACTATTTATGAACACTGATAAAACTTATAGTGAAGTTATAGTGAAGTTTACACGCTGAAGACTTACGTTAATAGTTAAAAATAAACAGTAGATCGGTTCGAATAATACAGTGCGGTTATAAATAAAACAAGATGCCGGTAACAAGATCGCAAGGAAGGTCTCCCGCGGAAACACAGGCGGTCGAGACGCGTCAGGACACAGCCATCCGTCACCAGCTGCCACCCCGTTCACCATCCTCTAACGAGGGGTTGGAACAGCTGGCCACCCGCCCTTCCGCTATGCGGGGGGATGAAGACGCAGCCGAGCCACCATCTGCTACTAAACGAACCAGGTCAGAGGGTATTTCAGATAAAACTATTAAGCCTTCAAATACAACAAGAAAGCCTTCGACGTGTAAGCCTTCAGTCAGATCTTCAGCGAAGCCTTCAGACAGATCGAGGATTACTCATGAAACCACAGAAGCCGTACCGATGACTACCCGGGGTGACGCCCGTAACGAACATTGTAGATCGCCGTCTCACAAGACGACACGATCAAATAGAAAAGTTTCACAAGCACGTGAGGCTTTATTAAAAATTAGGTTGGAGCTTGCACAAATAGCGCTTCAGAGGGCCGAAGAAGACAACTCTGAAGCTGAATATATGGATGACAGAAACTCAAACGATGAATACGTGCGTTCCTGGTTGGAAGAAGCGCCGGAAGAAGCGCCGCTTCCAGAAGACGACGCCGCCGAGGGGATTATTACAGTTAGACACTTAGACAGCATACCCCCCCCCCTGCGGACGTCAACAGTACAGATATAGAACACCGGGAAAGGGCACCATCGTTACATCCTACAGTTAAAAATGTGTCAAGAGAAACAGTACCAACACAGAAGACCGAACAATGCAGGGGGGAGGATTCATTACGTCCATTTATAACGGAATTAACATCCGCTATAGCGTCGCTCGTTGATAGAAAAATAGATACAGGGACAGCGAACCAACTCTCGGCGTCGAAGGTCATCATGACCCTACCGAATTTCAGCGGGTCACATACAGAATGGCTTTCGTTCCGCGCCATTTACGAAACAACTCGAACGTACTTCAACGACGTCGAGAATACAGCGAGACTCAGAAGGAGCCTTCATGGAAGAGCATTGGAGACAGTGAGCTCAGAACTCATCGGTCACGCCAGACCAGATGACATCATGCGGGAACTGGAGCTACAGTTCGGCAGACCAGATTCAATAGCGCAAGCCGAAACAGATCGGCTGAAAGGGCTATCGCGCTGCAGCGAAGCACCGAAAGATATCTGCACGTTCGCAAGTCGTGTGAGAAGCGGCATCGTGACACTACGTGCATTGAAGAAGGAGCACTACCTCATCAACGCTGAGCTGATGCGATCCCTTACAGAGAAGCTGCCGAACTCCCTGCGTGTACAGTGGTACAGAACATACACGGAGAAGTACCAATCACTGCCGGACTTGTCGCTCTTCAGCGAATTCATTACAGAGCAAGCTCGCTTCTGCAGCGCCTTCGCTCCTCCCGAGAACGTACATTCATCCGAAAATGCGACAGGCAAACGAGTTTTGCAAAGAACGCATACAGCGACAGATAAGTCGACTTCGAAATGTCGAATCTGCGAAAAGGAGGGTCATTACGAATCTGAGTGTAAAAAATTCAGAGACGCCTCCAACGATAGAAGATGGGAAATCGCAAAGAAGTTTAGCATGTGCTACCGTTGCCTGCGACATCGCCGAAACGGTCATAAGTGTCGACCGAAGAAATGCGAAACAGGGGGGTGCAAAGCCACGCACCATCGACTGCTGCACTTCACAAAAAAGACTGAAGAAGCGGTCAACCAGCCGCCAAAGCAGGAGGTGGCCCCAGAGATAGTCGCCAGTTCCAGGACGACAGCAAGTCAAGCTTTCCTCAAAATAATACCAGTACGAGTCATAGGACCGGCGGGAGAAGCTTCCACGTACGCTCTCCTCGACGATGGGTCAACAGTATCGCTGATTGACGAAGAGATAGCGCAGCAGATCGGAGCGGAAGGACGCGTAGAACCTCTCACAATAGGCGCGATCGGAAACACGATGATCGACACTCCCAAGTCAAGAAGAGTGTCAGTCACTCTCTCCAGCCAGATGAAGGACAAGATGCCATTCAGAGCGCGCACCATTCCGAAGCTCAACCTAGCGCCGCAGTCGATAAGTGAAGAAGACGTTGCCCAGTGCAAACATCTGGATGACCTCAGACAACAGCTGATTTACAACACCGGCGCGCCGAAGATACTTATAGGTCAAGACAACTGGCACCTATTGTTGGCTACCGAGGTCCGCAAGGGCCCCCAGAACCAACCCGTTGCCTCACTCACAGCGATGGGCTGGACTCTTCACGGCGCGCACACCAGAACTCTCGGTCACCAGGTGCACTACGTCAACAGACTCACAGCAGAAGACCAAGATCTCAACGAACAGCTGCGTGAATTCTTCGCGCTCGAATCTCTGGTCATCAACCCACGTCGTCCTGATTCCGATCCTGAGAAGAAAGCGGAAGACATATTAGACCGTCACACCAAACAAATGGAGAACGGACACATAGAAACAGCCCTGCTCTGGAAAAGTGAAAACATCGAAATGCCAGATAGCTACGGAACTGCACTCAAGAGACTCGTCGCCACTGAAAAGAAGCTCGACAGAAATCCCACTCTTCGCGACAGATATACGGAACAAATGGAATCGTACATCAACAAAGGTTACGCCGAAAAGGCGCCCGAAGTAACCACAGCTGGTAGGACGTGGTACCTACCCCATTTCGAGGTGTACAATCCCATGAAGCCGGAGAAATTCAGAATAGTCCACGACGCCGCAGCCAAATCGAGAGGAATGTCACTAAACGACTTCCTACTCACTGGTCCAGACCTACTACAGTCGCTGCCCGGCGTCATGATGAGGTTCCGTCGACACCCTATAGCGGTCGCCGGCGACATAGCGGAGATGTTCATGCAAGTGAAGGTGCAAACGCAAGACCGTGACGCCCTTCGCTACCTGTGGAGGGGCGACAAAAGACAAGGAGCTCCTGAAGAGTATCGCATGACGTCAATAATATTCGGCGCGGCAAGCTCGCCGTGCACGGCTATCTACGCAAAAAACTGGAACGCGAAGCGGTACAGTGACAGCCAACCGGAAGCAGTGGAAGCCATCATACAGAGTCACTACATGGATGACTACCTCGACAGTTATAAAACGATAGAAGAAGCGACGCGTGTGGCAACAGCCGTCAAGGACATACACCTACAGGCGAAGTTTGAACTCAAAAAATGGGTTTCAAACAGCACAGAAGTCCTAGACCACATAGATCCGACACAGAACAGGACTGAAGTAGTCAACATCGGAAAATCAAGCGCCACAGAGAAGATACTCGGTCTGATATGGAAGCCGACCGAGGACACGCTAGGCTTCAATTTAACGCTCGCACGGCTACCAAGCGACATTCTCGACAAAGAAACACCGACGAAGAGAGAAGCGCTGAAAATCGTCATGTCATTGTATGACCCACTCGGCCTCGCCTCGCCGGTAACGATTCGAGCCAAACAGATTCTCCAGGAAGCTTGGAGACACGGAACCAACTGGGACCAGGCTCTCGAACCAGACCTGTCCGCCCAGTGGCGAAGATGGGTACAACACCTACATCAGTTGAAGGACATCGACCTACCGAGATGTTATCCGGGATACAGCGAAGCTACGGAGACACAGATCCACGTCTTCACCGACGCAAGTGAGATGGCATACGCAGCAGCGGTCTATTGGCGGACAACAACAGAAGATGGACAACGTCACGTCACTCTCGTCATGGCAAAAGCGAAAGTGGCACCGCTCAAACTCCAATCGATACCACGCCTCGAGCTTCAGGGCGCGGTAATGGGAACCCGTTTAGCCGCAGCCGTCATCAGAGAACACGGCATCAAACCAGCTGCAGTGACGTACTGGACAGACAGCAAAACCGTCCTTACTTGGATTCGGCGAGGATCTCGAGCGTACAAGCCGTTCGTTGCCCATCGCATAGCGGCCATCGAGGAGAACAGCAAGGTCGAAGACTGGCGATGGATACCGACAAAAATGAACGTAGCCGACAGCGCCACACGCGACGTTCCACACCACTTCGACAAACATCACGAGTGGTTCCGCGGCCCCGCCTTCTTATCCGACGACCCGTCATCATGGCCGACCGAAAAACCTCCAGTCGACACAGAAACAGGGGAGGAAAGAACTCTCACAGTCACCGAGGAAAAGGTCAACAGTCATTCTCTGATGGAAGCTATTCCGGATCCAACCCGATTCTCAAAATGGGAGCGTCTTCTCCGAGCTACAGCAAGCGTCCTTCGCTTCATACATCTCTGTCAGAACAAAACAGAGAGAACGTTCTACAAACGAACAAGGAAAAATACAGAAAAGGATCCTGACTGGAGACAGCAACAGAAGAAAACGAATAAAGCTCTTCCCAAGACAGTGGCGAAGACACCAAACACTCGATACGAGAAACACATAATAGAAGCGGAATTTCTCCAAAGGGCAGAAAAATTACTCGTACGGGTTTCACAGCAACAGTCGTTTTCGCAGGAAATTACAGATCTGCAACAACAGAGATCCATCAGAAAGGACAGTCGGCTCAGACCGCTTCGTGTGGAAATTATCGACAACGTCATACGTCTAAAAAGCCGTATAGCCGCCATCACCGAAATAGCCGACGACACGAAGCAACCGCCCATCCTTCACGGCGACCACCACATCACCCGATTGTACATCGACTGGACGCACCGAAGTCTACAGCATAGCGGTACCGAGCTCACCATCAACGAAGTGCGCCAACATTATTGGGTCATCAGGATGCGGCCAACCACGAAGAAAGTACTGGCACAATGTCTGCAGTGTCGTATTCGCAAGGCGCAACCATCCGTGCCTGCGACCGGCGACCATCCGAGAACGCGCCTAGCACATCATCAGCGGCCGTTCACCTATACCGGGCTCGACTATTTCGGCCCGCTCTCAGTAACAGTTGGTCGACAGCATCACAAGAGGTACGTAGCCCTATTCACGTGTCTCACCACCAGAGCCGTCCACCTCGAGATAGCTGCCAGCCTCAGCGCAGACTCCGCTATACTAGCGCTGCGCCGATTCGCCGCTCGCCGAGGCTGCCCCACCGAGATACACTCCGACAACGGCACCAACATGCACGGTGCCGACAAGGAGCTCCGAGACGCCTTCCAAAGGGAGGCCAGTCGCCGAGGCATCGTGTGGCGCTTCATCACGCCATCAGCGCCTTTCATGGGGGGCGCCTGGGAGCGCCTCGTACGCTGCGTGAAGTCCGCCCTGTACACCGCTCTCCACGAGAGACATCCGCACGAAGAGGTATTGTCTACTCTACTGTGTGAGGCGGAGTACACCGTAAACAGCCGGCCGCTCACACACGTCTCCGTAGACAGCGACGACGACGAAGCCATCACGCCGAATCATTTCCTTCTCGGCGGGTCAGCCAGGTTGCCAATTCCCGGCACATTCACCGAACAAGACATCAACAGCAAGAAGATGTGGCGGCGCTCACAGATACTCGCCGACATGTTCTGGCGTCGGTGGGTACGAGAATACCTGCCGGAGCTTCAGTACCGGCGGGAGCCACACAGCCGCGGCCCCAGTCTACAGGTCGACGACCCCGTCCTCATAGCGGACGGTCAGCTGCCACGAAACACGTGGCCGCGAGGCTGCATAATAGCCGTCTTCCCTGGGGGCGACGGAGAAGTCCGGACTGCTGAGGTACGCACTTCCGGCGGTACCCTGAAGCGTCCGGTGAAGAAACTCGTGCCCCTACCGAAATGATCCAGACATCGGGACGTCGAGGCAGCGGGCATCGTGACGGCGGGCTCTGACGACAAGGTTCGTCGCTCGCCGGCATGGTGCAGTGCCGCGCCGACGTACAGCGAGTCATCGCTACACTGCACGGCGGGAGACATGTTCGCGACGAACGTCACCAAAACAAGTGTATATAGTTTCTTACAAAGATAGTGTAGAGTCAGTGATACATGGGCAATAACAGTGACGAAATAAACAAACGCGTCAGTGATTAGATTTAGTAAATAAACCGAACAGTAAGCGTTAAACTCATATCACCTCGAAAGTGGCATTTTATTTAGTTAAAACATAGTATTATCGAGATCCAGGTAGCCTAGTGTTGCGACCTAGGCCTGGATATAGTTTTTTAGAATTAACATAGCCCTTCAGGGAAGCCACTTGTCGAGGATATTATTATGACAGTCTAACGCGCCTATCTGTGTTCATAGCATGTAAACTTGGTCTATCATACTGACAGTTGAAGGAACATTACAGGCTGGATAATATAGATACATAAAAGTAAATAGTAGATTCACATAGGCCATACAACACCCTTGTATATGGCACTCTATATACTTACAGCATCAACTCCGGTTTTCGTGTAAATTATCCTGAAAGATCCTTCAACCGTCCCAGTTTTAGAAAGTTCTGTACTAATTTATCTATATTTCTTTAATTTCAATAAAGATATGTGTGTTTTTTGTGTTAGTAGATAGATAACACTATGTACAAACCATGTAACGTTAAAAATATAATTAGATATAAGTTCAGAATTGTAATAACAGAAAATATTTGTAAATATCCAAATGAAAATACATAATAAAAAATTCCAAAAATCAGGAAGCGATTTGCGGCTCTCGTTACAGTCAAGTACTCTAGTACGTTAGTAAATCTAGATTTCCATAGAATTGTAGTCATCAGTACGGCAAATATTATATTATAATGTGAGTAAATCAAGCAGTAAAAAGTAGTGCGCGAAAGTCATGAAGAAATATCAAATCGCTTCCTGAAAAGTTATGAAAGTTTATCAGTGTTCTCATTCCCAGTAACCCTTCCCCCTGATAGGAAACGACTGAGGTTGTCTGAACCGACAGGTGTAGGACGTCAGCGCCGTCTAGGTTCGAAGATTATGTGTGTACAGTTACAGTATAGGCAGAACGTCTGTTAGAGTAGACAGAGCGTCAGGCAAGCACGCATACATCCCCGCGTCTAGCGATCACGCCCGTCCGGCACAGATCCCAAATAAATATTTTGAAAGAACAATGATATAAAGACGAGAAATGAGGAATTTAAAAATTTCGATTGAAAAGGAGACAATTTTTTTTGTTCGAGGATTAGGCCACCCACATAAATTGTAGCATTTAATAATGAAACTTACATTGATTTTTTCCTTAAAACCTCTAGATTCCAGTGGTTAAATGAGCTAAGCATTGTCTAACCGGAGTAAATGCGAAAAATCTGCAAAAACACTTACGAAAACCAAAATAAACAGAAAAACGAAATGTCAAAATAATGAAGTTGTCTGTCAATCACTAAAAAAGTTTGTTCCGTGCCACGTTGATTATTTAAACCATCTTTGCGATTTCAGTGTAAACCTTTAAAAATAGCATTAAACATGCTCAAGTTTAATAACATTATATTTTATATTCTTTCTGATTTTATAATAATTATATAGCACATGTGATTACCAGCAGCGGGTAGGTACGGTACTTTTTTTAGTAAACAGAAAAAACGCCCCTATTCACCGTAAGTATTTGCTGTCAAATGACATTGACAACAACAGGAATGATTTGACTCGCAAAAAGATATAATAACATAGCTTATTTATTATGATTTTAAGATTCCGTTTTCATTTCTACGTAATATTTCGTTTTATACCATAGTATAATGGTTACTTTTTTTTGGTGTTATTATGAATAATAAATGCAACGACCAGGTGGGCCCAAAAAAAAACTATCTCCTTTATTGTTCTCATAACTCTTGTTGAAATCAGTGTACATTCAAAATATGTGTTTGGGAACCTATATATTCTGTAATCCAATCAAAGTAAATACCAACACTACCTTAAGAATATGTTTGATTTTCATATTATTTTGGTATTACGTTTGTATGAAATTCGCATGCTCCGCAGGCCTGCATTCTGTACAGATTTTATTTGATTTTACCCTCGTTAACACGCAAACTATGAGTATTTTAGCTTAAACCTGGTTTTATTTGAAGACTGCCAAGCCTCGACTCGACTCCTAAAATAAATACATGACACTTTAGTCACCGACAACAACGCTTGCACAGTAAACGTACAACTACCGACAGTTGTACAAACGGCCGATTGGATTTGAAACAAAGCTAACGAACCGTTGAATCATGTAAACAGGGGCCAAGACGACCGTCTTGTTTATCCAAAGAGCCTTTGCTTCATTAGGATCCAATTTACTGTCAACAAATTAATCCCCTTTCAGTGCTATTGTAAAACCGATACCGTTTTGCTGTTATCTGACGATAAACAATCGAACAAGAGGCATTTAATTTCAGGTAATTTGTGATATAAGCCGGATTAAGTCGTTTGTCTACGCGCGAACTATTATACCGTACGTTGTATGAGATGCCTTGATTATAAGCCTAATTGCGTATGGTATACGACTATTAATGACATTAAATTGATTGGATAATTCTATTCAGAGCTTGTCTTTGAATGAGGATGTAATTAGGAGATATATTGACACTCATACAATACAACACTTGAAGATCAAAAGATCAGGATTATAGCCAGTACTTCCACCTGGTACAGGAATAATCGAAAGCAAATTTAACCCTAGTTATTATTCAGAAAAGTGCTAAAGATAAACACAATATAAAAGAACACAGAATCCAATAACAATACCACCGACTTCAAATACGATAAGCAAATTAAATAAACAAAACAGAACAGAACAAGTCCATTCTCTTATTTTCAATAGTCGGCTAATAAAGGAAATCATTGAATAAGTCGAGCAGTTCAAGAAAGCAAACGGCTAAACGGAACACAATGCATCACAACTCGGAACTTTTCTATTGTTGACTTAAAATTAATTGCTTTTCACTGAATTTATAAATAGAGTTGAGAAGGAATGCTTCCTCCACAAAGTGTGCAATCGGCAAAATGGAATTTCAAAACTACTGAGATAATTACTAAGACATCTTTGTAAGGAAATGCTGTTGTTTAATGTTGTTCTGTTTATAAAGTGCAATCGTTGCTGTTCAAACTTGAAATCTGATTAAAAAATAAACATAGATTTATTTGCTTGTTTTCATTCTTTGTTACGTTTAAATGTAAAAGCAGTTTAAGGGACAGAAGTCGCTACCTTTTCCTGATTTAATTAAGCTTGATGTGTTTATCTCCATGATTCAGTAAGTCTGTTAATATTTTTTCAGACGACTTTCCTGTGAATTATTTTATCTACGCATACGAATAGCTGAATTCAATTATCGTTTTCAGAGTAAGTTAAACCTGGCTATCGTTATGAAATAGTAGATAGTGGAGGAACCCGTGGCTAAATAATATCAGCCGCTCGGGTCGATCTTTAGTTTAAGCCATGCTTGCCTAGGTCGGTCTATGGATGGGTGACCACCCTTACATACCGAGTTTCCTCCGTGCCTCGGAAAGCACGATAAGCTGTTGGTTCCGGCTATCATTTGTCCATCGTTGATAGTCGTTACAGCTAGTCCAGTGGCCCAAAAAGTCTGACACCAGTCTTACGAAGTGGTATCGTGTTTGCCAGTATTAACTGGGTTGTGGAGGTCAGATGGGCAGTCGCTCCATGTAAAATACTGGTATTCAGCTACGTCCAGTTAGACTGGAAGCTGACTCCAACACAGTTGGGAAAAGGCTAGCCAGACTGATGATGATCGTTATTAAATAATTACTATTTTATTAACCGCCTCGACTTCTAAAAAAGGAAGAGGTTCTCAATTCGGATGTTTCAATTTTTTTTTAATGGTTTTTAAAGGGTATTCTTTCCAAATGGTCCCATAGCCACCAAGTTGGGATCTGATGATGGAATCTTGGCGAAATCGAGGGAATTTGAGAACTTGGGGGAAATTTGTTGTGTTGCGATTTTGCTATTTTCTACAACAAGTGAAGCATTTGCGTTTGATAAGAACCATTCTACCATCAGATCTGATGATGAAGCCAAGAGTCACGGAACTCCATAATGAGACAATGTACCAAAGTCGTGTTTGGGCTTGTTGTAATTGTAACGGTATGCACTTTCCATGTATCAAGCACATGTGAACCACTAAAAACTGAAAAATAAAACTTTTTTGCAAAAAATAAAACAGACTTCAAAAAAAAAACAAAAAAGTGAAAAATAACTATAGCTTCTGAAGTCGGTGACAACAAAACAAAAGCAATCAAACAAAGGTCACCGACTTCAGAAGCTATAGTTATTTTTCACTTTTTTGTTTTTTTTTTTTGAAATCGGTTTTTTTTTATAGTCCAACACTTTTTTTATTATATACAGTAACTTAAAGTTATAATATTGTCTTAAGCTTCCGGATTTTTTATTTTCTCTGAATAATAATTCATACTTACAGGTTTATTGGTCCCCCCCATAGAACCCTACGTTCCCGAGCCAAAGGTTTATAGTTTGGGAGATAATTATATCAATGTTTATACAGTATTGAGATTTTCCCAAAGATTTTTATTGCATTACATTAGTCGTTTTTTTTTATTTGATTTTTAGAGGTATTTCGAGGTATTTTAATTGAAATACGTCGGTATTTTCCTCAAACAAGGGTTAAAACATAAGATAGTAGGCTTTTACAACAAAAAAAAACTTTACAAAAAAGTCTGAAGTAGGGTCCAATAATTAGCAAATGACTTCCTCTATTTGCGAATTGGCTACGGCGGGTCCTGACCCACTCACCCTGTATATAATATACATTTTTCTTCATAATAAGTCTACTTAACTTACACTCTTATCACAATACGCAATTACAAAGTCTGTATTTGCAAATTAATTTAAAGTACGTGAGCGTTGAAATAGTCTTGTTTGCAGTACCTGCAATAAATTGCAATTAGGAAAGCTGTGTCTTGTTATCGAGTTAGCTGCCTTCAAGCCTCTCGTCGCTCCACGAACACTCAAGCATAGCTGTGAACGAATTAATAGCTAACATTGTTATTACATCGAACATTTCTATACTTAGAACAAATAGTACGTTATAGCGAAGCACTTTTATTTGCACACTCGTTTTTTTTATGTTTGCAGTAATATAAAACTGTTGCAGTTATTCTTAGAATTTCATGACATTTTTTCATGGAATCGGGATTTCAATTTTATATTCTCGGGACCTTCAACTGGTAAAAGCCTTTATTCATTCGATCCGTTCAAAGCCATTCACGTCAGTTGGACAAAAGTAACAATTCTGGGAAGGATAGTTATGCGTCGCAATGTTTTTGTTAACATTACTACATGACTATTTAAACTTTCAAGCTGCCCTGTTGTTAATTTAGTTAGTTAGTTTATTTTATACTTACTGGCTTCTATGCCTTCGCACGCGTGAAGTTCAATAATTCTCCCATGGGATCCCGTGGGGATAAAAAAATCATATTTGTTAATGCAGGTTATAAGCTATCTGTGTGCAATTTCATCGACATCCGTAGTTTTTGCGTGAAAGAGTAACAATCATACACATCTCATAAACAAGCTTTCTATATTAGTGTGACACATTAGTCCCATTTCTTGTAAATAGGTAATTAGATTTGATTAGTCTATTTACATTAGGTATATAATAAAAAAAAACTAAAAAGCTTCCCATGGTTATAGTTTATTATTATTATTTATTAGGCACCAATATTAAAACATAAAATCATAACACAAAATAATTCAATACAAATACATAAGTACAATCAAACACAGTCACAATACAATATACAAATTCAATTTACAATAATTAAAATAATATTTCCGCATTAGCCCGTATATGTACCATGCCACAGTGATACACGTACTGGCAGTCGAAACGCTTGGCGAAGGCTTTTATGTCAGTATTGCAAGATTCCTATTGCAAGTTATTCACACAGGCAAAGGTCGGGATGAATAAAATCATGATAGATCTCCGCAGCATCTATTAGTTAGCTCCGAAGAACAACGACCACATCGGTCAGCCACAACATGACAGCTCCCTTATAAATCATAAAATGGTCGGTGATATTTGTATTCAACGTTTCTGCAATCAAAGTTGCCTTCCTCAAGAATGGAAAAGTCACAGATAAAATAAACGCCGAATCTTTCCTCGTAAATCTGTCAGCAAAACAATTCGTACCCTTTCACGAGCAATAAAATGCTACCAAGAAGAGAGAAAAGAAAAAAAGTATCATAAATATAAGATTCATTTATATTCGTTCAGCCGACCCTTTTTTTTTTTTTTTTTTTTTTTTTTTTAGGGGGAACTGAGACCGCTAGAGTATCGAAAAAACAATGTGATCAACATTTATGTCAATAGTATAAAAGAGCCTGTATAAAACATAATTCAGGAGCTGTTGAAAATACCAAGCATAGGTTTTGTGTTATGACGTCACTGAAAATTAACAAAACTGACATGGTACCTATTAGACGGATGTTCTGTTTCTGTCAATAAATTTATAATATTTTATGTTTTTCTTTCAAATATTGTCATATTTACATGACATAACATCACGCCCGTAATTCGTGAAGGGTAGGCAGAGGTATTATATACCTTATAGTACCTACACCCACATTTCGACAGCTATCAATCGGGCAAAAATCCAGACTACGTGGCTGCCACTGAGAAAGTCCGGATGCAAAGACCCAAAAACACTGCCCGACCCAGGAATCGAAGCCAGGACCTCTTGGTCAGCAGTCGCGCTTGCGACCAAAACAGCCATAATATGTGTAGCAATGAAAATGCTGATAAACAACAGTTATATTATTCAGCGGCTAACATTAATTAAAAGCTTCTGTCGAAGCTTTCAAATCGAAACCGACGTAAAGCAAAGTAATTTTAAATTAAAATCCTACAAAAACCCCAAATCCCTTTTTGACCACCGATCAATTGAATGTTTTCGGTTCTTTACGCCATTGATTTTTCATGTCCTTTGATCTATTCTAATTTATCCGATCACTTTGCGTCCGGGCTATGTGATCTTTATGAGAATACCTCTATTGTATCGTTGTGATCTTTTACATGAGTACATTCTATTTCGATGGTTATTGGATCTTCTTAGCGTGTTGGCAAATTGTCATCAAATATAAGGTGTTAAAAAATTAACTGCAAGAAACTTGAGGAGTTGTTTGGAATCACAAATAAAAAATAATCACGAAAAAAAAATATATAAGTACCGATCCGTTTCAAAGACATGCAATATTTTCACTGCCCACAAAATCATTGAATATGCGCTCTTGACTGTACTGTGACTGCACCGTGCAGGCGCCGCGCGCGTGGTCGTTCACCCCTGCGACAGCGCAAACGTAGACAGCTGATTCTAACTTTTCCCATCACATTTTGCAGACGTTGTACTGGTATTTTTTTTTTGTAAATACTAAAAATGCTTGAAAATAGTTTTTTTTTTATTACATTTGTTTTTTGATACCGAGTACGTACACGAAATTCATTCAGTTAATTTTTTAACACCTGATATATTTGACCCAAAATTCAGCTATGCAAACTCCGTTCGGTGATGCAGTCATAAGATCGTCCAGTGCACAGATTATAGGGCATGCAGCGCTGGATGAAAGGTAGGCTATTGTCTCTGGAGTCACACGCCCCAGACACACTTAAGGATTGAGTTGTCCATGAATATTCTTAAGATTGAATTTGGAAACGACCGTCATTGCTATCGATTTGCCTGAAAACATGGTCACATAGCCCTAGCCTTTTCCTAACCTTGTGTGGTTGTAAGTTGCTAATCCAACTAATACCAGTTACCTGGTAATACGGAGGCCACCAAGTAGAATGGTTTTTCAGACCAATAGACAAAAAAATAAACAGTTTCTTCGCTGACTCACAGACACAGTCTTTGATGAAAAATCATAGTTTTATTTGTCTCGTTCTATTATACAACACTATTATATTGTATAATATAGACGCTCGGAAACGAATAATATTCTAGTTCTTACTGGAAGCATGCCTATGAATCCGCTTTGTATACTTGCTGCAATGTTTACGTTTTCGAGAAGTTGTCCCAAAAGGTATGTTCGGAGAATAAATTTTATTCCTCGTAATCGTAGTGCTAACACAAACATCTCTTTGACGATAGATGGAATCTCAGAACTTAAAGATACGGAGAATTGTTTTTTTTTCCATATCGTCGTGTTTGGCATTTATAAAAGTTCACAAAGTGGAGGAAGAACAATATAAAAATCCGTAAAATTAACTCAGTAGTTTATCGAAGGGACAAAATTACCCCTTAAGTGTGTAAACAAACACTACAGTACGTTAATAGGATACGGGTACATAATATGTGATAAATACCCTGAATTATAAACAAAATAAAGTCTTCGAAAACGCATTCAGAGTCTGACCACCTCTCAAACTTTAATGCACGTTAAGATAAAACGTTTTACGCGCGCATAAGTCGTAGGCGTCTATTAAATCTAAATATAATATAACTCAAAGGTGACTGACTCATATAGTGATCTATCAACGCACAGCCCAAACCACTGGACGGATCGGCTGAAATTTGGCACGCAGGTAGATGTTATGACGGATGATATAAAGTGATGTCAGCATAAGGGGAGGGGCCCGCAAAGGCCGAAGCCTGCCGGGGTTGCGAGCCTGTTCGAAAGAGATACCGCGGCCCCGGAACATAAAGGGCGAGGAAGGAACATGGATGGGTTTTAGTCAGTAAGAGTCTGACACTCCCTCCCACTCCGCCCAGAGTGGGAGAAGTCATTTGACGATAACCCATCCAAAAAAAAACAAAAGGTAGATGTTATGACGTAGGCATCCGGTAAGAAAGGATTTTGATCAATTCTACCCCCAAGGGGATAAAATAGGGGATGGAAGTTTGTATGAAACTTTGTCAATTTTAAACCGATCGGGCTGAGACTTTGCATGCATAAAGCTACTATGACTTAAGCATCCCCTAATAAAGGATTTTGACAAATTCCACCCCTAAAGGGATAAAATAGGGGATGAACGTTTGTTTAAATCTTCTTAGATTTTCGACGGATTGAACTGAAATTAAAGATTAAGAGCTACTATTATGAAGACGTCCGCTTAAATAGGATTTAGATAAATTCAACCCCCATGGGGATAAAAAATTCTAAATGTTGATAATAGATGGCGTTAGTAATATTTTGAAACGCACTATCGTTGTGTTTTCACTGAGTTACATATACCCGATGATGAGTGGCCGCCGTATCTAATAGTACATAGTATACCTTTTTATTTATTATTTATTATATGATAATATTAAATTTATAAAATGGTAAACTGACTGACTGACTGGGTGACTGGGTGATATATCAACGCACAGGCCAAACCGCTGTGTCTACAGGTTCCAAATTTGGCAAGTAGGCCCCTTATGTGGTCTAGAGGTGCACTAAGAAAGGTTTTTTTTTTAATTCACCCTCTAAGGGGGTGAAACGGGGCTCCAAAGTTTGTATGGGGAAACAAGATTGGTTAGGTTAGCTATTTCATTCGAAACTTCACAGGAGTACTCATATTGATAAATGAGTAGAAACGGGTTGTGAACGCCGGTACTTTGCTTATTGTAGATGTTTGGCCAGGTTGAAGAATGATGCGACAGATTGACTTCAGAATACGTATATTAACGTTTACAATGATAAATATTAAAAAATAAATTGTGAGCGCGTGTTGACTCAAACGCGGTTTTGATGAGTTGTGTCTCTGACAGCGCGCGCGGCTGTCTGGTCCATAGACTGTGGCACAGATTATAAAACTAGATTGGTGCTACGTCGTGAGCGTGGATGCGTGAGATGTCTATGCGCAGACATGCTAGGCGTCAACATGTTGCCGCCCCAGGAACGCAGTTCTGGTCCAAGACTGGTAGCGGGCACAATCGGTTGAAGGCTCGTCGAAGAGTCCCCGAAGTGGTGAACACGTCGGCCACACGGGTCACGCCGTCGGAGCCGGGGTATAGGCGAACTACGCGCCCTAGCAGCCACCGGGTGGGAGGCAGCCGGTCATCTTTCACCAGCACCATTTCTCCAAGCCGGAGTTGATCATCTCCTTGTTTGCGCCATTTCTGTCGTTTTGCAGTTCTGTAATATATTCTATATAATAACGTTTCCAGAAATGGGCTTTTAGTTGCTGGATTCTCAAGTATCGTGAGAGAGAAAGTATCGCCGCAGGGTCAGTGTCCTGAGGAGAAGGCAAAGCTGTAAGTGGTCGTCCAATTAAGAAATGTGATGGGGTAAGCGCCGTGAGATCAGAAGGGTCTGATGATAAAGGAGTGAGAGGCCTAGAATTCAGAATGCCCTCGATCTGTACAAGAACTGTATTCATCTCTTCGTAAGTTAAGTTAGCTAAACCTAAAACCCTCTTTAAATGATATTTTACAGATTTTACGGAACCTTCTGCTAATCCATTAAAATGTGGGCTATACGCTGGTGAAAATTTGAAATTAATGTGTGAATTAGACGCTTGAGAGCTAATGTCGTTACAATTTGACTTTAGAAATCTAGCCAACTCATTACAAGCGCCCACAAAACAAGTACCATTATCAGAATAAATGGTTCGCGGTCGTCCTCTACGGGCAATGAACCGGTCTAATGCAGCTAAAAATGTTGTGCTGCTCAAGTCAGTGACAAGTTCTATATGTACTGCTTTGATGGCCAGACAAACAAATATACATAAATAGGACTTGATGAGTGTGCCTCCTCTGCCCTTTCGGTTCAGTATCATGACGGGACCGGCATATTCAACCGCCGTGTTGTCAAACACATACTCTGTATGCAGGCGACTGGAAGGAAGGTTGCCCATGATCGGTTGAATAACCTTTCCCGCAAAACGACAACATTTAATGCATTTCTGAACTACCTGTCTTGCAAGGTTTCGACCATTTATAAACCAGAATTTATGACGAAGTGTAAAAAGTAATAATTGCGGAGGCGCATGCAATAAAATTATATGATAATGCCTAAATATTAATGTGGCTAAATGATGCCGTGAATCAAGCAGGACAGGGTGTTTTGTGTCAAAATCATAAAATGAATTTTTAAGTCGACCACCTACTCGTAATAATGTGTCCTTTTCATTATAAAATGGATTTAATTGAAGTAATTTATTTTTAACTGACAATTGTTGATTGTTTTTTAATAAGTTGTATTCTGAGCTGAACATTTCAAGTTGTACAAATCTGCACAGTGAATTTAATGATGAATTTAATTCATAGATTTTTATAAATCCAGAACGTTTGTGTTGTGGGTGTAAACAATTGTGAATAAATCGATGCACATATACAATCACACGTTGTAATTTACTAAAATTAGAGAAACTTTTTATGAAGGCAGAGTAATAAGTGACATAATCGGTACAGTCAGCAGTCAAATTACATTTAACCTTGAACTCTGGTAAGTCAGACTCTTGTAGGTGTGTCGGTTGGTTAGGCCATGACTGTTCGTCATGTAGAAAGAAGGAATGGCGGCCCTGACCACCATAAACTACAATTTTGTAACTGTTTGGCATCTGCCCCACGTGATCCAATATCAGCTGGGTTAATTTTAGTGGGCACATAACGCCATTTGCATGATTCATTTTTCTCAGATATTTCGCTGATTCTGTTAAAAACAAACGGTTTAAGCAGGTGTGCTTTGGGTGAATGTATCCAACCGAGGACGATAGTGGAGTCACACCAATAGACACACCTATTAATGTTTAATCGAAGTGATGATTTCACTTTATCTGCTAAGCGCACGGCGAGGAGAGCACCGCACAGCTCTAGCCGGGGCACTGTCATGGGCTTCAGGGGAGCCACTCGGCTTTTTGCAGTCACTAAATGAACAGACACACGATTGTTATTATTGACACTTTTATATATACGCACGCGGCATAAGCTTGTGTACTTGCATCACTAAATACATGAAGTTCGATTGATATAGGAATATCAACCAAAATATATCTAGGGATTCGAATATTATTTATGTGAGCAAGTGACATAATAAATTTGGACCACATGTCAACTATATCCAAAGGCACAGACTCATCCCACGTTATTTGTGAAGACCATAGTTTTTGTAAAATGCTCTTAGCTAGCAGTATACATGGGCTTATTAGACCCAGTGGGTCAAATATTTGTGACATAATTGATAATATTGTACGTTTAGTCAGAATTTTGTCTTTATCAATGTTGACTGAGAATAACAAATTGTCCTCTTTGGATGACCAAAGTAAACCTAACGTTTTTGAATAGTCATTATTACATAAGTTGAGTAATTCGTCGCTACTACTTTCACCAACGATTTCAGTGACGACATGAGCACTATTTGATTGGAATTTACGTAAATGAAATTTTCCATATTCTAACTGTCTGATTACACCCTTGCATGTGTCTACAAGTTGCGATTCAGTAGCGGCACCTGTTATTAAGTCGTCGACGTAGAAGTCATGTAAGATGACTTCAGAGACGGTTTTGTCTGGGCATTCGTTACCAAGCTGCGTCAAACACCTTGTCGCGAGATAAGGAGCAGACGCGGTTCCGTACGTTACTGTGTGTAGTTTATACTGCCTCAGTTGCTCGTGAGGTTCGAATCGCCATAAGATTTGTTGAAGCATTTGTTGTGATGGTTTGACATTCACCATTCTGTACATTTTCTCGATATCTGCAGTCACGAGAAACCTATGCTGGCGCATTCTAGTTAAGATACTAATTAGGTCTTAGGTCATCTTGGACTGTTGGACCTACTCTTTGAATTTGATTGAATGAGACACCAGAGGTCGTCACTGCAGAAGCGTCAAATACTACCCGTAACTTTGTCGATAAGCTTGAGTCACGTAATACACCGTGGTGTGGTAAAATATAAGTGAGAGTATCATTTTCAGGATTTTTATTTAATGACATGTGATTTAATGAAATGTACTCTTTGATGAAGTTACTGTATTGCTCTTTAAAACGTGGTTCGCGTTTGAATCTGCGTTCCAAGGACAAGAATCTGGACAAAGCTTGTTCATAAGAATCGCCCAGCTTATCAGGCGAATCCTTTAATGGAATGATTACTTCGAATCGCCCATCAGGCAACTGAATGGTATTGTTTGTAAAACTTTGTTCACATTCAAGCTCTTCCTTAGATATTTGTTAACGTGTAGCTACTGTTTCTAATTCAAAGAAATGAGGTAATTTATTCTGTAATTGATCGTCGTTGTTTTATTCAGGTTTTTTCAGAAACCAACCCCTAAGACCCCTAAGGGGGAAACAGCGTGACAAAGTCTGAAAATTAACAAGGGTATTGTTTGTATGGTGTATCGGGTTGGGTGTACCTACTTCAAATATAACGATTTTAAGACTTAATGTGGCGGACCTGAAATTCCATCATCCCCTGTTGGGGTGCGATAAGGTTGGAACGAAAAATTAAAAATCAATATGGGTGTTGCTTCCGAGATTGTCAGGGGTGCTGATTACGAATACGGTATTTATTTTGAGATCCAGAAGATGGCGGATTTGTACAGGGTATCAGGACAAATGCGTGACTTAATGACCACTGAGGTTTAATCTGTAGAGTAAACATAACATCATCATCATCATCATTCTCCTGCTCTTAACTCATGTTACTTGGGGTCGGCGCAACACGTTTTCTTCTTCCATTCTCCTGCCAACTGTCATGCTATCATTTAGTCCTTTTCCTTTCATATAATTCCTCACACAACCCATAAATCGTTTCTTTGGTCTTCCTATCCCCCTCCATCCATCACTACACGCATTTTTTTGGTTTTTCCGTCACGAGTGTCGTTTTCATGATTTTCATTTCAAACAAAACTATTTTTTCTTTGATTTATGTGTGTCTGCGTAAATACGTATCACATCGTAACGTAATTTATCGGCCATACTAGACAATAGTTTCAGATTTTACATAATACCTACTTCTGATAAGTTCCTCTGTTCTGCTTTGAAACCAACTAATTTGTGAGCAACGTCTGAATATGTATATCTTTAAAATTCTGCTGGATCTTGATACTCATTGTTTTGGGCAGTGAAAGTCCCTCATTTTTTATTTAAACTGACCCCATTTTCGCGAGTGAAGCCGCAGACAAAGCTGTCTAATATATAAAAATCTCGTGTCACACAGTGTTTATTATCCACTGAAACGGCTTCACCGATTTTAATGAAATTTTCTGTGTTTATTTGGTAGGTCAGAGAACAAGCAGTAGGTTATTTTTATACCCCTAGGTGACAAGGGTGGTTCACGCGGACGAAGTCGCGAGCAACAGCTAGTATCTACTAGATGCTTTATTTTGCTCTAAAGAACAACAATACGCGTCTACTATCGCTTAGGTACGACAATAAGAAACAATAAAACATTTTATTATTTATTTATTATAAGAACAAAACGATAACATCATATTTACGCTGTTACAAGGGATTTGTTAAATATTTCCTAATTCAATGGCTTATTCTCGATCCGAATTTCCGATCGGAGTAAAAGTACTTCTTAAAACTCCATAACAAACATGCAAGAAACACGCTCACTCGCACTCAAGTAACTCGTACGTATAAAATTACGTCCGCTTGCGCGCTTCGCCCGATGCGACAACATAACAGATGAGAGGACAAATCCGCCGTTAATTACCCATTCGTGTGTAATCTTTTAATTAACTAAGTGTAAACTTATTCGCGTCGCTGACAGCACTCCCTTTATGTGTCTTACCTCGTGTACAATATTGGCTTTTGTATGTTTACTGATCGGTTTATAATTTTGAAGGACAGCTATTTTTGCACTGAAACGTGTGTGCACAAAGGAATGTCTACTATGTGACCCTTTCTTCGGGACAGGAATTTCTTGTCAAACTATCTCAGGGTGTGAAATAACTTTCCGGTTGGAATGAGGCAGCGTGGTCGAGAGATCTTTACTAACCCAAATGCAACTTCTTTGGGCTAAAGTTTAAAAGACTTGTAAAACCTCTTGGAGTCTTATTTGTAGCTTTAGTTCTTTTCAGTCTCATCCATGTCGTTTTTATATTATGAAAAACATCTAGAAGATAAGGATAATATTTAAATTGCGTGATGTCATATCAAAGCGACATAAAATTCCATCCAGCGATCTTTATTTTCCATTTCCTCAACAACAATCTCGACAAATACAATTGACTATTACAACATCCGTCTTGTGTGAATAGCGAATGTCGTTGCTTTATTGGCTTGCTCGTTCAATATAATGCTCTTTGGTAGGTAGTAGGCACGCTGGCTCGGTAGTGAGACACAAAGAGAATCTCCGTGTCACCGACCACCGTCAGGTGGTGCTAGCAGATTCATGATAGGCTTTGCTCATTGTCCACCGTCTAAGTGCATAATTGTCATCGGCATCTGAGATATACACAGACGGTGTTACGGTTGTAAGTACCTATGTATTTGATTGGAATGCTGGCAATTGTTCTTTTTGTCAGAAATATTGCGGTTAGTTGGTAGAGAGTAAGAGAGATGCCGATTATATTGGCGTGATGTATTTATGTGGGAAACATTATCGTGAGGAAACCGGTGTGTGAGAACCAAAAAATCGAAGACATGTGACATCTACGAACACGAACTGGGCCCACGTGGTGGATTACCTGACATAGAGAGGTGGTCTGTGTCCCAGCAGTGCGAACATTATAGACAGATTATGCTATGTGTTTATGTGCGTATGTGTTTGCACTCGTGACTCCTTTCATGCATGAAAAATCTTAAAGAAAAGCAGAGCCTTTTAAAGAACCTAATAAAAAATCAGTTCCACGTGCAGTTGTCGATACTGTATCGAAGCTGACGTGTATTCGATATCTGAGCGGGGTCATTACCAACAGGCAATTTATAGCCGGGTCACGCGCGCCCCCATCGCCTCGCCTCGCCGCCTCGCTTGCTGTCTAGACACACCCTCTTAATTTCATCAAAATAAATATCAAGCAGTAATTATAAACGACCTGATAACAAACTTTGAAGTTTCTGATGAGTTAAGTTGTCGATTAGTTTTCATAGATTTTTGAAATAGATTTACCAAGGTTACTTATGATATAGTTTCTTATTTTGGAGCCTTTCTTCATAACTAAATCCCTCATCGCTAACATAGTTCTTAAGTACTTATAAGTTAGTTAATGACCTATTTGGAAATTGTTGTTTAAAATAAGTTATAACTTGATCTGATTTGACATAATTATGGTACAGTCACAGTTAGACCAGAACGAGACAAAATAGATATAAAAACACCACTTAGATCATGCTTTAAAATCGGTTGTTAACCGTATAACTCTAAGCAAACTCTATCCTTTCAGGGACTCTTTCAAACGGTCATGAGCGTTTTCATAGAGACCAGTCGTGTTACTACCGTCGGTCTATAGACATCTAAATGCACCGCAAAGAGCCGTGCGCGCCGCCCGCCGTCGTCTAGGTGTGCGGCAATTCGGCCGCTCATCCACGCGGCCGGGCGGTGTCGTGTCGCGTTTGAACGGATTTCATACAAACAGATGCGACGTAAGATCCGCTTCACTACTCGACCACGCCAACAAGTACCTAGTGTCTTGTGAGAATCGCCTAACCAATAATAATTCACTTATAAAACTCGGTATAAATTATTTAAAATATCAAGCTTCAAATATGTATGTTAATCTCCAACATAAGTAAATATTCTGTCGGGACAACGTAGATTTTGATTAAACTCCAGATAAAGAAGATCCGAACACAGTATTCAATAACAAAAAAAGTTTTAAATCGATTTTTGTTCTACAGCTCTTCCTTATTGAAATGATTTTTTTATTTAAATTAGAAAAACTAAAGAATCTCCGTTTCCTCGACTGAATAAAATAAAAAAGTGAGGAAAATGCATAAACGCGTTCAAACTCAATTGGCCTGCCGAGGAAAGGAAATCGTGCCTTCGATGTTCTTTTAAATTTTATTGCTATAACTATTATTTAACTTCAGACGTTTCGTAATAAGTACACAGTTTATTTTTTATTTGCAGATTTGACTGCAAATTAACTTTTGTTCCTGTGGTGACTTATTTATTTAATTGCAGATTATAATTATAATCTTTGTGCTCATATTTCTCGACCAGTTTCAGGCCGTGTACTAATTTAAGCGAACACAGCGCGAATACGTGATCGTCATTTCATTTTATTTAGCAAACAAGACAAAAATGCGATAAACGCGTATAAGAACACACACACACAGATTGGCACATTGGCATTGTACACATTGGCTGTTCAAAAATTTCAGCATGCTCGTACAAGAAACTCCTTCTTTAAAACAAACTAAAGTTTACTACTTCTAATTTTAAGTTTATTACTACTACTACTATCGTCTAGCTCGTCCTATTTAAAATTCACAAATAAATCACGAAAACGAGACTAATTTTCAGCACAAGTTCGGTTTAAACCCTTTGAATAGCTCAGAGGCGGTATTCCTAGTTAGGAGACAATAAACTTCTGCCGTGAAGTCAACGTCTGTCACTGCTAGCAAAGGGAACCCGCACTTCACGCACCGAGAGACCTACAAATTAGGAATCCAGAGACACGGAAATAGGAATGCCGAATTTATAATTGGCGGGTTGAACTACGAATGGGGTATTGTACCCATTGGAAAATTAAGACAGCTGAAATAGTCCATAGTATGCGTCCTATCTACAACGTTGGTGCTTACAAAAATCGAATATTTGGGCACATAAATCGAATATTTCGGCAGAAAAGGGAAGTTAAAACCCAGGCAGTTAAATACAGGGTGTAAACGTATACCTTGCCTTGCTTAATATGGCACTAGATAGCGCTCTGTGTAATGTCCAGCGATATTTTTTTATTTATTGATTTTAAACAGACTAGCCATCAACCAAGCAGTATGTTCATCAAACTAAGTAACCCTACGTTAAAAAATCTGGGGGGCAAATCACGTGACACGGTACATTGAGTGTCGCACACTCAAAACATTGTGCTGATGAATGCTTTGAATCGCAAACAGGTCATGGAGGTAATTAAAGTAAAACACCTTAAAAACTATTATTTTACAACAAACTTTTGAAGGGGAAAAACCAGTGCATTTCGTTTTCGCAACCTTATTTAAAAACGTAAACAATCTCATTACACAGTGGGGCAGTTAGTTTTCTAAGTACCAACATAAGATGAAGTATAAAGTCTCACACATATTCTATGGATCTTAAAGTGCAATAAAACACTACACAAGACGCTGCAGGCACGAACTTAGTTCGTTTACAGAGCTAATTAGAGCAGGTACAAATCAGCTGGGACTCCATACTCCAACGTACTCGTAGTGCACACACTAGGTCATTGTATTATTTCTGAACATTTAGTACTGCATTGCAATATAATAGGGACTAAAACAATACGTTCGTAAGTTAGATTACTGAAAATATGACGTCACACATTTTTTTAAATATTGGATCAATTATTGGAAAAATTAACAAACAATATATTTATATACAATTAGTTTTTGCGTGGTGCGCGAGCTGCGCGCAGCGTATGGCATTAGCAGTATTAGTATTAGATATTGTTAATAGCATTTAAAGAAAGAATAAAACATACCGAGAACCGCATTGGTCAGGTGTTCTCAAGTGCTATCACTGAGTGACCGCCCACTCAGTGATAGGCTAGAAAAATGTTAATGGGTAATTGGGTATTGCATCATCAATTAAGCAATAGCAGCCACGGAGGCTTTATGTGTGCTAAGTTGTTGGTAATAAGCGTACTCTATTATAATTTATAAGGGACTAACTAAGCTTCACTAGTAAAATAGGGGTCTAGGTAGTACTAGGTACAATTCTGCTGAACCCTCCGGGGATGATAGGCGCGATGTTATGTTGTGATATAATTTTGAACTAAACACTAATTTGGAATGGAATTGTGAATTTCGCAACGACCCCTAACTCCGTATTGCGTGTCTTCGATCAATTACGTCAGATTACACACAAACAAATTAACGAACTGGCAACTATAAAATTGATGGAAAAAAAGATATTATATGACTCATAGAAGTTAGGTCTAGAATAAACAAACACGATTTCTTAGTTGATGAGGAGGGCTTCACGAAAGTGGAAAGGAGGAGGAAGAAGAAGCCCTGTTCTCGCAACCTGTGCGGTACCGCACCGAGTGGACCCAACATGCTGCTGCGTCCTGCTGTGCCTACGACGCAGCTGTATCTTTCACGTCTGCATCATTCCACTACAAATGAGGAAGTGGTGCAGTATTTGAAAGTGAAGACCAATTGGACTCTGAGGGTTGAAAGGTATAATAGGTAGGTAGGATATTGTGGCGCGATTCCATCGCCACAATATCAACTTCAAGTCATTCGTGGTACGAGTTCCAACCCACGATCTACAGACCTGCATAAAGGAGGACTTTTGTCCGAAGGGTGTCGTTTATCGATGTTTCCGAGGACAGTTACGCGCCACCACGCAGCGAAACACGACGCCGTCAACGTTACGTGTATAGTTATAGTTTCTCAAGGTTTAAATTAATTATGTATTAGTATATTTTGATATTGTTGTTATATGTTATTTTGTGTATTTTATCTATGGGCCTAAGTTGCCTGATAATAAAATGAATAGTATTATTATTAATGGCAATCTCGAACGGGTAAAAGAAATCTGTGACAACACAATATGAAATAAACTTGAATTGAGGTATTTGCTATAATCAGCAATAATAATAAGTTTGTGAAGTCCCTGACTCCTGTGCTAGGTGAGAGAATGCATTATCCCAAGAGATAAAAGGTTTAGATTACCAAATCTGCAATAAGATTAACAAAAAATAAAAAAACTATGGTAACAACAAAAATGAAATTAAAAGCGTGTAAAGGTATTGAGTTTCAGAGTGTTTGTGTTTGTGTCCATGTGTGAGCGTGTGTGTGTGTGTATGTTAGTCTAAATGAAATGAACTGGAAAGATTTTCAGCAGTCGCGAAGTATATATTAATACTTAATAACCTCGTAAGAAATAGTTAGGTATGCGTATTCAACGATTTCGATAGACAAACAAACATACACAGTAGATATAAATCTATTCGCACACATTTTTCACGCCAGTACCTACTCAGTGTTAAAAGCTGTTCTGAACTTGCAACCTTCCGCCTTCATGCCTTCAAGCAAAAAGCAACAGAGTTTTAAAAACAGGAAGCCAGCACTTTAAAGAAGTTAAGTGGAAAGTTAGCGGTCTCGGCTTTATTTATTAACTGTTTAGTAGTAGCTATGGTCACTACGCTTTATAACAACCGACAAGTTTTTTTTTATTGGGGGCGAACCTAATTAGTATATTGGATAGACTAGACGACTGCCTCGATGGCCTAGTGGTTACAAGCCCTACTGCTGAGCATGAGGTCCTGTGTTCGATTCCCGGGTTGTGCAAAGTGTTATTGGGTTTTTCCACGGAGACAGGATTTGTGTCCAGTTGATGGCAATAGGCTGTCCTCCTAATACACGGAACTTAAACATAACCGGTGAAATGTGTTTGGTATTCCTTCGTGGATTACTGATGCCTGCGTACCATGACGACCGTAGACACGACAGAGAGTCGACAAATCTTTATTCATGCTAAGCGAGCAGGTGTGGTGTTAACTAGTAGAGTACTGAAGATAACAAATAATTGAGAGCTGTTTAGTCTGCAGTAGAAAATGAGAAACACAAAAAACTAGCCAGCCCACCATGCTATGCCTATCACTACATCTCCTGAAGGCCATTATCATTGGAGATGGAGATTACCAGGAACAAGCTGTGACATTAAACCGACTTATCTGAAACCGATTAATCGACTAGACGGAAATACGATTCAATTGTCTTAGATACCGTTTCGAGATTGAAGATCGTTGTTAAATGATATTTACCTGTCTCCACTGAAAAAAAGGTTTGTTGGATTTACCAAATTAGCAAAGGTTGGCTGAATTACAAGGAAACTACGATAAATATAACAAAACCTCGATATTGAACTTACAAAACTACAAAGGTTGAAGTTGATATCAGAGTTTTGATGTAAATCAACCAAGAGTATTGTCCATTTTACCAAACAAATGTCAACAATTTAGTTTATCATAAAAATATGATAAATGTAACAAAACCTCGTGGTTGAACTTACAAAACTACATAGGTTGCGATCAAAATATAGTGCCTACCAGAATACATGGTGTAAATTAACAAATAATATTGTACATTTTACCAAACGAATCTCAACAATTTATTTTGGTTGATTTTATCATAAAAATATGATAAATATAACAAGACCTCGTGGTTGAACTAACAAAACTACATAGGTTGCGATCAAAATATAGTGCCTACCAGAGTACATGGTGTAAATTAACAAATAATATTGTACATTTTACCAAACGAATCTCAACAATTTATTTTGGTTGATTTTATCATAAAAATATGATAAATATAACAAGACCTCGTGGTTGAACTAACAAAACTACATAGGTTGCGATCAAAATATAGTGCCTACCAGAGTACATGGTGTAAATTAACAAATAATACTGTACATTTTACCAAACGAATCTCAACAATTTATTTTGGTTGATTTTATCATAAAAATATGATAGATATAACAAGACCTTGCGGTTGAACTAACAAAACTACATAGGTTGCGATCGAAATATAGTCCCTACCATAGTTTACGGTGTAAATGTACAATGAGTATTGAAAATGTTACCATACAAATCTCAACAATTAAGTCTGGTTGACAAAAGGAATAAATTAGAAATTAGCAAATAACCGAAAATTGACCATTCGTCCCCTTATCATCGAAACTACTGGGCCTACAATTTTGAAAACAATGCAGAAAATAGTTCTTTACCTACATAGATGACAGGAAAACATATAAGAAGTCTATGGTATTCAAAGTAACAATCATAGTGAAAAAACATGAACAAGCCGATAGATGGCGTTGTGCCGATGACGCGTCTTTCTGAATCGCGGTGTTAAGATTCTCCACGCGTGATTGACCCTTCTTGATTTTGCCTTAGACCTTACTTCATAGTAGTTAGACATGGGTCGTACTTGCAAAATCGAGTACCAGGGCTTCCAAGTACGTCTACTTTAAAAAACCTGGTCCTAAAACCAGGGCTCGGGATACTTTCAAGTACTTTTTATCTGGATAGGAAATTGACCCGTATTAATGTACACATAAGGAGCACAATCGCGTTTTCAAATAATACCTACTTACAGACGATTAAATTTCCTACTTCTATGTCAAGTCCTGTTGGTAGAAAAATACTTGCATAGGAAATTGAACCCTGACCTCTTATGAATAAGGCGTACAATCGCGTTTACAAATAAATACTTGCAAAGAAAAACCATTAAAGTAAAAATACTTGCATAGGAAATTGAACCCTGTCCTCTTATGAATAAGGCGCACAATCGCGTTTACAAATAAATACTTGCAAAGACAAACCATTAAAGTAAAAATACTTGCATACGAAATTGTTCCGTAGAGCCTTACAAATAAGGAGCAGGATCGCATTTACGAAAACTAACGTGGTTATTGAACTATTGAAGATTGGATTGAAAACCTACGTAGATTTTAATACTTTGAAGTCTTGCAAGTATTTCGGGTCAGTACCTGGTGTACGTACTTGGAAGCAAATACCTGGTGTAAAAACCTGGTCACGTAAATACGTACCTTCCCTAATACTTTCATAGTATCATTTCAATAGTAAGCTCTTCTAGAGACTTTTACACTATGTGAGTCCTCACAAGTCACGTTGATGAGACGTGGCGCGGTGCCCAGAGCCGCAGAGTGCGAGGCGGACTGTCGTGGTAGTACGACGTCCGTACGCAGTACCACAAACAAACTGATTTAATACACTCTACCATGTAATAAGTGCTATTTACAAAATTTTCGTTGAAGATTTTACTAAATACCTTTGCATTTTCTATTAAACTAGCTTCGGTAATTTGTATCAAAAACGTAACAGTAGAACATACAAAATGTATTTGGTAAAAAAAACAAGTATGTTGGGTAAAATATACAATATCTCTTTGGTAGATTGCAGCGAACTCCATTGTACTTTTTACTAAAGTACTTTGATAAAAAGGTTACGAAAGTACTTTGGTTAAAAATCTACTAAAGTTCTTTAGTGAGAAACGTTACTAAAGTAGTATGGTAAAAAATGTTACTAAAGTACTTTGGTGAAAAATGTTACTAAAGTATTTTGGTAAAAATTATACTAAAGTACTTTGGTGAGAAATGTTACTAAATTACATAGGTAAAAAAATGTTACTAAAGTTCTTTGGTGAAAAATGTTACTAAAGTATTTTGGTAATAATTATACTAAAGTAAGAAATGTTACTAAATCACTTTGGTAAAAAATGTACGAAATGTAGGTGTAATCTACAAAATAAATTTGGTACAACATCAACTTAATGTGTTTGGTAAAAACAACCAAAATTCGTAATAGGACCGAAATCAACCGCAAACTTTGGTTCAATTTACGCAAAATCTGTTAAATCCAACCTAACATTTTTTTCAGTGTCTTATATCAGTGCAACCCACTGCCTTATTCTCTATGAAAAGTCATGCAGAAAAACACAATATAAGTTGAGTAATCGGGGGCTGTAAGTACCCATGAAGTTCTAGGAACATTTTTGTGCACTTTCAAAGCAACTCCACCAAAAATGAAGCAAAAAGCATTACAAATTCAACCCATGTCGCGAAACCTATAAGAGAAACAATTTTCTTCATGATAAATTGAATATAATAATTTTATAGGCTCTTTAAACTCGGTGTGAACTGCTGTTAAAAGTAGGGCGAACACGTTTTATCGGAAAACGCAGAACCGATGATAATGGTCGCTCATAAAGAACTGGCGAGCGATAGATTTCGCAAGTTACCAACTTTTCGGGCACCTACAGCCATTAGAGGGGCACTAATGCGGTTGCCCCCTCAACTGCCCCAAGACCACATTGCCGATGTCATTACGATTTTGTACCCACGTATATACGATGTATACCGTTTTTCTGGCGTCTAATGTGTTTCGTTTTTCGGTGTAATTTGTTTGTGACTTCGTGTAAAGTGGATTCAAGAACATTTTATACTAATGGATGTTTTTGTTAAGTTAGTGCTGTGCCTCGCCGTCCGAATCTGCTGTGCGCTGTATGCTGTACCTCGGATGGCGGGACGAGCTGGACCAAACCAACGACCAGTGGTCCACATTAGCCCTGGAGGTCATGGAGACAGGCCCTTGAGCAGCAATGGGATGACGCAAGTTTACAGTATCAGTAGTGCTGTAAGTAAAACCGTCTTACAAAGCTAGTTGAACTCACATCAGCGATTACATTAAATAATCGCTTAGATGACACTAACACTTCCCAAAAACAAAAAGGTTATAACCATCGATAAAGCGAAACCTAGATAGCCATCCCAATTCGAGAATAGTACCAACAAAACGTAACAATCTCATCTGATCCATTCAAATTTCCGTTTTCTAGCGACGCAAAGAACATCCGTCCGCTTTGATTCTGTGAACGTATTAGCATTGGATTTGAATAGAACAAACAAAGGGTTTGCTCGAGACAGTGTGCTTTCGTAGGCGATTGTAAATTCAACGTATCGTAAAAATCCCAGTTTCCCTCACTACCCTGCCAAGAATAAAAACATATTCGTTAGCATTTTATTTTTATAACAGTACAATCTGGCGCAAAAACTTGCTATGTTTTTGCCATTTTTTCAGCTTACTGGTCACAAATGAATGCTTAGATCTGCTCAAAAATTTGTCATGGCATTATGGTGTTAAGAAGCTGATTTATGAAATAAAAACCTCGTACTGTTGCAGCTTGAAAAATAGCTATGACGAAAATGTAACAAGGGCTTTGTTACTACGAAACGACAATTTTTAGATATAAGCTGGAGATATTTTTCATTTTCATTAATAAATTATTGAAATATTAACAAGTTTGTTTTAAGAAATGTATTAGTTTTTCTGACTGTTTATAATCTAGTGAGCTCAGAGGCGATTTCATTTCCTGGTACGTGACTTGACACCTCTTTTAGCCAGCACAAACGAAACTTACAACAGAGCTCGGTGACAATATCCGAAAGAGAATGCAAATGAATACTTATTCCAACTTCACTTTACTTTAAACTCTACCTTTACGCTTTGCACATCCTACAAGCAGCTTTCTTTAAAGCAATCTTGTAATCAAAAACAAATATCCACAAATCTTGTAGCGGTATCTGAACATTTTACTAGCCGTAGCATAGCCGGGGATCTGCCTCCCATATTGATAAATCCTTACAATCGTTTCGGCTTTGCGAATTGCACGCCGCGCCGGTGCACGGTGCAACTTGCGCCTTGTATTACATTCTCTTTCGTGCCTTCTATTGCCAATGTTGTGAAAGCAAATGTAAGGATTCACGCGCTTTGCATGAGTCCTTGAATATTCTTGCCTTTTATATTGTTGTTGGTGGTTAAAAAAACTAAACACGTTTACATCCTAGTCTTTATTTACTACAATGCTGTTATTATTTCTTGGCAGTGATTAAAATCTAGAATGACATCATCAAATCATCATCAATTAGGCTTTGACCCAAACCCAGTGACTTCTTGATATATTTTTTATGATTTGTGAACAAGTCAAGGTTCAGGACGCTGATAATATAAAAAAAATATAGGGTGTAAACCACCTCATCACAAAGCCGTTAACCAAGCATTCTGTACTAAGTAGATTACGCAAAAAATATTGCTGGGAAACAACTTTTTTTTTGAAGTTATAAATCATGTTTTGTGGTAGAACTCAATGTAACGCACTTAAAACCTTGTGCTGATGGATGGATTGAATAGTACGGGGGTCGTGGAGGTGTCAAAATCTTACAAAAAAAAACTTGTATTTAAAAAAAAACTTATCAAAAAGTTGTAACATTACCTATATCTCAGTAACATGACCGCAATGATGGGAAGAACAGGTGCCTCTCGGTTTCGTGAAGAGGTGTTATACACCCTTTTAAAAAGAAGGATCTGAATAAAAGAATTTAGTCATGAACGTCCAAGTTATTTTTTAGCGTTTGAGGTGAATTATGTGAAGTTTAAAAAAATCCAAATATAGTAATTGTTTGTGACAATTGTTACATTCAAAAGTCTGAAGATCCAAACTGAAAACCAAAGTTTCCCAGATACCAAGCATAGGGTTAACAATTGCCCCATTGTACACAAAAGCGACAATGGACTCGCTGCCCTAACCATAGATTGTAACAGGCTTCTGCAAAATGCATGTACCGTTTTGGATGACATACAAAATACGGTATACCAGTACATACAGTGTGTTATAGAACAACTTTCGCATCAGACGACCTGTCTGTCACAGGCTCGATGGCGATTTTTTCGGAAACCGTTTAATATACTCGTATACTGAAACAGGATTGCGTGATGTATTTCAGATAAAGGATACACAGCGTTTTTCATAAAACTTTTGTTCGAAGTTTCCCTGAACAATGAAAGGACATTATTATTATTTCAAAAACATATGATTTTCGTTGCGTAAATCACTACAAGGAGCAAACTTGGAATAATAGGATAGCGAGCTCCCAAAATTCAACTAGAATACGGTAATAGGAGAAGGTCACTTCATCGACCATTCCCAATTCTATTTATTACAGAAAATCAATGTTATCTGTAATAAACAATAGGTACACAGTGCCTTGACCCCGGATGTACCTAAATTTACTGCAAAATTACACGAAATTCGACCTAATGATATACAGGGTAACCCCTTCATCACGAAGCCGTCAACCAAGCATTCTGTACATCAAACTAAATCACTTTACGCAAAAAATATTGCTGGGAAACAACTTTTTTTTTGCGGTCAAAAATCACGTTTTGTGGTATTACTCAATGTAACGCACTCAAAACATTGTGCTGATGGATGGATTGAATAGAACGGGGTTCGCAATAAACTTGTATTAAAAAAAAAAAACTAGTTTGTAACTTTGACCCCCAATTTCTCCGTAACTAGAAAGTTCCCAGGTATGGTGTGGAACAATAAAAAATGATCGCAATGACGCGTGACGGGGAGAACAAGTGCCTTTCGGCTTCGTTAAGAGGTGTTTACACCCTATAGTATAATTATTGACTATCACATTATTTGTACTACTTATTATAGCACTCAATATCACACCTGTAATTCCTGACAGGTTAGGCAGAAGTGAACCGACCTTATACTCACAAACACGCATCACAACTCGACAGTTATGTTCAAGTCCTATAATATGTAATTGAGACCGAACTTATTGCCACATTATCCGGGCAAAATTATTTGTACTGTAAAAAAATCCACGTAAAAAGAGTGAGTTTTCGAAAGATATCTCCGGTTCATCGTATATTAATAAAATAAGCATCCTATAAATCCTACCATGCCCATTAATTTAAAATAATCAGTTTACCCAGTTTTGTCCCAAAAGCATTCACAACTTCAAACCTTCCTGTAAGTAAATAAAAACAGAATTTCTCAAAGAAACGTAAGGTAAGAAATCCTTGGCGAGCCTTTTTACGTGATTATACCTCTGGTGACGGTTTCATAGTTCGGGAGTCAATGGCGAGCTTAACAAAAGTATCACGTGCTAACAAAACGGGCATTCGGTCACACGCCCTCTCACCTCCCAAGTGCCTCCTGGGATCACCGACGATCTTCTGCAGACGCTTAGTATTAAAACTTACCTTTTTTTTCTTTTTTAAGGCAGGTTGAATTAGAAAATAGAAACTCGCGTTAGTTGGGATTTGACTCCTTAGAGAGGCGTAGAGAACTTGTGTTGCAGTTAGTAAGGTATCCTACAAAAATACGGGTAACGTGATCGTATAAGCCTAGAGATTGGGTTTCAAGGGAATATTATCAATCCATCAAGTACCTATTTTGGCGCTAAGGGCAACTTTTTTTAAAAAACAGCTCATTTAGCACTAAACTTATGTTTAACACCAAAATGTTGGCAAGGAAGTCACGCTCTATAACCGATCAAGAATGATTAAATGAAAACATGGGACGAAAGAAGTAGTATTTTTTCTGATTAAAATACCTATTTAAAGTTTCAAAAACTTTAAAACATCATCATTACTCAATCACACAGCACTTAATTTTCAATAGATCTCTACCCTAATACATATCTGCCAGTTATACAGCCAAATGGCAAGACTTGGACAGTTTACACACATTAAGAGGCTTTGTCTCCACAAAATGGGATACGTGAGTCCAATTTCTCACTCGAGCAGGTTGCGTCTCAAGTTTGGTCCTGAGAAGTTATTGGCCCAACTAATACTAAGTACGTAATAGTTGGCGGTTACCGTTTATAATATTAATGAGGTATACCCTTAAGTTCAGGTATGAGTGATTGGACGGTATGTAATCGTGTGTTATGGGTTATTTAAACACCATGTTTATAGGGTGTAGAAATGTAAGGTTGGTTTATCGATGTGGTTTTTCCACATTTTTTTGGTGTTAATTCCATGTTTAACATAGCATAATAACATCACGCCAGTAACCCTCGAAGTATTAGGCAGAGGTGTACCTAATAGTACCGTTATGTTTAAGTCCCATGTAATAGGGACCGAGCCTATTACCGTCAACCGGGCACATATACAGACTCCGTGGCTGGTGTTGAAAAATTCCTAATGGAAAAATCCAATAACACTTTGGCTGGCCATTTTTTTCGGATGGAAAATCATAAAATAACTTCTTCCACTCTAGGTGGAGCAGGAGTGTCAGACTTTTACTAACTAAAACCCATCCATGTTCCTTCCTCGCCCTTTATGTTCCTGGGCCACGGTATCTCTTTCGAACAGCTCCGCAGCACTCTAACTGCCCTTGGAATAGAAACCAGGTCCTCATTTTTAGCAGTGGTGTTTGCGACAATTAGGCCAGTCTCCGTTGATATACTGAAGTGTGTTTAGGCTGGAAAGCGTTGTACGCGGTACGCTAGAGGTCTTCTTAAGGCGGAGGTTTCTTGAAAACGGTCCAAAAGGCGGTTTTTAAAAGCAGTGTATCTCTAAAACTGTAAATAATTTCGACAAATAAACATAACTTTACATTTTGAAGTCCTTTTTGCATACACTGATGGAACTCAAAACATAATTTGACAAACTTTAATGCACCAAAAAAGGTTGTCTATTGTTTGCCCGAAGATTATATGCCATAATTATCATTTTCCCGAATTTCATTTACCCGAATTTCATTTGCCCGAATGTTTCATTTGCCCTAAAAGACATATGACATACTTTTAATTGCCGGAATTTTAGATACCATAAGATACGAATGCCATAAGTATTGTTTGCCTTATTTTTATGTGCCATAATAATTATTAGACATAATATTTAAATGGCATAACAAGTATTAGACAAACTTATTTATTCTGTGCATGGTTGATGGTGGGCTAGGTCGACGGAGCCCCGCTTCGCGGGGCTCCTACTTCTGTGTGGTTTATAAAAAAAAAACCACGAAGGGGATGGCGGGGTCTATTCGCTCGCTTCGCTCGCTCACACGACCCCGCCATCCCCTTCTAACCTAACCTGTCCGAGTCGGGGTGCCCTGAAGTCCCAATTGCATCAAATTTCTCTTGATATAAACAACCGTTACACACCCGATGTCGATGGCAAATTATGTTATGGCATATCATAATTATGGCATGTGATAATTAGGGCTTACAATGATTATGGCAAATGATGTTATGGTAAGTGACTTTATGGAAAACAATGATTCTGGCACGTGACTAATATGGCAAATGAGAGTAGGGCAAATGAGTATTATGTCGTATGATATTATAGCTGTTGACTATTATGGCAAATGATATTAGGGCAAATAAAATTCGGGTAAACGGCGGTATACCACCAAAAAAATTTTCAAACATACCTCTTAATTTTCTTTCAAAGCAGTTTAGCCATTTATTGACAATGATAATTATAATTAAAAATATAACATAAAATTTGAAATGCTAAACTACATCTACTGATGGATTAATTATTATTAAATAGTTAAGTTCTAGTTTTAAATCGATCGAAAATACTCATTTCGCACTATTCGGCCGCAGTGACTGAAGTAACAACCACTTTTTAGTGCAAGCTAATTAGAACTTTATTCTAACAGTATTTCAAACGAAGTTTGAACCACCACAAATAGAGTTGCTTATTTAGCTGATGTCGTCGCCTTAAATGACAGGCATTAACACAGTTAAAGCGTTTAGGCATTCCAACATTTAACATTCTGGGTCCACAGCCCATCTAGTCTCTTCCAAAAAACTAATGTCCCGTAACTTTTTAAACTACCACACCAAAATGTAATAATTAACGTAAGTACGGCCAAAGCAATCTGTCAAAACATGCTCTCAGAGATTAGCGGCATAGCTCGGATAGATGAAACCCAGCGGCCGACCGCGCTTGTCACTCGGGGTATCAAATTTACATTGCACGCATATTTGCGGCGTCTGCAGTGAACCCACTTCGTGAGCAATGTCTGACATCTGGGAACTTGCTGTATGCTTGTATCCGTAGTATTTGTGCTTAACATTGTTATTTTGGTAATTGTGGTGGTGAGTGTTTGGTGGTTTTAGATGGCATTAGGCTTGAGAGGTGTTTGAAGAGATCATTGTCGAAATTAAACTCATTTTGGGTATTTTGGTCCAGTGTAACATAATTTCATACTTTTATCTTCACGAAGAATATTTCAGACACACCCATAATTTGACTACCAGGTCTTCAGGACTAGGCATGAATCAGGACTCCTTCTCTGTTCAACATCATTACAGCTGCCAACCTAAAAACGCAAATGCTACTGTGGTTGCTGTAAATCCAAATGCAAATAGTTATTCTTTTACACGGAAAAAAATGTTACACGAAATTTCAATTTATGAAGAAACTTCACACATAACATTAACGTAAACTTATCCGCGATTCGATACTCTAAAACTTTCCACACGCAATTAACTCTAAGGATTCATAATCACTCTCTCCTACTTTTGACATTGACCCCAAAGAAGGATCTGGTTACAATTTTCCACATAACCTTGCGAAATCAAAATACAGCTAACATAAACTAATTACTTAATTAAGGAATGTTTATTCAATTAGTCGGCCGTAACATATGTACAACAATAACGTACTTACATAATAAACACGCGCTTACACGCGACTCTCGCAAGGGAGGGCAATGTTAATGGAGATGCTGATTTGCATAAACACATTTGCTGCGATTTTGACACCCTCACTATGCCTGACATTTGAAATCTTGACATGAATATCGCTCGGCATTCCCAACGAATTACCATTACGTCTTGACATATAACGTAACGACTGCCTTGTTCTAACGTTTAAACATTAATAAGTTACATCGCGTTTCAGAATTCACAAGGAGCGTTGCGAAAACATCTCTCGACGTCTGTTATTTCTAACGGATCTTTTTATTTGCCAGCTGAAAACATTTTCCTCAAAAATAGTTTACTATTTGTTCTTAAATAATAGATTGTCCTAATATTTCTCGGTTAAACACTGTCATTATATTCATAACCTGAAATAATTCAGGCCATAAATTCGAAGCGGCATCTACTATAATTTGAAATAAGAATGCGTCACGGCGTCTAATTGAACTGTAAATAAATAACAAATTAAAAGCACCTACAAACGAAAGTAATATTCCGCTGGGCGACTTCATTAGAAAAGTTTGTTACCCTCAAAGCCTAGTCCCCACCGGTATTAATAAAGTTTTGTTACCAAGTCGTCCGTTGGAAAAGAAACGTGTTAATTATCTGTTCCGAGTGCGGGCCTGGCCATCTGTCACGTGGTGGCAACCCTACGGGACTAGAGGTGTGACATGTTATTGGAAGTTCCAATCTGTGATCTTGTAATTATTGTGTTAACCGTAATTTGTTTCTATATTTAGTTACAGCGACCGTAATTGGTGATGATGTTAGTTGTCACGTTAACAGGACTAATAATAATCGTTTACCTTGTACTTATTGTGGTATAGGATTACAATAAGCTATGGTTATAAAAATTGTAAGCTGATATCTACACGAGTGATTTATTTTTATAACTGTCCCTAAGAGCTTCGAATAAATATGTATTTTACTTTTACACATACAGGGTTGTGGAAAATTCCATTTTATTCTGAAATCACAAACCACAGCCGAAGTTTGTATACAAAAAGCTTGTATAATAGCTTTCTACACACTTGGGGAAAATTAAAGTTTGTATCCCGAGTCACGTGGCCCCGTAGGCTTTAACACACACGGCGCGCAAGAATCACGTGTGAGTAAGGTAATCGGCAACTTAAGTTTTGTTCTTTGTATTATTTTGATTATTTATTCTGTTGATCATTTCAGGTTTTATCCAGCTTCTCAAGACACGAGCAACCAAACGTGGTAACAACGTCTGCATAGATCCTTAGCACCTACGTACCTACATATTATTGCCGATTTATCTAAATGAACCAGTCTTTGATGAAAAATTAAAAAAATGAAAATTTATTTATTTGTTTTACAAGTAAACTTAACAACTAGTGATTGAGCAAAAAAGCCTGTGTTAGGAGACTCCGCTCTTCCAAAACTTAAAATATTGATATAAAATTACTTGTTTTAAGTGTTATAAAAACAAGCGATTTAAAATAAAAAGAGAAAATTAAAACTAGACAAGAAGCATGCAGATGTGTGCGTGAGAGTAGGAGTGTGTGAATGTGAATATGAGGGTGTGTGAATGTGACTATGACTATGAAGGTGTGTGAATGTGAAAATGGAGGTGTGTGAGTGTGAATACTGAGGTGTGTTACTGTGAGTATAAAGGTTTGATCTTAACCATCATCATCATCAAAAGCCTGACCTCACCCACAGCTGTTTAAAGGCCTCTCTTTTGTTGTGTCTAACCTGGTGTCAGAGTTTTTATGCCGCCCATGGGCCTCTGACATAGCTTTACATGCCGTCGAGAAATATATCTCAGGTATGTTGGTTTCCTCACAATGTTTTCCTACACTGAAGCTAGTGATTTTACAATACGCAAATGAATTCGAAAAATCAGAGATGTAAGAAGTGTAAGACTTGGGAGCCCGTCGGCATCACTGTTTGTGCTAATCTCTGTGGTCTTCTGACAGCTTTATTTTAAACGTCAGATTATCGTCATTTATTTTTAACCTAAATTAAACACATATTAAATTAACCGTTCCTTACGAAACGTACTATGCCGTTGAAAATTTAAGTAAGAGAGGGTGTTAAATGACAACAGAACGGCATACGCAGGTGATAAATTTCATTGTTAATGCCTCCGAGCCAAAAATGAAGCAATTTGTTTTCGAAATAAGAGGAGATGAAAAACATTATTTAGCTGAAAGTTTATTAAGTTAGCAAGGCAAGTCACCACCACCAGGTATATAGCAGCGCGTACTTTCCGGCTTTTGGATGTGGGGCAGTGTCAACCTTACTTTTAAAGGGATAACACACATCTATAGTAAGAACAGGTTTCGTATTTCGATATTCGTTTTGAATCAACACGTGTTCTAAATAAAATAAATACTTACAACGAAATCTATCTAAAAGCTTACCTAATAAACTTTTATTTATAACATTTTTTACATTTGTTTTCCACACGATTTTGTTCCGTCGAAATAGCTGTCAAACATTTATTCTGGATTTTCTGAATTTATCTGGGAAAAAACGACAACCAAACACTAAAAAAACAGCAATATATATAGTCTAAGATCCCGCTATACAACGACCTTCACCGAGATGCTTATTTAATGAGACGTATTTTTTATGTTATTAAATATGCCAATAAATATATCCTATATGGGTTGCCTAACAAATTTCAGTCCAGAGTATTTTTAATTAATAATTTAAAAACATTTTTTTTTTAAACATTGCACCGGTGTGATTATTAAATAAATTTGATACCAATCGAAAGTTTGAAGCCCATAGAATATCGTCGTTGATACTGCAATACCGCGTAACTAACAGTGGATAATACCGCGGAAGTACAAAAGTATCAAATTTTAGATTTCGCGGCAGTGAGCTAACGATGCCGATTAGTTTCGGACCACATTCACAGATCGGCGTATCGCTCATTCAATATGCGACCAATCACAACTGGTTAAAACCGCGTGAACGAACCTGTCAAAATAATATTTGACCAATACCGCGTATTCTCGCGATCATAACAAGAAGACGTGTTATTTTTGTGTGGTGTTCCGGAAAATAAAAGTTTTTTTTATAGTAAAACGAAGCAGATCGGTAAGTTTTTTATATTGTTTTTATGCTTGTTTCTCAATTAATTTGGTCATTTATTAGAATCTGTAATTTCCCTTATTTTTTAAGTAAATTTTGCACTAATTGTTGTGATGGTAGTTCCGCGGTTTTGAAATTTTATCTTTTACTTAATGTGTTGGCTAGTTACGCGTATTTGTTGATTTTGTTTGAACAAAAATATCGTATCAGTGTTTTAAGAAAATACTTTAACTCAAGTAGGTACTTTTAATTCTAGCGCAGACGCAGAATAGCGCCTGGTATTTAAATATAATTACTATTTGTGGGTAGCTTTCGAGTGTTTCTCATTATCTATTACTTTTCTTTTAGACGATCATGGAAGAGGAGTCAGGTGTTTATGAGGGTATAGTATGGAGAAACGCCGATGTCAGTAGTAATGTTGTTACATTACAAGAGCTTCAAAATCGACGCCAGGTACCTACTTTTAAATAAAAGGTAAGTAGCAAATTTTGGATGAAAAGCGTGCAGGTAACCCACTTATATTTCAAAAACCTGTCGAACACATTCCATGTACAGCTACGAATATCGAAAACTCTATTGCTGAATGTGATACTCTGACCACAATTTTAGAACCTGTCGCTAGCTCATCAGGTCTTCCGGAAGTTGTAAATGAGTCACTGTTAGATTTTTCGTCAGATGACTCTGTTGTTGACCCTTGATTATGTTCCACTATCTCAAATCATGAATGTACAATCGATCGAGTCATCAGATCATATTGAATGGTTTCCTGAAAGAGATACTGAGGCAGAAGTTGGGAGACAGTCAAGATCTTTTGACGAGACTGTAGGTATAAGCTAGTAACTACCAATGTTAAAATGATGAGACTGTGATTACTTAAGTAAATACAATTTCTTTATAATAATATTAATAATGTTTTATTCTCCCTTCAATTCCGCGTAAATGCCAAAAAGCTCAAATAACAAATGCAATAAAAAATGAAAAACAGCGTAAGTGTATTTTCTAGCTAAATATTGACTGGGTTAAGTTAAATAATAATAAATAAGGTAACTTATACACATTTCTAAATAGCTGAAAGTTCAGACACGTTTTTGATAAGTACAGCAAAAGTTATTTAGTTTTTTCGCTCTCCTGTAAAGTTTGCCATATCGAAGTTACGCGGTATTGTCTGTTGTTAGTTACGCGGTATTGCAGTATCAGCGACGATATGCAAACGTTAGGTTGCCTATTTTTTTCCGGTCACAACCACGGGTTGCCAGGTGTAAACAGGTAAATCTATAGGTACTAGCATTTTGCAACGGTCTGATTATTGAATCAAACTTAGATAAAATGAAAGATTATTTCATAAGGAACACGGTGGTATAGGGTTGCCTGCGAAAAATCAGTCCCGAATTAGGGTTGTCGAATTTTAAATAATAAAATATCGCTGCGAGTGAATGTGTGTGAGAGAGAGGTCCCAGACCAACCATCCCACGCGGTAGAAAAGGACGCAGCGTAGCAGCTGTTTAAAGTCCGCCCATTTAAAGAAGGAGAGTGCGCATGCTATTTGTGCTTGGAAATGAAAAGGATAGCGATAGACTTGAATATGCTGTGCATTATTTTGGAGTCATAGATATAGTATTATATAGATGGCGAGAAAGCGTGTCGCTGAAAGGGACAAAAAAAAAGTACTAGTACTAGTAGGAAAAATGTACCCCATAATTAGTGATAAAATTAGAAATAGGTACCTACACAAAGCCTGAAGTTTAGACCGATGAAATCTGTGTCATCGAAAGCGACAGAAAGAAAACCGGGGAAGGGCGAGTCGGAGTCGCACACCGAGGGTTCCGTATAAACTTACCAATGAAAACAGTTCCCGCAAAAAAATTTTTGTGGAACTACAAATTTTCAGTTTTCGGATTTCAGAAATAAAAAACCGATGTGACTTTAATTGATTAAAAAATAAAAAATTAAATAACTATTTCTGTATATTAATAATTAACTACTCCAAAATAATGCACAGCATATACGAAAACTCAGACATATACATACCCACACAAAACTCAAAACAGTAATCAATCGATGACACCTTCATTATATCCCATCATCCAAGCTCATTTTACATTTCATTCCAAGCTAAAAGACAACGATAAATAACAAAACTTAAACCTGTCTGTACAAATGGTCCACGGGTTCAGTTGACTGTGCAAAATCAATTCGTTTGACGTCTGTTGTAATAGAAACAACAGGAGTGTAATTTCCCGTTGTTTGCGATGCCACACCGGTCGGTATTTGTCTCAGGAACGATACTACGCTACCTGTCCTGTAGCTTGTCATAGGAAATATTGAAACGACTAATATAGTTTCTGCTCTTTAAGAGGCCGGCGGAGCATGCGTATTTCATACAAACGTAATACCAAAATAATTTGTAAATCAAACATATTCTTAAGGTAGAGTGTATTTATTGTGATTGGATTACAGAATATATAAAGGGTGTAAAACACCTCTTCACGAAGCCGAAAGGCACTTGTTCTCCACATCACTGCGATAATTTTTTTGTTCTACACCATACCTGGGAACCTTCTAGTTACGGAGATATAGGGGGTCAAAGTTACAACTTTTTGACAAGTTTTTTTAAAAACAAGTTATTTTTGTCAGATTTTGACTCTTAACACCTCCACGGCCCCCGTACTATTAAATCCATCTATCAGCACATTGTTTAAAGTGCGTTACATTGAGTTCTACCACAAAACATGATTTATAACCTCAAAAAAAAAAGCTGTTTCCCAGCAAAAAAAAATGCGTAAAGTTACTTAGTTTGATGTACAGAATGCTTGGTTAACGACTTTGCGATGAGGTGGTTTACACCCTGTATAGGTTCCCAAACACATATCTTGAATGGACACTGATTTAAACAAGAGTTCGGTTGTTTTTAATGTGACAGGGAAAATGGCAACATCCCGTCTGGTAACTTTCACGAAAAACAAATGAGAGAAGTGCCCATTCGTAACTATTTTAATCTTCATCATTGAGTCCCGTTTCGTCAACCATAAATTTCAACGGTTTTTGTTCGGTACAGTCAGCTCCCAAGTTTAGAAGGAATAGTACATTGTTACCATAGGGGTGAAAGTAAACACTGTGCTTTTCATTACGAATACAAGGAAAAAAAAACACGAAACAACTCGAAATCTTGAAAAAAAATGAAGATCGGATTGCCGCTTTCCCGCCTATTTGGTTTTTTTTTCTGTGGCCGGCTATTCAGCCTTTATTTTTCACTTTTCGTCACTGAAAAAATAGTAAATGTTTTGCCCAATCTCTATTATATTATTTTAAAGAAATCCATCTATATTATTTTAAATAAATATTTGTAACCTAACTAACTTTATAACTAAGGTATTTAAAAAGAATATATTCTTTAATTAATAGAGAAGTTTATGTTATTTCAATTTTACATCGCGCTGTAACTTAAAGGCTATATAGAAGTCGAAACATGGTTCAATAGAAATGTGAAAATAGAACTAGCTTTTTTTAATAATTTGACCGCGGTCAGTTGAGAGCGATTCTCATTAAAGCTGAAAAGCTGACGCTGAAGCTGAAGCTGACTTTCAACCGGCTCCTCAGGCAACTTTAAACCTACTTTCCGAGTATGAGTACTGAAAACTAGTTTAACTTTGTAGCTGCTTAGTTTTCTAACATACTGCCATTAATCATTCATAATAAAGAATAATTAATAATAATAAATAATTATCGATGGACATTAACACACAGCGCCATAAACATCCATGACTCGGAAACAAATATCCATGCTCATCACACGAACATTTGCTCTTACCGGGATTCGAACCCAGGACCCTAAGAACGTAAGGCATCCTCACTGCCACTACGCCATTCGGGTCGTCCAAAATGTAAGTAATGTAATAAAACTAGATCAACTTAAAAACGAATACAAACAACGCAAAAACAGAACACTATACTACCAACATAACACAAGAATTAGCCAGTTCTACCTGTAATTTTTTGTACCAACCTTCCAGAAAAGAAATTGTAGTAATTTAGTTAAGCGTAATGGTGGCTCAGGTGAGCTGAACATTCGGCCCAGCCGGTGCACTGATGACTGTAATCAAAGAAAACACGCTAATTAAGTTTCCTACCTCCGAAATATTTCTTATGGCACCCTTGCGCAATACCTTTGCCTTTTTACGAGAAAAACTGAATTAGTAAAGTCGATGAGTGTGATTTACTGTAGGTTTTGATTTATTTTAGTTATTCACTAAAAGATTTTATGAAATTGACATGAGTAATCTATTTTAGTAGCAGAGTCTGTTAGCGAATATTATTTCAGTTTCAAATTGAAAATTCATACAATGTTAAAATATCATTCGAAGTAGCAATTCTTTTTTATGCCGATTTCAAGCAGCAAGATTTATTGCAAGACTATTCAATCTTCACATTGATGATGGCCGTTGCCCAAGCGACCTCTGAAAAAACGTAATTCTGATAGTACTGGTTTTCTAAAATATGTGCGAGACGGAATAAACATAAAACGTTGGCATAAACCTAAAGCCTTAAGGGGCCAGAAGAGCATGGGTAATTCATACAAACGTAGGTAATAACAAAATAATTTGTAAATCAAACATATTCGTTACGGTAGTGTGTATTTATTTCGATTGGATAACAGAATATCTAGGTTCCCAAATCTATATTTTGAAGTGACGATATAAAAACGAGTATGAGGAATTTAAAACTTCTATAGAAAACTTATTTTGCTCATAACTCTTGTTTAAATCAGTGTCCAATTAAAAAGTTTTCTATATATAATCCAATCGAAATAATTACACACTTACGAATATGTTTATATTATAATCGGAAACATTTAAATGTTACCTAAAAACTATTTTTCAAACACCCACCTAAACTTTTAGCTACTGTTAAAATAGAAAATATTCCAGAACATTTGGGTTTAAAACGTTATGCACCAATATATTGAGATGCGGGCGGCGGCTCTCCGGGTCGACGGCGGTGTTTGCTCTCAAATCAGTCGTTTAAACAAAACTGTTTCTTTTTTTTCTCTCGCCTCTGCCGATTCAATTCCCGTAGCACCTGAAAGGACGGTCTGTACGTTTACATTACATTACAGTGATTTTAAATAATTGCCTTAAAATAGATTTCGTATTCAGGTAGACTCTTCTGAATAAGATAGATAGGTATCAGTGGAAATCTACTGCTGGGATCCGTTTATTTAGAATGGCTCACTACTTTTTTGCGGTAGTTGTCTCACTCCTGGTCAAAAACCTCCCAATTCCTTTCACTTCTTGTCAATGTTGTGTCCCTTCTGGTTAATGAATAATGAATATTAATAGCAGTAAACACATGCATACTAAATTGTCAAAGAAAGACGGAAAAAATAGTCTTGTTTAGGGAAAACAAGACTGTTTTTTCCGTCTTTCTTTTCCACAAGCCACACATCTGCTTACTCCTGCGCAGAATCTTACTATGTCAATAAGATAAGAGGGGTTTCCCATTTAAAGCGAAGACCAATGTAAGAAGTTAGGAAAGGTAAATCTAAAAACAACAAATGGAAAAAGTGGAGAAAGAAAAATAAAAACATTTTCGTACAAGAAAAAATACGGCGTAAACATAAAATAATCCTCAAATACCGGAATAATCACGCAAAAACCTCACCATATATTTTATCCACGTTTACAAGCAAAGAAATTCTCTCGCGCCTCTTATTCGCATTTTTTCGTAAAAGTAATCGTGTCAATCCGTTGTAATCCGTGAAAGATGGCTCGAGATTATTAAGGCTTCATTTGCAAACTCTCGTACGCAAGATTAAGTTGTACGAAATCTTCGCACTTAATACTCGTTCATGTTGGCATGACATGGATTTTATCGATAATAATATTACATGTCTAGATTTTAAATATGTTGACGTAAGAACAATGTTCTTACCGGCTTACCGGATTTATGTAAGCCGGGCCCTAAAAGAAGAGGAATCATGGAGCAACTTGAGATCGATCTAGTACACTCTTAAATACAATTTACTGTTACACGTAATTTCGAGTAGTATTGGTTACTAATTTGAAGATACTTACGAGTATTATTGATCACAAACTATCTGAACAATAAACAAAACTCTTGAGTACACAAAACCCAAAACAATAGAACCATTTTAACCCAGATAGACACATTTCTTACAATAATATTACAGCCATAAACAAAGAGGTAACACGAAAAGACCTCCATATTAGAAAACGAACACAGAAAATAATTCCGGCACTACATAAATTAGAGCATATCTACACGATAAGCATGTATGGGTGTGTAGCGTGCACATGATTGCATGTTGACGTGGCTTCGAAAGAGCTTGCTATCAAAGCGCAGCTACGAGCGAACGGGTTTAAAAACCGGGTCCCTTTACCATGTCCACGGAAATAGGCAGGCGCAGATACACTTTGCTATGAATTCTCTTTGTAAAAATAAATGAAATACAGGATTTAGATACAGTTCGAACTAGGATACGGAACCCGTTGGAGTAGATACTATGCATTGACGATAGTGAAGCGACATAAAGATACAGACAACGATAAAAAAAACAATAGCTATTAAATGTAAGAATACATACAATTAAAAGAAAGTTATAACATATCACACCAAAAACTGAATCAGGTGTGCGAAAAGTTACTTTCATCATTGCTGCAGATGGACCGACAGGCAGTATTTTATAGTGAAGTAGATGTCGCTATACTTCCCTTAGATATTACTCTTTAGTCGCCTTCTATGGCCCCCATGGGAAATTATACGCTAGTTTGTTCGTAACGAAGTGTACGCCAAGACAAATTAATGCCTATCCGATTTTGAAAAAAAAAAAGTGGCAACACTGCCCGAGTGACATGTAAAATTTTTGTTCCGTATTTTAAAATTAAATTTAATTAGTAAATAGGTTTAATTAATATGTGAAACGCATCTTAAATGCGTAAATACTCAGGAAAACTGTTATCCTGATAATTAATGAAGTTTTCGGTAGTACAAGGATACCGGTAACCTAAAAACAACAGCTGACGTTTCAACCACGGACGTGTACGGATAATTCAGGGGAAGTATTGTTTACTTTTATTTGAAAACAGCACACAAACGTCACTTTAACTGTATATAACATTCATGCCAATTTTTAGTATTAATTTTTGCTGATTTATTACCCTGTACTGGTTCTAAATCTCTTTGTTGACAACCGGTCATTTAGCAACAAAACATAGTAGTTTCGTGTCTGTTCTTATTTTCAAATCGATATAATCAATATAAGTTCATAGATAGATCGTGTAGCATCATTATTGTGGATTATTGTATTGAATTATTAACATAATAAGATCAATTTAAACTTTTATTTATTTTATGCAACATACCCACCTAAGAAAAGTAAATCCCTAAGATAGTAAAACCATTGAAATCTACATAGATTCAATTACATACTTTGAATTAGATTACTTTTAAAGTTAATAGAAACCTACCTCATTTAATTTCATAACTGCAATCTTCTCCCTGCTTGTTTTTGTCTTTATTTTATTTTATTTTTTTCCCTTTCACCGCTAACTTCTTTTATTGGTCTATTCTATAGGTTCTCACCGTTTCTTTACTTCTAATTTTCAGTAACCAATCCTGAAACCATGCCTGTGATGACCCGCAAGGCTACTGCCCTGGATATGGAGCTAAAATTGAGAACGGCCCTCCAAGAACTCAAAGAATCCAACCTCCAAGTCCAACAGCTGTTACAGGAGAGAGAAGAGAGTGAGGTGGAAGTCGATAAAGTTAATAGCAAAATTTCAAGCTTAAAACGGGAGCTAGTAGACCTACATCACCAATACTTGGACGTTGTTGATGAACGGGATCAACTGAAGGCGGTCACGGATGGTTTCACAAATTGTAGTAACTTGTATGAGGAGGCTTTGTTTAAAATTAGGGACCTGGAAGATGACTTAATTCATGCTAATGATTGTATTTTAAAGTTACAGAAAGAAAGAGAAAGTACTCAGGTTAAAGAAACAAACCTCTTATATAATGAATTATTAAATAGTAATTGTAACCCCCCTTCCTTAATAACTATTGACCTGACTGAAGATTCCTTACTCAAGCAGAATTTTATAGTTAGCAATAGGAAGATTAAAAAATATGCAAAATTAAACAGAATTATTAAAAAATGCAATCAATTTAGGAAACAACATAAACGCTTTTCCAAATATATTCCACTGAGGAAAGAGCGTGTTGATTTAGTTAATAAATTAAATAATTACCAAATAAAATTAGAGGACAGTATAAAAATTTATGAAATTGATACTCAGCAGTTGCAGTCTGAAATTCAGGTACTTCAGGATTCACTAAGTTCCCTTTCTAGTAGGTATAAGATTTCTCAAAACCAAATTAGGGAACATATTTATGCAGCAAATGAGTTGGTAATGGGTCAATGTAGTTGCCAGACAGTTACTAACCATGATATTATCCAGCCTCAGGTAATGGAGGACCCATACCAGGTTGAGAATTTGACTCGGGACTGCACTCTAAATCAACAAACAAATATAACACAAGATGATTTACACGTGTTTCAGCCTGAGTTATATGATAGTTTGCCTGAGTTTGGTAATTTTGTCTCATCAAATAGTAATGTTTGTGATCATTCAGTTATGTTCTCTGATAGTATGGGTAGGGGGCTAGGTAAATTAATTAGTAATAACCTGAGTTATTGTACCCAAAACAATTGTATGCCAGGGTCAACCTACAAACAGATTATGGCATCTGTAACAAAAAGTGTTTGTGATCCTAGTACCACCATTACTATATGTGTTGGTAATAGTTCAAGGGTTAAAAAGGAAGACATCACTAACTATGTTTCAGAGTTGTTAAAGTTAGATTGTAAAAAAGTCATTTTGTGTGCTTTTCCATATTTTGAAAATTTTGGAAACAGAAAAAACAATTATATTCACATGCTAAATAAACACATGCATTTTTTAGTAGGTCACTATAGTGACAAATTTATATTTCTTGATATTAACACTTTTATTGATAAACTTAGATCAACGCGGGGTAAAGTGTATCTACCTATTAGTTGTAGACACAAAATAGCTCGGCTATTAGCTTTTAATATTCACACAGACATAAGTAGTATGTCTAAGTTTTGTTCTATTATTGATACTGCGACTATTAGTACTATTACTAATGAACAGGTGGTGACCTTAAATAAATATAGCATTAGTGCTATTGATGTTTACAAACTTTGTACGGAGGAGAATCCATATGTCACCGTGGAAACTTCTCAATTAGCTCTTAGTTATGATAGGATCATGTTGTCTGGCGATGGATCGGGAGTCTCGGGGCTCTCTCCAGATCTTAATATTAATTTAAACTAGGAAGTGAGACAACAGAAGGTACCATTAACAATATTGTTAATCCTACCAACAGCAAGGTATCTTCTTGCACTCCATTAGGTCGTAAGAAAGGGCCTCAGCAGAACTCTTTAAAATTATTCCACCAAAATATCCAAGGCATTTCTTCCAAATTATTAGAAATTGAATTGTATTTAGAGAAAAGTATGTTTGACATTGTTTGCTTTACTGAACATTGGTTAAAAGATTACCAAATGCTTATTAATTATGAGAATTATATGGTGGGTAGCTGCTTTAACCGTAAATCTATGCTGCGTGGAGGTTCCCTAATATTACTGAAAAATGGTGTTAAATATAAGCAACGTGCTGACATAGTAGGTCTTTCGGTTGAACATTGCGTCGAACTGTCTTGTGTTGAGCTAGATAAGCATGTTATTGTGTGTGTGTACAGACCCCCAAACTATCAAAACTTTTCCTTATTTGAATCAATAATGGAAGATGTCCTGGCAAAACTTACAACCAGTAATAAATCTACAATTATTTGTGGTGACTTCAACATCAATATTTTAGAAGATAATTCAAATAGCAGTCGGTTATTAAATCTTTTTAAGTCTTTTGACTTGACTAACGTTTTTATAGAACCCACTCGAGTCACGCCTTCTTCTGCTACTTGTATAGATAATGTTTTCTGCGATTGTGAATACTTAGATAGAGCCGTAGTAAATAGTCTGCCGTCTGACCATAGCGGACAAACTGTAACTTTCAGGTGTAATACACCATTGCAAAAAGTTGATATTAAATTTAGACCTATAACTTCTAGTAAATTAAATAGGTACAATATTTCCCTACAAAACAAGTTAAGTGTTATGAGCCATGACGATATTAATATAAATCAATTCTATGATCATTTCTTTTCAATTGTTCACACTGAATTCAATAAAAATTTTGAAAAGAAGACTAAAAGCATTTGCCCTAAATTTATATTTAGTGATTGGGCAACTAGAGGTATCAGAAAAAGTAGGGAAACACTATTTGAGCTTTATGGCCTTAAGCCTTATGTAAACACTGAAACTTTTAACAACTATGTTGCTCAGTATTCAAAAATTTTTAGAAATTCATGCAAGGTTGCCAAAGCCCTGCACATCAGCAACAAGATTAAAACAGCAGAAAATAAAATTAAGACAGTTTGGAAAGTCATAAATAGCGAGACTAACAGGAAGAAAGTACGTAATACTAGCTATACATTAGATACAGTATGTGGTCCTAAAAGCTCCAATCAGGAAGTAGCTCAGGAATTTGTAAATTTCTTCACCAATATACCGTTAAAAACTACGGAGGCTCTAAATTCCTCTTCTGAAGTCTCAATTGGTTTATTAAAAGCGAATGTATCTGGATGCCAGGCTGAATTTAAATTTAAACATATAAACCCGATGACGGTTATTAAAGCTTTCCGGCAAATAAAAATCAAACTGACCGAAGATCTATGGGGAATGTCTATCAAAGTTTGTACTTCCATACTTGAGACGATAGCTCCATACTTAGCTTTAATTTTTAATTTGTGCGTAGACCAAGGAGTTTTCCCTGATTTAATGAAATATAGTAAAGTCATACCGCTTTTCAAATCCGGGGATAGTAAAGATACTAATAATTATAGACCTGTATCCGTGTTGCCAGTTTTTAGTAAAGTGTTCGAAAAGATAATGCTTAATCAAATGCTCAATCATTTCAACACCAACAGAATCTTACACGATCAACAGTATGGCTTCACCAAGGGACGTTGTACAACTGACGCCGGTGTAACCTTATTAAAGCACATATTCATGGCGTGGGAAGAGTCCCAAGACGCAGTAGGAATATTTTGTGACCTCTCCAAAGCATTTGATTGTGTAAATCACGACACATTGCTTTTGAAACTTGAGCATTACGGACTAGGTAAACTTGCACTTAGTTTGGTTAAATCTTATTTAAGTGATAGACTGCAATACGTTCAAATAAATGGTGTTAATTCACAGGGCTTGAAAGTAAAAATGGGGGTTCCGCAAGGCTCAATATTGGGTCCTTTCCTCTTTTTAGTATATATAAATGATCTACCCTATTTACTGAAAAACCAACCTCAAAATATGGTATTGTTTGCCGATGACACTTCCTTAATTTTTAAGATAAATAGACGAGCCCAAAATCTAAATGACGTGAATAATGCCTTACTTGAAGTCCATAATTGGTTCACAGCAAACAACTTGGTATTAAATGAAAAAAAAACGAAATGCATAAGATTTGCTTTACCGAATGTTAAAAGTAGTGATTGTGAGATAATATTGAATAAAGAAAAACTCGAATTCGTAGATAAAACGGTTTTCCTGGGGCTTACGCTTGATTCAAGGCTTCAATGGGGTTCTCATTTAACATCTCTTGCGGGGCGCTTAAGTTCAGCAGCTTATGCCATTAGAAAAATCCGTCAATTCACTGATGTAGATACCGCTAGGCTAGTCTATTTTAGTTACTTCCACAGCATAATGTCTTACGGCATTTTGCTGTGGGGACGGGCTGCTGATATTGAGTCTATATTTATTCTGCAAAAAAGAGCCATCAGAGCCATATACAATCTTCGTAGGCGCGATTCTTTAAGGGAACTGTTTAAGGAAATTAACATCATGACTGTATATTGTCAATACATCTACGAAAACATAATGTATGTCAGAAAAAATCTGCATCTTTTTGGTAAAAGAGGTGACAGACACAATTACAGTACTAGAAATAGAGACCAATTAGTTCAGCCTGGCTTCAGACTCGCTAAAGTAGACTCGTCTTTCATGGGGTACTGTTTGAAATGCTATAATAAAATTCCACAAAGCATTCTTGAACTAAATGAAACCAAATTTAAAACTTGCATTAAACGCACACTGTGTAAGCAAGCATATTACAAATTGGACGATTATATCGCTGATAAAAATGCTTGGCTCAATGCCGGTCCTGCTCCACAAGGACAGGGGCGCAAAAATGGATAGCATTAAATGGTATTGTTGGAGCTGCTGAAGATTGTACAACTATATTTGCATTGTATAAATTCAATATCTTTAGTATTATATAACCTCATATCCCATATTGTGTGAGTGCCATGTACTAGAATGCTATCATTCGCTGGAAACCTACGTTTTTATTTTTATTTTTTGACTTGGATGTGCCCTGGCGGTTAAGAGTATGTCATGCTCACTCAAATGTCCCGCTGATGGTGGCGCGTGTGTCGGGTCATTTAGTTCCCTTCAAAATGGTTGAGTTGAATGGTGCTGATACATGCGTCATGTTCGTGAACGGGCGCTGTCGGTTGGGACTGGTCAGCTCTTGGTTGCCTCGGCTTTTGTTTTTATTTTTTAATTAATTATTTTACTTTTGAATTGTTTTTGTTAGTTTTAACTATGGACACTTTTATCGTGCACATCTTGCTACATTGTTCTCACATAATGCACCATCTCAACAGGAATGATGTAACCAAGATTTTGTAACAACATTATGATTTAAAAGAGTGTCCATGGAGTTTCTTGCCCGTTCTTCTCCATAGAGATCTACGCTAGGGAATGGGCAACTACAGTACTTTCACAGTTTTTATGTCTTGTGACTGGGACTGTAGCTACATTTAATTATCATCTTTGTTTCGACAATTCAAAAGCGCCTGTAACTGGCCTACTTGAAATAAATGCTTTGATTTTGATTTTGATTTTGAAAATAAATCTAAACTTAACGTAGTGTCCTAATTTTGCCATTATCAAAAGCATTCGAGAGACCCTGACACTCTTTAGATTTTACGGCAACAATAAATACGGTAAATGAACCAACATTGTGGAAAATAAAACGCTTTGAAAGCAACCCCACACTAGCGAAAACTGCCAAATGAAAAAAATCCTATCAATCGCGGAACTAATTTGGTCTTGATAATCGTGATAAAGCAACAAAATAGCAATTTGCCCCACCATAAAAATAATTGAGTTCAAACTGCGTTCAGGCAATAAAAAGCGTAAAAGCAGGCCCAATAACCTTTAGCAGGGGAATCGTGGGAAAACAGGCAGCTGGCAAATAGTGAGGAATAGAGAGGAGGGCTATTAGGTGCTCACACCACGTGAGGCAATGTAACGACCTGCGCCGTTTCGGATGCTCCATTACTAGGATTTAAAAAAGAATGATTGCCAGAGTCTCGTTTCTCTTTTCATGGGAATAATGAAATTCTTTTTGTCGTTAAGGTGGATTGAGAAAATTGAAAATGTTGTTTGTTGAAGCCGAGTTCAACCGCTTTTTGAAAGTATTTGACTGTGAGCAAGCTTTAAGGAGCAGTAAAAGTGGTGAAAACATTACATTCAGATATCTTGTAAATGTGATCTGGTGTGTGTGGCTCATCAGTCAGAATCGTCACACAGTGGGTGCCTGTAGACGGTCATCGCCACTGAAGCAGACCTGACTACTTAGCCAGAGAACACAACCTGTTTTTATTTTGCTTTATTGGGACATTTAACAGTTACACGATACAGTTATTATTTTTTTAGCAAATTTCTGATTTTTACATCCAGGATCAAATTAATTCGATCGACATACACGAGTGGATTGTTATTGGCTAAAATTTTGTGTCCAGGTCCTTCCTCGTCCAGCGCTTGCGTCAGAATAACATAAACTAAGGAGCGAGCTGAATTGATGCAGAATTCAGAGTACTTTAATTTTATTCATTGTAACGTTGTCTTATTATACTGACAAACGAAAACGAATGAAACGTATTCATTGAAAGATCAAAGTTTTATGTTAATATTAATTTATTTGATAAAATTGAGTTTATTTGGAATATAATGGCCGCTGAATCAAGACATTTATGCCTTAAATTAGGCTTTCTTAACGATTTGTTTTGTGAAAACTCAAGTAATTTATCGAAATTATAGAACTCTAACATACAAGTAAACATTACATACATTCTAACTTATCTTTTAGTAATTTTAGCATTTATAGGAATTGAATGTAACTATGTGAATTTGAGCGTCAAACTTCCATCGACGACGATTTTTCTTGCAAGTTGAATCCGTAACATATTTATACTAAATTACACGAAAAGAAATATGAATATGTGTAACTCCAACTTTCAAGAAAGAGAATAGCACTATCGATATTCATTAAGCAAATGATTAAAATATTTTACTGCTGCTGAAAATTACAGCGTCAAAAATCATGAATTTGTGTAAAAAAGTGTAATAGGATTCTTAAAACTAAACGTAAAAAACGTATATCCGACAATATCCGCGAAACAATGATAGAAAATAGTTAAATGCGTGCATTAGTGCTTCGAAAAATTAAGTAAGAACTCATATGTAATTTAAGAATAAAAGGTATCAGATAGCTACTCAAATGCTAGCATCAAATGTTGAATACAATCACTGCATCAGCTTAGACAAATCAAAGATTACGTCCATCAAATTCAAGTGCGTCTGACATTCAACACAATAACTTAAACTATTTAAGCAAACAAAGACGTTTCTCAGGTAACTTGACAGCTCTCATTACTACTGTATACATACGTTTAATATCTGAGATGCGCATTTCAATCAACGTAATTGAATAGTCACATATTTGCGTATTCATTTAAATTAAACGAGCTTTGAGGATCGATGGGTTCACGATCTTCGCACGGTGGCTGGTAATTGGGACTTAACAGCCTTTTGTTTTCCCAAAGCTGGGACACAGGCGACAAGGAGCACGTGACTAAATAATAACAGCCGCTCAGGTCGATCCTTAGATTATGCCGCGCTTGCCTAGATTTCTCTGTGGATAGCAGCTGACCTCCCATTACATGCCGAGTTTTCTCCGTGCCTCCGCACGTTAAGCAGGTGGTCCCGGCTGTTATTTGTAGATCTTTGAAAGTCGTTACAGGTAGTGAGTGGCCTAAAAAGTCTGACAACCAGTCTTACCAAGGGGTGTCGTATTACCCAATACTAACTGAGTTGTGGTAACTGGGTTATGGAGGTCAGATAGGCAGCAAATACTGGTATTCAGCTGCATCCGGGCAGGCAGACTGGGCAGATTATGAGCTGGGACCATAAAAATATATCCGGGCAGGCAGACTAGGCAGATGATGAGCTGGGACCTTCTTTATTATACCTATGGCTGGGACACAGGCGTACTCTGAGAGAGGGAATGGGCAGTAGCCGACTATTCAGTGGTAGTGAGGCTGCCTTACGTTCGGTCCTAGGTTCGAATCCTGGTAGGAGCAAATGTATGTGTAATGAGCATGGATGTTTGTGTCCGAGTCATGGATGTATATAATACGTTTGTATTTACAAACAAACAAAAAAGTAAATATGTAGTATATCAACTATCTGGTGTCCAAAACACAAGCCTTGCTTAGTGTGGTACTAGATGGCGCTGAGTGTTTATTTATTTATGTCTTATAGTCTTCGAATTTTCAGTTCTAGGACATGCGTTTTTGAGCCTTTGAGAGCACTGGTTATATAAGCAACTGGTTATTAAGTTTCTTAGGTCCATGTTCACCGAGAAGATAACGGTCTGATTATCTAAAAACAGCTGTCAATGTGACATGTGCCTATACAAAAATGTGTTTTAAACAGCTGTTTTTAGATAATCGTCCGTCATGTTTTGGGTGAACGTGGACCTTAGTGTATATGAGAGATCTTTTTCTAACAGTGGATAGCTCAAAGCCGATGAGGGTAGCCATTTTTATTTATTTCATTTTTAGGAAAATTCACAGCTAAACAGATAGTGACTTAAAGTTTTAACAAAATATGGCCAATTACAAGTGTCGTTAACAATATAACATAAAAAAGTAGTTCATAGTTAGTTTGTGTGTCATATTTGAATATAATAAACCTGGGAACCTTCTAGTTACGGAGATATTGGTGATCAAAGTTCCAACTCATTAACATGTTTTTTTAATACTAGTTTTACGGTTTTTACTTTACTTGAAATACCATAATGATCCCCGTACTAATTAATGCATACATCAGCATACTGTTTTCGATGTACTACATTGAGTTTTATCATAACTCTCAAATAAAAAGTTTGTCGTTAACTTTTGCGTAGGGTTACTTACTTTAATGTACAGAATGCTTGGTTGACGGCTTTGTGCAGGGTCTATTTACGATCATCATCTTCCTTCTTCTAGATATTGTAAATAAACAACATTTTAACTTTTAATGGTACCAGTGGCAGACACAGCGGTATAGAGTTTCACTTAAAAGTCTACCCACCCACTCTCATTGGGAAAGAAACTTTAACATACTTACAAGGCTTTGTATTAAAAAACAACCTTTATAAATGATAAAGATGATATAAAGGGACAACTACCTACATATTTACCATCATTATCATTATCTGCCGAGCTTTTTCCCGAGAATGTTGGGGTCAGCTTCCAGTCTAACCGGATGCAGCTGAATACCAGTAATACATGGAGAGGCAGCCTATCTGACCTCCACAACCCAGTTAGTACTGGGTAATTCTATATACTCCTTGGTAACTCTGTTTGTCAGACTTTTTGGGCCACTAACTACCTGTAACGACTGTCAAAAATCAACAAATGACAGCCGGGACAATGACAAAAAGGAAACTCGGTATGTAAGGGAGGTCACCACCGAAGGGCTTAACCTTAGGATCGACCCGAGCGGCTGTTATTATTTAACCACGAGCTCTACTACCACCACATATTTACCGTAAGCCAATTTACCCAAACAGCGATGAGACACCAGAGGAATTTATGAAAATTAATTATTGAATTACCAGCCCTTTGTGGTACACAAGCCAGAAATACTTGCATAAATACAGTAGGTAGGTGTGTGATGCAATATTAAATTTTAACCACATAATAGTAGCTTGAAACACCAACACTGAATTTCCACTGTAGATGTTTTCGTAGATAAGGTCCATATTTTTAAGCGAGCTGACTTTACAAAGCTTATTTGGACTATAAAATCCGAAGTAGAGACAAATGCAGCGTTCCCACTAGAAAATGAAGACTAGTGTTAAGGGCATCTTTACAACACGCTTGGGAGACGGCTAACCATGAGTTATGACGGCCTTTTCTCCACCCTTATGAGGAAATACGACAGTTTCAGCGCCGAGACGGCGAGGGTCGACTGTATGATTGCCTAAAGTTAAGCTAGGTGACCGTAGTCTATAAACATGCCTATTTTTGCGTTCCGTGCCGAAATTGGAAAATAATACGCGCGCTATCAATTGTCATTTGTTTCTCCTCTGGGGCAAGTCTTTTCTTTTTCTGAGTAAAAGAAACTATGTTCACGGATACTTTGGCCGCGTGAAAGTGATATAGCAAAGGTTTTGTGAAGTTATTTGGTCAGCCACAGCATCTAAACCTCTCTATCTGTGGCCGTTGGTTTACATAAATATTTTCAGTTTTATTTCCGGCACTAAACAACATTAAATAAAGCACCTCAGTAATTCATTCTCTCTAATAAAACACATTAAAGCTGAGAGAAAGCCAACGACATGAGAAGTAACCCTTCCTAGACACTCATTATGCGTCGTGTGTCGTCCGCTCTTAACAACACTACGCCAACACTCCAGCGTTCAGATTTAAACCATCACGTATAATTTACGAATCAATGGCCGTTGGTTCTCAACCTATTGTCTGCGGACCAGTGGTCCGTTAGACCTAAAACATGAAATGTTTCATTCATACTTTTAATCTATTTAAAAATGGAACAAGGTAAGCTCAAAGCTCACATTGATCCAATTCGACAAGTTTCGCCAGGAAAAGGTTGGACACCACTGGCGTATACCGATTATATTGGCATTGGGCAATACTAGAAACTGTAGAAAGCAATTAGGGCAGCGCGTTGCTTCGGTAGCAATATCAAGGCGTATAGGCCGTCCATGATCTAATATTCATCGTCGACAGACGTGCCTGTCTACATGGCAAAGCATAATACGTAATTAGATACAGCAAATGCTCCCAGGGTCCGTGCCGTCCGCCAGCATGCATTATGCACGAATCTAAATTGAATGTGCAGTTAGTTGCGTGGATTAAAGCCCGACATACGCCGCATGACCATTGCACTTTAGTTAATGCCCTTTTTATAATGTTACGCGTTGTTAAATTGTCATGGCTAACGCTGTTGGATCATGCGTTTAATTAAAACATTTACTTGGAACGGTTTATAGTTGTCATTTGGACCTAAATATGTGAAGGCCTGGGTTGTAAATAGACTAACTACATAGTTTCACACGTAGATGAATAAAGCTATGGTTTAAAGTAGTAAAACAGCTTTACTCTGGCACCAAATGTCGCCAAGAATGCTTGTTAAGGCAGTAATATCCTCAGTGTGTTCTTAGTCTATGAGGGTGGGTAATAATAACGCTGCTAAGCTAAACACAACTCATGACAAATATGTTTATTTTGACCATCCTGATACGTCATTAGAACGTAGAACAAAGGTTCAAACAAAGAGTTAACTCCCTAAACAAGGTAGCCAAACATATTATAAAGCTCGTCCTATACAGACGTTTATTTTGGGATCGACTTAACGAACGTATAAAAATTCAATAACATGTAAATTGGTGTGTCTGTACGGAAACTTTTCAAAGGAAGTTCTTGACAAAAGCAAGTTGATTGAGTAGCTTAGGAGCAAGAAAAGTCAATATAAATGTGTAAAAGTATTGAAACGGCCAATAAGCTGCTTGAATTGAGTTCTTCAGAAAGAAAATCTTTCGTTATTTATTATTTTTGCTTGAAATTGTCACCTTGAATACGTTCGAAGCACGCTTAAATGACACAGTCTTCAGATCTAAAAGGAAAGTACCGAAAATGTTTTGAGACGAAACGTACCTGTTTATACTTTTCAAATTGCACTTATTTATAGAATAATATTTTTATAACAGGCTGCTTTGTTACAAAAATAGACAGACTCCAGAAGCAAAGCACCGTGAACGGGACGACGAAAGCGAGATCGGTCAATAAAATCGTCAAAAGGCATCTTTACCTTGATGACGTAATATTCCGGTTTTTAGTGTTAACTAAAAGGCAAAGGTAATGGATTGATTTGTTACTGAATATCGTAACAAATTATTTTTTCGACACAACATCTATTCTCGTTATTTCTGAGAAGTTCTCCTATTTATCAACCGACTTCCAAAAAGAGGAGGTTATCAATTCGTCTGTATTTTTTTTTTTTTTTTTTTTTTTTTTTTTTTGTGTTTGTTACCTCAGTACTCTCGACTGGGTGAACCGATTTTGATGGTTCTTTTTTTGTTTGAAAGCTGGTGCTTCCCGTTTGGTCCCATTTTAGTTTGCTGAAGACCTGATGCTGATCTTCGGAGATATACAACGGAACTCTTCAAAAATACACAGCAAATCTGCAGTGATTGCTGCCATCGCTTGTAGGTTCATTGTTTATACTGTATTATGACGTAAAATCACGCCTGTATGCTCTGAGGGGGTACGCACATGTGTAAAATACACCTATAAAAAATAAAACCGACTTCAGAGAAAACAAAAAAGTGAAAAATAACTTCAGAAAAAACGCTTCAGAAGTCGGTGACAAAAAAACTAAATCAATCAAAAAAAGGTCACCGACTTCTGAAGCGTTTTTTCTTGAAGTTATTTTTTTTATTATATATTTAGAGATGTATTAGTGTATGTTACTGAGAAATCAACTTTCAAGGGCACAATAAACTAAGCAATTATTCGAAATATTCCAAATACTTAGAAAATCCCCGTTCAGTGGTAAACGTCTTAAGCTATAAAGGTACCGCAAACAAACTACTCAACATGAAAAATGATGTTCAAATGAAGGTATTTGCGACGAAAATATCATTTTGTGAGTTTGATTCCGCTTGCGTATTAGGACCTTGATCGTATCGGAATGATGATGTTTCTATCGATGAAAGAAAATTCCACTGAACTCACACGTGGTACGAAGCGTATACATTTCGATATTTATGTAAAAACGAATCGGAAAATCAGACGTATGAAAAAAATACAAAAAAAAAATAGATTACAAAAGCGATGTTTGCAAACGCGATAGAGACGCGTTTATTTTATTTAGCTAATCTGAATTAAGGTCGTGGCTCACTTCAAATTAGAGCACTTAATCGTGTGACGTATAGCCTATTTAATAATGTCCATATGAAAAAGCTTACGGCGGGTGGTTCACGCGCTTGCCGCTACCATACGACTTGCCTAGCGGGCCACTCGGCGTCCACGCGCAGTCCGAGCGCCGCAAGCTAGTGGACCGAGCGCCGCAAGCGAGTGGACCGCGCGCCGCAAGCGAGTGGACCACGCGCCACCCGCGCGCTGTCTGCGCGCCGCCTCCTAGTTGCCCGCAAAACAACGTACAGTTACATATTTACACGGAACCTAGTTCGATAAGACTCCCAGATTATACAATTATATGGTCGCGTTAATACTTCGTAGTTAACTTTAACCTCATTTTCGTTATCAGCCACCCCGAAAACCATGAAAACGATGACCCATGATGAAAAATAAGATAATTACGCTTTAAATTCTAAGCAGTATGTTCGGTTGACAATCTTTCGAGAGTTTTCTCTTTCATTTTCCGCCATGGGTGTCGTTTATAGGTTGCATGAACTTGTACAGACCGCTACTCACACAGCTAATTGTTGATTTCGTACTTTTGATAATTTAAACGATCACTGTGTTAAATTTCATCCGGCGTACTAAATTATTTCTTTTACAAGTTCATGTGAGCGGCAGACACATAATGCCCCTTCCACCATGCAGCTGATATTTTTAAGCTCAGTATGATGTAAACTATTTATAAATAAGTTTCAGCCTGCATACTATGACTGCTTTTTTTTTCACCACCTCCGTAACCTCCCAATCGCCGCGAAGCCCGCGCGTGGACGCCACGCCGTAGCCTAAATTTAAGACGACGCTGGCCAAGAGCCGTGCTGGTGCGGTGCTGGTCAAGTGTGCCACGACCTTTAGTCGTCCCTTCAGCTTTGATAAAGACACGGTGGAACAAAAAAAAAACTGCGAAGATTATGTACTCGACGATAGTTTAAATACTGACACTTAGTCTTACTCTTTCAAATATAAAAATACTAGATGACCCACGCAACTTCGTCTGCGTCACATAAAAGAGAAAAACGAAAGGAAAAAAAAACTCCGTATTGCAAAACTTTTCATTACTGCTCCGCTCCTAATAACCGCAGCGTGATGCTATATAGCCTAAAGCCTTCCTCGATAAATGGACTATCCAACACAAAAATAATTTTTCACTTCGAGCCGGTAGTTCCTGAGATTAGCGTGTTCAACCAAATAAACAAAAAACAAAATCTTCTGCTTTATAATATTAATATAGTATATAGTATAGATTTAACCAAATACGGCAAAAATAGACAATACCAAACTGGGGGCATGCGGAGGCACGCGAAGGCACGCGACGACCCGAAGGCCCGCTAAATATCCGCAATCTTACCACCCAGCCTCCGTCGCGTCGGCGTGCAGTATTTTCTCATAGACGCCAACAAGATTGAACCGAAGTAAAGCTATCATAACTCACGGTTAACCGTAGCCAGAGGTAATCTGGGAGCGTGGACGCCGTGATAATCCCCAGCCGTCCATTCTATAGGTGAAGCTTGTAATTTTTATACGTTAACCAAACAACTATTTACGGCGTCTTAGCGGGATTACGGATTCAGGGATGGTCGCGATACTTGCTTAAATGTCGGATAACCCTAGTCTTCTGGTATATTTTGCTAATGAAATTATAGAGGTCTAGCTGTTTTCCGCGGCTTCGCCCGCGTAAAGTGCGATAACTATCCACTGTACAGTTACGTCTAATAATTAATATGTAAACACTTTCCTTAATATTATAGCTATTTTCGTGAGAAATAACGATTGTAACTAGAAGATAGGATCTTTTTCATTTAAGATGAGTTCCAGAATACTATGTACGTAATAACATGAAATTTTAATCAGTACAGGTAGGAGAAACACACTTTTAAAAATTCTTAAGTGTTTACATATTATTAGACGTGACTGTACTACCGGGATGAAAAGTATCAGTCCAGATTATAAACTATCTAGGTGCCCAATTTCATTCAAATCCGTTCAGTCGTATTTATGTCAAAGACAAACAAAACAAAACATCCATCCATCCAACCTCACCAACTTTTGCATTTATAATATTAGTAAGATTTTACAACCATTTGTGACTCATGTAACCATCACCTAAAGGCTAAAAATGTCCAAATTACCTTCTTACTAGGTCAACAACAACCACAAACTTTGTCAATATGGTCATGATATCATCAGCGTTTGTAAAGTCATAACAATTTAAAATCAGAGCAATTTGCTCATTGTCCTTTACTGCAATTCTATGAAACCAATACACTCATGCGTTCTCAACAAAAATCAAATGCAGTAAAGGGTTTAGACAATTTTGCAAATGCTGCAAAAAAATTGAATTTTCAGAAAAAAATTCGTCACAAACGTTCATATACACCATTTGGATGATAAAAACATTCGCATGAAGGTTTTTTTGTCAATTCTAAGTGATTGCACGGCGCCACAGGATCCGTCGATAGTCCGCGTGGCTTGCAATAATAATGAAAGCAAAGCAACATGTTCTGAATTTATTTTCCAATTCAAAGTTCATTCAGAATGAAGTTCCCTGCAAGAGAAGCGCCTGCAGCTAAATGGAATTGCGTTGCTGCATCTAGACTGCGAACTTCCTGCGGGAGTATCCGATTAAGTGAATAATATGTTTGTATGTATGTGTGTCTTGTCATTGGAAGTAAACAGACACCTGTCTTCGTTCTAGCTAGAGGATTCATTTGAGCATATCAATTTAGTACAAATAACTTCGATTGGTTTCGGTTTCACTCACGTGAACGTATTGAGTATAACAGACTAATTTGAGACTTAAATAATCATGTGGGGCGGTTGTAGGACCCACGCCACAAAACAAGATTCTGAAAACATCAGAAAAGATGCTGTTTTTAATGCTGTTGTGTTTAATGGTGCTAAAAAGATAGGGTATCACCGTCCTTTCTTCAATCCCATAAGACGCGTTGTCTCTTACTTAGCTGATGGCTTTCCCCGTTCTTCTTCATCGTGTCGATGATTCTCTTTTTTATTCCCATTATTCTTCATATAGTCATATCTTCATGTTTTCACTTCATCTTCGGTAACCACGCAAACTATGAAACCCCACGTAGACCCTTACGTACCACAATATGCAATTTATTGGATGATACCTACAACTTTATGTAAGAGCACCAAGCTTGTATGAGGAGAGATGCTGTAAAATGAGCCCCATTAATTAAGTACACGACCACGTATGCAGGCAGCGGAACATAAAGCCGAATTTATAGGAACACCAAATGATCGCCTCATTGGCCTAGTGGTAACAAGCACTGCTTTGCACTGTTTACTGAAATCATTCGATGTAGTTCAGATTATTTGTATACGCTGCTCAGTACTTCTTCGGGAATACCAGCAATTGTGGTATTTTTAATTGATATACTCGCATTTGAACTAGTCAAGTTTATCTCCTGATGATAAGTGACTATGTGGTCTCATGTTACGTTGGGTATACCCCGAAAAACCCGTTCGATATTTATAGAGTGTTTTGTAAGATTTTTTTCCGTAAAGTGTAACATGAATTGCGTTATAATCGTAATTGCTATTTTTGAATTTACGAGATAACCCCAGAACCGACTGATTTCTCACTAATCACACTACAGATAAAGAAACAAAAATACATCCAATTCCAGATACAGCAATCAGTGAAAATACGTATTACGTAGCCGTCCACAATTCATTTTAGTGAGAACTTAGCACGAACGTCGTTAATTATCGTCGAATAACACTCGGCAGGGAATTTAAAACGTTGTAGCGATCGTTCGTCACAACACTTTTATCTGGAGTGACGCTTAATGGCGCAACAATTTCGCTGGAATCTCGCGACGCGACGCCTTTGTTTAAATATGCAGCATGTCACCACCGGTGACGACACTCTACTATACTCAAAATATTATAACGTTCGCCCGTTAGCATAATAAAACGAGCAACGCTACGGCGCCGCATTAAGCTGCACTAACGAGGTGTGCGAGGGAATCAAATGTCATTCACTTTGTTTTATAGTTTACTCTCGGATAGCTTGTTCCTGAAGGCTGGTGGTTTTACGGTGTGTGACTTAAAATTGACACTGGCTTGTTGGACGTTAGTTTTGTACGGTGCGTCGTGCGTGACTTAAAATTGACATTGTCTTGTTGAACGATAGTTTTGGGATTACGGATACGAATATTCATTATGTTAGTGATAGCTTTAAAAATAAATGTTTTTCATTTTGTCCAGGCCTTCTTTTTGTCTGATGGGAAATCATCAAATGACTCCTCCCACTTTGGGCGGAGCGGGAGGGAGTGTCAGACTTTTACTGACTAAAACCCATCCATGTTCCTTGCTCGCCCTTCATTTTCCGGGGCCACGGTATTTCTTTCGAACAGTCCCGCAGTCCTGGCAAGCATCGGCCCTTGCGGACCCCTTCCTTATGCTGACATCTTTCTCGCTGACGCCCGGTACATCTCCCGCGGCGGCTGGGGTGAGGGGTTACCAACCAAAATTTGCTAGCCTGACTGCTTCACAGAAGGAGGTGACGGCTTCCCATTCCGTTCCACTCCGGACCATGAATTGAACCAGTGCCGAACGCGAGAGGTCGCCGCCACCGATTTTGTGTATGCGATGATTACGTATAAAAAAATGCAATAATAAGCTTCTGTACCTAAATGCGAGCCGCGATAAAAGAGCCAAGTGTGAGTAGTTCAAACACACAATGTAACAAAAATAAAAGTGTGTTTGTAATAAATTCCTATTCATCAGTTCGAAAGTGAAGCCATCATTGAGAAAAAATCGGCAGAAGATGTATTTGACCCGGCGGATGTGTTTGACAGTCGGGCCACATCGCGACCTGAACGATTTACATATTACGTGACACTTTTACGGAACTCGCCATTGACTTCTGCCTGATAGACTGAGACATGAACGCGATATTGTTTTTCCAATGGAACCCCCCCATTCCGCCCCATTCAGCCCTTCAAGACAACTGTTTTTTTATTGATACTGAAAATTCTATGAATGTCTTACACCCTTATGCTCAGGAAATCGAATAATACACTTTACCTGCTCCATTTTGCGAAATAAATTTTGTTACGTTAGACAAAGATTATTGATTAAATTACGCGAAAACATGTTGCGTTCCACGCCAGCGGTGAGATTAAATTATTTAACATAAAACGCCGGCAAGACTTTGATACTAAGAGATTTACACCTTTGAGACTGCGTTACGTGCTTATGTCATTACAAACAACATTATTTGGTTTTAGCTATTAACTGTAGGCCTTTGATGTCACAACCACTATGTATTTAGTATAGACAAATTGTTTGATGTGCTCGTACTGACTAAATAGTAAAAAATATGCTCGTCGGTATTTACTCTAAAATGTACAGCCTTATGAATTCGAAATTTGTATTTGAGTTCAACAAAAACATTACCTCAAAATGCATAAGCTGTGCAAATATTTAGAGTTTCAATCGAGTTACCTTAAAATAAGACTCCTGTAAGCATTCGATTTAAAACTTAATCTTATTAAAAGTTGCGAAGCGAACCTAGCCAAAGCCAGTGTATTACAACGAACTACGGCTATGCATTCCGACTGCATTTGCTTAAAACTTGTAAATATTAAGCGAAAATTCTAGCCAATTAGGCCAGCGGCTGTGCTGCAACTGAGGAAACTTTCTGTAGTCCCACTTGTTCGGGAATACAATCGAGGCCTTATTGGCTTTTGATTTATAAAGGCATAACTTTTAATAATATTACCACTAACTTGATACTCCATTATTTGAACAAGTAATATCTCTGTAATTGGAGTGGCTACGCAATTAGTGATGCTATTTAAATCTCTCGAAACATGAGCTTCAAATTATTCTAGTATCGTCTGGAAAACTGTTTGTCTAATTAGAGATAGTTTATGACTCTTACTTTATTTATACCCAGTTTCGAGTTTGTATTTCGTTAGCGATGTATTTTCGAGTCTTGATTACTGCGCGGAACATTATGAGGTAAAATTTAATATTACAAAAACGATAATGACTGTAACAAGAAAACTCAACACACCCACGTACACAGTAACGCCCACAACACAAACAAAAATCACACTGACTGCAATATAAGTACAATTGATTGCTCCTATTCGATATATTTTAACTATGGCCAAAAAACATGACGGTACGCAACCAATTTAGAACGTGACACCGTACCGATACGTGGACAGATGACTCGTCCATTTGTTGCAGCGATGTCCGAACACATCGGCTTCGTTTAATTGAGCTATTTGTGTTAGTCCGCCGTGACAACGCCGCAACGTAACTTTATATCGCGGCTTTGTTTACCTTTGATGTATTCATTTTGACGAGCGATGGGCCGATGACACGCCCTTGCGGTATCCTTGGTTCTGAGTAAATTGAACTTAGACTTAGTTTTAGTAATGGATTGTAAATATTTTGTGAGGGGTTTTGCAGTGTTCATTAGAAGATTACGTAATCCTCATTGGTCATTACTAAAATGTTTGTTGAATAAATGGAACACATTGCTTCTGTGTAAAGATCTGTAGGGATTTTCCCTACTACCATTCGCGGGGAAACATTCCACACTAGTTTTATGATACGCGCCTCGAAATACTGGGAACCATTGACGTAGCAAATTAACTACAAACACTTACTCTTTGTTCTCATATCATGATTCAGTTTATAATTGTATCAAACGAGTTCGCCGACGCCAACTTATATCGCTAAACGAGTTGCACCTTCATTTATTTCGCCAAGCGAAGGCCAACTATTTGAAGTTGGAACAGCCGAACGAAGACGTCGGGGCTCTTCGCTGGCTGTCGGAAACTTCCCGTTCATTTACTCCAAGCGCTCAGAGCTTCGATAGTTTTCCGCCTGATTTCGGATTGTTGCAAATTTAACACAGAGTCAAAGCAAGCTCTTCTGATCGCAAAGGCACTAAATTAGCTGTCAGTTCCCAAACTGTCCGCTGAGTTAGAATTATTTAGAATGTTGTTACTCGCGGTACTTCGGTAGTAATACTTCCGCGAGTTGGTATTTGAGAGTTTCCCGAAGTGGTTAGTCTGACTTGATCGCTTTGAATATTATTATGTTATTTTAGAGAGGACTTCACATTACATCGTCACGCCTGTAATCCCTGAAAGGTAAAGTAGAGATGTATGTAATAGTACATACACCCACATTTCGCCAGTTATGTTTTAAGTCCTATGTAATACAGGGCGAGCTTATTGCCATCAACCAGGAACTGCCAAAATAAATACTTCGTATTTGCTACTGAGAAATATCTGATGGAAAACCTAATAACCTCAGGATCTCATGCTTAACAGTCGCGCTTACGAGGCAGTCATTAAAGATTTCCTTTCATTTCACTAATCTATTTATCTTAAGGCGTATACACCATGTGACGATGCCGCGTCGTAGCACGATACGATGTCGTGTCGTGTTTATGTGTACGACCCGCAACAATTCAATTTTTTCAGGTTAACACTCGATATTAACAACGAACTCCCACTAGGTGGACCGATGACCTGGTGAAGGTTGCGGGAATCCGTTGGATGCGAGTCGCACTGGACCGGTCAATGTGGCGTCACGTGGTGGAGGCCTTTACTTTTGTTTCTCTGGGCTGAGCGGGAGGGAGTATCAGAGTTTTATGACTAAAACCCATCCATGTTCCTTCCTCGGCCTTTACGTTCCGGGGCCGCGGTATCACTTTCGAACAGTCCCACAGCCAGTCCAGCAGCAGTGGAAGTCGTTCGGCTGAAATGATGATGATGAGGATTAACAACGAAACAAACAAATGTAAAGAAAACATACTCATCATCCGAGCGAATTACAACTCATCTAAAGAAAATGCGTAAAATCTGGTGGATTTGCAAACCAATAAGGTGGCACTCGATGCTGACATACGCTGCTTTTATGTTTTATTAGAAACCGTAAGTAAGTCTTGGATAAAGTTTGAAAGCAGGCTATAAAGTTGCTCATACAAGGAAAAATACATACAAAATATAAAGGTCATCGGAGCAAGCTAAAGTTTTTAGTTCTATGTAGTCTTTCATAGGGGTCTAAATAATATCCATCCGCTCGGGTCAAGATAGTTGGGAAAACGCTAAGCAGATGATGATGAGTCTTTCATAGGAGAGCACCTATACTATATAGGCACGTTGCTTTCTTTTGGAAAAAAAAAACAAAAACATGAAAAGAAACACACCTGTTATTAACCGACTTCCAAGCGAAGTAACCTCGATGTAACTGTCTATATACTGTACTGAGGTAGCTAGTTATTGTCCTGTGAATCCGGTCCGTAATTTGTACCAATTTAATACCAATTTATAATTTACGATTCTTACAATCATCATCTGCCTAGCCGTTTCCCAACTATGTATGTTGGTGTTGGAGTCGGCTTCCAGTCTAACTGGCTGCAGCTGAATACACACATACATACATAGAGTGACTGCCTATTTGACCTCCGCAAGGGTAATACGATACCACTTCTTTGAGCTACTGACTATCTGAAACGACTGTCAAAGATCTACAAATGACAGCCGGGACCAACAGCTTAACGTGCTATCCGAGGCGCGGAGGAAACTCGGTATGTACGTAAGGGTGCTGGATTCGATTGACCGGAGGACACGGTGGAGCAGACGGTGGAAGTCTGCCCTGCGTTGGCGGAGCACCGCCGTATCCTCGTAGCGGCGATCGGCGGCGGCGACTTCTCGCGTCCGGCCCTGGTTCAATCCATGGTCCGGAGCGAGACGCAATGGGAAGCCGTCACCTCCTTCTGCGAAGCAGTCATGCTAGCGAAGGAGGTGGCGGAACGCGAGAGAGAGACAGCCTCTCTTCCCAGCCGCCGCGGGAGACGCACCGGGCGTCGGGGGTCACGTGGTGGTTACCGGCCACCGTAGATGCGGGCCTGTGGACGGTTGGCTATGGGCCAGCTAACCGTCCGTCCGTCTAACGACGACAGGCCGTGTCGACGGCGCGTTCGTGTTCCACGCGCGCCTCAAAGAGATGTCAGCATAAAGGGAGGGGCCCGCAAGGGCCGAAGCCTGCCGGGGTTGCGGGCCTATTAGAAAGAGATACTGCGGCCCCGGAACATAAAGGGCGAGGAAGGAACATGGATGGATTTTAGTCAGTAAAAGTCTGACACTCCCTTCCGCTCCGCCCAGAGTAGGAGAAGTCATTTGATGAATTCCCCTCCTAAAAAAAAAAAAAAAATAGGTTGCTGGATTCCAAGCTGAAGAGAGTTTGAAGCCGTCTTCGCGATTGAAATTAGGGTACTTCTTGATCTCTATCGCTTCCCGAACCATTCTCTTATAGTATGATGCTTCTCACTGGCAAGGATTTTTGGGTTGTGTAACTCCATCCAGTGGTTGGGTGCTGAGCCTATTACATGCTCCGCTGTAGCAGACTTATTTATTTTTCTATTCTTGACCGCTAAATTCGCGATAAATACCCGTGTTCATATCTTTTATAATGTTATTCATAGAATATTTCCTAGTAATCAAATAATAATAATTATATTGTCCAAAAAACATCCACAATGCATTAAATTATAATCTGATTGTCTGTCTGTAGCTAGTCGCAGTCGGTGTAGTACTCAGTATAAATGCGGAGGCTATTACAGTGTCAAGGGTAGGCGACAGTGAGGTTTAGAACGGGGTTTTGGTCGCCCGTGTTAGAGGAGACAGGGGAGAAGCGATCACTGACTCGATTTAACTTAATTTTTGGCTATGACTTAGTTCAATATGGGTCAAATTGAGAGAAAAATACTGTAGTAGGTATAAGTTGCGATTGTAAAGATACCTATTTATTCATTAAATTTAAATTATCACTCTTATAGCGTGTTTTTATGTTTGTAATAATGGAATCTTAAAATAATAATAATTTTTAACACGAGTTTCAAGCAGCTGACCTTTCTGTTTTTTATTTTTATTTTTCACAAACATTCAACTTACATAACTGTTTCAAAGGTTATTTACTAAGTAGAAACTTTCCAGCATAAAAACAGCCTAACTAACTAAATGTCGAATCATAATCCAGTTAACATTCACAAAGTTTTAATTTCAATCAGTTTCATTCGCAATGAAGAAAAGAAGAATCTAGATATTGAGAGGAACTAAGTATTTGTTATTAAAATATTTCTACCAAGCTAAATAAGCTACTTTGTAGTAAAGGAGATAGTTTTTTTTAGGCCCACCTGGTCGTTGCATTTATTATTCATAATAACACCAAAAAATAGTAACCATTTTACTATGGTATTAAACGAAATATTACGTAGAAATGAAAACGGAATCTAAAAATCATAATAAATAAGCTATGTTATGATATTTTTTGCGAGTCAAATTATTCTTGTTGTGATCAATGTCATTTGACAGCAAATACTTACGTGAATAGGGGCGTTTTTTTCTGTTTACTAAAAAAAATACGGTACCTACCCGTTGGTAATCATATCTGCTATAATTATTATAGGATCAGAAAGGACATAAAAATAAATATTGAGAATCTGTGAGCATTTTAATGCTATTTTTAAAGGTTTACACTAAAATCACATAGATGGTTTAAACAATCAACGTGGCACGGAACGTTATACAGTACCCCAGGGGGGGCACACTAGCACTGTCATCAATTTACATAGACGAATGCGACATCTGGAGTTTGGTGGGATAACCAAACTTGACAGCCGTCTTGTCTGTCAAACTGAGTTCATAGTCATAGTCGCCATTGGGCCATGACGTAAGACGTTGAGGCGCTTCCCGAGTTTATCTCAGCTAATTCTGTTAAAATTGTTACTTGATATTGTTATTTGTTTTATATTTAGTTCATAATATATATAACTTTGGTTTTCATTGGTTTTTTTATTGTTTTGAACAGGTATATTACCAAAGTATACATGCATACTAGCTCATACCCTCATACAGAAAGTATAAATACACAGTACACACACATACCTCAGGTAAGTGTGTGTAAATCAGAACTTTAGTTCACCCACCAAACTTAAGGGAGCAGCACTTTCCGTACATGCAAATTTTACCACAGAGTTGTCACTCTTTCTCTCTATAGTTACTGTACTCTTTGCAGTACCCACTTTTTTAGCGATTGACAGCCAACTTCATTATTTTGACATTTACTTTTTCTGTTTATTTTGGTTTCGTAAGTGTTTTTGCAGATTTTTCGCATTTATTCCGGTTAGACAATGCGTAGCTAATTTAACCACTAGAATCTAGAAGTTATAAGGAAGAAATTAATGTAAGTTTCATTACTAAATGCTACAATTTATGTGGGTGGCCTAATCCCCGAACAAAAAAAATTGTCTCCTTTCAGTGAATAATTGACAAACATTTTGTCATTACAGATGATGAGATCGATACCAATGAAGACACTCTATAGTGTCTTCATTGGTAACGTTTTAAAAATAACAATTTTTAAAACGTTATTTGGATTATTGCTGAAGGTGATTTAGACTTCAAAGGCATCCAGGCATCCTCGATGTGAAGAGAGTGAATCTGAGTAGTACCCACCACACACCTCAGTGTGGTTTGGTAAATGTCACTTGTCTCAGAATTACAGGCTCTAAGATTAACCGATAATTATAAAAATATGAAGGACAACAACGTAAAGAAACCAGTATCGTTTTTCTGACGTGTTTTCCTTCATCGTTTTATGAGCAGTTTGATTAAATAAATTACAGTGACGACTAAGTAAGGGCCAATTCCACTAGGTTACCATTGTCCCTGTAAGTTCACTTCAAGTTCTTAGCTAACATTTCCCAATGCCAGGGGAAGGTCTCGCACAATTTCTTCTAGGTATTATTTTCCTACTCTACCTCGAACCAACCAACCAGGTGTCCAGATTCGATTATTGGACTACGGGCTGATTACTTGGCTTCATCACCTTACATTTCTAGCTCTAATATTTATCTCCCTAAAGCATGAATTCTTTAACTAATAAGTACAGTCCTTGTGTTCCACTTAGCGCGACTCCACCGTACGCAGGACAGGTGTCTCGGTGTCTGCCACAATAAATAGCTATTTACCAGCGAATGCGGCCTGCGGCTCGAGCTACGGAAGGTGTTCTCAATTTGTCGCCGGAATGAGATTGTCGCCGCTTTCAGTATTAGGTAAGTGGCTTTTACATTTCACTTTATACTGGCAACATTGATTTTGATTCTGTAGAAGTGTAGACTAATGGTGGACGGTGTAGTGGTATTTGTGGAGTAGACAACTTTGAAAGAATGTTTTTCTTGACTTGCTTGTAGGGGGACATCATGTGGAACGGACTAGTTCTAAGTTTTGGAAAAAAATGCACCAAAGCTTTTATTCTTCATTTCCTTTCCTTTCCTTCTTAGACCTTTTAATAAAATAGATAAACGGTGGTTAGATTGGTTTCATTTAGTAGTTCTTTAAAAGCCCCCAATAACGTCTGACAATTCATTAAATCACTTGTTTTTAATGTCTTTTAGAATTGTGAGATATGGAATATTACTTGAATCTTAAAGTCATGGCAGATGGCACCTGATGGCATCAATTTGCGGTTTAAAAATAGTGACTCCTCCTTGTGGTCAATGCTAGAATTAGGGTTGAACGAAATTTTCGTAAGCAAAAATATCAATAGTAACATACATTTTATGTTTTTACAAAATTCTTGCATCGAAATTCTCGCATTTAACTACCTTTTGAAATGCGCTCTGAGAAAAATAACAGAATCACATCGTTTTTATTTGGAGAGATAAAAGAAAACATTACCCTACACTTCACCTCCAGACATACCGCTCCCTCGCAAGATATCGGCAACAGCTTGTTCATTACACGTCAACATAAAACTCAAGAGGTCGACAAGGTTCTATTGGCGCGTGGTCATAGTTGGCTCTAACGCCGCCATCTTGTTTTTAGGTTTCCATATCTCAGACATGCATTTCACGAAAAATAATGCGTTTTATTGTAAGCAGTATGTTCGTTTGAATATCGCTAGAGAGATTATAATATAACGTGTTTGACAATTTTATACATATGTACCTACAGTTTAAAACCGGCCTGCATTATGAAGTTTGTACGAAACCCTTGGTGCACGAGTCAACTTGCACCTGTATAATACAGACGAATAATTTCACAAATGTTTACCAACAGGGCCCTCCCTTAATCAAGTGTTAAAAGAACCACGACTCACTTACTTTGACAACCCTAAGAGCAATGATTACTTATTAAATCCATGTTCTGTGGTATCTTACCTGTTTTTTGCGATCTTGCTAATGACGTACCCGACCACTACTAGTAGATCCTGTATTGATCATAACAGCTGCTTCAGAAACCGGTTTCAAGGTTTACCAACACACTCATTTCCCTCGAAATAGATTGAAGATGGACGTTTAAGAAGTGTGAAGAATATACATTTTCATTTTAATAATATTAAACTAAGTTTTATCATAATGTCGAAGTGTTTAGTCTTTGTTTTATGTGCTGTTTCTCTAGCTACTATAGTTTTTTGCGCACCTGGATCTGAAAACATTAGAGGTTGGTATAATTTTGTCTTATTTGACCTAAACTTGAGGTTTTTGAACTACGCTAATATTTTCTATGGTTTTTAATGAGTGTTTGGTTAACATGTGTATTTAAAACCTATTAACCGAGCGTTAGGATTGAATATCATTAGAATTAATTGTAAAATTATGCGGAAAAGTAGTTAAGTAAATATGCACCTTGTCCTCTAATAAAAGTGTTATTGAAGATGCACAACTAAGTATAATGACAACACCATAATTACTCTGCACTGTGATACAGCGAGCATTAAATAACAGGTAGGTATGATGATATTGAAGCTTCAGCAGAAAAGTAAGTTCTATCTAATGGTAAAATAATGCGGAACTAGAACCTATCGCTTGTAAAACTTGTGGATTTTATCTGCATGAAGGTGCAAAAAAATACAAGAAACTTGCTGATTCTACGATATAAAAACTAGTTTGTATCTATGTTCACACAAGCTGGATAATCTTATTATAGTCTTGAGAACACGTATCGATATCGCTTTATTACTTAGCGGTACTAGCAGACTAAATTACTAAAATACAAGCTTAATTAAATTCACGTTGTAATAATTGTTTCTGACAAATCTCTTAGAGGTCATCGACGTTTGTTTATTTTTTGCAACCAATTATTTTAATCATACAATATCTTGCAACTAAAGTTATACGCAACATCATAGTGAATGAGTAAGTTTTTATCTCTGGTTATTAAAACAATAGGTACAGCTTGGTTAAGATGCATGTTATAAGGAATGTGATTTGATCAGAATCTCATTTTGCAAACCTACCATCGTACATAAGCGGTTTTCTTAACGAATGTAAACATCGTGTATGTCATTGGTTTTTCCCACAATTACCAACCGGTTTCGGTATCTTTAAGTGTTGTTACTAACTACTTAATCAACTAAACAGCAAGTGGTATTAATAGTATAAAAATTGCACGTGATACTCTTTGACACGTTTATCTTTTTTTTATCAGAAAAGCAGTCCGCGCGTCAAGATGTGACTGACCAGTTAAACGGTGCTTCAAGAACGAAGCGACAGAGTCCGGGAACAGTTGAGGTCGTATACCTCGATGCTGCGTCACTAGATCCAACAAAGCTAAGAGACCTGCAAAGCAAAGAGTCGCCTCGTCTAGCACCTGTCAATGACGTCATCAATCCTGGAGAAAGTTATCAACAAATACCTGATTCTAATTTGGAATTGGTATCACAAAATTCCGATTACGCCGTGTACAAGTTGAAGAGTGCTCCTTTAAATGGTCTGCCCAATGAAAAAAAGGCTCAGGCTTCTGGAGATCAGTATTATAACTATGATAGCGAGCAGTATTCTGGATATTCAAGTGGAAAAGATCTGCCGCCACCTACTATAGGTGACAAGGAACAAACCCCTCGTCCACCTCCACTCCATCATCCTCCTCCACCGCCTCCTGAACACTATCCACCCCCGCCTCCTGACCACTATCATCACCCACCACCTCCTTATGATCGTCGCCCACCACCACCTTATGACCATCGCCCACCACCACCACATCACCATCATCCCCCACCCCCGCCTCCCCCAGACGATTACAGATCAGGTTATTATGATAGGTATTATGACAGACCCCCTCCACCTCCTCATAGAAGAGAGTATGATGACAGGCAGACCCGTCAGTCTCCTTATGATAGGCCACCACCACCTCACCATCGTGGACCACCTCCGGACTATGGCAGGCCACCACCACCCCATCATCGTGGACCACCTCCGGACTATGGCAGGCTAACCCCACACCGTGGTGGACCACCAGATCGTTATGATGATAGACCACCTCATCACCACGGTGGACCACCAGACCGTTATGATGATAGACCACCTCATCACCATGGCGGACCTCCTGATCGTAGACCACCTCCACCCCGCGACGGACCGGACCGATTTGATAATAGACCTCCTAACCATCGACCTCCACCACCTCCTCCTCATGATCATAGACCAGGCCAGGACCCTAACAACCAAGGCAACGAGAACAATGAGCACGTCGAGAATGACAATAACTCGGGTAAAGTGATTGATGGGACTCAAACTTCTTCAACTACTGAAGCTGGGACAGATGACGATCAGTACCAGCTAGATATTAGATTTGCGGATGACGATCAAAAGGGAGCAGAAACTATGAAAAGGGATGTACCGAGCAAGACTCCTGGTCGTCTAATATCACATTTGTCACCGTTTATATTCCAGGCTGCTGCGGTTAAACCGGAAGATTGATTTTTCTATAAGTACTAGATTTGATTCTTTTTTTTATACTCATACAGTAATTTATGGTAACGTAAATAACAAACGAACCTCATGTATTATCACTATGTTCCTTCAATAATTTTAATAAAACTTTTAAATGGTTAAATTTGTTTTATTTACTGTCTATCTATTTAATGTACCCAAGTTCAATCAGCTCATATTAACAGAAAACTACGTCAAAGATTGAAGGCTGTGCTGTGTCCTAATAAAAAGCGATGGTCACGTCAAAACGCGATTAGCGCGGTCGACGCGAGCTTTTGTATGAAATATGTTCATTGTGCATTCAAGAGCAATGACAAGGAACCACTTAAAATATTCAAAAAGATCGCGGGAGTACGTCATTTCCGCGAAGATCGCTTTGCATTCAGTATATGAATGTAATAATATGTTTCTTGTTAAATCAACTAAATCTATACTTTATATGGAAGAACATGACTAAGCTGAAGTACCTGCCTGGAACTCGTTTTTTTCTCAAAACTACTCATGAAGAGTAATCCAATCTTCGAGTTTTTACTAGACTGCAAAAAGAGGTTATAGATTGTATTGTGAATAATATTTTTTGTGGGTTTAACTCATCATTACAAATGTTGATGGGAAGACTGCTTTAATCACTCTTATCTGTGTTATTATCTATGCATTAAAAAAAACTAATTTGCGTTTATGTTGTTTATAGACAAACGATCACCGATGGGGAATGGCAATGGAAATGGCAATGGAAAAGGAAAAGGCAACGGGAAAGGTAATGGCAATGGAAATAATGGAAATGGCAATGGAAATGGCAATGGAAACAATGGAAATGGTAAAGGACCCCCCGCAAACAGAGGTCCTCCCGCCAACAGAGGGCCCCCAGCGAATCGAGGACCTCCAGGCAACCGAGGCCCACCAAACAAAGGGCAACCACAAAACGGACAAAATAATTACGAAGACAATGGCCCTGAATACAATGATAATAATAATAACGGCCAACCAGGAATTCAGGTAAACCAGCAGCAACTGGATGAATATTACGGTGGGACTAATGGTTATACCAGCAACCAACCACCAACCAGGGCACCAACACGCCCTCTTGCCCATATTTTCCAAGCAGTAGCTGTAACTCCGGAGGAGTAATTTTAACTCATCATTTTATACGTTCCCAGTGAAAACAGTCATTTCACAGTTAGTTTACCTGTCATTTTGCATCACCGTTAAACCCTAGTGATCTCTATTTCTATTAAAAATAAGGCTGCTGTTTGCTTGTTGCCAATGATAAGTCAGTCAAAATTACAGAGCTTTAACGGTGTCACGATAAGATTGAAAACAACTTTGAAAGGACTGCGAACACTATAATTACAGATACCGATACTAACAAACTAACAAACTTATGAAAAATTTATTAAGTTGGTAAGGAAATCAATATAGTCATTTTAGACTGAAAAAATAAATAAAAATAAACATTACTCTTAGGCTGTGCCCTAACCAAAGCGATCACTGCACTAACACGCGCATTTCACGTCACTTTGTTTGACCAACCACAATCTAATGATAACGCGTCAAAAGAGAGTGCCATAATAACACAACGATTGCGTATTCGCGTGACTGCATCTTTTTGGTTAGGACACGCGGTTATACTTTAGTTAGACAAACCTTGCTCAATTGTAAGACTGAGACCGAAATTCTTGCCTGGTTACATGAATTTGGCAAAAACAAAATTTATGTAAGTATTGTTACTAGCATTTTAATAAATAATTAAACGTCATGTCGTCTGCCTCGTTGACCTAGTGGTCGTAAGCGTGAGCATGTGGTCCTGGGTTTACTAGGTCTGGGTAAGTGTTATTGGACTTTTTCACCAGAAATTTCTCAGTAGCAGCCACGGAACCCAGATTTAAGCCCGGTTGACGGCAATAGGCTCGCCCTTTATTACAATGTACTAAAACATAACTGGCGATACATATATATAGTGTACTTTTAGGTACCTACACTGCTTAAACAACAAACAACAAACTGATCAGTTTGGCGAGTAATTTTTTAATTAACAATAATATGTATGTACTTGTGAACTTAAATAAACAAACAAAAAAAAAACCTTGAGATAACAGGCGTGATGTTATGTTGACGTCATTAAAATTTCTTCTTTTCAACTCTGTGCGGCTTATCTGCTTGTATGTACCAACAATAACTTATCACGGTAACTGATAGAACACAAAGAGTACAACACAACAGTACATAATACCAGTATATCCACTTTGAGTAATATGTGAGCTAAAGAAAATCACCAATAACAATTCAATTTATTTGAAAATGAATCTAAATCTTGTTGAAATGGAGTCCATTTTCAATCAGGTTAAGATGGGAAGTTAAATGAGGGTTTGCGACACTTCAATTTTGTAATATGTTTATTTAATTTTAATTATTTCACTATTAAAGTAAAAACTGAGTTAATAAATGTATTAAAATTGTCTAAGTGTTTTTTTTTACATTTAACTAGAACAAGCAATAATTATTCTCAATAAAAGGTATCGTAAAATGACAAATACTTAATTACAATTTTATACACAAGTAAGATACAGCCGTTTACTAACCGTACAAACAAACAAAACACAAGAAATAAAAATATACAATGATACGTTACCTAAACACGTAGTTATTAAGTAATATAGTTAAAAGGTGGGTTTGCATCTTCCGTCAGCGGTTCGCATGTAGCCAGGGAGACATCCACCCTTAAAGTTTTCCCTGGCTTTCTCTGTGGTGGTTGTGTTGCCATTCGTCGCAGTGGTCGTGGTGGGTGCAAGTGTGGTTGCAGTGTTCGCGGTGGGTGCAACTATGGTTGCAGTGGTCGGGGTAGGAGCAAGTGTGGTTGTACTGGTCGTAGGTGCAAGTGTGGTTGTACTGGTCGTAGGAGCGAGAGTTGTTTCGACTGGTCTCCTTGCAGCCGCGGCAGCAGCAAAGTCGATTTCCTCCGACTCATCTTCAACAAAGTGGATCGAGGACTCTTGCTCCTGTTGCTTCTTCACATTAGGATGTAATAAGTTGTTCAAATCTTGTTTCACGTTATTTACTGAACCTTGTATACGCTCAAAAAGATTCTTCCGTTCTCCATTAGCACCGTCATATTGCAGTGTTGAAATCACACAAAATAATATGGCAATAGTTAATTTCATTTTTGAAATTATAATATTCGTGTCGCGTCTTGGCAGATAATTTTCTCTTGACTGAAGTCTCGAGAATGACTTCGGCTTATAAGATAACTCAATTGACCTTTTAAAAATTATCTTGTAATATATTCCGAGAACTGATTAAATACCTATGAGTTAATACGTTAAAATATTCTCTGTAAATACTTGGGATTTTCCTGTAGACGATGGTTTTCTTTTTAAAATTTTCAATCATGATCACCACCTGTAACAAATTGTTGAAGTTAATTTGCTGTCTATTTTTAGCTTTCACATACATTTCGAAGCAGGATTTTTTTTCAACATGACAATTTAATGCCTTTTTCTAATTCAGGGTAATTTTCTAAATACTTATTATTATTTCCATATCCAATCAACATAATTATAAATGGGTATGGATAGTTAATGTCACAGGTCACGCTACACATCTGAATAGGTACATATTATTTACATGTAAACTAACAACAACTAGATACTTGGTTATTATATGACTGACGCTAATGATAAAGGTTTCAAAATAATTAAAGTCAGTACCTCTACAGTCTCTGCCTGCAGGTTCCCAGCTGATCTCGCCTCATCCCCAAGGGACATTCCAATTCCGGTACTCGTATTATTTGACTATGCTGCGTCAATTCCTCAACTGGTGTCGTAGTCGCCATTCGGAGTTTATCGTGAAAATTAAAAACAACTCTCGTTTCTGCCCGATAACACATGCTGTGAACCATCACTATTAGAAACAAAACACATTTCGCGTCCATTTTATTGTAGTGCATTGAGCATACTACGTCGCAACTATACTTATATAGTTTGTGCGACAGTTCACCATGGTTGTCTGCACACTCCGTTCACGTCCACGGCTAGGCCAACTTCACATTTTGGCCTCTCAATATTACGTGGCACCTCTATCATTTTTCCTTGAGGGTTGACTTCTGATTTTGTACCAGATAAATCTTGTCGTACACTACTAGTTTTAGGAACTTCCTCTGTTTTATCTTGTTTCATAAACGTATTCTTGAGATCTTTAATCGGATTCCCGAAAATGTCTAATATGAATTGTCCTGAGAAAGAAGTGCTGGCGGCACAAACTAGGAAGCTCATTAACAAACTAAACACAATAAAACGTGTCGACAGAGAAGTCATTTTACAATACTAAAACATATCGGTGCCCGCTGTACGTTTATCAGTCAACAGCTATTACCAGGCCACTACACAAATACGATAACATTCGCCAACATGATGTTAATTTATCGCTATTGAACTATTTGTTTAATTTACTTTACTTATTTCCGAACACATTGCCTAATTATAAAGTAAATATTTAAGAACGTAGCACCACATGACTGTTGGGTTTTTATCTTTATAATTAAACACAATCACTTATTGGAATCATCTGTAAGTTAACTCAACACAGTCAACATTGACACTTTTATTTTTAGGGTTAAATAAAAAAACTATATCACACGCACGTTCCACAAGCAACAAATGTGTACTGATCTAGTTCAAATCATCAGTTCATCAAAATATAGGCCAATCCTAGCCACGAACGCCTGGATCATCATACAAATATAATAGAGCTTCATATTTTTCTGTCTTCTCTTCAAGACACATAACAATTCAATGTGACAGCAGTCAACTAATTAACAGTTTATTTTTCCTTGTCTGGAACGTGCATTACATCGCTATTGTTATTAAGTACTCAATTAAACACTATATTTACTTTAAAACTGTAAATAAGGGTGTATTTTCATGAGTTCTTCATTTAACTTATTCTTGTCACAATCTGGATGCATTTCACAGTACATATTAAGCCACATTACCATTCGTTTAGATTTATCAACCCGTGGCACCAGAGAATCGAGGTCAAGTAATCTTGGTTTCGTTTTGATTACGACGTATTTACTGTAGTCCTCGCTTTCATCTAGTAATACTTTGTAATCTTGAGTTTCCTTGGGCACAAGAACAATGTACGCTAGTTCCGGTTTATCTTCACTCTTCAAATAATCTATGAGAGGATGATCGGCAGGTTCCTTTATTGACTCAACTTCATAAAAGTTAGTGAGATCTTCTACCGCTTTTTGTAAAACTGATCCTTTGCTTGAGAATGCAAAGCAGGACAAAAACACAACAACATAAACTAGGTTATCCATCACCGTGTCTTTGTAACGTCTGTCTGAACCTAGTTTCAGAGAAAGAATACGAAGAGAGACACAGTCTTTAATCAATACAGTTCGCACCGCAAGATCTTCACGTTTGTAAATGGACCATTTGATCCTATTACGCCAATTGACTTCTATCATTGCGTCTATTGCCAATTGACTAACAAAAATGCATGCCTACAGTATGTTATGATTGTTATAAATTATGGCCGAGGTCAAATATAAGCCACTACTTTCGTAAGTGCTCCTTGACTATCTAGAAACTTTACAACCATGACATCATGTCATCTTGAAACAAATTATCAGCATCTGCCTGCCACGCCACAACTGCAAGCATCGACGCGTCGACGGCTGCAGTTTATATGCCGTTGGCAGCGTGCCGTTCATCTGTTTGAACCCAGGCAGGCGCACTACTTATGCAGTATCACCACTGCTCACAACGGTGATAGAAGCACCGTTTTCCGTATAGCTGCCCACTTTCTATCACAGTGACAGTCTTCTAGCGAAATGTTATTACACCTCTGCCTAGTCCTTTGGGGACTACAGGTGTAATGTTATGGTATCTTTTATAACAGGTTTGTAATGGTTTATTTCTCGGACTATAACAACAAACTGAAATCATTAAACACATTAGGTAGGTAATACTTCCAAGGAAAACGTTGAACGTTATCCACTTTCTTCGATAACATCACGTCATTCACCCGTCCGTGCACTTTAACACTTGATCTGCAAAAAGCACCCTTACAGCTACGAAATGAAGGCGTCCTATCAAATGTACCTATGGATAGGTACCAGGCAATGCGCCCGTTGCGAAACTACGTGCTCCAAAAACTCCTAACTAAAATAAAACAAACAGAAGCGCATTATTTCAGTAAGTAATAACTACCTAATTGATGATTACGCTGGTTGGATAAAGGGCCCTCATAGTTCATCATGCTGAACTCTCGTTAGCCGGTCCCGCAATACAAATCCGCTTCAGCGATTTCATTCGTTTCGTTTCGGAACAAGATAGACCTATTTTTTGCTGAAAAACTGACCATTTGAATTAAATTTGAAGCCTTTGGTTTGAATGAAGCTACTTTGTTGTTGCCAACAAAGCGCGAGTGCTCATTAATGCTTTAATGAACTCTTTTCTTTGCTGAGCTGGTAGCAAAATAATTATTTTTGTAGAGGTTCTTTGCTTATTGACTACTATTTAACCTCGCTTTTCTTTATCCTTTTATTTTTCGAGTCACTGGGTTGGATTTAAAAGAACTGGCTGTGTTCATTAGCCATCAGTATCGGTAATTAATTTTCGAGATTACCTTCGTAAACCAGGTCTGAATTCTTACAGTCCTTTTTAACCGACTTCTAAAAAAGGAGAAGGTAATGTATTCCACCAGTACCTACATATTTTAATACATGTTCTGAGTGAGTTTGGTTGAGTTATATTTTCCCACAATTTAGTGCATTTTTTAAAGAGGTTTTAGTACCTATACAGCGTACAGAGAACCTTTTGTGCTTTTACCAAAATATTGGTGGACATATATCCTACAGTACATACCGTATATTTGTAAACAAAGGCCCGTTTATATACCAACTACAATATCGGACACAGTATAAAAGGATATGTCATGTCCTTTGACGACATAACTGACGCTAGAGAGTGAAAAATGCCACGCACCGGCCTCATGTTCAGGCATTTCGTGATTAAAATACCTACCCCTGGCTATGACGTTTTAATTAAACACCACATGTTAACATTTACTCGAAATAATACAAGTAAATCAAAATGGCTTAATGATTATACAATACACTGACATGTGAAACATGAATGACAACCGATGATGTTATAAAATAAACAAGCTACTGTTTATTATATTTATTACTATTTATTGTTTATTACATGCTCATTGGAAATTGTGACCACAAGAATTTTGTTTTCCGCGTCATTATAATCAATGAATGAATAAAACGACCGACCTAGGTGCCACCGAGTTGACTGACGATCGACTTTTCAACCTTATGACTGATGGCATAAGGGTCAAAAGAGGCAGACCGCCAGTGAATACTTCGGTAGTACTTCAAAATTGCAATCTTAACTTACTAATTATAAACGCCTTTTGTAAAATGAATGTTTGTTACTCTACCGCCCAAACACTACTGAATAGATTTGAATAAAATTTGGCACATTGATAGTTTATAGCCTGAATCGGATACTTTTATTCCGGTAGGGCGATTCCTTGGGAACCGTTACCTAACAGCACGCGAGCGAATCCGCGGGCATGAGTTAGTAACGTAGGTATATCCTACTATGACTGATGACATGCACTCAATCAATGGGCGGGCAAAACAATGTCATTATAATTGTTATTCACTTAGTTTTCTTGTGGCTTTAAAATTATGTGTCAAACCAATCTTCTATCTATATCTATATAATATATAAAATGGTAAACTGACTGACTGACTGACTGACTGACTGGGTGATATATCAACGCACAGCCCAAACCGCTGGGTCTACAGATTCCAAATTTGGCCAGTAGGTTCCATATGTGATCTAGAGGTGCACTAAGAAAGGAATTATCAAAAATCACACTCAAAGGGGGTGAAACGGGCCTCTAAAGTTTGTATGGGGAAACTAGATTAGTTAGACTATTTCATTCGAAACTTCACAATAGTACTCCTATTGATAAATGCGCACAGCCCAAACCGCTGGGTCTACAGACTCCAAATTTGGCAAGTAGATTTTTATGTGATCTAGGGGTGCATAAAGAACGAATATTTAAAAAAATCACCCTCTCAGGGGGTGAAACGGGTTTCCAATGTTTGTATGGGGAAACAAGATTAGACTATTTCATTTGACACCGTTCCTTCTTCACTTCTTACTCCTATTTATAAATGAAAAGAAATAGGTTTCAGATTTTTTCAAAATTCAACCCCTATAATGGAAAAATGGCGTAACAAAGTCTGAAAATCAACGCACAGCCCAAACCGGTATTGTTTGTATGGTGTATCGGGTTGGGTGTATTACAAAAACAACGATTTTAAGATTCAATGTGGCGTACCTGAAATTCCATCATCCCCTGTTGGGGTGCGATAGGGTTGGAACGAAAAATTAAAAATCAATGTGGTTATCGCTTCCGAGATTATCATGGGTGCTGATGACGAATATGGCATTTAGTTTGAGATCCAGAAGACGGCGGATTCGACTTCTGTACAAGGCTATTGGGGTATCAGGACAAATACGTGACTTAATGACCACTGAGGTTTATTCTGTAAAGTAAACATAACATCATCATCAGCATCATCATCATCTTCCAGCCCTTGTCCCATGTTACTTGGGGTCTGCGCAACACGTTTTCTTCTTCCTTTCTCCTCCATCAACTGTCATGCTATCATTTACTCCTTTTTCTTTCACATCATTAGTGACACAATTCATCCATCTTTTCTTTGGTCTACCTCGAATCTTCCGCTGCATCCATCACAACAGTAAACATAACATTACGCCTGTTATTTCATGAAGGTGGACGTTTTTTTGGTTTTTCCGTCATGGGTGTCGTTTTGGTGGTTTTCGGGGTCGCAAAGTTCCTCTGTTCGTGCGTGTTGCTTTGAAACGAACTAATTTATGAGCAAACCAGATATGTACATCTTTAAAATTTTGTTGGATCTTGAATGCTACTTATTCTTTGTTTTGCGCAGTGAAATCAATCATTTTTGAATTCAAAATTACACGGAATTTAACGCGAGCGAAGCCACAGACAAAGCTATCTATTAAATAAAAATCTCGTGTCTCCTTGTTTGTTATCGAAGTCCTCCAAGACCACTTCACCGATTTTAATAACTTTTTGTGTATATTTGGTAGGTCAGAGAACAAGTCGTAGGCTACTTTTATACCGCTAGGTGACAAGGGTGGTTTACGCGGACAAAGTCGCGGGCAACAGCTAGTGATATTATAAGTAAAAAGGTGTAGTAGGTTATAAGCGCTCAAAAAGCGGCATATAAAATGTGGGCCCAACCTCGACCTCGGCGTCATTATGACGACGTCAACGGACGTCCATCACGCACCGAGTGCATTATAAGCAAAAGTGACACAAACCACCGAAAATGCCGTCGTGTTTTATGAGATAATGCACAAATTATTCGTGCATATATTAAACTGTTTATCTTAATATTTTCACAAATCAAACATTATAATTATATTTCTAAAATGTCAACTTTGATAGCCGTCATTACCGATCATAGAGTAAAATTATGCCCCGTAAATATAAAATGTAAATTGAAGAGTCCCGTAAGCAGGTATTAAATTATTTTTTATTTCTAGATTTCAGCATCCAGTACATTGGGTGGATATTGTCAGCAAACAGAGAAATGAAGAAATTGTTGTTATAAAAATCGTTTTCTAAAATCATTTTGGTCAACTTTATTACGAGTAGGAATATTTTAATTATTGTATTGAACATATAATTTGTATTTATTTTTTAGTTGTAGAACCATGCCGTAACACAAACACACACTTTAAACCATCGTATGCTTTTATTGAAAGTTTTTATAAACTATAATACCGCCGTCCCTCCATCACTATGAACATCAAAACCCCAAGTTTATGTGAAGGTCACTGGTGCTATTGGAAATAATTTTATTACAAAGCTTTATTTGATTTATTATATATGTCTCTTTTTCGCTCGCGATAATTGAATCATGCCATCCTACTTTAAATAAATCAATAAAATAAAAAAAATAAAAAATAAATATCGTTGGACATTACACACAGCACTATCTAGTGCCACACGAAGCTGGGCTTGTGTCGTGGCCACCAGACAGTTGATATACTACATATATACTTTTTGTTTGTAAATAAATACTTATTATACATATAAACATCCATGACTCGGAAACAAATGTCCACGCTCATCACACAAACATTTGCTCCTACCGGGATTCGAACCCGAGACCCGAAGAACGTAAGGCAGCCTCACTACCGCTGCGCCATTCAGGTCGTCAAACTCGACGACTTTGACTTGTAATCGTAATGTAGTGTGCAATGAAAATATTTAGATACTCATGTGTGCGATATGGTGCCCTTTTTGAAGATCGATTTTTGTGTAGGTAACCTAACTACGCCTTTTTACTCATAATATCATTGTGTCAAACCCCCACTAATGACTGCCTCATTGGTCGAGTTGTCTTCGGTGCGACTGCTGGGCATGAGGTCCTGGGTTCATTCTCGGGTTAGGTTAGGTTAGTTAAAGTATTTTTGGTCTTTTTCATCAAGAATTTTGTCAGTACTCGCCACAGATTATGAAATTGTGCCCGCTTCATGGCAACAGACTCACCCACAAATAAAAGACGTCTGAGTAATATAACAATCATTTATTCAACATTTCTATACAAAGATAAACAAATAAGTAGGTATTTTGTTAAATAAAATCACAAGTTTATAAATGAATGTGTTTCATTCTGAGTCCTGTCATCTATGTTCTGGGATCTAGTTCAAGTAACGTTGAAGTAACCGTCGTTCAGCCATCATGAATTTAAAATTTGGTTCCTCCGCAGTTGCGGTTTAAATGCTTTCCTTTTTTAGGCTAGAACAAACACAACAACATTTACTAAGAAAAGGATAATTCAAAATGGAAAGAAAATTCTCTCATGAAAATCTCCTCCTCCAGACCTCCAGATTTTCTTAAGGAAAGACTGTTAAGTATTATTTTCATAGTTATAAAGTAAGTTTACATTTTTTCTTTAGATTGACATGTATATTTAAAATCAGGAAATCCCCCGTCCTCTTTTCTTCATGGGTTTAAAATCAAACAGACACAACATATTCATTTGTAAGTAGAATTGTTTATTGTAATAGCCGCTTGTATAATTGCACGTCATATTATATACCACATTTAGCGCTAATAAACTATCCTGTATTTGACATTTTTTTTTTCGAATACTCTCTCAGTAGGTTGAACCGGAAGTCGGACCGAGACTTTCACAGTACAAACCTCATAGTCGCATATCTTGTTAGATTCGTCCTCTTCGGAAGATGACGAGGAAGACGATGAAGACGACGACGAAGAAGACGAAGAAGACGACGACGACGACGACGACGAAGAATCTTTGTGGTGTTTACCCTGTAACGTAGAAAAAAAAGCCAATTACATATCTCTATTATTTACTTAGGTTCTTTGAATTCTGATGGACAGACAGGCAGACGATCAGTCGAGTAATTCAGCAACTCGTCCTATATATCCGTGGCCTATGAGACGAGTTGTGAAACTCAAAATAAATAATATTTTCATTCTGCAACTCGTCCCACGTACAATCAGTAGTAAAGGTGTTAGTGCGGAAAAATAATTGCTTATAAAATATTTAATCATTACAACATTGGCTTGTGTTATGCTTGGGACGAAGCCTGCAGGGTCGTGTAGAAGACGGGTGCGACCTCTTCCCCTTCAGGGAAAGCTTACCTTAATACTAATATGAACAGACATTTTAAAGTCCACAGAACCTTAAAAGGTTCTGTGGATTTTATAATATTTTATGTCTGTTATTACAATCATTGTACCTGCAGTTCAGGCAACCCGCTATTTATTTATTTTTAAATCTGGTATTTAGGGAATCAAGCTTCTAATAAACACGGTTTCGAAAAGAGATTCCTCGTAACATACTGCAACTGTTCTAGATATTAAGTTTTGATTAATTCGTTGCTATCTATACCTTACGAAGATTTACTAATATATCATTTCTTGTACGAACTTAAACATAGCCAGAAAGGCCCCCTAATATCTGTTAAAGTGTAAATAAAATAAAGCGCGGTAAAACTTCGGGGAACAGTTTCATCATTATTGCTCATTACAGTCGCAATTGAGGCTCGCTCCAAGAATCTCGTAACGGTAACATTCTGCTAACAAATTGAAGTATTTCACAGTTTCACTGGTGCTCTGTATTATCTGGGTACGTAGGATTTACATTAATACATGTAAAGCCTGGGTTTATGGCGTGCTAGCTGTTTTAATTCACGCCATTTTTTATGTTGCTCTTTTTTGTTTGCTAATTGTTTGTACGAATTATAATTTCCTGAAAGGGACAAAATGTAACAGTCGCTTTTGAAAACTCAATAACTTATGTTATGCTAAGATGTAACATGAAGAGGTCAATCCTTAGGTTAAGCCGTGCTTTCCTATCTTGGTCTGTGGATGGTCACAACCACCCATTACATACCAAGTTTCCTCTGTGCCTCAGAAAGCACGCTATGCAGTTGGCCCCGGCTGTCATTTGTAGATCTTTAACAGTCGTTACAGGTAGTCAGTGGCCAAAAACGTCTGACAACCAGTCTTACCAAGACGTATCGTTACCCAGTACTAACTGGGTTGTGGAGATCAGATAGGCAGTCGCTTCATATAAATGTTGGTATCCAATTGCATCCGGTTAGACTGGAAGCAGACCCCAACATAGTTGGGAAAAGAGGCTAGGCAGATGTTGAAGACGTAACATCGCGACAATTTGAACTTGTTCTTGACTTGATGACTGGGTGACTGCTGGCTGGCTTTACCCAGCAGTAGGATAAAGTAGGCTAGATAAGGCTTAACGTTGTAAGCAATGGTTGAACTATTCCACTAGATAGTATTTTTCGACTAAAAGCAATTCAATATATTCAATTTATTGAGCCAGTCTCTTATAGTGTGCGTAAAATGACCATCAATATTAATTTGTTAAAATAGGCCCTGAATCACTAGTGATGTTGATTTACCTACTAGTTTATAGTCGATTCTAAGTAATCATTAGGGTAACCACCTGATTTCTAGAAGCCTTTGTAATATGGGAAAAGCCTAGTTACATAGTCACATATTATGTTTACAAATGCAAAGCATAAAATTTACTATTAATCTGGCAACTCCTGGAATAAGCAATTTGATTATTATTTGACCAGGTGCCACTAAAAACAATAGAATTCGATAAACCTTTTTTTTGGGATGGGTAATAATCAAATAACTTATCCCACTCTGGGCGGAGCGGGAGGGAGTGTCAGACTTTTACTGACTAAAACCCATCCATGTTCCTTCCTCGCCCTTTATGTTCCAGGGCTGCAGTATCTCTTTCGAACAGGCCCGCAACCCCGGCAGGCTTCGGCCCTTGCGGGCCCCTCCCCTTATGCTGACATCTCTTTGACGCGCGCGTGGAACACGAACGCGCCGTCGACACGGCCTGTCGTCGTCGTTAGACGGACGGACGGCTAGCTAGCCCATAGCCAACCGTCCACAGGCCCGGAATTCGATAATCCTTGCAATGCCTTCAGCAGAAAGAGTATTATGGTAAACATCTCAACAAAAATTGATTTAGTGATTGCCCAGCATTCAAATTCATCATCACATCAGCTCAAGACCTTGGGCGTTACCATGGTATGTACAAAAGTTAATTGGCTGTTATATAAATATTCAAAGAATTTTGACCTTTAAGTTACACACTATAAAGTCCTGTTGCCGTACGCTAATGCAATCGGTGAAAGATTTGGTAAGGGCACGAGCCCCAAAATAAAGAACTGTCTAATTTGGGACACACTACAACAACACCTTCTATCTAAACCAGTAAAAGGTATTTTTTAAGCCCGTTATAACTTCTCTTGTGTATAATAATACTCTCTTGTGTACCTAGCTGCTTATACAGGATGAACGTGACATCGATGCTATAACGGTTACCACGTACGTAATCAGTATCTATGTATAAAGACTTACGTTGTCACCGCAGCAGTTACCGCAGCAGCCGCCACAGCATCCACCACCACAGTTATTGTCTTCTTCGGACGATGATGATGATGATGACGATGATGATGACGAAGAAGAAGACGAGGAAGACGACGATGATGAACTGGAGTCACCACCACATTTGTTTCTGGATTTCTGTAATTTTATGAAGTCATTGTTAGTCAAAATCAAACCCTTAAGTCAAAGGTACTTTTGAACTGTCAAAAATAAAAGGATGAAGCTACAGACCCAGTTACAAGTCATAATAAAGAAGCTACTGAAAGCTTATAAGATAAACCGTGTGTCCAGCCCTATTTTTTTTTTACTTATGGAAGTCATCAAATGATGCACAATGTCGCACTCTGGACGGAACGGGAGGGAGTATCAGACTTTTACTGACTAAACCCCACCCATGTTCCTAACTCGCTCTTTATGTTCCGGGACAGTCCCGCAGCCTCGGGAGAGTGTACATCCCTGCAGTCCCGGTTCTGCGCTACTTCTGATTCCATTCTTGAGGAAGACATCCAGGTCGTCCCACTATGAATGCCCAGTTGTGGGTCAGTAAAAGCTAGCAAAAATAATAAGCAACTAAGAAACTATTGCAATAAGTACAAGGTCTGACATTAATACGAAGTTTTGGAACGTGACTTGTCTATTGTTAGCTTTACAAGGTGTGCAAACTTGTTACCCTCAGACGATTTTATGGAGTTTCGAAAGTGGAATTAATTTCCTTGAAAGGGAAAAATACACAGGATTCAGACGCAAATGTATTTAAACCCGCTCACACGCGTTCAAAATTCCATTGACGTTTACGCCAAAAATATTTATGCAAACATAACACCAAACAGATGGTTCGTAGGTTATAATAACAATCGGTACAAATAGCGATTGCAGGCGACAGTATCATATCCTTCACCCGTGATCTGGTCTAAATTACAGCTAAATATACTCGTTAATTCGTCATAATTGGCGAGCTAGACTAACATAATGACACAATTTGCTCATATTTTTGAGGATAACCAGATGTGAAGGTCGCCAGACCAATTTGGTACCATATGTCGTCAGCGGCAGGGAGTTGCACGGTCAAGTTATATTTTTTAAAGTTGATCAGATAGGCTTGAAGGTCTACTTTGGAATGATATCGTCAGCTGAATCGGATTATGACATAAAATGTTTTAAAGTGACTGCTCATTGCCTTGTTACTTCCCTTTTTTGCACGAGTCCCCACCACATAGTTATTTAAAGGAAGTCTGAGTATTTTGACCACAAAGTCCTGCTTTAGATCTCTAACAATATTTATAAACCAGATGTTTACAAACAGATGTTTGTTAACAGATGAATTACATCACTTTGTTGACCTTATTCTAAGACCTACTTGTAGGTACTATAACAACGTAAATATGTAATTAATTAAAGGAAAATGCAGGTAAAATATTATTGTCATACTTACTTGGTCACACCGTGTATGACTGAAACAATAAGAAAGTTTAGGTTTTAGTGTACATCGAAATAAAAAAAAATAAAGTGGCTATAAGTAGTTGAATAAAATTGCTGAATTTCAACTCTCATTGCTGAGCCGAGCGTTGAAAATCTAACACTACGTTTTTAATTAGGTATGCAATAAAGTTCCGCTTAGTGTTTATGAAAACGGAATATAGTCTTAAACAGATTAATACTAAGTAGGTATAAGATGAGCGTAAAATACATGCTTTGATGAATTTTAATTTAGTGTGAGTTTATGACTTTCCCAACATTGTCTATTATTACCTCGATCATATTATTACCTACCTCTCTCAAAATATTAAACGCAGAGATAATCACCATTTTATAGGGTGCAATTCCATTTCCAATCTTAAACTGGGGAACAACACGTAAAAACTCAATTACACTTTGCTCGAAGTGGGAATTAGACCTAGCCTTAAGAATCAGGGGTGTTACTAAAGTCTTCAGACAGTTTCAGTACAGCTAAGAAAGACGATGTTTTGTCAGGAAAATATAGGTAGGCTGCCACGACAGCTGAATATCACGTCCACGGCTTTAAACCCAGATCAATCCAACCATTAGGTAATTTATCTGTTTATTATTTTAAGCCTACTTTGGGTAGCGCCATTAACCACCCAAATTGGATATCACAGTTTTATAACATAGTCTGAAAGATTTTCAGTAACCCTTACTAGACGATTTTTTAAACCGTTAATTTGGAAAAGTCGCCTCCTCAATAAAGCCAAATTACATAACATAACACCACGCCTGCAAAATCTGAAAGGTTAAGCACAGGTGCTAATATAATCGCATTTCGCCAGTTATGTTTAAGTGCCATGCAATAAGGCCGAGCCTATTGCCATCAGCCAGGCACTAATCCAGGCTCCGTGATTGTTTCTGAGAAATTCCGGATGGAAAAACCTATATAACATATCACTTTGTCCGACCCGGGAATCAAACTCAGGACCTCCTCCTCAGCAGTCGCGCTTGCGACCACTACACCAATGAGGCAGTCACTCAATAAATTAACAGTAAATTAGCATAAATTATGATTGAATTGGCAAAATGAATGGCACTGGGAATACGAGTCGGTAAAGTAATTTAACTCTCTAACCATGGGTGTAGTATTAAACCTGCTTATCGGCCATTTTCAATAACTTACTGGCAGGTATCGGTAGGTTGCTATCTCTGTCAGTTTGACATTTAGCTTATGGACGGTTAGAAACAAAACGTCACAGACAAGCTTTTTCAAGTGACTGGTAAAGGTGACGCAGGTATGGGATATTTCCTGCTAAAGGAGACATTTTTTTTTGTTCGAGGATTAGGCCACCCACATAAATTGTAGCATTGAATAATGAAACTTACATTGATTTATTCCTTATAACCTGTAGATTCCAGTGGTTAAATATATTTAATAATTATAGCAGATATCCAACGGGTAGGTACCGTACTTTTTTTAGTAAACAGATAAAAACACCCCCACACACCCCTGCAAAGACCAGGTGGGCCCAAAAAAAAAATCTCCTTTGTTTATAGAAACCCTGATAGCTTCCAGACGTAGGCAACTTAACTGACAGTTATTCGTAAGTAAGTTAAAGAAAACGGCCTTTAGTTTTTCGGGGAAAATATATGCTATATAGATGTTATGTTATAATGTAAAACATTGGGACTTACCAAGAAACCGATTTCGCTTCTGTCATCGCCACGATGGCAAGTGCAAACAACAGTAATAATACAACTTTGTTCATTTTGATTATTTACCTGAAATAAGGAAACGTGTTAATTAGTGTCAAATATTTGGAGTATTTTTTGCTCGTAGTATATGAGCAGTATTTATACCAAATTTTCTCCGAAGGAAAAAAAATCAACAATAATAGAATTTTAATTTGTGTGGTATTTTGCGACACAAATTCAAATTCAGTTATTTTGTGAACATAAACGCAAAATAGATGGTAAAATATTCAAAATCTCTGCTGACTGAAGCTTTAAACTATCACAAAAAAACACATTTGTTAGAATTTCATCAATAAAAGCAGAAGAACTCTTCATCATGATTTGCACGAGAAACCAGGAGATTAAAAGATGCCTGTTCTGAACCAAAATATCCACCTACTCCCCTACCGTGGAAGCAGTGGCTGGTGGCAAGACTCCTCTGTGTCCTTGCGGTAATTAAAACATTAGTGGGTATGTCTCCACCTCATCATCATCATTTCAGCCTCAAGCCGTCCACTGCTGGATTTAGGCCACCCCCAAGTGTCACCACATTGGCCGGTCCCGTGCGACTCGCATCCAGCGTTTTCCTGGAACCTTCAACAGATCATCGGTTCACCTAGTGGGAGGCATTATAACGCAACGTTTTCCGGTTCGCGATCGCCACTCCAGAAACCAATCTCCACGAGTCTCCACCTAAACAATGTTAAGTGGTGTGCATTCCGACTTGAGTCTCTAATACAACTTATTTCATGCAGTATCAACTAACTTATATTACTTTAATCTTAGAGCTTGTTTCACCAGGTCCAGATAGACACAATCCACCAGATAAAAATAGAAAATAACTTACAATATCATCCTAAGATAAATTTATTCGAGGGATAAAACAGACTCTAAAATTCCTTTTAAATAAAATAAAAATAATACTAACAGTATTCCGAATTCCTGAAGAATTTTGAAACAGGTAACTTGTTTTTTCACGTAAATTCACTTTAGCTCAGTGTATGTAGCCAGTGTCAGCGATTTGCATCGACTGAATTTTAGTATTTTATCACCAATATTATCAAATTTAGGTCAAATTGACATAACTTTTAGCTTGAGTCAGTAAGGTCAATACGATAGCACTGATATTGCAAAGAGAAGCTCGCCCTAAGAAACCGATCTCACTACGCATTTAAATAATATAAATACTTATGTGATGTAACAAGCATTCTTCGCATTATATACGTACGCAGATGTTGCGTTATCAATATTATTATGTTGACGTTTTTCCTTAATTCGTAGCTAAGGTCAAAAAATAATTAGAGACCTTATTTGCGATAAGGCCTTTATTTTTATTTCTTGTTGTCTTTTTGTGCGTCGCATCACGTACCTAGCATCTTAAACGAGTGGAATTGATGAGTGCAAAACTAAATGGTTTCTTAAATTATATTGTGCTTGCATAAGTCTCACATTTTCAGATAAACGGACGGCATGTACCTCTCGAAAGGAGCATAGAAGCGTTGCCAAGAGCTCAAGACAGATAGATTTGCGGTTATTAATATTTATATAATAAGTACTTCATTATCTTAGTTGTTTCGAAGAATGCTCTTATCATAATAATAACACAAGAATTCCTTGAATCCGTTAATTGTTCAACAAAAGCTTTGATAAATTAATCGGCTCTAAGCAATATAAGTTGAAGTTCATCCTGGCTGGAGTATACCGGTTCTTTTTAAGACATGCTGTCCACAACTCGTTATATCTATACCTGTTTATGTATGTATGTAGTATATTTATTCTATGTCAGTATTGTACACGCTCAATTCACTCAGCTTTATCAGGATTATTCGATAAACAGTCCACAGTCAGCGAGAAAACAAGCTCCTTACACAAATAGGGGATTTTAATATCCTTAAGTAGTGATGATACTGGCCTCTCGTATAAAAGACTTGCAAAGTAATCCACTGAGGGCGCAGCTATCGCGCGAATCTGCTTGAGTCATCTCATCCTTTTCAAATAAATAGGGTCCGAAAGATGTCTGAAAAGCAACGTTTTATTTTTTATCCATAATTCAATTGCAAACAGTTTTTTTAGGGTTATGTTGTCCTATGTTGTTTTTGCTATAAACGTGTTTAATAACATGTTTTGTTGTCTGTGTCGCAAAAAAATGATTACGATTTTAAATTCATAATTATGTTGATAATAATGAATGCATATTTGCAAAAAAACTTATCAATTTAATACTAATTACCTCAGTGACCTAAACGATCTCAGTGGTTTTCCGATCACACTAAAGTCAACTCTCAATTTACATACGTAAAAATATTGAATGAATAAAAATATGTTCATAATTTTTCCAACAAGATAAATCATTTCCAACCCTTCCCAACCGCAGACACGGAAACAGTCATTTGGAAAATTCAGCAGTACAGGAAGCCATACGTCACATTAGGCACGGCGCACACTCGCACACAGAGGCAAGTGTCCCGCGAACGTGTTGTATAAACTTGTGTGCTCTGCTCCGCTCGGCGCAGTTTATCAAACTCATTATCAAACGCCCCCAATGTACGCAAATAAATCGTTTTTATTGCCCAACTCCTACTTATTGAATTTACCTTTCAATACTAAACGTTAGCTACTCTCAAGTAAAATTATGAACCGGTTTAAAACTTCTCGATGAAGTGGAGTTCGAAAATAGCATTATAAATTCACCGGTTTACAATCACAGCGCTACTTGGCGAAGGCAAAAAACCTTGGCGGGAAACTCGTTCTAACTTTTCCTATTTTTCTGCGTTAATTTCACCTGAACCCATTACACTTTGCAACAATTCTTAGTGAGAACGTTTCTATTAGGCTCTTCAAATTGCATTTTAAATGACTTTCGGAGACTTTGGAGAGGACATCTTGGAGCCCTTTCATGTCAGCTGATAACTTGCTATTGGTTGGACGAATAAACATTTATTTTAATGTGCGTTAAGAAAATAATCTTAATTCAACTACTTTTATTTCTGATTGGCACGAAGGAGGTCTGAAGGTGAAAGTTGCTAAATGATGTGAATTAGTTATAAAGAGTGTAAAACACCTCTTCACGAAGCCGAAAGGCACTTGTTCTCCCCATTTTTGCGATCATTTTTTTGTTCTACACCATACCTGGGAACCTTCTAGTTACGGAGATATGGGGAGACATGGTTCAAAGTTACAACCTTTTGACAAGTTTTTTTTAAATACAAGTTTTTTTTAAGATTTTAACTTTTAACACTTCTACGACCCCAGTACTATTCAATCCATCCATCAGCACAATATTTTAAGTGTGTTACATTGAGTTCTACCACAAAAAATGATTTATAACCTCAAAAAAAAGTTATTTCCCAGAAACATTTTTTGCGTAAAGTTACTTAGTTTTATGTAAAGAATGATTGGTTAACGGCTTTGTGATGAGGTGGTTTACAGTCTGTATACAACATTATTTTTTGTTTATACTAAACCCGAAAAGGGGTCATTGTACTCATCATTTTGAACAACTTTTTCTATGAGACGAACCGTGAAATCGCGAAAAAAAATCAGCTGTTCCCTACATTTATGTTCGCATAACTCGTCAAAATGTAGGGAACAGCTGTTTTTTTTTTCGCGATTTCAAGGTTCGTCCCATAGAAAAAGTTGTTCAAAATGATGAGTACAATGACCCCTTTTCGGGTTTAGTATAAACAATAAATAACCCTGTATATGTAGGTACTGTAGGCAACAGTGAGCAGCGGTGGCCCATTGGTAGCGGCCCCGAGTTACGAGGAGTAAACCGTAGGTTCGAACCAAGCCAGGCAAAAGGTGTTATTTATTTCCATGTGTTAACTTTTCTCAAATGAATGAAAACATCTTAATGAATCTGGCCTTAGAACCAAAACATCGAAGACATGTGACACCTACCAACCCGCACTTAGCCCGCATGGTGGATTTGAGCTCATTCCCTCTCATAGAGAGGAGGCCTGTGTTCCAGGAGTATACACAATATAGGCTGAAAATGTTTACTGCAGGAACGCCCTTTATATTTTTTTTAAAGGAATGTTTAATGTTGTTACCTACGTAAGTTCAAATGTAATGTACCTTCTGTAACTTAACCTAATAACAAACCAAAGTCAATCTCTCCGCACAAAGAATCCGAAGAGCCACTTGAAAGTATTTATGTTATGCAAATTCAAGGGCAGGAGTTAACGGCAGGTAATCATACCGCCCCCATAAGGATGAGACGTGGAAATTACCTAAAGCGTAAAAGTAGTATCCAAGTTGAGCAATGAAATGTTAAGGATGAATAAGTTAATTGGCCCCCGGGGCGTATCGGCGGGCCCTCCTGTGGCACAGAGGAATGCATTTAAATTGGATTTTAAGAGTAGAAATCACCGGCGTTCTCTCCGCCTCTCCCAGCCTTGTTAGAGCCAATCTCAAAGTTTACGTAAACGAATAAACCTCCGCCGTGAAACCGAATTTATCGGTATCCATTCAAACTATATTTATCTATGAGCGTTCGCCCCTTTAGATGAATGCTAAGCGTTGCAGGATTGAAGTGCCTATTAAATATTAACGATGTTTTCATTCTTTAATTTTGCAATCGCAAAATATATAATGAGGACTGAGAGATTAATTTAATTAACAAAACGTAGATTAATTGCACGTGTAACTTCTCAGGCTCTGATTATGACACATGTTTGCACTTAAATGATAATAAAGTCATGTAGCTTAAACTCCATGTATCTTTTATAATTACCAAAGTTGGTATAATTATACAAAATAATTTTCTTCACAATATAATTTATCCCATGAATGGCCTTTTTTTTAGCATGGGAAATCATCAAATGACTTCTCCCACTCTGGGCGGAGTGGGAGGGAGTGTCAGACTCCTACTGACTAAAACCCATCCATGTTCCTTCCTCGCCCTTTATGTTCCGGGGCCGCGGTATCTCTTTCGAACATCCCATGAATGGCCTCTAATCGGAACAAGGATACCCATGCGGGGAATCCCACGCTAAAAAACAGTCTGCGTTGGGTTATTGACTCATTTAATGGAATACTTTTTGAAATTTTTCTATCCTTTAAAAATGTTATCAAATAAACTGCAAAAAATCACCTGAAAAACTTTACAAGTAAAGTAAAATTGAGAACCGTTTCATATTTTGTACACACACATGAGCTATAATGACATAATTTCAGCAAGGTTTAATTACTTCTGCTGCAAATATTGAAATAATTAAGTGTTGTGAAATTAAACGTGAGAGCTCTCGTAATACCTATAGCGTTATTTGTGCTAAGGACTTACAAGCGTTTATTTGTACGTAATCGTTAAAGGCTCACTGGAATGAAGGATTAGGTAAGTAGTAGTATTTTGCAGCTTTGTGACTTGCTGAAATAAATGAAATGATTGCAGCAAGGTGCTATATATTTATATTAGTGGCTGGTAACCGCACGTACGTAGATTACGCAAGCAGCCCAAACAGGGTCTTTGTTTAACACCACAGCATGAGGTACCGCAGCTCTCAAATCGGTGAAAAACCTGTGACCATCGTCGTGAGCAAACCGTTGAATTCTAGAACAAAATTAAAAAATTCGAAGCCATGTGGCAACCACAAATCTACACAGGGACAGCGAGGTTATATTATGATCCTTCGTCGAACAGTCTTCGTCACACAGGGAGTAGGACGGCATCTCAGCTGTAGGGCTGTTATAAGTGATTAAACTTCGCGACATGGTAAGTACGTTATTATTTATTTTAAAAAAGGATAATACATGTTTTTTAATACACGAAAACCTTATCGCACGACGATTAGGTTCAACATGCAATGTATTTCAGACTTGCGTTTTTTCCATTTACTCGCACGTTTGCCCACAGCCTGAAAAGTTTGTTATGGCAGTTTTCGGCTCAATAACATCCTTGCCTACGGCTCGTGTACTAATTCCGCCTCGAATGCAATAACAAACTTTCTCCACTTGTATCAAAATGTATTGTTTTTAAGTAACTATATTTTTATGTCACGTTAATGTTTTCGTATGAAAAACAGTTTCTATTCCTTCACCGACTATACTCGTTAATGTCGTAACATTTTGAAGGGGACCTAAGTCGAATTAATGAATGTATCCCCAATGTACATAATTAACATTTGCGAGACATTACTCAAGTGACCTCGCCTTCTATAAATTCTCGGCAAGGATCCGTCTTCTCGCTCGGGAACCTTCTGTATTTTTATTTTATGGAAACTCTAAACACTTAGGTACTGGTTCTTTGTTAGTGTTTTATTTGTAAAAGACTAGGGCGGGAGGGTGGCACACTTTAAAAATCATTTAGGATGAAATTAGATTTATTTTGACTACCACATAATATTATAAGGAGTCTGCCCACTACACCGTACCAAACCATGATGTGCTATGAACGCGTCAGTAAGACACTGAATACTATGCCCACTAGAACGGTCTAGTAGGCTTACCGACCGAACACTGAAACGGCACTCAAAATGAAAGGCCTGCTTAACATTTGAGCAGCTCCTACACTTTAAATTTTGTATGGCCAAACGTCACTTTTGAGTATCTGTTAAATATAAGTGCTATTTAATTTTGAGTGACGTTTCAGTATTCGGGAGAAAATCTCATATTTTCAATACAAAGAATATGGTTTTGCCTGATACGTTTCTAACACGATCATGATATGATACGGTATAATTGGTAGAATCGTTTATGGTAGTCAAAATTAAACCTCACTTGATGGCAAGAAATGATGTTGACGTACGACAGTATAGTCTTTGGTCTCTTATGATGATATTTTAAAATTAAAATATCAAGCTTTGTAGATTGTTGGAGCCTATGAGTTATGACGTGTATATTACACCTAGGTACGCCCAGTTTTGCATCATAAATTATTCTATATTGCTAGACAGACATCAGACTGATTGTGTAATTGAATGACGGTTCGGGCGATATGTTCAGAATACCAGGTTATTAAAATATTATGATAATAAATGTTCACCAGTCTAATTTGAATTGACATCTGCACGTTTTTATATAATGTAATTAGGAGATACGAAAATAGATGCATAGGGAGACAAATGCGCGACACGTTAACTACAAATAAAAAATGGCCTGGGAAAAAACGCTACTAATCCATACTACTAAAATAAATGCGAAAGTAACGCACTGACTGTCTCTTGTCTTTTTACGACATATAGATCTGCTGAACTAATTGATACAGTACGGTCCAATAAGCTATTTGGTTTACAGTTTAACCCACAAATGACATTGTAAAGTGTTAACCAAATACTTTGTTCGACCGTCCAAAAAAGGTCATAAATGATGCTTTTCTAGATGCGGGCGAAACTTCGACCTAAAGCTAGTATCTAATATGTATGTCAGCGTCACATTGTAAAAACCGTCAGATTGTAATATAAGTAGCGAGAGACCGAGAAAGGCCAGCAGCGCCCCGATGTTGCCGACAATCTCGCGGAGAGTACCTGGGTGACCGAAGTACTTTGCCCTGTATGTTGCAACCGCTGGGTAGGAGAAGACGATTATAAGTACAATCAAATTTTATGCACACTAACTGGGTGCTTAAAGTGCCGAAGGGCTACATGAACTTCGAGGAACGTAGCTTCGAGAGAACGGTAGAAGAAAACAATAGAAGTGAAAGCTTTTGGCTTATAGGCGTTGCATATAAAGCCCTTTACGAATTACAATCCTGCTAAAGACCTGTGAAAGTGGTTAGATGTAGCAAAGGTTCAGTCAAATTGCGGACAGGGCTTTGGATACGGACACAATTATTTACTGAAGTATCTGTCTGTTTCCCGTGTCAGTAGACGATCCACAATTTGCCCAACATGCAATGATTTGAATCAAAACAGAGACTATATACTCACAATTCGGAAAATTAGGAGAAGTTTCGAAGACGTTTTTTTGCTATCTGCTAGATAAGTTAGCAAGATCATTTTGGAGGAGATAAAAGATAAGATAAGATTAAATAAGATATACTTATTTGCTCATTTGCATCTGTACCTATGTAGCAAAACATAAATTATATAAATTGTTTAAACAAATGTTAAGAAACCAACAGTTGCCACATCCAATCTGCAATCATTTCGCACGAAGACATACAATTATACCGATTCCTAACAAATGACCAGTCGGCGAAGAAAAATCATCGTGCAATAATAATCTAAGATGGTTTATTTGATGCTTAGTAAGTTAATTAACCGATCACATAGAATCTCCGTTCATCTCGTAACACATTACGGTAATGGCCTACTATCAGGCTTACGTTCGCGGTACCTTGTAATGACAGGACAATCTCGCACCTAACTAGAAATCTATATTTTTAATTAGCAATTATTCTTCTGCTTGATAGTAATATCGAGGGTTTATTTCGGGTAATGTTAGAAGTTATGGATGTGGAAAATTAATCTAGTATATAGAGAAGTAATATTCTATATTACAGTCATCAATCGAAATATATGTAGGAAATAAATAAATAAATAAATATTGCTGGACATTAACACACAGCACCACCTAGTGCCACACTAAGCAAAGCTTGTGTCGTTGGTTGGGGGAGGGTCTGTATTTATGCTTTCGCGGTTGCACAACGACATGCTTTGCTCATGCTTTGCTTGGTAGTATAGATGCAGGCCTACCCTACTGCCTCCCTCAGAGGCAGTAGGGTGGCGGGGTCTTGAGGGAGAGCGCTACGGTCGTGCAGATCCTCAAGGCAGGTCTGGGGGATCCACCTTCACGAGGTTGCCACCCTGTTCTTGGTCTAATTCCATAAGAAATAGACGTAACGAAAACCCCCAGGCGCTTTTTCGCACCCTCCCGAAAGCCAAAATCCCAGGCCTAGGGTAATCCCTCACCCCATCTCCATGATCCCACACCCAGACCCTCCTTCCCTTCTCCCCCTTTTATCCTTTCGGTCCATGAGGACGGGTAACCTCATTTCCAAAAAAGCCCACCCCAAAAACCATGTCGCAGAAAAGGAAAAATAATATTCCCCAGGTGGGTCCCGGTAATGCCGGGGAATCCCACACCGACTCGTCGGTCTGCCTCCACCGTAATCTGGGGGGGGGGCACTCTTCTGCCTAAGGCGGTTTTACCGCCAGCATCGGCTGCGGCTCACGCGCCAAAACACACAAACACGGACACGACCACGGCTGCAACTTGTGCGCCCACTGACTCGACGACGACTGTGACACCTTCCACGATGGCCTGGCAACAGAGTATCGTTCGGAACAGTGTCACAAACAATCCCGACAATGACAACGACAATCCGCGTGTATCCAGCCTTAGCAGCGAACTCCGCACGCTGGCACTCCAGCGTGAGAAGATCGAGGCAAGGTTGAGGGACATAGACTCTCTCGGGACGGGAAAGGAAGCGGAGCCTGGCGATTCCGGTTTTATCTCTGTGGACGAGGTTCGCAAGCTGAAGACTCAGCGCGGGAAACTCCGAAACAGAGAAAGAGAACTCAACAAACGTTTGCGCAAAGCCCGCGAAGGCAACAGTCTACGCGATGCGCAAACGGGAGGTTGTAAGGGAGTACGCGACCGGCTACAAGCGCGCGAAGGGGAAACCCAGAGCAAGCAGCAGTCGGACGCGGAAACGAGCGGGCAGGGAACAGTACGCGAAGGGGAAACCCAACGCGAGAAGTCACTGCCCGCACCGGGACCATCCGGAGGAAGCGACCGAAACCGCGACGAGACGACTGGCGACCGACACCGGACAAGAAAACGAGGAAAGCGGGCTGGGTTCTTAAACCGGGTGTCCCTGGAACAGAGAGTCAAGCCGGGCCCCACAGAACCGCAACCGGGTCCAAGTGGCCAGGGAGCGGCGAAGCGGGAGCGCCCGGACGACACGGCTTCGCCAAGCACGCTCCAGGGAGACGCCAAGCGGTTTAGAACCCAGGCTGCTCAAGGGGAGCAGAGAACCTACGCACGGGCCACAAAGGATATTCCTGCGCGACTCGCCGTAGCGATCTGCCTCCCACCTCCATCACGGGACATGACACTTGTCGAGTGCGAGGTCGTAAAGACCAAGCTCGAAGACCTCATAGTGGACACATGCTGCACGGACCCCTCCAAAGTCCCGGCCTTCCGCGGTAAACCAAGGGTAGCGGATGGCACGGTGCACATATGGTGCGAGGACGATAACGCTTTGACCTGGCTGACTCTGAACGTACCCAAGATACGACTGCCGGACACTGACGTGACACTGACCATAATGAGACAGTCCGACGTACCGACCCGACTTCGAGCGGCGCTCTTTGTACCCAGGTACAAGGGGGACATAGCGCTGCTCCAAAAGATAATCACATGCCAGAACCCCTGGTATGCTGTCGGGAAGTGGTCCCTGTACAGGGCGACTTTGGTCGGTGGAGACAACTATGGGACATATTTGACCCTGGGAATCCCACCGGACGAAGCCGAAAAGGTCTTGGGTAGGGAGCGACGGATATCGTACCTTCTTGGGTCGATATACGTTCGCTTCTTCCCCAAAACCAACCCTCCCGACACACAGACTGACACTCAGACCGACACCGACACGGAACGGACGAACCCGGCACCGACGACCATCGACATGACCATGACCGAACTGGAGGAGGAGATGGCCAGAACGGCGGTGGCTGATGCCGACGCAGTGAGGATGGCAGCCTCACCATCAGGGTGGGTGGAGCGGCTGCTCTCATCGTCACCGGCACCGGACGAAGGCCAGCACGGGCCGGAAGGGGGGAGTGTTTTGTCAGATGGATCCCTCTCCTCCTAACTCCACCCCACTACCGCCCACATCCCGTCCAATAATAAATATCATCCAGACCAACCTCCAGCACAGCCAGACGGCTACCGCTTGCCTGCGCAGAGCGCTGGAGACGGAACCCTGCACCATTGCACTCATCCAGGAACCGCGGATCCGCAAGAATAGAATATGTGGCCTTGGTAACATTGGAGGTAAGCTAATCCTCGATACACAAGGCACAGATAAGCCACGAACGTGCGCCTATATACCCAAAGATGTACCCACCACCACACTCACGCAATTATGTTCCAGAGATCTAACAGCCCTCAGGATCAAAACCGACGGCGATGCACCTGACATCGTCCTAGCCTCGGTATACATGCCTGGCGAGGATGTAGACTGCCCACCAAAGGAGATGGCTGACCTGGTAAGGTACTGTGAAGATGCCAACCTGGACCTGGTCATTTGCACGGACTCAAACGCCCATCACCCACTTTGGGGCTGCAACAAAGCCAACGCTAGAGGTGAGGTAATATGCACATATTTGTTTTCCACTAACCTTAACATCGCTAACCGCGGCTCGGAACCCACTTGGGTCACATCTCGCGGACAAACAATTATTGATCTCACGCTGGCTTCGGAAAGCGCGGCAAAACTCATATCCGACTGGCACGTATCCAACGAGCCTTCCTGCTCTGACCATAGAAGAATCCGCTTCTCACTAGTGGCCAATATAAAAAAACCCGAACCCAGACGCAACCCACGCCGTACCAACGTATCTGGCTACAAACGACTACTGGCCTCCCTGCTAACGCAGCACCAAGCGCCCCTAAATCGAACGGACCCTAAACAACTCGAAGCCACTGTAACAAAACTCTCGGAATCTATTATCGAAGCCTATCACGCCTGCTGCAAACTAAAAGACCCAAACACCAAGACAAAGGGCAACTCCTGGTGGAACTCGGAACTTAGTAAGCTCAGGCAAACCATGCGCAAACAATTTAACAAAGCCAAAAACTCCAGACTACCAGAAGACTGGGACTTATACAAGAAAACACAATACACCTTCAAAAGAAAAGTCAGGTACGCCAGCAGGGCGGCCTGGCGAAGGTTCTGTGAAGAGATCGAATCGAACAACGAAGCCGCACGCGTGAGAAAGATCCTATCTACCGATCAGGACCGCGCCCTCGGGTCGCTGAAAACCCCAAACAACACATATACCAAGTCGGACCACGAGACAAGTAAGGTTCTCCTGGAAACCCACTTTCCAGACTGCGACCTCTCCGGGAACAGAACCTGGGCAACGGAGCCAACGCACACACCAGACGACCAAGACTGGGCCAGAGCCCGCAACATAGTATCAGCAGAAAGAATAAAATGGGCAATAAGGACTTTCAAACCATATAAATCCGCAGGCTTAGACGAAATCTTCCCCGCCCTATTACAATGGGGAGTAGACGTCTTAACGCCATGGCTGACCGTCATCTATCAAGCCTGCATAGCACAGAAATATATACCACTTGCATGGAGAGAGGTGAAAGTCATTTTCATTCCTAAACCAGGCAAATCAGATTACACACAACCTAAGGCGTACAGGCCCATAAGCCTAACATCCTTCTTACTGAAAACCCTAGAGAGACTCTGTGATCGACACATTCGGGACGGACCTCTTAGGGAAAGACCACTTCACAAACAACAACACGCGTACTCCACAGGAAAATCAACAGAATCCGCGCTGCATAGCGTGATCTCTAGGATCGAATGCGCAGTAGAACACAAATGCTCGTCACTGGCCGTCTTCATTGACATAGAAGGCGCCTTTGACAAAACCATCTTCCATAGCATCAACGCAGCCCTCGAGAAACACGGGGTGGACCCAACCCTACGAGGCTGGATCACAAATATGCTCAGACTGAGAGCGGTTCAAGTAACGGTAAACGACACCACTAGAGCCATAGTGGCGAAGGGCTGCCCCCAAGGTGGAGTCCTCTCACCACTACTGTGGAACCTCGTAGTAGATAGCCTCATCAACCGCCTCAATAGCAGAGGCTACTACACGGTGGGCTATGCCGACGACCTGACTATAATAATAAACGGCACACATGAAAACACATTATGCAACCTTATGCGCCAGGCCCTAAGGATAGTAGAAGACTGGTGCAAGGAACACGAACTAGCAGTGAACCCCACCAAAACCGAACTCATCCTCTTCACAAAGAAAAGGAAGCTGGCAACGTTGCAACTACCAAGCTTCTTTGGGACAACCCTAAGCCTATCGACTGAAACCAAATACCTGGGTATCTATTTGGACAAACAGCTTAACTGGGCAAAACACACGGATTACATCGTCACAAAAGCCAGTATATCCCTCTGGCAATGCAAGAGGCTCCTCGGGAGAAACTGGGGCCTAAGCCCCAAAATCACTTACTGGCTATACACCACAGTTATCCGACCAATTATCACATACGGGTCTTTAGTATGGTGGCCCAGGACCAACCTAAGTACGACCCAAAAGGACCTTGAGAAACTACAAAGATTGGCCTGCGTGGCAATCACCGGCAGCATGAGAACATCACCAACTGCTGCCCTACAGGTGATGCTGGGGCTACCACCCCTACACCTCGTCGTAAGAGAGGAGGCGGCCGTAGCGATTATCAGACTCGAGTTAGCCGGCACCCTAAGTAACGACTCTAGAATAAAACATACACGCATCAAAGAAGATGTAATCAAAGAACAACCGATGATGGCATCCCCTACCGACAGAACTCTGAAAACTCACAGTTTCAAAAAACACTACAATATAGAGCTCATAGAGGAGTTGTGCGACTACTCAGGCACAAGAGAGCTAAGAATCTACACTGATGGATCAAAAACCAACGATGGGACAGGCGTCGGGGTGTTCTCCGACGACCTCAACATTAAAATATCAAAATCCCTTGGAAAGTTCAACTCTGTCTACCAAGCAGAGTGTGTAGGCATTATCCAAGCAGCACACGCCATAGAGGCCAGGGAGGTTACGGATACCAACATTCGTATACTCTCCGACAGTGCCTCAGTCCTTCAATCCTTAAAAAGTAACCAGATCACGTCGAGACTAATTTTGGAATGCCACAAGGCCCTAGAACGAATCACGGTGTTGAATCACAACACGGTAACGCTGCAATGGATTAGAGGGCACAGTGGATCACTCGGCAATGATGCGGCCGACGAACTTGCCAGAAGAGGATCCAGCACAAAACCCTACGGACCCGAACCCATTGTCCCCATTCCCTTCAAGCAGCTGAGGAACTGGTTAAAGGATCACACCCGATTACAAGCAGAGAAATGGTGGGCCTCGGCACCAGGTTGTAGGCAATCCAAGGAGGCAATGCCATCCTTGGATCCAAAGCTGACCAGGCGCCTTCTGCGCCTGGACAGAAACAGCCTGCGTCTGGTGGCGGGGACCATCACTGGACACTGCTCGCTGAACAAACACTTCCACACCCTAGGTATCACTGACAGTCCCCTGTGCAGAGCGTGCATGGAGGCGGAGGAGACGGTAGCGCATGTGCTCCTGGAGTGCACAGGCGTTAACAAGATACGCGAAGAGACCCTGGGAACACCAGGATCACTTGCAGATGTCCTGAGGAGTACGGGAGGTCTAATCTGCTTCTGGAGGGAGGTGGGCTGGTTGGAGTAATCGGCCACCATGGCTCACGCACAATGGTCCATTTCAAGGACTAAGTGCGGAAACCTAAAACCCCATGATAGATAGATAGAAGCTTGTGTCGTGGACACTAGATAGTTGATATACTACATATTATATACTTTTTGTTTCTACATACTTACGAGTATTATACAAATAAACATCCATGACTCCGAAACAAATGTCCATGCTCATCACACAAACATTTGCTCGTACCGAGATTCGAACCCTCAGCACGTAAGGCAGCGCTACCACTACGCCATTCGCGTCGGGAAAGTAATTAATACACACTGAAAATAAAAGCTTTGGATAACGAGAGAGAAATTAGGCATTATTTTGATAAAATTCTTGGTTTAATGACGATTTTTATAAAGTTGAAATAGCCGTTATGAACAAAATAGTAAACACATAATTCTACCACTTTTGAGAAACAAAGACAGCCTAATAGAGCTCTAAATATATATTACCTTCTCCTTCTGATTCCCATTCAACTATTATATTCCCAACTTTAAAACTCCCCCCCACCATGCCATCACTATTGATCACAGACCGACGTCCTCACGATCCACGCTACATCTGCTTAGCTTATTACAGCGACGGTGAAGAGCGGTCTCAGGAGAAATCCAATGGTATTGTTGAATTTTCGCAAATGGCCTGTGCCGTTCACGCCGCACGCCGAGGCCTGACAGCTGGGGAGCTGGGACACTATTACTTGTCTCATGAATAAGTACTTCATACTGAATGTACGAGACGTCTACTGACTTCTTGTCTTATGTGATTGTGGCTGTTTGTGCGTATGAATGTGGAATGTGCTTGAACATCTTTCTTAAAAAAACTGCCAAGTGCGAGTCAGACTCGCGCACCAAGGGGCTATACCATCGTAGTAGGGGAGTCCCCTTTCATTTTTTAATGTAACTACAAAAGAAATACATTTGCTGTGAAAATTTCAGTGACAGACAAGCGGACGGATAGCGAAGGCTTAGTAATAGGGTCCCGCTAGTTACCCTTCGAGTCATCATCATCATCATCAGCCTATTAATATTCCCACTGCTGGGACACACTCCTATCTAAGAGAGGGAATGAGCTTTGATCCACCACGTGGGCCCAGTGCGGATTGGTAGACGTCACATGCCTTTGAATTTTTTGATTCTATGGTGAAAGAATTAATCGTAGGAAACCGCATGCCGGTTTCCTCACGATGTTTTCCTTCACCGCGCGTTTTGAGAGCAGTATCCTACGGGTATGGAACCCTAAATACTAATATTGACCTAGACTACGGTCTCGTATTTGCTAAGAAATAAACACTAACTTAACCTAACCTCCATCACAGTGACAGGTTATTCGTGTAACAACAAAACATACATACATAATTTGTAACCCATTATTCTGCATCAATCTCAAAATATAATAAGAAATTCAACCCCAACATATGGGTCTGACCTTTCATGATACGATATTCCGATTTGTGTTCAACCCCCTGAATTTTTGTTACTCATCCACTAACCTGACCGGGCCTGTCCACTTAACTTGAATAATGATGTGCGAGGAAAAAGGATCGGTGAGCCGAACCGGCAAAATGCGAACCGCCGAGAACCCGCCGCCCGCCGCGCCGCTGTCGAACCCCACGATTGAAAAACTAATGTAGAACTTTCCTTTTAATCTCTTTTAAATCTAGAGCTATTCATTTTTTAAGTAGAACTCTTTCTTTGCTAAAAGAAGAATAACAAATCCAAAAATGTTTGTTTGTGCTTTACGGTCGTGTTTTCTAAGCATAACTAATTAAAAATAAAATCTCGTGTGACATAAAATCTGGATGAGGCCTAATAATAAAATGTAAGCAGAAGGCGGCGATGTAGTTGCGGTGCGTAACCCCGTGGAAAGAAAACGGCTTTCTTTACGAGCTATTCCGCTGAGCCAATATTTCTCCGCGACAGTGCTCGGCATCATAAAATAAAACGAAAAATTCCAGAGCACTGCCTCCAGCCGCCATGAAATCATAAGAGGCGAGATTTTATGCCCTATCGGCCAACACACTTCGTCAGGTGATTAATATCATAAATAATACTCAAACATGAGCTTTATTGTTCGCTTTCGTGGAATTTGAAGTATAATTATTTTCGCTTGTCGATTTAATGAAATTGCTCCAAAGTGGTTTCCTGAAAACGTATACTGCAAATATGCTACTTTTGCCGACACAGATTAATGATAATAAGAGAAATTGTACTCTTTTCAGAACGAATTATTTCCCAAAACCCTAATCGTCATCTCAAATTATAAATAAGGGCAAACAAGAACAAATATTTAGAAGAATGCGCCTCGAATTCGCTGCGACTAGGCGAATGGGCGTGTGGAGTGCACTTATTATGTTCTGCGCTCGAGTCGTACGACAAGCGCTTGACAAAATACTCTGCCAATTGTGTCGGAGTACCGCCCTCAATTGTTCCACATGAAAAATGGCCTATTCGGATTGTTCCCGAACAAATGCGTGCCGTGCGGGTCATTACGCTTTGTTTTAGGTATAAGTACGACAAAAAATTCGCTGTGAAAAAGCTGAAATTTTCGCTTCCGCCCTCTTGAGTTGTGAGCAAGCAGTGTTTAAACTAAGGCCAATTGTTTCGCCTTGAAAAATTATTTCCCGCAAAAGAACAAACATACCTATTCTTTTATTTAAAGCACAATGGAGCTTTATAATACATGTTCCATTCTGTAGTAGTTCTCTTTTATCAGAAGATACCTACATTTTGTGAAACTGGTAGAAAAATATTTAAGATGAAAGTCGAAGATGGAAATCATAACAGAGATTTTACTGCTCAACGAGCGATTGGAGCGAGAATGCCAAAGATTGTTTCAGAGCTCGAGCGGGATTGAGGCGATAATAACAATGTCATCACTTCCTCAATCTAACTTCTTCAATATTTCCTGTCGAACCGATCCGCTATAAATTTTTATCCGTCTGGAATATTTTTATTCGGCTCCGTTTCGGCCTCTTGGTACTCTTTTTAAGTATAAAAATAGAATTTTATGACAGACATGTTTAGACGAAACATCCTTTGAATGAGCTATCAAATAAAGATGGGTATACAAGATAAGCCTACTGTAACTAATTTTTCAATGGAATGAAAGATTTTTACAAAATAAGTAAAAAGGGTGTCATTTGCCCCTTTTCTATCCTCATTTTAGACCTTCTGGGAATTTTGTATTCAACTTTCAACTAGTGAAAAGGTGTATTTTTATCTAACAAAAATTACAAAAATCTATCAATTAAATAGGAACTGTTATCTTTAACTGTCCTACACTTAGTAATTTCTTCACAGAACTCACTATTTCATTCATCATTTGATAGAGTTCAATTATACATCCAAGAAACGACAACCAACAAGGTTTCGTGAGATATCAAACCCACTACCCGCAGCACGAATACCAATCACTCAACAACAGCTGTACCAGTATTAAGCGCCATCAAAGCAACCATATAATAATTATACCATAGTCTTTTAATCACGGTTTGTTCTAAAACGATCTCCATAACTCAAAGTGTAACATTTTCTAGTAATTACTTCTTAGAATCTCGAAATGTTTACATGCGTGTTTACATGTCAATTTACGGTCTCCGTAATTAAACTAATCGTAACAATCAACGGCGTGGTTTACAGTGGATTAATTTACGTAAATAAATTAAACAGTTTGGAGGGTTAGACAACTCATATTAAGGTAAATATGTGGCTATGAAATTATATATAACAATAACTTAACAAGTTTTGTTGCACGATGCAGGTTGTTTGAAAGACTTGTGATAGTCTTTTTTAAACTTTCACGATCAGAACGACTTGTGATAAGCCATGGAAAATAAATGACCGTCATCTCAAAACCGTCAAACGTAATAGCCATCAATACGACGTAAAAAATGGGGCTCTCATACGATTTAGATCCATATATACAAGATACATCTTGACTGTCATAGTGATTTTCCTATGAACCAAAGCTGACGAAGAAAGAAGACATTTTAAAAGTTATAGAGCGTTTTAAAGGTACTCGTGGATATGATATGAAAAACCTGATGATGATTTCTTCTGCAATCATGAGTTTATTTGCCAAACTGGACTGAGAAAATAAATTATTAATCTTATGTATCGTCATAGCAATATTGTCACTATCTACAACATTGTGCGCAATGATAAAGTAATAAACAGTCTTCAGAATATTCATTGCAATGATCATTGAGTAGGCACTTGATCTTACGTTTGAAAAAATGTTTTTGGTTTCTTTATTTATTTGTCGCCACAAATCAGCACGACGTAGCATGGCGTAGCACGACGTAGCACGGCGTAGCACGGCGCAGCCCTGCGTAGCACGGGTAGCACTGCGTAGCACGGGTAGCACTGCGTCGTGCGGCGTAGCCCGGTGTAGCTCGGCGTAGGCCAGCGTAGCTCAGCGTAGCCGGCGTCTCGTGGCCCGAAGTAGCCAAACAAAGTTTTCAAACAAATCTTTTTATTTTTAGTACTCGCTACTGCTTATGAAACCAGCTAAACGAGACGGTTAGGACACAGAACTGTTTTGTATTGCATAATTCATAGAAAAATATAAAACGGTCTTGGATTCAAGTTTATTATGTCATGAGTCATGAGTCACATTCAAAAGTTCTATACAATTTCTCAGCAAAACTTTCTGCGAACACGAGCGCAAACATAGTAAATAATAGGTACTCACTGCGTGTGATTATAAGAATGATATTACGTCATATCTCCAATACAATGCTACATGTTAAAGGTTTAAAAACCTCTTATTTTTGAAAACCCTACTTCATATTAAATGTCTTTTTCCAATATCTTAGATTTCGACCTACTAGATTTCACACCCACAGATATTCCACTCACAAACACACCCCCACGTATCCTTTAAAACATTATCACCTCAAGTTATCGGCGGAATGAATGGTCATTAATTAATTAGGTGAACCCTTTGCGATGCGTCCCCAAAGCGTCGTTACTTAATTAGCATTACTCATGGGTTGGTCCCCGCTCCACTAGATACCGATAAGATAAATTGTTACCTTACCTTTTTACCTGTGTGTTAGTATGTTGAGGTAAACTTTAGTCGTGACCAACGCAGGACAGAATTGGATGGATATGTCACTGTAAAATAGTAAAACCGTTAGATTGAAATCTGTCTAGCAATTATAAACTGTCGAAATATTGTCAACTGAACATGCTGCTAACACATTAATTTTCCGTCGATTATAAATACTACGCGCGCTAATAGAGCGCTTGTAATCTTTTAAAACAACTATTTATTTTACCTATGTTAACAAATGATTAAATGACTTATGACTTATGACTTATAATCTTTCGAAGTGAAACCGTAAAATTGTGAAATGTATACGACGGAAGTATCTCTGCCCCCATAATCGGGACTTGGGGCACCCCGACGGTAGGATAGTTAGGTTCCTTTAAATTTAAACCCTGCAGACAGGAATAGGAGCATCGCGTAGCGGGGCTCCTTTGGCTGCGCTTTTTAGGCGAATATAATGTGTTTTGAGGTTGGGTAACATTGATCGGTTTTTCTCAGGAATGGTGCATTATCTTTAATGGAGTGGTGTGGCAAGAGGGACCACCCATCCCTACCTCCTATCCCCAGCGCGCGAGGAGAGTCCTGCCGCATATATTTCACAATTTTACGGTTTTACTTCGACAGATTATAATCTACCGAAAAATAGTGCGTCATGTTGTAAGCAGTATGTTCAATTGACAATATTTCAACAGTTTAAAAAATCGGTTGATTGTAATCTATGCAATCTACCAGTTTTTACAATGTTGACCTAACAATAACCCATGACCCTGAATAACCCATGTTTTTGTCTTGTCTTGAAATTTAACATACATACATAAACTCATGTCTTTTCCACAGAACGCCTGCTACGTTCCATACTGTATACTCCCTCAACCTCGTCCACGTTCAGATGCGCCAGCTGCGAGTACTCTGCGCCTGACCAAATACACTGGAGCTTTGTCATATCACCTTTATCTCAAGACTGTGAAGGCAAAAATTAGCAACATCAAGAAAAAAACGAAATCGCATTGAATTGCAAAATAGGATGTCCTAGAATAGAACAAAAGTAACATCTAGCAAACCGCACTGGACCTGCGTGAATAGTATTTCCCAATTGCAATCACTGATATGCAGTTTATGTTCCAGCAGTTCGAATATTGTGGACAGATTATTTTAATTAAGCTAATTGCAGCCGCAGTCTGAATATTTGGCAGTAATTATCAATAATATTTCCGAGTATTCTATAAAGAGAAAGTGCCTTCTTTCGTCTAAGTAAAGTGAAGAAAGCGAATCAAAGAACTACTCCTAATAGTCACATTTCTATTTCTAGTAGACACTATGATAGTAGTTTAAGTAGAACCACCCTCACGTCGAGTATTTATTTTAAACTTCAGAGGACGGTAACAGGTAACGTATGACCTTGCGTTATTCTGCTATTTTCCTCCACAGGAAAGAACGCGGCGCTAGCATTATTCAAAGCCAGACTTTACTAATGCATTTTATGGTCGAGGATAATATTTACGAGGCCCAGGTGAACGCAAAAAACGTACGTAAGCACCTCATCGGGGCCGATTTTAATATTAGTTTAACGCAATATTACTACGAAGCTCATCCCTAGCTTTAAAATAAAGTTTAACTTATGAATATAAAATAATAAGAGAAAGGAATAAATTGAGGTTTGAAAAAAGCCATTCTGCAGCAAATAAGTAGTTATTTATTTTTATCACGGCGTCCTAATTGCTTGTTATCTTTCTTTTAGCACCCAGGACTTAAGAAGCCATTCTATAATCCTTGTATTAAGAGTTATACGTGGCGAGGGATTTGAAACGTGTTTTCCCCTATTTTCGGAGGGCAAGCCGTCGCGTCCCGCTATCCTTAGGGATTTCATTCCGAAAAACCTCCATAAATATTTCTTACAGTATTTGTATCTTCCTTGGAGTATCGTTAGCACAATGTTTCCTTTTTCCTCTGAACTGGGTTAGCATCTGCTCCCACAAACTGGATTGTCTATACCCCTACACAGAAAAGAAAAAAAGAACGAAAATACATATAATATATTTAAATTGACACATGCCACAAGTGCACGCAAAACATACACACTCAATGCAAACAAATCTACAGATACTGTAGCGTAACAAACAACTAAAACTATTATTAACAGTACCATCCCTCAAAAAAACCAACATTTTATATCAATTAGTAGGCTGTTGGGAAAAATATGAAAACAATATTTATCTCTGTGAGGATAGTAGTCATTTGTTTTGATTACTTCGCACTGTAATCAACATTTTGTAGAGATCTACGATTTTTATAACTGACTGTTTCAAATAAATGAAGTGTCGATGATGAAACATAACATCACGCCTGAAATTTACGAAGGGTTGGGCAGAGGTGTAGGTACCCATATTTCAGGTCTTTTAACGACCCCGGATGGAGCAGCGGTAGTGAGGCTGCCTTACGTTCTTAGAGCCCCGGGTTCCATTCCAATAGGAGCAAATGTTTGTGTGATGAGCATGGACATTTTTTTCCGATTCATGGATGTTTATATGTATAATACAAACTAAAATTTTAGTAGTGGTAAGTGTAGTAGTAGTATGTAGTATTTGAACTATCAGGTTTCCACGAGTTCCACGACACAAGCATCGTTGCTTAGTGTGGCACTAGATGACGCTATGTGTAGATAATGTCCCGCGAAATTTTGCCAGCTATGTTTTCATCCCATGTAATATCCCTATTTGATAGGGTCTCAGCTCCCGGCGGAAGTGTGCAGCGACTGAAACGTCATGCGCGCATACTATGGGGCTACAGAGGGGGGAAACAACCTGACCGCGTACTGTGTTAGGATGCTCTCTCTGTTTCAGGTGCTTGAGCCAGCTGTCAACGTGTCGGCACAACGACTGTCGGATCAGCAGTACAAGTACGTAGGAATCGATAGGGCTCGATAAGATAAATTTGACAGTTATTCTCGATAAAATGAGTTTTTATGTAGGCAAAAACTCATTTTTATCGAGAATGACTGTCAAATTTATCTTATCGTGTCCTATCGATTCTTACGTACTTGTACTGCAGGTGCGAGGCTCCCGCCTATTGCCATCAGCCGGGCACGAATCCAGACCCCGTGGTTGCTACTATGTAATTCCTAATGGAAAAACTTAATGACAATTGGCCCGAAACGATAATTGAACCCGGGACCTCGGCAGTCGAGATTGCGATCACTGGACCAACGAGGCTTTTATAAAATCCTTGTCTCTTTTGAGCTTTAGTAGAGATTACTAGAGAACGTGTTCCATTGCACTTATGGCACCTGCCAAGCGTCGAACGTGACAAACAAAAACACTTTAATACATTTGCTCCGACATCATTACAGTTTATCGGTACTTTGGCGCGAACCCGAAATAAATAGCCGCTATCAAACAGCGATTACACAAACTGTTCACAAGCTCATAAAAAGACAAACATTACGAAATCTCTGATGTCAAAGAAAAATAAATCGGCAATAAAGTTTAACTGCTCAACAATAATGTTATAATGGTTGTAACAAAACCGATATTTTATAATATTGACCGAACAAATTGAGATCTACACAGGGTGTAAACAAACTCATCACGAAGCCGTCAACCAAGCATTCTGTACGTCAAACTAAGTAATCCTACGCAATTTTTTTTCAATCAAAATCAAAATATTTTATTTCACATAGGCATAGATGAGCACTTATAAAACGTCGAAAAAGGTGCACGGTTCGCGTTGGTCGATTCCATGGAGAAGAACCGGCAAGAAACTCCATGGTTACTCTTTTCAAATCATTTGGTATTACAATATTATTATGTTACATTACAGCATTAGTACTAAAGTATGGGGGGACAGCGTAGGCCCGATAATAGGTCGTTGCTTAGGACTACACAAAAAATGTAAAACAAAAGGAATATTTGACAAAAGTTAAACAGCATCCGGGAATCTAAAAAGCCTACAATGTTCACTCATTTGCAAATAATATGTAAAAAAGCATCTTTACAAAGGTAAGTATAAATAAAAAATATTTAATTAAGGAACTAAATTAAAAAAGTGACACGAATATTGACATCAGTGCTGTAACTATTTTGAGCGGAATATGAGAAAAAATGATTTGAAAAAATTTTTGCTGGGATATGACTTTTTTTGGGGTGAAAAATCAGACTTTTCGGTAGAACTCAATGTAACGCATTGATTAGTACGGGGGTCGTGAAGGTGTTTAAAGAAAAATCTTACATTCAAACATAGATTTTTTTTTAATTTTGGAAACCTTAGAACTTTGACCGATCTCCGTAACCAGAAGGTTCCCAGGTATGGTCTAGAACTAAAAAAAATATCGCAATGACGGGGAGAACAAGTGCCTTTTGGCTTCGTGAAGAATCTTTTTACACCCTTTATACTCTTTTTTTACGTCAAAATTGTTCAGATACTTTGCTTTATCTTCTACATATATTTCAGCTTCAGAAGTGTAGTAAATTTTACTTATGTAAGCTGTGTCTTGACTTAAGTTAGACTACTTCGTCACTTCCCGTGGGCATCGTAAGAAGCGACTGAGAAATATATCAGAAAGATGGACAACAGTATGCATTTCTGTACACAATCTTACAACTTCGTACTGCCCGTGTTAGATCTGCATAAAAAAAACCTTTAGCAATCATTAGTAGCTGTAGTTTGACCGCTTCTGTTAAAATAAGAACAGAGTCAAAAAAAAAGATAACTTTTTTACTCAACTACGCTGAAACTGCATGTTGCATGTTGCGGCATCTTTTTTTTACATTTTTGAGTGTCCCAGTGCTAGGCAAAGGCCTACCCTGTCTCCTTCCAAACCTTTCTGTCCCGTGCAATATCTGGCCATGCTCGCCACCCAAATAATAGGCATCAGACCTGTATTATGCAAAATCTTACATTACCCAAACAGATTAACAGATTTATCTACGTGATTGACCAACCCGACAGCAACCGTCTCCGTCGTGCACCAGACCCAACACCAACGTGGTCAGCAGGTCCTATCTTTTATTTGAGAATGAGTACCAAAAATCGTATGCAGCTAGAATATCCTCTAGGCTATAGTACACCAATACACCATCATCATTATTTCAGCCGAACGACGTTCACAACTGGATATAGGCCTCCCCAAGAGTCGCCACATTGACCGGTCCCGAGTCCCGTGCAACTCGCATGCAGCGGATCCCTGCAACCTTCACCAGATAAATACACACCACCAATACACAACTGATACTTTTTACAGTAGATAAATGTGCGGGCAAAAACTAGTTTTACTAAAAAATGTAACAAGATTAGTCGAACTCATAGTATTATGGACTCTGGATTAGTTAAATCTCATTGTTATTGTATGAGTGATAATGCTGTTTGTGTGCTGGAAGTTAATCACAGTTCAGTGTCCAATAATGAATTGTTAACGGTGTTGATGCTGTTCAACCGGGGTGATCGTCGCATATGATTGTTTAAGATGTTGTTAGGATTACAATTTAGAAACTTGAGAGATTTGGTAATTATTTATAATTTTTTTGCCCATAATAAAAAAGCCTTGGTTTAGACCTCCAAGTGAAGGTGCCCAAATTGAGGGGGATTCCATTATTAGTCCCACGTTGCAGGGTAAGGCAAGGCAAGGTACGCAAGATAATGATTGAAAAACAATAAAATCATTCGATCTCAAAGCTGAAAATAACTTCGAATTTATCGATTTTAAGGTCTTTTACGTTCGTATACATTCATTTACCTACTTTCGCAATAGATTTTGTTGGGAAAAGGTAGTATAAATTTTATTGCTTATATTTTGAAGGTATCGAAACTCGAGCTTAATTGCAATTCACGCCATTCGCGTTTATGTGCTTGGCAAAAACATCTGGTCCCTTGATTGCTTACGTTTTTATGTGCACTTAGGAACTCAAACACCATTCCCGGGGATAATGTATCCAGGTACCTAAATAATGCAATCACACAGCTTCACATTTATTGCCATATCGTAATTTTTATTTAAATTGCGAATGAAACGTTTTAAAGCATGGGGTAACTAAGTCTACATGAAATTATCTGAGATTTGAAGCTACTATCGTAAGATCTTTTGATTGTAAAGAGCTACAGGTCTGGTTTACCAGATTACAATCTTCGCGGAGTTCACGCCACCTTGGCTGGCTCCATTAGCAAATTAGGTGTACTTCTGATTACATTAATGTCCCTGTAGCTTTTCATCACCTTTGTTGGTTGGAGTGGTAAAATTTTTGACTTTATAGGTAATTGTAAATTCATCAATTCAATTAAATACCTAAAAGTACACTACATACCTATACATACGTAGTATTCCATCGGTATTTGTCTATATAACATGTTATGTTAAAAGTTAGTATCTCTAATAATGGTTTCGTGAAAGCGAAACCGTGTATCTCGATCCTTTGGGGATTTTAAGTAACCACATCGTAAGGGTCAACTGAAAGGTTTGACCATTCAACAAGCATTCGCAATTGGAACAATGGATATGTACACAGACCAACTCTAAATAGCCGATCCATGTTGTTTTTTTTTGGGAGCAGCTTTCTTTAAGTCCAAAGAAAAAATACCCTTTAGTTCTTACTGAAAATATTAAACCTATCATAAAAATATTTTTTGAGAGAGACTCAATATTTTTTGCACTATTTACATTCAGGTGAGCCATTCACTTCTATAGCCAACATTCAAATATCATTTCGCATTACAGTTTCAACGAACTAGCAAATGAAATATGAATTTTAAAGAGTCGTACCAAAAAGTTAGTGCGCCTATAAATTCATTTTTATGATACCCACTAAATAAGTTATCCATACACATACGCCGTTAGTAATAAATACAATGCAGACAGATGGTCTGCACTGGCTACGCATGTGGGTACAGACCATTTTATTAAATAAAAAATGTTTCTTTATTTTAACTATACTTCTGAAATAACATTACCGTAAGGATACCATTTACAGGAGTCAAAACTTTACTTTTTAAACCGTCTAAAACCAACAATAAACTCAACGAAATCAACTAAATCAAACTAAAACAAGAGCCGACATTACGCAAATAGTTCCCCAAAACTAAAATAATAAGATGTTGAAGCGTAACAACAGCCGGACACGGGATAAGGGCATTTGAATAGCCCCTAGATGGCGTTAGTTATTCAGCTCGCGACTCGCAGGCCGCCGCGCTCGCTCGTAAATCAAACTCGCCATTCGCTTATGCATTATACAGTTTTATTTGTGCGAGTCCGCTGAATAGGTAATAAACTATGGCAGGTGAAATGCCCTGCGTGTTCGAATGCGCCGAGAATTTGAAACGTAGGCAAATATACGTCTGTTTACAACGCTGTGGAACAACATATTGTGGTGATTGGATTACGTGTGTTGGTGGTGTGGTGACGATCTGGTTTGGTTTTTTAATGGGCTGCGTGTAATTCTGTGGTTGATTTTCTCGTGGATCAAAACTACAGAAACTTTATAGATAATGGAAAGGCTTTTTTCTGGAAGTATATTAGGCAAGCGCATAAAAAAGATCAAACGAAACTTGCCAACCTTATAATGATAATCTTAAGATATAATCAATATTTTCAACAAGTTTGCTACCTAAATGATCCAAGTCTGAAACCTATTAGCCTACTAATTAAAAGCACCATCTCATTTGCTAAACAGCGCAGGTTATTAGGCATTTTCGAAGGTCCCCCCATCTCTCGACGCGACGGAGCAGAAAATTCAGTGCGGTCCTCGTTCCACACAGCCCAGCATACTAAAACGTACGTCTGAGGCCAGCCTGCGCTAATCCTCTTACTAATTTCATTATTTTAGTATCAACTTTTTAGCTCGTTTTTTTAATTCATTCAATTTAAAAGGATTGTAGCTTGAAAATGTGCAGGATTTTCTGTGAAGCATTTCGTGTGTTAGTTTGTGAGTGAGGCATTTTACAGTTAGATTTGGGAAGACGATTTTCAGGTTAGGTTTATTGGAAAATCTGTGTGGTGTTATTAAAACTCCAAGGAACTTACAGAACTTTTTGGAATGACAACTTCTTCAGGCACGTTGAGCACTTTTTGACTGAACAAAAATCCTGGAACTCGCGTGATCGTCACCTAACGTTTCGTAGCACTTGTAGCCGATCCGTTACGGTGTAGCGACTCCAAAGACTGCCCCGCTTGTATTTGTTAGCCTGATCTGTCTCATTGCTGGACAAAGGCCTAGGCTCCGCCATTTCTCCCACTCAACTGTGTGTTGTGCTTCTTCTTTGTAAATATTTAGTGAAAAAAACCTTCGAATTAAATAATACCTTGAAATCTTGTTGTGTGAAAGTTCAATATTTCTTTTACAAGACTTGACTTCAACTGAAAATAAAACACCAACACATTATCACACCTTCATTTGATCTGGACAATCGGACACAGCAAAATAAGCATACTTTATAGGTTGTATTGATTTTATTATTATTGCACAACAGATACAATCCGGACGCCGCTCACCATTCATGTTAATGAAATAGCAAATAAAATGATCGTAATTACGGCAACGTTTTTACTGCATTGTTGGGAGCCCGTCGCCGAATCACCTGGCATTACCGTTGCGACAATATTTCCAACGAATTGGCCATTTATTCAAGCACCAGACATAATAACTTTTGTAATTACAATATCAACATTTACGTTGCATTACCCTCGTTCGTCATACCACCATTCAAGGATGGTGTTTGACGTACCATTTTATAGGATTTTGTTATGATTTTAAAATAACATTTTCGCTTTAGATAAACAGATGTTGATTTAACTTTTAAAAATCACAATGTAGATTTTTTTTTAAGTGTCAAATACTAAAAGGGATGCATATCAATTCATCGATCATTATTAGGTACTAACAATGCAATAGAAAATCATTAAAAAGAGCAGGACACTGAGGAAAATTATAGGCGAGTGAGAAATGTTCTAAATTCTTCTTCTCCTTTTTCAACCCTTGGCCATGCTGAGTGTAGGTCTTTTTTAAATCTCCCTATTTTTGGCGGTTTTGTGTCATGGGTATCCAGTTTCAATGAGATCGTCTGTTCACCTAGTCGTTCTTATTACCATTCATTAAACCACACGGTTACATTACCTACTATGTATAAAAAAGCAGACTGACATACGCTTTCTACGTATTTAGTACAGCATTCGGAGCCACATATAAATTTTTCACCGGTATTTTTTGTAATCAGCAGTTCCATACATTTTCATTTTACTTTTTGAAGAAACAGCTGAATGATATGTTCAGAATTTACGCATTTACAGCGTTTGTATGTCGGTGTCCGTTCCACCTTGTATTCGTATCACCCGAAGCATCCAATAGGCATGTCAACAGCATCAAAAATGCAAATCTATTTTGTCCGTAAATGAGAGGATTGGAAAGTAATGGACACGTATTTTTTGTTCTTGTAAATTAATGAATATTGACAAAGATAAAACGTATCAAAACTCAAGAGTGGGCTCATGACGTCAGAACGCACTAAAATTATACCAAGGCGTGACGTATTGAGAATTTTAAAAGCGTCGTATCTTCGTCAATTTTAGTTTACGAATCAAAAGAAAAAATAAGGGTCAAATATTTTTTGAAAATCTAACTGATGGACTAATTCTATTTTATTTTGTCGTCTACCCTATTAATAATTTACTGAATATATGGTGGTAATGAATGCATTTGTGAGTTACAGTATGTAGAACAGAACATCTATAAAGCAAAGGTAAGCGTAGCGTTGTGACCGTAAGCGGTAGCGGTATTGGATCAGGCCCCTTATTCACAACCATTCGACTCGCTTCCGATTCGGAAAGTCGTATGTCTATCTCGGTCGTTTTCGTAAAGCCAGAAGAAGACAGATATACTACTTTCCGAATCGGAAGCGAGTCGAATGGTTGTGAAGAAGGGGCCAGATGTAAAATTGCTACTTTTAAAATAATACTGCTTGGCTATTCTTGTAACACCGTGATTCGACAAAGAATTCTGAGCCCCTTGTGACGCGTCACGTATCGATAGTCAGCACACACGAAGCGAATCAAGTGACACATACGCGTGTCGCATGATGCCAGTTGCGTCACGAGTCGTATCACCTATGCCCATGGACAGAGCGTTATGTTTTTCTTTACTTTACACCCATAAAACCATTGACTAATCCCTACTTATAATCCTATAATCCCTATCCCTACTATTATATATATTTAAGTTTGTTTGTTACGCTTTCACGCGAAAACTACTCAACCGATCATCATCAAACTTTGTACACATATTCTTGGAGGCATTAGAAGTAACATAGGATACTTTTTATTACAAAAAAAACTAACCCTCACTCGCAGACGAAGTTGCGCGGGTTAGCTAGTAATATTATAAATGTGAATGTAAGTTTGTTTGTTACGCTTTCACGCGAAAACTACTGAACGGATTTTGATGAAATTTTGCACACCGATAGTAACCTGGATTAAAACATAAGATACTTTTGTATCTCAGTAGTAAGATCCCATGGGACAATAATCAAACTTTACGCGGGCGAAGCCGCTGGCAGAAGCTAGTATTATATAAACTGTTGACCGCGACTCCCTTCACGTGGAAATTTTGATGTGAAAGTAGCTTAAGTCCTATTCCAGACTATAATCCGTCTATGTGCCAAATTGTATCCAGATCCGCTCAGCCGTTCTGGCGTGAATGACTAACAAAGTTCCATCCAAACTTTCACATTAATAATTACTTCTATAGATTAGCCGCAATAAAATTGTTATGTTGACGAAAGTTGATGGGGAAGCTTTATAGCGTATTACTTGATTGGGATACCTTTCCAACCCGCCCCGCAGTCGCTCCTCGCGTCACTTTGTCTGAAGCTCACCTTATAATATGATATTCAATGCGAGTGACAGGTAGAAACAGGCTATCAAAAGGAATTTAATTGAATTTCACTTTGGCTGCCTATGTGCTCTACATACATTAGATTACAGACTATGAAAATAAAGGGAAAGCTTTGTTGTTAGTAATTATTTTAGTAACTAGCACGATGTAAATAAACCAGGTAGTTACTCTATTATAATATGTAATTAATTTTAAAGTGAACAAACTATATGCCAAAGCCTTTCACTAACTAGAATATTTTATGAAGTTCGCTCCAAACCAAGCTTTTTGTCACATAGCTAAATTAATATTTTGACATTAATTTTAAAAATATACTACTAGTATACTTTTCTTTCATACCGAACTATGTGCCTGTACAGAAAAAAATACATAATATTAACATGGACAAAGCGTGTTACACATTCCATAAAATAAGCTTGGGCCGAACCGTATATTGAGTGAGGTTTATATTGAAAGTTTGTACGGAGCCACGCGAGCCCTAAGGACACACATTCTACTTTGTTCTTACTCACAACTTTAAGAAGTTGCTTAACAGATGTTCCGCCTGACTTTTGTCCCCAAGTAAGTCATGTATCCTTGTAACATACGTTTTATGTGAGACGAAAATAATGCCTGCTGTCGATGTTGGTGATATACGGCGACAATGTTCGTAGGCCTTCGGGAGTTGTGGGCCTTTTTTTAATGTGGGTGCTTGGAAAAATTTGATTGTTTTTAGGCATACCGGTGTGGAACAGAAAAAGTCTTCTAGCTCTTCTACGGTTGTTCTGACAGAGGAAAAATATTTCAAAATAATGTGACCTTCTTTCTAAGGGTCTTATACAAACCATCGATCGAGTATCGAGGAGTTCGTGGCTAAATAATAACAGCCGCTCGGGTCAATCTTTAGGTTAAGCCGCGCTTGTCTAGGTTGAGTGTCCTCCATGTCTTGGAAAGCACGTTAAGGCGTTGGTCCCGGTTGTCATTTTTGCAACGATCGTTACAGGTAGTCTTACCAAGGGGTATCGTATTTACCACTATTATCTGGGTTGTCCAAGTAAAATACTGGTATTCACCTAAACTTAAAATGTCACTTACGGGATATCTTGCGTATTGTTATTTGTATTGAGCTCCCGATATTTCGCCGCTACTGCAAGCGCCATGATAACATGAGCTCAATACAAATAACAATCACAGAAGATATCCCGTAAGTGACATTTTAAGTTTAGTCGTGAACCATGATGGCTTGAAACAGTGGATTTATCATCTGACTTATCATCTGGATAAACTGGAAGCCGACACCAACATAATTGGGAAAAGGCAAAACAATATACAAAGCATTGATTGCAGTTTAAACAATCAAGTAGACACTTCTAAGTATGCTACATTAGAAGTAAAACCAGTAGGATACCTTTTAGAATACATTTGACATACCAATTGATTACAATTACATCCTTGCCAAATGACATCAATTTGTATGCATGTCTGACTGGCGAAGAATATTTTCGAAACTGCAGCAACTCATTGTGTTGCAGGCGAGACCAAAGTGGGAGAGCTCAAAATAGTGGCTAAACGTGACTTGCCGATATTGCATCATTTGTACCACATCCCACCGCATGTGCACGTACTCCTGATCTTGAACGTCGCGCTATATCGCTTCCAGCATATCCTACTAGACTACAATACTTTGTCATTCTTACTCAACCATTGAACTACGTTCAAATGCATCGGATTAATCATTCCGGTATTGAGTATCTGATTGGATGTCAATATAGGCTAATTAATAATAATATTCATATCTAATAGTGGGCGTTTTCGACAGCATCCTAACTAATGATGCTGGATAGATAGGGCTGCTCATTCAAGCACGGAGATTTGGCTGATATCAATATTTTGCGCAGTTTACTAATGTGTCTCCATTGTGCGAAAAATTCACGGAGATCCTTTTCCGTTATGAAATAGGTAGCTGAATCTCACTTTCCCGCAAGACCAGATTCCGTAGGCAATTAACTTTCCTACGGTAAATTTTCAAGGTGATTTATTAACCCGCAGCCTTAGAAAAACATAATTGAATCTAGTGTAAAATTTTCGGAAAGCAAAGACCTCTTCGAAAAACTCTCTCGTGTAATGGAAATCGTGCCCCTCGGCCCCCAGGGCATCGCGGATTCTCTGCACAAAAGGCCCAACAAAAAGGTCCTGCCGTCACATGAACATTGTAAAACTCGGCCTCGTATTCACGTCTCCACTTACAAACCAATAGCGTCTTAAAAACTTCACATGTAAGATTCAATTTTGTTCTACCAAGATTGTTTTGTAACAGTTTTTTCCAATCCGATAATGCGACCTTAGCGTCGGGATCATGGTTTACTACAAATTGTATTAGAGTAGTAGATTTAACTATTTACGCGGTGTACGGTCCGGCCGAGCGGTCGCGTGACTCCTCCGTACCTTGTGGAATGCTGATTATTTTGTTATCATACATGGCATAAATTCTTTAGAGCATCGCGTCCCTGAGAGGCTAAAATAGCATTTGGTGACGTGAAGAGTTGTTTTAGTGTTGTGTTTTACAGAAAGGATTCACATTTCAAGATTAAAGTTTCCGAAATTCCAATCTCTTTTGACCATCAAGCAGACGATCCTCCTTGAAATGTATATCAGTATCAAGGCTATCTCAGTACATAAACACGGAACTACTCCGTCAGAGTAGGATACTCAGCGTAGCTTCATCTCGAGTGCATCTCTCACGATCACGGGAGCTTTTGCCTCTAAGGAATCGATTATCCGTAGACGTCTCGCATTCCTCAGATATCGTCTTCATCTCAGCTCCGATATGACGACGTGCATTAAAATATCTATGTAGGTATAATGTTGTGATGCAATCTTGTTCTATTTAGTTCTCGCTGATAATTTATTTTAGTAACTATGTTAGTTTTAAGTTGTAGGTAAAGTTATATGTACCTTGTGTAATCGGTATGTGCATAACGTATGGAATGGTAACTTAAGCACAGAATATACTTCGTTACCAGAGAAGGATGAGAATAAACACGAATAAAATCAAGGAAATAGCTTTTAAGCGTCAACAAAATAATGGAGGTACTGAGGTAGTGGTCTAGCTGTGGAGAAAAAAAAAATACATTTTGCTTATGGTCTGTGATGGTGATGTTTGGAAGGCTGACAGTATCATAGGAGTAATACGCATACCTACTACAGACTATTAACAAACTTATACGGTGGTACTGATGCATGACTCGTCACCTTTGGAAATTCGTTGTACGTACCGTCTTTCAACCGCCGTCAACAGGCGGATCGGTAATCTGATACCGTTTAATTAATATTGTATTCTTACAATTAATAGCTTTTAATTTTCATGCACAACGTGAAATTGTTTTGTATTAAGACACTTCAATTATTGTTCAAATCATTTACTGTGCAAACATCGATGAAAAAAACAAATTAGAAAAATATTCATCAAAAATAAGTATTGCAGCTTTACTTAAATTGGATTAAAAACCTTCACAACGATTTCTTGAAAAAAAATGATTTCATGGATCTAATCACCAGCTAATTATTATTTTTTGTATTAGTTTATTTGTAAATCTCTCATTTGTACCATAGACGTTGTTGTCTTTGTAACCAGACCGCAATAAATCGTGACCACATGAATTAGTACCCTGCAGCGTAACCGGAATATTCAAACATTTTCCGAGCCGTTCCATAATGTCAACAGAAGAACCGTACTTAGCAACTAAGCTCAATAACTTCGAAATGAAAAAAGAAATAAGCTCTTTCTTTCCGCGGATGAGAATCTTAGCGTCCAAGTAAACATAAAGCCATGAAAACACAACAACAAGCATTATCTCGCCAAAATCCTTGTATCGAGTTCTGGAATCGTTCGCATTGTTGTCCTTTGTGTTCGCGTTCGCATTCGTTTTCCATCGTACACCATTATTCACATTAAGTGGACAGATCTCGGGTCAGATCCAGGCATAAGAAAAGCACAAAAAGTGCCCGCTTTATCCGAGCATGATAAATCTACTTCAAATCCGAGAATAGCGTCTTTTATGAACGAAATTGAAATAAACCGACCGTGCGGATAACGGCTAAGTAAGAAGATCGAGATCCTTTTAGAATATATTGGTGAATCATTTTCATTCATCAAGCCTACTTAGAATACCGTCTATATACGTATTTGTGTAGGAGGGCCTTTTAAAGTAGTTTTGCTGTTCATTTTTCGTAGAAATGTTTTCTTAATCAGTGTGCAAACAATTTCTAGACCAATACTTATATTTTCAAGTTTGGTATTTCCATCTACTAATATTACAAGAAGAATTTACTTAGTCCAGGCTTAGTTTTTATTTTATTCTTTACCAGGCACATTTCTTTTTTTAGAAAACTTTTTGGTAATCCTTCGCAATAGAATGTCTATTTGATTTATGTACGAGTGAAGTAATTGTTGAACGCAAACGTACACTCGAGAGCAATGAATCCGGGTCACTTAAAGAATGTTAAAAATCTCGGAAACTAAAAATGATAGGTTAATGCAATAAATTGTATTTAATAGACTATGTAATACTCCTTAAATGAAAGTAAAAAAAATATGAGTCACCATACATTTTATTAACACAAAATTACATAAAGAAAAAAACTGCTGATCTCTCCTTAAAACAAAAATAGGAAACATGAAATTTTTGAACTTTATTACGATTTTCTTGAATTTTAATACTTCGTATTGCCTCCTCGTGCTTCCATTACTGCGTTTACGCGGTTTGGCATGCTGTACACCAAGTTCCTTATACGATTTTGGGGAATATTCTCCCATTCCTCTGTGAGAGCAATTTTGAGCTCACGAAGCGTGATTGGGGGAGGGTTTCGTTGTTTTACGCATCTGCCTAGCTCGTCCCAAGCATGCTCGATCGGGTTGATATCCGGGCTGCGCGCTGGCCACTCCATACGAGTAATGTTCATCTCTTGAAGGTAGTCATTCACAATCCTACCTGTATGAGGTCGGGCATTGTCATGCATAAATATAGCATCCTCACCTAAATTGACCATAAATGGACCAACGTGATCATTGAGGATTTCTTCCACATATCTTACGCTAGTTAAAGAGCCGTTTTCTATGATCACCAGCTCTGTGCGACTTTCAGAAGAAATTCCGGCCCACACAAGTACAGACCCACCACCGTAGGCTACTTTTTCTTCGATGCATGCTTGCTTGAATCTTTCCCCTGGTCTTCGATACACTCTGTGTCTTCCATCGTGCTTGTAGAGCATAAATTTTGATTCGTCGGAGAACATAACTTTTGACCAATCTTCAATACTCCAATTTACGTGGCTCTGGGCATATCTTAGTCTTGAAATACGATGCCCACGCTCCAGTTTAGGGCCGTTTGCAGGTCTAAGGGGTTTTAAGTTAGATTCAGCAAGCCGACGTCTTACTGTCCATGAACTTGGGTTACTTCCTCCGAGGCGTCGAAACTGATTTGTGAGTTCAGGTCCTGTGAGAAAGCGATTTCGAAGCATGGTGTTCACCAAGTATCGGTCTTCTCGTGCTGTGGTACACCTGGTTCTGCCCGTTCCTGGTCTGCGTAGGTTAGAACCAGTTTCTTCGTAACGTCGGAGAACTCTTTGTACTGTTGACAGCGACACACCGACAGTCCTGGCTGTATCGCGCTGACTCCGGCCGGTTTCCAGCATTGTTAGTATTCTGGTGCATTCTTCAGGCGTAAGCGACATAATTTCAGCTTGAATAATGAATATAGAGCACTATCAACATGGTTTATGTACCCACATATATGACAGATTACAAACAAAAGCAAAACCAAATGCTGTAATTTCGTAGTTCCATCTTCGAAAGTGGCCCTTTTTCAAATTTGATTTTTTATGATATAACTTTACAATAACTAAGAAGTTTTAATACCTTCATTTAAGGAGTATTACATTGTCTATTAAATACAATTTATTGCATTAACCTAGCATTTTTAGTTTCCGAGATTTTTAGGATTCTTTAAGTGACCCGGATTCATTGCTCTCGAGTGTATTTCTCTATTTATTTTATTCTAGGAGAATTCTGATCATATTTACAACACACACAATCATTAAATAGTACATGCAAAACCCGTAACAGGTACCGAAGTGTTATTGAGTTGTAAATATAGCATAGTTTCGTAATTGTTATTATTTTTCCTTTCTGAAACAAAGTGCCATTATTATAGTGTCCAACATTAATTTCAAAACTTGCATCATCCAAGGCGATCCCTTATTTTTATTTCACACTAAAACATTTATTTTCGTTTTCTCTTTTTCCACATAATAGATCGTTCGGAAGATATGTCCCTATTTTTAGTGGTGGAGATGAAATCGAGCGTGAAATGGTTACCACACGGAGCGGTTGTCTCGTGAACAAACGAATGCCGGATCGCCGTTTGCCGCCGGGGCGTTTGCCGGAAAATTGGCTGGCACACCACTACGCTCCGGCTTAATAATAACAATGTATTGAATGTCTGCCCTGTCCGTGATGGCTGACTATCAGATACAATAGCAGCGCTCTTGCTAGATAGTGTTACGAGCTGGGTATGAGATAAATTAATTACTACCGATTAAACAACACAATAACTTTATTAATCACAAAACAATCAAAACTTAATCACAAATACACTACTGTTTACTATTCACTTAGATATCGCACTTGTAGTTCACTTGGATTCGCTTCGTTGTGTCGCTAAAACAAGACTGCCGGTCGCGGCCCTGAGCGCTCTATTTATACTCGCCAACAGACACACCAGAATAACGACGAACATTCGAGAGGGTCATAAAAAAACACTAACAAAAAATAGCAGGTAGATAGGTACCTACTAAAAACAAGTACCTACCTAACCTACCTAACCTACTTGTGCAAAACAAGCAAATATGAACCGTATGCCCTAGGCATACGGTCGAAATTCTAATGTCTTTGTATAAATAGGTCGCGAGTTTGTACCTACCTAACTTTAAACTAATAATAATAGAATTCTCTCGAACTTCTAACGTACACACATTGTAATCACTGGCTTTCTCGAATGTTCTAGTAGGTCCGATGTAACACTGCCCCCTCCTTAGACATGCTCGTCCCGAGCATCATTAGTCCCGTAGTATCGCGCCAACCGGTCTACATGCACAATCTTAGGTGCACCTCGTGGACCCTTCTGTATTCGGTAGGTGACATCGTTGATCCTAGTCACGACTCGGTATGGCCCATCCCATTTTGCTTGTAACTTCGGAGACTTCCCCTTGCTCCGCACTGGGTTATGCAACCACACCAGTGAACCCTCGTCGAAACCCCTACCGTTGGCTTTCCGGTCATAACGGGTCTTCATCTTCTCAGACATCTGTTGGCCGGACTGTCGGATATGCTCATAAACATCGTTCAACTTATTACGCAAGTCATTCGCGTAATCTGTTACGCTACATGGAGCATCAGGGGGAGTTCCAGTGATTAAATCAGCAGGTAACCGTAGTTCCCTTCCAAAGTTCGCGAAGGCTGGTGTCACAGTCGTGCTTTCGTGGACTGCACTTCGGTAAGACAGAAGAAACGGCTGTATGTGCTTGTCCCAATCCCTTTGCCGGCTTTCCACAACTCGAAACCCGAGACCCGAGTCGTTTTGCTGAGTCTGCTGTAGGGTCTCCTTCCATTCATCGCTGAGATCCGTTCTGAGCATCCTCACGGGCACTACTTCCTTAGTCTCTTGCCTGGCACAGTGCTTACAGTCTTCAGGACAAGGTCTTCTTGACAAGGCGTCTGCGTTACCGTGAGTTCTCCCACTGCGATGTTCAGTTACGAAATCAAACTCTTGTAGTAGTTCTATCCATCTCGCCACTTGCCCCTCTGGATTCTTGAACTGTAATAGCCACTTCAGTGCAGCATGGTCAGTTCGTAATTGGAATTTATGTCCCAGCAAATATTTACTGAAGTGCTGCACTGTCTTTACTACAGCGAGTAGCTCCCGTCTTGTAACGCAGTAATTTCTTTCTGGCTTAGATAAAGACTTGCTGAAGTAGGCTATTACAACCTCCCGGTCTCCTTTCCGTTGAGACAGCACGCCCCCAATTCCAGTATTACTGGCATCTGTGTCAACTATGAAGTCATTTTCAGTGTCAGGATATCCCAAAATAGGTGTGTTGCACAGACGTTTCTTTAATTCCTGAAATGCGACGTCGCAGTCATCGTCCCAACAGAATTGCCTCTTTTCCTCAGTGAGTTTGTGCAGAGGTTTTGCAATGTCGGCAAAATTCTTGACAAACCTTCAATAGTAGGAGCACAAACCCAGGAATGCTCTGACCTGTGTCTTGTCTTTCGGAACTGGCCAATCCTTGACGGCGACTACTTTTTCTGGGTCTGTTTGAACACCTTCCCCCGAAACTATGTGTCCTAAGAAGTTCACTTGCTGTCTGAAAAACGAACACTTTTTCGGACTTAACTTGAGATTTGCTGTTTGGATTTTCGACAGCACTCGGTTGAGGTTTTTAAGGTGATCTTCAAATGTACGGCCCACGATGATTATGTCGTCTAGATAGACAAGACATGCGTCTCCAATCAATCCGGCGAGTACTTGCTCCATCAGCCTTTCAAACGTCGCAGGAGCGTTGCACAAACCGAATGGCATAACTTTAAACTGCCATAGCCCTTTTCCTGTTGAGAATGCAGTTTTCTCCTTGTCCTTGGGGTCTATTTCTACTTGCCAGTAGCCACTCTTCAGATCAAGTGTGGTAAACCACTTCATACCAGTCAGCGTGTCCAGTGTGTCATCGATCCTAGGCAGCGGGTAGCTGTCCTTTTTCGTGACGTCGTTCAGTCGTCGATAGTCCACACAGAAGCGCATACTGCCGTCCTTTTTCTTTACCAGGACCACAGGAGAACACCATGGACTCGATGAAGGCTCTATAACACCGTCCTTCACCATTCCCTCAATCATGGTTTCTACCTGTTTTTCTCGTGCAACTGGCAGTCTTCTTGGTCGCTGACGGATAGGTAACTCGTTACCTGTATTAATCTGGTGCTGAACAAGTCCAGTTCTCCCTATGTCAGCATCATTCGAAGAGAAAATGTTGGCGTACTGAAGTAACATCTTCTTAGCCTTGTCCATTTCTCCTTTAGTTAAATCGCAGTTTTCCAAAAGCGTTGACACGTCAAATTTTGAACTGCGAATTTCATTTCCGGTAGGGACATCTTGCAATTGACGCATCCAGGCTACTTCCTCGCAAGTGCCGATCAAGGTGCCCTTCTTAATCACTTGCTCCTGGTCACTTGGATTCAGTATGCGTACTGCTGAGACGTTGGTGGCCTTGACCAGAGTTCGTGCCATCTTCCATGGGAAGTCATTGTTCACCCTTTCTATTAGAACACTTCGACCTTTGTTTCCCGAATTTTGTGGCAAACAAATTGGCACAACCGTTTCTGATCTGCGAGGAAGAACAATCTTCTTCAAGCAGTACACTTTCCCTGACGGTGCACCTTCCATGAAGACTTCCTCTGAACCACATTTCAGTACTCCTTGATCAACGTCGATCTCACAACGATATTTCCGCATGAAGTCCAAGCCCAAGATGCAATCGTCCACTATGTCAGCCACGATGACATTCTGCTTGTAAAATCTGTCACCCAGTTTTAACTCTACCTCCTTCTTGCCTCGGACGGTTATGTGCTGACCGGTAGCTGTTAGTAAATGTATACGGTCGTGCTTATTGAAGTAGTCCCCAAGAAACCGACTTGCTAGTTTGGAATTGACGACCGTGTGAGATGCTCCAGTATCCAACGTCAGTTTACATGGTGTTCCATTGACTTCGCCTTTGATGGTCAGGCTGTTCCCGTCATGTGCTTGCGAGATCAAGATTCTCGGGGCTTTTTCAATACCAGCCAGCACCCGCCCCCCAGTCCTGGCATTTACTCGTTTCCCTGCTGTGGCTGGGCAGTCACTTCAGCCACTCTTCCCTGCTGATCTTCTCTCGGGGTGCTGCGCTTAGGACAGCTGGACCGAAGATGACCCCTTTCTCCACAAGTATAGCACCTAGGACTATACCCCTGTGGGCGGTCGCGTACAGGTAATGCAACAACCTCCCTGACACGGTGCGTTCGGTGGTCTTGCCTCACTGCCTCTACTTCTAAGGCATGGGCCAAGGCGTCCTTCAAGGTCTCATGATGCCCCAGTCTCACGGCAGCTCTAACTTCTAAGTCACGTATTCCATCAACGAAGGCCTGTACCAGATTTCCATCAATCAGCGCAGGGGTAGACTGGTAGGCTTTCCGAACGAGTTTTTCAACTTCCAGGGCCCACTGCTGTAGGTTCTCGGCACTACGTTGAACACGGTCCTTCAACTTAGCACGGAATACGTGCTCCAGATGCGCGTCGCCGTATCTGGACTCCAACGCCTCCAGCAGCTGCTCGTAGGTTACATCCTTGCCGAGTGCTTCGAGAATAGTTAAAGCCTGGTCTCGGAGGCCCAAAGTGAGCGCGGTCATGGCTTGTGGTTTTGTCCATCCATTCGCCTTCATGACGGCCTCAAACTGTATTTTGTAAGCCGACCACGAAGATGTGCCGTCGAATGGAGGCACTTTAAAACCACGCGAAGATAGTGCGGAAATCACCGAAGCTACAGTCCCGCCTTCAGTCTTCAGTTCGCCCAAAGCCTTCTTTACCCCAGCAATCTGAACTTCGGCCTCCGAGATGCGATTCTCATGCTGGTGGACCTGTTCTTTCATCAACTTGATGTCCTTGCCAAAACTTGCATGCAGATCCTTTATGAGGAGCATCTGCTCGTCCTGGCGGCGGACCTGCTCCTCTTTGTCTCGCTGCAACTGCTCTTCCAACCGGCGAGCCTGCTCCTCTTGACGGCGAGCCTGCTCCTCTTGACGGCGAGCCTGCTCCTCCTTGTCTCGCTGCAGTTGCTCTTCCAATCGGCGAGCCTGCTCCTCTTGACGGCGAGCCTGCTCCTCTTGACGGCGAGCTTGCTCCTCTTGACGGCGAGCTTGCTCCTCTTGACGGCGAGCTTGATCCTGCAGCAGCGCCATTAAAGCTGACAAGTCTGGCGCCCCTGATGCTGGAGAAACTCCGGATGGGCCAGCGACTGGCTGTGACGTAGGCTGGACACCACCCGGTGTCTGTGTCGGAGAATCCCCAAACCGCCTTTGGTCCATATCCTGCTGTCGCTGACTTCTGGTACGGATACCGTCCGTGTCGTCCTTTGGTAGGATTGGCATAATTTATCTCTCACTTCTGACACCAATTTGTTACGAGCTGGGTATGAGATAAATTAATTACTACCGATTAAACAACACAATAACTTTATTAATCACAAAACAATCAAAACTTAATCACAAATACACTACTGTTTACTATTCACTTAGATATCGCACTTGTAGTTCACTTGGATTCGCTTCGTTGTGTCGCTAAAACAAGACTGCCGGTCGCGGCCCTGAGCGCTCTATTTATACTCGCCAACAGACACACCAGAATAACGACGAACATTCGAGAGGGTCATAAAAAAACACTAACAAAAAATAGCAGGTAGATAGGTACCTACTAAAAACAAGTACCTACCTAACCTACCTAACCTACTTGTGCAAAACAAGCAAATATGAACCGTATGCCCTAGGCATACGGTCGAAATTCTAATGTCTTTGTATAAATAGGTCGCGAGTTTGTACCTACCTAACTTTAAACTAATAATAATAGAATTCTCTCGAACTTCTAACGTACACACATTGTAATCACTGGCTTTCTCGAATGTTCTAGTAGGTCCGATGTAACAATAGGTATCTCTAGTATTAAAATGATTTTACCCCGAGATTATGCACAAACTATTCTAACTGCAAGTCTACGAAGCGTAGGTATATGTTAGCATCGAAGCCTGTTGTAGTATTTTTATGTTAAGTATTTGTAGTTACCTACCTTTATGAGAAATGGGTTTAAGTTCGCAGAATTACTTGTGTTTTTAACAGACTTCCAAAAGGAGGAGGTTCTCAATTCTTAGAAATCTTTGTTTTTTATGTTCCCCAATTACTCAAATATGGCTGGACCGATTTGGATTATTTTTATTTTTTTTCAAAGGTAAACTTCACAGGTGGTCTCATAATCATCAAATCAGGATCTGATGATGGAATTCTGGAGAAATAGAGAGAACTGTTCAAATTTTATAGGCACATATCAAGCGATTTAGGTAGTTTTCGAAAGAGTACTTTTTCGGAGTGGTCCCACTTCAATTTGGTGAAGATTTGATGATGAGCTTCGGAGATAGGCAACGGAACTCCTCAATCAATGATAGCAAATGGACTGGAATTGCTGAAATCTCGTGTCTGTCTATTGTTTATACCATTTCATAACATAACATCACGCCAGTACGCTGTGAAGGGGTAATCGTATGTGAACCACCAAAAGTGATAAAAAAAATTGCTAAAAATAAAATCGACTTCTAAAAACACAAAAAAGTGAAAAATAACATTTGCTTCAGAAGTTGGTGACAAAAAAACTAAACCAATCAAACAAAGGTCACCGGCTTCTGAAGCTAAAGTAATTTTTCACCTTTTTGTGTTTTTAAAAGTCTGTTTTATTTTTCTGAAATAATGTTAAGTATCCTACCTAACCTACCAATTCATTTGAGTCCATTTATTTTAGAACTACTTAAGTACAATCTAGACTATTATAGGGCCGGTCTTCAAAATATAGGCCAGTAAGATCGATAAATTGTCTATGTCTAAAAGTTATTTGTTTTCATTTTGATTATAAATTAGTCGTTTTTTGACGTCTTGTGGTAGTCAATTTTGATGTGCTTTTTACTCGTTTTTTATTTTTTTAATATTTTTATGTGCTATTTCCTTTATAAAAAGCAAGTAGATACCTACGCAAATCTCAAATGGTGTGAAAAATACTGACCAAAGAATCTACGGTTTCCCATTTTCCCTTTACAAACTTCGAGGTAAGGCACTTCTGAAGAGTTCATGAATAGTCCATCTGAAATCTCTCCAGAAATGAATGATGAGGAAATCGAAGCTGACGAGATGCGAACTGCTTTAGGTGCAATCGCAAATGAAATACAAAAGTACGTACCAACAAAACAACAATAATACTTTAAGCTTAGAAGTGTAGTGTAGTCAGAAACTCAGGCCGACAGTTCCGAACCTTTCCACCACCATAACACGTTGCACCTAGCCTGGGCACTCCATAATCTTCTTCGCATTATCTTTCATTATCTTCCATCCTCTCTTTTAAAGCGAACCAAGGTAAAACCTAACCCACCATGAAGTAAGTTTTCTGCAGAAGTTCAATACAATCCGGAAAAATGTTTGCTGATTTCAGGTTTAACGAGAAATCCGACACTACAAGTGAATGCAATAATGCAGAAACATTGAATAAACTAATAAGTTACAAGTTCGCTATAAAGGTGAAAGATCTCAAAATAAAACAGCTAGAATCCAGTCTTAACACGGCATGCGGTAAGTAAATTTAATAATGCAGGTAACCTTTATAATCTAACTGGCAAGTAAAGGTATAGCCCTATTGGTACCAGGTTTAATTGGATTTTTTAAACCTGAAAATTATTGATACTTATTGACAATGATCTTCATTGTACCCATGATTACGAACAAATTTCACGATGGAACCAACTCTGAAATCCAGGGGCGGATTTCTCTATATGCTGAGTTGGCCCGGGCCTAGGGCGGCAAAATTTTTTTTTGCAGTTGGCCACGCGCCTTCCTGTAAAAACTCAAAAAATGTGTCCATATAGCATCCCAAGAATCAGTATCTGAAATACTGATTGAGATAATTATTTTTTCATTTTAATTTTCGTTACTCATACTCGGAAAGTTGATCTGAAGTTGCCTGAGGAGCGGGTTGAAAGTAATACTTTTCAGCCCTAGGGAGAATCACTTTCAACTGACAGCTGCCAAATTAATAAAAAAAAACCTCGTTCTATTTTCACATTTCTATTGTTACAGTGCGATGTAAAATTGAAATAAAAACAGTATTAATTAAAGAATATATTTTTAAATAAATTAGTTATAATTTAGTTACAAATATTTCTTTAAAATAACTTAGATTTGGGCAAAATATTTACAATTTTTTCAGTGACGAAAGTGAAAAATAAATGCTGAATAGCCGGCCACAGAAAAAAAACAAAATAGGCGGCAAAGCGGCAATCCGATCTTCATTTTTTTTCGAGTTGTTTCGTGTTTTTATTTTTTTTTTCCTTGTACTCGTAATGAAAATCACAATGTTTACCTCGGGTTAAAGACTTATTTAGTCCCTCGAACTATTGTTGCCCGCGCATTTCATGCTTTACAGCACATAGGGGGGCGGCAATCTTTCGTAGGCCTAGGGCAGCCAACGTATCAAATCCGCCCCTGCTGAAATCATGCAAGAAACAGCAGTTTCAGCCACTTAAGTATGTTCGCATAAAGCGCAGGCAGGGAATGATGCATCGTTTCACCTCTTTTCATACAAACTTTGGTTCTCACCGGGAACCATCGAGAGAGCCGAACGAAGTATGAAAAGGGCGTTGTTTGTGTCGCGCTAAATACATTTCGAGATTTTGAAACTACAGCTGAAAAACCAAGGTTTTTAAAGTTAATTGTATGAGGGAACTTCTTTTTAAACTCATCCTTAGTCGCTGGAAAGATGGAGCTGAACTTGATAAGTTACTGCAAGGAACGAAACGTCACATCATTTCACGTGGATGTAATGGTTATATTCGAAAGCTTAAGCAAACAAAAGTCTCAGTCAACGACCGTATGTCACGTGGCGCAATGTTTTTTTTGCAAGTGTTTTGACTTTCGCACCTGGTAACGTCGTCAATTCAACGCCATCTACAGAGTTTTTTGGAAACTAGTTTTTTTTTAATACTCAAAAAGAGAACCTCTTTTAAGAGAGGTTTACTACTGTCTATAACAATCTTTCAAAATGCACCAGAAGAGGCAGCAATCAAAACAGTACCAGCTAAGCACCTAAAACTAAGAACTTGCTTCGTTTTCAGCTGTGGCAAAAACAATATCACTAGCTAAGTCATCTGAAAAAGTATCACTTAGCAAGCATTTAGATAATGCAAGACATCAATATTTGGATTTAGAAAAACAACAGAGTGAAAAAAGGCGATTAATAAGCAGCTTAAGTAAAGAGAACCACGCTCTTCGTGATCAACTCGAATTTTTCAAAAACACTATTCAACTGGGTTACCAGCAGTTACAGGTAATACGAAATGATCGCTTAGAAAATGTTTCCACTCTCGAACAACTGAAATACATAATTGTTTGCTGCGGACAGTACCACGCAGATCATTATAATGAACATGAGAAGTGCATTCGACTGCAACAGAAGAACAATTTTTTAAACACCAAAATGATGATAATGGAAAATAACTTGGAAGCAGCTAGAGATGAACTCCGAAACCTCCGTAATTACATAAAACCTTACAAGGAGAGAAGATCAGCTTTAACGAAAGCACCGGAAAGTATCGATGTCGTTTGTACAGACTACGATTTAGGCTCAAGAAACTTTACTAAACTAACGATGACTAAAATTGAAATGGCCAGATGTTCATCACTAGCAAACGTTAGAGAAACAAACTTGGCGACTCATTTAAAAAAGGTGCAGAATCTTCTTAAGGATCATGAAAACTTGATACAAAATTTAAAAAGCCTATCGAGTGTAATAAATCATAATAAAAATTATTAAGACTTTATCTATTACAACCGTGTTATGTACCCATGCTCTATTATGGACGGAAAGTTCGATTAAGGCTCCACACAGGCGCGTTATTATTGCGCGAAATTCTACACATTTATCGCGGGACGCAGAAACTCAAACGTCCCGCGTTATTATCAAACTCAAAACTCAAACTCAAAGCATTTATTTCAACTAGACCATTACGGCACTTTTGAATGTCAAATTACAAATAAAATCAAAGCTACAGTCACAGTCACAAGGCATAATAACTTGAGAAAGTACTGTAGTTGCCCATTCCCTAGCGTAGATCTCTATGGAGAAGAACGGGCAAGAAACTCCATGGACACTCTTTTTAAATCAATATATTGTTACAAAATCTTGGTAACATCATTCATGTGTGATTATACATATATGTGAGAACGATGTAGAAAGACGTGCACATTAAGAGCGTCCAGAGAAAAGATTAAATCAACAATGTATGTTGACGCTCGGGTTTGTGTGGAGCAGGTTCGCTGGCGGGATGCTGACTGGAGAGTGCAGGAGGAGCAAGTGATAACGCTGGTGTAGAGTTTTCTTCTATTTATTTCCTTGTTTTTCTTCTTAACACTGCTGGATTCGGAATGATCCACCACAGAAAATGGCCTTCTTTTAAAGGCACCTTTGACCAATCAAAGCCATTCAATTTTGCACACGGCACTAAGGCTCCGCCCCTCGACCAATCAGAGAGGAGGTGGGTTTTTGTATGGGAAACTTAAACTTTCAAATTTCTGCGGTAAATCACCCCTTACAATATTTTCTTATGTATCTACTATTAGGACGGACTTATTTTATTTACATACACAACAATCAGTCTTAAAATGCTCAATTTACACCTTAAAATAATTAAAATACTGAAACGGTTCTCATTACGGTAAAGTGTTCTAGTACTTAAGCTTACGAAGTAATATAGTACAAGTAGCGCCTCTAGTGGCAGGAATGCACAACACTTATGATACAAAACTAACAAGATAATAACAGATTAAAACAATTAAACTAGTTAGAATATCAAAACTAATTAGAATATTAAACTGATTAGAATATTAAAAAACAGCTAACTAGAATTTACGTATCGTCGCTAACATTCTCCCCCACGGTGCGTAGCACTTCATCCTCTGGAGGCGACGATGCCGCAGGAACCAGCACGATGACCCGTCGAGTTGGGCGGCGAAGTATTCCTCCCGATGTCCGCACGTCCAGCACTCTGGTTCTTCCGTCTGGTCCAGGATATGTCTTGACAACTTCTCCGCGGGGCCATGAATTTCGTGGCAATGTGGCGTCCACTATTAGCACGATGTCTCCTTCTCTTGGGTCTTTGGTTTCTTTGACCTCAAGTTTTCTTGGCATTAAGAGTGGTAGGTACTCTTTGATCCATCTCTTCCAGAAGTGGTCTGCCAGTCTCTGGGTGGTTCTCCAGTTCGCCTTCCCGATTAGCTCTGTGTCGTCGAATTCTCCCGGCGCCATCGCTCCGCACGATCTCCCTAGTAGGAAGTGGTTCGGTGTCAGACCCTCTTCGTCTTCTGGGTCCATGCTGACCGAGGTGAGAGGTCTGGAGTTGACGATGTGTTCGACTTCGGTCATTAGTGTATGGAGTACTTCTTCGGGTGGGCTTCTTTCGTTGAGGACCACTGCCAACGCCGTCTTGACTGTTCGCACAAGTCTCTCCCAGGCGCCTCCCATGTTCGGAGTACCTGGAGGAATAAACTTCCACTTGATGCCCTTCTCTTGTGCGGCCTCTTCCAGTTCCCTCTTCGCTCCAACAAAGTTTGTCCCGTTATCGCTGAATATGGTTCTTGGGGTCCCTCTTCTGGCTGCCATTCGTCGAAGTGCCATAATCATCGAGCTAGTGCTAAGAGAGGGCACTAACTCTAGATGTACGGCTCTAGTAGTGAGACAGGTAAATAATGCCCCCCAGCGTTTCTCAGTCCTTCTCCCGATGGTGATTTGCATCGGCCCGAAGTAGTCTACGGCCGCGCAAGAGAACGGGAACTGATGATGCTGTAGTCTCTCGCTCGGTAGGTCTCCCGTCGGGGGTATCACTGGTAAGCTCTTCTTTGTCTTGCACCATTGACAGCTGTGCGCGACTGCTTTCAGAGTAGCTCTTAAGCCCAGAATCCAATACTTTTGTCGAATCTCGTTCATTACTGTAGCAATATTTCCATGAAGGAACTTCTTGTGGTAATGTTGTATGATGAGACGCGTTATCTTCTGCTTTCCATCTAGGATGATGGGATTCATCTTCCTTTCATTTATGTCGTGGAACTTCATCGTCCTGCTTCTTAGCTTGATGATTTCGTCGTCTCCTATGTAGACGTCGATCTTCTTAAGCCGACTTAAGCTTCCCAAGGGTTTTTCTGTCTTCAAATTCTTTATATCTGACGCGAAACTATCGTTCTGGCTAATCTTCATCAATATCTCTTCAGCCTTCTTTAGGTGATCTTCTTCCAGGGGTAGGTACTGCCGCTTGTTTTTGTCTCTGTTGGCTGATTGGTTTGAGTTTCGTGTGTCTTTCTTCTGGGTTTTCCTTTGAGGTTTCCAGGACTCATCCCTCTGGCGCGTAGCATTAGTGGTTGCTTTACGGCTCTTCAATAATTGGGATGTGAAGGCAACCACTCTGGCCGTGGTTCGTAGTAGTCGCTCCCAGCTTGAGAACCTCTCTGGATTCAGAAGGGCATCTTCTGCAGCCTTTATTGCCATCACCTTTTGCTTGTTCTTCTCTTCTGGCATGATACCTTCTGGTTTGAAGTCGTGAAACGGCCACTCTTCTTCTGGTTGACGAAGAAATGACGGGCCTTTGAACCACCTGGCGTTGTGGTCGAACTCGATGGGGGTTCCCCTTGTGGCGTCGTCTGCTGGGTTTTCTTTAGTTGGTACCCATCTCCAGTCTTCTGGCTTGGACTTCTCTTCGATTTCTGCCAGTCGATTGGCCACGAAAGTCTTGAACTTCCTTGGTTCCGCCTTTATCCACTGCAGTACTGTGCTAGAGTCGGTCCAGTAGATCTTCTTTGATATTTCGAGCTCTGACTCTTCTTCGATCGTGGCAGCTAGTCTGCTGCCGAGCAATGCAGCTTGTAGCTCTAATCTCGGAATTGATACTGGTTTTGTTGGTGTCACTCTTGCTTTGCCGGCGATCATGGAGATATGGACTTTTCCTTCAGGGTCGACTGTCCTCCAGTAGACTACTGCTGCGTAAGCTTCTTCACTTGCGTCGGTAAATGTGTGCAGCTGTCCTTTTCTGCCGCGGGGTGAGACGCACCTTGGAATCTTCAATCTTGCTAGCGCTGATACTTCTTTTAAATAGTTCATCCAGGTTTCTTTTTGTGGTTCGTTAATTACTTCGTCCCAGTCTATCTTCGTTCGCCAAATGTCTTGAATTAACTTCTTTCCTTGTATTAAGACTGGTGTTGCAAAACCCATTGGATCGAAGGTAGACATCACAGCGCTCGTGACCTCTCTCTTCGTTGGAGTTCTTCTACCATCTTGGAGGTCTTCTGATGTATTGCGCAGCCCGACGTTGAAGGCTAGTGTATCTTCTTTTACCAGCCATCTCAACCCCAGAGTCTTTTCTTCCTTCGTCAGTTGCAAGGAATCTTCTTTATTGGTGTCTTCTACTTCTGATAGTACCCCCGAATTGTTACTAGCCCAACCCTTCAGATGAAAGTTCGCTCTTGCGTGAATATCTTTAACTTCTTTTGATATCTTCTTTGCTGCGGCTGTGGACGCGAAGCTCTGGAGATAGTCATCCATGTAATGATTTCTATTGATTGCTTTCACTGCTTCGGGATGAGTCTTCTTGAATTCTTCTGCGTTCTTGTTCATCACATATATTGCCGTTGCTGGTGATGACGCTGCTCCAAAGATGATTGACGACATTCTATACTCTTGGGGCTTGCCTGTTCTTCGGCTTCCGCGCCACAGGAACCTGAGACTGTCTCGGTCATCTTCTCTGACCTTGACTCGAAGAAACATGTCCTGGATGTCAGCCATGACAGCAACAGGTCCTTCTCTGAAGCGTAGTAGCACCCCAAATAGTGATTGCAATAGATCGGGGCCTGAGAGCAAGGCGTCGTTGAGGCTCTTCCCTTCGAACTTGGCAGCTGCGTCGAACACTATTCTCAGCTTCTTCTTAATTGGATGCACGACGGCGAAGTGGGGTAAGTAGAATAATCTTCCTTTGTTTGAAGTTTCCGGAGCTTTCTCCGCGTATCCTTTTTCGATTAGACTCTGGATTTGCTTCTCGTAGTGCTCTTTAGCTTCTTGATCTTGATCTAATTTCTTTTCGATGTTGACTAGGCGTCGAATTGCTTGATTGTAGTTGTTGGGTAGGGTTTCGTCTTCTTTCTTCCACAGGAGGCCTGTTTCATATTGACCGCTTGATAGTTTCTTCGTTGTTTTCTCGAGGGTTTCTAGTGCTCTTCTATCGCTGTCATTGGTTGGTGACCGATTTTGAATCCCAAGAGATTCTAACTGGAAGTGTTCTCGGACGATTTCTTCTACGCTTTCTTCGTCAGAGGTCGATCTGCCATAGTGGGTGAAGTTTACTAAGGCAGTCGCCCCTGTTTCGCATCCGTGTAGCACCCACCCTAGGTTGGTGAGTGAGGCTACAGGATCGGATGGTTTGCCCTTCTTCAGTCTTCTTGTTACTATCAGCCCCCAGTTGTCTTGGCCTATCAGCAGCTTGGGCCTTTCGGTGACGTAGAGGAGTTGATTTTCAATCGCCTTTAGATGCAGACAATTCTGAACGGTGTCCTTATTTATGCATTGTTCAGACAGCTTCAGGTCGTCGATGGTTCTTGCCACGATAGTTCTTTTTTCTCTTCTATGAGCCCCTTTTATCTTGAACTCGATCTTCTGTGAACTATCTTTTCTTAATACCTTCCCGCCGACTGTTTCGATTGTGAGTTTTTCTTGCTTCCCTTCGACTCCAATCTTCTCAGCAACTGATGCGTCTATGAGTGTGACCGTGGAGCCCTCGTCCAACAATGCTAGTACGCGAACTTGGCCTTTTGGACCATAAAGGTCCACTGGGATGATCTTCAGGTAAGCCTTCTCTTCTCCTCTTGCGTTGTGGATTGAGGCGACCTTTTCTTCTGATGCGCTTCCCGTGTCTTCTTTGTTCGCTTCTTTTTCCACTGGTACTGGCGGCTTGTCGGAATGTAAGATGGTATGATGCCACCTCTTACATTGCTTGCAGACTGGAGCTTTACAGTTGATTCTTGAGTGCTTGAATCGAAGGCACTTGAAGCATATCTTTGCCTTCTTGATCATGTCCCATTTTTCATTTATGTTGGCTTCTTTGAACTTCTTGCACTCTATTGCGAAGTGCTCTTCTTCACAGAACGGACACGACTTCTTGTATTTTTCTTGTGACGCTTCTTGAACCGTATGTATGGGTCTTCTTATTGCCTTCTTTTGCTCCGAGGACACTTCAGGTGGAGCAAAGTCCCCACACATGTCGGCTTCTGTTTCTAGGAACGCTTCGACGAGTAGTAGTTCTTGAATTTCTTCATCTCTTCTGCTTCTATGGTAAGCAAACCAACGGAATTTCATGGATGTTGGCATCTTATCGACGATAATTCTCAGTGTTTCAGGAGAACTGAGGTACTGTGGTTTCTTCAGGGCCTTGATTGTCTCGACGGCGTTCTTCACTTTACTTGCAAATACGCAGATGTCGCTTGGGTTCTCGCCGACTTTTGACAGGTTCTTCATTTTTTCTAGTTCTGCTAATGCCAGCGCTCCAGGTCTCCCAAATCTTGCTTCCAGTCCCTTAATTACTTCGCGTGGGTCTTCAGCGGTGAACAGCAGGCTTTGAACGGCTTCTCTGGCTTTTCCTTGGATTGCTATTCTAAGGCGCGCTAGGTTCTGATTGTTACTGAAGGAAGCGGCCATATCTTCGTATGATCTCTTGAAGGCTAACCATTCTTCACAGGACCCGTTGAAGTGAGGGAGTTCAAGATGCTTTGATGAAACGTTGTCACGTGACTTCTCGGATAACTTGAGTATGACTGAAGCCAACTCCTGGATATCGCTCTTCTTTTCTTCTGTCTCGATCGGCCTCCGACTCTTAGGCCTGTCCCCAGATTGGATGAACCACTGCTCAACTTCTCGAGTTTGTTCGTACAGCTCTTCTCCGGCACCGTCTTCTTCTTCTGAGTCCGCGGCGAGAAGCTCTAGTTCTGCTTGAGCTACTTTTGATCGTGCTTCCGCCAGTTCCAATTCCCTTAGTGCGACTGTCATTCTTGCTTGCGCTTCTGCTCTCTTCCTGTGTGACGAGCGAACAGAATGTGTTTCTAAATCGCGGGTCGTCTTCTTGGGGCGTGGCTGCTGCAGACTATCTTCTCTGGACGTTGGTGTACTTCCCTCGTTCAGACGTGTTTTCACTGCGACGCTTCTTTCTTGAATCTGCGGCGATGAATGACTCTCTTCTTGGCGAGCGGGGATCGACGTTTCGACGGTGCGGGTCGGGGGGGTGGTACGGGTCACTTCCCCCTGTGTTGATTCTTCTCCAGCGGTGTCCTTGGGATGGAGTACGGGTTGTTGACGCCCGTGTACGCTGCTCGGCGGCGATCTTCTTGTAAGTGTCGATCGATTTGAAATCGACGCGTCCGTAGTTGCCGTGTTTGTAGATTCACTCGGCGTATTCATACTCCAATCCGTCGTACCGGAACCCGTCGTACCGGTACCCGTAGTTGCGTTACTTTCACTCGTAGTTGTAGTCTTCGACTGCACCGATCTTGATCTCGTGGTCGTAGGCATCTTCCCAGTTTTCTTGAACCCAATCCGGCTTTCGAAGGACCAATGTTGACGCTCGGGTTTGTGTGGAGCAGGTTCGCTGGCGGGATGCTGACTGGAGAGTGCAGGAGGAGCAAGTGATAACGCTGGTGTAGAGTTTTCTTCTATTTATTTCCTTGTTTTTCTTCTTAACACTGCTGGATTCGGAATGATCCACCACAGAAAATGGCCTTCTTTTAAAGGCACCTTTGACCAATCAAAGCCATTCAATTTTGCACACGGCACTAAGGCTCCGCCCCTCGACCAATCAGAGAGGAGGTGGGTTTTTGTATGGGAAACTTAAACTTTCAAATTTCTGCGGTAAATCACCCCTTACAATATTTTCTTATGTATCTACTATTAGGACGGACTTATTTTATTTACATACACAACAATCAGTCTTAAAATGCTCAATTTACACCTTAAAATAATTAAAATACTGAAACGGTTCTCATTACGGTAAAGTGTTCTAGTACTTAAGCTTACGAAGTAATATAGTACAAGTAGCGCCTCTAGTGGCAGGAATGCACAACACTTATGATACAAAACTAACAAGATAATAACAGATTAAAACAATTAAACTAGTTAGAATATCAAAACTAATTAGAATATTAAACTGATTAGAATATTAAAAAACAGCTAACTAGAATTTACGTATCGTCGCTAACAATGTAAGAACAAAAACAGAAATTAAAATTAACCATGGCAGCTAAGAGATGACCAGTCCCAACTGACAGCGCCCGTTCACGAACATGACGCATGTATCGGCGCCATTCAACTCGACCATATTGAAGGGAGTTAAATGACCCGACACACCCGCCACCATCAGCAAGACATTTGAGTGAGCATGACAATCTCTCAGCCGCCAAGGCATATTCAAGTCAAAAAAAAAAAGACAACTAAATGTAAATAGTGGCTTTACAGTACATAGAACTCACACAAATGTGGTATGCAATTATATAATACTACGAAATGGATTCTATACAATTCAAGGATATTTTACAATCTTCTGCAGCTTCCACAATAACGTAACCTGGGAATCAGTTAGTTTGCCTATGGTTGTGGAGCAGGACCAGCATTGAGCCAAGCACTTTTATCATTAATGTAATCCCCCAAATTATAATATGCTTGCCTACATAGTGTGCGTTTTATACAAGATTTAAATTTCGTCTCATTCAGTTGTAGAATGTGAGGAGGTATTTTATTGTAACATTTTAAACAGTACCCCATGAAAGATGAATCTACTTTAGCAAGCCTGAAACCTGGCTGAACGAGTTGGTCCCTATTTCTAGTATTATAGTGGTGTCTGTCACCTCTTTTACTGAATAAATGCAGATTTTTCCTAACGTACATGATGTTTTCATAGATGTATTGGCAAGGTACTGTCAAGATGTTAATTTCCTTAAACAGTTCTCTCAGAGAGTCGCGTCTACGTAATTCGTATATGGCTCTGATTGCTCTTTTCTGCAGAATGAATATAGACTCGATGTCTGCCGCACGTCCCCATAGTAAAATACCGTATGACATAATACTATGAAAATAACTAAAATAGACTAGCCTCGCGGTATCAACATCAGTAAATGGACGGATCTTTCTAACAGCATATGCAGCTGAGCTCAGCCGTCCTGCAAGAGATGTTAAATGAGGACCCCATTGTAGCTTTGAATCGAGCGTGATTCCCAAGAAAACTGTTTTATCGACGAATTCTAGTTTCTCTTGATTCAACATTATGTCACAATCACTACTTTTGACATTTGGTAGGGCAAATCGAATGCACTTAGTTTTTTTCCCATTGAGTACTAAATTGTTAGCGGTAAACCAGTTATGGACCTGCAGTAGGGCAATATTTACATCGTCAAAATTAGTGGCACGTCTGTTCATCCTAAATATTAACGAAGTATCGTCAGCAAACAACACCATTTGCGGGTGGTTGTTAAATAAATGGGGTAGGTCATTAATATATACTAAAAAGAGGAAGGGACCCAGAATCGAACCTTGTGGTACACCCATTTTTACTTTTAAACCCATTGAATTGACACCATTTATTTGTACTTGCTGATGTCTATCATTCAAATACGACTTTACTAAACTAAGCGCAAGTTTACCTAAACCGTAATGCTTAAGTTTCAAAATCAGGGTTTCGTGATTTACGCAATCAAATGCCTTCGAAAGGTCACAAAAGATTCCTATGGCATCTTGTGCCTCTTCCCACGCAGTAAATATGTGTTTTAATAAAGTAACACCGGCGTCAGTTGTACAACGTCCCTTGGTGAAACCATACTGTTGTTCGTGTAATATTTTATTGGTGTTAAAATGGCAAAGCATTTGATTGAGCATTATCTTTTCAAACCCCTTGCTGAAAACAGGCAACACGGATACTGGCCTATAGTTATTGGTGTCTTTACTGTCCCCGGATTTAAAAAGCGGTATTACCTTACTGAATTTCATTAGATCCGGGAAGACTCCTTGATCCACGCACAAATTAAATATTGAGGCTAAATACGGTGCTACAGTTTCAATAATTGAGGTACAAGCTTTAATAGACATACCCCATAGGTCTTCGGTTAATTTGATCTTGATTTGTTTAAAAGCTTTTATGACTGTCGTGGGGTTTATATGCTGAAATTTAAATTCATTTGGACAGGCTGAAACGTTTGCTTTTAATAAATCAATAGAGAGCAACGGAGAGGAATTTAAGGTTTCAGTAGTTTTAAGTGGGATTCTGGTAAAGAAGTTTACAAATTCTTGAGCAACTTCATTATTGGAGCTGACAAGGCCACCTGAAGTCTCTAGTGTGAAGTCATTACTATGTTTTATATTTCTGTTTGTTTCACTGTTGATAATTTTCCAAACCGTTTTTATTTTGTTATCGGCTGATTTAATTTTATTGCTAACTAGCGGACGTCCCGCGGTTTCACCCGCGTAATTCCCGTTCCCGTGGGAGTACGGGGATAAAATATATCCTATGTTACTTGTGGATAATGTAGCTTTCGAATGGTGAAAGAATTTTTAAAAACGGTCCAGTAGTTTTTAAGCCTATTCATTACAACCAAACAAACAAACAAACAAAGTTTTCCTCTTTATAATATTATATATAATATATATATATTATTAGTGTAGATGAATAAGGATTTGGCTACCTTGCAGGTGTTTTTAAAAATTTTCGAGTAATTAGCAACATATTTATTAAAAGATTCTGTGTTGATGTAAGGCTTAAGGCCGTACAGCTCAAACAATCGTTCCCTACTTTTTCTAATTCCCTGTGTTGCCCAGTCACTAAAAATAAACTTTGAGCCAATAGTTTTGGTTTTCTTTTTTAAAGTGTTATTGAACTCAGTGTGCACTACCGAAAAGAATTCTTCATACAATTCATTTACATTGTTTCTAATATGGCCTGGTATATTTAGCTTGCTAATTAGATTATTATTAAACTTTTCTAACTTGCTGGGTGTTATTTGTCTGGTCTGAATCTGAATTCTTTGTAATTGTTTATTGTACGCGAAAGTAACTGTCTGCCCGCTGTGATCTGAAGGAAGGTAATTTACGATAGATTTATCTAAGTAGTCGCAGCAACAAAAAATATTATCAATACATGTAGCAGTATTTGTAGTAATTCGGGTTGGTTCTGAAAAAACGTTTGACAAATTAAAAGATTTAAAGAGACTTAAAAATCTACAGCTGTTTGAAAGAAAGAAAGAAGAAAGAAAAAACATTTATTTGGCACACGCCACAAGTGCACACGCTATAAAAATAATAATAATAAGAAAAAAAAAAAAAAAAAAAAGCTTAAGTGTTATAAAACCTTACTTGTAAAACAAAATAAAACTTAAATCTAAACAAAAACAAAACAAAAAAGTAAGTATATTGTGACGCTGTGTGCCTCACGGCTGCGCCAAATAGGCCCAGTTCAGCAAAATGCCGGACAACTAGTGCCCGACGCTGGTTTTCAACTGGACCTGGATTAGTGAGGTTACGGATGTGAAGCAACTTTATATTTTGTGTCAGTGGTGGTGGTGAGTATGTTCTTAAATATATGATATAATTATGATCTATATGTATAGAAAAAAAACAAATAAAAATAAATAATATGTAATAAACACAAACAAATAATAAATAAATTAGAGTGAATAAGCGAAAGTGAAAAACAAATCAGAAATATACATCTAAGAAAAAACGGGGAGATACATGAATGGGACGGTCGCATTATAAAAGAATCTGTTTTGCACGATGACTTTTTTACGCTCATTGTTAATAATAATTTATTGCCTTTCGGTCACAATATACCGCTTGCCGCGGAGCGCGGTGGACTCATTTAAAACAAACGGAAACATTTTTCCCTAACTGTAGGTTGGTGTGACTAGTTAATATGATGTCCTATTTATTTACGTACGTAAATAGTTCATTGAAGCATGTTGAAGCGAAAGTGAAAGTGAAAATAGATGAAGGAAAAGGAGGTAGTTGCGAGGTAAGCGCTTGACAACAACTAGTTTTGCATAAAATTAAATAAAAATAAAAAATGTCCGGAATTATTAAATAATTGAGGTGTGACTGCATTAATAAAAAAAAAATCAATAAAAAAAATAAAAGTGACTAGGATTATTAAATAATTGCAGTGTTCATAAAAAATAATAACAATAATGAAAACATTTAATTAGGTAGGAAGGTAGGGACGTTCATCATATTATGGATTCATTTAAGACAACCATATCTAGCTTACGTTGATTGTTGTTTGCATTATTCTCTAAGACATTAACATTAAAGTCCCCACAGATTATTATTATTTTATTACCAGTTACAAGTTTTGCTAAAGCATCTTCCATTACTGACTCAAAGATAGAGTAGTTTAGGTAATTAGGGGGTCTGTAAACGCACACTATTACATACTTATCTAGCTCAACACAAGATAATTCAATACTATCGCGGCAGTGTGTGGGATCGCATGCGTCCCAATAACAAATGTTTTAAAAACTCGTATCACCATATGGAAGCCCGCAGGACGAAACGCGCTTGCGTTTCTACGTCCTACTTCTATTGCGGCGTTATTATCGCGGCAGTGTGTGGGATCGCATGCGTCCCAATAACAAATGTTTTAAAACTCGTATCACAATATCGCAGCCCGCAGGACGAAACGCGCTTGTATTATTTGCGGCAGTGTGTGGGATCGTATGCGTCCCAATAAATAATGTACTAAAAACAAATACCGCAATTGTAACGTTGCGTTTTCCTGGCTAGGAAAATGTAAGGTCGCATGGGTAAGGGTAAATGAAAACTGGCAAGAGAAAAGATGGCATGATGAGATTTATTGGACTAGGAAAGCCGATACAAAGCTGGTAGGTATGATTGTGATCCAAGTTCAGGTCCAAAGCTCGCAGCTGGCAGAAAACTTGTCATAACTAGCTTTAAAAACGAAAACATACTGCAAGACGTTCTTCAGACAGAACTAATGTTTTTGTGCATAACCGTATCGCGTTTTTAACTGACTTCAAAAAGGAGGAGGTCTCAAGTCGTCAACAATAATATTGGTAAAATTTCGATAGTTTATTATCTATACACTAGCTGACCCACGCAACTTCGTCTGCGTCAAAAGTACTACCTACCTACAACTACCTACTACTACCTACTACCTAGCTACTACTACCTACCTACTACTACCTACCTACTACTACCTAACTACTATTACCTACCTACTAATACCTACCTACTACTACCTACCTACTACTACCTACCTACTACTACCTACCTACTACTACCTACCTACTACTACCTACCTACTACTACCTACCTACTACTACCTACCTACTACTACCTACCTACTACTAACTACCTACTACTACCTACCTACTACTACCTACCTACTACTACCTACCTACTACTACCTACCTACTACTACCTACCTACTACTACCTACCTACTACTACCTACCTACTACTACCTACCTACCTACTACCTACCTACTACTACCTACCTACTACTACCCACTACCTACCCCTACCTACCCACTACATACCGACGAAAATAATTAAAAAAAAAAAAAAAGTATCCTATGTCCTTCTCCTGGTTCTAAGCTACCTCCCCACCAATTTTCAGCCAAATCGGTTCAGCGGTTCTTGAGTTATAAATGGTGTAACTAACACGACTTTCTTTTATATATATACAGGGTGATTGGAAGATGGGTGCAAAGCTTTAAGATGAAGATAGTATAGACAATTTAGGACCATTTAAGCCATGGTTGTCTTAGACGAAGTCTTACCAAATTTTTTTAAACAAATTTTTAAGTTTTTTTTCGGAAATTCTCAAAATTTAATGTAAACTGCATAATTATGGCCAAATTGAATGATAAATGAATTCATTTTTTATTTATTTAATTAAAGTAATGTGTAAGCAACCAAGCAAAACATGTTTTAGGCTTCTGTGTCATTAGACATTTTTTTTACAGATATTTAAAGCTCAGAAAAAATAAAAAAATTGTACAATACGTCTTTTAAACCTTATTTAAAAAAAAAAACGGAGGGTGCTTTTTTTGTTCAAACCTTTTTGAAGACATGCTTGATAATCGCTCTTTCTTTTGAGGTATCATTTATGCGGATATCTTACAAATTATTGAAATTAGGACCTATAAACCAAATCGAGGGAGAAATTTTAAATTTTAGGCAGTCTAACAAAACACAAAATTTTTGCTTAAAAGAATACTTTATGTGCTCGAAATGATAACATTGTTCAATTCTAAGAATTTTTGGCACATGCAGGAACCAATTGAGGGGAACCCATTGAGGGGATTCTCTAAACAATGGCCACCGAGCGCGGTGCGACGGCATTTCCAGGTAGAACGCCCAATGAATAGCAAAAAGCGATAAAGAGTTGGTTTTTACAGCAAAATGGTCTTAGTTACTGAGGCAACAAAGTCGTTTTTCTTTAGTCAGGGTCAGTCGGTCTGTGATGAAGCCGTTACATCTTTTACTTATTAGTCAAACTACTGCCCTTGTGAGTGGACGTTGTCGTGTTGATTCACAATTTACCGTGTTCAGTTGTAGCCCTTTGCGTTCCTGCACGTGTTGTTTGCGTTAGTTTTGAACTTTTTTGTTTCACCGTGTCCAGTCGTAGCCTCGCGCTCCTGCACGTGTTGATTTTTGACTTAATTGTGTTGAGTTGACGTTTAGTGCGCTCCTACGCCGTTTTTCTTAATTGTTAAGTGACTATGGCTACTTTTTCCAATCAAGAATATGCGGATATCGTATTTATGTACGGTAGAGCAGACGGCAATGGATCTTTGGCGCGACGGATGTATCAAGAGCGCTATCCGAATCGCAGGATACCGAATGTCCGAGTGTTTTACAACACGTTTCGTCGTCTTGCCCAAGATGGGTTTCACCGCGTGGAACCTGGAGTCAACCCGGGCAGACACGAAACTGCCGTCGACGAAGACATTTTAGCAGCATTTCAAGCGGATCCTACTACCAGTACTAGAGCAGTAGCTCGAAATTTAAACATTTCTCAATGGAAGGTGTGGCATACAATGCACCAAAATGATAAGTATCCGTTCCATGGCAGGAGTGTGCAAGGTCTAGTAGAGCAAGATCCTCAAAGAAGAATTCAGTTCTGCCGTTTCCTCCTCAACAGAGACATCGAAGATGCGTGGTTTCTGAAATCAATCTTGTGGACGGATGAAAGTAAATTTTCAAGGGAAGGTATTACAAACTTTCACAACATCCATGAATGGGCCGACGTAGACAACAATCCACATTTTAAGAAGCAGGTGTCATTTCAGATGAAATTCTCTGTGAATATACATGGGCTGGAATAATTGGCAGAACATTGATTGGGCCCCACTTTTTGCCTGATCCATTGAATGGCGAAAATTATTTGCAATTTCTGCAAATTGATTTACCACTGCTGGTAGAGGAATCAGGTGTCCCGATCTTCGAAAGAGACCGAACAGTCATCTTTCAGCAAGACGGCTGTCCAGCGCATTGGACTTTAAATGTAAGGGAACACCTCAACAATTGCTTTCCTGATAGCTGGATCGGCAGGGATGGACCCATCCCTTGGCCCGCTCGCTCCCCAGATCTGACCCCGTTGGACTTTTTCGTGTGGGGCCGGGCCAAGGAACTGGTGTATAACAACAAAGAAATTAACACTAGAGAAGAATTGATACAAAGAATAAATTCAGCGTTTGAGACAATGAAGCAGGAGATGATGTTGAAAATAACGACTACAGAAGTTAGAAGACGGGGCCGTGCTTGTATTAGGAATCACGGCCGTCATTTTGAACATGAAAAATAAATAATTTTAATTCAAATGTTGTTTTAATTAGTCTGCCTAAAATAAAAAAAATTCTCCCTCAAATTGGTTTGTAGGCCCTAATTTCAATAATTTGTAAGATATCCGCATAAATGATACCTCAAAAGAAAGAGCGATTATCAAGCATGTCTTCAAAAAGGTTTGAACAAAAAAAGCACCCTCCGTTTTTTTTTTTGAATAAGGTTTAAAAGACGTATTGTACAATTTTTTTATTATTTCTGATCTTTAAATGTCTGTAAAAAAAATGTCTAATGACACAGAAGCCTAAAACATGTTTTGCTTGATTGCTTACACATTACTTTAATTAAATAAATAAAAAATGAATTCATTTATCATTCAATTTGGCCATAATTATGCAGTTTACATTAAATTTTGAGAATTTCCGAAAAAAAACTTAAAAATTTGGTTAAAAATATTTGGTAAGACTTCGTCTAAGACAACCATGGCTTAAATGGTTCTAAATTGTCTGTACTATCTTCGCCTTAAAGCTTTGCACCCATCTTCCAATCACCCTGTATATAGATAATAATATAATAAAATCGTTGAGACCAAAAAATCTGTTCATGAAGATTTAAATTAAAAACTGACCAGGGTGACTTAAAAAAATTACTGAATATTATTAAAACAATTTTTTAAATTTTTGTTTGTTTGTTTGACCGCGCATCACGTAAAAACTACTGAACAGATTTTGATGAAATGTTCACAAATCTATATAAATTCAGAATAACATTAAGGCTATAGAAATTATGGAAAAGTTTGGAAAAAGGGGGTGAAAAAGGGGGTAAAGTTTGTATGAAAATTTTTCTTTAGTTTGTTTTAGAATCATGAAACTCGGAGTAAAAACTAATTATAATAACAAAATTACTGTTTCAGCATTTAAAAAAAACTCATCTAGAGATGTGAAAAGGTGGGTTTTATGTCAAAATTTAATTAATACACCTATACAATAAAATTCATGACGTGAAAACCTTTAAAAGTTGCTAAGAAGACCAGGAAGACGACCTGGAAGAAGACCGGGAAGACCTGGAAGAAAACCGGGAAGACCTGGAAGGAGACCGGAAAGACCTGGAAGAAGACCGGAAAGACCTGGAAGAAGACCGGGAAGACCAGGAAGAAGACCGGGAAGACCGGAAACCTGCAAAAAGACCGGAAAGACAGGTAAATAGACCGGAAAGACAAAGAAGAAGACCGGGAAGACCGGGAAGAAGACCGGGAAGACCGGGATGCAGACCGGTAAGAAGACCGGGAAGACCGGGAAGACGACCGGGAAGAAGACCGGGAAGATCTGGAAGACCTGGAAGACAGGTAGGAAGACCTGTTAGAAGACCTGTTAGAAGACCCGGAAGACCGGGAAGAAGGGAAGAACGGGAAGTCCGGGAAGACCGGGAAGACCGGGAAGACCAGGAAGACCGGGAAGTCCAAGAAGACCGGGAAGACCGGGAAGTCCGGGAAGACCGAAGACCGGGAAGACCGGAAGACTGGGAAGACCGGAAGACTGGGAAGACCGGAAGACTGGGAAGACCGGAAGACTGGAAGACTGGGAAGACCGGAAGACTAGGAAGAACGGAAGACTGGGAAGACCGGGAAGACTGGGAGGACCGGGAAGACTGGGAGGACCGGGAAGACTGGGAGGACCGGGAAGACTGGAAGAAACCGGGAAGACCTGGAAGAAGACCGGGAAGACCTGGAAGAAACCGGGAAGACCTGGAAGAAACCGGGAAGACCTGGAAGAAGACCGGGAAGACCTGGAAGAAACCGGGAAGACCTGGAAGAAGACCGGGAAGACCTGGAAGACCAAGACCGGGAAGACCTGGAAGAAACCGGGAAGACCTGGAAGAAACCGGGAAGACCTGGAAGAAACCGTGAAGACCTGGAAGAAACCGGGAAGACCTGGAAGAAGACCGGGAAGACCTGGAAGACCAAGACCGGGAAGACCGGGATGATCGGGAAGACCGGGATGATCGGGAAGACCAAGACCGGGAAGACCGGGAAGACCGGGATGATCGGGAAGACTTCCCGGTCTTTTTGCAGGTTCCCGGTCTTCCCGGTCTTCTTACAGGTCTTCCCGGTCTTCTCGGTCTTCTTACAGGTCTTCCCGGTCTTCTTTCAGGTCTTCCCGGTCTTCTCGGTCTTCTTACAGGTCTTCCCGGTCTTCTTTCAGGTCTTCCCGGAAGACTTCCCGGTCTTTTTGCAGGTTCCCGGTCTTCTTTCAGGTCTTCCCGGTCTTCTTTCAGGTCTTCCCGGTCTTCTTTCAGGTCTTCCCGGTCTTCTTTCAGGTCTTCCCGGTCTTTGTCTTCCCGATCATCCCGGTCTTCCCGGTGTTGGTCTTCCCGGTCTTCCCGGTCTTCCCGTCTTCTTCCCGGTCATATTCCCGGTCATATTCCCGGTCATATTCCCGGTCATATTCCCGGTCATATTCCCGGTCATATTCCCGGTCATATTCCCGGTCATATTCCCGGTCATATTCCCGGTCATATTCCCGGTCATATTCCCGGTCATATTCCCGGTCATATTCCCGGTCATATTCCCGGTCATATTCCCGGTCATATTCCCGGTCATATTCCCGGTCATATTCCCGGTCATATTCCCGGTCATATTCCCGGTCTTCTTCCCGGTCATATTTCCGGTCTTCTTCCCGGTCTTCTTCCCGGTCATATTCCCGGTCTTCTTCCCGGTCATATTCCCGGTCTTCTTCCCGGTCATATTCCCGGTCTTCTTCCCGGTCTTCTTCTTGGTCTTTCCGGTCTATTTACCCGTCTTCCCGGTCTTTTTGCAGGTTCCCGGTCTTTTTGCAGGTTCCCGGTCTTTTTGCAGGTTCCCGGTCTTTTTGCAGGTTCCCGGTCTTTTTGCAGGTTCCCGGTCTTTTTGCAGGTTCCCGGTCTTTTTGCAGGTACCCGGTCGTTTTGCAGGTTCCCGGTCTTTTCGCAGGTTCCCGGTCTTTTTGCAGGTTCCCGGTCTTCTTCCCGGTCTTCTCGGTCTTCCCGGTTTTCCCGGTCTTCTTCCCGGTCTTCCCGGTCTTCCCGGTCTTCCCGGTCTTCCCGGTCTTCCCGGTCTTACTCCCTTTCTTATTCCCGGTCTTCCCGGTCTTCCCGGTCTTCCCGGTCTTCCCGGTCTTCCCGGTCTTCCCGGTCTTCCCGGTCTTATTCCCTTTCTTATTCCCGGTCTTATTCCCTTTCTTATTCCCGGTCTTCCCGGTCTTCTTCCCGGTCTTCTTCCCTTTCTTATTCCCGGTCTTCCCGGTCTTCCCGGTCTTCCCGGTTTGTTCCCGGTCTTCTTCCCGGTCTTCTTCCCGGTCTTCTTCGCGGTCTTCTTCCCGGTCTTCTTCCCGGTCTTGTTCCCGGTCTTCTTCCCGGTCTTCTTCCCGGTCTTCTTCCCGGTCTTCTTCCCGTTCTTCTTCCCGGTCTTCTTCCCGTTCTTCCCGGTCTTCTTCCCGTTCTTCCCGGTCTTCTTCTTGGTCTTTCCGGTCTTCTTCCAGGTCTGCCCGGTCTTCTTCCAGGTCTGCCCGGTCTTCTTCTAGGTCTGCCCGGTCTTCTTCCAGGTCTGCCCGGTCTTCTTCCAGGTCTGCCCGGTCTTCTTCCAGGTCTGCCCGGTCTTCTTCCAGGTCTGCCCGGTCTTCTTCTAGGTCTGCCCGGTCTTCTTCCAGGTCTGCCCGGTCTTCTTCCAGGTCTGCCCGGTCTTCTACCAGGTCTGCCCGGTCTTCTTCCAGGTCTGCCCGGTCTTCTTCCAGGTCTGCCCGGTCTTCTACCAGGTCTGCCCGGTCTTCTTCCCGGTCATATTCCCGGTCTTCTTCCCGGTCATATTCCCGGTCTTCTTCCCGGTCTTCTTCTTGGTCTTTCCGGTCAGGTTCCCGGTCTTTTTGCAGGTTCCCGGTCTTTTTGCAGGTTCCCGGTCTTTTTGCAGGTTCCCGGTCTTTATGCAGGTTCCCGGTCTTTTTGCAGGTTCCCGGTCTTTTTGCAGGTTCCCGGTCTTTTCGCAGGTTCCCGGTCTTTTTGCAGGTTCCCGGTCTTCTTCCCGGTCTTCTCGGTCTTCCCGGTTTGTTCCCGGTCTTCTTCCCGGTCTTCTTCCCGGTCTTCTTCCCGGTCTTCTTCCCGGTCTTCTTCCCGGTCTTCTTCCCGGTCTTCTTGCCGGTCTTCTTGCCGGTCTTCTTCCCGGTCTTCTTCCCGGTCTTGTTCCCGGTCTTCTTCCCGGTCTTGTTCCCGGTCTTCTTCCCGGTCTTGTTCCCGGTCTTCTTCCCGGTCTTCTTCCCGTTCTTCTTCCCGGTCTTCTTCCCGGTCTTCTTCGCGTTCTTCCTGGTCTTCTTCCCGTTCTTCCCGGTCTTCTTCTTGGTCTTTCCGGTCTATTTACCCGTCTGCCCGGTCTTCTTCCAGGTCTGCCCGGTCTTCTTCCAGGTCTGCCCGGTCTTCTTCCAGGTCTGCTCGGTCTTCTTCCAGGACTACCCGGTCTTCTTCTAGGTCTGCCCGGTCTTCTTCCAGGTCTGCCCGGTCTTCTTCCAGGACTACCCGGTCTTCTTCTAGGTCTGCCCGGTCTTCTTCCAGGTCTGACCGGTCTTCTTCCAGGTCTGCCCGGTCTTCTACCAGGTCTGCCCGGTCTTCTTCCAGGTCTGCCCGGTCTTCTTCCAGGTCTGCCCGGTCTTCTACCAGGTCTGCCCGGTCTTCTTCCAGGACTACCCGGTCTTCTTCTAGGTCTGCCCGGTCTTCTTCCAGGTCTGACCGGTCTTCTTCCAGGTCTGCCCGGTCTTCTACCAGGTCTGCCCGGTCTTCTTCCAGGTCTGCCCGGTCTTCTTCCAGGTCTGCCCGGTCTTCTACCAGGTCTGCCCGGTCTTCTTCCAGGTCTGCCCGGTCTTCTTCCAGGTCTGCCCGGTCTTCTTCCAGGTCTGCCCGGTCTTCTTCCAGGTCTGCCCGGTCTTCTTCCAGGTCTGCCCGGTCTTCTTCCAGGTCTGCCCGGTCTTCTTCCCGGTCTTCTTCTTGGTCTTTCCGGTCTATTTACCCGTCTTCCCGGTCTTTATGCAGGTTCCCGGTCTTTTTGCAGGTTCCCGATCTTCTTCTCGGTCTTCCCGGTTTTCCCGGTCTTCTTCTCGGTCTTCCCGGTTTTCCCGGTCTTCTTCCCGGTCTTCCCGGTCTTCCCGGTCTTATTCCCGGTCTTCCCGGTCTTATTCCCGGTCTTCCCGGTCTTATTCCCTTTCTTATTCCCGGTCTTCCCGGTTTATTCCCGGTCTTCTTCCCGGTCTTCTTCCCAGTGGTCTTGTTCCCGGTCTTATTCCCGGTCTTCTTCCCGGTCTTCTTCCCGGTCTTCTTCCCGGTCTTCTTCCCGGTCATATTCCCGGTCTTCTTCCCGGTCATATTCCCGGTCTTCTTCCCGGTCTTCTTCTTGGTCTTTCCGGTCTATTTACCCGTCTTCCCGGTCTTTTTGCAGGTTCCCGGTCTTTTTGCAGGTTCCCGGTCTTTTTGCAGGTTCCCGGTCTTTTTGCAGGTTCCCGGTCTTTTTGCAGGTTCCCGGTCTTTTTGCAGGTTCCCGGTCTTTTCGCAGGTTCCCGGTCTTTTTGCAGGTTCCCGGTCTTCATCCCGGTCTTCTCGGTCTTCCCGGTTTTCCCGGTCTTCCCGGTCTTCCCGGTCTTCCCGGTCTTATTCCCTTTCTTATTCCCGGTCTTCCCGGTCTTCTTCCCGGTCTTCTTCCCTTTCTTATTCCCGGTCTTCCCGGTCTTCCCGGTTTGTTCCCGGTCTTCTTCCCGGTCTTCTTCCCGGTCTTCTTCCCGGTCTTCTTCCCGGTCTTCTTTCCGGTCTTCTTCCCGGTCTTCTTGCCGGTCTTCTTGCCGGTCTTCTTCCCGGTCTTCTTCCCGGTCTTGTTCCCGGTCTTCTTCCCGGTCTTGTTCCCGGTCTTCTTCCCGGTCTTCTTCCCGGTCTTCTTCCCGGTCTTCTTCCCGTTCTTCTTCCCGGTCTTCTTCCCGGTCTTCTTCGCGTTCTTCCTGGTCTTCTTCCCGTTCTTCCCGGTCTTCTTCTTGGTCTTTCCGGTCTATTTACCCGTCTGCCCGGTCTTCTTCCAGGTCTGCCCGGTCTTCTTCCAGGTCTGCCCGGTCTTCTTCCAGGTCTGCCCGGTCTTCTTCCAGGTCTGCTCGGTCTTCTTCCAGGACTACCCGGTCTTCTTCTAGGTCTGCCCGGTCTTCTTCCAGGTCTGCCCGGTCTTCTTCCAGGACTACCCGGTCTTCTTCTAGGTCTGCCCGGTCTTCTTCCAGGTCTGCCCGGTCTTCTTCCAGGTCTGCCCGGTCTTCTACCAGGTCTGCCCGGTCTTCTTCCAGGTCTGCCCGGTCTTCTTCCAGGTCTGCCCGGTCTTCTACCAGGTCTGCCCGGTCTTCTTCCAGGTCTGCCCGGTCTTCTTCCAGGTCTGCCCGGTCTTCTTCCAGGTCTGCCCGGTCTTCTTCCAGGTCTGCCCGGTCTTCTTCCAGGTCTGCCCGGTCTTCTTCCAGGTCTGCCCGGTCTTCTTCCCGGTCTTCTTCTTGGTCTTTCCGGTCTATTTACCCGTCTTCCCGGTCTTTTTGCAGGTTCCCGGTCTTTTTGCAGGTTCCCGATCTTCTTCTCGGTCTTCCCGGTTTTCCCGGTCTTCTTCTCGGTCTTCCCGGTTTTCCCGGTCTTCTTCCCGGTCTTCCCGGTCTTTCCGGTCTTATTCCCGGTCTTCCCGGTCTTATTCCCGGTCTTCCCGGTCTTATTCCCTTTCTTATTCCCGGTCTTCCCGGTTTATTCCCGGTCTTCTTCCCGGTCTTCTTCCCGGTGGTCTTGTTCCCGGTCTTCTTCCCGGTCTTCTTCCCGGTCTTCTTCCCGGTCTTCTTCCCGTTCTTCCCGGTCTTCTTCCCGTTCTTCCCGGTCTTCTTCTTGGTCTTTCCGGTCTATTTACCCGTCTGCCCGGTCTTCTTCCAGGTCTGCCCGGTCTTCTTCCAGGTCTGCCCGGTCTTCTTCCAGGTCTGCCCGGTCTTCTTCCTGGTCTGCCCGGTCTTCTTCCAGGTCTGCCCGGTCTTCTTCCAGGTCTGCCCGGTCTTCTTCCAGGTCTGCCCGGTCTTCTTCCAGGACTCACCGGTTTTCTTCCAGGTCTGCCCGGTCTTCTTCCAGGTCTGCCCGGTCTTCTTCCAGGTCTGCCCGGTCTTCTTCCAGGTCTGCCCGGTCTTCTTCCAGGTCTGCCCGGTCTTCTTCCAGGTCTGCCCGGTCTTCTTCCAGGTCTGCCCGGTCTTCTTCCAGGTCTTCCCGGTCTTCTTCCAGGTCTTCCCGGTCTTCTTCCAGGTCTTCCCGGTCTTCTTCCAGGTCTTCCCGGTCTTCTTCCAGGACTACCCGGTCTTCTTCCAGGACTACCCGGTCTTTTTCCAGGACTACCCGGTCTTGGTCTTCCCGGTCTTCTTCCCAGTCTTCCCGGTCTTCTTCCAGGACTTCCCGGTCTTCTTCCAGGACTTCCCGGTCTTCTTCCAGGACTTCCCGGTCTTCTTCCAGGTCTGCCCAGTCTTCTTCCAGGTCTGCCCGGTCTTCTTCCCGGTCTTCTTCTTGGTCTTTCCGGTCTATTTACCCGTCTTCCCGGTCTTTTTGCAGGTTCCCGGTCTTCTTCTAGGTCTTCCCGGTCTTCTTCACCACATACACTTTAGTATTTATTTTAAAATTCCATCCTGCCACGACATTGTTTGTTCGATGTAGCTCACCATAGTTACACCACATTTTCACAATTTTTTCTTTAAGCCAAAATTTTTCAAAATAATGTTGAAACTGTTCATGTTCTATTCGATCATCTTCTAGTACAATTAACACAGCAGGACAAATATTAGGTACTTACAGTAGACAATGTAATTGAGCCAACACACTTTTCATTGACGTCGATGACTTCGTTATTATTTATAAGTGGCCAGTCATGGACTCATGGCCAGTACATTTCCTCACCAAAGAGGTTTCATTAAGTAAGTTCATTAAGACGTTGGTTGCCATGAGCATGAAAGTACTAGGAGTACATGACTCACGACAGCTAACTAATACATCTTTTGAACCGACGATGGTACCTATCTACAATGTAACTAGGTGGAACAAAAAAGTCTCATTAGGTACGTTAAAGTTAAATTTTTAAATAACGTACCTACTTGGAATAAAAATTCTACAATGTAAGTAGTTGGAACGGACGAAATCTTTGACCCATTGGGGTTTATTGGTCCCCGTGTTTCCTGCAAGCTAAAATTGTAATGCAAAAATTGTGGGTCAATAAATTTGACTGGGATGATGAGGTTCCTCAGGACATAGCAGATCAGTGGTGGTAGGTAGTGTATGGTTAGGTTGGTTATTAATGTAATTACGCTCAAATTACAAACTAACTTAAAAATTAAAACCAAATGATGGTTTAGCGCCCATAGGCATGTCCTTACATATTACTAGTGCCATTAGTTACAGTGTTCATCCCCTTTGTCAGCTCAGCTTGTCAAACAAGTAACAACTATCACTGATGACTAGGCAGCATGGTCTCAGACCTTAGCCTGTTCCGTCAGGAATAAATAAATAAAAAAAATAACAACTATCAATATTCAACATCAATGCATCATAATTTTACAAATAAAGTTCACGGAGACGATGAAATTACGAAAACTTTGTTTCTAGGGCGCGAATTGAGCGTATAATAGTAGTTTATGCAACTGTGCATAATGAAGGGCATTACAACACGAGTGTGGGTTTAAGAAACGAGCCGAAGGCGAGTCAAGGAGGTCGAGGAAGCGATCACACGAGTGTTGTAATGCCTAATTATGTATAGTTGCATACACTACTTTATTTACCCAAATATCATAAGGGCTCTATGATGGGTTCAGGAACCATTGTGCATTGTTACTTGGCCCTTGATTTTTGTGGCAACAGGTTATTAGTTGCATTCGTCGCTGCATTTACGATATCAGGCGGAGTGTTCATGTCAATTTCTGAGTCACTATCACTCATTTTCGACAGAAATAAAGAACTTATCAGAAAATTTGTCTACTCGTAACTGGAAATAAAAAGCTAACGAACAAATGACAGCTCGAAATGGCGGCGTTTCGGATATCTGTCATTTTTTTTAAATCATAGGCAAACGAACAAAGTCACTATTCTTGTGTCACTCGAGATCAAAATGTCGTGCGATTTATAATTAAAATCATACTGAATTGGGGTTTTTTTTTATCGATATCTGATTTAATGTAGGTGGTACTAGAATAGCACACTCACTTGAATTTGACACCTGTTCCAAATTTAAAACTCATAACGCAACTGTTTTCAGTTGCGTTATGAGTTCATTACAGTTCCGTTTATTTCTGCAGGTTGGTAATGCTGGTCATTGCCTATGGTTTTTGAACGCATTAGAGAGGGTTTATGATATTTGGGTAGATAAAACAACAAACAGCTCAATTTTAGCGAGGTAAAAAGGTCGCTGAAAATCCTAGTCTGGCGAAAACATAATTATACCATCGGACGACCGTGAACAGGGCAGATTAAATTTTAGTCACTTTATTTTTTCACCTTGCATTGCTTTTGAACGGGGTGTTTGAGGATTATTTAGTTTAAATTCTAAACTAGAAAATTGACTAAAACGCACCCCTGGGTGAAGTTGTCAGTGTCAACATTGCGTCACTGTCAGTTGTACGTCACTGTCTGCGTCTGTCACTCAATTTCAATTTAGACATTTTTGTTGTCTTCGCAGCGCACGTGTTTGTAGCAGTGTGGTGTATAAATGTATAACTGTTTATATTCCTTTGCTGCTATATAAATAATATACGTACATTTTAATACGTTCATCTAATAATAACACCGCTGCATGTTGCTTAAAGTCTATGCAACGGCGATATTAAAACACAGTGCTGCAAGTGTAAAGTTGCGCCGGTATTGTACAAGTGGGAAAATGTCTTTGGAAGAAGCGAAACAATTCGCCGCTCACCGAGCAGTTGATGAGTATGTAACAAAGGATTGCATTTTCGGCGTCGGAAGTGGATCTACTGTTGTGTATGCAGTTCAACGACTCGCAGAACGCGTCGAAACTGAGAATTTGAAGGTGACCTGCGTGCCTACATCATTTCAAGCAAAACAGCTGATCATCAAGCATAACCTTCCGTTGGGGGAGCTTGATACGAATCCCTTGATTGACGTCACTATCGATGGGGCTGACGAAGTGGATGCCCACATGACGCTGATAAAGGGCGGCGGCGGTTGCTTGTTGCAAGAGAAAATAATTGCCTCTTGTTCCAAGAAACTCATAGTTATAGCTGACTATACTAAAGATTCTATAAAACTTGGAGACAGATATAAAAAAGGAATACCAATAGAGGTAGTGCCAATGGCATATGTTCCTATTCAGAAAAAGATAGCAGCTATGTATGGAGGAGAAGTTAAATTACGCAAAGCAGTTGCTAAGGCTGGTCCTGTGGTGACTGATAATGGTAATTTCATCCTTGATTGGGCTTTCACTGACCAGGATTTGGACTGGGATAAAGTAAATAATGTTATAAAGATGATTCCTGGTGTTGTGGAGACTGGTTTATTTGTAAATATGTGTGAAAAAGCATATTTTGGACAGCCTGAAGGCAATGTAATAGAGAGAATTGGTGTATAACTGAATAGATTCCGAATTCCTTATCTGTAAGCTCAGCTATTGTTATGTATGTTTATTTTATTAGTTGTAAGGATCAACATTTCAATGCTTTTAATGCCTTGTTTCTAGAACAAATAAGTCAATCATGACCTTATAATATGTAGTTAATAAATAAAAAAGACATGTTCTGTATGCAGTGAGATACAGGGTAGAAAAACATTGGCACACAAAGATTACCACATGTTCAGAACATCATTTTGAATCCACCCACTAGAAAGCGGTACCTATTGCATTTTTGTAGAAATCAGCAGTTTAAAAAAAAATTACAATTGAATTGAAATTGCTGGTAGGGTACAGAATGAAGTTCTACAAATATGTTTACCATTTGTGCAATGTCCCTTCCAATCTGTATATATATTATATTATAATATGTATATAATAATATCAAAATGAATTCTATTTTCATATCAACATTTGTAAATTGGAAGTTTGTCTGTGATAAAAAAAAATGATGTAACAGGGGTATTTCATCAGCGCACATGCTTTTTATCAGTAAGAAACATTGAACTAATATTAATTTCACAATCAAATGCCTTCATGGGTGGTTTAACCTTGATAAGAATTGGCTTCACTGATGTAACTAAGATCTACTACTTAACTAAAAATAACTACTTAGAAATGGATAGCTTAGTATTTTTAGATGTTTCTAACCAATGTTTAAGACACTGTTATGAGCTTTTATGGTTTAAAACTAAACTTATATTGTCACTTACGATTTCTATAATGATATTGATAAACATATATGTATATTAGACTAGCTGACCCACGCAACTTTGTCTGCGTCACATATGAAAGAAAAACGTCCCCGTTTTTGCGACATTTTTCATTCCTGCTGCGCTCCTAACGATTGTAGCGTTATGTTATATAGCCTAAAGCTTTCCTTGATAAATGGACTATCCAACACAAAAATATTTTTTCAATTCGAGCCCGTAGTTCCTGAGATTAGTGCGTTCAACCAAACAAACAAACATACTCTTCTGCTTTATAATATTAGTATAGATATCCCATAAGTGAAAACAGAAGTTCAATGATTATAGACTGTTCCTCGAAAAAGTATAGGTAATTGTGTACTCTAAACCTCTTCATACTTTATGTTTAGAATATTTATGTTAGGTGTGAACAACTGAAACTCCAGTCATTAAGCATTTCTTATGGTGTTTACTTATATCACAGATGTTGTTATTGGTGTTGATTCTGTTGTGCACAAACTTTACTTAATTTAGGCTATTGCTATCTTTTTCTCTATAATAAAACGAGACAGAGATGGACGTAATTTAGAGCGGACGAATTTAATTGGAACTAATATTTCCATATAAATAAAGGGTGCACATAAAAACATGTCAACTAAATACATGGTGAAGCGCAAGGCATAAACTAGTTTGAAATCTCTAACTTAGTTCATAGCTATAGCTGTGCTCTTCTCGCACTGCCTTTTAGTAAAAGATAGCAATAGCCTAAATTAAATTTAGTTTGTGCACAACAGAATCGACACCAATGTATATCTATGTATCTAAGATTAACAATAAAACAAACAGCTTTCATACTTCTTTGATTTAATCAAATAATAAACACTTCTAGGTAATAATTAACTTTGGCAAGTACAAAGTTGAAGTTCTTTGACAAATCAAACCAATATAGAGGTAAAAGTTTAATACAATAAAGAAAACATGTGATTAGGCCTTATGCTTACTTAAAATTATTTTAAAACTTATGCTATAGAACTAAGATAATCTTGTGAAGTTTAGAATATAAGAAGTGTACCTATGTGTGAACCAACCAGATATTTATTTTATTTCTTTTATTCTTATAGGACTAGTTTCTATTGATGTCCCTGAAAGAGCATGTTTTAACATAATATGTATTTTGGAATGTAAAAAAGACGCTATTTTAATAAAAATCAAATGCTTTTTACTGTTTGTTCTTTGCCTTTGCTCTAGTAGATAAGTACTTAAAAACAAAAAATAACACAATGTGACGAAAATAATTAAGTACTCAAAACACTCAAATTGTGCAATTTCCTAAAGTTATGTGATACCAGTTTGATTATTATCAACTAGAATTATGAGTACCTAACCAGCTTTGTTCATAAAATCTATGTGAACTGAACACATTCAATACCTACAACAATACATTATCCAAAACAATTTAAAAGAAGAATTTGTAACAACTTGCTAATTTATGATATAAGCTAAGCATTGGCAATGCTAATTACCTAAATAATACCCATTTGAAACGGTATAAAGCCTTTGCGAGCATCTGCACTGGGACAAGTTTGCAGCAAATTGAAATCTTTTACAATGAAATATATTTGTTACAGTCACACCTACTTTTGACTGGTGAAAACTATTTTAACAATAACTTAGAAACTTATATTAGGTTGTTAGGTTTATTTTGACCCTTTGAAAACATCATGTAATTTTGAACTAAGTAATTACAACTGAGGCATTCTAAAATAACATAATATATATATTTTGAATGCAGAAAACGCATTTTAACTTCGGATTTTGAGTCAAAAGTGGTTTTGACTGATAACAGTTTGGACTGTTACATTCATTGAATCTATTGGCAAGCTATAACTTTTCCATTCACAAAATGCATGCTTTGGACATGGAGTTGTGGACACCAGCCCATTATAAACCGTTACTCCAAAGTAATGTGTATGTTTGCATGCAACACACATGGTGGAAATATGCCAGAAAAATTATTTAGCATCAGTTTTTAGTTACATGATACTTCTATTCTCTATTTAGACAACAATAAATTGACACACCTGTGAATGACAGAAAGAACATTCAAAGTGTTAATACAGGAACTACAAGTATATTTATGCCTATCTACCTACATCATAACATTTAGATATATTTTTTTAATAATAATTGTGGGCTGAGTGCTGAGAAACTCAAAATTAAAACCTGATACCCTGTGAAAATTTCAGGAAAGAAATTAATTGGGCTTTTAAAAACCATCCTTCCTTTGTGTCAACCTTAAAATAATTGCATTGTTTCATTCACTAAAATACTCAGTTGTGGTCGAAAATAGTTTGTCAGTATGAACAACACTGAATAACATATAGACTTCTGTAAATATCTAATAGAGACTAGTTTTTTTCATGATGCGCAGGAACTCCTCTTGATTTATCTCCCCATCGCCATCTCTGTCAGCTTCATCTATCATTTCGTGAAGCTCTTCATCTGTTAGGTTTTCACCAAGTTCCTTTGCCACCCTCTTCAGATTTTTAAATGATATCTTGCCTGAAAACATGAAGTAACACAAAATTTAACAAAGTCCTTGAATTTCTATTAATAGTCTTGATATTCTTTTTTTTTGACTTGACACATATCATGATTCAACTAGACATGTCTGAACAGGTTGAAACTTGAACAAGTGCGGTTGTTCTAGTATTCATATCTTAACAAATTCAACTACATATAAAGATAGGGAATTACTTATAAAAATGTCTGAGATGTTTATCTGAAATTTACACAATATGATTAACTAAAATTTACTTGGGAAAGCAGACCTGGTTGATTGTCAGTGGCAGTTTACTTAACAAAACTTCTCTGTTAAGATCTCGGCAAAAAACAAAATACTTAAAAATATTTTTACCCACCAGTCTCATCATCATCAAATAGCTTAAATGCCTTCATAATCTCTTCTTTAGTATCCTTTTCAGCCATTTTGACTGTCATCAACTCTTGAAAGTCTCCATAGGATACTTTGCCATCTCCTTTGTCTATTTCTGCAATCATCTTTTTAATTTCTTCTTTCTTAGGTTCAAAGCCTAGGGCTCGGATAGCTACCTTCAATTCTTTTGTGTCTATTTTGCCTGTACTTTCTGTGTCAAAAAGATCAAATGCTTCTTTTATGTCTCTCCTCTGTTCGTCAGTCAACTCAAACTTGGGGCCTGACTTCTTGCGGACTCCTCCTGTGTTGTTTGAGCCGACAGACTTCTTTTGAACGTTAGCTACCGCAGTTGCCTGAAAAAAGAGTAAAAATATTGTTTATTGCATCAGGTACTTACTGAGAAACATGGTGTAGGTAGTTCTTTTATTCTGAAACATTCCTTCAGGACCGTTCGTGAATAGTACACGTTAAACAGATGTACGAGAAATTCTTCATCATAATATACAACGAGCGACAGGTATCCAATAAATCAATATGTGCAACATTCACTTACCATTATGATAATTGGGAAAATAATATATCCTGGGAAGTGTTACATAAAAAGCTATGATTACAAGATACGTATCATATCTGTAGTTCACGTGAAACGGAAATCTATTCAGTTTATCGATCCAACTTCTGTTTTTATTTCCAAATCAAATAATCATAACATTGAATTTTATTGTGAATCGTATTTTCTGTTGACATTGACATGACAGATGCGATCGTCATGACAATTTTATTGACAGATAGGGCTGGGGGCTCGAGCCATAGATTATGGGCTGACGTTAACCGGACTCGAAGTGACCAGTGTTCTCGAGTATGGTAACGAACAATCTTTAAGAAAATACCGGCAGAAAAAAAAAGTATTCTAACTTTCACAATTCTTTTTTGAAGTGATAGCTTCTTCTGTAACGTTACGCGTTACGGAGCCAGACCTCCGGCCGTCGGCGACAGCTGCGCGGGCGGTTAGTTTTCACTCCTGTCGGGCGTCCCGAGACGCTCACGTTTTTAGTGACAACATATCTATGTTATTGTTGAAGCCCGAATACTTTAAATGGATTAAGGCCTGCTTCGGAAGCAATAAAAAAAAGGTATTTAAGTACATTCTTAAAAAAACTTCTGAAAACACTGAAACAAAAATCTATGCGGTTTGTCCCGATCCTTACTCACCGCAATGGCTGCGGCCGGCGGCGACGCCAGGGGCCCAGGTTCCCCCAACGGTTCGCGGTGCTGTGAGCGGCCTCGCGTCGCTGCGGGCAGAACCACCAACAGGACGCACACGTGGTGCTCGTGTCACCGCGGGTGACCTAACTTTTTCAAGCTATTCAAGCGATACTGGTATTTTAAGTATTTAGATAAAGTTCAAAATTATTTCACACTGAAAGTGATCGCCGCGTCGCTGCCATTCCGATGTGACTCGGCCTTATGGTAGAACCCTCTACCAAAATAGTAAAGAAGTCAAACTGTAGTTCACCAATCGCAGCGTCGATCTGAAAACATTTTTAATTAGCTTTCTCTCACTAGAAAGTAATATCTACAAGGGGCTGAATTACCATTAACAGAACTTCTTTAGTCTCTCAATGCTGAGATTTGTAATCAATCTTGTTGATGAATTGGCTTTGCGGCATTCTTGAGGCCTGGTAGGTACTTTTTAGGTCGGTACAGAATAAAACAATTTTTTTTTTTTAAAAAAACGTCATGTTTTACAATTTATTGCGATTCGATGCGAATAAATTTTATTCAAATAATAATAACACGGGAAATAAGTAAACAATTATTATTAGAAATACATTTTTGATCTTTAGGCGGTACACCACTTTTAGGGTGCAGAAGGCATGGTTCCTATGGACTTCATGAGGTGGTAGCAGTGGGGCAGTCGGCTCCTGTGGCCGATCTTCTGTAGTGTGGCCGCGGCCTGCGCCAGCATCCCGGCGCGCTCGCCCGGCGCGGCGAGGACCGCGGCCGGCAGGTGCTTGCACGCCATGTACAGAGCTACTGCGCGCTCCCCGTCGCCGCCACCGCCCTCTAGCGCACGTTCTGTCAAAAGGTTACAAGTTATGTATCTTCTGTAATTTGTGAGGAGAATGTTTGGTAACAGAAAAGGTAACAATTACCAGTGTTACAAACGAAGTATGTGTTGATGCCATCAATACTTTCCACACAAATCAAACGTGTCATCATTTACGCAGCATGGACAATATTTGTATGTATGTTAATACTAATTTTGGATATCTAAATATATGATGTATGGGCTGGCAGTCATGGCAGCCCCGGACAGAACCATGTAAATTGTTTTCCAGATGTTTTGGTGAGAATGCGGTCTTAATTACCTTTTCCACAGATGATGGAGGAGCGATTCAGCCTCGGTCTTAGGCTACCATCCAACAGCTGTTGAGTGCGACGCGGCGCCGCGCCCGCCATCATACGACACACGGCAGATTGTAGGAACACGCGGGAAGTTACCCACTGGAAACATTTCAATACAATTAAGCAGTGATTTATGGCAGATGATGTTATGAACAGGAAGATTTACGCCGAATGGACAATCGATTTATGTATTATGTCACCGTAAAATTGTCAAACACGTTAAATTACAATATAACGTGTTTCTCTCTAGCGATATTGTAAACTCTCGAATTATAGTCAACTGAACATACGGAAGTATCTCTGCCCCCATAATCGGAACTTGGTGCACTCCCCCGTTGGGTTAGTTAGGGGCCCCGCGAAGCGGAAGCGGGGCTCCGTCGACTACGCTTTTTAGGGGAATATAAAGTGTTTTAAGGTTAGGTTATATTAATCGATATTTCTCAGGAATGGTACAGTATCTTTTCATGAGAGTGGTATCACTGGGCAAGGGGGACCCCTCCTTCCCTCCACACCGCGTGAATTGACTAGCATTGCATGCAGTTCACGAAAAGTAATACGTTTTATTGTAAGCAGTATGTTCATTTCACAATAATTCGAGAATTTACAATATCGCTAGAGATATTACAATATAACGTGTTTGACAATTTAGGACTCGGAAACAGAAACCAATTAAGTTGCTCTTAAAAGAGTGGTGTCAGAGGCATTTTCAGATCGTCAAGGGTGCAGGTATTTGGCCCCTTTAGTAACGTACAAGTATAATAAGAGTATAACGAGATAGTACTTAGTTGATGAACTAACAGAAGTAGGTAACTAAATTAATTAGTAAAACACAAAAACGATGATCAATAAGAATACAAACATTCGATAACAATGAGATATTATGCTGAGTTTATTTTTTTAATGTCATGTTTAATTATGTCTATACCACCAAATTGATTAAGTTTTTGGTTAGTTAAAAAAAAAACTAGTCGAGAAAGAACACAAATGTCATTGTGAATTAGATGTGTTCGTGAAATAGTATATTTTACCTCTCTGGCTCCATTGCTAACCTCAAATCCGTAGTCAGGACTTAATGTCCCCTCCGAATTCTTGTTGTGACAAATAAAGCACATCAATACTTTTAGCAAATAATAACAAAATATTCTATAAAATAACTAGAATAACTAGAATAACCCTACAGACATGTCTCTTCGAAATCGCATGAAACACGCAGATTCATCGGAAATGCAATACCAGGATATTTCTCACGTAGCAACTGCATTACCGACGCAAAGCTGTGGCGCTATGCAAATACAGTGCATAATAAAGACACAATGTTGAAAGTATTTAACTATTTCATTGTTACCACAAACCACGATACCTCTCATAAAGAGGAGGCCTTTGGGGAACATTATAGGTTGATTACGCTAAGCTTATGCCTATTCTAGTGAGGACTAAGCATTTATTCGGATATGTCAAATCACCCACCGGCAAGTTCTGCGAGATCCTCCTCAAAGAATGCAGGTCTCTCTGGAAGGCTCTGAGCTGCGCGTGCGGCGCGGGCCCACACAACGCGTCCACGTCCCGCTCCGCGCTCGCCTCCCACACGCCCGCGCGGACCTCCAGCACCCAATCACAGCATAACACTTGCATAAGCTGTCAAAAGTGACAGATGTGTCAGAAAATTTGAAATGGTTTTTTGAAGTTGGTCATTTTTTAGCGTGAGTACTCCCTCAGACTACTTAAAATTAGCACAAGGGTTGATAGCAAGGTACAGTTAGATTTCGGTCGGTCCACGCCGGCTGGTTGTAGTAAATTCCTGATCGCCACATTGATCATTGATCTAGTGCCTGTGAATTTGCTTGAATTCGAGTGCAATCCAGTAGGTACGAACTTGAATAGTATTTTCAATTTTGAGTCAGTCAGAGCGTTAGCAAGCACAATGCTATCAAAACATAATGTACGGCTGAGCGATATATTTTGAAAATATATGACGTCAGAAAGGGTTATTGCGCAGTGCCACTCTTTATGCCAAATGGTTTGTTATTTTTAGATGTATCCTTTGTTACCGTCTGAGCGAACCCAAGTAACTAAACTTGTACTGCAAATTAAGGTCCTAAGATATTTGTTAAAATGTAACTACTCATGCGAGATAATCGGGAAGTTTGACTACCAAACACTTTCAGCAAACAATTTAACTACAGATACAATATTTAGCCCAAAATTAAAAACTATGTATCTACTACAAAATTAAATAATAAAAATAAGCAGTAAAATAAAATAAAATAAACCATGCAAGAACACCTTCGATGTGATGGATGCAACTAATGCGAGATTTGCCTTGTAGTAATATTGCACAACTCATGTAAACCAGTGCAATGCAACTACAATGCACTCCCGAAATAGTTATTTCTTCAAGCGGCTTCTTAATATGATTCAAAGAATAACAACTGAAAATGAGCATAAAAATAACGAGCAAACAATAAGTTTTAATTTTAAAAATATTCATAAAAAATTGTTCAAACCTCTTTTGTTGGTACTTACCAACATAAGCTGCGTAGGTTTTCTGCAACAGTAATATGCCAAGGAATCGGCTAACCTGGTTCCAGCAATATCACACACCTGAAAATTCAAATAGACCAAAGTTATTCCTACTAAAGAAAATTGAAAGACCAAAGTTATTCCTACTAAAGAAAATTGAAAGACCAGAGTTATTCCTACAAAAAATGACTATCATAGTAAACTTCTTGACTAACATTTTGAACACCTCATTATGATTCACTTATCAAGTAGTTTTCAGAACAATTAAATTGGTTTAATATTAAAACACTCCTATTGTTATTAGATATTAGATCAAACAAACAAACCACATGGAATTCAAAATATTTAATTTTTCCAATCACAAATACATGTGGGAGTGATTAATTTTATAATGCAAACCAAAACCTGCAACTAAAAACGACATAATTATTACCAAAAGGGTTTTAACACTGTACCAAAATTCTTGAAATAGGAGGGCTATTAAAACCTCAATTCAAATCAATACAATAATTTATGAGTCAAATGAGTCCATCAATTAGATTTCCAAAAACTATTGGACACAACTTTTTTCTTTTTTCACGTACTTAAACAAAATATAAAGGGGCCGGCGGAGCATACATTTTTCATACAAACGTAATACCAAAATAATATGAAAATCAAACATATTCTTAAGGTAGTCTGTATATTTCGATTGGATTACAGAATATCTATGTTCCCAAATAAATATTTTGAAAGAAGAATGATATAAAGACGAGATATGAGGAATTTAAAATTTCTATAGAAAAAATATTTTATTATCTCTTGTTTAATCAGTGTACCTACGTTCAAAATATGTGTTTGGGAACTTATACGAGTATATTCTGTAATCCCATCGAAACAAATACACACTACGTTAAGAATATGTTTGATTTACAAACTATTTTGGCATTACGTTTGTATGAACTTCGCGTGCTCCGCAGGCCTCTTAAGACGATACAATGCGTCGAAAACTCGTGTGACGTCACATTTGAGTACATTTTTTACGCGTTTTATCTTCGTCAATTTTTAATAATTTGATAAAACAAAAACACGTATCCATTCCTTTTTTATATCTGAGATATTTTTTTTTGTCAGGAAACATCTCTACTGACAAATCACAATAACCAACCCCATTTGTGTACTGGATTTAAATCCCAACATGAATTTTCCCCAATAAAACGTCACACACTCATGAATTTTCACCAATGATAGGCTTGACGCACTATAAACATTTTCGCTTAGCCAATGAACACTTGGTATAATATAAATGTGCACACACCTTGAGTATCGTCTCTGCAGTCCTGTCGAATGAACGTTCATCCCGACACTGAGCGAGGCTCAATAACCCGCGGCGGCTTTTGTACGCCATATGCAATGCCCTACGAATAATAGTACAATAGCTATATTTTCATCAGCTCATGTTTATGCTATGAAAGACAATAGTTATTAATACAACAACTATAAACTATACACTTTTGTTTTATAAACATCAGCGCGACTAGAATTTCTAACTTTTCGCATGTATGAGAATCTTCTCATTGTTAATTAGACTGCTGTTCATTAATAGTTAAAGTATTTTCATTTACATGTTATTGACTTGTATTTTATACAGGGACATTTTATGTATCTACATTTAGTTCCTTAAGGTGAATGATTCAGGGTAACCCGCAAAATTCAAATTTACTTACGTTTTTTGCAATTTGCAGACCAGTGCTAGATTTTATGTTGATGAAAATATCGTTCGCGACTGTAAGACGTATGTTATTACAGAATTATAATCATCAAAATCATCAAAACAACCCTCCAAGTTCATAAAGGTCGAGGAACTGATTTTTCAAGGTCAAAATGGTTCCTAGTTCTTATAAAATCCTAATTCTATAACTTGTAAATTTCGGACTACCCTGACGCTTTCACCTGAAGGAATATAATTTGTCTGTCGTATAGATTGGTCAGAAAAAATATGATAAGCTAGATTCAATTTCTTTTTGAGATTTTTTTACTGAAGCTGAAGACAAGATATTAATTAAGGTAACTATGAAATAGACTTGGAGCGGGTTTCAATCTTGGATCAACGCTCTATGTCTGGTTTCCGAAATCTATTATAATGTCTATCAATATAATAGATGTATGTTATGTTTCTTTATACATACCCTGGTAAAGGATCTTCACAGTTGGCGAGCGGTTCCGGCAGCATGTTCAGGCGGTCGCCGATCTCCACAGCTTTGCCCGTGTCGGCGAGCAGCCACGTGGCCGCCACGCCCACGATGTTGGCCCACCACTCCATCACGGGGTCCCAGCATCCTGCAAGGTTACTATTGTAATTATTTATGCACATATTTTTTTAATATTGTTACTTACAATATTTTTGTTATTTGGATCCAATAGAATGTTGAGGTGGATGTGTGGTGTGACAATTATAAATAAAGTAAGAAATGAGTATAATAGAGGAAGTTTGAAAGTAGCGCCAGTTACAAAGTATGGTTTGCTGTAAGAAAACCCAGTTCTGGGTTAAGTTCGCCGTTGTAAAGCTATATATTTTAATTTTGTGTATATTTTTCTATATTATTTTTGTGTGCAATAAAGACTAAGAATAATAAAAGTTGAAAAGGTCTGTCTTAGAATGGGCATGTGACGCGGAAGGACGAATCGCGAGTGGCATAAAGAGTGATGAATATACATGGAGAGGGAGAGGACGACCAAGGTAACTATGGATGCATGAGTGACGAATGATATTAAAGAAAAGGGGGTAAATAAGAGCGTAGCAAGTATCATGGGATATAGGCAGATAAATAATGGCAATGAGCAAAAAAAAATCTTGTTTCGGTTTAATCTTTTTCTTATGTTATCTTCTTGGTAGTTTTTTAATAGCTTAGCATTTTTTATTGCTAGACAATCTGTTTCAAATAAAAAACATAACCACTTTTTTCGGTTTTACTTTACTAGTTTATATTGGCCTTCACCATATCCGGGGAGGAATCGAAGATGATGAGACTTACCAGTATGATGCGGAGCGTCCGTGGACACGTCATCAGTGATCAGCTTGATCAGTTCCAGTACATCTCGCGTGTTACTTCGCTCGTCGGCACACAGCAGCATCTGCAGGCTCTTCTGAAGAAGCTCCAGATGATAAGCCTGCAGCAAGTGGAGCAGAGGTTAATAGTGTTTGAAATCCTTGCGGAACAACATCACCTCCCGCTCTGAGAGCGGAAGACTTTTACTGACTAAAACCGATCCATGTTCCTTCCTCCCCCTTTATGTTCCGGGGCCGCAGTATCTCTTTCGAACCGTCCCGCAGCCCCGGCCGGCTTCGGCCCTTGGGGGCTCTTCATTTTGCTGACATCTCTTTGAGGCGTGTGTGGAACACGAACACGCCGTCGACACGGCCTGTCGTCATAAGACGGACAGACGACGAGCTAGCCCATAGCTACCCATCCACAGGCCCGCGTCTACGGTGGCCGGTACCACCGCGTGGCCCCCGTCGCCCAGTGCGTCTCCCGCGGCGGCTGAAGCAAGAGGCTCCCTCCCTCTCGCGTTCCGCAACCTCCTTCGCTAGCATGACTGTTTCGCAGAAGGAGGTGACGGCTTCCCATTTAGTCTCGCTCCCGACCATGGATTGAACCAAGGCCAGACGCGAGAGGTCGCCGCCGCCGGGACAGACCTCTACCGTGTGCTCCATCGTGTCCTCCGGTCGATCCTCGCAGTGAAAAAACCCGGGTATTTCCTCCCACCCGATTCGACACAGAACATCCGTATCCGGTGAGAACCTGCGTCAGGCGGAAGGTGAGGACGCCGTGGCGCACTCCTCAAAAAGGGACTTATCGCCACAATCGTGGCGTGCACGGGGTTGCTACAGTCGCTCTCTCCATGTCGCCATGAGATCGCGCCGGAGGTCTGTCCGCCGAGCGGCGGTTTGCCACAGCAGCGGAGTTTCACCCGGCGTAGTGCCTCCGCGCGCCATTTGTGCAGGAGCGCGAGGACGATCGCCTCCAGATCGCCTCGCGGAAGATCGTGTGGTACCCACGGACCAGCAGCAGGCAGCCGGCAGCAGGGTCCGCCTGAAGGTAGCCCCGGTCCGTTACAATTAAACGGCTAAACGTCGGAAGTGCTCCACGAAGTTCCACCGGCTGTCGAAGACGAGTCCTAGGTACTTCAAAGTCGACTCGACGCCGTTGGATACCACTCCTACCGTCAGTGAGTATCCCGACGCGCGGTTGCGCATTCCGAGGCCCATGAGAGTACATGGCCTCGGACTTGTGCAATGCCACCTCGAGACCCAGTTGCCGGATCCTCTCAACGACTATCGCAACCCCACGTGTCATGGTTTCGGCCGCCGCCTCGTGCGACCTCCCCTGTGCCAGCACCAGCGTGTCGTCAGCTCAGCAGACTACGCTGATGGCACTAGGGGGAGCTCGGTGCGCAGCACCCAGTCGTAACCGATGTTCCGCAGGGGCGGCCCCAGAACCGCAGAACCATTCTCCGCTGCGACTGGAGAAAATGACGGCTCTGTCTGTCAAGTAGTCCCCGACCACACGACGGAAGTAAGTCGGCACCCGGTGATAGCGGAATGCCTCCCTAATGCAACTCTAGGGCATGGAGTTGAAGGCTTTGGCGATTTCGAGAGACACCGCCAATACAACCCCGCCCCGGGACACCGCATCCCCCGTTGTGAGGGCTCTCACATTACGGCGTCCACTGTAGAGCGCCCCTTGCGGAAACCAAACTGGTTTTCCGCAAGATCTGGCCTCATCTTCTCAAGGTGCTCGGCGAGGCGGTTTGCAATCACTCTTTCAAAGGGTGCCCACCCCGTCGAGCAGTACAATGGGCCGGTATGCGGACGGAGAGTCCGCAGGGCGCCCCGGCTACCGAATGAGACGGTAGGAGGCCGGTGCTGCTTTCTGCATCCAATCATGAATGTGGTTTTTGCGGAATTTAAACAAAGTATTTTGAATACCATTTTAAAATAAGGACCCCCAGTCCCTCAACAACCATCTTATAAAGCAGAATTATGTACACTCGGCAGTGCCTATATTAGGTGTGCCATAATTAATAATACTCTTTGTTTATGTAATCAAGTCATGGATAAAGTTATTATGTCATAATATTGATAGCATGCAGGCTGCCATGATCTGATTCATTAACACCTACTGGAACAATATGATTGTTTAATTCATTAGGTAATACAGCTGACAGTGATGTCTTGTAATTACAAACAAATAATACAAGCTGGACTACCGTTGGGCACTAGTATGCAAGTTATAAACCGGTTGTAACGGGCTAGATACGGTTAAGGGTCGATAGAATAAACATTGTTTCGTCGAGATAAGTATTTATGTTTAATTTAGTTTTCATCAAACTTTATGGCGGCTCGGAAGTTAGCTGCGAGTGACTATTAAGAGGAATCAAAACGGCCGAGAGAATTGTAAAATAGGTATTTGTTAAATGTATATTGCTGTCGCGCAGTGCCCACACGACCGCACAAAGAGCGTAAAAGAGATATCAGCAGAAAATATCAATAAAAAGTACACAAAAACAACGTTTCGTAGTCCCCTGATTACTTCTCCACAACTTGACCGATTTAACTAAATAGTAGTTAAATCGGTCAAGTTGTGGAGAAGTTCATGAAAAATAAAAAAATGGTTTTGTTTATGTTCCTATGTTGTCCTTTTTTATATAATCTAGTCTTTGATTTCTGGACGTTAGAACACAGCGGAAAACCTGGTCAGTTTTAAGGTTTTTGCAGGTTCATATATGTCTTTTAATAACTAATATTATAAAGCAGAAGAGTTTGTTTGTTTGTTTGGTTGAACGCGCTAATCTCAGGAACTACCGGCTCGAATAGAAAGAAAAATCTTAAATTTTTTTTATTCTCTAAATTTTTGTGTTGGAGCCTTCCTCGATAAATGGACTACCATTTATCGAGGAAGAATTTATGGGCTTTAGGCTATATAACATCACGCTACGATAATAAGGAGCGGAGCAGGAATGAAAAATGTTGCAAAAACGGAGAGTTTTTTTCCTTTCGTTTTTCACTCTTATGTGACGCAGACGAATTTGCGTGGGTCAGCTAGTAATTTATAAAAAAGAAAACATAGGGACATGCCAATAGTAGTCATAATTTTTTGGGAAAGAAAATATTACCGGCATTATTCAGGGAGGAAACAAGCTTGAATGGAAAAGCGGCCGTTTTGTGTCCTATTAAGCTAGCTTATATGCTGGAACAAAGCTTCCCTTTCCCGTTTCGTCACAAGTCTTCTTCTTTCAATAACCTACCCTCATAGAATAAGCCAGCGGATCAGCGGGGTCAGGTAGACGACAGAAGAGCGCCGCAGTAGCCGGGTTACGTTCATACGTCCAGCGGCGCGTGCGCAGGAAGCGCATCCCGCGCGTACTGCCCACCCAGCGCAGGCGCACCGGCCACTCCGACATCCCGTCCGTGCACGTCACGCGGCAGAGGCTTAGATAGTATCTGGAGAAAATACAGATGGTTAATTTTGACAATTTAAGAGATTGTCTTCATTGTAGACCATTTCTAAGCATGGTATCAAAGTTCAGTTCTGCTTGGGTGGAGATTCATATTAAACATGCGCAGGTGAACATGCATTATGACTCTGCCCTAAAGTGTACATGTTCCACAACCAATGGATCACTTGAATGTCATGTCCTGTAGTTGGTTGTTAAAGAAATGGATGGACGCTACTGAAGGCGCGCCAACTTCTGGGCCTACATAATTAAGTTGAACATCGACACGCTAATAAGTGTGTTCAGTTGAATCAGAGTCGACTTCTCGCAAAAAACTTGTCTTGAAGTGACCAATCCTGAAGAATCTAATCTGCTTCGAAACTAGAAAGTATAGTCGAACAAGCTATTTGGTTTACTTAGCAGTAAACCAAATAGCTTGTTCGACTGTACTCTAGCATTTGTTCTCAAATACTCGTATATGTGTAAGAAACCTTAGTTGCGCATGCCAGAATCAACTTCTCACTTCCTTGAAAAAAACTGAGTCCGTTTTCAATATTTATTCTAATAAAAGGAAGAGGAAAAATAAAAGGAAAATAAGAACTTGAAGTTGTTCATGCACTCCAAAACTGTGCTTTCAATCAATATTTCTTACCCACACAACCAATTCCCGAACTTCGGCATATAGTCCTTGAAGACCAGCGCAGCAGTAACATAGGTATCGGCCAATAGATGCCTATTGCCGGTCACTTCAGCTAGGTTGACTGCTTGTAAGGCCAGGAGGACGCGTTCACTTCGACCGCTGTGGTCTGACAAGATCTCGAGTTGTGCGAGGCGATGGGATACCGTTGATACTTCGCCCGCCCAGTGTTGAGTGGCTCTTCTTGATGGACTGTGGAATTAAATGTATTTGCTCCATATAGTTTGATTGCTATTCTGACTTCCTCTACAAGTGAAACTTTCTCTTCTTCAACCTGGTATGATTTCATCCAATACTGAATTACATCTAGAAAGACCCGTTTTTTTTTCTGGTTTATATTTGCAGTACCGTAGGAGATTTAACTGTTAATCAGCAAACTTTATTGCGATATAAACATAGAAAACAACTATATCTTAATTAGTAAAGTTTTATGACAGCAATATTGCCTAATTCTCCCTAGCTAAGAAGCTCGCAAATACATTCAAGAAGTCGCAATATAGAGTACCTAGCAAATCAAAAGAAACCAAACATATAATACCTGTCACTCCACAGATCGCCAGCCCGGCGAGCGAGAAAGGATCCAAAGGGTAGTCTCTGCAGCATCTGTCGTAACACAGCGGCGATGAGAGACGAATACTTCGCGTGCCCCTGCCCGCCAGCCTGTACGCTCTTCCCCGATACTGCCAGACTTCGATGTAGTTCTAACCGCGCGTTTGTTAGATCACCCTGAAACGTTATTAATAATTATAATAGTATTCCTGAACGAATTTTGCTCATAATGACTAATGTGTGGGATGGAAACTAATCATCGACACAGGGGAGGTAAGGTGAGGTGTGGGTGGGTGTGGCAGACAGTAGACAGAGGTGGACTCTCTCTTCATGCACGGTCATAAGACGTTGGGGCGTTAAGATCAGTGTATTAAAGTTGAATACCAAGTTACTAGTACAGCATTCAAAGAATAACAATCGCTTTCTCTAAGGACTCGGGGTAATGTGTTTAGCTTTAATACGTCATTATGTAGTAAATCGAAATGAACTTTTTGCCACCAAATAAATAAACCTTACCTTTTTCAAAAAATTGTCAGCCTGTCGTTTATGTTTGTAAAAAAGTCCAGCTTCTTTAGATTGTGATTTCGGTACAGAGTCTCCATAGACAAGTAACTTGATCAAACAACCTCCGAGTACGAAAAAGTTTATCAGATATATAAAGAAAGTACTGAACAGCCACGTTCCCCATGATATTCCAGTTGAACCTAGAATAGTAAAACAGTCATTAGATATTAAATGACATAAAAGAGACCTATTTTTAATTAAGTTTAATGGATGATCCACGTTAGACCATCGAGGGTGCGAGTCATATTTGCTCGTCCGTAATGGCTCGCTTTGTAAGGAGCAAGACTGAGGCCCTACTCCCTAAAGTTTCGCCCATACGGACGGATCTATCCGTCTCTATCGCGCACGTCTGCAGACGAGTGCGTGTGAGAGACGCGGATAGATCCGTCTGTATGGACGAAACGTTAGGGAGTAGGGCCTCTGGTACGGGGCACGGACGCCGCACGATGTCGCGTGAACTAATCACGCTAGTTCACGCTACGCGAAAGTTTGTGAGGATGGATGACTAAACGGATTTCGATGAAATTTAACCAAGACACGCACCTCTGATTTTACTGGTTCATGTGCGTATTGCATAATGATCAGTTGCTTCGGTGAAGGAAAACATCGTGAGGGAACCAGCAGCCAAGTCAGAGGCCTACAGGCGGCATATAACTGACACCAGGTTATTAACCACACGATAAAGAAAGATGTAACTTAACAGAGACAGTTTATAACTTCGATTAAGATATACAATAGGGCGAAGCCACCGTAGCTTCGCCCTATTGTATATCTAGCTAGTTCATTCATAAAGTTCAAAAACTTTTGGATCCGTGTCTCGTCCGCACCTAGTACGTCCCATCATACCATGGCTCGCGCCTGCCTTGGTCTGGCATAAATCATCCTTAAACTTACAACAAACTACAGGTATTTATTCATACTTACTTAAGTCATCATCAGCCAATATTTTCCTATGATCCACTCTTGCAGAGAAATCTGTGACAGTTGACTCCAGCATAAAGTTTCCAAAGAATGTACTGAATGGGTTGAAAGTTATCAGACCAACCATGAAGGCACATAATGCTAGGCGGGAGTGATCGCCCATTCCCATGACGATTTTTGTCGAGTATTTATCTTCAACCTGCAAGCAAAACAACTTGTAACTTATTCACTAAAACAGGGTTTTTTTTTTAAAGGCTCGCCTATCTCCTTGTTGTAAATATTATTTTAAGTAGACCTGAGACACAGAGGATAGACTCCATGATAATGTTGTAAAAACTTATCTCTATCTACAGTTAAATTTTCTGCAATTACTTACATCAAATCTAGTTTTGCAGAATTTGAGGATTACATCCCTCTGATGCTAAGGTGGCAGTGGTCTAAAGAGTTCCCAAGACTTTTGAATTTGTCTTTTGAAAAGGTCTATCTTCCTATTTTGAATATTCTTTGATTTCTGGTAACTCAATAAATTAATATCGTAGTAATACCAACCTTATATTCAGGTGATGAAGGCGAATCACTATCAAATCCATGTGGTGAACTGGACGGTGAAGAGATGTCGCTGTGTGGAGGAGTGTAAGTAACATCGAACTGTGGTTCTTTCACTCCAGACTTCTGGAATGCCAGCTTCAGAGCCATGTTCTCTTGTTTTAAACGAGTATTCTGATTCTGTAGGTACTTGATGTAGTCTATTGTTTTTCTTAGAATAGCAGATTTGTTCAACTGGAAGTAATTAAAGGTTTAAAAATGCATCAAATCAACATTGTTAACTTAGAACGCATGCATTTTATTAGAAGAAGGAATGTAAAAAATAGCAATAATATTTTTTCATTTTTTTTATTATGCCAGATTTAGTGATTTCTGTGTGATGAATGAAACAAAAATCTTCTTCCACCACAGAAAAAAAAAACAAATTGTAATAAAATCTAATAGTATTCTAGTAAGTAAATAAAGCATGTTCAATTATCTTAAAACAACTAGATAATAAGTTAGCCTGTTAATTAAGAAGTATCAGCTGTATAGATTAAGTTAATCACTTAACATGAAGAAACCACATGTTATGTATTTATTGCATCATGCTTCAAAACTGCTGATGCAACACATTATTATTATGTAACAAAAAATATTAATACATACTTTTGCTTCTTCTCCAACCAGCATATTTTTAAGTTCCACTATCCTATCATTAATACTAGTTCTGTACCGCCTTTCAATAGCATTGTGCGCACTGCGTTTCACTTCTTTAACCTTCGGAACTCCCATATTCGGAGCCTGACTTAAAGTTATCTTTTCACCTTCAAGGACTACAGGTATTCCTGTTAGGAGCGTAGGTCCATTGTTGCTTGTAAAAAATGTGTGTATCGGCCGGTTCTCTGTATTTGCTTTTGTATTAGTGATGATACCTTGTGTTGTTCCTGGAAAATAAAGCATGACCTATTCTTAGATATTTATTATTTATTTATTTAAATAACATGGGAGACTTACAGCTAAAACAAACAGATCAACGACAGTACAATAGTCTGAAAGCCAATTACAGGTCTCCACTTATAAAATACAGAGAAAAAAATACACATAGAAGGGGATTATAACGTTTAGACTTCAAGGGAACCTTGAAATAAAATTTTGACAAAATATCGATACAGTTTATGGTGTTGTTAAAAATTTTCAACACACAGTCGGAAATCTAGCAGCAGTTGAATAAAGGTAATACATGGCTATTGTAGTTTTCCGAATGATACAGTACTTTTTGATGGTAACATAGATAACTTTTAAGAGAACTAAACCAAGAAATTAACTAATATTTTACAGAATTATATGAATTATTATAGAATTTACCTTGTATAGGCGCACTGGTATACATAAAAGTTTGAGTTTCCGGGTTTATGATATTTGACTGTAACACAACTGGAGAGAAACTAGCATCAGATGTTTTCAGAATAAGCGGTGTAACTCCTTTAGCATTGTTTTGTAACAGCAAAGGTTGACTTGGAGGCTTCGCTTTTGCAGGCTGATTCATTTGTTTGGGCGTATCTAATTGCATCAATGTGGTCCCCCTGCCATCAGGAAGTTGTTGCACATTTGGTGCCAAGTTCACATAGAGTGGACTCTGTACTACCTGTTGGAGAAGCATGGGAGCTTGCGCAGGTAGTCTCTTGCGCCCATGCTGCGTGACGTCAGGCAACGGAGCACCATCATTGAGTTTCAAATTATAACTTTCTTCTCTAGCATAAACTCCTTGTACAGGACTACTCTTCGCTTGTGGAGTGGTAATTGGTTGTGTCTTTGCTCTGTGCGTGTATTGTGACACCATAGGGTTTCCGGTGGGGTTGTAGCATGGTGACACTTGGGGTTGAGATGTTACTTCAGACTTAACCTTCGTGTCAACACTGAGAAGTGGGTGATCATCGACGCGAGCTAGCTCATCTTCGAGTGTCTTCATAAAATCTCCATCACAACCACTGAGAAAGTCTGAAATTATCCAATAATTACATAAATTACTCATACTTTTACGACGTAATTGGGCTGTATCTTTCTAAACAAAATAACTAAGTCTTACCTTCTATTTCTGCAATGTCGTGAACGTTAAACACGTCAGAATTTATGAATGGATCATCTTGTTCCATTTTGAAATCCATCTTTTACTGATTAAACCATTAAAACGTTATTTTTCACATAAAAATACACTTGTTTACGTTTTTTTGGCATTTGGTAACTATTACTCATTTGACATTTGTCTGATGATTTCTTTCCACCAATCAAAAGAAAGAAAATAGGTGGTGTGATATGACGTCATGTGAGTGCGTTCGGAAACTTAACCCTTAAATACCTCGAGTATACCGAACTTTCAAACCGAATGTAGTTAGTTTTTTTTTAATATTAGTCTGTCACATAATTCACAACATTTCAAAACTGACACCACCTTAAAACAAAAATACCGTTTCTGTATTTTCGTATCCTGAGTTCAAATATGTATTTTTTATATTTTTTGATTACTTCATTTCTGAGAAAAAAAATGAAAACCAAAAAACATGTGATGACGTCACATATACGGTTGAATGATGTAGTTACCTTTGCCTAAATAAATCAATGTTTTTGATGAAAACATTAATGTCAAACAAGACGTCTAATTGTCAATGTTTTATGTCAGTGAATTTTCATAAAATTGTTCAATTTATTTTTCCTATCAACTCAACACGTTTACTGTTAATATTATCAACTTTTGATTGATATTTCGCCAATAGAATGGATCCCAATGACACATATACGCCATTAAAGGAACCAAAATATTGTTTTGTACCAGCCTGCAAAAACAATTCCAGAGATACTCAAAAAGCATTTTTTGTAGTGCCTAGCTCAGCAAAACTAGAGTGGTGCAATGCTGTGGGTATAACATGTCCTAAACGCGTTATATATGTATGCGAAGACCATCTCAATGTAAGTACTTAAATGACAATGATTATTTTAAACCACATACCACAACACTATGCATAGTGCATGTGGTGTTTATCTTGTTCTAAATTGTGTTGCATTATTTTTGTATATTAAGCAATAGTGTAGTATCTGTAACAAAACCTAATAAATAAGTTAATAAATAAACCCCAGTGCTATTATTGCAGCAATATTTCATTATAGGTACTATTTTGTAAAAGATTTAAATATTTTGATCTAAATGATTTTAAATTAAGTATTGTGTTGGTGGTTTTTGAGACACACATAAAATATAAATATAAATTGTAATTTATTTTTTAGTTGGAGGCAGATGTAGAGAACTACCGGTATTGGATAACAATGAAAGTGCGGCCAAAGCTGAAGTCTCGGCTACCACAATCTCTTGTCAGGATGACACTTTCAACTGATCATCAAGAAATTATTGAACCTAGACCCAGCACATCTTCAACAACTTCTTCATCAGCTATGCAAATTGAAAAGGAAATGGACACACTTCGTAAAAATGCATTCACTACAAAAGCCAGCAAAGGTGTGCAAGTGAAGCCAACAACATCGAATCGAACTACTTATTGTGCCATTTACAAGAAGAAGACCAAAAAACCTTTGTTTGAAGGTGATGATGAGATGGAAGAAGTGTTGTTACCTTCAACACAAGGAAGTTCTACTTCTGCTGAAATATCTGAAGTCTCATCAGAAATCCAAATTAAAAATGTGGTACAGGGCAGAAGCTTTATGCTTGACCTTGTTAAAAAAAAACCACAAAATTATATAGGCTTACCAAAGAATTATTATTGGTTGATTAACTATTTAGAAAGTCATTTGAATGTAAAATCTTTTAATATAATAGTAACTTTGTATAAAATTAAAAATAATACCCCCTTCTACCAAATCTCAGATATGTTTGAGGTGTCATTAACAACATTATGGAGAATATTTTTCAAGACTTTGTGTATTCTATCCAAGTTCTTCAAACAATTAATTTTTTCTCCCCGTGTATATGATGTCAAAAGAAACTTGCCAGCTTCCTTCAAAACCAATAAAGAATATTCAAATGTTTTTTGCATTATTGACTGCTTCGAGATAGAAATTGAAAAACCGTCAAATCCTATTAACCAGGCTCTATCATGGTCACAGTATAAGAATGCTAATACTATAAAATACTTAATAGCTACAACACCTGACGGTTTTGTCAACTTTGTTTCTGTTGGTTTTGGGGGTCGTACATCTGATGCCAATATAGTAGAAAATAGTGGTTTTCTGGATGTGCTGCCACCAAAGTGTACTATATTGGCAGACAGAGGATTTAAATATGTTGATACTTTACTAAGTAGAAATCAGAATAATCTGCTTCGGCCACCCAGTGTTTCAAAAGGTCAAAAACTGACAAAGCAGGATGCTATTAAAAGCAAGGTTATTGCCAGTCTGCGTATCCATGTTGAGAGGGTAATAAGAAGAGTAAGGCTATTTAAATTTTTGAAACCACACTCTGTAATAAATAATAAATTAATTCAACATGCAGACGATGCAGTTATTGTGGCATGCGGATTGATAAATCTACATAGTACTATTATTAAGAATGAATAAAAGACATAATTATTATATTGATTTTTATTTTGCACTTTGTAAAACAGTCTTAAAAATAAATTGTTTCCAAAATTCTTCAGCAGCATCCAATAAACCTTTCACATATGTTTCATCATACTCCACCCAGTACTTGTGTAGGAGTTTTGTTTGTTCAAAACTAGGATCAGCAACACAAAACAGTCCTTTAATTTTTTTTGCAGCATGCATTTGTACCATTATCTGGGCTTTATATTTTTCATTCAGTTTGCTGTCTCTCACATAACTTTTCATTGTTTTGTCACTTATAGGGCATTTTATTTCAACAACAAAGTCCATACAAATCCCATCAGGTGAAACTCCAATGATAGGGGATATTAAAATCAACCCTGTTTGTTGAATTGCTCCAAATTCTTTTTCTATCTCCCTGAGTACTTCTTTTTCTAATGCCTTGCCCCTTTTAATAGCTTTTGTTTCTGGCACCTTATAACCTCCTAGAATGCTTTGCACTAAAGCACCATTCTCTGTTTTACAGTGAATAGCTTCATAGATCCTGGAACCTGTGACTCTCCCTTGCCGCATAGAATGCCACAGTTTAGAGTCAGCTTGAGCTTTTGTAGCTTCTGCAATAGCTTCAACTACATCTACTGTAACTGTTGTTGCAGAAAATGATTTAAAACTGTTGTAGCAGTGATCATCGACTTGCTGTACAAACTGCAGCACTAAATTAAACAGACTAAAGTCATTTAATTGGGGCTGGCGATTCCCACAGTAATTTAAAATCATTCCTTTTGTAACTTTACGCCTCTTGCATTCTTCGGCAAACATAGAAATATTGACAGTCATGTCCACAGTATCTGGGGCTCTTTTCATTTTGCCAATGTTTTTTGCCAAGACGAACTTTTGGTCACCTACAGCTCCAGCAAGTTTTGGTTTACTCCAATAACACTTCGTTGATGTAGTTGAAGGTTCGTCTGATCGTTTTATCAGCCAAATGACAAAGCATATAGCGTGTTTGCATCCTCCTGCAGAAGCTGCACAATCGTTGCATTCTACTTTTATAATCTTCTCGTCAGATTCATCGATTACAGCTGTAACCTGATACAACTTCGTTTTTACCTTATGTTCGGGTGTTACCCTGCATTTAACGGTGCATGAGTTTCCTTCTCGCTTGACTTCTACATATCCCACAGCTGTGTCAACATATGCTTCCCGTGATGCTAGTAATGCCTTGGCACTACGTGTTTCCGCTATATTGTAGCATTCATTTTCGTGCATATATTGCAATAGCATTAAGTAGTCCACTTTCGGCAAGTTTCTGCTATCGGCAACTAGAAATCCTTCCGAAACTTTCATGGTGATTTAATAATAACAGAATGAGGATAAAATAACACTTGAAAATGAGAAAAAATACGATTTTTTTATAATGAAAACAAAGCTGAGTTAAGGCGCCAACGAGTTTGACAAGCTGCCAAAGTGACATCGACCAGTATGACACATTAACTTTTTTTGTCGGATCACAGTAAAGCAAAGGTTATATCGCCATTCAACCGTATGAATGACGTCATTTGGCGCTTACGTCTTTTTAGAACAAGACGAATTTCAAACTTAAAATTATGAATGAAAAGTACATAATTTCGAAAAACGGAAAAATACGGGTACCCTTGTTTTGGATTTACTTTTATATAACGCTATAATACACACAACTTAAAAATATGAAATGTTGTCAAATTCACAACATTTCAAAACTGACACCACCTTAAAACAAAAATACCGTTTCTGTATTTTCGTATCCTGAGTTCAAATATGTATTTTTTATATTTTTTGATTACTTCATTTCTGAGAAAAAAAATGAAAACCAAAAAACATGTGATGACGTCACATATACGGTTGAATGATGTAGTTACCTTTGCCTAAATAAATCAATGTTTTTGATGAAAACATTAATGTCAAACAAGACGTCTAATTGTCAATGTTTTATGTCAGTGAATTTTCATAAAATTGTTCAATTTATTTTTCCTATCAACTCAACACGTTTACTGTTAATATTATCAACTTTTGATTGATATTTCGCCAATAGAATGGATCCCAATGACACATATACGCCATTAAAGGAACCAAAATATTGTTTTGTACCAGCCTGCAAAAACAATTCCAGAGATACTCAAAAAGCATTTTTTGTAGTGCCTAGCTCAGCAAAACTAGAGTGGTGCAATGCTGTGGGTATAACATGTCCTAAACGCGTTATATATGTATGCGAAGACCATCTCAATGTAAGTACTTAAATGACAATGATTATTTTAAACCACATACCACAACACTATGCATAGTGCATGTGGTGTTTATCTTGTTCTAAATTGTGTTGCATTATTTTTGTATATTAAGCAATAGTGTAGTATCTGTAACAAAACCTAATAAATAAGTTAATAAATAAACCCCAGTGCTATTATTGCAGCAATATTTCATTATAGGTACTATTTTGTAAAAGATTTAAATATTTTGATCTAAATGATTTTAAATTAAGTATTGTGTTGGTGGTTTTTGAGACACACATAAAATATAAATATAAATTGTAATTTATTTTTTAGTTGGAGGCAGATGTAGAGAACTACCGGTATTGGATAACAATGAAAGTGCGGCCAAAGCTGAAGTCTCGGCTACCACAATCTCTTGTCAGGATGACACTTTCAACTGATCATCAAGAAATTATTGAACCTAGACCCAGCACATCTTCAACAACTTCTTCATCAGCTATGCAAATTGAAAAGGAAATGGACACACTTCGTAAAAATGCATTCACTACAAAAGCCAGCAAAGGTGTGCAAGTGAAGCCAACAACATCGAATCGAACTACTTATTGTGCCATTTACAAGAAGAAGACCAAAAAACCTTTGTTTGAAGGTGATGATGAGATGGAAGAAGTGTTGTTACCTTCAACACAAGGAAGTTCTACTTCTGCTGAAATATCTGAAGTCTCATCAGAAATCCAAATTAAAAATGTGGTACAGGGCAGAAGCTTTATGCTTGACCTTGTTAAAAAAAAACCACAAAATTATATAGGCTTACCAAAGAATTATTATTGGTTGATTAACTATTTAGAAAGTCATTTGAATGTAAAATCTTTTAATATAATAGTAACTTTGTATAAAATTAAAAATAATACCCCCTTCTACCAAATCTCAGATATGTTTGAGGTGTCATTAACAACATTATGGAGAATATTTTTCAAGACTTTGTGTATTCTATCCAAGTTCTTCAAACAATTAATTTTTTCTCCCCGTGTATATGATGTCAAAAGAAACTTGCCAGCTTCCTTCAAAACCAATAAAGAATATTCAAATGTTTTTTGCATTATTGACTGCTTCGAGATAGAAATTGAAAAACCGTCAAATCCTATTAACCAGGCTCTATCATGGTCACAGTATAAGAATGCTAATACTATAAAATACTTAATAGCTACAACACCTGACGGTTTTGTCAACTTTGTTTCTGTTGGTTTTGGGGGTCGTACATCTGATGCCAATATAGTAGAAAATAGTGGTTTTCTGGATGTGCTGCCACCAAAGTGTACTATATTGGCAGACAGAGGATTTAAATATGTTGATACTTTACTAAGTAGAAATCAGAATAATCTGCTTCGGCCACCCAGTGTTTCAAAAGGTCAAAAACTGACAAAGCAGGATGCTATTAAAAGCAAGGTTATTGCCAGTCTGCGTATCCATGTTGAGAGGGTAATAAGAAGAGTAAGGCTATTTAAATTTTTGAAACCACACTCTGTAATAAATAATAAATTAATTCAACATGCAGACGATGCAGTTATTGTGGCATGCGGATTGATAAATCTACATAGTACTATTATTAAGAATGAATAAAAGACATAATTATTATATTGATTTTTATTTTGCACTTTGTAAAACAGTCTTAAAAATAAATTGTTTCCAAAATTCTTCAGCAGCATCCAATAAACCTTTCACATATGTTTCATCATACTCCACCCAGTACTTGTGTAGGAGTTTTGTTTGTTCAAAACTAGGATCAGCAACACAAAACAGTCCTTTAATTTTTTTTGCAGCATGCATTTGTACCATTATCTGGGCTTTATATTTTTCATTCAGTTTGCTGTCTCTCACATAACTTTTCATTGTTTTGTCACTTATAGGGCATTTTATTTCAACAACAAAGTCCATACAAATCCCATCAGGTGAAACTCCAATGATAGGGGATATTAAAATCAACCCTGTTTGTTGAATTGCTCCAAATTCTTTTTCTATCTCCCTGAGTACTTCTTTTTCTAATGCCTTGCCCCTTTTAATAGCTTTTGTTTCTGGCACCTTATAACCTCCTAGAATGCTTTGCACTAAAGCACCATTCTCTGTTTTACAGTGAATAGCTTCATAGATCCTGGAACCTGTGACTCTCCCTTGCCGCATAGAATGCCACAGTTTAGAGTCAGCTTGAGCTTTTGTAGCTTCTGCAATAGCTTCAACTACATCTACTGTAACTGTTGTTGCAGAAAATGATTTAAAACTGTTGTAGCAGTGATCATCGACTTGCTGTACAAACTGCAGCACTAAATTAAACAGACTAAAGTCATTTAATTGGGGCTGGCGATTCCCACAGTAATTTAAAATCATTCCTTTTGTAACTTTACGCCTCTTGCATTCTTCGGCAAACATAGAAATATTGACAGTCATGTCCACAGTATCTGGGGCTCTTTTCATTTTGCCAATGTTTTTTGCCAAGACGAACTTTTGGTCACCTACAGCTCCAGCAAGTTTTGGTTTACTCCAATAACACTTCGTTGATGTAGTTGAAGGTTCGTCTGATCGTTTTATCAGCCAAATGACAAAGCATATAGCGTGTTTGCATCCTCCTGCAGAAGCTGCACAATCGTTGCATTCTACTTTTATAATCTTCTCGTCAGATTCATCGATTACAGCTGTAACCTGATACAACTTCGTTTTTACCTTATGTTCGGGTGTTACCCTGCATTTAACGGTGCATGAGTTTCCTTCTCGCTTGACTTCTACATATCCCACAGCTGTGTCAACATATGCTTCCCGTGATGCTAGTAATGCCTTGGCACTACGTGTTTCCGCTATATTGTAGCATTCATTTTCGTGCATATATTGCAATAGCATTAAGTAGTCCACTTTCGGCAAGTTTCTGCTATCGGCAACTAGAAATCCTTCCGAAACTTTCATGGTGATTTAATAATAACAGAATGAGGATAAAATAACACTTGAAAATGAGAAAAAATACGATTTTTTTATAATGAAAACAAAGCTGAGTTAAGGCGCCAACGAGTTTGACAAGCTGCCAAAGTGACATCGACCAGTATGACACATTAACTTTTTTTGTCGGATCACAGTAAAGCAAAGGTTATATCGCCATTCAACCGTATGAATGACGTCATTTGGCGCTTACGTCTTTTTAGAACAAGACGAATTTCAAACTTAAAATTATGAATGAAAAGTACATAATTTCGAAAAACGGAAAAATACGGGTACCCTTGTTTTGGATTTACTTTTATATAACGCTATAATACACACAACTTAAAAATATGAAATGTTGTCAATTGCATAGTGTACTTAAGATCGAAATTAAAAAAAAAACAAAAGTTTTCAGCGTTTGATTATCTATGACATTTTGCTTTCCCGCCTTAATGAACAAGTGAACATACTTTTTGAAAAAGTTTGGCGTTTTTATTACAGTAAAAATAGTTTTGAGGTGAGTAATATCATAATTTTACTAAAAATATTTTTTAATACGATTGCTTTCTTTCCTTGAAGAGAAAAATGTGCTATTTTTGTGGGTATCAGTTTTGGTACTTCAGGCATTTCGGGCTGTATGAAACTTATCGACTATTTTTTTAGCTAATCATAATTTTTTGATATAATCTTGCCTTTTTTTGTTATTTTTCTGCTTGGTTTGGTGTTGGAATAACTTTTTTATTAATTGCCTTATAGATATTTATCGAAAATGAAGCCAGATGACATCGAAGCCATTTTGAGGCAGCTAGAAAATTGAGAAATTTCAGAAGACGAGTCCAGCGATAATGAAGATGACAATTGACTACTATTCGAGTCAAAGAGATCAGATGGAGCTAGAAGATGAAAATGATGTAGGTAATAATTCGCCCGCTGACCTTGAGTTAGATGCAAATTCGCCGTTATAAGGCTAGGCGTATGCTGAGATGCAGGTGACGCAGCGCAGCACAGTACAGATTAAGATCTAGTAAAAATATTGTAATATTGACATTTTAACATTTACTGTACCAACAACTATACTAGCCGGATTTTGGTATCATTGGTATTTTTTATTCAGCCTTTTCTGATTTTATCCCATTTTGGCGATTTTACCTCAGTAAGTAGCGTTTTTTCAAAAGTAAGGTAACACCGATTACAACTTACTCGCAACAGACAAAACTGTGTGTAAGTTGTGACATGATCTTGCTCTGTCTTCTTCCGCTTTGTTCGTTTTGTGATCTCCATGTTGTTTTAACTAATGATAAATGAACATTATCTTAATCAGACTAAACCAATGTGATAAACATGAACAATTGTGTTATTTATATTCTGAGTAATATTATTATAAAATTACTATACGTTCCAAAAGACTATCGAAGTTTTTCTTTATTCCCGATTAGGGCATGCAGTTATCCGCTCAATGTAGGTACCTACCTTTTAAGAGAATTCTGATACTTGGATAACGTTATCCAGATAAAACCGGATAATATGGATAATTTTGAGGATATATGAGTGATAGAAATGAAAATTAACCACAATATCGTCAATCATTGACGTTCAGTAAACAGTATAGCAAACCACGGCAAAAATTAAATAATCTTACCGAAGTAGGCAACAAAATAAGTCATACCTTGAATATTGCAAAGGACTGGTGCAAGGAATATAAAGTGGCAGTGAAACCTACCAAAACCGAACTCGTTCTTTTCACAAAGAAATAAATAATAATAATATAATAAAAAGTGTTTATTTCTCACCACAAGCCAAAAAATACAAACAATATTTACACATATGCAGTAGCCAACGTATTTTGGTTGTGGATCGCTGGTGCCTGTGGTAGGTAGTAACACCTGTAATACAGGTCACCAGGTCCCCACCTGTTTAGAGTTACACATTTGATAGCTTAATACATCTGGTATCACAGCAAATAACAAAAATTTCAAACAATTTGTGAGCTTATTAAAATAAAAATAAACAAAAGAGAGTAGTAGAATAATCTAAGTAAAACAAATTAAAAAGTTAAAAAGTATGTATGGGTTGATGAATGTAGGTTGTGTGTGTGTGTGTATGCGCGTGAGTGTATGTGTGTATGTTTATGTGTTGGAGAGAATGTTAGTGGATGCGTCTGATTTAGACTAATACGTTAAAGAGAGCTTCTGTGGCGGTATATGTTTGGCTTTGTAGCCAGGAATGTAAAGCTATTTTACAATTATGTTTATTCAATGAGTGTAGGGAAAGAATTTGGTTTAATTTATTGTAAAGATAGGGTCCGAGGAAAACAAAGAATCTTTGACTAAAAGAAGTTTTAAGAGGAGTAGTTAAGGCAACTAGACGGTGTCGGCGATTTGTTTGCTGTGAAAAGTTGGAAATAGAATGTTGCTTAATAGCAGTGGTCAATACAAACAATTGCCTAACCGTAAGGACTTGACAATATTCATAGAGCTTGACAGTAGGATAAAGTCTTGGCTTGAAACAGCACACCTTAAGAACCGCTCTCTGCGCACGTTCAATCTGAATATAGTGGGACTTGGCTGCCCCGCCCCAGGACGAGATACAATAGACCAGAATTGACTGACATAGTGCCTGATATGTCATTTTCATGACAACAGCATCTGCTGAATTGCGTAGTTGTTTAAAAATGTACATTAGTTTGCGCACTCTATTTGATAGAATTATTATGTACTCTTTGAAAGTAAGGTTGCAGTCAATCACTATGCCAAGATACTTTATTGAGGTGACTCGTTCAATGTTACTGTGATCATGGGTGCCAATGCCGTCGCTATTACCATTAGATAGTGTCACCTGGGCAGCAACATTTAGTGAGCTTGTAACGGACACATTGGTATTTCGAATCGAAAAATTTATTATTTTTGTTTTCGATATGTTTAGGGTAAGCAAATTATTCTTAAGCCATTCACTGACTGTATCGAAACCTTTCTGAGCAAGGCGATATGCCTCCTCCCAGTTATCTGACGCAAATACGAGTGCTGTATCGTCCGCATAGGAAAATATTTTACCGTTTTCCAGACTGAGGCAGCACAGGTCATTCATGTAGATTAAAAATAAAGTAGGGCCAAGAATACTGCCTTGTGGCACACCAAAAGCTATATTCAGATCACTGCTGGAGTAAGTTCCAATTTTGGCACTCTGTGTTCTATTTGTAAGATAGCTCTGAAATAAGGATAGCTGGGTACCTCGTATACCCAGGCATTCGAGTTTAGATATTAGAATGGGAATCGAGACCGTGTCAAATGCCTTCGCGAGATCCAGGAACATTGCAACACATTTCTTACCATTGTCAAGTTTCTGAGCTATGTGATTAACCAGTTTGTGAACAGCATCAGCAGTGGATAGATTTTTTCGAAAGCCAAACTGGTTAATTGAAAAAATATTACGAGCTTCTAAATATGCTACCAGTCTTGTATTTATGAGCTTTTCCAGTACCTTGGACATCGCAGGTAGAACTGATATGGGCCTATAGTTTTCGACACGGTCACGATCTCCGGATTTAAAAATAGGGTGAAGAATTGCCTTTTTAAACCAGTTTGGAAAGATACCAGAGTCCAGACACAGATTGCAAACATGTGTCAATGGAGGCACAATAGCTTTTCTATGTCGTTTTAGAAAACTGGAAGAAATACCGTCCCAGCCAACTGCACAATCATTTCGAAGTGAAAGAATTAATCGTTCCACCTCCTGTTCATTTGTCTCTAACATTACAAAAGACTCCTTTTGAGGGTCGGGTAGCGAAAAAGATCGAGGGTCTCTATGAATTTTGTCAGCTAGACGTCTCCCTACATTCGCGAAATAATCATTAATTTGATTTATAGAGTCCTGCTTATCGTGATGATTCGCTATGAGATCATAGGCTGATGACTTTATTTGTCCTATGTTTGTGACACTCTTAATAACACGCCATACCTGCTTAGAATTTCTTCCTGCTTTTTCAAATTCTAGTCTCTCATAATCTCTTTTTGCTTTTCGTAGCAGGTTTGTACAGAAATTACGATACCTTCTGTAGGAGACCGCGACGACTTCATTTGTTGGATCTGTTTTAAACTTCTTAAACAAATTGTCTCTGTGTCGCATACATTTTAGTAGTCCTTGAGTAATCCAGGGTTTAATCGGCCTGCGTCTACGTGAAGTTGGAATAGTTTTAGTGTTTTTAGATAAAGCTAGGAGAAGTGGTTCCATTAAATATTTAGTAGCCAAATTAGGATCTTTTGTGGCATAGACGGCATCGAAACTTATATTATTAATGTCATTAGCAAGCTCATCCTCACTTATTTTTGTAATTTGGCTTGAGTTTAGAACTTTGATTTTATTTGGTACCAAAGAGAGTAAAACTGCAAAGTGATCTGTGACAGTGGATTGTAGCACCATGACTGTGCTAGAGAAAGAAGTCTTTATATTGGCGTGATCAAGACATGTTGATCCATGTGTTTCTAACGTATGTCCTGGGAAAAGTCCATGGTGACCTAGTAGATCCAAATAGTCCAGTGAGTATGCATCTTTATTATTGTGGGTAATGTCAATATTTATGTCTCCCATAATTACGATGTTTCTAAACGATTTAAGCTCACATAAAACACTGTCCATTGATTGTAAAAATTTTGAGGGATTTTTAAATGCATAGGGCCTGTACACGGCAATGATGGCTATATCCACTCCAATCGTAACTGTCAAACAGTTCGCTTCGGATACGACGGGTTCTTTAACTTTCACGTTAGCTAGCAAACTATTGACGTATACAATAACTCCGTCATTTTGATTGAAGGTTTTTGAAGACTTATAAGAAGTATATCCCTCCAGAATCGGAATGACGGGGTTGCGGGAGAGCCAACATTCTGACAGAATAATAATGTCACTAGGTACCACAATTCTTTGTAATAGAGTTAAAAGCCCCGCATAGTTAGCGTTTACACTGCGAATGTTCTGGGATAAAATAGTCAAACACTTGTTAGAGGGCATCAGCTTGGTACAATCATCTGGGTCACATGTTATTGCGTTTGAAAAAGTAGCGTTATCCAAATTATTTATCACATCATTTACATTATTTGAATTATCGAATGGTACGGTTTAAAGTCAAGAAGACAAAGTACAGAGTTCTCAATGTTATTATTTTTCCAGTAACGTGTGAGTCACACCAGTATTTCATAAAAATGCGAAAACCACCTCTAAAGACAGGTCTTGATCGTGAATTTGTAAATTCTGTAAGTATTTTGTGTGTGTAGGGTGTAGGATGGTGTGTATTTTTGTGCCAGTGTGATTGTTTGAGAGTGTTTGCGTGAATTAGTGTTTTATAAAAATCCAAAACTTTCAACAATAAATAATAAAAAACAATGAAGTAATTAAAGAAATAATTAAAATTAGGCATGCTGCATCGTTTTGTACCTATAAGTAAATAGTAACAAAGATTAAAAGTGGACATGCGTGCCTTTGTAATAATCACATAAAGACTACATAGTCAGATTTTAGTTAACTTGGTAATGTCTCCCTCAGAGTTAACTATGACACGCTGAGCTCCGTCTTCTTTGCGTAGGTAGACTTTACCATATGCTGTCCAGCAGTGTTTATAATTATTCTGAGCGGCGAAATCTCTTGCTAAAAAGTATAACTTTCGGGTTTTTGATGGTAGGTGGTCAGATATATAAATAGGTACCTTGGGGCCGTCAACTCGTAGGTGCGATGTGTTTAATTTGTTGTTCTGGTTGTTTTTGTTGAAGGTCCTGACCGAATGAAGTAATTTTGATTTCAGCATAACGGTAGTAAAATCCACTATAATGGTGTTATTCGTGGAGCCTTTGTAGTTTATTCTATAAACATCTTTAATATCGGACTGAACAATGGTGGTATCCAGGACGTTGCCGATATTTCTCACTGCGTTAGCCAGACCAAGCTTCGATTCATCGGCAGTTTTTGGGACATTTTTAATTTCAAGACTAGTTAGTTTTGATTGCCTTTCTAGGTGGTCGATTCTATCTTCAAGTCTACATATATAATCCCGATTTTCCTTTCTCTCCACTTCATATTCCTGCATTTTTGCCAGCATCTCATCATATTTGGCTACAGAAAAATCAACGTAATCCTGAAGCTTACTGCATTGGTTTTTAATTTCCGTAAGCGTCGTTGCAATGTCTGATCGAAACAATGTTTGCTCCTTCTTTAGCTCTTTAAGTGTGTTCGATATTTCGTCCTTGAACTCGCACATGTTGACAAAACTTTCGTGATCGTGTCGTTTCCTTTTATTGCGACTGGTTATATTTGTATCCAAGCAAGGTTCACTCAATTCCGAAAGAGCACTAATGTTAGGCTCAGATTGATGAAGAACAGGTGGCTGCCCACTCATTGTGGCCGGTGATGCAGGCGGAGTGCGTCGTAGCGGCATCATTTTCTATGTATTTTATATTACTGTAAGACTGTGCTGCGTTTAAAATATGTATAATAATTCAGACAAACAATCTTATGCTAAAATAAGATGTATTCGATTATATATAATTCCTTGTGTAGTTGTATATTTATTATAGAAAAGTTTGAAGAAACAAAAAGTATATTTTCTTGAGGTCTTGGAATCTTTCTTGAAATCTACCAACCCTACAATTACCAAGTTTCTGTGGGCTTATCGACTGAAACCAAGTACCTGGCCATTTATTTGGACATACTTCTGAACTAAGGCAATGCAACAGACTCGGAAGAAACTGGGGCATAAACTCCAAAAACACCTACTGGCTGAAAATACTTATAAATACACATTATAAAATAATGTAAAATTATATTTGCATGCCCTAAAAAGGCTAAATATGACTTGTGCCTAAACCACCGACTTTAACTGTTGTTAAAGTCGGTGCATGGTTTAGGTTAAAATACAGGTGTTACCAACTGGTAACACCTGTATTTTAAGCAAATCAATTATTCTTATTCATACATGATCCTACACTTTACAGTCATCTGACCAATCATCAGTAAACATGGCTCTTTAGTTTGCTGGCCCCTAAAAGGATCTCGAGAAGCTACAAAGATTTGGCTGCATGACAATCACCAGCAGCATGAGAACATCACTATTAAATACACATTTTCATTATGTACAAAGATATAATTTGCTAAATTAGACAGTCAAAGAACAACGTCATAAGTCGTCAACATGACAGGTGAGGATACTAGGTGGCCAGTATATAACAGTCCTCCACCGCGATTCCTAGCTGCCGCACTCCCGGAGCCGGCAGCAGCTGTTCCAGGTGTCTGCGCCATATATCGCCAACGTCAGTTCGCACTTCATAGTGCAGATTGCCAAGACGACGCATTATCGTGCCAAACTCCCATCTTCTTCTCTGGTCGGAGTAGGCTCTGGCCTGCACTCGATCACCTACGGAATAAGCTCTGACAAGAGGCGGTGTGTTCTCTGATCTGAACGCTGTCGGGGCAGTTGAGTCTTTGAACATCACGTACAGCTTTGTTCTAACGTCCCGACTGAACATCAGTCCATAGGCAGTATGTCCATCCTGGTTTGGTGTGCGTCTGAGCCGAGTTTTTAGCACAAGGAGTTTATCCTTAAGATTGCCCCTCTCCCCCTCCATTGCACGTAGTGCTTTCTTAATTGTTTGCACGTAACGTTCAGCCTGACCGTTAGTTGCTGGGTGGTACGGAGCTGACGTCAAATGTGTTACTCCACAGCTGGTAAGGTAGGTTTTAAATTCTTGGGATACAAACTGGCGTGCGTTGTCTGATACCAGTGTGTATGGTGTGCCAAATGTACAAAATAACTCCTTAAACTTAGCAATGCACCATGCACTCGTTGTGGTTTTTGTGGGGAAAACTTCAACCCACTTTGTGAATGCATCTACAACTATTAGAAGTTGGTGTCCTAGAACAGGTCCTGCAAAATCTATATGAATTCGTTGCCAGGGGTCGCTAGGTTGTTCCCAGTGGTGAAGAGGAGCTTTTGGTGACTCATTCTGTTCTAATCTGCACGCTCTACAAGATTTTACCTTGTTCTCAATGTCCATGTCTATATTTTTCCAGTATATGTAGCTGCGTGCTAGCAATTTCATTTTAAGTATACCGATATGTCCCGCATGTAGTTCATCAAGAACAGGAGCACGTAAACTTTTGGGTATTACCACTCTGGTTCCTTTCAATATGCAGTTATCCTGGAGTGTTAATTCATTATCACCAAAACCATATTGTCGTAATGAGTGACCTGTCTGTAGCGCTTGTAGTAATGTATTTAAGTCATTGTCTTTTCTCGTTTCACTGGCTACAACTCCTGGTCGGATTTCTAAGACGTTGATCTGTTGCAATTGATACGCACAATGTTGGTCTATTGATGTTTCCTTTACTAATTCAACTGGGAATCTTGATAGGTAGTCAGCGTTTGAATGTTTCGCCGAAGCTCTATATTCCACATCGTAGTCAAATCCCGATAAAAAATGTGCGTAATGAAATAATCTCATTGTGCTTAGTGCAGGTAATGTCTGGTGTGGATGAAAAATCGAGGTAAGCGGCTTATGATCAGTCACCAATACGAATTTCCTGCCGTAACAGTAGTGAAAAAACTTTTTAATGCCCCAGTAGATTGCCGTAGCTTCTTTGTCGATTTGACTATATTTCTTTTCGCTAGTTGATAGTGACCTTGAGGCGAATGCGATTGGCCTTTCTGAGCCATCTGGTAGTTTGTGAGACAGAACAGCTCCTAAACCTGTCGGTGAGGCGTCAGTAGCTAGGATCAGCGGTTTATCTGGGTCAAAATGAATTAAAACTCTGTCGCTCAAAATCGCCTTCTTTATGTTGTTAAAGCTTTCTTCACATTCTGAAGTCCAGTGTAACGCTCCAGTATTATATTCACCAACGCCAAGCCATGCCACGCCATTGTGTACACGGTACAGCCAAGCCAAGCCATGCCACGCCATCGTGTACACGGTACAGCCATGCCAAGCCAAGCCAAGCCATCGCCATTTGGAGCCAAAGTTGTCAAAGCGAGCAAATGACAGTGAATGGCGGGAAACCATACATTTTTGACTAAGATTGAGCTGTGAAAGTGAAAACCTTTGTCGAAGATTTTATAACTTATTACTACTTTCTTAATTACTTTTATTACTCTAAAATAAATAACCATAGTGAATATACAAGAAGAAAGTATTATTTCACTCCCGTTTCACCAGTGAAAATCTTTCTCTTTCTTTAGTAATTCATTTAAAGAGCTCGTTAAAGAGGCAAGGTTCGGAATAAACTTGTTGTAGTAGTTGGCCATACCCAGAAATGTTCGTAGTTCGTTTATGTTTCTTGGTCTTACTGTATTCGTGATGGCCTTGACTTTGTCTTTGTTCTTAGGTAAACCCTCGTTATCTATAGTGTGTCCTAGGTAGTTAATACTACGTTTAAAAAAAATACATTTTTCTCTGTTTACGCGGAGGTTAATATCTTTTAGTTTTTGCAAGACTTGTCTTAGACGTGTTAAAAGTTGATCTTCTGATGCTCCTTGAATTATAATGTCATCAAAAAAGCATTTAATTCCGTCTAGTCCTTGAAGTAACTTATCCATAAACTTCTGCCAAAGGCTTGGTGCCACTTTGACTCCAAACATCAAGCGATTCAAAATCAAAATCAAAATCAAAGCATTTATTTCAAGTAGGCCAATAACAGGCACTTTTGAATTGTCGAAACAAAGATGAAAATTAAATGTAGCTACAGTCCCAGTCACAAGACATAAAAACTGTGAAAGTACTGTAGTTGCCCATTCCCTAACGTAGATCTCTATGGAGAAGAACGGGCAAGAAACTCCATGGACACTCTTTTAAATCAAATTATTGTTACAAAATCTTGGTAACATCATTCATGTTGAGATGGTAGATTATGTGAGAACAATGTAGCAAGATGTGCACGTTAAAAGTGTCCATAGTAAAAACAAAATAATTCTTTCAAATAAGCCATGGCAACTAAGAGATGACCAGTCACAACTGACAGCACCCGTTCACGAACATGACGCATGGATCAGCACCATTCAGCTCAACCACTTTGAAGGGAGCTAAATGGTGTGTCCTCGTGGTGGCGATCGGCGGCGGCGACCTCTCGCGTCCGGCCCTGGTTCAATCCATGGTCCGGAGCGAGACGGAATGGGAAGCCGTCGCCTCCTTCTGCGAAGCAGTCATGCTAGCGAAGGAGGTGGCGGAACGAGAGAGGGAGAGATCCTCTCTTCCCGGCCGCCGCGGGAGACGCAACGGGCGTCGGGGGCCACGTGGTGGCTACCGGCCACCGTAGATGCGGGCCTGTGGACGGCTGGCTATGGGCTAGCTAGCCGTCCGGCCGTCTAACGACGACGACAGGCCGTGTCGACGGCGCGTTCGTGTTCCACGCGCGCCTCAAAGAGATGTCAGCAAAACGAGAGGGGCCCGCAAGGGCCGAAGCCTGCCGGGGTTGCGGGCCTGTTCGAAAGAGATACCGCGGCCCCGGAACATAAAGGGCGAGGAAGGAACATGGATGGGTTTTAGTCAGTAAGAGTCTGACACTCCCTCCCGCTCCGCCCAGAGTGGGAGAAGTCATTTGATGATTTCCCATCCTAAAAAAAAAAAAAAAAAAAAAAAAAAAAAAAAGGGAGCTAAATGGTCCGACACACGCGCCACCATCAGCGAGACATTTGAGTGAGCATGACATACTCTCAACCGCCAGGGCACATTCAAGTCAAAAACTAAAGTAGGTTTCCAGTGAATGATAGCTTTCTAGTACATAGTACTCACACAATATGGGCTATGCGATTATATAATACTAACAATGAATCTATACAATGCAAAGATAGTTGTACAATCTTCGGCAGCTCCAACAATACCGTTTAATGCTATCAAGTTTTGCGCCCCTGTCCTTGTGGAGCAGGACCAGCATTGAGCCAAGCATTTTTATCAGCGATATAATCGCTCAAGTTGTAATATGCTTGCTTACATAGTGTGCGTTTAATACATGTTTTAAATTTCGTCTCATTCAGTTCAAGAATACTTTGTGGAATTTTATTATAGCATCTCAAACAGTACCCCATGAAAGATGAGTCTACTTTAGCGAGTCTAAAGCCTGGCTGAACTAGTTGGTCCCTATTTCTAGTACTGTAATTGTGTCTGTCGCCTCTTTTACCGAAAAGATGCAGATTTTTTCTGACGTACATTATGTTTTCGTAGATGTATTGGCAATGAACCGTCATGATGCCAATATCCTTAAATAGTTCCCTTAGAGAATCGCGCCTACGAAGATTGTATATGGCTCTGATGGCTCTTTTCTGCAGAATAAATATAGACTCAATATCAGCAGCCCGTCCCCATGGCAAAATACCGTAAGACATTATACTATGGAAGTAACTAAAATAGACCAGTCTAGCGGTATCCACATCAGTGAATTGACGGATTTTTCTAATGGCATATGCTGCTGAACTTAAGCGCCCCGCAAGAGATGTTAAATGAGAACCCCATTGTAGCCTTGAACCAAGCGTAAGCCCTAGGAAAACCGTTTTATCTACGAATTCAAGTTTCTCTTTATTCAATATTATCTCACAATCACTACTTTTAACATTCGGTAATGAAAATCTTATGCATTTAGTTTTTTTTTCATTTAATACCAAATTGTTTGCTGTGAACCAATTTTGGACCTGAAGTAGGGCATCATTCACGTCATCTAGATTTTTGGCTCGTCTATTTATCTTAAAAATTAGAGAAGTGTCATCAGCAAACAACACCATATTTTGCGATTGGTGTTTCAACAAATAGATTGACTTTGTAAGTACCTTTGTGTGTACTTAATGTTTGTAAAAGGGCGCTTTCTTCATCCATGACCATATTAAGATAGGCTTGGGTAATGTCTAAGGTACAGAAGTATTTGCCTCCGTTCATTTCCGCAAATATATCCTCAATTATAGGAATTGGGTATTGTTCATCTCTTATGACTTTGTTAAGGGTGACCTTGTAGTCTGCACAAAGTCGAATGCTCCCGTTTGGTTTCACAATCGGTACTATTGGTGTGCCCCAGTCTGATTGGTCTACTTTGGTAATCACCCCTTCTGTACACAGTCGTTCAATTTCTTTATCTACTTTTTCCTTTAAAGCGTACGGTATACGTCGTGGTTTTATAAATATTGGTTGTATATTTTCTTTGAGATTTATATGAGCCTCGTAGTTGGGTATTTTTCCTAGGTCTGATCTAAAAACAGTTGATGAAAATTCTTCTAATAATTTATCAAGTTTGTCGGATTGTTCTAAAGTTCGTACAACTCTTAAATCTGCAATTTTCATATTAATTTCTTTAATCCAGCTTCTACCAAAAATGGGGTCAACGTTTTGATTGATTATGTAAAGCTTCCCGTTGAACGTTTGGTCTTTATACGTCCCTTTGATGTATGTTACTCCTGCAGGCTTGATAATTTCACCAGTGTAGGTTCTCAATTTCGTATCAGTTTTGAAAATTTTATTTGGTATTTGTAGGCTTTTGTATTGTTTGAGTGACATTGTTGACAAGGCCGCTCCCGTGTCAAATTCCATGCGTACTTGTTTGTTCTCAATCTTTACTGTGATCATATATTTGTCCGTTCTTTCACTCTTGATTAAATTGATATCTCCAATACTGTCGCAACTCGTGTTACTTATAGTGTCATCTAGTTGATTGGTTTTTAGGTTCCGTTGTAAACAAACTCGTGCCAGGTGTCCAATTTTCTTGCATTTCAGGCAGGTAGACTTGATGGCGCCGCAATCATTAGATCGGTGGTCGTCTTTACCGCATCGGAAACATTTTCCTTTTAAATCTCTTATAGTTAACGGAGATGATGATGAAGAAGTTAACTTTATGTTCTGTCGTGTGGATGATGGTCGTGATTCGTTATCTCTACTTGTCGATTTTGTAATCTTGTTTACCGTGTCCAAATTTTTGTGCATGTCTGCGGATATTTTCATGTTTTCTGATTTTCCCATTTCGATGAATGTAGCAATTTGAACCAGTTTAGTAAAAGGTGGTGTATCTCTTTCTTGAAGAATTTTTGTTCGTATTTCACTGTCTTTTAATCCACGAATAAATTGCAGGACTAAGAAACTTTCCGAGGTAGACTTTTGACAGTTTTGGCACTTGAATTCGCAGTTCAAGGAATTTTTCTTTAATTTTGAGGCGTATGTTGCTACTGTTTCATCTTCACGTTGTGTGTGCGTAATAAATCTGTGTTGTAACGCCCATATACTAGGTTTAGGATCTATGTAGTCGTCTAGAATCTGTGCTAGTTTTATAAAGTTCATATGAATTGGATCCTCCGGAAAGCATAAATCATGTAACTTCTCATGTAATTCGGGTGATAATGCAGCAAGAAAAGTGTACACTTTTATTTTAGGATCTTCGATTTTATTGAGCAAGAAAAATACCGTTAGACGTTTAGTAAAGTTTGCAAAGGTTTCTTTTTCTTGAAAAGGCTGGAAATTCATTTTTGGCCCTCGTTCTTGTTGTGTATTGGTACTCATGTGTGATGCCGATGTTTGCAGCGGTGTGATTCGTCGATTTTCTCTATTTTGTAATATGAGAAGTTTCGTCTTTATGATGACACATTTTTCTTCAAAATCGTACCTGGTCTCTATCTCTTGGTCTAGTAGTTCGTCTGGTGTTTCTAATTCTATTTCATGTTGTATTTCCTGTAATTTCTGTAACGTTTCTTGAAGCGATTGTAGTCTCGACTCTGTTTCTTCGTGTGGTAAAGTTTCTTTGGTGTTTACGTAGTTTTCAAGCTTTGTGATTAAACCTCGCAATGACGCGCGGGTTTTCTTTATTTTTCTAATATCATTATTCGACATCCTCGTCGCCAATTATTAAATACACATTTTCATTATGTACAAAGATATAATTCGCTAAATTAGACAGTCAAAGAACAACGTCATAAGTCGTCAACATGACAGGTGAGGATACTAGGTGGCCAGTATATAACAATCACCCTTTACCGCACCACAAGTGATGCTGAGGTTACTAATTCTACACCTCATCGTAAGAGAGGAGGATAGCTCTGGTGACTTTGAGGCTCGGAGTATCTGGCACCTAAAGTAAATATTCCAAAATCAGGATAAAAGAGGATGTCAAACAACAGCCCATGACGACATCACCCAGCGACAGAACCCTGAAGACCTACTTTAATCAAAATCGCTACAAAATTGTGCTCACAGGCGGAGACGTGCTGCTACTCAGGTCCAAAAGAGCTAAAGACCTACTCCTGATGGAGCAAACACCGAGACCGGCACAGGTGTCGGAGTCTTCTTCGACGACCTTAACTTTATAAATCTATAATATACAAACCCCTGGAAATGCTCAACCTTGGCCTACTAAGCTAAGTTTACTTACATATATATGTCACCGTAAAATTGTCAAACACGTTATATTACAATATAACGTGTTTTTTCTCGCGATATTGTAATGTCTCGAATTATTGTCAACTGAACATACGGAAGTATCTCTGCCCCCATAATCGGGACTCGACCCTCCCGTTAGGTAAGTTAGGTTCCTTTAAACCCTGCACCCGGAAATAGGGCTCCGTCGACTACGCTTTTTAGGGGGAATATAAAATGTTTTAAGGTTATGTTATATTAATCGGTATTTCTCAGGAATGGTGCATTATCTTTTCATGAGAGTTGTGCCACTGGACAAGGGGGGCCCCTCCTTCCCTTCACACCGCGTAAGTTGACTACCATCGCATGTATTTCACGAAAAATAATGCGTTTTGTTGTAAACAGTATGTTCATTTGACAATAATTCGAGACTTTACAATATCGCTAGAGATATTACAATATAACGTATTTGACAATTTTACGGTGACATATACATTACATAACTTACATAATGCCAAAAAATAATCATAATTATAACCAAAATACAAAACTGCGCCATCTACTTTTACATTTCGGAACTTCTACGCGTCTATGGCGCGTAGCAACAGGCAGCGTAGCCAGCGTGCTAACTGTAGCTCGTAGCTCGCCCGCCCGTAGCGCACGTACAATGCCGTAGCAACTGTTTACGGTCATAGGCACAAGATGGCGATAATGTAGAATAGTCATCCCCAATTTCGCAAACATTTCTTCATAACTTGGCCGAATTTTGGATCGCATTATGATTATTTAATATCATTGATTATTGAAGAATTTCTTTATTACTTTTGGATATTGTTAATGGAAGAACTGCCAGTTTGATAATGAAACCTACCGCCCCTTACTTCAATCACTGCTTTGCAGGCAAATTGTTATCTTTTGCTTGAATGAAAAAAAAACCTATGAAAATTAATACTGTCTAATTTTATTATTTAGGTGGATCTACTGAAATTAGATGCTAGGTAGCTTTCTGCTTTCTATTTCCAGTTTTACGCGAGAATACTGTAGGATGACGGTCCGTTTGGATTAGGTAATTTTCCCGCTTTTCTAGACAGACAGCTGATCTTAGTATTTTCTTATCATTAACCTAATATATTCTGTAACTGTTGGGTGTATAATCTGCCATGACGTGCCATAAAAATCTCAGTCAAATGCATACTTTTGCAATGAAGGTTGAATAAGTATCTAGTTACGTACGGCTCTTCAAAGAGGTTCAAGGATTTTTTGGTTCGATATATAGTGAATAATTAATTGATAGGGACAAGTTTATGTACGTACTAGCCGCCTAGAATACTTCGCAAATGTAACGAGTAAGAGTAGATAGTAACTATAGTAAGTGATTTTTGTAGGCAGAGTTTAGAAGTCGGCGGTAGGGTTAGTAAGCACTTAGATAAAAAGGAAGGAAAGGAAAAATAAAATAATCGTTGATATTAAACGTTTAATTTATATTTGTAACATTATATTATCTGTAAATATAGAGTTCTTATTATAATAATATGTAGTTACGAGATAAACAAACTCGATCTAATATAACTTAGGTGTATACATACAATACAACTACATATTAAAGTACATACGATATTTTCAAATTCCAACTTAATTGATGAACTATAGTGCAATAACATCATACTTAATAACATATATTTATAGGCACAAAAGTGGATTTATAATAATTACATTATAACATTCGATTTAACAAAAAATGTGAGGTATTTAATTGTAATGGCAGGCTGACACCTGTAGGCATTAGTAGAAGCCCTGGAGCCCTGGTCCTACACCTGATGATAACCACAAAACACAAGAGTGCATATTAAGGTACACCTACTGGAATGTCCTAACATAGATAATGCTTTAATTACAACAAACAAAGGCACAAAATAGTGAAACCTACCAAAGTGTAGCTTCTACACACACCCATACGTGATTTAAATTAATTTTAATTACACATTTGCGTTTGCAAAATTAAGGTAGATACATTCGTAGATATCTATGGCATTTTCAAACTAGACTAAAGTAACAAATCAGTCTTCTAATCAATTACCAAATAATAAGTAATGTATTTTGATTAACTTAGGGATAATTTATAAAGTTATATGTTTACTCTTAGGACTTTAATATACATGTTTACTTAAGAAAATCAAGTTTTGAAAGATGTGATAGTTACACGAACAGTAATTACTGAGAAGTAAAAATGTGCAGATTTGTACATTTAGATTTTTTTTTCTAATAATTAGAACAAGAGCTATACAACGAGCGAGACACACGGTATAGTACTCCCATAGATCGAAAGTAAACTAGACATTTTACGTATAACAGCGCATTGCGACGATTTTTTTCTGTTACCACAAACCTAATAATAACATTGAGCATTCTTAACTAAGTGTTGATGAAATCTTCTAACTCTAATATGAACCACCGTGCTCGGTGCTTGTGCAAAACATTTTATATTGAGGATATGGTGAGCACAACTAGATATTTAACAACGAACATTTATGGCAATCGACGAACAAATTAATAAATTAATCTAACCCGTAACGTAAGGAAACAATAAGAATAGATCGGTATGTATGTAGATACGTCGCTATCCGCGGTGACATGTGCGTCGCACGCAAATTTCTTCATCATGCATGGTGTCAATAAAGTAAGGTTTCTTATTAACTGTTCACGTGGAGGTATGGCATGGTGCGACGCGGTGGACTAGAGTAGCTGTAGCGAGCGTGAGGTAGTAGCGGCATTTCAGTCTATAAACATCACAGTCGCGGACAACAAATTGCACAATAACTTGTCTGGGCTAACCCGCCCGAGGCGCGGCGGCGCGTGGCCGGCACTGCCTGCTTGCCCTTCGGCCCTACGAAGTTACCAGTCCAACTAAGACAACATTACATGCTAGTTAAAGCTAACTTATTCTTCTATTCATTAACAAAGACGTAAATGTTATAAACAAATAAAAAACGAAAGAAGAAATAAACAAAAATAAAATCACAATAAGGCGTCGTCCAGCATCAAACGGAAATTTGATTTCGTTTTCAAGCTTCGACGACACTTTGAAATAAATAGAGAAGAAGAGGTAGAAGAAAAGTGGCCGCGGGGCCCATTGCAATCGCCCGGCCGGAGCGCCCGGTCATCGGCGGCGTGCGCACGCGGCACGGCCTACCAATTAGCCTACCAATAAGTGCCTTACTCCTAACTTTGTACGCCTAAGTCAGTCTTTTCGAATGTACATTCCACGATGTCTTATCGTTCAATCTCTTTCGCTACCACAATCTAACGCAAAGTTACGCGGCGGAACAATAACTCCAGGCGGCTGGTCTAAGTCACGTCGACGAGGTACTGACAAGTCTTCGACGTGGTCGTCGTCCTGAACGGGTGAGCGCGGTGAGTGCGGCGGCGACCGCGGCGGCGTGCGGGGAGCCAGCGCCGCGTGTGCGGCCGCGGCCAGCGCCATCGCGTGCAGCGCCTCTCGCCCACCGTCTCTTGTCGCTCCCTCTAATGCTTGCTGGAGGAATGATGGATCGATAAGTGGCGTTGATGGATTTCCATCTTCACCTCCACCGCCTGTTCCACTTAAACCGTATGGGAATGCAGCTCCATTCGATTCTCTTTTGACCCCCCGACTCATTGGGCGGCTGGTCGTTATTCCGAGTTTCTTCACTTTATCGTACAACGTACGTGAAGGAACGCCGTATTTACGCGATGCTTGTAGTGCGCTCATTCCATTACGCACACATTCGATAGCTGATAAAATATCGGATCTCGTGTATTGTTTATATCGCTTCCATTCGGGTTTCTGTTGTGGTGGGACGTACGGTGCTAATCCGGCTCTCACGTCTTGTTGGAAATTGGTTGGTGGAGGAGATGGATGGAAGGTGCGTTGGCTTTCATCGTCGAAGGATCTTTCGGTGTACGGAGAGTGAGCATCTTCTGACCTGTCTGATCTGTTGTAGTGAGGTGAAGAAGCTCTTGAGGAAAGTCTGCGCGGGCGGTAGTCAAAAGGACGATGCGGGCTTGCAGCGCGTTCTGATTCATGTGCTGATCCGTTGGAGTGGAGGCGAGGTGGTGCGTGCTGGTTAACTGGGTGGCATACTAGGGACATAGGTTGCGAAGAGTCCACAGGAGAGGTTTGGGCTAGAACGTTCCTTAGAATAGGAGTGTCGCGAGTGGCCAACATGCTGGACAGCTTCTTACGTTTGAGAGGATTCATATCGGAGGAGTCGTAGGCGGCGGAGAGGACGGGCGCGGCGGGTGGTGGCGGCCAGCGCGAAGGGGGCGCGGGGGCAGGAGGGGACACGCTGGAGGGCGCGGCGGGCACCACGCGCGGGGGCGACGCCGCCGGCGCGCGCTCCGTGCTGCCTGGCCGCCGCCGCAACTCGGTCATATCGAACAGACCCTTTACCTCCAGCTGCTCAGCCACCTTCATGATGTGTGGGATGTGTGCCTGCGTCACGTTCACCTCGCCCGTGTACATGTACTCGAGGAGGGCACGCATCTCGAAGTCCTTCACACCAGGGAAGAGGATGCTGCAATGGTCCATTGGGACATCAGCTAATATTGACTGAAAGTACGGGGAGTTAGCAGCTAGGACGACTCGGTGCGCCTTGAAAGTGACCTGGTCGTCGACCACTAGCGTGCAGTCGACATAGGTCTCCACCTTGATCAAGGCTTCTAGAATCTCCACTAAGTTGGTTTTGTGGTGATTCCATTTCAAACAAAATGTTTGAGGTCCCTCGACGCTCCCCATTTTTCTGAATTGTGATTCTGTAAGAGAAAGAAAAATCTATGTAGCTACCATATTATTGAACAACATCATTGTAAATGGTCAATCGCATGTTGATAATAACGGTTGAACTGCGAAAACCGCTCTTACTGATACGAAATAAAGCCGTTACTGCGACGAAATTGTTACTTGATGAGCGGTTAATAGTAATTGAATTGTAAAGTAGCTCTTAATAGCATATTAAATATTTATAATAATGTAAAAAAAAAACTTTTTTTTTTCTAACAGTTATGAAAAAAAAGTGTCAATGAAAAGTAATGTCAACAAAAGAAATCGAATGGGTGGAATCGGAGAATGTATTCCAATAGTTTTTATTTTCATTTGTTTATTTTTTGTGTTTATATTTATTGCACTTTAAATGGACTGTTATACCTCGATATACTTCCACACTTTTAAAATTACAGAACCGCATAGCTAAAATAAAAATAAGAACTTCTAAATCTCTTTAACCTGCATACAATGTTCCTAGACTAAAGTTATTGAAATCGCAATCAAAGTATAATTAATTAACAAATACATCATTAAACTTTGCCTAAATATTGTGTACAAACAACTTATAAATAATGCGAAACATAATAATACCTGGCATAACATTGTAGTTGGTGGAGGCGGGATACATCGTGGAGAAATTTTCCGAGTCACGCACTAGTCTGTCAAAAGTGATAATCCTTGCGTACACAAAGTTCGTGCGTAGTGAGCACGATGCGCATCGCTCTGCGACCAGCACTGACTGACGACGTATGCCGCGGCCTAGCGCGACTGCCCGACTGCACCGCCCTTCCCCATTTACATATTACACTCTATAGCCCTTCCATACTGCCAAATTGACTTTTTACCTTTTATTCGGCAGGTATAATCGAAGTTAGGGGACCGATGAAAGCAGTAACGCCGGATTCCCTCCTGTTGTGTTCTCTATAAATTTTACACCGCACCGGCTTTCTTATTTTCATCTTTATAGCCACAGAACTATGCATAAAATGCGACAGCAAAATTATGGCACTTACTTAATTTATACAAACCTTGAATACTAAACAGGTCCTGCGTTATCAGCCGGCTACGAAAGCGTAGCACCGCTACGAAAGTAAAATTAAAAACAATAAGTGAAACTTACCTCAAAGAAAATTAATCCAGCGTCTACACGTGATCAGGATAGTTGTTGAAAATGTTTATATCAGGAAAACTCATGTGAGAATGTCCGCACTTGCACTTAACAAAGTTCGTAGCACGTTCGGGGTTGTTTCGCGCGAGTAGTGTCGGCTACGCCCTGTGTGGGGGCGGCGTGCTCTCGCGAGCGTCTGGCAGTGACTGTGTTGGTGGAAGGCGGCCGGTCGCGGCTGCCTGTGTGCCTGTCCGCCTCCTCCCCGCGCCTCTTGTGTGCGCTTTTTACGCACGCAGCGCAGCGTGCCGGAGTGCAGTGCAATTGCGTGCGGAGGGCGCGGGACGCGGGGCCGGCTCGCCGACGAATTGCAGCGCGCTGAGGAGGGCTCGCGAGCGTGTGTGCGTGAGTGCGCGCGCGCATGGACACAGCACCTCTCGTAGTGTGCACCGCGAACGCTGCTGCTCGGCGTCAACATGATAAAATAAAGCCGAAATCAGCTTATAAAAAATTAATGCCGCGCCTCACTGCGCCTTTGTATGTTAACGTTGAACTTCGCGTCTTGCCTTCGGAATAAGGAACTCTATCAGTGGTGGTATAAACATGCATTATAAAGTTCTAATTAACGCAATTCGATATTCCTTTTATGGGCATTTAAACATAGGTACTTTCAGGTAAAAGATTGATTTCTTGGCCACCGACGATTACACAATATTTATACATAGATACATCACATAATAGGTACTCTAGCAGACCCAGTTCCTTGACCTAGTGAAAAGCATAGCTTCCTAGAAAACCATTTGCTCCATATTTTTAAATGTTTCCAATTATTTTACACAATACAATCATGCAGTTGAGTGAAGACTGGATGTGAATCAAGAAGAAGTATGAATAAGTCACTTAAGTTTTTTACGAAGACTTTAAAACCTACAGAACAAAACATAGTCTGTCTCTAGTCATGATAATCGCTGAAAACCCTATAACAACGAATGAATTCCGGCGCGCAATGCTTCACATTTCGATACAAACATGACCGTCCTAAAAATTCCCCAAAAGTGAGTGAACAACGCTACCAAACGAGGTCATTGACACATTGCTCGCGTAGGGAACGCCAAAATAGCGCGAAATGCACTCAAAAATAGACCAAGCTGTGTGTGCAATATTTTTTGTGAAGCGATGCTTGTCGTCTTCCGCCAAACTTTGGGGGACGCGTCTTCGTGAATACGTCATCCCTATTATTTTGTGGTGCTTTTGAACCTAATATTAGAAAGTTTTCTTTGTAGTCTATGTTTCAGTTGCGTTAGTATGAAGGAGGTAGTTTTTTTCCTTGACTCATTTGAGACTGCTAAGGCCTGCGTTTCTGCATGAAAAACTGTATACAAGTTACTTACTAGATTTCTACATAGGAACCTACTTTGTTTTAAACAAAAACAAAACTATATTTTCTCTATAGGGCATCATTTAAATGTACTCACACTTGCTGAAAATGATAGGATAGCTTGAATGATGTGAGCACAATAAGATCACAAGTACGAAAACTCAATAATCTATAGCTATAATCTATAACAAGTTATAATAAATGATATTGTCCACATTTATGAAAGCTAAATTCACCGCACATTAACAGAATAAAACGTCAATCTTCATGATCGGGGTTAAACATCCCACAATCAAGATGATACGGGATGCGAGAACATCCCCGACAATACAATGAGAACATATTAGGGACTTTGGGATAATTAATGGCATTAGATGTCATATTTGATGACAAAGCGGAGGGAACGAATGGGCTCGCAGTTTCTTTTTCCCTTTTTAGGAATATATAGGAACAAGTCTTGCTTTAAGGCGACTACAAGAGCTATACGCGAGTTTTATAACTAAGTAATGCCTGATGATTCACTGCAATAAACAAAACCAGAAAAAAATATGATATTCTTCAGAATATATGCTAGTATCATAGTGTTTTGAAAACATAATACAATAAATATTCCGCGGTAAAATAAAACATCTACTTATCTCTAAAAAATATTTTAACTAGTAAAACTCATACTAAAATACATGCGATCATTCAGATTTTTTGGCAAATAATTCTCATTATCATCATCATTTCAACCGAAAGACGTCCAACTGCCCGGGGTTGCGGGCCTGTTCGAAAGAGATACCGCGGCCCCGGAACATAAAGGGCGAAGAAGGAACATATGATGGGTTTTAGTCAGTAAGAGTCTGACACTCCCTCCCGCTCCGCCCAGAGTGGGAGAAGTCATTTGATGATTTCCCATCCCAAAAAAAAAAAGACACGTCCAACTGCTGGACATAGGCCTCCCCAAGTGTCACCACATTGACCGGTCCCGTGCAACTCGCATCCAACGGATTCCCGCAACCTTCACCAGATCATCGGTCCACCTAGTGGGAGGTCTTCCAACGCATCGTCTTACGCTTCGCGGTCTCCACTCCAGAACTTTTCGGCCCCATCGGCCATCCATTCTGCGAGCAATGTACCCTGCCCACTGCCACTTAAGTTTGGCAATTCTTTGGGCTACGTCGGTGACCTTGGTTCTCTTGCGGATATCTTTATTTCTGATTCGATCAAGCAAGGAAACTCCGAGCATAGCCCTCCATTGCCCTTTGGGTGACTTTAAGCCTTTTGATAACGTCCATTGTGAGCGACCACGTTTCGGTCCCGTATGTAATCACCGGCAACACACACTGGTCATAGACTTTCGTCTTGCTTGAGACACTGCGGTAAGTTGGACGAGAAGATACCGCGCAGCGCGGGCTGGACAGCGATTCGACGATTGACCTCTTTCTCGAAGTTAGACTTACCTAACTGGACCGTTTGTCCCAGGTACCTACACATAATCGTCTACAACTTCGAGTGTATAATCTCTGATCTGGATAGGAATGGGCGTGAAAAATAATTCTACAAGTAACATATTAGCATCATAGTGTTTTATGTTTTTAGTCCAATCCATTATTTTTTTGTAAATCGATCGAAACCACTGATTTTGTACTATTCGGCCCGCAGTGACTGACGTAACAACCACTTTGTAGTGCAACCTGATTAGAACTTAATGCTAACATTATTTCAGACGAAGTTTGAACCACCACAAATAGAGTTGCTAATTAAGCTCATGGCACACAACATGACATGGTTGGTCAATACTAGGTCCTGTTTAAATGATGGACTCGAGAGGTTTTTAAACTTGGCTCCATTATTTTTCCGAGTTAAGACTACAAAAAGTTTATAGGTTTATGTTTTTCTAAAACTTATGTGAAAACAATGGACAAGAAAACAAAAAATCGACAAATTATAAAATAAGTTCAGATGAGTACAAGATTTTATGGTTGTTTTCATTAGATAAGTTTTGTTGATTTAATCTGCTCTAACAGTGTCCCTAAAACAATTTCACCAACAAAATATTCAACCATTCTTGACTTCTTCTGGTCTATGATTTTCTCACGAATTAATGCAAAACACAAATTCCTTGTAATAAACAATGGCAGTGAATGTCAGAGCAATTCTCTCGTATCAATGGCGGAGTGTTGAGTGCACTTGAAGCCTTGAGTGAACCATTTGCATATCGATACTGGCCTCGACTTCAAGCGCCGATTATTATTAATTCGATTACGTACGAATGTGGGAATGTTTGGTGTTAAGTCGAGAAATATTAGGAGTTACACGAAGATCTTGGTAGTTCGATAAAGAAGTACTACAGACGTTTCGACTTTTTTCAGTGGATGCTGCAGCCACAGACTGAGTTTTTAGTAAAATTGTATGTATGTAATTGAGCCTCATTTGTTTCCTGAAAGTCAGTATTTATTTCTGCTAACGACACCAGAAATGTAGAAAAACCGAGAAGACACACACAAATCATCCTACGACATGCATGGTTTCTTGAGACTTACACCAAAGCCTATATGTAAGTCAAGTACTATGACTCTTTTGTCTGGATAAAATATCAGGTCTATATAGATATTTCTCTGTGTAATGTTGCGATAGCCATTAGCTAATTCAAATATCTTAAAAAAAAACACACACAAATGGATAAACAAATGGTTTAATGGACTGACAGACAAACAAACAGATTACAAACATGTCGGGACTGCAAAAAAAGGGAAACTCAAAGGTCCGTAAATAAAGCCCAAAAAATATTATCATTCGTGCACAAAATTAGCAATAGTTTATTTATTGTTATCATATTTTAGCTGACAAAGGTTTGCACTCCAATTATTTGGACAAAAAAAAAACATGTTGTAACGTCAAGCGGTCAACCACACGACCGTTAAAATTTCACGATAATTTGGCTATTGCTCCGGAAACACGAATGCAAATGTGCCATTGTCAATACTTAACAGTTATGACCTTTGATTCTGACGGCGACGTCAGTAATTAGTTTAGCGATTCGCGGAAGATACCTCATTCCCGTCGACGAGGCTATTAAACTTTACAAAAGGTCCACATTAGCGATTCACACCAATAAGCCGATGAACTTACATATATTTAGCGACAATTGATATACAATGCATTTAGTGAGGGATAAAAGTGCATTATGCTAATACCAGCATAAACAGAAACGCATCGCGACCTATCCCACGAACGCACGCGCAACAAAAACTGCGAGACAGGGGATAGAAAAAAGCTAATAAAAAAGCAATAATGCGATCCCGCATGTTGGCTCGTTCAGATACGAAATTGACGAGACTGATGAAACGTAAGGGATAATATTGATGTACGATAACTGAAACGTCACATGAGAGTTCCAATTAAAACTATATTCCTAATATCATGAAATGATAAGTCAGCAAATTAAATTTATTTCAACATTTGAAAACTATCGGTAATTTCCAGTGTCATTTGCGATTTTGCGATACGCACAATCGCAGTTGACAAAAAATCACGTAACGGCGAGAGTTAATGATATAAATACTTCATAGAATGATTACAATAAACATATACCTACACTGTTACAGTAAATGCGTTAAGTTTGCATAATGAGAGAAGGGTTGCCAGTATAAAGAGATAATTGTAATTTTACGCGTCCTCGTCATTTGTCACCAGCATCCTGCCACGCGCCCTGGCCCTGAATTTATTATTTTATTATTATCTGGGGTGCTTCTACCCTTATCTACAATTAACTATTAAGAGACATTAAATAATAGACTGTATAGAATCCTTGATTTTGCACACTTCGTTATTTTTTGTGGCTATTATTATCTTGTTAAGTGAAGTTCGTTTAATGTAGAATGAGTAATGTGACTTCTTATATTTCTGAATAAATTATTAGTCTTAACTATTTTAGCAAGAACATGGTAATTTTGTTCTTTATTTTTATATTGTTGCACTTATGTCTAAATACTACTATAATATATATATATAATATATATTTTATTACGTTACAATTTTATCAAAACGTTGTAAGTTTTGGCGTCATTTCTCAAGCCAAACCCTGAAGACATGCGGTATAAAGCACAGTAAATAAGCCGCATAGAGCTTCACCGCTGTTCACAATGATATCAAGGGACATGATGGCATACCTAATATATTCAGTTTGGGTCCGTGATCGTCGTCCACGCCCGGCGACCCCGGATGCGGTTCATTGTAGCGAAACTCCCCGGACCCGAGGTGAAACAATACACTCTTTCCTTCTATTGTCTATTGCCCGCCCGCACAAGCATTCCTATTCATATTTTTATGTTTAATTGTATACATGTACTACATTAATGCGAAATTATATCCAAAATTAATGTTAATTTTCTCAGAAAGAAATACTTAACATGGTTTTTGTTTCGAAATTCTGAAAATACCACCCTTACTTCGGTATTTATATTTTAAATTAGAAAATATATAATCATATTAAGCACCCCAAAATATAATAAACATAATTCAACTAATAGTAACGAAAATGTCATTTTTTCATTTATAAATAACATCGGTTCGCTCAAAAACGGGTCAAGTGGATGTTGAAAAAAAGTATTAAATTAAAAAAATGGGCGGTTCTGCTAAGTATCGTTGTCAAAATATCGGCGAGCACCTGCCTTGAGCAGACAGAGCGGCGCGTAACGAACTTATGAATCTATTATATTCATTTAATAATAAGTACTATTTAAACAAATTGGTTTTTGCCCTTTTTTGGGACAAAATTAAAATAAATTTCTTAACTTTGAAACATTTTACAATGGTTGTTGATGCGGCTTAGACCTTTAATTAGACGCCCAACTGAAAGCTTCACCTATCTCGCATTTTACGACACTTAAGCTTCATTTATCCGGCACCGCGTGATAAGCATCTTATAAAGTATATCCAGAGATAATTCGCTTCTCTCGCGGCCATGTTGCCTTCGACCGCGGCTCGATAAAATAAAACAACCGCGAGCCGACGCTTTTGGACTTTTTTTATACAGGATCATTTTTCTTGCCGACTCGGCCAAGGGATTATCTATGATATATGCTAATAAAAAATGATCCTTCGGTACATGGAGATAAGGTCGCACAGTTTCTGGAGGCTGTGGAGTGGACGTCCTTGGGCGGACTCGATCTGCTAGGCGAGAGATCGTCCCATCGCGCTGCGCTGGTCGTTGCACCGAAACTATACTTTTAAAATGCATTGGAAAGTAGAAAACTTATTCGTGTGATATTTTCGAGAAACTTCTGCCCAATTACCAGTTTGTGCGGGGCGTAGCGTTTGTAAGTATGTACTGAGGTAATTAATGTATGACGGAATAGTTAAGAAGCGAATAATACTTCCAGCAGCACTTAACGAAGTATGCATGCTAAAGTGATTATTTGTGAGGAGATGCCGCTTGCTTTTAACTCACCAATTTTTTCTCATTAACGTCAAAGAACCGAGGCTATATAATATACTTACATAAATATGCAAGGGACTGTTTTGTAACTGCAGAGCAGTTTGTTTTAGTTCGCGCCCATCGCTAATGAGTCAAAATGTGTTGCCCTCGAATTTACGACTTGACGATGTCGCTAAATGTTGAAAAAGCCGCCTCATGTCGTAACAACGAACCAAACTGCCATCACATGGGTTGTTATCTACTGTTTTAGAAAACAACTTTCGCAATTCACTTTGTTAAAATACTTTGAAAACGCAGAAAATGTTACGTTGACCGTTAACTGCCAAAACTGCAGGTAAATGGGGATGTTACATCATCAAGTTATTGATAAACATCTAAAATTACGTGCAGTTGGTACATATGGAGCCTACATAGACAGATAGGACAGTTATTATGCTTTTCTAGTAAAGTCATAAAGTACCCATTAGTATGTCAATTTTCTAAGGGAAAACCTGAAATAATACAGTCGATAATAGCATTCAATAATTAGGGTAGGTAGGGTAAAATATGCGCAGGTCTTGATACTTATTATCCGTAAGTTGAAGACCTTTCGAAAGCTTAAAAGACAAAAGAAAACAATTTCCATATAGAAAAATATTAACTTGCAACTACACAGCATTTTGAGCCCATTGAAACCCATAATTCCTAGTTCTGCCATTGCACGCAAAATATTAACACAAACAAAGGGGGTGAAGTAAAATAAACAAACGACAGTTACCGATAGGGTTGTGAATTGTGAATGATAATGACAAAGGTAGTGTGTTTTAGCAAAATCAATAGCATGTAGCTTCCGTTATTTCCGTCGTGTATAATAACTGCATGGACGTGGCCGGTGCGAATAGATGGTCGATGCGATATGTGGTTGGGGCTAATTACGGGTATCATTTGCAATAAACTCGTCCACCCTGTATACCGGACACGTGAACGTAGTTGCCGCGGTACGCGAATAGAACTAGCATTGTGTGGATAAATAATTACTGGGTTTCATGTAGAAATTGTATCGGGTTTTTCTTTCTGATGAATAAGGGTATTGACGGTTGGTTTTTCTGTTGATGTTGTCTATAGAAACTTTGGAGGAGCTCATTGCTAAATAATAACAGACGCTCGGGTCGATCTTTAGGGTTAAGCCATGCTGGCCTAGGTTGCACAGACCAACCTACAATACAATACAAAACAACCTTACATACCGAGTTTCCTCCGTGCCTCGGAAAGCACGTAATTTGTTTATCGTTACAGGCTTACAGGTAGTCAGTAGCCCAAAAAGTCTAACAACCAGTCTTACCAAGTGGTATCGTGCTCCCCAGTACTAACTGGGTTGTCAAAAATCAAAATCAAAATCAAAGCATTTATTTCAAGTAGGCCAGTTACAGGCACTTTTGAATTGTCGAAACAAAAATGAACATTTAAAGTAGCTACAGTCCCAGTCACAAGACATAAAAACTGTGAAAGTACTGTAGTTGCCCATTCCCTAACGTAGATCTCTATGGAGAAGAACGGGCAAGAAACTTCATGGACACTCTTTTAAATCAAAATATTGTTACAAAATCTTGGTAACATCATTCATGTTGAGATGGTATATTATGTGAGAACAATGTAGCAAGATGTGCACGTTAAAAGTGTCCATAGCAAAACAAAAATAAAATACAACTCAAAAGCAAAATAACTAATTCAAATAAACCATGGCCACTAAGAGATGACCAGTCACAACTGACAGCGCCCGTTCACGAACATGACGCATGGATCAGCACCATTCAGCTCAACCATTTTGAAGGGAACTAAATGGTCCGACACACGCGCCACCATCAGCGAGACATTTGAGAGAGCATGACATACTCTCAACCGCCAGGGCACATTCTAGTCAAGAACTGCCGTAGGCTTTCAGTGAATGATAGCTTTCTAGTACATAGTACTCACACAATATGGGCTATGCGATTATATAATACTAACATTGAATCTATACAATGCAAAGATAGTTGTACAATCTTCAGCAGCTCCAACAATACCATTGAATGCTATCAATTTTTGCGCCCCTGTCCTTGTGGAGCAGGACCAGCATTGAGCCAAGCATTTTTATCAGCTGATATAATCGCTCAACTTGTAATATGCTTGCTTACATGGTGTGCGTTTAATGCATGTTTTAAATTTCGTTTCATTCAGTTCAAGAATACTTTGTGGAATTTTATTATAGCATCTCAAACAGTACCCCATGAAAGATAAGTCTACTTTAGCGAGTCTAAAGCCTGGCTGAACTAGTTGGTCCCTATTTCTAGTACTGTAATTGTGTCTGTCGCCTCTTTTACCGAAAAGATGCAGATGTTGTGGAGGTCAGATAGGCAGTTGCTCCATACAAAATACTGGTATTCAGCTGTATCCGGTGAGACTGGAAGCCGACCCCTGTATAGTTGGCAAAAGGAAGGCTATATAAGTATATTGAAGCCTTTTCCCAACTATACATGAGGCAGATGATGATGATGTTGTCCATAGCAACTTTACTATCTAAAGGTGCAGACGGTAGCACCTCAAGCAAATCGGTCGCTTTAAATATTTTAAACATTATCGCTGAAGGATTAGGTTCAAACTTGATTGATATCTGTTTCGGGTAGCTTGATGTGCTGGCTGGCATACATAACAGAATTTCGAGCGACATTTAGCGTTGTTTGAAATTGTCGAAACATCCTAGTTTAAAGTAATTTATCATAATACTATAAAAAACGGAGTCACCAAGCCTTTATCTTGGAAAATTATGTCCTTGAGCTCACCCTAAAACACTTGGAAAATTCAAATATTTTTATTCTCTATTAGGCTTAAAATAACAAACAAAACCTGTAATTTGTATCCGAATACCGATCAAGCGTCAATAACGTATGTCAATAGTAAACCCTACAATGTTTACGGGTTTTATACTCGCTTTATTCGCAACACCCCTCGCCGGTTGCCATGGGGTTGTGGTCAAAATTGTATTTTTATTATAATTGCTCCGTTTTATTGAGAGCCCGTAGAGGGTAAACATTGTAGGTACTATTCCAGTTTGGCTACGAAATTGTTGAAAATATATAATTAGTTAGGAATCATTTTCTTACAGAGGATATCCATTATGCCCAGATGTGCATTTCAATATATGGATCGACTGATTTTTTAAGTTGATTACGTATATTAATCCAGTACCTTGCATTTTATTATGAGCGACTTGTGAACTGGCTAATATGAAACCTAATTATTAATATTAAACCGTTGTCATTTGTTTAAGTCAAAACTTAATCAAACAAACGAGAAAGTATCGTTCGAAAAAAACAAACAAATTGTAATTTAGGTATCTCCATATAAAACGATTGCGCAGCAAAAATACAAAACACGAAAAACAAAAAATAAATATCATTTAGGCGTAAGATAAAACTGACAGTTTTACTATTCAAATAATAGCAAAAAAAGCGAATACGTCCGCCTGTCCATACTCAATTGGACCCGCATCAAACGGCTTAGTATAAACCCCTTTTCTCATTTTTATATCACGAAAGATTGCCCATGACTATTTTGTTGGCAAATATGACTTGATCCTATTGTCCGTAAGAAAACTATTCGTGTCGAATTTAAATGTGAATGCTACCAATATGAAATAACTGCTCAATACTCAACAAAAAAGTAATAGCGTTTAGTTTACTCTATTCGTGTAAATTGTGCGGTCCCTCGAGTGCGGGAGCTTTGTTTCTAACTCTATGAAAAAGATCCTTTGTATCTAAAGATTCCACTGCAAAGATTAATTAATTACTATAGTTTCTTGGCCAATGAGTACTAGTTCTTCATAGCCATAAGTCATGTTTCTTTGATAGCATTTAACTATTCACCGTAAACTTCCTATGTCATTTATTTAAACGTCATCATAGCTTTTTCGTACGTCGTTGTTGTACCAATTTCACCATCGATATTGCAATTTGTCATTTCGTTATCTTCTATTATCGCAATGCATTAGGTTCTGAGTACAGATAGCGTTATCTTTAACTAGAATTCGCCCAGCTTGTTGATTACAGAACAGAGAACGACGCACCATGTAATGCAGATTTCTATGCTTGAAACTTTTTTTTATTTATGACAATATTTTGAATTATTTATGTCTTTAAGGATCCAGAATGTTCGAATGAGGGTCGCACGGAAAAGTCTTGAAGTTGGAATTAGGAGATTTTCTTGGGACCAAAGTTAAGCCGTTACAGAGTGCCCTCGCCAAGAAAGAAAAATGAAAACGTGGTGTGCCTGTCTAGATCTTCGTATATAAATTGAATGCGATGTTAATCCACTGCAGCATAGTGCCATTATTGTACAAAATACCATATGTATCTAATACAGTGTATTTTGAGATATGCGTGTCGCCTGTGTACGTGCTTATTACTGTAATTGCACAGCTATTGGCATGAAATAGCGCCGGTATCTAATTCTGGAAAATCCATACATACCTACCAATTCATCAAGTATGGGAAAAGTGCGGCGAATTCATTAACAATTTTATTTTGATATAATATGTACGAAATCTATCATACTGATTTATTAACTTTACTTGCCTACTTAATGAAACGCATCACATAAAATTATATTGTACGGAAATATTTGTACCTAGTAGAAGTATTTCTTGATAGCTCTATTAATAATCTGGTCTATAATAATTAATTTATTGTATTAGAATAGCATGTTCAGTGTCCAATATCTATAATGCTATTAGTCAACGTGCAACTATGCCCCGTATCATCAGTTTCACATGTGCGTAACGCATCGATTTCACAATCATCCTCACGTATTGTGAATTCTATAAAAATTGGTAATTTGTTTGCGAAAGTGGCATTTTTATGCAACGCACATAATGTGGTATAGGAACGTGTGACGCGGCGAAGTGCGTATCGCGCAAAACGCAGGCGCACGCACGATTCCTACGCGCAGATACAGTGCGTACGCCCGATAACGCAAGCCAGCAGCGATAACACACTATCCGTGTTCACTGCATATAAATTTGCTCAAATACTCCGCTGGACTTTTACCCGCTTATCTTCGAAAATTTTATTTAAAATCACTCGTCGCCTACTAATTTAATACCACCAGCCAGTGTAATCAACTGAAGTAACTCAAATATTCCGTACAGACTGACTACCTATGTATTCATAGATACATACTAGTCTGTTATTCACACATGCGAATATCCACTCGTACAGACAAGTGGTTACATACTACACAAGGACACAGCTGTCTAGAGATTCGCACAGCGTATGAATCAAGGGGTATCCCCGACCTACAAAGAAATGCAAGCTCGCATTTATAATGCGCAGTCCACTTTTGTAGTGCAGTCACCGTAATGATGACATAACAATGACGAATGTCAGGCGCGTGCGATCGCAAAAAAAGTTTACTTTGTTGTAGGCGGGCATGAAATTACGTCAATTTCGCACAATTGTACCAGGAGATTATGAAGTTACAAGAGGTGTTTTTGTTGTTGCGAATAATGGTCAACCTTGAGCAGATTTCTTGCCATTTTGTACTACTTCGTATATCGTAGATATTTTTTTTCATCAGGATTCATTCATACCATTTGGAAAGTCACTTTGAATGCACAAAAGCTATCGATTAGTACAATTAATTAACGTTTATTAATTTAATCTTCGGTAAACAAACCGTAATTTTGATCGAATCTTAGTTTTCGTCGTCTTGTTGCTTATCATTGTGTAATATGATCTTTTAGTTGCACGGACAAACTAATGGACATTACTATCTCTTTGCCTTTACATGAAGAATGATAAAATATAACTGCCATACGCCATGGACATACACACGGTTTAATTTACTGGCGGCAAGTAGCATTTTAAAGCAAATCTCTGTGGAGATTCGCGTAATTTCACTAGGAGAACATATATTAACGAGACTATTGGCGGAAACAGGGCATCGTCACACATTTACATAAATCGTAATTTGATAACTATTTATATCTACAATAATTACGCACAAGGATTTCTAAATACATATCAAAATAAATGAAATCGATATCGTGTCAATCAATTCATAGAATTTTTTATTTCTTTAGATATTTTGAAAATGTTGCCAATTACATAAATATAAAAGCATTTTGTTTCTATTGTACAGAACGCTTTGTGGTAACAATTCTCATTCAATAACAGTCCGCGCAGAGACTACAATTTCTGACAAACATGGAATTCGAACTATGAAGTAGAGTAATTTTCATCATAAACCACAAAATGTATGAACAAATTTCTACCAGGGTACTAGGACGTAGCAGGAGATCGCTACGAGGAGGTGTCTTACAGAGATAAACATGTTATGTATACATAATGAATCCGACGCTTATTAGTAAGAATTATAGCCATCAGCCGTGACGAGTGATGACGATGACTCATTTTGGCAACTGGTTGGCGAGGAGGCGTTGCCAATTTGCTATCTCACACATACACGAATTCGCACACTAACAAGAGCCGTGATAACAAATTCTGTTACCCTAGTACTTAGTATGCCTACTGCTAATCGTAACGTTATTGGTTGATAAAATAAATATTTATATTATTTAATTTCATAGTATTGTCGGTAAAGTAACGTTTTGACGGAACTGAAATATTTGTGATAAAATCACAAGGTTTAAGGTTCAAGGTTTTGTATACTCAAAAGTGCTTTGAGAATCATTTTGAATGAAATGAAATAAGTTCAAAATACGTAAGTACTAACTTAAATATGTTTTTATCTATTCCGTTGCGATATTTTTAACCTAAACAGATTGTTAAACAACGTTGCCGAGGCTACTCAGATTTTGAGGCCAAGGTTTAACTGCTAATATGTAGATATTTTATGTAAGATAAATATATATCTGTATTTTGAAAGGTTGAAAAACTGGTACCATTCATTTTAATACTTAAGATAAAGTAAACTGTGCATAAAATTAATGGTAGTTTAGCATAATGACGATGTTTTTTTAGTTTGAATTATTGAGGTGGTAGTGAGCGTGTGTCACGTCCTCCCATGTATGTTTTTAGTTCATTAATTCGTAAATCAACCCCTTGAATGTGGTATATATTGATAGTTTGAGTGAAGGGACGGTCGTGGGTCGTGGGCCGTCCGCGGCGCTCCGCGGCCTCGTGACCAAAATACGCGCTTTGAATAATTGAGCATAGGACCACTACCACCTCGCCACCCTACTCCCTTAGTCCGCCGGACTTTTAGTTTTTATCGGTTCATTATAATACACCGCGAATTATTGATGATCGTACGTGTAGCTACGATGAGGAATCTTAAGCTAATTAAATTATTTAACGATGTCTTTGCTTACGTTTTTCGTTAATACAAATATAAGCAGACTTTGACGAGGTATTTTTCTAAGCAAGTTATTTATTAGGACATTATTTTCGAATGGGCTCTGAAATTAGCTAGTCGTCATAAGCGAAACTGACTTCGACTCCTGAAAACAAACCAATTTGCAGCTATTCACTTTCATAAACCTAGAACCGACTTTTCAAGAAGAGTTTTTCATTTCAGCGACAAAACCTTCAACCGATAAAAAAGCAGAACATTTCAATACATACCTACAAAACAGAAAGCAGTAAATTGACAACAGTCACCCACCAAATAATTGAGGATACATTTGTCTATCAGTAATTACATAGAAAGATTCGGCTGTCGTTGGTTCAGCCACTATTTGTCTTCCACACGCAAATGTGGCGGGGAATTAGTGTGAATAATTGATACGTGTCATTTGGCAACCACCTCCCTGACCCACCACCTCGTGTCACCAAACTTAACATACCCACGCTTCTCTAAGTACTTGTGAAGTTGTGCGTCGAACATTTCTTTAATAAGTTTTGTGCGAGAGAGGACTTTTTTCGGAAGTATAATTCCGTTGGCACCATGCAGCCTAGATAGATTCATAGGTGTTTAGGATCTGAATGGACGCTTAGGATGGATTTGCCTTTCCTAAAGATCTGATTTAGATTAAATAGCTTACTTCTCTACTTGACTGCTTAGTAACAATAATATTGTAAGTAATATTGAGTAGCAAAAAGACACATAACATACGCTTTATGACGTGGTCCTGGTCCCCTGCAGATGAGAGAAGTACTAAAGTGTCCAATTAAACTAAAATACGGTCAGTTTGGTATAGAAGCGAGGTCGATGGAGATGTGGTGTTGTCCACGCACTTTGGTGGTGGTGTGGTGGTGATGCCCCACATCGATATTTCGTGCATTATTGAACAGTCGCGTGTGGCCTCCCGAATTTCCAATGTTTGGCGATTGATGTGTAGATTGACTTTTGTCATTTGCCTCGGCCATGTCAAACAGTAAAATGTTTTTCTATGCCTTCTCCACAAATTGTTGGATCGAATCGTAATGGACAGTCGAGTGATTGAAGTGTATAAATATTTTTTGTTCCCCCTCTCCTCCCTCTATCTGATTGGCACGGCGATGGATGAAAGCTGTCCGTTGTTTTCTATATTCACGTGATCGATTAGTCGGTGTTTTGTGGGTGTTACGAATTTGTTCGCGATCGATGATAACGAAATAATGAGGGGTAGTAACAAACAATGCCTGAGCGATACCTGCACGTATGCCATGCGTGTGCTTTTTCCACAAAATAAGCACTTATACGCACACATTCTTTGAACTCGTGAAGGTTCATCTAACGTTGAATAGAATAGTACCTAAAGGATCTTTTGTTCATAGAACCTCAGGTGCATTGTCTATAGGGTTAACTGACTATTGTGTGGAGGTGTTGAGAACCGCTATGCAGAAAGCTCAGTGATAAGAGCTACGTAACGTTGTGCAAATGTAGTGGGTGGTCGGCGAAAAGTTTAGGATAGTCATAAAAGCGGCATCTTGCAAGCAATGATATAAAATTGCGGCACCTTTGTGAGCAAGCGCCAGTACGGATTCTTTCAAAAAGAAAGTTTTATTTCAACGAAACAGTTACGTGGTCCTTTGTGGAGCCGCTTTGTAAATTAGCAATCACAGAAAAGGATTTTTAAGAGAAATGTTTTTTTTTTTAACAGAGCTTTTGTATGAACTTGCATGCAGTTGTTGAAAAGTACCACTTAGGTATCGAATGGGTTTTGAGAAGCTGTTTGCAGTTCATATTTGTATGTGAGAATATACTTATATCGATCACTCACGGTATTTTTCAAAAGCACAAGAATCGTTTTACATACTGCTGATGTAAGATATCTTAATAGCACAACCATGCATGAATGCAGCATTGTCGTGAAGGCTTTTACTCATACACTTACCATAACACACTTAAAACATTTCAACTCCGGCTGCAGTACTTTCCATGATAAATATTACTCGCGTGAAACATTTGAGATATCTGGCGGGTATAACTTTACGAGCCTTCCATTAGATTCATGTAAAGGAGAAATGCTTTCACAAAATACCGTTACGGTCCTCGCTGCATCAAATAAAAGAGAAACCCTAACCCGCAACAATTAACCCTTTTGCGCACGTTTTCTGCGGAGAATAGCGCAAGCATAGCGCAATTTTATAGGTTTACAACTCAACTCAAATGTTGGCGAACTGTCCGCAAAGACGCCGACACAAAATGATAATAACTAAATAAAGGGGTACAATAAAAACAAACGGAAAGGGTTTACAACAATGCGGAAAAATTACGCAATGGCTAGCTTTATGACTGAGTACAAAAAACTTCGCAGGTACGAATTGGGGCTTTTGTTGGTCCAACTCTGGGTTGGCGTGGGGTTCAAAAAAGCGGCCCGAACTGCGAATACAAGTGCCATTCATCAGCACAATGATAGTGTATGCAAATAGATGCAAATGTTTTTACGATACTTCTTTTTATTATGACAATGACGGTATTGTGCGATCGGGTGGCGCTACCGAATTCGATTATGAATATTGTAAACACATTATTGATTCCGGAAAGTGGTTTCTTAGAGCCGTTTATTTGTAATTGTAGCATTTAAGACGTGTCATTTGCTGTAGTTTCTTTGCTATTCCTCTATTAATTGGGCTTCTCACCGTTATCAGGTCATGGGTCACCAAGGATTACTGTAATTGTTCCAATGATGCAGTCCCTTCTCATTTATTTGCAATACTTGCACAGTCTCGGTCTCAGTGTTGTGATTGGGACTGTAGCTACATTTAATTTTCATCTTTGTTTCGATCATTCAAAAGTGCCTGTAACTGGCCTACTTGAAATATGGTTTTATTTTGATTTTTGTTCTTCCAATGTCGTCCTTCATTTAATGACGATTTTTCTACTGAACCTATAATTCCTTTAATGTTATGTTTGCATGCCTAGCTAGGGAAAGTCACCGTCTTTATTTAAAACTCCTTTCACGAAAACATCGTCTAAAACCCATATCAAGAGCATGATGTTTGCCCCTTTTGAACTTGATCTTTTTATCAAGTGTGGCTTCGAGCCCAAAATTATATCAGCGCGTCGTTCGTCGCATTCCGCCTTCACACACCCACACATGCACACACCCTACTTATAATAACAGCAACTACGCACACTACTGCAGTGTAGTCGACATCATGTAAGTATGTCGAATTAGTTGTCCATCTAGGAAAAAGTTTGGCCGTATTTTCTAGATTGCATGAGGAAAACATTTTATGTGTGCCAAGTGATTTTATTGCATGGAGCTTGTATTGCGTGGCTGTTTTTTTATGATTATTTGGCAGGAAAATATGCTCATTTCTAATTATTAATTCATATGTAGCCCTAATAAAGCACTCTTATATTAATTTGCTCTGGAATCAAAACTCCTGGAATCTGGACTATAGCCAAAATTCTAATTAAACACAGAATTAAAGTTTGTTTTCTGTACCTGATCGATAATATGCATAACAATTAAATACTGTACTATATTAAATTCCAAAATAAGTTATACAACTAATCTAGAAGCCTACTATTGTAATTATGCTTTCTGATATAATGCAATTATTACTTACCGGCCAGTTTTATTCATAAACTTTAGATGAGAATCTATAAAAGCTTCAATAATTAATTTAACTAATACTAAACCGCCAATACCATTCACAGTCGTTCAAAGATGGTGTGAGACAGCATTTAATCTATCAACAAGAACAAACACATGCAAGAAACTGCTACAAGACGATGCAGGCATACACACAGACGTGCGCACACTGCGTAGACGCTCGTAGCACTTACTACGAGTGCGTAGCTCAGATTCTCTCACGGGCGCGATATTTCCCGCGAGTTTTTTCAAAGAGATCTCGATTCGGATGTGTGTTTTGAGTAGGTTGGTGTGTTGTAAGTGTGTTTTGTGCTCCTGGTAGGGTGTCGTGCATCTATACGCACACAAGGGGATTGGCTAGACACGAATATTGCTCGCTATGCTAATGCAGCGGAGATTGGGCAGGTCGATGGCCGCTCCCGGACGCCGGAGTCATTCGGCAGAACCCGTCGGCCACCCTCGCTCGCCCTCACAATCATTTAATCGTCTCCTTGATATCTCTACCTAGAAACTCTTGGGCGTTTTCTGTGGATTTGGCTTTAGATGATATATTTTGTCTTGTGGACATCAAATTATTTCAGTTTTTGCTTTATGTTTTCTTTTTAGTAGGACTCTAAGGCAGATCTGTAGTAGATCCATCGCAGTACATACAGAAAAGAAATACCGCTTTTCCTTTTCTTTTGTAAACCATTGGCGATGGAGTTTAAAAACTTACAGAAATTAATTGAAAAAGATATGATGTAACTTTAACGAAGTTTTTAAATACTCTACTCCTAATACGTAACGGGGTATTCACAAGAAATATAACACGATTAAATCAATCCAAAAATCAATTCCTATCAATTTGAGTGGTATTTTTGTGTTTTCGGTTTTCATATTGTCAGTCGATTCACCAGAAAATCCACTTTGTGATAATAATGACAAAGTTAAAATAGTGTCCGGGCGTCAGTGGCCAGTGACCTTGAATGGTGCGCGGGCGCAATAGATTAGTCAGGCACACATGACACACACACGCACACCTCACCCTATTGCCACACGAGTGTGTGTGTGCGCGAGTACTTGCATCGAGTTGGGGTGAGGCCTGCATGCTTTTGTAATCCAGATGATTTTGATAGCATGAGAACTTTGATGATAAAAAAGCAGATGTCTGCGTGCTTTGGTAAAGGGAGCCTACCCCAACACGTTGCGGAAAAGGCTAGGCCAGGGGTACGAGGATCTTATGGCGACATGGAGATAGCGACTGTCGCAACCCCGTGTCGGGCACGCCACGGCAGTTGCGATAAGTCCCCTCTTTGAGGAGTGGGTTGAGAGGCGCCACGGCGTCCTCACCTTCCGCCTGACGCAGCTAGGTCCTCACCGGACACGGATGTTTCGGGAGGTTCCTATCCTACATCGAATCGGGCGGGAGGAAACGCCCGGGTGTTTCACTGCGAGTATCGACCGGAGGACACGGTGGAGCGCACGGTGGAGGTCAGCCCCGTGCTGAGTAACGCCGTGTCCTCGTAGCGGCGATCGGCGGCGGCGACCCCTCGCGACTGGCCCTGGTTTAATCCATAGTCCGGAGCGAACGGAATGGGAAGCCGTCACCTCCTTCTGCGAAGCAGTCAAACTAGCGAAGGAGGTGGCGGAACACGAGAGGGAGACAGCCTCTCGCCCCAGCCGCCGCGGGAGAGGCACCGGGCGTCGAGGGCTACGTAGTGGCTAGCCACCGTACACGCGGGCCTGTGGACGGTGAGCTATGGGCTAGCTAGCCGTCCGTACGTCTTATGACGACAAGCCGTGTCGTTCCACGGGCGCTTCAAAGAGATGTCAGCATAAAGGGAGGGGCCCGCAAGGGCCGAAGCCTGCCGGGGCTGCGGGGCTGTTCGAAAGAGATACCGCGGCCCTGGAATGTAATGGGCGAGGTAGGAACATGGATGGTTTTAGTCAGTAAAAGGCTGACACTCCCTCCCGCTCCACCCAGAGTGGGACCCCGGTCATTTGATGATTTCCCATCCGAAAAAAAGGGGTAAGAGTATAGCCAATGTGAAATCCCCGTGTGAGTAATAGTGTTTTTTTACATGTGAAATAATTATAGTAACCCCACTTTTCCAATAAAAACAACCATTGAAACTTAAACCTTTAATAACATTTTTCTAAATAAATTATACAACAAGAATCAAAACTAAACAGTAATTTACCGCATATTATCTTCAGAAAAAAATGCTGGTTGCGTGGGCGTTTTGACAGGAGAAAAGACAGCCGACGACGCGCCGCATAATGGATGCATAATAATGGTGTGTGCCACATCTCGTGAAAGTGCATCGCCGGCTCGCTGCCCCGATGCAGTGGCTGCAGCCTTGAGCGGAGCCTTTCCCTCGTCCATCAAACGGCGGGCCTCGCCTCTTAACATAACACCGTACATTAGGCTATCGAACGACATTTATCGCGCAGCCGAGACTTCATTAGGCGGCTGACGATGACGCGACACAGAAACTACTTACAGAAACCATTTTAGCTCTGATTGGACTCAAAAGAGTTCTGCTTATCATGATAAATGCAAATTAATTCTTCAGGAGATAATCCAGTGTTTTCTTTGAAAATACAGCCGTAAACAGACAAAGCTTGGTATAAAACATGACTAGCTTTGATTCTGAAAGGGTTCGTTGTTTACAAAGTAACAAGTAACAGAACTCCCCTTGCGGTGGTGCGATAGGCGTGCCATGCATGGCTATAAGGCGAGTGCATCCTGGAGTGCACGGGGGCGGGGGCGTGGGCGCGGGGAGACACACAAGCAGTTATTTCGGTATGCACATTGCATGCGGCGCGGGCGACGCCGGCATAAGCGCAGCAGCGCACTTGCCACTCGAAATAGTCAGGTCAGGGACCGCGAGTATCGCCTCGATCCTGCCCCAAGGTCAAGTCTCTGCAGCACCGACACCTCCCAGCCCTCCCCCCCTCCTCCCCCTCCCCCCACGGCGCGTCTATGCACATTAATGTAAACGCCTCACGAGTCACGCCTGGCTATGTTCTGTACACCAAAATTCGGTTACCGGGTCCATTTTAACGCTTCATTGCATTAATAGACACGTAGCACTGATTTAAGTTTTAAATTAAAATATCTCCAGACAACTAGATCGGCAATTGCATGAGGCACGTTAGGTGTTGCAAACATAGAAGATAAACAAATAAATGCATTTATGAATTTGTTATCAGAACATTAATGTTGCTAAACGTGACCCGATGAAGTTTTAATCGATTCTTAATTGCGAAAAGACAATTAAACGTCGCGAGATAAAACCGCGAAGTGCGCAGTGGTGAGGTTGGGGTCACAATACTTGCGATAATGGTCATCATCGCTGTAATGGCATTTAAACTTTGATAACAAAATTGCAAAACTTTTCATAAATTTGGTCAAAAGATCTCCAAAACTATCCCTATGCTTTGTCATTCATCACAACTTAGCATAGTCCATACCAAACAGAACGTATTTTTAGATGATATAATATTTTTACAATCAAACGACTAGTAGTTTCTTAATATTTACCCAAATCAAAGCCATTAGTAATAATTAATTGATTGATTTCAAATGACTTAACTAATTAGTGACTATCAAATCCTTTTGCAAAATGAATGTCACGTGTTTGATCTTACTTTGAGTTTGTTGAATCAAATTAAAGTGTTTTCATTACAACAATGTTTTTATTCTCTTTCCTATCTGACCATGATTTTGGTGAAAACCAGAAAACGATGAAAGGACCTTGTAAAAACTGTAGTATCGTGTTATGATGTTATTTAGCAGTAAAACCAATCAGATAAGTATACTCCTATATCTCCATATTCCAAACTGAAAACCTAAGATCAAAAACTCAAGAAATCAATCAATCAGCTGCAGTAACTCGATTTTATATACCGGAATATCTAAAGAATACGTCGACGACATGCTGGTGCGGCTACATAAACAATAACAGGATTCACCCTCATGTCAGCGTCATTGTTATGGCTTCAGCTTCCCTCAGGTTTAGTCATCGACACCATAATGTAGGGGAACCCTCAGCCAAATGTCCTTAATTACGGTATAACACACCTGAAAGCTTATATTGGCTTCGCCATGGGTAGGGATTTGCAAGGGAAAGCTTGTCAGGATAGTCGAAACTGGACCTTAAAAAATCCATGATGCAATCATGGGTTTGACCGAAATGAGTGGAACATTTTTATAAACAAATGTCATATTGTAGGCTCGCTTGATTGCGATTTGTTAAAATCACACTAGAACATTAGCAACTCTATTACAGTCATCGCTTGCTTTGTTATAATGACAAATAACATTACCTCTATCAAACATGACATCATAATTCCCAAATCAATTAAATTTAAAACAACGCCATCAGAAACGCACCGTTTCCATTATCATATCAATTGTCCATCTTTGATCTAATCTTGGCAACTGCAAAGGAACATTTTTGTTTAAAAAAATGTCGATGTTTCTAGGCGCAAAGGAGAGATCAAGGCGTCCGTTCGCTGGCGAGGACATTGCACTTCGTACCTCCCCCCCCTCCGGGCCCTTTGGTCCTTCCCCCCACTGGCCCTGCCGAAACTCGCTAACCAGTGTTACCAGCCGGATTAGTGTGTTTAGTCACCGTTGCATTTGGGATGTTTGGTTTATGTACAAAAATGATCAGCCCTATTGCTGAGCATAAAATAAATACTAGTCGTTCTGCTTATGAGTCAGTTACAGCGATGATGATAGACTTAAATTTAATTGGCTACAAGATAGACAAGTATTTAATTCTAACTTGATGAAAAAAATGGTATTCGATTTGATGACTGGAAACTTCCAGCAAACTTTTTGACTTTGGAACTTTTCTTTCTACACTGGTGTAAATTTTCTTAATTTTATTAATCAAATCGTGAACATGTAAATCACTTGATTTTCTCACCGAACGTTATATGTTGGCAGAAAGCTGTGTTGAATCGAAAACTAGATGAGCTAAGTGGTCAGCTACGTACCCATTATTTGTAATAACGCCAAACATTGCGAATGGACAGTCAACTTTATGTACCTACATAATAGTTTTGACTTCCGAACAGTAAATTAATAACATAATTCTAAGCAATATTTACAGATACTGACCACACGATGCATTATCATTATTTTCAATCCATGTATATTTTCCTATAGTAACATCAACTGCATTCACAGATAACTATCTAAGTGGTCAGTTCTCAATCAGCCAAGTATCAATTGAATGGAGGATAGGGTTGCATCAACATCGTCGCATTGGCTGCAACAGGCGCAGACGCATCGCTTCCCGTTACTTGCTATGTAACGAGTATATAAATGGTTTGTACTTACTACTTGTACTGGTAGCAAAGAAACTTTCATTGAAGTATGTTTCGTGGGTTCCTGTGATATAGTCAGATATTACTTCGATTGAAAAATTGGTTTGAAAGTACCAAGTGGGTCACTTGTTTTATGATTCTTTACTATTAGTTCAACTTTATCATGTGATAGAGTTAAGTACTGAACTGTACTAGACAAGGACAGAACCAATGAAGAACTATTTATCGCTTCAAAATGCCCTAATAGAAACAAGTAGCCACATACAATGGTCAGACTTTTTCAACCACATAAGATTTCAATTTACACTTTTTCTGTTTTTATCCGTAAGAAAATGTATTTGGATTTGTGTTACTTGTTTCACCGTTATTCCTTTGTCGGTTCTCCTGTCCTTAAATAAATAAATGGTGTATTAAGTAAATAAAGCCCTCTTTTGCTGACGCTACGTCTGCAAGAGATGCAGCGACGACGGCGAGGGGTGCGGGGTACGGGCGGAGGTTCGGCCTGCCTCAACACGCCGCGCGTTCTACGATGCGCTTGCGCACCGCGTGACGTTGGCATTTCCTGGATCAAGAAGTATGTACTTGCATTTATATGACTTAGCATACATTCACTGGAGTTCTTGCATTCTTTTTTGTAGTACACATAGCCAGCTGTTTCATTAAACGAGGTAATTCATTTTCAATATCGGTGAATTTGAAGTCGAAACAAGTCAAAGTATTTTTAAGAGATCCCTAGAATGCACTTTTGTTATCATAACCATATCATCCAGTAATACTTTGTAATAAACATTGTAGTCATGAACCCCAAATTTTATAGCAGGACACGAATAACGATACTCAAACAGTAAATAAATAGGTACCTAATGTCCAAATAATGCTAAACATAGGCCAAACACAAAAAAGGCCAGATAAAAATAGAAAACTGAGATGTCCCACTTCGGTGGAAGTGGACCGTTCCCGAAACGAGCCAGAAGTTAAAATGTTTACCGGGCCTTGTCCAGCTGATTGAAATAACCTGCTTCATTCGTGTACTGTTTTAACTAGTTATTAAGACCATGGTGTTATAAGGTCCCTATTGAGCCAACCATTGGTCAGTCAGGCTATACTTTAACGGTTTTTAAAACAGCCGTATTATAGGTATGAACGAACAAAAGTGGGAATGTTCACCGCAGTCGATCTGGGAATGGCAGTAAAAAAGATATAAAATATATATTAGGTAGCTGTTTGTCATTCCCATCAGGTTGAAGTCAACTGCTTGGTAGCGGCAATCAAAGGCGACACACGCGGTTCACTGTTGTTGTAACGTCGATGAAAAATAGAGACGAATTTGTCCGAATCGAAAAGGAATCATCACCCTGCTTTTTATTGCTGAACAGGTTAAAAACACTACTGATAAGCCAGTCAATTTAAACACCAGAGGTCGCAAATAGAAACACTGTTGGTCCAGAGGTCGCATGGCCCTACTGCCGAGAATCATGTCCTAAAACCCATCCATGTTCCTTCCTCGCCCTTTATGTTCCGGGGCCGCGGTATTGGTTTGACTTTCGGGTCGGACAAAGTGTTATTGAGTATTTCCATTAGCAATTTCTTTGTAGGCTTGGTTGATGGCAATAGGCTCGTACCCTATTATTTATTTATTTATTTAATTTTAAAGAAAGCTTACAGACCATTAACAATAATAAATAAACATGTATAAGTAGTGACAATTGCTAATTACAAGCTTCCACATGTATAAAATTACATGGAACTTAAACATAATTGGCGAAGTGTGGGTGTATCGTTTTGGATGACCCTTTAGGGGTTGTCAAAGTCAAAGTCAAAGTCAAAACATTTATTGCGAACCAATCAATCATGATTGCAGACGTGATGCTATGTTTATGGTAAGATATAATAGGAGAACCAAAAACTTCGAAGACGTGACCTCTACCAATCCGCACTGAGCCCACGTGGTGGATTATAGCCCATTCCCTCTCAAAGAGAGGAGGTCTGTGTCTCAGCAGTGGCAACATTAATAGCCTGTTGACGATGTTGATGAAGATATAATAGTGTAAAACCTAGTTTTCAGAACAATGGTGTTGATTAAACCGCTGTTCTTTTTAGGTCTATGTTCACCAAAAAGATGACGGACGATTATCTAAAACACATTTTTGTATGGGAACATGTCATATTGACAGCTGTTTTTAGATAATCAGACTGTTATCTTCTCGGTGAACATGGACCTTAGTGTCTCTTTAACGATGATTCTAATTTAAATATTCTAAAGACCCAGACCCGACCATTACTGGTAGTGCAACAGAACAATTGCAAGCAGTGCAATAGGAAACTAACCAAATACAAAATATTGTAAATAACAAGTAATTGAATCAATTTGTGAATGTAAATAAACATTTACAATAGATTAATTAGCTGGTCAACATGCCTTTCTTTGTCTGCAAAATGAATTATCTTTTGATTGTTGAACCTGTATACTTGACTTCAATATTTATCTATTTGGCACATTCATTCTTCAATCCTATTGGTAAGTGGCTTTGCTTGGAGATATTAACAATGGAAAAGCCAGACGTATTCTGATTGTATATCTTCTATCTTCCGAGTTACGATCATAAGGAAAACCTTACAGAAATAGAACTTCTGTAACTTCTTCTTATTCTATATCTTGACAAAAACCACTCAACAAAATACCACAACCACTGCAATTCGAAATCACTTTTCTATACCAAATGTACCGTTACCGATGGTTACAGCGTCTTTTAAAGGCGCGACATATTAAAACCATTGTTGAGAAGGGTTAAAAAATAAGCTGCAATATAATATTAACCTTTAAATATTCTCTCTAGCTGGATAATTCGAAAGATTTAACACATCAAATACTAAACGAGGTCACAAAAGTATATTATTTACAATTATCATTAGTTAACAATTTATACATTTGATAATGACAGTTGGACCTACGACAACAATGTCCTATTTATTTATTTGTGGAGCAGTAACATTGATAGCACTATCACTCAATGCAAATTATCACTGTGCAAGCCAAATCGCTAATTGAAGTGTTTAGTTAGTTATTACTGATAAATGAAACAAATGTTACTATAAAACAATTTGTGTTTATATTGTGATGTAACTTTTTTCGTCATTTCGGACGCTGTACAGTGTACAACGTCTGAATGCAGTGACCGAAATGACGAAAAAAGTTTAGTATAAAAGTACAGTTGGCGTACCTAGTGATACGCCTATACAGACGTACCGTAAGGAACTGTAGTTTTATAATAAAGTAGGTGTTCACATAACAGCGGGTTTTTAATTTATTAGAAAAATACCAATAGATAGTAACTAGATTACGTAGAAGGATTTCAACGACTTGATCAAAATATTCTTGTAGCAAATATAGATTAAAATTGTACATTCCAAGGTATTTTTCTTGTATTATTTAGTAATAAAAAAAATAATAAATTACTAGTACTAATTAAGTATGCTTACTGTGCATTAAAACCTCTTCTACAAAATTCTACGGTCTTCAATAAAATATAAGCCACCGTTCCCTAACGGAAGGAGCTTTGTAAAATCAAAAATAAAAGAGTTCAATTATATTTAGCAATCTCCCCTGTAATTACAGAGCAAGTTTCCTTAATTACAGTCCCCCAATAAAAGGATAGGTGCTTCCTACTTCCCACGTACGGGGGTGGGCAGAGCGCATGCGCGACATGAGAACGATGCGGCTTATTATAAAATAAATAATGCACAGAATTTACCTGCGTAGAGTTAAGAATCTTACGAAGATCGGGGAAAAGAATAGGTATGCATTGATTGAAAACAATAATTTAGTAAGCTTATTGAAGAGTAATATGAAAAGCTAGAAGGCAAAATCTAGGCTCTCGTCGCTTTTACCCCCACGATCTTAAAACGTTACTTTGTCCAATCGTTTCTCCTGTTACGGTTGCCCAACTGTCAACCTATCGGAGCAACATAGACACGGAAACCTGTCTAAGTCAAAGTACAAACAAAACAACGTAAAACAGCATTGTTTCTAGTACTTACCTGCTAAAAGTAAAATCCCAACCATCGGTTATAGAAAAACCTAGCTGAAAATCCTCTTGAAGAACACTATAGTTGCATACACTCTTGAAGAGCACTGTAGTAGTTAAGGTCGTAATAGCGGTCATTGCCCTTTACCTAATATAAACTGGTTGTCAGACTTTTTGGGCCACTAGGACTATCTGTAACAACTATCAAACTTTTGGCTAAAGGGGCCGGCCCACAGTCTTGTCATAGATAAAAATCCAGTTGCAATAACGATGCTTGCGAGAAACGCAATATCTTTAGTACGAATCAAAACAAAAGAACCGAGTATCGTTTTTCATTAACTTAAGGTTGAAGATCACGATAGATGACGATTCAAGACTAGAAACGGCTTATTTTTGGATTTCAAAGTTCAGAACATGTAATTGGGTCAATGATCGCAATTGCGATTTAAACTGGCAGCAACTATAGTTACATTTCCTATAATAACAAATTATACAAAAATAGTGTTACTACAGTTATTTCGGCATGAATTTCAGGCAACTCTACAGATTTCAACTCTATATTCATACGTATGTGCGTAAGTTGATATAAAATAAGAAGACTCCACAGTTCCGGCTGCACGTTTAGCCCTGCGACAGACGGTCTTTTTCATCTGACGATTAATTGATCACGTGTTACATTACATAAAATTAATGTAAGTATTTATAGAGGCAACTTTGAAATTTTATAAATAGTTAATGTACTGAGGTGTTAAATATTTATGTTATATTGAGAAAGGTAAAGGTTTTAATATGTATATGGTTATTAATATTTTTACTACTTTTTAAGACTTTAAGGTAACTCAGGAGTTAGCATTAGCGCGCGGTTTGAACGGAAAGTAAATACCGTCGGTGATATTATTAAAACAATTTTTTTTCGCACATTTAATTATTTTCATGATTTTCAAGAATTTATTCATATTTATGTATGATACTGATTTTATGTTTTGCAAACAATTTTACTAAAATGCTAAGGATAATGTTTTAGGTAAGTAATTCAAAATCGATGCATTTTCTTAACGTTAACACAGTGCAATTCGTGCTAGGCCTGCAAGGGCCTCGGGTTACCGTGAACCAGTTTTACCACAATGCTGGGCAAATGCCTCTCCCTTCATACCAATAGACCTTTGACAACTGCAGGCCATCCTTCAGTTCTTTCGTTACAGGGGTAATCTGGACTGCAAGAAATTGGATTTGTTTGGAAAAACAAACGTTTTAAGCCTAACAACGAAATTACTGTGTTCTCAGTGTGTTTGACCTACTGAACCGTAGGTACCATATTTTTTCAAGAAAGTTTAGTTCCTACCTTATTGACTGACATTGACTGAATACGAAGAAAACGTTTTCTAGAACTGGAAAGACAATTTTGAAAATCACAATTTCTGTAGATATTCGTTTGCATAGTTATTAGATGGGTAGAATTAGGTAACACGGAAGGGTGAAAATGATGAGGAGTAATTATCTGACCACCTATATTACTGAAGTGTCTTTAATTGCTAACTTAAATACAGGTGGAAAGAAAATCATTAATTTGTCGTAATGTGTTTAACTATTAAGAACATCCTGTTGATTTATTTTCAAGTGGAAAACGAATATTGAAGTTAACTCGTAGAGTTTTGTAAATAAAGAAACATGATAATATTCGGGCTTCTTTGAAGGTTTGTAGTGTCAAACGAAAATACTGCTTACAATAAAACGCATTGTTTTTCGTGAAATGCATGCGATGGTAGTCAAGTCACGCGGTGTGGACCACTCTCAAAAAAAAAGATACTGTACTATTCCTGAGAAATATCGATTAATATAACCTTTTTAGGGGAATATAGTGTGGTTAACACTATATTCCCCTAAAAAGCGTAGTCGACGGAGCCCCGCTTCGCGATGCTCCTATTTCCGAGTGCAGGGTTTAAGGGAACCTAACTAGCCTAACGTGGGGGTGCCCCAAGTTCCGATTATGGGGGCAGAGATACTTCCGTATGTTCAGTTGACAATATTTCGAGAGTTTACAATATCGCTAGAGAGATTACCATCTAACGTGTTGGACAATTTTACGATGACATATACATTTTAATCCTATGCTTTGGGTCGGTAATACATTCTAAACGATTTAATCATTCTCTATTTTTGCAAAAACGTACTAAATAAATACAATAAAAATCACCTAGAATTAAAACTTCAGTTATTCGTTTATACAGGGCAATACACTTTACCTATGCTAATGAATTTTTACGATTTAATGTTCATTGTCGCCAAAACGGTCAATTCGTTACGAAAGTGGGTTTTCGTAAATGAAAAAGGAAAAATAATTCATGTTCCATGATCATGCGATGAAATATTTTAATGGACGAAATGCGAAAATAAATTGTAGTTAGGTATTTACTAGGAACCGTGCAAATGAACTAATAATAGGTAATAATAATTAGTTTATACTCTTTGTTGCGGCAATGCCGCTACATCGACTTATTGCTGACAATGTCACCGTTCTAACTAACAAAACGACTCTTGGAGAACTTTAAAAAGAAGTAATAACAAAATAAACAAATGCACATTAAAGTGGCCAAAACGATGTTAGAGAAGTGAGACGTCCAAAAACTAAAATTCGAAGACATACTTCAACTACCTTCCCGCACTGGGCCCTTGTGGTGAATTCCGGTCCTCCTATCTCATGTGCGAAGCATTGTGGACTATTTGTAGGATCATCCATTGGATGATTCTGCTATACTTGTACTAATGTCGTTCTAAAATTAAACTGGCTAAACTAAAAGGAATGATGATGAAGGAATAAAAACGTTTAAAAAAATAAACAAATGCACATCACAGTGGCCAATGACATTTGATAGCCGGACTGTCAGACCTAGTGTCACGTCGGTCAATGAACCTCATTGTTGTAGCTTGCGAAACTCTATTATCCAGTGAACGCTTATAAATTGCGAATTTCATTAATTAAAACGTTGTTACAATTCCACTTATTCAAATATCTTGTGATTTGAATAAGTGGCCTACCTTTATGCTGCGTGTTCCGCGCACACTTTCATAATAAACACTGCCTTGTTTATAAATAGATTAATTAATTTGCCAATTAACTTAGTAGACGGCATAAGTGGTACGTATATGCTAACCCTTAATGATACAATTAATACCAAGGTTACAATTTTATTGTAGGTAAATTCCTTTTAGAATCCTTGTTATGTACTAAAATACTGCTGAATCTAGTCTAGCTTTAAAAAAATATCCTAACTTGCTTCAATCTTAAGCCAATGCATTTTTATCATTTTTATTCAAATTACAATCGTCTTGATAAGCTTATCAAGACGATTGTAATATCCAAAAAGGAATAAGCAGGAGTTTACCTATCTATTTAGGTTAACATCCACAAAATTCCAGTTACTTCTATTTCGCAATTTAAAAGATTTTCATAGGTAATACTTATACCTACCTTTATTCCTGAAACCATTTTTTTTTTTTCATATTTTATAAAAGGAACGGTTTTTTCAGCCGGTCTTTTCAAAATGTGCACCTTTGTATGCACTTTTAAAACTCCACAGTTGTAAATAATAGCGTCTCCAGAAAGCAGAGGGATGGTCAAGTCGTTGGCGGGTCAGAGGTGACCAACGTTCGGCCGGACCCTGCACGGTGCACCCTTTCGCAATTGCATTCTCAGATGCCCAAGAGAAGGATTTACTGACCGTTTTTTTGTAATTTTAATAACAAAGAAATCTTTTCATTCAGTTTTTCCATTGATCGCTGTACTTTCATGTGAAATTATTGTTTGAATGTGTAAAAATTGGTGAAATGGTACTTGCAAGGAGTTCACTTAATGTGACCTAGCCAAGTTAAGTTAGTTAGCCAACTCACTTTGTAAGTTCAGACCAACCAAAAATTATGATAGTCAAAACGTTTGATGGTATCGTGGGTTATTAGCTGAACGATAGGGTAATTAGCAAAATGTGGCTGGATTTCCAGACAATTGACTTAAAATATAGAGGAAACTTTAAATAAATCTTCTAATGAAAACGTAAACCCTGTTAAGTTCAATGTCAGTGTTAGCGAGTAAGGTAGGTACCCCGCTGTGTAAAAGCAAGCAGTGGATCCCATGAGGTCACTGGTCAGCGGTCAGGGGTGACCAACGGCCGTCCAAGGGGTTGCGAATAAAACTATTTGACCGTGACCAAATACATCTTGTTAGGAGTTATTTTTTTGTGTGATTTTTTGCTTTTGTATTTTGGTAAGTTGAGATTTAAGATGTGATTTTTAAAATGAATAGCTTACTCAGAACAATTTGTAGAGAAGGTATACTAACGATCTGCAGATCCACAATCAAAAAAAAAAACAAAAAGCCAAAGTTGGAATTTCTATGGATGCATATAAAAGTGTAGTTTCCTTAGTAATAATTAGGTAGATGAGAAGGATTGATTCATCATAATAAAAAGCGAAAGTGTTGCTGACATTTAAATCAACGCATCCGCTGTGTCCGCACAATGGCATTGTTGACTTGCACAACATATTGGCCGACTAAACAAATCTCATATTGTTTATGTTACATTATTATGTAGAGCTATTAGTCATCTGTGCGAAGTTCAATGTCAGTGCACGGATTAAGTTCAAGTTCTCAGTCCCATGAGGTCAGCGGTCAGCGGTCAGAGGTGACCAACGGATCGCGAATGTCAGAGCTAGCAAACCCTTTTCACTATGCAATATTCACCCCACCTGTTCCCAGACACTATTGTAATAAACACAAAAGCATTTTTCAAAGTTTTGCAACACATTATCACTTCGCAAATATTTTCTGTGTTATCAGTGCTACGCTTTTTAGCAAAACAATGTGAATACTAATGGTGCTATGCGAGATAAAAACGTTTTTACATTTTTAGCGATCCCGGAATTTGTAACAAAGTAACAAAAGAGGACTCCGGTTACCTCATTGCTAAGAATTTCAACGTGCGAATAGGTAGAAAATTATGTATTTTTCAAAAATATCCCACAAAATTGGTAGGTGAATTTCTTTGTGGAAATAAATAATAATTGAACAACAAGGGAGGGATCGAAGCTCGTTGATTACAAGAGAACCGGGTTTGTCTGTCCGTTTATCACCTCTGACCCGCGATTGACCGGTCTGTCCCTAAGACGCTCCGCCAATCTTTAAGATTAGCAAGTTCACACTGACTGTGATGTGTTTATTATTATTAAAGTAAAAAAAAAGGTATTATTTTGAAACGGAATTTAGACGTGAACGCTCTGTTTATGTCATAAGTCGTTTTTATTTTCAGCACTGAAAAGTTTGCTATCTTTACATTCTTGTAATGAATCGGAAGGGAAAATTTTGTAGCAGACAAAATATTACATTAATCACGTACTTAAGTAGTTATTTTAGCACATGTTGTTTATAACAATTCGTGAAGGAAATAGACTTTAGCACTAAGGCCGTCTACCGATAAGAATATCTGAGTAGGTAAGTAAATATTTTTTGTTTGCAATGATATCAGAGATTTTTATTATTATACGATAATAAATTGATTGTTTTATCTCTGTTGATTAAGTTAGGAACTAAACACAGCTATATTCGCGATTTTTTCACGAACAGGTAAAGATTTCTGTAGGTGTTAATGTCCACTTTGTTCGAAAATGCCGTCTAATAAATCTGTGCAAAAGATTTTCTCTACTATGTTTTTTGCACAGCGCTATTTTTTTACACTACCTAGGTATTCGTTATCACAGGAATTAAATCTGGAATCATAATTTTAAAATATATATATTATTTTCGTTAAAAAATAAAATAAAATGAATACCTCAAGTATTCTTTGGTTTGGGGGGCGATCTAAATGCATTTTTACGTCTATTCACAAATAACAACGTTTCGTTAGCACACCACAATACCTTTTTCAATCTTTCAATAATAAACGTCACATCATATTTCACAGTTTTGCACGACATAGGTACATGCTCTGTGCAGTGGACAGTGGTCAGTCCGATTTACGGTTCTTTTATTTACTCTAAGCTTATTAAACCCCATCTATTGTGCGTATTTTGAGGGTAATTAATAGTTGTGTATTGTGCAAAATATTCTTTGTTCATCGTTATTCTTGCTTTGTGTTCGGCCCCTGCGCATTGTGCGCAGTTTTGTTTAGTCGATCATTAGCCCAGTGGGCAGTTTTGCACTGACCGGTCAAGGTTTTTTTCTCACAGATATAAGCTACCACGACCGTTATGTGTGTGATTAATTATTATGCCATTATTTGCATTTTTTTTACTTTGACGTTGACGGGCTCATTTTTACTCAAGTTGCATCATTAAGTTTGATTGAAACTATACCTACATAATTAATAGCGATATATGTACACCTAGTCTAGGTATTAGTTTTTAATTTATAGAAAATGCACAGGGTACGTGAATGAGAAGTGCTATTTTTGATATATACTTAATAAATAATTTATCTACAATGCATGACGAAGTGAAACATTTGATTTAATTTTCTGTGCTTGCAACAATCTAGCTTGCGCTAGTTGCGCTTGAACAAATAGACTGCATTGAAGCCGTGCATGCAACTGACCACTGCACATACTCATACGCTACGCACTCGGTCCGTGATGACCTCTGAACTAAACGTTCCTCACCCATCCGTTGAGCAATTGTGCAAAGACTGGTTCCAAATCTACACATAAAACGCGTGTGAATCGATTGATCGTAAAACGTTCGTATAATAAACTAATAGCATAATAGAATCGCACTCCAAAACCGGACGGACGCTGCGACATTAACATATTTTCGTTTGAAAACCTGTAAACTGTGATTCAAGATAAACCGCGCTCTTTGTAACGGTAAATAGACACAGACGCGAAAATAATAACAAACATCTCCTCAACATATAGTACATATGTTCGCCTGATACCACAACTACATACACAGTTGTATATAACACACAAACGTAGATAACGCAAAAACAATTCAAATATAGAGACACTTGTGTCTGTGTGGGTGTGTAGGTATTTGCGCAGGACGCAGGCGATTTGCCATGCTCGTGTATGTAGTGGTTCGCGAATCACATCAGACGAGAGGAAGGAGGATCGCCCTCCCGCGCCGCCAGCCAATAGGAGGACTTCCCGCCGCCACTGAGCTCCGTATCGACTTGTACCGATATCGCGAATATATTAGCACATGTACTAAACTTCCTTTTATATACCACACACACTATCTTGCACATTGTAAAAACTGTTTATGTACAGTTTAACGATATCCCATTGGTTGATTAAAGGCTCAATGAATACACAACGTTTATGTATGTATTAACCGAATTAAATACCTACGTTGTCAGTGACGCAACTGTGAATGAGACCTCTTCCGTATTATGCGGCCTTGGTACTGCGACGCGAACTCAAAGTTTTCTACATGGCTGATCGGAACAATAGTTTGCGTCAAAACGTCAAACATCTCTCAATTCCCGACCGGAAACACAAAAACAAAAGGCGAGGGGTGAATTCTATTAAGAATTGGGAGGATTACTTCTAATGAGATTCTAAAACGCAGTAGGGATTGGACTATGTTTAGCAAAGCAATGTGCAACCCTTCTCTGTGTAAAATATCTCAATTTAAACGTTTAAAAACACATGTTCGACCGAGCACTGATCCCTGGAGACGTGAACGGGATAACACATTGCTTGTTGTAGCAGTTAATTATGTGGGCTTAAAAATATTAAGCGCTTTTATACCTACATCAAACAAAATGTTTCATACCAATGGTATTAATGAATTAATCGCCTTACATTACTTTAAAACTAACACATATGTCAAATAAATCGAATTAAAACAATAAAATTGCCATTGCGAAAACTAAGTTTCTTTGAAAAACAATGTATTTTTATTATTCAGTAGCTTTGATTGTGGCTGGCAATTTCTTTAAGAAACATATCTCGTTAGTAAACCTAACCTAAAAATGTCATTACCAAAAATGGCATCATCAACAAATGTTGAAACAATTACGGCATACCAACAAGCCATACCGCAACCCCTTTATAATTTATGGCAAAAAACTTCAGGGGATGTCGCAGGATTAGCCCTCTATGTCGCGAAGCAAAAACTCATTGCACATGGGCGTAATTCAATTAGCTGTCAGTTTGTCAACTACACCGCTATTCTTTTTCAGAGGACGTTGCAAGTTACCCCTTCCCTCAGATAAGTTTTAAAAATAGTCTCAAGTATCTTAAAAGCTCTGTGATACTTTGCATGAGTGTCGATTTATGCTTTGGACGTTATGTATTGTTCATGGAATGAGTGACTGAAAATGTTATAGAATCAACTATAAGTAGTTCTTTTAGGTATTATATTGCCAATGAAGTTACCTGCTAAGTATTGAAGGTACCAAACTACCTAAAAACTAATGATTATGCATTTCTACCTTGTTTTAATATTTTCAGCTTTTCAATAATTTTCAAACAAAACTACAAAGTAGGCACGTAGAAGTAGAGTATAAGACAATAGGCTATGGTTTCCACCATCAATAAATTGCAAATCTATTTACTACCGTCAGTTAGAGTATTGGAAAATAATGGAATTATGAGTATTGGAATAACTTTTTTTTTTTTTTGTTTTTTACATCACTGAAAATTGTCTAAGTTAGAACGCAACGCAACACTCGGGGATGGGGGCTCGTGACGTCACAACGCACTATAAAAATGTATAGCACGGGGTGACGTATTGTGAATTTTACAAGCGTCGTATCTTCATTAATTTTGATCAACCTAACAAAAGAAAAAATTAAAAAATACGTGTTAAAATTAGTTTTTAAATCTAACTGATGGATTAATTAGATTTTTTCAGGACACAAGCCTATTTTAGTACTGCCAAGAGAAGCAATCTGGATTGCATTTTGAAACAAAAGTAATATGGTTCACAAGTTTCACAACCGCACAGAACAATCCCTTAGGGCCTACAAAATATAACCATTTTTTGTATTATTTTCTTTTCATACCCTGTAATTAAATATACCGAGAAATACACTTCATTAAGTTAGGTTACCTTTTTTTTAAAGTACAGTTTAATCACAACTTCTTATAACGATTTCACATCCTTGAAAACAAATCTCTGTTGATTTTTTGCCGATCGCGGATATTCCATTTAACCCTTTAATGCAGAGGAAGTGTAGGTAAGTAGGTCAGATAGTACATTGCACATGTTGTGAAAGCGGGGTAAAAAAATACCCCTTTATTGCGCTTTGTTTCCACACGTGAAAAAAACTTTGATTATTGCCTGCAATTTGTACCCTCGATGCCGTATAGTAGGGTTGTTTGATGTTGGCAGTTGAATGACTACGATTTTAATGTATGACAAAATTAGACAGAACCATTTAGGTGTCCACGTCTAGCAATACCTATACATAACTGTGGAATGCTGACAGAGTATCCACTATTGACTGCAACAAATACATTTTTCATTATAAGTATTATGATTTTTTTTCCGTGATTTTTATATCTAAGGACAAATGAATTTTTCTTGGTTTACCCTATGATGCATTCTTCGAGTTAAAAATCTAAAGATATTCTAAGCTACCAATACTAAATATCATCAGTATACCTAACAAACCAGCGTTCTATCAAATTTTTTGCTCTCTCTCGCATACGTTCAACCCTTCCCGCGATCTTGGCAGCCATTCTTTGCCTACCAAATCATTTTTTGTTCGCTCCTTTTTAAATGGCACATGCAGTGAGAGCCAGTTTTTTAGACATGTTAACCAATTTTAGTAAAACGCAATATCATCAGCCTACCTGGACTGTCTCGGTGCCCATTCTTTTAATAGATCATCCTTAATCGATTAAAGCTTGACAAAGGTGGACGTGCTCTTCAAGATCATACAGGGTTCTTACTGTTTTCTTATAGGATTTTTGAAAGAATTGAAGGCTTAAATAACGCAACTGTGTTGTTTTCTCGACTTTGTGTTTAAAATATTACCAGAATCGCGGTAACATGAGAAACCTTTCACTAAACACAAAGTTTAAAAAACCCTAAAACTCCACGAAACCTTAGCCTCCGTCAACATTTTTTTCTGACAGCTAACAGTAAACCCAAATCCACCGATATCTTCACCAAAACAAACGGTCTTGCAAAATGTCAGATTCGTTGGATTCCGAAATCGGGAGCAAAAAATGGCAGGTAAAAAGTCATATACCGGTATAATTGTCACAAATTAAAGCAAAAAATTTCGAACAAAAGGTATCAAAATTCTGCAAGGCACACGAGCAGGTAGGCGAACTTTTATAAAATAAGGTTTTTTTGTGAGGAAATTGTGCAAAAGCGTGGGATGGGTCGCGGAGTTAACTGTACTCGGCAAGACATCGCCGACTCGATCCGGAACATAAATCTTCTGTCTGATTATACAATGAAGAATGATACTCAGCTATATTTTGCGTTTTTTTGTAAAAATGCACATTTGTCTTCTCTTGTTGCGAGCCTTTTCTTAGGATATATGAACAGCAGGTCTAAAACACAACTAATGGACAAATTGAAGTCAGAGAAAAGTGTGCAAAACTTAGACAATATATTTTTTTCTAAAAGTTATAGTATTGATTCAATTTTATTCTAATGAAGTCTTTTGAAACACCCAAACAAAATATTAATTGGCAACACAATATTCATCGTCACGAATCCATGCCTTTAAAAACTTGCCAAGTTTACTTTTATCATAAAAGTAAACAATTCAGTCGCGACGAAAAGTGCCCCGCGATAGTTTTTTGTTAAAAAGAATTTTTTGCAAAAACTTTAACAAAAACCAAAATCTGCTCTCGCGAGGTTCGTAACGTGATAAGTTTATTTTGAAATGGAGATCTAAGTTTATCGGCTTAACTGATATTCGTGTTTTTAACAAAGTTAACTAAACCTAAACATGGTTCATGTTTAGGTATAAAATTACTTCAATCAAAATTACAGATATAGTCTTTCTGAATCAGACATTTACACGGTGTAAAAGATATTTGCAAGTAATTTTCAGTTCTCCTTTCAATAGAAATAGAAAAAGACTAATCATCAGTTAGAAAGATTAAACGACTTATTAAATTGCGTCAGCGTTCATAAATTTAAAATAGCTTTGAAAGCTTTTGCAAGCTCCATCCCAAGCAAAACACATAAAGTTATCAAGAATCGCAATGAACACCATGTGCAAGTAATATGTTCTTATTCAAACAACGTTCGTTAGCGGAGCCGCTGGAGAGGGTAAACGAGAACATTTGCGTGGAGTCGACGAACCCTCCTGAACAAAAACTCCCCCGAGTTTCAGTGCGCGGGCGCAACGCGGCCGTGTTCTCACGCCGCTACTGAACTCTGACACCGGTAAAAAGTTGCCAAACATTTAACGTTGTATACATTTAACGTACTCGTATATACTTTTGATTTAATCCTGAAACAAGGTCTGTGAAGCAAAATTCTAGCATTACTTTAAACCAGATTCCAGAGATATGTTTGGTTGAAACAAATATGAAAGTAATGCTTTAGTGACATAGTATGGCTACGTGATAGGGCCCTAAAACTGCATTAGTCGCATTTGGAGATGCAAAAAATATATCTCTACATTTTACTCCTTTAAATTGTGCCGTTGCTATTTTTCGAGTTATTTCCTTTTAAAAATGAGTATAATTTAGTATCAATACACAAGTAAACAAAGTTGCTCCGTTATCGTGTTCATATTTTACTAGTAGATAATTGTCAAACACAATCTTGATTTAAACCCGAATTAATTCTCTGAGGTTATACCTAGGATACAATGTGATAAAACCTATATTGTGCTTTTTAAAACAATCAATGTTCCATCACATTGTAATGGCGTATTCATATGTCGTGTACCTACTTTTCTAGTACCTAGAAGCAACATTGGCTATGTGACATTGATCACGGCCCTGTCGCGGCCAGAAATAAGATTTTTGTAAATACTTGCTATATTACTTTTAGATTTTGAAGCCGTTGATAAACCCGATACACAACGTATATACAGGGTGTCTCATTGAAATCGGTCAGTATGGGAAAGTCTGAAACTATAAGACATACGAAGATCTGTTCTGAGGAACCATGTCAACGATTTTAATAACAAGAAAAACTGCATTCATACATTTTTAAAAACACCAAGATTCACCTATCAAGATTCAGATATCACAGTTCAAGCACCTACTAAAATAAATTAAAGTATGTGGAAACAATGCATTTTATTCATTTTAGACATCATGTTTCATACAGACATTTGCTGCTTAAGACCTACACAATCGATATCTAAATAGAAATAGAGTAGGTTTTTTTTTTTCAAAATAACCGGGTTCGATTCCCGAACAGAGTACAGATGTTTTTTAAAATGTATGAATGCAGTTTTTCTTGTTATTAAAATCGATGACATGGTTCCTCAGAACAGATCTTCGTATGTCTTATAGTGTCAGACTTTCCCATACTGACCGATTTGAATGAGACACCCTGTATATTACAATTCGGGGGGCGAAAAGTCGCGTAACTGCGGCCTCCTGTATATAACTTTAGTGTCTTTGAGATGTCAACCGTAGCACACATTGGTGCTTGTACTTTCTTACCTACTACTTATAAAGAGGAAAAAGGTAATAGGTGTTAATGATGACTTAGATAATAATATAACTATCTGCTATGCAAATAGCTGTTTATCCATCGAATTACTAACTCATCTCCAGGCTCTAAAGAGTGGTTCTGCACTTTATACCCATCACCAATCTTCACAAGTGTAATGGACAACTATCCTAAATGACGGTTTAGTTTATAGCCACCGAGCACTGAGCAGATTGATCGATCTATGAGGTCAATTGTTGTTGACGCGATAAATTGTGAGTGGCTTTTAAACTGGAGGCTTCTCCTAACTAAGACGAAGAAAGCAAAATATTTGTCTATGTTAGTGGAGTGCGACAATTTAATTACAATCTTACTAATATTATAAATACTAACACAAAATATAATAATAAAAAAATATATAGATTGTAATTGCGAAAGTGAGGATGGATGTATGTTTGTTATTCTTTCACGCAAAAACTAAACGGATTTGGATGTAATTTAGCACAGTTAGAGTTTTAGTTTATAAACTTTTTTTTCGGATGGGAAATCACCAAATAACTTCTTCCACTTTGAGCGGAGCGGGAGGGCGAGTGTCACACTTTTACTGACTAAAAACCATCCATGTTCATTCCTCGCCCTTTACGTTTCGGGGCCACGGTATCTCTTTCAAACAGTCCCGCAGCCCAGATAGATTATAACTTGGACTAACAAGTAGATTACTTTTTATCCCAGTAGTATGATACCGTGGCGCAGTTACCGAACTTCACGCGAGTAATCCCGCGGACCTAAGCCAGTTATTTTATAATAGTTAGCATGTGGCATCACAGGAAGTAGTTTGACTGCGAATGCCATGTTTCCTGCGCCCTGCCGCGAACTCTCATTATTCTTTCAGCAAATATGTTGTGACTACCCTTTACTTGCCTAGGGCGGACGTCGCAAATGATCTCCCTTGCCCTCGTAATGATTGTATCATTATCGATCATTAAAGGGTAGACAGTCGCCACATGGCGGGTAGTTTTACGCCACAAGGTGAATTAAGAAATTTTACTGGTTTTATTTAATTTAATATTAATGATTAATAGTATAAGTACGATGTTAGGTAGAGGATTAAGTATGAAAGTCTATAAGAACAGGTTTTTTTTTGCTATTTGAATCTTACTGATGCTAGCTGCTCTAAACTTACTGAATAGCCTTCGTCTTTCCACTGCTGGGTAAAAACCTCTCTCTCCCATGACTTCTAGCTTCTTCGATCCAGTGCTAATGCGGACCAGCTCGTTCCGTCATCTTCTGCCTTCTAGGTGAAGTTGAATCTTATTTGAAAATAATAATTAGCACAATTTTTTGAGAGAGCAAACATTGTGCAAAAGAATTACAAAACAAAATCTAATTAATGTCAAACCTCTTCGATTCCGTTATAATGTTTTACATAAAATTTTTAAAATTTCAGATTAAGTACCTATATTGTTTAACAAATGTCATTCCGCATAAAAAAAAAACACCAAACGTTGTCTAATAGAATTGCGCGCAGTAATAAAAATTGTGCACCTTGCGAATACACGTACCCATTGTACGGTATCGCAATACCATTCATTCGTGCACAAACCATAACGGTATTAATCTATTGAACCATCTATAGCTGTCATCACTTCCCCGATCCAACAAAATTGTGGGAACAAATTATCGCAAACACTTCTGTCACGTGCAAAAAAGTGTTGCACAAAGTACTGTCGGCAAAAAAGCGAAACTCCCACGCTATGAAAAGGGTTGAACATGCACCTGACCTATATTAAATTGTGTAAAAAAACCGTGTTTTCTTTATCGCATTTTTTGCTCATTATTCACATTGAAGATATCAGAGAATGCATTTGATTTAGTATTGTCACCATGCTTTTGGAAATTTTGGAATGAGTTAATTTCTGATGTTTTTTTTTGAACGTATCCATTTAGCATAATATAAAGTTGATGCTACATTTTCAGAAAATGAATGCAACAGCGTGATTAATTGTTTTTCCCCTATTTCAAAATAACTACCTATTTTGCATATTAAACCTCTCTAAAAACACATCAGTGTTCTGTATTTCTTATTTATGTAACAGAATTAAAATAAACATGGGCACAGGTTGCATAGATAACAGATCAACATAAAGTGTATTTACATAACAAATAACAACAAACCGATTTGTCCGCCACTAGTTTACATTATGCTCACCCCACTTGCGCAGGAGTTGCGCACAATGCGCGCATTGTTGGCGCTCCGCAGGTAGATGCGAAAGGGTTATCCGCTTATGCAAAAAATACACTAAAACTATCCGATTAACGCCACTACAAAACACGACTTAGAAGCCTTAGATCCCTTGTGATGATTGTGTTAATAGTCTTAACTTTCCTTTATATCCTAAAAGCGTGCAATGGAAAATGAAATCTAAAATGTCTAAACTTTAAAGTTCAAACCCACGACGTAATCGTATCTAACCAATATTCAAATCCATAATCAACTTTCGCTAAAACAACAATGACGCAATTGCAGATATCCAAAAAAAACTATTATTTCGCTACCTTTTGACGCTCGATTATCATCGACTTTCACTCTAAAGCGAATAATAAATAAATTGCCGTATATGAAACGGTGTGCGTGTCTGTATTTTGGTTCACGCCTCAACAACATGGGGTTTCGTGAATTTGGCGGCCTTTAACGAACGGTGCTTCATTAAGAATTCATTGACAAGAACGCGTGAGCCGACGAGGGAGGGTGAAAAGGCCGACAGGCGATGTGTTGCAAAATGAATAAATACTGGCGAGAAATAGGGGCAGTTCGCTAAGGTAACGACCGGTGTTACTCAATAATGCAGCCAAATGTTCTGTTTCACACTGAAAACCCAGCGTTTCTCGTAAAAGCTATGAGTGTAACGGTCTTATTAGACTGGTCCTGAAAACACAACGCGAAACAAAGCATCGGTAATGAGAAATGCTGACACGATAATGCCATAGCAAACGGTTGCAATCGACAGTTCGCAGCCGCCCCTTTCTCGACAAGGCTTTATTAAACTATTATGTATGCTTTAAGCCTCGTTTTGTTGAACTCGATAACTTTATTTGTTTGTTTTATATTTTGAAATACGTCGTCTGTTATTTCGTATCTACATACGTATAATAAGTAAAAAACTGCATTAGACAGATATGTGTGCGCAAATGTATAAAAAACTCGGCGTTGAAGCACCATGTGCAGTCGCAGGTGCCCTCCGTTCCCACACAACCCTTTCAGCGACCGACCTCTCGGTTCGCACCGCCCCCGCCCCGCTGCAGCCCCTCAAAAACTGCATAAAAACTCCTAACACAAACAAGTAAATACAAAAAAAATACCAAATCCCTGCAACGTAAGGTTCAGTTTCAGTTGTCAAAAGCTTTGGTTCATAGTCCCTTTCAATACGTTGCAGTCATTAGTTCCAAATTCTACCTGTTCCGATTTATAGAGGCTGTCGTGTCATTAGATTTATTGTGGATATAATGCAATCCTCTCCATATTTTTTTGCTTTTGATTCGGACTAAGTATGTGCAGTTCTGTGTATAAAAAGTTGTTTTAAATGGTTGTTAAATAAATTAAGTATTCTTTGCTGCTACTAAAAACTTAATTTTATTTTCTTATTGGAATGCGCCATGTCAGTGTATTCCTTAAGCTCTAGAGAGAAAGTATACTTTTAAAATTGCTTTATCCCCAATTAAAAACTAGAACAAAATGTTATTCGTTGTAATAAAGTCACACAAGGTAAAGAAGAGCAATTAACCATTCAATTTTTTTGCCAACCTCCGATTCACTGCAACCAGATTGCAGATAAAACAAAAAACAATCAGAGATAAAACACAAAAAAAACTCCCTTGTCCCGTTATCTGCGTCTGTTTTTGTAAATGGGATGTGTTTTGTAGCCAATTAAAGGTAGAAAGGACCCGGCTGCTGGTCCGCAATAAATCGCAACCCTATACACGAAATGTTTCCGGCGCGACGAGTGGCCAGCCTGTTCCGTTTTAAAAGTGATCATTTGCATGGGAAATATGTGCTTTTGGACTTTTTTTTAGTCCTTATGTAATGCGTATTTTGTTATTGCGTATGTACTTTGGTTTATGTACAAAGCTACTACTAGTAGGTGCGGTATTTGTTGTTATTCAAAAAAGAATTTCCGCACCAACAAAAGGTCTTCTCATTGTTAAACGTCTATAACACAAAATCGTATCTCCTGGTTGTAAAGTTTCTGTACCAATATCAGTCAACTTATCCTATGAAAGGACTTATACTAACACAGCCTATTCCAGTCTAACTGTCATCATCATCATCATCATCAGCCTATAATGTTCCCACTGCTGGGACACGGCCTCCTCTCAATGAGAGGGAATGGGCTATAATCTACCACGCGGGCCCAGTGCGGGTTGGTAGATGTCACATGTCTTCGAATTTTTGATTCTAGGACATGCCGGTTTAACTGTAGACAGAGATAATCTCTCCCAAATTGCACTACATCAATACCCTATTTCCTGGGCTGCTGTATCACTCTGATCCAACTTTACCAATACATACTCGGAAAGCATTGATGTAGTTTCACATAAGTTTTAATTGAAAAACAACAGTTTTTTTTTTCATAAATATCAAGTAATATGAACTATTACAGCACATTTAGATAATCCTGAATTCCAAAATTGAATAGCCGCGTTAATCTTTATGACCGAATAGATAGTTCTAATTTACAAAATGCACATATTATTCTTTGGGGTAAAAAAATATAAAACGTGTTATCAAAAGCCCCTAGACATTTATAAAGAGTGGTGAATTAATTCGGTTTGCGTGAGGCAACGCGTCCCCATTGGTCGGCGCGCACAAGCTGCGCACGATTGCAGATCATGACGATATTCAGCCATCACATCTGCCTAGCTAGCCTGACCCGTAATTACTCATTGATATTTATTACCCTTAAGGGTAAGTTTGCATGCCGTTCGAAGTTGGTAACTCCTTTGTTTGCACCTCATCGATATCGAGCTTAGCTTCGATGGAATTTTGGAATTTGCGTAGGCCCTGCCTGCACAAACTTTAAGAGTTAACGTGAGCCTAATACCGTAATACATCATACACTGAGGGATACGTTTTGATTTAGAATGCCTAGACTAAACACATGTAAAAAAACATATGAAAACTCAAATTTATCGCGAATTTACCTTTAATTTAAACACATGTAATTAATTGATGATGAATCAATAATAATTTGCAGTTGGTCTAGCATCGGACGAATATGAAAATCACGCTATTTCTATTTATAAGAGTGAACAAAGCTAAGAGTAGCAGATTTGTTGTAATTGGGTCACCAGGGATCTCGTAGGCGATAAGTAGAGTAGGTACTTTGACCAAAACGTTTCCTATCCTGTTGCCATAAGGAAAAACATTATCTGGTAAAATGCATAAATAGCTAGTAAATTGTTCAAAACTTTAGCCGCATTTCACACAAACGGTTCGAATTTGTGTGAAATTCAGACTAGAATCTAGACAATGCCATTGCAATCGGCATAAAACTACGCACATGTCTCACTCGTATCTCCCTAGACTAGATATAAAGAACGCTGAAGTGAAGGCCGAGATAACATAAAAGCAGAAAGATTATTCACAGCAACTAGTACCTACTGCATGACATAAAAAATCAAAGGGCATCAACAAATATTTGACAATACTACGAGTATATGCAGTGGAGTGTTTCCGTAACCGATATTTCTCATTAAAGCAGTTTGTTTGACGTTCGATAAAAAGCTGTGGCCGATGATGGCCGGTGGCCGCGGGTGCCCGCGGGAAGGGTTAGTTATCTCAACCCTCCACCGCTGAGGAGGCAAACAAGCAGATGTTCGCAGCTACAATTACATAATCAACAGTTATCGTATTCAAATGGACTCACATTGATTTCGACCACAAATCATACAAACATTGATGCAGAGCCAAATGTTTTATACATTTCTACCTTCATTCAACGAACTGTCTAGCCCCAACAAGATCAAGTTTCGGAACAAACAAAGATTTTGTTAATTGTTTAAACGAGTAGCATATCAATCTTTTGATTGTTGGTTATCGTAGCATCTCATCGTTCCGATTGAAATGTGTTACCCAATAATTGAAATTGAAAGTCGTAAAGAAAGCAAGAGATTCATATTATTGTAAAGTCACTGGAGCACCGGGTAACGATTGTTACATTCGTGCGGCAACTAGCCAGTCGGTTTTGGGGGTCCCTACTGCGGCGTCGCATGCGCAACGACGTGCATCGCGGTTACTATTACATCGCTGCGTTTGTAGGAGAAAGTTCTACGAGATGCGTCGAGAATCGTCGACGTATGATAAGTTACTTGTTTTTTTGTGTAGGTTTGTGGTAAGGTGATAGAAGTGGTGATCACGATGCGCTCTGTACGTAACGGTGCAGTGATGTCTGAGTCACAGGGAACTGACCTACGGGCATGCAGTCGAGTGCATTGACGCCGCAGCCGACGCACTTATCACTGGCATGCCTCTTAAAAGATAATGTTTAGAACATGCCCTTTACGACTGATGAATAACACATGTTTCATGTATTCATGTCTGACTACCCTGAATTATATTTGAAGGTCAAAAACACTGTATTTATCAAATTATAGCATTGAACACAAAATGTTTACAATGTCTGCACGAATTTTAATAACAGCTACAGTCAAGGATTGAGCGGGTAGAGCACAATTTTACGGAATTATTGACGAAGAGCTAGTTTTTTCCTCAAGTTGTCTCGGATTTATGACCCAAATAGGTTCCTTTCACATGACAACAACCAAGGGAAATAACACATTCATGTCAACACAAAATCCAATCAAAGAATTTGATGATTCACATTTATACAAGTTTGATGTAAGTATAGTACGGTACCTGTTTTGAGTATCTATAAATAGGTTTTAATAAAATTAAAATTATGACCCTTTAACTTTACAAAAACCTTCAAATCTAAAAATTGGTAAAATATTTTAACATCGTAGGCTCGTAGCACCAATATGCGTAGAATCTGTGTAGCGAAATATTTCGCGTAGCGAAAATTCGCGTAGAAGGTCGCGTAGCAGATTCGTCGTAGCTGATTAATTTGCGTAGCAGGGAAATTTTGCATAGACGCTACGAGCAGGAAGAATAGTCACATACTGTGAAACTAAACTTGTTATATGTTAAAAATTGATTCTCAGTAGTTCTAAAGTACCTACCGAACGGAATATTTATCATGAAATACAAATATTAATCGTGAAATCGTCAACTTGACCGTAATTCGTGTGATCTAGCCAAGGCCCCGCCGGATGATAAGGCGTGTGTTTCACAATAGCAGAATTATTTGCGGCGGAGGGCCAACCGTCGCCTTGAGATGCGCGCACAAACAACTGTAGCGAACGACTCCGCTGAAATCTTATACAGTGACGCGCACAAGTGCTCGGCCGGACTCGAAGATACTTAGTATTTCTTGCCAATTTGTGAGGATGTGCCACAAAAATGTATAGCATTTTATGATAATGGTGCTACTTTCATTTTAAGAATTGATTGACTTCTATTTGAACATTAATTTAGACATAGTTGAGATTTCGATGTGTCTCCAAAAGTGTATTATTTACCTCAAATTGTCTAGGTTTTGATGTTGTAAGAATTAGCTTCCGAAAATGTATGAAAATGTATTTAGTTTATCAACTAAATTAAAAGCTAAAGGAGGTGTACGTGACAAGCGAACTCGCAAAGGGCTTTCATTGGCGATTGTACGAGGTGCGCACACGCAGTGTAGGTATGTGTAAGTAGGTCAATGGCGGCGCGTGACGCTAACGCGGCCCTTTGCGAGCCGCAGGGCTTGCCTTGAACCGTCCCACTAACACCGGCAGCTTCACTGTATTAATTTGCGCTCGGTTTTCTGCTAAAAATAAAAAAAAATATGAGTCTAGGCCACTGTAGAGACAACATCCGCCATTTTTAATTTGTGGATCGTCGTCGCCTTGATTGTACGTCTATTGTTAGTTATTTTTGTCTGAGTTTATTGAAGTCATAATGAACGTACAGAGGAAAATGATACCCTTCTAAAAATACGTAACTATTATTTCTATGAGTGTTATTTTCCCGTAGCCAGACCTTTTTGCGGATGATTCCAGAAGTTATTGTCTGTACAAACAGGGTCAGTGGCCTACCATCTCGTAAAGCTAATAAAGTGAATTGAGTCATGATCCTGTGCTATATTTGGGGAACGGAGACTTGCAACCTGATACTTTAAAACTATGGAGAATTGTGGACATTATAAGTGGCCGTAGGATCCCTTCATAATAACTTGCATGAAATTTTGAGGTCGTCGAGTATCGTGGTATTCAAGGTTTTTTTTTTGGAGTAGCAGAAATATATAAATTTTTTGTAGGTGCGGGTTATAAAATAGTAAATTAACAACCAAGTAATTTAAAAATATACGAGTGCAACTTAACAGTAAGTTACGAGTTTAAAAAGTAGGTAAGTACTGTTACTGTAAAGTTACGGCAAGATTCGCTCATTTGTGCACAAACTGTAAATTATTTAGATCTGCTGTACTAGGTATGTATGTAAGTACTTGGTGAAGTGATACCGTTTTCGAGTGTTCTTTCGTAACTTCAACTAATTTTGTGAATCGTTTTCGATTCACGTCATCAAATAGTAGCCGAGGTCGTGTTTTATAGGTACTTACTTTTATTAAAACTGTGTTTTAAATACATTTAAATATTTTTTTAAATTAATATTTTGTTTTATTGTTAGCTGTTTCGGATGTAAAAATATCAAACCTATACAATGCACAATAGATGATTGGTTCTTAAAATACTCCTGAAAAATGAATAGCCTTGATAATTCAACAGATTTTATTCGTAGCAATAACAACGTCTATTTTCATGTTTGTCGCTTACGTTTTTTGCTGTTTCCGTGAATGTTTCACGAAAATCTGTTAAGCAAATGTATTTGTCAATTTTCGCAAACATCCATTTTTTTGGCGTCTGACCTCATGCATACCTAAATATTAATTTGCAAGACAATTTCAATAAACGTATTCAGATATTCTATAAGGGTAAGGATGTGTTTGAACTGCTAAATTTTCCTGTAGCTATCCGAGCTAACCGAGGTTGAGACCAGGAAATCGTGCTTAAACGACGGATAGTCACGGATTGATCGTCCGAGTTGAAGGTTTGTAGTATGATTGCAGTATAATAAAGCACAGCATTGAGTTAGAGTAGCGGCATACCGGTAGTAAAGTTACCAGTAAAGCAAGCACGCGCAAAGACGATTTGCATAAGGGCCGTTGTCAATGTTAACACCGGTGGGCAATGGGCAGAAGGTCTTATCGACCTTCCGCCGCCAAAGCGAGGCCCTTTGATTCGCCATGACGCCACTTAGCGCTCCGATAAATTATCGTGGAAATGGCTTTACATTTTTACAAAAAGTAACGCCATAAATATGATTTAAATAAATTTTGCAATTGAAATTCCTAACGGGAAGCAGGAATGTAAGAATAGAAGGATATGCTTTTATAAAGTAATATATTTTTACAACTCTAAACATTGTGGTCGGTTGCTGCATCTGATAATTGTGGTTTTCACCATGTAAATTGCGGTCTCTTGCGCTGAGACTCTCGCTTAAAATGTATTTCTACTTTTTAGAGTATGGAAGAGTGTATATTTGTCGTAATTATTAAAAGAAATAAGTCAAAATGCCACAAGTATACCTACAAATTTAACATAACACGATGGCGTACGAAATGAATATGTACGTCATGGACGATCAAGGCAAAAATAATACTTATCATTAACGGATTACAGTCTACATCCAATGTCTTAAAATCACGATTCTGGAAACTTCGGTGATCACTTCGCTAGTAGGTGTTTTGCCGACAAATTAGTATATTGGAAAAGGTGAGAGTTCGGAAAAAATAAGGGACAAAACACAACAAAAAAGACCTTTGCAGAATAACACCACAAGATCTAGGAACTTGTACTTTAAATGATTTTCTATCTTGTTAGTTTCAAGATTTGGTATTGGCAACGCTTAATTGCTAATAACTGATTTATACATTTTAGGCTAACATTTTTGTACAAGGTGGAGATTGAAACTATTTATAATAAACAATTACAAGAATGTACACAAAAAATGTAACAATAATCACCGAATAACCCACACACCGCGAAAAATAAACTTTATCAACCTACTCATAAACTTCAATGAATCTCAGCGCACAATTGTTCGCAATCATCTTACGATTGGGAACTTAAATAACCAGGTCATGTCCACCATATCCTGGCTGGAAGACTGTTCCATATATTCGCGACTGCAAGGTTGTATTACACAACGCGACACGTTTACACGTGCCCACTTCGGGCACGACGACCTCTGCCGAACACTTCCGATTCGCATGCACAACTACTTCGGATATTTTGAAAGCCGAAGGTGATCATCATACGGAACCTTAGATCACGAGGCTATGCGGTATTAAGATTAATCACATCATAATTATTATATACCTCGTTATCGTTATTTTTTTAATATTGTTTTGTCCATTGTTGTGCGTATTTGAATTTAAAATGTAAACGTTTTCCTACTTGTGTAGGTAATAATATGTCCTTCGTTTGTTTTTTTTTTCAGTGGAGTTTATTGACCTTATTTGTAATCTAATTGAATTAAATTAAAGGTAGGTCATTACATAACTCTTTGGTTGTTTATTCAGGCCTACTTAGATGGACATTTCCGAATAGTAAGAACTCACATGACCTATCAACCTTCAACAACCGATCGATCAGTTAAAAATAAAAATAACTTGCCTATTTCATTGATTAAGGCAGAATATTCTAGTATCTACCGGTAACTATACGTTTTACTTGTCGTTCTGAGTTCACAACTTCGAGGAACTGGTGTTCAAATGGGTCAATAAAACCACAATAAATCTAGGTAATATGAACTGAGATGAAATTATCTTATGTGTGTAAAACGTTGGAAACACATTAACAGCTTTTGAATGACTGTAGGTATGCATTTGGGTTATGACTGGCAAACTTGATTTTACATAAAATGCGAGATAAACGGGAGTCGTTAAATATAAATTATTATAACGAGGTGTTGTCGTCGTCTGCACCTGAGTCGCCATCTGACGGCTGTGGGCATAATGTATCTGCTTTATTAGGGCGCATGCAAATTCGAGTTCTGCCGGCGACCTGAATTCGGCCACACCGCAACGCTATGGCTCGCTGTGGCGTAGCGTGTAGCACCGCGTAGCGTGTAGCAACGCGTAGCAGAACGTCGTAACAACCACCTACCAGACTATTTCACTGATAACGCACTAGGTGACCTAAGGGCTTGCTACTCCGGATTGCCTAACACAACGTGCGTCCACTTTATCAGCCAACGTGTCCAGCTGTTGCCTAGCTAGTTTTATGTTATCATTCCTAGACCTAGACTAAAATTTAAATGGCGTCGGTGTACGTGTTTTTTTACAATAACAAAATATTTATCAAAATATAATTAGCACTTTGTAATTATTGTCATTTTTATAGAACTTCTCACAAAGGTTGGAATTAAAATGTCGCGTATGTCGTTTAAAATTGTTGGATGTTTCCAGCAGAATGGGTCCTAATCTAATAAAAATCAAAACTTGTTGCGAAAAATGTAACAAAACAAAATCAGTCGTAACCGTGACAAATTAAACTTGTTGCCAAGCCCTAGCAAAGGCAATAAAACGTGATGCAACATACCTCCATACAGGGTCTCAAGAACCTTAAAATGCTTATACAACATCCATCCGCCATTGATATTTCCAATAACGAATTCTCAACGAATCGCTGAATATTTATCAGTCATTAATTTCTGGACAAACTACAAAAACGTTTCTCGCATTCCATTAGCGACCGAGCTTGGCCCTCCGCGGTCCACTATATCGGGGTCTGCCAATGTCAAGCTGCCGAGTCGCGCATTCTAAAGACTTGCTGTATAGTAACGGGACAATCCACAAATATGTGGATGTGAAACCTACTGGTTCTGCACTATGTGATCCAGTTTACTTCAAACGTGTCGACACACGAAATCAGCAATGGAAAATACCTAAATGAGACCACTCTAGGGCTAGTGCGTATTTGGAAAACGTTTTACATAAATATAAGTGTATAGAGAAAACTCGTTGGATATTGCGCATTTTATCGATATAGGTCACTGTAGTGTAATCTTGTTTTTATGAATTACCGCCCACGCCTGAAAGGGACAATTTATTTGCTCATGCGTATCGTTTCTATATTCTAGACGAAGTATTTGCATCAAGCTTAGTGTCTTTCATATTATAAAAAAAAAATCCAAAAGCTATTTTGCCGTTGAATACGAATTACGTTTACCTAATCTGAAATAGGGACAAAATCCTTCATCGCATCAATTAAGGAAAACTCAAAGCAAACAACTATTTATCATCAAATTAATCAGCATTGCGGTCAACTGCTATACAGTTGAAGCCCTTCAACAACACATGGGAATGATCGTATGCGCACACAATCGTTTACACACACATGAAAATCAAGCGCAGAATCGACACAAACAATATCTATGTACGTGTGTAGGTTAACACACACACACGTGAACCGAAGACTTTGTTTTGCTGTTGAGATTCGCGCGTGCAGTTGCGCAAGCGGCGGTGGAGGCCATTGACTCGCGGCGGCCATGTTGGCGGCGCGGGCGCGGTAGTGGAGCGCGAATCCAGCGACTTCTGTTCCGCGGCATGTTGTAATCGCGTGTTTACGCCTCACCGACGCCGATGCCGATCGTCGCCATTTGCTAGATAACACGATGAGCTGCTAAATAACTACATACTTAACTCCCTTAGACCGAAATTGTCGATAGAGTTGTTAGTAACGCCAAATAAGTTACTTAGGTTAGCGCCCATCAAATAATCCATCGGACAGACTATATTGAAATTATAAGGATAGACTCATGAAATATAAGTACCTAGTTTTCAGGATTCAGTTGACCTTTCAACTGAATCCTGAAAACTAGGTACTTACGTAAGTACTACCAACATAAATTAGTTGTACCGATGAAAATGAAGATCCTCTACAGGACTTTCATTTTTAACTAGGTTGACTAAAATATAATATATAATAAACTCAGCCCATACCTAACTACCTAGGTTACCTACAATTGTACTAATTACCATGTCAATAAAACCGTATGTGTGGTTTTAATACCTGAAACTATACTGTGGGTACTGGTTATCATGACCTTTAATCGAATCGTAAAGTTGGTAAAAGGCTTTTTATAGACCATTAATTATCATGAAAGTGATTTTTAATGTGGATCTAAGAATTTTACAAAATAATTATTCGATAGAACCTTTTATTGTAATATAATCCGATCCATTTTGAAACCAATAAAACACCTACTTATCCGACTTTTAGGTAACTTAACTATTAGTTACGATGCATTTTTTAATCTAGGCGTCAGTTTTCATTTGAAATCTCCGCCTTGTCTTTTGTAAAGGCAGAATAATCTGTTAACTCGCACTGAAAAACACGAAAACTTCAAAAATAACAAGATTTCCACCGCCGCTTACAGCGAGTCAAACATGTAATTTAATAATTCGTGTCGCATCGATTAAGCCGGTTTTCAAGGCGATTTGTACTTCGTCGACGGACAATCAACGATGGGCTTCGGAATCGAAGGAAAATTCGACACAAATTGATGGTCATTTTATCGATTCGAACGTTTTAAAAACGTAATTTGTTCGAGCGAAATAGAAACTTATTTTGCCCGTTGTTCGTTGCGCAACTATATTCGCGAACAGATAACAGTAGGTATGTATAGCCCCTCCGTCCTCCGTCCTCGCAGAATCCGGTCTCATATACGTCCCTCTCGCTCACACCCATGCTATCGGCCTATCTGTGTCTCGCCATCACTATGACATAGATACCATTCGAGTTGCGAAACAGCGCGGATTATATAGCAGGTGGATTGTGCCGTAAACGAGTTTAAATAACTGCTTTCATATGCCTTTGAATACATAAGCACACATAGCACGCCATTTGTATATAATAAACAACATAATATATATTAAATGCAAATCTGACAATCAACTCCACCTATATTAGAAGCGCATTTAAACGACGTCTTTTATGCGTCATAAAAATCATAATATATTTGTTTTCCGGATTTAACATAAACTGAGCTGCAGTAAATAATGAATTATAATTTTAAATTGTCAATAACCAGAGTATCACATACTGAGTTTCTTGCGTGAATTCGAACTGTTGGCTCTAGCAGAGTACCAGGCGCACAGAATTCCATGCGGTATCGATAACAAACGGTAAAGATAAAGCTATAAACTACACCTATCGATAATCGTATCGTGGTATCGTAGTACATAAGCATCGTCCGGCACATTGTCTTATCAACCTACTTGCTAAAGCCTACGGGCATGGGATTTGCAACGCAATTTGCGAATAGTGACATCGGAGGCGGAGTTTGCGACATCCAATGCAAGGGCCAACAGGACGCATGCGCCATGCCGGTTTAAAATAGTGCTGAGCCGATGCGTGCGTTTTGATTCCCATTTATTCGAGGCGACACGCCACCGATAGCCGCCGATAAGATAAGCATAATCGATATTTTCGCGCGATTTGCCGCCCGCCAGCACGAAAGGTCACTCACGTTGCGAAATAATGTAAAGAGCGCCGTTGTTATGAACACACGAAACAATAATACGAATGCTGATAACATCATAACATCACGGGTATAGTCCCCGAAGGGATAGGGCAGTGTATCTAATAGTACTCCCTGATTCATTGCCATCAACCAAATTCAAACTCTGTCAGTGGCTGCGAATAGTGCGAATAAAACATACTGAAGGGAAAAACTCACCAATATTTTGACTGACCTAGCAAAACTGACATCTTTTTTTATTGGTACAAGCGATACTCGCCCAAACCATTGTAACTCCTGAAAGCCAGAATCAACAGTAGCGACCGCCAGGAAAGCGCCGAGACAATGAAGCTCGGCGAAGTCCCTGAGAATGAATTTAACTGTCTTGGATCCCGCAACGAAATTAATCAGAAACTATAGCGGAGGAGTAGAAAAAAAAACCGTAATTTCCATTTCCCTCTATATCAGCAGGAGACAGAACGAAACAAGGCCAATAGGCACAAAGGGACGTTTACAACTGGGATAGGCCCAGTTGCCTAGCACCACAGATAAATATTAACATTAATGGGTCCTAAGTTGAGAGCTGTTATATTTGATACCAATAATAGGCAATGGCAAAAACGCTTGAACACTCTCACAAAATTTTATGTGCAGATTGTTCATATTCGCAGTCAGATGTGGAACATTGACAAAAAGGCGAATCAACAAGCTTGAAGGAAAATAATTTACTCTTAAAGTTACCATGTCCCGTGACAAATTGGGCACACAGTGATCAACCTCCAGCCATGTTTCGTCCAGCCGCTCACGAACGGATGGAAAGAACTGGTGGAGGTGTCTGCCTTTATTACCATTCAGAGAGAGAATTATCCCACCTACATTACCATTCAGATAAAAGTTCCTCCCAGACGTCGGTCTGTGGTTTGAATAATCTGGAAATCCTAGCACGATCACATATGGTTAAAAAGTCTGCGTCCGTGGTCTCACGCGCGTTATAGTACATTGCAGCCCGCCGCTCCACCTCAAGATCGACTAGAAGTACATCTGCAAGCACCGGTAAGGCTTCAGTACCAACCGTCCTATACGCTTTGCATAAGAATATCAAAGCCAAACGCTGGCTTTGAAGCAATTTACGTCGTACCGCTCCTATGGTGGCCCTATCGGCCCAAACAAGTGCCCATACAACCCAAATAAGTAGCTACATACGTGGTCTTTAAAGTTAAAAATGACAGACCTCACGTAGATTTGGATATTCTCGTTAAGGCATAAAAGTCTTTTTTAGCTTTTTCACCTGACATATGAATTATAAAGTCAAATCCAGGAGCAGCAGTGACCTCATGGTGGCGGTCCCAACTTACAAGCAATAAGTCGTGGGTGCGAAACCTGGCTGACTTTGTGGAACTGCTCTCAAAGCGGTGAAGGAAAACATCGCATCGTGAGGAAACCAAAATTCGATGACACGTAACATTTATCAACCTGCACTAGGCCAGCGTTGGGAATTATAGCCCAGTCTCTCGAAGAGGAGGCCTGTGTCCCAGCGGTGGGAACATTATAGGCTTATTAAGCAAAAGCCAAATCCTCAAATAAACATGTTAGTTTGTTGAGACAGGAAAATGTTGTGATGATTGAGCGATTTCCTTTTGACCTACATACTAGTATCCCAACTAACAAAAGTTAGTTGTATAGAAGTCCATAGAACGTTTTGTAAAAACTAATCAGTAGTCACATAAAAGGCATAAGAAGGTGCGCCTACGAAGAAAGTGGCGCAATTATATCTCCATTCAATTGTATAGTACAACTGTAGCGGTGTCAGGTGTGACCATTTTGGCCTATTACAGTTGATGTAACAGTAACGCTAACTCTATTTGTTGACATATAAAGTCACCACAATGCAAGTATAGTACCTTTTAGTACTGTAAAAGAGTTCATGATTCCATTAATTCACTAATATTCATCATTCATTCAATTTACATTCGTTCACACTGCACTGTCTTCAGTGTTTTTGAAGAGCTCTTCAATTACTATAAAGATATAGAATACGAAGAAATCAGAAATTGGAATCGGAGTTAGATATTATTTTATTTTGTAATTAAATTATTCATCTCATAGGGGGAAAATGATGTGCGACTGTTATTTTACTGATAAACTTTGTATGGGTTTACGGCAATATTTGAACGCCCCCCTCGAATTATTGAGCTTTTACTTAAATAATTACGAATTTTAAGTCATAAACATACTTCCAGCTTCCTGAACTCTACTATAGCACTCGTTACGACAGACATCAACCACCATTACATGAAATTAGGGTTCCTTTTGCTCGTCCGTGTGCCATAAATGTGATGTTTTTTTTAATCGATCTTTGTCGTTTTTTATTAAACACATCAGAAAACATGAGTTTCTAAATCAGCACTACAACGAAGTCAGAGTCATACTTATTAGTTAATATTTATTCATACTCTGACTTTTTGTGATAAAGTTGCTGATTTTCCTTAATAGAATAATTGAGCTTCGGGAACCAAACCACTACTGGAATCATTGTTAATATTTAAATAATTCTCAATTTCTTTGGCTACGTACGTTAAATGTATTTTATACGGAACCATTTTCTATAATCCTTGTGATAAGTTTATCACTACGACTATAACGAGCTTTAGAAAACCTTTTTAAGACAAGTTGGGCAACATAAATGTAATTTGAAACTCAGCTATATCACCAAATCACTCTGTCATAGATTTGTTGTGCCCACTATAGTACTATGTACTATAACGACGATCTAATAATCCACAATATCACAATGTTGCCCTATTCTTGAGTTTTCATCTCTACTATAACGAAAGACCCATTATAGTACGTTCAGAACCTTTATTGCGTTAATCAGGCGCATTAAGGCGACAGTTAACACTGTTATAAAGTTCTATCGTTGTATACTAGTCACATTGGTGGTTGCAATAACTCCTGACTATAACAGCTATACAAAGTCACGAAGTAAACCTTTACATCAATTCCTAATAGGTCGTTTTTGCTGTATAAACTTATAGAGCCAATTTGTACTGGCAAACGCTTTTACACAACAATCAATCACCGCCAAAACTTTTATTCAACTTTTACCCAGCTTTTTGGAGATAAAAGGTTTGTTTATAGGGCAAAATTGTTGGTTGGAGAGCCAACCTGTAGGACGATTTCTTTTATTGCGTAAAGCACACATTAGTTTTAACAAAACTAACCTACCTACGTCAAACCCAATCAGTATACTAAATATACGAGGAAAAGAGGCAGAATTACAATCCATTTTTGAATTATCGGTATTTTAGGGAATTTCCAACAACAAAGTAATGACTTACATACAGGAGCTCGTGGCTAAATAATATCAGCCGCTCGGGTCAATCTATAGGTTAAGCCATGCTTGCCTAGGTTGGTCTGTGGATGGGTGACCGCCCTTGCATACCGAGTTTCCTCCGTGCCTCAGAAAGCACGTTAAGCTGTTGGTCCCGGCTGTCATTTGTCCATCTTTGACAGTCGCTACACGTATTTACCAAGTGGCATCGTATTTCCCAGTATAAACTGGGTTGTGGAGGTCAGATAGGCAATCGCTCGATGTAAAATACTGGTATTCAGCTGCATCCGGTTAGACTGGAAGCCGACCCCAACATAGTTGGGAAAAGGCTAGGCAGAAGATGAAAGTAATGACTTACATCATCCGTGTAAGGACATCTGCCGGTCTCTATTATGTTAAAGCTTGTTACTCAATTTCGTACATACTCGTAGATAGTAGTATCAAATGGCTGAACAGATCTGGATACAATTTGGCACAGAGATAGACTAGTCTGGAATAGGATATACTTCGGCTATAGTTTTTTTTTGCACATAGGTACGTATAAAAAAATTCACGCGAACGTAATCGAGTCAACAGCTAGTCAATAATATATGTAAGTACTTAAAAGCTGCATAAAATACAAACGGCCTAGACAAACTGACACACTGATATACACTTTAAAGTGGAATCGCCAGGGATCCACGAAATTCAAATTATCTTACATTTTTTGCAATTTCCAGGTTCTATGTTGATGAAAATACGATTCGCGTCTATAACACGTTTAAAATCATCAATTTCATGTCATGCCATAGTCATTGTAGTGGTCGTATAATAAAGCTGCTTTTTGTACTGTTTGAGGTGCACTGTCACGGGCACTATATGCTAACACACTTACAAACTTTGAATAGTAATTCATTTCACTGTCTCAGTATAACTTTGTTGCTACCATCCATAATATTTAATACCTTTAGGCTATGGGTTTCTTAGTTACAATTGATATTCCATAAGAAAATCTATCAATCTAAAATCTCTAATCGCTTGGTAATTGTGTTCGTAACTTCAAAAGCGCAACAACTGTCGGCGGTCCAATTATGAAAGGCAATTTACGTTTCAAATTACATTGTCAGCACAATAACAACCATCAAGTTCGACCCTACAATACACATTATTATACTCTCAATAATAAATCAGGTGAAAACCTTGTCTATTTACTAAACAATTACGCTACTGTATCTAACTAAGTACCCTACGTAATTGTAAACGACAACTACGATGTCTATGTGTAATAGAACGCGAATCGTGAATAACCAATGACTGCTGGGGACGAGTGGTTCCATGAAACCTACGAAGGCAATGCAAACCATTTCACTTGTCTTACCCGCTGACATTGACAAGCTGCATTATAGATGAGGAAATCACGGTAAGTAGCGTGCAATGCTTTCCTAGACTGTACTATTTCAGTTCATTGGACATGGTTAATGTGAAGCTAGCTAATGGCTAATGGTTAAACGTTTTAGTTCTGTTCTACTTATGTGAAAGGGTGCTTTTATGAATGTTCTGTGTTTTTGCAGCTTTCTTATTGGCGACGGATACCTAGCTTTTGACAAATGGGTATACTTAGGTACAAGTTCACCAAAATGATGACGGTTGATTATCTAAAAACAGCTGTTTAAAACACTTTTTTGTATGGGAACACGTCACAGTGACAGCTGTTTTTAGATAATATTATCAGACCGTCATATTGTTGGTGAACATGGACCTTAGTATGACAACACACGCACATACCTACCAATGAATTCTTCTTTTTCTTCGTGCCTAACCCGACGTCAGAGTATTTATAAGCCTCCCATGGGCCTCTACCAGCAAACCATCGAGAATATCTCTCAGGCATGCTGGTTTCCTCACGGTGTTTGCTTCACCGAAGCGAGTGATAACTATAGAAACCCACATGAATCCGAAAAATCAGAGGTGTCTGAACTTCTCAAGCAAAACTCCATCAGCTGTTCGGACAAATGTATGGAGAGTTGATTTTTTTTTGTCCGTTTTCGGAAAAGTCGTAGAACAAATGTTGTTGTTTAAGATGTCAGCAATTCACTCCTGCGAGGTTGCCGGTGTTTTACAAATAACCCTGTATATTGTTATTTAACCAGTAGTCGAAACTACTACTGGCTATGCAACTTTCTGAATAACCCTTGAATTTGTGTATTTCCCAAACATGAGCCATTCGTCGCATCCCAATCATTAGCGCTACCGAATAATTTACCATTTATGGCCGAAGTCGGGCCGTGATTAATGACCGTTGTTACTTAAAGCGGGATTTGCGATATTTTTTGTTTACTCACAAACATATAATTAAGTGATTTATGAACTGGAAACCATTACATTTGACACGGTTTGTTGCTGAGGTGACGAAAGAATCCGTCCTTTACAGATGCTTCGGTTTTGCTATCATTACATTTACTAAAACAACATCTCAGCATGGAGCCCTACTTTTTTTGTTGCTGAGTTTTTTTAAATGGATTTCTTGTCTGGGATTTTGCGCAAACACATGAATGAACTGTAGACAAGACATCATTTCAGCTATGGATGATCGCATATTCCTTTCTGAAATGTTATTTCAATTAAGCTATAGTAGTGTGACTACAACCACAGAAATTTTCATAAGGGTAGGTTAGATAAGTACCTACCTACATAATAACAGCGACCTGAAAAAAATACAATTGCGGTACTTAAAGATAGTGCCTTCTTAAAAATGTATAGTTATTGTTCATTCCATTTGGATAATGTATTGTATGGACGCATGTTCAGGGTTGAACTGATGCCATGCCAATATGGAAATAACAACAAACATTCTAACATGGAATGTGTTTTTACAAAAATGTAGGTAGGTACACTCGGTAAGCTGGATACAAAAAAAAACATGCACTTAACTTACTTAAAAATTACAAAGTAATAATTTAGTTCCTATAACAAAACTTCCTAAAATGTGGCAGATAAACCTACTAGATTCTAGCTAGACGAAGATACAGTTTTTGGCCACACGGCCACACAAACTCCTGAATTAATAAGCCAATAAAAGTACAATAAAACCATAACTCCTTATTTGGTAAATTCAAGTAGAATATTTTCCTCACGTATTACGTAGGTATGAAATAAGGTTATGCTGATTACATACCACGTATAAGTAAATGGTTAACTATTAAATTAAGCGCTTCATATCTGTCATTTTATTGCTTGGCAGGGTTTGCTGACCCCGAAAGCCATGCGTGACAACTACTCAGTCAGAAATTCATAATTATTTCAATTAAAATTGGATTACAAATCTTTTCGGACGAACTACAAGCAGAAAAGCTAAGCTATTAAGCTATTCGGTCTGAAAACATCTACTGCAAAATAAACAACAGTATTTTCGGACTATAGCAAAAGTTGGAATTTGCAACCAATGTAAACATGGTCATGGATGACATTTTTTATTTTCTTCCTAGGATAACTCGATTTTCATTATTACCCAGTTAAGTTTAATTTCTGCGATATCTAAATTATAGAACGCTACAAAAAGGTGACAAATAAGGCTTATAAATAATCTCGGCCAATCTTGCGTGACGGAGTGGTCGAAAAGTTTGTACACACAAAAAATACGAGGAACGCACATTTCCTCCACGAAATAAATGCATGCCATGAAAATATAAGAAAATAAATGCTTGAAAATATTCGTAAATGGCGATTTTCCTCTTGGCCTGGCTTGGCCTGACATGAGCAGAGGACAACACAACGGGACGTATACATTAATGTCTTCGATAACGATCTGAAGTTAAACATAGAAAATGTAAATATGTATTGGATTGACTTGCTGAAATGACTTTCAATAGAACTGGTATTGTCTAATACCAGTTCTATTGAAAGTCATTTGTACCTATTTTTGATTGCAACTAGTGCTCGCCTTACCCATAATCGGTCCCTGACAGGAGTCGGTTGACGAAATGAAATTTAGCTACCGACGATCCTAAAATACTCTCAAACCTATCCTAACACAGTCATATTGTTCTCATAATATACCGAATATAAAATCAGCATCCACAAGGTGTACAAACATCGTAAAAAATAACTACTCCTTTACCTTTCGGTATAATGGCATGGCTTAGCTCCATATGTTACCGATAAAATTCAAAATAATTAACGACAATAACCAGTTACCCTAATAGGATTTATTCTAACAAAACATGCTCACTTTCAGGTAGTTTCAGGGCTTATTTAGTTGTTGAAATATATTATGTGTTGACTAAGTTGTGACTTTTGATTTGAGTTTTTTATATTAGAAAGCTAGTCAAACTCTAATGAAGGTGGTTTCTTAAATCACTCGAAATTCAAAATGTTAAAATAGCGTGAGAAGAGTTGAACAAAGTCCTAAAATCAGCAATTACAATGTACTCGTATAACGGAATGTCCATCAAAGAAATCAGACTATTCACCACCCACACCACAGCCCACCAACACCACAGCCACAGCTGGATAAAGGCATAATATTATTGTGCACCTCATTTGCTTTTGCAGAAAAAAAACTGAAATCAATGTTTTATTTGCATCTTTAATTAAGTATAGGTAGTATATCCTTGCACGTCCAGAAACAATTTTTGCATATAAATACACGGGAAAAGTTTCCGAAAAGTAACTACCAGCAATAAATCTGCTCCGTTTGAGTTATTTCTCCAATTAGAATGTTTTCCTAATAGGCAATTTTCTTTCTAGCTAATACCCCGTGGATGACGTTATCAATGTGATCTACCTGTTGACCGGATTCGGACCGCAGGCACTATTTACTTTTTAATTTTATTCGTAAATCACACACAAGTTGGCGGGAAATCTCGCTGTCGTAGCATCCAATACGGAGAGCGAGTTTTTATCGCGTTTTTTCATCGTCTGTATACAAGCAGGTTGACAGAGACGAACTGGGAACGTATCCATATATCGCCCCACACATCCCCATATTTCTGTCAATTAATTTTAATTTCAAAATCCCAACCGCAATTCAGGATACTGAACTTATAAAAATACCACTGAAATATTGAACTATAAAAGTCAACATTCGAATTTTTAATTGGCATACTTTAATCGCACGGCAAATCGCGCTGGACAAAGCAGCTTTAGTATAAAAACATGTAAAATTTTTGTCGCTAACGTTAATTAAACCGTAGGTATTATAATTTCAGCGGTATCACGATCACGAATCCGCCCCGCGGTTCTGTTGAGTTATTTAATAGTGTTTTTTGTGCGGTGGCGGGCGATTGCGCTCTGCCACCCTCGGGCTTCGCGCAAAAAACCCTCTGCTTCACAAATACTTAGAATGTTGTTTTGTAGGAGTGCGGGGTGCGGGAGGGGGGGCTCGAGGGGCGCGCGAGATCGCTATCGCACGCACCCAATGCACGCACTATCCTAAAGCTAGCCACTTAATTGTTATGTATGACGCGAAGCCTAAATAAAAATTCGCCCTCATAGTTTCGGACGGAGTAGGTACTCTATAGAAAACGTTGACGGAAACCGAAAGTAGAAATAAAAAGTTAAATAGCCATCATGAGCAGACCGTTGCACGTTGGTATCAGATGTAGTATCAATCACTTTCATAATCAATCACGAGTAGATACTTCCCGGGATTATACGATCTCGGTTGCAAGTACTTCTCAAGATTTACTAGACTCTCTTTTCACTTGTTTTCACACAAGACACTTCACATAATGTCGTTTGGGATCTCGACAAATTGATTCTGCCTATGGCTATTATGGCCGTCTCATAATCCAATAAGAAATTGGTGGCTATATTTAAGCCCTTGTATCTCGTTATGTCACCGTCTAATCGAGAGGTTACGTTACATCAGCACACATGCTGTCATTCGACATTCACATAGGAAAGGAGCCGAATGTCATAAATTCACATAAAATACTCACACATGTGAATAGACAGTCGACAGCAGACAGCACGACAGGTGGGTGCATAGCAACCTGTTCTCCACTCCCCGAAAATGACGGCAAAAACTCTCACTAACCCTTTGGATCTTAAATTAGAGATGTCTCTACGACTCGACCATATTGCTATGTTATAGCATGATATTTGAGCCATCTTTTGTTTTGGGTAACTGCAAGAAAAGAGGTAGATATATAAGCAGTTAAATAACGTCCCGTTTGACTGGAACTTTACAGAAAATGAAGCAATTTTCCCAGTCTGTTGCAATTTTTCTCTCTCAGTGAAACCTAGATGTCGATAACCTATCGAACTATAATACTAATCTATGTAAGTTAATTATGATTAAGATCTTAATATTAGACAGTTTCAGTGTGTGTGTATTTCAGTGTTTCCGGTGTATTTCAGTGTTTCAGATGTAGCTATGTATTATATTAGATTTTAAATTCAATTGTAAGTTTCATATTTGATTTTAGGTTTATAATAATTTATAAGTTATGTATGATCAACGAGTGCTTCTCGCCATCAAACTGTAAAGTTTGGCGAGTAAAAAATAACTTGTATTTTTATGACATTTCATAAAAAATAAAAAACTCGATTTCTTCATTGATGCATAATTAATGCAAATGCCTTGATCGTAATCAGGTAACCTTTAATCTGAATTTCGAAATGGAAATACAAATTGCGCATTGCAAAAGTTTGAAATCGTATGGCATTGTATGCGTATTAGACGCATGAAATGTACCGACCAACTAAAGTTAGTATACCGGATGTAAGAAGACCATCATTCTACGGAAGTGTCACCCCTGGCCACTAATGCCCCTTCGGCATTAAGGTGGTTATATTAACATAAAACCTAAACTTTTTGTACGAGTTCGTTACCCATTTGCAACATTTTTTTCCTACATTTGTATCCTTGACGTTTTTCGTGTTGTTAGGGGTAGCTGCACAAAAATGCGTATTGGTGCGTGCGTGTCGCGAGAAGCCAACGGGGGGAGCTCATTAAGGTAAAAAGCCGAGTGCAAACGGCGACTAATGGCGAATAGGCCAGGAAAGTTAAGGTGGGACCTTACACTAATTCATAACTGTTTTCTTTTTATATATTTTGTAGAGCTGTTTATTTAATTACGTAATAAATTAAAATTAAGCAAATCATGAAAGAGCATTGCGCGAAAACGGACATTAAACCTAATAATGCCATTTTTCGCAGCGAAAATTATAACTTGATAAAGAAACTGAAAATAGCTTATAATGAAGGGTCTGTGAGAGCATGTACACAAATTAATCAAAAAAAGTGCAGGCAACGTACTTATATTTAAAAAACACGGTTTCCCATGTTTTCATTCATTACTTACAGGTAATTATATATAACCGTCTGCTGATGAAGAAAAATCATTGTTAGCGTGTTTTTAGTCAAATAAGTCATAAATTTAAAGTTATATTTTAAATGCATTGTGACATAACAGTAATTGCTGCGTTATCCATTCAGTAAAAAAAAATAACTAAATGAAAAGTGTTTAATTACGTAACAATATTATCACATAAACGTTTATTGTTAAAATTAAACAAATTTAATTATAGCTTCTTAATTTTTTTAAGATTTTTAATGGAATACTATAAGTGGTCGACCTTATCACTAAGAGAGTTAAGTTCATATTTGAGTGCGCGTGATCCGCTCTGCACGCCGCCTGTGCGAAAGAGAGAGACAGAGCGTGGGCACAGGTAGGTACCTACCACTGACGAAAGAGTGATTCATGTAAAAGTTTTATTAGGTGTTTAATCCATTACGTTTTAGTATAAATGGTCTGAAATATAGTACCTAAATATTTATTTGTTTGTGTATACCTACTGTGTGTTTATAAATAGGGATCTCTGGTCAAAAATAAAACATTTTTATTTTATTTTATTTATAGGTAAAAAAATACCTATAAGTATTTCAAATTATGTGCTGAACCTATTTCGATTAATTTTAGAATATAATTCGTGCAACGAGTTATGAGCGCTGACCTTGAATGCGCAGAAGCAATTTTTGTGAGAATGAAATAAAGGGTAGGTAGGTATACCCGAATTTGAATGATTCTACGGGTCATACTGAACAACCTTTTTCCAGGTACATGAGTCGAAGTATGAGAAAAAAAAATAAAGTAACTCCCATAAGTATCAAAGTAGCTACCTATCAGATGACCGCACAATTTGTATGGGTGGTTGTTTTTTCCCTCAATATTTCGACCCATGTTGCTTGCGTTTGGTTTGACGCAATATGTTTTTTAAAAACTTGCTACCGACCATAAATTTGGTAAAAATTATATTTTTGCTCAAATAGGGTAGAGTGGGGTAGGGTGGTGGCACCAATTATCGGCCATGTCAACTTTTTTGGACTTTGACTGCTTGTAATTTTTACATTAATAGCTTTTGCTTTCTTGCAGTGTCTTTTTGGGTAAAGGGATACTGAAACTCCATTACTACATTCGCAAAATTATGAATTCTTTGTTATTTTTGATAATATAGATGTTTTTTTCCGAATATGGCGATTTCCCTTAATATCGGCCTATAACACCCTAATAGCCGCCGTCTGTGACCCTAATATCGGCCTACCTTTTCTAAAGTGAAGTAAAATGAATAAACTACAAAAAAAATTATAACGTTTTATATTTCAACTCGGCTCAGGTACAAATCACTTTTATTAATTATCATCACATTCATTTTTTTTAAATGCACTATTTAAATTTCTATTCACTTTATTTGGTAATAATTTTTATGTATAATAATTTTTTTTGGAGGTCCTTTCATTATTTGTTTTTTAGGAATGTTTAATCATTGCGATCTTTTTTAGTTTATAATAACAGAATTTATTTTAATTTTAAGACTCTGATGTCATTTCCTTCTAATAGAATCTTCTTAGGCCACATCAATTCACCCACGATGGACTGTATACTTTAAGTGGAACCATTGGAGTATATGTCGCATCCAATATTTTTGTTTTCATCTTCTTCAACATCACTAATTAGGTTTTCTTCAGAGCCAGCACAAAGAATTTTCTCCTTTTCCAAACTTGTCTTGCGAAGCTAAATCAATGAGGTCAGTTTCGCGATTTCTGTCCTATAATCAACTCTTCTTTACTACTTTTGTTTCTTTGGCGGGTTTATTTTTTATTCTCATTTCCAGTTTTTGTCTCTCTCTCCGCTTTATTCTCTTCAATTTTTTTTCTTCTTTCCTCACGTTGTTTGTACCCATACTAAGATGGCCGTTTTTATGCACCAATTCCCTTTATATCGGCCGTAATTGATACAACTCGTTTTGAGGCGCCCGATGTTAGGATCTAGTTATCAAACTGAGCTGTTGTTTCATTTTTAACCTTATTAATGTTACTGCTAACGTATAAAATAGCTAAACATATGGTTTAACATTTTCATGCATTACCCCAATATCGGCCACCCGGCCGATATAGAGATTTATCAATAATATACACTGGACAGCAAATAAACCGAGCCACCCGCTACCAAGGCACTCTAATTCGATTTTCTCAAAAACTAAAAAACCTACAATTATCAAAGTTGTACCTACAGAAAGTGCGTTTCATGGTGATTAAAATGAAAGGAAACTCATTGGGTTTAAACAATAGTTCAGTGTTTATTAAGGATTTTACAAAGAAGAGTCGTTTTCCAGTCATGACAATCGTTAGTAATGATAAAGTGAAAAAAAAAATAAAGCCAAAAACAAAGATAAAATCAACAAAATATTTTTGATCAATATTCCGTATTCCCTCCCCTTGCTCGGATAACTGCCAGCATCCTTGTATTCATCGACCTTACGAGCCTGACGATAAAATCTTAACGAATTGTATTCCACTCCTCTTCAATTGCGATTCGCAGCTCTGGAAGCCTTGTTGGAGCAGGTACCCGGGCTCGAACCCGATGTTTCAGCTCATCCCATAAGTGTTCTATCGGATTCAAGTCCGGGCTTCGAGCTGGCCAGTCCATCGTACGAATGCACTGACGTCGCGTAGATACTGGGTCACCACATGAGCAACATGAGGCCGTGCATTATCATGCATCAATTGCATATCCTGTCCGATATATCCTGCGTAAGGTACCACATGATCTGCAAGGATTTCAGTAATGTAGCGATGAGAAGTCAGTCCACGTGTACGGCCCGTCGCCGCGTCGGTTCGATGAAAACTAACGCTGTATGTGCTATTAACGAGATGCCGCCCCAGACCATTACAGATCCTCCTCCATAAGCAACAGTTTCCTCGATCCAACACTGAGAATAACGTTCTCCAGGGCGACGATATACTCTCTGAGGTCGATCACTTCCATGTAGACTCACCCTGTTCTCATCAGTGAAGAGTACATTACTCCACTGCTCTAATGTCCAATCCCTATGCTCTCGAGCAAATTCAAGTCGTGCTCGACGGTGTGCTGCCGTTAATGCTGGGCCTGTTGCAGCTCTTTTTGGGGTCAGGTTCCGTTCAGCAAGTCTTCTTCTGACGGTATCTGAACTGATGACCACTTGGCGTTTGTCACGCAGACTTTGTTGGACTTGAACTGCGTTGAGGTGGCGATTTTGCAGAACAGTAAGGTGGATATAACGATCATCTGCTGCTGATGTAGCCCTAGGTCTGCCCGTACCTGGACGGCGATCGAATGTTCCAGTCTCTAGGTATCGTCTGTAAACTCGTTGCACCGAAGATCTGCTGATTCGAAGCCTTCGAGCGACTTCACGTTGCGCAATGCCTGCTTGAAGTAATGCTACAGCTTGAGCCGCTCGTCCTGAGGTGTTGTATCCATTATTAATCGAAAAAAGTAGCAAAAACACGAATTAATTTGGAGTCATTGTAATCACCATAAAACTCACTTTTTGTAGGTATAACTTTGATAGTTGTAAGTTTTATACTTTTTGAGAAAATCGAATCACAGTTCCTAGGTAACGGGTGGCTCGGTTTATTTGCTGACTGTAGATCCCTAATCTCGGCCCCGCTATTATTTAATAAAATAGACAAATAAATGTAAAAACATGTTATCTAAAAGATACTTTGACTGTTATTCTTCATGAAAAAATAAAAGATAACACTATAGGTATGTTTAATTCCCTCCAAATACTTATCCTCGCAATGCGTCCACTCAGGGATTTGACTCGGCAATGACACCAAACGGCGCACGTCCACACTGCGCGTGCTCTTTTGCCAGCTGAATGTTCAAATATTGATGCACCCGCATCAAAATATTGGAGGTAATGCGGATGGATACAGAGTCACTTTTTGCATTAAAACTATTATGATTTAAGAGATGTTTTTATAGTTATGTTCCATTTTCTCGAAACTGCCGATATTAGGAGGAGGCCGATAATAGGAGACTCCACCCTAGTCAAACGGACTATCATCGGCTTGTCTCTCCTGCCGCACTTTTTTTGCCGCACTTTGAATGCAATGTTCGTTTATGTATGAAGCTCTGCACTTTGAGTGCAACTTAATGTTCTCTTCAGATACTGTTGTAAATTTTCCGTCTTTACGTTTTTCACTTGATATGATAAATTAAGCAAAGGTGTTTTAAAATCAAAGCTAAGGAATTTATTTCTGGAGAACGCGGACACGTCGGACTGTGATAGGCGGTGAGTTCTTGACCAGAGTGGCCAGCTCCAGCTGCTCACTCTGGTTTGGAATTTATTATATGTATGTTGGTGTTGGTCTGACGTTGTCGAGAAATAAATGCACGTAAGATAGGATTTATTTATTTCTGAGTATAATTATGATTAAAATCTTAATGATGGGCAGTTTTAGTGTGTGTATTCAGATGTAGCTATGTATTATGTAATTTATTAGATTTTAAGTTAACTTGTAAGTTTTATATTTGATTTTAAGTTTATAATAATTTATAAGTTGTGTATGATGAACGAGCGCTTCTCGCCATCAAACTGTAAAGTTTGGCAAGTAAAAAACTGTAAAAAATAACTTGTAATTTTATGAGATTAAATTAAATAAAAAAATAAAAAAAAATTAAAAAACTTGACGATACAAGCTTTCTTTGTCCGTTCACGCCTATGTTCACAACCACAAATCCCACAACTCGGGAATTCCATTTTCTTACGCTGATCACCGCCGCCGCGCCGCTTCGAAAACGAATGAAATGAACGCAAGGCAAAAGACCCGCACGCCGCCGCGCGGTGGAGCGGGCGGGCGACGGACGGCGAGGTACGACTTGCGGCCGCGCCGCGCAAACTACCTACAGTTCGAGATCTTTGTAAAAAAAGAAAGATTTTGTAAGCAGTTGCAATTTATGCTTAATTCTGCCAGTTTTCTACTGAAACTATTTAAGAGACTAAAGTTAAACAGAAAAATGGCAGTTAACTATTTTAATTCCATGGAAAAAATAATATAAAAAAGCAAGTGAATTAATTGCTTAATTCCTTGATAATTATGAACAATCAACTGACTAAATGCTTAAACTCTTTAAAACATACGGTTATCGATTTTGCTTAAGTCACAATTAGCTCTTTTTTTAAAACCCCTAAAAATTTGTAGAAGCAACTAAAAAAAAAGCTTAATTAACGTAGCGTTAGTAACTTATTAGGGCAAGGTAAAAGTTTACCTAAGTATTTCTCGGTTATTAGATTTGCTTTTATTTCAGTTCAAATTAATCACATTGAAACAAAATTTCCAGTAAAACTATAAGCCACCTTAATTTTGCAATATACGGTCACAAATAGATGTAATATTATCTAGCCAATCAGCATATAAAGAACCTCATAAGTCCGGTTATGATTTTGTGCGAACCTTCCCATACAGAACTCCGTAAAGTGATTGGCCTAGAATTACACGAAGGGGAGCAATAGCCGACGATGTTTGACGACCAGCGTGCGTAGTGTTGGCTGTTTCCCTGCGCTTTTTGGGCGAAAACATAATTTGATTCGATTGTGGTGAAAACTTTTGTGTACTTATTTGGCGGATTCAGTACGGTATCAAACAGCAGTAGCTGCTGCTAGATGTACATATAAGTAAATAAAGACTTGAAGTTCAACAAGTGCGGTAAGTAGAATCTCACTGGACTTTAAAGTTAAGACTCTCCAAAGAAAAACTTGAACAGATCCAAACAAAATATACGAGCTTCAAATAGTATAATTCATGTCGCATTTTTTGTTCACCTGCAAAAGAATATCAGGCCACCTTCCCTTTATACTAATAACCGGTTTGAAGGACTGTTTGCTATACTGCGTTTTCTGTGAATTTCTAGGCTAGAGTCGCTTATTTGCATTCGATAACCTGTAATTACCAACCTATAATTAACATTCGCCTGGCCCTCAATACCTAATCGAAAATGCATGGTGCGCGCGAAGTATCCGCTAGACAGCAACAGCCAGGGTGCAGCGACTAGACAGGAGTGCCGGGGGGGAGGTGAGTGCGCGGGGCGGAGGTCTATCAGCATTTCGGCGCGTCCGCGCTCCCCGCCCCCCTCTCGCGCCCGCACCGCGCCGAATTCGCCCTGCACTACCCGCCACGTTCCCCTCCAACACAACCTAACCTTGAAAATAGTTTTTACCGGCTCGAGGGTATTCACCCCGAACCCAAATTCCGGGGCCTGTTGCACACTAGCCCCATTCTCGCTATCCGACTCATTCTCCAATAGGAATCACGTTGCTTTCTCACAAATCGCCTAGTGTGGAGAGCTTGCAGTGAGTTTACGCGGACCGGCAAGCAAAGGATATTTGACTATGTAGTTTTTTAGGCAAGTCGTGAGCTCGCTGCTTGTTGGCGGGATTTGTTTGTGACTCGTTGTACCTTTTATTCGGGTAAGGAATTTTGATGCGATCAAAATAGCCAATCATATTTTGTTATGACAAAGTTGGTAATGAAAATTTCGAGTTGGAATGTTGCATTCAGGACTAGGTATCCGTATTGTGCGACTGTGAATACAATTTGGAATGCTTTATATCTAGTAGAATTTTGCCGGTCACCTTCATACCTACTAAACGCATTAAACGAAGATCTGTTCATTAAGTAGGTAGGTACCTACTATAATTTTTTGCATATTTTCAATTTGTCTCGAGGTCGAGGCAAAATTGCCAAAATCGCTTTCTTGCCCCCACTAATTAAAAAAAATAGGTATAAACCTGTTTATAGAAATCTTGAAAACCTCCAATTTCACCATAAAATGACCCTCAATCCTTTAATCAAAGCCTGATAGGCGTGGACAATATTAGATTCATCCGCGGCGAAAGAAATAAGAAAACGTGGGTCACTATTTACCTGCAACTTGCACGTTTGGAGTAAAAAAAGACGATCGGCTTACATGGTGAGGGAAGGGTAGCTGGCTTGCGCCTCGCGGCTCGCGGGCTAGCGGCAAAAAAGGCATAAAACAACCGCCCGGCCAGCAACCGCCTACGCGAAGCGAGCGGAGGCGAGACCGGTGCCGCCCTCCCGCGCTTCATTATAAAATGCAAGCCGTATGCATCTTAGAGAGGTTGTAGGTCTGTGCTGCTTTCACTGTGGGTATGTCTAAAGCTAAGGTAAATTGAATAAAGGATACCTCATATTTATTAAGCGAAACCTATGTGATAAAGATTTCCAGCTAGGTACTAAAAGTAAAACAAACAAAAACTAAATTTATTCTGCAATGCTACGTAGCTAAGGTCTGCGTAGGCACCCTTTAACGCCACTCTACGCAGAATTCGTAGATTTCTTTCTAAAATCGCGTCTATAGTCGTCGACGAGTTCTGCGTAGAGTATACGTAGGTTCGTAGACATATATCGCTGATGTTATTCTTACTTTGAATCGAGTACCAAATCTATTGAATTGTTCCGATTCAACTATCGTGCACGTGCATTTGGCGCATTCACTTCTCCCCATGCATTGTCGAACACTCCTTGAACATACGGTGTGCATTTGCCTAAAATATAAACAAACAAAATTCAATGCGGGTTGTATATCATCCGATGATAATGATAAAAAATATATTATATTGACATATTCTAGTTATCGATGAATGCAAATCGCATAGTTTATGTTAGTCATTTTGACTTAAATAGGGTCACAAAATCTAGTGGCAACTTACTCTTGGTCGATTCGATTATTCACCGCTAAGTAGGTAGGTACGCACTTGAAAAATCACTCAATCAATCAACAAAATCCATGAATCGAGCTGCCAACTAGCCGACCTCAAAAGTGAATGGTCAAAGGCGAGCTCTTTTATCAAAACATAGGATAATCATGAGTCGGCAATTAAGCAGCAACCCTCACTGCACAATGCACATTTTGATTGGTGGGCAGCTGCCCGTAGCGGCAAAAAAACTGCTTTCTAAATTACTACTATCAACCGCGCTCGCATCTAGTGTACACCCGCCTTGCTTAAGATCATAATCGGCGTCCAAAACCATACTTCCGTATCAAATATACGTTGGCAAGGCGAAGAATTAACGAACTTTGTTACAACCGTTTTCGGTGAATTCAAATGGAAGCGAATTAGAATCTAACCAGAAAATGTAATCATTATCACTTCCTTGAGCAACAGTCTCAAGACCCTGCGCTTGCTCATTATTATTTGACTGTTTTATTTTTATGCATAAATATTTATCACTTCCTGCATGTTGAATGGCAATGTTGGAGGTAATTTACTCAAATGTTTTTACAAGCATCGCGAGTACATAGAAACCTTCGTAGTTTATCAACCTATAGGTCAAGAAATCGCCTCGTTTCCATTGTAAATACATCGTACTTCACCCTAATATCATACTATGCTGTATCTACTAAGTAGGTACAATTTTGTTTTAGATAAAAGCTGCGAGTGACTCGCCGGCTTCGTTGCAGCGAAGCTCGAGATAAGGAACTGTTTACACTGCTTGAGTCAATGTCCTCCTCCTGTGCACACACAAGGAAAACCTTGGAGTAGACAGAATAGTCTTCCGCGTTAGCGAACGTTTGAGGGCGTTGATCTATCATTGCCATTGATCGAACATTAATCGCTGTGTGCTGCTTTTATAAATACGCAATTACTATTACAATTACAAATGGTAGGGCTATATAACTACCTGACATTAGGTCGCCACAAACAATGCGAGTATCGGCGATTATGTTGATAAGGGCGAAACGACTTAGACAGGACCATTTGGGTTATAATGTTAATGGATCTTACATATTAGGTAAAACTACATGTATTGATTTATTTCAGCTGTGAATTTCAAATGAGCATTGCTTTCGCAGTGTACCTATGTAATTCTAGGTCAGAGAAAGTGATACTACCTAATTGATTAAACCCTGAAGCCTGGGAAATACGCGGGAGAAAAATCAGGTCTTCTATTGAAATAAAATTCTTTCAGCCAGAACATGTTCCAGCAAAATAAAAATTAATATTCCATGTCTACTCCATCGTAGAGCATCGTCTATGTTCCCATGCGCCCCTAGCGACTGACTCGTAAATAAATTGAGCCTGCATTAGTGGCAATTGTTCGCTATTGCCGCCGCCGACGCTGAATGCACCTTCCTCGCCAGTCGACAGTCGCCATGTAAACGTCACAACAAGTTATGGCCGAATAAAACTGGAACACGTCATCATTTAGCTGTCATATCATACTGTTGGATAGTGATCGTATAATCTAAGATATTAGGAGAGAGGGAGATACCAAATTTCTGGAGATTTATTTGCACTGCTGGAGATATCGACTGTCTTAAAACAAGCCTGACTAACTACTAGGACTTATTTTCACATGCTTTCTATTAGAACTCCTGACACCAAAATCCGTAGCCGCGGCATACTAACTTTCCGTTTAAAATTTTAAACTTGCTAAAACAGAAAAAAACCGCTGAATTATACAAAATAGCTGTACTTTTATAATGCACACCGTATTAATTAACGAAGCAGATGCAGGAGATTGGCATTAATTATAGAAGCAGTAATAGAACAATATTGTGTATATTAGCGTGCTGTTTGAAGATAAGAGCTTCGTCTAGTAGGTACACTCAAGACCTGTTCTAAAGGTGCAGACCACCCTATCTCACGAACTAAATCAATTCGCTGCTCGTAATGTACCAGCATTTTTGAATTTGACGACATGTGAAGACGTCTGGAGTGAGACTTCGGTCTTGGTGGATACGAATGCAAATCGCAATTATGTGCCAATCACACTAAAAACTTAATTTTAGTAAGACAGTTCCAGCATAATTCAAGGATCCCAAAAAAATCTGCATCAAAATCCGATCTGACCCTACAAAATGTCGAAGTCATTGTTTATTATAACGTTTTCAATTTTTTCAAAAGCCCCCACTGGGCCCAATGAACTTAGACAAAATGATAGGCCGTTGCAAAAAAAAGAATTCTTCGGAAAGAAATCGCAGATACACTGCCATTAACTTTTTTAGACATTAAAAAAACATTTCAGATATAACGGGACCGACTAAATTATTGCGTATAATCTTCTGCCTTTGTTTTTTACTTTACACTTTTTAGAAAAAAAAATTGGTTCCCACACTATTTTATGATTTGACTTTGAAATCTTTCTTGCTTAGTGCCTAATTATGTACTTATTATCTTTGTGCTACCTTCGCCTGGACACCAGGTGGTAAAGCTGAAGAGGATGTCGATGAAGGGAAGCAAAACTTTAGGTAGCGACTAGTGACAAACCAGGATAGCTGAATCTTCCATGGTGATGTTAAAAAAATAATAGTACATTTTGATACAAGTGGAGAAAGTTTGTTATTGTAGTTCAAGGCGGTATTAACACACGAGCCGTTAGCCGAGGGTGTTTTTGAGCCGAGAACTGCAATAACAAATGTCCACGTGTATCAAACGACGTTTTTCAATACACTTTTGAATAAATAAAATAAAATAATTATTTGTGTCATCAATTATTACGAGACTATGATTTAATTTATTTTTCCGCGCTTTGCTTTCGCCAGGTTGAAGGAGAAGCAAAGGTATGAAGCTATTATACAGCCTAATATAAAAAACTGTTTTTTTTTTAGTTTTGTATTAAGAACACAAATAAATGTTTTTGTTTAAGTATAAAAGAAAATATTAGATTTAAGAATCATGTTTATCTATGATATTGAATTTATAAAAAAAATTGAATATTCAAAAAATAAAAAGTAGATCGCTTATCCGAAATGAAAAAATACATTCACCTCTGACTCTATAGTCAGATGTGAATGTTTTATATAATTACGCATTGACCAGTTTGGACTAAGACGTATAGGTAAAGTTTTCTGTGGCAATTTTGCTTTCTGCACATGTGTGGAAAAAACATGAAAAACGCACGTGTGTGAAATAAACTGCATTTTGAAACTAATCGTAGTGCGAAAAGAACTAGTTTTCGAGGAAGTGTATTGAAAAGGAATTTAATCATTTATGTATGAACAAAAATCTGTCTCATCTAGTCGCGAAACAAGATCCGATATGACGAATTCTCCAAAGCGGCAGCAGTCAAAGCCGATTCATATCGATAAAAGCAAAATATTTTTTGATATCCCCTAACTTAGGTAGGTAGTAGTTATACGCAAATTAAAATAAATATTGTGAATAGAATCCCGCGATCCCACGGCGTTGCACAAAGAATGCACAAGTCACAGCACCTGTGTCCCTGCTGATCAAAAGGACACACGAAATATAAAAGATGACAAGTGCCATTCGAATAAAAAATAGTCAAAAGCCAAACTTGTATAAATCCGAATCGAAAGAAATAAAATTTGATAGAGCACTTAATAACGAGAATATTGACAGGTCTATTACGCTGTGGTATGAAGGGTAAGGAATATCATGCGAAGCTGGTGAACCAATTTTAAATTTAGAATTCAAGAATATTTTAGTAGCTAAGCACCTAGCACAATCTATAATTAATTAAACCATTTGTGTGTGTACTGTGTGTGTTTTTTTTCATTTATTGGTTTGAAAAAACCAAAACAGACCATTACATTCATACCTAACCCAACCAATTATTGTGTGCAGTTTCATAAATATCATCGTGGTATCTACAAAAAATATTGGTTTGATAAATCTACGCACAGCAACACGAATTTTAAATTTCGAAAGGCCCGTCCTTTTAAAACCGGGACGTGTCTCTTTTATGTTAGGCGAATAAAGTTTATTAGGAAAGTGGGATAAAGGTTTGATACAAAAAATCTACATTGTAAAAGGTCGCCGTGTCGCTTCACAAAAACCATTGCGTTATCGTAGGCCTCCGCTCATTTGTGTTTTTTTTTTTTCGTTTTGATAGAAGTGTGAGGGCAGGTAGATGAGCAGACTCGCAAACATTGTATATTTTCTATACCTGCCTAGGTATACCTATACCTATAGGTAGGTTGTCGTACGCTAGGTATGCCACGTGATTGAATGAAAACAAGTCTGATAAACCAATTTTTCTATCGTACTTAGGTGAATGAAAAATTACTTATTCCTATTTACCTACTACTCTGAGAAAATTAAGTGGGTAGGTACCTATTTAGGTGGTAGGTAGGTACATACATAAAACCAATATTACCTAGAATGTCTTCGGTATCTTCGAGTGCTAAACTAAACTCAACTTAAATAATCTCAGCGCGTAGGTAGCTGTAGATTAAGTTATTTCCTAATAATTTTGCGTAAAAGTAAATAAATAAATAAATAAATATCGCTGGACATTACACACAGCGCCATCTAGTGCCACACTAAGCAAGGCTTAAGTGTCGTGGTCACCAGATAGTTGATATACTACATATATACTTTTTGTTTGTAAATACATACTTATTATACATATAAACATCCATGACTCGAAAGCAAATGTCCATGTTCATCACACAAACATTTGCTCCTACCGGGATTCGAACCCGGGACCATAAGAACGTAAGGCAGTCTCACTACCGCTGCGCCATTCGGGTCGAAAAGTAAATAGAATATGCACATACCTAGGCAGAACGCGATGGTTTGATTTTTATAGTAACAGAAGGCTTTAAGTTCCTCTATGGTGCCTTCCCTTAATACAGTTTCCAAAATTAATATATTTCAGCCGGAATGTGATTGTGATGTGAATAAGCAGGGTTGGCATTATTTATAAAAGCAATCTAATACGTGGTTAGGGTCCAGTATCCATACCTAATAATATTTAACTTTAGAAATAAATCACAGACCAATCTTCTGTTCTCCTGAAAACTTGAAAAGAGGTCTAAGGTCAAGACTAAAAGCATTATTTAAACTATTAGTTTGAACATGATTTTTTACTATCTGCAAGTATTGTTTGAATTTTGAGTGAGTTTCTATTGATTTATATATTACCTAGCTGAGAGCGCCATCTGCAGAGCGTCAAATGAAACAAAACGAAAACATCACGGATGTAAAAATATCCATAGGGTGAAAGCGTCAGGGTTGCCGCGAAATTCAAATTTACTTACGTTTTTTGCTTTTTCCAGGGCAGTGCTAAGTTGTATGTTGATAACCATATCGGTCGTGGCTGTAAGACGTATATTAAGTTACAGAATTATAATCATCAAAATCATCAATACAACCTTCCAAGTTCTTAAGAGTCGAAGAAGGACTTTGTTCGTAAAAAATTCGTTCATCTCTTATGACTTGTAGGATGCGGGTTACCTTGGAGTATCCCCCTGGGCCTCAGAATGCGCCACCGTCGGGATCACACTGACGGTAGGAGGGGTATCAATCGGCGTCGAGTCGACGTTGAAGCACCTTTAAGCCGAAAAGCACTTGTTCTCCCGTCATTGCGATATTTTTTTTTATTTAAGACGTGTACCTGAGAAATTTCTAATTACTAATTGAGATATTGGGGTTCAAAGTTTTCTTGAAAACAAAGCTGGTTCGTTTTTTAATAACAAGTTTTAATGTTCTTCATTGCCTGTACTATTCAATGCATATCTATGTACAATGTTTTGAGTGCGTTACATTGAGCCACAAAGCATCTTATGAAGTTCTACAGTAACACGAATAATTATGTATTTTCACGTAATTTTTGCTACCTAACTTACCTACATCTTAAACCGAGATTTTTCTTTTTGCTATAATTTACACCTTAATATGATTGATTATTTTCGTTATGACGAGATGCACATTTACAATTTACAATTTTACTAGCATTGAATTTACCGGGTAGGGTGAACTTATTCTGCAACAATAGCTTAAAGCAGTGATGGTTGGATTTTTCATTTAATAATCAATAATTTATACTTTTTAATAATTTTTCACTTATCAAATTAAGTAAAATTTTGATATTCAATGTAGAAAAAAATAATTTGGTGATAGCCGATAGGATGTAGTAATATTATTTCAGAATTGTGCTGATAAGCAGAATTCTGTCAGTGTCACTGTCAAATGTCAATGTCGTCAAGGAAAGCTGTCAAATCACCATCCAAATATTCACTTTGCGGCCGTGCGTGCGCGATTTCATTTTATAGAAATTTTAATTAAAATACAATAGCTCACAGTGAAGTTATTGTACTCCAATAAAAAACTGTTTATTATTGAAGGAATTATTTGTGAATCGGCCCTAAGATCTTCGTAAAATGGAGGATCAAAACCCTGAATACATTGCGAAGGTATATATTGTACCAATATTTTTTATTACATGATTGTTATTTACATATAGTACCATGTTGACTGAAAAAAAATTAACAGAACTTTCCAGAATTGAAAAATGATAGACTGCTTCGCGCTGCACTTGGGAAAGAGGTCGACAAAGTACCGGTATGGGTGATGCGACAAGCCGGCAGATATCTTCCAGAATTCCAAGCAGTTAGAGCGAAGCATGACTTCTTCACAGTCTGCAGGACACCTGAGTTGGCGTGCGAAGTAACCCTGCAGCCATTGAGAAGATACCCGCACTTAGATGCATCAATTATATTCAGTGATATTCTTGTTATACCACAAGCCATTGGTATGACTGTGGAAATGCACCCTGGTGTGGTAAGCATAACACTTAAAATAATTTGAATAAAATATGCTCAAATTTTGATTACAAGATAATTAAACTAACTTTTCAGGGCCCTGTATTTCCAACTCCACTCCAAGAGCCAGCTGAAATAGATAAGTTGCAGGAAGAAGGAGCAGTTTCGAGACTGGCATATGTCGGCAAAGCTATTACCTTGACCAGGCATAGAATTGAAGGCAAAGTGCCTTTAATCGGTTTCACTGGAGCACCAGTAAGTTAAAAATAGATCATTTATTCTTAATAAATGTTGTGGAGTCATCATTATGCTTACAAACTTATCTGTTATGTTTATTTAATAATTGCAAAACTAACAGTGACTCTTATTAAATGATGATAGTGATGTTCTGCAATAGTTTGATGTGTTCGGATACTGGCAGCTCCAGTCATCCCACTGCTGGACAAAGGATAGGCCTTTGTGACTATGAATACAAAAAAAGTTTAATAAAATTATTCATTTGTATTTCTAATTTCAGTTCACATTAATGGGATACATGATTGAAGGTGGGGGTAGCAAAACCATGTCAAAAACAAAGGAATGGTTAGAAAAGTATCCAAAAGATGTTCACAAGCTGCTAGCGCTACTAACCAGAATCATTATAGACTATTTACTAATGCAGGTAAAATTGCCTTTTGTATGTTTTAGGTAAATATAATCATTGTTTTTCATGTAAAATTGCAGTAGAAAATAGCCTTAGCATTCAAATCAAACACATATTGATGGATGGAGCATATACGAAAAACCAAAGAAAAGATTGATGGATTCTGTGCGAAAAGAGTCAATGATAGTGTCGACCGTTTTGACAACAAATATTTTACAAACCCATGTGAAATAAAATAGCAATTAAAATATCAAAACTAAATTAACTTAATTAGATGCTGTAATACTTTTCATAATAAATGACCTGTATGATAAGAAGGTTAGATAATCTCGGTTTATTATTTTTACTATTGTTCTTTTTTGTACTGTTTCTTTCTACTCAAAACGTCAAGGCCAACATTTTATACTTCTCTGTAAAAAAAATGTTTGTTCAGATGTTAATTTTGCAATAACTATACTTCCAGGTGGAAAGTGGAGCTCAACTACTGCAAGTATTTGAGTCAAGTGCTGACCATCTCAATAGGGAACAGTTTATAGAGTTCTCAGCACCATATCTAAAAGATATTAGGAGTGGTGTCAAGAAAGGCATAACCGAGAAGAATTTGGAGCAAGTTCCTATGGTAAGCAGACTAAAAAAAATATTAGAAAGACAGGCTTCCTATTTAATTAAGCAGTATGAGAAGAATTTACTGTATTTTCTTTTACTTTTATTTAGTACTAGCTGACCCACGCAACTTCGTCTGCATCACAGGAAAAAGCTACCTACTACTACTACCTACCTACTACTACTACCTACCTACTACTACTACCTACCTACTACTACTACCTACCTACCTACTACTACATTTTTTTTTCATAAGAACCTTCTACTGACAATAACAAACACAACAAAAAAAGAATCAGCCAAATCGGTCAAGCCGTTTTCATGCTATGTCGTGACAACGGAAAACGGGTTTCATTTTTATATATAAAGGGTGTAAAACACCTCTTAACGAATACGAAAGGCACTTGTTCTCCCTATCATTGCGATCATTTTTTTGTTCTACACCATACCTGGGAACCTTCTAGTTACGGAGATATGGCGGGTCAAAGTTACACCTTTTTGACAAGTATTTTTTTTAATACAAGTTTTATTTGTAAGATTTTAACTTTTAACACCTTCACGACCCCCGTACTATTCAATCCATTCATCAGCACAATGCTTTAAGTACGTTACATTGAGTTCTAGCACAAAACATGATTAATAACCTCAAAAAAAAAAGTTGTTTCCCAGCAATATTTTTTGCGTAAAGTTACTTAGTTTGATGTACAGAATGCTTGGTTAACGGCTTTGTGATGAGGTGGTTTACACCCTGTATAGATAGACTAGCTGATGCCACGCGGTCTCACCCGCATAGTTCCTGTTCCTGTGGAAGTATGGGGGTAAAATTTTGCCTATGTTACTCGTGGATAATGTAGCTTTCGAATGGTGAAAGAAGTTTTAAAAACGGTCCAATAGTTTTTAAGCCTATTCATTACAACCAAACAAAGCTTTCCTCTTTATAATATTAGTGTAAATGAGTTGAGATAAGAATAGTGTGTGGGATAATCATTCTGTAATGGTAAACATATTAGCCAGGCAGCAAGGTGGTGGTCCGAAAGTCTGTCAGCCAGTCCTACCAAAAGGGTGTTGTATTACCCAGTGTTGTGGTCAGATAGGCAGTCGCTCCATGTAAAATACTGGTATTCAGCTGCACCCAAACTGGAAACTGACCCCAACATGGATGGGAAAATGCTAGATAATGAAAGTGGTAGCCCGGGACTTATAAACACCTTCATAAAGGTTACAGAATTATAAGTGTTACATGTTGAATTGGTAACAGAATCAATTATGTAACATTTATAATAAACGTGTTTTCAATGTTAACCCAAAACACTTACAAAAGTGTATTTAACCGTAACATATCTGTAAAAATATATAAAAGGTTTAAATTTACATGTACTTATTTAAGGTTAAAATAAGCATTAGATAGCCGAAATCTAGTCGCAGTTTGTTGTTAAACTGATTATTTCAGTTACACTTATTAATACATAAAAGGTTACAGTTTGATTCGGTAACATTATTGTATCTGTTACATCTAAAAGTGTTTTTCTGTTGAAACTGTTTTAAAAACACATTATTACGGTTACAGTTTGAGTCCCTGGTAGCACCTGATTGCCTAGGAAACCAGAACTACTTTCATCTTTCTGAAGTGCTAAGTAACATACCTTTGCAAGACGAAATGTAATGGTATCTAAAAATTGAATTGAGTTATTGACTAGTTCCTAAAAATCCATAATTATGCATAATATTTTTTTATCTTTTTTTACAGACTGTATTTGCTAAAGGTGGAGGACCAGTCCTAGACGTCCAGACTGAATTAGGATATGAAACTATTGGATTAGACTGGACTATAGATCCAGAAGAAGCCAGAAAGATTGTGGGCAATGATATAACATTACAGGGCAACCTTGACCCACAAGACTTGTATAAGACTCCTGTAAGTATGATTGTATTTCTTCATTACATTGCGCATGCCTGTCTCCCAAAAGGGTAGAGAATGTACAATTACAACCTCAGATCATAGAAACAACAGGAGATATCCCCTGTAAGCTAAAATGTATCGGCACCTGTTTGTCCCCACCACTGGCCAACTTACACATGCAGTTCAGTAAAAGCAAAAGATACGCAGTCGCGCACACACCCGCATTTCATAAGTCAGAACTAGTACACAACCAATTATAAAACTTATCCCATCAAACACAGCATGCAATTACCATGCACCATACAACTTACTCACACAAAAACATCTGTCGCTATCGTTGATTTTGTCCGATAAATTCCATATGGATAAAAACCCAATCATTTGGTACCCGAATTCTTGGATTAGATTCCTAATCATGGAATTAATTTTCGGGCGCGACTTACGGCTGTGTTCCCCCTAATGATAATGCGTTTGTTACTTTCAGGAAGAAATAACTAAGATGACAATAGAGATGGCGCAAAAGTTTGGCAAAAAGAGGTACATAGCCAACTTGGGACATGGAATAACACCACAAACGCCTTTAGAAAGTATGAAAGCTTTCACAGAGGCAGTACATGAAGCTTTGTAAATATGTTATTGCATTTGTATATGTATTACATGGTGTCTGTTGTATTGCATAAAGTTGCATTTATATTTTATGTTTGTTGCTCAATAAAATGTGGGATAGGGAATATATCGAAGTGAAACTGCAAAGACTGTGTTTTAATTACATAACTATTTAATAAAAAAAAAATGACTATATACTAATATATGATTACATTGAATAAGTAGTTTTGGAGTTCTGACTGGTAGCTGGGATATCTTCGTCGTGGGTTCCTGCAGATTTCTTGACGTACTGAAAAAAATATATTTATATTAATCAACAATGTGTACCGTCAGGATGTGGCGACAGATACACGCCTCAAATTACCTATTTAATTATTTAGACATTTTGTAAATTCTATTGCTGAACAAAAATGTATTTGCAAACAACTTCAGACCTTCATTTGAGTGCAATAATTGACATACTCAAGCTTGGGTATAGTAAACATTTAAAACCTTAGAGGTACTTGAACCGCATAACATATCTCCAGGAGAATAAGAGCAAAGTCAATAATATAAAATCACAAAAAACTCACCTGAGGATTAACTTGGATCTGTTCGTCCATCTCCTGGATGTACTGGTGCAGTTTTGTGCAAGCCGCCATTTGTTGTTCTAGTACACACAATGTTTCAGGAGATGCATATTTCTCAGGACTGTCCAGGAACACCACCATGCCATCCTTTTGATTTATCATCGCGTATATTTCGCCTTCTTCAATCTATAGAAACAGAAGTAAAACTTTTTTGTTAGTATAATTCCTTGAATGCCTAATGTAGTGAGAAAACTGTTCTTCATGAATGTAGATAGCTATAAGAGTAAAGGAAGACCAAAGAAACGATGGATGGACTGTGTGAACGATGTTATGGCCAGAAAGGAGGTAACCATATTGATGATGAGAAATAGAGAAGTATGAAAGAAGTAGACCTGCTGCACTGACCACAAATAAGTTGAGATAAGGTCATGAGCATGATGAATTCCTTGAATGCTTTCAACTTGATTATCTTGCAACAACAGTATAATGTTTTTAAATAAAAAATAAATAATTATCGCTGGACATTACACACAGCGCCATCTTTAATAATACTACATATATATACTTTTTGTTTGTAAATACATACTTATTATACATTATAAACATCCATGACTCGGAAACAAATGTCCATGCTCATCACACAAACATTTGGTCCTACCGGGATTCGAACCCAGGACCCTAAGAACGTAAGGCAGCCTCATTACCGCTGAGCCATTCGGGTCTTCAACACATCAATAACTTACATACTTGCCGTTGTATAATTTGTACAGTTCAGTAATAAGAAAGAAGAGGAGGGGGTATGGACTTGTAATAGGGTAAACGACAAAAATAAATCCTATTAGTTCGTCAGGTAGATTATTAAAAAATATTTGACCCGTATTTTTTCTTTAGTTCCGTAAATCAAAATTGACGAAGATAGGACGCTTTTGAAATTTTTAATACGTCACGCCTAAGTATAATTTGTAGAGCGTACTGACGTCACGAGTTTTGATGCATTTTTATCTTTGTCAATATTGATTGATTTACTAAAACAAAAAATACGTGTGCTATATTTTTCAATACTCTAACTGACGGACTAAATAGATTTGTATTTTTATGATAATGTCGTCATGCCTATTATGAAACATGGTAGAAATCGTGGAATCGTGCATCTATGATTTCTGTCCACCCTCATAGGAAGAATGCATTATCAATGATGTGAAGTGTAAGTATGTGATGTGCTGCGTTTGTGCTTACATAATTATTAGATATCAATCAGGCTGACTTACCATATTAAGTATGTAGCTTTCAGCTTGAGAAGGGCCACCTAACTGCACTCGAGCCGCTACATCGCTTAACGAAAGCGTTAAGAAAGTCTTGGTCAGCCTTTGAATGTTCTTTTTGTACATAGAACTTAAAACCTGTAAGAATACAACACAAGACTAAGAAGAAAAGTTAAGATATACAGTGAAGTCAATAGTTAATTTTGTTTGTGTGATTAGTGACAGATTTGTCCCTACTCCTGTAATTGCAACCACAGTGGAGACGTAGACTTCCTATTGTCAAACAATTGCTTCCATCATATTCTAGAAGAAACATTTTTAGGGTGACCATTCATTCTGACGTATGAAATAAGATGAATACGATGGAAGTAATTGTTTGAGAATAGGAAGCAAATGGAATCAATTATTATGTACTAGCGTCTGCCAGCGGCTTCGGCCTCGTGAAGTTTGATTATTGTCCCATGGGATCTTACTACCGGGATAAAAAAGTATCCTATGTTTTAATCCAGGTTATAAACTATCTGTGTGCAAAATTTCATCCAAATCCGTTCAGTAGTTTTCGAGTGAAAGCGTAACAAACAAACTCACATTCACATTAATAGTATTAGTTGGGATAAATTCAACGTTAAAATACGCCTAGTGACCATTCATGTAGACGGACACGAATTTACATTATCTTTGCTTTGCATGTCCGTGCAAATAAAGCCTTCCGTAGATCTTTATGCTAATAGTAAATGAGCAACAATCAGCTTCGAGAACGTATTGGTTACCCAGCTTTATACAGTCACTATTATTGATAGGTATAATATAAATGCAAAACTCTTAGTAGTCACTTACTTGATTTACTAGTCCCATATTCTTGTCCCTGATGAAGGTCTCGCGATGTTTGTTGGCTGCATGTGTAGACGTTGCGAGCTCATGGTAAGCCACCGACAAAGGTTTCAGGAAGCGGCACACTACTTGTGAAGTGTATTTGGGCATAGGTTGTAACTGCTAGAAAAATCGTATATTAAGTTACTTTAAGTCAGCCCCCAAGAACCTATCTAAAACTATTTTGATCTAGTTTGATTAACAGTTTTGACTGTAACTTATACATGGTACTTATTTTATTGTAAACAATCTTAGTTCAACTAACTTATTTATGTTTGGCTCAAAGACAAGTTTTTGGGGGCGCTGATGACGATTTTGAGGTCCAAATTATGGTCATGTTTGTAATGTATAGTACATGATCCAAATAACTCTTGGAGAAACATACCTTTCCATGTAGGATAAATGAAACCAATATGAATTTCTTGTAAGCTTCTAACATGATGTGGGACACCACCATAGCCGGAACTGTTACTACAACTTCAAAGAAGTATAAGGCTCTGTCATAGTTCTTCATAGCGGTGTAGATCATGCCTCCATAGTAGTAGTAGAGCAGGAAATGCTTTGAATCATTGTTGCCTCCAAGCTGGAACATTTTATTTTTTGTTTTATAAGAGCTGAATGTGAAACCGAAGACTCATCAAAGGAACCCAAACAAAAGTTTACTGTCAAATTGTGCGTAAGATAGTACAGTCACAAGCTAATGTGCTAATGTGTGTGATGATGTGTGTGTGTGTGTGTGTGTGTGTGTGTGTGTGTGTGTGCATCTTTAATGTATACCTATGTTTAACAAATAAATAATTCTGATTCTGATTCTAAGCACTAATAATATCTAAATAATTTGTAACTTTAAAACGAGATTTTCTCCTATTGGTTTTTTTTTTTTTTTTGGGATGGGAAATCATCAAATGACTTCTCCCACTCTGGGCGGAGCGGGAGGGAGTGTCAGACTCTTACTGACTAAAACCCATCCATGTTCCTTCCTCGCCCTTTATGTTCCGGGGCCGCGGTATCTCTTTCGATCAGGCCCGCAACCCCGGTTCTCCTATTGGCTGTCATAGGCATTGCAGATCTTTCACCATTGTGTAACAGGTGGCCTGAATGACTGGCAAGTATTATCAAGGGGTATGGTATAACCCAGTACTTGCCAGGGTATTGGAAGTCAGAAAGGCAGTCCCTCCTTGTACATGATGACGAGTAGTCTCTCATCTTCTGTACAGTCACAATATATGACTACTATCCACCCAAAAGTGATTTTAATTAAGTCCAAAACAGATTATTTTACCTCAGATCCAATTCCTGTGACATCAGTATCCAGGAACTCTAGAGCAGGTTTCATACATTTTGAGAGTAAGCAGAGTTGGCACAAATCGGCATGAATAGATGTCAGTTGAGAATCAAAGAGCTGAATTTTCCTGATAGCTTTCTTCAGTATCTCAATACCCCTGATTGGTTGTTTAACTTCAACTAAGTAGTTTGTTAAGAGGTGACACAGCTCAGCATCTGTGGAATGTATTTTTATTATGTTACAGGTAATAAATAACAGATCAGTTTTATCTTCTGCATTATTAAATAATACTGGGTTTGATTCATGGATTGGACTTGTTTTTTTTGTGCATTGTAAATTTCACCAGGAATTTCACAGTTGCAGCCCAGAGACTGGATTTGTACCCAGTTGATGGCAAATTATGTACACCCAATATTCCAAGGAACTAAAATATAAATGGCAAAATATCACAAAGAGTCAGGCATAATGTTATGTTGTTTATGGTAAAGGCATTTCAAATCTGATTTTAACTGTTTTAAACTAAATATTGATAACTTACATAGTTCTGGTGAGAATCTGACTTGTTCTCCATTGCAGTTTGTTATAAAGTCGTGAATCTGTTTGAAGATTGTAGATCTGTCTACATCGGCACCCTGTTAATTAAAAAAGTTATAGTTTACAAAAAAAATAACAATTGGGGCACAACATTTTGCAAGTAAAATGACAAATGGGTAGAATAAAAATAGGTTAGGTAATATTATATGTCCAGCTTATTGCCCCATTTACAGTATTCACCTGTATACAAGGCAAAAGGGACACCAATGCAAAAATATCAATTTTATTGATTGGAAATCATTCAAATTTGCAGCACATCATTGTATAGAATCTGCATAAATAGCAAGTAAATACTTAGCAAATAGATAAATGTACAGCAACCAAATTATAATGAATACTTATTTCACAATACCTGCGGCAAAGAAAATTTAGCTACAAGGACTGCTAGGACGCCTAAGGAATGTTGCTGAATATCAAGTGTTTCCAACACTGTAGGGAGATGAGCACTGTTCCTTTGTAACACTTCGTCCGACTTGCCAATGACTTCGCATAATTCACGAAACGACCCTGCAATATACATCAGTGTTAGAACCATTCAATAAAGGAATTGGAAACCTAACCAGAAGAATATTATCAACCTGAAGCCGACATGGTCCTGACATTGTCCACAAACTGTTCCAGTGGTGAAGCCATTTTACACAATGTCTCAGCACAAAATTAAGAATTGCAACTGATCAATGCAGCTTTAGCATAAATTAATAATTGGGTTCGCGAATTTCAAACGTTTGAAAAAATGCACCGCAACAAATGTGCAAAATATTTTATTTCACAACAAATGTCAATTTCTGACGTTTGGTTGGTGAATGGCATAGAGTATATAATCTTTGCAGAGACGGAACTTTCAGTTGGTGGTTCGTTCATCGACTATCAATTAAAACCTTAAAACTCATACGATGCCAATACACAAACCAAGCCAGATAAAGATTCAAAGAAATGTGAAAGAAACCTTTTCTGGTTTTTGTTCAAACATAATACTCAATAACAACTTTATCAAAGAAGTTATAACAAAACTATTTACCACTCTAATTAGTCATATTTACATCAGCTTTCCTCTATTGATGTGTCGCACAGAGCAACTATAAATCATTGAGATAGAAAGTAGTCTATGATCCACCGTGTGCGTTCCGAGATACGATATAATCACTCACAGCGCTCACAGCAATGTTTTGCGTACCGTTTTAGTTTTCACGATTATGACAGCTAAGATCTGTCATTAGGTAATTTATTGACAGCGCTAACGGTGATATTTTTTTGCTGGGGCTACACTATCGCGATAACACGAAGATTAATAATAATAATTTATTTGCATCAAGTTTTACATTTTACATTAGATACATGTTTTAATACATACAATTTAAGGAAAATTAAACAATAGTGTGGCGACACCAACACCCTTGCTAAGTTGTCAAGACAACTTGTGTTAAAGATGCTGGGCCCGACCCTTTAGGGGATGTTTCTTAATTGTAATTAGTTACATACATGCCATTTTACAAAAACATATGATTAGTCCATTATGGAGCATAAGTAAACGGGCAAATAAACTATTTAAAAAGAAATAAAATTAAAACAATAATAATATAAGGTATGAGCAGAGTGGTGTAGTGTAGTGTGTGTGAGTGTGTACATGTGTGTGCATGCGTGTGTGAGTGTGTGTGTGTATGTGAGTGTGCATGTATATGAGCATAAGATAGTTTAACGGGAACTATATTGAGTCAACAATAAATTTTCTGTATTGTTGTAGTTAAGTGTTACTAGCCAATCACTTAGTTTCTTTTTGAGTGACATTTTAGGTAGTGAGTAGAAGTCTTGTACTTTGTTAAGGCTATTGTAGAGATGAGGACCTTGGAAACAAGGAAATCGTCTTGTAAAAGAAAACTTACAGGGGAAGGGTTGACATACCTTGTCTTTGCGTCTTGTGGTGATTACTTTGTATGAGGTTCTTTGGTGCTGATATAATACCATGTGTAAGACAAGTAATTGCCTCACTGTAAGGACTTTACAGTTCGTATATAATTCCTCAGTTGGAAAAAGGATGGGCCTAAAGGTGCTAGTTTTAAGCACGGCTCTCTGAGCTCGTTCTAATTTCAAAAGAATAGTTTTTGGTCCACCACCCCAAGCACTTATACAGTACGTTAAGAGAGACTGACAAAGAGCAAAATATGTACACCTAATAATTTGCGGTCCTGCGATGTGGCGAAGAGTACTAAAGACAAAGATTAGCTTTCTTATTCTTTTCATCAGTAACTCTATATGTGGTGCAAAACTCAGGCTGTCGTCGAGAGTCACACCGAGATATTTAATGGTTCTACAGCGTTCCAGTTCGGGACATGTACATGTCGTAGTGCCAGGCAGTACACAAGAGTGCGCTACCAAAGCATACGAGTTTGGTGGTTGACTCGAATTTCTTAAACTGTATGTAAGAATTTTAGTTTTGTCGGTGTTGATTGTGAGAATGTGTCTTTTGAGCCATTGTAGAACACTATTTAAACCCTTTTGTGCAAACACGAAGGCGTCATCCCAAGTATCACCAGAGAAGGTAAGGACAGTGTCATCAGCGAATGCCACGATTTTTCCACTTCCCAAACTCAGATTACATAGTTGGTTAACGTATATTAGAAATAATGTTGGACCAATCACACTGCCTTGGGGAACGCCGAATGTCACTGGTAGCTCTCCACTGAGGTAATTTTGTATTTTTACACATTGTGTTCGATTTTGAAGGTAGTCCTTGAAAATGTTAAGTGATTGGTCCCGTATCCCGAGTTCTTCAAGCTTTTTTATTAAATCAGAAATCGAAACCGTATCGAATGCCTTTTTTAGGTCCAGAAAAATTGACAATACCTTCTTTTTCCTGTCAATATTTTTAGTAACATAGTCAATTAGGTCAATTACAGCGCCACTGGTAGATTTATTGCGTCTAAAGCCGAATTGGTTGGGAGAAAAAAGCTTTTTATCTTCCATGTAAGTCACGAGTCTTTTACTAATTAGGCGTTCTAGTATTTTGGAAATAGAAGGTAACACTGCAATAGGACGATAATTATTTACCAATTTTTTGCTTCCAGTTTTATGAATTATTATTGGGTGTATGATTGCCTTCTTGAAGGACAAGGGGAAAGTGCCAGTATGGAAACAGAGATTAAAAATATGTGTGAGTATGGGGACTAGTATCAATGAATAGCGTTTTAACAGCTTTGTAGGAATATTGTCCCATCCTACAGCAGAATCTGTTTTAAGTGACATTAGCAACTCTCCAACCTCCGCTTCATCGGTGTCTAACATGACGAATGATTGTAAAGGTGGAGATGCAGGGGTAGTGTCTGATGGAACTTTATGGGTACCAGGTGGACGTGAAAAGTTATCAGCAAGTTCCTTGCCGATATTGGTAAAAAACTCATTTACTTTCTCCACCGAGAGCTGAGGTGACGTAGAAGAAGCCAATAATTCGGTGTTGGGTATGTTAGGCTTGTCTGTGTTAGTCACTCTCTTTATCACCTTCCAAATCTTTTTACTGTCCTTTGAAGCTTCAGTCAATTCTCTCCTGTCAAAGTCCCTTTTTAATGTTTTTAAAATTTTTGTGCAGTAGTTCCTATATCTTTTATATGTAGTACTTAATGTAATATTGTTTGGAGAAAGCTTGAGTTTTTTGTGCATTGCATCTTTATTCCGCATACAGCGGAGCATACCAACGGTCATCCACGGTTTGAGTAAACGTTTTTTATTTGGAACCTTGATTATAGATGTGTGGGTATTAATGAGTCTAGTGAGAATGGTGATTAAACTATTTGTCGCTTCTTTAGCATCGGTGTGTTCATAAATTACTTGGAAACTTGTAGTCTTCATCTCACTATCAAGAGTTTCGTAATTAGTCTTCAAAAAGGTGTGTGACTGTGGATTGACATCTCATTTAAGATTAAGGCACAGCATTATAGGGTTATGGTCAGTGACAGAGGCGTGTAAAACTATGGTGAGTGCAGTCAAGTGAGTTTTGAGCATGACGTGGTCAAGACAGGCATTTTCTCGAGTGGGAAGTGAGTGAGCAGGTAGCAAGCCATGGGATGCTATGAGATCGAGATAGTCCGAGGTTTGGTTTGAAGATAAAGTACCTGCGATGTCAATGTTAATGTCACCAACTATTGCTATGGTTTTATATGTAGTCAAGCTTGCCAAAAGAGAGTTTAGAGACTGTAGGAAGTTACCTAAGTCTCTAAAAGACGGAGATCTATAAATGCATATGATTGCCTTATCGGTGCCGATTTTTAGCACTAGACAACTGGCATCCGAAAACTTAGGTTCCTCGACTGTGTAGTTTTCTATATTTTTAACATAAAGAACCACACCATCGTTCTGATTGAGGTGTTTTTTAGTTTGGTAATAAGAGTAGTTATCTATGGTTGGGATTGAATCATTATAACGTTTCAGCCAGCACTCAGTCAGTACTAATATATCGCAGTCAAGGTTTATTCTGTTAAGGAGTGTTAAAAAAGAGTCGAAGTTTGCATGAATAGACCGAATGTTCTGGGTAATTATTAGTAATTTCTTGGAAGGGTTATTGATAAAGTTAGTGCATTCTTCGGGGTCACAATTAACTGTAGTAGAGACTGAGAGCTGATCTATATTGTTTATTATTTCTTTAACGCTGTCCTCTGTTAAATTGTTTTTTTGTAAGTGAACCAAAATAGGGCGTCATTAGGTGTTTGGTACGTAATAATAATGTATAGTACCATTTAGTTGTACTATTATTAATGAGAATGAGAAAATCAATGACAATGAGTGGATGGATGGATGGATGGATGATTGCTACCCTTTCACAGGAAGACGGTTGGATGAGCGTGAAGGAAGCCTGGCACAGAGATAGTCTATAACCTGGAACAACACATGGTCTACCGTTTATCCCAGCACTAGATGGGCAAAGCCGCGGGCATAAGCTAGTGGAGAATATATGACTGTAAAGTAAAAAATTGAGTGAGTATAGTGTAACTATATGTGTTAAAAACTGACGTTGTGAATTAAGTGTATTGTGTTTGTTATTAGTCGTTGTGTGAAATTTTAATGATAGCGTATATTGTGTAAGTAGAAATAAAATGTACTTTGGCTTTAGTGTGTTGTACAAAAATGTAAAAAACAGAAGAAAAAATCTTAAAACTATGTTAACTATAGAAAAGTTTACGAGGCATGCAATTTTCAGACGAAGCTCCAATGTTTTAAGTCACTTTTTTTGTTGTTTCAGACCTTCAAAATCAGATTCCTGTGATATTCTCTTTGCCGGCGCACCCTCTGCCTTTTTTACGTAGACTTTGCCATGTGATGTCCAGTGATACGCATATGCGTGTAGCTTTGTAAACTCTCTTGCCTGATAGAACAGCTTCCTGGCTTTAGTGGTAAGGCTCTCCGAGACAAAAATGGGACTATTACCCGGCCTCTTAACGTGTGAGCTGTTAAGTCTATTGCTCTTGTGGTCCCCATTGTGCTTTTTAATGCAGGTAAGAAGTTTGTCCTTGGTCATGGTTGACGTAAATTCGGCGGTTATAGGCCCATCGGTTTGGGGTTTTCTGTTGCTGGTAAGACGATAAACATCTCTGAGCTCACCTGATTGTATTTCGGTGCCTACAGCGGATCCCAGATTTTTCACAATATCTATCAGGTCATCCTTAGACTCATTAAGCTTTTTCGGTACGTTGCGAATTTCTAAGCTAGATGTCTTAGAATTTCGCTCCATGATCTCGACTTTATCCTCCAAAAATCCTACATACTCCAATGTGCTTTTCTTCTCCTTTTCTAAAAGGGCTAGTTTAGTCAAGAGGTCGTCGTATTTACCACTCAAGAACTCAACCGTATTTTTCAGCTCCGTATTTTGAACCTTTATTTGGTCTAAATTGCATTGCATCACACTAAATTTTTCTTGTTGCTCTTTTCTCAAAGTAACCAGTGATGACATAATATCTTCCCGGAGAGATTTGATTTCAATTGATTGTTCAGAATCATGTTTACGTTTTTGTCGTAAAGTGATTCTGTCCAATTCTTGTTCCGAAACTGGTGTTGTCAAGTCGGGCTCGGAACTGTGGTGACGAGGTGTTTCACTGCCAGGTTTAGGTGGCGTCTGCTTTATCATTTAAAAAAGTTAAATAAATGCACCTTACGTCTGGCTCAGGAGTCTATTAAGTGTTGAGGCGCTGACACACGTTGCTCGGCGTAAAGTGTTAGGCGCTTATATCTGCAAGTAGTCAGTGCAGAGCTCGGAGTTATGTGATAATTACTCACGCGCAGCGGATAGAGATGGGTAGCGTGGACAACTTGCTTTCTCTCTCGCTCGCCGCAGGACTCACTCTCTTGCAACACTGCGCGCCTAGTACTCGTCGAGAATTAAACTTGCCAATCATATTTATTTTTATGAATTAAAATTTAAATATTTAATAACTTAGATATACTATTTGGGTAAAACACGTCCGTGCGCAACTGGTCAAAGAATTCGTCCTATCGCGATAAACTTCGCGAAAACGAATGCCCTTCGCGCCGCTCTGTCGGTAAATTGCCGCACATCAAAGGGTTTTGTCACGACAAAGTTCGTGCAGTTGGCTACACTTCGCGCGCTCTAGTTGACTGCGATACTCCGAGAGGTTTGAACGTGTTTGATTGAACTTTTTAAATCACGGATTGGAATAATGGAGGAAAGATGTAGTAAATAATTGTTAGCCGCCATGTGATACATCATACATCGCAACCGCTTCTTCCATATTTTCCCGCAAATGAATTATCGCGACATTCTAGATTATCGCGATAGTAGAAAGGTTTTTTCAAGTGTGGCCAAACACTTCGTCATAGATCGAACACGAACTTTTATCGCGACAACGCGAACACGAATCTTCGCCTACAAGTCTGGCCGTAGCATTAGGGGCATGGTCGGTGTAATCGCAAGATGGCGCGTGTCATGACGTCATCTATGACGACTCAAGGAACATCGAAATCGCGCTGATCGCGCTCACGGTATCTCGGAACGGGCTTATGGACGCTCATAGCGTTTACAGTCTATCTCGGAACGCACTGCTACATTCGTCAAAAGCTGATGACAGTATATTGACAATGACATTGACATGACAAGTTGTTACTTTGAAGATCGATGATGTGTTTTCAATTTATTTTGTGCTAAAATAGAAATCTATTTTTAGTTGTAAAGAAATCAAGTCGTAATATAATGGCTATTTTACATAGAGCTCTATTTACTTGGTTTATTTTCTTAGTTTTTTTAATATTACTATGCCTGAGACTAGAATCCAGGACCCACTGGAATTGGTTTATTGTTTTCATACCAATGTGGGTTTACGATAGCATTTTACTAATTTATGTGTTGTTTCACATGATATCTCACTGTAGAAACGGTATAGAGAGGTTCAGAGGAACTATTAACAAAAATGTGTGGTACATAGCTGCAATAGGTTTAAAAATGGCAGCTCAAATTATTATATGCATTAAATTGGAATACACCAGAGTTAGTCTACCAATATACGTCGTCATGACTCCTATTTGGATGTTACTGCCAGTTCTATGTGTCGAAGTTTTCATGCATTTAATAAAGCATTCTAGTGGAAGCAGCCGATACTAAAATATACCTGGAAAGTTTGAAATCAGTTTTCCGCTATTTTGGACAATAATAATCTCAACTGAAGGTGAAACATGTGACAAGGAGTGGTGTAGATAATTTTAAACTTGGCACACATTCATTGAGACTGAGTATGTTTGCACATGTCAAATCATTTGTGCCTGCGTTGTAATATTTGGTGATATAATAACTCTATTGGAGGTTTAACTGGAAAAGGACAATTTCAAGATGTTTTCCATGGGTGGTAGTGTTCCCGAGATAAAACAATTAACAGTGAAGGAAGTGCCAGCTGGAAGCACAGCAGTACTGAATTGTCACAGTAATGATGTAGACCATAATTTCATGTTCTGGCTCTTCAATGGTACAGATGTGATTGGCCCCGGTAATGTTTATAATGAACAGAAGTACAAGTATGAAGTACTTTCTGGGAAACTTCATATTCATGTAAGTATAATAAGTGCAGTAGTAATGTCTCAAGGTTAACAAATGTCATTGGTTAAATTTAGATTGTTGTGCTATTATTTTGGTGACATCTTTTTACCCGACTAAAGCAAAGCCAAAAGGGAGAGTTATCATTTTAGCAGTTTATGTATGTATACATTTACCTAAATTCCACTGTAGTGCCTAAACTATTCATCCCATATTGATGAGTAAGGTGTCACTCGATGTATTATTATAGCCCAGGTAACAGACTACATTTTATTCAGTAGTTAGTGGTAGTCCACCACCCAAATTCTTGTTTATATTTTTTATACTTATTTAATTTTGTAATTTTATTTGTTTTAGGATGTGACTGCCAGGGAGTCTGGGTACTACCATTGTATATCCAAGAAACTCAATGGTGTGGGCTATACTGTTGGGCAGGTCGATATGACAGTTACCGGCTCAACATTTACACCAATAGATGCAGTGAAGATAACAGCTATAGTGTTATCTATAATTGTGATAATTGGCTGTGCTGTATTGTATTACAAAATGAGAAAGGACTGGAAAAGATATGAAGGCAGGGGAGTTGTACCAGGTGCGAAGTGATGTCTTGTTTGTTTGAATATTGATTTCCATATTACGCAATTTTTACTTCAATTCTATGTGTTATTTTCAGTGGATGAAGTAGAGGATGATGAGGGAGATGGAGATGAGATATACAACCGTACGACCACCCCAACACAAGTACAGGCTCAAGCACGGCAAGTTAGTCAACCAGCACCTGGCCCTAGCAGAAACCTATCATCTGAACATCTTCTATATGGAATCGACAATCAGGGCTTAGACACAGACTTCAATTCAGTGTTTGAAAATATTCAAATAAAGTCACCACAAGCAAGTCTGATTTAAATGTAGCAAAACAATTTTGTTAACTTCTAATATTTGTGATAAATTATTCATATTCTAGTTTTGACATTTCTGCTTATTTTTAATTTCTCTTGGTAAGAAATTTCTCATTTGTTAATATGTAAGATGTAATTTAGTAATAAGATTAGACACTGTAATAAAAAGTTTTAATTTTAGTTTATAACTGCATTTTAATCAGAATATTTTAAATGATGTGCTAAAATCACTGTATACATATAGACAAAACAACCAACAGGAGATTACCCCTAAAATTTCAGAAAGTAACATCGGCAGCAGCACTTGTGCTTGTATTAGGTTTTTCAGATATGGACTGGTCATTATTAGTACTCTGAGATTGAGTTGTAGTATCCAATGTCTCATCCTCTTCATCATCTCCATCAACTTCCATCTCAAACACTCTCACTTTCCTGTGACTTTTCGAAAGCACAACTGCTACTTTACGGCCCCCAGAAACAACAACTCGAAAACCATCCATTTTATCCAACACCTTGAAAACAGCAGGTTCTATCAAAGACGATATATTCTTCTTAATAATTTTTTCATTAAACAAAAACAGTTTTGGTTTCAAAGCATATTCAATAGCATTTATCTGAAAGATTGCTAGTGGAACTTGTATAAATATAGAATTTTCTTCAATGCGAGGATGCTGTGTCACCACAGATAAATATTCAAAAGAATAGAACTGTAAATCCAAAATAATAATGTTTTCATCATTTGGTTCTTTATCTCCTAGTATAATGCTTGAAAAAGTATATTTCATTGCAGTAATAGACCATGCCTTTTCTTTCATTTTTATGGACATGTAATGAATTCCATCATTTATATGTGTAGAATCTATAAATGCCATCATAAAGCTATTTTCAGATTCAAAGTAAGCTTGAGAAATTCTCAAGCTTTCAGTAAGTTTTCCATTTGATTTGTCTTCATAACATTTGATGTTGAATATTGCAGAAAAATATTTTCCTGTTTCTTTTTTCGAAACATCAAAGACTTGGCTTATGGCAGATTTTAAATGGTTTTGTTGTTGCACAAGTGAGAATTTCTTGAACTCAGCCAAAGAGAATATAGTGTCGTTGTCTTTAAGCAAGCAGGAGTTATCTTTCAGAAATTTATGCCATGGATTGTCATCATTATCAGGCAATATTGTCAACTCTTGGTCTTCCAAATATTGCCCCAGCCTTTCTAAGTTGAACTTTACAGGTTTGTCTGGTAAACTTTCTCCATATTGGGGAGAGTTTTGAACTTGTGCATTGTCAAAGTTGTATAGGAATTCAGCAATGTGACCAAGTTCCTGTTGAGTAATCTTCACTATTTCGGTTGGTGTTTGTTCACCTACTAATCTGACAATAACAACAAAGAGCCACCTGAAGAAAGCTTTGTAATTGCGCATGGATGTGTCAATGACCTGCTGTAGTTCTAGACACTTATTCAGGAATGCACAGCAAGCTCGTATTGCAGCTGTCACTGTATTTTCTTCAATGCCCATTACCTGAAAAAATCAAAGCACATTTTAGCTTTGTTTTAACAGAGGAATAACAAATGATCACCTCTGCAAATAGGTGTCGCGAGTGTTACCTTGTATCTATCTGGTATTCTTGTCAAACCCCGCAGCTCAGAGAGATAATAAGTGATGCTTTGTCCCACAATATTTAATTGCTTCAAAACTAATTTCTGTATAGTTGAATAACTCAACTCAATTGAGTTGCTTAGCTTCTTCAAATCATTCACTGTTAGCTTCTGTAGCAGGCAGAGTTCTAACTCATCTGAAGGTGTTCCTGTAATAGAAACAATAAGATTCTAATTTCTCATGGCACTCTTTAAAAGTATTGAACTATCTATCTAATACACACCCAACATGAGTAGTTCTAATAAATCAGCTGAAACTCCCCCTACAGGAACTGATGCAGCAAAGTCCGCCATTTTTGTGTCCATCTCCAATAAAATATGCTCCCAGGCCTCAGTAATTGAAATCATAGTTTTATCTAGGTAAGAAGTCAATCTTGCAATTTCACTGTGCTTTCTAGCTACAATAAACATTTCTTCAGCAAATGCTGATAGAACACTAGTGTTTATAAGTGATAAATGAAGATTATTGGTAATTCTATCAGTATAGAGAACTTGCATGAAACTGAAGTCATCTGACATACAGATATCAAGTATGTTGTACTCTCCAAGATCATCTTTAACCACTTCAGCAAGATGTATAGTTCCATAGGGATATCTCCCAAAGATATTCATGTAAATATAGCCTGTCCCATAGCCCACCATTAACATGTGTAATTGATTTGGAACCTTAAGTTCTTTGCAATCTTTGTTGTTCTCATCGGTGCCTTGGCCAGCAGTTGAAGGCAAGTTTTGTAAAAATGTTGAAGAATCTTCCTGAAAAGGAATATTTTTGTTTCATGTACTAATACTATGTATACTATTCATATAGCCCTGGCAGAAATGTGTATGCAGCCCTTTAAGTTATAGAAAAACAAGTATTTAATAGAAAAATACATAAAGGTTTAAATTTAAATATGTAAAAGCAAATAGTAACATGCTTACATATATGCTTGGCTCCAAAACACTTTCCAACAACTCTGTTCTGACTGCCCAAGTAACACATGTGATACCATAATGTTTGGCAATTTCAAAGTCTTCAGGCTCTTGCTCCAACTCATATTTGTCAAGAACTTCTTTATCTTCAATATCCACAATGTACACAGCTCCTGAACTATACCCAATTGCTAATGCCTGCAAATATTAGACAATGATGCCCTGCTGATTGGTTAATTATTTAAAAGAGCTTGACCTTGCTTAACTTGAGGACAAAGATTATGGTGGGAGTTCAAATGAAATTCATGCTGGCAAGCATTTGAATCCTGGTTTTTGCTAGGATTTCAATCAACTCATATTTATTTATTACCTTTCCATCAGGCCTCCAGGCCATTCCTCGAACAGTTACATGTTCCTTTGGAGGAGGGAAGTTCCAAACTTTCTGCCAATGGAGTCGATGAATTTGAACTTCACCTGTAAATAACAAAAGTGCCACTCATACTATGTTTTCTTTGTTTGTTTTAAATAATAAGGTAGTATTTACACTGACACTGAGGAGTATTACATTGCTAATTTATCATCATCCTACCTATTGTGGCTCAGCATGTCCTATATAAATATATAAAAATATGTCTGGGATAGTAGGGGAAATCTTCAAAATATTACAAAAATGATACTGTTAATGCGTTGGTAGTTTTACGCACGCCATATTCCATTTAATTAGTAATTACTATTTAGTGGGCAGAAGTACTAGGCAAATATAATCATCACGATCATAACAATCAAAAGACGTCCACTGTTGAACGGCCTCCCCAGGCTGCTATTACACCGTTAATGGGCATTTTTTTAATCATTATTGCTTGAAAATTCATATTTGGAATTGTTGCAGCTATTAGGGGAAATTCTTTTTCACGAGAGCCTCCTCAGGTATTGGTCAAGGCTCTTGGCAATTAAGCCATGGGCTGACACGACTATCGGCACAATGATCGCCAAGTCCACTTACCACATGTCGACAATCTTGCGAGCCAAGTCAAGATACTTGATTTTTTTATCTTTCTCAGCTTTCCCAAGGTTCTCATCATGTGGGACTGTTATGTCAACAATCCATCACCACTATATCAGGCCCATTGGCTATAACAGTCCTGTCAGTGATGATGGATTTATCCCAGTCCAGTGTGATACTGCCTGCTGGGTCAGGCACATAATACCTATGTATAGTAGGGCACTTCTGATTACACAAAATTGTATTTTAGAGCAAGTTGCTGATGGATAATCCTGGCTACAAGGTTGTGTTTACTGTGTACTCTCCGTTTGCTAGACGAGAACACCCAAAGATAATGTGAGGGATCAATTCGCCCCGGGGTTGCGGGCCTGTTCGAAAGAGATACCGCGGCCCTGGAACATAAAGGGCGAGGAAGGAACATGGATGGGTTTTAGTCAGTAAAAGTCTGACACTCCCTCCCACTCCGCCCAGTGGGAGAAGTCATTTGATGATTTCCCATCCTAAAAAAAAAAAAAAAAAAGGGATCAATTCGTCTGGACAGTGGCATGCCCGACATATGTCAACCGTACCATCTTTCACAATAAATCTCCGGTAGCCAAATAGAGGAGAGTTGCTCAAGACAGGAAGCAATAGAAGATACTGAGTTAGAGACCTCCTATTGATAGCCAAAAGAACCTAACGATACCGCCGTAAAGATTAAATCTCTCACCCAGTTTAAAGGGCTAAATTAGTAAATAAATAGTGTGTCCTACCTTTGAAATTGCTCAGCGCTAGGAGATCAAGTCGGTTACTCCAGACCATCAAATCCACTTTGTAAGCAACATGCCTTTCTCCAACCTGGCGCATTCCACAATAATACATCATGTTATGAGTTTAGGTACAGTTTTACGTAAAATTTGTGTCTATTATTTAAAACATTAACACAGAAAGTAGATTTTATCGTTAAACATTGTCTTGCCGCTGCATTTGTAAACATTTTTTGGCAACTGTGACATTTTGACAGTGACACCCAGTGTTGCCAGATGGAATCTGAAGAAATCAGTTAGAAAAAATAAAGTTTTAGCAGTAGATCGGAGGAAGTCTGTAGATTAAATTATTGCCATACTTATTAAAACTTCTGAAAATAATTAGTGGACAGCTTTCGTTGGCCAAACTCTAATAGTCTGACGTTGCTCTGTCGTACGCAACTGATAGAATGCGACCGCATCGGTCGAATCAAGTGATGCCAGATCTACCGATTTAGCAGTAGATCTACCTGATTAAAAAAAAATCTATTGATCTACTGCCTTGATTAATATTATTTAAGAAATCTACCTGCTTTTTTCCAAATCAGATCGGATCATGTAGTTATTGTCGACGTATCTGGCATAAAGGCATAAATAACATGACATTTATTCAACAAGTTTTGTGAATTCGCGATATTTTTTATCCGTAGTGTGTGCAGTGCCGAACAATCACTGACAGTCCCAGTCACTAGGCATTAAAACTGTGAAAGTATTGTAGTTGCCCATTCCATAGCTTAGATTTATATAGAGAAGAACGAGCAAAAAACTCCATGGACACAGTTTATAAATCAAAATAATTTTACAAAACCATAGTAACATCATTTTTATGTTTTGGTGGTACGTTATGTGAGATTGATTTGTAAAAATGTCCATAGAAAAAGTAATTATTCCAAAATAAAATAAAATAAGCCATAGCAAATAAGAGAGAAGCATTGACTCAGATTAAGTTAGGTAAGTACAGTAGGTATGTATGTATATGTTCTAACGTATTATATCACACTTTATTCAAGCTTAAGTCCATTTTACCTCATGCGGGTATAACTTTTTTTAATCTACTGATTTTTTCTCGGATCTACTAAAACTTTCTACTGATTTCTTCAAATTCCATCTGGCAACACTGGTCGAATCGCGCGCATCAGCCGCGCCGAATCTGATGACATCATCCAAATTTGTCTCAGATTTCTAGGGTTCTGCTCGATTCGGTCGATTCTACGCGGATAGGTGTGCGAGGTTTCATAGGATTTCATACAAGTAATTCTAAAATTCGATGCATTCGGCGCGGTCGATTCCTTCGGCGCGGATAAGTGTGCGTCCACCTTAAAACGTATTTTATATTTTAAAAAATATTTCCTGGGTAATAAATAATATCAACACCGTTTAATCAGTGTCCCACCTTTTTTCTTGGTCAGCTTTCGTTGGCCAAACTCTACTTCTTCATTGTTTTAAAAATGAATGATTCCAATCTTTCGGCGAGGTCGATTATTTCGGCACGTTCGGCGCGGATATGTGTGCGAGGCTTCCTTGACTTCGATTCGTTCGGCGCGTTCGGCGCAGTTGGGTGTGCGTCCACCTTAACAGTAACTTTAAAAACGTGTTGAAAAAGAAGTAACTTGTAAGTTCAGTCTTATAGAATATCTAGCTTCCAAATGAATAACTATTGCAATAGTCTGTTTCTGGCTTTTAATTATTATCATAGAAATGAACCAAGGAATTTATAGGTAAAGCTAAATTCCTTGAAATGAACACAAGCTCTAGTTTGACAATTGCTCTTGTCAGAGTTTGACATTGACATTTTTTGGGTGGATGTCATGATGGATTCCAAGCAAAAGTAAATAAGAAGTTGTTGTTTTTCTTCAATAATTTTAATATTATATACCTATTTATTAATAGTCATTTTATCCATTTTTTTTAAAGTTAGTAACGTAATCACTAGATTAAGTATAATAATGGCTGAAACCTCGAAAAGTACGATGCAAGATGTTTACGTTGATTGTCTAACACAACAACTGGAGGAGTTTGAATTACTCAAATCTATGTATCCTAATCAAGGAGAAATTGTCTTAAGCGATAAAGATATTATTAAAGAAATCAGCAACTTTTTAGAACACAGATCAGAATACATTCCTTCACATTTAGATTTCAAACTAAATCTTTTTATTGATGAACTGAAGTTGGAAGTTTTTATTAATTTGCCTAGCTCTTATCCAGAAGAAGAGCCCGATATATATGTGAGATGTAATAAGATGAATCGACAAAACGAATCTAGTTTGAATTCTGAGCTTTTAGAGTATATAAAAGAAAATCATATTGGAGAAGTGTGTCTTTATACTGCAATTTCATGGCTACAAGAAAATGTTGACAAATTTGCAACCATTGCACAGGCAAGCATTCCCGCAGACTCAAGTTCAAACCAGGAAACTGAAGATGAATTTGTAAGACTTTGGATTTATTCTCACCATATTTACAATAAAAGAAAAAGGGAAGAAATTATTAAAAAAGCCAGAGAATTAAAATTAACTGGGTTCTCTTTGCCGGGGAAGCCTGGCATAGTCTGTATTGAAGGTCATCACAGCGACTGTAAAGAATGGTGGAAGGATATTAAATCAATGACTTGGAAGAAAATTATGATTAGGAAAACAGAAATATTTGACCGAAGTGAAGAAAAGACTTTCAAAAAGTTTTCAAATTTTGAAGAGCTGTGTTTAAAAAACCCGGTACACAATAAACATTCTAACATGAGTGAACTATCAAAGTTAATGAATGAGCTTGGCTTAAGCCAAATATTTAATGATTTATTTGGATTGTGCAATGATGAATAAAATTCAAATTAATATAATAAAACCCTGTACCTAAATGAAATACTCTTCTTTTAAGGCCATAACTATTTTTATGCTAGGTATTGATTTTTGCTTTTAATGATAAGTTAAGGTGAACGCAGACTGGACGCACCGGCTAGGCATGCATTCACCTTTTATTATATGTTATTATGAATTTGTGCTAATAAGCTTTTTTTATTACTGTTATTATTTTTATTGACCAATTAAATTTTCACAAGGTGACTGCTCCTTATTTTACCTACTCCACTCCAGTCATATCCAGGGGCGGATTTGATGCGTTGGCTGCCCTAGGTCTACGAAAGATTGCCGCTCCCTTAGGCGCGGGTCAAATACAAGAAGGGTATGGCGGTGACGCGGATGCGGGTGCGCGGGGGGCGAAGAAATGGCGCCACTTCCTCGCCCGGCGCCCCCCGTGCATCCGCGTCACCGCCACTCGTGTTTGTCCCGCGCCTTAGGTGCTGTAAAGCATGAAAAATTAAAAAACTATACAAAATTAATTAACCTTGGAAAAAACTTGTAATAATCGTAATCGCCATATCTACATGTAATTTATTTGCGGACAAGTTTTTACTACTAAAAAAAGTGACCAAGTGCGAGTAGGACTCGCCCATGAAGGGTTCCGTACGACAAGTAACATACTATAAATATCAACGTAATATATATGTCACCGTAAAATTGTCAAATACGTTATATTGTAATATCTCTAGCGATATTGTAAAGTCTCGAATTATTGTCAAATGAACATACTGCTTACAACAAAACGCATTATTTTTCGTGAAATGCATGCGATGGTAGTCAACTTACGCGGTGTGGAGGGAAGCAGGGGTCCCCCTTGCCCAGTGGCACAACTCTCATGAAAAGATAATGCACCATTCCTGAGAAATACCGATTAATATAACATAGCCTTAAAACCATTTATATTCCCCCTAAAAAGCGAAGTCGACGGGGCCCGCTTCGCGGGGCCCCTATTTCCGAGTGCAGGGTTTAAAGGCACCTAACTAACCTAACGGGGGGTGCCCCAAGTCCCGATTATGGGGGCCGAGATACTTCCGTATGTTCAGTTGACAATAATTCGAGACATTACAATATCGCGAGGTAAAACAGGACTTGGGGCATGTTTTAATTGCGTTACATTAAGTTCTATATACCTACCACAAAACATGATTTAGAACCTCAAAAAAAAAAGTTGTTTCCCAGCAATAATTTTTGCGTCAAGTTATTTAATTTGATGTACAGAATGCTTGGTTAACGGCTTTGTGATGAGGTGGTTTACAGTTACACCCGGTTTTTTTAACCGGTATGGTAAAACTATATAATAATTAAGTAATAATATTGAATACGCCAAAATAACGCTAAATCGTCAAATATTACTTTATATTTGACAAGTCAGTGACAAAAATACAATGAAACAAATAAAGTCAACGACGACTTCCGTTGCTTCCGTTATTATGTTACTTTTGTTGTTTTTTTCAAAGGCGTATTTTTTTTGCAAATAAGTTTTTGTTCTGGTAAGGTTTTTTGTCAATCTGTCAACGTCAAACAAAGTAAACGTCAAACCGTCAAAGCCGTGGAACGTTGATCTATTCACGATTACTTCTGCTGGCATGGCAATCAAATGTTTACAAGTAAAATTAAGAAATATCTGTCCGCGACACAGAAGAATTTGTAAAGGAATAAATGTGCATTTATGAGCGAGTTTGCTGAAATAAAAAAGTTGTAGTTTTAGTGTTTTAGATGTGAATTACAGTGAAATAAAAACTGCCGGCTTGTTTACAATGATTTCTCAGATAGTTGTTATTGTAACGACTGTAAAACTATTATTTATTCCACTATAGTAAGTTAAATGAATCCTCAATACTACTATAAATTTGTTTCATCAGCTTGCTTAATGTCGTTATCTTGTAATCGCTCCCTGATAATCAAATGATTATAACTTTGTACATCCTGTATTTATCATGACAATAATTGGCTAAATAAGACCTACATTTACCGTAGCATCATTCCATATTGATGGGTGTAAACTTTATTTTGTGTATGAAATGCTAACACCATTCTCAACTACATGTTTTTACTTTTTCAGTCACTCAACAGACTTTGAAGTACACCGAAACTGGCTGGCAATCACTCACAATTTGACATTGGACAAGTGGTACTATGACAATACATCAGAATGGACCTTGGATTATCCTCCATTCTTTGCATGGCTGGAATTTGTGTTGTCATTTGTAGCAAAATACTTTGATCCGGAAATGTTGTACTTAACTAATTTAAATTATAAATCTGACATGACTATACTGTTTCAACGGTTATCAGTTATTGTACTGGATTTTGTTTATATTTACAGTGTGAAGAGGTTGGTATACACAACATGTTGAAAATCTACTTGAAAACATAGAGTACAATAGCTCTTTTTTATATAGTGGGCTGTGTTTTAGGCAGGCATCAAGCTGTTTCATCTTTTTCTCCTATTGTTCTGATTAATTTGTTCAGGAGATGGCAGAACAAGCTGGACAGAACCACCAACCAGAGGTCCACAATAGCCCTAGGTCAAAAGATTTGGAAGTAGTTGGGAGAGGTCTGTTCCCAGCAATGGCATGACGCAGGCTTACAGTTACAGTATTAGTTCAGTTAGTTAGTTACTCCATGGCTGGGACATGCAGAACTCTTTGCATGAGCTGCCAAGACCCTTAAGGGATGCCAGATGCCTTATGTTATGTGTGTAAATTAAGTTGCATAGCTTTTCAATCCTAAAACTTCCTAATATTTTCTGTTTTGTGACAGACTCTCTGGCTTTGTTGGTGATGGAAAACTACTGGTGTTCATATTACTGGTGACTTGTCCGGGTCTGCTGATGGTGGATCATATACACTTCCAATACAATGGATTCCTGTTTGGTATACTTCTGTATTCTGCATCACATATCATAGAAGTAAGTTGTCACTTTGCAGATATTTGGTAGGTAAAATTTTAATTTTGTAGTAGATTTTATGTATCTTATTATTCTATGATACATGAAATCTTACACAGTAATATGAAGTAATCTATTCCAAAAACAACTTAATACTAACTTAGAACTGTTCAATAAACATTTTTTTAAATAGGGCCTTACTGTTTTTAAAAAGAGCCTGTGTGTAATAATGCCTGAAATATAAAACTTGATTGAATACAATTTCTTCACAGTTTTTTTACTCTCCGAACAACAGCCTTATTGTAAGCAACATAAAGATCATTTGTATTTTTAATATTTTTTGTATGGATTTACTCACAAAAAATATTTTTTGTTTCAGAATAATTACTTAACAGCAGCGTTTTGGTTTGCCGTGCTGTTGAATTTGAAGCATATATTTTTATACATCGCTCCTGTGTACATTGTGTACCTACTGAGGGCATATTGTATCACAATATCTTCAGTGGATGGTGTCCATACTCCATGGTACTCATTCTCTGTCACAAATCTGTTCAAACTGGCATTTACAGTACTTTCGGTGTTTGGGCTCTCTTTTGGGCCTTTCATACAACATCTTCCTCAGGTTTGGATATTTAATTATGAATAAATAACTTCATTTTAAAACATTTTTCGGCATTTGTTTCTATAGTGCGACACGAAAGTGTCCATGCCACAATGTTTAGCGGTAGTTCTTAAACTTAAAAAAAAGCTTTAGAATAAAAAATCGTATGATTTAGTGAATAGAATTGAGAAATTTAATGGTTGTGGTACATTTAAAATAGCACAATAATTGAAATGATTTTATTTTGTTCTCAGGTGTTGTCAAGGCTATTTCCCTTCAAAAGAGGATTATGCCATGCTTACTGGGCACCAAACTTTTGGGCAATATACACTTTTATAGACAAGGTGTTGCAACATCTGGGTGAGTTAAGTCTCAACTGGAATTTACGTTTATAAAAGGTTTCACTGCCAAACAAATATCAGTCTTGCTCTTGTTAAAATACGATGGCAAAATAAATGAACTTCCACTAGTTCTCGAGAGCGCTGAAACAGTCTCGGTGTTATATCTGTCAGCAGTACTCTTAATAATTTATTTTCAACTTTCTTTAAAGGTACAATGTTGATGTTTGTTTGAAGGCTCTATTTTGTCTAACAGCCGTATCACACTTGTGAGTTGCGAGCGAATGTAAAGCGGGCGAGTGCGCAGCAAGCTCGCCGCGATGAAAAACAAATTTAAATGATGGTACAAAATGCGGATCGCAGACTGCGAACTCGCTGCCCACCTGCGTCTTCGCCGCGCAAATGCGCACTCGCTCCGATGTTTGTTATGGCAAAATAAAATAGATTTACGCGGCATGTCTCAACTGCAAGCGTCGACGCGTCGACCGCAGCCGTTGACATTTGGCGCCGGCTGCAGTTTATTTGCCGTTGGCAATGTGATGCTCGTCTGACAGAACCCCTATTATTTTTATTTACGGATGGAAATTTATCATTACTTCTCCCACTCTGGGCTGAGCGGGAGGGAGAGTCAGACTTTTACTGACTGAAACCCATCCATGTTTCTTCCTCGTCCTTTATGTTCCGGGGCCGCGGTATCTCTTTCGAATAGTCCCGCAGCCCGTCTGTAAGAACCCTTACTTGTATTCACTAACATATTACTATTTTCTGCTTTAGGAGTAATTTTTGGCTTACTGCGAATACCGAAGTCCGAGGCGTCTATGACTGGCGGGTTGGTGCAACAATATGACCATGCAGTGTTGCCCACAATCACTCCAATGATCACAATAGTGCTGAGTGTACTTACAATGTTGCCAGCACTCGTCAAACTGTGGCATTTGTGTGCTGACAGGAGATACAGGGTGTTGAGTTTTATAAGGTATATTTTAAATTGAATTATCCTAAAGAATTGTATAGGTATCTAGAACGTTGTGTCGCCATGCATATGGGTGCGGCGTGCGAGTTTATTAAAATCTATCAATTTACGCAAGTGTGTGTGGCCGTTAGCAGGCGCGGTTTGAGTAGCTATGCTGCAAATCAATAGTGGGCAGCATGTTATTGTAGATTTCAGTCTCTTACTATAAGTCATTGGACACCGAATGTAACAGAATGCAAAAGTGCATGTGGCATAATTAATAACAGCCGCATGGGGCGATCTGCAAAGCTAAGCAGCGCTTACACATTCCGTCGATGCGACGGTTGACCATTCCTTACATACCCCTGCTGTGTGTCTTAACACGTAAATTGAGGAAAAAACCAGCCTTCCCTCGGAGTATCGTATTACTCAGTTACTGGGTCGTGGTGGCAGTTGCTCGATGTTATATCACAGATTACGTTATAATATACTGATTCAGGTGCACTCTGTAATTCAAAAAGCCCATCTATTGTTGCTCCCAGTTAAGATCGCAAAAGCGGTCATTGACCCACCTACATTTGTTAAAGTTCTTAAATTTGAAATCCAAAATTAAGCCTGTTCAAGTCTTGAATCATTCAAGATTTGACCAGGCTTAATTTAGATCATGATTCATGATGTATTGTGTTATTATCTAAAACATTTTTTCTTATGAAATACGATACATAGTTCATTTGTTTTGTTTTTTACGAAGAGATATTAAGCAAAGGGCAATGACCGCTATTGCGATATTAACTGGCAGCAACTATAGTTAGGAAAAGGCTGAGCAAATTAAGATTGTACAAAAATGTAGGTAAACTGTCATGTTAATGATATTTTTGTATTTTAATAGGTGCATGGTGATATGCGCGACGTGCTCGTTTCTATTTGGTTGGCACGTCCATGAGAAGGCCATACTCTTGATATTGATACCATTGAGGTAAGCAAACATACTCTTTTTACAACCATTGGCGAATAGAATTTATGAGAATAAAAGTTTGAATATCAGCCGAGTTTGAGTTTATGCAAACTGTATACCGCGAGATTGATCTGAGTAAAGATGTACACGACTCTTTTGGCGCGCACAAGCTAACCAATCTTGTTTTATAGAACAACAGACTAGCTTTTGCCCGCGGTTTTGCTCGCGTCCTAATCACCTAGGGGTATAAAAAATAGCCTGCGCTGCGACCTATTCTCAGAGACCTACCAAATATACACAAAAAAAAACAAAAATCGGTCACGCCGTTTCGGAGGATTCGATAACAAACACTGTGACAGGAAAGGGTGAAAAGTAGCAGAACGTCAGTGAACTCGGTAGTACAGTCTTTTCACAGATATTTTGTGCCTGCCTTTGTGACACTGTCAAATTCATAGTGATGTTTATCATCATTGAGATAATGTTGGTGTTAGGTTACTGCTGAGAAGAAAAATAAAAGAAAAAGGCTGTAGCTGTACCACATGAGTACGTAAACGGAACAGTATAAACCGGTTTTTTCCACTGTCGCCGCGTAGGTACGTGACAAGCGCCCAGTGGTCACGCACGTGGTGCAAGCGATTCGCGCGGTTGTCTGAAGCTTTCTCTGTTCCATTTACTAACTCATGTGGCTGTACCTAGCTTCTTGTAGCAGGTATGAACATATAAGTTAACATTTATTTGGCTCTTGTGATACAGGAACTCCTAGTAAAAAGCCAGGGCTACGCTGATGTTTGTGAGTCAGAATTTGTCAATAAAAAATTTTTTTTTTTTTTTTTTTTTTTCAGCTTCCTGTCCGTGCTGGGCGACGTCGACGGCAAGCAATTTTTAATTTTAACAACAGTAGGGAATTACTCACTATTCCCGCTGCTTTTCCCAAAGAATTTATTTGCCATTAAGTTTTTTATATTATTAACTCACGTAGCTTTAGCTTTTGTTAACGTTCGCACTTTATATGAACCTGCGAAGGTCAAAGGAGGTAGAAGAGTCAGAGTTCTTCGTTTACCGATGTTGAGACAGACAGAGTCTCTATATCTCTATGGTCTGATAGTTCTATGTGTCTATGAGAACGGAATTCACGTTATCTGGGGCTTAGACAAGACCTTACCTTTCCTACCACTGATGCTAACTTCTGTGTATTGTTCTTTAGGAGTGATATACGTCTGGCTTCGGTACTATTTATATTTCTTAACGTTCAATGTGAGTCAAGTTCCTACTTTATGTTCGGTTAACTTAGCAGAGAAATATAAGAAGACGAGCTAAATATGTATAAGATATAATTATCAGTCCTGTCTTTACCGCAGCATGTGGATGAAACAAAAAAAAAATATCTCTCGACTCTTCATGCTTTTTAAACCATAGACAACATTCCGTAAACTGTTGCGCGGCGTCTACGGAACTCCTTTCGTGACAAACTGACAATCTGCAAACATCTTGACCAAATATTTTTAAAAGAACAAGAGTTCACTTTGCACGCGCTGCGGTGATAATACAGTCTATGTTATCATTCCAACACTAAGTAGTCCACGAAGAAGTTAGTAACAAATTATTACAGTAGTACCAAACTAATTATGCGCCTCGGCAATCTTCGTTTTCTGGAGTACCAACCGATCATGTTCGGTGATATGATATGACATGACATACGATGTAATTATTTTTCTATAAATAAACGATAATTATCGAGTTGCATAATTGATTTCTTACTACTAAGCTTATTCGTAGTCGGAACTGAAAAAAATTGAGCTAAGTCAAAGATCGCTTGTAAATGAATTGATGTGATAGGCATGTAAATATGCTGTCTTAAGACAAAAAGAGGCATAATAAACGTTTTATAAATGCAACGCTGTTTTATTACATTTTTACTTGCTGATGCCCGCGGCTTGGCCCGCGTATCTGCCTCGCGTAGAACTACTCTATTCATTGGTAAAAACAGTATGAAAATCGATGCAGTAGATTTTGAGTTTATCGTGAACAGACCATTGAGCTATATCAGAGAGGCAGACGCGGTGGAAGACTTTGTTTTAATATATGTAGTGATCTTTTATCATTCAATAAACGCTGTTTTTTTACAAAACGTAAACATAGCACACAAACCATCGTGGGTTTAACAGTGGTATGCTAGCAGTGGCGGCGCAAGACCTAAATTTAGTGTGGGCAAGGTACATTTAGCGAGGCCCTCGGATGGTGCAAAACGAAAGGAAAATAAAAAATCACTTCAAATTGATCAGTTTTGTAATAAAGAAACAAATCTAAGTTTTTACTAATACTTCTTTGTAACTTTAAAAAAAAAGAACTTTTCGGAAAAACAGAAATTATCTACTTTTGGTTTTACTGAACTCCATAGTGATCTCCAATGACTAAACTTCGAAAATTCGAAATAGGCCAAGTGCGTGTCGCGTCATGCGCAGTGTAGGGTTCCGTAGTAGCCCGTTATCACATGATAATTTATTGTTACTGTTTTTAGTTTTTTATTTTAGATTTTGTTTTTCAATGCACTCTTCACCCGTTATAAACAAGCAACTACTTCATCTTAGTCACTTTAGACTTTTCAAGGATTTATTCTAAGAAAAAATAATATTTTCTAAATTAATATTTGTACTTTGAAGTTTAAGGTGAAAGTGTCAGGGTGGCGCGCAAAATTCAAATGTTCTTACGTTTTTTGCAATTTGCAGAGCAGTGCTAAGTTGTATGTTGATGAAAATATCGTTTGCGACTTTATGACATAATTATGTAGTTACAGAATTATAATCATCAAAATCATTAATACAATCCTCCAAGTTCACAAAGGTCAAAAAAAGTACTTTGACTTTGAAAAATTGGATTTGATTCATGATTTTGATGATTATAATTCTGTAACTATGACTCTTTTCTAAATCAGGTATCACCCTCGAATATCTAATAATTAAACACGTGATAGCCTTTTAAAAATATGTAACACTAGCTTCTGCCAGCGGCTTCGCCCGCGTGAAGTTTGAAATTATCCCACGGGATCTTATTACCGGGATAAAAAGTATCCTATGTGTTAATCCAGGTAATAAACTATCTGTGTGCTAAATTTGATCCAAATCCGTTCAGTAGATTTTGCGTGAAAGAGTAACAAACATACATCCTCACAAACTTTCGCATTTATAATATTAGTAGGATAGTAGGACTATTATTTAAGTAACATGAAGTGCGACTGCGTCTGCATGCGATAGCTGCTTGAGTGAATGAGTGAGGCCGCGAAAAAAATGGAAGTCGAGTGCAAATACTAACAGAAAAGTCGCAGATAAAAATATTTTAAATGGTCCAGAGCGAGACGGAATGGGAAGCCGTAACCTCTTTCTGCGAAGCAGTCATGCTAGCGAAGGAAGTGGTGAGACGCGAAAGGGAGAGAACCTCTCGTCCCAGCCGCCGCCGCCGCGGGAGACGCACCGGACGTGCACCGTAGGCGCGGGCCTGTGGACGGAGAGCTATGAGCTAGCTCGACGTCCGTTCGTCTTATGATGACAGGCCGTGTCTACGACGCGCGAGTGTTTCACGCCCGCTTCAAAGAGATGTCAGCAATGGAAGGGGTCCGCAAGGGCCGATGCCTGCCGGGGCTGCGGCACTGTTCCAAAGAGATACCGAGGCTCTGGTACACAAAGGGCTAAGAAGGAACATAGATGGGTTTTAGTCAGTAAAAATCTGACACTCCATGAGTCATTTGATGATTTCCCATCCGAAAAAAAGAAAAATATTATATAAATCTTAGACGAGTCGCGTCTAAGGTTATCATTATCATCGTTGTCAAACATCGATGTACGGGGAAATTAGGTACGAACAACCGAACTATCCTAAATGTATGGATTTGGAATGTACTATAAGGTCATACTGAACCTTGTGGCGGGTACTTTTGGATTTCCGTAGTTTTAATATTTTTTTTTGGCTGTGAGGCGCGAGGCCCTTTGCACCGCGAGGCCGTGGGCGGTGGCCCACACCGCCCACGCCTTACGCCGCCTCTGTATGCTAGATACGGCAATTCGGTGCCATTTTGGTCGCGGAGATGATCTACTAACTCTCAAGTATTGCTCCTCCATTAATTTTGTTGGTACTTGGTACTTTTTTGTGAAGTAAGTCATAAGTCATTTAGATAATCATTTAGTAATTCTGTCACTGGTGCCGATTCTCTTGTCACAAATTTCTCTAAACTAGACTAAAAATCACTAAAATTTTGTTTATTCCTGTCAAACGACGTTTCCTATTCTGAAATTGATTAAAATGACATAACTTAAATCAATTATAGTTTGACAGCACTAAGTTATTCAATTTAGTGAAAATGGCAATTTCGCTATTCTGAAATTGACGTTTTTCACCTAAAACTTTGATTGTCAAACTAAATCAGACTATTTTTAATCGAGACTAAAAAGATGTGGAATAAAATTAGTTGTCATGAACTAAAATTTACAAACCAGATTTCTCTCGTTTTTCTTGAAAGTTTGGATGTGTTTGAGTTCAGAATGGAAGCTTATGTGATTGCAGCCGTTGTCGATTCGGCAGAAAGGTAAATTTAGTGTTATTTTATTAAGATACAATACGAAATGCATTCATGAAAACTTACAAGGGAAATCCACCCCTAAGACGACCCACTGACCGGGATTTGCGTACTAAACATCTAATGCACATGCTACACTTCTCATAATCAAAGCCACTTCCAGGTTTTGTGTAATAAATGTGTCTAATAAGAAATAACTATGTTTTAGAAACTATCAAGAGAGGATTCAATTGGAAAGATAATAAGACCAATCCAACCCATTCCAAATGGCAGAGAAGAAATTCAATAAAAAGACACCTAGATCGGGGGCACTTTATTTGGTGGATAAGCTGAATCCTCGTTTGGATGAAGAATTTATCCCCAATCACCTAAAGGCTAGAACGGTTTTGTGTCCTATATATTTTACGTATGCAGTAATTCACTTGCTAAAACAAATCCTTGGATTTCGTTTTTTGTCATAGTGACTTTTATTACGTGATACATTACACCGAGTCATTACTTATTAAAGAAATGAGTTAGTAAATAGTATATGAGGAAAGATCTCAGTGGCTTCTCCGTAGGTCACTAGTAAACTTTATACCTATTGGGTATATCTATTAACTAAGTACATATAAAGTTTTATTTATTTTAGGAACAGATACCCACTACAGTCATGGCTCATGATTCCCATCGTGGTGCCAAATATTGAGTGCCACTCAAGGGCAAGAAATGTGGTGGAAATGTGTAATGGGCGCCTAGTGAACAGAACCAGAAAATGCTACAAAAATTATTCTGGCATGTTGCACCCTGTACAATTGGAAACATTTTATTGTAAGTGTTTGATTTGATTTATATATAAGTGTTTTATTCGTTTGCAAAATAAGAAATCTAATTAAGTGTATCTTTGCAGATGAAGAAGATATCAATGTCACCGAGCATAGCGCTATTGCGGAGGATACCTGCACCGATTTCCTTGCTGAAGCGTGGAAAATTCAGCAATCACTTGTCAATTCTTTTAATTAAATGAAACATTTTATTTCTTTAATGTTAAAATATTTATTTTCTCCTTAAACCTAAACAAAAAAGAGTAGCGATTATGAATCACAAAATTGAAACCGCATATTTAATAAATGTTTCTGGATAACATGCGTTGAATGTCATTGAGATCTGCCCCTGCTGGTCCTCCACTAGTAGCCCTGGTGGAATCCCTCGCCTTTCTTGCCTTTGTTTTCACTTTTGTCACCCACACACTTCAAATCTGTTGAAATTAAATAAGTTTAGAATACATGAAAATTAAGCATATACTTATCCAATCCAGTATAACATTTCATCTCACTGAAACAACTTACATTGTTGCCACTGCTGAACAGTCCTGCTGCTGGCCAATTTGTTTAGCTCGCTACTGACATAGGCCTTAAAACCAATACTTTGGGATCAGCTTGATTTTCTTCTTGTTTTTCCTTTTAGAGTATATACTAGTATAGTGTACACAAGTATACGTTACTTTACTGCTACTCGTGAATACAGAGATTAGTGTTAAACGAATCGAACATCAAAGAGGACTTATTTGTTAATTAATTATGTTCTCTTTTATGGCAACTGAGCCGGTTCCGACTATTCAATTAATTATGTTAACCGACCACCAAATAAATAATATTATTGACATGTGACATCTGACATGACAAACAAAACAAAGATAGGGCTTTCCTTCCCAACGCCGACGAAAATACGGTTATTTTCAACTAAAAAACCGAACATAATTTTTTAAGATCAATTTTTTATTTATTAACAAGCTTTAAAAAACTGAAACTAGACTGAAATAAATAACAAGACAAATCATGCTACCTCATAGATTTTTAAATACGGCAGTTTTGTTGATTTTAATAAAATATCATAATGAAAACCGAAAAGTTTCGCCAAGATTTTAAGTCATTTCCGATTTCCAACCCTAGCAGGATTATTATGGTCACAGATAATAAAAACTGAAATATAAATATTTAACAACAATAATGTTTTACGCCGTTATAATACTCCCTGTATTTCATTAATGATTATTGATAAACAATTTTAAATAATTGTTTGATTTCACAAGGGTTTTTTTTGCAATTCAGATCATTTCGTTCACTTTCATTCAGTTTTTATTTTTAATCTCCGACAAATCTTAATCTATGGTCTATTCAATTTGGCGATTGTCAAACTCGATTTTAATTGCGTCAAATCTAAAACTAAAATTAGAGAATTTTGTTTTCAGAATAACTTACGGCAACCAACTAACTAAAATTAAGAAATTTTAGTTTTAGTTTAAGTTAGTTCGGTGTACAAGAGAATCGGCACCACTATCTTACATACATAGTACAACAATTTGGCTTTCGTGTCTGCTGTGTGACAGCGTTGTGTTTCTAACCACGCAACGCATTTGATGGTGGGTTTCTAAATCACGCTCGTTGCAAGTTGCAACCTTTTTTCCAGGAGGGTTCCAAATGTGACACACTTTGTGTAACTGTGTGACACGGTTGGGTGTGCTTCGTTGGAAACCCATCATTTTGGGGGTGTGATGTAGTTTTCACCATATAATAATCAACTGGAATTGATTCCGAAAGGTTTATAATATTATGCGTGTCGCGAGTAGAGTAGGTACCTAAATCCACGAAACAAGAACTTATATTCTAAAAAGTAACCTTTTTTTGTGTAGTCGTATAAAAAAGCTTCCCTTCTTAAAATAAACCTAAGCAGAAACAAGACCCCATATTGTTTTACATGAGCCTATCTACGTCTGTAATTATAAAGAAGCATACATTTGTACTGTGTAAGAACAACGTCGAGTGTCTTGTATTTGTCTAATACAAGACAAACTCGAAAGGACACGTACGCATGTTTACACAGAATAAAGTGAAGGCGTACGTCGATCGCGGCATGAATATTCATGACGGCCTAAACACAACCGTCGTACACCTTATTACACGAAAATTTTGAGGTGCGAAGTGACACTTGTGTGTTGGCGGTATTGATGCTAATAGGTATCTTCTGATTTTGTTAACTAATATAAAAATTTATATGGAAATTACGAAGCACGCCTACCTCGTGTAAACTGGATTCGAATCTCAACTATTCCTCAAATTGTGAAGTAAGTAAATGGGCTGGAGATGGAGAGGAAGATGAACAGAGCGATGATGAGTTGAACAGAAGAAGTTATTGGGTTTTTTATGTAATTATTATGAACAGGTAAGTTAACGCAAAAAATGATCATGAACAAGAATAAAATGTGGTGTCATTTCATTTCATGGTGTGATTTAATTTCACTTTCGTATTCTTCTCAGCGAACCATTTTAGTTATTGAGTTATTTAAGGGGCCGCCGGAGCATGAGCATGGCGCGAAAATAAAGAACGGGCTACACGTGTACCGTAAATTCAGATTAAATTGAGCTATTTGGTATAACACAAATATGGTGGTTTGACAGTCAGTAGATGTAGGTAGTAGGTAGTAGGGCGGAGCGGGAGGGAGTGTCAGACTCTTACTGTCTAAAACCCATCCATGTTCCTTCCTCGCCCTTTATGTTCCGGAGCCGCGGTACCTCTTTCGAACAGGCCCGCAACCCCGGCAGGCTTCGGCCCTTGCGGGCCCCTCCCCTTATGCTGACATCTCTTTGAGGCGCGCGTGGAACACGAACGCGCCGTCGACACGGCCGGTCGTCGTCGTTAGACGAACGGACGGCTAGCTAGCCCATAGCCAACCGTCCACAGGCCCGCAACCCCCTCCCCCCTTAAACATCTCACGTAATTTATGGACGCCCCCTTAAAGTATGTTCGTTTGACAATATTTCGAGATTTTACAATATCGCTAGAGATATTACAATATAACGTATTTGACAATTTTACGGTGACATATATCCTTTTTTTGTTTGTAAATATATACTTAATATACTTAGGTATATATTATAAACATCCATGACTCGGAAACAAATGTCCATGCACATGACAAACAATTGCTCCTACCGGGATTCGAACCCGGGACCCTAAGAATGTTTTAAAAATCAATATTTTGACCTAAACATAAAAATGTTCCTGCAAACATTGTGAGCTAGATAAAAACCGGCCAAGTGCGAGCCGAACAAGCCTACCAAGGGTTCCGTATCTTCCGTACCATTATTTAATCAACAGACAAAACGCAACAAAAAGTCACGTTTGTTGTTTGAGAGCCCCCTTAAATATTTATTTTAATTTAATTTTAAAAGCGAATAGGTAACTAATAATGAAAAAAGAGAGAGAAAAAATGAGAGAAATAATGGGAGAATGAGATGAATTTCAAGCATATAAGGTGGTAAGGTCGAACAAGCTAATTGGTTTACAGTTTAACCCACAAATTTCATTGTAAAGTGTAAACCAAACAGCTTGTTCGACCGTACCTGTTACCGTTATTAGGTAGGTAATATCGAGCAATAACGGCAAAAAAAAACATGTTAGTTGTAGGTACTTATAATAAATATTTGTTAATTTTATTCTGTTGTCTGGTTCATGAGATAGCCTGCTGGCAGACGGACAGTGCAATGGAGTCTTAATAATAGCGTCCCGTTTTTACCGTTTGGGTACGGAACCTTAAAAAAAAAGCGCTAAGTAGGTATCGCCAAACAGTGACATTAAAAAGGTAAAATAATATCACAAAACAATCTAACGAGCCCCTGTATAAACACTAACGTACCGAAATAATTCATGGTTTAATAATCGTCCAGGAAACGTGAATATTTTTCCCGTTCACACATGAACAGATAGGTAAAGTTATTCGTAATAGGTTCAATCGCTCGATTCATTGGATCGGAAGTTTGAAAATAAAAGGGAAATGGAGCGGAAGGAGTTGTTCATTCAGATTGTGATTCAGCAATTTGTTACTTAACTTGCTGTTAGTTATTGCAATGAAAACAATAACGAGCTTTCAATAGCTACCAATCAGATACCCACAGTGGCGGTGGCGTAGCGTAGGATATTGCCGCCCACGGCCGAGCCCTTGTTTGTCATGAGACTTATTTTTGGTAGGTAGTTTACCGTTTCGGATGATGATGACCGTTTCAGAATTTAACAAAAAGAGCAAACGAAGCGGGCTCTACAAATTTTAGCACCTTGGTTAGATTACGTTGCTCTTACGCTACTGCTCGGTGTCAGGAAACTTGCGCAAAAACGTACATGCGCGAATGGACTTTTGCGTACAGACACTTTTGGCGACAAATTGCGACTATCAACAACAAAATATGGGAGAAAACCGATCTTCGCTAGGTGCTCTAGCTTTTGAGATATAAATGTGACCAAGCTGGGGAGTCTCTCCAGATCGGCCACCTATAAACCCTTATATCTTTTGAACCAGTGACTGACAAATTCTGATATTTGGCGACAAATTTCGACTAATTAGCAACATTTTTTTGTGTTATCAAAATTAAAATTTGATGATGGCCAAGCCATTGTCAATTACACAACATTTTTTTGGTACAAACATGCCTCAGAGTTTAAAGATCCAGCTCAGTCTAATCCTATTTGTAGCTTCAAGCTGGGGGTCTGTAGTCTATGGTTAACAACAACACCCAAATATTTTGGTTTGTGGTACTCTGCCTAGTGTTGGACATAAATAATTATGTGCATCATCATACGTTTGCACTCTTATACCAAAAACTGTATTTGTTTGTGTACGCTTGGATATACTGAAGCAGATGTAATTTATTTTGGCTGGTTAGTTGTGAGCCATCTAGCTAATTGGGTCATTCCAGCTTCAGCAGTTAAGACAACCTCACGCCAGGTATTCCCAGTAAAGATAACAGCAGTGTTGTCGGCATAAGAAAAATATACTTTTCAACACACTTGCTCATAAAGTGGCTCTAATTTCACCGCAATTAGGCACATAATGACACCTGTAATCAAACTGTGACTTTTTCATTACTATTATTCACAAGTGAGTTATAGGGTTTTTTTTTTTATTTGATTGGTTGAATTGCTTTGTTCTTAAAAAAGTTTCGATACAAAAAAGATCGTGTTCAATAATACAAATAAATTAATGTACCTATTGTTTGCTCATTTCATGCAACTTCGTATGTACATAGATAATTTCAACTTATAAGTTTTTAATAAATACAACTTTCACTCAAATGTAACTTTTGTTTTCTCTGTATTAAATAAAACTTTGAATTCCGCATTTCGTACGTGACTAAAACGCTATCCGCGAAAAACAAAAAAAAAGAAACCTCATTCTTTTAGTCTATGGCCGATCGCCATTGTTAGATGCGCGCGCATAGGAAAACTGATTAATTATTCCCGCCATTGCGAAAAAAAATTCACAACTCGTTTTCACTGTTGAAATTAAAGTTATTTATTAATTCAAATGTCTACAAGTACTAGTTATGAAGAAAATGATTTATTTTTGTACACCGCCCGATATAAGATGTGCAGCCCTTAACGTTATGGAATGTTTACTACCTGAAAACTCCAAGGACAAATATCTATTTTAGTATTATTTTATTCTCAAGTGTGTTGAAAAACGTCGTATGATACACGTGTGTGTTGATGATTACCGTCCTCGGCTTTCTTAAGACCCTCGCCTAACGGCTCGGGTCTCAATGGCGCCTCAGCGGTAATCACCAACATTACACACTTGTACCATAATGTACTATTACACATCATTGATTTTGAGATTGCAGAGGTCATTGATGTAGAGCAGGAAAAGCGTAAGCACACTTCCCTGGGGGACTCTAAATGTGAAATCTGCGTCAAAACTGATAACTACTATCTTCTCCCACTTAAACCCTTTGGTTCCTGTTTGAAAGGTAGTGTCTAAAAAGTGTAAGCGCGATTCCACTCACCCCTGCAGTTTTCAATTTGTTTATTAGGATGGGAACAGACATGGTGTCAAACGCTTTTCTTAAGTCCAGAAACAAAGTCAGACATTTTTACTACCCCTATCCAGATTATCTTAGATTCGTTTTTGCGAGATTGACAGGAAAAACCGCGCAGAGGCAATGGGGAAGGCCTTTCCCAGCAGTAAAAAAAATCTGATTATCAGTTACTAGAGAGCTGAGGGCTGCAACCGCTTCTTCGGTTGGCTTACTGTGTGTTACAGTTATTCAATTTATGTAGGTATTTTAAAAGCCCATTATTAATAAGGTTTTTTTAAATTACTATTTTAGATATAACGGGTAAAATGGATATGGGCCAGTAGTTGTTGACATCGTCTCAGTCCCCTCCCCGCCCTCAGGGGCGGATTTCCCTATAGGCCGAGTAGGCCCGGGCCTAGGTCGGAAAAAGTCGGTGTATTTTTTTATTCCAGAAGTTGAAGAGAATACAATTTTCATGCTTTACAGCACATAGGGGAGCGGCAATCTTTCGTAGGCCTAGCCAACGTATGAAATCCGCCCCTGCCCGCCCTTGTGAACCGGAATGATGGCTATTATACAGGGTGTAAACCACCTCATCACGAACCCGTCAGCCCAGCATTCTGTACATCTAACCAAGTAACTTTAACGCAAAAATTATTGCTGGGAAACAATTTTTTTTTGGTTTGAAAAATCACGTTATGTGGTATAACTCAATGTAAACGCACTCAAAACATTGTGCTGATGGATGGAGTGAATGGCGCGGGGTTCGTGGAGGTATTTATAGTAAAAATCTTAATAAAAACTTGTAAGTATTTAAAAAAATTGGTTGCCTGTAAAGTCGGTATACGGGCGAAAGTTTTACGTGACAACGACTTTGAGTGGTAAAATAATTTTAATGTGAATATTCATTCGTATAGTAGGAAGAAGGATGAAATGAACCGGTGTGTATGCCTATCTCTCTCACTCTCTCTCTCTCGCTCTGTCTCTCTCGCTCTTAAGCGGGCTAACCATGCCCGAGTGGAAGGGACGCGTGCCTCTCACTCGCTCTCATTGTGAGCGCATAACGTGAGCGGAGCGTAACGCAGTTTCTTGAAGTGTCACCCGGCAAACCAATTTATAAGACGTTGTCACGTCAAAAAATTGTCAAAAAGTTGTAACTTGACTCCCCATATCTCCGTAACTAGAAGGTTCCCCCCAGGTATGGTGTAGAACAAAACAAAACAGTGCGTGGAGTCCCTACGCGCGGAAAAAGTGAAACTTCGTAATGTGGAAATGAAAATAGCAAGGGGTATCTCTGTCTCTTTCTATTCCCCCCCCCCCCCCAGAACCGTTGAACGTTTAACCATCGTTTAACCAGTGCTTTCGTACCCCCTCCATGTTAGCGTTAAACGTTTTACGCAATCTTGTTGGAAGTCGCATTAGAAGTTACACTTTAAAAATGATGGCAATGACAGGGAGAATAAGACGTGCTTTTCAGCTTCCCTTTATTTCATAGTTGGTATATTTATTTTCACGCATGATAATAAAACGGATTTTCTTACATACTTACTTTGTTCCTAAGTATCAAATATTTTCACCTTCATTTCAACAAAAATGTTTTTAAGGAATAAATACAGAATCCTTAAGGCGCCGGCGGAGCATGCGTGTTTCATACAGACCTAATACCAAAATAATTTGTAAATCAAACAATTATACATTTGGGAACCTAGATATTGTGTAATTCAATCGAAATAAACACACATTACCTTAAGAATGTGTTTGATAAACAGACGTGCCACAAATCTTGACGACGTAAATATCGCCCTACTGCAGCTTTATAATTGGTTTACCACTAATAATTTAGTACTAAATGGAAAAAAAAACTAAGTACATAAGATTTGCTTTACCAAATGTCAAAAGTAGTGATTGTGCCATAGTATTGAAACTTGAATTTGTCAATAAAACGGTTTTCTTGGGAATTACGATCGACCACGGGCTACAATGGGGTCCTCATTTAACATCTCTTGCAGGCCGGCTGAGCTCAGCAGAGTATGCTGTTAGAAAAATCCGTCAATTTACTGATGATGATACGGCGAGGATAGTCTATTTTCGTTATTTTCATAATATTATGTCATACGGTATTTTACTATGGGGACGGGCATCAGACATCGAGTCTATTTTTATTCTGCAGAAAAAAGCCATCAGAGCCATATATGAATTACGTAGACGCGATTCTCTAAGATAACTGTTTAAGGAAATTAATGTCATGACAGTACCTTGTCACATATACATATATGTTACGGCTAATACCGTTAGAACTAGGTGTAGCCACTTACTCTTGGTTAAACCTAGTACGAGCCGATTGTTTTCGGGTAAAACTAGGTCTAGCCTTCATCATGCCGGCTACAACTAGGTCCATCCATTCCCTGTTGGATAAAACTAGATGCAAACAAGTTGAAACAAGTAACAGGCGCCTGGATAGTTTATGTTACTTTATAAAAGTGTGATTTATAATTATAATAACATTCTTTAAATTATAATATGCAACTATTGTCTGTTGTTAAAAAATGTTCCTGATTGTTCCTATTATATTAAAAATTGTACTCTTAATAATTTGTGTTAATTATTACAATGTGATTTATAAGAATAAAAAAACTCTCTACGTTTCTTTATAGGATGTTTTTTTAATATCTAAAAAAGCTCTGCCGATAGCATGCCGGCTACAACTATGTACAGCTAATCCCTGTTAGATAAAACTAAGACACGCGCTGCTGCTGCAGACGCTGTGAGTCACACTCGCTAGTAGACCTGCAGTAGATCAGCAGCACCTGGCGCTCACATCCTACAGAGGCGTGTGCCTCGCTATGCCCTCCACCCCGCGCCGCTGCTGCAGATGCGGTGAGTCATGAGTGTGACGCGGGGCGGAAGGCTTGGCGGGACACGCATCTAAGTTTTATTCAACAGGGATTGTCTGGACCTAGTTCTAGACGGAATGATATCGGATAGACCTAGTTTTATCCAACAGGGAATGGCCGAACCTAGTTGTAGCCGGCATGATGAAGGATAGACCTAGTTTTACCCGAAAACAATCGGTTCGTACTAGGTTTAACCAAGAGTAAGTGGCTACACCTAGTTCTAACGGTATTAGCCGTAACATATATATGTGATAAGGTACTGTCATGACATTAATTTCCTTAAACAGTTATCTTAGAGAATCGCGTCTACGTAATTCATATATGGCTCTGATGGCTCTTTTCTGCAGAATAAAAATAGACTCGATGTCTGAAGCCCGTCCCCATAGTAAAATACCGTATGACATAATATTATGAAAATAATGAAAATAGACTATGCTCGCCGTATCATCATCAGTAAATTGACGGATTTTTCTAACAGCATACTCTGCTGAGCTCAGCCGGCCTGCAAGAGATGTTAAATGAGGACCCCATTGTAGCCCGTGGTCGATCGTAATTCCCAAGAGAACCGTTTTATTGACAAATTCAAGTTTCCATACTATGTCACAATCACTACTTTTCACATTTCGTAAAGCAAATCTTATGTACTTAGTTTTTTTTTTCCATTTAATACTAAATTATTAGTGGTAAACCAATTATAAACCTGCAGTAGGGCGATATTTACGTCGTCAAGATTTGTGGCACGTCTGTTTATCCTAAATATTAAAGAAGTGTCATCAGCAAACAACCCCATTTGTGGATGGTTGTTAAATAAATGGGGTAGGTCATTAAGGCGACTACACGAGCTAAAAAAGCAACTCTATTTGTGGTGGTTCAAACTTCGTTTGAAATGCTGTTAGAATAAAGTTCTAATCAGCTTGCACTACAAAGTGGTTGTTACGTCAGCCACTGCGGGCCAAATAGCGCGAAATTAGTGGTTTCGTTCGATTTACAAAAAAACTATTGATTGGATTAAAAAACTAAAACAGTATCATGCTAATATATTGCTTGTAGAATGATTTGCCAAAAAATCAGAATGATCGCATGCATATTAGTATGTTTTTTATTGTTTGAAAGATATTTTTAGAGATAAGTTCGTGATTTCTTTTTATCGAGCCAAATGAATTGTATCATGTTTTCAAAACAGTATCATGCTAGCATATATCCTGAAGAATATCATTCTTGTCTTGTTTATAGCAGTGAATCATATACTTTTAGTAATTATAAAACTCGCGTTTAGCTTATGTAACCGCCTTAATGAAGGGACCGAATATAGAACCTTGTGGTACACCCATTTTTACTTTGAAACCCATCGAATTTACACCCTTTACTTAAATAGAAACTGAACATTAAAGTACAAATACGTAATAATATTAAAGAAAGAACAATAGTAATTTATTTGCTCATAAAACAATTACAATAACTCTAGGATAATTATTTAATATTAACACGTAAGTAAGGTATACAATAAATACAAACTAAACATTAAAGAATAATTTACTACAAAATAAAACCTATTAAAAAAAATAAACAGAAAACAATTAAAATAACTTTTTAGGTACGAGTAGTAGACACGAGTCGTAAATAATCACCCATTGACTTACCTTACTTCATTCAAATGTTTAACTTATAAAATTACCTACGTAGACTACCTACTTGTTTGGCTGAGTCAATTTTTGCAACCTAGTGTGCCAGAGAGCGCGTTGTGTCTTGCTCACTGGTATAACGGGTGCAGCTTTCTGGGGGAAATCTGATGTCAAGCTAACGCTGCAACAAAACACAATTATAAGAAAAAGGACCAATGCTCGGATTTTGTTTTTATGTTATTGGATGGCAATTTAACCGACGGCCGCCTGTGAACATAATTATGCAACAGTGGTATCGCAGTGCGGTGCTTAACTTATTCTTTATTATTTTTATGAGACAAAGTTACCTACGTTTTTAAGTTTAGAATAATCTCTTCAACAATGCAATCACAACAATCAACAGGTCCTTCAGAAATTGTGTGTGTGACATAAGATTCGGGGATTTCGTCAAGGATTTACACGAAATCCATTCAGGATATTAGAATGAGTAAATTGAAGTGGGTTTGGACAGACAGATGTGATTGCTAACTTCTTCCTCTATGGTAGGGGCCCAGAGGGATTTTTGGCACACAATTCGCTACGCGGACTAATAATACATGTAAGATTTGTTCAGAATACCGATGACAAATGGATAGGAACCTTACTCCGTGCACCGAAAAGGCTCACAGGTGACCTCACAGATGAGCATTTTGCAAAACAGAACACAACAAATGAAAATGGAATCGATTATTGCAGAGCGGAAATCTATGACATCAAACATAAAATAACTGTAAAAAATTGTACGCACATTTCAAGGTCTTTCTCTGGTATTATAATTTCAGGGTATATTAACCTTTGGTTCGATTGGGTTGATTTCGTCGAGCTTTTCGAGAAATGAGACGATTTTCCCTTAGAGGACCTGCATGCAAATTAAAGGTAGGTAGATGATTGATGAACCGGTCCTATAGATTTAAGTATAGAGGTCCTCGTAGTACTTAGCAACCATAGATACAATGCGGGCCCAGTCCTTCACCATATTATCATGTTCATCCCTGAGTTTAATGATCTGTTTAGAACCTGTGCAAGTTTTCCTTCGGACCTCTGTGTGATTTTACTTTGGTGACAATTATGTTAGTGTCTTAGATCTGTCTGTTGTATTAATATTTTTATGCGTTTATTTATCGATTTCCTTTTTATCTATTGCAGTATATAGTGCCATATTTCTTCTCTTCTCGATTAGGTTTAGTTTCTGGTGAATTTATTTTGGGTTCTACTCTGAAGAAAGCGATTTCCTGCTTTTTATACCTTGTTGTGGATGTTATCATCTTATCGCTTTCATTTTAAAGCCATAGCTAAATGTAGTTCTCAACAGTCTATGGTCGCTTCCACCATTGCAACGTGAGAGGACAGTCGACGACGGTGAAACCTAGCTAGATCGATTTATCGCCCCCAAAACCCCCTGCATACAAAATTTTATGAAAATCGTTACTCGGTTTAAACCACTTTTGACTGGCTTCAGTCAAACCCCTTATGCAGTTAACGTGCGTTTTCGAATTTAAAATATTATTTTGTCTTGGAACGCTTCAGTTGCAATTACCTAGTCCTAGAATTAGGTACATGATGTTCAAAGTAGGGATATTTCTAACTTCAAGGTGTCACAAAAAAAACCTAATAAGTTTCTATGTAAAATAATGTTCACCGGTCAAAAGTAGTTTTCACTAGTTTTCACCAGTCAAAAGTAGTTTTAACTGATTAACAGTTTACTGAGACATATGTAAATGTACAAGAATTTCTCGATTACATGGATAAATAAATGTAAACAATACTTCTTATGTTTATTTTCTTATCACAAACGTTACAGTGATCAGGAATTATTAAATGCAATACACAGGGTAAACATTTGTGAGAGACTGGTGACCGAAATGAATGAGACTTATGTAGGTATAAAACTAATTAAAACTAAAATACTAAGTAGGTATAGATGGTACAGGTCGTTGTACATAAAAAAATATTAATAAAAATTATAATTACTCCAAGATATACATCATACATGCATGATTTGTGTGGATAAGATAGTGTTTGTTTGTGTAGTAGATAGATGTTTAGCGGATTAGAATCAATAGACTTTTAATTGCCTGATAGTCTAGAGTTTTCAATCATTTACAGACAGTTTATTTACATACTGGTCTCTGCAGTGAGTGGGTGTAAATTGTGATGTTGCATAAATTTTATCATACAAATATTCTCTAAGAAAAATCTTTGGGAGAGAATAGTACGATAAATTAACAGTATACATAGATACTAACACTGATGCTTTAGATTTGTCACCTAATACAGCAGGAAGGTTGACCGGACGTAGCATTATGTCGAATACAGCCCTTTTCATACCAATGATACCAACGGACATTCTCGCCTCATGTAACTTCTCTTCTGGACCAGCCACGATAACGTATAAATAGTGAAGTCTTGTAGTTACTCTTAAAAAATGAAACAATAATGGTTTAGTGTTCGCCTACAAATATTGCATGCACTCAATGGTTTTATAAGTTTCAAATTGTAAATTAATATATTAGGATAGGTCCCTCCCTACTTATCATCAAATACTTATAAAAAGGAAACATTTTTCCCTTACTCTTCAAACTTGACAACTCCTAATCCCATCAGACGATAATCTATCGGTCGGTGGCAGATCAATTCATTCATGAGCGGAGAGCGAGTGTTGAGCTTTCTCTCGTGAAGAACGCAAGTACCCAGCAGCACCTTGCGCTCCTCTGGTGACATTTGCTCCAGGTACCTTGTCTTGTACCTGTGCTCTACTACGTTAAATATATCAGACTTAAACACACGTTGACATTCAAATTCTGAAATGAGTAAGCATTTTTTTGAACAACTTGATTGATAAATGTGGCAATTAAATTATAGGGTAGAGTTAGGTAGGTACTTACCAACTGTACGATAGTATCTTCGTCCCAGAGCCAAGTACACAATTTGGATGCTCATAATCACGAAAGTTTCGAATAATCTTGCGTCTTTGTCCGATAAAGACTGACTTTTTTTGTGGTAGCCCATATGATGGAATTTTTTCAAATCTCCACCGCCTATAGAATAAAGTAAAAATATATATGGAAGTCCTTAAAGTAAAAACTGAAACGTGAAATTGTTTAGAAGCCACTAACCAATAAGCAACATAGAATATTCCTTAGCTACTAAAACTCGTAGGTCAGACAAGTTTTCTCTGAATACTTTTTCTAAAATATCGCATTGATTGGTCCTTATTTTTGTTTTGCATTCCAACTTCCGAAGAGTCATTTCTTCCATTACCTAAGAATGTAACAGCATATGAATTACACATGGTGTAACCACCTCATTACGAAGCCGTCAACCAAGCATTCTGTACATCAAACTAAGTAACTTTACGCAAAAAAGATTGCTGGGAAACAACTTTTTTTTTGGGGTGAAACAACACATTTTGTGGTAGAACTCAATGGCACGCACTCTAAACATTGTGCTGGTGGATGAATTGAATAGTACGAAATTTGTGGAGGTAGTTAAAGTAAACGTCTTACAATTAAAACTTGTTTGAATAAAAAAAACTTGTCAAAAAGTTGAAACTTTGACCCCCAATATCTCAGTATATGGTGTAGTACAAAAAAAATATCGGAATGACGGGGAAAACAACTGCCTTTCGGCTTCGTTAAGAGTTGTTTTACACCCTTTAGATCCTCAGATTTTGTTTATTACAAATGGGCAATGTCTTTTGAATTGTGAAACGTTAATATGTGTGATTTTGGTCATCTGCTCCATAAAATTTGAAGATTTATGAGAACATGCTAAAGGGACGTATGGAGCGGCTGTTTGTTTTACACGATTTCGGGTCCCCCTGAATATGCACGGTTTCCGCAAGAATCTCTTTGCGGTCTCTCGTTGCTTTGCGGTATACCGTGGGGTGCAGATATCAGGATACCTAATGTATGTTGTCACCAGAGTCTGATTCTGTGCCCGGTTTACGGTTTGTAGATGAGACTGAAAATAATAAAACTGGCGAAATTTGGGAGTCGTGTAGAACCTTTCGAAAAAAAAGGAGATCTGGGATAATAACACCATTTAAAAATTCATATAGCTTTAAATTGTTTTATAAAACTAATTTACAGAAAAAAACATTATTTATGATTAGTTGATACCTGTATGTAGTAAGCACAGCAAAAAATAAGTGCTCTATGAAATCTCTCAACGGTTGGCAAGTGCAGCAGATCAATTAGCATTGGACTCAATATGTGGATTGGTGCGGTATAAATTGCTACGTCTTTAATATCCTGAAAGATTATTTGGATATTTAAAAAACATCTGCGAGTATTCAATATATAAAAAATTAAAAAAACTAAAAGAGAGAGAACATAGGGGATCCAATTTACATACCCATACTGCCATTTCGCATTTTAAGATCTGTGGCCCAAGATCTAATTTTAATATATATTGATAAAGAGACGATTCTTGCCTAATCAAGCATACATACCATAAGTTTAGATAAATACCTGCAAGGTAACAAAATCTACTTTTCCATGCACTGGTTTTCTTTGATAACGTCGCTTAAATCGATACTGAAAAAATAAACAGGTACATAAACATCTGCCTATAAGCCTTTTCTCCAACTATGTTGGGGTCGACTTCCAGTTTAACCGAATGAAGGTGAATACCAGTACCTACTTTACATGGAGTGCCTATCTGACCTCAACAACCCAGTTAAGTAATATTGATTATTAATTTAATAGTTAAAAGTTAGGTAAGGTTTTGTGCCAACCTGTTCAATTAAATCAATATCGTCTCTAAATTCGACAGCAATAGTAGGTGCTTTGGATTGTATATGAATATCTTCTATTTCTGCAGGAGGTAAATCACTGAAATGAAAAAAAAAATAGGTATAAAAACAATTCATTATTTTATAAATTTAGTTTTTTTTTTATAAATGTAAGAATACGTAGGTTTAATAAATGCTGCATGTTCGTTTTTTCTTTTATAAAGGACGTGTTCAAGTCGACAAAAACTACACTAGCGACATGTATGACGCAAATGAATTAAAATCACAATAATGGAGATCGCCTTAGGTTAAGAAAATATAGACAGCAACTTTTTGGCAGTAGCCCACAAGACACACCATCACTCACCAGTGTTGTCGGAGGATCGTCACATTTCAACGGGGGATGAGAAACTTTACCATCCTGCCTTATCACCCTACACTTCTACGACACTTGCCGATTCCATGCGTCCCTCGTCCAGGTATATATCGTCAACAAACCAGTTGATTTACCTTTAGGGACCCTAAAATATATTTTTAGAAATCAATATTTACCTAATAAATACCAATGCTTGTGTATTTTCATCCCACACCCAATGCCCATCCTCATAAAGCCCTCCAAACACTTCATCCTCCTCGTCACCCATTTCCTTCAATAAAAGACTTTGTTAACGGAGTTTTGGCAGATATTATGCAACAGGCATCCAGGCATGGATTCCATATCTAAAGATGCTCTATGATCGATACACTCATGGATACACTAACGTTATTTGTCAATGTCACACGTATTTGCAAATATTAAAATAATAAGTTGATTCCAAAAAGTTTAGTTAGCTAGTTTAGTTGCTATCAACTATGTACCTACTTGCTTAACCTTTCACAATGGCCGTCTATTGAATTGGTGTCGGCGTTGCTTTCCGAAGTCTAAATTGTCCACTTTCTTATTCCTTCATATTCTTATTTTTCCGAATTCTTATTTTTAGATATTCCGAATGTTTCATATTCATATATTTACACATTCTCATTGTTACATGTTCCATTTTATTCCATATTCTGTATTTTCCATATCTAAGTACAATCACATGCCTAACCGCGGTTGACAGATTCACGCGTTGGCCTGAAGTGTGGCCTATGACATCTATTACGGCGGAAGAAGTGGCAGACACGCTGGTGACTGGGTGGATATCCCGTTTTGGGGTACCAAGCACTGTGACAACCGACCAGGGACGTCAGTTTGAATCTGATTTGTTTCGGCGCGTCATGAACGTGTGCGCAACAAAGCGGATTCGCACAAACTGTTACCACCCGTGTGCAAATGGCATGGTAGAACGTATGCACCGTCAGCTAAAAGCTTCATTAATGTGCCATTCCCAAACATGGAGCAAGGCACTTCCATTAGTACTCCTTGGCATGAGGACTGCGCTCAAGGAGGACTTAAACTCCTCGTCTGCTGAGCTGGTATACGGGGAACCTCTCCGCCTTCCTGGAGAACTAATCATGCCGGCGGAAGAACCCAAGAGGCCACACGACATCATGGATTTTGTCACAGAGCTGAGGAACCGGATGGAGGTTCTACGTCCCATACCAGCCTCACCACACGCTCGACCGGCAACCTTCGTATTCAAAGAGTTGGCGACATCGACTCATGTCCTGCTCCGTGACGACACTGTTCGGCGGCCCTCGCAACCTCCTTACACTGGCCCATACCGCGTCTTAAGGAGAAGGGACAAAACCCTTACTTTGAATATTCATGGAAGAGAGGCAACGGTCAGCATAGACCGTGTTAAGCCAGCATATCTGGATTCTGGACCGATTACAGTTTCTGTTTCTCCTCCCACTCTGACACCTGCACCGCAATCTTCGTTGCAACCAACTGCTCCTATCTCAACTAACCCACCTACTCCCACTCCAACTACTTCACCGCCTCCAACGGCTGTCACCAACAGAACTGGCAGACGGGTCAAGTTTAGGGACATCCTGGATTTATAGTTTAATAATTGTTTTATTGGTTAATAAGTTTTTTTTTTCTTTCTCTATTTTTGTTTTAAAATGTGTTTTATTAAGTTTTTTTTTCTCGTTATTAGTTGTTTATATTGTAAGTTGCCCTTGTATGTCATATTTTGCGTGACACCTTTGTTTTCTCCGTTGGGGGTTGGTGTGGCGAATCATAGTTATCTGTATTTATTATCTATGGTTCCCACGACGATTCTCATTAGCTATTATGCTATTATAGTACGCTGATACATGAGGTCCTTACTCTATGGTCAGAGAGAACAAAACTAAGAAGGTTTGCTGAACTTCAGTAAGAGTTTTTATTGAGAGTTAACACTTATCCGTCTGTTTGTATAATTATATTTGTCCAAACGGATATATATGTCACCGTAAAATTGTCAAACACGTTATATTACAATATAACGTGTTTCTCTCTAGCGATATTGTAATATCTCGAATTATTGTCAACCGAACATACGGAAGTATCTCTGCCTCCATAATCGGGACTTGGGGCAACCCCGGTTAGGTTCCTTTAAGCCCTGCACTCGGAAATCCCCTATTTCCGAGTGCAGGGTTTAACCCCGCGAAGCAGGGCTCCGTCGACTACGCTTTTTCGGGGGAATATAAAGTGTTTTAAGGTTATGTTATATTAATCGGTATTTCTCAGGAATGGTGCATTATTTTTTCATGAGAGTTGTGCCACTGGGCAAGGGGGAACCCTCCTTCCCTCCACACCGCATAAGTTTACTACCATCGCATGCATTTCACGAAAAATAATGCGTTTTGTTGTAAGCAGTATGTTCATTTGACAATAATTCGAGACTTTACAATATCGCTAGAGATATTACAATATAACGTATTTGACAATTTTACGGTGAAATTTATATGATTGAAGAATATAGTGATGATACAGTAATGCACCTGTGTTTCATTGGAAGAACGGCGCAAGTAGCCGCCTAAAGTAGTGTGTATTTTTTGATTGGATTACAGAATATGTAAGTTCCCAAATACATTGAATGTACACCGATTTAAACAAGAGTTATGAGAGAAATAAATTTTGTATAGATATTTTAAAATCCTCATATCTCGTCTTATCAACATTGTCTTTTCAAAATATTTATTTGGGAACATTGATATTATATAATACAATCGAAATATATACACACTACCTTAAGAATATGTTTGATTTTCATATTATAGTACTATTTCACAGTATTACGTTTGTATGAAAAACGCATGGTCTGCCGGCCCCTTAACTGCCTCGCATTACATTAATAGGCCTGACAACAGTATCAAAATTATTATATATTATAGTAATATTATAGTATTTTTTGTATTTGTAAATCAATGAATATTGACAAAGATAAAACACATCAAAACTCGGGAGTGCGGGGGGGGGGGGTCGTGACGACAGAACCCGCTAAAATTATACCAAGGCGTGATGTATTCAGAATTTTAAAAGTGTCGTAACCTCGACAATTTCAATTTTGGTTTACGTTACAAAAAAATAACATGTTATATATTTTTTGATTATGTAACTGACGGACAAATTAGTTTTTTTTCACTTCTCATGCTCTAAAAGTACGCCATTATAGCCCTACGAAGCGGGATTAAAGTGAACGATTATTCCCTAGGGAGTAAAAAGTAATTTTAAAAATAGAACGATCTTTTACTCTGAAACATGGTCACAAAAGAGACTCATCAAAGGTTTTATTTAAATTTCGAATTGGCTTGGAAATAGAAAGCGGTTTATTGAAAAAAAAAACAAATGAACTCTTCAACGAGAGAAAAAGTTATGGTTGTTTGTGTGCATCGTTGATTTAGAAAAGTATGTGCAATGCCTCTGTTGCTAGCTGCTGCAGTAATGTAGGTAAATACTAATTATCTGTGGAGTGTGGATCATCTTCATTGCGAAAATGTTGAGAGTTTGTGATGTGTTTTAAATTGTTAATCTGTGACTGACTTGATAGAAGAAAAATCTGACCGCTCTGTTCAGAATTTTTGTCGACTGTAAATTTTTTCGGTTTTAAATGACTATTTTTCTCGCACTCGTAGTGAAAAGTACAGTTTGCACCTCGAGACTAAACGCCAATCTAATATACCCTCGCTTTCATTGCCTCCCACGCAAGTTCGGGAGTCAAACCACCTCCGGTATATAATGGCTTCGTTTAATCCCTCGTTATAAAATATACTATTTTGTCGCCTACCATATTATCGCATTATTTTTCTCTTGCACAAATATGTCGTTCGTAAGATTTTTCCGGGCTTTCTTTTAAGCGTTTGCTATGTCAAATTGAAGGTTCAGCGTGCCCTGGCTCAAATAATACTTAGGACTGAGTGTAAATAACGTGAAGCAGCGGGGTGCATCTAATAAAGTTGTTCTTCAAGAGACGAGAGGGTACTTAGTATCGAAAAGCTCAGTTACACTAAGAGCATAAACATGTTTTATTAGAGAGTTGTAATTGTGACTGTCTTTTACTCGTATATATCGACTGTGTACTTTTCATTAAGTTTTTAACTTCGGATTTGTTTCAAAGTTGAACTCCGTTAGGCAGTTGATAATCTTGATTAATTTATTAGCATTACTGAATATAGTATACTTGTTCCATCAAAACATCATTAAATATAAGTACCTGTCCTATATTTAGGTAGTATACTCGGACACCCCTTGACACAAAACAAAATCAATGTTGAAAATATAGCTGAATTAAGTTCACCGCATCATAGCATTTTACAAGCGTAACTCAAATCGGAAACTTTTAAAACAGATGTACACAACACTAGCATCCAATGTCTTTCCCATCCGCTTTGCGAGCTCACGTAGCACAGTTTACGTCCGTGGAACACCGGTTTATGACCGTGGAGTAGATTGAACATCGCTCCCGGCGAAGGATTATACCCGCTCGAAACGTGCTCCCCGACGAATGGGTATACTTCATTCCTGTATCAACACCGAGTAGCTTTTGATTTCATCGAATGCAATCGACTCGTTCTTTATTAAATTTCCCTGGCTTTTAACCTAGATATTCTGATGCAATCATATCTAGTTCATCAGCGGAAAAGCTGAAGGTACGCTGTAAGGTATTTTATTAGGAACGACGTGGTGTGGTCTTAGTTGCTTCTGTAAGGTCGTATTTTTTGCCAAAGTCTGATCACCACAGCTGCAATTTCAGCTGTTGTGCTGAAGTTGCATCTCAAAATATAGATTTTAATGACTAAATTGCACAAAAAAATGTTTTCCGACGTGATTCTCTGTTTGATGTAGGGATTGCAACTTTGCGAACACTATGAGCATGGGCCATTGGGTTACCTATTTGGACAGGTGTTTTTTTCTGTATCACCACTCGTCACTTCTACATGGGATATATACTTAACCGGCTCTACATAATGGCGTGCCTTCCCGATCGGGGTATACAGAATATGAGACTACAGTTGTCACGATGTGTAACAAAATGTTTCAGAACCTACATCATAGTTTGTTTTGACGTCATAATAAATGAATGAAACTACAGTTGAGTTTCTATTTCACTGGGAATGAAACGATCGAAATGAAATTGGAAAGAATGTTCATCGAGCTAGAAATATGTTCGGTTAACCAGTTACAGTTGTAGTTTTGTTTGCTCCCAAATGTTAGTGGAGCGACATGCCACCTGAATATGAATTCGGAATGTACTGATTCAGTACTTCATAGATGTGAGTTTTATATCCAAGGTATAGTTTTGCATCCTGGTCCAAATTCAGGAACTTGTCAGAAAAGACATCAATAATCAATTCAAATTGCGATACCCGGTTAAATCTATATCTATACATATGTCACCGTAAAATTGTCAAATACATTATATTGTAATATCTCTAGCGATATTGTAAAGTCTCGAATTATTGTCAAATGAACATACTGCTTACAACAAAACGCATTATTTTTCGTGAAATGCATGCGATGGTAGTCAACTTACGCGGTGTGGAGGGAAGGAGGGGTCCCCCTTGCCGAGTCGCACAACTCTCATGAAAAAATAATGCACCATTCCTGAGAAATACCGATTAATATAACATAACCTTAAAACACTAGTCGACGGAGCCCCGCTTCGCGGGACCCTATTTTCGAGTGCAGGGTTTAAAGGAACCTAACTAACCTAACGGGGGGGTGCCCCAAGTCCCCGATTATGGGGGCAGAGATACTTCTGTATGTTCAGTTGACAATAATTCGAGACATTACAATATCGCGAGAAAAAACACGTTATATTGTAATATAACGTTTTTGACAATTTTACGGTGACACATATAATAAAATCGTTGAGACCAAAAAATCTGTACATTGAAGATTTAAAAAAAGAAATCGCCCAGGGTGACTTAAAATAAGTAACTGAACATACCTATTAACCCGTGAGAAGGCGCGCTATGAGCAATTTACTCACACAAAAATTTAAAGCAAAAACTTTTGGTGACTCTGACGCCCTAACGTCTCAAGCGCCTAGGTAGCTTCCTAACTATTCATCCCCTCCACCCTGACGCAACTCTTTTAGCGGTCAGTTCCGTTGCGACCGCCCAGCGAAGTGTTTGTAGAGCCCGTGGAACATCGTGCGGTAATTTGCTCATCACGCGCCTCCGTGTAAGTATTTATTTTTCTAATAAAAAAGTGTCATTGTATTTTCTAGAACATATTATTTTATTTATTTATATTATATTGGTTAATTATTACGGTTTTTGTTATGTAAGATTTTTTATTGTGATTTATATGAAGATGTCAAAATTAGAAAATAAAATTAAGTTGATTTGTTATTTTGATTAGAAGTTGCATTTATGTTTCATAGTTTTAATTAAAATACTTATTTTCTTACTTATTAAACCTTGTTTTATTCATATGAATCCATTATAACCCAATAGGGACTATAAAAGTAGAAATATGAGCATTTAAAGTAGTGTGAGTATTTTGCTCACGCGCGCCTCTCCGTGTAAGTAACTGAGGCGCGCCTTCTCACGGGTTAAAACCATTTTTAAATTTTTTGTTTGTTTGTTTGTTTGACCGCGCATCATGTAAAACTGCTGGACGGATTTTGATGAAAACTTCACTAATCTATTTAAATAAACTCAGAATAACATTTAGGCTATAGAAATTATGGAAAATTTTGGAAAAGGGGGGTAAAGTTTGTATGAAAAAAAAATTTTAGATTGTTCTAGTCATGAAATTATTAAAAATAAAGAAATACCTGTTTCAGCATTTGTTAAAAATTTAATCAGAGACGTAAAAAAGAGGGTTTTGTGTTTAAAATTAATTTACTTCATACACTTATAGAACAAAATCCAATGAAGTGTAAACCTTTAAAAGTTGCTGTAAATACTTCCAATAAATATAATTACTCGATTTTCTTGAAATTTGATTTTTGAAGTGAATGCGCCCAAAATAGCGGAACTCAAGAAAATCGGCTCTCCTCGGTATAAGTAGTTGGTAATAACGGGTGGAAACGGTAAACGGGGCAGTAAGGGGAACTGCAGCTACACGAAAAAGGTCTTAGAAACAATCCGTAATTTTTTCACAAAATGTTGATCCCCATTCACAGATTTAATTAAAAAATAAAGTGCAGTTAGCAAGAAAATTGCCATTTTACATAAAACAATGTTTTTGATGCCAATAATGATAAACCTTAACCGCTGCAGCTACATGAAAATGGTCTTAGGAAACCATCCGTAATTTTTCGTGTAATTTTGATCCCCATTCACAGATTAAAAAAAAAGTGCAGTTAGCGAGAAAATTGCTAAACTCAACCGACTTCCAAAAAGAGGAGGTTCTCAATACGTCTGTATTTTTTGTTGTTTTTGTGATTGTTACCTCAGAACTTTCGACTGGGTGAACCGATTTTGATGGTTCTTTTTTTTTTGAAAGCTGGTGCTTCCCGTGTGGTCCCATTTTAATTTGCTGAAGACCTGATGCTGATCTTCGGAGATATACAACGGAACTCTTCAAAAATACACAGCAAATCTGCAGTGATTGCTGCAATCGCTTGTAGGTTCATTGTTTATACTATATCATGACGTAACATCACGCCTGTATGCTCTGAGGGGGTAAAATACGCAGATGTGTAAAATACAACCAGATTTCGAAAGTGTTTATTACCTCAGAACTTTCGACTGGGTGAACCGATTTTGATGGTTCTTTTTTTATTTGAAAGCTGGTGCTTCCTGTGTGGTCTCATAATCATCAAGACAGTGTAGGGTTTCTGGAGAAATAGAGAGAGCTATTCACATTTTATAGGCACACTAGAAGCAATTTGGGTAATTTTAGGAAGTGTACTTTCTCGAAGTGATCCTATTTCAATTTGATGAAGATCTGATGAAGAACTTCGGAGATATGCAACGGAACTCCTCAATAAATGATAGCAAATGTACCGGGATTGCCGAAATCTCATATCTGTCTATTGTTTACACCAGTTCAATACCTAAAATCACATGTGAACCACTAAAAAGTGAAAAATAAAAACATTTTTACAAAAAATAAAACCGACTTCACAGAAAACAAAAAAGTGAAAAACAACTTCAGGAAAAACGCTTCAGAAGTCGGTGACAAAAAACTAAATCAATCAAACAACGGTCATCGGCTTCTGAAGCGTTTTTTCTGAAGTTATTTTTCACTTTTTTGTTTTCTCTGAAGTCGGTTTTATTTTTTGTAAAAAAGTTTTTACACACAAAACATTTTTTGATGCCAATCGACCCTGTTTCTAGTACTCAACGGTTAACGAAGCTCCCCTTTCTACCCTGTTAATCGTTTCCACCCTGTATTTACAAATAAAATAATACTACCAAGAAAATGTAGACTATACGAATGTACATCAGACATAAAGGTAGAAAAGTTACAAATACAAACTAGTACAAATCCTACTATCTACAAGTAAAAAATGTTGGTCCTGAATGACTGTCTGATGGATCAACGCACAGCCTAAACCGCAGAATGTAGAAACCTGAAACTTAGAGGGTGTATTTTTTGTATGACGTAGTCATACGATAAGAAATTTTCTGAAATTATACCCCTAAAGGGGTGAAAAGGTGGGGGGCAAAGTTTGCATGGGAAAATGTGATTCCTTGGTCCAATCTACTTCAAATTATGCTATCAACAGCCTTGGTTTGACTAATATGCAAAATTAATGCGTAATTTTCTTTTTATAATATTTAAAAATCTCGTGTCAGTGTTTGTTATCCTCCGAAACAGCGTGACCGATTATTACGAAATTTTTAGGTGTAGGTTTGAAAATAGGTCGTAGGCTATTTTTTAGTCTCAAGCTCAATTACTATCTTTCATTCATTTTTAACGATCCAAATGTCGCTGAGCGTATTGGAAGTCATGGTACGAGTTTGCGCGATGCAGTTTAGGAACCTAAACTGAAATGTCTTGCTTTTGAATCGTTTTTAATTAGATCATGGTACGCCTCCTGGACATCTGAAAGTAGATGTAAACGTCACAAAAGTTTACTTTTAAATTCACCTCTTCATGAAAATTTTATTGTTATCTTTTTACATAATTTAGTGGAACCGCAAATAATTAAGTGTAGTGGCCGGCCCTCACATTTTGCTAACTTAAGTTATGCTTGTATTAATTACTTTGTTTCAGGCCTCTAAAAGCTTTGGGAGGCGAGCAGTAAAACTCAATGGGCCGCAGGTGCCCGCAGGGCTATTACAAAGTGAATGTTTCATGTCAAAGAGTTTTTTATTGTTTTCACTAATACTTAACAGACCATGATATCATTTCTGTACGCAAATAACATCACGCTTGTTAACCCAGAGGGTTAGCCAGAGGTGTACTTACTACCACACATTTCACCAGATGTTTGAAACATCCCATATCCCATGGCATAAGGGGCGAGACAAAGACAGTCTCCGAGGCTGCTACCGATGCCCTGCCCTGCTCCTGATGGAAAAATCCAGTAACACTTCTCTTTTGGATATCTTCTTTTTCTAGCTTCTCTTCTCACTACTTATCTCCGTACAGTAATTTTAATAATCGAACATGTTATGTTGTACCTACTTGATTACAGTTTCAGGCGAAGCACTCAACGTTTAAGGAAGTGGAGCGGAAACGATACATACTCGTAGGTACAGAATTTACTTTGAATGTTTTAATGGTTCCCTGTTAGTAACCGCGCTAATCCCCAACCGTGTGCTAAACTAAGTAGATACTCATTTGATCACATGGCAGAGCGCACACGATCAAAGCAGCGCATCGCAGCCTTCTGTGCGATCGTGTGTTACAGCCAATTCAATGAATTAACACAAGCACAAGTGACATACATGCTCTAAATATATTTATTCAGGTAATAAAAGCTTTTTTGCAAAAAATGTAACCGACTTCACACAAAAAAGTGAAAAATAACTTCAGCTTCAGAAGTCGGTGACCTTTGTTTGATTAATTTAGTTGCTTTTTGTCACCGACTTCTGAAGCTAAAGTTATTTTTCACTTTTTTGTGTGAAGTCGGTTACATTTTTTGGAAAAAAGCTTTTATTTTTCACTTTTTAGTGGTTCACATGTGCTTACCCTTTCACAGCGTATCGGTGTGATTTTTTGTTATGAACTGGTGAAAACAATAGACAGAAGTGAGTCTTCAGCGATCCCAGTACATTTGCTATCATTTATTAAGGAGTTCAGTTGCCTATTTTCCTAAGTCACCAGATCTTTATCGAATCGAACTGGGATCACTCCGAGAAAGTACTCTGCCTAAAACCACCCAAACCGCTTCTGGTGTGCCTATAAAGTTAAGGAGTTACCTCTATTTCTCCGGGATCCCATTAAATGGAACTTGACACGTCTAACTGTCGAAATCTGGATGTATTGTATACTTCTGCGTACTCCCTCAGAGCATACAGGCGTGATGTTACGTCATGATGTTGTATAAACAATAAACAACCAAGCGATTGCAGCAATTACTGCAGCTTTGCCGTGTATTTTTGAAGAGTTCCATTTATATCTCCGAAGATCAGAGTAAAATCTTAACCAAATTGAGATGGAACCACACGTAAAGCACCAGCTTTCAAATAAAAGAAGAATCATCAAAATCGGTTCACCCAGTTGAAAGTTCTGAGGTAACCAACTTTGTCGAAATCTGGGTATATTGTACACATCTGCGTACCCCCTCAGAGCATACAGGCGTGATGTTACGTCATGATGTAGTATAAACAATGAACCTACAAGCGAATACAGCAATCACTGTATTTTTGAAGAATTCCATTGTATATCTCCGAAGATCATCATCAGATCTTCAACAAATTAAAATGGGACCCAACGAGAAGCATCAGCTTTCAAATAAAAAAAGAATCATCAAATTCGGTTCACCCAGTCGAAAGTACTGAGGTAACAAACACAAAAAAAAATACAGACGAATTGAGAACCTCCTCTTCTTAGAAGTCGGTTGAAAATGTATGGCAACTAAGGTTATTCACTCACAACTTTTAGACATGTTTGGTACACTTTACATGTCTGGAACTTACTCTGTTTTTCCGAAGTTTCCATCCAAATGCGGGTGGAAGTTCTAAGTGATTTTATTGTCCATTCTGCAAAGTAAAGAAAAAGAGCACGGACCGATAAAGAACTAGCACTATGCACTTATTTAGTTTCTCGCTACTTCCGTACCTAGGTTAAATGACATGTTTGCTATTTTACAATAATCAGTTCTTTTAGTGATTGGAGCAGCGGTGGCCCAGTGGTGGCGGCCTCGCCTTACGAACAGTAAGTCGTGGGTTCGAACACTGACAGGCGCACTACTTTGTGTAATTTATTTCATTACCACTGCTCTCAAAACGGTGAACGGGTGAAGGAAAAGCATGTCCTACCAATCCGGACTGGGCCATCATATGCTGATGATGAATGAATGGGAAGCTTAAGCACTTATTCGGCCGTCCCTAGTACTATTTGGTAAGATATTCAAGCTTGATTGACTGTACCGCATAAATTTACATGCGCGCATAACAGTGTGTGCTTCGTCTACATCTTTTCATATTACACACTCGCGATTCGGTCCGTTTACAACATACACACAATAGCTTTTATCCCGAATTGGAAATAACTTATAAAATGCTCTTTATAAGTTTTAAGGTCCGGAGTTGGATGCACTTGTAACATTAACATAACTCTATATTCAGTGAAGTCGAGAGCAAACTTACTAGTGACGTCGTAAATTCTGTCAAACTTACAAACACGTTGGATGGAGATTCCGATTTGCAAGTTATAGCTGTCCATGAATTATAATAATGAATAAGAACCTGAAATATGGAAGATCATAAGTTACGCGTCGATGATTCTTAAAATGTATGTGGAAATGGTAAATACTTAACTTGAATTGGGTTTTCACATCCAGAGCACATATTCAAGTTTATTACCGAGTCGGTATGTACCTACCCTAATTTTACAAGCAAATTGTAACTATTAACTAATCTCTTTGGATCAAAGAAATAATACAAAGACCTGATTACGGTCCTGTTGGTATAAGTGGTATCTCTTTTCTTCTATTTTATGAATAGTCTGTCTACGAGTATAAGTATTTTCCCTCTTTGGATATCAGACTAAACGTATTATAGTGATTATATACTCATTGCTACTACTATACCAAAGAGTATATTCTTAAACCAAAGACAAGACTTTTGACAATGACATTTAAATGTATATATTTTGCTACGGCGGCTACGCCTTTGAAATATTTTGATATTGATTATAATCGGTACTTGTTTAATTTTTTTTTATTAACTATATAGTCATTTTAGTTTGGAATTATTTTATTCGATGGCAGACGACGACGATGAAGGGGCTTTTGGAGGAGCCTTTGAGGATGGGCACTGGATTTGGGACGAAAGCACACAAGCATTACTGTTTGTGAGGTATGGATAAGTGGTTCAAATACCTACTATGTACTTGTTTACGTGTAGTAAACGAATTAATTACCTACTTCTGAAAGTTTATCGATGATGCGTCGTGAGTAGAGACTAGGAATCAAAAGTACAGGTCAGAATCGACGATCAACGCAAGTAGTTCGGGGACCCTTGATCTTTTGAGGCTATAAGTTTATTTTTTTTGATTTTATGCCTCAAAGATTCATAGAAACAAGTGGTGTCGCTTGCAGTTTGCGGTCTGCAGCCCGTCTCGGAAAGACACCTTAAAGTTAAATCCAAGCAAAGCTGCCGCTACAACTAGAGGTTGTGGATGAAAGTTTTTATGGAAGTTAAAAGTTATAGTTAGTTATGTGAAATGAATGAGTTCTATATGCTGCAATGGACAGCTAGTAATGTTTTGCTGTAATAGACAGGGTGTAAGGCATCCCTCCGCCGACAAATGGGGTAAATTCAGTATATCATACTGACCAGTACAAGAAATTATTTCGGGCAAGTTATTGGGAATCCAGTAAATTTGATTTGTTTTTGACCGACCAAAAAGAGGAGTTTCTCAATTCGACTGCCATGTATAATTTTTTGTGTTTGTTAACTCAGAGCTTTCGACTGGGGAACTGATTGTGATGTTTCCGTTATTATTTGAAAGCTGATGGTTCCCGTGTGGTCCCATTTTGGTTAAGATCTGACGCTGATCTTCGAGGATGTAAATGGAACTCTTCAGAAATAGACGGCAAATCTGCGGTGTTTGCTGCAATCGCTTGGTTGTTTATTGTTTATACAACATCATGACGTAACTTCACGCCTGTATGCTCTGAGGGGGTACTCAGAAGTGTACAATACACCCAGATTCGACAGTTAGATGTGTTAAGTTCCATTTATTGGGGATAAGCCTATTACCGTGACATGTACTGTTTTATTTTATTTTATTGGAAAGAAAATACTTCAAGGGTAGTTTGATGAGAATTTGGTTAGGTTCTGATTACTTCTGATAATGGAATCTATGACAAAGAAACGGATCACTTAATTTCTTAGGAGCAAATTAATGATACTTGGCCGAATCTTTTGTAGGCTATCCTAATATTCGATTCACCTACCATAACATCGTTATTAACCGTCCATGTTACCCGATTACACGAATATGGCCGGACCGATTTTTTTTTTATGTTTGAAAGGCGTATACTACGCAGGTGGTCCATAATCATCAAGTCAGATCCTGGAGAAATAAAGGGAACTCTTATAGGCACACCAGAAGCGATTAGGGTAGTTTTACTTTCTCGGAGTGATCCCATTTCAATTTGGTAAAGATGTGATAAAGAACTTCGGAAGATAGGCACCGGAACTCCTCAATAAATGATAACAACTGTACTGGGATTGCTGAAATCTCATGTCTGTCTATTGTTTACACCAGTTCATAACAAAAATCGCGCCGGTACGCTGTGAAAGGGTAAGCACATGAGAATCACTAAAACGTGAAAAACAAAAACGTTTTTGCAAAAAATATACGTAATGTATCGTTATCATGGAGTGCTGCGTACCTAGTGTAATTTTACATTGAATTAAGGGAATAGTAACTTAACAAACAATAAAAAGTAAATGACGATTTTCATTAAAAAAATCCAGTGGTATATGAATCTAAAAAAGGAGCTGACATCCTGTATAGGCGAGTAAAGAAGAAAAAGAAGAGAGAGGAGTGTATTTGTTAATTTAATGGCTAATCTTCACAGTGACCTGCCTCCTCCTGCGGTGGAAACTGTGCAAGTTATAGCCAAAGCGCCAACAGGCGCCGTACAGTTTAGAGACGACGTTGATTTAATAGAACAGGTGACAGCTGATACATTTTTACTGTAATACTAATAGTGGGTGTATCTTACTTGGTCAGTACTATGTTCCTATTCATGACAGTTTCAAGTACCATACAATATAACCAATAAAGGAAAATTATAAGTAAAGCCACAAAAATATTTTTATTTATCCACCGAACCATAGCAACCATATGATTTTATACGTCAGCCAAGGGAAACTAAGAAAGTTTCTAAAAAGCCAATTCGTCTTTTTTACAAGTTGAGTGAAACAATTATTAAAACTTGTGTCCTTGATTTATACCTTACTATAATTATACTGTCACTTACGGGATAACTTCTGTGATTATCCATTATTTTGAGCTCCTGATATTTTGAATGAATTTTATTGCATGCGCCATGATCTCGGGATGACTTAATGGTGGCTGAGATTGTACTTTTTAAATGCACGTTGATGGTGGCTGATTTATTAATTTAGAGAGACAGGGAGTTTTTTAAGGGAGAAAAATGCTATTAAATAGAAGTAGGTTTCATTATTACCCCAGTGTTAGAATCCCGCGGGCGATAGCACCACATGAGTAAGTAAACGGAATAGAGTATAAGCTTCTTAACATCCTACCTATTGTACTCCTTGGGATAGTTAATGTATGATATATTTTAATTTTTCTAGGATTATTCATAGGTACACTGTACAATAAACAACCATTATTAATAAATACCAAGTTTTTACATTTAAATATTATAACTTGTCACAAAACAAACAACGTTGCCCTGACAACCCTGAGATTGTCAACTGGTTGTGATAGCGTAAACCGGTTTTATCCACTCTCGCAACGTACGCGACAAGCGGCCAGTGGTCACGCACGTGGTGCAACCGATTCGCGCGGTTGTATGAAACTTATACTCTGTTCTGTTTACTTACTTATGTGATAGCACTCTTGTATTTAGACTTTAGCTTTAGTTGAGTGACCCCACGCATCGTCTGCGCGATATCATTGCTGTGTCTACGTTACACTGCATTGTGCCCTGAGTGTGTGAAGCACTTTACATTTATCAAACTAGCTAAGCGTGAAATAGCGAATTGTTAATGGCTATTAGAAGTTCATGCTCGTAAGTTTATTTCTGGTAACGTTGTGTTAAATGTGCTTTTTTAGGTCCGCTATCGTCGTCGCTATCAAAGAAAGTTACTACCAGGGCAGCCGGACATAATAACTCTACAGGTTAATACTTATGTTACTATATACAAATATACAAGGGGTCACTTGCGTCCTGGTCATATTCAAGGGTTTGCTACAGATGATTAAACTGAACAAGTTCTCTATGGGACCACCATCGTAATCTGAAAAAAGTAATGAGCTGTCTCATACATTTGGTTGAGTAGGTATTGGAATTTTGTTTGGGGCCGTTGATTATTTTCTGATTCTACTGATTTTCGTGATTAGGAACGACGTTGGTCCCATCCCTTGACCACGATGCAAATTTAAGTGACGCCTTAAGATGTATTATAAATAAGTACGTATTATAATGAGGAAAGCACACGCAGGAAATATCCACCTTCGTACCTGTTGCTGTAAGTTGATATTGTAGTGAAATAAAAGTGTTCCTAGCGGAATTTCGGCCATGGCGGTCAATCTAAGAGAAGATTAGCTATCGATGCGGGAGATATTAATATAGTTTATAGTGCACAAGTGAGCGTACAAACAACAAAAGACGGACGGGCAGTTGCGCGCACTCCGTTCGCGCAAAAGTCCATACGCACTATGTCTTTTCTTACAAGTGTCTTTCGCGCAAAAGACCCTGATTCCACTCTCGACTGTGCATTTCTTCATCTCTCACTCTCATAGACCGAAATAATATTGGTTTAAAATTTCAGGACGTAAAAGACATAGCATTGTATACAGCACCTGTCAGTATTCTGAGTCCAATGCTTATCAACATGCTTCATATGCCAACTACGGAGAGGTTCCTTAGAGCACTCATTCTTTGCTGTGGTTATTATTTACAGGTAATAGTTATAAAAAGGAATCGTATAAGTATTTTGTACTAAAAAAAATTATTGGTCTAAATTATCAATATGGTTATTTATTTATTTATTTATTTAACAATTTATGTACACACACTAAATATAGAGAAGAAGAAAGGAACAGAAAATAGCACAAAGGTGATGCTTATTTCTAAAGAAATCTCTTCCAGCATACCTGCGAAAGGAGATACTAAAAAAAGAGATGGTCTGAAGATTTGTTAGACTTTACTGTCCCTCTTTTCCATTTCCTACTTATATGTGTCTACTACATACCTATTCTTCGAGTTTAAATTCGTTCAGAAACCTGAAGCTATTTTTGCCAATACACTAATATCAAAAATTCGTATTAGTGCGAGGTGCTTAAATGGCAACCTTCTAAATTGGGTTCATAAGTGTGCCGACAATGGCTGTAGCAGCGAAAAAATGTAATGCCATACTGTTTGAAAGGGTACGTATCATAATCCCGAATTTCAATAGACCGAATTTTAAAATACCGATGGACGAAATCCTGAAAATTGAAACGCCGAATGGTTGTTTGATCGAAGTTTAAAATCCCGAAAGTTTATTTGCCCGAAAGTTTAAAATCCCGAAGCTTAAAAACCCTTAGTTTAAAAACTCGAAGTTTAAAATCCCGTAGTTCAAAATCCCGAAAGTTTATTTGCCCGACAGTTTAAAGTTCAAAATCCCGAAAGTTCATTTGCCCGAAAGTTTAAAATCCTCAAAGCATGTAGCAAGCATACAGCAAGCATGCAGCAAGCAGGAAGCACGCATGGAACAAGCATACAGCAAGCATAAAGCGAGCATACAGCAAGCATGTAGCAAGCATGCAGCAAGCATGCAGCAAGCATGCAGCAAGCATGCAGCAAGCATGCAGCAAGCATATGGTTTCAGTCACGGCTCCGGAGCTGCGTTGCTCCGCGGTTACACGCGGCCCGCCTCGCCCCTCCGCGCTTACACGGGCTTAAATTACACTCTAGGGGTAGGGCAGAAAAAACTACGTGGAGTCGGTTCTGCAGCGATTCATTTCTGTCACAAAATTTGTGCTTATAGGAAACCAAAATCATTTTTTCATTTTTTTTCTGGGATGTCACAATCAACTTGTGTAAATGTCTTTGTTTCAAACTTTGTTTTATGACATAAAACGAAAAATAATGAATTGCTTGTCATATAATACGTTGCTAATTAAAAGGTTTCGTTCATTCAGAATTTCGTCCATTCGGGATTTCATCCATCGGTATTTCGTTAATTCGGGATTTCGTCGATTCGGGATTTCATCCATCGGTATTACAATCATCGGTATTTTGTCCATTCGGTATTTCGTCTATTAGGGATTTCGTCCTTTCGGGCATTTGAACATCGGTATTTTGTGTTTCGATATAACGACTATCGGCATTTAAAACGTTCGGTATTTTGAATTTCGGTGTTTTGGACGTCGGTATTTCAATCATAGGTATTATGAACTTTCGGGATTATGATTATCGTTTGAAATAATGATATACTTACGACATACTACTTAAAGGGTGTAAAAAACCTCTTGACGAAGCCGAAAGGCACTTGTTTCCCTGCCATTGCGATCATTGTTCTACGGTTCTCTATCGTATTACCTAATTTTTTAATCCATAATCTAAAATGACATAACTTTTTTTGTGATAATCATCATTTGTCCGAATGATAATTTACCCGAAATTTAAATCACATAATATCATAAATGTCATAAGGTTGAAATCCCTAAATATAATAAGCCCTAAATCCGTTTGTCATAAGTTTTACAATCAATAATATACAAATGACATAAAATTGTTTTCAATAAAAGTCATAAGTCCTATTCTAAGTAAATGTTTAATCGTATGTAGGCGTTGACCTGCAATGCAAGCAAGCATGCATCAAGCATGCGGCACGCAGGCAGCACGCATGTAGAAAGCATGTAATGCAACCAAGCATGCAGCAAGAATGCAGTACGCATGTAGCAAACATGCGGAAAACATACAGCAAGCATGCAAGCATGCAGCAAGCATGCAGCACACATGTAGCAAGCATGTGGCAAGCATACAGCAAGCAAGCAAGCATACAGCAAGCAAGCAAGCATGCAACAAGCAAGCGTGCAGCATGCAAGCAAGTATACAGTATGCAAGCAAGCATGTAGCATGCAAGCAAGTATACAGTATGCAAGCAAGCATGTAGCATGCAAGCAAGTATACAGTATGCAAGCAAGCGTGCAGCATGCAAGCAAGTATACAGTATGCGAGCAAGCATGTAGCATGCAAACAAGCAAGCATCATGCAGCAGGCATGGTTTCTGTCACGGCTCCGGTCCTGCGGGGCTCCGGCGGCCTTAAGCGAGCTTATCGTCGCAGATGGGTTTAACGCTCACCACCGCAGCTTCGGCTTCGACAACCACCTGCTCCTCAACTCGCGGCCCGCCTCGCCCTTCCGCGCCTACGCGATTTTAAATAACACTCTTGGGGTAGGGCAGACGGCAGAGGGCTGCGTGGAGTCGGATTAACAGCAATTCGTTTCTGTCACTAAAACTTAACTTTTAGGGATTTTTTTAGCGACTAACAATTTATAAATGACCATTCGGAATCATATACATTATGTGGTACAATACTTAGGACATACGACTTTATGTCATGTAAAATTAGGAGATTTAATTATTATAGTATTCGATATTATGACAAAATAGTATTAGAAGTAAAGTCAGTTACTAATGTAAAACATAATTTCGGTGTTTTGAACATTATGGTTACTGAAGTTTTATAGCAAACGTGTTATGGTTAATCATTTTCGGACAAAAATTTTTAGGACAATCAAGGGAGTACCTTGTTCAACACCATACCTGGGAACCTTGTGCTTTCGGGGATATTGTGGGTCAAAGTACAAAGTTTCAATTTTTTATGTTTTAAATACGGGTTTTATTGTAAGATTTATACTTTAATCACCTCCAAGACCCCCGTACTTTTCAATCTATCCAAAAGTACCTACAATGTTTTGAGACACATTTTGTTACATTGATTTTTATCACAAAACATGATTTTTCACCCCAAAAAAAAGTCGTTTCCTAGTAGTAATTTTTGCGTAAAGTTACTTAGTTTGATGTACAGAATGTTTGATTGACGGCTTCGTGATGAGGTCGTTTACACCCAGTAGGAGGCTCCATCTATACTATTATCTTTAGAGGTAAAGTTTGTACGTTTGGATAATCTTCCGAACTACTGATCCGACTCCAAAAAATCGTTCACTATTGGGAAGCTACATTGTCTTGTCGCCAAGTGTCAAAGGCCATTTTACATTATTTCCAACCAAAACGCAAGCGAACCCGAGGGCAAAAGCTAGTCACAATATCATAATGGCGAAAGTTTGTATTGATTATGTGTGAATGTGTGTATGTTTGTTACTCCTTCACGCTCAAACGGCTAAACGGATTTGAATAAAATTGTACACAAGGATAGTTTATAACCTGGTTAAACACATAGAATTCTTTTTATCGGGGTAGTATGATCTTTTGAGACGATTACCGAACTCCACGTGGGCTAAGCCGCGAGCACAAGCTAGTAAGTTATAATAATTTAATAAAATCAACCAGGTCGCAGATGAAATGTCAGAACGCATGTTGGCGCTCCAAACAAAAGTGAGAACTCCCATGTGTGATCGAATCGAAAATATGTTCCGTGAGAACATTGCGGACTTGAGAATCTTGGTTGCTAAAGAATATTGTACAATGCTTATTGGTACGTATAATACTGAAACGACGTTGAAAAATGACCTTTTCAACGATTATCTGAAATGAATTAATTTATGCCGTAGGGGGAGGTGAGACGAAGAAATATCATCACATGGGCGTTCAGAAGAAACGTCGATCTTTATCGGACAAAGACGCACGATTGTTCGAAACGTTACTACGAATGAGCATACAGATTGTTTGGCTGGCATTAGGACGCATAAGTTTTAATCGAATTGGTGATTTTGCAAATTGTGTTTATTTTTAGACTACAATCTGAACAGCTTTCTCCTTGGCATATGGGGGGGGGAGGGAGGGGGGGAGTTTTATTATATAAGAGATTTGGACCCCTGCTTGGGTATAGGCCTCGTCCAGCCTTTTCCATGACTCCCTGTCCTAGCCTAACTTTATCCAGTCGGAGATCAATGGAACTCTTCAATAATATACGGCAAATCTGCAGTGACTGCTGCAATCGCTTGGTTGTTTATTGTTTATATAACATCATGAAGTAACATCACGCCTGTATGCTCTGAGGGGGTACTCAAAAGTGCACAATACTCCCAGATTTCGACAGTTAGGTGTATTAAGTTCCATTTATTGGATGTAAGCCTATTACCGTGACATGTATTTTTTATTTTATTTTATTGGCAAGGATGTACTTCTAGGGTAGTTTGTTGAGAATTTGGTTAGGTCCTGATTATTGGTGGTGGGCGTTGCGACGACGAGCCGTTTTCATAGACCGTTTTGGGTTCTGCTACGATGAAACCGTTTTACGTCCTAGGTTCAAACAGTCTTCGTTGCACAAACCAGTCTTCGAATTACTTGGTCCCGTTTAGTACTTTACGCATATGAAAATACAGTCGAGAACGCAATGATTCAGCTCTCTTTCTCACTCGTCGCCGTCGCGTCGCGGTCGTCGTCCTTAACGTTCTGCGTTATACTGTAGTTTTTAGTTCCGCGTTCATGTACAAAACAGTATTTAAGAAGTTCTTAAAAAAACTGCAACTATTTCACTCGCCGAAAAACGCAATGCTTTTCCATGTTGGTTAAGTTTCGTCCTTTAAGCCGTCTTCAAACCAGTTCCAACGAGGACCGTTTTCTGCAACCGTCTTCGTCGTCGGGAAAACGGTTGCATTTTGTCCCAAAAATTTGACAGCGACCCACCAGCTCACCACTACTGATTATGAGATCCATGACAAAGGAACGGAACTCTTCAATTTTTAGGAGCATATTAATGATACTCGGCCAAATCTTTAAAGGCGATCCGGGTATTTGAGTCACCTACCATAACGTCGTTATTAACCGACTACAAAAAGAAGGAGGTTCTTAATTCAATGTTCCCCGATTACTCGAAGATGACTGGGCCGTTTTTGTTTTTAATTGTTTACGATTTTGATTTAGTTTTTTTGTTTTGTTAGTCACCGACTTCTGGCTAAAGTTAATTTTCACTTTTTTGTGTGACGGTTTTATTTTTTGAAAATGTTTTTATTTGTGTTTGTAAATCAACATATATATCACCGTAAAATTGTCAAACTGTTATATTACAATATACCGTGTTTCTCTCTAGCGATATTGTAAACTCTCGAATTATTGTCAACTGAACATACGGAAGTATGCTCTGCCCCCATAATCGGGACTTGGGGCACCCCCCCGTTAGGTTAGTTAGGTTCCTTTAAACCCTGCACTCGGAAATACCCCGCAAAGCGGGGCTCCGTCGACTACGCTTTTTAGGGGAATATAAAGTGTTTTAAGGTTAGGTTATAATAATCGATATTTCTCAGGAATGGTACAATATCTTTCCATGAGAGTTGTACCACTGGGCAAGGGGGACCCTTCCTTCCCTCCACACCGCGTAAGTTAACTACCATCGCATACGTGTCACGAAAAATAATGCGTTTTGTTGTAAGCAGTATGTCCATTTGACAATATTTCGAGATTATACAATATCGCTAAAGATATTACAATATAACGTTTTTGACAATTTTACGGTGACATACATATTGATCAAAATAAAACGCCTCAAATCTCAGGACTCGTGACGTCAATAATCGCAAATAATTATACCAAGGCGTGACGTTTTCAGAATTTTAAAAGCGTCGTATCTTCTTTATTTTGGGTTTATGTAACAAAACAAAAATTATGGGACTGACGGACTAATTATTATCTTTTTGTTGTCTACCCTTTTTGAATGCTAATACTTTTTCAGAACTAGAAATGAATCGTTTATTTAAGTCTGAAATATTCAACAATGTGGAGCACACGCTGAAATCAGGATACATAGCAAAAATGGTACCGGAAGAGCAAAATGTCCTGCTCGGGCCTTGTGTCCGTCACGACAAAAAGCTCAACACTCGCTCACCGCTCATGAATGAGGTGTTTTGTGACCGGCCTATGGATTACCGTTTAATGGGACTTGGTGTTGTTCGTTATCCATCGTGAGTATTTATTATTTAGGTACTTTCATTACGAATTTTCGCCGTGCTCCGGAAAGCACGTTAAGCCGTTAGTCCCGGCTGTCATTTGTAGATCTTTGACAATCGTTACAGATGGCCCAAAAAGTTGACAACTAGTCTTACCAAAGGGTTATGTATTACCCAGTACTAACTGGGTTGTGGAGGTCAGATAGGTAGTCGCTCCATGTAAAATACTGGTATTCAGCTACATCCGGTTAGACTGGAAGCCGACCTCAACATAGTTGGGAAAAGGCCAGGCAGATAATTATCACTTTGAATAACATAACGCCTGTAATCTCGGAAGGGGACTCCCTGGATGTTGATGAAAGAAGGAGAAAATTCAATAATACTTTACCTAATCTGAATCATTTATTTATCTTGTAGGTACTTATTGTCAGTGACTTGTACTAACATATTGTTGAACATTCCTAAGGATATCAACACGAATGATTTTTCTTCGTCGCATGATCGCTGAACCGGAAGATAGTTTCCATGAATTGACACTGGGTATAATTGGAATGCCGCGTGCAAGATTTGATACGATGCTTAGGCCTATCATGCAAATAGATCCTTCTAGTAAATCGAAAGCTTCTTCTATTATGTTAGTATTTATAACAATGATACGAATTTGTTTTTACTTAGCTTTTCTGCAAATTACCTATATGTTGTTTATAGACCGGAAGTCACGTTCTCGTATCACAAAACGTTCGCACATAGATGATGTGACATTCGGCAATAGTGTAGCCTTTAGCAAGAGAATGATGATGATATAGATTATAAAATTATTAGAAATAATAGATACAAAAAATCCATATACAACCTTATTTTTTGTTTATACTAAACCCGAAAAGGGGTCATTGTACTCATCATTTTGAACAACTTTTTCTATGGGACGAACCTTGAAATCGCGAAAAAAAAATCAGCTGTTCCCTACATTTTGACGAGCTATGCGAACATAAATGTAGGGAACAGCTGATTTTTTTTCGCGATTTCAGGGTTCGTCCCATAGAAAAAGTTGTTCAAAATGATGAGTACAATGACCCCTTTTCGGGTTTAGTATAAACAAAAAATAACCCTGTATATGTTACCGTAAAATTGTCAAACACGTTATATTACAATATAACGTGTTTTTTCTCGCGATATTGTAATGTCTCGAATGATTGTCAACTGAACATACGGAAGTATCTCTGCCCCATAATCGGGACTTGGGGCACCCACCCGTTAGTGACATATATACGGTGACATATATATGTCACCGTAAAATTGTCAAATACGTTATATTGTAATATCTCTAGCGATATTGTAAAGTCTCGAATTATTGTCAAATGAACATACTGCTTATAACAAAACGCACTATTTTTCGTGAAATGCATGCGATGGTAGTCAACTTACACGGTGTGGAGGGAAGGAGGGGTTCCCCTTGCCCAGTGGCACAACTTTCATGAAAAGATAATGCACCAATCCTGAGAAATACCGATTAATATAACATGACCTTAAAACACTTTATTTTCCCCCTAAAAAGCGTAGTCGACGGAGCCCCGCTTCGCGGGGCCCCTATTTCCGAGTGCAGGGTTTAAAGGAACCTAACTAACCTAACGGGGGGGTGCCCCAAGTCCCGATTATGGGGGCAGAGATACTTCCGTATGTTCAGTTGACAATAATTCGAGACATTACAATATCGCGAGAATAAACACGTTATATTGTGTTTGACAATTTTACGGTGACATATACAGGGTGTAAACCACCTCATCACGAAGCCGTCAACCAAGCAAACTGTACATAATAACTGTCAAAAATGATGATTATGATAATGATTACATCAAACTTAGTAACTTTACGCAAATATTATTGCTGGGAAATGAGTTTTGTTTTTGGGTGAAAAATCATATTCTGTGGTATAACTGAATGTAACGCACTTAAAACATTGTGGTGATGTATGGATTGAATAGTATGCGGGTCGTAAAGGTGTTTCAAGTAGAAATCTTACAACAAACACCTGTATTTAAAAAAAAAACACTTGTCAAAAACTTTGACCCCCAATATCTCCGTAAATAGAAGGCAAGGTTCCCAGGTATTGTGTAGAACAATAAAAGTTCGCAATGACAGGGAGAACAAGTGCCTTGCAGCTTCGTTAAGAGGTGTTTTACACCCTTTGTAACTCTTTCACACAACTACTGTACGGATTTGGATTAAATTATAGACACAGATAGTCATAACCTGGGTTAACACATAGCATTTTGGCAAGTCTTTTTAGTAAGATTTTTACTTTTCTAACACCTCCACAACCCCCGTACAATTCAATCCGTCCATCAGCACAACGTTTTGAGTGCGTTACGTAAACCACTAAACATGATTTTTCACCCCAAAAATTAAGTCTTTTCCCAGCAATAATTTTTGCGTCAAGTTACTTACTTTGATGAACAGAATGCTTGTTTGACGGCTTCGTGATGAGGTGGTTTACATTCAGTAGGTAAGTTACTAATAGTTAGCTATAGTTGACTTGTTATTGATGTGAAAACTTGTTTAGGCGCGTTGAGCAGTTTTTGAGTGAACAATAATCATGGAGCTCGCGTGACCGTCACGTACGCTTTCACTTCAATAGGCAGTCCTCAAAGATTACTCCGCATGTTTCTATAAATGATTTATTTCGTGCAGGGGGAGACCATCATCACAGAGCACCAGGAAAAGCTACTCTAGATCCTCTAAAAGCTCTATCAAAAGGACGCAGCACACCTTATTCCCACCTTTTAATATACCAGATAAAGACTCGAGGGAGTGAGTGCATCCCATCACGTTTTTACACTAAAATAGTTGACGATCAGACGATCACTGCGTTTTCACCCATTTTTTCGTGACGACAGATAATCGTGCAGTTTAAGGGGTCGGCGGAAAATGCGTAGTTCATACAAACGTAATATACCAAAATAATTTGTAAATCCAACATATTTTTAAGGTAATGTGTATATATTTCGATTGAATTACAGAATATCTAGGTTCCCAAATATTTTGAAAGGACAATGTACAAAACGCGGATCGCATACCGCGAACTTGCTGCCAACCCACGGTGTCTTTCGATTCCGCCCCGCTTTCCATTCGCTCGCAACTCGCTAGTGTGACAAGGCCCTAATAATCTACAAACTATACTAACGTCATGCATTTTTTTTCTTAGGGCGTCATTCCCGCCTTCTTTTCCTGATGAAGTTGAGCCATGTAATCCGGTGAGTAACGTCCAACTGAAGCGCTGGCTGACTAGACTCACAAAACTGCTTGGCGTGCCAGCCCGCACTGCCCATCACTAGACTTTTCTGGAAGTTTTTTTTTGCCAGTAGTTTTTTTTTAAATTTTTAAATTTTGAACATTTGTGTTTTATTATTTGAATCGTTACGAAATAACGAGAAATCTGTCGATTTTGAATAAGATTGAATAGATCAAACTATTAAGACTAGGTAATGTTTGCTTATAATTTAATAGCACCTTGTATGTTAAATACTTCCCAAATTATACACACGAATTATGTATAATACTTATACAACCTAAAAATTTTATAAATGCAACATATTTTGTAAACTTTGCAATCCCATTTTAAAATAAAACTTTATTATTATTTTTGAGATGTGCTTTTGCTTCTCAGCTAACTGGTACTTCCAACTACATTTACGGGCCTTAACCAAAGTAAATGCAGCGTGTGGTGTGTTATGTTGAGGGTGTGTTGTGATGCGGACCTATTTCGTGTTCTTCTATTTGCATGAACTTTCTGACGATTCGGCAAGTGTTCAAAATTGCGGCTTTTTGGAGGGTGATGTAGAGTGTTTCTTTTAGGTCGAGTAATTTAAGGCTAATATGGAGAAGGTGATTCAGAATGACACCCGTTGTCGAGAGAACTATAGGTACGACATAAACTTTTTCCTGTCGCCATATTCTTGTAACTTCCTGTTTGAGTTCTGCGTATTCTATTTACTAATCTTTTCGGTGATAGTTTTTTGTACGTTGTGTGTGTTGGGAGCTGCGATATCTATTAGGTAAGTGACTTTATTTATTTTATCTTGTAGTATAATATCCGGTCTATTATAGTGAATTGTCCTGTCAGTTAGAATGGCGCGGTCGTAATAAAGTTTGTGAGTACCTATCATTTTCGAGGGTAGCTTGTGGTGTGTAATTGTAGTATGGAGTGTTTGTGTCTAGTAAGAGTGAGTATTTGACTGCCAATCTTTGGTGAATAACATTTGCTACCTGATTATGCCTATGTGTGTAGTCGGTCTGTGTCAGAGTTGTACATGCTCCTGTTATGTGTTGGATAGTTTCTGGCTGCGTGTGACACTTGCGACTTTTATCATTTGTTACTGAAGGATCTTTAATAATATTTTTTCTGTAGTTTTTGGTGTTAATAATCTGGTCTTGTATAGCAATGATAAATCCTTCAGTTTCTGGGAATAAATTACCTATTTTGAGCCATTTATTTGAGGCAACTTTGTTGACGTGTGATTGTTCTAGGTCATGGGAATGTCGCCCATGAAGAACTTTTTTTCTTCCAGTCATCAATTTTTTGTGTCTGTGGGTCTTCGATAATAATTTGTGAGGTGTCTGACTGTTCATTTAAGTTAAGTGGAGTGTAATTCTGATCATTTTGGACTATGGCTTTATGGATGTTACTAGTTTGAGATATTATTATTATTATTATATTTGCCTGTCATCGTTAACCGTTGCAGCTACGGAAAATTCTATTAGGAGACTATACATTATTTTTCCAGGTTATGATCTCCATTTGAAAATTTTCGAAAAAATCTACAGTTGTAAGAAAATGGTCAATTTACATAAAACATTTTTTTTAAACCAATCGATCCTGTGTCTAATATTGACCAAAAAGCAAATAATATTTATAGTCTAAGACCATTTTCGTGTATAGCGGCAATGGTGAAGGTACTTCTCCCTAATGCCCCGTTTACCGTATCCACCCTGTATAATAAGACTGCCAGACATGGGTTTGACATAGTAACAATCCGATACAAAATCAACGAGGCATCAGGCATTCTTTTCATTTTGATAAGTTCCTGAACATTTCTTCAAGGACTTCTAATTTCTCGTATCTTGCATTATGTATTACAAATCAATTTGCTTTCGACACGATAATTGCGTCTTGAACAGCCGGCACGCTATTATAGCTTTTGACGGATTTCTGAAATTTCGACATTTAGAATTTATCGGTAACATTCGGTTGTTGTTATTAAAATAATCAAATAATAATTATAGTAGTAGTACTAAATAGCCCTGAAGGCGGTCTCAGGCACCTCACTCGTCGCCAATGGTAAGCAAACAGCGAGTCGAGTAGTGGAGTAGGTAAATAAAAACAAAAAAAATGGACAATACTTACAAGTTTTAATGATAACCGACAGCGCCCTACTGTCAATGTCATTCAAGGGATAAAGAAGCAACACTTAAACCAACATATCAGTGCAGGTGGGAAATCACAGAACTAGAATAAAATGTGTACCAAGTTACAAGACATAGACACAGACATACGACGACGCCGCGACGACGACGTAGACATATATATCGACGCAAATTTTCTTGACATGCAACGCCAGTTCATCTTGAAATGCACACAAAGTGGTCATATTATATGCTGTACTACAGATACTGGTGTTTTAAGGAGAGCATCGGTGGCCCAGTGGTAGCGGCTCCGACTTACAAACAGTAAGTCGTGGGTTCGAACCCAGACGGCCGCATTACTTTGTGTAATTTATTTCATCACCACTGCTCTCAAAAACGGCGAAGGAAAACATCGTGAGGAAACCGGCCTGTCCTAGAACCAAACATTCGAAGACATGTGATATCTACCACATTGGGCCCGTGTGGGGGATTATAGCCTACCTATATATGCAAATTACGCACTTTGACGTGGAGTTGCAGACACCAGCCCGTTATACAATACAATACTGGTGTCTTCTTATCCACTACAACTAAAAATGCCTGAAAATTCGATAAAAAGGTTAAGTTACTCGTAAAGTGTGACTAACATACCTAGGTACTTCTAATTGGGAGGATCTCGTCAAGATTTTAAGCACACAATAAATATAAGCTGGCGTTGATACACGAGGGTGAGGGCAGGGCTAAGGGTGCACTTTGAAAGTGTTTGTTGGACCGTAAGCGAGACTCACTCGGCCGTCGGTGACCCGCTCATGGGTTCCTAACGAATTCATACACCACCGATGTAGTGGAAACTCGGGCAAGGGCGAAATCATATTATTAGATACAAACAAGAGCTCCATGAAATTGGATTAGGTATGTTGATAATTTGCGGCCTGTAACAAGGTCAGTCATTTCTAATTGAAATGTACGTTGATAGGGTTGTTTTAATCTTGGGATGAAAGTTTATCCATCTGAATAAATAGTACCAGCATCGTTATTCACAAACGCTCGATCGTATGTCTGTCTTTTTTTGGCATTACGAAAGAGAGCGAGATAGACATACGACTTTCCGAATCGAAATCGAATCTACTTTTCAAAATTTTCTTTCCCTAGAAAACAGTTTGGATTACTAATACTTATAAAAAGTGCCAAACCAGACCAGCCCCCGTATTCACAAACGCTCTGAATGAATTTCGATTCGGCAAGTCGTATGTCTATCCCTTTTTGGCATAACGAAAACAACCGAGATAGACATACGACTTACCGAATCGAAATCGAATCGAACCGTTGGGAATATGGGGTCTGCTGTTCTCAAAATCTCAAGTGATTCGCTAACCAATGAACAGCATTTTTTCCATACAGATTATGGAGGAATTTTTATTATTTCACATGTGTAAAATGTCAAAACAAATGGTCATACATAATATAGTTGCTCTAAGTCCGAGGACTTAGAGCAACTATATTATGTATGACCCTGGATTACCAGATAGGGTGTTTCTGTGTAGGATGCAACTTCTGCCAATCATTTTGCTCGTAAATTCAGATAGACATTTCACAAACTTTTTCTCATCAACAACATGGCATTGTGGTTAAGAATCTTCAATGTACATCTACTTTGGGATGCGAACTAGGACGTGTTAACTGCAACATGTGTTGTTTATTAGCAAAAGTTTAAACTAAATTTTTGAAAAAAAAATAGTTCTAAATATACTCTTGAGCAAAATTGTATACTTCTAGACCCATTAGTTTAAGAGCTGTGCGTAGAATAGGTAGAACAAACGAAGTACTCGTACAACCTAGTAGCCTAGATGTAATGTCACCAGAACTTGAAAAAATCGAACAGTTACATTTCTAGTTTGAGTAGACATGTTTTTATTAAAAATTAGGCGGTTTGGTTCTAACTGGGACGTTGGACGTAGGTGAACTTAAATATACACGAGAAAAATTGATCCTGCAGACGAGAGCGTGCCGGGCTAACTCAAGTGGACCGGTTAACTTTGGAAACGGTTAAGTTTAGCGGTAAACTAAAAAATATCATGAGAAAATAAATACAATTCTGGTACCCAACTTTTATTTTAATATTAAGAGAATAAAATGATTCGAACATTTCCACGTTTGTGTAGCATCGTTTTGTAAAAACGAATCATGGTAGAAATATTGTAGAAATTTATTTTTTCTGATTTTAACTGGAAACAAATCAAGTAACTTAATCAATGTGATTTTAATCAACCGCAAGTAGTAATAACTATTGTTTATTTTGTACAATGTTGCTAAGGCAAATAATCATTATATAGAGCAAACACTGCATAGCTAACTAACATGATGATGATTACGATTCAAACAACATCATTTAACAACCAAACAATAAAATCATCACGCCAGTTGTTACATAAAAAATCCAGAGCAGACGTAGGTAATGAAAATATTCATGTGCGACGAATGGCCTTGCATTTGTGTCAATAGGCACATTGACGTTTTAGGAGCACAAAGAGACTTACTATTGGTCCCATTTATGAGCCATTAGCTGATAGGCATCTCACGCGACAAACGCGTACGTAAACACTCTTATAAAAACCAAATAAAATACACAATATTCTTCTCTAAACGTTAAAAGTAGTGTTAGTGAAAATGGCAGAGGTTTCTGGTACGACTGTTGAAAAGGAATACGAAAAGTTAAATGTGAAACAAGAAGATATTCAGAAATTGATGACATGGTTGAGTGAGCAGGCGCATTTGCCACATCAATTCATCACTGGTAAAGTACTTAATATAATTACTTTTCTATTGCAGTTAATAACATTTTTATAAATAAAGCTAACCTACTTTGTTTTTACGATACAATTGTTTGAAATAGTTTAACCCGGCTTAGCCTAACAATATGATTTAATAACAGCATAAACATATCAATTAACGTATAATTGTTTGGATTTCCCGGAATATAACCATAAAATACGGCTAATACAGAGGTATAATTTTCAGAATTGGACGTGATATTAGCATATCATAGTTGTGCATGCGACGCCGATTTAACCAAGCGGGTCATTGATGTCAACTACACGCTAAAAACATTGTTCCCGTTCTACCAGAATAGAAAAATTGATGATTGTCTGGAATTGGCATTTCAGACTTGGTACGTACCCATTGCGTGTAAACAGTAATTGGAGAATTCAGATCACTTAAAAGGCTGGTCAGCAGTGGACTAAATTGTTATCAAAAAATATTTCAAGAATTTTTCTGTATCTACCTATATGAAGTTAAAACTGTTTTTGAATTTAAATGAGATTTTAGAAATAAAGTTTGTTGCCATGCAAAAATACTCTCGTGTCTCATATTTTTATTAAAGGATATTTTTTGGTTCTTTTCAGGTTAATTTTTCCACTTCCAACACTAACGAAACAGGGTTTTAGACCTATATATTGCGAACTTTTGGATGCAGATCCAAAAAAGTTTGTCTACAGCGATGTTATCAAGTAAGATAGATTATTTAAGTAACATATAATTATACCATAATAAACTAAGTGTTCCCACTACTGGAACGGAACACAATTTTCCGCTCTGTGAACCAGAGTGGGCCATAGTCTAGGCTACCACGCTGGCCCAGAGCGGGTTTGTTGATATCACACGTTCTTCGATTTATGGGTTCTACGACATTTTAGGTTTTCCAACGATTTTTCCCAGCTTTCAGCTAAGTTAATTAAAAAGTTAATAATAATGCGAAAAATAACAAAGATCAATCCTATATATCCTGTATTGGCTTTAGACAACTTATGTCTTACTTTTTCAGGGTTTTTTTAATGGTGATAGATCTATGGCAGTACGAGCAGGGGACAGTACCAGGTGTCGCTCTTATAGTGAATCTAGACAGAGTGTCACTTGGTCATATATCGAGAGTCAACCTGAGCGTGGCACAACAGTTTTTCTATTTCTTGCAGGTACGTTATTATAAAGTAACTAGCGTACAAATTTTGTACTAAAACCTTGCTCGAGAACCACTATATCTATCGGTGAAAACAAAAATCGGTGCAGCAGTTTTTGAGTAGGTATATCACGAGCAGACAGACAGACGTGTCCCGGGGACGAGTTTTATAATATATAGTGATTTTACTTACGATGTAAATTAAATATGAAGCTAAATTAATTAATTGCGTGTCCTTAATAATGATCTAGTATTCTTTTCAATTGTCTAAGACAAAGATATTATCTGACCTACTTTTGACGTAGCTCTACATGTCCACAATCTTTTCATAATTGTTTTTGTTAAGTTGCCAGGAACTTATATTAATTTTGAAATGCCTGCAACAGATTTACTGCCAGTTAATCTTTTGCAAAAACAATAACTTTATAACTGATTTAAAGTTTTCAAAAGGAAACGCAGTTTCTCTTTTTAGTTAGAAACATGTTAAATCTGACCATCGTTTTCAGGAAGGTATGTTTGTATGCCTCAAAGAATTCCACTTCATCAATGCTCCAACATTTGTTGACAAATTACTTTCTATGGTTAAACCGTTTATGAAAGACGAACTGCTGGATATATTAAAGGTTCACCAAGCAGACTCCAGTACCTTGGAGGAGTATGTATCTTCAGAAGATTTGTTTAAACACGATAAAAATTGTCTAAGAGGTATGAAAATCAATTATTTTGCAGTACTAGAATGACGTAAAACTGTACCGAAACTGAATGTGGTTTAATAAAAAGAGAATAAAACTAATATAGCTTAATTATTTCAGATGAAATGTGCAACAAACTAAAGGCCAACCACAAGTTCTTTGATGAAGAAGCACAGAAAAGAGTTGACGAATCAAAGAGGCCGGGTGGTCCCAAAACTTTGAGCAGTTTCTTCCCTGGCATGGAAGATTCGTTCAAGAAATTAGAGATAGATTAAATAAATAATAACATTAAACATATCGCAGATCAGGCTGATGGTAGAGCACTTAGAGAAAACATGAAAAACAGTAAAATACAAACTGATTTAAGAACAAAATAGAAAGCTATATAAATAATGCACGTCGAGCTCAACAGGTGCAGATATGAATCACTAATCTTCCGATTAACCACTTAAGGATTGCAAAGAATAGTGATTGTAGTACAAATAAAGATATAATGCAGCATATTATGTATTGACACTGACACGTGACAACACGCGCAGGTTGCAGCGCGGGTAGCAAGTGACACAAAGGAAATTGCTTCTTTGCATAGCGGTGTGCTTGCCACCTCTTGCAAAACGACCAAAAATCCGAACACACGTAGGTAACATTCGATGGACTTAGCTACTATATTATGCTTAGGTACTCTAATGCCCTAGGAAGGTATTTTGAAATAGTTATTGAATAATATTATTCAGTATTATATGTTTTCGTGTTAATATAGTAATGCTTCTTTCATTTCAAAGCTTTTTATTTCTACTCAATTAAAACAAAAATACTGCAGCATCTTTTTCCGTCTATTAAAAGTTTAATATAAAATATTTAGTCGACTCGTGTAAAAGTTAGTTTTAATTTCCTCTTGCAGTATCGGAGTTTTAAATCTTAGTTTTGATGTTCTCCATAACTTTGTGGATTCTTGGAAACTGTACAATCTTTAGTTTCGGAGCTGGTATCGGCTAACCAACGCTTTTGTCTGGAAAATTGAGGTCACAGAGCGCAAAATGTATCAACGTTTTCGTCGCATTCGCATTCTATTGATACAATCATTTCGTTCGCAATGGCGTAATGGTCGAAAATAAAATACCTAAAACCGGACTGCAATCGGTGCACCATTGTCCCTAAATAGTGCACAAAAGAAATTCGATTTTAGCGAAAAGCTTCCATTCTCTTGTAGATAAAAGAATAACGATTTCGGTTAATCCCAAATAACTGTTTCGGACCAGATGACTGTGTTTTTGTGTCAGCCCTTTCATAATAGTGCTGACAATTTATTCAGCAATATCGTAATTATGTGGGTGTAGCAATATGTAAATAATTTTAGTAGATAATAAAAGAGCCGAAAGTCGTAAAGACAGGTCGTCACTACCTAAGCTACGCCAAGCTGTTGCACCTAATAAAGGTGCTTTGATAACCTTAACACATGCGGGTATAATATTAATTGCTTTTCACATCCGGTTTCTATGCAGAACGGCACGTACCGAGGTCTCCGGGAGATTTATATTAATACTTTTCTAATTCCTTCATGATGAAAGTAAAATTAATGCTGGAAAAAAAGTAATTTAATCTACGGGTGCAGATTTTAACTCAAGATAAGAGCTGTCTCTTCCGAGCCCCCTTAACCTTGACCGACAATGGAATGTCGGTCAAAGTTAAGCTTTTTCAGGATTCCATTCCAGCAGAGGCGCTAAAGTAAATTGCTGTCTAGAAAAAGTCTAATATTTTCGACCTAAATATTTACCGAAGCGGTCGATTTTTTTTATTGTTCGCGGAAAAGAAAACCTCTTTTTTGTTAAGACGTTGTTGTTGTGTTTATCTTGTATTTAAGATGAAATTCTGAACACTTTGCACGTAATTCATTGTTGCTAAATTCAATGTAGACTAATAAATTACTGTCAGACCCAATTTGCGTATAAGTAATGCGTGTTACCCTACGCTTGTAAACTAACGTATACAAGTGTGTCATGACCTAGTCCAGTACATCATCATGTGGGCCATAACGCGAGGATGTCATGAAGTTAGTTGCGTACCTGTCTCATTAGGTATCCCGTCTGGAATGAACCCTTGCGTGATTCAATTATTAATGAGAAGCCACGGTCACTTAGTTACATTAGCTCATTAATGTGGGAGGAACGGCCACCGTCTTCTTACATATAACATAACGCGGACCCACCTTGGAGATTGTCCGACATACTTCGGACCTACATAAATTACTTGCATCTCCTGCGAATGCTGAGGTATTATTTAAAGCGTCTTCTGGCATTGTATTGTTTTGTAAAATACTGGATTCAAAAGGCTTATTTTCTTGCTCGTAAACGATGTTTAACTGCGAATAATCTCGTGTTGTGGAGTATGTAAATAGTAAAAGCGAATATAACACGGATAAAACGAAAGATTTCAATACTAAAATCGACGGATGGAATAAAGTGCATGTGCTGTTACATAGTAAATAATTCTGTCGAGAGCTACGCCATCCACACTTGCAATAAAACGAACAATGCAATTTAGCTAGTGCTGCATTCATGCGATGGTTTCTCTGTAAAAGTTGGTTGTTCCAACCGTGCATGGCTCTCGATTACCGACGCTGGTAAATATAAAATAAAATACCGGGAATCACAATACGTGCTGTGACATTCGACTACGTTTAGTTCGTAGCAAATTCAGGTAATTTAAAAATAGCGGATTTCGACTGATGGTATGTTGGTATTGGATTTGAAGAGTTGAACGGTAATAATTGCCCTAACATTTATTGCAATGTCGTACTGATCGCTTAGAAATAGTTATAGCTAGTTGCTGATCTGAATCTGACTGATCGAAATCGTTACGATGAAGAGCATGAAGTAACAAACTTTATAGCATTCCCTTGGGATCCACAATCAGTGCTTTTCTACATATTTATTGTAAAACAACAGTAAAGAACGCCGTAAAACGACACAGCACGGTTACAGAGCGCGCTTCCTCATAAAATGCAGCGACGTCCGATTTGTGGGAATAGCATATAAAAATTTCAAAGCGCCTGTATGCGCGTGCAGTGTCCGCGGCGGCATCACTCGCCGCTTGCATAAAACATGCAAATTGGACCACTTCACTGGTGTGGTGTGCCTAAGTTCACTCGCTTTTGCACTTTTATGTAAAATTGTTGCCCATTAGTCATGTAAATATCGTTAACTGCAACTCTGAGTCTCTGACGCACCTCTACTCTATAGCGTTATTCTAAAAAATTTCTTTATTCTTATGCAAGCGGGCCTTTGTTATCCAATCTCATTTGTTTTAATTATCTTATACTAGCTTCTGCCAGCGGCTTCGCCCGCGTGAAGCTTGATAACTGTCCCATGGGATCTTACTACCGGGATAAAAAGTATCCTATGTGTTAATCCAGGTTATAAACTATCTGTGTGCAAAATTTCATCCAAATCCGTTCAGTACTTTTTGCGTGAAAGAGTAACAAACATCCATACATCCATACTTACAAACTTTCGCATTTATAATATTAGTAGGATGAAAGCATACATAATTTAGAAAATGAGCACCTAAGCAAGGCTTTGTTTTGTATATGGTCATGGTGCCTAGTTTTTCAATAGCGTTTTAATTGGCATTGTGGCGCAAAAATGATTTTAATTATAATTGGGAATGCAAGAACACAATGGACCGTTAAATGATGACGGATTGTCGGCGCGATTGTTTAGCGTATGCGACTGAATAGCGAACGTTCGGTGCAGTAATGAGCTTTTGAAGTACTTAATGAATGCCCACTTTACGGTTCTTCCACTCTAAGCAGATACATGAGAGTATTTGTCCCCTTCGTCCTCTTTGTTACAGTAATAGATGCTAACATCGATGCATACACCGCGGAGTCAATATTCGGAAATACAGCTGCGTTTAGCTTTACTGCAAAACTAACTACTGAGGTTTTGGAATTGGCGCAGTAAAGCTTTATGGTTTTTTTCTTACGGGTTGTACAGGTTTGCCCACATTGGGAAATTGTAGGCTAAATGGTAATAAAAAGAGCTAATACTTTTTCTCATTCCGAGAAAAAATTAAACGGTGACCTCTGCGTCGCCTTGGGAGTAGATAAAGTTTGTCCTGTCGAAGGTGGCTGGGTGGAGATTAACCGCGGCGAGGTCTTGCGTCGACTTCATCAATTATGTCCCACCCCCCGACTCCCCTCGATCCCTGCTGGCTCGTCCAGAACCGAAGGCACGCCTCCTCGCATCTGCCTCGTGATGAGACCGTTTGCAGTTTGTGAATGATTGATCTCTGCACAATAAATAGTCACGTATCTTAAGACAAATGTTGGCTATCAGGAAAAACTGCTTACTTTGCTTTCTTCCGGTTTTTTGTGGCAAGATATGTCAAAAGATAATGAGCATACTTTCATAATGGTTTATGGGTTTCGGGTGTTTCTTTTTAAGGTTCTTTGTGCGTCAATCAGACATCTAACTGCACACATTGAATAGCAGGAATATAAACAGCTTTATAATCTAAACTAACCTTTAGTCCTAGATAAAGCTGAACCAGTGCATACAGTAGTGGATAATGTGCGCTATTTAACAACATCGTATATCTAACAGGAGCGTATGCAAGCGGCAGCAGTGATCATTGTTCTATTGTTTATGGTTGCACAATTATGTCGGTATTGGCGTTCAAACCGCCGCTGAAAACAAATTGAATGTATTAAACTCGTAGTACAACTTTATACACAGTTTATACAGCCCGTTTTACGATATATACGCGTGTTGTTTTGCTTTATGTTCGTATTATGTTGTTCGTAGACGTGACAAAATAACAAACGTGTAAGGACAACGACTTGTAAGTTTGCTAGTCACCAGTACTGTCGGTAGTCGCTATTTATGGTAGCGTTTTAGCATACAGAAACTATTATTTTTGTATGGTAATGGGTTTGAAGATTTGGTGGGAGTCAAGTTTTTTTGTGCCGAATGTCTTTCAGATTTTAATTGCTTCATCGTAGTCGAAGTGATGTTATGGAATTGTGAGTAGGTTTGTGGCGTTTCGCTTTTTACTGGCTGGAGTTCGTTATGAAGAGGTTGTGACTTGTGAACCCGAGTTCGTGGTGACTGATGTCATGATTATTGCTACATAATAATTTCAAACATTTCCCAACTTATTTTGAAAGCGGCCGATGACATTGACTCTACTAAAAAGAGTACGAGATCTTAATGACTGATTTTCAGGAGCACAGTCTATAATTTCGCGTCTAGTTGAGAATTATAGCTAAAGTAATTGTCGGATTATTTTCAGATTATCTGAACATAACAGTACAAAAAAAAGTAGCCAAGTACACTATGTTTTGTCAAATAGGAAAAATCTACGACTTGTGATTGTAGTGTAGTGACTCCTACCGAATTTGTAAATGTTTTGAAACTGCTGTCAAAATTATTGTATTATTACTGAGTTCTGTCAGCAATTGTAACGTCGAGATTTTAGTATACTCCAATTTGTGCCAGAGAGGCGACAATGTAATTTATAAAATTGGAACTATTGATTCTGGAAGGAGGGCATTGAGGAGGGAGCTGAAGGTTTTACAAAAATGGCATTAAAAATATTGTAATTGGAGTGGCCGATGGGCCGGTGTGGGGCACTTGGTGGGAGCGCCTCGAGTGCGACCTTTCTCCTCTAATGGATACCGAAAACCTTCTTCACTTTTACGCGAAAAATCTTTTTGGAAAATAAATGAATCCATACCGTATGTAAATCGGACGCCTTCGAAAGTTTTTATTGAAAAACTTGAAGAACTGATGAAAATGGGGCCGCGACGTTTAAGATATCTCCGTTCATCTTATGAATGTACCCGCTGAATCCCAAATGTTCTTACTTTTGCATAAGTTACTTTTATATTTGCGGGCTACTGTGCCCTGCAAGGTATGAGTGGTAAATAATGTGCGGTCGGTGCGTGCAGCAGTACGGCGAGACTAATAAAACATTAATCGAGTTATGTTAAAGGGTTCTGGTATAATTAAGTTATTTAAGATTAATTAAAGGCGAGTCGGGCAGCACTCTCAAGCGAGCCGAGGGCTCACAGCCTCCGCAGAGAGCCTGAGTAATTGATAAAGCTAACCCTACCACCCTTAATCACGGTCAGCTCAAAGTTAAACTCGATAAATAGTTATTTATTAAGTTGTCTGCTAACTTATTACTAAGTCTGCGCTTGAATTATGGTATTTCAGTTTATGAGCAAAGTGTGCAGCACTGGTCTTCGTACATATTTTGAGGTGTTTTGGTCTAAAATTATAGCGTGTTTATCTTCTGATTTGTCTTTTTGAAAACTTCATGTTCATGATTTACAACGTATTATGGTTTCAAATGGAGTTACAGAGAACAATTAATTTGAATGATCTATTAGGCTAGGAATTAAATTTTATCTGAAACATAAATAACAGTCTTATTATATAAGTTATGCGAGTTTCGGATCTCTGAAGATTTCGTGATGACTTGTTTACAGTTCTCTATTATTTATGCCACGCGACGTCGTGACTCATATGCTCCACTAGGCTACTTATTAATAAACATACAAAAAATAAACTGCCGACTTCCTTTCGCGTGCCTACAGACATAAAAGTTCTTCGTGCGTATCCTAACAAAAACATAAATTAGGTAAATTTATATAAGGGGTCATCCCTCCGTTACAATATGTTCGTAACGACACCGAGGGTCAATGCGCAGTCAAATCTCCCCCGCAAGAATTCGAGCGGCTCCGGATCGGCGAAATTATCAAAACTTTTTAACTTACAACTTTTCCTTAAACGAGTGGAGCGGGCTTTTTCATTCGTTTGGAGCTTTCGCGGGTCTGGCTGTTCCGTGATAGTGCCATCCTTGTTGCTCGCGGAGCAAGCCGGCACCGGCAGAGGCGGCGGCGAGCCTCGGTCGGCTGTTGTCTCGCGTGCCGGTTCCCGCCGCGCGCCGGGCCGGTCTGTGTCGCCGCCACGCGAAACATTTTCAGTTCTCGTCGCTGCGATGCCGGTGGCACACGTCACGCCAGTCGCCCGCCGACGACGCTGCGTTACCACGATCGTGGCGTACTTCTTTACCAACTAATAAATCAAGCGAACCGAACGAAGTAAACCCTCACGAACAGATTATAACTCGATATGAGATAACAGGCTCGCGGCACGACTGCGGTGATTAATCACAGAAGTCCGTTCAACTCGAATGATCTGAACGGAAGCATAATCTCTCCGATTTCGGTTTAGGTGCGCGTAATGTAAACAGATAAACATTGTTGAAGTTTTCCGGAATCGTTAGTTGACTTGAGGATTTCAATAGTCCTGGGTGCATTGTACGAACTGATGCGAGGGATGATGTCGGATTGGGAGAGGAAGGTGTAGCAGTGAGTGCGGGTTGATGTGGACCATGGGGGGTGGTGGACAATGGACAACGGGGGTGCTGTGTGCGGCGCTGGCGTGCGTTCTGGCGGACTCCTGGACGGCGTACCAGGAGCAGCCGTGCTGCCGGCCCGTGTCGCATCACCGTGTGAGGCACCACAGAGGTGAGTCACCAGCCATCATCTCATACACCTCTAAATTTTTGGAACAAACCGTTGAAATAGTTTTTGTACAGGTAAGTTAGACAAAGCAGTTCATCGGCCGAGTCTATTAGTCACAGCATTATGTAGGACGGACAGATACCGTCATCATTACAACTTTAAATATTTACATAAGTGTGATGTTTGGTATATTCTGTAGATAACTGCTGTAACTCTTACATATTTGACTCATTTATGCAGTACAAACTTGCTCATAAAACTATCAATTTAACACACTGTTTATAATAAAAAACAAGTACCGCTATAAACTTTTGTTGAACTCTGGTAGACGGGTCAAATACGCTAACGGACTTCAGTAAGAAGACGTTCGAAATAATCCTATTAACTGAATAAAATAAACAAAAAACCGGCAGTCCACAATTTATGTCGCATATGAATTGAAGAGATAATCGGTAATAACCTCATCCGTAAATGCGAGCCGGTAACATAAAAGTTGCCCATGTTCTTTCACGATAGAGTCGCACGCAAACTTATGTTTATGCACTGGGGATCCACCGGCAACCATGCCCCCCCCGGCCGCCGGCACCGAGACGCACACAAGAACACTCAAATACAACATTTACCCTCTTCGACACTCGTAAAAACACCATAAATGAATAAAAAGATACGAAAAACTGTAAACAAACCTATTCCAAGGAAATCCAGCTGGAATTCTTTGTATATCAGTTTTTTTATCTATATCGAAATTCTTCGAATAAATAAGAATAAAATGAGGAATTTAGTCAAATTATCTTTTACGGGGACATTTCAGTGGAGTTTTTATCTAAATATAGAAATAATGATGGTTTGGTTTGTTAATGAGGGATTTATGGCACCTTTCCTCACTTATTATGGCTGTAAAGTCTTGAAGTTTCTTGAAACTTCTAAAGTAAATGTCTGCCTACTTTAACTTTCAAGTTTCAACAGCTTTGAATTTAACTAAAGTTGTAATACAACAAAGTGTAAAATAAGAAACAATGTTGGAGTCCGAAGATAGTTTGACTAGTTTAAACAGTGTAATTGCGTCATTTATTTCAATTTAATCAATACAAGTCAATGTTAATTCAAGTACATAAAGCTATAATAGGTTTAATTCAACATTATTGTGGAAGCGCTGTTTCATGATCAGTAAATATTTAATTTCATGTGGGCACCGTCGTTTCCGAATTCTTTTCGGACATTGAGAGGACTTATTGGTGTCATTAGCATGGAGCAGGCATTCCTCAGTGACGCGTCAACGTAAAGAACGCACTATATTAAAAAGCTTGATCTCATCTAAATAGTATTTAGTCTATTTCTCCTGCGCTATAAATAAATATTTATGTTCTTCTGTACCACCCATGTACCACCGATGCTAATAAAAAAGAGCATTCAAAAAGTGCATTGTACGATTTTATTCAAAAAGAGAAGCCATCTGTTACGATCAACGAATTTGGTTTGAAAGCCGTTAAAAAATAAAAAAAACTAGTGAACGGACTTTGAGACTGGCCACTAAGATACCAATCTTAACTACCTCTTATTTATTTCTTTGGAGATAATTAAAGAATACACAGATACACCTTAACGGACAAAGGATTAAGAAAAGAAAAAAAAGCCTGATAGAAAAGACTAGATAAGTAGACTAACTTTGGCCAGCTAGTTTACAAAAATAATTCAGAAAAAAATTAACACATTGATAATAATTTGAATAGCTGTAAATTATATTACATACATTTAACTTCACAGTGTTAATTGGCAATAAACTCGTATTCATTGAGAATGATTAAGATAATTTTCCAATTATAATCCGTTCAGGCGATTATCATAATAATCCAAGGTTGTTGGTTAAATACATATGCATATTTTTAAACGAAGTTAATTACATTCTGACTTAATGTTTTATTTAATGTTTAAGTTACCGGACCGTAGATTTACGTGATTAAAGTTTCAGTACAAGAAACGAGATTATAAAGCGAATAAGGTCTTAGAAATCGCAATGCGGCTCAGTCTCTAAGCATTTATCTTTACAAAGGGCAGGTATTGTAATATGTGTTGTATCTTATTGTAAGGGGCTTGCTTCTCACAGTTAACGAAGGGGCCCCTTTATGTGGATTGTGGAGCAAAAAATATGCACGATGGGTGCCAGGGGCCGCGGCGCGAAGGTGAGGGGCGGAGGATCATGCGAACCGGTCCTGCGTGCGCCCGCGCAGGTAATCGACTCGCGTTGCTTTTGACTAGGGCTGCTCACTGCTCACTGATGTCTATGATGCCTATATGGGTCTTTGTTTAAGATGTTAATGGAGAAGTTCTTCTATTTAGTTGTTCACATTGTGAGGGGTTTTTGTTGTTTACTTTAGTTAAGGCAATTGCGGAGACGTTAAATAAAAATGTTATCAACAAAAAAAGGGTTGATGCCACCGAAAATGTGAAGTTTATGATAAAAATATTCTAAAGAGTCTTTAAAACCCGGAAAATACCGTAGTCAAAACATGAAAAACGTCGCATCGTGACCTTTTTAATTTGGCTTACCACTTAACAGCTGGCAACCCTGCTCTTGGCTAAATTAAGTAATAAACGAGCCAACATAATCGAAGCATAAGCTATGCCCAACACTTTTTATTATAACGTGCTACATCATTCCAATAGAATGTATCTTAATGGTCGTAACTATTAGGCTAGGCAGGCACGCATGTCTGAGCTCGCCGTTTTTTTCTTTTATTTATGGCTTAATTTACATGCTACGAAGATTATTATGTAGTGGTTAGCGATGAAGACAGTGTAGCGAAATTTGTTAGAAGTAAAATGTAGTGCACACTGACACCTAACTTAATTTATCGTTTATCGGGAAAGTTAAGCGTAGAGCGCATGCTTAGAGTACCTGGCGCTAGAATTTTAACGGTAAAGTATTGTTACACAATTTTGTAGCACAATTTCCCCTTGTTTTTGGCTAGCGAGCTAAGCTGAGTAATAATGTTGTAGCTAACTACTTGTAACGATGTTAGGAAAAACTAAGTGGTTCGAAAGTCAACTCGACGGGAAATACGATTTTAATATCATAATAATTTACTTGTCATAATGTTGGATTTCTTTAGAGTCCACTAGCTTAATAATCGTCTGTCTTCAAGTTATAATACAACCCTCAATTACGCTGACTTCCACGTTTCTTTTTATGATTCTGAAAACTGAAGTTCAGTAACATTTGCGTTGTTTTTCCTTACACCGAACTTTCGCCCCTTTCCTTTTATTTTAGAGGCATAAACAGGTACTTGTAAGCCACAATTACTTTACGCAGCGTTACACGTCGTTCAAAGGGCGATTTTAGCTAAACAGAGCGCGGTAACAACAATAAATGTTCGCGTTAGTCGGTCGCCCTCGCGGCTCGCCTGGCGTGTGGTCTCATCGCCGAGACCCGGCAATCGTTCTGACAGCGAGCGATGTTATCGCTATTTAATATAAACCTATTTACTGGCCCGCATTCGGCCGTACCGCTATACCGCTATACCGCTCTGTAACACCCACAGGTATCGCTTACCGAATTATCTTTGGATAGCGGATCGTGCTCGTTGCTTAGAGGCTAGAGCGTACATGTCTTGTTCTCACGGTGCGGTTCTTGACTGACACTTTGTGTGGTAAGTGAAGTGAATTGAATGTACAGGTTAGGTTAAAAGTGTTTGTAGTGTTTGAAATAATTGGTTCTGTATTTACGCTGATTTCAGGACACTTAACTCAATCATTTTGATTAGATCACCAAGAGGCTTTATCAGCTTTGTTACTATGAAATAATTCCACCATGTCTCGGAGAGCCCCCCGACCCAGCTCGTTAAGCCGTTGGCCCCGGTTGTCATTTGTAGATCTTTGACAGTCGTTTCAGGTAGTAAGTGGCCCAACAGTCTTACCAAGGGGTATATAACCAGTCTTACCAAGGGGTATCGTATTAACCACTACTAACTGAGTTGTGGAGGTCAGATAGGCAGTTGCTCTATCTAAAATGGTATTCAGCTGCATTCGGTTAAACTGGAAGCTGACCGCAACATAGTTGGAAAAGTAGATTGATGACAATGAAATCATGAAAGTTTAATCAAAACTACGTCATGTCATGACACTGCAGACAGAGATTATTTCTCTTTTCTCTTCTAGGTCTCTCACTCCCTTTAATAAAACTCCCTCCAACAAAACTGTAAAACAAAATATTTCGTAATTGTTTTGTGTCATAAACAGAAGTTTGTTAGTTATTGTTATCGTAAAACGGACGGACAAGTACTTCAACTAAAAATAGGGATTAATGTATTCCGGAAGTGTGAAGGTTTAGCTTTGAACTCGTAAAGTGTTTGCGGTACCCAGAACACGCCTGAATACAAAACATCTGTCAATAGCAGGATTATTATTTGGACTTATTTTTATTAACACCGCTTATTATTTTGTTGTACCTACTCGTATAGTTAATCTTGTATTGTCTGGTTATAAAGGAAAAATTGCGTCTTAAAATAAGTGGTGTTGCTTTTAGGGTTCCGTACGTAAAAAAGGACCCCTTTAAGATCACTTTATTGTCCGTCTGTCACTCTGTCTGTCAAGATCATTTTTCTCAGCATCGCGTAAACCTCTCAAATTGCTACTTACATAAACAATTCCAAAATCAAACTAGTAAGATCTTATCAGAAGATATGATCGTTTATGTCGCATATTTTTCGGTTTCACAAGGGAATCCGAACCTATAGGTTATACTTACTTCCCGTTGACATAGAAAAATGAAATTTGCAAGAAGCAACATCTTACAGCACATTTAATAGAAAAAATCTGAAAACCGTAAATATGTTGCAAAATAACAAAATACCTATAAGTTTATACGGAACCTTCGGTGCGCGAATGTAACTCGCACTTGGCTGGTTTTTTCGCACTTAAACACAATCTGAAAGTATAAAATACAACTCGACAAATGAAATTGAGCTTTTCGTTTTGGAAAACGAAAAGCTAAATAAAATACACAGAAAATAAGCATATATCGTTTCTCACTACATGGAAGCTAAATAAGCTTGAGAGTACACAAAACGTTCGCATAAAAAGACAAGTTTTGTAAATCATTTCGGTACCACTGATGACATCAAGTAAATAATGAGCCGCAGAATCTAGGCTACTAGGAGTACTAGGTACTAGTACTAACCTAGTTCCAGCATTTCCTCTTAAAAACGCCGACAATTGCGCTGAATTGAAAACCTGAACGTTTTTCAGCAAACCTGTAATGATCCCGTTGCCGCCGGGCGTTATAATCACTCTAATTAAGTTATCTAGACAACACGGCTTTACCTAGGATTTAACGAGTTCCACGAAACAGGCGATATTAATCGCTGTTCACTTTAAAACTTGTTCCACTTTAGGTAGAAGATAAAATTAAGGTTTGTGAGCACTTTGATTACTTAGCCCTATATTTGAACATCCATTTACCTATTCGGTTCATATCATCATGCCGTTCTCGAACGACGAAATAGTATATTTAAAATCTAACACATTGTATTAGTATTTCTAGCGCTTACTAGACCGATTTTAACCATGTTTCACCAACAGAAAGCTTAATTGACAGAAAGTTACATAGGCTAAAATTATATTTTTATCCATTGATCTGTCAAGCCTGACCGTAACAGTCAGACGCTATTGTTTAACTATTGTGTCTACTTCGCTGACAGTTAATGAAATACCGTGAAAATTATCTGAGCTATCATTTTGTGGACGAAATCGCGCGCCAAGTGCTAGTCGAGAAATAAAGTTATATGATGTGAATTTATAGTAAGCGGAATATGTGGAACCTATTTAACTTTAACACCTCAATGTACCATATTTCACGTAACTAAAGATTATTCTATTCTATTCTGCGTTTATGTTTTCCGAATTTCTATTGATCCTTATTCAGCTACCTGTTTATTTTTGTCCAGTTTATTTATTTCCATCTTAACTGCGTCATTGGCTGAGTGGTCGATATCGCGACTACGGACCATGAGCTTCTGGCTCCGATTCCCTGATGGTAGGGTAGTGTTATTGGGTTTTTCATTAACAATTTCTCGGTAGCAGTCAAGGAGTTTAGATTTGTGCCCGTTTGATGGTAAAAGGTTGTATTGTACAACAGGCAGGTATCCGCCACGCCACGTCAAAGCGCGTATTTTGGATTCTTTACGCGGGCCCAGTGCGGGTTGGTAGATGTCACATGTCTTCGAATTTTTGGTTCTCGGGCATGCCGGTTTGCTCACGATGTTTTCCTTCACCGTTTTTGAGAGCAGTGGTGATGAAATAAATTACACAAAGTAATGCGCCTGCCTGGGTTTGAACCCACGACTTACTGTTCGTAAAATGTTACAATGGTAAAAGGTTACATGGGTTCTAAATCATAACTGGCGAAATTGTTAGTGTACTATGAAATACACCTCTTCCTAACCCTTTTGTTTATTACAAGCGTGATGTTTATGTTTATTTTCTACTTGTTATGTTCCAGTACTGATTCATGGAAGGGTTCCTTTTTTACAAGTCCATCCAGATTATAATGATAGTTTTTTAAATTTTCTAAAAATTCCTCACCACAACTTAAACACAAGTTAGAATAAACAGGCCACTTTAAAACCGTTCACGAAAGTCGTATAGTAGTGTACATGATAGCTTTGTTATCTTTATACTATCGCATATCTGTAATGTTCCGAGTAAAGTCTTGCCAATATCGTACGAAGTCGTGTAGGGATTTCCTAGCAGTGTTAAGCGAGGTTGATTGGGCGTGTAGCGTCTCTCGCAAGGCAGGCAGCGCGGGCCTGTGTAAATCGAACTGACAGACCTGTCTCAGATTGACTGACGTAGCTTTAACTGCGCTGTTCAAGGTATAATATTATGTTACAGTAGGTATACAACTCTAATTTGGAATTGCTATTCATTGGATTTTTTCTGTGGAGGTTTTCTTTTTATTTGTGAGTCTGATGAATTGGGTTTTGATTTGTTGCTTAGCGGTAGTGAAACTGTGGTTGCAGAACGATGTCTGCTTATTACGAAGGCTATGAATTTCCTAACATCACGCCTGTAATACCCCAACGTTAGGCAGAGGTGTATCTAATAGTACACCCACATTTTGCCAGTTACGTTTAAGTCCCATGTAATAGGGGCGAGCCTATTGCCATCAGCCGAGCGCAATCCACACTTTGTACGACCTGGGAATTGGACCCAGGACTTAATGCTCACCAGTCGTGTTTGCGACCACTAAACTAACGAGGCAGTCCAAGAATAAATTTATGAATGTATGTTCTTTTCCAAATCAGAATACAAAGGACAATTTATCACTACTGTATACTTTTAATAGTATTTTTCCTAATCTGGTACATAGCTTCGTATATAAAGTGCACTGAGAACAGGTGCACTCTGCCTGTATGGATATAATCTATAGCTTTTTAGGATTTATGGCTGCCCGTATAAAATAAGAGTACATTCTGGTCCCGTTCGCTTTTGTGCATTTAAAAGGGAAGATTACTACGTCCGTGTAAATTGCAGTAGAAGTAGCATTGAGTAGAAAACGAGGGAAATTGCTTTGAATATGAAAACTTATTTATCAAATCTCTTTTGATATTACATCAGGTGTATAAAAATAGTCTCGGAAAGAAAGTAGGTTTGATTTTGAGATTTAGGTCGACACTAGGTCAAGTATAGCTCTCGCAATAGATGATCTCGACTTGAACTACTATGTAATTGTATTTTGATGTTATTTTTACTGAAAAGTTACACATGTTTCAAGTAGAGTGAGGTATTAAATATTATCATGTGGCGAAGATTTTTTCCGAGTCAGGAGAAAAAAAAGATCGTCGCTAACTTCGCGCTTTTTTGCCAACTACCGATTCCGGAAGCAATATATGACAGAATTGACAATCTGTCATAAAAACCGGATCGACGTGAGTGAATCTGAGCGCGACCTACGCGCTGTTTACTTACCTATCCAGTTTATATTCATTTAGGTATAAAATAAAGTAAGTACGTGTTACCAAACAAACAATACTATCTAATAACACTAAACACAAAACTAGGACATCTAATATTTAATGGATAATAAAAAGCTCCCAACTCTTTTATAATGGCAAGTTAAGTATAGTGGCAATGCCATCACTTCGGAGTCATGCGATTATACGTTGTATTTAAAGTTTTAGAACTCATCTAAATTGTATGGCGGCGGCGCGCGGCGGGCAGGTGGCGTTTCCCGCGCAAGGCGTAAAATTTGACGGACGGACAGATTGCCATCTTGGGGCCGATACACTGACAATATCAATTTTATGCTTTATTTAGACGTTAAAGCCGGTTTTAGTATTATATCTAATAGAATTATGTATGAGCTTTTAGCGCTATGTGATCCCCAGCTAAGAATTCACATTAAGTCGACACCTACGCTAAGGTCCCTTTCCGTGAAAGCCGACTTACAGATAAAGCAGCGTCCAGCCATATTCTGATTACATAGTATTGCTTTTAATAATTTGTGTGCACAAAGTGCTTATAAAATGGACTCTCGGAACTTAGTTAATTCATAAGATTTTCCTCGCATGGTTTATAGAAGCGCCCTGATAAGACGCGGCGTAGCACAGTGAATACGGTACGGTATGATATTTTAGCCGCGGCGTGGCGTAGCGCATCTCAGTCTCGACGTAGCGCGTAGTCGGCGCAGCGTAGACGCATCGTAGCTGTAGCGTAGACGTATCGTAGGCGCGATGCCATGACAGATAACAACCACCTACGATCTAGTTTGGTGTAACTTTAAACATCTAATCTATTTTATTGTAGTTTTGAATGAATTGTATAAAAAATATGATGTCACAATACTTAATAGATGTTGCTTATCTATCGATTTTGACACCGAAACCAAATCGAGTTAATCTAAAACGCCTACGTGCTATAAAACCGCTCGTAATTGGGTATCAACATACCGAAATAAAAACCATATCGATTCTCTTACATTGTCACAAAGATGTTTATCAACGTTACAAATTACATTTCGAATGTATTTACTTTCACTTTATTATTGACCCTAATGGAAGCGATAGCGTTTATTTACAAGGACGGGTGAGTATTGAGTGTGGTATTCAAATATTGGTCCGTTGTCTAACCGATAAGGGAGGTAACGTGACATTTTACCGGTATTCGAGGGACAGTGCGACGCGACGTCGAGAGCGGTCGACGTCGAGGCCTCGGCACAATCCCGGCCCGGTCTCGACACCACACCAACAGGATCGCTTTTATTACTAAGATATTCAATAGACACTATCTGTTACTGTCAATACTAACATTCTCAATGGCTGAGTCGGGAGTTATCTAAATCGCTTTACATGTAAGTAGTGTTCGTGTTTTGTGGTAAGCTGGGGTTGCTTATCTTCGTGTTATGGTTTGGTTGCTACACTTAGGTTGTTCGATGGTTGATGGGCATGTAAGTGGTGAAATGTAGGGTCTTTTACAACCAATTGTACCAAAAACGTTAATTTCGGAACCGGATTTAGATAAAAATATAAGAGGAGAGTCGTACCCATGAGAAACAAAATAAAAGCAAATGTCTTTTACGCTTTCATTGTATGTATATTTGTGAAAGAAAAAAAGGGCTATAATATTATTTTGTTTTTATTCTCTTAGCGCTCTGGATATGTTCATGTCGCGCCTCCGCGCCTGTACCTCATGTCAGGTAGCGATACTTATCGCGCATTCCCCAGGTATTATACTCGAAGGTACTCGTTCAAGTTAAGTATGAACTTGTATGCTCGACTCTGGATAAAGCGAGACTAAGTAGATGAACAACCGAGGGATACGGTGCTACTTAGATGAAGCTGATGTGTTTGGTAAAAAAAGATACGCAGTGACGGGTCCATTTGTTTTAACGTGTTTCTTCGCCGTGTCTTCTAATCTTTCTTTTTTATTTATAACTGGTGATGAATTGACACTTTCCTATAAACAGAAACGCGGTATCACAGTCTGTCTATTTTGTAAACAATTTGTTTTGATCCGACGCCTCATTATTCATAGTCTAACGCCAATAAATATCGTGTACACAAAGTCTCGTTATTATTTTTGAATATTCATTTACAGCCATTGAACTTTTATTCATTCACGAGAATTTGTTGTACGTTAGTAACATTGCTGTTAAAATGTTGAGGCTCGGACTGCTCAATGGATTGGTCATTACAATCATTTTAATTTGACAGCTTCGGTGACCCCAATAAAACGGTATATTTGGATTTTATTCAAACGATAATTTCTCTACATTAGAAACATAGAGTCATCATTCAAAAGATCTAGATAATAAATATGATTGCAATGAACAAAACAAATGGATAGGCGTTTAACTTATTTATCGTTCAATTAAGTAAGTGATGTTACAAATTCCCGGGGTGTCGGCGGCGGATGAAAATTAAATGGCCGAGTTTCCGTGCCACAAATATAGACATCACTTCCGCTGCTCGACGCACGCATTCTGTATTCGCGCTGCGTACTACGCGCACTACGCACCGTACGCACTACGCGCATACATTAAACATTTCAGCCAAACGAATTAAATTTCGATATGCGTAAAAGCAACACGAACAATAAATTGGCAATTATTTCCAATTTTTTGTGCAATTCATACCCGCCGGCCGGGTTGTGTTTATGGGAACGCTTAGTTAAGTGGAATGATTGTGTAAAACTGTTGGACGGGCTCCAACGAGCGGCAAGCGGGTGCGCCGCCGCCGCGAGAAACAAACGCCACAAATAAAGTCAAATAAGTGAGCCAAGCAGAACGGGTGCCCGCGCCCGTTGCAATTGCAGTATCGAGTGTTTTATTGGACCGTGATGAAATATCGATATGAATCATAGACGCGTGCCCGATACACTCACAAAACAGGAACAACTGTAATAGCCACTATTTTACTTGAGTCTCCATGTAAGCAAAAGTATTACAATTGATGGTACCTAATGCATTTGGTTTTTCTCTGTAAATGGATGTGACAACACAAGTTCGAGGAACAGTCACCGAGTTATTTCTGTTGCGCTGTCCTTTATTCTGAGAACTGGTTTGTGTATGTAAGTATGTATCAATGTGCCATTCCGCATCGGGTCTCGTTGCCTGTTCGCGGTGCGATAGGGGCAATCTGACGGAAATGATAGCGACGGCTGTGGCTTGACGATATCTTGTTACCTGAGAAATATCTGCTATGTTTGATAAGAGGGATTTGCCCAAGATTTACAATCTATACAAATATTATAAAGAGGTATTTATTTGTAAGTTTGTATGTAGGGTTAATCTTCGGAACGTATGATCAAAATATTACAATTTTTTCACCGCTAGATACATTTTAAAAATTATACACGGTGTAAACAACCTCATCACGAAGCCGTCAACCAAGCATTCTGTACATCAACAAAAAAAATTTTGGAGTGAAAAATCACGTTTTGTGGTAGAACTCAATGTAACGCACTCAAAACTTGGTGCGGATGGATGGGTTGGATAGTACGGGGGTCGTAGTCGTAGAGTTGTTTAAAGTAAAAATCTTACATTAAAAACTTGTTATTTAAAAAGACGTGTGGCACTTGGGGACTGCCGCGGTAAAGCTATTGCATTTGGTTTTTACGGGGGGTGTTAGGTTATTTTCGTTACACAATTTCTGGATTCGGTCTCCACGCTCAAGGGCCGCGATAGAAGCTATGCAATAGCTTAAAATACTTAGAACCCCCAATATATTCCTAACTATAGGTAATGTTCCCAGGTTTGGTGTAGAACAAAAAAAAATATCGCAATGACTTGGAGAACAAGTGCCTTTCGGCTTCGTTACGAGGTTTTTTACATCCCTTGATTGATATCATGCACATCAGACGAGCTGTCATAAATTTACAATTTTTGAGGACTAGTCGCGGGTGAAGTGCTAATTAAAACTAAAGCTAAATATACTGAGATTGTTATCATTCTACTTTCACCAATAAAAGCTGGGTAATGTTCCCCTCTCATATCTTAAAAGAGACAAATTGAAATGTTCTGAAATTCAACCAATGAAGAATGATATGCGGTTCAAATGAAAGTACTTAGTGGTGCCAATTAAGTGTTATATTGTGTTTGTGTCATATGTCTATTGAGGATGAATTGTCTGGAATCCTGAACTGAATAGTTATATAATTGGCATCAATTGTCTGGCTCGTTTTATGGTTATTAATAGCTTTATCACGTGTCTGCAACCGCTAGTTATCATGGATGCTCTTCGTTTGTTAACTCGTTCTCACGCCTTGTTTAAGGAATAACTAGTTTTTATACTCGTTTGTATTGAAACTGAATCCTTCTATGACAACATAAAATACACATTCTAAACAATTCTGAGAAACTACAAAAATAATCAATTGTACTGAAAACATTCGTCATAAATGATATACCAGACTCTGCCTAGGTTAGAGCTTCAGAAGGCGAGCGTGTAGTGTTGGGCTGGCCATGCTGGCACGGCTCCAGTCGTTTCAATTTGATCCCGCGGGCCGCCCCGCACTGTAAACATCCCTAAATGATAAACGCATAATTTAACGCCCCAACGAAACACGAAAAATTGTGCATCATTTTATTTTCTCGATCATAGGAGCGTGAAGACGTTCATATTTGAAATTTATGATTTCACGCTCCGACATAATAGTAACAATACGTTATTCTGTATTAATTTTATTCTTTGATATATTTTTAACTTGCCCTTTACAACAGTTCACGTTTAATGTTGTTAGAAATGGATTATTAACGCTGTTTGGAACGTCAAGCCTTGATTACTGAGCCAATAAAACCAGATAGCAGCAGTTATATTACCCGCCTTTATGAAGTTTTTTATAAGCAGTTAAGAAGTTTATTAATCCAAAGAGAGATGTAAAGATTTTTAAGATTATTAAAGGGAGTTGAATGCAGCAAGGAATATTTTATTACAAACAGTGTAATGGTTTAATGAAGGTTGGTATAATGAAAGGCGCTTGCCCTTAAATTGGTAAGGTAATACACTGGAGACCGATGTATCTACTCCAATTAAAACCAAGTTCAAAATTCAACGCCTACTATATCAAAGCGAGTTCTAGAAATGCAAACTCAGATTTCAAAAGTAAAACAGAAAAGCTGTCGAAACAATAAAGCGTGATATGAAATACAGCTCCACAAAAACTCGTGCAAAATATTCCCGATCCATCAGGCTTCAGGAATATTCAGTGAGTATTGTGTAAGAGCCGTTTGCCGCGCGGCGAGGTAGTGGCGTGGCACGTAGGTATAGCGGGCACGCCGTTGGGACGCAGCGTGGTCGCAGCGGCCCGCCGATACCATCGCAGCCTTCGTCGCAGCCCCACATAAATCTAGCTTTGATACATTTTGGTAAGGAGCCAAGAGCGGTGCATCGGCCGGCCCGCGATCCACTCGACCTGTGCATCGCGAAATAACATTTGCTTTTATTTGAACCGCACCTCACTTTTTATTACATTGTCCGAACCAGGAACAATATTTTTGCCTTTTTTCCTCCACATAAAAGTAACAGAAACTATATAGTGAATTGTGTATTCATTTGGAACGACCCAAACTGGACTGGAATTTAAAGGCCTACTTAACAATAAGGCGGCGACATTCAGCTCAATGGTCACTATTTTACAAAGAACTTTTATTAAAGCTCTTATATTAAAATAAATTACCTTCATGAAAGACATTCAGGTTTCAGTAGAATGAAAATAGAAAAAAGTAGGAACATGTGTACAATCTGATAACATAATACTGGTATGTTTAGCTATATGTTCTTCGCTTCATTGTTCAGTTCCAAACAAGGTAACAGGGTTTGTCTTCTTGACACACGTACACTTACCTATGTATGTATTTTTGCTTTGACCTACTCAATTAAGTTTCACAATGAAACTTTTGTATTGTGGCTGACAACAAAATTGTGGTGTGTAATCGCTTGTTGGAACTCCAGTCTGCTGAGTGCAGTAATACTGTTTCACCGCAGCGATGATAGCTGACTCACCCGCGCTACTCATTCGATATTCATATTAAACAAATCCGATTGTAACAAAGATTTATCTTGCGCAATAAAGGTATTGTGTTTCCGAAGCTCGGCCGGCGCTTTCGTACTCAAATAAATACATTGAAAGTTATTTTATGAAGTGGCTATGGCCATGCAGGTGTAATGAATCACGTGCAAGCATTGACTGATATTATCTGTGTCGGCCCCTGCTGGGCCGCCCATGTTTCTACGCGAATATCTGCGGACTTAATTATTATACAAAGTGGGTCATTTATACACGAATATATTTATTATCATGTCCGTAAATTGTCTGTTATGAAAATGGCGCCTTATTTTTAAAGTTATTTATTATTTTTAGTCAAATTTTTTGGTTCGAATACAGAGTCAAATCCTTGCTTGTAGGAAGGTTTGTTACCGCCGAATAGTACCGTAGGTGCTAACTTCGTAACCGTAAGAGCTTGCGGTACCTACTTAATAAGCTCTAATTATTAACTTTCTAAACGGCTCTCTGAACCTGGTTTATAACCCTCACCCGAAAATTAAGTAGAAAGCATCCAAGGTCGCCTACCTGCCCGAATGAGTGCGCAGACAAAATGTTTGACGTACCGCATCCATCTCCCTAGCGATATAACTGTTGTTCATAATTAGGCGCTAAATTCTCTCTGGCCGGGTAAAGGTCAGCAATTAGAGAGCTTACTTTTCTTGGATGGACGATAAGTTAGTTAAGTAATAGGGTTCATTTTCAAGTCGGCGAGGTTCGCTCGTTAATCACCGAGTTGCTCGTTGGCCGTGCTTCCGTCGCCGACCGACGCCGGAACACAAGCTTATTTTTGATTGTTTTTGATAAAACAAACAAAGACAAATGAATAAGCCAAATCGTTAATCATAACCGGTTTAAACTGAACTTCCCGCAGTATTCACATTTTTCGCGGCGAACATGTGGCTGTTTCTCTTGTTACAGTTAATTTATGAAGAAACATTTGTTTTATCACAAAAAGCGATCAAAATGTGCGGCAATAAATCAGTACTGCTTGGTCTTCGTCGTACTTACTTTTATTTTATATCGTTACCAATTCGCACGTTTGACACTCAGATGTCTTAATAGCTTTATCGCAGGCGTATGAAATGAAAATTGAATGAAACCGTTTTGTAATTTATTAAGTGCATAATAATATCGCGAGTGGGCTTGTGAGAATGACTCGGGACGGGCGCCTCGACGCGCGGCGGAGCGGTGTGAGCGTGTTATGAAAAAGCGATCACCAGTGGCAGGAGCTTTGCTCGCTCCGCACCCGTTGCCAAATTAATGTGTCACGAACTGTATCGCCCTATGATATTGATGTTGAAAAATGATGCCATTTGACGTTTGATTGCAATCGTAAATCTCAAGCGAGCTGTTCGAGTATTGCGCCGCTCTATTCGTAATTGACGGTTTAGTAAATTTTCCGCGAAGGCCACTTTCAAACTGCCTACTGACCTTTTCCCTTCGTGAAACTACGTAAGGGAGATGTTAATATACTATCAAAAAGTAGATATGTAACTTTCAAGGTCTATTACACTTCGCTAAGATAAATGGGGAGGATAAAAGTTGCGTTATAACGATGTAGATAAAATATACTTGGGTAGCGCTGAATCAGTTGATATGGATACTAATTCGCTTATTATTTGTATAAGCCATAACGTGGCTAATGATTAATAGTGGCATTATTCGGCGAATGTGGAGCCAAAGCCGAGATCGGAATGATTATCGTGAGGCTCACGGTCCGCTGAACACAGCACAAAATTAATTTACGTATAAGGCGGGTTACGCTATGCTTTGCTATATCAACGGTGTATCTGTATCTTTACGCTCATTTTCACATGCGGGGTGAGCAGATCAGTGAGGGGTACAGGCATTAATTGCGGTGGCCTCCCCAGCATGATTTATGTACCAGCAGTCGCATAGTCTAAACCACGGCAATTATACACAACTCGACAATACTACAAAATACGATAAAAATACGAATGCCGTTATCTAAAGTCATCAAGTAGGAATATGTACAATTAAAAACATATTAATAAATGCAAAAGGTATTCATTTCCCTGTTTCATATAATGTCTAAATATGTTAGAAATGTGTATATACAGAGTTATATTGTGAGCCCGGCCGTCAGATAGTGATCCGGTAACTTGTATTCCTATAGGCCGGCCTAGTGGCTGTCAGCCTGTCGAACTCGGCTCCAGTGTAGTTGATCTGTAAAATTGATTTCCATTCGTGCTGACGAACAAAGGCATCGCGACTGCCTCGGGCCGGCGGTGCCTCGCTGCCTCGGTGCACTGTCACATAGATACTGTCATCTACAACTATAAATGCATTTGGTTTATTTGATGATGTTGGTTAACATAAGGTGTGCTTGAACTCAAGCACATTTAAGTGCGTAGAAGGTAGGTTAACGATTTTACGTTCTGTCTCATCAAGATCATAATTCATATGTCACCAAAAGATTGCATTGTCATAAAAACTACTTATGGATTGTTCTTTGTCGGTTCATCGAATTTCAGGATATGACTGAAAAATCGATCACAACATGTGACTGTTGAACTTCATAAACTTGATTGAATCGCATAAGTAGTTATGTAAATACATGTCAAATAATTATGTAGATATAAGAACTCCCTAATATAAAACATTCGTGTGAATAAACAGAAGCTCTAGTAAGCATAAATGTTTTTTGAAGTTAGAAATGTCAGAAAAGTGAAACAACAGAAATAACTCCATGAGTTTCAGTTCTCACATAAACTTTGATATGTTACGATTATTTCGGGACTTCCATTTTAGAATAAGAAAAATGTATGTCATTTATATTTAGAATGCAGTTTACATCTCTGTTGATCGTTTATATTCAGTTTTATCTCATTCAAAACAGTGTAGTGACATTCAACATTTTAAAAATTTCTGTCAAGCAGTAATTTGTATGAATGAGAAATCGTAAGATTCTATATTTATTAAAAAAAAAAAGTTGTTGGTAATGTTGCTTATAGACAAGTATGTTGCGAGGTTATAACAAAAATTGGTCGACTTTCCAATATTTTAGATAACAATTCCTTTCCAATATCAATTTTATTTTTCGATGTTTGTCAATGTGCGAATCGATTGGCCGTCGGAACGTAGAATAGAGCAGGACGCAATTTTAGAACAATGAGGTGGGAAATTGGTTTCCAGCGTGAGTAGGTAGTGGGTAGTTGTGGCGGGTAAACTGGCGGTATCCTCAGAGTTTCTGATGGCGGTCGTACAACAAAACCTAATCTATCCACTGTGGCTTTGTGAATATTTGTCAGCGCCGAATAGTTTGGAATTGGGACGTACGATTACGTTACTCTGCGGAGACTTATGTATTTGGTTTTCGACTATACAGTCCAATCTTTCCATATTTGAATACAAGCTTATGTCCGCGGCTTCGTCCGCGTGTAGTTCCGTAATTGTCCCATGTTATCGCACTACCGGGAAAAAATGTATGTTAAGTGTTAATCCAGGTGATAAACTATCTGTGTTCTTTTCATCCAAATCCGGTCAGTAGTTTTTGCGTGAAAGAGTAACATACATTGATACATCCTCACAAGCTTTCGCATTTATAGTATGAGTAGGAAGTAACTAGGAAGAGGACATTATTTATGAGCCTCAAACTCAAATGTACATAAAGGGAGAGGAAGGAACATGGATGGGTTTTAGTCAGTAAAAGTCTGACACTCCCTCCCGCTCCACCTAGAGTGGTAGAAGTTATTTGATGATTTCCAATCCCAAAAAGAAAATAGCAACTAACAACAATATCATTCTTATTGAAGTTCTAAAGTGTTTCCAAATATTTTAAAGTTATTTCAGCCTATTCTTTACGTTTAGGTTTTCTTAGTTCCTTACCTTATTAGTTATTACGTCATGATATAGTGTGTGAACAGTTTCAAGTGATTTATAAAACATCAATATCGCTGTTCGCTAGCCAATCGCCAGCAAAAACCACAACATCCCATTTTCCTCAATTGGTTTTTATAAATTGCGCGATAAACAAGCTGGCTCTGTTCAATGTTTTCGATTAAACTTCGGATAAAAATTAACCCCAGAAAAGCTATCCGTCAGTGGTTAATATTTAATATGTGGTTAATAAATTATTGGTTCATGGTATTGGCAGTGGAGTCCATCAATTCGTCTGCCATGCGTCAAAATTGTGGAAATGAATGATTTTCGTCCTCCCTGTTTTTCCCATGAGTGACACATATGATCCGTCCACACACGTGCCTGCTGAATATAATATTGACAGAATGATATTTTTGTGTATAAAGGGTGTAAACGAACTCTTCACAAAGTTGTCATCCAAGCATTCTGTACATCAAACCAAGTAACTTTACGCAAAAACTATCGCTGGTAACCGACTTTTTTTGGGATGAAAAATTACTTCTTACGGTAGAACTCAATGTAACAAAACCAAAACATTGTGCTAATGTACTGATTGAATAGAAACGGGGTTCGTGGAGGTGTTTAAAGTTTAAGTTAAAATCTTACATTAATACATGTTATTAAAAAAATGAACTTGAAGGTTCTCAAGGTAGTCACTGGACTCTCGCCTTAACACAATTTTGGTAGACCTTTAAGTTCTTGTGCAGTAAACTGTACTGATTTGTGACACACATATTCACATTTCAATTAAAAATAAACGTTAGTTTGAAACTTTCCAGAATAAAGTAAGTATACGAGTACATACCGTTCATTTAATTAAACAGTGTTTTAGCCTCATTAGTTGTCAGGTACCGATTAACTATAAATAAAGCATCATTTTGCCGTGTCAAGGATCTTTACTTAGAAACTATAATTTATGCCACGAATATGAACGATGTAGATACGATATTATAACGGTTATGTAGTCAATACGATACTCTGCCTACGTGTATACAAGCCTACCATTGAATATGTTGTCTGTACTCAATGAAATATCATTATAGAGCAATTTGTTTGATGGCGTAGGCGTGATATATTGTTATACCCCATGATCGCTTATAGCTATCATTATGTTTTCTAATTGCAATACTCAACGGGATAATGACTTATTTAAGAATTACCATAATGGGCTACGCTTTGATTGTATTATGAATTTATATGTAGCGTATAATTCTTACATTAATACACGTTAGGTGGGACGTAAATTTTGAGGTATTTCAATAAGCAAACTGGTAGAGCATGATGTTGGTAATATTTCAAGTAAAAAGGTGTCGCTGTATTTTTTATTTATTACCTTAGCGAGGTGAATAAGTTATTTTGTGTGTTTAGTAGAAATGAGAACCCAGACGAAGGTGCAAAATGTCGTAAGTAGGTAGACCGAGCTCGTGGTTAATCGTAGGGTTTCGGTTACATAAGCCGCATTTGTCCCGTAGTCACATTATACGACAGCTGCGGTGTTCTTACAGGGATTACTCTCAACGGAAACAATATTATCTTAACAACCCGTAAAAGTCGACTGCTGATTAAGGACCTACGACGCCGACGCTACAATTTCACTGAACGGCTATATCTTTGATAATAATTGTTATCAGCTCACATAAAACTTATACTGCCCACCCCAAAAGGTACTGTGCTTACCATACAGTGATAACCAAACCGCCATCGTCTGGAGTTTAGCGCTATACGGTTCACTGCACCAACTACAAGCAAGCACCGATATTTTAAAAGGACTAGTTTATATCTACCTTTTATTATAAAGGCACGTGCGACATTATATTGATATCCAAACATTCAGTTGACAAGTTTGATACATTACAGAACTTAACGTTGTCTCAAATCGTATCGCAGCAATAAATTATGACATTTACCTGTACATACTTTGTACATGCAAGTAAAACTCGTGACTTGTTTATTAGATGTGACCGCGTAGATGCTCGTATTCGTGAGGAACTGCTATCGTAAATCTGCCTGGACCGGAATGGGTTACAGCATCGAAACCATAAATTGGCCATCCATAGTTTACGATTCGGTGTGAAAGGTACCCGACGGGTTTCGCCTTCCATACAGATGGGACATACACTTAAACTTTGATACTGAAATATTTGGCATCTTTATACAGCCTAAAAGGTAACATCAAGCAGAAAATTGCTCATCTCACCTTGGAATTTTAATGTTACAAGACGGCGAAACTCTCGTCCGGGAACTTTTAATCTGAACTTAAGCTTCATCAATATAAATTGACGTTAAACTTGTCAGCCAGGTCACGTCGACACCAATTTTAGAAGAGTGACAGTTTTTCTAAATTTAGATGACGACGACATTGTGATCGTTGAAGTCGTTGGAGACGACCGGGTGGCGCCTGTGTTCACTTCAAGTGCTAATTGAAATGTACCCGAGAGTTATGTATATTTCATGGCATTAAACAGGCTCGCGGGCCCACAATGCTGTCGCGACGCCGCCTCTTCATTAAGAATACATTAGTTCATTAAAGCTTTTACACTAAATTTCTTTCCAGACCGTTTCGTTTCTTAACCGCAAAACTTTCAAATCAAAACACTATCACTATGTTGCTATATTCAACCACCTGAACCGAGTTTCGTCTTATATGTTAGCAATCTATTTTACAGGGTATTTACCTGTGAAATCCTTTTAAAGCTTGCAATAAATTTTCAAATCCTCTTGCGATGTAAAATTACTTTATTTACCCAAAATAAACTCTTGTGTTTTGTGCTAAAGGCCCTTACGATTAGACCCTTTGTGAATCTGATAGCAACGGATTTCATTAACAAAACAATAAGAGCAAATGCTCACACAGAAACAGTAAACGCTAACAGCCAAAGTGATCCTTTGGTGAATCGGAAACAGGCTCGAAATAATTCCAATGCGACGGAATCAATCAAAGCTAGGTGTGCCTCGAACGCTCATTGATATGCAAGGGATCCATTTATTACTTCGCATTCAATTTGCAAATATTTTCTTAGGAAGAGTGAGAGTATTAACTGAAATATTTATGATGAAATAGATCCATCTATTTTATTCGTTGCCAAGCACAAAGGGGTTAGGGTGCCTACCTTTTTTAATAAAGCCGTACATTCTGCTGGACTAGTAACAGTATTCGTGCCAACAGCCAGCAAAACATATTTAACATTTCGCTTTTGATATTTGCAGTGATACGAGGGTTGTTTATTTATTTGTAAGGATTAAACGTGAACCGAGTCCGCCTAGCGAACGCGGCGGTAGTGGTTCCTACTTAAACTTTGCTAAACGGCCAGCTCCACTGAAAGCCTTCTAAACTCCCACAGCGTTTTACGCTTCCCATTCTGTGTGTTGAAATAATATTGGCAAGGATTACTACACAACTCACGACTACTGTTTGCTTGTTCGGGCACAGTCGGCACAGATGTGACAGTCCCGAAAGTACAGTAATTATGATGCAGACAACATATAAATTAGGTCTGAAAAACGTGACTGAGGTACGAAAACTTCCAATTCAGTTTCACTTGAATAATCTATAGTCAGACTAAAACATACGAAGAGTAAGTGTATTAGATATTGATTCAAATCCCATAGTAAACATTTACGAAAATCATAACTGGCATTAACAGTGACTTGTTTGGGAACTTGTCAGAAGTTTCCCGAATGATCCTGGACAAGTTGCGCCATTCGTGCAAGCGGGACTGCGCCCGATGCGAAACTGACTGCCCACTGTCCAGATTAGAGACTACTCTGAAACTGCGGGAAACTTTTATTTATCGGTACTTCTGAAATTAGAAGCTCTTGTTGCTTGCTGGTGCAGCTTTTTAAAATTCTGAATAAAAACTAATGTATTTTCTTACAAAAAAACCTTCCATTTTTTTTACTGATTCAAGTTACTCTCTTTTGTGTTTAGTACTTGTCTTAACTTTCTTTTTTATGGTTCCGGCTATTCGTAACCAGTAACCATAACAAACATTTATACAACCGAAATAATTCCAGTCTCGTTATAGCATCAACTTGATTGATTATTTATTTTTATTACTCCAGACATGAGCCCGATATGGGACAGAAATTGATTCAAAGAAATAGATACGAACATCAATAAAATTTAATTCGATGTCGATCAAAGCGTCAGTTCCTGATAACTGTCAGGTGATTTATTTAAAAGATGAAAAATGATCCTGGACGTAATCAGGACACGCGTGCGTATCTAGTGGGTGTAATAAATCATTGAAATGACTTCATACCGTAACGTATGAAATAGTAATACTGTAGCATGCATTTTAATGATAGTTCGCCCACATGTGGCTTTGTCGGCCGATATTTTGTTTACTTGATTGGAGTCTGAATGTTGACAAAACTGGTGAGCTGTTAATTTATAGATAGGGGCTATAAGTTTGTGTTTGAGTATGCTTATATTATGTACAGGGTCGTGGAAAATGATACCTAAAGATATTTATCACGAAATAAATTGTTTTTGTTCCTTTTTAATTATATTTTAAGTATAGTAAGATTAAGATTTACGAGTATACCAAAGAAACTATATCCTATCCTTCAATCATAGCTTTCATCCTACTTTTATTTAAAAAAAAACGTTCAAGTTCGTTCTTTCAGAATGTTTACAGGCCAGTTAGCTCAAACCAGACACATTATATCTGAAACTATTTACTGCAAAGCGTATTCAATACAGACCTCGGCCTCCGCTACATTTATTCAAACCGGTTCAGTAAGGAGTTTGTATAAAAGTTCTGGATTGATTATTTATGTTCAGTATTTACTAGTGAATAGTATAAGCACCTGTGGGTTACATAACTGTTTTGAATTGTAATGTTAATTAGCTAACTGGTCGAGAAACATTGATACTCACGTCGCTTGAGCCGAGCTTTGTTGGTTGCTTTTAAGAAATATTTTCTTCTTTGCTTATGGCGATTAGACAAGGTTAAGGAAATGCTGTTAGAATAAAATCCTAATCAGCTTGCACTACAAAGTGGTTGTTACGTCAGTCACTGCGGGCCAGATAGCGCGACATGAGTGGTTTCGATCGATTTACCAAAAAACTATTGATTGGATTAAAAAACTAAAACACTACCATGCTAATATATTGCTTGTATACACAATTATTTGCCAAAAAATCAGAATGATCGCATGCATATTAGTATGTTTTTTTTTTGTTTTAAAAGATATTTTTAGAGACAAGTTCGTGATTTTTTTTTATCGAGTCAAATTAATTGTATTATGTTTTCAAAACACTACCATGCTAGCATATATCCTGAAAAATATCATATACTTTTAGTAATTATAAAACTCGCGTTTAGCTCATGTTCTCTTGCCTTAAGTTTAATAAAGCATTGTGGGCTGTCTGCGTATTTGCTTAGCTTCACTTCAACATGACGGGTTTTCATATGGCTTACAGAATTAAGTATACTTTGTTTATTGTAGAAAGTTTTAGTGGGTTTACAGCGCCTACAAAAACTTTAAGACATGAACACACTGGGTACAGCAAATAACAACGTTTTACGACATTATGAAGAAATCAAATCAAATCAAATCAAATCAAATCAAATCAAATCAAAGCATTTATTTCAAGTAGGCCAGTTACAGGCGCTTTTGAATTGTCGAAACAAAGATGATAATTAAATGTAGCTACAGTCCCAGTCACAAGACATAAAAACTGTGAAAGTACTGTAGTTGCCCATTCCCTAGCGTAGATCTCTATGGAGAAGAACGGGCAAGAAACTCCATGGACACTCTTTTAAATCATAATGTTGTTACAAAATCTTGGTTACATCATTCCTGTTGAGATGGTGCATTATGTGAGAACAATGTAGCAAGATGTGCACGATAAAAGTGTCCATAGTTAAAACTAACAATATTAATTAAAAAATAAAAACAAAAGCCGTGGCAACCAAGAGCTGACCAGTCCCAACCGACAGCGCCCGTTCACGAACATGACGCATGTATCAGCACCATTCAACTCAACCATTTTGAAGGGAACTAAATGACCCGACACACGCGCCACCATCAGCGGGACATTTGAGTGAGCATGACATACTCTTAACCGCCAGGGCACATTCAAGTCAAAAAATAAAAAATAAAATCGTAGGTTTCCAGCGAATGATAGCATTCTAGTACATGGCACTCACACAATATGGGATATGAGGTTATATAATACTAAAGATATTGAATTTATACAATGCAAAGATAGTTGTACAATCTTCAGCAGCTCCAACAATACCATTAAATGCTATCCATTTATGCGCCCCTGTCCTTGTGGAGCAGGACCGGCATTGAGCCAAGCATTTTTATCAGCGATATAATCGTCCAATTTGTAATATGCTTGCTTACACAGTGTGCGTTTAATGCAAGTTTTAAATTTGGTTTCATTTAGTTCAAGAATGCTTTGTGGAATTTTATTATAGCATTTCAAACAGTACCCCATGAAAGACGAGTCTACTTTAGCGAGTCTGAAGCCAGGCTGAACTAATTGGTCTCTATTTCTAGTACTGTAATTGTGTCTGTCACCTCTTTTACCAAAAAGATGCAGATTTTTTCTGACATACATTATGTTTTCGTAGATGTATTGACAAGATACAGTCATGATGTTAATTTCCTTAAACAGTTCCCTTAGAGAATCGCGCCTACGAAGATTGTATATGGCTCTGATGGCTCTTTTCTGCAGAATAAATATAGACTCAATATCAGCAGCCCGTCCCGTAACTAAAATAGACTAGTCTAGCGGTATCTACATCAGTGAATTGACGGATTTTTCTAATGGCATATGCTGCTGAACTTAAGCGCCCCGCAAGAGATGTTAAATGAGAACCCCATTGAAGCCTTGAATCAAGCGTAAGCCCCAGGAAAACCGTTTTATCTACGAATTCGAGTTTCTCTTTATTCAATATTATCTCACAATCACTACTTTTAACATTCGGTAAAGCAAATCTTATGCATTTCGTTTTTTTTTCATTTAATACCAAGTTGTTTGCTGTGAACCAATTATGGACTTCAAGTAAGGCATTATTCACGTCATTTAGATTTTGGGCTCGTCTATTTATCTTAAAAATTAAGGAAGTGTCATCGGCAAATAATACCATATTTTGAAGTTGGTTTTTCAGTAAATAGGGTAGATCATTTATATATACTAAAAAGAGGAAAGGACCCAATATTGAGCCTTGCGGAACCCCCATTTGTACTTTCAAGCCCTGTGAATTAACACCATTTATTTGAACATATTGCAGTCTATCACTTAAATAAGATTTTACCAAACTAAGTGCAAGTTTACCTAGTCCGTAATGCTCAAGTTTCAAAAGCAATGTGTCGTGATTTACACAATCAAATGCTTTGGAGAGCTCACAAAATATTCCTACAGCGTCTTGGGAGTCTTCCCACGCCATGAATATGTGCTTTAATAAGGTTACACCGGCGTCAGTTGTACAACGTCCCTTGGTGAAGCCATACTGTTGATCGTGTAAGATTCTGTTGGTGTTGAAATGATTGAGCATTTGATTAAGCATTATCTTTTCGAACACCTTACTAAAAACCGGCAACACGGATACAGGTCTATAATTATTAGTATCTTTACTATCCCCGGATTTGAAAAGCGGTATGACTTTACTGTATTTCATTAAATCAGGGAAAACTCCTTGGTCTACGCACAAATTAAAAATTAAAGCTAAGTATGGAGCTATCGTCTCAAGTATGGAAGTACAAACTTTGATAGACATTCCCCATAGATCTTCGGTCAGTTTGATTTTTATTTGCCGGAAAGCTTTAATAACCGTCATCGGGTTTATATGTTTAAATTTAAATTCAGCCTGGCATCCAGATACATTCGCTTTTAATAAACCAATTGAGACTTCAGAAGAGGAATTTAGAGCCTCCGTAGTTTTTAACGGTATATTGGTGAAGAAATTTACAAATTCCTGAGCTACTTCCTGATTGGAGCTTTTAGGCCCACATACTGTATCTAATGTATAGTTAGTATTACGTACTTTCTTCCTGTTAGTCTCGCTATTTATGACTTTCCAAACTGTCTTAATTTTATTCTTATTCTTATTCTTTATTGCACACAAAAAAAACATCAAATATACATATAACTTGCAATAATATAGCTTATGTACAAAGGCGAGCTTAACCCAGAGTTGGGTTTTCTTACAGCAAACCTAATTTTTGAAAGCGAGATTTGCAAAAGAGGATATACTTACGTATGTGCATTAACATTACATTCTAAATAAACTTAAAAAAAAAAAACTACATTCATACAATAAAATATATGTAATACATACAGCATAGATATATATTATACATACCTATAAAATCCGATACTTATATACATACATATTGATCAAGTAGACAGGAAATGGTCCTGGTTTATTTTCTGCTGTTTTAATCTTGTTGCTAATGTGCAGGGCTTTGGCAACCTTGCATGAATTTCTAAAAATTTTTGAATACTGAGCAACATAGTTGTTAAAAGTTTCAGTGTTTACATAAGGCTTAAGGCCATAAAGCTCAAATAGTGTTTCCCTACTTTTTCTGATACCTCTAGTTGCCCAATCACTAAATATAAAGAACACCGGTCAACTTGCGAACAAATTTTTGTTGATATTTTATTTTAGCGTCTGCCCATGAAAATTATATAAAAGTATAGAGTTTGAATTCCTGAAGAGTTTTGTCTTCAGTCATATTTTTCTAGGAAGTCAGGATTTAAAGATATTCTAGTTTGAAGTTTTAGAGGTTATATCTTGTTAACAACAGACTATTCGAAAAATAAATCTAAAAATACCTTTACTCACTTTAAATACATTAATATAAATGCATTTATTTACAACTAGCTGCGCCACGCGAAGTTAAGAAGAATATAAGGATACCCACTATCCTTAGAATAGTTTAAGGACTCCGTATTCAGAATATTAAGTCCAACAGACGTTCGTAGGTCTGCCACATGGCTCACATGGTCACACGAGACGTAATTAGGTACTTACCTACTTAAATAAATGATCAGAAGAATATTTATTTAATTACCTTAGTCAACTATCTATAGGGCAGTTAGTTAGAGGTATATTTTGATAAATAAGTCGCCAACCCGTCTTGAGCAAGCGTGGAGATCAATGTTCGTGCCTTCTCTGTTGAGAAAAGGCCTTTGCCCTGCAGTGGGACAGTAATAGGCTGGTATTATTATTATTATTTTTTTCATGGTGAATACTAAACTTACTTTTAAAATCAATTCTGTGAAAGTAGAGAGAAAATGGGATATGTGTTGTGCTTAGTCATTTAAAAAATAAAACAATTCTGTTAAAACCATAAAGTAATTTATTCTGTCAATTCTTATTATTGCCTATCCTAGCTCTAAATCACAGCCTGCATTCGATTCTTCATTAATCTGATCAGGTTTTTGACGGTGCCTTGAGGAATTCTGTCCCACCCGTCTGTTAACGCGGCTTTCAATGCTTTTATCAATCAATCATTTCATTTTCAGGCATCTTAAGGCCCATAGATAAGATAGACGACATTACGATACAACTTAGAATATACTTATACATACAAAATATAACTTATAAACTATGAACACATGAAGTGACGGCGTCGTGTTACGCTGCGCGGTGTCACGTAGCCTGCCGCGAAAACGTCGGTAGACAACACCCTTCGGCCAAAACTCTTCCTTGAGAAACTTGTCGAGAAATTGTGTCGGAACTCGCACCACAAACGACTTGAAGTTGGTGTTGTGACGCGACTCCAACTTCTCGACCCTCAAGGTCCAGCTGGTCTTCATCTTCATGTACTCTACGAGTTCTATGACCTACTCAACCTTCGTGGAGTGATGCAGTCGGGACACATAAAGCAAAGTCGTAGTTGGTATTGCTGGACGCAGCAGCATATTTAGTACTGACAGTCCAGTACCGCATTGATTGCGACAAGTAGGCTTTTTCTTCTTCTTCTGAACTAAGGTGAAGCCGTCCTCATCACATTTCTGCTTGGCTGGACAGCGCTGTACCGGATTCCTCGGAAGGGTATCACAGGGACGGTTCTACTTTCCCCCTTTCTGCTGCTTAAGTTGTTTTGCAGCTGAAACGATTTATGGTTGAAGGGACTGTATTTCTGCCCAGGAACCTTCTCTTGAGCTCGTCCCATAAGCGTTCGATATCAGTCCATATCTGGACTCGACCAGTCGTTCGCCCGTATGTATATTCACTTCATTCAGGAACTTTCGCATGATACGCGCCGTGTGACATCTTCGGCCCCTTCAGGCGCGAAAACAAGCGTGGTTTTTTCCTCTAAAGAGGCAGCTCAGCCATTATACTACATACGATACAATACACACTTTATTATTATTCTATGTACCTATTATGAAAAGACAATTCGTGACACAATACAATGATGTAGTGATGGAAGGCCATAACTCTATTTAAGGCTTTTCACGGCCGAAAAGGCCTCAAATGAAGATGCGGATTTCAAAAAGTATGCAAACTATTCGTAGAAAACATCGTTTTTGAGGCCAAACGCCCTTCTATCTAAGTGTATCTGGTGGCTACGGGCGACTTATACAGAATTTCTTGCCGAATTCGAATCAATGTTTAACTGAGATTTGGCAAAAATGTTAGTTAGGGCCTTTCACCGTATGACGGTACAGCGCATGTCATTAAGCAGGTTGACAAATAAAATGTCATGTTTTTTTTTGTTGGAGATGACATTAAAGGTGGACACACACTTATCAATAATAAAATAAAAAAAGCAAGAAATATTATTTTATTTCTCATACGTATGACGTCATCTATTCGTACGATTCGACGCGGATAAGTGTGCTAGGTTTTATAATATTTCATACAAGTTATTCTAAAATTCGATTCTTTCGGCGCGGTCGATTGTTTCGACGCGAATAAGTGTGCGTTCACCTTAAAAGTATATCTTAGCCAAAAGCCATGAAGTCAATCCAGGAAGAAAAAAAGTAAGTCATGATTATTTTTCTCATTCATTCATTCTAGTCAATTGAGCTCATAATAATGAGGAATTTTTTTACAGACTTCGTTAGACCTTAAGTTTGATTTGATAAATCTTTGTAAATTATTTCGTAGGCATCTGTCACGGTGAAATACGTAGACGCTCAATAATTTCATCAACAATTGTTTCGCCCGGGTTCTTTAGGGCAAATGCTTTTAGTCTTTTTTATTGAATTCAGTGTGAACAATTGAAAAGAAATGATCATAGAATTGATTTATATTAATATCGTCATGGCTCATAACACTTAACTTGTTCTGTAGGGAAATATTGTACCTATTTAATTTACTAGAAGTTATAGGTCTAAAGGACATGGCTAAATTGAAGTATGGACGACTGCCCCCACAATGAAAACGCATGTATAAACATGGTACCTAGCAATATATAATGCTAAATAGCTGAAATTAGTATTTTGTAATTTAAAAAGGTTCAGGAACTTTTAATATTTGCACAATCCTAAAAACAAAATCGCGCAACTCCTACGACAAAGGTACAAAAACTTCAAACAATGACATTGCTTTAAACTTTTATCTAGGCGTTTTAATGTGGCTGCGACGATTTTTATTGATAATTGTGTTTTTGACTGGCGATTTTGCACTAAGGTACTTGAAGTAGGTAGGCGAGCAAACAATAAGTCCAATAAACAAGCAAGGGGTCAATGAAAATTCAAAATAAAAAGCACAACGTACAAATAAACAACAGAGCGTTCAAACGATGTCTGACGTTTTTTTTTTCATAGAGTAGAGATGAAATCTGATTTAAAATGTAACGAAATCGATAAAATAATCGAATGGACTGAAAGAAAAAAGAAATTGTTTTCGTCGACCTTGACGGACAGAAAATATATATTAAGATTGTGCGCCTGAAGTGTTAGTAATATGCATAACCAGATACAATTAATCAATTAAGTAGTTTCAGAAAATGAATCGTTTTGATAACTGTTCTTAAATATCGATTGAAGTTCAACTTATTCGATTTGGCATTTTGGTAATGCAATATGTCTCTTCCCTAGCTGTCAGTATTCCTTGACCTTGTCAAGTCAAACCAAAACAAAGCATAAATACAATTAAGAAACTTTTTTATGTTTATTATTTCAAGAAAGTTATAAGAAATTATTAAACACTAAATAATTCATGAATTAATATTTAAATATTACTGGTTAGTGTGAGGTTCCTATTTGTGCTAGTCATGTTGGGGGCAGTCGTTTAGCCATCTCTTTTAATATCAACTTTTTGCAATGGTGTATTACACCTGAAAGTTACAGTTTGTCCGCTATGGTCAGACGGCAGACTATTTACTACGGCTCTATCTAAGTATTCACAATCGCAGAAAACATTATCTATACAAGTAGCAGAAGAAGGCGTGACTCGAGTGGGTTCTATAAAAACGTTAGTCAAGTCAAAAGACTTAAAAAGATTTAATAACCGACTGCTATTTGAATTATCTTCTAAAATATTGATGTTGAAGTCACCACAAATAATTGTAGATTTATTACTGGTTGTAAGTTTTGCCAGGACATCTTCCATTATTGATTCAAATATGGAAAAGTTTTGATAGTTTGGGGGTCTGTACACACACACAATTACATGCTTATCTAGCTCAACACAAGACAGTTCGACGCAATGTTCAACCGAAAGACCTACTATGTCAGCACGTTGCTTATATTTAACACAATTTTTCAGTAATATTAGGGAACCTCCACGCAGCATAGATTTACGGTTAAAGCAGCTACCCACCATATAATTCTCATAATTAATAAGCATTTGGTAATCTTTTAACCAATGTTCAGTAAAGCAAACAATGTCAAACATACTTTTCTCTAAATACAATTCAATTTCTAATAATTTGGAAGAAATGCCTTGGATATTTTGGTGGAATAATTTTAAAGAGTTCTGCTGAGGCCCTTTTTTACGACCTAATGGAGTGCAAGAAGATACCTTGCTGTTGGTAGGATTAACAATATTGTTAATGGTACCTTCTGTTGTCTCACTTCCTAGTTTAAATTAATATTAAGATCTGGAGAGAGCCCCGAGACTCCCGAGAAAGATTTTCTTATACGACATTTTTGTAAACTTGTCAACTTTGTAGATATGTGAAATTGTCTCTACCCTTTTTTCATGGGAAGGTTGCAGTAGACGAATCTTGATGGCTTTTAATGAGGTTGTTTATTCAATAAAAACTTTTTTACAAAAAATAAAACCGACTTCAGAGAAAACAAAAAAGTGAAAAATAACTTCAGAAAAAACGCTTCAGAAGTCGGTGAACTTCGTTTGATTGATTTAGTTTTTTTGTCACCGACTTCTGAAGCGTTTTTTCTGAAGTTATTTTTCACTTTTTTGTTTTCTCTGAAGTCGGTTTTTATTTTTTGTAAAAAAGTTTTTATTTTTCACTTTTTAGTGGTTCACATGTGCTTACCCCTTTACAGCGTACTGGCGTGATTTTAGGTTATGAACTGGTGTAAACAATAGACAGATATGAGATTTCGGCAATCCCAGTACATTTGCTATCATTTATTGAGGAGTTCCGTTGCATATCTCCGAAGTTCTTCATCAGATCTTCATCAAATTGAATTGGATCATTTCAAGAAAGTACAATTCCTAAAACTACCCAAACCGCTTCTAGTGCGCCTATAAAATGTGAAGAATTCTCTCTATTTCCCCAGAATCCCATCATCAGCTACTGATTTGATGATTATGAGACCACACAGGAAGCACCAGCTTTCAAATAAAAAAAGAACGATCAAAATCGGTTCACCCAGTAGAAAGTACTGAGGTAACAAATATTTTCGAAATCGGGTGAATTTTACACATGTGCGTACCCCCTCAGAGCATACAGGCGTGATGTTACGTCATAATATAGTATAAACAATGAACCTACAAGCGATGGCAGCAATCACTGCAGATTTGCTGTGTATTTTTGAAGAGTTCCGTTGTATATCTCCGAAGATCAGCATCAGGTCTTCAGCAAACTAAAATGGGACCAAACGGGAAGCACCAGCTTTCAAACAAAAAAAGAACCATCAAAATCGGTTCACCCAGTCGAGAGTACTGAGGTAACAAACACAAAAAAAAAAAAAAAAAAAAAAAAAAAAAATACAGACGAATTGAGAACCTCCTCTTTTTGGAAGTCGGTTGAAAAGAGATATATTATAATTATTTTACACTATGTACAATTTGAAAACGTCAGAGGAACGGCTTCACTTCACTAGGCTCGTTTCACTTTTAATACAGGGTGGCAGGAAAATACTTCGACGGAACTTTAAAAAAAAATACTGTTCCATACATTTTGAGCGTATAGTACTTTTGTAGGAAAAGCTGTTTGCCGTTTGTGCGTCGATATTCCTTCTAAGTTCCACCCTGTATGCTAAACAAAATAGACGATAGTTACAAATAAAAACCTGTTTTCTTTTAGTTTTAGAAGCCCTTTTCGGATTTGTCGCATAGGTACATATTTAATTTTATTATTTTATAAACATACAAATTTCTTGACATTTTTTCAATATTCGCACTCGACTTGATTTCGTAAACATGTGTTTATTTTCATACACTTATATCTCAGAACATGAATAATTGTTATTTGAAATATTATTACTTAAATATCTTTAAGTAATAATATTTCAAATAACAATTATTCATCTTTGACTGGAAGAGAATGTCTATGGCATTGACTCCGCCTCTATACTTGAAACGTTAAATAAATAAAATATTTTTTGATGTCCAACTGGGCCTAGATTAGCGCAGAGGTGACTAATACATAAAACACTGCTAAAAAGCTAACATCAATTAAGCACGCCAGCAAGATCAGCAGTATAATTTCAAGAAGCAACGGTAAAATTCCGTGTAAAAATAGGATTATTTTCTCAAAGCTCTCTGATTTTCCTCGAGACACTGTCCACCGGACGTTTGACTAGGTAACAGATCGGATTACCACAAATAATAAACGAGAATTCACGAGAATATCTAGCTACAACATACGACCACCTCGTTTACATATAACTACCAAATCAAGTTTATTACGTTAATGTTTGAATGCTATTCATGTTACCTCATTTACAAAATTAATATAATAATATGTTTAGTGATCATTTATCGGTAAGCGTATATCTTGTATTTTGGTTGAAATATGAGACGCGCACATAATTGGAACCAGCTTTAAAAAATATATATATTTACTAACTGACTACGATTAAGCAATGGTCATAAAATAAGTTACAAGAATGCGTCTTGCGGTGGTCGTCAATGCGAAAAGCACATAAAGCTAATTGTGGCAACAGCTTAAGCAAACGCCCGAGGTGTGGGACATTGTCCGCGGTCGTAATCACCGCGTACCGTTGACGGCCCTTCCTTACTTTCATTAAAGATACATTACTCCTTTTATTCTTGTTTAGATTGCAAATTCTCTCCCAGTCCTTTGTCTCATTTAGCATTTATTTACGGCGTATTCAATTTAAATACCGCTCCTTTCGCGTTTTATCGCTGTAGAAATTGCCTGAGTTGGACCTCACTGTTTTATTTATTTGTCAGTTTTGTTCTTGTTGTTGGTAGGCTCCGATTCTGTTTAACTTCGAAGGTTGTCTTTACATTAGCTACATTATTTATTATTGTAAGTAATACTAAATCGTCTTTAAATCTCCTGTTCCATAATTCATTTGACATTACAATGAGCCGATCGAAATGATTAACATCGTAGCTATTGTAAGTGTGTATCGAGAGAAATTGAAAATAAATCTTTCGAAAGTAAAGAAACTTTGCTGATATGAAAACTAAAAATAAAGAATATTACAAGGTTTTGGGGTGGTGAAAATCTGAACTAATTTACATCACAAGGTCGTCGACATTTCCACGAGGGCCGATCATTAGGGTTTTATAAATACAGCCTTATGTCGGGGCGTAAGTTTGCAGAGGCGTAATTAAAACTTAAAACTTGTATTATGGGGAAAGCGCGGCGGGAATGTGAACTGTGCCAAGTGTCGGATTTGGTACGTGCCGCGAGTCCGCAATGCAAGCGAGGCAGCGAGGCAGCGAGTGCAAGGCGAGGCTTCCTCCGCAAGCCACGCTTTACTCACTTCCCGGCTTCCGTTCATCTTACCGAGAAGAATTTCCCGAAATGTGGGTGAAGGTTTAACGGGTACATATTCTTCATTTCAACATTTGATTTTTCACAAAATATTTTAAAGTTGGAAAAGGATGTTTGGCAATATTTCGTTATTCATTTTCACATTACATCTTCTCTCGAGTATAATATAGAATGGTAGTAGGGAATCCGTTCCTCTGAACTCGTCTTTAGTACCGAGATCACATGATATATACTGTATATTGGTGAATTGAATCTCACTTTCAGGTGAAAGCCATGTAATATCTAGTGACAAAGGATATCGCTTACAAGTACGTACCTAACCTACATTATCAAGAGTGCTAGATAGGCAAACACAGATTTAGATCTTAATCTCGGCGGTCGATATATGCCTACAAATATACGCACTCCTTATACTCGGTACATTAACTACACAGGCAAAAATCGATCTTGGGTGTTATATCATAGGTTTCCTTATTGCTCTTTTTTTCTTAATTTAGTTGGCACAATTTCTAGATTTCGTTTTCATAGTCGGCCTTTTGAAACAAGGACAAGTAAAAAGAAATCCTCAAACGAAACATATTTAATTTCCTAAAAAATAAGGAAATTGAATAAAAAGCAATGTAGGTTATCGTTGTAAAAGCTCTAATATTTTTCCACAAAGTAAATAGTGAAATTTTGTGGAAATTAGCTAAGCAATATATTTTCTTTTGTGTCAATTATACTATATATTTTAGCTACAGGTTAATAATCGTCGGTGTCAAAAGGTTAAACTGTCTTTCTAATCACTTTGAAATGTCCCTTTGAAACTAAACTTAAAATGAAACTGGTATTACCAAGAGTTTCTAATAAGAACTAGTACCTACTAATTTACCCTACCTACTTATTTTCCGATTTTCAGCTTGAACATTATTTACTGCCATTTTTTAAGCTCCACATTGAATGTTAGAGGTTCATTTGCGGCAAGAGGACTGCAGGGCTAATTAGGAGGCGCACGTGGCGTGTCCGGGACGTCGGCGGGCCCACGACGACGCACGATGTCTGTTGAGTATGCGGGCAGAATAGGCGCCGTGGAACAAGCGATAGATTGCACAAGAACAATAATAAACACAAGTAAATAAGAGTTTTTATAATATGCGAAATTTTCAGTACAAGCGTCAAACCATGGTATCAACAATAAGTGAAGTACAGAAGAACATGTCAATATAAAAATATATAAATATAAAACAGCCAGCAAGGCACTATGCATTTGATACAAACCTCAATACGCCCTCTCAAATGCAAAGGTTACTGCTTTTCATAAGTTAATCAACACAACATAACAAATAAAATAAATATGCATAAGTACCTACTCTTAAGCACATAAATGATACAAGAAAAAACTAAACGAAAGTTAACTCGTCAGCAAAGAAATAAAATTATGGATTGGCAAGGTTTACAAGACCTAAACCGTCCATACATCTGTTATGTTTTATGCTAGGCAGTGCTTTTGTCAATACATCTGCCAGCATAGATTCCGTAGGTACATGTCCCAACATTATATTTTTGTTGTCTTTTAAAACGCCCCTAATAAAATGATACTTAATATCAATGTGTTTGCTTCTGCCATGAAAGACGGGGTCCTGCGCAAGGAACATCGCTGATCTACTATCGGTATTAATAAAGATAGTGGCATACCCTGGTAAGTTCATTTCTGTTAGCAGGCTTTGAAGATATAAACCTTCTTTCAATGCTTCCGCAAGACTGACATACTCCGCCTCACAACTAGAAGTTGCTACTGTCTTCTGTTTTCTAGAAGACCAAGAAATACTAGCGCCTCCTAGAATAAATGAATACCCAGAATAAGATTTCCGATCTATTGGACAACTACCCCAATTCGCATCACAGTATGCTTGAACAGGCTTACCAGTTTTCTTATAAAACAGACCATAACTCGCCGTGCCCTTGAGATAGCGTAAAACCCTTTTTGCTGCCTTCCAATGACTTGAATTAGGATTACTTACAAACTGAGCAAGTTTAACAACAGTATTGGTAATATCAGGCCTTGTTGCTACTGACAAATACATAAGCGACCCAATTAGTTCGCGGTATGGCAATTTTTCGTCGACTTTCTCTTTTCTGGTTTCGTTCGAGAAAATATCGGACAATTCACTAGGAGTTTTGCAAGAATTGCAGTCATATAAATTAAACTTTTCCAAAATAGTCTTGACATAGCCTTCCTGTGACAACGTAATGCCATTTTCATTTTTTTGTATGTCAATTCCCAAAAAGTATTTAACCTTTCCGTAGTCTTTGAGATCAAACTCCTTTTTCAATTCATTTTTAAATCGGCATATCCGGCCTTCACAGTCTGATATAATTAGTATATCATCGACGAAGACAAGGACAAATAAATATTTACCATCTTGACGTCTCATATAAAGACATGGTTCATTAAGAGACTGTTCTAACCCCATGGCTTTAAGTTTCTTGTCAAGTCGTATATTCCACTGTCGCCCAGCCTGTTTTAATCCATATAAAGATTTCTTTAATAGACATGTATCACCTCCAGTTTCCAAGCACTCGAGCATTTCCTTTGCGTTTTCCACTACCACAGAATCTTCGTCATTATCATGTGCAAGTTTTAACAAACATTCCTTTAGTAAGCGAGGAATACGCATGTAAATTTGTTCGTCGAGGTTTCCATTCAAGTATGCAGTATTAATGTCTACTTGATGAATCTCCAAGTCCATCTCTACAGCAATTGCCATCATTAATCGTATTGTTTCTAATCTGGCAACGGGCGAAAATGTTTTTTCATAATCTACTCCAAAGCGCTGACTAAATCCTTGTGCTACTAACCTGGCCTTTTTCTTAACGGTTTTATCGACGTTTATTTTAGTAGTCAATACATATCTACAGCCAACGACATTTGTATGTGATGGTGTTTTAACAATAGTCCAAGCGCCCTTCTGCACTAGGCTTCTTATTTCGGACAAAATTGCGTCTTCCCATTCCGAGCATTCCGAACTACGTAAAGCGTCATCCAAAGATATTTCTGAAGCTACGCCTGCATATTCGTTGCATTCTCTATACTCTTCATATTCGTTGCATTCTCTATACTCTTCTGCTTCAGGCTCTCTATTTCTTTTTTCCACTTCGACGTAGTTATAGACCTTCTTTGGTCGTCCTGGGCAACCTGTGCGGACCATTTTTGGTCTACCGGATCCTCTCTTTAATACCACCTCACGTCCTTGATCAGGATTTAGTTCAAAATCGTGTCTATTTTCTACATTTTCTGGTCCTTCATTTGGACTTAGTTCAAGTTCTTGTCTGTTTGTTTCTTTAGTGAAGACAATCTCCATTGATGTCTGACTTTGACTATGACTTTTATCAACACTAGTTTGTATATCACTTCTAGAAGAAATCATTTCCATGAAGTCTTTTGCTTCATCAAGTGATCTTGTCGCTGAATCTGTTGATAACATCTCAACAAATTTTATGTCTCTGGAGACAACAAATTTTCTTTGCTCAGGGATCCATACCCTAAAGCCTTTGTTTGTTTTTGGATATCCTACAAATACTCCTGCGATTCCACGAGCGTCGAATTTACCTAGGTTCGGATTTTTATCCAGAACATATACTCTTTCTCCAAATCTACGCAGATAGGAAATATTCACTCGTTTTTGACACCATTTTTCATATGGAATATCACCGTTTAGGACAGAAGTTGGACAGCGATTCCTAACATAGCACGCCGTATCAATAGCTTCAGCCCAAAAACTTATGCACAAGTCACTATCTAGAAGCATACATCTGGCCATCTCAACCAGAGTACGATTCTTTTTCTCTGCGACCCCATTTTGTTGAGGAGTACGAGGTACGGTCAGTCGTCTTTGTATTCCCTCCTTACGTAAAAATTCGTCGAATTCTACATTTACATACTCCCCACCATTATCTGATTGAAAGTATTTTATTTTTGATCCGGTATATTTTTCGACATAATTTTTATACAGTTTAAATGCTTCTAAAGCTTTATCTTTAGTCTTTAGAAAATAAACTTCACACCAACGAGTACTGTCGTCAATAAAAGTGATAAAATATTTAGCACCCGTTTTTGACTCGCATCTCATCGGACCCACTATGTCGGAATATACTATATGCAATCTTTCATTACACGGACCGTTTGACTCAGTAAATGGTAACATGGTCATTTTGCCTCTAGCACAAATATTGCAACTACGCAAAATGTTTAAATTGATCTCACTTGAGTTCACGCCATGACCTATTTTTCCTAACAATTTAATTACATCTTTGGCATTGAGATGCCCCAAGCGTTCATGCCACAGTTTCAGATCCGTCTTACAATCTGTTACTGCATTGACAGAATCGCATTCTGGAAGACAATATAAATTACCTTTACGGTGTGCAGTTAGCCTAACTTTACCGTTTTTATCGACAATTTCGGACACATTACGTGTGAATTTCACATCGTAGCCATTATCTGTAAGTCTTGCCACCGAAATTAAATTAGTCCTTAAGTCTGGTACGTAAAGAGTATCTTTAAACTCAACAAGTTGTGCCGAGTTACCTTTTAATACCGATAGTGTAACTAATCCCTTACCTTGAACCTCGGCACTCAAGTTAGTAGCCAACTTTAATTTACCGTTATATTCCTCAAGTGTACCACGGAATAAATTGACATCGTTGCATAAGTGGGATGTGCACCCGGAATCAAGCACCCATTGTTGTTTTAAATTGTCAACAATGCTACATTCCTCTATACCTGAAACATTTAAAGTCATTAATCCTTCATCTACATTATTACAGTGTTGTTTCGACTTCGGATAATCTTCCCGACAATCGGAGGCTTTATGACCAACACGGTTACAACGATAACAGGTCAATACTCTCCTTTCGTTAGCGTAATTGTCCTCCTTATACGATAAACGATTAGATTGTGACTGTCCTGGTGATCCTTTAGACTTGACATCAGCACGCCATTTATTCAAAGTTTTCTTTCTGTCCCGTACATACAGTACATCATTCTCAGTATTATTCGCATTCTTCGATGCATATTCTTCCAAGATTTTCACTTTAAGAATCTCTGGCTTTGGTAAATCGTCACGGCTTTCAATAGCACATCGAAAATTTGAAAAACTCGCTGGTAAAGTATACAATAACATTATCGACAAAAGATCTTCGTGAATCTTTACATCCATAGCCTCTAGTTTGTCTACCGCATCAAAGAACGCACCAATATCTTCACGAATATCTCCAGAATCACCCATCTTGTGTAACAGTAGACGTTTTAGTAACATGGCCTTCCTAGCAGGCCCACGAGAAGCATAAATTGACTCTAGTCGCAACCATATTTCTCTCGAAGTCTTACAATTCCGTACATGACGAAGTTCCGTTGAGCTAATGCAAAGTATTAAATCAGCCTTTGCTTTAGCATCTTCTGCTTCCCATTTGCTTAAATCAGCCTCTTCTATCGGCTTAGATTTATTCCCATTAGTGTACATCCAGAGACCATTTTTAATAAGAATAGCTTCCGCTTGTAATTTCCAACTCTCGTAATTTTCTTTAGATAAGGGATCAATTCGTACAGTGCTCATTTTAGCTAAGTTATAATAGATAACTCACAAGAAATTCCCCGACGTCAATCCAGGTTCATTTCACTATTTTGTTTAATCTATTCTGGGCCCATAACCATTGTTGAGTATGCGGGCAGAATAGGCGCCGTGGAACAAGCGATAGATTGCACAAGAACAATAATAAACACAAGTAAATAAGAGTTTTTATAATATGCGAAATTTTCAGTACAAGCGTCAAACCATGGTATCAACAATAAGTGAAGTACAGAAGAACATGTCAATATAAAAATATATAAATATAAAACAGCCAGCAAGGCACTATGCATTTGATACAAACCTCAATAATGTCGAGACGCCTCTGAGAGCTATTTTCCCTCTCTTATTGCCCTTTTCAGCCCATAGTCGGCACCTACAATGTTCTAGTACTCCGTTTTGAACTTTGAACCGGCTCGCCTTTTGTGCAGCCAGTAATGGGACGCACAAACAGCTTACAGTATGTAGATAGGCAGTGTATGCTAGTTTGTTTTGTTGTTTAGTCAAATATGTGTTCGGGAACAATATTTATTTGGGACTTGTAAAGTTCTTTTGTCGCGCAAGCAGATGATAAATTCAGTTGTGCACATTTTTATATTTTGTCTTCATAGCACACCTTTGAACATATTTTTTAATCTTATAATTATTTATAAGATTAAATAAATATAAGAATGTAAAGTGTTGATAGTCTAAAGTCGGAAACTTAAATAATGCGCTAAACTACTTGAGAGCCCTACATTTTGAAGTTATAATGAGGGTGATTTCAAACCTTTTTTTGGTTAAATGATAATTTCAAACTGTCTGGCGATTGTGTCTACTTCGCTACCAGATGAAGGTTTATTATAGATAGTAAGTGTTTATCGTCATGGCCTTGGTGATTTTAATAATTATACCCATAACCAATCAAAAGTTCTTCACAAAATGAAATACAATGTCACATTAACTTCAGAAATACCGAAATAGGAATCCAATCGTCTTTATTCAACGTAAAATTAATTTCCGTGACTAAAGTTGTTGAAAGTTCGCGCAGTGTACAGACAACTTATTCTTAGTTGAACAATATGCTTGTAGACAGGCGTGGGAGACTCAAATCCTGACCTTAATGTTTCATTTACCAAAAACCTTGTTCTTTATGGATAATACTGAAATACAGCTACGAACTTTCAAGTCAAACTCGAAATTATTCAACAAAGTGCTCATGTAAATGAAATATTAAATTCATTTCTTACATAAAGGTGAAAATTTGAAATCCGCCGCGTTTTGAATTAGAACGTATTATGTTAACTTTATGCTAAAGTATCTAATTGTATTATGGGTTCAAAAGTTGTGACATTTTAATTAAAATTACAACTCGTTTTGTGTCCGTCCATCGTACGTGTCCCCGTGTACGTGACATACATTGTAACTTGTGTGACCTACTGCAAGCAAATAATGTTATTTGTTAATATCACAAATAACTTGGAGAATTATTATTTTAACTTAAATCTTGTTATAGTCTGCATAGTACATTCTAGGGGATGTTACTAATTAACATGTGTCATTGAATGTTTGGAGTTGATGGCCACCGCCATCCTTCAGTAATTGCGAGGCACCACAAGAAGAAGAAATATTTAATGAATTGTGAATTATAATTAGTATTTATTCAGTGAAAAATTAGGCCATATCCAGGTAAAATATGAACGGCGCCGAGGCAGGTATTCAATAGTTTAGTTAAGTCCTCGAGGGATGATATTAGTTGACAGTTCACTAAAGTCACCGCAGTCGTGGTCTGTAATATCAATCAATTGCCGTCAGTGGCGACGTAACAGATCTACCGTCTCCGTCCCTCGAGAGGCCAGTTTGGCTCATCCAGAAAAGGAAAGTCACGAATTCATGACGGGACCATTCTAACTCCCAACAAAATAAGTATATTTTGCTGATTCGAGACGAAATTTGCAAGTCTGCCAAGAATATTCGTACCAAATCGTTTTCCTATAATTGGAGTACATGTGAATTTGTATTCAGTGGCGCATCCACGGCGGATGGAATTTCGCCATTTCGTGGGAACCTCGTCCTCCATCATGCGTGCTTATTGAAGTAATTTGTGTAGCCCTGCGTGTATCAGACTGTGTTACTTGAATTTTATTGTGGGTATACGAATATTTGCTGTATGGACTGAGATATGAAATTGGCCAACCGCTCTCCTAAATGTTCAGCGCCTGTAAAATTATTGATAAGACGAAGCGTAGTTGGCAGAAGACGAGCAAAGTGGAGAAGATTCAGTTAATAGGGTTCCTTGAGATTAGGTTACGAGGACGCTTGGTAAAAGTTTTAATGATCGTAGTTATGATCTTAAACGCGTTAACTAGAGCTGCTATTAGTGCCAAATCGTGACAAAAATATCATGTTTAACGTGCTAGGTTAAAGAACAAATGAAGTAAAACTGCATTATTAAAAAAAAACCGGGCTAATTTGGATTAAAATCTCCTCTAACAATCACAAACGCTACTCAATAAGGTAATTAACAACTCATTTCACGGAAGACGTATTTGTTACGAGAAAATTGTTCAGTTGGCAAAAGGACAATAGAGAAAAGATAACGCTACGCTAAAAGCTGTAAAAGAATATAAATAAATATGAATAACATTTTTTTACTAATTCCAAGACAGTGGAAACGATACCTGGGTAAAATACAGTGAAATTGGCGACTAACTAAACTCGACGAACGCTACGAAAAACGTAGACCTTCTGCTACGCTCGTAGCAGTTCCAGATTGGTCACGTACTAATGAAATAAAATTTTAAGCAATTAATAATAGAAATAAAACTTTATTACCTACCCCAATACAGTGAAAATGGCGACTAACCAAAGTCAACGATCGCTACGAAAAGCGTAGACCGTAGACCTTCTGCTACGCACGTAGCAGTCCCTGATTGTAGGCTGCATATTGTACGTGTGCGCTTTTGAATGAGCTGAATTAAATTACATGTGTACTTACATGTATGTACGTACATATGTGACGCGTGCTACGCATCCGCTTGGCGGTCCATTGTTCCCGCTTTGCCTCAACACTTCTGTTATTTAGACGTACGACGGAAATGAAAAAGATATTGTAGACAAGTGAACTGTACTAAACGTATTTATTTTGCGTTTCGTGTCTGTTGGGAAAATGATTACTTTTTAAGGGAAACATGAGAAGATACTCGTAACGTCACGCCAATATTTCCTAAAAGGGTAGGCAGTTGTTTGTCAGGAAGCTACATTTTGCTATAGGGGTAAGCCTAACTTTTGTTATTAAGCATATACAGATCCGATCAAGAACTTCACACACATGAAAAATTCAAACACTTGGTAGGAACCAGACATCGAATCCACCACAACTAAGAATATATCTCATTATAGCAGCGCAGGCAGATAACAAGAATAAATCAATAGAATCAAAATGTCAAAAATTTAATTAAGGTCAAGGTGAAATTAATATTTTCTGGCGTTTCTATGCAATTTGCCGGTCTGCAACAAGTTTTATTTTGAACAAAATATTGATTACGGCCGTAAAACTTCTTTTACTAAACTAAAAATACTCACAGTACCGTCACTGTATATCTTTGAAATGGCCCTTTTTATCAAAAAACACACACATTTGTTTAAAATAGTGACGAGAACACGCAACAGAACAAGAATATTTACAAAACTAAGTACGCAATATAAAACTGCTCTGTATGGGAAAAGTACATTTGTCATGGCGCCTAAAATCTATGATAAAATTCAGAAGGACATTAAAGACTGCAATAACATTGTTAAATTCAAAAATAAATTATTTAAATTTCTTAATGAACACGCATTTTACTCAGTAAGGGAATTTTTGGACTTAAAATGAGTACACTACGATTTTATTATTTTATTAGTTTTTACTGTTTTTTAAAGTGTTAATGTCTGGTTGAGCGCATTGTTAATAGAATAAATAATTGTTTATTGTTTATTTTTTATTGTTCGATTTGATTTAATTTTAATTCTCTCCAAATTGAATCTGTTTTTATGTTAAGTGAAAATGATAAATTATTTTGTTAATCTTGATTATTGTTGTATTAATTAATTGCTAGTACCTATTGACATTTTTATTTTGTATTTTTCGTTCCTTTTCCTTTATTTAATTTGACATTTTATCTAATTTTGACTTTATCTATAATTATTTGTGATTGTACTTTTGAATTGTTTAATGTAATGTTTTTTTTTGGTGACGATTTTTTTTTTATATGTTCCTGATCCTTTAATATTTTGTATGCCTTTTGGTGGGGCACAGCTCGGATCTTATTCATTATAGCATCTTCTATATGTATGTACCCTGTGTTCACAAAATAAATGAATTTGAATTTTGAAAAAAAGCATTTACACAATTGTAGATAGATAAATGATTTATTTAGTGCACACAAAAAACATAACACAACACACAGAAGTGCAATGAAATGATACAGTTCACTTATAAAAAACAACGTGCCAATATAATACAAAAAGAAAACACATTTACGAATTAAGTATAGTAACACTATGGCAGGTCATAGTCAGGTTGTAATCATTAAAATCATTAATATAACCCCTTTAAATTCATTTAATCCTAACGAATGACTTAGTCATGAAATAGTCATTGAATTTGATTCGATTATAACTCAGTGTAGCCATATTTGTAACGGTCGCTATCATATTTTAAACATACAACCTGCAAATTGCAAAACACGTAAGAAAATTTCAATTTTTCGGGCAACACTGACGCTTCCACCTTAACACAAGATGTCTTACCACCACTTAATGAATTCTTATCGACCTTTAATCCCAGTGTCATCACCCTTCTTCCTTCAGGAGCCCACAGGGGAACAACTAGGGGGACTTTAGTAATGATCATTAGGGACTGGTATACGGAGTAGTTATGAGTCAGCGTGATTTTTCATGTCCCTTGTATTTTTACTAACACATTTCATAAATATCTATTATCACGAGGACGAAGTCTATGTACAACATTTATTTATTTAATTACAACGGTTATAAAACTAATTAGAGTAACTAAAACTAGAACTAAAAGAGTTATAACATAAAATTAAAATATACAAAATAACAAAGTAAAGGTTCACACTTTTACAAACTCCTCTCGCAGTACAATAAAATCTTTGTCCATAACATCACAACGTTTAACATCTAACCGTCTGTCAAACAGTTGAATCTTTTGTTTTTTTTATACTTCTCGGTAAGACTGGAGAAGACCAGACCACAAGGAACCGGGAAGTTTTAAGAGTCTTTCCAATTTCTGACAAACCGATCCGACTGTGTCAGATCTAACAGAGACCACGCAACATGGTTTCCAAACACGTAGAGATTCCGATATGTAATGATTGGTCCACGACTAGGCAAGGGTCGCTTAACCTCGATCGAGCCACTATTAAATCTTAATAGGAAGATGAATTTCTGTTAATCTCAATTCTTATAAATTATGCTGCCTAAAACATCCATGATCTACCTAAGTAGCTACATAATTCTTCCTTATTCAATCCGGTCGTTCTGTGTGTCCTCAGTATTTGTTTGCACGTAAGCACCGGGAGCGTGACGCGGCCGGCACGGGGGACCGAAGCTATCAGTGACACGCTTCGCTAACCACGTGTCGTCGCCCGCATCCGCACATGCCATATTTAATTCCCCTCCGAACTACATTTGGACGTTTTGATAATTTGGGCATTTAGGTGTAGATTTGTTGAGTCACTGAAAACCTTTGTGTGTTAACAATCACTGAATGTGTGTGTGCCTATACCCAATATGAACCACACACTGTTATAGGGATAGGCCTCCCCTTTCTTCTGCCACTCTTTTCTGTTCTGTTCGTTCTTGAGCAGTTGCTTTATTTGAATTTCTAAACTTTTAAGAGTAGAAATAGATTTTAGAAAAACATACATCACAGTTCCACAGCATAGTTCGCACACGACCAAAATAATACGTTTGGTGAGGATATTCCAACGAGCACCGAAATAAGTTTGCAAACGAAGAATTCTGGCTCAACCACATCGCTGGCTTTTGAATGCTCGTACACGAATGTTATCGGCGAGGACACATGTATACCTAGAATGTTTGATATCCCTGTGTAAAGTTTCTAAAGAGAACAGAGTTGTGAATTTTTCTGCCTCCATAACTCAATCCATCAATCAATCAACCATATCTGAAAGGACAGTTTTTCATAGAAGATATCAGTACCAACGGCCATTGTTTCATGTAGGTAACTGAGTTCCGCCACTATAGAAACAATGGAATGTAGCGAATCTCTTGTAAAAACGGCAAACTAAGCAAAAACTTCCAACAACAAAAATATCGCGTTTCCCGCGATATAAAAATGTTTCATCCTGAATATACAGCAAAAAAATCTTTGCAAGGAAAATATTTTTTCATTTTCAGTTTTGTATTTAGGCCTTTGCTATTAATAGTTAAAAACTTTAAAACCTTTACAGCAGTTTAAAAAAAGTCTTTGTTTAAAATTGCATTTCGATAGGATAAAAGTGTTGACACTCGCGAAATAAAATGATGAATGAATTTTACGATATTTTAAGTGCTATTTTTCACGTGTGTGCAATGATATTACTGCGGATGAGGCCAAAATATCCCACGTCCTTCACGCTGTTAATTTTAACTGACTTTTCCGGAATGACAGCATAAAAACAACGAATAAGCAAATCAGTTTTCGGTGCATTAAATAAACTGACAGTAATATGAGTGCTCTTATTAATTACGCCAATCAACGCCATTAATGAGGCAATAACACTCACCTCCGTCCTCATTATCTTCAGCGGATTAATTCGATGCTTTTCCGAGTTGACGAAAATTGCTTTGTACAAAATTCAGACCGCAGCCAACGACGACGCGGGCTGACAGGAGCCCAAAGCTCATTTCACGGCGGCCGCACTCATATTTTACACTATCCAAAAGAGGCATTCTAAATAGCGAGAAAAATCTTGTTTGCTTTCGTGTATAAACATTCTTAGTAGCTCCGTTCTAGAGTACAATTTTGCTCGGAAAGGGTCACATAGGTGAATATACGGAGCTTTTAGTAGTATCAAACGGCGAACTAGTTGGGTTATAATGTATGCTCGCTGGTAACATGTAAGAATTCCTAGCAGAAGCTGCAAAGAATTACTTGGTACTGCCACCCGAGCTTGGAGGCATAAACTGGGTGTTACATAGATAATGCTGTGTTTGAATTAATGGAGACCACAGGGCGTAAGTGTTATACGAGATTGAATTAATTAAGTAATTTATTTAGTTACACAACGTAATCGCTCCTGATCCCGAGGGATTAGGCAGGTGTTCTGTCTCACATATCGCCGGTTACGATATTTAATCTCCATCGTGATAAGGGGAAACTCAATTGCTAATTTACTATTCATGGGCACAATCTTAATCCAGTTAATAGAGGTCTTTTTCTCCAGAAAAAATGATTTATTTTTAACCTATCTTAATATATGTCACGTTGTTTGTCCGCGATGGACTCCTAAACTACTTTACCGATTTTAATCTTTGTACACCGTGTGCAGTTTGATCCAGCTTGAAAGATAGGATAGCTTACATCTCAATTTACGCAGACGAAGTTGCGCGGGTCAGCTAGTGAAACTATAAATAATTTTCCCGACCTGTCAAAGATCAAAAGAAATAATCTCAAGATAAAACCATCTTGAAAATGTTTTCTTTAAGAAGTTTGATGGGTAGTTTATACTACCTCTGTAATCGGATTAGAGCCAGGTATACAATATGTTCCACATAAAGTCATTCTGTCAAAGAACTCGGATGGAGGGCTTCGACATAACGACAGACTTAAAGTCTTGAAAATCTTGCATCATGGGCCACGCTGTATATATGAGTGCACTAAACCGTCTTATCTCCCCTTCTTGTTTAGATAGACGCCGGCTTCTTCCGTAGAATGCATCTTTAAGAAGTTCATAGATAAGATTTTATGTCGAAAATAATGTAGATCAGCCCAAATGGGGAGGGGGTGCTGTGTTGTATTACTTGTATTATATTGCAGAGACTATTAACTGCAAGTTCAAGAGTCGTTTCATTGCATATGTAGAAATGGGGATGACAATGTAACAATAACAAAGCTTAGCATTTGGGGCGCGAGGTGCGTTGCCAAAGCGGGCAGGATTGTCGAGGTCATGACACGGCGTAGTTGAATCCGCTGTCACCTTAGTGGTGCGGGTCCACTCCGCACTCACTGACCTACATCCGCTTTGGCACCGTTCACAATCGCCGCTTCAACTTAATTGTCCCGACACTTTGGCCTTCCTAACGACTGTGCCGCAATCGGCCGATTTAAGGGGCGTTCTGAACACTGCGCCTGCAGCCTGTCGGCCCGCTCGACCCGCGCGGCGACATCCATCTGACACCACGTCAAAGGCCGCTACGGAGATGACGTTATGCAAATCATACCTTTGTCGCAATTCAACGTTTGTTAGCAAAACTTGTTTCTTTCACACTAATAAAATAATACTGCAGTGGCATGTGTATCTACATAATGCACGGTGCTGTCGAATAAAGTAAAAATACGAGACATTGTGTGAGTGCCACGTTACGGGAATATACAATGAAAAGAGGGAGGATTACAATTTGCCTTTGTGATGGCGTCGTCGAATTACATTAATCTGGCGTACTTGTGCCGAGGCGGCGCCGCAACCAACTTGATTAAAAATTCTATTAGTTGAAAGGCACAGACATCTTCTTAATAGATAAAGTGCACGCCGCTAGTTGTGGTGACTTGCGGTTACGATCCTTGTTATGGGGCACCCGACATACTTGTGCTAACCTTAATTAGATTTTTCTATGCCATTATCTAGCTAGCTAGTTAGTAGTGCTCGCCTTACCTACTATAAGCAGTGGGAATGAGAAGAACGTGGCATGTTTGTAATGTGGAATGAGTTTAATGAATACTGTCTGTATTCCAACTTTTTGTTGTCTGTAACTTTTCACGCCTATTGTTAGCTCTCCCTGGGTAAAGAAACTGGTCGTGCGTAGTATTTCGATTTCGTTTGGGTGTAAATTCCATTTGTGACCCAATTATTACTTTCGGGACTTAAGGGAAAGCTTATACCAACATTCATGTTAATTTGAATAAACTTAATTGACCAGAAAAGTACAAATTTTGTTACTGTGTTATTATTATTTTCAACGCTGCTGAGACGTAAGGGATAAAAAAAGATATTATATAATGAATATAATGAAATAAAATCTTTTATATGACAAGTTTCCAAATAATCCTACGGCTCATCTAATGAACAATAGTTTGCTTACTGCCACTCACCTGGAACGTAAGAGGCCAAGTAGAAACGCGGCTGACATAAACCCGTGAAAGCAGTTACTGCTTTCTTAGTACGCCTAAAACAACAAGCCTTTGTTGTGCAGCATAATGTATCTGAGACATAAACATTTATAACTGAATTAGGCGAAGCATCGTCACCTTACCGTGGTAATTGTAACAGCGAAATCCGTGTAAAAACAACACGGCTTGGGCTTGGGCGCCCCTCGGCCTTAATGAGCGCCCCGGGCGTCCGCTCGACACTTCTGGCGCCATATATCTGTATTTTTTGCCTCTCCCCTTTATGTAAAATACTCAATTGAAACATTGAATCGAATGCGCAGTAATGTTTTCTCATTACATTGTTTTTGCTAAAATTAATTTGAATGCTGAGTGCTTGATTCAGGGTTTTATTTTTATTTGGTTAAGTTTACGATGATTTGTTATAACTGTTACTATTTGCAACAATAAAACACATTTCTTTTAATATACACTTTAAGGCACAGTATCTTTTAAGCCAGAGGTACTTTAAAACCATACGTGCCATCAACATACCCTTAGGATTTCACCCGTCTCCAAATGTAACTGAGATTTAGACCGTAGCTATAAATGTGCCAATTTTCATACCAATCCTTTGAGGATTGCGGCCTCCAGTTTCGGAGATACATACAAAGTTGTATATACCTCATGTTATTAGCATGACTGTTTGAGATAAATATTATTTCTCACAAGTCGTAATATTTAGGTAAGGTTTAAAAGCACATTAAACTAGATACATTTCTGAAAATCTAACTTGGAATTGTAAGACGAAAATAAATCACAGTATTTTAGCAAAACACGTCAGTGCGGTTTCTCTAGAGTATTTTCTTTTAGATATCAATGTGGAGTACAGAGCCAAACGCGGCTACAGAGCGGCGACTCGGACAGCGCAGATTTACGGACACTGCCGTTATCTCGGACCACATCTCGGACCGGACGAACGCGCAACTCAAACACGCAAAAAGAATGCAACACATCCCTAACCATTGAAATCCCAAGCAGCGGAATGAGTGGAGAAGTGAGAACCGCACTAGTCTCCGCCGCAAACATCACCTACCTGAGCTCTGCGCCCGGCGCCAACATTACCTTCGAGTTTAAAACTTTAAACAATGATAGGGGACACTATACCAGACGCTTAGTAAAACGTTTACTAGAGAATTGTTCTTTTTAAGTACACAGACAACTCTCTCTGCAAGTCGCCGACATTCGTGTGAGCTCTTTGTAAATACGTAGACTTTATTTGAACTGCTGGTGTCTGATTTACTTTCGGGTTTCGTGTACTGGGACGTTAACCGGGAGTTATGGGACTGTTTTATTACCTATGTAAATTTCTGCTGCGTACGTATGTATAAATACCATCACTTTTAAATGCAAAATGATTTTTTTAATTCTTATGGACATACTCTTGTACCGAAGTTACTGGGGGAGGAGGACCATGACTCTTCCAACTCGATTCTCTAATATTTGCTCGGCATTCTTCTTTGTTAGTTCTTCTGAAGCTTTTAGCGTTATCTAGTATCGTAAATTATATCGAACATGCTTACAAGGCGACGGTTTCCTCAAAAAGCTTAGGTGCTTCTGAAACTTTATAGAATATTATTTTAAAACTTATCGTTCCAATTTTTTCTTTTTAATATCCGGCAACAAATTTTAAAGATAGAAGAGCGTTACTGGCACTTAAATATAGCCAAACAACGGGTAGTGAAGCTGCGAGCAAAAGCTATTTAGTTTAATGCCAGCACGCATGCATAATGCAGCGCTTAAAGCGCTAATTCTCTCATTTTCGAATACATGCTAGGATATTAATACACTGACCTGAATGTAGGGCCGGTATACACCGGTTACAACTGCGTCGAAATAAAAAAGGAAACATATTCTGTACCACAGCTGCTGCGGTCTGCAACAACATATTTAGTTTGCAAACAATTCCTTTTCTTATTTTAAATCGTTTTGGTTGTTGTGCTAATTTGCGGAGTCATGTTAAGTTGTTAACAATAACAACTTAATAAGAAAATTATTATTCGTGAAGAAATAAATTGTTTCTTGGTAAATTCAGGCTAATCACGGCAAGTAGATAGAATGAATTCTTTAGAAAATAACTTAGGATAGTCTTACGAACTGTGATTTGTTGTAAAAATTTTAAATGAATCACAATAATATATTCATACATGCGAAAGTTTGCGTGTGTAAGTATGTTTTTTACTCTTTCACCCAAAAAGTACAGAACGGATTTGGATGAAATTTAGCACACCGATAGTTTATAAACTGGATCAATACATTGGATACTTTTTATCCCGGTACTATGATCCCGTGGGACAATTATCGAACACTACGTACCACCACGTACGTAGTGGAAAGCCGCGGGAATAAACTAGTATTATTATAATCTAACACAGAAACCGCTCTTTGCCCCCGTTTTGCATATAAGAGTCTATCAACCGCCCACTGTAAAAGTACAAACGCACTGGTTTAGTAAATAAAAACACGTGCATCAGCTGAGTAAACGCTCAGCTCGTGAGAGAGTATTATATTTTCTAAATAAACACACCTTTATTACTGTTCCCCTAAGGGCTTGGTTAGAAATAGCACAGTCTATCCCTTTCAGCGTGGGAGCTGAGTAAGGTAGACTTGTAGGTATTCAGGTATATGGAAGCTGACTAGCTGTATCCATTTGGGTATATAAAACCCAACTTAATGTCACTGGACAACAAATGGACACATTTCAGAAACCTGGGTAGTGTCTGATGTTTTTCAGTGTTTGTTGTTGGTAACTATCTATGTATTAAAATGGCATCAAAATTGCCTAGCGCTATCGGACTAGTATGTAATAGTAGTTAAAGTAATATTAGATGAACACCATTTTATTTCTCAACAGTGGTGATTAGGTCAAAAAAGTTCAAACCCCTTTGGCCACGACTCGGTCCAAAGTTCTCCTCAATTGACTATCTCCGTGTCTAGTCATATGTACAGACCAACTCCACTTGAGGCATATCACCCGGTCCACGACGTCCTACACTGTCGTCCAGCGGCGGATTTTGGTGTTACGAACTTCCGAGTTAAAATGTTTAAGAATATTCTACCTATTTTAGATCTCTGCAACTAATAATAACTGAAGTAACAATAATTGTTGTACCTAGTATTCAAGTAAGTCAGCAACTTACACCCAACCCCAACAACACCGTCAATTACAGAAACAACATTTCAACAAAAACAACAGCACGAATTCAGTAGCAACACGAGTTAACCAGCGCCGGCACGTTTCAGCAAACAGTCGTCCGCTCGTTTACTTGTTGCGGTATTTAACCCTCCGATGCGATGGTATCAGCATAATGCGGTCGTCATTGCTGCCGTCGCGATACCTCACCTCGTTATTATGGATTTACATTTTAACCGCACTTACCCGTATTGCCTATTTGCTGTAAATTAATTTATTAACCATATTATGTCACTTTGTATGGATATTTTAAGGATCAAGTGTGGGACAGTTTGATATTTGTCAATTATTAGATCAAAATTTTATATTTTGTCATCATCACCGGCTCTACAAATATTTACGATAAACTTATTTTATAAAAACAACCCAGGGTTCTGATAAAATAAATTTAACGTTCAAGTCGCTATTGTAATAAGGAAATTGGTTTTTCTTCCAGGAAAATACGTTTATGAAATAAATCCCTTGTATACTCGATACTGTATAAGGAAAAGAACTCTTTGAAGGTTGAGGGTGTTAAGCTCAGCACACACTGTTCCCGATAAAACTTAATTATAAGAAGATCATGTGTTTATAGTGCAGTGGTATGGCATACGGTTCATTAGAGGAGCAAACAATGAGTTCATTAGTGCTGTAATTGGCGCTGTGTCCGGTGGTGTCAACATATCCATGCTTATCACGTGATTCGCTGATCAAATCATCACAATATGGTAATTAGCCTTCATTTGTTCGCGATAGAATTTATGAACGGCTACTAAAGGCTTAAAGGTGTAACCGCATCTTGCATTAGCTCAGGATTTCAATGGACGTATATGTAGCGCAGACGCTGCCCAAACGTCGCATCAACGCACTATTGTTTCGATAGAATCACGTCTACGCAATGCAGTGGTTACGGCGCTGGTGCGTAGTAGAAACTCATACGTCTCGTTAACGACTTCTGGTGACGCGACACTCGTTTTGTTCACGTCGCCTGTAACGAAAAAAAAATGCATAGAGCTTGTCATGAGTCACTCATGACATGCTTTAAGCATTTTAAATTTGTTTTCTCCACAGTCCGCCATCGCAAAATGCGTATCGCTTGATCGTGTAGCTCGTAGTAGAGGGTTCACGTAGGCTACGTACCTACGCCTCCTTTATAATCAACTAGCAGGACGAATAAGTAATTGAGGGTGGATCGGACTAAGCCTTTTGATAGAGGAAATAGCCGTCCGCACTTACTTAACTTTGATTCGATGACCATCGGCCCTGCGGAAATTGAGTGTGAAATTAGGATACGCATCTGTGTTTTGTATTCTATGTTTTCGACTTCGATACTTTTGTGAATAAACTTATCCATTATGCAGCACAGACATGATCTGTATGATCTCCATCTATGAATACTCAGGACTGTAGATTTGTACTGTGTTATCAGTTAATCGCAACGAGCCGTTCAATAACCTGATTACAAGGCTTTTGCATTTCAAGCTGATAAAGTTCCGTTACACTGAATATGGCAAGTTTACTCATCACTGATCACTGTGAACGATTGATAAGGGATATTGCCAACTTAATACATTTATGGGTTATCCAAATGTTTATTGGTAAATAGAAGGCAGCTGCAAATTCTTTCAGTCTCAATTCTCTTTCTGGCCTTCCAACTATTTGTAAATTCAACATGGCATATAATGGGTGTAAAAGTCTCCTTAATGAAGCTGAAAAGCACCTGTATTAGACCATACCTGGGAACCTTCTAGTTACGGAGATGTTGGGGCTCAAACTTCTAGCAATTTTCACAAGTTTTATTTTTAACTACTCCCGTACAAGTATTTGTTAGTGAACCTTTGGCTTAGTTTCCAACTATCCTTAGCCATAGCCTAAACTGATGCTTTGATCTGTCACACCATCGGTTCCACAGAACATTAATCAGGTCCTTCCGCAGGAATAGAGACCGAGATATACCGATGTGAATAGTTTACCACTTTGACCTATGTCAAAGTGTACTCAGCTTATATAATTCTAAAGCTTTCCTCCTAAGCTTTTGATATAAATGATATGGTGTTACTAATACCATATCATTTATTTCTGCATTTCTGGAAACACACTTTGTAGTATAAAATAGATCTTTTAAGCCGCGTTGACACGATCAGAGTATGCTCAGACCGAATGGACTGGGAGTCTGGGATACTTACTCGGACGCAACTCGTATTGTAGCAACCCTGCAACCCAACCCATCAGAGCGTGCTCGGATTACGGGCCACAATACGAGTTGTGTCCGAGTCCACTCGGTCCCAGCATATTCTGATCGTGTCAACGCGCCTTAAAAAAAGCTGCAGCCGCTTTTTTACAAGAACACATGAAACGCATTTTAATAGTGCGTGCACATGAGTGTTAGGTATTTAACCTTTTGAATGTCTTAATTAGAGACACAATAGTAAGACAATAGCTTAAGTCGAACTGTGTAACTTAAGACATTCTAGAAGTTAATTATTATTTATCCGTGTGTCTCCATTCTTCATTACATACAGTATTCTGTACATACCTATGTAGCTTAGCTAAGTTTAATTATAGTTAAGTAGAGGTCGTTGTGAATGTGACGATGGAGCGGCGCGCGGCGGCGGGGTGTCACGTGAGCTTGCGTGCGCGCCGGTACGTCACCTGCCAATAATCACGGCCTTCTTGGCCTCACATAATTACTTACCCTCTCAAATTGCATACGGAATACATGGGTTTGCGTTTTAGGGACTTCATTTAAAGGTTAAAACTGTATTTTCAAATGGTTTTAGTTATAAATCTCGGTTTGAAATTATAAAATCTATTTTTAATCAAGAACTCTGGATTGTTTTAGGAGAACATTACTCCTGTAATTACCGAAAGATAAGACAGAGGTGTACCTAATAGTACATTTACATTTCGCCAGATATGGTTAAATCCTCTGTGGGACGAGCTCATTGCCGTCAAACGGGTACAAATCCAGGCTACTACTGAGATTTTTTTGAAAACCTGGAAAACCCAAACATATTTTAGCCTAGTTTTAGGAGTAATGTTACTAATTTAACTGTCGAAATGAATGCCTATTTCAAACGTAAACCTAGCTCTGATTTTGTGTTTGTGATATGTAAACAGACAACCATAGTTACGATTTTATTATTTCACACACAGTGCCGTCTAGTGCCACACTAAGCAAGGCTTATGTCGTGGTCACCAGACAGTTGATATACTACATATATACTTTTAACAGAGACATCAGTAGATAACACACCGGGCAAACTAGGGCTACTTTTATGTAAAAGTACCATTTAACTCTTTGTGCTGTAGTCTCAAAGTAAATGAGACTTGTTAACAAACACAATTTACTATTATGTATTTATTATTGAAGTTAAATTATTATGTACAATACATACATAATAATTACTACTACTAGAACTATGTATAAACATAAAAATAAAAGTAAACGTTAACTAGTACCTACATTTTTAAACAACGATGTCAACGTCAAAGTACTCCTCCGCATCGCTGTGCCCAGATGACTGGCAGCATAGCCACGTTGAATGGCAATGCTAATTGTTATCGTTAACAGAATTTTAATTCTCGGTAATACATATTTTATGATAAATATCATATATTATTACTGTTTATTCATAATATATACTACACCATTTTGTCGGTATGAAATACTGTTATTATACTTCGATGGCCAATTCTTATGCAAATGATAGAAATACCATACAATCCATTGCATAAACAAGCCATACATCGACTTTAAGTTTTATTCGCTTCTGCTATTCAATTTATGAAGAAAGTATTACAAATTAGCGTTTATCAATAATTGTATTTGTTTAAAGTTAGGTTAAATCATTTGCTAATAAATCTATGCTTCTGTTATCAATCTGAAGAGTTTGTTTGGTTGATCGCGCTAATCTCACGAACTACTAGTCATTTATCGAGGAAGGCTATAAGTATAACATCACACTATGACCAATATGAGTGGACCAGTGAATGATGATGAATGGATCTGAGAACTTGGAGCACTCTTAAATTCGCAGTGCAATAAAATACTTACAGCGAAATCAACTTTTATCTTGAACAAAGTCTCCAGGTCAATTCTACTATTATATAAGTAGCTTAAAAAGAGAAATACCGCAGTGTACTAAATATGCTTTTCTTTGTTTCAGATCATATAAGAGAATTCTCATGCGGCAGTCTCTTCTACCGCACTCTGTATTTGAATGAGGAGAGAAATACACTTTATGTTGGTGCTATGTAAGTACTATGCTACAGTACAATGCAATTTTATAACATAACTTCAGAACGTGGCTGTAATATACATAAATGAGAAATGTAAGCGCTGAGCTCGGGTGTGAAGTTTTGCTTTATTTTACAAAATAATATACATATTTAAACAATATCCCTAGGATATATAAAACGGCGGAAAAGGAGTTAATCTCAAAGTTACTTTGTCTGTGGGTTATCCATACCAAATTAGGAAAATCCGATAGTCCATACGGTGCAACCTACTGGAGCTACATTAGGAAGAATTTTTGTAGAGAATTATGAGATATAAATCTAAAATCAACCTAGGTAACAAATTAATTGGAAGCCAACAATTCCCTCTATATAATTACTCGCAGTTACCAAAAATACCTTGCATATTATGTTGTTTCTCTACTAATTATGCCTAAAAATACTCGGAACTTTTTATCAGAAAGCACAATATAAATACGAGGTTACAATTGTGCCTGATTAGTGTTGTTACCACAACCACTCGCCGTCACTGTAATGATTTACAAGGGAAATGGGCTTGAGACATGAAACCGTATTATCCACCAATTTCTGACAACTTTTATTTGTTTTTGCTGGGTCATTTTTCTTGTCACTGCGTGTACAGGTACACTGTTTAGTTTCTGTGTTCGTTACATTTCTGATACTACATAGATTTGTCGATGCGAGTTTATAATCTACACTTATCCTGATACTTGAATATATGTAAAGAGGTATATTTATTTGTGCGTTTGCTGTTTTTTAATTTTCGGAATTATAGATCTCATTCCGATATTTTTTCATAAGCTAGATTTAAAACGCTATTTACCCACTTACGTACGGAAATAGCAAAGTCACAAGTAAAAGTTATTAGAATATATAAAGCCTTAAAGTCAAGTTTAAGCAATTGCTTGTACTTATTAATGAGATCTTTTCTTATTGACGTTTCTTATTTCAAGACTTTTAAAAGTTAAATTCAGTAACTTTTGTCAAGTTTTCTTTTTTTGGCATTACCAAAGCGGCGAGATCGAGTCGAAGAAATACGGGGCTAGACTTTGAACCGTTTACTAATTTACGTTACCGCCACAAATGTTCTCTAGTTGCTCTCTGGTCGTTTATGTTTGTTTGTCTATCTGTCTGTTTGCTTCTGTTTTGACAGCTATCCGTCACGTGTCCGAAAGTTTGCAATTCTTTCTCATTTCCCGCGGGAATGCTTTTTACTTCATCCAAATATGGCCGCGAGTAAAGTAATGTACATTTATGATATTTTTTTAATGTAATTCCCCCGTCCAATGCATATTTCCTTTTCATAAGTACGCGTGAACTTTTTTCCTACCTCATCAAGTAGAGTGTAGAAGCATTATGGTATTTAAAATATCTGAATGCCAACTTCACGGAATTTTTGCTAACTTTATACTCAGCGTACACGTTAGTTACTTAAAAGGTAACTTAAGAATTAATTTTATACAAATATGCACTTTACAGCAAACAATGAATGCTTTATTATAAAATTTAATGGCATAATAGCCACCTTTAAATATTCATAAAGAAAAGTGTTTTATTTTCTTAAGCAGCTTTAATAATGTAAAAGCATATGTGTTAAAACTTTTAAAGAGTTTGTTGCAATGGATTAAGTATAAAATAAATAAGTAACAGCTACTTGACAATTTGACCAGGCCTTATTTTTATTCTTCAATCTTTCATTTTATCGATACTTTTATACTGATTTGATTGAGAAAAAGTAATAACATTATTTTATGTTCAACGTTAACACGTAATGTTGGAGTTTACGAAACTCGTAACCGCTTCACGCAAGTACTAATACAAGAACATCTATAAATCTTGACTCTCAACTACGATACATTCTCAAATTCTCACACTAACTTCAACAAATACGATGTAAAGTTCTATTTATTTTGTTAACAAGGCACAAATACTAGTTGCTATAAATTAAGACGTATGTAAGAAACACAACAAGTTACAACTTACATTTGTAATAAACTTTAATGAAAGGGTTAATAAATTAATTGCTTTGTACAGGAAGACGTGGATTATTAAAATGGTACTAAAACTAGTCGTCCATTTTAGTAACAAAGCATTAATGTTAAACGGCTAACAATTCTGCATAATTTATACGATTCGTTGAGCAGATAGTGGACGCAAAAAAAAGAAAAAAGGAGGTTGTCTGTGCATATGCGACCCGCCCACAGGACCGAGTTCATTCAATTCCAACGTAGATTGTGTTACTTTTGTTATTTGAATACGTAATGCAGCTAAGAAACTATTATTATCTTGTGCTTCTACTACTGCATTACGTTTATTACCATAAACAGTTTCATTTAAGTGGCCATCTTTGTTACAGGGATCGTGTATTCAGATTAAATATGACTGATATTAGTCAATCACATTGCGAGGTAAGTGTATTAAAAAACAATTATTATTTTATAATTTAAATCCACCAATCCGCACTGGGCCCGTGTGGTGGATTACAGCCCGTTCCCTCTCATAGAGTAGGTCTGTGTCCCAGCAGTGGGAACATTAATAGGCTAATGATGATGATGGTGAATTTTTTCCACCTTGACGTTGCTTTAATCGATTATTTAACCTCTTGTGTGCCGTAATTAGAGACACAATTAAAAAGCCATTGTGTCTTGTGTAGATCTACGTTCCGGCAAACGAAAGGTTAATCATCCAAATGATTTACTATACACTCTCTTTTTAATCTAATCACAAATAGGTATATAGAAAAATGACACTCGAGTTTGCCTAGATAATTTAAACCTTGTAATCCAGCATTTTACAGTAACACAAACACACAAAATATCACCCTAAAATTAAGTTCTAAAGGTTTTATAAAAGTAAAATAAACCACTTGCTTGCGGTTGTTGAATACTAAAGAACACTTTAGCGGCACTACACTGGATTTTTAATGCATCTTGCTTTCATATAAGCTTTTTCTACATTTTCACACGTAAGTGTCATATACTCTTTTAACGTTAAACCCTTGTATTCTGTTGTAAAAGAGGACGTGTGCGTTTTATTCGCTACTTAGGTACGTCAAGTACGGGTATCAAGTATCTATCTACGTGTAAATAAAAACAAACCGTTATTTCTTGTCTATAAAAAGACGGGATTCTAGACTATTTACAGGGCGTTGAATCAGAGCATGCGGGTATTCCAAATGTGCAACTGGATTATTTCTGTATTCCACGTCAATTACTGTATCCTTGCGCGACGGGGCGGATAAAATCTAGTTTTCATTGTTTTCGCGTCTGTCGAGGCGTTTAAATACAGTTTTAACTTTATTCCCGAGTTAATTTTGTATTTGTATTACTAAAGTACCAAATATCGCAATTAGCACTTTAATCCAAACTAGTAAAACACATAACACATTTTTCAAAATTCAAAATAACATCTTAGACACACACCGCAACATGTGCTAACTGAACACGATTACTGAATTAGCAAGCACATGTTCCCAGCATCACACGAATTATGTGAAGCATGTGTCTGACTGTCTGCCACAAAATATATCTTAGACACGAACATGTTTCACGGTAGGGAAAACATTATGAGTGTAGGTATGTCCCAGAACCAAAAATTCAACATAATAATGACAGTCACCAACCTACATTGGGCCCTCGTGGTGGACCACTCTATCTCATAGAGACGAGCACTATGTCCCAGCGGTGCTAATGATATTGTTTATGGTCCACTAGAGTGCCTCATTGTTCTAGTTCCCGCAACCCCTGCTACTAAGCACCACCTACTTGTTCCTGGTTTCGATTTCCAGGTCAGGCAATGTGTTATTTGAAAAAAGAAAATCAGAAATTTCTCAGTAACAGAAAAGCTATTTGGTTTACGTTTCACACTGTAATTTGCATGTTAAAAAAAAAGAACCTTCAAAATCGCTTTACCCAGTCGAAAGTTCTGAGGTAACAAACACTTTCGAAATCTGGGTGTATTTGACACATCTGCGTACCCCCTCAGAGCATACAGGCGTCATGTTACGTCATGATATAGTATAAAAAATGAACCTACAAGCAATTGCAATAATCACTGCAGATTTGCTGTGTATTTTTGAAGAGTTCCGTAGTATATCTCCGAAGATCAGCATCAGGTCTTCTGCAAATTAAAATGGGACCACACGGGAAGCACCAGCTTTCAAACAAAAAAGAACCATCAAAATCGGTTCACCCAGTCGAAAGTTCTGAGGTAACAAACAAAAAAAAAACAGACGAATTGAGAACCTCCTCTTTTTAGAAATCGGTTGAAAATATAAACCAAATAGCTTGGTCGACCGTACATCGAAATTTCGTGATTTGTGTTTAAGTTGCATGTTATAGGCGTGAGCCTTTTGGCAGTATCCAGACTCCTATTAATGCTTCTTGTATGTTTTGCAGAGGGATGCGTTGTTATTGGAGGCCAGCAACGTGGCCAGGTGTGTAAGCAAGGGAAAGTCAGAGCCGTTCGAGTGTAGGAACCACATCCGTGTGCTGCAACCTTTGGGAGATGGCGAGAGGCTGTATGTGTGCGGGACTAATGCTCATAGTCCGAAGGATTGGGTGGTTTATGTAAGTCTATTAAATAAGCATACATTTTTGTAAAATATATGAATTTTAATTTTTATCAAAAATTCAAACAGCTAGAAAAAATATATCATCTATACTTATAATAAATCTGTAGAGAGGTCAATTCTGTACATGAAATATATTTACAAAATAACTATCGGGGGGTGATTAGTGATCGATACTGATGCCAAAAATGCAATCAGTAAAATTTTTGTCTGTCTGTCTGTCTGTCTGTCTGTCTGTCTGTATGTTATTTATAGAAAAAAAACTACTCGACGGATTTTAACGAAACTTGGTACAATTATTCTACATACTCCTGAGCAGGTAATAGTATACTTTTCATCACGCTACCATTAATAGGAGCAGAGCAGTGAAAGGAAATGTTGGGAAAACGGGAGAAGTTACTTGGTTTTTTTAGCTTCCGTCGCGTGTGCAGCCTTAATGGTTAAAGCTACATAGAAATCATGTATAACGGAAATATTCCACATAAAATTATATAAAAAATATCCCAAGACAGCATATGTCTATCTTTTATAGTTGACTCACAATAACACGTGTAACTCCCGATAGCTTAGCAGTTCGGAGATTTGTTATTATTATATTTGTTTACTCTTACGTTTATATCATCACGCTATGACCCACATAAAACATAGGATACATTTTATTCCGGTAGTAAGATCCCATGGGACAATAATCAAACTTCACGCGGGCGAAGCCGCTGGTAAAATAATATAAGTTTACGTATATTTTCATTTTTATTATTTTAGAAAATGAAATAAATGATTACATTATTCTTGAAAATATGCCTGATGTTTATAAAAGTTCTTTGTTTTTTAGGGTTATACAAGTTCACTTCAGTTCATATTATGTTTCTAATAGTTTGATTTTATTTTTTAGAATTATTTCATTAATTTTATAAACATTTAAATATGTAGATTCAAAAGGGTTTCGTCTCAGCCTTAATTTATAAAGTGAAGACGAGATAATCTTAATTACGTCAGTAATTAAAGTTTCTATCCTGTGATTAACAAAGAATCCTTCAGTAATTTACTCTTTAAATGTAAAGGCTATCAGTAACATTCTCTTAACGATAACCCGTAAAACGGTTAATAGCTTCGATCATCATTAAGTAGTTCGATCAGTCGGGTAGTTAGTAGTTACTAGACCCAACTAGTTACTCCGAAATGTAAGATTGATCTATCTATTCTCTCGCTCATTTATCTTTACTACTGAAGAGAATTCTAAGTTACCACGTTTAATCCGTCATTACGGGTTGATCCATGTTGTTATAGAATAGAATAGAATAGAATAGGTCTTTATTTGCTTAGAATGTAGGTACATAAAAATAAGATGTTAAATTATAAATAGGATCCATGTACATTCTGCCATAACATAGCATGCAAATATAATACAAATTAATATAATTATAATTATTGAGATGTCACAAAGAAATGTCATTTAAAAAATCCTCAGTATATAAAAGCCTCAGTTTACCACACGCTTTTGGGGTGTTTAGAAACTGAATGTTGAATGAATATGTGATAACATAATGGATTTCCTTGTTTTATATTTGCGAGCACATGTCGATTTTGAACACATTCGAGATGCTTAAACCTACTGTCTCAATTTCTCAATAATTCCTTATTTATTGTCATTTAGCTGAACCTCACACACTTGCCCCGTCACGAGTACGTGCCGGGCGTAGGGCTAGGGGTGGCGAAGTGTCCTTACGACCCGGCAGACAACAGCACTGCCGTCTGGGTGACGGATGGCAACCCTGGGAGCCTTCCCACGCTTTACGCGGGAACCAACGCAGAGTTCACGAAGGCAGATCCTGTTATATTCCGCAACGATTTGTACGACTTCCGGACGGGACAGAAGAAGTATAACTTCAAGAGAACGCTGAAGTACGATTCGAAGTGGCTTGACAGTAAGTTTCTTTAGTTTTTGTAGCTTTCAAACAAGCATTAAACTAAATCGTAGCACAGAGTCCACTTTTCAATACTAACATTATAAATGCGACGAAAAATTAACTTTGTTAGTTTGTAACCATTTCACGACTAAACGGCCGACCCGATCAAAAACAAAGGAGATAGTTTTTTTTGGGCCCACCTGGTCGTTGCATTTGTTTATTCATAATAACACCAAAAAAAAGTAACCATTTTACTATGGTTTTAAAGGAAATATTACGTAGAAATGAAAACGGAATCTTAAAATCATAATAAATAAACTATGTTATGATATTTTTTTGCGAGTCAAATCATTCCTGTTGTGGTCAATGTCATTTGACAGCAAATACTTACGTGAATAGGGGCGTTTTTCTGTTTACTAAAAAAAGTACGGTACCTATCCGTTGGAAATCATATGTGCTATATAATTATTATAGACTCAGAAAGAATATAAAAATAAATATTATTAAACTATGAGCATTTTTAATGCCATTTTTATAGGTTTACACTAAAATCGCATAGGTGGTTTAAACAATCAACGTGGCATGAAACGTTATAAACCCACTTTTTTTGTGATTGACAGACAACTTCATTATTTTGACATTTACTTTTTCTGTTTATTTTGGTTTTCGTAAGTGTTTTTGCAGATTTTTCGCATTTATTCCGGTTAATCTAGAGGTTATAAGGAAGAAATCAATCATTATTATATGCTAGAATTTATGTGGGAAACTAATCCTCGAACAAAAAAAATTGTCTCCTTTGGCAAGGAGACAGATTATATCCTCGGAATGACATCGGCAATTTTATATGACAATATCCGCTTAAAAATTCCTACGCGAGCGAAGTCACGGGCAACAGCTAGTTTTAATATAATGTGAGTGCTAAAATTCGATGACCAAAGCTTAATTTTCAGTTTCTCTAAATCTTACTATTGAATTGTCAACGTAAATCAAATATTCGAAATAGTTGTCTATTGTCTACTAGGGCTATTACATTATTTAGCGATATTATGACCGCAGCCAGCAAGTTGAAATTCTCTCCGAAGTTTTCCAACCAATAAGAATGATTAATAAGTCATAAACAAGACCGAGAATATTTAAATGAATGTTTGCGATCTCTCATTTTCTCATTTGCACTAGAGTTATACCTAGTAGAGAAGTAATTGTTAGTAGGTACAGCTGTCTGAAATTAGTATCTAAGTAGCTTTCTGCAGGACTATCCGTTGTCTACTCGGCATGACGGACTGAATAATCCCTAGTGAGCTAAGTAATACTAATTAAAAAAAAACGTGAAATATTTTAAAAAACATAACTCATCTTTCAAGTTGAAAATCACAAACCTTTTGCATAGGTTTGTGATTTTCAACTTGAAGTATCCGCTTTTTCGAATAAAGTAAACCTAGGGACGTTCATTATATTAATCGGGATATTGGGTCTTTGTCCCTTATTCCGTACTTTCTTTTACGAGACTACTAAAACCTATAGGTGCTTACTCTTTATCGTAGGAACATAAAAGGAAATAAAGAAGAACCTTGTACAATGTCTGACCTGTCAGCTAAACGACCCGAAATAAAAGCCTACATTTTTATTAGTTATTGGAAATGTTAAAGAAAAGTATTTTATTCGAGCGCGTTTCAGGATTTTCACAATGGCTACACACATTTGCTAATGAAATCGACATTCAAAAACGATAAAAGTGTACCGTTTTTAAAGAAAATAAATGTTTCGAATAACTACCGATGTTTTTATTTTGTCGCAGAAACTAATTTCGTGGGCTCTTTCGATGTTGGAGAGTACGTGCTATTCTTCTTTCGAGAAACTGCTGTGGAGTTTATGAACTGCGGGAAAGCGGTCTACTCGAGAGTGGCGAGAGTCTGTAAACACGATACCGGTGGAAAACATATATTAAGCCAAAACTGGGCCACTTATTTGAAAGCGAGGCTCAATTGTAGTATACCGGGCGAATTCCCCTTCTATTTTGATGAAATTCGTAAGTATGACATCATATTGTGCAACTTTATGAATCTTTTAATTGTACACTTTTTGATAGTAGTTTTTTAATTCAGCCTTGATAGAATTTAACATTTCAGGCTTTTATTTCATTGCAACGTTGTAAAGTCGGATTTTATTTAGGACGCAAGTTTGTAGTCACATTTAAGTACCAACATTAAATTCTCTGAAAGACTGGCGAATACCTATTTTGCTGCACCTTTATGGTTGTTTAGTTTCGCTGTAAGTTAAACAGTTCTCGTATTTATAGAGAATGAATGCATGTAGGATGTATGCTGCTCTGATGGTGACTTTTATATTGAAACTTACACTTAAATGCGTGGTCCAGAGAGCGTGTATCAAATGCCGGGCGACACGACGCGGTTCTACGCGGCATTCACAACGGGGGCCAGCGATGGACTGGTTGGCTCCGCTATTTGCACCTTCTCCATGGACGACATACAGGAGGCATTCGCTGGGAGATTCAAGGAACAGGTATGCTATCTAAATTGTCTTATTGTTCTGTTAAATTCAGTGCGACGGCGACGTGTGTTCTAGGAAACTCTAATGAAATTCCCATTGAGTGATTATGCTGGTGTGCTGAATTTTGGTGTTAATAATTTAGTCAGAGAAAACATGAGTACATCTACTAATGCCACTAGGACCTTATGTTTATCTCATTGACAGATGTTGAACAAAATTGGAAAAACCCAGGAGACAAATAGGATTTTCCCGTGTTATGCCCGTGGGAGTTTCCCATTTATCCCACTGACTTGTCATGTGATACATGTCGTTAAAGGCTGCCCATCACTTTACGCATTTAATTGAATGATGCACGTTGATATAAATAGTATGTTTCGTAGAAAACTGCAAATTAACGTTGTATAATAATAATATAGGTGATTAAAATGAGTAACAGCTGTAATTTCTTGCCAGCTAAGCGCACTGGAATTAAGCTTATGAGTGCGCTAGTTGTAAATAATTATACTGTATTTTACTCTTAACTTCTGCCTTTTCATATGCGTTCTTTTCAAAGAATTTGTATGGAGATATTGCTGTCAGGCTTGACTTAAAAAAGCCAACATTTTGTAAATGAGTTTGGTCTTAGAATTATGTTTTGCCTGGTCAAATAAAGAAATACTTCATTTATATAGTTTTTAAGATTCAATCTACTTTCACCATTTTCGTTGTAAAACATCCATGATTACGAAATTGAAATAGGCTATTAAAACATTATCCTCCTTCTGGGTTAGTCGGGCAAATATGTAGTGTGTAACATCGGGGGTTTTACACAGGCGTCATCAAGCTCAGCATGGCTGCCGGTGCTGAGGGCACGTGTGCCCGTCCCCCGGCCCGGCACATGCGTCAACAACACTGAGGCCCTTCCCGACAATGTCCTCAACTTCATCAGGTAAGTTCTATCATTTATTTTATACCTTCACTTCATCATCTTCATCATCAGCATATAATGTTCCCACTGATGGGAGCGGGCCTCCTCTTAATAACAGGGAATGGGCTATTATCCCATTAATATTATCCACAACGCGAGCCCATTGTGGATTGGTAGATGTAACATTTCTTCGAGTTTTTGGTTCTAGGACATGCCGGTTTCATCACGATGGTTTCCTTAACCGTTTTGAGACCACGTTTTGCCACCGCTGCTCTCGGTACCTTCATTAAGTAGTAGATTAACCTATGCAACCACCTCATTTATTTCTGTAATAAAGATTTATGTGGTACTAAATCTACCTGCGCTTTTAGTCGCATATCTTCGCGAACTATACTAAAAATAAATAGCAGTAATTTACAAGTCTGCATAACTAACGATGTAACGGTGTATTAAAGTCTTGTGCACACTTTCGAGATATTGGTATTAATGTTGAAGTTTAATCTTGCTCTCAGGAGACTAATCTGAGCAAGGTTAGAGGGCGGGAGTTCGACGCGTATCCTTTAATTGGGTCACACACTAATTGTTGGCACGCTGCGAGATTCCTACTCTATTCTAATTTGGGAAACTTAAATAGCTTTTGGATATTTGGTAATTGACAAAACTACTGGATATTGGACCTCAGGGACTGTTCATTGAGGTACGTGTATGAAAATAGCCTTGTCGTGTCGTCATGGTTGTTATAGTTAAAAAAGTAATTCGTGATAGGTAGTCGCTCCATGTAAAATACTGGTATTCAGCTGTATCCGGTTAGACTGGAAGCCGACCCCAACGTAGTTGGGAACACTAGGCTGATGATGATAATGATGAAGAAATAATAGTTTGGCGCACCATACGCGATCAGACATGGAACCAGCACCTTATTGACTGGTTTATATTTTGAATTTTGCACAGGCTTTTCTATAATTGGGAGTTTTTTTAGTATGTTAAAGTTGTTCACGCCCTATATGTAGGTATAATTATTATATTTAAAAGTTTGCGCATTTTTTTGTAGTCACTACAATACGTCAGACCAAAAAATATTAAACGTCAGACATGGTAATTACCTAGTCTACCCCTACTGCAGGATAGGGCTATGACCGCAGCGTCTGATAGATTAATTGCCTAGGTCATGCGCTAATTGACAGGAAATCCTAGTGTTGATATGAGTAAAGTTATTTATGTATTTTGTCGGGATTCCCATCTATCTAGAGTTCGCAGCGGCAGCTCCGTTACATGGTTTTGCATTACCTCCATCCATTTAATAGGAATAAACTCGTTCTCAATCAGAAGCTTAACAACTTTCTAAGCTTAACATTTGTCACCATTAGCTGGCGAAATACTGCCCACAGCTGTTTATGGTTAACCGGGATACAGGCTTGAAGATTTATGTTGTTCATTCGTAGGTCGCACCCACTGATGGACTCAGCAGTGCGTCACGAGGGTGATGCTCCTGCCTTCTACAAAAGGGACCTGGTCCTAACCACCATCGTAGTCGACAGACAGTTCGTCGACATGCTGGGAGATGACATCACTTACACCGTCTTTTATGCTGGAACCAGTAAGTCTTTAATAGCATCGTGAGAAATGACTAGAATTCCAAATAATAATCTAATGAAGATAGGAGTCGCCAACATTTTTGAGAGCTTACTTAACTCAATCACTTCTTTTATCGATTTGATTTATTGAAAGCTTTCTGCAGCCAGGCAAATTCAACTTAAAGCTTGATTTGATAGTAAAACTAGATTTTGACATGGTATGATTCTTTTAAAATCAAATTGAAACTTTATAACGCAAGCTTGTTGTGAACATTCAAAGACGTGTTGGAAATCTAAGGCAGGTGTGCCGACTGACATTATGACGCTATTTTCGTTCTAACAGAATGCAACTAGCCACATTTGCTAATGACTGATATGTGACGCAGGCGCAGGCGAAGTGTACAAGATTGTGCAGTGGGCGGGGGGCGGGGGAGGTGGATCCCGTGTGGCTGACGTGTGGCGCGCGGCCGGAGACGAACCCGTGCGAGCGCTCGCGATCTCGCGCCGGCTCCATGCGTTGTACCTGGCCACTGATAATCGTATTCGACAACTGCCATTAAGAGCTTGCGCTCACCGGTGAGTAATGCTTATCTATCTTATCTGAGAGCTTCGTACGAGATAATGACGTGTTCTGCGGGCTATGAATGCCCTGCGTGTGCGGGCGCGTTGTTGGCTTCGCACTGATAACCGTCTTTAGCAGCTGTGTACGGGCGGAGTATGTGTATAATTTCATCAATGATAATAATATTAATTATGGTGCTCGACCTTCGTGGAAAATGTGTTGTGGGCGTGGATATTCTCTTGATGTTGCATGTATGTGAGCTTCACACAGAAAGCGCTTCGGACAGCTGCGAACAAGGTTGTGCATACCGTTAATTACATAAATCTTATCAGAAGTGTGTTTGGGGTCGTTAGAGAACATGTGGTGGGCGGAGCCTTTCATGCGCCGCTTGCATTCTAGTTCGCCTTCTTGTAATCGCATGCGACATCTGCCGCTGCGTGCGTGCATATGCGCGCAAAGATAGTGACAAAATGTTAATGTAGGTGTGCACACGACACATGGGTAGGCACTTCATAGTTTTATTGGTGCTATCTAAAGAATGTCTGCTGAACGCTGTGACAACTAGATGCTCCAAAAATAAAATAAAACACAGTCCTTTCACGGTTAGTTTACGCCTACCCATTAGGTTGGCCAACATGGATTTGCGTAAAAAAAATTTTCTACAGGGGAATCTTTTCTTACCTCAGGTTAGCCAACTGTATAACTGTGAAAAGGCTGTAGTTTGCCTTGTTTATCGTTGATGGAGTGTAGCTACGTTTTTAATCGGTTTGGGGTAAAAATACAAATACACTGCTTTGTGGAGTGAGGTAGTTTGAAATAATAAACCCTATTCTGTCATAAAATAGAAAATGTTTAAGGTAAAGTGCTGAGCAGTTTTTATTTTCACCTCGAATGTTTTCTGAAACAACATAAAACGCTCTAGGAAAAACTGTCTGAAAAAAATGTTTTAAACAATTAACTTGTTTCGTTGTACAGCTACGACAGTTGTGTCCGCTGTGTTCTGGACCCCTACTGCGGCTGGGACAAAGAGGTGGAAGCCTGCCGTCCATACAGCCCAGGGCTACTCCACGATGCCACCAACTCGACGCCTTCAATATGCGAGGCCAGTGCACCTCTGAAGACCGTCAGAGCAGGATATGGGCAAAGTGTCCACCTGGCTGCATATGGGAAGACCCCAGAAGCGTTGAAAGACCAGCATGTGATCTGGTATCATCATTCAAGAGAGAAAGGACGGTACAAAATTAGTTATAAGTAAGTTTAGCGCTTCTTCTCATTTACATATTTCGATCTTTGTGGTTTTGGATGATTTATTAATGTTTTCGTGTTTTTATAGTTGGGAGCGAGTTCTGCAGACATCAGAACGAGGTTTAGTGCTACTGTCGGTGACAGAGTCAGATCGAGGGCGGTACGAATGTTATTTCGGACCCACTTTGATCGCTTCTTATAATGTGGACATCGATATTCATAGGTAACCAAAGCTTCCCTTTTTTTTATTTTGATAATAACTAACCGTTTTGTTTTTTTCTTGTCGGAACTACTTACAAAACTTTCTCATTTAGATATTGGTCTTACCTCAAACAAATATAGGACTTACTACTTTTAAATTCTTGGATTTTTCAGAATTTACAAATTCTGAACTTCTGAATTCTGTGAAAGATGTAAAATAACATCATGTATCGTTTGTTGAAGGCCTTATGTATTAAGGTAACATTGTACAACACGAGTGTCTTTACAGATGTACGCAACCAAGTAAGTCACAAGAGTACAAGCAAGTGTATTCCGATTGGTGCCACGAGTTCGAGAAGTACAAGAGCGCCATGAAGGCCTGGGAGTCGCGGCAAATGGTAAGACCATCAACAGCTGTTAACCTTTACTAGCTAACTTTACCTGCATTCATGAAGCATGAAGGTATAATAATGCAGTAATACTTAGAGCGGACTTTGCCAATATAACTGCATTTCGATCAGCACGTATTTTAAACAGCGTTTAAGTACTGTCAGTGTCAATATACCATGGTTATTCGACGCTACGACTGCGCTGCCTGTCGCCGGTTTGATTCCCGCACGAAACAAATATTTGTATTACCTACGGTATTTCTTCCGAGAAATGACGGCTCTTGAACGCGTATTGGGAATCGTGTTCAGTTTTTTTAGTGACATCTCTTAGTCTGTAAACTGAAATACCGCCGTTAACGTCGTTAATATACACTGATGTGAATAGTAAAATCAATTTGCAAAATACCGCTCTACCTAAAAATGGTTAAAAGTTATTTTTAAACGGAACATTGGTCATTCTATAAAGGTACTCGTACACCAAGCGTTCCTTTTGCCATTTTAAACATATCCAGACTAATGGAACATGTCCATGTTATATCGAACGCTCGCATCCCGACCTCGTTTATCTTGTTTTCAGGCTCTTACAGGGTTCAGCACACAGCTTTGTATGGCTCGTTGCACTTCAGACCTTACGTGACTGACTATAAACTTTCCATTCAAATTGTTCAAATCCTTTCATACACTCGAATATTTTGTACAAACAATTAGAATCGATACGGCGCGACGATTTATAATTACTCCTTCAAAATCAAGTAGATAAAAGTACCTTTGTATAGGTGTATTGACGATGATGTTTTGTTATTTTTACGTCAAGGTTTTTAATACGTCGTTTGGTCAAACATTACTGAAACCTGTCTATAGTATATTAATCGAATTTTCCTAAGTTGGACTAATAAAGTTTTTGAGTAGGTACCTAAGTCAGCCACAGAGCGACTTTTGAAAGAGCAGTTCAACTTAAATCGAGCTACTAAGAGAATTTAGTCGATGAACGTTTATAAACTCGATAAGTACTTGCGTAACTTAGAAAATACTTCTTTACTTGAGTTAAAATTTCTTTTCGATTCAGTATAGTTCACTTTGTATACGAAAGAAACTTAAGCTCCTTCGTAATTCTTCGATATATGTGTTACTGTTGAAAATATTTAATCACAGTTCAGAATCCAGTTGTTGCTAACAACTGTTATCAAATCACAAATCAAATGGCACGTGTTTTATTTCCATAACTCTAGTGCTTTATTACGGCCAATTTACTAGTTTTCATTTAACAACTCTTGGAATGAATAGTTAATAATATTATGGTGCGTAATTACTTACATTCGTGCTGGCTCTACACAAAACATGTTAAAGCTTTAACATGAGTTTTCTGGTGCCTTTGTAGATTTTTAATGCCTTCATGACCTCGATCCTGTACTGCAAAGTAGGCGGAAAAAGTAAGAAGTAAAATTATCTAGATTCGCGGAAAAGTTTCTTATCGTGTTAGGAAGACGAAGTGCGTCTCTCCTTATGTTTTTGAGGGTGATGTAATCACAAAAAGTAACGCACTTTTGTAAGAAATAGGAGGTTTGAATTCTTCTACCTTTTCTTTTCTCTACCTGAGAGTAAACAGAATAATTTCGTTAAAGATCTGTCTCGACAACAGTAAATAAATCAGTTACCTACAGATTGCAATATTCCAAATTCAAGTTCCCCAGTTCAGCATCTACAATTTCCTTATTGGCAACGATTTGTATCCAATCTCTCACTCAAGACGTTCCCTTTACACGAAAATGTATTGATAGATATTGTGTATTTCAGCAGTGCTCCAAAAGCCTGAATGCATCGAGCCAGCAAAACAGTATGTCCAACGAGATCGTAGCCTCGCTGCGGTGATAGGGCACAGCTAGCTAGTGATTAATGAACGATTACACACACCGAGCCACGCTAACGTAAACTAGCCGATATTTTGCAGACGCAACCCTCATGCCCTTACTACCAGTGCCGTTCTCACAAAAATGTATGATTATAACTTGATGAATGTTACTTGTAAGACCTATGTTTCGAGTTTTATATTGTCTGTAAACTAACCCATGTATTAGCAAAAAGTGACCTGTAAAGATGATCTTTGTAAGATTTAAAGTTTACAAAAACATTCTCACATAAATTAGGATTGTCAGCAGAGTAAGTAACATTCATTCAGCATGAGATGACAGACGAGATTCCATAGTGAGGGAGCCGAACTAAAAGGGGAACGGTAATGTAGTGAGGGGATGATCTGTTAAAATAGATTTGTTGTCCGTTCCGAAGACTGCGCACTGATGGATGACTGACTTCTGTTTCACTTTCGCTCACAACTTTTTCTTTGTAATCAAAATAAAGTATCGTATAGTTTATATTAGTTATAAGTAATCAAGAATAAAATAAAATATTAACGAAAGCGACTGAGTATAATATAGTGAAGACAATGGGTCTCGTCGAAAAAGTTTAGCGCTTCAATGAACGAGTAGTTATACCGTTCGCCTTCGCTATGAAAATCTACTGTAAATATTTCGAAATTTTCAGATTATAAGGGTGTGATTCCACCTGTGTAAAATGCTGTGATATCAGTTCTCATTGGATCATTGTGCTGGCGCATAAAATTGTACGTTGTGATAAAATTATTTGCAAACAAAAAGTATTAGACGATATAAAATCTTAGTTTAATACCATAAGCACAAAATTAGATTGCACCAATATTCAACAAAGATATTTACAAACTTTACACGTCAGTTTATTAAACAGCAATGAAAAATGTGACAGTTCCTTGTGTTAACTAAGTTCATAAATAACGTTCAAGTTTGGTGCAGTCGATGCGAGAGCCCGTACTTGACAAGTGGAGTACCTAAACTTATTTATAAGAGGTCGTGTTCCCTAACTTTGGGAGTGTTTAAAATAAAGAGCAATACAAACGCCAACTTAGTTGTAAGATATTATATATTATAATGATGACATGCTTATTTGTACCGTGTCAAGCGTTGATGCGTAGATTCGTAGTGTTTCATTTGTTTGTATGAGTTGTATTGGAGTAGCGGCTGACTGTTGCGTGTTAAGGAACTGTTCCACATCGTTTATGTTTCAAAAAGTTGTTATTGATTTGTTGCCATAAAATGTAATTTTAGGCCCGACTTCGGACTTTGAAACCGAATTTAATAGTTGGTCGTGTTTTTGGTTGAGTTTATAATAATCTCGCTAGAATAGTGCCTTGTGAAGCATGCTTACATTATAATAAAAAAAAACTTATTAAAATTTATTGAGTAGATCATATTTTTGTGTACTTTGTAAAGAGAAATTAATGATGATAGTTGTTAAGTGATTCATTCGTAAAATAAAGCAATAACGTTCCACTGAATTAATAGTCACCAGTATTATATTATAATGACCTGCAGAGAGTAGATAGTGATTGTATTCGAGAAAAAACTAGTTTAAGATAATGAAGACGTACGATTTATGTCTATGTTATGTTACGGTTGTACTGAGCCTTGCTTGGTTTGTCCTCTGACTTGTTATTTATTGTTGTGCTAGCCAATGACGATTAGGTTTTGTTTGAGCGGTAAAAAAAGACGATGTCTATTAGCTAGACAGATAATATTACACTAAAATAATTATATTCTTGTACTCTATATAATGCTGCCTTGTATAAAATATTCACCATACGTGTTGCATGTTGTTACTGCAGTTCAAATTATACAATGTGGCATCAGAGATCTTTGCATTTTTATTTATTCAATACATTCATTATTCGTTAAAAATGTAAAGTAATTCCCATTACTCAAATGTTAATGTAAAAAAATATTGTAAATAATTACAAATGTAGAAGAAACGCTATTAAATATGTTTATTGTAAAATACATAATTAAGTTAGATTGTAAGCGATTGTTTTATAAAAAGAAACAAGAAAATAAATTATTTTAGATCTAAACACTGTGTTTTTGTTGTTTAAGTCTGTTGTCCGTTTAGAAACGTTCAAGCCCTTACTAAAAGGGCAAAAAATCTTCTAATTCGCATTTTTGAACCTAAAGAATCGTAAGATATATGATTCCTTCCACTGAGTGTGTATTAAGTCCATTCCGGAAGTCATAGCGTTGCTTTTTCCTATTCCCCATCACTAGTCCTACTTCAGCTGAACCAAGAAAATTATTAGCTTTAGGTCCGGTTTCCACCAAAGCGGACAGGTGCGGAGCGGAGAAGAGATGTGCAAGATTCGACCAATCACAAGAAAGACGAGAGACGCGACGAAGACTTCAACTATTGTGACCGCTCCACTAATAACCGCATTAATTAATGCAATAGCATATCCGATTCAATGCTCTTACATCAGGTTAAATACATTTACCAAGCTAGGATTGCATGAAAGATCGTATTGCAAATTAACTTAATTAACGTTTACTATACAAGTGCACCGGCCGGTGGGACTGGCAAAAAGTTCAACAGCCTTTTATTTCTGTCTACCCGGAAAGTACCCACTAATTCCCTAAATACCCAGACAGGACCCTGCAAAAGTCTTGGACATTGAAGGATATTAAAAACTTGATAAAATTGTCAACAATCAAATCGCAGACAATTCATGAGACCGAGTAAAGTGGTGCCGACTTATTCGGAAGTGGACACTGCCAACAAGCTGGAATAATTCTAGGCACAAAAACAAAAAATACGCTGAACATTCTCCATTCAATTTCATAAATCAGTTTCGGCGCGTCTGAGCCCCTTTTAATGCGTGTCAACAGCCGGGACATTGATGACAGAAAGGCTTACAGCGGCGGCACCAAGTGTGTTCAATACTTCATAATACCATTTAAATTACAAACGAGAACTTTAAAGATAAAATTAATCAAAATGTCAAAACTTAAATGTTCTTTCCTAATTATGGCTCTCCGAAAAAATTATGCGCGATTATAACTGGAATTCTCAATAATAAGCTATTCTTATATCTTTTTACGGGCAATGAAACCGTAATTTGGGTATCGTAAACGGCGCCTGTCTTAGATTGGCGAACATCATAGAATTTAATTACTGAGGGAGACTGGAATAATTGGCGACTCGCCTGTAATGGCCGCGCTTTACGGCCAAATTAATAGATTTCCGCAGCGGGACCCGCTGAACCTCCACTGAACTCATTTTGATATTAATTGCTGACCTAAAATCAGCCCACTAATATACTTTAATAATTGAAATGGTCAATTAATTATAAATTGTCCCGCTGATACTGATGTCCGGTGGTTATTGAATCGAAGGATAGCGATGTCCGAGCGTTGATAAGATTAATTATTATTGCTCTCGATATATTTTACTAGGCATGGAACAAATCTAGGTCGGAGTCTCACAAAGCTGCCTCTGCCTATAAATAATTGTATTGATGGGACAATTGGCGCCAGTATGCCGCGACTTTGTCGAACATACGTACACGTGTACGCACAAATCTGTGGATATCGGAAAGTTAATTAATTACACGAACCACGCTTGGGTAAACAGAACAATTATGACAACTGACTGACTTGAATTTATCAAAGGGAGCGTATACCTTTACGTCTAATGTCATAGACAGATTGAATAATACCAGGCTAGAATTAATAATTTTGTGTCAGTGATTAATTAATTTGTATCAGTAATCAACGATCCTGTTAGGCCTGTTTTGTAGTACACATGTTAGGTTACTACGGAGGAGCTTGTGGATAAATAATAACAGTTGCTCGAACAGATCTTCAGGTTTAGCTACGCTTGCCTATAATGGCCCATGGATAGCCAGACGCTCCATGTAAAATACTGGTAGGTAGGTATTTTTTGTTTTTTAAGATTTACTTTTATATTTAAGATTCTTAAGATTTGTATTTTTAGTTTTCTAGCAGACTAATTGTTTGCTTGATTTAAAAGAAAAAAATTAAACTAAGGTCGTGCTCCATCATTTGACACGTTACATTAAACTAAGCTTATTATTAGCACTTAACTTAAGATCTACCTACATGAGTCCATCAATTTTTTTTGTCTTTTAGGTTCACATTTCCTTATCCACTCCAAAATTGGTAGGTAGGTATTCAGCTGCATCTGGTTAGACTGGAAGCCGACCCCAACGTAGATGTGAAAAGGCAGGCAGGTAATGACTTAGGTCTTGGTGATGTTTTGTTTATTAGTTCCAATTTCATGCAACCAGCTTTTCACGATGCATTCATCATCAGCCTATAATGTTCCCACTGCTGGGACACGACCTCCTCTCAATGAGAGGGAATGGGCTATAATCTAGCACGCGGGCCCAGTGCGGATTGGTAGATGTCACATGTCTTCGAATTTTTTGGTTCAAGGACATGCCGGTTTCCTCACGATGTTTTCCTTCACCGTTTTTGAGAGCATTACGATGCATTACCATAAAACTAATTAAGCAATTCGTATAAAACAAATGTCTAAAAAGCATTTCAGTAGTCATAAAATACACGAACAGTAGAAAGGAATTATACGAATGTACCACGAAAAGCAATTTAAAATCTGCAATATATGTAAAAACTATTTAAACAACCTCGTCTAACAACAGCTTGAACTTATTAAATTTAAACAAGGCAAGGCATGTCGAACTCATTTCAAAGTTTTCATTTTAATGTAGTATAATTAATTCTCGCTTCGTATGTCTTGGTTTGATGCAGTATGCAGACTAAACGCAACGCCTACTATTTGAACTGTGTTGCCAGTTAAAAAAGTCGAAGAAAGCTCTCTTTTTGATTTATCGTTTTTGTTTTATTTTAATTGTTTAAACACAAAGACTTTGGCATTGGGTCAAAAGACGATAAGGGGAAAAGGGTGATGCTTTACAAATCTTTCCGTTTTCTTTTTGTTCTCCGTAATATTTTGTCACCTGTGGCTTAGGCAGAGGCTTAAATACCTTTCAATGTATCTTAACTTCGTCTTATAGAATTTTCAAATCCATTGCCATTATTTAACATTCTTGAATGCCCCACTGCAGAGCAAAGGACTTCCTTCCCTTCTTCTGTTTTCTCTGAAAACGACCCTTCGGTTCAGCTCATTGAGCCGTATCGACCAGAAACCGGTACCGAGGTACCGTGTTGACATTTTATGTGAAGTTGCAACAGTGTTTAGATATTTTCACCTGACTAAGCTAAAGTTTGAATGTATGTACATACATACTTCATCATGCTAAGAGGTTCCTAGTCGATTATAGTAACTTAAGTACGTCAATAAGGTTTTTAGGGTTGGCTACAAAAATATGAATAAAAAAATAGTGGCGGACTTCGATAAAAGTAACGGAATGCACTGTTTAAAGACGTTCACGGGTTTTCACTACACCTAAAGTTCTTTCGTCATTATCTTGAGTTTCTATAAGCTCCCAATATTTTTTTTTTCTTCTTAAGTCAATGGTTGATGGGATTTTCGCTTCTAAAGCCGTATAAGTTATTCCCCAGGAGAGTTCAAGTGCGAGAGTTCGACTCGCACTTGACCGGTTTTTTATTACTGTTTAAACAGGACCGAATACTAGGTACTGCAAATGAGACTAATGCTCAGGATGCAGCTTAAAAGACTTATCTCTACAAAGTTAGTGCACCACCTACTAAAGTCAAGAACGGGTACAACTTATTAATCACCAGACAAAAACAGTCCATTTCCCCAAGTTTCAAGCATCGGCAGTGTGAAGTTGTAACTAGCTTTACGAGGAAACCAGTGTTTATAGTTAATTTGTACCTCTGTAGTAATCAGGAACTTTCCTTATTTACAACCTTTATGTTTCGCCGACATGATACGGTTCCTATTATATACTAACTGGTTTAGTTTAGTTAGTTATTTTATTAACTTCGCTGAAATTGCTCAGAAATATATTTACAGTTCTCCTTTTTATATCAAACCATAACAACACACTCAGAAGAGTTCGACAGTATTTAAGTGTTGTAGGTATTCCCAAATTTCCCCGGAATTAGATCTGCCTGTTAACATCAACGAGATACTAATCAAGACTCTGGGCTGCTTCTGAGTTCCAGATGGATTCATTATCATTTTTCACAACCTCAAGGTTTGCAGTTGAGACCACTGCACTGCACCCCAGCAAAGTCTTTTTATAAAAGGTGTAAAGGACACAGACGTACAAACGTTACCACGTATTCAGTATGGGTAGACATAAGGGGTGTAAAAACCTCTTAACGAAGCCCAAAGGCATTTGTTCTCCCCGTCATTGTGATATTTTTCTTATTCTACACCATGCCTGGGAACCTTCAAGTTACGGAAATATTGGGGGTCTAAGTTCCAACTATTTGACAAGTTTTTTTTTATAAAAGTACTTACAAGTTTCTATTGTAAGATTTTTACATTAAACACCTCTACGACCCCTGTACTATTCAATCCATTCATCAGCACATTGTCTTAAGTGCGTTACATTGAGTTCTACCACAAAACATGATTTTGAACTAAAAAACAAAAGTTGTTTCCCTAATCTTTTTTGCGTAAAGTTACTTAGTTTGAACATAATGCTCGGTTGACGGCTTCGTGATGAGGTGGTTTACGCCCTGTATAATTCAGAACAACCCCAAAAACATATTTCATTTTTAATATTTTTTTAAACTGCTGTTCCATACACTTTCAAATGATTGTTCCAAAACAAAACTGAGTTCGTGGTTATTACCCGTTTGTGTGTACGTATACCTTCCACCCTATATGTGGAAAAAAAAATAGATTTCTTCCAATAAACAGAAGGTTATTACATTACTGATATTTCATCTGTAAATGTTGATTCATAAATAAACAATAACAAATATTCATAATATCGCTAACACAACTCGCTACTAGGTTCCCGGCCCCTTATTCACAACCATTCGACTCGCTTCCGATTCGGAAAGTCGTATATCTGTCTTCTTCTGGCATTACGAAAACGACCGAGATAGACATACTTACGACTTTCCGAATCGGATGCAAGTCGAATGGTTGTGAATAAGGGGCCCGGTCTCGGTAATCGACATTCGAGTAGTTTCCCATAACTTGCTCTCATGTGCTTAATCCGTTAATAATATCAATCATTCTGCTATAATCTGTATCATAAGCTTCGACTAACTGTAGGCGAATTATTCTTATACATATCGGTAATCTGTCTATTCAGCATTTAACTTGCTAAAAGCCACATTTACTAACTACTATATAAGTCAATAGTTAGTAAATGTTTTTGTAAGACATTTTAAATATATAGGGTGTAAAACACCTCTTAACGAAGCCGAAAGGCACTTGTTCAACCCGTCATTTCGATATTTGTTTGGTCTACACCATACCAGGTAACTTTCTAGTTACGGAGATATTGGGGTTCAAAGTTACAACTTTTTGACAAGTTTGTTTATAAATACAAGATTTTATTGCAAGATTTTTACTTTAAATACCTCCACGAACCCCGTACTAGTCAATCCATCCATCAGCACAATTTTTTATTGAGTTAAACCCCATAATGTGATTTTTTACTCCAAATAAAAAATGGTTTCCCAGCAATATTTTTTGCGTAAAGTTACTTAGTTTAATGTACAGAATGCTTGGTTGACGGCTTCATGATGAGGTGGTTTACACCCTATATGAGATCCCATTAAAATAGATGGACAAATAATACAGCGTTCATCAGTTTTCTTTTTGGATATCTACGCTGTGTTATTTGTCCCTCTATTTTAATGATGGGACCTTATATAAGTACGATACACGGGATAACATGACCAAACTGTAGTCTGCTTGAGCGGGTGCTCTTGGACAGCGGCGTGACTAGGAACCAACAATACAGCCTATAAAGAGAGTAGACGTAGACTGTTCAGAAACTACCATCACAAAGATTGTAGGGTTAGAAGAGGCCAAGCTAAGCTTTTGGAGTTGTCCAAAAGCTTGGCACGGTATTTGTACCTCGTGTTAAACTTGACAATAGTGTAGACGACGAAAACAATTTAATTAGTCCGTCAGATGAATTAACAAAAATTTTTGAGACATACTTTTTCTTTTTCATGCAAACAAAAATTGAAGACGATACAGTGCATCGAAAACTCGTGTGACTTCACATTTCATACATTTTAACCGGAAAGTAACGTCACAAGCCCCCACTAATGATCTTTCATGCGTTTTATCTTCCGCATTTTTTATTTCTTTCATAAAACAAATATATTGGTCAATAATCTACTTGACGGACTAAATAGAATTAACCATATTTTTATTTAGGTCCATGTTCAGCGAAAAAGATAACGATCTGATTATCCAAAAACAGCCGTCACTGTGACATGTTACCATACAAAAATGTGTTTAAACAGCTGTTTTTAGATAATCCGACCGTTATCTTTTCAGTGTACATGGACCTTAGTCAGTCGTCATCCCTATTATGTCAAAAGTGTCCCTGTACACTTTTGACATTACTGTTACTGCTAGCCTGCATCATCCCACTGCTAGGCAAAGGCCTCTCCCCATGACTTCCAGTTGATTCGATCCCGGGCCAATGTTGGGCACTGGTCATTGGTTTTGTCCAGCTCGTCCCGCCATCTTCTGAGAGGTCTGCCGCGACGCCTCCTGGTTGTATCAGGGCTCCAGAAAGTGGTTATTTTGGCCCACAGCTCATCGGGCATGCGGCAGACATGGCCAGTCCAGTCCCACTTCAGCTTAGCGGCTATTTGAGCAACGTCAGTAATTTTTGTTTTGGAGTGCAGTGTGGTGTTGTGTACATGGTCGATTAATTTGACTCCTAGAATGCCGCGCTCCATTGCACGTTGGCAGACCTTGAGTTTGGACTTTTGAATGTTTGTCAAAGACCAAGTCTGGGATCCATAGGTCAAAATGGGAAGAATGCACATGTCCATGATTTTTCGCTTTAGTGACAAAGGAAGGTTTCCCTTCATAAGCTTCTTCATGGACCAGTAGCTCTTCCAGGTATTCTCGGTTCGTCTGGTGATCCTTGTCTTGCCTGGACTGGAAAGAGACTAACTGGCCCAAGTAGATGTGTTCATGGACATATTGTAATTCTTCACCATTCACTCTGATCCTATGCTTAGTGGTGCTCGACATCACTTTGGTCTTTGACATATTCATCGCCAGACCATGTACACATAAGTAGTTTTTTTTCTGACAGCCTGTCTATAGTATCTTATAAATCTCTGTACTTACTGGCTGTGTTCCTTACTGACTTAAAGGTTTCCTTTGCTTTACTTCAACTTTCTCCGTCTTGAACTTACGTCTTTTTGAAAGATGTCTTTGAGTGCTTTAGCCATAGTTTCACTTTAATGGTTCGTGTACTGTTGGTCTGAAAAAGCCATATTTGATTAAATAAACTGAGAAAGAACCCAAAAGGTGGGTGTGTAAACATTTACATAGTTAATGAAACCGGCTGTACAAATCACAATTGTTAACTAAACTTTCCTCCAATACTTACTTACTTAAAAAGCTTGTTCGTCTTATGCTAGCATTAGGGTAGTATAAAGTAGTTTCAGTATCGACAACATGTGTACTACAAATACATTGCTATCTTATTTCTCTCAGTCCCCAACGAACCGCATAAATTACCGCTTTCCTGCCACTCGTTGAACGTTGCTTTATTTTTTTGTGTTAAGACCGCTAACTTAATTTATCGCATTGTAGAATGTACAGTCGAATATACCATAGCCACCTTAAAAACTGTTTTTGTTTCTTATTGCACGATAGAATACTATTATAAATAAAGAATCAGCATAATATTGTATTACATCGTAATAACAATAAGTCAGAGTGACATTCAGCCGTCTTTACATCTCAAATCGAAGTATAAATGTGTCTCAGGAAATGGTTAGGGCATTAAAAGGGTAAAGTTTTATGGCAAAGCGACATTAGTCAAAGGTATGCCATTTTGATTTTTGTTAACAAATACATTTTCTATCTATAGTGTCGTGAATTTGGTAGTATGATGATGATCGATGATCCAAAACACATGTCTATGTCTACCTATTAAAAAAATGTTTGAAAGTATTGTCGCAGTATCAAAATAAACCTTTATAAAGCCGTCTTAGAAGTTACGACTCGAAGGCTGTGTCATCATAATAAAATGCAAATTGACACAGATTTAATCCGGACTTATACCGCGGCGCCTAATAACTGTTAATAATCCGGGAGCGGCGACCGTGTCACGATATCACATACTAATACGGAACACCACTGTTTACTCGATTGTATTCTAACTCTTATGGATTATATTACATCATAAACCTGGCTGCGATTTAGATAATCCTATCATTATATTTCTGTAACGCTATTTTAGTTTTCCATTAGACAGTTTTAATAACCGCGAAGAAAAGTTTTCATAAGAAACTTTATGGCAATAGAAGTGCCTATTGTAGTCTGCCAAACATAGGATACAGATCCGGAAATTGTTTTCTCTCAAACTAAGTTAAGAGCCAGTACAAGAAAATGTTGACTTTCTGAAAACTCGGCATTATTATGTGCTCTGGTAAAATATTGTTGCTATGAGCTAGATTATAACTGTAAACGTTACAAACTTTATGTTCGATTTGAACTGACGCTGTCATAAGTATGTAGTTCTAACTTAATGCTCTTCCACAAATTCGATTTTGCTTGCTTTGATGTAAGTTAATTACACTAAGAAGGAGCATATTACCAATAGTATTCCATCTAACGTGCTAGTTACAGTTGGTTTAGCCAGAATAATCGGATAACATCCAGCAAGGTCTACTAAACAAGGAAACACTCGGTCCACAAACTCCGAACCGTCCCGGGTAGGCCCGATCGTTAGCAAGGGCTAAAATAATGAAATGTAAATTAATACGTCATCTTGGATTAGCAGAGGATCGAGTTCTTTAATCCTATTAGCCCGACTTGTCGTTAACGATAGGCCTCTATTACAATATGCCGACAATTATTCAAATCACTACGATTTTTAATTGGGTCACTTTTGATAAAGTGAGGAAGGACCGAGTGAAACCGAATAATCGAGATGTTTGAAAGCAAGATGTTAAAATGTACAAACAGATATTTATTTCGGTGCGAAGTTGAGCGCTTTCATTTCTAATGGATATGTAAGGCCTACTAATTAAACTTTTTTAATCTGAGCAGCGGCAGCAAGGTGTCGACGCCCCGAGGCCACTCCGCCTCATCGAGATAGCTCTTTCTCAATTTAAGGATCTCGGCCAAGCCCTCTGATAAGCCCCAGATTTAGCGCTGAGCGAATTTGTTCGGGTAATTTACTTTCCAAGTTGCGAAGACAATAAAAGTTGGCGTCGGCTTTACTTTTGAGTAGCTTTATTTTGTTTTGTGTAATGAAGACTTATTTTACAAGCGATAAGTTTCTTTTTTGTTGAAAGACTCCATGTAAGTTTAGTGTAGTCTGTGCAGATAGTTCGGGGAACAATAATGAGATTCGGCAGAGGCTATACGTTACCGACTTGCTCTGTAGATATGTATTCGCAGACTGCAGGTAAGTGGGCAATCTCCGTTTGTGTTACCTTGATTTATAGATCTAATTAAATACCTTTACGCAGACCATGAATTGTCTCAGAATCCCCGGTATTTCGTTTCCGTTTACCAATGTAATAAACGTCTGCGTGTGTAGTAGACATTAATTCAGATATGGTTATCATTCTAGTTACATTATAAGTACTGCTGTAGTTAATACCCAGAATAGAAAGAAAACTTCATGGAAGCGAATTATACAAAAAGCTCATTATTTGCTGCAGAAGCAAGTTTAATAAAAAAGTGAAATAAAACAAGATCAATCTGTGACTTTGCATTTAAAAAACATTTCGTAAAATTGGACCGAGTAGGAATGGGCGACTGACCGAAAGATGTTTTCGTGTTTCTGCTCGAACGTCAACCGACAGATTGTCGGATATCGCAGCATCTTCGGATAGTAAGATTAAGGATGCGTGTCACGAGCCCTGGACGGCTGAACCTGTCAACGACGACCTCATCCATCAACCCTTTCTCACTGCGGGTAAAAAGTAGTAAAAACCTCGTTTATATACAGTCACCTAAGCTAAAGCAGTTCATTTCAGCAGAAGATCTATATGTAGAAAGATTAACATCGAGCGGGCTGATACATACATGCGTATAAAAGCCGGCCAGGTGAGACTCGGACACGCACACAAAGGGTTCTATAGCACCAAACAGTATAATAATTCTTCTTATGCTAATAAATTCATAGGTCAATTTACACTCAACAGTGAAATCAAATTTGATTTTCGTAGTATTAAAATGGCTGTGACATACGGATGGATAGACATAAGATGGTTTATTTAAGTAGGTAATAATTATTTACAATATATATGTCACCGTAAAATTGTCAAACACGTAATATTACAATATAACGTGTTTTTTCTCGCGATATTGTAATGTCTCGAATTATTGTCAACTGAACATACGGGAGTATCTCTGCCCCCATAATCGGGACTTGGGGCACCCCCCCGTTAGGTTAGTTAGGTTCCTTTAAACCCTGCACTCGGAAATAGGGGCCCCGCGAAGCAGGGCTCCGTCGACTACGCTTTTTAGGGGGAATATAAAGTGTTTTAAGGTTATGTTATATTAATCGGTATTTCTCAGGAATGGTGCATTATCTTTTCATGAGAGTTGTGCCACTGGGCAAGGGAGACCCTACCTTCCCTCCACACCGCGTAAGTTGACTGCCATCGCATGCATTTCACGAAAAATAATGCGTTTTGTTGTAAGCAGTATGTTCATTTGACAATAATTCGAGACTTTACAATATCGCTAGAGATATTACAATATAACGTATTTGACAATTTTACGGTGACATATGCACACTAACACTATAATAGAAATAAAAATATGTACACGTATCAAAAAGGGTTACAAGGCATCGAAAAATTCGTCCACTTCGCTGCCAACAGGAAAAGTGCCCAGAAGGCTGGCAGCATTGCCACGTTGGATGGCAATCCATCCAACGTGGCAATGCTGCCAGCCTTCTGATTCGACCTTCCTTTTTTTTGTCAGCCTGCTGATTCTTGCCGTCGCGTGAAGAGTCGACCAACCGTTTGACGATTTCCCGAAATACTAGGTGCACTCGGACCCCATGACCCTAGTGTTTCAACCCCAAACGGCTCAAACACATAATTACTAATTAAATTATTGTGTTTGCGCCGTTTGAGGTTTACAGCACATGCAGCAGCCGTCCCAGCGCAGCACACCGTGAGATAAAATGAATCTATAAGGGTCCGTTTTTTTAAGTGAAAACATCTTTAAGCGCGTTGAGCACTTTTTGCGTGAGCAAAAATCATGGAACTCGCGTGACCATCACCTAATGCTTCGTATAGTTTCTAGACACGCCGTAACCGTTAGAGCTATATGTTCATGCTCACAGTACCGACCATGTAAACTAAGCTAGGTTTTAAAATAAATAATAAATCGACAGCTTTTAAGCGTATAAAAGTCACAGGGTTTCCTTTATTCTTTGCAATAGAACAAAAAGTTTGTAACATTTTAACTTACAGAATTATCGTCATACCCCAAAAATCTCCGTGTAGTTACACTAATTAGCCTCTGTTTAACTTTAATAAGGGAAATGTAAGGGTTACCCGTCCTTAAAGTTGATGTTTTATATCGCCACACTTAATTTCAGCAAGGCTTCAGTGTGGTACAATGTTTAGGGCGGGACGAAGGGCGGTCCCCTGCTGACTTGACACATCTCTTTCGGACCGAGTATATATTGCGTATTGGTGATATTCGACTCCGCCAAGATTAGCTTGGGAACGTCAACAACACAATTTCGGAAAAGCAAAGCGTGTGTCATCGAATAAGTTTATAATATAAATTGTGCAGCCTTTTTTCGCATATTCACAACCGCTTCTAACGAAACTGTTTAATCCTAATAATCCTCTCTCATCATCATCATCATCTCAGCCGAAAGACGTCCACTATTGGACATAGGCCTCCCCCAAGTGTCGCCACATTGACCAGTCCCTTGCTACTCGCATCCACCGGATTCCCGCAACCTTCACCAGGTCATCGGTCCACCTTGTGGGAGGTCTTCCAACGCATCGTCTTCCGGTTCGCGGTCGCCACTCCAGTACTTTTCGGCCCCATCGGCCATCCGTTCTGCGAGCAATGTGCCCTGCCCACTGCCACTTAAGTTTAGCAATTCTTCGGGCTACGTCGGTGACCTTGGTTCTCTTGCGGATCTCTTCATTTCTGATTCGATCACGCAAGGAAACTCCGAGCATAGCCCTCTCCATTGCCCTTTGGGTGACTTTAAGCCTTTTGATAAGGCCCATTGTGAGCGACCACGTTTCGGTCCCGTATATAATCCTCTTTATATTATTATAAATGCGAAAGTAAGTTTGTTTACCTTTTCACGCTTTAACCACTGAACCGATCATCCTGAAATTTTGCATATACGTTGTCAGGAGTGTAGTCAGTGGCCCAAAAAGTCTGACAACTGGTCTTACCAAGAGGTATCGTATTAACCAATATTAACCGGGTTGTGAAGGTCAGATAGGCAGTCGCTCCATGTAAAATACTGGTATTCAGTTGCATCCGGTTAGACTGGAAGCCGACCTCTTTCGATCTTTTATTTTACACGTTTTAGCTCATGGTCATAGCGTATAGCCTTCCTCGATAAATGGACTATCCAACGCAAAAAGATTTTTTCAATTCGAGTCGGTAGTTTCTGAGATTAGCGCGTTCAACCAGACAAACAAACTCTTCTGCTTTATAATAGTATATAGTATATACTATTAGTATAGATTTATATGTTATCAAAATTTTAATTAAACTATATATTTTAAATTGTAATTGTTATCCAAAATTTTAAAAGTATTATTTTAATTGTTGAATTGTAAGCGTTAAAATCCGTTGTATTAGTTTTAAATCAGTTTTCGACACAATATAAAAAAATGTTTATGAAATTAATGAAATGAAAACGAAATGCCCCCAACAAAGGAATAGGCTAGGCAGATGATGACGTTGTCAGGTGTACAGATATGGATATGGTACCTTGCATTCTAAAAAAAAGTACGGTTCCCGAGGAAAACAGCAATACCGCCACGTGTCTTTCGAAACATAACTCCATTACATTAATTACAAGCAAAATGTATTAATTGAATTGATTGTCAAATTATAAATTTACGCGAGCGAAGGCACGGGTAAAAAAAGTTAGTTAGTTGATAAATTGTACAGCATTTTTCATACATTCACAACAGCTTACTAACGAACCTTTTATATCAACAATACATTTGAGATTCTGATTTAAGATAACACGTACAACCCAAATCACAGAGTATTACCTATTAGATGCCTAAATAACCGTTTATATGTATGTGTACGTAGGTATCTACATTTACGTCGTACGCGTCCCCAAAGACGCCGGTGGCGGTAGTTAATTGTCACTTTAGGCATGACCTACTAAGCAGCTGTATACCTTTACATGACCTACTAGGTTCAGCAATATCTGGAGGCAATTACAGGTATATTAGTACATTATGTACGTCAATAATGAGTAACCCCGCATTGCTATCCAAGTAAATACGTTTATTGAAAAAACAACGGCCGACAAAAGTCCCCGTTTACCTCATAGCATTATTGTTTCAGCATACTTCAGCAGTAGGCAACTTTTATATGGTAATGAATACGCTTATGCGAGCGGAGTAGGGGTGTCACAGTCACGTGATGTGCCGTGCACTCGCCCGTGGATAACTGCCAATAACAGTATGTTTTACCCTACCATTAAGTTACGCTATGTTGTATGTCTACGTAGCTCCGAGTCTGCGTCAAACCTGCAGCAGCATTTAAAACAACCCCTTTTACTGTAATTACTAGATACCGACCAACTTTGACTCACGAACACACGACATTTGTGATTTCGTTCGTTGGAACCAATTTAACACGCTAATGCTTTTTCTCCTCGCGAATATACGAATCTACCGGTCCATTACTTTTATACTCGTATTTGTAATAGAGCTGAAAACTTAACGTATCGATCGGCAATAAAATATAGGGTTGGTCGTAAAGAAGCCAATACTTTGACTAGCAGAGGCTGCGAGGCGAATGTTTGTGTATCTGGGAGCGTTTCCCGCTATAAATCACCTCATGAGTGTGGGAAAATAGTTAAAGCGGAAGATGCGGTCTGCAAGTGGGCATCGGCGATACGCTCCGTGCCCACAACGCGCGCATTTACATACTCGCACACAAAAATGCTATATTTACACCATATATTTTCCAAAAATATGACCGCATTTTCCAAGCACTTATATAGCCATATAAAATAAATAAGATCTATTTTTCAAGCGTCCACGTGGCAGGTAATCGAAAAGAGAGCCCAACTTTTCGTAGGCACGAACTTTCTGAGTGTCGTCTCATGGCTAAGGGTTCAAAATGAATTATTATACTGTCTCATGAAAAAAATCACTTCCCCAAGTAATGAAAACTCGAGCTGATGCGCTCGAGTGCTGGTACTCCAGTCCGGCGGATATTACGGCAATATATTTCAATTACACATAAGAAAAAGAACAAGTCGTTTGAAGTAGCTGAAAGGCCAGATTACAGTCGTGGAGGAAATAATAAGGAAGACCCCGCTAACGAGCCAGGGACGGCAACTTTTAAAAAGAAAACGTGTGGGGAGGCAAGACGCTTGTTGAGAGTGATTAAATTTTATAAGTATTATTATTTTCAGGTACTCTGCGCGAGTGCCTGAAAAAGGTAAAAATAACTTTGCAATTTTTTATGTTTGAAGCTAGATTATTGTGGATCTTTTTTGTGAAACTTTCCTGGTTTATATTACCAAGGTTCTAGTTGGAATTTTTATTATCAGTTAAATTTTTTTGTTGGTAGACCACTCGTTTACAGGAAAACGAATAACTTTTTGGCTAGGCCGTGTATGTATTTTTGGTGGGCAGGGAAGTTGGGTGCGGACGTAGGGCGAAGATTTGTGCGATTCAATGGAATTTAATTACTCGCTAGCGGCCCAGCCATAACGACGCAAAAATATTTATGTTTATTGTCGGGGCTAATGCCGGAATGAGACCGCACACGACCGCACCGCGAGATGCACTTAATGTACCTTTAATTAATGTACGCACTTTCATGATGACAGCTTATCAAATAAAATAATGATAAATTTGTAAGCAAACACCGCTAAATATATTTCTAATAGCGTGTGTTGTGACTTAGAAAACTCCTGTGACCAGTTATGAACTGTCATTGACTGAGTTTTGACCTATAGTATTCATATTGCTCAAACGTCACCTAGATCACATTGTCTTGAACTTTTAACTTGTGTAGCTATCATTCATACCAATTGATTCACTGAACATTTTAAAACCAGAAACTGTTCGACTGTTTGTTAATAAAACATGTTTCAAACGCAGAGGTTTAACGACTAGCAGTTAAACCCATTTTCAATCTAAACCACATAGATTGAATGTACATTTGTTCGAATTTTCAGTGAAGAAAATACACGATTTACAACGCATTTAACACGCCACAATAGCCATAAGTCTTTAAAATCGAACAAACGTCGCACAGGTCATATTTATTTCCGGACTCGACAATTACGGTCATTGGTACTTGTGCGTGATGTTTCCACTACATTTCTCGTAATAGCACGCTTTTATAACCGAAGCGTAATGAAACTCGTTTAAATATCACAAAAGTGGTTGGATTACGGCAGCCAAGCGCTTTATACTGCTTAATTACAGCCCTCAACAGAAATAATTGGGAACTTGGGGGATTATGGCCGGACTTTACAAGAATTAAAGATTTTGTGAGAAAGACGAATTGAATCCGATTGGCTGGCTCCAGTAACCGATTACAATTGCCGTTTGTCAAGTGATTGGCGAGATCTTTCGAAGTAATTAATGAATTGCTTCCTTTTTTTATTAAATAAGGTCTGGTTATTTGGAATCGAATTACAAAAATCGTGATTGTACCTTGTTGCCATTAGTGTTGAGGGGATCATTGATTCTTTTAAATGAATCCCTTGGGCTACCAATCTTACAACGTTCATAGAAAATGATAGGGTGGTTCTGTACAGTTCTTGTACTTATCGTGACTACGATCATAAATTAATTTAGAATATACGCCATAAATAAGAGGTCTAAGATTTATATAGGGTTAGTGGTTAAGTCGACCTAGATCCGTTTAGGGTTTGTAGTGTGGTGCATCATTTCTGACTAATTTGACTATCTGAACACTAAACTGAACCGTTTTTTTAAGAAAGAACTGTTTTTAATTAAAATTGACGGAGTTTTTGTCTATTGTCATTTTACTTTGTAATTTGTGCCTCCTATTTATTTGACTGTGTAGTATATAAGTTGTTTTATCATTATCAACATGAAAATTGCAAGTAACTAAACAAAGTGGTTCGTACTCGGAGATTGAAGGTAAGAAAAAGGAATCTAAAAAAAGCTTTCCAACAAAGTATAATGCTCATGAGTGTTATTATAATTTATTTATAGGAAAAAATATAGATAAAAGGCTACTAACGTTTACCACCTGGGAAGGTATAAGTGGTAAACGTGTTACTACGGTACGGTAAAGGTTAGTGGGAAACGTAGAAAGTTTGAAAAAAAAACGGTTTAGTTTGGGGTATAGTGTTTGACAGTCAAATCAATCAGAAATGATGCGAGATAATCAGTAACCCTGTAAAAAGGGTGTAAAAACCTCTTAAGGAACCCGAAAGGCATTTATTCTCCCCGTCATTGCGATATTTTATTTGTTCTACACCATACCTGAGAACATTCTACTTATCGAGATATTGGGGGTCAAAGTAACAACTTAATCCATCCATCAACACAATGTTTTGAATGCACCAAACGTTGCGTTGAGTTCTAACCAAAACACATGACTTTTCATCCAAAAAAAAGTCGTTTCCTGACGGCTTCGTGATGAGGTTGTTTACACCCTGTATGTGCTGAGAAAATTCTGAAAGCTTTTTGTTTCGTACAATATTTATCACTCAAACTTAGAATACGGTTCCTTATGTACCTCTTTTTAGGTTTATATTAGAGAAAACAAACCACATTTTACCCGTCTTAAATTATACGTTCTCATTCTTTAATAAAATAAAACAAAAGATAAATAAGTACTTAATGATTGAAATCTGAGTTTAGTGTTAGTACAGTCTTCAAATGTGCAGGAGGAAATATAACAAAGTTCTAAAATAACAATCGATCTCGTTGTCAAAATAGCTTGAGTTTAGCTAGATTTAGTTCGATCGCGAGCTGGAACAATAGATTGAGTGAAATCCCAGTAAGCTGGCTGAATCCATCGGTCGAACGACACGACAGGACATCATTTTGTATTGTTCGTTAACTGAATGGGAACAAATGAGTTCATGATTTAGCATGCGATGTGTATCACATCTGAATATCGGATCGCGCCGAGCTTCGTTTGCGCGATGAATCAATAACTCTGTTAAGCTGTGTTTTCATTAGGGATTATTCAGCATTACGAACGTCGACGGTGCGAAATCAGTACTTAGCTGTTTTATAGCGGCTCATTAGTGTGCTTATTCTATTGAGATAATCTTTATCTTATTCCTCTCGTTGTAATAATATTAAGTGTTTGGAGCTGTACCACAGGGGTAACTTTTACGGTAAAACTATTTCATGCTTTCACGCGAAATTAAACTTAGTAGTAGACTAAAATAAAGGGCCTTATGGCGCTTAGACGAGCTAAATTAGCAACTCTATTTGTGGTGGTTCAAAGTTCGTTTGAAATGCTGTTAGAATAAAGTTCTAATCAGCTTGCATTACAAAGTGGTTGTAACATCAGCCACTGCGGGCCAAATAGCGCGAAATGAGTGGTTTCGATCGATTTACAAAAAAAAACTATTGATTGGATTAAAAAACTGAAACAGTATCATGCTAATATATTGCTTGTAGAAAATAATTTGCCAAAAAATCAGAATGATCGCATGCATATTAGTATGTTTTTTATTGTTTGAAAGATATTTTTAGAGATAAGTTCGTGATTTCTTTTTATCGAGCCAAATTAATTGTATTATGTTTTCAAAACAGTATCATGCTAGCATATATCCTGAAGAATATCATATATTTATCTGGTCTTGTTTATAGCAGTGAATAATATACTTTTAGTAATTATTAAACTCGCATTTAGCTCATGTAATCGCCTTAACACGACCCTTATCGAAATCGAAAGGCACTTGTTCACCCCCTATTGCGATCATTTTTGTTTGTTCATAACCATACCTGAGAACCTGAAACTGGTGATATTAAGGGTTGAAGTTCCTGCTTTTCACAAGTTTTTTTTTTCAACATCTTCACGACCGACTATTGAATTCATTCATCAGAACAATAATTTTTTGAGTGTGTTAGATTGAATCCTACCAAAAAATGTGATTAAAAAAAAAGTGTAAACATTTACCTGATACTTTAGAAATAGGTAAATGTTATTATTTTTTTTTACTTAACTTAGTTTGTTGTACATTATGTTTGGGTGACGGGTTCGCGAAGTATCCGTTTACACCCTGTATATTTAATAAACAGCTTGTCTACTGACACCAAACAATCATGCCGATTTTCATTATTTCACAGTATTCCGAGCTCGCTTCTCCTATTTTCCTTTTCATCAGGCGCGAACAAGCCTTCTCAGTGATATTTAATTGCGTATATTATTGCGTATCACCCCGTATTGCGTTTCCGCACGTTCGGTTCTAATTGCGTCGTTAAAGATAAAACTAGGACGCAATAACGTACCTAATCTCAATAACGCGTTCCCTTCTGTTCACTCAACATCTTGTATGCGCTGAAAACGTAGCAATGGTTTTGATTGGCTGCTTTTCACAACAGAATAACGTTGAAATTGAAATGGAAATCTATGAAGTTTAAATAACGGAACACACGTTTGCAGATTTTCACAAAAAAGGTAAGGTTGCAATGTTGTTGGCACCTCTAGTTTCATCGTTGCAGCCAGTTATAGCAAAAGTTTTTACGGAAAAATATATTGAAAACGATATTTCGCCCTGGTCATGTAGATACCTTTCTAGTTAGCGTTTTCCACTAGACACAACACACATGCCACATGTTTCTTACTACACGTCAATAATTGATATGAACCACATAAAACAGTTACCAAGTTTTCACGTCCCTTCTTGCTGTTACCACCTTTTGTTTTATAAACTTTGCGTGCAGGAAATGAGTTTTATGCTTAGTAAATCTGTTATGCTTATGTAGTCCTTAGTCAACCAGTTATAAATGTCAATTTAGCATGTGCTATGGATCATAATGTGCATGTACTTAACTTAGCTGCATTGGCTGCTAATATTGAGTAAACTCTTGATCATTTTTATGGGTTTTATTAGGTTAGAAGGTTCACAGGTAATTTAAAGTTTTTATATTTTCTGAATAATTATACGGAAATTCGGAGTCAACGTAAAATAAGAGGTTATTTCCTGAGGCTGTTACTGGAAGATGTAAATATAATAAGATTTTTAATCTCATTCCGCGCAAAAGTTGGGGACAGTAAAATTTTCTCGGAGTAAAAATAAAATATGGACGCAAGTCCACGTTTCAAGGTGACCTAATTACGCGTCTCGAATCAACTGACACCGTGTAATCCAATGAGTCTTCGTTAACTGTGGCCTATATACATTATACGTACACTTTCATATGTTATTATTACAAATAAGTAATAGTACCTGGGCGACGGAGCTCTGCTCAAATGAAAATAGACAAAAAGTATTTTCACAGATATGAGACCTAGCTGGCTAGATCGATGTTTAGCCCCAGTAAACCCATATATTGCAACTTTCATCGAAATCGTTAGAGCCGTTTTCGAGATCGTGATTACATTTCCAACTACATATCATCATTTCGACCGAAAGACGTCCACTATTTGCCATAAACGCAACGTTTGGCAACTGCCAAGTTGTTGTGAATATATTACAAATATTATTCATTTTATAATAGTAAAGGGTTTTAGTAGGAAGGTAGGTAAGTAGGTTCTTGAATTCTTGATTTCTAAGGTTATAGTTCTGACATTAACGAAAGCAATATAACTAAATAGGTACGATATTAACATTATTTCTAGAGTTAAAATATTATTATACAGTAAAGTACTTTAGTTATAAAAAATATTGCTTATAAACTTAATGGTAATATAAAAAAGTGTATTAGCAAAGAGAAATTGTTCGTGCGGCTAGTGGCCAGCGCAAACTGATTAATTCTCGGCCGCTGTGCGAACTCCAGAAATATTAGCTCCACGGATATGAGATTGCTAATTCCACTAATGCAGCGGACAAATATCGCAAGTTCCCCTGACTCCACACTCCACACTAGCATTTCAACCATTTTTAACCGACTTCCAAAAAGGAGGAGGTTCTCTATTCGACTGTATGTATTTTTTTTTTTTTTTATGTATGTTCACCGATTACTCGAAGACGCCTGAACCGATTTGAAAAATTCTTTTTTTGTTTGAAAGGGTATACTTCCAAGTTGGTCCCATAGAAATATTGTCATGATCTGATCACGAACTTCGGAGATATGGAACGGAACTCTTCAATAATAGACAGCAAATCTGTCGTGATTGCTGCAATCGCTTGGATGTTTATTGTTTACACAACATCATAACATAACATCACGCCTGTATGCTCTGAGGGGGTACGCAGATGTGTACAGTATACCCATATTTCGACAGTTAGGTATGTTAACTCTTCAAATTTTATATGAAAACGTGTTGCGATTTTGGTATTTTCTACAACAAGTGAAGCATTTGCGTTTGATAAGAACCATTCTACCATCAGATCTGATGATGAAGCCAAGAGTCACGGATCTCCATAATGAAACAATGTACCCTAGTCGTGTTTGGGCGTGTTAACGGGCATAACTCCGTTGCTTGCCAACCGATTTGGATTTTTTTTTTTTGTTGGAAAGGATATTCTTCCCAAATGGTCCCATAGCCACCAAGTCGGGATCTGATGATGGAATCTTGGCGAAATCGAGGGAACTCTTCAAATTTTATATGAAAACGTGTTGCGATTTTGGTATTTTCTACAACAAGTGAAGCATTTGCGTTTGATAAGAACCATTCTACCATCAGATCTGATGACGAAGCCAAGAGTCACGGAACTCCATAATGAAACAATGTACCCTAGTCGTGTTTGGGCTTGTTGTAATTGCAACGGTATGCACTTTTCATGTATGTCAAGCACATGTGAACCACTAAAAAGTGAAAAATAAAAACTTTTTTGCAAAAAATAAAACCGACTTCAAAAAAAAAACAAAAAAGTGAAAAATAACTTTAGCTTCTGAAGTCGGTGACAAAAAAACTAAAGCAATGAAACAAAGGTCACCGACTTCAGAAGCTAAAGTTATTTTTCACTTTTTTGTTTTTTTTTTGAAGTCGGTTTTATTTTTTGCAAAAAAGTTTTTGCCAAATCTATTTTGCCAAGCAGTCGAAGGAAGCCAGACCAATTCTAAATTAAAAAGCAATTCAATTACTACATTTGGATTGACTGATTATAAAGCGATCATGGAAAGAATTCAGTTGGCCGAAAATGGCTATATAAGGTTAAAACAACACACAGTACAGTGCGTATCATATCGACCTGGTAACAAGGAATTTAATTTAAAAACTTCAACATCACAGGCATGTAATACTGATTTTTTGTACGCATGAGAATTTCGTTTACTTTCAGTTTTCATATATACCAACTAAAGAGGGACATAAAATTGGGCAGGTAGACGTATTGTTACTGTACAGCATAATACGCATCATGCAAAGTTGCGTGTCACATTCGAACAGTCAAAAATTTGATTATGATGTAATAATAGGAATAAAACATATGATTATTGCCTTTATTAAAATACAAAGTTTTGTTACCAACGACATTGAACTTAGAACAGTGTTTGTGGAGGATCGAAAGGTCCTGTAATAAAAGGGTGTCCATGGAAAAGCTTTTTTGCATTTTAAATTCAAAAAAACATCAGTCATACGTAGGCACCCTCACGCACAAGTGCAGTCTATTCATTTGCCGGATGGATTAATTTCCGCCGTGAGATCGTTCCGAAGGGAAATGCGATTGGAACAAAGTGTACGCGACGGGTACAGGGAGGGGTGCCGATATATATGGTTTATGTCTATTTTCCTTTGAAAGGGTTAACTCTGTGGGCTTTTATATCACACCAAACAAACATTTATAACGATATTTGTTTAAAATAACACATTTGTACCCGTGCGTGTGCAATATTTTATTTCGATGGGCCGCATATTTTTGCCAGGGCCTTATTATTTCCCCATATGATCAGTGTGTTTCGGGTATTTGTTCTGGGGCAGCGTCATAACAAGTTCCTCGCCTTATTTTCTGCGTCGGGCCTGTTGCCCACCGAGATTTAACTTTATTGCAATGCCGGCACACTGCCAAAGCAGTACTGGATGATTATTATGAGAGTTTCCTTTTTCTTCGAGCAAAGAAAGACATGTTTATTTTGCAAATTATTATTTTATTAACTTGGAAATTTTGTTCTTGTTTATTCTATTAAGATTATTCCAATTTATGCATGTCTTGTATCCGGCACAGAATTTCTATTCATTTTCCGAGTCACTTCGATTTTCTAAATTTATGTGCGCAAGTTTATGATGCATTTTACGATGGCCTCTCGGTCAAACACGCGACTGCTAAGGTTTATGGTACTCACGAAGAGTTTATAACATGGCTAAAATAAAGGTTATTACTGACAAAAACCCGACATAAACCGTCTAATGATGAGCAGGGTACACAATTAAGTTTGTGTTTTATTTGTACGCCATGTACTGATACATATTTCCATCCAGTTCGTCATCAAGGGGAGCATTAAACAAACCACTTTGTGTTATGGTAATTACTTGTGTAGAGTTTCTTTAATGGACTAAGTTACAAAAGTATTTACGCAAGGAACGTCTATTTGAATGGTGTAAACATAATTTGTGGACAAAGTTGTAGATGTAATGTTTTGCGTGACGATGTTGCCAACACAAGCGACCGGATTTAATTAAAACTGTCACATGTTGTTAATTTTTGTAAGGATTCAGAAAATTACACTTTGTCGCCATTACGATTAAAAGTTTGGAACCAGCATTCGGTACCTACGTGAGGTTTTCTTGAGCTTCAGTAATGTAATTTAACTACGGTTCTGTTTATTTTATAAAGACGAGATTTAAGAAGTGATTTTAAACTTAGCTTGGTACATTACACTTTTAAGGAAATGAAATGCGCTGTTGCTTTTTTTTTGTTTCCATCTCATCAGATGATTAATTCAGTCCAAACAGATTGAACGTACTCCCTAAACTGTTTTACGTTCAAATTGAAGCGCTGTTCAATTTTAATAGTTATCATCCGTAACGTTCAGTCCCGGGAGCTGCGTTGGACACGGTGTCTTTGCTAAAATCCGGCCATACGCCGCTGATAGATGACATTTAGTGCAGACAGAGTTGTTCCCCCGAGTACCTTTCGCTCCAAGCCGTTGAACAAGTGCCAATGAGGACCAATCTCCGGGAAAATTTGCAAAAATACGCTGAAATCGACTAGAAATGACTTCGTGCTTCAGATACCCGGATCTTCTATCTGAAGGAACATTCATTACTCCAATTAAAAACTTTTCCTTCACATTTTTTTTAATTTTAATATAATTTAAATAAATAATTCAGAACACTACAAACATTTCAGCTAGTTACTTATTTCAGTTTTGGGTGCCATACCTATCTAAACGTGTATTTTATTTAATTTATTTGCAAGGACAAGTACCCCCACCGGGACCACCATTTAATTTTCAATAGCTGCTTTTAGAATATTGTTGTCATAAAATAAATAAATAAATTGTTAGAAGACAATTACTTCAGGTACTTGGTATTCTTCAATCTGAAAAAAAAATAGTTTTAGCTTTAATGATGCAACTTGGTAGGTTCATCTAAAAATTTAGTTTATATAATTATTGGGGGCTGATTATCTCATCCTTGGGAAAGATGCCCTACCTACTCATATTCTAGAGAGAAGTTTTTAAAGCAAACTGGATTGCTGGTGTACAGTCACGTATAATAATATGTAAAACAATGTACTGATTAAAATTTAGTGTTATTACGTACAGTCACGTCTAATAATATGTATACACTTTCCTTAATATTATAGCTATTTTCGCGAGTAATAACGATTGTAAAACTAAGAAATTTGATGTTTTTCAAAAAAATATGAGTTCCAGAATACTGTGTACGTAATAACATTAAATTTTAATCAGTACATTAGGAGAAACACAATTTAAAAAATTCTCAAGGCATTACATATTATTAGACGTGACTGTACATAGTATTCTGGAACTCATATTTTATGATAAAAATCCAATTTCCTACTTACAATCGTTATTTCTTGTAAAAATAGCTATAATATTAAGGCGAGTGTATACATATTTTTAGACGTGACTGTACTTAGTTCAAGAAAATAATGATCTACCTTACCGTTGTCATTTCTTTAGGCATTCTTCTGTTAAAGCCAGTTGGCCAGTTGTCCTTAACCACTTGTCTTGTTGGATTGGGAATGACATTAGAACTGAGCGCTTCGTCCTTTTCTATAAAATTTGTTTGATATAAATTCTGTTTCGTCCACACATTGGAATCAAAGATATTTGCAACTGTAATGCTTTCAGTGGTGGTCGGCTCCAAATGAGACAGTTTGTATTTGTCTTCGTAATATGATACCAGCTTCATCATTAGGACATCTTGGAGAACAGCTTTTTGCGTGTTGAAAGCGTTCTATAATTAAAAAAATTAATACAGCTTATAAATAGAAATAGCGGTTAAAAAGCTGAATAGAAAAATATATTTAAAACAAATTAAAGGGACATTCACCGTAAAATGTGTTCATGTATTACTTAATTCAGTTCGATACTAACACAATACATATAAATTACCTGTGAGGCATAAAAAGGTACAGGATTACTATATTTAGTAATTAACGATCTAACTCATTCATTGTAAACGATCATATCATCGTCAGTTTTAGGTACAAACACTAACTCACCTGATTTTTTCGAAAATTCTTGATGATCGGCGGCGGCGGCGTCGTGTGGATGGGACGTGTTGCATTTTGAGTAACATAAACCTTAGCTCTGTACACCTGTGATCCCAAGTCTCTTAGGAATTTGCCGAAATCATTGTCAAAAGTCGATGCGTTATCGGTTTGGATCTGCGTCAAATAAGTGTATATGCCTATAGGTGAAGTTAATGCCTTAATTTAACATAATAAAACTGTGCGGGTACCTGTGGTTGTGAAGCGACGCTCAACTTTAATATGAACACTAGAACAACACTTATGCACTGTCCACGGAAAATCCTGCTCATGAAAACAATCGAATCGAGCAACATGAAGCATCAAAACTAGAACGACCTTACACTATAGTCGTTTACAATTGATAAAGTGTTCTTTCCTGCTGCGGTTTTACGACCGTTGCTAATCTTACTTTTTACAACCGTTTATTTTGAATTTTTGTTGTAAAAATTTATGGCTTTTGAAATTTGCATTCACGAAAGAAGGTAAAATTCTATTAAGAAAACAACCAGTCGGAGTGAGTCGTCACGTATGTATCGTGTGACTAAATGCAAGGCGGAATCTGAGCGTAGCCGCGTAGGTTTAATGGTATCGCCTTGATCCTGAGCGAGTCGGGAGCGCGCAGTTACACTGCTAGATTTATTAGTTCAATTATCCAGGCCCTGTTCGGAGCCGCTTCGCTTGCTTGAGCGCAGACGCCAACAACTAAATTTTGCTCAGGTTGCAACACATTCTATGTTCACCTTTTTTCCTCTTTACAGCGATGTTAATGTTACAATCCTAAATTAGGAACACTTTGTTGTTACTGAACTTGGCTTTTTTGAATAGAGTTAAACCATTGTGCCAATCTTTTTGGTGATCGTCAATGTTTTGATAGTTTTGGACGATATGCCGGATGTTTACAATTGTGTTGTTTAAATATAACAGTAGTCGCAAGCGACGCTTAGCGTTGGGTCCTGATATTAATTTTAGTTTGATAGCTCCACGCGTGCCTGAGAAGAGATGGAGTACAGAGTGCTAAAAACGCAAAAGAAAAAAACTTTTTTGCAAAAAATAAAACCGACTTCAAAAAAAACAAAAAAGTGAAAAATAACTTTAGCTTCTGAAGTCGGTGACCTTTGTTTGATTGCTTTAGTTATTTTGTCACCGACTTCAGAAGCTAAAGTTATTTTTCACTTTTTTGTTTTTTTTGAAGTCGGTTTTATTTTTTGCAAAAAAGTTTTTATTTTTCACTTTTTAGTGGTTCACATGTGCTTGATACATGGAAAGTGCATACCGTTACAATTACAACAAGCCCAAACACGACTATGGTACATTGTCTCATTATGGAGTTCCGTGACTCTTGGCTTCATCATCAGATCTGATGGTAGAATGGTTCTTATCAAACCCAAATGCTTCACTTGTTGTAGAAAATACCAAAATCGCAACACGTTTTCAGATAAAATTTGAAGAGTTCCCTCGATTTCGCCAAGATTCCATCATCAGATCCCAATTTGGTGGCTATGGGACCAACTTGGAAGTATACCCTTTCAAACAAAAAAAGAATTTTTCAAATCGGTTCAGGCGTCTTCGAGTAATCGGTGAACATACATAAAAAAAAAAAAAATACATACAGTCGAATAGAGAACCTCCTCCTTTTTGGAAGTCGGTTAAAAAATGACTTCAACTTTACATCCAGAGATGTGACTTATCTTAGATACAAGTATCTGAAATACAGATACAAGATACAAAGATACCTATTTCCATCTTGTATCTAAATACTTAAAAAAAAATCATTTTGTATCTTGCATCTAAATACATTTGGTTTGGTATCTTAGTATTTTATAAATACTTTTTCTGATAACATACTTTTAGTAATATATTAGTAGACATTTATAAAATAAATGCACATAAATCCAAATAAATGTTGAAGAGCTTAAGAGGGCCATCACATTCTTCCTTGTATTTGAATGTTAGAACACTGTAATACAAGAAAAATTGAGATATTTATTGGAGCGCTCCTCATAGAATTAATCAAAGTAGAGAATTCTCAGTTTTGATGTGTGATTAGAGTGTAGGTATGGCCACAAAATAAAAATAAAAATGCTCGAGTAAGTTTAATTCTCTATGGAGTGCTCAAAATAAATATCACAATACTAACCGTACAATATTTTTTTTTATGTTTTTGATAAAACACATAATTACATAAAATATAACATTTTGTCTTCATATAATATTCAGTCATTTATTTAATCTTGTCTTTTTACAAAAGTCAAAAGTATTTTCATCTTAAGAAGTATTTAGTAGATACTTATTTTGTATCTAGTATTTCAGATACTATTCTCGAAAGTATTTTGTATCTGGTATCTCAAATACTTAAATTAAAAGTATCTTGGATTTTGTATTTCAGATACTTTGTACAGGGTATTTTGTACATCTCTGTTACATCTAATGGGTTTTCCTGTGACCTCTGTCACCATGCAAGTCACCTATAGATCAAAAAGCAAATTTCATGCTCTACAACAAATAATAAACGTTTCATAATTCTTACATAAGCACTTAAACACAAATACGACGAAACAGAAAATTAATTATGCAACGGGCTTAGCGTTAATACTCGTAGTAGTGAAGTATAAAATCTTGCAGCCATAAGAGCTATAGCGTTACGTGATTTGCTTTTTACTGTTAGTAGAAGTAATTAACGAACATTGTTGTAAAGCTGGTGTAGACCGGCGGAGCGACGAGCGGAGCGGGCTGCGACCACAAACACCCCCTGTCGATACAACTTGGCCAACTTTCAAATTTGTGGGTTGGCGCTTTTAGTGCTCGCTTATATGCACTTAGCTTTACATACGAATTAGTTAAGAGATTTCTGAAGCCCGAATCTATGTCCAAATGTATCGCTTCATTTAAAAAACAAGTTTAGCTTATACTGTGTCATTAGTACTTGCAATAAAATCTATGCAGAATGAAAATATTTTTTCCCGTTAGTTAGATAAAGATAAATAGAAAAGCGGGAATATTTTGAAGAATGCATGCGTTATTCTAGTTATTCGTCCTCGTCCTAAAAGAGATAAAGACTGGAATCAATAAGAACTCTTGGTCATAAATTCCATAATAATCTATATACAACATTATTTTTTGTTTACACTAAACCCGAAAAGGGGTCATTGTACTCATCATTTTGAACAACATTTCTATGGGGCGAACCTTGAAATCGCGAATAAAAAATCAGCTGTTCCCTACATTTTGACGAGTTATGCGAACATAAATGTTGTTCAAAATGATGAGTACAATGACCCCTTTTCAGGTTTAGTGTAAACAAAAAATAATGTTATATATAAAATGGTAAACTGACTGACTGACTGACTGGGTGATATATCAACGCACAGCCCAAACCGCTGGGTCTACAGATTCCAATTTTGGCAAGAAGGTTTCTTATGTGGTCTAGGGTGTAACGTTACGTTTTCCTGGAGAGGAAAACGTAAGGTTGCGTTATATAAAATAAGAAAAATGGCAAGAGTAAATAATAGCAAGATGATTTAATAAACTAAGGAAGCCGAGGTAACGTGGTGATAAGGGTGAAGGTCTGAAGCTCGCAGTAGGCAGGAGCGGCTCGCCGCAGTGATAGTCTCGCTCGCAGACGCCAATCTTGCGAGAGCTCCCAGGTCGAGGCTCATCCGCTGTCAATGTCCAGGTTCTCAGAGCTAGTAGTAAATGCCTTTTCGAGGCCGACAGCGTCCAAGCTCTCCGTAGTAGTGTATCATCGTAGTAGCAGCAGCTTTTCAAGGAAATAAAGCAGGATTTTGCGAACTTAGCGATCACATTAAATAGTTCTGAGTAATGTCCAGCATGTTGCTGGGTCAAGGACCGCACGCAGACTGACCATTCAAGCTCGGCTTCCTGTCATCATGCAGTTATAATTTTTTATAGAGTGTTCTAGAACATGGAAGAATAAAATGGTTACAAAAGAGGTCTAGCATCAAACGTATACAACCTACAATTACTAGTTACAGGAATAAATTAAAAAGAAAACTAGGCTTGTCATTGTCATTATCTGACATCACAAAAGTAAACAAAGATTTGGAAACACCAAAATGTACAGAAATGCTTTAAATAATACTAATTAAAAGGCGGAAAAGGCATGCCAAGCCTCCACATAAAAGCTATGAAGTTATTCGGAAAGAACAAGTGATAATGTTTTGGATTACAATAGTTAAAAACGTAAGTACAAAAACACAAACATTACAAGGGGTGCACTAAGAAAAATATTTCAAAATTCACCCTCTAAGGGGGTGAAACGGGCCCCCTAAGTTTGTATGGGGAAACAAGATTAGTTAGACTATTTTATTCGAAACTTACCAAGTCAGTACTTCACTCGCTTTGAATTTGGGGTCATCATCATCATCATCTCAGCCGAAAGACGTCCACTGCTGGACATAGGCCTCCCCCAAGTGTCGCCACATTGACCTGACGATATCAAATATATAAAAATCTCGTGTCACATTGTTTGTTATCGAAGTCCTCCGAAACGACTTCACCGGTTTTTTTTTGTGTATATAATATATGATAGGTCAAGTCGTAGGCTACTTTTATACCCCTAGGTGACAAGGGTGGTTTACGTGGACGAAGTCGCGGGCAACAGCTAGTATTAACTACATAGTTGGTAATTCCATATAAATAAGTGGAACTTTCTTGATATTATTGAATGTATGAGACCTTTGTCCAGCATGACGACCATGGCCCACTGTGTTCTCATAATTACGTAGATAAATTATACATTTTTAACATTCCCGAAAGGCGATTAATTCAATTGTTGACGGCAATTTAGTATTATTTTATTTATAACTGGTATACACGACCATGATCGCGTGTAAAAAGTGAATATAAAGCGATTACATTGTTCTATTAATTTTCTGACATGCCTTTGGTTTTCTTTAGCTTATTTGGAGTAAAATAAGGCTACTTTGACCATGTAAATAAATACTAGGTTAGTGGGCGGCATTTTTTTTTAAACTCAGGACGTACTAAATTAGGTCATCACTCCTGCAAAACTAACAGTATTTTCTATGTTATTTCGTTCCAAGACAAAAAGAACAATCAACTTCGTTGCAACTTTTTTTTCACTACATTTAATAGTTGCCTGAAGTAATTTTCTTTTTAAAAGCCTTTAATGAAAACTTTAAAAATTCAAAGGCTGGTTCACACTGTTTTATTACGAGAGAAAATTAATCTGGCAGTATTTTCTGAGGGCACTGTGGGTCAGACGGCTAGCTTCACCAGCCACGTCTCGATTAAAATGAGAATTTCTTTAGAGAAAAGACCTGCGAAGGCTCTGCCATTAGCCAGCCAAATAGGACCTTTAAAACACAGGTACCTGTGTGCAGTTTTAAGATTCACACCTAACAAGTTGGTTGCAGATTAGAAACCACGTATATGCAGCAAATAGCTTCCAACTAAGTTAAAAGAGCTATCCTATCCCACTGTCATTGTTGTCAGTGTTCGTCGGCAAAGTTTTACAGCCAACAAGCACCAACTTCGCATCTGCAATTAAAACAGCAATATTACGTGAGACTAAAACTGTTCGCTAAAAACATCACCCAAGTCAGTTTAGTGGCACTTTCCTCGACTAACGTTACGAAATACCACTAAACTTACAAGTTTACTGGTTCTGTAATGCGAAATAAAATATCTTATTCTCGTATCTCTTGTTCAATTTGTTTCTAGCTTTAACTTATATGACGTGCACATCGGAATCGAATCAGGAAAATCTGCCTCAATGCCTGCATTGATTGCTCAATAAACCCTGAGAGAAGATGCATCAACGAATTAAGTTACTGAGAGCCTGGAATTTATTGAAGCTGTGAAATATACATAGAGATATTTATTCGCTCATACGTAAGTAGAAATAAGTTTTGCAGGCAATAATCGTATTTTCTACTTTAGCGGACAAAATATGTATAAAGGTGGTCACTAAACAATTCAGGTCAGCGACTCGTTATATTGATGGAACGGGTCCGAATGTGAGATAGTGTTCGCGGGCTGTGCCGCCCGCCGGCCGATAGCCGCACGCTCATGAATATTGTAGCAGCACGCGCGTCCGCTGGATCCTCCAGATTCCGAGTCTGTATCAGGAGCTTTATATACCTACACCTTTACATTGTTTCCCATGCAATCCCTAAATGTAAGTACGGACGGCTCGGACCTCTGTACTTCACCGCTTTTTGTTTACGCAAAAAAGTTACATCTATGAATATTTTCGACGTCGTTTCGGGATAGTAAGGACTTAGTTTATCTTTTTCGTTCAGGAATAGTAATATATTGCGGCGAGAACTTTTTGCGGTTTAGATATTTTGGCTGACTATGAAATAGCGGACGACCCTTTCGGGAATGACGATACAAATACGTAGTAAAAGTTAAAGTTGAAAGGTTACAGTTGAGTACGTGATGAGTTGAATATATTATTCAGTTTGGGTGTGCAGTGCTCGGCAGCGCGGGCGCGGCGGTTCGCGTGCGGGCGCTGGGCGCCGGGCGCAGGCACTAAGTGGTGTGGCGCGACGATAATACGTCAAACCGCCGACTGCGGTTCACCCACCCCGTCCGGCTCAAATTTAATAGTACTCCTCTGTACCTAGCCTATGAGGCTACATTGTTATCTCCACGGGAGGTCATGTTAGGTTGTGCTATGTCGTCACGATAATATCTAGAAGAGTGCGTAAATTGTAGTCAACTGCTTGGGCGTATAACCGTAACGTGAGAGGTCAAGTTCTCTTTTCATGAGCGCTAGTTTCACAAAGTTTGTTTTTATATTAAAAACTTAAGATAAATAAACCGAAACCTTAACAACGACGTATATTTTCTGTCAACAAGTTGGAATTTCGGGTAGTTAACTATCTAGTTCGTAAATAATTTTCATCCCCAACGTGGCACATGTTCGCAATACGCTATTGAATTGAGTGGCATTTTTAGTTTTATTCTATTACGCACTTTAAACTAACGCACGTATGCAGTAGTTATGTGACTATGGGTTACAATTCCAGGCTGGCATCGACGGCCAAAAATTTAATCTACCTTTCAAATCCGGCATTCAGATAAATTTTAACAGCGAACGCGTTTAGTCCGATATGTCGGTTGAAAGGTTTACCGACGCTATTTGACCGACAGCTCTATTTGTCGGGAGCGCAGACTGCAGGTCATTCGTATGGCACGTGACAGATATAGTATGCAGCTAGAGCGATTACCCACTTTATATGTTCACATAAATACTTCAACCGACGACCTGTGTGGTGCATTGTGATAAATAGAGTTTGTAACTCTCTTTACTTATTGGCTCTATTTAGGTTAAGTCATGTTATGTCGACTGTTAACCCCTTCAGGTATAACCGATGAGGATATCTTCGTCTTCCCTCAGGAATTCGGGATCCGCAAACCTGAGTGGATCAACTCGTGCTGAAAAGCTGTAATGATTAACCTTTGAGTTCGAACCCTTTAGCGAACGATTAATGAACGCCGTTTGCCTTAATTAATCTATTCTCAGTTGTGGTTCGCCCTAAACAAGATGAATTATATTGTGAAGATTGCATTCCGGCGATATATTGAATTTCGTGTAATGAGTGATTTGATCCGTGCGTGTGGTAGCTATGATTGAGTGTTATGAACGAGGAGACGGGGCGACTGGAAGACACAGCAGTTAGGTTTAGATCTTTGTAAAATACTTAAATAAAGAAAGTTCTCAAAAAAGATGTGAGTAATAAAATAAAATAAAATAAATAAATATCGCTGGGCATTACACTAAGCGCCCGCTAGTGCCACACTAAGTAAGGTTTGTGTCGTGGTCACCAGACAGTTGATATACTACATAAATATACTTTTTGTTTGTATTATACATATAAACATCCATTAGTCGGAAAAAAATGTCCATGCTCATCAGTACAACAATTTGATCCTACCGGGATTCGAACCCGGGACTCTAAGAACGTAAGGCAGGCTTACTACCGCTGTGCCATTCGAGTTTTTGTCTGTAGTGTAAGTCTAGACCGAGCTGGTGAGATAGATTCTTTTATTTCTTTATCCAAAAGTAAAAATCATTTCCGTAGCAGCGTTGTTTGCTGACAGATTTAAACAATTCCCAGTAAAAAGTAATCGCTAAACTGCTTCGAGTAAGCAATTTAAGCCTAATTAAGAACTTGTAATGAACATTTAAAAGCTTCTAGGAATTCGTCCATTTACAATACGACGAATTCAATTTAGGCCCGGAGAAACAAAGTTAGTGTTACAAACAAAGTGTTTTGGAAACCGAGTCATCGTGAATAAACTCGGATGGGTTTCTAGGTCGTACGAAGTAGCAACAACTTTTTTTAGGGTGCGTACCATTACCTATTTTGATATAATAACAAAAGTTCTATCGATCACATGAACTAATACCATGTCATATACTTTTGTTTGTATAATAACGATGAAATTATATAATGAATTATTGATATAATTTCAGTTTACCTAATTTTATATGGTTTAATAAATATTATCTATAATACACATTTTTTCTGCAATCAGTCCTCAGACTACGAGCGGATGAGTTCCGTGTTGCTTGTAGTGCAGAGTGTGGTTTTCAGTGATGCCATCTACTCGCAGGTGATACGGCTTTACTGCCGTAGTGCCATGATACTGTGGCGCTTCAAGCGGAGCACGTAGTCTCTTTCTGTCAACTGACGGGCTAGCTCATTTGGGTGGATGGCTAGTCGTTCTTTATATTTCCCTGCTACACTCCGAATCTCCTCAGCAACTGTGGGAATGACTAGTTGTTGGTGGATTTCAGCGTTTGTAGTGAACCATGAGACATTGGCTATTGTGCGTAGTATTTTGTTTTGTTGACGCTGCAAGCTGGCTATACTGGAGTTACTTGCGCTTCCCCAGAGCTGTATCCCATACATCCAAATGGGCTTCAATGCTACTTTGTATATTAGAAGCTTGTTATCTAGTGATAGTCTGGAGTTACGGCCCAGTAACCAGTGAAGGTTTTTTAATCTATATGTGAGTTCGCCTTTCTTGGCTCTGATGTGTTGTTGCCAGGTCAATCGACGGTCCAAATGAATTCCCAGGTATTTTACACAACTTCTGTGTGGTAGGATGGTATCTCCTAGTTTGACGGGTGGGCAGTCCTCCTTTCTGAGTGTGGGTAACTTGGACAGACTTTGCAGCACAGGCCTTTAGTTTCCACCTTTTCATCCAAGTGTGTATTTTGTTAAGTACACTTTGCAGATGATTCGATGCAACTTCTGGGTTTGTGTGGCTAGACAATATTGCCGTATCATCTGCGAATGTTGCTATAACAACTCCAGGTTCCGTCGGTAAGTCAGCTGTGTACAATATGTAAAGAATTGGTCTATATGACGTTTTTTCTTGGGCAGGTTTCCCGTGTTTGTGCATCATTACAATTTCTGAGATCTTCCATTGGTCAGGAAAATACTGCAATCTTAACATGGACAAGATTGTTAGCATAATTATGCCTTTGCGTGGCAGTTATCTCAGTACTTCCTTCGTGATCAAATCATAGCCTGGTGCTTTTTTATTGTCAGGCATCTTATAGTCTTTTGGACCTCTTGGATCCTGACTTTATGATTATGGGACCTTCTGGGAAGAAGGTTCCATTCCCTTTCAAACAATAAAAAAACAAAATCGGTCCAGTCATCTTCGAGTAATCGGGGAATGAATTGAGAAACTGCTCTTTTTTGAAATCGGTTAATAACGACGTTATGGTAGGTGACTCAACTATCCGGATAGCCTTTAAAAGATTTATCCGAGTATCGTTAATTTGCTCCTAAGAATTGAAGAGTTCCGTTCCTTCATGGATCCCATAATAAGAACCTAACCAAATTCTTACCAAACTACCCTTGAAGTACATCCTTGCCAATAAAATACAAAAAACAATACATATCACGGTAATAGGCTTATCCCCAATATATGGAACTTAAACAACACCAACACACCTAACTGTCGAAATCTGGGAATATTGTACACATCTGCGTACCCCCTCAGAACATACAAGCGTGATGTTCTGACATGATGTTGTATAAACAATAAACATCCAAGCGATTGCAGCAATCACTGCAGGTTTGCCGTGTATTTTTGAAGAGTTCCATTGTATATCTCCGAAGATAAGCATCAGGTCTTCAGCAAATGAAATTGGGACCACACAAGAAGTACCACCGTTCAAATAAAAAAAAACCATTAAATCGGTTCACCCAGTCGAAAGTTCTTAGGTAACAAACACTGGCCAAATCTGGGTGTATTGCTGACCACATCTGCGTAGCCCCTCAGAGCGTACAGGCGTGATGATATATCATGACGTTGTTTAAACAATAAACCTACAAGCGATAGCAGCAATCACTGCAGATTTGCCGTACATTTTTGAAGAGTTCCATTGTATATCTCCGAAGATCAGCACCAGATCTTCAACAAATTAAAATGGGACCACACAGGAAGCACCAGCTTTCAAATAAAAAAAGAATCATCAAATTCGGTTCACCCAGTTCTGAAGTAACAAAAAAAAAAACAGGCGAGTTGATAACCTCTTTTTGGAAGTCGGTTGAAAATAGAACATACAAATAGACCAAAAAACGAGAAACTTTATGCAGACTCCTTATTTTGATTCACACTTTTTTAATAACTGTAACCATAATTGCAATTAACTGTTTCGATTATGTTAACGTTTATACATAAGGTGCTCGCTGCAACAATTACAAACGCAGATTGTGTATGTACAAGTACCTACGAAAGTTTCAGTACAAGTCCATGCTGAAGTTCAAGTTGAAACTTTATTTAGCTGCAGTAACGTCTACTGATTGCTTTCTCTCGCAAGTTGCTAAACTCTAATTAAAGTAATAGGCCGCTAAGTTGTTCGTTTGCAATAAGTTTCTGATCTGTTCAACTATTTATTATTTGGAGTTTACTTTCGACTTTCCAGCAAGACGTGTCTTAATCTAGTTTAGGCGATCATTTCGGTAGATTTATTAAGATTGTTTGTTTAGCAATCACTCCGATGAAAATTGGATGGATAATACCGAAAGAATAGTAGTTATGCATACATAGTTTTGTTTTAAGTTTTAATTAAAATTTTCTTGTTTGACTTTTCTACACACTGTGTCTACATTTCTTATCAGACTTTCCTCTCGCAGGTCTGCTGGAAGAAATTTCTTTTGAAATAAGCAGTACCTTTGTGCTCTTCTATGTTAATATATTGTCCTTTTAAGTATTTTGTGTGTACATGAATAAATAAATAAATAAATAAAGAAGTATCGCATTGGAATGCTTCGTAGAACCACATTGGTAGCTTGCAAGACAACTGTTAAAGAAAATCGTAACATTATAACTGGATTGCATTAATTTTTAATGTATTAGCCTTATTCAAAACCAAGTTGAAACTCATTATAAAGATATTGTGCTAGTCCGTGGTTTCGTACACAATGTGTCCTGAAATAGATACCACATATTTTAGTTCTGTAACACATTAAAGTTGGCAACGTAGAAAATGGGACGTAATAATTTGAAGTGACATTATCTTTCTATTTCGCTTGGTAGTGGCTTCGGTACCGCTACAAAATATCTATGTTCACGCCTTTTATGGATACTTGTGACTTGCGTCGCTGGCTTGATGCTTATGCGAGACGAGGGTCATCGAGTGATATCTTAACTGGCAGCTAGTATTTACAACGTGTAACGTTAAATGCGCAAAACCGGAAAATAGTTTGATCAGAATCACGGGCAGAATCAATTAAACCACTTTTTGATATAGGTCACATTAAAAAAAAAAATCTTCATTAATAATGTTGCCCTGTCTATTTATTAATAGGTCAAGCCATCACGTGCGCAAACCCGCCAAAATAGGTAATCGAACAAACACTTGCAAATGGTTGTCGTTCTATTAAAATTTTCTCATACGCGGGATACTAATATTTCTTGCTAGTAAACCTAGTTGGCAGTGAAACTAAAACAGTACATAACCTTTAATTATTTTTTATGTTTTTTTTCTCTCAAATTAGGTCAATTAAATTAAAAATCATTTGGGGTATCTGAGGTTTTGCGCATTTAACGTTACACGTTGTATAGTCTGGTTCATTGTTGAACCAGTGATGATTTCAAAAATTGTTGCACGATTCCTTCGATCAAATATATGGCTGCGGAACAAAGAAAAGCCGCTCGTGTATTTGGACCTGTTGGTATATGTGTATAGTAATGGGTTGGGTTAGCTCTATTTAATTAGAATCCAGCGTGCTTCACAAAATAAAACCCCTTCCATTTTATTTTTACACATTAACGTGATTAGGACAACCAACTCATTTACCCCTTCTGAAATATTACACCTATATTTTTGTTAGAACATGTAGGACCTATATTAGAACAGTGACCTTTTAGTTTCAGAAAATGGACACCAAAAGGTCACTGGATATACACATGGTTTCCGAAAACTGCCCGGATAACTGGAATTAAGCTCGTATCAGTTATGTACGTTGTATATTTGGTACAAAAATATAATTCCATTTACTTTTACTCCTACATCGAAAATTAGGACTTCTCCGAAGATAGTTCAAAGAATATAAAAACTAGAAAAAAAGGATTACGCACAACTTGGTATCCTATCTCTGTACAAAAGCTATTTCGGAGAACAAAGGGAATCTGACTAGATTTAGTGTATTGTTACTGAGGTCCCAAATAATAGGAGACAAGAGGCAAAATATCGCAAGCACAATGTCACATATGTCATCCATTGTCTAAGATATTAGAGTTACAATCAATCACGGGTGTGTCCGTGACATGTACGTAATTAGGAGCGAACCTACGGGGGAGGCTGTGCTTGCGCCTATTCCAACAGAGGACTTTGGCGCAGCTCCCATATCGGGGCGAGATTGTTTAGTGTAATGTTTTGTAACTCGTAACATCCGTATCGTCAAGAATATAATGTGTCTCCATACCTTATGCTTTGAATGAATCCAGGCCGCTAGACACTATTGTAACTGTTAGATCCTGAATCTAACAGTTACAATAGTTGCCAGCGTCTTCTGAATACCAAATAAAATGATTCTAAGAATAAAATAATAAGGTGATTCTAAGATGATTCTTCTAAGTACTTTTATTAGTACACCATTACAGCAAGAAGACTAGTTTTTGTTAATCATGAGCTAAATAAAGTTCTGCGCACTGACAAGAAGTCTACGATGATGCGATTCTAAAGTCAAGACAGACTGTGTTGCCCTCTGGTAAAATAATTATTTTAATATTTTTCCAAGAAAAAGTTCAATGTGGATTTGAGAATCTCATATCATTTTCTGAGTAACATGGCCACACAGAATCTTGTGTCTATGAGATTAGAATTTGAGTTTAGACACAGATTTCGCTTTTGCCCTTAATGACAAATAACTTTTTAATTTTCAAATGGCTAACTAAACATAGATGCGTCTCTATGTAGTCTCGTTCACGAAACAATAACGTTACTATTAATCAGAATAAGGTTGACGTCACTTGTCGTGGCAGCGGATGTTGCGACGTTCCAAGGGTCGCATCGTATCGCCGACGTCGACGTCAACGCACGCCACCCTCCGCGGGACGTTACACGATCAGACGTCGACGTCGCGACGTTTAATTAAACACTAAGTGGCTTCCCGCATTTCAGACGAATCCAAAACTTTAATTTTGTACGAAGATAATATGTTACGGAGCTACTGCGGTTCAGTTCAGGTATAAGTTCCCTTTGAGAATACAAGAATAGGAGAGACACAGGTTTATGTTTTGTTTCTGTGAAATTTATACGGTTTCTCCGCTATTTTTAAAATTAAAATGATTCTGGTTTTCAATTAATTGTTGCTTTTATGCTTCCAAAATTTTAATTAGCCAGACAATTTTATGTTACTGAGTTTGCGCGGCACAGACTGGCTATAAACATATGCACTACACCCTTTGTTTTACTACGGGGTGCTCTCACCAAACCGAGAAACTCAATAAACTTCACTGCATTAAGTTCTTTGACTTCTGAAATTAACTTTTGAGAGTCGATTAATTACTTCGTAGCTTCTAACTTATCAGACTTATCTTAAACCGAGTTTTTCTACCGTGATAATAATATTGTGAGGACTGTGTTACATAATCGATAGAAGAAAGAAAATAAAAGAAAGAAGACATTTTTCTTAGTTGTCTTTTAAAATATAAAGACGAAATTCCGCGCAAATTATATTCAAGATTGTATGTCGTTGTTCGTGTGACTTATTCCTTGCTTTGCTTTTCAGAGTAGGTAATGCAAACTTTAATTTCCTGTAGACATTAAACGTTAGAGCGCTGAATTACAAGTATTTACTGAATAGATCTGTTACAAGTGCGCTATTTTAAGGATGGTTCCTCGACCTTAACAACTATCTAAATGATCTCAAGAGTCCTAAAGAAATAAGAAAGAAAATCACATTTTTACTAATGTCTAGACTCCAACTAGTTTAAGAATAGGTACTTATAGAAAGTAAGTTTTCCGAAAAAGCGATTTTAATATTGTTGCTTTCTATCTTAATAATTCGTAAAAGTGCTCCGTTAAGATAATAGGGTTCGCAGATCGTGAATCTTCTTAATTACCAACAATGTTGAAATTAAGCTTTTAATGAGTTTTAATTAACAAGTTTAGGGACGTTGCGTGAAAATACTTAACGATTGCCGCGAGATAATTTAGACAATATCTAACGGTAAACGACTAAAGAAATAACAATTACAAAATAAAAGGGAATAGGAGCTTGAATAATATTTTACCATGGTCCCTTTCTCTAATGCAATACCAACAATTTATTTCCATATTAAGTACATAGAACAATAATGTACATACGTTATTATTCTATGTACCTAAACTACTAATTATTTACTTTGATGAAAACCTGTGAGTGGGGATGGATCATCATCATCATCATCATCAATGTCTTGCCCGTATCCCAAATATTTTGGGATCGACGCAGCATGCCTTCGACTCTCCTCTCTTACTCGTCATCTCATCAGAAACGTATAAAAATCAAAATATTACGAAGCAGCACTTTTGTGTTGGTATTTTGTTTAGTTGGTTTTCTTGCCATATCATCCTTTTCACAGTCCAACCACCGTTTCTTTGCTTTTTCTCTACTATACTCTTATCAGATATCAGAGCTTATTCATATGACGTATAGTCTATGATGCCAATAGATCAACTTACCCAAACAGAATCTTTACACAATTCACATTTTGGCAAAGGAAAATGCTATAACTATCTATTGTTACACAGCAGTAAATTCAATAGCTCTATTGACAATAACACACAATGTTAAACATCTCGATGACACCAGGCCAGAGATATAATACGCAATTTATGCGGAGACAGAGCCAACAGACCTGGGCGAGGGTGCAAGTGGGTCACACTCAAGAGTTGGCTGCCAACCTGCCTCCGAGGTGCTGCAGGTGTGATCTAGAAAAGCCCGATTACAAGTTTTACAATTTTTTGAGAGACCATTGTGCTTTTCGTTTGTGTTTTATTTAAAGTTTTTGTGAATAAGATAGCGTCTGAGTGAAATCTATAGCTAGCTGATAAGACAGCAATTCCAGATTAAGGTTTGTTTCGAAATTCACAAAAACCGTTGAATTCTACTTTTGTATAAATATACTGGGTCCTGACTACTTGTCCATTGCATACCTACCTACCCTCGAGATTTTTCTGATATTTCTTCCTGACGCGAAATAATGAACTAGTGAAGTGATACTTCATGCTCTTTTTTCATTCTGTTTCCTGCATTAAGAGAAACACAAAGCTACAACATGGATTCTCGCATTTCTGTTTTCTTCCAATTAAAAGTTTTTGATTAAATAACTACGTTCCGCACGCCGATGTATGGATTAATTAACTCAACTTATGATTCCAATAAACAACTATAAATGAATTGATTTAATTTAGTAATTGAATACGTGTGCTGATTGTGTGATGTATCATACAATAAACGTCTACTTGATTAGCCTAATTACAAGCGAATCGGGAAAATTGCGTAATCAATCAATTTGTTTTGATTTCCCTAATGAGTTACCGAAAACTAAATAAACAAGGGAAGTACACAGCAAAAGTGAAGGTAAATTATACCGAGCGTGTCTCTAGGACGCGACGGGTTGAATGTGGACAAATTAGTAGCAATTTGCGTCGCATCGTTCCCGTTTCGTACCAAATGTGAATATCAAATGAGTGTTTAAGGCACCCATTTGGATCACTCTCGGCCGATGCCAATCATTTCAAAATTGATGCTTGCGGCTTTCACTCGACGACTGTTAATTATTGCTAGTGCTATTATTCCAGCTGCGGTTTATTACCTGTTCCTCATATTTTATGCTCTTTATTCTGATGTTATCGTTTTTAATAAATATGTAGCGATTTGTTATACGTCTGTAGCCCGAGAGGCGGTTGTGTGGGAGCAAGGTAATCTGGATAATACGTAATTGATTTTTTATCCTGACTTGCCGTTTTGACATCGAGAAAATAGCTTTTAACATTCTTAGTGTACTTATGAATATTCTACTCTTTATTCTTTGTTAATCTACGAATAATATAAAGCTACTTAATTCCCAAGATCTTAAGAATAGCTCGTTAGCAGCACAGAATGAAGAACCAGAAATAAAATGTTAACTTTACATTGCGACTTCATAATCTTGAGCGCGACTTTCATAAAACTTGTTTAAAAGCTCTGCTCAGAATTTACCTGCTTTAAGTATTAAATAAGACAGTAAATAGAAAAAGTTAAGAAGTTGCGATACTCAGCTAAAGTTATATGTAGGAGGAGTCCCCCGCAACGTCTTGATTATGTCTCGACCAGATTGAATGCCGGAACAAAGGGGGTCTTATTGTTATTCACCCCTGTAGTGTAGCAGTGACAAACTATTTAGACGACGTCGCAGCCCTTAAACGGCACAGTTGATTGTTTTCAGCCAAAGGTTAACTACCTGTGTAAAGCTGGAGGAGGCGTTAGTCACAATCTATTGCTGTACACAGTGAGAAGAGGCTCCAGGCAGTGTTCATTGTTAGTAGTTTGGCAGAGAGCTCGTTTGTGATTGTGATATCTCTGATGTTCGACTTTGGGTAGTGTTAGGAATTGAGCCTTTCTATTTATAATATCCCAATCCTGTTTTGTGTAGTATTCCGGTTAAAACCTATAATGCAGGTAATTGGTACCTATACCTACCTACGCAAAATCTGGTAGTCTTTGTAAAAAACCAATCAGATAAGGAATCGAATCAAGCATACGAGGATATGCCTACAAACCCAATTGTTAACCTTAAGTGGTATTTTGAAGGAAAAAGACATCCCCTTCCGGGTCACTATACTGAGCCTGCAGAAATGCTTCCAGCGAGTCACTAACTCTTATGGCCCACCTGGAAGACGCTTAACCGACTTCGAAGCAAGGCGGGCCGCTGCAGATACAACTAACTCTACCGATAAAACTGAGTCCGAATGCGAATTCTCTTCCCAAACCATAGCCTACCTCCTGACTTTGTGCAACTCCACCCGCACTTTGAGAGACCTGTGTGGCTGAGTTCTGGTCGAAACAAATTTAATGAAACAACAATGGGAATCATCGACACGGAAAAGAAGGAAAAATTAATTATGCCTTAAAACTTCTTTTTCTCGTTAGACAATTTTAGCTAGCAAAAGCGTAATTATTTCGGCTCTAGTCTAAAATGTGCCATTGTTCTATGATAATAAACTTATAGGCGACGTCCGGCGCCATATTTCAGCGCGCTATCCAATCTTCAAGCGTAATACTTTATTATAACAGAACTTTCAAGGCACCTGGTCGCGACATGGATCTACTTGTCTTGTTAACAATTATTATATTCCACTTTTAAGATCACTTAGCGGATCTTCAGGGATTATAATCCCTTCCGGGATTTCGAGGGTTAGGCAGAGGAGTGCCTAATAGTACAGTCAACTTCACGATGTGGGTACCCCCTTGAAAGCACAGACCTACGTTGAACCCGGGGTACTCGGGTACGCAATAGATGCAGCCCACCATACCTACAACCACATTTCGCATTTCGCGTATGAGATTTTAATGATAGTAAAATAGAGAACGAAGGTATCACAAGAATGCGTCCGGGCCTGGTTCAATCCGTGGTCCGGAGCGAGACAGAATGGGAAGCCGTCACCTCCTTCTGCGAACCAGTCATGCTAGCGAAGGAGGTGGCGGACCGCGAGTGGGAGAGAACCTCTCGCCCCAGGCCCCGCAGGAGGGCGTCGGGAGCCACGTGGTGGCAACGGCCACCGTAGGCGCGAGCCTGTGGGCGGTGAGCTATGGGCTAGCTCGCCGTCCGTCCGTCTTATGACGACAGCCGTGTCGACGGCGCGTTCGTGTTAAATGCGCGGCTGCCGGGGCTGCGGGACTGTTCGAAATAGATACCGTGACCCCCGAACATAAAGGGCGAAGAAGGAACATTGGTTTTTAGTCAATAAAAGTCTGACCAGTCCCTACCGCTCCGCCCAGAGTGGGAGAAGTTATTTGATGTTTTCCTCTAAGATAAAGACTTTTATAGGTCACAAACAAAAATTATGTTGCAAATAGTATGCTGGATTTCGTCTTTCGTCTTGTCATTCTAAAAGATGTCATAAGGCTGACTTTTTCACTGAAGCTTCAAACAGTCAGTGGATATCGAATTTCCCTGAAAAAAAAACTAGACGGCGTAGTTATGTTTATACATATGTGTATAAACATCTCGACAATTATCTAATCGATTATGTAGTAGCTAGATACCTACCATTAGAATTCTACATACATATTTCACGGACTTTATGAAGAAGTTCCAGTGTACGTATTTTAATAACGCAGCAGAAATATTGAGTAATTAAGTCCCAGACATGTAATAATGTAGAGCCTACGCTCGTTAGTAAATACTGGTATCTATTTATCTTAGCTCATTTTATCTGAGCTGAGCAAAGACACAAAAGGCGTACAAAACTGGCTGTAGGTAGGTAAGTCTGTTTCTCTGTTTTATTTCTTGTAAAATAATACGTCAGACATTTGAATCAAATAAAAAAAGAAAAAGAAAATACGTTTGGCTCCGAATATAGGCGGAAAATCAACGAGAAAACCTTTATTTTCTCCACTAGGTACTCCACATAGTCAAATGTTACCCATTTTTTTATTTTGATTTTGATTTTGTTTCACCCTTATTTTTATCCATTCTCAACGGTACGTTTTTATTTATTAAATTCCTCGTATCGTTGGTCAAAATCCCTCTATAATCTATTCACGTATATATTGTACCTGTGTAACTCGAAAAGGTCGCGTTGTGTATCGAATTTCTGTTATATTTCGCCTCTCAAACACCTCCTTTAGATTTGTTGTTTCAGATCGACGGAGCTGGAGGCAGGCGAATACATAGACAAGCTGTAAACTTGATTAGGGGATTGAAAGAAACAACAAACAACGAAAGAAAAATCAAGGGAGAAGAAGCCGTTTGCGCTGGTACTTACCCAAATAAATTCTTTGTTGAAAGGGGGATACGAATACGATACGAGTTATTTTGATAAATAGAACGAGCATGTCATCCGGATAGCGGTATATTTTACAATAAGGGAGCGTATGAGTAAAACAAATTACTTAAATTGCGTGTCAGGTGTCGTGAGGTGAGACAAACATGAGGGTAGTCGGCGCGGCGCGGCGCCGGCACGACGTCTGTACGACAGTCGCAGTAATTGCACCACACCGGTTTATGTGCCCGCAATAACTAATCTTTCTTTTCTCCAGCGCCATTTTTTAGCGGGTGACATTTTATTTTGCGGCTCGAAATATGACATCACAAACGTAGGGATGGTCTTCCCGTGTTGTTGTATTGTAAGGGTGCTGTATGTTCACGTAACGAAGTTTTATTTTCTTACCTATAATTTAAGGTGAAGTTATAACACATCCAGATTCATTATGAAGATTGAATCTGGATGCTGCTAAATGTTGAGGAGATGTCATCATCATGCTTTTACATTGGTAAAAGTATGATGATGACATTCATTGGTATATTGGTGTATTGACACCAATATTCCAATAGCGTAGAACAATATGATCTACTCATCTGTAGTGGAAATAGCAAGCTCTGCCACTGCAATGGCCGATATTTTAAGATCAACACTCATCGCAATATATAAATCGTATAAGCGCAGGGATTACGTTCATAAACAATAACAATTTTAAAAATGGAAGCATCTGAAGAAGCTACCATTAAATTGATCGCGCGTAAGAACGAGTACTAAAATAAAACGGGTAAAAATCTCGATCGGTTGCGTAAAGTTAAAAGGAGGATAGGAAAGCGGTGGCTCCGACGACCCTCGGCGTCCTCGAACTTTGACAGTTTATATGAGCCGTGTAATGGCGCCTTAAACTAAATAAAGCTTTGCATTTGGCTCGTGTATCGCAACCCCCCGCTACGCTTGCTTTGTCTCGACTAGATTAGAACTTGCTCCAGCGACGGATCTTCTGTAGGTAAGTTTATATCCATTTTAATAAATTCCGCTGCTCTTTCGATTTTCTATTTCAAATGCTGAGACTGACGACGCTTTTAGCGTTTGTTTGTATGCTATAAAAATAAGGAACATAAGCCTCGATTGAATACAAAGTTAATTGTAACAGCATTTATGACTACAATTTAAGTGCAATTAATGATGACTGTGTAATTAATCAAATCATCTATAACAATCACAATAATTCAGCACTATCAAATTATGTTTGCTATGTAATCAGACCGCAACAATATGGCACGTATACGTAAGTAACTGATTACTCGGGCAGGCCGCACAGATAGCTATATTCAGTGACCTCAGGTGCCGTACGGATATGTATGTGGAGATGTGGAGTAGATGCGTATATTTGGCCGACTAGACTAAGTACAGAGATAGGATGAGTGATGTAGCTGTCACCGCCGCAGGCAGCTTGGACTCAGTCCAGTCACGAATGCAAATTCATACCAGAAATTGACTCACTATGCTTTCCAGGCATATTAGTGCGAATTTCGCCGGATTAGCACTCGCTACGGGCTACATGTCGGGGCATTTGTGTGATGTTAGATGTTAGTGGGTTTTAGTATAGCATAATGAATTAATACTATTGTGTGGCTAATTGGACGACCCCCAACAACATCAGAGTGGAGCACAATGAATAGACTATTGAACTAATTGAATTAAACCAATACTCTGTGCTAGTCCTTAGTTTACGGCTCGAACAGTTACCTACTGCTAAGCGGGAAATCACACATCTATCTGTAAAGTTCTTATATGCATGCGTTAATTTCGTATGAAGTCTTACTCATATACTTATTCGTCACAGTTCCAAATAAAAATAAATAATATAAATAGTCACGTTTCAGGTAGCTTATTGTGCTTTCTGGAACGCACGTGTTTCAATATCAAAGCCTCTACCAACGTATGTAGTTGCAATCCAGAGAATTGTTAAATTATTAAATGGGTTCAGTATAGTACTTTATACTAATAGAACGGCAACTACTACCACAGATATAGCCCATGTAGATATGCATCATATCACTTAATGTCTAACAGAGCTAATATTTGGCTATCAGTTGCACTTAACTGCAATTGGCAAGACCACAACGGGCTCTGCAATGCCACTATCTGTTTTCGATAAACAAGTGATCGAAATCAAATGGGAAACCAGATGCGGTTCATAACTTGATTAGAAATGTAGGCTGCAGCCACAGAAATTATGACACTAGGATAAGATCAGTATTAAACAGAACCTATACAGCATTATCATAAAGATGTGGACATATTATTGAGCTGTGCCATACAAAATTGTAATAGCTACCGGAGTATGGGACAGGTGATTTATTTTTCACGACTACGACGTTCGTTCCATGGAGAAATTTATTCAGTTTCATTGTCCACACTATATCCATAAGTATGACTACACTTTAGCGATACACGTTGTCTGATGACGAAGGGTACCTAAGCCCCAATTGTTTTCCCCATGGTTGATAAAAGGGGTAAGGGAAGAGACGGCAGAAGCCAGAAGTATTCAGGATGACTAATAAAACCAAAAATACATCGCCGTACTCTCTGCCAAACGTGAATAGTTGTAATAGCAATTTCCGCGTGTGTTTGTGTCATTGAAAACCCCTAATTAAGGAGCACCTTCGAGCTGGTACGAAACGTAAATGGCCATGCTATTTTATTCTTTCCACCAACGCCAATCGAGAAGAAAACATGAAGATAAAATATTCTTTGTCATAAATCATTACTGAAAATCGAAGTTGCCCCAAATAAACAATAATGGAACTGTTGAACAGCCTGAAGTATGCCAATAAAGCTAACAGCCAATAAGCACTGTTGCTACTTTGTTAAACTGTAATAATTTGACCACAAAATGCAGCGGTTATCTCTTTAACCCTCGAATCAATTTGCAAAAGATTAGGCGAGCCAAAGTTGTCTTTTGTTTTCCTTGTTTTCATAGCCAGTTTGGAAAAGTTTTCATTTGATGCCAATATCAAGTTAATTCTTTATCTTCTTTGTCTATATTTATGAAATATGATCTCCTTCGCAAACTGTAACTCTGAATGCCAACGGTTAAACTAATTAACTAAAAGGAAATCCTATCTAAAGTGTAAACAGTTCTGTGTAAACACAAATACGTATGTAAAAAGGAGCAAAACAAAGCAATTTCGATCTCTCACCGCCGGAACTCGATGCTGGCAAACACAAGATTATGACGTGTAAGAAAACATGGCTCTTATACCGTGTTTATATCGGATTCTTTTCTATTGGTTTTGTTACACAAACACAATCTAATATAGTTCTAGATAAATCTGCTAATGGAAGTAAGGATATTACAAAAAGTAATTCGAAAAATCCGTCTCCAGTTTCAGGAAAATCTGCTCTTTGAAAGTAAAGAAAGAAAATGTATTATCTTTGCGTAACTCAAACTCAAACTCAAACTCAAATCATTTATTTCAACTAGACCATTACGGCACTTTTGAATGTCAAAAAATTGAAAGAAAAATCAAAGCTACAGTCACAGACACAAGGCATAATAACTTGCGAAAGTACTGTAGTTGCCCATTCCCTAGCGTAGATCTCTATGGAGAAGAACGGGCAAGAAACTCCATGGACACTCTTTTCAATCAAAAATGTTGTTACAAAATCTTGGTTACATCTTTCATGTTGAGATTATAGATATATGTGAGAACGATGTAGAAAGACGTGCACAATAAGAGCGTCCAGAGTAAAAAAATAAATCAACAATTTAAAATAAAGCAATTCAAATGATCCATGGCAGCTAAGAGATGACCAGTCCCGACTGACAGCGCCCGTTCACGAACATGACGCATGGATCAGCGCCATTCAATTCTACCATATTGAAGGGAACTAAATGACCCGACTCACCCGCCACCATCAGCAAGACATTTAAGCGAGCATGACATTCTCTCAGCCACCAAGGCATATTCAAGTCAATGAAAGATAACTAAATGCAAATGGAAGCTTTACAGTACATGGTACTCACACATGTGCTATGCAATTATACAATACTAAGAGATGGACTCTATACAATGCAAGAATACTTTTACAATCTTCTGCAGCTACCACAATAGTTGTCCAATAAGGTTGCACCTATGGTTGCGGAGCAGGACCAGCATTTAGCCAAGCATTTTTATCCTCAATGTAATCCCCAAGCTTATAATATGCTTGCCTACATAGTGTGCGTTTTACACAAGATTTAAATTTCGTCTCATTCAGTTGTAGAATGTGGGGAGGTATTTTATTATAACATTTTAAACAGTACCCCATGAAAGATGAATCCACTTTAGCAAGCCTGAAACCTGGCTGAACTAGTTGGTCCCTATTTCTAGTATTATAGTGGTGTCTGTCACCTCTTTTACTGAATAAATGCAGATTTTTCCTAACGTACATAATGTTTTCATAGATGTATTGACAAGGTACTGTCATGATATTAATTTCCTTAAACAGTTCTTTTAGAGAATCGCGTCTACGTAATTCATATATGGCTCTGATGGCTCTTTTCTGCAGAATAAAAATAGACTCGATGTCTGCAGCCCGTCCCCATAGTAAAATACCGTATGACATAATACTATGAAAATAACTAAAATAGACTATTCTCGCCGTATCAACATCAGTATATTGACGGATTTTTCTAACAGCATACGCTGCTGAGCTCAGTCGGCCTGCAAGAGATGTTAAATGAGGACCCCATTGTAGCCTGTGGTCGAGCGTAATTCCCAAGAAAACCGTTTTATTGACAAATTCAAGTTTCTCTTGATTCAATACTATGTCACAATCACTACTTTTGACATTTGGTAAAGCAAATCTTATGCACTTAGTTTTTTTCCCATTTAGTACTAAATTATTAGCGGTAAACCAGTTATGAACCTGCAGTAGGGCGCTATTTACGTCGTCAAGATTTGTGGCACGTCTGTTTATCCTAAATATTAAAGAAGTATCATCAGCAAACAACACCATTTGCGGATGGTTGTTAAATAAATGGGGTAGGTCATTAATGTATACTAAAAAGAGGAAGGGACCCAATATCGAACCTTGTGGTACACCCATTTTTACTTTTAAACCCATCGAATTTACACCCTTTACTTGTACATGCTGCTGTCTATCATTAAGATATGAATTTACTAAACTAAGCGCAAGTTTACCTAAACCGTAATGCTCAAGCTTCAAAATCAGGGTTTCGTGATTTACGCAATCAAATGCCTTCGAGAGGTCACAGAAGATTCCTATGGCATCTTGTGCCTCTTCCCACGCAGTAAAAATGTGTTTTAATAAAGTGACAGCGGCGTCAGTCGTACAACGTCCTTTGGTGAAACCATACTGATGTTCGTGTAAGATTTTATTGGTGTTAAAATGGTTAAGCATCTGATTGAGCATTATCTTTTCAAACACCTTGCTAAAAACCGGCAACACGGATACGGGCCTATAATTGTTGGTGTCTTTAGTGTCCCCGGATTTAAAAAGTGGTATTACCTTACTGAATTTCATTAGATCCGGGAAGACCCCTTGATCCACGCACAAATTAAATATTGAGGCTAAATACGGCGCTACAGTTTCAACAATTGAGGTACAAGCTTTGATAGACATACCCCATAGATCTTCGGTTAATTTGATCTTGATTTGCTTAAAAGCTTTTATTATTGTCATGGGGTTTACATGATGAAATTTAAATTCATTTGAACAGGCTGAAACGTTCGCCTTCAATAAATCCATAGAGAGCAAGGGGTAAGAATGACTATCCTGCCTGTCACCCTTGGGTGTCATAAAAGTCGGCTAAAGGTTGGTCGCGTAGGCAGATGACCGCTACCCTTAGGGCCGTGAAGGTCACCCCAAAAGGCAGCTTAGCCACTAGCCAACATTATGTCAGAGCTTCGCCATATCAATAATGAAAACGGGTCTGTTTTAAGAAGGAAGAAATGGTTGGAAGATTTTGTTCACTGCCTCATTAGTCGTTGGTCTAGTGATTGTAAGCACTACAACTGAGCCTGAGTTGCGGGATTCGATTTTCGAGTCGGGAAAAGTGTTTTTGGGATTTTTCCCATTACAATTTCTCAGTGCCGGCCGGGGTTTGTGCCTGGTTTCTGGCAATAGTATCGCCCCTATAACATGGGACTTGAACATAAATGGAGAAGTGTGTGTGTATACTATAATATATGTACACCTCTGCCTAACATTTCCGAGATTATTATAGGCAAGACGTTATGTTAAGATATTTTAGGAAAACAATGTCTAATAGGAATGGAGAATTTGAATCTCAATAGAAAAATAAAGTGAACAGAAATGCTTGAATAAATAAAGCGATAACCAATAAACATCGGCGAGGCACGGCCGCAGCGTCTAGTGGAGAACAAATAAGGCCGGTGCTCACTGCACCTTGGTCCCGCAGCGCGGATGTCGCCGTCCCGCACTTGCGCTTAATGGTGCGTGTACACCGCCCGATCTGCATGTGAGAAATGCAAATAATATTGATTTGCACTATAAATACTCTAACACAATGGCTTCTTTATTCAAGTATGCTGATTTTTTCTCTGTGTCCTGAGTATTCTTTCTTTGTAGTGTTGGTACACAGATACAAATTGCAAAATGTTTGTTACAGTGCAATAACATGGGAAGTTATGTTTTGTAGAGCAAAATTTTGCTACATGATAACATTTAGTAGGTAACTACGCTGTCTTTTTGTTATCTGTGGGTGCCCACCCACAGATAACAAAAACTAACACTTGCGTACGTTGCTCCACAAAAATTAACTTTGTTGTGGATGCATTATAAGATAAACAATAAGCAAAAGGAGAATAATTGGAACTGGCGAAATCTAAACCCAATCTCTAGTGGTAAATATAGGAATAGTCGTAAACTGAAAACCTTAAATCAGTACAACACCTTAAAGCATTAAAATCCTGCTCACATCACGACATGGAAACAGAGCAACAAAGCAACTGTTATCTTCCATTATACGCGATCCGTGAACTGTGTACTCAATCCGTAGACGCCAATTACCTATCCCATAATCAAGGAGATTCGCGAAAGGGTTCGGACGGGGCTCAATCAAACTTTGGCAATCATCACGCCTATCTAATCTCCTGGGTAACAATGTAACCGGGATTGGATACTCAGCGGACCACATTAACTACCTCCTTATTTATATGTAATGATAACAAGCCTAACAGGACAAACCGTAGTTTGCGAGCCTTTTATTGCGGCCACGTAATTATTGTATGAACATTCTGTTTGTTACAGCGACCCTCTAGGACTTTGTGAAAGGTAAAATTAATTCTATATTCAACTGGTGATCTCTAGGGGTTCTGTTGTTGTAGTTGTTTGCTCTTCAGGAGCACCTGTTCACTGTTATTTAGTTAGAGTTGTGTCTATAAGCCGGTTTTATGTGGCCAAAAATATAAGTCGGTCCTTGTTAACTGAGCACCCACACTGATCTCCATCAGAGTGAAATCGGACCAAGTAACGCAAGTTCAATTTTAAATCCATTTATGTATCGTATGATGTATGATTCCCATTGAATATGAAGTAGGCACAGACTTTCTATATAGCTACATTATACTAGACAGTTTTTTAATTTCCGGTGGCCTGGAAGCATCCGCTACGAAAAAGTGTTAATTGAATGTGAACGTGGTGTTTGCGGAGATAGAAACGGATCTAAAAAACGATGTTTCTGTTGTTTCGTGAATAATAAATCAACAAACGTTCGAAAACTCATGTACTCTACACAGCTTCGCAAAATAAACCATGACTCGATATCCGTAGGTGATGTGCAAACAAAATGTACATGACACGTAGATTTGAGTCGTCTCTCGATTTATTACTTCACAACTACGCGTACCTTGAACTAGGTGTTTGAAGTTGTAAAGCCAGCTATCCATTAGCGAGTAAGCTCACGATAATATTGCTCTTTGAAGGTATCCCTCGCATTGACGTGAACAAACACGACAAGTCCTGAGTTTGAACACGACCATCATCAAATCAGTGGCCACAACCTCGGAACTGCTTAACTAGGAAATGAGCCAGAGATTAATAAAACTCAACACACATTAGTTCGTGTTATTATTAATATCAGTGGATTATTAATAGCTTTATCACATAATTATATCTACAATTAATTACACAGCAAAGATAACTATAGCTGCCTTAATGAGAACGAACCGTTAACGGTTAGTTTTTATAGAAATACAAATAGTTGGCGAAATAGGATGGCAAAAGAAATGGGCTGATTGAATAATTCATAGGAGGAATAAATAAAATAGATCCCACAATCAAGCTGGCTAGGAAATGTTTAATTGAATTGTGATGTCGTATACAAAGAAAGGGTCAGTTAGCGTGAAAAGTAGTCTGGAACGGCTGAGTCGGATAATCTAGTCTAATGAAAATCTAGTAATAGCTAATGGATTGCTTTTAGCCAGAGGATGTGTTAGACTGGGCCCCGAATTTAGAGCAGACGCTCAAGTTTGAGAACCTCAAATGCGTTGTTATTTACCCTACTGTGGCAAAGCCAGATGGAAGGGTTATGATTTTAGCAGTCCGTTTATGAGTAATTTTATACCTGGCATATAAATTAAATGTTAGTTTCATTTATCGATACGGATCTACTTGTAGCTTTACAGATCTAGTAATCGGTTTTGCTTTCATTGATGTGTACCAGTCTTTATGTAGTCTACAATCCTACAATTTGATTACCAAACTCGGAAAAGAAACCAATTTACCCAAATTTCATCTTCTTGTTTACGATTTACATAAAGTAATTTTGCTCTGAATTAGTAACTATCTGACTAACACAGTCCGTCTTTCTGAAAACGGTGAAAGATCAATAGTAATACTGGAAATGATTACTTTTACACGGGTGTCGTTAGAACGAGTTAAAAATCCTTAAAGCTGATTATACCACAACGTACATTGGTAATCTGCTGCGGAGCCCTTACTACGGATCTGCACTCTCATCAATGTTGCCAGTAAGTGCATTTTTTCTAATTCCATTAAAGGATGGATGTTTGTATCTAGCGGGTGTCTTGCTGGGTGCGAATATTTATATCCTGAGAATGTGTAACTAATGGAGCCTGTCCAAGACGAGACAGCAGAAAGATGACAGCAATGCCCCCCAAGGGCAAGCCACTACTTCTTACAAAAACGACATTAATATTCTACACCGACCGGTGGTGGAGTTGCTTTTAACTTTATGGGACATCACGCGAATTGAAGAAGGCAGCCAGACGAAGAAATTAACTTTTTAAATTAACCTTTTCACTCGCTCGGCTGGATGAAGCAATGGAGGGGAGAAAATAAAATGCCACCTATGTGTCTTTATTTTGGTTGGCTCACAGATTAATAAAAACTCAGAGAATTAAGACAAATGATAGTCATTTATCCTTTTGCATAATTTAAACAAAGAATTGCTAATATTGCTAAAGAACAGTAATTCTTGGATCACAGGTAGGTACTTATTACTAAAACTCAATTTAAAGAATCTACAATTCTATACCACCTAAATCAGAATCATCAAATCTAAAAACCTAAAACTTATAGTAAAAGACACAACATTATTATCGGCAAGCAATTTCAGATTTCATGAAAAACATAAACGCCGTAATCCACGCTAAGTCGAAGCACCAAAAATCTCGACGCGTGATTTTCCCGAAGCGATTTCCCAGGAATCGTAGCTCCCAATAAAAGACAACATAAAAAGCGAAACCCCTAAATATTTCCCGCCAATTGATAGGTACATACAGCAGTAAAGTGGGAGAGCCAACAGCAGATTTATAGGGCGCCAGTCGAGTGCGTGCTTTAATAAAAAAAATCACAAAGGTAATTCGCACGACAAGTTATTACTGAGCTAGAAATATATATGGTTCTCTCATATTCTCTTATGAATAAATGGGAACAATTTTTAGTCTAGTATGGCAACTTAGCGCGATGATTTGTGTTGTCATATGCTTAAAGTTTCGCTTCAGGAGTTTTAATATTTTTAATATTTCAAGGGGATTAATTTAAATCGCGATTAGTTGGAGTCTTGTGTATTGACTAATTAATGGTTATTGGAAAAATAAGTAAGTTTGAAATAACAACTTCTTACTCGCTACTGTTTTGTGGATTATTTCAGACAAACGTAAGTTGAGTTGAGGATAAATGTTGAAATAGGCACTTTTTCTCCTGTGAAAACAAAAAATGAATATGACCAAGCCCTAAAACAGAGCATAAAATAAACTTTTCAAATTTTTCGTAAAATTCTAAATACCGGACGAGTTGAGGTCAACAGTGTGTCGATGTGGCGCGTCCGGGCAGCGTCCGGTCGTCCGGACTTGTTCAGTAAGTCAAAACTGTCAGGATCACGCGCGCCCGGCTCGGCTGGGCGGACCCGCCCGCCCAACGCCGTATTTCACAACAACCGAAGTACCGCATCAACTTTACTAACTTTCAAACCAAGCTTGTTTATTATTTTTATTGATATGATACAAAGCAAATAATTGCCCTGCTGTTATAATCAAAGGTTTGTCTTAAACATTTTTTAACACAAAGCTGGAATTTAAGTTTCAATATAAAAAGCTTATTCACAGTCCAGAAAATACAAGATTAAAATTTTATACTCCTAACAGCTAGCCGAGATATTTTCAAATTGCCTGTCCTAAAAATGAAACTGCATTAGTTTAGTTGCCTCACAGTGTAAATTTTTTGCTAAATCGGTACGGGAGAATTTGAGCGTACATTTTACATACAGAAAAAAATTCAGACTCTTTATAGCGTTAAGAAAGAAATTATGAATAAAATATGCTTTTCCTCTGTCCGCATACCATTTTCCTTTTTGTAAGATTAGCTACTATTAAATATTCAGAAACAATTCCATTTCATTATACAGTGGAGTAGAGAAAACGTCTAACAAATGAGCTTACCAATGTTGTAAAATGTTAATGTTTTTCTATATATTAGTACAAAGTTAGCCGCATCGACACTGCGACCCCAGCCACCTCACCGACACATCTTCATTAGCTAGCCCGTAATGTCACTCCAGGGAAATAATATTACGTTATAAACCGCCTTCGCAAAATAATAATACGCTTTAATATACATCTATGTGACTTACATAATTATCGTTTTTTTACCGATCGGTTGAAAAATCACTGTAACATCTGAAACGTTTTATTACGTGAGAATAAAGTCTTCTTAACGCTAAAAATCAGAAATCTCATTTGCTACAGCAAGTTCTGGATTTTTTACATGAAAATAAAGCAGGAAAACATACCGAAGAAAACGATTTCTATAAAACAATCGGTGTAAAATGGCCGCACGTTGGAAACATGATGTAGCGTAGATGAAGGCACTCTTGAAAGCAGAATGTTTTAACTTTTTGGCCGGATCCTCTGTTGGCAGGGGATCCAGATAATGTCACCATAACAGATTATGTCTTGGCACCGAACAACCACTATGAACGCTCAAGACATCACAAAGAGGTTATATGTGCGTATAGTTTGCTTTCTTCCTACATTGAAATAATTCGGCTATTTTCCCCATAAAATTGTGATGAATCACAGCGGAAATCTATTCAACGAAACTTTTTATTCTGAATTCTCTTTTCATAAAAAGAGTTTTCTATTTTTTTTTCTCATTCTGAATATATTTATTTATTTATTTATTTATTTATTTATTTATTTATTTATTTATTTATTTATTTATTTATTTATTTATTTATTTATTTATTTATTTATTTATTTATTTATTTATTTATTTATTTATTTATTTATTTATTTATTTATTTATTTATTTATTTATTTATTTATTTATTTATTTATTTATTTATTTATTTATTTATTTATTTATTTATTTATTTATTTATTTATTTATTTATTTATTTATTTAAACAGCTTAAACTATCATTACAGGGTTCACCCTAATGCGACAGCTAAGAACTTATATTATTAACCTAAACTATATACCTACTTACTTATATCCAAATTACAAAAAAAAAAAAACACATTATAAAACTAACAACATTATTAAAATAAAAAACACAAAAACATTATACAATTTTTAACAAAAACGTAGTACAAAAATTTAGATAAATTATTATTATTTTATTTATTTATTTATTAATTTCAAATCTTCCTTAAAACTATTATTAGAGGTAAACCTAATGCGATAGCGCGGTCTCAAAAATAACTTATATTAAAAAACTAGTGCCTACTACTAACATACCAACATTAATAATAAACATAAATCATAAACATAAGATAACTTATATAAAATAAAATAAAAAATAAAAAATCTAATAAAAAGAACATTTTTAACCTACTCTAATCTACACTATAACATAAAATAAACAACAGTACTTTTGCGAATTCACTCAAATGGCATGTAAATATATCGATTTTGACGTGAAGATCGTTAAGGACGCTGTTACTTTTTTCCACGAATATTAGTGTTTTTCAGGTACCATTTTAATGTACAAGCTGTCACAAATGTGAAAATTTCATGGTCTTAATTTAAAGATAATATATTAATCTCCAGATAATTATCAGAAAAAATCAATGACGTCATACAAAATTTTCGCACAAATACGTTTTTCCCATCACAAGAATCGCAGAAAATTTAAAAAAAGGGGTCAGAATAGGTACCAATTTAGGTAATTTTAAAGCATATTTTATCTTAATAATTAATAAGAAATTGCGGTAAATATAGTTCTTTACAGGAAATCCTTTTTTTTTGTATTAAAATCACAACATTTTCAAATTACTAGCCAAAGTATAAACATTTGGCGAATTCTTCATACATTTTGCGCCTCGCGGTTCGTCAATCTGCGCTGAGACGCGCTCCTCAACGGACGGGTGTATCGCTCTGTCGCAAAAAATTAATACGATTTTATTACTAAAAAATATTGAAGTGTGCATGCGTGTGAGTAGGTACCCCCGGTTGTATAGCGTATTCGGAATGAGTTGAAACTTTTTCCAACGACATTAAAGTAAGTACTTACGAGTTCCTACTTTTATTATTAAAGTGTGGTTTAGAAAATATGTTGGGTAAGATCGGGATTTGTGAAATGGATGGGTGGTGTTAAGCAACTCTTAGTAAGGTTAGGGTTTGGATGGGTAAGGCCAAGCTGTTCACGGTGAGGTTCGGAAGTGGATGGGGAGGAGAGTTATGATTTTACTGATAAACATAAGCGTAACCTTCACGACTATAATCCTTAGAGGGGTAAGCAGACATGTTCATCGAACGCCAGATTTCACAATTGGTCGTATTAGTTATTATGAGTTCAAAACGATCCGTTTGCCAAGTTCTGGGGACGAAATCTTCACGACTATAATCCTTAGAGGGGTAAGCACACATGTTCTTCGCACGCCAGATTACACAATTGCTCGCAATAGTTATTACGAGTTGAAAACGATCCGTTTGCTAAGTCTTGGAGACGAAATCTTCACGACTGTAATCCTCAGAGGTGTATGCAGACATGTTCATCGTACGCCGGATTTCACAATTGGTCGCATTAGTTATAATGAGCTGAAAACGATCTATTATCTAGTGTTACAACGGACCTACTAGAACATTCGAGAAAGCAAGTGATTGCAGTGTGTGTACGTTAGAAGTTCGAGAGCATTCTATTATCATTAGTTGTAAAGTTAGGTAGGTAGAAACTCGCGACCTATTTATAAAAAGACATTGGAATTTCGACCGTACGCCTAGGGCATACGGTTCATATTGGTTTGTACAAGTAGCTAGTAATAATAATTGTATTGTTTGTTTGTATGTATAATAAGTATGTATTTACAAACAAAAAAGTATATATGTAGTATATCAACTATCTGGTGTCCACGACACAAGCCTTGCTTAGTGTGGCACTAGATGGCGCTGTGTGTTTAATGTCCAGCGATACTTACTTACTTACTTATCTACCTATAGTAGGTAGGTAATCATTTGTTAGTGTTTTTTATGACCCTCTAGAATATTCGTGATTGTTCTGGTGTGTCTGTTGGCGAGTATAAATACATCGCTCAGACCCGCGACCGTCAGTCTTGTTTTAACTACACAACGAAGCGAATCGAAGTGAACTTGAAGAGCGATATCTAAGCGAATAGTGAACAGTAGTGTATTGTAGTGTACTTGTGATTAAGTTTAAATTGTTTTGTGATTAATAAAGTTATTGTGTTGTTTAATCGGTAGTAATTAATTTATCTCATACCCAGCTCGTAACACTAGGATTATATTATATATTATATAGGATAGGATTGGAAAGGATTCAATTAAATGATCCATATAATTAATAACAAAATGTTCAATTCGTTTTTAGGGTTCCGTTGCCAAATGGCAAAAAACGGAACCCTTACAGATACGTCATGTCTGACTGTCTGTCTGTCTGTCTATCCGTATGTCACAGCCACTTTTTTCCGCAACTATAAGAACTATGCTGTTGAAACTTGGTACGTAGATATATTCTGTGAACCGCATTAAGATTTATACACAAAAATATAAAAAAAATACATTTTTTTTTTCTAAACTGAATAGTTTGCGCGAGAGACACTTCCAAAGTGGTAAAATGTGTCCCCCCCCCTTTTAATTCTTGTGACCGGGAGGTTAACACTGAGATGATGATTTTCTTTACGGTAGTCGGTGTCGGTACTTGTTGTTCTATTTTTTGAACACGGGGCAGGTTTTTTTATGTTGGTACCATATAAGGTGTACATATTCTGTTACCCTTAACAGGCGTGATTTTATGTTATGAAAATCGCGAAGAAAAAGATACTATTGATAGGGTCAAGCACCTTCTTTTTTTGCAGTTGTATGAAAATACTAACAACGGTACTAAGTAATAGTAACCAAACCCATTTTCAAAGGTCCAAGTATTCTTCCGGAGTTAATTTCAATAACATTACAAAATAAACCCAAGGAGCTAAATTATTTAGGTGAAGTATAAAATCGAGCGCTCGGAGTTGTTGAATGTGTGCGTAGTGCGTACGCGTGATGTTGCTGTGTGCGGCATTGAATACCTGAATTTGAGTTCAACGAAAACGGTGCAGCGTCCTTAACAACTTGAATTGCGCGGGTCACAGGTGTTTTAGCGAGTTTAAATACACTCGAGAATTAAATACACTCATGTTCTGTTTCGCATTTTAGTCCTATTACAGGACTTTCAGAATATGAATAATTTGATAATCATCGATATTATCATCAACAAAATAGTCGCATAACTACTCAATCTCTACTGAAACATTCCACAAGATCACTGAAGCCACAGCAACTGATTCCCAGACACAACTAGTAAACAGAACATGTAGATATCACGATACAATCAACTAAAATTATGCATTCCATCTAGTTAAACATCGTTATCTGCACACCTAGCAACACTAGCAGCCATACACCTACTAATGCGCTACAGATGTCGCCCTACATACATGTATACGACATTCCAAATAGTTATGGCTACACCTGCGAATACCATCTATAGGTAATTGAAGTAATAAATCCCCGGAGAGTGGGCAAATCACGACTTATTGCCTCCACTTCCCGCGGAGACGACAATTAAATCAAGCTGTAAAGGCACGTCAAATTGTTCTAACGCCATCCGAAGTAGGTCGCACCTGACCACTGTCCGGAATAGTCCAGATTCACTAGCTAATATACTCGTAAAGAATGTTTGGCTCGGTGATATTCGGGAAAAATTGCGCCGATAAATGTTCAATTTACGTTGCAGAAAAAGTCAAAGTAAATTAAAACTCGTATCGTTTACAAAGATTATTTGTAGTAGAAGCGATAACGCTTTGTGGTACTAACTTAATTAAGGTATTTTGTTAAGAAAAAGCTTATAAAACGAACTTCGAGACCGCCATGGACTTGACTTTAATGTAGGTCAAACTGTAATGACTAGAAAAAGAACAGAATAAACCGTTTCAGCGTACATTCAGGCACCTCTGAAAAACCACAAAAACTTACTACACTAAAGCAAATAGTTAAAAAATCTTATCTCAAAACACAGTTCCATTTCGTGTTCCACGAAAGAGATAGCCCGAAGATATAATGTATGCCAGTCGAGCATAATCCGGTTAAGTGCAAAAGACGCGGATGCTTCCAGGTGTGCGCCGGCCGGGCACACCGCGTATAATTGAGCTCATAAATCCGTGCAGGCGACTTATGTAGCCGGCCGCGCCGAGACGCGACAATTAAATCATGGAACACCACTAATTACTTGGCATTTTATTAGGCCATAATGGTCAAATATATTTTCGGTAATTAATTGTAATGAATCGCAAGGTGTGATGGGTTTTGGATGAATATTTATTATTGTTTTGAGAGCCATGGCTATCAATTTCGTGTTTAAGGTTATGTAAAATATTTATTACTGTTGTAAATCATCGATGTTTTAAATAAAAAAGTCATTCAAATAAAAATAAAAAATTCGGAAGGCGCTGGACTGCCACATCTACACATTGGAAGTTCCTCGTTTCGCAATACGCGAGAAAAAAGCAATGAATATTAAAATTACAAATAAATGATGGTAACCGTACGTAATGTCATGGGAGTGCAATAAAATGACTTTATTTTCGGGTGCTGCGTCATTATGGGTTCGCCGCGTCGTAACCCTTGATGTCGCTCGTAACAGTTTATAGTGACGCCTTAAATTAGAAAGCGGTAGGTATGCATAAATTGTAGACCCACAAAAGAAACCCGCTGAATACCAGTCAAGATTAAAATGTAATTGCTTCTGTACCTTATCTCTGAACCGGCAATAAAGCCTGAAGCTTTTAATAACGTGTTACAGGTATGTACCGTCGAAGGTTGAGAAGGAAAAACCGGTATCCCCTTATAAGAAATCCTTAGACAGCCTTTTGGCTTCTGAATCTTTTTCGAGGCGAAAAAACAAAGCTTTATTGGCTCTTTTTGGTACACCTTCGTCACTGTCAATTAATGATGCTAAAGTTTATCTTAACACTAATAAGTAATGAACTTAAGGACTTAAAAATGTAAATTGACCAATTTACTGCAGATTTTGGAAAACAAAATATGTGACAATAGTAATGAATGTACCTGCGTGCTCATTAAATGCTTTATTTCAATAGCTTAATTGTATTATCGCTTAAACTAATTGGTATTTTGTATCGTTCGGGGTTTGTTAATTATAATAATACTGATTTTGCTCGAATCACGTAGGTGACCAGTTGTTTAACTATTTAACATTAATGTTTATTTGGTAATACATTACGCTTAATTTATGTTGGTGCTTTTTCTTTGTGTTTGGCGCCATAAATGGAGAAAAATGACTTTAATTTGGTAGTGCCAGTAAAAGCTAAGTTTTACCCTGATGAAGAACACGACATCACTCTTGAACAGAGAAACAGTGCATTAACATCCCAAATTCCCCAAATTAGATAAGAACACTTAACTGCAAAATAGGCAATGTTGTTTTAGGCCTGCACCCCGGATGATATAACAAATATCATATCGCTAATCCACACTCCCGTGTTCAAAAGTATGTAAGTACCTAATTAAGCACCACTTTATGAAAACCTAATTAAACAGTGGTGTTATCATAACGGCATTTACACGTTCAACCAAATTTAACGGGCCACCTTACCTGGTTCACGTAGGACACAGGAAACCATACCTTGGGGAAACTTACCGACCATTTCTGTTCACATTTAGATATCGTTGCGAGTGTAATGTGGCTGTATTAATGTGAACTGCCGTGTAAACAGCGTTACAAAACTCGGTTATCGTTTTAGATTACTAATTTAGGTCGGAAACTTGAAAGCTCAACGAACACGTCTGTATGGAGTTCGTCTCCACCCAAGCTATTTAGGATTCCTAATATGTAACTCCATACTACAACGCTCGAGTGCCAGCCAGGGTAGTCCGAAAAATTAAGGTGATTAGACGAGCTTAATTAGCTACTCTATTTGTGGTGATTCCAACTTCGTTTGAAATGCTGTTAGAATAAAGTTCTAATCAGCTTGCACTACAAAGTAGTTGTTACGTCAGTCACTGCGGGCCAAATAGCGCGAAATTAGTGGTTTCGACCGATTTACAAAATAACTATTGATTGGATTAAAAAACTGAAACACTATCATGCTAATATATTGCTTGTAAAAGTATTGGCCAAAAAATCAGAATGATCGGATGCATATTAGTATATTTCTTTTTGTTTGAAAGATACTTTTAGAGATAAGTTCGTGATTTTTTTTTCGAGTCAAATTAATTTTATTATGTTTTCAAAACACTATCATGCTATCCTGAAGAATATCATATATTTTGATGGTCCTGTTTATAGCAGTGAATCATATACTTTTAGTAATTATAAAACTCGCGTTTTGCTCATGTAATCGCCTTAAAAAGATATTCTTTGGGAACTGCCGATAGAAGTGAAATCTAAGTAACTTTGTGAATTGGTCGGCACTGCTACGGGTTGTGCCCCGCGCACGCCTAAATGGTGCTACGCCGTAGCGTATCGGCTGCGTGTGCTCCGAGCTTTAGGTGACGGTCACGCGAGTTCAATTATTTTTGTCCATTCGACGCGCCTAAAGAAGTTTTCAATTCAATTATCTTGAGTTTTTTGCAATGTACAGGTCAGTGTCAGGCTGTATATTATACAAAATATGATCCGTGATCGTAACACGTAAAAATGTACTTACAGAATTATAATCATTAAAATCATGCTACATTTGTAATGTTCGAGAATCATATTTTAACCAACATACAACCCGAAACTAACTTTCAAAATGCCAAAAAACCGTAAGGAAAATCAAATATCGCAGGTTGACCTGGCACTTTCGTTATAATAGTATATTTTATCTTTGGAACTGATAATAAAGTGATTTTATATAATAGATAAACTCAACTGGATCAAATCTTACTGCACCGCACTATATACGTCGTAAAGCTTCTCTTGTAAGGTTCGCTTCGGCTCGGGGTCAGCTAGTAAACAGCAGTCAGTGAGCCGATGTGACACTATTCAAAATTCAGCCGATCAGGAACCACATTAAGGTTTGCTACTACCGAGAGATCGCAATCCTATTTCTGAGAAATACCAGAAGAGTAGGTACTTCAAATTAGAACCCTTACGATATCTACCTGAATCCATAAACGTTTGAACTGAGAGTATCTTAAGTCTCAACGTGTCGGATAAAGAGAAGTCAGTGCGAAGTCAACTGTCCTAACTTGCAAACTTCACCTGTTGCCAAAGTTACCAACTATTCCAACTCAAGCGAGGTAACATTAAGTAATATTATTACAGTTGTTGCTATTTTTCTGCCACATTCTGTAACAGAATTACTTGCATGATTTATGGCACGTTACTTCCTTTGTGCCGATTGGCCGCTCATGAATCTCTGGGGATGGAATGATATGTTAGCATTGACGCCCGAGGGGATAGTAAACGATAGTTTAGGGTCCTAATCTGTGCCAGCACAGTTAAATTGTGCCTAAGAAAATGAAATTAAAACATTTTCTAACATTTCAGAACCGTTCAAATATATTTTACAATCCATAAAATTTTTAATTTCCGGACTAAAGTACTATTACACAACCAAAAACTATGTTTGGCAAAAACAACGCGTTTCGAAATGGTCGGCAGTCGGTTAATGTTTAAGATAGAGAGGCTCCGAGGAGCGCGTCCGGTTTCCGGAGCCGTCCCTCCGACGATTCAATTTAGTCCGGCCCGCGACAAACTCCATTGATTGTTTCGATATTCCGGTCACAAACGGCGGAAACTCTAACAATTTTTCTAGTTCTGGAAGGACAGATTTTTATTATGTTTAGTTGTTACACGCGTGGCCATGTTCTTAGTCTCTTGCGTTTGCCTATTGAGTATAGACAATAAGTAAACTCAATCATGATGCTTGTTGTGGGAAAATCTTAATGTTTACTCTTAGATGAAAATGTGTTAATTGTATTATATCATTGTATATCATTGTATGTCACTAAGAGCAGTGGTGGCCCAGTGGTGGCGCCACTGACTTACGAACAGTAAGTCGTGGTTTCGAACCCAGGCAGGCATATTACTTTGTTTAATTTATTTCGGGTGCTAATTAAACAGGCTTCTTTTTATTATCATTATATGCCACCAAAAATGTATGTTGCCTTCTAAATTACTAAGTCAGCCACAATTAACGAGCATCTAAATAATACTATCTTAGCCACTAGTTATCTTCTATGTAAACCACTCTAAAGACAACTCAGCATGATGGTTATTTTTTAGCATCTAAATTTGTAACATGCATTCTAACAGTAAACTTCTAAAATACTATTAAATGACATCAAAACTTATACTTATTTAGCTTCTATTTCGTAACTCAGTACGTTTAAATGTAACTCATCCCATATTAATTGATCGTCAAAAGTTTGCTAAAAATGTCATCAAATCGTACTTATATCGGCCACTTTATATATAATGTCACCGTAAAATTGTCATATCGATTAATATAACCTAACCTTAAAACACTTTATATTCCCCAAAAAAGCATAGTCGACGGAGGCCCGCTTCGCGGGGCCCCTATTTCCGAGTGCAGGGTTTAAAGGAACCTAACTAACCTAACGGGGGGGGTGCCCCAAGTCCCGATTATGGGGGCAGAGATACTTCTGTATATTTAGTTGACAATAATTCGAGAGTTTACAATATCGCTAGGCAAAAACACGTTATATTGTAATATAACGCACGAACTACAATAAACAATTACACGTGATCAACTCAACTCGTCGTTACATGAATCGAATGGCGCTCTCTAATTGGCGCAAATGACCGGTCGCTGTCATCTTGCGTACTCGCGCCAAATCATGCAGTGGCTATTTTGACGATAAAAGAATATGATGTATTATTTTACATGCTAAGTTATAATAAATGATGCTTTCTGTGGAAGCTTGAAATATATTTTTTGAGGACATTGCGTTAACGTAAAATGGTAACGAGATGTAAAATCCGTGGCCGAGTTAGTAAATTAAGTGGCCATGTATAAATAAGAAGGACGAGTCACAATAATTGATGATTTTACTTGACGCTTTCTATAGAATATTTAGTTGGCGTTGTAAAAAAGATGAATTAGTTTATTAGAGGCTGTGTCATTTTCGCGTTGCTTAGTTATAAAATTAGAAGTTTAATCACGTGTCCAATCCATACTTTTGTGGCTAGACTTATTATTTCCCATTTATTTCATCACCGTTGATCTCAAAACGATGAAGGAAAACATCGTGAGGAAACCGGCATGAGTCAATAGAACCAAAAAATTGGAAGACATCTACCAATCCGCATTAAGCCCACGTGATGTTTTATATCCCATTCCCTCATGTAGAAGAGGCCTGTGTCCCAGTAGTGGGACCCAGTGGTGGATTATCCAGGCCTAGGGGCGCGTGGTTTCAAAAGGGCGCGGATGGAATTTCTTAAAGGAAAAGGCTAGGCAGATGATAATAGTTCTTCCATGGAGTAAGTCGCCGTCGGGATCCTACAGTGTAATGATGACAATTCCTATATTGTTCAACTATTCTATTTTCCACACGGTATTTGTGTGAGGCGCCTCTCAAAATGAGAAAACCCCTGTGAGAATGGGATGTCGACTGAACTTCTGAAAGCAGAAGGAAGTCCTCAATAAGGAGAGCTTCGGGAGCTTTTCTACTCGGTCCTGTTCTCTGGGAGAACTTCAAAGGCGTAAAGAAGGAACGTGGTTGTTATTTTCTTTAAAAAAGAATGGGAGAAGTCTTTTTAGAATTGATGATTTCCCATCCTAAAAAAAAAAGGTATATTTAAGACGCTGAACTGAGAAAAACTTGGTATTCACATCTATGGCTAGTAAATTGAGATTTACAGATGACATGACGCGGGCGCTTTTAGCGGGCCCTACAAACCCCGAAACCGAAGATTTTGTCAGTACAATAATATATTAAGTTATGATGACGAATAACTACTGGAAATACATGGGCATGGTTGACAGAAGTGGCGTACTATGAATAAGTATGTGCCCGACTTAGTTCTCAATTGTACTAATATTACGTTGTATACTGGGAAAGACCTATTATCACTAAGAATAAGCCTGACTTTCTGGTGAACGATGATGGCGGTCCTGCATGACGAGAACCTCGTAAAAGCAGATAAAGATAAACAACTCAAATATCTAGATCTTTCTCGCAAGTTGGTCGATGTCTGGGACGTCAGTAGAGCAAAAATGAAGTATGTGTTAATTCACCCTCGCAAACTTTTGCGCCTATAAAACTCAAAAAACTCAAAAACTCAAATCATTTATTTCAATTAGACCATTACGGCACTTTTGAATGTCAAAAATACAAAACTAAATCAAAGCTACAGTCACAGTCACAAGGCATAATAACTTGAGAAAGTACTGTAGTTGCCCATTCCCTAGCGTAGATCTCTATGGAGAAGAACGGGCAAGAAACTCCATGGACACTCTTTTCAATCAAAATATTGTTACAAATATAATATTCGTAAGATGGCAACTAGAGGGGCGGTGATGAGTTGCTAGGCTAGGGCGCTGTAGAGATGCTGATGATGATGATGATGTGACTAATGCACAACTTAATAAAGTTCAACTTATCTAAATATTAATGACGTCTTTTAACGTTGACAGAGAGGAACAGGTCCGGTGTAACAAAAATAATAAATAACGAAAGTTATAAACTACTAAATGAAACGGGACACAGCGGCAGATATTCGTAAAATAAGCATTATAGAACGAAACTATTTTAATACACTTTAGCTTTATGTCCTTTTTAATTTAACAGCGTTGTCTGTTTCCGGAAAAACACGCTTTTCAGGTTACCTTGTGTTGTATGTCATGCACGCGGGAATCACAATAAATGCGAAAAGTTTGTGATTGAATTGTTCAGCACGAGGTTTGCACTTACCAATGACCTGGCTATAGGTACCATAATATAGTTTATTTTATATCCGGAGAGAAACAAGTTGTCCCCCACATACGCTCGCTTTCCGCCGGCGCCGCACGAGCACAATACACACAGCCTTCAGTGATTTAGTTTTATTGTCATGCACCCTCTAGTCGCTGCGATATGCATCCAGATTATTCACGAGAAGGTGATATTGTTGTTTTAATATCGGTCTTCTAAACCCAACGTCAACTTAGAATATCTACATAATATGCAAAGCGTCCCAAATTGGGGTCATTGCTGTATGAAATCTATTTAGTCGTAAAGGTGACGTTTGATAAACTTGTAACGATGTCCCTGGCACTCATCCGTGACGAGGGATGATAAAAGGGTCATGGCACAACCTTCACGTGAGTACAAGCGGTTTACCTCGCATTGTAATGTGCCCTCCGCGCTGGCCAACTCCTTTGAATAGTAATTTCATAGACGCCACCCCTATTATTAAGGGTAGTATAAACCCGACTGCTAGTCGCCGTCTCAGCGGGTTAAACAGACGAAGAGAACCTCTAAATTAGATGCTTTGAGCATTGCAGTCGTTTCGTGAGCGACTGTGCTGTTCTGCCAGCGACCCTTTTATCTCTGCTGCGATATCTGCGTTAATAATATTTGAGTTTACTGCTGCATAGAGTCTGAGCTCTATCAAAAAGTGTTTTACAAACGCCGTTTAAAAAATTTCATACAAAAGCGGGAGATGTATCGGGACCGTCATAAAAATTGTTCCGCCGAAATCATAAAACGATCTTCTCCGTCGATGAATCGAGGCTGTTAACCCATATCGCGCGAAACGGCCACCACTCCGTCCGGGGACGATCTTTGGGCGAGACGTGACCGAACGGGCCAATAAAATCTTTCCGAAACGCTAGCTGGTCCTATGTTGTAAAAATTGTCGGACGTGACAAAGACGAACCGTTGATCCTCCGTCGACCTGCCCCGTCGCCGCAAACTGGAATGCTGATACGGAAACGAGTTTCCGTGTTTTTCTTTATTTTCGGTCGCTGCAAACAAGCTTTGTGTGAACTGCCTAGGTAAACTGAAACAAACAAACATTGAAAACAAGATAGACAATCTCGTGGTGTATCATGCACAATCTTTCGGAATCTTTGTAGATACACTGGTATACATTACAAAAGAAAAGAAACGAATTTATTTCTCCAATGTATTTCAAGGAAAACCTTTGATTCGAGCTGAGCCACGAAGCTTCGGATAAAATAAAGCTGGAAGTTGGTTGGTAATAATTGTGGAGCTACGCATGGCGGGGCTTGGTTCGAAGAGACATTCCGATGGCGGATAACAATAAAACTAAATCATCGGGAAGTTATCTATCTCCGTAGCCGACGGGCCGGGAAGCGAACATGTGCACCAAATGTATTACACAGGATAAGATGTTAAATGGTGCAGCGTCAATGACTCCTACTGTTCCTAATTTTGTTTCCTCTTTTGTTTGTTTCAGTGTTTGCTTAGGCTTTGAGTCACTAATGGGGATTTATTTGCACGTGTGCCTACTCGATAGATTGCCTGGGCGTTTCACAAATCTTTTCGGTATAACTGTATAGTTAGAAAGAAGAACATTGAGTGTTCAAATTGTTTATTCTTCTTTTTCAGTCTCCTGTATTATTAAGCGACTCAAGCACTTGAAACAGACAAGTAGGATGAAAAAAGAGATTAAAAAACCTAGAAAAAATAATGAGAATAAATCTGTCTAAATTCAATATCAGCCTAACTTGAGAGGAAATTTTATTAAACCAAAGTTTGAATATCCCCAAATTCGACGGAAAGCCCTTATCTAGATTCAGGTTTCGATTACGTAACAGGCCTTCGGATATTTTATCTATAGGGCTAATGAGGCTCGAATATGATCGATTGTCTACCTACCGATACCGATAGCTAGCTACCTGTCTACCTGATCCTTAGGGTGGAAAATTTGTGCCGAGCGATAAAAATAATATCAAAAATGTCGTGTATATGATATTTACACAGGACGACATTTTGCAAATTACTGATCCCATTAACTTTCCATTAAGGATAATTGGGGCTGGATTTGAAGACGTATTTAATTAATATACCAGGTTTTTTTTAAATAGGTATCTTAAAGACATTCTTATTTGATTGGTACATGGATAAAACAAGATGAAGATGGGTTTTAAAGCAAAATATGAATTAAATTTTACAATTGACATTTCAAGGATATTTCAAGTCAGGTAGCGTAGGTACCTTCCATTTATACTACATATATTACGAGCCCTAGGTGTTCTACGGCCAACGTCAGTCAAATAAAAAACGCTTTGTTTAGCCTATCATCTGGGACAACATAGTCACGTTTTACAACTCAATCATCTCTCAGCTTGCGTGATCTTTTGAGCTAATCATAGATACAGAGATTTTATTCAGTTCACGTAAAAACGGAAAAACAGTAAAGGGTAGATACCTAACCTACTAATTCAAAAAGGAACGGACAATGGAGTTAAATTAAGCAAAAAGTTAACTTCAAAATTCTTTACACAAAACTTTCATTTCACGTAACAAAAGAAATTGGATTCTACCGCGGATCCGACTAGGCAGATATAAATGAGTTGGTCAGCTTTAATTATTGCCGAAATTAATAGTTAGCAGATAACAGCGCTAGTTACGTTTTCTTTCTCTAATAAATAACGTGCGCCGGGCGGTTCTCGTCGATAACTTAATTCAATCTTGGCTCCCCTCGTCATCTTGCTCACAATATGCTTCCACAAAGAATTGTTAGGTGATGAAACGCGACTTTTCCCTTCCACCTACACACAAACATGTCTATTCTGCCGATGAATTATTTCATTGGAATATTTTCATATCGCGTATTTTCCTTTCTTGTTTTTTTTCGTTGGTAATTTTTCTCATGTATTGTTTTCCTAAATGGGTTTACATGCTTACTTGCATTTTTATGCGTATTAGACGGAAGGTCGTGAAAAGGTTTTTTTTTTATCAAAAAGCAATATTATTTTACCGGTCTTGCTCCAGTCAACAAGCCTTAACAACATAAGAGCCTCTTGAAAAGTACTTCATTAAAATTGCAGATGAACAATTCACTCTAAGGACGTTACGGAATCTTTAGTCACGCTTCCAGTTAAATGCAGAAATATTTGCATACAAAGACTTACGGAATAAGTTTTAATAAAACTTTTCAACGATTGAAAAAGCCACATGTCAGCGGGCAGACAGAAATAAAAGAGCTTGTTCTACTGCCAATATGAAATATGAAGCTAACTGCGTTCAGACTTGGACGCTAGGCGACTCTTACTCATCCTTGAGCTACATTAAACTGCAAAACTTTAAAATGCTAATAACAATTCCAGTTCATTCGGTTATATTTAATCCTAACTTGGTTGAAAAAAAAAAGGAAATGTGGTTTAAAAGCTAATCAGTCTTGTTGAATAAAAAGAACATGCTGATTTGTAAGCATAGTTACTAGTTAGCCTTATCGCAGGCTAAGGTTTATTTTTAAATTTAATTTTGTTTTGCTGACAGTAACATCGTGTTTTGGTGGTCATCGTTCAGGCCAGGGTCACAGGGGACGAGACAATAACTGTGACTCATGTATTTTGGATCCACCTCGTCATCTCGTTAATTACTGATCGTGTGGCCCGCCAATGTGTTAGAACGTTCAATGAGCCTTTATACATTGAAACTGACAATTTAATCGAACCAACGTAGGCGTTTGAATTGAGTTTTCTTTTTTCAGAACATTTTCGCTGTAATCGCTAACGTTAATTGTGTTGCCGTAATCAAACTACGAGCGTTTTATAAAATCCATGAACATGAGTTCCAAAAAAAAATACTAAAAAACCGTAAAATAAATTCCCAAAGGCCTGTTAAACAATATTGTACCATTTATTTAAAACCTACACCTCGAATATGTCATCTACTAAATCTTTGGATCCATTAAAATGGGAAACGTACTTGAAACAAAATAATTTACCGTAGAATCGGAGTGCGGGATTTTCTGAAATCAAATGGCCGTGTCGACGAAGCCTTCGCGTTTCTTATTCAATTTGAAGCGAAGACGGCAAGGCCCTGGAGCAACTACTAGGCCGAAACAAGTCTGGGTGTAATCCCTCAAATCCAAATTAGATTTTCTTTCACTGCCTCTCACTATTGACAGGTTTCCGGCATCGGGCCTTGTGCTCCGTGTCTCGACGCTCGGCTTAACTTTTATCCTTACCATACCTCCGTAAGACTGCGAGTTGCGACTAATTGGAAAAAAGCAAACGACAAAATTAACTTGATAGTGTCGGATTGGCTGCTATTCCGGCGTTGTTTACAAACAGATTGGTTTAGAAACAATTATCGATTCGTTTGTGCAGTTTTTTCCATGTTTTCTTTACAAAATTCAAAATAAATGCTGCTCGTGTTTAACATATTAGCTTATTGTTAACGCTACGTTGCAATATTTTAGCCTGACGACTAACGAGAGCAAAACCGACCTAATTAATAAGATATAATTTACAATTAATTAAGTAAACAAACAAACCCTAACGTAATAAATTCAAACATTAACCCAGGAGCATGACTAACAAGCAAAAATACTAGCACAAAATTAAATTCATACGTGTAGGTATATAATTGGCTATAAATTTTCATTGAACAAATTTTAAGGGGTACACGAAAATGAAAAGGCGTCGTTACAAGAAGAAACAATAAAATAAAACGCGACGATAATGAATAGGCTGTACTAATATTGGGCCAGATTGAACAGGGTGTAAAGTCGATAGTGGGACAGGCGATGTGGCGTGCCGCGGGCCCGTGAGCCGCGCACGCACCGATATAGACATCACTTACAATGCCCTACACTTGTACTATATAAATATTTGATACAATTAATACGCACGCGTAAGCCTAATTGCTCGTTATAAGCCGCTTGTTTTGTAAGTATATGTGGAGCTGTGTGTCCTTAAAGGAGGCTTATTTCTTGCAAAAATCTTTAGAGCTCTCTTGATGGTGTGTGATTTTTATCAAGCAAGTAAGTTGACCCGTATAGCCTCAAAAACTGAATTTGTACGTTACTTTCTGAATTGCTCATAGAACACGCAATAAAGTGCCTGTATCATCATGAATCTTCAACCGATGTTCTTATTTAAAAGCAAATAGAATAAAGAGCGTATCTAAACAAATCCCGTAAAACGCTACGTAAATGTTCGTATTTTCGCCAAGTTAATACATGTTTCAGTTCGGAAAACAATTTTCGTAAATAAATTCTCCTTTTTACGATCCGATGTAACGAGTTCATTCTCCTAAAGTAAGGGTCGCTTGACATGCATCCCTCAAAGAATTAAATTGAATATGAGAGGAAATTACACGGGTTCATATCAACGCCGTCTCTTGTTCCAATCGAATTTCCCTCTGAAAACAATGCCGAAACGGAAATTAAACCGATGTATGAAAATAACTGAAATCTTCAAATGGACGCAGATTTATGTTTTTAGGTTTTAAATGTGTATGTACGGATTTAATCAGTTTTGGAATTGTTATTCGATGAATATTGAACAGTTATCGTTCATTGAGCCGTTTACCTGAAAAATGTAGCAATATTAATTTGCTGAAAGCCATTAGCGATGTTTATCAAATAACTACGTGTCTGACAGCAGTCATAATTTAATATCTAATAAATAATTATGTATTTTAATAATAAAATTCATGAACGGAATAAATGAATATTTGTGCGAGTAAGTTTCAGTGTGTTTGCAGAAGATCGGGTGTTGTTCGAGAGCTAAGTGATTGTAAGTGGAGGCGAGTTCTGGCGCCTCGCCGGAAGTCGTTCCCACGTGACGGACGCCGGAAGTGACGGCGCGCGCCGGATCGCGTTCCTTCGTTATGTCGCCTTACCATCACTCTCTAGAGCCTTTTATCCGAGCCGTATTCAATAGATGCCATACTTGTGTCTGGGAAACAGAGGTAAATTGAGGTATTACATTTGTATTTGATGCGTGATTCTATCGGTAAGATTACGGTATGTTTTATATAGAAAAATATTCCGAAGACTTGCTTCGGAATATTTTCTCGTGAAGAAATAATGTGATGACAATATTGATGTTTTCTCGTTAGTCTGTTACAACACTTGATAAGAAATACAATTAATATTAATACCCTAACTCAAAATGAATGCGCATTTTCATCTAGTGTGCTGAAGCAATTTCTTAGATAGCCGTTTCAATTACACTAAGATGTAGAGACATCAGGGATTTCATAAAATATGTGACTGTCAGCGTGGCAAAAATATGTTATTTTTCATGGAGAATATATTTCGGTGTCAAGCTTAAACGTTTTTATCATAAACATGATTATTCAGTACGTGGAAATAACGTGATGCGCTAGAACTAATAATGCATCTTACAAGTAAAAAAAAATGCGGGATCATAAACATGATTATTCAGTACGTTGAGATAACGTGATACGCTACAACTAATAACGCATCTTACAAGTAAAAAAAAAATGCGGGATCATTAACATGATTATTCAGTACGTTGAGATAACGTGATACGCTACAACTAATAACGCATCTTACAAGTAAAAAAAAATGCGGGATCATTAACATGATTATTCAGTACGTTGAGATAACGTGATACGCTACAACTAATAACGCATCTTGCTAGAAAAAAAACAGCGGGTACTGCGGGTAGTTTACACAAAGAAGCACTTCCAATCATTTATTTAGCAGGTGTATCACGAAATAAAATCGTTCTCGTAATCAAAAAAAAATCTTAAAATATACTAAACAGGCTGCAAAAAAAACGTGACGGAATTAAGTAGTTGGCACTGACAAAATGTTGAGTAATACGGGTTAAAGTGCGTCGTTGTTTTTGTAATGCCTTTTCTTATGACTGGCCCTAACGATTATTCGTCCCATTGTGAGCGGCAGGACGTTGCCAAGACCCCGCGGAGAAAGAGCTAAACTTACAAAACTTCCCGACTTGTTCAAATAGCCGGCTTTTGTTCGAGAGAGACTTATTGTTCGGGACAGATTGCGGAGGATCAGCACTGTGCGACGTATTCGGGTTTTTTCTGGTTGTAATAACATTGGCTGGTTTTTTATTTACTTGTTTTTTTTTTAGATTTAACTTATTAAAATTAAGAGTTAACTTGAGACCGTATCGAAAGATTATGAGTTGGCTGCGAATATACATATTATTCATGCAACAGAAGATTTTATTTATGAAAACCATTTCTTCATATATTTAAACTCTAGTTATGGTATTCATTTAAAAATAATGAGTGCATTCCATTTAAAGCTATAAATTAACTATGTAAGTACAATTTTTCCCAGCTACTAACCATAATTCAGATAGTTGTAAAACACAGCAAAATACGCGTTCTTCTTTATTTTTTTCCTGAATCCGAACACAGAGCAGTGTGCACCGCGGTCCCGGCGTCTCGCCGTCGCCGTCACGGGCCGGTTACCGGCAAACCGAGCCGTATAGCACCCCCAACCTAAATCTTTGCACACTTTACAATCCTGCTGCCCTTTTATTGGCCCCGGGTTTATAGCCTCGTAATTAATTAATGAACTTTCAAAATTATCATTGTTCACTAGTTCATTTCAGGGAGGGCAAAACGCAATCAGCAGGATTATGTCAGAAATGGGAAACATAAAACTGCGGTCACCAGCCTCCATTAAATATGACCTTAGCGCCTACACTGTTTATTATCACAAATGAATCATTATTATTTAAACAGAATATGATCATAACGTAAAGTATCATATTTTCATTTTAAGTGGAACTACATAGTTGTCTCATATATTCTTAAACGTAAAACTGTTTTCTATTTTACCTTAACAGCCAGAATAACAAATAGATCGTTTTATGTTACCTCGTATGTCAGTTTATTATAAAATGAAATAAGTCCCCGTCAGCTCTTCCTATCGGTATCAGAGAAATTTACATTTTAACAGTCACAATGGCTTACGCGATGCGCTCGACGATATTTATTTTTGCTTATAAAGAAAAGCGTATTATCCCATATAACTCTGAAACGTGTAGCAATATATTCAGTAATAACGAAATAATATGTTTTGCGAGATAGAATTCATATTTCATAAGCACTCATACGCATAAGATATTACAGAGAGAGTGGTGCTTTTTCCTTTATTTCATAGTGAAGATAAAGGGTAGCAGCCGATACGGGGGAGCTAACTGACTCCGCGTCAGCCTCCTTCAGATTCATTCCCTAACATTTGCGTCACATAATATTTCACGGCGGGAGCGACAAAATTTTATATGCATGAAGACAACCGGATTTTATTCGGACATATGGAGGCAGTTTATTTTATTCCAACGAAGCCATGTGCACTTAGGTGCCTATAAATATGTTATTGTAATGCTCCAATGTTGTAGCGATATCATTTTATCACACAGGCATTACGCTCGCCGCGCGAACGAAAGACCTTCATAAGTTATCTAGTTCGCGAGATTGTCACGGTATACTTTATAATTTTATGTGTTGAAACACATTTAATATTTGATAGTAGCGTCAAGTTTACAGACGCCATCAGTACAACAGTAAAGTGAGCGTATTAAACGATATTACTAATTCAATAGTTGGTTCCAACGTCTGTAAGTGTTATGGCGCCTATAAAAAGCTCATTTGGGCGGCGGTTTAATGATCACATCTCCGTCACGTTGTGTACCGCAGTCCGCAAGTACTTATAGCAACACGGAGCTGTACCTGCTGTATTATTAAGAATCTCAAATTAAATATCATATTTTACCTTAATGCCATAATTCGGTGCACGCCTCTTATAACAAAAACATTCTTCTAAATCCAGCGAGATTGTATTAACATAACCGCTTTGTTAAATGGAGTCAAGATAATTTGTGGACGAAGTTCGGCCTGTAATACCTCGCAAATTGCCGGATAAGACTGTGTGAGACAACTGTTAGTTTTAATTAAACTGCTGGTTGCGCTCGCGGGGAGTCCTCGGAATGAGAAAATTATTCTAATCTTATAAGCCTGTCGGTGGGCCAGAGCTCGGCTCGGAATTAATATCATGTGGGTCGGCCCGTTGACGCGCCCCGCTCCTAACACGTTCGCAACACCGCGCACCGCGGTTACGGAGCGAGGCGAGAGGTGCGCGATCCGAACATGAAAACCTACGACGATCACGAACGTAACTCTTAAGGCGATTTGTGGAGAACGTCTGTTCAATTTAATGAAAAGTATAAAGCCACGACGAAATCACCGGAATGAGATAATCTGCGGTATCAATTTGAGGGGAAACGTGGAACGTAGGGTGTCTTGGGAGACGTATTTCATTAGACGTCGCGGCCGGTCGGCGAGCACCGAGCACCTGTGCTCAGTGCTTCCAGCAGCCGGCACTCCCTGCTCGCTGGTCACGTTAAACTTTTCGAAATAAAGTTAATCCGAACTTTTAATTCCATGTCTGGAAGTAGCGGTAAAAATATTTGTAATAAAAATCTTTTACATCAAAATGCATTTCGAGCTGCATTAATAGTAGATAAGTACCTCGAGGGTGATTGTCTTCCAACCACGCTATGCAGAATTATTGCTAGCGTAGTTTAGTGAGTCGGACCGCTTGTCAAACTTTGGTAATTTAACTTCAAAACAGGTTCCTGTCGGTGTACCAGGGCCGAACATTTGTTCCGCCGCTTTTGGGATGTAGCCTGCTCTATGACAATAACATCAAAGACACTTCGATTGAAAATATTAAGTACAGTTTGAGCGCTTTCGCTTCAAATCGCTTGATCACTATAAACGAAGCTGCAATGTTTGTATCATTACGGTCTTTTATAGACGTTGCTCTCGTTGCAGATGTTAAAACAAAATTAAAATAACAAACACTGGAATCGAAAAGCTACAACCCGTAAAATGTGTTGTGTTTGAACATAGTACCTATCCAGTACGTATTAAACTTTGTCCCGCCGGTATCTACAAGTCTCGCAGATTTATCTCTCACAAGTGCTGTAATAATCTTTATCTAGTGGTTGACCCTACTGTCCCTTACAGGGTTTATGAATCTATTTTAGAACTTATATCTTTTGTAGGTCATGTTAGTAAAAACATTTGCGGATTTTATTGTTGAAAAATATGTTCTTAGAGCTAAGTAATTTATATCTTTCTGTCATATAAAGAAGAATTATTTTATACGTGTTACGATAAAAATAAATAGAAAATAAATTCCACGGTTGTAATAGACCTAATAAACAAAAGCACTAAGTTCTAATTTAATTTCCCTTTGTTACCAACAAAGCGGCAATACCGAGTAGATTTGTGACTGCACAGAAATTCACAGTATTACAGTTAGATATGTTATGTTAGGTAATTTTATTATGTTAGGTATGCGTATGAGAATATCTGGAAGCTGACTCGAATATAGTTGGAAAAAGATTTGAAGGGACATTTTAGTTCAATAGCGCATATAGTCGTCTTTCTCAATATCTCTTGAACAGTAGGACAGTGAACTTGCTTCGCAGATGCTACGAGATTGCTTCGCACAGTAGGGAGTTGGCTGTGCTTGTGCGGTGAAGTTGCTACGCACATGCTACGGGATCGCTACGCACAGCAGGGAGCTGGCTGTGTTTGTGCAATGAGGTTGCTACGACTTCGCTACGCACAGCAGGGGTGTAGCTGTGCACCCGCGACATGTTTTCTACGCGTGGTGGGCCTGCTACGTACAGTAGAAGAGTCTGCTACGCCTATGTTACGTGTTTGCTACGAAAATGCGGCAAGTTTGCTACGCAAATGCTACGATTTTGCTACGTTCACGTTAGTGTGGTTTTGCGGATTAAGTAAGGTCCATAAAGTAATTGTTGCATTCTTTTGTGTATTTTAAACGTGCTAGCATGTCATTTTGCAGACTATACAATACTAGAGTTTCAACATACTCATAAACTATATTGATTAGCGGCTAGATGAATTGTTCATTCATAGTTTTACGCAGAAGCGGTGCACTAAACTATTTCCATGAACTAGAAAAACAAATAAGTCTATAAATACAAGTTCAATAAGATAAGTGTTTATTTGAACTAAACTATTGTTTATTGTACAAGATACGCCTAACTGGAGCCTTTTTGTTTGGTTGCCCTGTGATAGAGTTCGGTAAAGTTTTTCAAGTTAGTACCTATAGAAAGGGCTTTTGTTGTGACGCTTCGGGTGCAGAGAGTAAAAGCGGCGACATGGACGAACCTTTTGTCATAACCCACAGACTGTGAATTGATAATGGTTGTATAGTATTTGTTGTTTGTGCTGTTGACCCCAGTGTGTGCACGCATTGTGTTGCGGGACCCCAGGTAGATAAATTAGGTGCGTACTTAATTCAATTACATTTTGCTATACAACAAAAAAATGGTTTGTTGCGATAAGTACAAAAGATGTAACTATAATACAAAAAACACCTTAGGAGAGTTACATCAATAAAGCAACTTACTCCTGTACGTAATTGAGTTCTTGTAATCAGGCCAACTTGCTGCAACACAACATTTGCGTAATAAACTGTTCCAATATCGTATCGCGAGCCGCGCCATCAATCCTGGTACAGACGCCGCAGTTACCTGTCGCTTTTAAATCATATGAAACAATTTGTACAAACAAAGACGCGGTCGCATAAATTTGTTTTACGCAGCTCTGCAACGTTGCCGAGCGACTAATTAGAACATAAATCTGTCTTAATACAAATCCGTACTTTTTACGACGGAATTCCGTTTCCGTATGAAAGTCTAGTGGTATGCTCCCGGTAATGTTTTCACACGTCTACTTCTCACATTTTTATTCAGAACTTAACGTTGTACGACGCACTCGTTCTAATTACAAAAGAGTTTAAATACTTGCGCGGATTCTGGAACGAAATTGTCGCACAATGTGACCAGTTACTTACAGTGTAGTATTTCAGTTGCAATGAAACTGATTGCTAGACGATTATAAAATCTTTTCTGATTTTGTGCTCTTTGAAATAACAGTTAATTTTTTGTGTAAGAATGATGGAAGGTTTTATTTTCCAATGTTATTAAATTACATGATTAAAATACTAAATTCTTTAACAAACCTAAAAGTTTATGAGATTATTTTCTTATATGATTTTGAAAATAAATAATGATCCAGTTCAAGAAGTTATTTAGGTTAGGTTATCCCGTTCATCCCCTTGATGTATCTTCGAAGGTTCCAGCCAACGTGAGAAAAAATAAATTCTGAAATTCTTCGGCTACCTACATTCGGATTTTATTATTTAACTTCCCTATAACACACAAGTTTTCGATGGAATATTTTCAGAGAGAAAGTGGAGTGATACGCTTTTTTTCATCAAGCTAAAACGTTGTAAGTGGTAAGTATATTTGTCAATAGGTAAGCTGAACATTTTAATACGATGTACGTTTTATATTCAGGGCACATGTACACGAGCGTGCGTTATTGCAGTGGGGTGGGATTTATGACGGTGCTCATTTTAAAAATAAAGCTATTCCTTCTAAAATATTGTCATATCTGCTTTAAATTTTTCACTTTATACGCCCCGTAGGCCACATTACAAAATGTCGACCGGGTAATATGAGTGAACGCGTGAATTTTTGATTTTAATTTTATTGTCGTTTCCATTTCTGAATTCTACGGCCCGATGCTTTAAATACATATTTTATTTTATGGCTGTCCAATTTGCATTCGTTTATTGCACGCTACTCTGTTTTGAGAATATACCGAATAGCGTCAGTATCGTTTTGTGATAGGCCAAAGATGTTCATATCTAACCAAATATCATTTACTATGACCCTTTAATTAAAACCGTTATCCTTTTTATTAACACTTTTATCAGGCATCTCAATAGAGTGATTTCATTTTCTGATATCAATGTATATCTAAACGCTTCATCACGTTACAAAATATCTATGAAGGACGCAAAGTTCAATTAAAAATAAGTAGCTTAGTAAACATGGCCTCAGTTTTAATCTAAAAAGAACGCCCATGGGCTACTGATCTTCTTAAATTAGATACGAATTTTCATTTACTTCGAACAGAGTTTCTTTTCTGATAGCTACTTAGACAAATTAAACGCGTTCATCATATTTATGCTGCAATATAGAGCGAGTTGAGATATCTACATATTTATTATTCACAGGTGTTGTTTATTGTACAGACAGCAATATAATTGAATAATCCTTGCGTATTTGTTAGTGGCTGTAGCCAGTAGTTGATTAACTTGTTTTGGGTGGGTGGACGTATTATTAATAAGACCAAGCAGTAATTAACGTAAGATAATAACCGGCAGCTAGTTATTATTATTATCGCAAGAAACATAAAAGGGGAGCACGTTCTGTCGTAAAACATCTAATGTTTTAATTCCTGTTTACTTATTTTGTTTATTACACTCTCTCCATAAAGGCTGTGCAGGTGTAAGTATTCTCACGAAGCAATTAACGTCCAAGTTGAAGGGTTGCTCTTGAACCTCAAAAAGGAAGCAAAGAAAAACAGTAATGTGGTCTTAGCCATTATTTTGTTGTTTCCAAATGTTTTTTCGCTCAAGGTATGAAAATAAACGTGTAACCTCATTACGACTTGGTCGTAACTTTTGGCTCTGTTTTTCACCTAAATATTTTCGTTATTTTTTCTTGTGGCTTTTTTAACTGTAGTGTGCGCTAACCGAATTAATGCCGCGTGTCATGAATTTCTGTAGGAGGTCATAGAGCGACCGCGAAGTTAGCGCATGCAGTTGTGGGAGTGGGCTATAACTTTACACGCAACATTAAGTTGGGACGCAGTCGCGACACGAGCTCTAATGGGAACTAGGCATTGTTCCACTGGATAAGACTGCTCTTTTTAATCTGTGTCTGTGTTCATACCTACATGCCTTTTTCAAAAAGAACATTTGTTTCACAACTCTTTGTTGAGGAATTGCTCTTTGTTTTTTATTAATGTTTCTTATCATTCTGCAATGTCAGGATTATTTCACACACGTTCTATAGAATGTTATTAGAGTGAACGTGCCCTCACAACTAGTGTCTGTTAATAACTTTGGTGTTCTCAGCGACAGCAATCTCAGCACAGTATGTTCTTATAACATTATCAGTTAACTTAATTACTCTATTAATTGATTTACTATTAATATGATCACAGCTTCTTACAAGAACCTTCTATCACTGAGGGCAAAACACCACCCAATAAGTTAAGACATGAAAATGTAAATACTTTTAGCAGAAGATGTTTTATACGAGTATCTATGTATTTTCAACAGCGTTGTTTAACATAACCTTTATATTATACACATTTTGTAATACAAAGGGATTATTGTGTGTTAGGTGTAACTGTATATTTTGTATATCTACGAAAATGTTATAACCCTATTTTCGTAGACTTGGAACATAAAGTTTCTTATGAAGATTATTTGAGACATACGATTACACATTTACTCATGTCTAAGTTCGTTACAGGTACGAGAGCGATCGTCTTCACTGGTAATGTTGCCGTAATTTATTCACAGGCGGGACACGATCCGACCCTAACAAGATACATTAAGAAAATTAACGTTTGACTCAGTTCTCTCTTTTGACACGGAATTCCTTGATTGGCCTGCTTACGTTACAGAAATTTGATTATCGTGTGTGCTATAAAAATAGAGGGAATTAATTCTATGTTTGGAGAGCTCTATGTTTTGGGGACGTTTCGAAAATGTTCTATTAGTGAAAAAAAATGCCTGAGCGCAATTTCCTCTGAAATAGAAAACCTACTTATCTCTTATAAAGGGTGTTAACGAAGCCAAAAGGCACTTGTTCTGCCGGTCATTAAGAGTTCTTCTTTTTTTTTTTTGTTCTAGGACAATACTTGGGATCGTTCTTGTTTCGGAGATTTATTAGAGGTCAAAGTTCCAACTTTTTTACAAGTTCTTTAAATATCAGTTTTTAATTTTATAACTTTACTTTTACATACACTTTTGAAAAGTTTACCTACTAGTGCGTTTCATTGAGTATCGCGTGCAGGTGGAATTTTTCACCCAACAAAAAAAATGTTTCCCCGCGACGATTTTTGCGTAGAGTTACTTAGTTTGATGTAGGTACATAATGCTTGGTTTCCCTCATAGAGGGGAGACCTGTGTCCCAGCAGTGGGAACATTAACAGGCCGATGATGATGCTTAGTTGACGGTTTCGTGAAGGGTGTATCAGCAAGACCTTTTTGCTGTGATAACAGCAGCAATTTTCACCATTCATCATTAAAACTAATGCTATATGCATTAGTTTGCATATATAACTAAGGGTGAGATGTCTTAGAACTGTTTTAGAAACGAGAGGAGAGTACCTATTTAATAAAAAAATTAGGACTCATCGACGTGATGAAGGAAAACGCAAACCTAGGTATTTAATAACGAGGCTCACACTATTTCTCTTTTATAAAAATTGCATCGGCGTTAATCTGAATGATTGAGTATATTAGATAATACTTAGCATAATATCGTGAATTACTTACGTTACCTTAATTTCAAGAGCAAGGTATTAAAGGTAATTTTAAAATAGGCGATACGTTAAGATTAGCGAGTGTAACGAAACAGTCTGAGTCCCGCCGGGCTATCGTTTAAACTAAGTGCCTATAATTCGCACGAGTTTGCCCTGTGCCGCCGCCAGCCTTGGGGAATCGCGCTCCGACGCTCTGAATTATTTCTTACACATAAAGGTACATAATAGTAATCCCTCACCTTATTCTAATTTTTCGTAACATCAGCTTTGCCTCGGGTCTGCCTGCATAACAAATACTTTAAGTGATAAGCCCGGATTATATTCTACGTCTTTACCTACTCGCAGTCGCGGAGTATCCGAGTCTGAAACGTTCTCTGAAGCTTCATATTGAAGTTGTTATTTGTAAAGTATACACTCAAACATGAATACCTACGAATATAAAACTTACATTTAATGTCTTCAAAGTTTTTTTTTGCTTTAGGCCCTTGACGATGTTCAGTCTACCTTACCTTTATAGTTAGTCTTTCATACATTGAAACGGAATCTTAGTAATTTGTGAAAACTTTCATTATTAAATGTGTTCCGAACATACTCTTGATTTTGTTGAGCCTTAACATGGCAAGACATTACACATTCCTCTTTCTTATAAAATATCAAAGGCCAATTATTCATATAAAGAGATTCTTTACTGAGCGCTTTTCCGGCCAAGTGACAAAGTCACGGCCCACATCGCTTTTTCGAAAGGCGCCCGTTGTTTATGTGCTATTAAAATAAAATGTGTAAAAGTCTGAGAACTTTCTCAATATATGCCGAAATAGAGCTGAAATATCCTTTAAAACTCTCTTACCAACCTACCAGCTTTCAGGCTAAATCCATCAGTAACCGTAAATGCGCTCACCTCTTGTCAAAGCGTGTGTGTACGTTAACACGTCCGATGTATGCGTTTATCGGCAGGCTAGGGGTAAGTCCGGCAGTCCTGCAGGGGTGGCGAGCAGTCGGCCGGTTTTATTGGCGTTACTAATGAGTTGCTAATTCAATTTCATGGACGCAGGGCCTGTGACGCGTCGGCGGCGTGCACGGACCCGCTCAGCCGCTTGGCCGCCGCACGCCCCCCGCTTTAACAACTCGTACAGCGCTTTGTGTGTTAGTGTTTAAGTGTGCTAGTGTTTTGTTTGGTAAGAAATGTTTAAATAATAACTTTTTATTCGTGTGTAGCTAAACATTCGCTAAACAACGTTTATTTTTATGACGACTTTCTGTTAACATCAATAGACATTCAACCAGAAATGCGTAAGCAAATAGTTTAAGTGTCATTAATTTTATCATAAAATATGATTCTAGTCTAAATAAAGAAAAAAAGTAGACTACTATACCATCAATGTCTGGGCGGGCGGGCGGCTTTAGGGCAGGCGGCACGGCAAACTTCCTAGAGTTCCCGGAACACCACGCGAGACGAGATTTGATTGATTTTTGGCGCTGCTTAATTTATGGTAAAAAGGGCCTCGCAAAAGTTAGCCGTCCCGATGGTCGCAGTGGCAGTCGAAATTGAATGTGGCCGAATATAATCGCGGCGAATTTTAATATTATTGAATAAATATGGCTGAATTCTAATAACCTCACCTTGCCTTTGTTTGAACTTTGATCGTTTTCATTTTGGAAATAAAATTATACTTTTTGACAGTGACACTTTAGTATTTTGTTGTTAAAGAAGTAGTAAAGAAGTAACAAATGAAAAATTCAAAAGTTTTTAACTAAGTTCACGAAAAATACGTCTTTCAAATTACATTCCCAGACTACATGTCTTGTCAAAACTTAGTCAAATGGCTCCGTACGTCAGCTTCTCATCCATTTACTTAATGCGGTCAATAAAACCATTGTGTTATTTGGTTTATGACGACCTGCTCGTTCGCTACCAAAGAAAGTTCGGGAAAATGAAGGAAACTTTTGATTCCCCCGCACCAAATCATTGTGGCGAAAATAAATAACCTTTTTGTCTAATAGGTAATGTTAGGAAAAGCTTTGTGGCGAAACTCTTTTGTTATAACAATAACCATAAAATCGTTTATTTATTTTCATCGTATTTTCGGAGTGATTGTGTCCTATTCTTGTTAAGGAAAGACTGGACGTATGATATGTATTGAACGAAATACTTTCTTGAATAAAACAACAACCTTTCTTTGGCACCTTTGTGGGTCAATTGATCCTTCGAGGCCCTGAGTTATCTTAAATTCGACAACGCAAATGTTGGAGAACGTTTGACAGTGTCCGAATAGTAACAATCTGTTTAGTACATGACTACTGGCCTGAAATAATAAAATCGGTTGGCACTCAACATGTTACCTTTATAAAATCAGCATAAAAAAACCTGAAATACGTGCCTGGTATGTAACAAACAGCAATAAAAACGTAACAAGTTGTGACACTTGTCCCAATTTCTTTTACTCAGTTATGTCTTGTTGTAAATGTTTATAAGAAATAACAAGTATCGAAAAGTCAATACTACGCAACTGTCAGTTCCGTTCAACAACAAAGTTACGCCTGAAAGAAATAACACACTTTAAAGTTAGTGAATTCAATCGCTGGAAGACGGTAACTTCGTCCAATTGTTTTCTTTCTCAAAGTGTTGCACTTAGACGAATTTGTAGAGATACTGTGTATCGACTCGCTCCTGCCTCTCTGTTGCAAAAACTACCTCAAATGGATTGCTGTAGTAATTCTTGTACGAAATACTACCTTCGATGGCTTAGAGTTAAGTTTACGAGTATAGTTTGCTAACAATACTTGGCTGTGTTGCTTTCAGACAAGTTTGGATTACACAAAACACAGTTCGAGACGCAAAATCTTGAAATGTTTGGTTACTGTGGTTGTATGACTCAGATAACATTGTTAGGAACCAAGTTTGAATAAAATACAGGTAGAAATTCGAGTAATACTTGTTACGTATTCAGTTTCACAGCCATTGCCAGCTTGCTACATAACTTCTTTATCTTCCAAGAATTTCAGTTTAAAATCCTGAATATTGTAACAGCTTAGATAGCACATAATAACTTACGATATGCCGCTACATAAACACCATTTCTCGGCGCTTACTCCACTTGCGAGATAGTTTGAAGCCTGTCTATCGCTTACAAGCACCATTTAAGTTAACCATTAGGTACCCTCGGTTCACGTTAGTCGAACAAGTTGCTAGGATGATAAACAACAAGCTGCTAGTACGTTTTACCTTTAAGTTTCTGTTTCACCTCTGAACTGCTATTGGCAGTTGTGTAAACCACAATTTACTGAAGTATTTAGATTTGTGAAAAGCGTTGTCTTTTTTTATTCTTTTAAGTTGGTTTTAGGTGTAAGGAGTTGAATCCGTAGTTGCTACTCGCCTCACTGCATAAAATAAGCTTCATCTGTGTATTTCCCCCATCCATTTCAATTCTATTCTCATACAAAAGGACAATAAAACCGTAATAGTCACTTATTCCGCACAAGCCGACGTACGAGTATAATACAAGAATTCGGCGAATGCAAAACAGGAGAGCAAACAATTGTATGCGCAGGCACCATGTTTCAGTGCCAAGAAATAATCTCTTACGTGACATTAACATACATCATGTGCAGAACAGCTGCCAAAACTGTCTGCCAGAGGTCTCGCTCCGCACTACTTACTAACTAAAACAATATTACTTAGCCGAGTTATTCTGGCGCATCGCTGGAGTTCCCGCACCCAACTCCTGACTTCTGTGCGACAAGACCGCGACCCGGAACGTGCGCCACCTAACCTTAGTAACCTCAACTAGTTAATTGTACCGATTGCTGTAAACCAAGAATTAGGTTGGTGCTTACTACGAGAATATACTACAAAGAGGCCACCGGTACCAATTGTACAATAAGCCTTGGTCTGAAAAGGAAATTGTTAACCTAATTGGGCACTAAGCTACACTTAGAACATAAAAAATATACCAAATTAACGTTGAGGCTATAACAAGAATGAAATATGAAAGTATTGGCGTTACAGCACGTTTACAATATACGAGTAATATTGAAGTCGCTAAAGAACTTTCAACCCGCAAAAAGATAAAACTGTGCACTTAATTTTTATGATCTCTATTCTGCCCAATGCAATAACCAGCCTTACCTAAAATTCATTATGTACTTAGTAGCAGTTTGCATGCAACAGTTCGTTCGCTGTTGCATTAAAACGTTGGCATGTGCACGGTCCCTAAGGCAGACAACAGCGGAGCCAGCGCCATTGACCCATTTATGTAAAGGTATACATTTCGGTGGGATTCCGTGGTATCAACAGGGATTAATCCCGCGCAAATCTGTATTTTAGTGGCACGATCTGTGCTCACCCAAACTGGGCCAATTAGAGCTTACTCGCACTAATCAGAATATCGATGGTGCTATATTTCCTTGGCTGTTGCGAATTCGGCTCCAATGTTGTGTGTCTCAGTTAAACATGGCGCTTGGGTAATTCACGTGTCGCTCGTAATCGTTCTGTAAATGCTGAATACGTAATACTGATGTTGGTTTCAGGAGGATTTAAGTTCTCATCATGATATTACAATGCCAATTGATAAAGAAATATTATCTCTGTTATCAGTTATGTTCTCGAGCATACATAAGTCACATCTGCTACGTCTCAATTTCAGTTTTTAATTTTAAAATTTCTTAAACAATTTCTGTGCCAAAATAATGGGGTTGATTATTTTTGGGCTCAAGGATGATCGAGTTGTTCCAAAATCCAATTTTTGATACCCGACTTCTGTAAACACCCGACACAAATACTTACGCCTCCCAAAATAAAACAAGTCGTAAAATTAATGGCTTAGAAAAATTACGGAACACAGCCGTAACAACGAACTGAAACGTTATCGAATTTACAGAACTTCGCTGCGCAGTCACGAGAACAGAATTTCAAGGAGCAACAAGATTTACTAAGTTCACAAACTTTTTTTTTTTTTTTTTTTTTGAAGGTTTTTTATTTATATTACAATCTAGCCTAATAAGGCTAATAAGCAATTTTAATCTAACTTAATTTGCTAAAAGTAAAATTATATCTAAGAACACGTCCATTGCGTTTACTTAGCGTCTATTAAGGCGATGTCACTTTGTTCTTGTGTCCATATAAATAGCTAGGTACTATATTTCACTCACGGTAAATTCACAAATATAATAATATCACTCCATTACACTACACTAACTCAAAAGGTTTAGTCCTTTTGAGCCTTCTTACTATGTCCGTGTTATCGAGGAGCTGGATGGCCTCGACATTAACATGATGATGAAGCCGATGTTCGTGAGCTTCTGCATATTTTTGGATAATACTGTTTACGAACTCTATATGTAGGTCCCGATGGATGTCGTCAATTCTTATATACCAAGGCGCATTCACGATGTTCTTGAGTACTTTGTTCTGGAATTTTTGTATAATTTCGACATTGCTTTCTTTGGCGCAACCCCATAGTTGTATACCATAAGTCCATACTGGCATAAGGACGGATTTGTAGAGCAGGATCTTGTTAGGAACTGACAGTGCGGAATGCCTTCCTAATAACCAGTTCATGCTTCTGTAACGAATTTCCAATTCTTCTCGTTTCTTTTTGACATGGGCTTTCCAGCGAAGCTTTGCGTCTAAGGTCATACCAAGATATTTGGCAGTGTTTTCGTGCGGTACAGTTTTGTTGTTTATATACACTGGGTTGTGTTCCGATTTCTTGTTAGTGAAGTCAATGTGAATGGATTTTGTTTCATTCAACTTGATCTTCCACTTTTTGGTCCAATCATAGAATTGATTGATTGCTGTTTGTACTTTTACCACAGCTTCCTTGTGATTAGATCCTATGGACATAATTGCGGTATCATCAGCAAAAGTAGCAATAGTTGCATTTTCTAGTTCTGGTATATCACATGTGTACAATAGGTACAGGACCGGGCCTAGAACACTTCCTTGTGGTACACCAGCTTTTATTTCCTTTATTTCAGAATAAGAATTTTCTTGCCTTACTCTAAAGACTCTACCAGTTATGTATGATTCTAGTATGTCTGCGAACTGTTTTGGCAGCATAGTTCTTAGTTTATAAATCAATCCCTTGTGCCAAACTTTGTCAAAAGCCTGGGCTACATCTAAAAATACAGTGGTGCATACTTTCCTATCTTCAAGGGCTTTTTCAATAACTGTTGTTATTCTATGCACCTGATCTATCGTTGAATGTTTTTCTCTGAATCCAAATTGATAGTCTGGTATAATATTGCTATTTTCTATAATAGGTTTCAGTCGTTTTAGAAGTAGTTTCTCGAAAAGCTTTGACATCACTGGCAGCAAGGAGATAGGCCTGTATGAAGATGCATCTTGAGGTGGTTTCCCTGATTTGGGGATCATGATCACTTCTGCAACTTTCCATTGGTCAGGAACATGCTTTAGTCTAAAAGACGCATTGAGTATTTTAGTGAGATTTACCAAGGCTTTTCTTGGTAGATTCTTTAGGATTTCCCCTGTGATAAGGTCATAACCAGGGGATTTTTTTAGGCTGATGTGATCTCTGATTTCTTTAAATACTTCTTTTGGTGTAACAAGTTTTATCTCTTGGTCTATTTGTTGTTGTTGTTCCCAGTGGAGTTCCTGGTCAGCGCTCTCGGTTTGTGTAAAAGTGTCTTCTAGGTGTTGGGCAAACCTTGATGCTTTTTGCTCGTTACTTATCGCCCATTGCCCATTTACTTCTTTTATTGGCGGTATGTGAGCAATAGGTTGTTTTTGGTTCCTTGTGGCTTTCCATAGTGAGTAATCAGTCGATCGATCATTAGTCAGTTGAAGAAGATGTCTAGTTAAATTTTCGTCGCGAACTTTCTTGATTGCCTTCCTAATTTGTTTGGTTTTTCTATTTAACAGTGTCTTATCTTGGGGAAACCTGTTTCGCTGCCACTTTTGTCTCAATGTTCTTTTTTCTCTGATCAGATCTGTTATTTCTTTTGGATAAGTATGAACCTTAACAGTTACTTTTTTCTCGGGTGTATTTGCCCATGCAGTTTGTTGGACATTTACAATAAATTTGCTTAATTCTAAATTTAGTTGTTGCTTATCATTTATGAATATATTTAAGTCTATTTTACTGTCTAAGTCTATTTTAAAGGATTCCCAGTCTGTAAACTTATTCACGAGAAACGGAATACCTTCTCTCTGCTTGACATGTTCACTAGTATATAAAATTATTGGTGAGTGATCAGAGTTCATATTAAATCCCTCTTCGGCACTTATAAAGTCAGAGGATATTCCTTTATATATAAAAAAGTCAATTAAGTCTGGAATTTTTCTCGAGTCTGTTGGCCAGTATGTCGGCTTTCCAGTTGAAAGAACCTCTGATTTGGTTTCTTGTATAGCACTTAGTAGCTCTCTGCCTTTTGTAGTAGTTAGTCTGGAGCCCCAATAGGTATTCTTGGCATTGAAGTCACCACCTAATATAAATCTATTTCCAAGTAGCGCTAAGAGTGTCCTGTATTGATCTTTTTTTAGTGCGTATTTTGGGGGGATGTATATAGCTGCTATAGTAACCGAGTCGTATCTTTTCATTTTAACAGTAACACCGATTACTTGCATTTCTTGATCTTCACATTTCGTCTGTTCATAATGATGTATGTTCTCTCTAATGATGACGGCGCTACCTCCTCTTGCTGTTCACAAACTAAACAAAAACACATTATATCCTTGCATATTGTACTAACATTTCTACTATCGTTTCCCCAACAAAACAACACAAGCCCGCCATACAAACAGATGAAAAGAAAAAAAAAGCAAAAAGAAAAATAAGGTAGTACGTTATTTACCAACTAAATAGGCAACGTAATTATCCCCCGAATCCCGAGCCAATTCCAGTGTTTAAGAAAGATAAACGAGAAGGAAAGGAAACTGTTCTAACAAAACTTGTAACTCACCCCAACTGGGGGTGAATTACTTAACTGCTACCTGATGAATGGGGTTATTGGATTTAACTTTAATTTAGATAGTTATCATCCTATTAAGGCTTAATCTTTGCGTTCGTTTTGGCTTATGACGTAAGCTGATTATTAAGCGGTATCTACATTTTGGGCATCGGTGCGAGGGACGATCGGAAATCGTTTAGTTTTAACAATAGCGCGGTGTTTTAGAATGTTGGGATAATTTAGAGGATTAGAGGTTTTGTTTATCTAGATTAATATTACAAAAACGAACAGCCTTTCGTTATTGCGGCACTGCAAATGGTCGGTGAAACATCAGGCAGCTTATCGCAGTTGTCTTCTCTTCCAGAAAAGAAACAATGAAATATGTTCATCAGTCTATTTGCTTAGACCTTGATGTCTATGTCGTAATTAACCTCATGGCACGCTTGACAATGACGATTTTAGACTAATGCACTTGGATAAATTCCCATTGAAAGCATAATTATGCCATTCACATCATGGAATTTTCAGTAAAAGGGTTTTACCAGACTTCAGACCATAGGGAAATGTTGATAATGATAAATATATAGGTTTATACCATGTATGACTTTACTCTGCCTTTTGGGAGAGACAACGTGCGTAAAAACCCATCCATTCAATTAACAACAATGATATATGAGGCCGAACTTTTTAATATTTACTTAATTATCGTACTCATGAAATATATTTTTCTGTCCGAAGTGGGGAGAGGCTTATAACTTCATTCCGGGCCGCAATTACATTGCAGTTTATTTTTTGCTGAGCGGCCTGTGTGGCATTCGTGAACATTTCAACAACTGCAAACATTCGTCATTAGTTAACATTATTCATTCGGATGCCTTGTTTTTCAACGTCTGCCTTTTAATTAAATGCCATTGAACTTATTTAGGCAACTATTGTTTGAAGGAACCTTGTTCCATTCAAATTCAAAGTGGATGTTGTCTTCAACTGATTGTCTCTTCAAGAAAAGTGGAGGCAATTACGTTTATCAAACAAAACTAAATTAAAAACCATGCCGCAATTTGCGGGCTCCTCTAACACACCTAATTTTCAAGCGACCTCGGCACTTTCAGCAAATATTAGTATCGGCAGTATTCATGGTGTCGAGATGTTATGGGGCGAATAGAAATGCCATTGTAGACACAAACAGGCGTCAGTTAGGGACGGAGCCACTCTAAGTTCCTATGCTGCGTACGTGATTACTCTCTAAATATTCCACTTTATTGTGCAATCCTCTCCTTGTCATATGAAGAAGCGAAGCTAGGAGGAGCCTGAATAATTTAGTCGGTCGGCGGCGGATGTACCATTTATCCAAATTGTCGTCTCCGACGTGAAGCAGGGGCGAGAGTTAAAAATGAACGAGCTGTCAGTTTCGCGTCGCGCTCACACCGATTTGCTCAAGAAAAATTTGTAGCAGCAGGGAAGGGTATGCACTGTTTATGTTTGCCGTTTTCAGAGTCAATTTGTAAGCAATCCTGTTTATGTGCTCGTTTAAGATCTCTGTCAGAGGTGTTCAGTTTAGGAGAACTGGTGCTCCATCACTATATAGTCAACTTAACGACCGCTTCGTGAAATGATCAGTATAAAACGACCAAACGTATCCATTTCAGCGTAAATCGTAAAGTTCACTCATGATCAGTAAAGTATTTTCCATTGGCCCCACAGGGCACGTGCCTATCAGAACCCCACGCTCCATGGTGCCCTTAGTTCCTGCCATGCAGTCCTTGTAAACGCCGCCAGAGGAAATCCTTACTTATCCCAGGCGCTGTTCTAGCATGTTACATCCACAAAGAGACCTATTTTTCTCACGTGTCCACGGCTTCATGACCGTGGTGCCAATTATAACAACTAACTAAGTATAAAATGAAAAGCCTCCTTGTAATGCAGGGATACGTGAGCTTTATTAGTTTCTGTGGAAACGAAATGGCTCATAATTATAGCAATATTTGAATTGGTTTTTCCATAAACTACAATCGCATGTTCAGAAACTATTCGAATGCGGCAAAATTATTATTTCGGTGTCTATTTCTACACAAGTTGAAATAGAACGGTGTAAAGTCACAACTTTAATAGTCTCGTAAATGCCAACAAGTTTTATTCAACAGATGCAATCAAGATTGGTAGCTAGGTAGGTAAGGTAAGTATAGGTACCTAGTATATAATTAAAGCTGAAAACTTTGGCCAAATCCTATTACACCAAGGTAGTTATGTGTATTAAGTTTACTGTTGTCACAAAATATATTCATATGTTTTTTCGATTCTATACATTCTAAGGCATAGGTATAGTTCCTATATACGCGTTTTGGTAATATAAAAAGGTTTAGGTTCAGTACAGAGGATAACACTATTGCACCGACATAAAATTGAAGGAGCAGGTAAATCAAATAATAAAGGAAAATTCCATTACTGTCCCAGGTCAGATAGCCGAAGATTTCTCGCGAAAAAGAATTTCATTTCGTTTGTAAGGAAGTTTAAAAGTAGTAAATAGAAAGTAGATATTCAATCAGTGCTGGTATTCGATTGGAATATTGAAACATGATTTCGTTTGCGAAGAATTACTGTAAGTAATGATACATTCCGTCGTGCGCTTTCGCCTGAGTACCGTGTGTTATAGACAGTTCTCACAATAAAATCGAATAAGTGGTGTAATACCTTGTTAAACTGGACTAAACCAAATTGTGTCATGCAGTGACTATAGTGTTAACGAATGATCACAATAACTTTTCAATAAGCACAGTGTAATCTCAGTTATTTGCAAAAAACTGTTTAAAACTTGAATAATTCCTCAGTGTTGAGAACAAAGGAACCAACAATCACCTGATCAGTGCGTGTTCACCAATGTTGTGCTTTACCTAGTCGTGCTTAAATTCACGCACTCCGAATAAGTCGCTGTGGTCGAGCGGTGTAAGGACAGCTTTTTGTGTCAGTGGCTTGCGCGAAGTGTCGCCGGATCGAATCCCACTAAACGCAAAACTTTTTCCATTTATTATTTACTATAATTTGAATAAGTTAAGAAGCTCTACCCTACTACAACAAAATGTCACAGTTCTCAGAGAATAAAAAGTTTCTTTCCGATACCGACTTAAACAAGGAACCTGGCACAGCAACGATCGGTGAACAAAATGTGTCATTACGTAAGCGTAAACAACCGGATCATGAGTGGGTCCAGGCCATAAAAGATCTGACTACGGATTTCAAGAGTACGCTGAGTGAGTGGAGGCTTGACATGGAAGCAAGTATCGCCAAAATATCTGATAACGTTGCATCAATAAAAGACGATTTGGCTTCCATTACTCAAGTTACTTCCGAGATAAAAAGTGATATTAATTCCCTTCGTTCGGATCAGCTTCTTTTGCGCCAGCGAGTATCTGAACTGGATGAGAAACATGAAAGTCTGACGTGTCAAGTCGATTCCCTTAAGAACTCAGTCCAGTTTGTCGCTGACGATCACACCGATCTCAGTAAGAAGATTGACTACTGTTGTAAACAAATTCAAGAGTCCGCTGGTTTGAATAAGATGGTCTCGGATTTGGTGTCCAAGATTGATGGCCTCGAACAGGGTGCACGGAACTGTAATATAGAGATATGTAACATACCGGAAAGGCGTAATGAAAATCTTATTAATTTAATGCTGAATATTGGCTCTGCTATCAAATGCAACATACAACAGAACGATATAATATCCATTCATCGAGTCCCGCACGCGCACCAGCAAAATAACATGCCTAAAAATATTATAGTGAAGTTTGCTTCGAGAATATTACGCGACAACATCCTGAGCGCTCATCGACTTTGCAAGGGGCTTGCAACGGAGCAACTGGGAGTATCGGGTACCTCACTAACAATTTACATGCACGAACACCTAACCTTAAAAAACAAACAATTGTTTCGTGAATGCCGGGACGCAGCCAAAAAGCATGATTATAAGTTTGTCTGGGTCAAGCATGGAACCATACTTGTCCGTGAAAAAGAAGGCACTAAGGCCATTGCAGTTCGAATCCCGCAGGACATCGCTAAAATCAAGCCTGGCTCTGCAAATATATAAGAAACAAAGTTGCTATAATTATGCTACTCACAGCAAATGCTTATATGTTGTTTCTTTACTTGCACTTTACTTAATTATTGCATGCATTTCTGTCATAGACTCCCCTGGTATAATAGTTATAGTTTTTGAGAGAGAGACACTTCTTGTATTCATACCTGATTTTACATGTAAAATCATTGTCTTAATAAGTTCTGCCTCTATAATAATTAAGATAATATGTCGTTTTGATGTAATTGCTATGCGCTTTTGTCTAGGCGTTGTTGGTACATCACAATATGTTGTTTACCTGGATTATGAAATAGGATACTCACTGTTCATTAACTACAAATTTAAATTTATGTTGCGTCATGTGTTTTTCAGTTCTCGTATACAGTTGTATTTTGCATCGGTGTTGTATAGATCAACTTTTGAAATGGTGTTGAATGGTTTTGTTGTAAATAATCTCATCGACGTGATTGCAATGTATTTCTCGTTAGGCGTTGGTGGCATATTGGATCATATTTGCCCGGACTCTGTAATATTGTTTTTGTACTGCAAACTTACATTACACCATGCATTTACCGTGTTTCATTCGAGGTTATATTATTGTTTTGTATTGATATTTAATGAATATTTAATGACTAAAAAACTATTTCTGATGTTTACATTCGCAATGCATAATGCTGGCACTATTTTATTCCGTATAGTTCAAAGTTACAATGGCGAATAATTTAATAATATATTACCAAAATTGCAGGGGAATCCGTACGAAACTGCATACGCTATATATGAATATCCTTGCTAATTCTTATGACGTAATAATCTTGACCGAGACCTGGCTAATGCCCGATATAGCTGACAGCGAGTTCATCGACGAACGATATACTGTACACCGATGTGATAGAGATCGCGCTGCAACCAAAAGAAAAGACGGCGGTGGTGTTCTTGTTGCTGTGTTAAAAGAACTGCGCTCAGTAAGATTACTTCCATGTTCCTCTGTGCATACGCATATTGAGCACATACTAATACAGTTGCCATGTTCAAGTCGAGGTCAAAATATAAGTATTGCTGCAGTTTATATACCGCCTAAAACGCCTGAAAGTATATATGTTGATTATTTTGATTTATTACAATCCGTACTTGGGCACAGCAATTTTGAACATTGCTATCTGTTAGGTGACTATAATTTACCCGAAATTGACTGGGTCACGTGCACTGCGGGTACCTCACAAACTGCTCTGACTTGTAGAGGGAATTCTCCTACCGGTATCCAATTATGTCAGCTCATGTCCTTTCTCGACGCTCATCAATTTAATAATGCAAGGAATCTGAACGGGAGGATATTGGATTTGCTCATTAGTAACGACGACTGCACTACATACCCGCCCACGGATTATTTACTGCAGGCAGATAACCATCATCCCCCATTTTGTGTGTTGATATCTGTTTCATTGCCCAGTTGCTCAATGGTTCGTAAGACTGTTAAAAAATATAATTACTTTAAAGCCAATTATGAGGACATTAACCATGATTTAAAAGAAATAAATTGGGAAGATAAGTTTTTAAATGATCACACACCTGACGAGTATTTAGGCACGTTTTATAACACTATTTTTGGCATAATAAGAAAACATGTTCCTTTGGTTAGCAGTAGATCTTTGAAGTTTCCTGTATGGTTTTCAAAATCTCTGATACACATATGTAAAAACAAATCCAAAGCGTGGGTTAGATGGAAAATGTACAAGAATTTATCGGACTACGAGCAGTTTAAACTATACCGCACGAGATTTCAGTCTGAGTGTAAAGAATCATACAGAAAATACATTAATTCTGTAGAGGATGGTATTCGAGATAACATGAAACATTTTTGGACTTTCATTTCCAAGCAAAAATCCACTACTGGAATTCCTTCTACCATGAAATATAAAAATCAGCCTTCTAATAACCCAGAAGACATTTGCAATGCTTTTTCGGACTTTTTTCATTCGGTATATGAACAATCTACGTTAACTGGTGTACCGTCCTCGCATATCGACTGCTCCCCCACCTGCTCGCTTATAAGTGATATTGAATTTTCAATGGCTGATGTACTGAGGGGGCTCGAGTCATTAGACCCTTCAAAGGGACCTGGACCGGATGGTGTGCCAGTTATCTTTATTAAAAAGACTGCCAATAGTCTCTGTAAACCATTGCATACCATTTTTAATTTATCAATTTCAAAGGGGATATTTCCACAAGCTTGGAAACTCGCAAACATAACCCCTGTCTACAAGTCAGGACCTAGCCATGACGTCGAAAACTATCGACCAATTTCTATATTGTCAGCTTTGTCAAAGGTTTTTGAGAGACTAGTACATGATAAAGTTTACCCTTTACTTCACAGCGTTTTACTACCACAGCAACATGGTTTTGTCAAAAGGAGATCAACCGCGACGAACCTGGTGACTTTCGCAGACTATTTGTTTAACAATTTAGATGCTCGCGTTCAAACTGATACCATATATACTGATTTCAAGAAAGCCTTTGACAAGGTTGACCATGAACTGCTTTTGCAGAAAATTGCGTTTAATGGGATACGTGGGGACCTGCTGAGATGGTTTTATTCATATGTTTGCAACAGAACACAGAGGGTTGTAATAAATGGTTTCTGCTCTACCACTGTGGAGGTTACTTCTGGAGTACCGCAGGGCTCCATTCTGGGACCTCTCCTATTTATTTTATTCATCAATGACGTCGATAAATGTTTTAAAAATTCAAAATTGCTGCTGTATGCTGACGACATTAAAATATTTAGGTCTATTAAAAGTAACCGTGATTGTTCTCTATTACAGGAAGACTTAGATGCGTTTTCGGCATATTGTACACGCAATAAACTTCAACTTAGTGTATCCAAGTGTCATGTTATTAGTTTTACCAAAAATAAAAACATTTTGTTATATCCCTACACCTTAAAAAACGAAAATCTAAAGAGAGAAACCCTGGTTCGTGATCTTGGAGTCCTGTTGGACGACAAACTTCATTTAGATTCCCATATTAACAAAATTGTTAATAATGCCTTCCGCATGTTCGGTTTTATCATGAGAACAGCTTCAGTATTTACCCGGTCCTCTACCTATTTGTATTTGTATCGGTCGTTGGTTCGCTCCCAGCTAGAGTATGCTGTTTCCGTATGGAATCCCCACTATGGTAAATATTCCGATATGATCGAAAAAGTACAGAGAAAATTTTTAAAGGCCATGCATTTTCGTTGCCATCGTACCTATGCATCCTACAATGACCTTTTGCAGAAGTATAACCTGCAAAGTTTAAAGTCTAGACGAATCATGTTGGAAACAACGTTCTTGTTTGATCTGTGTCACACTTATGACTGTATTGATATTCGCAACAAAATCAGCTACGTAGTACCCAGAACGACAATATGCCGTGGGGTGCGTGCAAGACCTTTATTTGCAGTTAGTTCCTGTCGCACAAACGCGGGCCTGCGAGCACCCCTACGCCGCCTCACCAACCAGTACAATAACATTTTTGTAGACATCGACTTCTTCTTTGCCTCTGCTCAAAAATTTAGAAATCTTATCAACAAAATAATTTTAGATTATAATAGTTAGTTTAATTAGTTAATTTTATAATTTCTCGTTCTCTCTCTCTCTCTCTCTGTCGTTTGACTCATGACTGTCTATGTTTAATTTCACTTTTAACTGTCTTTTTGTGTTAAAATCTTAGAATAGCGCACTGTTAGATATAACTATTAATATGTTGTGGAAAATGTCGTAGGTTATACATTTATAAACCTTGTATATTTAAAACTTAGTTTAAGATTTTAATGTATAACTGTTTATTTTCCCGAATAAATAAAATAAAAATAAAAATACCCACTAAAAACCGACCTAAAGTAATTTTGAATGTAAACTGAATTCAATTTGAAAGCATTTTATAAAAAGTACCTGTGTACCTACCTGCTAAATATTTCAGGTAGGTACGAGTCAAGTTGAGTCATCCATACAGTATCTACCAGACGAAACGCAGTAGATCGGACATTCCAATCAGGCATCACATTAATTTTATAAATTCGAAAGTTTGTATGTGTAAAAACTACAGAAAGGATTTGGATGAAAAGCACACAGATCCATACCATTATATAAATGCGAAAGTAACTCTGTCTGTCTGTCTGCTACCTTTTCACGACAAAACGGCTGATCGGATCGTAATGAAATTTGGCAAGGAGATGTATTTCAACCTAGGGAAGGACATAGGCTATATATTATCACGCTAATTACTTACGGGGGTGAGCAATATTGCATTTCGTCTATAGCTTTCAACTGTTTGACAACTGACAACTGTCATAACATGCATTGTAATAGAATAACTATTTTAGACAAATTGTCACGAGAACAAATAGCCCGTCGGTGACGGCAACCGCCTTCCGAACAGTGAGTCGCAAGGTCGAGCCTCAGTACAGACATAAAATAGTTTTTGATTTTGTGTAATGCTGTAATATTTCTGATAATAACTTGGGTTCGCACGTTCAAAAACCCACCCGGTTTTCACTTTTTGTAACAAATTATTTTGTTTTTTTTAAAGCTTACATATTTCCAAATCATTGTTTTATACATATTTTTTTAACACTTAAAAGACTGTTTGGGAATCATTTATTTCAAATAATAAATCTGTAAAAAAAACGCTTAAACTGTTAAAGGATCACACACAGAACCCTTTTTCTACTATTTCTTAAATTTTCGTCTGTGTCTGTGTGTCTCTACGTACCCCTTTTACGTGTAAATTATAAAACCAATGTGGTTTGGTTTAATTAACAAATTATTATTGTGCATAACTTAGAGAAAGTTTTGATTTTTGTTTCTTTGCAATCGGTGCTCTCCATCAAAAGATATATATATATATGACGGCATGTAAAGCCAAAACAGAGGACCTTGGATGGCAAAAAAACTCTGACAACAGGTTAGACACTAACCACACGATAAAGAAGAAGATCGTTTTGGGGCTTATTTCATAAACCTTTTTGACATCTTTAGACCTGTCTAAAGTTTGACTATGACCAGTTACAGCAGCTATATCGTGTGTCGGCTCATTTCATGCACCTTGATATAAACTTTAGACCTAGCTAGAGTATGAGTATTTTCGGAGTTCTGACGATGGAGACGAAAGGCAGTCACAAGAGGTCCGCAACACTTCAAATCTGCTCTATCGTGTTTAAGGCTCATTTCGTGCATCTTGATAAGAACTTTAGACCTAGCTGGAGCATGACTGTCATCGATGGTCTAACAATGGAGACTGACGGTAGTAGCAAGAGATCCTCAACAGTTAACAGCAGCTAAATCGTCATTGGGCTCACTTAATGCACCTTGATGAGAACTTTAGAAATAGCTAGAATATGACTGTCATCGAAGGTCTCATGATGGAGGCTTGGAGTCGAAAAGAATTTGCAATAGGTTTTCAAGAGTTTACAGCATCTATATCGTATTGTGTTGACCTGCCTGGAGTATGACTACCATTGAAGGTCTGAAGAAGGCAGATGCTTTGGAGAAGGAAGGCAGATGCGAGAGGTCCGCAACAGTTTGAAGCAGCGTTAACGTGTCTCGGCTCATGTAATGCCACTTGATGAGAACTTTCGACCTAGCTGGAGTATGATATTGTCGAGTGTCCAAGGATGGAAACGTAAGGCTGTCGAGGGAAGAGTCTTTATTTGGAAAAACATAAGTTGAATATTTTGCCGTTTAATGTAAACCTATTCGAGAAAAAATTAATTGTTACCGACTTCAATCTGTACTATCTGTACTAATATTATAAAGCTGCAGAGTTTGTTTGTTAGGTTGGTTGAACGCGCTAATTTTAAGACCTGTTGGTTCGTCTTACGCAGACGAAGTTGCGCGGGTCAGCTAGTAGGTTATAAACTGGATTAGGTAACTTAAACTTTTTATTCCAGTAGTACAATTAACCCGTGGGACAATTATCTCGACGCAGGCACAAGCTAGTAATATAAAATAACATCACGTATGTATTCTACATAGGGTAAACCAGAAATGAGAAGAGATCTACCTAGGTACACACCACACATTTCGTCAGTTGTGTTTATGTTCCATGTAGGACGAACTTATTCCCTTAAACCGGTTTTAAAATCATACTACGAGCGGCTACGAAGAAAATCCTATTAGAAAAAAAGCAATGTTACTGTTTGACGTAGGGATTGAACCTAGGTGCCCAATCTCAGCAGCTGTTTACTGACAAGCTAGTGCTACGAGCTGGGCGTAGAATTAATTCAAATGACACTAAATATCTTCATTCGTCACAAAATACTGTTCTCGAATCTTGAATAGATTTAGTCCGGTAGCGCTAGGTTTTGAGTTTTAAAAAATATTAAAGTTGTTTGTTTTTTGCATATAGTTTCCGGACCATTTACCCGACCTACTATATAAATTTGTGTCATTTTAGGAACTAGCGTTGGGAGAAATTTAGCTATTTGTCTTTTTAATCACTATCACACGAAAAGAAAATTATAGTTGAAAATTTTACTTTCATTATAATAACGAAGTAGTAACTGATATACATAGGCATTTTGTGTCATCTCTGTCCACGGGAATCCTTCTAATTAACAAGTACCTAACACGTCGCCCATCATCATTCTCTTGCCCTTATCCCAACTAGCTTTATATATCTTTTTAAAAGAATATTACAATTTGTGGAATAGGTGTTACGCGATTAAGAGTGATCATTTCACTATTTTCTTTTTGTTTTTAAGGTTTACAAATTCTTTCTTAGAACCTGCTATGATTTCGATTGAGTTTTTGATCATAAACAAGACCAATAAACATCCAAAAAAATAATTTGGTTTAAACTTTGCAATTTCCGACTTATTTAGTACTCCAAGCTGGTTTGGTCCAATAGAAGTTTTTGATCAATATTAGAAATAGGATCGATTGACATCAAAAAAATATTTTGTATAAAAAAGCATTTTTTTTGCTACCTGCTGATTTTTTTGAAAATCGGTAATTGTGATTCAAAATTTTACGAAAAATTATGGATAGTTTCCTATGACCATTTTTATGTAGCTGCCCTTACTGCCCCGTTTACCGTTTCCACCCAAGACCTCGAGCAATCGAAAACTTTGACGACCAACACCCACGACTAAAAATGATGTATAACTTTGAGAGGTGTCACTGAAAAGCTCTCTTTAGCGTTGTAAGTTATTGCTGTTGATTACTCCGAAAATCTTGACTTCGGTGCTCAATCGTTCGTTGGAATTGTCTTAATAACTCTACACGGAATACGATTTGCCAATGTCGAAAGAGGCAAAGGATCTCGTTAAAAATCTCTTTCTTATGTTGTATATATTATGGCTATTTGTTGCTTAGACAATCTTAACTTCGATGTCCAAATAATCTGCTATTTAGGTCAATAACTCTGAACGGACTGCGAATTAGCAAAAGTTATATAAATAGCAAAATTGGTCATTGAAAAGCTCTTTCCAGCGGTATAAATTATTTTTGTTAGTTACTCCGAAAGTCTTAACTTCGGTGCCGAAATCATTACCTATTTAGCTTAATAACTCCGAACGTAATGGGATTTCGCAAAAGTTGTAAGAGGCAAAAGTTCTCCTTAAAAAACCGACTTCAGAGAAAACAAAAAAGTGAAAAATAACTTCAGAAAAAACGCTTCAGAAGTCGGTGACCTTTGTTTGATTGATTTAGTTTTTTTGTCACCGACTTCTGAAGCATTTTTTCTGAAGTTATTTTTCACTTTTTTGTTTTCTCTGAAGTCGGTTTTATTTTTTGTAAAAAAGTTTTTATTTTTCGCTTTTTAGTGGTTCACTTGTGCTTACCCCTTCAAAGCGTACCGGCGTGATTTTAAATTATGAACTGATGTAAACAATAGACAGATATGAGATTTCGGCAATCCCAGTACATTTGCTATCATTTATTGAGGAGTTCCGTTGCATATCTCCGAAGTTCTTCATCAGATCTTCATCAAATTGAAATGGGATCACTTCGAGAAAGTACACTTCCTAAAACTACCCAAATCCCTTCTAGTGTGCCTATAAAATGTGAAGAGTTCTCTCTATTTCTCCAGAATCCCATCATCAGATACTGATTTGATGATTATGAGACCACACAGGAAGCACCAGCTTTCAAATAAAAAAAGAACCATCATGAAAATCGGTCAAAAATTGACTGAGAATACATACAGTCGAACATAGACTTACTTCTGTCGGTTTTATTTTTTGCAAAAAAGTTTTTTTATTTTTCAATTCTTTTTATTAGTTGTAATATCCTATACAAATATTTGCTATGCATTTATTTTACATTGTTATTATTAACAATATTTTTCATGGTAATAGGCTTATCCCCAATAAAATGGAACTTAACATACCTAACTGTCGAAATATGGGTATACTGTACACATCTGCGTACCCCCTCAGAGCATACAAGCGTGATGTTATGTTATGATGTTGTGTAAACAATAAACATCCAAGCGATTGCAGCAATCACGACAGATTTGCTGTCTATTATTGAAGAGTTCCGTTCCATATCTCCGAAGTTCGTGATCAGATCATGACAATATTTCTATGGGACCAACTTGGAAGTATACCCTTTCAAACAAAAAAAGAATTTTTCAAATCGGTTCAGGCGTCTTCGAGTAATCGGTGAACATACATAAAAAAAAAATACATACAGTCGAATAGAGAACCTCCTCCTTTTTGGAAGTCGGTTAAAAATCAATTTCTTATGTTGTATATGTTATGCGTATTGGTTGCCTAGACAATCTTAACTTTGATTTCTAGATAGTCAGCTATGTAGGTCAAAAACTCTGAACGGACTGCGAATTAGCAAAAATTATATTAGTAGGAAAATTTGCCGTTGAACAGCTCTCTCCAGCGGTGTAAATTATTTATGTTGGTTATTCCGAAAATCTTAACTTCGGTGATCAGTTCGTCACCTATTTAGCTTAATAACTCCAAACGGAATAAGGTTTGGCGAAAGTCGTAAGAATCAAAGGTTCTCCTTAAAAATCTCTTTCTAATATTGTATTTCTTATGGCTGTTGGTTGCATAGACAATCTTAAATTCGAAGTCCAAATAGTCGCCCATTTTCGTCAATAATTCTGAATGGACTGCGAATTAGCAAAACTTATAAAAGTAGCAATAGTAGTAATTGAAAAGCTCTCTCCAATGGTACATATGTTATTGCTATTGGTCACCCAGAAAACCATAACTTCGGTGCTAAAAAACCATAGTTTTTGAGTCTTAATAATTTTAAATATCGTGGATGAAAATGACACAAATTTACAGTGTTGATTTTACATTAATGATCTTGAATATGTGATCTCTAATAATTGTAATATTTTTTTGAAGCTTTTGTAGCTTGGAAAAAACAAAATAGTTAAATAACTTTAAATTCCGTGGTCTAATTTGGCACAAATTTGTATAATAAGCTTATGTTGGCCATCTGAGAAAGAAAATAGTTATTTCATAAACTGTATTTTTTTTTTAGTACTGTTTTTACGTACTGACCCTATTGCCAGTTTGCACTGGACGAAAATGACACAAACTGGGTTTGCACACTCCGCAGACTATCCTAGATAAGATATCATGATTATTTTAAACTTTAAATTAATTTTGCCAATTTATATTGATTAAAAATATTCAACCACAAAACATCGAATTACTGAAAATGCTATGGTCAGATATGACACAAAATGCAAGTAAGTAAGCTCCGTAGGTACGACTGTATCTACAGGCAAAAAATAATAAACTATAGAATTTTTGAAACTTATGGCATCAAAATTGCCTAGCGCTATCGGACTAATTGTTGTCGAATCTTCTAAACGTTTTCAAAGTGGAACATCATAGACCCGAACGAAATCTACAATGTTCAGAATATTCTAGATTACGTTCGCGTAGAATGTTACGTCGGTTGTTTTACGAGAACATAGCTGCCGTAACAATAGCTTGCAAATCATGCAATCCTGTACAACTACAGTCCTTTACACAGTAAATATGCTAAAGGTTGATGTAGGTTTTATATTGAGAAACCTTCTTAATGTTTGTAACTATGGAAACCATATCTGTTATGTCATGTGGAATAAACCTTAATAGGTACTGAAAGCAAGGCTGTTTTATTGTTTTATTATAACACTTTATTCCACATGTAAACGTAATTATTAAGACTCCAGAAATATGGAAAAGTATCTCCGTCCAGAGCGGTTCGACGGAGACCCCACATCGGGGCAAACTAGTGTCCACGACACAAGCTTTGCTTAGTGTGGCACTAGGTGGCGCTGTGTGTTATTGTCCAGCGATATTTATTTATTTATTTATTTAAACTAGTGATGTTTCAGGACAGTTTTCTCGAAACAAATGAAAGAAAACCGTCAGATGCATCAAAATTACAACTATTAATAAATTATGTCTCATCTGCAGTACAAGTACGTAGGAATCGATAGGGCTCGATAAGATAAATTTGACAGTTATTCTCGATAAAATGAGTTTTTATGGAGTCAAAAATTCATTTTATCGAGAATGACTGTCAAATTTATCTTATCGTGTCCTATCAATTCTTACGTACTTGTACTGCTGGGTTGTATAAATACATCGAGCACTGCTATGACTACAACGAGGCCATACAAACTTTGGAAGGGTTGTTTATAAAGCCAAAAAGCGAGATTTTTGCAAGATACATATTGGCAACAAGGAGGCAGCAGGCAAGCGAAACTATCGACCAGTATATACAGGTATTACATTTGTTAGGCAAAGACTGCCAATTCAAGGACACCAAGGCTGTAGAGAATGAGAAGGGCTTCATAGGGATGCATTCATTGCTGGAATAATATCTCCGGAAATACGACAACGATTACTAGAAAATAAGATGTTAAGTTTGGAAGAAGCATGTAAACAAGCGAGAGCTTTAGAGTCAGCTAAAATTCAAACAGCTAGTTATGCATCTCAATCATTGGAAACAGTAACACCCTTTGCCGCTGCAAGCAACTTAAATCGAAACTTAAATCAGAGCGAATGCTATTTTTGCTGGCAAATCAAGACATCCTCGCCGTTTTTGTCCTGCAGTAAATGCAACCTGCTTAAAATATGGCAAAAACGGACATTTTGCTAAAGCTTGCAAAAGTCAAGGTACTACATCAATAACGAGTCAAAAGGCTGATAATATCGTGATATAAGTAAAGAAAACGCAAAGCCTTTCGAAATTAAGGCTTTATTCTACTTAAAAGAAATTAGCTTAATATTTTGAAGCTAGATTAAAGAAGACACATTGACACATATAATGGCATAACCATAGATACGTCATTCTTCCCAGCAGGGTTTTTATATCTCGCAAATATAGTATCTCAAGTAGCCTGGCGGTTTCCGGGGCCTACTTGAGTGGCGCCTCTCGTCAATGTCAGGTTCTTCCCGGACCACCTCTTGATGGGTTTGAGCAACCTCAGATTCTTGAGGAGTTTCAGACTCGTGCTGGGTAGCTTCTATGCCTATAGGTGCTTCATCACAGATGCTGTCTTCGTCATTAGGTAAAGGAGCTAATTGATTATTTGATACGGTAGACTCCCTACCGTCAGAATATCTTATAAACGAATATGCAGGATTAGCTTGTAAAAGCTCGACTTCTTCTACAAGAGGGTCATTTTTTGACTGTCGTACATTCTTCCTCAAGAGGACGGTACTAGAGGTTGAAAGCCATGATGGAATTGATTGGCCATTCATTGATCGTCGTGGATGATAGAATAACCGTTCATGAGGAGTGGTGTTCGTTGATGTGCACAACAATGAACGAATTGCATGGAGTGACTCATGAAGGACCGACTCCCAGTGAGCTACGTCCAAGTTTTTTGATTTTATAAAGAGTTGTACAGTCCTCCATAAAGTGCCATTCAGGCGCTCCACCTGTCCGTTTCCTTGCGGGTTGTAGGGAGTAGTCCGGCTGCAAGCAATTCCCAGAGACAGCAAGAATTGTTTAACACGTTCTGACATAAACGCGGATCCTCTATCGGAATGAATAAAAAGTGGAGTTCCAAACATAAAGAAAAGATCCTTAAGACTGTTTATCACAGACTCTGTTGACACGTCTGGACAGGGGTAGGCAAACGGGAATCTTGAATATTCATCAATTATAGTTAAGATATATTTGTTCTTCGTATTTGTTGGTATTGGTCCCTTGAAATCAATACTCAGTCGTTCAAAAGGGGCCGTTGCTTTTATAAGACTTCCTTGATTTTTATTAAATCGTGGCTTAATTTCAGCACATATTTTACATGATGACGTTACAGCTTTAATATCGTTGACGGAATATGGTAAATTTTTGGTTCTAACCCAGTGTGTCATTCTCGTGATACCAGGATGCCCAAGAGCGTTATGCAGATTAGCTAAATTATTTGTATTTATGTGAGCACAAACACGAGATAGAGCGTCCGCCGCCAAATTCAGTTTTCCGGGCCTGTATACGACGTCATATTTAAAACAAGAAAGTTCGAGTCTCCATCTTTCTATTTTTTCATTTTTTATTTTACTTGTGTGATGAGTGAGCATAAAAGCAACAGACTGTTGATCAGTTATTAAGATGAAATGCTTTCCAGAAAGTAGATGTCGCCATTTGCGGAGCGCTTCTACGATGGCGCAAGATTCTTTTTCAACTGATGAATGACGTCTTTCGGGTGCAGTTAATGATCGTGAAAAATAGGCTACAGGTCGTTCATTTTGTGATAAAATAGCCCCGATTGCAAATTCTGAGGCGTCTGTTTCGACCGTAAATGTAGCATTATAATCAATCGTGTTAAGACTTGACTCTGCTAATTCAGTTTTAAGAGCGTTGAAATGAAAAATTGTTTCCTTAGTCAGTGGAAAGTTGTTTGCGTCAATCAAAGGCCTTATTTTATGTGAGAAATTCTTTACCCAAGGACTATAGTGAGCAAATAACCCTAAAACTTTTTTGAGGGACTTGGCATCTTTTGGAACAGGTAAATCTAATAAAGGTTGAACCCTTGTTTTGTCTGGTCTGATAGTCTGGTCGCTTATTGTGTGGCCTAAGAGATTGATAGTCTCTGCGCAGAAAGTACATTTATCCTTATTTAAGGTAAGTTTATATTTCTCCGCCGCCTGTAAGAAATCACGCAAGTTTCTATCGTGTTCTTCTTTTGTAACTCCACAAACAGTGACGTCATCAAGGTACGCGTAGGTCCCTTTTAAATTTTCATTTTCAATAATGAATTCTAAAGTACGCTGAAATGCGGCTACCCCGTTAGTGACGCCAAACGGAATACGTGTGAATTCGTATAGCTTACCACAAGCTTCAAAAGCGGTGTACTTTTGTTCTTTTTTTAATATAGGGACCTGATGATACGCACTTTTTAGATCGATTTGACTAAAGTATTTATACTTTGATACCTTCGAAATGATAAATTCAATTTTTGGTAATGGGTAAGCATCGAGCTCAGTAAATCTATTGATCGTCCTCGAATAATCGATCACTAAGCGTTTTCGATGATGGCTCCCTCCTGCGACTAAAGTCTGAGCCCTCCATGGCGAAGTGCTCGGTTTGATGACACCATCCTCTAGTAGCTTTGTTATTTCTTGTTTTACGAATAATTCATCTTCCTCATTATATCTTCGAGATTTAACTGCAATGGGCTTTATAAAGGGTGAAAGATTTGTAAATATCGAAGCAGGGGGCACAGCAGCTTCCATGACGTTACATATTATGTTCAAAGGTTCGTCTTTACCACCAAAATTCAGGCCAACTGATGAATGTGTTTTTAAAATATCGTGACCGATGATAATATCGGCGCATAAGTTATTCACGATCAACAAAGTCTTCTGTTTGTAGACGTGTTTATTCACTTTTAAAGTTGCAACGCACGAACCTTCTACAATAGAAGTACAACTCAGCGACGCTAATGTGACGGTCTGGTTGCAATGTTTTTTCTTTAGACCCAGTGTCTCTGCTAAGGTTTTATTAATAAAGCTCACCGAGCTGCCAGTATCCACGAGAGCGTCTGCAGTGTAGTTATTAATTAAAATAGGGACAGTGGCCTTTTTTAGGCTTCCCGGAGAAGCTGCGATTATGGTTGCAGTGTTTAATGATGTCTCTTCAGAAATCGCATTTGCCGTCGAACCACCAGCGCTACTGCTACGACATACGTTAGCAAAGTGACCTTTTCTTGAGCAAAGTTGACACGTCGCATGGAATGCAGGGCATTTTATCCGTTGATGGATGTTCCCGCCACAAAAGAAGCAACGTCGTTTCCTTTGTCCATAAAAACGGGGAGTAGAAGCAGCCAAATGATTTTGGATCTCTTTTTGTTGTTCTACTTGTGGTTCACTGACATTAATACTCCTTTGAGAAGTGATTGCATTCAGTAATGAGTTTGTGTTTGGATTTGAAAAAGATAGTGAACTCTTTTCAGCGCTCTCAAGCGTCAATGTTTGATTTATAGCTTCATCGAATGTCAATGTCATATTCTCCAAAAGTCTTTGGCGGATGTTTTGAGAAGATAAGCCCGTTATGAATGCGTTACATATAAATTCGTTTTGATATTCTTCAGCGGATACGGCACGAAAATCACATTCTTGGGCTAGCAGCTTTAAAGCGCGAATGTAATCGGATATAGATTCATCGGGTTTTTGAATTCTCGTAGATAAAGTATGTCGTGCCAAGATACGGTTTTTCTGTTTTTCATAGGTTTCCGTTAATGTCTTAATAGCCTGTTCGTAATCTGTACAATGCTTTATTAGTGCGAAAACTGTTGGCGCTAAGTAATTAACCAGTAGCTTTAGTTTAAACTCTGACGAAGAATCTGGTACCTCTTCGGAAATAAAATTTTTGAACGTACTATACCAGTGACTCCAATTGAGCTCTGCGCCAGAATCACTCGGATCAGCACCAAACTTATCTGGATTTAAATATTTCGTTGGACGAACAGCCATTGTAAATTTTGAGTCTTGATTCTTTTCCAGTATGTCATATGTTTTTTTCCATCAGACATCAGCGAAAATAATTGTTATTGAATAACTTGAATAGCGTTTACATTATATTATTTTTAAGTAGAATAAATTGATATAAGTAAAGAAAACGCAAAGCCTTTCGAAATTAAGGCTTTATTCTACTTAAAAGAAATTAGCTTAATATTTTGAAGCTAGATTAAAGAAGACACATTGACACATATAATGGCATAACCATAGATACGTCATATCGCTTCATGTATTTCATTGGCATCAACAACTGGTTTTCAGAAATGTATAATTTCAATTCACGTGATGGAGTACCAGTGAAAGCCTTAGTAGACACTGGAATTACTACCAGTTTTATTGATAAGGACGTGATACAACAGTGTGGACTGCAAACAGAACCATGGAACCAAAAGGTTTTGATGGCATCATCAGCGTTACAAGAAGAAATAAAAGAAATATGTATATGCATCTGTTCAGTTAAACGATTATAATATGCCAAATACTCCACTACGAGTGATGAAGGATCTATGCAGCCAAGTCATTTTGGGCCACGACATTTTAAAACATCATAGCGAGCTGAGGATAGAGTTTGGTGGAACACAACCCAAGCTCAGGCTGTGTGCATTGGAACCAGCAAACATAGAACCTATCAACTTATTTAGGAACTTATCAGCCGACTGCAAACCAATAGTTGTCAAATCTCGCAGATACACGCCTGAAGACCAAGACCAAGAAATAAAGAAACTGTTGTCGGACGGAATAATAGAAAAGAGTTACTCTTCATGGCGATCTCACCACAAGAAACGAATGTGCATTGATTACTCTCAAACTATCAATAAATTCACTCACCTAGACGCCTATCCACTTCCAAATATTGAAGATTTGATTTCGAAGGTATCCAAGTTCAAGGTATTTAGCAAAATTGACTTAAAGTCAGCTTACCATCAGATACCGATAATTGCAATGAATAAACCAATGACGGCTTTTGAAGCAGCAGGAAATTTGTACCAATTTTGTCGTATACCTTTTGGAGTTACAAACGGCGTAGCTTGCTTCCAAAGAACGATTGATTCGATTCTGCAACTGTCAAATCTTGACAGTGTTTACACATACTTAGATGATATTACAGTTTGTGGAGTAAATCAGGAAGATCATGATCAGAAATTGAACAAATTCATGGAGGTCGCTGAAAAATATAACCTTACCATCAACAAGGAAAAGAGTGAATTTTCAGTGAAGAACCTTAACATATTGGGATATCCCAATATGTTAAGGTTCTTCACTGAAAAGCAGCCGAGTCGTGTGGCACCGGCATTTCCAGTAAAGGTGCTAAACGGTCTTTATCCGGTTTAACCACTCCATCATTAATATTATATAATATTAATGATGGAGTGGTTAAACCGGATAAAGACCGTTTAGCACCTTTACTGGAAATGCCGGTGCCACACGACTCGGCTGCTTTAAGACGTTCCATTGGTATTTTCTCACATGATTCGAAATGGGTACCAGATTTTTCGAACAAACTACGAGCACTTATTGATGTAGAAGTTTATCCATTAAACGAGAAACAAATAGCAGCATTTCAGAACATGAAACAAATCATATCAAAAGCTTCTCTTTCCACGATTGATCCAAAGGAGCCATTTACAATCGAAGCTGCATCATTAACTCAAAATGAAAGACCTGTTGCATTTTTCTCACGAACACTTAATGAAAGTGAAAGAAAATATCCTTCTATTGAAAAAGAAGCATGCGCTATAGTGGAAAGCCTAAAGAAATGGAGACACTATATACCTGGACGGCAATGTTATCTTATAACTGATCAAAAATCTGTAGCGGTTATGATGAATGGACATGCAAGTAAGATAAAGAATGAAAAAATTCAAAGATGGCGAATGGAACTCGCTAACTACAAAATAGACATTAAGTATCGATGCGGAAAAGAAAATATTGTGGCCGATACTCTGTCACGCATTAAAGCAATATGTGCAAATACAAATGGTAATGATGTTATGAGATTACACGAATCTTTGTGCCATCCTGGAATTACGAGAATGATACATTGTACCCAATGCCAGATGCAAAAATCTTCCATATTCAGTGGAAGAGGTTAAACGCGTTATCATATCTTGTAAAGTATGTGCCGAAGAAAAACTAAGATTCAAAAGAGATTTATCCGGTAATTTGATAAAAGTTACAACACCTTTCGAGTGTTTATCTCTAGATTTTAACATCTTCCACCGCAAACAAGTATATACTTACAGTGATTGATGAATACTCGAGATTCCCATTTGCATACCCCTGCAAAGACACAAGCTCAGACAGTGTTATCAAAAGCTTAACGGAATTATTTTCAATGTTTGGAATACCATGTATGATACATACAGATCAAGGAGCCGCTTTTATGTCCAGAGAGCTTAAATACTTTTTAAACGCCAAAGGAATCGCTACCAGCCGGTCAGCACCATACAATCCTCAATGCAATGTGTGCAACGAAACTAACATGACTCCACACGAACGGATGTTTGTCCACCCAAGACGATCATCCTCAGGAAAATCACTGACAACATGTTTCAAAGATGATAAAGTGCTTTTGAAGAAACATGTCCGTAACAAGTACGATCCACTAGTAGAAGAAGTACAAATGATCGAACCATCTCCAATGAATAGCAGAGTGCGATTTGCAAATGGACGGGAAATTATAGTATCCAACAGACACTTGGCGCCAAGAGGCGGAGGCGTAGATGTCAGTGAAACTTCAGACTCTGAGGATATCGAGTTTCATGACTCAGAAGAATCTCCTCCACTTCCACCACCTGACCCTCGGCGATCTGAAAGAAGCCGGCGTCCGCCAACTCATCTACAGGACTACGAAACTAACATAAGGGGGGAAGAATGATGTAGGTTTTATATTGAGAAACCTTCTTAATGTTTGTAACTATGGAAACCATATCTGTTATGTCATGTGGAATAAACCCTAATACTGAAAGCAGGGCTGTTTTATTATAACATAGGTAAGGCAGTATAACTTGTAAGTACTGTAGAATATGCACTTTTAGGGCCTGCGCAGACGAAGGACTTATTGTGCGTAACTGACAAAAAGTCTGCGACAAATTTTGCGTGTTTAATTGTGTTTCACTACGTTTTGTCCACTATAAGGATCTACTGATGGAAAGGCTCCTACTGATCGCCTTTTAGTCGACAAAAAAGGTCAAATAAGTAGTCAAATACATTAATCACGCAAAATTTGTCGCAGACTTTTTGTCCGTCACGCACAATAAGTCCGTCGTCTGCGCAGGCCCTTAACAACACTAATTAGTTGACTCACCAACGCGCCACCGCGGCACCGCTCCGGCCGACAGTCTGACAACGACTGACCGCCCCACCCCACCTTTTTTAAGAAATTATAACTCGTAGTTGCAACTCGATAAGGTTGCTTAACTACTTAACCGAACGATCCTGTGGGTGGCCAAAAATTACTTTAAGGCCCCCAGCCAGGGCTTTCAAACTAAAAATATTTACATTTAAATGACGATCACCAAGGGCACCCCCTGTGGGGTTCGGGCCTCGACTTAGTGCGTCATTATCGGGAGGGCAGCAAGGGACAGGCTGCGTCGGAGTATTATTTGGGGAGTTTATCATCGTTACATGCTCAGCGTCGCGGGCTGGCTCGTCGAGCAAGGGTCGGGGAGTAATGATATTACTGGGAGGTCGCGGCGAGACCGGATTCGCGGTTTGTATGTGTGTCGTCTTGTGTGCTTCCTAAGAGTGCTGGTGTCCCTACGACTTTCCTGCAAGAGGGTGATGGGATCATCGGGCTGGAGGAGGGTGGACCTTGGGCGGCGAATCCTAGATATCGCGGAGGGGACATAACTAGCTGATGAAACGACTAACGGGTTAGGGTGTTTTTCGGCCCTATCGAAAAAACCCTTAGTGAGTCGCTTCATACACTTCTGGATGGTGGGGATCTTGAGGTCAACATGAAGTTGCTCATTCCTGACTTACCATGGGGCTCCCGTGGCCTTACGTAAAAAAACGGTTTTGGAGGGTCTGCATCCTATGGAGGAGATGGGATGGCATGCGGGAACACGGGGCACGCGTATGTCATGATGGGCCAAATGCACGCGATGTAAATACGCAATTTGCACTTGCGTGCATTCAGCAAGCAGTGGAGCCTACCGAGAGCGAAGGCGGCACGCGAACGTACCGTCTTGATGTGCTCACCGAATCTTAACCGCCTATCGAGAATGACTCCTAAGTATCTGGCATGCTTCTCCCAGGGCATCGGCTTGCCGAACATGGTTATCGGACTAGGGGAGGGGGGGAATCTGTACCAGTACTGCCTGACTCTTATCGGGTTGATCTCGATGCTCCATTTCCGGAACCAATCGCCTAAGGCTTTTGCGGAGTTTTGGAGAATACGGCAGATGTTGGATGAACTCCTACCAGAGTAGTAGATGGCCGTGTCGTCGGCGAACAAGGCTAGCTGGGCTGCTCTACTCTTAGGGATATCGCTGGTGTAAAGCGTGAAGGCTAGTGAGGATATCACCGATCCCTATGGGACGCCTGCACGTATCGGATGAGGGGATGACCGCCCCACCACTCGGACCGGTACTTATAACCGAGCGACGTGCGCGCATGAGGCAACGTGTAGTGTGATATCTACATACACTACAGGTACTACCTATTATTTATTCCGTGGAGGTCATCTCTTGTTTTCGACCGATTTGAAAATTCAAAAGTTAATCGGTAAATGTTTTAATATTATTGAAATACTCTAAATGTTTTAAATTTGAGCAATAAAAAGGAAAGTTAGTACCCATTAGTAGACGTTGAATTGATTTTCTTTAAAATTACCGGTAGGTAAGTTATTCAAAGCTACTTGTATGGTGCCTGGATATTACCGTTCGAGCATCGCATGTCAACTTCGTAACAAATTGGTTTCAGCTGAACACACAGCTAAGTAGGCCGTAATATTAGATAGGTAAATGGATTTAAATCTATAATGCATTCCATTTTCATAACTTCTGTGAAACATTTTAAAACTTGCCCTTTTCATTTTGAAATGATTTATTTGTTCACCCCATTACGTCGGACTTTTGTCGTCTGTTGTCGTAAGGCAGCTGTCGTCATACGGGCCTAATTATGCTGCGTATATGTCACCGTAAAATTGCTTTTTATTGTAAGCAGTATGTTCGTTTGACAATAATTCGAGAGTTTACAATATCGCTAGAAACACGTTATATTGTCATATAACGTGTTTGACAATTTTACGGTGACATATACACTGTACGATAGTAGACCATAAAGGTCAGCTTAATCTACAGTTCAACTGTACGTAAACCAAGGCATCTATTTTGTTAAACTGTGCAGGTTCAGGTCACTTGCTTAACTGACGGTTGTACAGGTAAACCTTTTAGGTATGTGCACCCTAGCGTGTATGGCTATTGCTAATTGTAGATACGCGTAGGCAATATGCGTTCCAAAGGATAAAACAATCGTTATTTTCAACACACGATCAATGAGCCTATTTATTGTCGTAATGTGAAACTCCTAGACGGAATCCGTTTTCTTTTTTTTTGGAAATTAAAAAAAAACCGTGAAGAATACGCACGGTGCTATACAAGGTGGAGTGCGGTAACATAGGTCCTTAGGTGAGAGTACCTATTTTACCACACGTTGTATGGTGCTTATTTTTTAAAGGGTGGTTTTTAATACTTTAACTGTAAATCCCCTTTTTACAATCAAAATATTCGAAATTATCACCAAAAATACTGAATTGCACACTAAATTTGCTCAACAAATTAATCAATTATACTATACTGTTAGATATTTAAAGCTTAACTATTTTACTGAATGACTATGCACCATTCCTGAGAAATACCGATTAATATAACATAACCTCAAAACACTTTATATTCCCCCTAAAAAGCGTAGTCGACGGAGCCCCGCTTCGCGGGGCCCCTATTTCCGAGTGCAGGGTTTAAAGGAACCTAACTAACCTAACGGGGGGGTGCCCCAAGTCCCGATTATGGGGGCAGAGATACTTCCGTATGTTCAGTTGACAATAATTCGAGACATTACAATATCGCGAGAAAAAAATTTGTGTGCAAATCAGTATTTTTGTTTTACGGTGAGTAATATTGTTTTAAAATGTGTATACCTGTGGTTTCAGCTAGATTTTTGTTGTAAATTAGATAAAAAAAAGCCATCAGATTTTGATGTATTTTAAACATTTTTTAGTACAACATGTTTAGGTAATCAAGTAGTTAATTTGTAGTACAGTCATTTATTTGATATGCAGTAGGTTATTAGTGGAGAAATTTTGTTTGCTTAAATTTCTTAATAGAGGTGCAGTAAAAAATTCCCCTTTTTTAAATTTCGAACAATGTGTACAGGCTTCGTAAATGCACTTTTTCAGCAAGTGTGTTCAACCTTCACCTGAGGGTTTATGATATTTGGGTAGATAATAGTAGTTTATGCAACTGTGCATAATGAAGGGCATTACAACACGAGTGTGGGTTTAAGAAACGAGCCGAAGGCGAGTTTCTTAATAGCATCACACGAGTGTTGTAATGCCTAATTATGTATAGTTGCATACACTACTTTATCTACCCAAATATCATAAGGGCTCTATGATGGGTTCAGGAACCATAGGGAAATGACCTGCATTGTTACTTGGCCCTTGATTTTTGTGCCAACAGGTTATTAGTTGCATTCGTCGCTGCATTTACGATATCTGGCGGAGTATTCATGTCAATTTCTGAGTCACTATCACTCATTTTCGACAGAAATAAAGAATGGGTTACTGGAAATAAAAAGCTAACGAACAAAAGACAGCTCGAAATGGTGGCGTTTCGGATATCTGTCATTTTTTTTTAAATCATAGGCAAACGAACAAAGTCACTATTCTTGTGTCACTCGAGATCGAAAATGTCGTGCGATTTATAATTAGAATCATACTGAATTGGGGTTTTTTTTTTTTTTTTATCGATATCTGATTTAATGTAGGTGGTACTAGAATAGCACACTCACTTGAATTTGACACCTGTTCCAAATTTAAAACTCATAACGCAACTGTTTACAGTTGCGTTATGAGTTCATTACAGTACCGTTCATTTCTGCAGGTTGGTAATGCTGGTCATTGCCTATGGTTTTTGAACGCATTAGAGAGGGTTTATGATATTTGGGTAGATAAAGTATTTTATCTGCAGAAATAAACGGTACTGTAATGAACTCATAACGCAACTGTAAACAGTTGCGTTATGAGTTTTAAATTTGGAACAGGTGTCAAATTCAAGTGAGTGTGCTATTCTAGTACCACCTACATTAAATCAGATATCGATAAAAAAAAAAAAAAACCCCAATTCAGTATGATTCTAATTATAAATCGCACGACATTTTGATCTCGAGTGACACAAGAATAGTGACTTTGTTCGTTTGCCTATGATTTAAAAAAATACTGCAGGGCTATTACGTAACTTTCTGTTATCCAGTGACTAACGAGCTTCGGTTGTTAATCGAACTTTGATAGCTATCGAGAATGTCATAATATTAGTATTCCATAACACACTGAATGGATATCAATTTACGGTGACTAACGTCCTGGGTACGCTTATCATCGACTCAGTAGTTCACCACTCTAATTTTTATCGACTATTATGCGGCTAAGTTAAGTAGCGCCCTTTCAGCGTTACAATACTTGGTTTTAGGGAACATTTATATTAAGCGGTTTATATGACACGTGACATTGTTTTTTAAATTGTGTTTTGATTGAGCTAACCTAAAAACTTCTTTAATAAAATTATTATAGGAACTTATGTTAATGTTTGACCAATGTGATAAGTTGTTGTGTAAGCCTGTTTATATTGTGATGACTCGTAACATTCGATAAGTCATGTTCCAGCTGTCAACTTTTCGACTGCGAATTTGAATTCTTCGAACCTGGTGAGTATTCTGTTTTAATTTACATATTATTGTTGTATCATTTACATACTACACATCACACAGACAAGGAGCGACGTCCTAGTAAATTACAGCTACAATTATGTCTAATTTTGCTAGTCAAATTGTAGACGCAAACTCGAGCACGAAAATACTTGCCCCTGTAAAGGACATTCACTACAAACCCAACTTCACACATAATATTATGGTGTCTCTAATAGCTATGCTCTAAATATTATTAGTAAACCAGTTAGTTCATTGTAAAATACATATTTAAACTTTGTTCCCACATAAATGTTATGTTCATATGAATCCTTTAATCTTAGCTTTCAAAATAAATGGAAAAATAGCCTTTCCTCAAAGTGTTACCTAACTGTAATAAGTTTGAGAATATTGAATCAAATTTAAAATACTAAAAATCTAATTTTAGATTGTTTTTTCTTATTCCTTTATTCTTTCATTTAATATTTTACTTAATTCTAACATTAAACTCCTACTTTCTAAAGGTTCCAACAAACATAATATTCTCTTAACATAGGTACACAGCTGTTTCTTGTCACATTTCAGGTGTTGCAGACTATATGATGACCTGCGGAGCTACGTTTGTGACATGAGTGACAAAATGAAAGCAGCGCAGCGAGGAGAAACTGAAGTTGAAATCGAGTCAATAGTGGACAACCTCCATCAATACTCTGAAAGCTAGCAAAGAGATCATTGACACCAATTACCCGTCTATTGAGCTGATTCATGATGTATCCGGACTGGAGTATGAGCAGCCCACCATCACCATAGATTTTACTGGGGACGATACCATAACTAAATGTCCAATTTTAAGTAGCCATAATAAAATTAAGAAAAGATATATGAAGTTGTTACTGCTACTTTACCCATCTAAATCATACTGTTGCTTTGAAGCCCACCCAAAATAATATCATAGTGTATTCTGATGGACTAGGATTAGGTTTTGGATCATTGTTAAATAGTCATTCTAGTTTTGTAGTACTTAGTATGTCCTCAGATGTAATTTATTACAAATAAAAAAAGTTTGGTGTACAGCATTTTTATTTATTGTTTTTTTTCCAACATGTTTCACAAAACAATATAGATTAAAGCTTGTAAAAGTATTACGAGCTATTTATAAAACTACCTCTATTCAAGGTAGTTTTATAACGCTTTCAAAGGCTTGATTAAGTATTAATTAATAAATCAAGCCTTTTAATTTGCACAATGATCATGGGTCTGTACAAGGATATTTTGGCACGTGGTGGCTGAAATCGGAACTAACGAAACCGTTCCAAAACTTTAAACTTTGTTTTCGCTCTTATTCAACTAATCTCCGAATTATTTAGGTGCCTTACTTCACCACAAACACAAATTACAGTAAAACAACAAAAGATGTAACGTTTACATTTGAAACCGGCTTCGGTATATTTCCCAAAATCCTATAAAACGCTACTTAGGAGTAGCGTATATCACGATAGCTATTAGAGACTCAATTGTTATCAATTAGATATCCATTATGCTTACATAATCGCAGTAGTATAAGTATCGATACGAAAGCGTCTGTCAAAATGAGTTACGGTGTCTAACAGCCACGATTGTCATCAATGACGTCATATTTGATCGCGGCTGGTCATACATAATACGAAACTAGCCTTTTGACAGTTAATTGATATACGCTGAGCCCAATTACTATCATTTCGAACTGTCAACCGAGTTACATAATAGCCCTACAGATATCCGAAATGCCGCCATTTCGAGCTGTCATTTGTTCGTTAGCTTTTTATTTCCAGTTACGAGTAGACAAATTTTCTGATAACTTCTTTATTTCTGTCGAAAATGAGTGATAGTGACTCAGAAATTGACATGAATACTCCGCCAGATATTGTAAATGCAGCGACGAATGCAACTAATAACCTGTTGGCACAAAAAATAAGGGCCAAGTAACAATGCAGGTAATTTCCCTATCAACGACCATACAGCCTATAGACACCTAATACACGATCTACTGCTCGACAACTATTCTGTCAACTCGCTGAGGTACGAGGTACGCGAGGGGGACGGGGTACTGCGTTCTGATTGGCTAATTCAAGGTCATTGCATTTCACTAGGGATGGGACAGTTTTAAATCAAACAAGAAATTATCGATATTTTTAACTGTAGGTATAATAAAATATGTTTTTACATCCTTAACTTGCATTAAATTACCGTCTTTATTCTAATTACGATTGAATCATGTAGGTAAAATATCTGAACTTATATGAACTTAGTAGGCGGCGACGGTTTTTCATAGGAATAAAACAATCTTCGTTAAAATGACGTGAACATAATATTACACTATTCAGAACCAGGATCCAGTTCTCTCGCTTGATTGTAATTATCCTTTTATTTTTTTAATCAGGATCGTGTGTGTATCTTTAAAATCAATATATTAAAGTTTCACAATTTATCAGATGTACCTATTTGTTTTAATTTTTAAATTATTAAAAAAAAATGCATAAATAAATAGTTATAGATAGATAGTTAGATAGATAAATCATTTATTTAGTGCACACAAAAGACAAAGCATAGTTTTTCTTTTGCTTTATCGACAACAGAGGTGGTCGTACAATTTGGAACATCACTAAATTATGTTCACGTAACATCGAGGAGAAGAGATAGCGAAAAACGTACTTTCAAAAGAAAGGGACGCAATCATAAAAGGCATCAAGTATGACCAGTATAAGATGAACTCCGATAAATATTGTCAGAAAATTAATCTTATTAAGATTATGGAACTTTTAAATTACCGATGAAATGTGATACCGTCTTTCAGGAAACTGGAAGTCCGACTTTCTTTATCACATCAACGTATTGTTCACGGGGCCATATTATGTCTATTTTCTCGATTTTTTAAAGGAGTAATGCGGAAGTGTTCACGGCTCACAGGAGTGGTCGATACTACTTCGAACTCGGTGAGTGACGACGGTTATAAGATTTATAGCCCTAATGTGTTGACAGACATCGGTCGCCCGTTATTAGGAGTCTATAGGCTGTATGGTCGTTGTTCCCTATGGTTCCTGAACCCATCATAGAGCCCTTATGATATTTGGGTAGATAAAGTAGTGTATGCAACTATACATAATTAGGCATTATGCACAATTGCATAAACTACTATAATATAAGTATTTCTATACAGATTTCTAATGAAATAAGATTAGGTAGCGAGCGATGAACAAAGTTTCACGAGTACTACAATATAGTGTGTACCTACACCAAATAAATTACTTGTTTGAAGAACTCATGGGTAGCTGAAAGCCGCACTATAGTCAGTTGATCAAAGATAGGTACTCGTAAGTAGCTCTTGCCAAGGAAAGGACGGTCCATAGGTGGGTGGCTAGCCTGGCTGTCGATAGTAAATCTTTGACAATTGAAAAGTGATAATGAATCTTACCAAGAAGTATCTTGTAACTCAGCTTGTAAACTGGTTTGTGGAGATCAGATAGGCAGTCGCACCATGTAAGCTGCACACCGACATGCTCCCGAATGTGGTTAAAAAGTCTAGGCTGCTATAGTGATGTCTGCCTTATCTGTCGCTTAAAACCGTCATTTGCTAAAGGGAGACAAAGTGCGTGCTACCGAGGGCAACTTTCATGCTGCTCGTGCGATAGTTCTCCCACTCTAGCTGGACTCCTTCAAGCCATAACGATCTTTGAGCTGGCTTAAGAGCAGAGGCCCTACTCTCTAACGCTTCATCCGTATATTCGGATCCATCCGTCTCTCTCACTCACACTCATCTGCTGACGTGCGCGATGGAGACGGATAGATCCGAATAAACGGACGAAGCGTTAGGGAGTAGGGCCTCAGACGTGGACCGAGTAAAGGTGAAAGCGTCAGGGTTGCAATTTGCAGGCCAATCCAAGGTTGTATGTTGTTTAAAATATTCTTTGCGACTGTAAGACGTATGTAGTTACGATTTTGACCTTGAAAAAACAGTTCCTAGACCTTTATGAACTTGGGGGTTGTATGATTATTATTTTAATGAATCACTGAATTTTACGGGCTATCCTTTTTTTTTTGTCGGATGGGATATCATCAAATGACTTTTTCCACTCTGGACGGAGCGGGAGGGAGTGTCACACTTTTACTGACTAAAACACATCCATGTTCCTTCCTCGCCCTTTAAGTTCCGGGGCCACGGTATCTCTTTCGAACAGTCCCGCAGCCTCGGCTTCCGGGCTACCCTTTTTTTTTCAGATGGGAAATCATCGAATGATCCATCCCACTCTGGGCGGAGCGGGAGGGAGTGTCAAACTTTTACGACTAAAAACTATCCATGTTTCGTCCTCGCCCTTTACGTTCCGGGGCCGCGGTATCTCTTTCTAATAGTCCCGCAGCCCCGCAGCCCTTGCGGGCTACCCCGGACTATCAGCCTTAAGTTAAGGGCCAAAATGTCATTTGCCCTCTAAAACGACACTAAACTAATGTGTTTTATCGATTTTAACTGTTAGAGTTCCTCCTTTGACGGAGAGCAGAGACCTATGTCCAGCAATTGCAATAAACAGGCTGCTGATGATGATCCTCGTTTTATTGTTTCACTTTCACTATCTAACAAGCACTAGCGAGTTGCGAGCGAGAGGAAAACAGGGTGAGTGCGCAGCGAGCTCGCCGCGAGTTCGCAACATGTGCGCCGTCGGAGCGCAGCGAGCTTGCCGCTAGGACGCCGCGGGTGGGCAGCGAGTTCGCTGTGTGCGATCCGCGTTTTGTACAATCATTCATTTTGATTTTCTTTACGCGAAGAAACTCGTCCCGCTTTCCACTCGCTCACAACGCGCTAGTGTGATAAGGCTCTATGGGAGCATTTCTGACATATTTTCAAGTAGCTCTGGTTTTAAATTATAATGAAAAAGGAAAATCTGTTTGTTATAATTTTATTAAATTATTAGTTAATACATTAATACCTAGGCATTAACGGCCACTTTAACTAAAAGCTATAAGTAAATGAAACTAGCGCAGCTTAATGTTTCTAGGAGAACTAGAAGGGAGGCATTATAAACTCAAAATCAAATGTGACCGTGTCATTCATAGAATTCCACTTTGTAACTCAAAATACTTATTTAAAACATACAAAGAATGTAAATATAGTATGTTTTTAATTTTAGTTATTAAATAGAAGTTTTTATAGTCACAAAAGAAGAGATATTGTTATAAAAATGCACTCTTCTGTGACTAATAAGGCTAAACTGGTAAAGCTAAACTTAAAGTTATTTGATAAGTTGGTGCAGACATAAAAGCATTCTCTCACTGCACTGAAGTGCAACAAAGTTAATACAATGAAAATAAACAGAAGTGGTGAATCCCGTAAAGAAACTGGAAACTGAACTACATTGTGATAATCTCCAGTAATACTATCTGATAGTTTTGTACAAAATCTATGCAAAATATAAGCATCTGAGACACATTTCATTTGAAACTTATCAGTGTTCCCTGGATAGTAGGTCACCCACTTCTACTTAAGTTCGTGGTTGGTATCTACTGGGTGATAAGTAAACGAGAGACGTACTTTATGGGAGTGAATTACTCATAAAAACGAACAACTTTTACAAAGGCTTAACTATGAAACAAAAAAATCTGCCGTACATTTTTTCGAGACCGTAAACGACCGATGACCTTGTGAAGGTTGCGGGAATCCGCTGGATGCGAGTCGCACAGGACCGGTCAATGTGGCAACACTTGATGGAGGCCTATGTCCAGCCGTGGACGTCTTGCGGCTGAAATAATGATGATGATGATGATGATGATGGCCATGATGACAGAAATTGCTATAAGAATATCAGCTGTTGCATACGTTTAGGTATGCAACAGCTGATATTCTTATAGCAATTTCATGATTGATCGCATAATAAAAGTTGTTCAGTTTCATAAGTACTTATTAGCCCTTAAAGTATGTCCCTAGTCTAAACTAACACCTCGTAGAATGTTCTAGCAAGGACGACGGTCAGGTCCACGACGACGCGGCGCCGCCTTCAGGATGTTGTCGACGCGTAAGATCATCTCCGCGGCCTCAGCAGCAGATAGCAGCACCTGACGCTTCACTACGTACGACTCAGTGATGCCGAGTTTCTTCATGTCACCTACGCGACCATTCTGCATGTCTGTGGACGAAATTTGTTACTTGTACATTGATAGTAATATCCTTTTTAAGTTGTTCTCATTGATTCCACGTTTCATTATCAGTACAGCACATTAAAATAACTATAGCATGGAAACTATTTGATTTATTTCAACATTAAAGATATCAAGCTATCATTACTTATCGTCTAATTATACGCACAGTCGCATGCCACAATCACATTCACAGACAATTTTCGTTGTATTCTAGACACAAAAGCTAAAACAATAGACCTGTTTTCAGAAAAAGAAAGTCGCATTTTCTTTACGAACGTTTCCATTTCAGCAAAAAAATACAACATCAGTAATAAATAAAGCTACAATCAATCCAAGTGATAAACTTTTTTGTAAGCGAAGAGACCTTTATGGGATCATCCATAGATTACCTCACACGTTAAGGAGGGGGGAGGGGGTAGACGAAGTGTATCATTGTGTGATAAGGGGGTGGGAGGGATCCTAAATTTCGTGACGTCATATTTCAAAATCTTTATAACATCGTGTTAAAATACGAACTTTCAATCATTAACGAAAAACTCAAACACATTTCCAACTCTACATCTCTAGGTATAAGGTTCAAAGAGTTACGCGCCGACGGCCTAAGCGCCCTTTGATAAAGATGATTGACACTTTGAGATGCCAGCACATCAAGCTACTACAATCTGTCAAACTTTAAGAGATTTTCAACTTTATCACGAAAGGATTAATTAGTTCAAGGTAGGCACGTCTAGGGACTAACTGTACATTAATAGGCTGGTGCATTAACTCACCAAGTCCCATAGTGATCTCTCCCTGAGAGTGATGCGCGCGCAGGCGTGAGATGAGGTCGGCGGAGTCGTAGCCCGCGTTGTCGGCCACCGCGGAGGGAAGGCGGCGCAGCGCCACGGCGAACGCTTCCGCCGCCGCAGACTCCTTGCCGGCCGTACGCGCCGCCACCCGCGACACCGCCTCGGCCATCAGCATCTCACTCGCACCTGGCAGGAGGAAACATTCCATTTTTTGTTTGTTACGATTTAACTCAAGAACTACACAACCGATTTTTTTAATTCTTTAATCATTAGAAAGCTATATCTTTACCGAATAACATAGGCTTTCAATTATAATAATATCATGCAAATTAGCCGAGCTGTCACAATTTTTGCGGATTAAGGCGCGGGCGAAGTGCTTGCATAAAATAGAAAATACTTAAAAAAAAACTTCTCGATAGTTTTTTACTTTTGCGTCGTATCAAAACCGTTGCATTGTTTATGCTGGAATTATTAATTAAAGGCTGACGTTTCTTTAAAAAACTTTTCTAAATTTTAAATTCTAGCTCATTAATTTCACTTCAAATCAAACACTGATAAACTGAATTGAAAAGAAAAGTACGTCAGGATCGCACTCACATTATTTCCATTCTAAAAAAGTCAGAACCCAAAGAATATTGCTCACCTCCACCGTAGATAATTTTAGGTTCCTTGACGGTAGCGGCGAGTACGCAGAGCGCGTCATGCAGGGAGCGCTCCGCCTCGTCGATGACTTGTTGTGTGGCGCCGCGGATGACCACAGTGCAGGCGGAGCCCAGCTCCACGCCTGAGAAGCGGATGAGGCACTCGTCACCAATCAGCACCTGGAATATGACAATCCTACTATGTGAGTTTGGATGTTTGCTACTCTTTCACACAAAAACTACTAAACGGATTTAGATGAAATTTTGCACACGGACAGTTTATAACCACGATTAAAACATAGGATACTTTTTATCCCAGTAGCAACTTCAAATGGGACAATTACCAAAATTCACGCGGGCGAAGCCGCTGGCAGAAGCTAGTAATTTATAAGTAAAGAACCGCCGCAAGCCGCGTTAACCACATGCACGATGACCGCTGGGCGAAAGTCTCCACTTAACACATTCACTGTCCACGAAAAGAAACAAAAGTTAAACAATCGCTCTGAACCATATGTGGTTCATGGGACAGGAAAAGGGTGGGTATCGGAGGACGCCGCCGAGGCCAGCCGAGAAAGCGGTGGCAAGACGACCTAGATGTGTGGAAGCAACGCGAGAAAAGAATTGAGGAGGCCATTTGGTTGCGGGCCTGTTCGAAAGAGATACCGCGGCCCCGGAACGTAAAAGGCGAGGAAGGAACATGGATGGTTTTTAGTCAGTAAGAGTCTGACACTCCCTCCCGCTCCGCCCAGAGTGGGGGGGGGGTCATTTGATGATTTCCCATCCTTAAAAAAAAAAAAAAAAAAAGGAGGCCATTTGCGAGACATTCTCGAATCGAGATGATTCGAATTACATCCAACCAGTACGTTAGTGACCTAGACAACCCTCATAACAAAAAAAAACTACAATAAATATATTGTCATGAACTGCATTTTGAAAGCAACATACTAAACTGAACTTTATCTAAAATTCGATGTGCCTTGGCATGCTAGAGCGAGCTGCCGAACGCATAGTTGTAGCTGCGGCGTGAGTCACCATTCCCACTGTGTCTCCATCCTCACTCGCTCTAGAACATAATGGTTCTGAGCGACAGAAAAATGAAAGGAGCATGGAAAAATACGATTCCCTTAGATGAGGCTTAACTACAACCACCAAACCCTCTTAGTTAACATTATTGTTTTACAAGAGCCAATCGAGTGTTAGTAAAAACACAAAAATTACCTGTTCAATAACTTTGCAGTGTCCCAGTTTGACTTTTTCGGGCGAATCGAAAGTGGATACGATTTCTCCTCCAGTCACGAGAGCAAGTCGCTCAATACCGTCGAAATCAGCGTGTTCGATCGCCATGACGTCGGCATCAGCGAATAGCTGCTCGGGGTAGTTGTAGATGAGTTGCCTGGTGAAAAAAATTGGGATATGGAAATACGGATTTTACATACAACTACTAGGTAGTGCATACATCATTTTAATCTATTTCCTATTTTTATGTGGTGTCCAGCAAAAACAACAAAAGCTGCTTAATTTAACAAATGAAAACAATGTTGAAGGCATTTTATTTGACCTTTGCATGACTCATTTAAGACAAACACTGTTTTAAGCTTTCACAGTTTAAAACTAATCTTATATTGTTACTTACAGAATAAATAAGATATATCAGGACCTCAAAACAATAAATAATCATGCAAGATATCCCATGACAATATTAATTTATTTAGGAAAGTCAAATGATAATAAGTCTTTAAAAAACAATGACATCAGTATTCTGTAGAATCATTATGATTTTGACTTATCATCATTTCTCATAACTGTTCCAATTAATCACCTGTTAATGAAGACATTGCATTTGTGAGCTAAGATCTTGTTGACTTTGTCCTTCATCTTCTCTTTCTCAGCAACTTCCAACTCTGCAATCTTGGCCATAGAGTCCACTTTGATGGTAGATCCAAACACTTTGATCTTGTCTGTGTCCATAGGTGTGTTGGCAATCAGGATGCTTGCATTCTCGATGCGCTTAGGTTGGTGTACTCCCACCTGAAAAGCAAACATTGTCATTATTTTCTCTATACTGGTTTCTGGATCGAATGGAATGTTTTGGATTAAATAACAGACAACCTGTTGCTCTGTTATTATGCATAATTTGTAAATATCTACCTTCTTGTTCAAGAGGAAGCCTTCATCCAGGAAAGATTCTTCCAACAAACCACCAGATATCTTGATAATTTGGATAGCCTTCAAGTTGCCAGAGCCTTTAAGGCGGAGCACTGCATCCACAGCCAATTTTGTGAAGTGTCTGTTATAAAAAAAAATTATTAGCATCAACATCATCAATTGAGTTTTCAATAACTGGCTGTATTTTATTATTACTTACTCTTTGTGATTGGCGAGAATTTTAGAGCTCAATGTTGTTCGAGCTATGTTTTCAAGGTCCTCACGTAGGGCTGCTTCATTAAGGTTCTTCTCATGGTCAAAGCTAGAATCAGACAATGCTTGTTTGGCAGCATCAACTGCTATACGCCATCCAGCGATGATTGTCTGTGGGTGCAGCTTCTGTTCAACAAGTTTCTCAGCTTCACGGAGCAGTTCAGCAGCTGAAAAGGATTAACATAAATTGTTTATAGGAACAAATAATGTTCATGATAAACTACTGGTACAAATTTCCACCACTAACAAGACTTATTTTGATTTAGGCGCGTGACAAACACGAGTGGCGTATGGCAGTAGCGAGGCTGCGGGTGCGTGCGTGCGAGGGGCGACCAGGTGCCGCCACTTTCTCGCCCCCCGCGCAGCCGCGCCACCGCCATACTCCACTAAAAAAAGAGAGTAAGTAACTTTCAGTATGAGACAAACAAAAAAGCTGTCAGAAAAAAGTTTGACTATTTTAAAAATGAACGGACGTCACCCATGTTCACCCACATATTTCCCGATCCTGGGGAGTACTTATGGAGATAAAATAAAGCCTATGTTACTTGCTGATAATGTAGCTACCCATTGCTGAAACAATTTTTAAATTGGTCCAGTAGCTTTTAAGTTTATACATTACTTTACTTACAAAAATAAAAATATTTCCTCTTTACAAGATTAGTATAGATAATACATAATAGTTTAATTTTTATGCTTTGCTTTGCGACTTTAGACTTTTTCCGAGTCTTTACTTGCGGCTTCGGACTTTGTTTTTTTTTTTGAGTGGTTGATTTTTTGATTTTTTGACAATGCAAGTGGAACGAAGGAACTGTGTGTTTGTTCCAATTATTCATGGTTACGAAAAAGGAATTCTTAGTTACTTCAATAGTTTCTGAATATTGTATTGTACAATGGGCTGGTGTCCGAATCTCCACGTCAAAGCGCGTATGTTGCGTATATGTCAACCGCAGAACATATTCAAGGACTTTTGAAACCTCGACAAGTTATACTTTTGGAGATATAGTGTTAAGATATGTACTAACGAATGGATCTCTTTAAGAAGAACATTTTATATTATGAGGAGTTTGGTGCCCAATTAGCTGCCTAGCTAGATCAATGAAACCGAACAGACTATGGATTAGCAAAACTTCTGATAGAAAAGCTCTCTCCAATGGTGTATATCTTATTGTTATGGTTACTCAGAAAATGTTAACATCAGTGCCTAGTTAGACACACATTTAGGTCAATCATTCTAATAGACTACAAATTAGCAAAAGTTGTCTTTAAACAGCTCTATCTAATAGGGTAAATACTATGGCTATAAGTGGCCCCATAAACTCTTAATTGTTTGTAAATAAAATATTAGTTTTTGGTGTCCAAGTAGTTAGCTATTCAGGCTTTAAACAGAATGCAAATGGGCGAAAGTCTTTACATGGCAAAGGATTTACTTAAAAAGCTCTATCTAATGGTATATGTTATTGCTATTGGTTACCCAGGTAAACTTAACATCAGTGATTAAGTAGTCACCTACTTAGGTCAATAACTCCGTTTGGAACACGAGTTAACGAAAGCCTGCATGTTAGAGGCAAAAAGGTTCTTTAAAAAAGCATCTAATGATGCCAAGAAAATCTTAATTAGTGGCAAATAAAGTCTTAACTTCGGTGACCAAATGGTCAGCTATTTAGTTCAATTACTCTGAATGGTCAGCGAATTAGTGTAAGTTAAGTCAGTAGCAAAATTAGTCATTGAAAACCCGTCTCCAATGGTATATATGTTATTGCTATTGGTCTCCCAGAAAATCTTACCTTTGGTGCTCAATTACTCACCTATTTAGATGAATAACACCTAACAGACAAGAAATTGGTGAAAGTCATGTTACTGGCAAAGGTTGTTCATACAAAAGCTCTATGTAATAGATTATATTTGACTAGCTGACCCACGCAACGTTGTCTGCGTCACTTAAGAGAGAAAGAGCTCACAAAGGGAATACAATTTCTCCTGTTTTTGCAACATTTCTTATTGCTGCTCCGCTCCTGTTGGTTATAGCGTGATGTTATATAACCTAAAGCCTTCCTTGATAAATGGACTATCCAATGCAAAAATAATTTTTCAATTTGAGTCGGTAGTTCCTGAGATTAGTGCGTTCAACCAAACAAACAAACAAACTCTTCTGCTTTATAATATTAGTATAGATTACTTTGGTAACCAAGAAAACCTTAATTGGTTGCCACGACAATCACAACTTAGCTCAATTACTCCAAACAAATTTTGAATTGCCAAAATTCTGGGGTTAGTAGCAAAGGGTATATTATAAGGTTATAGGACCTTGGGGCAGATGCCTATACTTCGAAGCCCATTCTCCTTAAATATTATTTCCCTAATTGAACCGTAACATGCATAGATTAGTTCAAAAGGTGAGATGGTCAGACTAAAATTAACATTATTTTTTGCATAAAAAGGTCACTAAACACTTAATTCAGTCATAACTTTTTACTGACAGCATTTTTACATTATAATTAGGTAGTTACAACTTTGATGCTCTATTTCCTTTGTCAACGGGGTACTCAAAAACGTGTTTCATACCCAATACAGTAACTGATGTGGTTCCATCTCCAACTTCCTCGTCTTGTACTTTTGACATGTCTACCAAAATTTTTGCTGCTGGGTTATCAACACCGATGGATTTCAAAATAGTAGCGCCGTCATTTGTAACCTCAACCTACAAAATATAATTAATTTATAGTTTTTTTATTCAAATTCAGTGAAGAAACAATTGTTCAATAACCAAGAAATATGTACCTGGCCAGCATTTCTGCCACAGGAGACCAGAATTTTGTCCATTCCCTTCGGTCCCAAAGTACTTTTCACCAAATCTCCTATGGCAATGGCACCAATGAAGCTGGACATACGCGCCACTTCGGCTTTTTCTTCTTCGGCTTCATTTTTCAAAATTCTGATGGGATTCAGTGACACCTGCACAATAATTTCATGTGATCAAGACAAGACGCACGTGCAAAAAGAACAACGGGTCGAACACTTCTAGATTATTCACTATTCTTTAGAGTTTTTGGTAACTTAAATACTTTAAACTGTTGATACAGTCGAAAATAGCACATTACTGCTTACCATTTTGGCTTCTCTTTGTGCAGTTTCTATCAAATACTAAATTAAAATACCGGCGACAAAATTTCTACTCCAAGAAACTAGAACTGACAGTTTCAGAAAAAAAACTTTACCACTAATGTTGTCAGTGTCACACAAAATTAACAGGACATTCAAGTTATTTGAACTGGCAAGTTTCTATTTTATTTTGTTTATAGCTGGCCCACGCAACTTCGTCTGCGTCACAAAAGAGAGAAAAAGCTCACAAAGGGAATAAAATTTCCCCCGATTTTGTAACATTTTTCATTGCTGTGCCGCTCCTTTTGGTCACAGCGTGATGTTATTAGCCTATAGCCTTCCTCAACAAATGGACTATCCAATGCAAAAAAAAAAACTATTCGAGCCGGTAGTTCCTGAGATTAGCGCGTTTAACCAAACAAACAAACTCTTCTGCTTTTTAATATTATATAGTATAGATGAGTTATTAGAGTATAACATTACAGTGGATTTTTTCACTTTGGCAACATTTTAGCTACTGCCACCCAAACCCTAACCATCATGCCAGTCACTCTAGGAAAATAGAATTCCATAGAGAAGTAGAAAATTTGCTTAACAGAATGGAACGCACCAATCACAAGAAAGTCAAAAATGTTTTACGTTATCTGATTGGCGAGACCTTACAAACTTATTTGTAAACGTAATCAAAATATGACGTCATGAATGTGTCACGCTGATTGTTCTTCTTTCTGTCATTCGAGAATTTATTTCTCCGTGCCTTCGCCATATTTACGTTATTGAACTGAATTACAGTCATTACAGACTCAGTTTTATAGAATAATATAATCTAGTTATTGAATTGTGAAAGTTTACCGTGTAATTTGTACAAAGTTCAAAACAATCTCACAAAATGGAAGACCAAGGAGGAAGCTCAGGGCCTAGAGTAAGCGATAAACGTTTGGCTCAGACTCAAGCCAAAGTCGATGAAGTGGTTGGCATTATGCGCGTTAATGTCGAGAAAGTTTTGGAGAGGGACCAAAAGTTGTCCGAACTAGACAATCGTGCAGATGCTTTACAGCATGGAGCAGCGCAGTTCGAACAGCAGGCTGGCAAACTGAAACGAAAGTATTGGTGGCAGAACCTAAAGATGATGTTGATTATGGGTGCTATTGGGGCAGTCCTACTTATCATAATCATTGTGTGGGCAACATCCGGCGGCGGCGGGAACTCAAGCGCCCCGCCACCACCCGCGGCTCCTCCAGTCACTGAAGCTTCACCTACAGGACGATAGTCATCAAGCCAACTTGTAAACCTTTGATATGGATACTTATTTATGCTGCTCTGTACTAATAAACCACGCGTTGTATGGCAAAATGTGACTGAACAGTATGTAAGAAATCTATACTTTGTATTTGAAATGATTAACCAACGCACACATCATATTTCTATTATAAGATATACACAATGGTAAATGTTTTGATATTTTTCTATAAATTGTATTAAAATAGTACCTAAATGTTGATATACTGTTTTAAGTGATTTGAATTCACTCCTAAAAGACTTGTTTACAAAATGTTATACTTCTAAAGGAAAATTAAATAGAAAACATTAATTAATATACATCAGTTTATATATTGTGTAATTTTTAAAGTGGCCAACTATTGTACAGAATCACTTTGTGATTGGTAGTATTAAATATAAAAGATTATTATAATATTGCAAAGCCTACTTTAACAGCTGATTTGGGTTGAAAGTTAACTGAAAGAACTGATATTTAACTGCACAAATTAAATGTGTAATGAAAGTTAAATGTGATTATACTTGTTGCTTAAAGAGGGGAGCCCCTATATTCGCTGTTGCAAAATAAATGTATATTAACTTAGTTAAAATATGTTATTCAAAGCCAGTTCTTGTAGCACTTTGTATAAACAATTGAAAGAACTTTTTTCACATTATACTGCTTTTCGGTTTAATCGTTTATTTCATTACGAATTTCAGATTGATTGTGGAGTATGCATAATGTGAAAAAAGTGCTAAGGCACAAAACCATTTAGTTTTTAATTTATTTTAATATGTAATTAGCACATTCTGTCGGTTGGTATTGATTATATTATGTTGTTTAGTTATGTCTTATCACTGTTTATAATGCATTTTCAAAGATTACTAATTTTAATGGCAGTTGGGACCAACTTTGCGCTTATACTGCACGGCATCCAAGGTTCCAGTTACTAATTGGGCCTTGACAGTAAACCAGTTTGATGTTGTATGCAAAGTGTATGTAATATCATAATCTTAGTTGTTTTGTATTCTGTAAGAAATAATAAAGATATGTATTTCTTCAATATTGTATGATTTGCCAGTTGTTAGACAAGCACAGTACTTATTGTGTCTTATCAAAGGCATACTACCTACTTAAAACTTATCAGTTTTGTAGATAAAGAGCCTGTGATTCACACAGTAATGTCATGACATGAGTTTTGGCATTGCAAAATATTATAATTCAATAAACAAAGACTGCCACAAATGATCTAAAAGTATAGAACAAACAGGAAAACCCCTTTCAGACTTAAAAAATGTCCCAAAAGTAAGCCATAAATGCTAGGGTGTACCTGATAGGTTTAACTGAGGATTAACTGGAGAGCGTAGGTATGTTACAAAACTGCAGGTTTGTCCTCCATGCAGCTCAAGCTTACAGGATAAGTGTACTTGTCACGTTAAAACAAAAAAAAAATGATAATGAATACAAAATTTCTACCTGAATGGAGCAGCGGTAGTGAGGCTGCCTTACGTTCTTGGTTCCGGGTTCGAAACCCAGTAGGGGCAATGTTTGTGTGATGAGCATGGACATTAGTTTCTGAGTCATGGATGTCTAGATATACATAAAAAAAGTATCTGTAGTATATTAACCATCTGGTGTCCACGACACAAGCGTCGTTGCTTAGTGTGGCACTAAATGGCGTTGTGTGTAATTTACTGCGATATTTATTTATTTAAAGTGGTCTAGGTAGTACGTGGGTACGAATTTAAATTTCATGTTAGGATAATAATATTGTAAACATTACACTATTTCTAGTTTGTGTATCCAGAAGGGGGTCAACCATACATGCATGAATTAAAGGGAAGAGAGAGGCATACAGTACCTACTTGCTTACAAAAAGTAGTGAGGGGGCGTCCTTTAATCACGTGAGTTTTTGGAAAACGTGAATATCATATTGTGTATTTTTTGGTGCACAAAAAATGTAACTCAAAGTATGACACGTGAAAAATTTTAATAGGTACTTACCAATAATTCATTGAATTAACGCTAGTAATAAGCTTTGTTTCTAAAATATCCGAAAAGATTCTAAAACTAGGAATCTCGTTGTGCAGGTAGGTAGGTTCCCATCTCATACTTAACGTGGACGAAGCAAAAAGAAAAGGTTTGTAACATAGAAATATTTCTTTATTATATCTATGGTTTGTAACCTAAGGATCGAAGCATGTGGTGTTCTGTAGGTAGGTACATTCTGCTTACCGCCGTAGCAAAAAGGCGCGAGTTTATGTCTGTTTTTAATTTTAGTTGAGCTAATTTTAGCATAATTTGGCCTACGATAAGATAACACGAATAAAACAGCAGTCGGAGCAATGTAGGCGGCATTAAACTTATTTATACTAAGCTTGACACCTACATTATGGTAACGCGATGTCCTTATATGGAATTCTGTCCGGCCTCTGAACAGCATGCTTGCAAATTGGATTACTTACTCATACCTATATTTTTTTATTAAGTTAATCATTAAATAAACATACATAACTTACCTTAAAAGGAAGGTATTGACTGAGCATGCGGAGACATTTTTTTATATCAATAATGGTAAGCCTATACTATAGGTAGGTACCGAATCCAGGGCTAAGAAGTCTAATTACTTAGCATAGATACTTTGATTTCAGATTTGGAACCAAATTATAATGTTCGCTCCTGCCTCCTGGTCCTGCATAAGTCAATTAAATTCCTCTCTGCTTTGCCTACCTTCGGAAAACAAAAGCGTGATGGGATAATGGGATAGGTAATAAGATACAAAAATAGTGTTACCTACCTACGTATGAACGTAAGTAAATAACTAAGATTAGTTGAAGACGGGTCCGCAAACCACCAGAAAAACGAGTTTTTACTTTACATTAATCTAACACGTGAAACCAACATTAAATTGTGAATTATTTAAAATCAGAAACGTGACCATGCCGTGCATGTAGATTATTTTTATAAGTACCTACGTTCGTAAGTTCTATGTTTTTCTTGACCTAGACTTGTATATTCAACATTATATTTCAATCTGCACGATTGGCGAATCAAATAGTTTTTTTTTTATAATAATAAAATTTATTTCAGACCATCGAGTCCATATTTAAAACATTACTATTTTTATCGTTCGTACATAAAACACACACATGAAAGAACACAAAAACATACATAAAATGAAAAGATACACACATACATTATAATGAGAATGTCATTTTAAATATCGCATCAGGGAGGCTATTTCCGCAAACATCCCTGATGCACTGCAGAAGCGCGGTAGTCCCAACAAAACTCTGAAGGCGTTATTATATTGGACTCGCAGAGCATTGTACGAGCTTTTTGTATAGCCGACCCATAGGACGCAAGTGTACATAGTTTGGCAATACGGTCTAAAGAGTGTAATTTTAACCTCTTCTGTACAACGTGCAAACCTATGGGCCAGCATGTTACATCGAACTGCCAATGCTCTGCGCTCCCTCTCCAAGTCTTCATCATCAGACAGACTACGGTGACCCAATGTCCAAGGTACTTGAACTTTGTCACCCTAGAGAGCTGAGCAGTCGTAACATTTGTTACCCGCTTTGAACACCAGAAGTTCGCTCTTTGTCGCGTTTTACCTGAGACCATGAGCCACCGCATAGTCCCCACAGATGCCGAGAAGCCTCCTAAGTGCACTGATCGATGGGCTCAGCAATACCATATCATCCGCGTAGCTGATGTTATTTACGCAGTGCCCGTCCATTGAGCACCCGATATTGGTATTGCTGAGCTCACAGAGACATAGGATAGCTATTTCGGTGGATAAAAGCGACTTAAACCCAAATTGAGCGTCATGGAGTATTAAGTGCTTATCCAACTGCCGATCAATCAGACTGTCCAATACCTTTGCAATGATAGTTGCCAGGGACATAAGCCTGTAGTTGCTCTTGTCACTCCCATCTCCAGTTTTGTTCTTGACTATGGGCACAACAATAGTTTTGAGTGAGTCAGCTGGAAGATAGGAGTGACTCAGGCACAAACTAAAACATTTCTAGCACTCGCGGCAAGTGCTTACCTGCTTAGCATAGGGCGTTATGCGCAGTAGCTAATATGTGTAAGGGATTCTGAACTTCTGAACCTACCTACCATACGGGACGCAGGTTCGCTTCCCATGCGAAACAAACCGTTTGTAAGATGCTTATTTTGCAAATTAGGTTACGATTTAACAAGGTGAAAGCGTCAGGGTGGCCCGCGAAATTCAAATTTTGGAATCGATAAACGAATTTTGCACGGCACTGCACTGCCCTGCAAATTGCAAAAAAACGTAAGAAAATTTTAATTTCGCGGTCTACGTTGGAGCATCACCCTTAATAGTCAAGCGAAGACGTTAATCTACTTACTCTTTACCATGTTATATTAAGGGAGATCATTGTTTATTTAATAAGACGTAGCCGGCACGTAAACGTGGCCTATTGACTCCGTCGATTTCGGATCAGTGGCATCATGTTTAATCTTATTTCTCATTTCTGTTTCGACTCTCCATAGCTCTGGATGCAGTGATGTTAATTTCTAAAAATAACCACTACGTCAAGGCAACACCCAAGTCAAATGATTTATGCGAGCGTGTAAATATGTACCTACGCAATCAATTTATCCTCGTGCACCTAATTACATTACACAATAACTGGGCCGTGATATGCACAATACCTGATTGTGCACTTATGTAGGTGCCTAGAACAACAATGGAAAAAGTTCAAAAAGTTCCAGTTAGTTAGGTGTACCTACCAACTAACCTAAACATTGCAATTTGTTTTTTTTTATTGCGTAGATATATTCTACCTGTATAGGTAACTATATGTACGTGACACAACAACCCCTCTGAATTCTTAGAAGGGTGAGGTGTTGATAGGTAGCTATACACTAGGGTCACTAGGCTATTAGGTACCTCTTGCAGTTGTGACCAGTCCGAGCGAGCCTAGTGTATTGCCATCAACTGCTTGAGATTTTCCTATCCTACTATCCTACTTAATATTGTAAATGCGAAAGTTTGTATGGATGGATGTATGGATGTTTGTTACTCTTTCACGCAAAAACTACTGAACGGAATTGGATCAAAAGCACACAGATAGTTGTAACCTGGGTTAACATATGGGATACTTTTTATCACGGTGTAATATGATCCCACGGGTCAATTTCAAACTTCACGCGAGCGAAGCCGCTGGTCCAGTAGAAGCTAGTTGGGAATAAATGCAAATTTTTACAAAAACACTGCTCGACCTAAAAGTCGTACTCATGGCAAGACCGTATTCGCAGCAGTAGTGCTTGCGGGTCGGACCGGCTAGAAATTCAGACAGGTTGGACCATTTGCAACAAAAGAACCAGCTATATGTTAGATGCATCACAAGCAGGGGTCGATTTCCTTGTACCTAGGGCGAGTAGCCCTGGGACTAGGGCGGCAAATGTGACCTTTTTTTTTAGTAGATGCCCACCGCCTCAAAAACTCACAAATAGAAATGGTAAGAAATAGGTACTGATTGAGATAATTAAATCATTTACTTAATGACTATCGTTTTTTTCCATTTTTAATCTAGGTAATTTCTATAGTTTATTTAAGTTTTCATGCTTTACAACACAGGGGGCAGCAATTTTCCGTAGGCCTAGGGCATCCAACGTATGATGAAATCCGCCCCTGAACACAAGTAGGTAGGTGTAATAATTATACCATAACTATAATACAGCTTCGATGGAACAACGAAACGTAGGTACCTACTACGCCTACAGGTAAATTACAAACTGAAACACATATCCTCGATAATTTTGCTGTAGGAAGTAGGCCGCAAACTAACTTATTGTTTTCAGGTTGGCGTACATTTATTGGAATTACCGTACAAAACGGGAAATGCCTCCATTCTCACACTGTAATAACATTACGCTCGTTCAAGTTTCCTGGGTGACTTAACCAATCGTTAGGTGGGATGAAATTGAAATGATCCATTGAATAACTGACCACTTCCTAGAATGATTAATAATATTCTGTTGCCTTTGCTTGTACTTTCCTAACACAGAAGACACAATAATGCAATAATATGTGGGTAGATAGGTACTAAAAGCTTCAGCCAGCAGCTTCGGCCGTGTCAAGTTTGATAATTGTCCCATGGCATCTTACTACCGGGATTAAAAGTATCGTGTGCTAATCCAACTATCTGTGTGCAAAATTTCATCCAAATCCGTTACGCAGTTTTTGCGTGAAAGAGTAACATCACTCACAGACTTTCGCATTATTTTATAACTAAGTAGCTGACCCGCGCAACTTCGTCTGCGTCACATAAGAGAAAGAGAGGATTACAGAGAGTGGGTCGTAAGCACCTATAATACAATTTTCAAAGAGCACATCACACACATCCTTCCGCATAATGAAAATGCGCGCCCGGTACATGATCATTATTTGCTGCAGAGTTATTTAAAACGGTGTATCTCCTAAGATATGCATTGAAGTCAATTTACGTACCCAAGGGCAATTTTGTTCAAAATCAAATACTTGCGATTAACAACGTATTTATTTGAATAAGAATAAATTTTGGCATCAAAAAAATGTTTTGTGTAAAATAGCAATTTTCTGGCTATTTCCCCTACACTGCCCCGCTGAAAGTTAGTTTTTTGCGATTTCTGACTTTTTGAGTACTCTAACCTGGGTTGGTTTGGAAGAACTTCTTGATTAGTGTCGGAAAGATGATCGATTGGCATCAAAAAAATTGTTTTATGTAAAATGGCAATTTTCTTTCTAACTGTACTTTATTTTTTAATTAAATCTGTGAATGGGGATAAACATTTTGTGAAAAAATTACAGATTGTTACCTAAGACCATTTTTGTGTAGCTGCAGCTCCCCTTACTGCCCCGTTTACCGTTTCCACCCTGTATTACCAACTACTTATACCGAGGAAAGCCGATTTTCTTGAGTTCCGGTATTTTGGGCGTATTCATTTCAATAATCAAATTTCAAGAAAATTGAGCAATTACATTTACCTGTATTAGATTTAAAGTATTTACAGCAACTTTTGAAGGTTTCCACTTCAATGGATTTTATTTAATAGGTGTATGAAGTTAATTAATTTTAAACACAAACCCTATTTTTTACGTCTCTGGATGGTTTTTTTTTAAATGCTGAAACAGGTATTTATTTTATTTTTAATAATAAGTATTTACTCTGAGTTTCATGAATCTAGAACAATCTAAAATTTTTTTTCATACAAACTTTACCCCCCCTTTTCACCCCCTTTTTCCCAAATTTTCTATAATTTCTATAGCCTAAGTGTTATTCTGAGTTTATTTAAATAGATTTGTGAAGTTTTCATCAAAATCCGTCTAGCAGTTTTTACGTGATGCGCGGTCAAACAAACAAACAAACAAACACGAATTTTAAAAATGGTTTTAATATGTTCAGTTACTTATTTTAAGTCATCCTGATCGGTTTTTTTTTAAATTTTCAATGTACAGATTTTTTGGTCTCAACGATTTTATAATATGTATAGATAGATAGCAGACACAATATCCGAGAGTTCCTGCGAAGTCGAATTGGGAGCCAATTGAGCATTTTGCGAAAATGAGAAACATGATCGTACTTTTTAAGGTTAAAAATGAAACGAATACAGATGTTTTGAAAGCGCTAAAGTTTATTTAAAAGCTCCTCGGTGGCATCCAAATAACAGGCATCAACGCGGCTTCCGCATCTTCCCTCAAGAAATGATGGTAAAGCTGCAAGTCGTATGCATAGAGATGGAAGAAAGAAGAAATGACTCTGGTGACAGAGTTAATGAAAACAGAGAAGAGAAGAGGAGAGACAACGCCACCCTGAGGCACACCCGCGCTTAGAGGGCACCAATCACAGAAAGATTCATCCAGATGAACACACTGGGAGCGGCCTTTGAGATAGGAGTCAAACGAGGAACCAGGAGTGGAGGTTGTCATTACCAACAGCAGAGCTGAGGAGATAGCAGCAATAGACTTTTGGACCTCAATTTCACTCACAGGCATTAATTCAAAGGAAAGTTTATTTAAAGTAACCGACTTGACGTGCGGATCCAACGTAACAGGGAGGGAGTGAAAAATGTTTGTTAAGAGCACACACGTCAATGTTACCTGAAACAACTAGGGACTTGCCAATGCCAACAGATTTTAAAAACCTCCAGACATCAGAAGAGTTGCGGTTATCCAGAGATTTTTGAAAGAAAAAAAGAAGAAAATATTTGTGAAAATTAACATTTATTGTGTTCTAAATTCAAAAATATATAAAAAAAAAAAACTATTTTTATATATGCTGTATAACGGTTTCATACCTTTGCTTGTCCTTCAACGAGGCGAAAGCAAAGCGCGGAAAAAAATAAATAAATCATAGTCTCGTAATAATTCATGACACAGATATTTCCATTCTTTTATTTTATTTCTTCAAAAGTGTATTGAAAAACGTCGTTTGATAGACGTGGACACAAATGTCCACGTGTATCAAACCGAGAACTGCAATAAGAAATTATTGCAGTTCTCGGCTCAGAAACACTACTCGCCTACGGCTCGTGTGTTAATATCGCCTCGAACGGCAATAACAAACTTTCTCCACTTGTATTAAAATGTACTGTTGTCCCACACGCATACCTCTTCAGTATTCCCGCGATCAACAGCGTCGAAATATCGAGTGCTCGTAGAAACAAAAGAAAATCACGGATATTATCCCGCAAGTACTAGTGTAGGCATATATCTGTTTACTATGTAGTAACATAGCATTCAATGACAGCTCGCAGACACATAGGTATGGTTAATGTAACAGCATGGGGAACAATTTCATTTCATGTGATGCGGTGATGACCCACTTATGTGAGCAATGAACATCCATGATGTCATTCAATTACGTACAGGCAGACGAAACTTATTACCTACATGCAAGCTGAGTTATACGAGTGCATGCATACCGCACTGTAAAAAGTGTAACTACACAATGTTTCAGGTTTCCAGTATGCTTCTTTAAGTAGGCTGTAGAAGCTGTGATTATGTCTTGAGAACACTTTTGAACAGATAGGTCTTAGGTACCGGTTACTACTATAAAAACTTTTTTACAAAAAATAAAACCGACTTCAGAGAAAACAAAAAAGTGAAAAATAACTTCAGAATAAACGCTTCAGAAGTCGGTGACTTTTGTTTGATTGATTTAGTTTTTTTGTCACCGACTTCTGAAGCGTTTATTCTGAAGTTATTTTTCACTTTTTTGTTTTCTCTGAAGTCGGTTTTATTTTTTGTAAAAAAGTTTTTATTTTTGATAGTTATGAACTGATGTAAACAATAGACAGATATGAGATTTCGGCAATCCCAGTACATTTGCTATAATTTATTGAGGAGTTCCGTTGCATATCTCCGAAGTTCTTCATCAGATCTTCATCAAATTGAAACGGGATCACTTCGAGAAAGTACACTTCCTAAAACTACCCAAATCCCTTCTAGTGTGCCTATAAAATGTGAAGAGTTCTCTCTATTTCTCCAGAATCCCATCATCAGATACTGATTTGATGATTATGAGACCACACAGAAAGCACCAGCTTTCAAATAAAAAAAGAACCATCAAAATCGGTTCACCCAGTCGAAAGTTCTGAGGTAACAAAATTTTTCGAAATCTGGGTGTATTTTGCACATGTGCGTACCCCCTCAGAGCATACAGGCGTAATGTTACGTCATGATGTAGTATGAACAATGAACCTACAAGCGATTGCAGCAATTACTGCAGATTTGCCGTCTATTTTTGAAGAATTCCATTGTGTATCTCAGAAGATCAGCATCAGATCTTCAGCAAATTAAAATGGGACCAAACGACAAGTACCAGCTTTCAGATCAAAAAAGAATCATCAAAATCGGTTCGCCCAGTCGAAAGTTCTGAGGTAACAAACACAAAAAAAAAAAAAATACAGACGAATTGATAACCTCCTCTTTTTGGAAGTCGGTTGAAAAGAGATGCTGCCTAGGTCTAAGCTTGTATTTCCAAACCGTGCAGGTTTTTTTGTAGGTAAGTGTGAACCTTTACTTTGATATTTTGTATATTTTAATTTGATGTTATAACTCTTTTAGTTCTAGTTTTAGTTACTGGCATTCGTTTTACAACCGTTGTAATGAAATAAATAATAAATTGCGATGATGGCTGATAAAGACAAATAAGTGTTATGTAGCAAGGCCTGTATCACGTTATCGCGTAGCTTGCTGCACTTATCCTTCCTCTACCATTACGTTGTGAGTGTACGTACTCATAATGCGCATAGCGTTACAAAGCATATTGTTTGGTTTGCAGTACGTAGCACATAATGAGTAGATCACGTTTGTAGCGCGTACCGCGTAGACCATGTTGCGTAGCATCTAACACGTAGATAGCAGCAGTACGTCCTGTAGCACGAAACCTGTGATGTGTAGTGTGTAGACCGCGGCCCGTAGCGCGTACGCGTAGTCCGTGGTGCGTAGCGTGTAGCGCGTAGCTCATGGTGCGTAGCGAGTGCAGGGTAGACCGCAACTCGTAGCGTGTAGCGCGTAGTCAGATGCTGTCAAGTGTCAGCGTGCAGTGTACCAAATATTTTGGGCCCCACGTGGCATGTACAATATAAGTGCCTTTTCACAGGAATGGAACTAATGCTTGGTAATTTGACTATCATTATAAAACAAACTGGGAAAACTAGCATTCGTCACAGTAGATACCCTATTAATGGATTTGAACCACTTTTACTAACTACACTAAAGGACTCTGGTCGTAATAGCTGGCTAGTGTAGGAAAATACGTGATTGTTAAAAACATTTATGTATGTAAGTACCTGCAGTATTTCAATACTTACCTGCATTCCTTCTCTACATTCTGCGTTTTCCCAAAAAAAGATTTCATATAAGATACATACCTACATACATATTTCATTCATTGTGGAAAATGCAGTACCTACCTACTTTGTTGGTTTTATTAACCGGTTATTCAGCAATGCTCCCTGATAATTATAATTAATTGCGTTAATTGGCGAGCAGCAAAAAACACTAGCATTAAATAGGTACTTGTATGTGTGATCTTGGTACCACGCTGGCCACGAAACAACAATTTTCTTGGGTTGTAAAGTCAATATAAAGTAAAAGTGATAAATACCTATGTTCTTTTTATTATTATGAGTTAACACGGAAAAGTATGAACTTGTAAAAATACCTTTAAGTCAGTTTACAAAGGAAAAAAGGTATTTAATATAGGCAGGTAAGTACTATAACTCATGTAGCTTCGACTTCTTGAGAAGGTAGGGCTATTCAAGTACCTACCTAGTCGAAGCAAGATGAAGTGATGAGGTAAGTTCTATTGTTCGAATGGTAACATTTAACGTGGTGTTAATTAAGTTCAATTTATACGGAGATCGCTGACCCACACCATACATAAAAAAAGTCAACCATCATCAAACCTATGTTGCTTAATAAGCTTAACACGTTAACGCCATCATATGACGTACCTACGTAAGTCGATCTACAACGTCGGTCGGTCGGTCGAGAACAATAATAAAAAAACCCGTACTTAGGTGTGATGTTGGTGCTGCAATCATTAACAAAACCAACGAACGTCATGAGAAATCAAAGTAAGGCTTCAGTAATGAAGCCGTGACGTCATCTCTTTTCAAACTGCCTGAAGCAATCAGGGAAGCTTACGTCATGCATGGCGCTGTTGTTTCCAATCGCAGGTACCTACCTTACCTGCTTGATGTAGAACAACACTGAGGGCGTAACTTTGTGAGCTCTACTTTTTTAATATAAGGACTGGCCTGGCACTGTATCTTCAGGTCTCGTGAATGTCATAATTGTGTGGGTATACTTTTATGAATGTCGTTTCGCTACAGTCATTGAACTGCTCCACTACAGAAAAAAATTAAACGCTTCCACTGAGGCAATCGGTTATTTGGATTCTGCATAAATATCCTTAGTAGCTAAGTTTTAGATTGTATTGTATATTTTGGTTTTATCCAGTCAAAGTTAGTCATATAACTCCAGTAGTACGTCAGTCATATTACTTACTATCCTGTAGTGATGTAGTCCAATATGGTGACTGACTGTAGGTGGATTTCTCTGTTAATGAACTTATAATACCCAGAATAAAGAGGCAAGTAACCTATCAATTAAGAATCAGAGAACCGTTTGTTACATTGTTGCCTATTCACCTGTTCGCCATGACAGTCAATGTGAAATCACACGAACAAAATATCGGGTGTCAGCATCGAAACTTTATAGGCTTGTGAGGAAAAATGCGGAAGTCGGCGATCTGAGCAGAGGGTTCCGCTTTCCGCTCTGCTTGTCACCAGTCGGGCAGCCGCGCAGGCGCAGCGTTAGTGTCACAAAATTGACCTAGCCTTGATCTTACCTAGACTATTCGTCACACTTTGTTATATAATACTGAAACAACCTTGGTGGTGTTAGAGGAATACGGGGAATGGATTAACTAGTGTTTTGCCAATTACAATACTGCCCTCATTATATTTATCTAAAAAGATCGTTTTTAAATGATGGGCAGACGACATTGTTGCCATAGAGAGAGAAAAAAGGATGATGCTAGCACAGGAACATGGATATTGGCGCAAGCATGACCTGTACCGAACAGTTGGTGAAGGATGATGATAATGATGAGATCTTTTTTAAGTACCTACTTAAAGTTTAAACCGTGAAAGCCTAAAACAGTGTTTTACTTATGAAGAATTCTGATTTCTGACGCTATCAGAAAATGGCATTTTATTTTCGAGACGGAAATAGCATTTGGCAAGTTTGCAAATGTTATAAAGTGTTTATAAAGCGCGATATTAGCTTCAATCTTGTTTTGTAATGTTTACATGTTGCTAATGCTTGGAAAGCTGAAATACGTCTTGGACGAGATTTATGGTGATATAAATCAGCATTTTTCTTTTAAATCATATTATAGCCCACCTGCCAGCCAATCATACTGGATGGTTAATCGCGTGGGTGTAATTTTTTGGTGCACATGCACTTTTGCACTTTGCACTCATGAAACACATCCTACTTCCTACTAATATTATAAATGCGAAAGATTCTGAGTTGGATGTATGTTTGTTGCTCTTTCGAAAACTATTGAACGGATTTGGATGAAATTTAGCACACAAATAGTTTATAACCACACATAGGATACTTTTTATTCCGGGAGCAAGATCCCATGGGACAATTATCAAACTTCACGCGAGCGAAGGCGGCAGAAGCTAGTATACACGTGACTGGTCATCTCTTAGTTGCCATGACTTATTTGAATGAATTATTTTGTTTTACTATGGACACTTTTAACGTGCACATCTTACTACATCGTTGTCACATAATAGACCATGTCAACCTTAATGATGTAACCAAGATTTTGATTTAAAAGAGTGTCCATGGAGTATCTTGCCCGTTCTTCTCCACAGAGATCTACGCTCGGGAATGGGCAACTACAGTACTTTCACATTTTTACTGTCTTGTGGCTGGGCCTGTAGATACATTTAATTTTCATCTGTGTTTCGACAATTCAAAAGTGCCTGTAACTGGCCTACGATTTTGATACATAAACGGACGTCTTCTTCCAATGAGAATAGGTAGAAACTGCAGTCACCTGCTAAGATCCTTACATCGTTCTAGGTACCTACTTTATCCACGTTCAATATATCTGGGTCACAGACGCACGTGAGGTAGGAATTTATTGTAATTATTATAAAAAGTACCTATAGGTTTACTGAGGCAGGCAATCACAATGGTTCTCATTGTTTGTGTAGCTCGATCTTCATTAAATAACTTTTTTGGTTATTCCTGGGAAGAATACCTTTCTTTCTACGTACTTAAGTAAGTACCTAACCATTACATGCTATTACCGAGTAAGCACAAATCCTAAGAATGCAATTTGCTCTTATAGGGTTTCTTTTGAAATTAAAAGCATGTGGATGCAACGTAGCATCGCACCTAAGGTCCTTATAAAGCCAGTTATTAGCACTGTAGCTGTAAGTAGGTAGGTTCTATAGCAGCATTACGTCACGATCGTGCCCCGCGTTCTATTCCTAATCGGTGTGGTCATTCACCCGAGCTTATTAAAATTTAATCAACGTTCTTGCCACCTTTTGAGGAGCTTATCTGGGGAGTTGTCGGTACTTTTTTTTTAAATAGTTCAACAAAAAATATGGATGATACCATTTCTTATTGTATTCCTGCTTCTCTCTTTGGCGGGATGTGAACGACCTCTAGGTTTATCGCTTTCATCAACATTCCGGCCCAGACAGTACCGTGCAGTACTAGAATAGCAGTAGTTGGCACGTTATTAGGATTTGTCAGTTACATGATGGGTACATTCCGAGAGAGAGGTAAGATCAGAAAATTCCTTCGAAGTGTGTCTGGGAAAACTAGATGATTTTCACAGTCTTACCAAAGGGTATCGTATTACCTAGTAATCTATACTAATATTATAAAGCAGAAGAGTTTGTTTGTTTGATTGTTTGTTTGTTTGTTTGGTTGAACGCGCTAATCTCAGGAACTACTGGTTCGAATTGAAAAAATATTTTTGTGTTGGATAGTCCATTTATCGAGGAAGGCTTTAGGCTATATAACATTACGCTACAAACATTAGGAGCGGAGCAGGAATGAAAAATGTTCCAAAAACGGGGACGTTTTTTTTCCTTTCGTTTTTCTCTCTTATGTGACGCAGACGAAGTTACGTGGGTCAGCTAGTACCTACTAACTGGGTTGTGGAGGGTCAGATAGGCAGTCGCAAATTATTTCCAACTAAACTACCTTAAGGATTTCTATTCTATCTAACAATAAAAGATAAATTGTAAGAGTCAACGGAGCGGAAGGAGGCATTGTGAACTGAAGCCGATCAACCTGTTATGTTATTCACCTATGACTATGCACATAGTGACGTCGAAATTAGAATCGAGAACCAACCCATCACAGGCACCCCGCGGCTCATAAAAAAACATCTTAATCTGGCTAGGTGCGAGTGGCACACGCGCATGAAGGGTTCCGTAATTTATTCTATTTGTTTTATAGCGGCAACAGAAATAGTAGGTACTTTATCTGCGAGAATTTCAACTGTCTTGCTATAACGGTTCGTGAGATACAGCCTGGTGACAGACAGACAGACAGACGGACGGTGGAGTCTTAGTACAAACGGGACCTCGTTTTTACCTTTGGTTACGGAACCCAAACAAACGATGTTTGCTTAACTAAAAGCAGCTCTACGCTTAATTAGGCAGTAATGCTCATAAATATCAATTCATCTTTAAGTCAGAATGAAAACTATTTTAAGAAAATGACGTGAAACATACACTAATTCACAGCTTCTTTGTTTACCGTCGTAAATATAAACATGCATCATTGTTTTTGACGACGACGATTCCTGGATGCCAATGTTTCATTGATATAAATAAAGTTATTATTATAATTCATTCATTACTGCCGTCTACGCTGCAAATAGAACCGTCAGTATCTGACTTATGGTTAGTCTATCTGATGTAGGTCTTAAACCAATCTTACTATATTATTTTCGATAGGGAAATTTTGTTTCAATAAATTTATAATCTTCTGAAATTGTACGGACACTGTCGTACAGTCCTCCTCTTAACGCAATAAATAGAGCATGCTATGTTAATGAATGGAGCACGACTTCATTATATCACGTCTAGCCTAGACTTGTATATTGAGCTCCATACCGACTTTGTCTTAAGGCGATTACATGAGCTAAACGCGAGTTTTATAATAACTGAAAGTATATGATTCACTGCTATAAACAAGACCAGAAAAATATAAGATGTTCTTCAGGATATATAAAAGCATGATACTGTTTTGAAAACATAATACAATTAAATTGGCTAAATAAAAAGAAATCACGAACTTATCTCTAAAAATATCTTTCAAACAATAAAAAACATACTAATACGCATTCGATCATTCAGATTTTTTGTCAAATAATTCTACAAGCAATATATTAGCATGATACTGTTTTAGTTTTTTAATCCAATCAATCGTTTTTTTTGTAAATCGATCGAAACCACTCATTTCGCGCTATTTGGCCCGCAGTGGCTGACGTAACAACCACTTTGTAGTGCAAGCTGATTAGAACTTTATTCTAACAGCATTTCAAACGAAGTTTGAACCACCACAAATAGAGTTGCTAATTTAGCTCGTCTAAGCGCCTTAATACTCAAATGTCAAATTCAATTAGAATCACGCGCCATGACGCTGCCAGGCAACATCATCATCATCATTTCCACCAAAAGACGTCCACTGCTAGACATAGGCCTCCTCCAAGTGTCGCGACTCGCTTGTCCAGGCGAGGGCGACATATTATATGAAAATTTTGACAGCAATTTAACCAAGTTTTCTGTATGCCAGAGTCAATCACCACCGTTTACAGCACAGCCCCTCACATTTTGCATAGACTAAAACTCCAGACATTGTATTTTCCGCAATCGGGAGGTTCCCTGTGGCCCTTGACAATGAGTTGTCGTTGGTGTCATACGAACGGTCAATATGGCTACTATGATTATGCTCGATGCTACGAGTCAACAAAACAAGTGCGATGATTTTCTGAATTTGATGCACCATTCATTGTAGTGACCTCAGGGAGAGGACTATCATGGTTGATAGTAGTTGCTTCCAGTTTTTACAATAATGAAGAAAACATGATCCGAAGGTACCTACTTAATACATCGGTCAAACTCGCAATCTTGTATGAACTGCTGCAAAAATTGCAAACATGCGACCTATCGTTCCCTGTAATCGGCTCAAACTGCCTTCCTCTTCCTCCGTGTTTTGTTCTTCTCTCACCCCTGTTCGAATTTAAAATCTTTGTGATGTGACACTCTTACGGTTGGTCTGGATCTGGTTGTTATATACGAGTAAATTCATGAATCGAATTAACTAAGATTTCTCCTCAAACCTTACCGAAGCATGAGTGTGATCTTTGAAATATAAGTTTGGTATTCCATTATTTATTAGTGACATGAACAACGTGTTTTACTATAATTTATGACACCCATCTAGCAAAAGATAACATTCCAGAAGTTTTTTTTTAATATTTCAAAGATTTTGAAACAACATTGTTTCCTAAAATAATGTTGACGAATTTCAACCTTCTGGCGGGAGAGTAGTTTCCTGTGGTAAAAGAGCTGTCAACGGTTATAAATGGAGCATTAAGTGTGGGGTGGAAGCTTTTTCGAGGGATGACTAGTGTTTACATTGGTAAGCAGTCGGGGGCTTACGGCACATGTGGAATCATGTCTATAAATACCGAGTATCTTGTAGACAGTAACTGATGGTGTGGATTATGTTGAATGCCGTTTTTGGTCAAAACTTGCCAAACGCTCCAATAACTTTTAGATAGTAGCTTATTTGGTTAGGGTAGGTCAAACTCAGAAACTCTCTAAAGCTAATTAGGGCAGAAAATTTGCTTGATGTAGGTAATGGGTGGAAAATTAAGTAATCCGGTGGCTATTCTTTTTTATACTACTTAACAATTTTGTGAACCGTCTGGCTTGGCTGGTGTTGAATTCATACCTAAGTGTAATCCATCCAAGCCAACCTTTGACCAATTCTTGGGATTGGATTAGTCCAATTCAATACTAACTGAATTCCTGGTAAATATCTCGCAATGATTGATATAACGTAGGAGTTAAAGCATGAGTAATGTTTCCTATTTGTAATGAATACAACGAATATTACATATTCGCCTACGGGTTTACGTGGACATAATTGGATGTTTTTGTCTTAACACTCTCAAGACATGACAAAGTTCTGACTCATATTAGGCATCAAGGTCCACTGGCTGCTTTCATACGGCTGTCGTCCTAAACGGACTTTTATTTATTTGACCATTGTTTTAAGGTTCCCAATCCTTGTCAATGGGAAATTAAAGATTGAAATCTTTTAACAAGACAATGCCAGCTTACTGTTGCTCGTTGACATGAAACAATAAATAAATTCCGAATAAATCAAACTGGAAGAATCTTTAAGATGTTAGGTAATTTCCGCCGTTACGTCAAATTCACGTCATAAGGCCAAGGTGACCAGCTAGTTTTTCAAGATTTTTTACCGCAGAACTACCGTTTCTGCAGTACCTAGCTTGTTTCTATTGAAGAGGCGGAATGACGAAAAATCCACGATGAATAAGATAATCGTATATAGGCAGTAGTAGTTATGGTGTTGATTGCCTTAAACAGAAGTGACGGATTCACATGAATCATCAATCACATTACGTAGTGGTTCGGACGATGATGTCGGAGGTAGCGCCTATGCATCATGGCGAAGATGCTCGGGTGCGAGCCACGGCATGGCCAGACGTGGAATGAGCGAGAAGCATAGTGTGGGCCGAATGACGCCGAGCGAGTCTCGAGTCTCGACGCGGCGTTCGAACGTGAGGCTATTTAAAACTGTGCGCAGGCCCCCTGGCGCCGAGTCGAGCGACGACTAATGATCAGTGCTGCCTTGTCTGCCGTTGAGTGTGTAGCGACGCTGTGATCCGTGTTTACATAAGAACGTTTCAGTGTTTGTTTAGTTTCACCTATTCTACAAAACATACAACGCTAAAATGGCTGACAGTGGTCTGAAAAGGAATATTCCCATCAAGCTTGGTGACTTTTCTGTCATCGACACTGAATTCTCCAGTATTAGGGAGAGGTTTGACGCCGAAATGAGAAAGATGGAAGAAGAAATGAGCAAATTCAGATCGGAACTCATGAACAGAGAAAGCAACAACTTCTTCAAAAGTACAACTAGGTATTTATTTATTTTTATTTTCTATACCTACATAATTAAATATAGTTTAATTTAACATTACATTATCTTTATTCGGCAGTATTCGTTTTGTTTCTTATAAGACAGTTTATATCGTCAAGTCCTTAATTCTACCTTTTAAAGTTGGACATGTCAATAAACGCATGGAATTTTAAATTAGACATTTGTCAAGAGGGTGAATAAACCGAGTTGTCTCATGGCTATAATATTATTCCGTCCGTAACAGTTACGTTACCGGGCTTGTTTCCTAAAAGGGAATCTTGAATTAATGAGTTTGGTAGTTTCGCAAGACAGTTGCCCACCTCGGCCGGGTCGGCTGCTTCAAGAAAGTTTATTCAAAAGGTATTATTCGGGATCAGTCCGCGGAACGGCATCAACTGCAGACAACTCAGTCGCCTCCATTTAAAGCGTGCAGCGATACGTAAGCCCGACGCGGGATGATGTCATAAATAGAAATAGCGCCGGTTGCGCGCCTCTTAACCAGAGAATTTTGTAGCTAAACTACAGAAACGCGTAAAATTGTAAACACAATGTATGCGCGAAACGAAGGCTTATGTAAGCGAACCCTGCGCTATGAATGAGCCAAGGACTAGTTTTACGACGCTCAATGAAGGAACGTTGCAAAAAAACCTTGCATTGCCGCCGTCTCGTACAACGCTGCAGTTTTGTTGTTAACTGTACAATCATCTTGAATATCAAGGTTGGAGACGACATATGTCACGTGTTTAATTTTCCACAAGACTGCATTATTTAAATTCAAAGGTTACAACATAAAAAAATAACAATTAGGTAAATGCACAATGTTGATATTACACCTTGGGGTATAGGGAAAACGCCTGCATACCGCTGAGAAAACCGGTTTACGATTGTTTTATCAACACGGGCATTGAAGTTATATAGTTTTGTTGGCGCAAACGCGCTGAAATTGTGTTTACGGCATGAATACATGACCCACTTGGAGCGAGTTGGTTCTGTTTCAGCCGTAAGTCTAGTGATGCAATACCAGCCTTCACTCGGTCTCAGTAGCATTCGACATCTCGCGGCGCTGCGTAGGATGCGTGCCCGTCAACCTTAATTCATATTCAAACATGTGGGCAGTCAAATATGTATGGAGGCAATACGATTTGTATACGACATAACGAGCAAAATAAACAACGATAGGACTCGCTAACACCACGTCACTAATATTTTAGGATCTTGCTCAATTTCGCTCAAGTGTGGGCTTACTCGTCCGCCCATGTTCCATTGGTTCCGTGTGGGTTGCGATACAGTAAGAACTGTTTGGACATATTTGGCGGTAGCAGCTGTTAACAAATGCCTACATACTTAGCAGAATGATTAAAGTTAAGGCGACAATTTTTCACTTTGTCTGGTTGTCTGGTGGCTACCGAGACATTGACGTCACTTGCTGTTTGCAATGCCCATATTTTATGCTGCGATAATGTATGCCCAATATTTTATTGTATGCTTTATCGTATGTATTACTTATTACAATATTTAATAATTTAGATATACCTGCTTCCTTATAATATTCATTAATAAAAATATACATATAAATAATAATTATTATAATAAAGTACTTATTACATATTCAATATTATTCATATCGCATTCCGTGTTCAATGTTTATGATGCTGTTTCTCTTGTCCATGTTTTTTATACAGTTGTATAACGGTCTGTTTCGTCTCAATTACTATAATAGTCATTGATGACGTAAACTATTGGTTTAATATTATTACCTACTCTCATAAAATTTATCTCTGGTTGATTTGATACCCCTCGTTTGCATCTGGGTTTATTGACCAGGGTTGCCACTTTCGAGTGAATAACATTCATCTGCATGAAAAATAAATATTTGTAAAGAACCGATTAAGGATTTTTAACAAAGTATAGCGGTATTGTATTGAGGGTCAATGAAAACACCTAATAACAATGGCTCCTCTATCGATTACCTACTCAGAAGTTTTTAACATCCTACAAATTATAGCTGAGTAACTTCGCTACGCAGGTACGGGTTCTCTCAGTACTTAAAAGTGGCAATCCTACGCTCAATTAACTTAACAGCCGTTTAAATTCCCCTCCGCCCCAACGTTTAACTACCAGATAGGTACTAAATAATATTGTAAATACTTGGTAGTGATGGATTTCATATTACATGACTACATTGTTAAAATAATATTGGAATGAAAATGTGTTGATTATATGGGGAAACTTCTTATAACTTTCTCCAAAAGAAAATAAAATGTATAGCCTATTACTTGAATGAAAAAGTTTTTCATGTCCGAGATAAATTGTCCATCATTACATTAGAGTAATATGAAACTGTTTTGAGCTTAAAACTAACAACATACGTTGCTTTTTGCATGTCTTACAATTTCGAATCTGTTTCCTCCGGAGGAGTAACCAAGTCATCGGAGAGGTAAAAATTCTACCATAAATTTATCCACTTATTATTGTGTATGTAATCAATGTAATTATTAGTATGTAACAGTAGTTTATTTTACAATACGGTTATAGAACATAGTACGCATGAATTAATGGTTGTTGATATAATTAATTATGTACTTATGCTTGCAGTAGTCTCGCACTTGTAAAGGGCTCATTACACTACATTAAATTACATAGTACATATGTATTTATCATGTTTAATAAAAAAAAAAAAAAAAATGCATGTATGTATCAAACTTGACATAAGACAAAGTATAACTAACGTTGGAAATTATTGATTTATGTCTACTTTGGTATTCGAAGGTTGTTGAGGAAAAGCAAATATTCTCGGACGGGCGAGAAAATGTAATTCATTTGGGTTTTCGTTTTATCAAATGACAGATTATGTATTTAGGTAGGTACCTATGTATTTACAAGACAACGTGATGAAACGTAACCGCATACATGGTCAAGGTATAAAAGTATTGAATAGAACGGTAGGTACCTCGACTGAATGGATTAATAGTGAAATCACGATTCACGACGCATCTTATCATTAGCAGTTCTGTACTAAACGCTTTGTGGCAAATTGTGCCCGTAATTCTATGGTAATTAAAGGTTCTACATCCCGGTACAATTTACATCGTGTAGGTATGTGGGTTGCATACAAAGCGTAGGCAGGTGGGTAGGTACTGGGAAATGGTGCAAGTGCAAATGAAACTAGCCGTGATTGTTTAATTTGAGCTTTAAACCAACAAGCGAGCCTTTGTTTAGCTGCAGTATTTGGAGCTAGCTAGGACGCAAAGAGCTACGACCGAGACAAAAGTACTTACCCAAGGCTAGACTGAATAGAAAGTTAAATTTGCATTCAGGTGAACCAAAACTAGACTAGAATGAGTTACGAGTGTTACGACCCTCCCCGCGGGGAACTGTAGGATTGTACGAATGTACAGTTTAATAGACACAGAAGAAAATAATGTTTTAGACTTGTTTTCTGTAATAAAACTAAGTCAAAGAAATCTGACTTATTTCACACTTTAGAGATTCCTTAGATACTTGTTAAATCATTCTGTAAACCGTACTTGAACGGTGTAGGAATTTGTTTTGTGTGTCGAATGAAACCTAATCCATTTAGCATTGGAGTTATGCGATTGGCTGCCGGTCGGTATGTGGTAGACCGTACGTCGCACGTACAGGTACCTTGCGGTACGGTGAGCAAAACAAATGGTTAACCTACTTTGGTCGCATGTGCTCTACAATTACGTTAAGTACTTACCTAAGTTGTGATTGAAATAAGTTCTTTAATCGTATTTCCTTTGCAATTTTCCGGATACCACGTGGTCCCAAGTTTATTCAACGTTAGATCGACAAACAATTTTTTTGGCCACAATACCTACTTGTCCATTGTACCTACCTACCGCCCACTTGCACAATTGATCACAAATTACCTACGTCGATACAAGTGCCCCTCTAATATCGATGAGCTCATTTTGTTGACAGTGACCTTGTATCTGCGGTGATGACTTGAGAATGACATCAGCTGTTTTGTTGAAAAACGTAAAATATGTTATATTATGCACTGGCTGAATTGTTCACGGGTCATAGATTATTACTTGCACCCAGTGATTGAGTCAGATTACTGTCAGATAGTTACCTACCTATACTCTACACAGCATGACACCGTAGATACCTACCTATGTACCTACGTATTTATAGATTCGAAATGTAGTTACGAGCCACGAATTACAGGGATTTTTTTAAGTATAGAACAGAAATGTCAAAGAAATGCTATGTTCGTACCTAATTTACCTACTTAACCAACATACGTTTATGAATACTTACTGACATTTTTGTAAACCTCATTTATGGCAAAAAGTAGGTACCACTATCAACACTACAAATACACATTTTGTAATGTATGATTAGAATGTCAGTAAGCATTGATTTGTCGTAAGGTACCTATGAAGAATATATCAACCGCCATTAAGTTCTTTTTTCACATTTCATTAAGCTAGATAGTTAAATATTATTGCATGCAACCCACGTGGTCGATAGTGGATTATAAAAGAATAGCGTGAGAGTATTTCGCATGCCAGTAATCACTTTTGCTAGACTGAATTTAATAGCGAGGTATTTTTATGTTATCAGAATGAAATTCATTTTCAAATTACTTCGCTAGTTTTATCAGTTTTATGTCTGGGTAGTTTAAGAATCGATGTACCTAATACCGTCAACGACCTCAGGGTTATGTAGTATAGTTGTAAAACTGACTGCTGTTTTGTTGTAACTATAGTACATAATCGTAGTTAGTATTCTTTGCATGTAAGTGTTACGATGTTCTATTTAGATATTTTCCATTTCATCATTTATGTATGTAGTTGAGTTGATTTGCATGAACATACGCCACATGGCATTTAAAACCCCATGTAGCAATTAGAATGTTATGCTCATGTTTAAACAATTCACAACTACCCACATTTTGGTTCTTTACTAGTCTCTTAGATGTTCTTTGTTGAGACTGTCGAGGCGACGAGTGTCGACGTTAATCAAATTACATGCTTACAACAGACTAGTAGAGCACCCACTTCGCATACATCTACCTACACGATTGTCAATAAACGTCTCTACTTCGCTAAGGTTATCTCTCAATGTCGCCACTTAAATCATTCATATTATTAATAATTATCTAAGTACTACTAACTTTGCAAATACTTGTCCAACACTACGAAACGAATGTAATGCACGGATTTAGAATTATACGGTATATTTGGGATATGGGAGTCAACATTCAAACCACCAAACTGATAGTTTCATGTAAGGTTTGAAATAGATATTCACCAGCCGGTGTTAAAACCACAGTAAAATATATTTAGAATATAGAACGAAACCCAAAACTTCCGTGTTTGGTGGTTACGTAATGGACTCCCCGATGTGTGTTTGGATGCATTAAGTAATATGATCGTTGTGATGTTCGCAGCAGCACTACACAGTCCCAGCACAGTGACAGCAGACAGTTGGCTGAGCCCAGCCATTGGGACAGCCTCAACTCGCCCCTGATCCAGGATGAAGGCGACGGCAAATCACTGAAGCTCCGTTTCGATGTTAGCCAGTACACCCCTGAAGAAATCGTCGTTAAGACTGTAGACAACAAATTATTGGTGAGTATCCACACTTTTCTTATTTACAGCAAGTCTAAATAAGACAAGAATTTTCAGTAGGCTTACCTACTTCAAATGTACTTACTTATCTATTGTGTGCTTCCCGTTTAAACATGCTCAGTAAATTGTCTTATTCATGCTCTTCCATAGAGATCAAAATTTAAATTTAAGTGTCTTCTTAGGTCTTATTTGTACGTACCAGAAGGTTAAATATAATCGGATTTTGATTCATTTATAATGGCTTCATTGGCAATGCTCGCTCCGCTCCATTATAGGCTAAAGCTTGATTCTATTAGGCGTAGGCGGAGTTCAGTTAGGAATAAACGCAATCTAATAATGCCAATAGATTTACATTCTAAAATGAACGTATTAATGTTCCTACTCGGGCATTGAACCGAATTAATTTCAAATGAAATACAATATTGCAATGATTGAGAAGAACATCCAGATCTGACATTTGAAGACGTACCTACAATGTATTAGGTTGTTAAGAATTATATTGCAAAGTAAATTCACAGCCAACTCTCGTTAAATTTATGGCAACTAAATGGTTACCAGTTCGCGCAATTTGCTCAACTACCTACACAGTACAGTTAGATACCTACTGGTGTAGGTTTACACAAATATTTGGCAATGGGGCGGTTTATATCCACACAATGTTCGGTTGCCGTTTGCGTCATCACTGAATTCCTGACTTATTTTAGGCAGATTGATCACAGCGCCACTGACACGTTTAATGACCGATTTCACCAGAAGCTATAACTGAGAAACAACCAGTCCAGTAAACATAATCACTGTTCCGTGAATGTGAAATGTAGGTTTTATGATACTGACAAAGTCCAGGCGTACAGATTTATGCAGTACGTTGTACAACATTATCATGATGCTATGTGGGCACCTCATTAGCAGGACGCTACTATGCATATAGGGTGTCTCAATATACAAGACATCAACGCTCCTTCACTCGTGTTCTGTCACGGTCTAATGAAGATAAATTATCTGCGAAATAATGAAGCGTTTATTTATGTATTGAGTGTGAAAAAATGCCCGAAACTTCTCAGAGTAGGCACCATGCCAACATGAAAGTATCGCTGTTGTGCACACAAAACACAGGCATTCTTTTTTATCGGGGTCAACGGTGTTGTAGGGCGTAGCCAAAACACGAATTCTCGAGTTACAATGAATAACAGGAGCTGTTTGGTCGTATTTCAGGTCCACGCCAAGCACGAGGAGAAGTCTGACACTAAGTCGGTGTACAGAGAGTACAATAGGGAATTCCTGCTGCCCAAGGGCACCAACCCCGAGGCCATCAAGTCATCGCTGTCGCGGGACGGCGTGCTCACCGTGGAAGCGCCGCTGCCGCAGCTCGCCATTACTGACAGGAACATCCCCATCCAGAAGCACTGAGTGCACTCGCTAGCCGTCCGACATGACAGCAGCTATTCCATAATACTGTTAATAATTTATTTTAATTTACGTTTTATAAATTTAAGAGGAGCAATTGGCAATATTTATTTAGGATCTTTTAGAGAATCTCAAAATTTATTAACACCTTAATGATTTTATTGGTCAATTAGTATTCTCGAAAAATTCCAACCTACGTTATTGAGCACAGTTTGCATGTTGAATGTTGCTTTAGCGACATTAAGCTTTCTCGATGAATGATAGGAGATGTATTCAGGCAATTGTTACTTTTGTTTTTATATTGGGTATTACGATGAAGTTTAATTTGTGTCCTATACGATTAAGTAGCTCTAGGATCACTAAAATATTGGAAAGAAATGGCCTAGAAGAAATATTTCACTGAGCTTACAACGTGTTCACGAATAATGAATTGATACAACTTGTACTTTGATATAATAAACGGCTATTTTGCAAATAGGCTATGACAACGATTGATAAATTGTCTTATACTTATATGTACAGAAGTCCATTTTGCTTAACACTACCTGCAATACGCAGCTATAACAAGCACGTTATACTACAACAATTTAACAGCTTTTAACATAATACACATTTATATTTTAGTACAAACAGTTGTTACGAATGTTTTAGATGTCAATAAAATATAAAAAGCTTCCTTTTTATTTTATTTTTACCTAAAAGACGAATATTACTGGGTTAACCAAATGCTGTTGAATTGTACTGGATATGTTAAACACAACATGAGACATAGTTAGGTACAGAGATAATAAAATCTCAAACCTATACATAACTAAATCGAGATGACGCAGCACAAATCGATACAGAAGTAGGTAGGGGACAAGGTAAATACTTAACATAATAACTTAATTCATCATTCCTATAAATGTACTGTATAAGGAAACAGTCATTGTTATAATAACAAATCGAGTATTTATCTAACGTCTACATATCTTACATTATGAGTCACGCACGTCAATCTAGGGGTAGATAGAATATCAAGTACAAACGAGGGTCACATTTAGCTTATTTTGACTTGAATCCCAATCATATTATTTATTCGCGAAATAAGTCAATTGAGCTACAACTAAGCATAATATCTGTAACGACATCAGTGTTGCATTAATTGTCGAAAAGGTAAGCATAGGTACTTATTTATCCAGCGATAAACGGGACCAGACGAAGAAAATCTTTACCAATACTTGTTACTGCTAAAGGTGGACGGACCACTTATCCGCGCCGAACGCGCCGAAAGAATCGACCGCGCCGAAAGATTGGAATCACTATTTTTTTTAAACAATGAATAAGTAGTACTCTAACGTTGCGCTGTCGTACGCAAATGATAGAATGCAATCGCATCGGTCGAATCGCCCGCATCAGCCGCGCCGAATCTGATGACGTCATCCGAATTTGTCTAGGATTTCTGGGGCTTTGCTTGATTCGGATGATTCGACGAGGATAAGTGTGCGAGGTTTTATAGGATTTCATACAAGTAATTCTAAAATAAAATTCAATTCTATCGGCGCGGTTGATTCTTTCGGCGCGGATAAGTGTGCGTCCACATTTAGTTCTTAGTAACGTATCGTTCTGTTTAGTGTCATACGCCCGCTTGTGAGCTAGCATTCGTGTGTATGTGTGCATAACGAAAATTTTCGGGGTCAAAATTTTAGTTTGAAAATGTTCCCAATGTCCGCTCTCCAAGTGTTTCTATCTGGGAAACTTAATAAGTATAACAGTTAACCCCACATATTTTAGAACAGCCAATGTTTCTTCCGATGGTACTTTGTAAACAAAATTCAAAGCTTGTAACAAACTGTATTATAATAACCAAAGAAATTCACATAAGTACAGAATTACAGATATATTAATTCAGAACACGTGGCCATGTGACAAGACTTACAATACATACAGACACACATTGGGAAGTCATTATGAAACCACATGGCTCAACGCATGTGAAATAAAGGAAACGGACATCGTTATTAGTAACAGTCGGCGTGGATCCTATGTTCATGTTCGGGCAGACCGGACGATGACTAAGGTGAGCCAGCCAGTCATTGCGCAACTATTCGTGTTACAAACGAATGAAAAGGTCATTGTTTAATGTAACGCGCCTGACAACTGTACACACAATTACAAGAATACCAGAATACTTGAAAAACATTTTCTGGGTATTATTCGTTACTGTTTAGGTGACTACAGAAATTACTCTGTTCTTTTGTCCTCGTCAAATGGCGCTTCAGGCACAGATTACTTCAGGCCAGTGTTTGTTAATTTGACCTCTTTATATTGGTATGTGAGGTAGAAAAGTATAATTGACAATTATAACAAATGGCAACCCGAATGACGCAGCGGTAGTGAGGCTGCCTTACGCTCTTAGGGTCCCGGGTTCGAATCCCGGTAGGAGCAACTGTTTGTGTGATGAGCATGGACATTTATTTCCGAGTCATGGTTGTTTATCTATCTATACTTATAATAAATCTGTAGAGAGGTCAATTCTGTACATGAAATATATTTACAAAATAACTATCGGGGGGTGATTAGTGATCGATACTGATGCCAAAAATGCAATCAGTAAAATTTTTGTCTGTCTGTCTGTCTGTCTGTATGTTATTTATAGAAAAAAAAACTACTCGACGGATTTTAACGAAACTTGGTACAATTATTCTACATACTCCTGAGCAGGTAATAGTATACTTTTCATCACGCTACCATTAATAGGAGCAGAGCAGTGAAAGGAAATGTTGGGAAAACGGGAGAAGTTACTTGGTTTTTTTAGCTTCCGTCGCGTGTGCAGCCTTAATGGTTAAAGCTACATAGAAATCATGTATAACGGAAATATTCCACATAAAATTATATAAAAAATATCCCAAGACAGCATATGTCTATCTTTTATAGTTGACTCACAATAACACGTGTAACTCCCGATAGCTTAGCAGTTCGGAGATTTGTTATTATTATATTTGTTTACTCTTACGTTTATATCATCACGCTATGACCCACATAAAACATAGGATACATTAATTTTATTCCGGTAGTAAGATCCCATGGGACAATAATCAAACTTCACGCGGGCGAAGCCGCTGGCAGAAGCTAGTATGTATAATAAGTATATATTTACAAACAAAAAGTATATAATATGTAGTATAACAACTGTCTGGTGACCACGACAGAAGCCTTGCTTAGTGTGGCACAAGATGGCGCTGTGTGTAATGTCCAGCCACATTTATTATTATTTATTTATTGTAACTACTGATTGTAACTATATTGTCTTATTAGAACCACTTTCTGCTGATAGGCCCACAAGGGCATTACAAGCGAATGACAAGTGTACTGTGCACCTCTGGATACCTCTTCGTGGAAAACTACCTTGATGTTTTCATGACTCATTCCTCAAGATGACCTAAATAAACATACCAATCCCCACAATTAGTTTGAGTTAATGGCATTGTCACACTATTATTCTGTCGACTGTAGACTCAACGGCATAATGTAAAAACATGTATGTGACCGTTTTAATTACCGTCGAGTAGCGATATAGGGAGAGATATTATCTGTTATAGCAGGAATGCACTACAGCGTGTATAAATTAAATTGCCCAGAAAATTAAAGCGACCCATTTCTACATTGATGCAGTTTATTGGGGGGCTTTATCTGTCCTCGGTTAAATACAAGTGTTGCCAGAACTGCATAAATTAATCTAAACGAGCTACACAAATATTAAGAGTAGATTAGTAAGATTAGCCCCAAGCCAGTCTAAAACTTAAAGAAAACTCAAAAATGGTGAAAAACTAAATTCTAATGTGGGAGAGTAATGACGCTAGACGGTGGGTACTACCAAGTCAAGACCTGGATATTAACTACTTATAAAGTATTAATCTTGTTTATTTGCCCTACGGGTTCCATAATTATTGTTCTTAGCTGTAAGCCTAATTGTAACACTTTAAATAAATAACATAAATATCGCTGGGCATTACACACAGCGCCATCTAGTGCCACACTAAGCTACGAGGCACTTAAACTTATGGTAGGCAAAATAAAATTAATATGAATATGGATAACATCAGTTCAAGTTACAATTATTGTTAGGTGTGTTTGTACCTACTACTTCCTTAGCTTTTAATTGGTTCAGAGGGTTTAAACAATTTTATAAACAATGTGCACCACAATCAGCATTTTAGCTATTATTATTTGGTCTAAGATGTTTCTCAATATTTTTGCCAGAAAACAGTAAGATGTACAATCACTAATAATGTTAGGTAGATGGTAAAACAGAGTTTCTCAAAGTGCGTCATCGTCTAACAAACTCATTGGCATGTTCTTCGACCAGATGCTATTGGCGCCACTTGTACCGATTAGCAGCCCATAAGCTATGAGTGCTACCACTGATATCGTCAGTAGCTTCTGCTATTCTCAGAACAAGATACCGATAAAATGGTTAATGGAAATATATTGCTACTAAGTACATAAAGAAAGGCGATTAGATGAGCTAAATTAGCAACTCTCTTTGTGGTGGTTCAAACTTCGTTTGAAATACTGTTTGAATAAAGTTCTAATCAGCTTGCACTACAAAGTGGTTGTTAGGTCAGTCACTGCGGGCCAAATAGTGCGAAATGAGTGGTTTCGATCGATTTACAAAAAATCTATTGATTGGACTAAAAGACTAAAACACTATAATGCTAATATAATGCTTGTAGAATTATTTGCCTAAAAATCAGAATGATCGCATGCATATTAGTATTTTTTTTTTATTGAAATATTTTTTTGAGATAAGTTCGTGATTTTTTTTTATCGAGTCAAATTAATTGTATTATGTTTTCAAAACACTATCATACTAGCATATATCCTGAAGAATATCATATATGTTTCTGGTTTTGTTTATTGCAGTGTATCATATACTTTAAGGTTCAAGTTCACCAAAAAGATGACGATCTGATTATCTAAAAACAGCTGTTTAAAACACATTTTTGTATGTTTTTATATAATCAGACCGTTATCTTTTCGGTGAAAATGGACCTTAGTCTTATAAAACTAGCGTTTAGCTCATGTAATCGCCTTAAGAACCTAGAATTCAAGGTGTAAAGTAGGTAGGTAAATATATATTTTTTCTAAGCGTCTATTCATTCATTAGTCATGGTTTTCCCATAATGGGTAAACTGAATTCCAAGGTTTTAAAAATAATATTTCTGAAAAATACTACAAGGCCTACTGCAAGGTCTACAAGTATAAAAAAAAAATCATAAGGATAAAATAATTAACAGAATTTAATTGTGACTAAAATTATGTTCACGTTAAGCCGACTCGGCCCCAGTAATCATCACGAAATGTTCTTATTACCGGGATAAAGTCAGCGTCTTATTGCCCGTATTATCAGCTTCGCCAAGTGGGCCGACTATTGCAATCTGCTGGCAAGTGCAGTATCAACAAAGATTACGAATAAAAACAGAAAGGTATACGATAATTGATGTTGACGCCAGGAGCTAAAGTGTTTTAAGAAATGCAACGAAATTAATCAAGTGTTTTATTGGCTAAGCGACTGTGTGAACATGTCGACGCATTTTTGTGCGCTTACGCAGATAATATTTCGGGACATGATTGCGTTGAGGTCAAGTGCAAAGTCAGTACGTTATGCGCGTCGGTTGCTATGCTATATAAACGAAATTGTTTTGTGAAATAACTTTTTTTAGATGAAAATATCGATGAAGAATAAATTACGTTGACTAAATTCAGCTCAACATTCGTCACTCAGGTTCTAGCAACTGCTTACCCGAAATACCGTAACGATACAATACTTACCTATGTATAAAGATATATACGACAAAACAAAGTTGCATGCAACGCATGAGTGCACCAATGAACACACCCACGTCGCATCCTAAGCATGAATAATGGATATAAATGACGTGCAATTAATTATAAACGAGCTCTAATTACTGCGGCCAAGTCCCAAATGCAACTGACTGCAGGTGACAAGGCCGTCAACCGACTGGCAAGTGACACTCATAATTTTCGATGTACGCGTCTAATCTGCCATGATGTCTGTCGAAATCAATGAATTATAGCAGGAATAAATGTGATATAAGTGGGCCGACTATGCCGTCGAGAGTAACGTTCATTTTGTCTTGTAATGAAATAGAGGAGTTAAGATTTAGTATTGTTGCTTTAAATACGCCTACGTGTTGAAAGAATTAAAACATCAATCAAAATACGAGTAAAAAATAATATTTCAATCGTGTGTGGTCTCACTGTTATTGTGACTCAATACCGTTAAAATTCTTTCTTGATTAAAGCTCGTCAAAGATAAAAAAACAAACGGTAATTAAAATGTTTGAAACATGAGATAACAGTGTTATTTGCGGCTCATAGGAATGTCTGAAAGTTATTCTGAAAGACAACGAAAATAACTGTACTTTTAACAATTTGTCCTTCAATTATAAAAATGCAATTAGACCATTAGACATTCAAAATAAACCCGCCAAAAGTGAAATCAATGATGCTGTCATTTTCCACAATTTTGAAAAAAAAAATACTAGTTTTTGGCAAAACTGCAATGTGAATGCTTGGTAATATATCATTTCTGAAAGTAACATTTTAAGAATTTCGACACATTGTGAAATAACGAAGAATACAAATAGCAGTTTATTCATTTACGACCTCTGGATACGGTCACGCATTAGTCAGGGTGACCCTAATAAAGTAAAAAATAGCTTTACTTTCGGTCGGTGGTTTTTTATTTTACCATTTTAGTAGTTGAATCCCACACAAATTCTTGTCATTAATAAGCTTTATATTGAAACTAGAAGTTTTTATGAGATCATGTCATCAACAAATTCTAAGAATATCTACAAAATCTAAACATAATCACGTAAACCGGCCCAGTTATCGGTGTATATGTCAGCGTCACATTGTAACACAGATATAATATTAATAATACATTGCATAATTTGACCATGAATAGTAATGTATTTCACTTAATTGACATAAACAATTATATTGGCAATAATTTTTATTTGACAAAAGATAGATATCTTGTAGACAGGTGTTATCTTACAAACTATTGCAAAAGACAAGTAGCTGCATCGCTATCTTATTATTTTTCTATTACAGCCAAGAACTTGGCTAATCAAGTTGCCTCTGTTAATCAATGCAATATCGAGTTAAATTACTCAGCCAATAATTTGTCTACATTAACTGAATCCATGAATCATTTAAATTAGAAATTGAGACAACAGAGGCAACCTCTTGCAATATTATAAGGAAACCAGATAGTAAATCAGGCGAATGTTTTGAGAGTTTTAATAGTATCAACCTGGTTCATCAAAATATTCAAGGATTATTGAACAAAGAATTAGAAGTAGAACTTTTTTTGAATTGTAACAACATAGATATTCTTTGTATAACGGAGCACTGGCTTAAATGTCACCAATTAATTTTCAATTTTAGCAATCACCAGGTTGGTAGTTCATTCTGCAGAGTAAATGCTATACATGGCGGCGCATTAATCCTAGTAAGTAATCATCTTAAATTTAAAGAACGCAAGGATATTGTAAGCCTATCTGTTGAGCGAACAGTTGAAATAGCCTGTATAGAATTGGAGCAGTTTATCATTTTAAGTGTATACAGACCTCCTTCAGGGTTGTATGATTGTTTTGAAAAGGTAATGGATGAAGTGTTACATAGAATCTGTAGTTCTAAGAAGTCTATAATTACTTGTGGTGATTTTAATATTAATTTGTTAGAAAATCCTGGGTTAAGTACAAAAATTTTAAGCCTGTTTCAGTCATACAATCTTGAAAATAAATTTCTCGAGCCCACTAGAATAACCCCTACTACTGCCACTTGCCTAGATAATATTTACACTGATATTATACCCACCCAAAAGGCAATTATTAATTTAATAGATTCAGATCATTGTGGGCAATTGATCACAATTCCTAATGTAAACATGAAAGTCACTAAAAAGGATATCATTGTTAATCCAAAAAGTAAAAATCGCCTGGAAACTTTTAAAACTAAACTCTTATCAAAACTACCACTTTTGTCAGCCAATGATGATCCCAATCAACACTATAACGATTTTTTCAGCATGTATTGCACACAATTTGAAACCACATTTGTCCCTAAGACAATCTCGGTAAATAGTAACGCTTCTTTCAATGACTGGGCCACCGTTGGTATTCATAAGAGTCGAAAACGACTTTATGAACTGTATGAAGAGCGGACTTATACTAACACAGTAGAATTTAATTTGTACGTTAAGAATTACTCTAAATTATTTAAAAAAGTTTGTTTATTAGCAAAGTCACGTTACTTGAGTTCGAAAATTAAAAATAGTAGTAATGTAATTAAAATGACATGGAACATTATTAATAGCGAAACGGGAAGGTCTTGCAAGCGAAATAGTGACTACAGCCTTGCTATTGGCGATAATATTCTAAATTCAGACACTCAAGTTGCCACAGCCTTTGAAAATTTCTTTGCAGATATTCCCGTATCGACAACTAAATCGCTTAACTCGTCGCCTGCTGCTGCCGAGTCTTTACTAAGGGAAAACGTTTCAAACTGTGATTCCGAATTTAACTTCCAATATGTCACCTGTACAGATATTATTAAAACTTTTCACACCTTAAATGTTAAAAAGACCGCTGATCTATGGGGTCATTCTGTGGACGTAGCTAAATCCATTATAAACGTTGTAGCTCCTTCTTTAGCTGTTATATTTAACGATTGTATTGACCGTGGTGAGTTTCCTGATCTAATGAAATATAGTAAAATAATACCATTGTTTAAATCGGGTAGTACATCAGACCCCACTAATTATAGACCCATTTCAGTACTACCCACCTTTAGTAAAATTTTTGAAAAATTAATTTTGGCACAATTGCAAAGTTTTTTCAATAAACATAAGTTATTGCATAAAAAACAGTTCGGTTTTACAAGGGGTCGTTCAACTACTGATGCCGGTGTTGAACTTTTAGGACACATTTATAATGCCTGGGAGGACAAATGCGACGCTTTGGGAATTTTTTGCGATTTATCTAAAGCTTTCGATTGCGTTCTTCATGAAACATTAATCAGGAAACTACACCACTACGGAATCCGTAAGGCCTCTCTGGATCTTCTTACTTCTTATTTGAGTGATAGGATTCAGAGGGTTGATGTTAACGGGAAAAGATCTCCCGGATCCGTAGTAAAAATGGGGGTACCCCAGGGCTCAATTCTTGGTCCATTTTTGTTTCTTATTTACATAAATGATTTGCCTTACCTCATAAAGGATAATCATGACGTGGTATTGTTTGCAGACGACACTTCTCTTTTATTTAAACTCAAACGTCAGCAGCCAGTTATGGATAATGTTAATAGCGCCCTGGCAAAAGTTGTTAATTGGTTTAATGTTAATAATCTACTCTTAAATGAAAAAAAAACTAAATGTATTAAGTTTACGATACCCCATGTAAGACAAGTGGAAACTACTGTACTAATTAAGGATGAAGAGCTGAAACCGGAAGATAGCACAGTGTTCTTAGGCATAACTTTGGATGCCAAGCTTCAGTGGGGCCCGCATATAAACAAATTGTCGAAAAAACTTAGCTCTGCAGCATACGCCGTTAGAAGAATTCGTGACTTAACTGATTTAGAGACAGCTCGTTTAGTTTACTTTAGTTATTTCCATAGCGTGATGTCGTACGGTATTCTCTTGTGGGGCAATGCCGCCGATATTCAAACAATATTTGTTTTACAAAAAAGGGCAATTCGTTCAATTTATAAACTAAGTCCCAGATACTCCCTCAGAGAAAAATTTAAGGAGATTAATATTCTTACTGTGCCCTCTCAATTTATTTATGAAAACCTTTTGTACGCACACAAAAATATTAATTTGTTTAAAAAATACAGTGATATCCACAACATAAATACGCGGAACAAACACAAATTTGTTGTTCCTGCAACGAGGCTCAAAAAAATAGGGGGTACGTTCAGATGCCAATGTATACGTTTTTACAATAAACTTCCGAGCCATATTCAAGCACTAACCCTGAATAAATTCAAATCGTTTATAAAACAGAAGCTATGCCTGAAAGCTTTCTATCATGTCAATCACTATCTCGAAGATAAAAAGGCTTGGGATTAAACTGCTCCAATGAAATTTGCTCCGTGAATGTTGAAATTTCGGACTTCGCTGGTTTATTGTTGATTCCTTTATTTTATACACTGTGACATTGAATGATTTGACATGAATACTTAGTTCAGTATTTTATTATTTTTTTACCTTCTTTTTATTTTTTATTTTATTGTATGTGTGTGTATTTGACATGAATATTTATTTGTGACTGACATTTAATGAATTGACATGAATACTTACTTCAGTATTTTATTATTTTTTACTCTTTTTTTTGTTTGTCTTATGTGTGTATTTGACATATCGTATTTTTATTGACATTCGTTTTGTAAATTATTATTTATTTTATTTAATAATTGTGAATGTGAGGACCATGTGGGTCACATTTTGTTTTTTTTTTTTCCCACGACTGTCTGGCAGTTTGAGTTCTATAAGCGACCTACCCAAATGTCCTTTCTTTGGTATTGTTCGTCGTTCGTTGAGCTCCTTGAGTTATAAGTCGAGCTACACGATAACTGACAAATGCTTGCACTGACTGGACAGGTCCACTCAAATCTGTGTGGTTCTTTCTTCAAAAGACCATCTCAGACACTAATCTGCATGGTCCTCATGTGAATTAAGCAAGATTGTCTGGACTTCAAAAGAGACTATGACCTCTGAGTTTGTTTCGGCTGTTTCTTCTCAGAGTAGTCAGATACGAAACACCGGCCCCATCTAGCTTAAAAAAAAAATGACGTGTAAAAGTGTTTGAGAAAACCTACTTGCTGAATAAATATCATTTATCATTTATCATTTATCATTTATCATTATCATTTAACAAGTTACATTAAATCAAAAATTAAAAAAAACCCCGACATAGGGTCATAATTTGACATTGGACCGTCAAGGTATTCCCGGTTTTCGGTGTTGGCCCTTTCATTTGATACCCATTATGAGGGAGTTGTGAAAAAATATGTACTTAATTCACAATTTTTTGGTGGCGGCCATCTTGAATTTGAAATTTATTACAGCGTACAGTATTCTACTAGTCAAGCCCTTTTATAAGATATATTTATAGAGGGAATTGTTGAATAAATTTGTAATTCGTCAATTTGTGGCGGCAGCCATCTTGAATTGATATTTATCAAACATAGCTAAGAACACTCCCGACTAATTCACCTTTCAAACAAAAAAAAAACAAAATCGAGCTACGATGCCAAAGACAGACAGACAGAGACAGACACACACAAACACACACAGACACGTCAAACTTATAACACTCCGTCGTTTTTGCGTCGGGGGTTAGAGATTGTAAACTGTCGAAATATTGTCAATTGAACATACTGGTTAACGCAATATTTTTCGGTAGATTATAATCTGAGAAGCTGTAATATTATGAAATGTATGCGACCAGTTGCTTGTACGAGTCATGTTTTCTGTTCCATATAACCGTCCTAGACAGCCAATTTCTAGACTGTTTCCACCACCAGCCAGTCGAAGTAACATCGGGAGACACTCACCAGTATCAAGAATGTGCATTGTATACAACAAACTCAATTCTAAATTGCCTGACTTGGATGTGTTCTTTGGTTCCCTACCCAGGTTTAAAACCCTGTTGTGCACCCATTTGAATCGACATCTAAACTGCCTATAGTATTTTTTCACTCCTCGTGCTCTAAAAGTACGCCAATATAGCCCTACGAAGCGGGATTAAAGTGACCATTTATTCCCTAGGGAGTAAAAAGTAATTTAAAAATGGAACAATCTTTTACTCTGAAACATAGTAACAAAAGAGTAACTTATCAAAGGTTTTATTTAAATTTCGAATTAGCCTGCAAATAGAAAGCGATTTATTGAAAAAAAAATAACAAATGAACTCTTCAACACGAGGTTTGTGTGCATCGTTGATTTTGAAAAGTATGTGCAATGCCTCTGTTGCTAGCCGCTGCAGTAATGTAGGTACTGAATTATTTGTGGAGTGTGGATCATCTTCATTGCGAAAATGTTGAGAGTTTGTGTTGTGTTTTAAATTGTTAAGAAGAAAAAACTGACCGTATTTGCTGCATGCTGACAGCATTTGTTCGGTCTTAAATGACTATTTTTCTCGCACTCGAAGTGAAAAGTACAGTTTGCAGCTCGAGACTAAACGCCAACTTAATACACCCTCGCTTTTATTGACTTCCTCGCGGTATACAACGTGTAATGTTAAATGCGCAAAACCTCAGACACCCCAAATGATTTTTAATTCAAATGACCTAAAACTGGGAGAAAAACAAAACATTTAAAACAAATTAAAAGGTTTTATGTGCTGTTTCAGTTTTATTGGCAATTAGATTTACTGGTAAGAACTATTATTATCCCGCGTATGAGACAATTTAAATTAGACGACAACCATTTGCGTTTGTTTGTTTACCTATTTTGACGGGTTTGCGCACGTGATGGCTTGACCTATTAATAAATAGACAGGGAAACATTTGTAATGAAGATTTTTTTGAAAAATGTGACCTTTATTAAAAAGTGGTTCAATTGATTCTGCCCTTGATTCTGATCAATCTATTTCCAGGTTTTGTGCATTTAACGTTACACGTTGTATAATGGCTTCGTTTAGTCCCTCGTTTAAAATAAATATACTAGTATAATATACTGTATGTATACTATTATTTTTAGTCTTTATATTTAAATTTTGCTATGTTATTTTAGTCTATAATACTTTATTATTGTAAGCAACATGCTTAATTGTAAGTGTGTTATTGATCTCTTTTTTAGTTTTAAGTCTTCTAAAGCTTTATTTTGTTGAAAAATAAAATAAAAAATGAATTAACTCAACTCGCGTGGAGCGTGGAGGGAGGGGCAGCGAAGGAGGGGTCCGTCTTACCCCATGGTAAAGATAATGCACCATTCCTGAGAAAAACCGATTAATGTAACCTAACCTCAAAACACTTTATATTAGCCTAAAAAATGTAGTCGATGGCGTATTTGTGTCTGCAGGTTTTAAAGGAACCTAATTAACCTAAAGTCGGGATGGCCCGCCAAGCCCCGATCATGGAGGCAGAGATACTTCCGTCGCATGTACTTTACCAAATTACGGTTCCACTTCGACAGATTGTAATCTACCGAAAAAAAGCGTTAAATTGTAAGCAGTTTGTTCGTTTGACAATCTTTCGAGAATTTAAAATCTCGCTAAAGAGATTACAATGTAACTAACGGGTTCTAAAATTTTACGGTTACATACATAATTGAAAAAAAAAATTATATAATTATGGTATAAGGGGAAACGTCCTAGACTTAATAAGATCTTATCTTACTGGGCGAACTCAACATACAGAAATGACCAGAATATGTCTTAAGACCAAATGTGAGCTTAGATATACGTCAGCCGGTAGGGAGGTTAAATACGGTGTACCACAGGGGAGCGTCTTAGGGCCTCCTCTATTTCTCCTATATATAAATGACTTGCCACGACAGACGCGACAACCCATGGTATTATTTGCAGACGATAGTACAGCGATAGTTAAGTGCACCAATAAAGAAACCTATGAAAGAGAAATCAATAACACATTGGAAACAATTATACATTGGCTTGATTCTAATAACTTAATAATAAACCTAAAAAAAACAAAAGTTATGCACTTCTACCAAAAGTTACGCCCTGATGATGTAAATGTTATTTATGATGGTCAAAAAGTAGATACAACTTGTGTTGCAAAATTTTTAGGTATCCAGATTGACAACAATTTAACATGGAAACCGCATGCCGATGACGTATGCAAGAAGTTAAATAAATCAGCCTACGTACTGTACAACCTATCACACAAGGTTAGCAAAGATACACTTAAACTAGCTTACCATGGGTTGGTTTCGTCACTGTTAAGATTTGGAATCATATTTTGGGGTAACTGTAGTGAGAGGGAGGAGATTTTTAAGGCCCAGAAACGGTGTATTAGGTCTATGTCAAACCTTAAAAACACAGACAGCTGTGAACCTGTGTTTAGGTCTCTGGGAATACTCACTTTTCCATGTTTGTATATATTGGAGGTGGCAATTTTTGTGAAAACCAATTTAAATTTATTTCCATCAATGGCAAATATAAGAACACGCAATGGCCCTTTGAGATCCCAATACAAGAACTTGCTGCATATGGATAACTACAAAACAGCACTGTTAAGGAAAAGTATTATGACAATGGGTCCTGTCATTTATAATAGAATACCTCATAGTCTTAAAGATTGTTCTGTAAACGTTTTTAAATCTAAGGTAACTGCACTACTTTTAGACAAGTGCTACTACTCAGTAAAAGACTTTTTAAATGATTTGAGTTTATTCAGATAATGATTGTTTATGATTGCAAATTTAACCACGTAAGACTTATGAACCTGACTGATTGAAAATTGACTCCTTTTTAATTTTTGTTTTGTTTATCTAGTTGCTAATTGACTTCTTCTTAATTTTTGTTTTTGTTCATCTAGTTGTTAATTGACTTCTTTTAATTTTCGTTTTTTGTTTATCTAATTGTTAATTGACTTCAATTTAATTTCTGTGTTGCTTTATGTTGACATTGTTTTGATTTTATTAATATTTTAATTTATGTAATAATTTGCATGCCGTAAGGTAGACTGTAGCCGATCTCATCAATTATGTACAACATCTTATACCTGTACCTACATTCAAAGCAAATAAAGATCTGATTCTGATTCTGATTCTGATTCTGAAAAAAAAATGCTGGCCGCATTCTTTTTTAAATCATTTAAAAATTAAAGATTTATGGGCGCATTTTAAACTGTGTTGAATGTGCAACGAAAATGATAAATGAATGTCTTCCTATAATTTTATATTACGGATTATGCAAATGAATCAAGTCCAGTTGCCCCAACTTTCAGCCTAGACAGTCAGTCTTTGACATGATGTCAATCTGTATAGTTGCTCAACGTAGTCTGTCTAGTTTACGAATGACTGCCATGCACGGGGATGGGGGGCATCCCAACAATTAAGGACATATTTTAACTCAACAAGCATCGGATCTAATTTAGAAATTCTACACAAAAGCAAACCATATTTAAGAAGTTTTAAAATTAACTATGATAGGTAGTAGGTACCTTTATGGACCGTTAGAACAATTCGTTCAAAAATTATGTAAAACTTGACAAAACTGTACTAAGTAGGTTCAATGTATTTCTGTTTGTTTGAAACACTTTTAGGCTGGAACGCTAAAAGTAGCATGACACGAAATCAAGATATAAACAAATGCCTGTTGCCCAAAAATCTGTGAACCTGTGAACGCAATGTTTAGTCCTTTTTGCGCATACAATATTAGCTGAAAATTGTTGTGTTCGCTTTAAAAGTCAGCTATCTTGCGTGTTGGTCGTAAAAATAAAAGTTAATAATGCACTTTTAAAAACAAAGACGTAATTTGTATGGCTACAAAGATGTCGCCACTAGGTTTATTAAGTACAACATACTAAAAACAAAAACACATAAACAGTTCAAAACCGAAAATATTTTGTTTGTTATCTGAAACAATCCTTTGGTATCAGAAGTACTTCTGTTGTTTTTACAATAATGTAAGAACAACAATAGTGTTATACATAACTATACGAGATATGTAACTATACTTTTAACTTTAAAATATATTATATTTTAAAGTTAAAATCTTCAAAATGGTCAAGTCTATATACGATGGGCTGGAGTATATACACTTCTGAATATATATTCAATAGTGAGGAAGTCACATACATGCTGAAGGATTCAAAAAAGGAGCGTGGCGAAATAGAAAATATTAGCATCCACCTCGGATTGATTTGATTTCCTTTTTATTTTTTAGAAATACGCCTATTTCTGCCTATTTATAAAGAAAAGCTAATGAACGCAAGGACATAACATGTCTGAGCACGCTCGTATAGGATAAATGAAGTAAGAAAATAACTCAGAAAATAAAGTAAGATCACGAACATTTTTGCTTTCTGCCTCGGGTGCATTGGTTTTTTTCTTTTCCGTTAAGGAGGTGCAAGAGCACCTCCTTGCACCGTGCTGCCGGCGCCCATGTTCCTATAGTATGGCAATATTATGCATTCTTGGGTTGCACCGTCACTTTTTGCTATTTATGTCTTGCCTTTGTCAATTAATGACATCGGATTCGACCATTATTTCAATTGTGTGCAGAGCAGTTGCAGATACAAAATAAAAATACACTCCCTCTTTAGAAGATACTTCAGCCCAGTCGAATTCAAGTCCTTACACATACTAAGTAAGAGTAATGAGAATCACACCTTATTTTTTTACTAAATAGGAGAACAACTGTTTGGCTTGGTAGGCCAGTAAACCTAGGGAGACGACGAGAACAGCTTCGGTGATATATCCGGCAACGACGTCCTGCAAAGTTTTCTCTCTGAAGAGGTCTGCGGGCCGAGGGTTGCCGCCAGCCACCTGGAATACATTAAAATAAAATATCAGCATCATCAGCTTATTAATGTTCCCACTACTGGGTCACAGGCCTTCTGTGTAGAGAGGGAATGGGCTATAACCCGTCACGGCCGCCAGTGTGCATTGGTAGATGTCACATGTCTTCCAATTTTATGGTTCTAGGACATGCCGGTTTCCTTACGATGTTTTCCATCACCGTTTTGAGAGCAGTGGTGGTGATATAAATTACACAAAGTAATACGCCTGTCTGGGTTCGAACCCACGACTAAGTGCTCATTGACGTTGACTAGCGGGCGCGGTGGCAGGCACGGTCACGAAATCAAACATATGGCGTAATATCCAAGTGTTCACGTACACAACGCACGTGCGGTCTAAGTAGCGGGCAAGCTAGCGACTGGCGCGCGCAGCGGGCTCGCGGCAATATCGAACGCGTGAGATGTTTGTGTGTGTTCACGTCGAACTAGCGGCGGAGCGCGCGATTCACTCGCGACGTCAAGTAAGTTCAACGAGTATGAACTTGTCGCTAGAAACGGACTCGCGTAAACGCCTGGCGACCAATGTGAACACGAACTCGGCACGTCTCCGCGCCCGCACCCGCTACCGCGCCCGCGCGTTCCAACGTGAATAAGTACTTATTGTTTGTAAGTCGGGGCCGTCATCACTGGGCCACCGCTGCTCTTTTTTTTTAAACATATATGAATGAAAGGAAAAGTTTCTACAGAGCTGAACATTCTACTCGTACGATAAGCAATTAATTTTTCCTTCAAGTTTGAAATCACATTTATATGCACAGATCTGCAATTTCTTGCATCTTTTTTCTTTCCTCATCATCATCATAACATCACGCCTGTAATACCTCATGGGTTAGGCAGAGGTGTACCTAAAAGTACACTCCCATTTCGCAAGTTGTCTTTAAAAGTCTCATGTAATAGGGGGCGCGCCTATTGCCATCAACCGGCCGCAAATCCAGACTCAGTGGCTACTAATGAGAAATTCTTAATGGAAAAACCTAATCACATTTTAGCCGACCTGGGAATCGAACGCAGGACCTCATGCTCAGCAGTCGCGCTTGTGACCACTAGAGCAACGAAGCAAGTGAAAACTCGAGGGGAGTTTTTACTTTCTGTCATTTAGAATTACAACTCAAAGTGAGAGGTCTAATCGCACGTTAAAGTGCTTCCGATACGAATTAATGCGGATGCTTGCGACATGCCTTCTTGCCTTCCAAGATTTGTCGACTCTTTCGTGTCTACGTTGGTCATAATACGCGGGTTGGTCCACCAAATGACGTCTATAACTGACGGGGTGAGATGCGAAATACTCGAAAACGCCGATTCGCATAAAAGTGTTTTCACTCTAATACTATAAATAATAATTGTAAGCAGTAACTCATGGTAAGGGTCCTAGCACACGTATGAAATCGGAAAGGGATCGTCAACTCGAGCCGTTCAGTATTATTTGTATGAAACTCCCTACTGCAACGCACACTAATCGGAATCGTAACGTAATCGCCTCGCCTCCGGACAAGCTCACGAACCGTGGTGCGGTGCGTGGTTCACTTGCAGTTCCCGCGCTTACGGTTGTCCGTACCCTAGCTTACGTCTCTTCGTCCACGCCCCCTCTCGCGGTCTGCGTTTCGATTAAAAATGATTGAACTAGTGCCGCCTAACCGTCAACCAGCGGTCGGCGAGCCGAAGCTGTAGCCGAGTCGACATACCGGAGCTTCTGATCCGCTTATGTTACGTGGACGCCTGTTTGACACCAACGGGAAAGGCGAGGCGGTGACGATCCCTTTCTGAGTTGATACGTGTGCTACGACCTTTAGTTTAGATATTTTTTTAAATCGGGACAAACTAACACAGTCACGTGCGTAGCACTGGATGAAGTCGGACTGTCGATGATGCTGACGAACTCAACAATCAATAAATAATCATCCTGTCTCACCTTATTCAGTATAATTTTCACTCTCTCCGATGCATTTCTAATACTGTCGATATTTGAGAGCATTTTCTTTGCCGCATTATTCAAATGCACATTTACGATCGAGTCTGGTGGCTCAAATTTAATTTGTTCCTGGATCCTCTTGTATTCACGCAGAGTATACTGTAAGGTGGCTTCTAGTACGTATATTTGATGGAGATGGGATCCTAATGCCGTTAAATAGCTAAGGATACTGGAAAATAAACATTTTTATGTAGTTAGAAAAAATATATATGTATGATGTTGTGCCTAACCTGGTGTCGGAGTTTTTATTCCGTCCATGGACCTCTGACTTGGATTAAAATGCCGACGAGAAATATCTCTCAAGTGATAATTATACAATATGCACATTTTTTTTTTTTATTAGCCTGAGCTGTCCCACTCCTGGGCAAAGGCCTCCCCCCATTCCCGCCATCTTCTCATCGGTCTGCCGCGACCCCGTCTAACTGTCTCAGGGCTTCAGTTTTTTGATATGCGGGCTCACGGCATCCGGCACACATCACCTGCCCAGTGCCTTTTCAGCTTTGCGGCTTTCTGAGCTACGTCAGCAATTTGAGTTCTGGAGCGCAGTGTGGTGTTCGTAATTCGGTCGGTAAGTTTAACGTTAAGTATGCTGCGCTCCATTGCCCGTTGGCAAACCTTGAGTTTGGATTTCTGGATGTTAGTCAAAGACCAAGTCTGTGCACCATATGTCAACATGGGGAGAATACACACATGCTCATGAATCCGAAAAATCTGTGGTGCGTGCCTTGAGCTCGAACTTCGAGACTTATAACTTGGCAGTCACACAGTCACACCAGCACCCCAGTGCTGCTGAATGCATCATCATCACATTTGACATAGCTAATATTTGATTAACGGGCTGTAATATCGCCTGTATTTCTCCTAATGGCTAAGGCAATGCAAGTTCCCTCTTCAATAATATTATGTTCATAGTTACCTAAAATTGTCTGGCGTTTGAGTAGTCATATTGACCGCTTTAATTTGCCAGTTCCTTTTATGAAATCTTCGGAGTCCACTCTTTAGTCTTTGTCGTTCGTAGGGTAGATCTATGCCCAAATCTATCATATCCTTTTCTTCTAGCAACAGGAATGTTCTCAAATCCATGCCAGTTCTTATAATGGTGGTGGTGTACTTTTCAAGATGCATACCATATAATAGATGCGGGATTTCACTCTTGTAATCTGGCCTGTAAATAGAATAACAAGAATATAAATGAAAGTCCTGATAGAAAAAAAGGTGTGTGTCGTTTGAAAGATTGCTTGTATGTTTTAAACAGGCTCTTTCAATATATTAAATTGTGCCAGTAAGGAACAAACGGCACTAGAAGAAACCTCGATTGTTGCTAAATATACACAAACAAAAACACAACAAATAGTAAACATGGCCAATATCCTATTTTTAATGTTAATGATATGGAGCTTTTCCGAAATCAGTACAGCCATTCAAAGTTTTCTGCTTACTAACATACTTCATTACATTTATTTTTGTAAATAGATAATATCAATACCTTCGTCCTTTCTTAATTCCTGGGTAAAAATCTTGCCAAGGCGGCTCCGAAATAAAAAGATCGTCCTCTTTCTCCGGAATTTTAAGATGTCTTTTAAATATTTCAACAATGTTACTGTATTCATGTAACTCTGCCAGGTCTAAAGCTGTGCGGTTATATTTGTCAACTTCGGTCAATCTCACTCCTTTGGCTATGAGAATTTCCAAAATTTCTGGTTGATTGTGGTGAGCTGCCCAGAACAGTGCCTGTAATTTAGTTTGATAACAATGATCATGATTATTCCAAGTCAATACTACTACCTGAGAAAATTTAAAATCCCGTTAAATTGTTGTCTTGTAGATGGGTGCGTACCATTTGATATAATAACAAAAGTTCTATTACATGACCTGATTTCATGTCATATATTTTTGTTTTAGTATAGCGATGAAATGATATAATGATATTCAGTTAGTATAATATTTAGTAAGTATATTATTTAAAATCTATAGTAACGTTTAATATAATTTTGAAACTAACTATATTGTGTTCAAAATTTTTGTAAAAACTGATTGGACTATGAACGCCTGCTACTTTCGTGTTCCCCCACGACCCCCTCTATTGTTGGTGAATTTTCTGGGTTAGGTTAGGTTAGAACAGTGACCATTAGCGCGCGAAGGCGAGCGAGCGGAACAAGCGTGCCGTGGCAGCGGCCGCCGAGTGCAGATCCCCCCTATTGTTGATGCATCATTTTGGTTAGATGTGGTTATAACAGTACGAAGATTTCCGATATTTGCTTATTCATTACAGAGTTTTGGCTGAAAATTAGCAAATATGAAAATTAGGTCAACTGAACGTTATATAAAAAGAGTATTTTAAATGAACGTTATACTAAATGTTATTAGAGCAAAATAATTTTATATGACATTTAACATTAGATCACATGAAATTAGGTTATTTGTTTTTATAGCATACTAGCTAACCCACGCAACTTCGTCTGCGTCACATAAGAGAGAAAAACGAACGGAAAAAAATGGCTATTAAAAAATAAGGGTTGATCGTAGAAGGGTGAAAATTGAGGATTGTATGTATTTTTGTATGTTGTATCATAAAAAAATAGGAAATTAAAAATTTTGTCTAAAAAATAAAAAATAAAAATTAGGGGTGGACTACCCCTAACATTTAGGGGGATGAAAAATAGATGTTGGCCGATTCTCATAGACACCGGATAAGCACAAAAAAAATCATCAAAATCGGTCAAGCCGTTTCGGAGGAGTATGGCAACGAAAACTGTGACACGAGAATTTTATATATTAGATGAAAATGAAAATTATATGGTGTTAACGTTATTTCAAGTGAAAATATATTATCTGTTATTATGCCATACCCCTTGTAGATTGTGTAGTAAGATTAGTATACATTCAGTCATAAAAGTATATCGGGAATGGATGATTTGTTTATGATAACAAATTCAATCTTTTACAACACGTGCATATAAGTGGTACAAAGCGTTCAAAAGCGGTCGAGATATGATGGAAGATTTGCCTCGCTCTGGTAGGCCATCAACGTCTGCAACTGAAGTTAACACCGCAAAAGTGAAGGAAATAGTGACTGTAAATCCTCATTCAACTTTGAGAGAGATAGCCGCCGAACTCTCTGTATCACACGAGTCGATCCGTACCATTTTAACTAATCATTTGGGTATGAAACATGTTACTGCTCGGTTAGTTTCAAAAGACCCGAATTTTCTCCAAAAACTCACTTGCATGAGAGTCGCTAAGGACATGCTAAAACGAGTCAATTCCGACCCAACATTCATGAAACGCATTGTTACTTGTGTCGAGACGTGGGTTTACGAGTTTGACATGCAAACTAGTCAACAAGCTTCGGAGTGGCGCCTTCCAACTGAACCGAAACCGAAAAAACCACGCCAAAGTCGATCAAAAGTCAAAGTCGTGATGTTGACAGTTTTCTTTAACTATCGCGGTTGAGCGTTATGCGGCATTTAAGAGAGCACATTCGACGAAAAAGGCCAGATTAGTGGAAAGGAAATTCTTAGATTTTGCACCACAATAATGCGCCTTCGCACAAGGCCATCATTGTGATCGAATTTTTGACCAAATACCATCGAACAACCACCATATTCACCAGATAAGGCTCCAGCCGACTTCTTTCTTTTTCATAAACTCAAATTAAGTACCCCTTCTTGGCACCCGTTTTTAATCGGTAGAAGACATAAAGGAGAATTCGCGGCGAGAACTGAACTCAATTCCGGAAACAGCGTTTTAAAATGTTTTGATTATTCGTTGGCGTAAGTGTATCGTTTGTGAAGGAGCATACGTTGAAGGAGATAAAATAAATTTAGATGAATATCAAACATTTTGTGTATTATTGATTTTTTCCCGTTTCTTTTTCTCATCCGTATAACGTCATCTATTCGTCCGATTCGATGCGGATAAGTGTGCGAGGTTTTATAGGATTTCATACAAGTAATTCTAAAATTCGATTCATTCGGCTTTGATAAGTGTGCGTTCACCTTTATAAACTAGTTTTCATAGAAATTTAATGAAATCTACATCAAAACAATTTCAATTGAAGACATGTGGAACTTTCCAGAGATGTAGCAGTATCTAGCCAGGTCTAGCTAGGTCAGTGGTTCCCAACCTTTCTTAGACCAGGGACCACTTTGGTATGTTCTTTGTTAACTGGGACCATAGGGTCCTAGATAAACATGGACACCGACAGGATACACCCCCCTAGTTATAAAACTAGGGGAGTGAATCTTTAACTCACACTATACAAAAATTGGATAAACATTACAAAAGCGATTTTGAATCGAAGCGAATTTTGCCTCTGATAGGATCAATTAGGTAGGATTGAGCTTGCATCTTCTGTGCAAGTTAGAAAGTACGAATACATTTTGCGGACCGTAGTCGAGGCTCCTGCGGACCACCAGTGGTCCGCGGACCACAGGTTGGGAACCAGTGAGCTAGGTGATAAGTCCTTCTGTTGTAGCTTTGGAGATACATTTCTGTTTTTAGTCTTGAGTGAAAATTAAATGTTACTTACTGTCCATCCCTGAAGATCTCTTATTTCAAGATTGACACCCATCGTTAGCAGTTTCTGCACAACGGCGACTCTGCCACATCCAATAGCTTTCATTAGAGGAGTCTGTCCATAGTTGTCAATACAATTCACTCCACAGTTCTTGTCTATCAAGTCTGACACAATATTGTATATGGCTTCGTGGCTAGCACTGCTGTTTGAGCATGCACTCATTATGGGTGTCATGGAATCTGTAATTTATGTTATTAGATTTTTTAGAAATGAATTTAACTACAATAGACATGGCGACCGTATCAAAAAAATGTAAATCTATTTCTTATCTATGTGAATATTCATCAGTTAGAGTATTGGAAAATAATGGATACGTATTTTTCGATTTTGTAAATCAATGAATATTGACATAGATAAGACGCATCAAAACTCGGGAGTGGGGGCTCGTGACGGCAGAACTCACTAAAATTATGGACACTTATTTTTCGACTTTGTAAATCAATGAATATTGACATAGATAAGACGCATCAAAACTCGGGAATGGGGGCTCGTGACGGCAGAACTCACTCAAAATTATATCAAGGCGTGACGTATTGAAAATTTTCAAATCATCGCATCTTCCATAGATAATACACTTTATAATACAAGATAAATACGCAACTGTGGTTTTTTCAGCCTCATCCAACACGGACACCTGAGATATATTATTGAGTGTCAATATATTTTGAAACTTACCAGCACGATAGTTAGGATCAGCTCCTTGTTCCAACAGGTATTTAACAATGTGATCCTGTGCATGGAAACAAGCATGCATTAGTGCAGTCCAACCGCTGTCTAGAGGGCCATTCACATTGTTATTTAATCCTGACAAAGAAACAAAGATTTATCTTTAACTTCATAGAAACACAAGGTAATACAATTGTTTCCTTTTTACAGTACATCTTATTCAATTTTATTGTATTTTAAGGTAATGGAATAAGCAAATTCATATAAGTAAGCTCAATAGACCTGTATTATTTAACTTCCCAATTATCATAACTGTGTAAGATTTTGCCACACCAACATGGTTAAAAGATGTTTTAATTATTCTCTGTGGTCTATCCACAACCAGTAGTGAAAACCACCATAGCTCAGTATACAATGGTCCTCTTCAAGGACTGAGAACGGAAAACAATCCAGTGAACAGAAAATTGGTTAAAATGATCTGGGAACGTCGCCCTTGTTTTTTTAAAACTCATTTAATTATAGGTACTTGTTATGGTACAGTTTTGAATAAAGAAAGTAGCTTAGTATAAATTGTGATTAAGAATGCATTGGTGAAAAAAAGTTTATTTGAAAATATTTGCAGAGATTACTCATAACTACACAGTACACAAATGAATAAGACCACAAATGAGTGAGTTCAGTTACTAAAGATTTATTAAAGCAAGCCAAGCCATAACTTTTTACAAATTTATGTTACTCGCTGGCATGTAGGTACATACTACATATGCGTTGGAATCAAACACTAGGGGCGCAGCGAGAACTTATCAGGAGCAAACTGCAAAAAAAATAGTCCTGCCTAGTCTGGCCATTCTTGCGGCCCCCAGAGTCTACGCCCTGTGCCTGGGCACCGGTAGCACCATCCTATTCACGGCACTGTCTGGGAATTGAAAGAATTAGTTCCACTCACGTGTAGTGACAATTTCTTGAACATCCGCTAAATTCCCATTGATGATTGCATCCTGTAAGTCATTTTCAAGCTTCTTTTCTTCGTTTTGATGATATTGGTAGTAATTTCTACGCTGAAATATTTAAACGTTTAATTTAGGTAAGTAATGTTTCTATCTAATAGAAACATTTCTGTTACATCATCACAAATAGGTGATATAGGTGTACAGGTCTATTGGTCTCCTGAGTATAATTTGGATTTCTGGCAGTATTTGTATCTATCTGTCTTAGGAGTCTGTAAGGATCTTAGCAGGTGGTATTCTGTAGTTTCCTCCTACATCCACTTGCAAGTGTGACAAACTCATGGTTTAGGTTAAGCTGCAATCATGTGATTTGGCCTGTGGATTGGTTACCACCCATTGCAAACCCCAAAAGAGTTGGGGAGAAAGCTAGGCACATTATGATGGATCACATCAATGTCTTGTTTAAAAAGAATACATTTTTGTTGCCGATTTTATCATAGTTTCGATTATTAAATTTAGTCGGGCTGTCTTAGACATTTTATGATTAAAAAAAAGAAAGCCCCTACAATTCCATAATAATGATAAGTTTTTGTCTAGGTCTATTAGATACCAGGAGTTAGATAACAGACTTATTTGTGACGAGATTTCTTGCATTAATTGTTCGTATTTACTCAATGGAAAATTAACTCGCTGTACGGATTCAATAGATGAATATGATGTAAGGACCTCTAGTAACCCTGAAGCTGATAATAAACCTGAGATAGATCCTCATCTAGGTCTTACAATGTTTCAAAACTTGGTCCCTAGTGGGATAAAAACAAGTATTTCCTAAGAGCTTACTGGATACGCGGGTGTATTATGTTACTGATTACAACATAAAGATTGAGATCTAGAAACTAATACTAAATAAATAGTTACCGGCTTGTCGTAGAAGCCGTAGTCCTCGTCGCTATCCGAATCTGACTCTCCACCCGGTCTACCGGGTAAATATTGTGTCATTGCGTTTTATTACTCCCAATTATTCATAAAATAAATGATGTTTTCTCGTTTTTAATATTTTTTTTATTTAAATGATTAGCTGGTTTAGGTTAGGTTTCCAATTCAATTCAAAACAAAACTTTTTTTGTTAAACCACAGACACTGACAGTTGTCAGTCTGACATTAGATAAAATAATGTTGCCAAAGAAAAATGATAATAGTGCGTTCAAATAGTAAAAGAAATGCCGCGTTTCCTAATATGTAAACTTTCACATTTGCTTTTTTGGCTACTCAATTTTCTTTTTATTTTATTTATTATGGGACAATGAACAGCTACAATATATAACGCCTACAAATAACAATAATATACATATGAAATATTAACAATATTGCAATGTAGTGGTACATTATCCGCATGTTAACAAAATTAGGATAACGTAAAAAGTGCCACTAGATTTAGCATAACTCACATAATTATGTATACGTCACCGTAAAAATAGTAAAACACGTTTAATTGTAATATGACTAGAAATATTGTAAACTCTCGAAATAATGTCAAACGAACATACTAATCACAAATATAACGTGTTATTTTTCGGTAGATTGTAATCTATCGAAGTGAAACCTCAATATTATGCAATGTATCCGACCACATAACATAACAACTTCCTCGTGAGATCAATGGAATCGAAGTAAGTACTTAAGTAAGTAAGTAAAAATTTATTTGTTCAAACATGGTGTACATGATACATTGCATGCAAGATAATAATGTTATACTGAAAAGTTCTACATGTTCAGCCGCATATCGTGGCGTACAAATTGGTAGGAAGAGATGGTGCATAAACCGTGACAATATTACGAGTATACCAACATTACATTTTAGGAAAGATTACATATTAAATCATCATTATTCATTAAGGATTAGGTATAATTACAATTCAAAAAGCATATTTTTAGATAACATTAAATGTCAAAGTACTTGGTAATTAATGAAATAGTCAATAAAATATAAATACAATACAATAATATAATTAAAATTTCAATTCAAAACTACAACCATTCCAAAATAACGAGATAGTAATTAAGAACAATACCATGTAGTGCGTCACAATCCTCTCCACGTATTGATTAAGTGATAGCTTATTGTCAAGTAGAACACCGAGATCTCTTACAATAGAGGTGTTACATAGAAAGGCGTCATTTAGCTTATACTTAAAATTTGTGACACATTTATTTTTTGTGAAATTTATATTTAATGACATTCGGAGATCCTTATTATAAGTGTAATTTGTTGTCAAAACGGTATGCTGAGAGTCTATCTAAGCCTCCTTGGAACCTTAGACAGTCTTAGAAGACTGTCTATGGTTCCAAGGAGGCAAAAGGAAAAAAAAAGTATTAATACAATAGATTGTAACTTTTAAAAGCTTTCATATCGTCGGCAGACATAAGAAATTTAGTATATAAAAAGCATTTACAAATGTCATTTATATATTCAATTAATTAGGAGTGGTCCCAGGATTGAGCCCTGTGGCACACCAGAGGTTATAGATACCGTATCTGACTGATGGCCACACACAACAACCTTCTGTGTTCTATTTGAATGTAGTATGAAAACCACTGCAGCAAGTTTCCCCGTATGCAATTTTATTAAGTAAAATTTCATGATCGACCTTGTCAAAGGCCTTCTTGATATCTGTGTAAACAGCGTCCACCAGCAAACGCCTGTCCAGGTTTTCAAAAAGATAGCTGGTGAATATTAATAAATTGGAAACAGTAGATCGGTGCTGAACAAAACCATGTTGTTTAGGAATTAATACGTTGTGCAGTATTGGAAAGACTTCGTAATGTATGAGTCTTTCAAACAGCTTTGGAAATGTCGATAGAATTGAGATGGGTCGATATTGCTCAATTTCATGTTTCAAGCCTCCCTTGTGTACAGGCGTTATATTGACCCGTTTCCATATTTCAGGGCACACTCCTTTACTCAGGCATTTATTGTAAACTAGCCGACCCGAACCTGACAGACGGTGTCCTGTCACTTACTGCCTACTTACTGCTACCTACCTACTACTACCTACCACTACCTACCTACTACTAACTACTTATTACTACCACTATTAAGTTCATAAAATAATTATGAACTTATATACTCGTACCTACCTGGAAAAGTACCTGGGGCTATCTGTCAATATAATTTATTTATTTTAATATAATGCTATTTCATTTCGCTTGACAACGGTTGGACCGATTTGGCTGTTATTTATTGTTCATAATAATCCAAAGATGGTTAAAGTTTCTTTTAAAAAAATCTGTTTCTGAAAATTGAACGTTCTTTTTTCTATGGGTTTTTTTTTAACTCACCGTAATTTAACCCAATGCAAAGGATGGATATCTATGCGTAATTTTAGAATTTTGATCAGGAGTCCTTTTTTTTTGTTTTTTGGAAAATGGTCATGAAATTAGTTAATTGGACAGAAATATTTGGCAAAATTATTTTTTCTCTAAAAAAGAATTTTTGCGCTACTTCGCCAAACCATACCGCTTACTGCATGGATTTTTTTATTGAGACGAAAGAAATATATGGCATAGGTACCTAGTATGGGCCTATGACATCCCACAAAAATGAAAAATTAATTGAGACAGTATTTTCGAAAAAAATGCAAAGCCTTTCAATGTCAAATATGGCATCTTATGCAGTTCTCAAGTTTTCCAAAGATGTCATTGTATGCAAAAAAAGCTGGCAAAATAAAATAATATGAGCATTCTGACATAGGCTGGTGATAGATGGCATAAGTATAAATAACTAAAGAATAAATTGAGAAAAACGCGTATATTTACTGTTTTATTATGTTTTAATCAGAAAATTACGAACTTGGGTTTTTATTAGGATTATAACTTTTATACAAATGTAGTTTTGTGTTAATTTATGTAGCCACTGTAGGTACAAGATATTCCATATGAGGTATAGCAGTCTCTTGTTTATTTAAACATAAATGGGCTTTGCAACGAAATCCGGCAACCTGCTTTATTTCCGAGAGGGTGACCGCCGGTCCCTCGTGAACAACGCGGTGAAGATCGAGAGTGTGTCGACCAGGATGGCTTACCTTATACTCAGAATATCCTCGAGATTTATGCTGAAGGTCATACAGGTCTACGCCCCGACCTAGGCTTACTCGTACCCCGACGACGAAGTGGAGACTATGTATGAGGATATCTCTAAAGCCATGCATGGTATCAAAACTCACTTCACCGTTGTCATGGGGGACTTAAATGCGAAACTGGGCGAACGAGACAGGGATGAGCTGCAGGTCAATTGGAGTTGGACGTCGGAACCACCGGGGCCAACAACTGACTAGTTTTATGGAGGAGGGCCTCTATATGATGAACTCTTTCTTCAACAAGCGTGAGCACAGGAAGTGGACCTGGCAGAGCCCAGATGGTGCAACAAAAAACGGGATTGACTTCATCATGTCAACCAAGAAGCAAAGTTCAATTATGTCTCTGTGATCAATTCGGTGAAAACCGAGAGCGATCACCGCATGGTAAGAGGCACATTGAACATCAATAACAAGCTAGAAAGGTCCAAAACCCCGAGAGCTTTCAGCTCGAACTCCAGAATCGTTTCGAGTGCCTAGGGAGCTCAGTTGACGAATACAACGATGGGTTCGTGGAAACTGTCCATACGACCGGGTCTAAGTTCTGCAAGACACGTCGTACAGATCAGAAAAAGAGGTTCTCCGATCAAACTCTCGAGCTCATGAAGGAGCGGCATGAGATGATCCTGCAGTCTTCAGACTTAGTCAAAATACTGGCAGCTCAATAGACGGATCTCTAAATCCTTAAAGAGCGACCTCCGCCGCTTTAATACCGAGCGTATTAAAGACGCGATCGAACGGAACAAAGGCTCCAAGGTATTTTCAAGAAATCTGGCTATTGGGCAGAGCCAGCTCACGAAACTGAAGACCGACGATGGCAGGATCTTATTCGCCAAACCGGAGCTACTGAGGGAGATCGAGAGCTTCTATGGACAATTGCACACGTTAACCAGCAAACCCATTGTCGACCTAGCAAACGACCCAAGAGCTAGACCCGACACTATACCGAAGACATCCCGGACGTCAGCCTGTACGAGATTAGGATGGCTCTGAAACAGCTCAAAAACTACAAGGCACCGGGTGATGACGGAATTATGGCCGAACTCCTGAAGGCGGGTGGAAAACCGGTACTTAAGGCCCTTCAGAAGCTGTTTAATTAATTATAGTATGACGGACTCGAGGGGAAAACGGTGCCAATGCACGATTGAAGAATTCAGGGCCATTTTACTTCTAAGCCATTTTACCAAATACAAGTGGTTTTCAAGAGTCATCACGATTCGTCTCGCGCGCATTTTTGACGATTTTCAGCCACCCAATCAAGCCGGTTTCCGAAAAGGCTTTAGCAGCGTGGACCACATACATACGCTTCGGCAGGTTATAGGTACAGAAGACCGAATAGTACAACTTGCCTCTCTGTTTAGCTTTTGATTCGATCGAGACCTGGGCTGTACTGCAGTCTCTCCAACGGTGCCAAATTGACTATCGGTACATCGAGGTGTTGAAGTGTTTGTACAAAAACACCACCATGTCAGTCCAATCTTCAGGACCAAGCCTCGGAACCTATCCTTCTGCAGCGAGGTGTAAGACAGGGAGACGTCATATCTCCGAAACTGTTCACCACTGCACTGGAGGATTTCTTCAAGGTTCTGGACTGGAGAGGGCTAGGCATCAACGTCAATGGCGAATACATCACTCACCTTCGGTTTGCCGACGATATTGTGGTCATGGCTGAGACCATGGAGGACCTCAGTACAATGCTCGATGACCTCAGTAGAACTTCCGAAAGAGTGGGTCTAAAAATGAACATAGACAAGACGAAGGTCATGTTGAATGCCCATGTCTCTACACTCGAAATTGTAGACGATTATGTATACCTAGGACAAACGGTCCAGTTAGGCAGGTCTAATTTTGAGAAAGAGGCCAATCGCCGAATCTATGTCTAAGTCTATGCCCAGTGTGTGTTGCCAGTGATTACATACGGGACCGAAACGTGGGCGCTCACAATGGGCCTTATCAAAAGGCTTAAAGTCACCCAAAGGGCAATGGAGAGGGCTATGCTCGGAGTTTCCATGCGTGATCGAATCAGAAATGAAGACATCCGCAAGAGAACCAAGGTCACCGACGTAGCCCGAGAATTGCCTAACTTAAGTGGCAGGTGACAGGTCACATTGCTCGCAGAACGGATGGCCGATGGGGCCGAAAAGTTCTGGGGTGGCGACCGCGAACCGGAAGATGATGCGTTGGAAGACCTCACACTAGGTGGACCGATGACCTGGTGAAGGTTGCGGGAATCCGTTGGATGCGAGTCGCAAGAGACCGGTCAATGTGGCGACACTTGGGGGAGGCCTATGTCCAGCAGTGGACGTCGGCTGAGATGATGATGATGATGAACTACATACGTGTAACTGGTACAGAGTACAGTATTACTGGCGCGAATTTTCAACAACATAGTAATAAAATCTTACTGACCTGCAATCCTGCAAATTACGAAAAAAAACCCAAGAAAAGTCTTTAAAGATTTTTGTATGAGCTGTAAAAGTTAAAATTCATTCACTAATGGCATCTTCTGAGTCATAATTGTATCACCTACCTAGGTAGATTTTTTTTTTTTTAAAGACACTTTATTTGTGTGTTACTACGAGTTTACTTGTCAACTTCTAAATTAAAGCGGGCGAAGCCGCGAGCAAGAGCTAGTGAAAATTAAACTAAACTTCACTCAGACTAGGTGGTACGGCATCTCCTATCTACTGTACCTACATGCAAACCTTCACACAGCAGGAATCGCCTATTATGGTACCGAACCCTTATTTTAGGTAAGGAAGCGCCAGGTTACCTTAGCTCATCCTCCTTAATTTAATCCTGCCAAGATAGACAAAACCGTTACTTATTTTACAATTTTAGAACTTGTTTGTACTAGCAATTAAAAAAGCTTTGTGTTTGAATGAGTGGATGCCTACTTATTTTTGAAAACAAAAGCAATGAGTCTCAGTCAATTTGAAGAAAGCCGAGTAAAAAGTCTGAAGTACAATTCACGAGGTTGGGAGTTATTCTCCGCGTCGAAAGGTAAGGATAATAGGCAACAGTTCCAATTAGACGACGAGGGCGTTTGTTAACATTTAATTAACGTCAGGGAGCTATTGTGTCGGCGGCGGCGCAGACACCAGAGCCGAGCTTCGTTGCTATGTCTTGATGAGCTGCAGTCACAATGTTTCCAATTACAACCGTTTTTTTACAACGCCACATCGCCTTAGTGAGCCGTTGAAACAATGGGTGCCTCGATTTTTATGTCGAGACGTTATTAAGCGTTAATTAAAAGAGTTTACTAAACAAACTTTTTATAGGGAGGTAGGTCAACCTGGGTAGGTTCGCAAGTAAATAGTACAAGTTATCAATATACATAAATACGAGTATGTAAGTAATGTGAAGTTTAGTTTAGCATGTGTGTGTATCTTGGATGCTGAAAGTATAAAGGTACTTTGCTAAACAAAGAGTTTATACCTAACCTAGCCGATACCAAAGCCACAAAGATTGTTCATATGTAAGTATTTTTTTCAAAGTCATATTACATAAATGATAATTTCACTATCGCGGATATAAAGGGTTGACAAAAATCTAGCACAAAAAATATAAAACTGCTACGAGGCAGAATAGTCGCAAATATAATTGGACAGTAATTTTTTACTGGTGGTCGAAGAAATGTTTGTGAATGTAATAGGGATTTTTCTCAGCGACGTAGAAGGTAAAAGATTTGATTTATCGTAGTCGGTTGGTGAGGCGCGCTGACCACCCGTCCGGGCCGGCCGCTGCAGGGCCGCTCGCCGCCCGCCCGGACGCGTTATTAAACTTTTCCCCATATTAAACATTCCGGAGACGAATACATTTTATTGTTGCCTCGGACCGACGTCAGAGGCCCCTACAAAGCGAAACTCAAAGACGGCAATTGCGAAATAAATTGAAAGCAATTTGATATTGCGTTGTAAGTAATAGCCGTCAGAACCCACAAGTCTGTAAGAGACATTTTGTATGCAATTTAGAAAAATATCAACGGGTCATTTGCTTGTAGCTTTTCGGTTGAACGCTGTACTGGAGATTTATGATTTACTGGTAATGGATTGACATATGATTTTTACGTCTTAGGTATTACGGCTGTCCAAAATCAAAACCTAGCAAGTACATCTGAGTTAATTTTACAGGAGAAGACATGAAACATTTTCAGCTGCCATTTAGAATATAATTCCTTTTTTAAACATATCTTGTTTTCATGGCAATAATTATGATTTGTTTTATTTTACGAAATAGATAAATTAAATGAAAATGCATTTGGACAAGTTTTATGTGCCTTACTAATGACTTCTTTGGATACTTCAAGATATGTATGATACTAAACCAATAGCAAAAACCTAGTTAGATCTCTACCTAGGTTTGTTAATTGGTTTCTCTATACATTAGTTTTTGGATCTAACATTGAAAACCTAGCAAAAACACTTACTAGGTTTTTGAATTGGATTTTTTATTATTTTTAATACCTTATGTCGTATTTCAACCAAGTAAGTAGCATAATTATAGTAAAAAAAACAGTTGACTTAATATAAAATGGTTTAATTAAATTATTGAGGAACATAAGGTACATAATCAACTTAACAAAATATCAACTTATAAAAATCAAATTTCTTCAGCTACTTCGCCTCCAGTTTGGAGATCAACTGATTCATTGTTTACGGGTATTTGAACCCAAAACGCACGCCTTGTTTCTGGCATTAAGGGTACCAGCTTTGCCACAATCACATCCTTTTTTTGACCAGGAATGCCTCGAGGAGCTGATTTTTTTTCAGGCAGCCCAACTACTTGAAAATTTTTTGGTAGGAAGTCTAACTCCACAAATGGTTCATCAAAGCTGAAAATTTCATAGTCATTAATCAACGGGTTTAACTTTAAACTCACTACTACATCTATCTACTATTAATAATTACCTTGTCTTGTAAAGAATCTTCCTCGATCCAGTAACGAATTTTACTTGGACAACTTGGCTGAGCAAGAAAGATTTCATCAAGTCTTCATTATCCGTTTTCCTTGGTGCTCTTTTTTTCTTCGGCCAGCTCCTACAATCACTTAAATCTATGACCTTTATTTTTTGTCTTGAACTGTTTACGACATCTTTAAAGTCTTCGAAATCCAAAACGTCTCCTTGTCTTTTAATTTTTCTTTCAATATTTCCATGCACCGAATCTGCAGTCATATGAGTATGTCCTTTTGTTAAGTAACTCAAAGTCACAGTCTCGATCGTTGTTTCTGTATTTACTATATTAGTTAAAGCCGTAAACAGAGTCCAGTTTTTATTTTGGCCTGTACAGTTATCAGCCCAAATATGAAAATGTTGGCAATCTCTTTCATTCTTCATAAATGTTAAAATAGCATCAACTATGTTGGAAGCTTCTCGACCGGCGTAACCTTCGTGCCAAACTATGCAAGTAGCTGGATCAGGAGATTGCTTACTTATAGGTGCAAAAGTTAGATTAAATGTAATTAATCGACTTATAAAAACAGCTTCTTTAATTTGGGGCATTATAGGCAGCAAAATTACTTTTTGCAAATCCATCGAAAAATACTTTATACGAGTATGCTTTGAATTCCTTTGTGACGAATCAATTTTGTACTTTTCGAGAGCTTGATCAAATTTAGCTTTATGTAACACAAACTTTTGTTTTAGATCATCTGGCATAAGAGATTCATCCGCGTATTTTTTCTTTTCTTCCATATAAAAAAAACATGCATCACATTTGTCTCCTCTTGGCATATTAAAAGAAATCTTCATTTTTTAAATTTCTTTCCTGTAAGTTTCATCAGAACATTGTGTTTCCGGGTATTTCGTCTTAAAATTGTTGTGCATTTCGCGTCCTGTTAATTCTCTAGGCAAGTATTTTGTGAACGGGGAATTATGTCGACGATAATGACTGACTGTAGGTTTGTAACTGAGAATATGTTCCCGGAGTAAATTTTGCCTAGTTCTCATCGACTTACTATTATTTATTATAGACATTACTTGATAATCGTGTTCAACACTTCAGTGCTATTGTAAATCAAAAACCTAATAAGGGACAATTCCAACTTCAAAAACTTAGTAAAAAGACTAATTTCAAATTCAAAACCCTAGTAAGTCCATTCACAAATTCAAAAACCTAGCATGTACCGTACTTAATAGGTTTTTGTATTTGGAAATGTTACTTACTAGCTTTTTCACTTTGTAAACACCGAGTACGAAGTGCACTTGCTAGGTTCATACATGTTCATATCTCCGATTCTATTTAAGATAGAAATACAGTTGTTTTTGCTATAGACGCAGCAAAAATTTTTGGGAATATTGGTTGAAGAAAACGTGTTTCATCAAAAATGTCCCTTGCTAGGTTTTGATTTTGGACAGCCGATTACTTATAAGGAAATACCCGGTCTTCAAGTTTATTCAGCGAACTTGATAACATCTGAAGATGTTCACCTAAGCAAACAATAATGTAATTATTATAAACTCAGTGAATGTGTACGTACACTGACTTATATGTAGGTATAGATAAACCATCCAATTAGACGCCGGCTTTGTTAACTTTTAATTAACGGAGTTGTGTATAGAATACTGTAAAGGTAAATGACTGCCAAGACAGGGCTTCTATCATATACTACTCTTTTGACGCTGTTAGTTAAAATGCTGTTATAGCCATAATTCATTTGTCATACAATAAATCTTAAATAATTTGTTCCTTGTAATAAATAATTGCAATAGTATAATTGTTGGACATAGCTTGGGTATTTTGGAGAACAATAAAAAAATGATCCAGCTAAATATTTTGTTTTTCCGGTTTCTGGACTATACACCACCTCATAAGCTTGTATAAAGGTGGCTTAACACTCTCTGCTCAGGACACTAATACACAAGACACTGAGAAACTCAGAGACATGGGTCAGTGCGAGATCCAAAATGAGGTACACCGACGCTAGACGAGTTCTCTCGCACTCGCCCTGCCTCGGAGTGTCTCGGCGGAAGTCTAGTCAACATAAAACCATCTCTAGGTTAGACAAGAAACAATAATCATCAATATCATGAAGGCAAGAATATAAAAACAAAGTGGGTATCAAACTTTTAACCACCAACAAAAGCAAGGAATATTTCTGCTTGAACCTATACACATACCTACATATACCTAAGTTACTTCTTAACCTGCCAATGTAAAAGTATTAATTCTGTCTACATTTAATTGTTTTTTCGTCCCAGTCCATCTTGTAGACGTCTTCATCAGACGGGCGGTCTAATCCGAAATCTCATTTCCGACGAATAATTGTAGGAAATAGAGCGAGCCTCTTCATCGTGCTGAAAAAACCCTTGAGGGGAGGAGATACACGTTATCTTAGCCCCCTTTCACGAATATTTTTTAATAACGAAAAGTGTTGCCAATATCAACATCGAGGAGACCATTCGGATATTGCGAATTTTGTTACAGTAATAATTACGTAGGTATGAAGATAGGGCTGAAAAAGGACATTACATGTTTAACACTCACTCTGCTCTCGAGGTAGGTACCATGTATGTTGTCTTGTGAACAAAACCATATGTCTAGATTGGAAACTAAATTGTAATAGCGATAGACGTTATTTGTTGATGATAGCTTAAACAGAACAGGACGCTCAACGCTCATCCTTTAGACTGCGATCTAGCTCTGAAAACCTCAACCTGATTCTAATGCCAATGTATTTGCCACAACATGTTCTAAACTCAATAGGAAGTCGCGTCAAAACATTAATTGGTAACCCAAATATCCATTGTTACACTAACAAGCAAATTAATCAAGCTTATAACCAAATCAAGATTCAAGATCCGTGTTGTATTGCACGTCAACGATAAACAAAGGCGAGCTTGCAGGGAATTATATAGAGCCTTGTAAATTTATACATGAGTGTAGTAGCTGGCTAGTGTATAAGTAACCGAGGTCCACCTCGCTAAGTGATTGGATCGGTCCATTATCTTGTATCTGCTGATTTCTTCAGAGCACTCCAACTCTTTTGATTCACTCTAAGCAATGAATGTAAATGTGCGGTATTTATCTGTTTTATGTATAGGAAGAGTATAAAGGCTATCGTATGTAGGATATAGTCAGCAGTTATAATGAAATTGTTCTCTTATCTATTGCTTAAGGGTATGGGTATATTGAAGGCGATGGTATGCTCTCGTTGCTTCGGATTCTAATATCTTGTTCCTATATTATTTATTTGGTACATCTATTTTATGTTGAGTTTTTTCATTGTTTGCTGAAGGGCTAAAAATATAGATACTTATATTCAGTGTTAGTCTACCTTCACACTCAAACATTTTACTATGAATAGGGGGTTTCCCTCTTTAAAAAAAAAAGTTTTTTTTTATGATCACTTTAATTAATTAAGGCTCGAAACCAATCAATGAATCGCCAACCAATACAGCCAGTAAAGATTTCCACAAGCACAAATCACATTCGTAGTTCAATAGTTAATTTATGTGCATACATATTTATTGCTAACGTAAGTACCTAGAAATATTGTAAGAGAAGCGAGAGAGTTACGAGGTAGACTTATGGCTTCCATTCACTGGAGGAGAGATACCTAATGCTTGCAGGCAATCACATAAGTGGATCAAATAGCTGTAGTCCATTTGGATAATGAACTAGCGACTGTGTAGCTTCGCTGAGTTCTTTTTATTGTGCACTCCTTCATATAACTAATATTAACTATTTATTCTATCTTGAGATAGGGTTCAATGTTTGTAAATGATTGATTAAGCATATTAGTTGATGTCAGATCCTAAATCATGCACCAATTCAGCTAATGGTACTGAAATTATGACTATGTTTGTCCAGAAAAATATCTTTAAATTATTTAAAAATCGTATTTTTATAACCATCATCCACTATTGTTTGTTTCAAGTGAAATGTCGGTACCTATCTGAAGAAAACATTTATCAACACACAAAACAGGATACATTATTTAAGTCTTGTTTATAATTTCTCATTTAAATAATACTGACATTTAATATTATTAAATCTGTATGCAACAAAATACGTTAAAGAGCCTTGCCATTTATGGCATTTTATGATGTCATGAACGACATAATTAAAAACCACCAAAAATATTTTATTGTCCTTATTATGTAGGTAAATGGAAAATATAAGGTTCCCATTTACTGTACTTTCAACATCCGTAAATACATGTTTACGTTCATATTAAAAATACATTTTGTTTTTAAAGCAATTAACCATAATAAACTGCATTAAAAAGGGCCAATTTAAAATGAATAAATGAGAACAAGAAAATGTTGTTGTTACTTTCAAAACGATTTTAATAACACGCGATTGGAATTGCATAATATAAACCGTACTTATCATAAATACCACATCGAGTTTTCAAGGGGAGTCCAAATACAATTTATATTACTTGCATGAATACCTACTTCCTACTACACTGTCACATTTTTTTTTTAAAACCACTTTCCTGAAAAACAACATAGGTATCAACGAAATGACTCAAATACACAAAGTTGGGCATGTAGGTAACGTACACGTACACAAACATACTTTATAATAGCACAGCCGTAGAGTACTCAAAGTGGTATCTGATCAATCCATTATCGCGGCTACCCTGTCCAGGAGCTGTTAGGCCCAAGTTGGCGACACACATTTTCCATTTCCCCCCTGTCCCTACACGGCCCAGTTCCGCGTCTTCCATAATTCAATCCATACTGAATCCATTGTGTGAATTTGTGTGACGATACTACTCGATAACACCTATGTGTTGTGTGTTATGTAAGGCTTTACTAAAGAGGTTGTTGTTTATTCAGTAGGTACATTTACAGTTTGGCCGCTGAGAGAATGCGTTTCTGACGTTTGTCAGTTGGTACATATAAGCGCGAAATTACAACATTTATTGTTACTTGATTATTGATATCGTTTTTAATAATACTAGTATTTTGTTAATATGACAAAAAATATATACCTAGTTAAATAAATCATCATCTGCCTAGCCTTTTCCTAACTTTGTTGGGCTTGGCTTCCAGTCTAACCGGATGCAACTGAATACCAGTATTATACATGGAGCGACTGCATAACTGACGTCCACAACCTAGTTAATACTGGGTAATACGATACCACTTGGTAAGACTGCTGACTAGTTGTCAGACTATTTGAAATAAAAAAGGATAGTGTGTGTCTATGCGAATTTATAATCTATGGCTAACCGATATCTAGTTAGTCTCTCTGGTATTGATTAATAAAATAAATTGTGTACCTACTTTGATGCTCTGGTGCAAAATTAATAATTATCTACGATCATCCCAATGTTTCAACATCCCAATTTAAATAAAAACTCATTACAAGATAAATAAATGGAGATTCATTCCATTTACTTACTCATGTGTTTATACAGATAGTTATATCTATGTTTAAGTTTATCGTAAATTCTTCGCCACTTCAAAGCTATATCGTCTTTTCGCTCATGACCTGTCAGGAACGCATTCTCTCAGCGGCCAAACTGTGTAGATGTTCTTAATTCTGAAAAAGTTCTTAATTTGAACAGTTATGAAAAGTTTAAAAGCGGGCCTATGTTAATAACCAAATATTTTAAGAACTCTTTTTTTCACAAGAGGCGTGAGATAATACCATAGTACAATTTTATTCTAGGTATTTCGTTTAATTAATTAACTTGATGTGCCTTTAGCTTTAATAAAAACGTAGGCATGAGAGTTAATTAATTCTGCCATTTAATGCCAAATAAGTGTTTTTTTTTAATTCGTCAGGTTATTGTTTGAGTTTAGAATTAACTGCAGGTATGTTCATAATAGTATAGTCACCTATTTATTTTATTACTTGAAACTCGATTGGTAGATCCATGTTTGTACTTTATGTATCTATTTTATTTATAAATCTCTTCCAGGACCAGTGACAGGATAGATACACAAGAGACATAGACTTTTTTACTTTCTTTTCCCTCCTGGATTAAGGCTATATTGAAATGAAAATATAGATTACAGCTTCGACTAAGTAACTCATACGCAACGTAGGCATTATTTGCCACTAGATCTCTACGGAGATAGAATGCTCAAAAACCGACAAAAAGCGACTTGGACTCGCGCAAAAAGGGTTCCGTAGTACCAAACAATTTTTTAAGCTCTTTCATAGGTAAATTTACACTCAATAACAAATCATAGTAATAGTACCATAGCAGTTATTAAAGTAGTAAGCATACCTTTTATTAACAGCACTTAAGTAATGCAGTATGGCCAAATTCAAATTCCAAAGGTATTGTTAATAAGTACCTACCTAATAAGTTTGCATTTACCTAATTCATGACAATTACATTTTACAAACACGATTGTCGGGACTTGATTATTACAGATTTATTTAAATTACTTATCCAAACCATTTACATATTAAATTAATATTTCGTTAGTCTTATGCAAATATTAGTACTAAGAATATTCAACAACGTCCAGTAATCTATTTTAAGATCGAATGTCCACTCGCTACATAGATATGCACTTTGCTTTGAGTGGTGTTTCACGGTGACATTTCTGCGCCGGTCTACATTCAAAACGGAAAGGGTATAATACATAGACCTGGCATGATATGTTATATTCAAATTATGTTCTGAAATGGAATGAGAATTATGCATTTTAGATGATAGCATTCAGAACAGGAGCTGGAACATTGAACGTCCTAAAAATATTTGATTGTTTGTTTAAAGGGTGTATTATAAAACACCTCTTCACGAAGCCGAAAGACACTTGTTCTCCCATCATTGCGATCATTTTTTTAGATACCTAGGAACCTTCTAGTTACAGAGAAAAGGGGATCAAAGTTACAACTTTTCGACAAGATTTTTTTTAAATACAAGTTTTTTTGTAAGATATTGACTTTTAACACCTCCACGACCCCCGTACTATTCAATCTATCCTTCAGCACAATGTTGTAAGTGCTTTACATTGAGTTCTACCACAAAACATGATTTATAACTTCAAAAAGAAAAGTTGTTTCCTAGCAATAATCTTTGCGTAAAGTTACTTAATTTGATGTACAGAATGCTTGGTTACGGCTTTGTGATGAGGTGGTTTACACCCTGTATTATAACTCTGATTTTTAGAAGAAGGTACAAGTACAAGAGTCATTGTATCATATTTGTGTTTGAACATAGTTTATTATGAGAGTACAAAATGTTCGGACCGTGTACCACATCCACCGCGTTGTTTAGTGCAGCAGCAGCGTGGACACTCGGTGCACTAACGCACTAGCAGTGTTTCCTTGATCCAGTCTATTTCGGCGGGATCCATTACCTCGAGAGTAGCGGCAAGAAGCAATCTCATTGAATGACCGTCTTTACCCCCAGTGTGGGTACGTGGGGCCCACCCACACTCCCACTGATCCACGCCAATCGGTAAATATGCGTGTTAAATATGTATGCGCTGTAAGATGCTCGTAAGTGTATTAGATTTTGCTTGCTTTTTCATTCTGTCAAGTTACTAAGTACACACACACTAGTCGATAAACATATCCGCTCAATTTGTTTACGCATTCACCGCACGCACCGATTTATTTCCTCGCGAATACTTGGGATACCTAAAAGTATTAGTAGCCATTTCTAATGTATCATTTCCCTTCAAGAATTTCGAAAGGTTGATAACGGATTGCGTAGAAAATGTTTGTTTACTTTGCGAAAAATTAAAGAGAGCCTTTTCATATGACGGGATTGCTGAAGATATTATATAGCTATTGAGAGTACCCATTTGTTAAGCTATTTATCTATAGCAACACACCTATTTGAATATATAAGTCGTTGCGCAAGACTAAGTAATAACTTCTATCTGGCAAAAGCGAAAACTTGGAATGCACTTCGCACGAAGTGACTAGACTTTTCCATTAGGGGCAATTATCAGGCACAACAGAGGATCCCGTGCTTTCACCAGTGAGGCAACCCCATCCCGGCGACGGAACCTGTTAGAGATAACGTCATAAAGTCGCCGATGCAGAGCCGGACTAACGTCTTTGCTGTTGCGACGCCCTCACCTCGGGATAATGGACCGCACTCCCTGTGTACCACCCCCATGCCTCCTACCCCTCGCTCCATGCGCGAATTTGCAATATTTATGACTAAAGATCTCGAATGAATGGTAAGTTTCGATAAATAAATATTTGGTACAAATTCGTGATTTACAGTTCAAAGCTTTTCTATTTTCCTATTGGTTTGGACGGATTTTGTGTAATTCGGTTTTTAATTTGGTGTTATGCCCCGTATCGGTGCGTGCCGATATTCGCACCTATTCGCTGTTATTTTGATTTCCCACGAGAACCTTAAATTGTCCGAGTCTATTACCAAAAGTTTAATTTTTTCCGAACGGTTTGAGGTACTTAACCAATAAAGTTGCCCAAATAAACCCTTCATCACAAACAATGACTCAGAGAATTAAAAACGAAAGCCTCAAAAACCGTGTCAGTTGGTAATTCGTTTCAAAACACGTTAGCAACAAGGTCTCGTATCTAATATTGATCAGTACAACATGATATTTAACTCAGCTCTTACGTAAACAATAATTACCGCTAACATTATCCATTAGCTTTTAGAGATGTCCATGTATAGCGCTGTTAAATAATCGGCTAGCGGCTCATGACAGCGTAAGGCTGCTAATGAAGTAATGGCGTATCAAACATCCCGTACTCCCCCGGCCCTCGACCGCTCTCTGTTAATGGAGCAATGATGGTCCGTCACTCTACATTTGACTAGGCGGCTCTCACAGCGCCGCTCGGCACTTACCTAATGCTAGTGGACTTACACTTTACTAACGTGTCGTTGTGATATGTATCTACTGGTATTGTATGGTTCCAACTTACGTAAGGTATCAGTTAATTGAGATATTTAGGTCATTTCTTGAAGACGCAGTACCTACTAACTGTTGTGTTTTTAAGTCAAAAAGTCATGTTTACATTTTAACATCAAAGTTTTGTAGCTTCGTAATAGTTTCTTTAAAAACTTAATGTTTCTTGGTGCCAATTACTTCAAGTTTCATTAATCTTTTACAAACAGACAAACAACGCAACCACATTTTTTTATTACACACACACCATTTTCTTTCGTACATCGGAAAGAATCTCAAATAGTAAAATCTTTTTAGGCTTATGTCCAGCGTTGAGTGGGTCCACAAATGTCGCTAAAAGGCTGGACGTCATTGTTTATCCGGGCAACATTAGGCGGGTAACCGGACACGCGCGCCCTGAGTGCGCTACAAGTATCCGCTTTCAACTCATTACGGCTCGGACGTGGTGCGTGGGCCGCCAACCCCCTCCCGCCTCACACCCCCTCGCCCATCTTTGTCCTTCAATCCCTCTTACAATCTTCGATCCAATTTCGAATACCCATACATCCGTCTAATGTTGGATTCCGCGTTTGATTAGATGACATTGGATGGACCAAGGTTTGGGTGTGAATGGCACTGTAAATAAATTTGATTTATCTGATGCTTTGACACCGCCTGCTTTTGTGCATAAATGTGGGTGTGTTGCCTTTGCTCATTCCCTTTAGGTACCTATCTTTTTTTCATGTTTGTTTATCGTGAAACTACAAATACGTTCTAGATTCTATACAAATAGACCCAACTTTGTCTCCTTTAATAGGTTGTAAGTTAAGTAAACGATATTTGCGCAAAGTTTCAGTAAAACGAAAAAGTTAATCAAGCAGATTTATTCCAAATTAACAATAAAGAAGATTGCGACCTCATGTCAGATGTAATCGCAAAATAAAGTGACACAAGTATCTTAATCAAGTGTCCATTCCCGGGAGTTAGAGCCGCCGAAGCTGTCCGTTATGGGCGATTCCGTATAAAACTGGACTGGCGCGGCCTGTCCGTCCCGTGCAATAACACTTTCGACAAATTGAGTCCGCTGACATTGAAGCTGGGTACGACATTGTAATCGGCCATTAATATACTTACATGTCAGCTCAATTAACTGCATGCAAAATGTTTACAGCATCTGCGGAGAAACTTCTTGATTGCCATCAATTTTATATTTTGCAAATCTTTCACTGTCTTCTTCTCAATTTTAATAAATAAACGTGCATAATGATAGTATGTGCAATTCGAATGAACACCCAATCAATTACCAAAAGTAAATAGAATTAACAAAATAGTTTTATTAAAGTTATTTTATGAGAAAAATCATGTAGCGAGTTGCGGTCGCTGCGAGCTTACCGACCGCAATAACATAACCGTTTGGACAAATTGTGGCTCGCTTGGGCCCGGATTAGCGGCTTTATGGCACAATTCGCGTATACAATACCATCTCCAGCTTCCTGATAATTGATATCAATGCGCAGCGTCCAGCAGAGAAAGGAATTAAGCGCTCATTTATCTGTGTTTCTTTTTATTACATCGCCGCTTGACTCCGCAAGGCTAATTGAAGGAGGAATTGGACAGATTGCGCGAATGACTAATCAAATTAAAGGACACCAACTGCTTACTTTTATTGCTGTTTTTGTGGGAGAATTAATCGGTATTCTTTAGCGAGTTAATTTTAATGACGTAGTTGCTGCTGTAGAACAACGCAGCATGGCAAGAGCAAACGACAAAATAACACAAATTAGTCCGTCAGTTACATTATCATAAAATGTTTGACCTGTATTTTTTCTTTTGTTACATAAACCAAGAAAGACGAAGATACAACCCTTTAAAAATTATCAATACGTCATGCCTTGGTATAATTTTTAGCGAGTTCTGACGTCACGACCACCACTCCCGCGTTTTGATGCGTTTTATCTTTGTCTATATTCATTGATTTACAAAATCCAATAAATACGTGTCCATTATTTTCCAATCCTCTAACTGATGGACTACATAGATTTGTAATTTTTTAATACTGTCGTCATACCTATTTAGATGTATATTTTTATAAGTACTTTAAATTATTAATCAACAAAATCTTATTTTAATTTACCTTTTTTCATTTGTGTTTGAAATTAAACTACTGAATCTAAACATCCAATATAAAAAACGATTAAACCGCAATCAAACTTAGCCAATTTATATTTTTGTAAACTTTCGCTGTTTTGTAATCAGCTAATTTCATTTAAATCTCAAATCAGATAATACCTACAGCCAAACAGCGAGCGTAAATTAGTTTTTTCTTAACACAAGCCATTCTGAATAGTAAACAAAATGAATGGGCCACCCTAAGCAAAGTTTAATCCGTTTTTATTACGAAGAAAAGAAGTAATTACTCTACCCTTAACGCTATAGAGGGTTGGAGACCGAGGTAAAAATTTCCATAGATTTATCATAAGCAAATTAAGTTTATAATTAAAAACAGGAGTTTTGTATAGAAGTAATTTGAATATGTAAATAATATTCAGCATGTTGCTTATTACAAAAATCTGACGCCGCGCCGTCTTCTAGACAATGGCGGGCTAGTCGAGATGAAAAGTACTGCGGCCACTAAACATTAAACATTGTTAATTTAATACATTATATCTATCGTTATTAGAAATGTATACGATTTACTATAGGAAATATATCGCAGGACGTGTGGTCCCGTGGAGGCTGGTGTATGGAGGTGGAGGGCACGCGCGCCCCCGCAATTATACTCCTCTCAGCGCCCTAATTATTCCATTAGCTGAGTAAATAATGATAAATCAACTGATTAATAGTTAGATTAATCAGTAATACATCCAGCAAACTAGTGATTGCAATTGAAGTGCTGATCATGGTAAACTTTAGCCATTTTAATAAACATGGCGAAATTCGTGACCTTATAAAATGCTCATGATCAGAAATAAAATGTTATTTTGTTTATGTAAGCAATTTGGGCGTCACCACATTCACGAGTTTTTCAATTAGATTGTAAAAAGAATTCAATTGACGTTATAGGGCTGTCCGTAGCTAATATTCGCAGGGAAAACTAGTTTCGCCTTAGTAATTTCCGCATGTGTCATTTGGTGTCACATTCTAACAAGTGGTTACGAAACCTGGAAGCGCATAGAGACGTTCAGTAGGCTCATTCATCCTTGGTGAACATTCTCATCCCGAGTGACGGTTTTATCACTTCATCAAGATACCAGCGAAATCAATTTAAAGCCCGTAAGGCCGAGCGGACTCACCTAAGAGTCCCTAAAAGTCCCGAAGGCGGGCGTCCCTGCCACCCGTCTCGTTCGCTCGTGCCCGTTTATAAACGGTTTTATTGCTTTCGGAGCAACCGAACATTATTAAACTTTTCCAATTTCGATTTATCACGTAGCTGTCGGAATTTAATACCGCCCTACCTTCGGCGGAGGCGATCGCCCGCCGCGTGATTACAATACACGTCGTTAATAATACGAGTTGAGTGCGGCGCGACTCAGCCGACTGCGACTCTGCCGAGTGGTGTGACGTGACACGACCGCGACCACGCCGCCAGTCGCCACCCTCCGGGCTGTCGACACCAGCGCATCCCTACCACATCTAGAGGACGACTGAAACTGTTCACTTCCTTACAAGTTTTCAGATATCGTTCAATGAATTCTGTTGCCATACTGAAGATGAGCCGTTTGATTAATGTCACAAACATTTCCATGAATAACCCTACCCTGAAAAAACTTTTTGTAAATTATCTACATTACGTCAACAACACTGTTATTAAATCATCATTATCATCATCATCTGCCTAGCCTTTTCCCAACATAGTTGGGATTGGCTTCCAGTCTAACCGGATGCAGCTGAATACCAGTATTTTACATGGAGGGCCTGCCTACCTGACCTCCACAACCCAGTTAATACTGGGTAATACGATACCACTGGGTAAGACTGGTTGTCAGACTTTTAGGGCCAATGCTGTTATTAAATAAACTATTTTTAAGTTTCGAGTTTGTATCATCAGGCGCATTCGGTGCACAATTTTTCAGGGTCGGCTTTAGGCGCGTGAAGCGTGTAAAGTTCATAGCACACTATACTGGCACTGCAACGGCACCGCTTCATCTGTGCAATTAACTTGTCATTCTAAGGATAAACCTATACTCCATAGAAACTTGGGACTGGCTATACAGGTCTAAAATTTTGACATAAAGTAGAGCATTTGGGAAGGTTTCACGAGTCCAATTTACACGTCTCCCAGCAATGGCCAAATTGGTAAAATCAGACATTGTTTACATTTTAGGTTATTTTATTATTTCAGTTATTGTGTTAAATGTAGTATCTAATTACCTTTCAACAAGTTATTTATAGTTGGTTTTCATATTAGAGTCATTACAGGACTGATCTGTGTTAATTTAAAAGGAAAAAAATGACTGAAAATGGATCTCATAACATTACGTAGTTTGAAAATGACATTTTTAACTAATAAAGATATTTTTTCCTCAGCACCTCAAACGAGCCGGTTTTGCTGCTTACAGACAGTGAGCGAAATTAGATTTTGCTGCGAGCGTAAAACAAAGTAACCTTTTTTTTTAATAAGTGTAAGTACTTACTGCTCAAGACCTGTGCAAGTCTACTCACAAAATATATCAAATTCACTTTGTTCTGTCACTTTCACATCGATATGAAAAAGCGAGAGATAGAAACAAGTCGATTCGAAATTCGATTTTCAAATTTCATAACTAGTAGGCCCAAAAAGGAAAAAAAAACGTTCAGATATTGATATTGTAAATCGGTAACCATGATATTGTAAATTACGTGTTTAAGTTTTAATGAAAAATTGTTGTATTTCGAATTATTTGAATTATATTTTTTAAAATAAAAAAAAATAAGTAGATACATGAAGAATCATCATGTATCTACTTATTTATTTATAGTTTTAACAATATTTAATATTGAGACAGAATACCGCAAGCGTAGTTTCGTAACGCATTAAAAAAAAATGCGGGATTCAATTTTTTTTGTTTTATTCGCAATGATTTGGTCAATGAACTCTAGCTACAAAGTACAATAAAATTTGGTTAATATGTAATATTAATCAATTAATATGAGTGACAAAGCGTATATTTAACACCCAAAGAATTGAAGTATAATCTAAATTGTGCAGAATTAAATGTCCTGCCTGAAAAGTCTCGCGGTAATCACATTATTTAATATCTGTACATTACTTATATCTCAGTATGTTGCATGTAGTGTGTTGTAGTTCTATGTATATTGTTGTATGTACTGTTGTGTATGTACGTTTTATATTGTGTAGGTATATGTTCTCGCCGCTGAGGTGAAAAGTTGTATGTGTTACATGAGACCAAAGTTATTTGCATCTCGTGTCTTTGTATCCCTCGCTACGCTCAGGATTATAACCTAGAATCGCGAGCGCTACGCTCGTGATTCAACTATAGAAATATAGGGATTCAAATCATCACTCGCAGCAAAAACCCACTTTGCTCTCTTGTTGCACAAATAACTATTAACGGAATTGAAAAGGTAAACCCAACTTCTTCTACTTCAACTCTTGGCCAGTCAATGCTGAGTGTAGGTCTCTTCCGAATCCATTTCCATTTCCATTTCTCGTCCAGTTTTAGCGGTTTTGTGGTTTTTTTTTTCATGTTCCGACTAGGTAGACAGACAATCTAATAAAATGGATAGCCATGACATGAAACCGCCAAAAATAGCAGATCTATATTTAAAACCAAAAGCACAAAAGTACCTATTGACATTGATTTTTAAACATAATGTTCTAGGAATATTTTTTTCATTGTATTCTTAATTGCCTTCGAAGGTTGACAGACATCCAGCTTTACCAGTAGAGTACTTAAAGTAGTTTAAGGAATTTAAGTGTGACAATCGATCATCTGAGTCCCCGGTCGTAAGTTTAAAACTGCTTATTTTCTATACTGTCCCAATGTTATTTAGGCTAAGATTTAAATGGGTTATAATTAAAATAGTAGATGAATTTGGTACATGATTTGTTTAACAGGTCGGACCAGAATGGGGTATCTCCTTTGAGCACTAAATCGTGTGTCGTATAATATATTTCATAATATCACGCTAGCAAACAACTCGACTTACAGCCCGCGCGCTGAAAGCGTGCTTACCCGTGTTCGCGCTTTGCTTGCTTAAATGTGTTCGCGATGACGGCAAGCTTGCACCACGTGGACAGCGAGCGGACTGCGAGCTTTTACGTCGCGGACGACGCGTACTTAGGGCACTAGCGGCTAGCCGAAGCCTAAATTTGAGGTAAGGCGCGACGCGGACGCCGCGCGCCGTGCTGCAGCTGTGCTGTTTCGGTGCCGATATAATGTGCCATGACCTTTTCTCTGTGTCTAAAAGTACTTGCTCATCTTTTTGCGAAAAATAAGTAGGAAACATGCAAAAACCACATCAAAAAGTAATATGAAAGCTACAAGATAATTTAATATGTAAACCGTACCTGCTTTACATATCTGCAAATATCATAACAAAATAAAGTCTCTTATATCGGCCTGGGTTAAAATTATGAAGCTAAAACTGTAGGTTATTGAAAACGTGACTTACATTTACATGGGTTCGCATCTACAAGATTTCGTACAGAGATAAATATACAAGGTGTATTTTTCTATCTTAAAATATGAATGAGCTGATGATTCTATATTTATTTCTGAACTTGAAAAGGTTACCATTACCATTACAACGTATCACATTTTAGTCGGCTAATTGTGATTGACATTTTTATTCAGATTTTGTTAGTCGATTTAGAGACCAGCTTTGAAGTTATTCCAGGAGAACCAATGTCTAGAATGCATGATGCCTGAATTAGGTGCTTGGTTTGACCCTCTCTTGATTGGCCAATTCATCATAAAAGGCCACAGCACCTGATAAATTGAGTTCTCCTTTTACTAACAAAAGTGCAAAGAAATAAAAAAGTGTAAAATAAATAAAATAATATAAAATAGGGAGTGTGGTGGCGAGAGGAAGCATCGGCGATCGCGGCCGGCCGCGGTGCAATCTACTCACATTCATAGGGCCAATCAAGCACCGACCCACTGCCATCCGCGCCCCTTAGCTACACCCCGGAGAGGTGCGGATTCTGACAACAGTTTATTTTATTTTATTAATATTTGTTTTACTTTTTTTCGATTACTTTTATGATTTAACACCCATTCCTAACATACAGATGTACGACGGACGTATGATAAGTTTTAGTTAAACGAAACCATCTGAAAACTTTATTAATTTAATTCATACACAAAGAGCATTGTCAATCATGTGATCAAAACAAAAATAATGTGCTTTATAATTTTGAAGTAACACAGTTTGGGCGGATGATCCGCCCAAGCGGACGATCCGCTCAACCGAAATCTGCCACAGTGACTGCTGAATTGCTGCAACCAACTTAGCCAGCCCAGCCAGTCAGCCTCAGCCATCCAAACTACGAACATATCTATATATATATATAAAAGAAAGTCGTGTTAGTTACACCATTTATAACTAAAGAACGGCTGAACCGATTTGGCTGAAAATTGGTGGGGAGGTAGCTTAGAACCAGGAGAAGGACATAGGATACTTTTTTTTTTTTTTTAATTATTTTCGTCGGTATGTAGTGGGTAGGTAGGGGTAGGTAGTGGGTAGTAGTGGGTAGGTAGTAGTAGGTAGGTAGTAGTAGGTAGGTAGTAGTAGGTAGGTAGTAGTAGGTAGGTAGTAGTAGGTAGGTAGTAGTAGGTAGGTAGTAGTAGGTAGGTAGTAGTAGGTAGGTAGTAGTAGGTAGGTAGTAGTAGGTAGGTAGTAGTAGGTAGGTAGTAGTAGGTAGGTAGTAGTAGGTAGGTAGTAGTAGGTAGGTAGTAGTAGGTAGGTAGTAGTAGGTAGGTAGTAGTAGGTAGGTAGTAGTAGGTAGGTAGTAGTAGGTAGGTAGTAGTAGGTAGGTAGTACTTTTGACGCAGACGAAGTTGCGTGGGTCAGCTAGTATTTATTATAAGAACAACAATTCATGTGCACGATTTCCCATCGGCGAAAATGACGAACTTCCAGGAGATTGGCAAACTACAGGCACAGTTAGGAGACCCTATATTACACCCTTCCCATTTAATTTTAATACACCACTAACGATGAATACATTAAAATTAAAAGGAAATAAAAAGATTGAGCATGCAACGATAACAAAAAATCTTCAAAATTAGTAGTCACAAGAAATCATTTTTTATTTTGTCTGACACATAAACATATGCTTGAAAACGTATTCAGACTTTTTACAAACAACGATAAGTAGACAAATATGTATGTTTTTATTTTTTTTTCAATTTCAGAACGCTAATGGGCCTATTTTCGCCAATATGACCTTTACGTCCCTTATTTATTCCGTAAGTTATGTTAGGGAATGAGCTCGTGTCTGACTGTCATTTGTTGATCTTTGACAGTGGTTACGACTGGTCAGAAGCCCGAAAGTCTGACAACCAATCTTCTCCGAGGAGAATTTACCCTGTTACTGGGTTTGGAGGTCAGATAGGCAGTCGCTCCAAGTAAAGTATTGGTATTCAGCTGCGTAAGGTCAGAGTGGAAGCCGACCCCAACTTTAAAAAAAGCGGCCAAGTGCCAGTCGGACTCGCCCATGAAGGGTTCCGTAGCAGCAACTAACATGATATAAAAGTTACGATTTCACGATTTATGACGTATTAAAAAAAACTACTTACTAGATCTCGATAAAACCAATTTTCGGTAGAAGTTTACATGGTAATGTACATCACATATTATTTTTAGTTTTATCATTCTCTTATTTAGAAGTTACAGGGGGGGGGGGGCACATTTTACCACTTTGGAAGTGTCTCTCGCGCAAACTTTTAAGTTTTGAAAAAAATGATATGAGAAACCTCAATATCATTTTTGAAGACCTATCCATAAATACCCCACACGTATGGGTCTGATGAAAAAAAAAAGTTGAGTTTCAGTTGAAAGTATGGGGAACCCCAAATATTTTTTTCTTCTATTTTTGTGTGAAAATCTTAATGCGGCTCACACAATACATGTACTTACCAACTTTCAACAGCATACTTCTTATAGTTTCGGAAAAAGTGGCTGTGACATTTGGTCGGACAGACAGACAGACAGGCAAACAGACAGACATGACGAATCTATAAGGGTTCCGTTTTTTGCCATTTGACAACGGAACCCTAAAATACTAGGCAGATTGATTTGAATTTTAAAAAGTCCTTCCATAGTGCCCATTTTCGTTTGTTCAAAATTGTTTGCTCCAAGCTAGATCCAATGATTGTCAGTGACAGGGAATTTCTTTTTTCTTAAGTAGTTTCCATAATGTTTATTCTGAGGAACCACTTTCAAACTAAAAGTAACGAAAGGCGTTAGCTTAACACCCGTTTACTTGACACCATGACAAAGCACAAGAAACTGAAGCTCGCTGAGTTACAGCAATCAGTGTGTTTTGATTTAAAGGCTAACAAGTAACAAGCAAAGTTGAAGGCGTGTCGTTAGATCCGGCCGATGTTAATGAGGCTGTCGCTCTTATTAAAACTCCTTAGACTTATTCTGTCTAGTTAACTGATCTCAAGAATCATAAAGTTCCATAAACGTAAGTGATATTATAAATTGAGGAGTTGGTTTTCATGATTTTATACGTGGGTACTACATAAATGACAGGGGATTTTTCAGTGTGTTGTGTATGCCTGAACGCCTTCATGAAATGTTCTTTCAAGTACCTAAGAAAGTAGATTCAGCGTTTTCGCATCTCTTAAAATATGTGTAGTTAGTAGCAGTTTTAGTTGTTTTCAGTATTAACTACTATAAACTTGTTTTACTAAGTCTGTTTCAGTAATAAAAGTTGAAAACTGCGTTACAATATCAGGAAAAGTAGAAAGTTGTAGTTTTTTGGCATGGTTGAGTGAAGAGATGATCACCTACCATGTACTTCTGCAGTGTTTATGAAAACTAGTTATCCTTGCTTGAACCTTCAGCATTATTTACCTATTGTAGTACTCCTTTTCTCAATCTGACCAATGAGGTCATGCTATTTTGAAATACAAAATGACATTACCAGATGTCCAACCAATGACGATGCTTGGAACCAGCTATGCTAGCGCCATTAGTTGTATAGTTGCCATGCCCATGGCTCTAGAGTATTGACTCTTACAGCTTTTGCTAAAACGGTTTTATTATACGTATTGAACGTTTTTTGTTGCTGACATTCGTCATAGTTTCCAAGTAAACAAACCAAGAAACGTTTCAGTTCCCGCCGTTGGAATACGTCCCTGGGTACAGAGCTCACGTACGACCGCTCGTAAGTTCAATGGAGGTGTTGATTAAAAATATTTCCCATGTGCGGCGTATAAGGCCCAATTGGGCAAGCAATCAACCGCCCGCGCCCTGCCCGCTCCCTGCCCGCCCCTCGGCCGCTAATCATGCGCGCTACTTGCCCGCTTATTGCAAGCTTTTCCTTCGTACATGTGTACTTTTTATGTCTTCATACACGTTACAGGTGCTGTGAAGACAAAGGAGGATGAAATTGATTACGTAGAGAGGATTAAGGTTCAGTGTTGTTGATGTAGCGATGAACTTTGTTGCTATTGTAGCGTAAATGTATGAGCAGGGTAAAGGATTGACTTTTAATTAGATTATAACAGTAATTTGATTGTTACTGGGGGTATGTTGTGTGAAGTAACTAGGGAAATTATTTTTTCTAATACATTTATATCTCTGGATTAACATACGGAATAACAAATGGATATAGTTACCATTAATGCAGAATATACATATATATCATTTTCACATTTAGTACTTCACTTACACGAATACGAATTCTCGTGAATTCTTTATGAATGCTTTAAAAAAAACAAGTATTCTTTTCTTTCTAAGTTTGTACACTCAGGCCTTCAAAGCCAAGCAAAACAGCACCAGATCAAACAACAATAACGTTATTAGGGTTCGAAATACTTTAAAACAAAAATGTATCTAATGAATGGCCATGTTCAAAGCAGCCGAATGTTTGCCATTGCCAGAACCGTTCGGCTTCGACAAAGCGCGTCTGGCCTGCCGGCCTGCCTGGCAAAAACAACCATTTTCCATTCTTGGAGTGCGTTTAATTGGTGCGCTATCTTGAGTGCGTTAGTCTGCCAGCCCATTACAAGTGTATAGACAGAATATTGAATAGGGACCTGATTTATATTAGACAGTCTTTTTAAATTCTTTTTAATTTGATCTTTGTTCTTGTTCCTCTTGAACCTATAGATCAGGTATCGTGCATGCATCTGTCTAACTTAGACCTTGTTCTATTTTTTAATACCTATAAGGCATAGAGTCAGCAATCAGGAACTCGCTTAACTGTTACAGAATGTTGATATCGTGTCAAACAGTAACGAGGAAAATAAATTCAAGTTACTTTCAAAGAATGGATGCCCATCACTCGGAGACATGAGAAAAGTTTTTGCTTTATTGCTGTTAAAGATCAATTCATCATGTTAAATGTATCTTTATTCCACCATGTAAGCGCTTTTTCTTGTTGATATATAGGAAAAGAGGCAACAAAAGTGTGAAGAAACGATTGATTTAATTACTTCTAAATGAATTTTTATGGAGGCATTCCTCTGCGCGAGCAATCTAGAGCTGCAATTCCCGATGCCATATCCAGACCGCCTAACTACCAACAATCGTTTCTTACAAGAATGATGACAGCGTCGTCTGAGACTAAGCAGGATGGCTTTCTTCGTTTTTTTCCCATTGATCTAAATTCATGAGAGCGCGCGCGCACGTTCGCGGCCGTCGCTTGCGCACGAATGTCGCGCGCGGTGCAGATTCCGAGCTTTTTGCGCGCCATACTGTCTAACAAGATTGAAATAACTGCTTGCCTTTGAACAGGGGATTTGATTACTTCAAAGAATGAAACAAGATCAAGAATAAAAGATGAATTGCGATAATTGCTACTTTGTTTTGTAAGTCATGTTTCAGTGTCTACACGAAGAAAGAAAAACGACACTAGAATGCATTCTTGTTTGTTTTTTCAAAATCACTTTGCTCATTTTAACAAAAAAAAAAGATTAGAATTATTACGATTCGAGTATATTACTTATCGATTAGTCGTCTACTGTGTTTCTCTATTTACTTACTTCGTTTATTATGAATAAATAAAGTGAAACCAATTTAAGTTTACGAATCTTAATTAACTAGTTAATGTAATTAATTATTGTGCTCGTGGTTTTAAAAATATTGTGAAGGTAATAAAACTAATAAAACTAACAGAAACAACACGAGAAGATTGAGAAGATGAAAACCAACTACATAATTTGTGGTAGCGCAGGCAAAAGCTTTTCCTTGACAAAAGTTTCCATCAAGTTGATTATTGCTCGATTGTTTGCTTTTCTATTAAAAAGTTAATTTAAATCAGGAATCCTGCTCTATAGTATTAGCACGTTTGGATTCAATAGGACCAATCAAACAGTTTATGTTCCCGTTCTGATGCATCAGTGCTCTTGACAGGGAGCTGCGTTACTAGTCCAGCATCCTAATAGCAATTACGTGTATACGAAAATCCGGGTTTGTCTCCACCGATCACAGTATCTGATCACGTTAGCCACGGATCACGGCGAGTGTATCCACGGATACCGTTATCCGTTTCCCTCGTTATCGTGTAACCCACTGATCACGATATCAGTGGCGACATGAGAAAATCCCATGGAAACGATGAGAGTTTTATGTATGTTTCGGGATGGCTATTACAGTACAATTACACTTGTGTGCAGTTTAATTTTTACACTTACAATCTCCAATCTGATTCATCCAAGTCTATTTCGAGATTTAGTTCCAAAATAAATACTTGTGAAGTGACTCCACAGCTTTCCTGTGCAGGACCCAGCAGCCGTTATTCAATAGGTAGGTAGGTAGGTATACCTGTTGCGGGCACAGTTGTCGCAGCCCTACGTGATTAGGAACCGTTTATTTTATTGAAGCACCCACTTATTGTTGATGCCGACGGTTTTTGCCTCTCCATTCCCATCTCGAGTGCGTTCGCGCAGTGCCACGCTTTATCGCGGGCATTCAGCGCACTAACGTCGGATTTAATTAGAAACCCCTGCATTTCGACAGTGGCAGTTTTTTGATACTGAAATGTTGAGCTCCACATATCTCGTCAACTATTTGAAGTGGTTTATTGTTCCTCTTTTGATTTAATTCAGGACAGCATCTCTGTTGAATATTGAGAGGCAAACCTCCTATTATACTCAAAGAGGAATTTACTAATGAACATTTACGAAATAACGTTACTATGTAGTCAGATTAATATACTAAAGCTGGATGTCATCAAGTTGCGAGAGAGTCAACATACAGACTTGTGTTAACAGGGAAATTACAACTGGCATTAATAAGCGGTCCATGTACGTAAACTTAAAAGCGGCCATGGCATGTTGTGTGTCTACTTTGCAATGTTATTAAACTAAATATATATGTTCATCTTATTCCGGCTGCATTATGAGCTCGTGTGGATGCCAGGGGGTTCTCATAAGGCTGCCTACACGCCGAGGCGCCATAAGCGCTGCAGCGCTGCAGCGGTCAGCCACGCCATGCTAATTAAATCGGATTAGGCATTAAAGTTAATATTACAACCGCGTGCAAATGTGATTTTCATGTATTGTGGGTGTTTATGTGCAATATAATACGCGTCATTAAAATTCTTGCCGTGATCATAGTAGGATTATTATATCGATTAACACTTTGGTTCAGAACCATAATAAAGATTAGATGAATCTTAATTTAATTCAAAGATGAAAAATAGATTCGTAATAGCAGTTTTTGAAAGGCATTTTTTGCGATGAATTTTTGTTCTTTTACTTTGCTAAAAATATTTCAGAGTTTACTCACGAGCAGTGAACATAGTGTTATGTACTTAGATGTGAATAAATGATTAATTTGTCATTTTCGGTAAATACTGGATAGTGTGGCTCACCGAAGTAACTGCAAGCCGGTTAATTTGTATGCATGCAGTCAAACGAAGGTTGCGTCCAGTTTATTCACCACCCACGTAGATGTCAAGTGAAAATATATTTTCGGAATAAAAATTCAACAAAATTGCCAAACAGCTTCGCTGAGATAACAGCTAGTATATTTAATACAGCCGAGTACGGCGATTCTAAAATGAGTCCAATCATATCATTAAAAATACATATAAAGCAAGGATATTTATTTTTACGACTAATAAATTTTGGCATAAAATAAAAAGATATGGAGGACATTTTCTGAGCTCGTTCTTTCGTTTTATCGATTTCACTTCTGGATCCATAATATGAGTGATTTAATTAACAATAAAAGCAAAATAATGGTGCGTTTGATGATAAAAAAGTAACGCAGTACTGAATAATTCATAATTGGGCATTAGGTATTCATGTTTGAGGAACGTTAAGTGAGTGGGGTCAAATCTTGGCTGAGCGAAGAGTGTCGGTCAACGCGCTCACTCAGTTCCTTTATAGCGCTCACTCTCTCACGGAAGTGCTTCGCGCCGATAGAATAGACTGGATCTAATCGAAACATGTTTTTCAGAACGATGAAAAGCTATACATTTTCGTAGGTTACATATTATATTGACTGTAAGTAGAAACGGTGTATGTAAAAGTAGGCTAAATGTCGTGGGTTTGGTTCGCACGCTTGAAACTAACTTTTTTCTTGGATTAGAAATGTCTTTACATGTACTGCTAGGTCAGTTGTCAAGAAAATGTTTTTATTTACGTAAAACACTGATCGCTGAAACTTTTTCACTTTGAGACTTCGGTAAATAAAAAATATACTCACCGAAGACGTATCCACACCATTCCAAATTATCGCAGCAATACTTTTAATGGATCTTGTGAGTTTTTGCCTTTATTTATACGTTACGATGTGCGCATAATGGATCAGCAGACGAACACTTAGTAGATATGCGATACTTGTATATTACTGTCATTCTACTCGATTCTCGATATAAAAACACTCGTAATCGAAACAATTTTTTGAACTCACGCATGTTGCAGTCACTAAAGTGTTTTAGTAATTTCAAATGGAATGGCCATCTCGTCAGGATACGGTAAGGCTATTTCTAAGTATTCCATCGCACACAATACATGTGGGCTGTAAAAACAATTAAACTTGCACAATGAAAGCGCTACACATAGTGCTAAGCGCCAGCCCATTGTGTTCCTCGAGTATTAATCGAATAAGTCGCCCGGCTTAGGTTGAAGTGTGCAAATGCTGTGCCACTCAGTACGTTCAGTTCTCAACGTTTTATGACTACTATTTTCTGATTAATCGAATGAAAATGTAGATTTTTAATGTTAACGAACTGAGTGCTTTTTTAAGGTTACGCTAACTGCTTGGACTATTTTCCGTTGTAGGTAAACCGGATGACATAGTGAGTTGTTGATGTGCGTTGGATCACTTTATTGTAGATAATTTACTTAATTAATTGTCTCAATGGTATTTACGAATGCACTATCAAGTGTTTCCTTGATAGGTTTAAACTATTTTAAATGGAGTAGGTACCAAAACTAGCAAATGTTATTTTTAAGCAAATCCAGTACATAGCCAAAAATCCATGAGCGAGATGAGAATAAACACATTTCCGTGGTAGTGTAGGGTGTAGTGTCGGGTGTACACTACACAGCGCGCCGTTAGTCGGATAGGTCGGCCCAAGTGAGTTAATTAACTGGGAGCGTGTAAGGCGACGCTCACGGCCGCTCTAATTGCGCGATTATTCCTCCGCGACGCCTAACTGCTGGATGAAATTTAATTAAAGTTTGTTGTTCAAATAGATTTAATTAAAGTAATGTTGTAGCGAGCGGCGCGCCGACGCCGTCGCCGCCGTTCGGCTCAATCCGCGTGAGTGCTGCGCAACTTTTCTAATTCATTACTTCTGAAAGCGTTCCCGTGATGCCGAGCACTCTTAATAATTTGTATTGTGTAGTTATAGTCGCTCGCTCTCCGCTCTCAGCTAGCGGCGAGTGCGGCGACTGACTCGCGGCGCTCCACGCTCGCCGGACGACACTTTGATATCTCGACCGTCTCACGAGTAGCCGCCCAATTACACTAATGGATATGTTCGATCTCGCCATTACCCAAATTAAATCAAACACCGCGATCTGAGCATTAAGTGAGGCTGAAACAGAACACCCAATCGATTGAATTATTCATAAATTTTAAAATTAAACAACTAGTCGATATTTATCCATTAGCGAGGCGGTAGTGCCGTTGAAATTACATCGAAATGGTCTCTCGAATACAAATGTATCGTTAAAAGCCACATTAAGATAAAAGCTGTACGCCATAACTCTTATTAATTATTAATAGTATTGTCAATTAAGATGGAATAGATTTCGGAAGACCTGAAAATAGGGAATGTTTATCTATCCAAAAATAACAATCGTTGCGACGATTCGCGGCCGTAAGCGAGGAACGATGTTCGCGTCAATTACGGCTAATGGAAAACTTAAATTATGATAAAAGCTAAAGAGCTCGCGGCGGATGCTGCGTGTCCGTCCGCATCTCTTCGACCCGTTAATGATGAGCCTGTCTCTTCCTTCTTAACAGCCTTATTCACCGTCACATTATTATAATATAAGTAAAGTAACCGATACACACGAAGCGAGTTTACTCCATTCTTCCTTCTAACGTTACACATGATGAATATATTATAATATTATTTAAATCATTTAAATTATTTGAATCACGACACGTTTCCCGCTAAATTAACAAGGAAACATATGGCGTTAGACGTATTAATTCACTTCAGAACTTAAACTTCTTCCTCTAGTAGATATTTGCTGGGCGAGCTGCCAGGTTGGCATCGTTTAATAAATAATGGTCGCGGTCATTTGCAAACGCGTGACCAGTTTGGTAAGCCATTTTTCTTATTGTTACATTCCATAGACATGCTGCCTGGCTACACTTAGGATTTTAATGGAGAAAATGCGCAAAAATCGTGTGACATTGTCCGTTACATAGTAATTGCTATTCACACCAGGGATGTTACGGAGCTCCGATTTCGATTCCGATAAGTCGGAACTTCCGATTGATTTTGAACCTCCGATTCCGATACCTGTTCCGATGCTTTTCAATCGGAGGTAATCGGAGGTCGATGCCTTGCGGCGGACGGCGGCATACGGCCGCGTATAAACCTGTTTATACTTGTCCCACGAGGTTAGCCTCTCGTAACGTGCTTTCTGTCGATTTAAATTACCAGCATACTTACAAGTACATACAATGCATAATTATTTTTATTAATAATTATTGTTTTTTTTTTCAATGCCTCGTCAAGCATTCTATTGTTTGTATTTGAAATTAAAAACACTGATTATCAATGTATGTATTACTAGCTGACCCACGCAACTTCGTCTGCCTCACATAAGAAAATATAGGAAAAAACGCTATAAATGGACTATCCAACACAAAAATATTTTTTCAATTCGAGTCGATCGTTCGTTATTTCATTAATGAATCCTACTTTCTCACACATTCTCTTCTTCAGCATCCGCCTCCGATTCCGGTTCCGATTCCTGTTCCGATTCCGATTTATCAAATCCAAAACCTCCGATTCCGATTCCGGTTCCGATATCATCACATCCGTTACATCCCTGATTCACACATTTTGATGCACTTGGAAAAGAAGTACCTCTCCATTTTTTTTTAAGAAATAAAATAAATTTTAACAGCACATTAAAAAAAAATAGCGATCGTATCCATTGCATTTTCTGTGCTTCGAGTGCAAATGCAGGTCTGGGGTGGCGTTGTGACCCGCAAAAGCTCGGGTAGCTTTCAGTTGATTGTAACTCCCCATCAATTACCTTTATCGGGAATGTTGATGGATTTAAGCTAAATAATAAAAAACTGAGAAAATTTGGTACCTGTCTAATATTACAAATCGTCTTTTTCATCAATCTAACAGCACATTGATCTAAACAGACTCATCATTAGGGGCGGATTTGATACGTTGTCCTAAGAAAACCCCCTTTTTTTTTTTGTTTGTTTTTTTTTTTTTTAGGATGGGAAATCATCAAATGACTTCTCCCACTCTGGGCGGAGCGGGATTCGAGGGAATGTCAGACTCTTACTGACTAAAACCCATCCATGTTCCTTCCTCGCCCTTTATGTTCCGGGGTCGCGGTATCTCTTTCGAACAGGCCCGCAACCCCGGCAAGCTTCAGCCCTTGCGGGCCCCTTCCCTTATGCTGACATCTCTTTGAGGCGCGCGTGGAACACAAACGCGCCGTCGACACGGCCTGTCGTCGTCGTTAGACGGACGGACGGCTAGCTAGCCCATAGCCAACCGTCCACAGGCCCGCATCTACGGTGGCCGGTAGCCACCACGTGGCCCCCGACGCCCGGTGAAGAGAAGATCTCTCCCTCTCTCGTTCCGCCACCTCCTTCGCCAGCATGACTGCTTCGCAGAAGGAGGTGACGGCTTCCCATTCCGTCTCGCTCCGGACCATGGATTGAACCAGGGCCGGACGCGAGAGGTTGCCGCCGCCGATCGCCGCTACGAGGACACGGTGGTGCTCCGCCCACGCAGGGCAGACTTCCACCGTGTGCTCCACCGTGTCTTCCGGTCGATCCTCGCAGTGGAAACACCCGGGCGTTTCCTCCCGCCCGATTCGGTGCAGGTACCTCCCGAAACATCCGTGTCCGGTGTGGACCTGCGTCAGGCGGAAGGTGAGGACGCCGTGGCGCCTCTCCAGCCACTCCTCAAAGAGGGGACTTACCGCCACTATCGTGGCGTGCCCTGCACGGGGTTGCGACAGTCGCTCTCTCCATGTCGCCATGAGATCGCGCCGGAGGTCAGTCCGCTGAGCGGCAATTTGCCGCGGCAGCGGAGTTTCCCCCCGGCGTAGTACCTCCACGCGCCATTCATGTAGGCGCGCGAGGACTATCGCCTCCAGATCCCATGGCGGCAATCCGGCAAGCAGGCAAGCAGGCCCGCCGCCTCGCGAGAGATCGTGCGGTACCCACGGACCATCTTTACGGCAACCACTTTTTGGGGCGCGTTCAGATAATGAGCGGCACGCCGCTTCAACGAACGCGCCCACACTGGGGCCCCGTAAAGGGCCATGGACCGCACTACCCCCGCATAGAGCCTGCGGCAGAAGGCGTTTGGCCCCCCAAGGTTGGGCAGAAGCCGCCTGAAGGCAGCCCCGGTCCGTTCCAGCCTGGGGGCCAAACGTCGGAAGTGCTCCACGGCTGTCGAGGACGAGTCCTAGGTACTTCAACGTCGACTCGACGCCGATGGATACCCCTCCTACCGTCAGTGTGGATCCCGACGGTGGCGCATTCCGAGGCCAACGACTATCGCAACCCCGCGTGTCATAGTTTCGGCCGCCGCCTCGTGCGACCTCCCCTGTGCCAGCACCAGGGTGTCGTCTCCCCCTATGTGTCGTATAGCATGAAAAATGAAATAAACTATAGAAATTAAATTAACTAAGTAGTAAGCAAAGATTCAATTGGATGAGCAACACTTCTAATAATCGCAATCGCCATACATGTATTTTTTGCGGGATGCTATATGGGCACATTTTTTAGTTTTTAGCTAGGACATCAACAAGTAGTCATTTTCAAACTCGGTTTTTCGGTTTCGGGTTTTTTTCCAAAACCGGGTACCCGAGTTTTTCAGGAATTATCGGGTTTTTTCATTAAATGATAACTGATGTTTATTTTGCTAGTAGGTGTTTACAGACACTTTTACACGTCATTTTTTTTTAAACTAGATGGGGCCGGTATTTCGTACTTGACTTCTCCGAGAAGAAACAGTCGAAACAAACTTCGAGGTCAGCATATTCTCTTTTAAAGTCCAAAAAATGCACATGAGGATATGCAGGTCATATCACATCTGCCTGGCTTCAAATCTAACCGGATGCAGCTGAATACCAGTATTTTACATGGAACGACTGCCTATCTACCCTCCACAACCCATTTAATACTGGGTAATACAATACCACTTCGTAAGACTGGGTGTTAGACTTTTTGGGCCACTGACTACCTGTAACGAGTGCCAAAGATAGTCAAATGATAACGCCGGGACCAACAGCTTAACGTGTTTTCCGAGGCACGGAGGAAAGTCGGAAGGTAAGGGGTGTCACCTATCCACAGACCAACCTAGTCAAGCACGGCTTAAAGTTAAAATCGGCCCGAGCTCTCAAGGATGAATAATTATCATTCACATATTCTTATCCTTGTCTTATGATATGAATACAAAATGCTCTTGTTCTATCCTTCTGATCTTTGTCTTATGATATTAATACAAAATCCTCTTGCTTTATTTATTAATGAACAATTACAAAGGTTATAATATAGACCAGACGCTCGACCAAACGGTGGAAATCTTAAGGGAGGAAATGCTGTAACCGGTTTTTTTCCCAAAGTAAAAATTCGTGAATACCCGGGTTTTTGAAAACCGGGGAAAACCGGTTCGTATGCCCGCCTGCCCTAGTTTTTACACGTAAAGGCGCGAGGGCAACTATAAAAAAACGACAAAATTTTGCCGCCTCCTAAACTTTGCCGCCCTAGGCCCGGGCCTACTCGGCCAGTAGGGAAATCCGCCCCTGCTCATCATTGGCCTCTATTTGCTTGTACTAATTTCCACGCTGCTGTGCCAACTTCAGACAGGTATCATCATCGCCGTCACGGGTGCACCGTCGATACAACTTATTATCGATATGGTATACTGTTGATAAAGCGTATTATCGATTTGGTGTAGTGTCGATGTTGCGTACCGTCGATTTAGTGTACTGTCGACTCATAAACCCGTCGATGAAACATTGTCGATACAGTGACCGTCGATGTAGTTACTGTCGATAATATGTAGGTAACCCCTATCACTACATATCAAAAAAACAAAGTCTCCCGCCGCGTTTGTCTGTCCCTATGTTTGCTTAGATCTTTAAAACTTCGCAACGGATTTTGATGCGGGTTTTTTAATAGATAGCGTGATTCAAGAGGAAGGTTTTAGTATATAATTTTACGAGGGCAAAGCCGCTCGCCTAGTAAAAAGTAAACCAAAGTGAACGAATCTACTGCATCGTCAACTGCAGGTCGGGTCCACAGGCGTCGCTGTCCCGTTCCGGTGACACACAAAAGCTCTGTTCAGAAGTTTACGTTTGATTGTAAGAATCTTAATCTGAAATGATGATATATAGACGCCAGATATTGCAAAATGAAAAAATTAATAAAAGTGCAACGTTTTATAAGAGATTTTATTGCGTTAAATTTTCTTTCAGTGATTGTTGTTTAATAAATCAACTACATTGATTTTGTTAATGTAAACTAGAGAAAACGTTTTAATAATCTTCAGAACCGAATTATTAATCTTAGAACTAAGTAAAACGAACGGGTCCACTGCATTCACAAAGTGCAGGTCCAGTCCACGGGTGGCGCTGTCCCGTCCCGGCGACCCACAAAAGCTCCGTCGGGCAGCTTTCAGCCGATTACCCGCGACGCGGAGCCTAATTTGATTGCCACCCGCCATCAATTACCTCACAACCGCCGCAGCTTTTTATTTACCGACCAGCTTTCGCGTCATCTCCTACGACTTTTTGATTATATTTCAAACACATAGATTTATTAGTTTGTTGCTATTGTTGTCCGTAAACTTTGTGTCGTGTATCATTGTGAGTGATGGGTGTTGGTTTGATAATTGTCGAAGAACCAAAATGGTATCTATGTTGGGATTCAACAAGCCATTGGGTTGGTACTGGAATCATCATGCATGACTGATTATTTTATTGAAAATACTATTCTACTACTTAAAAGGAAAAAAATAATGGTAACAGGAACCGCTTACTACCATTCAAAATTATAAAGGTTAATTAGCAGCTCATAAGCCGTATCTTACTCTTCTGCTTAATATTACGACGTTGCTGTTTTCGACATAAGTGTTGTTCACACTGTTATTTAAATGTATGTTTTTTTGTGAGTGCTAATGACAGCTAACCATACGTAGACAAACGACACTTTCTAACTTAATTGACACTTCTAAAAGCCATAAACCTCTATGTTGTTGCAACGATTTGATAAAATATTCAATAAAACTTGTTTTGGCGGCAGACGTGATGTTGTCACTCAGTTCGGAGCACGCGAAGCAATCGTTGTATGGCGAGCGTGATGTAAATAAAGAGTGGATTGCGTTGCGTTGTCTGCTAGTCAATTTCCTTGATGAACTCACAATTACGGAAATTGGAAGCGCCGCCGTCCGACGCCGCGCCGCCCGTTCTCCCGACACGTCGCTACCAAACTTTCATGTCAGATTTACTACACATTATTTAAATTATATTTAATCCTTCGTGACTCAATCCACAAAAAAACCCTCGCAACATGCAACATGCATACCTAAAAATTAATTAAACGCCACAGCCCCAACGGTCGGTTGACTCGATGTCAATTAAATTCTTACGACAAGGAGTCCATTTCAAAAGCTTAACTAATGAGAAGCATATGGGTTCACGTCTCGGAACCAGTATTTGTCGTGTACTTTTTGCCGCGGCATAGTCGCGGGGAGTCGCGCAGGCACCACCTATCCTTATTGAAATCTTTACTGGCCTCATTGTTCTATTCTCAATTTGAGCGTCCTTGCAAGTTTACGCATCTCTTTCACGAGTAAATTGCTCTGCTCCGTCGGAGGAGTCATAAAGAAAATTGCTATACAGTTGATAAATAATTTATCTGAAAGCCCGCCCCAGTCACCGAAACGCGCCCGGGGTAGCACTGCGTCTACTTCTACCTAATATTACTTTCCTTTTGTACAATTTTGCAACAGGGCCGTTCGCACGTTCCCTTGCTTTTATGGGCAATAAGTGGAACGCAATTATATTTATGGAGGAAGAATGGTTAGAAAACTAATTTCACCGAGTATTATTTTATGTAACCTATGTTAATCTCCCAAATGAGTCGATGTTTATTAACTTTGCATCCATTAACGATATTGAACGCCTAATTTGAGCTGTAGCGTATATTTTCCTTTTTGTGACTTTTTTGTAGGTACAGCAAATTCAATTAGACTCTACTGAACCGTAATATTAATCAAGCTTAAGGATTTTTCCATTGTAATTGGAATGAACGCGATGACGTAGCTGCTAATTGGGAAAGTTAGGTATTCAGTTTCTGGAGCAGTGGTGACTGGTGCCTAATTAGTGTGCGCAGCGGCCTCTCATTACGAGCTCGGTTTTAATTACCCGCACGAACAAACTTAATATGGCGTTTGATTCACGGTATCGTCAGCTCTCTGAGAGTGTTTCCATGTTGTCTGTAAACGGATTTTACACGAGTTAACTAACAGGAAGCAAAACATTCTGGAGTTGAACGCGGAACAAAACAAACCTTCGTTTATTAAAATCACCAAAAAAAAACGTGAAGTTGTCTTCCTTATGTTTTTTGTGACAGTTCATGGTATAATATTGAGTAAAATATGTAGTTTGTTGACAGTACACTATAATTCAGGGCCCATAGAAATAATGTCTCTAATAAGAACATTGTCAACAATGCCCACCCAAACCTTATTATTAGGCCCCCAACTAGTTAACACGAACGCAATAGGTGGAACATAATAAAGGTCTATTACACGGAATTGTTAATCCCCATCCCGCGTGCTGGCGGTTGTTTATTCAGCTGTATTAATTAACAGTCAGGTGGATTACAGGGCAGACGAAACGTGGCCTAATTAGAGAGATGCCTGTCTCGCTCGGCGGCGGCGGACTTGCCGCGCTATAGGATACAACGCGAACGCAACTCCATCGCCAGTCCGTGTGAAACGACCTTTATATTATTAAATTATCAAATCTGTTGGTCGGATATCTACATGGTGTTTGTTAATTGGTAGACTTGGCTGTTTTTATTAAGAGTTATATTTTTACTTACTTCTGTATTTTAAATAATTGTTTGTATTCAATTAAATTGTAGCAGTTTACTTTTTTCAGTTTAATTGAGTGTAAGTGGCTTTGTAGCCACTTACACTCAATTAAACTGAAAAAGTTTAGCTAAATTATCAGTTACTCAAGTAAAACAGCAAGTTATTCTTAATCATTCGGAAACGATCAATCTCGAAAGCTAAACTTTATAATTTAGGCGCAGATTGATAGTTTCCGAAAGTAATTATTTTAACAGTTTACCTATTAGTATGAATAAATGAATCTAAAATATCAGCTAGATTCCAATGAATATGCAAATTGCTTTAATTTGTGAATACTAAAATTATGAATTATATAGGGCTAATGAAAACGAAAACTAGTCAAAACCATTTAATTACGTTTAGTTTAAATGTACAAGTAAATAACAGTTTCGCTCACAGGCCTTGCCTCTGTGTATCTATCTACTTTAAAGAATATTCTATTATCTGTTTCTTTTCATAACTTATCATTTAAGTCCATGACTGCATTGTTATTTGAGGCGCCATGACCCCACTAATTATAAAAGTTTCAACAGTTTCAAAGATTAATTAAAACACTTAACAGACGACCTGATTGTTGATTTAGTAATTAATCGTCTCTATTATTTTCGAACTCTGTCTGTTTGTGTCATCTCATTTAAAGCACTAATTTATTTAAATAAATGGAAAATGTTTCTCTGGTAGGTACATAGCAGCGTTCCAGCTTATGATTTCAAAATATTGTCCGCTATGTAGGTACCTAAATGAGATTTTTAATCAGAATAATACAGGGTGTAAACCACCTCATCACAAAGCCGACAACCAAGCATTCTGTATATGAAACTATTTAGTTTCATAACTTTACGTAAAAATTCTTGCTGGGAAACAACTTTTTTTTTGAGGTTATAAATCATGTTTTATGCTAGAAGTCAATGTAGTGCACTTAAAACTTTGTGCTGGTGGATGATTTGAATAGTACGGGGGTCGTGGAGGTATTAAAAGTCAAATTCTTACTAAAAAATCTTGTATTAATAAAGAATCTTGTCAAAAAGTTGTAACTTTGGGGTATGATGTAGAACAAAAAAAAGATCGCAATGATGGGGAGAACAAGTGCGTTTCGGCTTCGTGAAGATGTGTTTTACACCCTATATATTTATCATCGACCTTTTTTTTTTAGGATGGGAAATCATCAAATGACTTCTCCCACTCTGGGCGGAGCGGGAGGGAGTGTCAGACTCTTACTGACTAAAACCCATCCATGTTCCTTCCTCGCCCTTTATGTTCCGGGGCCGCGGTATCTCTTTCGAACAGGCCCGCAACCCCGGCAGGCTTCGGCCCTTACGGGCCCCTCCCCTTATGCTGACATCTCTTTGTGGCGCGCGTGGAACACAAACGCGCCGTCGACACGGCCTGTCGTCGTCGGACGGACGGCTAGCTAGCCCATAGCCAACCGTCCACAGGCCCGCATCTACGGTGGCCGGTAGCCACCACGTGGCCCCCGACGCCCGGTGCGTCTCCCGCGGCGGCCGGGAAGAGAGGATCTCTCCCTCTCTCGTTCCGCCACCTCCTTCGCTAGCATGACTGCTTCGCAGAAGTAGGTGACGGCTTCCCATTCCGTCTCGCTCCGGACCATGGATTGAACCAGAGCAGGACGCGAAAGGTCGCCGCTGCCGATCGCCGCTACGAGGACACGGCGGTGCTCCGCCCACGCAGGGCAGACTTCCACCGTGTGCTCCACCGTGTCCTCCGGTCGATCCTCGCAGTATAGACACCCGGGCGTTTCCTCCCGCCCGATTCGGTGCAGGTACCTCCCGAAACATCCGTGTCCGGTGAGGACCTGCGTCAGGCGGAAGGTGAGGACACCGTGGCGCCTCTCCAGCCACTCCTCAAAGAGGGGACTTACCGCCACTATCGTGGCGAGCCCTGTGGGTGACCACCCTTACATATAGAGTTTCCTCCGTGCCTCGGAAAGCACGTTAAGCTGTTGGTCCCGGCTGTCATTAGTCCATCTTTGGCAGTCGTTACAGGTAGTCAGTCAGTATACCAAAAAGTCTGATAACCAGTCTTACCAAATGGCACCGTATTAACAAGTATTAACTGGATTCAGAATCAGAATCAGAATGTTTATTTGTCAACATAGGTAGTTACAGGGTCTGTGAGATGTTACATTTCATAATTATGTGCTCTATGTTTTGCCATTTGGCGTACAAATATTATAATCAATTTAAATTAAATTCAGTTAAATTAGGTATTATTAGATAAATAAAGGTACTTGCAGCAAATACATTTGGTATATAAAATTATAACAAAACATTAATTCAAATTATCAAAACAAGAATGTCAAAGCAAGTCCTACAATAAATGTTCCCAAAATGCCAAAAATAAAATTAAAGAAATAAGATTAATGATAAAATTGTGAGAGGATAAAAATGTCAATTATGAAATTTGGAATGTCAAAGCAACTAATAAATCAATAAACTATTTCTACAATGTCAACAATAAAATAAGGAAGTAAATAAAATGTCAATAAAAGCATATAGAAATGTCAACTGATTGCAATGTCAATTAGGTAAATACCAAATAATTACAAAAATGTCAAAACAGTAAATGACCTAATGCTTATTGTCTGAAGGAGGGATTATAGAACTGTCATCCAAATAGTCCTTTATCGAGTAGTAACATTTATTAATTAATATTTTCAGAAGTACACTTTTGAATTTGTCCAGATTTAACGATTTCAATGATTCTGGAGGTAGTTGCTCCTTGCCTAAATTACTGGTATTCAGCTGCATCCAGTTAGACGGGAAGCCGACGCCAACATAGTAGTGAAAAGCCTAGGCAGATGATGATGATCAGATTCGTGAATCCCTTAGCTAACAAACCCCCTGTTTATTGAGTGTGAAGTAGGTCTCTTCCATGGCACTATGTGGACGTATCCGTAGCCGACTGCATTAATAGTCAATAAACAGCAGCCTCCGGTGTCGAGTCTATAACATGTCAGCTGACGTCGGCGCAGCGAAATCAATTAGGTTCGTTTGCGAACTGCTCCAATAAATACTGCTATCGTTAATTAGAATCAATCGTGGGATTGCGTTGGGGACTATTCTGAAATCAGTTTGCGTCGCGTGGGCGGACGGCTCTACTCTGACAGCAATTGGCTTATTAAGAAGCTAACAAAACGCAATAGCCTCCAGCTTGCTGGGATTTATTTATTTTGCTTGTATCTCTTTGTATTTGTGAGTGATCGATCTTCTTTCGCGAGCTTTAATCAGCTATATTTGTTATTGATTGTTCAGACTTTCTATGGGATTATAATACAAACGTGGGCGTTGCTGGGTACTTACTAACAGACACACAATGTTTAATGACAAGTTTGATAGACGTTTTTCTCTCGTTGCTTGTTCTTGTGCTTTGATTTATAACAATAAAACCATATCCGTTGACAATTGTTAATCTTCATAGATTTATTGTCGTAATTAGAAAAGCGATGCGTTTATAAGCTATGTTTTTTTTTATGGTTCTTAAGTTATTGAATTATAAGCGCTTCGCGCGTTTTCTTGCCGAGAAATCAAGAGAGTTTTAAGTGGCAAGAAATGATGGAGCATTGATTCAATTATAAATAATGTATTGACTTGATGCAATTATTTCATAATCAGCTTTTATTTCCGCGGCAATAAACTGCTAACACAATGTACATATAAATGGCTTCGTTTCCAAAACAGAATGTAGATTTTGAACGAGAATAGAAATGATATGAATCAGTGCAGTCAGTTCATTCATGGTCATTTAAGAAAACCCACAAAAAGTGAGATTATACTAACAAATATCATGTAATTACTACCTTACCCGCAGTCGACGCCGCGGTGGTGCAAACGCCGATTAATCTTTCCATTTGCATCGATTTGAATACTGATTGGAATTATACGAGTAGTACAGTCGAGTGCAATCGGCCAGTCACGCCCGAGGCGTGTTTACAACACGTTCGCCAGTACATCGACAGCTTTACAACTTGGACGTCCCGGTTTAATATTTAATTTACTAATTAATACGACTGTTATAAAAATACCAATAAATATTCTCCTTAAATAAAGTTAGAGATTTGTTGCCGTAATTAGAATTGCATCAGAACGATTATTTTAATTTACAACATATTTTTATGGCTTAAGTTTTGTGGCACACCTGATACGTTATTAAAGATGTTTTGTTGAAATGAAAACGAGTATAATTAAAATAATTTGAATATAAATATTTTCTAAATATAAACATAAACATAGGCACCTCATTTTATACGGAGTGAATTTAAAGAATTTCAACATTAGGTAGGTGTATAAAATTATTTTAATTTTCATGACCAATGTTCGATACTTATAGGTATAATAACCTAGTAAGATAAGAATCCACATTACTCTACTTATTTCAAATTTATCAAACATAAAACGATTGTTTTATTGCGATTAGATGAATATTTCATCGCACACACTCAAAACAAACAACATATTCATACGTTATTAAAGTACGTACCTACAATGTTTTATAACCTTGGTGCTGTTATAACAGGAACATGGCACATCGAGCGAGCGAGCAACCCCGACAAGTAAACGAGATGAGACGGGACGGTAAAGCCTTCAGCGTTATCTGTAATTAGGATCGAGTGCCGGAAGTGTTCGCCGAGACAGTGCCGGCATCCGGCCCGTTGGCGAACGGAGCTGATACCTAATTAGTCATATATACGACGAGATGCTGATAACGACGACATTATTAATTAGATTGATTTTGAATTATGATTGGGAAATGAGACGTCATATAGTAGGGTCACTTTCCTGAATTGCCACATAATAATAAGAAACTCTTGCGTACATGAAGCCACACCTACAGCTTGCTATTAAAGTTTTGATTTTACTGTACGGAAGTTATAATCAATTTAGAAAAAAATTGAATTGTATACTTATGATAGTATCGAAAGCTATTGACGGTTAAGTAGCGAGTGAGTCGCTCCAAGCGTAGCCCGAGGATATGTTTTGAGGCGCTTGAGGACAACTCCCATGATCAAGTGGTTTTTTTTATTATACTCCAATAAATTAACAAAGAAGACAGTTTTCACAATTTCTACTATCAGTATTAATTAAATCTAACGAGTCCAAAAGAAAAACTCGGTAGGTTACGTAATGAGGCGAGTTTTTTCTTGTCCATGACGTGACAGGTTGTACCAATGATTGGTGTGCGTAAATCTGAGACAGATGCTCGTGCACATGTCATTATTAAGAGCGGCCGAGCCGATCTGAAGCGATCCGAGCTTAATCCGGACTTGACCGACAACTTTGTAAATTAAATTGGCTCCGCGCTACGTCGACTCCGTGAATTGCACTTCTTATGGCCCCCGTAATCACCAGCTCTGTATAAATGCTCCATTAAAAGTGGCGTCAATTACATTAATTCCTTATATGTATCAAGTTAAATATATAATGTAACTGGAAACGTTCTCTAATTAAATGTCATGTGTGATGTGCATAGCATTTTCCGTATAAACAATCTTGTAGAATGCGAGCAACAGTTACGAGAAGCTAAAGACGATAGAAGGGAGACAGAAAAACTAAACTAATGGTCGTTGACATGGAAATGTAATAGAATGTAATGATGTGTAACGCTTGTTAGAATCGGCTTTTTTGTGTCAAGAATTAATTTGTTTTTAATCATTTTTATTTTGCTCTTTTTATGTTCAATTAGAATAAAGAAGAAATTCTTCAATACCGGTAGTTACGGCTTTTGTTCAACTTGGACATATTTCTTTAGTCTGATTAGTAATTTGGTTCTTTGTACCATCCAGAACTTGTAAGGCTCATAGTTGAGCTGTAATTAATGGTAATCGGTAACAATATAAAATCTAATGACATCGTTTGAAACTGCGAGGAATAACGGTTAAAGGAATAATTGCGATTGCACATAACTGATAAAATTATCAATTGGCGTTTACCTGATATAATTTGCCTTAATTAAGCTAACATTAAATTCTGTTTTCCTGTAAGCATAAAAACAAGGCACAGAACCATGACCGTCCGCAAGTAATGTTTCTCGGAAAATGCGTCTCTACTACAAGCAAGAAGTTCATTAAGTAAAACATGAATCTTGATGAAAATTGCTTAATGGTAAGTTGTAAGATTGGCGCCAACGGCGGAACTGTGTGGAGGCCCCGCTCCGGCCCGCCCCCGGCCCGCTCCCGGGCCGCGTCCGTCTCGTCCGCTCAAAGAGCCCCAAGTGGCAAAACGTGCCCAGTAATAAGGAGCAAGTTATTCATTAGTGTTTTGAGAAAAAGTTATTAGTGCCGACAAGTCATGCGAGGCGGCGGTGCGCATGCGTTTGCATTTTTCTCCGCAATTTTCTGGATCAAAATGCAGATGCAAAGAATTTGCATTTAGTTCACGAGCCCCTCGTTTTTGACCAATACAGAATATAACGAGCCGGTCAGATTAATTCGTATAAAATTAAACGAACCTGTATGATAACTAGTTACTAGTAAGGAATTTGTGTTGTTTGATTCTTCGTTGTAATATATACATTGTAAATTAAAAGAGAATGTCTCCTTAACTGGAAAAAATATGAATAAGTGTTTTTGTAAGACATCAAGAAGCAAATTTTTAACGAAGAACTTGATCATTTCATTAATTGACAACATGGTTGTGCAGCGTTAATTAACGAGAGAAATTGCTCGTTCTGTAATGAGAGTTTTATGGCCAGCGGGATACTGGCGCAGGCAGCGCTGCAGCTATGGCGGGAAGCTGCAAGACTCATAGCGCAATTTGCCGTCCGTGTTGAGCTAGCTCCTAATTAATTAATACCTACATCCTACATACAAATAATTACACAGACTTTTTGTTCTTATTAAGGAAATTGTTTAAGCTTTTCCCTAGGGTTTCGTGGTTGACTTTTATAAAATTTATTTATTTATTTTATTTATTTAAACTTTATGCACTTAATGTACAAAGGCGGACTTAATGCCTTGGGCATTTTCTACCAGTCTCCTAAGGTAAACTGTGATGCAGAGATTAAACTGTAGGTGCAAGAGTAAAGAAAATTATGAAGACTATAATATAACAATAAATACATATATACATACATACAATAAATTATAAAAAGTGAGAAAAGATAAAAAACAATTAAAAAAAAAAATGTTGATGAAGAAAACAAACAAATTAAATGTGGGATAAGTCTGCCAACTTTTTATGTAAGTGCTCGCGAGCTTTCATTTTAAATGTGAGCCGACTGGTTGCCATCCTGATATTCAAAGGGAGCGCATTCCAAAGAAAAACCGCCTGTACAGAAAAGGAAGATTTGAGAACACCCGAACGGTGAGTAGGACATCGTAGAAGGCGATTATTAGAAGAACGAAGATCCTTGTTGTGCGCAGAGCATAAATACTGGAAGTGAGAAGTCAGATAAGAAGGAGAAGTGGGTTTGTCTAGAAGAGAAAACAAAGTTGTCAAAGCCCTTAACGCTCTGCGCTGCCTGATGGGTAACCATTTTAAGCGCAACCGATGTGCGGACACATGATCATACTTACGGAGATTAAATACGAATCGAATGCAGTTATTTAGAAGTCGGTCTAGTTTATTGAGGAGATCTGCATTCAGGTCGTAGTAACACACATCACCATAGTCTAGTATGGGAAAGATTAGGGACTGTACCAGCATTACCTTTATGTGGGATGGGAGAATGTTTTTCAAACGATAGAGCGACCGCAACGTCCCGGTGACTCTCTTGCTCACAAACGCGCCCTGCTTACGCCAGTCAAGGCAAGTGTCAACATACAAACCCAGATCCTTAACGTCAGAGCTGAACGGAATCACTGTGCCGTCAAAGGTAACCGGTAGCACCGTTAAACCATCCAGCCTCCTCAAGCTATGGGGGCTCCCTACTATGATAGCCTGGCACTTGGTTGGGTTAACGGCTACCCTGAAGCGATCTGACCAGTCTTTCACCACAGCTAGATTCCGGTTCAGCTCTTCAATCGCATCCGATAAGTTGTCAACACCTGCCTGACTGTAGAGCTGCAAGTCATCAGCGTAAAGATGATACGCACACTGAAGCTCGGTAGTAATAAGATCTATAAAAATAGAGAACAAAAGTGGAGATAAGATACCGCCTTGAGGGACGCCAGCATCAAGATTACACCAGTTGGAAGAGGAGTCTCCCGCAAGAACCGACTGCTGACGCCCCCGAAGATAGGAAGAAAACCAATGCACAACCTCTGGAGAGACCATAAGATAGGAGAGGACGGATAATAGGATTTCGTGACTGACGGTATTGAAAGCATTAGAAAAATCTATCAGCACTAAAACGGAAACTTTAGTGTTTTCCATTCCCCGCCTTATATCGTCAGTCACTTTGAGGAGAGCTGAAACGGTACTGTGGCCGGGCCTGAACCCGGATTGGAAAGGACTAATGAGGGAGTTATGGTGAATAAAGTGGGAGAACTGTTTATGGACACAGGCCTCGAGCACTTTTGATAAAAAGGGAAGGACGGAAATCGGACGATAGTGACTGGGAAGGGTGGGATTAGGAGTTTTAGGCAGTGGTCGCACTTGGGCCTTCCGCCAGAGCGAAGGGAAGTCACCGGAGTATAGGGAGAAGTTAACGATATGGGAGATTGCAGGAAGGAGCTGTTCAAGGGCCATCACTATCATGTGACGACTGATGTTATCACAGCCCACGGCTTTGGATTTAATGGAGAGGATTATCTTCTTGATCTCTCCAGGGTCGACTGGGGTTAAGGAAAAAGGGGTAATATTGGGTCGCGTCAGACTAGCAAGATAGTCAATAGTTTGACATTTGGTTTGACTATCAAGAGTGGGAACAGAGGCGAAATGGCGATTGAGATCGTCCAAACCAAATGTATTGGGAAGGTCTGAATGCCGCGATCTGCCGATACCTAGAGTTCCAAGGAACTTCCAAATATCAGCAGGAGAAGAAGAAGTGATATTATCAAGAATGTGGCGGCGTTTAGCGTTACGTATCATCTGATTACAACGATTGCGAGCAGTTTTGAAGAGGGCCCTATTATCCTCCGACCTATCCTTCTTAAACTTACGAAACGCGCGGTCCCGTCGTCGCATAGCCATTTGAACTCCCACATTCATCCATGGCGCAGGCGAGCGCTTCAGCTTGACTTTCCTGATAGGAGCGTGGGTGTCATACAACTTGACTACGGCAGAATTAAAAACATTAACTTTGTCGTCAACTGAAGTGGCTTCCTCCAAGGGTGTCCAGTCAATATTAGACGCGTCTTGTCTAAGCTTATCAACATTCATCCGCGCAAAGGCACGCCTGTACTGGAAATTAGGTTTGGGTTTAGGAAAATGGTTTTGCATCTACTATTTGAAGATTTGGGATCTAGTTTAAAATTAAATGGAAAGCTGGATCATTTTGACGAATTACAAGAACGATATACGTAGTATCGCCAAATTGGTGCAAAACAGTAGACCCTAAAATAAAATCTTAAACATCCACACCAAGATTGAACGAATCTAAGTAGTTACCCCAGCAGCGGTATCCCTTGTCATAACTAGTTTTTTACGACGAAAAAGTACTTCAGTGTGTCTTCAAAAGAGGCTACCTACGGAACACACGTACCAGAAACACCGCTCTCACTTAAACGAATTTTCTTATTTTAATTACGTAAGAATTCATAATGCACAGCTACTAAAATGTTAATATGATATGTTAAGTCTTTTATAATTACTTTATATTAAAAAGTAATCGTTTTAAATACAGAAAATGAAACTAGGCATAAAGCGAGCAACATGAAGACATAAAGCGAGTTTTACTAATTGTGAATACACTAATATAGTTAAATATAGAAAAAACACTAATTTAGTTAAATATAGAAAAGCTATTCCCGTAGTGTATTTAATAGCCTACAGCTAGAACTAGCAAGCAACAGTGTCGAATGAAGCAATAACCATTAACCAAAGTGGATAACAATGATTATAATTTATACAACTGTAGTTACAGCAAATTAAAACAAAAATTAGCACAGAAACACGAACCGTCTTACGTAAGCAATGAGAAATATATAATGTTCGATTAGTGAACTGACAAAATAAATGGCCACTTCACACCTGTAGCTTTGATTAGCTAGCGGGTTCGCTCGCCGCGGAACCGGTCACAAGCTCACAGCCACACGGCGACACGAGAGCCTTCGAAGTCACCCGATCCTATTATTTGGCTAACGAAGCCAAGGGTATCCCTTGATTATTAAAACGAACTTGGAGCCACCCACGGCGGCGCCTCCCGAGTGTTAATTGGGCCCCCGTAGACAATACTAATAAGGCCCGTCCGCGCCTCTATCTGTCTAATTAAACGCGAAACTTGAGAGTAGCACCCTCGGCGACGAGGGCCTGTTTGCCGAGCCTCCTGAATACACTGTAATAATACCGGCTAAGCGTGTTTGAGTGGCTCTTTTTCGGATCTCTGTAAACCCCCGTTTAATTAGCAGTATTATGCGTCTGAGTGTCGACTACCGGCTTGTTTAATTAAGCTAAGTCAGTAACAACAATCCGTTCTTGTAACTAATGTTTTATTTGCTGTTCATAACAATTGTTTATTGTGTTTTTATGTAATGTTCAAAGTTACCGTTTATTGCAAAACCGCATTCATTTTGTTAAAATGTTTTAGCTTCTAAGAAAAGCTGTAAATGAATTAAGGGGGAGCATTATAATTTCAGTGGAAGATAATTAAACCCAAGTGCTGATATGAACTACATAATATATATTTCCACATGAAATTTAAAAGATTGCGCTTAATTTTATATTTTACGACAAGTGAAAAACTATAACGCGATTAAAGAGAATCTTATTAATGCAATGTTTTGAACATGTATTAAGAACGGCGTCTTTACGGGTATCATTAACTCGTTGAAATTGATAAATATACTTAATTTTGATAACATATCCATTAAATTGTTATTAAATTCGATTTTATTATTATGACAGGGCTTACATTCTGAATAACTGGTCTACATTTAGTTAATAACAAATTCCGCCACGGTTACTCACTTTTTATTGGTAGACTAGCTTCTGCCCGCGACTTCGTACGCGGATCTTGTTGCTTATGCCAGCGACAACGGGGTTGTCAAAATCGAAGATCTGAAACGTCTGATGTCGAATTCTAAAAGCCTGGGGACGGGAAAGTAACGGATCCTTCCCACCTGAGCAACACATACCGTTTGTTTCTTTTTAGCCATTTAACAGCTTCACAAAAAGTACAATTTTGAACCATACCTCCGATGGTAAAAAACATTCAAATCCGTCCAGTAGTTCCGAAGATTAGCGTGTACAAACAAACAGACATACAGACACACAGACATACAGACATACAGACATACAGACATACAGACATACAGACATACAGACATACAGACATACAGACATACAGACATACAGACATACAGACATACAGACATACAGACATACAGACATACAGACATACAGACATACAGACATACAGACATACAGACATACAGACATACAGACATACAGACATACAGACATACAGACATACAGACATACAGACATACAGACATACAGACATACAGACATACAGACATACAGACATACAGACATACAGGCATACAGACATACAGACATACAGACATACAGACATACAGACATACAGACATACAGACATACAGACATACAGACATACAGACATACAGACATGCAGACATACAGACAAGCAGACAGATTTTTTTTGGATTCGTGCTCTATTACTGTTTCTAAGCCCCCCTCAATTTTTTTTACATTCAATGTACAGACACAGTTTTTTTACTGATTTATTATTTGTTATAGGTATGTATAGAATACAGAATACTCGTAGATAGCTGTATATTTTTGGCAGCGTTTTATGAGTTTCGATTTTTTGTAATTTTGCTTGGCTGTTCACTGTTCATGCAGATTGAGACCAGGGGATGCAGTACCGGTTCCGTTCTCAAGAACCGGGACTGGGTTTTCGGTACTGGTCTTGGAACCGGGATTTCCCGGGAAATTCGGTACTTTCGGTACTTTCGGTACTTACTACTTACGCACAAATGTCGCTAATAATCTATTTTATGAATGCCACGTGTGCGTGCAAAGAAAATACAATTAAGTAAATATCTGTTGAAAAATAAACAATTAATTAATTAATTACAAAAATAAAATAAAAATGTCGAACAGAATGTGAATTCGAGGTATATTCAGAATCAGGTATGTTTTTTTTTGTCCCGTAATCACTTTTCTTTTCCCACTCTAAAATAAGTCTTTACGTCACATAATCACTTTGTTATTTCCACTATCAGTATCAAACAAACTTTACCAAAACATAACTATAATGATTTTTCGAGATAAAAATAACAAAAAAATGTAAAAATCAACAAAATTTGGGGATAAAAACATTAATTTCTCTAAAATAAAAATAAAAGTAATACATATCATTAAACAAACAAATTTTGCAAAAGAAAACTAAAATGCTTTTTCGAGATCGTGATAACAAATAATTATAATATTCAACAAAAGAGGATTACAAAATTTATTCTCTTGAAATAAATCTTCCGAAAGAGTGGACCTTAAAATAAACATGGACAAAACCAAGGTTATGTTGAATGTCCATGTAACATCTATGCATCTACTCCTGTCAAGATCGGAGACACTACACTGGAAATTGTAGACGATTATGTGTGTACCTGGGACAAACGGTCCAGTTAAGAAGATCTAATTTCGAGAAAGAGGCCAATCGTCGAATCCAACTCGGCTCGGCAGCTTTCGGGAAGTTGAGCAGAATCTTCTCGTCCAACTTATCGCAGTGTCTCAAGACGAAAGTCTGTTACCAATGTGTGTTACATAAAAACGTCGCCCACAACGGGCCTTATCAGAAAGCTTAAAGTCACCCACAGGGCAATGGTGAGGGTTATGCTCGGACTTTCCTTGTGTGATCAAATCAGGAACGAAGACATCTGCAAGTGAACCAAGGTAACCGACGCAGCCCAAAGAATTGCGAATTGCCAATTGAAGTGGCAGTGGACAGGGCAAATTGCTCGCAGAACGGATGGCCGATGGGGCAGAAAAGTTCTCGATTAGCGACAGCAAACCGGAAGATATTGCGTTGGAAGACCTCGCACTAGCTGGACCGATGACCTAGTGAAAGTTGTGGAAATCCGCTGGATGCGAGTCGCACGGGACCAGTCAATGTGGCGACACTATGTCTAGTAGTGGGCGTCTTTCGGTCGAAATGATGATGATGAAAATGAAACAAATCAAAACTCAACTTTCATTTCTCATAACTGACCCCTTATTTACATTGTTGAATAGCTTTTTTCTCTCGGTAATACCATTATTGTATAAAATTAGTTTAATTAATATGTTTTTTACTGTATATTGAAAAAATTAAGAATAATATAGTACCAAAAGTATCGTAAAAACCAGAACTCCAGGATGAAGAATCGGTACCGGATTGTTCAAAAAAATCCCGGGGTTCCCCGGTACAGGGATATCCCGGGAGCATAACCTAATTGAGACCCTTTTATCTAAATCACTCGAGGCTGTTTTATTTTTGCTGTACAAGGGCTGGATAGCCTGCTACGCAGCCCTTGGAATTCTGAATTTGGCCCCAAATTAACCAGCCTTAGCAATACAGTAGCTTGTTAGCAGCTCTTTAGAGCACTGGATGAGCTGGACAGCGGCTGTACAATGGCTGGACTATCTGTCTTTCTAACCACTGTCCAGCTCCAATAATTCTCTTAGACAGCCAGGAAATGTTTTATGGCTTACTAACGGGTATTGTTAAATCTACAAAGAAATATAGCAACAAAAAACTTTGAAAAGTTCATGCAATGTTACGTACATCAAAGTCTCTAAACTTTTTCTGTGCATGACATATGATAAATTTCTCATTTAAGTTAAGTGTTTTATTCACGTTGATTTTGTACCTCTATGGGTAAATTGTACTGCGGGTGTTACTTTATTGTTAATATATACAGGGTGTAATCCACCTCATCACAAAGCCGTTAACCAAGCATTCTGTATGCACAGCAAACTAAGTAACTTTACGCAAAAAATATTGCTGGGAAACAACTTTTTTTTTTGAGGTAGGTTTATAAATCATGTTTTGTGGTAGAACTCAATGTAACGCACTTCAAACATTGTACTGATGGATGGATTGAGTATTGCGGAGGTTGTGGAGGTGTTAAAAGTCAAAATCTTACCAAAAAAATGGTCTTTAAAAAATACTTGTCAAAAAGTTTGACCCCCCATATCTCCGTAACTAGAAGGTTCCCAGGTATGATGTAGAAAAAAAACTTGATCGCAATGATGGGGAGAACCAGTGCCTTTCGGCTTCGTGAAGAGGTGTTATATTATCAAATAATACACGCGCCTTCGAAATACTATGGTTTTACTAAAATATTATACAAAATTAATACGGTGTAAAATTATTCATAGATTTTTTTTATTTTCTTCTGTTTCATGAGCATTCATATCTATTTAGAACAATTAAATAACGTGTTTTTACCTTAATAATTCGTAAATATCATGAAAATTTAACAAATATTAGTAGTTTTTTCATATGTAATCTGCTTCTTAATATTAAAAAAATGGCGTTATTTTTCATCCAGCAATAATTCTCACAAAACACCTTTGACCCACTCTTTTCTGTTTAATGGCCATATTTATGTCTATTAATCATCTGGAAACTTTACGCTAGCTGTACAAAGGTTTACACTTATTCTAACGACTGGTTAAAAGAGTAAATTGAGTGTATACAAGAGCGACTTAGGGATCTCTAATTTGATAGAAAACCCTTCGAGAATTTTGTACTCAAGTACCTTAGAGATTCTTGAGACTTCATATGGGTGATCTCTACACTGTTAAAGAGTGCAGCTGACTGATGGCTATAAAATGGAGAAAAAACAACAAAATGCTTTTTGGTAGAATTTAAAAAAAAACATTGTCCGGTTTGGCTACGAATAATGCTACTAGCTGGTTATAATTCTAGAAGCTGTACAATGGCCAATATTAACACAGTGTTAACATTGGCAATATAGCCAATAGTGCCAATATAGCACATAGTGCATGTGTACCCAACTAGCACATTAGCGAAAATTACAGCCAAAAAGGCCTCTACTACAGCAAAAGGCTCTTTTGTAGCTGTACAAAATGATTCTTGCAACTGTATGAGGAGTGATCTCTACACCGTTAAACAGCACAGCTGGCTAATGGCTGTAAAATGGTGAAAAAAACCACAAAATGCTTGTTAGTAGAGTTAAAAAGAACTATTGTCCACCTTTGGCTACAAATAGTGCCAAAGTATATAGTGCTACTAGCTGGTTAAGACGACCAAAGCTTGTTAATGGCTGCTTAATGGTACTAAACAGCACCGCAGCACCTAAAGTGCTGTTTAGTACCGTCAAGCAGCCATTAACAAGCTTTGGTCGTCTTAACCAGCTAGTAGCACTATGCACAGTTTCCAGATGATTAACAGACATAAATATGGCCATTAAACAGAAAAAAATGGGTGAAGGGTGTTTAGTGAGAAAATTTGCTGGATAACAAATTAACGCTATTTTAATATAAACAAGCAGATAACATAAATGAAAAAACCACTAATATTTGTTAAATTTTCATGATATTTGAGAACTATTCAGATAAAAACACTTTATTTCATTGTTACAAATAGATATTAATACTCATTAACCTGAAAAAAAAGTAAAAATCCATGAATAATTTTACAACGTATCTATTTTGTATAATATTTTGGAAAAACCATAGTATTTCGAAGGCGCGTGTATTATTTGATAATATCACCTATATATTAACAGTAAAGTAACACCCGCAGTACAATTTACCCATAGAGGTACAAAATCAACGTGAAAAAACATTTAACTTAAATGAGACATTTATCATATGCTATGCACAGAAAAACTTTACAGACTTTGACGTACGTAACATTGCATGAACTTGTCAAAGTTTTTTGTTGCTATATTTCTTTGTAGGTTTGACAATACCCGTTAGTAAGCCATAAAACATCTCCTGGCTGTCTAAGAGAATTAATGGAGCTGGACAGTGGTTAGGAAGATAGCTAGTCCAGCCATTGTACAGCCGCTGTCCAGCACATCCAGTGCTCTAAAGAGCTGCTAACAAGCTACTGTATTGCTCATGGCTGGTTAATTTGGGGCCAAAATCAGAATTACAAGGGCTGCGTAGCAGGCTATCCAGCCCTTGTACAGCAAAAATAACAGCCTCGAGTGTTAAAAAATTATGGTGTCCAGTCTTTAACCAGCTATTTGTGCTAGTTGGGTATAGTGTTGTTATTTTTTTTGTATTGTAATAAAACTGCTGCACTCCAGTATAAAAGGTTTATTACGATGTTACAAAATGTTAGGGTTTCAAACAACAAGTATACTTAATAATATTTTACTTAACTTTAGTACTTTCTAACAAATATTGCTATCAAATGCAAATGACGAATTGTGCGACCGAGCTTGACGAGCGCCAAAACGAAACAGGACGTTTTTAAAAATGGTCGCCCGCCATTACGGCGCTCTGACAGCTTTACCACAGACAATCACACAAATTTAACCGTCAGTGTTGCGAGCACATTTAGTCGATTGTAATAAACAATCGATTACAAAAATAAATTAAAATGTAATTTGCAATAGATCGTATTAAATAATTATTATTCACATCGAAACCTTACACTCGTCCATCCTGACAACGTGTATGTCCTCATACACGCACTCAGGACAAGACCAAACAAACCTTACACTCGGCCAGTACATAATTATAATTAAGCTACAAGCAACAATGACTATATAATAAAGATGCCAACTACATAATACATTAAAACTTATATAAATCAAATGAGTAGAGAAAAAAAAAAGAACAACAACTCTTATATGCTGGAGTCCTCATACTTCCCCGTCTTCCAACTTTTGGAATTCCCCCTCACGTCTCCAACTTTTGGAGTTCTCCAACTTTTGGAGTTCCCTAAGCGTTTTCCAACTCATGGAATTTCCCCTTACGTCTCCAACTTTTGGAGTTCCCTAAGCGTTTTCCAACTCATGGAATTTCCCCTTACGTCTCCAACTTTTGGAGTTCTCCAACTTTTGGAGTTCCCTAAGCGTTTTCCAACTCATGGAATTTCCCCTTACGTCTCCAACTTTTGGAGTTCTCCAACTTTTGGAGTTCCCTAAGCGTTTTCCAACTCATGGAATTCCCCCTTACGTCTCCAACTTTTGGAGTTCTCCAACTTTTGGAGTTCCCTAAGCGTTTTCCAACTCATGGAATTCCCACTTTCGTCTCCAACTTTTGGAGTTCTCCAACTTTTGGAGTTCCCTATGCATTTTCCAACTCATGGAATTCCCCCTTACGTCTCCAACTTTTGGAGGTTCCCCACATATCTCCAACTTTTGGAGGTTCCCCACATATCTCCAACTTTTGGAGGTTCCCCACATATCTCCAACTTTTGGAGGTTCCCCACATATCTCCAACTTTTGGAGGTTCCCCACATATCTCCAACTTTTGGAGGTTCTCCACTTGTCTCCAACTTTTGGAGATCTCTACTTTTCTCAATTCAATAGGTACACATCAAAAAGTAAGTAGTATCATTATTCTATCGAATAGTCTATTGATTTTAATAACATTCATAACATTTTAAAACAATTTTCAAAAATAATACGTGTCATCTTAAATATCATACTTTATAGATCAAACGACTCTTAATGCATTTTTAGATAATTTACGACCAAATTTTACCAAACAAGGATTCTATTAATCACCTGTAATTTTATCAATTTCTTCATCATCAGTAAGTACTACCTTCGTAAAGCTCTAAAGCAGCTACATGAACCCATCGTAACATTCGACTAGCAGCTACTACCGTCTTACGTTTGTTCTTCGTGGAACTTAATCCGGGAATTGCGGCTAGCTCGTATCGATCATTACGAAGCGACGCAATTACGCGATATGGACCTACATAAGCCGGACAGAGCTTTTTGCTTTTGCCGTCATTACTAAATGAAGTTTTCATAATTTTGACTATGTCTTCTATTGCGTACGCACGTGCGGGGCGTCTATTCTTATCACGCTGTTTTTGTATAGTCTGTACCTCATTGATCCTATTTTAAACCTGCACGCGAATTGTAACAAGATCAGTTGCGTCCCTAGTAGTTTGACGTATTTCATTCAAACGTGGATCTATTTCGCTACTCATGTGAGTACCGAACATAACATCTGCTGGGGTTCTCCCCATTGTCTTCTGTACGGTGCTATTTAAACCCCATTGAGTTTTGCCAACCTTGGTGTCCCAAACCCTTTCGTCGTCCCCGAGATTCTGCGCCGTCAAGGAATTCAAAATAGTACGGTGATACCGCTCTGTCTTGTCCATTCGATTGTGGACTTGCGACTGCATTCAACACGTGCTTGATACCCTTTTCGGTACAAAATCTTTTGAACGCATGAGAGGTGAAATATATACCACGGTCGCTAATTATACGATTGGGTGGTCTAAAAACGTCAATAATGTCATAACACATTTATAGCGGTCAAAGATTACGTATTTTTGACCGGTTTTTTAAAGGCAAATTTAGTAAAAGCGTCAACTACCACTAACAAATAGGAGTTACCTTTCTTAGACTTCACGAAGGGACCCAGATGGTCGATGTGGAGCGTATAAAACGGGATTTCTGTCTTAGGTATCGGGTGTAATAAGCCCTCGGACCTGTTTGACTTTGTTTTGGAGTACGCACATTTGAGACACGCATTCCCTTTTTTTTACGAATTTTGTCATACCAGGAAACATAAGTACCTCTAATACGATCTAAAGTCTTTTCGACGCCAAGATGACCAATGTCATCGTGATTAAGACGACAACTGCCACCTAGCAACCCTTCGGGACCACCCAACGAAGTTTGCCAGGGTCACCATCGACACGCTTGTAAAGCCCGATATCTTTAATGACGTAGTTATCTTTAATGTATTTTAACCCTTCTTTATCTAATTTAGTGTGCAAAATATCGCGTATCCTATTCTACTCCGAGTCACCCACTGAAGGGTAAGCAACCAATCATCACTGTTCAACAACATAACCGTGGGATATTTATCCACTTCACAAGATTTATTCTGAGTTTGGGTTCTGATAGGCACTTGGTAATAGCCGGTAGCTAAATCTAGAGAGATGAAGCAAGCTTGTCCGGACAACCTAGCAATTTCATCATCTATTATTGGTATGAGGTACCGTTCTTTTACGGTTATAGAATTGAGCATCCTGTAATCAATGCATAACCAGAGCTTGCCATCTTATTTTTGCGAATCAATACAATAGGACTTGCATACTCAGATGCCGACTCTCTGATGATCCAGGCGCCAAGCATGTCATTTACCATTTCGCGAATCTTTTGACGCTTACTGTGGGCCAAACGATATGGACGGTAGACAACCGGTGTTTTGCTGTTAATCTCGATGCTCATCTCTGCGGCATTAGTGTGTCCTCGAGCGAAGAAGCAAAACAATGCCTGTATTTTTGCAATAAATCAAATAGCTTCGACTTGTCAGAATTTGTTATAGACTCTCCTACGCGAATTTGGCTTATGTCAAGATCATTCGAGAGTTTCAAAGAGACTGATGCATCTGGTACAAGGCCTAGACTTACAACCTTAACGACTACGGCTACGCCTAGGTTTGACCCTAAAGGTAACGAAAATTCTGAACTAAGGAGGCGTTAAATCGACAACTGTTCTCCCATGTTTGACTAAGTGTAATCCACCCACCAGTACACACTGCTGATGCGGTTTACCCAACAACTTGCCATCTAACATAATGTACCCCTCGCAAAGAGGCTCTACTGAAACTCTTACCGAAGCTCTTCCACATAACATCACGTTGTTGGGCACACAAACTTTAACCACGCTATCATTGTCTGTATGATTTTGTGAATATGGTATTTCGTCATCAACGTTTATAAATTTCGAATCTGTGGCAGTTTTATGCACAACAACGTGAGGCTGTTCTGTGAAAGTCTGACCAACTAAAACAGGTACATCTAAGTATTTGTCGCTCACCATGCGACAAGTAATGTTAGCGAGTACATCGTCGACGGAAATTCAACGTTAACTTTTCCTATCGATTGTACTAATTCGTTACCAAAACCTTTCAGAACTGCTTGTACGCGGTCATGCTGAAGTCCTAGTTCCACACAAAGAGACTTGGTAATCAACGAGACTTCGCTACCAAAATCTATGAAAGACTTGACATTCCGACCATTCGTTATTATTATTACATTGAATTTAGCATTTGGTTTAGATGTGGGAATAAGCAAAGTTTTGCTTGGAGCCTTGGTTTTGTTCGTGTCAGAATTAAAATAACATAATATCAGCACTATGGCCAACTTTATTACACTTAGTACACGTAATTAGCGACTTTGGACATCTAGCGAATTTTTCTCCTTTCTTTGCAATTAAAACAATGACTATTTGAGGGATCATTAGTTTTGGTTGTTGGCTTAGCATTTGCTAAATCTGAATCGTTCCCTAATCTGAATCGAGAATTAGTTACGCGTTCACCTACATTATTATCTTTGCTACTCATTAGATACTGCAATAATTGATCGGGGTGACTACACCTTAGTGCCAAAGCCGCAGATTTTAGTGACTTATCACCAATACCGTAGATAATACAGTCAACCGCGCGTTTATCGAAAATATCACACTGATTTAAGAGAGCCAGTCTATCATAAAAATAATTTCCAATGGGTTCATTGTATCTACTTCTTCGCTTCAGCATCTCTTCTAGGGTTTGGCCATAATTTATTTTGAATGGGAATGCACTCAGTAACTTTTCTTGCCACTTCAGGCCACGTAAACAAAATAGAATTCAAACTTTGGTACAAGGTTTTGGCCAATCCCTGAAGTTTTTGCATCGCGTAGTTAATGGTTGTTCTCTCGTCCCATCCATCAACAGAAGCACACTCGTTAACTTTCTTAAGCCACACGTCTATGCGTTGGTTTTTCAATGAAGGGTTAAACTCTGCTAAAATATTTTTAGAATAACCACTACGGCTCATCGGTGAAGTTGTTGATGGCTGGGACGCAAGTTGTTTAATAGAACTTAATAAATGAGTTATATCTTTAACACTGAATGAAACGCTACTAGACCTCACAGGTTGTTCCGCATTATTGGAAACATTATCATGGTTATAATGATTATTTGTACGATGACGATTTGACCTAGTATAGTTTTCGCGATGTACGGAAGATTCACGAGAACATTGACTATATCGGCGCTTTGACGACAAACGATTACGTGCTCTGCTCACCTCGTTTTCCAAAACTTCGAGACGCTCCCGTTCTTGGTCCAGCTCCTTCTAACGTAGACTCAACGAAGTAGGGCTCCGGCGAAGACTGCGACGGCGACTTCTACTTCGAAGATGCCTCGTACTGCCGCCGCTGCCCGCTCTTGACCTGGTTAAGCTGCATGGTGACTTCGACTTCGTAGGCGCCCGTGACTGGTTCGCCTAGCACTACCGTCGTCCTGCGCCGTCGATCGTGCTTCAGCTGCGTTGCGCGATGTACCCCTTGTTAGCGTTGATAAGCGCCGCGAGGTAGTGGCTCGATCTCGTAGCATGGTTCAAGTGCATAAAACAGAAAAGAAGCTAGGTTTAGAATAAGACATAAATTATATTAAAAAAAAATTATGTTGGGTATATTGAAAATATCTCGGAAACGGTGCGTCTGAGCTCAAAAATAACGAAATTTTTGTCCCCTTTTAGAAACCCGCAGAGGGGATAAGCATCATAAATCCACATAAAAAAGTCCTGTTCTGACCTACCCTCATATTATTTTTTTTATATCATGTGATTTTAACGATATTTGATTCTTTCAAATCTAATGAAATCACAATGCACTATCACTGGGATTTATACAGTGAAATAATTAAACATCACTTAATTATGTATATAAATAGGCGTGTACTTACCACTTCTGAATTGTAATAAAACTGCTGCACTCCAGTATAAAAGGTTTATTACGATGTTACAAAATGTTAGGGTTTCAAACAACAAGTATACTTAATAATATTTTACTTAACTTTAGTACTTTCTAACAAATATTGCTATCAAATGCAAATGACGAATTGTGCGACCGAGCTTGACGAGCGCCAAAACGAAACAGGACGTTTTTAAAAATGGTCGCCCGCCATTACGGCGCTCTGACAGCTTTACCACAGACAATCACACAAATTTAACCGTCAGTGTTGCGAGCACATTTAGTCGATTGTAATAAACAATCGATTACAAAAATAAATTAAAATGTAATTTGCAATAGATCGTATTAAATAATTATTATTCACATCGAAACCTTACAGTATAGTGTTAATATTGGCCATTGTACGGCTTTGGAATTAAAGTGGAGTAAAGCTACACTAATTTACAGCTCATGCAGTCTTAATATTCTTCTAACTAGCTACTATTAGGCTCATTGAGGTAGCATTATAATAAAATAGATGTACACCATAACCTTGCCAGTGGCGAAATTTGATTCGTTAGTACAGCTTAGAGCTTAAAAGAGGTGTGCCTTTATCGCGTTAAGCAGCCGTTTACAGGCTTTGATCTTCTGAACCAGCTGGTAGCGTTATTTGTAGTCAAGGCTGGACATTGGTTCTTTTGAATTCTAGTTAAAAGCGTTTTGATGCTATTTTCTCCATTTTGCAGCTATTAGTCAGCTGTACTGTTTAAAAGTCTAGAGATCACCTCTAGTGCAGTCTCGGGAATCGTCTGATCCGTTTGTACAGCTACAAAAGAGCCTTTGGCTGTAGTACAGGCCTTTTTGGCTGTAATTTTCGCTAATGTGCTTACGGGGCTGCGGGACCCTGCGCCGTGGCCCTGGAACGTAAAGGGCGAGGAAGGAACATGCATGGGTTTTAGTCAGTAAAAGTCTGGCACTCCCTCCCGCTCCGCCCAGAGTGGGAGAAGTGGAGTGTGAGTGGTGGTGGGGTGTGGTTTCCCATCCGAAAAACAAAAAAGTGAAAAATAACTTCAGGAAAAACGCTTCAGAAGTCGTTGACCTTTGTTTGATTGATTTAGTTTTTTTGTCACCGACTTCTGAAGCGTTTTTCCTGAAGTTATTTTTCACTTTTTTGTTTTCTCTGAAGTCGGTTTTGTTTTTTGTAAAAAAGTTTTTATTTTTCACTTTTTAGTAGTTCACATGTGCTTACCCCTTCACAGCGTACCGGCGTGATTTTATGTTATGAACTGGTATAAGCAATAGACAGATATGAGATTTCAGCAATCCTAGTACATTTGCTATCATTTATTGAGGAGTTCCGATGCATATCTCCGAAGTTCTCAGATCAGATCAGATCTTCATCAAATTAAAATGGGATCACTTCGAGAAAGTACACTTCCTAAAACTACCCAAATCACTTCTTGTGTGCCTATAAAATGTGAAGAGTTATCTCTAATTCTCTAGAATCCCATCATCAGATCCTGATTTGATGATTATGAGACCACACGAGAAGCACCAGCTTTCAAATAAAAATAGAACCATCATAATCGGTTCACCCAGTTGAAAGTTCTGAGGTAACAAACACTTTCGAAATCTGGGTGTATTTTACACATCTGCGTACCCCCTCAAAGCATACAGGCGTGATGGTACGTCATGATATAGTATAAACAATGAACCTACAAGCGATAACAGCAATCACTGCAGATTTGCCGTACATTTTTGAAGAGTTCCATTGTGTATCTCCAAAGATCGGCATCAGATCTCCAGAAAATTAAAATGGGACCACACGGGAAGCACCAGCTTTCAAACAAAAAAAGAATCATCCAAATCGGTTCACCCAATCGAAAGTTATGAGGTAACAAACACAAAAAAAAAAAAAAAAAAAAAAAAAAAAAAACATACAGACGAATTGATAACCTCCTCTTTTTGGAAGTCGGTTGAAAAAAAAGGGAGCTAGTCAAAAAAGCGCTAATGGTACAAATAACAACAAAGCACTAATAAGCCGCAAATCTTTAGACAAATTATTTTATTATATTATTATCTCGTATTAGTTTCCGTTAGTTTCTTTAGCAGCCAGCTGGTCATCTTTCAGAAAACCCTGAAACAGACCCACCAAGCTCCTAATTTTAGTATTCATCCTTCTGTGTTTCTCAGCACTAGATACCACCTTTCAGTACACTTCTAGTAAAACCGTGTAGTTATTTAGTTAATATACATGTATGTGGGTAAAATGTGGTAGTGATAGCGAAAGTATGCATGGAACTAGTAAGTTAATAACATAAGTTGGGGGCGTGTATAAATTCTGGCCGACACTGACACCAGCTCGCTTGTAATTACACCAGATAGTGGTGTTATGCGCTTAAAACTACGCAATAATAACTACAGGCACTGCCTAAGTTTTCCAATAAACGCGAATGGGAAATTTAATAGAATTCCTTTTACTGGATTGCTAGAAAATGGAGTTGTACAGACTACTTTACTTACAGAGAATATAGAGTGGAACCGGCTCGTTTATTTGAAAATAAATTACAAAAAGAAACTTCTTTCTCCTTGATAATAATAAGCAAAAGTTAATTTACATTTCTTGTGATCCTCAAAATTGAAAGGAACATTTCGTATAACTCAAACTCCACCCAGTAGAGCACTGTATGTTGTAGAAACAGCATCTCACAAACACCTAAAGATATTCTTAACACTAAGCACCACTTAGTCCTGAAAACATTATACTTACTGGCTGAACTCATGAAATCTTGCTAATGGATCGGGCGAGGCAATGTGGTTTAAAAATATCCATCTAATCTTTACGTCGATTTAGCTAAAACATTTCAGATCTGTGTCCATCTAACAGATACTAACAGGAAATGGGATGTGCCGTGCTGTCATGAACACCCTACCCTACATTTGCTAATAACGTTGCACTGTCGTTCGACGAAAGAGCGTTTTGAATTAACACAAACTGACACGTATATTGTTTATTTATTAACATGTTCCACGTTAAACATGTTGATTTCGAGAATGGTTAATCGATTTTGCATGTTTGGATCTTAATCTGTACATACATGCAGCGGGTTTAATTACGTTTCAACATTGGAAACAAGACTTAAGAGCGGTAAATTAAATAAAAGTGCCCACTTGCGGGATTAAAATTGTTTTAACAACAGGTATTTTCTTTCAATTGGTATGCTTAATTTAAAAACCTCATTCGCTGTCAATAAAAAAGAAAGATAAATAAAGTCGTAAGTTACTAGGAAATAACAGAACTTTTAACACCAGATACACATTAACGTAGACATACTATCAAACTATTCGAGGAAACTGAGCTTAAGTGCTCCAAAAAGACCATTACTTAGTGGAAGCTTTGTTGTGTGAATCTTTGGCTGTGTTGACGGCTCTGAATGGGGAGGTGGATGGTATTTATTCAGCATTAGAAAGCATCCACTCTCCGTTGATGCGTCACTGACATATCCGTTAATGCTTTTTCCATTTCCCCGTCACCCCCTCCCCACACCCTCTCATGTTCCGTATAATAGTTTGACCGAAAGCTACGTATGATTCCAGCATGACATGTTGAAATTGAGTTCCTAAATAGAACTGAATTTTATTCATATTTTCATTTTTGCGCCGTTTAACACCTGATAGTGCTCGGGCCGTAAGAACGAAAATGAAAAGTAGTTGTTGTGTAGCAAAGCAATCAAAACTGTAATTCGCAAAAAGAGACAAAGGGAATCAAGGGGCGAGGGGTGTACCTCCCCAGTTGCATAGCCCTCCAGTGGTTGCTCGCTGCCCTTTTGATTGCGCATTATTCGCGTGTTTATACAGTTAGATCGCTTTCTAGATTGTTGCTATTGTGATAGCGTTTTTTGTTGGCGCGGTTTTGAAGGGGGTTTTAATTAAAAATGTTTGCAGAGAGAGCCTCAGTGGTTTATTTCGTTTGTGCTTGTTTATTTACAATTAGACGTATTTTACTATTGCGTTGTTTAATCGTTTACAAATAAAGTATAAGATTATTTTTCCGAGATGTTCTCAAACGAGTTCAAAGAAAACGATTATGAGTGAGTTAAATTCCAATTATATATTTCCAAGAGTTTTAAGGTTGTCTGGTCCTTATTGTAATGGACAGTTTTACTTATAAATTTTAAAATACATTTTGTGAAAGTTTCAAATTGTAACGTCTTGTTGCGAATTATTGTATAAAAGTTGCTTAATCCAAAAATTGAGGAGGCCCGCCTATCTCGTCCAGCCAACCCACGACGTGGTCCATTCATCTCCCCAGCGCATTTATACATTACTCTCGGCTCAAGTATCCGATTATATAACACGCAAAATTTCAATTACAACTTGTAATTAGTTTTTCGAGAGTTTTTCTTTCAGGAAGGGGGATGTGGAGGCGCGTGCGAGCGGGACGGCTGCATGTCTACATCTCTGTCTCGCGCGGTGCACTGCAACGCTTTGAGTAATGTCCATGCCACTTATTTGATTATTTTTATGCAATCTGCGCAGGAAAATGAAGGATTTATTTCCCGCATGCGTTCGTTGTTAATTAATTTTACAAAGTCTGAAATGTTTTGCGCCCTGTTCATTAACTCTTTTAGCTTTTTCACATTGTGTGATTCTTTCAACATAAGTTACATTAATTAGAAACAGCTTTGCAAAACAATGAACTTCAAATGTACGAATGATTATAAACACCTAGAAATAGTTAAAACTTAACAAGACTTCAATTAGAAACGATTGAAACACCTGAAAATGTTCTTCACACTTTGTTTACGACAAAGTTAAAGATATTGCAAAATGTTTGTAAAATAAAGCCAGCAAAGATTCTTAACCCAAAAGTGCAGCATAAGTAACGAAAACAAAGTGAAGTTGTTTTCACGAAGCAAGTTGCACAACAGAAAGCGTTGACGTCGTGTCGTACAGAAATGACCCTTTTCGTGGATTGGCAGCCTCGTCGCTGGCCGCTAATGCACGGAAGCCGGGCCATGCGAATTAATGGCAAGAATAATGGCGATCCCATTATGGATTGCCGCCAACATACTTTAGCCATGAAAAGAACCGAAAGTTACATTTGCGATACTCTGAATACTGAGCGCTCTTGGACGCCCCCCTCCCCTCACCGCGCCTCCCCCGGGGTGGCACAAAGATTGAAGTGGAGTGGTATTAATAAACCCAGATATTGTTTGGATTATGGTACAAATTAAATAAATGTTCCTTATTGCTTGATGTACTTAAACAATGCTTTAGCATTTGGGTTCTTCAGTATCTTTTTATTATAGTTGTTATAATAAGGAAACAAAACAATAAGGAACTAAGTTCACTGCAGCCTATTGTCGTTTATTGGTATGACAATTTATTGCTATACAGCTATCTATTATTAGATTGCTATTTGTTCGATAGTTTTAGTTTCGTCTCTATCTACATCATTGTTCTTTTGTCATCGTCTTTCATGTGAAAGTTTTAGAACGGAAAAGTCTTTTAAAACTGCTTTCAAGGAAATTAAAGCATTAATGGTCGTTATATTTAAGAGCTATCGTAGTGCGATGTGAATAGAGTGACAAGAGGCGAGGACGCGACGTGAACGAGACGACAGCTACTCGAAGTACCGGACGTTTTCCGCTAATATTGGTGTGCTGTATAATGTTCACGGCTCGTAGCAGTTTCGTAGCTGCGTCGTAGGCGCATCGTAGCCGCGCCGTAGCGCCGTCGTAGTCGACCCGTAGCTATGCGTCTTCACCCGCGCGTCGTTCCGTCGTCGTCACCCCGTCGTCCCGTACCTTGAGGGCCGCACCGCGCGCCACGGTGCCACTAATTGGCAATTTGTTCGATCCTTAGATCTGACATAATGATGCGAGTTCGTTTATTTAAATGATTCGACGGAAACTTCTTGCGCCTCACAATACACTTGTACCTAGTTGTTTCTTAAATAAATCAAGGGTTAATGGCCCATTTACGACTCAAGTACGAAGGTTGAAAGTCTTTAGTTGTTGCTTGTTAATTTAATTTTTTTTATAATTGACTTTACTTCAAAGTGGTTTTTGAGGCCGGGACGTTTTAATTAATAGTCGGGCGGATATTGAGTGATCATAAAAAGAGTAAAATAAACATGATTCTCAATTGACTCCACAAGTGTACCCAATTAATTGGTTGCTGGAACATTCTGCTTGCACATATTTATTATTGATCGATCGTACACATCACACCGTGTAAAAGCAATGCATCCATAAATAGAATCAATTTATCAAGTGTCGACTCGTGTATCTTATATGTTTTAGATCTCAATGTGCTAAGTGCACGTTCGCGGTACTTTTTGCCCTATGATAAGTGACATTTAGAGCTAAAAACACGTTCCATTTGTACTTTTAAATATCTAAGTGTACTTACTTTAGTTAAATGGGCAAATAATCCATTACCTCTGTAAGTAATATAGTAAACATAGGGGCAGTATTTATTAAACATGGGAGGTTCCACCTCCATGTTCTTAATTAGACTGACATTTTCAGAATAAAATCTAATCTTTTATGGATTAGCTACTTATTTTGTAGGAATAAAATGAAATAAACAAAATGTCAATCGTATTAGTTAGTATAATAAATCGGCTCGTCGAATCTGTGTGTTAGCTTGCATGTTTATTACGGTTTATATTTACGGAGTCTTTAATGAGTTCGCTAATGTTTAGTTAATTATGTGAGGGCAAGCAACGTTGACTGCATGAACTTTATAATAATCCATCGGTCGGCTTAATGACCAGCCGTGGCGCGGCGTTTTCGTTAATTAAACGCAAACAAAGACGGCTGACTTCACTTAGTTATGATCAAACACATTAGCGGGGGATTTGCTCGCACTTATAGCTATTTCCTCGAACCAGATCTTGCTTGAATTCATTGCTTTTGTAATGTATTTACTCAGATGGGACCTAGTTTCAATCCATTATGTAGAGTTCTCGAAGCTTTTTCTCGTAACATACCTACTTGTAGTGACCCAAATCTTGTGCGGCATGTGTAAATACGGAAGCTAAGTAAGTCCCCGTTCAATCAGCACGCTACGGGAACAGTTAGTACGTCGCCGCCGACGTCGGCGTCGCAGGGTGCACCGCTCCGTAAAAGTCGATTACGATGGTCATTAGTCTTCAGTGCGCGGACTAATTAATACAACATTTTGAGTAAAGCTTCGGGATAAGATTCCTTACGGCGTCGACGAGAAAAATCCAAAATTTAATTAAAAAAGTTTAAGTGAGTTTTCACGGGCGAGCGTTCGCCCGCGGCTCTCAATAATTTAGGTAAATTCTATTCTTTCTGCAACCAAATACTTTTGGAATAGCCTATGAACTGTAATTAACCTTTTAATCCCACCGATACGCGGCTTTGTGACATTTATCGAAATTGAAATGAATTTCCTTAATGAAAAATGTCTGGGGCCGAATAAGGATGTCATGATGGCGGCTTACACAGGGATAACATTGGCATTAAAGCTGTAAAACCTTTGCGAACGGCGTGCATAAAGACACTAAAAATATTCTTCAATAAAGCATGCGTGTAATAAAGTCTGATAATCCTCTTAATGTTGAGATAAGCGTGTGTGACAACACCACGAGCTCGGCGTCAGTCATTACTGCGCCGGCGCAGAGGCGACGTCCGTGAATACTCGGAACCCGCACACATTTTTGTGAGCTCATTAAAATTACATTACAGCTCTTATTTAAACAGCAAACAACTAAACGACGCTCGTTAATGCGTCTCGTCGTTGAGAATTTTATGGACAATCCCACCCCGAACAAACACTAAAACATTAAGCTTGTTATACACTCGATTAATTGTTAGGGAGAAAGTTTGTATGAAATTTGTGAATGGTAAAATATTTTAGTGCAATGTTATGGGATTTTGACCTATAACATTTTATAAATTAGTAAGTATTCTTGTCATTTTGGGAACTATACTTATTTGAGTATAATATATACGTTGTTTTTGTGCCAACCAGTGAGCGTGAAGATTGGCGTCTAGTTGTACAAGCGCTTGTACAATGTATTACACACAGTACATAGATAAAAAAGTACTACACAATACACGCACGAGCGAAAAAATTGGTTACTCCATTTTTTTTTCATGTATTCTACCAGTCATAATGGGAATTTATAAATTTTTAAATACAGAACTCATTTTATATAAAACAAATCTTTGCTTTCAGCTCAGCTCGCTATATTCAATACTCAATAACTAAGGTCAATTTATATTTATCTTTTTTGTCGACGGCCTATCCTTTAGGTACTTGTAGAGATTATTACTACATGGATATTATTGCTACAGAAATGCACTAGGACATACTAGAGGCAGCTATGGAGCGATGGTAGGCTTGAGCTTCCATTAACTTCGGGCAGATATAATAATGTATGGAATCCTATCGTCGAAATTGGTAAATCAATATATGTAATATTGATATTGATCGAACTCGATGTATGAAGTTGATTATGTCCCAATATAATTGAGTTATTTTGGTCAACTTATTTTGGTTTGTCAAGGAAAGAATGTCACGACACTATAATAATGCCACGCCATTAACGACTTTTTTGTAGTTCTGTGAACCGATTTTATTAAGATTGATAATGTGTACTTATAGGTGTTTAACTTTTGGATTAGATAAATTAAGTAATTATGTAAAAGAAGACACATTTACATTGACAATAATAAGTATTTCTTTAATCTTTTGACCGCCAGAGCATAAAGATAGGTGTGTGGCCTCCAAATTAAGCCACAATTTTATCTACTCACCATTTTGTCACAAATTTGTGTTGTTTGTGTTTGTCACGTATATGTGACTATGGGACAAAAGGTTAACAGAGCCGTCATTACCCGCCATCCAATAAAAACTTTACCTACAAAAGCAATTATTGTATACTAGCTGACCCGCGCGATTTCGTCTGCGTCACATAAGAGAAAGAGAGGCTCCTATTGACAGCTTTACATCTTCATACTTAGACACTCGATGACAGTCATACTCCAGCTAGGTCTGCAGTTCTCATCAAGGTGCATTAAATTTTTTTAAAGTTTCCTAAGACCATTTTTGTGTAGCTGCAGCTCCCCTTACTGCCCCGTTTACCATTTCCTAACTACTTATACCGAGGAAAGCTGATTTTCTTGAGTTCCGCTATTTTGGGCGTATTCACTTCAAAAATCAAATTTCAAGAAAATTGAGAAATTATATTTATTTATTTATTTATTTATTTATTTATTTATTTATTTATTTAAACTTCATGTACAAGAGTGGTACATAGGCGGACTTAATGCCACAAGGCATTCTCTACCAGTCAACCTTTGGGTCAAATAAGACAGTATTGTGTGTGATAGAGTACAATAAAAATAAAAATACCATTTATAAGCATGAAAATTAAAACACATAAATAGGTATACATACTAATACATATATAGGCATATAAAATAAACTAATATATATTATCAAAAAAAAACATACAAATAGACCGAAAAACGACAAACCTTATAATAATTAATATGACTTTGTCGAAGACTGAGAAGAAAGCAATTTAGTCGGACTTTAAATAGAACTTCCGAACTGCTCTTTTGAAAGCCAATTTATCTGAATTTATCTGTATTAGATTTGAAGAATATGTAGCAACTTTTTAAGGTTTACACTTCATTGGATTTTATTCTATAGGTGTATGAAGTTGATTAATTTTAAACACATAACTCTCTTTTTCACGTCTCTGGATGTTTTTTTTTAAATGCTGAAACAGGTATTTCTTTATTTTTAATAATAAGTAAGTAATAATAAGTTTGCTCTGAGTTTCATGATTCTAGAACAATCTAAAAAACAAACTTTACCCCCCCCCCTTTTCACCCCCTTTTTCCAATTTCTTTTATAATTTCTAAAGCGTAAATGTTATTCTGAGTTTATTTAAATATATTAGTGAAGTTTTCATCAAAATCCGTCCAGCAGTTTTTACGTGATGCGCGGTCAAACAAACAAACAAAACTTCTAAAAATGGTTACTTATTTTAAGTCACCCTGGTCGCTATTTTTTTTGTAATCTTCTATGTACAGATTTGTTGGTCTCAACGATTTTATTATATGTATAGATTGATGTCTAGAATCCCTATCCCTATCCCTATCCCTACTATTTTATAAATGTGAAGTTTGTTTGTTACGCTTTCACGCGAAAACTACTCAACCGATCATCATGAAACTTTGTACACATATTCTTGGAGGTATTAGGATACTTTTTACTAAAAAAAAAATAACCCTCACTCGCAGACAAAGTTGCGCGGGTCAGCTAGTATATAATACGACGGCGTAATAATCGGTTCAGTTTAAGTTCTTACAAAGAAAATTAAAGTGGCGTGTCCACACGTTTCCAAGAAAAACGTTTATAGTCTCTTTTTGTTTGAGAGCATAATGTATTTTTAAACGAATTTAAAAAGATGTTTGTTTCGGTGTAAAGACCTCTGGCCAATTAGCACAGTGTAGCACCCCCGGAGTACCTGTGGAGTGTGGAGCGACTGGAGTGGCCAAACACCTCGGCAACGCGCATGAGAATTGTTTAAAGTGCTTTTCACGAACGGGGCTGTAATATTTGATCGGCAATCAACTTAAAAGCTTTTGTAATATAATAATGTACACTGACTTTTTGTAAGAAACGTGTGTGGGCGTTCATGTAATATTTGTAGTGATTATTGACTCAGTGTAATTGAGAAATTTTTCGCCAAAGTTCGAATTTCTGTTGTTTTTTCCTGCTGCACCTTCATCTAATGCTCTTACGACAGTGGAAATTTTGGTATTAATTATATTCAGCTATTTTTCATCCCTGGCATGTTGGCTTAGTAAGAAAAGAGTATTGGTAGGTATCTATATGATTGGGGGTCAAATAAAAAGTTCGAAGCGTTCAGGGTGGTTATTAGATTTATGTAATTAGCTAGATAAAACATGAGGTTATAATAAAACAACAGCATGAATCATTAAATAAATATATTTATTTACACGTTAACGGCAAAATTAAATAATATCCTGTCGATGTTTATGAAGTTGAAAATATTAAAAATCGGTTTTATTCAGTAAGTATTTAGTATTAAAAATTCACGGAACATTTTACATTAGCCAATAGTAGGTACTAAGTAACGACAGTTCAATTTTTTTACATACATACATATTTATCGTAGAAATCTTTAATTTACATTAGGTATTCTATCTTAGAAAATTTTAGCATTTTATCTACATAAAGGTTCCAACTTCTTTTATTATTAAACAAAATAAAGAATTAGCATAATCGTCTGTATTTCAAGATCGTTACAATTTAATGCGCGAACAACATTCACTGAAGCTCTGTGGCGGAAAGAAAAACATACCACCTTATTGATAAACGTCGTAGGCTGAGTTACTGCCAGCCCTCTAGCACAGACTGACTCGCGAACATAAGTGACTCTTATTATAAACAATCACCGTAGTCCACACAGCGTTTATTAGTAAGATGGAGTGTTCACAAAAATGTTTAACAGTTAAACGTTTATATTATACAGAGGTACCTAACTAACCATTGCACCACTTCAGAGTACCAAATATATCACTATTAATCTACAATCTTAGCTCATTTGTGTAGATTCTTATTTAGAAATCCCTTCTACGGAAACTTATCTTTGGTAAAAAAATAACATTAACATACGTAACCAATCAAAAGTAAATAAAAGTAAGAAATTACGATCAATAAAACTTCATACCTTGTATGATAACAATATTTATGTTTAGTACATGTACATACATACAATCCATAACAATGAGATCGATTTTATCAATTAATATTTTAGTGTCTGGACCTGAATCGTTGTATCACGATAAGGAGTACAATCGATAAACAATCTGTTCGCTTTCAACCGAGGGTGAACCTACCCGGTACATCGAACGGAATAAATTACCGATAATACTACTCTCTAAGTAAAATTCAAAATAATATATCCAAATAAAGACCTAAGGCTGTGGGCACGTAATGAGCATTTTATCCATAGTCTTATTTATTGGTACGGGGCGTGTCTAAATTGGCTAAGCGCAAGATGTGGTACAGAAGGTACAATAAAGTAGAAGCGAGAGCGCGCGCCCTACCCACGCGACGCTGCTATCTTAACATGTAAACAAGTGCTCAAATCGTATACATAATGGAAATATCGTGTTCTAACAACGTTATCGCGACTCATCCCGGACACTTTGTAAAGTGGCCACATATCCACAGCACCGGCTCGACTCGCGGCCCGCGCGCCTAATGTACTCTCGCGCACCACTCGCAGCCTCACATGCATATATTCCCGACATCTCCGTCTAGATCTGCACTTAGTCGACTTACAACACAGGATACCTGGCCACCTCACACAGTTATTAATATATCACCTTAATATCAAGAACAATTCGAGATTTCATAACAGATTTCAGGTTCGCAGGACTTCATTATGAACTAAATATAAAAATAAAGCATTACACACTACGCTATATTCTATGTAAGGTATTTTTGTAGGGTGATGGCTAGTTTGTATGTGGGTGAAGAAACGGATCGTCACGCTAGTGTCTATAACTGTGTCGTTAGAAAGACCTTCGTGGATGCCGAGCGTGCTCGCCCAACGTCAGGGGCAGCAGCCGGCCTGCGCGCCTCGCCAACACTCAATGAGGTTTTACCTGGAGAAAAACATAAATAAATTAACGTTTTGAAACATTTAACATGATGCTCTCATATACATTAGAAGTACACTTTTAAATATATAGAGCTGTTAAGACCTGTAAAGTTGTGTTATCTTATCCTATCCTTTTAGTCTATGTCGGGATAACAAGACGAGCTGAATATCCGTCTAAGTATCAAGCGAAAGCGAGTTAAATTCAAAACTGCAACAAGAAGTTACAAGTATTCTAGAAAAATACTTTGTAAAGTTATGGACCTGCATAAGCTATCCCTACACAAAGCAAACTGACCTTCATAAACAACCGTACTAGCCAGTAACACAAAAAATAAAAAGTGAGAAAAACCACAAACCGAGGCGAGATGTCGGCGCTGCACCGTCGGTCATCGCGCAGCATCGCACACGTCAGGGTCAGGCGGGCTGCCGTAGCCGCTGGACGCGTCATCAGCGCCCGCGCAGCCGCCGCCATCCTTGTCAACCATGACGCCGCCGGCGGCCGCCCCGCCGCCGCAGCCCGCCACCCCGGCCACGTAACCACCACTTGTTGGGGACTGCACAAAACATTCCATATTTCAGACAAGATACTTTTTTGCAAACATAATATTGGTTAAGTGAGGAACATATTATGGTGATTTCAGGACCCTACATTCGAACTTTGGTAAGTTCTGGCAGAATTTGCATTTGAGAAGCTAGCTGGTGTTTCAAAGTGGCACACAAGATGCCATAAGTGTGTGTAAGGGTCTTATAATCTATTTTATAATTCACTTACGCGCCCAACAGAAGACCGTGCACGCAATCAAAAAGTCGATTAGAAATGTCGCCCGGCTGAATGGGTTCCTCCACTCGCGCGACTCATAAAATGAAATAGATTCCCCCACATTCGCATTCCGACAAGCGTTCGTACGAGAAAGATTAATGATCACAAAAGAAACATAATAAAGTGGAGATAGAATCTCCCACTAACAGTGTCCTTGTGGGAGTTATTTACTCCGCCGAGTCGACTTTTTCACGTGCCCTTTATTCCGAATGGAGACGTTTGAAAAAATATATTCCTTTCGGCTATAGCAAAATGCAAACACAATTATGCTCACTACAACAAAGGGCGGGAGGGTAGGACGAAGCATAAAATCTCATCATTTTGTAATAATGTGCAAAGCTGTTGCGTACATAATAACCGAATCCGTATTAAATCGATAAGCGTACAAAAATGTAAATGGTGTGTAGTCGCACCTTGCGAAGGTGTATAATAGCGCTATTTACCGGCTATTAAGTTAATAATAATTTAGTAGTTAAGTACGAGTGTTGGGCCGCCAGGCGCGGTTCAGGTTGTGGTCCCACACTCCGCATTGGTCCACGTCAGCGTTTCAGGCGCGATGTGCAACGTAGCACACTCCGGCTGAGCCACGTATGCCACACCGCGGCCGGTGGGAACCGACAATACGTGCGATTTAGATAATTATACAGCACATGACATGGCCGTTTCTATCTGAGACACGAGAACTACTACAGTTTAATTATACGAACACCTACTGTACCAACAAAACGTCTAAATGGAGCTATTGACACCAATGAACGGGGTCAATCAATAAGTAGTGGTTGTTGTAGATAAATCCGTGCATTATGAGAGCAGTCTAGACGTTGCTGAAATAGGCGTTCCATAAATATTCACCTGTAGTCCGCTTACTTGGCGGCGGATGTGGGCCAGTCCACTGGGGTTGGCGGCCATGCTGGCGAACACCAGCCGCTCTTCATAGTCGTACTCGCACAGGATCTTGTTGTCGCACAGGTAGAATCTGTCACCAACGCAGAACCTGGAACAAACGATCTTTAAAGGACTCTGGCTATCAATTTGACGCTGATACTCGCCATTGAAATCCCTTGTCGCTGAGTGCCAGATTTTTATTACATCACTTCTCACATTTCCTTCAAGATACCCGTTAAATGAACAACTGATAAATTTCTTTATCGCTCACCTGTGATTGCACTGTTGACAAGCGAAGCATTCTAAGTGGTAGACAAAGCTTTTTGCTCGCATCACCATCTCGAAGGCGGGAATGACTTTGTTGCAGGCCACACAGTTGCCTGTGGCACCGAATAACCTGTTAAAAATAACAAGACTATAAACATAAAATACTTACGACTTATAAATACCGAGAGCACTTTACATTAAAATCTTTTAAGCGTAAAATGTGATGCAGGTCAGTTACCTAAGGTAGTCTCTTTTGCAGAGCATAAGGTCGGCCTTGTAGTACAACTTGGAGCCAACTTCTCCTAGACGGCAGTCACAGCAGCCGCACTTGAGGCAGTCCTCGTGCCAAAACCTCTCCATCGCCTTGAGGAGGAACCTCTCTGTGATGACCTTTCCGCACTGCGCGCACAGCCGCGCGCCGCCCGTACTGCCGGTGACCGTGCTGTTCACGGTGAGCCCGTACTTGTTGTCATCCTGTTGACCTGTTAACAAACCATAAAACTTCTTAACCATTTGACGTGCAACACGGAAAATCAATTACGAGTGGTACACTTAGGTATGCATATTAGACAGTAAAGGAAAAAGTAATGGTTTGATTTAATGATTCGCTGCTGGAACATGCCAGTAATTGTCCGTAATACGCGTCGTTATGGCATTAAGCTAGGCTCGATTGTTTTCTACTGAGTAATTGCGTCAATTAATTCGAGCAAAGGCGCGCCGCGTGACATGCAGTCGTTGCTCGCTGACGTCATTAAGATGCGCATACGCATTTTTCTCACACCATAAAAAAACTGCAACATTGAAACATGCGGACTCATTATGTGCATTAACAGCACCCAATAAAACTTTATGAAGCATTCACGCCATAAAAGGCTAAGCTACAATTCTTATTTCCTTTTAAACAAATAAAGTGTTACGTGAACATATTTATAACGACTGTATTGCAATTTTAAAATCAATATCGAGTATGTTGGAATAAATAAATAAAGCGTTGGATATTTAGCAAACAATCAGTTCCAATTTATCGGCATATGGTCCACATAATAATAGTGCGTACGTCAAACCAATCAAGGATCCAATTGAAGGGGTAACTAGGTGGACATAACTCATCGCAATCGATCACTTGCGCATCGCCGCCGCCGCCGCCGATACGTCTCATTTATTGGAGCCGACGTCGCGACAATAAACTTAATTGGGCTATATTAATGACGGCTCTTTACTAATAAAATAATAAAGATGACGTGTGGCCTCCGGGCGTCGCTATTCACAATAATTAGCGGTGTGGTATGACACCGCAAGGGGTAAGGTCGTAGAACAACCCGGTTGCCCAGGAGATCGGGGTGTACTGTGTAGAATAATTACGATACATATAAATTGACCTAGCTCATAACTGCTTTATAAAAGTTCTCAAATGTCAGATCTTTTACAAAATTACTCGATGGCAAAAGGGCCTAATAATATAATTTCCGCTAACTCAACTCAGACGCGCTCTCGCGAAACGTAAAAGCTAATCAATTCAATGCGGTTTCCCTTAATATTCTCAGAACGAGTATGTGCAACCGCGGTAAGTTTTCCTCACGGTAAAAACATTTAGGTGCGATGTAATGTCGGTTTTACCCTCGTTTACCTGGAGCGATTCAAAAATCTCAGTATTTTTCTTCGGAATGCTGCGTGGAGGCGACAGCCGGGCGTGCGGTAACTGGCGTGTTTTGACCATTTCAGGTTGTATGCATGTTGTTAGTGCCGTAATTACGTGCCCCGCACATCGTTCTAACAGCCACATCGATTTTATACATTTACTTTGTATATGGACATGTTTGCTTCACGTTCATGTTTTGCTTTGGTAGGTAATTATCTTAATGATTGTGGGTTTTTAAAAGCTTCAAGTACAGTTTCGTTTTTACGCGGCATACGCTCAATCTACAATACAAACTTCCAATCAGTTTGGGCTTGTGTACTGTACTAATACACTCCCTGTCCACTCTGTCACTATCAAGAAACAATAAAGGCACGTTAATAACATGGACTGTACATAAATATCCGCTGGTGGGAAGGCGTTTCGTATTATTTTCGTTTTATTACCTTCGGCTCGAGAATTTGATAGAGACTTGGCTGCCGCACTAGCCCGCCAGTATAATTTCGCCGACACAGCCGGTTGGCCGCCGCCAACGTATTAAGGCGCCGAAATGAAAAGAAACCCGGAAATGGATGAAAAGTAATTTATTTTAGCGCGAGTAGGGTGACAATGGGGTTGCACAAGTTGATACTAACAATTTTGGTTCTAGGATTCCGGAGTAGTAAGTAAATGAAGCGTTTTGGCATACTTCTTCTGCACATCATCTTGGTCAAGTGCAGAGTAATTAAGCAGGTAATGTCAGATAAGGCTAATATCTCACACTTGTTATTTAATTAGAGTCACAACCACAACTTTACATCTGTTTTTGCGGAGCCTATCGCCCGAACATCTCCACATTTGGCGTATTCTGTTAGGAGAATCCTATTCCATTGGTTGCTGTAGAGCCCCTCTGACATACTCCCCTGCCTCCGGTAACACAATATTAATTTTCTAATTTCACCGCGAAATTACATCTAAACATGGGATCTAATTGGAATCCGTAATGGACTTTCGTTCAGAAAATCCTTTCTTAGCGACAAAACTCATTTCCGTTTGTTTTGGAAGCGCGAGTAGAATGCGAGAGTTAGTTATTATCTGTTTGTACTTCACGTGGATTCTAGTTATTATGGGTGCCACTATACGTATGTATTGCCAACTAAATTGCAAACAAAGAAAACAGGAACATAACTTCAAACTAGGTTCTTTATTGGCCGGATCGAGCTCCATTATTGGAGAATAAAACTCGCTTCAATTTACAGTTTGCTATATCGGAAGACTAAATGAATCCTTGAATCGATAATGTAATGATACTATCTGTAAAACCCTGTTTATGAAGTTGGTATTTAAGCGAAAGCAAATTACAACTTTTCAGTCTGCAGACGAGCTGGTTTAGGTCGACCACACACATGCAGCTCCACAAAAATGTGATTTACCACCACATTTTCAAAATACTTGTTCCTTAGTAATGCTCCATAAACCACATAAATTCCTTGGATTTAATTAATGCCCGGTTATTATTGTAATTAGTAAGAATCACGAGCACTCCGCGAACATTCCGTGTAATTTACAATCGTTCATTACGTTTTGCAATTAGTTCGCCATCCCTATATGCTAACGTTACATGCCTACATTGACTATGCATCATTCTTGGAACAAGATTTCTGCAAGGTTTTGTGGTAAATGTTCGGAATACATATCTACATAGATTTACACCAATAAAGTGGTTCCTGCATGAAGTCATAAAATATGCTAGAAACGCAATTTAATAGCTGATTGCAATAGTTAGCTACAGTGTTGTGATAGGTACTCACCATAAGTTTCCTTCCTAAATATTTGCCAGGAAATTATTCATCAAAATAGACACGCAATTAACATTTTGCAATATATTTCGTGGTCTTATTAGCATGTTGACATTGTAGAAGAGTGCGCTCGCTTTGTTAACTACTAGCTAGTACAATAAGATGCCAAATTGCATCGTTACGACAACTACGTAAGATGTGTTCCGTATATTCGCTGATACATTTGAACATTATTATGCAAGAAATTGCTTAAAGTCTTTATGTCCTTTTGGCTATGTGATCTTATGAGCTTTTATAGAGAAACATACTATAGTTTATAGACAGTGTTGGTGACAGTTCCTCTTCAGTGTTCTCGGAAACCGTACTTACAAATAAACAAACTGACCGTGTGTTTACTAATGAGTGCACGACTCACGATCACTTCCTTTCAGCAGATGAACCTTGGCAACGTTCCGGAAAACGAAAGGATGACGAAGAACGCCACAAATACTGATATTAATTATCATAATCTATTGTACGGATATATCTAAACATTATATTTAATTAAATTTCCATCTGACGCAAACGCAATTGCTAAAGCAGAAACCGCTTATTCAATTTAATTACGAAAACAAATATATAATGATATGGTATAATCTAAAGTACGATACTAATGGATTTGTATAATGATTGTGGTTGCAGCTATTCTAAATGATCGTACAGTTTATTTAGTTTTAGTCGCCGGTCACTCATTAAACAATGGAGTTGATTGCGTTGTTGCGATATCCATTATGCGGGCTGTAATTAGATTTAACCAAATGCGGGTTTTGCATTAATAGCGATTAAAATGTAAAAATAACGAGCAGGATGTTCGCCCTGAATAACGTTACACGTTACTGAATGCAATGATAGCATCTATTGCGTTAGACAGATGTGTTCATTAAAAACGCATGTTTTTGAATTTTGATTATAAAGATCACTTTCTCATTCATTCGTTACTTATTTATATTCTTAATAAGTTGGTCAACAATCAAATAGTAAAACTGTACCGCGTTTTGATTTGGGACTCAGGTCCAGAATTTCTGATCTTATTTCTAGAAGCAACGAATGAGTTCGTCGTAAAAGTCCGGTCGGATTGAGATTCTATCCAGATTAGATAATTTTCCAGACATGAGCACGACTTTTTCTACTTACCAAATTATACCTTTCAGTCATATTTAGATGTTTTTCAGCTTCAACAACCACCAATCGATCACATGTTGGTAAACTTGCCAAATGGTAAAAACCTTTTAGTGCAAATTCAAATGACTTTGCGTACGTAGATTTTCTTCCATGCAGAATACAAATTACAAAACAAAATATGAAGCCAATTTTCAAACAAGCAATATATTGATTGTCCTGAACCTTATTATAATCTTAATCGTGATCGAAGTCGTTGTGGTAATTAGCAGAGAATAATGTTACTAGTAAATCTCCCTAGTTGCCTGTAAAGCGGCAAATAACGAGGTGCAAAGGTGAAGGTGGAGAGTTGCAGACGCCTTATTAAAATTCCGACTGACCTATGGCAGCGGAACGCACCCTGCAACAAGCCCCACCCTCCCCTATTACCGCCATCGTTAACATTTCCGTTATTAAAAAAGTACGAGACTTTGTCATCACAGAAGTTAGTTTTTTTTTTAATTAAAATTATGAAATTGATATTGCTTTTACGCCGGTGCTCGCTTCCCAGCTCAACCTTGTGAAAGTTTAAATTAATTTTTGAATTAAGCCTAATGGCAGTGGTAAACGATTTCTAAGGAAAGAGTTTTCAGCAATTAAAATTTCAATTATTTGATGGCAGAAACCCGTATCTTAATTGCTTTTCATTACTGATATAAAAACAGACCGGCTTAGCAATTTGCGAAGATTAATCAGCTTCCACTTGAACAGGAAATTGTTGTCTAAACAAATAGATTTAATTATGGAAATTAATGATTATGAGCGTGTTTAGTTCCATTATTGATGTATGCAGCGGAGCACAAACTGTGCGTAGTTGTTATCTAACACAAAAACTGAACAGTTACGCATCAAGAAATGTGTTTTCTTTTATAATCATTTCCCCTTCTCGTTAACAGTCTGCAGATCTCCAATCTACATATCAAATTAAGTAGCATATTAAAGTATGTCAGTTTCTATCTTGTGCGGTAGATCTATAGATATAGACTGTTTCTTAAACAGATAACAATTAGTTGTCTCAAATCTGAAGATCGATTTTTCCAACCATTTACATTTTGAGGAATATTTAATTCTTACATCATAACACACTGTTAATAAATTTACTCCTTGTTTATATTCAGCACTACTTTTGCTACCGCTTTTAGTGTTGTTATTATTTGAGTAACAAGGTATCGATAAAAAGGTATCGAAATAATATTATAATAGAATATAGGTAATGTTGCTTTTGTATTATCTCCGTCACCGGTCACTCATAATAACTTATTAGGTACCTACATACATTACAATTTATTACATTATTATATAAGGTATAACAAGTAATAACTTACTAGGTTTATTGATAAGATGATAGGACATACATCTAAAGATGTACGAGTATGTTGTTAATCAATGCATTTTACAGTAGTAGGTAAATGATGCTGTTAATTAGTTTGAAAGGATGATTATTTAATAATGTACTGTTTCTACTTGCGTTTCGTATGTGTTCAAACTTTCCGATTTAAGTGTATGTACCTAATAAGCACAAAAACTTTGTTGAAACCTTAGGCAACGTAGAGGAATATGAAAATTACTAATCAAAAGAAGTAAATAGTGTACATCACTAGATGATACATCGTATCCCAAAACGACAATCAAACGTATACAAAGTCGAGACAATCTACGTCATAAATTATTTTCTCAGAGAAAGGCTCCGGGCGAAACTTAAGCCTGACATAAGTGGGCAATAAACTTCAGCCAATTTGGAGATTCGCATCTGGAGGCTCTTATTAAAGCCCGAAAGTTAGTCCTTTTCATCCATCACTCGTAATACGTGTGTGAGTTATTGTATGAAAAATTGAAGAATAAATTGAGTCGCTGCAGCAGCGGCGAGACATAAATCCCAACTGAGCCCTCAATATTGTTTTAAAGGGGAAGTGGCCATAAATTTTATCAGGGCCGCCCAGAGCAGCCGCGGGCGCCGCCGGGCCGCTGCGGCCACGCTACGCCACGCTGCCACGCCGCCGCTCCGCCTCGCACCCGCACTGTCTCCGCAATTTTCCGCCGGTGCCCGCACTGCATTTGATGCTCATGTGAATCTGTTTTGTTATTTCTGAAGAAATTGAAATCTTCCTCATGGATAACTACGTTATCGTGAAATATGGGGTAATAACCACGTGTGCGAAATTGTCCAATGCGCCAGTCTCCGACACTGGCGGTAGTAAATCGATGCGCCGTGACATGTTTACACTATTTAGTGTTAAGTACATTTAATCCTGGGGATTGAAAATAAGTTTGGAGTGTCAAGAACTCTTGGCTGTTATTGAGCAATTTGTACTTTTCTATGAATTCCTTTAAAGTTAAAGAAACTACACTTTGAAATGACCAGCTTCTTGTATTTTTCTCACTGACTGACTCCTTGACAATGCAAAAGTACTTTTAAATGATTTGAGCTAAAAATCTCATGACTATACAATACCCTATCTACGTATTAATTAAAATGTACTTTGAAAATGTTTGTCAACCTCGAGTATATCATTTCTCATAAGTTATATGATTTCAATGTGTGTTCAGTTTCAGTCTGCGCGACTTCCTGTAAACTAAACTCTATACTGTTCCATCTGGCTGTCGGAAACGGGATCTCGTTTAATGCTGTCATATCAAAAAATCCTTACCATTTTATATCAGCCATCAGCCGTTCAAGAACACACAGACTACAATCAGCAATACTGTGGAAAACATACTCCGCACAAGTTTGTGGGGCACAATAAAAAATCGCTTATTTTTATCAATACGATCTGGGTGTTGGACATTTCGCATAAATGTGATATTGCAATATCGTTCGTCCCCTTTTTAATATCGCGACGGACGGTACTGGGCGGTTTATGGCACAACCCTTCCCGCGTTTTATTCGCGACCTGTTTGTCCTAATATTATGAAAAAATTGACGTCGGCAAAACGAAAACGTCTCTGCTTATATTTTTTGTTCCTTGATTTACTTTATTGCGCGCTATCTGTGTTTATTTAGCGTAAGTATAACTCCTCTCTGCTATAACTATTCATAGTAATCAATGTTTACAAGACCGCTCACAGCTCGTAAATACTTTAAATAAAAAAAAACCATAGGTATTGTATGCAAATAAATATATACTTAAAGACTTGCATTGTGTTAACAAATGGCCGCTTCACATAAACACGACAAGTTATCATGTTTGTATCCGTCGCAAATCGCATTAAAATATGGTTTAATTATAGAAGACTGCCCAGCTCTTGACCTTTAGAGTGCACGTTGTTTACCTATAAGGAGAAGGATGAAAAATGATCGAGAACAATGTTGGAGTAAATTGCATATAAAATATTTAATTAACGTGCGTACAGTCAAACAAACTATTTGGTTTACAGACAGTTGTCTAGCAACTACTTTATAGTCCAGGAGGTACCGTTGCAAATAGAAAAGTCATAGTAAGCCGGCTGATATTGTCATCGAAGGTTGATGTTATATTACCAATAAATGAACCAACCGTCAGCTGCTCAAGTAGCGGTGGGTGTAGGATCGGGAGGTTACGAAAGTTGTAACCACCAGTCGCGACCACCTGGACCAGTGGTCATTTCGAGCATCCCTGCTACTCTTCCCGCAAAGCCCATGCCTGCAATCGCAACGAACCGGGCTGATGATGACGGTTTCGTGACGGTGCAGCAGAGGAAACGCCGTCAGCGAAGCTATAAGAACCGCTCCGGAAAGGCTCCTGCAGAGCCCAACGTAAAACTGCGCGCAGCTAAACCGAGCACCCCGGTGTACATCTCTCGCTTACACTACACTACACCACTGAGGCTGAGGACATCGAGGAGTACGTGCGCCGAAAGGTAAAGTCACACGCCAAGAGTATAGCTACTGGAATCGCGCCACAACGTCAATTTTAAGGCGTTTGTGGGGCGCATTCCAACGTGGATGCTCCATTTGGTGATGGAAGAAAATTTTTGGCCGCAGAATGTGGTGTCCCGTCGCTTCCGCGGACATATTCCACAAGAACGCACAAAAGATCGTGCAAGTGAAGTGCATCGCGCACTAACATAGTTTTTAAGTTACTATCCTGACAAAAAATGTTATAAGTATGTACATTTAAGTTAAGGTATTTATGTATGGGTTATTATTATTAAAGTAAGAAAACAAAAATTAAGTTATGAAAAGCAATCTATCACACACTCTCTACTTGGTGGTAGATTGCTTTTAGTTTTTCATCAGACCTTTATCATTTACAAGTTCATGCGACGCATAACCCCCTTTTCACCATACAGCTGACTAGGGTTGCCAAGTTTTATTAGAAGAAATAGAGTACATCGGATTTCAAAGGAGGTAAATAAAGAGTACGGACTTACGAGAAAGAGTATTTACTTATCATTTATTTTTATATTTAAAAAAGGTATTTTTTTGTACTTTTTGCGCCACATTACAATTTTTCATAGTTTTTAAAAGAATTGTATGACACCAAACATTCTGACTCTAAGTTTATATAGATCAAGCTCACTTTAGGTCTGTTTCTCTCTTTCCACCACTTCATATTCATGTCCAAAAATACTCGCTCAATAAGCTGAAGTGGTGAGACTATAAAGTATTTTTTTTAACCAACAAATTCTTTAGGACATTTTTTTTAAAATAATTCTGTGTTATTCGCAATTCGCATTAGAGTTCTTTTAAAATTATAACTTCTGAATATAAATTGTTCATCTGTTTAGTCTTCGTAATTTTCCTTCTAAAATATATTCTAAATGATTAAACAAACATTTTGTAAAAAAGAGTATTTTAGCGTACTCTACTAGAGTACGCTAAAATACTAAATAGATTATAGAGTACGCCTACATGATTATAGAGTACAACACGTTTCTTTAAGCTCATTAAGATGTCAACTATTATGAAAAAAGTTTCAGCCGGCGCACTATGACTTAATTATTTTCCGTACCTCCCGAACTATTAATTACATTTTGCATCGGTCTTTCAAATATGTCACTTATAAATAAAATTCACACGGTTAAAATAAACATGGAAACAAGGTGAAAAGATAATATGTTACTTGTACATAAAATTGCTAGTTCGATTAGTACATTTCAGGATCACACACGCAGATTTACCACCACGTAAAAAAATAAGTAAAAACTAGTACAGACTAAAATGTTTAAGTAAATAAAAGTGTGAATGTACTCACTGTTGGCACTGTCGGGCTTATGCATGGCCGGAGGATCTCGAATCATGGCGCGGTCGTCACTTGAGCATCACACAGCGGTACTTGTGTCCTGAAACAATGGAAAATAACTGTCAAATATCATAACAACCGTTATTTAACGATTCGTGACTGTTATAGATCAGACCTTGTTAAATAAAACCCGAGGATCATTAGTGTAAAATATCTCAGAAATAAATGCTAAGTTACAGCTTATCTATGACACACATCAGCTGATGCGGAATTTATGATTTAAATAACATTTAATTATACACAACTTTCATACTTTATTATCTATAAAATCCCATTTGAACAAAAAATCTATCAAGTTTCGTCACTCAAGACAAAGCATGTGCGTTTGACCGTAATAGGCTAGTTTCCATCATCAATAAATTGCAAATCTATTTAGTCTGTCAGTTAGAGTATTGAAAAATGATGGACACGTATTTTTTGTTTTAGTAAATCAACGAATATTGACAAAGATAAAATGCATCAAAACTCAGGAGTGGGGGCTCGTGACGTCAGTTCTCACTAAAAATGATACCAAACAGTGACGTATTGAGAAATTTAAAAGCGTCGTAACTTCGTCAATTTTGGTTTATTCATTGTTGATAAAGTGACGGACTAATTAGATTTTTTCAGTTAGCAAGGCTATTCTTTAAGCCAACCCGCTACAACCTTTTTCAAGCACAGTGAGATAATAATAAAAGATTAAATTTTATTATGTTTCAAGTATAAAAATCCTAAACGTAGTCCAATTTGGACAGAGCCAAGATAATCCAAGACTTCAACATTTGAATTTCTCCCCAACTCCAAAATCAAATTCCCTAACTCAGTTTGCTGCACTTATGTCCAAATTGTACGTATGCATTTACTTCTACATCGATGTTGTATGCAAAAGATGTCCTTATTTACAAAGAATTCCTCCCAGAGCTGGAAGGAAGGTAATACGCCGAGAGCGAACCCCAGCAGCACGCGTCTAGCTACGAAACCTCATTAGAATAAACGATATCCTCTCCTTACGTCCACTCCGCGAGACCTTATTACTCCGACAAACTGCCGTCAAACGGTACTAACCAGACAACAAGGACCCCACATGAAGTGTACTCTATGAACTACACACTAGGGTACCCTTTCCAATAACCGAACACAACTGGAACCTCACATAATAATTTTCTGTCTTAGAAATACGCTGTAGAGTCCAATTTCAAATGTAACATGAATAACAAACGCACTATCTGGTGGTATTATTCTGAAGGTTGAGACGTCCAAGCAAAGCTGTAAATTGAAACTTGGGGAGGCACTAATATCTCTTGCGGCTTGTGTCGTGTGCATATTGGATGTCATCAATTTTCTAACGCCATAAATGGTGGTACCCTGTGCAAACTTTTGTAAAAGGTCTTGGATTGACATAATTGGTCACAATGTTCATCGGAGAAAATAAAAAGTATTATTAGTTTCTAATTCTAAATCTTCCTTGGAAAGAAAATATTTAAAGCATTATAAATCTTATACAGTAAAATACAAACTTATCAGGGCTGATGAGTATTTCATGTTCGGAGACTACAAAGCGGCCTTCGAAAGAGAATAATCTCGTAAATAAACTAAATGTACTAGGAACGCGCTCACAAACGTCGGAAGACACTTCTTTATCATCTGGGCCACTGGTCGCAATGAAGCGATCCATCTTTGGAATACTTTGAAACGATTTATAGGCTTCCGGCGGCGCCGGCGCAACTCACGAGTAACTTTGGTGTATTTAATAGACAACACTGATCTATCGAATATACTTACATACATAGACTAGTACCGCCAAGTACTGAATACAACATAGAATTTTACGCCACTATCGAAAACCCGGCAGGTATTTTTTTTTTAATAATCTCGCAAATACTTAAACATGAGAAAGTTAAGATGTCAGTGGGGTCAAGTGCCTTGTGCCAACTCGGTGCATACGTCCGGGTGTCCAACAAATTTCCATTAATTATGGTGACACCAGTTATGTGGTGAATGCCTGGCATTCGGCGTATCCACGCCGCGCCGCGCATCTTCTATATTCATGCACACCATTCATTGATACCTGCCCAGTATTAAGTGACGCATACAATGCGCATCATTGAGTTTCAATATTTACCATAAAAGGCTTATTTATCTGTTTATCAAATCAAGACAACTATCAGCACAATCAACATTACGCTAGGTCTGAAATAAATTGCACCAAAGTATTAATTACAAACCTTTTCAGAAACGAAATTACATTTATAAATCTCATCGATACCGGAGCGCTAAGACGCAGTGTAATAAAATATTAAAACGTTGAAAATCATCTGTCAAATATAACATCATGTACTACAAATATAAAATAAAACAGAATATGCTATCAAACTTGAGTGGAATGAAAAAATTTTATAACCGCATCGAAATTCCCATCAGCACCTGTTACAAAGGCGGCTATCAAATTACCCGCGACATATCCGCGGAGCGCGCCCCGGCGAGCACGCCTCCATCCATAAATACGGTATTCGTTATGCATTTCTCATATTCATGAATCCGTTTTATTGGCCCCAATAAAATATGAACATCTCAGAATGGATATGAGAGAGCGGGCAAATCTAATATGGATTGCTGTGCGCCGGATTCGGTCCGATCGGCGGGTGGGGACGGACAGCTGCGCCGCTCTCGGGCCACACCAATCAGTAACGTGCCGTTTATCTTTGTAACAATACCTCGAGTTTAACTACATAAACCCTACTTTATAACATCGCAAACAATCGCATGTCGAGTTACGTGACAACAATCAGAGTGTAGGATCCCCCGCGGTAATCTGTCGCTACTCGTAGTGTGAGACTGACAAACGATCGTCGCGGCAGCACCCAACACATAATGCGAATTTAAAGGACTTTGCCCCACTAAACCACCTGAAGAAAAGGGCAGTACTCCGTCGACGTGTCAAAAATTCAACAGAGTGCCGGGATAAGTGGAATGGATGACGGGCGTCGCAGTACGGATAAAATATTCTACGTCAAATCGTACGTCACTGGCTCTCGACTTGTTCTCACCGAGAGTACTTCGCGGAAGTCGATTATTTATTCGCTTTTACGTCAGCTATAATACGGCTCTTTTGTGCCCTTTCCGATTTATATGCGCCCATCGAAGTGTTTTATAATTCGAGAGAAAGCTACACCACTCCCCGCTGTATAGTGGCTAATTTTATTCGGTCGTTTGTCAGACAAGCGTTAAAGCGAGTGATAAAAAATTCTACGCTACAAATTGTGTTAATTACCCATGCTTTTGAACAGAAACGTAAATAACATTATCACAAAACATTTGCAATATAATACAAAAGTATCTATCAATTAAATCAGTCAAAGAGGTAGGGAAGCTTAAGGGGTGTACGGAAAAAACCCATTTGTGCACTCAGTTGAGGGAAGGTGAATAGTAGTTGCCTATCAGCAGGTTAGTCCATTATGATTATGTTATCAACACGATCAATTAAGCAGCATTACGTTAAAATTCACCCTAGCCATTAATTACGAGGCAGCCGGCCGGCGCGTCGTCAAATACTGCGTGAGGCGAAACATGGACCTGCCTGCAGTTTTACTTTCAGGAGTGAATAGTCTTGAATAAAAACACAAAATACAGTTTCCTTGAAAAGCGATTGTCAGGAATGAAATCAAAATCATTTTGATATATTAGCGTCAAGGTAATCTGTTAGACACTCCCTTCTGACTCCGCTGATCGAATTCATTATTCACCGGAGGAGAGCAATTAAAGCTCCACTAATCAATCTCAAACTTCAGGCTGAGCTGAACTCTAATCAAGAAAACTCCTATTCTGTGAAAGCTTTTCGAACAAAATTTAACTTAATTAAAAATGTAAATTAAATTCCTAGTCGCTTCCACAAGCATGACGTCGCCGGGAGCCGCGCCGCTCCGCGCCGCCTCGCGCAGCCCGCGCACAACGCTCGGGGCTTTTGATTGCAGCTAAAAGGTTTGGGATTAGTGCGCGAAAGAGCTTTCAGTGCATTTGTAGAGCTTTTAAGTGGGAAGCTTTCGCTTAAGACACTTGTGAGTGTATCTTAGTAACTTTTAAAATAGTCCTTCCGTTTAATGTTCTAGAACAAAGTGAATTTTCGATGAAAATGTAGAATAGACAAAGTGGTGTTATCGCTAATTTTGTTTGTTTCAGAAGTGTGTATCTGCAGACAAACAGCGCTAAGCGAAGGGGTTGTGGGTTGTCGAGGGGGTGGCCGGGGGAGCGGCTCTGACCAAGGAAGTTCGGTGTCCGGAAATAAACCGCCCGTAAAATTGTCAATTCCGAGGGAGCGCCGGCGCCTGGGCCCGACAATTTTGAAGCGTGCGGTTCAACCGGCCCGCTGAGCTCCAACCCGATTCAATGTTTAAAAGGCATCTCATGTCAGCACTTTATTTTGATTTCACCACAACTTTATTATTTAAGTAGGTAACAAACAGACAGACAACAATATCCGTCTCCACTAGAATGCTCCGAATTAAAAAGATGCAATAGTAAATAAAATGTGGAGTACGATTGTTGCAGCTCACGCTCTACACGTCAGCAAAATGCGCATTGCCATCTGGGTGTGCGCCAAAACAATCACTGTTATTCAGTACTTAGCTCTGCGATACAGTAAATTACACAACATTGTTTCACAGTCATTAATTCAGCGATTTCGCGATTAAAATTTAATTACATCCAACTGTCGGTATACAGAGCCATCAGATAAAGCGTAGATTGAAAAATGGTTAAAAGCGTTAGACGCGATGTAAAAGAAAATTGGGCGAGATATATCATGAGTAGCACACGCAGATAACACACGCATAACCCATCCAATCACAAGGAGCAGCGAGCAGAAAGCTTATTATCGAGACGCGGCGTTGCGTCACCCGGGTAATGAGCAGAGCGGGACTCGCTCCTGGCGGGGCGGACCCGCACGGACCCGGCACGGACTCGGCGCGGGCCCGCACGGGCCGGACTGCACACGTGCACCCAGCCGACGTACAACCCTCGCGCTTTTTGAACTGAGATCATCGCGACGCTCATCCGTGAAATTGATTCTCGAGAAAAGGAAAGACTAAAAGATAAATAAAAAGGAAATAGGAAAACACAAGCTAAGATTTGGCGTGAAATTGTTTTTCAGCAGCCGGCCGCCCGGCCGCCCGCGCCGCGTCTACGGCGGCGGCCCGGCTCGGGAATTTCCCAATTACTGGGTGTGAATGTATCTACTTGATTACGTAATGGATACTTTAAACACCCAACTTGGAACGTTCAAGTATTATAGTGTTGTACCAACTTGTTAATTGTACAATGCTCTTCACGGCTACTCTAAAACTAATCTGAAATGTGACCACCTAAATAAACACGCTTGGTTTGATGAAGATATTTGTTCTTCATTTGAGTTGACTCTACTTTTTAGAAGTAATAACATGACCTAATATCGAGCTTTTGATAGAGCAGCCTGTTAGCACTATACGTATAAGTAGAGGCTATAACTATCTAACGGATCGGTCGAATTGGGATCTTAAAACACTGTGACATCTCATCCACTACGTGATCCATTTGCCGAAGTAAGAAGCAATCTCATTCAATACCCGGCCGCCCGCGCGCCCCCTCACCCCCGCCCCGTGCTAGGGTTGCTGCTAACAATGCGATACTTTGTGCGCGCCCGCGCCCGCGCCCGTATCACGGAACGCAATAAAACTTTACATTCCTCTTTAACTACTTTCCTGTAGTTATCAGCGTGTGATACGAAATGGGGCATAAATACAGAATTGTTTGTTGTTTGAATTTGTTCTAGCTAACTAAACAGGGTGCCTGAAGTAATTCGATCGATATAGGTAGGCATAGGTACAGATTGTTTTATATCGACGTATAATTGACTAACAATGCATCCATATTGCAAATTACAATGTTCATATTGTCCCGTTTTAGATGATGTTTCGGTAAACAAACGGGTCAAAGAAAACTCGCAACGAAAACTTTTTCAATAACCTTTCAGAATATTCGGAATAAACAATATCATTCTCCGAAATGGCGAGCGTCGTCAACCCTAAGAGTAGCGAGTATCGCTTTCCCCGATTGTATTAGATTCAGCTGCCCTTTTCATCTACATGTCGTTCTCTCTTTACCTCTCAAGAGGGTCGCGCGACTAGTGGATGTGCCGCGGACAGACGAGCGTTTCTTACAAACCATCCCTTCGGTTTTTCTTCACAAGGTTTTCCATTTTCAGGAAAACTTTGCTAACTTTCACTTTTATTTTAATTTAAAATTGTGAATAATTCTAATTAGTATGATTGTTCGGTATTTATTCAATTCAAATAAAACAAATTATTATTCGCTCACCAATGTGACTGTAAATCATTTGCGTTTCAATCCGATCCGTTTATGCGGCATAGCTGACGCCTGTAGGCCCGTGATGGAATTTAGATCACTATCGGGAGGTCACCATCGGCGCACAAAAACTATTTTCATCTAAAAACTCATCTATATTTTGTCGAAAAACTATGAATATGATTATCCACACCATTCCAAAGGCTATCATCCAATAAACCTGGTAGGTACCAAAGGTATCAAATCTTTTTCGTCCGTAGTGAAATTGAATATTTATCCGGGTAGTATCTCTATTCCGGAACAATTTTTATGTAGGGGGAATACAATCTCAAGATATTTGGGAGGGCCACTCCACGAGGATATTGGCAAATACCTCGCCTACATTACCTTTATTGCCTCGCGACGTTGCGTGCCCGATTTGATCGTATCTACGATTATTTGCGTATTATTCAATGTTTCTAAATGTTATTCGACTTGAACTCTAATTCGTTATTCATGAACCCGATAACAAAGAGTAAGGTTTTAATGCAATATTCATCATTCTTTGTAATGCACTGCTGTTTACGTTTCTTGTCCCTTATTTACATCGTCTATGCCTAATTAAAATACTTGCATGAAAAGAATACGTTTTCAAGACATTTGTTTTGACTTTCCACTTGACCTATAGGTGAATGTATTTGTATTCGCAGTATAACGTCGCTCGTGACATTTTGTGCTGTGTTGTATCGTTAAAGTTTACAATCATTATTGTTGATTAGGTAGGTAATTAAAACCGCAATACGTTCGTTTAATTGCGTTATTTATAAGGCTTACTTTTCTATTTTATAATAATGTTGCATGTTACAATAATAATGAGATATTTTCTAAACCGCGACGTTTACCATTCACGTTCAGCATTTAGTACAAGTAGGTCCATAGAGTAGAGGTGTATCAAATCGAACCTCCTTTAATGTACCCACGACGTAGGCGAGGCGCGAAACCGCCGGTTGAAATGTAATTTGCGCAAATTAAGCCAGACAGTCTGCATAATTTAGCACATAAAACTCGCCGCCATAAGCCGGACTCTTATAATTGAGTGGACCGGACGTAATGGAGTGTTTCACGCCATCAATTCACCCATGACACACAACTTGTGTAAATGTCGCCAATGATTTGTGTTTCATTTGATATTTCGGTGCATACACTCTGTGAGCCCGACATTCAATCTACAATATTTTAATACAACATGTTTGAAGACGGGAATGTATCCATCAATATTATATTAGGGCAACTCATCGAAGGGGTGTTCAATTACGCTGTCAAAATGTGTGGAGACTAATCCTGTCCAATAAATATTAATGAAACCTGACAACCTATCGCCCCCACTCACTTTTAACAGGAACTTAGTACAAATCCTACAAAATAATTTATAAAAAAATAAATTATGACCATAATTAAATTAATTGGATAACTTCCTAGAAAATATTTCACGAACACATTATATGGATTCTTTATTATTTTTTGAAAGAAAACTTGATTATTCACTCATGTAATTATTGTAAATGACTCAGCTCAGGCATTAAGAAACCATTCAATCAAGTAATGAACTTAAGTCTTTTATAATGATACAATTTTAAAAGGGCAGTTCTTAATTAATATTACATGTTCCTTTTAACTTTAGATATCAACAGAACTTACTTGTCAGCTGTCAATTTTGAATACTTGTTTTTCAGGTAATCGACAGTGAAATAATTACCTACTTGTATGTCATTTGGAATTATACCTAGTTAATAATCTACTAGCTAACCTCGAGCTTATTAAAGTATTCGGGTATTATTATAACTGCAACAGATACCAAAAAACAAGCTGTGTACCAGGGTGCAAAGGCCCTTACTCTATCCGTTCAAACACTTGACAAGAGTTAAGTTACGAGTAGCCCACTCACACATATAGGTTAGGGTATAGATCGCTTGCGGTACCAACAGCTCCCCCACATAATTGTCATTGTAACACGTCGCTGTAGATTCAGCGATAATGTAGCTAATTAACGCGCAGACGAGCGAGGCTGATTGTGGCGCTGCAGCGCTGCGCGGTGACTTAAGCTGCAATAACTTAGCTGGAGTGCAGTAAATAAGTGTTCGTGATCGTCGTCCACTAGGTATTTTAATGAGATTTAATAGCGGCGGTCTGTCAGCCGCTAGCCGCCCGCAGCCGGCGCACAAGCAACGCTGTCGGCTTTTAAGGCCTTAATTGGTTCCGTACATGTTTAATCCGCTTAATGGTTGTTTTTGTCGGACAACACACAATAACAAAATCCGGCTTCTACGCCGATAATTCTGATTGATGTGAAACTTTATACACTTGTCACTGTACATTCTCGTCATTAGGCAAATAGGCTATTAAACGGAAACGAGAGACTGACATTTTACCTTCACAAGGCATTGAGCGATGCGAAGCGGTATTATTTACATGACGGCATACATACACACATTTTACCCCCACCTAAACCTCTGAAATAACTGAATAATTTAATGACTTCATTAGAAGGGCGGCGTTGGATGCTAATCGTTATTTATAGACAATAAATTGTTATATTCATAGTGGCCGGAGCGGAAGGCGCATAAATTCGACGAGCGAGTGTCGGGTTGACACCTGTGATTGCATTTACAATGCTAATTCACGGCACAATATCACGTCATCTGCCGCCGCGCTTCACGTTTTCACAATCGCGTCCGCTGACAACACACGCCGGCCGGCACTATGACATACCTCCGCCACACCGCCGCACCCAAATATTCAACTAATGTCACCACCACGTTTTACTATCCGCTACTTTTTACAATATCCAAGTTAATTACATTATTGGCACGGCACCAAGCGCGTGCAAATGGCCCACAACGACGTCAACGACATAGTACCCGATATTGACACAACCCGTGGAAATGATTGATGATTTAAATTCATTATTAAAAAGATAAAGCGGGGAGTGGGTCGTTACACGTCGAGATAAGCCGGTGGATAAGCGGCCGCAATCCATTATCGAACAGTTAATTGATAATTACTTTCTTCCATTACGCCGAACGAAAAACGTGGTGATTAACTCAGAATCGCTTTAACGAGCACAATGGGTCGACGTTCAATTAAAAACCCTTGTCGAATGTCGACGGCTTCGCAGAAAAGAGGAATCGACGCTGACTCAATCTCGTATACATGGAATAAGGAATTACTCGCGTGCGGAAAGTTTTTAATTAAATATTCACCCGTTTTGTAATTAAGACGCGATTCAATTGAGCACAATGGAGTTTCGTGCGGCGCTTTCCAAAGAAATCGGAGACAGCTTTAACGTTTTCATTTAATACTTGCTTACAATAAGTATATACGTATGTGAATATTTTACTTAACTTCTTCATTATTACCTAACCTTATAACTTCAAAATCTTTATTATTTTCCTTCATCGAGATGATGACCTCATCCACCTGCAAAGGTTTTCGTGAATCTTAAAAGCTTCGGTTTCATGACAGTCTAATAATGGTTTTAGAAGTACGTGTAAGTTGTTGCAGTGTGTTTCCTGTATGAAATCTTTTCTCGTGCGGGCGCGAGGGCGGGAGCAGGCGCGCCCGCGCCGCCCTCCCGTACGTCACATGTGCCGCATTTGAGCGTAATTTAAATGCATGCACATTACTCGCGAACGACGCTCTACACAATACCTTAATTTATTATAAATAGCTTTATTACATGACCAAACTCGTCAGTAGATTTTTTTAGAGGAAATTCGTGTTTTGTTACAAGCGTGTTAATTTAAGTTTATATATAGCAAAGGCTACTCTTGTAAAAACGAGAGTTTATAAGTTTTAGTACCTACTTACCATTTAATTTTATATAAGGTATTTCAATCAAGCTTATATAAAACAAATCGTAATAAAACTCTAGTTAGATTATTAAACTAAATCAGAACTTCAGCAAACTCCGAACTGCCTTTCGAAACGATTGTAAATTATATTTCCTATTAAATGATCTGAGAGAACTGATAAGATATAAATTTAATAAAAGTTTCTCAAAGTAGTTCAATAAACGTCTTAGTTATCTCTGTGTAATCCCCAAACGACCCAACTGGTAATCTCCTAGACGTTTAATTTCGCCGTTTTAAATGAATCGCAGATCTCATATCCCGAAATCCTTCCTACGATTGGTTCGTCCGACCGCGCGTATAAATTCTTAAGGAAAATCATCTGCAGAATTCCAATAGCTGGTTTCTGATGTCCAAAATCGTGATATATCGTGGCTCAGATCGTTTCGGAGCGCCTGTTTATGAGATATTTCATAACGTGCACAGTTCTTCGATCATTTATCAACACTGATTTTATATCGGGGACCAGCTCCACTGCGGGGATAGCATGCAAAGCAAGATTTTTGCAATGCTAGGAGATTATTTAGGCCACGTTACGCTTACATCTGCCTTCAAAGATGTTCGCAATTTCCTGCCCCTTCTAGTAGGTTCCAACAGGTCAACGGGTAGAAAGTTTCTAAGTAAATAATAGCATGACATGCACGTAAAAACACATCTACGAATGTTCCATAAAATGTCACCTGAAGCCATTAACACGAACAAGAAAATATTTCTTAAGCATGTGCTAATGGTTCGCACACAATGTTGTGATGTCGCTAATGAAACGGTTTCGGCAAAAAGTATGAACGCCGCCGCGCCGTGCGCCACCGGCTTTTGACAGTCATGTGAAAATTGCTAAAGTGCTACCAACAGCACACAAACTGCTATTAAAATAAATAATGCGTTGATTGTTTAGGTACTCCGTGGTGTTGGGTGAGCGATACGTTGTGTGATGGTTCGATATAATTGCAAATGTGGTGCGTGTCGCCACGTGATCGGTCCACAGGCTCGCGCACGGGAGCTCACTTGCTCCATAAACAGGTTTCCGTATTTTTCAATCAGAGAGCTGTCAAAGCGTTCTGACACCCTCATCCCGTCGGCTCGCACTCGCCGAGCACCGAAATTGGTTTTCTACATTCAATCCATACAAAGTTTAATGTTATTCGTTCGCGATATCACCGGGATGCTGCCGATGTTTACCGACGCGCCAAATCATATTGGATTTGCAAACTTTTGTTTGCGGACTTTATTTCATTTCACTGTTAGTTCAGGCCGAGAGAATGTAATTTTAGATATTGTCCTCGTCTATGTTTTGAATAAGTCTCTTTTATATTTGTATTCCACAAAGTTGAAGAATTTATTAAAATGCGCAAGCATTTTCGATTTAAGTCTGGAGTATTCTTTGCAAAAAGTGCAAGTTACAAATTAACCGCGCCGGATATATCCGCGAGAGAAGAGGAGAGCGCCAATAGAGGCGGCTAAAGGCTGGAGTGTGCCCGCAAGCGTTTATAAATTGAAGGGCTGGTACCTGCGGCTTAATACACCGCCGTTTCCGGTTCATTTCCGGGCGGCGCGCGCGGCGCCGGATATTGCTTTTAAGGTTGCGCCGCACGCCATCGCCCGCATACACACGCGCAATATACGCCACGCCACACGCTCCGCTACTCGCCACTCGAGCACCCACGACCCACTCACAATCACACCTACATTTTAATTAAACGGTGACTCACATCCCCAAGATCGCTACGTCATCTTAAGGCTTCTATTTTGAGAACATCGTTTCCCCAAATTAATATCAAAAAGCTGTTCTAAGCCGCCAACAAATTGATATTAATTTAAGATGTACAAAATGAATGATCAGAAGCTTTACAAGAGCTGCATTAAGAACTTCGGCATCATTACAAATAAAAATACGAGAAACGTAATCCCTTGGAGCCGCTCCGGAAATTAAATTTTCCCTTAAGCTTAAAGTTTAATTAAGCAATATCACGCGAGTGCATAGTGGCCAGTGCCGTAGCGGAAAACGTAGCGCGAGTGGGTTCGGATCCCACCGACAGACGCGTCCCGGAGGATATGCGATTTGATGGACAGTCAATTTAAGAGCGATGCCGAGCGGGCAACTGCGAGCACTTTAATTTACACGTGAACCGACCGAGAGCGTACAAACACGCGTATGACGAATGTAAAGAGAAAAGAAATTTTAATCGTTCAATTTCACAGAGTGGTTACTGCTAAAGCTCACGCCAGTATTTTAATACCACTCATTCCTATTTACGAACATAAAAACGAATTACGTGAAACTGAAAATGTCATTCAATACCAATTTAACCTCAATGTCGCTCCAAAACGTGCCGACAAAATGTCAACTGAACGACAATGACATTTAGGTACATTAGCACAATCGAAAAGTGGGAATATTAGAACCTGAGTTACAATACTAATTGGAAACGCTATAAGGTGTTGGACACATTTGTCCAATAACGCGGGGAATCCACAATTTTAAGAGCAAAAACATTAATCTGGTTCATATTGAGCAGCTGCCGACGACGCAATCTCTTCCTGGCACCTTCGCGACTGAGGCGCGGCGACACATGCGCTTTATTAATTATGTTCTGCTCTCACCTTTATGCTGGCATGGTCATGAATATTGGATAATGTAACAGTCGTATTACTTTGGAGCTTTGTTTGATTGTATTAAAAGAGCTGTCATACTCCATAGAATATGACAGCTCTTTTTTTTTGGGAAAGTAACAGAAGAGGTTTTGAGAAACTACGACACCCTTGGATGTAGGACTTTTTACATGTAACTCTTTATAAGACTTTTGAATCAATAGCACAAGATTCTATGAATAGAACTTTCGAAGTAGTATCATAACATAATTCCGATTCAAAGAAATTCATTTAACCTGCCCTACTTCTACTAGGTACTATAAAATTCTAAGTCATGTTCATTTAAAAACTCCTTTGTTATTATTTAGTTACCATGTCAGTAAAATGAGGATCCTATATTTTATTCTGAAATGATTATCTGCAACAGGACGTTCATCGCCATCATCATTTCAGCCGAAAGACGTCCACTGCTGGACATAGGCCTCCCCCAATTGCCGCCACATTTACCGGTCCTGTGCGACTCTCATCCAACGGATTCCCGCGACCTTCACCAGGTCATCGGTTCACCTAGTGGGAGGTCTTCCAACGCATCGTCTTCCGGTTCGCGGTCGCCACTCCAGAACTTAACAGGAGGTTGTACAATAAATAACAATATACAACATAAGTTATTATGTTAGAGCAGCACTTGAAACTAGATCGAAAACATTTGTATTGGAAAAAAAAATCTAAATTGTGTCTACAAAGTGTTGAAAAGCTACTTTTGTCCATCCCAAACTCATATGTTCATGTATTTATAAACTTCACCTCAAAATCATGATTCACACATTACTTTTTCTCTTTAATCATCTTATTAATCGAACATGATTGCCCAAACTATCTAACTAGTGGATACCCAGTTATCATCTTTGAATAATCTTACATCATTAAACATAACCGCGGGGCATATTATTAATTAATTCATGGTAATTTCTTGATTTGTCGTAACAGATAGACAAGCTCAAACCTTAATTAAATTTTATGACGTGTGAATTTAACAAAATGTCTAATGTATGTTTCGTGTTTTTAATTTTTTTCCCACCACTAACGATTTCCATATGGTACGAGTAGGTACATTAAGCGTTGTGTTAATAGACAAAAACGTTGGAACATTGTGTTCTATCTACCTACTAGCAATAAGTATAATTATAAATGTTCATACCTAAGGATAAGCATGCGGTTTCAATTAGAGCCGAGTATTATGAAACTTCATAAAGCAATTACGTTTTATTACTAACTTTATTTACACAGCGTGTTGTTTTTAGTTACATATTTTTCTTCTTTTACATGCAGCTGGATTTGTTATAAAGCATGTTCAAAGAGCTCTTGTAAAATAAAACCATATATTATACGAGCAATCAACTAAAAAACGAAAAATAAAAGCTTTTTATTTTTCATGTTGAAGCAAAACATATTGATACGACAACCACTTTGAAAATTAATATCTATTTGTGAACATTAGTAAGGAAACTGGTCTTATCGCTCGCCCTGATTCGGCTGCATTAAATCGTTTCCATTACTTTAAGTAGAATTCGATGTTTATGTCAAACGCGGCGACGATAATATCGCAATTTATTTTATTAACACATTCACTCTAATGGGGAGCAGGTCGGATACTCGCACGGATTATATTATAATAGGTGACGTTTTCATTATTGTTAATGCATTTTTTTCACTAGCGCATAATTTTATTTGTTGTGTAAAAACATTATCATAACACTGTCCATATTTTTTCCTTTTTTTGTAACTCATACGTTGAATATTTAGACCAAGTTAGACGCCGCCGTCTTAATGTCTTTGCAGCATAAAAACACAGTTTCTAAACATTCAATGTGTCGTTCGGTGTCAATGGGAATAAAAGCTAATTTAATAATGTTACATCATGTTGATATATGACGATTCTTCAAACTAGCATTAATTTAATTTCAAAACCCACGTCATAATACATTATTATACACTATGCAAATGTTAAAATCTTCTATAAAGTGGTGTTAGTAAATAAAAGCATTTCTGTCTAATTCTCCTCTCCATTTAGCAATATATTACAACAGACTCCCAAAAGTTTCTCAGCATACATATTTTATAATACATTATTTACGGAATCGCAACCCACACTGCACACCGGATTTAAACAATAAATATACTTATCGTATTGAATTTCCACGTCCACTCTCACGATTAAATCGGGGCTATTCGCATCTAGTGTCAAGTAAGTAAGAGATTATATCGCGTCGATATAGTTTGTTAGCAAAAGTAGTGTTGTTTATCAGCCGTTAAATCAAACCTGTAATAGCGAAGTAGTGTAAGTGCTGTAATTTGCATAAATGTGGTGCATGCAGACTGTTGTGTTCTAAATGCTTAGTGCGACGCGGCGCCGTTCTATGTTTATCTACTAATTCTACAAACTTTTAAAGTTTTTAACCCTTTACTTAAGCACCTAAAAAGTATTTAAATAATTAACTCAAAGCTTTAAGTGATTTTAGTGCATTTACAGGCCAGTGTGTTGCTTACGGAGTCCTAAATAAACAACAAATTCAAACTCTTTACCCCTTCAATACATATTTGAAACTTATCGGCAAAAGATAGAGACGCATTTTAAATTTCCATGTGTAAGTAGATTAGACACTTTCTTCCCGACCGAGTATACCCCTCACGATCCCTTTTAATACGATAATATGCCTCTATCTTTCGTCTGCAGTCACACACGACCCTTGTGTGCTAATTGAATTTAAGGAATAAAATCCAATCGCCCCGATTCTTTATTATTCAAGATCCAATTTGGATAAGGTCTGATCGGTCCGAGGGGCGGCCCGCCTGAGAGGGGCAGTCGAGAATAAAATTGGTTTGTCACTCAAAACATAAGGTTATCAGTTTTGATATGAATGTATCCGTTTACTCTGAGCTTGAGCAAGGATTGTGTAAAACTGAGAATCATCTGCTCACCCTTCCATAGGAGCAAATAACTCGAATCTATTAGTTAGATCAATCTTCAATCACGGTTGCTCAGACGTCAATGATGTTAATTTGAATAAATGAAAGTTACATTAGCGGCAGCATTTCATTTTATCACCGTTCTATGTTAATGAATGATGTTACAAGGGTGTTACAGTTCAGGGTGCAATCAGTGCGTCAACGTTAGACGTTATTTACGGCAACGAGCCGGCGCGTGCGGCGTGGAGTGCGGATACCTTTCGATTCGAGATAACAGTGATGACACAGTGCTATCGCCGGCACACAGCGACTCCACCCCTGTGTGCAACACTCTCCCTCGCAATAGTGCTAAAATAAACATTTGGACAAAATATTGCAATCAAACCATGTGTTGTGTGGATATTAAAGTTGTTTTGCTTTATATTTGTCTAGTTATCTGGTTTATTAAAATCGATTCTTCACTTTCATTCCACATTAAAAATGGGTTTACTTTTCATAAGATTAAAACCAAAAATAATAAAATATTTTACAACAAATGTACTTACAAGACACAAACAAGACTTATGAATAAGATAATAATATATCGTGTTTACATTTAATTAATGTTCTTTTTCTGTATCAATCGATGCAAGCATGTCAACACGAGCTACGTGGCTGGATTTACGAAATTAATGGCAAACAAACATACAGTGGCTTCTATTAGTGTGTGACGCACTGATTGCTATCGCACAAGATGGATTGGGGCGTGTACACACCCCCCATACACTCCATACACCCCTCAGTATGCACTTCTTAACCTTTTGTACTTGGGTTCATTATTTATTGCTCGTAATTGTACTGTACAAGTTATTATTACACTCTCAGTTTAATTCCAAATGATGTCACATTTAATTCTACAGATCAAATAGCAAATGTTTGCATAATATGTACAAATGTTAATAAAAATGAAAGATGGACTATGAGCTAGGTTAATTGCATTAACATTTTAATTTGTTTGATGATTATGCGGAGCTTATAATTAATTAACAGGCACATTATGAAACAAACCTTAATCGTTTGTTTTGAAATATTTCCGCCACATAACGCGTTCCAACTAAGGACAATGGAGTTGCATATGAATAATTAAGGTTTCAATACCGGTGATATATCTATTATGGAAATGATGTAAAATTTAATTAACGATCAAAGTTTTGAAGTGTTGAAAATCGTTTGAAATTATTCAAAAAAACTGTAAAATAACAAGGTTTCCGCACGTCCCGACCAATCTCCGTTATAAGAGCCGAAACAATGTAATCTGCGTGAACAATCGGAAATAATACAGTCTCAGTAACAATCTCCAGAGACGTTGCGAATGCACTTAATTGCCTAAACAGAGTGGATCACTATGCGCAGGAAATCACTCTAACGAAGGAACAGAAACAATTAACATATATGAAGTCAAAACTGTTGGAATCTCTTTGCATTAGTAGATGCTGACGGAAAACAAATCCTATACTTACTTTAAAAAAAATCTATGCACAACATTTTACGAATACTAAATTCATTACTTTTTCTTTAATACTGTAAAGTAGAATATGTAAATTCACCCATCCTCTATAAAGTGCTTTCAACATGATAAACAGCGCAGTTCCTTTGGCATCAATCCATCATACAAGCATGTGAAGTTTCAAAGTACATTCAGGTGCAAAGCTGGCAACTGACAAGAGTTATATAGTTGAATGTGAAACGATCATTGAAAGCACGGAAATTAAATAGCCGCTCATATCCGGGCGGTGAAGTGTCGTGTCGGCGCGCGCTCACACTGCCACCATGCACCCACTTACATCCGATACTCACCACGGAGCACAAAGGATCAACTACATACTATTTTTGTACTGGGTAATTAAAGCTCACTTACACAAGAGCTCTCCCACTGATTAGCTATTAAGTGCGGTCCGTCTTTTGATTGTCTGTCTACAGCTTTACCAATCGATTGACGGTAACGAAGAAAGGTTGCAGAGGCATTCATTTACTTATTAGAGGTGAGCCTTGAATCTTTTACAGTATGATTAAATTTATTGCAATAGTAGGTACAATATGATAAGACTTTATTGCTACAACAAACTATGACCCGATTCTACTCGCTACGCCACGCTACGACTCGCTTCTACGCGCTACGCCACGCTACGACTGGCTACGCTATTCTACGACGTGCTAGACACGCTACTCTTTTTACTATGACGCGCTACGACCCGCTACGCCGCGATTTGCTTGCGTCTACGCAGTGTCTACGAGACGTCTACGCAGCTTATAATAAATTATTAGACATTTGTTTTGGATTAAAAAAAAAAACATGAAAGTCGGATTTCACTTCGTATTAACGTCTCTAAGTGAACCTTGAATGTTTTTCTTTTGAAGCGTACTCATAGCGCATAAGTTAGATAAAATGATCAATTATCCCAACGATTTCCTACGCTACTTTTATAAAAGCTCTAATTATCGTGGTTATTTGCTATCGATTTCATAAATAAAATCCGCTTCCACAATAAGCTTTAACAAGGGCTTTGACAACCAATAACCGCCGCCGCATGCACCCTTATATCCGATAATAAGAACAGAGCAAAGGCTAAATGCCGGCTACGTTGTCATTATTGAAATAATAAAGATTGGGATATCTTTTTATTTTGTTTATGTGAGGTTGATGTACCCTAATCGCCTTATTTCGATTTAACCGTGTTATTATAATAAGTATTAATACAGTTTAGTGCTTAGAACTAACGATGTAGCTTTGTTGGAGTTTACCAGTCATTAAAAAAACTTGAAAAGTCACGATATTTTAATTGGACGCCAAGTAAAATAACGATACAATCTCAGTTAGGAGTCTCTTCAAAGTGTTACTCTGAACGACTCTTTAAAGTTTTACGCGAATAGGTAAGTAGACAGTTGTTGAGTTGCCCTAAGCTACAAGGTACTCGTAAAATATTAATTAGGGATTGTTATCATAATACGCTATTCCCGCTATCGCTCGTAGCGCTTGGTCGCGTATTGGCGGAGTGGTGGCATGGCGTACTAACACGCACGCGCAACCAGCGTGAGTCGCCAATCAACCGGCACACTCCAATCAATTCAAACCGATGCTAATGTAAACGCTATTCTTTCTTAATTGGACTAATTATATCGATATGCCCAGTTATTAGTTTCGTGAATGAAAAACATAAACAATGATAAAACATTAATAACGTTGGGCAGATAATTATTAATTAAGTGGGTGAGTACCTACTTTTTGTTATCATTTATTCATTCAAATTAAGATTGTTTTTCTATATGTTTTGTTTTTTCTTTGTACCTAATGTGTTAAAGATTTTTAAAATACATATATTTTTATGATGTCGTTTAATTATGTTATCGTAAAACTTTAAAAGCGCTCACGTAAACTTCATTTTATTTCTTGAGTGCACCGATAAATTAGTAAAGTTACAAAAGAGATATTTATTATATACTGTTCGTGTCCAAACAGATAGATAATGTAGGCAGCTCCATTCTAACTTGACATCGATAACCTCTCTAATTCACTGAGATAAATATATTATGAAACAGTGATACCGTCGACTAGCTGAGAGATTTGGGGTACCTCCTATCGGGAAGAAACACATGTCACAAGAGAATATTCATTCATGTCCGGTTTTCAGCCGCTAGCGATGTTGAAGTTTGTAAATAAAGAGGATAACGAACTATTGTAGTTTGTGCGGAGTTGTCAAGTCACACGTGTTCAGCGGACATTGATTCAGAAGAGTATTAGTCTTGTAGATTTAGTTGATACGATTATATTTTGAGAAGAATATCAAAATCGTTAACCTTATAAGTTCCCTGAACCTTGAGGTAAACGAAAAGTGTCGCCGCCGCCGTGCACACTAGAGTCAAACGATATTTGATCTTAGCAACAAAATATTTCTCGCTTATTAAAGTAAAGAAATTGGCAAAGCGTCAGGTGTTCCTGTGGAGTCGGAGCCTATTATAAGTAATGACGATGAGTAGACATTTTAGAGGATAGCTCCTGTTAGTGTAGGCGAGCCAATTAGAAGTGTTAGGAGGTGGCGAAGTACCCGCACCCCGCACCCCGCGCCCCAGCCCCTCGGCTGTCCAATTAAACCCGGTCTCTGCGCTGACGACGGCGCACCCGCCGCCGACGCCGCCGGAACAGAGTACCACCTCGTAATTGCGTAAGCCACTTCAAAAACAAACCTCCGCTTTTTTGCACCGACGCTAACAATGGAATCATGTCAGACACCACAAGAACACCCCTCCATTCTATTCTTCTACTGTGTAACTATTGAGTTGTTAATTAAATTCGCACAACATAATGGCCACTCGCAAGCCGAGACGGGCGCGTCGCTATTACAAGCACATAGAGGCGATTTCCGCCCAACTCGCGCTTAGCGATCCGTACTGATGCAGCTTCTTGTTTAATTACAACAATAGTGGCCCCTAATGAGAGTTTGCGCTAATAAGCACTGCAGAATGTAATCAACATGCTTCGCCGGTCTAATGAGTCGAGTTCCTGGCAAAAACAAGCACCGTCGACATTTTACTGAAGATTAATTAGGCGTTGTACCTATACGGCAAGATAGGTATCCTCAGCTGCGCCGGAAGGCCGATGTTTCTAACTCGTAGCTGCTTAAGCGATTTTCCTGGAAAGTGTGACGTTTGAAAGCAATTGCCCATCAAATTGGTATCGTATCACGTTCCAGACTACAAGTGGCACCGGACAACAGTGTCGTTTGTGAGCCGTGTGACAAACATGAAGAGCTTTGAATAACTGCTATTGACAACAAAGTACACATCCCTGGTAAACGTCGTTAACTTAAATAAGTACGTTTGATTACGTCGTAGCTAGCTACCCCATTAAAACTTAACGAGGGGCAACCCCGGGGAAAATAACTAACCCAATTTCCCTTTGCCGGGAAATCATTAAAAGTCTTAAAAGGGTCTTTTCATATATTTTTTACCCTGAAGCGTACGTGCAAATAAACACATTTTTACATACTCGAACAAACAATTCTCCTAACGAGGCGGGAGCGTAACGAGCGCGCGGCGGGCGCGGGGCGGTGACCAGCGCGGCCCAGCAGCAACGCGCTAATTGGAAGGATACGTCCGGAAATGTGTCTCGTTACACGCGGCGCCTACCTGCCGTCGACGCCTGTACCACCGCCTGTACCTCACCTAACGACACCCCTGATTTATCTGAGCCAATACATTCAAATTGACAGCCGAAACCCGACAACCACTACACCGCATCGCCGCCCGTCGCCGCCGGCGCCGCTGCTCGTGCGAAAATGTCAACAGGAACAATCAGGACACCGGCACCGGCGGCATCCAGCGATAAGTTATTAAGACTTTTTACAAAACATTTAAATGTTACGACCAGTTTGTGCCGCATGCTAATTGTTGTGACATTTGTGTCTTGCGTCGGATGTTGGTGCCACTTTCACGCTTTTTATTAGGTAGAGTAGTCGTTTCAAAGGTTAAGATATTATATCGAGATAAATTAACTTCTCTTGTAGTTCTATTTATGCGGTTTAAAAATCAAAGCATTTAGCAACATAAATCTTCGTAAAAATACGTATCTGTACACTAATTAGCCATATTTATCTGCAGCGACAGTTAATATCAATTGAGCGCGTAATACCATCAGTTCATTTAGCATTCTCAGGGATTTCGTGATGCACTAATAGGTAATTTAATTAATAGATTTCCCAATTAGTGTTCGCTGTATAATTAATGGATGTGTGCTGTATTAGCGTCGGATACAATCTGATTCGAGACTCGTCGGCAATTACGGACGACTACAAAATACGTCGAATTCCGCGTAATTGCTGAGAATATTACGGCAGTGAACTTAATTGTTCTCGACTTAATTAATTAAGCTTTTGTTTGAAACTAACAGCAAAGTGTAGACTTGGCAATTCTAAATTGGATCTTGTAATTACCTTACCCTCCCTTTTGCTGAAACTGTATACCTACTTTCAATTATGGGCCAAGCTTTGTTAATGAAATCAATTATAATTGGGACACAATGAAATGAATTCTATTTGAGCCGTAGGAACAATCGATTTCATTAACTAATTAACTCTGTTTCCATACAAACAATAACAGAGAGAGAGAAAGAAGAATGTTTCGCAATAGTACTGTGGGGGAACAAAATAATGATAAACAAACGAATAACGTCGGGTGTTCATTTCATCTGTGTCGGTTGAGTAGATATTGCTGTCTTCATTATGGAGAGTTTGCCATTACGTAGGCCGTCAGCGAATCATTACGGATGCCTCTAATGAGTATCTCTTGTACGCCTAATAATAATCCTTATCGACATTCCCAAGGCCACTCCGGGAGCGGTTCGTGAACTAATTAATCGCGTTACTATACAGACTGAATTTCAGTTAATTTTCAATGGGTAATAACAATGCACTTATGTAAATCACAATCATTAAGTGGGTTTCATTAAATGTTAATTTGCGTACTGTTGTAACCGAAATTGAATATAATGCCAGTGAATTATTTTCAGTGCTAATTACGCAAGTGATTGTAACAACAATGTCGGTGGTACTTTGTAGGTACTTGTAGGGCATCTTTTGTGTTTTAACTTAACTTCTTTATCCTTATTACTGTCTTAAGAACTTTTATTCCCTACTTTTATTAAAACCTACCAGTTTTCCTTGTAAAAATATAGGTAGACACAGATCTTGTGCTAGTTCTTTTTCACAACACAGAATTCCATCATTGTTAAATCATTTGTAAGTTAGCCTTAGGTCATTCTAGCTACTAATTTTACGCAGAGGTATTAGTCTCAAAGTTTCCCAACCCTTTGTTGTGATCGTCGTCTCCTCATGAAATGATACAGGTGGATGGAGCTCCTCTTTTTTCTAATCTCCTAAATGATAACAATTGGTGGTGCAGTTGGTAAAAAGGATATCTCTGAGAAAACTGATAAAAAAAACTGCAGATCTTAGCTTAGAAAGTTACGCAGCTTTTTCCGAGTAACATTGACCACTTTTTATGTCAAAAGAATACCCTGGTTCCAACCACGAAGCCAAGCCGCAGGAAGATGATAGTAAATCATAAATATACAACACAGGCACTCTCATAGTCTATTAGTTATTTAATATTATGTGATTACTCTGAACATCCAATCTTACTCATTCCAAACATAGAAAAAGCTTTTAGACTAAAGCAAATAAATAATATAATAAAAACGGCTCTTTTTGCGACTGATATTCTTTGCAACACAAATAGAGACGCTACGCTACCTAATGCATATTAATTTGCAATTAAGATATGATCGTGATGTAATTAATATCTTACAAACAGCAATGTTCAGCAAACAAAATATAATTTATGTGAAGCAATAGCTACCTACACTACTTTTAAAATAAAGTATGGTATTAAAATAATATAATTTATGTTCGATCAGCATCATAAATATGTTAACATTTAAATCTTGTTGAGTAACTTATCTATTGAATTAGGTTACCACTTTACATTTATTTATGGAGTTAGACAAATTAAATTCTGAGATAAAAGCTTAATTTGATAACACTAAGTAGTATTGGTCTCTGCATGTTTTAAGATGCATGTATGTGGACAATATGTATATTATGCTTAATAATATTATAATTATTAAGAGGGGTATTATAAACCGATGGAGTTTTAATAAAAACCATGTAAAAGTTTCCCTAATTGAAAACTTGCGAGTGTTGTATCATCTCATAATCGTCAGAGGGACGAGCAAGGGTTGGGGGGCGGCTCCACCAACTTTAATTAAGACACAATAATTAAAATAACAAGCGTCGGGCGTGGTGGCGCATCAGTATGCGAGCTCGTGGGCCCCGGCGAGGGCCTGTGGGCCCGAGGGGCCGCATACATGGTACTAATCCACCGGACGGCGGACACATACTGCTGCCAGCTATTGTGTGGACCCCTCCGGTTTGACGCTTCAATCTTGTTCACAATGATATTGGTACAGCCGGCAGCCGCGCTGAGCGCAGGTCGCGCGGTCGGAGCGAAGGTCACGTGATTGTGTTATGAAAACAAATCATTGGATTACTCTGTTTATATACGGTAGAGCGCTCCTCTATGAAAAGTAATTAAACCGAAGTTATGAAAGTAGATTATGAGTTAACTATTGTGTGAATGAAATTCTTAGGAATTAGTCATGATGAAAAACACAATGGAATCAACGACACTTAATTTTTTTACAATGAAACAGTCTACATAATTATTGTCCTTAGACAACACACTTTTATAAAAGCGTTATTAAGCAATTTTCAGTGGCATTTGGTCTTCCAATTATTCTGAATGGACACGCACTCATGCCCGAAATATATCACAGCGTGTGATAACGGAACTCACACGTAAACAGATTACCGTGAATGAGGTAACTTTCTCGTTTGAAAGCGCACTCTACCTAATTGGTCACTGAATTAGATAATAACTGTCAAGATTAATATGAGTAATTTATATTGCCGGCGAAACTAATTTAATTATGTTTATCATTTTAATGAATATTTATATCTGAAGGCTCTATCTTGCAAATTAATTAGGCAATCATAAAAGATACAATATAATTAACCAACACAAGCAGGAAAAATGTTTTTATTTAGCATCATAATTTACTACATGCAGTAACAAAATAAAATGAAAGAAAGAATAATTAAATAGTTTTATGTACCTTTAATTTTCCGGTGAAAACAGCAACAAAACACGTATTTTCCAAAAACTCTAGTCTGGAACCACGATAAACAAATCCACAGTCAAGAATCAGAGCACCAAAAATAAATTGTTACAATATTTGTCCACTCTAACAATTGTCACTTCAGAAAGATTTACAGGAAATTCGTTTTTCCAAGTCAAAGTCCAAATATCGCGAGTTCGCCGGTAACGCAGTCGATCGCGAGATATGATCCTTAGACAAGCGGCGGCCAATTAAAATGATTTATTAAACTTGTAATTAAACGGCAAGGAACGTTTGTACGAGCGGGTCGAGTGCTCGAGTAAAGTTTGTGCGTCGGTGGGGAATGCCGCCGGCACGTGCGCTATCGAGGAGAACTCGCGGCGAAGTGAGGCGAGCGTTTAGCGTGTGGTGGTAGTGGCGGCTCTCGGGGCAGGCTCCGCGCCGGCCCGGGGTGGAATGGAACAACACTCTAATATAATGACAGGGTCGGAACACTTTAATACTCTAATTGAAAAAGTATACTCCGACAGCTTTTAAGTGTAATTAAGGTTACGCTTCCATATTGCGACTTTACTGACTAGAAAATGCTGATTCGATGTCGATCCTCTTTGTTTAGATTGCTTGTAATGAAATTGCTTTTCTTCTTAGATACAATATAAGATTTTCGGGAGCTTTCATCAACTTTATTACGTTTAGTAGTGAATGCTGGTTCATAACAATTTACTACTACAACCGACCATCGTGATGTGCATGCATTTTTTTATGGGTTTATTTATTATAAATAAACCAATGCAATGTTTATACATTGCTTAAGATAATAATCGCTTCACTTAACTTTATGCAACTTTCGACTATCACATTTGCGCTAGTGACCTAAACATAGTACCTACATTCAAAGTTTCCAGGATGCTGATGCCTGTTGCTCCCAACGTCTTCTTTAGTCTTCTTCTTCATACCCACCCTACACCCAAGAAAACACAAAGGCTAGTGAAACACCAGTCTTTGTGTAATTTAAACTTGGCTAGCTACAGTTGAAGTTTTTCTTTAATACGTACTCTTATGATCTTATCGCTTGCAAGTAAATAACAAATATTATTGTAAGATCTTGGATAAAAATAATTAGGCTCATGTTTAATTATACATGTGAGTTACATCAACATCCTACTCAGACCTAATACACAGGGGTACATAATATCGTACGCTGATATCATATAAATGTTGGCAGAAATCGATACCTAATAAATGTAATCGGCAAGTGCGTCACGTCCCACTACTGCTACATAGGTAAGAAATATCACAAACACAAGCTCGCTAGTGAATTCCGGCCTAAATTCAATTCCACCCCTTTTCTCCGCGCCCGTTCGACTAGGAAAGCAATCTTCTTTACATTCCCTCGCCGACAAATTTATACACCTCCATACATCGCGGGTAATGGGTGGCGGCGGTGGCGGCGGTGGCGGCGACGGCTCAGCAGCGGCCGGGCGCGGGTGCCGGCGGCGACGCTGCCTCCGCCGTACATTATTAAGCAGGCGCCGGCTGAGGTGACCCGCAAAGAAACGGCAAGTGTATGTCCAGCGGCCGCCGTCGCTGAGAATTTAATTTCCACAGCCCGCCCGCCCTCGTCGCCATTGTCCGCCCAGTATTTCATTACGGCTCGAGCTTTTCTATTAATAAATCACTCTTCGCCTCCGCCGTTTAATTACGTCCCGGATCCGGCCAACGTCTGATTACACTTTCATCGAACATCTAATTAGGAGTGCAGCCGAGCCGTGCCGGGGTGGGACGTGTGTATTCTTTGTTCCGCAGATATTACACTCGGCCTATATTACACCGCGAAGCACAGCCTCCCCAGCTAAGTTCGAAATGAACGAACTTTGATTAAAATCGACCGCTTGCACTGCCGCTAAAGTATCAATTTAAATGTAGGCAATGTCTTAACATTCCAGTCATATATGGTGCTCGCAACAATGTTATTTCGATACAGCCTTGTGTTTTATATTGAGTTAAAAGTCAATAAAGCTGTATAAGAAGCTAATATTGCTTGTCTATCCTTTCTCGTTGAAATCGGATATTATTAAAATCTGATAATATTAAAAAGACAGTATGTTGTCTGCTTCAGTTATTTAAAAGACGTCATTCAATGCTCAGAATGTACAGAGTGAGGACTGAGGTGGACTCGAACAGCTTATGAGGCGACCCAATGAGATGCGTAAACATCATTTTTTTAAGGACTATTACGTTGTGCTGTATATGATATTGCATAATAATGAGTGAAAACATCGAAGAGGCAAATATGATGACGGTGGCTCAAGACTTTTTTTAATTTCCTCTGGCGGGCGGTGCGCGGGCTCGGCGGCCGGCGCGGGCTGCCCGCCCGTTTAACTTATTGCCACGGTTAACGAGAATACGCCGTTGTGTGCCGGCGAAATTGAAGGATTTACTCCGCGTCCCTCCTTTATTAAACGTATTGCACACTCGCCCAGTGGCCGTGTGTGCGTGCGCCTCTACACGCAGTATGCCGAAATTACATTTCACATGAGTCGTAATAACAAGGGCGGGCGTAAATCACTAGCATTATTAGTTTCTCTTGTTACTGGTGCCATTTGTCACTTTATATTGATGCGAGAATACCGTTTTCAAAAAAAGTTCATAAAACATTAAGGCTGCTCGCCGATAACTGTAAATCAAAGTTGATAATGTTCTCACTTAAACTGGGATAATCGATCAGAGTAAGTGATCGGGTGAGCCGGAGTGGGCGTAGGTGGGTGGTATACTCACAGAAGCACTTATTGTATAGGTGAGTGTGCAGCATTAATATATCACAAGTTATTAGAATCACAAATGAGGGTATCAGCTAAGCCTCGATTGATCTCCCAGCAAACAATAGCCGGTGAGCCGAGTGCGGGCGCCGCGCGCCGGACGGCTGCTTTCGGGCGCTACAGACGCTCGTGACGGACGCGTCGGCGCGGCGGCGGCGGCGTGCGCAAGATACTATATCGCCGGACTTCCTGTAAGCTGAGCGTATCGCATCGCTTAAAGTTTCGCAATATACGCGCTCCGAGCCGTCCTTTATTAAAAACTATTCTCACATTTTTAATTAAAACTTGTGTTCCCCCACTAAAACTTTATTTAAGCAATAAAGGCGGCGCAATTAGCGGCGCTGTCCCCGCCGCCCGCCGGCGACTTCACCTACTTTTCCTTTGCTTTAATGAGTGTTTTTTAATAAAGCCGGGGACTGGTGCAAGTTTATTAATTTAGTTTAACTCGTGTCACGGCACCGGCCCACGGTATGCCCGCCCTAGCGCTAGCCCGCACGCTATAACCATACTTTTTAATTTAACGCTCAACTACTATATACAATAGCTATCCTAATAAATACAGTTTGAATATAGTGTTTAAACCGGCTAAACAATTTGTGTACCTAAGCACAGACCTAAGTAAGCTATAGCTTAGTCATACCTATTGGGAATTTAGTTTCGTTTTTGAATTTCCTAAAGGCAGCAAATAACATGAAGAGGACAATGCAGAAACCTAAAAATAAAACGCGAAATGTTTTTTAAAAATACCTCATCTAACCCACCCATTAATAACATGTAAGTACGCGTTTGTTTATATAGGTGTGTATGGGGAAATCTGACGTTTTCTGAAACGTACAGCTACATTACGAATCCAAAGTAACGATCGTTGTCGAGCAACGAACTAAAAGCTTGAATGACGTGAAGCCCTCACTGCACCCCCTCCCCCCGCCAAGTGTTCCGGCCATAATTACATTCCCGTGTCTAACAAATGGAGAATCGGTGTTGATTTGTGTTTAGCCGAGCACGCGTCCGTGATCCGCGCGGCCCACGCCCCGTCGCCGTCCCGCCACCGTCCCGTGCCCGCCACGCCACCGCGCCGTGCCCAACTGCCCACGTGTGAGCAACTGAGCATATTCAACCAATCCCGGTATTCATCGCCCTGTCAAATTAACGTCAACACCGCGAAGGCTTCCTTGCAGCTTAACTGCTTTTAATGCTATTGTTGTGTCGATGTCTGGTATTCCGGGACGCGGAAAATTAAATTAAAAGACTATAAAATAATGTTCGAATAAGTTTTCCCACTTCCGCCTTGCTCACCATTAATTAGAGGTTACTTATACATTTTAATTATACTGGCTAATTGGTGCTATTAACCAAACATACATCTAAGTAGGTACGACCTACCTAATAGTTAATTGACAGTGTACCTATTACATTATTATAGGTAGCGTTTAGAATGTGTTTTCGTTTCGTGCGAAGCGAGTAATTGCGCGCACATCGACTAAGTGAAAAACGAAGCTCGCCGGCCAGCCTAAAAGCTTCGCGGTAGATTGCATCAGCACACGGATTTTCCATTACGCGCTAGTTCTTTATTACGAGCCTCGAGAACCAAGTTAAGGTCGATGCTTTAACAGGCTATTTTAATTAAATAGAGGCCGTAATGTTTACCCATTTAAGTGTGTCCCGTCAACAAGATATTATGGCTATATCGAATGGTCCTAAAATAGCTTACAATCAATGGCAGGACATTACAATATAAAATGTTCACAAACTACATAATGGTGGAGCATCGGCTAGTCGGAACGGGGTCGTTTGTGCAATGGTTCGCACGAGCCGAGCAAGGAGTCGTTAGGGCGGTCGTATATCCTCGGATAACCGCGAATATTGGCCGCACTAACAATGTGCGTCTTTATAAGTTTTTAACGAGCTCGGACGATATAAATTATGTGTGGTGCGGGCAGTGGGTCTCGTTATCTCGCTAACGGCGCACTAGCGGAAGCTTAATGTACCGAGAGCTTTATTGTAGCCACTTACGGCCAGCGCACTACTCCAACTAGTTGTACAACACTATTGTCGTCTCGTTATATTACTTTTAGAACAAAAAGTAACACCACACACTAAGTTTAAGCGCAAAAGGTCTGTGATTGGTAAAGGTTTATTAACACTGTTCTGAACGCGTTAACGAAGATAAATAATGACATACTTATTCAAAACACATATTTTAAAGAAAAAATACATATTTAATGGAATAATCAAATGAATTCTCTTATTTTTTCAAAAGTCACGCGTTTCGTAAAGAACTTATGAATAATTGATGATAAATCAATGTTTAATTTATATTACTGTACAAGGGCTATAATTTCATGTAATACGTATCTAATTAAAACAGCCAAACCAAATCAACAATTCAGTCAAGCTGTAATACGGAAACCATTAAGGGTGGTTGAAAGTTAATAAGTAATAGGTACAGTAATTGCTTGCCAGGGACGTATTTGGACTAGCCAGGATGTTTCTTATAAAATCACGAAATCGTGGTATGGAACCTTTCTGAATATCAAACATCCTATTTTTCGTATTCGAATTAAACTGATTTAATTTTCATCACGTTTTTCTCTATGTATCAATATGAAATATAATAACTGCTTAGTTATATCAGAAGGTAGATGGGTTTATACCTCGATGGACTGGGTCTGTTAGGTGTGTTTATGTCGACAAAAATGTCTGAGTTTTTTTTTTACCATGTGTGTTTTCGTCAAACAGATTCATATAATCATATCTATATATATTTATTTACGTATAAGACAACCATACAGAGTTACTTAGTTAATAATAAACACAAAATAGACAGATCGGTGAATGTGAAAAGGCACAATGTAAAAATAGTTTGCCTGTCTTTAGACTGATTCGCCCCATCTCCTCGTACTAGTATAGAACTGTATCACGAGCGAATAGTCTTCTCAACCTTAGAACAACAGATTCCTAGGTTCCAGGACAAGTCACGCAGCAGGCTTTTTTACATACCTACTGTATAATAAAATAAATCATAGTAGGTACAGATAATTATATTAATTAAGTCACGATTGGTTGGTTGATTGCATCTTACCTTAAAATAAATCATTCAGCATTAAAGTAATGTAACGTTTAATGTAGAGATAAAGATAATGCCCAAACATTCAATACAATGTAGGCACACGCTGTTCTTTGAAGTCACACGGAACTTAATTAAGTACTCGCTTATCTTATCTGTTTCACTGAATGAAACTTTCTTCAAGCAATTAAGTTAAAAACGGCAGATAACTTAAATACCATTACCTACCTGAAAGTTAATTCTGCCACAAGGCCACGAACCCAATATCTATAAATGGTTGTAAGTTAAAGATTTTCGTTCGTAATAAAGCTTGATATTTTCTGAATACGTCACTGGGCTGTCCCCGGAGCAGGCTTCACGGTGAAATGAAGGTTACCTACCCTGCAATTAGTACTTTACGGTATTAATAAAGAAATCCCTTAATTCTTCCTTAATAAAAGAAATTCTTAACGTATTTGGTGCCGAGAAAATTCATTAGCATAACTCAGTGTTCCTTAACTCACGTTATTAATACTCTTAGGTAAATGTAAGGAACTCATTTTAGGCAGATGTTAGAAATTAATGTTAAAGTACATAATGGTATTTTTAGTGAAGGATAAAGTATTACCGGAGCGCTCGTCTAAATACCTTCGCAGGAGATCCCGTCGACGCTCAGAGAGCTTTGATTAAAAATACCAATTAAGATTACGAGCTTTTTATTCCACTTGTAATCAAGCAGTTAATTAGGATTTAGCGCGGCGGTGGCGCCCCGCGCCCGGCCCGCCGGCCCTGCTCGCTACTTACCGACATTTTCATAATGATAAAATTAACTTTCTACTAAATGAATTAGAATATTACAATCCACGCACTAGCAATATTGGCAAAGTTATTTAATCTGTAGTATTGAGATTCTAAGTTTCTCATAAAAAGGGAAAGTCATAAATAGGTCAACTTAGTTCCAGTTATTTCCAAAGAGACTATAACTTCTACTTGTTTTAAATATAGGAACGAACATGAAAGCCAAGACATATCTCTCCCATTTTAGGAGCGGCGAAGTAACAAATCAATATTTGGAGTGAGTGCTTTTTCGTGCTATGGAGAAGCTTTTATCTGGACAACGGTCGGATGGCAGCACAAACAGTCACACGACAGAGACATTCACTTTAACATAAAACGCTCTATCTGTCCCACTCGGGGGACTTCGGACGCTGAATCGACTATAAATTATGTTTTCAACTTACATCATTTGGTGCTGATGGTCAAGATGACCTAAGGACCTGCAATCTTCTAAATAACATCTGATTGTTTGCCGTGTATCGCGGAAATTGTTGCTAAAATAAAATTAATTGCTTTATTATGTTCAGCTACCTAATCGTTGTTTTTTTTTAAATTAATGAATGATTCGCACTTTTTACTTTATTAGCCTTGCAGTTCCCCGTCATTTAAATATAATAACAAGCACAGAACGAATATCTCCTCTTAAGGTTTGTGGAAAGCTAAAACCGATGATGTGGGTATGTTTATTAAAAAACAAACTGATATCAAAATACATTTTAATAAAAACCGCTCAGAACCGATTAGTAAAAGATAAGAAACATCTCTTTGACAAACTAAATTCCTTATCTGCACAACGCTCAATCTTATTTAAACAAAATTAAAAGGGCTGGAAAAACATTTAATTAACGTTGCCAATGGTATAGTGAGGTTTAACCAATACCGACTAAGTGGAACTTTACCGCAAGCGTTAATTATTATCTGCGAGGAGTGCTCTTTGTTTAGTTGCTAACTCTAAATTAGTTTTCGAAATGGATCATTCACACCCCGGCAATCTCCCCCTCCCCGTCCCCGACCCCTCTCTTAGTAATTGGAACGTTCTGAGATGACACCACTCGGCTGCCTCTAATCAGTTAACAAGAAACTCAGTGTACACCATTGTGATCTGTAATCACATGCCACACGTCACGACGAACTTGAGCCCTTGATTTTGTACCGCACTTGTGCCTAAAACCTCTTCGGCTGAATGAGGATATTTAACGTCCTATGGAAATTGGACAAAGGTAAAGAAAATGCTGAAGTTAAAAAAGGAGCACTTACGTAACAACAAGATAATAAAACTAATTAGTTTAGTCAAATAAATTATGTGAACAAGTCATTGAAACTGCATTTGGTTATTTGAAGTTCATAATGGGCCCAGCAGGATGAGAAGTGCCGCATGACTATCTGCCGACACTTACAAAATTAGAATGTTACTTAGGCACAAAACGTAGTCGTTTTGTTTCAGCCGCTCAGCGAGGGCGGTAAGTAAGCACTTATCTTTACAGTTCCTGCATTAAGTCGTCAACAATTAAGCCTCATTAAATTTCATTAGTGGAACGGTCCCGCGAGCGGTGGCGCGGGCCGCGCGGGGCGGGCGGACTGCCGGTCCGACGCCGCTTAGACGGATAATCTCCAGCTGTCAGCCGCTAATGCGTTTTAGAGTACGTAATTTGAACCGTCGAGATCGGTGGTAATTAACGGCCGCAATTAAGCTAAGTGATTATTAGTAACTATGAGCGCAAAACGATGGATGCACTCGTCATGACCACTCATTGAACCAACTTAATTGGAATCTGATAGTGAAATGTTTGCCCGACGTCTTCACAATGAGCAATGAGCGACTCATTCCAATATAATTCTAGTCCAAGCTTTCAACATTACTTACGGTCGAGAAAATACCTTCCAAGTTTGATTTTTTTACTACTACAAGTGAGATGTTTCAGCTTTCCAATAAAACGTAATTTAAGTGAAGATACACATGAGAGCAGAGTGAAGGCTTTACGTCACTTCAATTTTGTGTTAAAAGTAAGTGTGCGCGCCTCAAGTAACCCGGAGGCAGGGGTAATGTATTCCCATATATACATAAGTGAAAACATTTTAAGAAGCTCCACGGACCCACTGCATCACCCCCGGGGTTAGGGCCTAAAAGCACTATCTCGGAGCCAAAGCCTTACAACTCTTCTCAAATTCAACTTACTTTGCTCTGTGTGGAGGTGCCCGTACGTATGTTTTATACTGTACTGAACCATCTTGATACATCGCATGTGTAACAAGAGTTTAATGTTTATTTTTATTCTTTCGTTTCGTTATAGTTTAGCTATTAGGTTGTACTTATATGTCACCGTAAAATTGTCAAACACGTTAGATTTTAAAATAACTAGAGATATTGTAAACACTCGAAATATTGTCAAACGAACACATTGCTTACAATAAAACGCACTATTTTTCGTGAAATGCATGCGATGGTAGTCAACTCACGCGGTGCGGAGGGAAGGCGGGTCCCCCTTGCCCAATGGTACCATTCTCATGAAAAGATAATGTACCATTCCTGAGAAATACTGATTAATATAACCTAACCTTAAAACACTTTATATTCCCCTAAAAAGCGTAGTCAACGGTGCCCTATTTCCGAGTGCAAGGTTTAAAGGAACCTAACTAACCTAATGGGGGGGTGCCCCAAGTCCCGATTATGGGGGCAGAGATACTTCCGTATGTTCAGTTGACAATATTTCAAGAGTTCACAATATCGCCAAAGAGGTTAAAATTTACGATGATATACATATACATGATAAACGGATTTTACTATTTAATGTAGATGTTACAGTAAAATCATGAACTATGGTAAATCCTAAGATTTCCCAGTCAGACCTAAGATTTAACCACCCTAAATGGTTAAAGCCCAAACTATTCTGTGATCATGGTTTATTTCGAACTTATACTTATACCATATATTTTACTCGGCTTCAACCTAAGATATACTTAGGTTTTACCTCGGAGACATGGTAGAAGTTGTCGGCGAATAATTGTATTTCGGGCGGTTCCCGCACTTGATGCGAGGATCTCCCGGAGGACACGGTAGAGCACACCGTGAAGGTTTGCTCTGCTTGGGCAAAGCACCGCCGTGTCTTCGTTGCGGCGATTGGCAGTGACACCTGTCGCGTCCGGCCCTAGTTCAATCGATAGTCCAGAACAAGAGGGAATGGGAAGCCGTCACCTCCTTCTGCGGAGCACATGCACGTCCTAGCCGCCACGGAAGACGCCCTGGGTCTCGCTGTGTCCATCGTAGGCGCGGGTTTGTGGATGGTAAGTAATGGGCTAGCTCAACGTGCATACGTCTTTTGACGATAGGCACTGTTGACGGCGCGTTTGTGTTGCACGAAAAAAATAAAGCAAATAAGAAATGCAATTTGTAACAATAATGTTAAATACTTGGATAGTGTATGCTGAAACTACATTCTATCATACTATGTATATTTTCGATTCTCATAACCTCGATGCGGTAAAGTATCAAAATGTTCAGCCGTAGTATACGGACAGAGCACACGTAACGAATTCAAGTTTAGTGTCGCACAGGGCTAAGACCGTGGAGCTGTGGTTGCAATTGACCGGCGGACAAACCGCAGCATCACCGCTCACGCGGCTTGCTTCGGGTTAGGTCCCCTACACACCCCCTCAGACCCCCACAAACATCCAACATTAACCCTCTGTTTCTTCTAAAAAGCCACGAGTCGAACGACACAAAGTTTGCTTTCTCCACGTCACGAATACGCGGCTCTGCTCGATTTCATATAAAATAAATTGAAAAGTTTTGGAGTTTAATTCCGTTCCTCAAGCCGCCATCAGTTCGCGCTCGCGGCGGCGTGGCGGAAGCGAATCTCGATGTTTTGTAATGGAGCTTTTTAAAATGGAAGTCGAACTTTTGTCAGACACTTTTAGCCGCGCCGGAGATACATTTAAGCTTTTTAACTTTTCCACTCCGGTAATGTATCCCACACTTTCCTACGTCTGTAGTGAAGATGTCGTATACGTTTTTTTTACTGAGTAGATAGATGTAGTAAGCAACTTTTTTATTTATGTGACTCAGCTCGTCCCCAGTTGCTTGCAATAATCCTGCCAAAGAGCTTCTCTCTATCCGACTTCGTGTTTCTTGTTTTTTTCGTGTTCGACGACAGTGTAAACATTTTGCCTACGATCCATTAAGTAAATGCACTCTGGCCGCCACTCGGCACTGCATTAATATTGCATTTCTAACTCCTCCCTGCTGCCCCAAACCCCTCGATTGCGAGCCCTCGATGGACATTTACTTGGCCACGTTTTTAGAAACAAAGCTAATGGACAGTATTTTACATATCGCACGAATATTAATTTACAAATGGACGGGTAATCTACGTCCTTTTAAATTTTATATTTCAAAGGTATACTGTGAACCAATGTACTGACAGCAGTCGATCACCTCATGAATAAAACGTTATTTAAGTCGTACAAGCGATCAGTAAGGTTGATCTCCCATATTGAACGCTCTTAAAATAATGGCACATTAAACCTGATGACGGATTTTCTTATCCTTTACCTATTTCAACTATATACGGCAAAACATAAAGCGCGACTTACCCAGCTAACTCCTTTAAAAGACGTAGCGTACATTTCTTACAAATTATATCAATCTCTCAAAATCAATAAGTGTTTGTAGCTAATGTAAGCGCTTAACGAGCCGCGAGCGGGACTCCTGAGCGGATCAGCAAATGGAGTGCTTCATGCATAATGTAGCGCAGGCTGAGTGTTGTTTTGAAAAGCGTTCTGAATTTGTTATTTTCGTCACACCAGGTGATGCCCAGGCACCTCATGAAACATTTAACGACATATCGATGTACTTAGGCACATAATGTTGTTAGTTCGACGGGCTTTATGAAGATTCCACTTGACAGTAGATATACTCTACTGTATCTGGTCTCATTATGAACTTCGGTTCGGTTATCGTTTTTTTCATAACTCATCAAATTTTTGTTTATAACATAATGCTGCATGAACGAAAACTTTGAAGAACGTTTTTAGTTACTTAGTTTATAATTTCAGGTCACAATTGTTCCGGAGGGACTTGTACCGACATCTAGCACACCTTGAACAGTAAGTTTCTCTGCCATTTGAGCCGCCGCCGTTGGTTAATAAATTACGCTCCTTTGGAACGTACCTAGTTGCAATAGTACTTAATTGGTAACATAACATGATTCCTAAACATGGAATCTAGTATCATCTTCAGCCTCTCTATTATTAGCACCCCTTGAAGCATTAGGTACCTATATTAGAGTGGTGGCGTGGTGGCGTATTAATGTGGTAGGTTACAGTGGTTAAGCTAAGCCTTGTCTAACCGGAATATAAGTGAAAATCTTCAAAATACTTACGAAAAACCTAAATTAACAGACAAAGTACAAATGTCAAACTCTAACCGTAGAAGAAAGGATTGTGTATGAACTGTACCTATAATAACCTAAAAATAAAATTCGTTCTCAAGGAAAACTCTAATAAATCAGCTTGATATGGCTATAACAATCAATAAATTATGGTTTAAAACTGTGACTCATCCATTTTAAATATTTTACGTAGATAGATCTCGGCCTGGGCGTTACGGACATAAAACCTTGATTTTTAACTAAAAGGGCGCCAGTGTATGAAACCGTACGGCGCCGGAAAAGCCGCGCAAAAAAAGTAACCATTTTACTATTGTATTGAACGAAATATTACATAAAAATTAAACCGGAATCTTAAAATCACAATAAATAAGCTATGTTATGATACGTTTTTGCGAGTCAAAACATTCCTGTTGTGATCAATGTCATTTGACAGCAAAATACCTACTTCGTGAATAGTGGCGCTTTTTCCATATACTAAAAAAAGTACGGAATCTACCTATTGGTAGGTAACCATATCTGCTATAATTATAATAGAATCAGAACAGAATATTAATAGTATATTTTATAACGAGGGGCTAAACGAAGTAATTATATACCCGAGGTGGTTTGACTCCCGAGCTTGCGAGGGAGGCAATGAAAGCAAGGGTATATTAAATTGGCGTTTAGTCTCGAGGTGCAAACTGTACTTTTCACTTCGAGTGCGAGAAAAATAGCCATTTAAAACCGAACAAATTTACACTCGACTAATATTCTGAACTAAGCAGTCAGATTTTCTTCTATCAGGTCAGTCAACAATTTAAAACACAACACAAACTCTCAACATTCTCGCAATGAAGATGATCCACACTCCACAGATAATTATAGGACCTACATTACTGCAGCGGCTAACAACAGAGGCATTCCACATACTTTTTCAAAATCAACGATGCACACAAACAACCATACATTTTCCCGCGTTGAAGATTTCATTTGTTTTTTTTTTTTCAATATACCGCTTTCTATTTGCAAGCCAATTCGAAATTTAAATAAAACCTTTGACAAGTTACTCTTTTGTGACCTTGTTTCAGAGTAAAAGATCGTTCCATTTTTAAATTACTTTTTACTCCCTAGGGAATAAACGGTCACTTTAATCCCGCTTCGTAGGGCTATAATGGCGTACTTTTAGAGCATGAGAAGTGAAAAATGAATATTATTAAGCTGTAAGCATTTTAATTTATTTTTAAAGGTTTAAACTAAAATCGCAACGATGGTTTAAACAATCAACGTGGCACGGAACTTTAAAAATCCACATTTTTAGTGGTTGACAGGCCACTTCATTATTTTGACATTTATTTTCCTGTTTATTTTGGTTTTCGTAAGGTGTTTTTGCACATTTTTCGCATTAATTCCGGTTAGACATGGCTTAGCTAATTTACCCACTGTAATCTAGAGGTTATAAGGAAGAAATCAATGTACGTTTCATTATTAAATGCTACAATTTATGTGGGTGGCCTAATCTCCGAACAAAAAATGTATCTCCTTTCTAACTTCTGTTACAAATTTGGTTGTAGTTTCAACAAAAACCATTATTTTTTTCATTTTGGTTTCTGTTTTTTACTCCTTAATACAAGAGTTATCGTGATACAATCGTCATCTGCCTAGCCTTTTCCCAACTATGTTGGGATCAGCTTCCAATCTAACCAGATGCAGCTGAATACCAGTATTTTACATGGAGTGACTGCCTATCTGACCTCAACAACCCAGTTAATACTGGGTAGTACGATACTGGTTGTCAGACTTTTTGTGTTACTGACTACTTGTAACGACTGCCAAGAGATAAACAAATGACAGCCGGGACCAACTGCTTAACGTGCTTTCCGAGGCACAGAGGAAACTCGGTATGTAAGGGAGGTCACCCATCCACAGACCAACCTAGGCAAGCACGACTTAACCTAAAGATCGGCTGTTATTATTTAGCCACGAGCTCCTCAATGAAAACTCGTGAAACAATGTTTTTTTTTGCGATTGCTGAAATCTCATGTCTGTCTATTGTTTACACCAGTTCATAACATAACATCACGCCAGTACGCTGTGAAGGGATAAGCGCATGTGAACCTCAAATAAGTGAAAAATTTAAGTTTGAACATAATTTTTAACATTTCACGCAAATTCAACACAGATTTTCATTTAAAAATGTACTACGTAAAAATGGTTAAGATTACATTCAGTGATGTACTCGCCATTGACTTTGATACCTACCTAGCCCTCTCCAGTGCAGCGGTGAACAGTTTCGGAGATATGACGTCTCCCTGTCTTACACCTCGCTGCAGAAGAATAGGTTCCGATGCTTGGTCCTGAAGTCGGACTGACATGGTGGCGTTTTTGTACAAACACTTCTACACCTCGATGTACCGGTAGTCAATTTGGCACCGTTGGAGAGACTGCAGGGTAGCCCAGGTCTCGGTCGAAACAAAGGCTTTCTCGTAGTCCACAAACGCTAAACAGAGAGGCAAGTTGTACTCTTCGGTCATCTGTATACTCTGCCGAAGCTTATGCATGTGGTCCACGGTGCTAAAGCCTTTTCGGAACCCGGCTTGTTCGGGTGGCTGGAAAACGTCAAACCTGCGCGCGAGACGATTCGTGATGACTCTTGAAAACCAGTTGTAGGCTTAGAAGTGAGATGGGCCTGTAATTCAGCAACCGGGCACTGTCACCCTTCTTGAAGAAGAGCACCACCACACCCCTGCACCATGCCTGTGGCGTTTTCCCCTCGAGTATGACGGAATTAAACAGCTTCTGAAGGGCCTTAAGTACCGGTTTTCCACCCGCCTTCAGGAGTTCCGCCGTAATTCCGTCATCACCCGGTGCCTTGTTGTTTTTGAGCTGTTTCAGAGCCATCTTCATCTCGTACAGGCTGACGTCCGGGGTGTCTTCGGTATAGTGTCAGGTTAGTCTAGCTCTTGGGTCGTTTGCTAGGTCGACTCGATTTTGTTTGTTTAGGGGATAAAATAAGAGATGAAAGTTTGTAAAAATCTTATGAGATTTTCGACTGATTGAACTGTAATTAAAGATTGGAAAAAGTGAACCCGCAAAAACTGTACCGTACCTAATTAATAATAATACTTCTTAACGCGAGCGAAGCCGCGGGCAAAAGCTAGTGCGTTTATATAATACTAAATAGATTGAATTTATACAATGCAAAGATAGTTGTACAATCTTCAGCAGCTCCAACAATACCATTTAATGCTATCAATTTTTGCGCCCCTGTCTTTGTGGAGCAGGACCAGCATTGAGCCAAGCATGTTTATCAGCGAAATAATCGCTCAACTTGTAATGTGCTTGCTTACATAGTGTGCGTTTAATGCATGTTTTAAATTTCGTCTCATTCACTTCAACAATACTTTCTGAAATTTTATTATAGCATCTCAAACAGTACCCCATGAAAGATGAGTCTACTTTAGCGAGTCTAAAGCTTGGCTGAACTAGTTGGTCCCTATTTCTAGTACTGTAATTGTGTCTGTCGCCTCTTTTACCGAAAAGATGCAGATTTTTTCTGACGTACATTATGTTTTCGTAGATTTATTGGCAATGAACCATCATGATAATAAAATCGTTGAGACCAAAAAATCTGTACATTGAAGATAAAAAAAAATCGACCAGGGTGACTTAAAATAAGTAACTGAACATATTAAAACCATTTTTAAAATTTTTGTTTGTGTTTTTGTTTGACCGCGCATCACGTAAAAACTGCTGGACGCATTTTGATGAAAACTTCACTACCTAATCAAACTCAGAATAATATTTAGGGTATAGAAATGATGGAACATTTTTGGAGAAAGGGGGGGAAAGGAGGCGGGGAAGGGGGGAAAAGGGGGATGAAGTTTGTATGAAAAAAAATTTTTAGTTTGTTTTAGAATCATGAAACTCAAAGTAAATACTAATTAGTATTTAAAAATAAAGAAATACATGTTTCAGCATTTTGAACAATTTCAGCCGTGAAAAAGAGGGTTTTGGGTTTAAAAATTATTTAACTAAATACACCTATTGAATAAAATCCAATGAAGTGTAAGCCTTTAAAAGTTGCTACATATACTTCAAATCTAATACATATAAATGTGATTTCTCAGTTTTCTTGAAATTTGATTTTTGAGGTGAATATTGAATACGCACAAAATAGCGATTTAATGACTGACGATTTAGCTTTAGTGACTCATGGATCAACGCACAACCTAAACCGCAGATCGTAGAGACCTGTAATTAGCAGGGTGTGTTCTTTATATGATGTAGGCATCCGGTGTAGAAAATAATTCCAAGATTGAACCCCTAAGGGGGTAAAAAAGGGGGGCAAAGTTTGTAAGAGACAAAGTGATTCCTTGGTCCAACCTATTTGAAATTTTGGATAAGCTCTAACCGATTTTATTCAAAAAGGTTGAACTCACATAAAACCTTGGTGCCAACACTCTAAAATTGGAATGTCTCAAAAGTCACCGTATTATATTTGAAGGTTTCAAAGCTTCAGAGGTTATGCACTTTTAAGACACGGCCTCATGGGACGTAGCACGGGTAGAGTTAGAAATTTGAAATGGAAGATTATAACATTTTGGTTTCAAAAATTGTCACCAAAGGTATGTCAATGAAGATGGAAGGCAGTTGGCCTTGCAACAGATCCGCAAGCGTTTACAACAGCTATATCGTGTTGAGGGCTCTTTCAATTTAGACGTTTCGGCAGCTATATCGTGTCCCGCTTATTGCATGCACCTTGGGTCGAGCCAGGCAAACGTACATGAACTTTCGACCTAGCTGGAGTATGACTGTCATCAAGTGTCTAAGGAAGCAAACGTAAATGTTAATAATATAAATTTTATTTCAGATCAAATACAATCGGTTTATGTATAGTTACATCGGACCTACTAGAACATTCGAGAAAGCACGTGATCACAGTATGTGTACAGTGCCGACCAAAAGTCGATAGGCAATCTCACAAAGCAATAGCTTGACGTTTAATTTGACTTACGACCTTCTACTTTCAACAAAATAGATATTGTCTGCCAACAAGTTGTAGTTCATAATTTCAATGCCAATATCTAAGACACGATGGCCTAGCGGTTGGGCCCGTCCAGAATTAAGAGTGAATCAGTAAGCCGAGAGTTCAAATCCCGCACAGTTACTTTTAAACTTTTTGTAAGTTTTTACTCTACAGAAATATTATATTCTTTATCTTGTTTGCTTTGTTCTCACATTTCGTAAAGTTAGGGAGGTAGATAGAAAAAATAAGTCAAGACTTTGGTTAGATTTCTGTGAGGTAGATATGAGTTTTATGAATATTTTAACTTGATCGTAATGAACTTTGTCGTTTGGTTGTAGTCATACATAATACACTATATAATGTTGTAGTTGATGGTCAGTGACGTGTGGTTTAATAGATAGCGGTATTGTTGTTGGTATAATTCTTAAAATGCTGGCAAATATTAATATTGAGGCGAGGGCGACTATTATCGCGCTGCGTAAAAGTGGCCTTAATAGAACTGAATGTGAGTATTATAATTATTTATGAATTGTAACTTAAACATTAAAAATTAAAAGCGAATGGGTATTATAAATTGTTCATTTATTTGGTGACCTGTAGTTTACTTAATTCGATGTTCTTTTTTCAATCTATCATGCAAGACAAATAATTAGTGTTTATTATTGGATTTATAAATGCAGAGTGAATGAAGTCACTTTAGTATTTATTACAGCTGCCTAACATCTTTTTTTTTTGTTTTAGAGGAATGCAGTAAGTCTCTGGATCAAAAGGTATGAGGAAGAGGGGAGCCTTGCAAGTAGACAGCGAAGTAGAAGGTCGTCGCTTATTAGCGAAGCGCAGCGACAACATATCGTGGGCGAGCATGAAACCAATGGTTTCACACCTACGAGATACTCGGAGTCGCCGCAAACTGTTCACCGTGCCCTCCACGCTGAAGGCTTGCATCACAGAAGATCAGCTAAAATGCCCTTCTTGACAGAAAGACATAAAGAAGAACTATTACGTTTCGCACGGGAATATTTAGACTTTGACTGGATCACTACCATTTTTTCTGATGAAAATACTTTTAAATCAAGTCAAAACGGTAGATTTAATTTATAGCGCAAGGATAACACTCGCTGGTCCGATAGAAACGTAATCCTTAATACAGACTCAGGTCGAATTATGGATGAATGAGTGCACCCCATAGAAAATCTATGGGGTTTGATAGTGCAAAGGTGGGATACACGGGATGAGAGGTGTATAACACAATTAACAACCCATTGCATAAAGGTGTGGGAAAATTTAAGAAGAACCGAAATATTATGTTGAAACATCGTGGGGTCCATGCGCATACGGCTACTTGACTGCATTGAAAATAATGCGGGTTATACAAAATATTAATCCGTAATGTTCTAGTTTTATTTAGACGTGTAACTAATTGTTTAGTGATATTAATAATTCCTAAATTGAGGTTTAGTTTCAATCTCCTTTTCTTCAGGAAAATGAACACTTAAACTATAATCTCAATATGAGTTACATTTATTGTGACGTCACATAAAAAACATGTTCTCGAAGTCTAAATTATGTATTAGTTTTCAATAAGCTCTGTTGAATACCGATAGCTATAAGTGGGTATTAATAATTAATTAATTATATTTGTGTGATTAGAATATCCTTGTTACGTTAGTAAAAAATTACTTCAAAGTGGGTATACAGATACACAAAAAAATCTTATGAACAAGAGAACTTCTTAAACTAGGTAGGAATGTGACGTTACAAATCTCATTAAAGTTGTTAATTATATGAATAAATGAAACGAATAAAACAATTTTTGTTATCTCTCAGTACGATTTTTTTTTCCACCTTCCAACACCGAAAAAATTTTCACAATCACATAAATAGTTATGATGGGTTATTAACTTACATTTAAATTCTTATAAAAATAAATAATGAGCATAAACCCATTTCAAAATAAATACCAAGTAAATAGCTTCTGCACAAATATTAATCAATGTGGTTACAAAAAAAAACCTTTTATTGTAAACGGGATTTGAACTCAAGACACGTTGATCGTGAACCCACTGCTTAACCTAAACAGCTATCAACGCCTGGTAAATGTCGTCGAAGTTTAGCTATCCAATGCAAATACGATCGTGCGTTTGCTGCGTGTATAAAAAAAGAGACGGTAATATATTTATTTTTGTTTCGTGGAGAGCGACGCGACAACTTGCGACAGTAAGCAGTCGCTTACTGTCGCAAGTTGTCGCGTCGCTGTGGCTGTGGTGTGCGTAGGTACTGTATTGAGACAGCATACACATACAGCCGCACAGTCGCTCGCCCGTGCGTTCACAGCAATACGATCCTTAGCGTGCCTGTGCACTTATGTACGCTTACTGTACGTTGGAATTTCGACTGATTTCCATTATTATTATTTTTAAAGTTAAGTAGGTACAAACTCGCGACCTGTTTATACAAAGACATTAGGATTTCGACCGTACGCCTAGGGCATACGGTTCATATTTGTTTTTTTTGTACAAGTAGCTTATACCTACTATTTTTATTACCTACCTAGCTACTATTATATTGTGTTTTTATGACCCTCTAGAATATTCGTGGTTATTCTGGTGTGTCTGTTGGCGAGTATAAATACATCGCTCAGGCCCGCGACCGTCAGTTTTGTTTTGGCAACACAACGAAGCGAATCGAAGTGAACTAGAATTGCGACATCCAATCGAATAGTGATCAGTAGTGTTTTGTGATTAAGTTTAAATTGTTTTGTGATTAATAAAGTTATTGTGCTGTTTAATCGGTAGTAATTAATTTATCTCATACCCAGCTCGTTAACCTAATGTTAGTGAAAAATAAGAAACACATCCAATAGGTAGATATGTCACCGTAAAATTGTCAATCACGTTATATTACAATATAACGTGTTTTTTCTCGCGATATTGTAATGTCTCGAATTATTGTCAACTGAACATACAGAAGTATCTCTGCCCCCATAATCGGGACTTGGGGCACCCCCCTGTTAGGTTAGTTAGGTTCCTTTAAACCCTGCACTCGGAAATAGGGGCCCCGCGAAGCGGGGCTCCGTCGACTACGCTTTTTAGGGGGAATATAAAAATTAATTGGTATTTCTCAGGAATGGTGCATTATCTTTTCATGAGAGTTGTGCCACTGGGCAAGGGGGACCCCTCCTTCCCTCCACACCCCGTAAGTTGACTACCATCGCATGCATTTCAATAAAAATAATGAGTTTTGTTGTAAGCAGTATGTTCATTTGACAATAATTCGAGACTTCACAATATCGCTAGAGATATTACAATATAACGTATTTGCCAATTTTACGGTGACAGATACACCTTACCCCGTGTCGACTTAAGGTTACCAACTATAGTGTTGATATCCAGATACATAAGCCTGTCACTATAGTGACCTACTAAAAAATGTACATGCGTATTCAACATATGTATCGGTATGTCACCGTAAAATTGTCAAACACGTTATATTACAATATAACGTGTTTCTCTCTAGCCATATTGTAAACTCTCGAACTATTGTCAACTGGACATAAGAAAGTATCTCTGCCCCCATAATCGGGACTTTGGGCACCCCCCCGTTAGTTAAGTTAGGTTCCTTTAAACCCTGCACTCGGAAATAAGGGCCCCGCGAAGCGGGGCTCCGTCGACAACGCTTTTTAGGGAAATATAAAGTGTTTTAAGGTGAGGTTATAATAATCGGTATTTCTCAGGAATGGTAAGTACCTACATTATCTTTTCATGAGAGTTGTACCACAGGGCAAGGAGGACCCCTCCTTCCCTCCACACCGCGTAAGTTGACTTAACTATCATCGTATGCATATTACGAAAAATAATGCGTTTTGTTGTAAGCAGTATGTTCATTTGACAATATTTCGAGATTATACAATATCGCTAGAGATATTGCAATATAACGTATTTGACAATTTTACGGTGACATACATAAGTAATCGTTTTTCCTACTACTTAAATTTTCAAAATATGGAAATGCACACAATATGATTTTATCACAACATATCTTTAGCAACTCAGAAACACAGTTGGTAACATACGACTAACTGACGGACCAAATAGATTTGTATTTTTTTGATACTGTCGTCATGCCTATTAGTCTATTACGCAAACCAAAAATATTTGGAAATCTTTATAAATGTAATAACTCATATTGCAAAAGGCTTATTAATGCAAATAAACACTAAGATCAATAAAAGCAAAATAGTAGTTGCACACGAATAGACGTACTAGTATTTTTCTTTATTACTTTTAGTGTTTATCTGCAATAATGAGCCTTTTTCAATATGACTTACTACGTTTTACGATTTGCCATACTTGTATTAATAATATTTTTGATTTGCGTAATATCAGCAATATCGTAACATCAGTACCCCTAATGAATTTAGTATCATCAGTAGTACCTTAGTTATAAATAATGCCATGAATTCAACTCCACTCTGTATAAATAGGTACCTATCCAAAATCGAAGCAATCCCACTATAATTTTGAAGTTGCAATTTTATTTAGATTCTTACAAGAACTATTAGTTTTATTCGCAATCTCAACACTCTTGGTTGGTGGTTCTTTCATCTTCACCAATGACTCAACTCAGACTAAGAACAGAACGTTATTTTAATAGTGGGTACATTAGTTGTGCTTAGTTAATTTACAATGACATGATCTGATCTATATGTCACCGTAAAATTGTCAAACACGTTATATTACAATATAACGTGATTTTTCTCGCGATATTGTAATTTCTCGAATTATTGTCAACTGAACATACGGAAGTATCTCTGCCCCCATAATCGGGACTTGGGGCACCCCCCCGTTAGGTTAGTTAGGTTCCTTTAAACCCTGCACTCGGAAATAGGGGCCCCGCGAAGCGGGGCTCCGTCGCTTACGCTTTTTACGGGGAATATAAAGTGTTTTAAGGTTATGTTATATAATCGGTATTTCTCAGGAATGGTGCATTATCTTTTCATGAGAGTTGTGCCACTGGGCAAGGGGGACCCCTCCTTCCCTCCACACCGCGTAAGTTGACTACCATCGCATGCATTTCACGAAAAATAATGCGTTTTGTTGTAAGCAGTATGTTCATTTGACAATAATTCGAGACTTTACAATATCGCTAGAGATATTACAATATAACGTATTTGACAATTTTACGGTGACATATAAATATAATAAAATCGTTGGGACCAAAATATCTGTACATTGAATATTTAAAAAAAAAAAACCGATCAGGGTGACTTAAATTATGTAACTGAACATATTAAAACCATTTTTAAAATTCGTGTTTGTTTGTTTGTTTGACCGCGCATCACGTAAAAACTGCTGGACGGATTTTGATGAAAACTTCACTAATCTATTTAAATAAACTCAGAATAACACTTAGGCTATAGAAATTATGGAAAATTTTGGAAAAAGGGGGTGAAAAGGGGGGATAAAGTTTGTATGAAACAAAAATTTTAGATTGTTCTAGATTCATGAAACTCAGAGTAAGTAAATACTTATTATTAAAAATAAAGAAATACCTATTTCAGCATTTTTAAGAAAAAAACATCCACGGACGTAAAAAAGAGGGTTTTGTGTTTAAAATTAATTAACTTCATACACCTATAGAATAAAATTCATTGAAGTGGAAACCTTTAAAAGTTGCTGTAAATACTTCAAATCTAATACAGGTAAATGTAATTTCTCAATTTTCTTGAAATATCATTTTTTAAGTGAATACGCCCAAAATAGCGGAACTTAAGAAAATCGGCATTCCTCGGTATAAGTAGTTGGTAATACAGGGTGGAAACGGTAAACGGGGCAGTAAGGGGAGCTGCAGCTACACAAAAGTGGTCTTAGGTAACAATCCGTAATATTTTCACGAAATGTTTATCCCCATTCACAGATTTAATAAAAACATAAAGTACAGTTAGCAAGAAAATGGCCATTTTACTTAAAACAATTTTTTTGATGCCAATCGATCTTCTTTCCGACACTAATCAAGAAGTTCTTCCAAACTAACTCAGGTTAGAGTACTCAAAAAGTCAGAAATCGCAAAAAAAATACTTTCAGCGGGGCAGTGTAGGGGAAATAGTTAACCAGAAAATTGCTATTTTACACAAAACATTTTTTGATGCCAATCATTATTTTTTATTTTACATAAGACATAAAGCCGGAAAAGTTACAAATACATTACAAACGAGTACAAATCCTACTATCTACAAATAAAAAATGCTTTGTCCTGAAGGACTATCTGATGGATCAACGCACAGCCTAAACGGCAGATTGTAGAAACCTGAAACTTGGAGGGTGTATTTTCTGTATAACGTAGGCATACGATAAGAAAGAATTTTGAAATTATACCCCTAAGGGGGTGAAAAGGGGGGGGGGCAAAGATTGTATGGGAAAATGTGATTCCTTGGTCCAATCTACTTCAAACTTTGCAATCAACAATATTAACAGAATTGATGGACGCGTTTCATATTGCATTGAAATTCATCCCCTAACGGGGTTAAAAAGGGGAAGAAAGTTATTTTGGCGGTGATTTGTTTCGAATTTGATATCAATACTCCTTCGAGTTTTTTATATAAACTACAAGTTGTTTTGATACATGTTTCAAAACCCAATCCGATTTTATTTCAAAAAGGTTGAACTCACATAAAAATTTGGTGCAAAATTGCAAATACTCTTTAAAATTGGAATGTCTCGAAAGTCACCGTAAAATATTAATACCGCATTTGAAGGTTTCTAAGCTTTGAAGAGGTTGTGCACTTTAAGACACGGCGTCATAGCGTAAGGACGTAGAGTTTGAAATTTTAAATGGTAAGCAGTTGCAAGAGGTCCGCAATGGTTTACAGCAGCTATATCGTGTTGCGGCTCATTTAATGCACCTTGATGAGAACTGCAGACCTAGCTGGAGTATGACTGTCATCGAGTGTCTAAGTATGAAGATGTAAAGCTGTCAATAGAAGCCTTAAAAGCTGTTTTTGTTAACATGGTAATTTATTCTTATTCAAATAAATACGTTGTTAATCACAAGTATTTGATTTTGGATAAAATTGCCCTTGGGTACGTAAATTGACTTCAATGCATATCTTAGGAGATACACCGTTTTAAATAACTCCGCAGCAAAATAATGATCTTGTACCAGGCGCGCAATTTTCATTATGCGGAAGGATGTGTGTGATGTGCTCTTTGAAAATTGCATTATGGGTGCTTACGACCCATTTGCTGTAAGCCTCTCTTTCTCTTATGTGACGCAGACGAAGTTGCGCGGGTCAGCTAGTCTTCCTATAAAACTGAAAATCAAAAAGGTCAAGCGGCTGATTGTAGCGATCAAAGGGATGCAGTAATAGCGTCATCTTGCTTTCTGAAGACAAAAACTAGGTCCCTGATCAGAAGCTCAATCCGCAAAAAAATGCAGCCTGAAAAACCTTTTTCATTTCTGAAAACTTTCTGCTTCTATGTTTAATTATCTACGTCGCAACGGATACAAGAGAGATAAGTCGTAATACAAACGAATAGGGTTCTTGGTACGAGCTCAAAGCAGGAATCATCTCTTTGCCGTAAAGCGAAATTTCTATATCCTTACGTAACTTTATTAAATGATAACAGGAGATAACCGGCACCTCAGAATTAATTAATCCACTCAGAGATTGCATCTAAAAGCCCGCTGCCCCCGCGCACCCCCTCCACCCGGGGTCGATCCGTTTCCAGCCACTTAAACTTCACGCGGCGCGCTCCTAGCTTCCGTTTTAATTACAAAATTAATTCAAAATGTAATTAAAGTTAACAATAAGGCAGCAAACAATTGAAGTTATTTATGTTAGTTTATGCTTTATGGCGAGTACTGCTACGTTGGAAATGCGATTTACTCAAGAGCCCAGCTGACTATGCTGGCTGCTATTGTTATGTCTTTAGTGTTACATACAATATAACACAAGCCTTGCTCGACGATACGTGAAGTGGCTAATTCATTTTTCATCCCCCCATCTCGGAAAGAGTATTTTTGTTCTTCGATATCTGAGTGCAAAAGCCGTTTTTATCGTCTAGCTAGAGGATAATAGTAGTTTATGCAACTGTGCATAATGAAGGGCATTACAACACGAGTGTGGGTTTAAGAAACGAGCCGAAGGCAAGTTTCTTAATAGCATCACACGAGTGTTGTAATGCCTAATTATGTATAGTTGCATACACTACTTTATCTACCCAAATATCATAAGGGCTCTATGATGGGTTCAGGAACCATAGGGAAATGACCTGCATTGTTACTTGGCCCTTGATTTTTGTGCCAACAGGTTATTAAGTAGTTGCATTCGTCGCTGCATTTACGATATCTGGCGGAGTATTCATGTCAATTTCTGAGTCACTATCACTCATTTTCGACAGAAATAAAGAATGGGTTACTGGAAATAAAAAGCTAACGAACAAATGACAGCTCGAAATGGCGGCGTTTCGGATATCTGTCATTTTTTTTAAATCATAGGCAAACGAACAAAGTCACTATTCTTGTGTCACTCGAGATCGAAAATGTCGTGCGATTTATAATTAGAATCATACTGAATTGGGGTTTTTTTTTTAATTTTTTTTTTATCGATATCTGATTTAATGTAGGTGGTACTAGAATAGCACACTCACTTGAATTTGACACCTGTTCCAAATTTAAAACTCATAACGCAACTGTTTACAGTTGCGTTATGAGTTCATTACAGTACCGTTCATTTCTGCAGGTTGGTAATGCTGGTCATTGCCTATGGTTTTTGAACGCATTAGAGAGGGTTTATGATATTTGGGTAGATAAAGTGTATTTAGAACATCGTGTGCACTGTTGTGAATTCAAAACATAATTAAACCTACCTACCTCCATGGTGCCGAATTTATCATACATTTTGTTTTAATTTGCTTATAAAGGTGGACGCACACTTATCCGCACCGAAGGAATCGACCGCGCCGAATGCATCGAATTTTAGAATTACTTGTATCGCACACCTATCCGCGTCGAATCGTCCGAATCGAGCAGAACCCCAGAAATCGGAGACAAATTCGGATGACGTCATCAGATTCGGCGCGTCTGATGCGCGCGATTCGACCAGTGTTGCCAGATGGAATTTGAAGAAATCAGTTGAAAAATTGAAGTTTTAGCAGCAGATCCGAGAAAAAATCAGTACATTAAAAAAGTTATACCCGCATGAGGTAAAATGGACTTAAGCTTGAATTATAAGGGTGATATAATACGTTAGAACATATTCATACATACCTACTGTACTTACCTAACTTAGTCTGAGTCAATGCTTCTCTCTTATTTGCCATGGCTTAGTTTACTTTATTTTGGAATAATTACTTTTTCTATGCACATTTTTACAAATCAATCTCACATAATGTACCACCAAAACATAAAAATGATGTTACTATGGTTTTGTAAAATTATTTTGATTTATCAACTGTGTCCATGGAGTTTTTTTCTCGTTTTTCTCCATATCAATCTAAGCTATGGAATGGGCAACTAAAATACTTTCACAGTTTTAATGCCTAGTGACTGGGACTGTCAGTGATTGGTCGGCACTGCACACACTACGGATAAAAAATATCGCGAATTCACAAAACTTGTTGAATAAAAATGTCATGTTATTTATGCCTTTATGCCAGATGACACGATACGTCGACAATAACTACGTGATGCGGTCTGATTTGGAAAAAAGCAGGTAGATTTCTTAAATAATATCAATCAAGGCAGTAGATCAATAGATTATTTTTTAAATCAGATAGATTTATTGCTAAATCAGTAGATCTGGCATCACTGGATACGACCGATGCGGTCGCATTCTATCAGTTGCGCAACGTCAATCAAACTATTAGAGTTTGGCCAACGAAAGCTGTCCACGAATTTTTTTCAGAAGTTTTAGTAAGTATGACAATAATTTAAGACTGCCAAAATTGACACGTTTTGTAGTAGAGTCATCTTGATTTTGTGTTTACGTGTACATTTACATTGGTGTTGTTTAAAATAATGCCAAAAACAATCAGAAGTTCGACGAGAAAGTTTCTATTTACTATAATTGACAAATAAAGAAAAAGTGATTTGAATCAGAATGAGTGTGAAATGTACAATGTACACAATGCTTACTACTTATTTTGCCTTATATTGCCTAAACTGCCCTACTAAGTACAAAAGCGGTATCTAAAAAAAATCGTAAAGTTGATTTTTATGCCATCGGATTTTATTTTAGATACCGCTTTTGCGCTTAGTTGGGCAGTAAAGTACTGAACCGATTGACATGATTTGCGTAGGAAATCGTTTTAAGCCAAGTCCAGCATTTTAACACTAATTTATACGTTATATCTCAATAAATAAAAAATCGTCATTTCGAGTTACGTAAGTATATGACACAAAAACTTTAATCTACGTTTTTCCTTCTTAAAGGACTTTAATACAATCTTGTTGGTTTTATGGTAACTTGGCATCATCTGAGATTATAATTATAAAAAATCAGTTAATTACATATCTAAGATAATATCACAAGTTTTGAAAATACTAATTCAACTGATCGACTCACGTTATACTCTATGTACCCTGGTGTAGAGACAGGGTCTTGTCGCAGACAATAATACACGCGAAAATTACAACTCATAAAACGTATTTTTATATTAGTAAAAATACTTCCTGAGTTTTAAATAGTATCAACACCGTTTAAGCAGTGTCCCGCCTTTTTTCTTGGACAGCTTTCGTTGGCCAAACTCTACTTCTTCACTGTGATTCCAATCTTTCGGCGCGGTCGATTCTTTCGGCGCGTTCGGCGCGTTCGGCTCGGATATGTGTGCGAGGCCTCCTTGACTTCGATTCGTTTGGCGCGTTCGGCGCGGATAGGTGTGCGTCCACCTTAACTCAGACTCGGAACCTTCTTGGTGTACCTACTTTTTTTAATTTGTTTTGCGCGTGCCATTTTCTTTTCTCGTCATATTGTTAAAACCTTAGGTTAATAACAAGGAACTTGGAAACAAGTGGAAAACCTAAAATGACCCCTCATTATCTAGCCACGAGGAAGTTTATTTGACGCCAACAGATTTAACTGAATTAATGCGCTATTTTTTTGCGTTTATTCATTTCCTCCCTGAGGTGGGATGAAAAGTTACGCGTTGCACTCGAGTGGAAAGATTTTTCACCTCGTGCTCTTTTGATTCCCTCGCTAACGCTCAAGATACTAAGTTTTGAATAACTCGCTGCGCTCGTGACTCAATTTCAGAATCTTTCGCTTGCTCGGTCATCAAAATTGAGCAAGCGGTTGAAAAGCAACTTTGCACTCATGTATACCAAATAACTATTATACAACCTTATTTTTTGTTTATACTAAACCCGAAAAGGGGTCATTGTACTCATCATTTTGAACAACTTTTTCTATGGGACGAACCCTGAAATCGCGAAAAAAAAATCAGCTGTTCCCTACATTTTGACGAGTTATGCGAACATAAATGTAGGGAACAGCTGATTTTTTTTTCGCGATTTCAGGGTTCGTCCCATAGAAAAAGTTGTTCAAAATGATGAGTACAATGACCCCTTTTCGGGTTTAGTATAAACAAAAAATAACCCTGTATACGTACCTACTAATTACGTACGTATATGACTATGTAACACAAAACGGTCGTAAGTTTTTTTATCAAGTAGGCCTCCATAACATTTACCGAAACAGTCTTTTTCAGGATCATAAGTTCTTAAAAACACGCATTATGGTGATTTTAAGATTGCATAAGACCCATGTAACGTGTGATCAAGTTAAACCTTTATTTTCAGTAAAGTATTAGGAGATGAGCCGCATCGAGGACTGATCCATTCGACGTCGCTATACAGGCAATAAAGCTCTGTTGAAAAGCACTTAACAGGATTGATTCAGACCATTTACCATTCTATAAACAAACACAACCTTTCCATTATGGTAAATTATAAAACCTTTTAGCAAATCGAAATCGAAGAAAAAGGAGCGGTCTGCTTTGACGCTATTGGATATTATTATTTAAATAGGTTTGGTATCTAGCGCTGAATTCATTTAGGTACCTACCTTTGAAATTACTGGGCACTTTGTTACTAACTGGATATAATTGATTGAGAATCTACTTAATATCTTGTTTGAATAGCGAAACGATATACAAGAGTATATTCTTTCATTTATTCTATCTGCAAAACTTGCATAAATAATCAAGCCTGTAGCAAACCAGACCGATACGACTCGACCAATAAGAGCATCCCGCGGTCGCGTGCCGCTCCGATATACGGAATGATTCTATCTCTTTCCCGCGTGGCTGTAGTAAGCGTGTTACCGATGCGCGCGGGGTCGCCAGCACGGCTGTGACAGCTTTAGTTCCCAAGGGTCCGTTTTGGCGCTGGCGTAGCATCGCCGGCGCAATGCCGCCATCTTGGTTTTGTTATATCAGTGTCTGTCAAGCACATAACATTATATACCTTAAATGTCATAATCAAATGACACTTGAGTATATAATGCGCTCATTGTGAAAAATCTTCAGAGAATTCTTGCCTCTGAGTGTATTTTCCTTAAATTTCCTCGTATTTTACTGAGTTGAGATACACAATTTCCTCTGTAGTTTGAGACAATACTGATTGTGCATGATATATGTGGGATTATTCGTCATGGGAATCCTAAAGTGCTGTGTAGGTGGTTGCAATGCAACAGTGAGTTTTCCCAAGAACAATGAACTTAGAAATCTGTGGATGCCTTCCTAGTGCAAACAAATTCCCTCCTCATTGGAAACGTGTCTATGAAAAACAGAAGAAGTTGCATAATTCGTTCCGCTTAGTGTAGCTGGTAAGTTTTGTTAAACTTCTTAGGTTATGTAAAAGTCGTTTTGTCTTAAGTACTCAGATCAAATAAAAAGAGGACTATTTTTTTATTACTTGATTTGAGATGTTATAAGTTTTTTTATTAAAACTTCAATGAACTAGAAACCAACAGAACGTAAAGAACATATAGCGGACATATACAAAAAACATATACAGAATGTGCCTATAGGGAAAAGATAAAATCAACTTCGAAGTACTAAAAATTACTGTATTAACTGTATCAAATATGTTTCCAGGGTGGAATGTAATACTTGAACATAATTATTTCAAGGAACAAGATGAGGAGGATGTACATGCACTACAACTGGTGTGTATGGTTATCTAAATATAGTCTCATTTATCAGTATTATTTTACTCTAAGTATGAGTACAACTCACCAACCCGTCTTGAGCAAGCATGGTAATCAATGCTCGTGCCTTCTTTGCCCGGCAGTGGGTCAGTTATAGGCTGGTTTTATTAAAATGAGTACTACTTATACGTATTACAGCAATATTTCTCAATTTTTCAGGGTGGTTGGTTGGTTGGTACAGTTGATAATAATTACTCCAGCAGCAAGATGACACTGTCATAACATCATCAGTTTTTATTGGAACGGCAGGTATAGAATATGTACATTAATGACGTAAAAAAAAGGTCCATCAGCATGACGCACAACAAACAATTTAAAGTGATGACATGACCAAAGTTATGGGCACTAAGGAGCCCTCACACTGCTAAGAATATTTTCTGAGGGTGCCACAGTGGAGGGAATTTCTTATTTCCTATATTGGATTAAAATTAAAACATTAGAAGATATTATGTATGTACGTATATCTATACCTGCCGTTCCAATCAAAACTGATGATGTTATGACACTGTCATCTTGCTGCTCGGAGTAATTATGATCAACAGTACCAACCAACCAACCACCCTGAAAAATTGAGAAATATTGCTGTAATACATATAAGCTGTACTCATTTTAATAAAACCAGCCTCAACAGAGAAGGCACGAGCATTGATTACCATGCTTGCTCAAGACGGGTTGGTGAGTTGTACTCATACTTATAGTAAAATAATACTGATAAATGGGACTATATTTAGATAACCATACACACCAGTTGTAGTACATGTACATCCTCCTCATCTTGTTCCTTGAAATAATTATGTTTAAGTATTACATCCCACCCTGGAAACATATTTGATACAGTTAATACAGTAATTTTTAGTATTTCGATGTTGATTTTATCTTTTCCCAATAGGCACATTCTGTATTTGTTTTTTTTTATATGTCCGCTATATGTTCTTTACGTTCTGTTGGTTTCTAGTTCATTGAAGTTTTAATCAAAAAAGCTTATAACATCTCAAATCAAGTAATCAAAAAATAGTCCTCTTTTTACTTGATCTGAGTGCTTATGACAAAACGACTTGTACATAACCAGTTAAACAAAAAAAACAAAACTTAAGAAGTTTAACAAAACTCACCAGCTACACTAAGCGGAACGCCTTACGCAACTTCTTCTGTTTTTCATAGACACGTTTCCTGAGTCCAATGAGGAGGAAATTTGTTGGCACTAGGAAGGCATCCACAGATTTCTAAGTTCATTGTTCTTGGGAAAACTCACTGTTGCATTGCAACCACCTACACAGCACTTTCGTATTCCTATGACGAATAATAACACACCCACACATAACATGCACAATCAGTATTGTCTCAAACTACAGAGGAAATTGTGTATCTCAACTCAGTAACATACGAGGAAAATTAAGGAAAATACACTCAAAGGCAAGAATTCTCTGAAGATTTTTGACAATGAGCGCATTATATACTCAAGTGTCATTTGATTATGACACTTGAGTATATAATATTATGTGCTTGACAGACACTGACATAACAAAACCAAGATGGCAGCATGGCGCCGGCGATGCTACGCCAGCGCCAAAACGGACCCTTTGGAACTAAAGCTGTCACAGCCGTGATCACTATCTTTGCATAACATAAAAGATGGCTTATATAAAATATGTGTTTACGGTGCAATATAAAAATCCAATATTATCTTCTATTAATTTATTACTGTAAAATATGCACTTTTAACAACACTAGTTGACTCACCAACGCGCCACCGCACCGGCCGACAGTCTGACAATGACAACGACTGACCGCGCCACCACTCGGACCGGTACTTATAACCGAGCGACGTGCGCGCCTGAAGCAACGTCTACTGTGATATCTACATACACTACAAATACCACATATAAAACAATCACCGTGTTTACTTCAAATTCCCGGACCATCCTACATGGTAGCAGTCCGTGGTACATGAAATTGTTTGTCCACTGTTTGTACGCTTCGATTTTTTAACTACGCAACGGATTCTAAAGCAGTTGTACTTCTCAACAATAGATAGACTGATTCAAGAGAAAGGTTTGTATCTACTTTGCACCCGTGCGAAGCCGGTCGCGTCTCTAGTTGTACCTAAATACCTAAATCGAGAAACGCTTCCGCAAGGAATCTACGGCTGAGTTAGCAGCAGCTTTCAATATTAGCATCAATACCATATTGGTCAATTTGGCAAGGTAAAAAAGCTTATTAAATGGGTGCCACACGAACTGGATGATGGCAAACGCAAATAACGCATGTCTGGCGTTGCCCGTTCCGAACGGATTTAAATCTGCACTCTCGCTTCTTTTTGACAATCGTAAAGCTCTCATCATATTATTTAGATTCCGGTTCAGTACTTAGACAATGCTGAAATGAAGCCTCAAACGCAAAATTTACGCAGCATTACTGCGGATGGATCCTATAAAGAACTGGACCCAGAGATGGAGAAGCTCGCAAATTTCCGGCCAGCTTTAACTAAACTACAGAAGTGTCGATTAGCTAATGCTTTCCGGAAATTGAGCATAGTCGTGCAGGTGAAGACCTGCACGACTATGCTCAATCTCACACTGCACAACAGATGGTGTCCAAGCCGCAAGAGATTGGGTTGGAACATCTGTGCCATCCATATGCATCAGACCTTACGCCGACATGTTGAGAGTTTGGTCAATTGACAGAATCCAACCTCGACCTTATTCTACTTCACACTTTTTTTTTGTTATAAATACTTCATGTGACAGCATCAAAGTGAAATGGAATGGCGAAAAGAAAATGTGCTCCGAATTGCAAATCTTGTTTGTTTAAAAGTGCGAGAGTTTGGTTTCACAAGTAGTGTCAAAATATTCAAAAGCACTTGAATAAAAGAAAGATTTGTCAACTTTGGACTGAGTTTATTTGCAACAACAAACCCAAACCCACTCAAATTAACATCAGGTTATGGGTCCAGGGCAGCTGTGAAAGGGTTTCGTTGGAAGCAAGGCCAGGAAAGTGACGGTGAAGTCGAGAAAGCAGTCCAAAACATCAGAACCGGCAAGGCAAGGAAGTCATCGCACAACAAGTCAACGTTGAAAAACGTACACGCAAGTCGCTTTAAGTCAGAAAATCGCCACGAAAGATTGTAAATTCATTTTGTTTATTTAAAAAAATGTCAGAAGTCAGTCAAAGCAAGGATACTGTAAGATCTCAGTTGGAGATGTTAAGTGAAGATAGTCAGGGAAAAGTCAATTTCATTTCATGGCGATTTAAACTAAATCTAGCACTTAAGAATAAAGAACTGTATGATATTGTGTCAGGCACGAAAGTCAAACCAGCATGTGATAAGTCAGAAGCAACCGTTTCAGCTTGGATCAAGAAAGATGTTGAAGCTCAAACGTTGATAGGTTTAAATGTAAACAGTAAGATAGCTAACAAAATTGCAAATTGTAAAACTGCCAAAGACATGATGGACAAATTAGTTAGTTTATATGGCACAAAGACTGATGTAACTTTAGAAACGTCCCGAATCAAATTCTTTACCTTTGAGTATGATGAAAGCAAGTCAGCAATAGAGAATTGTATGGAGATTATGGATTTGGCTGAAGAAGTGTCAACTGAAGAAGATCCTATGAGAGAAAGTTGAGTCATGACAAGGATCTTGAGTGTCTTACCAGCAAAATTGGCGCATTTCAGAATAGCATGGAACAACGTGACGGGACCTACAAAGAACTTAGATACTCTCATTGAACGTCTGAGACTTGAGGACGAGCAACTTAAGGAACCAACGACAAACGCAGAGGGTATTTTTTTTTATTTATTTTATTTGTTAGGGACAAAAAACAGTTACATGCCAAGCTTAACTAGAGATTCTTAAATTAGTACAAAACTTAGAAATACATTTATACACAATCTATACCATATTTATATTATTATACATGTAACCCACAACATTGTCCACGAATTCACAAAAAAATAAAAGTTAAAAGAAAACAGACAAAATAGTGTGCATCGTAAAAACCTAATACGAAAAAGGAAAAATAAAAATAAAAACGTATTAATTCAGTAACTCGATTGCTCTCGCCTTGAAACGATCTTTGGAAAGAGTAAATATGTCAAGCTCCATGAAGTGAGTGTTGTACGCATCAACAAGGCGACGAAGAGGCACGCGCTCCCCAGCGTTAGTCCTACAAGAGCTCGTGTGAAATAGTCGAGGCACACGAACCCCACGAAGCATGACAGATCTAGGTACTATGTAATGTAGACTATTTGTTAAAGGAATGCAGTCGAATCTGTTATTGCATATACCATGCAGCATCATTACACCCAGAAGAAATCGTCTAGACTGCAAACTAAGAACATTGTAACGTTTCAGCAATTGTTTATAAGAGACTTTAGGACGATTACATTTATAATTCATAGAACGGAAATATTTTTTCTGCACAATTTCCAGCCTATCTTTGTACTTATCATATAGAGGATCCCAAATTTGGACGGCGTATTCCAATTGCGACCGAATCAGGGTTTTATATAATATTAAGAATGTAGAGGGTCGCACAAAGCTACTTGAAAATCTCATGACCAGTACATCTGAAAGGCTTTTTTCACTATATTGTCAATATGAGTATCAAAATGCAGACAAGCGTCAAGCGTAACACCCAAGTCTCGGACAGACTGAACTTCATTAAGACTTGTACTGTTTATTGTGTAACTAAATTTAATTTGATTTTTATTTTTAGTAAATGAAATTGTGCAACATTTAGGAAGGCTTAGAAAGAGTTTATTTTTGAGGCAGTATTCATAAAATCCATCAAGGTCCTGTTGTAAATATTGACAGTCGCGAATATTCTTACAGGTGGTATAAATTTTCATATCGTCTGCATACATCAAAAATTTTGAGTTGATAAAACAATGTTTAATATCATTAATAAACAATATGAATAGGAAAGGACCCAATACTGATCCCTGTGGAACCCCGGATTTAACAACTATAGAGTCAGATTCATGCCCATTAATGACGATCTTCTGAGTTCTATTGAAAACATATGAAGCAAACCATCTGAGAAAATTGCCGCGTATACCATTAAATGCAATTTTTTCCATGAGCAGGCTGTGATCCACCTTGTCAAAGGCCTTCTGAAAATCCGTGTAAACAGCGTCAACCTGTACCCGGCGGTCCATATTTTCAAAAAGATAGTTCACAAAGGTCATGAGGTTAGTGGTGGTAGAGCGACCTTTGACAAAACCATGTTGTTCGGGAATGATAAGATGACGGATATGAGGATATAAGGCACTGTGCACAAGTCGTTCAAAAACCTTTGACAAAGTGGATAGAATGGAAATGGGCCGATAATTCTCCACATTATTTTTATCGCCGCTCTTGTACACAGGGGTGATAGAGGCTCGTTTCCAGGGTAGTACCAACAACGCTCTCATGGCAAGACGTGAGAAACAAGGACAGTCGTCAAGCAAGCAGGACAAGTCACAGTTCGCATGTTACAAATGTGGAAAGAAAGGTCACGTGATCAAGGAGTGCAGAGGAAAGGCATGTCAGAAATACATCGAGTATTGCAAGAAGAAATACTCGTGCAACAATTGTAAGCAGAAAGGACACTTTGCAAATGACTGTCCATCCCGAGAAGAAGGAAATAAGCCAGAAAATGGAAAACCACCCAAGAGGGCTTTTTTGACCACAGCACTCTCGACAGTGGACAATGACATCTCGCAGGACAGGGCAACTTCATGGTATCAAGACTGTGGAGCCGGAGGGATATATTGAAAAGGAAAGGGATCAAGTATGTTGATGACTGGAATACTTATGTGTGCACAGGGTGCTCATATGGCAAGCAACATCGATCCGCACATCCGAACAATCCCAAGATAGCCCAGCAGCTATTAGATCTTTTGCATGTCGACACCGGCGAGATGAACATCCCATCTCTAGGAGGATCAAAGTATTGGCTCATGCTGAAGGACGATTTCAAGGCACTGAATTTGAGACATCGGCAACAGAGGGCACACCTGAGAAGCAGGAAGAAAGCAGCAGCGAGTCAGACGAAGAAGAGGACAACTGGACGACTGGAGAAAGTGCTGAAGAGGCAAGTGACAACGAAAGTGGGACACAACCGCCAGAAGAAGAGCCAGGAAGGAGAATTTTGCGAGATCGTAGAACTTTGCAACCACCACCGAGACTGAGAGATTGCGTACTTGACACCAGACGTGGAGGAAAGAGCGCAAAAGTAGCCATGATTGGTGAAACTGAAGACATCTCGGTGAGTGAGGCACTCAAGGATGAGAAGTGGAGACAGGCAATGCAGGAGGAGTACGACTCGCTAAATGAAAACTTGGGAACTGGTGGACTGTCCTGAAGGAGTGAAACCTATCACATGTCGGTGGGTACTTCGACAGAAGGTAGACGGAAGATACAAGGCCAGACTCGTTGTAAGAGGATTTGAACAGAAGGAAGGAGTGGACTACGCGGAAACATTCAGCCCAGTAGCCCGCCATGCATCGATTCGACTACTACTAAGACATGCAGCGTCAAAGAAAATGAAGCTGATATCGTTCGATGTGAAAACGGCATTCCAGTGATCACTAAGTGTACTCGTCAAGTGAAATCGCCTCAATATACGGACACGGTTAGTGTAGTGTGCTGTCCTAGTGTGAACCAGCCCTAATTAACATTTATGAAGATCAAGTGAGGGTAGTTGAATAAACGCCTTCACTTTGCTGTCGCTGTACCTCCAACACTTCAGTCGGGAGACTGAAGTGTTGGAGGTACAGCGACCACGGCTGATGCAATCCGGTCGAAACGTTGGGCTTACGTTTTGGATATTATTGTTTTTTTGTCTAATATGGATCAATAACCTGAATTAAATGGATTTTATTTTATTTATTTATAGTTTGCGACAAAGCTCCACACCCTGCTATTTAATCAATGTAGCTCTCTTTTAGAAGGTTAGAGTTACATTTTTCCAGTTGGGTCCGGAGACTTCAAGTAGGTACCTATTCCGATATAAACTATGGAAAGATCCTCATTCACATTGACCTAATGAGATAAACATGAAATACCCCACAATTCACTTACACTCAATTTGTACTGGCCGGTGCATAATTGCTGGGCACTGTCGTGGCAGGTACTTTATTTGGTTTTCAGTGTCGACATCTACAATATTTTCATGAACTAAAAAAAAATCTCGAAAACTACAAAACAAGATTATTGTAGTATAGCCACACCAAACGCAATGTCATTTAATCAAGTCCGTCGTTGTTCTTGTCAGTTGTCAGTGTCACCAAGTGTCACTGTCAAACAGGCGTGACCGTGATAGTTGTGTATTTTTTATCTTACTACGAAACTACAAATTGCGATAAATACTACGGCTATGAAGTAACGCCGTTATTTAAAAAATAGCCTTTGTGAGACACCGTCAAATTGTTCAAGGTTAATTTGTTTAGAAGACCATGCCTACTACTAGAAAGAAAGTGATCAAGACCGTTTACAAAGATGAGGAGAGTGAAGCGGAAGACGGAGATTTTAGCGATTCCGGTTCAGACGCAAAATTTTCTGCTGAGGGTGAATCTAGCTCTGAAGGAGAAGCTGACTGCGTACCTTCATCTGGAGACGAGTTTGACCAGAAAAGCAATGTCAAAACCAGCGTTAAACGCACAACAAAAGTTAAGACGACCGGCAGAAAGCCGAAATTTACCCAAACATTACTAAAAAAAATAAACAAACAATCGTCGGCCGGTGATGAAAATGATGATGAAATTCCCACCTCACAATTCTCTGTCAAAGACCTCACTGAGGCAGATAAGTTACTGCCTTCTTTTCTTAATCTATCAGAAAGTGGTAAGTTTTGGTGGTAATGACAATTTACATACAAGCATGCTTGTAAACAGGTTTCGACAAGTTCGGACTTGCCTGTACGAAATTAATTTGTATTTTGGTTATTCTTTCTGTTATTTTCCTGTCATGTTTCAGACAGTAGTGATGATGAATCTCCAAATGTTTCGAAAAAAGCCACTATTACCACAGCCCTACCTTCAGAACCAGACAAAGATTCTGGCAGTGATGATGATGTCAACATGGATTATAAAGATGTAAGTATCTCCTCCTGAAGACCTTAAAATGACCTGGCAACCAATGATATTCCTAAAATTTGATTGTACTTTTATATTTATATTTTAATTAAATGTTAAAATAAAACCAGCATCTTTCTTATAAGAAAATTCACTAATATGTTTTAATTTCTTTTTGGTTCAGATTTAGGCTGATTTTGATTTTAAAAACTAACCAAAACAACAGGGCCAGAAATATAAGAATTAAATCAATGTCAATCTAACTGTCTTCAAATAGTGAATAACAGTTTCATAAAGACACAATAACTGTGGCACATTTGATTAGTCCGACTATTTCCAAACCTTGTTCATGCCATGGCATGAATGTATAAATGAGCATACCTAATATCTTTGTTAAATTTTGAATGATTTTAAATACAAAATTTTCAGTGCCAAACTCCCACTTGTCCCAGTAGCATATTATAGGATGATATTGGTTATACTCTGCAATGTGTTACAAATCTTGCATAGACAGTGATAAATGATTTTTAATGGGCAGGTTTGGTCAAGCAATATCCCAGACAACAGTGAAGAAATTGCCAAAAAGACATTCATGGAGCTTGAAGAACATAAGTCCAAAGTTGAAGAAGCGAAAGCTTCTCTTCAAAACTACACATTGAAAGTTAATTCAGAAAAAGAATCTGATGTTAAAGATCTGTTGGCAATGGGAGAAGAAGCAATACCTGAAGTACCTGAACCACTTAAAGTTAAGAAGAAAACTAAGTTCAGAAGAAAGAAAGATGACAGTGATTCAGAGGAAATGGAAGACTGGGAGGAAGTTAATGGTTTGTACCAATGTTCAACAATAATCTGTCCCTTGGTGTTTTTTGCTCTCAAATTATTAATACTTCCAAAAACAAAAGAATTGTTTACATAGTCTCAAAATTTGCTAATCCAAATTACTTAGCGGAAGATTCCGGTTAAGGTGAAAGTGTCAGGGTAGCCCGTGCAATTCAAATTTTCTTACTTTTTTTTTGTAATTTGCAAGCCAGTACTAGGTTGTATGTTGATGAAAATATAGTTCGCAACTGTAGAATGTATGTAGTTATAAAATTTTAATCATAAAAATCATCAATACAACTCTCCAAGTTCACAAAGGTCGAGGAACGAATTTTTCACGATTAAAGTCATTGTGTGTATGTCACACATTGTGGAATGGTACAATATCTTTTCATGAGAGTTGTACCACTGGGCAAGAGAGACGCCTCCTTCCCTCCACACCGTGTCAGTTGACTACCATCGCATGCATATCACGAAAAATAATGCATTTCGTTGTAATCAGTATGTTCATTTGACAATATTTCGAGATTTTACAATATCGCTAGAGATATTACAATATAACGTATTTGACAATTTTACGGTGACATGTAGATCAAATTGACGTAAGAAAATTTGAATTTCGCGGGCTACCCTGGTGCATCAGCCTTAAAGTGCTTTGGTCAAATTTTAATTAATAAAATTTTCATTTTTGCATCATTTCAGAAACAAAAGCTGAATCAACTCAACAAGGTATACAACTTTTTGTTAAATTCCCTGAGGCAGCATGCAGGAAAAGTAAAAAAGTTGATGTTGAAATGATGATGAAAAGAAAAATGAATAGAGTAAAAAAGGAGTATCAAGTTTACATGCATAAAGTACATGTTCTATGTTGGTTGGGTCATGGAAATTTTGTCAGTGGAGTTTTGAATGATCAGGAGCTAATGGCAGCTGTATTATCTTTGGTACCATCCAAAGAATGCTATCCTGGAGAGAGAGTAGACATGAAATATGTTGAACAAATAACAACTTGGTACAAAGATAAACTAACACTAAAACAAGAGAAAAATGAAGATAAGTTCAAACCAAAAGCCCCTCCTCTTAAATTGATACTGCTGGAACAAATTAAAAAACGAGTTGTTACTACAAAAAAATATTTGGTTTTTATATTTGTTACCATGTTAAGAGCATTGGGACTTCAATGTCGTGTTATGTTTAATTTTGTAACATTGCCTATAAAACCACCAAGTTCCGAACTATGTTCCTTATCAACAAAGCCAAAACAAGAAAAGGCAGTCTCTGCTGATAAGAATAAGTCACCAACTGTTAACAAAGAAGATAAAACAGATGAAAAAATTAAGCAAAAAGCTGGTCCTACCAAAGCTAAAAAGCAAAAAATTGCGCAAGTAGATGGAAATGATGACAGTATTTCTGACAGTGATGATGATGAAAATATCATGCAAGTTGATGGAAATGATGATACTAGTCCCAGAAAAACAAGATCTGTAAAACGAGCAAAAGCAAATGAAAACAATACAGTAAAATCTGAAAACGAAGATGTTTCACCACCAAAAATAGCCAAAAAACGAACTGGTCGGGCATCTCCTAAGCCAGCTCCAAAAAAAGAAGAAAACAGAGAAGAAAACAAACCATCACAGAAAGTAAACAACACAAAAGAAACTAAAATTGATACAAATATTAAGGAACCAACTAAAAGCTTCACTCGTGGACAAAAGTTGAAAGCTGGAAATAGTTTAAACAATTTATCAGAAACTAAAGAAAAACCTACTAAGTCCTTAACTCGAGGACAAAAATCTAAACCACAAATTAACAATTTATCAGAAGAAAAGGCAACAACACCAACTAAAAGTTTAACTCGTGGACAAAAATCAAAATCAGAAACTACTAATACTTTACCACAAACAAATGAAACAAATCCAGATAATATGCAAAGGAGTAATAAACGTTTATTGAACTCAAATACTGAAAAGAAAAAACATGTTCCAAAAATATCAGTTACAAATGAGAATGCAGAGGATGTTGCAAGCAAATATTTTGAGGAGATAAAACCATCTACTAAAACCAGCAGACTTTCAAGAAAACGTTCACAAACTGCTAATCCTATTAGCTCACAGATGCACAAGGAAGAAGATGAGAGTAAAGTGGTTAAAGCAAATACCAGAACAAAGAGTGCTGGAAGTGCTGTGGAAAAGAGTAAATATTTTGAAAGTCAGCTTAAAGAAAACACATCTAAAAGATCTGTTAGACAAACAAAAAAAGAAATCAAAGCCGAGGACACTCAGAGAGTGAACCATAGAGATCTTGTTAAAGCTAAGAAAGGGAAAGGTGATGTTACTGAGGATCTTGTCAATATTATCAAGGGTAGAGTAAAAGATGCTAAATTGGAATCAAAGAAAGGAATAGTGAAAGGTAAGTTGTATAAGCAATAAACTAAAATACTTGTAAGTTAGTACTAAATAGAATTGTGTTATCATATTTTAAGATAACACACACAAAGATCATGATTGCTATAAGGCTAGATAGATAATAGATTAAGGTTTCTGCCTTTCATTTAAGCCTGATAACTGATTAACAAAATTATGTTTTTTAGGAAAAACAAAGAAAGAATCGGATGAGGATAGTGATTACTTGCCAGTAGAAGATCCTAAAAAACTCTCTGAGAGTGAAGACGAGTTCAGAACGAAGATTAGTCCTAAGCCTAGAACGAAAATTAGTCCTAAGCCTAGTACCAGCCGCCGCATAGACCGCCGAGTTCTGTCGTCTGTCTCCAGTGATGAACCCAAGAAGAACAGGATCGATGTGTGGTGTGAAATATTTGTTGAAGAGCTGGAACAGTGGATTTCCGTAGATGTTATCAAAGGAAAAGTTCACTCTTCTGGTGATCTTTATGTAAGTGTATAAAATATAACATGGTCGAAACTTATCCAGGGTATACACAGTTTTTGCTGTTTATCTGTCACACTGCAGGACAGAGGTGGACGCTATTTGAAGTCAATCTTTAAGAAAAAAATCAAGTCTGTTGCGTGATCTAAACCTGGGCCTGCTTTGTAGTTTGTTGATTTTGGGACTTGTCTTGCTATTTTAATCGTGACAGATATTGCCTGCTCAGGAGTGCGCACATTACCAAAGTAATCTGTTCCACAGAACAGTGCCACTCACCCTGTATGCTACGTCGTCGGCTGGGATAACAACAACTACTTAAAGGATTTGACACGTAAATATGTACCGCACTGGAACACGGTGACTCGTAAACAGCGCGCCGAAGCACCGTGGTGGGACCAAGCAGTACGACCCTGGCTAGGACCAAGGAATGCTCGAGATAGAGAAGAAGATGAATACTTGGATAGAATGCAGCTAGAAGCGCCACTACCCAAGAGTATTGCTGAGTAAGTCAAATTCAGATTTTTTTATCTCCAAACATAGATGCATCTTCACTCTCTGTAGAAATTCAGTGTTCTTTAATTTTGCAACCTTTATCATTCAACTACTATGCCTGTATCCTATAGCCTATTTTCACTTATGCTAAGCATCACCCAAGTATTATTGCTTCAATTCTAAATTGAAAATTGACCCTTGTTGAAAACCGATCAGAGGGCTTTTGGCTAGTGTTGTAAAAACGATTATAAGCTCTCTTTCACATTCAACAAACGTAATTAAATTCAGAACAGTTTTAAACGAATGGTTAATAACTGCTGAGATTAAACCCCCGCTACATTCAAAAGCCAATGTCTTCACCTGTGAAAAAGAACTACTAATGAACTTTAAAATTACAGATACAAGAACCATCCACTATACGCTTTGAAGAGACATATGCTGAAGTACGAAGCCCTGTACCCGCCCGATGCGGCCGTGCTTGGGTTCGTTCGCAACGAACCGGTGTATGCGCGGGAGTGCATATACATCTGCCGGTCTAGAGATATATGGCTCAAAGAAGCGAAGGTCGTGAAACTGGGAGAGCAGCCATACAAGATCGTTAAGGCACGCCCTAAGTGGGACAGGGTAAGTTATCATCAAATTGTGTTAGTCTTCAGACAACTATGGTGTGTCCTTGAACCTTTAACTTATTGTGGTCTCGGCGATTTTGTCGAATTATTATGTTGTGAATTCAATCAGACAGTTTGACGAAGACAATTTAAGTACTACTTCTTTTATTATGTTTCCAGCTCTCAAATAAATGTATAACTGATAAACCTTTGGAAATATTTGGACCATGGCAAGTGCAGGACTACGAACCACCAACGGCAGAGAACGGCGTTGTGCCTCGCAATGCATACGGCAATGTTGAACTCTTCAAAGACTGTATGCTGCCTAAAAAAACTGTACTTATCAAATGTAAGTTTTTTATCTGTGTCTTTGATTTTTCTAATAGCCTTTCGTTTATAAAAAAAAAAAACCGTATAATATACATGTCACCGTATAATTGTAAAACCTGTTAGATTGCAATCTATCTAGCGAGATTGTAAACTCTCGAAAGATTGTCAAACGAACATACTGCTTACGATTTAACGCATTATTTTTCGGTAGATTATAATCTATCGAAGTGAAACCGTAACATTGTGAAATGCATGCGACGGAAGTGTTTCTGCCTCCATAATCGGGACTTGGGGCACCCCGACGTTAGGTTAGTTTCTTTAAACCCTGCAGACAGAAATAGGAGCCCCGCAAGCAGCGGGGCTCCGCCGACTACGCTTTTTAAGGGAATATGAAGTGGTTTGAGATTAGGTTACATTAATCGATTTTTCTCAGGAATGGTGCATGGGAGTGGTACCATGGGGTAAGAGGGACCCCCTTCCCTCCCCCTCCAAACCGCGCGAGTTGAGTTCCGTTGCATTCATTTCACAGTAATACGGTTTCATTTCGACAGATTATAATCTACCGAAAAAATGCGTTATGTTGTAAGCAGTATGTTCAGATGGCAATATTTCGACAGTTTACAATCTCGCTAGTTTTATTACAATCTAACGGGTTTTACAATGTGACGCTGACACACATACATAAACTCACAACTTATCCCCGTGAGGGTTGACAGAAACTACAGGAGGAGAACTGCTACAAGCCTTACCATACTCGTTTTGTTCATTCACGCCCGTTGCAAGTATGTACTATGTACCCGACCTTTCTGAATGGCATCACCAACTATACTTCAACAATATTTATTTGTGATTTTACAGTACCCAACCTGAACAGAGTGGCCAAGAAACTGAATATAGATTGTGCGCCTGCGATGACTGGCTTCGATTACAACGGTGGCTACTGCCACCCCGTGTACGACGGGTTCGTAGTTTGTGAGGAGTTTGAAGAGATCATCACTGAGGCATGGGTCAAGGTAAGATAACATTTTTTAATTTTCCGTATATGTGCCTACCTCGTTAGTCCAGTGGACGCAAGTGCGACTGCTTAGCATCCTTCTAACGTACAGGATTCGATTCCAAGGTAGTGGATTTTTCCGTCAGGAATTTCTCAGTAGCAGTCACGGAGTCTGGATTTGTGCCCGGCTGATGGCAATAGGTTCGTTTCCTATTACATAGTACTTAGTTTAGTTCATAGTTTATAAGTTCGATTTTGTATTTGTTAGTATATTTTATATGTTGTTATGTTATTTTGTGTAGGTACTGGTATTTTATCTATGGGCCTTAAGGCGACTAAATGAGCGAAATTAGCAACTCTATTTGTGGTGGTTCAAACTTCGTTTGAAATGCTTTTGCAATTAAGTTCAAATCAGCTTGCACTACAAAGTGGTTGTTATGTCAGTCACTGCAGGCCAAATAGTGCGAAATGAGTGGTGTCGATCGATTTCCAAAAAATCAATTGATTGGACTAAAAAACTAAAACACTTTAATGCTAATATATTGTTTGTAGAATTATTTGCCAAAAAAATCAGAATGATCGCATGTATTGTAGTACTTATGTTTTTTTTTTTATTGAAAGAAATTAGAGATAAGTTTGTGATTTTTTTTATCGAGTCAAATTAATTGTATTATATTTTCAAAATACTATCATACGAGCATACTCGTATATCCTGAAGAATATCAGATATATTTCTGGTTTTGTATATTGCCGTGAATCATATGCTTTTATGCATTATAAAACACGTGTTTAACTCATGACATGAGCTAAAAGCGTGTTTTACATAATAAAATAATTGATTGATTGATATCTAGCAAAATATGGATGAACTATAACATACACATCTGCCTATTCAGAGATTACAGTCGTCATGTAGTATATGTGCCGTGCGTACATCGGCAATAGCAACAACTTTCACCCCCAATTAACCCCTATAGAGCACAAATTTTCAAATATCCTTTCTTAGTGCTCACTTTAGTTGGAAAAGGAAGGCTTGTGCAACATTTCAGGTTTCTATGCCCAGCGGCTTAGGCTGTGTTATCTATCAGTGAATGAATTTAGGATTTTATTTAGTTGTACATAGTAAAAGGTAAGCTGGTAAGCCCGTAAGCTGGTAAGCTCGTAAGCTGGTAAGCCCGTAAGCTGGTAAGCCCGTAAGCTGTGGGCTGAAAGAACCAGTATGTGGCGCCCTGATTGCCAGAAGGTGACGCGCCAGACCTCATTACAAAACCAACAACCAGGGCCCTGTATTTGCCTTGGATCGAAAGAACTGAAATTCATGGCAGATTCATTTGCCAGCTGTGGTTTAATGTAGGCTAACAGTAACAGCAGCAGCTTAAAATATTGCCACATTATTTTTCAGGATCAAGAGGAGCAAGAGCGCAAGGAAAGAGAAAAAATAGAAACAAGAGTTTATGGTAACTGGAGACGTCTGATCAGAGGGTTGGCGATCCGTGAACGTCTGAAGTGTAAATATGGGTTTGAGGACCCTAGCACATCTGATACTACAAAGAAATCTAAAGGACCAAGATTGGTTGTGAAGAAAAAATCGTGAGAAAAGTATTATACTCTTTATTTAATTTTAAGATTACATCTAAATGCATGATAGTAATAATTATGTTACATAAGAAAATGCCCAATGATACGTAACTGTAATATGATTACTAGTTACATTGGAAATGAGAATGGCATCGTGTTTTGCATGATAATATTAATCATACTTTATTTTTTTAGGAGAATAAGATTGTTAATTGATTTCAAGTTTGTTTTAGATTAAGTTGTTATTTCTACACTACTAAATTTAGATAGCTACCCCTACCTCATTTTTATAATCATCACAAATATACAGGTGATATCGAATCTTTCAAATAATTGTGAAATTTCTAGCAACCTAATGTTATTTTTCTGTTTATACAAAAGCTACTGCCGGTTTTATCTACCTCACTTCTTTTAATTTTACCGCGATTTTCTGATATTTATTATTTTAATTCCCCGTACAAAATTGTGTTTGTCCCAAGTGAATTCCACCAATAAAATGTTTTTTTTTTTTTAATAATGCGTTTTATTTTATGTGAACTTGTCTTTTGAATATTTGGATACGTAAAGAAAACACTAAATGTCGTATATTTATTTAATAAAAATTATAACTTATACAAATTTGGTTTAATATAATAATAATTATGCAAAAAGCTGCTTTAATCTTTACATTATCCTCATAATATGTTTTCGTTAGATATATATAGCAAAAGCTCCAAAAGCGTAATACACGTAGGTGGTTAAAATTTAATTTACTGTAGCACAGCTTACGTGCATTAAGTAAATTACAAAATTATGTACAAAAATCTTTGGTGTATAAAAATATGTATAGACACTTCAGATCTTATACATTAAGATCTGGTCGGTCGAAACGATTACAATTATTTGCAATCTTATCCGCGTTTACAGGATAGTTTTTTTATATTGCACGCACCTTCATACCACAATGTGATAAATATAAGGTACATGTAATCACAATGCCATTACTTTTTTTTTTGTTTTTTTTTTTAAGTTTTTATTTGCTGTTTAACAAATTATGTATACCTCTTACATACCTACATTATATCTATTACCTTATGTACTACAATATTTTATAACGAATATGTAAACTAAGGGCCCAGACACATTCATCACAATTTGTACATTATCTTATGAAAGGAATGTAACCTTTAATTTATACTTTCGTAACAAAATATTTGTGCTCAAAGGCTCTATTACCATTTACTTTATTAGTCTCTTTGAAAGTAGGTATCAACCATTATTAAAGCCAGTTTAATACATGGTATGATAGTCCGTCAAGCTTGGTAGCATTATTCAATAGATTAGATTCCTTTCATGCTACCTTTATAACTAAATGGTTCCTATGAAGACCAGCTTCATAGTCTATTTTATGCCATGGTCAATGTGCCTGCGCCCATACCGAATCCTACACCCTTAGGTCCGAAGTTCCTGCCATAACAACTTCGGCAGTAAATTTCTCCGTTAGGTCCGTCGTTTAAGTTGGTAGAATCCTGAAACAAAATAAATTAATATTATGAAAGAATAATTATCATAAAAGCTCGACATAAACTTTCTTATTTTGGAGTCGATTCTAATATAAATAAATAAATGTTGCTGGATACTACACACACCGCCATTTAGTGCCACACCAAGCAACGGGGCTTGTGTCCACGACACAAGCCCGTACGACACGCCCCGTACTATATAGCTACTTTCATTAGGAAAATACATATTTATTATAAATACAATCATACAGTCGTCATGTGTATTGTTACTGACTGTATATATGCAAAATTATAACTACAGGCTTGCAATACCTGTTGTCCAATATCCACGGCTTGTCTCAAAAGACCGCTATCTATAGACTTTAAAAAAAGATACAAAAAAGTGTGTTCCGTACCCACAGATTCGTGTTTGATACAATGTTATGCATAAACAGTTGTTGATTTATTCGTTTCTATGTGAATGAAAGGGATAGTAAACGTAAACAATATTGTAACGTCAAAGTCAAAATGTCATGTCATTTAGCACACGTCAGTGAATGGATGGTTGCAAGATAGATAAATGGATTGTTGAAGAATTAAGGAAAATCTGTGTTTTGTACGTTAACTAACTTCTAGATTAAGTGATACAATGATATTAAAGATGGTTTCAACAGCACTGCTCGTGTGCTTTGCTACACTCTTTGTGCAGATCAGTAATGCAGAGTTCACTACCGAAGATTGCGCTTCTCTTGGATTTATCAAAGCGAATTTGTTATGTTCTTCTTGTGATCAATTAAAAGATTTCGGTTTGGAGCAACTTATGTCCCACTGTAAGGAGTGCTGCCATCAAGATGTAACTGCTCCGAAAGAGAAGAAATATGCTCGTGCGATACTAGAAGTATGCACGTGCAAGTTCCCGGCTTATCCTCAAATTCAAGCGTTTGTGAAGAGTGACAGGCCGGCCAAGTTTCCAAATCTACAGATCAAATATGTTCGAGGCCTAGACCCGATCATCAAATTATTAGATAAGGATGGAATTGTTAAGGATACAGTGGCTATAGAAAAATGGAACACAGACTCTGTGGAAGAATTTTTAAAGACTCATCTCGATAAAGAAGAAGATGATGAACGCGACTATTTAAAAACGAATAAAATTTAATTATAAAATTAAATGTATTTAGTAATTACCTATGTATTTCCTTGAGCAACCCTGTCTACTTCAAATAATAAGCATAAAACAGCTACTTACAAGAGATCTATGGCAATCCGCACATGAGAAGCACCGTTTGTGCCATGTGCCATTCTTGGAGTGCATCTGTTCAGCAGCGTAGACTGGGAACCCACAACGAGGGCATCCCTGTCCCTTAGCTGCTTTCTGGCCCGTGAAAGGCATCTGCTCTGTGCTGTAAAATTAAGTTGTATTTAGTTTCTGTCTATTTAGTAAGTTTAAGGGCTGTTGCTTTCTGAGACTCCGCAGCAGCTTAGCCAAACTGAATTGCCAAAAACTCAATATTGAAATCCGAAAAACATTTTTCGCCTATTTTTGAGCAAAAGATTGTGAGAGCTTTGAAAAGGGATACAATGTTAGAAATAGAAATCACATTCTCTTCAGTTTGTTAAAAAATAACTTACTATGTGATAGCGGGTTCTGAGTCGCAGGAAACAAGGGTGGGGGCGTGGCCGTATCCGAATCCTCTGGGTCCGAAGAGCTTAGCGTAACAGGCGCGGCAGTGGATCTCCTTGTCAGGGCCATCGCACGCTAGCATCGAGTCCAGAGGTCGATGGCACTCCGCACAGTTGAAACATTTCTTGTGCCACATCTATAAGCAAATATGACAACGATGAATATGGTAAAACTTGTCAGCCAATGTAGCAACGATAGGCGCTAAGGATAATAACGCTACTATCAAAAAATTCCACCAGTCTAGATCCAGATAAACACAAATAGTCTTACTATGCTGTCTGGCGTCAAAACTGCTGTTAAGAGGTGGCCGTACAAGTACGGTACGAATCGTTTTGCCAATATTTTAAGCAGACACAAAGCGCGTGCGGGTCGGGTCGGGAGAATGGTACCTATATAAAGGGTGTAAACACCTCTTAACGGAGCCGAAAGGCACTTGTCCTCCTCGTCATTCCGATCATTTTTTTGTTCTATACCATACCTTAATAGTTCAAACTTTTTGACAAGTTTTTTATATAAGTACAAGTTTTTATTGTATTTTTTAAAAACGTGTTTTTACCCCAAAAAAAAGGTTTTCCAACAATATTTGTTGCGTAAAGTTACTTACTTAGTTTGATGTATATGTCACCGTAAAATTGTCAAATACGTTATATTGTAATATCTCTAGCGATATTGTAAAGTCTCGAATTATTGTCAAATGAACATACTGCTTACAACAAAACGCATTATTTTTCGTGAAATGCGTGCGATGGTAGTCAACTTACGCGGTGTGGAGGGAAGGAGGGGTCCCTCTTGCCCAGTGGCACAACTCTCATGAAAAGATAATGCACCATTCCTGAGAAATACCGATTAATATAACATAACCTTAAAACACTTTATATTCCCCCTAAAAAGCGTAGTCGACGGAGCCCCGCTTCGCGGGGCCCCTATTTCCGAGTGTAGGGTTTAAAGGAACCTAACTAACCTAACGGGGGGGTGCCCCAAGTCCCGATTATGGGGGCAGAGATACTTTCGTATGGTCAGTTGACAATAATTCGAGACATTACAATATCGCGAGAAAAAACACGTTATATTGTAATATAACGTGTTTGACAATTTTACGGTGACATATAGAATGCTTGGTTGACGGCTTCGTGATGAGGTGGTTTACACCCTGCAGAAGCGTCTGACCCGTGTAGGTACGCTCTATGTGTGTTGTGATCCATATACTAAAATACACGGAGTTGAACTCCCAACCCGCACCCACACTTAGGCCCGTATTACAGAACATCGCTCAATACTCAAGCATTACTTAAAACTAGATTCAAGCCATTTGATTGGTTGAAACTAGTTTTAAGTAATGCTTGAGTATTGAGCGATGTTCTGTAATACGGGCCTTAATGTAACTAAGAGGTAGGTACTTATATACCTTGTTTGTTTCAGGGAAAGCAACGAGCGGAAAAGTTGTCGACCGAAAGGTAGGTACAGTAGGCTCACACGTGACACGTCTATTCCAGGAAGATTGGTGTAGCATGTAGGTAATATGCTAAGGAACCGTCGGGTATCAAAACTTACCGTGCCCTTAGCCAGTTGTTGTTCAGCAGCGAAGACCATGCCTCCGCAACGTGGGCATCCCTGGCCCTTGGAGGCCATGATGGAGGTGGTATCGGGGTTGTAAAAAGGACGGCTGGCGGAAATCTCCTCCTCGCTGTAATTGAACATGATAATATTATAAGGGCATTAACTTTAAAATCTGGCTTAGAAATCACTATCCTTTGAGATAAAGTTACCTTAATCCATCTGTCTGCAGGAAACCGGAGCCACAAGCAAAACCGTAGCCGTGAGGGCCCCATTTCTTGCCGTAGCAAGTCTTGCAATAAACCTCGGACTCAGGTCCGTCGCAAGCAATGATCGAGTCCAAAGTCTTGGTGCAGTCACGGCACTTGAAGCACTTGCGATGCCATTCGCGACCCTTAGCCAACACCAGCTCAGCAGCAAACACAACACCTCCACATCTGGGGCAACCTTTGCCAGGGGGCGCTTGGATGGAAGCGGTATCGATTACCGTAGTCTTTGGTGCCTGATCACTGTAAAACAAATGAAATACTCGATGTGAAGACCTGGCAGCTTTATAACGTGAGTACCTAAATACCAATCCTTGTTACTACATCAACGCTATCAGATTTAAGTATTAGCACACAGTTTTTACTAACATGCAATTTTAATATTGTTGTGGGTATGATGATTATGAATGTAGGTTAAAATTCTCTTATCGCTGTAGCTAGTGTAAGGAGGACCTGATTTACATTGGGTTGGTAAAGTGAAAGAATTATAACAGAGTTCCTAATATTATTACGATGTATTGCTAGGACCCAGGTAATTTAATATTACATAAGTTTCCGGAAATGCAATTTTTTCCTATGTCATAATTATAGCTAGTTAGATCAGGCAAAATAGCTTCAGTCTGTGCATTTGCTTTTAAGCTCTCTCTCAGCATTATTTAACTGCAATCTGGCATTTCCACAGAAACCTACCTAGCTGTAGGTACATGTACTTGTTACATGTGTTTTTCATGCGACTTTGAAAGGTATTCAGATTGAGATCATCAAACGTTAGCTAATTGGCTGGCTCTCGTTTTAGTTCTCATCAAACTTAACAGGTCGTTTAAATTCAACGTTGCTATCCGTGACATACTTTAGTCATATTTGCAGTTGTGTGGTACCTAATTGGATTGGTGTCATGCATGGTCCCGGTTTAGCAGTGGTCCTATTAATGAGGATGTTAAGCGAATCTGCCACAGATTACATGTTGTAAGTTCAAAACGTGTGGCTAGTCTCGCCGATATTAAAATTAGTCCAATCGAGAGCGGAGAGCGCGTTCTATTTTCACATTGGCACGTTGCCATCTCTTGTTTGTATTATAAGCTGTTTTTATGAAAGTGACTATGCGATGGAAATAACCTAAACCTGTCATGTAACCTGAGAAGTATACGTAATGTTGCTGAAGCTTCTGGCGAAAATAACTTACGCGAATTGGAACATGTGGTCTGTGGTGTTAAGCAATGAATGTTACGAATTATGGTTTCTTGGACACGTGAACAACACTAAAGTATTTGCTAAAGCAGTCTATAAGCAAATTGGCACGTTAGATGATTTGGTTAATCATGAAAACTTGGGAGCTTACAGTCCTATAGACTGTTCTCTGGGATCCATCAGGGTCTCAGTGAAACTCTAATAAGTAGGTATTATACCTTTGCCATTCCAAGTCCTTAATATCACACATAAGACCCAGGCTTGACATTCCCCCATGTCCTACACCTCTTGGACCAAATCTTTGTGCGTAGCATCCTACAGCAAAAGCAAAGCGTTAATATTGCATCTGTAGAGCACACAGCGATCCACGCTCAAACATTTTGTGTTTGATTACAATATAGTGTGTTGGTACATTGTGTCAAAAGCTGTGCCCTCGCCAGATAAGTCACACGGCCGATCCTCAAGCGGTTCTTACCCATTGGCGTAAGGGTCACTCTGCAAGACACCAGCTCCACCTCCGTAACCATATCCCTTAGGACCAAACTTCTTGCCATAACATACTACAGAGAAAAACATTTAATTAAAACCACGAAAACAAATGAAAATGAACATGCATCACAGTTAATAGAGTTTGTAATCACTCACAATACAATATTATTTAAATATGTAGGGACTTGGAAATACTTTTTGCTTATGAATATTTTATGACGAAATAGGATTTGTAGAAAGATTAATTAAATGGAAAATAAGGAGAAAACAAACCTTTGCAGTAAATGTCTTTGTCTGGGCCCTCGCAACAGTTTGTAGAGTCCAGACGTTTTAAGCACTCCCCGCATTTGTAACACTCCTTGTGCCACCCCTGGACATACAGTGAATAGTGAGGATACGTCAGGGCATGCAGGGGTCATACTAGTGTACAGGATCACTCGAGTTATTACAATGATACATGATGTTATGGCACATACAACATATTTAAGGGTTGATCATTTAATTGACACGTAGTACATAGTGAACAGTTCAGATACCTCTACAGTAAATGTCACCATCTGGCCCATCACAATGCATCATTGAATCAAGGGTCCTGTTGCAATTTAAGCATTTGAAGCATCGCCTGTGATAGCCCTACGGCACAACATTTTAGTTATATTTATATTGCGTAACTAGCATACTTATAAAACTTATTGGATATGGGTTAAATATAAAAGGATCAAGTAGGAATTTATTTTTACTTTGTTTAAGCATCTAAAAGCAGCGCAAGCTTACATCCAAATAAGGGTTAAAGAATTTGAATGTACCTAATTGCAACTGACATTTCGTTTATGAATGTAGATATCATGTGTATAGAATCTTACCCGTCCTCGGGCTAACATCTGCTCGGCGGCATATACGAAGCCGCCGCACCGCGGGCATCCTTGTCCTGGCGGCGCCTTGGCGATTGAGCGTGACTCCATACAAGCTCCGTTAGTCCTTACGCCGTTGCTGTATACATGCCGCAAATCAGTAAATATTCAAGAATAGTCAGATCAAGCAACAGGTAACAGAAGAGTAGTTAAAAGCCTCTCAGGCACCGGAAGAATCCGTGCCTCTACAGTCTAGTATCGGCCACACGGATTGCGGCTAAGCAGTAGATGCCGGCGGCGCACCTCCGCCGTAATGGGAGAAGGTAAGGGCTCCCGGCCGCCCGCTCCGCATCGGCCTCGCTATAGCACTACACAATATAACGACATAGAGGGCGCTTTCCTTATCCCATCACATGTATTGACTATCAGTTAAAGCTAAGACGGAAGCGTTAGCTGAGGGTTAGACAGAGTGTTAGTAGCGAGGAAAGTTATTCAACATAAGATCTTCTCGTGCATGCCATCTAGGTGCGTCTGGAGCGTTGCTAAGCCAAGGCTACATATTGGTTTCTCACCGTGGCTCCTTCGTGTGGGGGCACGCCCCGTTGGGGAGGAAGGGATCGATCAGGGCAGGAGCGCGCTCGAGCCGGCGCGCGCCCGACTGCGCACCGCGGGCGCGCGCGCGCCTCGACCGCGCTCATGACACAATTACTAACTCAGGGTTGGTAGTCGACTGTTTTTATTTATTTGTGTTTTTTATAAATAATAAATAATACCGATGAACAAATTAAATTAAGCGATAGCGAATAAATAATCCTAACTAGAGTAATTTAAAGTACAGTAAGGCGTGCGTTCGCGAGGCGTCGCTGGTGGGCCGAGATGTGTGTCGGCAACCCGCAAGTTCTGCTGGAAGGCTGCTCGCTCAATTCCTGTTGCGACATAAACGGAGACTGGTCATGCACGTGTCAGGCGGCGCGTAATGTACAGCCAGCGCGCGCTTTCTACTGTATAGTATGAGTATATGTACACGCGGTTAATGTGGTTACGCACGGGCCCGGAGGCCGGCCGTCGTTGCGACCTTAGATAAGGAAAGGCCCTCAGTGGCGCGGGCGGCGGGAGAGCTAAGAGGGAAGCTACTTACGCGTTCTCAGTCTTCAGGTGCTCGCCAGCGTCCATGGACAGGCAGCCAGCACCACCGCCGAAGCCGTAGCCTTTTGGTCCGAATTTGCGCGCGTGGCACATTTTGCAGTACAGTTCACCTTCGTGTTCTGTGCAGTTGGTGGAGTCGAGCAACTTCTGGCACAAGCCTGGACAACATAAACAGTAAACATGACTTCTAGGTATCACTCAGTTAGTGTGTTTATAATAATAGGAGACTAATTTAAATACGCTCGTTCCATCGTCAACCTCATCTCTGTCATGAAGACTAGATCGAGGTCAATAGTAGGCCCATTTAATATAAAAACAAAAACCGACCAAGTGCGAGTTGACTAGCTATTCTGTGTGTTAGGTATTAACACCCTTTAAGATGAATTTCATGATTCTATGTCAATGAGAAGTATCCTATAAGTTTTGATTCCCTTGTGAACTCGTAAAATATGCGACACAAACGGTCTTTTGATCGTGGTCACACACTAGTTTAATATTTGATATTAATACACCTCCACGCGTTCCTAAGAAAAAAGCGTCTTGATAACAAAGTGATCCTATAAGGGTTCCGTTTTTGCCGTCTAAGGTATGAAACCTAAAAACTAGTCAGAACAGCACCGAGACTTTTGTTATTGCTATAATATGTTTACCGAGGTACTGGCAGGTAGGTACCAAGCATTCTGGACCAAGTGATTCATGGGTATTGTTGATAAACCATACTTGAATCAGAAATTCAAGTAAGTAAATAAACAGTACATAATAACAGAGTGAAGTTTTGAAAAACGTTAACGCGTTTACGCGTTTTTCGCATGGCTTTCTGGTGACTATGGTTTCCTTTTTTATCCTGTATTTATTAGCTGTAACTGCTGTAATTCTTCCATATAGGTAATAAATAAATAAAATCCTGAAATCTGACATCATTTTATTATGTTTTAATACGTAACGCACCTAGGGACTACTTAGAAATTCCTTAATAGCTTTGTTTTTTCCTTCTTTCGGGAAATAAAACTAACAGAAAGTGGTAATCAAACAAAATATGGATTGTGTTTCATTATCATATTTTGAATGGTAGTGACATTTTGTAGCTACCACAACGTAACTATAAAAAGATGCAGCGACATTCTGTTTGACAGCATTTTGTCGTTGCGACGTGGTGTGGTTGTGGTACGTGTGAAGAAGCCTTTAGACTGTAGATACATTAGATATATAATCTGTAGATTCTAGCTGTCCCTAGCTTCTAGTGACAAACAAATGTCCTGAGCATTTACTTAGAAAATGTTCATTATCAAAGAATGTTCTGGATTTCTCATCTTAAGCTGTGGTTCCTTCGATAAAATTGTCAAAGTTATGTTACAATGTCAGGTAGAGGATTTTAGGGTTCCGTTGCCAAAGGCTAAAAACGGGACCCTGTTACTTAAACTCCACTGTCCGTCTGTCCGTGTGTCAACAGCCTGTATCTCATGAACCGTGATAGCTAGACAGTCGAAATTTTCACAGATGATGTATTTCTGTTGCCGCTATAACAACAAATTCTAAAAACAGAATGATATAAATATTTAAGGGGGCGCCTCCCATACAACTAACTTGATTTTTGCTGTTTTTTGCTCGATATTAAGGCGGATGTTTGTATTATTCTCAGAATATTTAGTTGTATAATTCACTTTCAAAAAAATTCAATCATAAAATATTTAAACAACAAAAGTGTTGTTTTGCCGTTTTGTCTATTTTTGTACATAAAATGGTACGGAAACCTTCGTGCGCGAGTCGAACTCGCACTTGGCCGGTTTTTTTAGCTAGCTTTGGCTAACAAGAAGTGTAGATACTTGCGGTGACAATTCGAATCTAAACGTATGAAAATAATTGTACCCAAAAACATAATTTCCAATTGCGAAAATCTCTTCCATATCTATAACATTTTCTACTCAGTTTTCTGTTGAAAATCTTTATTACTATTGGGTTCTGTTATTTTGATCGATTCAACAATGTAAACAAGCATAAATTAGTATCTAATGTTCATAAACTTACCGCACTTGAAGCACATTTTGTGCCATTTGAGTCCTCCGGCGACTCTCTCCTCTGCTGCGTATACTGATTTGCCGCATTTAGGGCACTTAGGGTTATCTGCTGGTTTGAAAGGCATTGTGCTCGCTTAACTTATCCTGAAACAAAATATTTCTAGTTCAAACATAAATCACAAAAACTAACAAGACTGGGGCGGCGCGGTGCAGGGAAGGCGATTTGGAACTTGGCTTCACAACTGTGGCGATATAATCCCAATTACACATTTGAAGTCACCAAAAATCCTTTCTGCTTGTGCTAAGATCCACTTATCACTATTTACGTAGTAACACATGTAGTTAACACGTTAAAACATATTTGGATTCGTTGTCAAATTGTATTCTAAATGCAACAGCCGTTGGCCGAAGTCCAAGTCGCCTGCACCACTTCAATCTCATCTGAACGAACACTTTATTGCTCAACAAGCACGTATATCGGGCAGCTTCCTGCGAATGCAACGAACGCTCGTTTGAAAGAATGTAGCGGAATATGGAACGTTGGGCGGGAGGCGCGTGGGCCGATGCGCCTGCGCTCCTAATTTGGGGCGTTCAGGTAAAGTTACGTCGCTGGAGCGTGCCGATGCAACTCTAATAATAGTTCACACAGAGGAGGCTACTATGTTTCACTCGCGGTTAGGTTATATTATGCAATAAGAATAGGTTAAATGTCACTTTCACTGGAATAAGGACCTGTTCGTCGAAGTCGCTGCGGGATGAAGCTCCCGGACGCGTATACAGTTCAGGGCGAAGATGCCTAGACTGCGGTGCGCGAAGTTCGAATGATGCGCGAGGGCAGCGGGCGACCGTAGTCTATACGCGAGTTGCACACGGCCCCAGTGGGGGGGAGGGGGGCGCCGCCCTCGCCACCGCCTGCGCTACACCCTCGGCTGCCTGAACCATAACCCTCAGTCATGGAATCATAACTAGGGGCTGTGCCTGAAGCAGACGAGGTTAACTTGTTCCTATATTTCTTAATCCCATTGCGACAACTTTTCTACCTTGATTCTGTTATATTAGGGGGCATTTTAATATTTCTAATAGAATTGCAACGAAGATTTTGGGAATATGCTTTCTCAATCAGCAATGATAGCTATACATTACTTTAATCTTCTGCTCTTTGAAAACCCTACGAGCTCTTGGACCATTCATCTCTGTTATTGTCTTATTTTATTTTATAAGGACCTTTTTAAGAGTGTTTCTGCGATACTCTTAGGACTTCATTACAATTTGTTGCTACTCTACCTACCAAGCTCTTGTTACATTTTCTGTTAAATAGGTACCTACACCATGTCAGTTCTGCAATGACTGTTTATTTTCAGATACAGTACCATCCGTTACCGACGCCCTAGAATATTGAAAGTCATTAGGTATTTTCATATCCCTATTTGTAACTTTATAGATAAAATTTGCATGTCTGTAAGACAAACTCAATCATTTACACATTTCATTAAGTAAACATTTCAGTGGCACATTTGTTAGTGATTTTATCGACTTCGGTTTAGTGCCGCTGTCGTCTTCTTCTGACAATATGACCACAAATTAAATATTTTCTTTGGAAGAAAATTTCATTAACGATTATAATTTATTAGAACTAGGAGTTAGTCTTCCCGATCGCAAAACTTCCACCACCGATATTTCTAGAAAGTTCACGTGTTTCAGTGATGTATATTAAAAGAATGTGTTTTTGTATATTTCCAGCATTGCTCATTGTAAAATAAATAGATCTTGGCACACCTTATACGGCAGAATATGATGCTGGGTACTCATATTTCTGTCACTCATGATCCGTAAATAAAGGAATCGGTAATAAATCAGTCATAGTGCCATTATTATCGTCGAAGAAAGTCTTACTAAGCCAACTAATAGGCACATATAGTAGGCTCATTAGTCATACATGGTGACAAAACGTCAAAGGGCGACAGCCCAAAAGCAATCTATCCAATATTGCGTTGGTAGAACTAACACGTGTACCTAAAGAGCACTAGATAACATAGATTCATCATTAATTCGTGATAATAATAAGATACAGTAAGTATATTCTGTATGTATGATATTATTTATATATGCAGAATAATATAGGTACATTACTGAGGAGCTCGTGGCAAAACAATAACAGCCGCTCGGGTCGATCTTTATATTAAGCCGCTTCCCTAGGTTGGTCTGTGGATGGGTGATTCCTCCGTACCTCGGAAAGCACGTTAAGCTGTAGGTCCCGGCTGTCGTTTGTCCATTTTTAACAGTCGTTACAGTTAGTTAGTGGCCCATAAAGTCTGACAAGCAGTGTTACCAAGTATTACCGTATTTCCCAGACCAGCCCCCGTATTCACAACGCTTCCGATTCGGTAAGTCGTATGTCTATCTCGGTCGTTTTTGAAATGCCAGAAGAAGACAGATATACGAGTTGTCGAATCGGAAACGAGTCGAACGTTTGTGAATGCGGGGTCAGATAGGCAGTCGCTCCATTTAAAATAGGTACTGATATTCAGCTGCATCTGGTTAAACTGGAAGCCAACCCCAACATAGTTGGGAAAAGGCTAGGCAGATGATGATGACAGAATAATATACATAATGTCGAAGATCAGTGTTTCCTTTTAAGAGGGTAGGCACACAGGAAACAACTACACATAAAAATACCAGTCTGGTACATTTCACCCGCAGGCCGAGGTCTTTGTCCTATATTACCATGTTATTTTTAAGGATAGGTACACATATTATAAAACAAAATCTGCCGCGTCTGTGTGTCTGCTGTCTGTTCGCGATAAATTCAAAAACAACTGCACCGATTTTCATATTGTTTTCACCAATGAATAGAGAGGTTTTCGAGGAAGGATTTAGTATATAATTTATAAGCCGCGGGGATCAGCTAGTTTAAGGATATTTCAATAAGTAACTTTATCCTACCATCCTTATAGGTTACTAGGGTAATAAACTCTCCAATCACCTCAATCTGACCGATGACGATTCCACCTCCGTGTAGGATAAATTCTGCTTTAAATGCGTACCTATCTGTGAGTGCTATCAATTTTCCAATGTACAGAGAGATGAGATGATTAGGTATAATGATTGGGTTCCAGTCTTCCAGTCCAATAGATTTTCAGATTTCTGACGTACCTAAAACGGAAATTGCACTGATATAAATAACAGACGTTTATCGGGTAAGAATATATCATTTGCCAATAAAGATGTTCAGTTTCATGTTATTTTATAATAAATATTATTTAATTATGATATTAAAGCATATTTTATTAACTTATTTCGCCCACGTTTTGCGTAGAATTAGATATAATATAAGTAAGTTTGGTGTATTTTTAACTGTATTTCATGCAACTGCTTGCAGATTCCGCGATTATTGATAAAATCAGTAAATTTTCTAGATAAGAATGTTAGTAAAATTAGTTTGGTTATTAGTATTGGAACGATTCGATTCGATTTCGTACTTAACTCATCAGCCAGAAGTGCTGAAGAGAAACACCGGTTTATTTTTTTATCAGTAAACACACAAAGACGGAAAACTTCCATGAGAATTTCCACACGTAAAGAAAAATTTGGTTTATTGTGATGAAACATTCAATCCTCGCCGGTGAGGTAAACACAGTAACCGGAGATCAAATTGTGACCCAAACACTAGTTAAAATAACGTTGGCATAAGTTTACGTGTTGAATTAATAGTTGAAGAATTGCAGCAAGTTATGACAGGGTGCCAACCTGCCAGCTAGTTGCCTAACCCGTACCTTTGATATTAGCCGCGGAATTTTTTTATAGGTTATGAATGCAACACGTAGTGATAACCTAGTGCTATGTAGGTTTGTATACAGATTCTCGTATCTATCTGACCATTGGGATACTATAGGTCACCGTAAAACTGTCAAACGTTATATTGTAATATCTCTAGCGATATTGTAAAACTCGAAATATTGTCAAATGAACATACTGGTTACAACAAAACGCATTATTTTTCGTGAAATGCATGCGATGGTAGACAACTCCCCCTTGCCCAGTGGTACAACTCTCGTGAAAAGATATTGTACCATTCCTGAGAAATACCGATTATTATAAACTAACCTTAAAACACTTTATATTCCCCTAAAAAGCGGGGCGAAGCGGGGCTCCGTCTACTACGCTTTACTATTTCCGAGTGCAGGGTTTAAAGGAACCTAACTAACCTAACGGGAGGGTGCCCCAAGTCCCGATTGTGGGGGCAGAGATACTTCCGTATGTTCAGTTGACAATAATTCGAGATATTACAATATCGCTAGAGAGAAACACGTTATATTACAATATAACGTGTTTGACAATTTTACGGTGACATATACAATTATACACGAGTTATGTTTTGTTATAAACAGTTTTTTTTTGTACTACAATATATTCTTATACATTATCCTACCACACTATCTAGTGTTTTAGTATTTGTGTCTGATAGCTAGTTAAAATAAAATGCATTCAGCTTTTTTTTCTTAAATCCTGCTAGAGTGCTAGACCGCTGGTTTTCAAAAATCCAAGGAAGAAAGTAGTAAACAAATTGGAGATGGCTTACGTTTCTACGACGAGTGAACATTATACGCTTGGTTACACCTGTCTAGAATAACAAAGATTCAGACGAAAATACCTGGTGCCATGTCAATGATATATGAACTCGTAGAAACATTCCGAATCGGGCATCATTGGACACAAATATATAAATGTGAATCATGTATTTGGCAAGCAACATCTGTCCATAACAACGTCGGCAATAAACAAGGGCCGCGCGAACGAACAATCTGCTAATATTGAAGTGTAAACAGATGGACGAACATCGTGCTGAGACTCACGGAGAACACAGTACAGTGTGAACAGTACCATCCTCACCGCGTACTCATAGCGACAGAAATAACAACAAATATACCTACTGTTTATTATGTTTACAATTAGTCCAGTACCGTGTCACATTGTGGCATAATACTGCTCTTGCCAACTTGCACTCGCACCTGCCCATCTATTAATATTTTTTCATAAAAATAACTTTGCGCAAAATTAAACTCCTGAGCAATGATTTAATCCTCACGTGGTAATGAATAATTGTATTGTTTATAGATTATGACATCATTGGGGATATCTATCGATTATTGTGGTGTGAGAGACCATTGACGTATTTGGAATCGCATCAAGATTAATATTTGTATGTAAACATAAACAAGCTCTGCATTTTGATATTTTCGGTGATCAGCACGTGTGTGAAGGAATACTAAATTGGTTTACAGTTTAACCCACAAATTATATTGTAAAGTGTAAACCAAATACATAGCATGTTCGACCGTACATAAAATCACACCTGAGTAATTCCCAAAAGGTATACCCAATAATATACCCACAAATCGCCAGTTATATTTAAATCACATGTGATAGGGGTGAGCCTATTGCCGTGAACCGGCACAAATCCTGAAATCCAGACTCCGTAGTGCTACTGAGAAATGTCTGATGGAAAAACCCAATAGCACTTTTCCCGACCTGGGAATTGAACCCAGTATCTCATGCTGCGCAGTCGACCAACTACTAACAAGTAACCACTAGGCCAACTATTAATAGGTAATCCAATACACACTTGGATAAGTATTTAATTACTAATCTAAAATAGTACCTAATTTTTATCAATTCTATATTTTTGCTATTTATTGTCATATTTCATATTTGTTTAATTCATAATTCATCATTCATTTATAATTCATTTATTATGTCTTTTTGCTGTTTTTCATAAATTGACACTGTTTTTAAAATGTTTCACGTTACATTTTTTTTCCTGTTATTTATAATCAATCAAGGAACGTCTTATGTTTTGACTTGTTAATTTATTACGGAAATGTAGGTAGAACTCAAATCTATGCAGTTTAGTCCAACGTGAAAACCTAAATGGACTTAAATAATCTACCTATTTTTAAGTACTTACGTACCATAAAGCACCTTGTTACTTACGAAAATTATATCTTGTTCAATTTACTGTTTGGATCTACCATTTGATGTTTACGTACTATCCCTATATGAGTGGGTGTGAAAGCGTCCAGGCACCTATGTACTCGTAGTCATTTATTAGTTTCACTTGTCTCGTCGTTCATGGCAACCGATTGTTTATTTTCTCATGATAATGGTTTGATGTACAGGGTGTAAACAACCTGTTCAAGATCAATCCGTACATCAAACTAAATAACTTTACGCAAATAAAATTGCTGGGAAACGACTTTTTTTTGGGGTGAAAAATCATGTTTTGTGGTAGTACACTATGTAACTCACTCAAAACATTGTGCTGATGGATGGATTGAATAGTACGGGGGTCGTGGAGGTGTTAAAATCTTCCAATAAACCTTCCAAAGGGTTTGGGTCTTTGACCCCCAATATCTCCGTAACTAGAAAATTCCCATGTATGCTGTATACAAAAAAAAATATCGCAATGACGGGGAAAACTAGTGCCTTCGGCTTTGTGAAGAGGTTTTTACACTCTTTATTCTACGAATGCGAGGATAGTTGTGAACTTGTGACCTTCCCATTGAATAGACTGACAAAGGTTCGTTCATGGTCCTGACCGTATACGGCGGTGGGAGTCAGTGTATTACAAGCGACCATATGTTGCACTAGGTACCACTCTATGACGAAAGACACCACTAGATAACACTTTGAAGTATATTAATCTCGCGTGGAAATTTTATTATGTCTGGATTAAATATCACATCAGTCATATTTTTGTTTCTGTCTGAGCTAGAATCTTCTTACTTTTTATTTTGAAGCGAACCATCAGTTCTTTTGACGCAGGTAACGAGTTATCTAATATTAATTTCAAACGTGAGTCTGAGAACATCGCTATTTTTGCACCCTACATAAATTTATCACGAACGACATAAATTTTATGGCCGTGAAATGGTCTCCAAAAAATGTCGTACGTGAAAATTCTACGTTGGCACGTTTTCAAACCTGTCCGTATCTCGATCGCACCCCCTTTGTGACTCGTCATGGTTTATCGAGTGTGTTAAACACCTGTCAAACATAATTACCACATAATATTTACAATGACAGATCTTAATTGACTTGCGAATACCAAGATTGGACAAAAAGGCAAGTACGGACCAACCTCTGTTTGCCAATTAACCTGAGAAGCCAGAGAGAAAATTCCAAGAAAATTAATTTAAAATGTGGCTTCTTCGCAACAAAATTGAAGCATTCCTTTGGATCATCACCTGTTACATTTTCTGACAGAATCGTCGATCTCGATGGTCGATGAGTAACGTTATTGTTCGATACAATTTTATGTAAGCGGAGTAAAGTTTTTATAAGTGGGAATGTTATGGATCCGGGATTGTGTAACGTTCAGGTGTTTATGAGTCAGTCGGCGGTGGCAGGTGTGGTGGCTCCATGGAGCGAGTGGGCGACGCTAAAATAAAATGGAAGCAGCAAGCACCTCGCGAATGTTACTCATGAACAGAAGTTATCGCGGCGAGCATTACTCATGTTGCTGCGGCCACACCGTGGGCAGCCACACTCCCACGCACGAGCACAATTTCATAGGTACGAACAGTTTTAGACGTTACTTCTACTGAAACACAATCTTAACAATCAGTCTGCCTGTGCGCGAGAGATCGAGTTTAAGACGCCAGTCACACGTTGTGTTGTTAGGTATTTCTACACATTCCTAGCTAATGAATGTTTTAATTATTTTGATAAATCAAACTGACACAATTTATTCACCTTTAACCATTCTGTCCAATGAACCTTACAAGTACCTTAAATATGTATTTAAAATAACCTAAACAAACAATAGCCAAAACAATTAAATGTCTGAAAACAAATTCTTGGATAATAAATCGTGTAAAACACTAAACAACAAATTAATTACATAGTCAAGTAAGAATTTTCACTTTCATTCGGAGTTCATTTTGTTTATTTTTCTGTTGCACGCAACATTTGCTGTTTTTCATCTCATCATTAGTTTCTAGACCGAGAGTTATTTTGTATTTAGGTAGATACAACTATTTTTGAAGATTGGCTAACTGTGATACTAAATTTAAATACTCAAGCCATTAGTTGTTACCGAGTACTATATTTAAAAGCATTCACAGACAGATTGGTGGCGCGGTTAACATAACATCAAAGAAAGCTACTTGCTTACATCAGCAAGTTAGCGCACATTGCAGGATCCTTCTTTACATTACGAAGTGAATGTTGATGGCTGTTGATGGACATAAGTATATGAGTTCATGGACCTCGTACACGTGGTACTGTAGACCACTGGTAATTTGGCAAGTATTTGACAAATCTTTCAATTCCTCGTAAGGGCTAGTGGCCAAGTGCCTATTGTTATGAAGTTGAAAAAATCTGGAGAATTGATAGTTCCTACATAGCTCCTAGATCTACATCTACCACCTACCTACATGCTAAATGTTTTTTTACCGTCCGTCACACCTATGACACGTTATCTTGTTTGATTATTACATTATTTTCTTGTATTTGACTGTTTGAAGATTCAAACATTAAAATACAAGAAAAATGTGATATTTATTTAGTACACTCCCGAGAGAATTAATAAAATTTCTCTTGCATATTTATTTTTTAATTTTGTGGTTATATTTAAACCACAATAGAAATAGATATGATATGTGAAAAATTATGATAGCCCTCTTAATAAACTATCAACAGTATTTTCGTTGGAACATTGATGTTATACTTTAGTCGTTACCTATGTATTTTTTTATAAAGCTATATCTAACTACATATTTTAGTATACTACTTAGTATGCTGTGAAAGTTTATGATTATTAGCAAATATTTATGCCAGCTCTCTTTTTCAGTGCTGAAACTGAAATTTATTATGCGTCGACGCATAAATTTCTTTCAGCGTACTAGAATAATAACCTACTTGGCAAATGCAGTGTTACAAACGAAAAGGCATTACATTACATCATAGGTACACTTTTTTCAAGATCAAACAACCAATTCATTAAATCTAAAAAACTAAGTTATATGACTATCGTATGTACTTGGCACGTGAAAATGTCCCAGAAGCTTTCAAATTACTTTTATTTATAAACATCGCATTTTATATGATAAGATGTCTTATGTATTCGGTAGCATCATCTTTTCTAATATCTCAAGGTGAAACTGTCAATTTATCAGAAAATAAAGTTAGTAGCAGAAGAAAGGTCATCTAAATAGAATTCAACATGTTTGAAAAATTAGTTTTCAGGAGACAAACAACATGTGGGTAGACTTTACACGTGTCTCTATGTTTATTTTAAAGAACAATCCATTGACGACTTTAATTAATTCAGACTTATTATGTGATTGCGGAATAACGTTGACTCCATAATCTTCTAATTTATTTGTTTGTAAACACATAAATTCTGGTAATAAGCTAACAGAAAGTCAGAAACCCACCTCAATATTCCCTTTGTGTGCCGACAACGTTGCTATGCGCGGCTTGTGAAATTTACAACTAATAAAACAGCTATTTTTGTCTTCTCATCGACTAGAATAGAATGTTCAGCAACAAACATTTCCTGACTGTTGCAACATCAGATTACCAGTTTATTTTAATGTGCATTAGGGATTAGTTTCTAGTGTTATTTATGGTTTTAATTAATACGGTGACGCGAAAATTAGTCTTTGTTTTATTTTGCGGGAATGCGGTAACATAATAGGGGAGCATTAGCCGACTTTCAGAATCCTCTAGAATTGGAGTAGGAAAAGAAAATAAAAAAATCGTTTCCTGCATCGTCTGAGAAGCTGCGCGGACGCACCATGGACGTGCCTGCCGACCGGCTCTATTTCGGTCGACAGAACGCGCGGGCGGTGGCCCGCCACTGGAGTCCGATCGTTTCTCGGAAAATCCAGATTATAGAACACATCGCGTAATTCGGTAAGAATACCGGCTAACACAATTATACTTTCGAGAAGAATACGTTTGTAAATAATTTTCATTGCTAACTCTACTTTGGTCCGTAACTCCCCATACTCTTTTGTTACGCGCATCCTTTCGATCTGTACAAATACTCTAAGATCAAAAAAAGCGTTTTCTACCACACATCTGTTACATGGGAACATATCAATTCACCGCTGCCAACCAAACAGGAGTATGTTATCGAACTTGTTATTCCCGTTTTGGTCGAGCAGTCTATTTCAAGCAAAGTAGACCGCGCAATAAAATGGAATAGCTCTCAATCCACCCGGAATTTTCCGATGTTGTAATCATAACATAATATTAGAAATGTATAGATTTCTTTCAGGAAGCCGTCATGGAAAGTTCTCGTGTTCAGCGGGACCAGACGGGTTCGTTGACAGCACCTGGATGACGCAGCTGGATGCCAGCCGAGTGCGTCATATCCAAAATTTGACTTAACCATTAGACGAATAGCGAAACTATTTGCGTTGGAAACCGAGCCAACAATAAGTTACCTACTCACGCTGGTGATTTCACTGTGCCCACTGCCCGCCAGGTAGAGTGCGTAAGATATGCATTAACAACTCGCATGAAATTGTAACCGATGTCTGTATTGCACAAAATAGTTAAATAAACTAAGTAGGTATTGTTTTCAATAAATTATAATTATATTTCAGCAGCCACTTATGGTTGCTGAGTAAAAAATATTCCATCATTTATATGATCTCTTGGTGCATTAATTTTCATTTTCAGCTTGTTCAAAGAAAAAATAACGAATCCACATGACTATCATTAGGTAATAATGTTATGTATGGAAAATTCTGGCAGCATTTTACTAAAACTTCAATGTGGATCTTATACAAAGAAATCATCATCTGTGTACTCTTTTTCCCAAGTATGACGTGGTCGGCTTTCAGTCTAACCGAATGTAGCTGAATACCAGTATTTTACACGGAGCGACTGCTTCTCTGACCTCCACAACCCAGTTCATCATCATCATCTACAGTCCTAACTCACCACTGCTGAGTACCAACAGAAAAAACTGCTGGTACAGCTAGAACCCAGTTACTACTGGGTAATACGATACGAGTCCGGACGTTTCGGTACGGTGTGAGTCTTATTACTTTACGACGTAAGACTGGTTATCAGAAATTATATGGGGATGGTTTTATATGATTTGATCGGAAAGTTTGTCTTGCCGTTTATTTTTGGCGTGCCTAATACCTTATCTTTTGTAAAAAAAAGTTGTCAAAGAGGTTGTATTTATGTAAACAAAAACGTTGTTTTATTAATTGACTCTGTAGATACCTTTCATAACATTTTTGTGTTAGTATTTGGTTATTTAATCTCCTACATTATTTATGTACTCAGTGTACTGTAGTCAATCGCATGTTGAAGTTATTAGCCACCTATTGTTAGATAACACCTATAATTACTCAATACCTAAGCAATTTCTAATTTAATCATCAATGCAAGTCTGATTTGGTTAGTTGAAACATAGATAGAACTGTAAAACTGGGTTGATCGGATCCTGGAACTTGGTATTTTAAAGCATAGTCATTGGAATTAACCACTCCCGAATCTATTGGAAATTAAAATAACCTTATCAATCCATACTAAATTATAAATGCGAAAATAACTCAGTGTCTTAGTTATTTACATTTTTGGCAAGGAGATTAATGATATTCTGTGGAAAAACTACAAGTTAGGCGAGTTTCTTTTTCGTACGTTTCACCAAAATTTCCACGCAAACAAAGTCGCAACAGCTGGTACTTCTATAAATACTATAGTAACTCTTAGAGGTAGACATTTTTTTAATAATAAACCGGACCAAGCTAGTAGAAGATACTCTGTTAAATGCACTGTTAGAATCAGATAAATAGGGACTTGTAGGTTACTTATAAATGCATGAATTAATCTCCTTTAAAACCACTTCGTTTATTTATAATCGAATTCAATTGCCCGTTTCATAGAATATCTAATACTAATTTATATGGATTCGATTACATAAGATAGAACTATGCATGTACACAATAATATCTAAACCTTGTATGTATGTCTAATTGGAGCATGGTAAGGAAGGAGTTCCTTAACATGATTAATCAAAACTATGTCGGTAGGTACCTAGGTTGCAAAACACTCTGGTTCTGAAAACCCAAAGAATTGTGATAATATCTACATAATTGTTCACTGTAAGTATGTATCATCGCCGGTATAAACATCTTACTCAACCGATTCCCGAAATACTCATAACCTACCATACAAATGTTTACTGTATCGGAGCCGAAAATAAATTAAACTGAAAACAAAAGCAGTGCTGAAAGAGGCAAAATTTGGATTTGCCAGAATATATACCATTATGTCGTTTTATTTACGTATTCATTGTTTTTCTTTTCCTTAGCAACTATTATTGGATTATAAAACAACGCTTGCAGTTATCCACGAAGAGTTAGGCTGAGGTTATTTCCCGCTAGCTGTAACTTAATAGGGAGCGAGCTTGTTACCATCACTGGGACACAAGTCAAGACTCTCGGCTGCTACTGAAACAATCCGGATGAAAAACCCAATAACACATTGCCCAACCTTGAAATCGAACCTAAGATATCATGCTCAACAGCAGTCTTTTGCGATCTAGTAGGACTAGTCTAGTACCAACAAGGTAGTCAGTATTATAGGCTAGTTTTCACCATCAATAAATTGCAAATCCGTTTAGTCCGTCAGTTAGAGTATTGGAAAATAATGGACACGTATTTTTTGTTTTTGTAAATCAATGGATGTTGACAAAGTTAGAACGCATCAAAACTCGGGAGCGGGGGCTCATGACGTCATAACGCACTAAAACTTATAAGCACGGCGTGACGTATTGAGCTTTTACAAGCGTCGTATCTTCATCATGTTTGGTAACCAAAGAATAAATACGCGTCAAATATTTTTGAAAATCCTATTGATTTGAAAAACACTATAAAAGTGTAGACATTAGGCAATCAGGCATCAGAGTTATGGAAAAACCAACAAATAGCAAGAATCCCCGAAAATCTACAAACGTACAATTAACCAGCTAAGGATGATGTTGGCTGAAAATGCTGCATGGTCACTACTATCCAAAGAACTAGAAGGAATTGTATGAATTTAGATAACAAATGACTAATGATTTTAAGGAAAATGATAGGTACCTATATTTTATTCGTGGAAGAGTCACAGCATAAACTAGATAATATTAAACAAGATGTTCCCAGAAACATTATGGTTTGAAACTCATAACCTATTGTAAAACTTATGAATACAAAAATAACACAATGCAGAATGTAGGGTGAAGGTTTTTAAGATATACTCTTTGTTAAGGGGCCTGCGGAGCATGCCTCGTTTATACAAACGTAGTACCAAAATTATTTGTAAACCAAACATATTCTTAAGAAAGTGTATATTTATTTCGATTGGATTACATAATATCTAGGTTCCTAAATATATATTTTGAAAAGACAATGATATTTAGACGAGATATGAGGAATTTAAAATTTCTATAGAAAACTTATTGTTCTCATAAGTCTTGTTTAAATCAATGTCCATTCATAATATATATTTGGGAACCGAGATATTATGTAATCCAATCGAAAAAAATACAAACTTTCTTAAGAATATGTTTGGTTTACGAATTATTTTGGTATTACGTTTGTATGACCGACGGACGCTCCGCCGGCCCCTTAATAATGTTCAGCGAATAATAGGCAAGTCTGTTTTAGATGTTCTCTAAACCCTAATTTACTAGGTCTGTCAGGTCGCTTATATCAATGACAAAATCTTTCTTCCAATGGTGAACTGTACCTACTTATAAACGGTGATTTTTGGTGGTATTTTTTAGCGATTTCAGCTTTTTCCCCATAAGAAAAGTTGTTTGTTATCATGAGCAAAATCACGTGTTTAAGTATCGTACATTAATTACCAGCCGGGCTAGCATGGGCAGGGGATAAAATTTTCTCCACCGGTTATTTGCCCATGCTAGCCCTGCAGCCACTCTATATACCCGTCAGATTGTATACTCGCCTATTTATAATTTGACATCAAAAACAGTTTACATAGGAGTAACAGATCAAAGTGTATTAACTCCACCCACCGTAAAAAGAATGGTACAAACGGATTTTTTATCTATTTCAAACCTTGTTACTAATGTCAAATTATGACGCATCAAACTGTATTACTTTTTATTATAAAAAAAAACCAAAAGTGCACATCGTTTCAAACAATATTAAATCCAGGTTCGTGTTCGTGTGCTCTCTTATTAAAGTATTATGGATTATGCCTTTATCTCAAAAGTTACATTGACGGAGTTAATACACTTTGATCTGTTACTCCTATTTTCTTACTTGAACATTACAGACGACTATTTTGATTATCATATTACATAGTTAATGTCAAGGGAAGGATCTGCATGCGTAAAATTTCATGACAGCCGACAAACCGATCGGTACAGAAAGAACTAGAACTAGCTTAAGAAAAAAAAGACAAAAATAGAAGAAACTGGAACAAAATATGCATGCCGTACACTTTACTCACCATTCACTTTTCAGTCTTTCAGTTCCTCGTAGCTCTATCTATCGTAAAAGGGCGGAAACTAAATGAAAAGCCGAAGCCCTAACGCTTGGTGCTCCATCTGGCGAGATATAATGAAACTAAGAGACTATGGACGCACAGTGACGCCATCTGGTGCCGGAGCAGCGGACAGCGGTGCGGAAGGCTCCGCGGCCGCTGCCCGACTGAGCCTTCGCTAAAACGAACGGCGAAATCGAGAACCATGCAAAACTATTTTCAGGTTTCACGGCCTCGTTACCCGTTACGCCGCTGCGCTGGTTGGTCGTTATTTTCGTTAGTCGTTACGTTCGTGATTTTGCACACGGCCGCCAGACGCCGCCGCTGTTCGTCGTTGCTGCGTACTATTTTCGTTTTAGCGGCGTTAGTCGTTAATGTAACGACGCAGCATATATACATGGGATATTTCCATAGCCAACGTGGTCGTTATTCTATTTTTGCGCTCAGATAAACTTTCGGATGGTAATCATGTTACGTACTTAATTATAGTTTTATTGTTAAAACGTATTTACTAAAATAAATAAATATGCGTTCTATTAGCAAGGTATTTATTCGAGGTATAGCTGATGAATGTATCCAGATTCATCATGATCTGCCTTATCTAGATTCATTGATTAAAAAATAAACATAGGTTTATTAAAAAAATCTGTGAATGAGGCACCATTTACGCGTTAAAAACTATACTGATCTAAGAACTTAAAAATATACTCACCTTTAGATCGCTCATCGTTAACCGCAAATGTTTTACCTCACTACAGATAAAACAAGTATCACAGATCACTTTATACGTCACACACCTTTTTCCGTAGATAACTGAATTAAACACAGGCTTTATTCTCATTCTCAGTAATACCGCTACAAACGTCAATTCACAGCAAAACTTACATTAAACAAAGATAATGTGTGATAGCTAGGGAAATCGGGGTCAATGACACGAAACCAACTAGCGTATTTTATTAGAAATCCGTCTCAAGCCAAACGCCATTACATTGAGAGCAAACAATTTCATTCACGATTGACGATTTACCTAAAACCTTAGAATAGCTTAGTGATTGAAATTAATTAATTTCGTTATTTGAGCTTAGTTTTTAACAGTCAGTTACATAGAAAACTTTGTTTGTATTCCCATAATAGGGTTTTCCCATCAGCAAAAAAGATAAACATTCCATACCAACTTTTATCTCTTCAAGCCCTAAGGCTCCTAAGACTCCTAAGACTCCTTGCTTAACTTGTTCATGCTTCCTAAGTTAGTGGTTTAGTAAGCCTGACAGCGAATGAAATGTAATGATGTATCTGATCTATTTAGACCAGCTTTAGCGGAGATTTCCCAAAACTTTTAACTCCTGCCTACAGCCAGAGTTCACGGGATTATAGGACCTAAACATAACTGGCGAATTATTATGGGTGTATCTGCTATTATGGGTGTATCTACTATTATGGGTGTATCTACTATTATGGGTTTATCTACTATTATGGGTGTATCTACTATTATGGGTGTATCTACTATTATGGGTGTATCGACTATTATGGGTGTATCTGCTATTATGGGTGTATCTACTATTATGGGTGTATCTACTATTATGGGTGTATCTACTATTATGGGTGTATCTACTATTATGGGTGTATCTACTATTATGGGTGTATCTACTACTATGGGTGTATCTACTATTATGGGTGTATCTACTATTATGGGTGTATCTACTATTATGGGTGTATCTACTATTATGGGTGTATCTACTATTATGGGTGTATCTACTATTATGGGTGTATCTACTATTATGGGTGTATCTACTATTTAGTACACCTCTGCCAAACCCTTCGAAGCATGCGGTTATGTTATCATCATCCTCTTGGAGAGCAGCGGTGGCCCAGTGGTGGCGGCCCCGACTTACAAACAGTAATTCCGAACCCAGACAGGCGCAATACTTCGTGTAATTTATTTCATCATCACTGCTCACAAAAACGGTGCAGGAAAACATCGTTAGGAAATCGGTATGTCCTAGAACCAAAAATTCGAAGACATGTGACATCCACCAATTAGCACTGCCCATTAGCCCATATGCAAAATACGCGATTTGACGTGGAGTTACGGACGCCAGCCGTACAATACAATACAATCATCATTCTCTGGTTCTTATTTAAGATGACTTTAAGTTATGAATGATCTATGAAGTCATTTTATTGGGTTTGTTATTAGCTTCTTCCCGCGAATTCGCTCTCGTAGAACACACATTCTGTGGCACTCTGCAATAGTGTAGATTTTCATCAGTAAAAGTTTTTTTAAATCGGATTAGGTAGTTTCAAAGGTACTACTAAATATACTACTTCCAAAACATACAAATTTAACTCTTTATAATATTAGTATAGATTAGCTTTGAGGTTTTTTCAGAGAATGTTGTTTAGGAACATCTAAAGAGCTCGTAATTTTCCAGCCGATTTTCCCCCGCAAAAAAGTTTTAAAAAATGTCCACAAAGCTCAACAGATGGCAGCGCTAGCCACATTAGTTACTCTGAAACGGCGCGATTTATGAACTCTTTTCAAACAATCAACCACATTCAAAAACTCTCTTTTTCTGTCACTCCTTCAAACAAAGTTTGTTTAAGTGACCAACGCACCAGAACTAATATTATATCTAAGAGTTACAATATATTTGGCTTAGATAAAAGGGAGATGAGCTGCACTGCTGGAAAGACCGATAGGAAAATCGAAACCTGGGATGTTCATGTTCAGTATAATTGTGTTACCTACTGCGTAGGCAGCCACACCCGTAGGGTCTAGGTATTGGTAACATCAACACCTCAAAATTGCGTGACAAGACGTACAATAAAACAGCATACTGCATCAATGTACGTCTTTATCAGTATTCAACAAGGTGGTGCAATGCATGGTGTCTGCACATAGTGACGTGCCTATAATAATACGGAAAACCCACAAGGCGAGCTGACCGTTCAGAAACCCTTATTTAGAAGGCAATCCAACAAACACATATTCCTAGCCGATAAACAATCAAAAGGGTAAAGGCGCTGTATCAAAAATGCATTATTTCGATTTCGACGTTGTCACAATCGCGACTGCTAAGCGTGGGATCCTGGGTTTGATATCCAGGGTTTCCCATTGTTCGCAGTACCTAGCATTTTAGAACTTGATACAATGTGATAGCTACCGTTTCTTGGAAAGCACGTTAAGCTGTTGCTCCTGCCTACGTCTGATCGCTCTCTGGTTGGGCTTGCCCTCCTCGGACTGGATCTAGAAGAAAAGTGCACCTACCTATACGTAGGTATACACATGTGCATTATGATACCTCCGCTGAGATTCGCCCCCGTGCCTGTAATTTGGTCAGGAGTTTATTTCTCAATATGTAGATTAAGCAGTGTCTAGAAAAATTAAGTTGGTAAGTATATTGTTTAATCCACTACTACTGATTGCACGAGATCTCATTCTGTCATTTATTACATTGCAAAATCCAGAAAAGAAATGAGTGCATATTAAAACAACGGATATGGTCGCTAAAAGTTTTCCTAATAAAATTTAATTGTCATACACGTTTAATAAAAGTTAATGATGCAAAGTGCCCAAGTAACACAGTCTAGGAGGTTTAAAACAAATCTGTCTACTGACAGTCTATTCATGGTTAATCTTTAGATCGGGGCTTTCTAAAGATGGGTTCAATAAAGAAAATGTATTCTTATAGAGTTTTTTTTCTCAAGCTCCATTATGTTTAGAGCACTTGTTCTATAGCACACCTATTTCAAGTATGTCTATAGGTATATTGAATGTTTTAGGATAAAATGCTCTCCAAATAGTTAATAAAGCCTAAAGGTACCTAACTTGAAGTAATTTTATAGAAAAAATGGTATATTTTAAGATAAAATATTCTATTATTTCTATTATTTAGCTATTGGTACTCTTATCTTTGTATTTAAAGACACTAAAGTCTTGATAAAATACTTTAATAGATATTTTTTAGTTTGTCTAAAAAAGTGATAGTGAAAACGTGTATTTTAAGTGGTTTTATTCCTAAAAATGGCTTAGTTAAGTGCATTTGTATTAAATATTTTAATTGGATGATTTTATGCAATGGAGACAGTGAAAAAAATTAAAAGGTCTGGTGGCTTTCGTCGAAAAATCGGAAAATATTTAAAAAGAAAAAAAAAAAGAGATTCAAGATAATTCAGATTCCGAATCGGAATTTTCTCGTAACTTCCTCCAAAACGCAAAAAAATGGTTCTGAGACAGAAGATACAACTGAATTTGAAGTGTCTCCTAGAACATCACAAAATTACGTTAGTGAGCAGTCTGACTCGGATGAAAACAATCCAAATGACGACGACGAAATTCGATCCACTTGCCTCAAAAGTGATCTGCGCGCCAGTGGTCAGCAACTCATGCTATACTTAACTCACATAGCCTTGAAGTACTTATTTGCAAATAATAAATAATTTTCAACCTGATACTCTACCAAAGGATCCGAGAACATTGCTCCAGACTCCAAGAACGATTGAAATGAAAAAATCGGTAATGGCGAATACTGGCATCACGGGCTGAAGATTAATCTCACAAGATATTTTCTAAATTTGACAGAGAACAAAATAGTGACAATCGATGTTAACATTGATGGACTACCTACGTATAAAAGCTCGAAAGTTGAATTCTGGCCCATTCTAATCTATACATACAGGTATGTATAGATTAGAATGGGCCAGAATTCAACTTTCAACCTGTATGTATAGATTAGAATGGGCCAGAATTCAACTTTCGTAACACAATGTGTAAAACATATTGTATAGATAAAACAGATATTATATTTTACTTATCCTCTTGAATTGATTAATTAAATTGCTCTGCTATTGCATAAAATGGTCTGCCGTTCACAACACATCAAATTACCTATTCACTGATGAACGTCTAGAAATACTGTGAGAAGATAAAAAGGAATACATAGATGACAGTTACTAGGTAATCTTAAACTATTCATAAATCTGTTTATTCTTTCACTAGATAGTTTAGTATGTAGCAAGTGAAATTATTCTTGTCACAAAGCTAGAGCCATACTACAGAAAATTCTCTAGAGTGTTTGTTCTATTAAATTCATTTTTCTAGTAAATTTTATCTTGACGCCATTTTTATGACCTACTTTTGCTTCAAATGATTTTCGATACATATTGTAATGCTTATTTTTATGTTTTTATTATTAAATTATCTCTAATTAAACATTTAATATGTTTTAAATAACTATATTTCTTATTAAATGAATATTTTAAGCATTAAAAAGCAATTAAAAAAAAATACTCATTAAAAATAATATTCATATGTGGTAAAAAATATATTAAATCTTGCATTTACAGCGGGCGCTCTTATTTTAAGAGAGTTTTACATAATATTCGACGATAGAATGTCAATCGCATATAGATTTGCTGGTTTACCCATTATCAACTAGCTAAAACACAAGTAAAATAAGAAATTTGTTACGCCATGATGCAATTCAATTATAAGTTTAAATAACTCTTGTAAGTTCTGCGCCATTATGTGTCGTTGTCTATTACAAATCAAATGAAACTTAAAGTTGATAGTCTTGAGTTAATTTTGGTTGAAAACTTGACGAGTAAAGACTTCTTCAAAGGTCTCAACTTTATCTATAAACTATCTACTAGTAAAAATTGTGGTCTATAAACAGTTTAGTGAGGCACTAGAAAAATCTCTACAGACAATTTGAGAATTTACAACTCTTATCTCTATCTATTCATGTTTTCTTAACTCATTCTTATGAGAACGGATAAGGTTGTGCCCACTTTTACTAAACTGTGTCTATAAGCGTTCTTGATTCCTACTAGGGAGATATTTTACTCTTATGGTAGACAATTAAATTAAATTCTATTAGATATCTAATAGTCCGTTTATAGATGCGATTGTGTTATTTGGGTGTGCAGCTGCTGACATTTCTGGCGAGCCTCCAATGATCTAGGTGTTCGAAATCAACATGAAACAAGTTTTTTACAATAAACCACATGTTTCTATGAATGATTTGACGCTTGACGATTTCATTAAAGCCAACAGTCAACACCAAACACAAAAAATTAATTGTATTAGGTTATTATTGGAGACAATTCAAAGAACAATGAATTTCTAAATCCACGACCTGGTATGAAAATAAAACAGGGTTTTGTGGTAAGTTGCTTCTGCTTTGTGGTTCTTCGTCCTTTATTACTTTGCATTAAACTTGATTCTAAATCGGCAACTAGATATCTAAAATCAACTCTGTTTCAGCGTAGATTTTGAAGTACATAAGAGCATTTTAATGGCATAATTGTTGATTTTAACATGCTTTTGCACCAAAAGCAATCTATACAGAGCGCTCCTAATCTTCAGCTCTGATAAAATGTGGAGTTGAATAGTAGGTACGCCAGACTCTTCAGAATTAATATATATGTTCAAAAACCTGCTGTAAAAATTATTAGCGGATATCCGTTTAGACACATATAAACAACCTTAATCACGAAGCCATTTTGGATTGCCGTCAATTATATTTGTTTGTAGGTATTTCATGGTGGATAGTGGTGTCATCAGTGCTATAGAACTTCACATAAATACAAGCTCGTTATGAATTAGTGTAAACCCAAAATTGTACGAGTCTACGTAGTTATGATGTCTTGTAGATTATTTTTGTATGTAAGTAAATAAAAGTAAATACTTTGTTTTGTATTTTATTATAAAACCATATAATAAAATGGAAATAAATAATTTTATCTTAATTCTAGGCACTTATGTACAAAATCATTTTGGCGCTACATGGAGTGTATAACAGAACCCAAGGTATGCAATAGATTGCAAGGTACTACAGTGCTAAGTTACAGCAGATCAAATTCCATATATCACGCATGACTAGATATTCATAAGGCTAACAGTCTCACATTAGCGTCCATTCATCTCAGTTTTGTACAAAAATAATTATCTTATAAAATAATATCACTGGATGAAGGCGAGGTTTTCACTTGCCGAGCAAGATCTTGCGGCCGGCGCCCATGTTCTGGCCTGCCTGGGTGGCGCCCTTGTTGGAGCCAGCCTGGAGACCGATCACGGTCTTGCCGGCGTTCAGGACCTCGTCGGAGAAGTCACGCTTGCACTCGTCAGAGGGTTTGGGGCCTAGGTTGGGGCCGCTGAATTCTGGGTGCCTGTAGGTCTGTAGACAAAACCAAATAATAAACTTAGTAAGGAATGCAATGTCCTGTCGTAGTGTTTCTTGTTAAAGTTTGCTTCGCTTTAGGAAAGCACCTGTAAACGTGTAAGATTCCAATATTGCCCACTCGGCCTCAACTAAACAGAGCGACCTTGGATATTTATGAAAACTGAGGTAATGTTGCAAGATGCTCGTAAAATTTGGTTGAACTTGGCTCAGCGCCAACTCCTTAAATTCTAAACGTATCTTAAACCAAACAATCTGTGAACACATTATTTAATCCGATGCTGGGTGAATTCTATATTCTATTCCACCGATCGCACTTGTTTGTAATAAATGGTGTGTGTATAAGATAAAAGTATACGTTATTGCTATGTTAAATTGGGTGCGATCAAATCTGGATGTTTACAAGATTATAAAATCGATTGCGTAATCCCTTTATACTATATATTTCGAAAGTCGTAAATTTCGGTGGTATGTGAAATTATGAGGCCAAAGTCATGCCGCATGTTGTGGGGTGTTTAATGACATGTTTGACATTGTTATAGGTAATAAAGTGATGGATGCTCACCTCACGGCCGAGAGCGAACAGTGTGTTGGTGACCTGGGCGATGTCCTTCTTCTCCCAAAGGTCGACGGTCTGGAACACGTCGATGTCGGCCACACCATACGCTTTTAAGGCTGCCTGGAAGCTAAACGGGGAAACACGTTAGGAATTCATCCGATTTTTACTTACAAGGAACAATGACGAAATATTCTATTTAGCTTACGACGTATGCAAAACTCTGATTGAAAGATATTTGCAGACCACTATTGAAGTTACACTGTAGTATTTATACGTCTTTGTTTACTAGAAAAAAGTGTCACATTTTTCGATCACATTATTTTTTAACTTTATCGAGATCTATTCTAGGAATTCTCCGATTCTAATATTTCTGAACTTACTTGGTGATGTTCTCCATCATCTTGAACTGTCCACCAGAGGTGTTGATCTTGGGGACGGAGCCAGGCTTGATCTTGTTGATGAGCTGGCAGAGGACGGTGCCGTCCTTGATGACATCCTCGTAGGCTTCACCAGGGGGGAACTTGGCACCAAGGATGGTTTCGATCCACTCCTGGGCTTCCTTCTCCTGCTCGGGGCTACGCTTGGAAGCCAACTGTGAATATCAATAACATTTTTTAGAAATGATTTTCTAATGTTAAATTATACTTTCAGTCGTTCATGGAAAAATCAATAATATTTTGAAAAAATAACGAGATTTTATTGGATTTATGAAAGCTTTGTGTTGATCCACAAAAAGTAAAAGTCGCTTAATCACAAGAATTTAGTTAAAATATGCTCTGTGCAATAAAAAAAGTAAATGAGTAATCAGGAGAGGAAAGAGTTTTCTTCGTTGTAGAAAAAACTTCGTATTTATTTTAAATTTAAAAATACTTGTGAGCACTGTATGATTTTAACTTCATTTTTTTTCGATAGATATTTGTTGAAATTACTTTTTATTTTTTGAGAGCTTTAGATTAAACGATTTTGGTACAAACACATGAGTGAATAAAATGGGAATATTTAAATTGTTTTTTTCTGACCTTAGCGCGGACTTGACGTTCCAGAGACATGGTGTATGTGTGTGTGTGTGTTGCTGCGTAGACGAGGAGTTAGTGCGCTGAGGAAGGCACTGCTAGACTGATCTCCTGAAAGCTGAGTCCACGTATTTATAGCGCGCTCAAGATGCGCCCTTCTGGAAACTCGTACGCAGCGCCCGCCACCCGATGACCAACCGATACGAAATAGCCATCTGACTCAAACAGCCTTTGTGTGAGCTTATTGAAAATATTTGTATGATTTAATAAAAATATTTATAACGATTAAAAGTGTTCATGGAAAAGGTAATTAGTAGATATATATTTCCGTTTAGTTTACAAAAATTAGGTAAGTATAGTCGAAAACTCATTCCGTGTTATATTTTGTGCAAGCAAACCGAAAGCATTATAAAATGAAAGGTAATTTCAAATAAATCATGAAGATTTTTTACTTTTTATTATTTCAACCAAAACATAAAAGGGGAATAACCTTTAACCACTGATGTAGTTTAAAATTAAATTCAGTTTTTATTAAAAATTGCAAACCTTGGACATTCAAACATAATTTTGTTTTCTTCTCATATGATGTGCTAATTGATTAGTGCTATTAATTTCCAATCATCACCGAAGAAAAAACTTGAACATAAACATGGCACAGACAAATGTCGGAAACAAAATAAACGGCAATTTTACTGCGCCGTCCATTAAATTATAAAATATTGTTATTTTACAAAAAAAAAAATTTCACGCTACTTTTCTTATAAATAAATCCACTAAAAGATGTTTGTAATTTAAGTGCTTGATTCAAATAGGATAAAAAACGGTTATTTATATTGTTTTTAAAAGGATTTCATCAAAATGCCTCAAACTTCAAAATTTAAAAATGCTTTTGTTACTTTTCAATATTTTTCAGTGTCAATAGCCCCAAAATTGCAAGAGTAAAAGGCAACTACTCTATAAAAAATACTTCCACTGTTCACGACTTACTTCTATTCGTAAGCTCATACCCTTAGCATAAATAAACAACATACTCCTCTGTGTAGAAAACAGGTTCATCATAAAACAACGCTCAATAATAAAAGCCTTAGGTGTCCTTAAAAGGCACTAATGCAGCTCGTAGGCGGGCGCTACGCCGACGCTGCGCAAGCGCCGCCCACTCGCGCACGCCATCGCGCCATTGAGATGAGAACCCGCTGACTTATCATTGTCGCCGTGGCCCACGCGAATCCAACAGATTCTTTACGTGGGAAAATGAAAAATAATATATTTTTACCTCCGTTTCAAATAACTCCTTGAAAAAATATCGTCTGGGAATTAAGTCATTAGCGAAAGCGTCTTTCACGCTTTTTTGTTGGACTCTGATTGGTTTTACATGAGAAATGATTCATGACCGTGTCTTGTGAAGTTGTGACAGACGTCATTCGCATCGTACGTAGAATGTAGGTAGTGTTCGAACAAAGAGAATATTTATACTTACATTTTTTTGTGATAGTCTATCACAAAAAAATGTCATAAAATATTATGATTCCATTTGGAAAATGATTCAAGCAAAATGTATAATTTCCAAGTATAAAACACATTTGTACCGAACATTCGTTGTCCCGCAGTATATTTAAATGTCTTTGAGTACGAACAATCAAAATAAACAGTCAGTTACAAACATACCCTTTCCCAATACTATACAACACATGACATACCAACAACCTTACACAAATAGGAGATGGCCGATTGCACTGAACAATATTTTAAAACAAAAAACCTGTGATTTATGTGGTTGCAAAATAATGTTCGCTGCAAATGTTGCGACTTGGAATGATATGAAGATATTCTGTTATATTTCATTGTTATTACGTGCTGGAGATAATATTTTTATGACAGTCAGTCAAGCTCGCTAGGATTGATCTATGATAATGTTTAAGACTTAAGAGGCCTGAGGAGCATGTGAAGTTCATACAAACGTAGTACCAAAGTAGTTTGCAAATCAAACTTATTCTTAAGGTAGTGTGTATTTGTTTCGATTGGATTACAGAATATATAGGTTTCCAAACACATATTTTGAATGTACACTGATTTAAACAAGAGTAATTAATGAAAAAAAATTATTTTCTAGAGAAATTTTAAATTCCTCATATCTCGTCTTTATATCATTTTCCTTTCAAAATATTTATTTGGGAACATAGATATTCTGTAATCCAATTGAAATAAATACACACTACCTTAAGAATATGTTTGATTTTCATATTATTTTGGTATTACGTTTGTATGAAAAACGTTTGTATAAATATTTTGAAAGGAAAATGATATAAAGACGAGATATGAGGAATTTAAAATTTCTCTACAAAATTATTTTTTTTCATTACTCTTGTTTAAATCAGTGTACATTCAAAATATGTGTTTGGAAACCTTTATATTCTGTAATCCAATTGAAATAAATACACTCTACCTTAAGAATATGTTTGATTTTCATATTATTTTGGTATTACGTTTGTATGAAAAACGCATGCTCCACCGGCGCCTTAAGGTTTTAGCTAGGTATTACCTAGTAGGTGTGTATACAAATACCTAATTCTGGTCTCTCACTCTAAATATACACAGCTTAATAATGTTTTTAGTATATTATCAGCTTTTTACTAACCTCACCAAAGATCCCAGGTCTTATTTACAATTCCTAACTCCATAATACGCATGAACGGAACTCTGAAAACGTAACTTCTGGACATTTTTATTCACTTTTCACTTTCACTTTCAGGTTGGGATGTAGCCCTGTAAAGGAGTAATTTGGCTGCCTTGAAAATGGGAGCTTTTCAGGTTCTTATACGAGAGTTGCATATCAGATCGGATGTGTTTTATATGTGCTTTACATTTCGGACCATTGTGTCGGTTATCGCATCCCTGCTTGGGCTTCTGCCTGCCTATGATGGCGATGAATCACACAATCCTTTTAATTCAGACTTCATACGTCGGTAAAAGATTTGCGTCTATAATCCTCCTCACATGTTCATTTCACGTGACTTCCAGAAGAATCTTGTAACTATCTTATTTATTGGGAACTCCAACCATTCGAACTCAATATCGTAAAGAACCAGCTGTGATTATATCTTCCACCTGCCACTGAGATCACGAGTCTAGATACCACGTGGGAAGTGGTGCAGTTGCTATGCATTTTTTGCTGAAGAATTATTATTATCTTAGCTATGTTTAGAACATGACCGTGACATTGTGATATATCTCAAAAAATTCTAAAAAAAACAGGTTTCGACGACTGGGTTCTCGGTAAAAATATGACATGAAAATGCCAACACTGCATTAGTCATATTTTACCCAAAATGAAATATTTACTGTACTTGATTTTGGGTACTATCTTTGTTTTACTTTGGATTAATGACATTAAGTATTATTTCTAAACATGGCAAATAAAACAGACAGCTAAATTATTTGCATTTACTACTGAAGAAAATTTTACTAAATTTTCCGGCTGGAACCGAGGCTCTGCGCGCAAATATATCATTGAATAAGTTCTGAATCATAACCATCAACAGATCTGCAAGCAAATATCGTTCTGGATGACGCCGAATTTTGCTATTTTAAGTGTTGCATGGTGTTATGAAACTAACTATGTATGTCTGTATTTAACAACCGCGCGGTTATTAGAAAGCACTTACGTTTGTTACGCCTGATTCCAGTGCACTGTATTTCCTCATTGAAGTAGACAAACCACTAAAGTTTTTAAGAATGCATTTGCAAGTTGTTCAAAACAGGTTATTAAAAGTAATGTGTAATAAAACCGTACTTTCTCACTCAAGAATAAAATAAAATGTAATTATATTCACTTCCATTATTTAAATTTAGTAATTAGTAGGGCTAAACTGAAATCTCTATACGCAGGTACGTAATGTGAATAAAATGTTATTTTCTACTTATATTTATGTCCACAACTAAACCGCATAATTAAATACAGACTTCGGTAAGTGATCACAGATATAATCTTATTAGCTGCTGTTATTATCGCTCCATAGGATTGGTACATAAGCAGATACCATGATTAAGGGCCATATTCATAAAAAAAATTACGGTCTGATTATCTAAAAACAGCTGTTTAAAACGTATTTTTAAAGGGGCACATGTCCCTCAAACAGCTGGTTTTAGATAATCAGGCAATTATCTTTTCGGTGAACATGGACCTAAGGCAAACACATTTTACGAAACTATACTTTCCAAAGACATATTCGTCTCCTCTCACTTTTTCTGTGCTTTATGCTTAGATCAGTGTTCTTACTGATAACAGCTTTATTTTAAGAGAAACAGTAACAGCTGAGTACAAAAGAAAAGGAACCCTGCCCATGTGCACAAGTTTAGAAGCCTGTACGTACAAGTTTACAATGGTTAACTAACTATTTAACAGGCTGTAAACCATTTTCGTCAGTTTATTCCACGAAATAAACTGAGGAAACCAGTTAATTTCAATTTTACATTGCTCGCGGATTCCTAAACAACATGGACGACCACGTGAACGCGAGACGTAAATAGAACATAAAACTATAAATACCAGCATAAATCATTTTGTAATTACTCAAAATCTACGCAGACATCCGAAGCGGCTTTTTTCTTGTTTATGTATTCATACAGCAATATTTTACCTAGAGCTGTCTACAGATACGAAAACAATGTCATCTTCATTAGAGTGTTAGAGTGCGACGGCCCTTCGCGGCGAACAAGGTCGTAACGGCCTATAACCGGACCAAGGCGCACATCACTCGTGGCTATGACGCGACAAATAAATATTTGTCCTTTTTATGTATTCTAGATCATTTTCTTCTCAATGATCTTCGTCTTGGAGGTCGCTCTCGTACTTCATCGACCTTTATTGTTATGGGAACCAGGGGCGTATTGTTTCCAACTATTTTTTTGTGAATACTGGGATGATGGATTACTTGAAAGTATGTGACAGACAGTATTTGTCACTTTTCCAATCCTAACAGCGTCACAGGTTATTCCTCAAGGTTAAGCAGTCCTTGTTGAGGTCGGTCCACGGATAGGTGCAAACTATAACCCATGCCTCGGATGCCTCCTTAAGCTGTTGGCCCCGGCTGTCCATTGTAGATTTTTGATCTTGTTTATTGGTAGTCAGAAGCCAGAAAATCTTACAACCAGTCTTACCAAGGGATAGAGACCAGGCAGGCAGTCGCGCCATGTAAATAGCTAGCCGTCCGTCCATCTTATGACGGCAGGCCGTGTCGACGGCGCGTTCGTGTTCCACGCGCGCCTCAAAGAGATGTCAGCATAAACGGAGAGGCCCGCAAGGGCCGAAGCCTGCCGGGGCTGCGGGACTGTTCGAATGAGATACGTAAAGGGTGAGGAAGGGTGGATGGTTGGATGGTTTATTTTTAGGCAGCCGCGCCATGTGAAATACTGAAATTCAGGTGAATCCGGTTTGACTGATAGCAGACCCCTACAATCTTGAGAAAGGCTAGACAGGATGATGATAATATTTTAATGCAACAGTACCTTTACTACCTACCATGTTTTATAATAACTTCAATCGAGCAATTAAATATTTAACGTACTATTTAGCCTAGAAAGGAAGTGACTGCTGAGTTGACGAGTAATATCACTGTGCACCCCACAAACAAAAACACATAAAGGCTGTTCTAACCCAGAACCGGTTCGTAGGGCTTTTGGAACCGGGACCGCGGTCCCGGATTCCCCTAATTGTTTTTAAATGATATTTTGAGATCACAAGAAAAAAGAAGTTAAAATACCCTTACTAGCTTATATCAAGAGCTTCAGAAATATTAAGATGGACTTCTAATAAATTAAATTCTGTACGTAGCAAGCATTGTACACACATCAAAAGTGTCTAGGGATCAAGCATTTTTATGCGGATTTCTTGAGATTGAGATGTGGCTTTGTAATAAATTTATGATTTTATAAATTTATATGGATCCTTTTTGGTGCATTTCATAATTTGAATCAGGAACTGTGAATCAAATTCGAGTAAAAGATGAAAATCAGCTGTCAATATTTTCCCTATAAAAACATACAACGCATTGAAGACATTATTAGTGCTACTGTTTCCCTACTACTGATTAAAACCAACGTTATTATGGAGCGGCGACGTCATTTAAGCAGGGAAGAAATGCTCAGAGCCGTGGGAATGATAGAAGCTGGTTCCCGGCAACGTACTGTGGCTTTAGCTCTGAATACAAGTCAGAGTGTTATCAGTCGACTTTGGACACGTTACCGAAGCACTGGTACCGTGGCTGAGCGCCATGGAGGACGGTATCGCTGCACCACACGGAGACAAGACCGATACATTCAAATCTTAACTCGAAGAGCTCCAACAATAACCGCCATGATGTTAGCCGTGAGGCTTCATCACTCTTCAGGGAACTTAATTAGCGACCAAACAGTCAGAAACCGCTTGCATGAAGTGAACCTTCATTCCCGAAGACCGCTACGGGTACCACCTATAGTAATGCACAATCGTAGGATTCGATATCAATGGGCTCTTGAACACAGAAATTGGGCAGAAGAACAATGGCGTTTCGTGTGCTTTTCTGATGAGTCTCGTTTTGGTATGAGACCGGATACAAGACGTATAATACGACACTGGAGAACCCCTGGACGCCAACAGCGATTAAAATCCTGCCAGGAAGTCCATCCTTATAGTGGTGGAACCATCATGGTATGGGCGGGTATTTGGATCGGCGGAAGAACTGAGTTGATTTGGATCAGAGGCAACCTCAACGCTCAAATTTATGCTGAGACGATTGTATCAGACGTCATCGTTCCTCTACAAGTGCAAATCGGTCCCTTATTTCTGTTAATGCATGATAATGCACGACCGCACACCGCAAGATTTGTAAGACAGACTCTCGCTGCAGCTAACATCAATGTCCTGCCCTGGCCTGCTCAGTCGCCAGACTTGAATCCGATTGAGCATGCATGGGATATGCTACAGAGAAGAGCTCTGCCGAATATGGAGGGTATCCAGTCGCAAGAAGACCTTTTTTTGTTGTTGCAACGAACATGGGCGGCCATTCCACAGCGTGATTTGGATGAACTCATTTTGAGTATGCCAAACCGATGTTCTTGTGTTGTTAGTGTTCGCGGTAGAAACACGGATTATTAATTGTTTAAGTTACCCAATAAAATTTTAAAGAAAACTGTTATTTCAGTCTTTTTTTCGAACTTTTGTGTTAGTGGTTCAAATGTCAAAAATCCCTTTATTAGGAAAATGGCAAATTTCTTTATTAATGCAAAGGTGACTTGGTTTATCGTTACTGTGACAAACGAAAACACTTTATTTGATGAATCCTTAAAGAAAATTTTAATTAATATCAATCAGGAGAAAAGTTATTGCAAAAATATATGTTGATCCCTAGACACTTTTGATGTGTGTAGTTCAGTTTCGAAAATCTCTTTTTAAGGGGCCGGCAGACCATGCACAATTCATACAAACGAAATACCAAAATAATGTATTAATCAAAGATAATCTTAAGGTAGTGAGTGTTTATTTCGATTAGATTACAGAATATCTATGTTCCCAAATATATATTTGAAAAAACAATGATATAAAGACGAGATATGAAAAATTAAAAATGTCTATAGAAAACTTACTTTTCTCATAACTCTTGTTTAAATCAGTGTCCATTCAAAATATTTATTCGGGAACCTAGATATTTTGTAATCCAATCGAAATAAATTCACACTTCCTTAATATGTATGATTTACAAGTTATTTTGGTATTACATTTGTATGAACTACGCATGCTCCGCAGGCCTCTTAAGAACTCCTAGCCCTCTCTGGTTTTCAGGCCGTAGGTACTCGTATGCACGCAATTCTGAGCGTAGTTCTCCTCCATTGCACACCATTTTTCGTATCTACCTTGCTTGATTCCGTCTTATTTCAGGAAACTTAATGTTGATACAAAAATAAGAACTCTTCGTCATGTTAACTCGACAGAGTAAATTAAAACGGAAATGATAAACACTCGGAATATGTGCCGTAACTCCGTGAGCTCAATTCACTTGCAACAGCGTGTGTCGTGCCCTAATTTTAAATACACAAGTATGTAAACAATCTGTTTTGTTACAAAATGATTACAAGGAAACTTCAGTGCCGTCTGCAATCCTGAATTACACACCTCTTCGATATTTTCAAAGGAGAGCCAGAAGTATGCGAAATACTCATAATACTAAATAGGTTTTCAAAACATCGTTCCTTTCAACTGAGTATCTATGTAATACGTAACAGTAAGTCAATCAATTGTTTTCAAAACATTCATTCACTAAAGATTAAATATCAATTAACTGTTTTGTAAAACCACACAGGAGGTTAGGGATAAAACAAACAAAACGGACGATTTATTGTTTGCTTTATTAAAACACCCTCCACAAATTCATCAATAATTACATACACTCGGGTACACCACTATTATATCTAGTATTTACAAATAATTTATTACATATTTACATCGCTCATCGCCAACTCCGGTATGTTGGCTAATATATCGAACTATGTATTAATCTATGCACTTTATCAATAAATAATAATTCGTTTAAAATAAAACTAATATGTTCCGGTGACTAGAAGTAATAGAACGACACAATTCCGTTACAGCTTGTGGAAATATTTTAAAATTCATTGGATTAATACATTTTATATCTCATTTAGGTATCGACGAATAAAATACATCATATTTTTATAGGACATCATTTAAAATTAAGTAATTTATATTCCTTTACTTCAATTCTTCACTGAATCAGTATACCTTTATTAAACGTATACAATCGGAATGTTATTTACAATCGTATCACACAAAATCTCCATTATAATAAACTATCTAAAACTAAACACCCGTGTACATGTAACAGGCAACTTGTACGTTCAACTGCTTTGTTACAATAAATACATCTAAAAATTCATTTAGACAGTTCACTATTATTGCGACGACACATACTTTAATGGACACGAATTGGCACTTGGAATGTTTTACGCGCAATCGAAATCAAAATCGCTATCTCGTCATTTAGATATCACTTTAGAAAGTTCTCACTTGGCACAGTGTAACCTGGAATGTTAATGAAATGCAGGCGGTGTGGGTGCAGAGAGCGGGGGGGTGGTGCGGGCGGGGCAGCGGCGCGCTCCCCGTGGACTCGTCGCGCCACGGACGGTGACTCAAGGCGACGCTGCTACGCCCATTAGAAAAGATGGTTGTTTGTTTTGGCGAGGGTGCCGAGGTGGTCCGACAGCAGATAGTTGGGTGGCGCGACGCCGAGGAGCGGGAAGCCGGAGGGCTGGCGCAGCAGGCCGCAGCTGCTGGCCCACTTGCCGCCGCCGCTGCTGCTCACCGGCGGCAGCCCCACGTCGCCTCCCACGCCGTTCAGCTCCTCGCACAATTTGTTTGCTAAACAACAGATAAACATATCAATAGAGTATTATGATATTGTGTCATAAACAAAGTATCGAAACATAAACGCAATAACTTCACGTCCATTAAACATTACTGTCGTCGGGAAACTATCATCGAATGGATATATAAGTATAATGCTGATATTCTCACAACTGAGACCAAACAAGCAAAACTTGTGCGCACAAATCTGCTCGAATATGAAATCAGACTGCAGCTCGACGGGCGAATATGAAATAATCGTGGTAACACAATTAAGCGCTAATCACCTAATCCTTGCTGCGCGGCTCCGTTGTTTATTCAAGCCTGAGTGACAATCGCGCGCACAATTAGCGCAAATGAGCCGAAGTGAAAATCTGGCGCGGTGGCGGCGGCAGCCTAATGTGATTAATACGACCACAAGTCCGCCATTACCCGGTGAACCACCGCGCCTAGTTCAGCCTATATGAGAAGCCGTACCCGGTGTTCTATATCACAACTAACACTTTCTATTACCTACTTTATTATTTGGATGGAAAATTAAGATGGGCAGCTGAGATTCCTTAAACTACCTACAGATATTAATCTGTGTACTTATTACAATCTAGGTCATTGTGGCTGTTAAATAATAATAATAATAAATAATAAATATCGCTGGACATTAACACACAGCGCCACCTAGTGCCACACTAAGCAAAGCTTGTGTCGTGGACACTAGATAGTTGATATACTACATATATACTTTTTTGTTTGTAAATACATACTTATTATACATATAAACATCCATGACTCGGAAACAAATGTCCATGCTCATCACACAAACATTTGCTCCTACCGGGATTCGAACCCAGGACCCTAAGAACGTAAGGCAGCGTCACTACCACTACGCCAAACGGGTCGTCAAAATGTATTGGTGTTCTGGAAATCATTAAAAATCTCAATGATGGCATATCAGGCAATAACATTTTTCTCGTTTTTAAGAGCCGGGATTTATGTCAATACAGGCAGTTGTAACTTGAAAGCTTATTCAGTTTTCGGAGCGACGCTTATTGCAAGGAGTACCTACGCGTTATCAGGATTCCTAACCTATCTCGAGTTTTCCAATTCCAATTCAAATCAATCAGTTATACTATTTTTTTTTTTACTTTCAACACGTGTATCTAATTTTAAAAGTGTATGTAGAAAAAGCTTGTAATACTTCGCCGGGTTATTAAATTTATTTAAACGAGCGTGTCCAAAAATCTTCCGAAGCGTTTTTATACTAACACAGATGTAACTCACAATATTATATTGGGTTCTATTTGTGGCAGAAACGGCGCAGACTTGTTTATATAAACCGATACCAAGTTCATGGAAAATTCGCCTTGTATCGAGGCTAACTACCTACGTGGCTTAGCTAACAAATTAAAGATTTCAGTTTTTAGGCAGTTTTTTTGCAGCAGATATGACGTAGATATGCGAAGCCTAAAAACTGAAAATTTACAATCAGTCTCCGTCCAACTATAATGGGTGTAAAAAAAAACTTTACGAAGCCGAAAGGCATTTGTCTCCCCGCCATTGCGATATTTTTTTCGTCTTAAACCAAATCTAGGAACGCTCTACATGGTCACGAAGATATTGGAAGTCAAAGCTTTTCACAAGTTAAAGTAAAACCAAAAATACATCGTGAGGAAAAACCAGCATACCTGAGAAATATTTCTCGACGTACATGTAAAAGCAAAAGCCCATGAGAGGCATAATTACCTTTTATAATGTTAGAACTTAAGTTAATATATATCCATGACCCTTATACTATTCAATGCATCTATCAGTACAATGTTTCAAGTGATTTACTCTGAGTACTGACCGAAACGTGATTTTACTTACATCCCAAAAAAGTTTCCTAGCTAAAAAAATGCGACGAGTTACTTAGTTTGATATATAGAATGCTTGGTCGGCGACTTCATGATGAGCAGGGTCCTTTTACACCTTGTATGTGTTATATAACTGTCACCGTAAAATTGGCAAACACGTTAGATTGTAAAATAACTACAGAGATTGTAAACTCTTGAAATATTGTCAAACAAACATACTGTTTACAATAAAACGCATCATTTTTCGTGAAATGCATGCGATGGTAGTCAACTCACGCGGTGTGGAGGAAAAGAGAGATCCCCCTTGCCCAATTTTACCACTCTCATGAAAAGATAATCTACCATTTCTGAGAAATACCGATTAATATAACCTAACCTTAAAAAACTTTATATTCCCCTAAAATGCGTAGCCGACGGCACTATTTCCTAGTGTAGGATTTAAAGGAACCTAACTAACTTAACGTAGGGGTGCCCCAAGTCCCGATAATGGGGGCAGAGATACTTCCGTATGTTCACAATAATTCGAGAGTTTACAACCTAGCTAGAGAGATTACAATCTAACGTGTTTGACAATTTTACGGTAACATAACCAACCTGTATGTGCCTGTACTGGGTCCGTGTGGTAGGAATATGACCGACTACATCTCATAGAGCCCTACCGTGTCCCAGCAGTAGGAACATTATATGCTGATTATGTTATGCCTTAGTTAATTACAAAAAATGTAGAGTTCCTTCACCACTTCTTGATAAGTTCCGGTTAACTTATCTGGATTGATACTTGTGTTCAATTTTGTATAATTAATTAGATACATCTCGCCGTATCTGTAGAGGGGACACTAAACCAGGGTCTTATATATGTGCGTAATTATTAGATTTTCTATATAGTAAGTATTACCGAAACTACTACGTACATAAAAACTTTATGATAATAGTAATGGTTGTTTTTCATCAATTAGTGTAGATCCAATGTGGGCTAGTTTTATTGTCAACTCTGAAAGCTTTTCACTATCAACATATTTCAGAAACGATTTTATTTTAAGCTTTATGTTTTTTTTTAGGAGGTACACATTCTTAAGCCATGCCGCATTGTATTAATATACCATACAATAGAATCACGATTCTATATATAAGATCCACTAATTCGAAGAGCTGTATATATTTTGTCGAAAGCAGCCTTGTTGTATTCGCCCACGTAAACATGTGAGCTGAAATAGTCCGTCGGGCTCTCTGATTGGTCGACCGCCATGACTCACGCGGCTATAATTTCAGCGATCAATGTAACATTGGTAAGATATGTTGCCCAAAAATATTGCGTGACATCACTATTGGAACAAAAATATTCGATTGGAACGTAAGAAAAGTACGAATGGACTTAGGTAGGTAGCGATATTTTCTCTGAACAATGTTGTTGTAAAGCTGTGTAAGTAATTACTGCAAAATGTAAATGTTTTCTTTGTAAATCTCTGCCACACTGTGTGAGCTGTAACTAATTAATCTATCCAAATCGAAACAAAGCGTGCAGACGTCTAAATTATTATTTGTCGTTCATTTCCTCGGAAAGCTCACAGCTTTTTAAAATGTTCTCATTAATTTAAACCTGCCATCAATTAGTAGCTGAAGTTGACGTTTCTTTATCCCACAATAATAAGTTTATTTGGTGCATTAAAAAGAAATAGTAATTTTTCAGTATCCCATCACACGGTTGCCAAAAAAATTAAACAAAAATAAACTGACTCATATTACAGACAAAACATCAAACCAGAGAAATATTCTCGCAATTGATATTATTAAATGAGCATGGATGTTTTTTACTTGTCGGATACTAAACGTCAGGCGGACGTATTAATGATAATTTTTTTTTAATTTATCTGTCTGTCTGTTGCAATTTGAGGAACTCGTAATATCGAGTAAGCTCGTCAACCTACGCGCTACGTATGTAGATATTTTAATTTTGCCTTATATTTTTGTCCTAAGTATTACTTGGCCTTGTGAGTTGATCTCTACGTTAGAATGCTTTGACGCCATATTGACTGATTTAGGTATTCTGCGTATGGCCCATATTTTTGTCCTTCATTCACTGAGTAGGAGGAGCTGATCAATTTGGAAGGTGTCGCAGCCTATGTGTGCCAGGTTGTATTAACTAGCAACGCCTTTAGGCAGAGGATTCAAATCTTGGCAAGCAGCAATACTAGCAATTGGGTGTTCCTTGGTGTGTATACTCAATAAAATGTGCTCGTTAACTTCATCAAGAACCACGATGTAGGTAACGGTACGTGCAGATGTAACATCACAAACAAAATCGATCATTAAAGTACTATTTCCGTCGCCATACCCCTACACAAATAGTTGATCAAATGTGACTTAATGTTGTAACCCGCTAAATCTGGCGATGACGTCAACATCTCGGCAATAAGGTAAACACTGCGTTCGCATCACTACCAGTGGTATGCGACTGAAAAAACTCAATGATTTACAAAAGTGTTCTGCGATTAACTACTATGTACGGTTTTAGACGTATCTTGGTTCTATAACACTATCTCTGAATTGCCTCAAACGTATGATTACGTCGCGTCTATGTCGCTAGAAAATTCGATTTATGCATCTCAATCAATCAATAACTTTATTTTCAGGCAACTTAAGGCCCGTAGATAAAATACACAACTCTACATTACACTCTACATAATACAAAACCAACTAAAAATCTTGCCATAACCAAATTCCAACTACCCCTGATAACCATAAACCCAAAAAAAACATCCAACGGATCTATGAAGATGACCACAGTAAATACGTGCAGGCGGGGTCAGACTGAACGCGGAAAGCGGAGGAGAAGGTATTGTGGCGTAGCTTAAGAGAAGCTCATATGCCTATGTCGAAAAATGCGTGTTTCCCAATATCTGTCTGTTCTGTATCTCTTCAAACTACACTTCTACTCAAAGGACATCAGCATCGCAAACTCATGGTCATCATTGATCCAACCACGATAATGTCTGAAGCTGAACTATAGAAGAGATTGTGACCTCTGATCATTTTATAAGCTCTTAGAGTATTTTGATAGAAAACAATGAGTTCGCGTAGTTTTTACACCAAGTTTTAAAAATATGTAAATATCATTACACCAATTAAAAAACAAGACTCAGAAGAAAGTTATTCATTTCTAAAAGTATCAGCTTAACGTGATAAACAACTTACGATATCTACCTGCCGAGGTGATAGGCTTGAGGTCTGGTGGGGACAGATGCGGCAGCGCGTGATGCGCGGGTTGCGGCGCGGGCGCAGGGGGCGGGTGTGGCGACGAGGCGGGGGAGGAGGGCTTGTCGCGCTTGCCCTCCGCCTTCACTGGCGCCTCGCCGGCCTTCTGCTGGGCCAGGCGCTCCTGCTTGCGGAACTTTGCACGCCGGTTTTGGAACCATACCTGAAAATATAAGAACAGTCTTTCAGTACCTATATGTGTAACAAACATTGCTGCATAAACGCAATTATTGTCCTAAGGAACACTCTTGTTTTTATTTATTAGCATATGACATAGTATTTCAAGCCTGCTCTGAATTCCAAATATGTACTCAGTATTTGGAATTCAGAGCAGGCTTGAGATTATTTTCTGAAAACCGCTGTAGTCGTTATGAAAGTAATGCCTCAGAAGAAGGCACGAAGTATGATCTAAAATGTTTTAACTTCATAAGTAGTTAGCGCTACGCTTGGAATTGAACCTGAAACCGGGCTATCCAGCAGAAAACAAAGTTATCAACGTGACTAACACAATTACTAAGTGGCCGGCCATATAAGCCGTAGAACCAATGATCGTCGCAGTAAGACCGTAAACCGGAACACGTGGTCTTGGCCCTCGGTTAGTCAAAGACTATCTTCGTAAGGTGGCTGATAGCAGCCAAATGAGAATCGAGTTAACCGACTTGCTATGAGAGACCATGAAAAATATGTCCAGCATGGACTGCTGTAGGATGAAAATCGAATAAGCTTCCAGAACCGTTCTCCTAAGACCGATACGCCATTGAACTTTTCGTCGACTGGATAATTCATTTATTTTCGTTTCCCCGACAGAGTCTTTCACTTACAGACATTTCGGAGACAGAACCTTTCATATATACGTCACTTACCATAATCGTCATCTGCCTAGCCTATTCCAACTATGTTGCGGTCGGCTTTCAGTCTAACCAGATGCAGCTGAACAGCAGTGTTTAACATGGAACGACTGCATGTCTGACCTCTACAACCTAGTTAGTACTGGGTAATATGATACCCCTTGGTAAAGCGGTGACTGAACAGCTAGTGCTGTGAAGCAGCGCAATTCGCAAATTTTGCTTTGAATTACAGAAAACTTAATATCCGGACTAATAAACTGGGGGTCCCAATGTAAAAGCTCGAAAGCACATCCACAAGAAATTGGCAGAGTCGTCTCAGAACTACCTTGTAGGTTTTTTTTTGTTAATCACTCATAACCTTGTTTTTATATTTTGTTTTATGCATGTAATATATGTATTTATTATTGTATTTAGTTATAAGTTTTAACAATTTTGTTTTCTGTTATTGCACCTACTATGTATTGTCTCTGCATCACCGATTTAGTCCGCCTTTGTACAGTTTTTACTTGTGCATAAAGTTTTAATAAATAAAAAAAAGCGGCAAAAGAGGGCGTCATATCACAGATGTTTTTGGTATATCCAATGCAAGTGGTTCATCTAATACCACTGGGTTCATCTTTATCGCTTGTTTTAAGATTGACGGTGAATTCTCCGTCGTCGATGGAAAGAGGAGCTATAGATTTATCGGCGTATCGGTAAAACATTTTGTAGCTGGAAAGGGCTGTCGTCGAATGTGATGTAGATAAATGAAGGGTTCTGTCAGTGAAATATCCGTAGGTGAAAGACTCTGCCGGGGAAACGAAAATAAATGAAGCCATCATCATTTTCGCGAAACCAGTAAAGCCTCAAATAAGAGGTTAACAAGTACCAAACAAATACTTCTATAGATAACTAAGAAGCTACCTTCTTAGTTATTAGTTGTTCACAGCAGTAGCTACCTACTGCTGTGAACAACAGTCAGGTGTACCCAAAATTAAAATCCGAACACCAATGAAGCGAAAAGCATCGTAAACAAAACCGAATACGTACAATAAAAAATATAATGAAAACGCCAGTAGCGGACGTGGGCTCGGATGAGCAAACAAAGTTAGCGCTCGACCGTACTAATGGGAACGCATCCCATGCATCGAGCGCCAAATTTTAATGCAAACCGTTTTATATTCGTTCGGATGCGCGCAAATCCGAATTGATCATAATTCGATTTGGTGCGAAAGATAATTGCAACTGCCACTGGCGCTGATTGAGCACAGAGTAAAAAATGCTCGGTCGACATACGCGGAGCCCGCTCCCGCCCCGCCTACTCTGTGACCTGCACAATCACACGCACCATTGTTTGAACATCGCAGTTCGCTGATGATGTTTGTTCACCTTTATACATATTTCTTAATTTCGCTGCCATCACCGAGATCCACGTAGAATGCTTAATTATCTGTTAATATGTGTACGCTCTTAATGAGCTACTTTACTGTCTACCGAGCGGTACAATTACATCATTTGTCGGTGTTTATAAGTATATCCAGCTGTAGAATAGAAGCAGTTTACACGTTCGTGCCTATTTTCCTTTGGTCCGAGTAATGGCCACGCAGAGTTGAGTGATTTAACAGATACAGTGACTACAAAGTTAACCCGACTTCAATGACATCCAAGCCGACATAAACTCGGTACTTGCTAATTGGTTTATTATGATGAACACAAACAAATATTAATAATTACTGGCCGCCTACATACTTCTACGTAAATTCTCCTTGGCAGTGATCATGACAAACGTTAATGACCTGCTTGTGTTCTAGAAACATTTCGAATGCTTTATTACTGTTTCACTTGAACAGTTGGCGGCAGATTACTGCTATATAAATATTTGGGTATATAATGGTGTGACAATTTTCATATGTGTAAGGAATTATGTGGAGATGCACATTGCACATGTGGCATGACTAAACGGTAAACGTGTACCATTGACATTGAAACACAAGATATATTGATGCTACTTTTGTTTCGTGTAGGCAGTTAGTCGTATGTCAGTGCGGCACAGGTGCTGCACTGCTGGCTGGAGTGCCGTATCCGCATGCATGTCATCGGCGCACTGACGGTCGCGTCACGTCAGTTATGACATATTGATGCGGCTCGATCTCGTTATAGCACGCTAAATGTGATGATGCGGCCCACTCGCGGACGAACGTGACTTTGCCTTTCATACACATCATCGTGATTTACAAGATGTTTGCGCCAACACTACGCTCGACAAGGTTTGCCGCCATCTCTAAAGTTAACAAATAATGATAATCCACTGACTAATGTGTATTTGACAGTTAATTATTTTCATAACGATGTATTTAGCTCCTAATATCATTTGTTGAACAGTAAACGTACCGAAAATCGCTTTGAATATAGGTCATTGTTAGATTTCACAGTCACAGTGATTACTCATACTAAAGACCTCGACGCTCAGCAAGTATCGATGAGAAAACGTATCGTTCAAAATACCTACGTGTATTATTTAATAAGCGCGTATAATCGTCCGCAAAAGTTGTGATAGTTTGGCTGTTATGCATAATACAAATACCATTTATAGCTTAAAGCACCCACGAATAATGTAGCTTTCTGCCAGTTAAAGAATTTTTAGAATTGGATCATTAATTCCGGAGATTACCCCTACGTGTGTAACTTACAATCTTTTACCTTTATAATATTATACGAGTATAAGTAATATAGAACGCAATGTTTCAAAATATTTTTTTTTGTTTTGATTTACCTAACTTAATCCTTGTCAAACCCGTTTTCTCACAAGTACCTGATACATTGAAATATTTCAAGAACATACATATTATGTATGTTCTTGAAACATTTTAGTATTACATACATACATACATACAGGGTGTATACGGATACTTCACGAAGCCGTCAACCAAGCATTCTGTACATCAAACAAAATAACTATACGCAAAAATTATTGCTGGGAAACGACTTTTTGTGGGGAAAAATTACTTTACAGTAAAACTCCATGTAACGCACTCAAAACATAGTGCTGATGGACGTATTTAATAGTAAACCAGTCAGGATAATGGCAGGTATTTAAAGTAAAACGATGAACCTTAAAAAGTAGTAAGTATTCAAAAAAAAAAAAAAAGTTGGAACTTTGATCTCCAATAATTCCGTAACTAGTAGGTTCCTAGTGTACCCAAAAAATGACTGCAATGACGGGGAGACCAAGTGCGTTTGTGTTAGTCAAGGGTCCTATTTGCACCCTTCTTATATCCTATCTGGGCACTTATGATGATAGTACAAAAGAAATACTTTTTAAAACTGGACCCTTATATCGAAATCCACACAAACATTCCTTGTCCAGTCTTTACCACTTTTTTGTAAACAAGTACCTGGCCCCTTATTCACAACCATTCGACTCGCTTCCGATTCGGAAAGTCGTATATCTGTCTTCTTCTGGCATTACGAAAACGACCGAGATAGACATACGACTTTCCGAATCGGAAGCGAGTCGAATGGTTGTGAATAAGGGACCAGATCTAATCGACAGGATCCGGCATTTAGTCAAACAGGCAACCTCTTGGTTCCAAGAAAATCTGCAACAAGGAAGACGAGGATCGGAAATTGTGCTATACCCAGTTTCAATTAACTTCTAGAATGTCTTAAGTTACACAGTTCGACTTAAGCTATTGTCTTACAATTGTGTCTCTAATTAAGACATTCAAAAGGTTAAGTCACGTCCTTCTCTGGAACAACTGTTCATTTCTGGTCATTTACTTAATAAAAGAGGGTATCGTGGTACCATTTTGGAAAAGCTAATGAGACAAGAAAGTTTTTGTAATCTGCATGTAGTGTTGTACATTTATTTTGAGTAATCTGCCTTAAAAAAACAAGGGTAGTTTTAATTATTTATATATTGTTAACTTAATGACGCTGCGCGAAGTTTGGGTTATCTATACGTCTATACTAATAATATTATAAAGCTGAAGAGTTTGGATGTTTGTTTGAACGCGGTAATCTCAGGAACTAATGTACCTGAGATTTATATCAAGGTTCGAATTCAAAAAATCTTTTTGTGTGGATAATCTTTTATCGAAGAAGGCTATATAACATCACGCTGCAACCAATAGTAGCAGAGCATAAATGAAAAATGATGCAAATACGGGGAAAATTTATTCCTTTTGTGAGCTTTTTCTCTATACTCTAGCTTATGTGACGCAGACGAAGTTGCGTGGGTCAGCTAGTTTTTTGAAAAGTACCATATCAACGCTCAGAGTGACGTAGATTTCACAAATATTAATGTTTGGTCGAGAGGAGGAAAATTTCCGTAAAACTTAAAAGGTTAATATTAATCCGAAGGTCTGCACCCAATTACCAATCATTCTGTAGATAGAGAGTCATGACAATATGAAAATCTGTAACTCGGTCTGAACAATCTTTGTTCTGACTTTCTAAATGACTGCGTTTCTCGATTTAAAACAATTCAAATGTGTACATTTCAATGTATTGTGAACGTCATTGAAGCTATACAATCCAATCAAAACAGAGCCAAAATCAAAGTATACGTGCAGTGTTTCGCGGTAGATTTGTTCAACAAATGAAGTCGAAGATTGCTGAAGTTCATCATTTCATTGGATCTAAGAGAAAATCAGTGCTGCCGAGTGGAAAGGTCCCACGTAGATACGTGCCCGGCTTAACCAAGCGGCAAGCTCGCCGGCTCCGGGACTAACGAACACACGGCTCGGCTGATTGGACCCCGAGCTCGAGCCACGGCGAGCCGATCGCCCCCAGCACCACGCCTTCCGCATTATTTCCGAATTGGAAAAAATCAAAGCTCCCACAACGTATGCGGCATCCGCAAACAAACAAATAATACAAAATCCACCGCCAATACAAATGAGTACCGATACGACGGCGAGCGGAATGCGAAGTCGAAGTGAAGCCGAGCGTATGCCCGAGGCAAATAAACGTCCGCCGATGTGTTTGTAGGAATTCCTTGCGATGTTTATCGAATGTGATGCGTGCCTCTAATGTAAATACTTTGCCGAATTTTCCTACCGATATGGGCCATAAAATCATTTTGTGAAGGTGATCCCTCTGAACGAATTAACGAGTAGAACTTTGTAGTCGTAAATCGAATGGCTTTCGATGTATAGTGGCACATAAATGTACAAACAAACAGCAATAATAAATATCGGGTGGGCAATTAAGCGCAGGGTTGTTGGGACAATCGAGTACAGCATCGAAATGCACTTTGCAAATGAACCGAATTGGGCGGCGAGGGCTGCGCGAGGTGCGACCCGACAAATGTAATTAAACGCAAGTGCTCCCGCGCTGCAGATGCACGACCCATAAGATACGTGGCCAATGTGGCCATACAATTGGACTGTAATTAACGTGAAATCAATACACTATTCATTAATGTGAATTGACGAAGTTTGTAGCAAACTGACTACACAGATGGAACGATTTACTGATTCGTAGACAATTTCGAAATAGCTTCGCACCTTCGTGGTCAACAATTATTTCATTGTTTTGTGAAGTTAGATAGTTACCCTAAACAATAAACATTATATATGTCACCGTAAAATTGGCAAATACGATATATTGTAATCTCTCTAGCGATATTGTAAACTCTCGAATTAACAACTACCATCGCATGCATTTCACTAAAAATAATGCGTTTTATTGTAAGCAGTATGTTCGTTTACAATATCGCTACAGAGAAGCACGTTATATTGTAATATAACGTGTTTGACAATTTTACGGTGACATATTATATATATTTTTGCTACGAAACTTGATACTGAATTTAAAAGTGGTTACTAAAAGTAATTAATCGGCGACTGTCCAGGAACCTGTCATATACCATCAACCAATGTGCAATGCTTTGATAAACTAGACACACTGTCTTGAGTGATGCCAAAGCAATTAGCTTTATTACCCCTTAATTTAGCGGATCATAATTTTCCTGGACACATTAAAATAAATCAACGATCACTATATCCTGGTAACCTTCGGGTGTAAAGTTGCAAGTCTGGAGTTTAGCTTTTGGCAATAACTACGCAGTATATTTACACATTGGATAATTAAAACGGAATTACTCGTTTTATACGTCAGCGTTTATTAAACAACGTAATGAAGTTTCTTTTCTTAAGTTATTTATAAATTACTTCTCTTCTCCGGGATAGAGCTCTTTGAAGTAATTGTTAACGTTCTGATTCCTATATGTTTATGCGAGCAAAAGTTCTGCTTTCGCAAATACCCGGTAGAAAAGTTAAAGTGGTTGTTATACTTGCATGGGTGACAAAGTGAAACTTTTACCGATAAACACTACTTTTGTTTCACACTGATGGTCCTGGTTCGTTTTGTTTACAGTACCGAAATATATGGTATGTTAGGTCAAGTTCGAAAAATCTAGAAATTATAACAATGCCTAGCTTATCTGCCTGGCCTTTTCCTAACTATGTTGGGGTCGGCTTCCAGTCTAACCGGATGCAGCTGAATACCAGTAATTTACATGGAGCGACTGCCTTTCTGACCTCCTCAAACCAGTTAATTGTTGTTTGACGACTCGAATGGCGTAGTGGTAGTGAAGCTGCCTTACGTTCATAGGGTCCTGGGTTCGAATCCCGGTAGGAGCAAATGTTTGTGTGATGAGCATGGACATTTGTTTCCGAGTCATGGCTGTTTATATGTATAATAAGTATGTATTTACAAACAAAAAAGTATATAATATGTAGTATATCAGCTATCTGGTGTCCACGACACGACACGGCCTTGCTTAGTGTGGCACTAGATGGCGATGTGTGTTAATGTCCAGCGATATCTATTTATTTTATTTTATTTTAAGACTGGTTGTCAGACTTTTTGGCCACTGAATACTTGTAACGACTGTCAAAGATGGACAAATAACAGCCGGGACCAACAGCTTAACATGCTTTCCGAGGCACGGAACAACCCGGTAAATAAGGGTGGTCACCCATCCACAGACCAACCTAGACAAGCACGGCAATAGTAACAGCCACTCGGGTCAATCTTCAGGTTAAGCCTAAAGATTGACCCGAGTGGCTGTTACTATTTAGCCACGAGCTCCTCCGAGAGAGCTGTTCCTCGAGAAATTATTACAACAGTTAATCTTTAATTTAAAGGCCGTTACAGTGTTTAGTTTGTTGAAAATAAGTAGCTTTGAAAATGTTAGTAGCATGCCTCCCTAAGTATGAAAAAAATGAGGGAAGGTAAGCTTTAAGTTAATTCTGCCATATACTAGCTCGCCTCATTCAAATCCGTAAGGGGTAGTTTAATACAGTTCCCTCGGCAAACAGTGGCAAGCAACAATGGTTGAGTATTAAAATAAACAGAGCGACGCGTCGCCATGTGGCTCGGTCGTGGCGAGCAAACACAACATAGACTAATGTATTCAGAGGCTGCACATACAACGCCCGCGCCCGGCGCCGCCTCCAACTTCACTTTGATTTACTAATTAACCCATGACTTGCATAACTTCACTTGCAACAACATCACAATCAAACTCTTGTACTTATTCCATTATATTTGGTACATCATTTCTCATCGAGTTAGCTAGGGGGAACTGAGAGTCATCTGTTCAGCCCATTATTTGCCGCTTCGATACAAAAATATGAGCGCAGTAAACGTAGTGGAAACTAAAACGATTAGTAGTAGAATCGCGTTCAACCTGCTGATATACAAATGCGTTTATCACGTCATATTGATGTATGTCCCAAAAATACAGCAACAGATAAAAAATAATCTTATTGCTTCAACACGAACGCTAACGACACAAAAATACTTTCCTATTTGTAATTCTGGTCACTCCATAAGGAAAATGACAGTAAAGGGCCTTTAAAAACACTTTGACCAGATCTTTGGAGTCCTGTACAAATAAAAAACATATACCTAAGAGTTATTTACTGAAACGCTGTAAAACTCCAGTAATAGAACTAGCAAGAAGCGTCACTAATTGGCAAGTTAAAGCTATGAGTAATAAATAAAGGCTCACTCGCCATGTGTCGGTGTTTGCGCATTCAACTAGCGTTATGTGCAAAGGTTGGAGTCGACACGGCCGTCTTTATTTGACACGTTGTCAGAGGGCGGCCCTCCGGCCCTCTGCCCTCAGGCGTATGAAAAACGTGAGGCCGCGCGGAATGATCTAATTGTATTCATTAGCCGGGCCAGGCCGCGCAAATATTGACACGAGCGGGACGCGCTGGGTCGGGCTGGGCGCACCGAGCTTTGATCATAACCGATAGTTGTACGTACCAGGTTACCAGGTGATATGTACCTACTCGTCGCTCGGAACTTACTTGTTACGTTGGGAGGTGTTGGGATATGTTTGCAAGGTTATATCAATAGAAGTAATGTGTTAAAATGGGTCTATGTTTACGGTTTACTTTTTAGACATGTTGGAACAAATATGATAGTTAAAAGTATGGGCAACGGTCTATGGGTAATATGTACCCTAAAAACCGTGATGAAAAATGGACCTTCTCTTGACCTCAATGTTATCCTGAGGACAGAGATGAGGTCGACGATGGAACGATAGCTAATGTGCTTCGACGCCCATGAAGATGTACTAAACACGTATAAACCGCTGAGCTACTACAGGTTTGTCTAAATAACTAAATATCGTAATATGATATGATAATAGAAAACAAAAACAAGATGAACTACATACAAATGAAACGATTAATATGGTCTCAATTTCAAACCGTTTCAACGGTCACTCGTTGAAATTTCGATTTAGTTAGTAGGTAGTAGTAGTATTAATCTCGAAAAGTTATCTAGATTAGAAAAGTTAATCATTTTACTACAATATTTTAAAATCATAAAGCTAATCTAAACACCATGAGCTAAAAATAAGTAGATACCAATTTCATTGAAAACAGAGTGGGTCTGCGTAAAGTAAAGCTAATACAAAATAAATCAATCGTCAGACCGACGCGGTCGAGCGCGACCAAACATCGCGAGCACACCCCACTGTTTATACTTAGCGGATGAAAAGGCAACACCGAACGCCCCGGAATAATATTAGCTACCCTCAATAAGCCATTGAAATCTATCAACTGAGCACCCGCAACACAAAAACCAACTCTATCCTTAACACGCTACTGTTCAATTTCAATTGTTCACACAATCTTACTACGACTTTTTGGATTGGTAATATTTTTTTTACTAACTGGTAACATGTGTTAACATTTGATGATAATCCAGGATTAACACATCATAATAAAGAGATGAATGCATCGTTTATTCAGGCCGTATGTCGGCGCTATTTCGATGGCGTTTAGTGAATGACAGGTGTGCTGACGCAACTCATCTTATTTGATTGGATTGGATTTAACTGGGTCGCCTAAAGACTTTACATTAATTATAATGGTGAGATATGTGTTAACAGTCGTTATTGTTGTGTTAATGCGTGATTTGCTTTAAAGTGTCGTGGTTTTTACGGACGTATACTGAATGCCATGTAGACGTCAGTTCTTTTTGAAAAAATACTCATTTTCTTGACTATCCTGAAAAGAAAACCCGGCAGTATTTTTTTCCTAAGAATTATAGAAATTGTACCATAGAATACACAGGCACAATTACAGCGCAGTTTCTGATTTTAAGGTCAATGTATTTTGAACACTATGAAATCTCTATAAACACTAAAACGTTCATAAATTCTATAACGGCAATATGAGGATGATAATGACGTCATACGACACGACAGATGTGAGCAAAGGGCACGGTCCATTACTTGTCACCCCTATTATCCCGAGCTAAGTAAATAAACATCAGATCAACTATTAACTACAAATATATGACGATTTGATGCACTTCCATCAACATTTGCGAGAATTTATAGTATTTATAAGGACCGACGATGATTATTTTGTAGACCCTCAACGAATCGAAAATGCTTACAGAATTTCTAAACGGTATCTAATTTATCAAACATTTTACTAAAAAGAACAATGAAACTTTGTAACACGTTTAGTAAAAAGAGCACAGAAACGGGTACAGGTAGAAAGTTGAATAACATACCTCCTACGGCTTCAACAGTCTACACCAAGCGTCGAAGGCGTGAAAGTTTAGTTATATATTTTTTTTTTTTTCTAAAAATGAATAACGTCACATTTTGAATCTGACTGATTGCAGATACAAAAGAAGAAGAAAAAAAAATCTTAAACATACTATACGGACAGGATTGTTTTTAATTTTCTACTAAAGAGGATGGAGTTTATTTTGTTTCTACCAGTCGCTGAATTTGTAAAAACAAAATAAGAAAAGCCAATAAATAAATTTAAAAAATATATTTTATGGCCTCTGTCCATTATTTTTAGGAAAAATTGCCAGTAAAGCTTGGAAATACAAAAGTAAAGAGGTTTTACAATTTGCAATATCGAAAATCACAAATCAAGATAACAACAAAACAATTAATCATTCGTAATCGATATTTGACTTCCCTAAACCATTCACTCGGTTCCCTACTGGGCTTTTCAATTAAAAATGTAACAGATTTGAATCGATTTTGACGAATCACCGTGATTGGTCCGAGTGGCCGCTTCCGCGAGACAATGCTTGTAATCAGTTAGATCGTGGCACGCGACACGACAAATAGCCGATACCGATCGGCAGATGTTTGGTTGAAACTGTCTCCGATCATTCGTTTTATTGATTGAGCTTTGTGAACCTAGTTTTAAATTTAAATTTAAACAGACATTTTAGTTTATATGAGGAGACAAGATCGATAAGTTTCAACCATAGATATTAAAGTGTTTAAATAAACTGTAACACATAGAATAGAATATGTTTTCTAATTCAAAATCGTGTAACACACAGACGTAAAGGCAAAATTCGATTGCAATAACGATGCTTGCGAGAAACGCATCTTGGATGTAGAGATTTGCGTTTTTCGCAAACATCGTTATTGCAATCGAATTTGTTCGTTATTAATTAACGATCGAAGGTTATCTATGGCCAGAGTATCGGCTCTGCAGTATAAGTACGTAGGATTCGATATGACTCGATTAGTAAATTTGACAGTTATTCTCGATAAAATAAGTTTCAAAAACTCATTTTATCGAGAATAACTGTCAAATTTATCTTATCGAGTCATATCGAATCCAATACTCAATACTCAATACTTTATTGCATTCCACATGTATTGTTAGGTGGTAAACTTATAACTAGATCACATGGACCCTGTCGGGCACAGCAAAATAAGTGAGATAGGAGAGAGGAAGCATTTGTAAATTGTACAACGTAGGAGGTAGATACTTTCTGAGATTAATATTCATTATAGTCTAAAATTCCTACCCCCCCTTATCCTACGTACTTGCACTGCTGGACATATAAAATCAACAAGCTTATTCTCATAACTTGTTACCAACATGCGTGATTGACCGTGCTGTGGGGTTTACAATGTCTGGCGGTTTTTGTTAGCAAGGCCGAATAAGCCACATACATTAAGATATAAAACCACCATTGCCATAAGCTGAGGTATAAAATAGAATGAGTAAAATTGCTGTAAGTCTAATAACCACTCGTGTAGTCAATAAAAATAAAAAAGTATGTCCATGTGAAAAACAAAAGAACTAAACTGTACAATGAAAAGTAAAGAAAAGTGCTTTTCTTTAATATTATTTTAAAGAGAAAACTTCTATAAGCGCGTTGAGACCTTTTTCAGGAACAAAAATTCGTTATATATAACGCTTCAGCCAGAGCGGATCAGCTACGAGTTTTCATTTCTATCAGTCCCCAAGACACATGTTTTTTTTTATATTACTTTTATAATTAAAAGCTCTTATCGACAATACCAAAAACGAACTCACTAAAACAGTGTGTATTTCCAAAATAGACAAGTGAGTAAACCCACAGATAATACTATAACATAATTCAATATCGCAATCGTAAAAAGGTTACAATGCTGTTGCTGGCCAATATTACCAATAAAATGGGTAATTGCCATTTAATTAAAATTAAAAAATAAATGAAAAAGAAATTTAAATGGCATCCTGAGGTTTTTGAGAGGTGTGGCCAGTTTTTCTAAAGCGGATACAAAAAGGAGGGACTAACATAATACAAACTTTTTGGATAATTTAATAGAAACTATTTGTTCCATAAATGAAATACAAGTATTTGAATAAATTGTAAGTTTTAATTTTAAACGTAATAAAAAAACACCGGCCTTTCTTATAAAGAAAAATTAAACAGTTACAATAGTGCTGAGTGCTATAGAATCTATGTTTGACGTTATACAAGCAATTTCAAGTGGACATAAAGAAGAAGCTGAAGAACCTTCTTCTTCTTGAGTATTCTCCTAATTTTTTTACTAGCTAGAAGCTAGTAGTTTAGAAGAATATTCTAACAAAATATAAAATGTAAGTAAGTATCTAAAAATGCCATTAATAGCTATAGTATCAGCATGAGAAAACCCCACTTATTATAATTTTTCATGTTGCTTATCAAAGTAGAACCAGACACGCCATGTGGGCTAATATTACAATAAACTACAAGATCACACTTACTCTATAAAATAAACACGGTAAATGAGTTGCGATTTTTACAATGATTTATGTTATGAGGAAGGGGCAAGAAAAAAATGAATAAAGTATAGTTCATGTGCGGACAATAGAGTCACTTGTCCCTCTGTCGATGTTAAATGGTTTGTAAGCGTAGAATAACGTTTGTGATTGCCACCGCCAAATGTGGGGCGTTGTCGAGACCTTACTATGTAGATACATCGTTGAATTTATTCATTTCGTGTTTGGTGCAGATTTAGCTATCAATAAGCAAAATAAAAATAATATTTAGTTTTACAAAAAGATTCACCGCATAGATTTTTTTAATGAGTTTTAAACAACACATTAACTAAAATACCGAATACCGGAAACAATAACTCACTTATTATTGTGCTCTTAAAAGTTACGACAAAAACATAAAAAATATATGTAGCTACCAAAAACTCAAATAATGACAGCCCTTTTTTCAGTCTATATTACTTATGTTCATTTTCAAAACGGCAAATTAGAAAGATTATTTTACCAAAAACATTACAAAAACTACTCTCCCCTAAATGATCTAGCATTTTCCTCCGATGCTCGACAACGGCGCATCGGTTATGACGGCCATATATTCAGTGACACTAGATAGTTTGTGACAGTCGCCTATGCTCCCCTGCCGAACTTCCACGGCGAAATGGTCGAACAATGAACTTGCTGTTTAGAATCGCAATGCCTTAACTTTTTGTAAATCTGTCATAAATATGCCTCCGAATACTGAATGACACAGTTTTCTATACCCAATTTGTATAAAAATGTAAAATAAGTTTTATTTTTATCCAAATGTCTGTTTATATGAATTTGATTAAACTGCCGTTAACTTTTATTCAAAAATATTTTGATGATTGTAATGTTATTCATATTACTATCGCGTTTAAAATCGTAAGAGGTTACAATCAAATATTGTAATGACATACTGGCACATGTTGGTACAAATAGGTGCAGTGCCATTTAAAAAAAAAAAAATATACATAAGGCATCCGTGTTTTTTGAGAGATAGTGGCCAGTATTCTCAATTTTAATGCGGTTTCAAAAAGGAGGTCCTAACGTATTATGGTAGATTTTTGGATAAGCGTCGGTAAACTAAAAACCAAAAATATTTTGATGATTGTAATGTTATTCATATTACTATCGCGTTTAAAATCGTAAGAGGTTACAATCAAATATTGTAATGACATACTGGCACATGTTGGTACAAATAGGTGCAGTGCCATTTAAAAAAAAAAAATATACATAAGGCATCCGTGTTTTTTGAGAGATAGTGGCCAGTATTCTCAATTTTAATGCGGTTTCAAAAAGGAGGTCCTAACGTATTATGGTAGATTTTTGGATAAGCGTCGGTAAACTATCTTGGTCGTGCTGTGTGATAAACACAGTTTTTTATTTGCCGGATTTTTGATAGGAAAGTAAAGTGAATAGTGTGTACGCAAAAATAGAAAGACACTTATTAATAATGATGGCATAAAATTATGTGAAACCGAAGTTTATACTGGTTGTAACTTCATCCTACGTTTATTAATAAGGGGTTAATATGTATACCAGTGGACATATAATTTACTTGTTAAAAACAACGGTCACGATTTCATAAATAATGATGATGATTAACAAACGTCAACGTAATAACGTTGAGCATGAACTTTATTTCATGTACCATGTGAACCTCAAACAACTGCATTATTGTGGGAAAAGTATAAATAATCCCTACTGTAAATGCTAAATTGTCACCCATACCATGGGAAAAACCAAATTACAATGCCCAAGGCATTTTTACATATCCCTTTTATGTCACAGGCAATATTCGCGTATACGAATTGTATTAGTATACCGTAGAGACTCGGTAGTTGCACTTGATCCCACGATTCCCCGAGGACACCACAACAAGTCGCGAGCTAAATGAAAAATAATTGCGCGATCCCAGCTAAAGGGTGACATATCAACGACAGAGATAGATATACTAAATTCAAACGCGTTAGACAGAGACAACCATATATCTGTACCCTCTAAGCTAGGTTGGAGTCGTATAATCTGAACTAGGTATAAACGCTTTTGTAATTGTTAGTGGGCAAACTTTGATACCTTTGGGACGTTTAATGTGAGAACCATGAAAAGAATGAGTTTCACACGTTTTCGTGTTCATGTGGTGGGCTATGATAAACATATTAATTGGTGGTGGTTGTACTGTGTAATTAATGTTTAGACGGATATTAATCAAAGTATGATATGATCATTTCTTTTTATTCACAAGTTGGAAAGTTTCCTTGGTACGATGATCGCAATAAAATAGATAACAAAAAGTGTGGTCGTGTCACATGAGTAATGTCATATTTACTCCAAGAAGAAATGAATCACTACTAAATAAGAAAACAAATCATTATAATATCTTATGACGTATTTCGTAGCACCGTAGCTCGTAGCGCGTAGCACACCCTCCGTAGCGCCTCTACATACCTACGACCTCGAGGCACTTTTTAATCGCTTTAAGTGCTTGCTAGGATTTCCAACACTTATTTATTGTGAATAGCTAAAGAAAAAGAATGGTGTTTTATGTGAGAATAATACCTACTATTGTACGCTAAAAGGTAGTAAGGCAATTTCATCGAGAGTCATATTTTATGCTGTCGTAAAATGTCAACGTCGCGTCTGCGCAGTGTTCTAATCGCCTTTTTAATTTAGGTATGGATTTCGAAAACATAAGGCATTAAAAATTTAAGACCCTTCAAACGAATCTCAGGATTACTTCAGCAATCATACATCTCTAATTTCGCAGATCGTGTGAAAATGCAAGAGATGTTAATCAATTAGACAGGCAGATTATCGTCAAATCACAACTATGGGAAATTCACGACACGGTGCGCGGGCGCAATCGCCCGAACTTATGCGATCTTCCCACATAAACTGCCGAGATCCGAGCTTGTCTGTAATCTGCCCTCGTCGGTACCGGATCGAATGTCACGCCCCACGTCCAGTTTAACATAGATAATACCTTTGATGATCATAATCTGATACGCTTGTTTGTCGTTGTTATAAAGCTGTCGTATATTAATGACTTAATATGACTTTCCGTTACATAATGGGAGATAATTAGTTAAACGTTTTTCGTGATGTTTTCACATGATGAACATATTTCTACTCAATTCATAGGTCTGTCATCTATTTAATGTTTTCTGTAAAAACTACCGTATCAAACAGCTTCAAATAACTTAAAATTCTCTCTGTTTCTCCCTCCAATCCAAGTATCATCAGTAGTTACACGAGTAGCCCGTAAAATTCTAAATTCAACTCCACTTCACTTAAGTTAAACACCACGTACCATGATACGGGATCAAAACCCATAAGTGTAGTGCTACCCTACTGACAAAAGCACGAATCACGAGACAAGAGCGTCCCGCCACTAAGTGATTACTTAATCCGCTTTTATCGTTAGCCGAACCGACGGCAATCAACGCGATTAACTAAGGGTTAACACTAAACCGTCCCATTACTTAACGCTGTTGTTTCATTTAGATGCTAACCACATAATATTTGATATTGAGAAGTTAGTTTTGAGATCAGGAAATTTAAACGTGACGTTAAAAAATGTATCATCTAATAAATTTCATATTGTATGAGTTCCATTTTTCGTTTTGTTGTATCTGGAGGAGGTGAAACATTCCGTTTGCTCGTATTGTTATCAATCAGTTCACCTAGCGCTGCTTTTGAGAGGCTTTGTCCAGCAGAATGTCTTCTTGCGATATCCTCAGTAACTGTCATATCAGAAGAAACAAAAACTGCCATAATTTATTAGACAACCTATAAAAACGTCCCATCTAACGCAAACTTTCAACACTAGACGATAATTTTCCTTGCTCACCCGATAATAATATTATTATGGTTCTGTCGCACCATAAAACTCAATTGAAGCAGACAATGGCAGTTTTATTATTTGAAGTGCAGCGAGCGACAAACATTTGTGGCAAGTGTATCTAATCAGGCGAGCGGCGGGCGAGAGGCGTCGCGTGCCGAACACGCGACGCGCGCGTGCCACACCTGCGCACACGCAGGGTCACAATGTACTCGAAACTGATCATCATGCGAATCTGTGTTAAAATAACAACTACTGATTTTAGACGCCCTTGGACGAAATAAATGGTCCTCAAAAAGATCGGGTGACAAAACAATATTTTGAGAAGGTCTTTTTTGATAGATGTTGCCAACGATGTCTACAAGTAAAGATTCAGGTTTCTGCAGCTGCTGATCCTAATAATGCTGGATCGTCAAAGACTAGCTATAACCCCGCGGTTTCGGCCGCCGTTTACCATTTTGTTTGCTTCCTAAGGGTACAACCCTGATAAGAAATAGCCAGTACCCTTCCCCTAAATTTGGGCTATCAAACACAAATCAATCTGGCAGTTATCAAAACAAACAAAATCTTCAGCATTATTATACTAGTACTAGCTTTTGCCCGCAACTTCGAAGTATTATTATTAATTAGGTACAGTTTTTGCGGGTTTACTTTTTCCAATCTTTAATTACAGTTCAATCAGTCGAAAATCTCAAAAGATTTTTACAAACTTTCATGTCTTATTTTATACCCTTTTGGGTGGAATTTATCAAAATTCTTTCTTAGGGGATGCCTACGTCATAGTAGATTTATGCATGCAAAGTCTCAGCCCGATCGGTTTAAAATTGACAAAGTTTCATCCCCTATTTTATCCCCTTAGGGGTAGCATTTATCAAAATCCTTCTTTAAGGGATGCCTACGTCATAGTAGCTTTATGCACGCAAAGTCTCAGCCCGATCGGTTTAAAATTGACAAAGTGTCATACAAACTTTCATCCCTTATTTTATCCCCTTAGAGGAGGAATTTATCAAAATCCTTTCTTAAAAGACGCCTACGTCATAGTAGCTTTATGCATGCAAAGTCGCAGCCTAATCGGTTTAAAATTGACAAGGTTTCATACAAAGTTTCATCCCCTATTTTATTCCCTTGGGGGTAGAATTGATCAAAATCCTTTCTTAACGGATGCCTACGTCATAACATCTACTCGTACCTGCATGCCAAATTTCAGCCCGATCCGTCTAGTGGTTTGGGCTGTGCGTTGATAAATCACTATGTAAGTCAGTCAGTCAGTCAGTCACCTTTGAGTTATATATATTTATATATATAATATATATTTTAGATAGATAGATAGAAGATAGATGAGGAATGATTTAACGTTCTTTAACAAAGTAACTATTAATATAAAACTAACAGACCAACTCAAAATCATCAAATCTTAAACCGAAAGTCTCGATTCACGAAGATTAGACATTTAAAACCAATTACGTCTGAAAGCAAGCGAAATAGCAGACAATGCATCAGTCCACCGGTCCCTGAGGACTGCAGGTGCAAGATCTTAGATCGAGAGCTAGATTGACATTTTGTTGGCGGATCCCGGCGGGTACCGTGTCAATCTTTATTGCTGCCTCCCGGGCTAGAGTCGGACTGTCACGTGTCAGGTGACCACCGCACTTGTAATAACAATGAGCTTGCTGATGCGTTCTAATAGGAATAGCTTTTTAATATGATTAGGTGAATGTCTTAGATCTCTAACGTATTCTAAGGTGTGGTATAACTACTCAGAAGAGGAAAGCTTCTTAGTGGGTAGAAAAACATCTTTTCATTGCTCATACTCGGAAAGTAGGTCTAAAGTTGCCTGAGGAGCGGGTTGAAAGTAACACTTTTCAGCCCTAGGGAAAATCACTTTCAACCGACAGCTGTCAAATTATTTTAAAAAAACTAGTTCTATTTTCCCATTTCTATTGAACCATGTTCCGACTTCTATACAGCCTCGAAATAACAGCGCGATGTAAAATTGCAATAACATAAAATTCAGTATTAAATAAAGAATATATATTTTTTAAATAGCTTAGTTATAATTTAGTGACAAATATTTCTTTGAAATAACATTTCATCATCAATTTCGATTGAAGCGTCCATTGTGCACATCAAATCAAATCAAATCAAAATCATTTATTGCTTTAACCATAATGTGGTAGATGGTGGTAAATAAAACTAAAGTAACAATTATGGACCCTGTCGGGCACAGCAATTTTTAAAGAAAATAAATAGGGAGAGGAAAAGCGCTTTATAACTTATACTATTCATTATTATTATTTTTTTCCATTTATCTAAAAATCCTAATAGAGAGACTATTATAATAGTAATAATAATAGTCAATATGTTATCATTTCTTATTTATATAATTATGTTTAGAATTGCTTATTTATTTACTAGCTTAAAAAATGATAATTTTAATAATTTATTATATTTATTTAATATAATTTATTGTGTGTAAAGATATTATAGTTTGATTTAATTTTGGTTATTTTATTTATTGAATGTCATAATTATCAATGATTATTGTATTTATCTGTTAAATATTCGTTGACTGTATAATAGCTTTTTTAAATTAAGAATTTCTTTAATTTATTTAAAAATATGCTAGTTTTATTTTGGATTTTTATGTCTTCTGGCAGTTTATTGTAAATTTTTATTGACATGGAATGTGGACTGGATGAGTGTGATTTAAGGCGGGAGGGGGGCAAATTTAATCTATTTTTGTGTCGCAACGAATAATTAGTTTGCATGTCTCCCCGTGTGTTGTAAGAATCTGGATATTTGCGAACGAGTTTACATAGCTCCAAAATATATATATTAACTAAGGTTAGAATTTTATGTTTCTGGAAGTAAGGCTTACAACTATCTGTTGGTTCTATATTGGTAATAATTCGTACTAGCTTTTTTTGCAGGGTAAATAAGGACGGGGCGTCTGTGCTATTTCATCCATATCCATCTTGTATAGTATTGTGAATGCGTTACGAAGATCATGCATTGTACTTCATTAATGAAACATAAACACAAAATCCATGGCGCGCTTGTCTCAACTCGAACTAATCTCTCGCGCCGCACAGGGATAACAATAAAACCAAAATGGTCTGTGATAATATAGAATTTATTGACCGGACGCTACCGTGCAACACCGCTTGATGGATTAAATTGCCCTATCCCTATGACAACGTTGGCACAGAAAAAATACGCTGTGTATTAAAAAGCAGCTGGTCATTTTTCAAGTGATTCCTTTTGCTCTAACAGAACTGTTGGCCGACTTTTTGTTTCACACCGGACGGGGTGGCTTATGGCAAAATTGTGCGTTTGCTTAACGTTTACACCGACGAGCACTGTTTGCGCACAGCCTCTGATGAATTTGGGTAGCAGCCGCGTGTTGAATTAGGACACGTCGCGTCGCTTCTGACGTTTATATTTTCTAAATGTAAATTCGTCGCTGACCACAGGTTCCGTGATTGTTGTTCTATTTCCATAAAAATGATTCTAACTGCCGAAATTCAAGATCTTTTGTATTATGTATCCAATTATAAAACCACATTGTAAATATAAAGTGTTTCCCAATATTCAGCATTTACAATCACACTGCAAACAAAATTAATAATAAGCATTCAAAATTTAAAACGCGCCACTCCTTAATTGTAGATATAAAATACAGTGCAACATTAAATTGATATTTGTTTATTTACCGAAAAACAACCCGCTCGTTGCAGTTATCCGGTTTTAATTGTAATATGTGAATTCGTATTTTCCAGGCGAGTTTTAATTATCAGGAGTCGCGCGCGCTTGAGTTACGCGACCGCCCGCAATATTTATGGCGGCACCCCACCATTCCAATACACTTTTTAACGTAATGAGCGCTCGTTGCCGCGGGAGGGCGCCCCGCGCCACCCGCTTATGTACACAACAACGCGATTGTTTATCCATTACACAGTGCCTATATACTCAAATATACCTACCCAATGTTCTGTCGTCAGTATAACGGTACCGAACCGAAAATATGAAAACACGTTTCATGAAAAGAAATGAAACAAAATGTAGGTTGTGTCGTTGGGAACAATAAGAGTGTCGGTTGCGCCGAGGGCGTCATATCCCGGAATACGTGATCAGGTCGCAGTCACCGGTTCACCGCGCGATATACGTGATCAGATAACTATAAGACGGCGCAGCACTCGCCGATTCTGGATTGCATTAAACATTCAGGAGGAGCACACGTCGCAGATCTGACTCACATAAAAATGAGCGCTTATTATGAAATTAACTAGAGCTAACCGCACGATGTCTGCTCGCTTTTTTTTCGTAGGCACCGCCCGTCAGCCGCACTCGAATTACTGGACGCTAATTGGACTGCGGAAATGTGACGGACGGCGCGGGAAACCATTTATTTTTTTCAAGCCTACTGTGCCTTATGAGAATAATCCCCCTAAATCCGTATTTTTCCATCTTCATTTTGGTTTCACCGATGCTGAATCAAAGGATAATGTAATCAGAATATGATGGTTTTCGGCACATATCTTCCGTACCTACATTTAAAATTCCTTTTGTTTTTGTTAGTTTCAAATGGTTTCAAGAGAAAAAATAACTGAAATTCCCCTTTTATGTTTATACTGTATCGTACTTCCAAAAAAAATCTAACCCCTTTTTTCAGCTTTCCTCATGAAACAAGACAAAAAGAACCAGCTTGACTGACCTGTACCCTCGCTTCAGTGAGGTCTATCTTCATGGCGATCTCCTCGCGCGTGTAGATGTCAGGATAGTGCGTCTCCTGGAAGGCTCGCTCCAGCTCCTTCAGCTGGGCTGACGTAAACGTGGTCCTGATTCTTCGCTGCTTTCGCTTCTCGGTAAGCGAACCCTCGTGGCCGCCATATACTTTGTATGGAAGACCTGCTGTGGAAGAGAAAATTACTTTGAAATTTTCTGAACAGAATTATATGAAACACGCAATTTGTGTGTCATAAAACATACTTCATAGTTTGTTATGGTCTCTATTTCTTATATTTGAATGATTGTTTCATACATTCGGCTGAGCTCCAAGGTTTGTATAACATAATAAACGCAAGACCTCCCGCGTGTATTCTCTCGGACCACGAAACAGAAAACCTTTGTTCAAAAGAAAATTGGACTTTGATTTGATGATTAAAAATTGGACTTGACCTCTCGTATAACTAAAGAGTACACAAAAAGTGAGTTTTAATTTTGTAGACTTCTATTTCAACTGCAAATCGATGGACATTTCATTACAAACTTCAAATCCACTCAAACCTCACAAGATTTACGTTAACAAATCAGTTTCCACAGTGTGTTATTTAATGAGTAGGTAATATCATAGGTAGGAGCAAGGTGCAAGTTCAGCGCGGCCATTTTTGTCTCCCCCTGCTCGGAGACGCTCCCTGCCCTCTCGATACCTACGTTATGTTCCCAACACACTTATACCTATAACTAGATCTGCTCGACGTTTCGTTTTGGCGTATTTTTGTTTCTTTATACTTATCAGAACATGTTGATGTTGCTATTTAATTTAAACTGCTAGTAGCAGTTCTGATTCATTAAAATTACACTATTATTCCGTTAATTACTATTAGTTTTGTGAAAAAAATGTAATAGTCGAAAACATTCAAAGTTGTTTGATTTTTACGCCTGTGAAGGATGGAACCTTCACAAGGTTTATACCAAACAGACATTTGTATGGAGCGCTAGAATTTTAATAAGATCGACCGTCCACAACTTTTGTATTTCTCTTTACGTGGGGTTTTTGTTTGGAGGTCTAATAATGTCAATACATAATGATATATGGTCTAATTGTGTGCTTTATATTTAAGTGTGTCAAATGTAATTTAGAAATAAATAAAAAAATAAAAATAAAATATAAATACAATATACATGAACATGATATAACATCACGCCCGGAATCCTCGAAAGGTTTGTTAGAGGTTTCCTTAAATCGTACAATCATATTTCCCCAATTATGTATATAATATATTGTCCTTTTGTGTGTGTTATTGTTTTTTTGTGTTTTTTTTTTAGACGTATTTCTAGCAAATAAATATTTTTGTTTTTTTTTTTTTTTTTAAAGTTAAATAAGTCCCGTGTAATTGGGGGTGAGCTTTTTGCCGTCAACCGGCCACGAATCGCTACGTGGCTGCTACTGGGAAATTCCTTATAGAAAAACCTAATAACACTCGGTTGGACCGGGGAATCGAACCGAGCACCTTGTGCTCAGCAGGCGTGCTTGCGACCAATAACACCAACGAGCCTATAAACATAATTTTGCTGAATACAAGTCTCAACTAATACGAACAGATCGTCTTTAATATTTCATATTATAGTTATTAATCCAACGACGAGTTCTTACTCAATGAGACTTTGGATTTTGAAAGTCATACATTTATTACATTGATGTTAAAGAAAAATGGTTTGCTTATATGATTTGGGTTGATGCAGTCTAGTTATGTTGCACAGTATTTTCATATTTTTTATATAAGCCCTTATTAGACCTTATTAGATGAAGGAAAATAAAATTACAATGTTACTTGAAAAGTCCAAGAAAAGAAAAAGAAGTTAATTTTATCTACAAATAGAAAGTACCTACTTTCTATTTTTAGATAAAATTAACTATTTAAGCTAGTATCTTGCTAGATGATACGCTTGCTAAATGTTCTATTACAGCTATAAACATCTGATCTTTGTCGAAAACGAAGAAAAACTCGTAGCGTTAGGTTGTCGCGTGGCATAAGTATCGATCGTCGTAGCGCTACGCCGTAGCCCGCTGCTACGTGAGGCAATGGACTCCTTTTTATTTAGCTTAGCGTGCAACTTTGTGCAACTAAATAGTATTCTTATATATTAAACCAGTATTAAAGGCTAAGTGAATCATTCATCACAGAAATGGGAATTGGAGTTTACAAGTACTTGATTGATGTTCGCAGTGTTTGATGAAATTTGAGCTTTAGACTTCACAATTCGCCATTAAGGATTTTAATTTTTATGTCTTTTGTTTGGTCATTTCTTTCGTGGTTCACCTTACTAAATGTAGAAAGTACTACAATAAAAATTAAGACTTCATAATTCAAATTGATGAATTCTAAGCGGCTGCAAACATAAATACCAACATTTTGTTAATATTGTAGCAGTTTAAATCCAAAACAAGTCATAATGTTCAGTGACGGTAAAACATGATCCTGTGGAACCATAACCCTAACTGACATTAGACATTAGATGTGGCAGCGGGCTGCGGGCTGTGACCGCAGACCGCACGCGCACAGCGACAATTACCTCAAATGAACCGGAATTAATCGAGACTCGCTTCTTGGCCGAGCTGCGGTCTCATTTGCATTATTAATAGAGGCTGCGGGGAGGGACGCGGGCGAGGAGGGGGGGGGACTGGTGCTCGTGTCACTGCCCCCGCGACCCGCACCCCCCGCGCAATTTGCGGGACCTAATGAAGAGGATCTTTGCAAGATGTTTCTGTTCATAAGATGTTTAATTTGAGTTTGCAGTTCGTGGGTCAGGCACAGGCAGCGCCGCTCATTGTTATTGCGAACGTTATGTTTTATTGGGAGGCTGCGAGCGGCGAGCCGGGTTTACTGGTGTAGTATCTTTGTACCTTTTCACTTTTAGGGATCCGTTGCTGCGGAGCATGGGTTTACTGTTTTTAATGCTTGAAAAATCCTCTCTAACATCTCACCAGCCATAGCACTATTTCTCTAAAATATTCTGAGTCTCATTGTGTAAAATCCATAATATATTCAAGGTTAATGAAGGCGTTAGCGTGCGAGTCACGTGGTGGAGCGAGGCTGAGCTGCGTGCGAGCACGTGGCGCTAATTAATCGTCACGGAGCGATTAATTCACAGGTGATATGATCCGTGGCCCCCTCCTCTCCCCCACTCCCCTCTCTACCCTCCAGCCAGACCCCTGAGACTCCCTGCCTGTTAATTACAGAACAGCGAGACTGCTTGGAGGGCGCTAAGGACTTTATCAGAGGCTGTGTGCACTTGGGAATCTTGTGATTCAGAATATTCTTAGGTAAAAGTCGACGTGATTTTGTATTATCTAGATTTATTTGGGTGTTTTGTGTAGAATACTCGTATGTAGCGAACAAGCAGATTACATAAAGAAAGCTTTCTGGGCTGGGAGTAATGTCTCGACGACCTTGTCAAGAGTGACTAAGGTGCCTTAACATTTACCACCATGTACTTTACCAATATATAAACACTGTATTTACGTGATAAACATCTGCAAACTACTACCACGTAGCGGCCTGAATCCCGCTCGCTGGGATTTACCCAGTAAATTATATCGCGATCCATCTCTAAGTGAGCCGTGGTTCATTTTTCTCGCGTCACGCGAAAAGTTCGCCAACATCCATAATGCAGGCGATGTCGGCGCGTCATCGCGGCATATTGCGCCACCCTCCCCCCCGGGCTCCGCTCCTCGCGCCCTCCCCCGCCGACGCCCGCGCGGCAAGGGTTACAGCTTAGATTAATGAATACTGCCCCGCGACTGTGTTACACGGCTTCCTGACGCCTTCACGCCTCCATATATCAGCCACTTGAGACTTGAAACTTTCATTTTGTTACATGCATCTAAAAATCTTGAAGCCCGCGCTCGAGGATATAATAAAAAGGAACTAAGAGTTATGTGTACATCAGAGTACACTGTGTAATATGCAACAGCAATATATTTTATATTACAAATAAACATGTGGGTAAATTTGCGTAATGGCCGCCGTAAAACGGAAACATTTTTGCGTGAAGCTAAATAAAATTGTGCGGGGAAGCGTCACGTGCCCCTCAGCGCTCATATGCATAGGATATGGTAGCTTCAATATCGGTACTTAGTTTTTAGCTGTCCATTCTTTAGTTGATGCCAAACAGAATTATGATTTTGAGACAAAGCACTTATTTACATAATTAATTTCTAATCTGTCATTTCTTATGATTCCTTGTGTTGCAAAATGTACAGTGGCTTATCCATCCAACCACCGTGTACCAAACAAATTTATCACAAGAAAGTTCAGTGTCTTAGCAATACGAAAACTCAGTGATGTGCCGATGAACTCATGTAGGTATAGCTTTAACATATTCACATTTGCAAGAAAACAATAATTTCTTTTCTAAAAATAAAAGTCAGCTCCCTCGTGGAGTGCGGCGCAGTAACATTGTAGAAGTTACGATCGCGGCGCCGGCTCAGCTCAACTGTGAGATATTGCCTTTTTTATGACCCACTCTACTATACTATACTATACTGGGACAGAATAGATCACATGATACGATAAAATATTGCCCTCGGTCCTCGCACCAAATCGAATTAACCCGTCCACTTGCATACAAAGGCGACATGAGAATAGAAATGGCGATATCGAGTTAGGATACCGACCTGTTTTCCCTCCGCAATGCTCAGTTTTGTGGACGTGGGACGATCACATAAAATGTTTGCATTACGCGAAAATATTCTCAATTGTGATTTTTGAAAAACAACGCTTAGAACCTTCGCTTGGCTGCTTTTAGAGAACGAATTGAGCGTGAGCCCAACGTGGTTTAGTTAAGTTATTATTGTAATACAATAAAGTTTTAACATTCATTGACAACTGTCCAACGGGGATCAATTATGTAAATACTTATGGCTTGAAAACCCGTAGTTTAATAACGCCAAATTATGGCTAAAATAGATTGTATTCTCGTGTTCACTACTTATACCCAGTTACTAATAGTGCTTAGTAAGAAACGAATATATCATAAATTAAAGCTTTTGTAGTTCAAACCTCTAGCTTGAATGATAAAAAGTTTTCATGTAAAAGTCCATAACTAGGTTAAGAGTCAAAATAAATTTCTCATGCTTGAAGAAGTGTAAAGGATTGTTGTCATATAATAATTCTCCACGGAATGCAAATGGAATCACCGTAATCTTAACCCTGTAATTCTTGTAATTGTACTACAATTAATACACAAACTTGTAATTAATTTCCGAGTGATTAACGGGCATAATCCGGAGTTACTCGAGATTACGTGAGAGTTGCCGCCCGAGGTAAGTTATTGTGTTGCGTGGGCGTCGGAGGGGCAGGGTGCGGGGCGGTGGGGCGGGAGGAGGGTACGGGTAGGTCCACGCAGACCCGTGAGCCGCAAGATGCAGAGAAGACTCGCTGGAGCTCGGCTGTCCTCCCTTTAAGATTCTCGCGAACGCCGCTGCCAATTAGGGACGCAATCGCTCACGCGGCGAGGACTCACCCCCGGGCCCGCCCCACCCCGTGCACTAGTCTTTGTTTCGTGACCGATGCCGGCGTCGTCGCAGCCACCCGTCCCGCCACTTGTTCACCAAATGAAAACGGTTTCACTTTGGTATTACTAAGAGTAAAAGCAATAAAGATAAAGTTTAAGAAAGGTTCTCCACCTTTTTCCGCTTTGGTTTCCAAAGTTTGTTTCGCCTTTACTGAGACATTTTATAAATTATAGTAATAGAAACTTTACCACATTTTCTTGCAAGACAATGTTATTTTACTAAGGAGGGTAAAGTATTATACTTTGAAGACACTCATAAAAAAAAATATTATAATTTTTCATAGAACGTGATTTTGTGAACAATGTAAGACGAGCCATCCGACTCTTTTAAAATGCTAGAAAGCCGGACAAATTAATGACAAAAATTAAAGTAAATTGGACACGTTCATGTCCTGCGAGCCAGATAGTAAAACACTTGTACGAAAATGGCAAGGGTGTGGAATAAGGACTAAGATGTGTTAAACTATTCCATAATTTCCAAGTCAAAACAGCATTCATAAGCCCATGGGTATAGAAGTTTGTAATTTTGCACAAGAGCACCTTATAATAACGAAGACGCTCTTACAAAGCTGTAAAAAGTCTTACAAGATACTGTTTCATGGTCTTCTTTCTAATAGTTTCAATAACAGTTTCTATTATGAGCTATTTTCGAATCTATCTAAGATTTGCTTTCACTTCGTACTTATTTATCTTGCTCTCTCTAGATTGTCTTTTTGCTTGGGTCCTATTTTTAATAGAAGCCATACCATAGTTAAGAGCGTTCAAACAAACATACAAACTGCAGATATATAATTTTGGAAGATATATAGATGCATAGTCAGCAACAGACAAGACAAGTTTAAAAAAGGCATTCGAACAAACGGTCACTGCATTCATTTTTTAAGCTTTCTCTTCGAAATAAAATACTAAAGATCTCAATAAAACCCTCAAGTGGTGTCTTTTTATCTAAGTTTTCTCCCACCTTCCATTTATTGTAAACTAGCAATTGCTGTCCCACTGATGGCCTTAGCCTTACCTAATTTCTTACAGGCTCTTTTCTCGCGCCATCTGGAACTTGCCATCTTGAATGATTCAACTTTTTAGCTCTTTCAGGGCCATCCTCGAGACCCAGCGGTCACCGTGCAAGTGTGCAAGCGGCTATCATGACTATTTGAGCTACCTAGAACACACCATACCTTACATAATATGCACCAAACAGTTTATATAGATTTACTTCAGGCTATGTTCTGCCTTCACCCGCAACATTCTCCAATTAATTATGAATTTAATTGTATTTCGAAAAGCATCCTTGCGTATTACGAAATGCAACTTCTCTCCTTCTGTCTGTCCGTTGCTACGTTCACAACGCGAAAACCACTGATTCAGTTTGCATGCATTTTTTATTTATAATTCATCTGCTCATACTCCGGATGTCTAGTGGAGCAGTGGGTACTACGCTTTATTAAACTGTGCCAAGGTATTCACCCATTAGAATCTCGACTTCACAAACTGGAAGAACCTTCCAATTTGTTATGCGCAAAGTCTTTGCTGAAGTATGTTGCTATTTAATATTATTACATATAGAAGTATAATGTATTGTTATTTGATCTTCTAAATATTTGTTGTCTTCTAACAATGATCGGATATATCTGCTTTTAACTTTCGGGTGTTTTTAATAATTACCTGCATGTACCGTTACAGCGGGACACGGATAGATTCTAACCTAGGAAACAATTTGTTTATTTAAATAAAGTGTGGTGTTATAGCGTTTAGGTACAACCACAACCTGAGAAGAAACTAACCGGTAAGAGAATACAACCCTGCATCTGCTGATAACACAGTTGAGAATATTTTTAGGAATTGCCCCGTCGTGGTACTTTATTTTTACACTTTTTCCGGCTGTTCATTAAGAGTCTGAGAAATAAACAAACAATTTGCAATTACATAACATATAGCTAATAGTATATAGCTTTAACAGTATTTATCTACCATAGCTAAACTAACGTCTTATTCAAAAGAGAGTTATAAAAACACTGAATAAATCTAACAACGAAACGAAAAATATAAATTTTAATACTGTAGGATTCTGGGGCAGAAGTATTCACCGTTACTTTCTTTAAACCTTTATATCTATTACGAGATAGTGACCTACAGGTAAACATAAGATTACACACGTAAAGTATTCCAAAATAAACAGTTTAAATGATGGTAATCAAACATCGAAAAATCCATTCAGTAAAAAATATTTCAATAAGTCAGAAGCCTAACGACTCATTCTTTTTAATAATTTAGTTATTCTATTGTTCATCTTTGAAAGTCGTTACAGGTAGTCAGTTGCCCAAAATGTCTGACAGCCAGTCTTACCAAGCTACACAGCTGTTTATTCATACCTGTGGTTTATTGCAATACTGATAATATACTTACCAATATCCCTACTAATATTATAAATGTGAATATAAGTTTGTTTGTTACGCTTTCACGCGAAAACTACTCAACCGATCATCTTGAAACTTTGTAAACATATTCTTGGAGGTATTAGAAGTAACATGGAATACTTTTTATTAAAAAAAAAACTAACCCTCTCTCGCAGACGAAGTTGCGCGGGTCAGCTAGTATATAGGGTGTAAAACACCTCTTAACGAATACGAAAGGCACTTGTTCTCCTCGTTATTCTGATAATTTTTTTGTTCTACACTATACCTGGGAACCTTCTAGTCTTCTTCAAAGTTGCAAGATTCTGACAAGTTTTTTTTTAAATACCACTTTTTATCGCATGTTTTTTACTTTAAATATCTCTACGACCCCCGTACTATTAAATCCATCCATCCGCACAATGTTTTTAGTGTGTTACATTGAGTTATACCACAAAACATGATTTATAACCTCAAAAAAAAAAGTTGTTTCCCAGCAAGATTTTTTGCGTAAAGTTACTTAGCTTGATATACAGAATGCTTGGTTAACGGCTTTGTGATGAGGTGAAATACACCCTGTATAAATAAGCCAACAACCGAGTTGTTTTAAGCTATCAACCCCACTAGGAAGTATTTAAAACTGACTTAAATCTATAAACGAATAAAAAAAAACACAGTATGAGAGAAGAAGAACTAGAAATGCATTTTTCACTCAGTAAGAATTTCAGCATCACTCAAACATACCCAATTCATAAGCCGATGAAACACTTTTAATTGCGATAATTTTTTAATCTGAAATTCTTATTATTTTCGTTCATCCATTTTTAGGATTCTGTAGCCAAATGGCTAAAACGGAACAATTATAGGTTTGTCCGTACGACCATAGCGTATGACGGATCTGACAGGACACAGCCATTTTACTCCGAGGTTTTTCAGAGTAGGTCTTTTCTATGAACTGCTACGAAACTGAATGTAAAAAAAGTCAATGATATAATTACAATAAGTTGAGTTTCAATAAGATTTGAGTTTAATTTTCTGTGAAATTGAACTTTTAGTTTTGTTTTTGAGTGTTTTGGACATGGACAAATCCCGCCCCAACTGAACAAAAATAAAACTATCACTATTAATTACAATAAAAAAAAAGGTAAGAATTTTGGAAAATGATTAACGTACGATACCTGATTTAGATTAATTTTTATTTTTGACTAGCTGACCTGTGCAACTTCGTCTGCATGAAGAACCGTGCGACCTATTTTGTGCAAACTTCACATAAACCATCTACTAAATAGTCCGTACATTTGGTTTGGATAGATGAGCCCGTTCTTGAGTTATAAAATTACAACGAAAAGTGGCATAAATATATATTGCGCGTTGCCATACAATATTAACAAAGAACCGAATAACGAAAAATAAGGTCGTACCGGGTAAAAAAAATGTAAAATATTCGTGATTTACCGTAACTTAAAGTATAATTAATCGTTAATTTTTATTAACTTAATAGATAAGTTTCCAAAGTCCATAATTGAGTATACTGTTAGTCTAATTTGTTAGGGGTTTCTGATCAGAAGATTTTTTTTTAATAAAATCAAACGAAGTTTGAATATGGGTATAGATTTTTATTACGCTGGTAACCTTATTTCACATTCAATGTATGTTGTTATAATTTGAATGTGTTTTATTTTGTGCCAGACTTAAATCTCTTTGTGTAAAGCAAAGAGATTTCATTCATACCTGCTTTTTCCCCGGTTATCTTATTGTTAGAAACGAATAGATTGTCTCATTTTGAAGAATAATTAATTATCTCCCCGTGTGTGTTCAGTGTTTTTAAACAAATATACTGTGTTTATTAAATGCCTAGGACAGATATATGTCGCAGCCATATCGTAGAACAGGCCGTATAACATAATGTATTGTATAACGGGCTGGTGTCGGCAACTCCATATTAGCGCGTATTTCGCGTATGGGCTATAATCCACCACGCGAGCCTAGTGCGGGTTGGTAGATGTTACATGTCTTTGAATTTTTGGTTCTAGGACATGCCGGTTTCCTCACGATATTATCCTTCACCGTTTTTGAGAGCAGTGGTGATGAAATAAATTACACAACGTAATGCGCCTGCCCGGGTTCGAACCCACTGGCTGCTCTCCTATTTCTCAAGTACCGAGCAGGCTTCGCTCGGTTTCAAAGCGGCGTATCGACGATGCGCCCGTTTATATTTGGGTGGCACGATTACGAAGCTTTGACGAACGCGAAGTGCTCATTCAATGCGTCTTCACGTCCAGCCGAATTGTTATCCGGCTGAACGTGACGACTCTGCATTACATAAAGGCGACATTTTACAATGCGGCGCGCCACTATGTAATACGGCGTGTTATACGAATTGCCAATACATAATGGCGCGCCGGATTGTAAAGCGTCGCAAACAAAGCGGCGTCTTACGTTTAGCCGTACTGTCAGCTAGAAGAAACGACCGAATAAAATATTGAAAATTCCGAAAATGAGGCGTAGTCGACGTAGCCCCGGCTCCTATTTCTGTCTGCAGGGTTTAAAGTAACCTAACATAACCTAACGTTGGGTGCCCAAAGTATACATATAAGTTGACTATTACATGACATAGATTTCATCTGTTCATTCTGGGGTACAGGCTCATACAATTTTTGGGCAAGTCTTTTACGTGTGAATGAATGTGAAAATATTGTTATAATATTTTGTATTGCTACGAGACTTTGGCTGTGCGAGTCCGACTCGCACTTGACAGATGTAAATTTAATATTCATATCAGTTATGTATTACGTTTCTGCACTACAACAAACCTTATAACCTTCAGTTATCATAACTGATATTCGTGATACACGGTCATCATAATAGGAGAGAGAAAGTACTTCTTTGAAAACGTAGTCGACCAAACAAACTAAGATATAAAAGCATAACTTACTTTAACGGCTTAAAGTAAAATAATCAACGATTTTGAAGCGATCTGCGTTCAGAGCAGTTGACACGTATTTTACTCTCTTTTACAAATAATAGCTCTAAGGTATGCACTGTGATATGTAAGGTTTAACTAAGAAAACCACTCCTTTTTCATTTAAAACATAATTATTTTTAAACAACGTATTATAAAAAAATAATCAAGGAATGGGTCACATCTGTGTGAACAAGTACTGACAATATAAACAAACAGAAAGGTAGATTTTTACAATTTACTTAGTAGCATCTTAAGAAAACGGATCCTGTACGCGCTACGCCGCGCCGTAGCCGTAACCGCTACGAAAGTTACGCGGAACCGGGAGACGTAACTCGTAGCCGCGTCGCGCTACGTAAATATGATTCAAACTATATTTTCAACAAGTTCATTATATAAGACGTGACAGATACTTATAATCTTTAGTTTCGAATAGGATAAATACTGTTACATTAAACTGATTTGACGGGATCCAAAATATGTAAACAAAGCCGTCTAAAAAAATGCCGACGGCTAAAGTTTTAAGATTACTTACGTTGTAAATTCATGGATGGCGGGAATATGTGGTGGTTTCTCATGGCAGCGTCCTGCGGCCGCGCACATTGTGGCGGTGGAGGCTGGTAGCGCATGCCCTGGTACCGGTAGGCCGCCTGCGACATCTGGCCGCACGAGGCCAGCTCGCCCCAGGACAGCTCGCCGCCGCCCGAGCCCAGACATCCCCCGTCGAAGCCACCGCCCGCGCCGCTCAGGTACCCGTACTCCATGGCGTTCAGCGACAACACCGGCTACCTACCCAAACACCCGGACATGTGCTCCAACAAGACCCGTAATTAATATTTGGCGTAAAACAACAACAGTGCCGCTGGAGCGCCGCGCCGCGCGGGGCGCGTGCGTCTTGTGTCGGAGGGAAGCGCGCGAAGGCTCACAGCCACATAATTGGATGAGCCGCGACTATATCGAATTATGCCGATTACAGATGGTATCGGATCCCAACGATAGTTTTTGCCAGCGCGGAGGACCGCGCGCTCGCCCCACTTGAAATCGAATGATAAGCCTAATTCAATAAGGACGATCCTCGAGGACGGGGCGGGGCGCTCACCCCCGGCGGCCGGCCAATGGTCGGTGTCGGTGCCGCAGCGCAGGCTCCCCATTGGTCGGCGTGCACCCCCTCTCCGCGCCGTGACTCGGGGGTGCGTGTCACGACACTTGTCTACTTTTCTTTTCGCCGACAGTTCCTTTGTCATTGAGGAAAATAAAAAAGTTGTAATTAACGATCCAGGTAGGTACCTACTTAACGAATGACTGTAGGTATTTAGCCTATAACTTTTTTTAATGAAATGACACTTCATTAAAATAATAATTTAAAACTTAGACTGGTTGCATAATTAATTACTATTCTTACAAATATAGAGATACTTTTAGGTTTTGACGATTTAAATTAAACTCGTGGCTAGCCAAAAAATTATAACAAAGACAGTTTAGTCCGTCAAAACTTAAAGCAGAATTTCTGTAAAATTTTGTGAAAAAGGTAGAAGCTATGTTCCTAGACTAGAACTTTACTGGAGTATGATACAGAGGCAATCAGGTCACATTATATAAAGGATGTAAAACCACTTGTTCTCCCCGTCATTGCGATAATTTTTTTGTTCTACGCCATACCTGGGAACCTTCTAGTTACGGATCTCCGTAACTAGAAGGTTCCCAGGTATGGTGTATGGGGGGTCAAAGTTACAACTTTTTGACAAGTTTTTTTTAAAATACAAGATTTTTTTAAGATTTTGACACGACCCCCGTACTATCCAATCCATCTACCATCACAATGTTTTAAGTGCGTAACATTGAGTTCTACCACAAAATATGATTTATAACCTCAAAAAAAAAAAGTTGTTTCCCAGCAATAATTTTTGCGTAAAGTTTCTGGCTTTGTGATGAGGTGGTTTACACCCTGTATTATATTTCATAACCAAAACCAATGCAATGTAGGTTTTGGTTATGAAATATAAAATGTGAATACAGATAGATGTAAAAGTGAAAATATAAAAAAAAAATACAAAACAGTTATCATCATTTGAGATAATGTTCCACCCAATTATGCATATCAATCAGAAACAAGGTAGCGTAATAAAACGGAACCATTTCATTTAGTTTGGGATCCTGGGGGATAACTCGATAACTGATAAAACTTCTTTATGAGAACTCCGGCCTCCTAAGATCCGAGGCGAGCGTGTACCATTGTGGGGATGAATGAATAAAGGTGCAAATGCTAATGTTACTTTTTGGTTTGTTTCGTTTACATTGATTACCTTTAAATATATTAGTTTTAAAGATTGATTATAGAATAATTTGATGTTATTTAAATATTTTTTTTTTTAAATATTGATTTGTGGTGTCAAAAATACGAAAATTCATTTTAAATTATTAATATTATCATTTATTTAAAAGATAAACGACATACGTTCAGCAAATGAAGTCGGTTAAAGAAGTGTTGTATGTTGTAGGTGGACCCACAGTGGACTATTTAGTGTACAGATACAGCAAAAAATCTTATGGCTTCTAAGTATCAACTCATTTTAATTTATTATTAAAAAGCAGTTGCAACTTAGTTGCTTAACCTACGTGTACTAAAATAATCTTTAACACTTACTTTTTAATAATAACTTTTCATTTTGGACTGAGTAGACAAAATTGTCTGATTGGAAGTTTTGCCTTGAGCTAAGGTTGCTTTTAACCGACTTAAAAAAAAGGTGTTCTTAATTTGGTTTTTTATCAAAGTTGTGTTCTCAGACCTTCGTCATTTGTTAAAATGACGAAGGATAAAAAAAAGTATTGTCTAAATTGGTTAGACAATACTTTTTTTAATTGAAAGGATTGGTCATATTTAAGAAGATTTTGTGAAAAAAATGTGACCAACCTGGAATCCCTGGAGGGTTGGTCACGTTTTTTCTTTAATTCCGGTGATGGAATTCATCAGGCATTGAGAGAACTCGTCAAATATCATAGACAAATATACAGTGATTTTGATATTGTCATGAAAAATCCAAGCATTTTATAATTCAGGAAGTATCATTTGGTGAAGTGAAATAGATGAAAAAAGCCACACATGGCCACCGAAACTCCTCAATTATAAGTACTAGTGGGGATAAGATATCTCGATTGAGATAGTTAAGCGACTATGGCGAAGCAAATTTATATTATGGTTCTGATGAAAATAAAACCATCGAACTGATCTGATGATGAAGTCGGAAGGTCACCGGAATTCCGTAACCTAGCGCGCATTGGAAGTGTCATTGTAGTTGCGCGACTGGAGTCCTAGGTATGTGATGCGTGGCTATGATTGCCAAAAAACAGTTTTTGTTAAAGAATACAAATGATTAAAAGTTTGGAATACCAGTACCAATATTATTATTATACAAAAATTAAAAACCAAAAACTGAAAAGTGGAAATAACTTTACTATTTCTGAGTTATTTTAGTTATCATTAAAATAGCCATAAACTTCGCCTTAGACTTAAGTAAACAAACCTATCCCATAATTTTGAGATGGTCCAACAACTTTTTCTTTCGCAGAGTACCTAAATAATATCAGAATTTTCAACTCAGAACTTTATTTCCCTAGTGATGTGTTTGCCGTTCAAGTAAACAACCATTGATAATTGTAACGGAATCTTAATATCAGGCAGATTGTAATCAAATACACGATTAGAAATCATTTTACTTGTAATATTTTAAGTTCATAAGGCAAACTGTCCCATATATTGTGCTCGCATACAAACACATCTAAGCTCAGCGGGCGGGCTCACAAGTGCAGGGGATTGTGTGAGAAAATGACGCGTATAATATTCACAATATTGAAATTACAACGTCTCCACTCCCCAGAGACGCCGCACGCGACCGCGCCCGCTCCGCGACACACAGCCCGCTACCTTATTTATTATTTATAATAATTACAATGTTGCTACTACGGTTTTTTTGTTGTTGTTATTTTTTATTGCTTTTCCTGTTTGGTTTTGTTACATTGTAATGATTAGAATTGGATGTTTGATTTGTAGTTGAACGGCGCATTTTGATTGTTTTATGATAACACTGATGGAACGTTGACAGGCGTCCTATATTTGAAAAAAAGTAAAATAAACTATCTATGCAGCTCTTACCCATAAGACCTCATAGGTTAATTACGAAAAAAAAATCTGTAACTTAGATTATTGTGCGGTATGAACATGCGTCGATCAAGTAGTCAGTCAGTCCGATCAAGACATTCTCATGGCAAGTAGTCAGTCAGTCCCATCAAGACATTCTCATGGCAAGTAGTCAGTCAGTCCCATCAAGACATTCTCATGGCAAGTAGTCAGTCAGTCCCATCAAGACATTCTCATGACAAGTAGTCAGTCAGTCCCATCAAGACATTCTCATGACAAGTAGTCAGTCAGTCCCATCAAGACATTCTCATGACAAGTAGTCAGTCAGTCCCATCAAGACATTCTCATGGCAAGTAGTCAGTCAGTCCCATCAAGACATTCTCATGACAAGTAGTTAGTCAGTCCCATCAAGACATTCTCATGACAAGTAGTCAGTCAGTCCCATCAAGACATTCTCATGGCAAGTAGTCAGTCAGTCCCATCAAGACATTCTCATGACAAGTAGTCAGTCAGTCCCATCAAGACATTCTCATGACAAGTAGTCAGTCAGTCCCATCAAGACATTCTCATGACAAGTAGTTAGTCAGTCCCATCAAGACATTCTCATGACAAGTAGTCAGTCAGTCCCATCAAGACATTCTCATGGCAAGTAGTCAGTCAGTCCCATCAAGACATTCTCATGACAAGTAGTCAGTCAGTCCCATCAAGACATTCTCATGACAAGTAGTCAGTCAGTCCCATCAAGACATTCTCATGACAAGTAGTCAGTCAGTCCCATCAAGACATTCTCATGACAAGTAGTCAGTCAGTCCCATCAAGACATTCTCATGGCAAGTAGTCAGTCAGTCCCATCAAGACATTCTCATGACAAGTAGTCAGTCAGTCCCATCAAGACATTCTCATGACAAGTAGTCAGTCAGTCCCATCAAGACATTCTCATGACAAGTAGTCAGTCAGTCCCATCAAGACATTCTCATGGCAAGTAGTCAGTCAGTCCCATCAAGACATTCTCATGACAAGTAGTCAGTCAGTCCCATCAAGACATTCTCATGACAAGTAGTCAGTCAGTCCCATCAAGACATTCTCATGGCAAGTAGTCAGTCAGTCCCATCAAGACATTCTCATGGCAAGTAGTCAGTCAGTCCCATCAAGACATTCTCATGACAAGTAGTCAGTCAGTCCCATCAAGACATTCGCATGGCAAGTAGTCAGTCAGTCCCATCAAGACACTCTCATGACAAGTAGTCAGTCAGTCCCATCAAGACATTCTCATGACAAGTAGTCAGTCAGTCCCATCAAGACATTCTCATGGCAAGTAGTCAGTCAGTCCCATCAAGACATTCTCATGGTAAGTAGTCAGTCAGTCCCATCAAGACATTCTCATGGTAAGTAGTCAGTCAGTCCCATCAAGACATTCTCATGGCAAGCAGTCAGTCAGTCCCATCAAGACATTCTCATCGTAAGCAGTAAAGAAGATTAATTTAATATTAGAATGTGGTTTTAGTACTTCTCTGAAAGGAACAGGCCAACCACGTGCCTATTAAAAGGACGATGTTTAAGTGCCGTTCAAAGGAGGCAAAGTAAGCACACAGTGGCGTAAGCGTAAAATATAGACAGAACTAAAAATACTCCAAATGGATAATATATTTTTATGTTTAGAAACGAGGTAGTGGTGGCTCAGTGGAAACAGCCCCTACTTACGGTTCGAGATTTGTGGGTTCGAACCCAGGCTCTCAAAGGCATCTTCCAACCTGCACTGGGCCCTTGAGAGTGGTCTATCATGAACAGCTCTCACCGAGAGAAGCCCCACAGAAGCAACGCCATAAGTTGATTAGGAATGAAAAACTAGTTCATGACATTAAAACATTAACCTGCATGAAACACGCACATATACTACACATATTTGATGATCGCCCATAGACTGTGATTATACAATTTCATGTTCAACAAATCCGACAACATCGCGATTCTTTTCAGCAATTCCCACTTGAAAGAAATACTTCAGTAACACTTTATCATTACGGAAACCAAAGTGCGTAGACAGGGGTACCGTAAATAGCGGGTATTCTGCGTTTGTCGCCTCTCGCGGGATGAAAAACAACAAGTCTCCGCGGTAAAATATGTGATCACTTAGCAACCTGCAATCAAACAACACTGCCGCTTAGTTTTTCTCCTTCGCTGTCGACGAATGTGCCTTTTTTCGTTGTTTTTGCCTTATATGTTTGTTTTGTATACGAAAGTATATTTTCTGAAACATGCTGTACGGATTAGGATTTTAAGAATTAAGGTTAATATCTAACTTTGTCAGGATTAGAGCTTGCCAGTTATTAGAGCTTTTCTTTAGTTATGTATAAATGCAACAACAAGGAACATCATGCTTAATTTTCGCCGACACTAATTAAATCCAAAATCTTAAATCCCAAAACTTAAGTACATACAATTTCGACCTTGACACACCGAATCAGTTCAAGACAAACAGCCTTAGCAAAACATTGCATGTACGAGTATTTACCGAGGCCTGCCGCCTCCGCCGTCAGGACGTCACGAGGCGAGGCACAGGCCGCGGCATCTAATCTGATAATGCGTCGGTTATGGGCGGTGTGCGTGCGCCATTCTCCACTTACCCTCGACTAATTCGATTTGCGCCCTCCCGGCCACATGCCGCTACCGAGCTGCATCGCGACTGTCCCCATACTCCACTTGTACATATTTTTAATTAACATTTTTGTAGCTGAAATTATCTGTGACACTATCAGGATTTTCAGATCATGAAAAGAGTAAGTGGTTAATCAGCCAAACCCGGTGTTACCGTCTGCTAAATGTCAGGAATCAATGTTAGGCTTCTATGTATGATGTGGTGTGTGTGTGACTGTTCGTAAACCCTACTCGAATAGCGGGTTCCTAATTGTTTTGAAAAAATATGTTAAGGTTGACTTTCCCAATTTATTGTAAGCTTATCTACAGGGGTTACAACTCAAAAGCCAAAGTCTAAGTACACTTAAGTCCCTGGGTGCAAAGGTGATGTAAATAAAAAAAATATCCATTTACAGAGATCTCCAGTCAGCATGATTACATTTTTTTCTGAATTCCTTAACAACTCATAAAACATGATATAAGTAGAAAGGTAATACGTCTTTGTTAACAATATCTGTCAACGTTATTTTGCCTAGGTTTAGCGAATTAGGGAGAGATTATCAGGATTTGAGGGACCACGACACTTCGGTGAATTCCTAATGACGTGGACGTAAACAATTATAATACACCGCCATTACCAAAAACTATTTAAACATTGTTGTATAAACTAATATTAATGACCAAAAAGTTTTGATGTTTTAAGATAACGAGCTCGCACAATAATTTGAACTTATTAATAAGTTCGCAACTTTCTAAATACAAATTAAAATAAAATCATTAAAGCTTGAGAAAAAAGTAACAAGTTTCGAATATTTTCTCGCAACCTGTGCTAAGGGCTTATCAATCGGCTAATTGCTTACTAAGGATGGATTACTATTGTCTGAAAAATAAAGAATATTAATATTATATTATTATTAATACTTCCTGTGTTGAGACTGCAACATAGGTACATATACATTTTAAACAAATCTTAAAAATAATGAATTTTGAGTTATTTTAGGCTGCTTAAGCCCGTGGTTTGTATGGATATTTGGCATGTATTCTTCAGCTAAGTAAGCTAGAAAGTAAACACGGTACCGCGGTGAGGGTGTCACCAGTCACCGCTGAAAGTTTCCACAGGGGAAGCTTTTTTGCGAAAAGTTTACCAGAAGACAATTCTGTAGTCACGACAGCCATAATTGAAGACTGTGAGCGAAGCCCTTTGACTGTGCAGTGCAGACGAGGGCAGGGTCCGGAGAGGCGGGAGCGGTGCGCGGGGGCGGGAGGGGGGATGCTGGAGTGCACCTGAGCCCGTGATTGATGAGTCTCAGCCATCGCCATGATTGCGAGCTGACGCCGCCATTAACAAGGATCACGTGACGTATGTACTGTCTCAAGATGTGGTTTGACACCGTGAGGTAATGATGTATTCTCAAAAATCCGTGAAAATCGCTTTTCATTATAATATTATTCATTTTCAGATCGTTTTTCAGTTTTTTCGGATATCAACTGTATTGTACCACCAGTTGCCACACAACAAGGTAGAAGTACGAAATTAGTAATACAAGATGTGTACAGTACATCCAAACAGTCTGTACGTAGACCACTTTGTTAATCCTACCAGATTTACGTAAACGCCTATGCAAAGATACCGTCGTTTGTCTAATAAAACAAACCACGTATTTGCTATCTGCACTCCCGATAGCTCTTTATAGTTAGCGTTAGATCAGTGAAGGGGAAGATCGGTCCTTGCCGGGACGGAGCAGGTCCTGCCGCGCTGCTTGTCAAAGTGGCCGCCGGCGTGTTTGAACAACTAATGAGCGGCTCCCGGGAGACGGCGTGTTTGCCCCGAAACGCCCCAAGCGCTCGCCTGGGTTTTTCGTACAAACGCCTGGGTTTGCCGAGGTCTCTCACCCCCCACTGCCCTCGCGGCGCACTCCTTGTTTGCTCGCCACTCGGTGTCGTATCGGACTTTCGAGTGTAAATTGGAAATTTGTAGATAAACCTACGTACATAAACGGGATCAAGTATATCTGGCAAATCTTTGCACCTATGTCGGAGTGTACAAATAAAGCCAGGTGTGAGTTATTGTTTACAGACTTGTGCGTGTACCTACAATGTACTATTCCAGTTTTGTGTGATATGGTAATTTGTTAAGGATCCCCAACAAAGGATGTACAAAGATCATAAAAAAAAATATTGACGACAAAAGTATAATTATCGCTAGACATTACAGCACCATCTAGTGCCATACTAAGCAACGAGGCTTGTGCCGTGGACACCAGATCCCTACTTAATATTATAAATGTGAGTGTAAGTTTGTTTGTTACGCTTTCACGCAAAAACTACTGAACGGATTTGGATGAAATTTTGCACACAGATAGTTTATAACCTGTATTAAAACATAGGATACTTTTTATCCTGGTAGTAGGACATGGGACAATAATCAAACTGCACGCGGGCGAAGCCGCTGGCAAAAGCTAGTAGTTAATATACCACACACATACTTTTTTTTGTTTGTAAATACAGTGATACCTGGATAACAGGGACATTTAAAAGACCTGCAAATTGGTTTCACTTAAAGAGGTATTCTACTTACCCAGTGTCCCAGATATCCACGCATAAATTTCGGGACCTCAGCATGTCTTCCAGCTATGGAGGTCTCACTTATCCAGGTCCCACTTAACCAAGTTTCACTGTAGGTACATACCTATTAAACTTGCATTTAAACATGGCTCGGAAACAAATGTCCTGTAGTGTGTAAGCAACCTTATTGGATTGTAACCCGCCTTATGTCATATATGTACCTAGATGTATTCTTATTAATCGTTTAATCATTATAATAAAGATAGACTCAGCTCTCGGTGTTTCAATATCTCCTCGAGATCCCGCCTCACAGTCCGGTCGAACCAGCTATTTGGTTTATTTTACAATGTAATTTGTGGGTTAAACTGTAAATCAAATAGCTTAGCTTGTTCGACCATCCATGCTCATCACTCAAACATGTGCTCCTACTGGTATTCGAACCTGGGACCATAAGAACGTAAGGCAGCCTCACTACCACGGCGCCATTCGGGTCGTCGAAAATCAAAGCACATTTTCTATAGAAATATATAAAAATGAAACCCGTTTTTCGTTGTCACGACATAGCATGAAAACGGCTTGACCGATTTGGCTGATTCTTTTTTTGTTATGTTTGTTATTGTCAGGAGAAGGTTCTTATGAAAAAAAAATGTAATAGTAGGTAGGTAGGTAGGTAGTAGTAGGTAGGTAGTAGTAGGTAGGTAGTAGTAGGTAGGTAGTAGTAGGTAGTAGTAGTAGGTAGTAGTAGTAGGTAGTAGTAGGTAGGTAGTAGTAGGTAGGTAGTAGTAGGTAGGTAGTAGCAGGTAGGTAGGTAGTAGAAGGTAGGTAGTAGTAGGTAGCTTTTCCCTCTTATGTGACGCAGACGAAGTTGCGTGGGTCAGCTAGTTTTCTATAGAAATTGTAAGTCCTTCAGTCCGTCAGTCGTCGCTCGACACATTCTTTGTTACAATTTATTTACTGAAACTTTGTTTCGGGTAAGTAAACTATTCAACAGCGAAACACCTGTTTTTTTTGCAAACTCATTTGGAACACCTAAAATACTTAGACCACGACTCAAGCTTTTGCTTATTTCAATATCAATAAAAATCATGTACCGTAGAAAAGAAATCACATATTTCTTTGTGAAATAATAGTAGGTACCTACCCAAGACTAAATGAGTGTCATAGTTAGAAAGTAGCTTTTTACATTTACTACTGATCTTGAAAGCTGCAACCTGAATTTTCACAATTTATAAAGTTGGTACCTTCTCCGGGTATTGAGTTACTCACTCGGGATTTCATCAAAATCGGCCTAGCATGGTACATCATCAGTATCACTATCCTGCCTAGCATAGGTAGGAACATAATATCTCGAAAACATCTTAATATCCAAATTGTGAAAATAAACACAGACAAAGTCAGTTTCACCTACTCATACAATATTTTGTAGAAATTGTAGAACTATCTTAAGGTCCACCGGTTTGACGGTCACCTGTTTAAAAATAAACGTTTTCGTTGCTGCTGCTATCTATGGCTGAAGCGTGGAAACAAATGCTACAAAACGGGTTCACATTACGGAATCGGTCCCGTTAGTTCACCCCACGGGAAGCCGGGAGCTTTAGTACTTCCCTCGTTCCAGGACAGAGGGCGCCACTTTTGAAATACTAATGATTTCGCAAAGTTTTGAAGTTTCTAGGTGGCTTTGAATTTAAATTAACTTTGTATAAGTTTAAAAAAATGAAAACTATATAATCTGAAAGAAAGATTTTATAGTTTTTACTAATAACGAAATCAAAGTAGAAATGGGAATGTTTTGAACTCCACGTGGTTGTCACCATATATTGTAGTCTTTGGTTGTCACAGTGTTGAACATTCAAAAGCTTGCATGTTTAGAGTGGTCACTAGCGCCATCTATAAATCTGGAAGTAATTGTGTTTTTTTGTGACAGATTCACATTCTAAAACGCCACTGAAGCGCAATATGTATTTATGAAGTTGATTGTAAGATCATTTACTTATATGTTGATGGTGCATTGTAAAAAGTAATTCAAGTTTGAGCGAGCATCGTTTTAAACTACAGACCCTGTTTAGTACGATCACACTAAAGAATTTTCATATGTTCTTCTAGGTTGGTAACCATCCATCCTCAGACCTTTGGGGAATAGTGGTTAGTGTACGATTCGTACTGACTTCACCAGAACCACTTGAGGGTTGAATATGGGGGCACCGTGTTCTTCTAAAATACCTCCTCCAGAAGCGTGTGTTACGCTTCTGCAGATGGTATTCGTTTGCCTACTGGGGACCTACACTTCAAGTAGCTTCTGGGTATTCGGTTAAGTTAGAGCTTTTTCACTGTGCAGCTTAGGTAACACTATAATAACCAATAAAAAAGGTAACCTTCCGAAATATGACTCGTATGTGCAGCTTTTATCGTCATTGAAGCGTGAGCATAATTTAACTAATTCCAAGGGACACTAATATCCGCTATGAACCGCTAAGTATTAGGTGGTAGTGGGCGCGATTTCATTACCCATAGGCACATTCTGCATAGGTACCTAGCTACAAATTTAATAACAAAGTTAAAAATTACCTATTCAGAATATGAGACATGGATACTAATTATCCGACAGCTAAAAAGACAAAGCAACGATCGAATAAAATATTGAAAATTCCGGTTTTGCTGACGTAATTTTTTTTCCACTTAACACTTTATTTTCTATTTAACTTTTAGCACGTTGTGTCGAGGGTTTCTTAAATTTTAATTAAATTTTACTTGTGTCTTTTCAAAGTAGCGGCCACGCATAAGGCGTATATTCATCGATAGCTGACATCAATAAAAAACTAATTTTGTTCGCAAAATGTTCTAAAGTGTCACGTTTGCGAGAATAAAAAGCTATCAAAGTTTAAGTCCATTCACTGACGGCATCTTTAGCACAACTTTGATTTGCAAGTTTTTATGAGGCAAAATGTTCTAAAGCGTCACGTTTCCGAGATTTAAGCTATAAAAGTTGTGCTGGAGCGATCACTACGCAATATTATATATTTCGGAATCTTGACACTTCACAACATTTATAACACAGTACTAACTGGGTTATGGGTGATGGTTATCCGTGTGGTCCCGGAACTAAAGAATAAGGCCACCCCATCTCATCCCGTGGGTCATTTATTTTTTTTTATTTTTTTTATTTAAACTTTATGCACTTAATGTACAAAGGCGGACTTAATGCCTTGGGCATTTTCTACCAGTCTACCTTAGGGTGATGCAGAGATTAAACTGTAGGTGCAAGAGTAAAGAAAATTATGAAGACTATAATATAACAATAAATACATATATACATACATACAATAAATTATAAAAAGTGAGGAAAGATAAAAAACAATTTAAAAAAAAAAATGTTGATGAAGAAAACAAACCAATTAAATGTGGGATAAGTCTGCCAACTTTTTATGTAAGTGCTCGCGAGCTTTCATTTTGAATGTGAGCCGACTGGTTGCCATCCTGATATTCAAAGGGAGCGCATTCCAAAGAAAAACCGCCAGTACAGGAAAGGAAGATTTGAGAACACCCGAACGGTGAGTAGGACATCGTAGAAGGTGATTATTGGAAGAACGAAGATCCTTGCTGTGCGCAGAGCATAAATACTGGAAGTGAGAAGTCAGATAAGAAGGAGAAGTGGGTTTGTCTAGAAGAGAAAACAAAGTTGTCAAAGCCCTTAACGCTCTGCGCTGCCTGATGGGTAACCATTTTAAGCGCAACCGATGTGCGGACACATGATCATACTTACGGAGATTAAATACGAATCGAATGCAGTTATTTAGAAGTCGGTCTAGTTTATTGAGGAGATCTGCATTCAGGTCGTAGTAACACACATCACCATAGTCTAGTATGGGAAAGATTAGGGACTGTACCAGCATTACCTTTATGTGGGATGGGAGAATGTTTTTCAAACGATAGAGCGACCGCAACGTCCCGGTGACTCTCTTGCTCACAATCGCGACCTGCTTACGCCAGTCAAGGCAAGTGTCAACATACAAACCCAGATCCTTAACGTCAGAGCTGAACGGAATCACTGTGCCGTCAAAGGTAACCGGTAGCACCGTTAAACCATCCAGCCTCCTCAAGCTATGGGGGCTCCCTACTATGATAGCCTGGCACTTGGTTGGGTTAACGGCTACCCCGAAGCGATCTGACCAGTTTTTCACCACAGCTAGATTCCGGTTCAGCTCTTCAATCGCATCCGATAAATTGTCAACACTTGCCTGACTGTAGAGCTGCAAGTCATCAGCGTAAAGATGATACGCACACTGAAGCTCGGTAGTAATAATAAGATCTATAAAAATAGAGAACAAAAGTGGAGATAAGATACCGCCTTGAGGGACGCCAGCATCAAGATAACACCAGTTGGAAGAAGAGTCTCCCGCAAGAACTGACTGCTGCCGCCCCCGAAGATAGGAAGAAAACCAATGCACAACCTCTGGAGAGACCATAAGATAGGAGAGGACGGATAATAGGATTTCGTGACTGACGGTATTGAAAGCATTAGAAAAATCTATCAGCACTAAAACGGAAACTTTAGTGTTTTCCATTCCCCGCCTTATATCGTCAGTCACTTTGAGGAGAGCTGAAACGGTACTGTGGCCGGGCCTGAACCCGGATTGGAAAGGACTAATGAGGGAGTTATGGTGAATAAAGTGGGAGAACTGTTTATGGACACAGGCCTCGAGCACTTTTGATAAAAAGGGAAGGACGGAAATCGGACGATAGTGACGGAACGCCCATATCGGTTTGTTCCGATTTTCGGTACCTCGGGTCGCTTATTCAAGGAAATGGCGTACGAGACCGGGACGTAGGTAACGCACCGGATCAACTCAGGATGGATGAAATGGCGACAGGTCACTGGAACAATTTGCAACCTACGGGTGCCCCTCAAGTTAAAGGGGAAAATATACAAGTCCGTAATTAGACTTGTCGTATTGTATGGATCAGAATGCTGGACTGTGAAGAAGATAGATGAAAAACGATTGCATGTAGCGGAGATGAGAATGTTGAGATGGATGTGGTGACAAGAATGGATAAAGTAAGGAATGAATATACAGGGTGTAAACCATCTCATAACAAAGCCGTTAACCAAGTATTCTGGACATCAAACTAAGTAACTTTACGCAAAAATGATTACTGGGAAACAACTTACAATTTTTTTTAAAATTAGGTTAAAAATTATTTTTTGTGGTAGAACTCAATGTAACGCACTTAAAACATTGTGCTAATGGATGGATTGAATAGAACGGGGGTCGTGGAGGTGTTAAAACTCAAAATCTTACAAAAAAAACTTGATTATAAAAAAAGTTCTAACTTTGACCCCCCATATCTCCGTAACTAGAAGGGTCTGGTGTGTGCAAAATGCAAAATGATCGCAATGACTGAGAGAACAAATGCCTCTCGGCTTCGTTAAGAGGTGTTTTACACCCTCTACATGATGTAAACCACGTCATCACAATGCCGTTAACCAAGCATTCTGTACATAAAACTAATTAACTTTACGCAAAAACGAATGCAGGGAAACAACTTTTTTTTTGAGGTTATAAATCATGTTTTGCGGTAGAACTCAATGTAACGCACTTAAAACATTGTGCTAATGGATGGATTGAATAGTACGGGGGTCGTGGAGGTGTTGAAAGTCAAAATCTTACAAAAAAGAACTTGTATTTAAAAAAATACTTTTCAAAGAGTTTTAACTTTAACCCTCCCATATCTCCGTAACTAGGCTCCCAGGTATGGTGTAGAACAATAAAATGATCGCAATGATAAGGAGAACAAGTGCCTTCGGCTTCGTGAAGAGGTGTTTTAGACCCTTTACTAGAGGAAGTTTGATCGTGGCATCTGTACTGAAAAATTGAAAGGAAATCGTTTGGCTGGGTGTGGATATGTAATGAGGAGGGATGAAACGCATGTGACTAAAAGTGTGATGGACATTAATATTAATGGATGGAGAGGGAGAGGAAGGATAAAGAAAAGATGGATGGATTGTGTGAAGACTGACATGAAAGAGAAAAGAGTAAATGATGCCGTGACGTCTAACAGAGGAGAATGGAAGAAGAATACGTGTTGCGCCGACCCTAAATAAAATGGGACAAGGGCAGGAAGATGATGACTAACTGGGTTATGGAGGTCAGATAAGCAGTCAAACTATGAAAAATACAAGTACTCAGCTGAATCCGGTTAGACTGGAAGTCGACTCCAAGATAGTTGAGAAAAGGCTAGGCAGATGATGATGATTTACTTAAGAGTTAATAAAAATACTTACATGTTTGTATTTTATTTTTATTTTAAAACTATACATTAAATTATAGCCAACCTATAAATTAGGCTGCGCCATACACTTCTATACATACATAGGCATAATAATCATACGTACACCTAAACATATCGATCTTTGAAACAAAACCTTCACTACAAATAAACGAACAATAGCCATTCTGGCGAGTTTATTCATCTTTTCACATAATTAAAACTTTTTAAAGTAGAAATTAAAATAAAATTGATTAATCTTTTGAGTACTTTCAAGATGGAAAGATAAGGCTGTCACGGTGTCATGTACCCACTCCTATCCATAGTCTGTTGTTAACGAACTTACAATAAAGAAACTACTGACATAAGGAGGTAGGCTGTCCGGCCCTAGTATGAATGATAAATAGATTAGAAAGGTTTATTTGTGTTCCAGGTACTTGTTTATACACTGATCAAATGCTTTATAACCAAGTTAAAGAAATAAACAATAAATTAATTCAAACAACAAAGACAAAAGATGTACAAATGTAATAAATCCTCACAACTCACAGTATACGTGGGATACATCCACCACAATTAAAAGGTAGCCGCATCATCGCAACATTCGTAAGCTGATTTCCTAATTTCAATTCGAGTTAATTTTAAAATTACGTGGTTACAAGAACATTCATATTTTTTTAAACTTATGTGAAAGTTACATCGGGTTGAGACGGAATAAAGAGAGAAACTTGAAAGCTCACCCATTAATTTATTACAATTAGTATAATTAACATTGCGTAACGTAACGCTCCGCTCGTCTAGTCCACGCTGCCGCGCCGCCTGCGCCTCTTTATCACTACTACGTACTACGTGGTGTTTATGCAAGTCTCTCTCCCTTACTCCCGCCGCGTCCCAATAAATACAGTTACATACTAATTACAAGCGAGGAAATTTAATTGTCTATACATTTACTAACAGTAGAACTTCTACTGCCTGCACGATGAGTATTCTAGCCTTCTGTAACATTTTGCGAAACAAACTAAAACGTCCTATTATAACTTAAACGATACTACTTACTTATACAAGTTAATTCTATAAATCTAAACATTAAGTTTGGTCGAAAACAGGAATGTGTAAAACGTTTGACTAGAATTTACTAAAACTTAACATCCGACCTAAATAAATATTACAACATTTAACATCTCCACTCATTATCAGCAAATACTAAACACAGTTCCCTCCACGAAAAGAGACTAAGAATTCCAATTTTCTACAGAATGAGATCTTACAAGTTAGACACACAAAACTATCGATAGGTACATAATATACATCATTTCTATAATTTCATTTTGTTTTTGTAAGGTAATTTAGTTCTGATATAACACGTATTGCTAAGCGGGTAAGTCGTTAATAATGTAAAAAAGTGTCTTCATTTACCTTCAGTCTTTCTAAACATTTGGAGTTAACAGAGATCAAACAGCACAATATTATTTATTTTATATTGTTTAGTCGAACAAAATTATCTTTGTTACAACTTTCAGCAACTCACATATAAATGAATCTATTTTACAATAAATAACATTAATCTACTCTAATGTTAGTATTTGACATAAATAATTTGAGATCAATGAACAATAAATTCTCCTACATAACTTTTCCCATATTGTACGAGAATTGACATCGCTTCTTACAGATAAAGGTCGATTTTTTTGCTTCTGCGTCTTCTCTCATCCAGGTGCACGAGATAAAAAATGTTCGTAACAATGCAATCCATACTTTCATAAACACTGAGATCGTTGATTTTGGTTGTTGATTTTTGTACCATTTTCTATAGGATTCTTCCATCCTTGGAAGCAAATTGAACTGTATCCAAGAAAAAGTTGAATTTTAATTTTATAAATTAGAAATGTACATGTTGCACGTCTGTGGGTGTGTCTGGTAGTTGCGTCTGGTCGGGTGTGGTCTGCTTGTGGGGCAGCGTGTGACGGGCGCGCGGTTCCTGGGGCTGCGTCTCCCGCGCCAGCACACGCTCCACATGGCGCGCCACCAGCTCGGCCGCGGCGGACGGCGTGCGCGTCAGCGCGCACATGTCGCTCACCGACATGCGCACGCGCAGGCCTCGAGCTGCCGCCGTGATACACGCAGCAGCTATCAAGGATGGTGGTACTAGCAGAAACTCGGTCTCTGTTGACAAAAAAAAGAGTTTAATATCTAGGTTATTGTTTTTCAATTATATATGTACCTACTTAGCTCGTTCGCTCGTTCGTTTCAATGCAAACTTAATGCCACCTACACGTTCTCCGTCTCTCCGACTATTAATAAGGTTGATTTTAAAACGAGTTTCTTGTTTACATGTTTTTGTATCGAAATTTTTGTATAGATGGAGGACGCAGGCGCACTGGGCGCAGGTAGATCGTGCACATCTGTTGCGAGATAATTGCCGCGGAGTGCGGACAGGTGGCTCGGACACCTTGCATCTCAGCGTCCTATGCTACCCGATGCTCAGCGTACATTATTAACATCTTATAATATGTATCACCTACTGAATGAACAAGATCAAGACCATCGTCTAAAATAAAGCAAGTCACATCAAACAAGATAGCTTGTATGCAACAATATGGACAAAAAAACTGCTTCGATCTTCGACGACGAGGTTGAAAAAAAAGTTGCGTTACATTTTGCACAATACGAGAACTCTTTTGTTATAGTTTGAGAATAAGGAAGGAGAACCGAACAGCTGCCCGATTTGTGCATTGCGTCCCCGTCTGCATCTTTGTGTTAGTACCTACCCGGGGACAATAGACGGGGAATAATGGTAATTTACATCTTAAGTCGTCTAGCTAAGGGCGCAGCTGCAATTCGCGACGAAACAGGGACTCTATTGTGCGATTTTGAAATGTAACTTCGATCACAAGGCGACTAATCAATATTATTTCTGTCGATTAAATTTTTGCACTCGAACGGTCGAAATTGCTCGATAAATATTTAAACATGTGCAAGTATTTCACAGTCCCCATACGTTTAATGTATGTGCGTACCTACATTATATAAGTATCGTTATGCTAAGCATATTACTAACGGTGTAAGCATTGGAGCGTCACAAGTCAATAGAATATAAACTTCAAGTCGCTTTGGGTGTACTACAACGTCAGCCAAGACGGCAGATGTGAGGACACCTGGCGCGACCCTTCCGTTCGTACCTCCGCGAACCATGCCGCTACCGTAGGGTCACTGCCCACCTACTACATGCACCCTTCTTACCTCCATCGTGCCCTTATACGCTATACATCATGACTATTTCTTAAGAAAAACAATATCGCTACACGCGAGCGCGTCATAATTTTAATCAGAAAAAGTGCCCACACTTTATTATTGTAACTCAAGCCCACTATCGAGTGTCTAGCAGGTCAATGAATCCAGGCTAGAACTGAACTTTAGGTCCGTTGCAGACGTTACACTTCCTAAGCACCGCGGCTGTCACCTAGCGCTTGAACTTAATCACTTTAATACATGAGCATGCAACGGTGCACGTCAGAAATGTACATATATTAAACAGGAAGGTCATTGTTTAATGTACATATCTATGGACCAGTAGCTTATTAAAAATCAAAAACCCGCTTGCGAGTGGCGTATCAGGTCTGATCTGGTCAGCATGAGCAGCGGTGCGTCACGATCCGTTGCGCGACAGGTTGCCTGTCAGTTGGCGTGCCGAACTGCCGACATCTGCTGAGCCGGCCCATGCGACTGTTAGCGACCCGAAGACTTTACACCCCCGCGTCTTACCCTTCTAATTACCACAACTGCATTGACATAGACCGTACACTCAACAGACAACGGGGACCGTTAAGTTCCGTTTGAGAAACCTGTCAGTCCCACCCCAATAGTGAATCCTAACCTAACACAAATATAATGCAAAAACGCAGGGGTTGCAAATAGTTTGTCTAATTGTGCGTTAAACTGGTTGGGGACATTTTATGGGGAATATTATTAAAGATTTAATGTCATAATCTAAATCCAGAATTTATCAATGATTTTGAATAACTACTCTGAATACAAATAGTAACAGTTTAAACTTTATTACTTCCGTTTTGTTGACAATAAAATAAAATGACAAAGAAAAGAAGGCTTCAAATGGAGGTAACCGACTATTCGATCTCGGATCGGATGTTGAAAACGGAAGCTCGAATCTCGCAAGGTAATACGTTAAGATTGTGTTTGGAGATGTACGGCTTATCGGGTTAGATAGGGTGGTTCGCTGCCAGGTGCGCGCCGAGACGGGTCTTTGTCGCCAAGCTTTTGTGGAGACTTTGGGACAGGGATTCGGGCGCGGAACAATGGCCGCGGGACGTCTTCGTGTATTGTGCGCGAGTCAGCTGGCGCTGTCGCTGAGCGCTCCCCTGCGTACGCGCCGACTAGCTAGTCTCATAAGTCACCGTAACCATGACACTACGCCAAGAAATTAGTCCGGTCAAACTGCACATGTTGTGCTCTATACAAATTGTATTGCCTGCAATAATAATACCATGTAGTCTTCAGAAATTTTACGGTTAGCAAGACTTTACATTTGAATGGGATCCGATTTCGAATGTTGCGTATACATTCTTAGTAGACCCAAATGTGAGTAATTATGATCATAGTAATTAAAATAGCTAATAAAGGAAGATGAAGGAAGTTTAGGGGTCAAGTAATGTTATTAACCCTTTCACACCTCGAGTAATGCACGATCAGTTACCGGCAATTATGCTACTTCCGGCGACACCGACAAAACTTGACGCCCCGCTACACGAAACGTTTCTGTTTACAACAATACTTAATAGATGCAACTGATAGTTGACCTGGTTATATTAACACAAATATACGCACAATAGCGAACACGCCGTACCTTCTAAAGCTCTCATGTCAACGCTTTTCCGTTATAGGTAAGCTGTACTTTCGTTACATAATTAATTCGCTTTACGGTATCTTTCTTCGTTAGAACCGATCCGACTTCTTGATCCTTATTAATTTCATGTTGGATAAGAACTAAAAGCAGCATCTACAGACTTCAAGAAATTGTTTGCTTTCTGGAAAAAAACTTATGTTTATCTCATTAGTTCGTAATTAATGAAACAACAGATGAAGCATAGAAAACTTCGAAAGTAAAGTCAATGGACCAATAGAGGGTAAGCGAGCGGTGGTTATAAATAACTGTTATCAGAATTCGATGGACCATAGGGGCGGACAGGGTTAACTGTCATGATATCCTTTATAGAACTCGGTTTACTAATACTTTAATGAGTAATTAAAAAAGTTAAGGATTGAAGTAGATGCTGATTTTGTTCTTTAGAAATATTATGTTGTTTGACTGGAATAAATAATAATAATGCCTGCAAATTTTAAATACACTAGATTTACACTACTATTTTGCTATTGCTAACAAGTTTTCCTAACAGTAGCAAACTAAAATTAAGATACCTTTTTATAGTTGGTTTACCGGTATTTTTAGTTAGACAAATCAATTCCAAAATAAAAATGCGCATTTTTGCGAACCTATTTTGCGACTGAAAATTTGAAAATCCTGAACGGAACAACAGACGTTTAAAGTCAACGTTATGTAGGCGTTGATGAACATTTAACTTCACTGAAAATAACAACCGGAAATATATTTAATTATTATATATTTTTTTAAACTATAACGAAGGCACTAAATAAAGGTCAGGTGTTTAGCCAAGCACAAGTTTTATATGAATTAGTAATTTCCACTAGTTTTTATTGTGTTCAGTGATCGGAAAAGCGCAGCCCTCGTAGGGAGGTAATGCCAAGGGGTCATTGGTGGTTAACGTCTACTGAGGGCACTATGACCGTTTACTGTATAGGCACGTAAACTACTCACAAACTTTTTTACCTATCTACAGTCACGAGAATTATTAGTTCTTTTTCGGCTTTCCGATACTCGACCTTGCGTCGGTTTTTTTAAATATCCCGTCCTGCGTCCCGCAGGAAAAGAGATATTCATTGCCCCTATCTCCTTCTTCTCCTTCTTCGTGTGCTAGGTATGCTTTGTGTGGTTGACAGTTGGCTTTGTGTATTTGGTGTGTGTGTGGTAGATGAAAGCTGTATTGTCACGAGAATTATTAGATTCTTTTTCGGTTCTCCGATACTCGACCTTGCGTCGGTTTTATAAATATCCCGTCCTGCGTCCCGCAGGAAAAAAGATACTCATTGCCCCTATATCCTTCCGAGAATTATTATTATAATATATTTAATATATTATTATAATATTATATTCATTTACATTTTTAAATATTCTAATGCAAAACTATACTATACTATACTTTTTATATTAAAAACATAAAACAGTAGCCCGGTGGCAGACAGAGCTGCCGGAGGTCAGAGCTCTTGAGAGAGGAACCTCCTGACAATACCTACGTGCCGTGTCCAGAAGTATTGCTTTCTGAATCAAGCCTTGATCCAGTTGCCAAGCGAGAGCCTCCTAGGCCGACACGACTATCGGCACAATGACTGCTGTACTCACATTATTAGGTATTATATAAATGCTGGGGTGTAGGTCCTAAATCGGGTTGGCAATTTACTTTCAAAATCGGCTTTGTAATAAACTGTGGCCTTATTGACATTTTAAGTTCCAAGTTCCAACCCAAAGTCACCAATTTTGTTTAAATTGGTCGTGGTACGTAAGAGTACCTGCACGCTCAATATAGCGATCGTAGTCGTTTGTCGTTTTACGACATCACAGATAATAAATAACGTACCTAAGCACATTTATGTAAATTTTAAGTGAGTACATAAATCGCCCAGCCACGTGTCCTCTTTATAGATTTTTTACTACTGTACGGTTTCATACGCAAACAAGTTTACCATTCCATAGCGTAATAATGAAATGTAATGGTATAATTTGAATTTTAAAAATGTAGTGAGGTCATTCGTATATTTACAATGGGAGTGCGAGAGGGTCAGTGGCTGAGGGGTGCGCAGGCGCAAGGTGTGCGTGTTATCACGGCGCACACGGCATGTGCGCGTTCCGATACACGCGTCCAGCCTGCACCCCACGTTACATCGCTACACCCCGACAATCACATTCCAAAACAAAGGGAGCCTCCCATATAACCATTAAGCTGAAACCTAAACAAATTAGTGGAAAAAAAATTGACACCGAACGGGGCGTTTATCGATTAAAGTTAATTACTGTCATTGTAGGAAGTGAACTCGACCCGCATGTTGGCCAAGTTTCGCGGGAGATTTATTGTTGCTGAAATAAGTACGCATACGTGTAAAACGTGTATGAAAGTACTAGTGAGTAATAAAGGTTGTATAAGTACGTACCGGTATAACACACTGAGGTGAGCGTGAGCGCGTGTGTCCTGACCAGCGGGTTGGCGCGACCCCACGGCACTCGCGCCAGGAACGGCTCCACGAAGTCAAACGCCGTTGCAATAGACAACTGCCAGTTCAATCGTTGAAGGAGCATTACTTCCCATTGCTATAACAAAAAAAATGCAACATAAGCGACGCTCGTTTCGCTTTTGAATATAATTATCCCCAAAGGGCACGACCCCGTGTGAATAACAGTATACTTTCTTACATTTCAAAACAAATTCCCTGTTCTTGCATTTAAAGGAAGGGATGTGCGACCTATTCTTAACAGTTGATACGTAACCGTCATACTTGATGGGTTAGGCGGAAACCGCAAAAAGTAGCGAATCACGTTACAATTACAGAAGAAATGTCATAAGAAAACAGAAGGGACAATGGAACCCTTCGCTGGCGATATTTTTCACATGGCCACTGATATAATAAGGGCGGTGAAACGATTCCTTGTTTATATTCACAACAACAAATGTACTAATTTAGATAAAGATAGGGTGAACGCCGTCGTCCATGCCATGAACGTCTTTAGTATTTTTTGAGTTCATTAAACTTTACTACAGACAGATAACTATGATTTATGTAGCCATGCATATTCAAGATGTTACAACAACAACGCCAAACTCAAAGGCTGAAGAGATATGGAAGTCATTTAACATCACATCTAAGGTTGTAGAATTAAAATAGGTAAAATTATTCGTACACCACAAATTTTTTGATCACTATCTTCAAAGTTAAACGTTATGCATAGCATTTTAATGATGGCATTGGTGAATATTTAAGTGATAGTCCCTAAGTATGGGAAAGTATTGGGCCGCACCATATGACAGCATTAAGTATGCGCGTTGCAGGCATATCGCGATCATCGCACGAATTAATAGCAAGGAAATACGAAGCATTCCACGGTGTCATACGCACTGAAGGAGAGACCAAATGTGTTCTCACGGTGTCCAAATGATTATTAACTATTGCATATGGCGCATGTTAGATATTTTAACAGGAAAGAGGTCAGGAATACCCCAGATAGATTGTGGAGGTATTATTCAAAAGCAAAAAGTCCAGAGTGAATGTCTAGTTGGCTTGGTAATTTTTTGTCGCACAGCATTGTACTTGGAATAGCAACAATTATTATATGGTAGATGTTCCATAAAAATGACATTACCATTGCATAGCACCGTGTGAATAAGGTGACAAAGTCAAAATTGATTACAAAGGGCAGCTCAGAGCGACTACGAATCGCACCTGTCTGTGCGGGTGTGAACGATTATGACAATTTTGTCATTATGGTTAGCTGTGGGAATATTTTCAAAACCACATTTCGAGTGGGTGTTTTGATGCGTCAATATTTGGAATAGCCCATGAATAGCCCTTTATACCTCAAAACTCCATCAACCAAAAATACCGAGTGCAACAACCTCATCTCATTAAAGACATAACATGACGGCTACTTAAATTAGTTCTAATTTAACTGGCCACGTATCGTATCTTGTAGCCCACATTTCCGTCGGAAGCAAGTGAGCGACCAATTCGGTGCCTTACTTCGTCACAGGCTGTGGCTACATAAGAAGGGTGACAGTCTTACGAGCCCTCTTGACTTTCTCGAGGAAGGTGTAATTGCCGGAAACTGGCATGGTGTAAGGAAATGTCGCTTTGGGGTGGAGGAGTGACATTTCACTCGGCTAATCGAAGTTCATTCACAGTAAAACCAAAACAACAATTAAGTTCTGTCACAGGATGTATGGTGCCGGACGTCGAAGACGATAGAGCCACTTGGACTTTTTATGCAAGATTGTGTTCGACGACGGAAATGATACCTGTATTACACTGACATGATAAAATCTAAGAAGTAATGTCCGAATTAGGCCGGATCTAATGTAGTTTGATGATGATGATTGGTCGTAGGTCAAGTGACCTACCTCAAAAAATACAGTTCTGTTACACGATGACTCAACGCAAACATAATCATAGTCAAAGCTTCCATAGTTATTAAGTACATGGATTAGCCACGTGCCCGGCCACGTGATAATGACGGTCAATAATCCTAGAAAGTGTCCTCAATCCTTTGTAAAGATAAACCAGGAGAAAATAAAAATGAAAAACGAAGTATGCTTACCCTCACTTCCTGTGGGTGAACAGAGTTATCGGTGTAAGCGCAAAGGAGGTCCACAGACAGGGGGTGGCACTGGCGGAACTTGGAGGCGAGAAGCATGGAGGTGACGGCAAGGAGTTGCAGCTGCTGCCGCGAGATAGCACGCTGGGCCAGAAACCGGTCCATGTAGCTCACAGCCAGGGGAAACACCTGCTCCTCACATTGTTGCTCCTCGCATACCTGGAGGAAACATTAAGTTGAATTAGATAAAAGGAAATAAGAAAAAAACATCATTAGAAAAAAGTGCTTCGGAGACAAAGTCGGTTTTCTTGGAAATAATACCATAATTGTGTTTTTGGTGTTGTACGATAGATTAGGCTCACGCAGCTACGTCACAGACTCACAGTGCAGTGACGGGATGGGGTCATTGTCATCGGTGCGTAAATTAGAAGACGCCGGAGGAACTCCAGAGACGACTCCATAGTATTACAAAATCATGTTTACAATGAACCATATTTAACTATGCTGTTGGTTCATTAAAATTTAAAATATGTCCTTTACATTTACTTAGAGGGACAATGTCCTCTTTAAAAGGTCACATGAGATAAATATTATGAGGTAGGTATTTTTATCATTAGATGTTCTATCTATGAGAATTTTTATCATGATTATTAATTTACAAACGAAGTACACAACTGTTATCATTGTCAATAGACAATTTTGTTATCAGCCTACCCACATTACTTCCCTACATAGAATCTTTTTTGTTTCTAATACATCCATACATGATGATGCTTCCAGCGAGTGTGTATTCCTATAAATCACTACCATAAAAGGTACTTTCTCACCGTATAAATTGGAGCAACTACGCACATAAATACTATACTCAGATATTCAGGTCGTTCACTCTAATCAGCTGTTAACAGCGACTCAATAATCAAACGATACTACCATTACTAAATTATTAGACTTGTATTTATGTTTCGATTTGTTTTTATAAACAAAAACCGAAAATGTTCAAATATATTAATTATCAATAAAATATGTTATTACAACGTACCTCCAACATCCAGGTGGTGACTACCTTCCGCATGAAGGGCTGAATATCAATCTGCACATTTTGGAAGTAGTCGGTGTGCAGAGCGTGTGCCCTCTCCAGAGCCAACAAGTTGAGGAGTAGCCGAGGGTCACGGTCTAAAGCCCGATCGGGACCCGCAACGCACATGTCGACCATCCTTCCACTTCCACTATTGTTTCCAGAATTCTGCATATTTTCTCCACAGGACAAATCCATTGCTTGCACAACTCAATTAACACTTTATTGTCCACAAATCGTTGATAATATTGTTCGATAGCAATAGCGATCGACTATTTTCCGAAGTCCGCGCAACTTTACAAGTTTGTTTACAAAATGGATTCGTAATCGTAACTCGAGTGAAGTGAACGCACGCGCACCGTACACAGCCGCTCTTGGAGCGGCCTACAGACAAAGTAAATAGGGCTGTGTCGGAACGCGGCCCCACACCGCACCTCACCCCACTTTTGATCTCCCTATTGTGGCCCTTGGTCTTTGACGCGTCTGGGTCTTATTCATAGTGCGATCCAGTTTGAACTTTTATTAAAAAGCTCACTCAGATACAGAGCTTTTGCTGAACAGACTTACTTGAAGAACCTCTGTTAAATATAATGTACCAGTACAAAAAAAAACAGCAAACTCGTATCACCAGACTATTTCGAAAAAAAAAAACGAAGCTCAAAGCTTTATAAAGAGCTAGCTTTATATTCGTTTTCGGTCGCGTTCATTTAGAATTTTACAATAAACTCGGATTGTACTCTACTTGTAATAATATATGTAATTCAATCATGATTACAAACACACCTACATCTACTACCAGAAGAACGTTATTATTGTTTTCTTCAGGAAAAGTACTTTTTTTCGGGATGAAAGATACTCTATGTCCGCTTCTGCACACTTGTCAATGTACATATTATAACTATAAAAAGTTTCAGAACGATCGGTTCAGTGGTTTGAAGTGAATAAGTAACAAACAATCTTTTGCATTTATAATATTAATTAGGATCAAATGAAGATATTAATTACTTACTATTAAATTATAGAACCTGAGAAATAATATCGAATTGAAAACAACAACAACATCATTTACATAGTTTTGAAATAATATGTTAACAAACTTTAGGAGAGTCAATTAATTAATGAGCATAAAATCCTCATTAGGTTCGATTTCTGTTATTATTATTCATGAACATTTATATTTTTAACTTCCCACTACAGCGCGTAAGCTTAGACGTTGCGCGGCGTAGGCCATCGTAGGCGCGGCGTAGGCCATCGTAGGCGCGGCGTAGGCCTGCGTAGGAGCAGCACAGACCCTGCTCTGTCTACTGACGTAACATAGAAGCCACGATAAGGCAGTTTCTAAACTGTCACCGTCAGCAAATTGCATACCACCGAGGCATCACTACAGTTCAAATCATGAAGGAATCACGTTTGTATATTATCTGTAACATCAACCTCTTAGCTGGACCGAAACCTCAAATCAAAAGAAAATGAGGAGACATCCTAGAAGTAAGGGAGTTACTTGTTAATCCCCGAAGCAAAAACCACGGGGTGTTACAAGTTTCACGTGTCTGTTGTATGTGTGTGTCTGTCTGTGGCATCGTAGCTCCCAAACGGATGAACCGATTTCGATTTTGTTTTCTTTGTTTGAAAGGTGAATTAGTCGGAAGTGTTCTTAGCTATGTTTGGTGAAAATCGGTCCAAGATGGCCGCCGCCACAAAATGGCGGTTTACATTTTTATTCCACAACTCCCTCTATATGGGTATCAAATAAAATGGCTTGATTAGTAGAATACTATACACTATGATAAATTTCAAATTCAAGATGGCCGCCACCGTAAAATGGCGAACTACATTTATTTTCACAACTCCTTCAATACAGGTATCAAATAAAAGGGCTTAACTAGTAGAATAAGTATACTAAGTATATTGAAAAGGAATTAGGAATACCAAGTAACAAAATGAGATTAGAGTACAAACAAACGCAGTGATGGCGACTGTTACTTACGACCTAACGAATAATTTTTCATTAAACCTTTAGTATATTGTCTTTTTTAAACTTTCACGATCAGAACACATTATAAAACTAAAGGAGACGGGTATTTATCGCGACGCGAAACTTTAGTATATTATCTACTACACTATTATGTGTCGGGGTTTTTTATACATTTAAATTAAATTTACTTCTTGGAATCTATTTTATTGTTCGCTGACTCGTGTCTCAGAGAGGCTTGAATTCTCAACTTAGTAGCCTAATAATTCATTAAATAGTATTGAAATTTTGGATTTCTCCCTCTTGAAAGCAAGAATATGCACATTAAGGTAAGTAGCAAGACTCAAAATAAAAACTTGAGATACTAACTTAGTTGACTATATTTTGGAAGTACTTTTCACCCTAGTTTGCCAGAACCTAGAAGAGGGTAACGTGATTACATAACATGAATTCTACCTAGATAAGCGTGGGTATGCATTTTGTCGACCACGAACGTGAAATAAACGGATTCAATAAGGATTGCCTCTCGAAATTAAATAACAAGCTCTGACACTAGGATTATTATATTTAACTATTCCATAAAAAAATATCGCTGAATTCAGTACAATGCAACATTACAATACACTACAAAGAGGTAATGTTTATTCAGAGGGCACACCTCAGCACAGGCCGGCCGGAGGAGGGCCGACAGCTGCGCGTGCGCCGGCGCCGGCTGCGCACAATCCGGTTGACATTTTATTACAAATCCGAGCACACCTGATGCCAACGCCACTCATTATTATAATTCCATTCTTTTATCCAGATTACTATTGTGTTATATCGTGCGCGTGCTCTTAGCATGCCCTCTCTTAATTTGACCACCTGCCATGTACGCAATGTCATGTACTCAATTTTTAAAGTATTTTATGGTTCTGGTTTGGGATCTTGAAACTTTTCTGCTGTATTATAGAAAGGAATGTATTTGCAAACTGCTTTCCATTCGGTGAGGTATAATAAGGAAACCAGTGATCCCAATCCATACACTGCCGCTGACGAAGTGAATGCAGTCAGCTGTTCGATTTGTTTTTTTCCCATACCCATGATTAGTTTTCGTTTATGCAAAACGCCAATTAACTTTTTTCGTATAGCAAATTTAATCTTTCTGAGAACTGAATTACATAATGTCAAAATCTGATGTCATTAATTGCCAGGTTATTAAACATCACACAATCTTTATGGAAATAGCTATACGACCTACTTCACTTTGGCTTAAAAAGTTTTGTTTAGTTTAGGTTTATAGTTGACCTATCCCTTTACCCCCACCCAAAAGGAAATGGTTAGTGAAATTACTCACCAATAAGAGCTGTGGGAACACTTCATTATCATCCATACGAATACCTCTGTAAGTATCTTTTGGTACGGTACACCATAATGTTCACATAAAGGTAGCTTATCAAATATACCTACCGATTTACTAAGATACTCGAAAGTGTTTAAATATTACCAGCCGCTCGGGTCGATCTTTAGGTTAAACCGTGCTTGCCTAGGTTGGTCTGTGGATGGGTGACCACCCTTACATACCGATTTTCCTCCGTGCCTCAGAAAGCACGTTAAGCTGTTGGTCTCGGCTGTCATTTGTCCATTTTTGACAGTCCTTACAGGTAGCCAGTGGTCTTTTGACAACCAGTCTTACCAAGAGGTATCGTATTACCCCGTATTAACTGGGTTGTGGAGGTCAGATAGGCAGTCGCTCCATGTAAAGTACTGGTATTCTGCTGCATCCGGTTAGACCGGAAGCCGACCCCAATAGGAAAAGGCTATTCAGATGATGACTCAAAAGTGTCTAATATATCTAGTCCTCTAAGCGCTTAATCTTAAATAGTTTCCAACCATAAGTATTATAATGAACGATCAATAGCACAGGTTGTAAGGAACTTCTCAAAATACATGCATACAGTTGTTTTGATAATAAATTGCTTAATGTCCGTGTGCATGGCCGGAACTGTGTTAACATTTGGTGTCCGTCTGGGATTCTCAGAGTGGACAGTTCCCGCGGTGTTACGGGCTCATCGCGCCACATGCTATACTCGAATTAGTCCACCGCACTCTAACCACTAATTATAAAGTTATCAATTTGTCAACTCGTTCCCATCTCGGGATTATTATGCAACAAAATGTGTAGTACTATATACTGTGTTTATAGACGCACAACGACAAAGGGTTTTCAGAAACCTTTTGCTCGAGTCGTGCTCGAGTACTTTCATTCTGAGTTTATACTATAAAGAAGACCTCCGTAACCGTATAATGAGTGATATATAACTTAGAATCTCTATTTAGAAGCGCTAGTCTTGCCGTTTTAATGTTGTAGACCAGCGGCGGGTAATATATGTCACCGTAAAATTGTATTGTAATCTCTCTAGCGATATTGTAAACTCTCGAATTATTGTCAGAACATACTATTTACAATAAAACGCATTATTTTTCGCGAAATGCATGCGATAGTAGTAACTCACGCGGTGTGGAGGGAAGGAGGAGTCCCCCTTGCCCAGTGGTACCACTCTCATGAAAAGATACTGTACCATTCCTGAGAAATACTGATTAATATAACCTAACCTTAAAACGTTATGAAATTCACCTAAAAAGCGTTTCCGACGGAGCCCCGCTTCGCGGGGAACCTTGGAACCTAACTAACCTAACGGGGGGGTGCCCCAAGTCCCGATTATGGGGTCATGAGATCCTTCCGTATGTTCAGTTGACAATAATTCGATAATTTACAATATCGCTAGAGAGAAACACGTTATATTGTAATATAACGTGTTTAACAATTTAATGGTGACTTATACATATGTACGTATAACCTACACGGTAGGTACGGTCCTATTTAGCTATTACCTATGTAACGTTTAGTTTTATTTTAAATTACAAAAACCGTAAAATACTATGGGCAAATCTTCTACTCAATGATTTTTCCCCTAAATTAACTGCTTCAGTTTGTACAAAATAATGACTTACACCCTCCAAGTCTCCGAGACTTGTACAAAACGCTATTGTTATGAAGGTACCCGTAACTCCGCTTGGGATCTCCATTCTCTTAAACGGGAATAACTACTTTAAGTAGGTCGGTTGTCTCGAAATTAGGTAGGTACTAACATAACATGACGCATTTCCAATTTTTTTTTCGAGGGTTCCCATGCTACGAATATTTTCTCGTAGCTCGCAGCGTCGTCGTAGGCCCGTGTTTTACCTACCCTTTTTTTTTGACGTGACAACGTCTTATAAATTGGTTTGCCGGGTGACACTTCAAGAAACTGCGTTACGCTCCGCTCACGTTATGCGCTCACAATGAGAGCGAGTGAGAGGCACGCGTCCCTTCCACTCGGGCATGGTTAGCCCGCCTAAGAGCGAGAGAGACAGACATAAAAAGTGAAAGGCACGCGTCCCTTCCACTCGAGCACAGTTAGCCCGCCTAAGAGAGAGAGAGACAGAGCGAGAGAGAGAGAGTGAGAGAGATAGGCATACACACCGGTTCATTTCATCCTTCTTCCTACTATACGAATGAATATTCACATTAAAATTATTTTACCACTCAAAGTCGTTGTCACGTAAAACTTTCGCCCGTATACCGACTTTACAGGCAACCAATTTTTTTTCTTTGGGATGGGAAATCATCAAATGACTTCTCCCACTCCGGGAGGAGCGGGAGGGAGTGTCAGACTCTTACTGACTAAAACCCATCCATGTTCCTTCCTCGCCCTTTATGTTCCGGGGCCGCGGTATCTCTTTCGAACAGGCCCGCAACCCTGGCAGGCTTCCCTTATGCTGACATCTCTTTCGGCCAGTCAGACACGGCCTGTCGTCGTCGTTAGACGGACGGACGACGGCTAGCTAGCCCATAGCCAACCGTCCACAGGCCCGCATCTACGGTGGCCGGTAGCCACCACGTGGCCCCCGACGCCCGGTGCGTCTCCGGCGGCGGCCGGGAAGAGAGGCGCTCTCCCTCTCTCGTTCCGCCACCACCTTCGCTAGCATGACTGCTTCGCAGAAGGAGGTGACGGCTTCCCATTCCGTCTCGCTCCGGACCATGGATTGAAGCAGGGCCGGGCGCGAGAGGTCGCCGCCGCCGATCGCTGCTACGGCGGTGCTCCGCCCACGCAGGGCAGACTTCCACCGTGTGCTCCACCGTGTCCTCCGGTCGATCCTCGCAGTGGAGACGGGCGTTTCCTCCCACCCGATTTGGTGCAGGTACCTCCCGAAACATCAGTGTCCGGTGAGGACCTGCGTCAGGCGGAAGGCGAGGACGCCGTGGCGCCTCTCTAGCCACTCCTCAAAGAGGGGACTTACCGCCACTGTCGTGGCGTGCCCTGCACGAGGTTGCGATAGTCGCTCTCTCCATGTCGCCATGAGATCGCGCCGGAACGCACCCACACTGGGGCCCCGTCACCGACGTAGCCCGAAGAATTGCCAAACGTGGGCAGGGAATATTGCTCGCAGAACCGATAGCCGATGGGGACGAAAAGTTCTGGAGTGGCGACCGCGAACCGGAAGACGACACGTTTGGAAGACCTCCCACTAGGTGGACCGATGACCTGGTGAAGGTTTCGGGAATCCGTTGGATGCGAGTCGCACAGGACCGGTCAATGTGGCGACACTTGGGGGAGTCCTATGTCCAGCAGTGAACGTCTTTCGGCTGAAATGATGAATGATAATTATAAGGCCATCATAAAGTTCCCACTACTGTTTTTAAGAGCAGTCATGATGAAATAAATTGCACAAAGTAATGCGCCTGCCTGGTTCGAACCCACGATGTACTGTTCGTAAGTTGGGGTCGCCACCACGGGGCCATGGATGCTCTAAAAAGGTATCAGGTACCGCTCGCAATACCTAGAGGTAAATACTTATACATACAGCGTCTACTACGCTATAAAATACTTTCCTCTAGGTGTGTTATTGAGTTTTTAATGTAACGTTCCCAACTCGCACGGAACTCCAGGCACCAGGTAATTGATTAAGTAATGATTTTTTTCGTGTGTTATCCCACTGCTGGGCAAAGGTCCCCCATAACTCTTCTCTCTGTGCAGTTTTCTCCGGCCAATCTCCCTAAAACGCCTCTAAATCGTCACACCAGCCTTTCGTCTCCGTTTCGTCTACTGGCACCAAAGATGTCTAGCACCATCCGTGATAGGCCCATTGATTTATGTAGCTTATAAAACCGTTGTTTTATTTTTTATACGCTTCCGATCAAATTAAATACTTTTGGGCAATATTGAAAAAAATGCGAAAAATTATTGAAAAATGTCCAGAGACTGCATGATTTATATTATTAGAGGTCCTTCAAATTCAGGTAAATAAAATAGGTAGGTAGGTACTTGAGCCTCAGTGTCCTGTACAAATAAACAGTAAACGAATAAAAAAACTATCAGAAATTACAAGCGAAGCAAACTCGAAGCACACCCCGCCTGTACTTTTAGTGAGTAAGTATATTTTTAAGTAAGTAGGTATAGTACATTTTGATACAAGTGGAGAAAGTTTGTTTGTTTGAAAAAAAAATCTGCTGTTCTCTACATTTTGACGAGTTATGCGAATATAAATGTAGGGGACAGCTGATTTTTTTTTCGCGATTTCAAGGTTCGTCCCATAGAAAAAGTTGTTCAAAATGATGAGTACAATGACCCCTTTTCGGGTTTAGTATAAACAAAAAATAATGTTGTATATGTTACTGTAATAGCCCGTAGTGCAGTAAATCTTAAAATTTCCCAGTAAAACCTAAGTTTTACCAGCTTCAGTGGTAAATGTCCGAAATGTTCTATGATCATCGTTAATTTTGGACATGTACCAACATACACTCGGTAAATCTTAAGATTTACCCCAGGGAAGCGGTAAATGTTAAAAAATTGACAAATCGAAACGTGTCAGATCACTGTGGCGTACTCGCGAGCACTCTGCAGCCTCCCACAAAAGCGCGCTCGCCACCACGCGCTTCATTCGATCGTTTTGCTCGTTTAAATACGAAATTGAATATAATAAATGAAAAAAAAAAGGTGAAATCAGGCATTACCTACGTTTGTTACGAAGACTTGTTTAACGTTCTCGAAGAAATACACGTTACTGTTGGACAAGGTGGGAGGACAAGGATGATAATGGAATGTAACCGCAAGTATAAAAATTTAACAGTTGAGGCTATTAAGACCTATTTGAGACTTTGCCAACGTTGCCTAAAGAAACAGAAGTCAAATTATAATGATGTGACTGATTATTAATAATAAATAAATGGTTAAGAAACACACATGATAGTAAAAGTAATAAAAAATAATAAAATTAAAACTGTATCATCATAAATATAATTAAAACTATGTAAAGCTTTGACTGACCGATAATTAAAATAAACGATTAAGAAATAGTCATTATTTTATTTCCATAACCAACATTAACCAACCATCATTGGTAAATCTTAGCATTTCCCAAACTCTGCTGGTAAAAGCCCGAAATCTTGTCTCTTTTTTATAAAATTCGGACATTTACCAACTCATGCTGGTAAATCTTAGAATTTACTGGGAAATCTTAAGATTTACTGTACTTCGGGGTTTTACAGTAACATATATACTAAAGGTACAGTGACGAACACCAATATGTATATCTAGTTTCATATTAGGAACGAATTTGTGTAATTTTGGCACCCATATTGATAAGTAAACCCACGCATTTGCCCGTGAGGGTAGGCCAGAAACCATAGAACGCCACATGACGCCACCTACTACGATCCCTACAAACTTTAATCAATGTTATATCAAAGTGGTAATCATTAATCCACGAGAAGATCGCTTTTGAATTTAGAAAAGTTTTTATGTATGTATGTACCTACATAAGTACATATTGGTGCTCGTGAATATACATATTGGTGCTCTTGAATATTTGTATAAGTATTCACGAGCACCATACGCAGCTAATCAAGCAATTAGGTTCTCCTATTTGTGTGAGAGATCAAAAGAAAACCAAACTTATCCGCAAATCTGAAGTGGGATGCCGCTTAGCTTGTTCTTACATTTTACAATTTACAACAGTGCTCGCGACAGTGATCTAATTTTAGGCCTGATTAGAAGTGAAGCAAAAATAACAGTAAAAACCTTTGATGAACTAGTAACAATTGCTAATTGTTGACCGAAGGTAAAAACAGACGCAAATGTTTTTTTTTAATTTTTATTACTTGGCATTGTATCTTTTGTGTCCCACGTAAATATGTGTCACGTTACTCCCTCTTAATTATTATTATTGTTACCCGCGATGTCCCCAAATCCTGAACTGTGACTGCCTTTGCTTCCGTTGTAACTAACCGTTTGCAACAGAATAAGTTTAAAAAATAATGGTTTTGAATGAAGTGGCTGCTGATCGGACCTCCACAAATATTTTACTAAGTAACGAATACCCCTTGGAATAGACTTGCGAGGTGCCGCCTACTCGTTACAACAAACTGGACATGTTTTATTATATTGGCAAAAAGCCCGTAGTCCAAATAAATGCTCTCATCAATCTGACAGTGACAGACGAGTATAAAATTAACTGACATTTTATTAGCTAGGTAATATAATATAATCTGTGCATTTTATTTTTCACATTGACAGCGACAAGTATTGCATTTTGTGAACAGAAAGTTTTTGTTTGTAATCCGTTATTATTCCTTTGCAGTAGGTATCGAATTAACAACCCCGGTTTATAGGTGATGGCTTCCGAAAAGGATCCTTTGGTTAGCGAGCGCTCAGGAACGGTTCGAGAAGTCGGAAACCATGCAATTTGGAGCTTGTCATCTTGTAAGCCAGGTCAGGAACATTATATATATTGTAGTCTTTGGTCAGGAACGTTATAAATAACTACTGTACTGTACGACTAAGTAGCCAGCTGAGACTAAAATATCTATGGCTTAGTAAATAGTATTCTCTAATTAATATTGGTGATTAACCCGAGATCGGTACCCATATAATAGTCTTTTAGTGACAGTACCCAGGGGTACTGGAGTATCCCAGTAAATCAATAAATGTTTTCAAATAAGAATAAACATTTCGCACAACTAGATCTAAACTGAGACAACTCAAAAAAGCTAATTTTACAGGAGACGCAAAAAAACGTATATCTTCATTTTTTGTTATGGAAGTCATACATTTTAATTTGATTGTAGATAATTAAATAATTTCCTGTTAAGGGTTCCGACAAAGGCCTTTTGTGCTTGCGCAGACGCTAGGTTCTATGAAACTCAAAACAACAAAAATGTCTAAATATAGTAAACATTAGGTACAAACGGATTGTTTTTAAACATACCTACTAAGACTTATTTATGTCTAAGTTGTTATGCAAATTAAAAATAAATATCAAACAAAACAATAACTTGCTATAATTCGTAAAAACATTCACAAAATAGTATTGTATTGTATAATGGGCTGGTGTCCGCAACTCCACGTCAAGGCGCGTAGGTATTTTGCGTACGAAAAAAAAAACAAAATAGTAATGAATTTAATTACCTTAACTGCACCCAGGGGTATTGGAGTACCACACGCTAATAGGACTTGCTTCTGGTCCTGACCCACGCAAATACTCCGTTGTTAAATGTAAAAGTAATCACAAATTTCCAAAAAAAAAGTCATTCATACACCAGGGTACGATTCTAGGGTTAAAACATAATATGACAATGATTTTGTTATAGGATTTGGTATTGATCAGTTGAGAGACGACTGCATGGACACTTACTGGCAATCGGATGGGCAACTTCCACACTTGGTCAACATCCAATTTCAAAGGAAAACAATGGTATCCCACATCTACATATACACTGACTACAAGCTGGATGAAAGCTACACACCTAGCAGAATATCAATACGAGCTGGAACACACTTTAATGATTTGCAAGAGATAGAAGTTATTGAACTAATTGAACCTAGTGGTAAGTACTATAAGGTTTACATGTTGATTGTTTAAGAAGTGGATCACCCTGTTCGTTCATTTGTTTTAAGCCAATATTTTTTTATTTTCTTTTTCAGGTTGGGAAATGATTCCAATCAAAGACATACATGATAGGCCTATCAGAACCTACATGATTCAAATAGCTGTACTCAGTAACCATCAAAATGGACGAGACACTCATATGCGCCAGATAAAAATACATTCTCCTTGTGAGCCAACATCATTTGATGTCAATAAATTTAGGAATTTTTCTACTGTACAATTCCAACAATACGCTACTATTCGTTAAACATATGTATGGGCTGACAAAGAATAAAAAATCTCAGGTTGCCTTAAAGGTGTTCACTTGCTAAACATTTCAAGAAGGAACTGTTCTTGAAAAATAAAAGCTTTAATTGAGATCTTTGATTTGTAATGCCTACACTAAACTGGGTAATTAATGCCAAATAAAAATAGATTATGTCATAAAATATCTTTTTTATTTACAAATTACTCTGATTCATCACTTTCTTCACTTGCCTCTTCAAGCCAGTCAAAAAACTTAACAAGCGATGGCTGGTTTGCAATGGGACTTTCATTCCCTTCTAAGTCTTTGTGCCATTCTAGTAAAGAATCTTCATCAACAACATCTGCTTCATACAGCAAATGCAAGATTTGGCCAGACTTGCCATCTAGCCATTCACATTTTATACAGCTATCCTGGAAAGAAAACATTGTCTATCATATTCTATCTAATTACAGTGCTTTGTTATTTTCAAATTATATCATGCATAAGTTTTAACATGAAATTTAAGTATTTCCAAACCCTTAAAAATAAATGGTTCAACTTACTTCTACAGCCCTCAAACAGTCCATGATAGAAGATTTTGTTTTGATGTAGTTTGATAAAACCGGTCTAAAATACTTCAAAATATCCTTAACAGTACTGAGAACATTTTTGTTTTCAGCAAGAACAGGCATACTCAGCAGAGCTCTTACAACAAAGAAGTTAACTTCATGCAATTGGATGTTATATGCATATCTTGATGAATTGATCTCCAAAATCAGATAATCATTCTTCAGCTTTTCTTCATATCCTCTTGCCAAACTGTCAATTACTTCTTGCAGGAATACTAGAAGTGAAGAGAATATTAATATTTTATTGTCTTTTTAAATTGATCACCCAACATCAATTTTGTTCTGAGCTTATGTTTATTTAACTTACTGTTTGTGTCCTCAGGAACAGGAGAATCTGGTAAAGAAGACTCATCACTGCCATCTGATGAGTAACATGATTCACTGTCACTCCATGACTTTTCAAAGCCAATAAAGTCATCACCACCACTCCCTGATGATTCATTCTCCCATTCTGTACTTTCTGATGTTGATTTCATCAATGTTTTTTCTGAAAAGTTAATGTTAAATTGAACTTATATTTGAAAAACAAAAAATACAAAATCAACCCAAACTCCACTTAACTCTACTCTACTTAAATGATAACCTGCCCTGGCCAACAGACTTCCAATCTGATTTTAATTTACTGTTCAATTACAGTAACACCAATGTGTTATTACAATGTGAATTTCTTTAAAAGAGACCTACCTCTCTCAACATCTGCACTCTCCAGTATATTTCCCTTTAATTGACTGCCAGCTTCAACAACAACATTTGATGCTATCATAGTACCATTTTCAATGACACACTTCTCTTCTATTGTGCAACCCTCATCAATAAAACTATTGACAACTGTACAATTATCTTTTATAACAACATTATTCATTAAGTGACTTCCTTTGATAGTTACATTTTTTCCAATGACACAGTTTTTACCAATCATTGATTTTGATAAAATTGTGTTATCATTTATTTGAGTTTTTGCACCAATCAGAACATCTTCTACTATAGTACATGACCTGAGAAGAAAGTTGAAATTACAACAAATCATTAAATATGGAGTAAAAAATTAAAGAGGTTAAGCTTACACAAAATCTAGACTTTAAGTATCAAACTAACCTGCTTAGTGTCGATGACTTATCTCGGTAATTATGACTATGCATGGTGATGTAGTTGTTCTGGTAAAATGAGCCAGATTCAATGGTTAATGGATATGTCCAGTTATGCAATACATCACGACTGTAAAACACAAAACACCATTAAATGTTTACAACAATGTAAATACTATAATTTAATTAATGATTTTATAAGTTCAGCTTACCACACTGTTTGATATGTTTTCCAGTTAGTAACGGCTGCAGCATATTGATGACCTTTCAAAAGAGTGTAATAAAGCGAACTGGCAAGAATTTCTTCATTTATCAAAATGCCATGTATGAAATCATCTCTTGTTTGGAAATCAAAGTTGTCAGAGAAAAGTGGAGGCACAGATGGCGAGCAGAGTGCTATGCTTGCATCAGCTAAATTATGGTGCAACTTTACCTCAGAGTGGTTTAACACAATTTCCTGAAACCGACATTCAAATAGCAAGTATTTAACACCATTCTAATATACTGAAAAGGACTTTTGCTGACTGTCTAGGTATTTTTGGTTGTCTGAATTGTAAATCCTTAATTGGCTATAAGATTAGTTTAAATAGTTTAGATTAAAATTGTAAAGGGCTGTGGATTTTGTAATAAATAAATAAATAAAATTACAAAAAAAAAAAAAAGATGACCTCTACATAATAGTCTGCCTACCAAAGGTAAATTAATGGTCTTCTCAGTAGATTTTTGTTTATATTTCCGGTGCATAAGAACTTTGTTAGTATTTCCATCAGCCGCCAAGAAAGTAGGCTTGTCAAAGCTGATCAAAGGATGCTCCCAGGACACCTTCTTGTAAACAAGAGTCATTGCTGCACCTTTATCCTTCTTGCATATTTGTCTGAAAGCCAAGGAAGGCTATTGTAAATGTATTATTCAATCATAATAAAAACAAGGAAGGAGATTTTTTTTACTTATGTTGCTCCAGCAATGATGCAAAGTGTATGTTGGTGACGCTATTAATGCCTGTTAAGACAAAATATCCTCTAATGAGGCCAGCAGCATCAATCTCGCGCATCACATCTCCCATTGTCTGACATGTATCAGACATCATCACATGGACTTCCATAGTAACACTCCATACGGCTTTGTCTTCAATACATTTTCTGTAAGTGAACATATATTTGGTACTTAACTATATTACAATAAAATTACAATGACTACGTTAATAGCAAAGTTAGATACATACCGTATGTAGTCCTTAATTTTCTGTCCATATTTACAGCAAAATAAAATCACTTCTCCTACTCCACCATGGGAAAGAGATTCCAGCACGCAATTGATGAGAGGTACTCCTGCAACTGGTAGCAAGCCCTAAAATATTTAAGATTAGTATTAAATAAGTGAAACAATTCTTCAAGCTTGGCATTAAAGTTGCAAAATATATTTAAAAATGAACTCACCATAGGTTTGTTGTCACAGATGGGGCTGAAATGGTTATTAAATGTGTCCATAATAACCACAGCTTGGACAATATTCTCTTTATCTATCTCCATTTTATTTCTACTTTACGATGAACAGATCAAAACAATTTTTTAGATTTTATTTCTGATATAAAACCGACATAACCTGAACACGAATCTATTTCACAGAGTATATAATCACTACGTCTAATTTATTTTTTCAATTGACGTAAGCGTAACAGCTTGACACTGACAGTGACACGCATCGGTCTTGATATTCGCTGTGGAATTGATCTAATGATGCATCCACACCGCAATTTATTTATTTGAATAAGTACAGCCACATCACATACATTTTACAAAGAAATTCACAATTTATAATAAAGCGTATACAATGTACTTATTGTGGAGAAGCGTTTCCAAGTGTTATTATTTTTATTATTTACTAGCGGACGTCACGCGGTTTCACCCGCGTAGTTCCCGTTCCCGGGGAACTACGGGGATAAAATATAGCCTATGTTACTCAGGGTGAATGTAGCTTTCCAATGGTGAAAGAATTTTTGAAATCAGCACTGTAGTTTTTGAGTTTATTCATTACAACCAAACAAACAAAGTTTTCCTCTTTATAATATTAGTGTAGATTGTTAGTAGTATAATTATGTCATTGAGGTATAATATACCTACCTAACATATTATGTTGCCGTGGTAATTTATGTTAAGTAGTGTTGCCTACTTTTTCAAAACAGTCAACAAGTGTGTGTGACGGTGTGGATGCACCATTACTGTTCGGGTCCGTAACATAACTTCGAGAGTCATTTGTTCGATTAACGGAAAGTCGACTGAACGATTGTTCGAATGGAACTTATTGCGAAGCAAGGACCGCTATGTGTAGACGGCGCGTTCGTGTTCCAAACGCGCCTCAAAGAGATGTCAGCATAAAGGGGAGGGGCCCGCAAGGGCCGAAGCCTGCCGGGGTTGCGGGCCTGTTCGAAAGAGATACCGCGGCCCCGGAACATAAAGGGCGAGGAAGGAACATGGATGGGTTTTAGTCAGTAAGAGTCTGACACTCCCTCCCGCTCCGCCCAGAGTGGGAGAAGTCATTTGATGATATCCCATCCCAAAAAAAAAAAGGACCGCTATACATTGCAAAGCGGCAGCAACGGCCTACTCAAACACAAAGCCGCTACCACCACGGTATGGTGCAAGGTAGGTAGAGCCCACGATTTCAATCATCAACAGAATTATATAATCATTGATACAACCATAGAAGTTCATAAGAGTCGAGGAACGAATTTTTCATGGTCAAAGTCGTTCCTCAACTCATAGGAACTTGGAGGGCTGTATTGATGATTTTGATGATTATAATTCTGTAACTAACGTCTTACAGCCGCGTACACAATATACCTACTCGTACAACTTAGCACTGCCCTACAAATTGCAACGAACGTAAGAATGTAAAATAAATAATAAGATAAAATAATTGTATGTGTAATTTTTGTCAAGTTATTAATAAAAGTGCTTAATTGTGCGGTTGCAATAATTATGCTTACGAAACACGCGTCTAGGATGTGGAGACAATTGATTTTCATTATTCGCAAACACCATTATTGCAACCGAATTTATTCGTGAGTAATCAGCGATCGAAAGTTAGCGATTTTGGCGTTATCTCTGTCGAGACTGCCGGTCGGCCCTGTCCAAGTAGGGTGTTAAAATTACCGAGCTCGCTTCGCTCGCTCTTGGAGCATTGCTTGTTTTTATCACATCCATTTCTGAATAAAAGGACTAGGTACCTACCGAAAAGCAGTTTTCTGGAGAGGAGAGCTCAATTTTTGAAAACTTTTATAGGTAAGTTAGTATGAACCACGCCGTTAAAATTTTCACACTAGTGAACAAAGTTAAAACTAATATAGGTACCTACTACTGTTTAGGCCGACCGTAACATAGGTACCTGGCGGGGGCGCGTCCTCATAATTAGCCTAGGGCGGTCAGAAGTCTTGATCAGTCGCTGGGCTCATCAATTGTACAGTCAACAACTAAAGAACAGACACTTCTTTACAAAGGAGAATGGGCGCCGACATGTAAGTATTTGCTCTGAAGTCCAATAGACATTTATAAACTTACCATTTAATTTATTTCAAGTAGGCCAGTCGCAGGCACGTTTAAATTGTCGAAACAAAGATGTAAATTAAATGTACCTACAGTCCCAGTCACAAGACATAATAAAAAACTGTTAAAGTACCTACTGTAGTTGTCGACCATACCTACCTACCCTGCTATGGTAGGACTCCTCTATTTCATTATAAACTGTTGAGCCTTTCGTTGCCAAGGCATTATCGATTGACTTCATCCTATAGGTATGGTTTGGCAACGACGCAAAAGTATAATATTTTTTTTGTAAAACAGTTCTCTTCATAAATAGGTACAAGAAAATGGATTATGATTTGACTCGGATTGATTATACAATATGTGGCATTACTTATCCGGATACTTTAAAAATATTGCCCCCTTCTGGACAAAAGGTAGACCAAAAGGTATAAATACCAACACTATTAAGTTTTATACGTTTAAAATTAATCAATGTCTGTTTTTAACCACATTCCTACTAAATATCTACTTATTGCAGTTTGCAGTAGGTGACAAAAACGGAGTCCTACAATGTTTGAGTATAAAAGAAGAAGAGCCAGTGGTCCAATTCAAAACATTACCGGGAAAACCAATAACATCAGTACAACTGGCCAGTGCGATGGGTAAGTTTACGATTCCTTCTAGTCCAGTAATCTAAGTCTTCTCTTCTCTACAAGACCTAACTAAACTGTATAAGGTAGGATAACAGCAGGTACTTAGTTATCATTTTTCCTTATTTCAGGAACACAAGCAGATAAAATATTCACAGCGTCAGGCAATGAAGTGAAAGGATATACCAGAAAAGGGAAGGTGTTCCTCAGTATTGAAACTGCTCTTACAGAAACAATCACATCAATGTAAGATATGTTTTTCCAAATTACCAACTACTAACGGAACAATTGGAAATAAAAGGCATTTTTATTTTATTTATTTATAACGGAACAATTTCATAAATTATTTTGTTTTCTCTTGTCAACAATCTTGTGCCCTCTATAAAGCTAGTGTAGAGTCACTAAAGCTTCTGCTTACTCGTCCCCAAGATGCTGACTTCTAGGCTAACTATATTCTAGGCTTACCGGTGTAAGAGTAGCTCATAGTAGCAAGTGTAACCTTAATTTTTTCAGGTGCATTATAGGAAGTGATTTGATACTTTGTAGTGGTCGAACTGTAACTTATTACAGGGACCTACGTGAGTATCACTCATACGTTTGTGACGATCGAGTTCTCGACATTGCAGCATTTGCGGTACCTAATGTAATTATTAATTTGATTGCTTATCCTATTCAATTTAAAATATGTTAAAAAATATTCTATTGTTGACTACAGAACACAAGGATTCGTCTATTGGTGTTGGTTGCTAATAAGGGAGCGGTTCTCCTGGAAAATGGGAAACTTATATCTCGCACAGTTATTTCTTCGGGGCCATCCCGCCTGGCTGTTCCACCTTCCACACACGTAACAGATATCATCGCCCTCTATGGTGCCGGTGATGGCTCCATAGGCCTCATTAGTTACGAAGAGCAAGTTATTTTTTTTTCGTACCAAGACACCTTAATATTTTTTCCTAGCCACACATGATTTTATGATATTCATTACCTTTACGGCTTTCTTATTTGCATCTATTCATAATACACCATTGTTTACGCTGGAAAAGGTGAGCCTACCAATCTGTTCACCTTTTTAGCACATCGATGGCAAGAAATAACTCGTTTGACGTGTAACAAAAGATATGGCGACATGTAGGTACTGCGTTTGAGTACCTACCTACGTGCATTTACTATTGTTATACCTTCTGCAAAAAAAATCGGTTTTCATTATCTATAATACCTATACACTTTTTAATATTATAAGTAAAGCTGAAGACTTTTGTTTGATTGAACGCGCTAATCTCAGGAACCAGGTACTGGTTGGAATTGAACAAATATTTTTGTGTTGGATTATCAAGGAAGGTTATTCTTACGCTATGACCAATAGGAGCGGAGCATAAATGAAAAATGTAGAAAAAACGAAAAAAAAATATTTCTTTTGCGAGCTTATTATGTAAAGCAGACGACGTTGCTTGGGTCAGCTAATCTAAAATATTTACCCAATATATTTCTTTTCATTATTACTTTTTTGGAACAAATTATGAGATATCTACACATTGTCTGCCTTAGGTACATAGATCGGCACAGCGAATGAAGTTTTATATGAACTTTTACTTACCCAGTAACTGGGACACACATATCTATTTGTAATTTATATGATTGCAGATTAACATTATCGAGTAAATGCTTAGTCGATGGTAGAGGTTTGGGATCCGTCGTATGTCTTGGCTGGTATTTCAGCAATGGGAACTACCACCTTAGCGCTGGTCGACATGATGGCTCCATCCAGCTATATCTCATGGACATGGAGAATTTTGGTGAAAAACCACGTCTGAAATACACTTATGTTTGTACTGGATAATTACTTAAAATACCTAAGTTGCATTAATTATTTAATTAGGTATGTGAAAATATTATGAACAATGTTCTTCTAAATCTCTCTTTTAGTTCTGCGGGGAACCCGTGACTTCTGTCACGGGTGGATGCGTGGGGACTGAAGAATCTGAGTTACTTGTAGCAACGTTTTCGGGAAGAATTTTTGCACTCAGATCCAGCCACTTGGTAACTGGGGCTAAAATGCCTCCAGATATTTTAGCAGCGCGACGTGGAAAACTCGAGTAGGTTTCTTTTTAGTATGTAGGTACTAGACATTTACTTGTACAAATGTAAAACTTATTGTACACGCAGAGAAATATCTGGCTACCCAAACGAGAAAAAACGCTGCTGTAACTAGAACTTCTGTTTGCAACCGTGACAGCAAGACTAGAAGAGTTGACTTTACAAAAACCATTCTGTTAATATCTTTACCTTTCGGTTTATTAATAACAACTATATGTTTAGTGTAACTTACCAAACAATATAATACTCAATACAAGGCAAATAACGTGCCTGTTACAATATCAATGTAATTGTAACCAAACGTCAAGTAGACTTTACTAGATCAATCGTAAGGACTACTATGCAATCTGGTAAACATAAACATATATTTTTTTGAGTTTACTAAATACTTTGCTGTATCTACTAATGAATTTGTGTAACATAACGACGTGAACTATAATGATAACTATTCGTATTGCAACGCTAGCATTAGGTTTTTTGTAACAAGTACAATACATATTGTAATGCTAGCATCCCAGGTATTGTTACAGCTACTATTTCGTATGCAGTACCTACTGGTTTAGATGAAGCCTGCAATCTAGTGCACTTACAGTACTAACGGGTCCTCTCAAGCTTTCAGTAGACAAAAATACAATTTTATTTGTCTTAGTATAAGTAAAATAAAACTGTAATTTCTCTATTAAAAGCCTAATAGGGATCCGTTGTTAGTGCTGTCAGTCCACTGGATTGCAGGCGCTCCATCTAAACGCAGTCCGTAGAGCCATCAGTAATTAGATTCTGGGAATAAAAAAAAAAAAAATATTAAGTACATAGGAACATGACATTTTATTTTATGATCATTCTCATTGCATTTTAAATATTTCTCACACCGCCGCCGGTGGGCTATTGCAACCTGCACGTGCATTGGTATCAGCTCGTGTGTAATGAAGCCATCCTTCATTTCAGCTTTGGAAGGTCACGATACTTGTTTTTTCGTCCTGTGTGTTGGGTTTCCAAGAAACAGCGGCACACACATGTACGAGTATGTTAATACTAATTCGATTTTCTCGTAATTTTCATCATCTAAAAATTAAAAGAACAAGTAAATAAAATTAAAATATTTAAATTACCAACCATAATTTGAATTAAGTCATACATTTTATTACGTATATTACAAACAAGACGACAAATATGTAATTTATATTTTTTTTATAAGTGACATAGCTATGTACTATTTACAAAAAACTAGTAGGTACGCACCTTGGCTTAGAAGCTGTTCCAGTAAACTGTCTATTCTTTTATTTGGGCCTGATTCCATTAGGTCTTTTATCATTAAAGGTATTGCAAACTTTTCTTCGCCCATTTATAATTCTCCTTGTTGTGAATATAAATTTAGCAGCCCCCCGTCCTTCGTTCGATTAACAGCTGAAAAAAACACAAAATATTTATTAAAATAATAAGGTACTTAGGTGATTATGATGATAATTAAGTAATTATGTAAGTACCTACTTATTTAAATTTAATAATAGCTATGAATACTATAACAAGAAAATTGGCTGCCACATGCGAGTACAAGAACCCCAACAGACCCGGAAATAAAGCAGTTGTCGTGGCCGAAAACAGCTGCGACACCATCAATAAAATCACTTATCACTTAAATACAGTCCTAGTCCTTTATAGGTACCAACTTACCTTCAACTTTCCTTCAGTATGAATACGTTGAGGTAAATCCCACTGCTGCAATAGATGTGGGATATCAACGTCAACTGCAGACATCACGTCAAATAATTTTGAAATAATTACACAAAATAAATAATAAGCAAGCCCAATTAGACGTTCAGCTCTGTCGAAAACACAACAATAATGGCGGCGGGGCGCGAGCGACTGTCAACTGATCGTTTGGTCAAGCAGGTTTTTTGATTGTTTACAAAAACACAGTTTACAGAACAAGATACTTAGCTATGAATACCACCTCGATTGTAATAATTGTAACAATATTATTTTATGTATTCTAAAACACGCTAACAGAATTGCACGGATTAATACACACATTGTACCGTTCACTGTTTCCGGGGTGGTTTTTACTATAATATTCTTGTAAAGTCTTATCGCTACTTAAAAAGTAAACCAAACTAAACGAATATTATACGACACTTAGAAAGATATGTACTGCAAACTATAATGTAGTTGTAATAAAACGATTATTGTTTGAATTACAGACACACTCGTAGTCCACCAGTAACATTGTAAATCATTAACCGGAACTAGATCATTTAGTAACTGCGAATCCCTGTTTCTTAGTACATACAATACATTATATACATAATGACATAATTATTGTTTAAGATACAGTACCTACTCAATTGCTTTTTTTATATTAGGGTTGAAGTGGCCCGTTTAGAGAAACAAACAGCAAATGAAAGAGAGAAATATCAACGAAACACTCGTTCATTACACGCTGGATTATCGACGCCACCATTGCTGGACATTCAATACGAGGTATATCATACGCACTACATACTTACAAGATGTAAACCACCTCATCACAAAGCCGTTAACTAAGCTTTCTGTAGGTACTTACATCAAACTAAATTTACGCAAAAATTATTGCTGGGAAACAACTTCTTTTTTTGGAGTGAAAAATCATGTTTTGTGGTAGAAATCAATGTAACGCATTTATCATGGTGCTGATGGATGGATTGAAGAAGTTGTAACTTTGACCCCTCATATCTCCGTAACTAACAGGTATGGTGTAGAACAAAAAAAACCCCAATGACGGGGAGAACAAGTGCCTTTCGGCTTCGTGAAGAGGTGCTTTACATCCTTTATTCCTTGATAGGGATACTTTACTTATACTTACGTGATATTATGCTATAGACTGCGTTTTCTTTTTACAGTTGTTAGGGGCATCAAGAGATGGGTGGCAAGAAGTAAGAATTACCTCTGCAGTGCCGCTGGACATGCTTTTTATTTATTGTAACAAAAAACTAGAAATGGAAACCGACACTGCTGCTGTCTTAAGTATCTGTTCTTCAAAGGTAATAATCACAAGGAAAAGCAGTAAAAAAAATAAGTAGGATTCCGCACATGCATTATAATATTATCTTTTTCTAGGAAACAAGATCTGATTTGCTGGCTTCTGTTAGATGCCAAGCAGGAACTCGAAGAGTATGGGTTAAAATGCGAGACATATCAGATTCTCCTACAGAATCAAAGTTCGAGGGAAAACGTGTACTTATTTACGCATTACCAGCAGGTGCTCCAAGAGTGGCTCGACTTGTAACCCTAAAATTACCAGCACTGCCGTACTATTCTGGGCAGGAGCCATCAGAAAAGAGTTTTGAAAATGAAGAGAGGTATGGTCGGCAAGTAAAGTGACACGTAGCACCGTACAAATAAAATAACTCTCTTTAATTAATGTAGATAAAAAAATTAAAGTGCTAATCGATTTTCGTTGGTAACTGTACAGTGCAGTTAGCAACGAAAATAGATTGGGTACTGTAAGTAGGTACCTGTTACTTACTGATAATTGGAAATGCTGCTGCACTCTAAGGAATTGATTAAGTTTGACTTACCTACCCCTTGATTTATTATATAGAATTTGGTGCCAACTTGACATCTCTGGAAGCTTTTCCGTAGCCGAAATGACTTCATGGCTCACAGAAGCGCTGCCGGGTGAGCTCCCCAGACCGGCTTCGAATTTATCCTTTACCCGATCACATACTCTTCTAAATACTGTTCTGATTTGTCAATATCAGTAAGTAGCTTTAATAATTAGTAAAATATGTAAATATTTAACTGCTCAGAAATATTTAGAGATGTTCCATTTAAAATCTTTTACAGACGTGGTTCAGCAATTTTCAAATCTGACAACGTATCTACTATAGCAACCATTCGAAATATAGTTTCGAATTGCTCGGTCGAGAAAAGTATTCGCGTAGAAATATCTAGCGGTAAATATCAACTCAAACAATATTTTTACATTTAAACAAATATTAAACTGAACACTTGTAAGAATTGCTTTTTTGATATTGCAGAGATTCCAGATTACTGTTGTGTGAGATCATTTAAGAATCTGGAGTGTCAATTTAAACAAGAGTATCAAAAGAATAAAGACATTATTTTGAAAAATGCTATCAGGTTGGTATGTTCTGAGTTAACGCATTCTGTGGGTCTCTGCCAATAGATTAACAATATAAAAATTATGTGTTGCAGCATGCTGGACTTGGATAGCTCAATGAATGAGGAAGGTCCTATACTGTGTCAAGAATATGCTCGTGTTTGGGATGCCCGGGAAAGTATCAATGAGACTCAATTTAATGAGCTTGTTGGTGAGCCTCATAATGGGTTTATTAAAATAGTAGCCGTCATCATATTATCAGATGCTATAAAGGTGTATTATTTTTTACAGAGACAGTGGTTCAGTGGTATTTGGACTGGCGAGCACTGTCTGTGCATGAAAACTATAGTAATGAAACTTCTAAACTGCGGACTGCTTTAACTGAATGTCGGGTGGATGATGTTCTTAAAATACTATCTAGTAATTCTTCATCTTTGCAAGAGTTTTGAACATTCCATAATTATATACCTTGTAGTTGTTAGTCAAAACATTAAAATTTCAAGTTCTAAATCATACAGATAAAGAGCCAAGTTATTATTGGAAAGAATGCATTTGTTCTGTTAAAAAAACTGATGTGATAAAATCTGCATAATGGTAATGGTAATCTTTTACTTCTGCTAGCTTAACACCCTCTTCTCAAATCTGGTGTAATTAATTTATTATAAGAAACTAGAAAAAGGATGGGATTGTGGCTAGAAACTAAGAGGCTTTTTGTTAGAATCTTCTTAAAATCCTGAGGCCTGACTTTGGAACTTTACTTATTGAATGGCCATCTTTTGCAGTATCCTTTGTGATAAGATTTATTGTATTATTTGATATTAAAAATACTTACCACTGTAATCCTTTTTTCCATACACAGCCCTTGTTTGAATGCTTCAAGCAGTGTTAGTTCTTTGGTTTGATTTGGTGGTTCAAGGCCAGATATCAAAGGTATCTCTCCACGCAATAACTGGTAGTTTATGAGTTTCTGCATATTATGATCTAGTTCTTCTTTATACATTTTCATAAAAAAACCCTCCAGCCCCAGATAGTGATTTAAAGGGATGTAGAAAAGACACAGCCATATTTAAATAATCCTGCCCAGCTTGTTGCTGTTTTTATTATTTGAACGTTTAACAGTTCTTCTATTTTGGAATTGCGGTTATTTTGGTAGTATTTGCCTATTAAGTGTACCTAGAGGGAAGTGCTTGATAAAACACAACTTGATAAGTGTGTTACACTTGCTATTCTGGGTCAAGAATGCGGTGGTAAATTTTATCCAGAAGCTGTTAACTTCATAAGCAAGTAAAAATAAAGTCACTTAGTAAAAATTAAACTGTAGTAGGTACATTGACATTGGAACAAAATTTCTAGTAGGTTTTGATAAACAATTATTATGAGACATGATGTTTGAAGTACTTGATTAAAAAGAGATTTATAGGTTTAACAAGTTTAATAAACTACTACTATACTATACATAATTTTAAGACGAAAATATTTAATAAAACATTACAGTTACTTCTGGAAAGGATAATAATCTAGACCAGAATTATATTTAAATTTATAGGTAAAGCGGTTTACTTGTGTTTTTCCCACTTCGATCATCTTCTGTACGTCTTCCCGGTACGCAGGAGGTAGAAGTTCTTCTTCTAGAGTACAATTATTGTCACAAGTTTCCTGACTTTTATAAACACGCTGCCTTATGACATCGACATCTCTACTATATTCTTCTTTCAAATCCCAAACAGCTTTAGTCGCTGTATCTACTTTAAACACAAAATAATTAGCTTCTCTGTGAACTATTCCATGAGACGTTGTTTTGTAAGGCATAGGTCTAAATCCCAGATTTTCTATGTTCCTGATTATGCCACCCCGGTCGAAAATAGCATGAGAGATTCTTTTAAGAGTAGTTTTGAGCTCTGGTTTAGGCATAGCACGTAACATTAGAGCTAGCTCGTAAGTAGGCATTTCAAATGTACAATAATTAAATAGATAATGTAATCTTTTAGGTTATGTTATTGCTGTTAAATGTTACTGACATTTGACAGTGACATAAGTGACCATAGATACGCCATAGACAAATATGGTTTGTCCAAGATTTGATATTTACTTTTTGAGGTTTGAGACTTTTTTGAAATGTTGTTTTTCTTTTTCTTATCATCATCATCTGCTTGTCCTTTTGTTATGTTGGGGTCGGCTTCCTGTCTAACTGGATGCAGCTGAAAGTATTTTACATGGACCGACTGCCTAACTGACCTTCACAGCCCTTTAATGGGTAATACGACACCACTTGGTAAGACTTGTTGTCAGACTTTTTAGGCCGCTGGTTACCTGTAACGACGGTCCAAGACGGGCAAATGAATGATAGCCGGGCCAAACCAACAGCTCAACATGCTTTCCGAGGCACGAAGGAAACTCGGTAAATATGAGTGGTCACCCATCCAAAGACCAACCTAGGCAACCACGGGTGTCGTAACGCCCCTGCTCTATTATGTAAGCCATATGGGGTATGTAATATAATTGTGCCTTAGGTTCGCTTACATTAGCAGGCGCACGAATAATATAATGATCTCATCATGGTAATAAATACTTTGAGTATCGTACCTCGCTTTATTGTTCTCTTCCTTATTTCACCTTCCTTCCACAGCTTGTTCACCATCTCTAGCCGCACCCTTCAGCGAGCTGCTAGCCGCTGCTGTTCACCATCTGTAGGTGTTTATGCCCATTGATACTAACTACTTCTGTAGCAAGGAAGCATGATCAGGGCGGTCAATCCTGCCCATGACTATGCCACTTCTTCTCAAGCTGTAAATAGAAATAAGCGTTAGCGCCACACTCATGCACCATTAAGGATATAAGGGGTTGTATAGCTCATACATCCCCGACTCTAGTTTTGTTGCTTAGGTTCAGACTCTCTTAGCCAACCCTCGCACTCTTTTGCCCAAGGCTCTCTAACGCTAAGCAATTGCATTAGTTCAGACCCTCTCTTGGCCAACCCTTGCACTCTACTGCCCAAGGCGTCCCCAACTCTTACAGATCTTTACTTTACTTTAACTCTACAGTTCTTAAGGATCTGACCCTCATGGCCGTCCATTCCAACTCTAGGCCTTTAAGCTTTCATAAGCCAAACTTGCCAAGCTGCACGCTCGGTAGATTATCAGTAGGTACGTACCATAATATCTCTTCAGGGGGGAGCCTTTCATAAACTAGCCTTGTCAATCTGCCACGTGCCACCCACGAGACCAGCTTGACACAGGCTCTTTTAGCAGGTGGCTTTCATTAGTTAGCCTTGTCAATCTGCCACGTGCCACCCACGAGGCCAGCTCGACACAGGCTCTTTTAACAGGTGGCTTTCATCAGCCTGCCTTGTCGATCTGCCGCATGCTACCCATGAGGCCAGCTCGACACAGGCTCGATCAGTACAGCGTTACTTGTTCTACATTATATCTAATGATCTACAAGCACCGCCACCAGCTAACAACTTTAGCCTCATGCTTACTCTCATAATAGCAACTACTCAAAAGCTACTTATGGCTACTTAACTTAGCTCTACTTAGCGCAATTCAGGGGGAACTTAGGGGGCTACTTAGCTTTCACACAGCACTCTGTTGACGAGCGACTCGTCAGTTCCACTTTTACTTGTATTCGCAGAACACCGAAAGATTGTCGGTTCCAGAAGCCATGACATTAGCTTTTGGCGGGATCTTATTATAATGCACTCTGTATCTGTGGACCTTACCACAGATAAACATTCTGTCATTACAGAGTAACGATGCGTTGGTATTGCCATGTAATTTCTATTATTTATAATTATTTTATTTACATTCGCGTTACGACGCGACAACGGGGTCAACCTAAAAATCGACTTGTGTGGATGTTATCATTTTGCCATAAGATTCTTATCATACTATGATAAATTAGTTTTGCTACTGAGTTCAAATTGATATAATGAATGATGGTTGTCGTAGCGGGCGTGGTCCAATCCGGCCTTATCCGGCATAGTTGTGGATAAGGGTAAATATTCGTGTACACTGTATAGTTTGTACCGCATGAACAGCGTGCATGGCATTGAGAGCGTTGAGCTATGTGAGTCCCTTATCCTATTCGAACAAGCCACGCGTGCACTAAGATGCATAGCGTGTTCGGGGTTCGCAGTGGACACAATCACATAATTATACATAATATATTTACTTGCAACGTGCGTGGCCTATCTATGCGCTACAGTGGGTATATGCCTTTAGTTCAGCCAGAATGAATGAATTCAAATGCAAGCATTCAATCATTCAAGTAGGTAACTGAGTAACTCATTCAAAAATGAAATCAATCATGGCGACAGCGTGCGCTTTGCTTTGCTGAATTAATTAGTAAAATTCGCTGGTCACTGGAAATCTGGAATAGTTTTGACCTATCCTAACCATGGGATCGCATGCGAAATTTATTTCTGATTATTGCAAAACTTGGGAGAAATCCGGAAAAGAGCAATTGTAAGTTTTATTTTTCTCTACATCAAAATTGTAATAATTTCTTCTGTTGACTCTGTCAGTACATTGATGTCTTATTAATTTGATGTAATTACCTCTATTTTTGTTGAAAAATAAACAGTCTGTATTTTATAAACTACCTAAGCTGAAAACTCGGTATCATACCGCGTACTATCAATTTTATTGGCCGTTGTTGTCTCTCGCCCATGCTGGGTAATGATTGCAAACAATCAAATTCGGAAAAGAAACTTCATCATTACAAGATTTACATGAACGACTTACTACATTCAGAATATGGCTAAAGTAACACTACTTTATAAAGTATGTGTATAAAGTGGGTGTCTTAAAATATCAATTTACAATATTACCAAGGGTTACTGGATAGCACACAAGAAATGGGTAGGTACCACAAATAACATTGTAAAATGTAAACAGCTAATGAGAAATTCCTGATGGAAAAACCAACCTGCTGATCTTTGCTCAACCTGGGAATTGAAACCAATACCTCAGGAATGCATTCGCAACCACTAGACCTATTAGACAGTGGAGGCATAAATAAATAGATATGAATTCATTTAATTCTGCACAACTGCTAACAGAGATCAATCGGCAGCATGCATGGTGAGCATTACTCATGTCATCTCTGTATGAAAACATGGTTTTGCGCTGCAGTATAATATGATGATAATATCATTTGGCCCATAAAATTTCGGCCTATTTGTTTCCAAAGTTAACAATCCCCATTTAAAACCCCACACAAAATTTTATTGTGTACCGAGTACTGTTTCAAGGAGGCATGGAAATAGAGCAGATGGAAAGAAGTGGGGGAGGCCTAGCAGTGGGACAGAACACTCTACCAAAAAATAAAATATGTACTGAAATTTACAAACGACACACGGGCACGAGTGACAAAACTCCAGTCGCTTTTCAGGTAGTGACGTCATGAACAATCATTGACAACCGAACATACTAATGCCGAAGATGGTATTAATAATGATATAATTCACTAGCTTATGCCCGCTGCAGTGTCACCCATGTGCAGTTCGATAATTATCCTACAGTGTCATAGTACCAATAAATAAATCGGTTTCAATAGCTTGCATTGCCATCTCTTGCCCTAATTGTAGCTTTCATACGGTTTTTCATCGAAATTTTACAAAGTATTACTGAAGGATACCATCCCAAACCTCTTGGATAGCCTCTTTGAGTTCCTGCAGTATGAGTTCTAGCCCTGACACTTTTTAATTCATCCCATATGTGTTCTAGCCCTGATACTTTTTTTAAGCTCATCCCATAATATGTGTTCTATGGCTTTAAGGTCAGGGCCCCTTGCTGGCCACTCCAAAACAGGAAATTCCAACTCGTGTAGATACTGCCAAACTGATGCGGAAACGTGGTTGAGCATTATCCTGCATGAGCATGAATCCTTCGCTTACAAAACCAGCGTATGGCATAACATGCTATTCCAGTACCTCCTTAATGTAGCGGTGGGCAGTCACAGTACCAAGACGATGCCCGGGTTACTCAAGTTTGATTTAATTCATCCAAAAATATACCACCTAAACTGTCCGTGAACCCCGAACCTCCTACAAATGCTACTCTTTTTCCAATGCAAGCTTGCGCAAATCGCTCTCCCTCTCTGAGATATAGTTAATGAAATACATTTACTTTCAGTGTAAAACATGTGACACAATTTGTCAAAGATGACGATAGAAGTCCACTTTTTACAAAGTCAGGCAAACTTTCTAATTTGTCTCAGACGATTTATGACTTATTGCTCAGTGGTCTTCGGGGGAACCTTAAGAAAGAAGCAGTTCTTTCTGTTCTAAGAGACATTAGTGTAAGTTTATACAATAATTGATATAAAATATTTAAAAAATACATAGACCTACTCTCATAAGTTTACTAGTACTAATTTCATGGTTTTTCAGGTATTGCATGCAGATTTACCATCAATAATTTTAGATGTAGTTAGTGTGCTTGATGCTGAGACATGCACTGAAACAGAAACTGAAGAGCGCACAAACTTCAACTACATTATTAGGGAATTGGAGACTTTTATATCAGATAAACTTATGAAAGAGAGATTGGAAATTGACTCATTACAAGAAGTAGGGACATTGAAAAATAAAGTGTTTTATACTAAGTTCATAAAAATCAAGACCAAGTTGTAGTGAGTACTTCTTATTAAAAAAAAACTCAAATAATCATTTCCAATGAATGCTACATGATTTTCATTTGTGTGATTTTTCATTTTCAGTTATAAGCAACGGAAGTTTAATTTGTTTAGAGAAGAAAGTGAAGGATATGCTAAGTTAATTGTTGAATTAAATCAAGAAATAATTGAAAAACTAGAATGGAAAAATTTATTGGAAATAATTCAGTCTCTAATAGGTAAGTTGTAATAATAAACAATATTGAGGCCCATCCACCAGTGATCTGATCTCTTAAATCACACAATGTGATAAACATGCTTTATCTTTTGTTTGTTTCAATTTCAGGTTGTTTCAACTTAGATCCCAACAGAGCACTAGATATAATATTGGAGTCTTTTGAGTCCCGCACACATTCAGATCAGTTGTTCATACCACTTATAAAGAACTACATGGGTGATCCTCAAGTTATTTCTGAAGTTTTGGGCTTTAAGTTAGGAAACATGGAAGTACTTCATAATTACAAGGAACCACCGCCTTTAATGACTGTAATAGCTTTGCTCTTACAACATCAAGTTATATCTCTTGATGACATATATCCCTGGGTATGTATTTTAATTTATTAGGCATGTAAATAACCTTAAAAGCATCTAAAAATAAATGTATTATAACTCCTTTAATTATTAATTCTAGCTACGTCCAGATGACTCCATAATGGCTAGAGAAGCTGAAAAGGAATTAAAAAGTGTTCAGGATTACATTCGCAAACTTAGCATAGTGTCTACCAAAGGACCTCAAGCAAATGGGTCAACTGAATATGTTGAAGAGAAAGCTGATCCTCAGGTACATTTTTTCTCACATATTTTATCCATGTCCTAAAAACATATAGTGTCTGCGCTGTAAAACACTTTCAACTTTTGTAAACCAGGAATACTGGAGCAATCAGAAGTTGGTGCTTTGTGAAGCATTGCTGAAGGTGAATGCTTGGCGCGACTTCGCGGCGCTGTCAGCTCGCTTGCCCACCAATATTATGCCGCAGCGCCCTGCCGTCGCCCTTTGCAACATGCTACATGCTCTTGTCGAGCCTTTGTACAGAACGTGCGTATTTATTTCATTAACAGTTATTGATATTGGCAAATTTGTGGCTATAAAAGACAATTATGTACACTTAATATTCTGTTAGGTATTGACACAACTGTAAATACTGGGCTTTGACTCCGATCGCGCGTTGTGAACGATTAAAGTACAAATATTAATCACATTAAGAATCCATTTTAGGTAAAATTAAATGGTTCAAATTAATAGTAACATTTCCATTTTCAGTAACTGCCGAGTGGCACCTAAAATAATGGGTAAACCCATCCCACCGCTTAAGTCCAGTTTGGCACCTGCTGCATGTAAGACATTCGAAGATATGAAGGAGACTGTCATTCCTGCTCTGGTCTTGTTAGGACCATCCCTTCATTATGATCCTATTTTAATGTACAAAGTAAGGAGAAATTAAATTATTATACACAGTTAAATACCCTTTATTGAAATCTTGCTGGCAAATTCGCCCAAGTGGAGTTTCTTGTTTTTACATAAAATATAAAATTAGCATAGATACTTATCATTTGGTGCATCTTATTTTAGATCATTCGTATATTAAGGACTGCGCGTTCTCTGAAGGAAGATCCTTTGCATCATGAAGCGCTCACAGTATTAGACGCTGCCATATTACCAGCTCTGACTTTGATGGATGGGAATTGTTGCATGGCTGAGGAAGTTTACACCTTGTTGAAATTATATCCATATCAGTGCAGGTAAGCTATTGACAGCTGTCTATACCAATACAATACATTTTTATTCTTCTCGGATATATCCAAACAGTATGTAGTGACTTGGAATACATCTATACTATAATAATATTACTAGCTGACTCGCGCAACTTCGTCTGCGTCTCATAATTTGAGATTTAAACTATCCTATCTCTCAAGTTGGATCGAACTGCACATGGTGTACGAATTTTATTATAATCGGTTAAGTGGTTTAGGAGTCCATTGAGGACAAACATTGTGACACGAGATTTATATATATTAAGATAAGATAAAGCAGAAGAGTTTGTTTGTTTGGTTGAACGCGCTAATTTCAGGAGCTGCTGGTTCGAATTGAAAAATTATTTTTGTGTCGGATAGTCCATTTATCGAGGAAGGCTTCACAGCTCAACATCACGCTCCGATTATTAGGAGTGGAGCAGGAATGAGAAATGTTGCAAAAGCGGGGATTTTTTTACTTTCGTTTTTCTCTCTTATGTGACGCAGACGAAGTTGCGCGGGCCAGCTAGTTTATTTATAAAATACTTTACTGATTTATTTTAACAGGTATTGTCTATATTCTCGCTGGAAAAATGAAGCTGCTGAGAGAATACCGTCTCTGATGCGGGTACGCGGCAACTCCCTGCAAAGAATCAAGCACATAATGAAACGTGTTTCAAAAGAAAATATAAAACCGCAAGGTCGCCTCATCGGAAAGCTGTCGCATGCCGCGCCAGCTTTAATTTTTGACTACATGCTGCTGCAGGTAATATTTATGTACTTGGTTGCTTATAAAAAGTATATTTTGAATGGAATAATAGAAAGGAAAACAATATGGAATGAAAGTAACATGTCGGTGACCTTGTACCAGATCCAAACGTACGACAACCTGATCGGTCCTGTGGTGGAGTCGCTGAAGTACCTGACGTCGCTGTCGCTGGACGTGCTGGGCTACTGCCTGCTGGAGGCGCTGTGCGGAGGGCGCGCGGGCGGCGGGGCGGCGCATCCCGCCTGGCTGCAGGCGCTCGCGGCCTTCGCCGGCGCCGCCTTCAAGAAGCACAACATCGAGCTCACCGCGCTGCTGCAGTTCGTCGCCAACAGGCTCAAGGCGCAGCAGAGGTAACTACCAATTTATTGCTTTTGATTATGTCTTTTATAGTGATGAATGTTACAATTTCGGAGCGGTGAGGCTGCGTCGTTTTATACCGAAATTAGAACTACATACCACACGTGTTGAAACTACGTGTGGCGACACAACACTCAGAAAAGGCGAGGCGGGGGTCTTGCGAAGGGGCAACGCAGCACAACGCAGTATTGTCTATCTCTATAGTATCGTAGGTTTTTTAGATGCTGCGACATAGCGTTGTCATAAGTTTTGCGATACCGCTTGTGCAGTGCATTGCCCGGTAGACCGACAGTGGCAGAAATCTTAGCATTACGGAGACGCAGTGCTATGGCTCTACGCCCGTGTGGCTGGCAGCCCTATTTCACGGTTCGATATACTAGAGACGTGATTGATGAAAAGCCAGCGCTCTTGCGCAACGAATTTTTACTCCTATAATTGTTATTTTTTTATTTAGCCTTTACTGTCCCACTGTTGGGCAAAGGCCTCCCCCAATTCCTTCCATGTGCTCATTTCCTGTGCCGCCTCGGACCAACCCTCGTGATGCGCGTCCAAATCGTCTCGCCACCTTTTTCTGGGTCGGCCTCGGCGGCGCTGTCCGTATTCCGGCAACCATCGTGTGGAGACCTTTGCCCAGCGGTCAGTGCATGCGACTGACGTGACCCGTCCAATCCCATTTTAGCCTAGCAGCCTTCATGCCAACATCCATTATGGCCGTTTTGGAACGCAGCGTGGTGTTTCGAACCCGATCTAGTCTTTTGACACCCAAAATGCTGTGTTCCATTGCTCTTTGGCAAACTTCTATAATACACTGAGAATTTATATTTCAGTCAAGATCTACTGATCCTGAAAGAAATAGTTCAGAAGATGGCCGGAATAGAGGCAGCTGAAGAAATGACTCCAGATCAGTTGGAAGCTATGGCTGGTGGTGAACTCCTAAAAGGAGAGGTATGTAACATTTAAAAATAAACTTTGTCAATAAGTCACACATCGTCACATTTGCTGCACAAAATTCTGCCACATGGCCAATGTTTCAATAAAGTTATGTTTTCCATCAGGCTGGCTACTTTTCTCAAGTTCGAAACACAAAGCGATCATCAGCGAGATTAAAAGAAGCTATTGTCGGAAATAACTTGGACATTTCATTGTGCATTTTAGCTGCTCAACAGCGACATTGCTGTGTTTGGAAGGGTAAGTTCAAATACTTTCAATGATTATTATGAGAATGCTGCATATAAATTTGTTTTTGCAGAATAAGAGTAACAATAATGTAGTAAAAATAGATTGCTTGAATCATCAATCACTGAAGCAGATTTTAAACCTTCTGTGATATCGCATTTATAGACTGTGTATGAAGTATTAACTTACTTTTTGTTTTAATAGAGTATGAAGGAGACTATTCCTCTAACGGTGAACCTCTAGGCTCGCAACTAAAAGTAGTCGGCCGATTAGCTGACCAATGTCAAGATGCTTTAGTACAACTTGGGACCTTTCTTGCATCTTCGCATGCACCAGATGAATATGCCGCGAGATTGCCGCCGCTGCAGGTAGACCTTAAAATATTTTCGTCAGACTTTACTCCGAATGTAAAAGAGTATTCTTCGTATTATAATATACCTATGTGCCTTTCATTGAAATCGCTTCAACCGTTTAAACTAGTATTGAAGCATATATGTCACCGTAAAATTGTCAAACACGTTATATTACAATATAACGTGTTTCTCTCTAGCGATATTGTAAACTCTTGAATTATTGTCAACTGAACATACGGAAGTATCTCTACCCCCATAATCGGGACTTGGGGTACCCCCCTGTTGGGTTAGTTAGGTTCCTTTAAACCCTGCACTCGGAAATAGGGGCCCCGCGAAGCGGGGCTCCGTCGACTACGCTTTTTAGTTGTAATATAAAGTGTTTTAAGGTTAGGTTATATTAATCGATATTTCTGAAGAATGGTACATTATCTTTTCATGAGAGTGGTACCACTGGACAAGGGGGAGCCCTCCTTCCCTCCACACCGCCTGAGTTGACTACCATCGCATGCATTTCACGAAAAATAATGCGTTTTGTTGTAAGCAGTATGTTCGTTTGACAATAATTCGAGAGTTTACAATATCGTTAGAGAGATTACAATATAACGTGTTTGACAATTTTATGGTGACATATACACATCAATAAATTCATGATTGTTATTCAGGAATTGCTTCGAGATTACCACGTAGATGCAGACGTGGCATTTTTTCTTCATCGTCCAGTTTTGGCTCAAAAAATCAGTGCTAAAGTTGAGGCTTTACGAAAACTCACTGACAGTAAAACAGATTCGATAGAAAAGAGCGTAGAAAGATACACACAGGCCGCCCAAGAGGCACTGGAACCCATCGTTCAATCTGTAACCCCTACTTTGCCAAACAAAGTTTGGGAGGATATTTCTCCTGAATTTTACGTCACCTTCTGGTAAGTAAAGAAACAATGCAAATCGCGGTCAAATTAACTTCTAATCACGGTTAGTATATAATGAATTTATATATTTACAGGTCGTTATCCATGTACGATTTGCGCGTTCCGGAGGAAAGTTACGATAGAGAAATCGATCGTCTAAAAGCTGCGGCGGTCAACGCAACAAAAGATACGTCTCAAGGCAACAAAGGAAAGAAGGAGCAGGAGCGTTTTAACGCTCTTATCGACAAATTGCAGGTGAGTCGATGCGGTGGTTCATGTATTAATATTGAGTCGCAGGCTGTAACACGTAGTCCTGGTGCAGGAGGAGCGACGTCGGCAGCAGGAGCACGTGCGGCGCGTGCGAGCGCGACTGGCGCGCGAGTGCGGCGGCTGGTTCCCGGCGCGCGCCGCCAAGTCCGCCAAGAACGAGACCGTGACGCGCCTCATGCAGCTCTGTCTGTTCCCGCGCTGCGTCTTCACGGCCGCCGACGCGCTCTACTGCGCCGAGTTTGTGCACACCGTGCACTCGCTGCGCACGCCCAACTTCTCTACCCTGCTGTGTTATGACCGAGTGAGTGTTGATAGCCTAGGCTAGACTTAACCATCTTTTTAGCTTTGCCTCTCCCGTTTTGCGATACTGGACTGTTCTGTGCTAACCAAAAAAGATTTTAAGGGCCATCATGGGCCCAGCCACCCAGCCAGGGCTTCAAACTATACTCACGACGCACGCTCTTGGTTCGGACCTCGACTTAGGGCGTGAGGAGAGCTTTCGTTTCGTTATCTCGAATTAACATTACATCATGTGGATTAGATATGCGATGGATTCAGTAGAGGTGTACCTGATAGTGGTGAGTTGTTCCACCTCGCAAAAGATAAGGAGAAACATTCGTTGAGTTGCTGGCTAACATAGAAGAAGAAAAAAGGGGGTGATCTAATTGCCAACAACCAAACCAATACCAGGCCCTGTGATTTTTATCCAATTCCAAGCTGCTGTTCACGTATACTCAGCAATGTGCAATGATACTCAATTTATCATTGCACATGATTAATTTGCAAGAAAGTTTTAAGTTTTGTTTATTTAATGAGTGTTGTTCTAGTTGTTCTGCGACATCACGTACTCGGTGATGTCGTGCACGGAGGGCGAGGCGGCGCGCTACGGCACGTTCCTGTGCAAGGTGCTGGGCACGGCCATGCGCTGGCACGCCGACAAGACCGCCTTCCACAAGGAGTGCGCGCACTACCCGGGCTTCGTCACCAAGTACCGCGTCTCCAACCAGTTCACCGAGGCCAACGACCACGTGGGCTATGAGAACTACAGGTACGCCAGGGATCAATGTCGTCTTCCACAGTTCATTCAATTGAATTATACTTAAACACTTCACCAAAAAGGTGAACATGGACCTTAATGACGAATGAATGAATGAAACAAACATCGAAAGTTGTGTCAACGAAAATGGTGGCCAGTATTAGTTTAACAAATGTAGCAAGGTCTTATTATATTTATTTTTCTTTTCAGGCATGTTTGCCACAAGTGGCATTACAAGATAACCAAAGCTATGGTAGTTTGTCTGGACTCGGGCGATTACGTACAAATACGCAACGCGCTTATTGTACTGATAAGAGTATTGCCGCATTTCCCAGTACTTGCTAAACTGGCTCAAATCATTGAAAGGAAAATTGATAAAGTAAGTAGTAATACAGTTTAATAATTTGACTGATTTGTATTTGTTGAAACATTTCTGTATGAGAAAATATATATCATAATTACAATTTATGAGAGCACCAGAATATATAGTGCACACAATCATTTTAGGTAAAGGAAGAAGAAAAAACACAGCGACAAGATCTTTACGTACTCGCAACTGGCTACAGTGGTCAGTTGCGGAATAAAGGTCCCACAATGATGCGGGAAAGTGATTTCCATCAGGTAAATTAGTATTTTTTTTTTTTTCAACTAGGTATTTCGGGGGTGTAATTATTAGGACGGTAACGGGCCACTGCCTGTTAAATTATAGTACATGTTCACCGAAAAGATGACGAACGATTACCTAAAAATAGCTGTTTAAAACACAGTTTTGTCTGGGAACATGTCACATTCACAGCTGTTTTTAGATAGACAGACAGTCATCTTTTTGGTGAACATGGACCTAAATGTACTATGAATTCATGGGGAAACTGTTGAAAAAAATATTTAAACCTTGAAAACGCATACCCCTTTGTGGACGTAAAAAAAAAAAGTCACCGCCGACTATAGGAATTGAAACAATCTGGAATTAGATAGATCTGTGATTTTTTTTATTTCCGCACTAGTTTTGATAAATGAAAAAAAAACAATGAGTGATAAATGATAATATATTATTGCATGTTGAACTTAATCGCAGTGAGATAAGAGTCAGTTTTCGAGGAAGTATATTGTAAAAACAGCCCACTCTGCAAATGCTGCAAAGCACATCAAAATGAAAATACAAATTTCAGGACAAAGCAACGTTCTTTTTACGACATGAAAATTTAATCAATCTTAGATTTGGTCTTAGTGAAATTGGGGGTGCAACTCAGATTTTTTTTCAGCAATATTCAATAGTCCGGGATGTCGTACCCGTCCATGGTAGGCTTGCCCCTTCATACATAGGAACCGGTGTGTGAAATGTGGGAGTACTAATTGAGGAATGGTCATGTTCGTGCAGTTGATTGATGTGTCTGTGTGTCAGGTGGGCGACAAGCACAAGGTGGTGGGAGCGGCCGGCGCGGGCCCGGTGGGCGCGCTCAAGGACGAGGCCGCGCCAGTCAAGGCCGAGCAGGAAGCCGTCGCCTCTCCGCCGCAACCCGTCGGTGAGACCTCCACGCCACGGACTAGACCATCGCACGGTATAGCAGTATTACTTTAATCTTACTCCATCACATTCCCACACTGAAGTAAGACTGAAAGAATACTGCTATAAGAGGTGGTGGTAGGCCCAAGTACTTATACAAATATGGTCTCAGACCGAAATTACATTAGAATAATTTTGTTAGTGGTTCAGTTTTTTTTTTCTATTTATTTATACGATATTTTTGACAAAGGGCTGTACGTTATGCTTTATTTTTTAGAAATCGAAAAAAAGGAATCGAGGACCAGTGAGAGACGTCGCGAAGAAGCTGATCGCGACAAGGAATCAAAAAGAGAATCACGATCGTATGTACTGATAAAATGTATTACCTATTTGTATAGTTACTACTGGCGTATAGCCGCGGCTTCGCCCGCATGGAGTTAGGGAATTGTCAATTTTTTTTCGTGAAAGAGTAATAAATATCCATCCATTCTCACAAACTTTCGTATTTCTAATATAAGTACAATTTAAATCATACATAATTGATAACTTAATATTTAACATTATTTCAGATCACTCAAGGAAAGGGTTAAAGAAGAAATCAGAAGTAAGGATAGATCTCCGCGTGAACGCTCGCATAGGGTAAAACATTATTTGTTTTCAAAGAAATTTATCAATCCTCAAAGGTTCAGTTAGTGTAAATGAATAAACTTTATTTGTTTTCAGGAGGAACGATACTTGGAAACAGTATCCCCACCGCACGACCATCGTGGCGTTCCTGATGATATAGAACGAGGTAATTTTATCGATTGAAACACCAGCAATGGTTATTATTGTTAAAGATGATTGGGATTAATGTTAATAAATATTTGACAGATGTAAAACGACGTAAAGTAGAACCCAGCGGCAATGGCAAGGTGAGTATTGTTGTAATAAACCGACCTTGCATCGCGCTCGCACCGGACTGAGGATTGGGCTGGACAGCGATCACGATGTGCCGCACGATCTCTACTAAACTCATGTTATATATCAAATCAGTGTTCAAGATCATCAAGACTTTGTGAAAACCAGTGCAATAGAAACTATTGACTTTAACAAAAGTGCTAATCAAATATAAATACAAAAATAAATATCTCAATAATAAATCATAACAAATCAAGAATCTGTGATTAACCAACTTCAACAATAGCGTCGTTTAAAAACTATAGTATCGTTGGATGCAGTGGAAGAGGATGATGACCAGGCTAAATTAATCATTTACGAGTGAAAACTGGAACTACTTTCACAAGACGGCTTTAATAAAAATTGGTAAAGATTTCAATTTCGAATGAAAAAACAAAATAAACAAAGATAAAAATTATTTACATATGCGGAGCAATTGAAGAATAATCATCATAATGATCTCATCATATCCAATGGGAACTCATATGGCTGTAGTATTTTCTGTTGGAGTCAACTCTTACAACTTTTAACTTCAAAATCGTCATGAAGAGGACCACCATGGAAAATCAGGAAACCAAAACAAGTACAGCGAACAAACAAAAATTAATTCAAAACCCACTAAGAAGAAGATACAAGTTTGTATGAAAAAAAAACTGTCGAAGAAGTTTCTGTATACATACAATATGCAACAAACAAATCAATGCCAAAGGAAAAATCGTGTGTATCGTAAGTCCATTCAGCCCAGTCCAATATAATACGGTAAGGCTTGTTATTATTAACACATGTAGTCAAAAGGTCCTATGAATAAAGGAATGCCGAGAATAGAAGAACGATACAAAGAAATCATATCAATCTCTTATAATCAAGAGGGATCATCATCATCATCATTCTGAAATAAAGGGTCTTCACCATGAGCCTCTATGACTGGATAATAAAAATCAAGAAGAATGCTAAGATTTAAATAACTACAATATAAAATCTCAACAAGAAGCAATTAATTAAACATAAAATACCAAAATGTACTAAAGTATACAAGAAAAATAAATAAAGGAATCACAAATAAGCTGTAATAAGGAATGGCATATTAATCTAACACTTAGTACTTCATAATAGAGAAAATAGAGAAGTTTGGAGAAAGAAGACCATCATGCTACGCCGACTCTAAATGAATTGTGATAAGGACATGAGAATGATGAATTAGTGCTTCATGACTAAAATAATCATAGTGCTAAGGCTTTACATTATTATCACACCGCCATTTTCTATGAATAGAATTGAAACCTTGAACCTGGTAACTGAAAAATAATGCTTGAATATCATTAACTAGCGGAAAATCACCCAATAAAACTGACGTGTAAGGATATCGCGCATTTCAAAATGGACCTGCTAGCTGTTCCAAGCAAGACTGAAAATGTATTAATTGTTGCAGCTGAAAAATACAGAAATAAAGGATATGAAAAAATAAAACAAAGAATGTGCTAATTAAAGTGGAAGATTTTTCTTTGTTCATAGTCCCTTTTGACTTTTATTATTTTGGGTTAAAGGAAATATAATTTCGGCTTACTAAAGTAATTGTATTAATCATTTGATATGCATTAATAAAATATTAATGTAATGCATCAAAATATTCATATTTTTTTTCTGCAAAAGCAGGGTAGCAAAGAGATAGAGGAACGTTCGCCAGAAAAGGAAAAACGAAAGGCTAAATTGAGGGGTGATGAACGTAAAGAGCGTAAGATTCGCAAGAGGGTAAGTAATATAAATGAAACAAAAATATCAATCTCTATTATTCCAACTACTATTGGATAATTTAAATGAATGTCTCAATTTCGAAATCAAGTTATATCCTCTCACTGTATCACTACTAAGAAGCTAAACGTTAACATAAACTTTCATTATGTCAAAAGAAACTGATGTAACACAGTCACATCCATTAAGTGATATTATATACAATGATTTATACCAACTTTTTTTTTTGCATCCAACGCTGTAACTGGAAATCCTGGCCCAATTTCGATAAAACAAAAACTATTATTATTTGCATGGGTATATGAGTGCAGCAACTTTTATATTATAATATTATTTTGATGTGTTGCTGTGACTCATTGCAGTATTCTAAAATGTAGGGATGAATGTAAGCGCTGGGCACCCTTTCGAATCATCTGTTTAAAGTTTGAATTATAGATTTTAATAATACATTATAACGTATAGCTGGTTTTGATCAATGTGAGTAGAAAAATATCAATCACGTTTTTGTACCTTTTAATTTAGATAACCTTGACTTCATTGACTAAAGAGAGCGGAGGCCCAGTAGTGGAGACCCCGACTTACGAACAGTAAGTCCTGGGTTCGGCCCTAGACAGGCGCATTACTTTGTGTAATTTATTTCATCACCACTGCTCTCAAAACGGTGAAGGAAAACATCGTGAGGAAACCGACATGTCCTAGAACCAAAAAATCGAAGACATGTGACCTACCAACATAATTAAACCAAGTCCGTTAAGCACTGGCCCCGCGTGGTGGATTATAGCCCATTCCCTCTCATAGAGAGGAGCCCTGTGTCCCTGCAGTGGGAACATTAATAGGCTGATGATAATGATGATGATGAATTGACTCAACTTTAATGTTATTAAATAGGATCGAGCTGAAGAATCTGTGATCTTGGAGCAGAAGAGGCGACGTGACGAACAAAAAGGTGCTAATTTTATTTTCTTTTTATTTTGTCATATAATTGATGGTTAAACAAACTTACCTGAAGTGAAGTTTGACCGTAATTGTACAAGACGTTCCATCCGAAGAGATTTATGTTTACCATGTAGTCCACTCTTCTATGTACCTGGCATCGAAACACTTTCAGAGCTAATAAAAATAAAAAACTATTAAAAAACAACACTTATAATAACACTTCAGCAAGGTGCGTACACAACGTGAGCGCCTGTATTTGTGAAGGATAATTTACTGGATTCAAGCCGTGTTTCTTTGCTTGTTTTTATTTACTGCCACCGCTATTATATCTTTGTATTTTAATCAACCACTGGTCACACGCATCCAATCGCCCTTTTACATCGTCAGACCATATCTTCAAGGGGCTTACGGAAGCGTTGTTCAAACAAGGATATAACTACTTTAAAGGCTATGGTTGAAAACTAACATTTGTGTGTCATGAGAGGAAGGCGCAATGGTTATTGGTTAGAACTTATTCTGTAATGGTTTTTATGCAAACCAACAATATGATTCTGACAGCTTCTATATTAACTTTACTCCATGAACAATTTGTGGTTTCGAACAGAGTAGTTGATTAATTTAATCCACACTTTATTTTTAGCAGTTATCAAAATGGGAAGCCATCAAAATGGTTCTCAAGAAGATCATCACTATGAAAAATACCACAAAAGGGTAAGATATTTGATTAATTTCAATTTAAAATAGTATCACGCGCATTTAGAAGATGTCAAACCACTATCAAAAATATATATATGAATTAATACTCAACTTATTTTAAAGAGACTTTTGACTTAAGGCTGATACTCCAGGGAAGCCAGCGAAATCCAAATTTATTTTAGGTTTTTTGCACTTTGCGGTCCAGTGGTAGCTACGATCAATAAAAGTACTAGATTAAGGATCAGGAAGAAAAATATATCGCTCAAGTGGCCACGTTTGCACACACTTAAACATCTACATTTCATAGCAAAAAGTTTAATAATATTAATAACTACAGTTTAATATATACCTTAATGTTTAAACGTAAAGTTTAATTACCATTGCAAAATATACACAAAATATTTATTCTAAAATGAATCTTCAGTCTAAGTACCTAAGTAAAAAGTGTTTAGGTTAAAAATATTTTGGTTTCATTTTCGTGCTTATTCTATTGTGGAACTAAACGTAATTCTTGGTATCACATTTCAATGTTCAGAACACAGTAAGTATTGAAAGACGATTTATATTATTTCGTTTCATATGTATGGTATCAAATATTTTTGACCGATTCAAATAAGGTAAAGATACAGTTTTACATTGCCGCTATTGCAACAAATAGGTAAAAGTAAAAGGATCAAGAAACGTATTTTCGGCGTATTCTTTTTAAAAAAGTATCTGAAATAGTAATGTAGGTATGTTAATTAATAACATTATGAGGGTCGCATATTTCTATTCCTCTTTCTTTCGTGACAATAGATATCCATTCTGTACAGCGAAATGGGTCACTAAAAAAACTATTAAAAAATCTCCATGCGTCCCTGTTCAAGTAGGTAGTTTCGATGTTGTTTGATACAATGGTTGTTGCGTTGTAGCAAACATTGGCCAAACGATTATAATATTAGCTATTTGAATTTATTTACTATTTAGTTTTACTATTTATTTATATATTATATATTTACTATATATTTTTATTTTCTGAAAAATACCTTCAAGGTCAAAATCGTTCCTCAACCTTAAATCGCTCTTCAGCCTTTATGGAATTGCAGGGTTGTATTGATGATTCTGATCTGATGATTATAATTCTGTAACTATATACGTCTTACAGTCGCGAACAATATTTTAATCAATACAACCTAGCACAGGCCTGCAAATTGTAAAAAAAACCCAAGAAATTGTATTTCGCGCTACCCTGACTCTTTCACCTTAAAAATAACCTCTGCGCGTCTCTATCCAATTTTAAACGAACGCTTGCCGAGGTCCATGGGGTAACCATTAATTACAAATCGAAAGTCCGTGCCACGGAAAGCATTAAAGCTGTTGGATCTAGCTATCATTTGTAGATTTTATTTTCTTTGACAGTCTTTACAGGTAGTCAGTGGCGTAAAAGTTGACAAGTATTCTTACTAAGAGGTATCGTATTACCCAGTCACTGGGTTGTGGTTTTGGAGATCAGATACGGCGAATACCAGTTTAAAAATGGGGAGCCTCTCCATGTAAAACTTCATCCGGTCAGACGGGATCAGACAAACACACTTACTGAAAAAGTTGAGAATGCTATGCGAGTACATACTATTTTAAAGTTGTCACAGAAATAAAGGGTGTAAAATACCTCTCCACGAAGCCGAAAGGCACTTGTTCTCCCCGTCATTGCGATGATCATATTTTTGTTCTACACCATACCTGGGAACCTTCTAGTTACGGAGATATGGGGGGTCAAAGTTACAACTTTTTGACATGTATTTTTTTGTAAGATTTTGACTTTTAACACCTCTACGACCCCCGTACAATTATTCAATCCATCCATCAGCACAATGTTTTAAGAGCGTTACATTGAGTTCTACCTCAAAACATGATTTATAACTAGGGTTGCCAACTGCACTGTTTTACAATTTTTTAACTAAATTATACTTTTTACTGTTGAACAAAATTAAAGTATACAAAATACTGTTTTCAGCATCTAAATGCAAATACATTATTATGTGGAGAAGCTTACACAAATTTCGCCACCACAGCATTTACTGAAAGAGTTTTTTCAGTAATGAATGCTAAGTGGCGGGAGGATAGAAATAGAGCATCTATTAATTTAATAAAAAATGAGGTCCTCATTTATTTTAATTTCTGCTATAATTATGGTGATTAAATACGATATGTGAGAACAAAATATGCTAACGTTACACACTTACAAGTTATTATTATAACTTTGCTGCTGTTTTTTTTTTCAATACTTATTACAAATTAACAAATAAAAATTCCGTTCAGAGTGATGTACCCACTGAATACGTGGTAACCGTTTTAGCATCGGTTTGCCTTCGAACCTGTATACGTATTTGCGCTAGTAACTACCTATTTTTAAGTTTTATTTATGAAAACGGAAAACAGGTACAATGATTCCAATCTTGTCACAGAGTGACTCGCTGGAATTGGGAACCCACCAATGATTGAAATAATTTGATTTTACATTTTAGAACTGAAATAATTATAATTATTTCTACAGGAGAAGTCGCCTTTCCGAGACCGCTCACATGAGGAACCCAGAGATACTAAACAATATCCTTTTTTTAATAGTTTTAGTTTACCTCACCATTTTTAATTGGGTTTGTGTTGCTTTGTTGTTTGTAATAGAGTGGGTGCGATTGCGACGCGTAGGTACAAGTACGCGCTCCTTGTTAGATGACTTAAAGCGCTTATTACACTACACGATATATCGGGCCCTGCCTACAGGGAAAGGGAAGTGAAATAAGAAATCGGGTGGTCGAGTGGTCCCGACCGCGCTACTTCCCTGCCGCACTGCCGATCGTGCCCTGCAAATCGTGTAATGTAACAAGCCCTTAAGGGACTACCCACACTTATTCGCGTCGCGAACAAAATCGTTGTTTTCTATGGGCATAAGCTGAATAGAGCTGAATAAGTGTGCGTAGTCCATAAGTCAGCATGACGGAATAATCCCTTATTTAACTTTACTAACTGATATGTCAGCAACTCATTGTAAAAACCGTTAGATTGTAATATAACTAGCAAGATTGTAAACTGTCGAAATATTGTCAACTGAACATACTGCTTACAATAAAACGCACTCTTTTCGGTAGATTATAATCTGTCGAAGTGAAACCGTAATATTGTGAAATATATGCGACGGAACTCACCTCGCGTGGCGTGGAGGGAAACACCGATTAATGTAACATAACCTCAAAAAACTTTGTATTCGCCTAAAAAGCGTAGGCGGCGGAGGGAGACCCGCTATGCGGGACTCCTATTTCTGTCTGTAGGATTTAAAGGAACCTGACTTCGGGGTGCTATAAGTCCCGATTATGGGGGCAGAGATGCATTTCACAATATTACGCTTTCACTTCGATAGATTGTAGGTACCTAATCTACCGAAAAATAAGATGCGATAAATTTTAAGCAGTATGTTTGTTTGACAATCTTTTGAGAGTTTACAATCTCTCTAGATATATATTAATTACAATATAACGAGGTTTACAATTTACGGTAAAATATACATACATTACACGGCACTTAAAAACCAGCAACCCTTTCGCTGGGATAATGACTTTATAGCCAAATTTCACTGTATATTGATTCCCTTAACACGTGTTTACTAGACGGTCGAACGAGTCTAAAATAAGAAGATAAACGATGATGCAAAAAGAAGAAATGAAGATGAAATTGATAAATTAGCAATTTGTGGTACGATTTTATGAAAAATAGAATATTTTAACCACATCAAGTTGTTTTTTTGGCGACACAAACCACACCAGGGCGATATAATGTACCTAATAAAAGCTTGTCTTAGAAGTATGCGTTTTAATAAAATGGTCTCTATCATCCTCTCTCTCTTGACTACATACTATCCAAGTATGATACTTTTTATTTTTTGTCACTACTTACATCTTCTTAACCGCGACATTGTCTGAAAAAGTGCACGCGCGTTGCGGGCTTTTTGTCACGCAATTTTACTAATATTCACGATTATGGACAATATTGAGCCAGATTAATTTTATTATGACTTGACGATTCTAAGTAAGTAGTAAGTTACGAACTAAATTACCTACCTTAAGTACCTACTTGAAGAATAATGATTTTTAAATGTTTCATAAATATGGTAATATTCTTAGGGAGAATATTGTAAACGTCTTTTAAAGCGTTTGGTACAGTACAGAAGAGAATTGATGACAGAATCTTACTCGACTATGACGCTATCCGGTGAGCTCTACAACGCATCGGCCCGCAAGTGTGAATGTTTTTTTGTTTATGGGACTAGTCCGCCTTCTAGCTTTCCCAAACCACTACAACTGCTGAAAGCTACAGAAAAGCGCCGAGACAAAGAAATTCTTCGAAGTCCCAGAGAACCACCCAGTTGCCTAGATTTTATAAGGTAAGATTTTCTACAAGGTTCGTATAGGTAGTGTACAGATTGTTCAATTTGCAATCAGATGTAGGTACTTTGAACATAAAAAACGGTGAGGCAATAAAGCTTGAAGGAAAATAATTTATTCTCAAAGTTACCGTGACCCATGAGAATTTGGGCAACGCAGCAGTGATGCCGCTTCAGCCATGTCTTGGCCAGTCGCATAAGAGTTGAATGTGATGGAAATGTTTTATTTACTAGAAACAATCGGGTAGTCGGAGTCCGTAACGATATAAGAATCATATCAGATCACCGTTCCCAGAGACAAATAAATTATAATAACCTAAAAGTATACCAAATCTAGATTTGCATTAGGTATATAAAACATGTAGGTACTTAACAGAAAAATGGTGCAGATCATCAAACGGAACAACTTTCTCCGTGGAACCAAAACGTTTTATAAAAATCTGGGTTAAGTTGATTTGAAGTTTTGTATTCCATACAAAACAAACAGTATGCACCTACAAAATTCTCATGCTGATAATATTTTTTTGATATGACCACACCTTTCTGATAAACGCTGCGCGCTTTTCAGAACTTGACTGTGGCAGGTAGGTATAGATAACTTTTCAGGAGGCAAACTGCCTACTATTACACTACGATTGCATTCTCATAACATACTAAAAGGTACTAGATTTAAAGTTCATAAATGCATTGTCAACCAGAAGCCGAAACAGAGAACTTCTGGTTGACCTGGACTGATGGTTAGTGGTACACAAGTACAGGTCGAGGTCATATCTGACGGGGTTGGTTTAACTATATGAAGGGCATTGGACAACGCAGGCCCACAAAATTGCTCGTTCTTTTAACGGAAAACGCGGCCTGAGCGAAATTCTTCACTAAAGTGCTATATTTCAAAGGTTTAAATGGGTTATATTGAAACTGCCTCGATTTGTCAGACAGATCAGCAGGTCAATGGTCAACTTTTAACGCTCAAATAATAGTCGCACGTCAGTGGTAACAAAACCGGAATAACCTCTAATTCTATTGAGATTCCGTGCAACGCGGCAACGCTAGACCAGTTAGTCAAAGTGTAACCACCGACCTGCCGATGACTACCATCATATTTATGTCATAGTCCCTCTCACGGTTATTTTTCCCCTAGCAGCAGCAAGCCAACAACAACAATACTATAACTCAAGGCTAAAGTGTTCTAAGACCGTACGAGCCACCAACGCAGTTCGATTACCTATTAATGTCACTACATTAAATCGTTACAAACAGCAGGTGAGATAAGTTTCTTATTCTAACCAGAAAAGGTACATAGCTACATATGTTTCAATATCTCATCTAGATTCGCTAGACCGACCGACGTCACGTCAAGTCACGTGTGCCAGTCGCCATTTGTAAAAACAGACTGGTTACCTTATCAAAGATTCTGAGATTTTCATCTGCCTTCCAGTTTAATTTGATGCATCTGAAAATAACAATATTTGAACTTGGATAATTAATTGTTACGAACCTACCGAAATAAAATATACATACAATAACCGATGACTTTTGAGGTTATGTAAATTTATGTTCTGTCTGTGGCGTGAGTAAATGACACAATTTCTGAATCTAAGAAAGTACGAAACATACTAAACGAAATGAAGTTGAATTTATATGACTTCGTGCTATCATACATTTCCCCATGTGAGTATTGTGAGCAAGTACCACAAAAAATATAAAGGTTCCATAAATTATCATATGGGTACTTATCATTTCGCAGTAAAAAATCCGATTTAAATACCAAATCATTATTGCTTTCAATCAAACAATCCATTTAAAATTGTATCCTGAATCATAATGTTTCTGAACTGAACGCACCTCTACGCTCCTTTTTATCTGTGGTCTTTATCGTGCTGTCTGCGAGTGAAATTTATTAACCTAAAATGGAACTTATTTAATAAAATACTTAAATATACGTATAATAGAAAACACTAATTGCTAAAGAGTCGATAAAAAATCTATAATAGCCGTAAGGATCCTATCGATTAAAACCAGTTAAGTTTTTATATTGAAGATGCAACGGCGGCCATCTTGGTAGTTGCGCGTCTTTTGTTAGGTAAGTGGGAGATGCTTTATTATTATTAATAACGCTACACAACAATAGTACATAATTATATGAATTGAATTTCTAATCATGAAAGCAGATAACAGTGCTATAATTTGATTAAGTACTTTCGGTACGTAATAGAACCTAAGAAAATGACATCCTAAAACTTAACCAGAAATCCCACAACCACGATTAGTTGTGTACCTATGTATTTTGTGTCTACAGTTAGGAAGTAATTAACTATGTACTTACTAAAATTCAGTTAACTTGAATGCTTCCTTGGCGTTTAGCACCGAAACTGCGTAGTAGGCCGCATCAGTGAAGGTCAAGCAACCCGGCCTATTATGGCAATTCTAGCACATTATCACGATGCTGCCCCTCTAAAAGATGACGCACACTAGACTGTGTCAAAGCCGAGTGTCGTACGTGCAATTTTGTATGACAATCCATTGTCTGTTGCTCGGTAGCGGCTCAGAGGCCCTACTCCCTAACGTTTCGTCCATACGGACGGATCTATCCGCGTCTTTCACACATACTCGTCAGCAGACGTGCGCGAGAGAGACGGATAGATCCGCTCATTGCTGAGCTGTACACTTAGACTACAAACTCAACTTTTACATGCTCAATTACTTAAACATGTAGGTAGGTGCTACAAGCTGAAATTCGCCACTCAAGAAGCAATCAATATGAATTGGGTACATATCATATCCTGAAAGTGTTTGAATGTTTGGGCTGGATTTCCGCCATTTTGTTTTTTTTTTCAAGGTAGCGGCCACGCTTAAGACCTATCTACTTATATTGATCGATAGCTGGTATTTTCTTTTGGTTGGTATATTCTGTAACTACATTCGTCTTACAGCCGCGAACAATATTTTAACCAACATACAACCTAGCACTGGCCTGCAAATTGCAAAAAACTCAGAAATTATTGAATTTCGCCGGGTACCCAGACGCTTTCAGCTTAATATCATTAAGGTGAAAACGTAATAAAAAGAACATTCCTCGCGAAAAGTGTTACTCAAAAAGCTTAATAATTATTCCTACAACTTTTTGTTCCATTATAGAACACGTTTCTCCCATTTTTTCCCCCTTCAATTTAGCAGTTGTGAGCAGCAACCACCTGAAGTTAGTGTGTGCTGTTGCATCTGTATGCAATGGACAGGGTAGGTTGACAGTATACGACTGTAGCCGACCGCGTAAAGTTGAAGTTACGACTGTATGCAGCTAATATTGACTTCACACGACTGCAGCCGACGGCGAATTGATATCATAGCCGAAGGAAGTCGATACAACTGCATGCAGTTGAATATAACGACCGCGCGCAGTTGCTGCGACGCAGTCCGTCTGATGGTTGAACTCAACTCAACAACCCACTCACTCAACTTGAACAAAAAATGGTTTGAAGGAAGGTTTTTTTTGACTAACTTTTGATTGGTTTTATCATGCAACTACGAACGCGCGTTCACGGTGCGCCGTAAACGCAGATTTTTGCGTTTGTATCTGTCACCGTAAAATTGTAAACACCGTTACATTCATTTTAATTTGTCTCACGAGATTGTAAACTCTCGAATTATTGGGAATACGGAACTCACCCTACGCACTGATTGGTTGAAGGACAAGTGCCCCGCGATCCATATTTATTTGTTGTCAAATGTAAGCGAACAGTGTTCAGAGACCCTACTCCCTAACGTTTCGTCGATACGGACGGATCTATCCGCGTCTCTCACACGCAATCGTCTGCAGACGTGCGCGATAGAGACTGATAGATCCGTCCGTATGGACGAAACGTTAGGGAGTAGCGCCTCAGAAGCAAGCAAGTTCGTATCGCGTCGGCGCGGCGTCGCGTGTATACGTTTATTTATACTATACGCACAGAACGTTCACGATGCCACAATTTTTTTGCAAGTGTGCTAAGCTCGTTTAACCATTTGAACGCCAGAGCGCCACGCACACACGTCACGCCACGCTAAGCCACAATTTCACCTACCGTCCCACCATTTTGTGCCTTCGCACAGTGCAGCTGCCCCATACTTGGAAGCGGTCAAAATTATTTTTAACAAATTAGGGACGAGTATTAACGTCGTAATTTATTTGTGTTTATTTTATTATGTCGTTAATGGGTAGCGAATGTCATGGGGAGTCACTATTGAAGCATTTTAAATAAGTTCTAAGAGTAAGTTCTAATAATTTAATACAACCGTGTGATTAGCGTTGTAAATAGTAGGTATTATTAACAGATCATCAAAAAATTTGGGTCATAAAAGGATTTTAGTTTTAGAAATTTTAGATAAGACGCAAGAATTATATAACACTGATATCAAATACTATTTCAGTCATTTTTCCTTTTTAAGAAAAAAATAAGCTTAAGTAACTTAAATAAAACCATCCGTTTCCGCTTTGCTAGTTTGACTAACGGCTGTTTACAAAGCAGGTTTATTCGAAATCAAGTTTATTTTAGATAATAATAAAATAATTTTCTATCGTTTGATGTCCACTAAGTTACTAGCTGTATATTCCTTATATAAATAGAACGAAATAATTCAAATAAACCAATAATAATTACTACCTTCCATTTTCTACCACGATCATCTATTTACTACCATTTTGTAGCGTTCCCCATAAACACAATGTCAATCGGGTAGAAAAAAACGCAACAGGCCCCTTATTCACAACCATTCGACTCGATTCCGAACCGAATCGAACGTCTAAGATATCGAAGATGTCCTCGAAACGCTATTCACAAATCCGAAACCGAATAATTTTGACGGTTCAATTCGTTAAGAAGACTCGAATCTTTCCGATAGATGTTTGCTATCGGGAGTCATATCGAACAAAATTTATTGAAGAAATAAACCATATTTCTATATTATTTCAGTAAAGTAAAATACCAAACTTTTTAAACATTGCCTAAAGTAAATGAAGTTTTATTATTGTCCGGTGTTGTTTGTGTTTTATTAGTTGTTTTATTGACCGTATTTCATTGATGTATCCGCATTTATATAATTTCTATGTCTTTACAAAAATGTGTTATTCTTTCTAGATTTTAGTAAGTAAATAAGAAAGAATTGTATCACACTGATATCAAATACGCCTTTACTTTAAAAAAAAGCTGTTTACAAAGCTGGTTTATTCAAAATAAAGTTTATTTTAAAATTAATATTATTTTATTTCATTAACTCATTATTATTATTATCATTACTAGCTGTATATTTCCTTAAATAAACAGAACGAAATTTTCAAATAAACCAATTTTATTTAAGTACTACCTTTCTACCACGATCATCTATTACTACCATTTTGGAGCGTTCCCCATAAACACAATCTCAATCGGCTAGTCGAATATGGTTCCTTACCGACACGGAAACGTATCGAATGGTTGTGAATAAGGGGCCAGTTCGGATCTGTGAATAGGTAGTGTTTTGACAGTTCTTCGGCTCGGAAATGAGTTTACGAATACTGTTCCTAACTGACACGGTGCGACGCCTATGGAACTGTGTAAACAATCGCTGTAATCACTGTTCTATAATTTACGTACTCAGTGGTTATAAACCCGGTTATTTTCAATCAGATTTCAGGGGGTCAGGGGGGGGTGTACATCCCAACTAGACCACTTCTTTCTTTCTCTACTAACGTTTTTTCTTTCTCTAGTTTAAAAAAAAAATTGTAGTTAAATTTCTTTCACAAATATTCTCAACTAGCTTAGCCTACGACTGGGACGGAAAAATAACGGATCTTTCCCACCTGAGCAACACATACCGTTTGTTTCTTTTTGCCATATAACAGCTTCACAAAAAGTAAAATTTTGAACGATACCTCCCATGGCGGAATATGCCTTACGGCTATATCTTGAGACACATCCGATTCTTCAGAAGATATCGACATTCTGTTCAGAGAAGGTCAAGATCGATCAGAATTCAAACGTTCGTTGCGCTCTTCTTCTGTCTCTTCATGCCGTACTCCTGGAATTCTATCTCTCTCACTTTCTAACTGATTATGAATATTTTATTGTGTGCGTGTTCGGGACAATGTATGATAATCTCGACTTAGTCGCGCATCACGTTCATCACTCGTTTCAAAAGACCTGTTAGTAGATGTGCGAATACGCTGAGAACTCAAGCGTGATTCTTTATCGGTAAACGTTTTCGATTCGCGAGACATTGCATGTCGCTCACGATCAGCGGACAGTCGCGCATCACGTTCCGCACTTGCATCTAGAGACCTAGAAGCAGATGCGTAGATACGCTTGGAACTCAAGTGCAAATCTCTATTTGTGAACATCTCCGACTCGCGAGACAATGCTTTGAACGTCGTTCACGATCCGCGCTCAGTCGCACATCTGTTCTTCACTCAAATAAAATAAGCCCGAAGGCTAAGATAATAAAAAGGGAAAAATAAAAACTTTTTTGCAAAAAATAAAACCAACTTCAAAAAAAACAAAAATATCTGGCTTCAGAAGTCGGTGACATAAAAACTAAGTAAATAAATTAATGAAACATAGGTCAGGTCTAGGTCGTGGGTCTTTTTAGTGGTTCACTTGTGCTTACCTCTTCACAGCGTACCGGCATGATGTTATGTTATGAACTGATATAAACAATAGACAGACATGACATTTCAGCAATCCCATTCCATTTACTATCATTTATTGAGGAGGTCCGGTGCTTATCTCCAAAGTTCTTCGTCAGATCTTCACCAAATTGAAATGGGACCACATTAAGAAAGTACTCTTCTTAAAACTACCCAAATCACATCAAGAGGGCCTATAAAATTTGAAGAGTTATCTCTATTTCTCCAGGATCCCATCATCAGATCTTACTTTTTTTTTAGGATGAGAAATAACCCATCCATGTTCCTTCTTCGCCCTTTTTTTCATCAGATCCTGACGTGATGATTATGGGACCGCCTGGGAAGTATACCCTTTCAAACAAAAGAATAATAATTCAAATCGGTCCGGTTATCTGGGAACATTCATAAAAAAAAATACGACGAATTGAGAACCTCCTCCTTTTTTAAGTCGGTTAATAAATGGGAGATTGGGTCAAATTTTCAATGATATACCATCGTCACCGAAAATCAGTCCTAAACTGTTACCGCCTTCACCGCGTGGAGGCGTTTCTTCTCAGCTTATGTTATTTTATAATTATACAGTGAAATTAGTGATAACTTTGCAATTATTCTCTGAGCAGAAAATACTCATCACGTGGAACAATTTCTGGTATAGTGTCATTTTTGTATCTCTTATAGTTTAACTGGTCTGTTGCGGTTCTGCATCAGGTTGTTCAAGTTTCCAAGATAAATTATAGCCTATATGTTGACCAGACTTAATATCTATACAACAAAACAAAAAATCATTCAAATCCGACCAGTAGTTCCGAATACTAGCGTGTACAAATAAACAGACAGATTTTGTTTTTGGTTTCGTGCTCTATTACTGTTTCTAAACCCCCTCAATATTTTTCTAAAATATTTTCACTGTACAGTTTTTTTACTGTTTTATTATATGTATACTAGATGTATATGTCACCGTAAAATTGTCAAATACGTTATATTACAAAAAAAAGTTGATTTTTTCGCGATATTGTAATATCTCGAATTATTGTCAACTAAACATACGGAAGTATCTCTGCCCCCATAATCGGGACTCGGGGCACCCCCCCGTTAGGTTAGTTAGGTTCCTTTAAACCCTGCACTCGGAAATAGGGGCCCCGCGAAGCGGGGCTCCGTCGACTACGCCTTTTAGGGGGAATATGAAGTGTTTTAAGGTTATGTTATATTAATCGGTATTTCTCAGGAATGGTGCATTATCTTTTCATGAGAGTTGTGCCACTGGGCAAGGGGGACCCCTCCTTCCCTCCACACCGGGTAAGTTGACTACCATTGCATGCATTTCACGAAAAATAATGCGTATTATTTCGAGTTTTTACAATATCGCTAGAGATATTACAATATAACGTATTTGACAATTTTACGGTGACATATAGATATAGATGATGGGCTTGTGCGAAGGCGTAGATCGCCGGCTGCAGCGTGCTTGTTTGCTTCGAGCAGAGCGTCGCGTACAAAGGAGTTACTGTAAAAAGTAAATACTAAACTACTGAGACATTCCTACTGTTCTCTTGGACTTGGTCATCTGAGTTCTACCGTGGTATTCTAAACTATTTGATACGTTTCCGTGTCGGTAAAGGAACCGTATTCGACAGACTCATTACCGAGTCGAAGAACTGTCAAAACGCTATTCACAGATCCTAACGGATGTGCTTTTTTCTATCCGATTGACATTGTGTTTGAGGACCGCTACAAAATGGTAGTAAATAGATGATCGTGGTAGATGATTTAAAGCAGTAAATAATATTGGTCTATTTGAATATTTCGTTCTGTGTAAATAAGGAATATACAGCTAGTAACTGTAATAGTATTTGTGAGATTATAATATTAATAAGATAATAGGATTAATGTAAATTATGTTTGGTATTACTGTAAGTTTAAAAAAATCCCGATTGTGTATAACAAAACAACAAATAATTATTACCATTAATTAGAAAAAAACAAGTTCAGTAATAAATAAAACAAATAATAATACAACAAGAAATTCTTGCTCGGCGGCGGTCAGGGCTCCAGAGAGAGGAACCGTAACAATACGAGCCGTGTCCAGGAGTGCCGCTTTCTAAATCAAGCCTTAGATCCAGCTGTCTAACGAAAACTTCCTCAGTTCTCAGGTATTGCTCGAGACTCTGGGCAATTGAGTCATGTGCTGCATGATATGATATGACTATCGGCACAATGATCGCCGAGTCCGAGAATCAAGTTTTTAGACTTGGCTCGCAAGATTGTCGAATTGTGGGATGCCACATTTCGACAATCTCGCGAGCCAAGTCAAAATACTTGATTTGTTTATCTTTCTCGGCTTTCACGAGGTTCTCATCATGCGGGACTGTGATGTCAAGAATAATTCCTGTGCAGACTGGGCACACTTGAGTACTGGGTTGGTGGAGAATAAAACCACTGGTTGCTTCTTTCTTCTACTTCTTCTTTATTAGGAGAGTGTTCCTTAGACTGGCTTGCCGACGACTGTACCGAACCACAAAAAAGCCTCGTCTTTTATACAAAAAATGTTAAGCGATTAACCAATCAGAATCTAGTTAGAATTTACAAAAAATGCGGGAAAAACTAAAATCCAATCAGAACAAGGCAAAAAACCGCGAAAACATTGTGCACATTACCTTAAGTATCGCGACACGTTACCGTAACGAGGACCGCGTAACAATATTTACGTTTTTAGCTAACTTTTTCTATGTAAACGTACATAAAACTATGTATTTATGAGATCTATGTATCACGAACTATCATATAAAAATATAAAATCAACAAAAACATAACATAATAAAACTTATATATCCTAACACTAAGTCTACTAAGTACGTGAAAACAAACTATCAAAACTAAGTTAATATACAACTTTTCACTGTAAATAAGTGTCTATGTATCACTATCCCACTATGTACTGTCTTATTAGAATCTATGTAACACTTTACATTATGTACTGTCCTATCAGATTCTATTTAACACTTGCACTATTCTCATTGTCACGCACATCACTCCCGCCGTGCGACCGCGTCGCATCAGCTGCCGGTGCGGGCTCGACGTCCGTAGACAGGGGCAGGATCACCAGCTTCCTCACAGGCCGGCGCAGGATACCTCCTCTGGTCAGCACGTCCACAGTTCGCACGATGTCGTCGGGGCCTGGATACGTAGCGACGACTCTTCCTCGGATCCACGTGTTGCGAGGCAGGTTGGGGTCGACGATCTGTACGAGGTCATTGACCTGTACTGCTTGACCTCGTCCGTGGGGCTCCCGCCGGTGTTGGAGTTCAGGGAGGTACTCCTTGACCCAGCGTAGCCAGAAGACATCAGCGAGCCTTTGTGCTGCTCGCCAGCTGGATCGTGAGATGGTGTCTTCCTCGGTGAAGGTGCCTAGTTGCGGCGCTCGCCCTGGTCCCCCCAACAGGAAGTGGTTAGGGGTGAGGGCTTCCGGATCTTCTGGGCTGACTGAGACGTGAGTCAACGGACGACTATTTACGGTGTACTCTACTTCTGCGAGTAGAGTCGTGAGAACTTCTTCAGCTGGATGACGTTCGTGTAACGTCGCGGTGAGCGCTGTCTTGACTGAGCGAACCATTCGCTCCCAAGCTCCGCCCATGAATGGAGCTCCAGGCGGAATGTAGCGCCAGGAGATGGTTCTCTTCGCCGCTTCCTCTGCAGTCGCTGTGTCGATTGCTTGTCGTAGTTCCTTGTCGGCAGCCTTTAGGTTGGTGCCGTTGTCCGACCAGATTTCAGTCGGGCAGCCTCGTCGTGCGATCAGCCTTCTGACCGCCATTACCGCAGAGTCGGCGCTGAGCGAGCCGGCGACTTCTAGGTGTATAGCTCGCGTCGTGAGACATGTGAAGATGGCTACATATCTCTTCTGTCGAGTTCGTCCGACGGTCACGGAGAGGGGTCCGAAGTAGTCAACTCCGGTGAAGGTGAATGGTCGCTTGTGATGAGCTAAGCGACATGCTGGTAGGTCCCCAGTTCTCGGATGCGGTGGTACTTGCGTCTTCATTCTGCAGAACAGGCATCGCCGTAGTAACGCGCGTGTGATAGGGCGTAATCTTAATACCCAATACTGTTGTCTGCACTCGTTCACCGTGGCTTCTACGCCTGAGTGATGTAGTTGTCGATGAATACCCAGTATCCAGAGCTTGACTGTAGGATGATCACCGTCGATTACCAGCGGGTTCTTGAACTCTTCCTTCATATCTTTGACCGCTTGAATACGACTTCTTAATCTGATGGCGCCGTTTACGGACACAATGCTGAGTAGGTGAAGGCGGCTTTCTTTGTCGGTGGGCTTCCCGTTGTTTAGGCTTTTTATCTCCTCTGTAAATGACTCCTCTTGAGAGGATCGCATCAGGAGTTCTTCAGCTGTTTTGAGCAGCTCTGCTGTGACCGGTAGTAGCTTCCTTTTTTCTTGTGACGACTTCTTCGCCGTCGCGGGCGCCTGCCTTTTTACTGTAGTCTTGTTCTTTTTCCAAGCTGGATCGGCTTCTTTATTTTTCCTTGTTCTTCTGAAGTTGACACTCTGTTTGGTAATTCTACAGAGTTGAATGAACTGTAGAACACGTGCTGTCGAGTACCGGAGTCGGTCCCAGCTGGAGAACTTGGATGGGTCAGGCAGACCCTCTGCAAGCTTCGGTCTTCCTTTGTCGCTCATGTGATGAGTCTTCTCCTCTTCGTAAGATTCTTCTGTTGTTGTTCTTGTGGTTTCTCTCGGCCATGACTCTTCTGTCAGGTATAAGAAGTCAGGCCCTTTGAACCACCGATGATCTCTGTTGAATGTTGCGGGTACGTCTCGTGTGGCGTCGTCTGCCACGTTCAGCTTCGTCGGAACCCAGCGCCAGTCGTTGACCTTGGAACTCTCTTCTATCGCTGCTAGACGATGAGCCACGTATGGTTTGTAGGAACGTGACCCTGTCCTTATCCAGGTTAGGACAGTCTTGCTGTCTGTCCAAAACACTTTACGGTCGGGCTTTCTCTCATGCTCTTCGACCACTGTCTCGGCGAGTCTGGTGCCCATGACTGCTGCCTGTAGCTCCAACCTGGGTATCGATGTCAGCTTCAACGGTGCCACCTTCGCTTTGGCCATGATAAGGGATAGGGCCACCTCGCCGTCCGTTGCCACTGTTCTCCAGAAGAGGACCGTAGAGTAGGCAGACTCGCTGGCGTCGCTGAAGACGTGAAGTTCTAATGAGGCGGTGTCGCTGTAGTGTAAGTATTGCCGTGGGATTGCTACATCATGGAGGCCTTTTAGGTGCGCCATCCAGGTTTCCCACTGTTCCGCGAGATCTTCATCTATCTTGTCGTCCCATGCTGTTCCTCGGCGCCAGACTTCTTGAAGGAGTTGCTTCGCCCTGATTGTGACAGGTGAGGCGAATCCAAGCGGGTCGAAGAGCGACATAACTATTCGTAGAGCTTCTCTCTTCGTTGGCTGTTTACCCTCGATGAGTGTCGACGGTATTCTTGTTAAGTTGAGGTTGAAGGTGAGCTCGTCGGAGTTGATCTTCCATATGACGCCCAGGACTCGTTCAGTTTTCTCTTCTGTTCTGTAGAGTTCTATGTCTTCTGCCTGACTGTCTTCTCCGAGTGTTTCTAGGAGCGACGCTGAGTTTGACTTCCATTGTTTTAACTCGAAGCTGGCTTTCATGTGTACTTCTCGTACACTCTTCGTGATGCGCACGGCGTCTTCAAAGCTTCTGAAGCTGTCTAAGTAGTCGTCGACGTAATGCTTCTGTATGATGGCGGCGGCGGCTTCAGGATGAGATTCTTCATGCTGTTTTGCGTTCAAGTTCTTGACATAGATCGCCGTTGATGGGGAACTCGATGCACCGAAGATTAATGACGTCATTCGGAATTCTTCAGGGGGTTGGCCATCTCGTCGGTCACCACGCCATAGGTATCGCAGCGCATCTCTATCTTCTGTTTTTAGCTTGACCTGCATGAACATCTCCTTGATGTCCGCTGTGACTGCGACCATGTGTTGTCGGAACCGCATGACGACGCCTGGCAGCGACTGTAGTAGATCAGGGCCTTTGAGCAGCATGTCATTTAGTGCCACGCCCTTTGTTTTGGCTGCAGCGTCGTGTACTACCCGAAGTTTGTCCGGCTTCATTGGGTTGATCACGGCGAAGTGAGGCAGGTACCAGGTCTTGTCAGCTGTCTTCTGTTTCGGGGCAGGTTCAGCATACCCCTTTGCGATGAGAGCGTCCATCTGTTCGACGTATTTTTTCTTCAATGTAGGGTCACGATCGATCTTCTTCTCAATGCTGAAGAGCCTTTTCAGTGAATTTTCATAGTTGTCTGGGAACTTGACGTTTTCTTTGCGCCAGAGAAGACCGGTCTGGAATCTTGCTTCTTCTATTTTAGTTGTGGTCTTCTCCAGAATACGAAGCGCTTGTTCTTCTGGGTCAGTCTTTGGTCTCTTGGGGTTGATGCAGAGCGCGTCCATCTCGAAGTATTGCTTCACGAGATCTTCTATGTTGTCTTCTGGATCTTCTGTGACGTGTGACACGAAGTCGATCTTCTGGCCGAAGGTTCGTGTCTGACTGCCGTGGAGTACCCAACCTAGTGGCGTGAGAGATGCCACTGGGTGGTTTTTATCCCCTCTTCTTGTTTCTGAGGTCAGCAGAAGGTGCCAGTTGTCTTGCCCGATGAGTACTCGTGGTTTCGCATTCGCATATGTGAGGTGCCTTCGGAGGTCGCACAAGTGTTGACACCCTTCCACCAGTTCTTGTGGAACCCGTTGAGATGAGACTTGTAGGTTCTTCACTGTGCGTGCTTGTATTTGCTCTTCGTGATCGTTGAGCCCCTTCAGGTTGATGGTGACTCTTCTTGATGTTGATTCCGATGCCTTCATGTCGTTGATGGTTTCTATCTTCAATGGATCTATGGGTCCTGTTGCTCCGATGCTCGCCACTACGCTGTCGTCGACGAGCGTGACTGTTGACCCGTCGTCCATCAACGCGAAGGTGTCGATGGCCCCCTTTGGTCCCTTCACCTGGACCGGTAGGATCTTCAAGTAGGACTGCTTCTTGACTGTCCATGTTGAATTGATGACTTCTGTTTTTTCTTTATCTTCTGATGCTTCTGTTTTTTCAGTCTTCTTTTCGTAGTGCAGCATCTTGTTATGAGAGTACTTGCAGCTGTTGACACCACACGGCTTGGGTTTGCAGTGGTGTGTCTTGCTTCTGTAGCGAAGACATCTGAAGCAGAGGCGTTTGGACTTTGCCATGTCCCATCTTGCGTTGGCGTCCAATTTTTCAAATTGTTCACATTCTGTTGCGTTGCTGTGCCCCGTGTTGTCACATACGGCGCACTTCGATGTCTGTGTCTTCTCAGTCACGTTGTTGACCCGTTGCGTCTTCTTTTGTTGTGCGGTCGAAGTAGGTGCTGCCATCTGTTCAGGCAGCGCGTAAGGTCCGCATAACTCTGCTTCCCTCTTGAAAAACTTCTCTATTTTGATGAGGCAAGGATCTTCGTGCGGCTGCGTGGCTGAGAAGTCGTAGTATCTGTAGCGTAGAGTCGGCGTCAGCTTGTCCACCAGTGTCTTCGCGAGTTCCGGGTTGTACATGTAGTTGAAACAACCCAAAGTTTTCAGTGTGGCCACGACGTTGGATACTTTCGTGGCGAATATGCAGATTTCCCTCGGCGACTCGGTGAGGCGGGGTAAGTTTCGAAGTGTTTCCATCTCCAGCATGGCTATTGACTCTGGTCTTCCAAATCTTGACTCCAAAGTCTTCATTACTTCAGCTGGATGCGCGTTGGTTATAAGTAGACCTTCGACCGCTTCTCTGGCCTTTCCCTTCAAGTTTCTTCTAAGTCGATTCGTATTTTCAACTGGGGTGAATATTGCTTCTGTCTCGTAGTAGGCGGCGCGAAAGGGTAGCCACTCTTGATGAGACCCACTGAAGAACGGTAACTCGACGAACTTGGGTCGCTGGGTGGCGCCGATAGCCCGGGTGATGGCTTCGGCTAGTAGGGCTAGGTCGGTTTGACCTCCCGCCGGTAGCTGACGTGTTTCTTCATGCCTCGCTGGCCTTGTTTCTTCTATATGGACGACGGTCGGTTCTTCTGGAGGGTTGTGAGGCTCGTCGGCGATCGCTAACACCGGGCGAGTCACTTGATGCTCCAACCAATTGTCCACTCTTGCATTAACTTCTGACTTCGAGTAGAGAGTGACGTCATCTTCTTCATCCTCGGAGTCTTCTTTTTCTAGGGCAGCTAGACGCGCTGCGGCTAATTCCACTTGAAGGCGAAGTAAATCTTCTTTTGCCTTCGCAAGCTTGAGTTGCTTCGTTTTACTGTGTGTTGATCCGCCCCCTACCCCTTTCTTGCTAGGGGGGGGGAGGTCCTGATGATCGGTCGTCTTCGGAGGACCGATGTTGCTTCTCGAAACTTGCTTCACTGTAGCGGTTTCTGTTTGACGAATGTTGACAGTCGGCGGCTTCATCAGCTGCTTGGCCTTCGTTCCCGCAGTTAGCGTCGTCGCAGCGGAGGGGGTTACGGACGGGGCGACGGTGCCAGAGGGGTGCGCCGGGGGGGGGGCGCTTGCGGCTGAGGCGGCGGTTGTAGCAGTAGCTTCGGTGACGGAGGTCCCGTTGGATGGATCAGTCGCCGCGGAGGTGTCTGTTTGTTCCGATGTCTCCGTGGCAGTCGTCCCTGTTGCTGTAGATTCTTCCGTACTGGCTTCTGCACTGGTACCAGTCGCCGAGTTTGTGTTCTCGGACGATGAAGGCTTCTGTTCCACCGGCGGCTTACGGCCCCTTCCCTCGGAGCGTGTGACGGGCATGTTGGCAGCTGATGAATGTCTTCGGAACACTCTTCCCTAGTCTTCCCAATGAAACTTGTAGCACGAAGTCTTCCCGTAGAAGTTTCTTCCCTAGTAACTGTAGCACTAAGTCTTCCCGTAGAAGTTTCTTCCCTAGTAACTGTAGCACTGGCGGCGTCTTCACTGTAGCACGACGTCTTCAATTGGAGAAATCTTCTAGCTGGTGAAGTCTTCAGGTCTGTTCCCCACGATATCCGGCGATCGAAGGACCATTAAATGTGCAGACTGGGCACACTTGAGTACTGGGTTGGTGGAGAATAAAACCACTGGTTGCTTCTTTCTTCTACTTCTTCTTTATTAGGAGAGTGTTCCTTAGACTGGCTTGCCGACGACTGTACCGAACCACAAAAAAGCCTCGTCTTTTATACAAAAAATGTTAAGCGATTAACCAATCAGAATCTAGTTAGAATTTACAAAAAATGCGAAAAAATGCGGAAAAACTAAAATCCAATCAGAACAAGGCAAAAAACCGCGAAAACATTGTGCACATTACCTTAAGTATCGCGACACGTTACCGTAACGAGGACCGCGTAACAATATTTACGTTTTTAGCTAACTTTTTCTATGTAAACGTATATAAAACTATGTATTTATGAGATCTATGTATCACGAACTATCATATAAAAATATAAAATCAACAAAAACATAACATAATAAAACTTATATATCCTAACACTAAGTCTACTAAGTACGTGAAAACAAACTATCAAAACTAAGTTAATATACAACTTTTCACTGTAAATAAGTGTCTATGTATCACTATCCCACTATGTACTGTCTTATTAGAATCTATGTAACACTTTACATTATGTACTGTCCTATCAGATTCTATTTAACACTTGCACTATTCTCATTGTCACGCACAATTCCGCACCGCTCTGATCGATCCACCGCCACGTTATAGGCCTATTGGCTATAAAATATAATAGACCTGTCAGTGTTGATGGATTGATCCCAGTGCAATGTGGATTATCGCCATTATCGTCTATCGAAAACTGTTGATTTTAGTTAATTATTATTAAGTAGTTATTTTCACGCAGTCGGGTTTTTTTTAAGCTATTGCATAGCTTCTATCACGGGCCTTGAGCGTGGAGACCAAATCCAGAAATTCCGTAACGAAATTCCTAACCTAACACCCCCCGTCAAAAATAAATGCAATAGCTTTACCGCGGCTGTCCCCGAGTGCCACACGTCTTTTTAGGGTTCCGTAGCCAAAAGGCAAAAACGGAACCCTTATAGATTCGTCATGTCTGTATGTCTGTCTGTCCGTCCGTCCGTATGTCACAGCCACTTTTTTCCGAAACTATAAGAACTATGCTGTTGAAACTTGGTAAGTAGATGTATTCTGTGAACCGCAAGTCCCAGGGTTTTTTTTAGTTTTGTTTTTAAGATTTTCGGGACGATTTTAGTTAACTATTATTTTATTAAAATGTTTTCGCACAAAAATAATATGTAACTCCCCATGACGATCAGATTCCATGAAACGTAATCTCGCTCGGCTCAAAAACCAGTTCTAATGAATGCTTTCCGGCTGAGAGTTGCAACACAAATACAGAAATCTACATAAACCATTTTTATTTGTTACATGTGATGGGCACATTATCTACATTTCTGGACCTTATCAAGCGACTCAAAATGACGCTACTATTTTAAATAATCTTTTAGATGTATTCGCGAATTTACCTTTTTTTTTAATTAAAGGTAAATTCGCGATAAATACCCGTCTTCTTAAGTTTTATAATGTGTTCTGATCGTGAAAGTTTAAAAAAGACAATCTTTTAGATGGTCCAGGTAGAGTCATTCATTGGCTGTTACAGTTCGGTGATATATTCATTTTAGAGAGAGGGTTTTGTGACTATGTACCTATGTTGGAATCCCATGGATATGTTGGCATAATGCCAGAATCTTAGGCAAGAAGGGAGAATCGAGGCAGAATTGAGTACAATCCAGGCAAATAAATCAAGAATGCACCATTTGCCGGTGGCCTGTTGAGGTAGTTAATGGGCGGCTGAAACGTGATTTTAAGATTTTTCGTCATGAATATTGTAATATAGCCATGAGCCATTTTTGTCGTCTACATAATAGACAGTCCCCATGCAAGCGATTTTATAAGGCTGGTTTTATAGTCACGCCGCTAGACGCGCCGTTGGACAGAATTTGAAACGCTACTACCTACTACTCCAATACAAATTCTGCCCAACGGCGCGTCTAGCGGCGTGACTATAAAACCAGCCTAAATATAGCTAGAGAGCGACTGAATGTTGACAATAACTTCGCAGATTACGTGGACGAAAAAAGATTAAACCTCAATAGAGCCCATTTCGAAAATATTACTGTTGAGCAGAATAATGTTGCCGGATTTCCAATTCAATATTGCGCTAAAGAATTTTCCCTTTTCGCTGTAGGCACCTACCAAATAAAACTTGCACCCAGTTATTACAGTGAACATAATACGTAGCAATGGATCATTTCTTATCCAACAAAATAACGGAGATCTTAACGATCTGTCAGCATTTACTATGCCATCCAGTAATGTCCAACTCATACGAGCACACATAAAGAGTGGACATATATCGTCAAAAATCTACCACTGTTACATATTGATACATCAGGACAATCGTGGAATAGAGTGCATTAAGAAGCTATTGCTGCTCATGTTTCACAGGTCGCAGAACAATTGGTAGTTGTGCCCACATTATGTGCCTAGTTTGGTTTTTAGGATGGGCTAGGCACCAAGACGTTATTAGGCGTCCTGCTCTGTTTCTTGATACAATTATCATCGATGACGATGATGATGATTAAGTGGATAATCATAGATCATACGATGTAAACAAATAATGAAATAATATCAATGTTAGTCATTCATTGTTTAATGCCAAGTAGGTACCTACCTAACTGTAAATCAATTCTGAATTTCAGAAACCATGAAATACTTGATTGTAATAATAAAGTGAGTAACGCTTTCGTAGTGTTTGTATAACATCGAATTTCTAATGAATTGAATCAACACAGGTATAAACTATTTAAAACTAGCTGACCCACGCAACTTCGTCTGCGTCAAAAGTACTACCTACTACTACCTACCTACTACCTAGCTACTACTACCTACCTACTACCTACCTACTACTACCTACCTACTACCTAGCTACTACTACCTACCTACTACTACCTACCTACTACTACCTACCTACTACTACCTACCTACTACTACCTACCTACTACTACCTACCTACTACTACCTACCTACTACTACCTACCTACTACTACCTACCTACTACTACCTACCTACTACTACCTACCTACTACTACTACCTACCTACTACTACCTACCTACTACTACCTACCTACTACTACCTACCTACTACTACCTACCTACTACTACCTACCTACTACTACCTACCTACTACTACCTGCCTACTACTACCTACCTACTACTACCTACCTACTACTACTTTTTTTATCGTAAGAACCTTCCCCTGACTTTAACAAACACAACAAAAAAAGAATTAGTGAAATCGGTCCAGGCGTTGTTGAGTTATGCGCTTACCAACACATTTTGCGATTCATTTTTATATTATAGATAATTACTGCGGTACGTACCATTTGATGTCATTCTTCACCAATAAAAAGTCTTAACAAAAAATATTTTTTCTCATATCTCCTAGAATAGATTTTGATGAGCTCCGTTTACAGGCTAGTGTTAGCCTAAGGTACATAATGCACTATGTGTTCATTCTGGGCAGCACTTGGCCCAACTCCCATACATGGAATGGTCAATGTCCTTTATTTCTTATTTGATTCTTTTGATTACGATTATAATAAGATTATAGATTCCTTAGCGAAGTAACCCAAGTAACACAGACGTGCTGAATAAATACTGAGTGAGCACACATCAAGATCATATATATTAAACTGAATAACTTCTGAGTAGGTACTGTCTGTTCAGCTGTTTTTCAAGCAAAAAGGGCCCCAATTTTGAAAGGTTAACGCTGAATAACATCTGAACAACCTTTGAGTAGGAGCATAACTTTTTGACCGCCACGTCAAAAACGACAAAGCGTGCTCTCGGCGCCAAGCTATACAGGGTTATTTTTTGTTTATACTAAACCCGAAAAGGGGTCATTGTACTCATCATTTTGAACAACTTTTTCTATAGGACGAACCCTGAAATCGCGAAAAAAAAATCAGCTGTTCCCTACATTTATGTTCGCATAACTCGTCAAAATGTAGGGAACAGCTGATTTTTTTTTCGCGATTTCAGGGTTCGTCCCATAGAAAAAGTTGTTCAAAATGATGAGTACTAATAGTAACTGAAACTTTTAGTAACGCCATTGGGATAGAATTTGGTGTGGACAAAAGTGCAGTCATGTATGTAAAGCGAAGGGCGATTATGGCATCCAAGGGAATTCAGCTCTCGGATTCCGTACACCTGAGATACCTCTCCTCATCCGAAAACTAAGTACAAGTATTTGGGTATGTCGAAAGCATTAACGTAACTGATATGAAGTTGAAGGAGCGCTACCTTAGACGTCTGAAGAAAGTATTAAATAGCTTTCTTCCAGGCGGGAACAAGGTGCGTGCTATCAACGGTTGGGTCATGCTGGTTTTAATGTACTTTTTTGGCATACTCAAAAGGACTCAGACGGAACTCGATGTTCTAGATAGGAGAGTCAGAGAGACAAGGTGAATAGGCACAAAGAGATGTTTACAAGTGAGATAGGCCCAGACGACGAATGTCTGTCAAGGCTTTCTTTAGGCCGTTAGATCAAGGACATTTTTGAAAAAAAAATCAGCTGTTCCCTACATTTATGTTCGCATAACTCGTCAAAATGTAGGGAACAGCTGATTTTTTTTTCGCGATTTCAGGGTTCGTCCCATAGAAAAAGTTGTTCAAAATGATGAGTACAATGACCCCTTTTCGGGTTTAGTATAAACAAAAAATAAGGTTGTATAAATTCACCCTCAAACCTTTTGACCGCCACGTTCGCATATTGACGACAAACCAAAATGAGCCTTGCACGCCACGGTCGCGCCTGCGTGACCGAACTTTAAACGTAATTAAATGCCATGGAACAGCATTGTTTTGTTTATTTCCCTTGTTAATTATGCACCTTGACTCTTCTTAATTTATTTGCAGTGAATTGCTTTCGTTAGATTTCATCCTTAGTAACGTAAAATTACTAAATATAAAACCAGTCATAAAGTTCGAAAAACACAGTTGCCCTCAACGCCACATTCACCATAACAAGACACGTAGTGATGTACGAGTAGGTAGCAGTCAATATAACAAGAATATCGAACTCGACGGCAACCTACGTTATATTTAATTTACTCTGAATTCTGCACCAGTAAATAAATAAAACATTTGCTATTGAACTTTTATGTTTAAGAAATCAAGAAAATTTTATAATACTGAACTGCGCGCTCTATAAAAGTCGAGTGTTAGTTGATTATCGATAAATTGTGATGACTGTAATGCCCATCTCTATCACACCGTTGTAATGTCTGTGCCGGGGACGCCAGTACGCCACAGTCGTCTATATTTGACAGTCCCATGACGTCAAATGCGTTTTTTTTTAAATTGAGTAGTTCCTTTACTGTTATTAAATTGTGATAATAATGAATGCGGCCATCCATTATTAACCTTTTATTTAATTGCTTACGTCGGATTAATCCGACAAATATTTTCGGGTCCATAACGATTTCGTCAGGGTCGTATATTTACGACCAAAATACCGCTGCTCGTTTAGTGTACTTTTTTTATTTAATATATATAGTTTAGTTTAGTTTATTTATTAGTAATTATTTGGAATTACAGGTCAGTTTTATAAAAAGTAAAAAACACAAATCATGATCACATTAACAAATCCGACACATAAGTAAACTTATTGAAAATTACTAAAAACCCATTAAAAATTATCATAAAATACATTCATAAATTAAAATAAGTAAATTAAGAATGAACAAACAATACATAACAATCATACAAAATTATCTAAAACCATTATTTTAGGTCATATAATGCCTGGTCGGTTAGCCAGCCTTTGAGTTTAGCTTTAAAAGCATTGTCAGATGTCGCGCTTAATTAAGATGTTGGACCCATAACATGAATTAACTTTCCAGACTTAGCTAGGGTATGTGGGTAGCCAGCTAACTTGTTTCTACCACGAGTACAATAATAATGCCTATCTCCACGTTTACTGTATCCGTTGAGATGTTGCCTAACGTATACCGCTGCCTGCAATATCACCATAGCGGGAACAGTTAGTATTTTTAGCCGTTTAAAAAGTGGTCTCGCGGTGTCATCCCATTGTGATCGCGTAATGGCTCTTACGGCACGCTTCTGCATCCTAAATGCTCGCTCCCAATCGGCAGCTCGGCCCCAGAACTCAACCCCATACTGGAGAACCGAGTGTATTAACGCGAAATAACATCCTCTCATCATTTTACGTGGAAGCGTTTGCGCTAAGCGTTCCAGAGCGAAGCATGCTCGTCCGAGTTTGCCACACATTTTGTCAATATGCGGCCCCCAAGTGAGGGAACCAGTTCGAAGCCGAGAAATGTGGTGACTTGTACCTGCTCAACCAAACTGCTTCCTGCCCGAAGTGACAGTGGTGTACACATTCGACCGGAAAGATTTACGTGCATATAGTGTGTCTTGGTTGTGTTAAGTATCAAGCCATTTATTTTAAACCAGTTGTTAATTTTCCACACCACTAAGTTGAGCCTTTCCATCGACGCGACGGCGCGCACACAACTGCAGCCACATCGTCCGCGTACATAAATACATAAGCCTCACTTATTGCTGCAGGTAGGTCATTGAGCAATAGACAAAACATGATGTTGGATAGGGAGGAGCCTTGTGGTACACCCTTAGTGATGTTAAGAGGGTCTGACCTAGCCTTTCCACCGTCACCAATCACCACCTGCGATCTGCCTTTTAAAAAGTCGAGCAGCAACTCCAATGCTTTTCCCTCAATCCCAAGATGATAATGATGCCTAATGAGCATTTTCCTCTTACAATACTAACCGGCAAAAGTCAGCGATGCAAAATATGAGCGGCAAATAAAATCGGTCTGACACTCGTTAAAAGTGCTAAGTGTATCTCTGCGTAGACCCCAGTGTTGCCACCTTAGCCCCTTTGGGGTTTCCTAGTTCTTAGAAAAAAAAACTCGTTTTTTTTTCTTCATTGAACCCGTACGTGGAATCTATGGATAGGTCTTCAAAAATGATATTGAGGTTTCTAATATATTTAATCAATTGTGATGACTGTAATGCCCATCTCTATCACACCGTTGTAATGTCTGTGCCGGGGACGCCACAGTCGTCTATATTTGACAGTCCCATGACGTCAAATGCGTTTTTTTTTTAAATTGAGTAGTTCCTTTACTGTTATTAAATTGTAATAATAATGGATGCGGCCATCCATTATTAACCTTTTATTTAATTGCTTACGTCGGATTAATCCGAAAACTATTTCCGGGTCCATAACGATTTCGTCAGGGTCGTATATTTACGACCAAAATACCGCTGCTCGTTTAGTGTACTTTTTTTATTTAATATATAATGATGCCTAATGAGCATTTTCCTCTTAGAATACTAACCGGCAAAAGTCAGCGATGCAAAATATGAGCAGCAAATAAAATCGGTCTGACACTCGTTAAAAGTGCTAAGTGTATCTCTGCGTAGACCCCAGTGTTGCCACCTTAGCCCCTTTGGGGTTTCCTAGTTCTTAGAAAAAAAAACTCGTTTTTTTTTCTTCATTGAACCCGTACATGGTATCTATGGATAGGTCTTCAAAACTGATATTGAGGTTTCTAATATACAGGGTGTCTCATTCAAATCGGTCAGTATGGGAAAGTCTGAAACTATAAGACATACGAAGATCTGTTCTGAGGAACCATGTCATCGATTTTAATAACAAGAAAAACTGCATTCATACATTTTAAAAATCATCTGTACTCCGTTCGGTAATCGAACCCGGTTATTTTGAAAAAAAAAACCTACACTATTTCTATTTAAATATCGATTGTGTAGGTCTTAAGCAGTAAATGTCTGTATGAAACATGATGTCTAAAATGAATAAAATGCATTGTTTCCACATACTTTAATTATTTTAGTAGGTGCTCGAAGTGACCACCGCCTTTTTCAACAATATTCAACACGATATTAGATAATATTATCGCAGATAACAAAACTTCCGGAATGGTTTAATGCAATGCCAATGTCATATGTATGTAAAGCAGTGTATGTATCAAGTTGCAACATCAGCAAAGAGGTACAAACAACCATTGAGACAATTTTAAATACCTGAACTTGTTTAATATTGTAAACGTGGTCAGTTCAAGCACCTACTATAATAAATTAAAGTATGTGGAATCAATGCATTTTATTCATTTCAGACATCATACAGACATTTACTGCTTAAAACCTACACAATCGATATCTAAATAGAAATAGTGTAGGTTTTTTTTTCAAAATAACCGGGTTCGATTCCCGAACGGAGTACAGATGATTTTTAAAATGTATGAATGCAGTTTTTCTTGTTATTAAAATCGATGACATGGTTCCTCAGAACAGATCTTCGTATGTCTTACAGTTTCAGACTTTCCCATACTGACCGATTTGAATGAGACACCCTGTATATTTTTTTCTAAACTGAGAGACACTTCCAAAGTGGTAAAATGTGTACCCCCCCCCCTGTTACTTCTAAAACAAGAGAATAATAAAAAAAGTACATTACCATGTAAACTTCCACCGGAAATTGGTTTGAACGAGATCTTAAATCGCCTTACCTTTCATTTACAACAAACTACATGAACTTTTATATTATGTAACTTGCTGCTACGCAACCCTTCATGGGCGAGTCCGACTCGCCATTAGCCGCTTTTATTCATGTTTTAGCCCGAAATCAACAATCTAGCCTTTTCAAGCGATATGAAAACTTGAAACGTAAATAGGGGGCTGTATTGATGATTTTAATTCTGTAACTACACACGTCTTACAGTCGCGAACAACATTTTAATCAACATACATCCTAGCACTAGCCCGCAAATTGCAGAAAAACGTAAGAAAATTGAATTTCGCGGGCCACCCTGCCGCTTTCACCTTAAGTATAGTAGGTACTAATTGTCAGTTACCTTTTAAACAATGTGTGTATTAAAAATGGTGTGAACAATCACACCAATTTCTGCTACTATTTAATTAAAATACTGATTTTCTTTTAAAAAATTTTAAAATGACTGAAGTTAATCCGGCCAAAAAATTCAAACCTATATTGGAATGTACCTGTGTTAGATTCTTTTGTGATAAAAATACGATTACATGTCTCATTTATTATATTTCAAATATCATTTAATAATATTGAAATCAAATTTCTCATATTTACAAAAGTTTTATATAATATGAAACAGATAGCCTATTATTATTTCAATATTATTAATAAATATCGGTTGCGCACCTCTAGTGCAGAGGCGAGCAAATGAAAAAAGCCCTGCCAGCTACGCTACTGTCGTCTTCAGGTCCTTTATGACAGATATAATAATGATATGTGTCACAGTTTTGGCGTTAAATCTACAATTCAAAACAACAAACGATAAAACTGAGTAAATACCATCACCGCACTATGTTCATTCATGACATGACGTACTTACTTGTCACCTGAAGACGACAGTGGCGTAGAGCTGGCAGGGCTTTTTTCATTTGCTCGCCTCTGCACTAGAGGTGCGCAACCGATATTTATTAATAATATCGATCTATACATATAATAAAATCGTTGAGACCAAAATAATCTGTACATTGAAGATTAAAAAAAAAAACCGATCAGGGTGACTTAAAATCAGGGACCATTTTGGTTACCCATTGAAAGGGTTTTTGATAGGGTTTTGACAAAGTGTTGTTTTAAAAACCATTTCATATTGGTTACCATTTTTTACGAAAACCCTCATCAATGGATAACCTCTTCCAAACCCTTTCGATATGATTACCTGTATATTCGAAAACCCATTCTTGGTGGGTTATACTTTTTAATGGTAAGTCGTTTTGAACGGGTTACCCCTTCAACGACTGTAAAGCCGTTGAAGGGGTTACCCATTCGGACTACCAGTATTGTAATTTTATCTCTCACGCCTTTTCTTTAAATTACTAAACTGCATACATTCGGCAGGAATGCGTCAAGTCGCAACACGCAGTCTAGGCCCTAGCGATGAGTAGCGACTCCTTACACATGCGATTATAGTTATTATAGCAGAGTTTTAAAGTTCAATGTTTTTTTTCCCTGGAAAAGTCGGGATTGTTTCCTACATAATACAATCTTGTCTTTTTTACGGAATCATAAATAGTCCGATAGCGCTGGGCTATTTTGATGCCAAAGTTTCAAAAATTTTAAAGTTGCTTATTTCTTGCCTGTGGCTACAGTCATACCTTTGAAGCTTTTTATTGCGTTTTGTCTCACATCTGACTATTGCATTTTCAGTATCTCGATGATTTGTGGTTGATTGATTATTTTTATTCGAATCAAAACTCGCAAAATGAATTTAAAGTTTAAAATAATTATGATTATCTTATCTAGGATAGCCTGCAAACCCCGTATGTAACATTTTCGACAGCGAGGGACTAAATAAGTAAACACTGTGCTTTTCATTGCGAATACAAAGAGAAACATAAAAATAAAATCATGAGTCAATCGAAAAACAAATCGAGTTTGGATTCCGCTTTTCCGCCTATTTTGTTTTTTTTTTCTCTGGCTAGTCCGCTATTCAGGAATTCTGGGATATTCACCCTAATCATATCAGTTAGGTACAACTACGTCATTATAACGAAATCAACTATTATTTTCTTTTCCTCTAACAGTGATCGAAAAGATAAATAGCCAAATTTCTCCCTAACTAAAGTACCTAAAATGACACAAATGAATATAGTAGGTTAGGCAAATGGTCCGGAAACTATATGCGAAAAACAAAACAACTTACGCAGTGTGGAGGGAAGGAGGGGTCCCCCTTGCCCAGTGGCACAACTTTCATGAAAAGATAATGCACCATTCCTGAGAAATACCGATTAATATAACATAACCTTAATAGTATATTTTATAACGAGGGACTAAACGAAGCCATTATATACCCGAGGTGGTATGCCTCCCGAGCTTGCGAGGGAGGCAATGAAAAGCGAGGGTATATTATATTGGCGTTTAGTCTCGAGGTGCAAACTGTACTTTTCACTTCGAGTGCGAGAAAAATAGCCATTTAAAACTGATCAAATTTACACTCGACAAAAATTCAGAACTGAGTGGTCAGTTTTTTCTTCTATCAGGTCAGTCACAGATTAACCATTGAAAACACAACACAATCTCTCAACATTTTCGCAATGGAGATGATCCACACTCCACAGATAATTAGTACCTACATTACTGCAGCGGCTAGCAACAGAGGCATTGCTTTTCAAAATTAACGATGCACACAAACAACCATAATTTTTTTTCGCGTTGAAGAGTTTTTTTTTTTTTTTCAATAAACCGCTTTCTATTTGCATGCCAATGCGAAATTTAAATAAAACCTTTGACAAGTTACTCTTTTGTGACCATATTTCAGAGAAAAGAATCGTTCCATTTTTAAATTACTTTATACTCCCTAGGTAATAAACGGCCATTTTAATCCCGCTTCGTAGGGCTATAACGGCGTACTTTTAGAGCATGAGAAGTGAAAAACACTTTATATTCCCCCTAAAAAGCGTAGTCGACGGAGCCCCGCTTCGCGGGGCCCCTATTTCCGAATGCAGGGTTTAAAGGAACCTAACTAACCTAACGGGGGGGTGCCCCAAGTCCCAATTATGGGGGCAGAGATACTTCCGTATGTTCAGTTGACAATAATTCGAGACATTACAATATCGCGAGAAAAAACACGTTATATTGTAATATAACGTGTTTGACAATCTTACGGTGACATATACAACCTACAACTCCTAGTTACGGTAATATATTAAAAAGAAAACTAGCTTGTCATTGTTATTATCTGTCATGGGGTGTTAGGTTATTTTCGTTACGGAATTTCTGGATTTGGTCTCCACGCTCAAGGCCCGCGATAGAAGCTATGCAATAGCTTAAAAACTTAGCTCCGTAGCATTTGCCGTTAGAAGAATTCGTGATTTAACTGATTTAGAGACAGCCCGTTAAGTTTATTTCCATAGCATGATGTCGTACGGTATTCTCTTGTGGGGCAATGCCACCGATATTCAAACAAAAAAGGGCAATTCGTTCTACTTATAAACTAAGTCCCAGAGGGCGGCACGCAGCCAGTCGTAACCGATGTTCCACAGGGGCGGCCCCAGAACCCGGGCGTCTCTTCTGTCCCGGTTCGATGCAGGAACCTCCCGAAACAGTCGTGTCTGATGAGGACTTGCGTCAGGCGAAAGGTGAGGACGCCGTGGCGCCTCTCAAGCCACTCCTCAAAGAGGGGACTTATCGCCACTATTGTGGCGTGCCCTGCACGGGGTTTGCGGCAGTCGCTCTTTCCATGTCGCCATGAGATCACGACGGAGTCTGTCCGCTGAGCGGGGCGAGGACTATCGCCTCCAGATCTCACGGCGGAAATTCGGCATGGCCTCGCCTCGCCGCAGATTGTGCGGTATCCACGAACTAGATTTACGAACTTAAGACCTGCTTGGAGAATGAATGTCATCCATGGTCTGACGATGAAGACAGAAGGCAGATGCAAGATGTCCTCAACAGTTTGCAGCAGCTATATTATTATTAGGCTTATTTCACGTACCTTGATGAGAACTCAAGAGCTGCCTAAAGTATGACTGTCATCGGAGGTCAGCAATGGAGACGGAAGGCAGTTGCATGAGGTATCTACGCAAGAGTTTACTGAAGCTTTTTCATGTTTGGGCTCATTTTTTGCACCTTAATGAGAATTTAAAACCTAACAAGAGTAAAAGTTTCATCCAAGGTCCGACGGTGAAGAGGGAAAGCAGTTACAAGTGGTCCTGAAGAGTCGTGGTTGGACTCATTTCATGGTCCTTGATGAGAATTTTAGACCTAGCTGGAGTATGACTTTCAGCGGAGTATGTTTTAATTTTTACAAAAACAGTGAATCCTTTTGAGAGCTAAAGCGGTTAAAGTTACGCAACAATCATGTAGCACGGAATTGTTCCTCTTAAAACGGGTCCGCGATAGCATTTCATGTCTATCTTTGAAGGTTGACTCACACTGTCTAATCCTCTCTCTCTTATGAGACGCAGACGAAGTTGCGCGGGTCAGCTAGTAACTTAATAAAACCTTTGTTGATTGATTTCGTTTATTTGTCACTGACTTCTGAAGCTTAAGTTATTTTTCCTTTTTTGTGTTGTTTGCAGTCGGTTTAGTTTTTGCAAAAAAAAAACATTTTTCTCTTTTTAGTGGTTCACCCTTCACAGCGTACTGGCGTGATGTTATGTTATTAACTGGTGTAAACAATAGATAGCCATGAGATTTCAGCAATCCCAGTCCATTTGCCATCATTTATTGAATTCCGTTGCCTATCTCCGAAGTTCATCATCAGATCTTCACCAAATTGAAGTGGGACCACTCTGAAAAAGTACTCTTTCGAAAACTAACCAAATCGCTTTATATGTGCCTATACAATTTGAAGATTTCGCACTATTTCTCCAGGATTCCATCATCAGATCCAGACTTTATGATTATGGGACCACCTTTGAAGTATACCCTTTTAAACAAAATAAAAATAATCCAAATCGGTTCAGATATCTTCGAGTAATCGGAGAACATACATAACAAAAAAAATAAAAAATAAAAGGTTCCCACGAATTGAGAACCTCCTCTTTTTTGAAGTCGGTCAAAAAAGAAATCACCGTCCTATCAAACCGAGTAAGAAACACTTAATAAACGATTCTAAATGATTCCTAACTTCCAAGGTCAACAATACCTTTTCCTCAACTTCAACGTAATTTAAAATTATTTGATTTAAAACCCTTTGGTTACCCCGACAAAACCCTTTCAAGGGGTTATCTTCTTCAATTGGAAACCATACAGGAGCCGGTAACATCTTGTACTAGTTAACTTATTGAAAGGGTTACCCTAACGTTAGTGTTATGAAAGGGCTACCACTTCCAAGAGGTAACCCTTTCCGTGACTGAAGCCGCACAACATGTAACCCTTTCGAAAGAATTAACTTATATTCGGGGTTGTACGGTCCCTGCTTAAAATAAGTAACTGAACATATTAAAACTATTTTTAAAATTTTTAAAATTCGTGTTTGTTTGTTTGTTTGTTTGACCGCGCATCACGTAAAAACTGCTGGACGGATTTTGATGAAAACATCACTAATCTATTTAAATAAACTCAGAATAACACTTAGGCTATAGAAATTATGGAATTTTTTGGAAAAAGGGGGTGAAAAAGGGGGGTAAAGTTTGTATGAAAAAAAATTTTTAGTTTGTTCTAGATTCATGAAACTCAAAGTAAATACTTATTATTAAAAATAAAGAAATACCTGTTTCAGCATCTTTTAAAAAAAACATCCAGATACGTAAAAAAGAGGGTTTTGTGTTTAAAATTAATTAACTTCATACACCTATACAATAAAATCCATTGAAGTGGAAACCTTTAAAAGTTGCTATAAATACTTCAAATCTAATACAGGTAAATGTAATTTCTCAATTTTCTTGAAATTTGATTTTTGAAGTGAATACGCCCAAAATAGCGGAATTCAAGAAAATCGGCTTTCCTCTGTGTAAGTAGTTGGTAATACAGAGTGGAAACGGTAAACGGGGCAATAAGGGGAGCTGCAGCTACACAAAAATGGTCTTAGGTAACAATCCGTAATTTTTTCACAAATGTTTATCCCCATTCACAGATTTAATTAAAAAATAACAGTTAGCAAGAAAATTGCCATTTTACATAAAACAAGTTTTTTGATGCTAATCGATCATCTTTCCGACACTAATCAAGAAGTGAAGAAGAAGAAGAAGTTCTTAGAAGTTCTTCCAAACCAACCCAGGTTAGAGTACTCAAAAAGTCAGAAATCGCAAAAAAATAACTTTCAGCGGGGCAGTGCAGGGAAAATAGTTAGCCAGAAAATTGCTATTTTACACAAAACATTTTTTTGATGCCAAACATTATTTTTTATTTTACATAAGACATACAGCCGGAAAAGTTACAAAAACATTACAAACGAGTACAAATCCTACTATCTACAAATAAAAATGCTTTGTCCTGAAGGACTATCTGATGGATCAACGCACAGCCTAAACCGCAGATTGTAGAAACCTGAAACTTGGAGGGTGTATTTTCTGTATAACGTAGGCATACGATAAGAAATAATTTTGAAATTATACCCCTAAAGGGGTGAAAAGGGGGGGGGGCATAGATTTAATGGGAAAATGTGATTCCTTGGTCCAATCTACTTCAAACTTTGCAATCAACAATATTAACAGAATTGATGGACGCGTTTCATATTGCATTGAGGGGTAGAAAGTTATTTTGGCGGTGATTTGTTTCGAATTTGGTATCAATACTCCTTCGAGATTTTGATATTATAAACTACAAGTTATTTTGATACATGTTTCAAAACCCAAGCCGATTTTATTCCAAAAAGGTTGAACTCACATAAAAATATGGTGCAAAATTGCTAATAGGTACTCTTTAAAATTGGAATGTCTCGAAACTCACCGTAAAATATTATTACCGCATTTGAAGGTTTCTAAGCTTTGAAATGGCTTTGAAGAGGTTGTGCACTTTAAGACACGGCGTCATAGCGTAGGGGCGTAGAGTTTGAAATTTTAAATGGTAAGCAGTTGTAAGAGGTCCGCAACGGTTTACAGCAGCTATATCGTGTTGCGGCTCATTTTATGCACCTTGATGAAAACTGCAGATCTAGCTGGAGTATGACTGTCATCGAGTGTCTAAGTATGAAGATGTAAAGCTGTCAATGGAAGCCTTTAAAGCTGTTTTTGTAAACATATTCTTTATTCATATTCAAATAAATACGTTGTTAATCACAAGTATTTTATTTTGAACAAAATTGCCCCTGGGTACGTTAATTGACTTCAATGCATATCTTAGGAGATACACCGTTTTAAGTAATTCCGCAGCAAAATAATGATCATGTACCGGGCGCGCATTTTCATTATGCGGAAGGATGTGTGTGATGTGCTCTTTGATAACTGTATTATAGGTGCTTACGACCCACTCTCTGTAACCCTCTCTTTCTCTTATGTGACGCAGACGAAGTTGCGCGGGTCAGCTAGTATCGAAATAAAAAGAGGTATTTTGTTTTAACTGGCTTTCTTCAAACTTCCCCAAACGATAAATCAAACATGAGTTTTTGTAATGATTTTGATCAAAATTGTGAAAAGTTTACCTTATTTTACAAACGTCGTGCCACCAAGTACCACTAGTAGGTACGCGTCTATTTACAGTAGATATGTCTGGACATGGACTAGCGATATTCTTAATACTTAAATATAAACTATTTTAAAGTACAATTGCACCCTAGGCTTGGGTCTAATACACTTACCCGCTATGTGGCAACCATTTTGTTTTTTTTTTAATTATGCTCTTTGCGAGTACAAAAAAAAACATATCTCTCAAAGTTTTAGTCATACTGAGATAAAAATAAGCTTATTCGAAAGGCTATAATATTGTCTACCCTCAGCCTTACAAATGAATGTCTTCACAATTCCATAACTATTGAAAAAAAAAAATGAAAGTCGAAAAAAAAATACGAAACATTATGCGATTCAACCAATAATTGTTAATTACTACAAAAATACCCCAGACATTTTAAATTATAAGTAGTATAGGTAAATGGATTGTGTTTTTTTTTAATCCCTATCCCTACTTTTATATAAAGGTGAATGATAGTTTGTTTGTTACGCTTTCACGCGAAAACTACTCAACCGATCATCATGAAACTTTGTACACATATTCTTGGAGGTATTAGAAGTGTGCGGGTCAGCTAGTAATAACATAAATGTATTGCATTGTTGTTTATTTATTTAAAACAAAAATTCTTGCACAAACTAATTCAGAAGCGGACGCGGAGTTAAAGTTTTCCTATGGTACTTATTACCGTACCTATACATATTACTTTATTAGCTATTTTACTTCGCATCACTGTCAAAATCTCAGTCATCTTTATTGTTATAGTCGTAAGGTTGCTGTTAGGTTGATGTTGATGTTGTAACATAATACTGCTATTGAATTACTTTTGTTGTCAGGGATAAAATAACTATAAAAGGTCCGCAAATGGGATGTGGTCGTTATGGAGGTCAAATAGGCAAGCGCTCAATGTAAAATAGACACCAACAGAATTGGGCATAGGCTAGACAGATAATCACGATGGTGAAATATTTTTTTGGAACTTCGTATTTTTTTCCAACCGCAACGCAAAGGAAACCACATCGGTAGCACGGATTGTTTAGGTATCTGAATAAAATTGTTTTGTTGCAGGTCTTTGGAGTCTGGAAGCATGGAGAACAATGATAAAGTGTTTTTTTCGGACATTACGAGGGTTGGTATAAATCAGAATGATCTTAATGATCTATATGATCTCTTGAAGAAGATACCAGCAACACCTGTTCAATTAAATGATACCAAAACACATACTTGCGATTTTCGCCCTAAAACCGGAAAATATTATATACCAAAAAAAAAAACAAGACTCAAAGTAAAGACTGTTAGAGACATCAGAATATCTTTTGAACAAGATATCTATAGTCACCTAATTACTGACTTGGAAAAGCAAGAAAACATTGTATTTAATAAAATACGACAAGGTTCTTCAAGTGGCGATGAAACAAAAAGTTTGGCATCAAAAATGTTGCGCGGCGATGCGCCCATTTCAAGATCAACTTGGCAGATGCTAATTAATCTTAATCCAGAAAGCCAAAAATACCCATGCCAGTTTGTTTTATGGTATGAAAAATATATCCAAGTGAACGGAAGTTTAGGGGGAATGAAAAAATATATTTGTAACTATGATTTAGCAAGTAAACCTCAGTGTGTACCCTCACAAAATCATAATAAAAAATGTTTGACACAACACGAAGGAATAAGAAAGAGAAGGCTTTTGCGTAATTCTTTATCAATCAATTTTAAACCAGGACCTCTTTGCAAGAAACAATTTCTTGACAATTCACATCAAAGATATCATGTTGGCAACACTGAATTAATTAATCTTCCAAAACCTGGGCTCGATATTCAACCTAAATACGGCACATCTTTTGAACCGTCAATAACCAATTTTTTAAATAATGTGCGTGCAGATGATGGCACTATATCCCAGAAATGGGCTGAATTATCTGTGTCTGTTTTAGGCAGGGTTGAAAAATCTAAAGCTGTGCAGCTGAACAGAGATTGTGTCACATTTGATTTAACTTACAAAAATAATAAAAAAAGATTACTAATGCGCCGTGACGTTGAACATTGTATGAACGCTTCAAAGGTAACCAGCAGCCCTCTAAATCCGATAAACCATCAAACCGTAGAAAAAAATATTCAATTTGAAATAGAAGATATGTTAAATAAAATAATAGATGCAGTAGAAATAAATTTGATTCAAGATACACTATTTACACAAGATCAGGAGTTAAAGAAATTTCCTTGTGAAGATTTAACCTCTGTGAATACTGTAACTCACATAAAAGACAAATCAAAAAGAAAATTTGGTGAATTAGATAGACTTGACGTCAGAGTTATAACGTTACCTGGAACTGAGGATGGCAATTTAACAAGAAGCTGCAGTAAAATGCATTGTTCTTTTGGTTGCATATGTGCATCCTTAGATGGCACTTACAATGTAAAACAACATTGTGGCCGCGTAGAATGCATGTTTAGTTGTAAATGTGAGTTTTCAAAGTATAAAAGTGATTTGTCATACAAAGACTGTACAGACATATTACCTGAGCTGTTAAGTATAGACGATGAAATTAATCTCAATTTAGCAAAGGAAGAGCAAAAATTCCATCAAACTGTCATTGTTACTGGCGAAAAAAGAATTTTACTAAAAGGAGAAAGAAGAAATTGGAAAACATCAAAAAAATATGCAGACTTTTACAGTAATATGAGCTTAAAACAAGAAAATCAAAAACTACAAAAATTATCAGTAGTTGCATTAAAACTTAATTGTGATAATATAGAACCTTGGTGTATGGTTCATAAACTATACAAGTGTTTTTGTAAAGGTAAATTTACATACACATCTATTTCTAATGAATCCGTCGTTAAAGATCCGCTGTCGAAAGATAGTGTTACAAAAGTTGATTATTTTGAAAGCTCAGATGTAACAAATGATGTTAACAGTGTTGAAAAATGTGAAAGACCTGTACATTCAGTAAAAAAAATGAAAATATTGGATAACTCACATATTAAACCAAACAAAATACACACAACAAGAATTATGGATAAAACATCGAGTACTGGTAAAATTATAGAAAATCAAAATAATAGCAATCTGGAGACTGAAATTCAAATGAATCGCATTTCAGGTAAAGATGTAGACACTGTACTCAGGGATAATTCAGTGTCAGAAATTACAAATCTGAATGCTGAAAAGGGTATGCTTACAAGGCGCGCCGTAAGAAAGTTAAACAGGCAAAAAAGTTGGAATAGTGATCAGAATCATGAAAACATATCTGATACAGATAGTGGTGATTATTTGGATTCTTGGGATAGGAAACGTTTGTCGTGTTCAAGGACGAGAGCATACGAAGGCAGAAAATACACTAATGGCTATTACAATAATACAAATTATAAAATTTCTACAATGGAGAAAAATGATAAAAGACTTCAACAAAGATTGGCTTTTCTTTCCAGCAAAAGTTGCGAAGAAAATATTATTATAAAATCAACTAGAAACACCCAAAATGATACTGCTTCTCTCCTGCAATTCTTATTTGAAACTGATACAAATGGTACACAATTGTTACCTCAGCCGAAAAGAAAGGATATATCTCCTGACACCAGTCTAGCGGCTTGGTTAGAATCTCATTTTAAAATGCATAGGCAACGGAAGGATACTGGGATTTTAAAAAGTGCTTTAGAACCTCCGCGGCATGGGAAAGTAGCACTGCATACCTGGGATTTTATTTTAAGCAGATATCGAGAGAGAAAAAACCTTTTTTTAGTGTCTGGACAAGCTCCGCATAGAATTTTTATGGCTGTAAATACTGCAAACCCATTTTTTGATACCTGCATGGACATAAATGATATTCGATTTGCGGATTTACACAAATATCCTCAAACCGTTAAAAACTTGCTCATTAATGCAAAAGACTTAAAAGATAATTTCTGTATTTTACGTGGTTTAGCTTTTTGCTGGGAATTAATTGGCACCGTAAGCAAGGTAAACGAGAGTGAAAAACATGCTGAACAAGAAAATACGACTGAAATGAAACTCACGACGGAATCATCTGATATGGATACTTCATCTGATTCTATGGTAAAAAAAACGGTAGTCGAGAACATCGAACAAAAGGATATGGATACACTAGATGTGTTTGATGATCAAGGCAATTCAGAGGTTACCAATTTAGTATTTGAAAATACGGAACACTCTGAAACAATAACTGTATTAAATCATAATTTGGAAATCAGGGATTCATTAGTTGAGAATACGGAACAAAGGAATTTCCAGAATGAAAAAGATTCAAATCAAAATAAGTTAGAGGTAAACAAATTGTTACTAGAGAATTTGGTACAAGAGGATCTTCAAGGTATCGCAGAGAAAAAGTTAGAAAGTAAAACAGGATGTTCTGACGAAATGGGATCATCGAAATGGTTTGTCATGACTATAGAAAATGATTTTAGTGAAATAAGGTTTTTCAGAAAAGGATTTTTCGTAAAATATGGAAGCATTATAAATGCAATTAGCGTTGCACGCTTGTCTGGTAAAACTGTTCGTTTGTCTTCTAAGAAATGTGTAGAAAAACCTGAAAACCCACAATTCGGTATATACGCAATACCTAATGATAACGAACATACCGTTTTTGTTGGACCATATGAAATGGAGGACACTTTAGGAATAGAAACCATTAAGACAGTTTTAAGTGTTACAACATTGAAAAGAACTAGAGGTTTTTGGATTACGACGAACAAAATCGATAATTTAAAAGTTGTAGAAAACCCGTTAATGTTTGTGCCACTGCCCAACAGCCGCACCAATAGTGTATTCATACCTTTAGAAACTCATTTGTATGCAAATAACGAACTAAGTAAAGACCAACAAGAGCACAATGACGTGCAAGAAAGTCTCCACCCAAAGATAGCGGAGGAATCGAAAGAATGTTCGCCATCTAAACAAGGCCAAATAAAAATAGTCAAGCCTATTAAAATACGCAAAACGAATGGCTTTTATCACCTCGCATCCGATGGTATTTTAAAAAAAATATCAATACCATATCCTCAAAATGCAACAAAAACCAAGCCCATAGTATTAAAAACGTGTTTAAATATGGAGGACAATAGTGTTAAATCATTGTTAAAACCTGCAGCGATTTCCGACGATTCAAATCGTAATCCGATTACCGAAACATCACAAGAACCATATGTAGAAGAACCGTCATCAGGAGCGTCTCAAATAAAAATATCCGCTGTATTTTCTACACTAAATGACAACAATCCGATACGTCCAAACCACGAAAAGAGTATGTTTATTTTAAAACCTGAAGAAATTAACAGAAAGGTTGTTCAAAATAAATTTACTGAAATGACTATTAAAGATGAGTATAAAAATGACAATGACTGCGCAGAAAATCTTGATATCTTTCCATTAGATATCACGGGTCTAGAAAATGATTCTAAAGAAAAACTCCAGTCAGTGTACACTGAGTCGAGCACTTTAAAAGATGACATTTGTGTCATATCGGATGATGAAAATTATAAAACTAGTGAAACTACCACAGACAACATCTGGGCAGACGTGTGGATAGAATGTACAAATATTCCGAACCTAGGCTGGATCGCAGGAATAAAGAATTTGGATAATTTCCTCAGCTTCAAAATACCGGGTTGTGAATATTCAGAATTTTACCCCGAAAAAGAAGCCTTAACCAAAATTAACGTGTAAGTACCTATTTTATTACTGTTCTGAACCTACATACACACATCAAAAAAAGTTTGTGATCACTAGCATAAGCTGATATAATTTTTTAAATTTAACTTTATCAAGAAAAAATATTAGTTTTTTTAATAGCAATACCCTGTTTGAAATAACAAAAATAAAATGAAAATATAAAAAAACAAGCGGACGTCACGCAGTTTCAGCCGCGGAGTTCCGTTCCCGTGGGAGTGCGGGGATGACGGGACCATGCCAGGTTTTGGGAATATCATATGAATAGCATATAATACAACATTTCTACTATTTCATACTTTCATAGAAACATTCTACACCCATATAATTTGATAATATTCCATACAGAAACTGGTCCCGCACATTTGATAACAAAATTACGGGACCACTGCTCATTGTGATGAAAAATACGCAATGTGATCTTAAACTGAACACAAAAAAAATAATACGAAAATCATTTTATGCCATGAAGTATTTTTATGGCTTATAAAATTTATTACGGCGTTTTAGAAATATTTTATACAATTTAATTTACTTCTTGAACTTAAAACCATTTTAATTCGTTTAATTTACAAGACTACAAAATTCAATTGCAATTAGAGATTTTCTTTTAAAACTCTTCCCTAGTCGCTGGATAGACGGGATAAATATCAAGACCCGCAGCTGGTCTCGGTATTTTACTATCAAGAGCAGAACGTCACAGAATTTCACTTGAACCTAATGGTTATACTCGGAAGATTATACAAACGATGTGTCAGTCAATACAAAAATACAAAAAAACAAAAATACAAAACAAAAACAAAAATACAAAAATAACAAACAAAAATACAAAAATAAACAAAAAACAAAAATAACAACAATAATAAAACAATAATACAAAAATTTGTTACGCACAGGTGGCTATAGGACTGCTTTGTTGAGGAAAAGTATTTTTGGTATGGCACCGGCTATTTTTGACCACATTCCTAATAACATAAAAGAGGAACCCGCAACAATGTTCAAAAAAAGCTTACCGAACTTTTATTAAATAAATGTTATTACTCCGTATCGGATTTTCTAGCTGATAAATTTTAGTTGTGTATCAATGTTTGTATGCTTGATGATGAACTGCATCAATGTTTGCATGCCAAAATGGTAGAATGTACAAGGATTCCCTAACATTTATGTAACCATCTTATTGTAATTACCTACATTCTGAGCAAATAAATGACTATTCTATTCTATTCTATTCAACGAGCGTATGTGAAGTGTTTTTTCTAACGTGTTGGCTTTAACACTTAGTAACGTAGCCGCGCGTCTAGAACGTCGCGAACTAGGAGCCGCGCATCTTTTAGGGCCGCGAGGCTCGGCCTCGCGAGCCTAATGTGCTTTTTTGCAACGCTTCCATTAAGAGCCGCGCGGCCTGCCTTGCGTAGATGCCACAGACTATATTATGTATATATTAGCGGGAGTTTCTTTTGAGATGTACGAAGAAAACTACGTTTTTAGGTTCAGCAGCATTCATAGTAATAAGCACCGCTGTCCAAATAAAAAACATTTAACAAGAAATTTAAAAAAGCTTATGAAATGATTTTATCTATAAAAAAGAACTACTCCGACAGTCCCACACATAACACACCCAGCACTCCCGTACAATTCAATGAAAGAAATTGTTTTCTCGTCCTCATTTTGGATCGAATAAAACACAATTTGATGTACTGACTGGCGGTTAGTAGCTATTATATTAAATCATTTCTCCACATACATTAGACAGTGTGGAATAATAAAAGTCTGGCTTTTAGTGACTCGACTTTTCATATCATCATAGCATTCCCAATTTCCTGGAAATCTGATGCAGTTACATTTATAATGTCCTTTGCCTTATTCTGAAATTGGCAATATGTATTCAAATACTGATACTAAATGATAATATTTGTTACATAATTTCAGAGTTCTTGGTATTTCGTTTAGATTAATTTTTGAATTTTATACATAATTAGAAATGCTATTAATAAACACCACCACGACACATAAGACAAATTAATTATATTGCACTTTCTGGTACTGATACATTATACAATTATTTGTCAGATATTTTGTTTTAAACCAACCTGCTGCTGTTATGATAAAAATAAATATGTGTCGGGTAATACGAAAAATAGCTTGATTTGTTTAATGTAAAGCGGCTTCCTCACTATAGCCACGCGGTTCAGCCTCACGAGCCGTGCGGGTCTAGTAGGGACGCCACGTAAGAATTGCAATTTGCTTGTCATAATAAAATAGAATAAAATAATTGCCATTGAATTTTCTAGTGTTTAATAAAATTGTTACTTGTAAATTAACCGAATTAAAATAGTTTTAAGTTCAAGAAGTAAATTATATTGTATGAAATATTTCTAAACCCAATTGGATGCTGTCCAAACGTTTTAAACGCCTTAATTAATAAATTTTATGAGCCATAAAAATACTTCATGGCATAAAATTATACCTTTTCTTCAGGCGCTCTGATGTCAATTTAGTATACCTTTTTTTATTGAAATTACAGTTAGTATTGTATAATAACGATTTAAACGTAGTCGTACTATTTCGTATTAAAATTTTATGTGTGCAGTTTAAGATCACATCGTGTATGTTTCATCAAATGAACAGTGGTCCCGTCATCTTGATACCAAAATGGCGGAACCAGTTTCTGTATGGAATATTTTAAAATTTTATGGGTGTAGAATTTTTCTATGAAAGTATGAAATAATAGAAATGTTGTATTATATGCTATTGGCATGATATTCGCAACCTGGCGTGGTGCCGTCATTACGACGTTCACAAAATGCAGCCTATATTGCTCTGGGTAAATGTAGCCTTCCAATGGTGAAATAATTTTTAAAATCGGCTCAGTAGTTTTTGAGTTTATTCATATTCAATTGAGTAGTTGATAGAAAGCAAAAACACTGTTTAACCAGACTTAAACAACAATTAATTAATAAAAGATTTATATTCAATCCTATCCTAACCTACTTCCTACTAATATTATAAATGCGAAAGTTTGTGAGGATGGATGTATGTTTGTTACTCTTTCACGCAAAAACTACTGAACGGATTTGGATGAAATTTTGCACACAGATGGTTTACAACCTGGATTAACACATAGGATACTTTTTATTCCGGTAGTAAGATCCCATGGGACAATTTTGAAACTTCACGCGGGCGAAGTCGCTTGCAGAAGCTAGTAAAGTATAATTCCTCCCCTGGCTCAAACACATGCGAAGATCCTCCTGGGCATGCTGAGAATCAAGATATCCAGCATCTTGGGGTAACCTGCCCCATTCTTGAATAGCGGCTTCCCTGAGCTCTGGCACTATCTGGGGACGTGGCTGACGGTTCCAAACAGCTCGCTTAAGAGCATTCCACGCGTGCTCTATAGGCGAGCCGGCAGGCTTTTCTAACCTTGTGATGTCGTATTCCCGGAGAGCAGCCTTGGCTCGTTGAGCTCTAAGGGCGGGCGCATTATCATCAACTAGTACAAATTGGTGCCCATGGTTACTCGGAATGGTCTGACAATTCCATCAATAGCAACTGCTCTATACATGTCTGCTGTCAGGAAGCCTCTAAACGGGATCAAAGGCATTAAGCTCCAATCATAATACCACCCCAAAAGGACACCGATTTCCCGCTTTTTTGAGTTCAGCAAAGCGGGAAATCGGTGTCCTGCCTTTCACGTTTTCCTGTTTTTCTCCAGACAGCCAGACACGGACATGTCGGTATCTGGATGAGTACTGATTCGTCAACGAAGAGACAGTTTTGCCAAATGTTTTCTTCGCCGAAGCAATCTTCGTCGGTGACGTTGCCGGGATTCAGAGGAGCTCACCAAGACCTCCACGCTCGTAATCCAGCCTGGTCAAGCAATTCCGAATGGTCTGAGTGCTAACTTCAAGCTCAGAGGCGGCCCGAACTTCTGTTTTTATTTTAGTAGCATTGATTGATGGGTCATGGCCATGGGCCGCCAGCAATCTAATATAGCGCTTTTGGGCAGCAGTCAAAACAGTTGGGCAACCACGGGGGTTGGTCAGCTAAATTTCCCATCCCGTGGTACCTATCTCTGCAACGTGGTCACGACAAAGGATTGGGATATAGCAACTCCGCGTGCTATTTCTCTTGTCGTGTATCCTTCTTCCCTCAAAGTTACTATTCTTGCTAGTAAAACTTCTGATAATTCTCTTGGCATTTTTTTAATCATAACTTTCGGCGAAAAAAGTATTTTAAATCCGTTAAAATTTACTGAATCAGATTTGTGAATAAGTGTAAGCTAGGTAAGCGTAACTGAAAGCCTATTTATATGGAAAAACAATTGAACTGTTTTATATTCTAAATCTATATTTTAAATAAATAATCTAAAAAGAAGAAGAACCAAAAACGTACCGTAACAACAAATACCGTACAACCTTACCAAAAAAGATTTCAATTTTTCAAAGTGATCGCAAACTTTTTTTAATGTGTGTACCTATACCTACACCCTTATACCAATATCGCAGTATCGCATTGAATCCTTATACTTAATAGTTCAATACATTGACATGCCAGACACGAGTGAAGTATGACGCACATACAGGGTTACTGGTTAAGTCGATCTAGATCCGTTAAGGGGTTGAAGTGTGCATCATTTCTAACTGATTTGACTACCTATCAAATATCACACCCCAAACTGAACCGTTTTAAAAAAAGAAGTTTAAAGTTTTTTCACAAAATTTACGACTTTTTTGTCTACTGTCCAATTATTTTGTAATCTGTGCTTGTAATTTATTTGATTTAACAATTTTCGTGAAGTAGATAATTTGTTTTATTATTCTCAACACGAAAATCGCAAGTAACTCAACAAACGGGGTCGTACTCGTTAGGCTTCGTTAGGCTCCTTGTTGCGTCTATTTTCCTTCTTTAGGAATACGGTTCGTGCAAGCGGGATATCATAAAATGTACTTAAGGCCACGATAGTGGCGATAAGTCCCCTATTTGAGGAGTGGCTGGAGAGGCGCCACGGCGTCCTCACCTTCCGCCTGACGCAGGTCGACACCGGACACGGATGTTTCGGGAGGTACCTGCACCGAATCGGGCGGGAGGAAACGCCCGGGTGTTTCCACTGCGAGGATCGACCGGACGACACGGTGGAGCACACGGTGGAAGTCTGCCCTGCGTGGGCGGAGCACCGCCGTGTCCTCGTAGCGGCGATCGGCGACGGCGACCTCTCGCGTCCGGCCCTGGTTCAATCCATGGTCCGGAGCGAGACGGAATGGGAAGCCGTCACCTCCTTCTGCGAAGCAGTCATGCTAGCGAAGGAGGTGGCGGAACGAGAGAGGGAGAAAGCCTCTCTTCCCAGCCGCCGCGGGAGACGCACCGGGCGTCGGAGGCCACGTGGTGGCTACCGGCCACCGTAGATGCGGACCTGTTGACGGTTAGCTATGGGCTAGCTAGCTGTCCGTCCGTCTAATGACGACAGGCCGTGCCGACGGCGCGTTCGTGTTCCACGCGCGCCTAAAAGCGCTATTACGTGTATAGTTATAGTTTCATAAGGTTTAAATTATGTATTAGTATATTTGATATGTTATATGTTATTTTGTGTATTTTGTCTATGGGTCTTAGTTGCCTGATAATAAAATGATTATTATTATTATTATTATTATTATAAGGGGAGGGGCCCGCAAGGGCCGAAGCCTGCCGGGGTTGAGGGCCTGTTCGAAAGAGATACCGCGGCCCCGGAACATAAAGGGCGAGGAAGGAACATGGATGGGTTTTAGTCAGTAAGAGTCTGACACTCCCTCCCGCTCCGCCCAGAGTGGGAGAAGTCATTTGATGATTTCCCATCCTAAAAAAAAAAGGTGTGAGCGAGACAAAAAACCCCCCGGTTGGTTGGCCCCGTTACCACCATGTGGTGACGACAGATAATCATGTAGTTTTGAGTGTCGTGGCTTTTGTATTTAAATGGAGGTATTCACAAGGACGTGAAGTGAAGTGACCCGAGTAATAGTGCGAGAACCGCGTGGGCGCGAGTGGAAATGACAGTCGTGGCCACGACAGACAGTCGCAACTAGGACACACGATTTGCCGTCACGATTTTTTTTTTATATTTCTGAAAGAACAAACTTTTTACGAATTGAATCCTTTTCTAACCTTCAATCTACGAGTACGACCCAGTTACTTACTTGCGATTTTCGTGTTGAGAATAATAATAATAATAATAAATCTTTATTGACAAATTATTTCTCAAACATCAGTGTAGCTCTGGCTCTTGTACTAGGAGTTCCTGTATCACAAGAGCCAGACCTCTCAATTAACAGAGAATTATGTAAAAAGACGATAGACTAAAAAAATAGGTACATTATAAGATTTGGCATGCATTAGAAGTATTTACAAACATAAAAATTAAAAAGTAATAAAAAAATAAAAAAATGTCTACGTGGTATCAAGTATGTACATTAAAAGGATATGCAATTTTATAAATTAAAAAATTAAGTTAAATTGAGTCACACTCAATGCGTTCTAAGAAAAGTGTGGATAAATGTGACCGGGGTGTTTGTGAGTGATGTGGATGTGTGTGTGTGTGTATGTGTGTGTGTAGGTGTGAGTGTGTGTGTGTTCGTGGTTAGGTTAGTGTGAAAGTGATGGGGGTCAAGTAATACTGTCGAAAAGATTTTCTGATTCATCATAATCGTATTTTTCTAGCCAGTCAAAAATTGTTTTTTTAAATTGGAAGTTTTTAAGCTTTCTGAGTTGGTGTATCCCCTTTTCCTGACCAATTTTGTTGTAGAGACGTGGGGCAATATAGTGGTAGTGTTTGCTAGCGAAGACACTCTTGGTACCTTGAACTGGGCACCTGACTATTCTCTTGGATGAGATAGGAAGACTCGGGATGGCGTATCGGTGGTATCTTCGCAGGCATTCGTAAAAAAAGTGCTTTCGGACGCTAAGTACTTTGGCTTTTACGTATACCTCGGTTGTAGGCGTTCGGTATTTTAGTGACAAGAGCACCTTTAGGACGGCTCGCTGAGCCCGCTCCAGCTCGATCATATAGGTCTTGCCTGCGCCACCCCATGCGCAAATAGCATAGCCCAAGACACAATGGCATAAAGCTTAATATGTTTGCAGTAGAAGTTTTAGACTAGCAACAAGTCTCAGACTTTTAAAGATATGGATCAACTTGCGTACTCTTTTGGCGGTAACTGAGATATGTTGTGTCCATTTAAGATTATCGTCAACGAATACTCCCAGGTACTTAATGGAGTTCACTCTGTCTAGCTTAGGGCAAGTGCAGGAGGAAAAGTTATTGCTATTCCTATTGCAAGGAAACGTGTGTGTGCTAATTTTGAAGTTTGTGGGGCTTCCTGCTCTAGTCTTACTAAAACATAGATATTTGGTCTTAGAGGTGTTTAATGATAGCAGACTATCTTCCAGCCAAGCTGTTACTTTGGAAAGACCCATTTCACAGACTGTTTCAAGATCTTTCCATGACTTTTCATGGAACAGAAGAACTGTGTCGTCGGCAAACATTATGACATCGGCTTTGTTGATTGGAATATCGCACAGTTCATTGATATACACCAGGAATAGGGTTGGAGCAATTGTACTACCCTGGGGAACTCCGTATGAACAGGAAGCTTCCTCGCTAGTCTTGCTGTCAAGGCGAACGCATTGACTTCTTCCTGATAAATAACTTAATAGCCATTCCTGTGGCACACCTCTAATTCCGATGTTTTCTAATCTGCTTATTAGAATAGGGATCGAAACAGTATCGAATGCTTTCTGAAGGTCGAGGAAAAGGCCGACACATTTTTCTCCCTTGTCTATGTACTTGGTCATGTTTTCGGTTAGCTTTAGAATAGCGTCATTGGTGGATCGATTGGCTCTAAAACCGAATTGGTTAGAAGAAAGTATATTATTTGTCTCTAAATATCTTATAAGTCTCTTATTTGCTAGCTTTTCCAATATTTTTGACAATGAGCTAAGTACAGAGATGGGGCGGTAGTTTCCAATGAAACCCTTATCACCGGCCTTAAAAACAGGAGTGACGGCCGCCTTCTTAAAAGTTTGAGGAAACACTTATAATATAATAATGAAACAACTTATCTGCTTCATTAAAAATGTAGTAGAAGCACAGATTACAAAATAATTGGACAGTAGAAAAAAAATTCGTCAATTTTGTGAAAAAACTTTAAACTGCTTTTTTTAAAAAAACGGTTCTGTTGGGGGTATGATGTTTGATAGTCAAATCAGTCAGAAATGATGCACACTTGAACCCCTTAACGGATCTAGGTCGACTTAACCAGTAACCCTGTATACCGTGCCGGCTCCGAGACGAGTGTCGGCCGTAGCACAATCCATTCTCCGGTAGCGGGTCGGAAGCGTGAGTGTGTCCATACAAAATGGCAAGGTAGACTCTCGGCCCGGATCACCCCACTTCGTGAAACTTTAAAAAACGACCACAACGCGTTCTGGCAAGCACAAAACGATGGAAAGGTGTGGAACTAGTCGATAACGGATGTTGTCGCGAGTGATGCATCCAAGATGGCGTATGCGATCTGTTTAACATATTCATTGTGGTAGGAACGTTTTTGTGGTTTTCGGGGCGATTATGATGTTTAGATGTATGAGGAGGGGGGACAAGGGTTGAGGATAAAATTAGAATCCAAGATGGCGGATGTGAAAATTCTCAAAATATTGTTAAGAAAGTCGTTTTCGGGATATTGAGTTCATACAGGAAATCCAAAATCCACCATCCGGAATTCCTCATTGACAGAGCGTGATCGTGAACACACGACGCGAACTTTGCTTCGTGTGTTGTTCTTGGGTTGGTCAGAACGCGTTGTGGTTGGTTTTATCGTTAAATTAGTGTTTTTGTTCTTAAATGCCTAAAGCGTTACGTTTCCGAGATATAAGCTATTAAATTTGTGCTGATAGCGATAACAACGCCATATACTTCGGAAACGTACTGCTTTAAACAATTTTGTTTCATTCAAATCTTGTTGAACCAGATTTCGATTAATATAGGTCTTTATGGGACCGCTACTTTGAAATAAAGTCTAAATAGCGAAAGTTATTCGGGCAAAAAAATTTAAACCCCTTTAAAATATTAAAGAGACTTAAATTTCGTAAATTCATGAGAGGGATTTTCTAAAAAACCTACAATAGAAAAAAGCCGAACCGAAGTATCAAAAGAGCACTTCACTTTATATCTTTGAATGTATTTTATATGTCCGCAAAAATCGAGGGCTTTTCAAAATAAGAAGCGACTTCCAAAATAAAAATACACGCAGTAAACATGAAATTGTAATACCTAAATTCAGATTAACAAAAACTAGCAACTCTTTTATTATAAACAGTATACGCTTTTATAATAAGTTGCCAAAGTCAGTTATAGAACTGACCGATGGAAAGTTCAAAAACTATAATAAACGTGTCCTTATGAAAAAAGCATACCTATTACAAAATCAAGGACTACGTTGATGACAAAGAAGTTTGGCTATGATTCCTTCTGCGCATGCGGCGTCCCTGGTAGCTCATAAACGGCACAGATTTGTGGATGTCTCTAACTATTCTCAATCTCATTATTCTTTTTCTTTTGATTCAGATTATTACAGTAGTTTTCAAATCATTTTTTCTCATATTTTGCTTAGAATAGTTACAGCACTGATGACAATATTTGTGTCACTTGTTTAATTTAGTTCTTTAATTAAATATTCCTTTTTTTTAATTTACTTACCTTTGTATATGTCACCGTAAAATTGTCAAACACGTTATATTACAATATAACGTGTTTTTTCTCGCGATATTGTAATGTCTCGAATTATTGTCAACTGAACATACGGAAGTATCTCTGCCTCTCTCTCTCTCTCTGCATAATCGGGACTTGGGGCACCCCCCCGTTAGGTTAGTTAGGTTCCTTTAAACCCTGCACTCGGAAATAGGGGCCCCGCGAAGCGGGGCTCCGTCGACTACGCTTTTTACTAGGAATATAAAGTGTTTTAAGGTTATGTTATATTAATCGGTATTTCTCAGGAATAGTGCATTATCTTTTCATGAGATTTGTGCCACTGGGCAAGGGGGACCCCTCCTTCCCTCCACACCGCGTAAGTTGACTACCATCGCATGCATTTCACGAAAAAAATGCGTTTTGTTGTAAGCAGTATGTTCATTTGACAATAATTCGAGACTTTACAATATCGCTAGAGATACTATTTTACGGTGACATATTATACATGCTTTTTTTATTATTTGTGAATGAGTGAACATTGAAGGCCTTTTAGATTCCCGGATGCTGTTTAGCTTTTGTTAAATATTCCTTTTGTTTTTTCATTTTTTGTGTAGCAAGCAACGACCTATTGTCGGGCCTACGCTGTCCCCCCATACTTTAGTACTAATGCTGTAATGAAACATAATAATATTGTAATACCAAATGATTTGAAAAGAGTAACCATGGAGTTTCTTGCCGGTTCTTCTCCATGGAATCGACCAACGCAAACCGTGCACCTTTTTCGACGTTTTATAAGTGCCCATCCAGGCCTATGTGAAATAAAATATTTTGATTTTGATTTATGAGCAGACACGGTGCTTTGCGAACGGCTCTTTTTATTTTAAACTTCGTTTCGGCGTTTTCGGTAGTTCGTGGCTTTCATCGTTTCACCTCTTTTCATACTTTGACAAGAGGTGAAACGATGCCTCGGCCGCTGGCCGGCTCGCTCGCTTGCTGGCGGCCTGCGCTTAACCAATGGTATCGTAATGCCCAGTACTTGATTGGTTCCTGGAGGTCAGAGGGTCTAAAATGACTATAAAGTCCATTTTACGAATAACGTGATTGTTTGATGATTATGGATTCTGTTAAAGCGGCCATTTTAGACCCCCAGATAGACAGGCGTTCTATGCAAAATACTAGTATTCAGCTGCATCTGGTTAGACTGGAAGCCTTAGGCCGCGTACAGTAATTGGTAATTTCTTATCTATGTAGGTACGAGAATATTGCGTCAGATTTATTTAAGTAAATATAATTATTGAATATTTCAGAGAACTACGCAAACGGATTAATATTTTAGATGATTTAGATGTAAAATGGATAGTTCATGAGTCAATTGACCAAGTCCAAGGAAAAGAAATGAATCCTGAACATTTGTATCCAGATTATGTAAGTATCGTTGTGTTCACAAGTCACTATAAACTTAATTACTTTGGTGCCGGTGTGAATTGTGACACACTTTCTCACGTGATATTTCATATGCGTAACTGCAGTATAGTCAGTGTTTTTTTATTTATGATTTACAATTTTTATAATTTTTTATATTTTTTTTATTAAAGTTATATTTTTGATAACACAAGTGTCCATTTTTATTTAGGTTTGGTTTTTAACAAATAACATTAATTTCCTCAGATTCTTACATCAGAAGGGCTGTTACACACGAGTGAAATAATAAAAAGTAATATGTGTAAGGATGACCTTAAAACATATTCCAAAAAAGGGATGAAATGTTCGAGATCCCCGCTTGAAATTGGCAAGGTATTACAATAAACATTCCTGTGGGATATCTTTGGTCTTGAGCAAAGGATTTCAATACAAAAATCAATGTGCCTTTATTTTCCTAAGGAGTAGGTAGACGTAGGTACCTACTACCTACATCCACAGTAATTGGTAATGAGCCGAGTCCCAAAACTAGGTTTAAATTCAGATAAATTCTTACAGAAGAGTAAAGTCATCCAAAATACTTACTTTCCTTTACCCCACTTTGGGGTCGAAGTAATTTATTTATTTATTTAGTAATACTTAATTAAACAAATTTCGACTGCAAGTCAAATAATCTAGACAAATCATTCCATCCTAAATGGGTCCTGACTATTTGTAGTCAATATGTTCCTTAGCAGAATTTATTATTAATTGTTTTTTTTTATTGTGTATTATATTTTAATGTTAATCAAATTGCTTTTTATACTTCTGGGCTTAACTTGTTTTTTTCTTTTCAGTTTTTGTTTTCAAGGTACATAGTTATTTTTACGCAGTCGGTTGTTTTAACTCTTTAAATGTTATTGTTTACTACTGTCATAGAATAGAATAGAATAGAATAGAATAAATGTTTATTTCTTTAGTTCATGATTACACTTATGAATTTTTACAGGTGCATTTGGCGCAGTATGTCCGGGGGGGGATCTTTTGCGACCTATTATGTAATTCTTTTCACACACGGTTGAATTATATAAAACAAGTGTGAGAAGTTTTGGATTTAGGATCCCATCAGGTCTAGACCTGTAGTTACTTAATAACTAGGAGTGACTGTACGAGTCAAAGCCTGTGCTGACGGGGGGGGGCCGTTCTCTTATGGAGCGGTTTACCCCTCTCCGATTTGTTTATGTACTCAATATCTCCTATTCTATTTGAGAAAAGGAATGGGTTGAACTGTCCATATCTCGTATATGCGGAGCCGGGATCTTCTAGGCCGCTGATCGACAGAGAAGTTAGTTTTTCGATCATATCGCGATGGAGATCGTGTGCTCTGAGATGCCACGGGTCTTGTCCGAGCATATCCCAAAGGGTTTTGGTTTCAGTGCGACGTGGGAAGTTACCTGCAGCTTTCAGTGCCATTCTGTATTGTCTTTCCAGTTTTGTCAAATTGCTCTTGCTGTTCTTTCTTTTGTGTGCTTATTCATGGATAGTCTCTTGTCGAATACGACACCGAGGTATTTGACTTCATTCTTATATTCAATTCTTTCATTCTTCAATTGGATATAATTCCTGTATCCACTGTTCATGTTCCCTCGTCTAGGTCTTTTGTGGGAAAACATGATGCACTCTGTTTTATCCACGTTGCATTGGAGGCCCCATCTCTTGTAATAATCGATAAGTTCCTCCGCAGCCCATTCTGCACGCTTTGTGGCATGGTTTGGCTTCTCCGCTGCGTTGAGAATACACAGGTCATCTGCGTATTGAGAGAGCATCTGACCTGCAATTCGTGGTTTTGGTATGTCAGAGACGTATAAATTGAAGAGTACGGGTCCTAAGATCGAACCTTGGGGAACACCGTGTGGTACGTTTGTTTCAGTTCCTGTTGTTGTTCGAAATCTACCTCTGGTGGTTCTTTCCGACAAATAATTTTCTATCATCTTTATGATGTTATTACGCGCTCCCGCATCATACAGTTTCTTTAATAGTGCTTTATGGTTTATAGAATCAAATGCCTTGCTGAGGTCAGTCGATATCATGGCCACACTGTGTCCTTTCTCTAGGGCGTCTGTGATGTACTTGCCAGTCCTTAGTATTTGTGTGCCAGTGCCTCTCTGACGAACGAATCCGTGTTGGTGTTCAGGAATCAGTTCGTGGATTTCTGTGTTTATTCTCGACAGAATAATGCGTTCAGCCCATTTGCCCATGATGTTAAGAAGGCTGATCGGTCTGTATGACTTGAGTTGTGTGTAGTCTTTTCCTGGTTTGTGCAAGAAAATACAAGTGCTTTCTTTCCATCTTTTGGGGAAGTATCCTGTGTTAATAATATAATCCATAATTCGCTTGAACATGGCTATCACCGTGTCGCCTCCCAATTTTAGAATATCCGCTCTTATTCCATCAGGGCCAGGCGCTTTCTGATTTTTGAACTTTCTAAGAGCTGCTTTTAACTCTGCATGTGATGTTGCTTCTAGTGGTTGAAAGGGTGTGTATTCCTCTGTATTTTGGTCTTCATTAGAGATATCGGATGTGTGAATGATGGCTGTGTTCACTAGATTATCGATGATCTCTAATTCTGTGTTGCAGTTTTCTATACAGGGGAGCCTTTCAGGTGGTCTTTTCATGGCCCTCTGTATTCCCCACATTTTCTTCCTGTTGTCGGTCTTATTCTCTAGAGCTTTATTCCATGTTTCTTCTCTATTTTCTGCAATTTTCTTAGCTAGATGGCGTTTTAACCTGTTGTGTTCTCTTTTTAGTTCATTGTACATGTTTGTGAATCTTAGCTGCCATGCTATGGTTTTTGCCTTGTTTCTTTCCTCGATTAGCTTTTGAATGTCTTCAGGGAGATTTTCTCTGGGTTTGATTTGTTTGAGTGGTGCAAATTCATCCAGCGTTTGTAGTATGGCTGTTTCCAATTTTATAATCATTTCGTTACAGTCTGCGTTTGCTTCAATTTTAGTGTTTGGGTCTATTTTGTTTGCTAGCGATTGTTCAAACTTGTCTCGTTTTTCTATGTTTGATTTGATGTCTTTCAGATTACGACTGAGTGGTATCTCAAAGTCGTTGTCTAAGTTAATTGTGGTTATCCAAGGCATGTGGTCCGACCCTACGGACTCTGTCTGTTTGCATGATTTTATGTCCAAATCTGAGTGGTCATATGTTGTAATTGCTATATCTAGTATATGACTGTTACCCATGCTGGTGGGTCTAGATGGTTTACCAGAATGTATGATTCTACAGTCTCTATTTTTATGTATTTCTCGTAGTAGAACTCCAAGACCTCCATCATTTGGGTGGCCGAGTAATTTCATCCTTAGGTTCATATCTCCTATGATTATAGCACCCTCCTCTCTTATCAGTTGTTCGAATTCATCAGATAGTTCATTTTGATTCGGTATTGGGACGTAGATGCCTTTTATCGTAAAGTATTCTCCAGTTGTGTGATTGGTGAAGACTCGAATGCTGCATCCTTCGATGTTTCTCTCGTCATCATTGAAGGAGTTAATGAGTTTAGTTTGAGCCCACCTCAAGCCATTTTTGATGTATATGATGGTGCCTAGATGGTTAGCTTTCTGGTCATATACCTTGTTGTAATTGTGGATGTTGAATTTTTGGTTATCCAGGTTAATTTTCACTTCATTTATAATGGCAATGTCTGTGCGGTATTTTTGAATCAGTTGTTTTATTTCGGTGAACTTGTGTCTTAGCCCCTGCGCGTTGATATGCAGGATCTTAATATGTTTCTTACTGCCCTTAGTCGAGTAGAGCATTTCTAATTTCTTTCATCAATGCCATAAACGTTTCCATGGTTTTGTCGAATAAGCAAATTTTTTCTTCTCGAGTTAGTTTTTGGATTGGCTGGATCTGTTCGCTTTTACTTTTGTTGCTTATACTTCTCGTTGCGTTAGCATACGATGTACTCTTTACATTTGTCGATCTGCGGACTGGAGATCTCGAGTTTCTATTTGTTCCTTGCGGTGTTGGATTGGGTGCAGATGAGGCACTGGATGGTTTCTCCACCGCTTTTTCAGTCTTTTTCATTTGTCTCTCTATTGCCTTTTGAAATAGTGGGCATATTCTCTGTGTTGCAGTGTGTTGTTCTGGCTGCACATCTTTACAGTTTGAGCAAACACTCACCGATTCGTTTTGATTGTTTTTAATCAGTATGGTTGGTTCTCTTTTCGGTGCGTGACAAGCACTTGTTGCGTGATTGAACTTAAAGCAATTTTTGCATTGAAGCACTCTATCCGACCCTACTTTATATCTTTCAGGTCTTAGCTTATGTGCACAGTAAAACGCTTCTGTCGCGTTTTTCATGCGTTCAGCTATGTCGTTGTATGAGAAGTCGCCACTGAATACACATAGTTGTACATCGCTTGTTATCTTTTTCATGTTGAGGGGACGAATGCCGATGCACTTTTCCATCTCGTCTTTTTGTTCTTCGACTGGATAGTCATGCCCCATATTTCTTATGATGATTTTCGTTGTTTTTATTTGTTCTGCCTTAGGTTTACTACTGTCACTGTTTGTTTATTGTTGTTTAGTGTCAGTTTGTTTGTTTTTGTGTTTTCTTCGCGGGTTACTGAGCATTTTTGCCAAAGTATTTAACGTAATTTACCAGTTTTTACTCTTCTTCAACATACGGACACATAAGACCCGGGTTTCTTCCGTTTTTTTACAAATTGTTATGTTGTTTTATTTATTTATTTTGATTAAGTGTGTTGATATACGTAGTTGGTAGACATAAAAAAATGCGTGTTGTTTGACACGTGTGAGCGTGTGTCATCATTGCACCTAGGTGGAGTTGTTTTATCTTGTGCTGAAGGCGAGGGCGTAGGTGAGACTAGGTACGGTTGAAAAAATAGCTTTTATCGTTTATAATTTTGTTGTTTTTATACGAAGTGACGATTAAGATACGTAAAATTAAAATTTGAAGTTTTAGCTACGATGTAGCTGATTCGTTATAGATCTTAGGCAACTATTTTAAAAAATACATGCAGTTAAAAAAAAATGTTTCAACCGTCCCCATGCTAGGGGCGGTTGAAACAGCGATTAGGGTCAGTTGAAACACACAAATAATACAATAAATGCTAATGAATCATGTTCTATTTATCATTAATACTAATTACGAATAATTATGGCACCACATGACAACATTAACCTGTCTTCAAGACTTTAATACTTCTAAAACATTAATCAAAACTGACGAGTAGTTTTATTATTAAAAAAAATACAAATACAATAATCCCCAGTAGGTCTTTGTAGGTCCCTACAAAACGATACTACTACTAGCCGCGATGTCACGTGTGCGCGTCCATACGATTTCAATTCTAAATTCTGACACCCGAGCTCCGGCTTACTTGGCGCTACTTGTTGCTTTCTTTGTAAACAATTTATTTTTTGGATTTTTGTAATTACTTTGACACTACGTGTAGAGTGCCTTGTTCCCTGGGCTTCTAAGGTGCCTTCGGGCCTGATACCATGCTTGTCCGCCACTTTCCGTAGTGAATCTCCAGCTTTCATCTCCTCAATTATTATTATGTATTACTATAGCTCGACAAGTTCATTTCAGGAGTTACAGCGGTTTGGGCGTGTCTGGCGGGCTTAGCCCAATTAAAAGTTCATTTCCCCTCTGGAAATTTCCTCACCTGAACTCTCGGCATCTACAAAAAAAAACATTAATATATTTCCTGTGTCAACCGTACCCACAAAAAATGTTTCAACTGTCCCCAACCCCACTTTTCGTAAAATATTCTATAAAGTTACACTATAAAAATAGTCACTTTCCCTTATTCTACAGGCGTCATATTAATCACAAACAGACATTCAATACATTCACTAAAAATGAACAGGTAATGAAAACAATGTGGCGTCCTGCACAAAGCGACAACGCACGTGTAGCGGCGCGGCTATTCGTGTTCGGATCTATCGTCGGCTTTGTTATCCCCTTGCACCTCTCCCTCCACCCTTAAACGTTTACGAGATATTTTCTATGTTTCATTCAACCGTACCCAGTCACTGCCACTAATGGAGCTGAGAGTGCAATGAAAAAGTTAAGCGTGCAAAGTTTGTCATTGCGCTCTTACCTCCAATTCGCATCAAATTGTACCTACTATAACGTTACCAGTTCACATTTAAAGTGTTGTTATGTAACGGTAATTTCGCAAAGATATCCCCAATCGGTACGATTTATAAACATTAGGTAATAGTCCGTGAGGTACCGAATTGCATTTTAGGTATGTGTTTTTACGCCGATCGGTTACCATCTTTTTCAATAGATCTCGAATGACTGATAAGTAAACCAAGCGGCAGCTGACGCACCCGCGGTGGGTGGGGATTGGGAGGTTAGGTTAGGTTAGAAAAAAAATGACATAGTCTGTTTAGTTTTTCATCAGACCACCCTCTAATACGCATTTGGCAACTATACTGACCCAATACTTTTGAAACGACGACGTCGTCGGCCATCATAGTTGCCGCAAAAAAACAAAACGCACCTCCTTTAAAATAAATGCTTTAAAAATCATCAAAACTTGCTATTTCCATGCATTGATCGTCTACAGTCTCTTTAATACAATATGTCCCAACTCTATACCGTTTATCTATGCCCAAAGGCATCGACAGACGTCAAAATAATATAAACAATTTAGTGTAAACAAACCCGGCCATTTTTTCCCGTGTTGCGTCTGCGCAGTGTCGTATTTAAATTGTTTTATTATCGAAATAGTCGTATTTTAGTATAGTATTATACATCAAAATGAAGGTGAAGAACCGTGCTACAATATTATGTTAAAGTAATTTAGTTTCCGAATCTCAAAGTTGCAGTAATTTGCCTGTGAAAAACTGATAGGTATGTATACCTATAGTGCTGTGTGTAAACATTGAATAAGTAATTTTATGTGATTAAAACGTGTGTAATAACGGATAAATAGTAATTATTTAGTATGGTGAGTATATTCTTTAATTTTATAAACAACAAAAAGAGGTATCTTAGAGTTAAAGTTACGTAAATATTTGAGTTTTAAAAACGTGCGCGGGCGCCGGCCGCATCAAAACAAACTGAGTTTCCACATTCCAGTTAGATTCTAAATGGTTTCTAATTAACACGTTACTAAGATTTTGGTCTTAATGGAAAGGAAATATAATCTAGTTTCTAATAAGATTTTTTTTATTGATAAGGAGTTAATAGATTTTCGTAAAATAAATATTTTAATCGCGAAATAGCCGTTTTCGTGACTGTTTTTCAAACTTTACATTTATTTTAGAGTATTAAATTAATGTTATATTTCTTGGTTTTTAGTTAAATAGATTCTTTATGTATTCAGCTTTACAACCATGTTTTTTAAGTTGCTCTAGCACTTGTAGTTTGCGATCTATAAGTGTTTTTATCGCTACGGTCAGAAACTTCAATAAATGTTCGAACGTCGAGCGCTCGGCCAGCGTTTGGTTCTTTGTTGCTGCGCGTGCCTGCTAGACACCGGGTATCATGTTTTTCACCAGACCTGTATAATTTACAAGTTCAGGCGAGCGGCTAAAGCACTTATTACACTACACGATTTGCAGGGCCCTGCCGATCGTGTGTCCTGCCTGTCGGGCAGGGCGGCGCTTATTACACTTACACTAAATCGCGCCCTAGACCTCAGTCCTTACTCAAACGTGGAAACGGTTGCACGTATATTATGATGAAGGCGCTGTATTATCTAAACGTCAAAAAAATGCTTTACTGCTAACTTTGGCTGTCGGTATCGGTACCGTGAATTTATAAATTTCTAGAAATAGGTACTTTGAAGCCTGAGCTTCTGAGCTTTTGAAGCTTTGAAGAACATGAAATGAGAAGCGAACTTCTCAATTCATGTCTTTATTTGAATAGTCCTTGTGCTCCTTCCTCCAGATATAGGCATTTCTCGGTATAATTAAAGAACATCTGTGACATTTATTTTATAAGTACCTACAATACTTCTCTTTCTTTGGCGCACGACATACTCGATATACTTACTTACGAGCAATAAAGTAGATCGATAAACAAACAACAAACAAAATTAAAAATTCACAGAATAGACTTTAGGTGAATGATTACTTAGTCCATTTTAAGGTCTTGGTTTAAAACGTGATTCAAATTATGTTCTGCTAAAGCGGCCATTTTAGGCCCGCAGGGGTCTAAGTCTGCTATTTTTATTAATTCGTCATACCAACACGATCCCATGCCATTTTGCTTAAGACAGACGTGTTGACGCTGCGCTTGCGGCCACGGAACTGAGCTCTCTGCCTCCCTGTCGCTTATTACACTACACGATCGGCAGGGCGGTAGGGAAGCAGGGCGGTTGGGACCACTCGACCACCCGATTTAGGGACCCTAACTCCCGATTTCTTAATACACTTCCCTTTCCCTGCAGATAGGGCCCTGCAAATCGTGTACCTAGTGTAATAAGCCCTTAACGCTAATCCCCCCTCCACTATGCAGCTGACGATTTTTTACGCTCAGTACCTATGATGTAGGTAAACTACTTATTTAGGAAAAAGTAAAAAACAAGCACGTTTGGTAGCAGGCAGGGATTTGAATATAAAATTCTATGGAATGGGCATCGTCGCTCTTATGTTTGTTTGGTTGCTTTTAAATGCCTCATTACCTAGTATTTTAACACAATCAAACCTTTTTTAGGTTGTGGACGAAAACGCAATCGATCAATGATGCAAGCAATCGGATTCAAGAAGATGAACAGTCTCTACTAAAGGTCTTGTTTATATTGGAATCTTTGTTTCGCATCCTGTTGCAATATTATTATACCTAATGTGACTATCGTTACTCGTGAGTTGTACTTATTTTTTAGAAATCATTCGACTGATTGTAATAAACATATTGTAGGTAGGGCCGAGATAATAGATCACATTTGACACTTCATTAAAATTACAACAACGTAACCTAAAAATAAAAACATTATTGATTTATTCAAAGTTAGAACTGCACAATTGCTTAACATTTTCAATAACGATTACATATTTATTGTAATACTTAATGGGAAAAAAGGGTTAGGTACAGTCAGCAAAACAGTTAGGTATGCAGGCTAGCAATCTTCTTACGACTTTTATAAATGAAAAAGTCTGTAAAGATCGATTTTTGTTTATTTTTCACGCAGAAACGAATGAAAGGATTTGAATGAAATTGCAAATATATTGATAATAACCCTTTTCCATTTACAATAGTTGAAAGAAGATTACTAGCCTGTAAACCTAACTGTTTTGCTGACTGTACCTTTACTAAGAACTGACAGCTTTGTCGAATTTGATCTATTAAATTGACCCTATTAGAGGTGCAAATTATCTCGTTTGATTGTGAACATCACAATGTTTTGACAATTTATAATTCCGCAAGATAAATTTTAAAATAACGATGTTTGCAATCATACGGAGACAAACATTTCTGCTGTAATTTTTTGTAAAGTGCATAAGTATTAGGTAAAGTTTTATTTTTAGTTCACATTTAAGAAAGTCTAATTATGAGGTATTTTATGAAAGTTTACCTAGTTCTAATACTTAATTAATGATATAATTTACCTATTGACACACGAGCAAGTGGGAAGGAGTAGGTACCTAGGCACCTACTGCCTATAACTTAAAAACTAGTGCTGCCAGCAGCACAAACAGTAGATAAACAAAGATTAATTTCTCATGGCATGTCAAATTCAATCATTTTAACTAATATTTAAAAATTATTTGAGTAAACTTTTACATTCTTGCATCAGTATCAGTGCAGCGTGTCGGAAGTTAAAAGACAGCGTTTAAATACATTTTGATTAGAAAACAAGTACCTAAATAGCGGTAAGTCAAACATAATTTCAGATTTTCCCATAATAGGGTAGATGACAGAAAAAACTGCGTGCCATTATTTTTCAATACTTATCTAGGTACTCTATCTGTCGGACTAAATAGATTTGCATAATGTTTTGATACTATCGTCGTGCCTATGGTAACTAAAAACTTAAAACAACCAAAGTTACTAGGAGTACCTTTAAAACCCGGTCCTTGCAATTACTGCTTGTGCTGATGGTACCTACTATTAGTAATGGCACCATCTATCAACCTCGTTTCGCCTAGTCAAGAATGGAATCAAACATGGATACTGGATAGTACCTACGAGCAGTCATTTAATAGCAACAAACATCACAGAAAAATGTTATTTGAAATTATTAGTTAGGTAGGTACTTGGTTTTTTTTTTACTTTGAGCTGGACTGTTATGTTTGTACGCCATATTATTTTTTGTCAACAAAATGTACCTACGAGAAAGAAGAAACTTGAGCTAAAGAAAAACGTGAAACATGTTTTATATCTAGATACCCATATTTCATGTTGACAGGCTTTGCATTCCAAGGGCGAGCATAGTAATCAACTTATCAACAAGGAAGGCTGATTATAAAATAATACAAGTTAATTGATAAAAGCAATAGACAAAATGTTATGAAGTCATTCATCCAATCGTAACCCTTCCTTTTGGCTTCGCCGTAGTCGGGTAAAAAAACACAATGTGTTGGACAAGAACAAATTGCATTTTGTCCATCACGCTGTCGAGTTTCGCTAGCTAGTTAAATTTACCCTGTGTACGACGAAGTGATAGGATTGTAACACTTCTGTTGTCAAACTCTTTCTTACTCATTTCATGAAGTACCTATTTAATTTAGGTAAATAAGCTAGCTGTTTTTTTAACTCTGTGTAATGTTTAGATTTTAAACGTGTAAGTAACAAGCTCATAACCTATAACTGTGTCCTGTTGATCTTGGACATCATGCTTTTAGGGCAAATTGTTGGATTTGGAAATATAGTATTGTTGTGTAGAATTACTTATTCCTAATGTTGTGTCATGTGTGTTATAGGGAAGTAGGAACTTATGTAGGTAGTAATAAATACATTTTAAGGGACCCGTATCCTATTTATGAACGCCTGTATATTTTAACTAAGTCAAGATTAAAATGAAGCCTGAACGAACTATCTGAAGTGACTGAGTACCTATGTACCTGGTCAGTAATAAAGAAGACGTTAAGTATAACAATTTCTCTTCTAAACGATTGAAGGTTAATAATAGTTGTAGAATACGGGTCTGACCTCCGGATTCTCAAACAACATTAAGTAAAGTTTAAACGTACTTGACCAAACTATTTCTGTCGCTATACTATAACGAATGTTAAACTTTGCAGCAAATTCAGAAACGTTGCTTTTGAGAATTAGGCCGAAATTTTATTTTTGCTAAGAAAACCAAATATCTGTGATATTACGGAAACACCTTGCAGTAAAGGAGTTAATTTAATTATTTTAAAAGGCTGAAGTAATTAATTTGGTAATTTTATTGATACGTTGCATATTTAGGTGCATGTTTTGCGTAGATTCTATTGTACCTAACTATCACTAGGTACCGAGTGCTGTAATTTTTTATTGTTTAGACTTGTTGCTACCTGTAACTTAGTAAACAAAACAAGATATCCTCCAGTTCAAAATTCTTAGTAAATAGGTAGGTACCTAGGTAGTGTACCTATACCTTTGTATCTTCAGATGTGGTTCATTTAGCTAATAAATGATCAATATTTATGTCAAATGTCTATCTACCACCAATACTGCGTGAAGGACCTGTGTACCTATTAGAAACTTTGTAAAAATAATTACCAATATAAAATTAAAGACACAGTGTAATTTTATTTTATTTATTTGGCATAAAATAATATAACCTCAAATATCGGCAGTTAGGTAGGTAGGTACCTGTCTTATAACAAATATTTCTTTCATTTTAGTACCTACGTACTACATAGTTATATATTTTTAGATCGGCTTTATAACAGCTTTACATTTATAGCATAGGAACACTGGAACATGTAATAGGTAAGTAAAGAAAAATATAACATAAAAACAAGGACATGTTTTACATGGAAACAAGTGGATTACAAAAACAAACTGCAACCTTGTCAGATATTTATTATTCTCTCTTGTAAAACCGTAGGTAATTCTATACACAAAAGACAAGTGTGAAATGAAAACTTAACCCTGCAGTTTTTAACCATATTTTCTACTTGAAATTACATAAGTTGATTCAATTTGTTAGTGATCTCTGAACGGTTGTCGCTGTAGCTTATTTAAGATTTTTATTTGCTGTCAAGTAAAACCTAAGATGAATATCGAAATTACACAGAAACTACAAATATCCAGTTTTAATGGTATCACGTCTCAACGATCTCTAGAAGCTACAGACAGAACCCAACAAAGATAAGAATATTATATAAGTATTCAAAATACATCAGATTTATCAAATTTTACTTAACGTGATATGCATATAAATAAGTAAGTGCTAGTAGGTATTTGAACCGATGATCAAGAAAAGCGAAGTTCAAAATCGAATGAGAATTTGACAATTTGGTAGTAACTTATGCGCTGGCGTCTGTTCCGATTTGATTTCCGATAACATTGTACTTTTAACTGCTCCCGTTGCAAAAGGGCAGGTCAAAACGAAACTTGTTTACCGGAGCGTACCCGTTGATCTGGGCACACTACCATTTAAATCTTAGAGGTTCTCCCTCACTTGGAGCATTCGCCTGTGATATAACGTCACAGAGTCGAGCATACAGCTCGTCAAGTCACGGAGATACTACTGTCATGTAATGTTCAAAATTGAATCTGAAATGTTACATTACAGGCGAACGCTCCAGGCGAGGTAGCACCTTAAGGGTAACAAACATAATATGAAATTTCTAAACTGGTAAAAAGTGTGATTTATTGGTGTTTAAGTTTTCATCACATAATTTGCTTACATTCAGATATTTTGCAAATGTTGAATGCATAGGTTTCTATCATTTTATATTTGGCTTTGTTTTTAATTCCCAAAAAAAAAGAAACAGATTTGTGGTTTAAGGGGCCGAACGAGCATGCATTTTTCATACAAACGTAATACCAAAATAATATGATAATCAAACATATTCTTAAGGTAGTGTGTATATATTTCGATTTGATTACAGAATTTCTATGTTGCCAAACAAATATTTTGAAAGGATATAAAGACGAGATATGAGGAATTTAAAATTTCTATAGAAAAGTCATTTTTCTCATAACTCTTGTTTAAATCAGTGTTCCTTCAAGATATTTGTTTAGGAACCTATATATTCTGTAATCCAATCGAAATAAATACACACTACCTTAAGAATATGTTTGATTTACAAATTATTTTGGCATTGCGTTTGTATGGAAAACGCAGGCTCCGCAGGCCTCTTAACGACCCAATATTATAAAGATTTTGCAATAATTAAGGCCATATTTAGGGGATATACCGCATGATTTGTAAGATGCCAAGTAATGAGACATAAGCCCACAGCACTTTCCTACCGTTCGGGACCCATTTTAAGTCGTTGGTAAAATACCCTCAGCTTTTCCAGGTAGGGCCGATCACTATTTACAAATTTCTGATTATTGCTTAGTGACGGACTATTTTAAAATTATTTGTCAAGCTCTACTGTTTTATGCATATTTTATTAATTATTATTGTTAACACTTTACATCGGGTTATACACGTAAGGCTACTGTCTAATTTCGAACAGGGAGGGGTGGGTGTGCAGCACAGATACACTTCTAAGGACGAAACATCCGGAACCGCAGATGTGATTAACTTCTGTCAGTGGTAGAGGAGCGGCGCACGTTGTTGCGCTGCGGGATCACGAACTCGGCGTGGCGCGGCGACGTGAACGGGTTCGTGGACGCGAACGGCGCCGACATCGAGCCCTGCCGCTGTGGCGGGCCCCGCCGCGCCCCGCCAGCCCCGCCGGCCCCGCCAGCCCCGCCCGCCCCGCCGGCCCCTCCCGCCGCGCCCGCGCCTCTGCGACAAGCGTCACCGTGGTCAGCCACGCCACCTCTGGGGCCGGACGAATGTCTCCTAATACTTTACGGCACATCGCGGCGTCCCGGATCACGAGACAGTTCGCGTTACTGGACTCGACGCCGGGCGGTCGCTCACCTCGGTGCCGAGCCGACGTCTGCGGCGACCGACAGCTGGCGCGGCGGCAGCGCCGGCGGGGGGCCCGCAGGCCGCGTGCCGGTCGTGCCGGGCCGCGGCGGTATCTGCGGGAACGAGCACCGTCAGTGATAGCCGGCAGCCACAGGTCACAGGTTCGGATGATATGGTACTCACGACAGGCGGGTCGGGCGGCCGCGCCGGGGCGGCGTGCGAGTGCGCGCGCGCCAGGCGCTGGTGAGGCGCGGGCGCGGCGGGCGGGACGGCGGGCGGCGGCGGCCGGCGTGGCGGCAGGCTGTCCGAGCGCGTCGTTCGCTCGCTCCCGGCCCTCTCGCCACTGGACCGTTCACTCTGGGCTCTATCAGCACCCGCCCGCTCGCTCCCAGCTCGCTCTGCTCCGGCCCGCTCGCTCCCGGCTCGCTCTGCTCCGGCCCGCTCGCTCCCGGCTCGCTCTGCTCCGGCCCGCTCGCCCCCAGCTCGGTCGGAAGCGGGAAGGCCAGCAGAGGGTGTGCCGATTTGACCACCTCGTACTTGCTGCCGCTCCGCTATTTCTCTCAAGTCGCTAGGCTCTACCTTACCAGCAGGAGACCTCGCCTCACCAGTGCGTCTTACGGGAGAGCGTCTCTCCACCTGTTGGATTATCAGTAAAGTAAAGAAGACAGTCATTGAAGGGGGATATACAGGCAGTTCACGAAGTGATCTAATAAATAAGTGCAATATATCCTTATGTTCCAGATCAAAAGCCAGATTCTGGACCTAGGTTGGCCAAAGGAAATTTATTAGTTCTGCAAACTATAGCACTGGTCGTTGTGTATTAATTGTCTGTTATTTAAAGGAACTGATGGACGCTGCGTACTGAAGGCGCCAAACTCGTAGTCTAGTTCTGGGGTGACTCAATTTAGATTGCCACCTACACGGTAAGAAGAAGGTCACGAGCACATTAACATAAGTATATGACGTTGGTGAGCAACAGACCTGTGGACTGGTCCGCTTGCGCGCGTCGTGTTCGGGCGCGAGCGCGTCGTGTTGCGCGGGCGGCACGCGCGCAGCTTGCTCGAGGATCGCTTTCTTCTGTTCGTGGCCCGCCGCGAAGTAAGAGAACACACACAGCACCGCGTAGCATATCTGGTCCGCCTGTATTTTTGTACATTTAGTTTGGTTATTGTTTGGTTGATTGTTTTATCACATTTAGGTTCACCGAAAAGATAACGGTCTCATTTTCTAAAAACAGCTGTCACTGTGATATGTTCCCATAATAAAATGTGTTTTTCAAAACACTTCCTCGAAAACTGGTTCTTTTCGCACTACGACTAGGTTAAAAATGCAGTGTATTTCACACACGTGTGTTTTCATGTTTTTTCCACACATGTGCAGAAAGCAAAATTGCCACAGATAACTACACATATACTTAGTCCAAACTTGTCAATGCATAATTAAAAAAAAACATTCACATCTGACCATAGAGTCAGAGATGAATGTTTTTTTTTTAATTTCGGGTAATCGATATACGTCTTTACGGCGGCGTAATAATTTTTTGAATATTCAAATCTATACTATATAATAATATAATCACTACATAGTATAAAACAAAGTCGCCTTTTCTGTCCCTATGTCCCTATGTGCGCTTAAATCTTTAAAACTACGCAACGGATTTTGATGCGCTTTTTTTTAATAAATAAAGTGATTCAAGAGGAAGGTTTATATGTATAATACATGCATATTATTGTAGAGAAAAGTCGAGAAATTCAGAGATTTGTAATGTGATGTCGTAACAAACATATTTTTCTGCGCTTACATTGCAAACGCTGGCTTAACCTTACGAGATAGATCAAATTGATGTACTACGGAATTGTATATCTTTAAAAGATGAATAAAAAAGTCCGCGACAGCATATGTTTATCTCCGAAGGATAACCCACAGTAACCATTTTTATCTTTTGCATATTACAAAAAAAATATGGGTTATTTACCAAGCTATTTTAAACGATACAGTATCATTCCTTAGCCAATTAAATACATTAGATACGTTGTGCATTTCATGTAGATCAAAATTGCACTTTATACCATGTGATTTAAATGAATATTTTCGAAGATATTACAGATTTAAAAATTGCGGCGGGAGCGAGCCTATGTTTTTATACAACGTTCACAGTTTTTCTGTAGTGTATTTAGTATCAGCATTGTACCCGTGCGAAGCCGGGGCGGGTCGCTAGTAATATTATAAAGCAGAAGAGTTTGTTTGTTTGGTTGAACGCACCAATCTCAGGAACTACCGGCTCGAATTGAAAAATATTTTTGTGTTGGATAGTCCATTTACCGAGAAAGGCTTTAGGCTATATAACATCACGCTACGATTATTAGGAGCGGAGCAGGAATGAAAAATGTTGCAAAAACGGGGATTTTTTCCTTTAGTTTTTCTCTCTTGTGACGTAGACGAAGTTGCGTGGGTCAGCTAGTGGTGTTTATAAATTCAAAATATCATAGATAAACATGATTCTTTAAAACTAATATTTTCTTTTAAACAAATTAACATTAACAGCTGTTTTTAGATAATCAGGCTGTAATTTTGTTGGTGAACATGGACCTTAGTGCCCGAATGCAGAAAATCCTACTTTAGTTGAAGAGCCGCAAACAACGACAGCAAACTTCCGTTCAACAATACAACTCGAATAACGAAATGCGAATCTACAACTTAATTCATGAAAACTGAAATCATCATAATTCTATATTTGATACTTAACTAATAATAGCCACGGAATATATTTATGCCACCGTAAAATTGTCAAACACGTTAGATTGTAAACTCTCGAAATATTGTCAACTGAACATACGGAAGTATCTGTGCCCCCATAATCGGAACTTGGGGCACCCCCCCGTTAGGTTCCTTTAAACCCTACACTCGGATATAGGGCTCGAATACGGTTTTTAGGGGAATATAAAGTGTTTTAAGGTTAGGTGATATTAATCGGTATTTCTCAGGAATGGTACATTATCTTTTCATGAGAGTGGTACCATTGGGCAAGGGGATCCCTCCTACCCTCCACACCGCGTGAGATGATGGACATAATGCGTTTTATTGTAAGCAAATATGTTCATTTGACAATATTTCGAGAGTTTACAATATGGCTAGAGAGATTACAATCTCACGTGTTTGACAATTTTACGGTGACATTTATACAGGGTGACTGGCAATTGGGTGCAGGCCTTGAAATAGGTGATAATATTCCTTATTTGCAACAATTTTGACCCCGATACCTGAGGCTGGCTTACGTTCTTAGGGTCCCGGGTTGGAATCCCGGTAGGGGCAAATGTTTGTATAATGAGCATGGACATTTGTTTCAAAGTAATGGATGTTTATTAATATGTATAAGAAGTATGTATTTACAAAATGTTTATATGTAGCATATCAACTATACACGTCCACGACATAAGCCTCGTTGCTTAGTGTGGCACTAAATGGCGCTGTGTATAATATTCAGCGATATTTATTATTATTATTCAAAGCTTTTGTTGTCGACATCAAGCACACACGGCATTTTTTATTAAACGATGTCGAATGGAGAACCTCCTCACTAATATAGACTAGCTATAAGACTTTTAGTTAGTTAGCTGCCTGTTTATATGGTGTTGACTGTAGATACATACTTATTAATAAGCAGTGAGCGCTGTAGTTGTCATGAAAACACGATTGTGCAAATGGAGCCAAGCGTTAATAATGAATCAAATAAAAACAAAACACGTGCGATTGGTACGTACACTGACTAGGAAGGAATGAGCTAAGAAACGCAAGGTGTGTAATTCAATTGATGTCCACCGGTCTCGACAAAGTAACGGGAAAGCCACAAGGAGAAGAAACGATGAAGATCAAGCACTACTTTTTCTGCCTACAACATAACATAAACACGTATATGAAAATAACCAAAACATAAACTAACAAAAACTATGTTATTGGAAAATTTGTACTTGCCATCACAGATTTATATTTCCTTTGTATAATCTGTCTTGTTTTCGGATCTGAAACGTGTAGTATTTTTATTTTAAAGTTTTTATACCATCTATAGTCGTAAGGGAATATACCCCGAAGCATTACGTCTAAGGCGTCTAAGAAAGCCTAGAGGAGGCGGCATGTACACCAAACGACACGGTTTGGAAGAACTCTTAGCGTGGAGACTCTTTATGTGGTCGAGGTCTTCATCTTCAGCCGTGGATGCACGACGAGGAAGACGAATTGTTATCTATTTCTAACGTAAGTAAACGTTATTTAGATTCAATCATTGAAACGATTATTCAGTTAATTTGTTTTCAGGGTTCACATTCAGCTGTGTCTACATACTTATAACACAATTTTAAAACTTACTAAATTCTTCTAAAACGAAGATACCGCCATTCTGCGTGAAGCACTTCCTTATATGATCCAGCCGCACGAAAAACTGTAACACAGACAAGTTCAGTGGTTATTCAAGAATTGGTTATAAATTGTACCTATACTATGAACTAAATAACAGTTGTAACAGACGTGCGCACATCTATATAGCTTAGGCTGAAGGAGGATAATGTTAATATGGCCGCCGCCTAACGCCCTGCAAGGAAACTTGTAATACCGACTCTCTAGCGTGAGACGTGCTATACAGCCGGTCGGCAAAATCAAATGTCTGAAGATATTATGTTCGAGTAAATGCCGCTGGGTTTTTTATTTATTTACAGCTTCGCTAGAATTGGGCTGCTATGACCCGAACATGATTAAGGTTAGGGTGGATGGTTAACGGAGTTAGTCGGTTGGGACAACCCAAATGAGCCTTAAGGAATTTGAAGGCTTGAAGAAGTGTTTATATCTTTGGTGTACTAAGGGACAGTGACACGGTGATTTTGGTAACACGCTGTAGAAAGATCAGTTTACAAATCTGTCTCAATTGATATGAAGTTCTCAGTCATTTCAAGGTGAAGTTTCAGTTTGGAATAAACAACAATCTCCCTTACAGTCCAATCCTGATTTAACTTCTGTAAGGGGTTGAATATTCCACCTACGTTATATAAGGAACCAACTCTTGTACCTATACTTGACTGTGCGTTATCTGTCAACGATCCAAAAGATTTTACTATAAAAGTACCGGATGTTTTAGTTCGCTTGAATTTGAAAAGTAAAGTTAATGTTGTACGGAGACAAAATATCACATCACTGACTTTTAAGAAATAGGACAGGATTATTTTTATATTTGCGTAAATATAATTATGGATATGCATATAAAATAGTAAGTATAATAACACAACAGGTAATTTGCAAATCTAGTAAACACTACATTAAAAAACTAAATGCATGCAATCTGAATAATAAACATCTATCTACAATGCTTACAAGCAATATCTACACATTGATTACATTCATTGCGTAAGTATTTCATTTCCTTTGGAGTTGAATAATTAATTTGTTGAATGTGAAAAGTAACGTCGAAGAGAGCAAGACTGGGATAGTTATCGCTTTTAGTTGCTAATTCTCTTTTTCCACTCAAATCCTTGTATCGTGGTTTTCGTGTTTGTTAAAGTAAAACGAACACACATTTAAAATGTATAGGTAATCATAATCAATGGTTCATGTATTACTTACGAGTCTAACCTCCAAAGGAAATTATAAAAAAAAAACATGCCTAAATATAAAATACATACATGCGATACGCGGATTGGAGCCCAATACACTAACGGCAAAAATAGCCCGCCTTCTACCTCAGTTAGTGTATCGTAAATTGAGTGCAAAAACTAAAACGCATGCCAATTCATTGTTTCCTTCAATTCCTTAATTCTAAATTGCCCCGATAAGGTCCAATCTTGGAAACCATAGGTACCAGATTTTCAAACAAGAGAGTTTAATAAAATCGGAAGTAAAGTTGCGTTATTTAGTTTCTGCAGTTGAGACATCGAGCAAAGAGCTTGGGTGAGGAGTTCGGCAGGGCGGGAGTGCAGTGTGCGAGGTCAGAGGTGCGGGGAGCGGTGCGGCCGCACCGGAACTTGTGAGATGGCGAATGCTCTACGACTGACCTCGTGACTCGTGACTCGTGACGCTCGCTATGTTCCGGGTGATAGGGGACGAACGAACTAAATCTCAGCACAAAGTGCGAGAGCGAAAGATCGAGACCGCTCGCCGGACGATCCACGATACGAATGCAAGCAGTCGGGTGCGTTAATATAAACAGATAATAAACAAAGGGCGTCTATGTGCATGCACGACTGCGCGCATCGGCGCTCGCCGCACTCGGGAGAACTAATACAACGCTAACAACGGCTAAAAACAATCTGTAAGCCTCAAAACTACAAGTAAAGCCCTACGACCTCGAACGATCATCGCTAGATGCGATCACACGGTGACCGTGACTAAATCTTAAAGGTCATAAAGGTCGTGTCGATCATCGTAAGAGCCAGCCATTACTATGAATGAACCACTTTGTACCTCGAAATCCTTTTGCGCAGCGGCGCGTGTTCGGCGTGTCCGGATAGAGTAGAACAGACAAAAATATGAGATTAGTTGACGGCCGAGCGCGTGTCAAGGACCATCTCAAAAGTTCCTAGCGAGAGCACAGCGGCGCCCACGCACTCCAGCGATGTACGGGTATTGCAGACAAATAGCACATGCACAAGTCGTATGGAGTATAAGAACGTATATCAGATGGACAACGGTTAGTCTTAAATGTAAAAAAATAATCTAAACTATTACATCGAATAGTAGATAAGGATATTTAAGGGCAAAATACTGGGTCTTAATTAGACCTAAGCTTTGTCGACAATAATACGGAATTAGTAAATGCAAAATCACCTGAATTTTAAACAAAATGTATAAGATAAATATCATATAAATATAGATAGTATGAAAAAAATAATACCAGAGAAAAAATTGAAGAGAAATCCAAATAGGAAAGTTTGAGTGGTCCTTGCGTCCGGTTAAGTTTATGAGGATGAGAATTTTAAAACTAGGCAGTTATTTATGTGGGGCATCGACCGAAAAATGATGACTAAAACGATTCTTAATAGGTATATATTATATTAATTCATCTGTGCCTGTTTAATAATAGAAGATATATTTGTCTTGTTGGATAGGTAAGCTTCATAATACGGTACGATATAACAACGCGCTAACGGCACCGATACAATATTGATACAATGAAGCATTGGCAGCGCGGACGCTGATATTTTACAGACTGTCGTACAGCGCGACTGTACGACACTCTATATGAATGTTTCACTCACTTGTATCGAGACTTTTCCCAAATCAAGCATATACACTGACAGATATCTTACCTGGACAAACGATTCAATGATAATACCAAAACTTTTTGCATCTACTCTGACGTGTAGGGTTTTGGTACATCATTTTGATGACTTATCATATAAATAACATAAACAAGCTGACAAAAAAGGACGAACAGACAAACGAAGCGTAGGTACGTACCTTGCTGTGGTGGAACAGTAGTCCGACGCCTTCCATGCACACCTTTGGAGTTAAACATATAGATGTGTTGTTAAAACAGTGAACATATTATCATCATAAGAAGAGATTCCACGGCGTATTTATGATTCCCACATATTTTATGGTACGCTGCATTACAAAAGTGTAATACAAAAATTGTGGTAACTTTCTGGCCATTACTTTTTTCAAAGTAATTTCAAGATGCAAAACATAGAGTCATTCATAACCAAATATGAGGTGAACAACCCTTGAGGTTGTTAAAAGTACGGTACAGACCTACTCTTTCTTTCCAGTCATTACACAAGGCTTTACAGAATCGAGTGCTTTATGATTATTTTGGCGCGTAATCATAGTAGGAACACAAAGTACTCATTCACGTTGACTCGCGGGCGCGGTCGCGAAATCAAACATATGGCGTAATATCCAAGTGTTCACGTACACAACGCACGTGCGGTCTAAGTTGCGGGCAAGCTAGCGACTGGCGCGCGCAGCGGGCTCGCGGCAATATCGAACGCGTGAGATGTTTGTGTGTTCACGTCGAACTAGCGGCGGAGTGCGTCAGGTAAGTTCAACCAGTGTGAACTTGTCGCTAGAAACGGACTCGCGCAACCGCCTGGATGTGAACACGAACTCGGCACGTCTCCGCGCCCGCGCGTTCCTACGTGAACAAGTACTAAGAACTAACGCCGCCATTTTGTTTTTTTTTTAATACAATTTCTACAAGCAATATCACAAATGTTTAGGTACCAACGCTTTCAGACAATGTCATTAAAGCGCTGAGAAAACCAAGCACCACTAATATAAGAGTAGGTAATTTATGTGTGAACGTTGGTGTTTATGGTGGTACGTCACCTGTATGAGTCCGCCCTCCCCGGTGGCGCAGTCCTGTATGGGGAACTCTCCGCCGAGCTCGGCCGCATCTTGTCGCCTCCCGCTCTTCTCCATCGCTTCTTTGATGCAGTAGTATAGCGCTTTGCACTGCAATCATTAACACATAGCTTCTGAACATCCACATTCCTCGTATAGCGACGGTGAACGGAAAAAAGTATATCGACAATCTATATCGATATTCACTTATTTTTAAATGTTTGTGAATGGTCATTACTGTAAATCCTAATGCGATTACAAGCTGCTTTATTTTCAAATGCACAGTATATTTTATAAAAAATACGCAGTTTCACTAAGCTTGCTTGCTAAAAAAAAAAGCATTTAAATTTCGAGGGCTACCCAAAGGTATGGTCTCCTCCATCCCTAATCACTACATATTTTATGATTATAAAACTGTTTCCCGCCGCGTCTGTCTGTCCCTAAGTATGCTTAGATCTTTAAAAATTCGCAACGGATTTTGATGCGGGTTTTTTTAATAGATAGAGTGATTCAAGAAGAAGGTTTTAGTATATAATTAGACGCGGGCGAAGCCGCGGGCATCGGCTCGTATTAGATAGAACAGGGTAGCGAAACTTTTTTGGAAGGCAACAGTGGTCACCTGCCCCCGTATTCACAACGCTTCGATTCGCTTCCGATTCGGGAAGTCATATGTCTATCTCGGTCGTTTTCGTAATGCCAGAAGAAGACAGATATACGAGTTGTCGAATCGGAAACGAGTCGAACGTTTGTGAATACGGGGTCTGGTCACCCTGTTTGAGAAAAGATTTTTTGCAATTCCGGACTAGTTCTCCAACCTGGGTTAGTCCACATTAAAAGTTTTTGACCAGTATTACTTATAAACAGGAACGATTGGTTTCAATAAAAAAATGTGTAAAATTGCCATTTTCTTGCCCATTGTATTATTGACGTGAAACGTCTTTAAATTCGGTATCATACACGGTACCATGCCATAAAACCCGACCGAAACTTAACGAACTGTTGAGTGTTGGTCAAAACGTGTAAGTGACGTGAATTCCACGGCGGATTTTTGGGTTGCGAATTTTTAAGCGAGCCACATTACGCCGCTTCTCAGTGCTTTAAGAATTCCATTGCTTTATTCTCAGTGGCACCGCTAGACGCCGCAAGTTTGGTGCTCCGCTGAAAGCGCTTTATTATCTTAAGCCGTTTGAATTGTACTGTCAATAATTTTAATGCCAAATATTGCTTGCAATGCTTAATTTGCCACAAATGGTATGAATGTTTATAAGAAGATGATAAGGGATCGGGCTAGACTACAGTTCCGAAACAAAGGTACCTAACTCAAAGAGTGAGAGTTTCACGTTAAAACCAAAGGGCGTGTGAACCGACACAACCCCACCCGATTTTGAACGGTGATCAAAATTTAACGAAAAATTATAGATAGTCTCTTAAAACCATTTTCGTCTAGCTAAACCGGTTGCAGTAGTTTTCCTTACTGCCCTGCTGAAAGTTTCCACCGTCTAAGTATGTGCAGTAATGAAAAAATATTCAACATCAATAAATAAGTGTCACGAACCTTCTTGGTGTAATATTTATGCAGCTGCGTTTGGCCGCCGTTCTTCCTCCAAAGGCACAACACTCGTATCTTGGGGCTGTACGTCATGTTGACCAACCGTTCGTACCACCACCTTTCCACGATAGTGCCTGGAATTGATACATTCACAGTCATATTATGATATACACGGCATATATTTTAATGATTAACTCCTTAAGTTAAGTTATTAAGTTATCGTGAAGTTAGTTGCGAAAGGAAGGGGCGGAGTATGTAGGTATTCTAAACTGCTGTTTAAGACATAACTTTAAAATGTCAAATTTTTTTATATAACATGACGCCTGTCAGTTAATCCCCGAAGAAATAGGCAGAGATGTACCTAATTTAAAGTTTTTCCCAAGGTTTCAAAGAGGAACAAATTTAAATCTAAGTAATGTAATGTAGCCGTTTACGTTTCATAGATGCGTGCCCATAATTGCAACTGTAACGTTTTGTAACGACATAGAAATCACTTCAGGCGCATTCGTGCTGCTACGACTACAGTATTTTCGCAGTTATTTAACTCTTGCAGCAGACACCCAATTGCCCTTGATGCCTGGAGAAAGCGACATTCTAAAGTAAAAAAACATGTTGGTTTGACATGATCAATCTACCGAAAAGATGAAAGTCGTTGTTGAAATGGGTACAATCCCAACTAGCACAAATAGCTGGTTAAAGGCTGGACACCGGAATTTTTGAACACTCGAGGCTGTTATTTTTGCTGTACAAGGGCTGGATAGCCTGCTACGCAGCCCTTGGAATTTTGAATTTGGCCCCAAATTAACCAGCCCGGAGCGATACAGTAGCTCGTTAGCAGCACTTTAGAGCACTGGATGAGCTGGACAGCGGCTGTACAATGGCTGGACTATCTTCCTATCCACTGTCCAGGAGATGGTTTATTGCTTACTAACGGCTGATGTTAAATCTACAAAGAAATATAGGAACAAAAAACTTTGACAAGTTCCTGCAATGTTACGTACGTCAAAGTCTCTAAACTTTTTCTGTGCATGACATATGATAATTAATGTCTCATTTAAGTTAAGTATTTTATTCACGTTGATTTTGTACCTCTATTGGTAAATTGTACTGCGGGTTTTACTTTAATGTTAATATATAGGTGATATTATCAAATAATACACGCGCCTTCGAAATAATATGGTTTTACTAAAATATTATTAAATGGCGTTAATTTGTTATCCAGCAAAATTTCTCACAAACACCCTTGTCCCACTCTTTTCTGGTGAATGGCCATATTTATGTCTATTAATCACCTGGAAACTACATAGTGCTACTAGCTGGTTAAGACGACCAAAGCTTGTTACCTTAGAGCTGGACAATAGGTTTTTTAAATTCTACTAACAAGCATTTTGTTTTTTTTCACCATTTTACAGCCAGCTGTGCTGTTCAACAGTGTAGAGATCGCCCCTCATACAGTTGCAAGAATCATTTTATCCGTTTGTACAGCTACAAACGAGCATTTGGCTGTAGTAGAGGCCTTTTTGGCTGTAATTTTCGCTAATGTGCTAGTTGGGTAAAAGCTTTGAAAACGGTTGTCATTTGTCTAGGTTCTCAAAACAAAAATTAGAATCACTCCGATTTTGACAGTGACGCTTAATTAAACACAGTAGGAGAAAGACTGCAAAGTAGTTTACCTTGCGTGGAGCGCAGGATGAGTCCATCGTCGCGCACCTCCATGAAGCGCAACTCTCCGGCCGCGTCGCCCTCGTGTACTGTGAACGACGCGCGACGCAGCAGGCGCGAGCCCAGCGGCTTCAGTTCTATGTCGTTGCCGTGCTATATCACCACAAATACACGACTTACTGACTTGTTACTGTTTCTTATGTTTTGAGAGTTGGAAAGGAGGAAACTCAGATACTAAAGGTAAAGGCAAATCTTGTTGACGGGGGCAGAAAAAAAAAAATACTTTCAGTAGTATAACTCCCTTTTTACTTACCAAAGTATGCACGACATCGAGCAGATGGTTAACTTCTTGACTATAAACCAGTCCGATGTGACTCTTGGCGAGCAGGCGGCGCACTTTGTTCCTCACGATGTCTGGCTCCACTCCCACCAGTACCATCGCAGCCGTCAGGTTGTATAACGCAGTGGAAAGTAGCCTGTCCTCTTCATGCTCGAGTCGTTTGCGCTCCGTCTCGCTCAGGCACTTGTAGCGCTCCATCATCTCGTTGGCGCCCTGGTCCATCCCGATCATGTCACGTTCTTGACTCACCGCATCAAGGAACGAATCCTCCCAGAATTGCATTTGGTCCCAAAGGTTTGATCTTTCTTTGCCTTAAATAAAGAAGAGTGATCATTTGAAGTTGTGAACGTGGTCAAATTGTTTATTTTTTAAGTAACATGGTCCTTCGAGCCGGATGACTTTACATCTTTTAGCATATTTAAGGTATCGGCACAATTTGTCAGAGCCAATAGTGGATAATTGTCCTGTTTTCTAGGTTTTATTTAAACTGTTACAATTATGATTTTCTTGTCGTTTTTTTTTTTAATACTAAGGCCTCAAGGACAGTTTTTTTACCAATCAATCCTTGATACAGATAGGTCCGCGTCGTGTCCGGCGAGGTGATGGGCGAGGTGACGGGGACGCCGACGGGCGGGCGGTAGGCGCTCACGGACGACTTGGACGAGAACACACTCGCCGCACGTGGCTTGCCCGCAGCGCCCTGACCCGGCCCCACACGGTTCACCTGTGTTACACTCACATAGCTTTCACATGTAGATATAAATAGTACGTATTTAGTGCGTCATGGTTCTTTTGGCACTTGAGTGACATTGTCAGGAAGGCGCTGTTGGTAAAAAAGTAGTCTAAGGATATTGCATTGCCAAACCAAATGGTTCAGACTATGACCACACGCCAAATGAAGCATGACGCACTCAACACTTAAAGTAGAAGTAAACAAATGGAGTGCATACTTAATTCTAAAACTGGCATAATTTCCATAGTAGGTAAGCGGAGCAGATATTCTTGCGAGGAAGATCTAGTTCTTCTACTACGATGAGTTTAAACAGATACGATTCTCCACTTGTCTACTAATGCTGTGCGTTCTATTCTTCCTCAGACACTTGATTTATGTACATATTTAGAATTGCTTCAGACACCGATGGCGATTGATTGCCAAATTAAAATTAATAATATTTCTGGAATAGATTTGTGTTGTTTAATTAGTAAATAAAATATGGTTTATTACCCGCGTTATACAAAGTTTTCTTTGCTAACAATTATTCGTTCTACTTTAATTTGTCATTGACACATACATGCAAATCTAGAATCTAAATACTGCAGCGATAAATAGCCTGAATAACAAATTTTGAGTAAAGTATTCCAATTGTTGGGCTATTTTTGATCGCTAGGATAAGCTCAGTAAGCGTCTAAGACGGGTGACTACAAATCGCACTAGGACTTACATTGAGGAACATGACGTCAGTGTCAGATAGGTTGGACTTAAAGGAGGCGCGGTGGTCGTAGATATTGGCTCGGTTGGTGGTGATGGAGCCGCTCTCGTCGGCCGAGCAGTCCGACGAGGGGGGGGCCTGCCACGCACACAAACAACCCGCCTGTACCGTGGCTCATGTCACTGTGCGCTAGACCAACAGCTTGCGCCCGATTACCACCCAATTGATGTTACTTTTCATACACAGTATCGACTTTTTTTTTTCTTCAAATTAATACCCTTTGCCTTTTTTGCAGTATTAAAAAATCTGCTATAATTTGAGTTCAGTTTTGACTCGCTTTTTGTTATGCACATGGAAGAATAAGCTGTTGATCTGCATTATTCGCCCTTTCATCATAAGTGACATGAGGCATGTTACATTTTACTTACAACTCCAACTAGCATAATATTTACTAATATTTCATTATACATTATTCTACAACATTAATCTTGTATCATAGTATACTTGTAATACAACCATGCGGGACATTATATACCTATCTCATTTTATATACTTAAGCCAGTTTATAAAAAGAATGTGAAGATAGCTGTGTACATGTATTATTGAGGAAATAATTATGTATTTTTGTGTTCGGAGTATATCTGAGTAGAAAGTAGAAAATATAGCAATACACCATGGCTCTAAGCAAAGATAAAGTCAATTTAATAGTTAAACAAGTAGTATATGTATTGTAAATTAAGAAGGAATGAAATCATAATTACAAAAAGGCTTTGCATGTATAGGGCAGTCTGAAGCGGGATGACGTTTTTAATAACTGCTGTCATGCTCAAGAGCTTTACTTCTCTTTTACATAGACATTTAGATAGGTGTAGTTGCCACATAGATCAGTTTAGGGCGACAAGACCATGCAAAAGGTTTGCAACACTTAAGAATACACACGAATCGATGCAATACTTACATCTGAGTCGAAGGATGTTAATTTGCTGAAGAGTAAGTTCCTTTTCTGGTTCAGCATGTCTTTAAACATTTCCGTAGTACTTTGAGCTTCGGATGAATCCATTTCAGGATAGTTTACTACCGGTACATCTAGAATTTTTTAATGTTACATGGAAAAATACGTTTGTGTATAAAAGGATCAAAACTTCAACATTTCACCAACGGGCGTTAAAACTATCTTAAAAAATATGGGGGAAATCACTAACCAGATTGTGAACTCTTCCTAGACGAAGGTGATGACGACGGCGTTTCTAAGTCTTGTCGTCCATAGTGGTCCATGAGCGCGGAGCCCGCCATGCCTCCATGCTCCAGGCCTGCGATCTCCTTGCTCCAGTAGTGGGTGTGGGCCATCTCTGCCAGTTGGAACACAGAGGCCATTCCTCCAAGACCGAAGTTGGAGTACGTGTGCTCGAGACCGTGGACCACTGCCTGTAGTACCTTCAGCATGCCCTTCCACACCGGCTTGCTCACGAACTTGAGGGAAAGTTTACAATATTATCTAAGAGCCTCTTTCTATGCATACTTCTTTTGTCAAATTCCTGATTGATGGTCCTTGCGGACATAATGCGTCCAAAGATTAGACATATTTTTTTCTAGCAATTACATACAAATGTGTAAATTTCACTGTGAAGATAAATACTCACCACATCGTCTACTTTGTCGTTGGGTGTGGTCTTCCTATTGAAGTTCCTGTTAAGTTTGCTGAGCACCATGTTTCTGTAGGACTCGTCCTCCATCAACTTCTTGAGACGGTTCAGCTTTAGCCATCCCACGCCCTCGCCTTCTAGCACGTGTTGAACTAACTGTAATGTAATAATAGTCATTGTAATAATAACATACTCGTAGTACAAAGTGTTGTAAAAATAGATGTCGTGGGTCTTTTTATTTATATATTGAATTTTTTAACATAAGAGAAAAATAATCGTGCCTCTGTACGGTTATTTTTTAGTTCTGTATTGTGAAAGGAGAAAGTTTAAAAGTGTTTTTCGTTATTAGACGTAATTCAGGAGTCGATACTTACGTCATTGAGGAAGGCTTGGTTCTCAGTGTTGGCGGAGGGGCGCTGGTGCGGAGGCGCGGGCGGGGGCGCGGGGGGCGCGTGACGTATGAGCGGGGAGCGCGCCACCAGGCCGCGCGCCCCCATAGAGAACGGACCGAAGGCCGCCGACGCGCCCCCCCAGCCCCCGCCCCCGCCCCCGCCCCCGCCCCCGCCCCCGCCCCCAGCGGACCCGGGCCGCGGGCTGTGCTCGCCCGGCTTGCCCTGCTTGCTGCCTGCTGAGGAAACTAATGGTAGGGTACTAGGCTCGACTCCAAGGCACAATCGACTATAGTAAATTCGTCTCATTAGATTCGGGTGGGAAAGACCACGACTTATTTCATCGTTCATATAACGGAGTAAAAGTTATTACTGCGTAGTCAAGCGATATCATCAATAATTTTGCAAGTTTTTTCGAACTGTTAGTTAAGATTTGTAAACTCAATTTAAGGGTCAAATCTAACGCATAATGTAACCTCAAAATGTTTAATTAGGTATTATCTACCTTTGTTTCCAAAGAAATCACTGAACATGCTGGAAGTGGATGCAGCCAGGCCGTTGAGATCAGAACTGATATTGGAGAAGAAGTCTCGATGCGTGGCTGTCAGCATGTTAGTCGTCTGTAACGCTGTGGAGTCGCGGCGCGTGGAGTTGCTGCCGTTCGAGTCTTGACTTTCACCCTATTGTGGACACATAAAAAAACTAATAATTAATAACGCCGATTTTACCAAAGATCTGCATCAAAATTTAATGGGACTTGGTTGCTGCCAGTTAAGATCGCAATAGCGTTCAATGACCCACCTACATTTATTAAAGTTCTTAACTTTGAAATCCAAAAATAAGCCTGTTCAAGTCTTGAATTGTCATCTGGCCCCTTATTCACAACCATTCGACTCGCTTCCGAACCGAATCGAACGTCTCAGATATCGAAGATGTCCTTCAAACGCTATTCACCAATCCGAAAACGAATAATTTTGACAGTTCAATTCGATAAGAAGACTCGAATCTTTCCGACAGCTGTTTGCTATCGGGAGTCATATCGAACAAAATTTAAACGAAGAAATAAACCATATTTCTAGCTTATTTCAGTAAAATAAAAATACTAAACTTTTTAAACACTGCCTGAAGTAAGTTAATGAAGTTTTATTATTGTCTGGTGTTGTTTGTGTTTTATTAGTTGTTTTATTGACCGAATTTTAATGATGTATCCGCATTTACATAAAATCTATGTGTTTACAGAAATGTAATATTCGTTATATATTTTAGGTAACAAACTGATATCAAATACTTGGTAATTTTTCCTTTGAAGAAAAAGAAAACTATAGTGTTAATTAAAAAAAAACAATTTTTCCGCTTTGGCAATTTCATAGACGGCTGTTTACAAAGCAGGTTTATTCGAAATCTGTTTTTTTTAGTTAATTTTAGTATGATAATACAATAATTTTGTATCGTTGCTGTCTATTAAGTTACTAGCTGTATATTCCCTAATTAAACAGAACGAAATATTCAATAAACCAATTTTAATTACTATCTTACGTTTTCTACCACGATTATCTATTTACTACCATTTTGTAGCGTTCCCCATAAACACTATCTCAATCGGATAGAAAAAAGCGCATCCGTTCGGATCTGTGAATAGCGTTTTGACAGTTCTTCGGTTCGGAAATGAGATAGTCGAATACGGTTCCTTATCGACACGGAAACGTAATGGTTGTGAATAAGGGGCCTGTTTCGTTTATTCTAATGAAAAACGAAACATGATTAATTTGTTTTGGTTCGTACGAATACATATTAGGGAAAGTGAAATTACTATTCCAATCTTAACTGGCAGCAACTATACAACGTGTAACGTTAAATGCGCAAAACCTCAGACACTCCAAATTATTTTTAATTCAATAGACCTAATTCTGAGAGAAAAGAAAAACATTTAAAATTTAAAGGTTTTATGTGCTGTTTTAGTTTCACTGACAATTAGATTTACTGGCAACAACTAGAATTATCCCGCGTATGAGACAATTTAAATTGGACGACCACCATTTGTGTTTGTTTGTTTACCTATTTTGGCGGGTTTGCGCACGTGATGGCTTGAACTACTAATAAATAGACAGGACAACATTTTAAAGAAGATTTTTTGAAAAATGTGACTTATATTAAAAGTGGTTCAATTGATTCTGCTCGTGATTCTGATCAAACTATTATCAGGCTTTGCGCATTTAACTTGGCACTAATTCGAAGACATGTGACATGTACCAACCACTGCGGTTTTGGCCCATTTCCTTTCTTAGGGAGGAGGCCTGAGTTTCATTGAGGCTGTGGATGATTATGTTAATGCATTAGGTACAAACTTTACCTTCATTAATAGTCCTTTTTTGGCAGCAGCTTCTTTCGCGCTTTTAGTGAAATCACCCAACGTAGACTTGCCAACATACGTGAGATCTTCGAAAGTATTCTTGCTGACGGCTGTGGCCGTCTTGCTGGCTTCTAATGCAGACTTCGACGCCTCGTGCATACTCTTTGAAGCTTCCTCAGCTGCCTTTTTCGCGTGCAATGTTAGCTGTTAAAATTCAAAGCCCATTTTACCGACCTTTTCTACACTTATGGCGAGGTGCTCAAATGCACGAAGTTAATGACAAGATAACTCAGCTACGTATGTAAGAAGATCTTTGCTAAATCGAATGTTGGCATGAGAAAATGATTTAAGCGATTTGATTAAGTTTTATTACAGGCAGTAGTTGGAAATCTTGTAAGTACCCTCTATTTCAAACTGGGATATTCTAGGTTATTATTTTAAAGGATGAAAGGCTCGTATTCACTAGCGATTTTATAAAACATTACTTGATTACTTATAGCTAACTAAGCTACTAAATATTACGTTCTACGGTTTGTGTGTGTGAGTACTATGCAGCTTCTACAATTCGTTGCTTAGCTCCACACGGTGATCTGTACCTGACCGAATGGCGCAAACTTTTTCTTTTCCTCTCCGTCTGCTACTTTTCCTTTCTTCTTTATTGGTTTGAGTGTTGTAATTAAATTATAAATTGAAATTAACACAGAAATAAAAATTGACAACAACACAGATTCAGTCTAAATGCCTACGGTAGTCTACTCTCTAGTAGACGAGGTCATAAAATGTGCAAGTAGGAAGGTGAATGTTAAATACAGAATTTCTAGATTTATTATCTCGTGGGGTCCACATTTGATGACCGCGCCTTCCACGAACGTTGGCATGCAGTATAGTGCTTCAGTGTTACCTTGTCCATATGTGCGAGCAGTCCTTCCTGGCTACTCTGTCGTGTTGTCTCCCTCACCAACTCCTTGGCTTGAGCGGCGAACTGCTCCAAAAGGGACGACTGCGACGCTTGGCGGGACACACCGCTACTAACGCTCTAAAATTTATAAATTAAATAATAAATCAAATTGTCTTTTTATGTGCAAAGAATTTCAATTAAATATGTCATTCTCGTCTATTTTAGAATTCAGTCTGATATTATTGTTGGAGTACTGCAATAAAACTCACTTTAAATCACACTGTACTTTTATTTTACCAACCTTCTTGCCACACGGTTAACAACAGACTGCCTTCCGAGCTAACGCGCCACACCGACAACCGACTAGAGTGGGGATTCGATGTAGCGCGCCAACTCGGTCGGTAAAACAGTATTGCTAAGTTTTGAACGTTACAATATGATTCCAAACAAATAGACTTTAAATTATAACTATTCGATTTAACAATACATTTATAAAATTACAAGAAATAATAAAAGCATAACTTTTAATGTACATTCTATTGTAACTAAATTGGTAAATCATAAACAAATCATAAGTAACGCCATCTCGCGGTATAAGACGACAGTCGTTAACTTTTAACAGAAAATACACACCATAATTAAAATCTTGACGTATTTACAATTAATTAAAGTAATTCTAACATTCGGCCATCCGCATAACTTACGCGTCCTCGCGTATGCATGTATGCAAATAACCTTATGTACAACAATCATAATTCCATATCTGATTTCATCTTCAATTATTACAGTTGCAAAGATAATTATCGACGAATTAATGGATATCTTAATCAATCATGATTATCACAACTGTAATTATACAAAGTAATTTATTTGCATAACTAAGGTACAAGTCGCTACTATCTTGCACCAAACTCTTACATTCGGCCATCCACGTAACTTACGCGTCCTCGCGCATGTATGCGAATGGTTCTTACACAAAAACAAACTATAGAAGCATTACGAAGTGTGTTAATCCACAAAAAAAAAATGTTACAACTGTAATTTTACAATGAATACTAGTGATACAAGTCGCTACTACCTTGAAATCACTAGGGCGGTACAAGTCGCTACTACCTTGAAACCACCAAATTTTAGTCTACTAGTGGTACAAGTCGCTACTACCTTGAAACCACCAAATTTTAGTCTACTAGTGGTACAAGTCGCTACTACCTTGAAACCACTAGGGCGGTACAAGTCGCTACTACCTTGAAACCACCATGATTCATTTACTCAAAGGTTGAGATTGGCATTGCGTACCTTTACCGCGGATGCCATATTAGTTTCAGTCTCACAACCCTATAAATGACATTGGAGTTTTATTATTTAATCAATTAGGTCACCCTCTTCATTGGCCGAGGACGAACTTGAATCCATTCTGTTATAGTGGGCCCACGCTTTCATTTTGTCTACGGCAATAACCGCAGAATATTTTCGATTTCCCTTTCGAGTAATCGGAGTATCCTCAATGCGATACCTGTCATTGCCTAAAACCTCTACTACTTTGTATGGACCCCGATATTTTGGGATTAGCTTTTTACTCTGCCCTGTAGCACCAATTTCTCGCTCAACACTGACTAAATCACCAACGTGAAAATCAATGGGTTTAGCAGACTTTTTGTCATAATACGTTTTCTGCTTCTCTTGATAAGCAGTAATATATTCACTAGCTTCTTCTCGTATTTCTTTAATTTTATCTTCTGAATACGGTTCACTACTATCAATAGAAGCTTTAATCCTACCTTCCGTTATTCCGGTTAGGCTGGTACCAAAAAGAACTTGGGCTGGTGTTTTACCTATGCCTTTATTAAATGTGTTATTCAGGCCCAACTGAATTTCGGGCACCATAACGTCCCATTTTCTTTCGTCCAACCCCACGCACTTAGCGGTCAGTGCTTCTAGCAAGGTACGGTTGTATCGTTCGACTTGACCGTTGGCGCGTGGGGTTGCTACCGCGTTTAAGATGTGCTTGATGCCTAGCTTTTCCAGAAAACCGGTAAATTTACTACTTGTAAAACAAGAGCCACGGTCGGATATAATTCTTTTTGGTAGCCCAAATATACTAAAATAATCTTGCATTTTTTCGACAACTATTGAAGACTTGGTACTTCGAACCGGTTTTAGGACAATAAACTTCGTGTACGCATCTATGATGACTAGCAAGTGTGTATTCCCCTTTGAACTTTTCACAAAAGGGCCAACATGGTCGATGTGGACCGTGACAAATGGTTTCTCATCTTTTGGTATAGGATGTAATGGTGGCTTTTTCTTTGACGAAGACTTTGAGTAAGAACATTCGAGGCATGAATCTACATACTTTTTTACAAAGCGTCTCATTTTAGCGAACCAATAAGTTTCTTTAACCTTACTCAAAGTCTTATCAAATCCAAAGTGGCCCAAATCATCATGGCATTGTTTGAGTATTTGCCAGCGTACACCCTTAGGGACTACCCATCTATCACCGTCAAAAGTTTTCCTATATAGTTTACTATTGCGTACAATATAATTATTTTTAATCTCAATGACATCATCGGCTTTCGGGTCATTTAGAACAGAGATTTTTCTTTGGATCTCAGAGTCTGCCAATTGAACGGTACTCAACCAATCCGATTCACCGACTACCATCACAAAACAATCGGCACCGTCACTATCAGCTTGAATGTTGGTAGGTGGTGGATTCCGACTCAACGCGTCTACATGGGCCATTGAGGCCCCTGGCTTATAATCGACAGTAAAGTTAAACTCTTGCATAGCAATCCACCACCTAGCGACACGCGGTATTAAATCGCGCTTAAGGAAGGTTGCTCTTAACGAGTTGCAGTCGGTTAATCCTTTAAACTCTACACCAATTAGATATACGCGAAATCGTTGAAGTGATGCAACGACAGCGAGAGTTTCGAGTTCATATGCAGTCATATGTTGTTCCTCGGTCGTCGTTTGGCGGCTGAAGTATGCTACCGGTTTCAATAACCTATTGTCATCACGCTGCATAAGCATTCCGGCTATGCCTATTTTACATGCATCTGTATGAAGTTCAGTTGACGCATTGGGGTCGTATAACGCTAAAATCGGTTTTTTCATTAATTCGGATTTTAGGTCATGAAAAGCTTTGTTTTGTTCTTGGCCCCAAACCCACACGGCCGTTTTCTTTAAAAGACTGGTAAGTGGCTTAGCTATCATAGCAAAATTTTTGACAAACCGACGGAAGAAACTACACAATCCGATAAATTGCCTAACAGTGTGCTGGTTAACAGGCTGGGGAAAGTCTCTAAGCGATTCAATTTTGCGCGTTCCCGGTCTAATACCCTCTGCACTTAATTCGAATCCTAAATAATCTACTGTCGTCTTAAAGAAACAACACTTCGACAGTTTAAGGGTTAAGTTAGCTTCTTTTATCAAACCCAGAACTCTCTCTAACCGGTCAAAACCCTCATCGAGCGTTACCGAAGGTACAATTATATCGTCCATATAAGCAGATGCGATTCTTTTAGCGTTGATACTTTGTTCTTCTCGCGATGGGAAACCGCGGTTATTATTTAGGACCAGGTGCATTGTACGCATAAAAGTTGATGGTGCATTAACCAACCCAAAAGGCATTCTATTAAATTCATATTGCCCTTCTGGCGTTACAAATGAAGTTTTGTGGCGATCATTTTCAGAAATTGAAATTTGATAATATCCAGACGCCAGGTCCAGGGTAGTATAAAAGTTGTATCCCGCAAGGTCGTCGAGTTGATCGTCTATTCTAGGCAATGGGTAATTTTCTTTTATGGTCTTACGATTCAACGCTCTGAAGTCAATGCATAACCGAGTTTCACCGGACTTCTTTTTGACCAGTACTATTGGGCTTGCATAGCAGGAGGTAGATGGACGAATAATACCGCACTCCAGTAACTCTTGTATCATTTCTCGTACTTTGGTACGTTCAGCTATTGGAAGTCTATAAGGTCTGTACACTACCGGTTCGTTGTCTTTCAAATTTATGGACATTTCTGTAAGTTCAGTCTTACCCAACTCTTTTAAACTAAACGCGAAGCATTCTCTATACTTATTTAATAATTGTAAAAGTTGTTTAAGTTTATCTTTGGCTAGGTTTGTATCGCTAATTATATCGTTTTCGTTTATTGGCCGTAAAGGCTCGCTAAGTTCTACATTACAAACTTCGGCTATATTACTTGCTAACCCTTCCTCTTTTGCTTTTAACCCTCTAGCTACTACGATATTCTTTTTTAAAAGAAAGGGTTGGCCGGACTTGCCTTTAATAAAGATAACTCCTTTTCCATCCACACAAGTGAACAGCCCTTGGACTAGATAGTGTTCGCGGCCTAATTGATAGCGATTATTTCCGGGAATGTACACATCCCCATTATAAGTCGGATCCGTGTGAATGTATACTGGAGTCAACCCATCAATCATAGTATCCATGGTACCGAAAAGTGTGATCTTATTGAACACCGACTCACTATCATTACTAGAAAAAAGTAGATTTACACTATCTTTCTCTACAATTATATGAGGTTGCTCCGTAAAAGTTTGTCCTATAATAACGGGCACTCGCATAACCGCGTTAGGGACAATAAGAATTTCTACTTCTGCGAGAACCCCATCAACGGAAACAGATGCGGTACATTTTCCTAAGGGTCGAACTATAGCCTCACCAAAACCTTTAAGCACAGGCATACTTTCGCTAGATACCCAATCAACGGAAATGTTTTTAGCGCAACCTAAGCTCATCATACTGGCGGAGCTACCAAAATCGATAAAACAATTAACTGGATGGTTGTTAATGAAACCTTGTTTGTAATATTTTGTGGAGTCACCGGCGGAACTGACAACACACATTACAGGCTTTGCTGGTTTGCTATTAGTTGAAGCAGACGTAACGGGTAGACTGCATCCCTCTACGGTATGGCCAAACTTAAGACAACGTGTGCACTTTACCTGTGGTTTAGTGCATTGTGACTTATAGTGCCCTTCTTGTAAACAATTATAACATTTAATAATACGGTTTTTATTTTCCCCTTTTTCTGTAATGTCCGCATTATTGTTAATAACCCTTGTTTTCCTCTTGTCAATCTGGAGAATGTTAGTTTTAACAGCTTTTAAATATGGTAAAAGCTGATCCGGAGTGTCAAACCGAGCGGCTTCAGCTCCTAGTCTGACACTACGGTCGTCAATCCCGTGAACAATGCAATCCACCGCGCGTTTGCCTTCGATACTACATCGGTTGAGTAACACAACTTTCTCATAAAAATATTCTTCCAAAGGATCGTTAAACTTAGCGCGTTTGGATAGCATCGTTTGAAGTAAGCAACCATAATTTTCATTACTAGGGAACGCTAACTTAAGTTTTTCTTGCCATTCGTCCCAAGTAAACAAAACGGTTGGCAAGCCCTCGTACCATTTTTGAGCAACCCCTTGTAGCTTCTGGAGGGCAAAATGAGCTGTTTGTTGGTCTGACCAATTATATATTAAAGCACATTCGTTTACTTTATGCAACCATATATCAATCGTCTGTTGTTTGCGTTCCGGGTTAAACTCAGGAATGGTATTATGGTTGGACAGCTTTTCTAAACCGTTATTTTTATTGTTCACGGCCTGCAGGGCTTGAACAAGCTGTGAGACTGAAACCGCATCATTCGGGGAAGGCACATAAAAAGTTGGATTGGACTCACCGCGCTCTTCAGGTTTCCAGTTCAGTGGTCTGCGACTGCGCAGTCGGGAGCTGCGACTGCGACTGCGACTTCGACTGCGACTGCGACTTCGACTGCGACTGCGACTGCGACTGCGACTGCGACTGCTCCGGTTGCACCTGCGATTGCGTTGTCTCCCACTGCGCCGGCTGTGTCTGCGACTGCGACTGCGACTGCGACTGCGACTGCGACCACGACTGCGACTGCGACCACGACTTCGATCGCGACTGCACCTGCGTTGGCTAGTACGCCCACTAGTGCGCCAGCTGCGTCTACTACTGCGACTGCGACTGCGCCCGCATAGACCTGCGCGGCCACTAGTACGCAGACTACATCTGCGTTGGCTGCGACTGCGTCGGTTGACACCGTTTCCACTGCACTCGCGATGGCTGGCACGCCCACTTGGCAACACTGGTGATCCTGGCCCGCTGCTGCAGTTTTCTTCATTATTTCCTTGTGCATTGTGGATTAGCGTTTGTGTTTCCACCACTACAGAATTTCGTTTTTGATCCGTAGGCGGCGTCCGCAAGCGGCGCTCATTGTATGGATTCATCTTATAACGGTTTTATTTAAATTCAAACCGACCAAACTTATGTTTACACTACACTTTGTAGGCTTGGATGTTATTTAAGTTCAAAACTGCAAAACCGTTTTTTTTTTTACACTACACTTTGTAGGCTTGTATGTAATTTAAATTCAAAACGGCCAAACTTATTTATACACTACACTTTGCAGGCTTGGATGTAATCAGCTGATATGACCAACTAACTACATCCCACTTCTGAAATGTTGGAGTACTGCAATAAAACTCACTTTAAATCACACTGTACTTTTATTTTACCAACCTTCTTGCCACACGGTTAACAACAGACTGCCTTCCGAGCTAACGCGCCACACCGACAACCGACTAGAGTGGGGATTCGATGTAGCGCGCCAACTCGGTCGGTAAAACAGTATTGCTAAGTTTTGAACGTTACAATATGATTCCAAACAAATAGACTTTAAATTATAACTATTCGATTTAACAATACATTTATAAAATTACAAGAAATAATAAAAGCATAACTTTTAATGTACATTCTATTGTAACTAAATTGGTAAATCATAAACAAATCATAAGTAACGCCATCTCGCGGTATAAGACGACAGTCGTTAACTTTTAACAGAAAATACACACCATAATTAAAATCTTGACGTATTTACAATTAATTAAAGTAATTCTAACATTATGGTCAAAGTTGAGTCTTTTTTTCTATTGGTTCAAAGCATTATGTGAATTGTGTGATGGAAAATTGTGGTTTGCCATTAGCAATGTATAAAACTAGTGGTCTAATGAATGTCAGTGTGAAGAATATTATATTCTTGATGTAAATTAAGATAACAACCAGAGTAATGATATAAAAGGCAATCAAACCACAGTCCAGAAGGTACTTTTTTAGTGAGCGCGCGGTTACAGTCACTGGTGCTGATGCTGTCGGCTCACCACGGTGTTAGGTACAGTTGATAGTGTAAGGTAAGGAGCAGGTGCGTACTTTGCCGTGTTGGTGCGGGGGCAGCGAGTGGTGCGAGGGCGTGAGCGCGCGGTCCGAGTCACTGGTGCTGATGCTGTCGGCTCACCACGGTGTTAGGTACAGTTGATAGTGTAAGGTAAGGAGCAGGTGCGTACTTTGCCGTGTTGGTGCGGGGGCAGCGAGTGGTGCGAGGGCGTGAGCGCGCGGTCCGAGTCACTGGTGCTGATGCTGTCGGCTCACCACGGTGTTAGGTACAGTTGATAGTGTAAGGTAAGGAGCAGGTGCGTACTTTGCCGTGTTGGTGCGGGGGCAGCGAGTGGTGCGAGGGCGTGAGCGCGCGGTCCGAGTCACTGGTGCTGATGCTGTCGGCTCACCACGGTGTTAGGTACAGTTGATAGTGTAAGGTAAGGAGCAGGTGCGTACTTTGCCGTGTTGGTGCGGGGGCAGCGAGTGGTGCGAGGGCGTGAGCGCGCGGTCCGAGTCACTGGTGCTGGTGCTGTCGGCTCACCACGGTGTTAGGTACAGTTGATAGTGTAAGGTAAGGAGCAGGTGCGTACTTTGCCGTGTTGGTGCGGGGGCAGCGAGTGGTGCGAGGGCGTGAGCGCGCGGTCCGAGTCACTGGTGCTGGTGCTGTCGGCTCACCACGGTGTTAGGTACAGTTGATAGTGTAAGGTAAGGAGCAGGTGCGTACTTTGCCGTGTTGGTGCGGGGGCAGCGAGTGGTGCGAGGGCGTGAGCGCGCGGTCCGAGTCACTGGTGCTGGTGCTGTCGGCTCACCACGGTGTTAGGTACAGTTGATAGTGTAAGGTAAGGAGCAGGTGCGTACTTTGCCGTGTTGGTGCGGGGGCAGCGAGTGGTGCGAGGGCGTGAGCGCGCGGTCCGAGTCACTGGTGCTGATGCTGTCGGCTCACCACGGTGTTAGGTACAGTTGATAGTGTAAGGTAAGGAGCAGGTGCGTACTTTGCCGTGTTGGTGCGGGGGCAGCGAGTGGTGCGAGGGCGTGAGCGCGCGGTCCGAGTCACTGGTGCTGATGCTGTCGGCTCACCACGGTGTTAGGTACAGTTGATAGTGTAAGGTAAGGAGCAGGTGCGTACTTTGCCGTGTTGGTGCGGGGGCAGCGAGTGGTGCGAGGGCGTGAGCGCGCGGTCCGAGTCACTGGTGCTGATGCTGTCGGCTCACCACGGTGTTAGGTACAGTTGATAGTGTAAGGTAAGGAGCAGGTGCGTACTTTGCCGTGTTGGTGCGGGGGCAGCGAGTGGTGCGAGGGCGTGAGCGCGCGGTCCGAGTCACTGGTGCTGATGCTGTCGGCTCACCACGGTGTTAGGTACAGTTGATAGTGTAAGGTAAGGAGCAGGTGCGTACTTTGCCGTGTTGGTGCGGGGGCAGCGAGTGGTGCGAGGGCGTGAGCGCGCGGTCCGAGTCACTGGTGCTGGTGCTGTCGGCTCACCACGGTGTTAGGTACAGTTGATAGTGTAAGGTAAGGAGCAGGTGCGTACTTTGCCGTGTTGGTGCGGGGGCAGCGAGTGGTGCGAGGGCGTGAGCGCGCGGTCCGAGTCACTGGTGCTGATGCTGTCGGCTCACCACGGTGTTAGGTACAGTTGATAGTGTAAGGTAAGGAGCAGGTGCGTACTTTGCCGTGTTGGTGCGGGGGCAGCGAGTGGTGCGAGGGCGTGAGCGCGCGGTCCGAGTCACTGGTGCTGATGCTGTCGGCTCACCACGGTGTTAGGTACAGTTGATAGTGTAAGGTAAGGAGCAGGTGCGTACTTTGCCGTGTTGGTGCGGGGGCAGCGAGTGGTGCGAGGGCGTGAGCGCGCGGTCCGAGTCACTGGTGCTGATGCTGTCGGCTCACCACGGTGTTAGGTACAGTTGATAGTGTAAGGTAAGGAGCAGGTGCGTACTTTGCCGTGTTGGTGCGGGGGCAGCGAGTGGTGCGAGGGCGTGAGCGCGCGGTCCGAGTCACTGGTGCTGGTGCTGTCGGCTCACCACGGTGTTAGGTACAGTTGATAGTGTAAGGTAAGGAGCAGGTGCGTACTTTGCCGTGTTGGTGCGGGGGCAGCGAGTGGTGCGAGGGCGTGAGCGCGCGGTCCGAGTCACTGGTGCTGATGCTGTCGGCTCACCACGGTGTTAGGTACAGTTGATAGTGTAAGGTAAGGAGCAGGTGCGTACTTTGCCGTGTTGGTGCGGGGGCAGCGAGTGGTGCGAGGGCGTGAGCGCGCGGTCCGAGTCACTGGTGCTGATGCTGTCGGCTCACCACGGTGTTAGGTACAGTTGATAGTGTAAGGTAAGGAGCAGGTGCGTACTTTGCCGTGTTGGTGCGGGGGCAGCGAGTGGTGCAAGGGCGTGAGCGCGCGGTCCGAGTCACTGGTGCTGATGCTGTCGGCTCACCACGGTGTTAGGTACAGTTGATAGTGTAAGGTAAGGAGCAGGTGCGTACTTTGCCGTGTTGGTGCGGGGGCAGCGAGTGGTGCAAGGGCGTGAGCGCGCGGTCCGAGTCACTGGTGCTGATGCTGTCGGCTCACCACGGTGTTAGGTACAGTTGATAGTGTAAGGTAAGGAGCAGGTGCGTACTTTGCCGTGTTGGTGCGGGGGCAGCGAGTGGTGCGAGGGCGTGAGCGCGCGGTCCGAGTCACTGGTGCTGATGCTGTCGGCTCACCACGGTGTTAGGTACAGTTGATAGTGTAAGGTAAGGAGCAGGTGCGTACTTTGCCGTGTTGGTGCGGGGGCAGCGAGTGGTGCGAGGGCGTGAGCGCGCGGTCCGAGTCACTGGTGCTGATGCTGTCGGCTCACCACGGTGTTAGGTACAGTTGATAGTGTAAGGTAAGGAGCAGGTGCGTACTTTGCCGTGTTGGTGCGGGGGCAGCGAGTGGTGCGAGGGCGTGAGCGCGCGGTCCGAGTCACTGGTGCTGATGCTGTCGGCTCACCACGGTGTTAGGTACAGTTGATAGTGTAAGGTAAGGAGCAGGTGCGTACTTTGCCGTGTTGGTGCGGGGGCAGCGAGTGGTGCGAGGGCGTGAGCGCGCGGTCCGAGTCGCTGGTGCTGGCGCTGTCGGCAGTTGCTCGTTGGCGACTCACGACTGTCTTCGGCGTAGTGGTCGAGTTCGAGTCCGACTCGCGACCGAAGCTTCCGCTGTCAGTGTCCTAGTGATGGTGCTTGATTAGCTATGGCATACTACTACATCCTACTTATACTAATCACTTACAGTGAATCAAAGCGGACAATTTATTGTGCTTTGAAGCAGATTGCGAGGGTTACGGTTGCAGTTTTGCGAATCCAAGATGGCAACTGTCAACCACTGTAAGTAGTTTAAAGGTTTAATGTGATACTACTGTGTACTAGGAGCGTTAAACTAGGATGTAGTCATTATTAAGTTCGTTTAAATCCCAATGTTATAATGTTTTAGATCAAAAGTAATGAATTTGATATGCGAGCTCGATGAAATGTTTTTAATAAAAACTACAAGAGAATAACGAATATCTACTTGTTAATAGCAAGCTTTGAGAACTCCTTTCACGGTGATTATTTGAAAATGTATTTCAACCTATTATGAATAATTATTAGCCTAGAACGAGCTAGATCAAAATGGTAATAGAAATCTATAATTTTAAACACATTTGTCAACACCCAAAGTGAATTTCAACCACCAACCAACATTGTTCCTCCATTGTAGCTCCACGCAAACAAGCACCAATCAATGTTGGTCCTAAGTCCGGGCTAACTTACACTTTTCTTGACAGGGGGTGGGTGTGCAGCATCGCTGGGTTCCACGGCGACGTCTCCGGGCGCCTCGTCGTCCGACAGGTCGCTGTGATCCGAGCTCGACGCGGAGGGGGAGGGGGAGGTAGACGCGCGACCTGTGTCTCTGTCCACCACCTCCTCCACGTTACCAAACATTAGTGAGGAGGGTGGGCTGTATACCTAGTATGAGCGAAATAGAAAAATGATGAATTCGAGAAATATTCATGAAGTAAGTACAATTGATCTGTTTTACTATTTTATGTGCGTGGAATTGAAACAGGCACAATTATGAATTACTTTTTGTGATAACACAGTTTAATGATATGGTCCTTTCTACTTTTGTTAAAGATCTAAAGTTAAGTAAGTTAATGAGATTACATTGTTCGATTTTGTCTTTAGAAATATAATAATGATTTTAGTTAGTTACCGTTTTTGGATCTAAAGATGATGACAGAGTCATTGGTACTTGCACAACAGCGCTGTAAGTCTCCCCGATGACGTGCTGTTGGTGCGGATTTCCTCCTATACATTTAAGTCAGAGTCAACGAATGTCAAAACGCAATACAACACGAATCGTAAAGCAGAAAAGTAATTTTTACCTGGAGATAAGTCGGATGAAGCCATTTCTGACACGAAGTCACTCAGAGATGAGTATGATGAGCTCGTACTTTCCGCAGCCTCCGAGTCTGACCCACTCTCATCTAAAAAATATAACATAACATACCATCACGCCTGGAATCCCCGGCGGGTTTTGCAGAGATGTAACTAATAGTACCCCCACATTTCGCCAGTTATGTTTTTTAAGTCTTATGTAATAGTGGGCGAGCCTATTGCCATTAATCGGGCACGAATGTAGACCCCGCGGCTGTTACTGAGAGCTTCCCGATGAAAAGCTCAATAACATGAAGAAACACTATAATAAATAAATATCGCTTAACACACAGCGCCATCTAGTGCCACACTAAGCAAGGCTTGTGTCGTGGACACCAGATAGTTGATATACTACTTATATAATTTTTTGTTTGTAAATACATACTTATTATACATATAAACATCCATGACTCGGAAACAAATTTCCATGCTCATCACACAAACATTTACTCCTACCGGGATTCGAACCCAGGACCCTAAGAACGTAAGGCCCACCTTTACGCCATTCGGGTCGTCAATATCGTCGTCATAGTAGTATTAGTAATTAAATATTTTAAGGAAACATTATAGGACCCTTGGTCTGTCAAGCCTAACCGTATCGGTCTGACGCCATTGTTTAATGAACTATTGTGTCTACTTCGCTGACAGTTAACCTAAAAGCTAGAAACCTGTAGGCTGATTCTCCTGGCGCTGCAGTTGCCTCAGTGCCCCATTGAGCGAACTGCCGTCGTCCCACACGGGGAAGCGGATGGGCTGCAGCTGGTCCGCGAACCACTTGGACTTGTCCCCGACCTGGCGCGGGTCGAACACTCCTGTCTGCACCCGCAGGAATGCTACGTTGCCTGGAGTTAGTGACCACTCCGCTAAGAACTCCACTGCCTAAGGGAATTCGCATTTAGGTTACCACGAATCTAGTGATACTAATGGCGAACAGCACATCTTAACCATTTTAAGAACGTCCGTAATTAAAGATTAATTTCATTGGTGTAATCCGCTTTAAAACTGAGCAATTTTAAGAGGCTTCCTAAAATCTTAATGGGAACCCATAAAAACGACCAACAGGTCGTTTTGCAAAAATGGGCCCTTAAAAACACACTAAATTTTAACTACTTTTAATACAGCAGTGCTTGCCAATACACGCGCGGCATTGAACACCGCCCAGCTAGATAGATCGACGTCCTTGGAAAGTTGAAGACGGAGGGAAGGGTGTTTTCACTAACCTGGGTTCTAGCAAATTTATTTAAGAAGGAAGTGGTTCTCGGCCGAGATCGTAGAAAGCTGTTGATCTGGAAGGCGACTACAGGCCGTGGGTAGAGTCGGAGTGTTCGGGTATGTTCCATAAAATTCGCCAGGGTGTTTTGCGAGTTGAAAAATCGCACCTGTAAAGAAATGTTCTTGTCTGAAAGAGATCTAAATAACGATACATATGGGTGACAAGGTCGTAAACTCTATGACGTAGAGGGTCGTGTGATGGAGCTGTTGGAGGTGAAATCTACATAAAGAATAAGAAGGCCTGAGTATCCAGGTTACAAAGCCTGTAAAAACATGCGGAGCAGTCTTTGGGGACTGCCGATAGAATTGAAAACCAAGTAATTCAAAGTAAACTTTATCTTAATTGCATAAGGTTATTTTTGAGTAACTGTTCTATGAAAGCGTGACTTCCATGATTTTTGTTCACCCAAAACGTGCTCAACGCGCTTAAAGAAGTTTTCACTTTAAAAATTGATAGCACTTACCATGGCAACCCTGGTAGCGACATCAACAGAGTCGACGTCGTGTCCGTATATGAGCGGGTTGAAGGGTTGCGAGGGATGCGGGTGGTGCGGCGACACGAGCGAGTGTCGCTGCGGGGTGTGGCCGGCGCTGGCGGCGCCCGCGCTCGTGCCCGACAGCGACACGCGCCGGCTCTCCGGCGTCGAGTGCGGCGCCGACTGCGCGCCCTCGCCGCCGCGGTACGCGCAGGGCTGGACCCTTAGTAACATTTATGTATTTACTACTACCTACTTCTCAGTAACTCGTGCCCAGTAAATGGCATTAGGCTCGTCGGTTGGTCCCATATTAAATGAGATATTAAGAGGCCCGCGGAGCATGCGTAGTTCATACAAACGTAATATAATTAGTAAATCAAACATTCTTAAGGTCATCATCATCAAAACCAACCGATTAATGTTCTTGTATGAATGGCGCTTTCTCTGCCGGCTCCTTAACATAACTGAACAAGTGTGGATGTACTATGGTACACCTCCGCTTAACCTTTTAAGGATTATAGCTGTAATTTTATGTTACATACATCTGCGCAAATCTTGGAACTCGAATGTCAACTAATATTATCATGTAAACTCAACGTTTAAATAAGTTCAAGAGAGATTTCATTAAAGTTATTTGCATGGACCTCACAGACGTCGAGACACAAAATATAATGTAACTTTTAGCCACAAAAGTAGGTGTTAAGTGGACCAACATAATTCCTTTTTCACTTCTCATGCTCTAAAAGTACGCCGTTATAGCCCTACGAAGCGGGATTAAAGTGACCGTTTATTCCCTAGGGAGTAAAAAGTAATTTAAAAATGGAACGATCTTTTACTCTGAAACATGGTCACAAAAGAGTAACTTGTCAAAAGTTTTATTTAAATTCCGAATTGGCATGCAAATAGAAAGCGGTTTATTGAAAAAAAAACAAATGAACTCTTCAACTCCAGAAAAAAATATGGTTGATGATTTTGAAAAGCAATGCCTCTGTTGCTAGCCGCTGCAGTAATGTAGGTACTAATTATCTGTGGAGTGTGGATCATCTTCATTGCGAAAATGTTGAGAGTTTGTTTTGTGTTTTCAATGGTTAATCTGTGCTGTGACTGACCTGATAGAAGAAAAAACTGACCGCTCAGTTCAGAATTTTTGTCGAGTGTAAATTTGTTCAGTTTTAAATGACTATTTTTCTCGCACTCGACGTGAAAAGTACAGTTTGTACCTCGAGACTAAACGCCAATATAATATACCCTCGCTTTCATTGCCTCCCTCGCAAGCTCGGGAGTCAAACCACCTCGAGTATATAATGGCTTCGTTTAGTCCTTCGTTATAAAATATACTATTTCACTTCTCATGCTCTAAAAGTACTCCATTATAGCCCTACGAAGCGGGATTAAAGTGACCATTTATTCCCTGGGGAGTAAAAAGTATTTTTTTAAATGGAACGATCTTTTACTCTTAAACATGGTCACAAAAGAGTAACTTATCAAAGGCTTTATTTAAATTTCGTATTGGCTTGCGAATAGAAAACGGTTTATTGAAAAAAAAAAAACAAATGAACTCTTCAACTCGAGAAAAAAAATGTTGTTTGTGTGCATCGTTGATTTTGAAAAGTATGTGCAGTGCCTTTGCTGCTAGCCGCTGCAGTAATGTAGGTACTAATTAATTATCTGTGGAGAGTGTATCATCTTCATTGCGAAAATGTTGAGAGTTTGTGTTGAGTTTTAAATTGTTCATCTGTGACTGACCTGATAGAAGAAAAAACTGACCGCTCAGTTCAGAATGTTTGTCAAGTGTAAATTTGTTCGGTTTTAAATAACTATTTTTCTCGCACTCGAAGTGAAAAGTATAGTTTGCACCTGGAGACTAAACGCCAATTTAATATACTCTCGCTTTCATTGACTTCCTCGCAAGCTCGGGAGTCAAACCACCTCGGGTATGTAATGGCTTCGTATAGTCCCTCGTTATAAAATATACTATAACTCACTTAAGAGTAGCTCCCCCTACGCTGTCTCGCCTGGAAGGCATCAGTGGAGCGGCCGCTTGCTCAGCTGTAGTACTCGTCAAACTGTTGAGGGCCTGTCAGCGTAAAGATCATATTAGGACACCAGATGATTCAAATAAGTACTATCTCAGATAAAATCACTCATTCTTTGTACGTAAGATGTTAAAAGAATGTAAATTAAAAGCAAATATTGTATGGCTTAAAAAGGTGGACAGTAATAAATATGTAGGTAGCATACTTTACTCAAAATCCAAAGTATCCAAAATCTAAGCAAAATTTTTAAATATCAAATATTTATAAATAGCACAAACAAAAACGTTTTTATTGTATTTGCAAGTTTAGCTACTCGTATTGAAATGCTTACTGTATAATTTCGTATTTTTATTCAACCATTCAAACTCTCTACATAATAATATATTATAATAGTGTGTTATATTCGAAGCTGTAGGGACTGCTACACATTATTAGCGTTAGCACAATCACAAGTCAGACAAAACATGCCGCACACAAACACAAGACATACTGAAACAGTAGTTACAGTCTAAATGAGATATAAAATAAAGAAAATGTAGTAGTCAAGAAGAAATATGTCCGGACCTAGGAAATGTGTGATGGTAGACAGTAACACGTGTTTCAGGTAAATATTTAAGTATATGTGCCTATATTAGCAGCTTTTCTTATCTTGTTTTTTTTTTATTAAAAAGACCGATGGTTTAGACATCTGTCGATACATTTTTATCTAGATATTTGTATCTTTGCTTAGAAACTGCTTCACACAACGTTTATATAATACATGATTAGATAATGCATTAACAAAAACATAGGTATCCTGAATAACCCCGAAGACTAGACTGAGTAAGTTCATCGAGCCAAAATTTAAAGCTACTACTTTTCATTCGTGCAAAGATGCTTAGAGAATGAAACCTTCATAAATGCTATCAATCGCACGATAAGAAAAACTGATTTATAGTAATAGTATTCAGTATTACAAATGCGTTATAGATACTTGATACTAACTTCGGTGTCAGGTGCAAGTTAGCTGTAAAGTATCGAACTAAAACGGCACATAAATAAATATACAACCTTATTTTTTGTTTATACTAAACCCGAAAAGGGGTCATTATCTCGTCGTTTTTATGTTATCGCGAAAAAAAAATCAGCTGTTCCCTACATTTATGTTCGCATAACTCGTCAAAATGTAGGGAACAGCTGATTTTTTTTTCGCGATTTCAGGGTTCGTCCCATAGAAAAAGTTGTTCAAAATGATAAGTACAATGACCCCTTTTCGGGTTTAGTATAAACAAAAAATAACCCTGTATAACGAGTTAATATGTTGTGAATAATAGTGAAAGTGTGCAATGTAAAAAGAGTAGAGATATTTACACCACTCCCGGTACTGCCCATGAGATGCACGGCCTAGTGTTAGGAGAAGAAGTGAGGGCGTGTTAGTGACACAAGTCAAAGGAAAAAGTTTGGAAATTATAAATCCTGAAAATCATAAATAAATAGTAATTCCGCTAATCGTCATTACTTATAGGAAGGTAGTTTATTATCTTAGGCATAGTAAAAGACATTTAGATATTCAAAACATGCTTTCAACTATTTGATTATGTTCATAAAATAATTCATTTGTCGGATTAATATAGTTTGATCTACATCCGAACACGTTCATAATAAACCAGATTGATATTTAATGACACATAAGAATTCAAACACATACAAGTAAGGTGTAGGTACATTCATGTAGAGATCATCATTAAAACAATCACATTAATCGCCACAACAGCTTAGCGACATCGATAGAACTGCGCTCACAAGTGCAAAGTATTACAAAAAGTTAAGGTGGTAGGAGAAAAATGAACTATGTAGACATGAAAGAAAACATTCAGAGAAAAATGTGAAAAACAAATGAATTAATGCAATTCGTACCTGTTTCAAGTGGTTCTTTAGTACCGACCCTTCAGGCTCGGGTAGCGGCGGCAAATCCTGGTCGGTTCCCGAAGGACAAATCAGTTTAGTGGCATCCAGGTCCACAAGCCATATGTCGTCGGGCATTCTGTAGACAAAATTGTACGTTACCACACTATCTTTGGCTAATATCTAAAATATTGCTTCAATTTAGGATCGAAAACTTAACTATCATTTGCCTGCCGTTTCCTAACTCCTGTAAAATACTGGATACCAGTATTTTACATGGACTGACCTGATAGGACCTTTACAACCCACCAACTGAGTGATTCGGTACAGTAAGATTGGTTGTGAGACTTTCGGGTTTTAATTAAGCTAAGTAATCGTACCGACTGGTAATTATCAACAAATGACAGCCGAGGCTAACCGTTTAACGTGCTTTCTGAGGTTTGGAGCAGCTCATAAAATGCCATGGATGTTCACCCATCTACGAACCGACCACATCCACCTGACTGATCGAGTACTTAATTTTGACAATTAAATGATACTACAGACCAATAGACCCAACCCGCACTGGGCCCGCGTGGTGGATTATAGCCCATTCCCTCTCATAGAGAGGAGGCCTGTCCCAGCAGTCGGAACATTAATAGGCCGATGATGATGATGATGACAGACCAATATACACACCTGAAATTCTTCTTATACGTAAGAAACGTGGCAGGTATCCCGATAAGAAAGGGTGTGGGTGCCAACAGCAGTTGTTCCGCACAACTCATACAGCTGGGCAGCAGCGGGATGGCCGGGAACATGTACTCGAGCGGGTACAGCATGGACACCAGCGCCATCACGGACATGGACAGCGCGTTGTAGTCGCGGGATTGGACCACCACTTTGTTCTCCAGTAGAATTAAAGTTAGAACCTTGAGGCATGTGTCTACACCTGTTGAGTAACAACTTGTGTTGAAGGTACTGTCTTATAGATGCTTGCATATTAATATGGTATTTGACAGGTCTTCGTGGTGAAACAAACTACCAAGTCACACGAATCAAAAGATTAGTCCGAAATCAGCAGGTAAAAGGTGTATAGTAGAGAAAGAACCCTTGAAATTAAAAAAAAAACAACTGAATTAATTCATTAAAAAACATTTATTTCAGGTCCGAGAGAGAAAGCAAAAAAAAAATAGACATACAAACAAACAAATCAAAAATATCATGTAACCAAAAAAAAATCTTGAAATAAGCACTTACCTAAAAGTTCCAAAGGTAAATGCAGAGGGAAATCAACAAGTGAGAATCTTGTGTGGTCCGGCAACGCAAACAGGAGTGGCGAATGAGCTGTCGGCGACAGTACTTCTAGCTCGAGCCTCGTCTTGCCCGGGACTGGTACAGGCGCGGATAGAAGTCGCAGGATCCACGTCTCGATCTCTTTGACGTCGTGTAACACGATAGTCGGGGTGTTATCGTATGATTGGCCAGTCAGTACTGACCATACCGTATCTCTGAATAAAATAATTCTTCGTTTTAAATGAAAACTACCAATTCTCTTTTCTCAACTCTCTTTAATAATTAATTACAAAATTGCGTTTTTTATTAAAAACGCTCGAGGCAATAAAAAAAAATTATTTGTTAGAAACAAACGTTAGGAAATTATTTTATTGCTCACAAAGATGAAAGTCGCTTCTTCATTAATTATTTTTATTAAATCTCTAACATCAAAGAGTGTTGTCTACATAAAAGAGAACCATAATTTGTAATTGGAAGATAAATTGTAGGTACCTCAGCATAAAATATTAATTTATCAGAACTTGGTTTAATTATGTACATATTTATAAATTTATTAACTTACCTAAGAATTTGTCTCGACGCGCCGACACGTCGAGGACTGGAAGACTCATTGCATGCATCGATCAATTTCTTTAGGATAAATAGGCACTCTCGGAATGTGGAGAAGAATGGATGATGTGAAAGCAGGCATAGAGATGTTAGGGAATGGTTCCGAACTCTCTGTAACAATTGAATAAAGAATGGGTTTTTAGGTCCATGTTCACCAAAAAGGTGACGGTCTGATTATCTAAAAACAGCTGTTTAAAATACATTTTTGTATGGGAACATGTCATGTGACAGCTGTTTTTAAATAATCAGGCTGTTATCTTTTCAGTGAACATGGACCTAAGTCTGTAATTCACTTTCGTTAAACCGAAATCAAATACTCCAGTTTCTACCTAGTTTTGTCTTTCATTCGCAATCTTTCACTCGAAGTAAACGTATGAAGCATATTTAGACTCTTCGTACGAATTGCGTCAGCTGTTATGATATTTTGTATGGGAAGTAAACATTGTTTCTGGATCCTCTTTCCTTGGAGAAAGTTGTCCAGTTTGATAGTTTCCACTAAGAGCGCTTACATTGTTGATATTCTACAAATTTTATCGGTGTCGTGTGAACACAGAATGGAATAAAAATTAACAGTCATTAATTGTAAAACAGTTTATTTCGAGGGAATGATGGTATAATAATTATAATAAACTAGCTGATCCGCGCAAATTCGTCTGGGTCTCGTTGATGCTCCTCTCCTATTGTTCGTAGCGTGATGTTTTATAGCCTTATAGCCTTCCTTGATAAATGGGCTATCGAACACTAAAATATTTTTTCAATTTAAACCAGCAGTTCCTGAGATTAGCGCGTTCAACCAAACAAACTTTATAATATTTGTACAGATAATACAGATATCGGTATCAGTGCAACAGACCAAAACCATCTGACTGATTTAAGGTGGACGCACACTTATCAAAGCCGGAAGAAGCGAAGGAGCCGAAAGACTCGAATTTTAGAATTTCTTGTATGAAATCCTTAGGCGAAGTTCTCTGTATGTCTTACCTGTCGCTTCCTCGTCGCCCTCGGACTGGGCGAGTGTGAGTGCGAGCCGCCGCTCTCGGAGTCAGGCGCGGGGGCCAGGCGCGGCCCTAGCGTCGCACTGCAGTCGCGCTCCGAGTCACTCGGGGCCACGTTGCTGCTCCTATAGTCACTGGAACATTCGCTACGTCTTAGTCTAAGTTCTATAGCTTATCAATCGTAAGAACTTAAGATAATTTACAGGAACCATAGGCCTATTTAGGTTAACAGGATTAACATTACGCGTGGCAAAACAAGTAATACCTACATATTTGTGGCCAAACGGGTAAGAGCTGCGGGTCTGTGTGACTCCACTGAATCCTGTTTCCATAATATTGATGTATCTCAAGTTGGCTCTCTTGCAAAAAATCACTGATACCTATGCAAAGGTGCTGCTTAGTACTAAATAGGACTGCAAAAGAAGTCCTATTTAGCTAAGCAGCAGTAGTTTATGTTCACCTGGAGAATGCAGAGTCGGAGCTCTTCTCCATGGACTTGCGCCAGGACTCGCGGCGAAGCATGCTGCGTTCCCGCGGGCCCGGGATCTGCGCGCGCTCCACAGCGCGGTAGAAGTTGATGCAGATGCCGAAACGGGTCTTACCTGACAGATAAGCATTGCCTTAATAAAGCGTCGATGTATTTTTACTGTTGGTCCATATTTAGCCTGTTTTAAAAGAATACTGAAGAAAACAATATTTTGTAGTATTTCTGTGATGCAAGAGAGAACTTCGGCAGCTTTTTTAATTCCTCATCCTATGATTACGAATCATTTGAACCATTATCACAGTGATAAAATTATGGGTTATTGTCTTTACAAATAATTGGTTATCTTATGATTATTAATATTATATTTTGCGTCGACTCACCAGAGTCTTTATCGGTGAGTTGAAAGACAAACGAGCTGGTATCCCTGGAAGCGAGGTGGCCAGGGGCCCGGCGTGGCCCCACGGATACGCACCCCTCCGGTTGGCAGAAATACACCATGTCCAACGGTAAGGGAAAATCATCGTGATTGGTCAGCGGGTAACGGCGGAGCAACTCAGGGGCCTATACATAAAATATAAGTAGGTACATAGTCTTTAGGTAGATATTTCAACACAAAATACAGTAATGGATCATTTTATTGAGTTAACTCTCACGCTTTCGACGAACTCATCGCCCTTCCCAAATCCCTCGTGGAATCTATTACAAACCGCCAGATTCGGAAATAATATCTGGGGGCCGTATTTGAAGGACGAAATAAAGCGCTACAAAATTTGTACACATCTATGGCAATTTGTAGATCACTTGAATTATTTATTAAATAAAGTAAATTGTTGTTTACCTGAACAGGGGCGAGGCCTTTCCCTGATGTGTAAGGTTTTGCTCCGACGATGGTTAAATAATCCACCAGTCGCGGACATAAATGTTGCTTTTGAATGTCCATATTTGTTCAGGGTTCAAACTTAATTTCTTACTTGGGAGCCTTCTCGAACTCATTATAATTTAAAAATATATTGCTTGTCATAATTATCACTTTTTATTAATATGCCTGAAACAGAAACAGTATAATATATTGCCCTGATTTTGTTATAAACCCAATTAATTGTAATATACACCGTGCCCGACAGTTCCCCCGAGAGCTAATTAAGCCGAGAGGATATCAACAGGTTTAGTTCTAATATTTCTTTAAAGGCTTTATTAACAAAAGAGCCATTGTTTTATACAGTACAAGAGCCCAAAGTCGAGGAAATAATAAAGGGCGGGCGTTTCGGGACTGCTTTTACAACTTTTCACGTCCATAAAGCGCCGATTCCCAACCTAATTTGAATAAATTAATTTGAATATTCCCCAATAGTTATCCTTTGGCTTTTATCTTAAAAACCACTTTTCTGCTTCGTTTAAATAGAAAAGCATCAAACCAACAATATTATCTACCAATCCAAGGATATCATCAAGGTCGCACAGATTCACAATACACGCTAACGTTCAATCATACACGAGACCGGGGACTTGACATCAAAATGTTGAAATCGTATTCAAGCACACTTATAACTCAATCCGATTTGACCGACACTTATTGATTTAAGGTAGCCGGTATGAGTGTAGGTGTGCTGTAGCCCGCAGCCCCCTTGACCCAATTATTGCCTTGACACGTTTCCGAGGGAAGCTCGCGCCTCTCTCTGTTGCCTGGTAGCAGCCAGCGATGGCTAACTTTACAATCCCTGTTGCCTATAAAACAACCTCAGTTAAGAGCCTTCATTAAGTTTATTCATTACACGACTTAATGAAGAGAAAGAGGAGGAACATTAAAGCGAGGATAATGGTGGACGTGTTCGCTAGATAGCTGATAGCTACCTTAGACCTTATTCCGGCTTTCATGATATAATTATTGCGCCAAATCGATAATACCATACCAAAAAATGAACAGCCAGTCATTAGAATACGATACATACCTATCGTGAAAATTGATCAATTGGTTTTCATCGATTCTTTAGGTATTTTTATGTTTGCCGACACGCAATAATATTTATTATTCACTGACATAAATGGTAGCAGGTAGGGAATGATTTCGAGGACTTACCTAATGTATGAATTTATGTATAAAACAGTTTCAGGCATGTTTCACATATTTCGTTTAAAGATAAATAAGGTAAGTAATTTAACGTACTGATTATATAATGACATTTTAGAAAGCATGTACCTATTTATCCATTATAATTTATCACATCCGGTAGGTTTTAAAATATAGGTATAGGTATCTGAGCTGATACTTATACAATACTGCAGTTTAATGTTGTATTGCTCTATGTAAATAGCATGCTCAATTTGGTTAGCATTTGAAAACAGTAATATGCAAAGCTGGAGTTGGAAGTACACCCTGAGAGATAATGGACCATCAAGGACATAATACCAGCTCTGTATCGTGCAGATAAGCCTTGAAATTGTATCTACTATAAAATATATATTCACTTGGCTTCTGGAATATTTCCCGAGCATAATTTACCAAAGTTACATACCATCTAGGTTCCCTCTGTTGTCATGTTAGGTATTTGATGCCTCGGGCACATATTTTTTGATCAAACGCGCTGTTCGCTACGGCTCGGCAATTTATCTGCGTCTATTTGGGGATAATCCGGCTGAGGGTTCAGTAACAAAGGTCATGCCATAGCTTTCGGCTTTAATAAAGGCTGTGTGAATTTTATGTGTATTTTATGAGGACTTTACTCATATTTAATGTGTTTTTAATAAACCGTTATAAAGCGGGCAACGCCAGAGGGTCGTCGGGGTTAATGAGGTTGGAATAGGTACTGTCTCTGTTTATTTTGTTTCTTAGTTTATAGTGACAGCCTCTCTCTTTTTTAGTCACATCTTATAAATGAAATGGTGTTAGTTAAACCTAAACTTAAAAGGCTCTACCCTAGTCTCTCTCGAAGTGCCTTGTTGAGCACACAGACAATTAGATCGATAAAGTCGCACGTGAGCTACAATGGAACAGCGGGAATCCGTCTAATGCATCAACATAACTAGCTGAGATAATTGGCGCTCCGTTTGCGTATCATGTTACGTCATCGCCGACCATCGTGGGCGCGCAATCAGCGTGAACATGCCTATTATTATATGACTAATACCCCACACAATAATGTTATTATACCCTTACATAATCAAGATATCTCATTCTTAATTCTGCTCTTTACATACGCTTGGGTTTCTCAGATTAACTCCTACGCTTAAGATAAACAACTTTTTTTGGGGTTGGCAAACTGTTTGATCGTCCTATTAAAACAAACTGTCGGGATAAACTAGCAAAAGTTTACACTAAGTAACGTAATGAGGTTTAAAGGGCACAAAACTTTGGGAAAATAAAATATAAGTACCTAAGAAATAAATTGGATATAACAGAAGCCGAACTTTCCCTACTTTCTTATTGGTTTATACGCTGACTGTAATAAATATGAGTAAAGTAGGATAAATCTGTAACGGGGTATCAGCGACATGCAGTGACAATAACATACGCATAATAAAATTTTGCGCTGATGGTACTATTGACCAAAAATAAGGACAAGGATAATTGCTGTTCCAACAATATATATACGAGTCTAATAATGTCTATGCAGTTAAGTTTAACTAGCACGAGAAATAAAATTAATATTAATATTAATATAGAAATTCAAGATCATCTTATTAATCTATTAATTAATCTAATTAATTTTAATATCTAGAATTATTACAATTATAGATTTTAATATAATAAGTGTCGGCAGCGGCACACATATATACTTACATAAGTCATTTTCAAGATTGTGCCAGCAAGCAAGTAAATAACACGAACATACGTAGGTTATGTTGTTATCTGGATATCAACTGTACCGGTGTTGAAATTCAGTTTACCTACTACAGACAGCTAAACCCATGTTAGTGACAGTGGCGTAGCGTGAGTTTATGCCGCCCGGGTCCAACCTGACATTCGCCGCCCCCTCCATTTTCATTTCATTTTTAATCATGAACGGTTGCAGATCATCAACATATAGCCATTTTTTATTAATTTAGCGGACGAAGCGGACAGGTAAAAAAAGTTGATGTGTCGAATTTTAGTTATTTTCGATTGAGTTATAGGTTCAAAAGAGGGAAGTCTGCGCGATCTATAAAATGGGTCCTCGCGAGTCACTCCGAGAAAAATTCAAAGAGATCGATATACTAACTTTACCTATATCATATCTTTGAATGTATTTATATGCCCGCAAAAATCGAGGGCTTTTCAAAATTAGAAGCGACTTCCATAATAAAAATACACGCAGTAAACATCTATTGAACTAAAGTTCAAAAACTATATTTGACGTGTCCTTATGAAAAAGCATATTATAAAATCAAAGACTACGCTGAAGACAAAGAAGTTTGGGTTCTGCGCATGCGGCTTCCCTGGTAGCTCATAAACGGCACAGATTTTGGACGTCTCTAACAATTCTCAATCTCATTTTTCTTTTGATTCAGATTTTTACATTAGTTTTCAAATCATTTTTTCAAATATTTTGCTCAGAATAGTTACAGCACTGATGACAATATTTGTGTCACTTGTTTACTTTACTTCTTTTTTTTTTAATATTTACTTACCTTTGTATAGATGCTTTTTTTATCTATTATTTGTGAATGAGTGAACCTTGTAGGCTTTGTAGATTCCTAGATGCTGATTAACTTTTGTTAAATATTCGTTTTGTTTTACATTTTTGTATAGTAAGCAACGACCTATTGTAGGGCCTACGCTGTCCCCCCATACCGGAACACTCAAGCGCCTCGGCCTGTCGTCATGAGACAGATGGACGGCGAGCTAGCCCATAGTAAGCCGTCCGCGCCCGCACCTACAGTGCACGCCCGGCGCGTCTCCCGCGGCGGCTGGGACGAGAGGTTCGCTTCCTCTTGCGTACCGCCATCCCCTTCGCTAGCATGACTGCTTCGCACAAGGAGGTGACGGCTTGCCATTCCGTCTCGCTCCGGACCATGGATTAAACCAGGGCCGGACGCGAGAGCGAGCCGCCACCGACCGACGCTACGAGGACACGGCAGTGCTCACCCACGCGGGGCAAACCTCCACCGTGTCCTCCGGTCGATCCTCGTTATGGAAACACTCGGGCGTTTCCTCCCGCCCAATTTGATGCAATCTCCCGAAACAGCCATATCCGGTGACACGTGGAGGACTGCGTCAGACAGACGGAAGGTGAGGGCGCTGTGGCGCCTCTAAAGCCACTCCTCAAAGAGGGGACTTATCGCCATTATTGTGGCGTGCCCTGCACGGGATTGCGACAGTCGCCATCTCCATGTCGCCATGAGATCACGCCAGAAGTCTGTCCGCTGAGCCGCGGTTTGCCGTGGCAGTGAAGTTTTTCCTCGGCGTAGAGCCTCCGCGCGCGATTCATGCAGGCGCGCGAGGACTATCGCCTTTAGATCTCATGGCGGCAATCCGGCAAGTAGGTTCACCGCCTTGCCGGAGATCGTGCGGTACCGACGGACTAGCCTTACGGCTACAACCTATTGGGGCTAGTTCAGGTAATGGCATTTATAAATTGGCGCTCCCTGCCGCCCCCTTACGTATGCCGCCTGGGGCCATGGCCCCCACCGCCCCCCCAATGCTACGCCACTGGTTAGTGATACACCATCAAGAATCAGGGAAACTTTCTCACATACGGGCCAAATTGTGGTATTTTTTCCTCAAAAAATACCTATCTATATTGATACTTATATCTAATTGATGTAAGAAAGTACCTACATAAATATAAACTAAAACCCTCGCTACTACTTTGCCAATGTAACTGTGACCGAGTGAAACAATTCAGCATCTAGATTAATTTTTAGACCATCACTCGCCGAACGCTTTGGAGAAAATCAATACATCGTGTCAGACTTTCTCAACTAGTTTACTATATACTTATCTAGCTAGGTTTTCAATGTGTAACACTTGTCTCTAATTGGTTGGTTGACTAAGTAATCGAACTGCGTGACGTTAGTTATTTATCTGTATGGATTAAGTACATAATTAATACTAGAATGATGAATACATTGGCTGGCATGCAGATTATTTTATAGAATAGATAAATCTTGCTCTACTTATAGACTCTTACTATTATAGGTATTTATGTCTATAATACAAAATTTATCTAAGAAATACATCCATGCTTGCTCGACTCCATTATTTATTAAATCATTTATATAATTAAAGGTAATTAACAGCGAATGATACGTTATGATTCTTGTGGACATAAATCACCACCAAATCGTCCCATTACGTCACAAAAAGCTAATCTAATTGTAACACTGCGTTGTTCATTAGGTGGGTGTGTGTATCATATATTCATATCACATAGAACTCCACGGAGGTAATTTGATACATTCATCATTCAACATAGTATTGCAGCCGTCACGCGCCTGACCCCCGAAGAGTTTAGGACAAGTTACAAAACAACCCAAAGCAATAAGCGCCGTCTCACGCAACAGGGCAACTCTCCCGGGACGAGACTTACCCGTATTTTACCGAAAACTTACGGCTCCAATATTGGTTTTAACGGATCAAATAGATGTTCCTATTAAACGGTCATAAATTGAGCGAAATGTTCCACAAATTCCTTTTAATGTGACTTTTATCCGTTATTCAATACCGAAACACTTGATCCTTGAACATTCACCGGGTAGGCCATTTTTTAGGGTTCCGTACCTAAAAGGTAAAAACGGGACCCTATTACTAAGACTCCACTATCCGTCTGTCTGTCTGCCACCAGGCTGTATCTCATGAATCGTGACAGCTAGGCAGTTGACATTTTCAAAGAATTTATATTTCTATTACTACGGACCTTCATGCGCGAGTCTGACGCACACTTGGCCGGTTCTTATCGTTACCCAACGTAAATTCACCAGTTAGCTAGTAGTAACAACATACAGATTCCAATGTTAAGAGATCGATCACAAGGCACCAAAGGAGATTACCATTCGCGGCATTGAAGAGTGCACTAGAGGATGTCACGGCGGAATGCGATTGTATGCGAGGGGACGCGACGGGAGAGGGGCCCGCAAGGGCCGAAGCCTGCCGGGGTTGCGGGCCTGTTCGAAAGAGATACCGCGGCCCCGGAACGTAAAAGGCGAGGAAGGAACATGGATGGTTTTTAGTCACTAAGAGTCTGACACTCCCTCCCGCTCCGCTCAGAGTAGGGGGGGTCATTTGATGATTTCCCATCCTTAAAAAAAAAAAAAAAAAAAAAAGGGGACGCGACGGGAGGTAAACGTTGCGTTGTAAAGACATGCTTAGGGATGCGACCGTATACGCTGGAGTTCACTAACATATCGTATGTTAGCGAACTCCAGCGCATACCGGCACATACAGGGCTGAAGCAGCAAGCATGGGTAGCTGCCGGCACGCCGTGGCCAGAATACCTTGTCCGGCTGTGATAATAATGAGCCGCTGACCTCACAAGTGTGGCACTGGCGGGTGGAAGAATCCCCTGCCCTGCCCTCCCTGCTGTATGCTAGCCTTCGGTAAGACGCGATATGGCTCGGTAGTATGCCACGATATCTAATGATCCGCTGACATCCTCAGTGGGTCGCTGTCAAAATCCCCTGCCGGGCCGTCCCTGGTGTGCGCTGGCCTTTAAACGACTTGTGTACAGCTGAGGCTTTGTCTGTGTTTGCCCTAGATTACACGTCATTTTCACAAACCTGATGAATTTTAACGCCAAATTATAACCCTTGCCTGGTTAAATTACAACCCAAAAGATGATGTACAAAACTTTGTCTCGCATGTAAAATCAACAGCCCATTTCACATCGTCGTGTACCTCCCAACATTTTGAAAGGAAACTCTGAGTAAATTCTCTGACAGCGCATTACGTACTTTCCCTATAAATCAGACTCGGAACGAAGGACTTTCTCAACAAGACTGATGGGCCTGAAAGCCACTAATCAAGAAGGCCATTGAGGCGATATTTCTGAGGTTCTCGCCTCCCTAATTGGCATCTCGAGTGACGCTCGAGCGAAGCATCGTATATACTGTCAAAGAACAGATGAAAAAGCGTTGTTTAGCTAGCTTTACTCACCTTATATACCTGTCAGCCATTGGAAGAAATATTGAAGTATTTTAGAAAGCGACATGATAAACACTAATTTTATGTTGTTCGAGTTTATGCAGGCCAATCGTATACCTACTAAATTCTATCTATATCCTAGATACATGTACCGAACTCAAAAATCCCAGAGTACCTCAATGAAAAAGGTTCCTGTTTGTGATACAGATACTCGCCATCCTATCCTGACGCTTTCAGCAAGCTAAAACGCTTTAAAAGCATTTATAACGAAGTGACACCAACTCAGGCACGAGCCAAATTGTCGTCAATGAATTCAATTTTCTCTCATTGAGGAGATGAAGCCATATTAGCGTCTCTGGCGTAAATTGAATTCTTTAGTATTTTTACATACCTAACAATATGCAATTTAAAGATCAATGATTGCTACGAAAAAGACAATTGCTGCGAAATTGAATATAGCTACGAAGTACAAGTGTGGTACGAGTATAATATGTTTAAGTCACCGTTAAATTGTCAAACACGTTAGATTGTACAATAACTAGAGGGTTTGTAAACTCTCGAAATAGTGTTAAACGAACACACTGATTACAATAAAACGCACTATTTTTCGGTAGATAGTAATCTATCGAAGTGAAACCGTAATATTGTAAAATGCTAAAAGTCAACTCGCGCGGTGTGGTGGAGAGGGAGGGAAGGAGGGGTCCCCATTGCCCAATGGTACCACTCTCATGAAAAGATAATGTACCATTCCTGAGAAATACCGATTTATATAACAAAACTCAAAACACTTTATATTCCCCTAAAAAGCGCAGTTAACGGGGGCCCCCGCCACGCGGGGTCGTTATTTCTGAGTGCGGGGTTTAAAGAAACCTAACTAACCTAACGTGGGGGTGCCCCAAGTCCCGATGTTGGGGGCAGAAATGCATGGGAGGTCGCATGCATTTCACAATATTACAGTTTCACTTCTATAGATTACAATCACAAAACAAGTGTTTGACAATTTTACGGTGAGATATTAAAATTGATACGAAGTAGAAATCACTAAAAAAAACTATTGCCCTTGGCTAAAAAAAATCTATTGCTATTGCGTGGCATGCGTAAAAATCACTGCGAAATATTGAACTACTACGAACTACGAGTACATTGCTACGAAGCAGAAACTGCTGTGAAATTTTGAACTGCTACGGAATATAATTGCTTCAGAATTATTGAAGTAAAAATTGAGGCGCAATACATATTCAGTTGCTACGAAATAAAAGTTGCTCTTGCTACGGCGTAGACTTCCCGAATATGACCTCTATTAGCCCTTGTCCTCGTCTGAAAGCGATAGAGTCGGAACCGAATAATGGTTCAACTGCATTTATTCTATTTCACGACTGGCTAATCCTACTTTCAATTAAACCTTGTGATCAATTTTTGACTCAATATCCGATTGAGTACAGTAACTTTCCTATTGTGCAGAATGCAGGGAGTTCAGATGGTAATACAATGCTTGTTAAATAGCTGATTTGTTGGTAGAGAGTAGGAAGTAAAAAATATTCCAATCTATTATTTATTTATATATTATTCTAGTATTTAATGTAAATTATAGTCTTAGTGACCATGTCAGTTTAATAATTTATATGTATCCCAATCTACGTTCCAAAAAATTTAAATATACTGGGTTATGGAAAAAGATATTTTTTTTCTAAACTAAATGCTCAAACCTATAATATAATGTTAATACCTTTAATAGTAATTAGGATTACGTACGTAGTGATACGGAGATTCACAGCAGCATCTATGAATCTACGTATCACTACATACGTAATCCTTCATTCAATTATGTTGAAAACCCTATTCAGTATTCAGATTTCACTTTTACGCTGGGTTTACTCCACATTTCAAAGGCTGAAAAGGGTGTACGGGTTTTATAGAGAGGCCTATACAAACAGCTGGAAATAGTCTCGGGTACTCGACAACTTTTTTCAATGTCTACATAAAACGTAATCCTACTAATATTATAAATGCGAAAGTTTGTAAGTATGGATGTATGGATGTTTGTTACTCTTTCACGCAAAAACTACTGAACGGATTTGGATCAAATTTAGCACACAGATAGTTTATTACCTGGATTAACACATAGGATACTTTTTATCCCGGTAATAAGATCCCGTGGGATAATTTCATACTTCACGCGGGCGAAGCCGCTGGCAGAAGCTAGTGTTATCTATGACTATAACCCATGTAGGTAACATTAGATAAAGTTTTGAGTTAGGAATATGATCTTGCTAACAACTGAATGACAATAGATTATCTTCCCTACACATCGATTTGATACGAACCTACATTACATAGCTACATAATGGGTCATGTACCGTTACAAACAATCGATGGCGTGAAAACGTATGTAGATATGCAAATGCGTGTTCCATTTAAGTAATCGCACCAGCATTTCGGTTTTCAAGCCAATGCTGTTACAGCAGATAACACGAGATAAGCTCTAGTGGTTCTCGACAAAAACAATAGTACATTAATTCTGCGAATTTGTTGTATTGCAAATCGTTATTTTTTTAGTGATATAAACTGTTTACAAAGGATCTTAGGCTTAACGATGAGGCATTCAGGTAAATCTGACCTATCTCAATTCAACTTAGCTAAAGACAATTCATATCCAGGTACTTAACTAGAAAAAGAAGAATAATACATTTACAAGTATAAACCTACCTATCTATGGGGCGCTAGATACCTAACCGAAGCCTTTTACGAATTGTACATCAAACATAATTAGTGAGGATTTTTAACAGAGTACTATTCCAAACTTTATTTATTAGTCAAATATAATCATGGATTCCGCGAATACATAAAAGATCAGTCTTCGTATAATAGGGAGGGTCTGTAGGTCGAGCTAGATACACAGCTAGATGTCAATGTTATTATATGCGTGTAGTATAAGAAATACCGCTCCTCCAAATCGAAGCTGGCTGTATACCTACAGAAGTATCACATACGCCTAACGACATTAGGGCACCCAACCATTACTTTTGGGCTTACTACAAGATACAACGTAAGAAAAATATTATGAAATACGATTATGGAAACTAAATAGATGTAAAATAAGGCAGTACATTACTCAAGGTGAAAACGGACTTTACGTGCGTACAGTAAGTAAAATTAATGCTTTCACAACGACCATTAAAACTCTATTTTTCTGTATTTTAGTGGGTTACGTCACATGCACGTCAACATGACGCACTTGAATCACTTTCCACCGGTCCGTGGTAATGAACGACGTAGGGCAACCAGAAAATCAGATCGGGGTCGTAACTTGCAACAGAAAAGCAAAAGTGCTATAATGCAGCTAGGGCTTACCTTAAGTTTACATGAGGTTGTATAGTTTCTACATCGTAAGCACGTCGCGCGTAATAACGTGATATCGTGCGTGCTGAGTTTTAGTACGAGGTGTAACCGCGTAGTAGTGCATGTCGCGGGATGGCGGAGGCGAGTGGCACTGGACTGGCATGCGCGGCCGCCCACGCTCGATACGCGCCGCGCCGCCGCCTAACGCTACCCACAGTACCCACCCCACCCCCGTACTACACTGTAGCTGTCATTGAAGTTTCAGAACGAACCATCCATTGCGCCATAACTTTGAACGTAAACAAGTATTTTCGACGGGACTGTGCCGAAAAATTCAATGTAGTAGAATTAGATTGAAAATGTCGCCCTTAAAAGATATCTAAAGACAAAAGGGTATCGGTTACGGTAGGCTGTAGCTGATGAGGATGACATTACTGTATTTTATGTGACACTTGTAGATTGTTAGATGTTCCTTTGATAAGAAGATTTTAGATTAAGTTTTGCCAATTATTTCTTTCATAAATGAAACACAATACGTAATAAATATTTAAAAATGTATTAAGTTAAAATTGTTTTACAATGTTACAATACAAAAGCGTTTATTTTCCTGTGTCTTCTTTGAGAGATACAGTTCTGTTGAACACCACCTGTGAAAAGAAACGTGAACTAATTTCAATTCTGTATTCAGAAACGTATAATATAAACGTATAATAAGTATTTACTAACTACCTATAATTCTATTAACAAAAGTAATGGTACCGAAACAGGCACTTACTGGCACACTGACGACTTGTTTTTCTGATGATGCAACTATTTTAATGGCCAAATGAAACTGGTGAATACTGTCGTCCCTGGCTATTCGTGGGATGAAGATCTTAAAATAATTCAAAATTGCAGATCGGCTACTTACGTAGGAGTTTGGCAAGAGAGTACTAATTGAATGAATATTGATAGTTTAATCCAGGAAAAGCAAAGAACGACGGTATTACTTAAACGTGCAAATGTAACCAAAAAATTAAACGCAAAACGATACACAAAACCGAAAAATAAACACAAAAACCACTCAACATATAAGTTTCGAGTAAGTGTTTAGTAAAGGCTTACATGATTGGCCGTGGTATCAGGGTCTACGGAGAAGAAACCGATCCTCTCGAACTGGAACTTGTCGTACACCTTCGCTCCTCTGATGGACGCGTCACCGTAAGCGTTCACAACCTTCAGGGTGTCTTCGCGGCAGTCTGATATGAAACCGCCCGGCACCTCGCTCGGGTCCTCTGGGTTCTTGTGTTTGAATCTAAATTAACAAAATAGTATCGGAACCTGATTTTTAAAGAAATTGCTGCACTGAAGATCGAGTGTTGTTAAGTTATATTGGCACCGATTTAAACTTAAAAAATAAAGGTTTGATTTTAGACGGCCGCCACATTAGGGTCTAGCCTTTATCGCAGAAATATTTATGTTATAATATCATTTTGTTTCATACCAGCGCATAGCATAAACTTCATTTCGCAGAAAATCGTTTGGCAGACACTAATTTATTGAATACGTTCAAAACTCATAATTCCCATAAGAATTAAAACGCAAAACTATCATATCGCAGAAAGTTCACAGTCAGAATCGTCTTTTGGCATACATTTCATATGCATAATATTGGAAAGACTCATCTATCACAGCACAGAAAATACATTACAACAGTTGTTTGTGAACAAGTGCTTTTTATTTCCCTGGCAGGCAAACATGCAAACAAGCAGACATCGTGCATGCAGCAATCATGCAGTATGCAAACAAGCAAGACCAGATTACGTGCAGCCGGTTTTGGAGAAAACCGACTCCACGTAGTCTGGTCTGCCTTCGTCGAACATATCGACGATTTAAAACAATGTTTAAATTTAAAATTAAGGTTAAATATGCTATTTTATAGAAATTGCAACAATGCCAAATAAAATTATTCGAAATGAAATTCTGCCATCCTCATAGTATGCCAAGTGAAATTATACCAAATTACCGTCGTCCTAATTAAACGTTATTCTAAACGAAATTATGCGGTTGCCAAAGGTAATTAGGCCAAATAAAATTCTGCCATCTTAAAAGTATGCCGTTGTAAATTTGGATATACAAACATTCGGCCAAACATTTTTATGCCTTAAAAAAAAACAATTTAAAAAAATGCCAAGTGTGTTATGCCAAATAAATTTCGGAGCATCAAGATCCTGCCAGACAGAGGGATCCCGCCACAATGACGGACGGTCGTCATTGTTTCATGAAGGCCGCCATTTCTTATTTTGTGGCGAGCATTGTAGTCTTAACTCATACTTACAGTGGCTCATATAATCTGACTTCGATGGTGACAGGCTCAGAGACCCAGTGGATGAAAGCCTTCGGCTTCTCAGCTGACTCTGAAGTTTCCGCTGTGCATTCTACTTCGACCACTTTACCGGAAGCATCCTTGATCACCTTAGATACCTAAATATGCAAAACACATTAAATAAGGTTTGATAATACATTTTCAATTTAGGTGTTCTTAGCTGGACTCCAGGTCCCCGCTATGGAGTAAACCGTACCAATCAAGCCCAGTGGGCCTTAGCGGATGTCACATATACAGAGTGGAGAAGACAATACGACAATAAATGAAAACACGCGTAATACTAGTTCATAGGAATAATTCTACACAATTAAAAAAACCCAAAACCAAAATTAAAAAAAAAAAAACGGACAAAATCTAACTCTAAGGATACTCTTTATGACTCTTATTGGCCTGGTTTAAGGTCTAATTTGCAGTCAATCAAATTAGCGAAAGTTTTTAAATAGCGAGTTGGCAAGGGGTCGTTAACCTGTTAGTGCTTCCTTAAAATCAGATACATCATGTAGCAAATGTTGAAGGTGAAAAATAATTTCCTGTGACTAAACTACTTGATATTTTCAAACGATTTTTTTTTGTATGTTAGGAACGTCTTGAGGTATGCGTAGTTTAATTTATTGTCGTATTGTCATCACCACCCTGTAGAGTTGAATTTCTTAATTTTAGAATACCAGTTTCCTCACTATGTTTTTGCTTCACCAATTTCGGGTCTTCGGTGATATAATAATTGCACCAAATAACGTATGCTTTTGCCTGCATTCGGACATAAGACCTACGACTTGCAAGTCGAGGGCATCACCACAAGGTTGCTATCACTAGGCTATTCACAAATAAACTTAACTGAGAGCACATAATTATAAATGTTTTACCCAAGTATTTTAAGCTATTTTATTTCTATTATAATCACAAAAACTTTCTGTTTTTGTCAGGCTTCTGTTGTGCAAAAGTTTTCGTTTTATAAAAGCCACTGTTTAGGAACTCGGCAGTGGATTCTAATAATACCGACGAGAACAATTAAGTAGCATGGTTCTTGGTATTATATATTTGGACTTTTTATTTTGTTATTATTGTAGTTCTATTTATGTTTACCTTGATAACGTAACCCGCATGTCTCAATCCTACAGTTTGTTTCGGTGTCAGCCGTCGGTATCCCTTCTCGGGTTCTTCTTTGAAATCCGTAGCCTCGATATACAGGACGTTACTTAGCACTACTGTGTGAGATCCTTTGTCCGGCTCATTGGGGAAGTCTGGTACGGTGATTTGTATTGGTTTGTCACTCAGGAAGTTTGTGATAGTGATCTTTAATGGTTCTAGTGCTACCATAACTCTGAAACAAAATGCACATTTTACTAGCTCGTGTTGAAGACAATCAATTGTCAGATAACGAATGTTTTTTTTTTTAATACGACAGCGTGTTTCTACAACCACAGCTAGTTTCTGAATTCCTTCGAGTTTAGTTTAACTGAAGTATCTATTAGAGTTCATTGTGAAAGAACTCGTGTATAACAGGGCTAACACCAAACCTATTTCTTCTAATACGCAGCATTGTTATATTTCAGTCTGAGTATGTGTGCTGGTAACTAACAGAAACTTATTACTTTTAGCATTTTCTCTAAAATGTCGATGGGATGGCCTGTTTGTTGGCCATCTCATTACATAAACAGTGCAAAACAATGTATCGTATAACCTTGAAACAAAGAGCTTGTTAAGCTACTATCAATGGTAACCTTGAAATTAAAATACATGTTAAACTGTTCACATGTCATGTCATGATAACATTATCAGTCAGGATAAGGGCAGAACACTTAATGCCCTTTAAAATGACATCTATAATATAATGCCTTCGAAAAACTAGGTCTAATTTTGTAAGATAAAGTATTAGATGAAAACAGACCGCTATCAACTATAACTAGGTGCAGTAACTATAACCACTTAGTTACGAGATTATAATTTAGTGTAAGGAAAGCGAAGTAACGATAGCAAAAGTAATAATAGTAAGTGACAACATCTAGGTTTCCAACAGTTACTATTTCAAAATAATGATTTTGTGAGAAAAATACTAAGTTAAAGACGTTAGGAGGGCTATCACCATTTTTCTTGTATTTCGGTGTTCTAACACTCTAATACAAGAAAAATTGTGATAACCCCTGTTAAATAACTGTAGAGCGCCTCTTTAAAAGTGGATGAGCCCTGAGAAGAGCTACGTATTTAAAGGTTCACCATCGTGCGACTTGGTTTTTCTAACATTTACTTACGCAAAACTGTACCTATCTATAGTCCGCGCCACGAGAAGTTATAATTTTTATAAACAAAGAATTTCTACCAAGATACGTAGCGACAAATTCAATCAGCAAGAAATACTCCCAAATTAAAGCAACTCAAATTATCATACGTGTAATACGAAAGTCGCTGTCATTTTTTAACTTGATCCACAGGTTGCGAACCCTAATTTTTACTATGGACACTTTTAACGTGCACATCTTGCTACATTGTTCTCACATAATCTACCATCTCAACATGGTGAGAGTCAAAATGGCGGGTGTACCATAGCGAATCAAATTATACCAATTACCAAACAAATGTACCTAAAATGTACTATTCTGTACCTAGGTCTAAAAAATCTGTACCTCCTTCAAAACTAAATTATTTCAAAATTAAGGTACACCCGCCATATTGACGTCAATATGGCTGCTGTACTATAATATTATATTATATAACCATTATTCATAAAATTTAATTACACCAAAAAATTGTACCTAAAAAGTACCTCAATAAAAAAAACACACCCACTTGATCAGTTGGATAGTTCCTGAGAAATAAAACAACCGTGTCTTGTGTATAGGTAAACAAGATTAGTCATCATTCTCCTGCCCTTAACCCAACTTATTTGGGGTCGGAGCAGCATGTCTTTCACTTCCATACTTTTCAATTACTGGTCATCTCAGCAGTCACCTTCTTTCTGGCCATATCATCATTCACACAATCCACCCATCGTTTATTAAGATAAGATAAGATAAGATTTATTTATTTCTGAGTATATGGTACATTAAGATCTTAAAATTAGTCAGTTTCACATACACTACCGTTACCGGTGTAGAAATATTAAAATTAAATTAACTTATAAAGTGACCAAGTATGAATAAAATGTCAAAATTGAGTAGTTACACAATGTCAAATGGTAAAATGATTAAAAATTAAAAATGAGCAATACAATGTCAATAGCTGATAAAAATAATGTCAAAATTTATAATTTAAAAATTCATTAACCGAGTAGAAGCAGTTGTCTAAAAGCCAGGGATATTGCTTTCTTGAATTTATTAATGGGCAGCACTCTGATACCTTTCTTGATCTTCCTCTACTGTTATAGCCATCTACATTCATACACAACACTTTCCTCACTATATTTTCTTCATTCCTCCGCAACACATGTCCATACCACGATAATCGATTACCACACAACTTTACAGTCACCCCACTTTCAGACTAAAATGTATGTAGTTACAGAATAATTATTATTTTATAAACAAAAAAAATCGAAATTGGTTCATCCGTGAACACAGACACGACAAACTTATAACACCCCGTCGTTTTACGTCGAGGGTTAATCAGGCGCGGTCCGAAGGGGGGCGTCACAGGGGACATGACCCCCCCCCCCCCCCCCAAATCTAAGGTCAAATTGAAAAATCTCAAAATCTTGCCAAATCCGAAAAGAAATTTTCTAGCTATCCCCTAACAGCGATAAACCTCTAGTGGTGTTTTTATGAACTACGTAACGTAGTTCATAAAATATGGCCAGAAAGAAGGTGACTGCTGAGATGACCAGTAATTGAAAAGTACGGAAGTGAAAGACATGCTGCTCCGACCCCAAATATGGCGGGTGTACCTTAATTTTGAAATAATTTAGTTCTGAAGGAGGTACAGATTTTTTAGACCTAGGTACAGAATAGTACATTTTAGGTACATTTGTTTGGTAATTGGTATAATTTGATTCGCTATGGTACACCCGCCATTTTGACTCTCACTCAACATGAATGATGTAACCAAGATTTTGTAACAATAATTTGATTTAAAAGAGTGTCCTTGGAGTTTCTTGCCCGTTCTTCTCCATAGAGATCTACGTTAGGGAATGGGCAACTACAGTACTTTCACAGTTTTTATGTCTTGTGACTGGGACTGTAGCTACATTTAATTTTCATCTTTGTTTCGACAATTCAAAAGTGCCTGTTATTGGCCTACTTGAAATAAATATTTTGATTTTGATTTAATATGTGTTTACAAAAGGAGATCACCCGTATTGGACTATTTTTAAAAGTGCCGGGCCAACCACAATAAACTTGTTAATTGGATAGAGCATAACAAAATAATCATTTTTTGTTCTTACACCTAAGTCGGAACTCAATTCACAGAAAAGTTATTCAACCACAAAATATCTGAGATCACCCAGATTGGGGTAATTTTTAATAAACAAAAATAAACGTAATAATTAAAGAGTGCTTATATCCATAAGCACTCTTTAAACATTTTTTATTATGCCACCCAAGTTCTGGAGAAGAGCACCTGGAAGTCTTTTACCCAGCAGTGGGACTTTAAGGTTCAGATCATCAGCCTGAGGATGCCAAGGGACAGCCAGGGGAGGGCTTGTATTTATGCTTTTGCGGTTGCACAACGACATGCTTTGCTTGCGCTTTGCTTGGTAGCCAACCTTACTGCTTCCCTCAGAGGCAGTAGGGTGGCGGGGTCTTGAGGGGGAGCGCCACAGTCGTGTAGATCCTCAAGACAAGTCTGGTGTGTTCACCTTCACCGATGCTTGGCGCCCTGTTCTTGGTCTAATTCCTTAGGAAATAGACGCAACAAAAACCACCAGGCGCAAGTGAAGGTTTGATTCGTCGTCAACCTGATCAAGCGCCCGATGGCGCAATCACAGATCGACGAGCGTGTAAGTCATCTCACGAAATCTATGATAGACAGCTACCACTCAACCTGCCCGGAGACCACTCCGCCCGCAACACCAGGGAAGCAACCATGGTGGGGAGCGGAGTTGGAACGTAAGCGTGGGAAGGTAAGGGCTGCCCTAAACAGAGCCATGAACTCCTGTGCTGATAGGGACTAGGACGCGTGCTACGCGGCTAAAAAATGCTATAAAAAATGCATCAGATACAGGAGTTCCACTGGATGGCATAAATACTGTAGCAGCATCAAATCCTGCCAACAAGCAAGCAGGGTAAGGAAGATTTTAGCATGGCAGAACCCGACTGGGCCTGCTGTTTTCCGAAAACCCGACGACACACTTAAATTACCACCTCACCAGACCCCGTATTCACAAACGTTCGACTCGTTTCCGATTCGACCACTCGTATATCTGTCTTCTTCTGGCATTACGAAAACGACCGAGATAGACACACGACTTCCCGAATCGTACTATAATATTATATGATTGAACCATTATTCATAAAATTTAATTACACCGACAAATTGTACCTCAATTAAAAAAACACACACACTTGATCAGTTGGATAGTTCCTGAGAAATAAAACAACCGTGTCTTGTGTATAAGTAAACAAGATTAGTCATCATTCTCCTGCCCTTATCCCAACTTATTTGGGGTCGGAGCAGCATGTCTTCCACTTCCATACTTCTCAATTACTCGTCATCTCAGCAGTCACCTTCTTTCTGGCCATATCATCATTCACACAGGCCATCCATCGTTTCTTTAGTATTCCTCTACTCTTATAGCCATCTACATTCATATTCAACACTTTCCTCACTATATTTTCTTCATTCCTCCGCAACACACGTCTATACCACGATAATCGATTACCACACAACTTTTCAGTCACCGGCGCCACTTTCAGACTTCCTCTTATGTAATTGTCACCGTAAAATTGTCAAACACTTGCTTTGTGATTGTAATCTCTCTAGCGAGGTTGTAAAGGTTGTAAACTCTCGAAATATTGTCAACTAAACATACTGCTTATAATATGACGCATTATTTTTCGGTAGATTGTAATCTATCGAAGTGTAACCGTAATATTTCTGAGTACAGGGTTTAAAGGAACCTAACTAACCTAACGTGGGAGTGCCCCAAGTCCCGATTAAAGGGACAGAGATACTTCCGCTGCATGCATTTCACAATATTACGGTTTCACTTCGATAGATTACAATCAACTGAACATAATGCTTATTATGTTCGGTTGATTATATTTCGAGAGTTTACAATCTCTCTAGTTACTTTACAATCTAACGTGTTTGACAACTTTACGGTGACAAGTACATAAGACGAAGTCTAAAAGTGGCGCCGGTGACTGAAAAGTTGTGTCGTAATCGATTATCGTGGTATGGACATGTGTTGCGGAGGAAAATATAGTGAGATAACTCAAATAATTTATTTCAACTAGACCATTACGGCACTTTTGAATGTCAATAAAACGAAAAAAAAAGGCTACAGTCACAGACACAAGGCATAACAACTTGAGAAAGTACTGTAGTTGCCCATTCCCTAGCGTAGATCTCTATGGAGAAGAACGGGCAAGAAACTCCATGGACGCTCTTTTCAATCAAAAATGTTGTTACAAAATCTTGGTTACCGCTTTCATGTTGAGATTATACATATATGTGAGAACAATCTAGAAAGACGTGCACAATAAGAGCGTCCAGAGTAAAAAAGAAAAAAATTGAAAGAAATAAAAATTGAAAGTGTTGAATATGAATGTAGATGGCTATAAGAGTAGAGGAATACCAAAGAAATTATGGATGGACTGTGTGAATGATGATATGGCCAGAAAGAAGGTGACTGCTGAGATGATGAGTAATTGAGAAGTATGGAAGTGGAAGACATGCTGCTCCGACCCCAAATAAGTTGGGATAAGGGCAGGAGAATGATGACTAATCTTGTTTACTTATACACAAGACACGGTTGTTTTATTTCTCAGGAACTATCCAACTGATCAAGTGTGTGTGTTTTTTTAATTGAGGTACTTTTGAGGTACAATTTGTCGGTGTAATTAAATTTTATGAATAATGGTTCAATAAATTAATATTATAGTACACCAGCCATATTGACATCAATAAGGCGGGTGTACCTTAATTTCGAAATAAATTTTGTTCTGAAGGAGGTGCAGATTTTTTAGACCTAGGTACAGAATAGTACATTTTAGGTACATTTGTTTGGTAATTGGTAAAAATATTTTCTGCGTAAAGTTACTTAGTATGATGTACAGAATGCTCTGTTGACGGCTTCGTGAAGAGTCTGTTTACATAAGCTACAGAACAATCAATGAATTACCTTGGTGCAGTATTATTGAGTACATCCCTAATGCTGGCATCCAACATGGCGGGATCCACGGCTCCCACTGCACCGGTGACACCCAGCGCCGCGCAGAACGAGTTCACAGCTGAGGCAGGCACGCCGCGACGCCTTAGAGCGGTCAATGTGTACAGCCTAGGGTCGTCCCAGTCTACAACAATACTTATTTATGATACCATACCATAGTCACGAGTTTGTAAACACCAATTTCCGAACGTGTGTCATACAACGTTTTTCAACACATTTGTGAGAAAATTATTCATTAAGTATATACCACGCCATAAAATTATTGTAATTCATTAAATAGCGTTTCACGATTTTGGCGGCAAGAAACTGTTTTTTGCAATTTGCACCTCATTCAAAATATCAGGTGGAGTAATTCCATATAAATATCTGATTCCTCGCTGGAACTCATATTATTATTTTGTTTACCAGACGGGAAGTAGCAACAATCTTTGACGTTTCTAATATAAAAATGGCGCGAATTTGCAAATGGCGCCACATGCACGTGGTGAAAATTAGAACTACATCTTTCGTTTCACTTACTTTTTTGTATTAAAGTGAGACAAACGTATTGAGCAAAAGCGCTTCCAAGGAGGTTTGATCAGTCAGCCTAGTTGTTCTCGTAATGTGAAACTCCTTGGTGGAATTCTTTTTTTTTTATGGAAATAAAAAAAAACCATAAAGAATACGCATGGTGCTGTATAAGGAGGAATGTGGTAAAATAGGTACTTAGGTGAGAGTACCTATTTTATCGCACGTTCTGTTGTATGGTGAGTAATTTTTAACTTTCGAACAATGGTAAATGCATTTTTATCTACCCAAATATCATAAACCCTCTCTAATGCGTTCAAAAACCATAGGCAATGACCAGCATTACCAACCTGCAGAAATAAACGGAACTGTAATGAACTCATAACGCAACTGAAAACAGTTGCGTTATGAGTTTTAAATTTGGAACAGGTGTCAAATTCAAGTGAGTGTGCTATTCTAGTACCACCTACATTAAATCAGATATCGATAAAAAAAAAACCCAATTCAGTATGATTTTAATTATAAATCGCACGACATTTTGATCTCGAGTGACACAAGAATAGTGACTTTGTTCGTTTGCCTATGATTTATAAAAAAAAATACAGATATCCGAAACGCCGCCATTTCAAGCTGTCATTTGTTCGTTAGCTTTTTATTTCCAGTAATCCAGTTACGAGTAGACAAATTTTCTGATAAGTTCTTTATTTCTGTCGAAAATGAGTGATAGTGACTCAGAAATTGACATGAATACTCCGCCAGATATCGTAAATGCAGCGACGAATGCAACTAATAACCAGTTGGCACAAAAATCAAGGGCCCAGTAACAATGCAGGTCATTTCCCTATGGTTCCTGAACCCATCATAGAGCCCTTATGATATTTGGGTAGATAAAGTAGTGTATGCAACTATACATAATTAGGCATTACAACACTCGTGTGATGCTATTAAGACACTCGCCTTCGGCTCGTTTCTTAAACCCACACTCGTGTTGTAATGCCCTTCATTATGGACAGTCGCATAAACTACTATTGAGCAAGTGTGTTGAAAAGTTATTATACGGTTAGAAAACAAACTCGCAACTCAGCTTCATCGCGTATTACCTGTGCACCTTAGCAGAAGAGTCAGCCTAATGGGTTAGGAGGATGCTGCTTTTTCTGGTGTGATCGTAATACTCTAAATACAGCAGTAGGATTATAACGAGGTCGATAACGCAAGCAGGACTGCTCGCATACTTTACCACACGGATGGTTCCGCTGTTTTAACCTTCATGAGCGAAGTACGAGTAGTTAAGGGGACTTTAACTGTGCATTCCAGTAACTTACCATTAACAATCCCTTCATCAATGAGCTTTGCTATTTTCCTCTTGGATACTACGGTGTAGTTAACATTGAGGCGGCCATACTCCCATTGTACAGGGCAGTAGATGCCGAGCGCATTGCATAGCCAGTAATAAGATGACCTGAAAGAGAAAATTCCAACTAAAATCGGGTATTTATTGCTAATTTACCTTTAAGTGTACTCGGCAAGTGATATCGCCTCAATATACGGACACACATAGTGTAGTGTGCTGTCCTAGTGTGAACCGGCCCTAATTAACATATATCAAGATGAGTGAGGGTAGTTAAATAAACGCCTTCACTTTGCTGTCGCGGTACCTCCAATACTTCAGTTTCCCCGCGACCACGGCTGGTGCAATCCGGTCGAAATGTCGGGATTAAATTAAAGGTAAATTCGCGATAAATACCCGTATTTCATATGTTTTATAATGTGTTCTGATCGTTGCGCAATCAATGTGTTGATCATCATCTACCTAACCTTTTCATAAAAATGTTGGGGTCCACTTCCAGTTTAAACGGATGCAACTGAATGCCAGAATTTTATGTGGAGCAACTGTCTATCTGACCTCCACAACCACTTCAAGACTTCAAGACTGATCCTTACAATCACAGCATTGGAATCTACATATATCATACATTACAAAATGCGTAGCTACTAGCAATGCCTGTGATTGTGGTGCCACTTTATCCCACTGTGAGGTAAAAGTACCACTACTTCACACACTTCCGTTCACAGAAAGACTGCATTTTTAGGCATCAAATCAATACCAACCTTCTAGATTGGAACTCCTTAGTACACAGCGAGTGAGTGATGTGTTCTATACTGTCACACAGACAATGTGTGTAGTCATAGGTTGGGTAGATGCACCACCTGCTGCCAGTGCGGTGGTGGGGCTTAAACCGGATCCTGTATGCCACTGGGTCTTGTTTGCCTTCTTCAAGGGTAATCTTCATTCGTAGGGTTGCATCTCCTTCATCGATTTTGCCATTTTTCATGTCCTGGAAAAATATTAAATCTGGGTTTTTCAATCCTAAACACTGTGAAAATGCTCTAAGGATCTATCTATATATGTATATGGAAACTAAATCAGATGTTTGGCAATCATCATCATCATCAGCGCAGTTTGTAATAATAATAAGTTTAAGGTGATATATATTTTTTTGTTAATCTGTTTGAGTGTCTGCCTGGTGGGCCAATCATCCCCTTTTTCCTTCTAAATCTCGTTGTCCCGAGCGATATCTGGCCATGTTCGCCCCGCAAACGAGATCAGATCGTCATCTTCGCCGCGGTCTACGTCGACGGCGGCGGCGCTTTCCTTCGCATGTTATAAAGGGTGTAAAACACCTCTTAACGAATACGAAAGGCACTTGTTCTCCTCGTCATTCTGATCATTTTTTGGGAACCTCCTAGTTACGGAGATATAGGGTCAAAGTTGCAAGATTTTCACAAGTTTTTTTTTAATTACCACTTTTTATCACATGATTTTTACTTTAAATATCTCTACGACCTCCGTACTATTCAATCCACCCATCCGCGCAATGTTTTGAGTGCGTTACATTGAGTTATACTACAAAACATGATTTATGACCTCAAAAAACAAGTTGTTTCCCAGCAATATTTTTTGCAGAAAGTTACTTAGTTTGATATACAGAATGCTTGGTTAACGGCTTTGTGATGAGGTGAAATACACCCTGTATTATAAAATAGTAATTACCTCAAACAGTTGCAAGCTTTCTTCAACAGGCCTATTCCTCCATGGTGAAGGTGGTGGATTGAAACCCTTGATTTCGTCTGACTTCTGGTGACAGACATATGCAAGGTTCTTGCTGATCAATTGAACTGCCCACTCATATAGCTGATCAAAGTAGTCTGAAGAATGCGTGATTTGGTATGGGGTGTAACCTGGAACAGCCATTACAATGTTTATTTGTATTCACAAAAAAAGTGTTTACTTTTTATCTTTAATTAATATTAGAGACATTTATTGAGTGTATTTGCCAGTCACATTAAATCCAATTGTCCATTTCTTAATCCCTTGGGTCTTCCAAGGATGTCAGAGAACAGGCATGTGGTTTTAGTTGGTAGGAGTCTGACAGGCCCCTTCAACCCCCTGGGGCGAAGGACATCCATGACGATTTCCACACGAAACAAAAAAAAAGTTACATTGCAATGTCAACTGCACACTTACAATACTTGACAAAGGTATATGACTCACCTAACCACTCCACCATGTCTTTGATACCAACAAAAAACTTCTCCTCCTCTTTCTCTGGGTTGGTGTCATCATATCTCAAGAAGCAGATACCATCATGGGCTGCAGCATACCCAAAGTTAATATTAATAGCTTTTGCATGTCCTATATGCAGAATACCATTAGGTTCAGGAGGAAACCTTGTTCTTACTTTCCCACCAGTTATTTTGAGATGTTCTTCCAGTAACCTTTTAGTATCATTTGTGACAACATAACCATCAGACTTGAAGTTCTCTCCAGGGGCATGGAAAGGTAACTTTTTCATCAACTCAGATATGGATGAAGCTCCACCAATTTCATCAAGTGATTCAGTGTTTTCAGACTGTTTTGATACTGAAATAATAGAAAAAAAAAATGTCAATGCTGAAACTATTTACACACATTGTAATTACTAAACTGACCATAAAAAACAATACCTTTTTGAGAAAAGCTTACTGAGGCAGGTGGGATCTGTACAAAATTTTAAATTACTTTTAAGAGCCTATACTACCTCAAATGGCTTAGCAGAATCCTTCGATACGCCGAAAATACTGCAGCATAAATTTTGAAATAAATATATGGTAAAGTTGAGGATTATTGTTAAGTCCTATATTTGGCGAAAACACGATTCCATAAAATTTTCTCGATAGAAAAAATATCCAAAGTTACCTCTAAACTGAACAATAAACCGCTGGCAATCTTATAATACTTAAAATAAGATCATGAAACTTTTTATACTAACTGAACTATCTATAGAGCAGGTCTTATATTATCTATTTTTTTGTATTTCCTTTTTTTTCGCCGAAAAATAAATAGCCTATAATATCGGTCATATCAAAGTTGGTTCCCTGCCGCGCGCCACCCGCGCTCAGTCCTGCTCCGGCTTCCGTACGGGAGGGCTGTGTCAGTTTGCGCTCAGGGCACATTACGCAATTCAACAAATAAAAATATTGAAATACATGAGTTTATACAGGGTGAAATTGAATAGATGCGACAAATTTAAATATACAATAATACGTGTTGTCAAGAAAATGTATAAAATATAAAATTAAAAAATAATTGATCAGTGTTACGAAAACCGTTAAAATAATAAAAGTATCAGAAATCTTGCCGACTCATCGCAGTGCTCAATATAGCGGTCATTTACCTAATTTTGCCTTAATTTTTCTTATTTATTTTGCATATTACTGGAATACCGATGATTCGTACTTAAATAAAGATAATAACATCAATGGACCTTTTGAAAACGATAATCGCGTAATTTTTTTTAACGATTTAGATTGAAGAAAAAACAGTTTATAATTACTATGTTACTGTAACTGAAGCTCCAATTTCATTTTGTCGCATTAATTAAAATTCACCCTGTAGTGTTTGCGTGATGGGAAATAACCGAAATAAAAATTAGAAGCGACAGGGTTGGCGTAAAGAATTTCTCAAACATATGATCGAAATGAAGTATCTACTGACCGATCTATTTAGGTACAATATTAGTGATTACAAACATGTAGGTGAATATGTAGTAGGTACACACGTTTGGAGCAGTTTCTGTGTGAGTAGACCAGGTACATAATTACCGTACATACAATTATATTTTATTTACTTTCAAAGCGCTTGGCGGCTGCAGTACGGGTCACAGGTTCGATTCCCGCACGGATCATGTGTTAGGTATATTAAGTGACGGTCTACAAATAGTTGTGAAGACTTGTGTTTGTAATCGCACCGTCTACGTTTGAAACTTTGGATCAATCAGTTTAGGGTAGATAGTTAGACGATAGAAATCTCTTTATTATGTACTTACACCATAAAAATTCCAGATTCAAAAATAATAAAAAAAATCCTAAATAAGTTTGTTTTTTTTTACACATACAACAAAGTGTAGATTTTATACTTTTATTACTCCAATACTTACCTATTTCTCCAATTGCTCCTGAAAAAAATAAAACCGACTTCAAAAAAAAAACAAAAAAGTGAAAAATAACTTTAGCTTCTGAAGTCGGTGACTTTTGTTTGATTGCTTTAGTTTTTTTGTCACCGACTTCAGAAGCTAAAGTTATTTTTCACTTTTTTGTTTTTTTTTTGAAGTCGGTTTTATTTTTTGCAAAAAAGTTTTTATTTTTCACTTTTTAGTGTTTCACATGTGCTTGATACATGGAAAGTGCATACCGTTACAATTGCAACAAGCCCAAACACGACTATGGTACATTGTCTCATTATGGAGTTCCGTGACTCTTGGCTTCATCATCAGATCTGATGGTACAATGGTTCTTATCAAACGCAAATGCTTCACTTGTTGTAGAAAATACCAGCATCGCAACACGTTTTCATATAAAATCTGAAGAGTTCCCTCGATTTCGCCAAGATTCCATCATCAGATCACGACTTGGTGGCTATGGGACCATTTGGAAAGAATATCCTTTCCAACAAAAAAAGAATTTTCCAAATCGGTTGGCAAGCGACGGAGTTATGCCCGACAAACATAAAAAAAAAAAAAAAAAAAAAAAATAGAAACATCCGAATTGAGAACCTCCTCCTTTTTTAGAAGTCGGTTAAAAAGACGGTGCAGTTACAAACTCAAGTCTTCACAACTTTTTGTAGACCATCACTTATAATAACACATGTTCCGTGCGGGAATCGAACCTGCGACTCGTACTGCAGCCGCTACGCGCTTAGAAAGTAAAAAAAATATAATTGTAGGTAGCTGCAAGAAACCAAACTATTGCTTGTTTCACACACACTTATCTACCTATCAAATATTCATAGTCATACAAACCATGCCTTGAGAATCATGAACACAACAAAAAAAAACCAATATGCTGTTATGCGCAGTCATACATTTCGTTTTTTTTTTTTATAGTGGCAAAGCGTTTTACTACCACGTCAATGTATCCACAGAACTAGTAATGCAAATCCGCTCTGTTTCAAAATCCATTTTTTGGATCGGATGTTTGATCCAATCCGGATTATCCGGATTTTACGGATTTTTCACGAAAATAAACAAATCTACCCATATTCTGTTTCAAATTTTTGTGTGAATGGGAATTTAATTTTATTATTTGAAATTATTCAAATTGAATACCTTGGTTGGTTTGGTTTTGAAGCCTTTTCCCAACTATGTTGAGGTCGGGTTCCAGTCTAACCGGATGCAGCTGAATACCAGTATTTTACATGGAACGACTGCTTATTCTTTGTAAATATATATTTTAATGTTTTTTTTTAATATTTTCATTTATATTATTATTATATTATATTTGCAATCGGTCGTCAGACCATAAGCGAATTTGTTACAAGCTACATGGCGTTGTGGTGGAGCAGCCAGTGCTGCGCCTCCCACTTATAGAAGGTGGTTCCTCTTCAGCCTTTTCACCACCTCTGTCGGGTTTAGCAGTTCAGTCACTAGTGGGTTTGGGTGCATGGTTAGGCAAACCATATGTTGGGATTTGTACCGCTCAATTTCAGAGTTTACGAGCGGCACCTGCAGGAAGTCGTGAATTTCGCTATTCCGGGCAAACCAAGGTGCATTTACCATGGCTCTTAGTATTCCGTTTTGAACCCTTTGCAGGCAGAAAATGTTAGATTTGCTGGCTACGCCCCACAATTGAATTCCGTACGTCCATATTGGTTTAAGGACCGAGTTGTAGATGAGTAGCTTGTTGTCTACAGAGAGTACAGAGTTTCTTCCCATGAGCCAATAAAGGTTGCGGAATTTATGGTTTATCTCCTCCCTTTTCTGCTTAATGTGATGCTTCCATGTTAGGCGCCTATCTAAATGGAAGCCAAGATATTTAACACAATCTGTGTGTGGTAAGGTATCAGGTCCAGGTCTAACAGGAGGGGTGTTTCCGTGCCTGAGTGTGAAGGTGATATGGTTAGACTTGGATGCACTGGCGCGTATCCGCCACTTACAGAGCCATTTATGTGTCTCGTCTAACTGATTTTGCAGTTTGTTGCTGGCCATTTCTGGGTTGTCGTCAACTGATAAGTAGGCTATGTCGTCAGCATATGTTGCAACTGTTATGTCGGGTAAATCTGATGTAAAAATGTTATACAACACAGGGCCAAGAATAGAACCCTGTGGTACTCCAGCTTCTACTTCAAACAATCTTGATCGTGCTTCGCCCTGTTTAACTCGGAAGCAGCGTTCGGATAAGTACGACCGGATGAGCAGGAACATTGAGTGTGGAAGTTTTGTCTTCACTTTTGCCAGTAATCCTTTGTGCCAGACTCGGTCAAAAGCTTGTTGTACATCCAGAAATGCCACTGAGCAGTACTTTTTGCGTTCAAAGGCCTGCCTTCCTGTTTGGTAAACTCGGTGAACCTGTTCTATTGTGGAATGGGATTTCCGAAAACCAAACTGATGAGGTGGAACAACACCATTGATGTCCATACATGGTTTTAGTCGGTTAAGGAATATCCTCTCCCACAGTTTGGACAGTACAGGAGTTAAGCTTATCGGCCGATACGACGACGCTTCATGTTCTGGTTTGCCTAATTTGTGGATCATGACTACTTCAGAGATTTTCCAAAGATCAGGAAAGTGAGATGTTCGAAAGATTGCGTTGAACAGACTACATTATAAAACTTAAGAAGGCGGGTATTTATCGCGAATTTACCTTTAATTTAATCCCGACGTTTCGACCGGATTGCACCAGCCGTGGTCGCGGGGAGACTGAAGTACTGGAGGTACCGCGACAGCAAAGTGGAGGTGTTTATTCAACTACCCTCACTCATCTTCATAAATGTTAATTAGGGCCGGTTCACACTAGGACAGCACACTACACTAACAGTGTCCGTATATTGAGGCGATTTCACTTGACGAGTACACTTAGTGATTACTGGATTCCAAGCTGAAGAGAGTTTGAAGCCGTCCTCGCGATTGAAATTAGGGTACTTCTTGATCTCAATCGCTTCCCGAACCATTCTCTTATAGACAACAACACACACAGCAGACTAGCCAAGAAGGCAATGCATTTTCTGGGAAGATTTTTAAGTATTGAAGGTGTGATCAGGTCAAATCCGGGGGCTTTTTTCGAGTTGAGCTGTCCGATTTCCTTCGCAATTTCTTTTGGTCTTGTTGGCTTAATGGGCAGACACATCTGCAGATCTTGTTCTAATATTGCATCAATATGTCGCTCACCTGCAATGCTCTCGTTGGGTTTGAATACAGAATTCAAATGCATTGCAAATACTTCGGCTTTTTCCAAGTCAGTTCTTGCCCAGGAAGCTTGTGACCTAATTGGGGGATAAGACTCTTGAGGTTTATCTAGGTTTTTGGTTGCCTTCCAGAGCGAGTGTGCACCAACTCCCGTAGGTGACATCATCTGTAAGTTTGTTGCCACCGTTGAATTAATAGATTCCTGGACTACAGACTTTAATTCTTTAGCTGCCTTGTTAAAGTGGAGTTTATCAAGCGGATGACGGGACTGATGCCAAATTCTTCTAAGTCTACGTTTTTCTAGGATTCTTTGCATGATATCCGGCGGATGAGAGTGGTTGGTCGAACCTCTGGATCGAGAGGGTGTGTTAATCCAGGCTGCAGGCGGCAGCTATTTGAATGGCATTTGTGAGATATTGGCATTTTTTAATATTAAAAAAAAAAACATTATTGTGGTCCGCCCGGAGCGGGGTCCAAGCTACCAGTGGTTATCGGGGATCCAGACACAAGAACCTCCTCACAATACGGGCCATATCGAAGAGAACTGCCTCCCGAAAAATGTCCTTGATCTAACGGCCTATAGAAAGCCTCGACAGACATTCGTCGTCTGGGCCTATCTCACTTATAAACGTCTCTTTGTGCCTATTGACCTTGTCTCTCTGACTCTCCTATCTAGAACATCGAGTTCCGTCTGAGTCCTTTTGAGTATGCCAAAAAAGTACATTAAAACCAGCATGACCCAACCGTTGATAGCACGCACCTTGTTCCCGCCTGGAAGAAAGCTATTTAATACTTTCTTCAGACGTCTAAGGTAGCGCTCCTTCAACTTCATATCAGTTACGTTAATGCTTTCGACATACCCAAATACTTGTACTTAGTTTTCGGATGAGGAGAGGTATCTCAGGTGTACGGAATCCGAGAGCTGAATTCCCTTGGATACCATAATCGCCCTTCGCTTTACAAACATGACTGCACTTTTGTCCACACCAAATTCTATCCCAATGGCGTTACTTAAAGAGTCAGTTACTATTAGTTAGGTATTTCCATCAGTCGCAATTTGTTGCGGGTTTTGGATCATCCACGTGAAGAAGGATAAGTGGTACCTGACCACTTCTCCTCAACCGGCAGCCTAGCCCTGAATCCTCCAGCAATGTGCTATGGGGATTCAGGGCTAGACAAAACTAACTAAGTTTTTTGTAGAGTCAGACTGTCGCCCTGGAATAAACAAAAAAGCTATGTAATTTTTGGAGACAAAATATGACCCAATAATAATAAGGCATCTAAAGTGCCATCGTCGTTTAACCTACTACGATTTTGGTTACACTCAATTCCTGCTGCGGAAAAAGCTCGCTGTGAATCGACGTCGAATGCACTGAATATGTTTATAAGCGGACTCCAAGAGAAATATCAGTTTCAGGCTTTCGGCTGATGAGCACATTTTCGAATATTCTCGCGGAAATGTAGCCCACGAATAACAATTTCTTATTGTTCAGAAAATCCGGATTCGATTTTCAAAGCCGGATTTAGAAGTCGTGTAAAACTGTACCGAAATCCGGATTTTTCGGATTACGGATAGTCCGGATTACATTCCCTACTGACAGAACCCTGAATGCAATGGTGACTCGCACTCGATTAGTTTTTTGTAACAATAGAATGTATGCAGTGGCTCAGCATCGTAAAAACTTAGTAGGTTAATTATTTCTTATAATATACTTGCATTTAAGCCTACTTACTATACAAAAACGGCTGTCACAAATACATACAAGGATAAAACTATAAAACTCAAACGTACTACAAACTCAATGCGCCGAACCTGCACGGTTACGTTGGCTCGTCTATTATTTTGTAGCAAATTTCCGGTATAAGTTGATCTCGCATTGTATAGACTTTCCGTACAATAAGAGGTCAGCTTATACTGGAAAATTTAGCTTGGAAATCAACTTTCTGTAGGTTTAGTGGGCTTTTAAATGAACCCCGTGGATTTTAGTCAGTAAGAGTCTGACAGTCCCTTCCGCTCCACTCAGGGTGGGAGGAAAATATTACCACGATAAAAAAGGTACCTACCTAGATTGTAATTAAATTGATATAAAATTTTGTTTTGATAATAGTGACAAATTAATATTAATATTGATAATTTTAATACTTAGAACTCCAATAAATAAAGTAGTTTAATCTAACAAAATTGCATCGACTTCGCGCTGTGCCCGCGCCGCGTGACCGCGAGCCCCATTGTGCGAGCGAGATAAAGAGTTAGGCGGAGCGGTGAAGTGGGGGCGAAATTTGAATTCGAGCTGAGGTTGTATAGGCTCTTAAACCTTTTAATAATTTACCTTTATCAGCAGTTTTCTTAGCTGTCTTTCCTGCATCACCTTTAGGTTTCTTTTCAGCTTTTGGTGGAGGTGCTAAATCAGCTTCTGTTTTAGGTCCCAATAGATCTAAAATCTTGAACAAAAGACACAATTTATATTTGTATAAAAGTCTCAGTAGGTTTTGGTGTCAAAATAGCTAATGAGGAGGTTATGTTGCTGGATGCTTAGCATGTTAGTAATATTCATTGAAATGTTGGCCGGAGCCTGTTAGGGTCCTTGTCCATTGTTGCCATATAAAAATTTGATCGTTTTTGTACATGTTTTAAATTTTTGTTATGAAAAATGGCAGAATACAAGTACAGGAAGTGGTTCTAGTTCAAATCAGCCTCAGAAAAAAAAAACATGACTAGATGATCCATCTTTCCAAGAAGAAATTAAGTGCACTGCAATTAAGAAAGATGTGGTTACTGAAAATGTCCAGACACCACCAGTCAGTCAAGGGACTACAAAAGCATGTAGAATATGTCCCAGGAAAAAACATAAAATTAGCACTTATGTTTGTGTGGTTTGCAAGAAGTTTTTGTGCCTGCAATGTTCTCGTACTTTTGCGCTGACTGCCAGTAATTTATGCTAGAAATAATTTGTGTTTTTTCTTACATTTGTATATTAATTAGTAGTAGAAGTTTTCTTTTTGTTCTAGTGTTACATTCACTTGCTTTTTTTAGTGGGTGAAAATAGTAACCCAGAAATTCTAGAAAAGTTTTGTGAATATTAATTTTTTCGTACTTACTTTAATTATAATAAAGTAAGTTGATTACAAATACCTGTTTTTTTTTCTTATTAGAGGCCAAAGTTCAGATATAGATGGGGATTTGACTAGGTTCAGAAACAGCTCGAAAAAGGTTGCAGTTGAATGTAGTAGCCTGAGAGGCTCGACATCCGCACTAGTGTTAAAAATATTTTTTCAACACACTTGCTCATAAAGTGGCTCTAATTTCACCGCAATTAGGCACATAATGACACCTGTAATCAAACTGTGACTTTTTCATTACTATTATTCACAAGTGAGTTATAGGGTTTTTTTTTAAATTTGAATGGTTGAATTGCTTTGTTCTTAAAAAAGTTTCGATACAAAAAAGATCGTGTTCAATAATACAAATAAATTAATGTACCTATTGCTTGCTCATTTCATGCAACTTCGTATCTACATAGATAATTTCAACTTATAAGTTTTTAATAAATACAACTTTCACTCAAATGTAACTTTGGTTTTCTCTGTATTAAATAAAACTTTGAATTCCCCATTTCGTACGTGACTAAAAACTAAAACGCTATCCGCGAAAAACCAAAAAAAAGAAACCTCATTCTTTTAGTCTATGGCCGACCGCCATTGTTAAATGCGCGCGCATAGGAAAACTGATTAATTATTCCCGCCATTGCGAAAAAAAATTCACAACTCGTTTTCACTGTTGAAATAAAAGTTATTTATTAATTCAAATGTCAACAAGTACTAGTTATGAAGAAAATTATTTATTTTGTACACCGCCCGATATAAGATGTGCAGCCCTTAACGTTATGGAATGTTTACTACTAATCTATTTTAGTATTATTTTATTCTCAAGTGTGTTGAAAAACGTCGTATGATACACGTGTGTGTTGATGATTACCGTCCTCGGCTTTCTTAAGACCCTCGCCTAACGGCTCGGGTCTCAATGGCGCCTCAGCGGTAATCACCAACATTACACACTTGTACCATAATGTACTATAAATCCATACTTAAAGGTTAACAACATAACTGGCAAAATGTGGATGTACTTTGAGGTACACCCTCCACCCAAACTTTCAGGCATTACCAGCATGACGTAATGTTATGTTGCATAAAGATTCTCAAGACAACCATTGGTTGAGGTTGTAAAACGAAATCCTCACCTGAACATCAACTTCATTCTTGATAGCTTTCCCATCAGCCCAGGGTAAGTCTGCTCGCACTGCTTGCATGACATTACCAGCATTAAACCTGTACCTTTTTTCTAACAAATCGGCCTTATACTGCGCCATATGTTTCTCCACAGCCTGCTCGACTTGCTCCGGCGTCACCACGACACCAACACCACAAGCTTTCTCAAATGCATCAATATCCACATTTGTCTCATTAACATGGCTGATAAGGTACTCCAAAGCTGCATCTACTCTGAGAGTCGAGTCTAGCTTGCCTTTGGCTATGAATTCACATACGATAGGAAGTTTGGCGGCGACCTGCGGCTTGATCTTCGTTGCCAGATGGTAGATCAACATCCCAGCGCCAGTCGGCAGATTTGCTATGTCCACCTAAGTAAACAACAAAAGTATATCTATATTCTACCTATAGTAACTTATTACACAACCATTTGCCCAACTATCGTTAAAAAATTGAGCAATTCCAGGAGAATTTGAAAGTTCTAACCTCATTCAATGCGGCAAGTAGAACCTTTGTGACATTAGCGTTTTTCAATGTTTCCTTAGCTTTTTGTTCATTTAAGCCCAAAAGCTTAAACCTCTCTATAGTTTCTTCCGGAGTCATGTTGATTTTAGTCACAATTTATTATTTTGAAAGTGAACACGAAACACTACCTACTTTCCGAAGCAGAAATTCGAAATGACATTGACACTTTGACAAATGACAATGACAGGTGACGGACCGGCGGGATCACACAGGGGTGCGTTTATGTCAAATACCCAGTTTAAAAATTTAAATCGACTAAACGTCAAACAACCCGCTCAAGCCCACCGCGAGTTAAAAAATGAAACTAACTAAAGTTTAATCTGCCCCGTTCACGATCGTCCGCTGGACGAACGAAGCGAAGTTTTCGCCGGACTGGGATAAATTTTAACGATCTTTTTACCTCGCTAAATCTTATACTGCTGTCAGATTGACCTTGACATCACTTGACATTGAGCTGTCTGTTTTATTTGCTCAATGAGGGATTTTCTTTTTCAACTCCCCTAGTCGCTGGATAGATGGCGCTGACTGGGGTACGTTACTGGAAGGAACGGAACGTGACATAATTTTCTGATTATTTCACTTGTATGTTATTTTGAGAACGTAAAATGAAACGTACATTTAAAGTAAATAAATAAAGTAATGTGACAATGGTCACATCACATCAAATTGATATTTTGTAAATAGCCTCTATATGTAACTAAACAAAAAGGAAAAATAAAACAATACTTACCAATTCTTTTTAGGGTTTTCCACGCCAGAAAGAAAATGTCCCTAGAGAAAAAGAAGAGAAGTCGTTTCCTTGTGGATTTATGTACAAATGAAGGCATTCATCTTTTCCCTAATGATGAAAGTCGTAAAGCGCAATGGGTACAAACCATCGTACATTTCAAACCTGGACGGCCCATAAAAAGAAATTCGCACATATGCTCAGCACACTTTAAACCAAATGATTTTGTAAGAACACCATTATCAGTGTTACAACCAAGTAAGTTCATCTATGTTTAGTATTGTAGGTATTTTCTTAGGTTCAAAATTCAACAGAGATTAATTTATTTTATCTCAGATTAGATTCTAATAATAGTTTACGTGTTTGGCCGGAGGAGGCAAAACACCAGAAGAGATGGGAAGAATTGGATGACGCCTTTGCCCAGCAGTTGGACTGAATAGGCTAACAACAAAAAACAATAGTTTACCTATTTTTAGATGTGGCATCAAAAATATTGAAGCAAACAGCCATTCCATCCATATTTCCATGGAAAAATTCATCTCAACCTCCCACAACATCCCATACGATAACATCCAAAGATCAAGATGCATCATCATACGCTGCTCCAGAACCTGATGAACATCAAGATTCTCAGGCTCTCAACTTCTCTCTCTCACTGATGGCATACCATGGGGAAGGCCTACGACCAGCCGTCTACGTTTATTCTATGCACAAAACTACAAACACACGCTTTGTTATCAATTTAATAGCAAGTACTATTTAAAAAAATGCCAAAAATATTTGAAGCCTCTAAAAATCCCCCTAATCTTGTCCCTAAAAATATCCCTTTTAACAATTCTATTCCCTGAATTTAGGGGTAAAACCCTTAAGCTGGCAACCATGCCAAGCGTTTTGACTTTGACACTAGTAACGTAGTCGGGTCAACGCCATCTATAGAGTTGTTGGAAACTTTTTTTTTTTTAATTCTTAAAATGAAAACCTCTCATTCGCGCCTTACAAATGAATATTTCTAACTTCTTTTTTTTCTTTTCTCTTTCTTTTCTTTCTTTCCGATACACCACTTGCTTCTTATTTCACTTTTGACACTGGCAGAATTGTCGACATTGGCACCGACATCATTTGCCATAAACAAAAATAGAATACCATATTTCTAACGAGTACTTTAATAATTCGTCTTCTCCGTGAATTTTATTTGTGGATCATGTAAGAAGTTATGATGCATTAAATGTTGAATTGGTAGTTTTTACTTAATTGACAAGCTGAGCTGTCTATTGAATTTGACAGTTATTATTGATTTAGATATATTGTGACTATGACTCCGTTCAGCGAACCCTCACTAGTTTTTAATTTTAAATCGGTGAATATTTCGCCGGCTTACTTAAACGCACCCTAAAATGACAGCTTACTCAGACAGTAATTCCATCCCGTTTGACGTCAAATTCTTAAGCAGGCTCCACATTCACGCCGCGAACAACTGTCAAATTCGCGCCCGTAATTTTGCGAAAAAACAATTCAAATAGTTTATTTATCAGATCATAAAATCAAATTTATTAGTTTTAGTACTGGTTTCAAAATCATTTACAATAATTTTGAATTTTCATTACCACTGTACCACATACAATATTTCAAAGCACGATTTGATTTTAATACTGATCAGACCGGGAAACAGGCTGTTCCAGTGCCTGAGTATTAGACCTTCCGCCCACTCGACCGCAGTGATCAAGAGGCTGTTGGCGCTGCCCCGCACCCGCCGCATCAGGGAGACCAACATTGAGCCTTTTATGATAATATTGAGGGTATTAATTACTATTAGATAAACATTATATTTCCAGGATCACATATTTATTCTATAACGGTCATCCTGCACCCAGACTCACTTCACACTTGACAGTCAGTCATATACTTGACGAGCCGAATGGCGTAGTGATAGTGACGCTGCCTTACGTTCTTAGGGTCCTGGTTCGAATCCCGGTAGGAGCAAATGTTTGTGTAATGAGCATGGACATTTGTTTCCGAGTCGACTTCTGAAGGTCAAGTTATTTTTCAATTTTTTGTGTGAAGACGGTTTCATTTTTTGCAAGTTTTTTCTTTTTTCTTTTTAGTGGTTTATCTGTGCTAACCCTTTCACAGCGTACGTTGCCTATCTTTGAAGTTCTTCATTAGATCTGTACCAAATTGAAACAGGATCCGCCGAGTATCATATAGGTGTATCCAGCCAGCCTCCATACATTTATGGGCTATTTTCAAAAGCCATCCAAAATAAACATAGAATATTATTTCGATAGACCATAACATAATAATCATTTTTTATTACTTATCTTTATTTTATTTTTATTCAAATTTTTAATAATTATGACGCCTAAGTCGTAAGACTTAAGACGTAGGCGTCGACTTGACTTTTGAATATGGCCCAATCTGGGTGATCTCCTTTGCTCCTAAGAATTGAATAGTTCCGTTACTTTGTCATGGATCCCATAATCAGAACCTAACCAAACACTCTTCGAACTACCCTTGTTTTTTTTTCGGGTGGGAATTCATCAAATGACCCCTCCCACTTTGCGCGGAGGCAGAGATTCTCTTTCGAACAGTCCCGCAGCCCCGGCAGGCTTCGGCCCTAGCGGGCCGCTCCCATTATGCTGACATCTCTTTGAGGCGCGCGCGGAACACGAACGCGCCGTCGACGCAGCCTGTCGTCATTAGACCGACGGACGGCTAGCTAGCCCATAGCTAATCGTCCACAGGCCCGCGTCTGCTGTGGCCGGTAGCCACCACGTGGCCTCCGACGCCCGGTGCGTCTCCGGCGGCGGCTGGGGCGAGTTGCACTCTTCTGCCCGAGGCTCGTTCTCCCATCTCATTCGCTAGTATGACTGCTTCGCAGAAGGAGGTGGCTTCCCATTTCGTCTCGCTCCGGACCATGGAGTGAACCAGGGCCGGACGCAACAGGTCGCCGCCCCTGACCGCCGCTACGAGAACACGGCGTTGCTCCGCCCACGCGGGGCAGACCTCCACCGTGTCCTCCGGTCGATCATCGCAGTGGAAACACCCGGGCGTTTCCTTCCGCCCGATTTGATGCAGGAACCTCCCGAAACATCCGTGTCCGGTGAGGACCTGCGTCAGGGGGAAGGTGAGGACGCCATGGCGCCCCTCCAGCCACTCCTCAAAGAGGGGACTTATCGCCACTATCGTGACGTGCCCTATCGAACTACCCTTGAAGTACACCCTTTCCAATAAATAAAAAAAGAAACGTTCAATGTAATGGTAATTGGCTCATTCCCAATAAATGGAACTTAACACACCTAACTGTCGAAATCTGGGAGTATTGTACACATCTGCGTATCTATACTAATATTATAAAGCAGAAGAGTTTGTTTGTTTGTTTGTTTGTTTGAACGCGCTAATCTCAGGAACTACCAGCTCGAATTGAAAAATTCTTTTTGCGTTGGATAGTCTATTTATCGAGGAAGGCTATAGGCTATATAACATCACGATATGACCATTAGGAGCGGAGCAGGAATGAAAAATGTTTAAAAAACGGGGATTTTTTTTCTCTTATGTGACGCAGACGAAGTTGCGTGGGTCAGCTATAAACAATAAACATCTAAGCGATTGCAGCAATCACTGCAGGTTTGCCGTCTAATTTTGAAGAGTTCCATTAATATCTCCAAAGATCAGCATCAGATCTTAACCAAATTGAAATGCAGAAATGTAAATAGAAACACCAGCTTACAAATAAAAAAAAAACGTCATCAAAATCGGTTCACGCAGTCGATATTTCTGAGGTAACAAACACAAAAGGAATAAAAATATTCCCAGTTTTTGCAACAATTTTCATGTAAGTATGCTCCGCTCTATTAGTTGTAGCGTGATGTTATATAACTTATAATAACTTTCCTCGATAAATGGACTGTCCAACACAAAAAGATTTTTCAATCAGTACCTAGCCCCTGAGATTAGCGTTATGTCCAGCTGTGGACGTCTTTCGGCTGAAATGATGATGATGATGATTTGATTTAAGTGTGTTAAGTTCTTCTAGGACTTCCCGAATCTAATGAAAAAGAGTAAGGGATGCCGTTTTTGTTTAATCCGGGGTGTGCATCTGGATTGAGAGCCCATTTATTAAATCTTTGAGAATCGAAATGAGACTTTCAGTGGATTTAGTTAAAAATAGTAAAAACTTAAAGCGATAGGCAATGGATTTCTTAAACGTGAATTAAAATAGTTATTATCAAATAACTTGAGTCTAATCTCAGTTAGTACTTTTTGGCATTTAGACTATGCCACTTTACGCAAGGGTCCGGATTGAGAGCCCAAATTATTATACACACCCCGGATTAAACAAAAACGGTATCACCTTACTCTTTTTCATTAGATCCGGGGAGTCCTTCTAATCCACGCACAAATAAAATCATCGTCATCATCTTCATTTCAGCCGAAAGACGTCCACTGCTGGACATAGGCCTCCCCCAAGTGTCGCCACATTGACCGGTCCCTTGCAACTCGCATCCAACGGATTCTCGCAACGTTCACCAGGTCATCGGTCCACCTAGTGAGAGGTCTTCCAACGCATCGTCTCTTGGTTCGCGGACAAATTAAATATTGAGGGCTAATACAGTGTTATACTCGTAGTCTCAACAATTGAAGTACAAGGTTCGATAGAGATACCCCTTTTGATCTTCGGTTAATTTAATCCTGATTTGCGTTTATTTTAATTTCATGGTTTTACATTAATACATTACAATCTAACGAAAAATAATACATCATATTGTAAGAAATTCAGTTGACAATATTTCGACAGTTTACAATGTCGCTAGACAGATTACAATCTAACGCGCGGTTTTTACAATTTTACGGTAACATATACAGGATATACTCGTATATTTGTTTTCGCTACAAATAACATACTAACCGCTGCTTTGTGAAAACCAAAGTGACGGCTCATTGATCCGTGAATATAATTGTGCGACACTTGTCTCATCTCATTTTTAACAAGAAGTGAACAAAACACCTACCTACCATTCTACCTACTGATTCTCGGGAAAAGATCAATAGATCACTTTAAAATCTAAATAACTATGCAGCACTCAGACCCCCCGCGCACTAGGCAGTCTGGCTGTGCAGCCAGGCTGCTTCAGCCGGAATATTTGCGCAGCCAGTTATAGCAGCCAATCAAAATATTGGCTGCAGCAGCCAGGAATCGTGGCTGCCTAGTGCGCGGGCTCCCATACAACGTCATATGTTTTACTGGCTGCTGCAGTCTGGCTGCGCAGCCATGGCTGCCTAGTGCGCGAGGAGTCTTAGTCATCTTCATGTATGTTACGTTATTATAGATTTACCTTAGTCACAGATATTACAATACTTTAGGTAGTTTGCGTATCTAGTAGAGTTATTAGGCCGAAGGTATCAAATAGATTTCTACCAGAAATTACCGAGTTAACAGGAACACATGAGTCAACTTTGACCGGGTTTTGTTCTTGTCCCTGAATAGGAACCAATCATACATATAGGTCATTTTTAAATACCTTTCCAACAATATATCACATGTTAGGGTTGAAATTAAAAAACAAATCACTTCCCACTTTCATATGGGGCTACCCAATAACACATTTTTTCCCAATTTTTACCACTTTGTCGGCGTGATTGAGACATATTGGTACCAAATTTCAGCTTTCTAGTGCTAACGGTCACAGAGATTAAGCGAGGACGGACGGACAGACAAACATGGCGAAACTATAAGGGTTCCTAGTTGACTACGGAACCCTAAAAATGGCAGACAAGCAATGTGTACCGTATTAACCACAATCAAACGGCATGAGCTGTTTAAGTGTCCACTCGTGGTATAGGCAAGAAATTTAGCCACCAAATGTTCTACCGAAATTCAGTGGTTTTTGAGTTATGTCGATTTTTAGTTTTTTTTTAATGAAAAATCGACGGTGCGAATGTACTGAATTTTAAGTTATTATCATAGCTGATGACACAGCAGACCATTGCCCAGGGCCGGATTTAGGGGTCCAGAGGCCTCGGGGCAACAAAGGAATGGAGGCCCCCTTGCCCCAAATTATTTTTCAAATAAAATGAACAATTTTTTTCAGTCGAGTTTTTCAATAAATAATTTATTGTGAAACCAAGTAGATTCGTCTTAGTATTTAACGAACACATATAAATATAATCGGAAACAAGAATTATTTGAAATTAAATTTTAGTGTTAACGAACGGAACCTTTCGAGCTTTTTTTGCCGAAAAATCGTTGATGATTTCGCTGAAATCCAGTTCTCGGAGTAAATCGCTTTCAATGCTCAGGAGAGAAAGCTTTGATAGACGGTTTTGTCCCATCGTGGTACGAAGCCTATTTTTTATAATTTTCATTTTTGAAAATGAGCGCTCTCCAGTGCAATTTGATACCATCAAAACCAAATACATTCTCAATGCAATTTCGAGGTTTGGGAATGTAGCTCTGAAATTTTGATCTTCGAGAATTTGGTAGTAAAATAGTTCCGGCGATTGATCTTTTCCATAGTCCTTTTTGTATGAATCAATCAAAGTCACAAATTGAACCAACTCATTACCAAGACTAGGCTCTAAATCATCCGTATACACTTTCACCAATGCCTCTGCTGCAGCGTGCAAATTTTCAGCATCCATCTTCTCGATGTGATTCAGAAATCCAAATCTCGAATTTTTTGCAATTTCTTGCATATGCAGTAAAGTTCGTGAATAATAATTGATGGCATTTAATTGTGTCACAATAATAATTATTTGCCTATCAAACTGCATACCTTGCTGCATAAAAAAATATGAAAAAAAAAATTACCAATTAGTCAATAATAATTGATTTGTTTTCATTTAAGAATTGAAGAACACCAATTGTTCACATACTGCAATTAATTTATATGTATATATATATATGTATAATTATGTATATTTTTTTTTTTAATGGTCGAGACACGGAGTGAACAAATATAGATCAATGATTTCTGTTTCTGTTAATATTTAAGATTGATATAATCAAATAATCATGTATGTATAAAGTACTTTAGGCTGTAGGTAAAGGTAAAAGCGAAAAAAAAATATCAAAGGAAAAGATGTTTACTAGGTTTACTAGTTGAAATTTGAAAAATTTTTTTTTTCCGAAGTCTCTATTGTGGAGGCCCCCTGCTTGTGGAGGCCCCGGGGCTTTCGCCCCGGTTGCCCCCCCCTAAATCCGGCCCTGCCATTGCCAGTAATTAAACGTTAAAAAAAAACAAAACTCTTAGTAGAAATCACTAATGAAACATTTTATTTTTATAATTTTTGCCATTCCTAAATGTTGTATAATGAATATAAATAATACTACGCTACGCCAGATGTACAAATTACTAAAAAAATATCCTTGTCTTATCAGCTCGCTAAAATGGTACTTATAAATCTTATTAAAGTTATGGACTACATTATGAAAAATGTTTTTGATTTTGACTTTATGACGGAATGACAAAAATTACACAAGTGATTTTTCCTAACGGTGTACGATTCTAAAAATCGACATAACTCAAAAACCATTGAATTTCGGTAAAACATTTGGTGGCTCAATTTCTTGCATTATAACCCTACTATAACGTCTTGCAAGGAATACGTCGAATTACCAGCAACCCTGTATAAACATCCCTGACTCGAAAACAAATGTCCATGCTCATCACACAAACATTTGCTCCTACCGGGATTCAAACCCGGGACCCTAAGAACGTAAGGGCCTCACTACCGCTGCGCCATTCGGGCCGTCAGGGCACTCACTTAGGTGAAGCCGTAGAGCATGATCGGGGCTAGAACATTGTTTACCTAATTAATTTCCTATCTACCTACGTTTTTCAAGAAATGTATGTTCCCAGGGGATAACCTCCGACCTCCTCGCGGGCCAACGCAGATTCCCCGCTGATATAAAATAACCGATTGACGATACATAACCGATTTCACAAAAAAAGGGAAAAATAACTTTAGCTTCAGAAGTCGGTGACCTTTGTTTGATTGATTTAGTTTTTTTGTTATTTTTCACTTTTTTTGTGAAGTCGGTTATATTTTTTGCAAAAAAGTTTTTATTTTTCACTTTTTAGTGGTTCATATGTGCTTACCCTTTCACAGCGTAAAGGCGTGATGTTTTGTTATGAACTGGTGTAAACAATAGATAAACATGAGATTTCAGCGATTCCATTACATTTGCTATCATTTATTGTCGCCTATCTTCCGAAGTTCTTCGATCGTTAGTTTTCCTAAAACTACCGAAATCGCTTCTGGTGTGCCTATACAATTTAAGGAATTCCCTCTATTTCTCCAGGGTCTCATTAAATGGAACTTAACACATCTAACTGTCGAAATCTGGGTATATTGTTCATCCTCTCTCCTATTAAAAATTAACTTTGCTGTGCCCGACAGGGTCCATAATTGCTTCGATATTTTAACATACCATCTGTTACATGTACACATTATGGAACGCAATAAAGTATTGAGTATTGAGTATTGAGTACACTTCTGCGTTCTCCCGCAGAGCATACAGGCGTGATGTTACGTCACTATGTTACATAAACAATAAACAACCAAGCGATTGCAGAAATTACTGCTTTGCCGTGTATTTTTGAAGAGTTCCATTTATATCTCCGAAGATCAAATTGAAATGGAACCACACGGAAAGGACCAGCTTTCAAATAAAAAAAGAATCATCAAAATCGGTTTACCCAGTCGAAAGTTCAGAGGCAAGAAACATTGTCGAAATCTGGGAGTATTGTACACATCTGCGTACCCCTCAGAGCATACAGGCGTGATGTTACGTCATGATGTAGTATGAACAATGAACCTACAAGCGATTGCAGCAATTACTGCAGATTTGCCGTCTATTTTTGAAGAGTTCCATTGTATATCTCGGAAGATCAGCATCAGATCTTCAGCAAATTAAAATGGGACCAAACGAGAAGCACCAGCTTTCAAATAAAAATGAATCATCAAAATCGGTTCACCCAGTCGAAAGTTCTGAGGTAACAAACACAAAGAAAAAAAACAAAAAAAAAATACAGACGAATTCAGAACCTCCTCTTTTTAGAAGTCGGTTGAAAATAAGTAAGTACAAACAATACGACCAGGTAACAGTGAGCAGGTATACCGAAGGTCGTTCTGAGGTAACCGATATCCATCATTACAATCTTGTGGGTCGAGTAAGATCGAACAATCGCAGGTCGTGGAAGAATGTAACTTAATCCTCCTGCGGAAATTAAACCATGTAAATTGAACTCCGGTTATCATAACCAGGGCCTACGTATCGCAATGAAGTCAATATCACACGAATTTCGCGTTAACGATAAATTGCTATAAGTAATAACATGAGAGAGTGATGATAAGCCTTAAGCAGATAATAATTGATGAGGGCAAAGATCGATACCTGTTGCTATTGGCTGCTATTATTACCTCAGGGTATTAGGTATGGAGAATTAATGAAAATGTATGTTATTAGACACATGTTTGTCCACGTTCGATAAGAAAGGACCGTGGGATGTGACAGCTGACTACATGGTTCCCTTTGTTACCCATGTTTGGTGCCTACTTTAACTGAAACAATATGTGCTTTCAGGAGTATTAACTGAGGCACAGAATAAATAATAGAAAATAGTACTACTGAGGCTCGCGCAGTAGATCTTGCTTGTTCGATTTGTATAAAACGAACAAAGTCCACTTCCCCGACCTGTGAACTCATCGATATAATGTATAGTATGAGCAAACAAAAGTTATCATGTGTTAGGATTCAAAATCAATTGAATTAATGTACGTAATTGAATTCAATTACGAACATTAATTCAATTGATTGAAACAAACAAAAGTAATTCACTAGCGCTATTTAAATACTTATACTAACATATAATGTTTGGCTATTAGCTAAGTAAGTAATTAACTGAAAAGATATTGTGGTTACTTACTGTAATAAATAGCTATAGGTGCAAGATTTAGTTACCTTTATGTGGGTAGGTAACTAACTAATTTACAGGCGTTCGTATAGCTCGTCAGCTTATATTTGACGTACTATATTCTATACTAAGTATCACGGTCTGTACAATTCGTTAACACAAGTGGCGTTCACGAGGCGTAAAAGTGGCGTTAATGCAACGTAAAGGGGGGTGAACGTGGTGTAATCGCGTCGTTAAGCCTATGCCCCACTAATGTAGTTGTCAGTGTTGTGGCATTTTAATATTAAGTTTTACTAATTAGTAAGTGTACTTAACTTACACACATCATGGTCGTTCGTAATTACTTTATACCTGAAAAGTGTAAACCGTTGTTGATTGATAAAGTACCTAATGAAGAAACCATAGATTACTGGTTATTGGCCGCACAAAAACTCGTTATAATTTAATTTGTAATCATTATGTTCTTATTTTAAGTAATACCTACCTAAATAGTTATTTGTGCAACAAGAGAGCATAGTGGGTTTTTGAGTGTTGATTTTAAAATTAAAAAAATAAATTAATTTAAACAATATTTATTTCAATTACAATAGGCGTTTTGATACATAATTATAAACCTTGTTCTAAGAACGTAAGGCAGCTTCACTACTGCCTGCGCCATTCGGGCCGCTTAAAATATACGAGATATCCTTTATGTATAGGTAGGTACCTGTTTCTGTGGGCTGTGGAAAACAGTTAAGTTCCAATCGGTAACGTAAGTCGGTACCACAGTCGGTAGGTAGGTACTATCCATCCATAATATCCATAAGTACTTTATATCGTACTTACTTAGGTACCTACTTCAGTAAACATTGATAAAAGTAAAGTTCCACCACCCAAAGGTTCCCTGGTAGAAAATGCCCACGGCATGATGGCATTAAGTTCGCTTCTGTACTTATCATTGCAGTGTTAAATTTTAAATTAAGATGATTTTATTAAGTTCGTATGTACGCACCATTTTTCATTAGTTTTCACCATCGGAAAAGCTATAATAAACGCCCAACCCAATATAGTTTATAAGATTATCTGACGATCGAACATTATTTTCATGACCTACTATTAATATTTCAGCACTTATGAAAATATTTTCAGATGTGTGAATATATTTTCGGTTATGTGTGGATGTATCGCAACCTTAACTCATGCTATAAATCACATAGCGTACGCATTCGAAGTCAATGGTTTATTTGAACGGTCTAACAACTAGTTCATGAAATCGTATAAGTTTATCAATGCTCCTATAATACACCACGAACATAGTGTACTACCTAATTAATTTGTTAGTATGATATGATATTAATCCCTGTGAACTTGTGAAACAGAGGAAATTATATTGAAATTTGTAAGCGAAGTATCCAATATGACCCTTTCATTACTATATTGCTCATCCCGTTCATTTATTAGGAGTTAGATATTTGTGTAGTGTGTTGTTAGTTAAATATGTCATATTTATATGACAAAAGGTTATTTATCACAGTCCATGAGTCCAAGACTCGCAAGGACAGCCACCTAGAGTGTTAACACCTCGTTATTTTATCAAAACATTTGGCAACTAGTCTGGTATTGCTGTTGCTACAATGGTGAATCTACATTTATGAAATAACTAGCTTCTGCCAGCGGCTTCGCCCGCGTGAAGTTTGATTATTGTCCCATGGAATCTTACTGCCGAGATAAAAAGTATCCTATGTTTTAATCCAGGTTATAAACTATCTGTGTGCAAAATTTCATCCAAATCCGTTCAGTATTTGTCGCGTGAAAGCGCAACAAACAAACTTACATTCACATTTATTCTCCGAACTCCCGATAGCTTAGCAGCTATCGGGAGTTACACGTGTTATTGTGAGTCAACTATAAAAGATAGACATATGCTGTCTTGGGATATTTTTTATATAATTTTATGTGGAATATTTCCGTTATACATGATTTCTATGTAGCTTTAACCATTAAGGCTGCACACGCGACGGAAGCTAAAAAAACCAAGTAACTTCTCCCGTTTTCCCAACATTTCCTTTCACTGCTCTGCTCCTATTAATGGTAGCGTGATGAAAAGTATACTATTACCTGCTCAGGAGTATGTAGAATAATTGTACCAAGTTTCGTTAAAATCCGTCGAGTAGTTTTTTTTTCTATAAATAACATACAGACAGACAGACAGACAGACAGACAGACAGACAGACAGACTAAAATTTTACTGATTGCATTTTTGGCATCAGTATCGATCACTAATCACCCCCCGATAGTTATTTTGTAAATATATTTCATGTACAGAATTGACCTCTCTACAGATTTATTATAAGTATAGAATAGATGGAAGTCTTTCTTGCAGCTTCATCGAACATAGCTAAAATTAATCAAAGATTCACATAATTACTGGGTGTAAGTGTAAACCATCAAGAAGCCGTCAACCAAGCATTCTGTACATCAAACAAAGTATCTTTATGCGCAAAATTATTGCTGGGAACCAACTTTTTTTTAGGGGTGAAAAATCATGTTTTGTGGTATAACTCAATGTTACGCACTCAAAACATTGTGCTGGTGGATGGATAGAATAGTACGTGCGTCATAGAAGTGTTTAAAGTAAGTAAAAATCTTACAATAAAACTTGTAAGTAATTAATTAAATAAAGACTTGTCAAAAAGTTAGAACTTTGACCCCTAATATCTCCGTAACTAGAAGGTTCCCTAGAGTATGGAACAAAAAAATTATCGCAACGACGGGCAAACCAAATGCCTTTCGGCGAGGTGTTTTACACCCTTTAAAAACATTTCTCAAGTAGGTACTAGGTAGGTGCTAGGTAGGTTGTGTTAATCCAGGACATGCTAAAACATAGTCTTTAGTTCTGAGTGAACATCATCCAAATCCACATAAGTACCTACATTCGTCGATCGAACAGCCGCTTGTGATTGATACACCAATGTAACATAAATGTTCAGTAAGTAATTGGCATAGAACGTGTTTTAAGGATATGATTATGATAGGATCACCAGCCTGAAAGAACTCTGATACGAAAAGGCTGGCTGATTTTATTTGAAGACTTTGAAATTAATATTATTAAAACGTAGAGTTTGCTTTCATGAAACGTAGCGACTGTTGTGTTAGGTACACTATGAGTATGACGTATTTTGCTATCTAAGTAGTAAGTTTTAACATAAAAACAAAAATACACATGCCCGTCGGTATCAGTTCACGCAGCAGCCCTCTCGGCGAGGCGAGGGAGGCATCGACAACAATAGTCATTCGAGCTGGGCCCGCGCGCGCTCCGCCCGCTCTCACCGGTTCACACCAAACCATCATCATTTCTACTTCAAAACACTATTTCCATCAACACGTATTCGTTATTTAGAAACACACGGTTAATATCCGCGAAGAAGGACTCTTTTTATTTATTTTCTTTCATTCATCAAATATATTCAATTCAAGGTGTATTTTTAACTTATGTTCAAGTGTTTTCAGCATATTTGTGTGAAACGTTTCTACAACAATTTTAATCTTTGATCGTAAGTACTTTTGGATTTTAGTCTAAGTAAGTAATCATGGTATTTTAGAGTAAGAATAAACTTGAACTAGGTTTAAACATAAACGTAGGTTACTACTTTCTTTGACTTCCAAATAACGCAAAGCTTTATAATTTACACTAATTGGCCTCTCCAAAACATCGAGAAATACATAATTAGGGTGTGCAAACAAACGTCCAATTTCCCTTATATTTTCCAATTAAAGCCGTAAAGTGGTAAACCGCTTTTGTATCTGGTTGTACCCGCTTAATTAATGTCAGAGTTGTAGACGTTTTATTTCCATTTACGGAAAATGGCTTTTCGTTAGAAATTGCAATTCGTCGTTATCCTTAAAGAGATTTTTCAAATTAGCGAAATTTGTCACTTTTTGTGTACCTACTTATACCTACTTAATATAATGGCCTATGTATTTTGGTATTTAAATTAAAAGAAACTCATAGCTGATTCTCACGCACGTGGCTACGTGCCTATGCCAAAATAATAATTCAGAACATTTCAAAAATGTTTCTGAACAAAGATAAGCAGCTCTTGCAAAAATAAACATCAGCTGCTCATTCACTTTATGAAACAATTAAATATTTCCAAGAATACCTAGATACCGCTTTTCTTTTGATCACGATAACGTTTACGTGGAATTTCAGAGATTTTTTTACATAGCCAATTTGCTACTTGTAATAGGTACTTATTAAACTTATTTCTAAATTGCTCTCCCAGATTAGGTTTTTCGTAGTTTTGTATTGTTATTTTATTTTGATGATGTGAATTTACTTTTTCAACACGTCCCTAGTCCCTACATTAGACAACATGACGACAAGTTCGGAGGAGACTTCATTATTGAAAACTGTAATGAAATCTATCTCTACTATTTTAACAGAACAATAATAGTTTTGCAGCAATAACAAGGTCAGTGTCGAGCTTGGTGAGACTTGCAAGCTCCACATTTAGTGCAAAATAAAATTGACAAGAAAAAGGCTACTTCGTCTTCTTCTTCAGCTTCAAAATCATTTTGTGATTTTCTTGCAATTCACTTTAAAACACAAACATAAAGGGTCAACGTTCGAACGTTCAGTCTTTGAACTTCAAATAAAAGGATGGACACTGGACAGACAGGACAGATTGACTGACACATTGACACCGAGGTCACACAACTGACAATTGGAACTCGAAGCCATAACTTGTTTTTTATTGCCCCTTGCATTACGTACACAAAGATTTTGCTAATCAAACTAAAACCCAAGCGGAAATATTGGGTACAATTGTCATGAGAAAGAGTAGTAGTACAAAAGAATAGTAGCTACAAAAAAAACTTGTAGCTACTTACCGAATACTAACAATGAAGTAATTTATTTCAGAAAGTACAAAACAAAACTTTGCGCTGCCTGCTAGTTTATGTTCTAGGTCTGTGTCATCTGTCTGTAAATAACTTAAGTAAGAGTCAAGAAAGCACCTGCAACTTGTTTCTCTGTAAAAGTTACGCGAATAAAGTTTTCTTCCTATCCGAAGTGACATCTCAAATAGCTTTTATAGTAGTTTTTAATCAAGTATCAAGATTTTCTTCCTTGCTTTTCTACAGAACGTCATCCATTCATCGTTGCCCCTCGATCATTGTTGTAATAGATTCGTTCATCACGACTTACGCCTCCTAGCTAGACGGTTAGATAGACACACAGACGTCGGACAGAGCTGTTGCATTCAGTACAGATTGTTTGAGGTGAAAAGGCAATCTGCAGGGGGTCTAAAATGGCCGCTTTAGCGGAATCGTAAATGAATCACGCTAAAAAATTAAAATTCTTAAAATGGTCTTTGTTTCCATTTTCATAAAGTCCATTTTAAGAATTTTAAATTTTGTTCAATAAAATGAATCACGATAATTCAAAATTCTTAAAAATGGGCTTAATGTTAATGGTTACAAAGACTATTTTAAGAGTTACATTTTTTTACGTGATTCATTTTAAGATTCTGCTAAAGAGGTCATTTTAGACCCCCAGATCTGAGAATCACGTCATTTCTATGGTTTAACTACATTCATTTATCATTTCACACGGTGTTTTAATTTTTTTTACTCCTATAGGTTGCGTCCGACAAGTTTTGATTCTAATGGAAGTTTTCAAAGACGTAGGAAAATGCGCGTAGATACGTACCTACCTACTACACTGCCTGTAGCAAGATTTTTGGATATTGTTAATCTTATTTATCCGATATCCGATTGATACCGCACCGGCCTTGTTCTGAATTTAGACCCGAGTCTCTGTTTTTCATTTAGGAACGTCTGATGATAAAACCACCCATCGTTTAGAAGCAATTTGTTGACAAGTGTTAAATTTATTAAATTTTTGCGGAATGTTCAAACATAAATCTAGCGTATAAGTGTGTGTGTGTTTTTTTTTAAATATTGGTTTTCTAACAATAAGGTGTTTAAAAGCTTGCAGACTTAAATATGTCTCAAACCCTAAGAAAGATAAATTCGGTATGAAAGCATCTAGCTAGAATATCCACGCAATATATTTCCACTTGACAGCGCTAAATAAATGCGCATTTTACGTCGCTCGGAAAATCGTAGAAGCATTTGTTTTCATCTCAGCCCTTGAAATACTGCCACTTGTTTGTATTACACCCAATCTCGAAAGATTTCGGTGTACAAAATGCGTAAATAAAGAAACAGTTTTAGAGTTTAGTGAGATAAAATTAATTACGGGGAAATAGGTTTTTCATCCCCCCATCTCGAAAAGAGTATTTTTGCTCTTCGATATCTGAGTGCAAAAGCCGTTTTTATCGTCATGAGGGTAAAGTACATTTGAATTTAGAACATCGTGTGCACTAAGAGTTGAGAGTTGTGTTTTTTTTTAAATTCTGTTTAAGTATTTAATTAATCTAAACTTTATTATGTAACGCATTAATAAGACACAATTGTTATTGTTATTGAATAAATGAAATGATCATGATGATGATAAACATGTGAATTCAAAACATCATTAAACCTATTTACTTCTACCTGTATGGTGCCGAATGTATCATTTTTTATTTTTTATTTTGTAACCTTCTTGGTGTACTTTTTTAATATGTTTTGCGCCTTTTTCTTTTTACGTCACACCTTAGGTTAAAAACAAGGAATCCAACTTGAAAACAAGTGAAAAACCTAAAATTACCACTCATTATCTAACGACGAGGTAGTTAATTTGACGCCAACAGAATTAACTGAATTTGTTAATAATGCCCGTTTTTTTTGCGTTTATTCATTTCCTCGCTGAGGTGGGATGAAAAGTTACGTGTTGCACTCGAGTGCAAAGATTTTTCACCTCGTGCTCTTTTGATTCCCTCGCTAACGCTCAAAATTCTAAGTTTTGAATCACTCGCTGCGCTCGTGACTCAATTTTAGAATGTTTCGCTTGCTCGGTCATCAAAATTGAGCACGCGGTTAAATAACAACTTTGCACTCTTGTATAACAAATAACTATTATAAATGCAAAAACCGAAGAAATATTCATGTGCCAGCGGTATTTTTTGCATGCATTATGAACATGCTCTCGGGGTGACCTGGATTATGGACCCGCATCTTGAGCACCTAATTGTCAGTGCAAAACCTGACAAGTTAAATTCAGACTTTACAATTTCACTTCTAGTTTGAATAAAGTAAATTTTCAGCCGTTGCACCCGTCGTTACACTAGCTAGGGGAAATTGAAGTCCACCTTCCCAGATTTTTATTACGTAGGTACACTGGTGCTAGATTTTCTAAATATCTATCATATATATAGGTCTAATAATAGGTACCGCGTCGTCGAAGTAGACCTGTCTTGGTTGGCATTTTGATGATCCAGATAGTTGAATATTTTATGAAGTTATGAACACGACACGTTTCGCGTAATTGTCTTCTACCGCACAAGTTTTTTTTTTTTTTTTCTCTATGAGAATAAACTTACCCAGTTTGATGGAGTCAATATCCACGACACAAAATAAAGCTTTACGTTTATTTGGGGTTATAAATTGATCGATGTACAAAGGTGCTACATTATTGGTAGGCAGTAAAACAGATACGAGGAACATAAAACATATCACAGGAGGGAACTCGAGTGCAAACCATGGCAAACGAGGCCGTTAACTTTTTACGCAATGGCAATTTTGCGGTCGCCACCATCGATACACCCGCTGTGTATAAAACATAAAGGTTGTTTCGTTAAACTACTTGTTATCTCGCCAGTTTTAGAAGTCGCAACTTTTGTCTGGGTGCAGGATAAGCTTGACCAAGATTCGAGAGACGGTAGTTCATAAAAGCTCCTCACTTTTTGTTGTATATTACTAAATATACGTCAAAGTTATCGAACCAGTAAAAAAGAAGTTTTAAACTTTTATTATTACTGGTTGAATGTATTTAGATTGACATTTAAAAAGTAACTAAGAGGTTCCTTGTAGTGTTTATGCATGCCCCCATCCAGGTCAACAGCCGATGCACTTGTTTTGTGTGAAGTGGCCACTGGGGTATAATGACTGCTGCTGTAGTGGCGATGAGCACCACGACTTCACCCAAGACTTCGCTCGCCAAGCTCGTGCTGTATCCTAAACCTAAGCCCTTCAAGATTATGGTATTGGGCCAATCTGGAGTTGGTAAATCAGGTAACATCTTAAAGTGCAATAAATTAATGGTGATAGCAGCAAGTCACTGGTAGAGTTTGTAAGGCATTTAATGCGCATGAACGTGTTTCTAGAAATAAATTAAAATTAGTTTTGTTATATTTTCTAAGTTTTCAAAACATTTTCAGTAAGTACTTAGGTGTTTTAAACGAAACCTAATATCTACTATAGCAAAAAATATTTGCAACTTTTAACTACAAGCTCAAGTAAAAGTTATTACTTAATTAAACTCCTTTGTATTACGTAAATATTTTGATCATTAGATAACTTCACTTTCAGCTCTCGTCGTAAGATTCATTACACGAAGATTCATCGGCGAATACGACCCCAATTTAGAGAAGATCTACGCATTCCAAACCGTAATTGATAACGAGATGGTTTATTTTGAAATATTGGATTCCGCTGGAGATTCACACGTAAGTTGGCGCACTGACATAAGATTGTATATTTTATTATACAAATAAAAGATTCAGAATACAATTTAATACCGTAGTCTAAACATTTGTCTTTAATCTCATTACACACGAAATCTATCTCTTATCACTCAATTCAGCACTAAACAAACTGATATTGGTTTTGTTACAGTATGAAAATAAACATGATGATTCATGAATGTATTTTTATTGCACTCAGGAAAGTGAATACGCGAATCTCGAGAGCAACATACGTTGGGCGGAGGCGTTCATCCTGATGTATTCGGTCACGGACAAGTGCTCGTTCGACGAGTGCCACCGGCTCAAATTCCTCATCAACTACAACAAGAGACGACGCCGACTCGCTTCCTCCATGAGGGTTAGTCACGCACACCGGCTTCTAAGAAAAGTATTACGTTCCTGATACAAATTTTATTGCTTGTCTGAGAGTTTATTAAGAAATTACATTTATTAAATAACAATGATATATCAATCGTCTTGGAACACTCAAATATCTACTTCTGTATTTCTCAATCAATTCAGGTACCTATTCACTTCGGTAAAGGTCAGATTTTTTCAATCAACCATAATGTTACTATTTACGTTCTTCGCCGCGTGTTGAATTGTCAATCAATTTTACCGCCTGTCTTAAATACTTTACGTGACGGACGTCGATAATGCGGAAAATACTGAAAACCATTTCATTCCTTTTATATTCAATTAGATACCTACAACCACTTTTTATGACATTAAGGTTTAACTTTATTAATTTCGTTAGCGCCAACTAGACTTTCACTCCTACTACGACGCCGACGTAGTAAATTTTTACGTGGGTGTTTTTGTAATACCTAAATACGTGAGTAGTATTCAAAAGATTTAACATAAAAATATTACAACGTAGGTTGTAGATTGTATGATAATAATCCAATTTTGAAACTCCATTCTTACGCTATTGATAACGGCTTTAATAAGGCTTCAGTTTATTTTAAAGGAGGTCGAGTGATCTTGTTTCAGACGCCAATCGACAGAGAAAATAAACATAAACAGTGGAGTTTGTATTAAAGGATCGTGCTTCGAACGAATTGTGTTTTTAACCGACTTTCAAAAAGGAGGAGGTTCTCTATTCGACTGTATGTATTTTTTTTTTTTTTATGTATGTTCACCGATTACTCGAAGACGCCTGAACCGATTTGAAAAATTCTTTTTTTGTTTGAAAGGGTATTTTGTTTTATTTTGGGATCCTTAGTTGATCTGAGACTTTTGCGCATTCGTCTTTACTTATTTGTCCTATGTACCTACACAGAAAACCAAATCTGAGAAAAATAGGTAGGTACATTTAGGTAAAGCTAGACTAGCTGATTACCGGGAAAAATACATAAGGTCCCGTTCAAATCGATGGACTTTTCAGTACGTTTAAGCACAGATATCCAAGCAAAAAACACACTGATTTAAGTAAAAAGTTACAGGTACACTATAACTTATGCAACATTTGTCAAGTTTTTTGAAAGTAGTTTCAAATCCTAACACGCTTATTTACCTCCAAGTTTGAGTGGAATACTACTAAGTTGGGAAATCAAAGTTTTCTTCATTCAATTCAAAATCATCAATACGACTCTTTGACTTACATGAACTTAGAGAGTTGTATTGATGATTTTGATAATTATAAGTTTGTAACAACATACGTTTTACAGTCGCGAACGATATTTTTAACTTTATATAACCTACCACTGGCCTGAAAATTGCAAAAAAACGTAAGAAAAATTGAATTTCGTGAGCTACCCAGACGCTTTCCCCTTAAACAAATACGCTACAGGCCCTCTGCTTGTCTTCCGATGGTCCGTCACGAGACGCAAAAAGTCCTTCTCGTCGTCTAAATTTAGCGCTAACTACAGTTTGTGTAAAATATGTGTTCGGTAATGTAATTGTTCGAACGTCGAACCTCGGGTTAGCCAACATAATGTGCATTATGTTGGCTACATAATGTGCGAATATGTAAAAGAGGTAAAAGCACTATAGTTTTAGCTGTCCTTCCTTTGCAGGACAGTGCCATAGAGACCCCGGTGGTGATGGTGGGCAACAAAGTGGATCAGGTCGGTGACCGCATGGTCACCACTGAGGAAGGCCAGCGACGAAGCAAGGAGATCGGCTGCGTCTGCTTCCATGAGATCTCCGTCAGAGAAAGTATTGATCAGGCAAGTACCTACCTAAGTACAGAATAACTACAATCCTCATCGTTACTGAAGTTAGTGCGTAGGTACTTTAATAATATTATTATATTTAGGTAATATTGTGAGCAGTATGTTCGTTTGACAATCTTTCGAGAGTTTTCAATCTCTCTAGTTATATTACAATCTAACTGTTTTTACAATGTGACGCTGACACATACACGTCGAGAAATGTACGTTCCTCTCTGGTATTTGCCTTTATCGGCAAACATCGGAAGTGCGGCAGCTTGGTATGTCCGCTTGGGAAATGTTTCAGCGCGAATAATCCCATGTTTCCGCACTGTCGCCCGAATTCGCAAACCTCGTTCATGTCAATAACGCCTCGGCCAACCTAATCACATAAAACCAATATGGTGCCATGTTTCAGGTTAATAACGTAGAGATATTTTACCAAATTGTATTTTGTTAATAAACATTTTTTTCACTTGTCATGCTCTAAAAGTACGCCATTATAGCCCTACGAAGCGGGATTAAAGTGACCGTTTATTCCCTAGGGAGTAAAAAGTAATTTAACAATGGAACATGGTCACAAAAGAGTACCTTGTCAAAGGTTTTATTTCAATTTCGAATTGGCTTGCAAATAGAAAGCGGTATATTGAAAAAAAAAAACAAATGAACTCTTCAACGCGGGAAAATTTATGGTTGTTTTGTGTTGATTTTGAAAAAGTATGTGGAATGCCTCTGTTTCTAGCCGCTGCAGTAATGTAGGTACTTACTATAATTATCTGCGGAGTGTGGATCATGTTCATTGCGAGAATGTTGAGAGTTTGTGTTGTTTTAAATTGTTAATCTGTGACTGACCTGATAGAAGAAAATCTGACTGCTCAGTTCAGAATTTTAGTCGAGTGTAAATTTGTTCGGTCATAAATGACTATTTTCTCGCACTCGAAGTGAAAAGTACAGTTTGCACCTCGAAACTAAACGCCAATTTAATATACCCTCGCTTTCATTGCCTCCCTCGCAAGCTCGGGAGTCAAACCACCTCGGGTATATAATGGCTTCGTTTAGTCCCTCGTTATAAAATATACTAAAAAAGGTCCATGGGTGCAATATTGGAAACGAAGAAAAAACAAAAGAGGAATGAAGGACAAAATGAGGGTAGTGGTCTGCTTCTGAATGAAGTCATTTAATGCAGTCGTCCATATATGATTCGAATTAGGTTCCTTGCCATTGCTACACACAATAGCATCTTCTTTACACCCGTTTACGTGGCAAAGTTTTTGTATGGTAATTATCGGATCACGAGGATCACGATACCTAAAACGGTAGGTACGCGCTTTATCTTCCATCCCACACTAAGCTGAACATTCAGTAAAATGGAAGTCCCCAAGTAGGTACCTTTAAGAACACTTAAGTGGACTCTTCATTAGGGGCCCCATAACACTTTAATGACTGAAAACAAGGTTATGTCAATGTACATGTATTATACATAGATTGCCTGTCAACAAATTGTTATTTCCAATTCCAAATTAACAAAGAAATCTACTGACAGTGTCATTGTGATTATGTGCCCTTAATTTCTGCACGACCACACCTTCTTCAAACGTGGACTACAATATCAACCGTGCTGTCTGACAGTAGATTTCTTAGTTCATTTCGAATTCGAAATAACAATATGTTGACAGGCAATCGTCTACGGTGGCAACCGCGTGGCCCACCTCGTGGCCCCGAAACCCTGTGCGTCTCGGTGTCGGACGTGTCCTACGGTCGATCCTCGCAGTGGAAACACCCGGGCGTTTCCTCCCGCCCGATTCGATACAGGAACCTCCTGAAACATCCGTGTCCGGTGAGAACCTACGTCAGGCGGAAGGCGAGGACGGCGTGGCGCCTCTCAAGCCACTCCTCAAGGAAGGGACTTATCGCCACTATCGCTGCGTGCCCTGCACGGGGCAGTTGCTTTCTCCATGTTGCTATAAGATCGCGCCGGAGGTCTGTCCGCTGAGTGGCGGTTTGCCACGTTTGTGGAGTTTCCCCCCGGCGTAGTGCCTCACGCGCGAGGTCTATCGCCTCCAGATCCGATAGCGGCAATCCGGCAAGCAGGCTCGCCGCCTCGCCCCTGAAACCCGCTGCATACTAAATTTCATGAAAATCGATGCAGCTGTTTCCGCGATTCAGATTCAAAAACAAAAAAAACAGTGCAATACATTTATATTGCTATAAAAAAAAACACATGAATACAAGCATTGCTCTGTTATTATTAGATTTTACATTATAAAAGAAGTTACTTACATATGACGTAATTTACGTCAGATTTACAAGGTCGAGCGTATTGACGAAGAAAAAATAAAATAAAATTGAAAAGTGCCAACTCGCGCGTACCCTCGAATTTCACAGTCGCCAGTTGATGAATGACCCAGTTAGTTCCACACTAACCACAGATTCGGAAACCCCTGACTGAGCTTAACCGAATAGGTGGAGATGACGAGGCTTTGGAGCTTATTTACATAAGTGTCTAGGTAGGTACTTACTTAGTTACTTACTTACTCAACGGCAGTGTAGCTATACTCGTGTAGAGTACTTAATTTAACTTTGCAATCCCAACCAATTTATACGTGAGGCTGCTGCTGACATATTCGATTTATTGTGGGTCGAGCCGGTACAAAATTATCCGTTCCTTCAATCAACTCAGCTTTTCAAACACACAAAATATTCCGTAATAATAAACCTATTTAAATAGTCAACCTCTCTTATTCTTTGACCTCAACCGTCTTAAAATACTTCTTTCAACCTCTATTCTTAGAATTGTTCGGTCTGATCTTTGTTTCCGGACAATATTTACCGTTTCGCATTTATGATGGGACTTTTTGTTGAAGTTTAATAAAGTTGCCAAAGTTTCCTAATTAATTTCAATATTCATTAATTTACCAAACCTTGCCTTCTGTTCGATAAGAAGCACTTGTTAACAAAGTCAGATTTTAGTGAGAAACCTGTACCTCGGCTTATTTTAATCCTGGGCCTAGGATTCTACGGCACTTAGATATGCATTCAGTCATGCAGTATAAACAACTTGTAATAGAAGAAGACTGTTTTTTTACTAGAAAAAGATTGCTTCTTCCTGTTGACATACAACATGATACCGGTTTTATTTTTATCATTCACCTCGTAGGTGTTAGTTAAACGGAACAGTGGGGCAGCGAGTTTTATATCATTTTGATTGGTATCTAGAAATACCTAAGTGTAATATTTTTCTCGATGCAGTGGATGAATTATTACAGGACTTTTACAAATTATTTTATATTATGGATTAGGATTAGCGATACTTTCTAAAGGAGAATGGGCATCGATATATGGGTATTTGCCCTGAAGTCCAATAGACATAAAATATACACAGGATGGAATTTGCAATGCCACCTGGAGGAAAAGTATTCGAAATACAGGAGATACCAAATTTTACTCAAAAAAACATTTATTTATTTAAAAAAAAAACAGATCTGCATTCACAGATTTTCGGAAATTCGTTTGCCACACTTGGGAATCACTTTGACTTGGGGCACCCCAACGTTCGATTAGTTAGGTTCCTTTAAGCCCTGCAGACAGAAATAGGAGCCCTGCCTAACAAGGCTCCGTCGATTGCGCTTTTAGGCGAATTTAGTGTTTTGAGCTTAAGTTACACTAATTGGTTTTTCTCAGGAATGGTGCTGCATTACCTTTTCATGGGAGTGATACCATGGAGCAAGAGGGACCCCCCTTCCCTGCCCCCTCCACACCACGCGAGCTGAGTTCCATCGCAAACATTTTACAATATTACGTTAGACAGATTATAATCTACCGAAAAATAATGCGTCATATTGTAAGCAGTATGTTCAGTTGACAATTTATTTCGACAGTTTACAATGTCACTGGTACAAACAACGTAACGGATTTTACAATGTGACGCTGACATATAATACATCCTGGAGAAAAGAGGAGTGAGACATATGTTCGCAATCAGTTACCTATCATAGTTTAACGACTGTTATAACGGTACAAAAGGCCACCAAAAACGTCGGCTTCACATTCAATAAAACACGACACGACCTGTATGAAATCATCATTTCAGCCGTCTTTAAAGACGACCACTGCTGAAAATAGGCCTCGCCAAGTGTCGCCACATTGACCGGTCCCTTGCGACTCGCATCCAACGGATTCCCGGAACCTTCACCAGGTCATCGGTCCACCTAGTGGGAGGTCTTCCAACGCATCGTCTTCCAGTTCGCGGGCGCCACTCCAGAACTTGTCGGCCCCATCAGCCATCCGTGCTGCGAGCATTGTGCCCTGCCCACTGCCACTTAAGTTTAGCAATTCTTCGGGCTACGTCGGTGTCCTTGGTTCTCTTGAGGATGTTTTCATTTCTGATTCGATCACGCAAGGAAACTTCGAGCATAGCCCTCTCGGCAAGGCCCATTGTGAACGACCACGTCTCGGTCCCGTATGTAATCACTAGCAACACACACAGGTCATAGACTTTCGTCTTGAGACACTGCGGTAAGTTGGACGAGAAGATACCGCGCAGCTTCCCGAACGCTGCCAAGCCGAGTCGGATTCGACGATAGACCTCTTTCTCGAAGTTAGACCTACCTAACTGGACCGTTTGTCCTAAGTATACATAATCGTCTACAATTTCGAGTGTCGAGTCTCCGATCTTGATAGGAATGGGTGTGACATGGGCATTCAACTTGACCTTCGCTTTGTCCATGTTCATTTTTAGACCCACTCTTTCGGAAGCTCTACTGAGGTCATCGAGCATTGTATTGAGGTCATCCATGGTCTCAGCCATGACCACTTGACCACTATATCGTCGGCAAACCGAAGGTGAGTGATGTACTCACCATTGACGTTGATGCCTAGCAATCTTCAGTGCAGCGGTGAACAGTTTCGGAGATATGACGTCTCCCTGTCTTACACCTCGCTGCAGAAGTATAGGTTCCGAGGCTTGGTCCTGAAGTCGGACTGACATGGTGGCGTTTTTGTACAAACACTTCAACACCTCGATGTACCGGTAGTCAATTTGGCACCGTTGGAGAGACTGCAGTACAGCCCAGTCTCGATCAAATCAAAGGCTTTGTCGTAGTCCACAAACGCTAAACAGAGATGAAAGGTGTACTCTTCGGTCTTCTGTGTACCTGCCGAAGCGTACGTATGTGGTCCACGGTGCTAAAGCCTTTTCGGAAACCGGCTTGTTCGGGTGGCTAGAAATCGTCAAACCTGCGTGCGAGACGATTCGTGTATGGAATGGCAGATACAAATAGGGGCGCTTGCAAGCTTGACAGAAAATCTTTTTCACGCTAATGATTCAAATTTGCTGGAACGGTCATAAGTTGGATGTCAAAAAAACAGAAAAGCATATATTGCGCTGTCAACAGGCGAGGCAGAAATGTAGCTCTGACTGAAGCAGCAAAAGAAACTTTACACTTGAAAAGTCTCTACAAAGATCTAGGCGCTAGCTATGAATGCATAGTAATCCTGAATGAGAATCAAGCAGTCACCAAGCTGAGCAAGAACCGGATGGTAACTTCTAAGTAAAAGCATATTGATGACTGAAAATGCACTTCATCGGGAACTGTATCAAAGAAGGAACATTAGACAATTCGCGCGTTGTGGAGGGGCGAGGAGGAAGGGGATGTCCCCCCTGCCCCCTGGTATGTAATGCACCATTCCTGAGAAAGACCGATTAATGTAACCTAACCTCGGACACTTTATATTCGCCTTAGGGCCGAAACTGCGCTAAACGGACGCCCGCGACGTGGATACGCGTGTGGGTTCTACGGGCCCTGTCGCGGCGTTTTATTTACGCAGTATCGCTAGTTCAATTTTAACGATGTGCATGTACAGTCGTGTGGATGGAGAACTTAATATATTAGCACGTAGCAAAACGACGACGCCTCCCCGCAACGTACACGCGGGGCCCCGCGACGGTGCACTTTTATGGTAGTCGACGGAGCTCCTATTTCGGTCTACAGGGTTTAAAGGAACCTTATTAACCTAACGCTATACAAAGTCCCAATTATTTATAAATATTTCATAATTTTACGGTTTCACATCGATAGATTACAATCTACTGAAAAATAATGCGTTAAATTGTAAGCAGTATGTTTGTTTGTCAATCTTTCGAGAGTCTACAATCTCGCTAGATGGATTACAATCTAACGGGTTTTACAATTTTACGGTGACCTAGACATATCTTAAAGCTATTGGACGCAAGGGCAATTTCGCCCATTGTCCTTTATAAATGCAATCTGGTACTGAAAAGGTTCTCAGAAAAAGAAACTTCGCAACTGTCGCCATCGGGTTCGTATAAAACCAATCCATCATAAGATTATCGTATCGATCCAAGTAATCTAATAAATGCACAACTCTGCATACGTTTATTTTCTGCTCTCTAGCATGTTAACGAACCCGGGACTACGCTTAGTCGATGTAACGTACTGACGGATACCCGAGACGGTCATAAAGTTTATAATTATCATCAAATTATTTATAGCTAGTTTACGATTAACTAAGATGCATTTTAACTGCTTTCTTCATCCTGCATGGATGATCATAATTATTGTGTTTTGCATTCATCATGGCGGTCAGGAACTATACAGAACAGTCCTTCTGGATAAAAAGTATTTTAGATCCTAATCTATCCGTACGTCCTTCAAAGTGTAGCGTGGCTTGAACAAACTCACTTTCACATTTACATAATAAATTAGTTAGGATGACAAAATTCTTGTCAGCTAACTATATTTTGCAAATGATGTATCTATCTGCAATTTAATAAAACCTGTAAATATTTTCTTGAACTAGACTTCAAGAGAAACGGCGTTAAATATTTACAGGAGTTACAAAACAGTAGGTACTTATCTGGCGGACGGTTCACTTTTCAAAGCTGATGGTAATCGTATCTGAGCTCACTTTTAAACTTTATCTCTTCCACTGCCGCAGCTTGAAAACATAGAGTTAAGTCTATAGTTTCTTATAAACTTGAACAAAGTGCTCCAGGAGGAACTCTAGAAGGATGATGTTCGGTATACAGTTACGTTATACTTTTATGTTTGCACCTAGGTATGGGGTGTATTCCGTGACGCTCGTCGCTTCTGGCGCGTGAGCAATAAGTGGTCGAGACGCGACGGTGACCGGCACCCGGCGGCACTGGGTCGGCCGTTGGCGAGGGCTTCCTCAGACACCACACCAGACACCAACGCTGCACCACCTTTCTGTAAGCTTCCAACCATGTTCCTCTTGACCAGCTACACACTCAGGCGAAAGCGATTATGCAGTAAACAAATAAAAGAAGTCGTTTAGAGTATTCCTCGATAGACGAAAAAAAGGATATGCGTATTATGCGTGCGTTTTCTTGACGGTAGTCGCATTGCTCGCCATCGTGAATAGAGCCAGACTGAGCTCTTCGACATAATTATCTAAGTTACCTATTCGCTGTTTTTTACATAATTATATTTTTTACCTATTCGACTTAAGTGTATTTCAAAAGTGGACTTAGCTCATCATTGCTTTAATTCCATACTATCTCTAACTTCATTTCTGTGTTCATGAAACCTTTCTCCTGTGACACCATTCACACAATCTATCCAAATTTCTTTAGTCTCCCTCGTGCCTGAGGGATGACATAACCATGCAGAGCTAGGGAAAATTATTTTGTGGTATTTATACAAAATCCTAAAAAGGTTAGATAATATTGAAATAAAAAACATTTTTGAGTAAACAACATAACATCCGGATTTGAATGTTCACGCACAATGACCCTGTAAAACCTTTTCAGTCCAATGCGACTCGTGGGAAATGATAGCTCTATGGAAACAATACAATTGTCGCGCATTAATGAAATTGTGGACGGAAAAAAAACGGGGAAAGAAAGATAAAAAGACCGTAATTAGAATGATTCTTGCTTACTGCATTATTACTAGTTAGTGTTTCAGAAGGTAACTCTCGCGATTTCTTGTTTCAAACGGTTTTACGCCGACTGTCATGTTCGCTACAACTAGGAATATATTCTAGGGACTTATTATCTCGGTTATAATAATGCGTCCGGCTTTAGGGAGGCGATATATATGTGGGTTGTATGGGACCCTTGGGAATATGCGGCTTTGTTCGTAGGTAGTGTAATAGGTACTCGACGAAAATTCCCTGAAGAAAATATCGAGGAAATGCGAAATTCCTAATGTAGGTTCAGTCTAACAATCATAGCTATATAAAAAACGCGTGGAAACATATGTGAAAATCGAAAGAATGGTTTGAACAGTAAAGTCTAGGTCAATTGAAATTTTTAGAACCCATAAACATAAAACTAGCAGCTAGATGTTCAGTTGTAAAAACATCATGAAGAGCTTAAACGTCTGAGGAGTATTGCCGATAAAGTTTTATCATACGTATTGAAACATCTGTATTCTGTACCTAGTAATGCATCTAAATATAGGATTGGCATGGAAACATACAAACCTGGCAACCTAGGATTTCAATATCATTCTCTTAAGGAAAGCATGGATCCCTACATTAGGTACTTGTAGTTATGTAAACACACGAGAGGCACCTTCCCAATCACTTATTGATATAAATTGAAGATTTGGAATAAACAGATACTTGTACTTACTTTATTGCCTCCTTCCCTAATAGAAATGAAGAAGGGACCTCTCATCCCTTCGATATTCCATTTTCATTCCATTGAACTGCTTTGTGTAGTGTGTATTGCTATACTTACACATGTATACATTCACCCAATCACAATTGGATGTGTTTTGACTTCGCCAAAATCCAGTTTGGGTTGCGTTTCCGTTTCACGTGGCGTTTCCTCATTCATGAAAATCTAAAACTTGAGCTTTTCATTTTCCAGGTCGTCGGTGGACAGAGATGGAGCTTGACGAAGAAGACGAGGTGTGCGTCGGTCGCAGCGATTCCACGTCATCATCTGGCCGGTCGGAGTGCGGTGACGAGTTTCGAGCTCGAGCCAGCACGGACTCACGCCTACCTCCAAGGCCTGCGAGACCCCGACATCCCTTACCAACGCGACCCTTCCCGACCCCCGTTCGAAGAATGAGCGTCGCTATGAGAGGGAACAATGCTAGCACATATTGAAGAATGACTGCTTTGTTACACGACCAAACTTTAGTATGAGTACGAACTGAGTACTTAATTAATATACTCCACTGTTCTTATGTGTGTGTAATGGCGGATTTTGGAAGATAAACTGACCTAAATAATATGTCAAACTGTTTTCTAGTACTAAGTAGTATAGATTAATACCCACCATAATAATATGTTATTCAATTATATTAGTAAGTAGACGCAGGACCATACACGCTACAGTATAAGAAGAACGTAAACTCTGTTTCAATGTTTAGAACATTTAAAGCTTTGTTACGTGCATCTATAACAGCTTTTTTTTTCTGTCTCAACAAGCCTATATGGTAGAAAAACAAGCATTAAAATAGGTGTTATTCCCCTTTTTTATATTCTTCTCAGCAACCCTTATATAGGTTCTATATACTTATATATACCCAAATCACAGGGGTGTGTAACAATAGCTAGTCCGCTATATTGGATTTAGAATGACGTCACTTAGCTAACTATGCATTGTCACCTAAACTAAACGTGTAAGCAAATGTTAAGCTGAATCGGTCGGGGAAAACTGTTTTAAAATTCTGTACATCCAAGATTTGCCCTAAGCAAACATACACTGCAAATTAAATAAAAACCTGTACAAATAATAAATCTGCTAGAAAAGATAAATATAGGTAAAACAAGACAGTTACGTATTGATAAAACATCCATGGAATCAAATCGAAAACCCAATTTAACCAAATCTTCATTCAGTTTTCTGAGTAAATACGTAACGTATAACTTTCTAAAAGGAATAAAGAAAGGTAAAAGAGATACATAAAACCATCCCGTATTTCGGAACACATTATCATAATAAATCTGTGTTACAAAATGAAATACCCAAACCATACTTTACATAATTTCTGTACACAAGTATGTGGAGCCCCACTACGTATTATTAATACTTTGTATAGCGTACAGCGAACAACGGAAATCCTATCCTATATAATATAATAATCCCTATCCCTATCCCTACTATTATATAAATGTGAATGTAAGTTTGTTTGTTACGCTTTCACGCGAAAACTACTCAACCAATCATCATGAAACTTTCTACACATGTTCTTGGAGGTATTAGAAGTAACAAAGGATACTTTTTATTAAAAAAAAAACTAACCCTCACTCGCAGACGAAGTTGCGCGGGTCAGCTAGTATTTCATAAAGAACGGTCACCACGATTTACTGTTTTTGTCATGTTTACTTTCAATTAAAAAAATAAACTTGTGTGGTTGTCGTTTTAAATATTTGTATGACTTTACAGTGCAAAATGTATGGTCAAGTACGCCTAATTGAATTTTCCAAAGAACTCTCCTAATAACTTTATTGACTTAATTAAACTTTCTCAATCTTTGATGTTCAAATCGCAAAATCAGCTTTTCCTGTTATTGTTTTTATAAGGACGCGTTGACACCAAACGTATTAACGGCGTTAGAGCCTTATTATCACACTAGCGGATTGCCAGCGGATAAAAGCGGAGCGGTGCGGTGGCGCAGCGAATTCGCCGCGGATGCGCAACGGATTCGTCGCGAATTCGGACTCCATTTGTACTGTCTCGTACAAACGCCACTCGCCAGTCTAAAGTTCGAAGAACATTAATTTTAAGCAAATTTAAGCAAATATTCAAATTGTGCTTATAAATTCAATATCATAGATATAGAACATGATTATCTATTTAAAACTAATATTTACTTTTATAAACAAATTTATCAATTAAAATTTTTCAACCTTACAGAAATTACGAGTCTTTCTTCAGGTGACACTGATAATCTCAAATGTGTGTCTTCACGTCTTAGGTCAGTTTGTATCAGATACAACAACTCATAAAATGTAGGGCTTGACATTCGTAGGTAGGATCGAAATTGTTGTGGATTATTCTTTATTCGTTTGCAAAATAACACAAAGTAGTCGCTATCTTCCATTCGATTGATTGATCTTCCCAAATTCTTCAATGCTTTCGCTTTCGTCTCCGGCGTCTTCGAAGTAAAAAAGCCAACAGCAGTAACTCTTCGGAATCCATTTTGTTACCGAGTGTATGTTGTCAATTCGCGACGAATTCGTTGCGCCTCCGCGGCGAATTCGCTGCGCCATCGCTCCGCTTTGAATCCGCTGGCAATCCGCTAGTGTGATAAGGCCCTAAGACTGTGAAAATGCATGAAAGGCAGTCTGTCGATGGGTGAAGTTTTCGTACAATTTGGCTGCGTTTACACTAAAGCGTATATAGTTGACTGCCGAAAACATTCAGTAGGTACAAAGTGTACGAAGAAAAAAAACAGACTGTCCTTTGTTTTTTTCATGCATTTTGAACCTGACGCACACAGTCGGTGGCTGACTATACGCTGTGTATGAACACGACCATTGAACTGCAAAAAAAAGCTCACTGTCTGCGATAGACACGGTAGATAAAGGAGTTACGTGTGAATGCAGCCTAAGGGATTTAGAAAACTTTACCTATTCCATTTACAAAATAAAATATTGCCTGTGGGTGGAAAATCAGTCTATAGATAGTAATACCAAGCCAGCATTAACTATGAAGTCCCACGCTTTCTTAATAACGTATTATTCTTTTATATCGTTAGATCAATGACGGCACGGATAATCTAGGTTCTATAGATAAGTATTCAAGAATTTTCCATTGCTTTTAGAATTGACGAGACCAAAACAATATGGGCTTTTTCATATTCTGTGTGTTGTTTTTGAAATTATTGTTCTTACCTGCTGAAAAAGTGTTGAATTGTGTGGCAGGATGTACGATCCAGTTTTATTTGGTACAGTAAATTCAATAAAACATTTAAAATTTTAATATGAAATGGCACTTGAAACTTGTTGAATAGTTTCGAGATTCCAACGTTCTGTAAGTGGGCAGATAACTACTTGCATCAAATTGAGGCTTTATAATTATTGTAACAACTGTATGTAGTTACAGTTAGTATATTTTTAACGGGACCACCCAAATACTCCGAAATATTTTATTCCGAATTTCGATGTTCCGATTTTCAAAAGTCCGAATTTAATCATACTTACCTAAGAATTATAATGTCTATTGTTAAAAGTCACGAAATTTATTTTACCGAAAATTCGAAGAATCAAATACTCCGAAAAAATAATAATAATAATAATAATAATAATAATAGTGCTTCACGGGCGCTTCTACCGGGCTCTTCATGGGCCCGATGTAGATTTTCTAGCGTCCGTGTCCTGGCTACGTTTTGGTGACCTCTTCGGGGAAACTGAAGGTTTTGTCTGTGCAATTATGGACGAAGTTATGTTAACGAACAACTACCGGAAATATATTATGAAGGACGGGACGGTTGACGTGTGTCGGGCATGCCACTGTCCGGGTGAGTCCATCAGACATATTATTTCTGGTTGTTCCCGTCTAGCTAACGGCGAGTACTTGCACAGACACAATCAAGTAGCCAGAATTATTCACCAGCAACTTGCGTTGAAATTTAAGCTTGTGGAATCTGAGGTACCGTACTACAAGTATGTGCCCGACCCAGTTCTCGTGAAAGACCATATCACGCTGTACTGGGATCAGTCTATCATTACTGACAGGACTATTGTTGCCAATAAGCCTGACATAGTGGTGATAGACCGATCAGCGCGCCGAGTAATGATAATCGATGTTACTATCCCTCATGACGAGAACCTCGTGAAAGCTGAGAAAGAGAAACAAATTAAGTATCTCGACTTGGCACACGAGGTTCGCGACATGTGGAATATGAACTCGGTTATCATTGTGCCGATTGTCGTGACGGCCAATGGCCTGATAGCCAAGAGCCTCGACGAACATCTGTCGAGGCTCTCTTTAGGCGGTTGGATCAAGGGCCTGATACAGAAGGCAGTACTCCTCGATACGGCTCGCATTGTGAGGAGGTTCCTGTCTCTGCAACCCTAACCACCGGTGACTTGGACCCTGCTCCCGACACCGGCGGATCCCTATTTTTTATATTTTTAAATGTTTTTATATCTTTTTTAGAAATATTTAAAAATGTACTAAGTAAGATGAATAATAAATAAAGGAGATAATAATAATTTATTTATTCAATATAAGTGCATACATTTCGTGAAAAACAATATAATTGGAGCTTATATTAACAGAAATTCGATGTTACATCTGTGTCTGAACTAGATAAATGTATATCTGTATCTCAGACAACAGCGCTCTTCCTTAAAATTATACATTTATTTATAAGCGGTTCAAGTTGGCTTTAATTACATATAATATTAGGTAATAATCATCTAGGAGCAACTAAATAAACATAAATAAAAGTAAAAATAAAAACAAAGCAAAGATATTGAAGAGTTTGGTGATGACCTCCTTTTGTGTATAATGTAGATGAGTGAGTGTGTGAAGGAGGGTGAGTATGTACAATTTACTGTTGCACCTTTAGGAGGTTTTCGGTTTCGTCATATGTCAGTTTACGAATGTACGCAAACACTTCATTCTTACACATTTTGTTATTTAAAGCTTGTAAATCAACAACTGCATCAATACTGCTATAAAGGTACGGACCTAGAAAGCAGAAATACCTATTAACGTATGGGTGTTTAAGCATGGATCTATCGGTGCTGGCTATAGGTTTTCGTCGTCTGGATGGTATATCTATTCTCTTAAAGTCGACTTTCGAATGTTGTTTCAAGATAGTGTGCAGTATGAACAATTGTCGGACAGAAAGGACCTCGTAAGTTTGATAAAGTTGATAGGTTGGGAACAAGAATGGACGAAAAGAGCTTACTTTGAGAACAATCCTTTGTGCCACTTCAAGAGGCTTTAGGACGGTTTTTGGTGCACCACCCCATACAGATATACAATATGACAAAATTGATTGACCGAGCGCCAGATATACTTGCTTTATTAGTTTGGAGTCTGCTACTTGTCTTAGATTTTTGAAGACGTAAATCAGTTTTCTTAGTCGAGCAGTGACTAGTTCTATATGCGGTTTAAAAGAGAGATTGTTATCTATTGTTATTCCTAAATATTTTGTACAATTTGTCTTGAGTAATTTTGGACATTCGCAGATTACATTATTGCAGCAGTTGTGTGCAAATAGCGAGAGTGATGTAGGAGGTTCAGTTGAATTACGCATTGAAAACGTTATGTACTGCGTTTTGTCAGCATTAAGTGTCAGCATGTTATTCCTTAACCAGTGGCACACGATGTCAAAGCCACGTTGAGCATCTGCATATACCTGTTCCCACGTGTCAGCCGAGAAAAGAAGAACCGTGTCATCTGCATAAGAAATTATTTTTCCACCTACACAGAGTTCATTTAGGTAGACAAGAAAAAGACTTGGACCCAAAATACTTCCCTGTGGTACACCAAAGGTGAGAGGTAAGTCACTGCTAACGTGTTTATCAATTTTAACACATTGACAGCGCCCAGAGAGGTAATCTTCAAACAATTTTAGTTGCTTACCTCTTATGCCCAACCCTTCCAATTTACTTAGAAGGAGCGGCACAGAGACCGTGTCAAAGGCCTTTGCCAGGTCCAAAAATATACCAACGGTTTTTTTACCGGAATCAAGATTCCTAACCACGTAATCTACAAGCTCGTGGACAGCATCACAAGTTGATTTACCTGCCCTGAAACCAAACTGATTGTTTGAAAGAAGGTTGTTTGTTTCAATGTATTTGACCAATCTATTGTTGATGATACGTTCCAAGAGCTTGGAGACCGCCGGAAGAATTGAGATGGGTCTATAGTTGGTGACACGGTCTTTATCGCCGGATTTATGGATCGGGTGGACAACAGACTTCTTTAAAACAGTGGGAAATGTTCCTTCGTCTAAACACATATTAAAAATATGGGTCAGAGCAGGGACAATCAATTTTCGATTTTCTTTAAGGATGTTATTTGGTATAGAATCCCACCCAGTACAACAGACGTTTCTGAGACCTAGAATCAGGCGCTCCACCTCTGACTCGTCTGTATCGAGCAATACAAAAGAGTTTAATGGACTAGTGGGTTGTGAATTAGAAGCAAAGGAGTGACGAGGATTTTGGCAACTGATGGTCTTACTGGCTAAAGTTTTCCCTACCGTGACAAAGTACTCGTTCACATCTTCAATTGATTTTGACGGACAAAGAGGGTCTATTAATTCCACAGCGTGATTTTGTGCTTTGGTTGTGTTTGTGATGTTTTTTATCGCGTCCCATACCTTTTTATTATTTTTACCCGCCTCTTCTAGCAGTTTTTTATTATAAGCTATTTTAACTTTTTTCAACAAGTGATTACAGAAATTTCTATATCTAGTATACGTTAATTTGGCATCTTCATTTTCTGGCGACTGTTTGACTTTTTTGTGGAGCGTGTCTCTATGTCTCATACATCGCACTAGTCCTGGTGTAATCCACGGCTTAATGGCTTTATATCTTCTTGATAAATTTATTATGACAGAGTTACAAATAATAGAACGTTGGATGGAATTGGTGAAGTATGTCATCGCAAAATTGGCGTCAGTTGAGAGATAAATTGGTTCCCAGTTAATACAGGCTATATCGTTTTTTAGTCCCTCTGAATTAATCTTATTAACACTGACATGTGCAAACGTTCTTTTTTGTTTAGAATTAAGACATAGTAGGACTGCTTCGTGATCCGTTATCGTGGATTGCAAGACTAATGTAAGAGCTGGAGTTTTTGTTTTTAATACCACGTGATCAAGACATGCCTTGCCGTTTCTTGTGGGCAGCGTATGTGCAGGTAAAAGGCCATGATAGGAACATAAATTAAGGTACTCCATTTGAGCTCCAGAAACTTGGTCGGGGCAGATGTTTATGTTAATATCTCCAATAATGGTAACATTTTTGAAAGAAGATAATTCAGTTAAAATATTATCGAGTGAGCGGAGGAAATTATCTAATTTCTTGTATGATGGAGATCTATAAATAGCCAAAATTGCGATTTCAGTACCAATCTTTATGATGAGACAATTACAATCAAGGCAAGGCGGTTCGTCTACAACAACACTAAGAGTAGTTTTAACATACACCGATACTCCATTGTTTTGATTACACAATTTTTTCGATGTATATGAGCAATAACCATCTAACCTTGGCACAGTGGGACAGCACGATAACCAGCACTCAGTCAAAACAACTATATCACACTCAACACCAAGCCTGTCTAACATTATAACGAAACTATCGAAATTGCGTGTTATACTGCGTATATTTTGATTTATGATAGTGAGACATTCAGCGGGATGAGTTATTAGATGCTTGCAGTCCTCAACATTACAAGTGCGGGATTCCGAAACAATAATGTTATCTATTTAGTTAAATGACATTCCGATTTTCAATATTTCGAATAAACTAAAAGTTAACATATTGTACTACAAAATTTAGTGACAGAAACGAATCGATGCAAAAACGACTTCACGCAGTCTTGTCTGCCCTACCCCAGAGTGTACAACAATGCTTGCTGCATGTTGCATGCCTGCTAGCTTGCTGCTTGCATGCTGCACGGCTACTTGCATTTTGCAAGCCTGCTTGCATGTTGCATGCCTGCTTACATGTTGCATGCTGCATGTCTACTTGTACGCTGCATGCATGCCTGCTTGCATGTCTGCTTGCATGCTGCATGCTGTATGCTGTAAATCCCCTGTATTATTCATGAATCACTTCGGTAAAACAATCTATGCAATTATGAGTGGGAAAACGCATCTGTCATTAGTTTTTTAATTCTACCTCCTCATACTAAACAGTATGAGGAGGTAGAATTAAAAATAATTTTATATTTCTTTCTGACGAGCAAATTATGTGTTTATTTGGTATTCAGAATAACAAGGCGTTTCTATTTCGGACTTGTATTAATCGGTATTTTAGTAATTGGAATTCGTATTTTTGATGTTTAGAATTATCATGAAATCGGACTTTTTGTTATTCGATCTAGTGAAACTCGGTATTTTGAGAATCTATACTAATATTATAAAGCAGAAGAGTTTGTTTGCTTGGTTGAACGCGCTAATCTCAGGAACTACCGACTCGAATTGAAAAATTATTTTTGCGTTGGATAATCTATTTATCAAGGAAGGCTCTAGGCTATATAACATCACGTTATGACCAATAGGAGCGGAGCAGCAATAAGAAATATTGCAAGCGGGAAAAAAGCTTCCGTTGACCAGGCGATGCTTTGCGATATCAAAACTTCACGCGAATGTAGTCGCAGGCAGAAGCTAGTAGTAATTATAAACGTTAGGAATGTTGAAATTGAGGAATTATGAAAATAGGCTTAATGATAAATTAATCGGAGTTGATGCATTCGGAATTTAGAACCATTCGGAATTATGAAAATCGATATTTTTAAATTCGGACTTGTGACTTTCGAAATAAAGTTTATCGTATACATTTATGTAGTGTACCCTTTTTTAACACTGGCTCGTGGATGCAATGGTTAAGCATCAAACAACATTTTAAGATGCTTTCAGAATAATTTTCGTACCACAGGGAACTGAATTTTTCAAATAAATTATTAGACTGTAATGCTTCAAGAAAATATGTGAAAATATGCTGGTCTTTGATACATGATATTGTAAAAAATATACAAGTAGTCCTACTATGGAATGTTATTTAAGAATCGATAAGATAATGTAAGTACCTGATTATGTGCATGTCTGATGTTAACTAAAACATGATGATTATGAAATTATTTAACACAGCAATCTTATATTTTATTTTCCTAACAAACAGTGACGCATTAACCCTTTTTCAATTAATTAAGCAATTGCCTAGGGCATCACGTCTGGAAAGAAGAAATAGAAGAAACACAAAATAAATTCGTCCTTAGGGCATCACGTTCACGTCTCACTCTCTCGCCACCAAAAACCACACCAAAAAAAGTTACAGGACTAATTTGAAAATTCGCGCGTTTTAAGTTGACCTAGAGTCCGACCTAGTGACTTTAATACCTTGAAGAACATTGTGGATTATGTTTTCGTCGGTAAGGTTTAAAGACCGATTCTAGTTGACATATTGATTGAGGGGCCCACAGCCGTGGATTGCTTAGGGCATCAAGTAGTCTTAATCCGTCACTGCTAACAAAAAATTTTTTTTTTTCCACATGAGTACACAAAGGGTGTGACCGGGGAGAATCCTTACATTTCATTTCACCCGTAAAGATCCAACATAAAGCTTCAGAACGGACTTCCTGCAATCGCTTCAAGTATTCCAAATATGTCCTAATTACATCTCTCTTGGATTTTATTGGTCGTAATATGTGGGTCAGGTTGGTATAAGCACCTTTTGTAACAAATGCTTAAGTAGGTACATAAAGGGTGTAAAACACCTCTTCACGAGGCCGAAAAGCACTGGTTCTCCCCATCATTGCGATCATTTTTTTGTTCTACACCATACCTGGGAACCTTCTAGTTACGGAGATATGGGGGTCAAAGTTACCACTTTAAGACAAGTTTTTTTTAATACAAGTTTGTTTTGTAAGATTTTAACTATTAACACCTCCGCGACCCCCTATTACTATTCAATCCATCCATCAGCACAATGTTTTATGAGCGTTACATTGAGTTCTTTATTATTTTCTTGTTATTTTTGCTCTTCGATATTAGAGTACAAAAGCCGTTTTTATCGTCTTGAGGGTAAAGTAAATTTGAATTTAGAACATCGTGTGCACTAAGCATGTGAATTCAAAACATCATTAAAACTATTACCTCTATGGTGCCGTTTATCATACATTTTTTTTTAAATTTGTATAGAACTCAGACTCGGAACCTTCTTGGTGTACTTTTTTTAATATGTTTTGCGCGTGGCATTTTATTTTCACGTCATATTGTTAACACCTTCGATTAAAAACAAGGAATCCAACTTGAAAAAAAGTGAAAAAAAAACCTAAAATGACCACTCATTATCTAGCGACGAGGAAGTTTATTTAACGCCAACAGAATTAACTGAATTTGTTAATAATGCGCATTTTTTTTCGTTTGTTCATTTCCTCGCTGAAGTGGGATGAAAAGTTACGTGTTGACTCGAGTGCAAAGATTTTTCACCACGTGCTCTTTTGATTCCCTTGCTAACGCTCAAGATTCTAAGATATATATTTAGATTTAATTTTAGAATCTTTCGCTTGCTCTATTATCAAAATAGAGCACGCGGTTAAAAAACAACTTTGCACTCTTGTATAACAAATAACTATTTTTTTTTGTTTTGTATGTTGTCCCTGGGGCCCGAAAGGAACTCAACCGTGAAGCGCGAATGATGGCCCCTAGATATCCTATGTTTGTGGAACCAAATGGTCACTCTGATTTGGGGTTACACATATGGGTCATATAAATTGATAAATAAATGAGCTATTAAATGGCGAGGAATATTTCCTCTAAGAGCAGTAGGTATGATAAGCATTTTTATTAAAAACTAGCTGCTGCCCGCGACGTCGTCTGCGTGAAGGGTCTACAGCACCAAAAATACCTAAGATGCCAGTGTCGCTATAGCATTATAAGGAAACAACTTTTAAAACAGCATTAAAATATAAGTTTATATTTGCAAGCGAAGCAAGTGAAGAGAGTTATATGGGAATCCTGCTGAGTTCAGTCATAAGATGTGACTGAAGAAACTAGAGAAAATAATGCAGGAAAACATTTCAGGACCCAAAACAGTAAAAATACGTACAAAGGTATCATACTACAAGGCCACGACCGTCAGTCTTGTTTTGGCTACACAACGAAGCGATTAGAAGTGAACTTGAAGTGCGATATCTAAGCGAATAGTGAATAGTAGTGTATCTGTGATTAAGTTTAAATTGTTTTGTGATTAATAAGATTATTGTGTTGTTTAATCGATAGTAATTAATTTATCTCATACCCAGCTCGTTACAATACGTATACCTATAATCGATTTTCCTACTACTTAAATTTTCAAAATATGTAAAAGCACACAATATGATTTTATTACAACTTAACTTTAGCAACTCAGAAACACAGTCGGTGATATCTTTCTTTTTTACATTAGAACTATTACCAACACATAGAGTAATGGTAGTGTTAAGATAACAATATTTTTTTTATTACTGATGCCATTACTTGTTTGTAGCTTGACCCTGGCATGCAATAATTTTGGGTGCAGTAACTCAGGTTATTACTGATTACGGATTACGGATACTGAAAACATAACTGAATGATGACAATCATTACAATCAGGTGATACAAAAGGACTAATCTCAGGCTGTACTACTTGTGAATCATGGTTTTGATGGATGATGAAGTTCTGAGCACTCACAGCTTAGGACGGGTCCTCCGTTGCCTCAGGCTGGAGGGCATCAAGACTGGGTTCACTCCGACAAGTACAATGAGTGTTGCTGAGAGTCAGCAAGTCCACTTTGTCAACCAACTCATTTGTGACAAGAATATGGCCCTAAATTGGTTTTAGAGCTTTCATATTTATTGTGTGGCAGCGATTCCCGACGACGCTACAGCAATAGCAATTTTGCCTTGCCTCCTGACCTCTGCAAGCATGCAAGTGGTAACAAATGTTTTTCCTCTTCTACCAGGAGCATCCAAGAAAAACATTTTACCCTGGTTTGCCACTTTTTCCTCAACTCTGCTCAAGATTTTGAGGGTTTTGTTGGAACTTGAATTTGTCAAAACGAACTATACGGTATGAAGAACCAACTCCAACTTTTATGAAGAAAATGCACATTACCATCTATGAATTTTAAGAATAACTAACTACTAACCTCGCCAACATGATGAAATTTAAATTATTTATTTCCAATGAGTGTTAACATGTAGCTTTATTTGATTTTTATAAAAACACAGATGGCGCTGCTTCAAAATAGTCTTTTCACTTCTCATGCTCTAAAAGTACACCATTATAGCCCTACGACGCGGGATTAAAGTGACCGATTATTCCCAAGGGAGTAAAAAGTAATTTAAAAATGGAACGATCTTTTACTCTGAAACATGGTCACAAAAGAGTAACTTATCAAAGGTTTTATTTAAATTTCGAATTGGGTTGCAAAATGGTTGCAAATAGAAAGCGGTTTATTGAAAAAAAAAAAAAACAGTTGAACTCATCAACGCGAGAAAAATTTATGGTTGTTTGCGTGCATCGTTGATTTTTAAAAGTATGTGCAATGCCTCTGTTGCTAGCCGCTGCAGTAACAAAGGTACTAATCTTATCTGTGGGGGTAGTACTATCTCTGGAGTGTGGATCATCTACATTGCGAAAATGTTGAGAGTTTGTGTTGTGTTTTGAATTGTTAATCTGTGACTGACCTGATAGAAGAAAAAACTGACCACTCAGTTCAGAATTTTTGTCGAGTGTAAATTTGTTCAGTTTTAAATGACTATTTACGAAAAGTACAGTTTGCACCTCGAGACTAAACGCCAATTTAATATAACCTCGCTTTTATTGCCCCCTCGCAAGCTCGGGAGTCAAACCACCTCCGGTGTACAATGGCTTCGTTTAATACCTCGTTATAAAATATATAGTATTATACTACTAACATTCATTAAACTATGTTTCTCTGCCCAAGTTACTTAAATGGCGTAGTTTTTATATTGTAAAGCTAGATAATAGCATGGCTTACTCAAAAACAACATTTAAAAATGCGTCGTTAGATTACACGCTGTCACAGAATGCTTAAGAAAAATAAAGATTCACAGCTTCTCCCCCGTAGGGGATAGCGTGATAATATGTAGCCTATATGATGACCCGACCTCTTAGTAATATTCTTGCAAAATTTGAAGTAAATCCATGCAGTACTTTTGGAGTTTAGCCCGGACAATACATACAGACAAACAGACAAAAATTCTAAAAACTATATTTTTGGCTTCAATATCGATTGTAGATCACGCCCCAAGTATTCCTTTAAAAAAATATTCAATGTACAGTTTTGACTTTCCTACGATTTTATTGTATGTACTAGCCGACCCGCGCAACTTCGTCTGCGTCACATAAGAGGAAGAGAGGGTTACAGAGAGTGGGTCGTAAGCACCTATAATACAATTTTCAAAGAGCACATCACACACATCCTTCCGCATAATGAAAATGCGCGCCTGGTACATGATCATTATTTTGCTGCGGAGTTATTTAAAACGGTGTATCTCCAAAGATATGTCAATTTACGTATAAAGGGCAATTTTGTTCAAAATCAAATACTTGTGATTAACAACGTATTTATTTGAATAAGAATAAATTACCATGATTACAAAAACAGCTTTAAAGGCTTCTATTGACAGCTTTACATTTTCATACTTAGACACTCGATGACAGTCATACTCCAGCTAGGTCTGCAGTTCTCATCAAGGTGCATTAAATAAGCCGCAACACGATATAGCTGCTGTAAACCGTTGCGGACCTCTTACAACTGCTTACCATTTATAATTTCAAACTCTACGTCCCTACGCTATGACGCCGTGTCTTAAAGTGCACAACCTCTTCAAAGCTTAGCAACCTTCAAATGCAGTATTAATATTTTACGGTGGCTTTCGAGATATTCCAATTTTAAACAGTATTTGCAATTTTACACCAAATTTTTATGTGAGTTCAATCTTCTTGGAATTAAAATCGGATTGGGTTTTGAAACATGTATCAAAATAACTTGTAGTTTATATCAAAATCTCGAAGGAGTATTGATATCAAATTCGAAACAAATCACCGCCCAAATAACTTTCTACCCCTTTTTAACCTCGTTAGGGGATGAATTTCAATGCAATATGAAACGCGTCCATCAATTCTGTTAATATTGTTGATTGCAAAGTTTGAAGGAGATTGGACCAAGGAATCACATTTTCCCATACTAGCTTTGCCCCCCCTTTTCACCCCCTTAGGGGTATAATTTCAAATTTCTTTCTTATCGTATGCCTACGTTATACAAAAAATACGCCCTCCAAGTTTTAGGTTTCTACACTCTACGGTTTAGGCTGTGCGTTGATCCATCAGACAGTCCTTCAGGACAAAGCATTTTTTATTTGTAGATAGTAGGATTTGTACTTTATGTCTTATGTAAAATAAAAAATAATGATTGGCATCAAAAAAATGTTTTGTATAAAATAGCAATTTTCTGGATAACTATTTCCCCTATACTGCCCCGCTGAAAGTATTTTTTTTGCGATTTCTGACTTTTTGAGTACTCTAACCTGGGTTGGTTTGGAAGAACTTCTTGATTGGTGTCGGAAAGAAGATCGATTGGCATCAAAAAAATTGTTTTATGTAAAATGTCAATTTTCTTGCTAACTGTACTTTATTTTTTATTGAATCTGTGAATGGGGATAAACATTTTGTGAATAAATTATGGATTGTTACCTAAGACCACTTTTGTGTAGCTGCAGCTCCCCTTACTGCCCCGTTTACCGTTTCCACCCTGTATTACCAACTACTAATACCGAGGAATGCCGATTTTCTTGAGTTCCGCTATTTTGGGCGTATTCACTTCAAAAATCAAATTTCAAGAAAATTGAGATATTACATTTACCTGTATTAGATTTGAAGTATTTACAGCAACTTTAAAGGTTTCCACTTCAATGGATTTTATTCTATAGGTATATGAAGTTAATTAATTTTAAACACAAAACCCTATTTTTTACGTCTCTGGATGATTTTTAAGAAAAATGCTGAAACAGATATCTCTTTATTTTTAATAATAAGTATTTACACTGAGTTTCATTAATCTAGAACAATCTAAATTTTGTTTTCATACAAACGTTACCCCCCACTTTTCACCCCCTTTTTCTAAAATTTCCCATAATTTCTATAGCCTAAATGTTATTCTGAGTTTATCTTAATAAATTAGAGAAGTTTTTATCAAAATCCGTCTAGCAGTTTTTACGTGATGCGCGGTCAAACAAAATTGTTTTACACGAATTTTAAAAATGGTTTTAATATGTTCAGTTACTTATTTTAAGTCACCCTGATCGGTTTTTTTTTTAAATCTTCAATGTACAGATTTTTTGGTCTCAACGATTTTATTATATGTATATGTCACCGTAAAATTGTCAAATACGTTATATTGTAATATCTCTAGCGATATTGTAAAGTCTCGTATTATTGTCAAATGATCATACTGCTTACAACAAAACGCATTATTTTTCGTGAAATGCATGCGATGGTAGTCAACTTACGCGGTGTCGAGGGCTATTTCCAAGTGCAGGGTTTAAAGGGTAAAGATTGTATGAAAAAAAAAATTTGGGTTTTGTGTTTAAAATTAATTAACTTCATACACCTATAGAATAAAATCCATTGAAGTGGAAACCTTTAAAGTTGCTGTAAATACTTCAAATCTAATACAGGTAAATGTAATATCTCAATTTTCTTGAAATTTGATTTTTGAAGTGAATACGCCCAAAATAGCGGAACTCAAGAAAATCGGCTTTAGGGGGGGGGGCAGTTAGGGGAGCTGCAGCTATACAAAGATGGTCTTAGGTAACAATCGGTATTTTTTTCACAAAATGTTTATCCCCATTCACAGATTTAATTAAAAATAAAGTACAGTTAGCAAGAAAATTGACATTTTACATAAAACAATTTTTTTGATGCCAATCGATCTTCTTTCCGACACTAATCAAGAAGTTCTTCTAAACCAACCCAGGTTAGAGTACTCAAAAAGTCAGAAATCGCAAAAAAAATACTTTCAGCGGGGCAGTGTAGGGGAAATAGCCAGAAAATTGCTATTTTACACAAAACATTTTTTGATGCCATTCATTATTTATTATATTTTACAGAAGACATAAAGCCGGAAAAGTTACAAAAACATTACAAACGAGTACAAATCCTACTATCTACAAATAAAAAATGCTTTGTCCTGAAGGACTGTCTGATGGATCAACGCACAGCCTAAACCGCAGATTGTAGAAACCTGAAACTTGGAGGGTGTATTTTCTTTATAACGTAGGCATACTATAAGAAAGAATTTTGAAATGATTCCCCTAAGGGGGTGAAAAGGGGGGCAAAGATTGTATGGGAAAATGTGATCCCTTGGTCCAATTTACTTCAAACTTTGCAATCAACAATATTAACAGAATTGATGGACGCGTTTCATATTGCAAATTGCAAAACGGGGTTAAAAAGGGGTAGAAAGTTATTTTGGTGGTGATTTGTTTCGAATTTGATATCAATACTCCTTCGAGATTTTGATATAAACTACAAGTTATTTTGATACATGTTTCAAAACGCAATCCGATTTTTTTCCAAAAAGGTTGAACTCACATAAAAATTTGGTGCAAAATTGCAAATACTATTTAAAATTGCAATGTCTCGAAAGTCACCGTAAAATATTAATACCGCATTTGAAGGTTTCTAAGCTTTGAAGAGGTTGTGCACTTTAAGACACGGCGTTAGCAGTTGTAAGAGGTCCGCAACGGTTTACAGCAGCTATATCGTGTTGCGGCTCATTTAATGCACCTTGATGAGAACTGCAGACCTAGCTGGAGTATGACTGTCATCGAATGTCTAAGTATGAAGATGTTAAGCTGTCAATAGAAGCCTTTAAAGTGGTTTTTGTAAACATGGTAATTTAATCTTATTCAAAATAAATTGATTTTGAACAAAATTGCCCTTGGGTACGTAAATTGACTTCAATGCATATCTTAGGAGATACACCGTTTTAAATAACTCCGCAGCAAAATAATGATCATGTACCGGGCGCGCATTTTCATTATGCGGAAGGATGTGTGTGATGTGCTTTTTAAAAATTGTATTACAGGTGCTTACGACCCACTCTCTGTAACCCTCTCTTTCTCTTATGTAACGCAGACGAAGTGGCGCGGGTCAGCTAGTATTGTAGTATATCTCTAGCGATATTGTAAAATCTCGAAATGTTGTCAAAACAAAACGCATTATTTTTCGTGATATGCATGCGATGGTAATCAACTTACGCGGTGTGGAGGGAAGGAGGGGTGCCTCTTGCCCAGTGGTACAACCCTCATGAAATGATATTGTACCATTCCTGAGCAATACCGATTGTTATAACCTAGCCTTAAAACACTTTATATTCCCCTAAAAAGCGTAGTCGACGGGCCCCTATTTCCGAGTGCAGGGTATAAAGGAACGTAACTAACCTAACGGGGGGGTGCCCCAAGTCCCGATTATGGGGGCAGAGCATACTTCCGTATGTTCACTTGACCATAATTCAATATCGCTGGAGAGAAACACGTTATATTGTAATATAACGTGTTTGACAATTTTACGGTGACATATAGATAATAATATGTTCCTTCTATACGCACATCAAAAGCTCTTTTATGAAACATCTACTTAATAACATAACAAAGGAGGGTGATACACGGACAGTATATTCACTACTAAAAATGCATACGAATCCAGAAACGTCGAACGCACCGGAAAATTACTTACTCATCTTGTTTCCTAAGGTCAAAATGATACGCCACCGCGCCGCGTGCAACCATTAGTTTTATCATATTACCTATCTAACGGTATTTCATTTATTTTGTTTACATTCTCATGAAAGCAGAAGCTCTCCCTGACCCCTGGTCCCCTCGAGACAAGATTAGAACCGATCGTCGATCGTTTCGTTCACGCCATAGTCCATTACGTTAAGGGTACGTGTCTGAGTTAGATCAAGTTAAAACACAAAGCTGGCGACAATTGAATCAACTACTTAGGTACCCTGGAGTGTACTAGCGCAGTTATTAGATTACGTTAGCACGTATACGTTTTCAGACTACCATCTAATAAAAAACATCCTGAAAGTATGTCGACGGAATCTATGAACCGGTGGGTGAGTACATTTCCAGACGAGAAAAGAACACTGATCAAAAGTCCGTCTACACAAATAAGCTGCGACCTTCATAGAACAAATCTATTGTCTTAACAATATAAATCATGTGCACGTTATTATCAGATGATTAATTTGATCTATGGCCCGCAGATTACAGAAGACTATTGATCAAATTACTGAGACTAGACAATCACAATAACAATTACATCGACTAGTTATTTATATCTATGCAAATCTATTGGTTGAAGATGAGTGACACTTAGTAGACCTACAGATCGAAAGGTTATTAATAATGGTTATTAAATTGCTTGATTTTGCATTAAAATAGAAGAAATAGTCGACTTACGTATTTCCCACTTAATGGAGCGAAAAATAACACTAGGTAGGGTTTTTTATATATCAATGACTAGGTACTTATAAATATACATAGAATATTTCATACAACATGGAATATGCATACATGATTATTTTTGAGTAAATGGTGAAGAGGTCTACTAATGTAATACTAAACATGGGTTTCCGCGATCATGGCGCTTGCAACAGCGTCGAAATATCGGGAGCTCAACATAAAGAATAATCACGGAAGATATCCCGTAAGTGACAGTATAAGTTGAGTTTTAAACCGTGAAAGCCTAAAACAGTGTTTAAACATGGGTTTAATTTACTAAGTAGGTACCTACACTATTTGTTACATATTACTTACTACACTTGGAACTTGGGTTACCTCCGTTTCATAAACCCTCTTCGAATCGACCTTATGGAAAATTGCTCACTATATCTGTGCAGTTATCGCTAATATATAGGTACAGATCATACTATATAACACATGATTCTATAAGATCCGGTTCAAATTCTGCGATTGCAAGTCTACAATCAGCCTGTATCAGATGAATAGCAAACATGGACGAGAATGTGAAAGAATAAATTAAAAATCAAAAGAAACAGGAAGTAAATGGAAAATTAAAAAGAAAATTAATTCTCACTGAGACTTGAGGTTAGCTTTGTGGAAATACATTATGCAAAGGTGACCCAGCATAAAAAGGGAGCTGTCTGATCCCTCCGATGTGATTTCGTATTAAATGGGAATATAATAATGACATAATATATGAACGCAACATGGCACCTTTACCCACAATGTTTGCTTTATGGAGCAGACGTGAGGGCCCGGCCCGACCGCAGGATATCGGCAGGGCCGCGCCGGCCGGGCACTTGCTGTGGATTAGCGAAACCGGGTCGCGGCGGCACGCATCGCACGCGCACCCAGTAAACCAATTATATTCCATGTTCAAATGTAGCTTCCCGCCTGTTTTAATTTCTGGCAAGGCATAAAGTTCATGCTCTACTGTTTTGTGGTTTCAGACGAGGTGGTTTACCTGCGAGCGAGCACAGACATCTCGATATTCTTCCTCTGTTCAGATTTTCGTCAGAGGATTGTTCACTTGTTGATGTGGACTTACAGGGAACCATAAATTATTGATAATTTCTCTACCAGCATGAGGCAGTAGTTCCTATGTGCTATTAGCACATAAAGGTTAGGAACTTGTTTTCTAGGTGGGTACCTATAATATGAACGTGCCTGCAAACATGTTGCCTCATTAAAATTAAACGCCCAGGTTCATGACCTCTTACACATACCTACCTACTTAATTAGGTACACACAAGATTTCCTTATATTATTATTAATTACATGATTTTATATGAATTACACGCGTATTTTTTTTCAGTCTCTAAGACGCGAGTTGTTACGACTCACGGTAATTAGTCACATTGTTATATTTTTCCTGAAGTTACGTTGTTTTACGTCCAAACAAAGCAAAAGTTTGTGAAAATAATGGAATGATTCAATATTTCAGAATCAATAATGAGTCAGAAGTTTGAATATTTGTGACTTTCCTTATTTGCTCATACCTATGCACCTTGTTTGTACATAACATCGTAGTAATAAGCGAATATTAGCAATTTGCCACTGGTCTTAAAGCGTATCGTACTGTCGTTGCAATCCGACGGTCTTAATTTATCTAATGGTGTCCGTTATGTAAGTATTATGAAAGAAATGACTTAACTGACATACTGCACTTTGTTCAACGATGGCCCAGTGTCTAGTGAGTAGTAACTCACCAGTCTCGCCGTTCACGACCCACGCCTCAAGCTGGCCTATTTATAGCACGTTTGGCTTATGATCTTAAAAACAACTTTATAGGTGCCTATTGCAGGTACCCTAATGAACGTGAATCATACTCGTACATTAAGACAGAAGACACTCGGTTAGGTTATCATTTAACAACAAGAACAAAACCCGATTAGGTTGCGGATGTCTTTCCTTTGAAATACTTATTAACACCATTGTTTAAGAATAATGTGTGAAAAATAAAATAAAACACATATTACACAATTAAACAGCGAGCAGCTACCACACAATAAAACAGAGGAAATAATTTTATCTATTTCTTGGCAATTCTTGTAACATCTTTTTGTGACTTAACCTTATCTCTGATCATTCCACATAAACCTAAGTGTTCTATGTTCAGCATTCGTTCGTTTTGGGCTGAAAATGATAACCATACAAGGCACAATACTCATTCGAATGACGCAGCAAGTACCTACATAAAATAATAGAAAATAACAACACCGCAATAAATAGATGTTACAATTCATAGGAACGTGTAACGTGGGTCACGTTGACATGTGACTGATGAATATTTTATTGCCTCCTCTGCTGCCCACAGCCCACGGGTGCCGCAAGTGCACTGGGACACTTCACTTACCGCAAGTAGTTAACAAGTACCTTGTTTAAACTAACGTCTTCAACGGCACGTGAACGTAAACATCGGTAATTACCAACATCGGCGAAAGTAACATTTTACGTGTGTTTTAGCCTAAACATTGTAGTTGTTTTTGAACCAGTCATAACATCATCATCGTAAGTTTTCAAGTATCATCAGTCTGGGCTCAGCACTTGTCGTCTGAACTCTGAACCAGACGATTTTGCCTGAAGGTGAACTTTTTTTTTTTGGGATGGGAAATCATCAAATGACTTCTCCCACTCTGGGCGGAGCGGGAGGGAGTGTCAGACTCTTACTGACTAAAACCCATCCATGTTCCTTCCTCGCCCGTTATGTTCCGGGGCCGCGGTATCTCTTTCGAACAGGCCCGCAACCCCGGCCGGTGAAGGTGAACACTCAAACGTGTTTGTTAGTAAAATAAATCGGCCTGATTGTTTTGCTCATGTTCAGGCCAAAATCAGATTTGTCCTCATCGTATTATTCTTGCCACTATAAACAGCTTTAGTCAACCACACGGTTATTCATTACTTAATACTGTTTTGTCTCTGAAACCATGACTCACGGTGAAGGAAAACATCGCATCATGAGGGCGTGATGCGATGTTTGCCTTTACCGTCAGCTCAAAGTATGAAATCGGCAACACATTACCGCCAAGCGTGATCTTTAGCTACGTTATTTTTTTGTATGAAAATTGAAAAGTTGCTTCATACTGGGACCGACAGATAGGAAAGCAAACAATAAATTAAGGATACCTACTCCTAACTCCTAGCTCCCTTCTTTCATATTGTGAGTGGTCGTAAATTACTATAAGAAAACATAATTCGTATATAATTGTATACTGAAGCAAATAAAGGCGCTAACTAATGCTAACGAAATGTATAATATCTGACATTCTATCATAGGTTAACACGTGTGGTTTATCAACAGAGACAAAGTTTACGCTGCGGTCAATGTAATCTACTATGACGAAAATATGAGGTGAAACCAAAAGAACGTTAGTTCGGTACAATCACTTTAGAAATTATCATTTAAGTAGAGACTTAAAAATCTAATAGGTATTAATGTCAGGTGTGTAACAATTTATGACCCATAATTTAGCGAAAACGAATAAGCAGGTACTATCTCATTCGTAAACCTAAATGAGATTTAGAAAAGAACCTCTTCGCATGTGTCTGAAGTGAAAGGCTGTGCTGTGCCTATTTATTGCAAACACAACGAGAAGGAAACCGGTATATTTAGCTCTTCCATCATCATTGTGTTCCGGTGGCCTTTGATGGCTCTCGACTTAAATAATAACAACTAGTGTTTTCGAACAGTTGTAGACGGTATTTAATTTTCAATACACTTCCTCGAAAACTGGTGGTTTTCGCACTACGATTAGGTTCAAAATGCAGTGTATTTCACACACGTGCGTTTTTGATTTTTTTTCCACACGTGTGCAGAAAGCAAATACAAAAAACATGTGTAGAAAAAACATGAAAAACGTACGTAAATTCTGAAAGTAGTTGCCCATTTCACAGCTTAGATCTCTATGGAAAAGAACGGGGCAAGAAACTCATAGACACTCTTTTAAGTCAAATAATTTCACAAAACCTTAGTTTCATCCGAATGGTGTTGATTGATGTTTTGATGGTACATTATGTGAGAACGATGTACCAATGTATTCACGTTAAAAGTGCTCATAGTAAAAAAGACAAAAAAAAACGAAAATAAAATAAGCCATGGCAAATAAGAGAGTAGCATTGACTCTGATTAAGTTAGGTAAGTACAGTAGGTACATGTTTAGATCGTACCGCGTAGCGATCCGTTCATTCAAACTAGGATTTCTTCGTAGAAGTAGAACATTTGTAGAGTGCAGCAATCGAGAAAAGAGAGAAATTCTGCAGTGCGTAGTCATTTAATTTAGAACTTGTAACGTAAAGATAGATTTCTTTTTTTTTTTTTTTTGTTTTTCCGCGTAGCGTTTTGTAGCGCGTAGCGACCCGTAGCATCTTTCCATCGAATTTAAGACTTTTTGCCAAAAGGTATAAAGTTCGTAGTGCATAGCAATGCTTAGAAACTTTCTATTGAGTTTAGACTTCTTCCCAAGAGGTATAAAGTTAGCTTTTCATCGAACTTATTACTTCTTGACAAAAGAAAAAACGTAGCGCGTAGCGATCCGTAGCAGATGTTCATTTCCTTCTTCCCAAAAGACAGAAACACCATGGCAGGCAGAAATCCGTTCGGCGGCGGCGACCTCTCGCGTCCGGCCCTGGTTCAATCCATGGTCCGGAGCGAGACGGAATGGGAAGCCGTCGCCTCCTTCTGCGAAGCAGTCATGCTAGCGAAGGAGGTGGCGGACCGAGAGAGGGAGAGATCCTCTCTTCCCGGCCGCCGCGGGAGACGCAACGGGCGTCGGGGGCCACGTGGTGGCTACCGGCCACCGTAGATGCGGGCCTGTGGACGGCTGGCTATGGGCTAGCTAGCCGTCCGGCCGTCTAACGACGACGACAGGCCGTGTCGACGGCGCGTTCGTGTTCCACGCGCGCCTCAAAGGGATGTCAGCAAAAGGAGAGGGGCCCGGCAAGGGCCGAAGCCTGCCGGGGTTGCGGGCCTGTTCGAAAGAGACACCGCGGCCCCGGAACGTAAAAGGCGAGGAAGGAACATGGATGGTTTTTAGTCAGTAAGAGTCTGACACTCCCTCCCGCTCCGCCCAGAGTGGGGGGGGTCATTTGATGATTTCCCACCCTTAAAAAAAAAAAAAAAAAAGGCAGAAATCCGTAGCAAATTTCTATAGAATTTATCACTTTTTCCAAAAAATAGTAGTAGTAACGCGTAGCGTTTTGTAGCAGTTTGTCATTAAATTATTTTTGACTTCTTACCAAAAGATAGAAAGTCCGTAACGCGTAGTAAGTATTCTGTAACAAATGCAGTTCAAAGCGAAAATCAAGTTCATGTTCAAAAATCGACGGCTAAAGAAACACCCGTGCGTACTAAGGCTTACAAGATCGGCTTGGAGGTCAGGAACCCTGAACAAAACCCCTGACCTCAACCACGAAACTAAACAAGATTCGGATTTCCGACTGTCCGTGACCACTAGTAGATAGTCGGTTGATTGGTACTAATGATAGCAAGGATCATTGGCTTACGGAGCTCTCCTAGACAGACACACGCAAAAAGGTCACCTCGACTTTATATTGTGACGTTGATCTGATATAAGAGTTGGTTGGTCGAGGTCAGTACCCTTCGACAATCTTTTCGTGATTTAAAGACAAGATAACGTTTTCCTATAAGTAAGTAGAAACAGTGGAAGAACACAACCCACTAGACCAACGAAGCAGTCATGTATGGAATATTAGGTACACCGGTAGGTACATATTAAAAATTACAATGAGAACCACTTGAAATAAAAAACACTTCCTACATACATTAAAGATACTCGTACACAACAAGTGAAGTCAGATGATAGTGCCTAAGAGCTAATAATATCACTCAAGCTGCACCTAATGAGACGATGTTTATTAGCTGGAATCGAACACGATCTGGCCTTGTCACGTCCTAGATTGTGGCGATCAATCAAATGCATTTTAGTTAACTTGTTGAACACTATTGGCATTTTATAAATACACTGGACAGCAAATAAACCGAGCCACCCGTTCCCTAGGCACTCAAATTCGATTTTCTCAAATACTAAAAAACCTACAATTATCAAAGTTGACCTACAGAAAGTGCGTTTCATGGTGATTAAAATGAAAGGAAACTCATTGGGTTCAATCAATATTTCAGTGTTTATTAAGGTTTTTACAAAGAAGAGTTGTTTTCCAGTCGTGACAATCGTTAGTAATGATACAAGTGAAAAAAAAAATTAAAGCCAAAAACAAAGATACAATATTCCGTATTAAATATGACGGTGCAGATGCTGGCAGTTAGCCGAGCAAGGGGAGGGCCCCGTGCTCGGCTAACTGCCAGCATCTTTGTATTCATCGACCTTACGAGCCTGACGATAAAATCTTGAGGAATTGTATTCCACTCCTCTTCAATTGCGATTCGTAGCTCTGGAAGCCTTGTTGGAGCAGGTACCCGGGCTCGAACCCGACGTTTCAGCTCATCCCATAAGTGTTCTATCGGATTCAAGTCCGGGCTTCGAGCTGGCCAGTCCATCGTACGAATGCTGACGTCGCGTAGATACTGGGTCACCACATGAGCAACATGAGGCCGTGCATTATCATGCATCATTTGCATATCCTGTCCGATATATCCTGCGTAAGGTACCACGTGGTCTGCGAGGATTTCGGTAATGTAGCGATGAGAAGTCAGTCAATCCACGTGTACGGCCCATCGGTTCGATGAAAACTAACGCTGTATGTGCTGTTAACGAGATGCCGCCCCAGACCATTACAGATCCTCCTCCATAAGCAACAGTTTCCTCGATGCAACACTGAGAATAACGTTCTCCAGGGCAACGATATACTCTCTGACGTCGATCACTTCCATGTAGACTCACCCTGGTCTCATCAGTGAAGAGTGCATTACTCCACTGCTCTAATATCCAATCCCTATGCTCTCGAGCAAATTCAAGTCGTGCTCGACGGTGTGCTACCGTTAATGCTGGGCCTGTTGCAGCTCTTTTTGGAGTCAGGTTCCGTTCAGCAAGTCTCCTTCTGACGGTATCTGAACTTATGACCACTTGGCGTTCGTCACACAGACTTTGTTGGACTTGAACTGCGTTGAGGTGGCGATTTCGCAGAACAGTAAGGTGGATATAACGATCATCTGCTGCTGATATAGCCCTAGGTCTGCCCGTACTTGGACGGCGATCGAATGCTCCAGTCTATAGGTATCGTCTGTAAACTCGTTGCACCGAAGATCTGCTGATTCGAAGCCTTCGAGCGACTTCACGTTGTGCAATGCCTGCTTGAAGTGATGCTACAGCTTGAGCTGCTTCCTGAGGTGTTGTGTCCATTATTAATCGAAAAAAGTAGCAAAAACACACGCGTCTGAGCAAACGATGGACAAAAACTAAAGAAATGATAAGAAATATCCGACTACCCTCATTGTAGAGAAAAAGAACGCTAATTTTAAACTCTGGTGAAAACAGAGCAAATCGTTAGCATTGTGTTTGTTGCTTGATTACACGCAACGACGGTACTTTCGAATTCATTTGTACTCTTTTTAATCACCATGAAACGCACTTTTTGTAGGTATAATTTTGATAGTTGTAAGTTTTATACTTTTTGGGAGAATCGAATCATTCCTAGGTAGCGGGTGGCTCGGTTTATTTGCTGACCAGTGTAGTTTTGAGTTGGCCCAAATTTTGAACAACGAAATTAGGGCGACTCGATAATAGTACGATATCGCTTTAAAGGTTCAAGTTAACGCTCTGTGGCGGTATATAACGCGAGCGGTCTTGAGACCCCACAGGAACACCGAACTATTTATAGCCGCCCCGCTTCACCTTCGTTTTACTGCTATAGAAACGAGGTTACTAAAAATACAATAACAATTAAGAAATTAATCGCACCCTCTAAACGCAGCATAAAAACTATAGACTAAACTAATTATACTTGAGGGTTATCGGTACGAAGTAGATAATTTATAAATAACATCATTTGTTCATCCATGTCTATTCTTAGCGACAAGATAATAGATCCCCAAACATGTAGGCAGGTCTGGAGGCGCCATCCTGACAGCTTTCAAGCGTGTCTTCGCTAATTAAATTGTGGAACAGACAGGACTGATAACGAACAGATTATATTTACGTAAACAACATTAGCATATTTATCGGATTTTCCGCTTACTCCATTAATAAATATGAGTGTGTATTTCGTATTTGCTGAAGTTTTACTATCTCATCTGAAATTATTGTCTGTGGAACTTACTGAGGAATCATCTGATTTTTCGATAGGAAAGTCATACTGCTCCTAGCTACGGCTATCTACCTTGATGCATACATAAGGTATACCGCATAATCGCATATTTTATGTGGTAGGTAATTGTCATCGCAATTATTATGAATGTTCGTAAAAGGAATTACTTATTTCGTATTTCACAATGGTTGACAACAGCATTCCGGACACGAGGAGTAGGTAATACAATTTCACTGCAATTAATTCTCATTAGCATCGAATGCAGACGACCTGTCAATAAATTGTCACCTTATTTGTAAATAGCACCGCTATATTGAGCACAGCACATTATTGCAAAGAATCCACTATAATTATACAGTGATTAAAGTGTCGATGAAGTCAGTGACTCGTAGTGGCTGCACGTAGTAAACGCAACAACTGTCACTGTCAGTGAACCCCACGTTGGCAGGATATTCCACTATTTACCAACAACGCCCGTTCCTTACTATATTACACACTTGTTTTCACAGATAACGACACATTAATCGCACCTTTTATTGATAAGTTGGCGACTCATTCGAACAGCAGTCTTATATCCAGGTTTCGACGTCACAACTAATATTTACACCGGAATCAGATTTTGTAAACACAGAGTTAACATTATTCTTGTTATGCCGCGATAATTGCGATATAAGTTGATTAATTAACTGGCAATATTATTTTTTACTGAATTATTATCTAATCATATGTTAATGTTATCACAGCGCAATAAAATAAAGCCTGGTTTTGTACATCTTAATAAAAGAAAATGTAGATTACATCACACATACTTATCAGACAAACGCAATCAATCTATCTCTAGGACGTAGGATTGTGCTATGTCACGTTATGTACGTTCCTCTTAAAATTAGGTACGTCAACGTCAAAGTACAACAGAGGCTTCGATTTCTTAATAGGTTACTAGCCGTTCCTACTACAATAGATCGAGGAACTCTCACTATCACTACAAGTTCGTCTAAACTTGTAGTGATAGTGACAGTTCCTCGATCTATTGCGAAACACCAATACATATAATATCACCTCATTCTGCAACCATGCGTCTCTGGTGTGCTCCAGAAATACTGAAACGCTGCTGGTGAATTTGTGCATAAAGGTGAGGAAATCAGCATCCCTGAGAGATATTTCTCGACGACATGAATGGCAAGCCCATGGGCGTCATAAAAACTCAATACCTACCAGAAAAATAGGAAAAGAAGATAAGTACATGAGTGGGACTCATTAAACGTTGATCTACACGGCATAATCGTTTTTTTTTACGAACGCGGTTGACGACACACTAACTCGCGGTTACGGCCATTTTTTCAATAGCTGAGCGACGAGGCCAGCTCCACGTGGTCACCGACACGCCCCCTTGCCACTTCTCCTGTTTTTAATATTTCTGTGTCTACAACAGATCAGATCTGTAACGTCAGTTGTCCATAGACGGTAAGCTCATGCGAGCCCAATAACTTTTTCACTTCTCATGCTCTAAAAGTACGCCGTTATAGTCCTACGAAGCGGGATTAAAGTGACCGTTTATTCCCTAGGGAGTAAAAAGTAATTTAAAAATGGAACGATCTTTTACTCTGAAACATGGTCACAAAAGAGTAACTTGTTAAAGGTTTTATTTAAATTTCGAATTGGCATGCAAATAGAAAGCGGTTTATTGAAAAAAAAAAACAAGTGAACTCTTCAACGCGAGAAAAATTTATTGTTGTTGATTTGGAAAAGCAAAGCCTCTGTTGCTAGCCGCTGCTGTAATGTAGGTACTCATTATCTGTGGAGTGTGGATTATCGTCATTGCGAAAATGTTGAGAGTTTGTGTTGTGTTTTCAATGGTTAATCTGTGACTGACCTGATAAAAAAAACTGACCGCTCAGTTCAGAATTTTTGTCGAGTGTAAATTTGTTCAGTTTTAAATGACTATTTTTCTCGCACTCGAAGTCGACGCCAATATAATATACCCTCGCTTTCATTGCCTCCCTCGCGAGCTCGGGAGTCAAACCACCTCGGGTATATAATGGCTTCGTTTAGTCCTTCGTTATAAAATATACTATAACCTACATGGGGAAAAGTTTTGGAAGTATTTACTGAGATCGGACAAATCAATAGAGAAGAACCGACGATTATAGAGGAGAGGTAATAAATAGTTTACTATAGGGCTGTGTCATAGTTATCTGCTTAGGCTTAGTGGTAAACTACACGTCAACAAATTATGTAAAACATATTTTTTGAGGGTAGTTGAAGTTCCGAATCAGAACATTATAGTCACCTGAAAAATCCTGGGTCCCGAGATGTTTCAGGCTTGGTTTTTAAGGCTCTTGTTCATTTTTTCGAACGGCTGATTTGTTGCAAACAGGGCCATCTTGCTCTGGGTATATGGCCCCGCGATACAACAGGGCTGGGTGAATATTTCATTTAGTGCAAATTACGCGGCAGGCTATAAAGAATACATTAAATGTTGAAAAAATCTTTACCTGAATTTTTTTCTTTCTAATTAACTTATAACAGTACTAGGCGCAACGCTTCAAAAATCTAGTTTTTTATTATAAGTGCACCAAATTTAAAAAAACAAGCCAAAAATCTAATTACCGTCCATGTCCCTTCTTCCAGATTTTATTAAATCGGTGCATTTTAGTAAAAAATCTCTAGGAAGAACGATTTATGTAATACGTTTTCGGTTAGTATATTAATTAATCCATATTATATAATATATATTCTTTACGAAAGACCATATTTAAGTGGTTTCATATAACTTTGAAAAATGTCCTACCCTCATTCATAATTACCATTCGACGATATTCTCAATCCGATATTTTCGTATTTACGCGCCACAGCGATGTAGACTAAACAAGAAATATTCGGCGTCAGTGTCTGCTCTACTACCAAGCTGGCGGACGCGTGAGGAGAGCGATTATGGCGACGTAATTTTGAATTCTCCTGTGCAAAAAGTGAAGTGGTTCAAAATATTTCTACATACCATTCGCGTTTTGAAAGGTAATTAATATTGTGCTTTTATATAATTATTGGCTAAGTATATCCAATACAAGTCTTTCTTTGTTGTATATGCCTTACAAGCCTTTACCTATTCAAAATAACAAATATTTATTAAAAATACTTGTGAATCTAATTACCATTCTTCTAATTACCATTAAATACCATTTTCTATTATAATATTTTATTTCATTTTTAAAAGGTTTACACGTGTAACATACTATGTTTTTTTTAATGTTTTATTGGTTACTAGCTGTGTAACATACTATGTTTTTTTTTAATGTTTTATTGGTTACTAGCTGTGTAACATACTATGTTTTTTTAATGTTTTATTGGTTACTAGCTGTGTACCATACTATGTTTTTTTTAAATGTTTTATTGGTTACTAGCTGTGTAACATACTATGTTTTTTTTTAATGTTTTATTGGTTACTACTAGCTGTGTAACATACTATGTTTTTTTTTAATGTTTTATTGGTTACTAGCTGTGTAACATACTATGTTTTTTTTAAATGTTTTATTGGTTACTAGCTGTGTAACATACTATGTTTTTTTTAATGTTTTATTGGTTACTACTAGCTGTGTAACATACTATGTTTTTTTTAATGTTTTATTGGTCACTAGCTGTGTAACATACTATGTTTTTTTTTAAATGTTTTATTGGTTACTACTAGCTGTGTAACATACTGTTTTTTTTTAAATGTTTTATTGGTTACTAGCTGTGTAACATACTATGTTTTTTTAAATGTTTTATTGGTTACTACTAGCTGTGTAACATACTATGTTTTTTTAAAATGTTTTATTGGTTACTACTAGCTGTGTAACATACTATGTTTTTTTAAATGTTTTATTGGTTACTAGCTGTGTAACACACTATGTTTTTTTTTAATGTTTTATTGGTTACTAGCTGTGTAACATACTATGTTTTTTTTAAATGTTTTATTGGTTACTAGCTGTTGCCCATGGCTCCGCCTGAGTGTATATCGCTTATCTTAAAATCTATACTAATATTATAAAGCAGAAAGTTTGTTTGTTTGAACGGACTAGTCTCAGGAACTCTGGGTACGATTTGAAAAATGTTACTCAAATACTATTCGAGTAAACATTTTGTTTTGTTTTTCTTTTCATTACCTACATTTTGTTAGATTATATTGATTCAGGCAAGCCAGCCAAAAAAGTAATATAATAGAAGCTATACCTACAAATATGTTATACTTATTGATTGTTATTTTTACTGTTGTAGGTGATTTTGTTTAAGTGTTGTGTTATTTAATAATTAAATATAGTTCCTATGAAAGACTTAAGACTAAATACTAATTGCTTAATAAAACAAGGCTGATTTGACAAATATTTGTTTTATTCCTAATTACCATTTTAGTTTATCTCACTACCGTATCTTGAGATCTAATTACCGTATTTGTGAAATCTCATTACCGTTCTTTAAAAAAAAACAAACGTCAAAATCGCCTAGAACTGAAGACTAATTACTGTCCCTTTGATATGTCCCAGTTGGTATCATTATATACTTTTAAAAAAGTATATAAAGAACATGATTAGGTTATTTTTTTTTATTTTTCTCCAAAACTTCATATATGCACGAAATGAAATATTTACCTGGCTCTGAATTCCTGCAAGTATCGTAGCTGTCATAAGCTCCACTCGTTTTTGTATCTCTTTACTGTTTCGTATTTTTCAGTATGAACTGTCATAGCAAAACCAAACGTATTCAAGGCGGGTGCCAAAGAAATTACTCAATTTCTTTGGCACCCGCCTCGAATACGTTTAGGATGCAAGAGCGAGCGAAGCCAACTCTGGCTTCGCTCGCTCTTGCATCCTGCATGGATCTCATTATCATACTTTACGGTCAGGTTTATGGTAACAGGTCCTCCAATAGGTTAAAGACTTGTCTGGTTGAAGACCAACGTTTTAGGGAGGGTCGCATACATACCTGGATAGATTTTGTGATTTGTACAATTTCATAATAGCAAACATTCTGGAGCCAACCCCGAAGAACCAAAGGAAACTGTAATCCATTTGAACTGGAAGTAGATGAGCAGCACCGTTTTCCCGCCAATTGTTCAAGTGTGAAGCAATAATAACAAACTGCAATCACGTGCTACGAGAACGTAGTCGCATCGAGTTAACGTAGTGAATCGCCCCTCTGACCGTTGATTGTCTCGTCATTAGGATACCCATGTACCCATGTATTGTCTGGCTGCCAGGGGCTATGCAGATACCGTACAGTACTTTATGAAGTTATAAATTACAGAACTTTGGGTATTACTTTGTGAAGTAAACTATCGCTCTCATTTCATATCGGCTCTTCCTACATCAGTTTAGAACAGAACACAACAGACACTGTTCAGAAACACACCACAAGGTGTTCTAATTCTGCATCAAACAAAAACAAGGCAGGGCTCCGGGAGCATTACCATCAAACAACATGCACTTGGTCAATGACTTGAAGTCACCACTTTAGAGAGAGGTCATAAATGTTTTTATAGCGGAATCAGGGGTGAGTTGTGCGCGGGCGGGCGGAGCGCGGCGCGGGGCGTGGCGGTTGCGCGCGCGCCGCCCATCCTCGTCCGCGTATAATAAGCGCGCGCAACGCACGCCGCGACTCGCAGCGCGACCACAGCGGCGCCGGTGCACGACGCGCGCAGTGCACTCCGCGACCTCCTCGCACCTCGCACAGTCACCGCGGCAAGCGATCCCGGCGCCACGGCCCCGACGTCTGACACAGACACAACTACTACCTGCTGTACAAACATAACTGACCACCACCGGGACCATAGTACCTTACAAAGTAAGTGACCATAATAACTGTGATTTAAACCAAGACAAGTGTGACATAAAATACAAACATTCATTCATATTTAGGTTGTTCAATTTATTTGTTTGCTAACCATTCACGATCATGAAAGCTTTAGTCGTAATTATCTCATTTAAGTTGTGTTGGTGCTAGATATTTTGATGGCAAGATAACTTCAGGTAAAACAGACGGGGCACATTAAACTACACCTGAACTAAAAAAAAAAATAAGAAAATTTCAGGAAAAGCTTATTTTCCTTAAATTTTCCTCAGTCGTATCCGCAATACGAAAATGTTTAGGCCCTTAGGCAGTTGTGTTTTCTCCTTTCCAATTTTGTCATTATTTACTGGATTTACTCTAGTCATTAATTTTACTGTTTAAAACTTTAATTGATTTCTATATCCCCTAGTTTATTTTTGCAGCATAAAATTGTTGCATGCAAAGCAAAATCATAAGTACCTACCTCATCACCATTACTTGCGCATCAAGCTTATGCACAAACACGGGCATTATTTGTGCATACACTTGCTAAACTTTGATACCTACAATGTTGCGAATTAATAACGTTTTGCTATTAGAAAGGCCCATAATATTTCGCTCTATAAGCACCGACAATTTATGATCTTTGAACACTTTAAACCCCAAACCTAATTACTTTTGCAATCAAAATTTATTCACTGCGCAAACAACAATGTAGATCATTTCTATATCCTCTTGAAAAGCCTAGCCTTTTCTCTACATTGGAGTCGGCTCCCAGTCTATGCGGCAGAATAATAGCATTTCCATGCAGCGATTGCTAATCTGATCTCTACACCCAGTTAGTACAGAGTAATACGATACCCCTTGGTAGGTCTGGTTGTTAGACTTTCAACAGTCAAATATGTATAAATAACAGCCGAAATCTACAGTTTACTGTGTTTTCTGAGGCACGGAGGAAACCCGGTATATATGGATGGTGACCCATCCACTAACCGACCTTAGCAAGCGCTGTTTAACCTTGAAGATCGACCATCTACTTGGGGAATTAGATAAAACATAAATTAAGTAGCTTCCCGAATCAGTCTCCAAAATGGACCGTATGTTTTGTACATTTTGTTTGTAAAACTTCCTTTGTATTGATCGTACTACTTAATTTCAAAACTTGCCAGTACAATGATATATTCACGCCTAATTTATAGAACCGATCTTTACCGAGAGTCAGTTGCCCTGGGACTTGGCTGGAGTAGGTACACGAAGACAAAGTCTCGGGTAATAGTTATTATAGAAAAAAAAAATATATACTCTAAACCCCTTTGAATTTCGGCTTTCCCTAATCCGCGAACTCAACTCAATTATCAAGTTTATATTTATCCCAAAATGAAAGAGGAGTTCATTCACACGATTTGAGTAGATCCAAACAAATAAACATGTGAAACGTAGGTACGTAGTAAATAATATAAATCTTCTTAACAAAAATGATAAAATACGAATCCAGCTCGATTATGTAATATTTTTACCAAAGTGGTTCTATTATCTCCAACACTACTAAAAATAAACGGTTATTAAAAAAAAAACTTGTTATTATTTTAGTATCGTATTTTATAAAAACTTAAGTTTTATTGTATCTTTTTATGAATAGCTAATTAATACCAAGCTGTCGTTTTATTTGGATACCCGCGACGCGGATTCCATTAATTTTTTATCTCAGTATAACGATAAGTCAGAAACGTACAGTTTTAATTACATGCTCATACATCTGGCCTCGCAAGTCGTAAGGTAGTCACAATTAGAAACCATTCGCGATAGGAATTCTAAGAAGTGGACGAATCCAGCGAGTTTACCGGCGGGGTTTTTTTACTGCTGCCCTGTTGCGTCGCCCACGAACGCCGCTCAGACACATAATTCAGTTTTTACGATCTATCCCTTTAGGAGTATAGAAATTTGTGAAATGTTTAAACAGAAACGTACGATTGATCGATAATGCAGTTCAATATCAAGATCAAATTCATACAAACAAAGATGGCTGCCGACAAACGCATTGTTTTATGGAAGTGTATTTGCTTCGGCCATCTAGGTGTTTGAACTTTACCAGGTCAACGTTTAAATGGAGGTCGAAAGCGGTCACTACAGATCTTGTCATATGTGTACACACTAAGCTACCCCGTGTGATGATTTTTGCATGACACTCTACTATCATTCTATTTACAGTTGGAGCACAGTACGGACAATAGTAATTGCTTTGTGATGAAACGTGACTGAGATAGCCATCCATCGCCAGGCCGCAGCTCCCAACGATGCGCCGATGTTTGTGTCGTAAACATTCTGAAAATACGAGCTGCTTTAGTCGAACTCATTCAACATTCCGTATAATTTGCATACTATGGCTAGTGGAAATAGCAGAATTAACTGCAATCCACCAATTCAATATCTACGATCATTAATGCTCTACATACCTTGGTACTTATTTAGCGAAGTAGTGTAAGTAATTTAGGGTGGTCCACTAATTGTAGATGCCTTGGATGTTTCATCCTCATCACTAAGGTAATTTAGTTTAAAAGATTGTTAGTGCCTATGTACTCGTATTCGTATAGTCTAAGGTAACTAATGGTAAGGTGTCCGGTGCGGTGTAAAGCCAGTGACCGACTCGTCTCACCAATTGGGCAAGCCGACAATACACTTGACCCCGCAAACTCTTAAATTATCTTTTGTTACCTATCGTCTGCCGCCATGTGCCAGCGTCTACCGTATCGCGTTGCTAAGAGACCGACGACATGGCGACAAGCCGAACTAGACGTGTAGCGATCTGAAAAATAACAACAAAAACACCGAGTCACTAGACGCTTCTGGTCTATTTCTTCCTTTAATTTTCATCTGAAAAAGTTCAATTTCAAATTGCTTGCACATTTGTCATATTTTTTTCAGTTTTAAATAAATAAATCCGTGGTATAAAACAACAAAATATGAACAAGGTAGTCATTCGCCAAAACACAATTAAATATGATTATCCTAATCAATTAGTAGCTTTTTATGCACTTATTAGTACTTCAGGTTGTTTTTTACCTTCTTTCCTGTAAATCTTTGGAAGGCAAAGACTCTTCACAGCACAGTAGTAGTAGTAAAAAGGTGACTAGGTACCTACATGTTTGACAGCGTTACCCGCGATTTCGAAATGAAAGGATTTCGTTATCTATCTTTACTAATAATTATTCAAATAATAACACAGCATACATTATTTACCTAGTAGGTCCTTTTGAGTTATTTTAAACAGAGCTTAAGTAGTATGTACAACAGAATAGTTAAGTACATACATAAATAAAAATTCACTGTTTTTTGCCATATGCTACCATTCTAACATACTCCTAACAGTTTAGCACGGTACAGTAAAAGACTTACGAGTATGTACGGTCGACCAAACTATTTGGTTTAAACTTTAAATGGTACAATGTTAAAATGTAAACCAAATAAGTAGCTTGGTCGACCGTACTTATTTATAAGCTACCTACTTTTGTACTATATTACAACAAGTACCATACTTAGATACAGGGTACGAGGTACTCGTTAAAATATGTTCTACTGGATATTGCGTGCGTCTATAGCTTAGAGATTACATTGACTTAGATACAGCATAACTAAATACCGGTTTCGCTACATAATCGGCATAATATCCGCTGATTTATTTCTAAAGCGATTCATTTACCTACCATTATAAATGGCTCCGTCCTAATCAGTGAGAAAACCAAATAATCTTACATGTATACTAAGTGCATAATTATTGTTTCCTTTTGATGTTATTCCATCAAATAATTCAGTTTTAAAATCAAGCCCTCTGTGTGTATAAGTACCTACCTATCTTTTTACTTTTGAATCATATAGCATATTTGTTACTTTGAAAAAGTTTATCTGAAATGGAAAGTGCCTCCATGACCCGCAATCTCGACTAATTGAAAATAATTAATTAAAACCACCTTAATCACCTAGATACTTTCTGAAATGACCGCCTCATTTCGCCACGGAAAATAGAATTTATTTTCCTAACTAACAAATTACGCGATAGTTGTTAGATAGACTACATAGTTTTTGCTTAGTTAGTGCATCCAATCTATTTTATACATGACCTTACCTCATAGTAATGGTTCGCAACCTTTGTATCACGATAGATAAAACAGCATCATGCGCTATTTCTAATGCTCGATAATTATCTAAGATTCTAAGCCATAATTAATCTTCAGTTAATGGATTTCAACAAGTGACTCAATGTTAACACGCTTACGGCGCGTCAGGAAAGTCTGTTATAGAACAACATTAAAGCAGGAGCAAGGCTACAGATACAATCAGAGATTCATGTAATTATCCAATCGAGTGCGCTCGCACGAGGCTCATCATGCGGTCCGCAGCGACGCACTACCAGCGCGGGCGCACAGTGCACGCGCCCTGCGAGTGACCGGCCAGCCGCTCAACAGTATTGTGTTCTAAACAACTGACAACCATGCCGTTATACTGTCTGATCTTCAATCACGAATTGTAATAAGTTTATGTACAATTTCGCAGAACAGGCGAGTTGTACTCATCTTACAGACCTAATATCTCGTTTAAAGGTAGCTTTTGATAAGACGTTATCTCAATTTACCTTAACCGTTAAATTATATTAACTGTTAATAAAATTACATCATTCATATTTGGCTTAAGCTTCTGTGTACATTAACAAGCACCTTGTGAAATTAGTATTGAGTCAAGCGCTCTACCGCCTCTACCGCTCTACATTGCCACAAACAGATATGGGGAGCAATCAAGTGCAGACGAACGTAGTCGAGTTCGCGTCTCGTGTCGCACTCGCTGTAGCTTGTCTATATGCACTACATCTGCATGTGTACCTATGTAGATTTCGTTAAGTGGTTGCACTGCGTCTACTAATATCTACTGGGTAGGTGGCACACCGTGCTTAACTGTCACGTTGCCGCGTTGCCAGTACGTTAGTACAAGCCTTTAACTCTCTATAAATAGAACTTGTCCTCGATGCGTTATGTAGAAACATTCGTTACACTACGATGAGGACAAAACGACAACGTAATGAGGCACCCACCCTGAATTACTCTCGGAACGACAATTTATAAGAGGAAGTCGCTGATTTGCATTTTTATGAACGGGGAAGGTGAAGTGAAATCATCGTCATTACTAACACAGTTTTATTTCAATGCTAAATGCATAATATTTGATAGATGGGTACAAATAACGTTTGTATAGATGCTGAGCTAGACATTAACGTACCTTGCCAATTAAATCTTTGTTCATTGTCTGCAACAATACCAACTTGTATCAATAAAAACTAATAAAATCACATCATTCAACGGTCATTCTAACTTTTGCGTAGGATTCTGGTCGTGCATCGTTCATGCTTTTTGAAAAAAATATGTTCACATTTTGTCGTATTCCCATATTTATAATTAAATCATCAGTTTGATAACTGGAATCATGACTTTAAGTATACCTACAGGAAAACACTACAAGACATAATGTATGTAGTGTGGTGGCACATGTGTAAATAATGTGGTCCAAGGAGAAACTTCATAGGTACACAAGTACAGCGGTAAAAAAGATAATATCGATAATTTATAATATTTAACTGCATCATTAGTAAACATCGTGAATTTAATTAATTTATTACATTATAATGTATGTATCAGTAACACTTGAACTTTACCACGCGTCTACACAAGACCACTTAATATATTAATTTCAAGTAACATTTGAGGTATCACACCTCCCATCTATTATTTCCTAATATGAATTGATAAATGTGCATTTCACCGCGGAGTCAGTCAAGAATGCACTTAGGAAATGAAAAGTAGTTTGAGGGATACGTATCTGGTATCAAATGGGTGGTGCCGGTGTCGGATTACATGTTTGCCCCAAAATGTATAAAAGCAGAACGCCTCCTCGAGTTACTATCATTAACTATTCGCTTTTAGACGAATGGCATTCATAAATACAAACAAATATTTTTGTTATATTTTCCAGATTAGTAAATATGCTATTAAACAAGGCAGTTCAGTTAACCGTACTGGCAGCAGCCATACTACTGGAGAGCAGAACAGACGCGGCCACATCTCCCTCGGTCCGGTTCTGTGGCCGACAGCTGAGCGAGATCATGAGCAGGGTCTGCCATGCTTACAACAGTCCTTGGGACACACCCACAGGTAATGTCGAGTCTTCTTTAAATGCTAATTGATATTTTTACATGTTTTAGTTATGTATAGCATTACCATAGCATTCGATTATGTAAGACATTAACATTGTCATAAATAAACAAAATTAAACGTTTACGAAAAACGTTATGAGCTTTATCAAATATACCACACAAATCGACAACTTTACAGAAAAACATTGAGAGTGTGTACAAAAGTTGTATCGACCCATTTGCTGAGGAATTCAGTATGAGTTCTGCAAGGAAGAGTTCTTGGACCTTTATTATTTCTAATTTTAAGTTTCTAAGTGACTGGCTGACTCGCGAAATCGATAAACCAATTGAATCATTTCCGATATACCAAAGGCTTCAACATTACTTCCTCTTAAAGTATTGTATTAATAAACAGATTTATCAATTTCTGGACGAGGAAATAATATTAAGCTACTAATCTCGAAAGAACAGTAATGACCTTATAGACACAGCCTAAGTATGAAATCCGGAAAGCAACAGATATAACGCGATATCAGTAACAACAACATTCAATAACAAATTATGAAAGGTCACTCACAATTCAATCAGAAACATAAAAATGTATAACAAGCCAAGTACTTACTTGCCAAATAATTTGATAGGTTTGTTAATAGAAGCTTGTCACAGAACTCTTATCAAATGTTTTTATTAAAGTCAAATTCAGTTCTAATTAACATGTATCTTTGTTTTTTTTTGTTGGTTTAGTTAGATAAGTAATGGCGCCTTAGATTCATTAATTTAACGTTGATACGATCCAGATTGAACCTGTTAGCTAAGTTTATTTATCTAAATGATCTAAATCCATACCTATTTACCTACAAGAATTGTAAAACTACTCGTAATACCTACTTAACTACAAAAAACATTATTTTGTGTGCGTTTTTTTATCTGTTACATGAGTCAAAACTCATGTATCTCGGTGACCCGGTACTCGTGGGAAAAACTGCTTTTGATTATCACCAAAAGCAAAAGAAACCACTGTTTTAAGTGTGTTATACATTTAGGGGATATTGCAACATTCATTCTGATTCTTATTCTGATTCTGAAGTAAAAATTGAAGTCTGTCTCCCTACAGCAAATAGACAACAGTCGTTTTATTTTAATAAACTCCAGTAATAACACCATAAACTTGTAGACGATTAACAATGCGTTGCAACGCATTTGCTTCAAGTAAAAGGTTGCCAGCGCGTTAGCAACCTTTTACTTGAAGCAAATGCTGAAATGACCATTGAATGAAATGATAACAAGTACGGGTACTGTGAATTTCTGAGTTTTACACGAGAAGATTTTTTTAACTGTGTGACTTACAGATAAAACAAATACTTAAGCGTAGTCTATAACATTAACATTCTTTAATTTCAATTTCCTGCCTCGCTAAAATTATTGTGGAGTAAAACAATTATATATGATACACCTACGCATAACAATTGCTTGAAATAGAAATTCACGATTGCAATATTGGTCAGTACAATAACAGGAAAATGTATTGTCAACACTTATTCATTCTTCATTTGGTGGTTGTTTACTAAGTAATATGCAAGTACTCGTAGATGGGCATGTACTTACTTATAAAACTTACACGTTCATTCAGAGTGCATCTGTCGAATGTTTTACGACAGGATCAGATAGTAGACACCACATATCTCCGCAGGTTCATCATCACGCCATCTTTGTCAATCCGATGCCAGAGCTTCCCAACGTAGTCCCCGAACCTTGTAATTTTCTTTCATCGCCATATTTTGAAGGTTGCGTCCCAAAGAGAATAATCTTCACATCTACTTTCCAGTAGTTGAACAACCTGGCTCTGTGGTAAGAAGAAGACGAGAGGTGGTAAACGGTATAGCTGATGAATGCTGCAACCATGGCTGTACGTGGGAACAGCTTAGTGAATACTGCTCTGTCACCGCCATGTAAGTTTCTCTCATTAATTCAGAGCTTCCCCGCAAAAAAATCATCTATATCTAATTCCCCGCATAATAATCATAGTATCTCTAAAGGAGACTTTTAAATCATGCATTGATGCGTGCTGCAGGCCAGTAAAGCTAAACATAGTAATAATTTTTGGAGAAGCCCACTCTGGTAGACTGGTGGGGTGGTGTATTAACTTGGCATTCTATCATCAACAGTTCGGAATCACCGCTGGAAGACATGGAAACCCACATCATCGCAGACAGATCAGCAGAGCAGACGGCGTCGGATAGCAAGGATGCGGCGAGGCCGGTGTCGGCGCCAGTAGCGACGCCAGGGGCAGCGCCAGCGGCGGTAGGCAGCGCGGGTTATACGGGACGTGCGGCAACGCGGGGCCGCGCGCGGAGCCGCGGGTACGGCCGCGCACGAGCAGGGGGCCGCCGTTGTTGGTGCCGGCGCAAGCGGCGCTCGGGCCGACGGCGATCCTCCCTCATGGGTAACATGGTGTGTCTGTCCTTCGCCGCCGACTTATTCTCTTACTTACAATTATTTTGAGATAAACCTCAATTTTATTATTGGAAGTCAACCAATTTTGAACATTTGAAAATCTCATTTCGCTGGATATGGTAGTTGGGTACCTACCTATATTATTTTGACGGTTTAGAAGCATCTAATTTTTTTGTAATAGGTAATGTATATATTTATCCAGTCTAGCTGTTAAAATAACGATAAATAATTTCTGGCTACTTAACCTTTCGTACATTCTTGGTCTGAAACAACTTGTGTCATGTAAACTTCATACTACAAAAAATTAAACGATCTAGCTGGACCAAAGTAAAGTATAAGTAAGTAACAAAGAGAGTAAGAAGGCAGCGAGTAACTAACCCTCATATTAACGCTTTAAGCATGATCACTAATTGAACTAACGGTTGAATGGAACTCAAATTCATCATTACATGGACGTTTATAATGGAATGATCTCGCTTCTTGGTATGTAATTAACTGAGAACGCCTCTAGACTTGCAAGTAGCTGTACTAACTATGATTAGGTGTCATTGTTGCAAAACTAATGGTTACCTATGGGATGTTATAATTAACTAAAGTGCATCGTTTACACTAAGCGGTATCTGTGTCTGTGTTTAGAAGTTAATTCTTCCGACCTTACCTACCCCCGTCTGTTTTTGTTGTTGTTTATGTCGCTCATTACGAATGCGTATGTCCGTTAGTCTGTCGTAGAGTCACTTGTGTAGCATTCAGAGGAGGGCTTTGTTTACAAATCTCTGTAATATTTACTCGTTATAGTTAGGTACTTTTAAGTTTTAACGTAAATTATGCTTCATAAACACAACAACATGGATTCCATAGGTTAAAATAACAGTCTGTCAATAAAGTGGAACGCTGTAATTTTTTTACTCTTAGCTGGTTGCAAAATCAAGTTGGGTTATAATAAGTGCAAGGCAATATTTACGGTTGCATAACCAGAGTTGTAAGTTTCATGTATCCTAACCCTATTTATCTGAAATTAAAAAAAAAAAATCCTATCTTGAACACCATTTACTACTCTATCAACGCTAAGGTGCTTGCATAAATATACATGTTCCCAATACCAACATGTCGGGATGGTGCCTGGCATAGATAATACGTATAATACAAGAATGGATGGGTAGGGGTATAGTACGGTTGACATAGTCCCATACCTTCCGGATGCGCTGGTGCATAAAACCAAATCCTATAAACTTCTTAACAGAAATCTAAAACTTTGTAATTTTTAAAGAGGTAATTGAAATAATCGACGAAATAGAGTGGAGAACAAATATCTACTTAAAAAAAGTAGTTGAAAAACTAAGCAAACCTGACTGATAAAACTGAAATAAAAAATAATAGTAATATAATAATAAAAAAAAATAAGCACATTTTAACTCACTTCCAAGGAGGTTCGATGAGTCAGCCTATTCATTCTCGCAATGTGAAACTCCTTGGTGGAATCCTTTTCCTTTTTTTGGAAATTAAAAAAAAAAACCGTAAAGAATAAGCACGGTGCTATACATGGGGGAGTGCGGTAAAATAGGTACTTAGGTGAGAGTAGGTAGGTACCTATATCACCGCACGGTCCGTTGTATGGCGCGTAATTTTTAACTTTCGAACAACGTATAAGGGCTTTAGGCTTCGTAAATACATTTTTTGAGCAAGTGTGTTGAAAATAGAAAACGGGATATTCTGATTTGAACTTATTTATTATACACTTGATAGTCTTTGATTCGAAATAACATCAATCAGAGTATTAATGTAGACTTTAGAATCAATCTTATGCAGATATTTGAAAACTATTCCATGTTCAGTTTTTCATGGAAACTGTAAGGACAAACAGCTAATCTTCATTTTGATTGTTTCAGGACCTCGTAAAAAATGTAGCACGCGCTGCTCCCGTGGTGGGCACCGTATCGCCGCTAATCACGTGGGGTCGGACTCTCAACACTGACCTCTCAACGGCCAGCCGGGACCAGTACGCCTACGTCGTCTACGCCTAATAAAACCCATGGTTGTTGCCAACCGTTGACGACGCCTGCGAACATCACTCGCCGTGACCAGACGGACATCGAGCTCATATCGTACTCAAAAGATGAGAGGACGTGGTAAGGTACAATGTTTTAGTGTTCATTATTATGTAGCGATTCGTATGATAAGTATTCTTTCCTATCATAGTGTCAATTAGATTAGGAACGACTATTTATATTCATAATCAAGTGTTCCACTTTACGAATACTATTTTTAAGTAATCTAAGAAGTAGATCACAAAGTATTCTTCTATTTCAATGATTTTTAGAAGTCTACTTAAATCATTTTGTTAATGTTTCTTGCAAGCATTTTGTATTATATTGCCATAAAGATTAGAATAGTAAGTAGGAGGCTTAAACTCAATTATTTTTGAAGCCTATTTTGTAATATGCCAATTTTCCATTCTATTTGTTTGAGTATCTTCTTAGTACCTAAATAAGTAACATTATTATTATAATATAAGACTAAGCTCTCTAGACTTTTAATTAATATGCTTAAACACGACACAGTGTGCAAACAGAAAGGAAAATTGACTATTCTATAAATCACTTGTATTTTACACTTGCAATAAAAAATCATTTGCCATAATAGACACGCAATTAATAATTTATTATTGTCTAAGATGTGTACCTACCTACCTATATGCTACCAATAAATCTCCTACCATATAAGAATTAACGATCTCTAAAACATCTGTGATAACTCCAACTGATAAAAATAAATCATTAATTTATGAATTTTAGTTATGTCAGCAGACTAGTTGAATGTATCTTCTTGTGTTAGAAAATGTATGTATTTAGACTTTAAATAGTTCTAAGTTCAGAGTGGACACTTGTTTATTAGCAGGCAGACCTGTTCTCGACTGCATATGATGGAGCAGTCCGCCAACAGCTCTGCCATAAGCTTGAACATGCTTCTACTGTGACTGAACTGACTGACTAGGTGGATGCTGTATTAAAATTGACATTTATTTCTAAAAAGTGTTTTATTTCAACAAATCAAACAATCTATTAGTATTTGTATCACAACTTTCTGTTTACTTACAAAATTACTAACCATAATTTATTATTAACGTATTTTACAAGCAATCCCAAATTGTATAAATACTCGACTTGGCCAAGTCTAAAGTTATACATAAACTGTCTTACAGTCTAAATGCTTTATCAGTAAAAGTTTACCAAAAAACCAAAGTATGCATCCCTGTCTAGATAACTGCTCACACTTGACCTGATCCTATTAAATAGGTACGAGGGTGGATTGATGAAAAATAGTAAATGCCATGAAATTAATATATTCCGTTTCTAATGACTAAGCCGGACAGTCAAAAATTATACAATAGCCAAAAAAATATTTTTTGATAAATAAGGTTTAACAGAGGTGTAACTTGCCATCCTCAATATTGTGACCTATTATATTAAAAAACGAATGCAATAATTTCTTAAATTTCTATCTAAACAATGTTAAAATATTTGAATATAAAAGCGAAAAGCACAATCATGATATGATTGTTGAACATATTATGTTCAACAACATTTGCTTCTTTATCTCGCAGTTCAGTTAAATTGACAGCATATCATGTTATTGTAACTTCTTACTGTAGTAAAACTTTAAATTTTATTTCATTCAACATCTTCACTGTAAATTATCATTTTGTAGTAAAAAAATACCAAATTAAATACTTATACCAAATGATGTATGATTCTTTGTTTACAGAATCAGATTCCTTAGAAGTCTTAGGTTCTATAAACCTAGTAACAGAATAATATTTTTTGAATATCACATACTTTGTGATAAATATTGTAAGTATGATCGCTCCTAGTCATAGTGGGCCCTTGTCATTTTCATTGTGATCAGAGTCCGTGTTACTAGCACCTTGGGAACTACTAGACCTTATTGGTAATAATTGAAACCTTAAATTATTACCCTTCATCCTCTTCTGCACTATTTTACACATATCCTTCACTTCCTTTTCTATCACTTGGTATATTTTTTCCTGAAAATTAAAAAATGGGTATTTATATAACATGATAACAATAACTACTGTAATCTCCTAGGGTAAAGAAGAGGTGAACTTATGTTACTCTTACAGTTCACCACTATCTTAGTAACACTGGATTGTAAATGTAATGTTAAGTAGTTAAGTAAAACTTACAGTTTTATTAGCAGCTTCAGCATCCTCTCCAGCAATAACAACTTTGACTTCATAGTGCTTTTCAACCAGTTTTATCATTTTCTTCACCCCAGTCATCAAGTCATGATCTCCTATCCTTGAAGACAGTGATATAAGTTTATCGCCTTTAATTACATTATTCTGACGAGCTGCCTGTTTCTCTTTTCTTTTTGATAGCTCTTCTGAATGATATTCTGCACTTGTCATCAACCTAAAAAACAAATGGTCATTCAATACGAGAACAATCAGAGATTGTCTACTCTCTAAAAAGCTGTAAGTTGTAGGTTAGATTATGCTTAATTATTAATCTTATTAGCAAAATACTTGGTAAAGATAAAACTCGGTTTCAACTCAAAATTTTGTATAACTTACTTGAACACAGGTCGCCTGGTCTTGGCATCCACATCTTGTATTTTAACAAGCTTCAGATCCCGCCTAACAGATAAATTCTGTGCATTCCTAAGATCTGTAATACTCACTGTATTATCTGGGCTTATCAGTGTTATTCTGTTTTCGTAAGTTTTCTTTTTGGGTACATCTTTTCCATCAGCCCTAATTATTGTTTTGGTTGTAGCAGTTCGACATTCCAAAAATCTTCTGACTACAAGAGAGGATACTAATTTATTGAGATTAAAATAATTCATTTTAGATAACTAATATATGTAAAGCGACTAAACATGCAAATAAAGAGAGACTGCTTTGTATTGTTAGTGTATTATTCAATCGATAAAACGCATTTTATTTGGGAAGTTTTTAACAGCCTTTGCATCAGGTGACACTTGAGTCTTGATCTTGACGTTGACAGTTGACACTTGACAGCAAGCAGTTCACAGATTAGATATTAGTAGCCATGGTACATTAATATATTTTTAGCAGTTTTAGTCATTTTGACACTGACAGACAATGAATGCTACAAAAATGGACCAGCCACCCGTGTTCAAGTTAAGATAATAGGGTTGGTACAGACAGAAGAAAGTTTAAAAACCATTATACCTAATTTACAGTGCATTATAATTATAGTGTTGTGTTTGTAATACAACTGTGTATGCATGTGTATGATTTCTTTTATAAGTCTGTGATATTCCAATGAGGGTTTTCTGAAATGACAAAACCACAAGATGCTAGCACTGGCGTAGGGTCTAAACTTAGTTTACGATTATTTTTTAATTTAACTCTTTTGGAAATCATAAATAAAATGCCTCAGTGTTGTGCCGCATAAGTTACCTTTCATTAAGTTTTCCTTGTACTTAACCTGTACTGTCCACAGCTGGACAAAGGCCTCCCCAATTCCTTCCATGTGCTCTTTTCCTATGCCACCCCGGACCAACCATCGCGATGCGCGTCCAAATCGTCTTGCCACCTTTTTGTATATGTGTCACCGTAAAATTGTCAAATACGTTATATTGTAATATCTCTAGCGATATTGTAAAGTCTCGAATTATTGTCAAATGAACATACTGCTTTCAACAAAACGCATTATTTTTCGTGAAATCCATGCGATGGTAGTCAACTTACGCGGTGTGGAGGGAAGGAGGGGTCCCTCTTGCTCAGTGGCACAACTCTCATGAAAAGATAATGCACCATTCCTGAGAAATACCGATTAAAACATAACCTTAAAACACTTGTCGACGGAGCCCCGCTTCGCGGGGCCCCTATTTCCGAGTGCAGGGTTTAAAGGAACCTAACTAACCTAACGGGGGGTTGCCTCAAGTCCCGATTATGGGGGCAGAGATACTTCCGTATGTTCAGTTGACAATAATTCGAGACATTACAATATCGCGAGAAAAAACACGTTATATTGTAATATAACGTGTTTGACAATTTTACGGTGATATAAATATGTTGGCCTCGGCAGCGCTGTCCGCCACTATGTCCGTTTTGGAACGCAGCGTGGAACGCAGGGCCAACCTTATTTTGTTCTTTGTCGCCCAAAATGCTGCGTTCCATTGCTCTTTGGCAAACTCCGAAGCGGAGCTTCTGAGACTCGGTGAAGAGTACCGTAGGTTAAGACAGGCAGGATGCACATGTCAATGAGTTTGTGTTTTAGGGAGATTGGAAGATCACCCTTCATTAGCGTCTTCATGGACTAGTAGCTTCTCCAGCCATTTTCGACTCGGTGATCGATTTCTTTTTCTTGCCTGTTTCCGAAAGATATTAACAAGTAGATAAACTCATCGACATACTGCATTTCCAGCCCATCTATCTCGACCCTATGCTTAGTGCATTAAAATTATTTTATTCTATTGTCGTTAACCCTCTCTCTTCTCTGTGAAAATGGGTTCTCAGCCAAATGGTATTCGAGCGAACCACTTTTCAGGCGTCCTCTGCAACGCGTCGCGTCGTATTATTCAATTTTTTTTTTCTGGTTATCTGTTCAGTACTGTGGACAAAAGACACGTACTTGCGGACGCCGAGGCCACCAAAATAAATTGGTGGCTTGCCCCGACATGCGACACTAGCTAGCTACTAATAATATGTTAAAATTATGTTGTTCAATCTTGTGCAAAGTTTTTTTTTAATAATTAGTTAGTACTTAAAAGCCTCGTACTCTAACTTTAAATGTTACTTGTGTTTGAAAAACCTTACAATCTGTCACTTTGTTTTGACTGTGATCGGCAAAATGGTGTGTGATATTTTTTCCCGCAAATCTCTAAATATTAAATTAATCTCAAATCGGAATAGAAATATTTACTAACTAATTCAATCTTTTGTATTTCAGTCGGCACACAAGACATTTATTATCAAGCGAAAGCTTGCCAAAAAGCTGAAACAAAACAGGCCTATCCCACAATGGGTTAGAATGCGCACTGGGAATACTATTCGGTAAGTTTCAGTGTTTATTTTACAATTAATCTTTAGCGACCAATTATTTTTATTTCCGGATGAATTCAGTTATAAATTAATTATGGTACATATTTTGTTTTTATGATGTCACAAAATTATCACATTATTGTTCGTATTTGTGGTTTCTTACATCTAGTAAGTGGTATTTGACATACTGTAAATACGGTTGTGCATAACAAGCATTTGGTAACGAGTTTGATGTCCCTGCACACTCATGAATAATGTCTACAGGTCGACTTAAAATTTAGGTTATGATTTTATGAATTAGCAACCACTCCAAAATTCAAGCTGAAACAAGAATAACCCTGTTTTAGTGATACAGCGGTAAACAGCTAGTCTAGCCCTCACTCCTATCTCCCAATGCTTGGTTGGAGTGTAGCCTTAGGGGCGCAAAAATTTTTCGAAAAATTTTTTTTTTTCGATTTGGTACCATACGCTTATAGGCACCATGAGCCGTGCAGAAAACAATAAAAAAATTTTTTGGGACTTGCAAAATAAGTCCCAAAAATTTTCTAAGTCCCAAAAATTTTTTTAACCAAAAAAATTTTTTTTTCGTTTTCTTTGCTTCTCATAGCGCCCCTAAGGATATACTCCAACTCCTAAAAATCCGCCCCTAAGGCTACCCACTGACCCAATGCTTTTTTGTGTTAGAAATAATGACCATTACTAAACATGTAGGAAGCCTCGAAGTGAATCCAATGGTTTCTTTTAAACCAAGTAAAATGTGTTTATAATTTAATAACAATTAATAATAATAATAATAAAATATTTTTATTGACACAAAATAAAAATTGTACATTTCCATTTGAAACCCTGACTCCTGTGCTAGGTGAGACCTGTGTTACAGGGGTCAGTGTCTTAACCCGTTTTTGGCACTAATGTTCACATTTCATGCATCAAAATTTAAAAGAATAATAAAACAATAAAATAATAATGCGTGCATGCTCTTGCGTGGTGTGTTAGTGCGTAGGTGTGAATGTGTGAGTGTATTGTGTTTATGCGTGTGTGTGTGTAATTACCTGCATAAAAGTAATATGAATTGTGCAATCTTGCAATAACAAAGTCAAACCACCCTGAAAGATACCATTATTACCCATTAAATTGCTACCCTATATAAATATGGTATCACTTGTTTATAAACCAACATCAGTGTAGTCTTATTATGTCATATTAACATTCAAGAAAAATTAAGCATGGGCCATGAGGGTATTGCAATTATGCAAGTCTTGAATAAGATTATTTTGTTAATTGTATGACTACTCCCATCAACACTGACACCTTTTCTCACAAACAATAATAATGAACAGTTATTAAAAACAACTCTGTTTTAACAATTAATTATTATTAACCCTTTGTACACAAGAAACAAAAAGGCTTTTTAATTGTCTATAATTACGGCATACAAGAGGTTAATACATGTTGCACTATTAGCAAAACACTGAAAAATATAGGTAATTAATTTTTTTTTTTTCTTTTTCAGCTACAACGCTAAGAGGCGTCACTGGAGGAGGACTAAGCTCAAGCTGTAAGCTTGAAGCTTGTAGTATAACAGTTTAAGCTAAATAAATTCCCTTAACATCTCATTTTGTTGTTTATTTCAATTCTCACCTAATATGGTGCTATCATAAAGAAGCAGGTTCTTGGTACGAGCAGGCTGGTACCCATTGGTGCTGGGTTATTGAATTTCTATTGTTATCTGATTGGTACTGGCCTGCAGTGATTTACCTGTTCTGGAAACCTTGTTCTGTTGTGCCCATACTCTACAGTACCAATACTTCTACACTACACATGGTGTAACCATATGTTTCAGTTTGAGAAGATTTATTAATTTATTTTATTTATTTATCAAAAACAAAGTAAGTATACTTAAAACTAAGCCCCACAAAACCGTTGTAATGGTTTGACTGTGGGGGGTCAGTCTGTTACTTTTCATGATTGTGCAACCATTTAGATCTGAACTACACAACGAATTTTGATGCAGCGCAGAGAATTATTCCCAATAGGCCCCTCTAGCCCTGTCCTCTCCGGGGTGACAGCTGGGAATTGTTTTCCCAGTTGTCACCGGGGTGACAATTTGTGCCGACTGTTCCCTTTGAAAACTGGCTAGAGGGGACAAATGGGAAGTCTGTTTCTCAGTGGTCACCGGGGGTGACATTTGCTACGATTCCTTCCTAGAAAAAATGTAATATCCAGCTTTTTTATTTCTTATGCTAAATAGAATCAAATAAAATAAAAAGTTTCGCAACCAATTCAATTCCTCGTAGTTCCTCATGTGTGCGTACGCGCAGCGGAATGTTGTTGAATTTAAAGATTTTAATTATGCAGATATTTAGTGTATGACGTCGTATAATTGTGTATGGTAAAAAAAAATTTGTGCACGCAACCATTGTGGAGAAATTCACCAAAAACTGATTCCGCTGGGCGAACGTTGTCCTGGCGGAACTTTTTTTAATCCATAGACTTTAGAAGAAAAGAGATGTGTCCAAAAATTAGTGTGTATTTGTGTATGTATGAATAAAACTAATGCATTCATAAACTTCGGAGAAATTCAAGTTTCCGCTACGCGAACGTTTGGCCATTAGCTAGTTTTCATATAAAGCGCTTACATAGAGAGCTGTAGATTTTTACATACGTTGCTTTGAATTTGTTTATATATTTTTTTTTAAACAGATTTAGAAAAAATCGTAGGGCTTAAAAGATAAAAATATAAACGTAAAATACGCTTATTAGGTCTTAGTTCTTAACCCTTTTACCAGCAGAAGGATCCAAGTGTAGCAGTAAAATAAAATTTGGGGTATGGTTTTACAAAATTAAACTTTAATTAACCCAGTTTTTTATTTTTTTTTAAGTTAACATTTACTATAAAAAAACATGGTGGCAATATAATGTATACTGCCAGTTGGAGGTAAAGTATTTTTGTCTTATTTTTCTTTAGATAATCGATAATGAGCCGGAATAAACCCATATCAGATGATCTCATTACCCAGGAGTTGGAAGAAATGTTCGGAATTCCAGATGGTATGATTTCTGAAGATGATTTGGAAGAATCGGATTCAGAACAAGGTACCCAAGAAGATTTGGTAAGGGTACTACAGGTGATGATGTTCTACTTAGTTCTACGGCAATATCGTCACCATCCTCATCAACTTGTCAAAGTCCTTCACTCCCCAGACTCCAAAGTGCTTCAAGATCTACACCAGCAGCCCCACATCAGAGTCCTTCAGCTTCAAGACTTCAGAGTGCCTCAAGATCTGCACCAATACCTCCACAACATCAAAGTCCTTCAGTCGCACAACTACCGAGTGATGCAGAACCAACAGCATCACCACATACGCCAGATAGGATTGATGGAGTGAGTGAATTATCGGATTTTTCGTCTTCAGATTCAGATTCGGACATAGATGAGACTGATTGGAAAAAACAAGAATGGACCCAGAATCCAGATCTTAGCTATTTCGACACTCCGCTCATTCACTCTTCAAAACAACTTCCAAACAGGACGAAACCACTGACCTACTTTGATTTATTTTTTAGTGATGATGTACTACATATCATTGTAGATCAAACTAATTTATACGCCTCGCAAGTAGGTAACAGGAGCTGGACACCAACCACTGTAGAACTAAGTAGAACATCATCACCTGTTAGTACCCCTACCAAATCTTCTTGGGTACCTTGTTCTGAATCCGATTCTTCCAAATCATCTTCAGAAATCATACCATCTGGAATTCCGAACATTTCTTCCAACTCCTGGGTAATGAGATCATCTGATATGGGTTTATTCCGGCTCATTATCGATTTTCTAAAGAAAAATAAGACAAAAATACTTTACCTCCAACTGGCAGTATACATTATATTGCCACCATGTAGGTAGTTACAAATTGATAGTGGCATATATATGGCCACCATAGAAAAATGATTTTTAAATAAACTACGACAACTTTTTTTGAAAATAATGATACTATCGTCTTCCATGCTAATTTTTACGTAAAAAAAGAAGGTCACTTACATTTTTATCTGTTGGATTGATGAAATATTCTTAAATTAATTTTGAAGTCACGAAAACCGGCAACGTTTTTTTTACCAAGTGTCAAATTTTTTTTGCATATGGTCGGCACCAATGTTTTTTTTTTTTAAATATATTGATGTACATTCAACTACATATTAGTAACGATTCCAGTACAAGAATGGAATAAACTTCTCGATTTAATATTCCTATTAGATGGTGGCACGTATATTGCCGTCATCGGTAAAAGGGTTAAAGTGTGCACTTTGGGGTCTAGATTTTCACGTTTATACAAACCTTGTAAGTGTCTGCAACATGTTGCCAAGTATCAATGATGTTCCGTTAGTAATTAAAGAGTTATAGGACAAATTTACCATGAATAGATCACTGTTTACAAAGCAGTCAAATATCACGACGTTCTAAATGAATTGCATGGTAAAATGTATGCCAATAATTAGTGTATTCATTCAACTATTCACATGCAAAATTTCATGTCATTAAATTCAGTAATTAAAGAAAAACAATTATAATACTGACGAAGCATCGAAAACCTACATAACCCGACCAAGTTCGGATGGCTACAAAAAAGCGGCCGTGCCATATATCTAAGAAACGTTCTTAACTCTCCAATATAGTATTTATTAATATGGTACAGTTGCGTACACAAGCGTTAGGAAAAAATAAAACAATTGCATTTCTTGAATGAAAAATATTTTTTTAATAATAACGCCACTATCTGTATGTTGATCCATAGATAATTTATTATTTTAAAAAACCAGTGTTGCCATGCAAAGTTGGGTATTACACATCTTCCTCTTTTACAAAAAGTAGATTTCACATCACTAAAGTAACTAATGTAACGCAATCACTATCTGACGTTTAACTGACTTTGACACATTCATGTTATAATAATTATGGCGAGTAAACAAACAAGTTTCACGTAACTTAAAAATTAAAGTAATTTTCTGATATTACACACAGTAGTTTTATAAGATGCAGCACATAAAAAGAAATGTTGAACAGCTATACAAGAATCTGAATTACTTTGCGAAGAACAAGTTTAATGTTTGAACAAAATAAAAACAAGACAAGTTTTCACGAGAGCTATCAATAAGGAATTCTAAGTTTCTACAAGATAACGTTTTTCAGAATGTTAATTAAAGTTTCAGTATGATAGCTTTATGTTTGCGAATGAGTGATTACTATATAAAAGATTCTTATGTGCTGGTAACAATAAAGATTGTTAAACAAAATGAATGTGTACCTTATTATCCTAGTTTATCCTTAAAACACTTTAATCATAACACTATCACTATAATGTCTTTTTTTTTTTTTGTTTTTATACACAATCTAACAGTCTTTGCACATACACTTTTTCTTAGGTTTCACCTGCCTTCCAGAACGGGTGGTGATGACTTTGTTGTCCTTTTCTGGCGAAGTTTCAAGACTTGTAGATGTAGATGAGTCAGGAGTAGCATAAGAGGTAGACAGGGGCGATCTCTCATCAGTCTCAATGCTGGACTCATGTGTAGGAGTGCTCATGATGATCTCTATAGGCGTACTCGGTCTCATATCTTGTGACAATGATAAATCAGGGTTTTGATCTTCATTGGGTAGTTCAGTGGATTCTTGATCTGAATCTGGCTGGGATGGTGTCATTTTGTGTAGCTGGTTTTGCTTTTCTGAAACAATATGGATATGAGGGTCTGGGTTTAGTGAGGGTAAAAGGTATGGAGCAGAAGATGATGTAGAAGTTGGGATAGGTGAGTTCTGATCAGGTAACTTGATGACTGCTCTTCTGTTTTTCCTAAGCTCACTTCCTTTTTCTGTCAGTATGTTGTAGCTCCGTGGCTCTTTCCTCTTTTCTGTGATTTGTCCATATATTTGTTCATCTGGTAGGAATACTCTGCGTCCAGTATCTAGTTCAGGTAGTTCTTTGACTCTGTGTCTCTTGTCATATGTTTCTTTGGCTTTTTGTCTTCTTTTAATTATCTTGTCTCTATATTCTTCTAAATTCTGTAATTCAGGCTTTAGATTTGTAGAGTTAGTAGGTATTGTTGTATTTAGAAGTCTAGACATGGCTATTTGAGATGGAGCCGGTCCTAGCTGTGTGGGTGTAGTTCTGTAGTGGAGTAATCCTAGTAGGGGATCTTCAGGATTTCTTTCAAATATTTTTTTGATAATCTTTACTCCAATTTCAGCGGCACCGTTGCTCTGTGGGAAATGGGGACTCGATGTGATGTGAGTGAATTCCCACTTTTTTGCAAATTCTTTGAATTGGCTTGAAGAGAACTGTGGTCCGTTGTCGGTTCTCAGGATTCTTGGAATACCATGTCTTGCCATTATACATTTCAGGTGTCTAATGATCGCTGTAGATGTGGTGGATGTTAGTGAGATTACTTCTGGGTAGTTTGATAGTGTGTCTCTCACTACAAGGTACTCTTTTCCTATATAAGTGCATAGATCCGCAGCTATGATTTCAAAGGGATTCTGGGGCACTTCTCCAATTATGAGCGGTTCAGGTCTCTGTTGGGTAAGTTTAGTGCAGAATTCACATTTGTTTGACCATTGGTTAATGTCCTCTTCCCATGTAGGCCACCAAACTGTGAGTTTAGCTCGTAGTTGGCTTTTGATGGTTGTGACATGTCCAGTATGGAGTTTTTCTATTATCTCTTGTCTCAGTGTAGACGGTATGAATAATCTGTGTCCACATATTATCATTCCACCTGACAAAGTTAGATCTTCTTTGTGTTTCCAAAATGGTTTCATTTCTTCTTCAATGTCTTTATCAAATCAAATCAAATACTTTATTTCGAACAAGAGTCCATATTGGTTAGTAGCGGGAACCTAGGAGCTATGTTAGTATAACAATAAGAATAAAAATCAATTCAACACAACATCACAATATCACACAATAGCCCAATTAGACAGTCCAAATTAGTTAATTAATACACTGTAACCTAATTTAATATAATCCAATTAATTTAATATATGTCATTAATGTCAATTAATTTAATCTTAATTTAATTTAAGTACTAACTTCTGGAGGAAACAAAAACAAACTAATTTAAATATCTTTCCTCAGCACCAGGCCCGCAGCTATGCCTACGGGACCAGTGCATCAGAAAAGGGCAGTCTGGCCTCTCCACAATAACCTTCAGGATGCTGTTGGAGCTTCCACGTACCCTACGCATTAGGGATGCCGTTCTTTTGCGCATGACAGCCTCAAAACTGTCTATGCGAGCCTCGGCAAACATGCCCGACGCACTACAGAACCGCGGAAGCCCCACCAGCACCCGGAAAGCATTGTTATACTGGACACGGAGGGCGCTGTAGGCCCTCTGCGTATATCCGACCCACAGGCTGCAAGTGTACAACGTCTGGCAGTATGCCTTAAACAGCGTAGTTTTGACGTCCTTGGTACACCTCGCAAACCTGCGGGCGAGCATATTACATCGAACCGACAACGCCCTCCGCTCCCTTTCTATATCCTCGTCATCAGACAGGCTCTCAGTCAAAATGTGCCCAAGATATCTAAAACGTGACACTCTTTTAAGCGCCACCCCATATAAGTACACAGGAGGGACTATCGCTGGTTTTCTGGATCCCACACGAAACACCATGACCTCACTTTTCCTGACATATAGCAGGGCCATCCGTCCATTATATACTTGTGTAGCTTTCTACTTATGTTGTCAATTTCTTGCGTTTCTTTTATCTTTCTCAGACGCTCATCAGAGATGGGTATTTCTTTTGTTATGCTGAGAAATGTAGACTTGTCAAGCTTGTCACTTTTATCAAGAATATCTTTGTCTTCTTCTTGGGTTGGAAGTGGTTCCCTTGATAACATATCCGCTGTGTACATGTATTTTCCAGGTACGTGTTCTATTGTGTAGTTGAATGGAGTCATTCTCATTCTAAATCTCTGGAGTCTTATAGATAGGTCTGCAATAGGCTTTGATCCTAGTATGGAAAGTAATGGGCGATGATCTGTACGGATGATAAAAATTGGTAGACCTTGGAGGTATAGTTTAAATCGCTCACATGCCATAGTTATTGCACATGCTTCCTTTTCGATCATTGCATATCTCTGTTGAGTGGGGGTAAATGCTGATGACCAAAAGTGAACAGCTTTCCATTCATCTCCCTGTTTTTGTTCTAGTATAGCTCCCATTCCATACTGAGATGCATCCGCAGATACTCTTGTTTGCAGTTTTGGGTCATAGTGTGCTAACTGAGGGGCTGTGGTTAGTAGTTTTTTTATTTGTTGGAATGCTTTTGTGTGCTCTTCATTCCATACTCTCGGGGAATCTTTTCTGAGAAGGTCGCGAAGAGGTTTTGTCACATCTGCTGTGTTTTTAAGAAATCTCAGGTGTTGATTTACTGCTCCCATAAAGCTTCTTAATGCTGTCAGGTCCTTTGGTACAGGTAGGTCTGTTATTGCCTTGACTTTGTTGTGTAGGGGTTGTATTCCATTGCCTGTAATTTTGTATCCCAGGAATGTACATTCGGTTGTTCTAAAGATACATTTATTTGGATTCAATGTTACTCCTCCTTTGTGTAAGGCTTTCAGTACCTGTCTTAGGTTAGCATCGTGTTCTTCTATTGTCTTTCCATGGACCAGGGTATCGTCAACATGATTGATACAGCCTTTGATTCCAGACAGTATTGTTGCCATTTTGCGTTGGAAAACTTCACTTGATGAGTTCATACCCATTGGCATTCTGTTGAATCTGAATCTTCCAAAAGGGGTGATGAAAGTTGTTAAGTCTTTAGAGTTTTCTGAAAGCAGGACTTGAAAATAGCTTTTAACGGCATCAATTTTTGTGAAAAACTTTGATCCTGAGAGCTGTGCTAGACACTCTTCTACAGTGGGTAGGGGATGACATTCTCTCATTACACTTTTGTTGAGTTCAGTGTAATCTACTGTAATGCGCACGCTTTCCATGTTGTTTTTATCTGGTACTGGTACCATTGGTGCACACCATTCTGTTGGGTGTATGACTGGCTCTATTACTCCCATATCTCGAAGGTTTTTCAATGCCTTCTCTACCTTAGGTCTTATTGGAATCGAGATGTGCCTTGGGGTTGTTACTGCATATGGTTTAGCATTTTCTTTTAATTTGATATTGTATTCTCCTTTCATGACTCCTAGTCCTTTGAATAATTCTGGATATTCATCTTCAGGGTGAGTCTCATGGGATATTTGTAGTATTTGTGTTTCTTTATGCCACTTCACAATCTCAAATGCTTCACACTCTGTCAATCCTAATAATGGAGTTTTTTGATTCTCTAACACATAAATGTCTGTTGTCAGAGTTTTATTCTGCCAGGTCATTTTTATGTTTTTACATTTTCCTTTTCCAGGCAATATCATTCCACAAGGTCCCAGTAACTCTTCATTACATTCTATGGGATTGGGAAGTTTAAGTTTGGTTCTTAGTTCAGGGCTTATTACAGTTTCTGATGATCCTGTGTCAATTTTAAATTTAACTTTTTGTCCGTTTACTGCTACTGTGGCATACTTGGGTTTGGAGCGAGCTACTCTTGGTGCTGCGTTTACTGATTCTATTACCTTTGGTGAGCTCTCAATGCTTCCAAGGAAATATTCTTCCTCTGCCACTTCGTTTACAGTTTTCGGCTCTTTCTTTTCTTCTTTTTTTATTTTTTTGCAAACGGCTACCCAGTGTCCTTTTACTCCGCATCCTTTGCACGTTGACTTGACCGCTTCACAGTCAGCGAACTTGTGCCTTGGGGTGCGCCCACATTTTCTGCAACTTTCTGAAGAACTTGAAGATTTACTTTGTTTTATCGGTTTTTTTGTCGTTTTTCTGTTGACAAAGTTGACTTCTGGAGCATGATTTGGCTTCAGAGACGCTATATTTTCTTCGACTATCTCTGCATGTCGTACTCTATTAATGACTGTTTCAAGCTTCGGTTCTTCTTCCAAGTTCTGGATTGCTTTGGAAAGTTCGGTGTTTCTCATTCCAGCGACGATTCTGTCTCGAATGAGCTCGTCTTCCAGTGGTCCAAACTCACATTTTTTTGCTAGATTATGGAGGTCTGTTATGAAGTCGTCAATGCTTTCATCTTCGTTTTGAACTCTTTGGTTAAATCTTGCTCTCACGTACATCTTGGTCTTGCGCGCTGTGTAGTAATCATCAAATTTTTGTTTAACTACGTCGTAAGACTTGATGTCGGCGTCGTTAATTTTCATCGAAGATAGAATGTTGTTGGCTTGGCCACCCATTATATATAGTAGTGAGTTTACTTGCGTTTCGCTGGGCAATAGTTTGAGGCGTGTCGTTTCACGATATTGCTCGAAACGTGTGATCCAACCGTTCCAATCACTCGCTTTGAAGGTAAAAGGTTGAGGCGGCGGCGTGGTCATGCCGGGCAGGAATGCTAAAGATGCGGCGCCTTGTGTGGCTTGACTTTGGCTGAGTTGGGATTGCAGTTGTTGTATTAACAACATTTGTGCTTCCAATTGGTTCTTTATTTCCTCCATTGTGCTGTATCTTAGGTTTTCAACTTGGAGAAAAATTTTCGCACCATGTCACCATGTATGTTGATCCATAGATAATTTATTATTTTAAAAAACCAGTGTTGCCATGCAAAGTTGGGTATTACACACTATCTACGACAAAAAAAAATCTTCAATTAACAAGTACTTCTCTATTTAAATATCCGCGTACAAAAATATTTTTAATTACATATAATACTTAATTATGTAATTATAATAACGTTAACAAACGCTTGCAATGACAGCAATAGACTTAAATGTGTTTTAACTAAAATAGATTATGAACTAGCTTTTGCCCGCGACTTCTTTCGCGTGGATGACGAAACTTAGGGTAAGTATAATATTTCAAGCTTCAATAAAAAATTTCCTACCTACCTACCTACTTTCTGTCATAGTCAAATACATTTAAAAAAGTAGGTGTACAAAAATAAATGACCTATAAATTATATCGAAACAACAATTGTGTTATCACCTATACCAATTCAATACCGGTATTATACTGTAAATTTTGGTATGTTACCTAAATATATTGCACGGCCGCTTTTTTGTAGCCATCCGAACTTGGTCGGGTTATGTAGGTTTTCGATGCTTAGTCAGTATTATAATTGTTTTTCTTTAATTACTGAATTTAATGACATGAAATTTTGCATAAGAATAGTTGAATGAATACACTAATTATTGACATACATATTACCATGCAATTCCTTCAAAACGTCGTGATATTTGACTGCTTTGTAAACAGTGATCTGTTCATGGTAAATGTGTCCTATAACTCTTTAGTTACTAACGGAACATCATTGATACTTGGCAACATGTTGCAGACACTTACCTACAAGGTTTATATAAACGTGAAAATCTGGACCCCAAAGTGCATACTTTAAGAACTAAGACCTAATAAGCGTATTTTACGTTTATATTTTTATCTTTTAAGCCCTACGATTTTTTCTAAATCTGTTTTAAAAAAATATATAAACAAATTCAAAGCAACGTATGTAAAAATCTACAGCTCTCTATGTAAGCGCTTTATATGAAAACTAGCTAATGGCCAAACGTTCGCGTAGCGGAAACTTGAATTTCTCCGAAGTTTATGCATGCACTAGTTTTATTCATACATACACAATTACACACAAATACACACTAATTTTTGGACACATCTCTTTTCTTCTAAAGTCTATGGATTAAAAAAAGTTCCGCCAGGACAACGTTCGCCCAGCGGAATCAGTTTTTGGTGAATTTCTCCACAATGGTTGCGTGCACAATTTTTTTTTTACCATACACAATTATACGACGTCATACACTAAATATCTGCGTAATTAAAATCTTTAAATTCAACAACATTCCGCTGCGCGTACGCACACGTTCCTCATTAACTTAGATGATGGTTAAATGGTACATAATGCATTGAATTTATCGCATAAAGCCAAATTCGATGTTTAGGAATAACACCATCATTGCACCCATCCAAAAACGGAAGTCTTATTATTAACAATATCTGTGTTATTATATTGTTCTGCATTGTGTTACAAATCTTCAGAATGTATTACTACCTGACTACGCCGTATAATAAAATTGACCAATAGAATAGTCTTGTGCCTGCTCGGTCATTTTTAAGATCGCTCCGTAGGTACTACTAGTTCATTCTATTAGTTCTAATAGCTCTATTTGGTCTTCGCTCTCCGTAAACATTTCCTTAGGTACAAATACGATATCCTGCAATCACTCACTCGCACACATACACACACACGCGTGTGTAGTGTGTATGTGTGTACTCTATTTTACATACATGCTACAACAGCGCCAAAACGGACCCTTGAGAAACTCGCTACCGAAAAGTCACTGTCGTATCTGTAGCTAGCTACTAATATCTAATCTGTGAAATAGACATTTTGTGACCTAATAGACCGATTACAAATGCCGCGTTCGGAAACGTTTCTTCTATAACCTACAGTGCGAAGATACGGCTCCTATTCGTTCACCGTTCACGAACTACACAAGACTACAATAGAAACCTTTTGACCGCCACGTCAGAAACGAAAAAGCGTGCCCTCGGCGCCAAGCTATGACTTCAACCTTTAAAGGATAACTGGCAATCAGTGTACGATACTAAGTGGGAAGCGTCAGGGTAGCCCGCGAAATTCAAATTTTCTTACGTTTTTGGCGGTTTTCAGGCCAGTGGTAGGTTCAGGTCAGCTGTTCAGTACATTCCTGTTCGCTTAATGTATTGAACAGCGATTTCAGGGTTGAGTTTGGCTTAGTAACAGTACTTTTTATCATGAGCACAAATGCCGCGTTCGGAAACGTTTCTTCTATAACCTACAGTGCGAAGATACGGCTCCTATTCGTTCACCGTTCACGAACTACACAAGACTACAATAGAAACCTTTTGACCGCCACGTCAGAAACGAAAAAGCGTGCCCTCGGCGCCAAGCTATGAATTCAACCTTTAAAGGATAACTGGCAATCAGTGTACGATACTAAGTGGGAAGCGTCAGGGTAGCCCGCGAAATTCAAATTTTCTTACGTTTTTGGCGGTTTTCAGGCCAGTGGTAGGTTCAGGTCAGCTGTTCAGTACATTCCTGTTCGCTTAATGTATTGAACAGCGATTTCAGGGTTGAGTTTGGCTTAGTAACAGTACTTTTTATCATGAGCACAAACTCTGATATATTTTTAGGTTAGTATACTAAAAGGAAAATGCTTTATGGCATCATTATATATGTCACCGTAAAATTGTCAAATACGTTATATTGTAATATCTCTAGCGATATTGTAAAGTCTCGAATTATTGTCAAATGAACATACTGCTTACAATAAAACGCATTATTTTTCGGGAAATGCGTGCGGTGGTAGTCAACTCACGCGGTGTGGAGAGAAGGAGGGGTCCCCCTTGCCCAGTGGTACCACTCTCATGAAAATATACTGTACCATTCCTGAGAAATATCGATTAATATAACCTAACCTTAAAACACTTTATATTCCCCTAAAAAGCGCGGCCCCAATTTCCGAGTGCAGGGTTTAAAGGAAGTACCCCGACCCTTGAAAATGTCAGGAGGGGTCGGGGGTGCGTAGCAGCACGGTTCGGGGAGATCGAAGTGGTGGGAGTATACTTCTCCCCGAGCCGAACTCTCGCCGAGTTCCACAACTCTCTCGCAGAGTTGAGTGTCGTCGTCGGAAACCATTCCCTCCCCGTGCTTGTCCTCGGGGACTTCAATGCCAAGAACTTGGCTTGGGGTTCTCGCTGTACAGATGTGCGGGGAAGGATGGTGGAGGACTGGGCCCTGGAGAAGGGCCTGGACGTCCTTAATCGGGGTTCTGTTCCCACGTGTGTGCGGATGCGGGGCGAGTCGGTGGTGGACATCTCGTTCGCTAGCCCCGCTCTGTCGCCGCGTGTCGTTGACTGGCGTGTCATGGAGGGGGTGGAGACATATTCCGACCACCGGTACATCCGGTTTGACGTCTCCACCCAGTCCTCGAGCGCGCCGGTCCAACAGGCCCCGAGTGGTCCGCGTTGGGCGCTGAAGCAGCTGGACCGGGAGCTTCTCCTGGAAGCCTCGATCGTGCAGGCCTGGGTGACATCACCGGACAGGCCTGCCGACGTTAATAGCGAGGCAGAGTGGTTCCAGGAGGCTATGTCCGACATTTGTGACGTGCCAATGCCCCGAGTCCGGCCAGGAAGCGCCCGACGTCAGGTGTACTGGTGGTCGCGCGAAATAACGTCTCTACGCGAGGCGTGCGTTGAAGCGCGGCGCCTGTACGCCAGGCATCGCAGGCTCCGCATCCGCCCGCCGGATGCGGCAGCCATTGAGGCGGAGCTGTACGAGGGATACAGAGCGGCGAAGACCGCCCTCCGGGACGCTGTCCTGCGGGCCAGGGAACTGGCCCGCTCGGAGATGCTGGAGACTCTCGACAGAGATCCGTGGGGGCGCCCTTACAAGATGGTGCGGAATAAACTCCGCACCTGGGCTCCCCCGCTGACGCAGAGTCTCCGGCCAGAGCTCGTGGAGGACGTGGTGAGCGCTCTGTTCCCCTCGCGGGGGGAAAATCCGCCCCCGCCTATGGCTCCGCCACCTGCGGTGCCGGAAGAGGACCCAAGCGACGACGACGACACTCCGGAAGTGACTGGGGTAGACCTGAGAGTGGCGGTAGGAAGGCTCAAGGCCAAAAACACCGCCCCGGGACCCGATGGCTTGCCTGGCAAAGCCTGGGTCCTGGCCTCGGATGCGGAGGCTCTCGGGCCCCGACTGAAAGGGCTCTTAAGCGCATGCTTGGAGAGAGGCCAGTTCCCGCTTCGTTGGAAGACGGGGAAACTGGTCCTCATCCAAAAGCCGGGGCGCCCTGCGGACTCTCCGTCTGCATTTCGGCCCATCGTGCTGCTCGACGAGGTGGGCAAGCTCTTTGAGAGAGTAATTGCAAACCGCCTCGCCGAGCACCTAGAGGGGATGGGGCCGAATCTTGCGGAGAACCAGTTTGGTTTCCGCAAGGGGCGCTCTACAGTGGACGCAATCCTGCGCGTGAGAGCCCTCACGACGGGGGATGCGATATCCCGGGGCGGAGTCGTCTTGGCGGTGTCTCTCGACATCGCCAACGCCTTCAACTCCCTGCCCTGGAGCTGCATCAGGGAGGCACTCCGGTATCACCGGGTGCCGACCGAGGGGACTATTTGACGGACAGGGCCGTCATCTACCCCAGTCGCTGCGGAAATTGGAACCGGCGAGATATGTCGTGCGGTGTCCCACAGGGATCGGTTCTGGGACCGCCCCTGTGGAACATCGGTTACGACTGGGTGCTGCGCGCGGACCTCCCTAGTGGAGTCAGCGTCGTCTGCTATGCAGACGACACCCTGGTGCTGGCACAGGGGAGGTCGCACGAAGCGGCGGCCGAAACTATGACACGCGGGGTTGCGATAGTCGTTGAGAGGATCCGGCAACTGGGTCTCGAGGTGGCACTGCACAAGTCCGAGGCCATGTGCTTTCATGGGCCTCGGAATGCGCCACCTTCGGGATCCATGCTGACGGTAGGAGGGGTATCCATCGGTGTCGAGTCGACGTTGAAGTACCTAGGACTCGTCCTCGACAGCCGGTGGAACTTCGTGGAGCATTTCCGACGTTTGGCCCCCAGGCTGGAACGGACAGGGGCTGCTTTCAGGCGGCTCCTGCCCAACCTTGGGGGGCCGAACGCCTCCTGCCGTAGGCTCTACGCGGGAGTCGTGCGGTCCATGGCCCTCTACGGGGCCCCAGTGTGGGCGCGTTCGTTGAAGCGGCGTGCCGCTCACTATCTGAACGCGCCCCAAAAAGTGGTGGCCGTAAAGATGGTCCGTGGGTACCGCACGATCTCTCGCGAGGCGGCGGGCCTGCTTGCCGGATTGCCGCCGTGGGATCTGGAGGCGATAGTCCTCGCGCGCCTGCATGAGTGGCGCGCGGAGGTACTACGCCGGGGGGAAACTCCGCTGCCGCGGCAAATTGCCGCTCAGCGGACTGACCTCCGGCGCGATCTCATGGCGACATGGAGAGAGCGACTGTCGCAACCCCGTGCAGGGCACGCCACGATAGTGGCGGTAAGTCCCCTCTTTGAGGAGTGGTTAGAGAGGCGCCACGGCGTCCTCACCTTCCGCCTGACGCAGGTCCTCACCGGACACGGATGTTTCGGGAGGTACCTGCACCGAATCGGGCGGGAGGAATCGCCCGGGTGTCTCCACTGCGAGGATCGACCGGAGGACACGGTGGAGCACACGGTGGAAGTCTGCCCTGCGTGGGCGGAGCTCCGCCGTGTCCTCGTGGCGGCGATCGGCGGCGGCGACCTCTCGCGTCCGGCCCTGGTTCAATCCATGGTCCGGAGCGAGACGGAATGGGAAGCCGTCGCCTCCTTCTGCGAAGCAGTCATGCTAGCGAAGGAGTTGGCGGAACGAGAGAGGGACAGATCCTCCCTTCCCGGCCGCCGCGGGAGACGCAACGGGCGTCGGGGGCCACGTGGTGGCTACCGGCCACCGTAGATGCGGGCCTGTGGACGGTTGGCTATGGGCTAGCTAGCCGTCCGGCCGTCTAACGACGACGACAGGTCGTGTCGACGGCGCGTTCGTGTTCCACGCGCGCCTCAAAGAGATGTCAGCAAAAAGAGAGGGGCCCGCAAGGGCCGAAGCCTGCCGGGGTTGCGGGCCTGTTCGAAAGAGATACCGCGGCCCCGGAACGTAAAAGGCGAGGAAGGAACATGGATGGTTTTTAGTCAGTAAGAGTCTGACACCCCCTCCCGCTCCGCCCAGAGTTGGGGGGGGGTCATTTGATGATTTCCCATCCATAAAATAAAAAAAGGGTTTAAAGGAACCTAACTAACCTAACGGGGCGTTGCCCCAAGTCCCGATTATGGGGGCAGAGATACTTCCGTATGTTCAGTTGACAATAATTCGAGATATTACAATATCGCTAGAGAGAAACACGTTATATAGTAATATAACGTGTTTGCCATTTTTCGGTGACATATGTATTAATCAAAAAAAGTACATTAAACGAGCTGCGGTATTTTGGACGTAAATATACGACCCTGACGAAATCGTTATGGACCCGAAAATATTTGTCGGATTAATCCGACTTAGCGATTAAATAAAAGGTTAATAATGGATGGCCGCATCCATTAATACTACAATTTAATAACAGTAAAAGAACTACTCTATTTAAAAAAAAAACGCTTTTGACGTCATAGGACTGTCAAATATAGACGACTGTGGCGTCCCCGTCACAGACAATACAACGGTGTGATCATAGATATAGTATTATACGTCTATGGGTGTGATAGAGATATTGTTCATTTTACGTTACCAAAGATCAAATCTAACGAAAGCAATTCACTTCAAATAAATTAAGAAGAGTCAGGGTACATAATTAACAATGGAAATTAACAAAACATTGCTGTTTTATGACATTTATTTACGTTTAAAGTTCGGTCACGCAGGCGCGACCCTGGCGTGCTAGGCACATTTTGGTTTGTCGTCTATGTAACACGACTGTGGCGGTCAAAAGGTTAAATGGATGAAACACTAGAACAAGACTTTCCAAACAGTGGGGCGCGGCATCAATAAGGCACATGGCCAGGGAAAGTTCAGGAAGCATTATTTTCTATAAATTAAAACGAACGACCCGAAATCCTCTAAACCGATCGCGAACTTCACGAATTTGGAAAAAAGAAAATAAAACATGCCGGACGTAACCCGAACCGTGTTATCGTTCTTTCTTTTTTATTACGTTCGGAGCATTTTTTTTTTCAATTTCCTAATAATCATACCCGAGACTAGGTTCGTTAAGATCGTAAAGGAGGTCATAAAAATGTTATTTATAATCTGGGGAGGCTCGACACTAGAAGGTTTGGGAAATTCTGCATAAAGGTGGACGCACACTTATCCGCGCCGAACGCATCGAATTTTAGAATTACTTGTATGAAATCCTATCAAACCTCGCACACCTATCCGCGTCGAATCGTCCGAATCGAGCAGAACCCCAGAAATCCGAGACAAATTCGGATGACGTCATCAGATTCGGCGCGGCTGATGCGCCCGATTCGACCAGTGTTGACAGATGGAATTTGAAGAAATCAGTAGAAAAATTAAAGTTTTAGCAATAGATCCGAGAAAAAATCAGTAGTTTAAAAAGTTATACCCGCATGAGGTAAAATGAACTTGAGCTTGAATTATAAGTGTGATATAATACGTTAGAACATATACGTACACCTACATACCTACTGTATTTACTTAACTAAATCTGAGTCAATGCTTCTCTCTTATTTGCCATGGAATAATTATTTTTTCTATGGACATTTTTACAAATCAATCTCACATAATGTGCCACCAAAACATAAAAATGATGTTACTATGGTTTTGTAAAATTATTTTGATTTATAAACTGTATCCATGGAGTTCGGCGCGGTCGATTCTTTCGGCGCGTTCGGCTCGGATATGTGTGATTGTGTGCGAGGCCTCCTTGACTTCGATTCGTTCGGCGCGTTCGGCGCGGATAGGTGTGCGTCCACCTTTAGAATATGCTGGCGCGTCGGAGCTAGAGGTGCCATCATAGATATAGGTACACTAAATATAAAAATCAATGCCACTTTTCGTTGTAATTTTCTAACTCAGGAACGGGATCACCTATCCAAACCAAATGTTTAGGCTTTGTTCGGACTGTTTAGTAGATGGTTTATGTGAAGTTTGCACAAAATTGGTCGAGCAGTTCGCCGCGGGTCAGCTAGGACCTACACTATAATTATAGTGTACTAGCTGACCCGCGGCGCCGCCGTTCGCTCGCTCGCTCGCTAGTTGCTGTCATTTTTACCCTTATAGCTCAATGCTTGTACCTATGAATTTATAATACACTAGCGCCCGCCACGCGGTTTCACCCGCGTAATTCCCGTTCCCGTGGGAGTACGGGGATAAAATATATCCTATGTTACTCGTGGATAATGTAGCTTTCGAATGGTGAAAGAATTTTTAAAAACGGTCCAGTAGTTTTTAAGCCTATTCATTACAAACAAACAAACAAAGTTTTCCTCTTTATAATATTAGTATAGAAGGGTAAAAATGACAGCGACTAGCGAGTAGTCGGTGGCAAGACACGCGTGGGGGCACGGCTTTATTACATTACACGATTTATCGGGCTCTACCTGCAGGGAAAGGGAAATGAAATAAGAAATCTGGAGGACTTCCCTGCCGCACTGCCGATCGTGCCCGATAAATAGTGTAATGTAATAAGGCCTTTGCACGGCTCCTGGCGCGATCCGATCGTGTCGTGGGTGCGTGTATAACGTTCAAACTTACATACGCATACAGCGAGACCAGGATTAACTATCTGTTACAAGATCTACAAATGACAGCCGCCTAGCCAAGACCAACGAAATATTTGTTCGAATCGAACCAGCGACACGCAGCACAGCAGGTAATCGCTCAGCCACTACCAACCACATAAGTAGGGATATTCCGATACGAGTAAGTACTCGATACCGAGTACGAGTCGAATCAATATTGCGATACTTATTTGTTATCAAAACAACAAAAGTACTCGGAATTGAATCGAATCAGACAACGAATGTAATTTTTAAAGCGCTCTACCGCTCGGTTATAAAATAAGCTAAAGTGGTGCCAGAATAACGTAGATCAATTAAAGATGAATGAAATTGCGAGTCACCACGAAGATAAAAATTTTAGTAGTTTCTGGAAAGCTACAAACAGCTTGAATCCCAAGTCGGGCCTGCCAGTGTGCGTCGGTGGCGTAAACGAACCAAAGGCTATTGCCAATTTGTTCAGGGCTTCGTTTAGGACAGAGTCACCGCTGAATCCGTTGACGGGTGGGTTGGATGCTATGGGGGGGTCCGAGGGTACGCCTGTCATGTTCTCCGCTGGGGAGGTGTGGTCTGTCCTAAAGGACCTCTAGAGGGGTAAGTCTCCGGGACATGACGGCTTAAGTGTAGAACACCTACGATATGCAGGTAAGCACTTGCCACGTTTTAGCTCTCTTGTTTAATTTGTGTATGAGTCACTCGTATCTTCCGGAGAAGCTCATGAAAACTATTGTCGTTCCTATAATTAAGAACAAGACTGGAGATACGAGTGACAGCAACAACTACAGGCCTATCTCCTTAGCGACAATTGCTGCAAAGGTATTGGATGGTCTGATTGACAGGCAGTTGGATAAATATATCACTTTACATGACGCCCAATTTGGGTTTAGGCCACATTTGTCGACTGAAACGGCGATCCTCTGTCTCAATCGTACTGTCCATTACTATGCAGCAAGGAAAACACCTGTTTATGCGTGTTTTTTGGACCTCTCCAAGGCATTCGACCTAGTGTCTTATGACTGCCTGTGGAGGAAACTCTCCCAAGAGGCTAACCTTCCTGGGGGATTGATTGCTGTACTAAAGTACTGGTACAGCAACCAGTCCAACTATGTTAGATAGGCAGGTGCTATGTCGGGTGCGTTCAGGTTGGAGTGTGGCGTGAGGCAGGGGGGGCTTAGTTCCCCCAGGCTCTTTAACCTGTATGTCAACCGGTTGATATGTGAACTCAGCAACACCCAAATCGGTTGCTCCATTGACGGACAATTCATAAATAATATTAGTTATGCGGACGATATGGTGTCGCTGAGCCCATCAGTCAATGCGTTGAGAAGGCTCCTCCGAATCTGTGAAGACTATGCGGTGACTCATTTATTTACGACTGCGTTCCATCGGTAACCTTGGGCGGAGTTCCGCTGAAAAGAATCACTCGTTTTAAGTACCTGGGGCACTGGGTCACCGATGGGCTGTCGGATGACGCTGATTTAGGGAGCGTAGAGCGCTGGCTGTCAGGTGTAACATGCTGGCCCGCAGGTTCGCACGGTGTACGGTGTACGGAGTACGAGGTTAAAATAACGCTGTACAGGGCATTCTGTCGGTCGCTGTACACGTGCGCCCTGTGGGTCAGTTATACACGGGGCTCGTACAGCGCTCTACGAGTCCAATATAATAACGCGTTCCGGGTGTTGCTGGGGCTGCCGCGCATCCGGGATGCTGGCGGACGTAAGCGTTCCCGATTTTGGCTCGTTGCTGCGCCTGCGAATCGCATCACTGATGCGTCGCGTGCGCGACAGCCCCAACAGCCTCGTGGCAACTGTAGCCGGCAGGTTGGATGGTCAAATAATGTGTCGCTGGGTGGCAGCACACAGACCGTCATTCAGATATGTGCTATAGGTGGTTGTTTTGTTTAACATGTTTTAGTTAGTAAGTCCCAAGTTTTTTTGTTGTTTTTTTTGTTATGGATCTCTGGTCTGAAATAAAGATATTATTATTATTATTGTAAAAATACGCTCAGTACCGGTCCTGCTTCACAGTCCACCAGAGCAAGATCGAATGAGCCGTCGCAGCGAGCCGCTATCACCATGGGCAATGCCCGCCATTTTTATCGTCACTGTCAATAAGGTCGCTATTCAGATCAAGTAATTTATATTGTAGCTATCGGTTTATTGTTCGCTTGCTTACTGCTTGCGGGCAATCTGGATGCTAAAGGGTTCTTTGTCAGGGTGGAATTTTTCAATGCCACCTGGAGGAAAAGTACGCTAAATAGCAAATTTTACTCAAAATAAAAATAAACTTTCTGCATTCACAGATTTTCAGAAAGTCGCTTGCCACGCTCGATAAGCGAACCGATTGGCTCCTTATGATTGATCCTATCGATTGATGTCAAACTGGTACAACATTTTATTTTTTGGAACTTTAGTCAATCCATCCTGCCCGGGTTCGATAACCTGTAAAAAAAGGAATGTTTCTTTTGAGTAAAATTTGCTATCTCCAGTATTTCGATTACTTTCCCTAGTGGTATTTAAAAAATTCTACCCTGTAATCCTGTATACATATTTACTTGCCTAATAAAAATATATAAAAAGATGATTTTAGTTATTTCTTTTACTAATTTTCCCCCCGCCCCAATTATTGTTCTTTAACACTGTATAAATTAGTTCCTGTAAAAACATTATAAAAGTATCGATATCAGTAAGTATCGATACTTTAAGAGGACTCTTATAAGTAGTATCGATACTTTAGGAGGACTCTTATGAGTAGTACCGATACTTTGAGGGTATCGGAATATCCGTAGCCATAAGTAGGTAGTGAGCATGGGGTCTAATAATATGGCCATAAACTTTAGCAGAATACTATTAGGATTATATTATGAATTCCCAATTCCCAAAATGGTAATCAAGTGGCAATTCATATAAGTAGTTAATTAAGTATATGAATTATCATGAGCAAAGTTTTCAGAATTTAACGTTATTCTGATAAAGCGGCTATTTAGGCCCGAAGGCATAAAAATATAAATCACAGTACGAACTACTAACAAACTTACAAAAAAATCACGTGTCTCTGTGTTCGCTGTGTCACGCTAATAGCCATCACCCAAACAATATCAATGAAACTTTATGTATGTGTGTAGGTATGGTTCACCGCAACTTGAAAGATAGGATTGATATGATTCGATAGGTGTAGCAGGAATGACTCGCTAGTAAACAACGAAACGGGGATCGATGGGTCTCTTGGAATAAAATCAAAGCACATTATTATGGTGAAAATCATTTCTATATTTACAACTTTAATATCAAATCCAATGCACCAATAAAAAGTATCACAATTTGCTAATACTGAACTGTGCTTAATTGTTCAGAAATCCGCGCCTTCCCACGGAAATATAAAGCTTCTACTATGTCAAGTAGTGTTGTCTTTGGGATAACTCTTTGATTTCTCGTCTTTTTTCTGCGCTGCTGACTGGGACAGGAGGTCTTCTAATAGTAAGTCATTGTCCATCAATTCAGTACTTCCCGTTCTCTGCAAAATAATGACCATCAGATTTATCATAACCTTCAAATGAACACTAAACATAAGTCTATTCCAAAGGCTCACAATAAGAAAGGCATCTTAATTATTATACTGATAAGTGCCCGTCAGTGTACTTGATTAAATACGAAAACCACCTTTATTGCTACGACATGGCACTATCACACAAAAATTTGTATGTGGAGAAGGAAATTGACCTATTGGCTTGTCTTAAATATCAATAATTTCCTTTTTTAATTGCAATATCTAAAATCAATTTACCTGTTGCGCGCTCACAGAACGAGCCATGAGTTTCTGTAAATATTTTTCTTTGCGATGTTGCTCACGTATGCTGCGCAAGCGATCGAAGTCGTCCAACTCCGGATCCTCACCGCCATCGGCTTCATCCACTGAAATAAAACATAAATGAAATATTCAATAATTGTCTACAGGATAAACAATTGTTTTATAAACGCCGTGAAACTAAATTCTCAGCGTTAGTACAAGAACATACTATCACAGCCAGTGCACTGAGGAGACGACTGTAATAGATTAGGGGGCGGCACGAGTAGCGAACACATGCGTCCTCTTACAATTCGAAGAAAAATATCTATTTGGTTTCCCTGGAATGTGGGTTGGTCTTATTCAAAGAAACTAGTTTCCTCGTATACGTACATCCACACAATTATAGGTACCTATTCCTATTTATACAAAAAGTATACCTACTACGAGACACGCAATTGAGTACTAAAGATATTAATAACATAACGCACACAAAGTCTGGCTCCCAGCGGCGCTCAACGAAGGCCCAACATCACTGTCGAGTCGTGGTCGTTCATTCGGTAAACTGAACGAGTCCTGCGTGGTGAGGGACTGGGCCGCAGGACTCAAGTCCCCCCCCTCGCTAGGCCGCACGTTCCACGGCGTAGGCGCCGATGATGACAAGCGAGTATCTGTGGACGAATTGTATTATGAATCAATTACAAAATACAGTTAAACTTTAACATTAGTAATATAGAAAAGCCGACTGTCTTTTAGAAATTTTGCTGTCTGGTTTAGGTACCTAACATCGCGACTGTAATCCCCATAGAGTGGTTTTATAGTCTTTGGTTTTCCCCAAACGGTTAAGCAGAAGTGTACATAATAGCACACCAACATTTCGCCAGTTATGTAAAGGGGGCGAGACTATTGGGGAGCTACTGAAAAATTCGTGATGGAAAAAGCCAAGAACATTTTGCTCGACCGGGGAATCAAAGCCAGGATCTCATGCTCAGCAGTAGCGCTTGCGACCACTAGACCATAGTTTAGGTACCTAACTACCCAAATTAAGGTGTGGTTAAAGCAACTGGACCTGACTCCGAACTTGTTATAGTACCTGCGTCCTACTGAAACATCAAATAACTGTAAAAGTCAAATGTCCGAAGCCAGCCTCGGATCCGGTCCGGTCGTTTTGACCACACCTTTATGTATATCAAAGCAGTGCGAAAGTTCGAAAGCTGTGATTATTTTTTAGTGAAAATGTTAAGTTATTTATACATACTTAGGTACATACATAAACTCACGCCTTTTCCCGTGAAAAAATGAAATAAAACGTACAAAATGTAAAATACTTAGTTTATTTACAAAACAAAACGATGAATGTGGTTTGAGAACTTCTCTATCGCACTGGCACTGTGTCCGACACAGTGATGATATCATAAATTCATTCTGATTAACACTATTAATTAGTATTTAGTAAGGAAACTGCATCGCATGTTGCCTTGTAACAATTTAACAGCTGAATTCGTTACGTTTTATTGTCTTAAATAAAGTCATCCATCACACAGTGAATAATTCGTACCTACCTAACTAAAAATATTTCCATGAAACGAGAACATTATTCATACCTAAGTAAATTATGAGGTCATTAATACTTATTAAACTTGTAACTAGTTGTTATGTACTACACAAAGTAATAAAGAACAGGAAAACAAAACAATAAATAGGATAACTTACTAGAGTTAGTGTGGTTTGAGTTTCTTGAAGGTACGTCCACTGGGTCACTCGGCGCTTGCGGTGCTTGAGTGAATAAACTCATCGCGGTAGGTCTGAAAACATTAAAAACACCGTTATTGCAATAGCACCGATAACACCTAACGTCTATTCGTTTCCCAAAAAGTACCACATTTGATGCTGTTGGCATGATAAGTAGTCTAATGTAGAACTAGTGGTAAAAAAATCAACACTAGTTCCATTTTTTCACATTCTTTCAAAATGGAACTAGTGATTATAAAAATCAACACTTGTTCCATCATGGTACTGTTAGGCGATTCTCACACTGCCCCGCATGATGCAGCGTAGCGCGTGGATGCGTGTTCTTCCGTTGCTTGTAAGTATCTCCGTTTGTATGGAAAACACGCACAGTCTAACACACAGAAAATGCATCCACGCGCGTTCATGCGGATCACGCGCATACACGCGGAGAAACATGCACCCCCGCGCGTAGGTGCGGGGCGAGACGCAAGGTATGGCACACCGAATCCCGCAGTGCCGCGCGTCAAAACTATCGTGATGCTCAGTACTGCACGACCACCACAGAGAACGGCGAATAAATGAGAGCCGCCGTGCGTGAATCTACAAAACGCACCTACGCGCGTGAGTGCGCAAAAAACCCGCACGATGATGCAGATCTGCACTCCCGCAGGAACGCGCGTAGGTGCGTCGACACGCAATATGCAGCATGATGCGGGGCAGTGTGAAAACCGCCTTAATGTTATGGAACTAGTGATAAAAAAAATCAACACTAGTTCCATTATTTTCAGATTCTTTCAAAATGGAACTTATGATTATAAAAATCAACACTAATTCCATTATTTTCAGATTCTTTCAAAATGGAACTAGTAATTATAAAAATCAACACTTGTACTGTTAATGTTATGGAACTAGTGATAAAAAAAAATCAACAATAGTTCAATTTTTTCAGATTCTTTCAAAATGGAACTAGTGGTTATAAAATCAACACTAACTTGTTCCATCATGGAACTGTTAATGGTACTATGACAATGAAGCTTGTATTGTATAACGGGCTGGTGTCCGCAACTCCACGTCAAGGCGCGTACCTATTTTGCGTAATGATAAGTAGTAATTGGTAACCGGATCTAGTGATCTTAGTACGACAATAACTGTAGATATCAAAGTATTTGACTCTTTTATAATTTTTTGATAAGTGCTCAAGCTTAGGCCCCACCTTCTTTATTATATCTATGGGCCCCACCATCAACTAAGCGCATGACATAAGTAAGCTATCGCGTTCCGATATGTAGCTGGAGGAATCTGCGTTTTTGTAAATTGGGCTGTGTTCAAAATATGTATATAGAACGGTACTTGTGCGACTGTGAAAGGTTAGAGAAAACCATTTCAAAACTATGTTAATAAACCATTCGTTTCGCCACAAGCATCGATTATGATAAAACTCTTTGTTACAGGTTGCTGCTACGTCAGGCTTGATTTTTCAACTATTTTGAAAAAATAAACTCTAATAAACTATGTAAATTATGCCTAATTAAGTACTTTAAACACCAGCCTATCTATTCGTGAAGGAGCCTACTTAAAAACAATATACGAGTACCTACCTAATGATAAGAAACTGTAATGAGTTAGTTAAGTAGTCAGTACTTTCATTTTAAAGTATGTTTGTCATGACGTCAGTCTACCATCATCGCTCCTTAACAGCAAACAGGTAACAAGAAAACGTTTGACGCAACTATTGAACTATTTATCACGATCTAAATAAGGAGTAAACTATGTCTTTGTTGGGTTCTCATTAGCATACCACGTAGGTTCTATCTTTAAGCAAGGGTGCTCATTGTACCGGATCATCATCACACTTTTCTTGCACTTTACACCATAGCTACCTGCTCTACTTTCTACCAAATCTATGAAGTCGCGAAATAAACGTTACAAATTCCTATTAAATAATTAACAACTGAATACACATGAAGTACCTATACCTGAAAGAAAAATATAATGTATAAGCTTCAGTCAGCCTACTGATATAGGTACATGGGTATCTATCTACTATCTATGTAGGTTTACTTAACAACAAGGTGTTAATAAAATGTCAATAATGTCTGTGGAAATACACTTACCGAGTTTCAGGTCGTTTCCCCATGCTAGTGATGGTCGCCTGCTCGTCGACCTCCTCGATAACTTCATTGGCGATTTTCATACTGCCCCCACCGGCGGCTGGCTTGTTCAGTGTCGGATTACTCGCAGATATCGTAAACCTCGAACCTGTATTGTTAATGTGCTTAATCACCAATAACTACTTGATGAAACATCTGATTAACGTGCGGTACTTAACTATTAATTAGCATTATCGAAGATGATGCGTGTATGAGATGGATAAGAAGTTCACCAAGTGTTTAGCAAATAGAGTGATAACTGGAGTCGATCGACATTTCTGCAAACAAATTCCAACTTCAACGGTCTATATTATGTCGTCATGAGGACCATCGAAGACTCTGTTATTTGCTGCCAATGTGACACATTTATTTTCCTATTTACTAAACCTACTTTGTTATTTATTTAACGTTTTCTTTTGCTGGAAAAAAGTTACTTTCTCAAAATAATATATGTAGATGAACAGATCGATGCCGATATGTGTGTAGATGATGTCCACTATGCGACAAACTTGATCTCCCGGCCCCCGGACCAACTTTTAATCCCACGGAATGACTGAGCTTACATGCGACTAACTTTTATCTCTTGGGCTGAGCTTTTAACAAAGTTGATGTGACAACATTCTCTAATTTTTGAACAGCGAATCATCATGCCGCATGGCAAAGGAAATCAGCTACCTGTATTCTTGTATGGGTTAGTTCGATGGGAAATTGTGCATGAAGAGTTACCATCGTGTCTCAACAGCCGTAACGTACCACCATCAGTCTGTGTTGCCGACGCGCCTCTTTGGTCCTCCTTCGAGAACAGTCTTTTCAACATTGAAGTGACGGAAGCGGTTCGCGCCATGGGAGTTGTTTGCAGAGACGCCATAGAGTTTGTGGAGCCCATAGAGTTTCTGTCATCACGTTTCCCGCGCTTACTGCCGCGGTTCACGATGAAGTGGATGCCCGACACAGCGTCGTCATTCATTTGTAGTTGCTGTTAGCATAACAATATGTTTAATAATATGCAAAAACACATCATATAAAGTTGATTTGTACATCGAAGAAGGCACATAACATGCCATGCTAAGTCAATTCAGGAAGGCAGATATTATCGATCATTTTCGGCGACATTATACTCAGTGAGAGATAAGATTGTTACTGGATGGTAGTTAATCTTTGTAAAAGAAACAAAATAAATAAATGCTTATTATATACAGCACAAAAATGCGATAGTATATCACTAAGAAACTTGTAAGGACCTATGTACCTGGTTAGATTACACAACGGACAAGTAGGATGTTATAATTATAACGTTGACATCGTCAAGTACACACAAATAAGAAAGTTTAGATAGCACATTCATCACACACGGCGATAAAAGTATCGATAAAAATATTCATATTCAATAAATAATGCTTTGTGACCATGACTTGACATTGCCACATTAATCTTGATTCCATGGCGCCATGAATCATATGCATAATGACATCAAAACACTGTTGCGTTTACAATCTGCCTAAACAATTCATGCATACATAATGTAATAAATAATAAATAAATATGTAGATGCATTTCCATATGTTCATTAATAATAATTTACATAGGTACCTCTTACACATAAAATCAAGGATGTTATCCTGGTAAAAATAATCTTTTCGTATTAAGAGAATTAAGTAAGTATTCATTTTATTAAGGAAGGAAATTGTTAAATATCGTAAAGGTTACAGATTATTATGTTAGTCATTCTAAAAAAGCAGATTTCTTAGTAATTGTTATCACTTGATTATATCGTTATTAATGATTATGTACGAATATTTTTTAGTGTTACAAATGATTTAATAATGTGGTAACTACCTAAATCTCCCGGAATTAAAACCTGGGTTCAAAAACCAAAAAAATGTTAAGTTAAAAAGCCTCAAACCGATCGAAATTACGCACAGAAAACCTAAAACAGAGTTAAGTGTGACGAAATGTACAAGGAAAACATGAAAGTAGGTAAGTTTGAATATGTCCTGTAACCTGAACACCGACACACTGCGAAGCTCCAAAAATTCCGGGCGTGCAGCATGCTTATAAAATGGTCGAATCTAACCTCTGGGGGGTCGAACTTGTAACTCACGGTGTTGGAGGGGTTCATCTCGTCGATCTTGACTTGCGAAGGCGCGGACAGCACCATGCTGCGCTGGCGCACGGGCACGGCCACGCGCGCAGTGGACGCCTCGGGGTGCTCCTCGCGGTTGTTCTCCGTGGCGATGGTGTACGGCAGCTCCGACGGGAACACCTCGTCCCAGTACTGATCCTTTATCAGTTCCGGATGCTCGTGGTGCATCTCATCCACGATCATGTACGAAACCTAACGAGACACGCATGCATGCTTTATCAGTTTACATCGAAAAAAAATATCGGCATAAATTGTTAATGATTTCCGCATCCGGCTTACCTGTAAATCTCTGTCTATCAACCAGTTCACTTCAAAGTCGTCGTCATCTTCGCCGAAAGGATTAATTAGCGACTCGGCCACTTTCAGCCAGCCCATATAAAAGAAGAACTCTAGCGTTGCAAAGATAGGAAAGTAGAGGTCTATATTACTAATGTTGGCGGAATCGTTGCGTTGTAACTTATGGTCAACCCATTGACTGCCCAAGGCAGATGTTATAAAATATGAGTATACTGCTATGGTAACTACCTGAAAGGTGAACGAAGAGATAAAATTAGAAATGCAGACTGTAAGCAATCAAAAGTACATTGGCGATCATATAGGTACATATAATTGTACAAACCTGAGTATATACTAGAGGCACACTAATAGTATCATAACTGAGGAGAAGTCCAGCTTGTCCTCTGAATTTGTTGAGTTCATCTATAATCGTCTTTACTGCAAAGTCGTCTCTTATTCGGCCCTCTTTGCGGGCCCTAGTTACTATGCTAGTCGCCCAAACTATCGGTAACCTGAAATTACGGTGATTTTTAACGCATGATGACGCTGCTGTGTAAATTGTACTATGGACCTAGATGAAAATTGATAAATTATAATAAAATATTATCAGTAAATGACTATACTACACATAGCTTATTGATAACCTTATGAGAATCTTACAAACTAGAATGACTAACAGGAATTGGTATTCATATCACTAACTATTAAACAAGCTTATCTAGGATCTAGGATTAGGTCATCATTGGAACTGTATTTCAAATGAAATGAAAAAATAAATCATACCAATGTTTCGAGGGTTTCGGAAACTTGTCATTTAGATTGTCGAGGATTTGCTTTTCATTTTCTAGTAGAAGTCCAGCATCCACGAAGTTGTCTAGCGTAGGGAACCGTTTCTTGACTCGGGGTGAGATCATCGTGAGCACCATCGTGAGGCACAGGCAGACGTAGCGGACGATGGTCCGCCGCATCAGACGCCCGCGCTCATCCTGTCCTCAAATTGCATGATTAACTAAATATGTCCTGTCCGTGCAATTGTGCATTGCAATATTACTTAGTTTAGGTCAAAGATTCTTTATTACATTTATGCCTACTACCAAATACTAACTACTGCATAAAATTCAAAATTGAGTTGAACCCGCATACATGCGCTTTAAAATCAATACCAAGGATCACCCTGCCTAAATCAATTTAATACATTGCATGGTTATGTGCCCCTGTCCCACCTTCTTAATATCATTAATTTAATGCACTCGGATTTTTAGTGATTAGTAAATAAGTACCGGAATTGATACAATATTATAGTGTTGACTTTTTGCGATAACCAAGCATCAAATGACAAAATATGGTCATCATGTTAAAATAGAGCATGAGTAATTACGAATCAGACAATAGATTACACGTGATCGCGTTTTTGCCCTATCCTGAGTGCTATATCATGTCACTGAACTGAATTTAAAACCTCAAGGCTATCACCACTTCTCATTGCTTTGTAATTTTATATTTTTATTATTCTTCGAATTTTGCTTTGTTGTAAATTAAATAGCGTACAGCTTCAGACGGTGTTAGTAAAGCGAAACATATTCTCCGCGCATATGTTTCCTTTTTTTTGTGAAACATGCTTATTTTTGCGTCGTCTGCAGCGTACCGCGAGAGTGATCTATTTTTAATACTATTTATTTTTTTACAACTTACCTACTCGTGTTTACATCGACTATTGGCTAACTGATCTAAAAAATAAGATAACCTTGGAAATTAAATTAAATACCTTATCGAGGAAAAATATAAATCATGATATTGTTGATCTATTTTGATAAGCACATTTCCTCAAATTTTATTTATCAGCTGATTGCATTTACTATTTCCGTCAACGTGTTTGTAATTTCGTATCACCAAAAAGCATACTGTTATCACATCATTCATTTTGTTACGCATATAAGGGTTTACGTAACATGAAGAGATAAGATTACGTCCTCAAGATCGCAAAATAAATGTACGTCGCCTTGTGTGAAACTGAATGGGAGAATAATGAGTAGGTAATAAGTTATACATGCGGATGTTTTGTTAACACATAAAGGGCATAGACACAACTAAGTGGCATAATATTGTTATACCTTATGGCTACTATTGACCACCGACTCTAGTACTACTAATTTACTTAACTACTAACTAACTTTTTACCAGTAGCTATATATTTCTTTCTTATCTTAAAAGCTGGCTTTACATCACATAGATTGCTGACTGGCGATCGGTACCAGAGCACTAATCCACCTGGAAAGCGATAACATCAAACTGCGTTGTTAAGTTGTTTATGTTTACTACAAGGGTTGTAAAGGTCAAAAGGTAATTGTACCTTGAAAAATCGTTACACGGTCGTACAACTTGAATGAAATTTCCACCAGTCAGAAATTAACTTACCTAAGTACCTTTGCTCGGGAGAGCAAGACAAATTCCTAACAAGACCAGCCTAACAATTGCCGGAAGAATCTATGTATAATTATCAATATCAAGTAGGTACATAAACAGCAAGACTAAAAAAATTACAACCAACATAGCAATTTGTAATTATAGACGTAATTACTAAATGGCATTGTAATAGTGCCTGCAGGTTGACAATCAGTTTCGTACATGTACGAAACTGATTGTCATTAATTAATTAAATTAATATACCTGTCCATGTATAGTAGCGGAGACAAAAACGGCGATAGAGTCGGGCCAAGGAATGGTTGTGTACTGACTCCACCAGCGGTTCATCACCACGGAAACGTAGAAACCTAGCACGAACGACAGAGGGATCACATTCCCGTGGAAACTACAGTAGTTCACAACGCCCTCGAACACCCTGGGAGCAAATTACATTGTTTGTACTACAGTGTACTGCAAAGCAATTCACCTTCGTTGTACGTCTACATTGTAAACTCTGTCGATACAAATGTGAGCACAAATTAATGGAAGAATTTCACAATGGCAGCGTGCACATAGTACATTTCATAGAAATATTAAGTCTATGGTTCATTATAACTGCGAATGGCAGTAAAGTAAATTACACCGATTCACGATAAAATGACCATGCAACACGTAGTTTCCAAGTTTTACAATTATTTTCATTTCAGGTACGATTTCGATTCAAAACTTTCGTTTTAAAACTGTTATAATTGTTTTTTGAAAACTATAAATATGAGTTTTAATGAAGTGCAAGAGTTTTCAGAGGTCAGAGCGACAAAAGGCTTTTATAAACAATCATTTAAGTACAGCAAAACATAAAAAAAAATTTAGTCATTTCAGCCTAAGTGAATAAAAACCAAACTTTTTACATCATGCTCTGATAAACAAACATTTGAAAGGGGTTCTTCAAAACAATTAGCATCACTTTTAGTTGCATAAGTAATGTGGTTATTTTGTCCTTACCTTTTAGAATTATCATCCAGTAACAGCCGATAAGTCAAATTGAGTACATAGTATAAAAGCAGGAACACCAGAAGGTCCAGCCAAACTAATTTGTATATACTTCCTCGCCATCTGAAATACAAAACAAGTTAACTTTAGTCGTACATAAACTTTCGAGAGCCTTAAGTCACACACAGGCGCGTTTTCCCGTTTTCGCGTTTCAGCATCCCAATACAAAATGCGATACGAGTTCTTAGAACATTTAGTATTGGGACGCATCTAAACGCAGTAACGCTACTGTGTGTGGGAGGGGGAGCATTTATCAACTAAGTAGTTACACGATAGTACAGACGCCAGCACATCAACCAACAAGCTGTCAATTTGTTTTAATAGAGTTTCAACTTCTTCGCTAAATCATTAGGTTCAATGTTGATTGTGAAAATTTGGGAGTTCCGCCTGCCTGTAATTAAAATTTACGTTTCTATTTGAATGAAACACTTAAATCAAGTACACAGGTCTACTAATCTACATCTAAACAGTACGTCCAAAAGCATGACTGTTTTAGATTAACATGATAGATCCTACAAACATACATGCTGGGAATAGTGGGGAATCCACGGACATGAAAACTACACACGGATAAATTATGGAAGGCTTTATTTTAGGATTAGTCTGATTGCTCGCTGTACAGATTATAAAAAAATGTAAATCTTTGACATTCGTAAATGTTTTCAGATTTCGGAAGCCTGAATTAACCAGTATTATATTACCAAAGGGGATCGTATTACCCAGTAACTGGTTTGTGTAAATTACTGGTCAGCTGCATCTGGTTAGACTGGAAGCAAACCCCAACATAATATGGTTGAGAAAAGGCTAGGCAAATACGCATGTGTGACTGTATGATTGATTTTATGACATTCGTACGTTTATTAGTATGCGTGTAGCTGTTTTATAGCTCACGTTTGAGTGTGGATTACGTCATTCGCTGTCGTGATTGGGGATCAACGAATAAAACGAGAGAAATGGTTTAGCCTTATGGATTGACACCATATTTGTATTCCTTCTCTATTCGCTTTACTATTCAGTTTGAATATTTAAAGATGAATGGATCTGTTATGTTCCGGGATGGAAACTTTTTGGTAAATATAATATTAAGATTTCGTAGCATTTAGGAAAACCTACCAACAACTGTTTATTAAATACTGTTACATTTTAAAATAATATTCTTAAGGTTAGTAGGTAGGTACCTACTTATAACAATTTCTTACAGGTAAGCACATAAAATAATAAAAACTACGAAATTAAAATTCAAAACAGAATCAAATTTAAATACCCACAAAAATAGAATTAAAAGCACAATCAAAATATGAGTTACAATACAAAATCAAATTCTCAATTTAAATTTCATAATTAAGCAAATTCACAATAAAAATAACACGAAACAAAGATCATATAAAAATCAAATTCGAACTACAGCCATGTTATTCAGTGGAACTTGCCAAACGAGTCGAAATGCACGTCATGCAAGATTGCTGTAAATATTCGTTTAGCGGTTTACAGAGCCGAGGGACAATAGAACTTCGTCCGACAACTGTTCTGCGTGGAGTGGGGTACAAGATCAGAATCAAAAAATCAAAATCAATAACAGGCACTTTTGAATTGTCGAAACAAAGATGAAAATTAAATGTAGCTACAGTCCCAGTCACAAAACATAAAAACTGTGAAAGTACTGTAGTTATAGAGGTACAAGGGAGTTATAGGGGTACGAGTGAGTCTAGCAGGAGCACGAAATCGGAACTTGCTTAGCAAGTGGGGACAGTCAATTTTGTTCCAGAGAATTTTGTTAAGAAAAATGGAATCCGCGATTCTTCTGCGCTTCTCCAATGTTACCATTTTAAAATGTGTCTGACTACATACGACCGTTTCCTTCTGGCGTTTCCGCTGGCTTTCTGTATTCGCTCTAATCTCAGATTGGGCGTTGCGTAGTGCTTATGGGTCAATGTCATTGATATGTGACAGTTCCCAAATGTCAAGTGTCAATTGCTTTTTCCCGCCGATCAGAACACGCATGCAAAAGATTGTGAATATGTTTGAAGAATAAATTAATAATTGATTGTAGAGCCAACTTGTTTAATTCTTTATAACATTATGTCTGGAGACGAAGGACAACAAAACACGTAGTGAGGTCTCCAGATAGGGCAGCTGCATCAGGGAGGCACTCACACCCACAATCACCGGGTGCCGACCTGCCTCCGTCGTGTGGTCGGGGACTATTTGACGGACAGGGCTGTCATCTACCCCAATCGCTGCGGAGATTGGAACCGGCAAGAGATGTCGTGCGGTGTCCCACCGGGATCGGTTCTGGGACCGCCCCTGTGGAACATCGGTTACGAATGGGTGCTGCGCGCGGACCACGTGGTGGCTAACTGGCCACCGTAGATGCGGGCCTGTGGACGGTTGGCTATGTGCTAGCTAGCCGTCCGTCCGTCTAACGACGACAGGCCGTGTCGACGGCGCGTTGGTGTTCCACGCGCGCCTCAAAGAGATGTCAGCATAAGGGGAGGGGCCCGCAAGGGCCGAAGCCTGCCGGGGTTGCGGGCCTGTTCGAAAGAGATACCGCGGTCCCGGAACATAAAGGGCGAGGAAGGAACATGGATGGGTTTTAGTCAGTAAAAGTCTGACACTCCCTCCCGCTCCGCCCAGAGTGGGAGAAGTCATTTGATGATTTCCCATCCTAAAAAAAAAGAAAAAAAAAAGAAAAGGTCTCCAGATAGGGCTGCAGTTGGCTGCAGTATTCACTTCGTACAATGCTGTTGTACAGCAAAATCTTGGTAGGTACCACAACGCCTGAAACCCTGACCTTTGTTTCATTGATTTAGTTTTTTTGTCACCGACTTCTGAAGCTTAAGTTATTTTTCACTTTTTTGTTTTCTCTGAAGTCGGTTTTTTTTTAAGTTTTTATTTTTCACTTTTTAGTGGTTCACATGTGCTTACTCCTTCACCGCGTACCGGCGTGATTTTCTGTTATGAACTGGTGTAAACAAAAGACAGATATGAGCTTTCAGCAATCCCAGTACATTTACTATCATTTATTGAGGAGTTCCGTTCCCTATCTCTGAAGTTCTTCATCAGATCTTCATCAAATTGAAATGGGATCACTTCGAGAAAGAACACTTCCTAAAACTACCCAAATCGCTTCTAGTGTGCCCATAAAATGTGAAGAGTTCTCTCTATTTCTCCAGGATTCCATCATCAGATCCTGATTTGATGATTATGGGACAACCTGGGAAGTATACCTACCTTTTCAAACAATTTAAAACAAACAAAATTGGTCCAGCCATCTTCGAGTAATCGAGGAACATTGAATTGAGAACCTCCTTATTTTTGAAGTCGGTTAATAACGACGTTTTGGTTGGTGACTGAAATATCCGGATAGCCTAAATAAGATTCGGCCGCGTATCATTAATTTGCTCTTAAGAATTTAAGAGGTCCGTTCCTTTGTCATGGATCCCATAATCAGAAGTAATCAGAACCTAACCAAATTCTCAGCAATGTACCCTTTTTTTTGGGATGGGAAATCGTCAAATGACTTCTCCCACTCTGGGCGGAGCGGGAGGGAGTGTCAGACTCTTACTGACTAAAACCCATCCATGTTCCTTCCTCGCCCTTTATGTTCCGGGGCCGCGGTATCTCTTTCGAACAGGCCCGCAACCCCGGCGCATCGATGTACCCTTGAAGTACATCATTTCCATTAAAAAAAAACAATACATGTCACGGTAATCCCCAGTAAATACACTTCTGAGTACCCCCTCAAAGCACACAGGCGTGATGTTATGTCATGATATTGTATAAACAATAAACAACCAAGCGTTTGCAGCAATCACAAGTTCCATTTTTATCTCCGAAGATCAGCATCAGATCTTCAGCAAATTAAAATGGGAAGCACCAGCTTTCAAATAAAAAAAGAACCATCAAAATCGGGTCACCCAGTCGAAAGCTCTGAGGTAACAAACACAAAAAAAAAAGATACAAACGAATTGAGAACCTCCTCTTTTTAGAAGTCGGTTGAAAAGATTGTAATGAGTTTACTGACAAAACCACATGCCAAAAAAGGCTACATATTAAAAAAATACCGAAAACAAACAAAACAACTTGCTAAAAAAGTAATTTCAGTCCTGCTCTCTTTTCCCGCCACTTCGCCATTCACAGAAAAGGACATTTTCGGTCATGAATTCAAACGGGCGGCGAGAAGAAAGAAACAGAAGTAGTAGGTTTCTGAGTAATACAAAAAACGGCAATCAAAAAAATATTTTTGGTCTACTTAATTAAATGTAATAAAGCATAAATCACACTTCTTTTTTTAAATGCAAGAAGTGCAACAAAAAATGATTTCTTTTCGAAAAAAGAAACGTTAATCAAGAACAAAATGAACCTTGGTCTATTTTTGGCTTTTCCATTTTTTTTTTTTGGGTGTACTATATTTATTGTGGATTATTTTGAAAAATACTATATTTTACTGAAGAAATGTTGGCAACCCTACAACGAACCCCAGTATTCTTGAAGCCTTTTCATTAAAATACAAATGGTCTAGCAAATTGTACCTAATTCTTTGTAAAACCGCAAAATGAATTGAATACCTAGCGACTTCTAGCCATAATAACTTTAGCGCGCTCACATTTTTTTATTCGATGGTTACAACAACATACGAAGAAAAAAAGTAAGCAATCAAATACTTAGGTACCTGTTACCTACCTTTTAATATTTATTTTATTAACTAACCATTTTCGCGTTCTTTGCCGATTGCATTGTTAGAAACAGAACCTATGTCTAAATTAGAACATTATTTCGTCGTAAAAATAAAACGACAACAGAACATGTCGATACACAAACAGGAAACATGCCGAATATATTTCTTACAAGAAACAGACAACGATTACATTATTAGTTTTACACAGAAGTCCACAATTCGTCAAGCTCTGCGATACAGATTATCCACTTCCAAGACAATGGATTAATTTATCGCTAAGTCTTTGCAACAATAAGTTCCAATTGTATCGCTTTAATAATCGCGTTGATGTTAAGTTTTGACCTTGGGGCTTGGCTGTGAAGATACAGCAGCCGTCGTGTTTGTGTTAGTCGTGCAGCACGCGATCTCTACTAAACACGTCCGTGCACGTGTTATCATCCACATTTTGTTGCTTTGTGATTGTTTGTGCCAAAATAATCAATTGACACATGAGATATTATCTTATCTCTTGAGGCGAGCGAGATGGTCAAAATTTTGTGCAGCTGAGAAAGAATATTCTTTAAAAGAAAAGCCTTGACAAACTTTATTCATCTCGTTCTAATCGTGTGATAAGTAGGTACTTACGATAATAATAATTATTGTTGCTATTGATCTTACAATGATTAATTTATTGAATTGAATGGAAACAAATAAATTACTGATGAGGTGAATCCGAATACTTACCCAATCAGTTTTCAGCTTTTTTATTAATTACTAGCTGACCCGCGCAACTTCGTCTGCGTGAAGAATCGCTCGATCGATTTTGTGCAAACTTCACATAAACCATCTAGTACTAAATAGTCCGAACAAAGCCTTAACATTTGGTTTGTATAGGTGAACCCGTTCTTGAGTTATAAAATTATCACAAAAAGTGGCATTGATTTTTATATATTACCTATAAGTATTGATGATTATTTTCAACACACTTATTCGTATGTTCACCAAAGCATTTTCCCAAGGAAAAGTTAGTATGAGGCTTTTGAGTTGAGTTAGAATACAAGCTACTGCTTAGTGCTACTTACTTACTTGATTTTGTTATTCGTTATAAAAAATATTGTAAACTTACACTAGGAAGAAAATTCGTTTCGAATATCTCACTTTATATGATAAAGCATCATAAAACGTCTCCTCAGTTTCACGCCACGCCATTCCGCATCAAAACTTAGTGTGTACTGACTGACTCTGACACGAATTGGGGACCACTTAGATATTGTTCACGAAAAAAAAAAGAGTAGCGCGAGCGCAACTCACTGTGTTGTCGGTGGCTTGTCGCGTTGTGCTCAGCCTCGGAGGCCGACTTAACTCACTGTATCAACGCTTTGAAACGCTACGTAACACGTTAATGTAATGGATAGGTACCTACGTACTGAATGATACCATTTGCTACATACAAAGAGACCATCAGATTGCATACATTAAAAAACACAATACGGCCTAACGAACACAGATAAGTACCATTTTAAATAAGTCACTTCCGAGTTCCGAGGTTCGTTCTAGTTCTGACTTCATCAACTCGACGAACACGCGTTATTTATTATGTTATGATGATTAAAACACAATATTTGGCGTTGATGAAGTAAATCCCGACGTCTAATAAAGACGTAGACTTATCTAATTAATGTCAGTCTGCACACTATCTGAATATTAGCAAGCTCTGAGGTCAACAAAAACTCACACACAGACAGGATATTACGTCATTCTGCGCCACGCTTTTGGTTTGTGCCGCATTGTGGGTGGACCGGAATTAGCGGTGGAGCTGTCTGTAGTGTTCTTAATAGTATAAGAACCATTCACCGATTTCGTCATAGCTGTAGAGCTGCCTGGTTAAAAGGAATGGAAATTCCAAAACTGCACATCGTAGTGTTAATTGCCAAGTCTCCTTGACATGTTGTTGTCAAATGCGTTGGTTAGTATCACAATCGCGTTACACATTTAAATGAACCGTACTCCGTGAATGACTCAGACCATAATCAAGGTCTTTTAACTACACGCTGTTCGGCAGAGGGATCGATTTGAACGGTTGCTGTTCAAGTTAAAAGCAGGATTTAAGGATAACTCACTATAAGACACGCCAGGCCCTTTATTCACAACCATTCGACTCGCTTCCGATTCGGAAAGTCGTATGTCTATCTCGGTCGTTTTCGTAATGCCAGAAGAAGACAGATATACGACTTTCCGAATCGGAAGCGAGTCGAATGGTTGTGAATAAGGGGCCAGGAGTTCTGTGCCGAAATTGCCACTGACTTTTTGCATTAGAAAGCTTTTGCTATTATTTTTGTTGTTAGATTGACTGCCTGCAATATCTTTTTCGTTACTCATACTCGGAAAGCAAGTCTGAAGTTGCCTGAGGAGCGGGTTGAAAGTAATACTTTTCAGCCCTAGAGAGAATCACTTTCAACTGACAGCTGTCAAATAATAAAAAAAAACTAGTTCTATTTTCACCTATCTATTGAACCATGTTCCGACTTCTATACAGCCTCTAAATTACAGCGTGATGTAAAATTGAAATAACACAAAATTCTGTATTAATTAATAGTTTTAATTTGGTTATAAATATTTCTTTGAAAAACATAGATTTGGGCAAAACATTTACCAATTTTTCAGTGACGAAAGTGAAAAATAAAGGCTGAATAGCCGACCACGGAAAAAAAACAAAACAGGCGGGAAAGCGGCAATCTGATTTTGATTTTTTTTTCGAGTTGTTTCGTGTTTTTATTTTTATTTTCCTTGTATTCGTAATGAAAAGCACAGTGTTTACCCCGGGTTAAAGACTTATTAAGTCCCTCGAACTATTAGCGCCCTCGCTACGCTTGGGCGTCAAACCCCGTCTCGGGACTAAATAAGTTACTTTCACCCCTAGGATAACAATGTACTATTAAGCAAACCAACACAGGCTTTAGGTCCCTAATGGAAAGTGAGCACGGTCGCCTATTGATATTCGCAATTCTGCATTGCCAGAGACATCGCACAAATGCTTGGCCATCGTAGAGCCAGTTGATATGTCTCCGGTTAACTCCGGTATGGTATAAGCTGTAAGTGTGTGGCAAGGACACAGTACGGAACAGTGTCTAGCTACCCAGAGCCACTTTAAATAGGTCAATTGATTTCAAACAAAACCCTTGTTTACCTAATAAAAAATATTTTGAAACCAGTTATTGCTTGTCAGTATACCTACCTACTCGCGTGATAAATGAACAACACTTCACTTTTACTACTTGTTGCCTATTTGGATTATTTACGAACCGAATAACGGGTCATTGTTTTCTACGTTTTTTTTTTATGTACCTATCGTCGTAAACGCGAATAGAACTTTACGGAACGTAAACCTTTGCTTTAAGTTCCTCATCTTTTTAGCAGGACCCTCATTTCATTAATACAACGTTCAGTTCTGACTGGATAAGGGGTACGTTACTGGATAAACAAGATACCGCATTGAAATAAGGTTGAGTTACCGTTGCCTTGACTTACAACCGCAAAAAGAGATGAGGGAGACCAAAGTTATCTTAAATGCCATTTCGGTTATTCAGATGTCGCGTAAAATCTTTATTTATAAATTGGCGGTTCTTTTTTAAGAATTAAGATTAAGTAGACATAATATTTGTTAGGGAAAATCATAGTAAGAACCAACTCTATTTTAGCCATTGCTCGTTTTTAACAAGAAGGAAAGGTTATTAAAAGTCAAGTCGTTAATTGACTACCGTTTCTCGATGCAATCTTGATTGGAATCATATCACAACGTGACTTGTACAAACAGAAATCTCTGCACTATACTCGACTGTTTGCAGTATCTCGATTCATCACGGAATCAAACTAATAAAGAAGAAAAGACGCAACGAAAGAATCACACTGTTGTGGTTGTGAACCAAACTTCTCATAACATACAACAAATGTATTGAACTGACGTCGAATATGGCAGATACTTCGTTACCAAAGTTACATTTCCTAAATCCACGATGAAATGTTGACTGGCACTCCTGAATTCTCTGTTTCGGCTCAAGGCGAAAAGATGGGAGCGTCGACGCGTCGTCCTCGTCTGTTGTTTCGTACTGAAATAGTATTATACCAATCTCTAGTGAAGAATGCCTGTTATGTTGAGCATCTTCAGTATTTGCTATGATGAGTTGAGATGGGTTCCAATATTCTAAGATGACCTCTGACGTGAAATTGTAATTCAGGAACCGGTCATCAGTGGTTCCGACTACTTGTGAAACAACATTCCAGCAAATAATCATAAAGGTTTTTTTTCCTTTACTCTAAACGAGGCATCCTTGCTCCAAAATTATCTTGTTGGTGTAAAAAAGCCTTGTAACAACAGTTGAGGTCAGGTGCTTTTCGGCCCACGCACATCACGAGTAAACCACTAATTTTATAAATAAGAAAAACCTCCGATCCTCCATGAAGAGACTGCCGCAAAAACGAACGACTTGACGTCTGACGATTGTTGGGTAAGAACAGACTCACCTTCTATTGAATGACAAATTGTGGGTCCACTATAGGGTGCAACTCTGCCCCTAAGGCCTAAGGAATACTACAGGTGTGACATAATGTTTGGTGGATCAGTGGATCTTACAAATGGCGGTCGTCAACAAGTTTACTTTACCTGGTCTATGTCCTACATGTTTTGGTGTGGTCTGTGGTCTCTTCGCAACTATCTTCTAATCTCATTTTAATAGCTTTCAAGGTTTTTTTTTCAAGTATTTTTTTAATTTGTATTTGGTATTGTATTTTTCTTACATGAGTACCTATATAAATATCTGTCTGTTTCCGACTTTCAGTATTGATCAAATTAACAATAATGTTGTTAAAATACCAGATCTACAATAATAAGGATCACAGAACCACCGCAAATAGCACAAAGCGAATCAAACTTTCTTTATTCACTTATTTATTTACATGTCCTATTTGCACTTGCAATGATGTAGCCAACATTGCTATTGTGGTATTTTGTCAGCTGTCAAATAACAATAATTTTCAAGAACATTGTTAAAGTCAACAATCTAAATTAACAAATTGAGAACAGGTTACAAATTAATAATCTAATTTCAAATAAACCTAATTTGCATTTTCCTTATGACATTTCATTTACATAACCAAGCTTTAGCACAGTCAGTCTGACAACATTATTGCAAATAGTCTAGTTGACATCATTTGCCTAGCCTTTTCCCAACTATGTTGGGGTCGGCTTCCAGTCTAACCGAATGTAGCTGAATACTTACCTGTATTTTACATTAAACGACTGCCTATCTGCTCTACACAAACTGGATGATGGTGGTACCACTTGGTAAGACTAGTGGCCAGACTTTTCGGACCACTGCCAAAGATGAACAAATGACAGCCGGGACCAACAGCTTAACGTGCTCGTGAAACTCGGTATGTAATTCGGGTGGTCGCCCATCCACAGATTAACCAAGGCAAGCACGGCTTAACCTAAAGATCGACCCGAGCAGCTGTTACTATTTAGCCACGAGCTCCTCCTCGTACTCATCTCCAGCATGATAAATAAAATTGTAATCTTATGTCTTGGGTTCAATAAACATTCAAGTAAAAGTACTGCCGCATGAAATGAACTGATAGTCGTTCGTAGACTCGTAGATACTAACCTCTCCGTGCTATTATTGATCAAAGAATCAGAGGGTATATCAGGGACAGTCATGTCTAGGCTTAGTCCATATTCCACACTTTGAGGGACTTGTCTATAACAGTTCCAGGGAACTGATTTAATTTTGTTGTTTGTTCTTAAGATACATATTTTACCAATCCACTAGCGGCACGAGCGGCTGTTATTATTTAGCCAAGAGCTCCTTCTGTGACGATATAGTCTAGTTGACACTTTTTAAAAATATGTTTTAAATCGTTTGTCACTGTTGTGTATGGCAAAAACATTTTTAACAACATTATTATTTATTTGATATACTTATGGGATACCACAAAGTGCGTGATGCCGCGATAGGTCGCCCAGGAGTTGCGAAGCATAATACTGGCCTTGTTGTGTGTTGTGTAGTACGCTACGCTGCATGCCCTCATAGGCTACACTGCGTAGAGCACAGTGCAATGTAGGTGCTTCGTAGCACAGCGTAGGTCCTGCCTGTGCAATACTATACACTTCGCTGCGTAGTACAGCGTAGGCGTTTTGTAGTACGCTACGCTGCGTAGCACAACGTAGACTTGTGTAGTACGCTACAGCTACACTATTTGGCAACACTTGACTTGACCAGAATGCGCCAAATAAACTTATTTTTCACTAGCTTCTGCCAGCGGCTTCGCCCGCGTGAAGTTTCAAAATTGGGGTTGAGTGAGAATATTATAAACGTAAGAGTAAACAAATATAATAATAACAAATCTCCGAACTGCTAAGCTATCGGGAGTTACACGTGTTATTGTGAGTCAACTATAAAAGATAGACATATGCTGTCTTGGGATATTTTTTATATAATTTTATGTGGAATATTTCCGTTATACATGATTTCTATGTAGCTTTAACCATTAAGGCTGCACACGCGACGGAAGCTAAAAAAACCAAGTAACTTCTCCCGTTTTCCCAACATTTCCTTTCACTGCTCTGCTCCTATTAATGGTAGCGTGATGAAAAGTATACTATTACCTGCTCAGGAGTATGTAGAATAATTGTACCAAGTTTCGTTAAAATCCGTCGAGTAGTTTTTTTTTCTATAAATAACATACAGACAGACAGACAGACAGACAGACAGACAGACAGACAGAAAGACAGACAGACAGACAAAAATTTTACTGATTGCATTTTTGGCATCAGTATCGATCACTAATCACCCCCCGATAGTTATTTTGTAAATATATTTCATGTACAGAATTGACCTCTCTACAGATTTATTATAGATATAGATATAGATAGATATAGATATAGATGAAGTGCAGTCTGTTGACTAATAACTAATAAGGCGCTAGCAATGCACTTCTGCTGTCAAATAAAAAGCGACTGGTAAATTGGAGTAGTTACATGCAAATCTAATATAATATGGTTTTGGTACTTACCATAAGTACAGTAAATAAACCAAATAAGTAGCCAGGCGAAATAATAATTATGTATGATACGGAATGGAAGTTTTTTAAAAACCGATAGATGCTTTCGGGTGTAATTAAATTAAATTCATAGAAATATTTAAATTTGTTAGTATAGTAAGTAGTAATAGGTAACTCAATTTCAGATTGAATGTAATGAAAGACGTGAAATAGTTTCTAAAATAACTACAACTATACCTGACGACCACGGTTACTTATTCCACCATTTTGTTGACCGTACACATTACAACAATATTATTATAATAGTGTTTATACAATATCATATTGCTTCAAGCAATTTAAAATTTGAAATTAGGTATGGAAAAATGGCATTCAAAGAAAATATTTAAAAAACACGCATGGTGGTTAAAAAAATCCAACACAAAAAGATAAACTATACAGATTTGACCCGCTTCGTGTCGCCGTTTTTGACACACAGCCAAGGAAATTTCATTCAAAAGGAACAAGTATCGACTTATAAAGTAGGTGGGGTGCAACTATTTAATATTAAATAGGCATGTCAAAACGAAACCTTAATTCAATGAAACAAAGGTATTGAGTCTACTCGTATGATCGATGCCAAGCTTGTGTGGAGTGCAACGTACGTTACGAAAGTGGGGTTGGAAAGTGCAGTATGAGGTCCACTGAATAATAAATGTCCCTTGCCTGGCAACCACGAAGTAAACCATTTCGTATGGCGATTGATTTCTTCGATACGTCGGAAACGCTTGGGACTCAACTGCTTACTAGAATTTCACGCTAGTTTCCCATAGGGCGACACGGGTTGTCGATTATTGGTAGGTATGAAGTTTTCAGTATGGTACGGTAGGTATTGGGATTTTCTGATAGTGTAACTATTTCTTATATTAGGTATTTTATATTAAGTAATTCACGTATTAATAGCGATAACCGGGCTAGAATCTAGATGGATAATGTAAATATATTTATTCGTCGGTGTCGGTATTTATTAAGTGGGTAATTTGCGTACATAAATTACGCTGACGTTTAAATAAAACCATGGCTATATAATAATAAAAGGTACAGACCCAACGACCATACAGCTGGTCGTTGGTTGTACCTTTCAATTTTTTCCTCATAATTATGAGTGTTTGTTATGGAAATAACACAGTCATGCAATAAATCAATTACCTAGGTATTACCCAAAACATCCTTTGTTGTACAGTCAGCAAAACTGTTAGGTTTACAGGCGAGCAATCTTCTTTCAACTATTGTAAATGGAAAAGGGTTATAATCAATCTGTTTGCAATTTCATCCAAATCCTTTCAGTAGTTTCTGCGTGAAAAAATAACAAAAATCGATCTTTACAGATGAAAGGAAAACCTTATTATTATTTAGTATGTTTATTTTCCTACAACCTTTGGTAACAACCTTGCTTATAAAGGCCCACTACTTATATTATTAAATAATCATCATCATCATCATCAGCCTATTAATGTTCCCACAGCTGGGACAGGCCTCCTCTCTATGAGAGGGAATGGGCTATATAATCCACCACGCGGGTCAGTGCGGATTGGTAGATGTCACATGTCTTCGAATTTATCGTTCTAGGACATGCCGGTTTCCTCACGATGGTTTTTCTTCACCGTTTTGAGAGCAGTAACTAATAATTTTAACTTATTTATACAGGTTATAATTTCAAACTAAAATGTACCTAGGTACACCGAGCATTTCTGATTTTTTGACGAATGTCGAGTTGTCGACGTAAAAATGTTACAACTAAAATTGTTTGAGTCAGGCAGAGGAGGTAACTGAGGTAAGTACTTTTACAATGTTATTTCTTAATCGTTTTAATTACTTTAAGGGCGTATAGGTATTTACTTACTCATGAGAATAAACAACTTTTACTATGAGACCAAAGTATCGTCTATTTTTTGGAAATGGGAAACATTATCGTACTTCAAGCGAGTGTTAGTATACTTCGGATCTTCAAGGTGTCCACGTCAGAGATGATTATCATGACTATCGTGTATTGTTCTATTTTAGTCTGTATCAAGTAGGTAGTTACAAAATAATAGGTTTTCCGGTCCCTCTGATACAATGGGTACTAATTTCCACTTAACCTGCTAGCGAAATTAAATTAGTTTAGCACAAGCAGAAATTATCCAATTGACAATTATTATGACAATCATGTGTTTAGTAACGCTAATATTTAAGAATGATAATATTCAATAGGTTATTAATATTCAACACAGATAGCCGAATACAAAACGATTAGTCTTATCTACTCTAGAAATGTATAAATAATGGTGAAACCAAGCTGCCTATTATGACGGAACAGCCCCACCTGCTTGCATTGCTATATTTACCAGACAAACACACGTCTTCGTCAAGCCAGTCATGAAAATGTTCTTTTTTCGTGTGACACATGACGAAATGTATGAGAATCGCAAACATTATTAGTCATTTGCAACGGAGCGTAAAAGATACCCAACGACTGAAACAATATAGCAATACGCCGTTGAAGTTTTCTAGTCAGATCGTAATTTATAATCTAATTTTTACACTGGTTAGGTATATGCGAAAGAATGAGACGAACTCATATTATGCGTGTAGGTCTGGAGGGAGTCAGTAGTTGCGACGATGTATCGATCCACAAGAGCGATGACCTCTATGAAAACACCTTTTACTCTGCATTCTCTTTAATTTCAGAACTTTTCAAAAAGGATTGTTGGCTTCATTTAGAGTAAATATACGTCTGTGGTAAATACAGCGTTTCTTCTAATTTTTATGACTAACAATGTTCAGTTGGTAATGATTGATCTGGTGTTGATGAGTCAGCCTTTGGTAGAGCCCACATGGTTCTGATGATACAACTGCACTGTATTGCAATGTAGGTAATTAAGGCACTCCCATTGAGTAACGCATTACGCAATGCTATAGAATGGAGATAAAATGACTGCAAATAAACATTTCAGCAATTGCCACTTTAGTTTTATGTCTCGTACTAAATGTTATCAAGACTATTGTTGGTGTCATTTGATAAAAATCTAATTTTCTCGCAAGGTTTTTCAGTATGATCAAGTAAACATAGCGTCAGCGTTCAGTAAGCAAACACCGCGGTAATTTTCATTGACGAAACGTGCACGCGACCTTACCAAGGTACTACACGATATGTAGGTACCTACTTACTTTGTTTAACAAGTTATGCACCGTATTCATAGCCTAATTTTAGTTAAGTTTATCAATCAAATTCCCGTTGTACTTTCATGATCAAGTTTTCGGCATTGGCAGATAGTCTATGTTGATCTTCAGTTTCGTTGACTTCTGATATTTCAGCATTATGTAGGCGCATAAGCCATTGGTGATATAAGTTATCCAAAATCTAAATAGGTACCTACGAATGATTGTGTTACTTGGATGTTTCACCGATAAGGCTCAATGGAGTCAACGCATCACATCATATGATGCGTAGTAGACTATCGTGTACGACGTACGGTCATGCCGCAGTTTCTCAACAAATACGTTATTGTGCATTACCTTTTGTAATATTCCTTTTGCAGCAATTTAGAATTAAATCCTGAACAGGGAAAATTTCATAATAATTATATTATTATTATTGCACTTCCAGAACACGTACACAATTACCTACACTTGCAATTGGCAGCTATCTATATTAAGTAATTGAATCATAAACTTGTACGGTCGAACGAACTATTCAACAACAACTATTCAACTATCTGGTGACCACGACACAAGCCTTGCTTAGTGTGGCACTAGATGGCGCTGTGTGTAATGTTCAGCGATGTTTATTTATTTATTTGGTTTACAGTTAAACCCACAAATTACATTGTTAAATGTAAACCAAATAGCTTGTTCGACCATGGTTCGACCGTACACAGTAAACATTAAGTTTCAGTTTCAGTGATCCATGAATACGGAAAATAAGTGTTATTTCTGAAAAAAGTCTATTGTGTGGTGCTGATTTCGGTGACTTTATATTGTGCTAATATCTACGCGCAAACGGCGAAAATATTTTTTTCATCCCCCCATCTCGGAAAGAGTATTTTTGCTCTTCGATATCTGAGTGCAAAAACCGTTTTTATCGTCTTGAGGGTAAAGTAAATTTGAATTTAGAACATCGTGTGCACTAAGTATGTGAATTCAAAACATCATTAAACCTATTTACTTCTACCTCTATGGTGTCGAATTTATCTTACATTTTTTTTTTATTTGCTAAGAACTCAGACTCGGAACCTTCTTGGTGTACTTTTTTAATATGTTTTGCGTGCGCCATTTTTTTCACGTCATATTGATAACACCTTAGGTTAAAAACAAGGAATCCAACTTCAAAACAAGTGAAAAACCTAAAATGACCACTCTTTATATCAAGCGACGAGGTTGTTTATTTGACGCCAACAGAATTAACTGAATTTGTTTATAATGCGCATTTTTTTTGGGTTTGTTCATGTCCTCGCTGAGGTGGGATGAAAAGTTACGTGTTGCACTCGAGTGCAAAGATTTTTCACTTCGTGCTCTTCGGATTCCCTCGCTAACGCTCAAGATTCTAAGTTTTGAATCTTTCGCTTGCTCGGTCATCAAAATTGAGCACGCGGTTAAAAAACAACTTTGCACTCTTGTGACATAACAAATAACTATTTCATCCCCCCATCTCGGAAAGAGTATTTTTGCTCTTCGATATCTGAGTGCAAAATCCGCTTTTATCGTCTTGAGGGTAAAGTAAATTTGAATTTAGAACATCGTGTGCACTAAGCATGTGAATTAAAACATCATTAAACCTATTTACTTTTACCTCTATGGTGCCGAATTTATCATACTTTTTTTTTTTATTTGTTAAGAACTCAGACTCAGAACAGTCAGAACCTTCATGGTGTATTTTTTTTTAATGTTTTGCGCGCGCCATTTTCTTTTCGCGTCATATTGTTAACACCTTTGGTTAAAAACAAGGAATCCAACTTCAAAACAAGTGAAAAACCTAAAATGACCACTCATTATATCTAGCGACGAGGTTGTTTATTTGACGCCAACAGAATTAACTGAATTTGTTTATAATGCGCATTTTTTTTTGGGTTTGTTCATGTCCTCGCTGAGGTGGGATGAAAAGTTACGTGTTGCACTCGAGTGCAAAGATTTTTCACTAAATTATTGTACCAAGTCCAATGTAGCCAAAAGGAAGCACAAATAATTGAACACAATGTCAGGTAGTAAGTGGTTACTACTGTAATGTACAACTTGCAGGTAGGTACTCTTGATCGAGTTAAAGGATCTGAGCGTGTCCTACCATAATGACTCGACTATTATACTAGGTAAGTACCTATATACCAGGTATTTTGAGGATGCTTACATTACAGGTACAAATAAAAGACGTCTACCAAGTGGTTTTACGAATAATTCAATAATTTTGAATGAGCCTGGTTCCATATTATTTTTGTTGTTGGAATACTTATGCATAACTAGCTGACCCGCGCAACTTCGTCTGCGTCACATAAGAGAGAAAAACAAAAGGAAAAAAAATCCCCGTTTTTGCAACATTTTTCATTCCTGCTCCGCTCCTTATAATTGTAGCGTGATGTTATATAGCCTCCCTCGATAATTCGAACCAGTAGTTAGAGATTAGCGCGTTCAAACAAACAAACTCTTCTGCTTTATAATATTAGTATACGAGTAGATTAGCCCTTCTCTCTATGAGAGGGAAATAGGCTGTAATCTACCACACGACCCGGGCCCTGTGGGTGTTGGTAGATGTCACATGTCTAAATGCCTTCGATTTTTTTGTTTTAATTTCTAAGACCCACCGTTTCCTCACTGTGTTTTCCTTGACCGTTTTGAGAGCAGTAGTTATGAAGGAAATTACCTACACAAAGTGATGCGTCTGCGTGGGTTCGTCAAACCCACGACTTACTGCTCGTAAGTCGGGGCTGCCGCTACTGGGCCACCACTGCGCGCTTGTTGGAATACTCGCGTGCCGTTCGGGCGGTCGTACTTACATTTAATTAATTTCTTGATTCATGAAGCATTTTTCATATCCTCTCGTAGGTATATAGCTTTTGAGGCGTACAGCGAAACAATATTATTTTAACATCACATGACGTGAATTAGAGGAATCCTATTGTTTAACGTTTTCTTGTCTACACTTAGGATTTTGTCTTTTCTTAGATTTGAAGAACAAGTTGTTTATCCGCACTAGGTTCGCAATAATATCCACGCACTTGCACGTTGTTAGGTACACCTGGGTAGACCATACCACACTGCAACCAAACAGGGTTTTCACGCTATGCCTAGCACTCAGCGCTGTTGGTAAAACTAGCAATTTGTTTAAAAACGGTCGAACAAGCTAGGTATTTGGTTTACATTTTACAACGTAATTTGTGGGTTAAACTGTAAACCAAATACCTAACTTGTACATTGTAGACTAGGTACCTACCTACTTCCTTGACTAGATGCACAAGTTCCGTGTTTGATAAGTTTAACTAAATAATGTTGGAGTACTGCAATAAAACTCACTTTAAATCACACTGTACTTTTATTTTACCAACCTTCTTGCCACACGGTTAACAACAGACCGCCTTCCGAGCTAACGCGCCACACCGACAACCGACTAGAGTGGGGATTCGATGTAGCGCGCCAACTCGGTCGGTAAAACAGTATAGCTAAGTTTTGAACGTTTCAATATGATTCCAAACAAATAAACTTTAAATTATAATTATTCGATTTAACAATACCTTTATAAAATTACAAGAAATAATAAAAGCATAACTTTTAATGTACATTCCATTTTAACTAAATTGGTAAATCATAAACAAATCATAAGTAACGCCATCTCGCGGTATAAGACGACAGTCGTTAACTTTTAACAGAAAATACACACCATAATTAAAATCTTGACGTATTTACAATTAATTAAAGTAATTCTAACATTCGGCCATCCGCATAACTTACGCGTCCTCGCGTATGCATGTATGCGAATAACCTTATGTACAACAATCATAATTCCATATCTGATTTCATTTTCAATTATTACAGTTGGAAAGGTAATTATCGACGAATTAATGGATATATTAATCAATCATGATTATCACAACTGTAATTATACAAAGTAATTTATTTACATAACTAAGGTACAAGTCGCTACTATCTTGCACCAAACTCTTACATTCGGCCATCCACGTAACTTACGCGTCCTCGCGCATGTATGCGAATGGTTCTTACACACAAACAAACTATAGAAGCATTACGAAGTGTGTTAATCCACAAAAAATAAAAAATGTTACAACTGTAATTTTACAATGAATACTAGTGATACAAGTCGCTACTACCTTGAAATCACTAGGGCGGTACAAGTCGCTACTACCTTGAAACCACCAAATTTTAGTCTACTAGTGGTACAAGTCGCTACTACCTTGAAACCACTAGGGCGGTACAAGTCGCTACTACCTTGAAACCACCATGATTCATTTACTCAAAGGTTGAGGTTGGCATTGCGTACCTTTACCGCGAATGCCATATTAGTTTCAGTCTCACAACCCTATAAATGACATTGGAGTTTTATTATTTAATCAATTAGGTCACCCTCTTCATTGGCCGAGGACGAACTTGAATCCATTCTGTTATAGTGGGCCCACGCTTTCATTTTATCTACGGCAATAACCGCAGAATATTTTCGATTTCCCTTTCGAGTAATCGGAGTATCCTCAATGCGATACCTGTCATTGCCTAAAACCTCTACTACTTTGTATGGACCCCGATATTTTGGGATTAGCTTTTTACTCTGCCCTGTAGCACCAATTTCACGCTCAACACTGACTAAATCACCAACGTGAAAATCAACGGGTTTAGCAGACTTTTTGTCATAATACGTTTTCTGCTTCTCTTGATAAGCAGTAATATATTCACTAGCTTCTTCTCGTATTTCTTTAATTTTATCTTCTGAATACGGTTCACTACTATCAATAGAAGCTTTAATCCTACCTTCCGTTATTCCGGTTAGGCTGGTACCAAAAAGAACTTGGGCTGGTGTTTTACCTATGCCTTTATTAAATGTGTTATTCAGGCCCAACTGAATTTCGGGCACCATAACGTCCCATTTTCTTTCGTCCAACCCCACGCACTTAGCGGTCAGTGCTTCTAGCAAGGTACGGTTGTATCGTTCGACTTGACCGTTGGCGCGTGGGGTTGCTACCGCGTTTAAGATGTGCTTGATGCCTAGCTTTTCCAGAAAACCGGTAAATTTACTACTTGTAAAACAAGAGCCACGGTCGGATATAATTCTTTTTGGTAGCCCAAATATACTAAAATAATCTTGCATTTTTTCGACAACTATTGAAGACTTAGTACTTCGAACCGGTTTTAGGACAATAAACTTCGTGTACGCATCTATGATGACTAGCAAGTGTGTATTCCCCCTTGAACTTTTCACAAAAGGGCCAACATGGTCGATGTGGACCGTGACAAATGGTTTCTCATCTTTTGGTATAGGATGTAATGGTGGCTTTTTCTTTGACGAAGACTTTGAGTAAGAACATTCGAGGCATGAATCTACATACTTTTTTACAAAGCGTCTCATTCTAGCGAACCAATAAGTTTCTTTAACCTTACTCAAAGTCTTATCAAATCCAAAGTGGCCCAAATCATCATGGCATTGTTTGAGTATTTGCCAGCGTACACCCTTAGGGACTACCCATCTATCACCGTCAAAAGTTTTCCTATATAGTTTACTATTGCGTACAATATAATTATTTTTAATCTCAATGACATCATCGGCTTTCGGGTCATTTAGAACAGAGATTTTTCTTTGGATCTCAGAGTCTGCCAATTGAACGGTACCCAACCAATCCGATTCACCGACTACCATCACAAAACAATCGGCACCGTCACTATCAGCTTGAATGTTGGTAGGTGGTGGATTCCGACTCAACGCGTCTACATGGGCCATTGAGGCCCCTGGCTTATAATCGACAGTAAAGTTAAACTCTTGCATAGCAATCCACCACCTAGCGACACGCGGTATTAAATCGCGCTTAAGGAAGGTTGCTCTTAACGAATTGCAGTCGGTTAATACTTTAAACTCGACACCAATTAGATATACGCGAAACCGTTGAAGTGATGCAACGACAGCGAGAGTTTCGAGTTCATATGCAGTCATATGTTGTTCCTCGGTCGTCGTTTGGCGGCTGAAGTATGCTACCGGTTTCAATAACCTATTGTCATCACGCTGCATAAGCATTCCGGCTATGCCTATTTTACATGCATCTGTATGAAGTTCAGTTGACGCATTGGGGTCGTATAACGCTAAAATCGGTTTTTTCATTAATTCGGATTTTAGGTCATGAAAAGCTTTGTTTTGTTCTTGGCCCCAAACCCACACGGCCGTTTTCTTTAAAAGACTGGTAAGTGGCTTAGCTATCATAGCAAAATTTTTGACAAACCGGCGGAAGAAACTACACAATCCGATAAATTGCCTAACAGTGTGCTGGTTAACAGGTTGGGGAAAGTCTCTAAGCGATTCAATTTTGCGCGTTCCCGGTCTAATACCCTCTGCACTTAATTCGAATCCTAAATAATCTACTGTCGTCTTAAAGAAACAACACTTCGACAGTTTAAGGGTTAAGTTAGCTTCTTTTATCAAACCCAGAACTCTTTCTAACCGGTCAAAACCCTCATCGAGCGTTACCGAAGGTACAATTATATCGTCCATATAAGCAGATGCGATTCTTTTAGCGTTGATACTTTGTTCTTCTCGCGATGGGAAACCTCGGTTATTATTTAGGACCAGGTGCATTGTACGCATAAAAGTTGATGGTGCATTAACCAACCCAAAAGGCATTCTATTAAATTCATATTGCCCTTCTGGCGTTACAAATGAAGTTTTGTGGCGATCATTTTCAGAAATTGAAATTTGATAATATCCAGACGCCAGGTCCAGGGTAGTATAAAAGTTGTATCCCGCAAGGTCGTCGAGTTGATCGTCTATTCTAGGCAATGGGTAATTTTCTTTTATGGTCTTACGATTCAACGCTCTGAAGTCAATGCATAACCGAGTTTCACCGGACTTCTTTTTGACCAGTACTATTGGGCTTGCATAGCAGGAGGTAGATGGACGAATAATACCGCACTCCAGTAACTCTTGTATCATTTCTCGTACTTTGGTACGTTCAGCTATTGGAAGTCTATAAGGTCTGTACACTACCGGTTCGTTGTCTTTCAAATTTATGGACATTTCTGTAAGTTCAGTCTTACCCAACTCTTTTAAACTAAACGCGAAGCATTCTCTATACTTATTTAATAATTGTAAAAGTTGCTTAAGTTTATCTTTGGCTAGGTTTGTATCGCTAATTATATCGTTTTCGTTTATTGGCCGTAAAGGCTCGCTAAGTTCTACATTACAAACTTCGGCTATATTACTTGCTAACCCTTCCTCTTTTGCCTTTAACCCTCTAGCTACTACGATATTCTTTCTTAAAAGAAAGGGTTGGCCGGACTTGCCTTTAATAAAGATAACTCCTTTTCCATCCACACAAGTGAACAGCCCTTGGACTAGATAGTGTTCGCGGCCTAATTGATAGCGATTATTTCCGGGAATGTACACATCCCCATTATAAGTCGGATCCGTGTGAATGTATACTGGAGTCAACCCATCAATCATAGTATCCATGGTACCGAAAAGTGTGATCTTATTGAACACCGACTCACTATCATTACTAGAAAAAAGTAGATTTACACTATCTTTCTCTACAATTATATGAGGTTGCTCCGTAAAAGTTTGTCCTATAATAACGGGCACTCGCATAACCTCGTTAGGGACAATAAGAATTTCTACTTCTGCGAGAACCCCATCAACGGAAACAGATGCGGTACATTTTCCTAAGGGTCGAACTATAGCCTCACCAAAACCTTTAAGCACAGGCATACTTTCGCTAGATACCCAATCAACGGAAATGTTTTTAGCGCAACCTAAGCTCATCATACTGGCGGAGCTACCAAAATCGATAAAACAATTAACTGGATGGTTGTTAATGAAACCTTGTTTGTAATATTTTGTGGAGTCACCGGCGGAACTGACAACACACATTACAGACTTTGCTGGTTTGCTATTAGTTGAAGCAGACGTAACGGGTAGACTGCATCCCTCTACGGTATGGCCAAACTTAAGACAACGTGTGCACTTTACCTGTGGTTTAGTGCATTGTGACTTATAGTGCCCTTCTTGTAAACAATTATAACATTTAATAATACGGTTTTTATTTTCCCCTTTTTCTGTACTGTCCGCATTATTGTTAATAACCCTTGTTTTCCTCTTGTCAATCTGGTGAATGTTAGTTTTAACAGCTTTTAAATATGGTAAAAGCTGATCCGGAGTGTCAAACCGAGCGGCTTCAGCTCCTAGTCTGACACTACGGTCGTCTATCCCGTGAACAATGCAATCCACCGCGCGTTTGCCTTCGATACTACATCGGTTGAGTAACACAACTTTCTCATAAAAATATTCTTCCAAAGGATCGTTAAACTTAGCGCGTTTGGATAGCATCGTTTGAAGTAAGCAACCATAATTTTCATTACTAGGGAACGCTAACTTAAGTTTTTCTTGCCATTCGTCCCAAGTAAACAAAACGGTTGGCAAGCCCTCGTACCATTTTTGAGCAACCCCTTGTAGCTTCTGGAGGGCAAAATGAGCTGTTTGTTGGTCTGACCAATTATATATTAAAGCACATTCGTTTACTTTATGCAACCATATATCAATCGTCTGTTGTTTGCGTTCCGGGTTAAACTCAGGAATGGTATTATGGTTGGACAGTTTTTCTAAACCGTTATTTTTATTGTTCACGGCCTGCAGGGCTTGAACAAGCTGTGAGACTGAAACCGCATCATTCGGGGAAGGCACATAAAAAGTTGGATTGTACTCACCGCGCTCTTCAGGTTTCCAGTTCAGTGGTCTGCGACTGCGCAGTCGGGAGCTGCGACTGCGACTGCGACTTCGACTGCGACTGCGACTTCGACTGCGACTGCGACTGCGATTGCGACTGCTTCGGTTGCACCTGCGATGGCGTTGTCTCCCACTGCGCCGGCTGTGTCTGCGACTGCAACTGCGACTGCGACTGCGACTGCGACTGCGACCACGACTGCGACTGCGACCACGACTGCGACTGCGACCACGACTTCGATCGCGACTGTACTTGCGTTGGCTAGTACGCCCACTAGTGCGCCGGCTGCGTCTACTACTGCGACTGCGACTGCGCCCGCATAGACCTGCGCGGCCACTAGTACGCAGACTACATCTGCGTTGGCTGCGACTGCGTCGGTTGACACCGTTTCCACTGCACTCGCGATGGCTGGCACGCCCACTTGGCAACACTGGTGATCCTGGCCCGCTGCTGCAGTTTTCTTCATTATTTCCTTGTGTATTGTGGATTAGCGTTTGTGTTTCCACCACTACAGAATTTCGTTTTTGATCCGTAGGCGGCGTCCGCAAGCGGCGCTCATTGTATGGATTCATCTTATAACGGTTTTATTTAAATTCAAACCGACCAAACTTATGTTTACACTACACTTTGTAGGCTTGGATGTTATTTAAGTTCAAAACTGCAAAACCGTTTTTTACACTACACTTTGTAGGCTTGGATGTAATTTAAATTCAAAACGGCCAAACTTATTTATACACTACACTTTGCAGGCTTGGATGTAATCAGCTGATATGACCAACTAACTACATCCCACTTCTGAAATGTTGGAGTACTGCAATAAAACTCACTTTAAATCACACTGTACTTTTATTTTACCAACCTTCTTGCCACACGGTTAACAACAGACCGCCTTCCGAGCTAACGCGCCACACCGACAACCGACTAGAGTGGGGATTCGATGTAGCGCGCCAACTCGGTCGGTAAAACAGTATAGCTAAGTTTTGAACGTTTCAATATGATTCCAAACAAATAAACTTTAAATTATAATTATTCGATTTAACAATACCTTTATAAAATTACAAGAAATAATAAAAGCATAACTTTTAATGTACATTCCATTTTAACTAAATTGGTAAATCATAAACAAATCATAAGTAACGCCATCTCGCGGTATAAGACGACAGTCGTTAACTTTTAACAGAAAATACACACCATAATTAAAATCTTGACGTATTTACAATTAATTAAAGTAATTCTAACAATAATTACGGGACGACATCGCCCCGCGCCGCGTTAGGTACCTATCGACCTAAGATTGGTAGGAGCTACCTAGATGAAAAAAGTAATAGAATTTTGGCCATTCACCTTGCTAACAGGAAAGAGCGGGCCAATTAATTTTCAGAATCGGGGTACCTACCTACCTATCAAAATCTGTAAAATAACGTGCACATAGCAGCTAATTAATTGTCTATGTATGTAAAGTTGTAAACCGTGATGGTGCTGTTGTTAATACTGATGGTAAGTAGGTAGGTACATGGTAGGTACCTACGAACAGTTCCTGCCGGGGTTTCGGGACTGTTCCTACCGTGGCCCCGGAACGTAAAGGGCGAGGAAGGAACATGGATGGGTTTTAGCCTGTAAAATTCTGACACTCCCTCCCGCTCCGCGCCGAGTGGGAGGAACCATTTGATGATTTCCCATCCGAAAAAAAAACTACGAAGTTCAGGTTGTTGATTTCATAATAAAATTTGAAGTTCATTAGGTACTTACATCTCCCTCCGTTTTACGCATAGACTCCATCCAATGATATATAAAAACGTCATTGACTCCATCCGTTATTTTCAACAAAGTTAATAACCACGAAATATTTGTTCCGGTAGCCTAGGCAGTAGGTACCGGATGGCAGGCGGCCACCCTTCAACCTTCTGCTTCTGCATATAACTACTAGCTTATTCATGTCATTTTCATTTTGCCTAGTGCCTAGTTTAGTACCTAATAGGTACTTAGGTACAATGATTTGACCCATGTCTTCGACGAAAGTTGTTAAATTTTTTAGATGCCTTACGGAGGTCTATCTGTAATTAACTTCCTACCTTGCGAACAGCACAGTAAGTGCCATTATTTCATAAAACCTATATTAAGTAGTTATTGAATGAAATTATGAGACAATACACAATAGCGGTACAAGACCTGACATAAAATTTACATCAACAACAACTCATCCAAAAAATAGGTATATAGGTAAGCACTACCTAATGTGCATTTAAAACCTAATTTGCGTGCACTTACCTGTATAAAACTTTAAGGAATGTGCCAAATCCGCGGCATGTTGCTACTTCACCGGTGTAGGTTACGGTCATTGTTGTATTTACATAGGTTTAATTTATGTATTGAATTAAAGAAATATCACAGGTACATAAAATTATGAAATATTATTATAAAAATTGATATTTTCATCGGCACAGTTAAAATAGTTTTAGAAGCTTTTTGAATCCACAAATCATTGTTCGACTTTCACTAAACACACCGTCGTACATGTAAATAAACGAAATTAATATTGAAGAAAGAAATGAGAATATTTATTTATTTGATTCACAACTTCTAAATTAGTGATGAATACTCGTCAATACTACGAATTTTGCGTGAAGTTTTACTCACTAGTCTGTCTCACATTATCACGTTACGATAAGTTTAATTATTTTCATCGCATCACACTTGCAAACACTAACTCTAATCACAATGAATTGAACTGAATGAATGAACTGCATCTTCAACTTCACCAACTTCACAACGTACAAACTTAATTTTTGACAGAACTTAAAATGTCAACGACTGCAAAGGTTAACACTGACAGTAGTGACAGTTCTTGGTGGACAGAGTCGCGCAGCTTGGCGATTGTGTCAAATTCAATACATTTTTATTAAGTTCCCTTTTCCACCGTCCCGCGTCCGTTTAGATCCGTCTCTATGGCCATTTGTTTTTTTAATCGATTTCATGGAACTAGTCTTTTCACTCCCGATATTTTTAAAAAACATCAGAATGCATCGGTAATCGGTATCGGATATGAATTGATTTTGATGAAAAGTGTCTCAAATTGACAAATACAAAATACACACGTTGTTCTGTTATAGTAAAACCGCCGTTGGGCTTTGTGAGTTATGACGATGAGCCTGTCCGTAAGATTCTAGCTCAATATATTATTATGTAGTAAATATAGCAACCAGCTTTCGAGTATCCGTATGTTGTTGTACCTAGTACCTACGTCTGAGCGTCACTATTGAAAACATTCAGAAAAAAAGCACCGTGCAAGATGGCGGATTTCAACTTCGATTATTAAATTCTGTGAAATTGTTTGTTATCAGATTAACCCATTACGTTTTTGGGTTTGTTAATCATCTGAAAATATTGTTTTCTGTTTACCGAATATTTTGACAACTGAAGAAGATAACTGATGTAAATGATAATCAACTTTCACAATGAGCAAAATTGCCAACAGTGAAGGCGCTTCTGAATCTGAGAAGCCGGTTCAGAATGATGATGTTGTACAATTCCCGCCCTTCCCAGGTATGCACTTATTTCATGTTACCGTATTCCCTGTTCTACTCGGGTTTAACATAGATAAGTTCATTGGTAAATCTCGCTAACCCATTAATTTTTAGATCCTAAAGATGAAGATTTTGACGAAGATATTCCAGAAGAAGAAAGAAACCATTACAAAAGTGTTTTTAAAGGTAAGCATACACCAGCTGTGGTGTTATTAAAAAAATAATAATATATTCCTTAGCCGTTACAAGAAACTAATACTTACCAATTGCTTTTTCAGATCTGAATGCTATAAAGGGTATGAGATTACATTGTACGGCTTGTGATCGTCATATGGGATGTTCGGCTCGCAATGAAGTGCGTATGCGAGCTCATCCAATGTTACGCACCCTTGTGTGTCACAATTGTCATGTTTTCTACAATAGTGGAGAATTTGAAAAGGGTGATGATGGCTCAGAACTATACTGCAGATGGTGCGGCCAAGGTGGTCAAGTGTACTGCTGTTCTGACTGCCCTCATGTCTTTTGTGCGGTAATTATGATGATTCTTAACATACATCTAAAATTAACAATTAGCTTATATGTTATTTGGTTGCTGATTCAAGACTTGAATTATTTGATTTTAACAGAAATGCATAAAACGCAATTTGGGAACTCTCAAGATAAAAGAAATTGAAAATGCTGATGATTGGAGATGTTTCAAGTGTAACTCAAAATGTCTGTGGGATCTTCGTGCATTGTGCTGGGCTGTCTTGCGCTACTGTGATCTTAAAAATAAGTAAGTTACTACAAATACCAGTTACCAGCTAATCATTCTTCCACACAGATTTTGACTTACCCATACTATATTTTATCTCTAACAGCCATTCTTACAAAACCATCCCTTGTGTATTGTATTGCATTGTATAATGGGCTGGTGTCCGCAACTCTACGTCTAAGCGCGTATTTTGCGTATGGGCCTACGGGCATATCTACCACGCAGGTCCAGTGCGGGTTGTTAATTGTCACATATCTTCGAATTTTGGGTTCTAGGGCATGCCGGTTTACTCACGATGTTTTCGTTCACCGTTTTTGAGAGCAGTGGTGATGAAATAAATTACACAAAGTAATGTGCCTGCCTGGTTTCGAACCCACGACTTACTGTTCGTAAGTCGGGGCTGCCACCACTGGGCCACCGCTGCTCTCAAAAACCAACCCTTACACTAATATCACTTAACTCAATATTATTACCATTATCATGTAACCCAGTAAAAAAGGGAAAAAATCCCATATTGAGATGAAAATTGCAATAACGAAGAAATCATTTGTGTTAAAACCACTAACCCGGAATACTGAAACATCACTCAAAAGTGCTTGGAACAGTTTTGTACGAAGCATCGCCAGATTTTTCCTGCCATTTTTTTACTCAAAGTAGCGGCCACGCGTTATACTTATATAAATCAATAGCTGGTATCAATACAAACAAGTTTTGTAAGAGACAAAATGATCTTAAGTGTCACATTTCCGAGCTATGAGCTATCAAATTTAAAGAGCATTCATTGATGGAATCTTCAGCACAACTTTGATTTGATCAAACACGCATAAAATGTGTATCAATCGATAGCTGGCATCAATACAAACAAGTTTGTGTATGATACAAAACATTCTAAAGCAATGATATTATAAGTAGAAAAGACGTAGATAGGTTACCTACACCAAATTCGATCTTCAAAACCGGCACACTAAAGGTGGACGCACACTTATCCGCGTCGAAAGAGTCAACCGCGCTGAAAAACCGAAATTTAAAATTACATGTATGAAATCCTATAAAACATCGCACCCTTAGGGTCGTAGCACACTAGCCGCCTAGCCGTCAACCAGCGCGCCAGCGGTCGGCGAACCGTAACCGCGGCATCGTGCATCGTCACGTAGCTCTAGCTGAGTCGCCGTGCCGGAGCTTCTGACCCGCTTACATTCCGTGGTATATGGCTCAGGTTGGCTGGACAAATCTTCAAAATCGCTCCCATTTTACTAGGTCAATAGGGCACTTTATGTGACGGCTAAACACCCTTATGTCAGAATTTGTAACGCTACAGAATCTTAGATAATCGATCGAAAACGGGTCCTGCCATCTTGAAAAACCACTTTTCGCTGGTCTCTCAAACTCGGTAATGGAAGTGATTTTGACGACTTTTTGCATATCAACGGGCGTCACATAAGTTTGTGACAGGCATCGAGCTAAAAGTTTTGTGATACGTACAGTGGTTTAGTAGAAAAATGCATAAATCTGTGCCAGCCATCTTGAATTTACGTATAAAACTTTTGGCTGGCACTTCCGAATCTCAATAACGTTAGCGTTTTCGAATATGGTTTCTTTACTAAAACTTGGTGACGCAATGTGTGACAGTAATAACGTTTGATTTATGGCGTCACATGCAAGGGTTTACGAGAAATCAATAAAAACCTAATGTCCAGCTAACCTGAGTTCAAGCTGGCTGGACACCTGTATCTCCGCTGCCTGATGATCTACGACCTTCAAAATATGTTCAAAATGTTGTGACGGGGACGATAATGATAACCTGAATTTGTGACGGAGAAACTTTGCGTAGTTTCAAAGATATTGATCATTTAAATTTTCCCATACAAACACTGCAGTAGGGGTATATTTAATGGTGTTTTCTTTAATGGACGAAAATCCGTGTACTGGTGATACTAATAAGAACAACTGTAGATATTTAAATCAATAGAAGACAAAAGTGTAGAAGTGAGCTGGAATGGTGGTAATTTTTTAATGTTATTGATTATTTACGTGCAGATATCTACTTTTTTTAGTAGGTAGGTAGGTATTGGTGTTTTTCATGGTTAGTACATGGGTAGTTAATGTGTCGGGATAACTAATGCTCTAAAGTATTTATATGAAAAAAATTATGTTTGCTGTAAATGAAATCACGTTTATTTATTTGTACTTATACAGCGTTTCAAATGACGACGATCAACTCCATTTGCACTTCAGTAACCCTCTCCTTCTACCACAACGTTGTTTTTACCACCGCCCTAAGTGTTTGAAGCGCAAATGAAGTCGGTGGTCGTCATTTGTAATATTGCTGAATATATCTGTGAACGGAATGTAATACTTCCATGATAGCTGATGTTAGTGTCGCCATCTATTGCTTAAAGTTGGTAATACTAAGACAACTGGTCGAATCTTCTCTTATTAATTTGTTGTCTTACCGCAGATTAATATTGAAAGTTGTCTTACTCTGATTAGTGATAACACTTCGAAAAGTACATACACGACGACTCGAATGGCGTAGTGGCAGTGACGCTGCCTTACGTTCTTAGGGTCCTGGGTTCGAATCCCGGTAGGAGCAAATGTTTGTGTGATGAGCATGGACATTTGTTTCCGAGTCATGGATGTTTATATGTATAATAAGTATGCATTTACAAACAAAAAAGTATATATGTAGTATATCAACTATCTAGTGACCACGACACAAGCTTTGCTTAGTGTGGCGCTAGGTGGCGCTGTGTGTTAATGTCCAGCGATATTTATTTATTTATTTATTTACTACGGACTGTCGAGTTTAGTTCTCATTTTCAGTTACCTAAGATAATGAACTAAACGCGAAATACAAGTGGGCTCTCTTTTGCAGCGCTGGTAGTCAAAAGTAAGTTGACGCTTTTTATTGCAGGAAAACCTTTTATTCCCACGGAGAAATCAAATACTAAGCAGGCGTGGCTGCTATTGGCCGATTAGTATATTAAAAAGAAATCCTTTATTTATGTAAAAAATATGGTCACCTCACAATATGAATGGATGTTTGTATGGGAAAACTTAAATGATCAATATCTTTGAAACTACGCAAAGTTTCTCTGTCACAAATTCAGGTTATCATTATCGTCCTCGTCACAACATTTTGAACACATTTTGAAGGTCGTAGATCATCAGGCAGCGGAGATACAGGTGTCCAGCCAGCTTGGACTCAGGTTGGCTGGACATTAGGTTTTTATTGATTTCTCGTAAACCCTTGCATGTGACGCCATAAATCAAACGTTATTACTGTCACACATTGCGTCACCAAGTTTTAGTAAAGGAACCATATTCGAAAACGCTACCGTTATTAAGATTCGGAAGTGCCAGCCAAAAGTTTTATACGTAGATTCAAGATGGCTGGCACAGATTTTTGCATTTTTCTACTAAACCACTGTACGTATCACAAAACGTTTAGCTCGATGCTTGTCACAAACTTAGGTGACGCCCGTTGATATGCAAAAAGTCGTCAAAATCACTTCCGTTACCGAGATTGAGAGACCAGCGAAAAGTGGTTTTTCAAGATGGCTGGACCCGTTTTCGATCGATTATCTAAGATTCTGTAGCGTCACAAATTCTGACATAAGGGTGTTTAGCCGTCACATAAAGTGCCCTATTGACCTAGTAAAATGGGAGCGATTTTGAAGATTTGTCCAGCCAACCTGAGCCACATTACGTGGTTACCAGGGTTGGCATGTTTAAAACAAGTTGCTTAAAACAGTTTAAATAAAATATCGTTTTTAATTGGGTGATTGAAAACATTGCTTAAAACGTGTTTTAAACAATGTTTAAAACGCTATAAAAAAAGAGGGTTTAAAACAAATTTTAATTGCAAAAATAAATTAATACTACATAGTTATTTTTTTCCTTATTTCTTCTATTTAATCAACTTTAAACAATTTCATAAAATAATTAAAGTTGCTTTTTAAATTTAAAAAGCCACTTTAATTCAATATGAATTGTTCCCATATTGTATGTTTTTTACGCCCTGGACTTGACATTTTAATTATTTTAAATGAGGTAGAGGTCACTAGAGGTGTTATCTTTATCTATCACACAACCGTTGATAATGATGACTGTCGAAAGTGAAATAAAAAATCAGAAAGAAGGTCCACTCTATTTATACACTCCATCGGTAAAGTCCCACGGGGAAATCCCAGAACTTTCCCGTTATTCGTGATTAATTTTAATACTAGCTTCTGCCCGCGACTGCCAGCGACAACGGGGTCGTCAAAATCGAAGATCTGAAACGTCTGATGTCGAATTCTAAGAGCCCCCGGGGAAGGGAAAATAACGGATCTTTCCCACCTGAGCAACACATACCGTTTGTTTCTTTTTGCCATTTAACAGCTTCACAAAAAGTACAATTTTGAACCATGCCTCCGATAGTGGAATGTGTGGCGTATTCAATCATAGGAGTATACATAAATGCACTCCCTTCCTTATCAACCCAAGGAAGGTCGCCATGCCCTACGGCTATATCTTGAGATACATCCGATTCTTCAAATAATATCGACATTCTGTTCGGAGAATGTCGGAGTTGATCAGAATTCAAACGTTCGTTGCGGTCTTCTTCTGTCTCTTCATGCCGAAATCCAGCAATTCTTTATCTCTCACTTTCTAACTGATTATGAACGTTTTGTTGTGTGCGTGTTCGGGGCAATCTCGAACAGCAGTTATTCGCGCATCACGTTCATCACTCGTTTCAAACGACCTGTTAGTAGATGTGCGAATACGCTGAGAACTCAAGCGTGATTCTGTATCGGTAAACGTTTTCGATTCGCGAGACAATGCATGTCGCTTACGATCAGCGGGCAATCGCGCATCACGTTTCGCACTTGTCTCTAGAGACCTAGAAGCAGATGCGTAGATACACTGAGAAATCAAGCTCAATTCTCTATCGGTGAACGTCTCCAACTCGCGAGACAATGCGTGATGTTCACGATCAGCGGTCAGTCGCGCATCAAGTTTTCCACTTATCTCTAGAGATCTAGAAGTCGATGCGTAGATACGCTTGGTACTCAAGCGCAATTCTCTATCCATGAACGTCTCCGACTCGCGAGACAATGCATGACATTCACGATCAGCGGTCGCGCATCTATTCTTCACTGGTCTCTAGAGACCTGGATGTAGATGCGTAAATACGCTGAGAACGCAGGCGTGCTTCGCGATCTGAAGAGATTTCCACGGTGTAAGTTGCAGCCTGATGTTCTCGAACAGCAATAAGTCTCTCCTGACGCTCTGCGGTATTTTCTTGGAATCTTATGATCCTCAATCTTTTAGCTCCTTTTGAACATTGGGAAAGATTTGACCTCTTTCTAGGCATGGTTACAGTTTTGTTGTGGAGATACCTGATCAAATAAAATGTAAGTGACTGCTCCCCTGCGTTACCAGGTAGGCTACTGAGTCACGAAGATTAATAGAAAAGTAAATTAAACACTCAAATATTTAACATAAGTCCGAAGGCATATTTATTCGATAAAATAGAATAATAAATGGGAGTTTTGGCTAGAGTCAAATTTTGAATGATATAGCATTGTCATCGAAAATCTGTCCTAAACTGTTACCGCCTTCACCACGTGGAGGTAGTCCCAGCTTATGTTATTTTATAATTATACAGTGAAATTAGTGATAGCTTTGCAATACGAGTAACTATCACATCAGCAGTGCAAGTACGTAGGATTCGATAGGACTCGAATCAAAAACTCATTTGATCGAGAATTACTGTCAAATTCATCTAATCGAGTTGTATCAAATTATACGCACTTGCACTGCAGATGTTTCTGATCAGGAAATGCCCATCAGACCGACATTATACCTATATGTGTAATGGTGTAGCTGGGCTCTTAGAGTTCCACAACAGGTGTCCCAGATCTTCGATTTTTATAAATCAACAGAGAGTGCTCATCAAATTGAACAACTTTTGCTAAGACGTAATTCCTATAAATATGTGTTATGATGTTGCTGGGCTCTTGGAGTTTCACAACAGGTGTCCCAGATCTAAGATTTTTATAAGTTAACAGTTGTTCAATCTAATGAGCTCTCTTCATTAGATTTAATAACTTTTGCTGAGACGTCATTCCTATGTGTTGTGATGTAGCTGGGCTCTTGGAGTTCCACATCTTCAAATTTATTCTGTCAGCAGAAAATGCTCATCATGTGGAACATTTTTTGCTATAGTGTCATTTTTGTATCTCTTATAGTTTAGCTGGTCTGTTGCGGTTCTACATCAGATGTTCTAGTTTTCAAGATAAATTATAGCCTATATGTTGCTCAGACTTAATATCTATACAACAACAAAAAAATCATTCAAATCCGTCCAGTAGTTCCGAAGATTAGCGTGTACAAACAAACGAGACAGATTTTTTTTTGGATTCGTGGTCTATTACTGTTTCTAAACCCCCCTCAATTTTTTTGTTAAATATATTTTTAGTTTTATTTATTTTTTCGAAGTTATAACTGCGCAGTTGCTTAATTTTTTTCAATACATTTTAGCCGCAAGCTAAAATAGCGGAAGTTAGTCCGGCCAAAAAATTCAAACCCCTTTTAATAAACTAGGATGTTTTATAATATTGGATAATTATTAACAGAATGGCATACCAAGCTGAAGATCCTCAATTAAAAGAAGCTTATAAAAAGGACTGCTCTATTGACTACTCTGAATGTTGCAAGCATAAATCAAATAGGCGTACCCCGAAGACAGAGAAGAAAATTAAGGAAATCAAAAAGGAAGACTCAAAGTCAACTACAGATGCAAAGGCGGTTGCTAATAACATAATATCTAAAATTCCATCTACAATACAGGTACCTCTTAAGTTTATTAACTATTGATGATTTCGTACTTTTTATCTAATAAGCTTAATATTTATTATTAAATTTCCAAATAAAACAAAACTATATGATTGTAATTCTTTTTAGGTTAAGAAATTTGCAGCAGTGAATATTGATGACCTAACAAAACCAGACAAAAAGGCGCAAAAGAGATCTACAAGTCCAAAAAATAAAGCAATTTACGTGAAGAACCCTATAACTATAGCACCAGCTGTAAAAGTTATGAATCCTATTAGTGGACCACCTTTGGCAAAAAAGATGAAGGTATGATTATTTTTATCATCTCTGTTTGCAAAGCTTTTGCTCTACTAAAGTATGGTAATTCCAAACTTTTGAATAAGAGTCCAAACAAGTGCCCGAAACAGTAGCACGAAGCTACTGTTTGGGCACTTATTTGAATTCTTATAAAGTAATTGTAGGTAATCTAGGTAATAAATATTATTATTATGATTTTATAAAACTAGCAACTAGCTACTTGTGGGCTAATCTTAAGCTTTCACCTTAAGGTCACTTTCATCAATTTGTATGAAAAACTTGACTCTTACAAATTATCTAATTATAACTAATTTTTGTAACATTGTTGTAGTTACCAAATGCTTCTATGATGACACCGATACGGCTACAAAATGAGAGGAAGCAAAATATCTCTACTTATGCTCGCATTCGGCCTAAGCCTCATCTTCCAATCGCCATTGCTAATTGCTTCAATGGATTTGGCAATACCTCGGGGTTTGGAGCCAGTCTTTACAACCCGGTTGCAGATAATATCAATCTATCATTAGAAAGTTTAACACAGGTAAATTCACATTTTTCACTTAATATGTATGACAAAACATTACACCTATATTTTCCCAAAGGGTTAGGTTTCCCACGTTTCGCCAGTTATTGTAGTCCCATGTAATCGCGTATTGCCATTAACTGGGCACATATAGACTCCAGGCAACTACCAAACCCTGGACCTAGCTTCTGGCTTAGCCATAACACTTGTAATCATAATATAATCATTTACACACTGAAGCCGCCGTATGTCGGCAACTATCGTTACTCGTCAGTTACATTCACAGTTTTGGTGTGTAGGTTCATTCGACCAACAGGTTACCTACTAATAATATTTTTTAAGTAGCGGCCACGCTTAAGACCTATATTAATCAACAGCTGGTATCAATACAACTACTTTTGTATGAGGCAAAAGTTATTAAGTGTTACGTTTCCGAGATATCAACTATCAAAGTTGTTCAGGCCCCTTTTTACAACCATTCGATACGTTTCCGTGTCGATAAGGAATCGTATTCGACTATCTCATTTCCGAACCGAAGAACTGTCAAAACGCTATTCACAGATCCGAACGCATGCGCTTTTTTCTATCCGATTAAGATTGTGTTTATGGAGAACGCTACAAAATGGTAGTAAATATTCAACCGTGGTAGAAAACTTAAGATAGTAATTAAAATCTTTCGGATAGCTGTTTGCTGTCAGGAGTCATATCGAACAAAATTAATCGGAAGAAATAAAGCATATTTCCAGCATATTTTAGTAAAATCGAAATTACTAAACTTTTTAAACACTGCCTGAAGAAGTAAATGAAGTTTGATTATTGTAATTACCGTATTTTACATAAAATCTATATGTTTACAGAAATGTAATACTACCATTTTGTAGCGTTCCCCATAGACACAATCTCAATCGGATAGAAAAAAGCGCATTCGTTCGGATCTCTGAATAGCGGTTTGACAGTTCTTCGGTTCGGAAATGAGATTGTCGAATACGGTTCCTTATCGACACGGAAACGTATCGAATGGTTGTGAATAAGGAGCCAGCAGCGAGTCTTCTAATCGAATTGAACTGTCAAAATTATTCGGTTTCGGATTTGTGAATAGCGTTTGGAGGACATCTTCGATATCTTAGACGTTCGATTCGGTTCAGAATCTAGTCGAATGGTTGTGAATAAGGGGCCTGGTAGCTATAACAACGCCATACTTTCGGAAACTTGACACTTTAGAACATTTAAATCTATTGATGACAGCTGTCGATTGATACACGTTTTATGCGAGTCTGATCAAATGGAAGGTGTGCCGAAGATGCTAGATCGGACTTAAACCTTGGATTTGACTTAAACCTTGATAGCTCATATCTTGGAAACGTGACACTCTTGAGCGTTTTGTTTCGTACAAAACTTGTTTATATCTGTGCCAGCTATCAATAGGTAAACGTTTTCTGTGTGTCTGCGTATTCAAAGTTGTGCTGAAGATTCCATCAGTGAATGGACATAAATTTTTATAGCTTATTTCTTGGAAGCGTGGCACTTTCGAACATTTTGTCTCATACGAAACTTGTTTGTTTGATACCAGCTATCGTTTAATTGGGTCTTATGTGTGGCCGCCACTTATTAAAATCCCTTTATGGGGTCTGGGGGACCGCGTCCTCTGAGCTTTAGAACATGTTTTCTCAGATTTTACACGTATGTATCGATCCAAAAGTAGATTAAAAGCGCGTTTCTATCGTGCCTTTGGTGGCGCGGGGAAGGAGGTGATGCGGGGAGAGGTTTCAAATAACGGTGCTACAGTAACAACGTGACTACAGTCTCGCGTTTGCTGCGCATCCTGATAGCGTCGTCAGCGCGTATAAATAAACTATGTGTGGAAAGGCTCTTAAAGTCGTCTTAGTCTAACATATTCTTTTTTTTGGATAATGATAAGGTATAATAGTAATAATACATGTACACTTTAAAACAAAAAAGATTACAATTCGTTTTAGACATCAATGACAATAACAACATTTAATAAATCCACAGGAGCCACAAATGGTTGATATCTCCCAACTCCTGCAGTTCGGGGCCCGGTCAAGGAAGAGCAATAATAATATGTTATCGCGTTTCTTCCAACTTGGTTTCGATCAATTAATATAGTATAGTAATTTATTGTTTTGAAATATTTTAAATGTATGTTTTGGATTTACAGGGATTAGACATGGCAGCTGTTGCTTCTATATCTCAAAATATTCAAGATGATGATGTTGTGTGTACTCCAGATTTCCCCTTGGAACCTGTGTGCGAGGTAAATATAATATTAAAATGAATATTGACAACTTCATAACAACTAAACTAATTGACACTTAAGGCGATTACATGAGCTAAACGCGAGTTTTATAATAACTAAAAGCATAAGATTCACTGCTATAAACAAGACTAGAAAAATATATTATATTCTTCAGGATAATTATATGCTAGCATGATAGTGTTTTGAAAACATAATAAAATTAATTTGACTCGATAAAAAAAATCACGAACTTATCTCTAAAAATATCTTTCAAACAACAAAAAACATACTAATATGCGATCATTCTGATTTTTTGGCAAATAATTCTACAAGCAATATATTAGCATGATAGTGTTTTAGTGTTTTAATCCAATTAATATTTTTATTGTAAATCGATCGAAACCACTCATTTCGCACTATTTGGCCCGTAGTGACTGACGTAACAACCACTTTGTAGTGCAAGCTGATTAGAACTTTATTCTAACAGCATTTCAAACGAAGTTCGAACCACCACAAATAGAGTTGCCAATTTAGCTCGTCTAATCGCCTTAATAAATATAATTTTTATTTTTAGGTTACTGAAGACAATGATGATGACGTCGAATGTATCACACCAGGGCCGGTTGCACCTCCGAAAATAACGAACCCTCCTCCCTTAGTACCTCGAACCACAAACACTACAGCTGCTGAAATTACATCAGATAATATTGTTCAAATGACAGATAATGATGTAACTGTAAATGCATCGACTGGAGGATTGAAATTTCGAGTGGATCCGCAAACATTATCTTCTAATAAAATGTATCGCCTACCTGATGGACGCATATTTGCTATCAATGCTAATCCAAATATGCCTGGCGGATATTCTGCTACCATCGTAGCAGTCACAGAACCCACTGGTAAAGCAGCACCTAAAGGTGCAACATATGCAGCTAAACTTAGCGCCGTTTCGTCTGCTTCACCCGCTCCAACTCCTAAAGCTAGTCGGAATATGCCTCGCATTTTGAAACGAAGTACGCCTAAAGGTGGCAGGATAACGAAACCATCCGAAACAGCATCCTCTCGGGATTGTGATTTAAATGTGCCTGTAGAGTGGTATAGATACAATTTAATTGATGCGGTTGACGCTTTAGAGTACGCTCTCTCACGGCTTCATAAATTGAAAAAAGAAGCTACTACTGTATATTTGCGTACACGAACCGTTGATGAAATGCGTAACCTTCATCGAACTTTGGAGCGACTATTGAGTACATCATCTAGTAGATTCGGTGAAATCCGCGAAAATCTTAATAAAGGACTTAAACAGTATGTGTTAAGAAAGTCAGGTGGAGACAATAGTGAAGACGATGATGATGTAGAAATATTGCCAGATATGGAAGATAATGATGATCCAATATTTATAGACGAAAATTCAGTGGAATCTGCTATGAATGGCAGTGAACACCAAGAGGTTGATCTGACTGGTGCTGGTAGTAGTGAGTACAATGATAGTGGAGAAAATGCTAAAGATCCACTTAATGCGTCTGAAACCAGTGAACATGGCGATGTACTAGCAGTTTTAAGCCACAACAGTACTGCTGTAGCAAATATAATATCTGAAGAAAATTGTGATAACACAAAATCTGACAGTGATCATATTAAAGACAAAGAAAACGAATCTGAAAGTAATATTATTGAAAACAAAACTGATAATTGTGGTGAAGAAAGTATAACTGACAATTGTGGTGAAGAAAGTAAAACTGACAATAGTGGTGAAGAAAATAAAATGGATAATTGTAGTGAAGAAAATAAAACTAAGAAGAATGATGAAGAAACAGAACTAAGGAACAATATTATAGAAACTGATAACAATGATAACAAAAATGAAACTGAAGAGCAAGTTAAGGAAAAAGAAAACATAAGTATGGAAGTAGATGCTGACCCAAATGACTCTGACACCAATACCCAGTTAACTGATAATCCGGCTGTAATGTCCCCTGACGACAAAGTCACAAGCAATGAAACAGCTGAAATGAATGGTGTGATGGCAGAAGCCGTGAAAAGTCCAGAAAAAGTAACTAAAATTGAAGAAGCAGGAGATAGTATGGATCATAAAGATTTAAGTGATAAGGCTGATAGTCAAGATAGTGATGATAAAATGCAAGATGCTGAAATGAGTGAAGAAATGATTGAAACATTGTTGAAAGATGATAATGTAGGAGATGAATCAACATCCAATTTAAAAGAAGTACTAGAAGAAACCTAAATGGTAAACATTTTATATCTTGTTAAAATTAAGAAAATACTAACTAAATAGGCATGTAAGATAGTTATTAGTTAAATAAGTGCATACATAACTCTGTGGTCAAGATATTAATATTATAAAACATGCTTCTACATACTGTTGACAGCAAACTTTACAAACTTTTGTAGCAAATATAGCTAACATAATGAAAATAATAAGATTAATTCAGGCCAATGTTTTGCTTAGTGAGTGTTCCATTGTTAATTTACTAGTTGGTGAAACTCAATACTGAAATGTGTAATTCCCTACGCACGCAAATATTTGTCATGCAAGTTTAATTCGTTAAAATTAGTCTCCTAAGTTTATATAATGCTTAGTCTATAGACGAATAATCGATTGCAGTCCGTGACACAGAACGAAATGATCAGCTCAATTCAGCTTTGCGAAAAACACATTCATCCAGCTACACTAGCTTTGCCACTTGACCTTGTAGGAGGCTGGAAAAACATATTGTGGCAGTCTTCCTTGAAATTAGAGCGTAATTGACCATATTAAGGAGAATTTCTGAGGATTTCCTTTGGAGCAAACGAATCTTGAAGAGTTTTTTCGTTTTTTAAGGTGGTTGGTCCCTTGACAATCATAGCTGCACTGTTGATCAATGCTCGATCGTAGTTTCTGACTTTCAAGTTATATTGGTCAGATCGGGCAGATCTTTTCTTTGTTTCCACTTTTATTTTCCATCATCAACTTATCGGTAATCGAAACGAGTGTTACATATGCGGCCAAAGCTAGTTGAATAATAAGCATCTTTCAAATGAATTTCAAGCACTTATTTTTAACCTCTCTAGGCAGTGTTTTATCCATACTGAATTAGGGAGAGCTCAGACAGAGGTCGAGCCGTTTATCGTCGATAGTAATGAACGGAATGAATGATGATCACACGTTAAATGCTTGGAACAAAGTGGGCGATACACTCTAATAGTGTTATAACCAACTGCGGACGGTAGTTGCAATGATTTCCAATATAGATAATATTTTTATACTTATTGATTACTTTTCTCAATGTTGTACATAAGGTGCATGTTTCGTTTATTAACACTAGTTCCGCCGTATTGATTCATGATAAATTCCAATTCATCATTGCCTAGTTGAATAGATAACTTTACGTTTGATAGAATAATATACTAGAATGCAAATAGGTTATTAACGTTTTAAAACCCTATTTACTGCCATCGATACGGAAGTAGAGCTAGCCTGTAATATCCTTTATACAACCTACCTCTAGTTTGTTATATTTGCGTTAGTTTAAGTAAGTACAGATACAATAAAGTATAGAAACTAATAATTGCCTACGAATTGATTTGTATTTTTACGCCCTGTAGTCATAGTATATTTTTTGTTTATCTTTGTTATAAACAAAATGGAAGTAAGTAATATTATCTGAAAACTGATTTATTATATAAGACTAAACAGAAGAAAACAGAACTATTATGTTAATAAATATCTAATAAAATAAATAATTATTTATGGCACAAATCTCTAGGACATTCATTCTTCAATGGTAGTATAAGTTGAATTATATTGCATACATTTAAATTATGAAAAATCTTCTTTGAATATTTTGTATTGTTCCAACAAGGTGCATCATATAACAAAAAAAGGCTTGTCAGCTAAAAAATCTAATAATGCCGTCAGTTAGATTATCAAAAATATTTGACCCGTATTTTTTCTTTGGTTGCGTTAATCAAAATCGACGGAAGATACGACGCTTTTAAGATTATAAATACGTCACGCCGTGGTTTTTGGGCATTTTTAGCGCGTTCTGACGTCACGAGCCTCCACTCCCGCGAGTTTTGATGCGTTTTTTCTTTGTCAATATTCATAGATTTACAAAAACCAAAAATATGTGTCCATTATTTTCCAATACTCGTAACTGACGGAAATATCTGCAGGCAGGCCGCAGCGCGGCCGTCACTGCCAAACAAATATCGCCCTTGCGTTTGTTAAAATGAAATAAAAATACAAAAGCTTCCCAGGTAGTAGAAGGGACATTGACGCACAAAGTATTCCCATGAAAACAGCACATGAATCTAGAAATAGCGTCAAAAGTGTTTCAAAAAGCCGCTGTCTTGCACTAATGTGCAATCAAAAAATCTCTGACAGTAATAAGGAGCTGTCTTTTTTTGTCATGACCGGAACAGAAAGCTTTGAACTCAACAATTTTAAGAAGTATGTTCCAAACAAGATTCAACAATCGCTACGTTTGTACTTATAGCCGCATTTTATGGAAATTATTATTAAGAAATAAATGACGACTTTGGGTTTCAATGAAACAATGAATATAGTAAATGATAAAAGTTGAATCTTGTTGGAGTACATACGTATCGCCACGTACAGGGTAGTACACCCACAAACTGATATTAATTTGTTTTAGTTTGGCCGGCTCCTATAATTTTTTAAATAGTCTATCACGAATTTATGATTGTGATTTTTGACATGGTGATGCTTTAGCTTAAAAGATTAAGAAGTGGAGGCGATTTTATAATTTAGTTTCGAATTATAGGTTACAAATATTGTAGGTAAAATATAGTTTCTAAATTCATTGCTTATATGTAGTTTGTATTTTTGAAAAATGTAAAGTAATGTAAGTATATTTCTGGTACAGGCAAATGTATCAATCGATGTAACCCCTTGAGATATATACAAGGTTTTTTTGTTTTATTTTCTAATGTTATGTTATTGTGATAGCCGATATGGCTATAGTTCTGACATTTAATTCGGTACAACTTAAAAACTGTAAAAAAATAAGAAATACAAAACTTGTATTTCAATATTAAGTATTTTTATTATCAATCCATATTTACATACGTTATGTTTAAACACGCTTCGCCAACCCTAAATAAATTGGGATAAGAGTAGGAGAAAGTAATGATAATGGTAGAGATTCGTTTGTTTCGACGTCCGTCCTTTAAAATCTGCAATGAATTAGGAACATTTTGATACTCTTAAGTATTATACTTTATTTGAAAGGAAAATGAAATAAGAACATTAAGGCAGTAACTTCATTTTATTAATAAAAAAACTTATCTCTTAAATATTATACAAAAAAGACGAATGCAAATAGAAGAATCTGTTTGTTATGTAAAACATAAGAATACAATATTGAAAATGATCAATGAATAAAAACACTTAATATCACAATTCTGCACTTGTTAAAATTCTCGTGGTCTACTAGATACGTAGGTCCCTAGGTTTGAATCACACTCTTTTCCTTAGAATCTAAACAAACCTTCCTATGAACGTATTCCATTTCATCAATAAAAATGTGCAGTTTATTTTATAACAATTGCAATAGGAAAATGATCTGGAAAACAATCTCGACTGGATCTAATACAGATTTTAATAAATCAATAAAAAAAAAATATTGTCAATGAATAATTAAAATTAAATATTTCGGATTTTCAAGCACAGTTAAATTTCATAAATTCATCTTAGTAGCTACTATGACTCAAATACCTACACTCTAGACATGTATTGGTGCAACTAGATTGCATTGATCAGCGACATAGATGATCGACCTCAATCTAGATGCATCAGAACAAGTTAATGTTTCAACTGGTGTTCTATCTTGCTAGAGTGTTGCTAGTTGCTACAGACAACAAGCACCATACTATCTAGGCTAGTTCTCCCGCTGTTGACTTTTAAAGCTGGTGGGGATAATTATTAAGAGCTGAAATATAGGTACATACACACCTTTATTAAGACAGACACACTTAAATTATTTAAAAATATTATGCTGGGCACAGGAATTATTTAGAAAACACGTATAAAAAGAGAAACAACTTGCATTGATAGTACATTAGGGATACACTTACAAAGTAAAATTCGTTCTCATTGTTTTTTTCACTTAGACAAACCGCGTGATTTGTGACTTAGAAATTGTACTCAAAAGCAAGTGAAGAAGATACCATCCCTATTTTGTTTAGGTGTTATTTTTACAGTTAAAAACAGTTTCTTAGTACCGGAACTGTCCTTTTCTGGAACGTTCTTCGTGGTAGACTCGCATAGGCGAGTAATTTCCGTTTGATGCCCCATTCGTATTCAAACCTGAAATGCATACAAAATGAAAATTAAGTTGTCTTCGGTACGTAAACTCACGAACCACTGGTAGGAGACCAGTGGTTCGTGAGTTTATGAGAGAAGTGAGATCGTTGCACTAATAATGCTGTTGTAGATATAGATACGCCTTTATGATGCTTCACAAGGAGAGTTTCTAAAGTCCTGCTCTCCTCATTTTTGGTCATCACCTAATAAATTATCCAGGAACCAGTGATATTCATCACAAACCTTTTCACGAACAGACCATAAACGCGCGTGCCCTTCACGCCAAGCCACAATTTCACCTATACCCTTTAGTTAAATATTCTCGTGTCTTTTGGCGTACAGGGCATTGCTTGCAAAGTATATGTACAATGTACAATGGCGGCCAAAAGGTTAAACATTAATAACAGGCGTGAACCGTGCAGTTGGTGTTCTGACATTTTTTTTTTTTGTGCTGGTGCTTGTAAACATTTCCTCATACCTTTAGCGTTAAGCTGTCCATCAATAGAGCAAGCTTTTAGAAATACATAAAGACGACAACATTAGCAAACAAACCAATAAGAAACACATTTTATTTTTCAAGAAAACGACTGCGTTACCTTGGCAAATAGTTGAATTTAGCCTTAGGGTCAATTCACACCGAGACGCGACGCTGCGCGCACACTTTAATATGGCTACTCAAAATATAATATTAACTACACGAGACGATACTTATTTCATTACGATACGTCTCGCGGCGCGCTAAATAAATCACTTCCAATACCGTCGCGCCGCGTCGTGTCGCGTCTCAGTGTGAACTGACGCTTCGAGTAGGTCCACTTTGTTTATTCACGCTAGTGCAGTACACACTTGGCCAACATCACTCACAAGTATCTTGCTTACCTTGAAGGAGATGATGAGGTGGTGATACAGCTGGAGAAGCACATCTGGGTGCCAGCAGCAGGTGGTAAAGAGCGAGGTACACTGCGGCTGACAGGAGCGCCACCACACCGAGTGCTCGGTACACGCTGCGGATAGACTCCAGTGGCGGCTCGAGCGAGACCATGCCACTAATTATGGCGCCTATGCATCGACCTGCAACATACGTTTTTATATAAGTATCTTAGGCTTACGCATCATCCTCAGTCGGACTTTGGTCAATCTATCGTCAATGCACAACACTCAACAGTCTCCCTTTGCATGTACCTAGATTTCGCTCCACGCTCCAACTAGTCTTAGTGCCTGTCTCGTTCAAGTGTACTATCAAGGATGGCAGCAATTACGTTGGTCCAATCTTACCTTTGAACACTTCAGTTCTTGAGACGCTATACTTACCCAGTCACTAAGAAATCTTAACTATATAGGACTTACCGATACAGAAGTGAGCAATGACGGGCAGAGCTTGACCGGTAGCTGTGTACTTTCGCGGCACCAAGTGACGGAAGTACATGACTGCCGTCATCCACACCAAGCTTAGCGTGAAGACTTCCAATATCTCGCACACTACGACCCATGTGTAGTCAGTGGTGTACGCCAAACCTGAAAGGTGAAAAAATATATATGTCACCGTAAAATTGTCAAACACGTTATATTACAATATAACGTGTTTTTTCTCGCGATATTGTAATGTCTCGAATTATTGTCAACTGAACATACGGAAGTATCTCTGCCCCCATAATCGGGACTTGGGGCACCCCCCCGTTAGGTTAGTTAAACCCTGCACTCGGAAATAGGGGCCCCGCGAAGCGGGGCTCCGTCGACTACGCTTTTTAGGGGGAATATAAAGTGTTTTAAGGTTATGTTATATTAATCGGTATTTCTCAGGATAGGTGCATTATCTTTTCATGAGAGTTGTGCCACTGGGCAAGGGGGACCCCTCCTTCCCTCCACACCGCGTAAGTTGACTACCATCGCGTGCATTTCACGAAAAATAATGCGTTTTGTTGTAAGCAGTATGTTCATTTGACAATAATTCGAGACTTTACAATATCGCTAGAGATATTACAATATAACGTATTTGACAATTTTACGGTGACATATATATGAGGTTTATTAGCAAGTACAAGCGGGTGCAGAAGGGAGGAGTAGGTAGGTATATTGATTTTATAGTTTTTGCTCAAAGGAAACGGTATACTACCAACGGCCACCACTAAAACAGGCACAGTGCATTATTTTTTGTCGGACCTTGAACCTCGGAATTCTAAAAAATGTGTGTGTGATACCCTGGTAAAATGTTGTGCATTTGAGATGCGAGACCTTAACAAATAATTACAGTATCATGAGGAGCAATTTGCTTACTAATAGCAAAATTTGCTTGAATTATAGGTTTAAAGTTATTTGAGAAAACCACATTTTGCTGGAGTAACGTTTGAATCGTTACCCTGGCTAAATCGATTTTTAAAAAATTTTTAAGCCCGGTTCAAATACGTGAATAAATACGAGTAGCTTTTGTTGCGTAGTAAATGTTAGTACCTAAATCGCAAAATTTGTGTGTGATATAGTTCTCGAGTTATTTAAGATTTTGTTGCGGTAACATTTTGGGATACCTTTTCCATCCATTCCATGTTCCTTCCTCGACCTTTATGTTTCGGGGCCGCGGTATCTCTTTCGAACAGGCCCGCAACCCCGGCAGGCTTCGGCCCTTGCGGGCCCCTTCCCTTATGCTGACATCTCTTTGAGGCGCGCGTGGAACACGAACGCGCCGTCGACACGGCCTGTCGTCGTCAGACGGACGGACGGCTAGCTAGCCCATAGCCAACCGTCCACAGGCCCGCATCTACGGTGGCCGGTAGCCACCACGTGGCCCCCGACGCCCGGTGCGTCTCACACAATAAGCAAATTGCTCCTCATGATACTCTAATTATTTGTTAAGGTCTCACATCTCAAATGCACAACATTTTGCCAGGGTAACACACACAAAAAATGTAGGTACCGAAGTACTTCTGTGTTTTATGCAGGGACCGTACAACCCCGAATATAAGTTAATTCTTTCGAAAGGGTTACATGTTGTGCGGCTTAAGTCACGGAAAGGGTTACCTCTTGGTAGTGGTAGCCCTTTCATAACACTAACGTTAGGGTAACCCTGTAGGCTGTACCTACTACCTACACTCGCTACTGTTCGGCTTCTCCGAACACGGCCGAGATTAACCGAACTGCGCGGCTAGCGGCTCGACACGCCGCCGCCTCCACCCCGCGCGGTACACGCGCCCCTCGGTCGCCCTCGCCAGTCCACGCTTAGCAACGTACCGGTCTACATACATTTATATCGCTCCGCGCATCCGAGTTAAAGTTGTACTTAGTTATAAGGTGTTATTATTAATAAACTTTATTAAATTGTTAGAGCTGTGTTTATTGTGAAGAGTTCCCGAAACCTCCAATACACACATAACACTCTACAGTGGTGACCCCGAAGTTAACACGTGCTACCAGTGCTACCGAATAACTCAGTGCGGAATACCTACGTGGACTCATAAACTCTACTTATTAAACAATTCAGTGACAAATTACCAACTAGACAATAATAATGCCTGATACCGAGCAGGTACAAGGGGAAAAATATCAAGATGTGTTTCGAGTAGGTGTGCGCGTCCCGCCATTTTGGCCGGAGAAACCTGCGATTTGCCAATTTGGTTCGCACAAATAGAGGGACAGTTCGCGATATCCAATATTACGGCCGACACAACAAAATTTTTTTACGTCGTCAGTCATCTCGACCCGCGGTATGCAGCAGAGGTGGAAGATGTCATCGTCAATCCACCAGTGACCGACAAATACGCTGTATTGAAGGCGGAGCTCATAAAGAGACTCTCCGAATCCCGCGAAAAAAAAGTACATCAACTGCTGACACACGAAGAGCTTGGCGACAGGAAGCCGTCGCAGTTCCTCCGACACCTGCAGCACCTCGCAGGTCCGAAAGTTCCTGAAGAGTTCCTAAGAACGATATGGTCCAGCCGCCTCCCGAGCAACATACAGCCTATCATTGCATCTCAAGCATCCGCGCGTCTCGACGTGCTAGCTGATCTCGCCGACAGAATACACGATGTCGTGCCGAGAGATCATCAAGTTGCGGCGACATCAACACATGGGGTGAGTCAAAGTGAAATGGAAACTTTGTGTAAACAAATGACCGAGCTAACGAGGCAAGTGCAGTCGTTAACGCAAAAGGTCGATGACCTTTCCCGCCCAAGCCGACCAAATAGACGCGAAAACCGCTCAAAATCCCGCCAAAACCGATCTCAGTCACGTGGTAAACATTCGACATGTTGGTACCATTACAAGTTTGGTGCAAAGGCCACAAAGTGTGATCAGCCATGTGATTTTCAGTCGGAAAACGGGACAAGCAGTCAGTAATGGCGGCTGACGACTGCTCGACGTGTAAAGGCCGCCTATTTATGACTGATAAACGTACTGGAATACAGTTTCTCGTAGACACGGGTTCAGACGTATGTGCCTACCCTAAATCATATTTACGAAATAAGCTGCAACTACAACAACATACCAAAAGTACCTACGAACTTGTCGCGGCAAACGGCACACCGATACCTACATACGGCACCTACCAACTAAATCTCAACCTAGGATTGCGTCGTGACTTCACTTGGAAATTTATTATCGCAGATGTTTCCAGACCAATTATAGGCGTCGATTTTTTAAGTTTTTACAACTTATTAGTCGACTGCAGACAACAAAAGTTAATCGACTCAATAACGAACTTGACCGTCATCGCGCCCTCATCTCACGGAATAACACACGAAATGTTGTCGTTGAAAATGTTTACAGGTCATTCAACCTACCTAGACTTATTACGATGTTATCCCGAAATAACAAGACCAGCTGGATCACAAAATGTGCCAATACATAATACCAAACACCACATAAGAACGACATCTGGCCCACCTGTATCATCACGACCGCGTCGTTTGGCACCGGACCGTCTGAAGATCGCGAAAAAGGAGTTCGAGGAAATGCTACAAAATGGAACAGCTCGTCGATCTGAAAGTCCCTGGTCGTCCCCATTACACCTCGTGCCCAAAAAAGACGATGGCTGGAGGCCATGTGGTGATTACAGGCAATTAAATTCAAGAACAGTACCTGATCGCTATCCATTAAGACACATACACGACTTTGCATACCAACTCTCAGGATCCACCGTATTTTCTAAAATTGACCTCGTGAAAGCCTTCAACCAAATACCAGTTTATGAAGATGATATCAAAAAGACAGCGATCACAACACCGTTCGGACTTTTTGAGTTTACAGCGATGACCTTCGGTTTGAGGAACGCTGCACAAACCTTTCAAAGATTTTTGGATGAAATACTTCAGGGTTTAGACTTCACGTTCGGATATCTAGATGATATCCTCGTGTTTTCGAAAGGGGAGACAGAGCACGTTGGACACCTTACAAAAATATTCGACCAATTAAAGAAATATGGCGTAGTAATAAACACCAACAAATGCGTCCTAGGTGCTAGTGAAGTTACTTTCTTGGGTTATCACGTGTCTGCTGATGGCATACGTCCCCTCCCAGAAAAAGTAAAGGCAATTCAAGAATACCCCCTCCCTAAAAATGCTAAGGAGTTGCGAAGATTTTTAGGGATGATTAACTTTTACAGAAAATTTCTCCCTGGCGCCGCTCAAATCCAAGGCCCTCTCAATCAAGCTTTAAGTGGCCCCAAGGTCAAAGGAACGACACCCATCACCATAACTCCTGAAATACAAACAGCGTTTGACGCATGCAAAAATAACTTGTTAGAAGCCACTCTCATCTCGCATCCCGATCCACAAGCGGAATTAGCACTTTTTACCGACGCTTCGGATGTGGCCATCGGAGCTGTCTTACAACAGCAGATAAATAACAGCTGGCAACCACTAGGATTCTTTTCCCGCAAGTTATCTCCTGCTCAGACGAAGCATAGCACTTACGACCGTGAGTTGCTCGCAATCCATGAAGGAATAAAATACTTTAGGTATATGGTCGAAGCGAGAACATTTAAAGTGTTCACCGATCATAAGCCGATTACATTCGCCTTCACAACAAAAAGAGACAACTGCTCACCTCGTCAACACCGCTATCTCGATTATATCTCTCAATTCACGACAGACATCAACCATATATCAGGAAATGACAACGTAGTAGCCGACGCATTTTCACGACTGGAAAGCATCGACACTACAATAAACTACAAAGAACTGCAAAATCGACAGGAAAACGATCAAGAGTTACAGAGTTTGCTACAAAACAACACGTCGTTACAGTTAGAGAGAGTGAAGACTAATGATGCCTACATTTACTGTGATCAGTCAACTTCACGTCCTAGGCCATTCATCACACCAACTTTCCGAAAAGCAATCTTCAACAACCTACACAATCTCAGTCATCCAGGTCCCAACGCTACAGCCAAACTAATCTCAGAACGGTTTGTGTGGCCTAAGATTCGTCGTGACTGCAAAACATGGGCTCAACAATGCACAGATTGCCAACGCAACAAAGTTACCCGCCATACCCACTCTCCTCTTTCCTCATTCCCTGTTCCTTCCAACCGTTTTTCCCACGTCCACCTTGACATAATAGGCCCTATGCCACTTTCTTCTGGTTTCAGGTACTGCCTTACAGCTGTAGACAGGTATACTCGATGGCCAGAAGCCTACCCTCTAGCCGACATCACAGCAGAGTCCTGCGCTAGCGCCTTCATTACTGGCTGGGTCGCTCGCTTTGGATGTCCAGAGAAAATAACCACTGACCGAGGAAAACAATTTGACTCGCAGCTGTTCCAGTGTATGTCGTCGATCATAGGCGCCTATCATTGTCCCACGACAGCTTATCACCCTCAGTGCAACGGCCTTGTGGAGAGAATGCACAGACAGCTGAAAGCTGCCATAATGTGCCACAACAACGCGCAATGGTCGGAGGTACTTCCTCTTGTTCTCCTGGGTATGAGAAGTGCCTGGAAGGATGATCTACAAGCATCTTCAGCCGAACTGGTGTATGGCGAGCCACTCCGGTTACCTGGTGAGTTCATTAAACCAGTAACAAACAACTTCGTAGATGAAGCAGACTTCGCAGGACGGTTAAGAAAACACATCTCGAGACTGTCACCTGCATCAACATCTGGCCATGGTGAGAAAACGTTTTACGTACCTAAAGATCTTAACACAGCCAGTCACGTCTTCCTGCGGAAAGGACCTCTAAAGAAGTCACTAGAATCACCTTATACTGGTCCACACAGAGTCATAGAGAGAGGATCTAAAACCTTTACAATAGATGTCCAAGGAAAACACACAATTGTAACCATCGATAGGCTAAAACCAGCCTACATGAACAACAATTATGGCTCCAGAATACCATCCGCACCGCAAGTGCCATCACCAGCGCCATTAACTTCATCACCGGCGTCATCAACTTCATCACCAGCGCCATCAGCTTCATCACCAGCGCCATCAACTTCATCACCAGCGCCATCAGCTTCATCACCAGCGCCATCAACGTCGTCGCCAGCGTTGCCACTACCTCAGCCAGATACCACCACAAGAAGCGGGAGAACAGTTAGATTCCCGCGACACCTTTCTCACTATCGACCGTGAACCGGTCTCAGCGGGGGAGTGATGTAGGCTGTACCTACTACCTACACTCGCTACTGTTCGGCTTCTCCGAACACGGCCGAGATTAACCGAACTGCGCGGCTAGCGGCTCGACACGCCGCCGCCTCCACCCCGCGCGGTACACGCGCCCCTCGGTCGCCCTCGCCAGTCCACGCTTAGCAACGTACCGGTCTACATACATTTATATCGCTCCGCGCATCCGAGTTAAAGTTGTACTTAGTTATAAGGTGTTATTATTAATAAACTTTATTAAATTGTTAGAGCTGTGTTTATTGTGAAGAGTTCCCGAAACCTCCAATACACACATAACACTCTACAACCCTCTCAATAAGTTAACTAGTACAAGATGTTACCGGCTCCTGTATGGTTTCCAATTGAAGAAGATAACCCCTTGAAAGGGTTTTGTCGGGGTAACCAAAGGGTTTTAAATCAAATAATTTTAAATTACGTTGAAGTTGAGGAAAAGGTTTTGTTGACCTTGGAAGTTTGGAATCATATAGAATCGTTCATTAAGTGTTTCTTACTCGGTCTGATAGGACGGTGATTTCTTTTTTGACCGACTTCAAAAAAGAGGAGGTTCTCAATTCGTGGGAACCTTTTAATTTTTTTTTATATTTGTTATGTATGTTCCCCGATTACTCCGAAGATATCTGGATTATTTATATTTTGTTTAAAAGGGTATACTTCACAGGTGGTCCCATAATCATCAAGTCTGGATCTGATGATGGAATCCTGGAGAAATAGTGTGAAATCTTTAAATTGTATAGGCACACATAAAGCGATTTGGGTAGTTTTCGAAAGAGTACTTTTTCAGAGTGGTCCCACTTCAATTTGGTAAAGATCTGATGATGAACTTCGGAGATAGGCAACGAAACTCCTCAATAAATGATAGCAAATGGACTGGGATTGCTGAAATCTCATGTCTATCTATTGTTTACACCAGATCATAACATAACATCACGCCAGTACGCTGTGAAGGGTGAACCACTAAAAAGAGAAAAATATTTTTTTTTGCAAAAACTAAACCGACTGCAAAAACACAAAAAAAAAGAAAAATAACTTAAGCTTCAGAAGTCAGTGACAAATAAACGAAATCAATCAACAAAGGTTTTATTAAGTTACTAGCTGACCCGCGCAACTTCGTCTCTGCGTCTCATAAGAGAGAGAGGGTTAGACAGTGTGAGTCAACCTTCAAAGATAGACATGAAATGCTATCGCGGACTCGTTTTAAGAGGAACAATTTCGTGCTACATGATTGTTGCGTAACTTTAACCGCTTTAGCTCTCAAAAGGAATCAATGTTCACTGTTTTTGTAAAAAAAAACATACACCACTGAAAGTCATACTCCAGCTAGGTCTAAAGTTCTCATCAAGGACCATGAAATGAGTCCAACCACGATGAAGATGCTGTGAACTCTTCAGGACCACTTGTAACTGCTTTCCCTCTTCACCGTCGACCTTGGATGAAACGTTTACTCTTGTTAGGTTTAAAATTCTCATTAAGGTGCAAAAAATGAGCCCTAACATGAAAAAGCTTTAGTAAACTCTTGCGTAGATACCTCATGCAACTGCCTTCCGTCTCCATTGCTGACCTTCGACGACAGTCATACTTTAGGCAGCTCTTGAGTTCTCATCAAGGTGCGTGAAATAAGCCTAATAATAATATAGCTGCTGCAAACTGTTGAGGACATCTTGCATCTGCCTTCTGTCTTCATCGTTAGACCATGGATGACATTCATTCTCCAAGCAGGTCTTAAGTTCGTAAATCCAGTTCGTGGATACCGCACAATCTGCGGCGAGGCGAGGCCTTGCCGAATTTCCGCCGTGGGATCTGGAGGCGATAGCCGCGATAGTCCGCGCCCCGCTCAGAGGACAGACTCCGTCGTGATCCCATGGCGACATGGAGAGAGTGACTGTCGCAAACCCTGTGCAGGGCACGCCACAATAGTGGCGATAAGTTCCCTCTTTGAGGAGTGGCTTGAGAAGCGCCACGGCGTCCTCATCTTTCGCCTGACGCAAGTCCTCACCAGACACGACTGTTTCGGGAGGTTCCTGCATCGAACCGGGCCAGAAGAGACGCCCAGGTTCTGGGGCCGCCCCTGTGGAACATCGGTTACGACTGGGTGCTGCGTGCCGATCTCCCCAGTCTGGAACTTAGTTTATAAGTAGAACGAATTGCCTTTTTTTGTTTGAATATCGGTGGCATTGCCCCACAAGAGAATACCGTACGACATCATGCTATGGAAATAAACTTAACGGGCTGTCTCTAAATCAGTTAAATCACGAATTCTTCTTACGGCGAATGCTACGGAGCTAAGTTTTTAAGCTATTGCATAGCTTCTATCGCGGGCCTTGAGCGTGGAGACCAAATCCAGAAATTCCGTAACGAAAATAACGTAACGAAAATAACCTAACATCCCATGTCAGATAATAACAATGACAAGCTAGTTTTCTTTTTAATATATTGCCGTAACTAGGAGTTGTAGGTTGTATACATTTGATGTTAGACCTTCTTTGTAACCATTTTTATCAAATGCCACACGTCTTTTTTAAATATATATGTTCATGTCGCCTCGGTTTTTTAAATCTTACGGTTTGAGTCAGCTCCTATCCTTTCCCTTCGGGCACTCAATAATGAGTGAGACGATCGAATGATATTTTAGTCCGATAGCGCTAGGTTTTGAGGTTTCAAAAATATTAAAGTTGTTTTGTTTTTCGCATATAGTTTCCGGACCATTTGCCTAACCTACTATATTAATTTGTGTCATTTTAGGTACTTTAGTTAGGGAGAAATTTGGCTATTTATCTTTTCGATCACTGTTAGAGGAAAAGAAAATGATAGTTGATTTCGTTATAATGACGTAGTAGTACCTAACTGATACGATTAGGGTGAATATCCCAGAATTCCTGAATAGCGGACTGGCCACAGAAAAAAAAAACAATATAGGCGGAAAAGCGGCAATCCGAACTCGAATTGTTTTTCGATTGACTCATGATTTAATTTTTATGTTTCTTGTATTCATAAAAACTTTTTTACAAAAAATAAAACCGACTTCAGAGAAAACAAAAAAGTGAAAAATAACTTTAGCTTCAGAAGTCGCTGACCTTTGTTTGATTGATTTAGTTTTTTTGTCACCGACTTCTGAAGCTAAAGTTATTTTTCACTTTTTTGTTTTCTCTGAAGTCTGTTTTATTTTTTGTAAAAAAGTTTTTATTTTTAATTTTTTAGTGGTTCACATGTACTTACCCCTTCACAGTGTGCCGGCGTGATTTTCTTTTATGAACTGGTGTAAACAAGAGACAGATATGAGATTTCAGCGATCCCAGTACATTTGCTATCATTTATTGAGGAGTTCCCGTCGCCTATCTTCCGAAGTTCTTCATCAGATCTTTACCAAATTGAAATGGGATCACTCCAAGAATGTACTCTTCCTAAAACTACCCAAATCGCTTCTGGTGTGCCTATAAAATTTAAAGAATTCCCTCTATTTCTCCAGGATCCCATTAAATGGAACTTAACATATCTAACTGTCAAAATCTGGGTGTATTGTACACTTCTGCGTACTCCCTCAGAGCATACAGGCGTGATGTTACGTCACTATGTTACATAAACTATAAACAACCAAGTCATTGCAGCAATTACTGCAGCTTTGCCGTGTATTTTTGAAGAGTTCCATTTATATCTCCGAAGATCGGCGTCAGATCTTAACTAAATTGAAATGGAACCACACGGAAAGCACCAGCTTTCAAATATAAAAAGAATAATCAAAATCGGTTTACCCAGTGGAAAGTTCAGAGGCAACAAACATTGTCGAAATCTGGGAGTATTGTACACATCTAGGTACCCCCTCAGAGCATACAGGCGTGATGTTACGTCATGATGTAGTATGAACAATGAACCTACAAGCGATTGCAGCAATTACTGCAGATTTGCCGTCTATTTTTGAAGAGTTCCTTTGTATATCTCGGAAGATCAGCATCAGATCTTCAACAAATAAAATGGGACCAATCGACAAGCACCAGCTTTCAAACAAAAAAAGAATCATCTAAATCGGTTCACCCAGTCGAAAGTTCTGAGGTAACAAACACAAAAAAAAAAAAAAAAAATACAGACGAATTGATAACCTCCTCTTTTTGGAAGTCGGTTGAAAATGAAAAGCATAGTGTTTACTTATTTAGTCCCTCGCTGTCGAAAATGTTACAAACGGGGTTTGCAGGCTATCCTAGATAAGATATCATAATTATTTTAAACTTTAAATTAATTTTGCCAGTTTTGATTCGAATAAAAATAATCAATCAACCACAAATCATCTGAAAATGCAATAGTCAGATGTGACATAAAACGCAATAATAAGCTTCACAGGTACAACTGTAGCCACAGGCAAGAAATAAGCAACTTTAAAATTTTTGAAACTTTGGCATCAAAATAGCCCAGCGCTATCGGACTATTTATGATTCCGTTAAAAGACAAGATTGTATCATGTAGGAAACAATCCCGACTTTTCCAGGAACAAAAAACATTGAACTTTAAAAACTCTGCAATAATAACTATAATCGCATGTGTAAGGAGTCGCTACTCATCGCTAGGGCCTAGACTGCGCGTTGCGACTTGACGCATTCCTGCCGAATGTATGCAGTTTAGTACTTTAAAGAAAAGACGTGAGAGATAAAATTACAATACTGGTAGTCCGAATGGGTAACCCCTTCAACGGCTTTACAGTCGTTGAAGGGGTAACCCGTTCAAAACGACTTACCATTAAAAAGTATAACCCACCAAGAATGGGTTTTCGAATATACAGGTAATCATATCGAAAGGGTTTGGAAGAGGTTATCCATTGATGAGGGTTTTCGTAAAAAATGGTAACCAATATGAAATGGTTTTTAAAACAACACTTTGTCAAAACCCTATCAAAAACCCTTTCAATGGGTAACCAAAATGGTCCCTGGTTTTATGTCACCGTGTTAGCGACAATCTTAATAATAATTAGCATAAAATCTTTCGTCGCCGGTCGACGTTATAATTTCAATGGTACGGAAACCTAAAGCGCTGGACACACAAAAACGCCGCAAGACGAAGACGGGCGCAGACATTATGTCTCTTCCGTGTTCTTTTCTGTCGCTGACACGACGCCTACTCGTATACGCTTTATGCAAAGCAAATACAGAATTGACGGCACGGGCGAGAACGGGGGTGCGGGCGAGGCAGGGCGCGGGTGCCGGGAAGGACTACCTATCCTACCATTTCATTATCTTCTAGAAACCGGTAGGGTTTTAGTTTCACTTCCTACTACTTCACTAGAACAAATAAATCTACGTCGGTACTTAGTTATGCAAGTAGTTACCTACTTATTTATTTATGTACCTAAGTACCTACTCTACACACAGTAGTTTTACGCACCTTACTATAACCAGTAAATCACACACTACTCAATAGAGTCAATATAAACATACCAGTATATCGGATTCCGTAGAAGGTGAAGGCCATGATAAATACGTTGGAATGTCCAATGTAGTCCACGAGGGCTTCTGCCCACCACAGAACGGGAACAGCTGGCAGGGCTCCCGCTGTTAGGGTCAGACCCATTTCTGTCACCGTGCCATTCAATTCCTGCACCGTCCTGAAATACAATGAATGGTTAAAATCACGCAAGAAAAATCCTTACGGCATGGAAGTTTATTACGATGATCGCCACTGCTTAATTGGATTGGTTTAAATATTTGTCTTGTTGTAGGTATAGTGCTAATTTTAACCTACATAATAGAATTAATAGACAAGGCTGACCCTGAACTAAGTACTCCCTTATGTAAGTACTATTTATTACCGTTTAAATGAAATAGTGAATATAGGTACACTGTCAGCTTGTTTATTTTATGTATTCAGAGTTACACAATATACTACATCTTATATACGTAGGTACTCCACAGTTTGCTAGTAGGCTCCACAGTTCAACAAATGTAATGTTTTTGGTAATGATAATTGCTGAGCTAAGAATCCCACTAGCCAAAGAGATACAAATACTTAGCTGGATTACCAGTTCACAACATGTACTTAATACTGAGAAACAGCATTTTCTGAGTCCATCTCTCACATTGGTCGAAGTCAGTCAATTGTCCATTGGGGTCGCTGTCAGTAATAAATTTCCCCGTATTTTCTAACTTCACGAACATTTTCCACGAAGTTTTAAGGCGATGTAAGTGTACCTACCGTACTACCGCAGACACCGTAGAGCACTAGATGAATATATAAAAAAGTTAACCGGGCATAAATAAATCAGTTTTCTTACCACGGCAGGTAGGCATCGATGCCGCTCCATAGTGTACCAAGCAGCGCCACAACTGCGAAGACTGCAGCAGTTTCGGCGCCGTAGCGTCGCACCGTGTTCATCGGCATGGTCAGCACGCCCGTCGAGGTATGCCACCACCACTCCGGTGTTGAAAGGGGCATGTGACTAATTGGTTAAAATAACAAAGCATTAAAACTGGAAGACGATACGCCTGTACTACCATGAATAGATAGACAGGGCGTATAGAACATCACATTACACAAGTTACCTATGTATATTCCGTTTCCAGTATTACGCCAAAAACCTAGCCTTCATGATTTCGAGCTGTTACTGAGAAATACCCATGAAAACTCAAATTTTCTTTGCCCTTCCGTCGCTCGAAAAAACTCAGAAAGTCGCGTTTGCGTCCTAGACCAAAGTGGAAGCTAAATATTGTGTTCACGATGAGTTTTGTATCTATGGAAAGATCAGCTACTTACACAAAAAGAGCTAGGTATTGCTGATGTTGAAAATGTTCATACGAATGTACCTATTCGTACTAGGTGTGAATGCAGATTTGTGTCTCTTTAAAAATAAAGGAATGTTTCCTTTGAGTAAAATTTGCTATCTCCAGTATTTCGAGTACTTTCCCTCCAGGTGGCATTGAAAAATTCCAGCCTGTATACCTATATCTGTAGGTACTTAATATTATAAAGCAGAAGAGTTTGTTTGTTTGGTTGGTTGAACGCGCTAATCTCAGGAACTACTGGTTCAAATTAAAAAAATATTTGTTTTTATTTGTGTTGGATAGTCCACTTATCGAGGAAGGCTTTAGGCTATATAACATCACGCTACGGCCATTAGAAGCTGAGCAGGAATGAAAAATGTTGCAAAAACGGGGATTTATTATTGCTTTTGTTTTTCTTTCCTAAGTGACGCAGAAGAAGTTGCGTGGGTCAGCTAGTAGTCTCTAATTCGATACGAGGTTCAATCAGTAGGTAATCTAAATGCCTGATTGATCTTACGCACTGCATAGATATTGTCGGTTATTTATCTACACTAATATTATAAAGAGGAAAACTTTGTTTGTTTGTTTGTTTGGTTGTAATGAATAGGCTTAAAAACTACTGGACCGTTTTTAAAAATTCTTCCACCATTCGAAAGCTACATTATCCACGAGTAACATAGGATATATTTTATCCCCGTACTCCCACGGGAACGGGAATTACGCGTGTGAAACCGCGTGACGTCCGCTAGTTAAGTATATTTTATGATGAATTAAACAATGTTTATGTAATTTGTATAAATACATTATGACTCTATATAGTGTGAGTCATTCAAAAGATGCAATGAAGCACATCATCACTTCCTATCCTACACATCAAAGGCATTCAGTGATTCATACTTATAAAAGTACCTACGTTGACTATAAGCATTTATAAGCAGGCACACACAAGAGTAGGTACATATAAACACTAAACACACAGTTACTTCTCTTCTATTATTGTACCATGCTTCTCTTGATATTCGCGTTACGTTTTACATTCTAATTTTAAATTTCGTGAACCTTTTAAACTCGTGACATAGTGGTCGATATGATGTTAAATATTAAATAAATATAATATATGTATTTAATATCGCTGGACATTACACACAGCGCCATCTAGTGCCACACTAAGCAAGGCTTGTGTCGTGGTTACCAGACAGTTGATATACTACATATATACTTTTTGTTTGTAAAAACATACTTATTATACATACAAATATCCATGACTCGGAAACAAATGTACATGCTCATCACACAAACATTTGCTCCTACCGGGATTCGAACCCGGGACCCTAAGAACGTAAGGCAGCCTCACTACCGCTACGCCATTCGGGTCGTCAAAAATGTTGATGTGTGTTTATTACGCACCTATCGAATAGTAGTATTAGCGCTCCAAGGACCATGAATACTGCATGGAGAACGAACGGAATGAGGTATGGAGTATCAGGCATTTGTTCTGCAGCCAGACCAGCCAGTGGAGGGAAGATGGCCAGGCCAAGGGTGCCAAATGCCAGCTGTCTGCCGACATCTCCTCGTCCCAATGACGTTTCTCTAGTCGCAATCACACATGCAGTGCCGAGGAGAGCTAACGCTGCTGTTGGCCAGATGTCAGCTAGAATTCTGAAAGATAAAAATACCTAAATTAACAACTACAGGACTAGCTATCCTAACAATGTTTCCAGATTGGCGCTAGTTAACGCTGATTTCAATAGGTACCTTTATTTAATTCCCAGAGGAAATAACTGATTAAATTATATTATTATTGCCACTATTATTTCATTGATAGCTAAACCGCATTACAAATGTATCACTAGGTAGGTACCTACTACTTACTAGCTTTTTCAGAATTCGTTAATATACTGTTTATTGATCGAATCTAGCCTAATTTAGTTTAAGGTAATGTGGTCTCATAAAACAATATTGAATGACTTACGTCAACATGCTAACTATCTAAAAGTAACGTTCAAAGCTGTAAAATTATGAATCATGAAAGTTTAAAACAGTAAATGACTAACCTTATAACTAAGTAAGTCCAGAATGTATAACTGGGGTCTCCTATGATAAGTCGGCATTCGGCGTCGGCTAGTACGCCGTCAGGTTCATCATACGGGTCGAGGACTTGGCACCGCACCGCTGGCCTGCAGTCCTCGTCATCATCCTCAGTTATCACCTCTGCCAGACGATCAGGCGGAACCTGGCAGCTGGACGGCCCCGCTAAAATATACAATTTGCTTTCAAAATACAAAACAAATCCGGCTCGAAGGACCATAAAGAGAAATGGGCGATATCTTAATATTTTCGGGTTGTGAGTAGATGTGCACAAATGAGCGCTAAATTGAGCCCTCTCAACTCATGGCTAGGTCAATAAGTAAAGAACTGGAGACAAACTATAGCACAACACTTGGAATACGTGAAATAGGTTAGGTTACCATCTACCGAGTTCAGTGACGGTCGACCACTTTTCTCCTTTATGTTCTGAGTAATAAGTTTGAAAAGTGGACGACGGTCAATGAATGCGGTGGTTGGTGGTCATGAGTCGACATTAGACCTGGAAATACTTTCTTTAAAAATCTCAAAGTACACACATCAAAAGTGTCTTGGGATCAACATATATTTTTGCAATAACTTTTCTCCTGATTGATATTAATTAAAATTTTCTTTAAGGATTCATCAAATAAAGTGTTTTCGTTTGTCACAGTAACGATAAACCAAGTCACCTTTGCATTAATAAAGAAATTTGCCATTTTCCTAATAAAGGGATTTTTGACATTTGAACCACTAACACAAAAGTTCGAAAAAAAGACTGAAATAACAGTTTTCTTTAAAATTTTATTGGGTAACTTAAACAATTAATAATCCGTGTTTCTACCGCGAACACTAACAACACAAGAACATCGGTTTGGCATACTCAAAATGAGTTCATCCAAATCACGCTGTGGAATGGCCGCCCATGTTCGTTGCAACAACAAAAAAAGGTCTTCTTGCGACTGGATACCCTCCATATTCGGCAAAGCTCTTCTCTGTAGCATATCCCATGCATGCTCAATCGGATTCAAGTCTGGCGACTGAGCAGGCCAGGGCAGGACATTGATGTTAGCTGCGGCGAGAGTCTGTCTTACAACTCTTGCGGTGTGCGGTCGTGCATTATCATGCATTAACTGAAATAAGGGACCGATTTGCACTTGTAGAGGAACGATGACGTCTGATACAATCGTCTCAGCATAAATTTGAGCGTTGAGGTTGCCTCTGATCCAAATCAACTCAGTTCTTCCGCCGATCCAAATACCCGCTCATACCATGATGGTTCCACCACTATAAGGATGGACTTCCTGGCAGGATTTTAATCGCTGTTGGCGTCCAGGGGTTCTCCAGTGTCGTATACGTCTTGTATCCGGTCTCATACCAAAACGAGACTCATCAGAAAAGCACACGAAACGCCATTGTTCTTCTGCCTAATTTCTGTGTTCAAGAGCCCATTGATATCGAATCCTACGATTGTGCATTACTATAGGTGGTACCCGTAGCGGTCTTCGGGAATGAAGGTTCACTTCATGCAAGCGGTTTCTGACTGTTTGGTCGCTAATTAAGTTCCCTGAAGAGTGATGAAGCCTCACGGCTAACATCATGGCGGTTATTGTTGGAGCTCTTCGAGTTAAGATTTGAATGTATCGGTCTTGTCTCCGTGTGGTGCAGCGATACCGTCCTCCATGGCGCTCAGCCACGGTACCAGTGCTTCGGTAACGTGTCCAAAGTCGACTGATAACACTCTGACTTGTATTCAGAGCTAAAGCCACAGTACGTTGCCGGGAACCAGCTTCTATCATTCCCACGGCTCTGAGCATTTCTTCCCTGCTTAAATGACGTCGCCGCTCCATAATAACGTTGGTTTTAATCAGTAGTAGGGAAACAGTAGCACTAATAATGTCTTCAATGCGTTGTATGTTTTTATAGGGAAAATATTGGATGCTGATTTTCATCTTTTACTCGAATTTGATTCACAGTTCCTGATTCAAATTATGAAATGCACCAAAAAGGATCCATATAAATTTATAAAATCATAAATTTATTACAAAGCCACATCTCAATCTCAAGAAATCCGCATAAAAATGCTTGATCCCTAGACACTTTTGATGTGTGTATTTGTCGTTTACGGTTTACCTGTCTTATAAGTGCACCAATCTGAGTCGACGGTGCTGTTGTCTTCTGGTAAGTCCGGTGCTAACAGCGACAGAGGCACGCGGAGCCGGGCCTGGTGCTGCATATAGACCAGGCACTGGCCGTTGTAGCAGAAGTGCGGTGGGTTCACCTCGAACGGCATCGCGCGCTTTCTTCCTTCACCTTCGGCCGACGCTGTAGTCTGATTACAAGAGGACAAGTTAGAGAATTACCCTACATGTATGTATGTACATGCCTGCCTATAAAACTGCAACCGTATGTTCAGTCGAGGACTATTATTGATGAGCCGCTCCTATTCGTATTTTAGCCGTGTAATACAGGTCGGGTTTACCAAGTCGTCAATGTTCGTACTCGTGAATGTATAAAAGTGCAAAATTGAAGAGCAGTGAAAGTGGTTTATCGGCTAAAGTCCTCGACTCTACAACAATTCAATAACTGCCTCGTTGATCTAGTGCTCGCATTCTACTGCTGAATTGCTGAACTTGAGTGCGATTCCCAGTTCGGGCAAACTGTTATTGGATTCAGCCCATATATTTTTTTATTTTGATTTTGATAGAAATGTTTTGTTTCAGCCCTGAGTCTGGCTTAGTGCCCGGTTGATAGCAATAGGACATAATAAGGTCCCCCACATGGCGGAACGCGAGAGGGAGAGAGCCTCTCGCCCCAGCTGCCGCGGGATACGCACCGGGTGTCGGGGGCCACGTGGTGGCTACCGGCCACCGTAGAGGCGGGCATGTGGACGGTGAGCTAGCCGTCCGTCCATCTAATGACGACAGCCTAGGCCGTATCGACGGCGCGTTCGTGTTCCACGCGCGCCTCAAAGAGATGTCAGCATAAAAGGAGGGGCCCGCAAGGGCCGAAGCCTGCCGGGGTTGCGGGACGGTTCGAAAGAGATACCGTGGCCCCGGAACGTAAAGGGCGAGGAAGGAACATGGATGGGTTTTAGTCAGTAAAAGTCTGACACTCCCTCCCGCTCCGCCCAGAGTGGGAAAAGTTATTTGATGATTTCCCATCCTAAAAAAAAGAAAAGGTCCCCCACATGGAAATGGGACTTAAACAAAACTGGTGAAATGTCTGTGTACCTATTGTTACATCGGACCTACTAGAACATTCGAGAAAGTCGGCGATTACAGTGTGCGTACGTTAGAAGTTCGAGAGCATTCTAGTTTTAAAGTTAGGTAGGTACAAACTCGCGACCTATTTATAAAAAGACATTAGAATTTCGACCGTACGCCTAGGGCATAAGGTTCATATTTGCTTGTTTTGTACAAGTAGGTTATACCTACTTGTTTTTAGTAGGTACCTCTATTTTTTGTATCTACCTGCTATTTTTTTGTTAGTGTTTTTTTATGACCCTCTCGAATGTTCGTGGTTATTCTGGTGTGTCTGTTGGCGAGTATAAATAGAGCGCTCAGGGCCGCGACCGGCAGTCTTGTTTTAGCGACACAACGAAGCGAATCCAAGTGAACTACAAGTGCGATATCTAAGTGAATAGTAAACAGTAGTGTATTTGTGATTAAGTTTTGATTGTTTTGTGATTAATAAAGTTATTGTGTTGTTTAATCGGTAGTAATTAATTTATCTCATACCCAGCTCGTAACACTATTATACGTACGTACATTTAACTCAACCTTTCTCGAACTGAATTATCCTCCAGACTATCGATAATGTACTGTACTGTATGTAGGTATACGTATATTGTCTTAGTGATGAATTGATGATGGATCACTGACTTGAGCATAAACAGTTGTTCAGATTCGCGATTGCTATTGTGGTGTGAACTCAATAAATTAGCATCGTTATCAACTTACTATATCGTGAGTGAAGTCTTTCTGAATGCATTGCTTCTCATTTGAATTAGGTAGGTAAGCAGTTTTTGTAGGATATTCGTAGACCAGGGGATTTAAAATGGCCGACCATAACCACAAAGTTCATTTTGAGAATTTTAAAATTTTGTTCAATAAAATGAAACACGTAAATTAACAATTCTTAAAATGCACTTTATGGCAATGGTTACAAAGACCATTTTAAGAATTTAATTTTTTTAACGTGATTCATTTACGATTCTGCTAAAGCGGTGATTTTAGACCCCCAGATTTGCTAAATCTCTAGATTGATTTACTTAATTCTTGAATTGTAGTCAAATTCAATCTAAATCTTAATCAGCTGGAGATCCAGCCTCTAGAGGTTGTTGGGATTAAACAACACCAGTTACATTAACCAGCTCTATGGTCACTTACCGTGGCATTGGCAACATTAAGGTACATGGGGCTGAGAGTTGTGGTGGTGGAAGTCGTGGTGAACGGCTGCTTCACCCAGGTCATGTTGTCGTCTGCGCACCCGTACTCGCATCCCGTCACTGCCAGGACTCCTGACTGCGAGTAGATAAAGGCATTTAGTGACCTACTTACAACAAACTTCAAACACCATTTCCACAATTCATAAGAACGCTGGTACTAACCTTCTCGCCAGCCCAGCGATTGCAGCGCATGCCCTCTTTACATACTTCTTGCATGACATAAGCGCTATCTTCATCGCACATGAATAGGACTTGAGGTCGTCGAGCCTGTGAGAAACAGTTATGTTACATTTTGAAGCCTTTGAACGTAGGTGATATAGCTATTTCGTCGATCTAGAATACTAACTTGTGTGGGAATCTTTTGCAATTTTACAATGTAGGTTAAGTTAAGAAATTCGATGAAACAGCCTGTGCATTTCTTAGTGAACACTATTCGTGACACTTAAAAGTTGTCATGCAAAGTAAAAGGTTTATTACTGCGAAAACTAGAACTTTTAGGATTGAAACTCACTGAGCGTGAGAACTCCCGCTCTATTTCTCACTCTAGCAAATTACGGTTCTGAACGACGGGAATGGATAAGAGGCTGGAAACCTTTATTTTCCAAGTCACTAACTAAAGGGTTAGTACTTCCTTATGTCTGTTGGATATCAGTAGGTACCTATTACATGAGCGGTTTTGCGATGAAGCCATGATCCCACATCAGGGATTATTGGCGATTACATGAGAATACAATACTGAGTTGGCTATTAGGTACGTACGTCCGTCAGGCAAATATCAAATAATATTTAGTTTCTATATTATAAAAACTCAACTGTCCATCGCAGAAACGATCATAGAAATACATAAAACCAACTCGATACCTCATGTCGCTCCGTATAAGGCACAGCAAGGAGCAGCGTATAAAATACAGCACTGAGGATGAGGCAGGCAGCTGTGATAAAGCGCAGCAAGCGGCCGGAACCACTTGGAGTGGCACCTCCACCAGTTGAACCTCGACCCACTGACAGTCTGCACATAAATTAGAAAAATTCTTAGAAGACGAAATTTTTGCGAATTCCTCATACTCGTAAAAACCAGAAGAAGGTTCCACTTCCACATTTCTTGAATTTGGTTGTATAGCAAAATGTTACATAAATTGGCACGACAACAAGTAAAGATCAAAAGCACCCGATACCATTTGTCATAACGCAAGCCTTGATCTCTATGCCTAATAAAGAAACAATGGATGACCATAACTCTATAAGTAATACTTACTTATCAATGAGAGGCCCCAACACGGCTGGGCCGAGCAGCGCGATACATGGTGCGATCGCTGATATGAGACGAGATTCTCCCTTGTCTAGACCCACTGATAGCATGTGCAGTGGGAGAAACGGAAAAATGCAGCCAATACCTAAAAAGCAACCACAAGTTGATTAGTGATGCCGAAAGGTCAACCAGGCACGTATTCAGGGGGGGTGACCATTAAACGAAGTACTTAAATTACAGTAGAGTGATTAGAGCGATTTTTACACAGTTCACATGGTTGTTTCAATATTTGTGTCCCCCCCCCCCGTCCCGAACCAAAAGTCTGGATTCGTGCTTGGGTCAACTTACTTACATCAATCGAGTTTAATTTAAGATGGGTCGCCAAATAATATTACACAGCGTGGTATGACGAGTTATAATCCGGCGCTAAAGAACTTTTAAGTATTAAATTGCGTGCGCGCAAACATCTCAATGAAGAAGTTGTAAGAAATAAGTGGGAGCATATGGGTCATACTGGCCGCAATGCAGTGGCAAGACCGAGGTGAACGGTCCCTAAATCATTCGATAGGTAGCAGTTGCCGCTCCTTAGAAGGCAGCTTGCAACGGAGCGACTTGAATTATTGGTCGTATGTAGCTAACCGTCCGTGATGACTAGGACCACTTTTTATCGTCGAGGCAACTGGGACTGGAGACAATCTTGTTCTTATTTCGTTGACCAAGAAAGGAGCAAACACGCGTGGTTTATTTATTAGTACTGCGACGTGATTTACAAGACAAGATTTTATCTCAACAGTTCAACACTGCAATAAAAGCTGTGAAGTTTTTGTCTCGAAGAGTTCAAATAAAGGGACCTCCAACATCGTAATTAAAAATTAAGTTCAATTGTCAAAACAATTGACATTATTAGTAGCGTTAAGATGTCTGTTTGTACACTTCTAGTATTTTATAGCTAGACTCACAGAAAATTATATATATGGCTAGACTAGTGTCTTTAAGTTGCTAGGCGACGTTTGAAGAGTCCTATGAAACCTTACCCGAGAGAAAACAGAACAGGACGCATTTTAGCGTAATGAGGTTCTTATTGACGACTTCCTTCATCTTTGCTGTTTTTGTCGTATTTCGAGACGGTTTAGTTATTCAGGCATCTTGCATCTGTAACAAAAACAATGAGATTATTTTAATGGTTATGTAGATGTTATGGACCAGGTGATTAATGCGGGCATTATACATAATGTTCAAGCATTATGCATAATGGCTATCTCTATCGGGCTAAGTGATTAATACTATCTTAACTTCATTATTTATCACATTGCACGGTCATTATTATATTGCTACACGATAATTGGGCAATTTGATAATAAAGCTAAATTTGACGCGGTGTGAGGGCGGGGAGGGAGGCACACATTGCGTGGCACGCTTTGACCAATCAGAGACCGCCATCCAGCGCGCGGCTCGTGCGGCGGACTTCAAGCGGTATTGTTTTTGTTTAGTTTTTCATTGTAAGCGAATATGGACGGACGCGGATGGGTTTCAGTTTCGTAACTCAGTGTCGTGAGGAAACCGGCATGTCCTAGAACCAAAAATTCGAAGGCATGTGACATCTACCAATCCGCACTGGGCCCGCGTGGTAGATTATAGCCCATTCCCTCTCATTGAGAGGAGGTCGTGTCCCAGCAGTGGGAACATTATAGGCTGATGATGATGATGATGAACTCAGTGTCAACGCGAGTGTGTTAACACTGCATTACGAAATTAGGATATATATAGTACGATAGTAATAAGTCGTTTCTATAAAACAATATTAGACATAGACATGTTGTAAATTTTTCGATTTTTAAATGTTTTGTTTTTTTTTAATAAGACTTGATTAATCCAAATAATGAGTCTGATTATTTCAATGGTTCAATATTTATGACAATAACAATAAAAAAATAGTAATTAAATATGTTTGTATTACTCTGCCCAAAAGGTGATGGACAATATGTATAATGCCCGGTCAATTTGATTATTTGAATAATTCTTATCAAATTGCACTCTTATATTGGCCATTTTTCATAATGACCGGGCATTATGTATAATGCCCAATTCATCACTTGGTCCATAACATAGATACCTTAAAATTTTAAGCCGGCCCGGTAAAACAGATTGGTGCACGTGTGACACTAAGTTTGAGTCATCAATTTATGTGTTTGGAAAATTGAAGAATAAACATATTTTTCCTTGTATCTTGCGACGAAGTAACAAACAGGTTGGAGTAGCTAGGTCATCATTATTATGCATGAGACTTGTTCTTTAAATTATACGTGTCAACTACTAGAGATTTAGTCCAACTAAGTAAGTACCTACGCATCAATTGACAGGTTAGCAAAATTTGTAAAAAATATCAAACAATCAATGAAGCGCATGAATCGGGGCCACGGCCACTTATTTAAACGCCTACATCACCGCCGTCTCGTAGTGACACAATCAAATCCAACTAAAACTGTTACTTATATAGCATTAAAATAGATGCCATGAGATGACTGTTGCAATGATCTCATCCTGAACACAACACTGGACAAACGGGCTCGTAAAAAGTTCGCTAAACATTGCGTGCCGACTGGACACTCATTGAACCTACCTATAGGGGCCATTAGTATGCAGGCTGATGTAACCAAAGACCTTGTCATATTCTTATTTTGAATTCCTCACAATAAATGTTAAACGTACTTACTATCAATGTTGTAACTTTCTAGTGATAAATTTTGTGAAAGTAGGGCATAATGATGGAGTTGTCTGAAAGATGAATGGATTGCCGAACCGTTGCATTGCATTTCCGTTTTGTGTATTCAAAATAAAGATCTTGGTTGTACAACTTATACTGTCCTGACACATTTTATAAGACAATTACTAGCTGACCCACGCAACTTCGACTTCGTCTGCGTCACATAAGAGAGAAAAATGAAAGGAAACAACATTTTTAATTCCTCCTCCGCTCCAGATGGTCGTAGCGTGATGTTATACATATAGCCTAAAGCCTTCCTCGATAAAGATTTTTACAATTTGAACAAGTATTTTCGGAGATTAGCGCGTTCAACCCAACAAACAAACAAAGTCTTCTGCTTAATAATATTAGTATTGTATTGTACAACGGGCTGGTGTCCACAACTCCACGTCAATGCGCGTATTTTGCGTATGGGCTAATCCACCACGCGGGCCCGGTGCAGGTTGGTAGATGTCACATGTCTTCGATTTTTTTATTCTAGGACGTGCCGGTTTCCTCACGATGTTTTCCTTCACCGTTTTTGGGAGCAGTGGTGATGAAATATAAATTACACAAAGTAATGCGCCTGTCTGGGTTCGAACCCACGAGTGCCCACGACTTACTGTTCGTAAGTCGGGGCCGCCACCACTGGGCCACCGCTACTCTCTTTAATATTAGTATATAGGTAGTATAAGACAATGAATATCGTAATTTGTTTGATTTAAAAATTAGATTGCTGTATATTTTGGGCACCACTTGCAGCATCTAAGTATATAACCACTACAGAGCGTATAGGGCGATTTCTTCTAAGAACAAAACCAAAATCTTCTAATTTTTCTTTCTTCAATAAAAATCACATAATAAAATTTAATCAAAATTAGTCAATAACAAAAAGAAAAACTGCTATTGTTTCTTATTGATTTTTAAAATAAATTAAATATGTTTTTCGAATTAAAGTTTTAGGGTCTTGATTGATCTCAGTCAAAAATGATAATCTACCGTCTACATATTTCTGAATTATGCATATTCCTAATACAATACAATGATTTGTTGATTCTACTTCATATTGATTATAATTAATATACGGAAATAAATTATACCCAATTACAGATTGTGATAACGATCTTATGAAATAGTCGGAATTATATTTCGGAGACTGCGCTTTCGGAAATCTAATATAAAAACATGTATGTCAAACATACAGAAGAAAAGAAGAAAAAACTGAGAACCTTCCCCCTATTTCTTAAAGTAATATAAAAAATGTATGATGTTTAATTTTATTTTTATCGATATCAACTTCAGCCATTAAAAAGGTAAAGGGTCTGATTTTTACGACAAAAATACAAGGGGAGAGAAAGGGATAAAAGAATTAGAATTTCCTAGGGAAAGAAAGGGACTTTTCCAAAAGACATAAACGCGGGTCAATTTTTCGTGTGTTGTTTCACCCTCTACCATTTTAAATAGACCCCTGCGGTTGCTCTTAATCTGATTAAATCAAAAATAATTTCGTAGTGTTAACTTACCGATGAAAAGACAAGTAATGCCTATCCTTTCTGTCCCACACCAGTTTACCGCGCATTTAGGCAATTTATGCGTTTTAAATTGTATAAATAAATCACAACAATTTATAATTATTTAGCGCACATAATTGGGTCTAACAATTGGTCACAACTAAAATGGTTACTACGTCGCCTACTTATAGGCGTAAAAGTATCTACTAATAGTTTTCGTGCGTTGGGGCACTGTATGGTGTGTAAGTGGTTTTATAGTCTTTGACTTGAAGCTATAAAGTAGAAGAAGAAGGAGAAGAAGTTGCCTAAAAATCAAAAAAGTGAAAAATAACTTCAGAAAAAACGCTTCAGAAGTCGGTGACCATTGTTTGATTGATTTAGTTTTTTTGTCACCGACTTCTGAAGCGTTTTTTCTGAAGTTATTTTTCACTTTTTTGTTTTCTCTGAAGTCGGTTTTATTTTTTGTAAAAAGGTTTTTATTTTTCGCTTTTTAGTGGTTCACATATTATGCTTACCCCTTTGACAGCGTACCGGCGTGATTTTAGGTTGTGAACTGGTGTAAACAATAGACAGATATGAGATTTCAGCAATCCCAGTACAATTGCTATCATTTATTGAGGAGTTCCGTTGCATAGCTCCGAAGTTCTTCATCAGACCTTCATCAAATTAAAATGGGATCACTTCAAGAAAGTACACTTCCTAAAACCTAAAACTACCCAAATCGCTTCTAGTGTACCTATAAAATGTGAAGAGTTCTCTCTATTTCTCCAGAATCCCATCATCAGATCCTGATTTGGGACCACACGAGAAGCACCAGCTTTCAAACAAAAAAAGAACCATCAAAATCGGTTGACCCAGTCGAAAGTTCTGAGGTAACAAACACAAAAAAAAATACAGACGAATTGAGAACCTCCTCTTTTTGGAAGTCGGTTGAAAAGCCAAGAGACACGCAAGCATGCATTTTTTGTGTGATCTCGCCCAGAATATTTTTTTTAATTGAGTTAACTGGGTTGATAAGAATATGAGATCATAATTTTAAAATAAAACATTATTAACAATAAAACATCATTCTTATCTCCCACTTCTTCTTAAATAATTTCTTCGGAGTTATTTATGCGAGCTTATCGGTATTCATGTTGTCAGTTTTATATTTATACATATATTAACGCATTTCAATCAGATTTTATGAAGATCAAAATAGACTAAGTACATAAGTTTGTTTAACTAGGTGTATTTGTAGGTTTTGAAGAATCGCTAGTAGTTTGATTTTGCGGAAGAAACGTGCGTGGAATCGGTGCAAGGACCTAATGAGCTGGTAAGCTTGGAATTGCTGATTAATTAAAATGACCTATAAAAGAACTAACTTAACAATAAAATCTAAAACAAGGGTGTTTAGATTCCTGCCGGGGTTGCGGGCCTGTTCGAAAGAGATACCGCGGCCCCGGAACATAAAGGGCGAGGAAGGAACATGGATGGGTTTTAGTCAGTAAGAGTCTGACACTCCCTCCCGCTCCGCCCAGAGTGGGAGAAGTCATTTGATGATTTCCCATCCTAGAAAAAAAAAAGGGTGTTTAGATTCCCGCGCACGATGAGCTAGACGGGATGGCGCAAGAGTATGTTGCGTCCCATACTACCTACCTAGGTATTACATGCCTAAAAGTAGGTACCCATCTCCCATTGAAACAAAGACAAGCTGTCCGGCTAATTGTCATCGTCGTGCTCGCGTGTTGAGCCATTGGGTTCAAGTACAGCTGGAATGTCGACAAGAACTAGGTCAAAGATGTCGTGGCTCCATATCAGGCCGTGGTGTCCGAGGCTGTTGAAAACTTCACCACATCTTGGTACCTAGTTAGTGTTTTTTTTGTTAATCATTCACAATCAAATGCTATAGTTATTTGTTATACAAGAGTGCAAAGTTGTTTTTTAACCGCGTGCTCAATTTTGATGACCGAGCAAGCGAAAAATTCTAAATTTGAGTCACGAGCGCAGCGAGTGATTTAAAACTTAGAATCTTGAGCGTTAGCGAGGGAATCATTTAAAAAAAGGTTCCGAGTCTGAGTTCTTAACACATTAAAAAAAATATATGATAAATTCGGCACCATCAACCATGGAGGTAGAAGTAAATAGGTTTAATGATGTTTTGAATTCACATGCTTAGTGCACTCGATGTTCTAAATTCAAATTTACTTTACCCTCTAGACCAGTGGTTCCCAATCTTTCTTAGACCAGGGACCACTTTGGTATGTTCATTGTTAACAGGGACCATATGGTCCTAGATAAACATGGACACAGACAGTATTATAACTAGGGGAGTGAATATTTAACTCACACTATACGAAAATTGGATAATGTGATGAGAACCTTTAGAATTAGGATAGTGATAGATACAAAAGCGATCGAATTTAGCTCGAAAAATTTAGCAATCATTTAGTACAATATTCTCAAAAAAAAAAATTGAATTTTGCCTCTGATAGGTTCAATTCTTTCAGGACCGTAGTCGAGGCTCCTGCTGACCTCTGAACCAGTGCTGTAGACGATAAAAACGGCTTTTGCACTCAGATATCGAAGAGCAAAAATACTCTTTCCGAGATGGGGGGATGAAAACGCTTTTTTTATCGTCTGAACTGCGGATTATGCCACTATAATATACCTACTCAACGTTATCATTGAGATTTTGTTTGTAAACAATCACACGTTTTTTACGTTACACGCCGAGTAAATTAAAGTGACGAAGCAAGAACAAGCACTTACTGAAAAAACTATTAGTCGTGGAAAAACATTAGTGGTACTTAACTTTTCTTTCGCGATTTCGTAATGGTTCAAGAGGGTCAACGAGTGACTGTTTGAGTTCATGATTATTTCGACGACCAAAGGCACAGTATCCCATTATCGCCGTGTGTAACTGGGTTACGTTCGCGTAAACATAAACATGACCGGCCCAATACTTTCTCACGACGCGACAGCTGTTTTGCCTGTGGCAGACCGCCAATTCGGTATGGAATTTTCAACTGATATCGAGTTTCATTTAAATAAATTAGTTGTCTAATTTTTTTTTTTAGCCATCACACTAATATAAGGTTTGTGTGTGTGTGTTTGTTACTGCTTCACGCTCAAACGGCTTAACGAAATGGGACGAAATTAAGTATCAAGATAGTTTATAATCTGGATTAATATAGATACCTAGGCTACTTCAGCTACTTGTGATTCCGATGAAAAATGGGGTGTCCCCGTGAGATGATCAGATAAGTCGAATATATGGTTTTCCCAAATTTTGTAGGTACCACAGTAGCATGAATCAAGGTGATGTTTATTGAAACGAGGTAAGTAGGTAGGAAGGGTTGGTTGTCGTTTTGTGAAAATCGTTGTTTTGTTCGGATCATGTCATGGCATGCATGAGGTCACTGCATATTACCTATGCATATTGTGACTCAGTTCCCCATCAAAAGAAAATAAAGTCATCATAATAATTTAGTCTTAGGTATAATATGACATCCTAGCTGTTCATTTCATTGTAGGTAGTCCTACATCATAATAATATAGCTTATTGTTAGAGGTACCTAATGCTTTTAGTTATTTCTGTTAGCGTGTTAGAAGGTTGTTTTGAATAAATTAAGCAACTAAAGGGCACGGCGGCAGCGGTCGATGACCGAAATTCGGCAAAACTGAGTGACATTGCGAAATTAAAGTGGTTAAAGTTACACGAAACATGTGAAAAGTGACACTAAGAACTTTTACATCAGAACGTTCGTTATTCGTGGATTGCAGTTTGTCAGCAGAACAGTGGCAAGGGCAACTGCCAACGCATAAAAACAGACTGCAATCATGGTCAGTCACCGTGACCAACTGACAACTGTCACGACACAACCGCTATTTGTGTTGTGTTGTGATACGATTAGTTTTTACGCATGGTGTCAATTGTTATTTCTAATCGGAAAAAAACCTCTCTACTCACAAACTTTTTGCAGATACCTACCGTATCCAAGGGCTAATTCCAAACAGTAGAGCTAAATGTAGAGCCAGTAGAGAAAAGCCAACGTTTACGTTATGAGTCAATGTTACATTAACAATTTAAATGTGTTCAAAGGAAATAAAAGCTAAACAACAAGAATCGTTATGAATACTGAATTAGTCATGATGCTTCTTAGTTGTTTGCAGAGGGCAACAAAACAAACTTAGATGCTCATACCTACGCTTGTTTGGTTGCCCTCGGCATCAATCAATCGTATCAGCTTCTCATCTTGATAAAGTTGTAGGATAACCTTAACTGTTGCTTCCAATATCTAGCTACCTATTTAAATAGGTACGCAGTATGCATAAATCAGAAGATGTTAAAGTAAAAGAAAGCCCGGGACAGCAAAAGCGTAGTAAGTAGGTATAGTTACTGATACTCTACTGCTAAAGTTTAAAGAGCCTAAGTTTTAAGATCTATGCCTACCTACTACTTCTACAGACAACCAACTGACGACTGTTCATTCACCCAATGCGTGACATAAGAAGATATACTTAGGTCAATGTAATTGATTAAACGAAGAGGAGCTGTCACAGTTGTCGGACCAATTTAATTCTCTGCAGTCTGGCTGGCCACTTGTTTATACATCGCCAGTTGAATTGTGGCTTAGGTAGCTATGTCTACAATCCTATAAGACTTATGTACATAGCGAGCACACCATTATGCGAAGTGGAAGGAAAAATCGATAAAGTAAGCTATAGAAACTGGAACACCTTACTTTGACTTCGCTGTAAGTTGTTAGTAAATACTGCGCGTTATAATATAATATCTACGTGTAGCAGTAAAACTAAAGATAATGAAATGAATATTTTTTTTGTTATTGGATAGGTAGGTACTTCAATAAAATCAGACCTCAGGCAGTGAAAAGCCATAATTTGGAAAAAGTTGTAGGTACCAAACAATTTTACTTAAGTAGGTATAATTATGTATAATCAAAATCAAAATATTTTATTTCACATAGGCCTAGATGGGCACAAAACGTCGAAAGGTGCACGGTTCACGTTCGTCGCTTCCATGGAGAAGAACCGGTGCTAACTCTCAAAGGTAGTCCCGTGCAATGGTGACAAAAGAACCATCAGTAAGTCTTTGGGAGTTCGGGACTACCCTCCTTGTCTAATCTGTACATACCGACAATAAAGTAGAGATTTAGGTATCTTTTTCAAAAATGAGCTTGATTGGCCGCGCATTTAATGAATGTCTGATCGCATGACGAAATCACATCCACCCAAAATTATCATTTCAAATCCCCAGTTAAAGAATCGTTCTATAAGTAGAGCACGGGTTGGAAAAAATCTGGGATTTTTTGAGTACCTACCTGTACAATGTACTAGTACAATGCCTAAAAGTTTAAATAGTACATTGTTACCCTAGGGGTGAAGGTAACTTATTTAGTCCCGCGACGGGGTTTGGCGCCCAAGTGTAGCGCGGGCACCAATAGTCCGAGGGACTAAATAAGTCTTTAACCCGAGGTAAACACTGTGCCACAGATTACTGAATAGTTATGACTGTGCTTTTTTTTATTATGAAAACAAGAAAATAAATTTGCTCGGTCATCAAAATTGAGCACGCGGTTAAAAAACAACTTTGCACTCTTGTACAACAAATAACGATTCACGGCTTTTTTTTTTTTTTTTAGTTTATCAAATCATCAAATGACTTCTCCCACTCTGGGCGGAGCGGAAGGGAGTGGGATAGTCTTTTACTGACTAAAACCCATCCATGTTCCTTCCTCGCCTCTCCTTATGCTGACATCTCTTTGAGGCGCGCGTGGAACACGAACGCGCCGTCGACACGGCCTGTCGTCATTAGACGGACGGACGGCTAGCTAGCCCATAGCTAACCGTCCACAGGCCCGCGTCTACGGTGGCCGGTAGCCACCACGAAGCCCCCGACGCCCGGTGCGTCTCCCGCGGCGGCTGGGAAGCGAGGCTCTCTCCTTCTCACGTTCCACCACCTCCTTCGCTAGCATGACTGCTTCGCAGAAGGAGGTGACGGCTTCCCATTCAGTCTCGCTCCGGACCATGGATTGAACTAGGGCCGGACGCGAGAGGTCGCCGCCGCCGATCGCCGCTACGAGGACACGGCGGTGCTCCGCCCACGCAGGGCAGACTTCCACCGTGTGCTCCGGTCGATCCTCGCAGTGGAAACACCCGGGCGTTTCCTCCCGCCCGATTCGGTGCAGGTACCTCCCGAAACATCCGTGTCCGGTGAAGACCTGCGTCAGGCGGAAGGTGAGGACGCCGTGGCGCCTCTCAAGCCACTCCTCAAAGAGGGGACTTACCGCCACTATAGTGGCGTGCCCTGCACGGGGTTGCGACAGTCGCTCTCTCCATGTCGCCATGAGATCGCGCCGATCATCCGTGTAGGCGCGCGAGGACTATCGCCTCCAGATCCCATGGCGGCAATCCGAAAAGCAGGCCAGCCGCCTTGCGGGAGAACTATTTACCCCTAGGGTAACAATGAATGTACTATTAGACAAAATAGGTAAAAATCTTCAAGAAGAGAAGAGTTTGATAATTTGTTTGAGCAGTCGTGTAAAAACAGAAACTGAACGAATAAGAAACTGCCATTTCCTTGGAAGTTCTGGAGTTTAGGGTTGGCGTCCCCCATGATTCAACGCTGGGCGTGGACCCCTTTCAACTGGTTGCAGTACTTGTAACCATAACCAATGGCGTGCAATGTGGTAAAGGTTCGTTAAGTACGATATTTTACGAGTACAAACGGGTATTATAAGTATGTTACGGACACGGTACTGTACCTATATTACACCAAATGCCAAGGATATAAGAATAAAACCGATTATGCACACTCTCATATAGGACAAAATATGTAGGTATGTGATGGCCATGGTGAACCAACCGTGCTAATTTATTATTTTAACTGAGTCGGTTATAATTATTTTTAGCTTCCAAACCGAGTGAAACGACTGAAGCAACATTTGTTAGTAATTATGGATTCATGCTCAAAATAATAAAAGCAAATTAACGAGGTTTGCGGTTATATTTTTAGGTTTCAGTATAGTGAATACCTACCTAATATGAAATGGCAAACTGTGTAATAGAAGACGACGGAATAATGATTCGAAAATAACGAAAAATAGGAGGATACATTTTGAGTAGGCATGTAATTTACACCTATCTGTTAATGTAAACGAGTGTTTTAAATGAATAAATAATGTATTTATTAAAATACATCGATGGCATCACGCGAGAAACAATCGTATGATTAAAGCAGTTCCACGTATTACTTACAATACAATATCAAGTACAGCACCTTGAACGTGCCTTGACCGGCTGAATAAGGACAGGTTTAAGGAGCAGAGGCTTACGGCAACAGGCTTAGGGCATGCTGTGTGGGGACTTGTTATATTACAGTCTGTTGTGCCGAGCCCGATGGCGTCACCGCTATAATCGGCGAAGGTCTGTTGCCTTGTGCTCGAACGCGACGCTGACGACGCCTGCGCGACTCGCTTCACAAATATCATCACATCACACTATAATCAAATCAAGTAAGTATGATGTAAACGAATCTGATATAGATATATGGTCATTCATATACTTATAACTATGATGGATAACGTACTCACTCACGCTCTCAATTGCTAGTGAAGGGCTAGGTCCGAAAGTGAAACTCCCGCTTTCGTTTTCCTGCTACAATTCAGTTCGAACCTTCGTTATTATACAAACTAACGAGGCATGTGTTTGGCTAACTGAGCTACAGTTCTTCGTAGCCTGCATTCAAATAGCTTAATTATTTCGATACAGGACGCCACTGATTGACTGTTGAATTTCAAATCACGTTTCTCATTGACATCGTCTGATACTAAGTGGACCTAGACATAAATTACCTTCTCAGTAATTCGCTATGATTGATTTAGCTATCAATCATAGCGAGATCAATGGAGATTTTATTTTACGCTTTACAATATTTTCTGGAAAGACGGTGTCTCTATAATACCTCTAACGATGAATATAATTCTCTACAATGACGCCTTTCTACATAATCGTATGCAGAGTATTTAGGTACCTACCTACATAAAATATTATACCCGATAATGATAACCTTTACCCTCGAGCCCTCGTAAGAACACTGTTTTGTATACCTAACTTGTTGTTCTCAAGTTCATAATTAAGCAAAATACTCAAAACGCAGATAGGCCAGAATTTAAATAAATATTCAGAAACCTCTCGGTCCGTCCAGTGGCGTAGCGTGGGTGTCAGCCGCCCGGGGCGGAAACAATTTTGCCGACCTTTTATTTAGGTATTTCAATTTGATGTATACTATACATAACATACTTGAAATATGCATTACATCTACAACAATGAACAAAGAAACAGACCAAATTATAGTTGAATGGATACACGCATGTCACACTATTACTCTACAAAATGAATTTGTCGAATTTGAAGTTATTCGTTATCGAAACAAAAATATTCCAGAAGAAATTAATTTAAAAAAAGAAAATTCGCGAGCGGCGAAATTTTTTTTTAACTTTCTACTCCACTTGTCTAGGAACTCAAAAAAAGTCCCATGAAAATCCGCCCACTATAAACTTCGTTCAATCATATGAGTATTTTTTTGTTAAATTGCACTCGGCTACATGTGAAATGGACGACTGACAATCCAATCAATAACTCGTGGATCCCTCGAAATTGTCACAGAATAAGTAAATGTAAAATTCCGTGTTCTTTTCAATCGGTCCAAATTTGTAGTTACGATAAAAATTGAAATGGGTCAAATATATTTATTATTTATTGTGAAATTTTGCCGCCCCCTAAAAAGTGCCGCCTGGGGCGGGCCGCACCCCCTGCCCCCCCTACGCTACGCCACTGGGTCCGTCGGAGGTTCATCTCGAAACGAAATGAAACCTCAACAAGTTTTGAAAACATCTGGAAAAGGCTGAAAAGTGCATTGTCGAGAATGTGTCGTGTCTGGAAGTACTTATCTAGATACATAAGTACTTCGACACACGAGACACTCCTACACGAGACATTTCGCAAAATGCATTTTGGCCATTTACCAACATTCCTGCTAGGCCAGTCTTCCGCGTGCTCTCGTAGCTCTTTTCTTCAAAGGACAGTACCTATATCATTCGATACGAACGAAAACTATTTTCAGACTACGCCGCCGGTTACCTTTGATTTCCATTTTTTGTCATACATAAACTAGGCTAGCTTCATAAACAAGAAGATTTATCGGAATGAATGCGAACCTGGAAGATCATGCTGTGGCTGTTGTGAGTGTCACTCACTTCGCTAAAGCGGAAGACGATGGTAATTACAATAAATGAATGGCCAAGATGGACCGTGAATTGGCAGTTCAACGAACTGTGATGTCCGGTCCAGGCGAGACACGAGTGCGACGTTACATATTATAATACCCAGGGGAGAGTGTAGGTGGGCACGTCTTTGCAGCGATAAGAACTCGCCGTCACGGCGCGAACATCTGGGCCATACGTCGCATTGTTTCTCCAACAACTACTTAGGTACAAAGAAATGCTGGCAATTCTTAGCAAGGAGAACTCTCCATGAAAGTGATTTTCTGAATACTTTTTAAATACTACACTACGAGAAGATAGGTCCACAAATTTATTTTGGGTAGGTCGCTCTATCGACTTCAACTGCAACTCTATCTCGCAAGTCGCAACTTCTCATAACGATTTGAATAATTACAATTACCTACCCAACGTGGGTGGCCGAGATACATCACGTATTGCTCAACAGCATCATTGTTATTTTTGTTACAGATGGTCCGTTTATTGGAGACAAAAAAGAAAATGACGACATGAATGAAAGTGATTCATAATCATTTAGTACCTACTTGCAAGTTAGACCAGACAACAGAGTAGACTATGAATATGATGTATTATTTCAACCTCGTTTTAGAAAACATCACACATCTTACCTAAACAGCTGAGTGCTGACTGATATGGCATGATGGTTGAGTGAGTATTCATTCATTTGTGCACGATCTATCATTTTGACTTTTCACTACTATGTCTAGGTAACACGTATGAGGAAAGTTTTGAATATGAACGTGGACGGCTTCATGAGTAAGAGAAGACCACATAAACCATGGATGAACGCTGTAAAAGATGATAATGAGAATAGCTACCTTTAGAATTTGCTATACTTAAATTTATAAACAGACTAGTAAACAGATGAACTATTTAAATTTGAAGTGTGCTAAATATCGCATTGAGTCTATAGCCTGTAAAGATATGTATGTTTAGTGTAAATAAATGAATAAATTATTATAGGAATTAAAATAAATGATATGGCCAGAAAGGGGTGACTCATATTATGAGATGTAAACTATGAAAGAAGAAGACATGCTGCGCGGTTCCTAAAATATTTGGGACAAGGGCAGGGAAGTGATGATGTGAATGTAACCCGTAATAAACTAAAAGAATTAGTAATGATGGTTCTTTCGATAAAGAACAAGAACCATTTACATTCCACTTACATTATCTAAATATCAACATACATCTCAGTCCATCAGATGAAGTACAGAACGGAATGTTGGGTTACAAAACGGTTAAATGAAAAGCAATTGGGTTTAGCTGAGATGAGAAAGTAAGGGGACGGGTGATGTAGCAGATAGAAAAAGGAATGAGTACCTTTGTGGGTTTATGTAATTTAAAGACTTATTTGAAAAGACATCGGTGATTGAAAAAATGTGTGGAAATTAGTTGTCATGTTATGAGCATATGATGCGGAGGAATGAGGAAAGAAAGATCGAGTGTGGAACTGTGGATGGCTATAGTGGGGGAAGCGAAAAGGAATGATGGATGGAGAGATACAGGACCTTACTATCTGTGAGAAAGGGAGTGATCACTGAGATGACGATTAATAGCAAATGATGGAAGAATTAAGACTTCTAATAAATACGGATAAGATAATGGTGAAGAAATTAGGTTCTGAGTTGTAATTAAATAAAAAATCGATATGATATGCCTGACGCCATGCCATCATGATTCATGAGTCATGAATTCAAACAATACGAAATGCATAGGTATTAGCAGGTGGTACCTACCTATAAGCTTTTTACCACAATGTTGCGGTAAAATCAATTCAAAGAAGTCATGTCGATTTGTGAGTTGGTATTGACTGTGGCTAATATGAGCATTAAGTATTGCACAGTGATAAGTCCCAGTTACTAGCCACGTGTATCTGTCAGTTTCATGTTACATAACATAAACCACATTGTGTATATATGAGCGTACTGCGTATTATGGCATGGCATGGCGGTTACGGTGGCAGTGGCAACCGTCAAAGTTTTTATTAGCACATTGAACGGAAGTCGTGCGTGATGCCATTACTACACAAAATGTGCTATATTTTTTTAATCAATCGATGTAAATATGGAAGCCGTGTGAACCTAAACACATGTCTTATTTGTCTGTAAATCAAATGGGGTGTATCATTTTCGAAAACTGCTCTCGCTAGTTTTGTTTATTGGATAATGCTGGTAGGTTCGCATTAGTAACGGCACAAAGTGTACGAATTCTCTCAAATTGAGATGGACATCTAAGATGACCTCACGGGCTCGTCAGACCCAATTTAGATATATGTATCTGTTTACGACGTGTATGGCTGAGGAGTGGACTGGAACGGCATCGGCATTAGCATAATTGGAGGTCGCCAGCCGCAGTCGCGGAACCGGTTCGTCCGTGGTACGAATAATATGACGTCACCACTGACATCACCATAAGCCAATTCCATAAAATAATGAAAGTTGGAACTGTTTGATGGAAGGATATTTTTGATTGAAAACCAACACCCACTGACATGGCTCTTGAAAATAGGCTCATGTTTGACCGGAAACTGCTCTTTCTCAAGGACTTCAAGGTCTAAAAAAGAATAGAAATTAAATAGTCATATAATTTAAACTGAACTTGTAACTTGTAGAGGTTGAATGTCTGGTATTTTCGCACCAAGACTCAAAAGAAAGTCGAGTCTGACTGTGACTGTAATCATTTTATTTTTAGTTAATTGAGCAACCTCTAGCTTAATTAACGCCGGCTTAAATATTTATCACCATTGATGACGATGCCCTGTGAATAATCTGCAATTCATCCGGAGTCACTGAACATATTCCCACATGTGATTAAATAGGTGTAATACACGTACGAGTACCTACAAGGTGTGGCTTTCCACGAACTAGTTTTTATTAATTAAACTGTCATCAACAGTCAACACAAAATCTGGTATCTAGGTCGGCGCACCCACGGCCCACAGAGGTGGTGGCCCAACCCTATAGAAGTGCTACCGCCACCCGCCACCACCATCAAAACTTTTGTATACATGGGACAGTAGGTATTAATAATCATAAAGGTGATATTATTCCAAGGTAAGTTCCATATTGCTTACTGTAATAACTAATAATAATTATTCATAAAGCATCTACTTTAATTAGTCTATTAATTTGATAGTGCATGTTATGCGATGCGACACGACGCGATGTCCAATTATAGAAGTTACCCAAGTACCTATACAGGGTGTCCCAAAACTCAACGTCAAGCCGAAACGGGGTGACAGGATTGATCATAACCATCACGAGAAAAATCTGAAAAAAAATCTATCCCATGCAGTTTAAAAATTATGGGCATTTTAAGAAAAACCTAGAAATTTGATCAAACTGTACCATTTTTCGGTTATTGTGGTTATTCTTTTTTATTTTTGTTCATTTGAACTTTGGAAACGTAATCCTAAATAACATTTCTAGAATCCCAATAAAAAATAATGACACAATTGCCTCAAGTTTCCGAGAATTGAGACTATTTGTTAAACTACGAATTTAAAATTTTCAAGATTCGTCGACTTCGACAGGCTCTCCTATAAAAAAAATGTACTAGAGTGCCTTGGCAAGTAGCATTAAAAGTTGGCGCATTTAATCAGAATTCTAAAATGGTACAATACTTGTTAGTTCCATACAATAGAAAAGAGTAAAAAAATTAAAACCTCAAGTAACCCGATTTTTGCTATCTCATTTTACTCAGTTAAAATGTTTTTAATTCACACAAGCTCTAGGTAGGTTCTTAATTTTAAGACAAAATGATGAGAGAGATGGATAATGGGTATGTTCGCCATGAGTGAGCGAGACAGATAGTGACGCCACTTTTACCAAAGTGAAAAAAAGTTAGTAAAATTAGTAAAATAATTAGGTTTGTTGGAATAAAAGTCAGATGATAGAGAAATAACGTTTTTTATTACAATAAATGTTCAAATAGTTTACCATCAGCCTCAATACAAGCCCTACATCTTCTTAAAAAAGATCTACTTATTAGTCGGGCATATCTTCGAGAGTTGATCGCCTCAGCTGCTTGAGAAATGCGTTCACGCAGGTCGGCTACGTTCTCAATGGGCTTTGAGTAAACTTTTTCTTTGAGAACTCCCCAATAGAAAAAATCCAGGGGATTTAAATCTGGTGAACGGGCGGGCCACGAGATAGTGCCCGAACGTCCAATCCACCTTCCCGGATATTCCTGGTCAAGGAAATCTCTTACTTGCACTGCGAAATGCGCTGGGCAGCCATCTTGTTGAAACCACATGTCGCGAAGATCTGCTAGTGGTACGTCCTCTAACAGGGTTGGTAAATCTTCTCTTAAAAAATGTAGGTAATTAGTTCCATTCAAGTTCTCAGGCAGTTCAATAGGCCCAATAATTTTACCGTTTAAAATTCCGGTCCACAGGTTTACTTTAAAACGATACTGGGATCTATCTTCTCGCATTAAATGTGGATTCTCCACATGCCACTCGTGATAATTGTGCAAGTTCATGTAACCATCTTTTTTAAATGTCGATTCATCTAACCAGAGAATTTTTTGGATGAATTGGGGATTCTCATTATGCCTCTGTAGCATTGTTCTACAAAAAGAAATCCTTTCCTGATAATCTCGAGGTAGAAGACTTTGAACTCGTTGTACGTGAAACGGATGCATTTCGGCTCTTTGTAAAATACGATGAGCAGTGCTTTTCGGTATTCCCGTTCTTTCTTCAATTCCACGTACGGAAATACTTCGGTCACGTGCGACCTCTTGCAATACTTCTTCCTGGAAAGGAAACACAGGTCTACCTCCAGCCTGTATTTGATTCGGGAAATGGCCGCCCTCTGTGAGTGAACGGTGCACATTAACAAACACGCGGTGATCCGGGTAGCGCTCTAAATTTGGATATCTTTCACGATAAAGTCTAGCGGCAGCACTTGCGTTGCATCTGCATTCCCCATAAATGAGGTGCATGTTCGCATATTCTTGTGAAGTGTAGCGCGGAGGCATGGTAGATAAAAAGGATGCCAACACAAAAGTCCAGAGAGAAGCCAAAGTTGCCGGTATGTTATCAACAAGTCCAATTCACAAAGATTCAAGTCCAAAAAGAGAAGCCAAAGTTGTCAGTACTAAATCAACACAAGCGAATACGAACGTGCGCAGTAGACGAATGAGCGAAACGTACTAACTGGTTGGTGTCGGACTGGTAGCGTAGCCATTTGCTTGGCTGAAACTAGTGCGAATGAAACAGATAGATGCCATAGCATCTATCTGTTTCATTCGCACTCGTTTAAACGACGCATCTCCGTCTCAATGCGTGGCGTCACTATCTGTCTCGCTCACTCATGGCAAACATACCCATTATCCATCTCTCTCATCATTTTGCCTTAAAATTAAGAACCTACCTAGAGCTTGTGCGAATTAAAAACATTTTAACTGAGTAAAATCTGATAGCAAAAATCGGGTTACTTGAGGTTTTAATTTTTTTACTCTTTTCTATTGTATGGAACTAACAAGTATTGTACCATTTTAGAATTCTGATTAAATGCGCCAACTTTTAATGCTACTTGCCAAGGCACTCTAGTACATTTTTTTTATAGGAGGGCCTGTCAAAGTCGACGAATCTTGAAAATTTTAAATTCGTAGTTTAACAAATAGTCTCAATTCTCGGGAACTTAAGGCAATTGTGTCATTATTTTTTATTGGGATTCTAGAAATGTTATTTAGGATTACGTTTCTAAAGTTCAAATGAACAAAAATAAAAAATAATAACCACAATAACCGAAAAATGGTACAGTTTGATCAAATTTCTAGGTTTTTCTTAAAATGCCCATAATTTTCAAACTGCATGGGATAGATTTTTTTTCAGATTTTTCTCGTGATGGTTATGATCAATCCTGTCACCCCGTTTCGGCTTGACGTTGAGTTTTGGGACACCCTGTATACTATACAGGATGGAATTTTTCAATGCCACCTGGAGGGAAAGTAGGTACTCGAAATACTGGAGATAGCAAATTTACCTCAAAGGAAACATTCTTTTATTTTTTTTTCAAGAAACATTCACAGATTATCGAAAATTCGCTTGCCACACCCAGGAATCGAACCGACTAAAGTTCGAAAAAAGTACCTACATTTTGATACAAGTGGAGAAAGTTTGTTGCTGTCGTTCGAGGGGGTGCACACAAAATGTACAAATGTATTCTCCACTTGTATCAAAATGTACCTACTATTCTTTTTTTTTCCGCGCTTTGCTTTCGCCATGTTGAAGGAGAAGCAAAGGTATGAACCCGCTAAACAACCTAATATAAAAATAGTTTTTTTTTTTATTTAGAACACAAATAAAAAATCGTCATTGAAGATATCTGTGGAAATTTTCATTCCCGCACACGTGTGGAAAAAATGACAAAAAACGCACGTGTGTGAAATACACTACATTTTGAACCTAATCGTAGCTGTTTTCGAGGAAGTGTATTGAAAAAGCTTTGCAAAACTATAGTAGTAGCTACCTTGTCCGTTACAAAGCCTCGCTGCACCGCTGCTAGTTGGCAGAAGAGGCGTAAAGGTAAGTCAATGAAATAATAGTGAGTTTATTGCAGAGGTGCAGCAGAATTGCTATCATAAAGTTACGAATTTAATTCCTGCCTTTGTTACGTTTGGTATGTTGGTATGTATACTTTAAAAGCAATAAGTTAAAATCATCTAAATAATTATACTTATAACCAGGTTAACGCCTTTTTCTGTTTGTTAGTTCGGACTATATTCAAAACATTTAATTTATGCAGACGCTCATAAAGCTGCTGACTAACGGCCAACTGGAACATTTTCTGTTTTAAATAACGACGTAAGTACATTATATGAAATGTTACAAAACCGGTTTCAGTTCTATTATATTTTATATTCTCCGCTTCCTCCGTAGTCTAGCCTGGCAGCATCGAAATCCGTAGAATGCCTAGCCCAATTAAGTCTTATAAAACTTGTCCGGCATTGATACCTTTGATAACACTTTTCTAAGTACCTATCCAAATAACAATAGGGACCTACACAAATATGCACTTGTCTTGAAGCTTAAAAGCGACATTGCGCAAAAGTGCAACTGAGAAGAATACATAGCTCTCTCTCTGCTCTACATTATATGTTTCAGAATGAATGAGTGCGTGGTTGGGGACCATTCTCAGCTAGAAGGTAACAATTAACAGTCATCAATAGATATAGTGATGATATCACATAAAGAGACAAATGAAAAAATACTCCAATTGGCATTATTCTTTGCTAGTCGTAAGTTAATAAAGTTTAAGCGAAACTGTGAGCTTTTCTCAGAACTCTGCTTAGAACTTTAAGATTTGATTTCTGACCGATAAGTACATTCTCAAAATGGGATTAAGCTCTTGATTGAAGTTTGAATTCATGCAGCTTCCGTATAAAGAAACATAATTTAATTATTAGTTTGATTAATCTTTAGGATCGGATCCTTAGTGAAAAATAAGCGTTTGTTTTCATCAAACTTACATAAGTACGATAAGTACATAATTATTAGTTAGGTTTACACCTACATATTTCTAATTTAAAACTTTTTATGTTTTATCAACTAGCGAATGTGAAGTTCCACAGTTAATCCACATACAATAAACCAGTTTAACCATAATAGTTTTTAGCAAAAACAATAAAAACATGCTCACTTTCCTCTACTTCATTAAAGTTACATTCGCATATCACACATTATTATTAAAAACAATTTATTTACCTCACAAGAACGATAAGTTTTTTTAAATGACAACTTTCATTCACTGAACAACACTTTTATTTTAAATTCGCAACATTCATAACACACATTTATGACACTAATTCAACGTCCAATGTGTAGGAGAATCCAGTTATAACTTCGCTAAAGTATTGTTCGGGCAATCCGTACGGTCACATACAGAGAAGAAGCGCGGCCAGTCGGCGGGTCAAACGCGTACTAAACTATGAACGACTCCGCTCCAATATGAGCCGAACGAAAATCGGAAATAATGCTGCCTATACAGTGTTACACACACTGACCGGCCGACAGGGGCCAATTCCAAACGAAATATACACGTCCATCGGTTTGCATATTTGCGAGCGCACTATCAACATGGTTCAAAACTAAGCAATGGACTTTAACCAAGCGCCAATCTGGGCCAACAAACCATGGCAACATTTCACTGCGTGTAACGCTTGGGCGCCCTACCTCGTTGGTGAAGGTATAACATGCATTTCGCCGGCTACGTCATTTATTTCTTACAAAGATGATTTATATTCTTTATCAATCTTGGAAATGGTAGGTAAATAAAGAACCGGAAGGCAGGTACGCCACTCTATTTGCTTTTTTTCTCGTTAATTCTGAACCACATAGGTACACTCAGCTTAGACTGAGCCGGTCTATTCAATTAAAACATTTTGCAATAGTACATTTTGATACAAGTGGAGAAAGTTTGATCTATATCAAACTCAATAACACACTCGCCTTACGGCTCGTGTGTTAATACCGCCTCGTACTACTATTAGTACGAGGCGGTATTAACACACGAGCCGTAAGGCGAGTGTGTTATTGAGCCGAGAACTGCAATAACAAATGTCCACGTGTATCAAACGACGTTTTTCAATACACTTTTGAAGAAACAAAATAAAATAATGTAAAATATTTGTGTCATGAATGTCACGAGACTATGATTTAAATTTTATTTTTTTCCGCGTTTTGCTTTCGGGCTTTCGCCATGTTCAAGGAGAGGCAAAGGTATGAAGCCGTTATACAGCCTAATATGTCGTCTCACTTACTCTTTTATATTAAAGTGAGACAAACGTATTGAGCAAAAGAACTTCCAAGGAGGTTCGATCAGTCAGCCTATTTATTCTCGTAATGTGAAACTCCTTGTTGGAATCCTTTTCGTTTTTTTGGAAATTAAAAAAAAACCGTAAAGAATACGCACGGTGCTATACAAGGAGGAGTGCGGTAAAATAGGTACTTAAGTGAGAGTACCTATTTTACCGCACGCTCCCTTGTGTGCTGCGTAATTTTTAACTTTCGAACTACTTATTAGTTTCAAAATGCAATGATTAAAATTAGTAAATTTTAATCTGCGGTATCAACCGCTCTCAAATACCTACAGAGAAGCCTTCATACCTGGCCGCGTACTGCTGCAGATGTTTCCAAAGGCTTATGTTTGTTTGAAGCCAGAAACACGGTCAGTAGTCTAGGGACAGATACATATTTGTCACACCTGGCGTCAGCTGGTCCAATGTACACACCACACAGTCCAATCTGCCACTTTGCAGTATTAAGGTGAACGCACACTTATCAGACCCGAAAGAATCGAATTTTCGAATTACTAGTATCAAAACCTATAAAACCTCGCACACCTAGCCGTGTCGAATCAGACTGATGAGAAAAAAATCTTTCGGCGCGGTCGATTCTTTCGGCGTGGATGAGTGTGCGTCCACCTGTACAGCATTTTTTTTAGATTCATTGATGAAGTTTTACCTTCTATATTCGCTGAGGTCACAAATGTTTCAGCTTTTTAGTTTGTACGTAAATTTTAATGAAAAGCCTCGCAGTCACATTGTAGGTTTTAAAAAGTAAAAATGGCAGACAGCGGCAGTGTTACTAGTTTATTGGATTTCACGTAAACCTGTGGATCAATGTAAAATATTGTGCACATTATCGATGTTGAAATGTAAAAGTATACTTCAATATATATGTCACCGTAAAATTGTCAAATACGTTATATTGTAATATCTCTAGCGATATTGTAAAGTCTCGAATTATTGTCAAATGAACATACTGCTTACAACAAAACGCATTATTTTTCGTGAAATGCACGCGATGGTAGTCAACTTACGCGGTGTGGAGGGAAGGAGGGGTCCCCTTGCCCAGTGGCACAACTCTCATGAAATGATAATGCACCTATCCTGAGAAATACCGATTAATATAACATAACCTTAAAACACTTTATATTCCCCCTAAAAAGCGTAGTCGACGGAGCCCCGCTTCGCGGGGCCCCTATTTCCGAGTGCAGGGTTTAACTAACCTAACGGGGGGTTGCCCCAAGTCCCGATTATGGGGGCAGTGCCCCATAACCCATAATCGGGACTTCTTACAATCCCCTCCTAATGTATATTTTGAATGGACACTGATTTAAACAAGAGTTATGAGCAAGATAAGTTTTCTACCGAAATTTTAAATTCCACAATGTTTGATTTTAAAAAATATTTTGGTGTTAAGTTTGTATGAAATACACATGGTCCGCCGGCCCCTTAAGGCACAAAATTTGTTATCATCCTATTTGTTGCACTGTTTGTCATTGTGTTTATCATTCTTGCTAAACCGCTACTCGATGGTATCGACGTTTTCTTCGCTATTGAAATTTGCCACGTTTAACCGCTCATAAAATTCTTTCATTTTTTAATTTACTTTACAACAATACACTAGTGGCATTTTTGGTATAATATGGTAAATTTCGTTTTAGTGCTGGCAACCCTAGGGCCCCGACAGTAGCCAGCCAATAAAATACTTTGGTTTGCCACTTCTTCGCCACACCAACAAAAAAAAATAAAAAAGGACTTGCAAAAGATTTTGCTGCATTATTTTACGAAAAATAATTCAATCCTAAATAAAATGTAAAACTATTTACTATCATAAGTGAGTGTAGGTTTTGTAGAAGTAAAAGCTTTGTGAATTGCAAAAGTTTGTAATATTACCTTCGCATAGAATAAAATCTTCTAAGCTAAATTTTCCTCGACATTTTATTCCACTAAACAGTTAATTATTGCTATGAAACTTATAACTGAATGCAGAAAATAAAAACTGAATGTTATGGCTCCTGGTAACAACGAGCGGCATCCAGGTCATACGGGAACTATACCCAAGACTAAAGTGAGAAATAATTGTAATGTTCCACAAGAAGCAGTTACCCCAACAAGGAGAGACATGACGACCAATCTAGTAACGGTGAGAACTACCTTCTACTAAGCAGAACTAGTTTCGTAACACATGCTAGCACAGTTTGCATGCCAACATCACTTTCTTGTCTTCCACAATATTTTGCAAATGATTCAAATGATCCTATTTGTTCTACATACTATATCCTATTTGTTCGGGTGTTTGATGCTTACTAAATGGTATGTTTATTTTTATTTTACTCTATCACAATGCTGGCTTAATTTACCCAAAGTTTGACTGGTAGAGAATACTTTGTATCATTAAGTCCTCATAAGTACCACTCTTGTACATGAAGTTTATTTAAATAAATAAATAATGGCACTCAAATGTTGCAGCAAAATGTTCTAAATACTTTGGTAACAGTAGTAATGTCAAGACAACTAGGGACTAAAAGTTAATGGATGTACTTTTACCCCATTTTACCTCAGACATGAAATTGTTTTATTTATGATATTAAATTTAATACATAGGATAAATAAGATTCCTCTCAGTAAAACCACTAAACAACAACATTCAACTAAATTTGAGTGTCTGAAATTACTATCTAAATTTTCTTTCTGCATGGTTTAAAAGTAATAATTTTCTCAAACAAATATCTAGACTTCTTCTTTTTAGATCAATTGTTTTTTTTATTGTTTCCTTAAAAAAACATGCATCATATGACATCTACTAAATGATACATCAATCACTCTGTCTTAGCTATTTATGAGCTCTGCTATAAATAGCATAATACAACAATTCACTTTCACTAACAGTCCTTCATTATAATGAATGCCACATTGGACTATTGATATGCTCAGTAGAATTCTAAATTTCCGAACAGCATTTGCACTCTTTTCTTTATAAAAATGTGTTTTATTAATTATTCATGAGCAGTAAGTTACGTCAAATTAATAATTAAAGAAAAAACACATTAAATATTCCCCCCACAAAATAAACAAGAAATATTAATTATTCCTGTAATGTAATACACCTATACACACTTATTCATAAGTATCAAGCTCTTAGCACAATCTAATAAAAAAATATAATAACAACTGATGTGTTTCTTAGCAAAGCTTGAACACATGTGAAGTTCGTATGGGTTTATTTTTGGAAACCTGAAAGATTCATGTATTTGAATTGGTGCCAAGCTGCTATGGTTTGTGACATAGATAATACTGAACTGAAAACAGCTCCCTTTCTTTTATTCCAAATAGATTGGTTTTAAAGATATGGTGGAAAATATTTTCAATAGTGATTATTATTTGCATTTATTGTAATACCTTATGGGAGGTTGTTTTTCTAAATTTAGTGCACCTAAGGTGTGTGTGTTGCACTGAATTCAGTTATTGTTCAACATTTTAAGAAAGTTTGTGTGACATGTGATATTTGAAAACAATTATTTTTTAGACATCTCTTGATTGGGTGCCTGTCTCTGAATACAACACTCGCACTAACTACAGTCAATCAAGAAAACCAACAAATAATACATCGGATCATGAACTAACAGATTTGGGTAAGCTAATTTTATCATATTCATCTAACCAAATTTAGATTTCGAATCCTGGAATATAAATGTGTGTTTTTCTAGACAACTCCGTGTCATTTGAGAGTGGATTTGGAAGATTTGTTCCTGTAAGACCGCAGCCACGCGCGTTACCCCTCAACGTGCAGAATCGCGAGAATATATCGGCTGAACAAAATGACGACGGCGCTGGCTCATCAATTTCCGGACACACTTTGCACCCTTATGTGCATCAGATGCAGAATGGTAATCATTTTGTTGTTATTTTTATCAATTAAGTATTATTGTTTTGATCACTAATATTTGACACCGCTGTTCTCAAGATGTTGAATGAAACTGAAAAAAAAAATGTTTCAATCTAGATGGTATGGTTCTTTAGATGCATTATTTGGATTAAAAAATCTTAATAATTTTTCCAATACTTTTTAGGCCTAATTCCTCACTCCAACCATGCATCTGCTGCTGTGATGATAGTGAATCCAACTACGCCCAATGCTGTTACTGGAAATGTGTCTCAACCATTTAATGTAAGTATCTTTAAATAACTAGATATGGCAATCAATTGACTGACAGAGAAGCTATAATTTGACTTTAACATTTCCTTAATATTTTTTAGGCGCCTAATCAAAACAGAAACAATCTAACAAGGAACTTGAATCCTTCTCGAAACAATTTCGAAGGAAGCCACGCTAGCAATAATAATACTACGCCTCCGATATCTAACTCTAGAACCGGGACAAAGACTGTCAATTTAATCAACAACATGTATGAACAGGGACAAGGAAGTTTCAATAATCTCAATGAGAATAATCATGTAAGTAGTAGCCACAAATACATACTAAACAAATGGACTGTTTAGTCTGCAACTTTAGTGACGCAGGAATCAAAAGATGCTAACCAAAGTTGAAGGGAAATTATTAAATTTTAATTTCGACGAAGCTAATGACAGACTTCTTGGGATATTTTTAGGTTCACAGAGAGTCGGCTCGCGCCTTAGGAGAGGCAATAGCGGCTGCGTGTCCTGATGCGGCAGCAGTAGAACGTCGGCTCGGACAGATACGGGAGTACATCCGAGTTACTTCGTCTCTCGTAGATACTATGCGTAACTCCGAAGAAGAGGTATGTGTATTAAATCAATTTGTTTAAATTAAAAATAGGCATAAGCTCACGTAAAAAAATGGTTGATATTATTTCTAATTTAGGCTTTTGTCGAACACACTAAAGAAGAATATGATGAACTGGTAGAGATGGTAATGAAGTTAAAAGAAAGCGAAACTAAGCTGGAAAGTATGTTAGTGGATAGCACACCAGAAAATGTTGAAGTACCTGCTGAGGAAACAGATGGAGTTGTTATTGTAGAATTACCAGCATCTGATGCTGATGCAGAGAGCAAGACAGAAGCTCCCATAGAAACTCATTTGAGCGCAGATAAAACGTCCAACATTAAAAATACGCCTGATGTCATAAACAATAATTTGACGAAAAAAGTTACTAATATTGAAAATGAACAGCTAAATAAATCGATGCATAACATCAGAAATGAGGAAGAAAATCATCCTCATGATGAAGTTAAAAAACCTTCTGATGGCGTTACTGACAATACACAGCTGTTATACACAGGGCCTCCGGATAATTCAGGGGAAACTGAAGACAATAATAATGAAAATAAAATACTAGTTGTTGATGAGAGCGAAAAAAAGGATGACCAAGAACTGAAAGATATGTTGCGAAGGAACATACTCTCTTGCGTGGAGAAAATAACGCGGATAGAGGAGATGAAAACTAAAAAGAGAGATCCCAATACCAGCAATCAGGTTTTTGTTTGTTACTGTGAACTATGGAGTGTGTCCCTATGTTGTGAGCCGAAAGATCCATAGCATGAAATGGATGCAATCTTGGAACAGAGAATAACCGTCTCTAATACCTATTACCATACTCGCCAAATGTCATTTGATACTTTCTTTTGTGTCAAAGCTGCTTTCTAGCTTTAACTTAGACTTACAGCTTTGATTTTGTACTCATAGTTTTACTGCTGTTTTATGTGGATCTATTGTAACTTTTATAACAATCACTGTTCAGTTTGTGCATGTTAGAGACAAATGGTCCCATAATAACTAGTCTGATCGAGGAGTTAATACAAATAACACATTTCAACATGATATAACAATAACTTTTACGAAGGTGTTAAGTATAAATTAACATTGACACCTAAAACACTTAGTTTTGCAATTGCAGAAACGGCTACGCACCTTGCGTAACTCCTGCTATACGACATTTAGTGCTACCTGAAACATTAGGCTTATTCGTCAACACATTAATTAGTCCATTAAATAGGTACACAATCCAATGAGTAATCGGAAAAAACACTACACATATGTTTGTTTTCTGTGTTACCCTTCCAATAGATCTGTTTTAGTGTTTTAACTTTTTCTGTTTCAATGGTTTCTTTAATTGTATTATATTCGGCAGGATGTAGTAACGCGACCGGTGTCTGCTCAAAGCAATGGCTCTGCGTACAGTGACAACGAACTGTGGCAAAACGAAATTAAAAATAAGATGGAACTGTCGCAAATGCGTTTGGCAGCGTTGAAACAACAACAAAGAAGACTCCTCAAATATCAAGTGAGTTTGAAACAAATTAAATATGCTACATTCTTTTAAATCTCATAGGACTTCATCTTGAGACTTAATTGTATAAAAATTACAGGAGGAAGCGAAGCATCAATTAGAAGAAATGAATAGAGATAGAGAAAGGGAGAGACAAGCCCAGGAAGTACAGCCATCAACTTCGCATGACAATTTTGGTGTAGTGCAAGTAAATATAATTACTAAACACAGTTATGTATCTTCCTACGCTACCATCAGTACCTGAATAGGTGTATTCCCGTTAACCCCAGCGCCCGCTGGTACGGCAAATGCATACCACCTTATTTTATCACCTTGAGGTCATGCCAATCTGGCACTTTTTGGGGAACATTGTGTCATACTGTATGCCTCACTGGCAACAAACGGGAACTTTCCTCCCGATTGTCGCCAGGACAATTTACAAGACCGTGATCTAAGCTGTGGTACTGTATGGATCGAAATCGGACATCATTATATTTGTTATTGTTACTTTCAGAATCAAGCACTGAGTGGTAATTACCATCATGCGAATAGAATGTTCGCCGCCAATCAACAGATAGGCGTTGCTACAACACTGCCGCATTCATCCGAGGTTCTACATGTACCCCAGAATTTGTCTGTTAGTGTGGACACTGATCATGGACACTCGGCGCATTCTACACACAGCCAGGATGATAGGTTCTCTCATCGGGACACGAATGTTAATGGGAGTGAGGTAAGTTATTAACACCTCACAAGAAGTATGCTGCAGGATACTAAATGCAATATCACAAAACGTGTTTTAGAAAAAGTGCTACTTTGGCTGCACTCTGTGTATGAAAAATCAAAGTAGCTATGAATTAAATGAGCATAGTTAGAATACCTGTAGGAATCATTTCAAGTACCGTAGTACTTTAATTTACTAGGAGGCGGTAGGCGCAGGACGGGACAGCGAAGTAGATGAAGACGAAGTACTTCTCAACGAGCGAAGCCGTATTCTACAACTCAAACTGAGAGAATTACAAATGAAAAAACAACACATGGAAAGTTTGGTGTGCACATTCATAAATTATTCTCCTTTTTCAAGTTCCTATGTGTCGAACTTAAACTTTTATTTTATAATTTTGTTTGTAGGTTCAAGAATTCCAAAAGCTGCAAATGGCTACACATATCGAGTCTGGACATAACACGTATTCTAGTTCCGGTGAAGACAGTGGAGATGAAGAATTGCCGCGGAAATGTAGTTATTTTAACATATTTCGGCTATGATAATGATGTAGGATCATGATGAAATAATGATAAACTATTTCCTATTTGCATTCAGGTAATAAACCCGGCAGTAACAACAAGAATGAAGACCCTTTCAAACTTATGGAGATAAAGGCTATCAAGACAGCTCTTCAAAAAACTAAAGGTACGTGCCAAACTTCAACTAGCAAACTTCAACGCGAAACTGGGCAAACGAGATGGGGATGAGCTGCAGGTGGGGCAATTTTGAGTTGGACGTCGGAACCACCGGGGCCACCAACTGGCTAGTTTTATGGAGAAGGAGGGCCTCTATACGATGAACTCCTTCTTCAAAAAGCGTGAGCACAGAAGTGGACCTGGCAGAGCCCAGATGGTGCAACAAAAAACAAGATTGACTTCATCATGTCAACCAAGAAGCAAATGTTCAATGATGTCTCTGTGATCAATTCGGTGACAGCCGGGAGCGATCACCGCATGGTAAGAGGCACATTGAACATCAATATCAAGCTAGAAAGGTCTCGACTGATGAAGTCTACGCTCCGTTCAGCAGAGATCCAAATCCAAAATCCCAACAGCTTTGAGCTCGAACTCCAAATTCGTTTCGAGTGCCTAGGGAGCTCAGTGTACGATGAGTTCGTGGAAACTGTCCATCGACCGGGTCTAAGTTCTTCAAGACACGTCGCCGTCGTACAGATCAGAAAAAGAGGTTCTGTGATCAAATTCTCAAGCTCATGAAAGAGCGGCGTGAGATGATCCTGCAGTCTTCAGACGAGGCGTCGAAATAGCAGCACATAGGCAGCTCAATAGACAGATTTCTAAATCCTTGAAGAGCGACCTCCGCCGCTTTAATATCGAGCGTATTAAAGACGCGATCGAGCGGAACAAAGGCTCCAAGGTATTTTCAAGAGATCTGGCTATTGGGCAGAGCCAGCTCACGAAACTAAAGACCGACGATAGCAGGATCTTATCCGCCAAACCGGAGCTACTGAGGGAGATAGAGAGCTTCTATAGACAGTTGTACATGTCAACCAGCAAACCCATTGTCGTCCTAGCAATTGACCCAAGAGCTAGACTAACCCGACACTATACCGAAGACATCCCGGACGTCAGCCTGTACGAGATTAGGATGGCTCTGAAACAGCTAAAAACAACAAGGCACCGGATGATGACGGAATTACGGCCGAACTCCTGAAGGCGGGTAGAAAACCGGTACTTAAGGCCCTTCAGAAGCTGTATAATTCCGTCATACTCGAAGGGAAAACGCCACAGGTACGGTGCAGGGGTGTGGTGGTGCTCTTCTTCAAGAAGGGTGACAATGCCCAGTTGAAGAATTACAGGCCCATCTCACTTCTAAGCCATGTCTACATGTTACACTTAGCCTCTTCGTACTATATATACGTATAATGTCGGCGACGCGACTTGTGTACGAACTTCAATGGATTTGTATGGCGGCAGTCGCTTGGAGACTAAAATCGTCGAGTATCGAAGATTTTTGTTGCCTTGTGTACGAAGGGGCTTAAAGTACTTACGGGATACTCCGAATCTATCCTACTGCAGCGAGGTGTAAGACAGGGAGACGTCATAATATCTCCGAAACTGTTCACCGCTGCACTGGAGAATGTCTTCAAGGTTCTGGACTGGAGAGGGCTAGGCATCAACGTCAATGGCGAGTACATCACTTACCTTCGGTTTGCTGACGATATAGTGTTCATGGCTGAGACCATGGAGGACCTTAGTACAATGCTCGATGACCTCAGTAGGGCTTCCGAAAGAGTGGGTCTAAAAATGAACATGGCCAAGACGAAGGCCATGTTGAATGACCATGTCACACCCATTCCTATCAAGATCGGAGACTCGACGATTATGTATACCTAAGACAAACGGTCCAGTTGGGTAGGTCTTCTAACTTCGAGAAAGAGGCCGAATCCGACTCCGCTGGCCTCGTTCGGGAAGCTGCGCGGTATCTTCTCGTCCAACTTACCGCAGTGTCTGAAGACGAAAGTCTATGTCCAGTGTGTGTTGCCAGTGATTACATATGGGACCGAGACGTGTTCGCTCACAATGAGCCTTATCAAAAGGCTTAAATTCACCCAAAGGGCAATGGAGAGGGTTATGCTCGGAGTTTCCTTGCGTGATTGAATCAGAAATGAAGACATTCGCAAGAGCACCAAGGTCACCGACGTAGCCCGAAAAATTGCCAAACTTAAGTGGCAGTGGGCAGGTCACATTGCTCGCAGAACGGATGGCCGATGGGCCCGAAAAGTTCTGGAGTGGTGACCGCGAACCGGAAGACGATGCGTTGGAAGACGTCCCACTAGGTGGACCGATGACCTGGTGAAGGTTGCGGGAATCCGTTAGATGCGAGTTGCAAGAACCGGTCAATATGGCGACACTTGGGGGAGGCCTATGTCCAGCAGGGGACGTCTTTCGGCTGAAATGATGATGATAGCATACTTTACATTAATTTCATAACTTGAAACGTGTTTTACTTACTAAGATGAAAATCCGTTTTTTGCAGATTTGATGAGATCGGTAGAAAACTACGAAGCCGAACATCTCTCGACAGCTCACGACGATTCATTTAGAGAGTTATCAAGTCATTCGAACATCCATGATAAGTAAGAGTGACAAGTATATAATTTATATAGTATGTATCTAAGATAGCTTTAAGAAATATTTCAATGTTTTTTTTTTATTTTTGTAGTAAATCCGAAGGCGGTGGAAGCATGGGTGGCTGGTCTAATGACGGCAGTATGTGTCGTGTACGTAACTCGTTGCCGCAACGTCACAAGTTTACCAACGAACAGCACTCGCAGCAACATTCTCAGCAATTACATGCACAGCAACAGCATGCGCAACAGCAGCATGCTCAGCAGCAACATGCGCAGCAACAACACGCGCAGCAACAGCATGCACAGCAGCAACAGCATGCACAGCAGCAACATGCACAACAACTTGCCCAGCAACAGCAGCAACTTGCGCATCAACATCATGCACAGCCACAACACCACGTGCAGCAACACCATGCGCAGCCCCAGCACCATGGGCAACAGCAACAACAAAGTAAGTCGGAATTAGCTAATGTTGGCTTGGCTACCCTGGTCCTTCTATTGATTAAAGGTCTATTGCTTAACCAACTTGATGCCTGAAGTAGCTGAGCGGGAGGGGAAGAGAGCGGTCGAGTGTCGTTCAGGATCATCAGTCACATCTAGCGGGCGACCGGTATCTCCAGAACAGTCTGAACAGTGTCAATTAGAACATTCAATGTATTTTTTCATAAATACATGTCATATCATTTGCAGTAAACTTGAGACCAAAATGTCATGAGTTCTTCAATGTATAACACATTAATACCACATGAAAAACCTTTTAAAAATACACATTTTGCTCAACACAGGCCATGAGGACAACATAGCAACACTACAAGAGTTAGCTCAAGAGCTTCGAATGGAAACCGAAAAGATCATGGGAGAGCGTGCGCGCATCAAGGACATGATCTCTAACAAGGGTAAGCTATTGGGCTCCTAGTTTTTTTTAAATAGTAATATTCTTTGGCTCTGGTTCTGAAATTCTTATGTCAGAAATAAGACCTTAATATGTTTTTCTGTTTTCGGTAACTCTATTTAATCTATCTCTATTTATTTTTTAATATTTTTATGGAAATACATGTCATGTGTCTAATGGGATTTATCCTTATTTAACCTCTTTAGAGACTTGATATGATTTTTTGGAAAATACTTCCCTAAATAGTTATGTTTACTAAAGAACACCGCCCGTACAATTGCTGATGAAATTATTAAGCGTCTACAAATGTCACCGCTATAGATGCCGACGAAATAATTTATTAAGATTTATCAAATCAAGCCTATCGAAGTCAGGAAAAAAATCGTAATAATTAAAAGCTTAATTGACTAGAATAATGATGATAAGAAATAATCATGTCTTAGTTGTTTTCTTTCTGGCTTGACTTCATGACTTTTGGCTAAGCTATATTTTTAATAGTTAGAGAGCCCATGACACTAAACCTCTCGATAATACTCCCAGACGAAATATAAATAACTAGCTGACCCACGCAACTTCGTCTGCGTCACATATATGAGAGAAAAAGCTCACAAAAGGAATAAATTTTCCCCGTTTTTGCAACATTTTTCATGTATGTTCCGCTCCTATTGGTCATAGCGTGATGATATATAGCCTATAACCCTCCTCGATAAATGGACTATCCAACACAAAAAGATTTTTTCAATTCCAACCAGTAGTTCCTGAGATTAGCGCGTTCAAACAAACAAACAAACAAACTCTTCAGCTTTATAATATTAGTATAGATTCGTCACGTTATTAATAGGGGAAAACGAAATGGCGATGCGATGCTACAATGCAAATAACCTGGCGAACGATAAGCAAACGATTTCTAGTATGAGATAACTCCCAAGTTCCGTAATTATTCCTAAGTAACCGTGGCACGCGTATTCAATCAGTATAAATCGAAAGGAACCGGGTGCTGACAAAATGCCAAAATCCAGCTGCGTGGAGGGCGACGTTCAGTCGCTGCAGCAACCACTTTCTCCACTGTTTGGAAGATGCAGCAGTGGTTTTTCTTACAAAGAAATTGATGAATTATCAGATGAGCGGTAGTTTTTTGCGGAGGTCGATTATACTAGATACCTAAAAATTCGATTTTTTAATAGCACCGCTAGGTTTTTTGCATTGCAGCATCGCCATTTTGTGTGAACCCATTAATGACGGAAATAATATATTATAATATGTATCGCGAGTCTTTTCAAACTAGGTGTAGCTGTCATGGGCTCTCTAACTATAATGTCACCTCCAAACAAAAACCCATGACATTTCTTTTGTCAACTGGCCTAATGAAATAATAGTATGTATGTAGTATGTGTAGTATAATAGTGTTACGAGCTGGGTATGAGATAAATTAATTACTACCGATTAAACAACACAATAACTTTATTAATCACAAAACAATCAAAACTTAATCACAAATACACTACTGTTTACTATTCACTTAGATATCGCACTTGTAGTTCACTTGGATTCGCTTCGTTGTGTCGCTAAAACAAGACTGCCGGTCGCGGCCCTGAGCGCTCTATTTATACTCGCCAACAGACACACCAGAGTAACCACGAACATTCGAGAGGGTCATAAAAAACACTAACAAAAGAAATAGTAAGTACCTACCTACAAGGTAGGTATTACCTATAAAAGTTGTAGGTATAAGCTACTTGTACAAAACAAACAAATATGAACCGTATGCCCTAGGCGTACGGTCGAAATTCTAATGTCTTTGTTTAAATAGGTCGCGAGTTTGTACCTACCTAACTTTAAAACTAATAATAATAGAATGCTCTCGAACTTCTAACGTACACACACTGTCATCACTGGCTTTCTCGAATGTTCTAGTAGGTCCGATGTAACACTGCCCCCTCCTTAGACATGCTCGTCCCGAGCATCATTAGTCCCGTAGTATCGTGCCAACCGGTCTACATGCACAATCTTAGGCGCACCTCGTGGGCCCTTCTGTATTCGGTAGGTGACATCGTTGATCCTAGTCACGACTCGGTATGGTCCATCCCATTTTGCTTGTAACTTCGGAGACTTTCCCTTGCTCCGCACTGGGTTATGCAACCACACCACAGAACCCTCGTCGAAACCCCTACCGTTTGCCTTCCGATCATAACGGGTCTTCATCTTCTCAGACATCTGTTGGCTGGATTGTCGGATATGCTCATAAACATCGTTCAACTTATTACGCAAGTCATTCGCGTAATCTGTTACACTACATGGAGCATCAGGGGGAGTTCCAGTGATTAAATCAGCAGGTAACCGTAATTCCCTTCCAAAGTTCGCGAAGGCTGGTGTCACAGTCGTACTTTCGTGGTCTGCACTTCGGTAAGACAGAAGAAACGGCTGTATGTGCTTGTCCCAATCCCTTTGCCGACTTTCCACAACTTTCGCCAGATATCTCTCCAACGTTTGGTTGAATCGTTCCACCATTCCATCGGATTGTGGGTGGTAAGAGGTGGTTCTGGTTTTATGGGTACCCATCAATCGACAAGTCTCTTGAAATACTTGCGATTCAAAATTTCTTCCTTGATCGCTGTGTATTTCTAAGGGTACTCCAAAACGACAGAATACTTCTTGAACCAATTTATCTGCAACAGTTGTTGCTTCTTGGTTAGGAATGGCGAAGACTTCCGGCCACTTTGTAAAGTAATCCATGACCACCAGGAAGTACTTGTTTCCGCTCTCACTTACTGGAAATGGTCCCGCAACGTCTAGTGCTATCCGTTCCCAAGGGGCTCCAACGTTGTACACTTTTAATGCACCTCTGCTGCGTGTCTGGGATCCTTTCACGGCCGCACAACTGGTACATTTGCGGCACCAGTCCTCCACATCATCTCGACAGTGGATCCAGTAGAAGCGTTCTCGCATTTTTAGGAGAGTCCTTTTAACCCCCATATGTCCTCCAGAACATCCATCGTGGTAGAGCTGTAGAACATCCGGTACCTTAGCTTTAGGGACAACCATTTGTAGATGACAACTGTCCCCTTTAGCGTTTTCCCATTTACGGCACAAGACTCCATCCTGGATCACCAAGCTGTTCCATTGCGCCCAATAACTCTTCGTGATGGAACTCATCGCAGCCACATCACTCCACTTGGGTTTAGGAACACCAGCTTTGATCCACTCGAAGATCGGTTTGATGTCCGAGTCATTGTGCTGAGCCTCCTGTATAGTTACCTTCCATTCATCGCTAAGATCCGTTCTTAGCATCCTCACAGGCACCACTTCCTTAGGCTCCTGTCTGGAACTACGCTGACAATCTTCAGGCAATGGTCTTCTTGACAGTTCGTCTGTGTTCTTGTGGTTTCTCCACTGTTGCTGACCAGTTTTCTTAGCCGCTTTTCCCTGCTGAGATTGATCTTCTCTAAGTGCGCTTCGCTTTTTACAATTCGACCGAAGGTGACCCCTTTCTCCACAAGTGTAACACCTAGGGCTGTATCGTCGCGGACGCTGGCGTTCAGGTGATGCCACAACTTGCTTTGGACAACTTGGCCGAAGATGATCCCTTTCTCTAGCTGTGTAGCAGCTAGGTCTGTAACCTTGCGCACGGTCGTGTACAGGTGCTGCCACTACCTCCCTGACGTAGTGTGTTCGGTGGTCTTGCCTCACTGCCTCTACTTCCAAGGCATGGGCTAAGGCGTCCTTCAAGGTCTCATGATGCCCAAGTCTCACGGCGGCTCTAACTTCTAAGTCACGTATTCCATCAACGAACGCCTGTACCAGATTTCCATCGATCAGTGCAGGGACAGACCGATATGCTTTTCGAACCAGCTTCTCAACTTCCAGGGCCCACTGCTGTAGGTTCTCGGCACTACGTTGAACACGGTCCTTCAACTTAGCACGGAATACGTGCTCCAGGTGCGCGTCGCCGTATCTGGACTCCAACGCCTCCAGTAGCTGTTCGTAGGTAACGTCCTTGCCGAGCGCCTCCAGAATAGTTAGGGCCTGGTCTCGGAGGCCCAAAGTGAGCGCGGTCATGGCTTGTGGTTTGGTCCATCCATTCGCCTTCATGACGGCCTCAAACTGGATTCTGTAGGCCGACCACGACGATGTTCCGTCGAATGGAGAAACCTTGAAACCACGCGAAGAAGGTGCAGCAACCACTGAAGCTACAGTTCCACCTTCAGTCTTCAGTTCGCTCAAAGCCTTCTGTACCCCAGCAATCTTAACTTCGGCCTCTGAGATGCGGTTCTCATGCTGGTGAACCTGATCTTTCATCACTTTCAGGTCCTTGCCTAAAGTTGCATGAAGATCCTTTATGAGGATCATCTGTTCGTCTTGGCGGCGGACCTGCTCCTCCTGGCGGCGGGCTTGCTCCTCTTTGTCTTGCTGCAACTGCTCTTCCAACCGGCGAGCCTGCTCCTCTTGACGGCGAGCCTGCTCCTCTTTGTCTCGTTGCAATTGCTCCCGTAACTGGCGAGCCTGCTCCTCTTGACGGCGAGCCTGCTCCTCTTTGTCTCGTTGCAATTGCTCCCGTAACTGGCGAGCCTGCTCCTCTTGACGGCGAGCTTGATCCTGCAGCAGTGCCATTAAAGCTGACAAGTCTGGTGCCACTGATGCTGGAGAAACTCCGGATGGGCCAGCGACTGGCTGTGACGTAGGCTGGACACCACCCGGTGTCTGTGTCGGAGAATCCCCAAACCGCCTTTGGTCCATATCCTGCTGTCGCTGACTTCTGGTACGGATACCGTCCGTGTCGTCCTTTGGTAGGATTGGCATAATTTATCTCTCACTTCTGACACCAATTTGTTACGAGCTGGGTATGAGATAAATTAATTACTACCGATTAAACAACACAATAACTTTATTAATCACAAAACAATCAAAACTTAATCACAAATACACTACTGTTTACTATTCACTTAGATATCGCACTTGTAGTTCACTTGGATTCGCTTCGTTGTGTCGCTAAAACAAGACTGCCGGTCGCGGCCCTGAGCGCTCTATTTATACTCGCCAACAGACACACCAGAGTAACCACGAACATTCGAGAGGGTCATAAAAAACACTAACAAAAGAAATAGTAAGTACCTACCTACAAGGTAGGTATTACCTATAAAAGTTGTAGGTATAAGCTACTTGTACAAAACAAACAAATATGAACCGTATGCCCTAGGCGTACGGTCGAAATTCTAATGTCTTTGTTTAAATAGGTCGCGAGTTTGTACCTACCTAACTTTAAAACTAATAATAATAGAATGCTCTCGAACTTCTAACGTACACACACTGTCATCACTGGCTTTCTCGAATGTTCTAGTAGGTCCGATGTAACAATAGGATGGTATATCTTTAGAGCGAAAAACTTTTTGTACTGATGCTGTAATTCTATTATCCTGAAGCCTGGAGCATTGTGCTCGTACGGTCTGTGGCAATGCAATGCTTAGGGTAGGCGCAAAAATAAGAATTCAAGAAAGGAGATACTAATAATTTATTATTTATTTATTATGATTATATTACACACATTCCGTTACTAAAGATCGTGGCACGTAGCTACTTAGTTGGAAGTTCATTTACAAAATGATTGCCTATTTTTCCCTCTCGTATGTAGTTAAATACGATAACATTATTCTGGCTGGCGATTTGTCCTGACCGATCTCAGTCGGCAGGTTTCTTGTAACTCATTGGCTTCGGTTGGGATGATGATGGAATGAGGATGGAATGATGGTACCATCATTTGAAAATCTCTAATGGAAATATCAACAAACACCAAACAAAATCCGAAGGCAACTCGTACTTCATTAATAAAACACAACTTGCTGTTCAGTAACTGAATAAATCGAAAGTCCAAGTAAAGATCAAAATCAAGATTTCAGTTAAAACCAACAATAAATAAGAGACGAAACAGTGAATTATTTCCAGGTAAAATTGCTAGTTTGTCAATTTGACATTGAAATCGATTGAAATGAGTAGACAAATAAAATGCTTTTTTAATTATTTGAGGAATCAGTGGTATAGTTTACAGAAAGAAGTATTTAATCAAGTAACAAAATGTTTATTAAAGTTAAACCCAGGGGTGACTTTTAAAATCCATAGATATCTTTGATTCGCCATTGCGTATTTTACACGCTAATAAGGGATCTACCCTTACTTTGCGTGTGTGTGCTAAGTACTGATTTTTACATTTACCTGTTGTTGACTACACATACATAACCACAACTTCAAACGAAAATATCTTTAATTCCTGACTTCGTATAAAAGTATAACAGAAGACAAAACTGTTCAGGAATTCAAACTTTATACTTTTACATATTTTTCATGAGCAGACGCTGAAATAAAATTTCAACAAAAAATTGTTCGCGCTCTGGCCGGTGTTCTTTCCCACTTGTACATTTAGGTTGTGCGTTGTCTGTCAGTATGTGTTGTTTCTAATTATTAAGCCGTCTTTTCTCAGAGGTGAGCCGTAAACAGAAGAAAGTGAACGAAGAAGTCCGAGCGGGCCCTTCTGGCGCGCCCGGGCCGGCCGAGCGGCGCCAGCTGCAGCTGCGCGCGCTGCTCGCCGACAAGCAGCGCGAGCTGGAGGCGCTGCTCAATAAAGAGGTGGGTTCACATTCAGAACGATACGCACACATTTATTTCATTTTTATTATTATACGTCTCATGTACAGTCAGCAAAACAGTTAGGTATGCAGGCTAGCAATCTTCTTACTACTATTATAAGTGGAAAAGGTTTATAATCAATCTGTTTGCAATTTCATCCAAATCCTTTCAGTAGTTTCTGCGTCAAAGAATAACGAAAATCGATATTTACAGACTTTTACATTTAAAATAATCGTAAGAAGATTGCTAGCCTGCATACCTAACTGTTTTGCTGACTGTACAATGGTCTACTTGAGGGACTAAAGCCGGAGACACAGTTACGTGTCGGGGTGTGGCGCGGCGCTTGCTGTCGTGACGGTGACTGTGCACACTAATGTGTCGTTTCGTGGCATGCTCTGGCTTTATTTCTGAACAGTACACCTTACCTACCGTACCTACGTAACCTTTGCAGCGTTCAAACGTGCAAGATTTGACCAAGGTAAATTGAACGTGTCTGCTCGCGCCACGAGCCACGCGGTGTAGAAACACATTTGACTGGTGTGTCGTGTTGCGCCATAACCCCCACCACCGCTCTGTCGCAATCGGCGCCGAACAGCCAGCGCCACGACAGAACGCGTCACGACACGACACGACCTACAAATATGTCTCTAATCATACTAAATGTATGAAACCGATATGCTTCTGGCGCCCCAAGGCACGCCCTATAATATACATAGAATAATCTTCTTCAGCAATATTTCAATGGGTAAGATGTGGTGTTGGCTCCGACGCTCGAATATTTTTTGATTCTATAGATCTTTTTGACAGTATTAGTGATATGAAATACCAAGCCGCTCCCTTTTTTCTGTCGCAACTACAGCATTGGATAATTTTCTTGTTTCAGAAAGTGCTATGCTCAAATCCAGAACCCCAAAACATGAAATCAGAATCACGAAGTGCTTCCGTCGTCAATCAATCTTACAATAGGTATGTTTTTTAACTTCCACCTAAAATCGTAATAATAAATCATGGTGCTCATGTATAAACGAATGTCATGTTCCAGTGAGCAAGATCGAATCAGCGAGCCCGAATCCAGATCTGAGCAAATACTTTTAGATTCACAGGACTCCAGAGAAACAGAGAACTTCCGGGTGAGTGTGATTGACGATGCATTTCTCCGCCATGTATCTGTTACTTACAGACAACCATAAAATAAGACATGCTTCGCCATCCCCAAATAAATTTGGATATATAACAAGGGCAGTAGAATGCTGAACTGCTCCTAACATTTTGTTTATCGCACAACCAACTTTTGTTGGTAATATTATTGTGTCTAAATTTGGTGGGGCAGTTGGTCAGAGGCAGAATGGGCAGGTGGTAAAACGTTTTATATAACAGTTGTTGGTCTACCCAAACAGACTACAGCCACAGAGTACAGTACAGAGTATAAGCTTCATACAACCGCGCGAATCGGTTGCACCACGTGCGTGACCACTGGCCGCTTGTCGCGTACGCGGCAAATGTGGAAAAAACCGGTTTACGCTAGCACAGCCAGCCAGTCACGAGTTTGTAAATACCAATTTCTGCACGTGTGTCATACAACGTTTTTCAACACATTTGCGAGAAAATTATTCATGAAGTATATTAAAACAACGCTATAATTTTTTTGTAAATCATTACATAGCACTCTCGCGATTTCGGCGATTTTTCATTCAAAATATCAGTTGGAGTAGATTCCATATTAACATCTGGTTCCTCGCTAGAACTCATATTATTATTTTGTTTATCAGTCGGAAAGTCGCATCAATCTATGAAGTTTCTATGAAAATGGCGCGAATTTGCAAATGGCGCCTCATGCACGTGGTGAAAATTAGAACTACACCTTTCATCTCACTTACTTGTTTGTATTAAAGTAAGACAAAAGTATTGAGCAAAAGCACTTCCAAGGAGGTTCGATCAGTCAGCCTATTTATTGTCGTAATGTGAAACCTTGGTGGAATCCTTTACTTTTTTTGGAACTTAAAAAAATACCGTAAAGAATACGCACGGTGCTATACAAGGGGGAGTGCGGTAAAATAGGTACTTAGGTGAGCATTTTACCGCACGTTCCGTTGTATGGTGCGTAATTTTTAACTTTCGAACATCGTATACAGGCTTCGTTAATGCACTTTTTGAGCAAGCGTGTTGAAATAGTTATTTATCCAACATGTGAGGAAAGTTCGTTTTTCCTATGAGTTTTGATTTTGAGTCTTGAGCGAATGAAGGATTGAAAAATAGAATCACGAGCGCAGCGAATGATTATAAATTTCAATCCTGAGTAAGCGAAAGACTCGACAAAACGAATAGCAAATGAACTTGCTCACATTTTGCATACAAAACTTTTCACATCATAGGTAAACGCCCACGTCGTCGTAGATGGTTTCGTTATTTTTTTTAATATCTTTAAAACTGGTAACTGGTGGTAAAACCAACTTTCCTCACTGTTCAAACAGTGAGGAAAAACCAGTTTTCCTCACTGTTTTAGTAGAGGAAAGACACTTCTTTCGTGCGGGAGTCGTGAAAAAAATATTTAATATTATTTCACGTGTAGGGTGGTGGAGACAGCGCCATGGGTGGAAGGTCTGCCGCGGCTTTACCGCCTCACATGAGCAGTGCTTACGGCAGCGACACGGACAGGTAACTATGCAATTCATGACATTGTTTTTTTAATAATTTTTATTCGCAAGAGAAGTCCTTAGTCTTCTAATGCAGAGAGGCACTAAAAATGCCTGCAAAAAGTACGTCTCTTAATTATTATTCATGTTTTACAGCGCGTCCAGAAATAAGTCTAATCAAAGAAATCGGGTGCGACGGAGACAAGCTCAGGAGAGACAGCCTGATGAGAGCAGTGTATGTTACTTGTTGCTATTTAACCTTTTGACCGCCACAGCATAAACGCTCGCGCGTGCCCGCCTCGCCAAGCCACAATTTCATCTACTATTTTGTCACATATTTGTGACGTTCGCGTACAAGGCACGCGCTTGCTTGTCACGTATATGTGACAATGGCGTCCAAAAGGTTAAGTGTTACCATCCAGTCCAATGTAGAATACATTAGTAAGTAACTTGTGGCTTCTGTTTCCAGTTATCCCAGTCGAATAATACGAATCAGAACATCCGTCACGAACCTAGAGTGGAATCGTCAAATATCAATATGGTTCCACCAATTTCCCAAAACCGTAAGAACTTTTTATTAATTAAAAAACTTGAAAGTACACGTCGTCAGTCACGAATTTTTTATCGTATACCTTATCCTTTTCGTTGTTTTAGTTGGTGATAATCCTGGGAACATGCCGTATCCACATATGCCACCCCCTGGCTGGAATACCAACAATAAATCCAACCAGGTAAAGAATAGTAGATGACAAGGGAGCAAAATAAAATTTGCTCCCTAGCAAAGAAGGAAGGAAGGATTCTAAAATAAAATTCCAAGCATACCGAGGGGTTCTAAAATAGAATCCTGAGTGTAGCGAGGGATTCAAAGTATCATGTGTCATCACCTGAGGGAAAAATATTATTGCTCTTGAGCCATAATATTATAATATACTTTTCATCTCCTTCTATGAGGAAATAAATAAGAGACACAGTAATTAATGAATAAGTTTAATTTAAAAAAAATATACATGCATATACAAAATTTGCAAAATACAGTAAAGTCCGTACCGATTACAACAACAGGGAAGTAAATCGCGCGCTTTTGTCACGCAAAAAATGTCGCAGACTTTTTGTCCGTCACGCACACTAAGTCCGTCGTCAGCGCAGGCCCTTAAAATGGATATATTATATAGAATGTTATCCAAACGGAACGCAAACTTATCAGAGCCAAAAGAAGCGAAAGAATCGACTTATCTATGCTCACAAATAAGTGTTAAAAGCTATGTATTACAAGTTAATATTGTTTCAGGACATGCGTAACCAGTTCACCCAAAACAGTCACTCTCAAACCATGGAGCGTCTCATGGGGACACCACAACTGTCTTACCCCCCATCTATGCCGTTCAACATGATGATGCCTTACAGTAAGCATTTAAGCAACTTTACAGCATTGACACTGTTTCGCCACTTTAAAATAGACTATTCATCCCAATATAGACTGTTCAATCCACTAAGACGAAGCTCTCCACTTTATTCCGGGGGTTGCGGGGTGTAAAGTTCGAACGAAATGGTTATCTCAGTGTGCGTGTGCACTCAAATATTCGTGTGAAACTACCAGAGAGTTGCACAGTTGTATGCGATTAAGAGGCATGTCTTCATGGATTGAAGACACATACAAATACATGAAAACAAGTTTTTATGTGTTCACCTTAGGGCCTAGACAAGTGACAATCGTTTTCAAAAATGACTGTCAACAGATTTGACATTATAGTGTTACATGGTTCTTCTGGCGGCTGAATGACGTTGCCAGGAGGGCGCTGTGGAAATTGTATTGATTGATTGGCGACGTTTGTTCTGATTAAGGCCTTGCGCCAAAAGAATATGATACCAAATCGGTTGACTTTACTTTTTGTCTTACACTGCGGTGCTGTAAGTGTATGTGTCGTAACCCGCAGGTATGGTAGGTGGGTGCAGCTGTGGCTGCGGGTTCTGGGGCGCGTGGTGCTGGCAGCAGCTCGTCATGCAGCAGCGAGAGATACACCAGCTCAGAGAACAACTCAATCATGTGGGTATTTTTTTCTGTTTTGTAACTCAATTTGATATGCGTAGCAACTAAAGTGGATTTCGGTTTTGAGTTTTACCTGATACGCATTTCCCGAACTAATTACAACTTTTAACGCCAGATTTAAAGTTATCCTTTTTTTGTAGAGACTGTCATATAGTATTTAAATAAAAGTAATATTCTGTTTGTTCTAGATGGAAGAGCGCTGGCGTGCTGAAACAGCATCGCATACGCTAAATAATCAAGTACCCCCAGGAAACAGAGCAAATAACTATTGGGATAACTTCCGCAGGTAACGTTTGTCTTTATTGTGAACTCTGTAGAAATGTAGTGAGATCGCTACATAATAAAAAGTATTTATTTACGTTGCTTTTCTCTTTTCAGATATTAGGATACACACATAATGTTTTGACTTATAATAATTTATATTTAATTATATTAGTACATACACCGTATTTATGTATTTAATCATATACTTCAGTCCCAAAATATCTAAGGGTGAGAATAGTGTTTGCCCTAGAATTTTCCGTTTGCAATCGATTTTTATTTCATGCTTTGTAATGAAACTAATCATACATGCCTGTGTGATATTTTACAATACTCTTATATGACGTGTTGATACTAACATTAAAGTGGAATCGAATTCGGCTTGTTTTTATAAAAACACTAGTATAAAGACCACAAAAGTAAAAGCGTGTAAATTTTTCCGTTTCAGTTATTCCCGTCAAAATCTTCTCTCCGCTAATAACAAGGCAAACGCCGACGGGCACTTAGGAGTCGGGCCCGCTCATAACCCCCATCCCTTAGTCGAAAGATCTCATAACTCTCTGCATCGTACTCCCTTGGCCACGCCTCCCTGCATCACACCCAAGAGAAATACCAACACTGCTAGCTCATCACACAATGCCGCTCAGTCATCTCAGCCAAATAACGATGACTTACCTAACAGACACACGCGACGAAATGTTGCCTACGAAAGATCCCTTTCGTTCTCATCTGCGCCGGACGTACTGAACGTTAATCAGAATCCAGACACCGATACTTCGTCTGCTTGCCACTCGAGAAATATTGATGAAAACAGTGTCACTAACGTTTGTAACATCAATATAAATCGCCAAGAAGCTCCATCAAACTCTTTCAGGAATTTAAATATTACAAATCCTATTCCGGAGATTATACAAGCCCACGCAAATAACTTGAACACATCAGCTAATAGTAAAAAGAAATCATCTTCAAAACTGCCAGCTAAGAATTCAACTAATCGAAGAAATTATACGCTGGATTATTCACAAATGAGCAATATTAACATTGCCAGTACATCCGAAATGCCTAATCCTAATTTAGCGTCAACGAGTCGGGAAGTTGAAGATAAGGCTACATCTAAGTTATTTGATCTGCTCAGAGAAAACGTGTATTCTGAAGTGACAGCTCTGATTGATGTGAATGAATCTCACCCGGATTTTTTGATTCAGTTGTTCCGAGAGCTGCAATTAATTAGTTCCGATGCACTACGGCAAAAAGTACTACAATCGATACGTAATGTACTGTCCCAGTACAGCTCTATTCTTGAGAGTCAAAGCAATGAAAGTGCCCATGAAGAAAATAGACAAGAATCAGCTTCAACAACATCCGGTGAACCTAACGCATATAATGACTGTAATTCGTTATCAATTCAAAATATGTGTGGAAATGCTCTGCAACTTGATAATAAAATAGTTCGCTTTTTGTTATTAAAAAGCGATGAGACATGTACGACGGAATTTTTAGAGACATTAGTATCTCTTATATTAAGCAATGCTGCTGACGGAAGGTATACTCAACAAGCCAAGAGGAGGCTATTAGAATTACTTTCTAAATACGAGGGTATGCGAGTTTGTGAGGTTTCAGGAGACATTATTGAGAATTTGCCAGTATTTATACCAGCTAATAACGAAAACACTCAACTCACGAACGAGATGTCCGAATCTTCCATTCTGCAAGATGTCGCTGGTTCTTTAAATTTATTTAGTTCTAGCGACAGCCAGTTGCATCAGCTAAATGCTTGTCCTTACGATTTGTGGCCGGGACACGTCCATATGGACATTGAGACTTCGGACATGAACGACAACAGTCCACGTTCTAGTCAAGAAGGGAAAGTCGATCTCATAAATTGTTCTGAAATGCATAACGGAGATTTGGCCGAAGCGGACCAAACTTGTCACGCTGAGGCGGAAGATGGTACCACTAACGGACATGACGAAGCTGCAGCTAATGCAGAAGCTTTACCGGACGTGGTAGACACTGAAGAGGTCACGCCGACTGAGGTAATGCAACACATATTATATTGTAGATGCCTTCCATTAATCAATTGTTCTAATCGCAATGAATAACCACTTTTATATATTTTATCTAACATTTTATAGTATATTATATACCAAGTATTTTGAGTAATAAAAATAGCGGTTTTTAGTATCCGCTAAAGATGGGTGTGGAGAAACTTAAGATTAGCCGCAATTCCTGAAGAATGTACACGGCCGCGGCGCCTTAAAATAAGATTGTTAATGGCGATTGGTTGCAACCAACCCGGCCGCTGCGCCTTGAAAATAAGATTGTTACTGCCACTCGCTTGGCTCGTATTCGTATGGTCACATTTCTAATCTAATCTATTTGGGTGGGGGTGCCATAGCTTACTAACTGTAACCATCTCGGATCGCACACATGGTTGGTCGTGGTTGCAACCACGAACAACCAGTTCTAACCTTCCTAACACTACAATGAGATCGTCAACTTTTAGCCTAAGGGTCGCGGAAACGACACGGCTTAACCTAATAAGCCAGCTATTCTTAAATTTAGCTTTACACCCATTTTGAACCGTAATATAATTAAAAAATGTTAGTTTTTGTGTGTCCTTAAACTCTAATGCCCACGCTACACTGACAGAAATTCTGTCACGGATCTTCGCGTCGGAACGCCAATACATGTTATTGGATGTAAATGAGTACAACTGGCACACTATACGCGGGAGATCGATCGTTCCGTCGCGGACCGCTCCCCCTCTGCGCCTGGGGGTCGACTTTCGAGGCACGAAACCCGCAGTTTCGGCCGAAGTTGCCGGCGTTTCTTACTCCTAGCATTTATGGACATAAGATTCGTTAGGGGCCCGAACTATAAATGAATGACAATCTCGATTGGTCATCTGACCTTACTCCCGATGTTTTTCAAAACTCATAAATCCGAAAATATGAGGGAGTAGGTACATTTCAAAGTATAAAGATTTTTACGGAGGGCCCCCGTATCTTCGGAAACGGACTTAGAGAGTAGAAGTGAAGGGCCACTCCACAGAGGTTAAGTGTACGTGAGCTTTAGCGTCTTATAGGGTAAACAAAAATTAATTTTAAGTATGTAAGTTACGAATATAAAGCCACTCTTGAAATGATTAGCTAGGCTCTATAATTACCAAACGTCTAGGGCTTTTTCGCGTGACTCCTGCCTACCATATTATAACCTTTTGAATATCCTTGTCATATCTATTTATGTCAAGCAAACGTGTGCTCTGTAAGCCAACGATACTGACAAAAAGTGCGCGGTGCACTATACCGTAAAATAAACCATTAAATAGTTTTGGAATCCTATTCTTTTTGTACATATTTGCGGTGAAATTGTATACTTTACCCTAGCAGGAAAGTGTCTCCTAGACTTATATAAATGGAACGTACCTATAATTTGTGCCTTAGCTACTGTAAATGTGCCCGCCCCCACATAAAGAATTGGTGCCCCTTGTCGTTTTGGAGAAAAACGGAAAAAAATATTCCTGCTGCGGTAACGTTTTTCCAGCAGGAAAATTCTAAAAGAATGATCGGAGAGAGTAACATTGTGCATGGCAAGAGAGCTTATATTAGTGCCGAAAAGTGCCCTCGAAAATAAAATGACTACCCTTTCAGGTTTTCGAGATATTGCATCTCCTACTGGAGTAACGTTTTGCAGAATCGTATATCCCTAAAACCATTGCATGTGCCCCTGTAGAATATACATGACATGACTAGCTCTAATAGTGCCTATCAGTCCCCAATTAGATTTAAGAAAATATTTACAATTTTCAAGTTATCGCCGTTTTATGAAAACCCGAAAAAACACCGCAGCGCCTAAATGAGACAAGGTATAAGCTCGCTGAAAACTGTATTCGGTCCTTCTTGACGCTAGTAATATATAGTATAAGTCAAAAAGAAAGTGTATAGAACACGTTTTTACAGAGCCACTTCTTCAGTTTACTTTTGAAACAATTTATTGGTAGTTTTCTGATTTGATTCGGTATTTTATTGAAAATTTTGCCCGACATACTACAGCAATTGTTTTGGAAGAGAGTGCTTCTACATCTTATTTATGGCCAGTTTAGTGGGATTTCTAGAGCGAAACCTTTTATTTTCTGTTACTATAATAAACAGGTTCGGGTGCTTTTTATCAAACATCCCTACCTACTTCAATAATGTATAAGCTAGCAAATGTAAGTAGGCCCAACTTTTTGAAGTCAACATGGATCGAGTGGCCCAATGCTGTATATGGCTTTGATACATTTCTTTTGGGTTTTTTAAGTACAAGAAGGACCGAATACTTTCGGAGACAGGGTTGCACCACTTGAAAATTTTAAATATTTTCTTAAATATAATTGGGGACTGATAGTAACTAATAAATTAAGAGCTACCGGTATATTTTTATTCTACAGGGGCACATGGCAATGGTTTTAGGGATATACGATTCTGCAAAACGTTACTCCAGCAGGAAATGCAATATCTCGAAAACCTGATGGGGCACTAATTAAATTTACGGGGGCACTTTTCGGCACTAATATACGCTCTCTGGCTATGCACAATGTTTCCCTCAGATCAATCGTTCTTTCCGTTTTTTTCCAAAAGGGGTACCAATTATTTGTGTGGAGGCACATTTAGAGCAACTAAGGCACTAAATACAGGGTGTAAAATATCACCTCATCAGACTCAACTTTAACCGTAATAATGTGTTTTAACACTGTTTTTGAAACAGTTCCAACAGAAAAACACTTTTAGATGTAACAGATACAATAATGTTACCGAATCAAACTGTAACCTTTTATGAGTTAAGTGAAACTGAAATAATCTGTTTTACTTTTTCTTTTAGAAGGTTCTCAGGTATGGTGTAGAACAAAAAAATGATCGCAATGATGGTGAGAACAAGTGCCTTTCGGCTTCGTGAAGAGGTGTTTTACACTCTTTATTCGTTCCACTAATCGTTCTAGGAGAATCTTTCCTGCTAGGGTAACGTACATGGTGAAATTGTGGCTTGGAGTGCAGGGCACGCGTGCGTTTTTGTTATGGCGTTCAAAGGGCTAATAACTTGGTACACAACTACATGTTAAATCATAACACAATATTGCAGACGCCATTTAAATCAATTTATTCATGTTTGTCAAAATAACTTATTTTTCTGTTACGGGGATGGTTTCTATTCTTATTCTTGTATAATTGGTACATAATCATAATCTTAACATAAAATGGTGTGTGTTACCCTGGCAAAATGTTGTGCATTGTGAGACCTTAACACATAATTAAGAGTATCATGAGGAACAATTTGCTTACTAATAGCAAAATTTGCTTGCATTATAGTTTTAAAGTTATTTAAGAAAACCACATTTTGTTGGAGTAACGTTTGAAATGTTACTCCAACAAAACGGCAAAATCGATTTTCAAAAATTCGTTTAGCCCGGAACCAAATACATGAATAGATACTTTTGTTGCGTAGTAAATCGCAAAATTTGTGTGTGATATGGTTCTCGAGTTATTTAAGATTTTGTTGCGGTAACATTTTGGGATACCACATATAAACACCCACGATAAAATGTGTCATTCTAATTATTTAACATCAAAACAACACTATTTTATAGTAGCCCAAGAAGCTTCACGTTTCCTATTTTGTATTCTAGACACTTCCATTATGTGAATCTATTTGTCACAGTCATGTTTATAATAATATATTCTTTTATAACTTGTAATATGGGACTTATAATAAACTGAAATATTAATGATTGCATTTTCACTTCTGAGGAATTACCAAGATATAAAAGAAATAAAACGTCAAATTGAATTAACAGGATTTAATACAATATCAGGTACAAAGACTTAACTATATCACAGACAGTTGGTTTTTGGCTCTAACCTATAGTTTAAGTTATACATACAACAACCTGCACACGAAATACCAATGTGTATTTTATAGACAAACTGTAATTTGTTGGTATGTTTGCATTAAAGGCGGAAGCTGAGTGGCTTGGACTTGACCGTGTGCCAACAAGGCTGCACATGGAAGAATCATCTGAAAAACAGAAAGGTGAAGTTATTACACTATAATAGTAGGGCAAAAACCCAAACTGAACCATTTCGGCTATGATGTAGTTTGAGTTAATACTGAAAGAGAAATACATGAATTAAAGCTTCTTTAACTGCACCTGGAACAGAAAAATAAAGCAAATTGAAATAATTTGTGTTTTCTTTTTTTCCAGATTGAACTGAGAAGTTTGACGACCCCCTGATGACTTTAGTATTATTGAATGTTATTACTGTATCCCATTATTATTATTCAATTACTCTTATCCCTTACATAAATACTTTGTGTAATATATATAATATATTAATAAATTATCTTAAACACATATGTTTATGTTTAAAAAAACACCCTCCCTTTTGCCTATTAAATTTTTATTAGAAAAACTTACACTAATTAATTATTATTAGAGAATTATGCACATTTTGTTAAGAATGTAAAAAATTGTTGCATATTTCTTAAGGTCCCAATCACTTCAATCTTAAATATCACACATCAAGAGTCACAAACACTGTATCAAATGAAATATATTTCCTCCGTGAATGTTCCAATATAAAGATTCCATGACATCTTCTGAACTTGTGTCGAATTTCACTGTCTCATTTGTCTCAGGTTCAATGTTTCTCTCTTTTTGTACTTCTGCAGATAAAATGATAATTTTTCTTAATTACTTTTTGTCTTTGAAGACATTGCAGTAGAGATTAGATCATATGGACCATGAGACAACGAGATATGTCTGGATTGTTGTGTGTTGGACGTAGTAAACATGGATTGTAGTTGGAAGTCGATGGCACCATACCCTCTGAAATAAATTCGAACCTTATCACACTGGGCCTCAAGTTTCTGACAGGAAGCCTCCAAGCCAAGTTTTGTTGCTGTTTCAATTTTCTGTGCATCATGAGTTTGTCAATTGATAAGTTTGTTAACATTTTATTGTCTCAAGGGTAAGCACATTTTTCAAATAAGCTGACCGCTCATTGTACCTAGAGCAGCGTAACGTACGCATTGGCGATGGCCGAGATAAGCATGTAGATCACTCACTAATTGGCATCATATGTCTCATCAACATGCTTCCAATTTACCAAAAACGAAAATATGTACCTATCTTATTTTTGCAGATTATGATCTACTTTATATTTTTTCAACAAAACATACGTCGAATCGCACTGCCATTGTGTTCTAAGGCTTACTCGAATTGGTGTTCTGCACTGGCACACAACTTGAGGTTGCATCTGAACTAATTGCTGAGTAATTTGTTTAGCTTTATCCAGCAACACTGACTTGAACTAGTTCGTATTTCATTATGCAAGTGATTCTCCCAATTCTAATGAATGGTGTATGCTATTTTCGTGAGAAACATTCTGTAGTTCGATCAATGCGTTAGTCCCTTATACAGCCAATTATTCATTGTGCAGTTAAATGGTCTCCAATGTGCGGTCAGCATCAAAGAAACGTTTAATACTGACACAAGCAAAAATAGAGGAACATATCTTTTACATAAAGAAAGTGCTTTTATCCTCTTTTTTTCAAGGATAATTATGCATTCGCTTCCTTAAAATTGATAGTCTAGCGCCCGGTTTCATGAAAGAAAAATACTGACTAAAATAAACGAAAGTCAAGTGATTGGTTACGTTAAAGTACTCTAAATACTGAAAATAGCAAGTTTTACTCAAAGGAAACATTCCTTTATTTTTGATAGGGTCAATCATAACAATTTGTCAAAGAACAGGTGTTATTTCTTTGAACTTCAGACGGTTCGATTCCCGAGTGTGAATGCAAATTTGTTTCTTTAAAAAAATAAAAGAATGTTTCCTTTGTGTAAAATTTGCTATCTTCAGTATTTCAAGTAGGTACTTTCCCTCCAGGTAGCATTGAAAAATTCCACCCTGTAATTTGGGAGTAGACCAAACTAGGTTTAGTGTCATGGGCTCTCTATAACTTGATGCGATTGCATGTGATCACAGCAGCTCACTATGATAATCCTTGACAAATTGATGTGAAATTTTCGTGTTGATTTTAATTCCAGAAACATCTGCAAAATGATTAATTAAAATATTGATCTTATATCATGAAGATTGCTAATCCAAAATACGGAGTTCATACTAAAACAAACAGGACTATGGTAAAATCAATATTTTAATAACTATCACGAATACATTAATGCGTAAAATTATTCATCCACATTTTGTTTCCTCTAATGTTACCTGTGTCATTAAAAGAAAAGGTATTTTAATGAGCTTAGCCTACAAGACAGTCATTCTACTTATTATAAAAGTATTACATTAAAATACTGAAGACATTGGTGGCCTAATACTTATGTAAGTATAAAGTAATTATTGCATAGAACGACAATGTGAATTACCAGGATGTAGTATTTTAGATCTAAATTATTTATGTAGGTTGAAATCATTTTACTTTTAAAACTTTATATTTTTAGTATTAATGTAACTCTTTATTAAAAAAAATGAACTCACAAAATGACGAGGCTCCGACTTCGTAATTTTTCTGGAATTAAGAGTCCAGTGAATTTTAACTAGAAGGCCAGAAAGCTGGACATGGTCATGAAGAATCTGGACAATTGGTCAGCTACACACAGGTCAATCACATTATGACAAATTCCTTTTTTTTTTCACATTTGACGATCTATGTAATGATAAAGGTACTATAATCATGTTCAATACATTTCATCTTAGTTTCTAGACCTACAATTAGTGGTAAATAATTATGCGCGGTATGTCTAAAAATGACTATCAATAGTTTCCAAAGCGAACACGCTTTCAGCGATTAGTCTTTGAGAAAGTTTTTTTTATTAATTAGATCATGGTATCGCATTTCGACATTTGTTTGTGAGAGCGGGCTCCCTAGCAGAAAATCATTACGGCATTGAAATGGCATGTTCCAGTATCTCTATCACTGTTCAACATCGATAAACAGCTATTACATGTCGTTTAGCAGTTTAGTTTTTTCTATTAAATTTATTACTTTCAAAATAAAAGGGGTTTAAACTTTTTCGGTCGGCAATAGCCACCGCCATCAAAACCACTTTCAATACCAAATTAATCTATTTACATTGTGATTGAGCAACTACTTAGTGCTATTTTGGTGCACATTCTGCGTCAAACCCGATCTAAGGTACGTTGACCACACCTGATTGATAGATTCATAAATAAAATAAAAATCCTCTGTGACAGACAAGCAAAAAGTGAGACAATAGAAACCTTAAGGTGCAAGTCACAGAGATGCAAGCATGTAGTTTTAATTTTACAACCAAATTATTAAGCAATAGAGGTTTCGCAGCATATCAATGAGCCATTGATCAGGTGTGTTCAACATTCATTAAGGTCCATGTTCACCAAACAATTTACGGTCTGATTATCTAAAAACAGCTGTTAAAGGGATATGTTTCCCTACAAATTGTGATTTAAACAACTGTTTTAGATAATCAGACTGTGTTCTTTTTGGTGAACATAACCTTTATAGTTAATTGTTATCATGATCTGCCTAGGCAAATGCTTAGGAAATAGCCTTTTTCTAAGTATGTTAGGGTCGGCTTCCAGTCTAACCAGATGCAGCTGCATACTAATATTTTACATGGTAAGTGCCTATCTGACCTCCAGATAGTTAATTGTTATATTAAAAAACAAAAGTGTAGCATTACCATGGGCAATTTGATCAATAAATTATAATTTATACAGCTGACATATTCATGACAATAATAGTTTCTTTAAATCATAGTTTTTTGCCATATATATCTAAATACATAAAAAACAGCATCTCAGAATTGAATCAAAATATCTGTGCAAATGCTGTCCTAAAATTATTAAAAAAAAGTCCCCTGTTTAAATTTTAAAACCTAAGTCAAATTATGTTTTGGTGCGAAACATTGAAATCGTGAAACGAGAATAAGCGAGCAGCCATAATTATTTTTTGAACCACGCGTCTCGGCAGTAGAAATAGTCCCCCTGGTAAGCTTTTTTATGTTATTTCATTGTTTAGGTGGTTTATATTTATGAAACAAGACTCACTTTATCATCATTCTCTTGCCCTTATCCCAATTTATTTGGGGTCGGCGCAGCATGTCTTCTTCTTCCATACTCCTCTATTTTTCGTCATCTCATCAGACACTTCTTTTCTTACCATATCCTTCTTAACACAGTCCATCCATCGTTTCTTTGGTCTTCCTCTACTCAAATACCCATCCACATTCATACTCAAAACTTTTTTCACGACATTTTCCTCATTCCTCCGCATCACATGCCCATACCACGACAACCGATTACCACACAACTTTTCAGTCACCGGTGCCACTTTCAGACTTCCTCTAATATACTCATTCCTTACTTTATCCATTCGCGTAACACCACACATCCCCCTTAGCATTCTCATCTCCGCGACATGCAGATGCCTTTCATTCATCCCTTTTGTGGCCCAACATTCTGATCCATACAACACAGCAGGTCTAACCATTGTTTTATAAATCTTCCCCTTAAGTTTTAGGGGAATGCGGGAGTCGCAGATCGTTCCCGTGACCTGCCGCCATTTCATCCATCCCGTGTTAATTCTGTGCTTTACACTACGATCTATTTCGCCATCGCTTTGCATGAGTGAACCAAGATACCGAAAGTCGGAGCAGACAGGAAGAGACGCGCCATCTAGCGCTATGGCTCCAGAGCTGGAGAGACCGCCAAAATCGCAGAACATGTATTCAGTTTTGCTTCTGCTGATTTTCAAGCCAACATTCTCCAGTTTCTGTTGCCATCTCTCCAGTCTGCTCTGGATCTCAGGTCCATTTTCACCGACAAGAACAATGTCATCGGCAAACAGCATGCACCAGGGTGCCTCTTCTTGGATGTCCGACGTCAAAGCGTCCATGATCAACAAGAATAGGTAAGGACTTAAAGCCGACCCTTGATGCAAACCTACAGCCACACTGAACTCATCGGTGTTGCCAGCAGCTGACCGGACGTAGGTACAAGATTGACTGTACATAGCACGAATTAACTCTACATACTTCCCAGGTATACCTTTCTCTTTCAAGGCCCACCACAACACGTCCCGAGGTACCCTATCATATGCTTTCTCCAGATCAATGAACACCATGTGCAAGTTTTTGTGTACACGTCTGTACTTCTCGCACAATTGGCGGAGTGCAAAAGTGGCGTCCATTGTTCCTCGACCTGGCATAAACCCAAACTGATTTTCAGTGATCTTACTTTCCTCTCTTATCCTTTTCTCTATCACTTTCTCCCATACTTTCATACTATGTGACATGAGCTTTATCCCCCGATAGTTGTTACAGTCCTGCACGTCACCTTTATTTTTGAAGATGGGCACAAGCGAGCTATTGCACCATTCTTGTGGGATCGTTCCTTCATACAACAACTTATTGAAGAATAAAGTCAGCCACATACATCCGTCTTCTTTTAAACACTTCCACACTTCTACTGGTATTTCATCAGGGCCCAAGGCCTTTCCATTTTTCATACTTTGAACTGCCTTCCTCACTTCATCCATGCTAATTTCCCTCACCAAACCCAAATTTACTGGTACCTCTTTAAGCACACCGCTCCATTCATTCTCTTCATTCATTAGCTTGTCAAAATAACCCTTCCATCTCTCTTTTATTTCATCATCTTTAGACAAAACTTTACCAGCGCCGTCTTTCACACACTTGATACGATTTATATCTCTCGTTCTCCTTTCTCTTGCTTTTGTAATTCGGTAGAGCTCCTTTTGGCCTCTAGGACTGTCCAGTGAGTCATATAACTTCTCCTGGGCCTTAGCCCTGGAAACTGCTACCGCCTTTTTTGCCTTCCTCTTCCATTCCTTATAAATCTTCTTCTTTTCTTCTTTCAAACTGTCGTTCTCATTAGCTACACCCTGCCATTCTTTAAACGCAACCTTTTTCTCTTTTAGACTCTTTTGCACATCTTCATTCCACCACCATGTATCTTTATCTATCATACCTCTCCCTTTGGATTCTCCAAATACATCTTTTGCTACTCTTCTTATACAATCCGCCATCTCTTTCCAACATTCATTCACAGATTTTCCTTCCAAATCCAGCATATCCTTCATTTCAATCATCTTATCAACTACTTGACTCTTAAACATACTTGCACATTCTTCTTTTTCTATCATACGCCACCTTGTTTTGGGTGGAAGCCGTTCCTTGTTTCTACTGGCCGAGACACTAACTTTTATGTCCATTATAACCAATCTGTGTTGGGAGACTAAGTCTTCGCCTGGCAGCACTTTACAGTTTTTGACGTTTTTAATACTGTCACGTTTTACCAGGAAAAAGTCTATTTGCGTCGCGTGGTGGCCACTTTTATAAGTAATGAGGTGTTCGTCTCTTTTCTTAAACCACGTATTTGTTATTGCCAGGTCAAAAGCAGATGCAGCTTGAAGCAGTGCCTCGCCATCATTGTTACGGTCTCCGTACCCCCACCCGCCATGCACTCTCTCATACCCATCCTTCATTCTTCCTACATGCCCGTTAAAATCACCCCCTACACACACTTCCTCACTCTCTTGCACATCCAACATCACTCGATCAAAGTCTTCCCAAAACTTCTCTTTTACGCTGTCCTCACTTCCTGACTGGGGTGCATACACACTAACTACATTTAGCACCAAACTATCCAGAATCACTTTTACAGCTATCACTCTATCGCTCACTCTTTTAACATCCACCACACATTCTTTCAATTCACTATCCAAAACTATACCTACACCATTTCGCTTACCATCGCTGCCACAGTAATAGAATTTATATCCTTCTCCTATTTCTCTTGCCTTCCCACCCTTCCATTTGGTCTCTTGCAGACACGCTATTTTTATCCGTCGCCTTTTAAGAACATCTGCTAACTCTCTTCCTCTTCCAGTCATCGTACCTACATTCCAGCTCACACACCTCATTCTTACATCTCTTACTCCCCGGGCTTGCGTCTTACGTCGCACCCACCCGTTCTGATGCGACAACCCTTTTCCACTTTCCGCAGCGGCCGGGTGCTGCCCCTGCGCGTCGCCTGTGGGGTACGCCCTAGCCCTAACATTAGTTCCATTTATTATACTGACCATACTGCTAAGGTTTTGGCAAGCATTTTATAACCGGCCGCCTGCCTGACGTCAACCCTCCTTGGGAATGCTATTGTGCATATAATTTATTGTAAATATGCTAAGTTTTCCATTAGTCGCCTCTTACGACACCCGCTGGATGAGATGGGGTGGTGGTATTCTTTGAGTCCGGCACCACACGGACAAGACTCACTTTATTGTCAAACAAATAAATACCTACTGTCAAACTAAGTTTACAGTATTTTTCGGACACCCAGTTGTTTTTGTTAAGTTTAACACTGCTGCATCCAAAAATTACATAATTTAAGAATAAAAAAGAAAAATAAAGATTATTTGCTTTTTTTATCCATAAAAACATTCCCATGGACGGTTAAAACAGTTGTCACGGCTTTGCATGAAACCCTAACTCAAAAACAAAGAGAAAATGTGTCAGTTTTTTTTAAGATATAGTATATTTAATTTATATATTGTATTAGACAAACATTCTCAACATCACAGTCATGCATAGACGAATTTCCAAAAAGCAGAGAAACATCCGTATAATGGTAAAATTCCATCATATTACTTATTATTTTTTTTTGACATATTAATAGTTTCCTGTAGAAAATAAAGTTAATTTATTTTCAAGTTGTAATTAATTTATCTTAAATATTTTGTTGTCAACATTTTATGAAGATTAGCACTGATTGGTGAAAGTGGGTTAATTCTCACCAAATTAACAAGTTATGTCCATTCCAATAATTATATACCAGGAGATTGTCTTCTCTTACAATAAGACAGCAAAAATCTTCATAAATGCTCAAAAACTTTACAAGTCAGTCAAACCAAAAGGTGCAACTTTAACATATTCTGCACAATAATAACAATAAGCATTTGTGAAACTGCAACAAAACTGTAAATAATCAACTGTATTAGGCGGTAGGTACCATCTGAAGACAATATGGCAATGGGAGACTTCCTACAAAGCAAAACACTACAGAACAATCTTGTTGCTCTACATAAATAACTCTATGCAATGAATTGTGATATATTATGCATATTTTAGCATGTTAGGTTATGAAACCCCACTGAATTGCATTATTATAAATAACCTTGAAAATTTAATGAATTCAGAAAGATTTTCGTTAATTAACGTACCTTCTCGAAGTCGCTTTCTTTTAGGACATTCTTCTTCATCAGCACTCCGTTTTCTTGATGTTGTTTTGGAAGACGTTTGGTCAGGAAGATCCAATTCGATCATTTCGCAATCAGTGTCAACGTGGTTGTTTTCAAGCTTTTTCAGGTCGTGATAGCCATAGTAGCAATTTGTGGATATATGCACATTCTGGCATTGACCTATTGATTGATTGGCATCAGCATAAATTGGGGCGGGTCGCACGGCATCCAAGTTATTACTGGCGTTCTGCAGGTATGATCCGATGTTACTCGCCGGCATTTTCCAGGCTTGATAATGTGCGATGTAGGGAGAAATGGATGTCTTTCAGTGAAGTTCTTACAGCCAAGGCGTTACAGCACAGCTAATTCCCTAAACTAATTTATCCGCTTACTCATACGTCAATGATTTTGTAACAGTTCAAGTTTTATTTTGTAGGTAGCAGCACGGTACAGTGGTTTGTGGTTTCCTTCAGTCATTGAATGACACAGATTAGATATTAGGTGAAATAAACACAACTCACTAGTGAAATCCACAGGGTAAATTCGAATTCCACAGACTAAAAACTTTGATCTTAAGCTCCATACAAACAGAGGAATAAGTTCTAGAAATGGCATAGTAGGATTTACCTCTCTTCCAAAGTGCATTCGCAATAAGAAGACATTATCACATTTACATTGGTGTTGTTTAAAAAATGCCAAAAACAATCAGAAGTTCGACGAGAAAGTTTCTATTTACTATAATTGACAAATAAAGACATAAAAAGTGATTTGAATCAGAATGAGTGTGAAATGTACGATGTACACAATGTTTACTACTTATTCCGCTTATATTGCCAAAACTGCCCTACTAAGCGCAAAAGCACAAATTATAGGACAAAGGCAAACATTTCATGACATGTAAATTATATTTGACATTTTTATTTTAAGTTATTGACATATTTTGTAATATAATTTATTTGGTTATCAGTTTGTATGTTTAGTTGTAAAATTAGACAATTCTTGATTTAACACACTCAATTTGACATTGTAAGTTTTTCAATTAGGTATTTTGTTCAATTAGAATCATTGTTATCGTCACAAAATTTGCATGCCGAATTTATCTAGTTGGCGGAATATGAAGAACTATTTGTAAATTGTAAAATCTGTATAATACCATATTTCAGGCAAATAAATGAATCTGAATCTGAATCTGAAGCGGTATCTAAAAAAAATTCGTTAAGTCGATTTTTATGCCATCGGATTTTACTTTAGATTGACATGATTCTTGCGTAGAAAATGGTTTTAAGCCATGTCCAGCGTTTTGACACAAATTTATACGTTATATCTCAATAAATAAAAATCATCATTTCAAGTTAAGTACGTAAGTATATGACACAAAACCTTTAATCTACGTTTTTCCTTCTTCATCATCATTTGCTGGGACACGGCCCCCTCTTAATGAGAGGGAATGAGCTATAATCAACCAGGGCCCAGTGCGGATTGGTAGATGTCATATGTCTTCGCCTTTTCCTTCTTATTGGACTTTAATACAATCTTGTTGGTTTTATGTTAACTTGGCATCACCTGAGAGTATAATTATAAAAAATCACTTAATTACATATCTAAGATAATAATCACAAGTTTTCAAAATACTAATTCATCTGATCGACTCACGTTATACTCTATATACCCTGGTGTAGAGACAGGGTCTCGTCGCCGACAATGGTACACTCGAAAATTACAGCTCATAAAACGTATTTTTATGTTTAAAAAAAGACTTCCTGAGTAATAAATAGTATCAACACGCCTTTTTTCTTGGACAGCTTTCGTTGACCAAACTCTACTTATACTTTGTGATTCCAATCTTTCGACGCCATCGATTGTTTCGGCGCGTTCGGCGCGTTCGGCTCGGATATGTGTGCGTCCACCTTTACTACGTTACTAGGTGCCAATACCAAAACGCTTGAAAAACACATGTCACATACGCTCATTGACTGACGCTTTCGTTTGCATAAGCTTCCGAATATAACCATTAGGTCCAAGTGAAATTATGTGACGTTCTTTACCTTGCAGTAATGTAGTCAGACCAACGCCATCTATCCAGCACCTAGGAAAAAGTTGAAAAAGAAAATCCCTCATTCGGAACGGGTTTATAAACGCTCAAATCGATTACAGCATAATTCGGATCTGGCCATGGTCTACAGCTTTCACTTACGTCGAGTGACACTGACACTCAGTCTGTCATGTTTATGTCATGGTTTAAATGTCATCTATCTGTCTGATGTCATCTGTGATTTGCATACGACTCCTGAATTAAATCGAAAATAAAATAACTATGTTATCGTTAATTTTAATAGTTAAGCGATAATTCAAAGTATACTTTAAGTATATAATGTGTATTTAACCATAAACTTGTAGGGGCTTTAGTTTTACTCAAATTCATGTGACGTTATTACCTTCAAGGTTGGACTTTTCGCATCAAACTATCATGTTGCCTTCGATAGCCGCTAAGTGTTTCTACAGAAATCTAAGTAGACATTCTATTGAAATAAAATATTTGCATTCATTATGCTTTGCTGCACCCAAGATATTTCGGCAAGACGTGTTCCCCGCAGGAAGGGCACTATGGAGTAGTGTGCACACTTCGGCCTATCTGTTGGATAAACCCATTACATCAAAAAATGCTCTGCAATCTGAAAAATCGTCACCTGACAGCGAAACTGCAAATAAAATAATAAAGCAGAGTGTAACCGGAGACATCATAGTTAAGGCTGAAACTGATGACAAGAAAATTGTTACGAAGGTTACTATTGAGAAAATTAAACCAGAAGATATTCCTCAACCTAAACCAGGTTACTTTTTTATTATTTTAATTTGTATTCTATTCTGGTAGTAAAATGTATATTTATTGAATTTAAGCCACTTCATAAATTAGAAAAGAACCTTTCAAAGAACCTTTCAGACATTGATGATGCTACTAATAAAGTTGTAAAATGTGGTAGCATAAAGGTTTTGTATTTGTATATATTTTAAAATAACTTGGAAGCAAGTAATTCTAAAAGATAGGTTATACAGGGGGTTTGGTGCATCGTGTGCCAAATTGAAAGGGTCGACAGAAGGGGTCATCTGCTAGCCTTTCATACCCCTTAACATCCCTCATGCCCTGTGGATTTTTATATTGATTTTTTATTGTTTTACTTAAAAAAGACCCAAATTTTACATTCAAATACAAATTTTAAAAAATATGTAAGGCGTAGACTCTGAATTTTAATTTTATTTCGATGTGTATTGTTTAAGAGTACTTTTAAATACAAAATTAGTGACATTAGTCACCTAGTTTTTTTTTAATTCCTCGCATATGTAAAACTTAAATTAAAGCTGTACATGTTACAGCTGTTTATATGGCTACAAAAAAAAAACAAAAGCGATCAGGATCTTCCAACTCCCTCATTAATTCTCCAGTCTATCCTCTTGCTAATGATGTGCCACATGCCATAAATATCTTTTAACAACTTTGTGAATTCGCTAGAATTGCGAATCGAGTCACCTAAGTATTAATATTCAAATCATCATCATCATCATCATCATTCTCTTGTCCTTATCCCAATTTATTTGGGGTCGGCGTAGCATGTCTTCTCCTTCCATACTTCTCTATTTTTCGTCATCTCATCAGACACTTCTTTTCTTACCATATCCTTCTTAACACAGTCCATCCATCGTTTCTTTGGTCTATATTCAAAATTATGATTTTAAAAATATTTTAACAAACCTAAAGATCTGTTATCTCATTCTTATAAGCTAAAATCTGTCTCGTATCTCTATTTTTTCGTAGGATTTATTTGAAATAAAAAAACGAAATTGCATTTTTAACATTTATTTCATAATTGTTACAATTCCTGCTCAAAAGGTTGGCCTCTGTTGCGCATGCAGGCCCGACATCTGTTTCGTATTTCGACAGTTGTAATACGAAGTCGTATTTCTTACTTATTGTAACAATTATGAAATAAATGTTAAAAATGCAATAATGTTTTTTTTTATTTCAAGTAAATCTCTGAAAAGCTAGCAGATGACCCCTTCTGTCGACTATTTCAATTTGTATAATCTGTTTGAAGTGCTATATCAAATAAGTATTATTTTAATTGAATTAAATATTGAACCTGGGGTAAAAAATATTTATTTTAAACAAGTACTTGCAAATGTATTTTTTTTTTCTTTCCAGTTAGAAAGAGGCTTCTTATTGACTTCTCTGCCTCGTACACGGAGCGTAACTTCATAACACCGATGCGAGCAATGACAGAATATTTGCTAAAGCAGACTGATCTGGAGTCATTACCTAAAGTTCTTAGAAGATCACCATATGAAGCAGAACCACCAATAACTGTATATTATCGCAAAGATGTTGAGTCAAAAGCATTTGAGGTATGCCCATGACAATTTTTCCCATAACAACTATTCTGTTAACATATGTATCTTGAAACCAAATTAATGGCATGGTTGATCACCTAAAATTTTTAACTAGTACATATTTTATCAACTTTGAGCCACAACCTTAAATTATTGGCAATACTGTTGACAAAAAATAACAGAACTTGCTTTTTCTGGCACCGTACTTTGTAATTTGCTTTGTAAGGTCATTAATTCTTTACTAAATTTATAAATAAATACTTTGCAATAAAAAAACAGGCCAAATAACAAAAACAAAACTTTCTAAGAAAACAACAAACAACAGTAATGCTTTGTAGTTAGAGGCCATAATACTAGCGGCGACCTCTCGCGTCCGGCCCTGGTTCAATCCATGGTCCGGAGCGAGACGGAATGGGAAGCCGTCGCCTCCTTCTGCGAAGCAGTCATGCTAGCGAAGGAGGTGGCGGAACGAGAGAGGGAGAGATCCTCTCTTCCCGGCCGCCGCGGGAGACGCAACGGGCGTCGGGGGCTACCGGCCACCGTAGATGCGGGCCTGTGGACGGCTGGCTATGGGCAATAGCTGGCCGTCCGGCCGTCTAACGACGACGACAGGCCGTGTCGACGGCGCGTTCGTGTTCCACGCGCGCCTCAAAGAGATGTCAGCAAAAGGAGAGGGGCCCGCAAGGGCCGAAGCCTGCCGGGGTTGCGGGCCTGTTCGAAAGAGATACCGCGGCCCCGGAACGTAAAAGGCGAGGAAGGAACATGGATGGTTTTTAGTCAGTAAGAGTCTGACACTCCCTCCCGCTCCGCCCAGAGTGGGGGGGGTCATTTGATGATTTCCCATCCTTAAAAAAAAAAAAAAAAAAAGGCCATAATACTAAATGTGGATTTACTTGAGCGTCGTGGAAACCTATTGGATGTCGAAGCGAAAAAATAAAAAATGTTATTAATGTATACTCGTCCAGAAAGCTTAATGGGCCGGCGGCGCGGCGGAGCGTGCGTCGTTCATACAAACGTAATACCAAAACGTTTTTTGTAAATCAAACGCATTCTTAAGAAAGTGTTTATTTATTTCGGTTGGATTACATAATATCTAGGTTCCCAAATGTATATTTTGAAAGGACAATGATATACCTACAACACTAGTTTTTGTTTATGCGGAAGACGAGATATGAGGAATTTAAAATTTCTATAGAAAACTTATTTTTCTCATAATTCTTGTTTAAATCAGTGTCCATTCTAAATATAATATTTGGGAACCTAGATATTCTGTAATCCAATCAAAATAAATACACACTACCAAGAATATGTTTGATTTACAAATTATTTTGATATTACGTTTGTATGAAATCCGCATGCTCCGCGGAAACGAAAATAGAAAAGTATACTTGTCCAACGGTGGTGTGAGCATCTATAGATTAACAAAAATGTAAAAAAAAAAACTTTTGTAAGGACATGTCTGGGTGCGTGAGATATTGATAGCATATATGACCCACGTATCTTCAGTAATGTAGGTATGTTAATTTGATGGTATGCATGGTGGGGGTGGCTGTGCGTATAGTCTAAAAATAGGAATAAATATTTTTTTATCAAGCATGTCATATATTTTAAGGGGATGTTAAGTATACTCCAAAAAAGTTTTCATTTAATATTCTGACAATTTGGACGTAACGCAAACTCACGGCGATTGTTGAAATATGCAAAAAAAAAAAAAAAAATTGAAAAATTCGAGCGCGTCGGATAAAAAAAACACGAACTTACCACTAACAATTTCTTTTAACGAGTAAAAACCATTCTAAAATATATGCGATTATTCTGATTTTTTTGGCAAATAATTTTACAAACAACATATTAGCATCATAGTGTTTTATTTTTTTAGTACAATCAAAAGATTTCTTTGTACATCGATTGAAACCACTCATTTCCCACTATTCGGCCCGCAGTGACTGACGTACCACTTTGTAATGCAAGCTGAACTTTAAAGGTGGACGCACACTTATCCGCGCTGAAGGAATCGACCGCGCCGGACGCGTCGAATTTTAGAATTACTTGTATGAAATCCTATGAAACCTCGCACACCTATCCGCGTCGAATCGTCCGAATCGAGCAGAACCCCAGAAATCCGAGACAAATTCGGATGACGTCATCAGATTCGGCGCGGCTGATGCGCGCGATTAAAAATCATCATTTCGAGTTACGTAATTATATGACACAAAAAACTTTAATCTACGTTTTTCCTTCTTATTGGACGTTAATACAATCTTGTTGGTTTTATGTTAACTTGGCATCATCTGAGATTATAATTAAAAAAAAATCAATTACTCAAAGTTTTCAAAATACTATTTCAACTGATCGACTCACGTTATACTCTATGTACCCTGGTGTAGAGATAGGGTCTCGTCGCCGACAATAATACACTCGAAAATTGCAGCTCATAAAACGTATTTGATGTTAAAAAAAATACTTCCTGAGTAATAAATAGTACCTATCAACACCGTTTAAGCAGTGTTCCGCCTTTTTTCTTGGACAGCTTTCTTCATTGTTTTAAAAAAAATAGTGATTCCAATCTTTCCGCGCGGTCGATTCTTACGACATTTTCGGCGCGTTCGGCTCGGATATGTGTGCGAGGCCTCCTTGACTTCGATTCGTTCGGCGCGTTCGTCTATTTAATTCTAACAGTATTTCAAACGAAGTTTGAACCAACACAAATAAAGTTGCTAATTAACTCATGTAGTCGCCTTAACTCACCCTACCTTAATCTGACGCGCTCGAGAATTTGTTGTGATCAACCTTTTTTAATATTCTGAAATATATTCTTTTTTATATTCTGAAATATATTCTTTTTTATATCCTAGGCCGCTAGGCGCGCGGATATACATATGGGGCATACACGGTAGAGGTACTTACTTAGCAGGGTGCAAGGTATCCCCACGTATATTAAACTGCCGCGCTTCTGTAAATCCCGAAACCCCTTCTAGACCTCTCCTACTACTGGTGATACAAACATGTTAAACTTCTAACTTTATAAATCCTTATAAGGTATGGGGATCAAAAGAAGCACTTGAAAAGGAACTCCTGAGAAGAGAACTAGACAGAAGACGATATGAACAAGGTAATTTAAAAAAATATTTTTCTTGCAAGTTTGTTATCAAAACCTCATGATGAGGTTTGAGATTTTTACTCCTGATACCGAGGCCAGACCAACAGACTAGTAGTTTGGGACCTATTGTAGGTCTTATACTTTGTTTTATAAATATCATTTTGTTAATGATTCCTCTTGGCTGACGTTTTTTTTTTTGTAATGCATGTGGAGGAGCAACACTCAGTGGATTACAAACAGCATTAAGGGGATGTCAACACCAAAATGCGCGCACACTGTATTTTTTGTATCGTAGTAAACGAGAGCGAGAGAGTTACTGGGCGGCCAGGTTATAGAAGAAAATAATTAATAAATATGAAATTTTAAAAAGTATGGATTATTTGCGAAATATGACTTTAAAGCGGTTCGGGTATGAATATGTTGAATTCATGTTTTTAATTCCAGACCCATACGTCAAAAAATAAAGGCATAGAACCGTTTAATGGTGATTTTAAGACCACTCTTTGCTATTATTTTCTATCGAGCCGATTTCGTCCAATTATGTATCGAGTCCGTCCACGGTCTTTGAATATGATGAATATTGACATATATATTTTTTGATGTGCTAGATCAAATAGTTTTTTCTAAAAAAACTGCTTCTAAACATCAATTAGGTGTTGTCAGCGCCTTAAACGACAACGCGGCAAGCCCAGAAGGCGAAGGAGGCGATGAGGATGAGCTTGGGCTCTTTCTCAAAGCTTTGACCTACAATAGGCTAGTTTCCACCATCAATAAATTGCAAATCTATTTAGTCCGTCAGTTAGAGTATTATAGAAAATAATGGACACGTATTTTTTGTTTTTGTAAATCAACGAATATTGACAAAGATATAACGCATCAAAACTCGGGAGTGACGCTCGTGACGTCAGTACCTAGTCACTAAAAAATTATACCAAACAGTGACGTATTGAGAATTTTAAAAGCGTCGTATCTTCGTCAATTTTGGTATGTCACATAAGAAAAAAATACGGTTTAAATATTTTTTGATAATCTAAGTGACGGACTAATTAGATTTTTTCAGTTAACAAGCCTATTGCACTAGATCACGAAATGTAGAAAGAGGGAAGGGAGGCATTTGACCTTAATGTATCAAACTTGTTTGTTTGGTACTACTTCTCATAAAAAGGTAAAATATAACTATTATTTTACAGATGTGTTTACCGTGAAAAGACGACTACGAAATTACAGGAGGGAAATGAGCCACAAACGTAATAAACTGGAAGTAGACCAAATGGGGTTAAGAACTAGATCTGGAAGGGTAGTACTTACGGCTGTGGGGATGTAAGTTATGGAACAATCTAACTATTAACATTACCTTACTATGTGTCTCGAAAGATAATATCTGTATTAATTTTCAGAAATGGCTGCAACTTTGTTTTCAAGCTCTGTGCATGGTTGTATACTGGTTCACATAGTTTATTCTCGGAATGCATCCATTCTCTCGCGGACACTGTGAATCAGCTGATCCTTGTGTATGGAATACATAAATCTGTCCAAGTATGTTGTTTTCATAACCTACATAATATTTATTATTTTATATATTTTGTCATGTATTCATGTTCCTCTATAGTTATACAGGATCTGACGCCTGAATAAATAAATAATAATAAAAACATTATTTCAGATGGCTGATTCTGCTCATCCATATGGGTATACCAACATGAGATATGTCGCTTCACTCATATCCGGCGTTGGAATATTTTGTGTAGGATGTGGCTTGTCTTTCTATCATGGAGTTACTGGTATTTTGGACCCCCAACCCCTCCATGATTTTTTTTGGGTGAGTAAAATATTTCTGACTTTAGTTAAGGGAAATAAGCTGTACGCCGCCATCGGCGTCGGTATGTTTGAAATATTTCTATGCAACATTTTGTTCTACTTTTTTCTGATTTATTACTTACAGGCCTATTTCGTTCTTGGGGGCGCTGTTGTGTCGGAAGGTGCTACCTTGATGGTAGCTTTAAGTGCTATTCGGAAAGGAGCTAAGGAGGCCAACACGTCATTATATGAATACAGTAAGCTTCTTTATTTCTATGACTATACCATTTTTTTACAACTCTCCTCCATATGAGTGTTTTTTTCAGGCTGTAATGTTTTTATTTTATATTTCAGTTTTGCGTAGCTCGGATCCATCGGTAAATGTGGTTCTTTTAGAAGATACTGCAGCTGTAGCAGGCGTGGTATTAGCCTCGGGATGTATGGCTTTATCACAGTACACTGGCAACCCATTGTATGATGCTGTTGGTTGCTTATTAGTGGGAACCTTACTTGGTGGAGTCGCGTCCTTCATCATTCTAACGAACGTAGGAGCTCTAGTTGGCAGGTAATTGTTAATCTGTTTCGGTAATAAACGAGTTTAAAATATAAAAACGTAATATTTAAAATATATGACGGTGAGGGTGATTAATTGAACATTATTAATAGTTATCGATCATTATTAATAATTACCGAAATTACTTTAATCGATAACTAGCTGACCCGCGCAACTTCGTCTGCGAGTGAGGGTTAGTTTTTAATAAAAAGTATCCTATGTTACTTCTAATACCTCCAAGAATATGTGTACAAAGTTTCATGATGATCGGTTGAGTAGTTTTCGCGTGAAAGCGTAACAAACAAATTTACATTCATGTCTATACTAATATTATAAAGCAGAAGAGTTTGTTTGTTTGTTTGGTTGAACGCGCTAATCTCAGGAACTAATGGTTCAAATTGAAAAAATCTTTTTGTGTTAGATAGTCCGTTTATCGAGGAAGGCTATAGGCCTATAACATCACGCTACGACCATGATGAGCGGAGCAGGAATGAAAAAGGTTGCAAACACGGGCATTTTTAGGGTTCCGTACCTCAAAAGGTAAAAACGGAACCCTTATAGGATCACTTTGTTGTCCGTCTGTCTGTCTGTCAAGACCTTTTTTCTCAGGAACGCGTCGAGGTATCAAGCTGAAATTCATATCAAATACTCAAGTCTATGGTCTCTTGGAGCTGTGAAAAAATCAAACTTCTAAGTCAACGCGATCAAAAGATACTCCCGTTTATGCCGCAAATTTTCGACACTCGCAAGGGAATCAAAACCTACAGGGTACTTCCCGTGAACTCAGAATCTTGAAATTTGGTACGAAGCAACGTCTTATAACACAGATAAAGGAAAAATTGCGAAAAGCATAAATTTTTAGTTACATCATATAATAAAAATATTTTTAATAAAGTTTGTACGGAACCCTCGGTGCGCGAGTCTGACTCGCACTTGGCCGGTTTTTTTCCTTTCGTTTTTCTCTCTTATGTGACGCAGACGAAGTTGCGTGGGTTAGCTAGTGATGGATAATTATTAATATTTTTTAATTAATCATTCCTACCGATACAATTATGTATGGGTAAGTATATTAATTTTATTTTCATACAGATCAATACCGCAAGAGCAACTTGATGAAATAAACAGTGTTTTGGAACGAGATGTTATGATAAGAGCTATTCACGACGTCAAGGGCATAGATATGGGCAGTAATCTAATAAGATATAAGGTAACTATTTTTTATTTATATTTAAAGATGTCAGGCTCTACTTTCACTACAAATATCAATGTTTTCATTTCAGGCTGAAGTTGATTTCGATGGCAGAGCACTAACAAGGTCATACTTAGAGAAACACGACTTGAACGCATTAATAGAGGTGAGGGTCTGATCTTGATAAATGTTATTATTATGCTGAATACAAAATTACTCTTTCCCATGAATACCTGAATAGTTTATATTTTATTTGCATGATAGGTACGTATTTCTTTATCATAATACTGTTACATCGGACCTACGAGAACATTCGAGAAAGCACGTGATTACAGTGTGTGTACGTTAGAAGTTCGAGAGCATTCTATTATTATTAGTTTTAAAGTTAGGTAGGTACAAACTCGCGACCTATTTGTAAAAAGACATTAGAATTTCGACCGTACGCCTAGGGCATAAGGTTCATATTTGTTTGTTTTGTACAAATAGGTAATACCTACTGTTTTTTTACCTACGTACCTACTGTTCCATTGTGTTTTTTATGACCCTCTAGAATATTCGTGATTATTCTGGTGTGTCTATTAGCGAGTATAAATAGAGCGCTTAGGGCCGCGACGATCAGTCTTGTTTTGGCTACAGTACGAAGCGAATCGAAGTGAACTTGAAGTGCGATATCTAAGCGAATAGTGATCAGTAGTGTATTTGTGATTAAGTTTAAGTTGCTTTGTGATTAATAAAGTTATTGTGTTGTTTAATCGGTAGTAATTAATTTATCTCATACCCAGCTCGTAACAAATTGGTGTCAGAAATGAAAGATAAATTATGCCAATCCTACCAAAGGACGACACGGACGGTATCCGTACCAGAAGTCAGCGACAGCAGGATATGGACCAAAGGCGGTTTGGGGATTCTCCGACACAGACACCGGGTGGTGTCCAGCCTACGTCACAGCCAGTCGCTGGCCCATCCGGAGTTTCTCCAGCAGCAGTGGCGCCAGACTTGTCAGCTTTAATGGCGTTGCTGCAGGATCAAGCTCGCCGTCAAGAGGAGCAAGCTCGCCGCCAAGAGGAGCAGGCTCGCCGATTGGAAGAGTAGTTACAGCGAGATAAAGAGGAGCAAGCTCGCCGTCAAGAGGAGCAGGCTCGCCGATTGGAAGAGCAGTTGCAGCGAGAGAAAGAGGAGCAGGTCCGCCGCCAGGACGAGCAGATGCTCCTCATAAAGGATCTGCATGCAAGTTTTGGCAAGGACATCAAGTTGATGAAAGAACAGGTCCACCAGCATGAGAATCGCATCTCGGAGGCCGAAGTTCAGATTGCTGGGGTAAAGAAGGCTTTGGGCGAACTGAAGACTGAAGGCGGGACTGTAGCTTCGGTGATTGCTGCACCATCTTCGCGTGGTTTTAAGGTTCCTCCATTCGACGGCACATCTTCGTGGTCGGCTTATAAAATACAGTTTGAGGCCGTCATGAAGGCGAATGGATGGACCAAACCACAAGCCATGACCGCGCTCACCTTGGGCCTCCGAGACCAGGCCCTAACTATTCTGGAGGCGCTCGGCAAGGACGTTACCTACGAGCAGCTGCTGGAGGCGTTGGAGTCCAGATACGGCGACGCGCACCTGGAGCACGTATTCCGTGCTAAGCTGAAGGACCGTGTTCAACGTAGTGCCGAGAACCTACAGCAGTGGGCTCTGGAAGTTGAGAAGCTGGTTCGAAAAGCATACCGGTCTGCCCCTGCACTGATCGACGGAAATCTGGTACAGGCGTTCGTTGATGGAATACGTGACTTAGAAGTTAGAGCTGCCGTGAGACTTGGGCATCATGAGACCTTGAAGGACGCCTTGGCCCATGCCTTAGAAGTAGAGGCAGTGAGGCAAGACCACCGAACACACTACGTCAGGGAGGTAGTGGCATCACCTGTACACAACCGTGCGCAAGGTTACAGACCTAGCTGCTACACAGCTAGAGAAAGGGATCATCTTCGGCTAAGTTGTCCAAAGCAAGCTGTGGCATCACCTGAACGCCAGCGTCCGCGACGATACAGCCCTAGGTGTTACACTTGTGGAGAAAGGGGTCACCTTCGATCGAATTGTAAAAAGCGAAGCACACTTAGAGAAGATCAATCTCAGCAGGGAAAAGCGGCTAAGAAGACTGGTCAGCAACAGTGGAGAAACATCAACAACACAGACGAACTGTCAAGAAAACCATTGCCTGAAGATTGTAAGCGTAGTTCCAGACAGGAGCCTAAGGAAGTGGTGCCTGTGAGGATGCTAAGAACGGATCTTAGCGATGAATGGAAGGTAACTATACAGGAGGCTCAGCACAATGACTCGGACATCAAACCGATCTTCGAGTGGATCAAAGCTGGTGTTCCTAAACCCAAGTGGAGTGATGTGGCTGCAATGAGTTCCATCACAAAGAGTTATTGGGCGCAATGGAACAGCTTGGTGATCCAGGATGGAGTCTTGTGCCGTAAATGGGAAAACGCTAGAGGCGACAGTTGTCATCTACAAATGGTTGTCCCTAAAGCTAAGGTACCGGATGTTCTACGGCTCTACCATGATGGATGTTCTGGAGGACATATGGGAGTAAAAAGGACTCTACTAAAAATTCGAGAACGCTCTTACTGGATCCATTGTCGTGATGATGTGGAGGACTGGTGCCGCAAATGTACCAGTTGTGCGGCCGTGAAAGGACCCCAGACACGCAGCAGAGGTGCATTAAAAGTGTACAAAGTTGGAGCCCCTTGGGAACGGATAGCACTAAACGTTGCGGGACCATTTCCAGTAAGCAAGAGCGGAAACAGGTACTTCCTGGTGGTCATGGATTACTTTACAAAGTGGCCGGAAGTCTTCGCCATTCCTAACCAAGAAGCAACAACTGTCGCAGATAAATTAGTTCAAGAAGTCTTCTTTCGTTTTGGAGTACCCTTAGAAATACACAGCGATCAAGGAAGAAATTTTGAATCGCAAGTATTTCAAGAGACTTGTCGGTTAATGGGTACCCATAAAACCAGAACCACCTCTTACCACCCACAATCCGATGGAATGGTAGAACGATTCAACCAAACGTTGGAGAGATATCTGGCGAAAGTTGTGGAAAGCCGGCAAAGGGATTGGGACAAGCACATACAGCCGTTTCTTCTGTCTTACCGAAGTGCAGTCCACGAAAGTACGACTGTGACACCAGCCTTCGCGAACTTTGGAAGGGAATTACGGTTACCTGCTGATTTAATCACTGGAACTCCCCCTGATGCTCCATGTAGTGTAACAGATTACGCGAATGACTTGCGTAATAAGTTGAACGATGTTTATGAGCATATCCGACAATCCAGCCAACAGATGTCTGAGAAGCTGAAACCCGTTATGATCGGAAGGCAAACGGTAGGGGTTTCGACGAGGGTTCACTGGTGTGGTTGCATAACCCAGTGCGGAGCAAGGGGAAGTCTCCGAAGTTACAAGCAAAATGGGATGGGCCATACCGAGTCGTGACTAGGATCAACGATGTCACCTACCGAATACAGAAGGGTCCACGAGGTGCGCCTAAGATTGTGCATGTAGACCGGTTGGCACGATACTACGGGACTAATGATGCTCGGGACGAGCATGTCTAAGGAGGGGGCAGTGTTACATCGGACCTACGAGAACATTCGAGAAAGCACGTGATTACAGTGTGTGTACGTTAGAAGTTCGAGAGCATTCTATTATTATTAGTTTTAAAGTTAGGTAGGTACAAACTCGCGACCTATTTGTAAAAAGACATTAGAATTTCGACCGTACGCCTAGGGCATAAGGTTCATATTTGTTTGTTTTGTACAAATAGGTAATACCTACTGTTTTTTTACCTACGTACCTACTGTTCCATTGTGTTTTTTTATGACCCTCTAGAATATTCGTGATTATTCTGGTGTGTCTATTAGCGAGTATAAATAGAGCGCTCAGGGCCGCGACGATCAGTCTTGTTTTGGCTACAGTACGAAGCGAATCGAAGTGAACTTGAAGTGCGATATCTAAGCGAATAGTGATCAGTAGTGTATTTGTGATTAAGTTTAAGTTGCTTTGTGATTAATAAAGTTATTGTGTTGTTTAATCGGTAGTAATTAATTTATCTCATACCCAGCTCGTAACAATACGTACTTAAAGCAAAGCAGCGTACGCCGCTCTACTAACTTTATGATGCACCAGCTTGTGCCCGCGGCTTCGCCCGCCGCGTGGAATTCGGAAATTGTGCAACGGAATCGTAATCCGGAATAAAAAGTATCTTATCTTTCCAAGGGTATCCGTATAAATTATTTATGTGGTAAATTTCAGGGACTCAAACTGTAACCGTAATCATGTGTTTTTAACACTGTTTTTAAACAGTATTATGTAAGATACAATAATGTTACCGAATCAAACTGTAAAGTTTAATATGTGTTAATATGTGTAACTGAAATAATCAGTTTTACAACAGACTGTGACTAGATTTCGGCTATCTATTGCTTTTAACCATAAATAAATACATTGTAAGTTTGGCAACGCTGAGTTTACCTGTTAAACACTTATGAACACTGTTAAACCTTTTATATCTTTTACAGATATGGTACGGTTACACTTTTGTAAGTGTTTTGGGTTAACACATTGAAAACACATTTATAAGTGTTACATATTTGATTCTGTTACCAATTCAACATGTAACACTTATAATTCTGTAACATTTATGAAGGTGTTTTTAAGTCCCTGGTAAATTTCATCCGAATCCGTTGTGTAGTTTTCGCGCGAAAGAGTAACAATCATCTATCTTCGCAATCTTTCGCATGTATAATAGTTTATTATAGCAAGACTTATTTATAATAGTAGTAAGATTCTCCATCCGAAATTTTGGAACGTCATCATCGTTCAGCATTCTCGTGCCCCTGCCCTTCTCTCTCCCAATTTGTTTGGGGACGGCACAGCATGTCGTCTACTTCCATTCTTCTCTACTCGTCAACTCAGCAATCACTTCCTTTCTAGCCATATCATACTCACACAGTCCATCTATACCAGGGATTCCCAAACTTATTTTGACTACTGCCCATTTTGAGAATAATTTATTTTTTAACACCCCATTTTTTCACCAAGTATTGAAATAGAAATTCCTTATAAATTCTAACATAAAAAAAAAAACAATAATAAGTAACAACTAACAAGTTGCTAAAACCAAACAACTGTTATGTTAGCTTAGCTAGCTATTATAACTTTAATTAAAATTATTTAATTTAATAATTTTATTCCTTATTTAATTAAAATCATAATATCATCTGAACTAGGTACACGAAGAGAAATAGTTAGTTTGAGCAATCTCTTAATTTATATTAGTTGATGTTCACAAGTTGTAGTCGAGAGTCGAGGGCTCAGTCAGTGTCTAAAGAGTCCTCCTAGATGTAATTACAAATTATAAGTCTCTACACAACGCCTTCATTTTTTTTATGGGTCTCCTACTGCCCCCCTTAAGGCCTGTAGCGCCCACAAGGGGGCGTTATCGCCCACTTTGGGAAAGGCTGATCTATACTAATATTAGAAAGCAGAAGAGTTTGTTTGGTTGAACGCGCTAATCTCAGGAACTACCGGCTCGAATTGAAAAATTATTTTTGTGTTGGATAGTCCATTTATCGAGGAAGGCTTTAGGCTATATAACATCACGCTACAATCATTAGGAGCAGAGCAGGAATGAAAAATGTTGCAAAAACGGGGACGCTTTTTTCCTTTCGTTTTTCTCTCTTATGTGACGCAGACGAAGTTGCGTGGGTCAGCTAGTCCATCATATCTTTGGTCTCCCTCTACTCTTATAGCCTTCTACATTTTTATACTCACCGTTTTCCCCACACTGATTGTCATTTCTTGTAAATCTTATTTTAAATGGACAATTTAATTGCTTCAGGACATGAAAAAAGTGAAAACTATTGATGACGTTGAAGCTTTCTTACTGAAACATGGTGAAAATATTGTAGATATGCTGGGTGGAGAGATCGACAGAATAGAATTAAAACTGCGGGTAAGGCCATCTGTAGTTTTCAGAAATTACATATGGTAGTTTCAATAACCATCTTACACAAATTTTCATTTTATTTTCAGAAAAAGTTTCCGCAAGTTCGGCACTGTGATTTAGAAATACTTTAAGAATTTAGTAGTAAAATAATGTACCTACTTATTGGATATTTCAAGAACAACTAGTCAAGCAAAAATAATCCCCGCAAAAAGGCGGCAATAGCAGAAGAGTAGGAACTGCTGCAATCCGATTGATTAAAAACTACACGACAGTTTGAATTAGTATGTGCACACACTCGAACTCGATGCTTTGTGGCGAGGAATGGAATGTAACGCTATTGAATGAAAACATCCAGTATATTAAATTGTAGAAATCACTGCTTTGCTATCTTGTACAGCTTAACTTTTCGCAACCTCATGTAGCATTGGTGTAAAAGAGGAAATCTATGACCTGTATATATTGTCCTTGGATCTTCTGATATGGTGAATTCAGGTTTCCCTTTAAAGCGCACATAACTGTTGGCAGCATTAAATTTGATGTAAGTTTTTATAGGTTTACGGTCTGATAAAATTAGCTCTTGTCTTGGCTTACTCAGACTAGATCAAGTATATTAAATTTCATCTTCTCTCTATGGCGGTGGGCACTCATATCTCATTCCCAATATATTTGCCCTTAGTTCAGGAAGCCAGTAATAATGAATCGGCCTTGATAATGTCATAATAGGTACTCAATAACAGTACTGGAGCAGTAATAACTAAATATATATGTATGACTAGCTTCTGCCTTAATAATTGTCCCATGGGATTTTACCAACGGTATAAAAAGTATCCTATATATGTCATCCTAATCCGTTCAGTAGTTTTTGCGTGAAGGAGTAACAAACATCCAAACTAAAAAACTTCTTCATCTATAAATATAATATAATATTATGTTCGACGTGATTCTTTAAACTGGCATAACTTTTTTATTTATGGACCGATTGACATGAAACAAACACTAAATGTTAAGTGAAGCTTACCACAATATGGTAGTGAAACGTAAGTTATATTTGTGAAAAGTAAACAACATCTAAATCGGATAAGCCGTTTCTAGGTTTAGCGTGCACAAACGCACAGATAAAAATTCTAACAATCATTGTATTGTCATATATTTTCCATGTACATACAGCGATCCGTTACATGTTATTTGTATGTACAGAAGAAGAAAGATAGCTGCTAAATGTATGATATTACTATTTGTAAATGTTAAAGACAAGTTTTACCATGTTTAATTAACGGCCATTTTGTAATATGCCTACGTCTCGTAGCTATCGATGTTATTCTTTAAACAAAGGTTACTTGAAATATCCTATCCGCTTCACCTTTACCTGTCACTTGATTCATAGAAAAATAAAAGAAAGCTTTTCTGTGACGTTTTGTTTCTAACCGTCCGTATGCAAAATATCAAGCAGACAGAAACAGCAACCTACTGAAACCTGCTATTAAGTTGTTGAAAATGGCCGTGAATCATTTGTTAACTCTAGCTAAATTGGAATACATTCCAGAAAATCAACCGCTCCTTGTAAACTCGTAGTTATAGTGTTTCTCCACTTTTATTGTAACAGTGTGCCTTGATTTTCATTAGGCTCAAAATTTATTTCCTGAACTAATTTATGTTGTAAGTCTCTGTGATCTAGGAACGTATTTTATGTATGTAATCAATAGTGAAATAAGTACTGCATAGTCTGCATAGGCGTAAAAGTTGTAAGCCCCGTATTTTCTGTCTTTGTGTAAATAAACTGTTATAATTATTAATTTGGAGTTGTTTGAGTTTTCTTACAAATAATCGCACTTGAAAATCAGACTGACCGCTCACTGGCTATTTATAAGCCCGCCGACCCTTCGACAAAGTTCCATATCTTTCTCGGACCTTCTTCACATCTCAATAGTGGAACATTCTAGACTCGAACGTAATCTAGAATGTTCTTGTAAAACAGCCGACGCACAGTATAGTGTAAGGCCAGTCAGCTGCATGTCAGCAATGATGATAATCGTCGTCCGAACCTGGGATCCACGCTCCGATATCGATAAGAGCCATCCGTAATTTATTATTTACGCTGGCGCTGGATTTCGAAATCGTTTGGCTCATGGTGCATTGACAATATTAAGGTCCATGATCACCAAAAAGATGACGGACTGATTATCTAAAACGGCTGTTTAAAACACATTTTTGTATGGGAACATGTCACAGTGACAGCTCTTTTCAGGTAATCAGACCGTTATCTCTTCGGTGAACATGGACCTAAGCATGCTAACTAACATGAAGATTAGAAAAGGGTCTACTTTGTTATAAGTGGGTGTGGATGAAAAGTTAAAGTATAAGTTGCTGGCAAATTCCGTATTTGTAATCGATAACGCGTTTTAGGTTCACACACAGTGACTAACCCTATGTTGGCTTCTTATAATCTGAACGCTGCGCTGGGTCAGCGTTCAGGTTACAAGAAGCTACTTAGGGTGTAGTGAACAGGCTTCTGGATGATATCCCAGTCCTTCCCGTTTCCTTCCTACTTTAAATTTGCCGCCATTTGCACTCGCTGTGAGTGCGACAAAGACAACGCATCGCTCCCGCCATCTGACGGCGTGACAACCCTAAGTAGCTTCTTGTAACCTGAACGCTATCTATCGGGTATCATCATCATCAGCCTATAATGTTCCCACTGCTGGGACACGACCATCGGGTATACCGTGTGGAAAATAAAAGCATGTACTTCGGGCGACGTCGGTAACCTTGGTTCTCCTGCGAATGTCTTAATTCCTGATTCGATCACGCATGGAATTTCCAAGCATATCCATTGCCCTTTGGCTGACTTTAAGCCTTCTGATGAAAGCCAGTGCGAGCAACCAAAAGAAATGATGATGATACTTATATAACACTAGCTGACCCGCGCAACTTCGTGTGCGTAAATTGAGATGTAAGCTATCCTATCTTTCAAGTTGGATCAAACTGCACACGGTGTACAAATTTGATTAAAATCGGTCATAAGTCATAAGTCATTTATTTCAGAACAAAATACATTGTGTAGAAATTTTATAAAATGGAACCTTAAAAACATAACTGTCGGAAAAATAAAAAACATGTAAAGATAAGAAAAATAACAAATTCAAGACGATAATAGTCCATACCCATTCAAATAAAAATAATTTACAATATAACAAATGGTCAAATAAAAAGGAAAATCTGAAAACAAATAAATGTTTTTTCCTAAGAATAATGCAATGAAATAAATTGTGTCAAAGAGATTTATAACAATATGTCGTCTAATTTTCTGTGAATAATCAATAATAATAATAGAATGTCAAATATGAATAAAAACAAATACTTATAAAAAGGGTAATATTATGTCATCTAATTGTAGAAATAAAATGTCAGATATAAAATTATACAGATACTATTGATAATATATATCTAATGATGTCATACAATATCTATGAGTAACACAATATAGTCCGCATTTCTAGAGTTTTTACTTATGCATAAAGTTTTAATAAATAAATAAGTAATACTACAAAATGACACTACAAAAGGACAAAAAAGGAAGAAAAAAAAAACAATACTCTGTTTAGAAGAAATATCAAAGTAATAACGTTCAACATTTATGATCATTAAACAATTTTGAACAATAATATTAAGGTTGTCGCTTATCATCTAGGTACTCATCAACGCTGTAGTAACCCTTCCTCAATAAATATGTCTTCAATTTGTTCTTAAATAAGTTTACGCTATTAATACTTTTAAATTCTAAGGGAAGCTTGTTATATAAAAATACTGATTGGTACCTAGGACTGTGATGAACAACGTTTAATTTCGGTTGGATTGTGTTGGACAAGTCTTTTCTACGTGTATTAACTCTAACTAGTCGTTGGTCTTCAGTTTCGAATTTGGGCAAGTTCTTAACAAGACTGGTTAGCAGCACCAGTATATACAGACATGGCACAGTCAAAATATTTAGTGATATGAAATATTCTCTGCACGAATCCGTCTGTTTTAAGCGGAGCATTGTCCTTATGGCTCTTTTTTGAATTACAAATGCCGAGTGGATATTGTACTTATAGCTATTTCCCCAAAACTCAATACTGTATCTCAGCTTGGACTCAACCAAGGCAAAGTAAACCATCCTAAGCTGGGCCAAGGTCAGTTCTTCCCTCAGGCTTCTAATTGCGTAACATGCCGAGCTAACAGACTTCGTTACTGACGATGTCTCAACCTTCCAGCTTAACAATGCATCAATGTGAACACCTAGAAATTTTACATAGTCAACCACTTCAACTTTGTTTCCACATGACAAGACCTCAAGACTAGCGTTGTTCCGAACGTTCGACCTGAATAGTACACATTTAGTTTTGTTTACATTGAGCTTGAGATTGTTTGTACCAAACCAGTGTTCAAAAGCTTTTATTAAGTTATTGATCTTCAATTCCAAATTATGTATGTTTTTTGCAGACACTATCGCATTAGTGTCATCCGCAAAAATAACTAGACTGGTGTCTGTAAAACGTTTTTTTATGTACTCAACTAAATCATTAAGGAATAGGATGAAGAAAATTGGACCTAGTACAGATCCCTGAGGTACACCTCGAGATACTGTCATTAAATTGGAGTTCAATATTTTTTGTTCTTCATCCACTACCGACTTTATCTCAACAAATTGACGTCTATTATGCAAATAAGATCGAAATAGCTTCAGAACGTTTTCCCGTATACCATAATGTTCCATCTTGGCCAGCAAAATTGCATGGTCCACCGTGTCGAAGGCAGAACTAAGATCCAGAAATAAACCTGCCACCTTGTGTTTGTCATTAAGATGGCAAATAACCTCATCGACTAATGCCTCAACAGCATCGGCTGTTCCCAATGATTTTTGATACCCGAATTGTTCTCTATTTAAGATGCGTTGCATTTGTAAGTGTTTCATAAGTCTAGCCTTCATAATCTTTTCAAAAATCTTTGATAGTACAGGCAATAGGGAAACCGGCCTGTAGTTGCCAGGATCCGTTTTTGTACCCTTCTTAAAAATTGGAATTATCCTTGCAATTTTAAACTGATCAGGGAACAGGCCTTCCTCAATACAGTTATTATAAAATGATGCTAGTGGAGTTGCTAATATGTCAATGTTATCTTTAATCATTTTCAGGGGGATTTCGTCATAGCCTGTAGACGATTTATTGACCATCCTCTTAACAGTGTTGAAAATCTCAAGGGGTGTAACTGCTTCAAAAGTCATGTTAGAGTATACTCTGCTGGTACTTTCAGTCAGATATGTAATTGCCAATTTATGATCACAAGCTTCGAGGCAGACATTGTTGTCGAACCTTGTTGAAAAAACGTTAGCTACATCTACAGCGTTATCAATAATAGTGTTGTCTATCTTTAGCATAATTTGGCCATTGTCAAGTTTTTTCGTAGCATTTTGCTGTCGATTGACTATTTTCCAAATTATCTTACTAGAATCTGATGCCATTTCTATTTGTTTCCTGACACTGATCCTTTTTGCACAACTTAAGACTTTCCTATAAGTTCTGAGATACTTGTTACGAAATTCAACAACCGAATTGTCGCATTTCGTCTTATCCAATGTGTTAAGGAAGCGTTTTACTTTGCTAGATATTCTAATTCCCTTAGTTATCCATTTGGAACCTCTACTTCTATTAATATTAACTCTCACTTTGTACTTTTTAAAGATGGAAGAGTGTAATTCCCCGAATTTGCTGATAAATGTGTTAATACCTGTGTTCCAGTTAGCCTCTAATACCTTGTTCCTAAATTCATCTATTTTCTCGTCATTATATTTTCTTTTCCAAAGACGAAGGTAATTTGTCTTCCTCTTATAGTCAACCTTTTCCAGACTTAGTGTAGGGTCACCTGTCCAACATTGAAACAATCGTACACAGTGAAACTTTGCGATATTTCTAAAATGCGACGTTGCCAGATAGAGCAGGATAGCAAGAAAGGACCTTCTCAGGCCCCCCCCGCACACGCCCAGTTTGCGAGCGCGCCGCGTGGAAGAGGTCGTCTCTAGTGACGCATAACGAATATTGCTGCGAGAAAGTAAGAATTTTTGGTCATATTTGGTGATTTTTTAGCAAATTATAGAAGATAATTTCGTATTGTTCAATATTACGTTGCATTCTGTACGTTTCAAAGTGTCTTTTGACTTAAATCTGTATGAAAATAGTTCACTCTTTGTTGCAATTTTTATTTATGTTATAAAAAAATACCGTGTTGGTTTACAATGAAACAAAAGTATGTTGTATACAATGAAACAGTGTGTCATTGTGTACTATCTTGTATCATTGTAGGCCATGTGGAAAATAACAATAACGATAATTTTTCTAAACACAAGCAACTTTCTTAAAGCTTTTTATTGGCTATCTACAGCAACTACCTACTTTGTAGTTATTTTATTTATTTATTATTTTGTACGTTTCAGATGGCACGTAGTAAAGCTATTATAAGAAAAAAAGGAGATCATTCGGCAGCTAACATGCTTAAAGCTATTCAGCTTATAAGGCAGGGATGGAGTCTAAGAAAAGCTGCTAGTGAATGCAGTGTTCATTACCCCACACTATTCCGGTATGTTAAAAAGAATAAAAATGTCAGTGACACGGATTTGAAGAATCAAAGGTTAATTCCAAACTATAATGTTAACAGAGTATTTACAGAAGACCAAGAAGCTCATCTTAAAGAGTACATCAAAGATTGCGCGTCAAAATTTTATGGTCTTTCTAGTAAAGACGTTCGCAGCGTTGCGTACCAGATGGCTCATATAAATAATATTAAATTTCCTGTCAGTTGGAGGTCTGAAAAAATGGCAGGCATTGAGTGGCTTAGATCTTTTAGGTCTAGGCATCCAGATTTATCACTAAAAAAGCCTGAGGCTTGCAGTTTGGCGCGGGCTACTGCCTTCAATAGAGAAACCGTCAATACTTTTTTTAACAATCTGAAAAATGCTATGGATCGTCACCCATCTTTCGGCAATGGTTGTAGAGTGTACAATTTAGATGAAACAGCAACCACAACTGTTCAAAAACCACAAAAAGTCATGGCTCCCAAAGGACGCCACAATCTAGGCAAGGTTACTAGTGGTGAGAAAGGGACTTTAGTTACAACTTGTGCGATTGTATGCGCGTCAGGGCAAGCTTTACCTCCGGTTCTTGTTTTCCCGAGGAAAAATTACAAGGATTTTATGTTGACCGGCGCACCTCCAGGGTCCCTTGGGCTTGCTACCCCGAGTGGGTGGATGAACACAGAGCTATTTGTCCAAGTCATGAAGCACTTTATAAAACATACATGCGCCTCTCCAGAAAACCCCGCATTATTAATCATGGACAATCACGAATCCCACTTAAGTATTGATGCTTTAGATTTGGCCAAAATGTCTGGGGTCTGTGTTCTTACTCTGCACCCACACACAACAGCCAAAATGCAACCACTTGATGTGGGCTTAAACGGACCATTTAAGACGTATTATAACAGTGCTGTAGATTCGTGGTTGCGAAGAAACCCAGGCAAACCGATGACAATCTACAACGTCGCCGAGTGTGTGGGTCAAGCATATCAGAAGGCAATGACGCCAGTAAATATTGCAGCAGCTTTCAAAAAATGTGGAATCTTCCCATACAACGCAGACATTTTCGAAGAAATCGACTTCATGCCATCAGAAGTAACCAACAGAGAACAGCCCGAACCATCCTCAGAATTGCCCGTTTCTGCTTCCCGAGAACTCACCGGTAGAGAACAGCCTGGACCATCCTCAGAATTTCCAGTTTCTGCTTCCTCTGACCACCCACGACATCAGCCAATAAATCTTGGCAGTCCCTCGTCAGATGCAACGTACGCTGAAAGTCCTCCACCACGAGAAGCTGAAAGTCCATCCTTATTGGAAATAGATGAGCGTATTTTTGAAGACCCTATTGTTGAAAATCTTTTGCACACAGCTATTTTACCTTCACAGAGCTTAAATTTACTTACCATCAGGGAAATTACACCGCCTTCCGATGCTTGTGTTGCCGCAAGCTCTTCTTCTGGTACCAAAGGTAATTTCAAATCGCCTAAAGAGTTTATGCCACCATTAAAGGCTGGCCCACGAACTGGACGGCGCAAGCCCAGAAAGCTCGGTAGAAGCATGATTGCGACGGATACGCCTGAAAAAAATCAAATTGCTGAAGAAAGGAACAAAGCTCAAGAAAGAAAATCTGCAACCAAGAAAACAAAGCGACCAATTCTGTGTGACGAAAAAGGAAAAAATAAACGCAAAAAGAGTAAACTTCATGGCAATCAATCAGATGCAGAAACTAGCGAAGAAGAGGAAGATATGGTGGTATCTCAAAGTGAAACAGAACTGAGTGACATAGATGAAGAAGAAGATGATACCGATGAAGATTTACCTTTGGTAACTGAAAATTTTAAACGAATCGATCGAAAACCCCAAGAAGGCGACTACGTTATGGTTGGTTTTGAAACCAAAAAGCTTGAAATATTCTACGTCGCATTGATTACTGAAGTAATAAGTGCCAATGCATATGGTGTTTCTTTCTTGAGAGTAAAAAACAAGACTGAGATGAAATTTTATAGCCCTTTAGAGCCAGATCTTTCAGAAATAAGACTGACAGACATAAAGATGATTCTACCTCAGCCAAAAATTAACGGCACCAAAAGCCGAAACTCGTTCTATGTTTTCCCTCTTCGTGTATCACCTAGACTAAATTTGCGTTAAAATCTGGCTGAGTTTCGGGTTTTGGTTTTAATCATGTGATATTTTTGTTACCTGTTTATTCTTAAATTAATAAGAAGATAAACCTTATTATAATTACAATCATTGTGATATTTTAAATAATGAGACTGCAACTCGTACCACATAGATTAGTTAGAAGAAGAGGATAATTAATATTAGATTGTTTTAAGAGAAAAAAAAAATGACAGTGATTCTGATATTTTAAATAATGAGACTACAACTCGTACAACATAGATTAGTTAGAAGAAGAGGTTAATTAACATTAGATTGTTTTAAGCGAAAAAAAAAATGACATTGATTGTGATATTTTAAATAATGAGACTGCAACTCGTACAACATAGATTAGTCAGAAGAAGAGGATAAATATTAGATTGTTTTAAGCGAAAAAATACTGAGGTACCTATCTACTTATTTGTTTTGAAATTTTATAAGTTTTTAAGACCTGTAAGACAGAGACAGGGTGATTGTTTTTTTGTTAAACCTGAACCAGCAGGTATTACCTCTGTGATTGTTAATGTTTAAGTCTGATTAATATCGTAGATAATAATTACTATGAATAAAACATTATTTTCATTTAAATTTCTTTAATTTAATGCATAGATACCTACCTGGGTTGATTAGTCATAGTCATAGTCATAGTCATTTATTCATTAACAAATAATTGTATCTGAATTTAAACACAAAAATAACACAAGTACAGTAAGACAATTAGGCACTATTAAATTAATTAACATAAATTAAATTTGATTTCCCTAAATTAAAAGCAAACAAAACACTACCTACTAATAATACTGTTTCATTGTTGCTTAGCCTTGTTTCATTGTAAAAATTCAGGTGTTTCATTGAATACACATATATGGACACAATGAAACAAAGTTCATTTTTTAAAAAAAGCTCTTTTATGCATAAATTATAAAAGTACAGTAAAAAAATTTAATACGATGAGATAACTAATTAAATTGTCTATCTTGATGCAAAAAATTAGACTCCTAACTTGAGAAACGGCAGAGACAGGATGGTTTGAAATTTTGGTGTTTCATTTGTGAACAGGTGACCCTACAGAATAGGCCTGCATGTCCGTCCGACAACCCATTGTGATCCACATTTGTGTAGTCTATGAAACTGGTAGGTAGGTTGGTTAAAATATTATCTATACATGACTCTGAATTATTCCTTTTGAAGGTGGGTGAATTAATTAAATAGCGGAAATTATAGCACGTCAGTAACGATAAAAAAGAATTGTGTTTTATGTTATAGATGGAGAATAGAGAGGCAGTGATCTAAGATTAGCACGTGGGTGCTTCAGCCAGTGTAAGGATCCGGTGCAGTCCAGAAATTCGGAGTATAGAATAGAAACAACTTTAGGTAGTCAATTGCCTAGTTTATTACTCAGCATAAACAGAGCAGCAATTACAATAATATTATAGACACTGATATAAAATATTAGAGCGGAATAACAATCACGCACTTACATCTAGGGGGTTCAAGACAAGAAGAACGAGCACAGATAATGTATCAAAAGACAGCTAGAAGCTTATGTCAAGTGTCAATCAAACTGACGTGCATTAATATCTGACACTGACAGTTACATCTGATACCACAGATATTGTTAGGATTACATGCATTGCATAAACTTAATTCAACACTACCCCTTAATCGGAACAATATCATGCCACAAACAATCAAAAAAAAAATCTTAGGTACTATACACAAAAAAAAATACAATCCATTAAAATGTCAATAGAGTAAACTTTACACTTTACAAAAAACACACTACAATGGTCAGTACCTATTTTACCTACATAAACAACATTTCAGTCAACAATGTCAATCATTTATATAGATAGTGATTTGTAAATAACATGTGTCAATCAATTTAAATAAACTTGCATACATTAACTTTGTCAGACTTTAACATTCATATCATTTACAAACTTATTATGTTTCACAGCACCTAGTGGCTTTGTAAGAACATCTGCTATCATACAATCGGTCTGCAAATAATTCATTGTCACATTGTCATTTTTAACAAAATCTTTTACAAAATGATACCTTATGTCTATATGCTTAGTACGTTTGTGACAATATTCTGTAACTTGTAACAATCTCTGAGCTGACTGATTATCGTTATAAATTGTTACCTTACATTCTTTAAGCATGACCTCATACATAAAATTCCTAATAAAGCAAATGTCTTTACACACATCTGTTATTGCTAAATATTCGGCTTCAGTACTAGATAGCGCTACACAACGTTGTTTACGTGACTCCCAATTAATAACATTGTTCCCCAGTTTTACAACAAACCCTGTGTATGACCTTCTATCATTGGGATCATTGGCCCAGTCAGAGTCCGCAAAAGCAGTCAAATTCAATTTTCCCCCTTTATAAAAATATAAAGAATAGTTAATTGTACCTGCTAAATATCGCAAAATCCTTTTAGCTGCTTGCCAATGAGTTATATCAAAACAGTTGTTAAACTGGCTTAACTGACTACAGGCAAATGAGATGTCTGGTCTAGTACACACAGATAAATACATAAGACATCCCATGAGCTGCCTATAATTATACTGCTCATCACTTAAGCTAGTGTCACCCTTAACCAGCTTACAGTTGGTAGGCATAGGAGTTTTTACAACTTTACAATTTTCCATACCAAAGCGTTTTAACAATCTTTTTATGTACTCAGACTGATTTATTTTCATTATTCCCTTTGCTTTATCTCTCACAATATTAATTCCCAAACAATTTTTCAAACTTCCCAAGTTTTTAACATTGAAATTTTCTTCAAGCAAAGCAAAGATTTCATTACACTCAGTACTGTAAAATACATAAAAGTCATCCACATATAAAGCTATTACAGTTATATGTTTATCACATCTTTTTATGTACACACAAGGTTCACATTTGCTTTGTATAAATCCATTACTTGACAACAAATTATGTACTTTTTGATTCCAAATTCTACTTGCCTGTTTGAGGCCATATATACCTTTTAACAGAAAACAAACCTTATCTTTACAATTATTATCACTAAAGCCAGGAGGCTGTTCCATATAAATAGTTTCTTGAAGGTCACCATTTAAAAATGCAGTTTCTACATCAATATGATCAATATTAAGATTTAATTCAGTAGCCAATGAAAATAATATTCTCATGGTACTGTGACGAACTACAGGGGAAAAAGTATCGTTATAATCTAACCCTTTTACTTGTGTAAAACCCCTGGCAACCAAACGTGCTTTGAATTTATCAAAATTACCATTAGCATCATATTTAGCTTTATAAATCCATTTACATTTAACAACATTTTCATTAGATGGCCTATCAACTAACCTCCATACATTGTTAGAAATCAGAGATTCATATTCACTTCGCATTGCAGCCTGCCATTCATTCCTATCAGGAGAACTTACAGCTTCCTCATACGATTGAGGTTCGACAAATGGAATACCTTGTGCAATCAAAGAAAAATCTGTTTCATAGTCATTGTACTTTACCGGTGGCCTAGTACTACGCATGGGACGCTGTCTCACAGCTGGAGAGTTTTGAGGTGACGTCACACGCTGCTCGCGGGCTCCACACGTTGGGGACACAGCAGGGACATCCTCGTCCTCGCTACCAGTGCAGTACTCCTCATCAGATTCTCCGACTTGTGCTTCATTAAATATCCAAAGGTCTTCCTGGTGTAGTCATCAGTAAATGTTACCAAGTATTTCGCTCCACTCCAGCTGCTCTCAGGTAACGGTCCACAAACATCAGAATGAATCAACTCGAGGGACTGGGTAGCTCGCCTTGCCTCTCCAACCGGAAACTGCTTGGCAGCCATCTTTCCCTCCAAACATGGCACACATTCTTTCAAAACCTGTACATTGTCAGTTTGAAACAGAACACCAGTTGCACTACCATTCTTCAAAGCACACAAACCTTGTATACTAATGTGACCTAACCTCTTGTGCCAAATATCAACAGGCACAGCATGAGCAGCAACCTGTGCGCTCTGGGTCTCTTGTCTATCACACATGAGAGAAGAATGCACACCTTGCGAATACCCACTAGATTGACACACCCCCAATTTAACCATAAATAAACCATTGACCTTTAAAGCACACAATATTGGGTTACCAGAAGCTTTAATGCTCTTGTCATGAACAAAACATCCCCGTTCATTAAATAATACAGTGTAACCTTTCTGCGTAAGACAGCTGACAGACAATAAATTATGAGAAAGTTTAGGCACATATAAAACATTTAAAAGTTTTCTCACCACATTTCCAGTTCTTATATGAATAGTTCCTTTACCTAAACACTCCAACTTCTCATCGTTTGCGATACTGATAACATTATTACAGTCTTTAAGCTCATTATACAAAGTTCTATCATTACACATGTGAGCGGAACACCCAGAGTCAACCAACCAACTATCTTGAGATTTCACCATGAAAGCTGTAGCCACAAGCGATGAATCTTCTGGATTTGCCTTTTCTCTCTTCATCTTGAAGCACTTTGACTTAATATGTCCAGTTTTCTTGCAATAGTGACAGATGATCTTACTCTTGAATGGTTCTCTTTTTCTTTTTGACATGTAAGCAGTCTCACTATTGTTTAAGTTACTTTTCCTGAATTCTTCCTGAATAAGTCTAGCACGGACCAGCTCACTTGATAACTCGTTGGTAATGCATGCTGTTTCTAGGTTAGAAACTAGCGCGTCGAACTCCTGGGGTAGGCCACTGAGGAGTAATTCCGCAACCTCAGCATCTTCTATAACTTTTCCAATATCCGCAAGCTGCTGAACACGTGTCATTATTCCATCGATGTATTCTGTCATTGACGCAAATTGTCCATATTCGGTATGATGCAGCTGTCTTAGTAATAGCACTCGCCTGTACAGACCTTTGTCCTCAAAGGTATTAGCAAGCCGCTGCCATGCGTCCTTTGCCGTGTTACAGTGTCTCACATGCTGGTAGCACGCCGCCTTCACACTAAGGCATATTCGTGCCAGAGCTCGTCGATCTCGCGATAAATCTGTCTCACTGTCCGCAGTACTTACGATAGTTTCGATACGATCCCACAACCCTTCAAGGGATAAAACCATCTTCATTTGAAACTTCCATGTATTGTAATTTCCGACACCTTCTAGTTTTTCAATATGAATGCCTCCGCCGAGCGAGGACATTGCTCCACCGGCACTAGGCAACATGACTCCATTTCCAGATAACCTATCTTCCATGACGACCACGTGTACGTGCACGCACACACGCCGGAACGTCAAGAAGAAAACACCAACACCAAATCTTCTTTAGAACCACGTTTTCGAGATTGGCCTTATGTATATGTGACTGGGTCCATAGCCTGTTATAGATGGAGAATAGAGAGGCAGTGATCTAAGATTAGCACGTGGGTGCTTCAGCCAGTGTAAGGATCCGGTGCAGTCCAGAAATTCGGAGTATAGAATAGAAACAACTTTAGGTAGTCAATTGCCTAGTTTATTACTCAGCATAAACAGAGCAGCAATTACAATAATATTATAGACACTGATATAAAATATTAGAGCGGAATAACAATCACGCACTTACATCTAGGGGGTTCAAGACAAGAAGAACGAGCACAGATAATGTATCAAAAGACAGCTAGAAGCTTATGTCAAGTGTCAATCAAACTGACGTGCATTAATATCTGACACTGACAGTTACATCTGATACCACAGATATTGTTAGGATTACATGCATTGCATAAACTTAATTCAACATTTTAAGTCATCTTTTAAGACATTTATATTGAAATCTCCACAAATTACACATAGTTTATTGAGGAAGTGCTGTAACAGTTTTTCAAGGCTATCCATGAAGCTATCAAAATTACTATTTGAAGGAGTCCTATAGCAGCAAATAACACACAAATTTGTCTCAATATCTTTGACTCCACATACTTCGAAATAATCGGTTTTATATAATTGCTTACACACTTGAAGTTCATCCACGTTTCTATCGTTGAGTGTTAAAATCATAGAGCCACCCCTATTCTTTTTGAGTCTCGTATTATAAGACCCCATTCTGTATTTAATAAAATTAAACTGCTTTGCGAGAGTGTCATTCAGAAAATGTTCAGATATGCATATGAAATCTAGTGGGTTGGATAATTCGCTTACATATATTTCAAGGTCATCTTTTTTATTGGTTATTCCGCATAGATTTTGATGGAAGACTTTGATATTTGTGTATTGTTGTTTACTATGTTCATTCTCGAAAAAAAATTTGGGAATCATTGTGATTGTGTTCCTGATTATCGGTCTGTGAAACATAACATTTTAAATTATTAAATATATTTACCATTCCGAAATAATTAATTGATCCATTATGCTTGAACATGGAACGATCAAAAACCAAGTCTAGATTAGTGTCAAACAGTATAGCATAGTTATGAGTATAAATGTCTAGATATAGTAAGTTATTAAAAGTTTCAATCCGTGAGTTATACATAATAGTAGAAGGGTCATTTTTATAGGTAGGTAGGCATATTATAACATTAGTGTGTTGCACAGTCATTAACATCTCTCTAATATAAATAGTTAAGTCAAGATAGTTGTTAGTTTGTCCAAAGTCTTCGTCTCCAATAAAAATTATGCAGTGGTCGTCTCTTGAGTAGTCGGCTAATTTCAAAGTGAGGTTACTAAACAGATTTTTAATTCCTCTATTTGGCAGAAGATAGTGACATATTTGTGTCTTTGCAAACGTGTTTTCGGCTAGTGACAATACATTATTCACGTTGTTGCTACTTATGATGCATAATTTCGGTTTATTATGCACTGTAATGACTGTCTGGGATATTTTGTGTGTAGTCTTATTTGCCGACTCTGCTCGTTGCGTTGAATTGGTTTTATGAGGCATGTTATTTCTAGTACACGATCCAGTTTCCTCTCTTTGAACGTCTATAATATTGTTTGTTTTTTTACATCGAGGTTAAATAGTATAGGACTCCATCGCGGACAAACAACGTGAAACGTAATTTATATATGTCACCGTAAAATTGTCGACAATATCGCTAGAGATATTACAATATAACGTATTTGACAATTTTACGGTGACATATATATTAAGATTACGCCTGTAATACCCGAAGGAGCAGAGGTGTACCTAATGGTACACCCACAGTTCGCCAATAATAATTAAGTACCATGTATTAGGGGCCAGGTCTATTGCCGTCAACCAGGTTCAAATCCAGACTCCCCATGGCAGCTATGAGAAATTCCCGATGAAATGCCCCAATAACCTTGCCTGACCTAGGAATCGAACCTATGATCTCTTGTTCAGCAGTCACTTGCGACCACGACTAACGAGGGAGTTAAAATCTATACTAATATTATAAAGCAGAAGAGTTTGTTTGTTTGGTTGAACGTGCTAATATCAGGAACTACAGCCTGGAATTGTTTTTTTTTGCGTTGGATAGTCCATTTATCGAGGAAGTCTATATAACATCACGCTATGACCAGTAGGAGCGTAGCAGCAATAAGAAATGTTGCAAGCGGGAAAAAAGCTTCCGTTGAGCAGGCGATGCGTTGCGATATCAAAACTTCAAGCGAACGAAGTCGCGGGCAGAAGCTAGTTATTAATAAAATATATTTTTTTGTTTCATACTTTATTTAGTATAAAATATAACAATTCCATTTAACTTACATGCTTGACATTAAACCACGATAGGCAATACAAATGATGTTAGGCAAATTAAAAGACTCATTTTATGGACTATAAAATAAATAATTTTCAATGTTGTTTACATAATTGATTATTAATAAAATTGTGGTTTTTTAAATTATTCATTAGCTATTGGGACAACTTTAAACTACAGTGGCTAATCAATATGACGGAAACTAACTAAACATTTGAACAGGTATAAAAACATGCTTATTGTAACACTAATCCTATATAATTATAAACTTTTGATCAAATAATCACAATTTTTCCGTCTGTGTTGAGCTTAGGTTAGTCATTTATATATTTTTAACAGATTTCAAAATTCTGAAATACAGTTCATAAGATGAAAGGGGCAAGAATTTAGGGTTGATGATTTTAGATTACGTTGAATACATGAATAGAGAGAAATCCTTGATAAACTATCTTAGCATGCACTAAAAGTGTGCAATGCACTCTTTTCGCAAAGATTTTGCCGTAACATTGTTATAATTTACACCATTTAGTCAAACCAGTGTTACACTTGGATGTTATTTGTAAAAAAATGCGACGTGGAATATAAGGGCTCATAGAAGCCCAGTATCACAGCTTTTTTAAACATAATTATATGCTCTATTGGCAGCTAGAAACAGAATAATGGAAAATTATGGTCAAAGACATTATTTTGAAACGTTCATAATACGATTGAGCTCTTAAATAGCAGGTTTTGTCTGTGGCAAACAAAGGTTATAGTGAGCAGTTTTATTCCAGAAATCGGAATTCTTCCAGCCGCACCAGCCTTTGTTGATGACAGTGGACAAATCCTCTCCGCCCGTGTAGTGAGGATCCAGGATAAGATAGCGTATTTCGTTAGTCGCAGTGTTGTATTCTACCCCAAGAATTGTGTGCGCCAGTACTCCACCGCCTACAAATAAAAGTATCTGTTTAGGGAATGTTATGTATAACACGAGAACTAGGTAATTAAATAACAAATCGTTCAGCTATGTGTCAAACAATATTTTCGTTCAAATTGTAAGATTTAATGACACTTGAAACTATAGAAGAACTCTCTAATAATTTTACGTAATTTTTTTTCGGATGGGATATCAGCAAATGACTCCTCCCGCTCTAGGCGGAGCGGGAGAGAGTGACAGACTTTTACTGACTAAAACCCATCCATGTTCCTTCTAGGCTTTGTGTTCCAGCGCCACGGTATCTCTTTCGAACAGTCCCGCAGCCACGGCAGGTCTAATTATATGAATACCTACTTACCAATCATAATTGGACTTCCATGTGTCTGGAAGTGATGAACTAAATCATGAGCATAACTCTGTAATTCAGCTCCAGTATTTGCAAAGATAATCCTTGATTGGACACTTAGAAGTGTTTCTAAACAAAACATGACTTCTGTAGAACCAATCCATTGCTTTGATCCTAAAAATGAGGGTTGCTTATCACCAATGTTTACAAGGCACTGTTGAATTTCTCTGTGAGTTGGTATTTCGACGTTGGTGTATCCCTGGAACCTAAAAAATATAATACACATTTTGAAACGATGAAAAAAAAATTAAATAGAGTTATTTGAAAGAGTTAAAAGTAATGAAACATACCTAAACCACGAAAATATAGTTTGCATGGAGCGGTAGGCGCATCCCCATCCATCATCGTTGAAGTTGTCCTGCATGTAATGATGGTACGTGTACCGGCCTCGGACCAGTGCCACAGTGACGTCAGGCTTTAATGGCTGTTGTGATATAGCTTCGTGAGGATTAATTAGACGTCCGCCGCTTTTATCAGCGTACGCATTACCTCTACGGAATAAAGGCCTATTCAGGGGTAAACCTAACTGTTCGTGTAACAAACGCCGTTCTTTTTCTGTAATTTTGAAAAAGGTTTTACATGTGTTGTTATGGTCAGTAAAGGGTGATTTGTTTGGTGCTCAAATTTTCAAAACTTACCCATGCTTTCATCTGGTATGGCTTTAGGTACTACTCTTGTGACGAAATGCCCCAATTCTTGTGGTAAGAAATGGAAAGTTTCAGGTAAACGTAGCCCAGCACCATCTCCAATACCTTCTTGACCTGAAATGAATATTAAGTAAAATTGTTATATTACAAATATACATATAGGCATTACGTAACTGCCCCGTTGGTTTCGTTGTCGCGTGTTTTCACTGGGAATTTCTCAGTAGTTTGGAGTTTGGAAGTTGGCGTTATGATAGGTACCCCTGTGCCTCGGAAAGCACGTTAAGCCGTTGGTCCTGCGCCTGAGGGTCTAAAATAGCTGCTTAAGCAGGACATATAATATGAATCACGTTACATGCCATCCCATTGGACTACGAGAGTTAAGAAACAGGATGCACCTGTGTCTGCGTTGCAACGCACTGGTGTACTATAATATCTCCCGCACCGCTGGATAATCTGCGTTAAGATATAGGCGTTAAGTGTTGCGCCTAGAGTGAGAAATATAACGTGTTGCGAACTCATCGTGGATGCTGCCACGTGCGATAGCATGCCTGCTCTAGCATGACGGTTTTGAGAAAGGATAGGAGCGTGGAAAAATGTGAATGCCCTGATATATGGACTATCAAGTTTTATGTTTATATCAAGTTTTTCACACTTCACTTTGTAGAGTGTCGTCTTTGTCACTCATGCCCGTGTAGTACAGCCGACTGCAAGTCACTGGTAGCAAAATTAATATAAGCCTCTTATTCTAATGAATATGCTAGACCAGCTGAAGGTAAAAGTGTTACTTTGGGCGGCAACGAGCAGTCGGCTGTGCCACCATGACCAAGTGAGGTATGAACATAAAGGCTTGAGGAGAGAATTTCGAAAACCAAAATTCATTTAAACTTTTTATTTGCAATAAAAAGTTTAAATGAAGATCACTTTTGATGAAGTTTTTGGAACTTATTTTACCAAAGTTGCATCATAATATTTAAAAAGTTTTAATAGAAATATACAAACCTAGTTGTTCTATTAGAATGCTTTCTAACAATCTGAGTGACCTGCACGCAGCCTCCACAAGAACTGTATAAAGGTCTAATAAGTTTGTGTTGCGATGGATTATTGCCAATGTATCTATTCTCAAAGGCATACTGATGCAAAATGCAGCTGAAACATATTAAAAACTTTTACATTATTTTTCACATAACTATGCCACTTATCTTATATTGTTGTTCACATTATTTAAATACCACCAGATGAGTCTTGGATAGTTAAAAACAAAAGGAAGAAGCTAGTCAACTAGGCATAATAACTGTGAGAAGACTGTAGTTGCTTATTCCAAATAAGTTTAGATTTAGACTGAATTAATTAATAATTGGTGTTTGAACTGTGGATGTACTAATGTGAACACCTGTGCCTGACTCCTTGACGATTACAGGTGTTATGTTATGTTTAATTAATAATTTCTTACGTTTTCTTTGAGTTGTCATCATTTTAACTGCAGTCTTCACAAGCTTATCTGACAAAATATCCTTGGTAGTCTTCAATACAAGATTTATAGGTACTATTTCCTGAAAATAAAATAAACATTCAATTGTACCTATGTATTTTTTATGTGCTAAGCTGTTTACCTTTTTTGATATTGCTTTTTTACATGCGTGCATGGGATATCATTAAAAAACATAACCACATTGGTATTGGTGTGGTAATTTAGTTGGATAATATTTTAGTTCTTACTAAAGCAGTTATAAAGATTTAAAGACAAACTTACAACAGTATTTGTATTATGCTTCTTTTTCTTAGGCTGTTCTGGGCTCATTGAATCAACCAATTCTCCTATAGTAGCTTCTGTGCTGGTTCCCGTCAGACCCACATCCGATGCAACACCAAACAGGTACACTGATGTTCCATCAACATGGAATGACACTTGACCAGAGGCAATCTGTTACAAATAAACAGCCAACATATCCATATCTTATTTAAGGAACTTTCTAAAGAATAGTTTTGGTGCATTATATAGAAAAACATAATTTCGAAGACTTACTGTTGTTAATTGTGGATCTCTTGAAATCGTAAATGAATTTCAATTTTGTGTTTGGGGAGAGTATGATATTGATTATCTGTCAAAAAAGATTGAATAAAAAATACCTTTTTCCTCTTATTCTGCAAGATATTTTTCACACCAGATATTGTTGCCTCACAGGTTAGTGGTAGTATTGTATTCAAGCGCACATGCAGAAACTGTTTCCACATGTCCTCTGAGCTCAACACTTCATATTTTGTCTCTTCAAACTTGTCATGGACCAGAAAATGAGCTTTCATTTCTTTCTTTTCATTGACTATTATCACCAGAGGATTGTCTGTTATATCAACATCCTAAAAAGACACACGGTTGAAAAAATAAACATTTAAGGAGGAGAATAAGGAAACCATAGAGAGAGCAGTTGGGATGACAAAGCAATAATTTACCTGCAATATTTCTTTCATTGTTGTTCCAGTAGTCAAAGATTCGCCGAACCTTACGACGCCGCATAGCTCTATTTCGGCAGGAAGGTTAAGCAACAATTGCCGATAAGTGTTCTTCTCATTTTCAAATAATTCTAAGCTCAGTCCGACCACGAGCAATGTGCCATCGTACATGAGACCGTACAGACATCCTGTAGTTTCATTGGTGTCTATAGTAGACAGCCTCTAAAAACATGAATTATCAGCGTCATTAGGTAATATTTAGTAGCACAAAATAATAAAAAAATATTAAATCAAATGTGGTGACTTCAGATGATGACGTATGTAATTAAACAATATTTTTATACAGTTTAACGACAAAAGTGTAGATTAAAATGATCGGCAGACACTTTATTTAATCATTTAGATAAAATCAGATACTTTTCAAAGCGTATTTTTAACAAAATTCAATCGTTTACCTCAATAACATAATTTGATATTTTGAGACGTGGTGACATTTTAAATGAATGATAGATGTCAGTGTCACTGTCTTAATAGACAGATTGACAGATAAACGACAGTTGCCAGCAATCAAATCTTGGCACGACAATATTTTATTTTTATTTTTGAGCATGGAACTATTAGTTACTCTTAAATTTTAATTTGGAAGAAATATGAAACAAACTCATCTAAGAACAATAAAATATAACCAATCCAAGGAACTGCCTTTCTAAGTATCTTTCGATATGGTTTATTTGAAGAACAGTTGCATCTGTATATAGAAAACAAAACCTTTTCAAATGTGTTTTTTTTTCAACTCCCTGTCCAAAAGCCCTTTTTAATTTAATTTACCTTGTTACAATAATATAACCCAGCTACTAGATTAACTTTACACCTCGTCATCAGCCTAGTCCCTTCCCAACTATGTGTGAGTCGACTTCCAGTCTAACCATAACATGCTGAATACCAGTTTTCTAGTTGATCATGTCTACCTAGATTGTAGTTTAATTAAACGTTAGATTTGCAAGTTGGGGATAAGGATATAAAAATAATACTGAAGTTATAATTATATTCTATTTATTACTTTCCAACTCATAATTTTTGATGCAGACATCAACAACTTTTTCTACCACTTGTGCTCTTTCTTTAGCAATTCTAAGAGCCTCTACTTCGCATTCTAGAGAGAGGTTGCAGCCACCAAATTTTTGAACGCCACAAAGAATACCATTGTTATAACATGTTATTAAATTAGCACCAATCCCTCCACACATTTCTTCTTCATATGATGAGGGGTCCGCTAAAACAATATTGCTACAGAAAACAGAAGTATTAGTTTCCATAATATATGTGCGTTTTAACTGTCTATAAATGTATGCTGTTAATTGTACTTTACTAGTACTGCAATTTACCTTTGGTCATGTTTGTATAAAGCAAAGCTTGTTGCAACTGGTAAGCCATTTACATTTAGTTTTGTTCTAAAACTTGTGTCTACAGCAATTTCTTCTGTTTCTGGATCATATGTCACGGTCGGAAGAGTTACTGAAAAATTACGTAATTTATTATTTGACGGATTTTGCACGCACAATAACTTTTATTCTTTTAGATTTTGAAAACACAAGAGTTGTTGGGAAAAGTTCGGTCAGTGGGTTGTCTTAGGGGCGGGTTCACTTACATGTTTTCAAACTAGCCATCAATGTCATGATACAAGCATCCACCAAGCTGCCATCATTATCAATACAGACCATATCACAGTACAGCACCCAAGCCAGCTTATCATGTACTATGCTCAGGTCTTTCAGATCAATGCATTTAGAATTTAAGACAATATCTGATACAAGGGTACTGGTGACCTGTGCGCTGTCTGAAGGTGGTCCAGGTCTATACTTCGATGAACATAATGGTGGTAGTTCCACATTTGTTACAAGAAAACCCACATCTGGTTCTTCTGCTTTTGGTGTTGCTAGTTCCTGAAAAGTTAGAATAATAAGAATGAAGTTTGTACACAAGTACAGTGTACAAAGTGCTATACATACACAAGTATAACTTTCGAAGACACATGACAGAAAAGAAGATTACCAGCTTGATTCCACATACGACTGTAGTGTTCCCGCATTTGACTACAGCTGAAGCATCTGCTGCTTTTATTGAATTAACATTTAATTTAATGTTTCGTTGCTCATGAAATGCTCTTCCGTCTGGTCGTATGCTTCTAGATAAGTAATCGTTGAAATACTTGACCGGATGGATAAGTCTGTAAAATTAATTAAGTAGGTGGTTTATAATGCGTGGTCTTGGTGCAAATAATTGAATGATCTTAGTTAATAACTTACTTGTATATTTCAGCCATATTCTTTTTACAAATAGAAAATGTTCTGATCCCCTAGGCCTATGTTTATTTTACTGATCAGCTAAACTCTTGTCTTCTTTTTTCAGAACAGCTCACAAACAAAACGTGTTTTTGTTGTTTTTTTTAATTGACTTTGACAATTATTGTCATTTTTGAACAATTCTGCAAAATTAAGTCTTGTAAGGCCAGGAATACACAAAACCCGTTTATGAATTTCGACAAACAACAAAATACAGTTGCTTCAACCTAATTTGTTGATTGTTTGTTCAACTGTCATGATAATATGGCATCTTGGATCAACATTACAGTTATGTCTAACAAAATAAGACTCCCTTAATCGCTATTCAGAATTCTGTACATCAATTTAGTGCAGAATGAGTAGCCATTGTTTGCGAAGTACGCTTTGGGGATCCACCCCTTTTTTTTGTGGTCGATTTATTAAAAAACATGGCAATTTTCAGTAATATTTTAATGTGCTTTGTTAATTTTGCGAAGTTGGTGTAACTGTCTCTATGTAGTGTTTAAATCCAGCCGAGTTAAAATTATGTTTTCAAGCAAATATATAGTCTATGTCGTTGGAAACGAACCTTCGCATCTGTCAAATCCGCTTGACAGGTATAATTTGACTTTGACGTTTCTTTTTTGATTTGGTTTGGTGCACGAAGCTCCAAGGTGTGTGTATTTGTGAAAAAATCCTATTTAATCGTATAATATCAATGCCGGAATAACTAGATTTAGATGTAGGAAGTGTTCTTAATAGGCGATTTAGGTCCTGTGAGTCTTATTTTGTGATATCATTACAGATCGCAATGGCAAAACCTAAGGGAGAGAGGAAAGGCAAATCTGCCATCAACGAAGTTGTAACTCGTGAATACACGGTTAACTTACACAAACGGCTTCATGGAGTAGGATTCAAGAAACGCGCACCTCGTGCCATCAAGGAAATCCGTAAATTCGCAGAGAAACAAATGGGAACCCCCGATGTTCGTGTGGACACTCGCCTAAACAAATTCCTTTGGTCCAAGGGAGTCAGGTAATGCACTAAGATCTTTGGTATGTTTTGGAATTCGATAATGAAGCGTAGTTTTATTTATTGACTGCTCATCACTACAAACATAAAGTAAATACCAAGTACCTAACCTAAAAGTTGTGATGTTTTCATAATTCTATCTGCTTCTAGGTACTAATCGATAGTATAGCTTGCTATTTCTGAAGTTGTTTAACAAAGGTTCTTATTGTCCAAATTCGTAACTGTTATATAGTAAATCAATATTGCTCCTTTACCCAATGAAAGTTAAAATATTGTTTTGAAAGCCATTATTAGACAATTGAAGTTATTGTTTTGTAAAAAAGCACTACTATAATGTCAACCAATATGTTACCCAGATATTAAGGTGAACCCTTGACCCTTACATAAATTAATGCAAGATTAAAAGAAATCTGTGTCGATAATTCTTGACTGTTTGCAAGACAAACACACCAGTTAATTTAACTTTAACCATGTTCCATGGATAACGAAGAAAATAAATGACGCAACAAAGAAAATGAATGCTTCAACAATACTCATGTCAATCAGTTTCTTGATTCTTCTTTATTTCTTTTACAGAAATGTCCCCTTCCGCGTCCGCGTGAGGCTGTCCCGCAGACGTAACGATGATGAGGACTCTGCACACAAATTGTTCACGCTGGTGACCTATGTACCAGTAGCCTCCATCAAGGGCCTGCAGACAGAAAATGTTGACGCTAGCCAAGAATAAACACTAAGTTTAAGCTATTATTGCAGTTTCTTTTCAAATCCTGCTTAGTAAACTTTCATTGAAGTTCAATCAAAATTCAGCAGACAATTCAATAGCATTAACCAAATGTGGGCATCCTGTATGTACCTGTGCCTAACCTCTCATAGCTTTGTTGATAGAAACCACCACTAACAGGACAGACCTTTTAATAGACAGCAGTGTGTATGTCACCATAAAATTGTCAAACACGTTATATTACAATATAACGTGTTTCTCTCTAGTGATATTGTAATATCTCGAATTATTGTCAACTGAACATATGGAAGTATCTCTGCCCCCATAATCAGGACTCGGGGCACCCCCCTGTTAGGTTAGTTAGGTTCCTTTAAACCCTGCACTCTGAAATAGGGGCCCGCGAAGCGGGGCTCCATCGGCTACGCTTTTTAGGGGAATATAAAGTATTTTAAGGTTAGGTTATAATAATCGGTATTTCTCAGTAATGGTACAATATCTTTTCATGAGAGTTGTACCACTGGGCAAGGGGGACCCCTCCTTCCCTCCACACCGCGTAAGTTGACTACCATCGCATGCATATCACGAAAAATAATGCGTTTTGTTGTAAGCAGTATGTTCATTTGACAATAGTATCTGAACTGGATTAAGTATTATGTAGAAATAGAAAACGGCGTTTCTTTTAGTTTAACGTCTTGTATGCTGTAATTATAGACACAATTAAAAAAACCTTGTGTCTTTTGTTCCAGCATATGAAGGGTTAATGTTTTTCTGATCATCATTTACAAATTATTGATTTTATTGGACTGCTATAGTAATGCTGTTCATTTTTGCTGCTAGGTCAAGGCTAAACTAATGTGGTTGTCTGATAAAAAAATCTGAAATAGTTAGGTAAACTACTTGCTCATTCTAAAAAGTAGATCTCATGGAAAACAATGGGCAAGAAACTCCATAGATACTCTTTTCAAATCAAGTTGGGTATTATAGAGACTTAGACCTTGCTTTCGCCAAGTTGAAGGAGAAGCAAAACTACTTTAAGTATATTTTATTATTTATTTATTTATTAATGTCCAGTACGTGGGAATCGACCACCTTACTATAATTACGAATGGGGCAGAGAACACTAAATAAGTGCCATTTACCACCGGGGTATTAAACGCCACTAGTTAGTGTCAAACTGTCAACCACCACGATAATAAGCTCGAGGGGGGGGGGGGAGATGGGAATAAACGTTTTATTAAGCACCCGATATTGGAAGATCCGAGTTCGATGCCCGAGTGTGGCAGGAAATTTTTCGAAAATCTGTGAATGCAGATTTGATTCTTTTTAAAAACAAAGGAATGTTTCCTTACAGTAAAATTTGCTATCTCCAGTATTTCGAGTACTTTCCCTCCAGGTGGCACTGAAAAATTCAACCCTGCTACATACGTTCATAGTAGGTACATACCAACACTACTCGATCCATACAACTTACCCAAATGTCCTTTTTTTTAAATTGCTTGTTGTGTCGTTGAGCTCCTTGAGTTGTCAAGTCGTGTACACTGATAAATGCTTGCACTGACTGGATAGGTCCACTCAAATCTATGTGGTTCTTGCTTCAAAAGACCATCTCGGACACTAATCTGCATAGTTCACATGTGAGCTGAGCAAGATTATGTCTGGGCTTTTCGAAGAACCTTGACCTTTGAGTTTGTTTGGGCTGTTCACTGTTCAGGTACGAAACACCGGCCCATCAAATTAAAAAAAGACGTTTTAAAAGTGTTTGTAAATAGTACATTCTTACCCTAGGGGTGAAAGTAACCCTATTCCCTCGAACTAAGCGCTTGGGCGCCAAACCCCGTCTCGGGACTAAATAAGTCTTTAACCCGAGGTAAACACTGCTTTTCATTACGAATGCAAGGAAAATAAAAATAAAACACGTAACAACTCGAAAAAAAAATAAGATTGGATGGCCGCTTTCCCGACTATTGTGTTTTTTTTTCTATGTTCGGCTATTCAGCCTTTAGTTTTCACTTTCGTCACTGAAAAAATAGTAAATGTTTTGCCCAAACCTATGTTATTTTAAAGAAATATTTGTAGCCGAATTATAACTAAGTTATTTAAAAAGAATATGTTCTTTAATTAATACAGAATTTTATGTTATTTCAATTTTACATCACGCTGTAATTTAGAGGCTGTATAGGAAGTCGGAACATCTATACATACTCGTCTAATAAAATCGTAGGAAAGTCAAAACTGTACATTGAATATTTTTTTTAAATAATACATGGGGAATGATCTACAATCGATATCGAAGCCAAAAACTAGTTTTTAGAATTTTTGTCTGTTTGTCTGTATGTATGTCCGGGATAAACTCAAAAAGTACTACATGGATTTACTTCAAATTTTGCATGAACATTACTAAGAGGTCGGGTCAACATATAGGCTACATATTATCACGCTATCACCTACGGGGGAGGAGCTGTGAATCTTTATTCTTACGCATTCAGTGACAGCGTGTAAGCTAACGACGCATATTTAAATGGTGTCTTTGAGTAAGCCATGCTATTATCTAGCTTTACGCAATAAAAACTACGCCATATAAGTAACTTGGGCAGAGAAACATAGTTTAAAGAATGTTAGTAGTATAAAGACAATTTTAAAGCAGCGCCATCTATGAGATTTCATAAGAATCAAATCAAGTTATATGAAAATGTCACCGTAAAATTGTCAAACACCTTAGATTGTAATCTCTCTTGCGATATTGTAAACTCTCGAAATATCAAACGAACATACTGCTTACATTATAACGCATTAGTTTTCGTGAAATGCATGTTATGGTAGTCAACTCACGCGGTGTGTAGGGACAGAGGGGTCCCCTTTGCCCAATGGTACCACTCTCATGAAAATAATAATGTACCATTTCTGAGAAACTATACCGATTAATATATATAACCTAACCTTAAACACTTTATAAGCGTAGTCGACGGAATTTTAATTCTTCTGCATTTTATTACTTTTTGGGGTCTCTTATCATGAAGATGAGGTCAACATGAAAATCCAAAACGGCCCCGACGAAAATTTTTGGATTTTTCATCATGGGTGTCGTATCTGTGGTTTGGTGAGGTCAAAATTAAGATGGGAAAAAAAAGTTAACAGAAGCAAAAAAAAAACAATTCTCCTTTTTTTCCTTCGGCTTACCCTGACAGTATTTTCACCCTTCGCCACTGTTAGGTAGAGGTGTATCTAATCCTACACCCACATCGCACATTTAGCTTATTTCTATCAACCGGTCACAAATAATATAATAACACTTTGCCCGTCCCGGAAAACGAACCCAAGACCTTATGCTACTAGCTTACGACAACTTGACCAACGATGCAGTCTCACACATCACCCATCAATATTTTCACGCGAACGAAGTCGCGGGCAACAGCTAGCGGTTCAATAGAAAGGTGAAAATAGAAATAGCAGGCACGTATACAAAGGGGGGATAGTTGGGATTTATGCCCCCCCCCCCCCGAAATCTGATAGAAACTAAACGGGATCATAACCACTGTGAAGTACGTAAATTATAGTACAGTGATTACAGAGATTTTAACACAGTTCCATGGGCGCCGGCCGTGGCCACGGTGCAGGGTGCCGTAACGGAAAAGAAAATACATAGAAAAACCAACCATCCGAAGCAAAAAGCAAAAATTTTTGAGGTCGCTTCGCTCGCTCGTGCTCCTATTTACTTTCTGAGTGCCCCTAATAACAAAATTAACTTAATTTATCACAAAATATATGAGCGTGCTCAGACATTATTATGTGCTTTGCGTTCATAAGCTTTTCTTTATAAATAGGCAGAATAGCGTATTTCTTAGGAGAAAAGGAAACCTATCAAATTCAAGGTGGATGCAAAAATTTTCAAGCTTGTTGCGCTCGCTTTTCGAATCCTATGTTTTTTTAATTGATGAGCTTTTCTAGATAGATTGGCCAAGTTACTACTTTTTTTTTAGGATCGGAAATCATCAAATGACTTCTCCCACTCTGGGCGGAGCGGGAGGGAGTGTCAGACTCTTACTGACTAAAACCCATCCATGTTCCTTCTTCGCCCTTTATGTTCCCTTTCTGTTCATGGAATTGAAGCTCCCTGGAAAAAAATATGCCGGCGCCCATTCCCTGTTCTCATGGTTGTTTCAATGTTTGTCCCCCCCGTTCCAAAATTCTGGATACATGCTTGAGAACTATTTTTTTTATAATTTGACAGCTGTCAGTTGAAAGCGATTGTCCCTAGGGCTGAAAAGTATGACTTTCAACCCGCTCCTCAGGCAACTTCAGACCTACTTTCCGAGTATGAGTAATGAAAAATCTATACTAATATTATAAAGCAGAAGAGTTTGTTTGTTTGTTTGGTTGAACGCGCTAATCTCAGGAACTACCGGCTCGAAAAAAATATTTTGGCGTTGGATTGTCCATTTATCGAGGAAGGCTATAGGCTACATAACATCACGGTATGACCAATGGGAGCGGAGCAGCAATAAGAAATCCAACCGATCAAACTCCGTCTCGGGTCTGAATAAGTTACTTTCTACTCGTTACTTTTTTTTTAGGGTAACAATGTACTATTTTAGACCTCTTTACACATTTGCTGTGAAAAGGTTGGCAAATTATGGTTCTTAAGATGCAACCTTGTGATAGACGACGTAGCCAAGTCTTAGTGGCGCCCTTTAGGTGTTGTTAAACATTTCTTACGTAGGTAAATAGTAAACCCTTCTTAATATCATCCCTAAAGAAATTGCTCACATACTATACGAGCCATCCAGTCCATGCCAGTCCTGTCGTAAAACAAAACGTCGGGTAGGTGGACACTACTGGTCTATCCTAGTTATTTAACAGGAGCCATATAAGCTACATAAATCTCGGGGACTAGCACATCAAAGAGTATTCCCATCATTGGGAGTGTGGCTCTGCTTGCTTCCCACTTAATAATGTAACCGCTCCATTGTGCACAGGTACATTGTTACTTAACGCATGTCACTATTCTGCAGGATGTGGCACCGGGCGGAGGTGTGCACGCCGCGCGTCGGCCGCAACGCTAAGCCTGCGGTTCACTTCCATTAGTACGGCTAAATCCATTACAGATACATCTCGCCTTACTATCTGTGTTAAGTGTTCGTCTTGTACGTGTCATATCTACCTGTGCGAGATATTGCACCTTCAAGTCATAAGCGTACAGCTATGGGATCTCCGACAGTTACGTAAGTAATAATACCAAGCTAGTACTTAGGTACAATGAAGGTATCTATGTCCTGAAATGAATACCTATAAACCGCAAAAGCAAGTATTTACGTCTTGAAACTGCATTAGACATACGACTTCACATGAGCGATTCAGTGCTATTAATGATTGTCGAACTAAATAAAAATATTAGGAGTTAACGTCACAAAGAAAAGAATGTTACTACGACTTTTTAACTCGAAATACAAAAAGATAATTTGTATTATATAATTTACAACCGAAAAGCTTCTCAGAGAATGTTAGATCCTGTAACATGAATACTTCAATCATATTTCAGCCGGAACGTGTACGAAAACCCGTAGCTTGCGGTTGTATAGGCGCCGGGCGTCGGGCCTACGAAACCGCTACGACTGTCCGTAGCACTCGTAGCACGCGTGCTACGATGGCTACGTGTGAGAAGGATGCCGACGTTCCTGACGCATTTTGTAGGGCCGTGCTCTAGTGTCCTTTGGGGACTAAGTTCACTTTCACGTTGAGGACAACACTGTGGCACTTTACTTTCGTCTTAAGTCTGTATGATCCTCGAGACTTAGGTGCTGTTATGCATTGACCTTCGCAGACTCTTTGTCTGTAAATTGTGAAGTTATTTCGCAATCAACTACCTAATGCATATAAGTATTTTAAATGTTTATTAAAGTAATGTCTACCTTCTTACTGTAATACCTACAATAATTTATGTTTGGATTTTTGGCAGTAAATTAAATAAAGCTAAGCTTAGGAAAGTTAGGAAAGTGGGACAGTTTGTTTGAAATACCGCAATCTATTCTCAGTTTGTAAGTGGAAAAGTTTTGTTGGTTCCTCCCATGAGAACTATTTGATTGGTCACGATATAAAGAATCCCAAGTTAGACCCGTACGTCCTATGACACCATTGTGTAATGGGAAACCGTTAGATAGAAGGTTGGTGGTTTGTGTATACTTTTGAATTTATCTCTAAAGGGATAACGTCTAGTGTTTATACGAAACACTAATACAAAACTACAGAAAATATATTGGCAAAAATATGACAAAAAGGTTATGTACAACGTGTAACGTTAAATGCGCAAAAGCTTAGACACCCCAAATGATTTTTAATTCAATTGACCTGATTCTGAGAAGAAAAAGACGTGTGGCACTCGGGGACTGCCGCGATAAAGCTATTGCATAGCATTTTATCAAAGTATGCAATTATAATTATTTATGTATTTTATTTTTCCGCTTGTTGCCGGCTCGAGGACCGAGCGTCCGACGCAAAAACGACGGGGTGTTATAAGTTTGACAGAAGTAGTAATCTAAAAATAAAAATCATTTGACAATATTTCGAGTTTTTACAATATCGCTAGAGATATCACAATATAACGTATTTGACAATTTTAAGGTGACATATATAACCTTTTTGTCATATTTTTGGCAATATATTTTCTGTATTTTTGTATTAGTGTTTCGTATAAACACCAGACGTTATCCCTTTCGAGATAAATTCAAAAGTATACTTTAATACACACCTACCTTACAAATACATGTTCTGGGTAATATGTCTATTAACAATAGTTTAATATTTTTGTCTGCAAGAAGAAAGTAGGTAATGTTGGTGTACCCACATACATTTTGGTAAAGGTATAGGATTCATCCTGCTCGCTTTACCAGGCCAGCTGTGTGGAGGGGACGTTACAATGTGTAAATTATGACACTCGTTTGACCTATTAAAACAAAATAAAAAATTCGGCCCCTATTTCCGGGGACTGGCTCACCGGCAGAAGCTTCAACTTGGGCTTGGTCTTCGTCCGGCCATGTAAGAGAGTTAAGTAAATAAAAGCTTCAATTAACTTGATTAGGTAAGTTTTCATAAAAGGAGTGATTTTGATAGATTACAACGTATATTCACATAATGGATTTCAATTGTGAAAGACATTGTTTAACTGTAATAATGTTCCAGTTTTCAGTGTTCTCTGTACTGTGTTGCTGTTTATGACAACATTTATAATGACTGTCAGAGGCTTGTAATTTTTTGAAAATAAATACTTAGACGCTTCAGCTCCGGGAGGTAGCTAAGTACTCATTGTTTCTCTCTCACTCATTTATTAGTAGGTATTCGTGGAATCTGTTCACTGTAATCCAATTCGGATGTTTCCGTGAAGTGACATCTAATAACCTTACAGTTAATACCAGGAAGAGAATAGGCAGGTACAGGTAGGTAGTGACAAATCAATGATCTCGGCAGGTACTGCGGTTTCATCAACATTCTCCGAACTAAATTCCGTATCAGTAAGCTGGTCATTGTTATCTGTCGGACGCAATTCAGTGACGGGTTTGAATATAATATCCGTTATTATTTACTCGCAGAGTTCAAAGTTCTTTGATCAGCAAAAGGCTTCTATTAGGTTGTATAAAAATACTCTATATTTCTACCCGTTTTAATTAAGTATAGTATAGTATAATTCATATTTAACTCACATTCGAACTACGGTCACGAAAAGCTACGTAACCCAACTACTATCAAAATCAAAGCATTTATTTCAAGTAGGTATAGGCACTTTTGAATAAATAGTCGAAACAAAGATGAACGATAAATGTAGCTTAAGAGGCCTGCAGAGCATGCGAATTTCATACAAACGTAATACCAAAATAATTTGTAAATCAAACGTATTCTTAAGGTAGTGTGTATTTATTTCGATTGGATTACAGATTATCTAGGTTCCGAAACATATATTTTGAATGGACACTGATGATAAACAAGAGTTATGAGATAAAAAAAGTTTTCTACAGAAATTTTAAATTTCTCGTAACTCGTTTTTGTATCATTTTCATTTCAAAATATTTATTTGAGAACCTAGATATTTTATAGTACAATCAAAATATATACACACTACTTTAAGAATATGTTTGATTTTCATATTATTTTGGTATTACGTTTGTATGAAAAACGCATGCTCCGCCGGCCCCTTAAGTCCCAGTTACAAGACATTAAAACCGTGAAAGTACTGTAGTTGCCCATATGTAGGGAAATACCGGAAAATAGGTTGGTTATACCTACCCATAAGCCAGCTGTTAGACATTTTCTGGTGCCAGTGACGATTGATTGCTTGCTGTGCCTGACGGCTTGACGTATTCGACGAAGCAACGGATATCCAGGTGGATGTGTTTTGTATGTAAAATAGAGGTTGTTTTTAGATCAAAAGTTCTACACTCATCATATTTTGCCAAGCCTTTTCCGAACTATGTTGAGATCGGCTTTCAGTCTTACAGGATGCAGTTTAATATCTGTATTTTACCTACATGGGATGACTGCCTATCGGAACCCCACAACCCAGTTAATACTAGGTAATACGATGCTTCTTTACTTTACCTGCAACGATTGTCAAACAACCAGTAATGTCAGCCAGGATCAACGGCTTTACGTGCTCTCCAAAGTAAGGATGAAACTGGGTTTGCAATGGGTCACCCATCCACGTACTGATCTAGGCAAGCACGACTGAACGTAACGATCGACCCGAGCGGCTGTTATTATTTAGCCGCGAGCTCGAAAGTTTAACACTGTGGGTGTTTAATCAAGAACTTTCCGTAATAAACGTGGGGCTTTTGATCTGACTTTCAACCGAAACACTAAAACCCACAAAATTATCTTTGCCTACTGAAAATCAGCGGCTGTAAACATAAATAGTAGCATTCTATTCTAGAGTCTAAAGTAAGGAATAGCGTGACTTTCTCCCGTTTGTGTCACCAACTTTATTTACATCCGTGCGCCGACGCCTGATAAAGTTAAAGTATTAGCTGGATATGTGTCTACTTACTTGCACAGCGCGGGTGCACGTATGAAAAGCTACATTTTTATTTTGGGTATCTTTATGAGGAATGAGTTACGTCTTGAAACTTATTTCTGTATGTTTTAAGGCTTCTTTTTACGTATGACCTGCGGTACTTAAACCTTGGGTTATTTTAAAAGGAATTTAAGTGTCGAATTTTCGTTGAGTTCAAAACAAAGAAAGGGTTTAGAAATAGAAGTCTCAGTTTTCCAACTCGCGCGAAAGCTTTCAAAATAATATTTTGGCCAACTCATAAAAATGGTAAGCGTACTGTAAAAGATCAACTGAATAATAGTGAACACATAACTCGACAACGTATTGCAACGTGCATTGGACGTGTCAACATTTTGCTGTGAATGGATCTTTATTGTTCGTGTTTCATCGTAATAACAATGTTGAATAAATTGTGCCACAATCAAACATACGCGATAAACGTAAATTTCATGTTAGGTAGGTATTACAGGTGTTTATATTTATGTTAGGACCCATAATCGTAGGTAAGCGTAGTTTAACCTAACTTTGGGGCGTAGACCCTTAGCTAATATACTTTAATTACTAGGTAACTGTGCTAAGTCTAGACATGAGACGGATAAATTACAATTATCGATTATTAAATTATTATTAAACGATTTATTTCGGACAAGTTGCGTCCATAGAAGGTTAACGAAACAAAGAGGAACTTATAATCTATGTTAGTGTTGCCTTGTATTGATAGACATTTATATAGCTTATTGTTGTTGAGCTCGAGTCGATCTTTAGGTTAAGCCATGCTTGCCTGGGTTGGTCTGTGGATGGGTGACTACCCTTTTTTTTTTTTTTTTTTTTTTTAGGATGGGAAATCATCAAATGACTTCTCCCACTCTGGGCGGAGCGGGAGGGAGTGTCAGACTCTTACTGACTAAAACCCATCCATGTTCCTTCCTCGCCCTTTACGTTCCGGGGCCGCGGTATCTCTTTCGAACAGGCCCGCAACCCCGGCAGGCTTCGGCCCTTGCGGGCCCCTCCCCTTATGCTGACATCTCTTTGAGGCGCGCGTGGAACACGAACGCGCCGTCGACACGGCCTGTCGTCGTCGTTAGACGGCCGGACGGCTAGCTAGCCCATAGCCAGCCGTCCACAGGCCCGCATCTACGGTGGCCGGTAGCCACCACGTGGCCCCCGACGCCCGTTGCGTCTCCCGCGGCGGCCGGGAAGAGAGGATCTCTCCCTCTCTCGTTCCGCCACCTCCTTCGCTAGCATGACTGCTTCGCAGAAGGAGGCGACGGCTTCCCATTCCGTCTCGCTCCGGACCATGGATTGAACCAGGGCCGGACGCGAGAGGTCGCCGCCGCCGATCGCCGCCACGAGGACACGGCGGAGCTCGGCCCACGCAGGGCAGACTTCCACCGTGTGCTCCACCGTGTCCTCCGGTCGATCCTCGCAGTGGAGACACCCGGGCGATTCCTCCCGCCCGATTCGGTGCAGGTACCTCCCGAAATATCCGTGTCCGGTGAGGACCTGCGTCAGGCGGAAGGTGAGGACGCCGTGGCGCCTCTCTAGCCACTCCTCAAAGAGGGGACTTACCGCCACTATCGTGGCGTGCCCTGCACGGGGTTGCGACAGTCGCTCTCTCCATGTCGCCATGAGATCGCGCCGGAGGTCAGTCCGCTGAGCGGCAATTTGCCGCGGCAGCGGAGTTTCCCCCCGGCGTAGTACCTCCGCGCGCCACTCATGCAGGCGCGCGAGGACTATCGCCTCCAGATCCCACGGCGGCAATCCGGCAAGCAGGCCCGCCGCCTCGCGAGAGATCGTGCGGTACCCACGGACCATCTTTACGGCCACCACTTTTTGGGGCGCGTTCAGATAGTGAGCGGCACGCCGCTTCAGGGAACGCGCCCACACTGGGGCCCCGTAAAGGGCCATGGACCGCACGACCCCCGCGTAGAGCCTGCGGCAGGAGGCGTTTGGCCCCCCAAGGTTGGGCAGGAGCCGCCTGAAGGCAGCCCCGGTCCGTTCTAGCCTGGGGGCCAAACGTCGGAAGTGCTCCACGAAGTTCCACCGGCTGTCGAGGACGAGTCCTAGGTACTTCAACGTCGACTCGACGCCGATGGATACCCCTCCTACCGTCAGTGTGGATCCCGACGGTGGCGCATTCCGAGGCCCATGAAAGCACATGGCCTCGGACTTGTGCAATGCCACCTCGAGACCCAGTTGCCGGATCCTCTCAACGACTATCGCAACCCCGCGTGTCATAGTTTCGGCCGCCGCACGAGTTTCCTCCGTGCCTAGGAAAGCACGTTAAGCTGTTGGTCCCGGCTGTCATTGGTCCATCTTTGACAGTCGTTACAGTTAGTCAGTGGCCCAAAAAGTCTGACACCAGTCTTACCAAGTGGTATAGTATTTCCCAGTATTAACTGGGTTGTGGAGGTCAGATAGGCAGTCGCTCCATGTAAAAACTGGTATTCAGCTGCATCTGGTTAGACTGGAAGACGACCCCAACATAGTTGGGAAAAGGCAGATGATGATGTAGTTTATTGTTGTTAAATGAACTTACTGATTTCATAATAGAGTGATAGTTATTGCTCACGGTTTGGCTTAGGCTATGGTTGGAAATTATCCCTAGAGAACGTGCTACAGGAATAGAGGTGTCCTATTAGGCAAGCGCGTATGTCATGGTTGAACATGCTATTTGGTTTACAGTTTAACACACAAATTACATTGTAAAATGTAAACCAAATAGTTTCTTCGAGCGTACATAAGTACAACTTTATCGAATTTACATAACAGAGTTCCTGTATAGATATGAATGGCAAAGTTAGGTTGAAAGAGTCTAAAAATAAACGCTATTACACTGGCCATTTTGAATGCTATAGATAGGTAGGTGTGTCCGGTGTTCTGGTCAATAGATAAAGCTTGTCACTGAATTTCAATCCACTCGCGATCTAGATTGATGTGGTAAACATGTCAGACCCAGTCTCCGGTGGTATTAAAATCACCGGTACGTATTGATTGAGCAGTAGCAATAGGTTGGTAGTGATTCGTCAATAAAGAACGTGATACAGCGGAGATTTAGCACACGATACCCCAGTAAGGTACCTTTAACGTTTGTTTGCCTCAACCGTTCGCATTCCCTTTAGGCGATCTTGAGTGCAGGTACACCGAACTATCTACTCGGCCTATAAAAGCTGGATCTTGATTAAAAATGAATACTTAATTTCACTTTACAGAAGGCGTTAATATTTTATAGATACGCACTGTTAATAAAAGCGAGATAATGGTCGGTATGACGTAGTTGGCCAGGCAGCGCTGCCGACAACACAATAATTATCGGATTAAACCGCACCGATATTAAAACTTGTGTAATTAGGGAAAATTACTATAAACTGCGTGAAAGTATCGAATTATAAAGTTGAACTTTTCTCATTAAAACGCACCGTTAATTGAGTCTGTTGAGTTGACAGAATTTCATGAAATGTACCTTAATATTATCTGGATGGAAGCTTGATATCGATTATCTACTGTTAAACCAATTTGATTATTAGTCAGTTAAAATAAAATAACGGACATGACTCAAACTGAATACACCTACTGAATAAGTGCTGAGAATAAGTGAAGTGAAGTTAAGTGCTTGTTAACTTAAAGAATTGTAAAGTAATGCACAAATTACCATACATGACAGCTTTTAGTTTAAATAAAGCACCTACTCACAAATTATACATGCTTTTCGACGGCCAAAATATTCTCCGTCACAGCGTTGTTTACTACCGTACAAACGTGACCTCAAAGGACAAAGGTGAAACATTTCATATTAACGACACAGAAGTTATCTCGTGCCATTGTCAAATCGTGACATCTTAGTTAACAGGGGTTTGTGACTCAGACCACGTGCGAAGAGTTACTACTATCGACTTTGGTACGATCCAACTTGCCACCACTTCGGCACAGTTCGCAGTTTGACAAGTAATTAATTCTAGAGGTACGTGGAGCCAGTAGAAACTAAATAATTTGAATTTTTGAATAACCTTAAATATTTTGAGAAATGTGTGATTCAATGAGGTATGTTACTTTGGCAAATAGATTTGTTGCTCGTCTTGACGCTGAATATGTACGGCTAAGTGAAGATTCATGTAACTTGGTTGACATTTTGATATAAAACACTGAGTTATATTTCAAATGGCATCAACCCTTCGTATATCACACCCTCACAAAGCCATACAGCTGTAATGATTTACAGTTGGAAACAATACAGTGCACAAACAACGCCAGGACAATTCGTTTTCCTTCGTTGACTTTTATGACTTGATGATACTTGTGACGTTGCATTGAAAATGCTAGGAAAAGAGCATAATGCTTGCTCAGTTTTAACATTTTATATTCACCTGTAAAAAGTAAAGTTTCAGTCTGACTTGTCGTTATGGTTAAAAATAGAAATGAAGTGAAACATGGCGTTCAATCACGAAACACGAAAGTGTAATGGAATAACTAAAATCAATGCTTCCTGTTAACTGAATACTAATAAAAAACTGTTCCATGAAGAAATTTGATTGAAGACCTTTTATAGTAGGTACTTAGGTAAGTTTCAGCTTCACAGGCTTGCATTACAGTTTGTTACGGAACAAAAAAGTAAATATAATAATGCTCCGTTGAGGCTTCAATCGCTGAATGGTTATTACTAGGAAGGGCAGCCGGAGGTATTATCTCTCGCGCTTGACCGAGCTTCGATCACTGCTTCGACGACTCCCAAAGCCTTGTTAAGGCTTAATGACACGAGCACAACCGAAATCTCCACTTATTTATACCTTTCAGCGCTAAGATAGCTCTCGAAATGATTCAGGTGATAATCGAATGAGCGCTTTTTGTAATAGGGATAGTTGGAGGGGTTAACGTAAATACGAGTATCAACTGTTTATGTACTTGGTGTTAAAGTTGTTCCTTCGTAATTTTAGGGTTACGCGAATTTCGTGTAAACTCTGTTTTTATGACCACTTATGATATTGGGGTTCATGAACTGTGAAAAGACAATATTACGATATTTTCGACAAATAGGTAGATAGGTCCCTAGTGTAAAAGAAAATTCGAAAATTGGGGTAAAATATACGAGATCTAGTTAAAATAGCTAACAAAATAGTATCGATAGAAAAATCATAAAACAAAAATATATATTTGAGATTTGTCGGGGTCAATGACCATTCTGATTACATTAAAAGTATCGATAGAAAAATCATAAAACAAAAATATATATTTGAGATTTGTCGGGGTCAATGACCATTCTGATTACATTTTTCTCTATCACTATCAAAAGAGACGTGAAAGACAATTGAATTGTCTTGATGGCACCGCAAATCCAAGAATAGAGTGTTCAAATATTTACGTTCCATACAGCCTAAAGAGTTGGTATACGTCGTGCCAGCAATCAAACACAGATATCATCTACCTCGTAGATCTAATAAATGTCCCGTGTGCGCGCGAACGGAGGCGTACCTCCACCTAAATTATGGACTATTCCGTGTTTTTTTTTGTTTCACAAACACGTACTTTGCTCACATGCTTGAAGGTATTTGCAATGCGGAATTTTCTTCTGAACAAATTGTCAATTTAGAAGTGTTGATTAGATGTTTCAAACGACTCAACGAGGACTAGCTTGTGTTGTAAACATTTTGTAAGTCTGTCCTTGTTATGACGTTATCCAGTGAAGGTATTCTAGTGGTGATCTATGTTGTTAATGCGCTTATCCTGCATCGTGCTGGGGCATATTGCGTCAAGCATTAATCTCCTGTAGGTATGTTCGTTACGGAGAACGTAGGAGGAGCATTGAACCAAATTAGCTATGCACATCAGTTAACTACACAGCTTATGTCGGCGGATAAATCTCCATTTTTTTTTCATGTAAATCCATGTGATAAATGAAGCAGTAAAAGTTATAGACGGAAAGTAGGTTTTTGAACGAAAAACTTGGAACATTTATCGATGTAGGTATTCATTTATCAAATTAAATGATATTTTGGCTCCCATAAATAAACTGTCAACAAATACTGGGTGATGGCAGATCCGTAACTCATTTCCTCTTCCTGTTACAAGTATAACTTACATATTCTGACATGGGCGCGACCTACATAAAAGTTTTGGATTAAGTACAACGCAGCTCAGCCGGCTGGCAAAACGTACGAATAGATAATTTACTGTTAGGTGACCTTCAGCGGATTTCAGTGGGAGATATGAGAAGGGGAGTAGCACCGGGAAGACAATGTCGTACATATTTTAAGCGGGCACGCCCCGTTCGTACAAAGGCGTAATTTATAGGGCCGCGCGGAGACGGGTGCTTGAGTTATGTCCCGACGATAGCGACGAGCTTTTAACTGCCTAATGGAGCGATTTACTCAGACCACCTTGCGCCCGCTCCGCTGTTTACATTGAAGCACGCCGAATTGGGCAGATAACGACGGTGGAATTAATTCTTGTTTGTACCTGTTAGAAAAAGATGGATATTTCCGTGATCTTCAAATTGAATGAATAATGAATATCCTGTGGGTTTTATATTGCCATACTAGACGTTGAAGTACGTTGGTAGTCTGGCGACGGCGTGTCGGGTGGAGCGCTCTGAGTATTGAAGAGCAACGCGAAAAGTTTTTCAATAAAACATAGCCCTCTGAGACAACATTTCAATGGAGCGCCGTGCGATGTTTACGGCCCGAGCGCCGCCGCGGCGCGCTACACTCTGCAGAACAATCCAATCCGAAGGTATTGATCAAATTGTGCGGGTACACATACGTGTAGCACAAACCAATTCAAAGAAATAAATGCAATCTCAGCCCCTTAGGCTAAAGCTTAACACATAATCCTCCTTTGCACACGTTCATTTTTTATCCGTCTGATGTATCATATTTGGTTTCGAGCGACTACAAAGATTAAGGAAGCCTTGTGATCTTGCGAAATTCGACGAAAATGGGTTTTATAGAGTTAATACGCTTATGTTCATGGAAGGTTATTTTGTGCATTTATTTCATTTAATCCATAAGCTCGTTTAAAAGTATTTTCAATAAAGTTAAGTAAGTACCTAAAAGCCTGGTAACAACATGTGATACATTGTTATTAGAGTAAAATCAAAGAACAAATACCAAAAGAAGGATTTTACAGAATCGGCTCGTGTTATCTTTCAAACTTCCGGCCTGTAAGTGGTATAACACACTTTTATTCTTTTTCCTGAAAGAATCTGAAATAGCTACACGTACAAAACTGCATGATTCGCGAGAAAGTGCGGGGTCGCACTGCTACCTACACTTATTTATATTAAGCATTTCTTGGATTAATTTTACGTTCCTTAAGCTTTATGACCTTTTATAAGACAACATTATAATTTATTAAGAGTGGAAAGCGTTAGATATTACAAAGCCGTGATATCAAGCCGTGAGTCAAAGATTAATTTAATTTCTAATTTTGTGACGGAAAATGAAACTGTTAAATAAATAAAGTATATTATATTTCTCCCATGGAAATATCATTTACAATATTGTGTAGGTATATTTTAAGTTTAAAATCTCTGAGCGAGGTATTTTGATTAGTGCAAAATATGGTAAGCGTCTCATTTTGAACCAACAGAGAAGTGTGCAATGACCCAGATGTTTGTTGCATTTTCATCCAGCGGCGTTTCCTTAGAACACTTACATACATGCATATGTTATGATACTTAGAACAAACATACCTATGCATGTGAGAGTGAACCTTGGTTCTTTAGATCAGAAAGATCCGTGTGTTTTGTGAGCGCTCGCTGTAGCCGTCTTTTGTTGCGCGTTTTGCATTGCAGGTCAAGTGCAATCCTCCGAGATTGCTGCAGGCTACGCGCTGAATAACGTAAACCATTTGAGAGCCTAACGACCGTACATGTTTCGAACTCACGTACGTAATGACTTTAATATTATTTCCATTATCGAATCTACGTGACGTTGAATCAAAGACATTACCTAATCGAGTAATATAACAGAACATCGGATAGTAATTGTCGTGGTAAGTGATTCTCAATTGTCATTAGAAGAAACAATTAGGTCGGTAGTGGATTACTGAGGGTGATTGCGTCGCGGAACGAGGTATTTGTGTCACATCGAGCGATCGATCCGCCCACTCCCAGCCAATTACTGCCGATACACGACCGAATATTGTTCTCGATACACCCGATACAGCGAATACTGGGGTTATACTACGGCGGGTACATTCACGCAAACTCCCGATCTCTGTATGAAGCTCTCGAGCGGCGCGAGGCGGCGACACCGCGCGATATGGCTCGCCGGCTGTATCCAGTTGCGCCTTTGTCACGGATATCTGCACTCCAATGTTTTGACGATAACCCAATTGAATGTTCGTGATCTGATCACAAAACGTCTACTGTGCGTTTTTATTTTCCTTAGAAGCGAGATTCAGTTGAAATTCGACAGGAAGTTCGGGTTTGTTCTGCCAAAATATGTAAGTTTTGCCACATGAGACGGGACCGATCTAATCGTTTGTTGATTAGTTAGGACCTTAGTTTTTAGTGTGCGTAATTTTTGCTATTAATAATGTTAATTGTTAATGACGATGCGTTGGAAGACCTCCCACTAGGTGGACCGATGATCTGGTGAAGTTTGTGGGAATCCGTTGGATGGAAGTCGCACGGGACCGGTCAATGTGGCGACACTTGGGGGAGGCCTATGTCCAGCAGTGGACGTCTTTAGGCTGACATTATGATGATGATGATGAATAATGTTCCCACATTTATAACAACGATAAACATTTCGCGCATATCATCAATTTCGCAACTGTGTAGCAAAATGGTATTTTTTTATTTGTGTTATAGAAATGTCTCATGTGCAATGACGCTCGCTTGACTAACCACGGCTGAAGACACCACTGCTTACCGCTTTCTTTGTTTGTTACACTACGTAGTCCCATTAAAGGTGACCACCCGTCCGAAGGACCGATAAGAGGCAAACAGTGCGAGACATCACAAGCGGCGCCCTGCGATAACGATAACAACGATAAGGGTATCGAATGGCCAGTTGAAAATTAACCATCAGTCCGAGTGAAGGTGATTACCGAGAAGTTAATAATTGTTGATCCGCGATTCAGTCAATATTATGCCGGGTCTTTTGGAACCACAGAAGTTATTCCCTAAGCCAAATGAGTCCACTGACTCAAGCGACTCGGAACAGGAGATCGCTCGAAGAAGTTATGGCTTTTCAAGCGGCGGAGGCGTCCCCGAGGAACCGGTGACGTCAGACGAAGACTCCGATGATTCGGGGGGTGGCGGCGGCAGGTTTTCACGAGTGTTTGTGGTTAACCCAGACTCTGATGACTCTTCTACAGAACCAGAGGATAACGCAGACAGTAGCGGCATAGACTGTGATGATTCCTTAGAGAAGAAGTCTGATAGTTAGGAATTAATCGTGGCTGAGATGGCTTGACAAAATGAAGTGGATGTTGGTGCTGAATCAAATCAAAAGGTTTCCCCTATATCCTGGACTCAAACATTGTGCTTTTGGTTGGACGCAGTTTATATAACAGAATAGCATTGTTATTCCGTGTACAAATACAAGTGTTGAAGACCGCAGTCTTGAGGGATCCAGAAAATCTAACTTCAAGTTTTTTGACAAAAAATGCTTCAAGTGAAACATGTGTAAGATTTAGGCACTTAACTGTTTTAATGTAGGTAAGTTGGAGCTCGTGTAATGACTAATAATCTAGATAATAAAAAAAAACGAAGATAGTGACGTTAATTACTCATTATTGATATTAAAGTAGGTTCGTATTTTGTTCATGTGATAACACTAACTACGTTTCAATCCCGTGAAAAATATTTATTTGTAGCTAAAGAAAAACAATAATAAGGAATTGATATCTGCAGAAATTAAGAGAAAGTAACCTCCATAATTTGGGATAAAGCAGAAAATAATTTTGAAAATCATCTATTAAAAATGAATGTGCGGTATCACAAACGATATTAACATAATTCTGATACAGATAGTTTTATTAAATAAATAAAAATTAACCAATTATTTTGTACATTTTATTCCGGTCCGCAACCAATGAATGCTAAAATAATTGTGGAACATTAGTGGGGGCCATGTAATTTAATTGCACGCGGGCACAATTGATATTTATTGCTTTACCCACACATAATACTTGTTTCCGCTTACAAAAGTTATACTTACTGTTCTAGATTCGGACAAATTGTGAAATGACCTTATTTTCTGTTGTTTATTAAAATATATTTTTATGTTATTTATTTTTTTATTTAATATTCCTACTACCTACTGGGTACTGTTAGTCTGCGTATTCCCACTGCTGGCCAAAGACCTTTTCATGACTTCGAATATGCCAATTTACGATTTCCTTTATTTTAGATTCAATACCATAAAAAATATCTACCTTTTCACTGTTTGATTTTTCTTTGTCAGCTATGAAAAAGATGATCTAAATAAAACCTATGTGTGCCTATTGCCTAAAACCTCGGTCAGGCCTAGATACAGTTTCACATGTCACCAATACAAATATTCCTTTTGTCATCGGCCGTCACACGTGAATCGATGCCTCGTCAAAGAGAGCCGTATCAGGCCATATGTACCTAAAAAAAGCAAAAACCTTTTATCGAGAGAGAAAAAAAAAACAATGTAATCGGAGTAGTTTTGAGTAAATTAAACAGTGACGAAAAGGGATTGGATCGAAGACGGTCAGCGATTCGGATTTTCCGGCTTCCAATGTTAATGCCGCGAATTTCAATTAATTTATTCAGATAGTAGGTACGTTTGTTGGGGAACTTTATTTGTGATACGTTTTTACAACAAAGATTGAGATTGGTTTTGATTTGTAAAGGTGAACGCAAAGTGAAACCAATAATTCTCTGTCGCTTTACCATAGTTTTCATTTCACAACGTTTTACTTTTTCGCTAAAAATATGCTCAAAACTTCTGAGAACTTTTGATGTTACAATTCCTATTGTTTAAAATAAGCAAATTTATCCAATTTTATCTTTGTTAAATAATATATATAATTAATAATATTAAAGTTCTTTATTATTTAAAGTTAATTATTTCGTAGAACGCGATCGTTGCATGAATATGCAATTGTCGCGATCATGTGTCACTAATTTGTTTGGGTAACCTGGCCACGGCAGACACGGCCTTAGACTGAGCATGTAACTATAGTACCTACGATGTACTGAATAACTTCACTCACCTTGTAGTGAATGATCAGTGCATGTTAAACAACCAATAGATATTAATTTCATTCGGTATAAAATTGCTCGCAAAAATGGCGCGCCTCCTCCAAAAAACCTTGGTCTTGCCTCTATTTTTAGAAATAATAAGTGAAGGAAAGACGACACGGGTTTATTTTTTGACTTTTCATATTTTTTTACTGAAGCATATCAGACGCCGTTTGCATATATTTTATCCCATAAAGAGGCTTTTAGGCATAATCTCGTGTTTACAAACTCATGGCGGGCTCTAAACCTCTCATATATTTTCCAAGTCTGTGACGATGGGATGAAAAATGCCCTTTTGCATAAATAGATTTTGTGATTATTATATTAACAAGGAACTTTACTTTAGGCTTATCTTTAGTGATTTATATAGACTTTAAATCATAAGTGTGCTGGTCGTTTTTACAAATTAATGAATAATTGACTTTGTAGGTACAAAATGCAGTTCACATATTTTATTTTCTACGTATTCACCATATTGGAATTAAAAAAAAGCGACACTCGTTAACAGCTTCAACGTCACATAATATTTATTCCAAGTTTGCAGAATTATTTTCAGATAATGTTCACTTTACACTTAGTGAGCAAGTACAGAGCTCAACTCAAAGCGACATCAACATATCGGGTCATTTTATTTTAGCTCAGAGAGCTCTTTACAGGGCAAAAAGACACCGAAGATGCAGTGAAAACCTCGTTCAAAGAATTCTTTGAGTCTCGTCCAGGAGATTTCCGCGCCAGTAACGTAAATCAACTGCCATTAAAACGGCAAAAATGATGTTCTTTGAACAAATATTTTCACTCAGATCTTTTTGTGTATTTTTAATATAAAATTCTTCATAGGTGAAGGCAGCATAGAACATTTTAAAAGTATAGAGATTAGTTTGTTTCGGTAAGTCAGGCAACGAGTTTCGAATCAATCTTTCAGTTGACTTTTACAGCGCTAGAAAATGAGCAATGGGTATTTTCATGTTGCTTTATATTTTCTAGATCACGTTATTATATTAAGTATGAGGGAGATGGATTAGTCACGCAAGAGCAAAGATTACTATTGGAAAACTCGGTCGGCATCTTTTACTTAGTTCTAAAATAATTTCAATGGACTCTTCAACTTGCAGATTGAAGTGATCGGGTGTAAAATAGCACGTGTATGTCATGCTCGTTGACTTCGAGTTTTGATCCCGTATTCGTTAAATTTGTAACATTCTGTTACACTTTGTAACTTTTGTGATAACGTCGTGTTTTTGTACACGAGTATCATACACACAGCATTCAAAAGTTTCCGGAAGTTGTCCCAAACAAAAACTACAATTTTGTCGTAACTTTATTCAAATATCCGGCCCCAGAATTAGATTTAAAAATTCGTGGAAGCGGAAAGAAGTCTCATTAAGGTTTAGTGAAAAGATGCTTAACTAAATAATCCTGGTAGGAGGTGCAGCGTGCAGTGCGGCTTCTAACGACCCTACAACACTCGAGGGCACTCTACGCTTCAGCTGCTTCGCGCTCATGCACTTTTCAAGTACGCACTGTTTATGCTCTAGTTCGGTTCAGAAACTTACATTTACACGCAGACATTGCTCGTTTGGATTTGAATATCGAATGCGTTTTTGTTGTTTTTGTGTTTTGTACCTGTTTTTTTATTAACATTTATGACCAAGAATTAAATTGCTGGCTTTAAATTGTTGAAATCCTATGGTTTCGATAAACAAGATATATCTATGAACATCTAAGTCATCTAGTTTTATTTAAAGTCTGTCTAATTTGTTTACCAACTAGCCTATATTAGAGTTGTAGGTAATAATTATTATAAGGTTTCTCGTATTTCGGACTATTTTTATGTATTTTAATATATATTAGTTTATTTTATATGCTTATTTATGTCCGAGTATGTAGGTACCCATTTATGTGTTTGATTTTATTCTTGCAAAATGGCATGTTTATTTTTATTTTTATTGTACTTTATCACAATGCTGTCTATATTTGACCCAATGGTTGACTGGTAGAGAATGCCTTGTGGCATTAAGTCCGCCTATGTACCACTATTGTACATGAAGTTTAAATAAATAAATAAACATCTGCCAGTTTTTGTTGGATTACAGTTAGGTAAAGGGGATACCCCTATCGCCTTCCAAAAATCAATCAAGAACGAGTCTAAATTATCACGCCAGCTTTCTAGAGTTTGTCAGTATAAATTTTTAAGTCTGCTGTTTTAGTCTTCGCTTATTTTATGAACCCATATTATCTATACTAATATTATAAAGCTGAAGAGTTGGTTTGTTTGTTTGTTTGAACGCGCTAATCTCAGGAACTACCGGCTTGAATTGAAAAAAAATTGGATAGTCCATTTATCGAGGAAGGCTATAAGCTATATAACATCACGCTATGACCAATAGGAGCGGAGGAGCAATGAAAAATGTTACAAAATCGGGGGAAATTTTATTCCCTTTGTGAGCTTTTTCTCTCTTATGTGACGCTGACGAAGTTGCGTGGGTCAGTTAGTTATTTTATATTTTGGTTTTGTAACCGTAAGAATAGGGAATAATTATGCAACACATACAAAACTCTTATTGTTTATTAAAAAATGTTTGTGGTGTGTGAATCACTTGTATTGGCGCATAAAAACATTGTGGTTAGCTGTTTAAGTTTCTAAAACATTAGACATACTTATTGTACAATTTATTGTTTTATTTAGCATGTTTTAGGTGAAACGGAATGTACTCACAAAATGCGTCGTCCTTGATAAGGGCGGCAGTGACGTCAAAGTCTATGTCAAAGTAAAAAAACACTGTTATTTGAAAAGTAGGTCAAGTTTTACTAATATTTTATTATAATATCGTTATCGCAATTTTTGCTTGACGAAAGCAAATACAATTAGTAAAATTCATTTATTAAGGCCAAAAAAACAGATGTAAACAAGGTTGATTGAGGTAAATGACGTCACCATGGCCACGACAGTCACGGACGTTTGAACTGTCATAGAAAATTGCAGGAGTTTAGTATTATTTTTGAGCAACGAGCAGTAATTGAACTCAACTTAAAATACTTTTTTGTAATGAAAATACTATATTTTATTGATTCCGGTAAGTATCTCAATAAAGCAGACTTAAAAAGGGTGTAAAACACCTCATTACGAAGCCGAAAGGCACTTGATTTCGCCATCATTGCGATCATTTTTTAGTTCTACAATATACCTGGGAACCTTCTAGTTACGGAAATATGGGGGCTCAAAGTTACAACTTTTTGACAAGCCTTTTTTGAATACAAGTTTTTTTGTAAGATTTTGACTTTTAACACCTCCACGACCCCCGTACTATTCAATCCATCCATCAGCACAATGTTTTAAGAGCGTTACATTGAGTTCTTTCACAAAACATGATTTATAACCTCAAAAAAAACAGTTGTTTCCCAGCAATAACTATTGTGTAAAGTTACTTAGTTTGATGTACAGAATACTTGGTTAACAGCTTTGTAATGAGGTGGTTTACACACTGTATAAATAAATACATTGCACGTTACTCAGATACTTTGGATATGTTTTTGTGAATTTCCTTTGCTAGTAAACTCTTACTTGGATAAGTTCAATCAATACTTTCATCAGCAGTTTCACTTCACCGTTTATTTTTTGCTATCCATTCATAGAGACTGATCCATTTATCCGCCCAAGTGCACAACAATCCCAAAACTACACGTGAGTTATGTTCGTACATGTGCCGTTAAACCTATTCCGGTGGGTGACCGTTGTGTATACCCATTTGATTGTAATACATTAGATCGGTGAGTGGTGGCGAGTGAGTGTAACACGGACGGGCCGTAAGCAGCGGGCTAAGTGGAAGCATGCTCAAGATATGAAGAGCTCTTGCCCCTAGCCTTCTGCACGCCGAGGTGCGATGTTTATGCATTATGTATCACGGGTTCACTGGGAGGCTGATACTTCGCGGCGAGTTTTGCATACAGCTTTGGAACAAATTCTTAAAGAAATTTCGTGTAACGTATAACAGCGCTGTATATCATTTGAATTGATGTTACCACGTGAAAGTCACGTTTACATGCAGATAAAATTAGAACTCCAGCTAAAAGATGAGTAGAGTCGCAAGGGTAAATTGTATTGTAAGTAGTATTACGAGTAGTAAAAGTTCCGGGGCTTGGCCTATATCAAGATCCTTTATTGACTTTTATGACTTGTACAGTTGTACGCAGTCGAAGTAAAGGGAAAACATAATCTGAATTCCAAGTTTATCGATAATTTTATTGGGACCATTAGCAAACAAGTTGTTTTCAGCCTTTTCAGACGTTTCAAGGACAGCGGGCTAAATGGATGTTGCCCTAATTCGAAACATGATTATCTGAATGTTCAGATAACTTGTCATTGGATGATTGAATAATGAAGAGAATTTAGGACCGCAATCACATTGTGTAAGATTAATGGCTGGTTCCTGTTGTTGAATGAAGGCGACTCGCTCGATGCTAATTTCGCCGATGTACCGGACGGGTGACACTTTAGTTTCCTATTCCACTGTTTGTGCTCTGACATCTGTTTAATTACTTGCCATACGCACTTTATGGCTATTGTTGCTTTTCCCTTTAAATTATTGTACAGATAATGTAGGTAATATAATGACTCCTTGCTTCATCAAATGAAAGAATAGATACTGATTTAATCCTTAGAATGCTACGTAGAATCTTGTACCAGTGTATAAAAATCTTATAGCATTTAGGTAATGTCGATGTTTTTACATTTAATTTTATGTATAAAATAAAATTAAACGTATAAAATAAAACCTGTTCAACGGTAGTTATTTTCATCAGAACCACATTTAGCAGTCGGATTAGTCATCAAAATATGGGAAGTATTAATAAAGGACCCTTTTCCCGGCTTTTACTTCTCCCAAGAGTGCTGGGGAGGTTCTCCCGTAGGCGGCGACCAAACAGGTTTTACTTACCGTTTTGAAAGTTGTTTTTATAACCGCTGTGACTATTCTTTCATGTATTTCTTTTACTTATTTTTTCTTCTTCGTGTGGTTACTACCAACCATGGTAGAGTTTTATGTCGCCCATGGGCCTCTGACTTGGCATTACGTTTTTTTTAAACTATTTGAATGCATGATTTAATAGGTGCATGGTAACAATTATATAAATAGAAACCCATATAAACATAATTATATTCCGTCAGCTCGTGTTTTCTGTTTTAACATAAACCATTTAGTTAATTTCGGTAATTTGCTAGGCGCGGTTCGTGATTAGCGCTTCATTTTGTAACATGTGATTTGGAACAGTTCCGAATACACTACATGTTATTACTTCTGTATAATTTGTTCTGTTTATACGAATTTATACAAATATACGAATATCTACTGTAATGAAACGAAATTGTACTTTTTTTGCTATACAAAGTGGAACTGATGAGACGATGTCACGTCAAATTGTGCGGCGAAAAGAAATGTTAGTATTGTTACGTATTAATGAAATATGAATGCGGCAGTTATGAGGTATACGTGTACGTATCGCCATTGAAATTTATTGCTGATTCACGTCCGCCGTACTGTGTTGTTATTTCAGTTGAGTGACTGGGGTGAAGTGAAATAAATGAAACTATGTTACACAACCGATTGAGCAAATATTTCATCAACTTGTTGCCCCAAAGGACGTGGAAAAAATCATTGTTCCTATTGCCGATAGCGTCCTGCTGCGAAACTTTAATAGACGTAGGATTTGGATTGGATTCTTTGTTCACTCCTTGCTGGAGTTAATATATCGAGTTCATTGTTGTCGATTAACGTTCTCAGATAGCCATGTTAGTGGATAAAGTGAGGCAGGCAATGCGTTAAATGTGTTGCATGTTTGTAGAGCCGCGGGCGCGAGCTAATCGCGGCGTCCACGAATATTTACTGTCCCCCGGGACGCGTCATCTGATAATGTTATGTTCGGTCCTGCTGTAAAAATCGCCGTTCATTTCAATGAAGGGACATTGCGTGACATAAATAACTCGATATTCGTTTAAATCTTGAAAGGCTATAATGTGCATGTACCAGTTACGATGATTAATGATAACGGCTTGAGCAGCTGTTTTATGAGCTCTTTTATTAAAAGGTTTCTGAGAGGTTGGTATCTCCGAAAGTAACTCGCTTATTATTATATTCCAATCCTGCTGATTGATGACAAATCGATGATAGACTAAGAGGTATTACTTATTAATGTACTTGGTGACTACAAGGTTCATCAAAGTGAAAAGTAATTTGGTGGATACCGTAACGTACAGTTAGAGTATAGATAAATTACACAAGCAACGTTTGTTAGGTACCCTGAGTAAACATTATAGTAATATATCCGTGTTGATTACGTTGTACGTGGGGGCTCGTTGAGTGATTGGGCTTCAACTTTCCAATCGATACGAGTCAACAGAATGGACTAGCGTGTACAATTCCACTGTTGTTTGCTTGTAAAGGCTAATGAAAGTATTGAGAATTGGAATCACCGGGGATTATTTGTAACATTCCTTTTTTACACGACTGCCCAAAAAAAGGAGTGTTATGTTTTCAGGGTTCATATATGTGTGTGAGTTTTGTTATTCCGCCATTAGTTCTGAACGCCTAAATTGATTTCTATACATTTGGTACTGTGAGAATCTTTGCGTTATCCCGGGCAATACGGGCCAAACCGAGTCCGGTCGAACATTTAAACTAGTTGTGACTGCTAGAATTGGTAGACATGATAATTGAATATTACATTGTATGTTATTCGCTGCACGACTCAAAAACAAACAACTAAATTCATAAATATAATATCTCCAAATAATGATGACAACCAAAACTTTGTACAAAGCCTAGTGAATGTATGATTTAATCATGTATTCTAAACTATAACATCGTTAGGGTCGTAGGGTTGCCCACCCATCGGGCGTTAAATGATGATCACGTAAAAGGCACAACATTAGTACAATAAAGTGGGCCTTTTGCCCATAACAATCATAATATACGAACCCTTTCGGCTTAACAAGTCGGGACCGACTAGTCGTTACCGAGCGGCGCGCTTGCTAAATGTCAACACGATAATGTACTATTTAAAATGTGTGAGATTATCTCAACTTCAAGATTTGGCAGTTTCCATGAATCACTTTGTTGACATTAGCTCGTGTTTCATTAAAATGTCCTACTTATCTGATAATAATTAGTTTATCGTTTATTTTGAAGCTAATATATTTCATGTAAGTCTTTATCATTACAATTTTCTGTACCTAAAATGCAGCAGAAATTCAGTCTTTGTTTCCATCCAATATGTTTGTTGCCTATCTTCGACAAACCTAATTAGTGGGCTTAGCTGATTTACGACCAACGGCATGATATTCTGTGTTGTTTCAAGCATATTCCCACACCGAAAATAAAAACCTATGGTACAACCAAAACATTAGCTTTGTTTAATTGAATTTTAATGGCAAGGGCTACTTCAGAACCCTATGAGATCGTTAAATTAAAGTTAACAGTCGTTTTAGTAGTTATTTTAACCAATAACGGTAAAATGTATGAACCGGTCACGTGTTAGTACTCAGCAGTCTTTTACGTCGCGCGTCGTGCACAAACAGTGACGACTTGACGCAGCGTAGCAAACTCGTAGCAAACTCGTAGCAATCTCGTAGCAAATTCGTAACAGTCGTAGCCAACTTGGAGGCACATAAAATTTGTGAGCAAAGACGAATATCTGTCATTCTTTTTATAGGCGAGGGCGAACTCACTTATCTGATAGTTGTATCTAGCTTTCACTACAATACACGTCAAACTTTATGTACAGAGCATAAAAAACATGTAGATATGATTGGGATCAAGAAAGCAGCTGACATAAAAAGAAACAATCTCCTTCGTCGACGACGGAAAAGATCTGCTACTTGAAAAGCCTCGTCTGTAGTCTGAACGCGGATGCTGACGAAGATTACTAGTGCTAGCACTAGGCGGTATTATCGATTCTATTCAGCTAAGAGACGGAACACGACTAACTTATGATTGATTTATTGATTGAAAACCTTTATTGTTGAACGAACTTGGACTTCACTGTAACAATTTCACTGGAACCAAACAAAATACCATTATTAAGGGTATTTTGTAGTTTGTAATAATAGCCGCAATATTGATTAAGTGTCCATCAAAAGCCAGGAGTAATAATAAAATTGTAGCATTTTATATCTCCTTTAATATTTAATTAAATTTCACCTCACCAATGTAATTATACGAATCGGCTTAAATTATATTGACTCGGGTCGAATAAAAGGTATCGTAGTGTACTCGTTTACTGTTACTCATTTCAGTTCATGGGCTATTCCAACGGGCTCTAGCACTATCGTGTCTTCATAGCTCTAGTTTATTGGTCGAGGGACAAGGACACAAGACAAGGACATTACTAATGGCGGACATGTATCAGGACAAAAAATACAGAAAAAAGTGGCAATTCTTGAGTATCACTTAGTCTTCCAAATCATTAGACATTTCGTAGCCGACACCAAACGTTGATAGCTTGATAAATCCATTACGAATCGTACGACAAAGAAAGCACGAATTCCTTCAGCTCTGTAATCTTATCGAGTGTTTTTTCGGAATCCAGAAGGCCGACAAGCGGTGTCAAATATTTTACGGCACAAAATTAGAGTGGCGGAATTTTTGGGGAAGTTCCCCTAAACGACGTAAGTTGTATGCTCGTTTGATGTTCAAAATTAAGGCCACATACGAACATGGGAATTTCACATACTTTAATAACTCTCGAAGTTAACAGCTCTTGTTAATAGTGTTGTGTCATGACTTCCGCATGTATGATGACTAGGTCACAAAAATGATCGCCTTAGGAAAGTTATAAGTTCAAATACGTTAATTATTCACATTCAGTTAATGAAGCTTAACCGTCGCCTTACATTGGAAGTAGGGGTCTGTTATTCCAGCTAGGTAATTAGGACTGTTGTAAGCAATAAAGTTAAAAGTTGTGGAATTGTTCCCTGCGGCCTTTATCGCAATGTGCTAAAGTATGTTTGAGGTGCAAAAGCGGATTAAATTATTCGAAATGTTTGTTCTAATAAACCTTCTAAGCTACATTTAAAATATACCATTTTTTTTATTAAACTATAATATTTAGAATTATCATCCGCCTAGCCTTTTATTTTTAAGCGTTTTTTTATTGTTGTTTTTTGGTTGGCTTCCAGTCTGACCGGATGCAGATCAATACCGGTAATTTACATGGAGCGACTGCCTGTCTGACCTCCCCTGCCCTTTGGTAAGATTGTGCTAGGAAAAAATAAAAATATGGATTGATCAAAGTGGAGGTTTTGCGCTACGTAGTTAGTCTGTTGTTAATATTTTGATAGCAAACAAGAATAGTACAAGAATAGTTGCTAATGTATTACAAAGTCTTTTTTATTGTTTACTCGAACATATTGTTTGCAGTCGAAGTAATATGACCCATATTACGTCGTTTTTTTAGTATCAATAACAACAAACAATATCAGTGAAAGCGAAAACAAAATGTGAGTAAAAATATTTTTCTGTCTTCTCATCTCGAAACGCCAACCGGACAGATATTTGAGTTTTCCTTTGTTTTTGACTGAGACATAAGCGTGTTAATTAACTTATTGTCAAATATGCTAAATTTTATAGCGACACTGGTTTCGATTATTCGTATTATGTCACAGAAATTCTCAAAAACGCTACCTTATTTTGTGCGCCATCACTTTTCATCTTATAGGACACATGGAACTGTCAAACCACCATTCATATTTAAATAACTTGGCAGTAACTCATGATAATATGAGGGGGAGGGGAGGGCTATAAAAATATCAAGTACAGAGGCTCTCCGGTCGCCATGGGCCGTCGAACGGACGACTGTGTGCGTGCTGTCACCAGCGAATATTAAAATATTGTGTGATATTGTATCAAATGCCCGTCCCAGGTGCAGAATATGCTATTGGGAAATTTTGATACACGTAACATATTTTGAGCGGTTTTCCATCGACGCAAGTCAATTATGCTGATACTTTTTGACAAGTAATTCAAGTCACAAAGCCGTCTATTAAATAATGTTACCTTTAATATTAAATAGTAGCTACAAAATATGAAATTCTGGCTGTAACGTGGTAACATAAAAAGTGTTTTAGGAACGTGCTTGTGGCGTTTGTTTTATGTTCACATAAGCACAATAAAAACCTAATTGGTGAAGCGCTTTGAATTAAAAAATGTAAATAACATTACGTATAGGGCAGGCAGCGGCCGGGTATCGCCTGTGTCGGATGACCGTCGTAATTACTCTTCCACGCTCCGAGCCTCATCATCGTCTATTAAAATTCATCCATATACACGACCTTTTCCTCTATGAATAAAATTATTACATTAAATAGATGTATTATATGTTAAAACCTCCGTCTCGCTTTCAAACTTTCACGCATTTGAAATACAATTCCGCGACGTTCAAATTAAGCGTAATGATACCACCCCAAAAAATTATAGGCAATCTAAAAGTCATTGAAAAATGCCCGAAGGTGACTTTCTTACCGGTAGGCAGGGCTATATACAGTAACGACATATTTGGTAAAACCGCTCTTTTGAAATTTGAATTTGAGCGTCACATTACTCTGTAAATGACTGGCTATAAAGACTTCAAACGCAGGCTAATCGTGGCTTCCGACCTTTCGGGGCAGCGAAGAAGGGCCCCAAGTACCTGACAAAACGTTTCCTTACTTATTGAACAACCGTATTTTAAGTATGTGTAGGGTCAAGTGTAAAAAGACCTTTTTATGAATCAGGAAAAAATGAATTATAGATAGAATTTGAATGTGAAGTATCTTCAGGTGTGGGATACTCGTATGTTCTTGAATTTAAATGTTGTCCGATATTTCGGTGAGTAATCCCTTGTTTTTGGGCGGAGCGGAATCCCAGTGTCAGACTTTTACTGAAAAAAAATCCCGTCCATGTTCCTTCTTAGCCCTTTGTGTTCTTTCGAAAAGTCTCGAAGCTCCGGATGATTTTAACTAAACACTCAGGTCGAGATGTTTAGACATAGTACCGAAGAATAATTTCAATAAATAAACAATTGACGCGAACTGAACGACGAGAACTTTTAACAAGCCCAGGTGCCGTATCAAAGACATCATACAACTATATACAAATATAAAGAGCGTTTCTGTGTAGCAGTTGAATCAAATCTTCACATTCGATTGCTTCACTAACTATAGAGCAAGTTTAGTTGTAGCAAGTTGATCATATTTCTTAGTAACGCGCCAGCTCTTAGTAGACGTTTTGTTTTCATTATAGCAGCGATTGGCGGGCGCCGCGAGTGACACACGGCTTCGAAGAACTACAGCATCAAAGTTTTGCAACACATCGGTACATTCGGTGCAAGTGGAACTAAACAAACAGGCATAGACCTCACATAAAACTGTTACAGCGGCTCTGGCCGCCGCTCCCGGGGTAATGTTTCATTGTGCGAAATGCTATAAAAATCGTCGTAAAAATTTATAAAGCTACTCAATAAAATGTACACTTGGAATTTTGTGAGCTCGAATATTACTTCAGGTTAGCATCGAATAAAATACGTCTAAATTGTAAAGTGGTACAGTTTTTACGATTCAAGTGAAAGCATTAGATAGGGAATTATGTAATACTTAACTGATCTTACCTGGCCGTTTGAATTGTTGAAGTAGCCAATTAGGAATCAATTCTTTGAAGAGAGATCTTAGATAAAATATATTTTTCGGAGGTGAAGATTGAAGCATGCGCTCGTGTGTAGCGCGCTACGTGTCGGCCTAGTTAACTCTCTTCCGATGTCTTGCCATAGCGCTGTGAATAATTGTACAGGTGTGATATTCCTATTAGCCATGTTGAAGAACTAGAACCATCTATCATTACCGTACCTGAAAGCCTTAATTGATGCCATATAGTTCACTTGTTTGAGTGTATAGCCACAATAATCATAGCTTTGAATCCAACGACATGAATTGAAAGCTTCTAACAATGTGGAGTGCTCCGTTATTCTGTTTTCCAGTGGACACAAACACATTTTGATATAGTTTCGAAAGATCCTATCTATGACAGATGGTTGGAATTATTGTGAAGGACATTTTTTATGATTTTGATTTTGTTACGTCTATATGATATAATGAATGAAGATGGTTTGTCAATTATGTAATTTATTTCCTTGTCCACGCATCAATCTCACCAAATCCTCCTTACGATACGTAATATGTCAATTACCCCGTCTAGTAAATATGTATAGTCTCTACTATTATGCATTAATGGCATTAATGTCTTCACGAACACGCGGATTATGATTCAGAATTAGGTATTGTGTGTTAATTGACATGTAGTTAGGAGGCGGCGCGTCTGTATACACACTTGTCTATGATTGTCTGTGATCGCGTATGATGTTGATGCGAATGTACGGCGGTAGGTACGCGCCAGGCCGGTCCGTGCACTTCGCCTACTCTTCGATTCAATTTTATTTTGTCTGTGCGTCAATGTAGGTCAACGTCCGGCGACGCTCAATAATATACCGTGTAACTCTTCAATAATATATTTAATTACGATTGCGTTCACTTATTTGGCCGATTACTGGAGCAACAACATTCGTTAAAATATTTTATTCAATAAATATTTAAGCCGTTGACACAAAAACCTAACGATTTTGAGTTTTGTGAACATTTTCCAGACAATATTACTATCGTGTCGGTTTTTGAAACGCTCTCAGTTTTGTTCAGTTCATCGTGTAGAATACATAGATCTCCAAGAAAAATGTTTAACATAACATGCTGAGTAAAATATTAGGTTTCAAAGCTGGGCGGGCGGAGCAACCGCGCGATGGGCGGTCTTTCTCTAAACACAGTGCACGCTTCTAGGAAAGTTCTTTGTTCACTTTTGATTACGAAAAAGTACATAAAAGAAGTTGTACCTGTGTAAAATACTTTTAAAAATAAATAGTACTACCATTTTCATGTTAATACGAACTTTGGTTCACAAGATAAATTGAGTTTGTGATCGTTTGTTAAGAATGAGGTTTTATCTACTTAATGGTGTCATAATTCCGACTTATGTTTTACGCTAGATGATATTCTAATACAATGTCAATTGTTTGATAGGGGAATTTAATTATACCGAAATTTTAGTAAGCAGTTTTTACGTTTAACGTATAGCAAAATGTCAAATGTTTTCGACTTAACAAGTAAGGAAACCCCATTTAACAAATATACATTTCCTAAGGATTCGCGAAGGTACGCGAAAAGATAAGAAGAATGTAGCAAGATAAAATGCATTTCGTTAGCATACTAAGACTTGTTCCGGAAAAGTTACCCGTCTTATGTAGGCTTAGTGCAGGGTGCAGCTTCATTTGCGTCGGGAGTCGGGTATGCTAATCAGATGTTCAGCAGCAGAGCAGTCAGCAGTTTGACTGCGCGGCAAGCTGCACCTTAGAGGTGCGGGCGCGAAGGACTCGTGCCGTGGAACTTGAGGGATGATCGGCGCGGCGCGGGGGGCGCGGGGCGCGCGCCAGTGCTGGTCGCTACTCCGCCGCGAGCGAACGTCGCGGAACAGCCGCGTCGCCGTCACCTGACGCCACCAACTCGTGCCCTGCACGCTCGTTTATTTAATTAAGTGTCGTATAAACTGAGAGCTCACGTGGATGTTACCATATAAGTTTCGTGAAATCCGAAATGACACAAGCTGAGTCAGTTGCGCGACACTAAACTGGTATGCAAGCATTTTGACATAAGAACAGCCTAATTTTAAGAAAGTTTTTTAATTAAATATGAACTTTTCAGAGTTTTTCGTTTGTCTAAGGACTTTATTGTAAATGAAAATCGTTGCTTTTTAAGTATTCTCTCATTATAAGAGCTTATTAAGTACTGTTTAGAAAGTTTACTAATTTGTTGCGTTTGGTTTTGTTTATTATTTTCGTAATTTGTTTTGCAATTGAGCTGTGTAAATAAAAAATACAAAACTACAACATTTTTTTACGATTAATGCACATTTTGAAATAATTTAAGCACATTTCTCCATTACTGTAGATTTAGAGAAGATTAAGATGCTTATCTTTGTTAAGCTTTTATTTTAAAAGATCAGCGGCGTAACTGACCATCCATCGGTGTTATTTATGAATCTTTCTACCAATTATACTAAAAACTTTCATGGGAGTGGTGTTGGTTCTGCAGTTGGCCATTGACAGGCCATTACTACGATAAATTCATGAATATGACAGGTGGTATACTGACATAGTTGCATACCTACGAATAACAAATTGAGCTGGCATTTTGTTTGGGTACTGGACTAGTACAAATATAGAGCATACTACAGTGTTTGTTTATGTGCATGTTCAAAGGGTATGGGGATTGTTGAATAAACTTGGGGAATTGCAATCTGACCTAATATATGGAACTTCTTCGTCCACTTAACAAAGTAAAACAGTTATATGAATATGAATTATTCCGTCTTGTTGTCACACGGGACTATTTTACCCGGATATTACAACGTACCTGGGAACTGACACCGGAAAATTACCTACAAGCTCAAACGCGTGAGCCTATGGGGCGCACCTGGGGGAAAAGCGCGGGACCGCGAGTTTCCCGAAACGTCAACCTACTTGCACGTGGTGCTACGTCAGTTACCCACCAGAAACGAGTATTTATATAAATTGCCAGTTCAAATATTTCAGGTCGTTGATTGGGAGTGGTAGCCTGGTGGTATAACCGTCGCACTGCCAAGTCAAGGGTCTCGAGTTCGAACCCAAGGCAGGCACCTATGATTTTTCGGATTAATGTGCGTATTGTATAATTATCACTTGCTTCGGTGAAGGAAAACATCGTGAGGAAACCAGCATGCCTGAGAGATGTTTCTCGACGGCATGTTAAGCCAAGTCAGAGGCCCATGGGCGGGTTATGAACTCTGATGCCAAGTTAGGCAACTAACTACACGATAAAGAAAGATTGGGAGTGTCACCCGAGAGAATTGACTAATCTTTGGTTACAGCTTACCAGGTCTCTGCGCTATTACTTCACTTCGGAGACACGTTGTTTTTCTCTAGCAAAGTAGGTTATACGGGTTTTCGGTAAAGCGGATTTAATAAAACCCAACAATTAAATAAACATTCCCACTCAATAAGATTAGTACCTACAGCTCGTGCGTAGGTAAAAAACGGAACCTTATTAATTTTTCGAACATCATAGAGTGAACGACCTTCGGCGTCGAACTTGCGTAGTACTCGTAAATATGTTAATAAAGTAAGGCGACCCAAAACCCATTCAGATCTGGTCGTAATTTCCATGTTACTTTGTTGGGGACAATGGATATCCATAGTTTATCTACAGTTCATCCATAGTTTCCGGACGTGCTGCCTAACGACGATATAAAACACTTTAAGTTATGAAAACACTTCCTACATTGCTTGGGGCTGTTTTCTTTCTTCTTAGCTTTTACTTTTATAGTTCTAACAAAAAGGATGTTTGAAGAATGAGAAATGAGTTTATGTTGTTGAATGGGCTTTAATAATATCGTTTTATATTACACTGTTCATAGTAGTTCATAACTCACAATAATTATGTTATTAAATTCCAAGAGTGGGTCGATATACCGAGCTTTTGGTGAAGTTATCTGAATAAGTAAATACCTAGTTTTTACCCAAATTTAATAATGCTAGTCCCATTATTTATGCCCGTACTATTTATGATTCAAATATTAGTTTTGGCCGGAGAACCTTTTCTAGACAACAATTTTGATCAAAAATATTGGCGATTTGGAGTTCGAACTCATGACTTTATTAAAGCGATCCGATGCAGCACCTGATAACCCCTGGACTAAACGTTAAAAGACATAACAGGCCAGATAGAGATAGGTACACAGATATATATAAAGCCAATGCGTTTGCTACCTACACCTCAACTCCAGAAACCCCTCGAAGCGTAAAAGGCATAGACGTTAGTCGCAGGCGTTTAATTGTCGTCAGTATCTACTTGTCCGTGCTAAATGCGAGGGTTCGTGGCTAAATAATAACAGCCACTCGGGTCGATCTCCAGGTTAAGCCACGTTTGCCTAGGTTGGCCCGTAGATGGGTGACCACCCATTACATATCGAGTTTCCTCCGTGCTGATTGTCTATTGTAGATCTTTGATAGGCGTTAGTCAGTGGCCGGAAAGTCTGACAATTAGTCTTACCAATACTAACTGGGTTGTGGAGGTCAGATATGCGTTCACTCCATGTAAAATACTGATATTCAGTTGCATCCGGTTAGACTGGAAGCCGACCCCAACGTGGTTGGGAAAAGGCCGATTATGATTTACTGGTCCGTGGATTGTGTAAATACATGTTTGAAATTTTTCCCTTTTATGGGGGAAAAACAGACTTTCCTGGAAAGTTTAGTATAAAATAAGTAATGACATTACCAAGCCTCTTTAAGGGAACAGGGACACCCAGGAACACTCTTTAATAACACCGATCGCAGAAAATGAAAGAAATCTCGTGTTGAAAATATCATTTAAATTAACTGAAAAATAAGCAGGGTTTTAACCGTTAACACTGTTTATAATTTCATTTTAATTTAACAGCTTAATTTTGATGTTCATAAAATAAAGGGTTGAGAGAGAATTTACAAGTAGGTAATAATGCATTTGTTGGCACAGTAAACAAATATACAATTTTAAGACAAGACAAAACAATAAAGCATTGATTGGAACCAAAATTGGCTGACTTTCGATAAAGCAAACGTCATGATTGCAGGTCTGTTCGTGATATCTGATTCTCTATTTATTAACACGTGTGAACATTTTTGCAATCGACCGTTGTACGTGCATGCAGCGAAGACATTAAGATTGGTTACGCTTTTCCATTTGACTTTCCATGTGGAAATTGCGTCTTGTCATGAAAGGTGCTCTCTCAACCTTTTCAGGTTATTAGGTTATCATAACTGCCCTTTTTTCTCGTAAAGAATTTTGACTTTTATTAGCTCGAAACTTAACCGGAAACAGGAAAATGGTAATTTCTTATGCCTTTTATTATTTTAAAATATTGGCTTTTAAGAACATTGTATACATTTCCGTTTAGTTAAATAAATTAGTAATTGTTAAACATAGCTAGCTTGCATTTGAAAGTATGTGGCGGACACAAAACTGGTGAAGATATCGTGAATTTGTGTAAATCTCAGAAAGAATTGTGAAACGAAAGAAGACAGAAAAATAAGGAAAACAATGAAAGAAGTAAAGAGACAACCTGTTAATTTAATAGAAAGAGTTGGAACTGAAAAACACAAGTTGAAGAACTACTCAGTGTACAAGTCTATGCGAGGAATGCAGACAGGCAACTGGCAAGGAACGGAGCTTAGATTTTCCCGCCCGACTTAACGATGCTAACAAATAATAAGTCAGAAGAAATAATTCCATGTGTGCCAATAAGAAAATAATGCATAATAAGTTGTTAGATTCTCATCAGTTGGATGAGAGTCGCGCGGGACCGGTCAATGTGGTGACATTTGGGGGGGAGGCGTATGGCCACCAGTGGACGTCTTTCGGCTGAAATGATGATGATGATGATGAAGTTGTTAGATTTATGGCTTACTAGCTTCTGCCAGCGGCTTCGCCCGCGTGAAGTTTGAAATTATCCCACGGGATCTTATTACCGGGATAAAAAGTATCCTATGTGTTAATCCAGGTAATAAACTATCTGTGTGCTAAATTTGATCCAAATCCGTTCAGTAGTTTTTGCGTGAAAGAGTAACAAACATCCACACATACATCCATACTTACAAACTTTCACATTTATAATATTAGTAGGATAGGATGCAGTGTATCATGTAGAAGTCAGTTCCGCTGTTGACAACAACTGTTTATTTATAAGTGGCCGTTTGTTTTTTTTTTTGGAATTTGAATAAAACATACGACAAACGTTTAGTGACCTGCCATTTTAAAGACGTCTTGTTGACCGGACGCGATAAACCAACATTCAAGGATGTGCCCAGCAGTTATCTAAGATCTAAGTATTCAAGCGTTTCCATTTGTTGGTATCTACAATTTCTACTGGGTGGGCATTCGAGGGTATTGAATGTAAAGCCTTATCCTCTGCTAGGGTTGTCAAATGTGCAACTTTGCGAAATAATCCTGTCTCTTTGAAAGTCATGTCAGCTAAAAATTAACGTAGCCAGCCTTTTGTGAAACATTTTTGCTTTTCACTTATAAACAATGGCCTCGCAAGCGATGCGACAATGGCGGGCAAGGGATGCAATTTTGCTACACTTCTTTTGTTTTTAACTTTAATTCGTGTCATAATAAGTGAACATTTTCATGCATTTGGGATTCTGAGAGTGCCGAGACAGGCTCTCGTTGATAGCGCTTTGTTTACGTCGAGATGTGAAATTCGTTTATTTGAGTTTATTATGTTTTGATTATGTTAAGAAAGTCGTTGTTGTCGGTGATTAACGAAACAACTTTAGGACTCACACTTTTTTAATAGTAGGAATTTGACACAGCAATTTTAATTTGAAGCAGTGATAAGCAGAATTAATTTTCTGATTTTGGTTCCCTCTGCTGCATTTTATTCAAGCCCCTTGACCAAAAGAGAAAAGCAAGAATTTTCCAATCCCAGCGTAGACCCACTAAAGGTTTCCCATCGACCCCTGGGGGTCCACCTGGACCACTTTGGGAATCACTGGTCTAATGATGTGATCGTCGGACTCCCAACTCATATCGGCCTCAAGTTCGAACCCAAGACCTCTGATTCTTCGGAATTCATGTGTGTATTGTATAATTATCACTTGTTTTGGTGAAGGAAAAGATCGTGAGGAAACCAGCATGCCTGAGAGATATTTCTCGACGGTATGTAAAAGCCAAGTCAGAGGCCCGTGGGCGGCACAAAATCTCTTACACCAAGTCATGCACTAACCACGTGGTAAAGAAGACGTAGGAATTAATTTTTCAATCATATTTCAACCTTATTGCTTAGCTGAAAGGCACTAGCTGGCCACACTGTAGGACACTAATCCGATGCACTATTGGCACGTCGGATTGGCTAACGTAATCGGAGTTCAGCCATCGGATTGGCTAACGCGTTTAATTCCTTAATACGTTATGTGCATAGCCGTAATGTTTTTCGAAAGCTTCTCAGTTATTGACAAGGATTTGCTAATGCCTTTGCCGTAACTAGAACTCCACAGCGTAAATACTATTTGGATTAAAACCGCTTTAAGCTGGATTTTGCTGGAAATGTCGAGGTGAAATTACAATAATGCTTAAGCAATGACAGTTACCTGCCATCTTGAGAACCACAATACCCGCTTTGCTCTTAACTGTTGTTGTGAAACTGGGATGAGAAGAAGCAACCTTACCTTTAATAAATAGAAGCTTTGTCCAAGTCTTGCGTCTGAAGTCTTAAACGTACCAGGATGATATCACGGTTATTAAAAATTCTTCATAAGAAATGTTGCAGAATGCTATACCTAGATATTTTTTAAACACGTGACTGCAACTACGTGCTACATATTTTTATTCCATGGAAGATTCAGCATACGTTGTATTTTTCATTTGAAATAAGCTGAATTCTTGAAACTTTACTAATACATTGATACCGGGTCTTTTGTCCCCGTCAACCCTGTTCCGAGGAGTGAGACACTCACGTCCTTGCCAACTATTCCGGGTTTGACGACTTCTAAAACTCGATCACATTTATATTCAAGGACTCGTTTTAAATTGCTATTCTCAGTATTAGAATAGATGAAAGTTTTACTTTGACGTAAGATCCAATAAGAAGTTCCGATTTTTAAAGCCTTAGTGTGGGATGGGATGATACTTAAACTTTAAGACGTCGAAAGTTCTTTTTTATGCGAAAGTTTAAGAGAAAGTAAAATATGGAATGTCAGTCCATTATATGATATCGTGTTATTAAATGAGTTGGACAAACGGAACATCTCCAAGATCACCACGTTTAGCAGACGAATTGGGGGAAGCATTTTTTGATATTATATAGAAAACCTGTATGTACCTTCACGAAAATACTGCCCTAATCACTACGCTTTGCAAACGTATTAGTGCCCGTGATAGGTTGTTATGAGAGCCAGGAGGATTACATAATCCCTTTCGCCTTTTACGACACCCCGGAAAAATAGGGGGTGGTCTATTCGTTTGCGGAAACCATACGACCAAAACAAAGAATATATTAGGTGCTTATCGCCCCGCGTTTATCGTAAAACCCGAATGGGGGAAATTATTGCTGCACAGCTAGATAGGCAATGGGCTGGCAAGCTGTCACTGCATGGCGTGATGTTATCAACTTTTAACTCTCCATGCTTGCCAAATGTGGATGTAATCACTGCGTTTAAACTGTTACACATCATAAGCATGCAATTCAAAACTGTGATTGTATTAACATCTGCGGGTAGTAGGGCAAATACATTCCCCCAATTAGAGATGGAGACAGAATTGGCCACCACACCATTAGCATACCAAAGTTTCTTTACAATGTTTGTGTTTTAACGTCCAAGATCAATTTAGAAAGGAGACACCCTAACTCACATTTGACATGGTCGTCTTTTAACAACGTTCCAAGACTGTATTTAAAGAAAATGGTTTGTTGACGTTCCCTAATGTGGGAATGAAAGCAGACTGGCGTGGCAGCTGTTTGTTATACAGAGCGCGTTGTGACTCCTGAGAGGAAGTTAGGTGGTCGGCGCGCTCATGCGCTGCTAACAACGTGTTATTACTTACACAACTTAGGATTTTTGATCTAGTTATTGTTAGAATTAAGTTTACTTCTGTCGTGTAGACAACCTGACAATAAAGCATCAACCCTTTGGCGCTCGAATGCCTTTCAATGCGGTGTTAGGAAATGTATTGAACACGAAAATGGTGGCATTATTTCCAATTTTGCCCACATGTTTGAACCAATCAATTTGACGTACGCCGAAAGTATTTAAGCATACAATTTTCACTCAACAATAAATAAAAGATTAAACCATCTTTGTAGTCGATTAGATGATTGGGAAAACGTCCCATTCGGAAACGGCGACATTTTCACTTCCGTGTACTGAAACCGAAGAAGTGGAAGAGAGACGGTCGTCATTTCCGAGTGTATTGTCGCTTCCGGTGCGTTTTCTATAGACGTGCTACCGGAATATTGCTAACGTTTTGCCACTGGAAATCTGAATTGGTCTCGTTCAGTTTATTTGTTTGTGAGTAAGAGACTCCGCGTTTTTTTTGGACTTGGCCATTATAACTCGTGGCTTTTTGGTAGTTCTCGTTTGATGGTTTCACCTTTTGTTTGCTGTTGTGGCTTTTGGTTCATGAACAGCAGCCGTCTGCTTCTGTAGCGTACATTTACTTAGTTGCAGTATTGACTTTTCTAAACAATTAGTTATAAATGCTCAACTTGTTTTGCATACTATAAAACTGATAGTCCCTTCAGTTTAAGCTGTGAGACAGGTAGTTTTTGTTAAACACCAGTAATAATGCATAACATAGCCTACATTTAATTTCTAGGTACTAAACACGCAGTAACTATCTGAGGCTCATTTACATGATAAAGTTTACGAAATCCGCGAGTTGGTAACCTCAAAGTTGTGGCCAGAAGAGTAGTAAACAATAAAACTATCCGGTGCTATTCCATTTATTGTCCTTAATATCGAAGCGAGGTAGAATGAAGCGAGTGCCAAAACTGAAACTTTTGAAACATCAAGTTTGCTTTATTTTCGTGGTTTTCATGCAAGTTCTAAAGATATACGGTATTCATGATAAAAAACATTTTTTTAATTTTTGTCTGTCTGATTGTTTCGGCTTATCTCCGTAACTTCTGGATCGGTATTGGATAAATAAATAAAACTATAAGAAAATCAACATACCTATTTACAAAAGAGAGAGAGAGAGAGAGAGAGATTACCCCCTACATACAAACTTATAAACTTTTACCTTTATAATATTATGTGGTATAGATTTCACTCAGACGAAGCTAGTCGTAAATACAGTGCAAGTCTTCCACCTTCGTCACACAGCGAGGTTGACGCCTACAAGACTCCCACGATGTTTTTCTTCCTCAATTTATTGGCATTTAATGACTTATCTGGATAAAAACATTCTGTTTCAATTCCAGTTTCCTAGTTAGGCTTGATTGTTTTTCTTAGTTCTATAACGATAATGTTGTGTTTTTTTCCGTGAAGGGTTACTGGGATAGGGGACTGTCTTTTTGTTAACGAGACAAAGCAATATAACGATTACAATAGTTGCGAATTAATAAGGATTTTATGTTCGATGCATTATTCCATTTTCTCTAGTTCATTCAGCCCATTGTATTGAACTCGTATTGTATGGGCACCATTTGCAACTGCTCAATTTATTATTATGTAGGGAATTTCTTTATCGATGTATGAACATTTCAGCATTGTTGTGGTTGTATTGTATTTTTATAACACATGCGTATTTTGCTGTTAAATAAATTGGAATGCTAATTGTTGCCTTCGAACATAAATAATCCAACAGATTGTTGTCGAATGTTAGTTTTCATATTGCTTCTAATCACGTGTGTCAACAAAAGCTGTACTATAAATAATGTTAGCATAAACATAAGCTTTTTCTAACTTTTTCAGTGAACCCTAGAATTGAGAGTTATTGAATCATCGTTTCAAAACGTTAGATTTATTTAAATGGACATTAGTGAGAAATAGATAAATTAGAAACTCTAAAGCATAGAAATGACATAGATTTCACATTGCAATCTACATGATCAATTAACGTACTGCTTAATTTGTGTGCCAGAATTCCTATATTCGTTGACGCAGTGCAATTAATTTGCAAATGTGTGGCTAATTATGTTATCTATTCAATACTATGTATATTGCGTTATATTGTTCGTTCTGTCTCTTGCTTATATAGAGGGAAGTGGAAATTACTTTTTCCTACTCATCCGCTATACTTTCTGATTCACTTCGTAGTAGGATCCAAGACAGTTAAGATCATTATCTGGGACTTCAACGAGCTTCATTGCCTTGGCGCTTTTCTGGTGGTCGCCACTGTTGATTCTTTTTTTCAGGACTTGGACTTGGACTTATCCCACTAAACGAAAAAAAAAGTAGGCTACAAGGGCAAGCCAGGCAGTATGAAAGTCGCCTGACGCAGGTCCTCACCGGACACGGATGTTTCGGGAGGTACCTGCACCGAATCGGGCGGGAGGAAACGCCCGGTGTCTCCACTGCGAGGATCGACCGGAGGACACGGTGGAGCACACGGTGGAAGTCTGCCCGCGTGGGCGGAGCTCCGCCGTGTCCTCGTGGCGGCGATCGGCGGCGGCGACCTCTCGCGTCCGGCCCTGGTTCAATCCATGGTCCGGAGCGAGACGGAATGGGAAGCCGTCGCCTCCTTCTGCGAAGCAGTCATGCTAGCGAAGGAGGTGGCGGAACGAGAGAGGGAGAGATCTCTCTTCCCGGCCGCCGCGGGAGCCGCAACGGGCGTCGGGGGCCACGTCTACCGGCCACCGTAGATGCGGGCCTGTGGACGGCTGGCTATGGGCTAGCTAGCCGTCCGGCCGTCTAACGACGACGACAGGCCGTGTCGACGGCGCGTTCGTGTTCCACGCGCGCCTCAAAGAGATGTCAGCAAAAGGAGAGGGGCCCGCAAGGGCCGAAGCCTGCCGGGGTTGCGGGCCTGTTCGAAAGAGATACCGCGGCCCCGGAATGTAAAAGGCGAGGAAGGAACATGGATGGTTTTTAGTCAGTAAGAGTCTGACACTCCCTCCCGCTCCGCCCAGAGTGGGGGGGGTCATTTGATGATTTCCCATCCTTTAAAAAAAAAAAAAAAGGCAGTATGAAAGTGCCCCCACCGCGGCCTGGTTATCTACCATGCAGGCCCTGTGCGGGTTGGTAGATATCACATATTTTTGATACCAAACCATCACATGACGATTTTCTGCCGATGTTTTCATTCACCATTTTGAGAGTAATGATGAAGATAACATTGATAGAAATTACACAAACGATTAGTTTCGAAGAGTTTGACTCGTAAATCCGATACCACTGGGCTACTAATCTCATATAGAAAATATGTATTTAGTCATACAAATTTAGAAAGACTGGCACACTGACTCTACACGATCTCTTTCATTTCCTTTTAAATTAATGGCATCATTTACTTAATACTCGACTTAGTCTGTCCTTTAAAATATTGAAAGCAATTCGAATAAATCACGGGACCACTGAGAAATCACAATTTAGTCACAGTGTCTTGAGAAGTTGGGAAAAGGCAGCGACCCGAACGCGTTTCTGCCACATGCTGCACAAAGCGGTACAATTTATGATAGTATTGTCAGTGTTAATAAGAACTGATCTGAAGCTGTATGATTTATCTTTATCTATATAAAAAATCCGGTTTCTTAGTTTTGTTCCATTTTCAAATCATTTTCGATCCATTTTCAAATCATGTCATAACATGTTTTATCGACCAACTAGTACTGGGGCTTTGTGGCAGATTATAGTCTACTCCCTTTCATGAGAGTAGTGGGCTATATCCCAGCCATGGAAACTTCGCGGTATGATTAAATGATACTTTATCCAATGCATGATTTTCTCACTTTCACACGTTTTTCCCTAAATTCCACAAGCAAACAAACAAATGGATAAGCTTGCACAGTTGCACATCTTCAGTGTCAATTTATGATAATTTTAGTTCTCATTCTGAAAAATAAAACCCGAGCAAAACCTTTTCATTAATAAACCTTTTTATTCTTTCACCTAAAGCTACGCTCTTGTGGTTTTCACCTCTATACATAGAACCAGTTCCTTGACCTTGTTCGTCCACGACCTTCACTGTCTCCTTGATCTATGTGATACATCACAAGGTAGAAAAAATGAAGGCCAGAAAGCGGGAAATGTAAGCCTTACGCCTCGGTCTGCTTCTTTCACTTTTTTAAAATCTTTTTCTGTATGATAATCTTTACAAATGCGTCGTGGATTATAACGCTCTACTTAGATAACATATTCCGCATCTCGCCAGTTAGATTGTTGTGGGTGTCAGCTTATGGCCATGCACGAACTTACAGGTGTTTCATTGAAAAACCTTTCACACCAAGTCTCTATGTACATCTAATACATATAAAATAAGACAGCTTCTCATGAAGTCAGTCGTTACGAGCATGCATCATATCGCTTGCTACTTGATATTCAGAGCTCAGTTTCATACCAGATTCAACTTGATTTTAAGTTCGGTCTACTTGCATTTATAATGCACACAAGATCACTTGCGTCGCTGGTTCTGCGGGTTGTAACTTTGAACATAATTACCCCAGATATGCATGACACCGAAATATATGCCTATCACTTGTTTAATGTGCATTTGCGCGTGTACATACAACATATGACATTTTCCTGCAGATGCATGTACACAGTGGAAATGTTATACACAAAATGAAATTATAGGTAACGCTACATGGCTACATATAGTAGATATCGAAAGAGTTTTATGTTATTATTCAACACTATTATCTAACTAGCTGACATACGTAACAACTTTCGTGAGTGACATTCAAGTTCATAAATTTATGACGTAGTGTAGTCGTCTATGTATCACGTTTTCCAAACATATGGGTGAATCAGCAAATTGAATTTTTTGACAATTTTGGTGGCGAAATTTGTTCTTCAGTTTTCGTGAAAAATAAGTATCTGTTATAACAATAGAAAGTCCAAGCTTAAAGAATCTTCAAGAGGCCTTGGCATATTTCGATAATTTTTGAGATATTTAAGTTTAAAGTGTGGTGAGGCCACCAAAATTGATTATCGCCCTCCAAAATCGATAGTGCCCAACAATATTGAAAATCAGCGACACCAAAATTTATTCTCTGTCAGAAACCTCAATTTCAATAATAAAGCTCAATGTAACTAATCTCACAATCATCGCATGCACTATGTCTATCGACTTGATCGAAAATGACGTTTCCAGAACCACCTTAACCGTCATATCACAGAAGACCTGTCAAAACTCAGCCAAGATGAAATCGAGGCGGCTCTTAGACAGCTTAAAAATGAAAAAGTCTCTGTTGAGCCTATGGAAGCCTATGTCTAACAGTGGTCTACTGTAGGCTGTTGATGAAACATTATTCTTGCTTTTCTTCTTCTATCATCCATTCTCTTTTTCAGCAGCCTCTTTTCATTGGTCTGTTTTGCAATTCCTAAAAACAACAATACAAAAATCAGAAACTTCCTATCATTTTACACCTTGATTCTCAACGTGGACACGTAAAATTAGCTGCTTTGATATTCACCCTTATGCTTGACTGATTTAGACCACAATCGGAACGAATACATTGTTCTTAGCTTCTCACGTGGCGACAAGCACTTAAGGTACTTTTACAACATTCTTGTAGAAACTGTAGTTTACAAGAATGCAATGAACATGTTAATGACATATTTCACTATCGTGTTTTGCCACTAACTTTGAAGCAACAACATAATATTCAGTTTTCATACATACCGACGAACAAGTTGCATGTTCAGTGAATTTCTTGTTTCATACAAATTCTGTGTAATGAAAAGACATTGTGGGACTTGAAACCTAATTCCACCTTTCAGTAATAATTTCTATTTTCTAGTCATTAGTTTAATTAGCCCGTCATGCCACTTTACCATCTCCGAAATGTAATTAATTTATATTATCTACCTACTCCGTAAATGGATACGGGAACTTTAATTTAATATCGTATCGTGTTTCCGTAAATTAAATTATTTATTATCTAATATTTGAATAGTTTTCCATATTTAATATCTTGAGTGAGAGAATACTCACGCTATTAAGAGAGATGTCGTTTTCTATAGAACGGAGAGGAGGATAATATATTTTAATCAATTGGGAATAAAGCTGGCAGTGTCTGTGACACGTGGACACTACTACCAGCTATAATTCAGAAGCTACACTCTGTGATTGGCCCTCATCTACTATTAGAGCAATAGAAACAGACACGTCTGTTGTTAACCTAGCAAAGTATCATTTTTAAAGTGAGATGCTTTAGCAAAGAGTGATCTTGTAGCTTTGTACACGAGGTAGACTCCTCTTAGAGAGGTGCTCCTCGTTTAATTATAATCTTGCGGACGAAGAGCTTTCGCCGTAAAATACCCACCTAATATTTTTTACCAACAAAACGTACACAGACTGAACCCTCGCTTGATATTAAGCTTATTTCTCTAGAAAAGGTGTCCGCAAAACGGAGCAGGCTCTTAGAACAACCCGTGTGTCACACTTTCATAATGATTGCGACGTTGAAAACTATTAAATTTTTATTAATGCGCTTTTGTTAGTGTTTATACTTGCTACACTCCCTACGGAATCACAATATAATATTCAGCAATCCAGTAGGTAATTACTGTTATGAATTTAAATTCTCAAATTCATTGATATCTTTCCCTTATACTTACTGTGGATCAGCCCCAGGCAACCATCGAACAAACAAATAAGCCAGGTAACTGACACCAATGAACAAAATTTGAAAGTGAAACCCAGTATTGAGTTTTCAAAGCGTATCATATTTTTGCCTACCCATCCCGCTGATTAAAAATTACTTTGTTTACTCGAAAAGCTTACCTGTTCAGAGCTAGTCATTAATTGTTGATTATGATACCTGTTCATTGAACATCTATCATTGTCTCGTCGGCAGTTTGTCAAGATCCACGTGATAAAGCCGCGAAACACGGTTACCCATTTCGTGTTTTCTCAAGTGAAGATTTCCGTAGACAGTAAAAATGTCCAAACTTTTGCCAACAGCAGCATAACGTAGTGGCTGTAACTTGTTTTGGGACATGTTTAACGAAATTATCTTATTGTTTGCTTTCGCGAACGAAGCACAAAAGAGAACTGTTGTTTTCTTCTTGTTACTTGCATTTCTCACTCATGATAAGTATGTTACAAATGCCGTGTGTAGATGTCGAGACTTAACAAAAGATTCAAGTCATTCAAAAGTTTATTTGTGTTCATGAAATACTAAGAAATTGAGTTTATGTGGGCTCATCAGTATTACGGGTCCGTTTAATAAATTGTACGGTTATCAAACATTATTGTATTTTCACATTCGGCGAAATGAGCTGTGGAATGCAATACATTCAAATGTTGGTTTGATATGCAGCCCTCGTTTATGTGGAATTCACAAGGAATTTCACTGAGCGATTTACTGTTTTGAGTGATGTAACTGGAACATAGTTTGCAAGGATTTGATTGACAGGGGTGAGGGTGACAGGTAGCCGCTGAGTCGGCGAGGCGATGAGTGCAGGCCGCGCGGTCACGTGCGCTAACGTGCCCTCACACATATAAAACATCCTTTGAATCACGCTCACCTATTTCCCGACATATGCCCTCTTGACATGGCTTCCAATCTGTAAATATTTATATCATGTTGACACACGTTCGTATGTAGTGTGACTACGCAAAGTCAATTCTCCCACGTCACCTTGTGAAAGGGAAACGGGACTAAAAATATGACTTTTGACATTGTTTTTATGGTGTGTTTTTCGGAATATAAACGAGCTGTTGGTGTGTGAAGATAGTTTATTTCAGCTGGATAACGGGTTCTTTCAGGTCCATGGTTCACTATCATAAAGAAAAGGATTGAAGGCGTGTTTTGTTATGGCTCATGATCATCACGCTTGACAGGCTGTTTGGTGTTATATTATTATGAGTAGGGACTGTTCATTCTTATGGAGAATTTCAATCGTCGTCTCTTACTATACCCATGGGAGGTAAAGGATCGTCCTATTTGCAACCAAGGCCTTTCTGCCGAGAGCATAAATAATTTAGTTTAACAAGCGGTCCACAACTAGTTTACACTAAACTACATATAGTATGTTTATATTTATAGACAAGTGTATGTGTCACATAATTTCGATGGCCGACAATCTCGTTCGCAGAAGTGCGTTCGAGCCGTCCGTTTTTTCAATGAATTGTCAGACCAAATGGGACAATATTAAATTATTAATTGAAATTTCGTGTGAAATTCTATTTGAAAATAACAAAATTGGTAAATGCAAGTGGCTTGATGAAATCCATACCGCCTGTAATAAATACACTGATCAATCACTGAATTGCTGGCTGGACCAAAAACGGATTCATCAATTTCACAGCTTATTTGAGGCTGTATGATTTTGTTTTTCATTTGGTATCTAACCGGGTATAACTCTTCTAAACATATTTTTAATAGACATATTAATAGTAGCTAGTGGCTAAATAATAACAGCCGCTCTGGTGCAATCTGGGCTGATCCGTGGGACGGTTACCACCCATTTTGTACGAGTAGTTCTTTGGCAGACGTTACAGGTACTCAGTGGTATGATGAGACGAGTTGTCACTAGTCTTACTGCCCATCACAGTTGCTACATTTTTGAAATACTGGTATCCGGTTAGACTGGAAGCCGACCCATCGTTGGGAAAAGGCTATTCATATTAATATACAGGGTGTAAACCACCTCATCACAAAGCCGTTAACCAAGCATTCTGTACATCAAACTAAGTCACTTTACGCAAAAATTATTGCTGGGAAACAACTTTTTTAGAAGAACTCAATGTAACGCACTTAAAACATTGTGCTGATGGATGGATTGAATAGTACGGGGGTCGTGGAGGTGTTAAAATTTAAAATCTCACAAATAAACTTGTATAAAAAAACAACAAAAAGTTGTAAGTTTGACCCCCCGATATCTCCGTAACTAGAAGGTTCCCAGGTATGGTGTAGAATAAAAAATCGATCGCAATGATGGGAAGAACAAGTGCCTTTCGGCTTCGTGAAGAGGTGTTTTACACCCTTTAGAAATTAATGTAATTGATATATATGTCTAAATACCACATTATCGTGGTTAAGCAACTAGATGACTATTATAATCAGTATATGTAGGTCATATTATGTTCATTTGCGTGTTGATGACTGTTTGTTATCTCTCCGTCGTTACGTGAGCTGCCTATAGCTTTTGGATTTTATGACGATTTTATTACTCTTATGTGACTCCGTTTTATGTTATATTGATTAGCTCGTTTACTTTAGAGGAACATGGCCTGGCATATAAAGTAGGAATATGTGAATCTTAACTTTATAGGCGAAGATTGATTTTAGTACTCATATAATCAGTAAGTAAATGCCGCTTTTACAAACAAGTATTTACGCATTATCTTAAAATTGGTCACAACCTGTCACGGAAGCTTTCAACTGGACGGTACGCAGGAATAAAACTGGTCGTAATTGTCAAACTTGGGTGATAAACACATTTAATCGTGTAATAAAAGTATTTTCGTGAATCGTCCAACGAAAAACAGTCGCATTTTCACTCACTGTCATTGTGCAAACAGATTCATAAAACAAAAGAGTACTTATTATCGTTATTCATTTTAATAAAATGTCTAGTTTCACTTGTTTCAGGCAGCAACGCATAAGGTTTTCTTAGAATCGAGGCCAAAAATCTGTAATTTTTAGAACACTCATTAACATAGTATTTAATACAGCGGCCACGAAGTTTAGATTTGTGCCCAGTTGATGGAATTAGGCTCGTCGGTTGATTGTAATACATGGGACTAAAACATATTTATATAATATAACTGTCGACTTGTAGTGTACCATGTTGTACACCTCTGCCTAACACTTTCAAACGGCGATTACTGGTGTGATGTTATATTATGTGAATATATTTCATGATAGCAAAATTAGAAAGGAGCTTGTACATTTTCTGTGAATATTGTGCCACTAGAAATTTCCGGGAAAACTCTGTTTGAATATTGCTGCAACCGGAAAGCAGGTAATCGGAAGTCCGAGCTTTTGGAATCGAAAGTACAGCTTAACATCCCTAGCTCGGAGGCTTAAATGATAATTCGTGTTTAACGTATCATCGCTAAGCCGGGACTAGAAAAGGTTTCATCCTACTTACCTCAGTATAGTGAGGCCTTCACGAATCCTAAACAAAATGTGAAACCTGAATTTCCGCACGTTTTACGTGAATATAAGTCACTGATGCATAAACAAAATGTGCATCTGGGGAGTATTATGTTACTCACATGAACTAGGGCACAAATCTTCACTAAGAAAATTCAACAGTTTCTTAGGAGCTGTAGGTGTAGGTATAAGCGGGATCTCTAGAATTAAACTGAAGTAGAGGTAAAGAGATTTAATAATGTAGCTCGCTTTGTATGGCGTTGTGAAGAAGTAGCTATTGGAATAGGACTGATTGAGAAGTCGTCTGGTTTCCTGATAGCTTTCCTTGGCGGATGACACAAGATAAATAGCGAGATAGATTCGAACATCGTCTATTCAGTGTTGGTATTTATTATTTGGTTTACCTTATTTTACTTCAAAATCTGAGTGGTATACATTTACGCTTTACCTTATTCTTCTTCAAATACTTAGTACTTATATATCTTCTTCAAAAATTTTATTGCTGTTTCAATATTAGGTATACTAGTAATTCTGTGATCATGAAATTGTACAATAAATAAATAAAACCAATGGTTCTGGTTACTTGGAACCAACGGTTCACGGTTTTTACAATGTCAGTTAAGTGTCACGTGCACACGACACGTGACATGGAGTCCGGATTTGTGCCCGGTTGATGGCAATAGGCCCCTATTACATGGGACTTAAACACAATGGGGATGCACACTGTGGAACTAATGGCGCTAGCATAGCTGGTTCCAAGCATCGTCATTGGTTGTAAATCAAGGAATGTCATTTCATATTTTAAAATACCTTGACCTCATTGGTCAGAACGTGACCAGCTATGGTGGCGCCATCTACAATTAGCTTTTAACGGTCTTCTCCATTGGCGAAGTGTACTACAAGATACACCTCAGTCTATCACTTCAGGAATTACAGAAGTGATGATATGATGTCATGTGTGGAAACAAAGATTTGAATACTTGTAGATCTTATAATCATGACCACCTATTCAATCAGTTTTGTATTCTATAGTTTAGCCAAGTACTGCACTAATGGGGATGCACACTGTGGAACTAATGGCGCTAGCATAGCTGGTTCCAAGCATCGTCATTAGTTGAAAATCAAGGAAATTTCGTATTTTAAAATACCTTGACCTCATTGGTCAGAACGAGACCAGCTATGGTGGCGCCATCTACACTTAGCTTTTAACGATCTTCTCCATTGTCTGAAGTTAATTTATCATTAGCTTTATTACTGTCCAGCATATAGGTGTAGCACATAATATGTCTCAGAGTAGCAGTCTTGCCAAAGGGTTATCTTGTTACCCATTAACTGGTTTCTGGAGGTATGGTTTTAATTTGTCATATATTTCTATCAAGTGTTGGTGGGTGACTTAAATTATAAACAATCGCAGCTGATAATAAAACAGTCTTATTAATGTATACCAAATAATCACGCAAAATACAGAAACATTACATTAGTCACAACTCAAAATATAAAATCTAATTCCTAGTATATTCAGTAATGTTGTTAATGAAATTCGTGGTAATTAATTAGCAGTGTACAGAGCTTACATTAATTCTAATCAAATTTGTTTTCATCTAATTTGTTATCATCAAATTATTTCTATTCATCATGGCTGCATCATTAATTTCCACCGTTTACCATGTTATTTCTGGAATATAAGAAGCGCTGTCCCAATTCGATTGAATAGCTCTCAAAAGAAAGTTAGCCTGTTGCCATTGTTATTGTAACTGTACCTTCATTGTTACAAGCTTAAAATTTTGAAAGAAGGGCAAGTGATCAAAGACAAAACCTTTTCAGTGCTATTCTACTTTATTATCAAAAAGTTTCATTAAGGAAAAGTTGACGGATGTTTGCCGGTTTATTGTCCAATTCATTTGTGTGGAAGCGAGCGCAAACCGCTACGGTAAATAATGGAAATGCTGGGACTCCGTCGCCTGGCGTTGTTCACGCCACCAGATTATTGTGCACTAAGTTTGTCTTGCTCGTTATGCTCTAACAGAATACGAAGAACAAACTTTGTTATTGGTGCACTGATAGCACGTATTAAACAACACTCTACATACCCGTATATTAGCCGAACTGTTTAACTTAAAATTAAATTATGCTGCTTCATTTTAAAACTATTAGTTACAGTTTCGGCGAGATTTTCTCTTTAGTTTGAGTTTAGCTATTTTTAGAACCATTAAAGGCTACCAAAACAAATTAATATTACAATCATTGTCCACCCACATTTGACTTGTTGATGCAAACAGTATTTTTAGAACATTTTTATGTAAATTGAGGTATCAAAGGTAACTGGATTTATCAGCTATTTCGGTTAGGTATAGCGTTAACTACGTAGTAACTTCGTTACGAAATATTATTACGTAGCGACGCACGGCAGGCTGAAAATAGTTTAGGTCTAGTTTATTTGCCTGTCTAGAATGATAGTATGGTTTCGAAGGTTGTTTATAGAAGGGTTGTTTATTTGGGTGTCGTTAAATTGAGTTGACAAGGCACTTGTGTCAACAGGATTGGCATCACCCTAAATTCTAATAATGGTGTAGAGTTACGAACTATTTCATCTGTTAAGTAAGTTTGTCATAGTTAGAGTAGCGTGACGTTCGATTTAACGGTCTTCTAATATACACACATTTGCAGTAGAATATATACTTACCCTTACGACTTTTGTTCTCAGTTTCTGTTACCAGATTTTCAGCATGTAATATTTTTATTCAATGTTCAGTAAAAGCTAAAGTAAAACCCGCAATTTGCCGCCAGTTTGTCATATTTAATTACTGTCTTGAGAACAGCGGCACAGACGATCATAATTTAAGTCGGATTGTGGTAGTTGGTATGGAACCTTAGCGTGCGGGATACGATTTGTCCTCGTTTGCTTTACATGGAGCGCTGTATGTGTTTTTTATTTTATTTTAGAAAGAAAACTGTCGAGTCCGGCTATTACAGTAACAAAATGATTTGTGCGTGTAGACAACCTTCTTTCCTTTTCGCGAAAGTAATACATCATTCATTTTGTTTCAGGAAATCGGTGTTCGCGCTGCGATCAAGTGTATAACGAGCCACGTGACATTTGCGTGACAGTGCGCTACAATCATTGTAATAGCTAAACACAGTAACTGGTCGTAGTTCATACGAATAATAAAATAAGTCTTGAGTGTTTCTTGTTTAGGATAGCGCTATATAAAATGCTTTTACATGTGTTGTGTGTTGTCCCAACTAGTATCTAATCGTCTAGCTAATAAACACTAGGTGTGCCATTCTTTCTAACTGTGCAAGTGTTTTGTGTATCAAATAGTCAATTAAGGACTTGGCAGCGATAACTTATTACGAGGTGAGTTCATGTTCTGTTACCTAAATTTTAAATTTGTAAAACAAATTGTTAAAAAGTCAAGTGGCAATTTATCATGTTGATATTGATTTTTGTACGAAACTCCACAGAACAGTATAAATTATAATTGTTGCGGTCGTTTACAAACCAAAGTTGTATTTTCAAGTTGAGTGAAATACAGAAATATCGAACTAATTTATAAAAGTAACGAAATGAATTTCAGACTATTTCAACTAAAATTTCGCGGCTTATTCAGAAAGTTATGTGCCGAAGATACATGGTAGGAACGTTATTCATCGTTCTAAATTATAAATCTTTTTGAATGCCTTGCAGTGGAGTAAACAAACTTCGCCAAGTTTGGTAAGCGTTCGCGGTGTTCGCGTTGTAGCGCTTTAAAAATCAACATACACAGTGTACCTATGTGCATGTATACATAAAGCGCCTCTATAGTTGAGTGAGTAACTGATGCATAATATAAAATCTGAGCTCGCTTGGCATTACCACCTCAATTTATATTCCTGTGTAAATCATGCTTATTTTTCCCGCAGTTACCGAATTTTATCCCACGAATTCATCTTAATCAAGGCAAACTTCCCGGCCCAAGAACACCACTACGGGGAAATACTAATTTACTTACTTCAATTTCTAAGTTCTTAAACGCCTAACTTTTAATTTCTTTTAAGAACCATTTAACTCGGAAGTATTACAAATTAAGTAAAACAGGAAACTAATTTGAATCTTCCTCTGAAACATACCATGCGGTCAGGGGGGGGGGGGGGGAACTGGCTACTAAAATCTTTACTCTTTACGCACATCATAATTTGCGACTGGAAATTATAGTAGACTAGGTTTTGTCAATGACTTGGCCCACCTGGAATATTTTTCCACGGGACCGTAGTACGAGATTAAAAAGTATCATCCAGCTTAACCCGGTCATGACTAACCATGTGACAATATACAAAATTGATCAACCGTTACGAGTTGAAAAGGTAAGCGACAGACAACCATAGCGACTACTACTACCGGTTTTGACTCCTATTATGTGTAAGTAGACATATTTTGTGGTTGTATTACCATAATAACCTCATCATCAGCCTACAGCAGTCCACTGCTGACATAGTCCATGGCCTCCTCAATCGCACGTCGCCGTTGCTACCAGCCACTCTGCGAAGATCATCGCTCTACCGAGCCTGAGGGTGTCCTTCCGTTTGCCGATTCAGCACATACATTTAACAAATATCAACGTATCAAAGATTATCTCTTCTATTTTCAAAAATGATAGTAAATAGCCGCAATGCAAGTGGTGAAGGCTTTATTCAGCTCGACATGCGGAGCCGTTGCTTGCAAAATATAAATTGCGCCCGCTTGAAATTACCTCTACTTTTTTTATGACACAAACGAGAAAAAAGTTATGCACCATCCGCGCCTCATCGTCTCTTTTTACACTACATTTTTCCCTTAATTGAAAACTGATAATAATTTCTACTTGTATAACATTTCATTTTAATTAGTTTTATAAACTACAATTAATTATCTCTACTTATTGTGAAAGACTCCAAGGTTGCAAGTTATTGTTTCATTTTTGTTAGAACAGATTTTTAATTACTAAGTAATTGGATATTATTTCTTTGTATAATTACGTGGATTAGTTCCTGGTTTTCTTTTGTATTAATATAAAACAGTTTCGTTAATTAATTACAAAAACACTGAAATAATTCCACGCGTCTGGCGGTACTTTTGTTTGTAAAATTCGATCCATATTGATAGCGATTATGCTCTTTCCATGGAAGTATGTTATTGGTACATGTTCCATTCATACGCTTCAGTTTGATGAGTCTGATCGGATTGCATACATGCATACATATGAATACCTATTCCCATGACATCTAGTCTAACAGCAGTGAAAATTAGGATTGATAGGTATGGCTACGCAGTAATAGGTTTTCAAATTTAGTTAATACTCGCACTCAGATTCTGGAACATTACAACACTAGACACAATATTGGTACAATAAACATAAGTATAAACAACATTGTAATTCAACGGAATTAAAAATGAGTAATAACCAAAAATAATATAAGGTTGCTTTCCAAGTAAGAAATGATTCATGTAATATATGACTCCAATCCGGTTGAAACACGCACGAAATGTATAGTTTGTAAAGAGCTATTTCCCTTTCCCACATTGTCAGATACCTAGAGGAGAAGTAATTAGTTTTGAGGAATTGGGTCTCAATTTGACAAGTGACAAAACGCAAACATACCTCGAGAGCTTTGTCCCCGTGTGCTTTACCGAGACGTTATTTAGCCAAGGAGACACGTTCACAATCTGCCTTTTCACAAGGGGACTCCATCACAAAACTCATTTGGCATTCAGCCACCTACAATGGCTCGTGTGGATGCGAAGCGGTTTAAAATACCTGCTTTTTTGCCGACACAAGTTGGCACGTTCAAATTCGAATACGAAGCTTTAAATAAAAACAAATGAATTACTAACTCTTTGTAAATTATAAACAAACCTATCGAGGTGTCAACTTCATTAGTTTTAGTCATCTTCAGTCTAAATATGTAACTGAAAACGTAAAAAGTTGCTGTAACGTGATTGTGTTCCTTAACTGTTTTTTTTTCAGCGATATTTAGACGGGGAAAAATTACTGTTATTAATGTCTAACGAATATTTTACTGAACGCCGAAAAACTTATAAATGGTCGGTATTAAAATTTGCCTGTTTCGGAAAGAGGAATTTATTCCGTGTCAAAGGACGTTCCACAAACTTTGGTAACGGTTTTCCATGACGTTGGAGGTCATTTGAAAATATTTAGCTTGCACTTTCACTTCCTGTTCAAACAAAGTTTAATTTCATTTACAGAAGTTGACATTTTCATTATGTCAAACCCTCGTCAAGTTTTACTAGTTTCATGCGCTTGTTTACTTTGATAACTATGGTAATAAACACCTACTTATAAAAATCGGATAAGAAACATTTCTAAATTTAAAATGTTACAATCACACACTATTCACAGTCCAAACGGTAAAAGATGCAAATCGTGATTAAAGCAAAATAGGGCAAAGTAAAACAAATGATTGGGATAAATATCTCGGTTGGATGATTCGGTAGCAAATGGTTCGTTAGTTCGACGGCAGTGTTGAGCGCGCAGTGCATCCGGCTGGCGGAAAAACTGACGACGGCAAATACAAATCGCGCTTCCTCTGTGCCGCGCGCCGACACGCTACCGCGCGCACTGTAGCCGAGCCCGCACTCGCGCCCGCTCCCCTAACATACACTACATTATAATGTTAGCGTATTTTGTTGTTGTTTTCACTGACAACACTACGAGCACACACTCGTTAACCACTCATACTCTAACACATACCAGCATGACGAGTCTATTTACAATGACACACTTTTGTTTATTCAGTTCTAACGTTTCATTTTGCAGGCCGCTTCTGCTCCCCCGAAACTAAAAACGCTTTGATTAATTTTTAAATTCTGATTTCCTTTTTGTAAAATTTAGAATCTCATTTGATGCTCAGGTATACAAGACATTACTTATTTATAAGAGCAAATCGTGTTATTTTCACGAAATGAAGTGTTGAATTGACAATGAAGTTGTTTTCGGAGAAGTTTCAATTGTATACTGTGAAAACTCGAACATATAAAACGAAATTATTATTATGTGTATCATTCTTCTTTTACCGGTAAAGTTGGTTTCTAAAAGATAAGGTTTATTTTAGGAAATACCTATACGTAATGCCTTTATTTACCGATACCTTTGAATATTCGTCTGATTGAAAAACAAATATAGCGCGTGCGTGAGATTTCATTATGGTTTCTAAATGGAAAAACTGTGTACGGTTTGTGTCATCGCATATTCATGGGGCATTTTCGTGAGTCGACCTCTCAAGATTTGCGCACCGACTAAGTAAACAACGTCTAATGGAGGGATTCCAGGAGGTTACGTGACGTTTATAAACATTCAATCCTTCGTAATTTATGTATTAATTTATTACTTACCTGCGACAAGCCGGTAGCGCTCGTATAATAGCCCTCTACGTTTACGATAGCCATATTTTTTCCGAATTTACGTCGTTATAGTATTGTCGTGAAAAAAGTTCATATTGCCAAGTAAATGTTTGTATAATACTCGGAATGCAATTATATTAAAAATGTACCTTTTGTTGCGTACGGTTTTATAGAAGTATGCTTTTATTTTAATTGGGCTGGTCAACTGTTCAGTTTTAATCAGCGTAACCAAGAAAGATGCGAATATAATGAAAAGAGAATGCACGAAATGCCTGAAAGTAGACCGTGGACAGGCAGAGGGGGTGGGGGGATTCAGGAAGCGGCTTTAATTAATATGATTTATGCGTGCTACTGTATATTCGCAACCTGTTTTGTACGTATTATTAAAATGAGAGATAGAAACAAAAATAACATCCTTTCACAAAATAAATTGAAATGCCATGGATACATGTCATCTATGACATTCATTTCTCTCAATTTATTTGTAAATAGATCCTCGGATACATACGTATCAATTTCGAAAGGTAATCTCGTGTTGAGTCAACGTCAAGATTATTTCCCAAATATGTTTACATTTATTCATGCGTAACGGAATACGAAGAGTAAATATAATATATGTGAAGTGAGTAAACCATTGTTTACGTACAGAAGTATATCGAAGTGCTACGGGTACGGTTATACTGACGATAATTTTTCGCGGAGGCGCTTGTTAAAGTTTTATCAGAAGCGAAGTTTAACGGAGCGTCTCGCGTTAGCATTCAGAAGTCACGGTTTATTACCAACTTTTAGTTCAGCTCAGGTACTGGAATACGAAGGTCTTTGTACAATATATGTGTATGTGTTCGCACGGCGGGAGGGCCGGGAGTATCACTCGCAGTTTGCCTAGCCGGCCAACGACATTCAATTCAACACCTTTGCTATTTGACACGAAAAGGAACTGAACATAGCTGTATCGCTTGGCAATATTTTATTCTAGATATTTCTATATTCCAGCTAAGAATTGACTACGGAAGCTAACTCACAACTCGGATGTAATGTATCGCGATTGATATAGCAAACACTGCGTTTTAAAATATTTCAAATTTAACCAAATGTTATGCTTACGAAGAGAAGAAGTTTATGTATTTCCGTATCTAACTATGTATTATTGAGTATAGCCTTAGGTTAGGAAAAAATGTGCGGAATCAGTTTATAGAGCAGATAAGACTGAATTGGGACAGCGCTGTCTGTTTTCGACCCAACTTATAGTTAAATTCAATTGAATTTCCAATATTGCTTCTTGTCAATATTGACGGTAAGGATATTCAAATTGTTCCAATCTGATATTCAATATCAGCGATTAATAACGGAGCACCGTTTCTCATTTCACAAAACTTCATTTATTTCATCGAAATAAATACGCAATTAAATTCAGGCAAACAGGTGGCGATGCAAATTGTGTGGTATTACTGCAATCTTTAAAACAACCGTATATTTTTATACAAAATATAAAAAATTAAGTCTATACGACGGTTTTTAATCCCTTAGTTCACGTGACTTTTGAGTGCACCTGGAAAAATAGAAAAGAATTTTCAGTTCCATTTCTACTTTAAAAATAAAATAGAACACCTCGGAAGCGTTTGCTTAGGCGGCGCTACAATGGAAATCATTCGATTGGAATTCTCGATTAGATAAATCTGATAGTATCGAGAAGGTCCCGATAAACAAGACTTATTGAATTGAACGCGCGGACAATATGACCGAATGGAGAGATGCGGAAGAGCGGACAGAACCGCAAATATAAAGTTAGCTTGATTTATATCGAGAGCTGACAATAGTGATTGATTCGCATCGTTCTACTGAAATGAGGTTCGGACCAATAGCTACGCGTTCCTTTGGACACATTTTAGGTATTCATTACTTAAGGGTAAATAGAAATAGTTTTATTTAACTGTAATGCCAAAGGGTCGACGACGTCGCTAAGGTTTTAGTGTTGTTCCAAAACTCTAACGTTTTTTTGTCGACGAGTAAAGGCATTACAGTTACCTATGCTATATCACAGGTAAGTAGGTTAATCGATAAAACCATTCAACGAAAACACTGTAGTTTTCTTATAGTAGAAGTTAGGCGCAAGAAGTTAGATGCGGGCAACTACTAAGAGAGTTTAGGTTTTCATAAAACGCTTGTAAATTGTTAATGTGAAATAAAAACTTATGAACTTATATGGCAGTTGCTTCGTGTGCAAGTTGGTCCAAAACTTTTAACATAAAACTTGGCCGTCCACATCAAATCTTTTAAAAGATGCAAAGATCATGGGCCGAAAACCTAGACGTTGGGAAAGTAAAGCTTTTTCTCGATATGATCAGTTTAGCTTCTACTTAACATACACACAAACTCCTCTTGGGTTCACAAAGTTCGCTAGATTACTTGTTAGGTAGCTCTCAACAGTACAGTCGCTCGCACATAGTATTACTACAACGATCATTGTTACTCCCACACTTCTATGGAAAGGGGCGAGTAATAAGTTTCAAGTACATTTCAAATTGCTACTTCAATGCGATCAGAACATAAACAGTATTATTTATTTCTGCACTGAATTTCGCTAAAGTTTTCATGCTGCTCATTGTTGAAAAGGTTTACTCTTGCATTGAATTCAATGAATAATTTCATTGTTGTTAGATATTTAAAGCATTTATTTAGCCAAGTTTTGTTGGTTTTGAAACAATGGAATGAAAATGATCTTGTTTACGTTTTCTGTATAATAGTTAATTAACTCGGTGTATTTTCAATATAGCTATGGGTGTTTCAGTTAAGGCGACGTGCCTTTTGTTTAAAGAGGGGTATAGTCTTGGTGAGGACTTGAAATTTTACAACGTTTTAATGTACTGAACAGGAGTCAGCCCCGACACTTATGGCACTAAAATTTGGGCCATTACGCTGTGAGTACATCCCCGTGTCCATCAGGCGAGCAGTAAACAGCCTAACGGCACTTGTTGTGCTCCAATTACTGTAACAGACCTCTTACTGTAAACAAATGAGCGGAGCCACCGACATTGTTACGTCACCAAAAGTAAAACCCTCCAAACATCGATTTACTCTTGATTATTTTCATATGAGTAGCTCCTGTTCAGACTTTTACGACTATATACGTCTTCTGAGAGCGATAACTTAGTCATTTTATGCTCACCCCTTCTTACTCCGCTGTACTTACGTCGAGAAGTTCAACGTGTGAGTCCCCGTGGAGCCTCATAAACACGCATATCCTTTTCCATCTTCCATTTGAATACGTTTTTCCTATGTCTCATATAAGTAAATTCATTTTGACCTACATTTATGTTTCATTAACTGAAAACATAAAGCCCGCTTAGCATTTTTTCAATAAAGGTTTACAAGCGTAATAAAAATCAAAGTGCTAAATAAAATGTAGATTAAACGTAAGGTGAAAAACAAAAAGTTAGCTGGGGTCGCCGGCGAGTCGTAAGGGGTGGGCGAATCGGTCGCGCGCGGTACTTTATAGTTTTAATATCGTGCGGTCTGAGGTCGTCCGAGTTATGGCGGGAACACGCTTTTACTACAAATGCGTGTCCTCTGAACTGTTACATCGGAACATGTGTACAGGACAAACAGAACTCGCACGAGTTAATATACTAACTGCTTGATTTCTGTCTCCGCTCTCACATCGGAACTACTCAGTTCCAATGTTTAGTTGCGTAAGTCGGCCGCTATCCTGCTCGTAACGGTTATTTCAAATGAGATAGCGTGATATTCTCATTCAGTATTACGACTATGGTTTACAATAAGCAGATATCCTCTGTTGCGGTTACAATATCAGAGTAGCTAGTGCGATACATCGTGTGTTCACGAATAATTAAAGTTTGTACAAAAACAAAGCCACTAAGTAAATTACCTTGATGTCGGGTTTGTGCAAACAGACAGCGGAACAACTTCACGTAGGGCATGCCAGAGCAAACGTTTATTTAAAATAAACATTTTATTTGCTGCCTTTCCGTGTTAATGTAAAAAACTCTGGCACAAGGCTTAGGTAGGCGCAAGTTATTTTCGTTTTATATTTTCCCGGAGTCGCCCGGGGCGCCCTCTCTCGGGGCAGATAATTTCGTATAGGCTACGTGCTGCGTCCCTCGCTGTCGGGACCAGTTGACCTGGAGTGCCTCCTAAACCTCAAAGCAACAAAGCCGAATTAGTTCTACGTTTACTATTATTCGTTCCGAATTCGTGAACATCTATTGTTTTCCTTATTTGGCTTAACTTAATCATGTTTTAATTAAAGGTAGAAAGTCGTTTTTAGAAAAGGTTAGTTAGTTTCGATACTTTTCAGTGGAATTTTGTATTTTCAGTGTAACGATTTCCTTGGGTACATAAATAAAATCTTTATGACTATGATTATAGTCTGACTGTAGTAGATATGATATGATAATAGGCCGCCGTTCCATGTGACTTGAATAAAAATTGGCCAAATATAGTTGTACTGAACCCATAAAAAAAACATACGGTGCAGTCTTTGGGGACTACCGACAGAACTACGAAAGACGACAGACCGTCACGTACGCTACGTGACGGTCACGCGATTTCCATGATTTTTGATTACTCAAAAAGTGTTCAAAGTAGTTTTCACTTTAAAAACAGGCGTAACAAATAAAATTAAAATTCATTTATAAGGCCATTGACCCACAATAGATACAAAACAAATGACTATTTTGTCAATATTACAGGCGTCACTATTTCAACTCGTTATGTAATGTTGAAAATGTTTTGTTTTTGTTTTCATTCTTATTCTTATTCTTATTCTTTATTGCACACAAAAAAACAACAAATATACATAATACTTGCAATAATATAGCTTATGTACAAAGGCGAGCTTAACCCAGAGTTGGGTTTTCTTACAGCAAACCTAATTTTGAAAGCGAGATTTGCAAAAGAGGATATACTTACGTATGAGCATTTACATTACATTATAGATAAACTTAAAAAAAAAAACTACATTCATACTATAAAATATACGTAATACATACAGCTTAGATATATATGTAGTGTATGTGTGTGTGTGTTTTTCATGTTGAAAGAGTTAGTACCGTTTAATCTTGTTTTCAGAAAGGCCTGAATTTAATACCAGTGACTCCAAATTATAACGTATAGAAGAGGAGTTTTATTACGAGCTTAAAAACAGATAAAAACCCTTCCTAACTTGCTGGCACCCAACTAACGCCTTCCTCGGAAAATACGATCAAAGTAATTACGATAAAAGATAGAGCAAAGAGTCCGTATTAAAGTAAATACACTTACATAATTACATTAAAAGTGGCTATCTAGCCAAGCGTCGGTAACCAATTACGTCGTATCGAGCAACTCGGGAGAACTACCTGCTCCCATACCACCTTTTTGCATAAAATATTTACTCCAGACATGAATTAACAATTATAAATTTACACCAAGGACCAAAACACCGTAAATGGTCTAAAATCTCTGATTAGGGTAACCATGTTCTTAGTGGAACTGTTTTTAATATGATTTGCGGTCAGAAGGTAACTTTGACATCGTACATCATTAAATGCAAATGTGGCTTAGAGAAGATGTTTGAGTAACTTCGAAAGCCGAAGTTTTCTCCTTCGAATCGCATATCATCTGAAAAAGAAATAAATTTCAAAAGACGTTACAGTTTCTAGTTTGTATTAGCATCCATTTCAACCAATTGTAAATTATTTATAATGGAAACGCCTAACAGCCAGAGTCTGGTAATAGTTTTAAAATAATCAATTACAGGAGCGCGGAAGCCTTGAACCTCTAATGGGCCCAATAAATTACCGCAATGTTTATTTCCGTAACTTGCCAATATACCTGAAGTTGCTCGGCGATGCTAACATCTCATTGTTTCTCAACGCAAAACTATTACAATAAATATGTAAGGGTAATTAATGTAAGTGGTAATTTAGTCGGGGCTGGAATAAATTGCGGTTTGGGAGACACGAGTCTATAAAGTGGGACGAAGGTGGCGGGACGAGGGTACTGCGAGCAGCCAGTGTGCCCGCGTCCTACATCCCGCCTTTTTTATGGTGGGACGCTATCGAGGCGCTCATCTATTTGAGACCTTAGATAGTGGATCACGCACGCATGAGCGGCTCCTACACAAAAACTTGACCTATTTTAGTGACATAAAATGCAACTATACCAATTGAGAAATGTGACTTCGGTGTTTTATTCAGGTCAAGTGGTTTTATGTGAACTGAATGTATGAGATCTAAAGAGTTATGAGCTCACCAAGGGGCTTTGTAAGTTATTGAAGTATATGTAACGGGTGAAACTAAAGAGTACCTAAAGCATTTTGATTGAAATCGTGGTAAACAATCGTACTACTTTTAAACTGCCTTTGTAATTATAACCAGAAATTATACATTGGTCCGGTCCGACGATGACCGCATAAGTCATATGCATGTGCTGCCCTGACAAGTGAGGGTACCGGCTGGGGACTGATATAGGATGAAAATTTAGCAATCAGGTAGCGAGACTATGAAACTGCCCAAAGCTGTATTTTCACCCTTTGTTTGTCAGAGTTTCACCAAGATCAAAACTAGGTAAAACTATTCAAAACTACGTGATGATATATCATTCAATGCCCCATAAAGATACGCTGATACATCAAAATATATCTTTGTTTACGGTCAAAGTGAGCAAAACAAATAAGTATTTGGGAGGCAGTTGGGAATCTATAACTCAATGCCAAGTTTTCCTAAGTTTGCCAACTCGTAGAGAAGTTCTCCGCAGAGCAAACAGGCTACAAGTCGAAACCTCCATTTGCCGACTTACCTGTAAACAAAAACAATTCATTTAATATAAAAAATATCATCTATGATAATGTTACAAACTCACTTTTGGTAAGAATTTCGTACTTCTTAACTTTTTGTTTTGAAGTAAAAACTGGCGAAAATATTTTTTTCTTTCTTTTATATTGTTATAACACGGCAACAATAGGACGAAGGGGAGTGGTTATTCTGTAAATTAAGTAACTACATCGATGTATCTGAGTTAGTTGGCACTGAAAAGTATTGTTTTGGGAGACATGTAGGCTATTGGAGATAACCAATAAATTATAAACACAGAAACTCCGTTCCCAAACCATTCCAAAACGATTTGATAATTATTGAGAAAAAACTGACCGGCTAGGCTGTTGGTTTTGTTTAATTATCTTGAGTTGCTTTTTATTTTTACCTAGTAAAAATATATCCACGGTTTTCAAAGCATATGAAAAATCTGCGCTGTTTGATGTTTGAACTAGCAGTTCAGAGAAATTGCAGAGTTAGAGAATAAAAAGCGTGTAGTTACTACGTCGATATAGAACACGTAGAACATTTTTTATACGTGAAATAGTACCTATCGAAATAAATCTCGATTCAGAATACTTATACGATCGCAATACGTTGTGTGTCATTCGAAAGTCACGATTTGTCTGGGAAGACGACTGAAAAAACCAGCTTTGGATTACCCGGGACGCGTGTGGCACGAAAATATTGCTCATTTCATATTCTCGGCACAAGTTCACAACTTCATGTAGTCAAAATGATCATTTAAACTGTTTTTAATAGGGAACAAGAAATAGATTAAGGTGAGGCGACAAGAGCTGTTTCCAATTTGGACGCGGCGAACTTTTATGTCGGCAGGTTTACGTGAGCTGAAACGTGAGCAATAAGATTAAAAATAAATTATGTTTCGTGTAAGGGCACCCATAAAAGACGAGAAAAAGATACGGTTTAAGTAAAAGTCTGTAAAAATTACATAAATAGAATCTCCGTTTATTTTTAAACTTAATGGTACACCAAAATGTTAAAATGAAAGTTAAAATCACGTTAAGGTAGTGACCTCATTTTCATTGCTTTATCCCCAGTACCTGGCTTACCAAGTAGTTTCCTGCGGTTGCCAAGGAAAACCGCGAAGTAGCGGCGGTCGTCGAGGCCTGACGAAAGTTATACTTAAGTATTGAAACCCGCATGAACAAAAGTAAAAGGCGTAGGAGTAGGCTGAATTGACTTGCTTCAATGTTAAAAGCCTCGTATTGTTGTAGCACTTTATTAGCAAGATGCTATCAGTTATATTGGAGTTCACGATGTTATAGTTACTTCATTCTGTTCGGTATATTGTAGCTTATTAAAACATTTCAAAGAAAATATTCTTTTCACATTTTAATTCGATTTTATGGTAAAAGTCTAGACTTTATAGTTTAGTCTAGAATATCTTTCTTCTTAGAGTTAGTTCAAAAAGAAAAAACAAATTCCGAATTAAAAGTAAGTGTGAATAGTTATCCATCTTACTAAGCAAAGATCATTTATCATTTACAAAGTAACGATGTATCATAGTTACTGAGTTAGTAACTCATTATGTTTATGTGGACTTCTGATATATGTGACATATCTGGTGCATGCTTTGGGTGGTGCCAACACACGTAACGTAGCTAACAAGATACAGTCTGTAATGAATCCTAGCGAACTTAGATGAGCAGAGGGCATAGATAAAGTGGTATTACAAACTTAAACCTTTTTTACTATTGTGCATAACGCACCTTCTTGTTTTATTTTTTATACTTTTTTTGTCTATGTTTTTGGTTGTCATTGGCGTTCTTGTTTTGTGTTTGCCTAAGAAAGAGTAAAATTACTTTAATTCTATTAAAAAAGCGCCTTTCCTTCAATAATTTTATACAGTCCACTCTCTACAAGTAACATATTGGTCCTTCTACCTTAAATAATATGGTAAAAACAAGATCGGGAAAAAAAACTGATAATGCGGTGCAGGGCGCTTCGACCGTCGGAGACGGAAACCCTCCTGCCACCGCACCGACTACGGTCGTAGAAACCGCTGGCCTGCCCATCGCCACTACTTCTGTTTCAGGTTCTTCGAGTACGGTAAGGAGCCGTACTTTAAATATCGAGGCAGACTATGCCCTAAAAATTGCGAAGCTAGAACGTGCAGTTTTAGAACGGGAGCGTGCTACGATAGAACTGGAGCGGACGGCTTTAGAACTACGCAAGCAAGCTGAACTTGCCACAGTGATGGAAGGAGGTAGCGTGCGTAGTAAGTCAAATCGTTCAAGCCATATCTCCAACAGTGAGATACATAAATGGCTAAATAAGTGTGTTGACTCTATTCAGGTTGATATAACAAAAGAACCTCAGGGCGTTGTCATCGCAGATTCTTCTGTTAAGAGACCTACGGTCAATTTTATACAGCGTCCGGGGGCTGTCTTGGTATCTCAACAGGTGCCTAATAACAATGATTCCTGTCTAGCAGACAACAGCACCATACCTATCGCGCTACAACCAGGCACGTTATCTTCTGTTAATAATAATTTATCTAATAATAATTCTACTCCTTCAGATATAGCTCAATTAGCCCAGGCAATTGCGTCATTGTCAAGCAGAAATGTATCCAAACCTAAATTTTTGGACGGACGCCTACCTGTGTTTGACGGAAAAGCTTTGGACTAGTTAACTTTCGAAAAAACATACGACAATACAAAGGTAGAGTATTCCAGCTCAGATAATCTAGCGCGCATCAATTATGCGCTTAAAGGAGCAGCTCGTGAAGCTGTTGCGGTGCTGTTAGTGTCAGCACGGAATCCTTCTGAGGTGATGGAAGCTTTAGCGGTTAGGTTCGGTAGGCCTGAACATATCGTTTTACAAGAAGTCAGTGCCCTTCGTGCGCTACCAAAGCTAAATAATGACGGTAGCGATCTACATAAGTTTGCTTGCCGCGTTCGTAACTCGGCCGAGGTGATGAGGCTTCTAAACCAAAGTCCCTATTTGGAGTCGCCAGAAATTTTTCAGTCTGTTTTGAGTAAACTCACGCCTCTGTTACGGACGCGCTGGGCGGACTATGCATCGCAATATTTTTCACAGCAAGGAGATTGTACCAAGCTGGAGCTCCTGGCCCGGTTTCTTATTCGAGAGGTAGACCTGCAGCTAAAGTTTGGTCTAATCACCGAGCCTATCAACTATGTAAAAAAGGGTGAAAAAGTTCATGTAGTACAGGCTGCCGATTCTTCTTCTTCTTCAAATCCGCGTCCTTCTTCTGCTAAAAAGCATGAAAATTTTAACAACAATCTCGTTTCTACCGATAACAAATCTTGTTGTTTTTGCAGTGAAAGTCATGACATATGTCAGTGTATCACCTTCAAGTCATTGTCTGTCACTGATAGATGGCAGTTTGTCAAAGATAAAAAGTTATGCCACAAATGTCTGCAAAGAGGTTCACATAACTATAAAAATTGTAATATTAAAAAAGAGGTTTGTAATGATAAAAAGTGCCGCTCCGCACATCATAAGCTACTACACATTGCTTATGTAGTAGAGAGCGAGGACAATCACGAAGACTCGGCCTCTCCTACCAGTCCTGAACTTGCGAACTCAGATAAATCTTCCAATTTTGAAGGAGCTGAATTTGTTGCGCATGCTAATAGTTCAACCGCCTCCAAAAGACCTCTCCTGAAAGTCGTTCCTGTCACGGTGTCAGGTCCGACTGGTAGCGAGGACACCTACGCCCTATTGGACGACGGGTCTACCGCAACTTTTATAGATGCAGATCTCGCGGCGCGGATAGGAGCTAGGGGCCCGGTGGTGGAAACTCATTTGAGATGCGTTGGTGGCTTATCAAAGGACACTCAAGTAGAATATGTTGATTTTAATGTCAAAGGCCACCACGTTAGCAAAATGCATCGCGTCAATCGAGCACGGTCTCTAAAATCTTTACAATTAGCCAAGCAGACTGTCTCCCCCCACACTGTTGATGATTATTCATTTCTTTCTGAATTAAAATCTGTTCTTTGTTATGACAATGTTCAGCCCAAGGTTGTAATCGGTATTGATAATTGGCATCTCACCATACCTCAAGCCGTACGCAAAGGTTCCAAGTCACAACCAGTCGCTATTAAAACTGCCTTAGGCTGGGTATTGTTTGGTTTTAGTAGTAGCAGGACGAGACCCGTCGAACTACTGAATCACCTTTTCGAAGAACATGTTGATAATAATCAAAATCAATTGCTGGAAAACATGATTAAAGAACAATACAAGTTAGACTTAATAGGTATTTCTAAAAAGACACCGCATAGTGCTGACAATCTACATGTTGTTCAGATTTTAGACCGTACTGCCAATCGTTTGCCATGTGGTAGGTTTGAAGTAGGTCTTTTGTGGAAATCTGATAGCCCTGTTGTCCCTAATAGCTACCCTCTTGCCAAGTCCCGTTTCTTAAGTTTAGAAAAGAAAATGTTACGAGATCCAGTTTATGCTGAGCGCTACAAGTCAAAGATTCACGAAATTAATAACAAAGGTTATGCTGAAAAGTGTCAAATAGAGCGTTCTCCTAATTCCGTGTGTTGGTATCTTCCACATTTTGGAGTAGTAAACCCAAATAAACCAGCAAAGCTTCGTGTCGTTCACGATGCTGCTGCGAAAACTCATGGCGTCAGCCTAAATTCGTTTTTGTTAACAGGGCCAGATTTATTACAGTCTCTGTATGACATTTTGCTTCGTTTTCGGGAAGGCAAAGTAGCTATGACCGCAGATATAAAGGAACCCAAATAACACAATCGCATCTATAAACGGATTATTAGATATCTAATAGAATTTAATTTAATTGTCTACCATAAGAGTAAAATATCTCCCTAGTAGTAATCAAGAACGCTTATAGACACAGTTTAGTAAAAGTGGGCACAACCTTATCCGTTCTCATAAGAATGAGTTAAGAAAACATGAATAGATAGAGATAAGAGTTGTAAAATCTCAAATTGTCTGTAGAGATTTTTCTAGTGCCTCACTAAACTGTTAATAGACCACAATTATTACTAGTAGATAGTTTATAGATAAAGTTGAGACCTTTGAAGAAGTCTTTTCTCGTCAAGTTTTTAACCAAAATTAACTCAAGACTATCAACTTTAAGTTTAATTTGATTTGTAATAGACAATGACACATAATGGCGCAGAACTTACAAGAGTTATTTAAACTTATAATTAAATTGCATCATGGCGTAACAAATTTCTTATTTTACTTGTGTTTTTAGTTGATAATGGGTAAACAAGCAAATCTATATGCGATTGACATTCTATCGTCGAATATTATGTAAAACTCTCTTAAAATAAGAGCGCCCGCTGTAAATGCAAGATTTAATATATTTTTTACCACATATGAATATTATTTTTAATGAGTTTTTTTTTTATTGCTTTTTAATGCTTAAAATATTCATTTAATAAGAAATATAGTTATTTAAAACATATTAAATGTTTAATTAGAGATAATTTAATAATAAAAACATAAAAATAAGCATTAGAATATGTATCGAAAATCATTTGAAGCAAAAGTAGGTCATAAAAATGGCGTCAAGATAAAATTTACTAGAAAAACGAATTTAATAGAACAAACACTCTAGAGAATTTTCTGTAGTATGGCTCTAGCTCTATGACATACTAAACTATCTAGTGAAAGAATAAACAGATTTATGAATAGTTGAAGATTACCTTGTAACTGTCATCTATGTATTCCTTTTTATCTTCTCACAGTATTTCTAGACGTTCATCAGTGAATAGGTAATTTGATGTGTTGTGAACGGCAGACCATTTTATGCAATAGCAGAGCAATTTAATTAATCAATTCAAGAGGATAAGTAAAATATATTTCTGTTTTATCTATAGACAATGTGTAAAATAGCAGACCTGCTATTTTACACATTGTGTTACGAAAGTTGAATTCTGGCCCATTCTAATCTATACATACCTGTATGTATAGATTAGAATGGGCCAGAATTCAACTTTCGAGCTTTTATACGTAGGTAGTCCATCAATGTTAACATCGATTGTCACTATTTTGTTCTCTGTCAAATTTTGAAAATATCTTGTGAGATTAATCTTCAGCCCGTGATGCCAGTATTCACCATTACCGATTTTTTTCATTTCAATCGTTGTTGGAGTCTGGAGCAATGTTCTCGGATCCTTTGGTAGAGTATCAGGTTGAAAATTATTTATTATTTGAAATAAGTACTTCAAGGCTATGTGAGTTATAGCATGAGTTGCTGACCACTGGCGCGCAGATCACTTTTGAGGCAAGTGGATCGAATTTCGTCGTCGTCATTTGGATTGTTTTCATCCGAGTCAGACTGCTCACTAACGTAATTTTGTGATTTTCTAGGAGACACTTCAAATTCAGTTGTATCTTCTGTCTCAGAACCATTTTTTGCGTTTTGGAGGAAGTTACGAGAAAATTCCGATTCGGAATCTGAATTATATTGAATCTCTTTTTCTTTTTTTTCTTTTTAAATATTTGCCGATTTTTCGACGAAAGCCACCAGACCTTTTAATTTTTTTCACTGTCTCCATTGCATAAAATCATCCAATTAAAATATTTAATACAAATGCACTTAACTAAGCCATTTTTAGGAATAAAACCACTTAATACACGTTTTCACTATCACTTTTTTAAACAAACTAAAAAATATCTATTAAAGTATTTTATCAATACTTAAGTGTCTTTAAATACAAAGATAAGAGTACCAATAGCTAAATAATAGAAATAATAGAATATTTTATCTTAAAATATACCATTTTTTCTATAAAATTACTTCAAGTTAGGTACCTTTAGGCTTTATTAACTATTTGGAGAGCATTTTATCCTAAAACATTCAATATACCTATAGACATACTTGAAATAGGTGTGCTATAGAACAAGTGCTCTAAACATAATGGAGCTTGAGAAAAAAAACTCTATCAGAATACATTTTCTTTATTGAAACCATCTTTAGAAAGCCCTATCTAAAGATTAACCATGAATATACTGTCAGTAGACAGATTTGTTTTAAACCTCCTAGACTGTGTTACTTGGGAAATGTTTCCTAGGTTTAAAATAATTGAAAAGGACCAGGACGCGCAAAGGTTTTTGTGGCGAGACAATCCTGCTGAACCTATTCAAACCTATAGAATGTCTTCCATGATTTTTGGGGCAGTATCTAGTCCATTTACTGCTCTGTATATGAAAAATAAAAATGCACTAGAAGTCAAGGATCAGTTCCCACAAGCAGCGCATGCTATTGTACATGATACGTATATGGACGACTATATTGGCTCCATGTCTTCCAGTGACATAGCAGCTGGTTTGGCCGCTGATATAGTTAAAGTTCACGCGCGTGCTAGACTTGAAATGCGTGGGTGGACATCTAATGACCCCTCAGCACTTAAACTATTACCTAAAAGTCTCATATCTGAGAAAATGTGTGAATTAAATGTCAGTATTGCTAATCTTCCTTCATCTACTCCTTCTACACGAGCTTTAGGACTATATTGGCATCCAACTACTGATCTTTTAAGTTTTAATACTCCAGGTAAATGTGAAGAAGCTTCTTTACCTACTCGACTTACAAAACGCAAAGTACTTTCATTAATAATGAAAGTATTTGACCCACTGGGTATCCTTGCTCCCGTTGTAATTCGCGGTCGAATTTTATTTCAAAATGTCTGGCGAATGAATCTAGATTGGGACACTCAGTTTCCTTGTTCTGAAATCAAAACATGGAACGATTGGTTCCAAGATTTGATTTTAACTTCACAACTCAAAATTCCTCGTTGTTACAATCCACTGGGGACGGAGCCCAGTCAAGTTGAACTGCACGTCTTTGCAGACGCAAGCGCACAAGCATATACTGCTGTAGCATATTGGCGTTTCCTTTATACAAATGGAGATGTACAACTCGCGCTTATATCTAGCAAATCACGGGTCACCCCTTTGAAACCATGTAGTATTCCTAGATTAGAATTACAAGCTGCTTTAATAGCTGCTCGTCTAGCTAGTTCCATCGTAGATGCAGTTAGATTAAAACCTCACAAACGCATATTTTGGTGCGATTCAATGAACGTTTTGGGTTGGCTTAGAAACGACGCACGCACCTACAAACCTTTCGTAGCTCATCGAGTGGGTGAGATAATTGAACTCACTAATGTCCGAGAGTGGCGGTGGGTGCCCACCAGCCTCAATGTCGCTGACGACGCAACCCGTTTGGGTCGAGGTCCTCTTACTGCAGAGTCCCGTTGGATAAAGGGACCCGACTTTTTATTGACCTCAGACTGGCCTGAAGAGCCTGTTATAACAAACGGAACCATTCATGAATCTCATACTCATGTCATCAACATTTTATCAAGCGATGATCATTCATTATCTGCGGACGCACGACGTTTTAGTTCGTGGTCTCGCTTAATCAGAGCTACTGCTAACGCCCATCGGTACTTATCATTATTGCGACTTCATTCATTACGTAGGAAAAATATTTGTGTCGATTTCAATCATAAAGTTCATAACCTCATACTCGCCTTTAATTTGCCACCAACCCCAAACGTTAACAGTGGCCGCGGCTTTCTGCCTCTGACGCTGATTGCTGATGATTTACACTTAGCAATGATTCATGTTCTTCGTAAGAGTCAGATAGATTCATTCTCGGAAGAAATCATAGCCATCAGGAACAATTTACCCGTGTCACGCCGTAGTAGATTATTTAAATTGTCCGCTATTATTGATAGTGACAATATTTTGCGGCTATCTAGTAGAATCGCAGCTGTCAAAGAGGTACCAGAAGATGTCAAGTCTCTTATTCTGCTTGACGGCAAACATCCTGCTGTCCGACTTCTCGTGCTAGACTACCATCGAAAGGCGGCTCATGCATCCACAGAGATGATTGTAAACGAACTACGTCAAAAGTATTGGATATTGAGCCTTAGAAGCACCGTACGTTCGGTAGCCTTCAACTGCCAGTTTTGTAAGATCCGTCGAAGCGTCGCGTTTCAACCACCCATCGGCGACCTTCCTGCAGCCAGACTCGCTCATCATTGTAGACCATTTTCTTTCGTGGGTTTAGACTATTTTGGCCCCATTACCGTGAAGATTGGACGAAGAACGGAAAAGCGCTGGGTTGCCTTATTCACATGCTTAACGGTACGAGCTATCCACTTGGAAGTTGTCCACTCGTTGTCATCAGACGCTGCAATAATGGCCCTAAGAAGATTTATAGCTCGACGTGGAACACCAACTGAAATCCACTCTGACAACGGCACATCCTTTGTCGGCGCAAATAGAGAACTCAAAGCTCTATACGAAGAAGCAATCCCAAACTTCGCTGCTAGTGAAATGATCAAGTGGAAATTCATTCCCCCATCAGCACCTTTCATGGGAGGAGCCTGGGAAAGACTCATAAAATCAGTAAAGACAGCTCTAAAAGTGACCCTCGGGAATAATGTAAGAAACCCAACCGATCAGGTACTTTTTACCCTTCTATGTGAATCCGAAGCATTAGTAAATTCTAGACCTTTGACGCATGTCGCGAGTGACCCGCAACACCCTGAAGCGCTCACTCCAAATCACTTTCTTCTGGGATACTCTTCAGGACGCCCTATTCCAGCAGAATTAACTGACAGTGATGTCTGCAGCAGAGCAGGATGGAAAAGAGCAGTGCGTATGGCTGACCATTTTTGGAATAGATGGGTCGTAGAGTACCTGCCTACTATTTCTCCTAGAAGTTCAATTGGAACAGCCCCATTAATAGCCATTGGTGACATGGTAGTGGTAGCTGATGGTACGTTACCACGAGGATCCTGGCCCAAAGGCCGTATTACTGCTACCTATCCGGGTAAAGACGGCGTAACACGGGTAGTAGATATTGCTACTAAGGGAGGCATACTCCGTAGGCCTCTTAAGAAGGTCGTCCCTTTACTTTGAAAGGGGAGCATGTGCATAACGCACCTTCTTGTTTTATTTTTTATACTTTTTTTGTCTATGTTTTTGGTTGTCATTGGCGTTCTTGTTTTGTGTTTGCCTAAGAAAGAGTAAAATTACTTTAATTCTATTAAAAAAGCGCCTTTCCTTCAATAATTTTATACAGTCCACTCACTCTACAAGTAACAACTATCGCTCAGTCGAGTAAAAATTAATCGAATTGACATAAGCTACTTAGTTCTTATGTCAATCTTGTTGAGAGCTTTTGTAGAAATACGAAGCTCTTTGAAATCGTCGCTTGACTAAGCCCTCAGCTGTATTAGTATTTAAAGTAATAAAAAGGGTTTTTTTTCTATTTTTTCTTGTAGAACCAGTTTTTTGCACCGTGCCTTGCAACTTATCTTACTGATTGGTTAAGCTTTTTATCAAGGACTGCTAGATTCTTCTGTAATTCTTGCAGACATGACAAGAATAAGATAACTAAGCCTTTTGAACTAGGTCTAATACTATATAATTTACTTAGCATCTCGCGCCCCTTTTCTCCATACTTCCCAGCTACTGACATTTTGTCTTAATCTCCAACTGTTGATCAATCGTAACAATTGACCAAGATTAGAGTCTGATAAAAGATTCAGCTTACAGCAGCCCACGATCGTTTAGTCCGCAGTAACATGTTGGAGTGAATCAGACTTTTGAGACTACTGGATACTGTGCTCATCTATTTTGCACATTTCTATGCTCAGGAGCACCATGTCCGAGTTTAGCTGGTTTCAATTACGCCCAGTCGGCTCTTTTAACTTGTGTTTTTATCATGAACACCTGTACTCGTACATACGTGTGTATCACTCCCCGCGGAGCAAGCAGTAAAAGAATCAAGCGCCAACGGGCACACAAACAGTAATTCCATTCCAGAAAGTTTAAAATATTTCATTTGCGCCATTTGAACTCGCATGCGAATATTAATCCAAAGTTATTCAGAGTTATTGAGTTAAATATTTACTTTTAAATGGAAAGAGGATCACAGGGACGTTAAAAGTTTTTTCTCGCAGCGAAAGTTTAAGTTAGAGCTGTGAACAACTGAGCGACTGCGGTTTCCTCGACCTGAATAGTTTAGTGAAATTCACCGAACACTACGCTGGCCGCGTGCCGAATGTTGCAGTTAAATAATTTGTGATAACCGCTTTCATTTATTCAACTTTCGCTCGAGATTTCCATGAGTAATTGTCTGTTTCAGCTTTAAATGTCGTGTTATTATCGCGGCGATGTATACGCGCAGATGAATGTTTTAATTGTGTTCAGACAGAGGTGGCGGGAAGACGTTTATTGTGAGAACTTTTTACAACTCGCAGCTGCTTCCCTTCGCAATTTGCCGGAGGCCGCAGTAAAAAACGTTACACAGTTTACGACTGTAAATAGTCCCCTACTATGTTAGTTGATATTGCGATTAAAACAACGATAGGACATACCTAACGTATCGAATTATTATCTGGCTGACAATCTATGGAACACGGGTGATTATATCTAATTTTCCCTTTCATTGCCGTCGTGTATTGTCTATCATAATACAGAACCGACATTCTGTCGTTGATTTATTAACTTCCTTATGTTCGCGAGGCATTCTCAGAATTTTTTCTCTACTTACGGGAGCAGAATTATGTGTACAAAAATGTAATAAGATAATATTCTAATATAAATGAGACGTCTTTTTAAATTGAGTCTGAGTGGCGGGGTCAGATTAATGTTACTATTAGATTTTCCCGGGGCCGAGTGTGGCAGGTATTTTTTCCAGGTTGGTGTGCGCCATATAAATGTGCACGCTAATCTATCACGCTGGCTGTCGGTCGACGTGTATTAATGGAGTGTGAATAAATTTGTAGACAACCTAGACACCGCCGGCTCTCCGGACAGCTGTACCCATCTTATCTGATCGGATTACATTGTACACTTCGATTTTCTAAGACTTCTAAGTAATAGCTACAAAGCTTCCTCTTTGATGTTTGTTATTCAAGCGTTTTATTTTGGTTAGGTAACTTGTGTACTGATTTTCTTTGTTCTTTTCATTGGTCAGTATCTTTGTTTTTGTGCTAGATTTTCTTTATTATGTCTTGGTCCGTTTCGTTATGGGATTGAATATTTTCTTTACTCGTTCTAAAGTTGGTACGAATATTTATCTCTTTGAAGGAGAACCAGTGACAATTCGTGTGAGCAGTGATTTCAGTACCGTTAACATGATCATGGGTCTCTGCTTGCGTTCTGTTACAATTATGAGGCTTTCAGCTTTCTCAGTGGAGACTGCGAAATTCATTACTTACGTAGAAAGCCTACGCTTTTATCTCGAAAGATGTGCTTTTGTAATCACATTACGCAAATGAGAGCTCGAGAATTCATGGTTGGTTCGGGATAGGGTCGTGATCCCAACAAATGTCTCTTACCCTGGCTGACAACTAAATCTCCATTGCTACATTTATCAGTAACAATCAAACTGCTCTGTTCCGGAATCAAACAGGAGTAGAAGAAATAAAAGTGATCATGTAAGAAGACAAGACCTTTTATTTATTCGCAAATAAAGGCATTTGTAATAGTTTGCTTTATGATGCGATATCCAATAGTATTGCCAAATACAGTTTGTATACAGTCTATTGGTTTTGATTAGCTTTTTGATGGATTTTGAAAGTATAATAAAATAACTAAAAATAAAATCACACTGCGGCGCGGTTACTAATTCACGGTTGATGGAAACTACCATTTCAATAAAATACAAATCGAATCCTTTGTGAATACACGTATCGTGTATTCAGCTTTATGATGATGATAGGTTATCAGAAATAATTTACCACAATTCCACATGGCAATGGTCAATTTAGAGATAATAGCAGTGTAATTTGGCCCAGAACGTTCAACTGGGCCGACATTACGGTATTTCAAAAAACGTTAAACTAAGCTAAAAACTGAAATAAATTGCATTCTCATTACCATTTACCGAGTTTGGCAGAAGTCCTGCGCCCGCCAGGAGAGTAACTCCATTTCCTGCTACGTGCTACGGCTGCTACGCCGTAGCTCGTAGCCGTAGCTATCGTAGTCGAGTGCCTGCCGTTCTGAATAATTGTTCATTCTGTTTTTTTATTGTATAGTCGCATAGGTAAGAGGCACAAACCATGACACCAATTACTAATGAAAACTGTAATTTTACTCACAATTATTAATTTAAAATTATTTCACTTTTGATCCCATTTAGTTAAGTGTGAATAAAACATGGATTCCAAAAGTAAATTTTAAAGTATTTGCACGGGTCATAATAAAGTGTATATGTTACCGTAAAATTGTCAAAAACGTTAGATTGTAATATAACTAGAGATATTGTAAACTCTCGAAAGATTGTCAAACGAACATACTGCTTACAATATCACGCATTATTTTTCGGTAGATTATATTATAACGAAGTGAAACCGTAATATTGTGAAATGCATGCGACGGAAGTACATCTGTACCCATAATCGGGAATTGGGGCACCCCCACGCTAGGTTAGTTAGGTTCCTTTAAACCCTGCAGACAGAAATAGGGGCTCCGCGTAGCGGGGCTTCGTCGACTATTCCTTTTAGGGGAGTGTTTTGAGGTTAGGTTATATTAATCGGTATTTCTCAGGAATGGTACAGTTATCGTTTCATGAAAGTGGCACCATGGGGCAAGGGGTATCCCTCTTTCCCTCCCCCTCCTTCACACCGCGCGAGTTGACTTCCATCGCATACATTTCACAATATTACGATTTCACTTAGTTATATTACAATCTAACGGTTTTTACTATGTGGCGCTGACATATACGTGTATAATAGAATACAAAAGTACTTTATGACATTAATGCTTACTAATGATCTACCCTGGCCATGAAATGTCAGTCAAAGGGTGAAGCTGCTACAGTGTTTTATCAAAATCAACAGAATTTTCCATGTCTTATACTTAATTCAGTGCACAGAATAATTTTCTAAAATTGTACACTCTCCAACTATAGGAGAACTATGTATTAAGCTAGTTGAAAGATACAATTTATGTATAAAAATTGTTAGCGCTCTAGAAATACGAGAATAATAGTGTAATAAGCTTAATTTCTACGCGGAAGGCGTAAATTTCAACAGACAAAAGTGGGTCAACAAGCATTATTCCAAAACTGACAATACTGAAAGCGAGCGCGCATTGCAGATTTTAAATCGGCCAATTCAAACTTTTTCTAAATCCAGAGTTGCTTGTGGCATCCTTGGTCGGTTTTAATTGGTCAGCTGTACATATCTTGAATTCTTAGGCTTCAATAAGTTGTCCATCCATATTGAAATATAATAAAGAGATTTCGACGACAGTCTTAAAATCCTTCCACCCACATGTACATATTATTGTAGGTAAACTGTAAAAACCTCAAAGATTCATTGTGTTTCGATAATTGGCCGCGTGGGAAGTAGAGAATACACTCCGAGCCTCTTCCATTATGTTTACTTTATTATAGACTTCCGCGCTCCCACACAAAATAAAATTATCGACACAACGATACCACCTACATTCAATTCGTGATGTGGGTCGCATGTGAAATGAAATATCAAACAAATTACCCCTATCAATGATAATAGACACGCTCAAGCTCGGAATAGAGTGCGCTCCTCAAAAGATATATCTCATCCAAATAAAAGATAAACGATCGCAAGAATTCGCGGTGTTATGTAACGGAAAGAGTAGTGAGAAAGGAGGCATCGGTGGGGCGGTGGACGGTATAAAAATGACGGTATCAATTAAAAGCAGGCAACGCAACGGCCTTTGTCATCCATCACGGGGCACACGCCTGACGCGGACAAATGAAGTGCGATTTCATCCGACACCCGCTGATCCTACGTTCATTCACAACTTATGCAGTCACTAAGAAAAACAAGAACCCCACCTCATTAGGACAGCTAAGTCTTATGTTTTATTCACTATGGACGGGGAAACGACTAACCCAACTAATTTAACTTTTAAAACGAGTGACAATTTGTTCAATTCAGAACATTTTTAATAATAGAGCTTGTCGACTTCGGAAGCAATTAGGTGGGACTTCAAGGTATTTAATGGTTTTGTAACTGCTCGGATTGCCGTTGTTGCGCGTTATAATAGGTTTATTAATGTGGCGGATAGCAAGCTGTGCATGTGTTAATGCTACCTTCGCATTATACACGAAATATTCGTTTTAATGAGCATTAGGACACAGTGTTACATGTGTGATTACATTGTTTACGTGTAGAATGTACAAACATCAAGTTTGGAAATCAATATCTGTAGATCAAATAAATATTTGTCTGGATCTAAGAGCTCACCTGACCTGTAACTAAGTACAAAAGGTTCGCTCACCGACTGCGTCATTTAGATCGTCAAATATGTACGTCTTAGTTCGGACAAGAGCTATTTCACTGAACTTCGAAAACATCAAGCGGCTTAGTTTTATCCTTATTTTTTATATGACGTCTAACGTGTACTAACAACGAATAGTCACATAAAACTTTTGTATTTGATGCTTTTGTAGTTTTAAAATAGTTAATGTATCTTCTCTGTAATTTGGGTTTAGAGTTATTGATAAAACTTTAGGTTTACTCGTATTCCGTTTTTTTGAAATCGAAACGTTCCTTGTTGTTTTTTTTTTATTTTTCTAAACATTTTATCCAATACAGCACTAAATATTGATATTACATTGGGTCAAAAATGTTCATGTCCACAGTATCTTAGATCCAAGGTTTCCGTTTTTCACTTTGTTTAGTGACAATTGTGAGGGCTTTAGAGCTCTCTGGGCTTTCAAAGCGTCGTTCACTCCGAGGTTTGTAAGGATTGCGGGTATCGAAATACGTCTATAGTCTTGATGTTTTCGACGGAGCAACTCGAATGACTGAGAACGATAACGATTTTTCGAATAAACGTCAACGATGGCAATTTCGTTTCTCTTTTATTTTTCACGATATTGTGACTGGTTTTGAAGCAGATATTTTGTTGTGAACTAGTCTACAAAGTTGTTGTGTGTTAAAATTTCCCGTACCCAGCAGAAGTTACCGTGAAAAATAGCAACAGAAACATCGCGTTCATTATCATCTCGCCTTAATATGATGAGAGTTGGCAGAGTTCCCGAACTACTACAGCGGATAATTCGGTTTTCGGCTACGTGCCGTGAATTATTAGTGGCTACTCCTGTACGCCGACCAATCTTAGCATTTTTTTGTGTCCAGCATTTTCTGTGCATATTACAAATTAGTTCCATATTTGACAGCCCTGTCTCATTTGTTTCAAAACGAAGTAAAATTTCGTGATACATTTGGAATACTTATTTTGTGAAAATTGTAGGGTAAAGTTGAAACCTAGTAATTATCTAAATGTGACAGGGCGTGAAATCCTTAAAACATCAGAAACACCCACTATTACTTTGATCGATTCGTCTAGACAAGTTAATCATTTTATTCAAACGCTTTACTAAAGACAATAGGTATGTAGAATAGGTACTATATAGGGATACATTTTGTTAGGGATAGGGATCGTTGATCTCAAATCTGAGCATTGACTTTCGTTAGGGTGGTAAAAATACATATCTTAATATTCCATCGAGAATTATTGCAGCAGAACTTCGGTCTGAAATTCTCTTTTACCTTAATAAAGTAGAAAGCAGATGCTCTCGTTTAAAATTTGGATTTTATTTACGTAAGTTCGTATGTACAGTATGTTTGAGATATAATGAATACAAGTTCCGTATAAAACCCAAATATACTAAGGGTACGTAGCTACCCTCTAAACTAATAGATTACTAAACAAATTCCCTCCGGTTTAATGGCGTTGTCCTAATTTATTTAATGTCAAGAGGATCGGGTGACGCTAATTTAATTGTAAGTGAATTAGGGGCGTCTTAAAGAATGATGTGGCCGCGTCCTTATGGTGAACGAGCAATAAATACATCATGCAAGGTACACGTCACCAACGCTACGTTTCCATCTAATATATTACAGAGCAGAGTGAAATACTTAGCTCATAACGATATTTATGTTCCTACGACTGAATTATAAATACGATATGATGTATGAGCGGTTTTTATAGGTGATAATATTATGATCTACATGTGTAAGCGCATTTGGAAGGTATAATAACTTAATGTTTTGAGCATTCGAGAGGTTGTGAGCTCTAATGATACCAATTTATTAACTGAATAAGCGTTTTCAACTCTATTGAATGAGTGTAATTATGTGTATAGTATATTAGTACGTAGACAGAGTACATAATTTAGAAGCACAATATTTACTTTGATTTTTACTAATAAAATAAAATACTTATGCTTTTTTGTACACCACTTTTTGATTCACAGCTATTTCACAATATTGCTAATAATAAAGGTACAACAGCAGTCTTACTGATAACGATACCTTCCAGACAACCTTTGGATGAACTAAACGAAAATTAAATGATAACTGTTACTAATAATAAATACGTACAGTCACGTCTAATAATATGTAAACACTTAAGATTTTTTTAAATTTTGTTTCTCTTTTTAATGTTATTACGTACATAGTAGTCTGGAACTCATATTTTTATGAAAAACATCCAATTTCCTAGTTACATTCGTTATCTCTCCCGAAAATAGCTATAATATTAAGGAGAGTGTATATGTCACCGTAAAATTGTCAAATACGTTATATTGTAATATCTCTAGCGATATTGTAAAATCTCGAAATATTGTCAAATGAACATACTGCTTACAACAAAACGCATTATTTTTCGTGATATGCATGCGACGGTAGTCAACTTACGCAGTGTGGAGGGAAGGAGGGGTCCCCCTTGCCCAGTGGTACAACTCTGATGAAAAGATATTGTACCATTCCTGAGAAATACCGATTATTACAACCTAACCTTAAAACACTTTATATTACCCTAAAAAGCGTAGTAGACGGATTCCCGCTTCGCGGGGCCTCTATTTCCGAGTGCAGGGTTTAAAGGAACCTAACTGACCTAACGGGGGGGTGCCCCAAGTCCCGATTATGGGACAGAGATACTTCCGTATGTTCAGTTGACAATAATTCGAGAGTTTACAATATCGCTAGAGAGAAACACGTTATATTGTAATATAACGTGTTTGACAATTTTACGGTGACATATACATATTATTAGACGTGACTGTACACACTACAAGTCAAGCTATTAAGATAAAATCTAGGTATAATAATAAACACATTACATAACAATACAATACTTGTAGTTTTATTCAAAATTCAGTTCATTATATTCGGTCTATGTCAAAAAGCTTAATCAAGCCTGACCGTAATGGTCAGACGCCGTTGTTTAACTATTGTGTCTACTTCGCTGACAGTTAATGAAGTAAGAGTAAGTAGAAATATAAAGACAGATTCACTTTCAATCATACTCGTAGTTACTATTGTAGTCATTCATTAATACTAGTGACCTTATAATTTGGTTATACAGTATCTTTTTTTTTTTTTTTTTTATCGTATGTATCTGCAATATTGTCGGGAAATACTGGGCCGTATATTGCAAGGTAAGTTTGTATCGTTGTTCTTGTTGCTGGAATATTGCTGCGGTAACTGTCCTGAGTTCCTGACCCTCAGTTGGCCATCTACATTATCTTTTTCTAACCTACTCTTGGTTACTAATGGCCTGCTGTGCGGGACATAGGTTATTTATTGTATTGGGATTGCGCATTTTAATACTCGTATTCAGGCTATATACAAACCAAAAATATGTGCAAACGTAATAATATATGTGTGGAAGTTTTTTTTTTAACTACAAAAAAAAAACAAATCATCTATTTCAAGTAGGCCAGGTACAATTGTCAAATTTCAAATACAACAATTAAAAATTTAAGAAAACCCTGAGGCTTATGGTCATAATTTCCAGGTAATTTTTTTTTGGAACAAAAAATGCTGTGTCCTTGATTATTCCTCATTCCCTTTTAATACAGAGTTCTACTAGTCTAGCCCTTTCATTTGATACCCATTTTGAGGGAGTTGTGAAATAAAAATGTAATTCACCATATTGTGGTGGCGGCCATCTTGGATTTGAAATTTAAGTCATTTTATTCAAGTCCTTTCATTTGATACAGCTTACATCGTTTCTGCATAAATAAATTTAACTGTAATTTAAGCTTGAAATATAACAAACTGTATATACCACCCAGCTACAGTTCTAAGTTCGTTGCTAGGTAACGGATTAAATAAAATCTATTAATTAAGTTTGAAGCTTCAAAAATGAGTAGTATCTTGAAGTTTACACAAAGTTTCTGAACCGTAAACGTCTAAATATCCAAGGTTGTCCTCAAACAACGTCTGAAGGAATATTTCGTTTCACGTCGAGTATTTTGCGAATTGGCCTTGTAGGTCGTGTGGCGATAATTTGTAGACATACAGATAGATGGCAATACTTTTAGTTGGATAAACAGGAATCGTGTTTTGTTGTACAACGTTCCAGTCATTAGATGGTAGGGTCGTTCTTACCCTTTTCAACGTGGCGGTAGGCGTTTGTCGGTGCTTGTGAATTATTTAGCAGCCGCGCGCCACCGATCTCCGTGCATGACGTTTATCACGCGTCTTACCAATTATTATCAGTAACACATTGCTGGTTCGGTAAGCACATTGTTATTTGACGAATAATTTTGTTGGAGTTGTGTGGAATGTTTTGGACTTGAAATGGTTAATGAAGGAAGAGTGCTAATAAGCTTAGTGCTTTTTAATTTTGAATTGGTAAAAATATGTGAATAATCATTTTTGTAGTTTTAAGAATTCTGCTCACTACACTGCACCGACCGAGACCGTACCGTCACCCACCGTCACCGTAGTGTATCTTAACCGGCGAAAATTTACTTGCGGACAATAGGCTTGACAACAGTTTCAAAAAATTAAATCTATTTAGCCCGCCAGAGCATTGGAAAATAATGGAATTTTTTGTTGTTGTAAAACAATGAATATTGACAAAGATAAAACGCATTAAAACCCCGGAATCCCCATTCCGGGGTTTTAATCATCAAAATTCACGGGTTTATTTTTTTTTGATAATTTAACTAATTATATTTTTTTGTCGTCTACCTTATTGTTGACGCTCCGTATGCAACATGGACTCATACTTTTCACGACATAAAATTATGACGGTTTCTTTCGGTTAAATATAAATAACTAGACTTTGTAAAAAAAGCGGAGTATTATAACGATAAAAGCAAGTACCTTATTAGACGCAGCCTTTTAGTACGAGTAACACTGTTCAGAGTAAATTGAACACCAAACATATCCACACCCAGCTGGAACAAAACAAAAAAAAAGTAAATATGAAAATTTTTGTTCAAAACCGTGTCGTTCCCCAGGCACAATAATTAGGCCGTCACTTCTAATTTTCGTTTCCCTCGTCGATGTATGGGAACATCTTTCATTCCAACGACATTTATGTTCACATCACTGAATTATAAATAAGGCACGGCCGATGTTTTCTAATAACATAATAAATTACGCGTGAAGCCTGAAAATAATTAATGAATAAATTATTGATTTTGAGACTTCACGCATCGGTGAAGATTTCTTTTCTTTTCAGTTTTAATGTCTGGGCTATGATGGATTATATCTATTACATTAAGGTGACGATTTATTTTTGGTCGTTAGTTTTATTCACCTAGCTAGTGGAATATCTATGACAGTCATTATAAGTAAACTGAGTCCTTAAATCCAATAATTATTCAATCTAAGTATCTATCTACTCACTTAACATAACATCAGGCCAAGCAGGTTGGGCAGAGGTGTGCGTTTGTGCACTCACATCCTTTCAGTTATGTTTTTAAGGTCTATGAAATAGGGGTGTACCTATCTACTGGGCCCAATACACCACCACCACCAGTTACCGACATATTCATGCTAGCGCTATCCCACTTTAGGTGGGGTCGACCCTCTGGAACGGACCGTGGCTGCCTTCAGGCGGCTCCTGCCCAACCTTGGGGGGCCGAACGCCTCCTGCCGCAGGCTCTATGCGGGGGTCGTGCGGTCCATGGCCCTTTACGGGGCCCCAGTGTGGGCGCGTTCCTTGAGGCGGCGAGCTGCCCACTATCTGAACGCGCCCCAAAAAGTAGTGGCCGTGGTCCGTGGGTACCGCACGATCTCCCGCGAGGCGGCGGGCCTGCTTGCCGGATTGCCGCCATGGGATCTGGAGACGATAGTCCTCGCGTGCCTGCACGACTGGCGCGCGGAGGCACTACGCCGGGGGGAAACTCCGCTACCGCGGCAATTTGCCGCTCAGCTCACAGACCTCCGGTGCGATCTAATAGCGACATGGAGAGAGCGACTGTCGCAACCCCGTGCAGGGCACGCCACGATAATGGCGGTAAGTCCCCTCTTTGAGGAGTGGCTAGAGAGGCGCCACGGCGTCCTCACCTTCCGCCTGACGCAGGTCCTCACCGGACACGGATGTTTAGGGAGGTACCTGCACCGAATCGGGCGGCAGGAAACGCCCGGGTGTCTCCACTGCGAGGATCGACCAGAGGACACGGTGGAGCACACGGTGGAAGTCTGCCCTGCGTGGGCGGAGCACCGCGGTGTCCTCGTAGCGGCGATCGGCGGCGGCGACCTTTCGCGTCCGGCCCTGGTTCAATCCATGGTCTGGAGCGAGATGGAATGGGAAGCCGTCACTTCCTTCTGAGAAGCAGTCATGCTAGCGAAGGAGGTGGCGGAACGAGAAAGGGAGAGAGCCTCTCTTCCCGGCCACCGCGGGAGACGCACCGGGCGTCGGGGGCCACGTGGTGGCTACCGGCCACCGTAGATGCGGGCCTGTGGACGGTTGGCTATGAGCTAGCTAGCCGTCCGTCTGTCTAACGACGACGACAGGCCGTGTCGACGAAAGAGATGTCAGCATAAGGGGAGGGGCCCGCAAGGGTCGAAGCCTGCCGGGGTTGCGGGCTTGTTCGAAAGAGATACCGCAGCCCCGGAACATAAAGGGCGAGGAAGGAACATGGATGGGTTTTATTCAGTAAGAGTCTGACACTCCCTCCCGCTCCGCCCAGAGTGGGAGAAGTCATTTGATGATTTCCCATCCTAAAAATAAAAAAATAAAAAAATAAAAGTGGGGTCGGCCCTCCTAATTTTCTGGTGCCAGGACAGTCTGTCCTAGGGTGTCCGGTTATCTCCGGCAAGGTGGCGACTCTCCTTGCCGGATTGCCGGATGAGATCTGCAGGCGATAGCCCTCGCGCGTTTGCACGAATGGCGCTCAGAGGCGCTTTGCCGGGGGGAAACTCCGCTGCCGCGGCAAACCGACTTTCAGCGGATTGACCTCCGGCGTGATCTCATGGTGACATGGAGAGACCGACTGCCGCAACCTCGTGCAAGACACGCCACGATAGTGGCCATAAGTTCCTTCTATGAGGAGTGGCTTTAGAGATGCCACGGCGTCCTCACCTTCCGCCTGTCGCAGGTCCTCACCGGACACGGCTGTTTCGGGAGGTATCTACATCAAATCGGGTGGGAGGAAACGCCCGGGTGTTTCCATTGCGAGGATCGACCGGAGGACACGGTGGAGGTCTGCCCTACGAGGGCGGAGCACCACCGTGTCCACGTAGCGGCGATCGGCGGAGGCGACCTCTCGCGTCCGGCCCTGGTTCAGTCCATGGTGGTCCCCGGCTACCGTAGACGCGGGCCTGTGGACGGTGAGCTATGGGTTAGATAGGTGTCCGTCCATCTTATGACGACAGGCCATGTCGACACCGCGTTCGTGTTCCACGCGCACCTCAATGAGATGGCTGCATAAGGAAAGGGCCCGCCAGGGCCAAAGCCTGGGCTGCGGGGCTGTTCGTAAGAGATACCGTGGCCCCGGTACATAAAGGGCGAGAAAGGAACATGGATGAGTTCAGTCAGTAAAAATTTAAAAAAAAAAAAGACTGATGGGTCAGGCTCCAATAGGAGCGAATCCGCCACTTAGCTGAAGGTCGTCCTCTACCTCTCTGTCTCTTACTCACTATCTACTTTCTTTCACATGTTATGTTAAGGTACCTTATTCCAATCAAAATCAAAAAATTAATTAAGGTTTATCTATAAATTTTACCCATATCTTATTATAGAACAGAAAGTACCGTGGTACTTATGACAATTTCGATAATCACTTCTAAGTAGTGGCTTAATAGTTTGGCCGCGTTAATTGGACTTCCAATTAACCATGTATCACTTTTCGACACCCACGCCGATAGAAGTCGATAAGAAGTAATTATAGAGTGTGATATGTTATTTATAGAACGGTCTATGAAATAGCCAAATATAATGACTGCTGTAGTTATATATATGTTACATAGTTTCGTATACCTTAACGTTACGAACGTACGTAAAATACGCTCTTCGACGTGGAGTTGCGGACACCAGCCCGTTATACAATACAATACCTTAACTTAACCTTACCAAAATTACACACAAGTACACACTTAGAACAGATTTCACTAATGAAACTGAACGGCATCAGCGTATCTGTACCGAGTTCAAAGCAGTCAGTGTCATAATAACCATGGAAAATTGACTCTGAAAGTACTTGAACGCAGTTCCTTGGTGATATTAGTGCTAAATTGTTATTCTAGGGTATTTCAACAGTCCTCTGATTGCGTCACACGTAAACCATTATGTTGCGGCAATCATACTCAAACATGAAATAGGGTAACGAAAGATATTTGCTCACTAAAATTAGAGACAGAGCCCTGAGGCTTATTGGCACATCATCCGTTATACTACGCTACGAATATGTACTTTGCGAGCTACGCGGCTACGACCGCTACGAGAACTCGTAGCATGGAAACTCGTAGCGTGGAAACTCATTGGACGTTCCCCGCGCCTTTTGTTTGTACTTTGCTAATTTGGTATGTTTGTTTTGGTTTTACGAAGTAAACAGTGTGTAAAGAAAAAAATGTTATACTTTTTTCTCTCTTAGGATTGTTTAACAGCTAGTTTTCCAATAATCAATAATAGAGGAATACTAATATCTACTGCAGCTGCAAGTTTCTTGTGAACGAATTGTTTGTCAAAGCAAACTGTGGAAAACGTTTACTAAGGAATTGATGAATACTGAATAGAGAGACGAACGAACTATTACTATTCATCTGCATACAATAGTTAAACCCAATACATATTGCACGACTGATTATGCGGAGGATCTGGGATCAAATATCGCCTATGTATATACGGATAAAGCTTATTATGTGTATGGATTTATATCATTAGCACGGAAATTATAAGTAATATTACCATTGATAGATAGAATATGCTTGTACATATAACATTGTCTTCTTCTTGTTTTTTTAGTCGCACGGGACCGGTCAATGTGGCGACACTTGGGGTAGAGGACGGAAATGATGATGATGATGATGAATGCTTTTCTGCTCGGTTGGACTGCCTATCATCATCATTTCAGCCGAAAGACGTCCACTGCTGGATATAGGCCTCCCCCAATTGTCGCCAAATTGACCGGTCCCGTGCGAATCGCATCCAACGGATTCCCACAACCTTCACCAGGCCATCGGTCCACCTAGTAGGAGATCTTCCAAAGTCTTCCGGTTCGCGGTCGCCACTCCAGAATTTTTTGGCCACATCGGCCATTCGTTCTGCGAGCAATGTGCCCAACCCACTGCCACTTAAGTGTGGCAATTCTTTGGGCTACGTCGGTGATCTTGGTTCTCTTGCAGACCGCCTAGTTGGTTGCAGGATTGGGAAAAGTCTTATTGTGTTTTTCCATTGGGAACTTCTCAGTAGCAGCCATGGAGTTTGGATTTGCGCCCGTTTGATGGCAATAGGACCGGCCCATGGCGCGTGGGTGTAATATTACGTACACGCCTGCCTTATGGTGTCCCGTTTGATGGCAATAGGACCGGCCCATGGCGCGTGGGTGTAATATTACGTACACGCCTGCCTTATGGTGTCCCGTTTGATGGCAATAGGACCGGCCCATGGCGCGTGGGTGTAATATTACGTACACGCCTGCCTTATGGTGTCCCGTTTGATGGCAATAGGACCGGCCCATGGCGCGTGGGTGTAATATTACGTACACGCCTGCCTTATGGTGTCCCGTTTGATGGCAATAGGACCGGCCCATGGCGCGTGGGTGTAATATTACGTACACGCCTGCCTTATGGTGTCCCGTTTGATGGCAATAGGACCGGCCCATGGCGCGTGGGTGTAATATTACGTACACGCCTGCCTTATGGTGTCCCGTTTGATGGCAATAGGACCGGCCCATGGCGCGTGGGTGTAATATTACGTACACGCCTGCCTTATGGTGTCCCGTTTGATGGCAATAGGACCGGCCCATGGCGCGTGGGTGTAATATTACGTACACGCCTGCCTTATGGTGTCCCGTTTGATGGCAATAGGACCGGCCCATGGCGCGTGGGTGTAATATTACGTACACGCCTGCCTTATGGTGTCCCGTTTGATGGCAATAGGACCGGCCCATGGCGCGTGGGTGTAATATTACGTACACGCCTGCCTTATGGTGTGACGTTCTGTTATGTTGTCTACTTGATCTCATATATTCATCGCATACTTGATTATATAAACACACCATGTAATATTTTCTCAGGCCACTTCCGTAATTGATGAAGCCTTGTTTAGTTCTCGATACCCAACTTTACATAACATGTTCTCAAGTAGAAGTTGTTAAACTGAAACTATTAAGAGGTTACTTAGTTTTCCGTTTGAGGCTAACACAATATAGAATATTATGTAACTAGTGTGTATAATGTATGTACTCTGTATTATGGATAGCCTGGTTCGTCTAGTACAGTGGTTCACAACCTTTCTTGAACCAGGGACCACTTTGGTGTCCGACAGGATTATATACAAGGGGGGACTATCGTTAACTCACATAGTACAAAATTTGGACAATGGGACGAAAACCTTTAAAATTAAGATAGTGATGGATACAAAAGCGATCGAACCGAGCTCGAAAACTTTTACAATCATTCAAATGACGACCCGTAGCGGTAGTGAGGTTGCCTTACGTTCTTAGGGTCCTGGGTTCGAATCCCGGTAGGAGCAAATGTTTGTGTGATGAGCATGGATATTTGTTTCCGAGTCATGGATGTTTATATGTATGATAAGTATGTATTTACAAACAAAAAGTATACATATATATCAACTATCTGGTGACCACGACACAAGCCTTGCTTAGTATGGTACGAGATGGTGCTGTGTGTAATGTCCAGTGATATTTATGAACGGAAATAGGAATTCGTTAATAGATTCTCAAAAAATGTTAGAACTTCGCCTCTGATATGCTCAATTAGGTCGGGTCGAGCTTCTGTGTAAGCTAAAAAGCACGAATAACATTTTAATCTTTTGCGGACCACATTTGAGGCCCCTGCGAATCACCAGAGTGGTCCACGGACTACAGGTTGGGAGCCTCTGGTCTAGAACCAGCAAGTGAGATTTAGGCTCTGAGTTTGATTTCCAGGTTGGGAAAAGAGTTTTTTTGAATTTAGGATATAATGGGGTGATATCATAAGAAAATTCGAAAGTAGCGGTCCGGTATTTGGGTTGGTGCCCGCCGTCTACTACATGAGCCTTGAACATAACCAGTAATGTGGGCTAACCTGCTATAGATGTACCACTGCCTAATCCTCTGCGGATAACAGGCGTAATAACAATAAAAATAAAAAATAAAATAAAATAAAAAATAAATATTGCTGGACAATAACACACAGCGCCACCTAGTGCCACACTAAGCAAAGCTTGTGTCGTGGACACTAGATAGTTGATATACTACATATATACTTTTTTGTTTGTAAATACATACTTATTATACATATAAACATCCATGACTCGGAAACAAATGCCCGTGCCCATCACACAAACATAATGCTCCTTCCGGGATTCGAACCCAGGACCCTAAGAACGTAAGGCAGCGTCACTACCACTACGCCAATCGGGTCGACATCGGGTTAACAATGCATGTAGTATTATGTAACTTTAGTATATTGATCATCTATGTATCCTAAACTATATCCACTTAAGTGACAATGTTATTTATAACATTGTAACTTAATAACACTTAACAGATTAATAAATTTTAATCTCTTAGTGTTCCTAACATTTGCACACCTAGCATGGTTATAATACAGTGTACCATAATAACTTTTTGTGACATCCTCTGAGACTGTGTTATGCAAATACTTAAATGATTTGTATTTGTATTCTATTTTAGTTCACAATAGCGTCGAAAAATCGGGAGCTCGTAGAAAAATAAAAACACGGATAATTACCCCGTAAGTACTTTAAGTATGTGTTTGTTTGTGTTTTCGTAGTTAATTGTAGTCGTTATAGCAGTGATAGCCTAGTGACTCAAGCATAGGTTTCAGGTTCAAACAAAAGACCGATTTTTCGGATTCATGTGCAAGTACAATATCACTTGCTTCGACGTTGAAACCAGAATGCCTGAGATATATTTCTCGACGGCATGTAAAGTCAAGTCGGAGGCCCATGGGTGAAAAACTCTGACACTGAGTTAGGCAACGTAAACTCAAACCACACGATCGCGAAGAAAGAAAATTATTTAGCAAATAAACATATCTAAATAAAAGATCTATTAACTCATCACAACGTAGACACACACATATTCTGGAACAAATTTACTCAGGTACTGTCTACAACCTTATATAGAATCAACTGAGATACTAACAATGTTTGCCGAACAAATTAGTGATCATAGTATAGCACACAGGTTTACGTCTCTTGCTATCCTCAAAGTGTAATCTTATAATCGTGTTTTACGACACCAACGTAAATTAATGAGATGGTCTTATTCGTGTGAGACCACGACACATAAACCTTGTTTTGATTCGGTTTTATGATATGACCTCTATGTGTTCTTTACCTACACTCTAGACTGTTATATGGTGGCACAAACTTTTAATGATTCTAGGAAAAATGCAGTAGTTAATAAAAAAGGTAAAAAGAAATAAAAAAGCCAAAGGTAAGGAACCGCTGCCTTTTTAAAATTTGACTAATAACTTCGGAGCGGCTGCGAGTCGTGATGGCGGAGAGGTTAAGGCCTCGCCTCTCATGTACGAGGTTGTGGGTTTAAATCCGGGTAGGTATCTATTTTTGTGGCTTTTTCAATTCATATGTACTTCGGTGAAGGAAAACATCGTGAGGAAACCTGGAACTAAAATAATATAAACCTGAAATCATCTACACGTCTTGAGAAAACCTGTTGGTCAATTAATGCTCGTGCTTTCTCTGTATGAAAAGTGGCCCTTGCCCTACAGTGGGACAGTAATAAGCTGTTTTATTATTGTATACTTCGGCGCTGGTGGGTCGAGAATCATGTATTATTTCCTGGTAATAGATTGTGCGACATTGCCCTGTCACACTAGCAAAAAGTATGAAATATTCGGTTTAAAGACATTTATTTTTCAAAGAACCAATCACACTCACTCACTCACACACACACACACACACACACACACACTCACACTCTTTTCAGTTTAAGAGAAACTTAACTAAAATTACAATTGTTAGTAGTTTACACTCCACGTTCAAACCACATGAGTAGGTAAGTTCAAGCTATTCAAGAAACTGAACACCATTAACTTTTTATACAATAGAAAGTATGTCATTAAGTCAAAATATACAAAACACTAAACTTATGTGCATAATATAAAAAAGTTCACTTAATTATTCATATACAACGTGTAACAGAAAGGGTATAGTCATATGAAAGGGTATGCTACAGACCATCAAACTGAACAATTTTTTCTTTGGGACCACCAACGAAATCGCGAAAAAATAATCAATGGCCCATACTAAATTCCAATACCTACGCGACCAAATGTATGAGACAGCTGATAATTTTTTCGCGATTTCGATGGTGGTCCCAAAAAAAAGTTCGTCAGTTTGATGGTCTGTAGCACAACCTTTCATATGGTATAGTCATTTCAGCCTTTCTGTTACACGTTGTATAATTCCTAATATGCCTGTACAGGTACACTCTTAATGTACAGCCGAACCCTCTCTTACTGTCTTGTTTTACTGCCGTATATTTCATCATATTATATTTCACTAAAGATACAACTAATCGTTCGCATAATACTATCGCGCTCAGGGCATTAAAATTTCAATCTAAGTATCTCAGAACAATCTAGCTAAAATTAATTTTAACTTTGAAATTAAAAATAGTTTCCTATAGAGCCTTAACTTTTTGCTAAGCTCAAGATTACCAGACCGCGAAAAGGCAACGGACTAGCTAACATGCGAGGCTTTTATCTTCAAAGGTGTGCCGTTACAATGGCGGTATTACGCAAACGAGAGCTCAAGAATTTACTGTAGACGGTGCACGTTGCTCCGCGATATAATGAGATGCCAAAACACACTGATATTTTGTAAGTAAAACCTGCTCCCTGCAAATTGTTTTGACTATCCCCTTGAATTAATTTTGTTGACGTCTAAAGCAAATGTTATGGAGTATAAAATTATTACCAAGGGACTGCTTTTTTTTCGTTATAAAGGATAGAAACATTGGTATTTATATTTACACAGAGGCTTTATAAAAACACTAGATTTTTAATTCCATAAATGAAACCAATCTCTGGTTTTTTTTCCGCCTTTATTTTCGAAAAGTGATATTTTATGCCTGGCTTTGTTACCGAGTGGCAATTTTATGCATGGGGTATATCACAAAGGAGACATCGTATTTTTACATTTCTGCTTTCAGGAACAGTAAAGTCAATAATAAGTCAAGCAGGGTAAGGTCAAGTGTATACGATAAATTGGTATTCGAAACACATACTAAGATTACGGCAGGTAATCCACACGGGACCTTACAACTTGTATCTGAAATGAAACCAGATCACATTTGTTGGAAAACCAATTATTTTTGTAATCCAGCTTTTTCATATCTAAAGTTCTGATACATTAAAAAATAATTCCCGACCAATTCGCAAAGTTCAAGCAAGCTATCAAAATTCAATTTTATCCGTTACTGAATTTCAAATGCCATGGTCAATTCCGAGTCAGATATTTCGGGCCAGCTTTCGTATTTGCAAGTTTGAATTACCCAAACGCTAATTGCGGTTATTCCATGAAACCTGACATCAATTTCGCAAATAACAATTTGAGTAATTTGGTATCGAACAAGCAGAGGCATTTACTGGCGACTGGCGATGGCGGTTCGAATCACGCCGTATCTTTCGGCCACTTGGAAATTTTGAACGTTCGAGACTAATTGACTCGCTCCTGAACCGATCGATGGTAGGAAGCCCATTAGGCAATTACATACGACCGACTGACTCGCTTTATACATTATTTAGCTATTTAGTGGTCTAGGGTATGACGACTACTCTTATGACTTAAATATTCGAATCGGTCTACTTAGGTTTGCTAAACCATAATTAATAACTACTGAGTAGATTTTAAGTACTCGTTCATGTTAGTACATATGAAGTATGGTATTATGTTATTAGTAGAAGTACTGTCGCTTGACTCAATGAAAATGCTTACTAATGTCGTTCTCCAAAATCATCATCAGTTTATCTTCAGTATTCTCAACCTGACATTAAGTGCATCAAATATTACTTGTAAGTACAGCTTTTAACGATGTTGAAACAATTAATTTAAATAAAGCTCTCGGCCTGCTTTATCCAGAGAGAAAACAGGAAGAAAGATAAAGGTACGAAGGCTATACATATAAAATACGGAAACAGTTGTCTGTACGTATAGTAAAAGGTTTCCGAAACGGTTTGGGAGAGGCAGTTGTGCGTCAGAGGTTTGTAGGGAAGTCGTCGCGTCCCCGCAATAATTTAGCTGTTGCGGGCACAATGACGGCCGTGCCACATTCTACGTTCGTGCTCACTTGACAGTTGCGTACCGCCGCAAGATAGAATATCTAACCATTTCGCTGCGAAGGCTTTTTAAGGTGTATGTAGAAGGATGATACCTATGTTGTTCCACTTTAATCATTCTCTTTTGTTAGAGTATAGTAGAAGATTATAAACACCGAGGCAGTAAAATGTATATTTGTGGTAAATGTACTTATCAATCTTCATTTGACCGTGATTTATACAAAAGTGTTTTTAACTTAAAATATGCGGTCACCTACAAAAGAACATTATCTACCCCCATAATATTAATGTGGTCATTCCAATTTAAGCCTAAGAATGCCGAAGAAAAAATATTTTCTCGAGTTTGTAATTTCCTGTTAATGCTATAAATCATGATTCTTGTTTAGAATATAATAAAATCCTTTAATTACTTCGCTCGATAGACCTTTTTCTCTTTTCTCGAGGAATTTCATTATCTTTTCCCAGAAGATAGGTATTTGATCAAGAAATGTTATGTTTTTATTGGAATATTCGGTGATGTATGCTAATATTAGATACAAGTGAATAGATATTTACCTACTTATTTTGATTAAGCAGTGTTGTATTTGAATGTAAAGTGCAAGATAATTTGTGTTTAAATTCAGATTTTTGTCCTATGAATCACATTGATTCCTGAACTTTGTCTAGATTACATAGCATAACATATTATCACGCCTGTTAACCCCGGAAGGTTAGGCAGAGGTGTACTCACACAGTACACCCACATTTCGACCTTTGTGAAGTTCCATGTATTACGAACATATCGCCATCAACCGGGCTTACCTCCAGACTCAGTGGCTGCAACAAAGAAAATAAATAACATTTGTGGTATTTAACATATACTTTTATGTATACTTTTATTGTGTACTTTTATGTTTCCAAAACTCCGTCAGTTGAACAAAAGTAAATAAACAGCGAGTTAGCTGGAGGGCAGGTGTGTCATACGCAGTGTGATTGCTAGTGCCAACAGTTGTAACTCCTAACAAGTCACCGACAGCAGGCGGCGCGCGTCCGCAGAAGAACAACTTGATACACGGCTCGAGCTGTCTAGTAACCAGCTTGTTTTGCGGCCACCACCGCCCCGTCGTCTCTGCAACTCTCGCAAACTCTAAATAACAAAGTGGGGTGAACCATCCTTCGCTGAAAACAAATAGCCGACCTTTTGCCTTCTTTATGAGACCCTTGTTAACTTGTCCTTAATAAATTATTTATTTTGCGCCGCGCGACGGTGTTACTGCTACATTTTTGTTAATTTTATTTATTATTTTCGAATAAGTTTTTACGGGGCGGCCGATTAATGGCCGGAATTTATTATACTTGCTAACTTTTCGGGAATGAACGAAAAGATCTCATAGCAATTTACTTTTTATGTCCAGCTATTATTATTTGTAAAGAAATCCTTTTATGTAACGGAAGAAATGACATCATTGCCGAAATGTATTAATATGTAACATTTTTATGAGATATAAACGTCTACGATCATGACGGTACGAATATTTTTGTAACAACAACAGAGTCGATATAAGGAAACAAAAGAATAATAGTTTATCAGTCGCTTGTTTTCCTCCGCTATTTGTGAAGTCAAGTACGGAAGTGGCCTACTTAATGGTGCTCAATGTTCTAGCTTTCAGTCACAACTTACACATGAGTCTATCGTATAAATCCAATGCATTATTGCCGCGGATACGGACATTTGTTCTAGAAAACCTACTTTACTGTCATTGTGGGAAACTCTGCGGGTAGGTATTCTGCGTTTGGCTTTAACAGGGTAACCAGCTAATACGAGAACGGGATCCTGCCGTTTTGCCGAAAAGATTTTGACAAAATTTCATTACCCAAACAAATTGTAGCAACCTTTTTTTATACCATTGCAATATTTCGAATGATTTTAGTAAGCAGTTTTTTATTTGGTCAAATTTTTACTTGGCAAAATATTACTAAGTAATTGGTCTTTAATCAAATGATTTATTACAGCAAACAATCTTCAGACAGTAAACGTTTGGTGAAATGATTTGTTAAGACAAAACATATTTAGGCAAAACGACTAGAAAAACAGATTGTTTTTAGGTTACCCGGAACTGAACTATTTAGATTAGGATGGTTAAGTTAGGTTAAAACTGTGACCTCCTACTAGATTAGGTTAATTTCATCATTAAACAAAATGGGTAGGTTAGGTTAGGTTAAAACTGTGACCAGGCCAGGAACGATAACAAGATATCGAAAAAAAAAATGGAATACTGACGATACAAAATATTTGGCTTATTTGATTTTGCGTAAAAACTCTTATTCCAACTGAAACATTTGACTTAATAAAAATTTTAAAGTACTAGTTTTTTATAATAATAATACTAATAAAGTAGTAGAAACATTAGGTTTGCGTTACAATTATTTGTGAATAATTTTTTTGCTAAGTAACAATTTGGCAAATGAAATTATGCGAAAATTTTTTTGGGAAGTGAAAATTTGTCAAATTCCTTTCGGTCAAACAAGGGAGACCCACGTAGAACGCTTGCCCTCAGGCGATACCTGTGCAACATACCTACCTACTGAACTACGACGAACCTAGAAAGAGTGGTCTCACATGAACACAAAAGTAAAATGCGATTGACAGTCATGTATTATTTACCCGTTTAATTTGAAAACAAAGTGTCGTTTTAATAAAAGAACCAAATTAACAATTTAATTAAATTCATTACTTGCGTCATTGTGCTCACAAAAGAGTGATTGCGTCATTTTGCGACACTGGATCTGTGCAAAATTGTAACATAATGGCCTCTACGGGAATCTATAAATTAAATAGGGAGTTAAACCACCGGCTATTATGTAACAAAAGAAAACACGAGCATCGATTGATGATGATTAACAAGCACTTTTTAAAAACAATGTAGATTTTAAAAATACGCCCCAAATTGTTCTCCTTTTGATCGAATTAAAACGTCCCTAAGCCGAGGTTTTATTACCATAGCGACGTTAATATATAGATGGAAAACAATGTGTCGTGGCGCGGTATGTACTCGTATTATAAAAGAAGGTAAATAACGGCGTCGCCTGGTATATTTGCCGGAAAGATTTTCCGTTTCAGTCACACGAAGAAAATGTGTTTGATTTATCAGCACTTGAGGCCGGACCTTCCGTTCGCTATAAATTTTATTGTGTTATGATTTAGGGACGCGTATGCGATTTTATGGTAAACACTTTGCTCTTTGTGTTTGTTATGTGATTTATGTCGTGCTCGGCTTAGGCGCGATGTGAGATGCTGTCGAAGCTAACCGATCTGAATAACAAAACTCTGAATTATGACTTTATCTTTCCACCATTCATAACGTTTATTATAAATGATGTAACGACATGGTTGTAAAGCTATAACACGTTAGTATGTGGCATTTTTGATGCGTGTAATGGTATCGTATATTGCTCAGTGCCGTAAAAGTAGATATTAATTTTACGTTTATTTAAAACGCGTTTGAAATGGTTTTAACCGAACACATTTTATATCATTTTTATTTTACTAGCAGGTGCGACATTTATCTAAAATGGCTCATTCTAAATTTTGAACGAATCATTTATAATTTATAATAATACCTGCTGAAGTTTATAAAGGATTATTTTGAAGTGGTCATTACAGAACAGAATTGCGCGCTTTATTATTCTCAAGGGTCTGATAACGTTAGAGATGGTAATCGATATAAATAAGTCATAACTGGGATACAAATTAACGTTGAAGTGCTAAAGTTTCAATTATTTGCTAAAGTACGTCAGGTAAGTAGGAACGCTTGAATTAATAACTTTGAATGATTGGGTAAACAATAGTTAATTGGATCTTCTAGTCTTTCAGTATATTTATAGTACTTAGTATTATTGAAAGCTATTTGCCGTAGCTCGTAAAATTTATAACTTCGTATTCTAGATCTAAATGAGTACGGTAAAAATATTTACAGCTATTGTAAACATTCAAAGGACTGCGGTCAAAGGGCTGTAGTTGCTATAAAATAGAGTAGTACTTACGAAGAACTACGATATTTTCTCGAACATTTACTATCTCCGTCCCCAGTAATCGATTAGCAATTCTTCGAACATAATACCTACATCGCGATTACTTAATAGAAATCGCTTTTCCGAATAAGTTCGAACTTCACTACATTTCCACATTGGATTTACAAGCTATTAAAGCAGAGGGATATAAGAATTAAGCTGGCGGGCAGAATTAATGGCGTAGCAGCTTGTTAATCCGTTAGCTGTAATGCGCTTACTCTCAGATACTATTAACTTTAAACCATTACATGTTTTACGGACCACAATTACGACTCATTTTTAACCGTAGACCGGAGTAAAGTCAACACTATAACAACTCTACAATAATGTGTGAAGATCAAAGCCATAAAGAGACATAGGTGTATAAAGTCTGACATAAAGACGTCTTTGTTTAAAAAGGTTCGTAAAATAAACCTCTATCTTTTTGTATATAAATGCAGCGTGTGTACAAATGATGGTATACAGCGGGTAGATAAGACGCAGTGAACTCATTACGGTGTACAACTTTAAGGCGCGGTACGCACTAGCGACAACACTGCAACTGCTACAAGATTTACCGGTACAACAGCGAGCAGGATTGTGCATACGTCCTCCTTGGTTGTTGGCCGCATAATGTGTCCCGGTCCTTAGCCGTTCGACGCTCGGGGCATCGAGTGTCTTAGAACGTTGTTATTTTCGTTAGTAGCAGTTAGTAATTACCTGCTTGCCTGTTTGCTGCTGACAGATCCAATTACATTAAAGGGATCGAACCCCATTCCATTAGGCGGCACACTTTGTTACTTCAACAAACGTATTGTTTTCAGCCCACGATTGTATTACGATTACCAACGTGTATTAACCGTATTATGCTTTTAGTCAAATAAAATTTATTTTCCTTTGACTAAAGGGGTCTGTCTTTGAAGTAAGATCTGAACGTTTATAATTTAGGATCTGTGTGGGTGTGTGTGCTATTGAAAGGGTTATTTGTGGTACTTGTGGGATGCAACGTTCAGCAGATTTTTGTTTATTTTATTGACTACCAGTTACATTCATGATTTACGGAACATATGACATGTACTTTAGTCCTTCGTTTATCTATGGTTGAGCTTAAATGCTCTCCTAGATAATGATTTAATAATATTCGCATACTAGAGTATTTCGGAAAATAGTTTTATTACACCAGTTGGTTAGAGCAGCGGTGGCCAAGTGGTGGCGGCCCCGACTTACGAACAGTAACTCGTGGATTCGAACCCAGACAGGCGCATTACTTTGTGTAATTTATTTCATCACCGCTGCTCTCCAAACGGTGAAGGAAAAGATCGTGAGGAAACCGGCATGTCCTAGAACCAAAAAGTTCGAAGACATGTGACATCTACCAATCCGCACTGGGCCCATTTTATAGCCCATTCCCTGTCATTGAGAGGAGGCCGTGTCCCAGCAGTGGGAACAATATAGGCTGATGATGATGATGACACCAGTTTGTCTCTGAAAATTTTAATTAAAAAAATATTTTTATTATTGCCTTAAAGAAAAATAAAACACTACTCTGTACGAGCTTTGTCTACCTAGGCTAAAGCTTCCCCCATTCTGTTCAAGATTCTAGCTATTCAGGTAGTGAATGTAATCCGAGACTGTATCTAATTAAAGTTTGTTGTTTTTCGTAGCACATAAACTATAATCATTAGCGAAAGACTTTCTGAGCGAATAATTTAGTCATTCAAGACGATTTAGCAATTAAAGAACTGATCCTAATAGAAATAAGTGCTGCTGATATTCCGCTGTCTTCTACCAAGTATAAGATAGCAATTTAACATTTCAGAAGATTGCTCAACGAACATCGAGAATCTAATTTCAAACGTATACATTTATAAAAAGGTTGATATGATTACACAAAGGAACTCCGCGTTTAATTTCACCTTCTTGCAAAGTAATGATGCGAAACTCCGTCCTAAACTAACAAGGCAGAATATAGTGAATATGTAATCTCTTTTCTCGGCACCAAGTATTTAGAAGTCGGTAATATGCTTCATCGATCACAAGTTCCGCACATCTTTGGGGCTGTTCATCTTCGGCAGCTAGTTACATTGATCGAGTTCTTTTCATAAGAGGCAAAAACTGATCAGTTTAATCAAGCCGGCAGCTGGGCGTCAATCAAGACGGCTCGTTACCTAAACGACCAGTGATTTTCTTTCGCTGACCGAGCGCTCAGCGCGATTTCAAACTAGACTTTGATCAAACTCATTTATTGATTAGCAAGTTTTATTCAGTCGTTTTGTATTTATTTTCAACTGTTTTCTAGATTCTGTTGTTGTTGTTGTTGTTTATTTAATCAAATGTTTCATTCAATAAGGCTTTGAGTCAGTTTTCTTTGATACATATTATTTCTTGGTAAACAGATTTATAGCCAGCATAAAAAGTGTCATACATGTTGTTGGTATAATTCTCCAAGTTATGATTCATATCTGTGTCAAGTTTCAGCAAAGTTGGATGAGCTATTTCGTCGTAATTGCGTAACATACCTACATGCTTCTCAACACATTTGCTTTAGTTCCTAGAATATCATTATTATTTACCTATTTCAAAGGTGATATTTCCTTAAACTTGTCGAGATGTCTTTATTAATAAGTATTAGTATGTACATCTTTATTTACTCGTACGTATTAGTGAGTCGGCGCAACTATGCTGAAGATGATGGCTTTCATTTTCCTGTTTTAAAAAGAGAAATTGTGATTGTAGTTTCCTGCAGCTTGTTATAGACAACTAATAAAATGATTGACCTTATATTGGAGCTTACAGATTGGTGTAAGAGGCTCGGGCCAAAGTAATAACAGCCTCACGGATCGATCTTTAAGGTTAAGCAGTGCCGAGGTCGGTTCGTGGATAGGCGTTCATCATCACATACCGAGTTGACTCCGTGCCTCGGAAAACGTGTGAAGCCGTTGGCACTGACTGTCATTAGTAGATTTGATAGTCGTCAGCCTTGCCAACGGGTATCGTATTACCCATTCACTGTGTTGAGGTGGTTAAATAATAATAATAATAATATAGGCAGTTGCTTCATGTAAAATACTGGTCTCTGGTTTTGATTGGAAAGTAAATCTAACCCTAACATAGTTTGGAAAAAGGTTAGGCAGATGATGACTCTTGGGATAGGCTCTTTTAAGAAAACATTAGGTATGTGATCTATATATCTATGCTATATAAAATTATAACGCTGAAGAGTTTGTTTTTGTTTTATATAAGCTATATATCATCACGCTACAACGAATAGGAGCGGAGCCTAAATGAAAATTGTTACAAAAACGAAATTTAATCATTTTGTTTGGCTGAACGAGCTAATTTCAGGAAACGTTGCTTCGAGTTAAAAACCAAACCTCAGAACTTTCGACTGTGTGAACAAATTTTGATGATTCTTTTTTATTTGAAAGCTGGTTTTTCCCTTGTGGTAAATTTTATCAGGATCTATATTAATGGAAGAGAAGATATATTAATGGAACTCTTCAAAATTAGACGGTAAATCTGCAGTGGTTGCTGCAATCGCTTGGATGTTTATTGTTTACTAGCTGACCAGCGCAATTTTGTCTGCGAATGAGGGTTAGAGAAAGTGTAAGACAACCTTAAATAAAAAATAGACATATTATCGTGGACTTTTTGTTATATGCTTAAGAGGAACAATTCCTTCGTACGTGATTGCTGTGTAACTTACGTTATGCAGCGCTTGCAACGGAAGCAAAGAAAAAGGGATAAATATTTGTTTTTAGGATGTTTTTCATTGATGCTCCGCTCCTATTGGTAATGTTAGCCTTCTTTGATAAACGGTCTGTCCAACACTAAAATATGTTTTTAACTCGAACCAACGTTTCCTGAAATTAGCTCGTTCAGTCAAACAAACAAATTCTTCCGGTTCAAAATATTTGTGTAGATTCAAGTAAGTAACAATTTAATTTCTCGGAAATCTTTGCCTTAATCGCTCATATATTTCTACTTATGGTTTTTCAAATACAAGCTTCCCTCGACAGCTTGCCCAATGCTGGCTCACTGGATACGGCTGCACACATAGGTGTAAGTCGTATCTATTTTGTATATAGTGAGTTTCTTATTATTTCCTTTATTTAATAACATTAGGTTAAGACTTACTAACAACATAAATAGATTGTATTTGATCCGAAATTAAATTTATATTATTATCATTTACGTGTGCTTCCTAAGACACTTGATGACAGTCATACTCCAGCTAGGTCGACAGCTCTTATCAAGGTGCATGCAATAAGCTGGGACACGATATAACTGCTGTAAACCGTTGAGGACTTCTTGCAACTGCCTCTTGTTCCCATCGTTGGATTGTCAATGACAGTCATACTCCAGCCAGGTCTAAAACTCTCATCGGAGTGCATGAAATGAGCCGAAACACGATAATATACAAGCTGCTGTAAACTTTTGAAGACTTTTCGCTAATGTCTTCCATCTCCGTCGTCAGATCCTCGCAGTGGAAACACCCGGGCGTTTCCTCTCGCTCGATTCGGTGCTGGTACCTCCCGAAACATCCGTGTCCGGTGAAGACCTGCATCAGGCGGAAGGTGAGGGCGCCTTCTCCAGCCACTTCTCAAAGAGGGGGCTTACCGCTACTATCGTGGCGTGCTTTAAGATTGTACCCCTAAGGGGGTAAAAAATGGGGGCAAGCCTCGGTCCAATCTACTTGAAATTTTGCATGAACCTTTTTAACAGAATTGATAGAAGACGTGTTTCGTATTTTATTTAAATTAACCCCTAACGGGGTTAAAAAAGGGTAGAAAATTATTTTGACCATGGCGGTGATTTGCTTCAAAGTTGATATTAGTACTCAGAGTTTTTTCATTTTATTTTGACACAAGTTTTTTATTCAAAACAGCTTGAACTCACATAAAAGCTTGGTGAAAATACTCAAAAATTGGAATGTCTCGAAAGCCACCGTATTATACTGGAAGGTTTCAAAGCTTTAGACGAGCGGGCCTAAAGCAAAATCTTCAATCTTAGATTAGATTTTTAGAGTAGTAAATCATGTTCAAATTAGAAAAAAAAAATATGTCAGAAAACTTCATTATAAATGTGAGGGTTGGGTCTGAGCAAAAACATAATAGGATAAAATTTTCTCATAGAAAATCGTCACAAAGTTACCTCTAATTTTCAAGAATTTTGGTTTGTATTCTATTTTGGTGCATATTACTGAACCATAAACTACATAAATATTATCACTCATGTGTAACCTAGGGCTGACTCTGAGAAAATTTTCAAAATATTTTCTATTTTAAGAGATAATAGACCCGAAAGAATTTGGCGCTTACTACATTTTTAATCCGCGAAATGCGCCGTCTTCCGTCTCGCGGGACGCGAGCTTGAGACATCAGTTTGTTTCACCGATCAGTAGCCCTCGCTCTGTTGAGACGGGCAGTCTATGTCACTTTGCTCCGCGCCCAGCCGCTCTTATTATTTTCATAATATTACTAATTTTTTGTTGAGTAACATGGCTAACAAGAAAAATACAGTAACAAAACGGAAGAAGCGAGAAGTAAAGCAGTTGAACACTCAATTTATGGCTGATTGCCGTAGTCGAAAGTACTTATGTATTTTTTTACGTGCCTAAGCGCATAGTAAACTCAAAATAAACGGATGATTGATTTGATCGTACATTATTTTTGTGTGAAATTATGATAATTACATACAACGTTGGATGTCAATGTGACGACACTTGGGGGAGGCCTATGTCCAGCAGTGGACGTCTTTCGGCTGATACAACCCGTACGAATTAACCGTTATGTAGGTATATTATTTATTATAAATTAATAAAATTATGGTAGTTATTATTTAAAGGGATTTGTTTTATTACTTGTAGATACGTTACGCACGCGGTACGTTATGTGTTATTATTACGTGAAAGTAGTGGGTGGGTAGTAGGTAGTAGGTAGGTAGAAGGTAGATAGTAGATAGGTAGAAGGTAGGTAGTTGATAGGTAGTAGGTAGGTCGGGTCGACTAGTAAAGATTTAAAATAGACTAGGGCCCTAAAATAGCCGCTTTAGCGGAATCATAACATGAATCACGTTAAAAAATATAAAAAGTAATGTGATTCCGAACACTCGCTTATTTCAGGTATTAGTTCCCAGAAAATAATGCAAATCGAGTGATCGAGTTTGTTGATGGTTCTGTCGGGAGTACCATCGAGGTCGAAAAGAATTTGAATAATGACCAAAATGTTTCACTGGAGAAGTACGTTTATCTTTTCCTACTACCGAAATCTCACATACCTTATGTGTACACCTAGGATTTCATAAAGAATTATGAATACCTATTTACAATACTCTGGCCACATTCCGGCTAAGTATTTTTTTACATTTCCAGTATAACGTGACCTCACCATGTATATACTTTATATACAATAAGAGATCCACATAAACTGGTTTTGTATAGCTTGACCACCGGTCGTGCTTACCAAAGACATAGTATAAACAGGAGCAGTAGTGCATCTACAGCTCAATCCGCGTTATAATTACCTACCGTACTTGCCTGTCTCAGGGTTGTCACTTTTAGCTATATTTAAATTCAGTGCCTATAAATGTGTTGTCTGGTTTTCATTGAGATCTACAGCATATTCTTTTTACTCTCTTATTTTAAAATTTAGAGGGGCGGGGGGGACATTTTGGATGGGTCTATCTTTCAAACGATTGTAACGCATTCAAAACATTGTTCTGATGAACTATGTCTCATAAACTATTATCAAAAAAATATTATACAACAAAGACTGTGAAATTTACGATGAACACAGTGTTTACTATTTGTTTTATCTTATATTTCCTAAACTACTGGACCGATTTACATGATTTATGCATGAATATCGGTTTTAAGCCAAGTCCAACGTTTTTACACTAATTTCAACGTCATATCTTAATTAACAAAAAATCACCTTTTCAAGTTACGTAAATATGTGACACAACACTCTAAATTACATTTTTCTTGGTCTTATTGGACTTTAAAATTGTGATGGTGCTAATTCATCATAATACTATATGAAGATTCCAATAAGATACCATAAAAAAATACTTATTTATGACATAAAATTATTATCACAAGTTTTCAAAACACAAAATTTTGATTCAAAACTAAAACGACTCGCGATGTTTTTTACGTATGGCCATTACTTGCACCATTGCTTGCACCCTGGTGTGGGGAAAGAGTCTCGTCGCCGACACCGTCAGTAAGTATTGGAAAATAATGGACAAATACTTTTTTGGTTTTGTAAATCAATGGTCAATACCTACTAAGAATTAAACGCAGCAAAACTCGGGAGTGGAGGCTCGTGACGTCAGAACTCATTCAAAATTATACTAAGGCGTCACATTCGTAAATTTTGGTTTGTGTAACAAAATAAAAAAATACGGGTTAAATATTTGTTAGTAATCTAACTGACGGACTACCTAATTAGATGTCTTTTGTCGTTTACCCTATTCGTCAATCATTTTAAATTACGTATTTTATAACTTTAAGTAGGGATTGAGTTACTATACCTACCTAAAATACTGAGAAATCGGCATAACTCAACTTAAACAAAGTCAAAGAATCTGTTGTCAGATCAAGTACCTAACATTTTAGTGGGAAAGTAGACCTGCCTACTTCGTCTGTCTAATAGAAGACTAATAAAAAAAAGTCATTAATTCCGCCTTTGTACAGTTTTAATTGTGCATAAAGTTTTAATAAATAAATAAAAATAACTAGGTATCTCATCATCAATAATAAATTATACGCTAGAATAAGCGACTTGCTAACTTTTCCTGTTATTTTTAGACACCCATACACACAGCAATAGGTTCTCCTGCGATAATCACCCATTTTTAATTTATTTACGTATGCCTTTAAGCCGTGACGCGCGAACTACTGTCTTACTGCCGCCAGTCGAGGCTTGCACACCGCAGTGTGCAAGCCTCGACTGGCGGCAGTAAGACACGGGTCGAGATTTTGTTAGAGTGTGCGTGCGGCGACGTAAAGATAGTATGACGCACACATACAAGCCGCGCGCGGTGCGTTTATATGAAGATATCTTACTTGTCTTTTTTATACTATGCCAAAGTTCCTTTGTTAACCCCCGACGCAAAGACGACGGGGTGCTATAAGTTTGACGTGTTTTTGTGTGTCTGTGGCATCGTAGCATTCGAACGGATGAAACGATTTTAATTTTATTAGAAAGGTGAATTAGTCGGGAGTGTTCTTAGCTATGTTTGATGAAAATTGGTCCAAGATGGCCGCTGACACAAAACTACGGATTACTTACATATTTTTTTTTTCAATTCCCTCGATATGGGTATCAAATGAAAGAGCGTGACTAGTAGAATACTTATACTTTACAATCCAAGATAGCCGCCACCACAAAATGGCGAATTACCTTTTTTTCAATATGGGTATCAATTTATCAAATGAAAGATTTTGACTATAAACCTACAATAATGACTATATTCAAAGGAAATAAGGAATATTAACGAAATGAGACACGGAAAGTGGAGTGATGCCTGGTTCCCAGAATTTAACGATAATCAATTATTTTCTATTCAACTTTTATCACATTATGTGTCGGAAGGTTTTTAAATTTTAATTTAATTTTACTTGTTCGTATTATTTTATATTAATATTTTCACACAATAATAGAAAAAAAAAACTTTCAGGGTTTCCCCCATACATACTTAGAACTGAAACTCAATTTTTTTTTCTTTAAACCCATACTTGGGGTATCTATGGGTAGGTCTTTAAAAATGATATTGAGGTTTTTTTATATTTTTTTCTAGAGACACTTCCAAAGTGGTAAAATGTGTGTTCCAAAGTGGTAAAGTTACAGGGAGGGTTCCCTGTAACTTTTAAAATAAGAGAATGATAAAACTAAAAAATATATATGATGTACATTACCATGTAAACTTCCACCGAAAAGTGGTTTGAACGACATCTAGTAAGTATTTTTTTAATACATCATAAACCGTTTACCGTACATTCAATCAATTCATTTTTGAGTTGCTGTTTCAACCCTTCATTGGGCGAGTTCGACTCGCACTTTGTCGTTTTTTTTATTAAATTGTAAAATATATAATATTTGCATTCAAGTTTTTATGTAAACAGGTGCTTGGCATTCTTGAAGGTATGTATTCAATTATTGCACCTGTATCATGTCCAAGAAAATAGCCTCATGTAAATGAAGCTTCAGTGTTGTGAATAAAAGTAATAGGTAAACAAATATTAATATGATGATTATACGATATTTCTTACGATCGTTTCTTATTTGTAGCAAAATTAAAAACCAATTTAGGGTTCTGATTATAGAATCGAATGTATAGGTACCTGCAACGTTTGTTTTTATTCCGTATTCCGGAATTGATCATTTTTTTAACTTTCTGACTACAGAATCAAATGCTAACTAATGTCGAAAAGTAGATTACCAAAATGGCGTAATAAACGTCAAGATTTGGCGAAAAAAAAATTAACACCTATTTAATCATGCATTCCGATGTCTACAATTCCGATATCTTATATTATGAAAACTAAGATGAAATAGAATACTTACCTACTCAAAACTTTTAATTCACGACATACAAACAACATGGGAATGCATTGAAGGTGTTAAATTTACTAAAAAAAAATAAGAATAGAAAGTGTTTTCATCTATCTATGTTGCATATATACTCAGCTCAAAGTTCGGTCCCGCGTGTCGCGCATTGTGGCGCCGCCCGTGTTTGATAAACGCACTAATGCGGGTGTGGCGAGACGCGCGGGGAAATCCGAATTTTTCCTGGCGTTAGGCCCGCTCTTAAGACACGGCCTCATAGGGACGTAGAGTTAGAACAACAAACAAAAATGTTTTAATCCTCCATTTCAAATAAATGGAGGATTAAAACATTTTTGTTTTAAAATTGTCACCAATGGTATGTCAATGAAGATAGAAGGCGGTTGGCCTTGCAACAGATCCGCAAGAGCTGATTTACAACAGCTAGATTGTGTTTAGGGCGCTTTCAATTTAGACGTTTCGTGTCGGCGCCGGTACTGCAGCTCATATCGACGAAGAAGAGTACTTTCTCGGAGTGTATGCTTTTTCGGGAAACGAGATCAGTAGATCTGATGAAGAACTTCAGAGATTTGCTCCTCAATAAATAATAGTAAATGTACTGTCATTGCTGAAATCTTATGTCTGTCTATTGTTTACACAAAATTCCTAACAAAAAATCACGCCCGTACGCTGTGTAAGCACATATGAAACAATAAAAAGTTAAAAATAAAAAACTTTTTTGCAAAAAAATAAAACAAACTTCATAAAAAAAAAAAAATAACTTTAGCTTCAGAAGTCGGTGATAAAAAACTAAATCAATCAAACAAAGGTCATTATAGCTCTTTTATGTGACGCAGACGAAGTTGCGTGGGTCAGCTAGTAATCTATAAATAATCTATAATAAATATTACCTAATAGAAACAAACATAAAATGTCTTTTATCTGTGACAAACAAAATAAAGGTATCTAGAACACAGATATTGTATTGGTCAGGCAGATCCATTATCAACCTCTCTGAAAGGCTAGTCTTTTCACCACGGCCGGCATGTGAGCTATTATTATACAGAAAAGTACTAAGACCTACAAAAGGAAGACTTTAAACACTTTATAGATATTCTTCGTATGTTTGCCGAGTGTAAGGGGAGTAGGTTACACTTGGAGCGACCGCGAGTGCTTTAGTAGTGCGTGGCAATCGGCAGTTACTTTCGTGTTCGTGTGTTCACCCACTGAATGCATAAGGTTACGTTAAAAGGTTAAAGTTTTGATAGCAAACACTTGCAATGTCATCGCTTTTTATTCTATTTGGACCCTTTGACTTTCACAAAGAAAATTCCACGCTATTTGTGTAATTTTCTCCATAAATATGGAAACTGGCGCCGTTATAAAAATCGTAGAATAAATCCTAGATAAGGATGAAATTATAACTGATGTTCCTTATAATTTGTTTCCTTATTAATTAATTATTTAATTGGGGACTGGAACTCGTTTTATGTAATTAAATAAACTATGAGTTTACTAACTACGCCTAATTTGAGATGTCCACGAATTATTGAATATGCGGTCCAGTATATCAACGTCATAGCTTTTGTGACGGGCTCTCAAGTAAACGGCTTATTTGAACCCGGGGACACGAACCAATGTTGTAATTCTGCGACGTTTGTGTAAGTTCAAATGTGGCTATTATTTTCAGTTAGTTCACATACTCGACTTTCATGAATTATTCTGCGGAAACGCTATTGTGTCGTACATACCAAAGTCATGCTGTAATAATTGATAACTTAATACCGTTGGACGTACATTTTTCACTGCTGTATTCATGGAAGCGAGCGAAATTATTTTGGCACTCCTTTTCAGAGAATAACGTGCATTTTGTCCACTGGCCCATACAGGAACGTGAAAGTGGTTAATTCTCAAAGGAATGCTAGGAATTCATCCTAGCGAGATAAAGTCTCAAATAATATTTCATAATATTGTTATGGTAATTACTTCAAGCTTTAATGTACCGACAATTTTGGCCCGAGCGCACCGAGCGAAGTTAAAATGCAAGGTGAAAATATAGTGGCGGGTTCCACAGGACCAATGGTATCATTAAACATGTCGAGCGGCGACGTTAGTTAGTAGATAGGTCCTATGTAACAGTAAATAAGATGCAGTATTGCAGTGCGACACCGCCGCCCGTGATTACCCAGTATCGCACAGAAGTACGGACTATAATGATAGCAATAATTTGACCGTAATCGGCCGCATGCCGCTTTGTAGTCGCCTTGGGAACCAAGTCCGATTTTAAGCTGGCTCTATTTTGCGCATCAGTGGACAACTATCTGAATCAACGAGGATAATTGCCGCTGTTACGTCGTTAGCTTAATAGAGAGCCTGCAATAAACTTTCCGGTCCTGCGAGTATTTTATACCAGATCGAACTTTAAAATCCGCTGAAAGAGCCTTAAACGCTTACGTAATGTAGGAAGCGCCACAAGGAAATATTCATAGCCAAGTTGCGCTTAATTCCGTTTAGTTGCGCGATAAACTTGTAACGGTAATTAAAATAATTTGCCGAGACAAGCAAGCGAACTTAGTAGTGACGCGAATGATTTAGTGACCTTGTTAATGGGTTAACTTCGTCAAACTTAGGCCCGACGCGCACTGGGACTCCCCGTTAGTCCGCCACCGGTGTTGTGATATCATTTATTTACATTACGTGTTACGTCAACATGCAAGGCTGATTTAGATTCTCATCAATTTAATTATGGAGGTAGACGTTTAGATAAGATTTGTTCCCGGAAATAATGCAATCTACCCTATTACCGGAGTGACAACCTGACTTTTCCTTATAGTTAACCTTTATCACAAATCGCCGTGCGCCATCACGTTTTCATGCAAACGTTTTACAGCAGATTTCGTTCACAGAGATACTTACATTTATCTGTAGTGAAACGGGACGCGTTGGAAAAGATTTCTTATATAAAACCCATTGACCCAGTGCGGGCGTAACTCAAGGCGGTGAGCACGGGACACGCGGACAATAATGGCCGCCATAATTTGCCTGTAATGGGCCTTACACTATCGCACTGTCAGCCCTACCAAAAATAAGCTTCTTTCACCTAAATCTTTTGCGAGACAAAGCGATGAAGCTCTTTAGCACACTTTTAGCGCGTCCTAATGTATGTGTGAACCTGTGAACGCATACAGATATATTTTATTCTTTCTTATTTAAGCGGGAAGTAGCGAAAACGAGGGTTTTATTGTCGAACAAGAATTCTAAGTGGAAAAGGCCAACTCGTTACCGAAAATCGTATGTGTAGGTATTGATTAGAACCTGCTGTAACAAAATCTGAACACACACAACTATATGATGTAGTATTTCCCAGACAATGTCTTGTTCCACTCGGTCTCACAAGGCTGACAATGATGTCACTGAGCACTTTGTATGAAAATAAGAGATCATGCGTACGTATACGGAGGGTTAAAAATGTTACGTAACATTCTATTATGAAGGAAATGAAAGAATTGAAGTGTTTCCTTTTCTTTTATTCTGCCGGATCTTATTTTCCTGCTAAAAGTTTTGCAGTTGCATAACAACCAATAAGACTAACATAGCTATCTGCCAGCTCGCAAAAAAAAAAACGAAACCATTAAAAGCTTCATAACGTGCTGTTATCTCTATTGGGAAATGGCTCTAAAATCCGTATTTTTCAGCACCGTGGCGTACTGAAACAAGTTTCCAATATGTCAATTACGTTCGAACTAGATTTACGAATGTAGAGTTATTTGTATTCGCAAGTAGATCGTCGTCGAGACTTTGACGGATAGTGTGAAAGACGGAGTGCTCGCTTGCGTCCCCGGGGACTCCTTTATCTATAGTGGACAGGATTATTATGGGGCTGTTTAGACATGTTATCATATGTAGGCCATCCATCTAGGGACTCGTAACGCGAGCTGAGGCTAACAATATCGAAGCCATCAATATTTTTTTACGCAATTTGTAAGTAATGTGACAAGTTTTTATGGTTTTATTTTGTTCAGCATTAGATAATGTATTGTATTTTTTTGGCCATAAATAAACTTTAAATTTTTGGTGAGGTAATTGTTTTAGTACAGGTACAATTATACGATAATATGTAGGTACTTTTTGATGTGTGATATGTTTTCCTTTTAAAAATTTAAACCTACCAACAAAATTACTAAACTATTAGTGCCCATTAATATGTCTAAAAGATACTTAAATAGAAACGTCTGACATACCCCGAACAATCTGCCCAACAACCAATCATGTAGGTAAAGAAGAACACCAATTTATTCTTAAAGTTTTTATGTAAAGATAAAACGACGAACATATTTACGAATTTGTACCCATAAAAATGTTTTATTAAAACTGGTAGAACTTCACCACAGCAACGTTGTCTTTGTGTTACGACAAGTTACATACATAAGTCGAGTTGTCATGCCAAGTTACAATAAGAAGCCCACACGAACGTGTAGATATTAATAAAGCGTTTTGTTCGTCTTTATGTCAGGAGGTCCCCACTACGTATATGAGGAGGTAATTACGATCTAAGTAGCTGTACTGTTTTTATGTGTAGGGGTTCTCGAAACCCTAAATATGTGGGCAAACGAAGTAAGAGGCGTGGTCAGTAGAAATGTTCTTGAAGCTCGACGAGCCTCTATCTTAATTAATCTCGAGCCGGCCTGCGGTCTTTATTAGGTACAACCTTCACGCTTGGTTTAACAGCTTTTGGGAATCAGTCAATTTGAAACATCTGTTCGAGTAAGCCCACATTGGAACGTATTTTTGTTCATATTGCGAACAATTGCAGGTTCTTGCCTAACCTATCATTCTAGCTATGTGTTGTATTTTATTTTCGACTAGTCAACTGTACCTCATACGCCATCACACGCAAGACCTACATGCATGAATTTAAAATATTGTTGAAAGCAAAAAGAGCTTGAAAAGTGACTTCAAAAACAGGTACCTTCATACCTATGTATGTATGTAGATAAGATTTTCTTTATAGCTTAAAGTATTTCTGTCCTTTTTTAAGTTAAAACATGTTTTAAGTTTTAAACATGTACCTACATACTCGTAGTTTGCATGCTTATGCTTAATCTTAAACTGCTTATTAAAGAAAGAAAAACATTGTTGTTTTTGGTACCTAGTTGTAATTTTCTATATTATTTTTTTACATATAATTTACATTTTACAAAAACAGTAGCCCACCAGCGCTGGGAACAGGGTCCGAGTTGCCGGTGGTCAGGGCTCTTGAGAGAGGAACCTCCTAACAATACGTTCCGTGTCAAGAAGCACAGCTTTCTGAATCAAGGCCTTGATCCAGTTGCCAAGCGAGAGCCTTCTAAGCTGTTGGTTGTCATTATTATCATTAGCATATTTGTAATTATACAAATCTCTTTTCTTTTTATCGAATGGCGTAGTAGGTAGTAGGTGCATTCTTCTAGCAATTACAATTTTTAATATAAATGCAAAAACAAATGGTATTTTTGTGTCTGTTGCAAGCTTCATAAATGCCAAAACAAGAGACAGACGACTCCAATATTGTAATGCCACTTCGATGCCTCTTGTTCTATCTATTTTATTGGCCCAAACCAGGGCTGGTCGTGTTTCATACGACGGCTCACCACACGTCTGCCCCATTTGTCTCGATCCTCAGCGAGCTTCGCCCATTCCCTGTGATCAATGGCGAATGTGGCCATGTCTCGTCGCACAATCCTCAACTTATAGTGATAAGAGTAAAAAAGGAAAAATATAATATCGTATGTAGGCAGAATTAGAATATATTGCAAATGTTTCGGCTTTCTACTTGAGTTAGCGTATGCCTTAGAAAATGAGGAAGTCATTGTGTTTTTCTGTAATGTAAGGGACCTATATCTAGATGAGAGACAAGGGTCGTACACAAAATAAGTAGTACATAGTTACTTTTGAAATGAAAACCTAAGTAGCTATAACAATTTATACGATTCGTGATTACTCGTCTGGTTAAATAATCAAAGAGATAGCTGCAGATTTGACAACAGATTCACTGATCAGTTAAAGCATAGTTAAAGGGTCACTATTGTAGAAACCCAAGAGATAGTTCACACAGTGCAAACAATTATATCATGTTTAGCAGGTATAAGATGATACCAATATTGAAGAAAGCAAACAGTCAAACAAATCACAACAAACCCACAATTATCACATCATCATCATTATCATTGTCAGTCATGTTAAACTTACAATTTGTAGAATATTTATCAAAGCAAAAGCTTAAATACCTAAATAAAAAGTTTATTACTTCATCTTATACTTATTCTATTTACAATGGAGAGAATTTAGATTCCTTCATGCGTAGACCTGAATCCGTCGTTTGTACAGAAAAAAGTGAAAAACAATATAGGTAAGTAGTCGCGCCACGTTTGTGAATTCGGTCAAAACGAGTTTTCCATTCGTCTGAAATGAAGGCTAAAACTACGTGGTTCGGCAGTCGTTTCATAGAGGGCATAGCAGTTCAACAGAAATGCAATAGATGGCGCTAGTAAAAGCTTCTTTGGCTGCGAAGTTCACAGTAGCCCTACCAGATGGCGCTTTTAACAACAGTGTTGGTTTGAAACCAGCTGAACGTTTACAACTTATGTATGTTTAAAATATTATATTTGTAAAAAAAATAGTTTTTTCGTATAATACCTTTAACTTCTAATATTTTAATTATTATCTTTAAAACAGTACCAGATCCTCGTGTCAGTAGGCTAGGGTGTCTACAGATGGAGCATCAATTTAGTTGATTATGACGCCATCTGTTGGGTGGTAGGTGGAGCGAGCCTATTCGCTGAGTGTCATGGTACACCGCAAACTTAGATTGACGGGTGATGCTTGATGATATTATATGGACGGTTAATGGGCTTCCAGATTTATGTTGTGACGGCAGAAGTTTCTCGATTTTCCTTTATTTTACAATATGTATAGGTACTTACATATTGTAAAAAATAAGTTAAATCCTGAAAGTTAAGATTTCTGTTCTATCTACAGCAAATGCTAAGGAATAAATCTTAAGTCCCCAGCTTTTTATTTTATCCGTGGTTACAGAAGATACCCTTTTATTCTGAGCGAAACGCACACCGTTTATAAATTAGTGTCTGGGGACAAACTTAATTATAAAAGAAGTTAATCTTTCCGGTTCCCTTCTTTCCAGCGAATAATGAAGCATGGTCTCAGTTATCCCGTACTTGGCACGCAATCACAAAGCCGAAAGCCTTCTTTTTCATTATATTGTACCTTCTTGGGAGTTTTTTTTTATGAAATTGTACCACTTTAGCTCATTTACTGATGTTGTTACTATATTATAGAGGGTGTAAAAAATCTCTTGAAAAGGCACTTGTTCTCCCAGTCCTTTTGATCATTGTTTGGGGTCCACCCTTTATAGCAGAACTTTTTATGCCATATTATTACTTTGCATAACAGCGGATAGCATAAACTTCATTTCGCAGAAAATCGTTTGGCAGACACGCATTTATCATACATTCAAACTCATAATTTTGTAAGTCAGAATCATCTAAAGGCATAAATTTCATATGCATAAAAATTAAAAGTCGAACCATCTTGTCGCAGATAGTTGGAGGTCAGTATCATCGTTTTGCATAAATTTCATATGCATAAACATTAAACGTTGAACCATCCTATCGCAGAAAGTTTAGGGTTAGAATCATCTATTGGCATAAATTTCATATCAATAGTCATTGAATGGCAGAACTATCACATCTCAGGAAGTTTATAGTTTGCCACTTTTACCAATTTTACCAATGTTATTAATTTTGTACAATTTTATTGTTTTTTCTTAGTATATTTACGTCACTAATTTTATTACTGTTATGAATTTTATCCATTTCCCTATTTTGTAATTTTTGCATGTATTTTATGAATATATTTTATAAATTTTATACGTTATTCAATTATACCAGTGTTATTAATTTAATAAAATATACAATAATTTTACTTAGTTGGTACTAGTGCAAAATCTTTCGACGATATTATGTGTTTCTTTATGTTTTTCGAGCGTATGGCACTCGTGGCCTGCAGGTGAAAATCATAATATTTTGGGTTTAACGGCTAAATAAACATAATTTTCTTTCTTTCTTTTATTAAAACAGTAGATTGAGATCATGTGGTTTTTATTTTCCTGTAAGAAGCAGGCAGACATGCAAACAAACATACACCATGCATGCAGCAAGCATGCAGCAAACATGCAAACCTGCATACACCATGCATGCAGTAAGCATACAGCAAGCATGCAGCAAGCCTGCAGCAAGCATGCATCAAACGTGCAGCAAGCATGCAGCAAACATGCAAACCCGCATATACCATGCATGCAATGAGCATGCAATGAGCATGCAGTAAGCATGCAGTAAGCATGCAGCAAGCATGCAGCTAGCATGCAGTAAGCATGCAGTAAGCATGCAGTAAGCATGCAGCAAGCATGCAGCAAGCATGCAGCAAACGAGAATGCAACATGCAGCAGGCATGGTTTCTGTCACGGCTCCGGCGCTGCGGGGCCCCGGCGGTCCCACGCGAGCTTCTCGTCGCAGATGTGTTTCAACGCTCACCACCGCAGCTTCGGCTTGCTGGCCGGCTAAGCCGGCCAGCCTCAGCCGCGGCGGCGAGTGTTAAAACCACCTGCTCCTCAGCTCGCGGCCCGCCTCGCCCCTCCGCGCCTACGCGATTTTAAATTACACTCTAGGGGTAGGGCAGACAAGACTACGTGGAGTCGGTTTTGGAGCGATTCGTTTCTGTCACTAACTTTTCTAGCACAACATATTGACTTTTTAAGATAATATTTTAATTTTAAATTAAGGTTAAAATGCTATTTGATGGCATTAAAAAATGGCAATACTGCCAAATAAAATTATTCCAAATGAAATTCTGCAATCTTCATAGTATGCCAAGTGAAATTATATCAAATAATCGTCGTTCTAAATAAACATTATTCTAAACGAAATTATGCGAAATTTGAACAATGCCAAAGGTAATTATGCCAAATAAAAAACTGCCATCTAAAAGTATGCCATTCGAAATTCGGTCATACACACATTCACCCAAACAATAAGTATATTAAAAAAAAAAATGCCTTTAATATATTCGTTTAAAGAAAATTATGCCAAGTGTGTTATGCTAAATGAATTTCGGAGCAACAAGATTCTGCCAGATAGATGGAACCCCATTGTTTGTTCTACACCTGGGAACCTTCTAATTACGGATATATTGGGGGTCCAAGGACTTTTTGACAACTTTTTATTGTAAGATTTTTACATAATTTATTTCATAAATTTTAAACACCTCCACCACCCCCATACTATTTAAGTCAGCCATCAGCACAATGTTTTGATTGCGTTACATTAAGTTCTACCTCAAATTATGATTTTTCACCGCAAAGGTCCCCAAGATCGTTTTCCAGCAATAACTATTGCGTTGTATACACCCTGTGCAGTATCCACCTACTTAGTTGAATAAATGACAACAAGTCTGGAGTAGTGTTATAAGTAGAATAGTTAATTGGTTTTAGTTTCCTTTCACTTTCAATTACGAAACACGAAAAAGGAACACCACGTAGACGCCTAAAAATACGAATTCGAGTAAACATTTCGCTCTGGATTTTCAGGGAGCACTGTGTAAGAGTCCCCACGTGTGAGCTGTATGTGTGTGTGTCTGGTGTGTCACGTGTGTCGCTGTGTCGTCGAGTAGGCTGTGTATTGTGTAGTGTGAAGTTGTTTTAAAGGCCGTTGCTGCCCTCCGCGAGTGGCCCTCTGACACTGGCTGTCAATATCGGGCCCTTGTTGGAAAACTTTTCAAAATTGGAATTCCGAAGTTCAGAGAAACGTGCCGGCTCGCAGCGGCTGCCGCACGCTTCGTCTCTCAAAGGAAATTCGGTAACGGGCCATGTATTTACGCTGGAATTGAATTATCTACTGTGGCGTAGATTATTGCATTTACTGAGCGTGAAATTGCTAAATACTGAAAACGAAAAACATTCAATTATTATTCGTCGTGTTTTTTTAAACATTCCCCTGTGTTCTTGAGATTGACGTACGTAAATAACACAATATCTTAAGCGAGTTTTCAGTTTCTATTGCATTCTACGTGTCGGTTTTCCATCTGTTTTATGTAGGTGTTGTGAGTTAACTAACAGCTGTGCTTTCTTTCTTAGTACGAGTAAATATATAAATATTTTAACAACATATAGAGGGTTATAAACAGGACCATTAAACCCAACCACGATTTTTATCAATTAACCCCACTAAAGCAGGTAACACACTGCAACTAAAACACAGCGGCAGTTGTTTGCAAAGCTTTAAGGATGATATAAAGCTCCTCGCGCTTTATTGGACAGCGGAAATGAGTCTAAAGTTGCATTGCGGGGATTAAACTCGACCCAATTAAACCAGGGACGACTCCGTGCCTGGCTCGCCTCGATATCAGATTAGCTGCTGACTGGATTACATTAGAGCGTCATACTCCACGGTATACACTAACAATATCCGACCAATTATGGCGGCGTCCCATTCAATAGTCATGTAGATTAGGCCGTCAACATATTAACGCTTAGTAGATATATGTTGGTAATGCGATTGTACTGTGATATCTGCTGGGAATAATGATGTGAGATTGTTGTGGGTGTATTAACTATGTATTTATAACTTACTCTCTGCATTCGGTTATGTATCTCTCCGATAATTTATGTATTAGTCTGGTGTATAAAGATAAGACAGAGTTTGATTTAAATACGATGGTTTGGTATGTCGTTGGGCGTATTTCTTAGGTCCATATTCACCGAAAAGACAACGGCCTGATTATCTAAAAACAGCTGTCACTGTGACATTTTCCCATACAGAAATGTTTTTTAAACAGCTGCTTTTTAGGTAATCAGACCGTCATCTTTTTGGTAAACATGGACCTTAATCTTCTTTCTTTAACGTGTGGTTAGTGGCTAACCTAGTGTTAGAGTTTTTATGCCGCCCAAGGGCTTCTGACTTGGCTTTTTATGCCGTCGAGAAATAGGTATCTCTCAGTTAGTTTCCTCACCATGAGTTCGAACTTGAGACCTGGTCTTGGCTATTGAAATAAGTATATATGTATTTCTCAATTAAAACTGTGAATTGTTGAAAAGCTGACCAGGAAAATTTTAAGTCTTTCCTTGGTTGACTCGGAAGTGCCGTGCTTGACCGACGCAGAGGACGCCTGGAAAGTGACTTGCCCGGACCCGGATCGGCCCGAGAACCCGTTTTCCCAGAGACAGTGGGATGAGCCGCTCTGCAGGTTGGTACGGAATAAACTTATTAATACGTCTACCAATACTGCTGAGCGTGCCCGCCTGCTGGCTGTGGGTGAGTGGGAGTCGGGTCTCTGGCTTCAGGCACTACCGTCACCTAATATAGGCACTTTGTTAGGTGACACGACCTTCCGGATCGCTACTTGTTTGCGTTTGGGCGCTCCTTGTGGGGCTCCACATCGCTGTCAATGTGGTGAAGCAGTCGACTGCCTCGGACACCATGGCCTTTCTTGCATTAAGAGTGCAGGTCGGATAGCGCGACACGCCAGCATTAATGATCTCATCCGTCGTGCTCTTGCCACCGCCGGGGTGCCAGCTGTGTTAGAACCAACTGGCTTGGCGCGCGTCGATGGCAAGAGACCAGATGGTATGACCATAATGCCATGGAAGTTGGGTAGGCCTTTGGTGTGGGACGCAACTTGCGTCGACACCCTTCCGCCATCTCATCTTCCTAGCACGGTGTGCTGCGCTGGGGCGGCTGCTGCAGGTGCTGAAAACCTCAAACGGCGCAAATACAATAATTTAATTGGTAATTATGTGTTTGTTGGGTCGAAACACTAGGGCCATGGGGTCCGAGTGCCCACCTAGTATTTCGGGAAATCGCCAAACGGTTGGTCGACTCTTTACGTGACCAGAGGGCGGGACTATTTTTTGGCCAAAGAATCAGCATTGCCATCCAACGTGGCAATGCTGCCAGCCTTCTGGGCACTTTTCCTGTTGGCAGCGATGTGGACGAATTTTTCGATGCCCTGTAACCCCTTTTTTTGATATTTGTACATATTTTTTCTTTCTATTATAATGTTAGTGTGTATATATTGTAAATAATGATTACTCTAATAAATTTATGAACAAACCAAAAATTAAAACTTAATATAAATCACCCGGACTATAAATAACCTAGAAGAAAATGTGTCAGTTCTCATATTAAGCACCTAACAAACTGAATATCTAATTAATATCTTTTTATAATAATGTTAAGGGTCAGTTAATGAATTTTACGTTAATTATATGCTTCTACAGTTAACGTTAGTCCTCTTCATATTCGACCTTTCACTTTCAGGGGCAACGTTTCATATTTGATCCTAATATATCGCCGCACCGCCGCCGGTGTGTTTCTGACCTTTTTGTCCTCTCTATTTTTACATTCGCATATTATTTTAATGGTACATAAAACCCATTTACAAGAAACTGGATAGGTATCTTCATCATTTTAATTATTATGTTTAAAATCTTTTTGGAATGAAAAACATCATTAGTGAAGTGTTATGTTCGATAAAATTAAGTGAAATGTCTTTTTTTTTGGTGATTTGACAGTTTTCGATAACAGTATTTTCTGAGTGTTCTAGTCTTTAATAGATGCTGTATTCGTTAAAAGTTTCAGTCGAAGTGTGTCCCACACTAACTAGCAGGCACGCAGCTCCACCGTATTAATCGAATGCTCTTCAGTGTCCTGCGAGACAACTATGTGAGACATTCATTGGATTGTGTTAATCTCCGCTAAGTCAGTTCACTTCACTTAGACAATTATTGAATTATTTGGCACCGTTATATCTGCGCTAGTGACAGCTGTAGGTTATTATTACATTGTAGCTATATCTAATGTTATGTCGCTCAACATTTTATCAAAAACATTTTAATCAATTACTCCCAATTAGTCAAATAGGTACAAAGTAAGTTTATGGAATCACGGGCATTTCTAATAAATACATTTTCGAAAAACGCATCATCATCTGCCTAGCCTTTTCCCAACTATGTTTGGGGTCGGCTTTCAGTCTAACCGTATGCAGCTGAATACCAGTATTGTACATGGAGCGACTGCCTATCTGACCTCCACAACCCAGTCTATACTGGGTAAGACTGGTTGTCAGACTTTTTGGAACAACGCTTAGTTTAATATTATGTAGAGACGCAACATAGTTATATGCTATAGGTAGATAGATACATAGCAACAACATCAATAATCATGACACTTATAATTTATAGTGCGCACGTAAAGCCGAGCTAAGCCGGGTAATGTTATTGGCCATCTAATTATAGGTGTGTCATAAATTAATTAACTCCTAATTGTGTATCGGCTTCCATGTGTCTGCCGACACAATACCCGTCACGTACCCCAGTGCCTGGTTAATTCGCGTATTCAGTCAACCGAGCAGCTCCACATGATTTACATAGGAAACATTGTTCTAGCTGTACACTATTAACACAATACGTATCAATTGGTATAAATTTACATTACATTTAGAACATTCAATTTTTAAATAGTGTTTATTTATCTATAGTTAATATTATAAATTTGAAAGTAACTCTGTCTGTCTGTCTGTTTGCTACCTTTTCACGGCTGATTAGATTGTAATGAAATTCGACATGGAGACATATTTCAGCCTGGGAAAGAACATAGGCATATTATCACGCTAATATGTTAAGGGTGTGATGAATATTGCATTATGTCTATATTTGACGCAGACGAAGTTTCGCGGGTCAGCTAGTAGGTTACTCTGCTTGTAATAATCTATTTCAATTATGATTCAAAAGACATGTGGCGTTATCCTTTATCATAAGAACGTTATTTTGTTTTCCTTGGGAATAGTACTTTACTCGGGATTAAATGTACCCTATGTCCATTTCTGTACACCTGACAATGTATATTTATGCAAAATTTCACGTGATCACTTCAGTGGTGTAGGCATGAAAAATATTAGTAAGGATAAAGTTGTTGATGAAATATTATTACTAAACTAGAAGCTAGACGAAAATTAAGGTACCATGAAGTTACCTGGAACGTGTACGTGATATTATTCTGAAGTTCAACGGTCAAAAGCAGTTTTGCAAAAGTTGAAGTTACCTTTTACACTGGACATCGTCGGAGTTGTATTTTGTTATAAAATAAACATTTTAATAAAACTAGTTGATGAAATATTATCACTAAGTTAGAGGAACATAGTATGAAAGGTTAACTGAAAACTTGTACGATATTAGTTTGAAATTCTGCTTCGTAGATTTTATTAAAATTCAATAGGCTATGAAATATTGTGAGCTTCGGTCGTAGTCATTGCCACTACATCACCAAGATCGATCGATCGATCGATGACAGAATAGACTATGTTACTATACTAGTCAATAGGGCAGAGACAAACAAAAAACGAATTAGTTAGAAAAAAAATGACGAAGATACAACGCTTTTAAAATTCTCAATACATCACGCCTAGGTATAATTTTGAGAGCGTACTGACGTCACGAGCCCCCAATCCTGAGTTTTGATGCGTTTTATCTTTGTCAATATTCATTGATTTACAAAAACAAGAAATACGTGTCCATTATTTTCCAATACTCTAACTAACGGACTAAATGGATTTGTAATTTTTTCACATGCGTATTAGAAACATCTACAGGCTTGGAATTGTCGCATTATGATTCATAAAACATTAGGCAACAGCTATGTTTATGTAATCACGAGCACCTAGATCGTTTCTACTTGTACTGAGGCCCGTCTCAAAATCAGCAAGTGCAGTGAATGCAGCGGATTCAGCACACGTGGACGGCCCAGCCTGATGCCTGTCCAACCTATTCCATACGTGCGGCGACTACGATCCGACACAAACGATTTCAACTGATGTAGGTTTTTGATCACGTCCACAAATAAATTGTGTTTTCCCTCAAAATCTGATCGCCATAAGTGTTTCTGCAAAACTTATTGTACAACATTTGATTCGTTTTGTTCTCATCAAATTCCTGAAAAAGAACCTTCGCTCTTAGATTTAGTTTTAGTTTCAAGTTATTCGAATAAAATTGTTTTCTGGAAAGGGTTACTTGAAAATCTATTCAAATATATATTTTGTTGTTTCGGAGAATTTGTATCGTTGTTTATTAGGTTAGTTAGTAGTAGGACTCGGGGCCTGTGGCGATTTCCGCGAAACGTTAATTAACCTACAACTTCAAATCTACAAAGTAGGTACTCTAGTACTTTTCATGGAAGCATTCATTGTTTTCCTAGACAATATAGACATAATAATAATCGAATTAGGTAGTTATTTAGAAAATAGCCCGTTATAATCTGCTAATGAACACGAGGGAATTTTCCAAAGATACTTCCCAAAACGATAAACCATCAATGCATCAATTAATATACATATAGCTACATAATGTAAAGTTCTCCTTGATCGACTCAAACATAGCTCAATCAATCATGTGAACATATATGCTACCTTGTGATGGAATCCTAATTACGTAATACAATTCAGTAATGTTCAGTACAAACTACAAACATACTCTATAATAGTTTAAACCATCATCTGCTCCATAAAGGTGCAAGCACCTATACGACGTAAACCCATCTCACTATAGCCATTTCAAAGTTCCCGTATCACCAAGCATAAACAAGTACTATAAGTATAACAACTTCATGAGTTTAAGGCGTTAAATGTTAATCATGGAAGATTATGATCTCAAGCTCGGACGGTGGTTAATTTACTAACTTTGTACACGAGTATGCAAAGTGAGACTTTAGAAGGTCAGTTCAAGATGCAGTTTTAATACGGAGGCGGCGTGTGGCTCATAATTCACATGCCTGTCTTGCTCCCTATTGGCCTGACGCTTATTTTATACGTGACGCGGAACCGCAATCCTTGTTACAACACTATTTCTAATATCTTTTATTTATAGAACGACGTATGCTGAGATTGCTGGTAGCGAGTATAGGGTTAGTATTTTTGAATCTATGCAGAAATTATTTAGTTTGTGCATATGAAAATATCCTGAATGTAGGTTGGTTCACTTTTGTGTTGGTAAATACAAATATTTGTCCAGTAAATACAGAGTTACGCCACTGGTTGATGATTATTTTGCTTTTTGCTTTGAATACATTCCTTTTTATAACCTATAGTCATACTTTCCTTGCACTTATCCCAATTCATTCGGGGTCAACGCAGTATGTTCTTCTTTTATACTTGTCTATTACCTAGTCGTCATCTTATTAGACACTTCCTTTCTTCTCTTTTTATAGCAACGAGATCATAGTTCGTTAATGTTATATGTTTCCTGCGCCACACCTACCGCTAGCTATAATTATGTTCGCGATGGACATCACTCGCTTGTCATCGGCTTAATGTAACTATCCGGTAATGATAAATGGGGAAGCCGATCATGTGCAAAGCGAACGTGTATTGTCTGGTAATGAAACGTATAATATCTACCTACGTGTTGCTTTCCAAACCAACTTATGTAACTTTATCATGGAAAAACTACACTTACAGGCACGATTAGACGCTATTCGAGTTTTCCTTAATTTTTGAGGAATTGTAAGAATACCTTAGCTGGTACTATTGCTTGCAAGACATGTTAGGGCAATAAAAAATTTTGTTAAAAGTTAATAAAAGTGTTTTATCAATTATGTATTTTTTTATAGTCACCTCACTATTTAGCAGAGCCTATCATAATAACGAGTGTAATCTTCCGTGTGTAATCATGACATTCTCAACCCTTTTTGAAAGTTCACCCATACTGTCTTCAATATCCGATTGAGGGATCCATTCCTATAACAGAACTGTAGACAGAACTGCAGAGTAGCACCTTTAGAAAAGCCTAAAGCTTTTCTAAAGGTGCTACTCTAGCTCGAACCATCGTCAAAGGTTGTCCGTACCATGTTCTTTGGGATTAAGGTCCGGATTGCGCGTTGGCCAAGGTAAAATTGTAATTCTGACCTGTATCGAAGATTATGATGAAGCTATCCCCAATAATTGCCACGAATGATATGTCGTCTTGGAGTACATCTTCCACGTATCTGTGAACATCAGCAGTCATTCTGCCTCTATCGAAGACATCAAGTTCGTGAGTTTACTTAGGAAAATATTGAAATACAATACCAATGCATTTCCATCTTTACTCTTGCCTATTTATCATCGAAGGTAATATAGTCCAAAAAGGCCATTTAATATTATTACTCTAGCTAACCAGAAACACTAGAACCTAGAAGTGATTTACCATATAAGTACAAAGTTAAGAAGTAGTAGCAAGATTGCTGCCTGTTTAAGTGTATGTGTTCGTTGAACTGTACTTTGCCTACGCTCACAACACGTACAAAAAACAAAAGAACACAATATCCTCCTAAACGCATCTCCGATATTTGACCGAGAGGAAATGGGTCGCTTCAAATTCTCCACAAGGGGTGTTTGATGGCCCGTGAAAACAAGGAAGGTGAGGGCAAAACATAAAATTCCTGAAGGGTTTAACTGTTATCTGGGTTTTACACCTGGCCTGTGCGATAGATAACTTGACCTTAATAATTCTCGGTTTAACAGTCACTAAGTAAGTAAGTACGTTTCAACGTTTTTAGCTGTTTAGACAAGTAAAAGCTCTTGGGTTGGGTGATAGCGGAAAGTGAGTGTGCTAGTTTCTAAGTCTACAGGATGTTATTATTAAGAGATAAGTGCGGTTATAAGAGTACAGGAAGACGAAAGAAGCGATGAATGGACTGTGTGAAAGATATGAAATGGCTTTAAAGGAGGTGATTACTGAGAAAATAAGTAGTATAGAAGTATGAAAGAAACACCGATGCCGTGCCGACCCCAAATCAATTGGGATAATTGCAGGAGAAGATAATGATGACGGAGTGTGTCGGAAGAAAACGGGACCTACTGAAGTCAAACATCAAACTTCAACTTTAAAAACAAACCTCAACTAAACCACATCTGTATATAATACAATGGGTTATAAAGTCTGTGTGTATCAATAAAACTTGGAATGATATTGTGAAAGACTCTTCAAAACAAATAATGTTACTCACATTTGCAACAGGATATTAAAGTTTCTATAGGGAAATCAACTGGTACACACAATGGGTACACATTATATCCGGCACCTAACGGACCAAGTCACGAGCTAAAGCTAGTACTAAGTTCACAGTTTTAATAAGAATTTAAACAAAAACGTTTAGTTACATGGACATTTGGACATGGACATATACTCGCAATACACTGACCTATCGCTCTCGTTTATCACCAGAAGTATGAACATGGACAAGGCGAAAGGTGTATGTTACTGTAAGCCTGTGTTATCCCAGTGCTGGGCAAAAGCCTCCCCCATGACCTCCAAATCGTTCGATCCAGGGCCAATGTGTACCACTGGTCGTCAAGCTTAAATGGGACTGGATGGCCATGTCCACCGTATACCGGACAAGCTGTGGGCCAAAATAACCACGTAAAACAAAGCAGTATATATTTACGTTAAAGCAAAAACTTGTAAGAAAATCTTTTTATTACGACTCGTCACTTCCATGTTAATGTAAAAGTAGGAAATTTAAAAAAAAATCCAATAAACCCGTCACAATAAGAGTAAATATTGAATAAAAAACAGGACAGACTCTAGTCTGTGAAGGGAAGCGGCGTATTTATTAACGCTGTGAGCTGCGACACAGGCGGGTAAACAGAAGCCTACTTTATATTAACCCAAGCGGTCCATCAGACGGTAGACGTACTACTGCGCAGTAGACGGGACTCATTAATTAATGTTTAATTAATAGCCCGATAGAAAAAGTAATCAGTAAACACGAGCAAATAGAATTAAGATGGAAATCTAATGAGGGACTAATTTAATAAGGGTTTCTTTTGTACTTTGGGAGGTGGAATAAGGATCGAATTAAGACTCACTTTCTGTTTTTAATTGTTGTTGGGTTCTTTGCTGTAATCGATGGTTTGGGGTAACCCGTGTAAGGAAAAGTGATGATTTCTCGCGAGAATACTGATGACTGATACAACTTCCACACAACAACTTTCAGTTGATTCGATCTTGGGCCATTGTGGACCTCTGGTCGTTGGTCTTGTCCAGCTCGCCCCACTATCTTCTACGAGGTCTGCCACGACGCCTTCTGACAAGATTAATCATAATTATGATATTGTTGGTGCATTATTATATTCTTCATACTTTTGGTTATTGGAAATTCATTTTCAATACATTTTGGTCAAAGTCTAGTTCATAATTATCAGATTCAATGACTGCCTTGACTGACTGACTGATCTTGCGATGAATGAATGTTTTTCTTTCTTTCCTTAATGCTGGCCGTATCGCGATCGGCTAATTAATTGTGTAGGTTCTAAGTAAGCATAAGTACTGGTACTTTTAAACATCATTAGGTTTCATGTATCTATGCTCCGTCATATACGTATGTACTACGTACCAACTGTAAGCGTAAAAAGAATTTTCTCAATAGTTAGAATTTAGAATTGTAATTAGGCACCTAATATTGCAAATATCTAAATCTTCATATTAAACTGACCCATCAACCATAGACATAGATAAATTCTTAACAAAAACATTGCCAAAGAATGTTTAATAAATCTCAATAATGTCTAAACAATTCGTAGCTCTGTGGAATGTCGGCGAATCTATAATGAAACCGCCTCTGTTTATTCTGCCGATACGAAATGAGAAATGAGTGCAGTAAACCTTAACAATTGCCTGCCTTAAATACAATGCTTACTCCGTATTTACATTAAACGAAAACTCATTAGATTTAATCTCTTATCCGTAATAAGAAATAAGGAATTCCTCGATGTTGAGGTGTGTAAATAATTGAGGGTTTGTTAGTATTTAGTTAACTGTATTATATTTAATGTTGGCCACGTTTACAGTTTTATCATGGAATTAATGTAACGCTTTTTTCTGACGCACATGGTGAAGAGATTTGCTAGTCTGTTTGGTGGACTGCCTGTGCATGACCTTCTTTTAGAGTGCATTTGGATTATAAGTATCTTATATTAAAGCAGGAGATAGCGGGACAACAAGTGCCAGCCGTCCACAGTCCACATTGGACCTAGATTCAAGGATTTGAAAGACACGGCGGGCTTACAGTATTGTAAAGCAACACATTTTTAAGTAATGTGACATGCTAGTTCCAAACCGCCAAATCGCCTATACAGCACGGTGATGGATGTTCGCTCTATAACCGAACCCAATTAATTTCAGAGCACGGTCCCCTCAAATCTTGTTTCTCACCATTTTCCTTGTATCAGGAGACATTATTATGGATTAATGTTGGGTTATTGTATTTATTACCATTAATGGCAACTAGTTTCCTGAATGCCGTTATAAGCATCCTCATAAATATATTGGTAGGTACGTAGTTATCTAAGAGTCTGTATTGTGGAGTGGTCTAGCAATATAATTAGAGGGTAAATTCAGTTTACTTGATGCAACAATGAAATTGTATTTTAAATTGTCGCCGGGAAGCAGAACTGAAGCTGAAGCAAATTAAGTCAATACGAGAAATGGTGTTGGAAGGAGCGGAGCGCGGGCGACACCGCGGCACAATCCACAGGATTAGGGCTCCAACACGCACGCCCTCTGGCGCAAACTTCCTATTTATGTAGGGTCGCTAACCAAACGACTTGTAGGCTCTTTATTACAGTTGTTCTTTTCCGTTCACGACGCTGTAACTGCTTTGATAAAATATCGTGTCGATTTCTTTTGTTTGAGCAAGGGCTTATGTTTCAGCGGGCAGTGGTAGATCTCGAATTAACGAGTGCTAAACTTTTTTTGGATTGTAAATCGTTTTTCATTCTTGCGGGGGTCTTTATTTGATGAAGCTTTTCCAAGTATTTCCAAGTGACGTTATTAATTAAATATGCAGGTGCCTGCTGATTAGAGACTTTGTAAATTACCGGTTACACTTTATGTTACCCAAACAGTTATTGTTTAATTCGTCTTCATTGAAGATCATCAGATTTTTCCAATTCAAAGCAAAAGTTTCAACAACTTGTCATGTTGTCCCCAGATGTGCTGACAAGATGATATGAGCACGTCGAGGATGGAGCGGCCGGGTCGGCGGGCTAAGGCCGGTTCTCTGAGCGGGCTGTCGGGCGGGCTGCCGAGCGCGCCAGCAGGAACCGGCGGCGTCCGTCGCCAACGGTCCTTGGAGTGGGGTGGCGATAGGTACAGCAGCAGCGACGACGACCGCCCCCCGCAGCCCCCACCCCTCGCCGACAGAGTGTTCGCCTCGCTCCTCGCTCAGGCCACGCAACAGTTCGACAGTAAGTTTTGCATGTAATTAATCTCTGATATTGAATGTCAGCCGAGTGTGAGACTGGCAGATTAAAACTGTAATTTATGTTTCTATACGGCGCGTGGGTTGCGTTTTTAATATGTTCAGGGGCTTTCCATTTGTGGAGGACAGTAGGAGATTTCCACACCCAACATTGGTTTTCCACTTTTATGTGTTCTTACTCTGAAAGTTAAAAACCATTGATATAAACATTTAAGGGAGGAGGTCCATTTGGACCTGGACTATTCATGAGTTACGAGTAGTTAAACTAGGAAAAAATCAAATTTGAAATGTAAGTCCACCGACTTTTTAATGAGACCACTGAAAAAGGGTTATTCCCAAAGTACTCCAAAAAGATAAAAAAAAAAACTACAAATACTACTCCATGAAAAATATAATATTTTTAATTAGGTTTCATTCTGTGGCAGCGAATTTCAATATTTGTATTTCATTCAGTTATTACGAAAAAGTAAAACAAGTGTCAACAAACATAAAGATCGTTTCAGACATATGCAGGAAGGTAACCGACATGAAAACCATGGCGGTCTCAAACTTAATATTATGACCTACGTTTGTAAGTCCTAGTGGCTATGGCAAAGTGGGATCAGCTAGGAATTTGTTATTCACCAAGTGACACGGCCGAAGGTCCGTGCTGAGCCCTAACAAGTGGGATCATTAGTGGGGCTTGCAGGGGCAGCGACGGGGAGGCGGGGAGAAGTGCGCGGGGGCACGGGATCACGGCAATTGATAGGGGAGCGCCCTGTGGTGAGCTTATGAGGAAAACTTTACACGTAAACCCGACGCAACCTCCTCTCCGTCCGTCTGTGACACAAACTAAGGATTTAATGAAGTCATACAGATGCACAGCGGACGTTTCTGTTTGCCTTACAAATATTTTTAGACTCAGATATGCCTGGGTTTAAAGTGATCTAGGAATGTATACTTACAGTAGCAGCAGTTGGCAGTGCCTTTTCATCATCTGCCTAGCCTTTTTCCGTTTATGTTGGGGTCGGCTTTCAGCCAACTGAAAACAGACGAAAACCAGCATTTTACACGAAGCAACGGCTTATCTGACCTCTGGGTAACAATGCTTCTTGGTAAGACTGGTAGTCAGACTTTCAAGCTTTACACTAGAAATCGGAATCGATTTTCACAGCTAGATAATTTTCTTCAATCAAACACAAGTCACGTGCACAAACAACTTACCGTGACAACAAACTTCAGTTGGGCATCGAACATAATATCCTAACCATATAGGCAAGATGCTCCATCGCTGCAGCATTTGGAGAAACAAACAAACTTGTGGAAGTCAAGTGGGGGAAGTAAGTTTGTTGATCAAAGACCGTTGTTGCTTGGCCCTCTGTTACCTACAATTTTATTACGAAGAGCCCAAATGTTGCACATGTTGTATCTCTTTTTGAACCTGAAAAAGACAATCGTATTTGGAGTTTAATAACATAATATCACGCCTGTAATACCTAGAGGGTTAGACAGAGGTGTACCTTATAGTACACCCACATGTCACCAGTTATGGTTAAGTCTTATGTAATAGGGAGCAAGCCTATTATACTAGTCAGACTAATTTTTTTCATCATGACACTTTGAATACTATCCTAACGAGGCAGTATAATTTGTATACACCCAGATAACGTTCAACCTTAATCGAATCATAGGTGTAGGAGGTTCTAACATAATTAACCAAACCCAGTAAAACGTAAACATTACTAAAAAGTTCCAACTAATCTACACTAATATTATAAAGAGGAAAACTTTGTTTGTTTGTTTGTTTGGTTGTAATGAATAGGCTTAAAAACTACTGGACCGTTTTTAAAAATTCTTCCACCATTCGAAAGCTACATTATCCACGAGTAACATAGGATATATTTTATACCCGTACTCCCACGGGAACGGGAATTACGCGTGTGAAACCGCGTGACGTCCGCTAGTTGCTCATAAAGTAAGCTCCTCAGGTAGGTACTTATTTTTCATTTTAAATCCCTGTTTTATAATGTCACGCACGAAACCTACATATCGATTGCTACAGAATAGAAAGGATTAACAAAGCTTCAGTCATGATAATAACCCTTGTGAAACGATTCACATGTGTAACGACCCATAGAACCTTACTTGCTAGACAATAGGGGTACTTTTTGAATGGCCGTGCACCGATAAAGGTTTAGATCGAGCTTATGACGAAAATTCGTGTGTCGCCCCGATGAGAATAAATGCTAGTCGTTGGACCAAGCTTTGTATTGATTTGAATGTTATGTAACCTTTAGCTTGGACACGGTTTATGTACAATAAAACATTTTTTTCTATGTAAAAGGCTTTAGAACAACATTTGTTAGCATTTGGAGATAATGTAAATGACACGTTTAAAGGTTAGGTACCTACGTTGTACACGCACGAACACCCAAAATAGATGACTATTGTAATTTATATTTAGATTTAGGACAGTAGGTATTTGGTAGATTAGAATGTACGTATATTCACGAATATAAATCCCTCCAATTGTTTCAAAAGTTACAGACTTGAAAAAGGCTGTTTCCACCATTAATAATTTGCAAATTTATTTGTAAGTCCTAGAGTTAGAGAAATATTTTTCGGTATTGGAAATCAATGAATATTGTCAGAGGTAAAACTGCTTCAAAACTCGAAAGTCTCGTGACGTTAGGATAGAACGCACTAAAAATTATACTACGGCGTGATGTAATGAGAATTTAAAAGCGTTGTATGTTCGTCAATGTTGTTTTACGTTACAAAAGAAAAAAATTCCAGCCGCAGGAAGTGGTAGATTTCGGAGAAGGTGCTGGAGCGTCCGACTATTGACAATTTGTACAAAGACTTGTACTTATTTGTGTACAATCTACAAAAAAAATATGATTTCAATATCGTTGTCCTGTAATGGCAAGTTTACCCTTTTTAAATCCTCTTAGAATAGGGAATAAGAGTTTAGCACGGAAACGCCCTCAATTTTTTTTAGTTATAATTTGGAGATATGATTTTTTTTCGTAAAAAATTTGGGTATTTCAATCCCCTCCCCAATGTAGGGGTTGCATCAAAAAAGTTTTAATTTAAAGTTGTCAGTGTTCTTATTCAAAATTATAAAAATGAAAAACGGTTCAAAAATTTTCCAAAAAAATTATGGCCAAAAAACTGACTTTTGAAAAACCGCCCCCCCGCCGCCCCCCATCGACGAATTCCGCCTATTCACGAACTTAGCCTAAGTTTTGACCTTTTAGATTTTTTGGCCAAGTTTGAAAGCAATCGGTTCATAATTGCGACCTGTAGAGTGTGGCTAAATTTTGCTTGTCACCCATATACATACGTTAACATATATTTCCCCGTAGGTGAGAGACCAATAGGTAGATTTGACTAATTAGAATGTTTCAATACACAAGCCTATACACAAAGCATTAAAAATTCTCCTCTCTACTATTTATCGTATGCACAATTTCAAAATCACTTCCGTAATAACGAAGAACTGCAACCCTTATATAAATAGGAGACACATGAACTATGTACATTAGTTTTCAGCTACTACATAATACAAGTTGGAAGCTCAGCAAGCTAGTTTAGTACACAAACAGGTATACTAAACTACCAATACTAAATCTTATGTTAGTTTAGCGCTGTTTCATATTTCCACGGTAAGCGCGACTATATTTACCTAACAGAGCGTAGAACATTATCATAAAGGAATATCATAAAGGTTCATGTTATTGCGGCTTACATATTGCCTTTTAGTTTACTTTACCTTACTTCATATTACATAAAGACAACGATAACGTTATCTTTTTGACCTCCCTGTAACCAGGTTTATTTAGATGAATCCTTTAATGTTTCCTTCCAATGTAGATCTTTATCTACTGTTTGTACTACAAGACATTTTGGCGGTATCGGTTTTCTTTTCAAAGCTTAAGCTTCTCATTTATTTCGTGGAGTAATGTTTTCATTTGTGTTGTAACTAAGGAGATTTGAATTCGTATTTGAGAAAAGAATACCGTAACGTTCAAAGAGATATTTAGTACTTATTTGTTAATGTTCCTAATACTCTATGGTCGCTGAACCGTGTAGGTACCTTCCTAAGAGCAGATAAGTTCTAACGCCTACCGAGTTATGAAACCTCTTTGCTTAACTAAATTAAACCTGTATGATTACAGGCACAAATTCATTAAACTGAAATGATCAGGATATAGAGCTTCTTTTGATACTGAAGTACCTAATATTCAGTCGTTAGATACCTGTTTAATACAGTCTAGACTCATCCACGGTTTGTTTCCACCCAAAGGATCCGTTTTTTTTCTAGAAAACTAAGCAGACAGATTTTGTTTTTAATCGTAGCTGTTAATTATTCTGCGAGTAAATCTGAGACGAAGTTTTTCCGCTAAGAGTCTCTTTCTTTTTATAAATAGTACCTATCTAAAATAGGCCTGTCTTTAATTCTTACTGAATTGCAAGATTATAGGGGTTGTATTACCTAGTATTTGGTACGCTAATGCTAGACAAGAAACAGAGTTAGCTTGAACTGGTGTAATTATAACGCTAAGATGTTATAACGTCTATGATTCCTACCTAAAAGTTAAATACAAGATAGCAGATTTTTGAAAAACTGCCTGTGATACATCCTACTTAAGAGGCCTGCGGAGCATGCGTTTTTCATACAAACGTAATACCAAAATAATTTGTAAATTAAACATCTTCTTAAGATAGTGTGTATTTATTTCGATTAGATCGTAGAATATATAGGTTCCCAAATATATATTTTGAATGGACACTGATTTAAACAAGAGTTATGAGAAAATATTTTTCTATAGAAATTTTAAATTCCTCATATCTCGTCTTTATATCATTGTCCTTTTAAAATATTTAGTTGGAGACATAGATATTATGTAATCCAATCGAAATATATATACACTACCTTATGAACGTGTTTGATATTCATATTATTTTGGTATTACGTATGTATGAAAAACGCACGCTCTGCCGGCCCCTTAATATAATATTATAAACGCGAAAGTTAGTGAGTTTGGATGGATATTTGTTACTCTTTCACGCTTTCTTTTGTAACATTTATTTTGTACCATATTCTAACAAAAACAACATTTTTGATTTGATTTGATTTGAAGAAATTTGGCACACAGATAGATTATAGCCTGGATTTACACATAGGATACTTTTTATCTCGGTATTAGTAAGATTCACGCGGGCGAAGCCGCTGGCAGCAGCTAGTATGTACATATTTGAAATTACTTAGTACTTTGTGTACATTATAAAAACAGTATGGTAGATAGAGCGTTCATTCACTTCTTACACACTCAAATTGCTAGGTAGGTACCCTTTTTTCAATAAACAGGCTTCAAGCATTAAATGAGGCACCCATTATTTAATATTAGACTTTATTATATTTCCGATGACAAGCGATTTATTGGAAAAATAATACTATTAATATATTGGTGATTTGATACTAATACGTTAAGAGATTTTATTGATATGTGGACTAACGTCCTTCCCCTGCTTTGCATGAACAATCATGAAAATTTCTTTATAAACAACATTTAGTTGAATAAAATTGTAATATTTTCTTTAAGTAATATTGAAATCAATATCACCATCCGTTGCTAGTTTAGAAGGACAATGCGATTACATTACACTGCGATTTTATATTATACAATTCTGTTGAAGAAGTTACAGTTTAAGGAAAAGATGCAGAAGCAAGCAAGCAAGAATTTAATAAAATACCAAAATAAGTACTGCAAGAAATACAACCATCGAGTTGCATTGCATCATCGAAAGTTCCATGGCATTCGTAGCGGCACAAAACGAAGAATTTAATAATAATAGTAAATAATAATAATACGTGTATTTCAGATAATTTCCAATCCATAAAGCAACATAGTAATGAAAAAGTTAGCGCACAAATAATTCAAAATTAATAAAATAAATAAAATAAACAGTAAAAATCAATTAATAAAATAAATCAATTAATAAAATGAATCAAGTAAAAGCATAAACAAAGGTGTACGGGTTGTAGTAGTTAACTCCGTACACCGATTTGTCGTGAAGGTTTTTGTAGTTTAGAGAAACACCTTCCACTAAGATGCACTAAGTAGTTAAGTTTATTTAACGTAAGAGTAAGTTACAGTACTAGAGTAGAAGGCGATTATTTCTCTCAGTTGTTGATAGCTACCCAGTTATAAGTTCACTATATTATTTATTCGTTGGTCATTTAGTTTTATTATGCTAAATTATGACGCGCATCGTTGGCCTTAAGTAGGTTACCGAGTAAGCAGAAAAATGTACGGCGATGAGACCGTACATATTGGCAACCCCCTAAAGAAGCTAAGATGAGTAAAGAGAGAGAAAGAAACGCCTGTACAAAGTCAAACATTAAAGTAAAAGTAAATAGGTAAACAATCAATCAAAAGTAAAGGCAATGTTGTCTCGATGTCCTTGAGTTTGAACGTGGCAGTCGTCTGTGCGCGTCTGCTGGTTTTCTCCTCTGGCAGTCTTCTGTTGAGATCCCATTGGTTGAAGTTCGATGTCTTCATGCGTTTGCCTTCTATTTGTCTTCCTCGGAAATCGCTTCTTGAGCAGTGTGCAGTATTTTCTTGTTATGATCCACAGGAAAGTAATGACAGCAATTGTTAGTAAAAGGTAACAAATTGCATATTGGTGGACGTCATGGTCCGTGATAGTGGATGGTAGTTTCGGCTCGTTCTCTTGTTGGAACCGCAGCTTCTTGTCAATTTCCTCGAAGTTGTTTTTCTTAAGAGTGAAGAGTTCGTGTGGCGCGTTGTGGAGTGTAACGTTGACCACGTTGTTAATAGGTGCATTCAGGTTCGGTACATGCATGTCATAGTTAACGTTGAGGTTGCTGTTGTATTGATTGTGCGAAGTGATGGTGAGTTCTTTTGACCGCAGTACGCATCCTTGACTCAAAGTTACTATAGCCGCTGATGTGATAGTTTGCGATATTACGTCGTTGTCACAAACAGTACGTAATTCGCACCTTCCGCAACACACAACCAACCAGCTGTTCGATTCTTGTAACTTGATCCATGCTTCCTCGCATGACACGCTGTAGACGTCACACGGTGACGTAGTTGCACGATGACCCAGTAGTTTTGCTTCGCAAGGTGCATTCTTGTTTTGTAAGTTGAACACTGGTATGTTTGCGTTACAAATGTAGTTATCTTTTTGTCGTTTGATGCATTGCTTAAATTCGTTATCTCTTAGTGAGATGTAAGAATTCTTCTCAAAGTTCACAGCAATGTATTCCGAAGATAATTGCATCAATGTGTAATTTGACTCCGCTTTGATCGGGATAGCAATAGCCCGATAGTAGGTGAATGCCTCATTCGAAATTAAAGGAATGTGAACTTCGAATATAAAGTAGGTTTTTGTTATTCGTGCTTTCACGTACAGCAACTTGTAAAGTTCCTTGATATCTTCTCTGATGTTTTCTGTCGGTAACGACACAGTCCTCGGCAGTCTGCCAGATATGTCTTCCAGTTGCTTTACTAGACTGACTGGTGGTATCAAGTGCACGTCCATATGTCCACTGTAGACATTAGTTAAAGTGTTCAGGAGCATAGTTTGAATTTCCTTAAGATTTCGTAGTAGTAGCGATGCTGTGAGCGAAGCGGAGTTGAAGTAACTCGTGGCCATTATTATTTGTATTTCTGTTTCAATGCTGCCCAGATTCGTCTTAGTTTCTTCCATGAAGTGTTCTATCATCTTACATTGAAGCTTGATATTTTCATCGTTTTTCTTCAAAACATCATTTTGTAGTTGCATGATCGATGTTTGGTTTTTTGCGAGTTCACGCAAATAGTTTTCGTTACGTTGTATGGCATCAATGTCTTTGTGGTATTTGTCAGCAAACCTCTGGTCCAAGACACCGAATAAGCTGTTAGCTATCATGCCTACTCCGTCGATTAAGCCGCGCTTCTTGCGCGTAGATAAATGCTTGTGGGGTGCCAGCAGCATTGTGTTGTAGAAGTTGAGTAGTTCCATCTCGTGGAAAAGTTGATCCATCGTTGCTTGGCAATAACTTTGATGGATCTTCTGGCAAAGTTCATTTACACCGTATATGTATTTTTCAATATGTCGAGCGCCCTGCCAGTAGTTTGTTAAGTTGTAATACGTGAGCAAAGTCCATTCATCGTGAATGAGTTCTATTTTGCCTATGGTGTCATAATAAATCGGTCGCTCGGGTTCCAGGTTTGTAATTTGAGTGCCTGACCTTTGTTGCGAACCATATGATCCATTCACAAGTATCAACAATGTGAAAAGAAACATTAAAATGTTTGTAACACATTTTCTTCCAGACCGTTTTGTTGTGGTAGGTTTCTCAGCCTTTTTATAATCCGTTTTATATTCTTCATAGTTTTTATGGTAGTTTATGTCGATGGGCAAAGCTGATAGTTTTACTATAGGTCGTTTAATGACACCACTTTGGGTTTTCAGGGTTGTGACTCGAACGTACCCGTCCGCTCCGGGGTGAAGTTCTAGCACCCGTCCCATGGCCCATTTTCCTGGCGGCAAATTGTTGTCCCGGACTAGTACGATGTCCCCCTCGCTGAGGTTTTTCTTGGGATTGTTCCATTTGCTGCGCGTTTGTAGTTGAGTAAGATAGTCGCTTGACCAATTCTTCCAAAATCGTTGGTACATATGTTCAGTTAACTGCCATCGTCGGCGGAGGTCAATGTAGTTTTCATCAGTGTAGTCAGCTCGTGGTAAAGACATTGTTGGTCCCCCCGTTAGAAAGTGACCCGGAGTCAGGTAGTTATAAAATTCTTCGGGGTCTTCAGTGAGTTGGCAAAGCGGCCTGGAGTTCATGCACGCTTCTATCTTCGCAAGCAGGGTGGCAAATTCTTCGTATGTCAGTTTTTGGTCTCCTAGCACCCGCCGAAGGTGATACTTCATCGACTTGACCGCTGCTTCCCATAGTCCACCAGCAGTCGGCCAAGCGGGTGCATTAAAATGCCATTGTATTCCCATGTCTGCGATTTTATTGAAGAAGTTTGGCGACAAGATTTTCTTGAAGTCTTCAAACTCTTTCTGAAGCAGCCTTGCTGCGCCTATGAAATTGGTACCGCAGTCTGAGTAGACGTGACCCGGTGTACCGCGCCTGGAGCACATTCTCTGGAAGGCTGCTATGAAAGTTTCAGTACTTAAGTCCGATGCAAGTTCGATGTGCACAGCCTTTGTTACCATACATACGAATATGCATATGTAACCCTTTGAGGTTCGAACTCCTCTTCCTTTGTTGAGTCTGACTTCGACGTGTCCTGTGAAGTCAACTCCCGTGTGAGTAAACGGGCGCGAAGGTGTTACTCGTTGTGGTGGCAGTTCTCCCATGAGTTGGTTTAACTCCGATGGGTTGTAGCGATGGCAGCGCACACAGCGCCGTAGTTCAGCTTTCACCGCTCTGTTACCGCCAATAATCCAGTACCGTTGCCGGATGTGCGCTAAAGTTAGTCTGGCTCCTCCGTGTAAAGTCGTTAGGTGAGCTTGATGGATCACCAACTCAGTAAGTCGTCCACCTTTAGGTAGAATGATGGGATTTTTCATCTCGAATGGTAAAATGGAATGGTTCAGTCGACCCCCAACTCGGATTAAGCCACTGTTGTCCAAGTATGGTTTAAGTTTAAAAATGTTACTTTTTGTAGAGATAGTTTCTTTCTTCATAAGTTGTTTATATTCTTGCGTAATTTCCGTTTGTTGCACATATTTTATTATTTGTTCATTTGCATTGTCTAATTCGCATAAAGTGAGGCATCCGGTTTCACGTTTCGTGTAGTTACGTGCGTTTACGATAAATCGTTGTATCCATGCTACAATTCTGATCGCTTTGGTCAATGAACTGCAATTAGTTAATAAGTTATGAATACAATTATTTGTCTCTTTGTTCATAGAGTTCGATTTTGCTTGGTCAGCGCTGCCAATGTTGGTTGTAAAAGTACATGTTATGTTTTCTTCACGACTTTGTTCTTGGAAGGTATTCAGAAATGTAGGACCTTCCCACCACAGACTGAATGTTGTTAGCTTGGTTGGTAACAATCCTCTCGATGCACAGTCTGCAGGGTTATCTTGCGACTTCACATAACGCCATTGCTCGGCTGGTATGATTTGTCTTATTTTTGCGACTCGATTGGCGACGTATATTTCTCTTTTAGATGTATCCCCCTGTATCCATGCCAGGACAACTTGGGAGTCACACCAAACGTTAGTAGTTATATCGAAACCATTCAGAGCTTCTCTAATTTTTTCGATGAGTTGCGATAGTAAGAGCGCGCCGCAAAGTTCAAGTTTCGGTAATGTGATCGTTTGTGATAACGGTGCTACTCTTGTTTTAGCAGCAAGTAATGTTATTGTGGGCTTGTTATGTTCATCTCTGACGCAACTGTATACCACGCAGGAGTAAGCCTTTTCGCTGGCGTCGCAGAATCCAAATAGTTCGATCTTCTGGTTCGTTGAACCGACCCAGCGCTTGATTTTTATGTGTTTTACATTGGGTATGTCAGCTCTTAGTTTTAGCCACTTATCTGCTATATGCGACGGTAACTGATCATCCCACTCAAGTCTGTTGACCCATACTTCTTGAAATATAATCTTTGCCGCAATAGTTATGGGTGATAGCCAACCCAACGGATCATAAAGTTGTGAAATTTCTGAAAGCAGCCGCCTTTTAGTTATTTCCGTTCGACATTTTTCTTCATATTTCCAGTTAAACACAAAAGTGTCGGCATGCGGATTCCAACCTAGTCCTAAGGTTTTCATGGATTCCTCTTGCTTGAAGTCAAAAGTAATTCTGCGTGAGATCTGATCATCACTTAAGTTTTCTAGCAATCCTTTATCATTGCTGGACCACTTGCGTAAGTTCATTCCGGCCCCCTTTAACATATCGATGAGAGATGTCTGAAGTTCCTGGGCCACTTCTAGTGAGTTGTGGCCGCTTATGACGTCATCGACGTATGCTTCGTTCAGTAGTACTTTGGCTGCCATGGGGTATTTATAGCCATCATCGTAAGCCAGTTGTTTGATGGTTCTCATGGCTAGCCACGGTGCACATTTTGTGCCATAAGTGACGGTGCAAAGTTGGTACTCTTGCAGCTTCTCTGACGGCGTATTTCGCCAAAGAATTTTCTGCAAATGTTGTTGTTCCTCAGACAGCCAGATACATCGGTACATTTTCTCGATGTCAGCTGTAAAGGCGTATTTGTAAGTTCTCCATTTTATGATAAGTTCTTGGATATCTTTTTGTAGGTTGGGGCCCTTTTCTTGTAGACTGTTCAGGCTGTATCCCGTTTTAGTTTTCTGAGATGCATTGAAGACTACTCTGAGTTTCGTGGTAGTAGATTCTTCACGAAGTACCCCGTGATGTGGTAAGAAACATTCAGTAGTTGAAGGTGCCATGGGTTGTGCTGGTTTCATATGGCCTAACTCCAGGTATTCCTTAAGGAACTCTTTGTATAACCTTTCAAGTCGGTCATTTGTTTTGAACCTTTTTTCTAGTTGCAGCAATTGTGATACTGCGATCGTCTTCGATGTTCCGATTTTATTTTCATAATCTGGACGTAATGGCATCTTCACAATGTATCTTCCATCTGAACCACGACGAGTTGTTTCTTTGTAGAAAGTTTCACATTGATCCTCTTGAGATCGGTCTGTGTTTGTTTTGGTGACGTCTTCACATTCCCAAAATTTAGTTATTTCGGTCAAGTCAAGTAGTGCGACGTGACAGTTTAAAGTTTCTAGTTTTCCACACAAAATCCATCCCAGCTGTGTCTGTTGCGCAACTGGTGACTTTGGTGCTCCTCTTAATATTCCATCTTGTATTATTTCAGCGTATACGTCAGCTCCAAGTAGTATGTCTATAGACCTTGAAATGTTAAAATCAGGGTCTGCTAGTTTTAAGTTTTGCAAATGCGACCAATCCGGTCGTTTGAATGTGTTGTTTGGTAGTTTATTGATCAGTTTCTTCATAATCAATGCTTCTGTGATGAAAGTATATTCGGAATGGATTGATGTGCATGTTATTGTAAGGCGTCCCTTACAATCGCCTGATACAGTTCCAACTCCAGATATCTTTGCAGTTAGTTTGCTTCTTGGCAGCTTTAGCAGTTGTGCTGCATTTTCTGTTATCAAGTTAACTTGTGAGCCCTGATCTATGAGCGCACGAAGAGTTACATAAGTCCCATCTACCGATTTGACCTTGACTTGGACAGTTGTCAGTAAGACTTCCGTCTCTCTGGCTGATAGATGATTTGAAGTTGGCGTTTCAGTTTCCCTCGAAGGTCGTTGACCGGAGCGTTTGTTATCATTGCTCGTCGAAGGTGTATTTTTATTGAAATTGTTGTAGTGTAAAAGCGTATGATGCTTCATATTACATTCCTTACAAGTTTTTGTAGAGTTGCAGGTTTGGTTTTCGTGACTAAACAAACAGTTTTTACATAGTCGCAATTTTGCAACAGTGCTGTTTCTTTGCTTTGTATCCAAGTCAATAAACTGCTGACATCGCATTAAAACATGATTGTTTTTGCAAAAAGGGCACTGCCCGTATGAAGTGTGGTAAGTTTTTGGAACCCACTTCTTATGATCGAAGTTTTTTCGAGGTACATGTTTTTCTGTTCCAGCTGCCTTTTCTGAACTCTGTATGTCCTTCTTTGAAGTCTTCATGGTTTCAAACGCCATAAACTGGTTTTCTAAGTATGTCATAAATTCCTGTAGTGTTGGCACCTCTCTGTTATCGGGCAAGGCTTTTATGTATTCATTGTAGCTCCCACAGTCTAGTTTCTGTGACATCAGATGGACAATCATCGGATCCCAGCTGGTTATATCAAAACCAATGTTTGTTAGACCATTTAGACATTCTGTTGTTACGTCATGCAGCTTCTTTAAGTTGTAAGCGTCCGGCTTCTGTATGACAGGCAACTGCAGCATAGTGTTCATGTATGACGAGAATTGCAGACGACGGTTGTCGTACCGTTGAGTTAGTATCTCCCAACACGAAGTGTAGTTGTCGGCGCTGATGCTTAAGTGTTGCACCAGTCTTTCTGCTTCACCTTTCAGCCTGGTCTTCAGATGCTGCATTTTTTGAGCTTTATTCAATGTCGGGTTTTTATGTATGGTTTCTAGGAACAGATCTTTGAAAGATATCCATTTGCTGTAGTGTCCAGAAAATTCTGGAATCTCGATTCTTGGTGCTGAATGTTGATGATGAGCGGTGGACCACATTTTGCTTTTCAGACGTTTCCTTGTACCATCATATCTATCTTCCATACTGTTGAACTGTTCATAGTACGTATGTTTCGTTCCTTTCAGTAAGGCTTCCAGTTCCCAATGAGTATTATCAATAGCGTCCCACTTTGACTTCAAGATTGACAAGTAATCGTCGACTTCCCATTTTTCAGTTAAGGCATCAAAATCAATTTTTGTCATAGCCCGATCGATGGCCTTGAAGTTGCATTCCTGTTTAGCTAACAAAGTCTTGGTTTTTTCATCAGGTTCTCCTCTCGACAAGTCTGTCAGGTTAAATTTGACATTTTCTTCAGTAGTTTGCAACATTCTCAAAATGTCTGCTTTAGTTGTTTCGTACATGGTTTTTGTCTTACCGTAGACATCGTCCACAAAATAGTTTATGTTCCTGTCTTCAATTTCTTGCAACAACAATGTATGCCGTGCATTGAAATCCATCCATTGATCTTCTAACGAGGACAGCCGCTTGTTCAAGTATTCATTTGTTTTTCTGGTTTTGCTATCCTTGTTATAGTTGACGCATAATGTTTTGATATTTTCAAAACATGTTGATTGTAGCGATAGCTTATTCATCTTGACTATGGATGATAGCTGCCTTGCAGTTAAAATAAAAATACCTTTTCTAACAGTCCCGGAGATTCCCCTTGTAGTTAAAGACTGTTCGTGATATCGTCCAAGGCTTGTTCAGTTGTTGTAGTTAGTTTGAAGTAGTTGAAGGCTCTTCCAGTAGTCGAAGGCTGTTCCAGCAGTCGAAGGCTCTTCCAGTAGTTGTAGTTAGTTAGTTTCAGTAGTTGAAGGCTCTTCCAGTAGTCGAAGGCTCTTCCAATAGTTGTAGTTAGTTCCAGTAGTTGAAGGCTCTTCCAGTAGTCAAAGAGTCTTCCAGTAGTTGTAGTTAGTTCCAGTAGTTGAAGGCTCTTTCAGTAGTCAAAGAGTCTTCCAGTAGTTGTAGTTAGTTCCAGTAGTTGAAGGCTCTTTCAGTAGTCAAAGAGTCTTCCAGTAGTTGTAGTTAGTTCCAGTAGTTGAAGGCTCTTCCAGTAGTCGAAGAGTGTTCCAGTTGTTGTAGTTGGTTCCGGTTCTCAATGTCCCTGTACTCTGGTTAAGTATTTGCGCCTTCTCAATCCAACTGGGGCGACCCTCTTCCGGGAGACCAGTTGAACCGATTCGCTACCGTAACAAGAGATACAAACACACTAAGATACACGAAGGCTCGAAGGACCATAAATGTACGGGTTGTAGTAGTTAACTCCGTACACCGATTTGTCGTGAAGGTTTTTGTAGTTTAGAGAAACACCTTCCACTAAGATGCACTAAGTAGTTAAGTTTATTTAACGTAAGAGTAAGTTACAGTACTAGAGTAGAAGGCGATTATTTCTCTCAGTTGTTGATAGCTACCCAGTTATAAGTTCACTATATTATTTATTCGTTGGTCATTTAGTTTTATTATGCTAAATTATGACGCGCATCGTTGGCCTTAAGTAGGTTACCGAGTAAGCAGAAAAATGTACGGCGATGAGACCGTACAAAAGGAAATTAATAAAATAACATTTGAAAAGATTAAAAATTCAATGTCAAAATTAGATATCTTATGTCAATCAATCAAATTAAATAAGAAATTATACAACAAACAAAACATAACAATAAAATAATATAACCGATCAGTCTTGTCCAGTAGATATACACATCCACTTCCACTTATGTTGGATCGGACAGTCTGCGCTGGAAGCAATCATCCTGAGGATGCTATTGCTAATGTCTCTCACTCGTCTTAATAATAAAGCAACCTTCTTTCGAATTATGGCTGGGTAGCCATCCGCTCGAGCTTCAGCAAACATGAGCGACGCACTGCGATAGGGAGGCAGCCGCATCAGCATCCTAAAGATGTTGTTATATTGAGCGCGCAGGACACTACCAGACCGGCGACGCACAGTGGTCTGGAAATCGAGCTCATAGAAACTTTTTGTAAAGAATTAAAAAAATAAAAATTGTAATGGCTCTGGTATACCTCCCTTTACATCATATTAACGTATGGATGGTACAAGTCACAATACGCGTGAGAAAAAAAATATTTGCGTTTTTTTTGTATGGGATAAAACACTGAAAGTACGTTTTCTTGAAACTTAATGGAACTGTCAGGCTGGTGCTTACACGAGCTATAGTCATACACGGCGATCAAGATGACATACAACTTATGTACCTTTAGGCGCCGCTTCGCGCGTAGCAAATTTTTTAAGTTTTGAATTTCCGAAATGTGATTTTTCAAATATTTGCCATGGTTAAATGACGTTGACGATCGATTTACTTATAATATAATCAGATTTAGCCTGCTAATGAACTTAATGATGACAATAATTAAAAAAAGACGTTGATTTTAAAGGTTTTTCTTTAAATTTCATTCCTAGAACCTCATTCGTTAATCACCGTGGTTAAGGATAAGATATTATTAGATACTAATGACATGAGCATTAACTAGCTCTAGCAGGGCCAAATGGGCCCTAATCACAATACAATTTTATTGTCTGTAATATTGGTAACTAATTAGAGAATAGCGAACGATAATAAGGGTAGTTGCATAAAAACAGGACAATTGACTCTAATTTTATCAGTAGCTCTCAGTACTTGTGCGCGCTAACTTATTGCCTTATATTTGTTATTGTGTTGTGATGGAAGGTTTCGGTACCAATTTGGACATTTTCATGTTTGTGGCAAACAACAGCAGTTTTTCAGAGCCCAATGTTTTATTTGAAGCTTTGGAGAATTCTGTTCAATTGTCGGAAAATGAGAAGGAATTGAAACAATTCTGTCAGAGTTATGTGAGTAACTTAAGGAAGAAATGGATCTCGTGTAATCGCACGAGACGTACATATATAAAAAAGTATGAGACCAGGCTGCAAGACAACATCAAATGGCCCGAGGTCTTGAGAGAAAAAATGACTACTTCTGTGGTGTCGTCGCTAGAGCAGCAAACATGTTCCAGTTCTGGTGGGTGTAAATGAGGGTGCATCAACATCCTACACACCGAGGACGTGCAGTTTTGGAACATCAACATCAGTTGTGTCGTCGAGAAAACCATTCGTGGAGCTAGGCCCTTTACAGAAGAGAAGGAGAGTGGAAGAGCTCCTAACGCATAGCACTGCAAGCCTTGCTCAAGCAACTGGTGTAAAAGCACAATACAAGAATGTAGCAGATATCATTAAACTGGTAATAATAAAATGAAAATTCGTTTTAAAAAATTACTACGTGCAAAGCAATACCCAAAGTTGCATTACATTAATGCTCATGTCATTAGTATCTAATAATATTTTAACCTTAACCACGGTGATTAACGAATGAGGTTCTAGGAATGAAATTTAAAGAAAAACCTTTAAAATCAACGTCTTTTTTTAATTATTGTCATCATTAAGGTCATTAGCAGGCTAAATCTGATTATATTATAAGTAAATCGATCGTCAACGTCATTTAACCATGGCAAACATTTGAAAAATCACATTTCGTAAATTCTAAACTTAAAAAATTTGCTACGCGCGAAGCGGCGCCTAAAGGTACATAAGTTGTATGTCATCTTGATCGCCGTGTATAGGACTATAGCTCGTGTAAGCACCAGCCTAACAGTTCCATTAAGTTTTGAGAAAACGTACCTTCAGTGTTTTCTCCCATCCAAAAAAAATGCAAATATTTTTTTTCTCACGCGTATTGTGACTTGTACCATCCATAAGTTAATATGATGTAAAGGGAGGTATACCAGAGCCATTACAATTTTTATTTTTTTTATTCTTTACAAAAAGTTTCTATGAGTATGGAGCTCGATTTCCAGACCACTGTGCGACGGGTATGATTTACCCATAGTATTTTTAACTGGAATGGAGCATCGAGCGAATCATGTTCCCTTGGACTGCCAAAGCCATTTTTTTTTTGGGATGGGAAATCATCAAATGACTTCTCCCACTCTGGGTGGAGCGGGAGGGAGTGTCAGACTCTTACTGACTAAAACCCATCCATGTTCCTTCCTCGCCCTTTATGTTCCAGGGCCGCGGTATCTCTTTCGAACAGGCCCACAACCCCGGCAGGCTTCGGCGCTTGCGGTCCCCTTCCGTTATGCTGACATCTCTTTGAGGCGCGGGTGGAACACGAACGCGCCGTCGACACGGCCTGTCGTCGTCGTTAGACGGACGGACGGCTAGCTAGCCCATAGCCAACCGACCACAGGCCCGCATCTTCGGTGGCCGGTAGCCACCACGTGGCCCCCGACGCCCGGTGCGTCTCCCGCGGCGGCCGGGAAGAGAGGATCTCTCCCTCTCTCGTTCCGCCACCTCCTTCGCTAGCATGACTGCTTCGCAGAAGGAGGTGACGACTTCCCATTCCGTCTCGCTCGTCAAAATTTTGCGGGGACACAACTTTATTCTTTGAGGTTATAAATCATGATTTGTGATAGAACTCACTGTAACGCTCTTAAAACATTGTGCTGATGGATGGATTGAATTACAGGGGTCGTGGACGTGTTAAAAGTTAAAACCTTACAAAAAAACTAGAATAAAAAAAAAAAACTTTGCAAAATGTGACTTTGACCCCCCATATCTCCGTAACTTGAAGGTTCCCAGGTATGGTGTAGAACAAAAAAATGATCGCAATGATGGGGAGAACAAGTGCATTTCGGCTTCGTGAAGAGGTGTTTTACACCCTTTATTGTATCTCCATTTGTGGGAGAGCGCGTAAAACACGTTTCCTTGATGTTCAAAGAGCGCAATGGACAATATTAAAAGTAATGTACTTCAAAAAAGAACATTTCACACTTATGAGCTATACTAAACAAGTCTTTATTTAACAGGCCGAAAATTAATATTATACACACATAAAAAAAACATAAAAACCTACCCCTAGATTCTAATGTATTAGCCAGAAGAAGGCAACATAACCCTGTTGCCACCTCTTTTATAAAAACAGAATTTGCAAATATTCAGTACGACAAACGTTCTGCTTCCTTTCAAATAATAAAATAAATAAGCAAATACTCATAGATATACACACTATACCATTACTTTAAAGAATGCAAATAGTTAGTTGCTGATTAAGTGAATAAATAAGTTATGCTACGATGAAATCGATAATTATTTATTAATGAGGTAAAATCCTTGCCTTATAATACAACCACACACATATACACACACACACATAAACACGCACGCATGCACCCATATACTATACACTAGCCGACTCACGCAACTTCGTCTGCATCACATAAGAGAGAAAAACTAAAAGAAAAAAAAATCCCCGTTTTTGCAACATTTTTCATTCCTGCTCTGCTCCTTATAATCGTAGCGTGATGGTATATAGCCTAAAGCCTTCCTCGATAAATGGACTATCCAACACAAAAATAGATTTTCAATTCGAGCTGGTAGTTCCTGAGATTAGCGCGTTCAACCAAACAAACAAACAAACAAACAAACTCTTCTGCTTTATAATATTATAAGTATAGAAGTATAGACATACGTCACCGTAAAATTGTCAAACACGTTAGATTGTTATCTCTCCAGCGAGGTTGTAAACTCTCTAAATATTGTCAACTGAACATACTGCTTACAATATAACGCATTATTTTTTCGGTAGATTGCAATCTATCGAAGTAAAACCGTAATATTGTGAAATGCATGCGTATAGATGCCTGTATGCATTATACAGGCATCTATATGCTTAAAAGGAGACGCCCCTGCTGTATAATGTACGAGTATAACGTACAATAATTAAATAAAACATTTTTGCATTTTTTATTTGTGTTAGGTATTATGTAGTTTATAGGTATATGGATACCGATAGATGAAATGAAGCGAAGCTTCATAAATTATGTAGTTATGCGCAGATATTATGTACCATATTGGAAACACGTAAATCTTTCAATGAACGTAATATTGGTTGACACATTATACTAAAATATTCTAAATGACTTGTTGTATCTTTCATAATTATATCTACAACGTGTAACAGAAAGGGTATAGTCATATGAAAGGGTAACAAATTAATAATCAACGGTCCCATACAAAATTTCAATACCTACTCAACCAAATGTATGAGACAGGTGTTTGTTTTTGGCGATTACGATGGTGGTCCCATGGAGAAAGTTGTTCAGTTAGATGGTCCGTAGCACACCCTTTCATATGACTATACCCTTTCTGTTACACGTTGTATATATATTGTTAGGAAGAAATGAGGTTTCGCGTAGTATTATGAAGAAATGAGGTTGTACGTAGCACAGGTTACTTCTATGGAAAGGCGTGACAGACAACTTGCTTTAGTCTCTGGTCGCGAGAGACTCGTTGGGAATATCGTTCAAAGGGCTGTAAGATTTATATTTTCCTATTTCGTGTACTTACTCGCTACTTTTCTAAGCAATTACGTGTTAATTGAATTCCTTATGATTTATTATGGTTATGGATAGTTCAGCAATTGATATTTTGTTCCAAGTTAGAATAAACGGTTGTATTCATTACTTTATGTACCTCGTTGTCTTATTTTAAACATCTTCACTTCTGAATGCTAAATTCAGAAGTGGGATAGTGAACACAAATTGCCCACTAATTTGTAAAATATTCAAGGAACAAAATATCAATAATTTTCAACCGAAAATCAAAATGGCGATTTTTGACTTTTTCGTTTTTGTTCTTGTCATTTTTGTTATTTCACGTGTGTGAATATCAAGTTTTGCGAAAAATATGCTGAGAAGGCGTCATCACCGTCATTTATGAGATTGACCTAAAGGTGACACGCAAGGCAGGTGAGCTGGTGGTGAAGAAATAACCCCGAGAACCCGGTTGTGAGGTCACTTCGCGTTAGCTTAGCCCCGTAAACTTGAGCGATGTTCCGCAACGAGTTCGTGCAAAGAACTTTGAGTGTCTTTCATCAACCATTCGTACAAACGATCCAATCGCTTACAGTTTTAAAGCCTGGTCGTATGTGATTATTCTCGTGGAAGATTTAATGGGCCTGCCACACATTCGAGGAGTGGCATGGGAAGTAGTGAGGAAAGGAGGCAGAGACTTAGTTTGACAGCATTACTCGTCATGCCGGACATCATGTTCCTCGCCATGCCCACCGCTCCCTATTTTTGTGCGAGTCAAAGGACCAGCAATATCAAACTTTCTCTCATTCGATTTGAACCGAAAGTCGTATGTTTTAAAATCGTTTAAATTTATGAAGACGAAAAGACGAGAGAAGCTTTTAAATACTCCCAATCAACCTTGAATTTAATGCTTGTTAGCAATAAAGTTGAAAATCTATTAACCTTTGTGTGCAGTGCGGAGCGTAGCAATTAATCGTGTGAGTAGAGCAGTGCGTGTGCAGTGAAGGCAACATCGCGGCAGCGTGAGGAACAACGAGGCAGCGCGAGGAGCATCGCTGCTGCGCGAGGAGCATAGCGTCGAGCAGCACAAGGAGCATAGTGTGGAATAAGATCTTTACAGCCTGTGAGGTCGCCTGGTTACTATGTATTTAAGCAAACACGACAATTGACGTGTGGCGTGACGAAGTGGACCATGCGGAGGTACACCCGAGTGTTTGTCGTGAGTAGCTTTTTGTCTCAAGGGCGACGTCAAAGTTTGGCTAAATGAAAGGGTCATCAATGACCGAACTTGGTTAAATTTTAAAAGAACGATGCCCAGATTTCTCTAGGAGCTGGACTGTAATTTTAGTTTTCATGTCCTAAAATAAGCTTCATTTATATTGGTTTGTTCTTACGTTGCACGCATCATACCGTTTGAAAATCATATCTAGAAACGTCAATTATACTTTTGAGATTACAATCAACAACAGCCTTCTATCCTACTGTTGCGTAGCCTAAATGTGTACTTAGCGCAAGGATGGTAATTAGCGATCTCGTTTAGATTTGTTGCGATTTCTCTCTTAACAATTTCCCAAAATTGGGACATATGTCAGGGCGAACTGGCACCTTGTTTGTCCATTGGACTCTCGGTTCGATGTCGTCTCGGTGTGGTTATCGGTCCGTGGAACGATACCTGGGTCAAAGCAGCAGAGGGAAGTCCCAGGTGGTGCGACGTGTGTCGCAGTTCGCAGCGGCAAATAAAAGTGTGAGATGCGGATGATTGCCAGGTGTCATTCAATAGATTGACTAGCTTGTCGATGACAAGTGGCGTTCCGCTGTGTGAGATTGAACAAGGCGCTTTCACTTAATACAGGGATCCAATACATAATAAGTTGGCATAGTGGTTGATGCCTAAATACTAATTGAGTTGAATAGCGGTTGACAACTGTTTATAAAAACTTGAATGTTTGTAGTCTTTGAATAACAACAAGTCATTTCATGCGCGAAATGAGTCGTCAATGGGTACGTTTTGAAACTATTACAGGAAGGTAGTTTCGATGAAACTGTAAAAGCTGCAATGGGTACGTTTTGAAACTATTACAGGAAGGTAGTTTCGATGAAACTGTAAAAGCTGAAATAAAGATAACTCTTTTTTTGGCCACTTGAAGGGACACTTCTTGTGTTTTATTTTTTTATGAACTTGAAAATTAGGAGTATTTTTCATAACAATACGGCGGTTATATGGCATAAAGGGACGCTATCGTTTCGTCGTTGGATACGTTTGTCTAACCTTCTTTTACTCAAAGCCCTTTTGCCCCCAGAAGTTAGATTGTGTTAATACTAGCTTCTGCCAGTGGTTTCGCCTGTGTGAAGTTTAATAATTGTCCCATGGCATCCAGGTTATAAACTATCTGTGTTCAAAATTTCATCCAAATCCGGTTAGTAGTTTTTGCGTGAAAGAGTAACAAACATCCATCCATACTCACAAACTTTCGCATTTATAATATTAGTAGGATTTTATTGGAAACAATGAACACAACATCCGACAATTTTACAACATAATTATGCCGCTGAGTACGCCCGGCGTACCATAAGTTTGTTACGTTTGACAACAGTTAAATGTCTTACCGAAGAATTACGAACTCCTATTAGGCTTTATTCCGTATTAGAAAATTATCGCTCACAGCGCTCACATCAATATTTTGCGTTCCGATATAGATTTCACGATTATGACAGCTAAGAGCTGTCGTCAGGTTATTTGACAGCGCTCACGGTGATATTTATTTAGAGCATGGTCGGTGTAATCGCAAGATGGCGCATGTCATGACGTCATCTATGACGATTCAAGGGACATCGATATCGCGCTTGTGATCGCGCTCACGCTAATTCGGAACGGGTTTATGGACGCTCAAAGCGTTTACAGCCTATCTCGGAACGCGGCCTTAGTTTAATTGGTTATACGCGGTATTGACAACCCACAAATTATGACGGCCGTGGCTAATGCGAACTTAGCAACTGAAGACATAATCTTGATTCTTTCAATTTACGTAAAACCAAGTCGTAAACTTGAGTCCTTCGGCTGGTTGACTAAGGTCCGTTTTCTATAACTTACGTATAACTGGCAGTTATTATGCCACATCTCACAGCTATCGGTGTTTCTATCAACAAAGTTAGTTTGAAACATTCTAGATCTGCGTCACCTACCTGTCACTTGAAAAATCAAAGAAAGTTTTTCAGTGACGTTTTGTTTCTGTAACAGTCTCTCAAGTAAAATGTCAAACAGACAGAGATAGCAACCTACCGAAACCGAACAGTAAGTTGTTTTAGAGGCCGTAAGAAGCACGCACGCTCGATCTTGTCGTGCGATCTCGAACCTAAGAACGCTACGAATGTAATCAGTGAGGACATTTGTCGTAATTTTTCTAAAAAGCTTCCTATGGAACCGGTTGATGCTTCCGTTTTTAAAAATCCGGGACGCAGGGTCCAGCCCATGATATTACTGCTGCCAAATATGGAGCGCAGTGTTTATAATGCAAGAGAAAAGAGTACAAGAAAGAGACGTGCTTTACTAAGAGCCAGTCACAATCTAGGAATCAGCGAAGCGTTGTCGAATAACAAAACAGACGTTATTACAGCTGTTGTTCAAGGCATCCGTGGGTACACCCATAGATTTATTCTCTGTTTTGTTTATTTTCTCGCCAATCTTCTCACTTATAGTGGAGCTTGGTTTCGCTGATTTTGTCTGATGTTTTGAAGCACCTTACTTGTCGAGTAACTCCGACCCCTGTGTTCTCAAAAACCTAAGTGAACGGCAAGTTATGGCTTCGTTGTTTAAAACTGTAATAATCCTGGAAACTGTTGACAGTCTTAACCGTGTTAGCATTACTAACGTGCGTAAAGAGAGGCAGTACCTCACTAGAACTTTTGACATTCAAATCGTCCTGAACGAAGGTTCAATGCTTTCAAGCTTTGGTCAGGTGTGGCCGAGCTCTCGGAGATTAGTCGTTGAACTATCAGGCATGAACGCATGTGAGCAAGCAAAAACCACAGCCATCAATTTAATTATTGACATTGACGCCTCTACTCCGCCCAGATAGTCGCTGGTGCATGACCTAGTCACAAGCATTCTAAAAACAACAAAAAAAAGTTTTGTGGGAGGTCTATTGATGTCGCTCTTGTGAACTCCTGAATCGGAATAAAGGTACGATTAACCTTACCGGTCCAACCGCCAGTCATGTGAATACGAGGTCGTCGACCTTACCTTCGTAATAAAGTACTCGCAATTAATGAGCAAACTAGACCCCGGGATGCGAGAGCCATGAACTTGAAACTGTTCGAGGAAAAACCACATAAGCAGACTCCCAATACGTGCCCAGAAACGAATGCCATAATGTTTTGTTTTGCTAAGTGAATGCTGTTTCTTTTCTATTTATGGTTTCAGAGATGGTTTTGGGCGTGTGCCTAAAGGTGTGAGTCGCCCATCCAGTGGGTGTGCTCCCAGAGGTGTGAGTCGTCCATCCAGTGGCTGTGCTCCCAGAGACGTGAGTCGCCCATCCAGTGGGTGTGCTCCCAAAGGCGTGTGTCGCCTTGTGTGTGGGTGTGTTCCCAAAGGCGTGTGACGCCTTGCGCACGGGTGTGTTCCCAAAGGCGTGTGTCGCCTAGCGTACGGGTGTGTTCCCAAGGCGTGTGTCGCCTAGCGCACGGGTGTGTTCCCAAGGCGTGTGTCGCCTAGCGCACGGGTGTGTTCCCAAGGCGTGTGTCGCCTAGCGCACGGGTGTGTTCCCAGAAGCGTATGTTGCCGAGCGCACGGGTTTGTTCCCTGAGGCGTGTGTCTCCAAGCGCATGGGTTTGTTCCCTGAAGCGTGTCTCCAAGCGCATGGGTTTGTTCCCCGAGGTGTGTTTGCCAAGCGCACGGGTTTGTTCCCAGAGGTTTGTGTCGCCAAGCGTGCGGGTGTGTCCAAAGGCATGTGTTGTGGAGCGCGCGTGGGCGCGCTGCTGGGGCCGGACGCTCTGCTGGCGCTGGATGCGCTGCTGGTGCTGGACGCTCTACTGGCCCTGGTTGCGCTGCTGGAGTTGGACGCACTACTGGCGCTGCTTGCGCTGCTGGTGCAGGTCGCACTGCTGGCGTAGGACGCGCTACGTTGCTGGCGCAGGAGTCGCTGCGTTGCTGGCAAACAAATAGCTGTATTGCTGGCGCAGAACTCGCTGCGTTGCTGGCGCAGAACTCACTACGCTGCTGGCGCAGGGCGTGGTGCTAGTGCGGGCGTGGTGCTGGTGCAGGCGCGCTGCTGGCGTAGGATGCGCTGGTGCAGCACGTGCGCCTGTCGCTACTGGTGCAACACGTGCGCCTGTCGTAGCTGGTGCAGTACACGCTGGTTGTGGTATACTGTTGGAAATCTAGATCCTGTGTGTTATGTCTGGTCTTGTTGAATACTTGACCTTGTGTTTTATGTCTAGTCTTGTGTAAAAACTAGACCTTCTAATTTTGTGTGAACTAGACCTTTTGACCGCCTAGTCTAGTCGTAGTACGAGTAATTATGTGAACAATGTTATGGGATGGTTGGGACGCTGACCATCTTATATTTTTGTCATTATTCGCCGAGGTAAAGTCTTTGGCAGTGATATGGGACGATTGGGACGCTAACCATCTTATATTTTTGCCATTGCGGACTTTGAATTTCTACGTGATTAGCATGTGTTGTTGCCTACACGGAATAATCATCGTTAACTCTTTCAGATGACGAAGCTGATGATGTTGAGCATGACCTGAACCCGTGGCGGTAGGGCTGTCCGCACCTGATCGCAGTTCGGCATCAAGATCATCACTTGACTGCAACCTACAACTTTCAAGTCGAGGGCGACTTGGTGTCAGGAGAAGCCGTGTTAGGAAGAAATGAGGTTTCGCGTAGTATTATGAAGAAATGAGGTTGTACGTAGCACAGGTTACTTCTATGGAAAGGCGTGACAGACAACTTGCTTTAGTCTCTGGTCGCGAGAGACTCGTTGGGAATATCGTTCAAAGGGCTGTAAGATTTATATTTTCCTATTTCGTGTACTTACTCGCTACTTTTCTAAGCAATTACGTGTTAATTGAATTCCTTATGATTTATTATGGTTATGGATAGTTCAGCAATTGATATTTTGTTCCAAGTTAGAATAAACGGTTGTATTCATTACTTTATGTACCTCGTTGTCTTATTTTAAACATCTTCACTTCTGAATGCTAAATATATACTTATATTAGAAAGAGTAAAGAATTGTATTATTGTATGTAACGAATACACTTAAAAACTACTGGACTGATTTGATTTCTTTTTTCAGCAATGGGTCATCAGCGAGTAATATAGGCTATATTTTATTCCCGAACTCCCACAGGAGCGGGAACCACGCGGGTGAAACCGCGTGACTACTTACTATAAATGCAAAACTTTGGATGGATGAATGTACTCAGTCACGCCAGAACGACTCAATGGATCTGGATGAAATTGGGCACAGAGTAAGATTATAGTTTGGAACAGCACATAGGCCACTTCTCATTGCGGAAAAATGCACAAAAATTTCCACGCCGACGTTGTCGCGGGCAACAGCTCTGGTGTATAATATTTTCCGTAATTTCCTGAAATAGCCGTTTGGACTAATTATACAGGTAATATAGGTGTTGTTGTTGTGATTTTGGGTAGGCCTGTTTGTTAGACCTTTTTAGGTTTAACAAATACAAAGTTATTCTACCTAATTATTTTACACCCGGAACGCGTTATGGCCGATTATAATTATTATTACTATTGTCATTAGAACCACAACACCAATTTCGCATTGTGGTTGCTAGTGTTTAGCATAAGCCACCACAAACTATTACTATAATGGATTTGTAACATCATTATTCGATTGGTGTATTAGTTCATTCCTGTGAAGTGAATGTGAATAATTATTTGAATTGAATATATTAATAGAAGTTGAACTATTGGTTCAGGTCAGAGCTTCAATGCGTTCAAAGTTCTTATTCCAAATAACTAAAAAACATGAAAATCAGTATTGGAAATATTCTGAGCACGCTGCTCTACACAAACAAAACAGCTCTAGGTATGCTCCGTATATAGATCCGTCGCACGAAAGTATTCATCGAAAGCCTAATAGTCCCGAGTGCCTCCACTACCCAGCAAACATGGACAAAATTATATCTTTGTAAAGGCACTAAAATCACGTGTAAACGATAATAACAAAAAAATAATGTACAAATAAATAGAAACTAGTTTCAATTGTTACTTCGTCCGTGTTGAAGTCTAAAAGCAGCGCAGATACTAAGTTTAGATTAGATACACAAATATACTTGCTTAACCATGTGCCAACATGTTACCAATCCGTAAAACCTACATGAATTAGCCAGTACCACACATAAATAATTTGCAAATAACTACTTATAGTCACCACGTCGACACAAACAGAACAACACAACACCATACAGATCTGCCAAACGTTAAGTATCGAGAGCTCGATAGTCGGTAGCCAGTAAACATGGCCACATATCTTCACATCGACTGCTGAACAGGCACCGTATCACGTGTAAACTGCACGGCAATAATGTCTGGTGCTCATACGGGGTGTAAATATGCACTTAATTGGATGATGCCATATAACGGCCCGTACGTACGGCAATACGGCCCGTATGCTACATATTAGTTTCGACAATTGCCCGTCTGTTGATAAAGCGTCACGTTCGAGAGCTACCTACGGGCGCGGTTGCTACTATTTAGCGGTGAATGTATTTTCTCGACTAAGGGCGATGAAAACTAGCTGCGTCTGTGCCTGGAGTCTATGGTTAGGTGTGGTTAACTTAAGTACAGGTTGATTTGAAGCTAACTGACGTTAATGTTGGTTACCTATAATTTTAGACATGATAGATCTCACCATGAACGTTAATTGCTGAAAAATTACGTTTTCCAGTAAAACGTATGAAAAGACATGCTGGGAAATCTTCAGGGAATACCGATAAAATTGAAAATTCGTAGCCGATCCGCTACGTAGCGTTAGGTGCGATCACGCGAGTTCAATGATTTTCGTTCACTCAAAAAGAGTTCAACACGCCTAAAGAAGTTTTCACTTAATGTCTATAATCACTTTAGTAGTGTACAGTAGGAAATTCTACTGTTTATTGGGATACCTACTTGTGAAATTTAAATCAAAGTTTCTCTTATGTTTTCGCAGAAAAAGAGTTGATCCTAAAAATCTATTATATTCTATCTAAGCTTTATTTTTTTATCAAAGTGCGAATATATCGGTAGGCAATTTGTTAGAGATCTAAAGTACTAGGCTGGATACTTGTTTCTAGTCCCTGACCTTTACCGCTTATCTCTCTGGAGACGATTCCTGGGATTTTAGGACCACTAACATTCTCGTAACAAATATTGAGTGCCATTTATTTGAGCTCAATAACATACACAGTTATATTAAAGTGTTTTTATTTTATAAAATGTCTAGCCTTACTTTGAAGAACAAAATTGTGAAAATTACCTTCTTTTTTGTTATTCGAGATTGATTTACAAATATATTGCTTTCATAAATATTAGATCTTCAATTTTATAGCACTATTTTCAGGTGTGTTTGGAGTGTCGGACAGGGTAGCATCAAGGTACTTTGAACTCTGTTTTTGCTTAGAGCTCAAATTTTTCATGGCCACAATACGAAGAGAAGTCAATTAATTTTATTGAATGCTATAGTAAAACATATTTGAATTTTAACTGTGGCTAACAATGTTTTTGTGATAAATTGAGTTACGCTGAAATTCAGGTGACAAAAATGTGCGTACCGATACAATAGTAGCACTTCAAACCTGATTGTTCATTCGATCATACAAATGCACGTACACGCTCATTTAACTATTTGTTCATTGTGTTTTCCTCTATTGTTCACGTTCTTTTAATAGTCTACAAAATAAAATCAAATTGAACCGCTTGCTGAGTCGAAAAAAGGTTGAATCGTTCTTGCGCTTTCTCAGTTGTGTAAAAAAAGAATTGCCTACAAATAGATTCAAAATATAATGTATTCACCCACCTGTATTTTTCCGTAACATTGGCACCTAGTCCAATAAAACAGTTCAATATTCCTATTACGTAAACATTTTCGAAAAGTCCATCTATAAGAATTTGTTTTGTTCAGACCTAATCTTTTATTTATAACTAACGTTGAGTGCAAAGTTTAGTATCCATCTCCAATATGAGATTCATATATGAGAGTGAATAATTTACTTTGCAGTGTAGTGCGAGTTCCTGAGGTCCGCTCTGACATGCAAATGGCGGCTTTTTAGGTTGTTACCAACATTACCTTTGCGATGGCCACTAATGTGATTAGTCTCGCCGCGTGATGGCATTTGCAGAGCTTTAATGCACGGCTACGTCGCATCATAAATGCGTTTTCGGAATTTGGTAATCGATGTGTCTGTCTACTGCCGCTGCTAGTGATGGCTTAATTGGTGTTCCCAGTACCCGCTATTGTATAAACAGAAACAGTACATAACGTTATTTTTATAACGTTTTTTTCTGAAATGACGCGTTAAAATTAATAACGGTAACAAATTGCTATGTGGGCCGTGCCGCGAAAAAGATTTACAACATGTTTCATGTATGAGTCCTAATTTTATGCTGATTTGGGGATGAACAAAATAATATAATGTAAAGGTATGCCATGCCATATATTTTTCATGTGCAATCAAGCGCTTTCGGTGTATTTCGGGTTGAGTGATTTTGTATGAAGCTCTACAAATATGTGAGACCCATTCATCACTTGAAAAGCCCACTAGCAGACTATGTCAGACGTTCTGAATAATATTAATTAAATTAGTAAGTAGATAGAGGAGCTAAAGGCTTGAAAATTCTTAAGAAGCAGTCAAGGGCGGAGACTTGGTACGGCCAACTTTCAGTCGCCGACTCGACTCCTGTCAACTGTGAATAAATTCACATACTTACTCGCATTATATCCATTGTTAAGTATAAGTAGTTCATATATTCAAGCATGCATAAGAACCTGTTTAATAATGAATCAGACACATATACACAACTATATACTGCTTCTTTAATGCAAAACAAAATTTTCAGACATGATATTGTAGTACCTATTTTTCGTAGACATACAAAGCCAACATATGTGAGATTATAATGTAATTTTACTTTTAAATAAGACAATCAACTGTTTAATAATTTATTTTTTTCAAAAGTTTGATACAAGAAAATGACAATCAAAATAGCGAAAATGATAATAGCGATCTATCCAAAATCCAAAAGCCCAAGAGGTCGCTCAGTGCATAATCAGTGCTGTGTCCCCCCCGTCAGGGGGGGACGCAGCAGGCGGTACCAGGGCTATGCCCCCTGCCCGCGGAGGCTATACCGGGGCCCGCTTAAGCGGAGCCCGTGTTTGGTGGGGCGCTGCCCCAGGGTCCTACTGGGTGCATGTTATCATGCACCCATGTGTGTAGATGTAATGAAGTGCCTGTAGGCGCGCTACAGCGCTGTAACACAGCGCTGTTTTCTTCACAGCACCTCGGCGGTCCGTCCCCGCCAGGTGAGACCTCCGGTTACCCGGAGGAGGCCCGGCGGGGGACAACCAGCGACGGAGGTGCCGACTTATAGCGCACCTACAGTTTATGTGTGAGTCCCGTCCGCCCCACTAACCAGAGCTAGCCGGCAGTGGTACGGACTAAGGAAACGACGTGTGTGTGTGGGCGGTATTGTATTGTGTAACACCGCCCATGTGTGCGTGTATCGCAGGCCCTAAGGCCGCGACAGCGCGTGAGTCTACGTGTGTGTAGAGAGATGCATGTCTGTTCTTGCTACGTAACATGCCCATATTAACTTGGCCCATGTCACGTAGCTGGGTGAGAGTAGTGCGTGTGGAGTCTATCTGTGCAGGTAAGCTGCGTGTAGCGGGAAAACAGCTCACCTGGGTCCAGTCCGGTGGAGAGGCGGCGGAGGGGGGGGCGACCTTGCCTTGCAGGGCCGCAGGAAGTCCCTGTCCCGACCGGCCTAGCCTTGATACATCATGAGTAGCGAGGCCAGGCCGTCCAGGACAACGAGCTCGATGCTCTGGCCCTGCCTGATGGCCTTTATCAGGTCCATCAGTAGGGTAATGGCGCGAGCTGTGAACTCCTTCGTCGTAGAGGCAGGACCGGCGGTTGGGCCGGCAGAGGTGGCGTCTTTCTTGGCGCGGCATTCTGACACTTGCGCGCGGATTTCTTGTAATTTATGGGCCGTCGGCCGCGCCAAGTCGGCGCCGGCCGGCTGGCCCTCTGGCAGCTCTGTGACCGGCCTCGTTGGGACCACGATCGGTGCCACAGCCCGCGCCCGGGACGAAGGCTGGTCGCCCGCTTGGTCTCCCTCAGAAGCGGTGGGGGGCTCGGGTGCCTTACCCCTGCCCCCTCGCTTCCTCTTCTTTCCCCTCCGCCGCTTCGAGGAGGGGGGAGCTTCTCCCCTGTTGGTGGGCCCGTTGGCCGCCGCCATCAGCGACTCGCCTTGGGCCTCGGTGGAGGCAATGTCTTTAGGCCTCTCGGTGGCCGTTGTCGGCCGTCGTGAGGCGGTAATGGCGGCGGCTGTGCCCGCCCGCCTGTTCGCCCTTATCTCCGCCTGGTACGTCGGGCACTTCAGATTGTTGGCGGGATGATCGCCCCCACAGTTGGCACACGTGGCTGGTTCGTCACGCGGCCGGGGGCAGTCCCGCGCTGTGTGCCCTTCACCGCAGCGGACGCAGGCGAGCGGTCGGTGGCAGTGGTGCGACGAGTGCCTCCATTTCTGGCACCGGTGGCACTGGGCGGGCCCACGTTTGCCCCGCCAGGCTTCAATTTTGACACCCCTCATGTTCAGGAACACGGAGGTGTCGAAGATCCTGCGTACGTCCGGCGTCCTGCCGAGTACGGCGTGGAACACGCAGCCAGGTCGTCCCAGGCTCGCCTTAATGTGGCGAACGTACTCCGGCTGGTATCCCAACGCGCGGAGCTCCTCCTCGATTTCAGTTGGGGTGGTATCGGCAGGCAGCCCCCTGATGGCCACCTTGCAGCTTCGCTCCGCCTGCGGCGAGTAGGCGAACCAGGATATGCCCTCTTCTCTCTCCAGGCCGGTCAAGTACCGCTGGACCACCCTATATTCGACTTCACTCTCGGGAGTGAAGCGAATTCCAGCGCCGAATGGTCGGGCGCTGGGTGGGTGGCCCAGCTTGTCCTTGAGGGCCCTGAAATGTGAGGCCCATCCTGGCAGCTTTTCCACCACAAGCGGAGGATACTTCAGCCGCTTCTGCGGCTTCGGCTTCGGCTGGTTGGCGTCCTTGTTGTCTGTGTCCTGGGAGGCCGCCGGCTGTGAGGGAGAGACAGCTTTAGTCCTACTCACCCCTTGCTGGGTCCCCGGACACGTCAACGTCGGTGGTGGAGAGGGGGGAGGCGTGCGGCGGATGACCTCCGCAAAGGTAGGCGATCCGGCAGCGGCCCGCTCCCCCCGCCGCGGCGCGCTCTCGCGCTGCTGCGGCGGGTCGAGGCAGTACCGCTTTGCCTCCTCCTCTGTCTCGTCCGTGCTGCGGCGGCGTCTCTGAGGGCGCGGCTCCGGCCATTGGTCGTGGCCGCGCTCCCGTGACGCCTCCGGTGAAGTCTTGGTGGGGGTGCGCCTCCCTGACGCACTCGACCTCGACTCATCCGACCCTGCGGACGTGACCGACATACTCGAGCCGGTTCTCGGCGAGTATGCCGACCACCCGGCCGGGGAGTCGTAGGCCGAGGCACGAGGGGGCGCCGGCGAGGCGGGCAGCTGGGGCGTCCGGGCTACCGGGCGCGCTCCAGTCGGCCGCTTGGTGCTGCTGGTGACGGACCTCACCGCGGACACGGCCTCCGAGGGGGCGGTCGACGCGGCAGGTCGGGCAGTCGCGGTGGCGTGTGGCTGTTCGTCCGCACGCTTGGGAGGCGTTGTTGGCGCCTGAGCGCTGGTGGCAGTCGCGTGCGTGCGCGGCTGCGGTGTGGGCGCGCGTGCAGGTTGCGTCAGAGGCGTGGGCGCGCGCCACGGGATCGTGGCGCACTGGACGCGCCGCTCGGAGTCGCGCACAGCCGCGCGCGCGGGCGCGGCGGCGCGCGTGTGCGACGCGCGCCTCGATTTCGCGGTGGCAGGTGGGTCCGGGGTTTCTTGCGGAACCGGACGGAACGAGGTCGGGCGCACAGGGACGGTGTGCGGTCGACTCGGCGGGGGCATCGGCGCAACACGCGCAGGCGCCGACGTCATCGACGGGTCGTCCGCATCAGCAGCCGCGCTCCGTCTCGCTCCCTCCTCTTCCCTCTTCCCCTTGGCTGCAGGCTTCTTCTTCGGCGTCGTCTTGCCGGACGTCTTCCTCTCCTCCGCTCGAGGGGGGGGGGGGTCCGGACGGCGCTGGGTCTGGCAGCGCGATGCCAATATTAGGCATCGACACCGTCCTCTCCAGCGCCCAGAGGTCAACCTCGTAGACCGAGTCTTCGGGGTTCGGCATCTTCTTCTAGTGGGCTTCAGTTGGGATGTGGGCTCGCGATCGCTACGGTGCGCCAGGCACCGGGTGGCAGGCTCCCCCTGTGCTCGCACCAGTGCTAGGCACTCGCACGAACACAGGGAAAGAGGGTAAAGTTGCGATCCGCGCGAGCGGAGACTTTCACCAAGTACCCCCAATTATGTTGATATTTGGCGAAGTCTCCTCACGGATCCGGTGGTGTCGCTGCTCGTCGCTGGGCACAACCGTCCAAGACCACTGGCCGATCCAAGAGGTCGCTCCGCTTGTGCTTCGCCGTTATATAGCCTCTGATGCCCCCACTGCAGGAACCTCAGCAATATGAAACTGCCTTCATTGATGTCAGTTTCTTTGCGGTTGTCCGCAGATGGCGCTTCAGATGTAATGTTGCCAACACGGCCATGCTGCATGGTGCCTGCCCCAGGCACCTCACGAGTCTGGATAGGATACTGAAATCAAAATATGTCCATGTTAAAATACAAATAAATAAAAGCATTCTTAGGAAAGGATACCAGAAAAAATGTATTGCACACACTTAAATAATTCTTGCAATGCAACGCCATTTCCTGCACCTAAAGGGACTTTGCCACACTTAGGAGACCAGGTTTCTAGGTGACATATCACTTGCACTCGAAGAGTATTTCACTCACTCAAGCGTACCAAGTTGATCTTGTACAACACAAAGCGAAGCAAAGCAAAGCAATTATATTTCAACTTAATGTGCAATACAACAATTAATGCTGTACACCTTAATTATATATTTACAGTATTCTATCTAGACTCGCTAACTCAAAAGGGAAATTAATTTGACATACTATTCAAGGAAAGAGATTGTTAATTACCACAATTTTATTCTAACGTTACAGGCAAATTAACAATAAAACAGTTCTATGATAAATACCTTGCCAACACGGTTTTGATTATTTACATTCCTTTGCTATATTATATATCATTCAAAGCTCCAATCATTAATATTAATCCATTGTTTCATATTTTCTGCTGCGGCTACTCCATTATACATTTTAGAGCTTCTTTGACTGCCTCTTAAATCTGATATCTCGTATCTATCATTTTCCAGGACTTTCTTTATTTGGAATGGGCCTTTGAAAGCAGGCAATAGTTTTCGACTTTGACCATCATTACTTTGACTCTGAATTTTGACCAATACCAAGTCCCCTTCTTTATACCGTGTGGCTTTGATCCGCGTTTTGTCGAATCGTTTCTTTTGATCCTCTGCACTGGCCTTAACATTTTCGTCCACAATTTCGCGCAACCTTGACACGTCTACCAATGCTTCGCTATCAAAATCTGGGGCGAGACTATCACTATCCATACGTAACCTATACCCGAACATTACCTCACAAGGAACGGCTTGAGTAGTTTTATGTATCGTACTATTAAGTCCCTGCTGCAATGGCATAATGCACTCATCCCACCTATCATCGTTAGTATCCGCACCCATAGTTTTTAAGGCTTCTAAAATGGTTTTGTTAAACCGTTCCGCCTGTCCATTAGCACGCGGTACTCCTGTCGCTACGATATGTAACCTAATATTTCTATTAACACAGTACTGAGAGAATTGATTTGAAGTGAAACAAGAACCTGCGTCACTGATTATTCTTCTGGGGTTTCCAAATATTTTAGCAATACGTTCTAATTCTTTAATCACTCCAGTTGCATTAGTTTTACGAACAGCACATATGAATACAAATTTTGTGAATGAATCTACAATTACCAACAAATATTTGTTTTTGTTTTTAGTGGTTACGAACGGACCTAAATGGTCAAGATGGAGGGTGTGGAAAGGTTGTGCATATTTTGGCAGAGGGTACAGTTGTCCCTCTTTTGGACCTCCCTTATTTTTAAAATATATACAACTCAAGCAATTTTCAATATATTTTTTTACAATATAACGCAGACGTCGAAACCAATACGTATACGCTCGACACACTTGTCTACAGAAAAATGGCCCAAATCATCATGATTACATTTTATGATTTGCCAAATACATTTTTTTGGTACAACCCATCTACGTCCCTGACTAGTTCTCCTATAAACTTTTCCGCCTAAAAGTTCAAAATGGTTGAAAATATTTTTATTTTCTTCGGCCTCTCCTGATGCCAATATATCCCTTATTCTTACTATTTCAGAGTCTTGTACCTGTACTGTCAACAACCAATCTGCCTCCGTAATTGACATAATGATCTCAGATTCTGATTTTTCACCGGATGGCACGGGATTGCGGCTGAAGGCATCCACGTGCTGCATCCGGGACCCTTCTCTATGAACTATTTCAAAAGAGAATTCTTGAGTCGATAGGACCCAACGCGCTATTCGCGGGATAATATCCTTTTTAGTTAAGGCATACCTAACCGCGTTACAGTCTGTAACTATTCGGAATTGTTTACCTAATAAGTACAATCGAAATTTTTGAAGACTACATACAACAGCTAATAATTCAAGTTCAAAGGAATGATATTTCTTTTCACCTTCCGTAGTTTGCCTACTGTAATAATGTACGACTTTTTCGCCCTCATTATCGATCTGGGTAAGTATACCGGCGATACCGTCCCTACTTGCGTCTGTGTATAGAACTTTATCTTTATTGGGATCAAAAATAGCCAAAATGCTTTCGGAGGTTAATTTATCTCTTAAAATATGGAATGCCTTATTTTGTACCTCATTCCATACCCAGACGGCATCTTTCTTCAACAGTTTTGTAAGTGGTGCTGATAAAACTGCGCAATGTCGTATGAATTTACGAAAATAACTAACTAACCCTAAAAACTGTCGAAGCTGATGAACAGTTTTGGGAATTGGAAAATTCTTAACCGCGTCTAATTTTGAATCATTTGGCATAATGTACCCTGGTTTAATTTTATAACCTAAAAATTCAATTTCGTTTTTAAAGAAATGATACTTTTTTAGATTTAATTTCAAACCATTCGTTTTAAATACCTGCAATACTTGTTCTAATAAACTAATATTTTCTGCAACTGTTTCAGTAACAAGATAAACGTCATCAAAATAAATAATAACATTGCCAAATCTCAAGTTCCCAAGTACTTTGTTCATCATCTGTTGAAAACACGATGGAGCATTCGCCAAACCAAACGGTAGTCTTAAAAACTCATAATGTCCGTCTTCTGTAATGAAAGCTGTTTTTTCTATCGAATCTTTATGCAGTGAAATCTGATAATAGCCACTTTTTAAGTCTAAACTTGTAAAACATTTATGTCCTTGAAGCCTATCTAATAAATCATCAATCCGAGGCATAGGATATTTATCTTTGATTGTAATTTTATTTAACATCCTATAGTCAATGCAGAGCCTTTTTTCGCCATTTTTTTTATCGACTAAAATGGCTGGACTGGCATATGGGGAATTACTATCTCGTATAATTTTATTGTTACGAGCTGGGTATGAGATAAATTAATTACTACCGATTAAACAACACAATAACTTTATTAATCACAAAACAATCAAAACTTAATCACAAATACACTACTGTTTACTATTCACTTAGATATCGCACTTGTAGTTCACTTGGATTCGCTTCGTTGTGTCGCTAAAACAAGACTGCCGGTCGCGGCCCTGAGCGCTCTATTTATACTCGCCAACAGACACACCAGAATAACGACGAACATTCGAGAGGGTCATAAAAAAACACTAACAAAAAATAGCAGGTAGATAGGTACCTACTAAAAACAAGTACCTACCTAACCAACCTAACCTACTTGTACAAAACAAGCAAATATGAACCTTATGCCCTAGGCGTACGGTCGAAATTCTAATGTCTTTTTATAAATAGGTCGCGAGTTTGTACCTACCTAACTTTAAAACTAATAATAATAGAATTCTCTCGAACTTCTAACGTACGCACACTGTAATCGCTGACTTTCTCGAATGTTCTAGTAGGTCCGATGTAACACTGCCCCCTCCTTAGACATGCTCGTCCCGAGCATCATTAGTCCCGTAGTATCGTGCCAACCGGTCTACATGCACAATCTTAGGCGCACCTCGTGGACCCTTCTGTATTCGGTAGGTGACATCGTTGATCCTAGTCACGACTCGGTATGGTCCATCCCATTTTGCTTGTAACTTCGGAGACTTTCCCTTGCTCCGCACTGGGTTATGCAACCACACCAGTGATCCCTCGTCGAAACCCCTACCGTTTGCTTTCCGGTCATAACGGGTCTTCATCTTCTCAGACATCTGTTGGCCGGACTGTCGGATATGCTCATAAACATCGTTCAACTTATTACGCAAGTCATTCGCGTAATCTGTTACGCTACATGGAGCATCAGGGGGAGTTCCAGTGATTAAATCAGCAGGTAACCGTAATTCCCTTCCAAAGTTCGCGAAGGCTGGTGTCACAGTCGTACTTTCGTGGACTGCACTTCGGTAAGACAGAAGAAACGGCTGTATGTGCTTGTCCCAATCCCTTTGCCGGCTTTCCACAACTTTCGCCAGATATCTCTCCAACGTTTGGTTGAATCTTTCCACCATTCCGTCGGATTGTGGGTGGTAAGAGGTGGTTCTGGTTTTATGGGTACCCATTAACCGACAAGTCTCTTGAAATACTTGCGATTCAAAATTTCTTCCTTGATCGCTGTGTATTTCTAAGGGTACTCCAAAACGACAGAAGACTTCCTGAACCAATTTATTTGCGACAGTTGTAGCTTCTTGGTTAGGAATGGCGAAGACTTCTGGCCACTTTGTAAAGTAATCCATGACCACCAGGAAGTACCTGTTTCCGCTCTCGCTTACTGGAAATGGTCCCGCAACGTCTAGTGCTATCCGTTCCCATGGGGCTCCAACGTTGTACACTTTTAATGCACCTCTGCTGCGTGTCTGGGGTCCTTTCACGGCCGCACAACTGGTACATTTGCGGCACCAGTCCTCCACATCATCACGACAATGGATCCAGTAAAAGCGTTCGCGAATTTTTAGTAGAGTCCTTTTTACTCCCATATGTCCTCCAGAACATCCATCATGGTAGAGCCGTAGAACATCCGGTACCTTAGCTTTAGGGACAACCATTTGTAGATGACAGCTGTCCCCTCTAGCGTTTTCCCATTTACGGCACAAGACTCCATCCTGGATCACCAAGCTGTTCCATTGCGCCCAATAACTCTTTGTGATGGAACTCATCGCAGCCACATCACTCCACTTGGGTTTAGGAACACCAGCTTTGATCCACTCGAAGATTGGTTTGATGTCCGGATCTTTTTGCTGAGCCTGCTGTAGGGTCTCCTTCCATTCATCGCTGAGATCCGTTCTAAGCATCCTCACGGCTACTACTTCCTTAGTCTCTTGCCTGGCACAATACTTACAGTCTTCAGGACAAGGTCTTCTCGACAAGGCGTCTGCGTTACCGTGAGTTCTCCCACTGCGATGCTCAGTTACGAAATCAAACTCTTGTAGTAGTTCAATCCATCTCGCCACTTGCCCTTCTGGATTCTTGAACTGTAATAGCCACTTCAGTGCAGCATGGTCAGTTCGTAATTGGAATTTACGTCCCAGCAAATATTTACTGAAGTGCTGCACTGTCTTTACTACAGCGAGTAGCTCCCGTCTTGTAACGCAGTAATTTCTTTCTGGTTTAGATAAAGACTTGCTGAAGTAAGCTATTACAACCTCCCGGTCTCCTTTCCGTTGAGACAACACGCCCCCAATTCCAGTATTACTGGCATCTGTGTCAACTATAAAGTCATTTTCAGTGTCAGGATATCCCAAAATAGGTGTGTTGCACAGACGTTTCTTTAATTCCTGAAATGCGATGTCGCAGTCCTCGTCCCAACAGAATTGCCTCTTTTCCTCAGTGAGTTTGTGCAGAGGTTTGGCAATGTCGGCAAAATTCTTGACAAATCTTCGATAGTAGGAGCACAAACCCAGGAATGCTCTGACCTGTGTCTTGTCTTTCGGAACTGGCCAATCCTTGACGGCGACTACTTTTTCTGGGTCTGTTTGAACACCTTCCCCCGAAACTATGTGTCCTAAGAAGTTCACTTGCTGTCTGAAAAACGAGCACTTTTTCGGACTTAACTTGAGATTTGCTGTTTGGATTTTCGACAGCACTCGGTTGAGGTTTTTAAGGTGATCTTCAAATGTACGGCCCACGATGATTATGTCGTCTAGATAGACAAGACATGCGTCTCCAATCAATCCGGCGAGTACTTGCTCCATCAGCCTTTCAAACGTCGCAGGAGCGTTGCACAAACCGAATGGCATAACTTTAAACTGCCATAGCCCTTTTCCTGTTGAGAATGCAGTTTTCTCCTTGTCCTTGGGGTCTATTTCTACTTGCCAGTAGCCACTCTTCAGATCAAGTGTGGTAAACCACTTCATACCAGTCAGCGTGTCCAGTGTGTCATCGATCCTAGGCAGCGGGTAGCTGTCCTTTTTCGTGACGTCGTTCAGTCGTCGATAGTCCACACAGAAGCGCATACTGCCGTCCTTTTTCTTTACCAAGACCACAGGAGAACACCATGGACTCGATGAAGGCTCTATAACACCGTCCTTCACCATTCCCTCAATCATGGTTTCTACCTCTTTTTCTCGTGCAACTGGCAGTCTTCTTGGTCGCTGACGGATTGGTAACTCGTTACCCGTATTAATCTGGTGCTGAACAAGTCCAGTTCTCCCTATGTCAGCATCATTCGAAGAGAAAATGTTGGCGTACTGAAGTAACATCTTCTTAGCCTTGTCCATTTCTTCTATAGTTAAATCGCAGTTTTCCAAAAGCGTTGACACGTCAAATTTTGAACTACGAATTTCATTTCCGGTAGGCACATCTTGCAATTGACGCATCCAAGCTACTTCCTCGCAAGTGCCGATCAAGGTGCCCTTCTTAATCACTTGCTCCTGGTCACTTGGATTCAGTATGCGTACTGCTGAGATGTTGGTGGCCTTGACCAGAGTTCGTGCCATCTTCCATGGGAAGTCATTGTTTACCCTTTCTATTAGAACACTTCGACTTTTGTTTCCAGAATTCCGTGGCAAACAAATTGGCACAACCGTTTCTGATCTGCGAGGAAGAACAATCTTCTTCAAACAGTACACTTTTCCTGACGGTGCACCTTCCATGAAGACTTCCTCTGAACCACATTTCAGTACTCCTTGATCAATGTCGATCTCACAACGATATTTCCGCATGAAGTCCAAGCCCAAGATGCAATCGTCCACTATGTCAGCCACGATGACATTCTGCTTGTAAAATCTGTCACCCAATTTTAACTCCACCTCCTTCTTGCCTCGGACGTTTATGTGCTGACCGGTAGCTGTTAGTAACTGTATACGGTCGTGCTTATTGAAGTAGTCCCCAAGAAACCGACTTGCTAGTTTGGAATTGACGACCGTGTGAGATGCTCCAGTATCCAACGTCAGTTTGCATGGTGTTCCATTGACTTCGCCTTTGATGGTCAGGCTGTTCCCGTCATGTGCTTGCGAGATCAAGATTCTCGGGGCTCTTTCAATATCAGCCAGCACCCGCCCCTCAGTCCTGGCATTTACTCGTTTCCCTGCTGTGGCTGGGCAGTCACTTCAGCCACTCTTCCCTGCTGATCTTCTCTCGGGGTGCTGCGCTTAGGACAGCTGGACCGAAGATGACCCCTTTCTCCACAAGTGTAGCACCTAGGGCTATACCCCTGTGGGCGGTCGCGTACAGGTGATGCTACAACCTCCCTGACGCGGTGCGTTCGATGGTCTTGTCTCACTGCCTCTACTTCTAAGGCATGGGCCAAGGCGTCCTTCAATGTCTCATGATGCCCAAGTCTCACGGCAGCTCTAACTTCTAAGTCACGTATTCCATCAACGAACGACTGTACCAGATTTCCATCAATCAGTGCAGGGGCAGACTGGTAGGCTTTCCGAACGAGTTTTTCAACTTCCAGAGCCCACTGCTGTAGGTTCTCGGCACTTCGTTGAAAACGGTCCTTCAACTTGGCACGGAATACGTGCTCCAGGTGCGCGTCGCCGTATCTGGACTCCAACGCCTCCAGCAGCTGCTCGTAGGTTACATCCCTGCCGAGTGCCTCGAGAATGGTTAGGGCCTGGTCTCGGAGGCCCAAGGTGAGCGCGGTCATGGCTTGTGGTTTTGTCCATCCATTCGCCTTCATGACGGCCTCAAACTGTATTTTGTAAGCCGACCACGAAGATGTGCCGTCGAACGGAGGCACTTTAAAACCACGCGAAGATGGTGCAGCAATCACCGATGCTACAGTCCCGCCTTCAGTCTTCAGTTCGCCCAAAGCCTTCTTTACCCCAGCAATCTGAACTTCGGCCTCCGAGATGCGATTCTCATGCTGGTGGACCTGTTCTTTCATCAACTTGATGTCCTTGCCAAAACTTGCATGCAGATCCTTTATGAGGAGCATCTGCTCGTCCTGGCGGCGGACCTGCTCCTCTTTGTCCTGCTGCAACTGCTCTTCCAACCGGCGAGCCTGCTCCTCTTGACGGCGAGCCTGCTCCTCTTGACGGCGAGCCTGCTCCTCTTGACGGCGAGCCTGCTCCTCTTTGTCTCGCTGCAGTTGCTCTTCCAATCGGCGAGCCTGCTCCTCTTGACGGCGAGCTTGCTCCTCTTGACGGCGAGCTTGATCCTGCAGCAGCGCCATTAAAGCTGACAAGTCTGGCGCCCCTGATGCTGGAGAAACTCCGGATGGGCCAGCGACTGGCTGTGACGTAGGCTGGACATCACCCGGTGTCTGTGTCGGAGAATCCCCAAACCGCCTTTGGTCCATATCCTGCTGTCGCTGACTTCTGGTACGGATACCGTCCGTGTCGTCCTTTGGTAGGATTGGCATAATTTATCTCTCACTTCTGACACCAATTTGTTACGAGCTGGGTATGAGATAAATTAATTACTACCGATTAAACAACACAATAACTTTATTAATCACAAAACAATCAAAACTTAATCACAAATACACTACTGTTTACTATTCACTTAGATATCGCACTTGTAGTTCACTTGGATTCGCTTCGTTGTGTCGCTAAAACAAGACTGCCGGTCGCGGCCCTGAGCGCTCTATTTATACTCGCCAACAGACACACCAGAATAACGACGAACATTCGAGAGGGTCATAAAAAAACACTAACAAAAAATAGCAGGTAGATAGGTACCTACTAAAAACAAGTACCTACCTAACCAACCTAACCTACTTGTACAAAACAAGCAAATATGAACCTTATGCCCTAGGCGTACGGTCGAAATTCTAATGTCTTTTTATAAATAGGTCGCGAGTTTGTACCTACCTAACTTTAAAACTAATAATAATAGAATTCTCTCGAACTTCTAACGTACGCACACTGTAATCGCTGACTTTCTCGAATGTTCTAGTAGGTCCGATGTAACATTATTATCCACTAATTCTTTTACTATTTCCCTAATTGTCTGCCTGTCCGAATACGAAGTTCTAAATGGCCTGCATTGAACTGGTTGTAAACTTGATAAGTTAATTATTATTTCGTAATTGTTTACTTTTCCAAGTTCTTTTATGCTTGACGCAACACAATCACTGTACCGGTTGAACAAAGCCAATAACTCGTTTTGGTGGGTACTTGTATCTAAATCTATAGCGGCTACCTTACTACAAAATTCCGTAAATTTATTCGCGGATTGGAATTGAAGTTGGTCGCCTATCCGCGAGTACATCAAATCAGATCGCTCGGTCACATTTCTTTCAATCAATATGTCGCACCCAACCATGTCATCCAAAACGTACATGTCTATATCATTCAAAAAGATGGAATCTAAAAAGAGACTAACCGTTACCTTATTATTTACGTATTTATAAGTTTGTTTAGAAAATCCTTGTAAAGCGACGGGTGAGGGTAGTGCGATATATGACAAAGAAATTTTATTTGCTAATGATTCGGATATTAACGAGCAACTACTACCCGTGTCAATAAATGCTTCATAACAATTATTTAATATGTAAACGTTTTTAATAAACTTATTACATGGATTCGTAGAAATAAATTTAGTCTCTTGTTCAGGTTTCACTACGAGTTTTGTTGAATTTTTCTTATGGTAACAACTCGATTCAACGTGCCCTCTTTTGCCACAATATTCACATTTATTTACATCGCATTGGTTCCTTTTATGGTTACCCCCACAATTATAACATTTAATTAACTTTCGACTAAAATCTTGACCAACATTAGACGAAGACGGTTGACTTGCAACGGTTGAGTTTGTGGATGCAGGAGTTCGATTTACAGATGATGACTGGCTATGCGTTGTTGGTTTAACCTGCATGTCCCGTGAACTACTTTCTTGTTTTACATTCTTCTTGTAAACGCGACTGTGTAAATAACTAGCTAATTGATCACTGGATTTAAAATTAATAGCTTGGTCAGTGGGTAGCCTTAGGGGCCTTCTATAGACGCACCGATATTGTGATCACCTATGTTTCCTACTATAATTGAAATAATATCCTGCTCTGAAAAATTTAAACATATACGATCTATTTTGCATTTTTGTTCAAAATAAAATTCATAGAGAGATTGGTTATCGATAGGTTTTTTATCTATGATTTCTTTTAAAAGATCGAACATATTTCGACGTATTTGGAAACTACCCGACAATTTTGACCTCCAGTCGTCCCATTTCCAAGCGGGCCACTGCTTTTCTGTACGTAATAATGAATCATACCATACTTTAGCCGAACCTTTTAGTTTATTTAAAGCTTGATAGCGAATCATTTTATCAGACCATGAAAAAGTATTTGCGTAAGATTGAATAATGTTAAGCCAGGTGTCTACATCATCTTTTATTGGATCAAAATCAGGTATAAAATGGTTCAAAGTAGTAGAATTTGAATTACTCACAGTTCCGGTATCGTCATGAAATACCTTATCCTTTCGCCTTGGTGGCGGTGATGGCGTCCTGACGCTCGAGCTTGAAGAAGAGGTGGAGCGAGCACGTTTTCGCTTAGAACGCTTACTATTACTAACTCGCTTCTGTTTACCCATGGCGTGAAAGTTGTTTGTCACTTCTGATGTGAGATTATAATGTAATTTTACTTTTAAATAAGACAATCAACTGTTTAATAATTTATTTTTTTCAAAAGTTTGATACAAGAAAATGACAATCAAATATAGCGAGTATGATAATAGCGATCTATCCAAAATCCAAAAGCCCAAGAGGTCGCTCCGTTTTTTTTTTTTTTTTTTTTTTTTTGGATATGGCATCTCGCAGTTCAGTCTGAGAAGACTGGCTTCTGCTTAACCGGGCAATGTCCTGTGGATGCCTTGATTCTAAGGCCTCCAGCCAGGGCGAAAATAACTAAAAACTAAGCGACAGCGCTCTAAGGGCACCCCCTGTGGGGTACGAACCTCGGCTTAGGGCGTCGCTGGGGGCAGCAAAGGGACAGGCTGGATCTGATTGTCCTTATTTGGGGACTGATTTAATACTACAGGCTCAGCGTCGCGGGCTGGCTCGAGCAAGGGTCGGGGAGGGATTGATCGGGGATTTCGCGCCGGACCTCTGCGGCGAGGTCGGTAGGTTTTCGGTCTGTATTTGTATGCTCTGCGTACCGTACTGGTATCTTTCCTACTCTCTTGCAAGATAGTGATCGGATCGTCGGGGGCGACTAGGGTGTGACGCGGACGTTGGACGGAGCTAATACGCGATGGGTCGTACCGGGCGGCCGATGCGATTAGGGGATTCCTATGCTTAATAGCAGAGTCGAAGTAACGCTTGGAAAGGCGTTTCATGAACTGCTTAACGGTGGGGATTCTAAGGTCTACGTGAAGACTATCGTTACGGACGTAAGGGGGGGCACCGGTGATCTTACGGAGATATCGGTTCTGCAAGGTCTGCATCGTGTGGATATGACGCGGGTGGGCATGCGCGAATACTATGCAAGCATAGGTCATGATGGGACGGATGACTGCGGTGAAAAGACGCAATTTGCACTTGAGTGACAATTTGCTCTTCCTAGTGATCATGAAGTGGAGCCGGCCCATAGCAAAGGCAGCCCGGTCGCGAGCTGCTTTGATGTGGGCCTTGAACGACAGATGGTCGTCCAGAATAACTCCGAGATACCTGGCTTGCCTTTCCCAAGGGATAGGCTTACCGAACATAGTGATGGGGGGACCTGGCGAACGCTTAAGGCGTGCCTTATAGTATAAAACTGCCTGGCTTTTTTCGGGATTAACTTCTATTCTCCACTTACGGAACCAAGCGCCGAGCGAGTCGGCAGCTTTCTGGAGAATGCGGCGGATGTTATCCGGAGAACGGCCGGTGTAATAAATCGCGGTGTCGTCAGCGAAAAGTGCTGTTTGAACCTTCTGGTTCCTCGGAATGTCGCTGGTGTACAGCGTGAACGCGAGGGGAGAGATAACGGAGCCCTGAGGGACTCCGGCGCGAATCGGATGAGGAGAAGATAACGTCTTACCCACACGGTAGCGGAAGGTACGGTTTGACAAAAAGTCTCGTAAGATGAGCACGAGACGGTCGGGCACACCGAGCTGATAAAGCTTGTATATCAGCCCGTTGTGCCAGACCTTGTCAAAGGCTTTCGCGATATCGAAGTACATCACCCCCGTCATCGCTCCGCGCTGGAAACCAGCGCTCACGTGTTCGACGATGCGGTGGACTTGATGTATGCAAGAATGTTCGGTCCTGAAGCCGAACTGTTCTTTCGGGATGAGGCCCTTTGTCTCGGCAAAATCTCTGAGACGCTTGTATATAAGCCTTTCATAGATCTTGCCGAGAGCACTCAGGAGACTGATCGGCCTGTAGCTGGAGGGCTGGGCTTTCGGTTTCCCAGGTTTGGGAATACCTATAACAGTGGCCTCTTTCCACGTTTGGGGGAAAATATTATTGCTCAGGGCGCCATTGAAGATGGCAGCCAAAAGGACTATGAGCCTAGCGGGGAGGGCTTTAAAAACTCTATTCGTGAAACCGTCGGCGCCTGGGGCTTTCCGAGGCTTCAGCTTATCTATAATATCCTTGACCTCTTCCGGGGTGATGGCGGGGAGGGGGTCATCGGGATCTTCAAAAGGGGGAAGCGATGCTCTACGTTCAACTTCTGCATCCACCTCATCAAGGTGCTGCTTGTCTACTGGTAGAGTGCTTGGCGAACATTGAGATTCCAAGCTGTCGGCTAGGCATTCTGCTTTTTCAGAGTCGTCAAAAGCGACGCTCTTGTCGGGACGTATGAGGGGTGGAGAAGAGACCTCTTCCGAGGTGCGCAACTTCCTTTGAAGCTGCCAGAAGGCTTGATGAGTGGGCTCGAGTTCGCTAAGCGTCTTGTCCCATTGACTCGAACGAAACTCACTAGTGCGTTTCTTTACAGCACGCTGTAAGGAACGCATGTGAGCCTTGTTCGCATCGCAGGGCCAAGAGCTGTAGGCACGTATGGCCGCGTTCTTCTCGGTTATCAGTTCACGTATATCGTCGGGAAGTATCCAGCGGCGATCACTCACCGCCGGTACTTCACGAGAACAATCCTTCAGTATGGATTGTACGTGTTCTGTAAACGAGTCGATTGCAGCCTCGGTGTCTGCGACTGAGACGATATGGTCGGGAATACCATCTAGAAGTGGTGACGTTTCGGATTTCAGCATATCGCTTACTTTCCTCCAGTCGGTAGTGAGAGTAGTGGGAAGGGGCTGGCTGGGGTCAATGATACCCGAGCGAGGAATTAAGTGCATGAGCACTGGACGGTGATCGGAGTGGAGCTCGTGTAACGTCTCAATCATGTGTAACCGAAGGTTCACATTCTTGAGCAGCGCTATATCGAGAACGTCGGGAAGATGACTGACAGTGTCAGGATAGTGCGTGTGCTCCATAGGAGCGACCGCGTCGAAACTAAGAGTTTGGCCTAGATCGTAGAGGACTTTCCCTCTCGGGTTCGTCGTTCTACTGTTCCAGGCCGGGTGTTTGGCGTTAAGATCGCCCGCGATGATCACGGAGTCACTTAAGCCGAAAAGAAGGGTGAGATCGCTAACCAGGAGGTTGTGATCTTCCCAAGTATTAGTGGGGGCCAAATAAGCGGAAACTAAATGTACCGGTTGATGACCGGTCATAGCAAGCCGACAGATTGAAACCTCAAGTAGGGACTTTAAAGGAGGGGGATCGATGGGAATACAATGCAATTCTTTGCGAAAGTAAATAAGGGTGCCGCCCTTGTGACAACGTAGCCTATCATTGCGAACTATGCGGTAGTTGGCAATCTTGGGGTCGCGGTGGCTGGGTTTTAGGAACGTCTCCTGGATGAGGAGAACGTCAACGTTATGGTCACGGAGGAAGGCGGCGATCTCGTCGCGCTGTCCTCTCATGCCATTGGCGTTAAAATAACCTAATCTAAGGGACCGGGGTTGGGTGCAAGAGGGATTTGGTGTGATATCCATTACGGCGCGAAGTTGAGGTTACGAAGAGTGGCCTTGATGACTGGATAGGCATCAATGATGTCGACGACCTGCTGGAGGTCCGTTGCCGCTTTGAGCTCAGCGACCATGCGGTCGGCCTCAGCGGTGCAGAGAGGTTGGAACCTCATCAAGTAGTTCAGATTGGAATTCTGAGAAGCAGGAGCGCGGGTAGGAGCAGCGGGAGCTCGGGTTTGCGGAGGGGCCTGAGGGGCCTGAGGGGCGGCCACAGGAGTGGGCGCTGGGACAGGGTTGTCCAGAAGACCGGGCATGGGGGGGTTGGGTTTACCCTTCGCGAGGGCAGGGAACGCTTGCTGATGGTTCAGCATGTTCCAAGGAGAAGGCCTCTGAGGGCTGAGACGCTCTGGGAGGACTGTTGACGGGACTTTGAAGGAAGAGGGAGCTTCCCTCTGCTGACGTTGGTTGGCGCGATTCGCCAACTTGCCAGCGGACTGTTTTGGGGCTTTGGGGCAGCCCCTGTAGTTTGCCGGGTGGCCAGACTGTCCGCATAGCACGCAACTAGGCGGCTCTGTGCAGAGACTCCTGTCCTTGGGACGGGTGCAGTCTGCCGTGGCGTGGTCGCCGAGGCACTTTACACACCTATGCGGTGCGTAACAGTACTTTTGGCTGTGGCCATATAGTTGGCAGCGATGACACTGCCCTACTATCTTGAGTTTCTTAGGCCTCTCGATGATAATGCCCGATAACGAGCACACCGATCGGACCTTGAAGATAGGGTGGTGCCCTTCAACCGGGTCACATATTACGAGTACCATATCGTACTCGTCACCCCCTTGGGACCTATTCTTGTGGAGGCGGTGGACCGCCGAAACAGGGATGCCCTGGGATGACAGATCATCCAGGATGTCGGAGGAGGGAATCTCCTTGGGGATCCGCTTAATGACCACACGGGTCGGCTTCTCCTCAGGGAGGCTGTAAGTGTGGAAGGCGACGTTCCTTCCACGAAGAGCGTGTACCAAATTACGGAAATCCGTAGAAGTGGGGGTCTTTACTTTGATACCCTGAAGGGTAGAAGTGGCATTGGTGTATTGGATCTTGCGATCCACACACATTTTTGAGATCTCTGTCCATCTGGATTTCTCCTGGATGTATAGAGCGGGTGGCTTCAGCTGCTTCTTTGAAGAAGGAGCAGCTGAGGAGGGGGCTGGCTGTGAAGCAGCCGTGGGACTTGCAGGGCGGCTGACAGGAGCCGCACCTTGCGGTTGCGAAATAGCCATAGGGCTTGCCGGGCGACTGCCCTGGGAGGCAGCTTGAGGAGCGATGGGGGCTATCGGGGACGGGGAGGCTTGAGGAGCAAGGGGAGGCGCATTGAGGGCTGTAACAGCCTTCTTGGCCTTATTGGCCTTAGCTTTCCTTCCCTTCTTCCTCTTGCCCTTTTGCACCAGCTGAAAGTCCTCCGATTCAGAGGACGAGGAGGTGGTGTTGGGGGAGTCGGGGGAGCTCTCAGCGGCAGAGGGCGCGGACTCAACTATCTCCATATCGGAGGAGGAAGGCTGAGTGATCGGAGCGGGGGAGGGCGAACGCGACTGACTTTCCCTCTCGGGGGTACGAATGGCCTTGCGGAGGGCCCTATACCTATCTTTCTTAAAGGGAGTAAGGAGATCCGTATACTTCTCCTTAATGTACTCATTTTCGTCACTTAATAGCTGCGCTAATAGTTGGTCGAGTTGACTCTCTAGTACACCATTTCGTGCTTTTGCCATCTTGGCATGGGGATCCTAACCCTATTTAACCTAATTATGGTAGCCTAACTAGAGCTAACTACCTAGTCCCGAGGAGACACGTAAAACGTGAGCTCCCCGGGCAGACAGTTCCCCGTTAAAAACGAACCCACCCTTGTGTTTTTCGTAGTGCTAGCTGGCAAGAAGAAAAACACAAACAAACTTGTCAGCGACACGACTGTCTGAGAATTGCCTGAAGGGCCTAATCTGAATTCCTATCTATCGATACCAGTACCTAGGTCCCCGGGTAGGTGCGCCCGGGGATGTGTGGCCTCTCCTGAACTTGTGCGAACAGTGAGGTGAGTACCTATGGTGTGCCCTAAGCTTGTAAACCTGTCGCCAGTCTTATTGTGCGACAGGGCCCTAGTCCCGCAAGGGGCTCTAGTGCGAAGGGGTAGACACTCCCAACCGACACTAGGTGTGTAGCTGTGAACGAAGTCGAAGACTAGGTTTGACGAGGGAAGCCCCCAAGGCCAAGGTCCTAGCTCCCGATGCCAATGGAATGCCTCGCCCTGAAGGGGTCCGGCGGGTAGGATTGGGTCACCACCCTCTTGACGTCGTTAACACCGTTAGGTTTCCCGTCAAGAACCACAAAACCGTGGCTTTTCCCTGAAGGGGCAACAAAACGCGGACGATTCGACGATAAAGGAAATATAGCCTCGAAAGAGGCTGTTTTTTTGCCACTGAGTAACACCGGTTAGAATGTGTACTAATACGAGTATCAGACACAAACTAACGATGTACTACGGGACGGTAGGCACTGGGCCTTGATGCTCGGCGAAGCGGCGAAGCTGCGACGAACAGGACGGGAGGCGCGGTGGGGCGCGGAGAATCGACGGAGCGGGGCGGAGCGCACGTCTGCACGCTACGGTGGCCGAGCGTCGAATGATTTGTGTTGGAGGTCGCTCCGCTTGTGCTTCGCCGTTATATAGCCTCTGATGCCCCCACTGCAGGAACCTCAGCAATATGAAACTGCCTTCATTGATGTCAGTTTCTTTGCGGTTGTCCGCAGATGGCGCTTCAGATGTAATGTTGCCAACACATATATATCTACCTACTTACTAACAATGCTGCAATAAAAATAATTATTGCTTCAAAAACGCCGAGTTTGAACTTAACATTTCACAGATAACACTTATCGTTAACGAGTTCTCTGGCGAAACTAGAGCACGCAACTGAAAAGGTTAGTTTTAAAATCTGAGCAAAAACTGATTCAATAGTGGTTACGAGGCCAAGGGGTGCAATAGAACGCTAATGTACCTACTCAGGTGAAGTTTTATCTTAAAGAGATCGACTTTCATTCAAAAACCTGAAAGCAAACAGAAAATTATAAAGGAATAAGTAATCAAACACTTTTTGCTTGCTTTCTCAGAAACCTGATTGGCTGTTATACGAAACTTTGACGATTTATTCTCAATCTTCATTGAATATTAAAATGCGAAATAGCTCCGGTACCTCCGTGTAATGTTAGTCGAGATTGGAAACCATAAGGCGTCTGGTAGTTTCCATTTCATTTCGTATTTTTCTCCTTACACAAACGGTATCGGCGGTGTTATTAGAGGCAAGCCCAGTAAGTACGCAATATCTCCGGCCGCGCTCCACAAGAATCCTCGCCGAGGCTATGCCCCGTTATTGCATGGAAATTCTTCGGCGTGCAACTTCATTGAGCGACTCTCTTTTGTATAAAGGTTTCCGCGCAATGTTCCACGGTTATTGTTTTTCAAAAGCGAGGGAGGCACCTGATATTACCTTCCCTGAATCACAAGCAGTTAGGTTTATTCAATTAAGCTTGTGTACGCGACCTTTGTGTAGGCAGGCATGCCACTCAAGTGTGAGAAAGATAATAACAGGAGCGAGCTTCCATGGCCTGAATGAAATGCCTATTTTTGTCGGTGACTTATAAACGATTTGGGTTTGTTTATTTGTGGTCGGTTTAGGTAGTTTTGTTCACTGTTTTCTATAAAAGTATCTAACATACTTGATTATTTACTTGATTTTAATAATAAGGTTTTCAAAAGTCATGCAAGCGTGTCTAAATGATAAGTGAAAATCATTGTTATCGGCTAAGTGAAAACCTTTTTACACTGCATTTTTGGTTCACACAGAGTCAGCTAAATTCTATTTAGGGTGTGTGCTCTTATTTACGTCCATTCTTCTACTTATAGATCTCTAAAAAGCGATGTTATATTTTCGGTGATAACACGATCCGCCCATACAGTTATATGGAAGCCGATATCTTTGTAAGCTTAAAGGAAATTCGGTAGAATTGTGATAAATGTTCGTTTCGTGACAGGTGGCTTTGTACACGAGGTGGCACACCATATTGACACGTCGCATGAACGGAACCTCACCATAAACATAGTGAATCTACCTAACCAATTGATTGATTACTTTAAAAGCTTTTTTGATGTGTCACACGATGATGAGTTACCGAAGTTATTATTTGACATATAACGACTTAGATATGGGAAGTTAATGCTGGTTTTTCATGGACTTAATCAAATCAAATCAAATACTTTATTTCGAACAAGAGTCCATATAGGTTAGTAATAAGTAGATAGAGTGACATGAGTTATTTGGTTTAAATAAAAACCGGCCAAGAGCGTGTCGGACCACGCTCAGTGTAGGGTTCCGTAGTTTCCCGTGCGTCACAATAATTGTGACGAGCTTAATGAGTAACGAACTTATGAGTTTAGAAATTATTTTGTACAACTTTTTGTCTTCTTTGTACATAAACTGTTGTTTCCATCCAAGTTCAAAATGATTTTCCTAGAAAGTCCTTATAAAGTTCTACTTTTCAGATTTTTTTCATATTTTCTTAACTTATGGTTCAAAAGTTAGAAGGGGGGGGGACATTGTTTTTTACTTATAGAGCAATTATTTCCAAAATTATTGACAATATCAAAAAATGATTGTAGTAAACCCCTATTCATTTTTAAATACCTTTCCAACAACATATCACACGTTAGGGTTGAAATAAAAAAAAAATCACTTCCCACTTTACATATAGGGGGGCTACCCTAATAATTTTTTTTTTCAATTTTTATTTTACCACTTTGTCGGCGTGATTGTTACACATATTGGTACCAAATTTCAGCTTTCTAGTGCTAACGGTCACAGAGATTAAGCGAGGATGGACAGACTGACAGACAGACATGGCGAAACTATAAGGATTCCTAGTTGACTACGGAACCCTAAAAAACGACTCATAATTATTATTGTAGTCCCAATTACTTAGACTTTTGAATAATAAGGTGTTTTATCAATAACAATGGCTTACACATTTGTCACGTGACCCTTAATAAACAGGGCAGAATTTTTCAATGCGTCCTGGAGGGAATGTACCTACTCTAAATACTGGAGGCAGCAATTTTACTCAAAGGAAACATTCGTTTATTTAAAAAAAAATCATCTGCATTGACATATTTTCGTAAATTAATTTGTCACACACGGGCATCGAACCCGGGGTGCATCGACCAAATTTTGACAAAATAACATTATTTAATTTTTGTTCTGTTGCGGCTGGCGGCTGGGCCGATTTTGATGGGACTAGCAGATTGTAATGTTAAAAGGGGCAACTAGGCAAGATTGCTAAAATATAAACTCTTGAAATTGTTAACAAAATCCGATTAATAATGGTTAGTATTATAGGTGGTATATAATAATTTCACGCAGACGTAATTGGTGCGCAATAGCTAGTAGAAAAATATGTGAAACAATCAAATGAAAGACGATAAAACACACATGAGCTACAGGATTGACGTAACAAGAGACAATGACACGCTATCATCGACAGCGATTCCCGCGGAGCACCGACTCACCGAGTCCGTATCTAATGAAAGCGCGCTACCCTCATCAAACAGGGATTTATGTGGCTTCACGAATTAAACTAGCAGTCGTTGCACTGCGACTGACGACTGCGACTCTGTGGTTGTCGCGCAACTCGCCGACTATCATCCGCCATGCGGGTATTATCGTCACTCCCGTCGCAGATAAGAGCAACCTTCGGCTAATACAATCGACTAATGTTCGCTACGAATTAACACTTTTATTCCTTTTGATGTGACCTTTACTTAGACTTGCTTTGGAGATATAGCCCACCACTAATCCCTATATCGTTGTAAACAAAGCATCGCAGATAATGTTAAACGTAACTTTATTTTATTCTTTAGTTATTCATTTAGCATAATTATATCTCCACTTTGTAGAACTTAAATAACAATCAAAGTATTATATTTTATAGCGAAGACTAATATTTGCACAGTTGAAGCACTAAGCAAACATACGAAGAATAAAAAATTAAAAAGAAAAGAGCTCTCGAGAATATGCGTCGAGAGAAATCCTATAAATCTTGTAGAGTTCAATTGCAGGGTAAATACTTTCTTGATAGTCTTCGCTAAATGCAATTTACCCTTGAGAGCGGACTTGAGCTTTCTTTAAGAATACTACTAATATTTTTTTAAGTGTTCGTGGTACATAAATATTGGGGAAATGGAGCATACAATTTCCTATTGCTTGCTAGCGTTTCCGTGAAACAATGCTTCAAATCAAATCAGTTTATTTGCTATAAGTATTGGTACAATTTCGGTCTTAACATAAATGCTTCTATTATAACAGCGCTAGTTTATGATATTCAAAACGACTATGAAAATCTTCAGAATAACTCAACTCCTAAGTGTATAAATATCCAAAATTATTCCCTTTATCATTCAAAAATAATTCATCTACTTAACTTTTTCTTTTATGCTAAAATTCTTTGAAGTCGAGGAAAGCTCCCAAAAAGTAATTTTATTAATTACGAGTCAGGAATTCAACAAAGTTCCAAGCCGGAGAGGTCCTTTTCTTTCGCGGAGCGATCCATTATCTTATGAAGATTTAGAAATTCCTGCGGTGTGCGTCTCGCTCGTCGCGCCGCCCCTGTGTCCCCCACAGACAACGGATGCTCTAACAAAAAAAACAAGCATTCTTTCACAACTTTTATTAAATTATGCATATAATACGTATGAATCACTAACGACGCCGACGTTCGCATAACGTATGTAAAACATAAACAACCAAGTTAATGCAGGAATTTTCGTTGGAAACTTAAATACGCGTGGGCCTACCAAAAGTTAATAAATACGTTTTGGAATTCGCATTAATATGTTAGGACAAAGGCCACAAATCGCAATGTACATATTTCGTCGGAAGGTTTGGCAAGTTGTCGGCGTGCGGCGCGGCGAGCCGCTCTAAGGAAACAAAGGGTGGAGGGTCGCCCTCACTGCCCCACGGCCATTTTCTCTGTAAATGTTGCCGTACTTCTCTTTGTCGTTTTGTTCGTCGGGAGGTCACGAGAGGGCGCCATAGACAAGCTCATTTACCCTCTTTACCAGAATACTCTCTAGTTGACTCCAAACCGCAAGGTTGGCGGGAACAGGTGAGTAACTTTAACGGGTCATTAACATTGCATTATGTTTTATTTGCAAACCCAATCATTATATTAATGAGTTTCTCACGTGTTGGGTTAAAGTTACTTCGCTTACTTGTTTACTGATATACATTCAGTGTGGTAATGTGTGTACGTAATTTTGATTAAGAGCGAGGATCTATGTACATACTAACTATTGCTAACTTTGTTATACTTACCGTTGTGACTATGTAAATGAAAACGAATGAACCTGAAAGTTATTTCTATGTGGCCTTCTAAAGTTCACAGAAACCATTGATATAAACTAGCTTTGTTTATTTCAATTTGTTTGAGCCAACGACAGGATTGCATAGAAATGATTGTTTTATACTTCCACAAATACATGCATTTATGGATGTCGGATCGGTCGTTGTAGACTTGCTGAAGGGGACTCTTTGCGACGGAAAAGTCTTATCGATTGCAGAAATACACTGTAAGGGTGGAAACACACGTCGCGCTCGTCTCGACTTCCGACGACGACGTGCTTACGCATGCATAGCTAAGCATGCAAATCTGATCGCATCCTAACCCGCGATGCGCATTTATATGCAATCGAATCATGACAGCTAAATGCGCATCGAAGCTAATTAACGTTTTCGCCCTATATACGTGTCACGGTCTCAGTCAGCCGTATTACAACTACGACAGTCGAACAATAACATGCATATAGACATCTTTACTGTAAGTAATGAATATTAGGCGAGGAGTAGCTATCTAATTGGTTATTCTGTTTAGTTACCCAACAAGGTTGATTGAATATTTTACAAGATTGCTTAGCGGACAGGCTGGATTTGCGTAGTTACATATTTAATTATCACTCAAGTTATGGTATTGAAGTGAATGTAAATGTAGAAGTCCTGTGACTTAAATGTAAATACAAAATACAAATACGAATAAGTAACTTTCATACAGACCTTTATCAAAGTTACGCAGTGCTTAGTCATCAGCATAAAATTATATTAACCTTAAAAGTTCAATGCTGAACATGATTCTATCCTCGTTAAAAGAGGGCATCATTTTATCTTGATTTTAGCGCCTAAGTAGTAAAGTGGAACTGAAATCATTTTATTTCAGGAATTGTAAATGTTTTTCTCTATAAAGTTCGATGAAATCTGTGACACAATTCACGGTTGTGCTCACAGCACCTTTGTGAATTCATTAAATCATAGACCGAACGCCTGGTTTCTAGGAATAGAACACAGAGGCAAAGGCTAGTGAGAAACTACACTCACTGTGGGTTTACAATGATTCAGCACAGCTAGCATAAAACTAGAAACCAAACAATACAAGAACACCAAAGTTATCTTGTACCTTCTAATAAAATACATTAGCACTTTCAGACCTGAATTATAATTTTTACTCCCATTAATCTAAAAAGGTAAGGTGTAAGAACAGAGGGAAAAATAAAGAAAAAAATCCTGCCGGTAAATTTTTCAAGAAAAAGTAGTTTTTCTTTTTGTGTACAAATGTGCACATCCGTCCTAGGTTATGAATCAAAAAATGGTTTAAGGATGTTTCTCCGAAATTAAAAAAAAAGTTTAATTTAGTATTGTTTATTAGATATTTTATAAAATTACCAAAACCAAATATGTATCATCATTCATAAAACTATAAAAAAAAAGATTACTTCTTTGGAGTTAATCAGTAATTGGCAAATAAATCAGTCTTAGATACAATTAGTTTATTATTTCAGGTATGAAATGCTAAGAAACAATTTTTATCTTGAGTGGCACAAGTGAACTTTGCATTTTATGCATTTTATCCGGGTTCTGCCCTTGCACCCCACCATTATGCAGTCCCTCATCATGTGCAGGAAAATGCCCAACACCATCTCGAGCTATTTCACCTACAGGGTGGTGTGTAAATGTTCCTGACACCTACATACTACAGGATGGTGTGTAGGTGTCAGGAACATTTAGTTTCTGGTCAATCATACCGACCCAGGATGAGCTAGGTCCTTCTTCATCATCGTCCGAGTCAGGTGGGAATACCTCCTGTAATATCGTTACAATAGTTGGACAAACCGTAAAAAACATTGTTTACGCCTGATGTGTACATTTGTGTACAATTTAAAAAAATGAGTTATTGGGTACAAAAAACAAACTCAAAATATAGCTTACATTTCACTATTGTAATATAACACATCAATTCATATTTTTGCAATGCGTATATTTCGCGATATTCTATTTAAAAAAAAAATGAGCTATAAAATGTGAACTTTAGTGTACAATCGTCCTCAATTGCACTTCATGCGAAATTAATACTCAAATATTTTTTTACATTTAATTTGTACATTTGTGTACGCCAGGTCTGAAAGGGTTAGTGTTCATGAGCTTCAAAATATGGGAGTAACCACACCTATACCTAGCGTTCTTTACTAAGCGTGCCTTGTTTTGAAGTTGTTTGTCTTGGTATGGACATGTATTGAGAAGGGATGAAACGCATTCGAGTAAAAGTGTGATCGACATGAATGTTGATGGATGGAGGGAGAAAGAAGAAAAGGAAGGAAGGCCAAAAAGAGATGGAGGGATTGCATGTGTGAGGAATGATATAAAAGAGAAAGGAGTAAATGATGCCGTGACGTATGACAGGGGAGAACGGAGAAAGAAAACGTGTTGCACCGACCCCAATCAGAATGGGACCTTTCCACCCCGTAGGGACGTTTCATAATACTTCCTTCTTGAGTATTTCCTGCTCTTCCACTCTGTTTGCGGATGGAGGACGAAAATTTCATTGACATGTCAGAAGTACTGTGAGAGGAATTTGTGAAAGTGTGATCCTTTACTTTCTGATTTTGTATATTTTAATTTTTATGTTACATCTTTTAGCTGTGCTTTTAGTTCTAGTTTTAGTTACTGTAATTGGTTGAGAAATGCAACCGTTGTAATTGAATAAATAAACAGATAATAAATAAATAAACAACACAACATCTTCTATAACTAACTTCTTATTTAACACTTAACGTGTTATTAATATTGCACAATGTAATACTGTATCGTGGTGTTTCAACCTAACACGTTAATTCTCGAGCTCGAAACACTAAGTACACAGGACATACTAGTGGTACTAACACTAAGTAGGTGCACGGACTTAAGTATGGACAAATAGTGTTGCTTCCTGCAAGTTTTCACCCAGTTAAGAAAGCGTGACGATATTCAGGTAGGTGTCCTATAAGATGTAAGTATTGTGTATGTTACTAAAAAGTTTCTAAGAAGACTAGCTTCTGCCCGCGACTTCCTTTGCGTGAAGTTTTTTTCCCGCTTGCAACATTTCTTATTGCTGCTCCGCTCCTATTGGTCATAGCGTGATGTTATATAGCCTATAGCCTTCCTCGATAAATGGACTATCCAACGCAAAAAGAATTTTTCAATTCGAGCCGGTAGTTACTGAGATTAGCGCGTTCAACCAAACAAACAAACATACTCTTTTGCTTTATAATATTATATAAGTATAGATGTTGTTACTATTACATGCAGGAATATTAACAAATTGTTTTACAGATTAATTACGATTTTTGTAACCAAAAAAAAGCATAAAATAAAAAAATAAAACATGCAGCGCAGTCTTTGGGGACAGCCGATAGATGTGAAAACTAAATAGGTAATCCAAAATAAACTTTATTTTAATTGTATCAGGTTGACATTGACTAACCGTTCTATGAAAGCGTGTTTGTGTAGCGGTGACTAAATAAATAAATAAATATCGTTGGACATTACACACAGCGCCATCTAGTGCCACACAAAGCAAGGCTTGTGTCGTGGACACCAGACAGTTGATATACTACTTAAATATTTTTTTGTTTGTTAATATATAATTATACTTATCGTATTAAACATCCATGGCTCCAACCGAGATTTGAACCCGGGACCTTAAGAACGAAAGGCAGGTTTACTACCGCTGCGCTATTCGGGTCGTCAATCAGGGGTCGATAATGCGAGTTCAATGATTTCACCCATAAAGTGTTCAACGCGCCTAAACAGGTTTTCACTTGAAAAAATAGATTATTTTGTTCCTGAAAAGGTCTATCCGAAGTCGGCAAAGGTTTTCTTCTTGAATTATGAAATTCACTGGTTACTAATACCTACATCTAACTGGTTTAGTAAGCTGTACTGTTTCGTTTGAGCTGAGATTTAGGGACTGTGCAGATATTGAAGCGACACATCAAAGGTGCCTGCAGGCGTCCAAATATCGCACCCAATCCAATCTGCAGGAAGATTAATTGGACTACCGGTCAGATTCGCAAAATAGGTGTGAAATTGAGACCTCTATGTATGGCTCTGGCGTTGGGCTGGTACATTATGTGACTGCCGCAAAGATTATTTGTTTATCGTGTAGAGAATTATAGCTCTACGTCTTTAATATTATTCATGGTGATTTATTATTTATTTACACATCTAAATTGTAATTGCACGCTACAAACCTTTGCATAATTTCTTATCTCGTTTTCATACAAAAGCCTATAAGCGGGTGTGTGCGAACGTTCGTCGCGTGTGAGTAGATAGAAAATTTCAATAATCCCCATAGGTTTGCGACGCGATGAGCGGCCCGCACGTGTCTCGGATTACTCGTAATTGATGGTCCCCGTGTCTAATCTCTGCACTTTGCTCCCGTGTCTGCGGCCCCCATTTCTGTGTCAAAAAATATTTCACCAAGTACACACCAACATTTACTCAAAGTAACTAGTTTTCGCTCACCCTATCCAATACAGATTTATTTCTTTATTTGAATACAGCTTACTCAATATACAGTTCAGCCCATATTCTAAACTTGTCGAAACGATTTCGCTTTTAACACACACATATAGTACACTTTTATTACATATGTATTTACATTTTACGAGGACTACATCGTTATTTGAGATAAGCGGGTAATATTGGGTACGCAATTTCGCGAAACAGGGTTTCAGATATATTTTAATTATATGGTTAGTGTGTAATACTTGTTTGCACAAATTCATACGGATTTAATGTCTGTGGTCGTAGTTTGATATTTAATTATTTCGTGGATAAATTATAATAAAGTACAAGCGGTAGAGCAATAACTGGAGTGTCTCAATTTATGAAGGGTTAATAGAAAAAAAAACAAGATAAAACCCCAGAAATTTGTGTAGCATTAATTCGTTAATCTCGTAATTTAGCTGGAGCGCTCGCGCTCAGTCGCTGGCGGCGCGCGCCGAACAATTCGCGTGAGCTCCTTATCTGCAGATATTTAAATTCCTGCCTGAGCCTCAAAATAGTTCAAATTAAATGGAGCTTGTAAATTAAGTGTTGCTATCACGCAATCCCGGGGAAATAGCTCTAAGTGGTTTCAGTACGATCTAATATTTTATCTTGCTCGACTTAATGGCTAAGTTAAATAACCTAGACAACATTCCGGCGATATGTAAACAGATGAAGTTACTGAAACTTGGGATCCAGATTAATTTGTCGATTGCTTGATTAAATACCTACACTAATTTAAGTGATCCCGAACCAGACAGATTTATTAATTAACTTAGAATAAACTGAGTATTGAATTAATGAAGATCTTAGCTAACTTATCTGTCTCCCTGACTTAAACGAAGGATTAAAATTTGTACAAATTTTAACCAAACTACTTTTAATAACATATGCCTAGGTAGGTTTTTGTAGTTCTGTCACATTTTACTATGACACAATTTTTGTAATTATGTAAAAGATGCATCATTAATAGTGTCTTTCTTGAAAACATATTAGGTATTATAATATAATTGAAAAAAAATCCTGGAACTATCACTAATGTAGTGTATAAAATAATAGAAAAACTTCTGAAAATGTCAACTTTTATTGTTTTAATAACTAATCGTTGTATTGAACTGATGATAGAAATAAAAACGTTTTCAGCTGACTAAAACCTTATTTTCTAAGAGCTAGCTTAAAATGTACCTCTCACATCAAAGCTCTACACGTTCAGAGATGTCTTATAGAATTCGCAGTTCGTACGAGTATTCCTGTGGGAAACACATAACTCTTTCATACGTAATGTTTAATTTTGTCTGCGATTATATTGCCGAAAAACAAAAATAGGTATGATCAGAACTGACAGACGGTAGAGGGGCGTGCGCGGGGCGGTGGCGGGGCGGGAGCGGGGCGGGGGCGCTGCGGCGGCGGGCCGCGATCACTCTCAGGGGCAAACAGCGACGATTGAATGTGAAAATTTAATTCAGGTCATTTTCATCGCAGGAGTAAAGGAATCTATTATTTTTCCCCAAAGAAGACTATTACTCAGCTAACATTTTTTAAATATGAATTTCATAGCGGCGGGATCTCCGTTTATTTATGCAGTTCACGTCAGCTCCACTGCTCCCGGGGTTTCTCAAGGCTACTACTATTTGTTAATGTTATCACAAGTGCTTGCTAGTATTATGCGAAAACTTTTTATTTTTTTTTAAATCTACCCGGAAGTTTTCGTAAAAAACCAATGCGTACAATGTACCTACATTATAAATCAACAGTACGGTTGGCGCAATGGCTGAGTGACTGGCTGCTGCGTTGCGTGTCGCAGATTCGATCCCGCGCGGAACAAATATGTATGTGGGCTACAGGTAGTTGTTCTGTTCCGGGTTTGGCTGTTTGTGTATGTGAGTTTAAATGTTCGTAAATGCATCCATTGTTATGTTTAAACCTCACGTTATAGGGGGCGATCCCTATTGACTTAAACCGGGCACAAAACCAGATTCCGTGGCTACCGAAGAGAAAATGATGGTATCACCAATAGCACTTCTGCCTGACCTGGGAGTCGATCCCGGGACCCAGCAGTCGCGCTTGCGACCACTTGACAAACGAAGCAGCCGAGGGCGTCGGTAGAGGCAGTATGGGGCAAAGTTAAATAAAAAAAAGCGAAAAGAAAAGTATTTATAGGAAGAAGTCTGGTGAGAATGCTCAGCCATCAGACTGGCACGACTTTGAAAAATGCTAATTTGGAGCACGGCTTGGTGCTGAACCTTCCACCGGCAGCATTTAAATGCAACCTAACTTGTCAAACTTTGGCGGCTTACAAATGCACGCCGCTCGTAGGTCTCAGCTTGAATAATTCTAGACCTCGAAGAAAATATCCTCTTTCATTCATTTGCTTATAACATCGGCTGTAGTACTTGTAAGTGATTTTGTTAGAACACAATGATATAAGTAATGGAATAACAAAAAAACAATTTATTTTCTTTGATTTCTCTATTTACGTACCACAGCAATATGTAGCTATTCTCAATAGCGACAATTTAGTTAGGTAAGTACCTACTCAAGTATTTTCTTGAAGTCATCATCTGCCTAGCCTTAAGATAAGATAAGGTAAGATATATTTATTTGCTGCCTTTTCTTAACTATGTTGGCGTCAGCTTCCAGTCTATTCGGATGCAGATGAGTATCAGTATTTTAAATGGAACGACTGCCTATCTGACCTCTACAACTCTTGTATTGGGTAAGACGTGGTTGTCAGATGTTCGAGCCACTGAGTACCTGTAAGAACTGCCAAAGATCTGACAAACAGTGGGGGGCAACGGCTTAGCGTGCTTTCCGAGGCACGGAGGAAGCTCGGTTCGTAAAGAATGATCAGTGATCACCCATCTATGGACCAACCTATGTATAAGCACGGCGTAACCTAGTGATTGACCGGAGCGGCTGTTATTGTTTATTTAACCACGGCGAGCTCTTTAGTAGTATTTACTTGAAGTATGATATTTTATTATGAATTCATATTTACAATTTCAAGACGTATAATAACTTAGCCAGCGACGGCTACATGGTATCTCTCTTCGATTAAATTAGTCGATTAAATTTTCATATTCAATCTTGAGTTGTTTACTGAAGGGAAGCATCGCGTCTCCGAACCAGATATTTTGTTCCTCAAATCTCAACTTAAGGCTCGTGTAAATAAGGTTGATAGTATGTTTGTGATAGTGAAACCTATTGGTTAAATATTCATACGATCTATGATAAGAAAAAAAAACAGTCAAACTCACTAAATATTGCCTACATTTTGGACAGGGTGGGAAAGTCACCGTATGGTAGAGTCTTTTGCAATTTTTTTGGTGTAACTTGGTAAACACTGGTAGTAGCTTAGTAGTACACAAGCCATTTTTACATCATTTAAAAAGACATTACTGTTTTTTTTTTGTTCATTCAGGCAAGTCTTCACAACTTGTTATGCGCGAGTATTACAGTAAATATTTAAGTAAATATTCATAGAGCACAATAATTTATTTCTGAAGTGGTGCGATAGAGTTATACCTACTCATTTTGTTGTGAATATTTACCTAGTACTTAATATATTTTTTTCAGAAGGTCGTCTAAAAATGTAAAGTAGGCTTTCCATATTTACCACAAATAGGTAGTTATCGATCGTTTTGCTGCATAGCTACGAGTTTAAATTCGTTTAAAATTCGAGTCCAATATTACAAAGCGGAGATTTTGGTTTGTTTGTACCGAATGAGCTCCGAAACTACTGGATCGATTCGAGTATAAAAGTTAAAATTGCCTCGTTAAGGTCGTGGCTCACTTGACAAGCACCGCACCAGCACGGCACCAGCACAGCTCCTGACCGGCGTCGCCTCGAATCAATCGCAATCGAGATGCAAGCACGCGGTCCCCTCGCTTGCGGCGCGCGGGCCACGTGCGTACGCCGCGCCGCCCGCGAGGCGAGGCGTATGGTAGCGGCAAGCGCGTGGACCACCCGCCGTAAGCTTTTTCATATGGACATTAAAAAATATGTTATGCGACACACGATTTTATGCTCTAATTTGAAAGGCAAGTAAATTGCTGGGTTGGAGCGGTGCTGGTGCGGTGCTTGTCAAGTGTGCCACGACCTTTAGTTTGGTGGTCGCAGGCGCACTTGCTGAGTATGAGTTTCATTACAGTTATATGAGTCACATGTTCATATACCTAATCATGTATGTGTCGCAGCCAATTCGTACAACACGCCGTATTACATAATGGCTCGGCTGATTGCCAAATGTCGGTGATATGTAATGCGGCGTCATAACGTTCAGCTGGATTACAATTCGTCTGAAATAAAGTACGCCGCATTGAATGAGCATTTCACGTTAGTCAAAGTAGCGTATACGTGCCGCCCAAATACAAACAGGCGTATCGTCGATACGCCTCTTTGAAAGCGAGCGAAGAAACCGACCCTTTATATACCCGACGTCATATTATGTTAGGTTACTTTAAACCCTGCAGACAGAAATAGGAGCCCCGCGTAACGGGGCTACGTCCTATTTTCGGAATTTTCAGTGTTTTATTCGGTCGTTTCTTCTTGCTGACAATAAGGCTAAACGTTGGACACCGCTGAGTTGAACGTATCGCCACCACAATCCGTCTGAACGAGAGAAGAACACCGCATTACGTAACGGCGTCGTTTTTCAATCCGGCGCGCCATTATGTAATACGGTGTGTTATATGAATTGGCTGCCACAGATGTATAAAGTTAACATGAACTTTTTTATAACGTGAAGCTGTATATCCACTAATAATTTCACAATTGCGCAATAAATTAAGAGTAAATTTTGACTATTGTTTTTTATATATTCAACTGTTATTAATTCTTACATTTTACCTTTTCAGACTCATACGGATTCACAAACTTTAAAATTTTACATAAGTAGTAGTATTTTACATTCCCTGACACAGTTAATGTACTCGTATCAAAGCAATCAAACTGATTATTTTCAAATATTTCCGTAATCTGCTAAACAAAACAGAACAATCAAAGTTTCTCATATCTTACGTTTCCGTCTATATTCTTTGATCACTAACTATATTACTGAAATCAGATTAAATATTTTATAGATGACTAGCTTATTCCCGCGGGTTTGCCCGCATGGAGTTTGGTTATTGTCCCACGGGATCGTATTAATATCGCAATTAAAAAGTATCCCAATTGTTAATCTAGGTAATAAACTATATATGTGCCAAATTTCACCTTAATCTGGTCAATAGTTTTTGCGTGAAAGAGTGACCAACATCCAGACATCAGAAATGCATTTACGAGAATAATATTAGTAGGATATTAGGAATTAGGATAGTGAATCCTCAGAACAACTGAATGACCTTTTCATTTAGAATGTAAGTACGGTTGCGTATGATAGCAATGTTCCGACGTTAATCGCTAGCTCGATCATGTATCACAGCCCATTATGTAAGCGATGCCGTTTGTTCCCGCTATCGCGATGCACGGTCATCATTAAGCCTAGTTTCCACAAGCTCACAATTTTCCCATTCCCGTCCCAAAACTAGGTAAACTAGCTTAATCTGTAACCCGTGTTCGAATATGAAGCCGACCCTAGGCTGAATACCGAGCTCTGTATACCTGGGGGTCGCTGTCTTTAGTTAGTTTCATATATCATAACCGTAAACCGTAACAAATTACTCTGATATAAACACTGCGGTATAGGAAACGTTATCCGGAAAATATTCATGTAAGGTATCCACACAAACCGCGTTTATTTCCTACATAATTCCATTTCGCCTAAAGTGACTTTCAGAGGTTGTAATGCTAATTGAGTTTGTAGAATCGTTGAGTAAACTAAAACAAGGTGTTTAGTTTCATACAGCCGTTGGCTACACAGACCGTGCCGACTTAACTTTCATTAAACGCTACATCCAAAACCCTTTAATATTATTTCAGTTGGGAATTTTGAATTGTTAAAATTTGTTTTTGTGTGCATACATACGAGATTAACAAAGGGCGGGCAACTTTATAAACATGCCACTGAGCGCTGTTGATTCCTTACTGACTTACTTGAGTTACGTTTATATATTTTTTATGGCGACATTTCTCCAGTTTGTAACATCTTTTCATCGTCGACTTTCAAAAAATATTAAAATGCTTTCCCTAAAGTTACAAATGACTGCGTCTCTCTGCTTATTTTCAATTTATTCACGTTTCGTTACGGAGAGCTGTGTTAACGTTGCCAACAAATTTCCAAAGTATTGCAAAACTTACCAATCTGAACGAGTATTTTTAATTCATTTTCTTTCGCCCAACAACTTTCTTTTATACTCATTCGTAACAACATAGGCACGGTGTAGTTACAACTTTACTTGGAAATTTTATTTAAAGGTGCTTATTTATTATGTTCTTGCGGTTTCGTTCGTCATTTTTGGAACTTCAATGTGTTGTGAAATGAGTTCTTGGAATAAAGTTGTGATTTCTCTTTTACCCTCTTAATACAGGGTGTAAACCACCTCATCACGAAGCCGTCAACCAAGCATTCTGTACATCAAACTAAGTAACTTTGCGCAAAAATTATTGCTGGGAAACGACTTTTTTTTTTGGGGTGAAAAATCATGTTCGCTGCCAGAACTCAATGTTACCCACTTAAAACATTGTACAACAAAATCTTACAGAAATAACTTGTATTAAAAAAAAACACTGTATAATAATAACCTCGGGTAATGCATTGTGTTTGGGTCACCAAGATACAGGCTGTGCCTAGTTTGGGACCCGCCGTTAAACCTATCTCAAATTTGTACCACATGTAAATAAATAAAAAAAAAAAAAAAAAAAAACTTGTCAAAAAGTTGATCTTTGACCCCCAATATCTCCGTAACTAGAAGATTCCCAGGTATGATGTAAAACAAAAACAAAATCGCAATGACGGAGAAAACACGTGGTTTTCGGATTCGTTAAGAGGTGTTTTATACCCTTTATATACCTAAATTAGAACATTATGAGCTTGCGTAAGTCATAGGTATGATATGTTATACGAAATCGAAGAATTCCTCACATTAATAAGCTCCACAACTTGTAATAAAGGATTTGATTATCATCATTTAAAAATGACCGTATAATATTCTGTGGAATGAATACAATTTATGAACAAGGTTTTGGGTCTGAGCCATGCAGGACTGTGATGTTATTTTTTTCATGCATCCTCAGTTTTTGCAATGTTTTAAAAGGAATTATTTGAACAGGCTATTGCTCTAGTCTACAGGCACTAACCAGGCAATAACAGTAGGTACATAGACAGTTGCAAGCTGTATTACCTATTTATAACGGAAATCATTTACTTTACGGATCTAAGTATTGTTAGTAAGATGACTTAATGATGATGATAAGTGGCACTAATGGAGGACGCTACTAATGGAGGACGTGACTGAGAAAACACAAAAAAGTGAAAAATAACTTAAGCTTCAGAAGCCGGTGACCTTTTTTTGATTGGAATAGTTTTTTTGTCACCGACTTATGAAGCTGAAGTTATTTTTCACTTTTTTGTGTTTTTAGAAGTCGGTTTTATGGGTATACCGCCGTTTACCCGAATTTTATTTGCCCTAATATCATTAGCCATAATAGTCAACAGCCATAATATCATACGACATAATACTCATTTGCCCTACTCTCATTTGCCATATTAGTCACGTGCCAGAATCATTGTTTCCCATAAAGTCACTTACCATAACATCATTTGTCATAATCATTGTAAGCCCTAATTATCACATGCCATAATTATGATATGCCATAACATCATTTGCCATCGACATCGGGTGTGTTACGGTTGTTCATATCAAGAGAAATTGGATGCAATTGGGACTTTAGGCACCCCGACTCGGACAGGTTAGGTTAGAAGGGGATGGCGGGGTCGTGTGAGCGAGCGAAGCGAGCGAATAGACCCCGCCATCCCCTTCGTGGTTATTTTTTATAAACCACACAGAAGTAGGAGCCCCGCGAAGCGGGGCTCCATCGACCTAGCCCACCATCAACCATGCACAGAAAAAAAAAACCATGCACAGAATAAAAAAGTTTGTCTAATACTTGTTATGACATTTAAATGTTATGCCATTTAAATATTATGTCTAATAATTATTATGGCACATAAAAATACGGCAAACAATACTTATGGCATTCGTATCTTATGGTATCTAAAATTCGGGCAATTAAAAGTATGTCATATGTCTTTTAGGGCAAATGAAACATTCGGGCAAATGAAATTCGGGTAAATGAAATTCGGGAAAATGATGATTATGGCATATAATCTTCGGGCAAACAATAGACAACCGGTTTTATGTTTTGCAAAAATGTTTTTATTTTTCACTTGTTAGTGGTTCACATGCGCTTACCCCTTCCCAGCGTACTGGCGTAATGTTATGTTATAAACTGGTGTAAACAATAGACAGACATGAGATTTCAGCAATCCTAGTCCGTTTGCTATCATTTATTGAGGAGTTCCGATGCCTATTTCCGAAGTTCTTCCTCAGATCTTCACCCCATTGAATCACTCTGAGAAAGTACTTTTTCGAAAACTACCCAAATCGCTCCATGCGTGCCTATATAATTTGAAGAGTTCTTTCTATTTCTCCAGGATTCCATCATCAGATCCTGATTTGATGATTATGGGACCACTTGCGAAGTATATCCTTTCAATCAAAATAATATCGGGGAACATACATAAAAAAAAATAAAAAAAAAAGTTCCGACGAATTGAGAACCTCCTCCTTTTGGAAGTCGGTTGAATAGTCATAATCATGTATTCAAAGCACTTGGCAGCGAATTGGTGAGAAAAGTTTCTACCGGTTTATTGTAAAGCATAACAAGAGTTTTTGTCTTTCTCGACTAATCAGAAAGTTATCCTCGAGAGTTATCAGAGAACTTACAAGAAAAACAGGTGAGGTGACGAATGGTTTGTATAATAACAGAAGGAAGAGTACATAATGGGTACTAAATTAGAATGTATTAATGTTTTGGTGAAGTAAACGGATCATGGGAAAGTACTTAAGTCTGGCGTCCATGGCTAGAGAGAGTTCCCCTCCCCGACCCTTGCTCGAGCCAGCCCGCGATGCTGAGCCTGTAGTAATAAAACAGTCCCTAAATAATGACAACCAGATCCAGCCTGTCCCTTTGCTGCCCCCAGCGACGCCCTAAGCCGAGCGCTGTCGCTTAGTTTATAGTCATTTTTGCCCTGGCTGGAGGCCTTAAATTCAAGGCATCCACAGGACTTGCTCGGTTAAGCAGAAGCCAGTCTCCTCAGACTGAACTGCGAGATGCAAAAAAAAAGCTAAGAGAGTTAAACAAATATGTAGTATGATTGTTCATGCGTAAGTAAACAGTTAGATTAGGCCTTCTGCTTAGTCTCCTTTCATAGTGCACGTTGTTTGGCGAACTACGTAGAGAGCGGGTTCGAATAGCCGCGGGCCGACTCACGCCGCCCGCACAGCCTCGGGCTACGTATACATTTTGTTTGTTATTGTTTAGAATTACCTACCCAAACAAACCGCCTCATAAATTCCAAACTTTCCGCCCTTAACTTTTATACTGACCTATTTGTATAAAGTGTTGAAAATTATTACTTAGTCATAACATAACTGGAATGTCGAGAGTTGGGCAACTTTTTCATGTAAAAAATATGGTGTTAATCTTGTTCGTAGTAAGGATTTGAATATTAATTTGTTTTTTTATTAATGAAGGCAGTCTTTGGAAAATCTGTCGTCAATAATCTGTGTTAAAGTCTTATCATTTATCACAGACTAGGGCTACAAATCAGTTACTAAACCATAATAGCTCGTTACTTAATGGATTCGGTCTATTAGAAGCGTTTTCAATTATTACCAATATGACTCCAATAGTCATGACAAATGAAGGTACCCTAACCCTAGGATTAGAGGAGACCTAATATTGTTCGACCTTTGTCTGCCCCTAAGTATGAACTAACATGATTTTACAGAAATAGTTTGGTCGAGAGGAATGCATCGAATGGCTAAATCGTCATCTTTTTCATAGAAATGAAACCTAGAGGATGTTTCGTCATGTTGAGGAGATGAATGAAAGGTGATCAGGCTGTTTTGAGTGGACACCTTAGAAGAATATGCACTGTTCTTATCTGTTATGTTCTCCAGAAAAGTGAGGAGTATAGTACTTACTCGCAACTTACCGACTCGTACGTGTTTGACTAGATTATGAACGGATTGTAGCATGTGATATTCTGTAGTTTTTACCTATCGTCAAGGGACTATCACGTGAGTTTATTTGTGTATGTCTTTTTTATTAGTATGAAACTCTTATACTTGGCACAGATGAGCAGCGTCGTATCTACGGGTCGGAAGGCGGAGAGGAACTGCCGCGGTACGCCAGTAGTCCGCAGCGGCAAGCATCCCCCTTTCCCCATGAGAGCACCAACCGCAGGTTCTACAGAAGAAACAGGAATTCGAAAGGTATGATAGTTTAAAAAAATAAACCGTTTATTTGTAAACCTTGAGATATTACATAAAGGGTGTAAAACACCTCTTAACGAAGCCGAAAGGCTCCCTCCCTCCTCATCATTGCATCATTGGTATACACCATACCTGGGAACCTTCTAGTTACGGAGACCTATATCTCCCTAACTAGAAGGTTCCCAGGTAGGGTCAAAGTTACAACTTTTTGACAAGCTTTTATTTTAAATACAAGTTTTATTTGGAAATTTTTGACTTTTAACACCTCCACGAGCCCCATACTATTCAATCCATCCATCAGCACAATTTTTTAGGTGCGTTACATTGAGTTCTATCACAAAACATAATTTATAACCTCAAAAAAAAAAGTGGTTTCCCAGCAATAAATTTTGCGTAAAGTTACTTAGTTTGATGTACAGAATGCTTGGTTAACGGCTTTGTGATGAAGTGGTTTATACCCTGTATAACAAAATTAAAATAACTTACTTAATGTTATATATTCCCCAAAAGGAGAAGAAAAAGCTTTTCTGCTTTATCTTTTAAACACAAGCTGAATAAATTAAGGACAGAAAGTGTCATCATTGTTACGAAATATTGATGCTGACTTCTGAACGAAGTTTACAGTGCGACCAAACATCTTTTGGCAGTTGAATGACATTGGTAGGAGGGTGCGGTTGGTTAACAATAACTAAATAGTGGTTGTATTCAAAAACACAAGATGGCGATGGTCAATTCTGACCTTACACCAAAAGAACTATGCAGCACTACATATAGATATGCTGTCATTTCATTGCTTTTCATTGCTGAAATTCGCTTTTACTTCAAACTTTGCAGTTGATATCATACGAGGTTCATTCTTCTTTAACAACAACAATTTTCTGCTTTCAATATCATATTTACTAGATTGTTCCCCCCAGGTGAGGAGATATTCAGTGCGGAGCCAGGCGGCACGCTGCAACGTCGTCGACGTGCTGACGAGTTCCCGCACGAAAACAACGCGCGCAATGCACGACTCTGTCTTAACAATGGTAGTGGTATTGTTTTGTGTTTATCATAATGTTTTAAAACGGAAAACTGGCTATCTAATTTCACCCATATTACATGAAATTAGTAGATAAACTTAGTTTTATGTATGTATATGTCACCGTAAAATTGTCAAATACGTTATATTGTAATATCTCTAGCGATATTGTAAAGTCTCGAATTATTGTCAAATGAACATACTGCTTACAACAAAACGCATTATTTTTCGTGAAATACATGCGATGGTAGTCAACTTACGCGGTGTGGAGGGAAGGAGGGGTCCCCCTTGTCCAGTGGCACAACTCTCATGAAAAGATAATGCACCATTCCTGTGAAATACCGATTAATATAACATAACCTTAAAACACTTTATATTCCCCCTAAAAAGCGTAGTAGACGGAGCCCCGCTTCGCGGGGCCCCTATTTCCGAGTGCAGGGTTTAAAGGAACCTAACTAACCTAACGGGGGGGGTGCCCCAAGTCCCGATTATGGGGCCAGAGATACTTCCGTATGTTCAGTTGACAATAATTCGAGACATTACAATATCGCGAGAAAAAACACAATTTGACAATTTTACGGTGACATATATAATGCTTGATTGACGGCTAAGTAAACGGTCCGTTAACACTCTGTATATTCGATTTGGCCCCCCATATGTGCCGATTAATGCCAACCGATTAATTAATGCGAACATGTCTATTCTCTCTAATCATTTCCTGAAACTAAAATTTGCTCAACATTTTAATTGATCTACAACTCCAACTTAGAGTTAATTAAACATCCTCTAAACATTATTTAGGTCATCTATCGCCCTAAATCGTCAAAGTTTCAACGGGAAAATGTTGTAAAGCAAAGCAAATTGCCTGACTACCAACCTGCCTGTAGTATTTGCTCGAGAACCCAAATAGATTATCCCAATTACAGTTGTTGTACTCTTAGCAATCGAGGAGTTGCTTCGCCTAACTTTGAAGTCCATTATCAGTTCCTAATCGAAATGTAGAAGTGGAAATAGAGTGCGGACTATTTGAAAAACTTGAATTTCAAGTCCGTTCTTCTCTGATGTTAACCTATATTTCCTACACCTTACTTACCCGGTGAAAGACCTCTACTCTTTTAACATCTTGAACTACCTACTATATAAAACCGACTATATTATAGTCTAACAGTACTATTTATAATTTTTTACGTTAAATAAAAGCCACGAAGTTCCACAACTGAATAAAATCTTTAAAACAATAACCCAACTAATCCACTGTAGTGAGTCAATATAAATGCACCACATACCACCCAACAGGAATGTATTGATAACTGCAAGCATCAACAATAGTAATCCCGTTCGGAAATGTGAGGTATGGACGAGGTATTACACATATTCAGTGTCGGATTCCAGTTTAGTTATTGTACTTAGGCATTCTGTAGTGTACCTATTATGAGCGTATTATGGAGGTGGGTGCATGCCTTTGATAAGGATGCCTGGCATAGTTGCTCCGACGCATGTGACTGGCACGAAGGAACGTGTAGACAATGAGCCAGCCGAATTGTATTCGTGGTTCGGGAGACGAACATCGTGACGTCATAATATGTTATTAAATAGTTGCGAATTTGTGTTTGATAGATAATGTTGTCGGATTGGTCTTCTTGTTTTATGATTCATAATAAATTAGACGATTCTACCAATGGTTCAATGGGTTATGCTTGAAGTTTCTTATTTTTATAATGGTGTAGGTATAACCTACTCTAAATATTGAAGTTTATTTGTTTTAATAAGCAAGTCACTTGGATTTTGCACTATCCAAGTTAGGTACTCCCCAAATACCAAATTCTTGACAGGTGCCAAAATAACAAATCAGTCTCACAACATAAAGACAACTTACCTCAATTGTTGATAGTTCTCCACAACACTAGATTAATAGTAGAGAATGGCTAAGCATAAAGTCCATCTGTGTTCCTTTTGTGTGTAGCAGTTTAATAAGGGCAAAAAATACTTTCAACCTTCTAAACTTAACACTTTGCAACTTTGATTTATGATTTTTTACCTTATGTCTTATGCTCAGGCAACGGTGGTCAAGCCAGCGAGCGTGAATGCGACTCCCCACCAGAGCCTGCTCCTCCCGAAGTGCCACCAAGAGGGCCCAGCCTCCACGTCACGCTGCGTCATCGACCCTGCGAACAGCCAGCCGAGCCTGACCGACTGTACCTGTCTGAAGGTAAGTGCACGTTAAGGTGACAAGCCCGCAGGTGTTAGCGTCGCTTGTATTGACGTATCCGACTTTTTTTAACCACCAGTTCAGATTTGTCCACCCTTGTCATTTGTCCGGACTTCTCAGCTAAATAGCATTTTAAATATAAAATTTAAAGAGACGAAGACATCTGTAAACAAAATCTAATAGTAGGTAAGCAATCCGGACTATTTTGCAATAGTAAAGAGTTAACTCGTAACTTGAACGATAGAGAAGTAAGTGTCTCGTGAATCTTATCATCATTATCTGCCTAGCCTTTTCCCAACTAAGTTCGAATCGGCTTCCAGTCTTAACACTGAATCTGAATACCAGTATTTTACATGGAGGGACAGCCTAACTGACCTTCACAACCCAGTTAGAAGGTACTGACCATTAGCTAACCGTCCACAGGCCCGCGTCTACGTTGGCCGATAGCCACCACGTGGCCCCCGACGCCCGGTGCGTCTCCCGCGGCGGCTGGGGTGAGAGATTCTCTCCCTCTCGCGTTCCGCCACCTCCTTCGCTAGCATGACTGCTTCGCAGAAGGAGGTTACGGATTCCCATTCCGTCTCACTCCGGACCCTGGATTGAACCAGGGCCAGACGCGAGAAGTCACCACCGCCGATCGCCGCTACGAGGACACGGCTTGCTCCACCCACGCGGGGCAGACCTCCATTGTGTGCTCCACCGTGTCCTCCGGTCGATCTTCGCAGTGGAAACACCTGGGCGTTTCCTCGCGCCCGATTCGATGCAGGAACCTTCCGAAACAAGAGGACACTTATCGCCACTATCGTGGCGTGCCCTGCACGGGGTTGCTACAGTCGCTCTCTCCATGTCGCCATGAGATCGCGCCAGAGGTCTTTCCGCTGAGCGGCGATTTGCAAATTAATAAATCCTCTGGCAGCGAAGTTTCCCTCCGGCGTAGTGCCTCCGCGCGCCATTCGTGCAGGCGTTCGATGACTATCGCCTCCAGATCCTATGGTGGCAATCCGGCAAGCGATCGTGCGGTACCCACGGACCATCTTCACGGCTACCACCTTTTGGGGCGCGTTCAGATAATGGGCGGCTCGCTGCCTCAAGGAACGCGCCCATACTGGGGCCCCGTGAAGGGCCATGGACCGGACGACGACTTACACCTGGGTTCGTTGTTGTCATTATTTCAACAACAATTGCTGTATAATTTAATACCGGCAGTCGTAAATAATTTTACTTTTGTAACTATCTACCTACATTATCATAAAGGATGTAAAACACCTCTTAACGAAGCCGAAAACTGGTAAACTTCTAGTTACGGAGATATTTGGGGTTAAAGTTCCGACTTTTGTTTTTTTTTTAAATAGAGATTTTTAATGTAAGATTCTATTTTACTTTAAACACCTCTACGACCCAAGTACTATTCAATCCATCCATCAGCACAATGTTTTAAGTGCATTACATTGTTTAAATCGTTTCCCAGCTCTAATTTTTGCGTAAAGTAACTTAGTTTGATGTACCGAATGCTTGGTTGACGGCTTCGTGATGGGGTTGTTTAAACTCTGTATATTCGATTGAATGGTAAATGACTAATGATATGACTTGACCAGTATGTCGTGGGTGCGACTTTTACGTTGATCAATTACATTTATTATTATAAATAAGCATCGAAAGGTTACAGAAGGGCAGACGGCCATTAAAATGTGAAGTGACCTGAACATTTATAATAATTTCAATATTTTAATAATCACTTCAAAATACATAATTATGTTATAAGTATATATTGTATTTTTATTCTATTGAAATCCTATTTGAGTTTATTAACTTTTGAGCTTTTCAAGTGCACAGTTCGAAGAAGGACGATATTCCTTTTGCGGTTCATCAAAATAACTTTACAATAACTTATTTTATTATTGCCTGCGGTAAAATATATCTAAGAAAGTACGTTTTGAATGCATAACATTTCATACCTAGTGAAAGAAAACTGTGGGAATAGTCATTTATTTATTTGTAATTCTTTATAACAATAAAAAATAACAATTTTAAAATAAAAACATGCAAACTACAACGGCATAAGTCTCCCTACGTAGTTTGATCTCGAACCATAGATATGCACAACGTAGGAAAACTTTTGCCGTACAAACTTTCCTTTAATCTAAGTTTGAAGATAAGGGTTCTATAAAATGTGGTAAAATTTAATAGTGGAGCTATTATGTGTTAGTATAGGGTTTCTGTATATTCAAATTAGAGTTAGTTTAACCTTAAATATTATGATTACGTTTTATTTTGTAACTTTTACAAGAAAGTATAAATTAATGACTTACCTTTACGAGAAGAGGCCTTTTGCCCAATGGCAGGACATTAATATTATGAAGAACATGACCATTAAAAAAAGAAACCCTTAGACAAATTCAAAAGAACATAATAATACTCAGAACATTCATCACATACATTGCTGCCGCGTCTACAGAGTTGGCTAATTAAGTTTCCGCCGTAAATGTAGAAGCGCGTTAAGTAGGCCTTGTTCTTGTGTTGGTTCTTCGGCTGAAGTTTAATCGAATCGCATCGCCGTAGGTAGTAGACCGCGCCGGTGCCACCGACTTGCCTCTCTGACAAATTAGCCACTTGATCTATGCCCCAGGCGTGTATACGTAAACAACTTGGACTTTAATTTCTTTTACGTCTCTCTCTTCGACGGCCTTAGGGTTCGGTGGGAAAATTAAAATGAAAATTGCTATAGGATTATTGCGTGAGGAGGAAAATTATGGCGCTTTTTTTCGATTTGATTTGAGGAATCTGCATGAAAAGTATTTTGTACGAAATATTAAATTATAAAAATGGAGTATTTATTTTTATTCCATGGAAAGTTTGGAGATTAGACCAACGAACAGATGAATTACCACAACGCCTAAAACTCTAAATATATTTCCATAGAAATACTTTGAACATTTAACGCAAATTACAAGCCACTTCGAAGCAAAGTAAATGGCTCAAAAATGTTGGGAAAAGACTAATTGTTTACCCAAACAAAGTCTTTAGATAGTACAGAACCCCCGGCGCGGTAAACTTCCTCTTCTCATCTTTCCCCTTGTTTATACTTTTCGTTTTCATTAGCTTCGAAGCTCTTGCAACAATGTAATGAATTTTTTGGCTTACTGAGGCCAGCTTTTCATTGTCCCCTGAAATTTTATAGAGTCAGGTTTGAACGTAACAAACCATGGGTCAAATACTTAGTCTCAGTGCCGTGACGAAAGAAGAAAGAAAGAAAGCTGGTAAATTTGATTTGGGTGAGAGCCGGGCGCAGGAAGAGGCGCTTTGATGTGGCGGGCTGGCGGGTTGGCGGGCTCCGTCGCCCGCGCCTAACCTGCCTCGCTGAAATGGCGCGCACTTACACAGAAACTCTTACCGTAATTTAATTTTTATGATAGCGCATTGTGCCTAAGCGTCCCCGGGACTTTCATTCGGATATCTCACTCTCACTTAACTTAGGTCACTGACGGCCATAGAATACCCCATAAATTATGACTGCCCCTCATTCTAATAATGATACCTTCTGGAAGAGACATATTTTTAAACGTTAAACCAACGTTGAAGTCGTTGAAGTAGGTAGACACCGAAATGAATTAGGCAAATCTTGATTCAAACAAGAAAATAGCTTCAAAAGGTCTCGAAAGTTTAATGGAATCGAACAGGCCCCGGCCGAAGTAGTCGGAAGTTTGCGCGGGTGACAAATTGGGCACTTGACCCGCGCGCCGGCCGAGCCTCCCACTGCTTGTTTCTCGAGGACCGTAATAAGTTTAACTTAAAGTAAACTATATTCCATTCCCTCTAATTTGCCGTCGCGCTACGCTCCTGCGATACTTTTTACAGTCTCAAATTAACATTTCTATTTATTCCGCTAAAAGTAATTCCAGGTGCTGTATAATTCAACGTTGCAGCTCTGATTTCACCTGACGCTCTTATTAGTGTTAGGATCGCTAATTCGTTTGATTTAATATTAATTCTGAATGGTGTAGGACGGAAAGGTAGTAAAGGCGTATTTGTGGATGCAATATTATTTCGTAAGAGGAGATGGAATCTCGAGTCCGGAGTCTTGCTGGAAAATTGAAACCTCCTCGGAGATTCGCTGTAATTTAATTTTTACGATGCCGTATTGTTGGAGCTTCCCAGAAGCGGTGTTTGCTGTTAAAACTCAAAAACAGTCGTCTTTGACTATTATTGTAATGCTCTCGCTTGAATAAAACAACGACTTTCCAACTGTATGGAGTACTGTATGTAGGTAATGTTTATTCTGATAATTCGATACGTTGTTATTGAAGCTAATTGGACACAATATGTTATTATTAGGCTATGTCATGGAATCTTTGTGTATTTAACCGATGATTATTTACGAATTTCGATACTGTGTTTTGTGTTGGTCTGCTACACTTAATTGGCTTATTGTGTTTATAAATATAGCAATGTTATTTGGTTACATTGTCGGCGGTTTTCCATGTGTTGTTATTGACAGGTGCTTTAGTATTTCGAGTAGAATGTAACCTGTTAACTTTGATATTGATGTAGGCTGTACTTAGCATATTCTTTTTCTATCTAGTTTCGTGATATAATATTCGAAAATGCCCTCATTACTTTGAATGCAGCTTTATTCTCTATATTTTCGATATTTTTGCTGCAAGATTCTACTACATACATAAGTAGGTACTATTTATCTGTGAACTTTATGCTGTTTATTATGTAAGTTTTTTGTACTCTCATTATATTCTACCAGCGGCTTTATACACGTTGCCGTGTTTATTTCTTGCTCTTGATGGTGAAATAAAAATGTTATTACTGCGTACAACATCGAGGGAAAAATAATAATTATAACTCTAAATATTCTTGTTGGCATTCATCAATTTCTTTTAACTGACTTTTGCAGTACAATTTAATGAAATGGTACGACCTTGAAATGGTTTTTTCGAGAAAATCATAACTCTTTGACAATGATGTTCATTGGGTTTGTTTTGCACGTCCCAACAAATAAACAATTTAAGAATTGAATTAAAAAAAGTCTCAATAATGTAATATATAAAAGTGTATAAAACTCTATCATTAAAAAGGACAAATAATCCAAGATCAAATAAACACAATTGAGTAAGTATTCAAGTTAACAAAAATGAAAGTATAATTTTCATTTTTATACGATGAATTTAAATAAACAGCGTAAGTAAAAATCTGCAGCTGGAAGCATATTCATAAACTTTTAACCGCTCATAAAAATGTCGTCGTTTGAGATCAAATCCGACATTGTCGTGTCGTGAGTGCGAGTGGAATGTTCTCGATTCCCTGCTCGCGAGAGTTTTAAACATCCCAGTCCGGAAGGCACTTGAGTGCTCATAAAACACTCATACCAGTATCCGTATAGATTCGTGTCTACTTGTGTTATTTGCCTCACTCGGGGTGACTTGATACCAGATTTATTGGATCGTCAATAATATTTGCGCGGTTAACCTTAGCTCGATAAAAGTTATGTTTTTTCCTTGTTTTGTTTTTTTAAAATGCCTTTTCAAGAAGTCAATTTTACTGAGCTTCTGTTTACTGCAATGCAAAAGTTCCAAATGAACATATTTGTCATGAAATCACTCTGGGCTCATAAAGTTTCCAAAGGAAACTTTCGTGGAGCAATATTATCCTCGTATCTTTATTCCTTTAACACACAGTTTGGTAGAGAGATGGATTGGCCTTTTCTTAGGAAAGACGGATAAGGAAAAACATGGCGTCGCGGCAAACACGTCATAAACGAAACTCATGATGTTAGCACAAGATCTACAATAATAGATTACATCCAGTAGTCCGCAGTTATAAATAGTTGAGAGACATTATTCAAGTAACAAGCGAGTGTACGATACGTTACACTAAGTTGGAACACTTTAAAGTTTTTCCGCGTAGCTCGGTGCAGATCCGTCCGCGGAGAAAGCGGGATAAATGATTGATGGCGGACCTCCAAGTATAAACTCGATTATCCGTTGAGACGCGAACAACTTACAAGTTTTGTGTAACGATGGATCAGGATTATTTGAAACTTTCCCCCACGGGAAAAAATCGACTCATGACAATCATATTTGAGTTGAATATCAATGACAATGGAATTTTGCTAAGTGTATACCTATGTCAGATAAAAGTTACGATGTCAGTGTTCTATAAAAATGTTTTAAATTAATTAAAGTGACATTAACTTAGAACTTTGACCTTTAATTACTTCTATCTACTTGAATATCTTAAAAGAAGCTGCGCTCATTAAAAAGATATTGTGTTCGGCAAACTTTAAGTATTTACTTTTGAATAAAACCGTCGGTACTAATCAGAGCACATTGAGGGACTGAATAAATGCGAAAATTTCTTAGGAATGAAAATCTGAAAATTTGATCACTTTTCAAAATTAGTAACAGAATGCGCACTAATGACGAGGTGGCGTGAAAACGTAAAACCGAGTAGGTTTTGCTCCAACTTTGCTGAATTATTAAATTTTCCAATTTTCGGCGCGGGCTTGTACCTAATAACATTTGTAACTAGTAACACAGTATATTGGAATTTTATTGGCAGTATATTTCGGCTTTTTATAGAAGCTACACAGCTACTTTTAAAATTAACGTGGGTAGTAGGTATGTGCATATTTAGTACAATCAGATAAAAGTTATTTTTTAATTAAAATTGCCCACAAACTTGTAGTATGCTAACTTATGTTGTTGTGAGCATAATCATTATGCTCATCAGTTGCATAAATAAAATCAATCGCTGAAACCAATGGATCTCTAAACCACTTATCTTAAAACTCTTTCCTGACGTCACACCGCTGCACCGTATCAAAAAAAGGGATGCTGTTGAATGTTTACAAATAGTTACGTCTAAACATTTAATAACAGTGATTCCATCTAAAGGTTTAAAATGACCGAAGCCCGTGGCGGTGCTCATCCGCACTTCAATATTAGTTTGTTCTAGAGGGACGGCGACGGCGGCGGTGGCGGCGGCGTGCGACGAAGCAAAATTGTTTCGCCGTTTATTATTCCGAGTTTTAATCAAGAAAGAAACTCGTGTAGACGGCGACGTCTGGGAAATATCCGAGATGTCGCCACTGTGATCCACCCCGTCCACATTAATCGTGTGTAAAATATCCAGCAAAAAGCTCATTACGAGCTCACTCGTTTCTCTTTCTGCGCTGGACTGTGTTTACGACCAACTTTGTGGTAGTTCCACTAACTGCAGACAGTTGCGACAATATAATAGCCAGCGGTGTAACAAACACCCTTAACATAGTGTTTATTATGAAAATTTCTTTGTTGAAATGAATGGAAGAAAGTTCTGTGGTTATTGCTCTTACTTTTGTGCTAGTGTTCGAATTTATGTTATCACTTTTGTTTATTGGTAGCATAAGATCTGTTATAGTTTGGAAATGTCTTCAAAGATACTATATGTGGGTAAAATAACAAGCAATACCAAAAATAAATTGCATATTTTGATAGAGCGTGCGGCGCGTCACTCAGGTGGAAACTAGAAATGTTCACATTCGTACTATTCGTAGGGGAGGTGGTGTCTCGACGCACACCCGCGCCCTACTGTCGCTCACAAATGCGATTTATTCGGGCTACTTTGCAGGCTCCATTTTGTTATGTTTCGTATTCGGTAAACTAATTCGGCGTGAAGTGCAAAGGGGATTGCTCCTATATTGCCTATGTCAAATATTCTCACACTTCATATCTTGGATAGAAACAATACGTTTATGTATTTGGGTAGAACTGTTCTATTTCTGGTAATGACAAAAATCAATAGCTCCCTATCTATTCCGGTCATGTCGCACAACAAAGTATCAGCCGGTTGCGCTACTCTCATTTACACTTAATCCTATTTGATATATTGGGCCATTACGAGCGCTGTCCTGCTCGCTACTTGCTCAGATTGTAAGAAAATACCAAGTAACGACGCCAGTATACCTTTATTGTGGGACAGTCGTGCTGATATCGACGACTAGTAGAAGCACCAAGTTACCAACCAAACGACGATCACAAAAGGAGAATACCCATCCGAGCGCCAATGATCAGGAACAATGTCTCTTCATGTATGCGTAATATAAGCAATTTACACATAAATTGAAGATACGAAAGTAATATTGATTGATAACCCAATTTATGATGTTCCCGAACTGGAATGTGTGTCGTTCCCCGAGAGTGCCGCATCTGAATGACAGTTTATCATACATTCTTCTGGGTGCCGTTTCGCGGAACTTGAACAAATTGGATCGCACTTATCGGAAATATAATACGTATCACAGTTAAGTGCAAGGTACTGGCAGCGAAGTGCGCACTGCACGTCTTTGATATAAACGCTTCACTTACTTGCAACATGATATAAATTGTGTTTCTATTTTTAACTGAACACTTTTTCCGAGTCCATGTCTAGCGCTTGTGATTCTCGGTTGTGTAACTATTTACGAGAAAGATAAATGAACATTAGGGTTGCCAAATTCTGTGTAAAAAATTGCAGTGTAGCTAAGAAAGGTCGTCTTCGTCGTCGTCGACGATCTATATCGGTATCAAAAGGACCTTAGTACAAAATTTTGAAAAATACTGCCGCAAGGGGAGCATTCACATTTTAATCTTCTTATATAATATCTTCTATCTCAAGTGACAAACTCCACTGATAACAATCAATATGAATTAAAAATACACGTAGATAGGAAACTTCTTCAAAGAATTCCAGAAAGGTATAAACCAATTTAAAAAAATCCTATTCAATACAAGTAAATAACGAGTCTCACTGCGGCGTACAGATAGAATTCCAAAAAAATAAAACTCAATACGCGTTATCAAGTTCCGGTATCAATCTATTTTGTTTGCACGCTTCCTTTAATAAAGGAGGGAGACTTTAGAGAGAGATTGTATAAAAGAGAGACTTTAAAAGGGAGACTGGTTTTAAACGTGATACATTATGAGAGTGGCGTTGCTTTAGAGCTTTCTTCGGTATCGCGAGCCGCGGATAATGATTGATGTGCCGCCGCGTCACACGCTATCATGCCACACTTTCACTTTGCTACACCGAAAATATTTTACACATTCCGTGCCAAATGTCGGGTGAAATGAAAACTGACTCAGTGATGCGCACTAATTGTTGTTTATGTATTTTTCTTAGCGACTTATCTTACTTATTCGTATGTAAAAGTGCACTGTAACACAAATTTATTATTGTGATAAAAAGGTATTAGTCATCATTTTCTCCAAAATACAGTTGTATCAAATTCAAATCTGTTGTAGTTGTGATAAAAATAAGAATGGCTACAACTTTTCACGTGTGTCGTCTAGACATTTCGACTGCACGTTTACAAATCAATGAACTACAAAAGTACACACCTTCAGACTTTTACTATACTATCTACTTTAATAATGTTGCCTACTAGCGCGTCCCTTCTGGGTGCGTCGGTCTGTCTGTTGCTGCAAACTCATAACATCATAAATACGATTGGAAGAGAAAGTTTCCCGACAGGAATCCGTGTCTGTTTGTACATCATTTCCTTATTTCAAAATATTCAAATGTAGGGTGGATCTCGGTGCGAGTAGATATATCACACTGTTAGATTCAGCTTTGAGGAAAACTTTAAAGAGCCGCAAAGGTTCATTTGAATGGAACTTGGTGTATAATTTGCATACTTATTTACATTATCTCTGCAGCACACAAGTGGGGCCCTTTCATTATCAAATTCGCAACACAGGGGCGGCGGGCGGTGCGCGCCGCCTGAATACAAACTCCAACTTGAAAGTGATTATCACCAAATTCCATGCAAAAAAATATCACCCGATTAGCGATGCAATAAAACTACCAGTAAGACGACTAAAGAAATCTATAGAGGAGACAAAGTCATACAAAAATAGTTATAGATAGTTTGTTTTAGAAATACGTTTTTATCGCAGACAAATGTACTACAACTCAAGCCGCTTACATAAAACATAAATCAAGCAAAAAGTTATCCTTTCACTGAATACTTTTAAAAATAATAAAAAGGACTTAGCTAAAGAGATCTTTTATTTTTAGGATATCAAATAGCAATTTGCCATAACGAATCAAAAGGTCTACGAACTCTCGTAGCGGCGCTACGACGGCTACGAGTTGTCTGCTACGGTGTATTATAAAGTCAGAATAGTGAGAGCGAAGGTTAACGAAGCTTTTTCCCAAATTGAGATGCAATTTCATCCATTTTTTGCAAGTTTGAAGTTGGGGGTCGTGGACGTGGAGATAATTAAATTCAACCCTTTACTGTGCAAAGCAAAGGAAAGTCTCGTAAATTAGAAAACTAAACTGCGGATCTCACCCCGGGATTCAATTAGCTGCTAATCATATCTGGAGGGTGTGAGCAGATCGATCGTGGCTACCCTTCCGTACACATCGGCTTGTACATGACGTGACTCCCAATAAGAGGTTTTTTGTAACTGCGTAGTAAGTAGTTATTTATGGATACTTAGATATACATGCTTTGTTCTTTCTTATTAAGACATCGTACGTTTGTCAATCAAGCACAGAACAGTGAATTCTTTCAAAGAAAAATGCAGTCTCGATATCAGTGGTTGAACAGAGCGGCACCTGCATGTAGCGACTATCAAATAAATGTACCGAAGTATAGGGTTCATAAAAGTATCTTTGTTGCTGCGAGTACATCCGGAAACGACACCAATAGCGAATGCACTTCAACGGGCTCACATTTCCGATCCCTTTTCAACCGCCTCTCGAGCTCTGGGCTTCTTTCATAGCTATCTGTCGCTTTCTGCACAATTTTACCAACTCGTTCAACCGTGAACTTGCATCGCACTTGTGTCACGCTGTATTGCAAACTTAATATCGCGGCAGTAATGCGCGATTTTGATACAGAAACTTTAAGTACTGCACTTCCATGTATACCGTCATTTTTATTTCTAACTCCAACACATTACTCTATAGATCAGGTTATAATGAATTCGGTTCCATTGTTTGAGTAGCTGTACCGTAAACACGTGGCTCGGTGACGAGGTAGAGGAGGCAAACTATTTAGCCGCCGCAAATAGTTGAAAAGGAACGTATTGTTATCGCACGTCGGCACCCAAGAATGTGAACGACAGCAAGTTCAGCGACGTTTATACCACGCAAACTATCACGGAACACCAAACTATTGACCTGAACTCCAACATAGACAGCTTTTAATATCATGAAATTGCCTCGACATCATTTAGTCGCTGCAAATATTACTTTAATCCCACAGCAATAAAGTTTAAGCGTCTGAGCTTGCGGGGAATGCAATAAAACCTTTAGAAATTAAAGGCGTGCTTGCGAAATCTCTGTCGTTTCTTTTTAACCAAGGTCAGGCAGCGTATGAGTGGAGTGTTGTCTCTATTGCGTGAACGTCGCGTTTATATTGCGAAGGCGGCTGCAAGACGACGGCGATGAAAATTCTTGGTACCTCAGTGTTATCTTATGAGGCAGGTTTACGTTTAATATAATGTTATCATGTCAGAAATAAAATGATAGCTGAGGGTGGCTTTAATATAGTTTATGAACTACGAATTCAAATAGAATGTTCCCTCATGTGAGTATATATTGACGTCCCACCTACAAGTTAGAATTTAGGATGAGACAAGCAACTGGCAATATCACAAGACAATTTATAAACGCTGCTTTCAAATACCAGTCCCAAAACTAAAATAAAATTCAATCACTGTAAAACCTTTTCTTTTCTTTTGTAATCGCAGCTACTGTCATCAATCAAGTTGACTTGCTTTGATAATAGAACTTTCCTAAGTCACGTCTATCCGCAATATATTTTACCAGACTGACAAAACCTAGCTGCGGAGTCCTTAACAGTCCTTTTTTTACGGCGAGTATCCCCCTGAACGGCCTCACCCGAGGGTGGGGTTGTCGTCCCTGTAAAAGCAGGTTTATGACTGACACGTGGCGAGCCGAAAGATGTCGACCGAGCCTACCATATTGATCTCACTAAAAACTCACAAAACTTAGACGTTCGGCCATGTGTGTAGACGAATGAGGTTGTTTCCTGAACTGTAACATTGGATAATGTTTCAATTCAAAAATGTTTCATTTATTTATTTATTATTTATTATCACCTCAAGCACAAAAGTACAGAGGCGGACTTAATGTCATAGGCATTTCCTAACAGTCAACCTTTAGGTGATGCAGAGACAAGCAGTGGTAGGTGTCATTTCTGAAAATCTGAGAATAATCATTCATCATCATTTTTTTCTCATTTCATGAGATCTTTCCAGAAATAAACACGAATGTTTAATAAATTCAAATATATCATTTGAAAACAAAAATAAAACAAACATATTTTGTGCTGATAAACATTATTCATGTGATTCTTATTTTGATTGCGTATATTGACCAAATATTTTTTCATTCAAGAGAATCGAGGATATTTATTCAAGAGAGTGTATTTTATTTTATTACAGGGATATTTACTTACAATACTACGGTCGAACCAGGTTTATTTGATGTAATAACTTTGTACTTATATGATAACTGTATCTCATTCTTTATATTGTCTTCTGCGGGTATTGCTTTTGTCTGGCTGCTTTTATATTTATTGGAGTCTACGGTCTAATTGACACTTTTTCACATTTCATTAAGTACTACGTTGTCTGAGTACCCACTGTTACATTATTAGACGTCTTCGTTATTAAGCAGTGAGTAGGTTCTTGAGAATGTTCTTAATTAAGTGGATATAGTGCCGCAGGTGTTATTTGTAAAGTTTGTCAAAGCAATGAAATTCATTCAATTTTACTTTTTCTACTTTATCGAGTGCTTGAAAACATTTTTGAACACGAAAATTAATTGCCTATCGGAAAACATAAGTACGACAAGCCGCACGGCCAATTTAGTAATAATACCAAATCCATCACGCTATCGCGGGCCGGTGAAAAAAATCGTATCGGTTAAGTTTTTCCTGTTATGATATTAAATGCGTTGCGCTATATTTGTCAACAGCCAAGAGTGATGGATCGTTTATAATTTATTTCTTCGTATGGATGCCACCCGCTTTACAAGCAGCGTCAGCAAAATTGGCTCCTTGGGGACTTTTTCTCCAATTATCGGTGAACGTCGGGGTCGGCATTGTTGATCGGTATAAAATACGATACGAAAACCTGTCTTTGTGCGCACCGAAAGTATATTAAAGCGATAAGGGTAAACAAATTGCAATACTTGTGGGCCTTATTACCCGTCACATCAATCATAGAACCCCAGAAGTATACGGTTACGTTGCTAACGTTTCGTTTCGAGTATCTCAATCGTGCAGCGTTCGTGTAGCTATGTTGTGGGCGCTGATTTTAATAGGTCGTAGGGATGTAATGTATCCCTGTATAGTTATAGACCTGCATAATTTAGGGATAGCAGCCAGGTTTCTATTCAACATAAGAGAGCTATTCGAAAACATTTTTTTTAAAGTTGTTTGGAATATTTTTTTCCTTATTTTTGGAGTACACATGTATTATTAGCAACATAAACGTCTCCGTCTTTTTTAAACTTTCACGATCAGAACACATTATAAAATATGTGGAAACGGATGGTGCAATCCGGTCGAATCGGCGGGTTTATATTAAAGGTAAAATTCGCGATAAATACCCGTTTCCGTATGTTTTATAATATCTCCGTGGCTCTTGCGAAGCACTCAAAGAGTTTCTATACTTCGTAGTAACTACCGACGGCGACGTCGAGAAGTACTCCACCGAAGCGTCGCCGTCTGTCGTCTGACCCCTGCAAGTCAAGGAAATTAGGTTTTCGCCGGGTGATCTTATCAGTGGCCAGGTGGATTCGGCGTCTGCCTTAGTTGTTTTAGGTGACAGACTATGATAAACTCTGAATAAACTTATCAAATCTTCAAGTGAATGTATAGTCTCTCTAAAACAAAGTTTTATTTGTGGAAAAGTAACAATGTCAGGCTGTCATATTTGTACAAAGCACATAACAATGAAAAATAAAAAGAAACGAGCATAAAACATAGCATAAAAAGTAACCTATCCAGACAACAGAAAAAAGGACGAAAAGAAAACTCTATTAATATCGCGTTTAATCACGGACGCCACAACAAAAAGACAGGAGTAGACTTTATGAGCAACCTGTTTACAGTAGCAAATAATAAAAAAAAATGTAATCGACGGCGTGACGTCACAAGCCAGTGAGCCGGAGCGAGCGCGCCCACCGCCGCCGCCGCCCGCAACGCTCCGCAAATACGAGAGATAGCCTCGTCCGGAAATTCAATCAGCTAGCACGGAGATTCGATCAAGATTGGGGTAATTAAAATACCTAACTTTTTACCAAAACACACCTTTAAAAACCTAATACTCCCAATACAGAATTTCACGTTCGAACCGGAAGTAATACAGTTTCATTGTAGGAGTTCAATTCCGACTTTGATATCGATATGATTGCCAATGTCGTTGAGTGCTGAAAAAGGTTTTATTACGTACTCGTAACACGTTAGAGAATATAGATGGATTTGACTTTTAATTACGGTACCGTAGGTTATCCCACACAGGTCCGATAGTTAAAAGGGAACGTGAGACCGAGGTGGCTCTCGACTTATTTATTGTCCACTATAGAAATTCAATATGGAGTCGATTCGACGACGCGGTAGAAGGTAATTAAAAATACGTCACTCGCAGCCGACCTTTCAATTCGTGCATATGTCGAAATTCGGAATGAATCATTTCCCGTTTATATTTCTACGTTACCGTCGAAGCCGACTCCTATTTATTGTTAGCTGATGGGAAAATACCGCGGCTTTTTGTTAACTGCGGTTAACGAATATAAATTGTCGATAGGTGTCGCCATTGTTGTCAAACGTCCTGTTTGTTCCCATCTCGTGAATTGGGTGCAGAAGCTGTACTGTTATTGTTGTGCACTGATCAAATACCAGGCTGCGGCGCCTAATCAGTTTGATTACTCGTCTTGTTTGCTTGTTGGCTAGTTGGCTGGTCAGTTAATACTATAAACGGTAGTTTATTACGACTAATTTTGGCATTGTGGTTGGCCTGAAATATGGAATCGTCATTATGGCCACTTAAGTCATTTTCTGCGTTGATAAACAGTACTGCATTAATGTCTAAACGTAACTAACAATCAAGCACGAAAAGGTGAAAGTAATAAGTAGTAGATATGATTTTCTTTCTGAATACGATCACTACGAACTCACAGAAGAACCGGAGAACCCTTGCAAATTCGCGAACGATTGCAATTGCAAGGGGCGGAAATTCGATGATTTGATCAATGGGGATGGGTGTTCCCGGTGTTCCGTGTTAGTTACCAGGGCACTTTGGGCGCGGACAGGCAACTGATGCTACCTGACTTTATTATTGGACCTGTACGGTATTTTGTATGATTTGAGTTCCAGATTTAGGGTAATATGAGGGTTATTGATAGAAGGTCACCAACTGTATCAGAGATACAATTATTAAAAGTAATACGTGTTCTCGTAAACTGCATTTAATTGCGACTGAGCTTACGTGGCGGGCGCAGCCGCCTCTATACACCTATACTATGCGCGCACACTTACATCCATGTATCTCGTCACACATATAAACATGTCCCTACATCATTCCCCCCTTTAAACTGAAAAATATTTTTAAAATATACAAAAATATTTTTAAACAAAAATTATACAAAAATGTTTTTAAACTACGTTATACAAAAATATTTTTAAACTAAAGGTTATACATCTATGAAAACACAATAAGATACATTTTTAAATTTGTCACTGCATCGTACCTACATGCAACCATTTGCAGTTCACATGTATGCATTGCCTGCTGCTGCCTGCTGCTGCGGCACCGCCTGCACGGTGACCATATTTGGGTTGCTGGCCGTTTGCTTGCGAACCCAAGATTTCGCCGTACTCTTGCAGCGACGCCACGCCACACATCCAACAGTTACTGATAATATTATCACCATAGCGATCACTATCCAAACAATATTGTCCAATTTTTCATTGAAATTGTTCGTGATTCTTTGTGCGATTATTCCACTGTTTGAATTATGTTCCTCTTTAGTCTGAGTAGAACCCATTGTCAATAATGTAAGTAGGTGCTACAATGATGGCTCTTTTTTAAATAAACTTAGATACATTTATGTTTAACTATATAAGCATAATATTGAAGCTTAATTTTGCAATTAATACCTTTTTTCTAGGTGACTAAAGTGTTACAGTTTGGTGCAGTGCATTCAGCTAATTAACATAAAAATAAAACTAATAATTAATCGATCTTGTTTACACGAATTTCTATCTTATTCCAATGACATAGGTTTGTTAATCTAAACACGATGCAATAGTGCATTACAATTGATTTTATTTATTAAATACATCTAAGTACGTGACTACGCTCGCATTGCTTAGTTAGCAAAACGTAGCGGTGTTTTGATAACTCGGCCACTTCGCGTTGTTTTATGATGTAAAACTTTGCTAGAAGTGCCCTCATCATTGTCACTATTATTATTGTCACTGTTATTTTCTACATCTAAGTTAGGACTTACATTGTCGCTACAACTATTATTATCTAATGTATAGGCAGGTTTGAGCCTGTCTATAGAAATACAGGATTCCTTATCTCCTAACTTAATAATAAATGTCTTCTCTTGCCTTTTAATTACATTATATGGACCGTCATATGGTGGCTGTAGTGATTTTCTTATCATATCATTCCTAACGAATACGCTTTTACACGTCTTAAGGTCCTTTGACACAAACAATGATCGTGAATTACCATGACATGTTGGTCGCGGTTTAAATTTGTTTATTGCGTCCCTAAGTAATTGTAAATATTCCGAGTCCGACATACATATTTTGGTTTCATCGTAAAAATCGCCCGGTAATCGAATCGTTTTACCGTAGGTTAATTCCGCTGCGCTCACTCCGCTATCACTTCTAGTAGCTGCACGCAGGCCTAATAAAACTATCGGAAGCTCGTCCACCCAAGATTTGTTGTCTTGTAAACGTGCCATCAGAGCCACTTTTAGTGCTCGATGCCAGCGCTCCAAAAGACCATTGCTCTGAGGGTGATAAGGGGTCGTACGTAATTTATGTATGCCTAGGTACTTCATAAGATTCCTAAAAAGATCGCTCTCGAATTGTCTACCCTGGTCGCTTGTAAGCTTAGTAGGGCAACCAAAACGAGAGATCCAGGATTCAAATACCGCTCTAGCCACAGTCTCCGCTGTGATGTTTTGGACAGCCACGAGTTCTGGCCAACCCGTGGCGCGATCGATGAGAGTCACGCAATATTTTTGTCCCTCCTGTGAGATTGGAAGGGGCCCAACCAAATCAATGTGTAGCCACTGAAAACGATCGGCCCGTTCAAACTTGCCTACATCAGAAATAGTGTGTCTGGTAATTTTTACTTTTTGACACCTAGGACAAGCTCTGGCCCACTTGGCAACATCTCTATCCATATTTGGCCAAAAGAACTTCTGTTTTACCATCTGCTTACTACATTTAATGCCAGGATGGCTGAGGTCATGTACTGAATGAAAAGCTAATAATCTAAAATCTTCAGTTAAATAAGGTCTAATTTTATTTGATGAGACCTCACAGTAAACTTGTTTCTCACAGTCCGGCAAGTAAAATTGCTTGAACTGCAAGTTGTTATCTGACACTCGCAACACCTGCAGTAAGTACTCGTCACTAGCTTGTTGTTGTGCCAATGCCGCATAATCTAATATCGTGGGACAGTTTATTGTCTCTATGCGAGATAAGGCGTCTGCCACTACATTTTGGTTGCCACTTATAAACCTTATATCTGTACTAAACTCGCTTATATAGGACAATTGACGGATTCGTCTGGGACTTTCTTTATCACTATTTAATTTACTAAATGCGTATATAAGTGGTTTATGATCTGTGAAAACTATTATTTGTCGCCCTTCTACTAAATTTTTAAAATGTCTGATAGCCATGTAAATTGCTAACAATTCGCGGTCATATGTAGAGTAATTCATTTCTGTTTGTGTCAGTTTTGTAGAAAAATATCCTAGTGGTCTCCAATTGTTATTAACTTGTTGTTGAAGAACTGCACCTATGCTAGTATTTGACGCGTCGGACATTAGCGATAAATTAGCATCGGGTAATGGGTGAGATAACGTAACGGCGCTTTTTAAGCTTGCCTTACATTTCTCGAACGCCTCGATAGCTTTATTAGTCCATTTAATCACTGTCTTATCCCGTTTTTTGGAATTATGCAAATAGCTATTTAACTCTGCCTGACAATCGACGGCTTTTGGAATGTGTGAACGGTAGAAATTAACCATACCGAGGAAACGACGTAATTGCTCGATATTTTCGGGTCTCGGAAATTTTACGATTGCTTCTACCTTATCGTCTAGCGGACGAACGCCATCTGCTGACACCTCAAACCCTAAGAAACTTAGTTTTGATACTCCGAATACACATTTTGAGATATTAATTGTAATACCAAATTCGTTAAACCTCTCAAAAATCGCTTTTAGATGCTCTTTATGCGCCTTTTTCGATTCACTTGCAATACACACATCGTCAATGTAGTTGTATACAAAATCAAATCCACGTAGAACTGTCGTATCCATGAATCTCTGGAACGATTGCGCTGCGTTGCGCAACCCAAAAGTCATACGCGTAAATTCTAATAGCCCAAAAGGTGTTATTATTGCGGTCTTCTCAATGTCGCCTGGTGCGACGGGTATGAAATGATAAGCTCTATTTAAATCTAACTTACTAAATATGGTCTTTTTCCCTGCTATTAAATACTTAAAATCATTTATGCGCGGGATGGGATATCGATCTGGCTTAGTTATTGCATTTAGCCTTCTGTAATCCCCACACGGTCGAATTTCCCCATTTTTCTTGGGTACCACATGCAGTGGGCTTGCCCATGGGCTTTTTGATGGCCGGCATATTCCTAAATCTAACATATTCTGAAATTCCGCTTTTACTTTTTTATATCTATCTGGCGGAAGCGGTCTAGCCTTAGCATGTACCGGTGGTCCCGAAGTTTCGATATGATGACACACCGAATGTTTAGGAATATCTTTATACGATACTGGCCTAGTAATGTCTGGATATTTACATAATATATCATGCCACATATCACTGTTTATTACCGTTTTTACCGATGACTCATACTCGCCATGGCACACGACTGATGCGATAACCCTTAAATGTGTAACTTGATCTACTAGTCTCCGCGCGCTTAAGTCGACTAACAGCTTATAGTGGGTCAAAAAATCTGCCCCTATTATAGGTTGTTTTACAGCCGCCACTATGAATGTCCATTTGAAAGCTCGCCTTAAACTAAGATCTAAAGTTAAAGTACGCACGCCATACGTTTCTATCTCGGTGCCGTTCGCCGCGTAAAGTTTATATTCATCACTCGCGAGTTTTTTTACATTCATTTTTGCAACCGGAATTACCGATACGTTTGCACCCGTATCTATCAAAAACTTTAATTTACTATTTCGGTCTAGAACACATAGGCGATTTGACGAGTTGATACAAACCTCCGCCACAGGTTGCATCGTCTTTAGTTTTCCGTCGGGGTTGTGTTTTTAGCCGCTTTCCAATTACACGGTTCTATACACTTAGTAGCTTTCGACCAGAACTTATAATGATAATAACACAACCATTCGGGGTCTCGACGACTTCTACTCACGTCTCTCGTGCGCGACCTTGACCGACGGTATCCGTTGCCGTTACCTCTACCACGCCGTGGTTGCCGCTCACGCCGTAGCTCTGCAACCTCGATGTTGAGCTTCTCCACCGCGGCCGCCAGATCCAACGTAGTACTGGTATCCTTGGGGTTGGGGTTTGGCGTCACCGCCGCTATCTCCGCTGGACGGGTAGCCTCCATGACCTTGTCAGCTACCACAGCCAAGTTGTCCAACTCCTTTTCTTCCATCACCGCCAGTACAGCTTGGACTGCCGCCGGTAGATGACTGTTCCACATAATCTGCAACGTGGAGTCTGGTATCTTCGCACGTGCCAAGTCCTTCATTCGCCTTAGGAGCTGAGAAGGCTTCTGGTTTCCAAGCTCCATCTCTCCTAGCAACTTCTGGAATTGACGAGTCTCCGACTCTTCGAAAACTTGCAACAATCTGTCCTTCAACGTATCATATCTACGTGTCTCTATTGGTGCTAGAAGTAGATCACTAACCTGCTGGATTGCAGTTTTATTTAGTTTCGTGACAACTAAATTTTGTTTCGCGGCCTCACTGAGTTTTTGGTTTGCCACAACCGCCTCAAACTGAACGAACCAGAGTCGCGGTTGGTCCGCCCAAAAGTCTGGTATGCGCGATGACACTGTGATACTGGCCAGCGCTGACATGTCTTCAGCACGTGGCTCTGGTTTCGGCTCTGGAGCGCGTGGTTGATTCGTGCCTGCAGCAGCCAACATCCCGGATAATTTTCTTGGCACCAATTATAAACAAATACAGTTTACTCGGGGGTCACCACTTTAGGGTAATATGAGGGTTATTGATAGAAGGTCACCAACTGTATCAGAGATACAATTATTAAAAGTAATACGTGTTCTCGTAAACTGCATTTAATTGCGACTGAGCTTACGTGGCGGGCGCAGCCGCCTCTATACACCTATACTATGCGCGCACACTTACATCCATGTATCTCGTCACACATATAAACATGTCCCTACACAGAAACCTCTTTCGGAAATATTGTGAGGCATTAGTCCGCCGTTTTTCTACTGCACACATGTTAACTAGAATAAAATAAATATGGTTACGAGCTGGGTATGAGATAAATTAATTACTACCGATTAAACAACACAATAACTTTATTAATCACAAAACAATTTAAACTTAATCACAAAGACACTACAGTTAACTATTCGCTTAGATATCGCACTTGTAGTTAAATTAGATTCGCTTCGTTGTGTATCCAAAACAAGACTGACGGTCGCGGGCCTGAGCGGTGTATTTATACTCGCCCACAGACACACTAGAATAACCACAAATATTCTAAAGGTCATAAAAACACTAACAAAAGAATAGTAGGTAGGTAATAACAGTAGTAGGTATAAGCTACTTGTACAAAACAAACAAATATGAACCGTATGCCTAAGGCGTACGGTCGAAATTCTAATGTCTTTTTATAAATTAATAGGTCGCGAATTTGTACTAACCTAACCTAACTTTAAAAGTAATAATAACGGAATGCACTCGAAATTCCAACGTACACACACTGTTATCACGTGCTTTCTCGAATGTTCTAGTAGGTCCGATGTAACAATATGTAGTTCTCTGTTACATAAAAGGAGGTTCTGCTCAGTAGGCAGAATCGATCAAAAATCTTAAACAGCATCGGTAGACCGACACCAAATTTCTTACAACAAAGGTCCTGTATCACTGTTGTAACGTAATAGTGCTCAATATCGAATCCTCTCAGACACAATACAATCCCTTTGTTATACTATCAAGATCTCCCGACCAGCCGATGTGAATTTAACGCTAGGTATATAATAATATCTATGATATTGATATCGCGAGCAATAATAGTATTATCTGGAGCATTATTTCGTCACCGGGGAGATGTCTTATTATTCACTGAACGGGAACGTCTATATTTTGGTTTGCGAAATTAACTTTAGGGTACACCCTAAAGGGGTATTTCCTGACTCCAAGGGGAGACATGCAGATTAATGGTGTTAATAAAACACGTCCGTTAATTGTAGACAGTAATTTTGTGTTTTAATATTTAATAACGAGATAGTTGTGTGAATTTATCATAGTCATAAAACAGTAATAGCCAAGCTTTACAAATTGCTTAATACTAAGAAGAGAGATCCAAATGAGACGACACCATTCTGAGAACATCAAGTTCAGTTGAAACTGTTCTATTCTAGACAATCTGAACAATAAGTCTAGCCTGGTCTACAACTTCAATAAGCCTAAGAGAAATATTAAAGTCCAGACTTACGAGCGTGGTAGGTCACACGAGCTACGCGGCGTACAGGCAATAAGTTGGAGGTACTGAATGACCTGAAGGTAATACATTAGTGGGGGGCACATCTGGTCATCGCCGACGAGTGCTGCGACCTGATTTATTCTTCGTATCCATCACTGGGCCGCGTACAGCTGAGGCGTCTTGTCTCCCCTCTTTCACTTTAATCGTTCCGCACTTTTAGAATGACCCGCTGTCTCGTGGCTATCTGCTTAAATGTATTGCGTTTGGAAGGGCTTTTTGTCTTTTGGGCAGTCATTTAGAAATTGGTAGGTGTGTCAGTTAATAGTGTCTCTCGGGATTTGGCTTTCCTGAGTGCTATCCACGACAATTTGAACCTTACTAGTTCGGTTAATACATATACAGTGCAGGTTGCACATCAAATTATCATTATATCATTTAAATTATATCTTTTTATATATTTTTTCAAATTATATCATTATCTGAAACTAAAATCTGAGAAAATAAGTAGACAATACGACTCAAAACATTTAAAATGAACGCAAAAGCAAAATGAATAAATGTATGTTTCGTAGATTCACCTGTCCGATTAAATTCCCGGCGGCTAGCGCCCCAGTCTAATTTAGCGTTAGTGGCACAAATTCGTTTAACATTTAAATTATATTCTAGCTGCCGATTCAAACAACTGTGTCCTGAATTAATAATGTTGAAAATATTTAGTGGCACACAATTTCGCTAGATTTTCAGATTGCAATTTGCATGTTAAACGTCAATCCGACGGCGATGCGTCGGGCCCACATCGAGCCCTATCACTGAATATTAATGCGACTACGAGATTTTGTTTTACTTTGTGGAAATTCGATTATGATGCAAAGTAGGTGACAGTGTAGAGAAACTAACATATAGGCACACACCTACCTCCCCACCGGGTCGACCTCTGCACTAAGCCAGGCTCGACAAAGTCACACCTAAGTCTACTTTTAAATTTCAGTGATTTCGGATAATCAGATGCGCTATTTTCGGTAATACAGTTATCTAATATGAATTTTACGAGTTAATATTTCATTAGGTTGAGTCTGAAATTCATTATGAGAAAGTTTTAATCCGCCTGAGGCTGTTGGTGTAGGTATCTATCTATGCATGGCTGGGTCGGAGCACGACGCTAATGTCGCCCGATTTACTGTGAAATCTCATGTGATGGATACTCTAATTGCATAAAATTTGCTGAATTAAATTGTGAGATTAATAAACGTTTTATGTCATGTCGTGACAACGTTTTTAATAGGCAGACAGATAGACGTTAATGCATGAAATACGGAAATAAAAGTGAAACATGCGATGTTGAAAGTTTGTAAAGCTTATGGATAATGAAATGAAGCTTGATTATTGTTATGGATGTTTGGGCTACATGCGCTTGAGAACAAAGAAAAAGCAAAAGAAGATCGATAATACCTCGGTACTCATAATTATATTTCAGTAGGTTGTCTCTTAAAAAAATCAGACCAAAACCCCAAAGGTCGTCCCATTCACGTGATATACATAATAGTTTAGGCATACCTGTCTAGTGCCTGAAACTGATCATACATTATATCCGTCACTTCTGTTACGTTCTCACGGAAGAAATAACGCAAATAATCCCCTTATATTTATGTATATAGGCGCGTGAAGGCCTTACAAAACCCTGTGGATGTTGAAATATTAGAATACAACTTATTATCATATTCCTGAGGCATAGGTACGCATATCTCACGGTTGGCATATTAATATCAGATGAAATGTTGGCGGATGTATTGGCCAAACTTATTGGCTTGACGTGGTAAAGTTTGTGTATGTACCTACTAGTACTTATCCAATTTCAGTAGTTTTAAAAAAGCAAATCATATGTTTTCAGCGTAGATATGTAGGTCACGTCTTATTTTAGCTTAAGTAATCGATTACATAATAAAATGTTTCTAAAAGATTTACAAGTACGCTCGGTAAGTATTCTGTTGAAAATAATTATATCTGTTCTACGGCTATAGTAATGCCTTGCGGCATTATATCTGCCTATATACCACTCTTGTACATGAATTTGAAACAAATAAAGTACTACCGTACGCACTGATAACTCATGGCGAAAGACTTATAAATTATTCTCTCTGTGATACGGTTCTAAAATGAAGGCGTTTACTATAGCTAGGTGTGATTTTTTTCTCAAGAACACCCCTAAACTACCCGTAATGGTGTTTGCTCCTCGGAGGGAGAGGTCAACTACTATTTAATCTAGCGTGAATGATTTATTGATGTTTTGAAATACTGTAGGTGAAGACACTGTGACCCCACGATAAAAAATAAATAAAGTCACATTTAAAATCTTTAGGAGAGCCAAGAAACATAAAGATTTTTAATGTCTCCATTAAAAAATTAAATTAGAGGATATAATTAAAATTAATCACGGGTGTAAGACAGCCTGGACGCCGAAGCCTATATAAAAGTGGATTTTTTGCGTGTTGATCAAAATATACGCCTCTCTTAATGAAATTACGGAAAAGTTTAACCACCTGTTCCGAGAGGGATGAACACGGCTCCACGGCTCGCGGTGGATGGGGCGCGGGGATGACACCGGCTCTTGCCGAAATTTACCTACTTGCTTTAATTAGCCTTGTGTAGGCTTACGGTCGGTCATTTTTCTTGTTTAGCCGTAATTGATAAAGGGCGCGCTAGCCCACGCCGACCACATCAAACGCGCTGCACCCAACATTCCCGTGTTTACATGCCAACCACAGTTTATGGCTTCTCCAATAATACACAAAGTGTATTACCACGACCACCGGAAGGTACTTACTTAGGTACTTATTGTACTACTTTAAATCATTTTCCAGTTAGCTTTTCAATTTGTCTAAAGCGTTCAACGTTTATATCGCCGCTACAAAGACACATGATATCGTGTTTACGTATAAAATTTACATCCAACCATGCTTTTAAGTGGATTGAATGAAAATATTAACAAATTGGCCTGCAGCTGGATTAAACAGTAAATTCTCATATCCTCGTATTAACGTTTCCCCTTCGGTGAAGGGTGACTGCCGACTGGCCCTGTGGGTCTGCGAAGGGGATGCAACCTCAGCAATTGTGTTAAATCAGCAGCACTATTGGATTAATATCTTACCAACGTTATCGTTGTAGCTTTCACTCTATAAAAATCGATGAGCACGTCAAGTTTCACAACTGTGTCTACAGATACGCAAATAAATTTAGTTGTAAGTTTTCTCGGGGTGATCGATAAGGTCGAGTGATTTGATTTGGTCGTCGAAGGCCCGAGTCGACGAGTTTCTTTTTGAGGGAGGCGCCCGCGCGCCCGTGCCTACAGAACTGTCGCAAGACCAATATTGCCAAGGAAATTAGTTTATGTAAAATGTAGAACAGGAACGAAAAATATCTAAAGGAAAAGTGTAGAGGGAATATTGAAATCAATTCAGTTTGCCTGTTACTCCTGCGTTATAAGAAGTCATCTTTGAGAAATAGAATTACAATGAAAGGAATCCGAGGACTTTTATTTTCGTAGACGGAATATTAAAAGTGTATTAAGATGGTGGAGCTACTTTGGGAGATGTGATGTGAGTAGAGTTTATGCAGATGTGGAGACATCTACTTGGTGCGTTATTTGCATAAACAATTAAAATATCAATTGCTCGGTAATCGTTCCGGTGAACCAACAAATTTCAATTAAAGCTCTAACTGTGGATGTGGAAAATTCATGCCACATTCCCATTTAATTAAAATTTTCATACATAATAGATTTACTGGCATACATTTAAGCAGATGTGGGGTTCATTTAGCATTCTGTCTTTAAAATTGTGACGCTTGAAGAAAGAATGAAGTTTGTAGGTACTTTATTATTTAAAATAGTATCTACCTACCCATGTATATAAAAAATGTAGGTTGATGTTTATTAATAAGCTAAAGGCGCACAAAGGGCGGCACATGGTTCATTATTTCAGCATGCATAATAATAAGCTTTTACAAATAATGTGATGCGCTATTTGATCGGTTAATTTTCATGGACATGACTGAATAATTTAACGAATTCAATATGTACTGTGGCATTATGGTATCGAGTAATGATTTACGCTGCATCAAATTGATTGATTATTACAAACCTATTGTAAGGATATACTGAACTGAGTTTCGAGCAATATATTAGTACTTATTTAGCTATCTTCAATTTGAAAGGACAGACGATCTTTCTTGTTGCCGGAAAAAACTGGAAAACGATGACTCAAAACCGCCAAAAGTGGAGAGATTTGGAACAGTCCTACACAGCGTTGGGTGGGCAAAAGATGAAAAAAAAATAAAAAGGATTTGAATAGTCGAATAAGTTAAGATAAAAGCGTCAAGGTAGCCCGCGAAATTTTATTTTTTATGAAATAGTCATTCAATAGATCTTTATGAACTTGGAGGGTTGTATTGATGATTTTGATGAATATAATTCTGTAATTATATACGTCTTACAGCAGCGAATCATATTTTAATCAACTTACAACCTAGCACTGGCCTGGTCATTGCAAGAAAAGTAAGAAAATTTGAATTTCTACGGCGATCCTGGCGCATCCACCATTAATTTAGTATTTCGGCAATATATGGAACCACATCGTGCCACATACAAAATTAAATTACATGTAAAATAGTGGTTCATAGACTTACTTCTTTATAAACTTAGTCTATAGGTAATTACTTCATCCACATTATCCATATGTTCGATTTTGCAAGCCCGTGAATAAATAAAAAAAGCGGCCAAGTGTGAGTCGGACTCGCCCATGAAGGGTTCGTAGCAGCAAGTACTCGTAACATAATATAAAAATGACGTATAAAAAAAACTACTACTTTTTTTATTTTATCATCCTCTTATTTTAGGAGTTACAGAGAGGGAGACACACATTTTACCACTTTGGAAGTATCTCTAGCGCAAAACTATTCAGTTTAGCAAAAAATTATGTAAAAAACCTCAATACCGTATGGGTTTGACGCAAACATTTTTTTGACTTTCAGTTGTAAGTATGGGGAACCCCAAAATTTATTGTTTTTTTTTCCAATTTATGTGTAAAAATCTTAATGCGGTTTACAGAATACATCTACTCACCAAGTTTCAACAGCATAGCTTGTATAGTTTCGTAATAAAGTGGCTTTGACATGCGGAAGTACAGACAGACAATCAGGCAGACATGACGAATCCATAAGGGTTCCGTTTTTTGCCATTTGGCTACGGAACCCTAAAAAGCTTGACATCTGAATGTAATGTATTTATTAGTCGAACATTCAATTATGCAAAGTCATGGCGGCCCGCCAAGACTTAAGGCTGCGTTCGGGTGCAGCCGCTGCGCATCCAATTATATCACAACCCTAAAATATGAAAGGATGCGTCTAGAATACAAATTGCTCAAATAAATCAATACTTAGGTCTACGAGGAAAAAGTTCGGGCTTGCAGTGAAATATTAATTAAAGTATGAAGACAGAATGTTGCTTGTCTCTTGTTTTGATTATGTAGATTTCAAGCCCCCTATTCATAAAAGTTTACGAGAGCAATAAGCAAACTTAAATGCTCCGTAACTAAGGTTTACAATTACAAATTCAAACTCTAATAGTAATAAAAAATACGTCGGTTTTCAAAGTTTCATTTACATATTTCTTTCAAACTAATTATACCCGTGGTTTGTCTGATAAACACTGTTAATTAAATTACCCAATTCTATCATGACAAACAAGGTTACCACGCAAATCTATGCAAACATTTTACAGCCGAAAAACTAAATTTAATTTTATAAAGCACCTAAAACTACGAACGAGGGAACGTATTAATTTAATCTCCATAGCCGGTATTGGCACCTACGCTCACAGATTTTGGCTAGATCGCTTTCAGGCGCTATTAGATGCGGCTTGTCGCAAACTTGAATGAGGAAACTTCAGTGGTGTCCATTACACGTCTTATTACAACGACGTTGGCTTGTCATGTACTAGTTGTTACCAATAGTGGTGGGCAAATAAAATTGGCCTGGCGTATCGGGTGTGTCAAGTATAGTGTACCTAAGGTTCTAGCTGAAAAGTCCGTTGTAACTACATTTTGTGTCTAGACTGTAATGGTATTGAAATTGGGTAGCTGTTACAGTGTATGGAATACCTACTTTATTGTTTTGCCCATATTTTGGTAAAGAAATGTTTGCTCGTGGAGCTTTTTAGGGTTACGTAGCCAAATGGCAAAAAACGGAACCCTTATAGATGTCATGTCTGCCTGTCTGTCCGTCCGTATGTCACAGACACTTTTTTCCGAAACTATAAGAACTATGCTGTTGAAACTTGGTAAGTAGATGTATTCTGTAAACCGCATTAAGATTTTACACAAAAATAGGAAAAGAAACAATACATTTTGGGGTTCCCATACTTAGAACTGAAACGCAAAATGTTTTTTTCATCAAACCCATATACGTGTGGGGTACCTATGGTTGGGTTTTTTAAAATGATATTGAGGTTTCTAATATCGTTTTTGCTAAACTGAATAGCTTGCGCGAGAGACACTTCAAAGTGGTAAAATGTGTGTACCCCCCTGTAACTTCTAAAATAAAAGAATGATATAACTAAAAAAAATATATGCTGGACATTATCATGTAAACTTCTACCGAAAATTGGTTTAATGACATCTAGTAAGTAGTTTTTTTTTAATACGTCATAAACCGTAAACCGCAATTTACCTTTCATTCAATCAACTCAACGAACTACAAGAACTTTTATTTTATGTTACTTGCTGTTACGGAACCCGTCATGGGCGAGGCCGACTCGCACTTGGCCGTTTTTTTTATTAAACAGACATACAGTTAGGTGCTTTATATTCAGGTACCACGAGTATGTAGTAGTTTACGATTGACAAAATATACAAACAACCAAAATGTTGTAGTAAAATAGGAAAGTCTATGAACTCGTATATGGAACGGGGACAGAATGATCTACAGTCACAATTACAAATATTTACTTGGAAAAATTCATAAGCGATTTTCTCGTAAAATATATCTCTTTCAACTTGGAGATAAGACCCATTATTTTCATAATATTAGATCCAAACGTTCGTACCATTTATGGCCGTTTTCTAAAACTTACGTATAACTGTTCATTAATGTGCCTTCTTGCATAGCTATCGGTGTTTATTAACACAAAGAAATATTCTATCCGTGACACCTACCCGTCACTTGATTTCCAGGAAAATCAAAGAAAAGGTTTTCTGAAAAAAAAAAGAGCAAAATGTCAAACAGACAGAGATAGCATCCTACCGAATTGAGCTAGTAAGTTATTTAAAATGGCCGTAAATAATAATCACTTAGAAAAGTTGCCAAGTTGCTGTACCACGTTTTTTCGAATAAGCATTTACAGTTATATGATTAGATACTCAATTCCCTCTCTGAGATACCAACTCCTCCTCCTCCCCGTCACATGATACTCGTAGCTCCAAATTGAAAAGAAAAGCCCCGCAAACCTACTTGTTAGCACACACACAGTCATACATTAGAGAAATACGAAATAAAACGTGTAATATCCGAACGTTGCGGAATCAAACCGCCCCAGGAGAAATACTCCGCCATTACCCATGTGACGGGAACTTGTAATTGGTTTTTTGTTTCTATGTAAATTTCCATCCGGCTTTTGAGATTAAAGGCTCTTATTTAAGAAGTGTTTGGCTTAAATGGCAGTATAATATGTTATGATCTAAGCCTTTATGTACCTCAGAATGTAAGCTTTTTCTCACTAGTACCACCGAACTTGGTAATTTTGTTTCGGATTAACCTAGACTGCAGGTCTACAGTACCGTTTCTTTCTAATTATCTGGTTTCAGAAACATTGCGTTTTTGATTTAACATGAAAAGTTTTTGCTTCAGATAACGTTATTTGTCTTTCATTAATTTGTTTTAACTTTTGATAATTTTGATTGATTTTTAGAAAGTCATGTATTAAATACCAGACATAGAGAGAATACTTGAAGAGATTTGAGTGAGATTGGATTTATGTCAGGTCCCTTTTTCAAAACATCACTTTTAACCGGGTAACAACACAAATTAATAATTAAGTAAATTAACTAGTTATCTGCTGAAGCAGCAAATAATCGTAATCGGATTATAACTTGACGGGCATAACTGCTTTAATTGCGTTATCACATCATCCAGTCGCTCAAATTATCAGCCGAACAATTTCTAATTAGGTTACTAATGTTGTCAAATAATTTAAAACCATTTATAAACTCTATTACCTAAATAAACTTTTTCATTGCAGACTATACTTTGCAAATAAAATTAACCAAGAATATCTCTTGGTTGGTTGGTGTAGCTTTTAAGCTTAAGAACTATTATTTTGCATATTTTTAACGATAGCGAAGGTGCAAAAATGCATGCTAGCAAAAGATGGAGGGGCTGAGAAGACAGTCTAAGAACTAGGTAGAATGGGCAATGTTATGTTGGTAATGTGCAGTGTCAACATTCGCTGAGGTTGCAACTTTTGTTGCTCTGCAATTTACATATTTTTAGAAAACAAGTGAGCCATTAATCTTTTAATGGCTCACTTGTTTTCTAAAAATATGCCAGCCGAAGAAATTAAACACAATAATTCCCATTTTTATGGGCATGGGAATTTCTAGTAAAGTGTTTGGGAATGTTTAAACATTTTTCACTCGGTTTTCCGAAACCTTAAAATGTTTTAAAACAAAATGAAACCAATAAATGTTGGAATACCTGTGACCTATTGTCGATAGATATCTGCTTACAGGGTATGATTTTGAAATAATTCAGCCTTGCGTGGCAATGCTAGCCATTGATTTTGTATGCGGTCCCAAGTTGGGAGGACAACTGGTCCCCATCGACTTGAATGGCCCAGCATGGCGGGAGGCTGCACGCTGCGAATGACCACAACGCGGCAACATCTGACGGATACAGTTGTACGAACAAACAACTGTCTCTAAAATTAGATATAATAAATTAAATTTTCTCCTTGATCATGTAGATTTCACTGTAGTGCTCATCTGTTGATAGATGATTGATGATTGTAAAGGATGTCCCGAAACTTACGTTAGATTTGAATCAGATAAAAAACTCCGTTTTTTTTTAATTCATTACTTATTTAATTTATTGAATCATTAAGTAGACAGAATGGGGTTTTGTATGACATAGCTCATCGGGCAAATGTCGTTTCCATGAAACTTTGCATAAAAATGTGGCTAATTGCGTTGATGCATTGTTGAATCTCTTCCTTTAATGCATCGGTGATTGTGGGCATAGTAATTTTGCTTGAAAAACCCTTTAAAAAGAAATCTAGTTTTGTTACATCACATAATCTAAAAAGTCAATTCTGATCACCGTAATAAGGGAGTACCAGCCTACATGACAAAATATGTTTCATGCGGTTACTGAATTGTTTCACGGGCTGTACTATACGGCGTTGTTCTCCTGTGTGTTGCTCCATTTTACTAACCCAAAACCATCAGCTGTCAAGCTGTTTTTTTTTTGGCTGCCAAACATTTACTGCGCAAATGGCGGCAAATTCAAATCTTGCGTAATGGGACACCCGATATAACGGGATTACAGGAAAGTCTAAGTTCATGCATATAGTTAAAGTTGGTAAGATAACATTTATTCTGAAAGCTGAGAAAGATTATTAGCGTCTACTACGTCATTTTAAGTCTTACAAAGTGCCTTTCAAAGCCATTTTCAAAGTTCCTGCCTCAGTGTCTGCCTATCTGTCTGTCCGTCCGTCCATATGTCACAGCCACTTTTTCCGAAACTATAAGCACTATGCTATTGAAACTTGGTAAGTAGATGTATTCTGTGAACCGCATTACGATTTTTACACAAAAATAGAAAAAAACAATACATTTTGGGGGTACTTAGAACTGAAACTCATTTTAATTTTTCATCAACCCCATACGTGTGGGGTATCTATAGATAGGTCTTCAAAAATGATATTGAGGTTTTTAACATATTTTTTCTCAAATGAATAGTTTGCGCGAGAGACACTTCCAAAGTGGAAAAACGTGTGTCCCTGTAACTTCTAAAATACGCGAATGATAAAACTGAAAATAATATATTATGTACATTATCATGTAAACTACCACTGAAAATTGGTTTGAACGAGATCTAAGCAGTTTTTTTTAAAACGTCATAAATCGTAAACAGCAATTTACCTTTCATTAAATCTGCTACGGAACCCTTCATGGGCGAGTCCGACTCGCACTTGGCTGCTTTTTTACTTTCATTTGAATGTATCAGTAATTCTGGCCATTCTGTATTTCTATAAACTGCTAACTGACAAGTATCTCTCTGAGTAGCTGTTGTTAACTAAACACTAAAGTGGTTGAGTTTGCGCCAAGCTCACTGTGTACTCTCTGTATGCAAGCAAACAAAACGACGAGTTTTCCACTAAATGGCGAAACCATTCACAGTTCTTCATACTTTTAAGCCGACAAACAAATATTAAACATTTTACGTCTGTATACAAAAGTCTACCCGTCTACAAAATGGCGACGGGGAATAATCGTAAATTTTGAATTAGAGCTAGGAACGAGTAGTAAAAGTTATGGCCGGAGATTGCCTGTCCACATTTTTGTTGATAGTGGTATTTATAAAGGAGGTCCAAGTTTACAGGCCCTCGCTTGTCTAATGGAGCCGTGGCCTTCCGGCTGCGAGTCCAAGAGGCATTTAATCTTGTGCTGAATTATGTGTTGATGTCGGAAACCCGGAAAACGCTCCCTGTCCGCGCCCCAGTAATTTCACTTTTTATTATGTGGCGGTTTGGTCGGTTTATGCATTTATTTAGTGGCTCCATTTTACTTTTATAATTAATTTTTGGGGGCTTCTGCGGTATAATTTTAATTGTGTTTGTAATCTGATAGTCCAATTGTAACACCTACCTACTTTCACTGTCAAGTTATTATTTTGTAAGAGATCGTTTTTGTAGTTCGTTAACTTATGTAGGTAATACTAACACTTAAAATGCTTAATTGGACCTAGGTAGACCATGAATTCTGAATTGTGTTCACTTTTAGCTAATTTGACTAAGTATGTATATTATTCCGGACATTGCAACTAAAACCAGGAAATGCTGAATATGGAGCAAATCAAATCAAATCAAATCAAATCAAAAATATTTATTTGCAAGAAATACGCCATACAACAAGGAAAGATCATCAAGAATCAGCAGCAGCATCATATTATGTTTCGAGGATTTAACGTGATTGAAGCTAATTTGGCAATGGGCGTCTAAAATCACAATGAGTTACCAGTAATAAATACACAAACAATACCTAAATATAGGTAATTGGTTCGGATACATGATTTTGGACAGAAATAATTACATAATCTTAAATCGAAGAGAAACATGTAAAAACTTAGATAAGTAGAGCGCAAAAACGCACATGTTTGTCCATGTGCGTTTTTGCGCTGTAAGTTTGCATTTAAATTCTAATACCGTCTTAGAATACAAACAGTTTCACCGATTACCAGGAAAACGCTGAACACCTAAACCCTATTACTGAAGTAGGCTACGCGTCTCCGTCACCCGCTAACTATGCAAACTGTAAGCCGCGTCAAGTAACAAGCGAGTATTTACCCATAGTCACCAGTTACCTCGTAGGTAGCAGTTTCGAGTAAAAACAAGGAGTGCGACATAGCTGTCCGTAGGAGCGTATTCCCTGATGTAATTACTGCGAGCTTGCCTGAGCGAATCCTCTAACACAATGACCGATGTCCGATAGAACCGACGCCGCTCTCGCTTCAGCGTATGCACCGCTTGAGTTAAGCGAGTTGTGACGGTCCATCGCACGAGTTATAGACAACGGTCTCATGCAACTAGATTATCGGAACGACTCAAAAACATTGACGGTGCTTGGTTTTAATTAAGTTATGACCTAGAGGTGCCTTTTTTCTTAATTCTCGAAACTTTTTTCAAATAGATTGTAGGTGTTTTTTGACAACATAGGGAGGCTTTCTGACATAAATTTAAGAAATTGATTTTAGAAACGCTAAGGAAAAGCTACTTGTCCATGAAGACGCTAATGAAGGGTGATCTTCCAATCTCCCTGAAGCGAAAACTCATTGACATGTGCATCCTGCCCGTCCTAACCTACGGTGCTCAGACCTGGTCGCTCACCGAATCTCAGAAGCTCCGCCTTGGAGTTTGCCAAAGAGCAATGGAACGCAGCATTTTGGGTGTCAAAAGACAAGATAGGGTTCGAAACACCACGCTGCGTTCCAAAACGGGCATAGTGGACGTTGGCATGAAGGCTGCTAGGCTAAAATGGGATTGGGCGGGTCACGTCAGTCGCATGCGCGATGACCGCTGGGCAAAGGTCTCCACACGATGGTTGCCGGAAGACGGACAGCGCCGCCGAGGCCGACCCAGGAAAAGGTGGCGAGACGATTTGGATGCGCATCACGAGGGTTGGTCCGAGGCGGCACAGGAAAAAAGCACATGGAAGGAATTGGGGGAGGCCTTTGCCCAGCAGTGGGACAGTACAGGCTAACACAAAAAAAAAAAAAAAAAAATTAAGTGAATTATATTATGAAAATAAAATTCCGTGTCCTTAGCATGAGTATAAACGTAAGACCATTTGTAAAGGAAGAAGAGAAAACCTAGAAGTGAGCACAACATACGGTTCTGTAATACATTTCCATATTTTCATTAAATGTACAATGTGACCCTCCGAAACATATTTTCAGTCACGTAGGTTAAAAATTTTGATTCAATTATGTGTATAATCTACTTTAAAAATCTCCATTGCTCCCAATTTTACACGAAAATATCAAAACAACATTAAAAGAATATTGATAAAAATATCAATTTCATGGAAGTTGAAAATGTTATTTAGTAACTCCACAACCCCAAGCGCTGTTCTGCTGGTAATTCAATAACGCTTGCAGGCAAACGCAGTTACGGCCAATTAAAAGTATGCCACTCACTCACCAACGGATGGCGAATCGAGTTACCGCCCCTACGGGAGAACCTTGAGACCGGCACAAACAAATAACTAAGAACGCTAGGTAATTAAAGTACTCTTTACAACTATTCTCATTTGGAAGCACTCGACCGTGCTGTCATTGTAACATTAAATGAAGATAAGGTTAACATTACAGCTCAGCTTTTACGGACTGATGAGTTAGGGTTAGAACTTCTAGGAAAAACAATTATGATTTTAATTGAGTAACCTTCATAACGTGAATAGATAATTATCTGCTTTAAATTACCTACCAAGCTACCTATAATTTACAAACGGCGGTTGCATCCTTTTAGCTTTGCATCCAAAAGGTTTTTACCAGCTCTGCATGATACAACGCAATGTATCGATGCAACGAAGCAAATAGCATTAAAAATTGACGGCAACATCGCGTGTATCGCAATTAAACAACGATTTCAATTGCAAGTCTATAAAATTTAAATAAAATTGCATTTTTTATAGCCTTTGTTTCCGAGCAGTCGGTTCAGTACTACCATGGGAGTGCTAAGTTCAGTCCAGAACTGTAATGAGATTTTTCGAAACTTGTTTCCTCTCCCAGACATTTATTTTTGTGGATTCAGTATTAAACGGGGATTTAGAAAGTCTACGAAACCGAATATTGAACTTGTTAAGTTTGCTTCATTTGAATTTGAATATCGAATGATTAGAAACCTTATAAATTAAGTTTTTTTTTCTTTTAGAGTTTGAAACTTTAATTTTGTAAAAGCGTAAAAAAAGAATTAAATGTTGGTTCAGGTAAACAATACAATGCCCAGTTATGTCAGACGGTGCGTCAGAACAGTACCTAATTTAAACTTGAAATGAGGTTGTTGGGCGCGAACACAGGACTTCTTCTCTCGTGCGTCTGAATGAGACAATGTCATTAAATTAAAGTTTCATTTGTCTTCATTTGCTAAACAATAGCAATTATACAAAGCCCCACAGCGGGCGAGTAATCAAGCGTCCCTTTAATTAAGTACAGAAACAGTGCCAAGTAATTGGATCTGAACAACTGAGTAAACAAATCGAAATGGTAGGTAATAAATCTAACAAACACCTCTTTTGGCGTCGGTAAGCAGTGCTGTACAAGTAACGGAACGCTTTACTTATCACATCTACAACTATTTGTCGGATCCTGATGTTATAATGAGTTTGTAAAACAATCATTTCCACGACGTAGTGCTTAGTTAGGTGGAGCTTAGAATCAACAAGTCGGACTCGAAGCTTCTATGTACTCGTTTTTATTTTGTTGTGTGATCCACATCATTGGTTTTTCCTGGTAATAGGGAAAGGGAACGAAACAGAAAAAGTAAACAACGCTTAGCTTTTTATAAATGCATGTTCTTATATAAGTTACTATGATTTATCAGTGGTGGCGGTCCCGACTACGAACAGTAAGTCGTGGGTTCGAACCCAGGCAGACGCATCAATTTGTGTAATTAATTCATCACCACTGCTCTCAAAAACGTGAAGGAAAAACATCGTGAGAAAACCAGCATGTCTTAGAACCCAAAAATTCGAAGACATGTGACATCTACCAAACTGCACTGGGCCCGCATAATGGATTATAGCCCATACGCAAAATAGGCGCTTTGACGTGGAGTTGTGGACACCAGCCCGTTGTACAATAGGTACAATACAATACTATGATTATAAGTGCGAATGTTTGAATGGATGGAGGTTTGTAACTCAATAACGCCAGAAAGGCTGAACGGGTCTGATGATTGTCTGACGATTGTTAAGTAGTCTGGAATAAAACATAGGCTTTTTATCGCACTAGTACAATCCCGTAGGACAATTACTGCGGGCCTATACCTAATTGCCGCTTTAGCAGAGTCTGATTCTGGTTATGATTCTGCTAAAGCGGCCATTATAGACCCCCTGAACTCCTCGCGGGAGAAGCCGCGAGCACAAAGTAGTACTTAATACGCAATGGTATTTAAACCAATATCAAACTTAGTTGGGTGCTTGTTGTTCAATATACCTACGCCTGCTTGCATGTAAGTTCCATTACATAAAAGTGTACATATTTAGTTATTTAGAGAATACATACACCACATATAAAATCTGATTTCAGGTGAAAGTTGAAGATGGATGCACTTCCGTATTTTAACGAGCAAGTTAAAACGTGACATTTCAAACAATCCAATTTGTGTGAAATAGTAGGTGCACTTCCTTTATTTTTGATGAGAGTCCGCGTCCCCACGTCCGCGGCGCGGTCGGAGCCGCGAGCTCACTGCGGACTACGTACTCGAGTACGTTGCACCCGCGTATTCATTTCCGGCTTCTTGCATTTTTATAACCTTTATACACTTGCTATTTGCCCCCGTAGGCTTCTAGGGTTGCACACAAACAGATTTCAAAAGCACTCCCCACATTCAATTCACTTTGAATACCCACTTTCCTACTACGGATGTTTCGATTTGGATACAAATTGAGTATAAATTACCATAATTGCCCACTTTAAGAAATAATTCCATTATATTATACAAGAGCGTAAATTCTACAAAATACTTTTTGTTGAAATGCGAAACCTTTTACTTTTTGCTGGGTTTTAGCGAGATGAGTTAATAATGAGGGTCCAGACGTATAAAAATGAACGGCATATTGGGACGAAGTGAGCTGAAATAATAGCAGTTAGCGCTAACGCGCTTCGCAGCCCTACAGCGCAGTTAAGCGACATCAGGCCGCACCGTACATATTTATATTCATGGTCTGAGAACCTTTTTATCCGGCTACGAAATAGTTCCTCAGCTATTTTCATGTATGTTCCCAGAGATAGCAACAAACAACCTTACTTTTTTCGCTGTTCGCGATTTGATTGCAGGGATTTACTTTTATGGTCAGATTTATAGACAGTTTCAGCAAGATTTGCCGCTCGGCACAATTTTATACAGCCGGGGGTGTTTATTTAAAATGACGTGAATAAAACATGTATGTGTGTTTTGAACTCGTATCATATTTTATTTATTTATTTTATTATATCTCCAACAAAAGATATATTTACACAAAACATTACCAAATAATTTACAACATAAAGTATTACAGAGTTGTACTCCTTCACATAAAGGAGACCACAGCATGCACAATTAAATCAACCTAACAAATTAAACCCGTAAAATTATGGCCGTTTACATTTTGAAAATAAATTGTATATTCACTTATACGTTACTATAGTAATTTTCTGAGCAGATTAATTGTGACCGAATATTCCATAATTCTTTGTTGGAATCTCAACCTCATTTACATTTTTTGGCTCGGGAAACGTGCATCCTGTCCCAGTGTCTCAAGGAAACTGTCCGCGAGAGGGTGTCCTATTTACTACCCTCCCACCCCATCGTAGTCGCGTATCGCAAAAATCCAAATTACTTTTAGTTTTCAAGTGGGGTACGGACGATTTTGTTACCCGTTGACCTTTAGCCCCGTTCTACTTATAGGGTACTGAATAAACTTATTGTTAGAAACTTTAAGGCTTAAGCTAAATCTTAAGTTCGGAAACGTGCCTGAATTTTAAGAACATTGTTTTAATGAACACTGTACCTGACTATTTAGGTTATGCGTTGAAACGTCGAAGCTTGAGTATTTATTATGATATGAATTCGTTTTCTGTACTGAGTGACAATGCATGACAAGGCATTGTCTTATGAATGCAATGTTTGGTAATTAAATAGTAAGGAGGTTCAAAGCAGTAGGTATGAAAGTACCTAGCCCTCTTCCTCTGTTGACTTTTACGAGACGCAAGGACGAGGAATGATGAAATAATCCACTATTTAATGCTATTCGTTTGTACTCCGGAATTAGCGTAAAGTTATGTAAAATATTCAACAAACACATTTTACAATACATTGTTTCTTTGTTTGATTAATGAACAGCTCCATGACCGGTTTAGTGGTATTCGTCCCTCTTTCAACAAATGATAGTAATTTCCAAGCGGAAATGCATCGAAATGGCAAAATGGCCTGCTAAGCGGCGTCCATTTGCTCAGATTGCTTCTCGTGTTCAAATTTTATATCTATCACTATATTTAATAGTGTTTTCGAAAAGCTATTTCAGCGAAATATTTTTCCGGTATTTCATAAAATGCTGAAACATTTTTATCAATTTTAAACGCTATTTAGGGAATTTGCCATGGACTACGCGTGCGATTTTGTAGTCTATTTCAGCAGTATATAAACTTATCGATAGTTTATTTTAGTCTATATATAACCTCGTTTGATATCAGCCCATCTCGTGGAGGTCTCCATTTCGACCGCGGTAATCGAAATAGCTGATGAGTAAAGGACAACAAAATTTGATAAATGAACGACACGTGTAGGTCGTTGTGACAATCCGTATTTTAACGTGTGAGTTCAGCAGAGAGCACATCTCACTTTTGAAATGATAATGAAACCAGACGATACAAAATATCGATAGAAAGTGATTATTACCAAACACTTTGGTAGTAAAATTATAATCCAATCAAACTCAAAATTCTAAACCATTTCCTAAGCTAAATATAACCGCTTCCAAACAATGCAAACAATGACTCCCGATTCCTGTTAAACCAGAAGTACCCACCGTACCGTACCTTAAGACTATAATCCAAAGTGAGTTTCCCTCGAAGCATGACTACAAATCCGCATCTGTATTGATGTTCGAAGACAGCCATTATTGGCGCTTTGCTATGCTCTGTAATCCTGGACCTCGGAACTACTCGGGAGTAGTCGGGATCCGGGCCATACGGTTCGAATGCGGCGTCTGTCACTGATCGTCATTAGCTGCAAATATAGTGTATCTAGTTATTACGACGAGTTACTTGTGTGTTGTGTGACGTTACTATCGACTGCCACGATTAATTGACCGGTTTTGAGTTGTATGGTGTTGTGTTGTTGTTGTGTTACAGATAGGCTGGTAGTATTTAGTGATATTAGTAACTATTCTTTGACTGTCTTTTCAATAGGATTCTAGCACTCCATCGAAAGTAATCTTATTGAATAGAATAATACTTCTATACCCCAATTAACCTTAATTCTTCCTAAATTGCCAACAGGAACTGCCTGAAAAGATACTTTATTTGCTCTCACACATTCTTTTGAAAATGATGTTCTCAAGCTAAACGTTTCGAGAGGCAATATTTCAATCTGTTGGCACACAGTCACGACCGCCCGCGGCCTGAAGAGGCGTACGTACTTCTACGTACAAATAAGGGTAATTTTCAGAGCCCAAGCAATATAAATTGAGGGACTGGCCAACCTGGGTCTGGAGGAGCATTAATTGAATAGATACGTCCGTTGCTTGCCTCAATCTAACCTTAATCACACTTGAAAAGGCCGAGAGAAGCCAGCTCCTCGCAACAAGCTGCTAATCGTACAGCGTATCGCACTTCGTGCTTGATCTTGTTAAGCAACTTCCACTTTACAGTGCGCGTCTACCACTCACTCCAGCTTATATACATTGAATAGAAGATATTGTAAAAAGAAACAATTACCGCGAGTAATTGTGGCAAAACCAGCTGGCTGTTTGCTTTTTAAACTTGCAAATTGTGTTTAACTGCTACTTTCAAAGTGCAATTAAGTGCACGTACATATTGGTTTTGGTATACATTTGGGTAGTGATTGTATTGGCTTTTTGATGCCGTATAATAAACACACATTTGGTTATATCACTTAGGTCACTTAGGTCTATTCAAAACTCTATCAAATTAAAGAAACCATCTTTACGTAAACTCAAAAAAAATCATTCAAACTTTTGTAGAATCCTTTTCAAACATGACGTTGAAATGTATCGCCAGCCTCCTTGGAGCTGAAAATTTGAAATATCTCGAGAGATGTAGGTAAGTGGTAATGCGGGGTTTGTGAGCCTCCCAAGGGATCACCTACAGGTCATGTAGCCTTCATATTCCAAATGGATTTTCTTTTACCCTCAGACATCTTTGAACGTACAAAGCTCTACCTAGATGCCTAATATGTTACGATGGATAAAATAAAATGACAGGATAGTTTTATAGAAATGGAATCGTAGGTACCGTTAAGAAAAATAGTCGCTGAGATCAGCGATAAGTATAATTGAAAAATAAAATTTTATTTCAACTGAACATTTTTGTCAAAGAACATTAAAATAAATGAAACCCGCAGTTACTTTTTAATCGCAGTCGAAATGAAATTAGCGCGCTCTGGCTATCCGATGAAAGTAAATTAGTTTTCAGTTACAGAGGGCTATAGCGAGGCAAAATCAAACATTGTGTTTCTATCCGATCTGGTATCAGTGAAAGCAATTACATTTGCCATAAGTGTTCGTTCACATTTGCAATTAGCAAGTGGTCCAAAAACGTGCAAATCGTTAACCGCCGCCGTCGAGCGCCGTGTCTTTGCATATTCATAGCCTGCTTAAAATATTTTAATACGGGTCGCCCCACGCCCACATCTACGCTTTCTACAAATGTTGATTTCGCTATGGAATGAATAAAAATGGAAACGAAAGTTGTTTCTTCCTAGGAAACTCTGCCTTGCACCACACTTAATATAATTCTGCTACGTTCTGGGTAAACTGTGAGTAAATGAAGTGCTGGTAATAAATCTTCACATCGCAAGATATTTTTATCCGCTTTCTTTCAGATTTAAATATCTTTTAAGACATTTTTTATTTTCCTGCGGAAGTTGGGGATGAATGGAATACATAGCGAGTCTTTTGAAACCAATTGGAAAGTTCATTTCGGAGCTGTGTTTGGTAAATCATATGCAAATCGTGGCGTTTCTTCCCTTCATTTTTAGACATTGTGTAATTTTTCCACCACGTTATCTTAAAGTACGTTTACCTACACGACTAAACTTACGCTTTTGTTTAAAGCTGCGTGTAAATAAGGCCTTGTGATACTTCTCATTCATACCCAAGTCAACACAAGACGTTTTAATGAAATAACACCACACTTCTATGTAACTCATACATAAATGCCTCAAAATATCATGTTAATATACCCACTAGCTGTTATTCAAACAATCAACTGGTAGAATTGTGATAATGTGAAAGCGTAGGTATTATTTCAGAGGCGAACGATCATAATCATAATATTATCCACTCAAGACGGTGTCTGGGCTCTAACGTTTTATAATTTTCCACTCTTTACTCCCTGTTATCGAGAATTTCTTCCGCTCGCGCCCTCTTCCTTCCGCGAATCCACTTGAAAGGGTATTTAGGAATAAGGGATCCTTAATTGGTACAACGAATTTATTTTACTGAGAGTTTTCTGCCTACATTCTGGACGTTTACACCAAAATATGGCTTGGAAATTGAATCTAAAATTGACTTAATAAAATCAATTTATGATTGTGTACGGTGTGTGTCAAAGTCAATGGTGCTTCTTGTAGAAATCAGTCACGCAAACGCCAAGCCCCCGGCGCCATGACAAAGGTGTAGAACAATTAAATTATAGTTCGGCTTAATTTTCAACGGTCGCGGGTGTTCTCTTGTCGATGGAGATTTAAATGAAGCTGACGAGAATTTTCAATTAGCGGGGACACTGAGCGATGGCTGACAATTGTCTCCGGCGACGCCGACGACGACCTCATCCATCTACATTTGAGTAACCAAGTGAAAAAGCAATGAGCCGCGCTATTACCTCTCTTTACGAATAAATCCTGAAACAGATTCCAACAGCCTTTAGATTTGTTTAGAGAAGATCTTAGTTGTAAATATTCACAGTACAGGCATCTTACAAAATAAATAATAATTAAAATTTTGCTAACAATGACACTAAAGAGTGAATACAGCAGACAAAAATAAAAGAGCGGTTTGAGCTTCAAAGTAAAAAAAAGAACCAGAAACAAAATGCATATGGCCGTACCTGTTTGTCGGGAACTTTTATTTGAAAACTAGCTTCTGCCAGCGGCTTCGCCCGCGTGAAGTTTGATTATTGTCCCATGGAATCTTACTGCCGGGATAAAAAGTATCCTATGTTTTAATCCAGGTTATAAACTATCTGTGTGCAAAATTTCATCCAAATCCGTTCAGTAGTTGTCGCGTGAAAGCGCAACAAACAAACTTACATTCACATTTATTCTCCGAACTGCTAAGCTATCGGGAGTTACACGTGTTATTGTGAGTCAACTATAAAAGATAGACATATGCTGTCTTGGGATATTTTTTATATAATTTTATGTGGAATATTTCCGTTATACATGATTTCTATGTAGCTTTAACCATAAGGCTGCACACGCGACGGAAGCTAAAAAAACCAAGTAACTTCTCCCGTTTTCCCAACATTTCCTTTCACTGCTCTGCTCCTATTAATGGTAGCGTGATGAAAAGTATACTATTACCTGCTCAGGAGTATGTAGAATAATTGTACCAAGTTTCGTTAAAATCCGTCGAGTAGTTTTTTTTTCTATAAATAACATACAGACAGACAGACAGACAGACAAAAATTTTACTGATTGCATTTTTGGCATCAGTATCGATCACTAATCACCCCCCGATAGTTATTTTGTAAATATATTTCATGTACAGAATTGACCTCTCTACAGATTTATTATAAGTATAGATAGATATAGATAATCTGAATGATGTTGGACAAACATATTACAGCACCTACCTTCCTTTACTGCAAATAAACTAAACATTATGTACTATGAAGAGCAATTTTCATTTGGGATAAAGTCATTTCGATTTTAACTTTCAGAGTAAATGAAAAAAGACTTGAAATATGTAAACGCCCGCTCGTCTGGAAGGTGTCCGTGGTTTTGCGGACCTAATTCCGTCCCCTCGAACGCGTAACTGCGTTTTATGACATCATCATCGTAATATAATGACGTGCTTGTGAATTGCCTCCATTCTAAATGGCCAGGCCCAGGAGTGTAATACGGTATGCATGGTAGTCTTTCATGACATAATTTTGAATTATATCCAGCTTGTATTCACTTGTTTATACACACATCAAAAGTGTCTAGGGATCAACATATATTTTTGCAATAACTTTTCTCCTGATTGATATTAATTAAAATTTTCTTTAAGGATTCATCAAATAAAGTGTTTTCGTTTGTCACAGTAACGATAAACCAAGTCACCTTTGCATTAATAAAGAAATTTGCCATTTTCCTAATAAAGGGATTTTTGACATTTGAACCACTAACACAAAAGTTCGAAAAAAAGACTGAAATAACAGTTTTCTTTAAAATTTTATTGGGTAACTTAAACAATTAATAATCCGTGTTTCTACCGCGAACACTAACAACACAAGAACATCGGTTTGGCATACTCAAAATGAGTTCATCCAAATCACGCTGTGGAATGGCCGCCCATGTTCGTTGCAACAACAAAAAAAGGTCTTCTGGCGACTGGATACCCTCCATATTCGGCAGAGCTCTTCTCTGTAGCATATCCCATGCATGCTCAATCGGATTCAAGTCTGGCGACTGAGCAGGCCAGGGCAGGACATTGATGTTAGCTGCGGCGAGAGTCTGTCTTACAACTCTTGCGGTGTGCGGTCGTGCATTATCATGCATTAACTGAAATAAGGGACCGATTTGCACTTGTAGAGGAACGATGACGTCTGATACAATCGTCTCAGCATAAATTTGAGCGTTGAGGTTGCCTCTGATCCAAATCAACTCAGTTCTTCCGCCGATCCAAATACCCGCCCATACCATGATGGTTCCACCACTATAAGGATGGACTTCCTGGCAGGATTTTAATCGCTGTTGGCGTCCAGGGGTTCTCCAGTGTCGTATACGTCTTGTATCCGGTCTCATACCAAAACGAGACTCATCAGAAAAGCACACGAACCGCCATTGTTCTTCTGCCCAATTTCTGTGTTCAAGAGCCCATTGATATCGAATCCTACGATTGTGCATTACTATAGGTGGTACCCGTAGCGGTCTTCGGGAATGAAGGTTCACTTCATGCAAGCGGTTTCTGACTGTTTGGTCGCTAATTAAGTTCCCTGAAGAGTGATGAAGCCTCACGGCTAACATCATGGCGGTTATTGTTGGAGCTCTTCGAGTTAAGATTTGAATGTATCGGTCTTGTCTCCGTGTGGTGCAGCGATACCGTCCTCCATGGCGCTCAGCCACGGTACCAGTGCTTCGGTAACGTGTCCAAAGTCGACTGATAACACTCTGACTTGTATTCAGAGCTAAAGCCACAGTACGTTGCCGGGAACCAGCTTCTATCATTCTCACGGCTCTGAGCATTTCTTCCCTGCTTAAATGACGTCGCCGCTCCATAATAACGTTGGTTTTAATCAGTAGTAGGGAAACAGTAGCACTAATAATGTCTTCAATGCGTTGTATGTTTTTATAGGGAAAATATTGACAGCTGATTTTCATCTTTTACTCGAATTTGATTCACAGTTCCTGATTCAAATTATGAAATGCACCAAAAAGGATCCATATAAATTTATAAAATCATAAATTTATTACAAAGCCACATCTCAATCTCAAGAAATCCGCATAAAAATGCTTGATCCCTAGACACTTTTGATGTGTGTATTATACGACATCAATGGGATGTGTTTGTACTGCGTAATTAAAAACCCGTCAGCCCTTGCAATCATCTATTACTATGTTTATATTTAAGACTAGCGGACGTCACGCGGTTTCACACGCGTAATTCCCGTTCCCGTGGGAGTACGGGGATAAAATACAGGGTGATTGGAAGATGGGTGCAAAGCTTTAAGGTGAAGATAGTATAGACAATTTAGGACCATTTAAGCCATGGTTGTCTTAGACGAAGTCTTACCAAATTTTTTTAAACAAATTTTTAAGTTTTTTTTCGGAAATTCTCAAAATTTAATGTAAACTGCATAATTATGGCCAAATTGAATGATAAATGAATTCATTTTTTATTTATTTAATTAAAGTAATGTGTAAGCAACCAAGCAAAACATGTTTTAGGCTTCTGTGTCATTAGACATTTTTTTTACAGATATTTAAAGCTCAGAAAAAATAAAAAAATTGTACAATACGTCTTTTAAACCTTATTTAAAAAAAAAACGGAGGGTGCTTTTTTTGTTCAAACCTTTTTGAAGACATGCTTGATAATCGCTCTTTCTTTTGAGGTATCATTTATGCGGATATCTTACAAATTATTGAAATTAGGACCTATAAACCAAATCGAGGGAGAAATTTTAAATTTTAGGCAGTCTAACAAAACACAAAATTTTTGCTTAAAAGAATACTTTATGTGCTCGAAATGATAACATTGTTCAATTCTAAGAATTTTTGGCACATGCAGGAACCAATTGAGGGGAACCCATTGAGGGGATTCTCTAAACAATGGCCACCGAGCGCGGTGCGACGGCATTTCCAGGTAGAACGCCCAATGAATAGCAAAAAGCGATAAAGAGTTGGTTTTTACAGCAAAATGGTCTTAGTTACTGAGGCAACAAAGTCGTTTTTCTTTAGTCAGGGTCAGTCGGTCTGTGATGAAGCCGTTACATCTTTTACTTATTAGTCAAACTACTGCCCTTGTGAGTGGACGTTGTCGTGTTGATTCACAATTTACCGTGTTCAGTTGTAGCCCTTTGCGTTCCTGCACGTGTTGTTTGCGTTAGTTTTGAACTTTTTTGTTTCACCGTGTCCAGTCGTAGCCTCGCGCTCCTGCACGTGTTGATTTTTGACTTAATTGTGTTGAGTTGACGTTTAGTGCGCTCCTACGCCGTTTTTCTTAATTGTTAAGTGACTATGGCTACTTTTTCCAATCAAGAATATGCGGATATCGTATTTATGTACGGTAGAGCAGACGGCAATGGATCTTTGGCGCGACGGATGTATCAAGAGCGCTATCCGAATCGCAGGATACCGAATGTCCGAGTGTTTTACAACACGTTTCGTCGTCTTGCCCAAGATGGGTTTCACCGCGTGGAACCTGGAGTCAACCCGGGCAGACACGAAACTGCCGTCGACGAAGACATTTTAGCAGCATTTCAAGCGGATCCTACTACCAGTACTAGAGCAGTAGCTCGAAATTTAAACATTTCTCAATGGAAGGTGTGGCATACAATGCACCAAAATGATAAGTATCCGTTCCATGGCAGGAGTGTGCAAGGTCTAGTAGAGCAAGATCCTCAAAGAAGAATTCAGTTCTGCCGTTTCCTCCTCAACAGAGACATCGAAGATGCGTGGTTTCTGAAATCAATCTTGTGGACGGATGAAAGTAAATTTTCAAGGGAAGGTATTACAAACTTTCACAACATCCATGAATGGGCCAACGTAGACAACAATCCACATTTTAAGAAGCAGGTGTCATTTCAGATGAAATTCTCTGTGAATGTATGGGCTGGAATAATTGGCAGAACATTGATTGGGCCCCACTTTTTGCCTGATCCATTGAATGGCGAAAATTATTTGCAATTTCTGCAAATTGATTTACCACTGCTGGTAGAGGAATCAGGTGTCCCGATCTTCGAAAGAGACCGAACAGTCATCTTTCAGCAAGACGGCTGTCCAGCGCATTGGACTTTAAATGTAAGGGAACACCTCAACAATTGCTTTCCTGATAGCTGGATCGGCAGGGATGGACCCATCCCTTGGCCCGCTCGCTCCCCAGATCTGACCCCGTTAGACTTTTTCGTGTGGGGCCGGGCCAAGGAACTGGTGTATAACAACAAAGAAATTAACACTAGAGAAGAATTGATACAAAGAATAAATTCAGCGTTTGAGACAATGAAGCAGGAGATGATGTTGAAAATAACGACTACAGAAGTTAGAAGACGGGGCCGTGCTTGTATTAGGAATCACGGCCGTCATTTTGAACATGAAAAATAAATAATTTTAATTCAAATGTTGTTTTAATTAGTCTGCCAAAAATAAAAAAAATTCTCCCTCAAATTGGTTTGTAGGCCCTAATTTCAATAATTTGTAAGATATCCGCATAAATGATACCTCAAAAGAAAGAGCGATTATCAAGCATGTCTTCAAAAAGGTTTGAACAAAAAAAGCACCCTCCGTTTTTTTTTTGAATAAGGTTTAAAAGACGTATTGTACAATTTTTTTATTTTTTCTGATCTTTAAATGTCTGTAAAAAAAATGTCTAATGACACAGAAGCCTAAAACATGTTTTGCTTGATTGCTTACACATTACTTTAATTAAATAAATAAAAAATGAATTCATTTATCATTCAATTTGGCCATAATTATGCAGTTTACATTAAATTTTGAGAATTTCCGAAAAAAAACTTAAAAATTTGGTTAAAAATATTTGGTAAGACTTCGTCTAAGACAACCATGGCTTAAATGGTTCTAAATTGTCTGTACTATCTTCGCCTTAAAGCTTTGCACCCATCTTCCAATCACCCTGTATATCCTATGTTACTCGTGGATAATGTAGCTTTCGAATGGTGGAAGAATTTTTTAAAACGGTCCAGTAGTTTTTAAGCCTATTCATTACAACCAAACAAACAAACAAACAAAGTTTTCCTCTTTATAATATTAGTGTAGATGCGACTTCAAAGAAGCCAACGATTAATTACGTTGCAGAACAAACTGCTAGCATAAACCAGCTGTAGGCTCGCACGATATTGGCGCGTGCGTGCAAACATTCCCTCGCGCTCGGACTTCATTTTCCGGAGCCGACACATGTCAGAGCGCGTCACACCATATCCACGCCATTAACATACGCCCGCACAAAGTGAACTGCGGAAGGATCCCCTTTACAACTCATAAATAGATGACATGACAGACTCGGGCGTGGTCACTGTTTGATTAAAATGTAACTTGGAATTGCGCACAGCGCCCTCTTTTACTGAAAAGGCTTTAATACTATATGGTCGTTGTGACGGTGACGTCGCTTTAATTACTTTTGCTCGGTTATGCATGAGTGACGTTATTAAATAGCCCTGCGGTCGTATCGTAAGCGATCGTGCAGTGCGGCGCTGTCCAATTTCTAAAGACCCACAGACAATATTAATTACTGCGGATGGAAAAGATGAAACAAGTTAAATGTAGCATACGTTCGAAGTAAAGGAAGAATATTGAGGTTTCAGAGAATTACATTTAAGAAACGCCTTCATGGCCGTTTATGTCTATTATGAGTTTCTGCAAAAAGCCTGAATTCTTAGTACACTTAATTATAACTTTAATATAATATGTGTATTTTATAGATATTATTAATACATTTTATTAAGTTTACTTCCTTCCGTTCTAATAATAATAAATAGACGTACATTTTTCAATTAATAATAGGGACATACAAGCTACATAGTAATATACAATCCGTAAGTACTTAGGAAAAATAAATGCTTGGAAACAATAAACGTGTGCCTGAATAATTTATGTATAATTGTATATTTCTAAAGTAAACAAGAATACATTTTATATACAATTATATACAATACATTTATTATATTTACACAGAGTACCTAAACGTGCGAGCTCCTAAATTATCAGCATTGTTAGAGTATACTAAGATACTTAAGGATTCACCTTTGTTTCAAAAATCTGAAATGTTGAGAGTTATTTCAAGAATGTTTCAAATACTGAAAACTTAAATATACCTGGCGTATGTTGTATTATTTAGATTGTTCATACAACAGTTGCTTAATGTCGTAACTATGAGAACACTCCCAAAGTATAAACTAATAGGATTTGATTCATAATTAATTTTGATGGTTGCCATGTTAAAATCATTTGTTATATAACTAAACTTGGCATGGCACAGGTACATGTACGTACGTACATGTACCTCTGTACCTACCAGGTACATATTATAAGTACTGTATGTTGTGTGAGTGTAATAAATAAAAGCCGTTCAAATAGCAAAAACCTTGTCGGGCCACGCGTACTCGCGCAGTATAGGCTTCCATAGTAGCCCTCCAACTAGCACACAAGCTCTACAACAAGCCGTACAGCGGCCGGTTAGAAGTTTCTAATAACGGCGTAGGCTCTACAGATAAGGTCTACAGTAGATGTACAAGCGGCTATAGCACCGCTGTACCCCCAAAAGAGGCCCACGTAGTACCGCCTAAGGGTCTACAATGTGTCTACAGTGGTTGTACAGAGGTGTTAGTACGTCGCGCTCTACCGCTCGCACCCTTTGTGGCACCCTTGGATCTACAAAGGTGCTATGCGAGCGGTACAGTGCGCCTCAGGATCTAAAATAAGTTCTTGTAGCGTGACTGTAGAGCTCGATTCGTATTTATCTCTGAAATGAACCAAACTAATTTACTAATTTAACTAACTAAATAAATTGATGGATGAATTGGAAAATAAACAACAGTAGTGTTGATTTTTCCTTTTATGTATGCAGAATGCCAGTGCGAGTGCCACTGTATTGTGAATATACAGGGTTATTTTTTGTTTACACTAAACCCGAAAAGGGGTCATTGTACTCATAATTTTGAACAACTTTTTCTATGGGACGAACCTTGAAATCGCGAAAAAAAAATCAGCTGTTCCCTACATTTTGACGAGTTATGCGAACATAAATGTAGGGAACAGCTGATTTTGTCCCATAGAAAAAGTTGTTCAAAATGATGAGTACAATGACCCCTTTTCGGGTTTAGTATAAACAAAAAATAATGTTGTATACATATATTATGTTCTAGATAAAATTTTCACGCCCCTGCTGTTTATGCAGTTTTTTGGATAAAAGTACATTTGATTAGAAGGTTTGAATTTTAAATTTAGTTTATTTAAGACAGTTTAGCTATCTAGGTAGTTTTTTTAGAATCCTGGGTGAGAAAGAGTGACGTGAATTCGGTTTTTAAACATATATGTGATGTAAATTTAATTATAAAAATCACAACAATTGTTTTTATTAAAATTCTAATGGCGTCTCGGTTACAACAGCCTTCAGAGTTAACTAGAACCATTCTACCGGTTAAGCCGCTAGTATCGACCATTGTAGACCTTTCAGTTCTATGATGGTGGTATTGACGCTCTATTGTACTCTTCTAGGTCTATATCGGTAATTAATACATCGAATCATACAATCAATACATACAATCTTTTTAAGAGTCTAAGGTGGTACAACGGATTATTGTAACTCCGTTGTACAACCTGTTTCTCTGATGTAGATATAGAGTTACAAATAAGCTATATTTTTTTTTTTTTTTTGGGACAAGCCCGCCACACACGCCCAAACCACTGTAACTCCTGAAAGCCAGAATCAACAGTGGCGACCACCAGAAAAGCGCCGAGACAATGAAGCTCGACGAAGTCCCAGAGAATGAATTTAACTGTCTTGGATCCCGCAACGAAATTAATCAGAAAGTATAGCGGAGGAGTAGGAAAGAACTGTAATTGCCACTTCCCTCCATATCAGCAGGAGACAGAACGAAACAAGGCCAATAGGCACAAAGGGACGTTTACAACTGGGATAGGCCCAGTTGCCAAGCACCACGGATAAATATTAACGTTAATGGGTCCTAGTTGAGAGCTGTTATATTTGATTCCAATAATAGGTATGGCAAAAACGCTTGAACGCACGGAAATTTGCTCTAGTTTCCACAAGGTCCGTATAGTAAATAACTCCGGATGTAACCTGTACACTATCCAAAATAATATTGGGTTCATTTTGCCAAAGACTACACTCCCACAAAATGTGATGAGCAGATTGTTCATATTCGCAGTCAGATGTTGAACATTGACAAAAAGGCGAGTCAACAAGCTTGAAGGAAAATAATTTACTCTTAAAGTTGCCATGGCCCGTGAGAAATTGGGCAACACAGTGATCAACCTCCAGCCATGTCCTGTCCAGCCGCTCACGAACGGATGGAAAGAACTGGTGGAGGTGCCTGCCCTTGATGGAATTGTCCCACCTACATTGCCATACAGATAAAAGATCCTCCCAGACGTCGGTCTGTGGTTTGAATAATCTAGAAATCCTAGCACGATCACGTACGGTTATAAAGTCTGCGTCCGTGGTCTCACGCGCGTTATAGTACATTGCAGCCTAAATAAAAAGCCAAATAAGCTATATACCACCTAAAGCGTTTTAAAGGAAGCTTGTAACTCCATTTAAACACTTTTAACCATTATAGCCCTGTTGTACGGCTATTGTACCACCTGCCTGTTAAAGAGCGATTGAATACGCTACTGTACCACTTAAGTAGTATACTAAACCCCACTCTGTGCGGAGCGGGAGGGAGTGTCAGACTTTACTGACTAAAACCCATCCATGTTCCTTCCTCGCCCTTTATGTTCCGCAGTATCTCTTTCGAACAGGACCGCAACCCCGGCAGGCTTCGGCCCTTGCGGGCCCCTCTCTTTATGCTACATCTCTTTGAGGAGCGGGTGAAACACAAACGCGCCGTCGACACGGCCTGTCGTCGTTAGACGGACGGACGGCTAGCTAGCCCATAGCTAACCGTCCACAGGCCCGCGTCTACGGTGGCCGGTAGCCACCACGTGGCCCCCGACGCCCGGTGCGTCTCCCTCGGCGGCTGGGAAGAGAGGTTCTCTCCCTCTCACGTTCCGCGATCTACTTCGCTAGCATGACTGCTTCGCAGAAGGAGGTCACGGCTTCCCATTCCGTCTCGCTCCGGACCATGGATTGAACCAGGCCGGACGCGAGAGGTCGCCGCCGCCGATCGACGCTACGCGGACACAGCGGTGCTCCGCCCACGCAGGGCAGACTTCCACCGAGTACTCCACCGTGTCCTCCGGTCGATCCTCGCAGTGGAAACACCCAGGCGTTTCCTCCCGCCCGATTCGGTGCAGGTACCTCCCGAAACATCCGTGTCCGGTGAGGACCTGCGTCAGGCGGAATGTGAGGACGCCGTGGCGCCTCTCCAGCCACTCCTCAAAGAGGGGACTTACCGCCATTATCGTGGTGTGACCTATACTAAACCCCTTCGTAGAACCTTCAGGTTGTACAGAAGTGATTGAAGCAGCTTGTGCGCTAGTTGGCCCGTTATCACAATATAGAACGATTCTGTTGTTCTTCATTCTGAATATAATATCTGTCTACACCCGTTATAAACAAGCAACTACTACATCTTAGTCACCATGAAGGATTTATTATAATTTGTATTTACTATTAAATTATCCAATACCAAAGTTCTCAGTTTTTTTCAGATTTTTAGGCCTGCTATTTAGCTTTTAGAGTGATGCGGGAAAAAACTTTGCACTATAAAGTTTAATATTTCGTAAACGAAGAATTAAATCAACAAAAAGTACTAGGAACGATCTCATTATTTTGTCAGCGTAAATTAATATAAGCATGCATACAAAATTACAGCTTTCTAGTACTAGCGGTCTCTTAGCAAAAATCGGATAGACGGGCAGACAGACGGACATGTCAAAACTTTAAGGGTTCCTTGTCATGACTACGGAACCCTAAAAACGGAACCCGTAAAGATTCGTCCTGTCCGTCTGTCTGTCCGTGTGTCTCAGCCATTTTACTCCGAGACCATTGGCAACCCACAGTTGGAATTTAGAGAGCAGATTTCTTCTACGAACCGCCATCGCCACACCAAAGTGATGTGAAATTGACAGTACTTCTAGTCCTATTTTATTTTTTCTTACTATTATGTATATCTTTGTGGGCGTCTATCAAGAGTTCTTTTTTCCCTAAATTAATGGTTAATGAGATATTCGCTGCTGAAGCCGTACAAGCCTCTCTAATTTCTAAAGTAAGAGAAAGAAAATTAAACATAAAACGAACTTTCGTTTTGCTGTTGTGTGCAAATTGAGCTATGTATGTATGAGCGATCAAAATATAGCTAAATGTTTGGTGCTACGGAACCCTTTGTGTGCGGGTCTGACTTACACTTGGCTGGTTTTTTTTACATGTCACACTTAGCCGCCTAAGATCTTATTCTAATTTCAACCTTATGCCTTATTTTCTTTTTCTTTGCAACGTGCCAGATTTAATTCCTAATTTACTACAAAGGTCTCTCCAGATAGACCTACTCTGAAAGCCACTGTAGGCTCCATTGTAGGTACTAAGAATAGCCCTAAGCTCATTTTAAATGATCAAGATTCATCAAAGCCCTACTTATTTGATAGATTCTGTACTAGAATTTTTTTACCCATCACTTTGTACTCACACACGAACAAATAAGAAATTAATGTGTTCTTGACATTTTAAAAGGCTCCGCCTCAAAGCGATTTCACCTTTTGAAACTTAATGCTTCTGACTTCTTTTGAACTGTAAGGAGACGTTTTAAGCATAAGAAATCACATAAAAAGATTCGCTATAAAACAGGCGACCTGTTGCTAGAGCGACGGCGACTTGGGGAAAATTGCCCACGACGCCAACATGCTCGTGTATTATACGGAGGGTATTATTAACCATGGCAACCGCCTGCCCTCCCTCGCCCTCAACAACTTTTTGAAAACATCACAACTTTGACGTCTGATCACCTATACAACGCACTTTATAATCTTTCGTGCGTTTGTTCCCTGCAGTCTCCCTCAATTTGCAAGTCGCGAGAAGCAAGCAGGGGTGTGCCGCACGCCAAATAGATGACGGGATTATTTTTGTGTTTGACATAATCATAGTGACAAATGTATGCTTTAGGGCTGTCACTCTGACGTGTTCGTTTTGATAAACATCGTTGTGATTATGACGTGGAAACACAAGTTGTGCATAAACAATACACAATAAAATACAAACGACGTTGTTTAATTTAAAAACAAAATTTCGAAGTTTATTTGACAGTTTGATAGAGACTGACAAGTTTCATCTCATATTTATCGTATTTGTTTTTGGGTTCTCGTAGCTAAATAATAACAGCCGCTCGAGCCGATCTTTAGGTTAAACCGTGCTTGCCTAGGATGGTCTGTGGATGGGTGACCAACCTTACATACCGAATTTCCTCCGTGTCTTGGAAGTCACGTTAAGCTGTTGGTTCCGGCTGTCATGTGTCCATCTTTGGCCGTCGTTACAGGTAGTCAGTGGCCCAATAAGTCTGACAACCAGTGGTATCGTATTACCCAGTATTAAGTGGGTTGTGGAGGTCAGATAGGCAGTCGCTCCATGTAAAATACCGGTATTCAGCTGCATCCGGTTAGACAAGTAGACGACCCCAACATAGTTGGGAAAAGGCTAGGCAGATGATGTTTATTTTGGCAGTATTCCGACAATTGCTGCATGAAAAACTCATCATAGCAAAATTATATTGTTTTTAACCAAAAACAATATAATTTACAATTGCAATTGCGGAACGGAACCCTAAAAAGACACTACTTAAAATTATTATTAACAGATGCATTCATTTTTGGTGTTCACGCTTAAATATTAGGCAAAGTAACAGATGTTATTCCCATTAAGTGTACGTTTTGCCCTTATGCACTGGGTCACAAAATAATATCAAAAGTGGGATGAGCGTAGCTGTGGGCTTAGCCCATTGAATGGTGAATGAATGGCGTGGGCGCGTGACCGCGGCTCCCTACAGCTGGGGTCGAAAGAGGAGATTATAACAAAAAAAAACTCTTTTCATCGTTACTTACTCGCGATATAACTACAGCTCAAAGAAAATACATCTAACAGCAGTCGATTACATACATAAAAGGTATTTTTATTCCCCGTAAAACTTATAATTTGAAATGGCAATTTCACACTGAGATATAATCAAAGCATTGGCGGCATTGGCGGACTCGTGCCGACGACTCTGAAAATACAAATTTATATAATCTGACATCGATCAAAGTTCGAAATTGGAAATTGTACTTGCCTACCAATTCCCGTCAACGAGAATGCCTACAGAATTTCGTCACCACAAACGCGAAAGTTGCTCTGCTAGCTTGCCATCAAAAGTTAATTTGAGAAACATGACAGGCAGGTACATATCGCCAACCTCTCGGCACGAAAATTGCAAAATTATCTCTCGTCTTTATCTTCAAAGAGATGTCATCCCCATCTGCGTGGCTGGGCCAGTTTCAAAGTTGTTTGCGGCACCGCTGGAGATCGTTCTTATTATAAACATGTTGATGTTTATCCCAATCCACCTGTCTCCGTATAATAAAATGATAAATACAGCTTTTAATTGAAAGGATATACAATCTGCTTCGTTATGTAAACGTGTTATCTATGTTTGTATCTTGACTGTCTTGACTCGAAATAGGTAGGTCCCTATTTGTTTAAAGGAGGACACTTGACATGACATTTTAATTAAAACTTAGACGTACATCCTACTCAAGTAGTATTTTCTGTAGTCTTGTAATTATAGTCCAGAACCAATAGCAAAATTTCCGAACAGGAAATATGGTAAGTTAATGAAGTCCAATCAAACTTTAATCCAATAAAAATAATTTGACAAGCGCTTAAAATGTTCCGAACAATTTAATTTTATCAATATAATTAATCTTGCCTATATTTTCGGCTTTAACTTTGTTTTAACTCGACTTAGCAAACGCTCAAATAATTTTAAAATATTGAAGTCAAGTAATGCCCTATTGCGCGCTTTGCTTTCGCCAGGTTGAAACAGAAGCAAATGTATGAAGCTATTATATAGCCTAATGTAAAAAATAGTTTTTTTTACATATATTTTTGAATTTAGAACACAAATAAATGTTAATTTGTAAAAGAAAATATTAGTTTTAAAGAATCATGTTTATCTGTGATATTGAATTTATAAACACAATTTGATTATTCAAACAATGTTTACGCCGCCGTAAAGACGTAGATCGCTTATTCGAAATTAAAAAAAAAACATTCACCTCTGACAATTCTGACAATCATGCAATGACCAGTTTGGACTAAGTATAGGTATAGTTATCTGTGGCAATTTTGCTTTCTGCACATGTGTAGAAAAATCATGAAAAACACACGTGTGTGTAATACACTGCATTTTGAACCTAATCGTAGTGCGAAAAGAACCAGTTTTCGGGGAAGTGTATTGAAAAAACTTTTTTTTTTGTATTAGGCTGTATAACGGCTTCATACCTTTGCTTCACCTTCAACCTGGCGAAAGAAAAGCGTGGAAAAAAAATGCAATCATAGTCTCTTAATAATTCATGACACAAATATTTTACATTGTTTTATTTCTTCAAAACTGTATTGAAAAACGTCGTTTAATACACGTGGACATTTGTTATTGCAGTTCTCGGCTCAAAAACGCCCTCGCCTAAGGCTCGTGTGTTAATACCGCCTCGAACGACAATAACAAACTTTCTCCACTTGTATCAAAATGTACTATTTTGGCTCGTCAAAGTACCACTTAAGTAGTATCAGAAGAGCGATACAGTATGACTAAACTAGTGACGTTGGGATTATGCAAACTATTTACACCTAACAAAGAAACAAATACCTGCTATGTTTTATTAAAATAATCCCCTTAGGAAACACAAATTCCACGTAATATTTATTCAAAAACTAACCCACTTATTCGAGGTTACGGCATAGTGGAGCGCACAAACTGGGTACTGGCATCAAAAACTATTTTGTTCGAGACAGGTCAGAGTTTTGTAAATTAATTCGGTGGTTCCGAGCTATTACGCAAACTGTCAGCGCAGGTGCCGACCCACTACTTCAGCCTGCACGGGATTTGCATTCGGAAATACTCGTACTAATTTAACTTCTCTGTTAGCTAAGTCAAACTAAATAACACACGTAGTTTGGCTTACGAGAGTCAAACAATCCCATGTTAGCAGCGGAACCTTTCACTGTCGTATTGAAATTAGAGTAAATACTCATCGCTGCACTTAGTTATTTACTGTTCCGTTGTGGTTACCTTTTATAGTTGCAGTGCACGCGAAGTACCTACCTACATACCTTTGCACCAATTTCAGGTTTCATTTGCCTACGTACACATTCAGGGAACAAATTAAAGCCATTGTGTTAGACGGATTATGGAGCGGCGTCCATTTATATGTAAAATAGTGACGCGTACGATCGGAGTCAGTCAACCGAGCGCCCCCGCCGCACCGCACCCGCCGCGCATCCAAAAGCCTACCGACAGTGCCGACACACACTGATCATTGTGTACGTACCTATGAATTTTACATATTGCCAAATCAATGTTTCGACAGTAAATTGTCCTCGCTAAAGGTAAATATCAAGCGACCTTTGAAATGTTCGTTCTTTACAAGACAAAGGTAGTAAAAGACTGTCTGGATTCTTACCTACTAGAAATTCTAGTCCTGGATTATTTGTTGAAAACATGTGTATTATATAGAGTCGTCACTTGTCATGCAATTAGACGAAACATATGCATTTTACATAAAGTGCTTCATTAATACAAGTACAAAGGTTTAATTATAACAATCATTTAAATAAATTAAAACTAGAAGAATGTTTTATATGTAATTTAGTTTTAAAGTAATACAACTTTTTTAGATTATATTTCAGTGTTTCACCTGTATATGTTTCAAGAGCAGACAATTAATCCTTCTTCTACTTGTTTTACTTAAATTAAACACAATTTATTGCACACAGTAATTTAGAACTGATTTAAATTAAATATGTTTGACAGTGAATAACTATGTCCATGTAGCTGCGTATTCAAATGTAATTAATACGTTGTCTATCTCCATCGCAAGCAGGTGTCATTAATAACATTATAGTACACTTTGTACAGCTAGGACTATGACGAAGTGTACGAATGAATTGAATGAAATATCTGAATGAGTGTGCAAACTATCGCAATAAAGACTGGTTATTCAAAGGTTCGGATTATTGTTGGTCGTCGTTGTGTGAGTTTTCTGTATGTACTCGTAATAATAGTGAGTTTGTGTTGTAGTTGACAGACAGCCGGTTGTTGACGTGAATAAAGTTTTCACAAACAGGTTCTGGGCGCGCTGAAATATCGCCACTTGCAGGCGGCGCAAATACCGAGTCGCGACGCCGAGCTACTAACGAATGCACTGCATTCGTAATAAAGGAAAAGAGTTTATCGCACAATGTATGACTACTGTGGTCTGGGATGTTACATAACACGTGTTATGTCTGTTCTGCACTGGTCTTGTGTATTTATGTAAGAAAGTTTATGAGCCATACAATATGAGGTTCTTGACCTGTTCAAATATTAAACGAGAAGTGATACTAACGTGGATTGATGGCAAAATGGGATGAATGAGGGTTGAATTCATTTTGAGTAAAGGAAGAACAAATTGAAATTACTCATTTCCAAATGACCAGCAGCGGTTCTATTGACAGTTCGACAAAGCGCTGACAGTTTCGGGTTTCGTAACACCGCCGTAGCGAGCTACGCGTGCTACGACGTAGCACCCACACTGTTCTTCATTCAAACAAAATTACAAACTTGTGACAAGTCAGTCATTCAGGTAACAATATTTTATTAGTACTGATTAATTAAAAAAACCAAAGATAAAAAAACTGTATAATACGATCATTACACATCTTACGTCTTGAAATCTGGGTTAAATGTACGTCGTATAAATAGCGTTATTTATGAGAGAATAAAGAATTTGGTTTTAATATTGATCCCTCGTCGCTTCACGTAATTTTCAGACCTAGTTATACAGGGTGCAAAACACCTCTTAACGAAGCCGAAAGGCACTAAGTTCATTGCGATATTTTTTTTAGTTCTACACCATACCTGGGAACCTTCTAGTTACGGAGATATTGGGGGTCAAAGTTACAACTTTTTGACAGGATTTTTTTTAATACAATTTTTATTACATGTTTTTTACTTTAAATACCTCTACGAACCCCGTACTATTCAATCCATCCCTCAGCACAATGTTTTGAGTGCGTTCAATTGAGTTATACCCCAAAACGTGATTTTTGACTCCAAGAAAAAAAGGTGTTTGGTTTTCCAGCAATATTTTCTTGCGTAAAGTTACTTAGTTTGATGTAGAGAATGCTTGGTTGACGGCTTCGTGATGAGGTGGTTTACACCCTGTATACTTACCGTCAAGCACAATGCCGTCAGTGTCCGTTTCTCAACAGGTCATGACAGTCAAACAGTGCACTTCAACTCGTGCACAGTGCTAATGAAATGTAAATTTCCAGCGCATCGCCTCCACCACATTCCTACCTCCATGAATTTCGCAGCGGCAGACAAATCGTATCTTGCTTCGCGTTCGTTAGCCGTTTGTTCGTGGATTTTGCACACAGGTACTAACATAGGTATTTACGTTTCAACGCGTGCGCTACCACTGTATTATATCACAGACATTCATCACTCGGAAACGAATTGGTTACATTCACGAGCACGTTCAAAAGCTTTATTTAAAGCAATCGGGAGATGAATCGGTGAATTATTTCTGCGTTTTGAACGAACACTTTCCTGAAAGATATGTGAGAACGACAACGAAATCGGAAGCCTATTATTAACGAACTGACAAAAGCAATATGTATCGAGTTATTAAAACGTCATGATCGTTAAACAACCGCTTTATTCGGCTTAAACCGATATATCTGGCGCGGTTGATCAATCAACGCGTGGCTCGAGTGACGTTAGTCGAGACTGACGTATTACGTACAGCGATAGAGATTTTATTTTAATTATCCCACACGCCACGCTGTCGGGCATGCATTATGAACGCCGATCAATTTGTTTATTCAGAAGGTTCGCAACAAATTACAGCGATCGTGTACGATGGATTATGTAAAACGACACCCATTTGTATGTAAACTAATGGTGAGTGTCGTTGTATGGAGCGACGTGGCGACGCGACAGGACTATAGTACATACCTACTTTTATTTTTACATAGGTGTTAGGTACGTCTGGTGTGTTACCTTCTACATGAATAATAGCAATGTTTTCGTATCATATCAACGTAATATTGTTCTAGACATAATAATATCATGTTAAAGCTACAATCAAAACAGATTTGTTTCAAGATAGGTAAATCCCTGCAGACGTTATTACGTCAACAATAGACAGCAGCTGTTACAAAAGAACTCTTGCGATGTTATCATCCCGTCCATTGTAGGGATAATTGCTATAACAAAAGTCTGTGTGTATATGTTTTAACATTTTTATTTGTAGAAACAAACACCCAGTTAGCCTTCGTTATCGAGTCACTTAAAAAGTCTTGTTAAAGTGGACCGTCCTTCCAGTTGAGAGAATTTCTATACAATTCTTTGTTATACGTGGGTATAGTGGCTCTCGTCTGCTCCACAATTGCACGAGATATAATAATTCCGTCTGGAGGAAAACCTTACACGGTAAGAAAATTATACCCACATTGTTATGTTTACGGATCAAAAAACTTGATGTATTACATTTAGCTAACTGGACATTATAATCATGTACTCGCTTTTATTATTTAGTAGGTTTTTTTATTACACTGCTGGTCTGAAAGGTAATGTTTCATGTCAAGCGTAGCAACTGCCTTTACAAATTAAGTGAATTGTAGCAGCCGGCTACGAAAAATGAGTCATTGTGGTTTCCGTAGCCGATTGGGAAACTCGTAGCAATTCACAACTTTGTTGTGCTACGAGAATACTGACATTGTGGTTACGATTCAAGCGTAGGCTAACCGCTTTATTCATGAACCCTAGGCATTTACGACTGCTTTATTTATGACATAAAAGAAGAATTCGATAGATTGAACCAATTTTCGTACTCATTTAATCATGTTGTGTTAATGAATAAAAAAAAATAAAAAAAAATGTTTTCATTTAGCATTTTCTCATATTTAGACATTTAATTGATACCAAAATAGCATCTAGATTTAAAATGCTATTTATTACGGAATTTGACCTATTGTTTATTAAATTTTACGGAGTTTTGGCCATTACGCAACATAAGCTATAACACTATAGCTAGAGACATTATAACACTATTATAATGTCTCACTAGTCTGGCTTCCAAACATTCCATAAAACGAAAATAGAGCCCCATTGACTAAACCAAACAAACTAAACTATTTATACTACAATGTGAAATTAACCTAAGTAAAAAAAAACCGTGTTGTCTAATCACCCTCGTCCCTGAAGTGTCGTGAGGCGGCCGTAACGTCGTATAATTGGCACACTTCCCGTACCGCTGACGACTTACACGGTTCACTGCCTGCAATCAATCGACGGAACCCAGGATTGCGTGACTATTCATGAGTAAAAAAATCTACATTAGCCTCGCACTTACAAGTAATAGGGTGTTTGACTTCTATTATAAATTGTGCGAGAGTTTAGTCTTGTTTTGTAGAAGTTGCGGAAAAATTCTTGCATAAATAATATCTATAAAATTGAGAAGGTTTTCAGGTTTTCAAAGAGGTATGCCCTCTGCACGAAATGAGCAATGAATTGAGTTCCACAAAATGACTAAAGATGTCCAACATTTGCTGGTGGAATGTGAAAATAACAGGACAGAAAGGGAGATTGTGATGCTGGAGTTAAAACTTAATATGTATGATGTTGGGACTTTCATTAGAATATTATCTACACCTAATTCGGGAGAAGCGAAACTGATTTATGAAATGGTTGCTGCATCGCTGTCTCCCTCGCTTACGCAATAACATTTCTATAAATAGTATTATAATTACGTGTAATAATAAGTTAGATTAGGATATGATGAGGCTGACGTACTCGTACCTTTGTAAGGTAAAAGCCTCTAAATAACAAAGATTAAAAAAAAATATATATATAACTAGGTATATGATTTCTGTCGATGGTGTAGTATCGTAATTTTGCAGTGCTTTATCTTTGTTGTGAATCGTATCTAAATTACATGTTATTATAATAAACGCTGTGGTTTTTGTTATGACAAGATTTAAAAATGTCATCTGTCAACAAATTTTTTCGATGCCCACATTTCTAAAAGAATTCTCAATCTGAACATAAAAGCAGTATTGTTTCCTCGGATTTTCGCATTCAGGATGATCAAGATACTTGTCCTTTCGTACAGGTCACCGAACAAAGGGAGAATACTTTACGTTCTTGCATACCTGCACTACACATGGGAGCAAATCTACCTAAGCCTGGTTTAATGAAAAACGGTATTATGTACTAACTGTTGCCTGCTTTTTTCTTCCGGGTGAAATTATTACAAAATATTTCGTGGCATGGAACCCCTTGGAAACCCTTTACCTTTAATTCTAAAATATCCCGTCAAAATCGGTCTAACCGTTTTGGAGATTGGCTGAAACAAACAGAATATTAGACAGCCAACAAATGAATGTATAGTTGGTACCTTAGTATCAAGAACAGATTTATGATATCGTGGTAAACCGTGTTGCTGTCAAATAAAAAAAAATATGCACTAAAAGCAGTGTTCAACGAACTGGCACTTAAAACGTTTAAAATTAGATAGTTTGAAAGTAATTACAAGCTTTTAATTAGTTAGTTATTGTCGGCGTCAGATTTTATTCGCAAGCCAACTACTACTCACAGGGAGGTGATTCGAATCCCAGCAGTGGGAGCCATATGAGACTGATTGTAGGTAGTTAGTCATTGAACCATTAAGCTTGTGACTAGGGACTTATGCAAGTTTTATTACGTGAAAATAGTAATTTATTTCCTTTCCTTCCTTCCTTTTTACTTTGAACGATGAATGATAAATAAATAATATCTTACTTTGTAGGGATTTAAGATTGCCTAAGGGATTTTATAAGTAGGTTGAGAGATTTAGTCCGTTTTGAGCTTACTAACTCGCCAACCGAACGTTTTTGACGCAGCATTATTTTCGCATGGGCGTTTTCGCATTTAGATTGATGGCAACAAATGAACAAGTATTTTTATTTTGCATTTGTTTTGTATCTTTCTCTCTGTTAGGGTTTATTGCACTGTATATGGCAACACATACCGTTTTGATCTCTTAGAAGCAGTATAAAAGGTATCGGTAAAATGTTTTAGCCGTAAAAGTGCAAGCAGGTGAGATGTGATGGATTGACGTCATTCCACTATACTGTGGAGTGCATTACCGTGTCACTAGTTCAACCTTTAAACACAACATCTTACTTTATATGATCAACATGCCCTTTGACTTACGCTACAATATAAAGTGTTAAAGGAAAGTGAATTGGCAAGTCGGTACTTCAATTTATTTTGATTTTTTATGTTTTGTTTCCTTGATCTTGTTTTCTTTAACAAGTTTTCTTTTAATATTTAAGCTTGCCTTGTTAGTTAGTTGGTAATGTAGTAGTAATATGGTTGCAACTGAATTTCAAATCAGTTCCCCCATCGATTGAGTTGAAATTTTATATACATCTGTAGTTTTTGTGACAATACAGGGTGTAAACAACCTACCATCATGAAGCCGTCAACCAAGCGTTCTGTACATCAAACTAAGTAACTTTACGCTAAAATTATTACTGGGAAACGACTTTTTTTAGGGGAGAAACATCACCTTTTGTGTTACCCAATGTGAAGCACTTAAAACACTGTGCTGGTGGATGGATTATATAGTATGGGGGTCGTAGAGGTGATTAACGTAAAAATTTTACAATAAAAAATACTAAAAAAACTTTTCAAAAAGTTGGAACGTTGACCCCCAATATCTCGGTAACTAGAAGGTTCCCAAGTATGGTGTAGAAAAAAAACTTATCGGGAGAATAAGTGCCTTTCTACTTCGTTAAGAGGTTTTTTACACCCTTTATATGTTTGTGAGAAACATAATTTTACGCTGCAGCCAAAATCGTTTCTAGAACGATAAAATTTTCTTCATTTAAAAAAGTAAGTTTGATTAATACCTTATTTTTCTTGGTTGATTGTCATTTTTCAGTATTTCTCGTCTGTCCCCAAAATTTTCTTTCAGAAAGTTGTTTTTGTTTTAAAGTTAATTGAAAAATACAGGGTGTATTTCAACTCATCACAAAGCCGTTAACCAAGCATTCTGTACATCAAACTAAGTCACTTTACGGAAAAATTATTGCTGGGAATCAACTTTTTGTTTTGAGGTAATAAATCATGTTTAGTGGTATAACTCAATGTAACGCACTCAGCACATTGTGCGGATGGATGGATTGAATAGTACGGAGGTCGTAGAGGTATTTAAAGTAAAAATCATGCGAAAAAAGTGGTATTTAAAAAAATCGTACAACTTTGACCCTCTATATCTCCATAACTAGGAGGTTCCCAGGTATAGTGTAGAACAAAAAAATGATCAGAATGACGAGGAGAACAAGTGCCTTTCGTATTCGTTAAGAGGTGTTTTACACCCTTTATAAATACACCAGTTTTGTAAAGACAATACATGCGATTATATTTAAATAAACATCGTATAAAAAAGCTCATATTTCAAGTTAAAATGTCTAAAATCACAATTGAACACTTGGATAGAAAGCTAATCAAAAAAAACCTCAATTTAGGTATTTTTACTCTATAATAAAACTAAATAAAAGCACAGAACGTTACTATTTGATTGTAGTTTTGTGCCGCCCACACTGTTTCTACCAGTTAACTACATAGTTACAGCCAATTGAACATGTCCAAATAAATCACCAAAATGAAGAATATGAAATAGTAACATTACTCTCAGAGAATTAATTATGATAATAAAATCGTTTTCAGGGTGACATGCAAATAATAACACCTTTCTCTTCTGAATTTGAATTGACAAACTATTTCTTTTTTAAAGAGATCTCATAAAAATCAATGCTAACTTCAAATATTTTCATGGCCGTTTACAAAACTGTGTACAGTCAGCGAAACAGTTAGGTATGCATGCTAGCAATCTTCTTAAGACTTTTATAAATGTAAAAGTCTGTAAAGATTGATATTTGTTATTTTTTCACGCAGAAACTACTGAAAGGATTTGGATGAAATTGCAAACAGATTGATTGAACCATTTTAGCCGTTTTGCTAGCCTGCCTACCTAACTGTTTTGCTGACTGTACATGTACGTGTATGGCAACCCATTAAAAGGTTCTTCACACTTGGAACGCACGTATCTTCTACATGTGAGACAGAACAGGCCGGATGTAAGGTCATGGTTGGCAATAGAGCTTATCGCGCCACCGCAAACTGCGACTTAAATGTTTTGTGCGCCAGTATAATACAAGAGATAACCGTTATAGCACATAGCTGCTACAACGGTCTTGAAATTAAAGCACAAATATTAGTACTAGTATGAACGAGCTCAAGGTTTGTTGTGTTACTTGTTAAGTCTTGTACAAGTTTATGCAGAAAAACTTTTCAAATTAAAATAATGTTTTAAAGCAGAAATGAACGATAGATTAACTTCTTGAAACCATAACGTTCAAAATTCCTTAAATAACAAAATCCTTCCGGAAAAGCGTGTCTTTTTACTTACCTAGTAGTATTTTTGGAGATTTTCCTCGTCAAGCAATTATTCATCCGACATTCTGTTCCAAATATAAAGTCTTGGAGGGTTTTCATCACTAAAGTTAATTCGTAGCGTCTTTACGGGTGACATTACATAAGGTTATTTCCAAGACATTTCGCACTTTCTTAAGATTCCTTTTCCAAGAATGTGAGAAAACCCACGTAATTAATCCTGGCTGTGTTTCGTTCCGAAGTTCTCGCCGTATAACGTGTTTGTTGTACTCGTACATATATTCAAGCGGCTGCGTCACACTTCGCCCGCGACACAGTAATATACAAAATAAATGTGAAATTACTCGACAATTCCACTGTGAGTGGAATTGTGATATCTGTGAGCTAAAGCTCGGTTGAAACGTTGAAGCCACTGGCTTTTCTGAATAGGGCCCACTATCTGTCGGTGCTCTACGAGTGCTGCTCACATTCAGCCCTCGCCAAAAACTATTGTTTTGAACTTTAATCATTATGACTTTTACTCCAACATTCAATTTTGTCTAGTTTTATTTATTTTTTCAGTTGGAAGCGACAAGCCTCATTAAAATTTATGTGCGATCAAGGTTAATTTATCGAATTTGTTGGTGTAGAAAAGTGTGAAACCTTTATTATTTTCGAAACAACGATGTTGATCCAGACTATATAACTAACGAACTACATGCTTCTAAGCCTTTCTAAAAATAATAAAATAGAATCAGAATCTGAATGACTCTCGCAATATCGCCGTACAAATAAAATAAATTGTTCTTTTGCAAAATTGAAATTTATAAGCTTCACAATTATCTCGATCCCTATAAATCTTACTTAGACGCAATAGTCGCGTCTCGTAAACTATAATTCAATGTATAAAAGTAACATTTTAATATAGGCAGGTCTGCACGAAGTCTAATCTAATATTTGTTAAGAAAACTCGCAAGTTCCAAATAAAACGTATTTTTCTGTCGCAACTTTCAGTCTCGTAGGCACTAATATTATTAAAGTTGACTTCTTCGAAGCTGCCTAAGTGGCGACTCCTAATTTAATCCTCAAAGTAAGGACGTACCGTTGATAGAGCACACTTATGAAAATTGCCTGTTACACGTATCTGTTACAGCAAATAAGGTTGTGTAAGTATGTATAATCTGACAATAAATATAACCCTAAAAGAGCCATCGTTATCAGGCCCATTTTCTCTCGTAGGCCCTTGCCGAATGTCAAATATATAGGGTTACATGATATCAGTCTCGCCTCCCTAATGGACACTTATAAGGCCGAGTGGGTCTTTTCAGTGTCGGTGTTTTGACACCCTTTAATATAAGAACGAGAGCTTTTATATTAGATATTCACGAAATTAGGCGACCACATATTGATTTTCCTTACAATATCACGTCGGGCTATACTTACAAGTGAAGTGCCTGCTTTACATGATCGCTTCTACCAGTAGAAGAGACTTTAAAATTGTTCAATATGCACAGTCGGTACAGTACCTAGTCATTTGAGTTGTTGCATATTTATTGATTTGAATCAGTGAAATGATTGCCAGCAGTCCACTATCATATTTTCAATCGTTCATTGTGTAACACGAAACGTTCATTCATGTGGTACCACATTCGATATGAATTGACTGTTCCTGTAGCATGTAACTCACAATCTTAGTCAACATGCATCAATACTATTCTCACATTGTGTTGTTATTTTTGCTTGCAACAGTCAGTTTTTAATTGAACTCAGATCGACTTTTATCTCTCGCAATGAAATTTCTTTGAATTGATCACAATGTTGAATTAATAATCAAATCGTCGCTTTGTTAGGAAACATTTTGATTAAGTTTAATTGGCCCATTATATTTACCGTCTCGTCCCGCAAACTGTGCGCCGTGAGGGACACAGAAGGAATCGCCGCTGGATGCAATTAGACGAATGAATCGCGTGATCTCCGCCTTTATCTTCTATCTCAGTAACTACCAGTAATAACTACCAAACAGGAATATAATAGACGGGAAAACATTCCGACGGGATAAAGGCTTCTTTGTTGTACGTTTCCATTGCTTGCTTGTAAGGTGATTGTACAAAGCTCATAATTATTCCTTCAACTTGAAAAATAAACAAAAGTTGTAAAATGAACTTTGTGTAACGTATTCTTGTTACAATACTTAGTGTGTTGTTCTAAAAGTAAGTAAATAGTCTTTTACCAAGAATAATATAATTGTAGTGTAAATCAGCTTCCTCGGAGCATACTCTCGCTTCTGTAAACTAGTTTGGCTTGAGCTTTCCCGTTTTTGTCACCACCCGTAGTACATTTCCGTGTACCGTTCCCGACGGAAACAGCCTTTCAGTGTTCACCTGCAAATGCAAAGAAAAATTCCATCCAAGTGACTTAAAGAGTCGAACGTTGGCTCACACTAATATTTTCTACATTCATTCAACTTTAAAGCTCTTGTTTCCAAACGTTTTCGGAACTAGTCTAACGCGTTTCGGAAACATTTAAAGTCACGCAACACGAAAGGACATGATTTAAATGTATTTATTAGTTGCCCTATTTAACGCCTATTAGATATAACTAGAGGTGTTAACGTGAAGGGAGGTGAGGCATAGATTTCTGAGTGCACTTTTATATAATCATCGCACTCATGTTGCGTCGGTGCCGGCGGTTATACGACGAGATAAACATACACGATTGACATAGGTATACATAAGATATACATTACGTAATTTATGTAGATGCGTATGTATCCTACTCATCATATCGTGTCTCATTAATTCGGTTGAAAGAGAGGATTAGTTCCTGTATAGGCGGCGGGTTAAAAGAAGGGTGGAAAATTAATCATCCCTTTACATGAATGCTGAACATGTTTCATTTAAACATTTTTAACAGATTTTGTTGTCTCCAACGTGTAGGTATACAGTTCTTTCGATATTCGTGAGAGTGTTCGTCTCAAATAATCGCAGAGGCATTGAAATGTTTCGTTGTAAAAAGCTTAGTGAAGTGCCCGTCGATGCGCGAACATTGGTTTCTCGCGACATTCTCGGTAACGCCAGATTTTGTCATATCGATGCCTGACTTATAGAATATCTGCAAAGGAAAATTACCCGACTCATGGTTCGGTTGTGATACAATGTGATTGCCTTATTTTCCTCCTCTTTTGGTCTTTACATGTTATTATCACATCGACATCCGACTTGCAAAGGTTATCCGTATTTATTGGGGAATCCGTTTACTGGATATAGTTATCTCATTGCGATGTTATGCGTAGGTCAGAATATTTGTGTTTATTATTAATCATGCTCGGTAGTATTGGTTTCGAAATTGAGGAAGGATACCGTTTATTTTCGGTAAGTAGCAAATTAGAACGTCTCAGCTCAATCGTTGAGTATTTTGTTACCTACTTCATTAATATCTGAGTGGGTACGTAAATAAATGCCTAGCCTATTTTTCAATAAACGAATTGTGTCAACAAAAAAAAAGTATATAACTCAATCTAAAGCTTCGGGTTTTTTGTCTTAAAGCCATTTAGTAACACAGATCGTTTGTTCTGAAGCCATAAAATACAGCACATTTATTATTATTAAGTAATTAATTTCTACAAAAGATCTCATATCTTACGAATAAGGCTCAAACAATTACTGTTTGCTTACACCTACATAAACGAAGTTAATATTTACGAATTCACATGAAATTAAATTAAGGTTTTAGACAATAAGCGCTGTAGCGGTGTAGCGGTGTAGCTATTCGCTGACGTGTTATAAAATTTAATTTTAATCTGAGGGCGCGAATGGGATAGGATTTCACCCTTGCTTATCTGTGTTATGTTATAATGATCGTTGCGTCACAGCCGCCATGTTCGGTGACATCGGATGCCATGTAAGCCTTTTTACAATAAATTGTTATTAATATTTTGTGCGAAATTTTCGATGGCGTAAGGTAAAATTATATTAAAGCCATTAATTTTGTGGAAAGTATTTTTTTTTGGAATAAAGAGTACTTTCGTTTTATACAGATACATATTTTGGACATAATTTCACGAGTTTTTTTAAGTAAAATAGTACATTATGGTACAAGTGTGTAATGTTGGTTATTTCCGCTGTGGCACCATTAAAACCCGAGCCGTTAGGTGAGGGTCTTAAGAGAACCGAGGTGGGTAATTATCAATCCACACGTGTATCATACGACGTTGTTAGGGTTCCGTAGCCAAATGGCAAAATCGGAACCCTTATAGATTCGTCATGTCTGTCTGTCTGTCTGTCCGTCCGTCCGTATGTCACAGCCACTTTTTTCCGAAACTATAAGAACTATGCTGTTGAAACTTGGTAAGTATTCTGTGAACCGCATTAAGATTTTTACACAAAAATAGAAAAAAAAAACAATACATTTTGGGGGTTCCCCATACTTAGATCTGAAAATTAAAAAATTAAAAAATCGTCAATCCCATACGTGTGGGGATCTATGGATAGGTCTTCAGAAATGATATTGAGGTTTCTAAAATAATTTTTTGCAAGAGACACTTCCAAAGAGGTAAAATGTGCCCCCCCCCCCTGTACTTACCTTCTAAAATAAAGGAATGATAAAACATAAAAAAAAATATGTGATGTACATTACCACATAAACTTCCACCGAATATTGGTTTGAACGAGATCTAGTAAGTACTTAGTTTTTTTTATTACGTACTAGATCGTAAACAGCAATTTACCTTTCATTCAATCTGCTACGGAACCCTTCATGGGCGAGTCCGACTCGCACTTGGCCCGTTTTTTTAAAACACTTGTGAAGAAAACAATACAAAAAAAAATTGTCCTTGAATTTTTTAGTTAGTAAACTTTCCATAACGCTAAGGGCTTCACATATTATTTCAGGCGGTGTATAACATAAATCACTTTCTTCATAACTAGTACTTGTTTTGTTAATTAATAAATAACCATAATTTCAATAGTGAAAACGAGTTGTGAATTTCTTTTCGCAACTGCGGGAAAAATTAATCAGTTTTCCTATGCGCGCACATCTTACAATGGCGTTAGGCCTAAAAGAATGAAGTTTTCTTTTTTTCGGCTTTTACGGATAGGGTTTTAGCCACGTTCAAAATGGGAAATTCAAAGTTTTCTTGATAACAGAGAAAACAAAAGTTATATTTGAGTGAAAGTTATATTTATTAAAAGCGTACAATTTGAAATTATCTATTTAAATACGAAGTTGCATGAAATGAGCAAGCAATATGTAAATTAATTTATTTGTACTATTGAACACGATTTTTTTTTGTATGTAAATTTTTTTAAGAACAAAGCAACTCAACAAATAAAATAAAAAAATACCTAAAACTCACTTGTTAATAATAGCAATGAAAAAGTCACAGTTTGAAAGTGTCATTGTCATGTGCTTTATTACGGTGAAATTATTGTGTGAGCAAGTATGTTGAAAACATCTTTATGCGCTTTGAACAAGAATCATGGAACTCGCGTGACTGTCTTCTATCGCTTCGTAGCACTCGTAGCCGATCCACTACAGCGTACCACCACCAATCCGCAGCAGATATGCTGGGCGAGGAAGGAACATAGATGGGTTTTAGTCAGTAAAAGTCTGACACTCAGAGTTCTGAGTCATTTGATAATTTCAATAAAAAAATATGGTTGTTTTAGGGTTAGGTTAGCGGTATACTTACAATTATACTCCCAGTACTCCCACTTTTCTATTCCATTTTTAATTGGCGTCTTTTGACTTCTATCGACAGTTTCCAAAAACTGCTGCGTCCTTTTTTAATGTGAGTTGGCAGATACCACGCAACCTTACTTACCTACGTACTGCTTTTGATTCGACCACGTTCATACATTGTCATTTCTGTAATTAAAAATAGATAAATACTAACATAACAATCATCATCATCATCATCAGCCTATAATGTTCCCACAGCTGGGACACGGCCTCCTCTCAATGACAGGGAATGGGCTATAATCTACCACACGGGCCCAGTGCGGATTGGTAGATGTCACATGTCTTCGAGTTTTTTGTTCTAGGACATGCCGGTTTCCTCACGATGTTTTTCTTCACCGTTTTGAGAGCAGCGGTGATGAAATAAATTACGCAAAGTAATGCGCCTGTCTGGGTTCGAACCCACGACTTCGTAAGTCGGGGCCGCCACCACTGGGCCACCGCTGCCAAACAATCATCAATTGGACAACTGGAACCAATCCCTATAAGGTACCCCGTTCAAAAACAACTTCAGTCACAGTAACAATTGCAAACATCCTTGCCTATCGGCTGTCTGTGAACTTTAACCTTCAAGCGGGCGCGTGGTCTTTTGTAACGGCAGCGGTCGCGCGTAACCTAAAAGACCTATTGGATATTACAGAGTTATAAAACAAAAATTAATTAATAATTATTTATTATTTCGACATGTTAACATTATTAGGACTAAATTATACCAAAAGAAATAAACTTATAAAAGCAAATAAAATACTAAAATTTTCTTTGGATGAAAAAAGCAATTTGGCAACATAAAATTTACTCAGATATGTTTATCTAGCTTTTATATAGTAAAAAAAACAATCAAAATAAGTTGGTATCAAATAATTAAAATTAAAATCATCATGAACTTGGGTCTAGTTTTCTTCAGAATCAGTTTCTTTACCTTGATAGCATTCATTGCAAATGAATGTAGTGTGGGTCCTGCAAATATTTCTCAAACATAATGTACATTGTGTCTTTGATTGCCTCCTTTTGTTTGCTGGGCCTATTTTGCAGCTTCCTCGGCATGTGCTGGAACTACCTACTGCTTGGTTCATAACCAGCGTCTTCAACACTCATATTCAAATGCTCTCTTATGTTTCTTTTGAGTTTTATTGGAAGGTTCACCATCGTAGCCCTTCCTTGAACGTACTCTTTTGTCAGTTGAATGCCTAATTCACGTAAATATGTTCGCCTTTTCTGCATAATCACTTGATTTACCCTCAAAATTACCATGGCATTTATTCCAGCAATATACAGAAGACAAAAAGATTTTCAATGGCCATCTATTATTCTTCCTTGACGTCGAATACATCTTCACGCTTCTTTTTTTTTCACTCTGTTATTTTTATATTTTTGCCACTTTGCATTGTTACCTTATCACACCCTGTAAAATATGTGCTTATATCTGAAAGAGGCATATCCTCTTCATCTGAATCCAAGCTGCTTGATTCCTCAACAGATTGAGCTTCCTCTGGAACTAGAAGGTGGTGGCGGAAGGTCCTGAACCTTGGTCACTGAGCTCCAATTCCCGTTATCTTCTCGTTGTATTTGCGCAAGTATTGCACGACTATTTAGTGGCCTACGAGGTATTTTATATAAAAAAAAAAACACTATTACAAACTTAATTCGATGATATTTCAAAAAATAATATCTCGCGTTGAGCGTCGCGCGTAACCTTTTCGACGACAGGCGCGTGACGTGCTTTCGACGCCTGCGCCGCAATTAAAGCAAATGCGATTTGTGTTCTCCAGAGGGCGCGGGGAAGGCAGGTAAAATATTTATTTCGTGCACAATGAAACAATGACAGGCTATTAGGAATGGGAAGTACGTGCGATAAGAAATAACAATATCATGAACGAAAAGGTATCGAGTGCGGTCGATTCGACGCCGCGCGACCGCTTGAAGGTTAAGAACAGGCAGGCGCCACAACACAAGCAGACGGCAGTCCAACTTCAGTTTACTCTCCAAATACTTACTTCAACTATGCACTGAACAATAGATCATATAAATAAAAGTAGGTTTTACTTACATGAATATTGACCCACTGAATTTTTTTTGGCTAAATAATAACAGCCGCTCGGGTCGACCTTTAGGCTAAGCCGTGCTTGCCAAGGTTTATCTGTGGATGGGAGGCCACCCTTACAAACCGAGTTTCCTCTGTGCCTCGGAAAGCACGTTAAGCTGTTGGACCCAGCTGTCATTTGTAGATCGTTGACAGTCGTTACAGGTAGTCAGTGACCCAAAAATGTCTGACAACCAGTCTTACCAGGTGGTATCCGTATTACCCAGTACGAACTGGGTTGTGGAAGTCAGATAGTCCCTCAATGTAAAATAGACTGGTATTCAGATGCATCCGGTTCAACGACCATACAGCCTATAGACGCCTAATACACGGATCTGTCGCACGAAAACTATTCTGTCAACTCGCTGAGGTACGAGGTACGCGAGGGGGACGGGGTACTGCTTTCTGATTGGCCAATTCAAGGTCATTGCATTTCACTAAGGATGGGACAGTTTTAAATCAAACAAAAAAGTATCGATATTTTTTAACTGTTGGTATTAAAATATGTTTTTACACACTTAACTTGCATTTAATTACCTTCTTTATTCTAATTACGATTGAATCATGTAGGTAAAATATCTGAACTTAAATGAACTTAGTAGGCGGCGACGAGTTTTGCATAGGGATAAAACAATCTTCGGTAAAATGACGTGAACATATTACACTTTAAGTGATGGGATAAAATTCTCTTGCTTGGTTGCAATTATCCATTTATTTTTTTTAATCAGGATCATGTGGGTATCTAAAATTAATAAATTAAAGTTTCACAATCTGACCGATCTCCGTGATCTGTCATCTGTTGTAATTTTTAATTATTAATAATATATTTTTTGCATAAATAAATAGTTATAGGTTTTTGTTTTGCTCTATCGACAACAGAGGTGGTCGTACAATTTGGAACATCACTAATTATGTTCACGAAACATCGAGGAAAAGAGATGGCGAAAAAAGTACTTTCAAAAGAAAGGGACACGATCATAAAAGACATCAAGTATGACCAGTATAAGATGAACTCCGATAATTATTGTCAGAAAATTAATCTAATTTAGATTATGGAACTTTTACATTGCCGATGAAATGTGATACTGTCTTTCAGTAAACTGGAAGTCCGTCTTTCTTTATCACACCAAAGTATTTTACACGGGGCCATATTATGTCTATTTTTTAAAGGAGTAATGCGGAAGTGTTTGCGGCTCACATGAGTGGTCGAAACTAATGCGAACTCGGTGAGCGACGACGGTTATAAGATCTATTCCCCTTATGTGTTGACAGACATCGGTCGCCTGTTATTAGGAGTCTATAGGCTGTATGGTCGTTGATCCGGTTAGACTGGATTGTAAACCGAGCCCAATATAGCTGGGAAAAGACTAGGCAGATGATGAGACGGCGAGTCTCATCATCTGCCTATTAGATGGGACTTAAACATAACTGGCAATCTGTTTAAGTTTAAACTAACATTTGTCAATAGTTTAGTATCGTTTTTGGATAACAGATGGCGTTATGCAGTAACGTCATCTTTCTAGATCGCGATGTTAAGATTTTCATGCAAGGAACTACCTCCGCGGTTATGTATTAAAGTTGTCTCTACTCTGGAAACCCTTGTTTTATTTGTCTGCGAGATATTTTTAGGACATTGTACACTACCTAACCCTTCTATTTGACTTTCTAACCTTTCGATTACAGGCGTAATGTTATGTCATGTTTATTTTTAGAAAAAAATGCTATTTAAATAGCTACTGTTTCCCAAAAACCGATGATTGGTTTTGTAGAACATCTCTAAAGGATCTTTTGAAATTATATTATTACTTAAAATGACTTATTGTTCACGGAAAAAAATACCCAATATCAATGTCTGTAGCCGTAAGCCATCTTTATCGATCAAGGTCTCAGATATATGATTCCCAAGTCGATCAAATATAATAATTGATTTTCTATTCTAATATATTTTTATAGAGGAAAAATTTGTGTGTCAGTTTGTATGTAGGGGCTGGTCTCCAGAACTAAAAATGCAATTCTAGATTTTTTTCAATGCTAGAAAGTTAAATTTTTCGTGGATGATATAAATATACAAAATATAAATTGTATTGCTATCGTACGTATTAGCCGAGGTACTCGTATCACAATTTTTGCTTTTGGAGTCCCAGGCGAAATGATAGTTTTATATAAAGTTCTCGCCGGAGGTTTTAATCGTAATAAGTATTTACCTGAGCTGTTGAGCTCACTTATCATCACTGCAACCTAAAGCCTAGAAGACTTGAATGTGGTAAGTACCCGATCATTAATGAAGCAAATCTTTTTTTAATAATGTAGACAGTTTCGTCATTTTCACAGCTACCTGCGTAACAGTCCCAATATCATAAAAATCCCAGTACCTATAACTATACAAAGATGTTGTGGCGCGTGGCTAAAATCGGAACGAACATCACGATCTTGTTATTTTATCATATTTCACCAATATACACCAACCCGGGATCAACGTCATTTGATCCTAAAGGTTATATCCTAAGGCTGTATAATAATACCTGTTTGCCTAACCTTTAAGGTACCAACGGTCGTGCCATTTTACACTTAGTACAAAGACTATATCCAGAAATAAAAGAAAACAGTAAACGATCGAGACGTTGTAAAAGTCAACCGAGTGGATCGTCTTAATGCGGTGCTTGAAACAAAGCCACAGACAGCGGTAACTTGGTGGTATGACTATCCGCGTACCTGTAGTTAGAAGGTTACAGCACACAAGGATGGGAATATTTTGAACTGGGAGTGTGTCTGACGTAGGTAACTTGATTGTAATTGGAAAGGGTTTTTTTTATTGAACTTTTTCTGCTGAAGAACTAAAACACAAGTATGTATAATATAATAGTATTGAAAAGAAAATCTAGCACATCGGGTTTCTGTTTAGTGATCAGCGTGTCATGTGACTGGTATAGGCTTCTAAGCAAACTGGAAAAAGTTAAAGACTTGAAAACCTACAATTCAGGACCTCACAAATCAGAATAAGTAACGTCAACAAGTTAGAATAAGGGAAAAATAATAAAAAATCAAGTAGATAGGAACACTCTTGATCAAGTCACATTTCAAACAAAAAAAAATCAATCGAAATCAAAATCAGTTCATCCGTCCGTCTTTAGGCATAAAACCATAAAAACAGATAAACTTCACCAAGATTCCAGAATACAAAAAATAGTTCCAGACCTACATTAAAGTTTCAACTGAGGACTTTAATAAACCAATGGATGCGAATTTTGAGTAAAAGAAAGAAAAGATAAACTCAAACTCAATATGCTGGAGACTCGCTTGAAGCAGATTCGCATGTAGAAAAGGAACGTGAAAACGTAAATAAACGAACACTCCCGTGCAATATGCAACGGTCTAGTACACTTTCACTTCTACTTTACTTTTATTTTTATTCTTACCAAACACTCAGGAGCAGCCCTTAATTACTACAAACACACATATACAAACTTGTGTCTTAAGCGCAATTTACACGAGACGAGTTTCTCGTCGAACGAGAAACTACAATATCCATGCGAGACTGTCAGATTCAAGCAATAAAAAGAAACTAGAACACGATTACGTGTAATTTGACTACAAAAGCTACGTTTTGGTCTGTCAGTTTGGAATGCGGACTTCGCTTTTTTGTTTTTTTGAAGTGTAAACTTCTTTAAGCGCGCATTTTTTGAGTGATTAAAAGTATTGGAACTCTCGTGACCTTCGCGTACGCTTTCCGTAGCACTCGTAGCCGATCTGCTACGGCGTAGCGTTTACACTACCATCGGCAGTCTCCAGCATGTTTTTTTTAATGTATAAATGGTTATGTCATCCTCCGTATCGCACATACCTACAGTTTACGTGACTCAACTTTTTATTCCTCTGTTTTCTTACCCTGTAGCCTTTCGTTGATCGCCTTTTCGTTGCGACAAACTTTGCACGTGTAAATGACCCGCTATTCCCAAGAAGTTAAAGCCGGTGTCTTACACCGCACCGCACATGCAGTGCTTCAAGCCACAGCGGGTCGGGCGTAGGAACTCCCGCGTCGGTTTGTGGCCGATTGTACGGGATTAAAGGTGTTCCTGACGAATATTAAATATCACGGGGTAGCTTGGCATCGTTTGGGAACAAAGACATTTAAATAATTCGTACTTACTTTTACTTGGACAAAAGCGAGTAACATCGTAATCTAAATGCATTTACTAATAACTAGTTGGTATCGGTAAACGTGTCGATCTTGGCTATTATGTAATTTAAGGAGTTATGTAGATATGTTCACTGATTTTCTGTTACATTTATTCTTATAGTTTCTCTATAGCACCTCCTCATTTAAATCTCTTTGATTAGTTATTTTGATACCTGGCCGTAAATAAAGTTTGATTTTTTGATTTTTTTGTGAAACTGTGTTTCATTCATAAGTAAGGAGGGCCATTTCTTTGTTTGTCGCTAGTAAATATGTTCAGTAAGTAACTATAAGTACTTCGAAAAATAACGTAACAATATCCTAAGAAAATAAAAATAATAACCCATAACTGAAACAACGAATACAATAACAATAATCAAAATCGAGAAACAATACTCGTAACAGAAATAAGAGTATTTTGATTGTTTTAATTAATATTTTTGGGCTTTTGGTAACAATCTTAGAAACCAACAAAATAAACGAAAAGGAAGCAAGCTTTTTACATTATGCTTCCGCCATCATTTCATACATAGGAATCCTCCCTTTTTCTGTTATCTCACATTTACGGCGTAAACAAAAATTGCGTCATATTTTACAACCCAAGCTTCACACATGAACACAACGCATTCATAAATCATTAAATGGTTTCATACGAATACATAATCAAGCAAGTAGGTCGCATAGGGCCATAAAATTTATTAGCTTATCAATACAACACCTACGTGCAGATATCTGCGCCAATAACTATAAAGAAAGTCAATAACGTTGTTATTATTCAGCGTATACCTCTTCTTAATAAGAAAACGTGTATCTAATGCGGTGTTTGATATTCGCATCATCTGTGTATGCGGTGTCGTAATGGCGGGAATCACAATATCTCGTTATAAGCGGGTGAAACAAAGAAAGGGACGCGTGCTTGGCATGCCAACCTCTCGCTGAGCTCGCGCCGCCCGCGCTCTCAAACAGCTGAAAATCTATCGAAAGGTGCGCTCTCTGGGTTATATCTTTCACGTCATTTATTTACAAAGGGTTGTTGTGTACATGTCAAAGGTTAGTGTTTAATGTCGTGTTTGCGCAGATAACATTGTTTGAGCTGAATAGGCGGCACCGCTATATTTCAGTGATAGAGGGCGGTGCTACTGTCTTGTTTTGTTATCAAGCTGATATACCTACCTTCTTTCCCAATTTTTTGGAATGAATCTTTAAGCAGTAAAATTAAATAACAAAATTAAAAAACCCTCGACACAATGTTCTACTACAAGTTAAATAGAAAATAATTCGTTAATTGGCCATTTTGTGGTGGCGGCTATCTTAGATTTTTAATGAATCATAGTGTGTAGTATTATACTAGTCAAGCCTTTTCATTTTAAAGCCATATTGAGGGAGTTGTTTAATAAATATGTAATCCGCCATTTCGTGCGGCGGCCATCTTGGACTGATTTTTATCAAACATAGCTAACAACAATCCCGACTAATTCACCTTTCAAATAAATACAAAATCCAAATCGGTTCATCCGTTCGGACGCTACGATGCCACAGAAAGACACACACACAGACACATCAAACTTTGGGTTTAAAAATACGTTTTTAAACCAGAATTATTAAAAAAAGAACACAGTACAAACGATCTTTATTTAAATTTATTTAAAAAAATGGTCATAATCTAAATCTTAATGAGAAATGAGACCCTAAAATATATTTAAATGAAAAATGTGTGTAGCCCGCAACTCAACGCTGAACTGGCTTCAAGGTCGGTATAAATTTGAGTAACAAGCAAACCAATCAGTACTTGTCAAAGTGATAAATCTAATAACTCAGCGAAACACTAATTCAACTAACACTTGGAGATAAGTTTCGCGCCGCTAACACGTAAGCTCAACAATTTAAATGTCTGAGATTGAACTACGACTCCATTTGTGTTATTGTATTATTTTAATGGAATTTGGATGAACTTTAACCAATCCCATTTATTTCAGAATTTGAAGAGATTTTACTGTAATATTGGAAGTTATTTATCCTCGATTCTACTTAATTATATTGCAAATTGTGGTTCTGCTGTATTTCTTAGTGTAACTTTGTTTTATTGTGATCAGCTCCAGAACCTGATAAAGAGGTTTAATATGGACGAAAGCTACACTCATATGTGGATAGGGTAGAAGTAGAGAAGAATGGTAATAGTTATTTGTTATACAAGAGTGCAAAGTTGTTTTTTAACCGCGTGCTCAATTTTGATGACCGAGCAAGCGAAAGATTCTGAAATTGAGTCACGAGCGAAGCGAGTGGAAGGAAGAAGGTTCCGAGTCTGAGTTCTTAACAAATTAAAAAAAAAATATGATAAATTCGGCACCGTAGAGGTAGAACCACAGATTACGTAGAACTAAATAGGTTTAATGATGTTTTGAATTCACATGCTTAGTGCACACGATGTTCTAAATTCAAATTTACTTTACCCTCATGACGATAAAAACGGCTTTTGCACTCAGATATCGAAGAAGAAAAATACTCTTTCCGAGATGGGGGGATGAAAAAGATTTTGTTTATTCGACGACCCGTATGGCGCAGCGGTAGTGAGGCTGCCTCACGTGCTTAGGGTCCCGGGTTCGAATCCCGGTTGGAGCAAATGTTTGTGTGATGAGTATGGACATTTGTTTCCGAGTCATGGATGTACATGTGTAAAATTGTTATTAGTATGTATTTTTAGGTTAAGGTATTTATCTGTGGATCTTCGTTACCTGCAATAAATGGTTTATTATTATTATAATAAGTAGGTATGTATTTACAAACATAAAGTATATATGTAGTATATCAACTGTCTGGTGACCACGACACAGGCCTTGCTTAGTGTGGTACTAGATGGCGCTGTGTGTACTGTCCAGCGATATTTATGTATTTATTGTTTTATACAAAAACACAGTTTTCTGACTCGTCAACACACAATATGTAATATTGAAACCTAGTAGTCACCATATTGTGGAAATATCTAAGTATTCATATGGCTGCTGGTTCCGCTTTAGCAGCCAACCACGGCTAAAAACCGTAGGAATTTATATCAGTTTATTTTTTTGGTTTATACTCGTACATAATAAGTATCGATCGTAACTCAAATATTTTTGGCAACTGCTCCAGTCCTGGGCCGCTAAAAATTCGAGCTAAACAACAATTGTAGATTTATTCATATAATGTTCTCTGTTACCTCAATACCTTCTACAGGATATTTCAAATATGTACCGTTATGGCACGCCATAACAGGTTGAGTTTTTTCGCTGGTCATAACTGAATGTGATTATGTAAACCCATGCTTATGTTATAAGTCTACAATGGCTTTTTAAGTCTTCTTTTTTTGCAATTTTGACTAAGAAAAGATTGCTGCCCATAATGCATACTGTCTGATTACTATAGAACTCTTTTAAGCGAAAATTTGTAGTAAGATGAGAAAATGCAAACATATTTTCTTTCATCATGCTATGGCATTTATTTCTGCATGGAGTGATTGCAATCTTAGATTTTCTGTACATGTTCTATTCTAGGCAGACGCAACATGTTTTTTTTTTATATATATGTGTTGGTACTCATGTTTACTGCTAACCAAACTGTAGCAATAAGATCTCTAATTATTATTTATTAAAATCTTTTACCATATATAATATTAGAAAGCAGAAGAGTTTGTTTGTTTGTTTGGTTGGTTGAACGCGTTAATCTCAGGAACTACTGGTTCGAATTGAAAAAATCTTTTTGTGTTGGATGGTCCATTTATCGAGGAAGGCACGCTACAATTATTAGGAGCGGAGCAGGAATGAAAAATGTTGCAAAAACGGGGATTTTTTTTCCTTTTGTTTTTCTCTCTTATGTGACGCAGACGAAGTTGCGCGGGTCAGCTAGTACCTAATATATGTGGCAAAAACTGGTTTGTTTCCGGCCACAATAGAGATACCAGCTGTTTCTTGTAGAAGTAATATACGTGAGTTGTATGTTGTAAATAACATACTCATAATATTCTATATTGCCTCGTTTGTCTCGTAGGCGAAGCAGTTACTGGTGAGCATGAGTTCCAGAGTTCGATTCCTTATAGCTTGAGCTAAGTGCTATTGGGTTTTCTAATAGGAGTTTGTTAGTAGCGGCCCAGTGTCTGAATGGGTGAGCCTTTTGCCATTTGGGCCCAATGCCAGGTCATGGCAGTAGGTCCACCTCCTACTACAGGGGACTTAAAACAAACTTGCAAAATGTGGGTATACTAATTTGCACTATAGATACCTACACTTCTGCTTAACTCTTTTAGGGGATTACGGTCGTGATAGTATTTACAAACGTAAAACAGAACGTAATGTCATTTTGATTTTGATGTACATAAAGATGTTGAATGATGTATTCTAATTAAAACTTTATCTTTATTGCTTTGATTACGAATCCACATACATATAACCAAGGCATTTTAGTGCTTTAGTTTAGTGTTCACGTTCTCTAAGGCTTCTCACGTATATATTATTTAAATTAGCTATATGTAACCTACCGTAGGTTAAGCAATTACAATTATGCATAAGTTAATGCCAGACTTAATTATAGTGAAGCATACTGATATTATCTTGTTTAGGTACTCGTCAAATACAGACACTCCATGTATAAAAGAGGACCCACTATATTTTATTCAATTGCATCCCGTAAGATTAAGAATTAGAAAAAAATCAGGCAGATGACGTCATATCCAATATATAGTAACAAAATAAATGAATAATTTCTTAATTTCAAAATAAAATTCCATAAATTATACAAGGTGTAAACAGACTCATGAAACCGTCAACCAAGCATTCTGTATAATATATCAAACACGTCTTTTTTTGGGGTGAAAAATCATGTTTTGTGGTAAAACTCAATGTAACGCACTCAAAAGATTGTGTTGTTGGATGGCTTGAATAGTACCGGGCCGAGGAGATATTTAAAGTCAAAATCTTATATTAAGAACATGTATGTAAAAAAGAAACCTTGTGGAAAAGTTGGAACTTCGATCCCAAATATCTCCATAACTAGAAGGTTCCTAGGCATAGTCTAGATAAAAAAATATTTCAAAGATGGGGAGAATAAGTGCTTTTAGGCTTCATTGAGAGTCTTTTTACACCCCTTACCTTAGTGCACCACTTAAAAACTATATTAGCGTACAAAGATGGCAAGTTTCACAAAAATATTAATAGGTATGTTTTTCGATTAAAGGACCAAAGTCAGAAAACGAAACAAACATTATTATTTAAACATTATTTGTGGCAATACCTGTACTATGAAAGTTGTTCAGTATCATCTTTATAATTGCCTTGTCTAAACTGTAAGGTAAATAAAAACACTTAATGTAATATCAGCTATTTCTAAAACAAGTACAAGCTACCTAGGGAAATGCTTTATTGTAGTACATTTATCGTGGTAAAGTTACAAGCATAATATACATCTTTATCTAGAACCGGTACCTAATATTTTATTAGCATCAAAACCTTAGTGAAATACAAGACAGGTCAAGTCAAAATCAAAGCATTTATTTCAAGAAGGTCAGTCACAGGCACTTCTGAACTGTTGAAACAAAAATGAACATTTACTGTAGATAAACAGTCCCAGCCACAAGACATAAAACTGTGAAAGTACTGTACTTGCCCATTCCCTAGCGTGGATCTCTATGGAGAAGAACGGGCTAGGATCTCAATGGACACTCTTTTAAATCATAATGTTGTGAAATCATTCATTTTGAGATGATATACTAAGTGAGAACACACATGTAGCAAGATGTGCACGTTAAAAGTGTCCATAGTAAAAACTGAAAAAAATGCAATTAAAAAATAAAATAATTCATTCAAATAAGCCATGGCAACTAAGAGCTGACCAGTCATAACTGACAGCGCTTTAGTACCTACAAACAGAAATCGTTCACAGTACTTCTGTACCTCTATCGACGTAGACCGCAGCAAAGGTGGTGTGACGATCTGATCTTGTTTGCATGGCCAGATATAGCACAGGATAGAGACTTGGAAAGAGAAAGGGAAAGCCTTTTCCCAGCTGTGGGGCTCTAGTATAGGCTAACAAAAAAAAATCTGTACCTACAACTCGTTTTCATCGTCCAATTTTTGATAAAGGCGCTTAGACGAGCTAAAGTAGCAACTCTATTTGTGGTGGTTCAAACTTCGTTTGAAATGTGGTTAGAATAAAGTTCTAATCAGCTTGCACTACAAAGTGGTTGTTACGTCAGCCACTGCGGGCCAAATAGCGCGAAATGAGTGGTTTTGATCAATTTACAAAAAAAACTATTGATTGGATTAAAAAACTAAAACAGTATCATGCTAATTAATATTGCTTGTAGAATTACTTGCCAAAAAATCAGAATGATCGCATGCATATTAGTGTGTTTTTTATTGTTTGAAAGATATTTTAAGAGATAAGTTCGCGATTTCTTTTTATCGAGCCAAATTAATTGTATTATGTTTTCAAAACAGTGTCATGCTAGTATATATCCTGAAGAATATCATATATTTTCTGGTTTTGTTTATAGCAGTGAATCATATACTTTTAGTAATTATAAAACTCGCGTTTAGCTCCTGTAGTCGCCTTAAGCAAGGTCTCGCTTCGCTCTAACTACATAACCGTATACTTTTTACTTTCCAAAATTCAAGCGGAAAGTATTACATAGCTTAGTAAGTATATAACGTTTTTTACTCTTGAATAAACAAACAATCGTTCTTGGCGGCTTATTACATCATGTTTTTCATCATCTATATACCTTTCGGCTAAACCTTTTAAAAGAACAATTTGATTCTCTTACACAACGGCTTAAAAGTGAGCCATATTTGCGTGTAAGTACATACCGTTTACCGAAGAAAAATGAATTGTGATTGTTTTTACCATTAAATTGGTGGCGAATAGGGCGTACATCGTCACGCGAACCGAGCCCAACGTAGGTACTCCTTAACCTAATTCTGGCATTCATTTCGCCAACTCAGTCGTAAAATTTTAATAGCTGCAGGAAACCGTCTTGGCAGATGGAAAACGAAAGGTACACTTTCGACAACGATACAGGATATTTTATTATATTCTGCTGAAATAATATCTTGAAATGTATCAGTCTGTGTGACAGGCATTGTACTTAGATCATAGATAACTTGTATCTGCCTGGCAATACTTGTTTTCCAGGATTTTTTCATGTTCAGTGATTCACGCAGTACCAATGTTTTGGTATTAAAACATGCTCGAGAAGATTCTGTGAAATAAAAAATACATCTCTTTGAGATATCTGCCCTGCACTTTTACGACAAACAATTGTTCTTGGCACTTAGCCCAAGTTTTCATCATTTGGTGTTCAGCTGCATCTGGTAAGACTGGAAGTCGACCCCAACATAGTTGGGAAAAGGTTAGGCAGATGATGATGACTCCAGCAATTTCACACCCATGCCCTATAAAGGTAAAAGTTTCGTCAGGTCAAAAACTTATCCATCTAGTTTTTTCGTTACAAAATAAGGAACCTTTGACAGTGTAACTAGAACAGACGCCTGCACATCAAACTACCCGAAACTGACAAATTTTCTCAATTAACTTTGAATTTAATGCTTTAGCGTTAAAGTTGAAAATCTATTAAAGAAATTATACAAATTGTTGTAGCTTGGTGCAGTGCTGGTGTCTGTACTTCTAATAGAACAGTGACTGTTCGTTTTAATTGCTCATGAACACGAATCAACTACACAAAGTCGGAATATCCCATTTTATTGTCATGTACGTTAATAAAGAGGGACTGGAATAAATCCGTTGCCTGCTCATTTCTTAATTGGATTCTCAAGTTTATTTTATAGACCGATCTACTTTAAATAGGAGTCTTCGTTTTACGACACTGAATCTGTTTTTACGTGGAAACTGTTCTAATTATGCAATAAAATATTTTATTGATTCTATTACTTTTTACTGTGTTTGTGGAGTAAGTGGTGTAAATAAAATGTTGGTCCAATTTAATATTTATTTGTGACTTCAAAATAAAGACTTGTCTGTTCTATAAGATCGCTTTAAACTCTGAAGCGTATTTACTTTAAACTTTTCACGATGGCAAAACCGACTTTATTTAGTTTTTACATTGATGCAACTTAGGTAAGTGAAATATATTTGTATTCCAAGTAAAATATCTGTAATGTATTGCTTATACAGAAAGGAACATTATCAGACAGTAGTGGTCATATTACTGAATAACTTTCTCCATGAGACCTACGTAGTAATCGCGAAAAATTCTTGACATTTTGTATGGAACCGCTGATTATGTTTTCGTGTTTTCGATATTAGTCCCATACAGACAGTTCTTCAGTTGGATGGTCTGTGTACCATATCCTTAAATTTGACTTCAATTTTCTGATACATGCTGTATATTATGAATTCATTTGTCATTCATTTAATATTGTATGTAAATAAAAGCATACAAAGTATGGATATGATATTGAAAAGAAAACAACGAAAAAAGCAGTCGATACAAAAAAAAATTGTGACGTGAGCTCCCGTCTCACAATTCAGCGACTACACGAATTGCCATTCATACCGATATGTTGAGCCGTTTAGGCTGTAAATTCGGTTGGCAACATTGCGTAAAAAACATTAGTCTCTTTTCGGTTCGCCGTAGTCATGTAAAAATTGCTGTGAAGCAGTTTTATAGATTGCTTTAGATCGCTTTTACAGCAGCCACGCGATCGGATGACGACAAAGAGCTCGAGCGATTGGTGGAGGACTTTAACAGCCACCATATATCTGGCGCATCCTGAACCTCCATACGAACCTCCGGAAGTGCCCATAAAGTGGACGTTAAAACGACGACTCTTTTTACACTTTATTATCATTGGATGTGAACGCCGGCTCAGATTCCTTCGCAATTTACCGCGCCGCGAAGTAGACACTCTTGTCGGACGCGTTTTATCGCAAAATCGATATAACTGATTATGGACGCGAGCTCTGAAGCGTCATGGCTTATGAACTTCGCTTTACGATGGACATCGAATCGCCATTTTGGTGTTTCACGCAACTTGTACAGCAATGGCTTTTACATTGAAACGATGGAGCGAGGCGCTCGTTCTTGTGAATCGTGCTTGTTTAGATCAAAAATACACAGACGAGGGAGGTATCAAGGAGGCTTAGTGGCGCAGGGGTGCCGACTGCCGGCGGTGACGGTGTCATAGCTCTTGTCGGTCAGGCGATTATGATTATTATGCTAATAACGTATTGTGAGTTATCGTCCATTGATGCCCGACGCCGGATCGTGGAGATCGAGTTACGCAAGTTTCGGCCAAGTTTTAAGACCCTGCCGAAGGCCTCTTACTAACTATCTTCCTTAACGCCTTAGTTAAGAAGCGCCTTATGAGAACTTTGACGCCGAGATTGAGGAAGCTATTACGGGATCCGTTCAGATAGATATAAGCAGGATGTCACTTCCACGCTCGACTTTGTGAAGTTGTTTACTTTGATGGTTCAAACTTTCGTCTAATTTATCTCAAGAGACAGCATTAATGGCGCTTTTAATTTTATTTACGCTTATAATAGAAATACATTATCAAGTTCAATAAAATATCGCGTAAATAACATTAAAATTGCGAAAGAAGAACGAACAGGATAATCCTTGATTATTATGTCGGCGAGCGTTCTTTTAAAAGGAGATAGTGAATTACTTAGAAGGGAAAGAAATGGAAGATTAAATATTATCTTGAACAAATATTTGTGTAGTGCACTACAGTTACTAGGTGGAGTTGGGCATCGGATCGGGCAGTGGTTGCATCCCGCTCTATCATTACTTCCGCTCCGCTCTCAACTGGGGCAATCGATAGCGGGGGGCCGGGGGGGCGCTCCGGCCGGTGGGGCCCCCTGTATAGCTCTTCGCGCGCATCACTCGTGTGACAATCGCTCACGCTTCGCTCGTCCATCGCTCATCGCTCGCTGTGTGTGCCACGGACCTTAACAAATCTACTGTAGCCGTTGTCCGCTACGTTACCTGTATGTAGTTTATTAAAATTCTGCAATTGTGAGCGATTTTTATTGCTTTGTACAGAATGCTCTATGTCGAATTATTTGTGACGTTGTTGGCTTTAGTACTTAGGTATATGCAAGGTTACATAACAGATAAAAATGCAACTATAAAAACCTATCACAATGGGTTTACCTAATCGTTGTATCCTCAGCTGTTCTTATCAGTCAATTTGTAACAGAAAACAAACTTTTACAAAGTCAAAGCCAAAGGTCAAGGTCTCTTTTAGAAAAATGAAATAAATACAGGTAGGAAATGCAGTTAAAAAGCCTTCAAAAATAACCCTCAATCCACCATCATCATCATCTTGACCAACCTAATCGTGTGAGTGAATTTGCTTTCATAATTTAACTGCTTGTACGCACGACGACTATTCAAGCTATGAATAAACAAATTAAACTGATCTCTTATGGTACAGGAAGTTCATAAAAAGGAAGGTCAGGTTATACTAGATATGCGTAGCTTGATGTGCCGCCATTTGTACTAGAAACTAGAACAGAACAGTTCTTTACCTTGAAATAAGGAGTAAAGCTTAGTAAAGGTTTACAAGAATAGAACCAAAACAACACATTGTCTTGAAAACAAACAACAACAATAAACAAAAACAAGATATTAATAGCAAACATGAAGGCGTTAGATATACATAATTAAATAAGCTTACCTGCCATTATAAACAACAAAAAGCCATACAAATAACTCAAAGTCTTTGGTTTGTTGAACTGCTCTGAGGTTCATGGCAATAATATTTGCCTACCTGAAACTTTCAAAGAAATTAAATCATGGATTTCAAACTGATTACGTTTGAAGACTTATGTAGTCGAACAAGCTACTTGGTATACCAGGCAACTGCTTTTAAACAATTTTATAAGTGTGATAAGTAGTAGTATACCTATGCAATAAGCTTAAAAACACAAAAAAAAAAAAAATACAGACGAATTGAGAACCTCCTCTTTTTGGAAGTCGGTTGAAAAACATATTGCATGAAAATTGAGCTAGTACAAAAAAGAATATGTATTTACAACCTGTTTACCTAACACAAAGCTTGTTCGACTGTACATATTTGTATGAAATATCGCTTAAATCAAATAATATTTTAGGGTTTTACCTGTTTATTAACACATAAACTCACTCCTTTATGGGGTATCCCACGAGGCCGCAGGGGTGCGCAGAAAGTATGAAACAAAACTTACTACGATGCTTGGTTTACTGTCTCAATAAATTCAAAATTTCCCGAATGAAAAGCAGTTTTTATCACGAATGCAAGTGAAATCCTTCAAATAAGAGATCGTAGGCTCCGCACAAGAACGGGTCTGGTAATAAAACGTTGCCCCCGAGTGCACACTAAAAAACGTGCGAACGCGGCAAATTTTCAAAATGGTCGTCGGAATAAAAACCGGGGGCCAGTTTATGTCCGACCTCTGCCTCATCTACACCTGTTCTCGCAATCACTGCAACTCCACTCTCTCCTCTAATATTTATTACGCGTGAATATCGTATGCTCCTTCTTTCGCTCCTTCAGAACTGATTGCACAACTCTCATGAGCTGCCGTGGGGGAACGTAAGATGTTAGCGCATCATAAATATTTATGATATTACATATTTTTTTCATAAAAGTACACACTAGACGTCAAATTATTTTTGGTCCGTAACGTGAAGTTATGTTAGTCAAAATATTACTTTTTATGACTTTTCATTTTGTAATAACCGTTACCCGAATACTTGTTTTTTTGCAACTTTACTCGATGTGTGAAAGAAAAATATTCCACCCCAAGCAGAGTCAAATTGAAATCGAATATCCAATTCTGAAAATAAATCAAGCTTTTAACTTTGACAGAGGGATTTGTCTTTTAAGTAGGTCAAGGTTAATAAGCATTTCTGGAGTTCGTAGGTACTGACTCTCAGGGGACAAGCAGGGCAGGGTAGGAGTTAAATAAAGGCGGTGTGTGGGCGCACCATAACTTTGTTAGTCATCCAGATTAAAACGTTGGTTTTTAACAGTATTTTACTTTTGTGTTTTAGTTCATGCTGACTCATATTTTATAGCTTGTTAGAGGTTTCTCTGACTTTGAATAAATGATTAGTTGGCTATCATAACAATAAAAAGTGGTTTCAACCACGTACAGACACTATTAACATAAAGGAGTTTTCCGACGTGTTGCCAACCTTTAAACCTACACTAGGTAACTGTGTCGAGTGCCTGAAATTGCTTCCTGTACTTTACATATTTACTTATAACCGAGTAAAAAATCACTTATTTTCACGGAAGTGCTAAAGTTACCTACTCCAATTAGTATTTAATTAATAATAACCGCGATTAATACTAATTGCGTTGGTAGTTTTACGCACGCCATAGCTCATTTCCATTTAATTTGTAATTACTATTTAGTGGGCAGAGGTACTAGGAGAATATAATCATCATAGTAATAACAATCAAAAGACGTCCACTGCTGAACGGCCTCCCCAGGCTGCCATTACACCGGTAATGGCCACTTGCATTTTTTTTAATAATTATTGCTTGAAAATTCATATTTGGAATTGTTGCGGCTATTAGGGAAAATTCTTTTTGCGTTGGCAGGTACAATATCTGAAGTGTCAGATTTTTATAGGTGCTATTATTTACGGAGTGCAGTTATAGCTTACATGAGTATCAAGAACGATTAAAAGCAGAACGATGGTTGTTTTTAAACATTAGAAACCACTAAACAAACATTTTCAGAAAGCTTGAAAACATTATAGCGAAGACAAATAAATTAAAAACTAACATAAACGCAAAAATCGCTTAAAACTGAAACAAACGAAGCGTTTCGATTCTTAAGGGACCGCAAGCTCATTACATTATTGTTATCTAAGCAACCTTCACTCGGATACTATATGGGAGGTTGTGTGGAGTAAAGTGTGGCCTGGCCGGGAGGGCTACAGGAACAAAAGCCTCTCGTAATTAGACCGGCCGCGGCAATACATAAATAATTTGCCGCACGTATGGCTTTGTTCAGAAAACAGCTTTTTATTTAACGCTGTTATATCAAGAAGAACACTTGGTGTGCTTTTGATGGCGGTAATCCTCTATCCTTTTATCCTTACGCACAGGTATCCATTGTTGGTTGAAACTGCCTTTGTTTATATTATATCAACAATTTTATGACCCACAAACCTCGTATAATTTTGTTTGCTTTACGCGTTTTGTGATGTTGCTTAACTTTGTAATAGAGACTAATGAACATACGTAGGTAGTTAGGCACAGACACTTCAAATCCCTAGGCTGTTTATGCTAAGTATAGGACCGTGCTATGTTTAGCACTGCAAGGCTACCTCGGCACGAAAACTCCGCAGCTGCCTACAACAGGGTAGAAATAAATCTGATATGAATCTGAACTTTAAATAAACGTGAACAGAACAAACAGAAGTCTTTCATAACATAAAAACCCGATATTCCCACCCGATACCTTACAATTTCACCCTTTGTTATTTCTATACAAAAATATATCTTTGGTAAACGGAGAGCTATGAAATATTTGACGGTAAAATCCAGTTACCGGAATTTCGGTACGGTGTAAAAGGAAAAGAAATTTTAGGCCAGTTCGCTTAATGAAACAAATTTTCAGGGCGGCGACATTTAAACCGTAAGTAAGCCCTTTGTAGTGCGTTGGGCGCAGTTCGCCGGTCGCTTTTGTCCCAAAGCCGACCGACCCGCGGCGACACTCCTTTGTGCCGCCTTACAAAATATTGCTAATTACGATTAAAAAGAAACTTCTGCACTTCTGAGGGAACCTGTTTGTGGCAGCCCTTCGATTGTAAACAAAATGAAACCTAAAACAAACAATTTAAATTTTACACTGCTTGCAATCAGAGAAAAAGGGTGACCTTTATTTTTGTTGAAAGTCATCAGTACACTCATTAGGATACATGAGGACTGTTTACGCTATCTAACTTTATACCAAGCACAACACTTCAAATGTATGGAATTGTATTATTTAATAATGTAACACGTACAAAAATCAATAAGGTTGTCTATATTTTTAACAACAGGGACGCTCCCAAACTAAAACTATTTTAACTTCGCTTCGCAAAGCTATAATAGTCGCTTTAATGAGAATTTGACTCCTTCATTAAGGTTTCTGCCACACTATCAAGTTTTGCTGAACAGCAATTTGGCCGCCGAGGTTAGGTGTACCTAAGTACCTATATCTTTCGCATAGACCTCGCTTGTATCTGGAGCAGTTTGTGACTTTCATCTACTTATATATTTGTAGCTTTTGATTAAGGGGCCGGCGGAGCATGCGTTTTTCATACAAACGTAATACCAAAATAATATGAAAATCAAACATATTCTGACGGTAGCGTGTATTTATTGCCATTGTATTACAGAATATAGGACCTGAAACTTGGTCGGAAGCGCCCCTTACAATAGAAAGTCAAATAGCTTCTCTAATTTACATTTAAACGATTACTTCCCAGTTAGTATGTTGCATACCAAAACTCAAATACGACATACAAACAAAGGTCTTGCTGGTAAAAATTGCCTTTAGCTCTCCCCCAAATATTTGGCCCTCGACAAAAGTTATGTTGTCAACGTGACCTACAGTGTATAGCTTAGCAGTATTAAAGGAGAAAAAAATCGCTACAAAATTTTACGTCCGCCGTGTGCCTCCCCCCTAATAATGTCTGCTTAAGGGTGGCGGTAACATGGAGTACACATTTACGCTCCGTTAAACGGGGAAAGCTTTTTTCGTGTTTAGTGTCACAAAAACTGTTATTAGCTTGAATTGTGTCAGTAAGAGCCACCCTGGTTTACGTGGTCATAAGAAAAAATAAGGAAATGGCTTAGCATATTGACAGCGGCTTCCTTATATGTCAGCCTAATAAAAGCCTTTATTATAAAACTTGGGGAGAAAATAATATAAACTCTGTTTTTGCCTTTTTTTATAATCTTGTGAATCAAACAAGCAAATGATTATTACGGGTAAAAACTTTTACTTATACTAAAACCAAGTATCCTAAAATTATTTTAAATTATCCATCTGGTAACTCTCTTGATGTCATATGTCACCCCTCAATACGTCTTGCATCGCCTATAAAACAAAATCAAATCCCCTTCAAATAGATCAGATAAAGTTAAGAACTGGCTGGACAACACAACATTTAAAAACCACAAACTATCTAAAATCACACACCTGCCTTTGCTCCCGCGCCGTTGTATTGTAGTAAATGAATGTTGATGCCTCCTAATGATAAAACCGCCATCTTCCTGTACTTATTGACTAGGTTTGACAAACTCCCTTAATGTGAGCATTGCGTGAACGGAAATGGACATTTGTATTCACGGTAGGGAACATCAAGACATTTTAAGTGTCCCACTGCCCATTATTAATGAAATAACAAGTGAATTATTCAGATTTTGAAACAAGTTCCTTATATTTATTGAATAATTGACGACAGACATTTACAAATACTTAGAGAATTTTTGATACGTTTCGTTTCGTCATAAGATTTTCAGTCCATCTGAATTTGTAATAAGTAACCTTTTAATATCGTAGAGCATCGCAAAAGCTTCCCTATCCCAGGTTATCAGCAAGTCGAGAGGTAACTTGCGTAATCTGAAAATTTCAATTCTATCCAGCATTCCGGCCGGTACTGCCCGTACATATTTGAATGATATTTCCGGGATTAATATCGATAACGGTCTGATACATTTTATGATTGGAATAAAAAGTTTCATAGGTTGAAACGGTAATAGCGTGGTTTATTGTGCGTTAATATAGGTAATAACTAATACGGTCCGGTTTATCACCGCCGCTGTAATCGTAAGTGACCGCACCCGTCGGAACCACGCCTCGCCGCAAACCACTAAAGTAATGCCATGTCATTTCATGGCTCGCAATCTGCGACGAATGACACGTGCACTATACAATGTACAGCCGTCCACTAATCACATAATGACACACTTGCCAATCGAAAATTCGACACATTATAATCACCGTGAATATTTATTTTTTGCAGTGCCAAATAGAAACTTGTTTATTTCATTTAGTGGAAAGTTTTCAGTTTAGCTATATGAAAATGATGTCTTAATTCAATCGTACTAGTTCGCTAAATTTTCTACTTCGTAATATTTGACTTAGTTTAAACTTAAGAAGAACTATGTAAATATCTGTAGACAGTACAATTTGCTTGATTATTCTGGAAAATTCCGCAATTCGAATGTATAGTGTATAGGTGCTTTAAGGCCGAACTATTGCAAGTGTTTAGTGTATACGATACAATATACTGTTTTTGCAAACACCACTCCAAAGTATGTGATTGTAAAAAAGTTCTTAGAGGTAGGTAATTGTATTGTAGGTGTACTAGTCGGTAAATTGTTATTTATAGCCTGTTTCACGGAAACCAACGGTATAATTACCAAGTGCAATGAAACGCAAGCTGTACATGACCCATTTGTAACAATTCCAACGAATCATGGAAGGGAAATTTAGTTTCACGTCAACTCGGGGTTTTCTTTTTTGGAAATTCAATATATTGGGGCACCGGTCTGTTTTGTACGGAACTAAACAAAATATAATAGAGTGGAGGCTCTAAATGCTTGGCCGGGCGGACGCGGGAGTGACGGCGGCGGCGGTGGCGAGATGGGCGGTATTAGTTTTCGCCACATTGAACACGTTGTGGGATCCAACTTATTAGGAAATGTGATCATGCGAATAATACTCGCTTCATACGTTTTATTGCGTTAGGGTATTGGTTTCTCGCGATACCGTTCGTCATATTTCAAAATTAATATCTTTAGACAACCGCGAGCAGGAAATCTATTTCGATTTTCCTCACAAGCAATTTTAGTTGATCCACTAAAACTGAAATGCCTTTAAGGCGATGTAAGATACTGTTCACGATATTTTCCGAATAGCTTATGAATAGGGCTTTTGAATATTTTTGACTTCAACAACGTGCTCATCCGTCGATACTGGGTCACGTTTTTTCTTATCACATGAAAAGAACATCTAAGTACGACGTACACAACAGATGGTTTCGTATTTCGACAGCGTCTCGCTGATTCTGATTATGTAGATTCCTTTACAGAGAAGATTTTACGCAAACATACGAATGAAGATCGAATCAGATATGCATGGGATCAGTTTCTTATCCTTGGGAAAATATGGAAAGATATTCCGTAAATAAACTTAAAAGGAACATATTTTGGCAAGCCGTAATTCTGCGCGCTGTTGTCAACTTTGACCAGTTTCATAGATAGAATGATCGTAAAATATATTGTTTGCCGCTGTTCAGCTTGGAATAAAATAAAATACACAGCCAAAACGTGAAAGCGAAAATGAAAGGGAAAGGATCCCTACGAAAACGTATTTCTAAAATACCTCCATTCTTCGTAGCTGACTCCATGATAAATATAAAGATTCGTAGCTACATTTGTAAAGAGCTGCAGACACCTGTTGGACGTCAGCATATTCGAAGTAATGTTTTAAAAAATCATTAGTTCGTTAGAGCACAAGTGGTAGTGAGGTCACAAGGAGAGTCCACCTCAAATCCAATCGAGTAAAGTGCGCGGTCTCTTGGCCGCATCGTCTCCGTGGAGTTATTTAGCTGAAACGTTTCGGTTGTTGACAGGAGTTGCGGTATCGGCTATTGCAATATTGAGTGGCCCTACTCGCTCGCATTCCACTATGTCAACACGTACTACATTAAACAAAGAATTTTAAATTCTATCTCTTAATAGCATCTTCGAATACACAATGTTTACTTATATTGTTAAACAGAAGTGTTGCTACCTTGCTTTTGTCGCTATTAGTAGCCAGTAAGTAAAAGGAAACAAAAGTTAAACTATAATGTGTTCTCACAAGTAACTAATGGATGGTAAGTTTCCGTAGGTACTTAAATGGCCAATTCTTGAGGCCAGACTACTTTCTGAGTACACATTAGTGGGTGCCGGCGGGTGCTTTCTTGGCTAAATCTTAACTATCTACTTAAGTCAGTGTCAGGTTGAACTTGCGAACGAATTGAATAAGCCCCTCGCTCGCTCCTCCCTTCCCTTTATCTGCTTTCATTACATGAGCTTCACTCTGAAATTCGGTTCAATTACTCCGTAATTTGGTGAATTGACGTGGCATTTTGTCAGCTTCCCCGCGTGTTTTGTTTAGACCTAGTAATTTTCCTTCTTTCTCTACTCATCTGATTTAATTACTAGTAAGTTTTTGACGAAGACTTACGATAGTTCATTTTATATTTTATTTGACATCGTACTCCTCGTAGCGTGACGTTTGATTAGTGTATGCCTGTCATTGTCAAACCAAAATACTATTAAACTCTCCAAAAATCCCAACTGAAAAGTGCTTTACTTTTCTGTTAATATTACATAAACACAGATATGAAATCATTTGTAATACCCACCCGCTTATGACAAACTTAATTAATAACGGAAATTATATCGGGTTGATAAAATTAGTGTTAATATAAAGTTTATATCGGATTCGTTCAACTGCGGGCGTGCTGCAATATCGCGCCATAAATGGTTTATAGCACGAGTGTTGTCAATTCCGAGGAAGGTTCACTTCCGCGAATTACTGACCAATGAAATGCCAGTGTGACGCTTCTCCCTCGCCGTAATAATATAGAACACGGCGGTGTCCTCGTAAAAATATGTTTAATGACGTCATAAACATTCGATATGTTCGCGCGGCGTTGCGCTGAAAGCCTGCTCTCGCTAAAAGTATACATTATATGTATCTATAAATCCGTGAGTGTTCCATTTATTACCCGCCATGGCTCTATCGATACTTACGTTACTGTCACATTAAATATTTATTGTTTACCTACGTACTGCTATTGCATATCTGCTGTCTAGCATAACTTTGAAGTTCAAAGGTCTACCATATTGACATCTGAAAAGTTGAACATGTAACGTTGTTGGAGTCACTTATGTGTGTTTTAGTCTGTAGCATCATTAATTACTTGTAAATTATTCGAACGAATTATAATGTGAAGTTAGAATAGAAGTTTCACAAAGGCAGATTTTCCCATTGAATTGTCTCGAAATTTCTCGAAGCCCGTGCGTCCCCCCTCCTCTCCCCAGCAACCCCCCGGCTCGTCTCCTCGACGCTATTAACCACAAGTTTCGTTATTAGCGACTGTGTTGGAAAGTTATAAGGGAATCACCTTCATTTAAGTTCAGATTAAATTCTTACTGTGATTGAATAACCGCACGTCATTAGTTTTGTTCTCGGTACGAAATCTACCCAGAAATTGATGGGTGGATAGTGTTTAAGCATGATGGAAAACCAGAAGCCTTTCTTTATATAAGGTGATTTTCACACGACACCGCTCGTCCGCGTAGTCGGGCGGTGTGCGTGTGTTGCGGATTGTGGCTAGCGTTTGCAAACAGAAAAAAATACTACGACGCGCGACGTAGGTGGAGGCCCCTGCGTCGACGCAACGTTGTGTTTGCGCTGTGGTCGGCCGCTAGTGTTGTGTTGTTGCAATGTGATCGATATCACATACACAGTTGATTTGGCGGGAAAGTGGTATCCGTGTGACTAAAACTATTAATTTTCATAAAATGTTGTGCCCGCCGATGTTGTTTTTGTGGTACGTGTGAAACAAGCCTCACATAATTATTAAAATGGGAATTTGCTAAAATGTTATTACAAAACTATACATAATCAAAACAGCAAAACCAAAAACAGTGAGTAAGTACCTAACAAGTAAAATTAAAATTAAATTTAAAAAACCCTCGCCACAATGTACTAAAAGTTTAATAGAAGATAATTCGTTAAATCGCCATTTTGTGGTAGCGGCCATCTTTGGATTTTAATTTATCATAGTGTATAGTATTCTTATCAAACATAGCTAAAAACACTTCCGACAAATTCATTTTTCAAAAAACAAAATCATAATCGGTCCATCCATTCGGGCGCTACGATGCCACAGACACACTCACACATACACAAACAGACACATCAAACTTACAACACCCTGTCGTTTTTGCGCGAAAACGACGGGGTGTCAAATAAGAAAAACAAAAAAAAAGTTCACTTTTTTACAATACAATTTTTTATTTTTTCAAATGAATGAAAATACCCACGTTAACTCAACTTGATTCAAATAAGTCCATCATTTGGTTTTTAATTAGAGTAACATTCAAAAATTAACAGTTAACTTACGTTAAATAAATACAAGAAAGTGACGGTAAACAATAAATTAGACACAAACTTTGGGATAACTCGGTACAATCTTCAAAGGCCGTAAACGAGATCAAGTAATTTAAGCCGAAATAAGCAAAATTACACCGGTATTGTCGGCTTCTCAACAACGTTACCGTAAAGCGTTTCCACAAACGATTCTTACAAATTAAATTTAATATTTTAACATCACCACAGATAACATTATAAAACAAAGTTGCGATATTAGTTTGTGCAGCTTTTTACGTCATTTGTATGGAAATCCCGTAGTGGTCGCGGGAAAGCTGATGTCCTTCCATGTCTTTGGTATTCAGGGCGCGAGTCGTGTAGGAAAATTAAGGTAGGCCGCAACGGACATGTGGACTTTGATTCCGTGCCGATTTTTGTATGTAAAAATAGCGGCCTCCTCATATGGTATTCATAAAGGTTTGCGGCACAAGACACTTTGCCGAGAGCCATTTTGTAAGTTTTGCTATCGCCGTTTATATTCCACAATACCTATTCAGTATCGTACCCTTTTTAATAAAATAAAATTGTAACAAATAAATAATATTACCGTAGTAAAGTCTGGGGAAATAGAAAGGCTTTTTAGTAAACAAAGCCAAATTATGTTGGGGCCTACATAAATTATACGAGTGAATAATTTGTTGTAGCATTGAAATCTTATCGCTTATCTTATTACTTAAGTACTAATTCAAACAAGTACTACTCAGCGCTTACTACAAATTGTATTTCCGATACAAATCGGACTAGATACATTTTTGTAAATGTGTCGAAAGTACAATTTTACACTCCTACTTTTATTACGGGGTAGTCTCCATTAGGTAACAAAGCAACGACATTAATGGCTGGTGATTAATGAGTTCACTCGTTAGGTTTCTTGTTTGAACAATAATTACTTAGTGTGGAACTAAATCAGTGTGGAAGGAGCATTTTTGCCCGTCGCCATCGTCGCGCCCGGAAGCACTTCCATTCCATCATAACTTTCCAAACTTATCTTAGTTAGTGGCGATCAATTTTCATTTGCCGCCGATTACGAATTTTCTTTAAGAGGTAGAAACTAATGCCGTTATATTCTTACCGTTTAGTGTTACCGTCTTAATTATTTTGTTTATGTTTTATCTCGTTGGTTGTATTAATTAATTAAAAATGGATTAAATTAAAATAAGAAATTTTACAAAATTGATTTTAAGGTATTTGTTACCGCGTAATTTTAAGTTTTAAAGCTCTCGTTGGATACAAAAAAGAGATTATTTTAATTTAAAATTCTACACGCACTTGTGTACTTTTAACAAATTTAACTTAACTAACTTAATACTAACTTACGGCTAAACATGTTTGGACTTAAACAAAATAATCTTGCATGCTTTTGTGTGTATACAATGTTTAGACAAATAAAGAATCTTATCTTATCTTTAACCACTCTTTAACTTTTTAACTTTTAGATAATATCAAGAACCTAACATTTTTTTTATAAATACATCTATACTGACAACGAATAAGGCATCTGCTTTTCCATCTCCCTCTTTTCTGTCATATGAAGTAAAATGATATTCCCATCATGAAAAATACAACAACACTAATCCTAAGAATATTACTTCAAAGAGGGTCGCTCTTCCCTGGCTGAGGGTACGGCATAAATTAATAATGAAACATCGCATTTTATATAATGAATAACCGGCATCCGCCAGATTTGTTTTCATTTCTTCCGCTCAAGATACGTATTTACATATTACACAAACGGAAGACCTGCGTTATACATTTGCAAGATGATAAACAGAACGGAACTCGGGAAGTTATAATTTACAGTATTCCGACGGTAGTCGAGGTAGTCGTGGCAGCTAGGGGCCGCGTATCAGCCCATCACGTCAGCTTCTCTCACGCGTAGCATTTATCAAAAAATTACAACTACTCCGAAATGGCCCTGACAAATAGTCTAACAAACTGAAATTGATTCCACTTTTTGTTGGTCTACACTCTACACGCGCCATTATCCGGGTCCATAACATATTTAGTGATATTTTTATACACAGAAATATAAAGAGGTTATCTCGTCGTATTCAAAGCTTCTCTCCATTGATACTTAAATAAAATAAGCATCAGTCCGTTTTGCTTCGTAAGATAAAACTTTCTTTTCATGAATAAAAATCAATACAAAAAGTCCGCAAGGCATTATCTAGATAGGCTACAAAGCTCTTTCAGAGATAAAATATAAAACGGAATCCTCTTTCCACAAATCATTGATAAATTTCTTTTCACAAAAAAATAGGCTACTCACATAAACATCAGTCAGGAACTAGGATAACAAAGTAAATAATTCATTAGATCGGTGGGACAACATCGAGTATAATCAGGGCCGTTGGCAAAAACGGTTCCCAATAAAATGTATGGTATCTCGTCGAGGCGTAGAAGCGGCGAGCTCGGTGTTCGATCTACCATCCGTCATGCTCAGAGTCGTGGGCAGATTGATCGCCGGCGCCGGCCGCACGCCCGCAGCACAAATATAGCGCCCGAAGACCGGGACGAGGAAACACTGAGACAAAAATGGTGAGAGCAAACAAATGCGCTGTCGATATCGTGACAGAAGGATTGATAGTTGAGAGCGGACTCCGTGTCCGCCGTCCGCGGCCTGCTCCTTACAGATCGCGCTCTCGCCGCTGTCACGCAAAAAACTGGTGAACGATAATGGTCAGTCAGTTGAGTTCAGCTTACCGCGTTGAGCTTTAGTTGGTAATTTTTATTGAGAGTTAATACATAAAATTATTGTTAAAGTGAACAGAATATCAATATCAAGGACACTTGAATTAGATTATTTAAAACTCAAAGGATTTGGATTGAAACTGTCGAGAGTCAATTGAATATTTTGTAAGGTCTAAGTTTTGACATCGAATACTCATAATTGAATATTGTTATTATATTCATTCAAAATGGATTGTCATTTGTTTTTGCAAAACATTAGAATAAATTGATTCTGTAACTAAAACTTGTTAAACTTGTCTACGATCACAAATGTCCCTTCTGTCAAAACATTATTGATGAAATGTTAAACCTTAATCAAACATGGGAACCCCATATCGATATAAAAAATTGGGAGGCCGGTTTCGTATTACTGAGCAAGGCCATTTTCATAAATAAAACAACGATTTAAAAAAATGTGTGGCCTTATCTGTTGGAGGGAGAAATATTTTCCGTTATTCGACAAGTTTTACGATAAGTGGGAAACAGTTTCCATTGTCCGTTGAGAACAGAACAATTTTACTCGAGTTGCAATAAAATATGTACTTATATGTATAGCGTCAAAAATGTAATTACAGTGAACGTACATTATACCTTTTGAAAGAGAAATTCTGATGAAATTCTCCATTGATCCTGTTGTTTGGTCTACTCTTCCACTCTCATTCAAATTACCTACTTACTTTGTAAAAGTTATTTCTCAAGCAATTACCCTAATAATGCATTCGTCAACCAATATCGTTAATGTGATTAAGCATATTGTTACATCGGACCTACTAGAACATTCGAGAAAGCCAGTGATGACAGTGTGCGTACGTTAGAAGTTCGAGAGTATTCTATTATTATTAGTTTTAAAGTTAGGTAGGTACAAACTCGCGACCTATTTATACAAAGACATTAGAATTTCGACCGTACGCCTAGGGCATAAAGTTCATATTTGTTTGTGTTGTACAAGTAGGTAATGCCAACCTTGTAAGTAGGTACCTGCTATTTTTTGTTAGTGTTTTTTTTATGACCCTCTCGAATGTTCGTGGTTATTCTGGTGTATCTGTTGGCGAGTATAAATAGAGCGCTCAGGGCCGCGACCGGCAGTCTTGTTTTAGCGACACAACGAACCGAATCCAAGTGAACTACAAGTGCGATATCTAAGTGAATAGTAAACAGTAGTGTATTTGTGATTAAGTTTTGATTGTTTTGTGATTAATAAAGTTATTGTGTTGTTTAATCGGTAGTAATTAATTTATCTCATACCCAGCTCGTAACAAATTGGTGTCAGAAGTGAGAGATAAATTATGCCAATCCTACCAAAGGACGACTCGGAGGGTATCCGTACCAGAAGTCAGCGACAGCAGGATATGGACCAAAGGCGGTTTGGAGATTCTCCGACACAGACACCGGGTGGTGTCCAGCCTTCGTCAGAGCCAGTCGCTGTCCCATCTGGAGTTTCTTCAGCATCAGTGGCGCCAGACTTATCAGCTTTAATGGCGCTGCTGCAGGATCAAGCTCGCCGTCAAGAGGAGCAAGCTCGCCGTCAAGAGGAGCAGGCTCGCCGATTGGAAGAGCAACTGCAGCGAGACAAGGAGGAGCAGGCTCGCCGTCAAGAGGAGCAGGCTCGCCGTCAAGAGGAGCAGGCTCGCCGGTTGGAAGAGCAGTTACAGCAAGATAAAGAGGAACAAGCCCGCCGCCAGGAGGAGCAAGTCCGTCGCCAAGACGAGCAGATGATCCTCATAAAGGATCTTCATGCAACTTTCGGCAAGGACCTGAAAGTGATGAAAGATCAGGTCCACCAGCATGAGAACCGCATCTCAGAGGCCGAAGTTAAGATTGCTGGGGTACAGAAGGCTTTGAGCGAACTGAAGACTGAAGGTGGAACTGTAGCTTCAGTGGTTGCTGCACCTTCTTCGCGTGGTTTCAAGGTTCCTCCATTCGACGGAACATCGTCGTGGTCGGCCTACAGAATCCAGTTTGAGGCCGTCATGAAGGCGAATGGATGGACCAAACCACAAGCCATGACCGCGCTCACCTTAGGCCTCCGAGACCAGGCCCTAACCATTCTGGAGGCACTCGGCAGGGATGTAACCTACGAGCAGCTGCTAGAGGCGTTGGAGTCCAGATACGGCGACGCGCACCTGGAGCACGTATTCCGTGCCAAGTTGAAGGACCGTTTTCAACGAAGTGCCGAGAACCTACAGCAGTGGGCTCTAGAAGTTGAAAAGCTCGTTCGGAAAGCCTACCAGTCTGCCCCTGCACTGATTGACGGAAATCTGGTACAGGCGTTCGTGGATGGAATACGTGACTTAGAAGTTAGAGCCGCCGTGAGACTTGGGCATCACGAGACATTGAAGGACGCCTTGGCCCATGCCTTAGAAGTAGAGGCAGTGAGGCAAGACCACCGAACGCACCGCGTCAGGGAGGTTGTAGCATCACCTGTACGCGACCGCCCGCAAGGGTATAGTCCTAGGTGCTACACTTGTGGAGAAAGGGGTCATCTTCGGTCCAGCTGTCCTAAGCGCAGCACCCCGAGAGAAGATCAGCAGGGAAGAGTGGCTGAAGTGACTGCCCAGCCACAGCAGGGAAACGAGTAAATGCCAGGACTGGGGGGCGGGTGCTGGCTGGTTTTGAAAGAGCCCCGAGAATCATGATCTCGCAAGCACATGACGGAAACAGCCTGACCATCAAAGGCGAAGTCAATGGAACACCTTGCAAACTGACGTTGGATACTGGAGCTTCTCACACGGTCGTCAATTCTAAACTAGCAAGTCGGTTTCTTGGGGACTACTTCAATAAGCACGACCGTATACAGTTACTAACAGCTACCGGTCAGCACATATACGTCCGAGGCAAGAAGGAGGTGGAGTTAAAATTGGGTGACAGATTTTACAAGCAGAATGTCATCGTGGCCGACATAGTGGACGATTGCATCTTGGGCTTGGACTTCATGCGGAAATATCGTTGTGAGATCGACGTTGATCAAGGAGTACTGAAATGTGGTTCAGAGGAAGTCTTCATGGAAGGTGCACCGTCAGGGAAAGTGTACTGCTTGAAGAAGACTGTTCTTCCTCGCAGATCAGAAACGGTTGTGCCAATTTGTTTGCCACAAAATTCTGGAAACAAAGGTCGAAGTGTTCTAATAGAAAGGGTGAACAATGACTTCCCATGGAAGATGGCACGAACTCTGGTCAAGGCCACCAACATCTCAGCAGTACGCATACTGAATCCAAGTGACCAGGAGCAAGTGATTAAGAAGGGCACCTTGATCGGCACTTGCGAGGAAGTAGTCTGGATGCGTCAATTGCAAGATGTCCCTACCGGAAATGAAATTCGCAGTTCAAAATTTGACGTGTCAACGCTTTTGGAAAACTGCGATTTAACTAAAGGAGAAATGGACAAAGCTAAGAAGATGTTACTTCAGTACGCCAACATTTTCTCTTCGAATGATGCTGACATAGGGAGAACTGGACTTGTTCAGCACCAGATTAATACAGGTAACGAGTTACCTATCCGTCAGCGACCAAGAAGACTGCCAGTTGCACGAGAAAAAGAGGTAGAAACCATGATTGAGGGAATGGTGAAGGACGGTGTTATAGAGCCTTCATCGAGTCCATGGTGTTCTCCTGTGGTCCTGGTAAAGAAAAAGGACGGCAGTATGCGCTTCTGTGTGGACTATCGACGACTGAACGACGTCACGAAAAAGGACAGCTACCCGCTGCCTAGGATCGATGACACACTGGACACGCTGACTGGTATGAAGTGGTTTACCACACTTGATCTGAAAAGTGGCTACTGGCAAGTAGAAATAGACCCCAAGGACAAGGAGAAAACTGCATTCTCAACAGGAAAAGGGCTATGGCAGTTTAAAGTTATGCCATTCGGTTTGTGCAACGCTCCTGCGACGTTTGAAAGGCTGATGGAGCAAGTGCTCGCCGGATTGATTGGAGACGCATGTCTTGTCTATCTAGACGACATAATCATCGTGGGCCGTACATTTGAAGATCACCTTAAAAACCTCAACCGAGTGCTGTCCAAAATCCAAACAGCAAATCTCAAGTTAAGTCCGAAAAAGTGTTCGTTTTTCAGACAGCAAGTGAACTTCTTAGGACACATAGTTTCGGAGGAAGGTGTTCAAACAGACCCAGAAAAAGTAGTCGCCGTCAAGGATTGGCCAGTTCCGAAAGACAAGACACAGGTCAGAGCATTCCTGGGTTTGTGCTCCTACTATCGAAGGTTTGTCAAGAATTTTGCCGACATTGCAAAACCTCTGCACAAACTCACTGAGGAAAAGAGGCAGTTCTGTTGGGACGATGACTGCGACGTCGCATTTCAGGAATTAAAGAAACGTCTGTGCAACACACCTATTTTGGGATATCCTGACACTGAAAATGACTTCATAGTTGACACAGATGCCAGTAATACTGGAATTGGGGGCGTGCTGTCTCAACGGAAAGGAGACCGGGAGGTTGTAATAGCTTACTTCAGCAAGTCTTTATCTAAGCCAGAAAGAAATTACTGCGTTACAAGACGGGAGCTACTCGCTGTAGTAAAGACAGTGCAGCACTTCAGTAAATATTTGCTGGGACGTAAATTCCAATTACGAACTGACCACGCTGCACTGAAATGGCTATTACAGTTCAAGAATCCAGAGGGGCAAGTGGCGAGATGGATAGAACTACTCCAAGAGTTTGATTTCATAACTGAACATCGCAGTGGGAGAACTCACGGTAACGCAGACGCCTTGTCAAGAAGACCTTGTCCTGAAGACTGTAAGCACTGTGCCAGGCAAGAGACTAAGGAAGTAGTGCCCGTGAGGATGCTTAGAACGGATCTCAGCGATGAATGGAAGGAGACCCTACAGCAGGCTCAGCACAATGACTCGGATATCAAACCGATCTTCGAGTGGATCAAAGCTGGTGTTCCTAAACCCAAGTGGAGTGATGTGGCTGCGATGAGTTCCATCACGAAGAGTTATTGGGCGCAATGGAACAGCTTGGTGATCCAGGATGGAGTCTTGTGCCGTAAATGGGAAAACGCTAAAGGGGACAGTTGTCATCTACAAATGGTAGTCCCTAAAGCTAAGGTACCGGATGTTCTACGGCTCTACCACGATGGATGTTCTGGAGGACATATGGGGGTTAAAAGGACTCTCCTAAAAATTCGAGAACGCTTCTACTGGATCCACTGTCGAGATGATGTGGAGGACTGGTGCCGCAAATGTACCAGTTGTGCGGCCGTGAAAGGACCCCAGACACGCAGCAGAGGTGCATTAAAAGTGTACAACGTTGGAGCCCCTTGGGAACGGATAGCACTAGACGTTGCGGGACCATTTCCAGTAAGTGAGAGTGGAAACAAGTACTTCCTGGTGGTCATGGATTACTTCACAAAGTGGCCGGAAGTCTTCGCCATTCCTAACCAAGAATCAACAACTGTCGCAGATAAATTAGTTCAAGAAGTCTTCTGTCGTTTTGGAGTACCCTTAGAAATACACAGCGATCAAGGAAGAAATTTTGAATCGCAAGTATTTCAAGAGACTTGTCGATTAATGGGTACCCATAAAACCAGAACCACGTCCTACCACCCACAATCCGATGGAATGGTGGAACGATTCAACCAAACGTTGGAGAGATATCTAGCGAAAGTTGTGGAAAGCCGGCAAAGGGATTGGGACAAGCACATACAGCCGTTTCTTCTGTCTTACCGAAGTGCAGTCCACGAAAGTACGACTGTGACACCAGCCTTCGCGAACTTTGGAAGGGAATTACGGTTACCTGCTGATTTAATCACTGGAACTCCCCCTGATGCTCCATGTAGTGTAACAGATTACGCGAATGACTTGCGTAATAAGTTGAACGATGTTTATGAGCATATCCGACAATCCAGCCAACAGATGTCTGAGAAGATGAAGACCCGTTATGATCGGAAGGCAAACGGTAGGGGTTTCGACGAGGGTTCACTGGTGTGGTTGCATAACCCAGTGCGGAGCAAGGGAAAATCTCCGAAGTTACAAGCAAAATGGGATGGACCATACCGAGTCGTGACTAGGATCAACGATGTCACCTACCGAATACAGAAGGGTCCACGAGGTGCGCCTAAGATTGTGCATGTAGACCGGTTGGCACGATACTACGGGACTAATGATGCTCGGGACGAGCATGTCTAAGGAGGGGGCAGTGTTACATCGGACCTACTAGAACATTCGAGAAAGCCAGTGATGACAGTGTGCGTACGTTAGAAGTTCGAGAGTATTCTATTATTATTAGTTTTAAAGTTAGGTAGGTACAAACTCGCGACCTATTTATACAAAGACATTAGAATTTCGACCGTACGCCTAGGGCATAAAGTTCATATTTGTTTGTGTTGTACAAGTAGGTAATGCCAACCTTGTAAGTAGGTACCTGCTATTTTTTGTTAGTGTTTTTTTTATGACCCTCTCGAATGTTCGTGGTTATTCTGGTGTATCTGTTGGCGAGTATAAATAGAGCGCTCAGGGCCGCGACCGGCAGTCTTGTTTTAGCGACACAACGAACCGAATCCAAGTGAACTACAAGTGCGATATCTAAGTGAATAGTAAACAGTAGTGTATTTGTGATTAAGTTTTGATTGTTTTGTGATTAATAAAGTTATTGTGTTGTTTAATCGGTAGTAATTAATTTATCTCATACCCAGCTCGTAACAATATGAAAGTAGTGTGTCAGCGTATTTGTCGACAGACTTCAGTTGCTATAGTGACAGGAAGGCACGTGTAAATCGAACGGAGTCCAAAACATAGTTTATGGATCAATAAACTTTGAAAATAACCCTTTTATGCGAAATGGTTCAGTACGTATCTCTTACGAAACAAGAAGTGGGTTTTCATATAATTTTCATTTTAATGCTCCGATACACTATGTTATTTCCATGTCACAGAATTTTCGGCTACATCCCGTGTCGCCAGTTTCCTGATTCACCACTAAAACAAAAGACGTGCAAAACAAGTGAGAACACTGCCTTTTCGTATCTATTTTCATTTTTTCATTTTCATACAATGATGATAAATCGGAAAAATGGCGGTGGCGAGTCGGGTTGTAGCCGAATTTTTGTACAAACAAAACAAAGGAGTAACAATACATATTTGTTGCAGAGTTCGTGATGTCTGAAGGAGGTGCGAGCGGCGGCAACTACCCCGCCAGGTCGCCGATATCCAGCTCCACTACGGGACACTCCAGCTCCAGCCATCACAGGTAAGTACTTACATTCATCATCATCATTTTACGGCCTGAATTACCAACTTCTAGACTCAGGCTGTCCCTTTCATATGCTATACTTTCCGCTCCGTGTGTCCCACATCCAGACTTTGAGGATTCCGTCTACTAAACGCGCTTTTGGACGACCCTTGTTTCTTGGCTTAAAGACTATTATTACTTACAGGTATTGAGTAATTAACAACTTTGCCTATCGATTTCTATACAGCTAGAATAAAACCTACGCCAAGGGACCAATCAGGTCCAGTAATCTCCTGCAATTCTGTGTTTGCCGATGAAAAGATAAGTAGCAACTTGTTTCACCGCTTGATCTACCTATATAGTTTTATTCAAATCGTATCAATATTTTAAGTAGAAGTCAGAAAATGGTCAGACCGTTAGAGTGTTCTAAGTGATCTTGTGTTTCGAGACTATCAAATACAAATTAATGACGTTACGACAAACTTCCCCAACGTACCGTAAACACTCGGCTCAAGTCCAAATTGATTCACTTAGTTATATTTTACAAGGTTAAAGCAGTCCATAAAAATCTCAATACTCTAACAAAAGCTTTTACGTAATAAAGTCACCGAATATGCACATAAAAGCCCACAAATTTAATAAAAAGCATTTTTCGCTATAGAGTGCCCTATCCTGAAAACCTTTTATTAATGCACTTATATTCTAAAATTTTCCTTTGAACCGCCCTCCAAAATTAATCTTAGCTCTCATCAAAAGGATCGAAAATACTCTGCATTCCTACCTTGTATTGAATGGAGCAGCGACAGACAGATCCGCCGCAACGAGACAATATTCAACGTGTCGAATTCAATAAGGAGCAGAGTGTGGTCTCTAATTAAATATAATCGCTGTTGCCTTTAAATTTTTTTAAAGAGAATCTCCGAAGCTAATAAAAAATTGATGGAACCGCCCCGCCCGGTCGCCGCGCCAGTAAAAGTGCTTGTGACGGTCCACATTAATTTAAACTTATCCGCGAGAAAATACTTTAAACTTTAGAATCGAGAATGTACTCTAATTTACATTTTTAATCGTAGTTCTGTTTACTTCGTTTTATTTAGCGCCGAGCTAGGGAAATTAGTGGCTAACTTAATCGCGGTAGGTATTTCTTAAGCTTCTTAGAATATTTAAATTACGTAATTTGCTTAGGTTAACTGCAGCTGTTTTTAAGCGTTTACATCGGTTTTTATGTGCAAATGATTTAATAGCGAAGAGCTCTGTACAAAGCAAAAGAAGAAGGTTGTTTAGAAGTTTAATTAACAAAATGTCATCAGCAAACAGATGGATGGTCGTCACTAATGCATTACGAGTTACGAACCGTCACTGAAGACAAGGGAAAAACGTTGGCAGGTCAACGACCCCACTGCATGTAACTTCAGTTTTTACGTGACCTACTCGTGTAAGAACAATGGAGTAGTGTCACTGCTCCTTCTACTTTTGGAACTAGACTAAACTTTTTAGTTCGCTCCAGTGATTAATGTTCTTTTGTTTTCTGTTTGTAGATTCTAAAATATTTGAATTTATAAATCTGACTTTGTATTTGAGTAAATGTAACCTTTGATATTTATGGCAACAATAACCACAAACCACATTGTAACGTTTACAACCACAAAGCTTAATATGAAAGCTCATACTATTTTACTAAAAATTAGTTCAACACAGCATCCCTAAAGGCCATCGAAAATTTCGCAGACTCAACTACTAAATCAAACCTAAATTGTTGGCTAAACAGCGGCAAATTCAGAAACTGCATACGTTATAAGTTGATCTATGCAAGTGGAGCCCGATCCTCCCCTGCGACGTCACAATTTTATGTAATTAACGTCCGCCGCACCTACGGACGTGTCTGGACGTGTTACGGCACACACCGCTTCTGGCGGTATCCGAATACATTAGCCACGATATACGTGCTTTGACTCGCAGAAATTTGTTCGTTAAGTTGCCTCCCTGGAGGCTCCTGATGTCAAGATGACCTGCTTACCTTCGCACAACCTGTGGAGGAGCTCTATTTGTCGAACCCTTAGATTTCTTTTTTTAGTTTCTTAAGTGATTGCTTGCCTAGCAATCTGTCTATCTTAGATTTTGTTAACATGGCTGATTTTTTTATGTATTTAAGAAGAGGGTCTAGAATAGGTATTTTAAAAGAAAGTTGTTTAAGACCCGACGCGATGTTGTAATGTCTGCCTACAATATTACAACTACTTACAACTGCCTATAAAAAGTCTGCCACCTAAAACTTTACGTACTTTTTATGTTTACTGTATATTCAGATGAAGAAGAAACTTGTACGAAACATCTAGTATTAAAATATTTCAGACCTTCATGCACGATTACCTCAAGCAAATAAGAAGTCTCAATATACTATGGTAAGTTCAAACGTGAAATATACAAAGTTTGTCTTTCGTACAGCATGTCGCCATCGATTGGCTACAGCACTATGTGATAAGATGAAAAAGTCTAGGAATAAGCCGGAAACTTTGGATATTGAATTGAAATGAGTTTGGCGAAATAGCTTAGGCGCTGAACCGACGCGACGGTCTGTTTACGAGAAAGGTGAAATTGTTACGTCGGTTTTTCGGCCACTTTACTTAACCTGCTTTTTCGGAAACAAAAGCTTGTTTCGCTACTGATCTTGCTTCTATAGATTCAGTATGGCATGTTAAAATAATAAATAAGTTGAGTGAAATATTGAGAAGAACACGTTATTGTCATTTATTATTGCCATTCATTTCAATTATCTATCATATATAATAAATAACATGCCTTCTCACTATGCTCAATAGCGATACGTCTTATCTTCAATATATTAAAATCGTGGAGTCAATTCTGTAGGTTCATCATAAACCTTATTGCGAGCTTTATACACATACATACCGCTTCAAGGCTCTATTCAAAAAGCTGTTTTCCACGCGATGACACTTCATAAATTTATATCAGAAAAATTCTACCTCGAAGGTGAGAGATATAAAGATAATTCGGAATCCTATGAAAGAGATATAAAATTTCGCGTAGTACTTTCGTAGCACTCTTAGCACTCGTAGCAGATCTGTAGCAGTTTTGCTGGTCAACCGACGCGTCAGGCGTATGCAATGCAGGGTAGGAGCACCAGTGCCGCAACGTGCCACCGAGACACGGAAAATGCTTTAGTGAATCTATTTACCGCCAAAACCACTCCGCCTTTTTTGTTAAACCGTAAACGAAATGCTGAAACGCAATTTTATCTTTTTAAAATTAGCATTTTTAATAACACTGGTACTTTTATGTTTTGGCGACCTATTTTTAATATCACGAATGGTTTTGTCATGGTTTTTGTCGAAATTAAGTCGGTTCGGTTTGTTTATAAAAAAGAAGATATTTTCATTAAATGCGTAGATATTTACTTTAACGTTTATTGTTTCATACAGTTGACTTTGAAAAGAGGCTGAAAAACCATCTCTATTGTTACTTGTGAAGTTAGCATAGAACACTTATTTATTCATTGATATAAACTTAAAGTATTTTCTAGCCCGATATACATTATGTAAGACTGCGTAGAGAATGGCTTCTATCGTAATTAATTTTTAATTCACACAAACACAAAAATGACGAAGCTTTAAATAAATGCAGGAATAATTGATATGCTGCCATATATGCCTTATATTTCGTTAGAAGTTGCGACGGCCCTAACATTAATATATGATAGGGGTGCGATCCTGTGCGCGCACAATTTTGCTTATTCACGGTACAAGCCAGCTATTTCCGAACGCGTTAGCTTTTAAATTGAACCCTAAATAATATATAAACTATCTTTAAGCACTCGATTTGTTGACGGCTTCTTGGTAACATTGGTTTATTTTTTGACGAAGCTATAAATTAGACTAGACATCATAAATAATCATTGTTATCAATGGTAAGATGAAATGTTGAGTTTATAATTGTTGGTACAAAGCTGTTATTTGTTCAAAACTAGAGTGTGAGTGAAGTAAAGATACCTATTTTTAATATCTTCATACTTTGTGATGGAACTTCCTAAAATTTGTCTTGCCATTTGTATTGTGCAACGGGCAAGTCAAAGCACGTGTTTTGCGTATGGACTATAATCCACCACGTGGGCCCATTGCGGGTTGGTAGATGCCACAATATGTCTTCGACTTTTTGGTTCTCGGACATTTAAGGTCTTGCCATTTAACAATATCAGTTCTAATTGTATTAAGGCACTTGTTGACAAGTGAGAAAAAAGCGATGAAAGAACAGGTTATTCGTTTCAATATATATATATTTAGTTGAACTTTATGAACATCACCATGTAATTAGTTTTTGAAATATTGTTATTACTTCAAACCTACTTTGATGTTTCTAACTTACTAATGCAATCTTAAACATACCGCATACCCCGTGCCACAAAGGGTGGCTTTTGAGTTTTCACCCCTTAATGGAAGAGTATATGGTACGACATACCATTAGATGCATAGGATACGTGTTTATATTATAAATTAGTTGTCAGATGTTGTAAATTAGCAACCGTTCCCCTTGTTTTTGAACATATACGTAAAAATTGAAGGAATTGCAAGAATAAATTTTACTGGAACGGAGATCATTTCCAATTGTAACGAGTTCTCTGTTGATTGTATTTAAAACCTTGAAATTGACAATGAGATTCATATATTTGTTTTAGCATAAGTAGGCATAATCATCCTAATATATTCCCAACATTGAGACGCAGGCGATTGTTTCAGGTCAAAAGTCAAATAAACACTATGAGTCTGACGTCACTTTCAACGTTTCAACACTTCATTTGACCACACAACAGGTTATATTCATGAAGTTCTGTGAATTATGATAGCCTGAAGAACATATTATTCTGTTTCAATAAATTGAGGGTTTAGTAGTTTTATAGTCTTTGTCTTAACCAGAGTGTTTTATACAAATCAGTCAGTTAACTTTATTTTCTCACCGACCAAAGTGCATGTTCACCAAAAACATGACGGACGATTATCTAAAAACAGCTGTTTAAAACACATTTTTGTACGGGTGTTCCCATACAAAAATGTTTTTAAACAGCTGTTTTTTTGTCAGAGTAACAGTTGTTTTTGGATAATCCGACTGTTATCTTCTCGGTTAACATGGACTTTATAAATGTAAAGACAACATCTTTTAGTAACACGATCAACATCAAACACAGCACACATGGGTGATAAGTTCCCTCGTTTAACGATAATTACCGAGCGCAAATAAAAAGTTAATGGCTTTTCAAGAAACAATAAACTAAAAAAGTTTATCAATGATATGATCCTCATAAAACAACTAGTTTAAAACAGCTGAGTCATCTCGTTCATTAGTCACTGACCTCAGAAACAAGAGGCGAGGGTAATAAAATAACCCCTTTTACAATGTGTTAAGTGGAAACGAATCATATCCTATCATCAATCATCATTCTTCCCTCTTCAGGAACCTCGATCAAATGGATTCCCACTGCCTGTTGTGTTAATTTAATTTAGTTATTAATTTTATTTGTTTATTAAAAACATAAGAGATGAGATGGCAACACTGTTGTAAAGGTTGCCAGATCGCCATCAGCCATGCAAAGCTTGCTATCTTTGAAAATGGAAAAGTGGCTGGCTTATATTACGTTACTTACAAGTGTCCATAACTTGTTCTTCGAAGTTCTTAATTTTGTTCATCTTCTGAAAAGTACGTTAAAAAAATCCAAATGTTTTGTCGAAAGTTGGAAACTGAAATAGACAAGTACTTACATACTTTACAATAAAAAAGTACTTCTACGACCTTTTTCAGACATTTAAAGGACAATCTCTAAAGGACGCCCGCATGTCGAAAATAGACTAAACTTTGAATTTGCGATAGTTGGGCCCACCTGTTACTTAGGGTCTGTCATTATCACGGCCGAGGTATACTCATTGTCATAAGGTTTGATCAAACTTGTTGGGGTTACCAACATCACGGTTATTGTAATTTTGACCCCTTTTTGCCATGAAACTTTGCCACAAAGCAGGAGATATTCAATCGGTTCAAGCGGGGCAAGAATACTTTAAACTTAGAACCTGACTTATAAAAACAATTTCAAAATTTACTTAGGTACTGAGTAAATGACACACTCAAGATCTGTAACATAGTTTATGTCCAAATTGTGCCACCAAAGGGCATTAAGGGGCTAGGCGTACATTTTCCTGGTACGGGGAGCAAGTGGAGTGTATTTACAAGACACATCGGAACTGTTCATTCGTTTCACATCAACCCGTCACTTACTAGAGGGAACAAAAAATAAGACATGTTGGGCGCGCCTGACGGCTGACCACATGCAGACGTGTCGCCCCCTCACTCCCCCATGACTGACCCCTCACCTCACCCCCTCACCACCTCACGTGTAGTGACTGACGGACTAGCTTCAAAGAAGCTCCATTAACCACCAACTTTAAGGGCTCAACGAAGATGCGAACGCGTTGTAATAAATAAAGCGGTTGAGACAGATAAATTATCTTTGACTTGCGCAAAGCTACCCTTGACAAATTATCTGTCATAAAAGCTAAAAACAAATTTGTTTCGAAATGGAAAACTTTGTAAATAACAACTCGAATTGTTTTGCAAATCTTTATAAATATGAGTTGCTCAGATTTTTTTTCACATCCAAGTTACTAAAACGTATTTATTACTTTCACAAGTCGTTTATCGACTCATTATTGTGGAGCGGAGTAGTGGACGGTTGCATGAAGTATATTTTCGTGGCGAAATCGGAAAAGCGCGGGAGTCGATGTTGTTAAAGTTTTAATTGCTTTTATCACGGGCCTCCGCTTTTAGAGGGTGAATATGCGTGAGTACTGTATAGAGTTATCAAATTGAATCTTTTAACGGGCAATAAATTTATTACAGAGTGCCATTTAAAACTTAAATTCAGGCAAAGCAGTTACGTTCGCGGTTAACACTACCACTACGTATCCGGTGATAGTTAACATTATCCGGTGAATTTAATGCTATTATGGTTGATTTAATTTATTAATATGACGCGGTCTCCGTCATGTAAAATGTCAAATTTATAAAACCACTTCTATCGTTAATACCGTACATAAGACGGACATGAGTTAAATGTATTGTTTGTACATGGACGTAAACATGTGGTAGACAGACAGACAGGTACTAATAAAGTCCAGTTAAAACGCTGAACGGTTTGAATCGCGAACAATATGTCATAATAATTGCACGGTACCCCTTCTCCAGTGTGCATCGGTAGGGCCGCCATTGTCCTGTGCTATCCAATTAACATGAAACATGTCATGCGTTGATGCAGACTGATGTACCGCTGTGCCACTAATTATCGACCTTTTGTATTAATAATACATATTTACGTGACTGACTACTTTGAAGCAACGTGGTATTATATACACAGAAAACTGATAGGAACAGCCAATACGAAATAAAAAAGATAAAGATTCTTAAAAAGATCAAAGTCAAACTTTAATGACAGCTATTTCTAAGTATGAAAACTGGAATACATTTTGTAATAACGTCAAAACAAGTTAGTAACACAGTCTACTTATCAGAAAAGCAAGCATCCATACTCTCATTATGCAAAACCTACTCAAAAGCTTAAAACATCATAAGCTGTTTCACAAAAGGGAATAATTATATAAAAGTTATAGCAAAAATCGCTCATTACGGAGATACCTCCGGAACAAATCATGCGTCCTCATTGAATCCTCTTACGTTAATCCCTCACCCTCCGAACACATAAGCCGAGCAATAGAGATATGATAGACGTTATTAATTAGATGTCGTTACGTCTTATGCCGTTTCATTGTTGGAAAAACCCATAGCCCTAAGTGAGGTTCCCTTGGCAACGCGACCCGATACCTACTCCTACCTCGCACTCGCAAGTCGTCGGCGCTCGGAGTCGTGACTCGTGCCTGCGGGTCGCCACGCGTCTTATTTTTGTAAAGATAAAATACTAGCTTCTGCCAGCGGCTTCGCCCGCGTGAAGTTTGAAATTATCCCACGGGATCTTATTACCGGGATAAAAAGTATCCTATGTGTTAATCCAGGTTATAAACCATCTGTGTGCAAAATTTCATCCAAATCCGTTCAGTAGTTTTTGCGTGAAAGAGTAACAAACATCCATACATCCATACTTACAAACTTTCGCATTTATAATATTAGTAGGATCTAAGATAATTAATAATTATGTACGAAACACGTGTAATTGATTAAGTGAAATCTTGAATGAAAAAGTGAACATTTGAATGAAAATGCTTTGAAGATATCTTTTAGGCAATAAAATCGTTATTCATTCTAATGAAAATGAGGCAATATAATCGTCGCTTTAGACATTCCCCTAGTTAGGGTACTACGCATCCCATAGCAACACCCCTTGACCACGTGGAGGCTGTCCAAAATGGCGTACACTTAGAGCTCCATAAAATCTGTACAGATACCGATCCCCTTCGAGGATGTAGATAAAGTGTAATGGATTCACATGGCCCGTCAAAATATGAGGGCGTATCGCTATTACAATAGAGCCACCGGAAAATTATGTAACGAACGTTTTACAATTTACTTTTACCTCCAACTTAAGGAAGATCCACTTTTTCCATCAAGCGAAGTAACACGATAAAAGTGGTGTTTTAATATAATACTAAGAAAAATTGTTGAAAGTATTTCAAAAGAGAAGTTATAAAAATATTTGAGACTTTTATATTTTTATGGCAATACAAAGAACACTTAGTGGTAGCCTAACGATATTAAAGTTTCATGAAAATGATATATCTTTCTCATACAATTACTTTAAAAAAAAGAAGCCAGCAATTGTTAAAATATACATTTAATATATTTTACGACGAGAACGATAATCGCTAATAATAGTCGGCCCATTTTACCTCAGTTTTGTATTCAATTATACGATTCCACTAAATTTACTTGCCAATTAGTTGTCAGCGAACAGTGGCTGAAATTACCTGCGTTATTGCAACCAGACTGTGAATTAAATTTTATTTTAAAACCCCGATATCCGAGCGGAGAGTCTACTGTTACGCGCCATTTCATGCGTAATTTGATATTCGGATGACAAATTAGTTGGCAAACGCCGGGTGCACAGCGTTCGCTGAAATTACAGGGAACGGTGCGTCAATGAAGGGCCGCCGTCCACCGCCCGCCCAGCCGCCTTCCGCCCGCCCAGCTCGCTGCAGCCGCCACATGGCTGGGAAATGCGGGACTATCCTGGAATTTGACACTGATGTCCAGTGTCCAAGATTTAATATTTTTTATTAAATTATTTTCTTTGTAATTTATTGTAGGTGGGTGGATAGTGGTTCTATGTTAAACAAGGTTGAACGAGAAATAAGCCTATTAAATATGGGCGAAATAATTGCGACCAAAATTTATGAATTTTAACAGTATTTATTGCATAGTTTAAGCTAACGAATCGATGATTTTTGAGGAGATAATTTCTTACAAATCGATGAATACCGGCTACACGCACGAAAAAGGGTGACACCGTTCCGTTCCGGCGATCAACGCCCAGCCCAAACCCAGAAAACTGAAATTTTGCACAATTATTACCTTTATAACTATTTAAAATGTAGATAAGGAAAACAAAAGTTTTTCGATATTCAACCCCTAAAGAGTTTTAAAGTAAGGATCTTAAAATTGTGTGGTTAGGCTGACAATTGAAAACTAATTTATATGTGTCTAAGCGTTTTTGATAATTTTACCCCAAAGGGTTAAAAAAGGGGATGAAAGTTTGTATGGAAGTCCGTCAGTTTTAAAGTTAGGATCTTAAAATTTTGTGTTTAGGCTGACAATTGAAATTATGAACTGGTGTATTCAAATTCTTTAATTTTCGAAAAAATCTCAAAATGTAGGCGTCTGGTTGAAAGCTAACGCAACGGTGCTGTTAGAATTTCAATCCTTAAGGGGGTGAAAAAGCGGATGAAATTTAGTTTTTTAGTTAAAATCACTAATATCATGGGTTATCACGTAAAATTATAGTCCGTAAACCGATTTTAGATACAACTTTTTTTTTCAAATAAGTACATACATACATACATAAGTACATACACGAAATATTCGATTATTGAATTTCCTTCAAAGCCCTCCTTCAAGAATAGCTTCACCTTAAATGAACAACTTCTTTTGTCAATTTCCACGAAACTTTCCAAACGTTACCTGGCACCCCTACCCGACCGCGTCCGCTTCCGCCTTCGCCTGCACTTTCAACCGACGCGACGTCGGCAACTTGTCGACTCTAATTATAGTTTCCTTTTAACGCACTCCACTTTGATTCTAGAGCTCTAAAGATTAGAGAAACATTGCTAATTTGACTCTGTAACACGTTCTTTTAGATGCAGATTACTTTAGATGGGGATGTTAATTTATTTTACGTAGATTGCTGACTTTATAGTGTTTTAATTGCGAGGTTTGTTACATTTGCACAACACAAGATGTCTACAGTTGTCTCAATGTATATACCTACATTATTTAAATACTTTTAAATACCTAGTGTTATTTTTGAGATGTACTTTATTCCAAACTTATTCAGTTTTCCGCATTTTTGGAGGGATAAGTTAGTTGTAAGAGTGCTAGTCATCGTGTTGAAAGCTTGACTCACGCTTAACATGACAGGTGGTGTTTCCTTGCACTGTTCTCAAGACATAATACAAGTTATATTTTTTTGTTTTAACGTCTTTGCGCGTTCTTCATAATTTCTTACATTTGCATCGTTTATTGCCTCTGAGAAATGTTACTTATCAGTTTACGTTAAGCCTTTTAGATAAGTTTATTTGCAACGCATTGAGGCAGAAGACCAGTTTTGTTGGTTTACCTATGTTCATCAACATCATCATCTGTCTAGCCTTTTCCAACTATGTTAGGGTCGGATTCCAGTCTAACCGGATGCAGCTGAATACCAGTATTTTACATGGAGCGACTACCTATCTGACCTCCACAACCCAGTTAATACGGGGAAATACGATACCACTTGGTAAGACTGGTAGACTTGGTTTACCTACGTTATCAGATTAAAAAGCAAATCTTCCGAGAATGAACAGTTTGTTTAATTTGATAGCAACAAAGCAACGACAAAAATATTAGTAGTGAAAACAAAAATGTGGAACAATGAACGACTTCCTCCCGGCAGGCGCCGAGCGGTAATTGGACGGCCGTAATTACTGCTTGCTTGTAAAGCCATCATCTTATCATCTCCGAAAGGGTATTAGCGAAAAACACGACCTACAGGGGAGGGGGATGCGACGCTACACGACCGACTTGCGGGGAGGAAGACAGCCCGCGACTTAGATGGTTATTAATATCTTTAGAGGACTCGGGAAATAAGCGACGGCCTCTCAAAGGGTAGACGTCAAAACAAGGCAATTATGAGATAGGGTAATTAGGTTTATACATAATCTTTATGTTTTCGGGATTACGTTGCTTGAAAATTTGTTGAAAGCGCCGCGCGGATGAGACGAAATTGAACTGTGAACGTTTTATACACAATTTAGTAACGAAACATTTGCTACTATTTTTATGTCATCTTGTACGTTCACTAATTAAACATGATTCATATTAACAAAACCTCTTTAGTTTTCTGTAACTCCTTTGTTTTTTTTTTTCTTTTATCAATAACTTATTATTGCAATGAGGATGCTTCGGCACGGCGCACGATAAAAATATAATAAAGAGATCAGATCCCGGCATGAAGATACTCTCGCCAATATGTTTCCCGACATAATATGTTCCCAGTTAATCATTAGCTTCCCGACGGAAAAAATCTTGACGCAAACCATGTTCATAAAAAATCTAACGTGTTTTCCCGGAAAACGGCTCACACACGTCTTATTGAAGACTTACAGACTCGACTATGAAGTTAGATAATATGTATTAACAATGAAAATTATCCCGAACATTATTAAAGAATAGGCAATAAAATGAGTAAAACTCTTTTAATAAATAACAAATGGTTTAATAACCAACTGGTAAAAATTGTACTCGTTAAATAAAAACAAATAGATAAGTAACGTACTTCAGAGTTATGTTTACAAATAAACCCAAGATTCTGTTTCTATTCTAAAATCAATATTATATCTGTTTAAAATACTTAGTTTGTTCTAAATCGTCTATTTTGTTGTAAAACTTAAAGCGGTGTGAGTCAACAAACCCGGTATCGGGCCGCGAGGAACTCGGAGGGTGGCAGGGTAGGCCTCATGACAGTTACTTGATGACTTGTCACCTCGACAGATTTCACTGTAATCAGTTTTTTGACAAATCGTTCTTACCCTTTTCGAACTCAAGAAATGTGAAACATAATTCGGTTGCAATATTTTAATTGGCAGCTCTTGTTCATTAATTTTGAAATGATAACGTTGCCATTTGAAGGTTAAGCGAAAAAGTTGAAAAGTATTTTCCTACAACATACTTTAAAATGAATTGCAAAAGCGGTCTTAAAGTTCGGGATTCTCGAGCAAGTTTCATAAAGCTTGGAAAAAATCTCGTCTACAAAGAGTCAAACATTTAAAAGTTGAAATAAAAAGAACAGTCGGCAACTTAAATCTCAAATGAACACATACCCGAAGGCGTTTAAAATTCTGAAAAACAGTTTTCTATTTAGCTAGCAATGTGTTGTTGAAAATTCAAGTTGCAGTCTCTTTGTCACGCTTTGACTCACTTTGGTACTACATAAAAAGCTTGGGTCGAAAGTACGCGTACATTTATGAAGGCTAAAAGAACAATTTTGTTAGGTGCCCGTTGGAAATTCCCCGACTTCAAAGGACGTTTTAACAACGCTCTCTCTTTTATTTTATTGCCTTTACAAAAAGTGTATCAAAAATTTGACTGACTTTACATTAACAGAAATATTTTAAAAGCCTCATGTTTGATATTTCTATAACAGACTCGCTTAAAAATACAGTAGATACTTTTGTATTGTTTGGATTTGTTATAAATTATGTTAATGCTTTCAGATATCAAAGGTTTTAAAATAATTCTCGGTAAGAGAATCCCAATTAGAATCTTTAATAAAATGGTATCGATCAATAAGGGTTGTGGGCATTAGAAAACTTTGATAAACCGAGCAAACTGATCCAATTTGTTTACTTGAAGTGCTACGTCGACAGTGCTACAGCTTTATTTCGCTCACTACAGAATGACGTAATATTTAGATATGCCTCCCGCGAGGGCAATGTTATTCAATTTTAGTTGAAAACGAAGGGCTACGGGGTTTGATTAAGTAGCTCTTGAGTGGTTTTCTTTACCTTAATGCTGTATTCAACTAAAACATAAATGGTCTGTGCATAACAAAAACGTTAAGTGTTACATTGAGAGTCATAGACAAATAATAATAGTTTTAGTTTCAATGGTGCATTTACAAAACATAGTTCATTTAAAATAGATTGCAAAGTTTTACGCAAAAGAAAAAAAATATTGGCAGAGTCATTATGTTTTATAAAACATAAACGAAAAAGGCTATTTTCTAGGTTATTCAATTATTTCTGTAGCTAATGCTTTTAGTTCGCAGAACGTATTTTAGTGACTAAAAAGTCCTTTAAAAGTCATTAAGCCGTGTACCTATAGAAACGATATGTAGGGACGCACGTCGCATTGGTTTATAGTTCACGTAGCATCCCCTCACTAAGTTACTGCACCATTTCTAAACACCTGACACTGTTTGACCAACACACATAAGCAATCACGCGAGTCCGATTTCCAATTTGGGCAAGACGTTAACGTTATAAAACTGAGAGAAACCTTTCGTACGGACTCGCACGTGAACGATAAAACGGATCGCACAAACCAATTGCACGGGACAACCGGTTCTCCACATAATTAGATAAACTTCCCTCGGTCTTAGAATACACTCTTGACTTGAAGCCAACTTAATTAGGTTTATTGTTCATTCTTGAGCACTGCTCCTAATTTATATTTCGTTCTAATAATTCTGGCCTAGTTTATTTCAATCTGTACCGTCTCGTAGAGTTGTAAGCATGGGTGAATTTTTGACTCGGCGTATTTATTCGGTAAAAACTTTAAATTGCTTCCGACCCAGTTCGAGCGACTATTGAACCAATTCGCCAATTGCCTGCGTCCGAGGCTAAACTCTCTCCTTGTTTATTTATTAATGTGACAGGTACTTTATGATGGACCCAATTTGTAGTTTAGTGTCGTTACACATTATTGCGGTTAATATGCGTGATGGTTACGAGTTCTAGTTATGATTGGATATTAAAATATTATTATCATGCCTATCGCATAACTTGGCCATGAAGTCCCAAAATGATCTCTCTAAATATAATTTGTTTGTTAAATGTATAATTTAGGGAAGACTCAATTAAAAATGTTATGACATCAACCTTTAAACTCATCATTTTATCTATTACGAACTACTTACGTATCAAAAAATACTATGAAAGGAAAGTTTTCAACACTAACTGCCGAGCGTTAACATAGGAAAAAGCAAAAATACTCTACATATTTTTAGCTTTTATCGAGGACGAATTTACATTTTACTAACATACTTATTAATAATATCAGTCTGAAAGATATATTTAATCGATTAGCCATGTTAGAGCTTTATCAGAAGGTACCGTGCGGAGCTCCTGCTGAGGTTTTACGAGCAATGTGTCGCGTTGTGAGAGCACCGGCTTAAGAGAAAGGCACTTTCTCAAGGATACCACTTTACAAAGTCGCTACTAAACTCCTACACGGTTTATTTTATTGAATCTTTTCTTTTTAATAGTTTGCACATTTTGTATATATATATTTATATAGATTGTTTCACCAGATCAACCATCGTATTGCGACAAAAAGGCAGGTAGTACCTCCATTTGATGTCATTATGTAAGCATTTTTGAGGTCTACAAAATAATTTACGAAAATTAATTAATTAACCAAATAGTTTACTATCCAAGTACGGAAAAAGGCAAAAGCAATTTATTTTGTGTATGTTTTAAACTAAAATTCTTCCCTACTAAATTCCTATTCTCTTGAACTTGTTTCAGGTTAAGTTATTCTTTCATTTCGCCAACATTGTCTTCATAAAACTTTATCTAATAGCTAGTCTATAAATGTCACGACTATTTTTGTAAATGAAATACGTATTATTTGATCGTTCATACATAATGAATATAAATCTGCTCCTTGATAAAACGTAGGGCAATATTCCACAGAGATGTTTTGGGTGTATGGATCAGAATGCTGGGCTGTGAAGAAGATGGATGAAAAACGATTGCATGTAGCGGAGGTGAGAATGTTGAGATGGATGTGTGGAGTGACAAGAATGGATAAAGTAAGGAATGAATATATGTATTAGAGGAAGTTTGAAAGTGACACCTGTTACTGAAAAATTTTAAGGAAGTCGTTTGGCTTGGTATGGACATGTAATGAGGAGGGATGAAACGCATGTGACTAAAAGTGTGATGGACATAAATATTAGTGGATGGAGAGGGAGAGGAAGGATAAAGAAAAGATGGATGGAATGTGTGAAGACTTATATGAAAGAGAAAGGAGTAAATGATGCCGTGACGTCTCACAGGGGAGAATGGAAGAAGAAAATGTGTTGCGCCAACCTCAAATAAAATGGGGCAAGGGCAAGGAGATGATGATGTTTTGCGATGTAGACCCTGGTGTGACTTGCTTCTTTCACCAAATAAAAACTGAACGCGATCAACACATTAAAACCGCGTTCAAGAGCTCATTGTCAGAATGTTTGTGGAATATTAAACTCTGGCACCTCTTGAACTCGGTTTATATTTATTTATTAGAACATTCTGCACCATTAAAAACTGTAAAAAGACGGATTCAATGCCTAAGGCATTTTCTACATTGGGTGATGAATGAATACACAGTAGGTGCAATAACAGAAAAAAAAGACTATAATATTATTGTTATACGAATTGAAAGCGTCGTTTTCGACTTTTTATGTGTTTTTTGAACAGTTGATCCCTAGACAAACGTTAATAAATGCCCAAAATGACAAGTCAAATCATACACTTTATACATAGATATTTAAATACTTCAAAAATATAATAGGTAAGTAAGTAATTAATCTTTTCTTGAAACCCTCGCCGTAGTCCGCTAACAGAAAAGAAAGTAATTAGCTCTGAGCCAACAAAAACGGTATTGACCTTTCATAATTACAACTTATTCTAAAGCTCTTAAACTAGAAGAATGTTTAAATTATTTTCTAATTTTAATTTCAAGTAATCGAACCAACTGTAATGAGATCAATTTGTTCTTGAAAAAACTTTTCTTTTTTGCTCTTCGTTGGCTTTCTCTAGGCATATTTGCATATCAGTTTTGAAATTCGAATTCTATATTTACTTAGTTAATAAAGTTAATATTATAGGATAAAGTTTTAATAATCTTGATTCATTGACCCATCTACGAGATACCAATATTGATCTTTTGTGGCTATTGAAATAATATATCAAAGGTGAATGAAAACGTTTTCGACGGTCCACCAATTCCAATATTTCCTGAAACTCATAATGAAAGTGCAGCATATGTTATGTTTATTATATTCGTGATATTGACGGTGATCAATAGCATCGCTGTCGAGGGGTTGGTAATGAGATCGGGTGGGAGGCGTTCGCGCGTGGCGACAAGCCATCCGTGTGAATTTCGCGGGCTTAAACGTGCGCACCGACACAAATTCTCCTATATACTCATACACGGTATAGTGGAACCTGAACATAATGATATCGAAAAGCGCCTGCGGCTCTGTCCATACTCGAATATCAAACCGACAAAATTGATTTTGGTTTGGCTTTATTTTGGAACGTATTTAGTAAAATATTTAGGGTGGCTGCCCCTTAATTGAGTGTCAATCAGAACAGCTAGTGGTCTACTTTCGATGTTCCCCGTCCATTTTTAGCTTGACTCATAATTTATTTAAAATATTACTGCTCCTTTCCCGTAAAATGAAATTTGATGAGGTATTATTTTCATATGTGGAAACAAAAATAAGAAAAGAAATACAAATGTACTCAAGTAAAAGTACTTTTGCGAAATATGTACTTATTTTAAACGTGGAGTAGGTACTTAATCACGATAATAATCATCGTTAAATTAACCAATAAATCTACTATAATTAAGCATTATGACATTCTGTTTAATCTTAATTGACATAACAAGACAACTGCAGCGAAAGTGTAAAGAATGAAAAATGTGATGCGTGTCATAACGAGGGCTCTCGTGCTGTTCAGTATTCTTGAATAATGCTCGATTTAATTTAGTTGAACAAGAGTGCGCTTGCACGGTGCACCCACTACGTCCACCTATTTAAACTTAGTTTAGGAGATTAATTAATCCGGTAGCCGGCGATGGGCGTACGCGTTCTGTCACAACCGTCAATGGCACCCGTCGCACTGTTTTATTCTCTCACTAGCGCCATCAATGAGAGACGCAATCGAATTTGCCAAATGACGCTCACACTAAATTGGTGAAGAGTGATTGATTGAAACGCTCCGCAGTTAAAGTATTTTACGCGGGAAATAATTGAATCTGAATAATTTAGAGCGACACCGATGAGTGGTCGGATTTCGGAGTTCAATATTTCCCCCAAGACATAAATAGCACGATATTAATAAACGTCTATCGGTCGTCAGTAATTCATAAACATGTCGGCTGACAGAGACGCGTCGTGTTGAGACAGACGGTCGCCACTCATTGACTAGACTCGCTCATACGTCAATTTCCATTACTTCCGCTGGGTTTTTCTAATCATATTTTGAATAATTAATGGCTTTGTTTATTAAAAGGCATTATCTGTTTCTTTGACGTCTTTTCAGATGGTTCAAGAAATATGTAGATCGAATGTTTTAAAACATACTTGTAGTGTTCATAGCAAAAGGTAATTCCCTTATTGCTATGGTACAAAAAATAGAATGCCTTTTAAAAAACCTGTTGATTAATAAAAAAACAATCGTTTGATTGCAGTCCATACTTTTACTCGGAATCACGTTTCATCGTAAATTATGCTTATTTGCGGCAAAATAACATATCACTGACACCCATCGATAGCTCTCATTAAACTCAATATTCACAATGGCTTTCAATTTTGGAATGATGATGAATTGTGTCAGAATTTTATTTCAATGGAAAATGGAAGTGTTCCTAGAGGTAGGTACACGAAGCCATTTGATGACACTTCTTGGAATACCCCTGCAGGACAGAACTCTCTTTTTAATCCAATTACGAGGTTTCCAGAACCCTCGCTGGTCAGCGGTGGAAGGCTGCAAGGCTTGACACCCAATATTAGCCTGATTAACTATGAAACGCGCGCACACTCTGCAAAAAGCTTTAAAAACGTCGCCAGTAACTCACTTAGCACACCACGGGTACCCAACTATGATTCACTGATGGCACGACTCGAACTTAAACTAGTTATTTTTGGGAGCTAGATTAAAGCAAAACTTGAAAGTCTGCTAATAAAGTTACTGAATTAAGTCCGTTTGGCGATGAGTTGCAATTCCGGGAATGCGAGATATTTCGATGTAAGAGGTTTTAAGGTTTCGTTGGTAATTTTAAACAATAAGTATCACTTCAGTCATTTAATTTGTAAATAGCAAAGTAAGTGACATACCGTAACATAGTGTAATTCTCTGAAAATCGTCACAAAAGGAGCAACAATACAGTAGGTACTGGCCTTTTTCCAGTTGATTTCGTGTTTATATCCCTTTGTAAGGGTTTTCCGATTATTAATAAGGAAAATGTCGCACGCAGTTGTAACGGGCTACGTCGAGCCTGAAATTCTCCTTATCCAAAATAACGCGTTATGGTCAAAACTACGGGAAACATAAATATTAAATAAACACTTCCTACTCCCTCAACCCTCCTGGGTAATCCCACGTTCATGCATGGGTTAAAATATAATAATCTTGTCCCATTTTCGCCTAATAAAGGTAAGGATAATTAAAATCACCTTGAGGGTCCCCTTTTGATACGAAAACGTAAAAAGATCCCAGCGAGCGATGCCGTGTGCATAAGTTAGTAGAATAAACCAAATTTTATGCTGTACCACCAACATTTGAAGTCTTATAAATATATTTGGATCTTTGAATAACGGGCGGGATATCAGACTGAGAATCGAAATATAGACTTGTAAATGAGCTATCGTGTCTTCTACGTTGTCAATTACTTTTGAAAAGGGGTTTCTTTTTACTATCAATGTCAGACGTGAAAAGAATTTTGAGTCGGGTTGTAGATTTACTTTAAAAAGTGCCCTTGTTAAATGTAAATTTATATTAAGGGTGAAAGTCCGTTGTTACCATTGTACATAATATTACTTGCTCCTAAAATGTTTAATTTGAAAAATAGGAGTAGTAGTGTTAATTTTTAATAAAGGTAACTTAATTTATTCTTATCTTATTAAATAATTTACATAAAATGAAAAGGATACAGCCAACAATTCAACGCTTCTAGCGTGATTAAGTGAAAGTAAAAAGGTTTTTTATTTGTTGAGTAATAAAATTAAAGCAAAAATTGTAAAATGTTATATAAGGATATTCAAGTATTTGCATAGCTTTCCTTTATAGATGGCTAATAAGCGGGATTTGTTTCTCGAGTGGAAATATTTGCGAACTCATGGTAGCTCCGCTGTAACCCGACGATAATTAGATATGGCGCGCTTTTACAGCGCCGCGATTCTGAATACCGACCAAATTGCGCCCTTCCAATCCTGTTTATGCTACGATGGAACTCCGACGGTTCATTTGGTCACCATTTTTCATTTTCATACTGTGAAGTTTTTTGTACAAAGCTTCTAAAACTTCACGCTCGTGTTTCAGAACTGTCGACATGTGTATTCGGTCCAAACATTGCAAGAATGGAGATTATTTTATCTAAAATATTTTCTGTTTTAGTAAATCTGCTGTATTTGTAGTAAATGTGCGAAAATTATTACAAACTTATACCTTTTACAAACGTTCCAAAACATGCTTTCCAATGTATGCTCGTCAAAGGAATACAAAAATACTACTGAATTTTATTTCATAACCTGTATAAATATTAACAGTGAATGAAAAGCCATGCAGCCTTTAATATCCGTATACATCAATACCTCGAATCGAAAACATGAAAAAGTAGTGAGAGCTCATACACAAAAAAAAATGCGTCAATTAGAGAACTTACCTACTCCTTTTTTTTCGTCGGTTAAAAAATCATTTTTAAACGGTAGGCCACTAATAACTCGTTCGCAACAAGTTTGATACTTGTATGTGGTGTATGGTATCAGTGCGGTACACGAGGGCCCTCGGCCTCCCATTCCGACTGGTTGATTAGCTGGTCGTCGATAGCGCCTCTCACGGCCCTCACTCACCACCCCTAGTAATGCACACCTGCAGTTTTTGGCACTGCATTTCCGAATGATTGAACGGAAACGAAAGTACCAACTATGTATATGTAGAACGTGTGTGCAGAGAGAATCGGGCGATTGAATATTGAATGCCGAGGTGTAAAAAATAGTAGAGATACGTAGTGAACTATTACAGTTCCTAACGCCGGAGCTCCAAGTAAAAAGATGAATGATGATGATAAATCGTTTTCTTACGTCTTTTGAAACTGGTGATTTTAGGTGCCTTCGATAAAACTGTAAGTTTCTCGATTTACTCGGAGAACCCGTCATCTTTACTCTTATAAAAGATTATGATATTATCTAGGTAGATTTCACCGTCTTTTAGATATTGTGATTCCATAGTCACACCTTACGGCAGCTATTTCAAGCGATGGGGTACCTATTATGGCAAAGTAAAATCAATATAATTTCAGAATGGCTCTTTAAATTGCGAAAGGTTGAAAGCCCAATAAAATATCGATAATAATCTATATAGATTCAATAGTGGATAATATTATTAACGCTATAAATGGAGTCATAATAATAAAAGTGTTTGGCTAAGGGAACCAACGAGTGTGACAAGTGGGGAATAAGTATATTTTACTACACTCTATATATTTAATGCTCCATTAAGAACTTTACGATTTTATCCGTAAAGACTTAATCAGACTTCAATTGTTTTAACGGATCCACTAAAGACATAAATGCAGTAGAAATAAAACTGTTGATTGAAGCATTGGATCGTTCAATTTTATGTATTAAAAACATGGTGCCCCTGGTCTATAAAATTGAAAATGGTGATGACTGCAAACACAGTTCTAGTAGTATTTTATTTTAAACGCCTTTCTCATCCTACAGGTGGCGTTAGAGATACTACTTGATAAACCATTAGGTGCTTCATTTTCTTGTATGCTAATACAAACATACATACACTCTATAACCATACCAACCACTAACATGGATTTATTTTCAATTCATGGATCGTAGCACAAAATTGAACTCCTATCGTGCCTATAAAAATTGTCAATCGTGTATCATCTGCCTATTCTCTTCGCAACTATGTTTGGGTCGACTTCCAGTCTAACCAGATGCAGCTGAAAACCAGTATGTTACATGGATCGACTGCCTGTCTGACCTCCACAATTCAATTAGTATTTGGCAATACGATACCCCCTTTGTAAGACTGGTTGTCAGACTTTCGGGCCTATCAAGACTGTCAAAGATATACAAATGACAGCCGGGACAAATAAAATTGATATTTATGCGTTTTTTTTTTACATTTCACACTTCACAAGTATCTTTTGTAAGCCCAAACAGTACGTGCTACCCAAAACTTCAAAGGGTCAACTTGACAAACATTGACTCATTTTAGTCAAAATTTTGTTTAGATCAGGGACCGTACAACCCCGAATATAAGTTAATTCTTTCGAAAGGGTTACATGTTGTGCGGCTTCAGTCACGGAGAGAGTTACCTCTTGGTAGTGGTAGCCCTTTCATAACACTAACGTTAGGGTAACCCTCTCAATAAGTTAACTAGTACAAGATGTTACCGGCTCCTGTATGGTTTCCAATTGAAGAAGGTAACCCCTTGAAAGGGTTTTGTCGGGGTAACCAAAGGGTTTTAAATCAAATAAATTTAAATTACGTTGAAGTTGAGGAAAAGGTATTGTTGACCTTGGAAGTTGGGAATCATATAGAATCGTTCATTAAGTGTTTCTTACTCGGTTTGATAGGACGGTGATTTCTTTTTTGACCGACTTAAAAAAAGAGGAGGTTCTCAATTCGTGGGAACCTTTTTATTTTTGTTCCCCGATTACTCGAAGATGGCTGAACCGATTTGGATTATTTTTATTTTGTCTGAAAGGGTATACTTCACAGGTGGTCCCATAATCATCAAGTCTGGATCTGATGATGGGATCCTGGACAAATAGTGCGAAATCTTCAAATTGTATAGGCACACATAAAGCGATTAGGTTAGTTTTCGAAAGAGTACTTTTTCAGAGTAGTCCCACTTCAATTTGGTGAAGATCTGATGATGAACTTCGGAGATAGGCAACGGAACTCGTCAATAAATGATAGCAAATGGACTGGGATTTCTGAAATGTCATGTCTATCTATTGTTTACACCAGTTCATAACATAACATCACGCCAGTACGCTGTGAAGGGTGAACCACTAAAAAGTTTTTTTTTTTTTTGCAATAACTAAACCAACTGCAAAGAACAAACATAGGAAAAATAACTTAAGCTTCAGAAGTCAGAGACAAATAAATGAAATCAATCAACAAAGGTTTTATTAAGTTACTAGCTGACCCGCACAACTTCGTCTGCGTCTCATAAGAGACGAGAGAGGGTTAGACAGTGTGAGTCAACCTTCAAAGATAGACATGAAATGCTATCGCGGACTCGTTTTAAGAGGAACAATTTCGTGCTGCATGATTGTTGCGTAACTTTAACCGCTTTAGCTCTCAAAAGGAATCAATGTTCACTGTTTTTGTAAAAAAAAAAATCATACTCCGCTGAAAGTCATACTCCAGCTAGGTCTAAAATTCTCATCAAGGACCATGAAATGAGTCCAACCACGATGAAGATGCTGTGAACTCTTCAGGACCACTTGCAACTGCTTTCCCTCTTCACCGTTGGACCTTGGATGAAACTTTTACTCTTGTTAGGTTTAAAATTCTCATTAAGGTGCAAAAAATGAGCCATAACATGATAAAGCTTCAGTAAACTCTTGCGTAGATACGTCATGCAACTGCCTTCCGTCTCCATTGCTGACCTTCGATGACAGTCATACTTTAGGCAGCTCTTGAGTTCTCATCAAGGTGCGTGAAATAAGCCTAATAATAATATAGCTGCTGCAAACTGTTGAGGACATTTTGCATCTGCCTTCTGTCTTCATCGTTAGACCATGGATGGTATTCATTTTCCAGGCACGTCTTAAGTTCGTAAATCTAGTTCGTGGGTACCACAATCTGAGGCGAGCCCTTGCCGAATTTCCGCCGTGGGATCTGGAGGCGATAGTCCTCGCGCCGCTCAGCGGACAGACTCCGTCGTAATCTCGTGGCGACATGGAGAGAGCGACTGTCGCAAACCCTGTGCAGGGCACGACACGATAGTGGCGGTAAGTCCCCTCTTTGAGGAGTGGCTTGAGAGGCGCCACGGCGTCTTCACCTTTCGCCTGACGCAAGTCCTCACCAGACACGACTGTTTCGGGAGGTTCGTGCATCGAACCGGGCCAGAAGAGACGCCCGGGTTCTGGGGCCGCCCGCGACTGGGTGCTGCGTGCCGACCTCCCCAGTCTGGGACTTAGTTTATAAGTAGAACGAATTGCCCTTTTTTGTTAAACAAATATTGTTTGAATATCGGTGGCATTGCCCCACAAGAGAATACCGTACGACATCATGCTATGGAAATAAACTTAACGGGCTGTCTCTAAATCAGTTAAATCACGAATTCTTCTAACGGCGAATGCTACAGAGCTAAGTTTATAATCTATTGCATAGCTTCTATTGCGGACCTTGAGCGAGACCGAATCCAGAAATTCCGTAACGAAAATAACCTAACACCCCATGTCAGATAATAACCATGACAAGCTAGTTTTCTTTTTAATATATTGCCGTAACTAGGAGTTGTAGGTTGTATGCATTTGATGTTAGACCTTCTTTGTAACCATTTTTATCAACTTATGCAATTATAATTATTTATGTATTTTATTTTTCCGCTTGTTGCCGGCTCGAGGACAAAACGCAGTCTGAATGTATAGGCTAGGCTTCCCATCACAATGAAATTTTGAATTTTGTAATGAATGTTCCACACACACATACACAGACACGTCAAACTTATAATACCCTGTCGTTTCTGCGGCGTACGAGCGCGGTCCGCGCGCCGCAAGCGAGCGGACCGCGTGCTTGCAAGCCGTCCGCGCGCTAGCTGCGCGCCGACCGCGCGCGGTAATGAATAATTAATAAAAAATGCTATGCAATAGCTTTACCGCGGCAGTCTCCGAGTGCCACACGTCTTTTTTTTAAATATATATGTTCATCTCGCCACGGTTTTTTGAATCTTACAGTTTGAGTCAGCTTCTATCCTTTCCCTTCGGGCACTAAATAATGAGTGAGACGATCGAATGATATTTTAGTCCGATAGCGCTAGGTTTTGAGGTTTCAAAAATATTAAAGTTGTTTTGTTTTTCGCATATAGTTTCCGGACCATTTGCCTAACCTACTATATTAATTTGTGTCATTTTAGGTACTTCAGTTAAGGAGAAATTTGGCTATTTATCTTTTCGATCACTGTTAGGGGAAAAGAAAATGATAGTTGAAATTTGTACTTTCGTTATAATGACATAGTAGTACCTAACTGATACGATTAGGCTGAATATCCCAGAATTACTGAACAGCGGACCGGCCACAGATAAAAAACAAAATAGGCGGAAAAGCGGCAATCCGATCTCGATTTGTTTTTCGATAGAATAGAATAGAATAGAATAGAATAGAATAGGTCTTTATCGGGTTTCGATTGACTCATGATTTTATTTTTACGAGTATGTTTCTTGTATTCGCAATGAAAAGCACAGTGTTTACTTATTTAGTCCCTCGCTGTCGAAAATTTTACAAACGGGGTTTGTAGGCTATCCTAGATAAGATATCATAATTATTTTAAACTTTAAATTAATTTTGCCAGTTTTGATTCGAATAAAAATAATCAATCAACCACAAATCATCGACATACTGAATGCAATAGTCAGATGTATTAAGCTTCATAGGTACGACTGTAGCCACAGGCAAGAAATAAGCAACTTTAGAATTTTTGAAACTTTGGCATCAAAATAGCTCAGCGCTATCGGACTATTTATGATTCCGTAAAAAAGACAAGATTGTTTCATGTATGAAACAATCCCGACTATTCCAGGAATAAAAACATTGAACTTTAAAAACTCTGCAATAATAACTATAATCGCATGTGTAAGGAGTCGCTACTCATCGCTAGGGCCTAGACTGCGTGTTGCAACTTGACGCATTCCTGCCGAATGTATGCAGTTTAGTACTTTAAAGTAAAGACTTGAGAGATAAAATTACAATACTGTTAGTCCGAATGGGTAACCCCTTCAACGGCTTTACAGTCGTTGAAGGGGTAACCCGTTCAAAACGGCTTACCATTAAAAAGTATAACCCACCAAGAATGGGTTTTTGAATATACAGGTAATCATATCGAAAGGGTTTGGAAGAGGTTATCCATTGATGAGGGTTTTCGTAAAAAATGGTAACCAATATGAAATGGTTTTTAAAACAACACTTTGTCAAAACCCTATCAAAAACCCTTTCAATGGGTAACCAAAATGGTCCCTGGTTTAGATAGGTTTTGGCGTGAAACATTGAGATCTCAAATTGGAACTTTGTCACGTATTCTGTTCCTAACTGATACAGACTTGCTGCCTTTTTTAGTCAACATTAAGTATCTTTGCCTCACCCTGTGGAGTCACTTTTAATATTCAGTATTTTTATCACCAAGTAATTTAATACGCCAGTATAATTTGGTCAGGCTTTTTTTTTATTTATTGTTTATTACTCTTTAAAATTAGGTTGACCCTTCACCCAGACGGGTATCAGGTTTTTCTATGTTACATATAATTATGATCTTTAGTTACAAATAACTTGAAAAGTGCGATTCAGAATGTTGATGTTAGTTCTGTATTTGTGTCAGAGATGGCGCTGTTGTACGTTTTGTTATATGTCGTTCTAATACTTTTGGTAGTGCGCTACAAGATAAATACTACTTTCAGACTTCCAAGAAGAAGAGCTCTTTGCGATTTTTTTTCTATCAACATCACATTCTTGAACATAACAGTCGCATTTTTTTGTTGGCCTAAGTCAGTTTGATATAATCCTTTGTGACAGACGTAAGGTTAACTAATGTCAGTACATACATAGAGGAATTTTATCTTCATTGGACGTGTTACATCTTTTGTGGCTTAACCAAGGCTGGGTTAAATATACATATTAACTTTATGTTTTACAACTAAGCTTCTTAAGTTATTTTTAATTTAGTCAATATTTAGTCTTTAGACAAAAATATCCTATGTGTTATTCCAGATAATAAACCATCTGTGGGCCAAATTTCATCCCAATCCGTTCAGTAGTTTTTGCGGTAAAGAGTTACAAACATTCATCCATCCATCCATCCTCAGAAACTTTCACATTTATAATAAGATTGGAACGTAATAAAATTCAAGCGAAGCTACCATTTACTAGCTAAAGTGGTCAAGTTTTGCCTTTTTCTCTTCAATTAGACAGGTGATGGATTTACAACTTCAGTTACTTGAAGTGTTCAAAGTTGGAGCGAACACCTATCAGTGTCAAAGACAAAGAAAAAGGCTTCAGCAATGAATTATACGCGTTTAATAAAAAACCTTCTTCGATACAAGTCGTAGCAAGTACTAGCCTTACCAAAGCATTACCGAGTTCAAGTGAATTGCCGGAGGAGGCTGTCACGAAGTGGCTGTATCAGATAACTCCGGTAGTTTGTTCTGAGAACGTCCGTGTCATTTGTCGTTTGCGTACAGCGTGCGACTGAGACGGTGTCGCGTCGTGACTGCGTAGGAGTACGACGTTCAAGCGCTAAGGCAAGTGGTCTGAAGGAGGCATTGGCATTATTTGAGATAGTGTTATGTTTAGACTCTCATCTTAGGGTACATTATTAGATCCTTCCTGGGTATGCTTGCTAGGATCGACATTCGTTCCTACACCTTTCTGAACTTGGAGAGTTGTATTGATGATTATAATGCTATAACTAAATATGTCGTACTGTCGCGAACATACAACCTAGCACTAGCCTGAAAATTGCAAAAAACGTAAGAAAATTGGAATTTTCCGGGCTACGATAACGCTTTCACCATAACTAGAAACTTCTGGGTCCTTTTTAATAAACGTTACAAATTTTAATTGTATTTTACAAGTTTTATATTTATGTAGAAGTTTCTGTTTAATAGAAATACAATTTACTTTACCATTATGGAAAACTGGCAAAATTGACATCGAAATCGGTTTACAATTGGCGAAGATCGCTGAACATTCACAAAAAAAAAAAACTAATGGATAACCTCTTTTGGAAACTAGTCGGTTAATGACTGGCGTTGCCGTTCACGCGTATATTCATCATCACTGCTTTCACTACTTAGTTATTAGAACCATTGTTTTGGTATATTATATCAGCACAAAATTGTTCATTTCTGACACAAGGCGAGTCTACCTGTCGAAATTTTTCTACAATTTACAAAATATGTAAAGTTGTAATTAAAATTTTGTGTTCAATAGAACAGATTTCCTTACAAATATGTAAATGTCACCTTTATAAAACAGAAATATGTGAAATCGTAAGTACGAATTTACAATTTTATAAATTCTCCTCCATGATAGATTTGTAAATTGTATTTTTTTATTAAACAGAAACTTGTAGAATTGTAAATTGTAAAATACAATTACAATTTGTAACGTTTATTAAACAGGGCCCTGGAAATACTTGGATACTCAAATCCACTACTAATTTGACTGAATGGCAACTTTTTTGGACTAATTTGAGTGAATTTGTATAGCACAAACCGACCCAACCGTTTATCTTAGACCTCCATACTTGGATGTTTCTGCATAATGTCCCAATCTCAATAAATGTGTTTCGTATCTAAGGGACTTTTATAGTTCTTTAGTTGTTTCCCAACAGAAGGAAATAGCACTTATAGTGCAATGAAAGCCCGAACGCTCCCGGCGAGTTCCGTTTCGTTATAGGTTTTCTTATCACAATGGTTGATCTTTTCTAAAATCTATGTGAAACTATTTGGTTTTGATTGGGAATCTGCGAAAACGTTTTTTTTTATTCTTGTTCGTATGGTTACTTAGTAGTGATTTTTAAAGGATTAGTTACTTGTAAATCTAATTGACCCAAAATGATATATTTTTGTAGCAATCTGAAAGTTTTCAGTGTACTTTTTCAATCAGGTCCATTATTAGAAAAATATTAATGTTTCTTGCCCGACAACAACTTTCATAATTATGTTGAATGATTCATATTCCAGAATTCAATGCGAACACTAAAATCAACCAGCTTCAAATCATTTCTGTATAATTTTCTAAGAACAGAACATTCAAGGAAATCGAGATCAAACGTTGAAGCATGAACGATCACACAGAACTTTACTTTTCAAACTCCAAATCTCAAAGCCATACAAACTGATGGTTAAAATATCTTATCCGAGTGTAAACCTCGATCCTTGTGAGCCTCCCCGGCCCACGCACCTTCACCGGGAAAGGAATAAACTTTGCGTCGGCGCATACATTTCGTGCATTATGCACTCACTAATATATTACTTAGGTATGCCACGGGCATTTTTCCTTAAATTATGTTGCTTTTAACATTTGCATTTGAATATAATCTTGAAGTGCAGCGCAGAATTATGGGGCCTAGATTATTAGGTTTCATTTCTATAAATATTACATTACAAGAGAAACCTAGGTCTATTCGAGCCTGTAATAAGCTGTCATCGTTTTCTGAGAATTATCGAGATATGTAACTGGAAAATGTTCCGAGACTATCAAACAGCATGACATTGGTTTAGATATCAACAAGTTTGATGATGACGTTGTCATCACAAATCCTCGTAGAGAGACCAAGATGGTGATAACTTTATTTAAAATCAAATTAACGTATTTGTCAAACAAACTGTGAAATTATCATGTACTGTAAACATTGTCAGCCATGTTAAGTTTCTATAGACATACAACGCTGCAATTGCTGTGGAAACTATTCACGACGCTCTCCACATTGCATTCAAATGACGGCAAATATTTGTGCTCCACGCTCCAGTAAACCGGCACAACCGATAATTAGGCATCCGAAAATACACCGATAGCCTGCGCCACTGCACGGCTATGTGAGAGCTTCCGTGTGCAGAATAAAAATATATTCCGACATTACGCAGATTAATTAAAATGTCCCTTGAAATATTCAAGAATTAGCACCTAAGAGACTTCCGTATCCGTTTGAAAATCAACTTTATACGGGCATTCGAATGAATAAAGAGAATTCTAATCAACGCTCGCGTAACTTTAAATGAAGGTGAACATTTTTGAAACCTTTATCCGAAGCTTGAAAATTCAACCTTTATTTGGGACCGGAGGGGACTTATCAGGGCGTTTTTCAAATAACGGCATCAATTCCGCGCCGGCATCCTCACCTGTTATCTGTTTCTCTTCCTGCAGCGCACAAAGCGCCCTCGTGGGCGGCATTTTAGCGTTACGCGCTCATTTTGTTACACTCGAAACACCATTACCTCCTGCGTATGTCGGGACTCGGGTCACAAGCCACATCTACGCCGCTCAAATTATGTTAATGATCGCCTGAAAAAAACCGTAAGCACCTACGTCGTTAAATTTTAAACACTTTTGTCATTTTAAAATTCTGTTTTTGTTTCAGGTACTCAGTCCAGGCGGCATGTTTTATTTTCACCCAGCGTAAGCATGTATATAATATCTAAAATATGTTATTCGACTCATCGTGCTCGAAACTCCGCAAGTATGAACTTTATATCTAAATAATTTAATCCGATATATCACCGTGACTCATCTCTTTGATGTTGGATTTCAACGAGCTTTAGTTGGCAATACGCAAAAAGTTAACTAACAAGCCTACAAAATACTGGTATGATTTTAACGAAGCTGGGTTTGAATGAAAAAATATCACACATCGGCAGCATACCTGCGCACTTTTGTATTCAGCTGGCTTACTGGAAGAATGCAAAAAATTTCATGGAATGGCCTATTTCGAATGTCATAGTACAAGCTAAGCTATACGTATCGAATGTAAAACAAATGCTGTGAAAAGTTATATTAAAATGTAGCACGACTATCTACTGTTGCTAGCAAAGAGAAAAAAACAATTAATTTATCCGGGTAGGGCCTATCGGAACAGTTTTCCTCTTTATATGTCAGAACAGAGTTAATCGGAGAATAGCGTCGGTAACTTTGTGACAGGCGGAGAGACGCCACCGCGGAAAGTTCAGCTCTTCTCGTAATAGCTAGTTAAGCCGGCATTCTATTGCATGCGTCGATTTATTTACCTTTTCGCTCGCGACGCTCGAAGCGCGCCTCTATTGTGCTCTACGTACGGTTGTCAAAATGTCCTGAACTGCCTTTACTGTGCATTGTACGACCGGCATTTTGCTGAATCATGTCGCTCGCCGTATCGTATGCACGAGTCAGGCTGTGTAAAACAGTATCGAAGTCTTGCTATTTAAACACTGTACAATACATTAAGTTTTTAATGATTATCTGGTTCTAAATACATACGAGTAAGTGTAGTGAATATCTACATGAAAATGTGAATATTTTCAGTGGAGTCTCACCCCTTTGCTTTGGGCGGAGGACTTTCATTACGAACTTTTTTAATCGTCCTTTGTCCCGCTGAAAAAAATCCGTTGTGATGCCGGCAGAGACGGCGTGTCCCGCCGCGGTGCCTGTAATTAAACTGACACCGACTCCCGCGGGACGAGTTTTGAATGTTATTAGAATCTCTTTCGCGCCGTCGACTCTGATTGGAAATCTGTTATGTTGTCACGCAAACACAGACAACTGTCAGCGACAACGACATTTTCTACTCTTACTTTAATTATGCAACTATAAATTGAGAATGTTTCAACTTTAAATTAAATAGGCAGACTTACCTTTGCCTTTCAAATATTGGAGCATTCAACCAAAAACCTAATTTACCTGTTCAAATTGTTTGAAATGTAAAGTTTCTTTACCTATTCCATTTGGTAAATTTTATTATCAATTTGTTTCTAAATAGAGTAAGAAACGATATTGTTTTTAAGCTGAAGTGACCTGTCAAGAGTAATGAAGTCAACGGTTGAGCGCGCAACGAGTGTGCTTTTAATGTTTTTGTTTAGTGGACTTGCCGTGAGTGTTGATATGATTCGCGTAAAGCAAGTGGGTAGTCACCTCGCGCCTCGCAAAGTGGGCGCTGAGCACGGTGAGCACGGTGAGCACGGAGTACGAGCTCACGGCACATTGGACGGCGCGTGTTGACAGTCCTCGGCGCGGCCTCGACAAACAAACATATTCTGTTTACTCAGCGACACATCGCTGTATGCTTTGAATTTAAATTAAAGCACCAATGGAAATCGAAATTCAGAAACGTGTCTACCAATTTTTGAACGTAATTAAGAATTTTACCATCAAAAGTTTTCGTCGACGTTGCTGATCAAGGTAAAGCTTGTGAACAAATATGTTTGTGTTCGATATGCTTTATAATAAAACTAGATAATTATATCAAATAAACAATTATTAAACTTTCAACCCTGCTCATTAGTTGGGTCATAAACAACAGCGTTTCGTAGAATACAACATACGTTATAAAACGTTTACATATTTATGGACTGTCAAATAAATATGTCGGTCTATTTCACGAATTAATTGGTTATCCTTAATCCTTCTGATGACAAAAATGTTAATAATCGTCGCGTGCTATATATATTTCACAAATTAGGTGGAATTAATAAATTGGTGAGGGTTTTGACGGACGGTGCGGTTCTGGCGCGGCGCCAACATCGCCACTTTCCCTCGCGTTCGGAAGCTTCACTCTTAAACAGTATAGTGGCCGGACAGAGCACATTGCCTCGATTTCCGAGAAATTGACGATTTCCAGCTACGTTCAGAAACCGGCATCGGAAATATTTTATTAGTGATAAATTGCTGTCTATAGGTAGAATTGATGGTTCGAATAAGCATTGCCGAAATAGTCACTATATGTTGAATGACGTCACTAAACCACCGGATACTGCTGAGATCTCTACTCAGCTGAGTTTACGTTCCATTTCCATAAAATCTGACATACGTTTTGATAAAGTTGCGTGCTTCTAACATCGTCGTAAAATAGAGTAACTTCATCTTCAACTATTACTGTTTTAGCAATTTGCTTGTGAAATGTTATTCTAGAAATAGGTCCATGCTAACTTGCCTACATCAAAGCGAAAGCAATTTCTACTGGACATGTGACAGTCATAATCCTCATCTAATATTCAAGTATCAGGCATTAGTTCCCTGCATTATGCAGTTAATATGACATGATCACTAAACTTTACGTATAAGTAAGTATGTTGTGTGGGTAAAGACGCAAATAGTCAAGTTTCTATTAGAAAATAGCAAAAATTTACATAATCTAGTATTTACCTATTTTGTTTCAAACAATGGAGTCTGGAAATTATTTCATCTAAATTAATTAGTATTAAGAAACCTATTGGTTGAGACATTGAGACTATCCATCTATAGATTTATTTTCATTTTAGATTTTGCGTTGTCAAATAAACGAAATTCTAGTTATGTGAAAGGTGTAAAACCGGTATGCACAGATTGTGGACACGGCTCCGGACTGCCTATTGTTACTATCTGTGTCTTCTTCTTCTCAAAACTCAAACTCAAACTCAAACTCAAATCATTTATTTCAACTAGACCATTACGGCACTTTTGAATGTCAAATTACAGATTAAATGAAAGCTACAGTCACAGTCACAAGGCATAATAACTTGAGAAAGTACTGTAGTTGCCCATTCCCTAGCGTAGATCTCTATGGAGAAGAACGGGCAAGAAACTCCATGGACACTCTTTTTAAATCAATATATTGTTACAAAATCTTGGTTACATCATTCTTGTGTGATTATACATATATGTGAGAACGATGTAGAAAGACGTGCACATTAAGAGCGTCCAGATAAAAGATTAAATCAACAGTGTAAAAAAAAAAGAAATTAAATTTCTTTCGTATCGATGCCGATGGTACGAATAATTTAAATTTCTTGGGCCCATGATGTGGCTTCGCTAAACACGGCGTCTGTGCTTTAGGTCCTCTAAAGTGCAGATACAGATTCCGTTGGCGCTATTGAGAAATCCCTGATGGAAAAACTCAATAACTTGCCGGACCTGGGAATCGATCCCAGGACCTCACGCTCAGTAGTCGCGCTTGCGACCACTAAATCAGCCAGTGTTATTTATAAAGGCGACTAGATAAGCTTAATTAGCAACTCTATTTGTGGTGGTTCAAACTTCGTTTGAAATGCTGTTAGAATAAAGTTCTAATCAGCTTGCACTTAGTGGGAGTTACGTCAGTCACTGCAAATAGTGCGAAATTAGTGGTGTCGATCGATTTACAAAAAATCTGTTGATTGGACTAAAAAACTAAAACACTATAATACTAATATAGAATTGAATTATTGAATTATTTGCCAAAAAATCAGAATGATCGCATGTATATTAGTATGTTTTTTTTTTTGGTTGAAAGAAATTTTTAGAGATAAGATCGTGATTTTTTATATCGAGTCAAATTAATTGTATTATGTTTTCAAAACACTATCATGCTACCATATATCCTGAAGAAAATCATATATTTTTCTGGTTTTGTTTATAGCAGGGAATCATATACTTTTATGCTATAATAAAATTCCACAAAGTATTCTTGAACTGAATGAGACGAAATTTAAAACATGTATTAAACGCACATTATGTAAACAAGCATATTACAAGTTGAGCGATTATATCGCTGATAAAAATGCTTGGCTCAATGCTGGTCCTGCTCCACAAGGACAGGGGCGCAAAACTTGATAGCATTAAATGGTATTGTTGGAGCTGCTGAAGATTGTACAACTATCTTTGCATTGTATAGATTCAATGTTAGTATTATATAATCGCATAACCCATATTGTGTGAGTACTATGTACTAGAAAGCTATCATTCACTGGAAACCTACTTTAGTTTTTGACTTGAATGTGCCCTGGCGGTTGAGAGTATGTCATGCTCACTCAAATGTCTCGCTGATGGTGGCGCGTGTGTCGGATCATTTAGCTCCCTTCAAAGTGGTTGAGCTGAATGGTGCTGATCCATGCGTCATGTTCGTGAACGGGTGCTGTCAGTTGTGACTGGTCATCTCTTAGTTGCCATGGCTTATTTGAATGAATTATTTTGTTTTTACTATGGACACTTTTAACGTGCACATCTTGCTACATTGTTCTCACATAATCTACCATCTCAACATGAATGATGTAACCAAGATTTTGTAACAATATTTTGATTTAAAAGAGTGTCCATGGAGTTTCTTGCCCGTTCTTCTCCATAGAGATCTACGCTAGGGAATGGGCAACTACAGTACTTTCACAGTTTTTATGTCTTGTGACTGGGACTGTAGCTACTTTAAATGTTCATCTTTGTTTCGACAATTCAAAAGTGCCTGTTATTGGCCTACTTGAAATAAATGCTTTGATTTTGATTTTTGATTTTTTATTTTTATCCCTTATAAAACTCGGGTTTAGCTCATGTAATCGCCTTAATGGGATGATACCTGTTCATATAATTAATTGCTAGAGCTAAGTTCATTCACATTAAAAAGCATGTTAGTGTGAGTGTCTTCTAACGGATATAGGACAATACTAACTAACATAATGTCATCATCATCTGCCTAACCTTTTCCCAACTATGTTGGGGTAGGCTTCCAGTCTAACCGGATGCAGCTGAATACCTGTATTTTACATGGAGCGACTGCCTATCTGACCTCCACAACCCAGTTATTACTGGGAAATACGATACCACTTGGTAAGACTGGTGTCAGACTTTTGGGGCCACTGACTACCGGTAACGACTGTCAAAGATGGACAAATGACAGCCGGGACCAACAGCTTAACGTGCTTTCCGAGGCACGGAGAAAACTCGGTATGTAAGGGTGGTAACCCATCCACAGACCAACCTAGGCAAGCATGGCTTAACCTAAAGATCGACCCGAGCGGCTGATATTATTTAGCCACGAGCTCCTCCACATAACATAATGTACAGCCACTAAATAATTCATCTTTGAGCGCTGCTCAAAGCCATCACAGTGCATAGCCAATCACTTAATTATTAAGATGATGTGACTGGTGTGAGCCACATCGTTGATTATGATAACCTCAAAGCATATTAGCTATAGAATTTTTAATTACCTTGAGATTTTGATTTGAGTAATATCTACAAAATATTTCACAATGTGCATAAATAGTAAATACACTTTAAAATTGATATGAAAAGTTGCCTGCTGAAATACACATTTGGTGTCATATATTATGTATGTATATGTAAATATTGTACATACATATATTGAAACCTACATGAATGCATGCATAGACTTTAATTTGCCGCTGAGATAAATATGCTCCTGAAAACATTGTTCGTATCAAATTGAATGTGTATTGAATGATGTATGATCTCAATTTGTGAAATGGCGTGCATTTACGCGATCGTTTTGGCTCGCCAGATGCCAAACAATGACCGACGCTCAACACGCTTATTTATTATAAATGACAAATTAAAAATTAATATGTTATTTATCAATTAATGTAATTGCGTTCCTGAAATACAAATTCTTGTATTACCATTGCTGTTTTGGTAGGTACCACTACATACAAACAACTGTCAACATAATTTCGTATTCATGACAAAATTATGTTAAGTTCGGACGTAAGAACTGTGACTAGAGAATGTTTAGTTAATATATGCAAGCAGAAACATAAAGGTTCGTAGTTATGTCTAACGGAACACTTGGGTCAGAAAGATCAAGTGCTAACGACCACGGTTCTAGAAGCCATCTAATAAGTGAACGGTATGCAGTGCGTCTATTTTATGTTATAACTTGTGACCCTGAGTCACTTGTTTCGTGGTTGTTAAGACTATTTAACGTCTAGCAAGTATAAACGGTCTGTCAGAAGCTTTAACTAATGTTAGTCATAATGAACTGTTACTAATTACTTAAACTTTCACAGATATTTTCATCACCGGATTTAACCTCATATCACCGCCGTAATTGCTAATCCATTTGAAAAGGTAACAGGTTAAGCTATTTCTCATAATAATAACTGTTCATTTTAGTCTCTAGGGCCATGCATATATCAGTTTGAGTACATTTAAATATGAACATAAACGCAAAGAAATTTCCCCTTCATGATATGGTAATGTACGAATATGTATTGTAGACTAGGGAATCAGGCAGCAGGTTGTGCTATAAACAAGTTAAAACTTACAATAAAAGGTAACACGAGGGGTGGTCGGCGGGGGGCAGGGCAACAGCAAGTGAATCGGAAGCGCGGCGGCAACCGGAAAGTGCGTAGCTCCAGATTCAATTTCCGCCCCCGGTCGCGTAATAAGTCCACTATTCACTCTGTGTGTTCACGTAGAAAAATAAATTAAAAATCTAAGGATTTACCAAGTATTTTCTTGTTATTTTCTTCGACTTTTTGATGGGTGAGAAACGAATTGCAAAGTTTTTAATATTATTTTAAAGATTTAACATTCAAAACGCAAATGAGAAAGTTTGCTTTTGAAATAACGTAACAAGCAACATCGTACTACCGAACCTCATTCGACGAAATTAAAGTAAAAAATCAGACAGTATTAACATCCCAAAAAAACTCGTATTCACAAAGTTTGAAACTGAAAACAGTATAGATAATTAGGACACACGAGAGACACCGAATGTTCATTCCGCCAGTCGAACAAGTTTGTTAACAGAAAGAAAACAACCGGAGTAGAGCTTATTAGAGGAATGTATTACAAGCGCATCGTGGATCAGGACTTGTCAAACTACGCGCAGAGTATGCGGCGACTTTCCTGTACAAAAGGAATATCACGTGCAAGTAAGCAACAAAGCGCCCAGTACGCGCGTAATTCGATATTCTCGGGTTGAATGATCCCATATCAACGCCGAGAACCTTAATTCAGCTCTCGACGCGACAGAGGCAGAGTGCACTTGGGCGTAAATAAAAAGTTGAACGTCGCTGTAACGAGAGCCGCGGCAGACAATGACGCTAGACAATGTGTTAGCGGAATGACACTCCACAGCCACTAGGCGCGCCCTCACTACCTACAGTGTCATATTCTCACTGCACTCCTCTCAACAAAACCCTGAGAAAACACTCGCAATCCAATATTGAAAAATATGGAACATCAATTCATACACCTTACACTGTTGCTCGTCTAGAACTACACAGAGATGATAAAACTGACTTTTCCGGTGAAATGTTTTACTGAATAATATGAAAGTATTTCTTCAAGATTTTTTTCAACGCTAAATTAGAAATCAAATTAATCTCAAACTCCTATTAAGAACAAGGCACATTAATTACTGAGTAAAATTGTAGGTCTGCGTACTGTAAATAAGGCTGATGAAAAATGTGAGTAAATAAAGTGTGAACAAATTATTCTGCAAAATTTGAGTTGAATAGTGTGTGGATAAACCGCGGATGAGCCTATGAGCGCGACCCTTTGCGCCCGAACATTACCTCAGTACTTGTGCTCAATGGGTGGAGCACCCTCCGCCAACACCGCATTCCCACTGCGACGCAATGGCAGTCATCAACATCGCCTGCCTCTGTCAACTCCGCATTTTCTAAAAGACATGAAAAGGTTTTTTAAAAGGCTTCTTCCTCTCAAATATTTTACACTTTATTACCGTTTTTGAAAGGGAAATATGAGTTTCGAAATGGCAGGGCGTACTCAATACTTCGTACATAATCTTAGGTTGCGTGTTAAAGTTTGTTAATAAGATGGAGAGCTAAAGTCAAAAGTTTCTTTCTTTCAGATGCACTTGTGAAAGGTCAAGAATGTAGTTCAACAAGATACTTGTTTTTGCATTTTCATTGTGAAATTTTGATGAAAGCCATCGAGTCGGCCATTGTTATAAACAGCGCGCTGCCCGTTGTAATTTACATGGGCGGCTATCGTATTAACGATGACTGAGCGGTTTCTCTTAATTATCATTTTGCACGGTTCGTCAGGCACACGCTTGCTCCTGTTTCGAACACCACACTGTTACGTATAGCTAGGACGGATTTTTGATGTCTATAATGTTTGAACTTCAAATATTGTTTCGATGAATTAAAATATAAATCCTAGCCAAGCAGGCGAACCAGTCGCTCCTTTAGCTGCACTTTATTTCTATTTGGTTAAGCATGAGGCAAAGTCAATTCTACGGAGTTTATACCATGTTATAGTTCATTTATATTTCATACTTCCTAGTTATTTCGTTCGTTAGCTTCTCTTCCCGACCGCCTGATTGTTATTTATTTACATTTAGTCCATGCACATTCTCATTTGCTTGACATAGATCGAATGCATTTATAAACTGTCCCTTACGGCATATAAATGTGCAGATTTTTGAATTTTTGATGCCTGATTGCGGCTTGGGTTGTGGGCCATCTGTTTACATCCATATTTTAGTACAATAGACGACAAACTATAAAGTAGTTTCGTGGCGAGCTTTGAAGCATTAAAAGAAACACGATAGCCACCAATATTCCAATTAGATTTATCATGTTAAATATTTCTGGAATGTTTCCAGTTGTGGTTTCTTTTTATTGGTCAGACCCGTGGTGGTTAATTAACTGTTCCATCGATATTAACGTTTAGATTGAGCGGGGCGATTCCGTAGTTCTCCGGACCGGACCCGCGCCCCTGCCCGCTCCCGACACTTCTGCTAGTTTAATTGTTTATTCAGATACGGGGAACTTCTCGAATTAGGTAAGCCGGAATAGCCGCATTAATTAATATTTGTGTTTGAACTGTCTCCGTGCCCTTGAGTGATTAAGCGACCTTTCAAATAACAGTTAGTTGTAGACAATTACTGTTATTTGCGCCCCAATTTATATTAAGTACTAGAACCTGACTATTGTATCAGGACTGTTTGATTTGATTTAACCAAGTTATTTCTTATAAAAAATATCTAGCATCAAATTCTTGGTTCGTGTACCTAATATGGCCGCCCACTTTCCAAACAATTGAGAGCTGAAGAGTTTTTACGATTATCCTCTCAACAATGGAAATATGAGACAATATTGGGTGTATCGTAACTCGATCTTATCATCTCGCCTGCTAAAGAGGTGAAACGAATCGTAAATAATACACGTGAATTAACGAGACAAATCCTTTTGTGTTTTGTGCGTCGTATTTATGGGGATGAAGCGAATATCTCGGTACTGTCGAACAGCTGTGCTATTATACCACGATTATTCGTATGTTTTCGTACGTCGCCCGAAGGCAACAACGTAATAGTTATCCGTTGCAAACATGGCGACATCTGTGAACATGCTCGAGTTCAACTAATATAATAACACGACCGTAACTTGGAGCCCCTGGCAACCTGTAATGAAACAGAAAGAATCGGTGAATCTAAATATTGTATCCGTAATCTGAATAAATCTCGAACGGATTGATATTGGCAAACAATAGATATTGTTTCTGTTATATGAATATCAAACAAACACAACCGATATAAGTTATGCAACATTTCCTACCTGACATTGAATTTAAAAGGTTGCACAAAAAGTATTATTGTATGCTAAATTTCATCGATGAATGCACGAACAAATAAAGTTGGTCACAATAAATTTGTGAGCGGTTCTTCCGTCGGAGAGAGAGAATGTTAATAGCTCTTGAAAGCCAGATAAGGATGTCGCATAATCAAATATTCTGGAATCCTTCTTAAGAAAGAGGCCGGGGCTCCGGCTTGGAGCTCGCGGAGCGACCGTGCATAAGCAACAATATCGGTTCCTTTAAAGGATAAAGGAGACTCAAGGACGATTCGTAATCCGCTCGAAAATGTATTGCAACTTATCTGTTCGCAGGTAGTCGGACAAACGCCCGGAAACCGCCACCATTCCACCAACATTGTACAAATCTTCGGCGATCGATGAATAAATAGCGCTTGCAGTAGACTGTAAAACCAAATAATAGATATCGCAGACATAAATTTAAACCAGAATATATATAAGTTTTCTTATTTATCACGCGACAAATGTTTGTTTTATGATAACAGTGGCTCCTGAGTTATCGTTACCGTGCTATGCTGCCGTACTGTTTGCCGGATTTAGTATAGGTACGATAGGCCTGGTATGATATGACTTGTGGCTTTCAGTTGTTTCCCAGGTTAACTTGTTACTGGAAACGTGAATAAAAGATTTTATTTTAAATATTTCTCAATGTATTATAATATTTCTGCGTTATTTTGGCCAAGCTCTGTAAACGAAAAAAATATATTTGATCATGAATGAAATTGACCGCCTATGAACCGTAGATAACAATCTGCTAACAAGCAATACGACATGTCACGATTTAACAGTTCCAAAAGTGAATGAATCCACATCAAAGATATTGAAGCTGGCACTTTAGGGTGCATCTGCAACAAAAAAAAAAGAATACAAACAACATGACGTTTGAAAGTTGGTGCGTCCAACGCGAACCCGAATCGGCGCACAATGCGTCATTGTAGTCACGGCATAATACGCGGCATTAACATTTTGTACACCGATTCACGTCAATGATGACGATTTATTGTCGCACTGTCCTACCGCGACTCTATGTGGTATAATTAATCCTACATTTTTTATCTCCAGCCATGATTTGGTTGTGAAGTTTGTTTTGCGGAGACATCTGCCGACAACGCCATTGTTACCCCCAGCTCTCCTCAGGTAAACCAGATAATGGCATTATCTCAGAAAGAGTTGACATCTCTTCGGTTAAACTTTTGTGGAGTCGAGTGTTTTGACAATGCTTGTTTATTTAGGAGATTTATTCTCAAAACGGTACTCATTATGATAGCGATCTAAAATAACAAATTGTATTATAAAAAAGGAATGTTTGTAGTGGAATCAGTTCTAGTTCTATTTTTGGGAATTGTTTATTGCTGTCACATAGTTTTTTATCTTTATAGGTGTACATGCATATCCTCGAGTCACGCAGAGTCGATCGCACTCCCATACGAACGGACACGTTCATTTATCGGGTAAACAAAGAATTTATTGGTGTCGTATAATTTTATGTTCTAAACAAAGGTTCGTCAGGCCTCCCCCCACCCCCCTCTTTCTCTGGGCCCCCACATCACCCGCTGCGCGTGCACTTGTTCACTAACATATGTCTACAAATGCGTGTATTTATGTTTTCAGTGTTTACATTAACCAATCTTGTATAAATAAATCTTTACAAAGAAGTGAAGGTTTGACACTGACTTTAAAATGTTAAAACTAAAAGCATTACAAAAATACTTTCACCTGTTCGTGCGTATTATCACGGACATTGATTAAAGACGCCAGGTCAAATGTCGGTTCTTGTTAAATCGAATAGGTAAACACAAAAAGACCGCACATCATTCTCTGATGGAGCACAATGCGGTGTTAAAATCAATTGGTCAAAGTCATTTGTGCATTCATTGCGGCGTTGAGCTCGTGGAAACGTCTTTTGAATCCTATTGTTAAGTTGGACTCCAACTGTGACGTCGCCGGTCTCGTTCCGCCCGTCACGTCAATCCGGTACTCCCCAGAACTTATCTATTGAAATAAAAGACACCAGAGTTCAGTCAAAACATTGACGCAAAACGCACAAACAATAAAAAGAAACAACAACAGTCGTTGAAGAGTTCAACATCATGATTAAAAGTCATGAACTCATGATCAACCAGTTAGGGTGGCGGCGTTAACATTTTAAAGTCATAAAACTAGATTGTGAATGTCCTGTGGAAAGTAGAACGCGAGATCCAATCCGAGTTTGCAAACAAGGGAAGTTAGGGCGAGCGGTGCGGGCGCCGCGCGCCGGCTGCGGCTCGGCAAATAGGTACGGACCGCGCCGATAACACGCCGTCTCCTGTGACTTCTATTTAAACAGACAGGGAAACGCTCACAGATTAAATCTTTCGCTTGTTTATTTTTCTTCCCGACGGACTTTCAACTAAAATATATCTAAGATGACAAGTAGACTTATCTCTATCACCGCTAATCTAAAGTTGGAACAAATTTTTAAAATGCTTCAGTCGTTCTCTTTCGACGAGCACTGAGCAGCGGAGGTCGGATTATGAGAGCTTTCAGCCGCATACAGTTGTGCCGCGACGCGGTTATTAAGGTAGCAGCTTTGTTTGCGCATTCGGCGATTCAGCGCAAAGCTTTCGGTAAAATATTAAAACACGAACGCCCTGCTTCACTCACTACTGCAAAACTCGTTCTTTTGATTCTAGCATGGGTTATTTATATATTTACCTTTCGCGGCAACACTGTTTTTCAACTGCAAATACCTACTGGAAATTTTGCATGTCTGTTTCACCTGCAGCATCCCACTTCACTGCTTTTCAGTTTTCATGAACCAACGCTGAAATTATGAACCGAAATGAATGATTGAAATAAATATACAAACGAAATGAAGGGCATTTCTCACATCTACGCGAGGTATTATTTCATAATGTAATCAGTAATTATTGCTTTAACGAGTCCGCCTTTAATTTGTTAGGCGTTTTAAACGGCTTTGCGTATTTGAATCGCAAATTTCTTAGAATATTTCAAGAGGGTCGCTGGCGTTTCGAGGACATTATCTCTTCATAAAATTCAAGATCCCGCTGAGTATTTCATTGTATTTCTAAATTAAACTTTAATATGGCTCAACTTAACGCGAGCCTTTATGTAGCTCCGGTAATCTCACAAATTTACGGTAAGTAGAAGACATGAAGTAGGCATATCTAGGCGAACATTTCCGGGTGTTGTGCCCAGAATTAATTTCGTCTTGAGGTTTAAAAGACGACAAAATGTCACATCACTTTTGTAGAATACGTTCCTTTATTCCCCAAAGCGTTGTGCCTCAAACCGACTTCGCCTCTTAGAATTACAGAATATTTTTGCCACATAACGAGTTAAATACTGTATTATATGGGTCTACCTTTGCTTAATCCGCTCAGATGGCTAATCTCCTCTGGAGAGGGTAAAGTGCACGGCGCGCCGCCGCCGACCGGAGCCGGGAGTTATACCTATATTATTACCCTCTACATAAACATTACATTAACATTAAAGAGTGTACTGAACTATCTCTGGCAGTCACATGAAACTATCATGGCCGCATTTATGTTTCATGAGTTTATTTCAACGGCTCCTTGAGTCTTAAGCTGACATAAATGTAAGGAAGAAGGATGTTTTTGAAAAGTCGACTTCTTTGATTTATTATATTTTTGGTGACTTCTTGTTGCTTAAGAACAAAAGTATCTAAGCCCAAATACACAAATAGAAAACGTGTTGGAAAATAGGTTTCCGTTATAAGTGTTTTCTGCAATAGATAGGTTTAGACTTTAGACGGAAGTAGTGCTGAGAAACATCTTTCCTACATAGGTACAGATTGAAGAATACGTAGCAACGTAACTATATTGTTTAGTATCCGAGACACAGGAAGTAGGATCCTGTCGACATCGTGCTTGCAATCAGGCGCACTTCCGTCTGATACGGCTCCGTCTTTGACGTCACTCATTGTCTTACCATCTAGAAGCGCCTTTACGAATTAAGCGCCCGTGGTCAGAAAGCGTACGCGACTATCATTAGAGACATTTCCTTAATGTGTTTGTGATTTAGGCAATGTTTGAGGACACACCCCGCACGGCGCGGCACGTCAACCCTTTGCTTGGCCCCCAGAGGCGTGGCCCCCGTGGAACAAACAAACGGAAGTGAAATTGAGAGGAGCGCCCGGAACTGGAGGTATACCTTTTCATTACAGAATCCCTTTTTAATTACCAGGGCCCAAATAAAAATTGTATTTTTATTTCAAGTAGGCGTAATTGAAAAGGAAATTGCCGGGCCCGGCGGCCGCACACCGGCGTCGAATAAAACTTTAATATAATGCATAAGGCCCTTTGATCTCCGCACTCCGCTTGCATTAAATCGCAGAGATGTTTTCTACTTATAAGATAGAATAAAATCCGGATGCCACTTTCGTTTCAGACTAAAATAATATAAAAAGACTTTTGTGCAATTTGAAAAGTTGAAAAAGTGACGTCGCCAATAAAATTGTTCGTTTATGAGTCAAAAGTGTCTTTATTCTAAGAAATCGCGAACCTTAGAAGTGTCATAAATTACATGTGAAATAATAAAAGAAGGAAAATCTTTCATCCGCAAACGTTTTACAAAGACACCCCCACCGCCGCGGCCGGAAGATAAATGTCGCCTGTAGCACGATCTACTGTCGGTAAAAACGTGTCTCTAATAAAAATCCGCGCGTTCAAGGATCCCTATAAAACGCATACTTTTCGGGGTGTTGAGTTAAATAAAATCTTTTGCCGCCGTTCAGGAGTATGGGTGAAATTCGAATTTACATTTCAGATAGATGATCTTCTCGGCAACAAAGATAATTGAATACAAAGGAGGGGGAGATTACAAAAAAATATCAACAATTCACTTTCACCTTTAGCGGACAGGAGAAGGGAAACAGTAGATCGGCAAAGGTAAGACATACGGTCAAAGGCAAGATAATAAAGCGTTGTATTTTCATTCTAATCCGCAGCGGAGTCGGGATGAGCCGGGGGACACGGCGGGTGACGGGGGAGGGAGGCTCGATATCTAAAATTACAAGCCTGCACAGAGTGCCTATCTCGAGGCACACCGTTCTCCATTCCTTTATGTTCAGCTGCCACTTTCAGACATACCTCCATTCAAACTATACCCCAGACATTACTTGTCTTACCATAGATTCGGATGAGCGTTTCTCTAGCAGCGCTTTGAAGTTGCAGATATCGTGTTTCAAATAATTAACGAAATCTGGATATCTAACTAAAGCACGCACTTTGGCAAAGTAAGTACATCATCATTTAGTCTATATACAGACTGCTACAGAATATTAGCTTCTGTACTGTATGTAGATATGTTCGTAAATTGTTTGTGCACATTGTGTATCAGGTACCGCCTGCTACGGTAATGACAGCCTGAAGCCGTGTGCAAGGTGTCAGACAATGCGGTCGCGTGCCCATACACCGTATGGTCATTTTGATGCACCGTCTGCAGAAACCTTATTAAACTGGCGAGCAATTGTTTGCATGCCTTTGATACACTTCACACGTGCAACCACAGCTGCTATGTGTGCTTTTTATTTGTTTTGACCTGAATTATCGCCTTTTTAAGGGGAAACCTTAATGTGCTTGGTTAGTGAAAGGAAATGCTCTTGTAGAACTAGAACAAGGTTTGGTTGAGAGCAACACAAATCATTTGACAAAAATTCGAAAATGAAACCTCTAGAAAAGCTACACACAAAAAGAAAAGAATTACCTACTACAACAAAATTCTCGCACCTCGCAAAAGACAGCGTAACACATCGTATTACATTACATACCCGAACGGCATTAGAAAATTATTTCGCGACCTAATAACTGTGTCATATATCCAATTTTCTAAAGAAATGTACGAATATCTGATGCTATTTTCCACACTGGTGCTTTTCCAAGACTTATTGTCACACAAGGGTTTGGAATATGAACAAAGCAACCGAATCGAATGTAATAAAAATCACTTTAGTATTACGTAGCGACGGGAACTGATGTCTATCGCCATTGTGACACACGATGCGGCCTCGATAGATGTCACAGGGGAACAGGCTGCGTCGAACCTACTATTATTTTTGTACGACAAAACAAAATTGATTGTTCGCCGTCGCGACTACATTTTATACGGGTAGTTTAATTTAAATACGGTTTAGGCTGAAAAAAATATAATGGACTGTTTAAACAATTGGAAGTCAAAGTGCTTACTAACTTAACGATTATTCTTTTAATCTTTTAGAATAAGTCCAAATGTACGTAAAGTAGGGATTAAATTAATAAATATTAAAAAAACCCAAACTTTGTTACCTTTTCTTGACCTTTTATTAGCCTTTGCATAACTTCTAAAGTCTATCTATGCTGTTAAACAATATCTCAATAAAAACAGACGCATAACGGTCAGACTAATGAATGAAAATAAATTTAAAAAAATAATTGTTGTCGTGTATATCACATACAAAAATATTTAAAAATTATTCTATAGGTTATCTTTCACACTCTCCGTCTCTCATTTATATTTATCTAAGTGGTTTTCATTCATTCTTCTTCACTCGTGACTAAGAAAATATGCGAGGTCTTAGTAAAAGTTTTTTTTTTTGCAGGCTTTTTCGAACACCTTTGTTTTAATTTGCCCGTAATTCGTTTCGTCTCGATAAAAGCCTCTCCACAAGGTGTGCTTCTTCTCGCCAACTTCGGCTTCTACTGTCGGCGGCTTATACTGTCTTTGAATAGCATAATGGGCCTATAATGTTCCCACTGCTATGATATAGACCTCTCCCTGAATAAACCAAGTCGCGGGGCCAGTACACTTTGGTCAATTGATGTCAAAAGTCTTCGAGTTTTGTTAAGGATATGCCAGTTTTCTTACCATGTTTTCCGATGATGAAATGAATTATACAAAGTAACGTTGCTCAAAAAGCTGCCCAGATGAAGTCGGACTGGGCTGGCCATGTCTGCCGTACTTCCGACTAGATGTGGGCTCAAATAACCACGATGTGGAGCCCTGACACAACCAGAAGGCAACGCGGTAGACCTGTATTACTAGACTCTAAGGCTGATGCTCCAAAGTAGCCCGGAAAATTCAAATTTTCTTACTTTTTTTGCAATTTGCAGGCCAGTGATAAGTTGTATTTTGATGAAAATATCGGTCGCGGCTCTAAGACGTATGTAGTTACAGAATTATAATCATCAACATCATCAATACAACCCTCGAAGTTCATAAGAGTCGAGGAACGACTTTGACCGTGAAAAATTTGTTCCTTGATTCTTATGAAAATTTGAATTTCACGGGCCACCCTGACGCTAACCTGTCTGGGTTCGAACCCACGAGCTGTGACTCGTAGGGCCGTTAGTACTGTTGCACTACTGCTCCAAGCACCGCCCAAAATCTTCTAAACCAAGACTTTCATAAAAAATAAAAGATTTTCTTGTAATATATCCTGATTTAAATCAATCAGGAAAACGGATCCAATATCTATTTATAAAAAGTTCACTCATGCCTTAAAGGTTATGTCTTGTTCGTGTTTCCACTTGACTAAATATAGATTAGAGATCCGATTTAGTCCTTAGAAATTATAATTGAACTTATTATGGGATGGGAAGCAGGTTGGTAATTCATTTACTTCGGTTAAATGCCAGCGGTTCCTGTCGCTTCCTCATAACTTACTTAGTTTTCCCGGTTGAAAAGAATAAAGGTATCTAATATGTTCAGGTCTCATCTATAGTCTATACTAATATGATGAAGAGATATTTGTTTGTTAGTTTGAAACCCTTGTTCAAAGACAGATTCGCTTTATGACAGATTCGCTTTGCGGCAGAAATACAGTGATCTCGATTACCTCTATCGAGCATACAGGGTGGAATTATTCTCAATGCCACCTAGAGGAAAAGTAATCGAAATACTGGAGATAGCAAAGGAGACAATTTTTTTTGTTCGAGGATTAGTTTCCCACATAAATTCTAGCATATAATAATGAAACTTACATTGATTTCTTCCTTATAACCTCTAGATTCCAGTGGTTTAATTAGCTTAGCATTGTCTAACCGGAATAAATGCGAAAAATCTGCAAAAACACTTACGAAAACCAAAATAAACAGAAAAAGTAAATGTCAAAATAATGAAGTTGTCTGTCAATCACAAAAAAAGTGGGTTTATAACGTTTCATGCCACGTTGATTGTTTAAACCACCTAAGCGATTTTAGTGTAAACCTATAAAAATGGCATTAAAAATGCTCATAGTTTAATAATATTTATTTTTATATTCTTTCTGATTCTATAATAATTATATAGCACATATGATTTCCAACGGATAGGTACCGTACTTTTTTTAGTAAACAGAAAAACGCCCCTATTCACGTAAGTATTTGCTGTCAAATGACATTGACCACAACAGGAATGATTTGACTCGCAAAAAAATATCATATCATAGCTTATTTATTATGATTTTAAGATTCCGTTTTCATTTCTACGTAATATTTCCTTTAAAACCATAGTAAAATGGTTACTTTTTTTTGGTGTTATTATGAATAATAAATGCAACGACCAGGTGGGCCCAAAAAAAACTATCTCCAGGAATCGACCCGGATGGCGCAGCAGTAGTGAAGCTGCCTTACGTTCTTAGGGTCCCGGGTTCGAATCCCGGTAGGATTTAGCAAATGTTTGTGTGATGACCATGTACTTTCGTTTCCGAGTTACGGATATTTATATGTATAATAAGTATGTATTTACAAACAAAGTGTATTTATGTAGTATATTATCAACTGTCTGGTGACCACGACACAAGCCTTGCTTAGTGTGGCACTAGATGGTGCTGTATGTCCAGCGATATTTATTTATTCATTTTATTTATTCCTTTACATTTAAAAATAAACAAATCTGCATTCACAGATTTTCGAAAATTCGTTATTCCCAATTATCATACGTGGAATATAATTATATACGTTTAAAACATTTCCATGGGTTACTGGTACTTCCGTACATTACGGGAATTAAGTCGCGAATAAAAGCTAGTGCTAATATTATAAAGCTGCTTTTGTATCGGTCTGTGTGAACGCCATTGGGTTGTCCTTCTAAAGTCCACTGGTTCCCAACCTGTGGTTCGCGGACCACTGATGGTCCGCAGGAGCCTCGACTATGGTCCGCGAAAGATTAAAATGTTATTTGTATTTTTTAACACAGAAGATGAAAGCTCAACCCAACCTAATTGAACCTATCAAAGGCAAAATTCCTAAATTTTTCAAACTCAATTCGATCGCATTTGTCCAATTTTTGTATAGTGTGAGTTAAAGATTCACTCCCCTAGTTATAATCCTGTCGGTGTCCATGTTTATCTAGGACCATATGGTCCCTGTTAACAATGAACATACCAAAGTGGTCCCTGGCCTAAGAAAGGTTGGGAACCACTGTTCTAAACAGACAGTGCAGCAAAGGATTTTGATAAATATGGTTTCAGTTTTCACCATGATTTTGAGAATTTAGGTAGGATGATTTCCCACCCTAAAAAAAATGGTCGGTTTATTTGTATAATAGGTGCACTAATGTAAAACTTACACAGAATAAAAACATTCGTATAAGTCGTGCAAAGAAGGCGCACGGTCGCTAGTTTAAAGTTTGCTACTTTTCATGCGTTCACTTTTAATTTAATTTCAGTATCTAAAATTTTTCTGTAGTTCAATTCAGCTACAACTCACATTCCTCATTGGTTTTGCTGTTATTATATCCATCAAAACTTGGTCTCACTTCTCCCAGTTATTACAAACTTGCGATGAACATGAAAAAAGTGACCTTAAGATGAGCTTTCATAACAAACCTCAAGTTCAAGATAATAATACTTAGACAGAACTTATTTCGTCTTCTATTTTTGTTGAATGGAATGTTATCTTTAATAGTTGGACGGTGAACGAATAAATGTCACGATTAGCATTATTGACTAATCTCTTCCAAGTGTACTCAGTATTTGACGTTCCCATATACGGATCGAAGTATCGCTTTACAATCCCATAATCATCATTACATAAATATCTTCGTAGATTTCTAACAGCACTATTATTGGACGGTAAGTCCAAGTAAGCGACGCAATTCTTGCTCAGTTAAGGCGATTACATGAGCTAAACGCGATATTTATATTTTTTTGTAAATCGATCGAAACCATTTCGCGCTATTTGGCCCGGAGTGACTGACGTAACAACCACTTTGTAGTGCAAGCTGATGAGAACTTTATTCTAATAGCATTTCAAACGTAGTTGGAACCACCACAAATAGAGCTGCTAATTTCGCTCGTCTAATCGCCTTAAGAGCCATATAAAATAATGTAGGTCACTTTAGTGAGCATGTCGTAATCGTAACGACTCGGTTGGATGCTCGTCACATGCTCGTCCCCATGACTGATGCAGTAACTATAAATTAATCAATTCCACTGTAGAAACATAAAACATGTAGTTAAATGTCACTGGTAAGGAGGGACACTCGACGATCTCACTCAGTTCTCTATACATAAAGCAGGAACGAACCGGTTTGGTTGTCTGTACATTTCATTACGGCAAGGTACGAACATCATGACGTCATGTTACTGCGGGATGGGATGCAAAGAACGCAATCACCTAAATTAATCTGCTTTTCCCCAAACCATGTTGACACATACACACAAGAGAAAACCTTTGTAAACAATGTTTTTGTCGAGGTTTGGTTACTCGTGGGTAGTGTGACGACCCCGTATAATATATAAGACTAGTTCACACCGAAATTCAGGCAGAAAACCGCAAAAAAATATCCTGGACGTTTTGGACGTCTCTTTTTGTTTTTCGTCCTTGAACACCTGTGACCTATGTCATTCGATTAATACCGACACGAGTAGAACTTACAAACAAAACTGTATATAAATAAAATATTTATGGCATTTTTTTTATGGTTGAGGATATGTTTTTAGTTGTCGATAGCTAGTGGTGTGTGAAAAGTGAACGTAGAAGAGGCGTGTGGGCGTGCGGCCGACGGATACGCGGCTTGTAGAGACGTGGCGCGCGCGTGCCGCTTAATGACGTCATGGATCCGCGCTGCGGGGGAGAAGCGTTCGCAGTGTTCGCACCCCGGTTTTTTACGATTCTAACTTCACCTTTTATGTCACAATACGAGTTTTATAGCTTTTATGAAATTCTTTACACGATTAAGCTCTGACCCCACTATGAAGAGCACACCATACCCGGCTGTTAAGTTTTTTGTTAATATAAATGGTCTAATTAGTCACACGCAGTGCATTAATTGGTATGATAATTTTAATGTGTTACGATATGCGTTAGAATACCACATTTGGACAAATTGACATCGTCAATTTACACGAAAACTTACCCCTCTGTCTGTCCCTAAACATACATAATATGTGCTCATGTTCCTAAGTAAACATTTCAACTTATTTTGGACACTAAATATTTAGTTTCGTTTTATTTTTCACTAGTTCAACGTTAGCTTAACATTTTATTACCAAGTTGTTCCTGAAACAGTTTTGCGCATCAGGCCGCGATTCAGTCTAACTGGACGAGTCTAATCATAAAGTTTGATGGCATAATGGTAATATAAAAACTTTATGGGCAGACCATACTTCCAGTGTTTCGTATGAAAGATAGTAAAACCTATTTATATGCTCTTAGTGGTTTTTAACAACCTGCTAGTTTTTGTTACGAAATAAAAAAAATGCGACCTAAAGTGCACCTAATTATTGCGCGGTTCGCTTATCCGCTACAGATTATATGCAATTCTTATTTCTTTAGAATGTAGTAGTGATGTAGTGTATAGTAGCTTTTTTTATGTAGGATATTAACTGAAAAAGTAAGCAGACGAATGATTTGCAAAAATATGAATTAAAAAAGATTAATTCCATTGAAATCAGTATAATCGAGAAGTTCTATTAAAACTTCATAATAAATAAATATCGCTGGACATTACACACAGCGTCATCTAGTGCCACACTAAGCAGGGCTTGTGTCATGGTCACCAGACAGTTGCTATACTACATATATACTTTTTTTGTTTGTAAATACATACTTATTATACATATAAAACATACTTATTATAATGAAATGTTACTGATGAGTTCTTAGATATTTTAATATTTTTTAACTTTATAAAATAAACCAGACATCAAAACACAATATCCCATAATCGTTCTTCTCCCATTACCTAACGATAATCTTAGTTTTAACTTTCCACCGTACCTAATCCACCAAAATCCGTCGGCGCAAGTAATTTTGTCCTTAATTGCTCCACACCAAGTTGGGAGAGTATCATCCTCTCGTAAGATTCCGTTTTTCCCTCACCTTGGGAGAGGGCGTGTAATAAAAAATCGCTCGTTTGTACGTGATGAATGATACGGTCGCTAGCGGCCACGTAATTGGGTGTCGAAGTCTAGAGCTAAAAGCATACACGTGTCGATCGACCGCCATCTGATAGGCCATTGTCTGTGCTTTATCTGGGTACAGAGTGTACACAATAAATCGTCCGTGTACCATTGTGTTGGGCTAAGTGATGTACACAGTCGCGATCGAGGTGTGTGAAATATCGCCCCGGAATGTTATTAGAACGCCCGTATACTGAATCGATCCACGGAATTTTCTGTTTAGAAAAGGAAGTGTTTGCGAGCCGCATATCCAAGTTTGGTAAGATATAGAAGCCGCCTCTTTGTAGTTTTTGTTAGCATTCACAGAGAGGAATTATTCTAATCGAAAGAATCACATTGTGGTTGCGAGGTTATTCTCGCAAACGCTTCTTTTAAAATCAAATACATGTTAGCGTTAACAAGGAATTTAAGCTTTTAAGTGTATGTACGTTTCCTGAACACTCTCCTTACATTCCCAATTAAGCAAAGTTATAAGCACACATTACTTTTTATTAGTCGTACGTGCCCTTATTAGAGCCGGTGATAAGAATAATTTATCAGCGTCAAACATTATGAAATATGAACAGTCAATATGGAATAGAAATAGCCTCCCTGAGGTAGTCCAGCCGGCGGTTATTTCGGCCATTCAAATGATTTCCTCTCGTATGGACAGAATTCACTGAAGTATTTATGTGAGTGGCCGGTGCCTCGCAATTATAACTAACATCACTCAATCAATTTATATCAATCGTTGTTAACTTCAGCACTCCGTAACATTTACTTTTATGATCATGTTATAGAATACAAGTGCCTATTTCACTTAGTTGGTAACTCATTACAATTTTCACTAACGAGAACGTGCGACATTAGAATTCCTGCCAAAATGAAATATGTACGTGTTTCACTGTAACTTCGTAAAGTTATTCCTTTTCTAGTATTAATGTGTGCAACGCAATAATTATTCCTAGAATTGTGTTGTCTTGGTATTATCAATAAACGACACGTGTAGTCCGGTGCGGAGTTGCGGACACAGAACGGCGTGGCGTTGCTGTGGCGTGGGACGCGAGCGTGCGTTGCTTAGAAACACTGCGCCTCCTCCCCCTTGCCCATAGACGTATACTATTGTCAGCCTCTTCTTATTTCTCTCCCTTTTACGCTCCACGATAATGGGAATTTTTGAAATTGCAACAATACACATACGGACTCGCTGCAATAGCGGCTGTAAATTTTTGCTCTTATTCACTTCTATTTAGTGGGGACTGAGGATATGGAGTTTATTTCAGTCTTATATCAGAGTTATTATCGTTTTTGTTGTGTTGTCTGCGCCAGCAGCGACCGTCGCTGGATGCTTTGAAGTACAAGTATTCAGACACTAACTAGTCTTAATTGGAACTGCGATATTTACTGCCTCTAGTTTCTAGGTGAATTTCAAAATATTTACACTAAATTAAAGTTCAAGAGATATATTACCTTTAATTTCCAAGAAAACTGTAAACTCATGGAACATTCTCAATAAATGTAGATTAATAGGTAATTTCTATGCACGTCTATGCTTACCCATGACCCACTGCGACGCTCATTTTCCATTACTTATTTTATTGCATCAATAAATCAACTTACAAGTAGGTACCTAGAGTTAATTTATTATATTGAATTAGGAATTAATTTATGGCTATATAAACGAATAGGAATTCTCAAATCCATAAATATCGATCAGTAGTGACCACCTGTCTATGAACAGTGCTCGGCGGGCGCATGCGCGCTGCGGTCGATGCGGAAACGGAAGCGCACGCGCCGATCGGGTCGCCGCACATCTGGCCTTTACAACCTGCACATCCTCAATAAACCTTAAAAGTGTTAAGATAAATTATTGTTCGCACCTCGATTATTTTTCAATAATTTATTTAATGTACGCACATGTGGCAATGTTTGGTAATTAATTAGAGCACAATATGTAACGTCATATTAATAAATTAGTCATTGTGCATTGTGAACGTTTCCATAGCTCTGGTAATAAATATGACCTGTCATCATTATCATTTCATAATTATAACAAATACAAAATGTGTAGGATATTGGCTCAAAATTTAGTAATTAATAATAAATCGTTTCAGAGAATCACACTGTAAACAATCATGGTTGTACAGAAAATGTATTTTTAAAACCTTTGAGGAAACAACAAAGATTAGTGGTATTTATAGCCGAAGCTAAATTAATAAGTAAGACGTTATTATAACAATCTAAAAAAAAGTTGAAAAAAAATGGAAAAGGAATGGTTTCAGTTTCATAATTAAGTAATAAATATAATCTTACATTTTCAATTCGTATGACGTAGGTACGGGTATTTAACAAAAGCTCTGTATTCGGATTACTTCGACTAAGCTCGGAAAAACCCGATAGGTATTTTTGTTAGCATAATACGTCTTCATGACGCCGTCGAACGTTCAACCAAGTGTTACAAGACTCGTAGGTACTTTGTCTTCATTGCTGAAGCTGCAATTCATTTTTATTCATACATCGCGTTCGCACTACGAATCCGTACCAGCCAAATAATACATCCGTGTTTGTTCGTTTCATTATTTCCGAGGATTCTCTTCCCATTGTAATTAATAAAGTAAACGATGGTTAACTTTTCTCATTAAGTCTGTTATAATTAGCTTCAGTGAAACTATAATATCTGGGTTCAATTTAAACTTGTCTGACAGCTCGTTGGTTTCGCAGCTGGGTTTCTGGAAATACAGAATAATAATATATTATGTCGGTATCTAAAGGGTGTAAAACACCTCTTCACGAAGCTGAAAGGCACTTGTTCTCCCTGTCATTGCGATCATTTTTTTGTTCTACACCATACCTGGGAACCTTCTAGTTACGGGTCACACAAGTACACACAGTAACAACCTTTTGACAAGTTTTTTTAAATACAAGTTTTTTTGGTAAGATTCCATTTTAACACCTCCACGACCCCCGTACTATTCAATCCATCCATCAGCACAATGTTTTTAGTGCGTTACATTAAGTTCTACCACAAAACATGATTTATAACCTCAAAAAAAAAAGTTGTTTCCCAGTAATAATTTTTGCGTGAAGTTACTAAATTTGATGTACAGAATGCTTGGTTAACGGCTTTGTGATGAGGTGTTTTACACCCTGTATTTAGATTTTAATAATACTTAGTGATATTTTCAGCAGTGGGCAGGGCACATTGCTCGCAAAACGCATGGCCAATGGGGCCGAAAAGTTCTAGAGTGGCGACCGCGAAACGGAAGACGGTGCGTTGGAAGACCTCCCACTAGGTGGACCGATGACCTGGTGAAGGTTGGATGCGAGTCGCACAGGACCGTCAATGTGGCGACACTGGGGGGAGGCCTATGTCCAGCAGTGGACGTCTTTCGGCTGAAATGATGATGATGATGATGATTTTCTCTAAAAACTCATTGAGATTATAGTCATTATTCTCTTGCCCTTGACCCAATTCATTTGGAGTCGGCGCATCATGTCTTCTTCTTCCATTCTTCTCTATTGCTCGTCATCACACCAGAGACCTCCTTTTGAGCCCATATCACTGCGATTAGAGTATTATTATCATAATATATATATTATCTCACCGTAAAATTGTCAAACACATTATATTACAATATAACGTGTTTCTCTCTAGCGATATTGTAATCTCTCGAATTATTGTCAACTGAACATACGGAAGTATTTCTGCCCCCATAATCGGGACTTGGGGCACCCCGCCGTTAGGTTAGTTAGGTTCCTTTAAACCCTGCACTCGGAAATAGGGGCCCCGCGAAACAGGCCTCCGTCGACTACGCTTTTTAGGGGAATATAAAGTGTTTTAAGATTAGGTTATATTAATCGGTATTTCTCAGAAATGGTACAGTATCTTTTCATGAGAGTGGTACGACTGGGTAAGGGGGACCCCTCCTTCCCTCCACACCGCGTGAGTTGACTACTGTCGCATCCATTTCACGAAAAATAATGCGTTTTATTGTAAGCAGTATGTTCGTTTGACAATAATTCGAGAGTTTACAATATCGCTAGAGATATTACAATTGGAGTCCAAAAAACAATCACAGATAATATGTTTTTCTGATTTTCGTAGATAATTGAAAATTAAACTGTCATAGAAACTGGTGGGTGTCCTCCAAGGTGTACTAAAATAAACCTACGTAAGAAAATGAGCATCGTCTTATATTTGTGACACAATCATTGAATTTATAGGGGCACCTATATTTGCATACGCCTATGTCTGACCTAAGTGTCCACAGCGTCAAAACAATAAAAGTTTTCATATCCGCCTCACGAAACACCTTGCTTCTAGTAGCGGTAACAATTGCTGAAAACACCCCACCTCTTGTCAGTCGTGTGGGACAATTTATCAGGGCCTCGATTCTGCTATTACGATAGTGCCAGAATAGGCGATCATTGAAGTCACAATGATCAAGTTTTGACAAGTTTGGTAATAATGGCGTCATTATGACTTCTCAATGAACAACCAGTGAGACTCCATTTGAAAGAAATGTCATAGAATATTAACCTCGTACGTGAAATCTGGCATGAATAAATGTTCGCATTTAGTAGTAGATATCGAAAACTATTTGTACTATAACAATGGTTTTATAATAATGGCAATACGAAAATGCCATTAAAACACAATTTTATTACGAGACCATCGACCGACCATTGTGAATTTAGCAGATTACGAACTTTAAGCAAAATGACAATGGGATGAGAATGGAATCGTGTTGGAGTGGCGAATTTATTAAAATAGCAGAATTAGGCCCCTGAGCTCTTGTGTCATAATAAACTACATACAGGTGAGATGCACACACACTAACACACTTTCTCTCCACGTATATTAGAAACATAGGTACAGTACACAGTACAGCTTACAATGGAGGACCGATAGCTAGTGTTGCATATTCCGGACGAAAATAGGCCACCATATCTCCCTCACCTCAATGCATAGGAGAGAACTAAGGAGTTTTAGATGTACATGGAAATACACCTTTAATCATAGTTCAGAATCTTGATAGCCTAGGTAACTATAGGAAAATATAATAAACTCTTTTTATAAATTTGTACACGCTTTGGGAATAGTCATCTACTTCTTGAATAAAGAAAAATAACCAACAGAAAAAAATAAATCCGAAAACGAAGGTTACAAACATAGAGAATATCTGACAATGGGTATCAAACTAAATATAAGGGATCAACAGTTTTAAAAAGGCTTATAAATCAACCTCCAAGAAATTCTCCACATTATCAACTACCCCTTTCACTATTGTAGAGCGTACAAAATCCTACCATTTCATTGAAACCTTATAAAAAACAACAACAACAAGCCAAGATCACATAGGTAACATTCAGTATCTCGACGGCATTGTGTTGTATGCAAAGGGTGCTCCCAGACTGTTCACAATGCTCGCCGCGTCCACCGTCGTACAACTTCGAAAATCGACTTCCAATGGAACTTTTCCACGTCACATTTACATTTATACAAACAAAGTCTTGAAATAGGTAAGCGTATAATGACATTCGTTACAGTTTGTTGGAACAGTATTACTAGGAATAGGTGAGTAGTTTGAGGGTTAATAAACATAGCTTGGTGATGTATTTTTATCAGAATATTGGTTTCTTTTAGCCAGGAAAATATTTTAAAACTACATTTTTGGTACCTAAGAACAATGGCAATAATAGCGTATTGTCAGAAAACATAGTATTTTTTTATATAAAAATATACTATTATAAAAGCTACAGCTAATGCCTAAAAGTACATGATTCACGGCAATAAACAAAACCAGAAAAATAAATTATATTCTTCAGGATATTTGCTAGTATAATAGTGTTTTGAAAACATAATACGATTAATTTGACTCGATAAAAAAAACACGATATTATCTCTAAACATTTCTTTCAACAAAAAAAAAACATACTTAAATACATGCGATCATTCTGATTTTTTGGCAAATAATTCTACAAGCAATATATTATCATTATAAGTTTTTTAGTCTAATCAATAGTTTTTTTTGTAAATCGATCGTAACCACTCATTTCACACAACCACTTTGTAGTGCAAGCTGATTTGAACTTTATTCTAACAGCATTTCAAATGAAGTTTGAACCACCACAAATAGAGTTTTTAATTTAGCTCATCTAGTCGCCTTAAAAATTGACGAATAAGAAGGGTATTAAAAGACCCTAAACGAAGCCGAAAGACACTTGTTCTCGACATCATTGCGATCATTTTTTTGTTATAGACCGTGCCTGTTAAGCCTTCTGTTACGGAGACTTTGAACTTTTTTTTTAAACACGTAAGTACTTGTTTTTAATGTAAGTTTTTTAAATACCTACACGACCCCCATACTATTAATTCAATCGCACAATGTTTTGAGTGCGTCTCATTGATTTCTGCCGTAAAACGTGATTTTTCACCCCAATAAAAGATCTTCCGAGCGATATTTATGCGTGAAGTTACTTAGTTTGATGTACAGAATGCTTGGCAAACGGCTTCGTGAAGAGTTCATTTACACCCTGTATTGTCAAGCAGGATGAAAATGGATGATTAGCTATAACCAACATCAATTAATTAAATAATTATTAGATATAAAAAATAGACTATTTCATTTTTCAGATTAAAAAGAACAACCTTGAACTATACTTCTATACATGTAAGCATTATAGCATCAATTATGTAGGTTAAAAACAGTTCGATTATACACAAGTATGTTGAACTGTTGATACTCCAGGGCCGGGAACGTAAAGGGCGAGTAAGGAACTTGGAGTCTGACACTCCCTCCCGCTCCGCCTAGAGTGGGAGAAGTTATTTGATGATTTCCCATCCTAAAAAAAAACAAAAAAAAAGTCTGGCAGTCTCGACAGAGATAACGACATAATCGCTAACTTTCGATCGCTGATTACTAACGATTAAATTCGGTTGCAATAATTATGCTTACGAGAAACGCATCTAGGATGTAGAGACTTTCATTATTCGCAAGCATCATTGTTGCAACCGAATTTATTCTTTAGTAATTAGCAACCTAAAGTTAACCTTCGATCGCTAATAACTTATGAAAAAATAACGAGTAGCTTACTGGTTACACAAGTCGTCGAGACTTGCGATTCTCGCAAGCTTCGTTATACTTATATTATAAGCGACAAAGTGGACCCGATTAACCCACAAATCTCGGACGTTGCAAATGAAACGTTCATCACAGTACTAATGACCACCAGATTTTAGTTTATTTTAGTTCTCTCAGCTAATCCCTCAAAGGTTTCGTTATGTACATTCACCTCAAATGTATATATTCAAGTAATTTTTAGTTTGTTTATTAACTTATTAGATTTTGAATCAAATTATTCTAAGTATTTAATGCCTCAGATATAATACCTAATTTTACTTTTATAACTTGTGTATCAAATAAGTACTTTAGGTTAATAATCTTTTGAGTTAGGTTTTAAAAAACTTAAGTGTATTAAATATTATCTGAAAACAAACTGTAACCTTTCAGCGCTTTCTTATACCTAATTTTTGATATACCTAAGTAGACGTTCAATCCAGTTTTGAATCAGAGAGCCTTTATTTATCTTGAACTCACTTGAGATGTTGGATATTTAAACAAAGTTTACTTGTTGATAGTTCATATAATTTTAGATAAACTTGCCAGATTATCTAAGAAAAATAAAGAAAGGTTTTAAGATTGTTAATCTTATTTTGCAAAACAATTACCAACAGAAACCATAATAAACTATAATAGTTTTTCCCTATCAAAGTGAAGGTAAACAAAAGCGCGCAAGAGTTCAGTGCCCTCGTCATCAATGCAGAGGTTGCATTAAACTTTTTCCATTGTCTCCATTGATGGATTTGCATCAGAAAATTGCCGGGATTTTGTTCCTAATAACTTCCAAGGAGCTAATAAATATTATCTTATGAATAAATATGGAATAGCGCGAAAACGTTTATAATCTCGGATAAAGAAAGAAGAACTTGTAAGAGTCTGCTGCTTATTAATTTTTACATTGAAACGTCAAGATACTTCTTGTACCAACATATTCAAATTCTTTGCCATTTTCCTTACAATTATTCCACTTATTCCAACAGAATTATTAGTCTGGTACCAAGAGCTATTATAGACGAAGTTTAATATTTAAATATGTATAAAAGACTATGGGATGCGGACCCATGAGCACACCTAGTCCAATTAAGTATCATTGTCAAAAGCAATTTGTGGGCATTTGCATACTACCACCCGTCTATCATACATTATTTCGGTAATAACTATTCCGGAAATAATGTTTATGGACGTACCTACGTATGAATGGAGCAGCGGAATATCATAATAATGTTCTGGGTTTTATGAACCTTCATAATGATTGTAGCCTAGTTTTAGTATGTCATACTTGCAAGCTATCAAATGGTCTTAGAAAATCCAGAGATCGCTCTGACTTGACCGAAAGGACTTATTTAAGTAGACCAACAAGGATTTGTCGGTTGAGTTCGTGACGTCCCTATAACATGTTTCTTCCTTTGCCGAGTTCCGGTTAAACGGCGAAATCGGCGCGTGCGAGCGGCCAACCTGACCGATTCGATTTGCTCTAACGCGATAGTCACACATTCAGCTCCCGCCGGACCGTGTAAGTGCTCCATTCACTACGGAGACCATTATTAATACATCCCCTCCCTACTCGTCTCCTCTCGAGGCCCTCATTGTGCGCCGTTGCGAGTTAATCCTCCGTCCGGCAAAGATCGCCGATCGAATGCGACCGACCCAGCTTTGTGAAACGTAATAGGGTCCTACGGTTAAATGCCGCGTGTAATTTTTGGTTTGCGATTGTAATTATCTATTGAATCGCAGTACTTCGAGGAGTTCAATTATCGCGCGACGCTCGGGCGGGCTGATTGATTGGTTTTGGCCCTGTTTGTATCTGTCAGCCTGATAGACAGACCACACCACTACATTCTACACTGAATTAGTGAAGCGGCGCGGACTGCGAGCTCACCGCGTTGTTTTATCAGACGGACAGTACGCTGCAGGTGCAACGTAATCAGGTTTAGCAAATGCTTAAATAGTGCTCTTATTTTTGCACAATAGTCTCACTTAACTTCGTTGGTTGTTCCCAAAAAGAAATAATGAACATAAACCAGAGACGTGTCGTTAAAAGCAAAGTTGTAAATTGTTCTATCCTGTTAGAAATAGTTCACAATGAAGATAATACAAAACGGAAACATGTATCGAGAAAAATAGATGAGCTGTGAATCGATTGAGTGCTGTGTAGTATCGAGCGTCGCGACGGACGAACGGACACCTCCCAAAGGAGTTGCAGAACCAAGCTCGGCAAAGCAATTTAACCAATTTAATGTCATTCGCGTCTATTGACGGGCTCCCGCGCTCTCAATTTAAAAATAGACGCCATTGTGTTGCCGGCGCGAAAATATTGTGCTGTCGAATATTGTAGCGGTATCAAATTGTACAGGCTTTCATCACTCCGTCGAAAACGCTTTTCTTAGAATATGATTTAAATAGCAGTTAAATAGTCATAACCGGGCGCTGCGACGACATACTTATACCGTAATAAAGTAGCAATATGGCCCGAAGAAGAAATTTAGTATCGGGATTAAGTTATTTTCAGTTATGACATCAAAGTCTCTGTATTTTCAGTTCCATCTTCTGCGCCCACAAAGTATTTAAGACTTTGTTTTGAAATAAAAATCACACATTTCTCATTTTGCGGATAGTTTGTAAAAACGGCGTTTCATTTGTTTTATTAAAGTAAAGTTGGTATCGTTAGCATATTGCACTGAACTAATTAATTGTTATTGTTATTTTCTATGTTAAAGTGACTATTCATTCTGGTTCCAAATATTTAAATGTTGTATTGTATTGTGCAACGGGCTCGTGTCAGCAACTCCACGTCAAAGCGCGTATTTTGCGTATGGTATTTAAATGTTCCAGAGTGTGTGTGTGTATTCTGATACTACGGTCAAATTGTTGCTGGCTAACCAAATTAAAGGATATACTTTTACTAGAAAGGCATACAGGGTGTGCAAAACAAAAATTATACAATTGTAAATGAGTAAAATTAGAATCTTTTTGCTATTGCTAGATATTTTCCAAATAATTACTCGTCTGGTGGAGTAATGAAGTATGGTGCAATTACTAATTACTCCACCTAATCAGTCAGTCAAAGTAAGGTTTGTTTAATAGTTTTATCTTCCCCAAACTCTTCATGGTCTTCAGGTCTTCATGTGTTTTGCTTATAAAATCCTCTGCGGACGAATTTGGACCAGTTAAACAAATAAAAAAATACAATCAGTTTTGGGACTTCATAACACTTACTTTATAAATGTGGTTGTCAAATCCTTAAAAAACTATTAAACCATTTTTATTGCATTAGAACAACAAAATAAAAAAAATAATAAATCGAAAAACCGAAATGGACACAAAAAAGAAGTTGTACAGTTTAATTTTGCCGTGTCTATATTTTCCTGTACTGTGTGATTTTTTTTCAGGCAAATGTTTTCTATATTTAATAACTTTTTCCTAGAAAACATGAATGATGCTTTTTGGTACCTATTGTAAAATTTATTGGTTTTGTTATACCCAGAAATCGCGCTAAATAAACATACATTTTTGTTCCGCATAAATCGTCAAAATGAATGGAACATTTTTTTAAACTTAGCTTTGCCTACGCTTCTCTGTAGGTAAGGGTTGAATGATCGCTTAAGTTAAATATTTCAGTCGGTCATCGAGATCGCGACTCGGTAACTCGCCACCGTACAGCGTACAGCCGTCTTTACCTCGCTCCTCATCAATTATACAAGTGTCTGCGTCCTTTATCAAATATTTACAACTCTTACCTTCGCCCATAAACTAAGGGTACTGATTTAGGTGACTATTATTATAGTTAATGGTTATTTGATTATTTGAATCCATGAAATATACAGAGAATCTGGTCGTTTCTACAATGTGATTTAGTTAAGACCCGTAATCTGGATGTCTCATTAAACGGATCGTAAAATAAACAAACTAAAACCACGATGAATATTTATATTCAGACCAGTTAAAATATTACAATGACAGGCAAACAGACCCGACCCGCATTGCCCATAAAAAAGGATTAAAAGTGACTTTATTTTGTAATGAATGGGAAATCAAAACAAGGGCTCAGTCAACTTATATTGTAGTTACAGGGTTTAGTATTTATTTCAGTCGTCAAAATTGTTGCATGAAGACTTAGAACAGTAAAATATTACCCGGATAACGTCAGTACAATTCAGAACTTTAATCAAGAATATTCACTCCTAGAGCGCACAGAGCGTACAACTTATTTGGACAACGCTAAGCTAAATATAACTTTCGAAGTTTAACGTTTAAATTAAAAGGCCAACCTAACTGGTATACGTATTCAAATATATTCATCGGTATGCTGACAGAAACCATGCAGTGTTACTCTAAAACACGTCAATTAGTAAACAGGCGTAAACCACAGGCATTCGGTCGAGCAGAGCCGCGCCGCGAGGGTTGGACGCCATCTTGGATCGGGGGTCAAATTAAATTGACATGTGGTTTGTGCAGACATATTGTGCTCGCCTGGAAGCATTGTGTTGACACCCCTAATTATACAGGTCCTACGATATGAGCAGATAAAGCATGGTAATTAACTTAATACCCACCGTGGATATCATTTGACCCGATTTGAAGTTATTCTGTGAATTGCGCCCCTATATTCCATCACGCCTAAATAGTTCGTTGGATGTTAATTCATTTGATCAGATCTGATTCTACTCAAACGTTAAAATAGAGTACAAAATCACTTCATAAACCACATATTTTCCCAGGAATTTAATAACAATACAATGTTATTACCGACGAAAATCCTTTCAAATGTTTAACATGCAAAATAACATTTTCATAAAATACCTTTAATGTTATGCAGCCCGGGGCAACGGGCGTCTAAATTATAAAACGTGGTCCACGGGAAGAGGACGTAATATCGCCAATATCGCCGCTCGAAGGGAAATCTTCCCGAAGCGTTGTCGTTAAATGATCGCATCTCATCGGCGCGGCGCGGCGCGGGCAGACGCGGCGTCAGCGGACCACCGCCTCCTCAGTTTAGCATATCGACTGAGCTCGCCAAATTCACACCGAGACATAATATAGACGTTCAGGGCGCCCCGTGTTAAAGCCATTATTGAACCCTAATACTATTTTAAAAAATGGCCATCCTAAAACTGAACGCCTTCCGAGGAAAGCTGTTCGCGAACAGACACTTAATAGGATTGGATGAAGATGGCGGAGTAATAAAGCGTGTTCAGTAATGTATTTATAGAAGATGTGCCGGCATCGCCTCGTTGCACGGATCGCCTTCAATTTACTGTTCGAGATTACGATTAGCTTTCGATCGAGCTTTATATTAAACTTGCCGCCGGGGACAACCACCCTCTTACACTACTGCAAAAATATCAATTACTGCGTTTCAGATTTCCGTAGCCTCTAATCAACTTGTTTATAACTTTATTAATTACTGTAATGGAATAAATACATCGTGATAATTCAATTAAGCAACGAACAGTCGTAAAAGGGCATTTGGGGAAGTCAGATTACGCAAGTTACACTCAAGTTGTAGTTCACTAAAGTTGTATTCACGCGGCGTGCACGTGCACGTAAACTTTATATTAGTTTAATATATGTACACGTTACACCAAAATGGTATTTATGAGGTGAACCCCTTACAACAACATGGTATTATAGCAACACAATCAATATCAACTACAAATTAATTACTCGTACTTGTATAACAACATAAGGGGTGGATTCATTGGATTTGTGGACATCAGTCGGTATCATTACTGTGATACGAAAATAAACGAATGTAGATAATGGACGGCGGGATCAATACAAAGTAATCGCAAGCGGATCCAATAAGCCCGGCCAAAACAACGGGGGGTCGCATCGGACGGGATCGGAGCCTGCGAGCCGAACATGGGGAAACAATATGGCGGCATGCAAATAGCTCGGCCATTATCGCACCTGGGCAGCGCGAGCCGCCCGACGAGTAAACAAGATTACGGGAATTGAATGGCTAATTAGGGGAAAAGAAGCGAGCCCAGCGAGCCTAGCGAGCACACTGAGTTATCGCACCTCGTTTCTGCCATATTTCACGACGCTTAACTCGCCTTTATTGTTTGGCCGCCTCTTGTTTAGCTAAAGAGCCTTGTTAGCTTATCTCTTGAAGCCTAGGTAGACTGCATTAACTGCCGTCACAGCCAGAAGCGAAGATTTACTACGCTACAAAGCTTCTAACACCGCTAAATAATAAGTGACGCGCTTTGCTAACCTGCTAGCAGTGCTAACGGTACCAGTGAAAATAAAACCACTACGATACACAAATTGATGATGCACAGTCGTTGATTAAAATTTAATTGATACGTTAATTAATTGTATTATACGGTGAGTACGTATTTATATGACCCACATCAGAGATAAAAGCATTAACAAGGTAAACGTGACGACAACCAAGTTACGCCGCAATATTGCTTTTCGATAGAGGACCGCAGAGCTGTGCGGCACTCCGCATCACACAAGAAAGCACTTTATCATTATTCAATTAATTAATTAGTGACTTTTATAGATAATAAAGTGAGTGTATTTACGAGTAAGCTTCGTTAATTTTATGTTATCTGTTTAATTGTATGAGCCTCCGGCGACGTCGGCGGCGCATTATCGGGGTATCACCCGAGCCGTTATGTTCCTGTTATATTATCCTATGATATGTCGATCAAGCTTAATACGGACATCGTTAATTCTTTAATAATATTAATAGATTCTTTTTATATCTAATGCATCCTATTAATTTTATTGAACCTTTAAAAAAGGAACTCCATTAAAATTGAACTCAACTAAAGTGTCATAAGCTGCTAGGAGCTGTCGATATGTTTATATCTCAAACTGATATTTCTACTTTACATATTGTATCCAGCGAATATAACATCGTAAATGTCAGCCTATAGCACGACATAATGTATCTGTATGTCGATTTTGCAATACAACAAGTAAAAAGAGATGTAACTGCCATCATTTGTCACAGCAGTAAATCTTATGCCATCCACGCATAATGCGAAAGCATGAACAATTTTATTAACATTCGCAAACCGTAGATGCAGAAACGATACACCAGTCGTCGTAAGCAAATCTCCATAAAGCAAACAACGGACACAGAAAGCAGTAAACAAAATCTTTGACCCTAAGGTAAGGACCGGTCTGCCTGTCATGTCACAATGTCTTTCATTTACGGACTCGATATGATTTAGAGAGGTTCGTCCGCTACGACCGACGACTTTAAACGTAATTTAATTACATATTATAAAGCTTGTCTGAGCCCACACAGAACCTAGTCACTACAAGATTAATGAATCCCAGCGATACAGATACATGACTTATTCTGTACAAGCGGCCATATTTAATGCCCACGTTTTCATGATTGCAGTCATTTAGAACGTTGCGTCGCGTCGTCGTCCTCGCTAAATGCTTTCGCCGACATCTAGACGTTTATCCTCCACTCAATTTCAATTAGATAATATTACTAATGAAAGATATTTATTTCTTTCTGTCGTTTCTTCTGCACAAATTCCTCATTAATTTGTGAAAAGCTTTTAGTGACCCAAGATCCCGAAAGCCAAACACTTTGTCTAGGAGAAGCCAGAAAGTTCCATAATTTCTTTGCCGAGATAAGAGGCGAAAGTTCACGCAGGAGCGGAGATTTATGACATCACCGTCGTTCCTTTCACTAAATAATAAAAGGCCCGCTGTAAAACGCGGTCGAGGCATAAAAGTTTTACGTCCATACAACCCGTTGGTGTACGTAAACGGAGCATGTAGGGCGCGTCGTGTTAGGACGTCAAATCTCCATAAAGAGTAATCAGTGTCGGCACAATAGTCCGTTGGCACATAAATTGTAACGCCAACGTGCGTTCATTTTGTCTTGATCCGCGTCGAGCATAATTTGAGGTCGGCCCGTCCCCGAGACCAAAAATTATGAATATAATTCGGCATAAACAATATAATAGTGACTTGTTGCTCTGCGTGGCCGTGCTACTTGAACGTCGTCACCGCGTCGCGCCGCGGTTGCGTGCGGCTGCTTCCACAACGTGACGTTATGACACCAACATCTGGCCTGCTGTGCGACTAAGGAATTACTATTGCTACATTTAAGCCTGTCATGTAACAAGGATAGCTTTATTATTATTAATAATAAATTTGTTAATAAATGAATAGGATTTAATATTGAAATTCCACGTCGATCTCGGAGTAATTAGAAAACAGTTTCTCATCCTCTGCGCAAATCGCGAAAGTGGAATGATAATATAGCACTTAACTGAATAAGGTCAAGGACGTGACCTCGAAAGGCGGCCTTTGTTTATCTACCTACCAGAATGTCTTTATTAGACAATGGCAGAATTTCAGAAGCAAAAACAAAAACCGAAGTTTTTAAAATCGCTTTGGGTGAATCTTTATATAACATAAAATATTAAATTAAGGTACATCGGCTTACATGCCAAGGGCAACAAAATATTATTCTATTGAACGTAAGAAATACAAATAAAACAGAAAAAAAAAACAATATAGAAACAAAAGAATAAACAAATTCATTGTCTGTACAAAGGTTAGGTTTAAAAATATTTTTTCAGACACAAAACAACTATAGATTGTCCATTGTTTTTATTTCGAGGCAGAGTTCAAAAATTGTAAGTTATAGTGTAGGAGATATGAACTTGATACACGAGCATTTTATTCTGTCTATGAATTTAAAAGCGTTGAAGGATTTACTGTGTTTACTTTCCAAGGATGGAACAACTTGTCCTGTTGTAAACAGATTTCAAAATTGTAAGCAAAATCTTAAAATAGGAACACGTGATTTATTACGGTTAAGAAGCATGTGATAATAGACACTTTAAAAAAAGTTTAAAATAAAATAATCGCTTTTCTCATACCGGCAACGATAAAAACTGGATACATTTTTTCGTGTTCTTTGGGTATTTTTTATTTCTATTGTAATCCGAGCATACTTTGCTGTTTTATTACATCATACTTTTGTAATTCAATAGCCGCTGAATATACAAAGATTAGCGGCTTTTCATTGTGTAGTACTTTTAAATCCCTACGCATGTGTGTTATTTAACAAAAATGTAAAAATCCAACATTTTTGTCAAATATCTTAACAATGACGTTGCGTTTACGTTTATTTTATATAGCTATATTTTTCTCTAAGGGTTTTAATTTAAATGTTAATGTTTTGTCTTTTCTACACACTGTGTCTACATTTCTAATCCAACTTTCCTCTCGCAGGTCTTCTGGAAGTGATTTCTTATGAAATAAGCAGAACCTTTGTGCTCTTCTATCGTTAATGTAATGTCCTATGAAGTATTTTGTGTGTACATAAATAAATAAATAAATGAACGTCCAACGCACATGTTTTACTTTACCATGGTATTTTACTTTTAAAGTCATTAAACGGACTCCATGTTTATGTTTCCGTGTCTAATCTGACGATCGGTCGCGTTCTTGATGCTTGTAAGACTACCAGATTATAGTTAAACATGTGATTGTAACCCGATATGACACGCGAGAGCACGGCACGCCGTGACGGCCTTACGAACGTGTCGTAATTCAATAACCCGCTCTACACCGACTAATGGAGGGTACACCTTCAGAAACAAACGCTTTCAAAAGCTCTGCCCTGTTCCATATCCAACCTAATAGTTAAGCAATGAGATTCGATTTTCATTCTTATCAGCCAAGAAGTAGAAGAGGAGCCGAAAGTCTTCCCATTGTACACTTATCGCTACAACAACCTGCCGGTCTATACGATTTCACCAATGAAGCATTCTAATCGCCGTTGCTTCGCAAAGATTCACGTAGCGCTGCGTAGCATCGCGTTCCATCACGTAGCACCGTGTAGCTCCGCGTAGCTTCGCAAAGCCACGTGCAACTTCGTAGCTTCGCGTAGATCCGGGTAGCTTCGCATAGCTCCGCGTAGATACGCGCAGCTACGCGTAGCTTCGCGTAGCCACGTTTAACTTCGTGTCAATTTGCATTTCGCGTAGCTTTGTAATGCTGCACCGAGCATTTCATGTTACAATCTATCGAGTAGTAATATTCACGCCACTATTTTATTATTAGCAGGTAACGAGAGATTGCCTATCTCTATCTGTTTGACATTTAGCTTACGGATGGTTAAAAACAAAACGTCACAGAAATGGTTTCTTTGATTTTTCTATAAATCAAGTGACGGGTACACTACATAAATACGAGAAACATTATTCCGAAAGTCACAAATCCGAATTTCAAAACACTGATTTTCATAATTCCGAATGGTTCATAATTCCGAAAATAGGATTAATGATAAATCGGAGTTATGAAAACTCCGATTTATCATTAATCCTATTTTCATAATTTCTAAATTTCAATATTCCTAACGTTTATAATTACTAATCGAATAACAAAAAGTCCCATTTTAATGATAATTTGAAACATCAAAAATACGAATTCCGATTATTAAAATACCGATTTATACAATTCCGAAAAACGCCTTGTAAAACTGATAGCAAATAAACACGTAATTGCTCCTCAGAGAGAAGTATGTATAACATTATGTTTAGTATGAGGAGGTAGAATTAAAAAACTAATGACAGATGCGTTTTCTTACTCATAATTGCATAGATTGTGTACCGAAATGATTCATAATAATACAGGGGATTTGCAACATGCAAGCAGGCATCCAGCATACAAGCAGATATGCAGCATTCAAGCAAGCATGCAACATGCAAGCAGGCATGCAACATGCACCGAAGCTGCAGTGGTGAGCGTTATAACCACCTGCTCCTCAGCTCGCGGGTCGCCTTACCCCTCCGCGTCTACGCGGTCTTAAATAACACTACAGGGTAAGGCAGACAAGACTGCGTGAAGTTGGTTTTGCAGCGATTAGTTTCTGTCACCTAATTTTGTAGCATGTTGACTTTTACTTTATTCGAAGTATTGAAAATCAGTATGTCGTTTTTCGGACCAAAAACCATTCGAGCATTTGGTTCTTCGAACGTATGAAAATTAGAAAACTAACAAATCGCATTTACGACTTTCGGTAAAATAAATTTCGTGATTTTTTATAACAGACTTTATGTAATTCGGACTTTTGAAAATCGGAACATCGAAATTCAGAATAAAATATTTCGGAGTATTTGGGTTTTCCCATCAAGTGACAGGTAGGCGAACCGGATAGGATCTTTCAAGCTTTGTTTGTAGACACACAGATGGCTACGGACGTAGGCATATTGACCAAAAGTTGTACGTTACAGAAAACGGGCGTTACGATAAAGAAACTAAACGTTAAATATTCTGAAATCCTGGCTGCAACCACTATACAGGTAAACAAAGTAACAAATGTAGCAAAGTATTCCGCTTGAACTCAAAGGGCGTTTTAAACGCTTCGAATTAAGATCACGCACATCCAGCTTCCACACAACGAAGTGACGCGAGACCTACTTTCTGTTCGTAATTACTTTGTTACTTTAAATGCTCTAGCTCTCGGCTAGATAGAAAATAGTACTTTGTTCTGATTAACCTTACGTTAAGTCTTCGTTCTCTCTAGTTCGTCTTAATTAGTCTCAAATTGTTTGAGCTAATTTGATGTTAGCACTAAAACACAGACATTTGAGACTTGGTGTAATCAATAGCAGTGTATAAGATCTCACATGGGTGGGTAGGTTCTTTTAGATTGCTAGACGATCTAGATTGCCTGAGGTTGATAGGCTATTATCTATCTGTAGCCACCATCGCAATCTTGGAGCTCGCAGAACTCACGTGTGCCAATAACAACAAACGTGACTTCAATCGGCACCTACCCGGCTTCCATCTGTCAGTTCCATGAAAAGGAGAACGCGAGAAAGGCACACACGATTACGTAAGCGGATTATTTCAATCCCCAATCATGGTAATGGTGAAACAAAGTTGTGAATAAGCTATTTTTCAATATTATTTCAATATAAGTAGGTTGTCGTTTGTCCATCCGCTGCGTGGCACTATCGTGCGATCGGTCCTCGAGGCGCGCCCGTCCGTGCGCCGTGCGGTGACAAACAACATTCGTGGTCGACATTTATGCGACGTCATGGCCCTCAATAGAAATGCTTCGATTTACGTTCCTCTTCTACTTTTTGTCAGACGTCTTTTTTATTCATTCCGTGGCACAAGCCATTACATAAAACTGTTATACCTGAAGAATTGCTGACGTATTGCATAGGATCGTGTGATTGCTGCGAGTTTTGCTATGTTTGGGAGGTACAGTACAGACTATTTGCAGCGCGTCCATTTCAAAGAAGACAGATACAATAGAATAACATTTTTCATAAAGCTGTTTGCTGCATGAAGTTGCAGAAGTTTATTTTTATAAATTCATGGGAATGTTGGATGGTTTCTGGATTTGTTTTCTGTCTGCACGGTTGTGTTGGCTAACCAGGTCAATAGTGTTATAAACAAACTTACTAGTCGAACTATACAATAAAATATGTTTAGGGTTAGTCAAAAGAAATAATTACAAGCTGGTCATAATTAAGTAATCATAATTACGAAGAACCGTTACTCGGAAAATAGATAGATAATAAGAGTTATTATTTAGATCAAAGAAACGTCGTCCGATATTCCGTGATTAAGACAATCCCATTTCTAAGACTGGAATACTCCAGTATTAGATAGGTACTTAAAGAACGTCGAATTTAAATGTCTTCGGCAAAAATTGAAGGCAATACCAGCCGAGATCAAAGCGATAGCTGCGGCACTTCAACTTTTTTGTGGAACCGATACCTACTCTTCATTTCCTTTTTAATTCGGATTCAATATAGCGATAAGGACATCGGGAAATTTTTACAGAAATCAATCTTCGTGTTATTGAGACGTGTTTATTTTGTGTCTGATGAGAAGCAGGTGTCTATGGACTAGAGTTTACAAGATCGATAAAGATAAACAATAGTTAGAGAAGATTGTAGAGCATAACGAGTGAGCATCGATCGAGATTGCAGCAAAGACAATGCCTTCACGGTGGCGGGTTGTAGGGGAGCCATTTGTATTCGTAATGGTAGATCGAATTTCGTATTTGTTCGTGGGGTCGTTAGCAGCACCTTCGCGCTTGTTTATAAAGAAAACAAAACCCTTTATCCGGCGAGTCGCGGGGCGCGGGCGGCTTGAAACCTTACTACCTCTGCTAACTACGCCACCGTATGAATACAGAATAATATTATATTTATCATCTACGAACACGAACTGCTTGATACCAGGGGAGCATGAATATAGAATTCTACACTAGAGCAATACATTATTATTGTAGTACAAGTCTAAACAAATCATAATATTAACATACGCTGATAAAATTATTCACATGTATTATGCATCGTTGAGTATACGTATTGGTATAGTCACAAACAAAATTCAAAGTACTACTAAAACCTAACAACAAAGATAACAGCAGCTGTAAGACACGTCTACGAAAACATGAATTAAAAATGATTGCGCGTAGCACCGATGATTACTCACAGTTATTATGTAGTATTTCTCTTGGTATCTTTAGTATGTTTTATTCATGTTAAACAATTAATTATATAATTCATTCATTCATTGATAAGTATGAATGAATTCATAAATAAGTTAATAACTACATACAACAATATGATAATAAAAAGAGCAAATCTCGTAGCCCTTCTCGTAGCAGTCGTAGCAAAACTTTTATGATCGTAAAAATACACACCAATCTAAACTCGTTTCACATTTTCTATTCAAAATGAACCGTCAAGTAATTTTAGTTGGTGTAATGATACACGACGAAGCTTACACTGCGATGCACACTAACCACCAAGTAACAAGGTATTCGTGTTTTTACGTTGTTTTAGATCGTTGGACAGATATGGCATACCTAAGGCCCAATAGAGCGTGAACTGAAGTCACGCGCCAAGGATCTCGGTACACACGTCTTAAGACTCGGCAGTTCGGCACGTCGTCATCTCTCCTAAAAAGCTCGAAAACCTCCTACAGCCTATGACGTAGCGAGGAGCTACGCGTGCCGTAGACCATCGATTGTTTTCACTAACTTAATATAATGTTACATTGGATATAGGGACCCGAAATTGAAGGGTGAGTTAATATCAGATACGGGATTTGAGGATTTGTAAAGCCAATTTCAAAAGCCGTTTTGTAAGTTTCGAGCGTCAAGGGCAACGTCTGTTTACAGATTGTTCTGATACAATAAAAGCTTTTTTATGTAACGGTCCAGACGTTGATTCTTTAATTTTTTATTATGTTTCGTATATTTTGTTTTGATCGGTCAGAATTGGTCCAACGTGGAACGTCACAAGCTGTGCATATGCGGTGTCAAGATCACGTCGGCGTAGCGTCGCGCCGCCGCGGGTGACACGCGCACCCCGCCGCCCCCGCACACCCTCCCACCCGCTGTCGTCCTCCTGTTACCCTCAACCCTCGCACCACGCATGCTCCAATTATAATCTGTTTAGGGATGTCTATTGTCGATTAAGATTTTTTGTTATGCAAATTATTCATGATATTTTCTACACCTGTGAATCGACCGAGTTCTACACGCATATTGAAAAACAACCCTTGTGAAACCTGAATGCTTATTATGAGTTTTTATTTCTTACAAACTACAAAAGATCAACACACTAGTCTTATAGAGTAACCTCGAGCTTTCACGTATCTATCGTACAAACTGACAGGGTTAAGCACGATATCCACCCGTAGCGGATAACTCGATAGCTCGACATGGAATAGGGCGGCATTATCCGTCGGCGATGGATGCGCGCGCAGCGGCGTCGCGCGGAGGGCATCACATCGCCTGCGGAGGGCGGCCGTGGCGCGCGCGTTCCGTTGTCTCCCGCGCGATACTCGCCACAACACCTCCGACGTCGGCGAGGTGCGCTGCGAGCCCGATGCGACTGTTCGCGGTCACTGACCGATACGCCGTACATCACAACACCGCTTGACCCGCGCCCCGTGGCGCCGCGATCTCTGCAGGCCCGCGCCTCTCTGCCGACTCGCCTCTATGCTCCACATGCACCAGGTAGCCCGAGAGCCCGAGAGCCCGAGTGCCGAGTACCGAGTACCGAGTCCCGACCCTCGGTAGCGTGATTCCCAGCAATATTTCCGTAAGCGGTGCAATATACCGGACTACTCGCCTGCTGTCCGACTTTAATTTGTTCTTTATTGTTTTTTGGTGTTTATTGTTTTCCTAAATGTGTTCTCATCATTTTAAATTCCTGGAATTACAATGTACTTAGTCGGTCGTGTCAGTGAGTTCGTAAGGGTGCCTTTCAACGCAGGCGTGAGTTATTCATGGATTGCCACTGTTACTTCTATTTGAGGTTTTGGATTTATAAAAATGTGTACGATATCAATCTGTTTACATGGATTTTGTCTTTGATCAATGTATGTTGATAGCAGTAATAAATATCATAAGATTAAAGAAATTAGTAGACGCTGATATGTATCTCAATTTCCAGTAGTGGGAATGCATGAAATGAAAACTGGAATTTTTGTTCCAAACGCATACTTAAGGAGATTAAATCTATCAACATGTGACCGAAAACTTGATAGAGTGTGCGGGAAACTTAGTCGTTCCTTTCTTAGAGAAACTTACAAGTATCATTATTGGCAAAACCATGTACGCTTGCCAACTGCCGAATTCGCCGAATAATTTTACTGCCAACACAAATATATGTACTTGTACTGGCAATTCTTGCATCAATTTGTTCCCATTTTTTACGATCCGAGATCATGTAAACATGGTGATATTTACTTTCGATGTGTACACATAGTACACATACAGATAAAAACAACTTATATAATTTCCTACTGTGTGAAAACATACATCGAATTATAAACATGCAGACGTATTTATTGTTTCAATAATTACGTTTGTCATCACGTTGAAAAACACTTGGTATACATATGATAAGACTGAGTTACCAGTTAACTGAGAGTTATTCTAAAGTCTTAGTTTGCAATTTATTTTGAATAAATAATAGATTATTATGTACAGCTAGTTGGCTAAAAAGTTTTCTGTCTAGTTATATTTTATATAAAGGTCTCAATTTCATACGAACAAGTCAAATTACTATTTCTTATGAAACAGCCGTCGCATGAAACGTTTTATGACAAAATATTTATAACACAATGAATTACTGATACTGTTAGCCTGTTACATTCTACTGTTAGGTAAAGGAGATCGAAAAAGGGATCGAAAAAGCAGGAATCTAAAGACACGGAGAGAGGTCTCTGTGTCTTTAGATTCCTGCTTTTTCGATACCGTTTTTCATTCGACCGATTTAAATTTATCTTAAATTCTTCTTAAATTAAAAAAAAAAGATGATCTTAAATTTTCCATAATTTAATCTATACTATATTATCTATATCTATATATTTACTATTATAAAGCAGAAGAGTTTGTTTGTTTGTTTGTTTGTTTGTTTGTTTGTTTGTTTGAACGCGCTAATCTCAGGAAGTACTGGTTCGAATTGAAAAATTCTTTTTGTGTTGGATAGTCCATTTATCGAGGAAGGCTATAGGCTATATAACATTACGCTATGACCAATAGGCGCGGAGCAGCAATAAGAAATGTTGCAAAAACGGGGGAAATTTTATTCCCTTTGTGAGCTCTCTCTTAAGTGACGCAGACGAAGTTGCGTGGGTCAGCTAGTATAATATAAGATACATTTTCAATAATAAAATCAAGTATTTAGTGATGAACAGAAACTGTTTGCAGAATGAATGGTAAAGCATTTTATGGCACAGGTAGTGCATCTCAAAAATATAAAACTAAAAGTATATTTTAAAGCTAAAAAAGTACACCTGTCGCAACTTTATTATACTTCGTCTAAAATCTCAACGGCACAGTGGAGCATAATACGTTTAGTTATGATTATACATATAATTCCTACAGCTGTATAAAGATAATTTGATTTATTTAAAACCATGTCTAGTTTAGGTTCAGCAAAGTATTAGCAAGTACAACTGAAAAATAATTTTAACTGTTAAATTCATTAGAGAAATAAAATAGACGCACAACTGAAATATAATTATCTGAGGATCAGAAGAAGAAAGGCTAAAGATAGTCTTCCTCATTAGTCGCTGAAGTGTTGTAAGGAAATACTGAGAAAACTCATAGAAACGCCTAAAATACTGCTCATTAATTTACAGAACTTTGTTAGATTTTTATGTCGCCGCATAAATTGTCAGGCAAAAACGAAAAGTCATAAAGCTGGCTAAAAGTTCTGTCTCCGACAGAAACTTGTTATTTTCACACTTTATGTAGCACTTAAAACGACTAAAGAAAAGGATTAACACTCCGTAAAGCCCGTTGCTTCTGTCTGCAATCAAATTTTATTTTAGTTTGCTTTCCAGCACTTGGTATATAAAAACTTTCTTTCTTATTACAAAAACACGTGATTATTTTTAGTTAAATACCATTATAATTGCACCGTAACTACTACAACCTTATTTAATAGTATGATAGCACGACATAAGTATAAGTTCGTCTGAAGACGTGAAGTAAAGTCTCACGGTTGCTATTAACGATGTGGAGCCATATGCAAGAACCAGCCAGCGGTATAGGTATTAACGGCAACTTGAACTCAAGCCCGGACATCAATTAGGTTCGACTTGTTCTCGCAATTATGTGCTCAAACTAAATTGCTGGAAGATTCGTCGGACGCTAATGGTTCTAAGTTTCCATGACACATGACTCTGATAGCACGCTGCGCTCACGTTCTCACGCCAGCGTACCACGTTTGAAGGAATCTATCACGATTCTGTCGAATCATTGTTCTTTCACACATATCTTGGCGTGTGACATATGTCACATGTCAGAGTGATACGTCACGCACGGTGTGGTGGCCTAATGTCCTCGGCTAATGCGGCGCTGGCCGACAAGAGGACAATTTCCGGGCCCGCCCCTACCTTCCCGCCATTACGTACTAGAAACAATTCCATAACCATTATAATCATTAATGATGCCGCGCCACCATTAAGCCCGCTTACATTGATTTTCTCTTTTCATCATTATTTATTATCTGAAAGTCAATATTTCAGAACGCGCGGCTCGTCTCCGCTGCAATCTTTTTTGATTTATTGAAGAACTTGAAGCGTTGTTTGTTTTCATAGTTTTCTAGTAAAATTAATTACCGCGGCGAACACAATTTACGGCTAAAAGTGCTAAAGTAAAGTAAAGCTCACTTTAGCGTCAGTCGAGGTCGCTTCAGGTGTCTGTTTCAGTGTTAAAAAACTTTTGGGTTAAACCGCTTTGTTTTTGTTCAATGTCTGCAGGCGACAAAACTCTGTGTGCTGACAGATGCAGGGCTAATGACAAATTAACCGTTAAAAACTCGTGGAAAGGCGGGGAAAAGAGGAAAAAACTGTGGAGTAAAAAGTAACGAGTCGTGGCTTTTATCTCTCTCGCGTGTTTCGCGAAGACAGCGTTTATTTTGAATGACGGAGTCCACTCGGCGCTCGGCGCAGTGGGACGACGTCGCCGGCTCGTCGGCCCCACGTGTCCGCGCCGCCACGACCAACTTAAATCAACCGATGTCGGATGTAATCATCGTTTACTGAATCTAAAACCGTTTGATCTCTATTTCAAGCCTTGTTGGCATCTACTTCTCGTTATTTGCATTAAAATTCCAGAGATTTATGAAGAGAACATAGGTCATAATGATAGATATGAACTCCGTAGTCCATAATTATCTGCCACGAACTGCGTTATTGCGTATGAAAACAGGACAGGCAACAACAGGCAGTTATGAGCAATACGGAAATATCAATACTTAGCACTAATTGGATGATAATATAATTCAATAGAGAACCATTCCTAAGAAGTTGAATGAATAGGTAGACAGATACGGTTGATAGTCAATGCGTGTAAACAACAGCTATCATCGACATCCAGTAAAAGATTCGCTTCGCACGCGAGCGTGGATTGCTCCCACGATAATTACATCAAGTAATGTGTGCAGCAAATCATACACTACGAAATGAGGCATAAAATGTTAGAGCTGAGGCTTGGGAACGAGACGGGCGTGCGTAATTACCCGACGAGAATGTGGCCGAGTCCTGCGGCCGTGCCAGCCTCCCGACCGCGTCGCTAAACTACGAATAAAGTGCTCAGTGCGGTACCCTTAACTCGTTAATTACGCTCGGGAACTTAATATACTTACCCGTTTCAAATTTTACAACTTGGAATAACTGTAAGTGTTCGGTATCAAATGTACTCGCGCTTAAAACAATAATATTTTTAATGAGCGTTCTTCTGAAGGTTGAGCGATGCACGTCGAAGTACTCGTATCCTCGGGGCATCTATTAAGCGGACAGGAATCGTTTCCCACAGCCCGCTCTCGGCTCGTCACGGAATCAATATCGTCTTTTATCTTATGAAACGTGCTCCACATACACACACAGGCGCACTCGCAGCACGCACACCCCGCTGCTCCTAGGGTTGCTAACGTACAGAATAAAATGAACAAATACTCAGGCAGATAGCGATAATTAATCCAAATTTCTTCGCTCTCGCACGTGTTTGTTCGCACGCTCTCTAAAACTCGGGAGATTTAATTAAATCTCGCTCTCGAGTTGTGATATTAGTTTTCCGTTTAATTATAATTACGTTCGTGAATCGTGTTTTGTCGTCGAAAATTGTTGACACCAAGATGAGTCAGATAAAAAAAAGTATACAAAAAACGTGAAAATAAAAATTTTATGGCCTCGGAAATGCTGGAATTGAAAAAAAACTAGAAACACGTATTCCTACTATCAGTGACATTTGTTCCTACCGCGTCGTAACTCCAAACTTTTACGCCAATTAAAATAGCTGAGGAACTTTTTGTAGCGCATTCGACTGACGGATGCCGAAATTTATTTGGGCCAGCCAGTGAAGATTAATACGGTTCAAACGAACGAGCGCCTTGTTAATGTTAGTGTAAATACACTGACTAAAATGTGTTTATTAGTGTACAACTGCTCTGTTAGAGTGTGCTATACAGAGTGTCTCATTCAAATCGGTCAGTATGGGAAAGTATGAAACTATAAGACATACGAAGATCTGTTCTGAGGAACCATGTCATCGATTTTAATAACAAGAAAAACTGCATTCATACATTTTAAAAATTATCTGTACTCCGTTCGGGAATCGAACCCGGTTATTTTGAAAAAAAAAAAACCTACACTATTTCTATTTAGATGTCGATTGTGTAGGTTTTTTTAAGCAGTAAATGTCTGTATGAAACATGATGTCTGAAATGAATAAAATGCATTGTTTCCACATACTTTAATTTATTTTAGTAGGTGCTTGAACTGACCACGTTTACAATATTAAACAAGTTCAGGTATTTAAAATTGTCTCAATGGTTGTTTGTACCTCTTTGCTGATGTTGCAACTTGATACATACACCGCTTTACATACATATGACATTGGCATTGCATTAAACCATTTCGGAAGTTTTGTTATCTGCGATAATATTATCTAATATCGTGTTGAATATTGTATTGAAAAAGGCGGTGGTCACTTCGAGCACCTACTAAAATAAGTTAAAATATGTGGAAACAATGCATTTTATTCATTTTAGACATCATGTTTCATACAGACATTTACTGCTTAAGACCTACACAATCGATATCTAAATAGAAATAGTGTAGGTTTTTTTTTCAAAATAACCGGGTTCGATTCCCGAACGGAGTACAGATGATTTTTTAAATGTATGAATGCAGCTTTTCTTGTTATTAAAATCGATGACATGGTTCCTCAGAACAGATCTTCGTATGTCTTATAGTTTCGGACTTTCCCATACTGACCGATTTGAATGAGACACCCTGTAGAGTATAGCGCACTCGAAATACAAACAATGCCGTGTAATTGGTGCAGTGTTGTTATGCAACATTGTTTTTACGTTACGACTACTGCTTCGGAGTTGTTCGGAACCAATAACGAGCCCATTGTGAGGTTTATTTCTGTTCAAATTGAAGTGGCATGTACTACTTATCTTTAGTTAGCGGGGAGTAATGTACGGTGCGCCGCTGTATGTTAGAATCAAAGCGTGCGCGAGCGACGCAAGTTCAAGTGCAAGAACAAGCCCCATACATCAGGCGGTCAGAAATACATCAGTCAGTGTATGGCATGGGAAAACGTTCGTCTGAGACGCGACCCGCTTCCTACTTGCCTTATATGCAACAACCGCTATTGCACAACCATGCTCACTCACGAATACATCGCCTGAGATTTGTTTTCGAAACAATGTCTATTGTAAAGTTTTTTATTTCACCCTAAAAAAACGACATTAACAAAGGAATAACAATCAGTTTAAAATATTAGGGCCATCCCTATGACTCCCTCAGGTCATAAATATGGAAACATATTTCCATTCACATTACATGGTATATCATGTTTTTAAAGAAAACACAAAGTTAGTTAGGTATTCAGAATTCTACTGCCGCCACTTTGCAGCCGTGCTTTACAATAGCGATTAAACAAAAATTAATAACCTCCCACTTATACCGTTAAATGATCTTTTAAAAACAATTGCCGATCAAAATTGATTTCAATAAGCTTTGTATCGGTGTGTAATTACTATGCAGATAGATCGTAAATTAAGAAACAATACTCTCTGAGCATTTCAAAGCTCCTTTCAATTTACTCGCGAACCCACACAAGTTCACTTTCATCAGAGACTCTTGTTTGTTATTATTATTTCATAAAAACATCTGCTTAATTGATAACACTTCAAATATCAAATTGAAGATTTGTTTTAACCTCATTGAACTCGGTGGTAGCAAATATTCAGTTTGAAAACTCGAGGAAAACCCACTTGATGGGCCAACGATAGACTTGGTTCGCCCCAGTCATACAAAACAAAGTTCAGCCACTGGGGCTTTAAACTCCCTAATGTTTGTCAAAACATACTTAAATCTGTCAGGAGGCGCTTAAATCAATTTATTATACAGGTACTCGAAGACACTTCGGCAACGAGCATGTTTACCCGCGTGTATGTATGTAAATCTTGCGTTCCTTGCTTCTCAAAAAGCCGTATGGAAAACTCTAAGCCTCTTTTATATTCTTATTCCTTATCCTTGTGGGATAATTCGGGCCCATAGGACAGGTTTTTACATAATTTTACCGCATCCCTTTCTATTGGCAGTCCGCTTCTGCGGAATCACATTTTTTTCGCAATTTTTTTATTAGTCGGTAACGCGTCGCTAAATTAGAAAACATTCAATAAATCACACGGGCGTAATTCAATTTCGGCGATCGTAAATAAAATTTGTGCGGAGGGTATGTAACGAGTTTAAAAAACAAACAATTTAGAGAACAAAAAGGGTAAACGGGTGTGCGCTTGGCGTATTTGTCGCGAACAATGTTTGTGAGGGTAATTGTTGGAGATGCAAAGTGCTGAGATCAAGCAGCCTCCCGCCGGCTCGCAGCAGGGAGCCGCAGGTCTTTGAACTAATACCACCGTGCATACACATGCCTGTGCACTGTGCACTGTGCAGCCTACGTCGATGCACTGCTCCTATTGAGCTTTACTAGCTGCTCGTTAGTACGAAGCCGTTTATTATTATGCCTCTATAACATTAACGTAATAGTTCAAGTGATTCATGAGTTTTTGTTTACTAGTTGCGTTGGCGTCAAATGCTCGTCGTTCTATTAACGTTATACAATAAACGTCCAAAGTCAATCATTGGAGTATAATAATTTAGACTCAAATGACTTTGTACGTTTAATATTTATTACACGTAATGATTTAGCTAATTTGCAGATAAATATGTAAACAAAAGATCAATCGGTACGACCCAGTGCTTATCTTATCATTCACGATAGGTTATTTAGTCGGAGGAACCCCGTACTCCGTCCGAGCGACCGAGCCGACCCTCATCCACTCCGTAATCGTATCGATTAGATACTTTCTCCTTTCTCGACTCTACTTCGATTACTTTGCATTCGTTTTACGTGACCTAATGCCATCATTAGCCTTTCCCACTTAACTTAACGGAAATGAATCTTCTCTATTCGAATTTGAAACTTGGAATGCTACCAACACTCTCACGTGTTGACTCGATAAAAAAGCGAAACATGTGTTACTAATACGTTTAACGTAAAAAAATCGATAAATCAACTAAATATGAAATTAGCAAAAAATATGAATAGCTTCGCGGCGCATCACAAAAGGCACCCTTGGATCTACAACACAGATCTTATTCACACTTTACACAATATCTTAAGACACAATGGGAAATTCAACCGCACGCCGACATGTTGTACACGGGTGTGCTATCGTTGTGCACGTCAGGTCTATCGTCCCTCGTCTTGCGTATGTTTCGGGTTTTTTGTGCGTGAGTCTAATAACTCGACGAGCTTGACGGCACCTCGGCGCGGGCGCAAAAAATGACAAAAGCTCAAGTAAGCTCGGCGCAGGCGAGGGTCGGGGCGGGTCGGCAGGCACACGGGAGATGCACCGGCCGCCAGTCGGCCGCGAACACCCGCAGGGCAACCATCGCACTACCAATATCAAAAGAACGGGCTCGCAACGAGTTTTCTCATTCATCGAAATTTTCTCCTTTCAGTAAATAGCTTTTAAAGCGACAAATAAAAATAAAAGTGTATGCGGAAATGTGGAAAGTAAACATTTGAACTTAGCAGTGGATTTTCTTAAGTTTGTTTTAAGATGAACGTAAATGCGACAGTGTAACGATGTAAGTGATAAGACTCTTCAGTGAAAATGTTGGATTAGGAGATTAATCAGTAGTGAAGTGGACTTGTACGGCAGCAGGATGACGATGAAATCGCTGAAGTACAGCGAGCGGGAGGAGATGATGGAGGGCTTCAGCCCGGTGCCCCCTCCCCTCCCGCGCAGACAGCCCGTCAGAAACATCTACGCAGAACCCTTCGTAGACCCTAGGTAAGTTGTGTCTCATGCAAGCAAGCCGACGACTAACATATCTACGTATGTTGCAGGTAAGTATGCTACTAACAACAGAAGCTTTATTTATATCAGTGTGCGGTGACACTGTTATTAAAGCTTAAGTCCGTATAAGCAAGTATTTAAGCTTATAATATGTACTTGTTTCAGTAGTATCTTCATGGATTAATAACTAACAAACTTCCTCTGTAAAACTTGATAAAGCTGTGTAGAGTGATATGTTCTTTAATATCTATTACAATAACTGGGATAAACAGATGATCGAGGCGCTAAAAGCTCAATCTATGTGATTTGTCTACGATTAAATCTTTAGTCCGGTGCCACAGACAAATACATTATAGACTAAGATAAAATTCTTTAAGCTTTCGAGATAAGTCATTAAGGCATTAGGCATTAAGTCCGCCTTTGTACAGTTTTAATTGTGCATAAAGTTTTAATAAATAAATAAATAAATAAGTAACAAAACTATAAACACAAAACTTAAATATTCAACAACAGCAAGATAAAATACATTAGTGAAGCCGATGACAACTCACATAAATTACTGAGCTTTGATAAAGCCGACGTTAAGACTACGGGACAAGTTCTTAATTATTTCGAAAACATGACCATTGTGATAAAATTTGAATTATTTCAAGTTCCTTTTAAAACAAAACCGTTCTTACATTCATTCTTGACGACTTAATATTTGATGATAAGTTAAGCCATATTGAATGGGAAATATTAAAAAGAAACTAAACGAAATAAGGAAAATGTACAATTGAATTGAGTATTTGAATCAGTAGACGCACTTGTTTACCTTCCCGACCCCAGCTCCACAAAGGGCGGGCCCCTGTATTCATGGCCGCAGTTCAAAGTAATAATAAAGAGCCTGAAGCCAGAAAACATCTATTTCATATACCGCACGACTACATAAACACGGGCCTCCCTGAACCCCCTCAAACCTCCGTAGACCACAGAACATTATTAAAGTAAGGCACTACACAAAACTAATTCTGCGGCTCTTATTCGGGGTGTCCTTTGGGGTTTCCGATCGGAGTTCTCACAATAAGAAATTCCCATTCCAAAATGTAGTTTAGTAGTTTTCTGCGGGTAAGGGATACTCAACAATATGCATATGGCGTGCGCTAATGTGGTGGACTAGAAGAGGCGACCGGATCTGCGGTTCTATATGCTGTCATAAATCATATTTTTATACTTGGCGCGCTGTCGGCGGCGGCGGGCAGCGCAGATAGCGCAGTTACTGCCATCTGCGACACCCCAATCGCCGCAGCTTAATTTCAACAGATTCGAGGGCGAATCCCAACTATTAATACCGCAGTATCAATACGTAATGTTCCGACGTAATAAAACCGAACACACGCTTCCACCGTTATCTAATTTCGTTACCGACTTTTGTATTAAATGGCTGTCTATAATTGTTGATAAACGTACTTTAATATCATAAAAGTAGTTCCACCTGTCGTAACTCATAAGTAATCGCACCGTCTGCCCATTAAAGTAACCGGGTCAGAAATGAAATTTATTATTGACTTGTTTAATGATAACAATTTGACACGCTAGAGCGATGCTAGATAACGGAAACATCATTTGACGCCGTACTAACGGTGAGTAAAGAATGTAATTTCCTTTACAATGTGTTAACAAGGGCGAACATGGAGGCAAACTATATGACGGTTAAGTGCACGCAACAATGGTGGGTAGATAGCATCGAGGCGCCCTTCATGGCCAGGCGCGTCTCGCCAGCGCCAGTGGCCAGTGTTGCCACGCTTCGACAAGGAAATTGACATTCAAAGGTAACCCGCAGCTTTGCTTTTTTTCCATGCAAGCGCAACTAAACGTGTCCTCGCTGCAAGCATAACTTAAGGTAATAAGATAGATGTGAAACCATGTGGAAAGTGTTTAGGTATAAGAACATTGAAGTTGTGGACAAGTATTTACGTATTTTAATCAATTTGTATCACAAATGATTTTGATCGCTCTCACGGATATAGTTAATCAAAATTTGTAGGGCTTTTGAGAGAGAAAATAAAGTGTTACCGTACCAAAATGTTGTCTAAATTTCGTAATTTTTTTGTAGAAGACATCTTTTGCCTCTCCTTCAAAAGTAAGTAGACGCTAGTTTGCCTTTCCTAACAGAATTTTAAAGTCACCATAGGTTTACCATCTGCAATTACGATACAAAATATAAACTTTCCCATAAACTTAAACATCCTCTTCACACATAATATAAATGTGTTTACCATTTAGAAAATCCGTCACAAAATAACTTAAAAGCGTCAAAGTTTAGTAATTAACGTCGGTAAGTAAACATGAGCAAATGCGCCATACGTCTGCAAAGACACGATCGCCAAACTGAGGAGTTGGGAACTGGCGGCAAATATTTGGGCATATATGGAGCCGGGAAGTTCGGCCGAGCAAGAAATGATTTCCATACGGCCCGGACAACGCAAACACAGTTCACCCATCAAACTCCAACACAAACTTGCAACTTAGTTAATAGCGTTTAGACGATCGCAAACGTTCCCACCGACCGAATTCACATTCGCTTTGTGCATAGGTTCAATCCTGTTTGTTTGTTAGCTGCCGTATTATCTTATAATGTTGCGATTTGTGTACAAAGTGCTTATTTTGCCCCAATTTCCATTTTCACCGAATAGAGAGCGTTAGATCGGATTGTGTCAAGTATCTATGGTTCGTGGCCTCAATTGCAAACACACGACCGGTCCTCCTCATCTGTGTTGCTGATTCTGCGTCGTTTGCAGATTTGCGTACTAACCAGCTTGTCCTGTGCAGTTCTTAGAAAAACCAAGATTTCTCAACAATTTAATTAGCTCTTCAGAAACAAGATACTGCCAACCACTAACGTGTTCACGTTCAAGAGTGGTCCGTTCTCAGTAGTTGCTCCTTCAAATTATTCACGGTTCCACAAAGCTAAAGAGCTCCTTCGTTTGACTAAACATTTCCAAAACCACGAGACGTGAAGCGTCTAACTACAGTTGAATGCACATCTCAATGGTATATGAGATAGCTATGTATGTCATCCAACAAACGGTAGCGACGACGGTAGACAAACAAAGCTTCAGTTGATTGCTAATAGTCTCTCGGTTATTACAAGCATTGAGATTGTTCACAGGAAACTATGCTTTATCAACTATGTATGCACAACACAAAGGGCTTATTAAACATTTCCTTCTTAAAAAGCATCCCTCTGTTCTGTCTCACTTGAAATTTTTAAAATGTAATTATCTCCTATCTATGAAGCGCTCACAAGCTAACCCTTGCACTTCACCCTGAAAGCATTCCTCTCCCAAGCCCATTAGGCATGTTCGTGATCGATTGTTTATTATAACTGGTGCAGCATCTTATTAATAGTTCGTATAATTAGAGGAAACGCCCCATCAAGCTTCACCGTGTGTCCTCGGCGACTATGAAAGGGGCACTGAATACGTCGTGCGGCGCGTTCAGACCAATCGCTGCCAACGCAGGAAGTTCAATTATCTTCCTTTAACTTTAACGCATAATGTCGACACAATCATTTCATTAAACTGAATCTTTGTGATTCAATCGCTCATAATTGGACTGATCAAACGGACCAATTACTGGACGTCCATAGATGAGTGTATGCAATATGCGTAATTATAGGAGCAATGATACGCGATGGACGCATAAATTAATGATGCAAGTGGTACGACGAACTTTGTCACATCATCACGATGTGGAATCACCTCTAGATTACCATTAACCAAAATTGTATTTTTAGTAGCTAAATATATTTCACGGATGATTCACTCCATACGTATATTTAAAACTCACTCAAAATACGAATGAATATGAAACGCCTGCTCTGTGTAAACAACGTGATGAAATAATAATATTGTCTTTCAATCCAACTGTTCCATATCGAGAGTTTGATAGTGGAGCACAACAAAGCTTATCACGGATGTATGACGTTGCATCTCCAACAAAGGATAATCCAGGATCGTCACTGGCGATACCACTGTCACAAAGTTGGACATAAATCTTTCACGTTGACGGCGATCGACGTCTACTGCGTTCCTTACTTACGTTACCAACACATACATAATCCCATTCTGTCGTCGACTGTCCTATACTTATTACTTGTAGCGTTTGTAAACAAACCACTTTCCGTTTGAATAATACACTCGTGGAGGTGAGGCACCCAACACAATGGCGAGACTGTAATAGTTTCCGTTTTGAATAAGAGATGTCTATTGTCTCCTTTCATATTGATTGAGTTCATCTCTTATATTACGACAAATACCAGGCTTCGGAAATTGTTTTCCGGTCAAATTATGGCTAAAGTAAATTTTTATGTCGATTGAAATTTACGGGCTGATGCGGAGTGAATCATAATAAGCTACGATATTGGTTTCAGTGTGAGCAGGTAGGTTCCGAGAATCGGTAGATGGACAGGTTCATTGAACGCGTCGAATAATGAAGTTCTATTAATAGCGAGACGATATTTCGTCATCTCGGGAGACAACACATATTGGTGTGTGACAGTGACATAGGGTATCAGCAGAATCAGTGGCGTCGCCAGATATTTTGGTGCACCGGCAGTCACCGGACGCTTATCGGAATAGGGTATTTCAGGCTAACCCGTTTTAAAAATAAATAAACTGCTGTCCCGTCCGAATAAATACAAACCTCGCTTTGACACTGTTTCCTATAAATAACTGTAATGAATAGGTGGCTGGCGGTCCCACAGCAATATGTATGTAACGTGGATGTTTCCTCGCCTGGATTTATTTCTCTCCTTATTTGAATATTTTATAATTGAGAAGGACATGTTGCTTTATATTGTCACAATGGTGGGACGACCAGCTGGTTATATGAAATACTGAGAGAGCTCACACGAGCACAAAGAAGTCGGTCGGGATGACGAACAAGACTGTGCACATAACTAACTGTATATTTCATTATATTGTAAGCGTACAAGAACCCTGAAACCTTATACAAGCGTGTCTAATTGCCGCAAATGCTTATTTACAACTTAATTAATACCAATATTAACCGTTAGATAGATAACTGGTTGATAATAGTGTCACGCGCGTTGGGGAACTTGATTTTCTGTCATTATAATGTATTATGAAAGCATATTGAAGTATGGTGAATGCAATTTATTGTTAGATAGAATCTTTGAAGTTTTTAACATGACAAAGTGACTTGTGACCATCGTATCGAGTCCCGTTTAAAATAACTTAAAATTAAAAACAAAAGAATATGGCTTCTTGTACCCGCAAAACAATGGTTTATCACCTGCAATTATTTATGCACCCTTTAAAAATAGTATTGGAATTATTCAACGGTACCCGTGCGTGCGTAGTGCGTACACCTTGGTTTTGGCCTTGTTACTTGAAAGCTGCACTTTATTTAAACTAAAACTGTATAAAGATACAATACTGATGTGTAACAGTTAAATTACTCCATTAATTATGATACGAATAAGCATGAACCCTTATCTTTATTACCCACAAACATAAACCTATTACCTATCTAAACCCGTCCTAGTTTATCTACAAGCGTTGTTGCTTATATAAAACAACCCCAATGTTTATTCGCAATATTAAAATACTCATAACAAAGGAAACTTATTTCCCATTTTAAGAGCAGAACAGAATATTGGCTCTTCGTACAATAGGTACCACTTGGACTGGCTTCTAGTGTTTCCGATTACCGCAACTTTTCACAACGTAATGCGCCCCGACGTTTCGTGATATCCGAGGCGAGTTTTTGATTCAAGAGCACATATTTGGTGAGAGCCGACCAAATAACGGACCACACAGGGTGGCTCCATTTGTCTGAGCTGCTCTGCTCCCCGAGAGATAACAAACGTGCTCGCCGCTCTCAGCTGCACTTATCTAAACACTTAACTCGAGCCATACACAAACAAAGCTACACCCTAACTCACTTTTTACCACGAAACGTCTTTTTTTACCCTTTAGGGCTTCGCGGCATTGCATGCTTTGCGTGCCGACTGCCTTTGTTTGTGTCCGGAAATTCATGCATTTTGCCGCAATGTGCAGTTAAAGGAAGATACTTTAGTAAAGAATGACCTTTCCGTTTTATATATGATGAGTCACCGCTCCCCCGATAACAGGACCCTCGATTACTTTTACTTACCTTCGAGCTTCGTCCCACTTTAGTGAAAGCATTATTTGTCCGCTCTTAAATAAAACACATTACCGCCGTCCAATATAATTTCCAAGTATAAAAAACCTTTTAAGACAAGCACCTAAAAAAGGTGGACGACGAAATCTTTCTAATAACAGTTTTGGTCTTGTCCAAGGTACACGTCATCGGGCGTGACTAACGAATGGCTCGCCCTACAGACCCTAAATTCAGAGTCGTAAGTATCAGTGACACGACAGCGCCGAGGCCGGCCATCTACGAAGGCTGCCGAACATTACCATAACTCTCACCGACCCATAAACGTAATTAGAGACACCAATAACACACCGAACACTTGAAACACATTAATCCCTTTTGATTAGGGGTCAACGATCTTGGCTGTAAATCAAACATTACGAGGCGAGGAATCCTGATCCTAATACAGTTCAGCTAGTACAAATAAAAATATACGGAGCCACCGTGACGATTGGATTAAATAGTAAACAACGTGTGCTCGAGTCCGTCAGTTAAGATCTCGATAAGGCAAGATAAGGACTAATTTAGTGATCTTCGTGAGGCTTAAATGATTAGCGTGACTAATTACACAAATATGATAAGAAAGATGTTGCTTAACTTCGATCAGCGATGGGCCTGACATGTAAAAACTCGTAATTATCTAGTGACTATGTAGAAACGGTACATACTTAATTCGAATCTCACAACCATTAATAATCCATACGGAGCCATTTAAACTTTGATAGAGATTGATAAATCTATTAGATATGACTGACGCATCGTTTTAAAATATTTTGGTTTGAATTATCATAAAGTGCCTGATTTATTATACACTAGTTTTATGTGCATGTTATGGTTTGTTTTCATTAAATTAATACATTAAATTAGTTGAAACTGAATGAAAAGGCAGCTTTAATAGTTAAAATGGGTATAACTTTCTAGTACAAATTAATAATATCCGCTACTGTTTTACATAAAAATAATAGCTAGCCCAACTAGCACATTAGAGAAAATTACAGCCAAAAAGGCCTCTCCTACAGCCAAAGGCTCTTTTGTAGCTGCACAAACGGATAAAATGATTCTTGCAACTATATGAGGGGTGATCTCTACACTTTTAAACAGCTGGCTGATGGCTGTAAAATGGTGAAAAAAAAAACACAAAATGCTTGTTAGTAGAATTTAAAAGAACTATTGTCCAGCTTTGGCTACGAATAGTCCTACTAGCTGGTTAAGTCGACCAAAGTTTGTTAATGTCTGCTTAACGTTACTAAACAGCACCGCAGCAGCTAAGGTGCCGCAGCCATTGTACATCCACTGTCCAGCTCATCCAGTGCTCTAAAGAGCTGCTAACAAGCTACTGTATTGCTCAGGGCTGGTTAATTTGGGGCCAAATTCAGAGTTACAAGGGCTGCGTAGCAGGCTATCCAGCCCTTGTACAGCAAAAATAACAGCCTCGAGTGTTCAAAAATTCTGGTGTCCAGTCTTTAACCAGATATTTGTGCTAGTTGGGAGGTACTCGAAGTTAAGATTTACAAGGGTTCAATGACTTTCGTATTGTCCACAATCCACAAAAGCATTATAAACTACTTCAATCAAACCCCAAGACTTGTGTTTATAGCATTTCTCCCCTTTAACATTGACGTTGTAATCGCATTATAACATGACAACAAAAACCGTTAGAGGATCCAACTAGTTTTTACTATAGATACGTTTTTGCCACTTCTGTGGAATTCATAGGTCTTCGCTTGACCCACGACACAAACGTCTATAAACCTGTATATATTATTGCGGCGGCAAATCGTTTTTCTACTAACTGCTGTAATCTTTTGAGGTTATTTAATGACCAGCATTTTTATTAACCGACGACGTTTGATTAACTTACTCTGAATTCCATTTCAATACGTATTTAAAATGTAAACTGTCCACTACTGCATAATTTAAATAAATGAGTTGTAGTTAATTTAAAATGTTTGATTCATTCAGAATCCAACCCACAGCCCACAGCATCAGGAATCTCTATTTCCTGTGTTATTATTATGTACTCGTATATCATGTTACATGGAGGAGCCTGCATAAATAAACAGTAATTTATCAATTTATTGAGTGAACATAATTCAATTAAAATTCATACTATTGGATCATCAGAACTCGATAGCTTGGCTACGAAGACGGGCTTTAAATTGAACGGGGCATCTAGTGCCGTAGTCCTGACAACCTGTTTGTCTTCTCACAGTTTCTAAATGCCAATCTTAAACATTCATCATTAGCGGACGTCACAGCCATTAAACGTGTAAATATTCACCGCGCAAGTAAACTGCTTTGCAATTCAATGGGTTGGTGCAAGCAAACGAATGACCCTTATCATTTGGCGTGGCCTGGTCAACCGTGCGACGGACGTACCGGCCACTTTTATACGTAATAATTTATAAGCCGCGGCCATCTTGCTGAAATATGGACATTACAATTTAACGGAACTGCGACCTGCTTTAGTTTACTTCTACAACAAATGAATACTCACAATTTCACATAACCAAGACTTAACTCAATGAACTCACCTTCCAACAACGTGATATAGCATTTTTACTATTGTAAAATGTAAAATGTAAATTGCCAACTCAGCAAATTGCACGACTTTAAATGCAACTGTGACATTTTCTTCTATGAAATTATAGCAAGTAATAAATTGCGGGTAGTTTCAAATGACACGCCATTATTTTGAAATTGAAACCGACCGTAGTTAATTGATAAAATATTACACATGGAATTGTCGTTTAATACATTTCACGGACCATGGGGTTGGTTATAGGCAAAAAATGTAGATGAGACAAAATGTCAATCGTGTTTAATTCAAAACTAGGGTTCTGCTGGCTTGCTGGGACATGGTTAATGTAGTGCAACAAATGAGTCGCGCCCTCACTCATCCCAGTGGTTTTTGTGTCCAAGTGTGGGACGCAAATGGCAACCCATTTTTGCTTCTATGCTCCTCGGTTTTAAGTTGAAAATTGAATTCAAATGCACTCTACTGCTACCATTTGTAGTGGCGAAATCTTGCTCACCCCTGTTCACTACGTACTGGTACGATGTCAATAGCTTTGTCTCTACCGCTGTGACAAGTGGTGTAGTTTATATTGGTTCTCCACTTTTATTGCTGTTGGGCACAGAATCACAGAAGAGAATATTTAGTGACTTTTATTTTACGATTATCTTCGTTTTATAATGGAACTTGGAATAATTTCCAACCATTTGTACCTGTTTAAGCAACGTTACCGCCCTCAGCCATCGCGTAGTTCAAATTAAAGCAAATGCCCTTATCGATCGCTTTGAACTCGAAGTTATTTGTCTTTCATTAGGCTCAGATCGAGGAAATCCAGTAATGGATCCTCATTTGTATCTTCCTCTGTATAAATAATGGCGTCGAGCGACGATCCGCACGCTTCGCAGCCGCCCAAAACAAATATAATTAGAGAGACATTGTCCCGCCCGAGTTGGTTTCGATATTTAACTGTATACACAGCTTTTGGTCGATGATCATTTCCAATTTTTCACCCTCTAAAATAGCTTGATACGGTTTCATTTTGACGACTCTTATTTTAAACTCTCCTTATTCATTCCAACTGGCTAACTTCGAATGAAACCATACATAGAATCCATCTAAAGTTTCTCAACTAGGCAGACCGCTTCGCGCGCTCCGCTTCCATTATTTTGAAAGCTATTATGAAAAGGCAAATGTTTAGAGTCCTGACAGCTCTTGTCCTCACTATGAATGTTTGATAAAACGAACTTTCAACTGAAGCGAATAAACCACAAAACGGCCAGTCAGTTGTAGCCTGGTTCTTCGATTATTCATTGTAAACGAAGCCAAGTTAGGTAATCCAAGTTGTATTGGCTATACTTGGCATACAGTCCACAATGCAACACGTATAGCAAATATAAGTTTTTAGATGTTTCCAATTCGGAAAAGTGAAAATGAAACAACCCAAATCACATTGGTATTTACACCCAATAGGCCGTGAAAGTTATTACACCATGTCCATGTGCGGGGCAACACACAGAGCAAGGGGGTGCTCTATTGGCAGTACCCATATCAATGTATGCCGAAAAGCGAACACAATCTATTATCAGAGGAGGTGGGGGTGGAATGCGATAAAATTTTTCAATCAGGCAACCGCCGAAAAATATTTACAGTGTAACCCGAGGCAGCAAGCGGGAGGACAATATTGTGGAGAGGAGCCCGCGGCGGCCGCGGCGACGCCGGCGCGGGCCTTCCGCCTCTTTGTGCCGCCGACTGTCGAAATAATATTGAACTCCGGGTGAAATACGAGCGCCCGCGGAGGGACGCCTCCTGCGAAACCGTTTTTCCGTTTCGCTGAACAATAGCAAGCGTTTAGTTTAGGACTCTCGTGCCTCACGGAATCGGGTCGCACAAGGTGATAGGTATTACATTTTTGTGTCAATACGCAAGATAAAACTGTTTTATTAAACTTTAGAACCCACATTTCCGTTTTATTCGCATTAAAGGGGGAAATTTCATGACTTGCGAAACAATTACGTCTCTATTTTATATGCATCGCGTCCGTTTCAAATCACGGCCGTTAAGTAAAGTCTTACCGTTTTTGCCCAACCCGGGCTATTTCTTTCAGTATTTATTGCAGTACTTAATTTGCATTTCTCGGGTATTACCGTAATAATATCTTCAAACGACAAACTCCGTAATAAAAGGCTATCGCACACGGCTCTCCGTTAGGTATGGAAATTGTAGGTACGGGCCGTGAGTCCGCCCCCCGCTGCACAGCTTGGCTAATGGAAAATTGTTTATCACTATCGGGTTTCTGCGCGTGAGCACGATTATTTACGTGCGGGCCCTCGCAGTCTACCCGCCGACCAGTAATTGGGCGCTTATTCGATATCGCTTCCATTCATTTCCAGCGATAAACCTGCCTAGTTGTGCCTAGGGCGAGTGCACACTGCACACTGTCCAGTAAGCTCCTGCGACCATATCGAGGAAGATAATCTCTAGTTATGATTACAGTTCAGCAGCATGAATATTTAAATAGGTACCTTAATGCAAATATGCTGAAAGCTTCATTTAATGACTGTTTCTAATATAAATATTACAATGTAACTGCTACGCATTATTTACCGGTTCGTAGCAAAGTTCGTAGCCGCGCGTAGCCAACATAAACTATATTTTTAATCCGTTTTGGTTCTGCGATCCGTGCTTCTAGCGTTAGTTAAACTAAACGTAAAATGTAAATGTTGGCACTTCCGTCGTCTGATATATTTCTAGGAAAATGATATTCGCTAAATATACACGAGTGGGCGCGTACTTGCGTTAGCCGCGCGCCCCGAGCCGGCTCTCCCATTCATGAATCAACTTCAACGTTACCTAACCGCCACACGAGACGACTAAAACAAACATCACGCTATGAGAGTTATTAATAAGAGTTGCGAGTTCAATGAATCCGAGCGTATGTACCGTATTTAAATCGCTGTATCATTCCAATGTGCACCGAACTCATGCACTCGCGTACCCACCACCCGGGCACCCGGTCCATCGCCCATCGCCACAGATTACTGCAGCTCCACATTTAATGAGCACAAAATCCAGCCCAGCTTTGCGGAAATCAATTACAATATCAATTTATATTTATGAACTCATCCAGCGATCTAAACGATTGTATAAACTTAATTGACTGTCATAGTTAGTCTGGTTTATTACTTCAACGTGTAATTAATATGGCTATAGATTAAACTCTCCGTAGAAAATTCTCATTCGTTCGAAAGGCCATTTTGACAAATGTTTTTAATTAATCCGCTGGGTGTGATCGGTGTCGAATAAGGCAGCTATTTAAGTGGACAGATTCCAGGCGTGGCAGAGTGCGGCTGCGGCGAGATGTATGAGCGCCACATCTTAGCATTCTGTTTATTTTGAATTTGCTTTATTTTTTCTCTTTTTATGATTCTCGTCTGTGTGAATTCCTCGTTTCGGAACGCTTCAATCTAACTTTCCGCTTTAAATAATAGTAAGCAGTATGTATGGATGATAATTTTATTCAGTTTCTTTGTAGTGAAAACGTTCGTCGAGGGAGGAAATTGGCATAGCGGGGCGATGCTATTGTTATACATTTCGTTTTAAATTGGGGAGCTTTCTTGAATTTACACCCGTGACTTGCAATAGGAGGGTGCGGTGAGGGCTCTCCTCAGAACTAAGGCTACGTGTTTGTATCGATTGATCCGCCAAGTGTTTTATTCGGGCACCTTTTAATCTTTCCTCTTTTGTCGGACACTTAAATAAGTCTTTTAGAGGCACCCTCATTGTAAATTCTTCGTGAATACCTTTTACGTTTTAATTTGCGTTCAATATGAATTATGCGAAACAATCATCATTGCAAGTCTCGGCCAGGTTCGAGGCGCTTGTTTCACGTTTATCTCATTGTTCTTCATTCAACCAAAGAGGCAATTAGTTCCGAAGTATCTTAAAATAAACTCGATATCGATGAAACAAAATGTTGTTCGTATTAAAATAAAGTCGATAACATCTCTCGATCGTTTTCGACCCTCACAATGAATGTAGGGGGCGTTTTGAAGTCGACCACAAAAGGAAAACGAAACGTTTTATATTAAGTAACGCAACCACACCTATAACGTCGATGAAATAACTCTTATGTTGTTGAAGTCTTTTTAATACAGTAGAAACAGTAACTACTACGTATAATCAATGGGTATTTCATCGTTAATAACGTGTATTTACTTGTACCTAGATAAAATATTGTATGGGATCATACTTTTAATTTACGACATCTTTAGTGGATCTAAAAATAACAATGCTTAGCATCACAAGAAATTCCACAAATTCAAATAAGTGCGCAATGTTGGTACACAGGTCGTTGTTCGTTGATAACCTTTAGCAATATGGTGTCTATTGCATAAATGTCATGAGACACAAGTTTTTAGACTAAACAAGAGTCATCTGCAAAGCGTTTACACAAATAGCTTTCGGCATGTTAACCGGTCACACACCACCTGTTTCACTGCAAATTAACTAAATATAATATGTTGACATTTCAATTACATTACAAACGATATCGTTTCAGTTTCATAACGGCTAATGTTAGATATTAATATTCCGGGATTTACATAAACACTGAAAATTAGGTAGGTATTATACATTTGGCAAACATTCAATGCAATAATTTTAACTGAAAGTGATTTTTCGCTGGTGATAAATTGTTTAACGGTTTTCTTTCTTTGCAAAAAAATGTACCTACATAATGTATTTGTAATTGTTGAAATTGTTTTTTAAAATGCATTCAACGACCTGATTCGCAGCGGTAATTAGACTGCCTTACGTTCTTAGGCTCCTGGACTCGAATCCTGGTAGGAGCAAATGTTAGTGTGATGACTGTGATGAGCATGGACATTTGTGGATGTTTATTTGTACTATAAGTATGTATTTATAAACAAAAAGTATCTATGTTGTATATTAACTTTATCTGGTGTCCACGACACAAGCTTCGTTGCTTAGTGTGGCGCTATATGGCGTTGTGTGTAATGTCGACCTGTATTTAATTTAATTTAACTCTTCGCAATGTAAACGCAAGTAAATATCGGGACTTGACCTCGCAATGATAGCACTTATTTACTTCTCTGTACCATTAAACCAGTTGAGCGGCCAATCATTTTAGGGCTAAAAGCGTTGTGGTTAGCCTCCGAGGCCTATATTTAGGGGCGCGATGCAATAAAAGCACATTGCTGTCCGGCCCATTCCCGCACGACTGTGCAAGATAAATGTAAGGTCCGGGCTCCGGGCCGAGGAGACGCGTTCTCACGGCCCGTGCCTGCGTTTCTTTCTTTTTGTTTCATCTGGTTTCCGAGTTAGAGGTCGCCGTTGCTCGCTCGAGACTAGAAGTGACCGCTGCACGCGCGATTGCTGTGATAAAAACTGTGCGACAGCGGCGAGCCCCGGACGACTAACGAGCCTTCACTTACCTGCCCATGTTTTTGTAATGCGCCATTCTTATGCTACATTACGATTCCCGTTACTTCCAATGATAGTTACGCTGCATTCAGTAATAACGAACCATGTGGTGCGTATGTTTGTGTGTCTCGTATGTAAACTGGTCGGGGCTCTCTCTGTTAATTAGACACGGCTCTCGCACGGCGCAACACCTCTCCTCATTATTTACCGCTTCATTAAGAGCTCACTCGACGAGCGCCTGTCAAAATCTCGCCGAACGCCGTCCCGCGTCCGTCCGCCGCTTGAAATATCGCAGCATTGTCCTACAATAACGCTGTCGTCGGCCTCGTTAATTGTCTTAGTCGACTCTCTCCTTCGCGGCATCTTCTTTATTTGAAAGCGCAACTTTTGAGCTCGTAAAATAGAATGCTCGTTTCCGTTCCCAAACAAACGCATTGCGGTATTGCGCAACATTTCATTACTAAACCACAACTTTTCTTTTAACAAAAACAGAACGAGAGCAACCAGCTCATTTCGGTAACGTGCGGACCCGGTACCTACCTACCGGCCGGTAATAGCACCAACGTTACATTATAAACAATAAAATCCATTACTCTAATGATGATGGATTCAAAAAATCAATTTCGTTTACAGTTATCTATCTATCTATGAAATGTTGGCAGCATTCGCAATCACGACTTGTATCGCTCGTAGCCATGTTATTTTCATTATAATTTATGATATATGGGCATATTTTTACTTGATTTATGCTAACCCATAACCGTTGGAGGTATTCGATTCAATATCCTTTCGCAAATAGTCAATCACACGCCCAACCCAAACGAGCTTTCAGAGAAAGACCCATATTACCTACGCCCCATACATGGCTAACTCTAAAGTTAATTATACACTCATTAATTATGTTTCCCAGATCATTTTATTTAATTAATTCTAATAGACTATAGTAACCGGATCTTCTCGCAGAAATTAGAAGAATAAACTGTGAGAAACGAATTGTTATAAGGCTCGTCTAGGTTGGACTAGTAATTTAACTTAATTATATGTTATTGGAACCAAAAGCCTATTATTCAAAATGGCTTCAAGTTATTTCAAATAACCACTTGGTGCTAGCAGGTGTACAATTTCAACACCGAGTTAACGAAGAAGGAAATTGTGCGTAAGTTCAGCCTTTTTATGCGCATATTTCCTTTGATGATAAAAATAAAAGGCAGTGAATATTTGACTTCGGTAAAGCACCAAAATTAAACATTATTAACCTCCAGTATTATATACAAAGTCCACATAATGTACAAAGGCGGCGGACATTTTAAAAGCCATTTAAGGCCTAAGTCTGCGTGCCGGAGCATTGTGATTTCTGTACACGTTTTAATGAATTCGTCCTTCCGAACGTTCCTCGGGCTCCTCGGCCGCTATTCAAAAGAAAATTACAGTCAAGAGCCTCCTCGAAACAAACCCTTTAGGAGTCACGCTTCGTTCTTGCTAAACTTGCTCCAATTATTTCTATTCTCTTTTTGCTTATTCCCTTATGCGAGAGGTCATTATATCGGCGTCAGTTGGTGAGCGCCTGCTCGGACGCGACGCGCCATATGTTCTCAGCTGAGCCTTTGAATTTAGTCGTGACAGTGAAGTTCGGATAATTGATTAATGGCCGTGGCTCACGGGGCGGACGTGTTTAAACGCTACGGTCATCGTTTTTGCCGGAATTCCCGGTAATGATACGTTCTGATTGTCTTCCAGGGAGTTTAATAAAAGAAGCGCCATATGGCGCGGGCCACAGATTCGATCCGCCGACAGTTGGCCATAACATGTTACGACATCGATACGAGTTCTCACCTACCTGCTATCAACGGAAACTTGATTTCTTACGCATCTAATAAACTTACAAAATAGAATTCCTTTTTACACTTGACATCTGGGTCACCTACTTGTAAAAGTTTTGACATATTATTTGTGTTTTTTCATCTGTTTTACTCCTGAAAGTTGGTAGCAGCGGCAACAAAGTTTAAAATTGACCTAATTCCAAATATCAAATTAATAAACGTCATCTTGTTTACGGATCCCAGAGGCCACAAAGTTTTAAATAAACAAACAATATTGGAGAAAATTATTAAGAACTCTTGGTGTTTTGATGTTTAAAAGGCATCACCGTTTCTCACATTAACCTACTCTCAAATATGGTCAAATAAATGATCCCAGAAGTTTTCCAAGTTACAACATTTTCAGATGGTTTAACTTGTACAAGAAGAAGCTCCTTGAAATCCAATATTCATATAACTTTGTTTTAATAATTAAGCTACTAGTTCACCAAAATCTCTTTCCAGGAGCCGGAACCTTTCCTCACACTATTCCGAAGGTCTTCGACAGTCGACTTTAGCTTTAAATCCAGTATATTGTGCCACAGATTGGGCGGCGCGCCGATGTCGAGTGGGATGGGTGGCACGCTGGGTAGCGGGCACTGCCAGCTCGCCAACCAGCCGCTGGTGATGCCGGTGTTCCCGCTCCGTGCCAGCCAGCCCAGCCCCGTCCCCGTGTACTCGCCGTCGCGGTTCCACATAGACAAGCGGTGTCAGCACCGATGCACGTGGAAGTGCCTCGCCATCGCCATGATTTGCCTCTGCGTCATCTTAGCGGCGATGCTCGCCTACTTTATAGGTAAGTGTTTTACAAAATATTGAAATTGAGTACTGATCACAAAGGTGTTCTTTGTTTGCTATTTTCTGATCCGACACCACTCATCCGTGGTAACAACAGTTTGACTTTGACGCCATTATTTTGTTACAATTTTCGTAGGATACCAAGGCCAGAGTCCTATCATGAACATGATCGTGCAACAACCCATTATGATCCACTATTCACTAAACATAAACACTTATACATTCAACATTGCTGTAGCCACTTGCTACAGTCCCTTAGTCATCTTTAAGATGAGTCGATATTATTAGATGTGCTTGAGTATGATAAGGCATTCGAGTTATGTCTGTTTGTTGAAGGCTCACTTGCGACATGGAATTGTGTCCACATTAGCATAAGTAATATACTCCAGTCAATAAATCTAGATGGGTAACTATCATAGTGTCATGGTACAGCTCAAATATAACTAGATACAGAAAACAATACTCTAATAAGAGATTGCAATCCTACAAAATCGTATTCACAATCTCACGGATTTTCAATTTGCGATCGTTCAAAGATCACGTCTGTTTTTCCCACGTTTACATTTCTCGTTTTCTTTCATGTAGGTAGCTAAATGACTATATAAACCAACTTTGGAGTTATCTTCACATAACATCTCTAAAATATCCATTTTAGTCAAATTAATCGAGTGCCTTTTCTATCTTTATTAGAATCTCGAAGGTTCGTAAGTATCATGAACAAAATTATGCAATTCATGCATTCTACGTTCATTAAGTAAGAAGCTTGTTGCAATTTCCAACTTCGGAAACTTATAACTACTGTACTTAAGTTTGATTGAAAAGTTGCGGCCTGATACTTATGAACAAGCAGACTTATAGTTATTCCTTCTTTGAAATTTATTGTTTAGTCTCAAGTATCCGTAATACATTATACATACAATTGTAGTAAAACTGCGAGCTTAATCGACATTTATCAAAGTCTACAGTTAACGAACTCCACTTAGAATTACAACTTTTACTGGACAGTTAAACTAACTCCGTGTAGGCTGTCCATTTAATATTGAAATATCTAGCTACGAGGTACACAAACGATACATCTTTGTTTCTTAAATCACAGCGGGATGTACGGGACTCTCGTTAAGACAGTATTTTTATTAACTCGCTCGGAATGCCGATTAGAATATTCATAACATTATTCTTTCACAATCCATTAGCGTTAGTGTACGGCCTTCGTTGGGGCCAGAGACAAAAGTTTGTTGTAACCATAATGACGCCATATGGGTTAAATCCATTTCAATATTACAAAAATAAAATAAATCGTTTTTTTAACCCATAGGTATTAGTTAACCTTTTAGTACACATCTGACTGCCACGTTCGTAACAAAGGTAATTGAATTTAGGTATGGATTCGCCGACTGTGGTTAAACAATACCGCAAAATGTTTGCGGTTGCGATGCCTGTGTTGTCCCATCAAAAATATTACCTACCATTCAAATTGCTATTTCGAATACAAATTCAGACTAAAACTATTAACGTTATTACATGTCTGAGCCTAATCCTGTGAGCTCGCAATCTGATTGTTTTACCAGATTACAAAGCAATGTAAAATTGCACTCGTATGCTTTTATCCCCTTAATGCCGAATCGTGCCTGAAGCGGGATTCCATCCAATTAAGGGGCTAGTTCTCGTACTGTATGATTGGAAACCGACAAAGGAATAACCCTCGAGGGCTACATAAGATTATATAGTCCCTCGGACTTAACTCTGCACTGAAACAGTAGCAAAAATTACTTTTGCTTTTATAAATTGCAACCTATTTGTGGACTAAACATTTCCAATGTACAAAGGGAATGTTTATTATATAATGGTAGGTGCAATAGTTCCATTTCCACAGCGCTAGGTAGATACTTTGTTATTTATTTTCACTGTTTGTTTGTCTACCTCTGCATGTAAATTCAACACGTTTTATAACTATAGAAAACAGTAATCATAGATCGTAAATGCTTGTTTGAACACTGACTTCAATCAAAGTCGTTTTTCGTGTTGTCCAAAGTCATGCTAACGGAAAACAACCATAAAAATACTTTTATTCATTTATCGTTATACAACCAAATCATAATAGAAAAATATTTCCATCATCACACCGTTCACAATTACTGAAGGTGATAAATTCAAATATTCACTCCGTGCATGCAAATGAGTTGATTAAACATTGATGTTTCAACCAAAACAGACGTTGACCATTAGTCTTTTATCATTCTTTGTTTAGCCGGCATCCACAGAGAGGTTCGTAAAAAAACAAAACAAACATCAGAAAAATATAAATGATGCGCCTAACGTAAGGCAACGCGCTGCGTGCCTCGGGCCCGCGCGCCCATGTTACAGCCGTTATAAATTATCTTACACTTCCACGTCCCATGTTATTTCACTACGAATACATCAGCCACTCGCAATCCCTGCGTACAGGGTACCCGCCAAACGACCAATCATAATTTATACATGCGAAATGCTTCATAAATCGCAAAAATAAATCCCTGTTTGATTTAACGACGAACAACTAATCCCTTCCTTGCGGTATAATAAAACAATACATTACATTTTATATCTAATGGAATAGCACATTCTCTCAACTGCATGTAATGCTTATTGCCGTACTGAATGTACCTACATATAAGTAGCGAAAGCATTTTGCGCTAACGACGGAAAGACACGGAACTAACATAAAGGACCTTACACAGTTGCAAGTTCACACAAAAACAGTTGTAAAGTGGATTCTATATTCGTAGCAACCTCATTAGGAGCTTAGTTAACCGAAGAAGCTAAAACAGTACGGTCTTTCGTTATTACGATCGATCTATTACTTATGGGTACGGTTACAATCAAGAAAAGTAGGCCATTATCTGTAAGTGATCACAAGCATTGCTGCCAAACCGCAGGCACACGAGGCATCACAAAATACCATGAACCCGTCACGGGTCGCGCCTGCCGCCACTGCCGCGCCGCCGCGCCGCTGACGACGACGCAATACTTTTGGCCTATATTCGAACACACATTTACCCTGCCGATGCCGAGCCCTCGCAATTACTATAACAACTCGAACGATAATGACTGTGTATTCTTTGTAACTCGTTATTACTGAAATAGTCATCCCGGTGCTATTTTACACTCATAAAATATTAATGCTTTTGTTCTGTGTTAAATTATCGAGTTACTCGGAAACACTAGTCCAACGAAAGTATTCAGTTTTCCATTAATGACGTAAGCAGTCTCAAAGAAGCTATTTCCGAAATTCGAACCTAACGAGGGTGAGGAAAAAATGTGTTTTTACTGTCAATGTCGTGGAGCTATTTGGCAGGATAAGAAAAGAAAATAAGTGCGGTTTAAGCGTCGTATAAATGTGGCCACTCGAGTTCCGGAAATTCCTAAGTTCGTTTAAGTAAAAATACTTAAGGATAGAGTCAATAACGTTCTTCGCAATAAAGCTATAACAGAAAGATTACATTTACTTAAGTAGGAACATAAATGAACTCCAAATTCTTTTTACTGCGTTTTTAACAACTAAAGTTCGAAGACATAAACACAGTCGAAGTTAGAACGTTTCAAGTGGTAGTAGCGCTGACTGTACATATACATATATACATGCAACTATGTATGGTTTGCACCTACTTGTGCGACGTCACGCGAATCCCGTATAACAGTGGAACATTCGTAGAAACAATATGTCGTTGGGTGCACAGCCGCATTGCCATTTACACTGAAAGTGCTCACTCGCTGTAATGTCGGGAAATTACTTTTGTTTATTTCCCTTCAAGCGAAGTCTTTTCAAAGTGGAGGGTGGCCGCGACGGCAAATTATGTACCTAATACCGACTCAATTAGAGGCTTAAATGATCATTTATTCGGAATTAAATTGCTTCCTGTACTCAAGTATATTTGTATAGCTTCAATAACACTTGTGTATCTCAACAAAGTTGCTTTAAAAGATATCTTTAATAACTCAAGTTAATGATAACTTTGAACGTTTATATCTTTGTTCTAATCTGAAAGTAAAAGATAAACATTGAGTCTGTCAGAGTTTTATTATTCCGTTCTATTTGTAAACTCAACTGTTTAGTTAACGGTTCTTAAACCCTTTTAAAACGTCCAATTATCTCCATTTTCTTACTTCAGTATACGACGTTATGAGGTATATTGTATTTTTTACGTTTTTTTTTTGTTTTTACATTTTGCGCCTTATCATAATTAGACAATCCATTTCTCAGATATGTATAGAAATTAAAGCGTGTAGCGTAAATAGTAATTATAAACGCTCCTCGAATGTCTAAACTATAGTTTCAATTTAAGTTAAGCCAGCGTTCTATTAAACAGTTTGAGCAAACACTAAATAATACGCTTGAAGCACGCTACGTGAACCGCTAACAACTTCACTATAGTTTGGCAACGTGTTCTACTTCAACTGAAACAAAAACTTGTTTACATACATACATAACTAACAGCTCTTCTATGAGCACTGAAGGGTATAACATTATTGGTATTATTATTTGGACAGCTAAAAGTTTATTTGTGAATGCTGTGCATGTTGAAGAAAATTAAAATATCTTTCTTCAGGAAATGATCAGCTTTTGCCATCAAACTTATTAACACCACAAACAAAAACAGTAACAAAACAAAGCGTTTCAATATTTATGTTATGGGAAAATAACTACCATTTTAGACGACACCGGTGCACGTATAGCCCAATCTATTTATCCAAACTCACACAGTTTTATATACTTAAAGACTCAATAAAATAAACTCAGGCGAAGCTTCTTGAAAGTAATGTAATGAACCGAGTGGATGTAAGGTGTCTCAAGTCAATGAGGCTTATCGTATCGGATCTCACTTCATTTAGAGACCCGTTAAATTATACAGTGGAGATAAGGCAGCATGTAGCATATCGCCTATCGATGGCCACGTCGCCGACCGACGACCGGGGACCGGCGACCTGTCCACTTCAAAACGATATACGCTTTTTCTAACATAGCGACACACACGCCTCGAAATTACCACATTTAGATTTCCGTAAGATAATATCAAAACCAATGAATCTGTTAAACGCTACCTATTTAACTATTTTACTTTCGAAGCTTCGAATCCTACTTTTTTTACTGAACTTTCATTAAAATAATGATTCGAAATAACAATAAAATTATTCCTGACACGCCTCCTGGCGTTCCGGATTTGTATCAAATAAAAACCGGGTCTGTAGTTTAATCCGACATAAATCTCCTGGTTTGCGCCGGTAGTTTTAGTGATGTAATGAAAAAATGTGAACCATCTGTTGCACCCTTCATTACGTGTATGGTGTATGAATGGGGCAAATACAGCACCGTCGACTTTTTAATGTAATTGAAAATGTGAGGACCCCAAATGTTTTATTAAAGCTCTCTCTGTGAACGTTAACGCTTTTGAAGTGGCTCGCGCGCACGTTTGTCGCGATCGGCGACGCTTTTGTTGCAAAAATAATACTGGTATACAAATAACAAACCACTTTTTGTTTAGCACGCTAAAATAGATGTAGGGCAACTACAAAAATAGATCGTGGACATCTGTTTTATTAAAAGCTTATTTACGAACAAATCATATGTTATAATTCATACCTTATCACATTATAATGTCTTTTCTGTAGTTATTAGCAATACATTTAAGCAAAACAACATTTTACATCCTGTTATAACCGGTACTGTCCATCTTTTTATACTCACCCTTTTTTATTAAACCAACGAATCGATTATACCTGCTGATTTATACTGCTTGGGTACGCCAGCTACGCCATTTGTAAGACCACTCAATGGGTGTCATAAAATATCTAATACACCGTTATTTCATAAACAAAGCCAACATAGACTCACAGCTAACGAGTTTCATGAAGCATAACTTTATTTAATGACAAGATTTTATGATGATGTAATCAAAATTTGGATTTGTTTGTCTTCCCTGAGAAAATGGGGCAAACAAACCGCGACCTCGTACGAACACAGTTAACATGCGCAAGTAACAAGGACAGGGATATTAGATCCTGTGTGTAATGAAAGGAGACGGCACACATGAACACGGGAAGATTTATCACGTGACTAATGCGAGAATGTGCGACGGCGCGTCCGTCCCCGGGGACACTATCAAACGAGTTTCGCTCCCCCAACGCACGATGCAATCTATGCTGAATCGTATTACAATAAATTGTATTAACTCGAAAAATAGTGGAGATAGCAAACATAGTCCATCTGCACACAATCGTCGCTTGCATCGGCCCATCGGCCGGCGACCTCGTCTCCTCGAGCAGTGAGCACCCTCCATTTCCTACCCGCCGCCGCTCAATACACAAAATTTATAGATTTTACGAGGGATCATTGGGAAAAGTCGCGACTTACCACATTGTCATATTTTATTTTCTTGCGAGGAAATTACGTCATCTTTGCTCGTTTATCTGAAAACCTTGTGTACGATGTGTGTTATTATTTTGTGAGTAGGGCTCTATCTAACTGAATATGATGTTGGTTGGGGTTCGTTCAAAATATGTTTAGCTATCATAATAATGCTATATGGTAGGTCACTCTTATATTTAAACAAACCTGTCGAGCTTCGATGACCGTTCAAGTTTTTATTCATATTTATGACTGTTTGTTGAATTCTTTTTATTTCCATTCCATCAATATTTGATGCGGGGCAACGCACTAGTCATGTTTTATGATCCAAGTCTTCAAACTTAATAATATATCTCGTTTTAGAAATATGATTTTAAATCCATCTCGACATACGCATGTAGCATTAACACTGAATATATATTGCCTACTTAACTATTGGTTGTTAAGCCGATAAAGGTTATTGTCATTGAACTATCTACCCTCAGCACGGTAAAGTTAAATTGTCCAATCCTCAGCGCAAACGGCCAAATGGCGTCAACGTTTCGCGATCTTATCAGAGAGTAAATCTTGGGGATAGATAGGCAACTGTTGGGCCGCCAGATAACTTAATTGCTCCGACACCACTGGGGTTATCTGGATGAATTATGGAACATTACTGCAAACACTTGACAACGTATCAGAGAAAATATTCACACAGACAATTTTAATTAGTAAATTGACTCAACAAAACATAACCACATGTCTCTCGACAAATTACTGAACATGTTAATTAGCCGGAACAAAATCTGGGTTGCGTCAATTAAGTCTATATGGATTGATATATAGCCCTTGACGCAACGCACGACATATTAGGCGCACATCCTGCGCACGCTCCGAAACAAATAAACGTTGCATCCCCATCCGAGCACAAATCCTGAGCGAACGTGAGCTTCTTACTGAACTAATATATGAACGCAATAAATTCTCTTTACATTACTGACATTCAATGGCTCCCTTGCAGTTTCTATTGAATATTCCACCGCGGCATTAAAAGGGAAAGTGCGTACTATACATATTTCAGTGATTCATAAAAAAATATTGACTACTAATAAATTACATCGATAAGATTCTATTTGCTGCTTCAGTAGCTTCAAAATAAATAGTAATTTCGTCAAGACTCGTGTCATCTGAGCCCGTGCCTTTCTTAGTTAACACCGTGAAGAATCTTCCAATTAGATTGCGTAGCGCGGCATTTTATGATCGATTCGATAGCCAGCAACTGTCGCATAATGAGGAGACAACAGCATTCTCCCGAACAAGAAATGGTTGGGTGTCGACTGTGGAGCCACCTACGTGCTTGCTGCAGGCCGGGCCCGCGGCTGCGGAACCAATCGCTCCGTCACACCGCCACGAAATGCAGCACAGCCGTGCTTCGCTTAATTAAAACTCGACGGGACATCACGTCGCCTTCCCCGCATTCATACACCTCTTAAACTTTAAAATGACATCTCTTATTGTGTTGCATTTCGTAACACATTGCGCCCAAACGACGCCCGTGTGAACTCAAATAGAATAACTGCTCGGCTACTGGGCATTATCGATGTGGGCCATCGATAAGAAACAAACTTAACAGAAACTTAATTGGATGACCGGCTTTAGAGAGTAAGATTTCGATCGTAGACATTATTTTCTATTGATAAAAAAATAACGATTTGATCATTTCTTTGTTACAGCGTTATCGTCAATTAAAAGTAATATAGACAATTCAAATTGCATCCTGGTACAAGATGTAAAAGCAGTAACACATGCACAAGGAATTAGGGATGCTTTATCAACGTCATCACCTTCAGACGGTATGTTTAAGCATAATTTAATTTTTGATTTGTGCTGTGTTGTTTGTACTTTCGAAGTTCATGAGAATCTAAAAGATTTCGCACGATTTATTTCAGAATCAATATCAACTTCGTCTTTAGGCGGGTGGTCAACTACAGCGGAAGCAGCGTTAGAGTCAGTAATAATACCACAACAAGCGCAACAAGCAGCACCGCCGCCTTGGTCACCCGCGTTAGAAGTTAGAGAATTCGACGAGTTACACAGTGCAACTATACCTGCTTACCAATTTTGGAGTTCTGAATTCCGCAACAAGCAGCCCGCCTACGTTAGCCTTAACTTCACAGTTCCCTGGGGAGCTAATTTCGCCGTATATGGTAGGCGAAATGTAGCTCCAAGCGTAACACAATACGACTTTGTAGAATTCATTCGAGGCGGTAGGGTCGACCACAGATTAAGGCGTAGAAGAAGTCCGTTCAGAGATAATCCGTTTCAAAGTAGTCTTAACGACTGGGATGCACTATTGAGCACGATTAACCCACTGCATAGATGGAACCATACGATAAGCAAAAGGTCAACGGATATGAGAGTAAACGTGAGCATATTGCAATATCTCGACACAGGAAGATGGTTTATATCTGTTTACAATGACGAACTGCAGCCACACAATGTTGAAATGATCGTTTCTGAAGCGGAAGGTGTCACTAACTCGTGTCCAGATGATTGTTCGGGTCACGGATCGTGCTACCTCGGGAAATGCGAATGTATGGACGGCTACGAAGGACACGACTGTTCGAAAAGTATGTAGAAAATATTAATTAAATGAGTATTTATTATAATTATCTTCGTAAACAACAAGTGCGTAAGTAATAACTCGCATTTGTTTTTGCAGGTGTATGCCCAGTTCTTTGTTCGGGGCACGGCGCGTATGCAGGTGGTGTATGTCACTGTTTGGAAGGGTGGAAAGGCCCGGAATGTGACGTTCCAGCACACGACTGTGAGCCGGCTGACTGTTCCGGAAGAGGTCAATGTATCGCCGGCCATTGTCACTGTAAGGCCGGCTGGAAAGGACAAAAGTGCGACGAAGGTAAAATATTTTCAAACTAGCCTTCTATTTATATTTTCAGAGATGAACAAGGAAATACTGAGTAATTAAACATTTCAGAGGACTGTCTTGACCCAACCTGCGGTGGCCACGGATCGTGCGTGCGTGGAAGATGCGTTTGTCGCGCAGGGTGGCGAGGTGCCTCCTGCAGTGAACGTGACGCAAGGGTTCAACGTTGTCTTCCCGCATGCTCCCAACGTGGCGTATACGACCTAGACGCAGGGAGATGTGTCTGTGACCCACTTTACACCGGAGATGATTGCTCACAAGGTAAAGACTACAAACTAGTTTTAACTATTAAGTTGCCCTACTTGTACATCGGCGTTTTAACTGCATTTCTACGTTATAGTGGTGTGCTCATTGGACTGCGGGCCGCACGGCGTTTGTGCCGAGGGCGTGTGTCGATGCGATGACGGCTGGACCGGCTCCATGTGTGACCAACGACCCTGTGACACGCGCTGTCACGACCACGGACAATGCAAGAATGGCACGTGCGTATGCACGCAAGGATGGAATGGCCGACACTGTACTTTGCGTAAGTTGTGACAACCGTATTCAATAGTGGGCATTATTTGTTTCATGCAGCATATTTTGAAAATATTAAAGGCTCTTTTATATCGACTCTATTTCCATAAACACAAATGTTATCAATTTCAACGTTACATTACACTTATTAGTGTAAGAAAAGCATAATTATCCTTCAGGTATTTTACTAATTGCTCATTGTAAACAGCTGGTTGTCCAAATGGCTGTACTCGTCACGGACAATGTCTTCTGGAAGATGGAGTGTACCGGTGTTCCTGCGCCGACGGTTGGGCTGGCACCGACTGTTCGATCGCCCTCGAACTCTCTTGCAACGACAACGAAGATAACGATGAAGGTAAGTGCCTCTCTTTTACAGAAAATAGGCTCAAACATAAAGCCAATTAAATTTAAAACAATCCAAACAAACCGTATTGGCTGTCACTTGACAATGGCTACACTTTTGAAGATGGCATGACGGACTGCTCCGACTCGGAATGCTGCAGTCGACCTGAGTGCGCCGAGCACATCATGTGCCTAGCTTCCAACGATCCTGTAGAAGTACTCCTCAGAAAACAACCACCTTCTGTCACCGCCTCCTTCTACCAGCGCGTCAAATTCCTCATTGAAGAAAACTCTGTCCAGAGCTACGCACACATGGACGAATATTCTGAAAGGTATGTGTAGCATAAGAAAACGACTGAAATGTTAACAAACACCAAATCACTTCATGTACGTAAAAGATGTCGTTAGTACTTACATAATACTAACCATTTTAGGATCAGTAAACTAAAAGACGATACAACGATATCTTTTACACCAGTTGGTTTAGGACTGACCTGTCGGTTTTGCACAATTCATGAATAATTTATATTTGCACTTTACAATGATTTTAGATCCGTGATATCATCGCCGTTCTGTAATGTATAACCGTAAGAAGAAGATACAAAATTCATTCCGACATAAAATGATTTAGGAACTAGCACCTTCACCATATAATTCCCGCTCATCTTCCTAAACCTCTCCGAGGATTTGGTGTGGTTATTTTAATTTAATTGGTAACTTCTAATACTTTTATAACTTAAAATTTATTTTCTCATCTGGTGGAAGTGTTTTGATTTTCCTCTGTTTTCTTGCGTGTAAAAATTATGATTTATTATTTGCAATCCTAGCATGGTTATGTTTTACCATTGAATTTGTTTTTATTTTAATTATGAGTTTTTGTATTTTATTATTATTTTTCACACCAGATCCGATGTGTTGTGTATTGTCTAATGTTCATCCCTTGTGTGTGTCTAACCCTACCTGTTTGTCTAAACAAAACAAAAGCGTATTATGAATAAAATGAAATTAGAAATAAATCAGCGCTCAAAAGCTTTCGAACAGTTTTGTTTGTCTTCACAAAAATAAAATAATTTTACATAAGTAAATAAGGTAAAAGAACTAAAACTTGAATCATGAAAGCATTATTTAAATTTATATGTAGTAGTACCTAAAATCTTGATACAAAAGTAAACTTACAAGTTTAAATTGATATTATTTTATAAGACTAATACTTTTATGCCACTTACTTTAATACTTTTATAACGACCTATTAGAAAAAACTTAAACGGGACTTTCATGATCTAAGTTGGTAAACAAATTCCTAAAGTTTTTATTTGCCCTACTTTATACCGTGTGCGTTGATAAAACTTCGAACGATCTCTTAAATAAATAAGACAAAGCAAAACTGAATAATAAAAGTAGTCAACCCACCTCGCTTAATATGCAAAAGCGCCTCTATAAGTTTGTTTGCATTAAAACACGAGCCGCTTCACTATTTTATTTAAGTTCAAAAGTCTAGAGTGGTTATATTGCGTTCTGGCATTTGTTTCATCAGCCCTTGTAAGCACATGACGGGTTCCTCCATGCATTCACCATCCAGCATGTCTAACTACCTACTCTCCACATTCAATCTTTGGTGCAACCTGCAACTGCAACCTTTCAAAATTTATTTGAATCCAATCGAAATGCATATTACCAAACGATCAATAGTGGTGGTTGTTCTAATGCAAACGGGCTTCGTCTGTGAATCGATTCGTAATTAACAGAACTTTGATTAGTAAATACAGTGTTAAAACGCAAGCTAACCAATATAGACGAGTGCAATCGGCCGGAGCGGTTGCAAAACCGGGGTGGGGTTGCACTGAGGGATGTAGGTATCTGTGTAGTAATCTGTCCTGTCTTTCTGTGTCCCTGTGCCGCCGTGTGTCCGCCACTCCTAGCGAGTTCTGGAATTCCTTTACACCATGGTAAGTGTCAGTCAGCCCGCCCTCGCCCCTCAGTGTTCAGTATCTGTTCACCTCTTCCCTTTTGTTGCGAATCCTGCATATGAGTGTGATGCCGGTGACCTCCGCGTGTCCCACTACAGACACGCGGACGGTGCCACTGCCGCTTTTTCACTTTTCGTTCAATCCTTTGTCTGTATTCGTTTCATTCTCTATGTGTATGTAACATCTGTATGTTTGTCTTGAATGTTTTCGTGTGACTGCGACAAAATCCTCGCAATCTCAGCGTAAATCAAGCACCGCCGTCGGTCCGCAAACGCCGCGTCTCTTTTCAAATATGATTTGCCGCAGTCACAATTGTATTTTGTACTGTTTATGTGTCTCGTCTACTGTGCTTATATTATAGTTCACATATATACTATGGAATAATTTTGTTATACTATATATGAAACTTAGGAAAATCATTTACGCTTTCACGCAAAACGTTTTTAACACAATCGATAGGAATAGGGCTTGCAAAATATACAAATCGTCGCGAATTGTATATTATCAATTGAGCAAAATTTCAGCGAACACGCAAATTAAGCTTCAAATAAACTTACCCTTTTATGTGTTCCTTACCCTTTGTCTGCGTCTTTCATCTGTTAACCAACCCCCTACCCTTCGCCCAAACTCTTTATGTGTTTAGATCCTCACCCTTTGTAACTAACCAAAACACAACTTATTTGAATGTATTCCTACTACTTCACAGCGATACGATAGCTAAATTGTCGACATTGTACATTACAACCATCGCTTCCATTAACCAGTCATTGACGACATTTTATTACACTTTGAAATTGGTGCAAAGAACGTATTTTTCTCGATTTGATGTCATCGCATTGAGAACTGTCCGCCTCTGCACCAGCATTTATAACTGAATCTTCCGCATTTTGATGTCTGAAGGGCAGAACAGTTCTCAAAGCGTTGTGTTCGATACTATCACGAGTTTTTGTTGTTTTTATCCAACCAACCAACTGTTATTGTGTTTTAATGAAACTGCCCATTAAATAATGTTGAATTTATTATAACTGCCAGAAACATAACATTAATGATTAATGACTTGTCCTCTTTTCAGATACTTTCAACTTTTTGTAGCTAGTCTATACGTGTGTAATGATAATAATAATATAAAAGTGCCCTGTAACTTGTTACAGATAATATTTTGGGAGGTGCCAATCTACTTACAATGTTTCTTTTTAGGTATATTTTTCATAACCGCGTATCGTATTTACTGTCAACCTTCGCGGAAACACATGAAGAGGATGAAAACTTTTACGATATCATATTCTTAGAAGTGGCATTGCTAAATACGTAGTTCTTGGTAACAAATAAGAAAAATATTTTACTACTTAGCTTTACACATAAATATTTTATTTCTTTTTGTTGATTGTACCTATCTAGTGTTTTATACGACATTCCAAAAATACATTTTATGATTTTTCGGATGAGTTCTTCTGAATATGTTTCAGTTGATAAATTCTCGTGGATATATCGTAAAAAATGTCTGTTATAATAATACAAAAATATGTAAAGCTTAGCTAAGAGCTTTTGCTTATCTACGCGTTTGTGGCCACGACGCTTGCATTAACATTTATCATAAACGCAATCGCGATAATAAAGTATACGTTATGTATTGTTGACGGTTTACGTTGTATATTTTATATGAATTTAGATTTATTTAAATAATAGGCATTGTGACGTCTAGATAGTCTTTGTGTCACAGATGAGAACCCTCTCCTTCATTCAATGTTAAATTATAGATAGAAAGTAAATTGAAATATAAAACGGTTAGTGGAAACCTAGCATAAACTAAATCTATGATATTTCATGGAATTTCAATCTGAAACTGATAACAAACAACATTCTACACCAACAATTTAATCTGATTGTTGTTATGTTAATTAACACTAAAGCAAACATACTTAATCTCTTGTTGTTTTCCGATCGCTTACGTCGCCATTTTCCTTGTGCACTTTCAGCGGACATATTTTTGGCTCTGATATCGGTTTTCACGTCGTATTTTTAAAGCTTTTTGCGCCCCCTGCGGAGATTCGCTCCGGGTATGCCGGGGAGTCAAGAGCTACATTAAAAGTAAAACTAAGTTCACGCGGATAAAGCAGTAAAAACCATTTTCCATCAAAATATGTACTTATTATTTTGCCCATAATCAACCTCACAACAAAAACTAATCATTTTCTTCCAATTTTAATAATTCCGCGAACATTTCTTGCACCAATTTCATCTCTCATGAATATGTTACCGAACATTCAAACATGAAGTAATATAACAAAATTGATTGACTATGGTTTGTGTGGCAGCTGTTACATGCATACATACCTTTCTAGGTAGATTTCCGTTTACGTTACTTTCTGTCATAATTGATTTAATCAAAATTTTATTTTTATTGGCTATTTAGAGGATCGATAAATAAAATGTAAACAGAAATGTGTCCTAGAGAATTAGCTGATCCTAATACGAGAATGTGCAATGCTAAGACTTCTTATTTATTTTATTTTTCGATTTTATTTTCATACTTTACTTCACTCTCACAGCGTTTACACTATCTATGAAGCATAGCACGTGACCTCGCTCAAAGTTTTATGATCGATGGTGTGCATTCAACGATACGGTTCACACATTATTTTTATGTCTTCTCTATTTTTAATCAGAGGCTATTGCTAAATTGTAGCCGTGCATAAAATACAAGGCTTTAAAAATAGCTTGTTGCGTATTCTACCACGAAAAAGTAGGTAACTAGACGATGCCATAGGCAAAATAGGGTCAGTTAATTATTAAATTTAACAAAAACAAAATACTTTGTTTAAAAATTCTTATTTCTTTATGTTCGCTTGAGTCATTTTCTTTCACGAACACCCAAAAAGTAACAATAGCCTCTTAGTTCTTCGTGATGAACCGTATCGCTGAATGCCGTGTGCTGTGGCTCCGTGGCTCGAACTGACGTGAGCTGATCTGTGCAGCCGCGTGTCCGTGATGAGGGGGCAGGTGGTCTCGCCTCAAGGCCTCGGAATCATCGGCATCAGGGTCTCCGTGGACCGGGAGGCTCGCTTCGGATTCACACTTACCAGACAGGGTGGATGGTTAGTAGATATAGAAAACTGATACTTTTTCCCCAGTTTGTCTAGGTTTTGATTCCTCGTTGCTGAAAGGAATAACCATGTTGTTCGTTGGTAAGTGCTTGTCGTTTGTTGAGATTCTTCGACACGATATGGGTAAATTTCTGGTGTTCCGCCTAACTTTTTCTAAACGACAGATTATTCAAACTAAAATATTGTAAGTCTTGGGAGAATTATATGGCAATTGAAAAGCAATGATTGTGATATACCTAGTCTATAAAAATAATCAAATTCTCAGTTACCTATACAGACTAAAAGCAGGAATTGTATCTTATGTATCGCAATAGGATAACAAGTTTGTTTCTGTAGGAATCTACTCGTTTAGATGTAACTTCATTAAAACTTTTAAAACTAGGCAGGCATTTTACATAATAAGTGTACGTAATCTCTTAAAACATTTTTACCGTGAATTATAAAATTAATTAGTCTGTACTTAATTACAAACAATTATCTTAGCATAAAAGTTAGTCAGACTCTCTTTTTTCAAGCTACAACGTAAAGCTGCCAATGAGCTACGCTAGACCGTTAAGTAAGTTTAATTGTTGTGTTTACTTCAATTAAGTATCAACCGACATTATAGCATGAGCCTGGAATTTAAGTAATTATAGTTGAAAATACCACCCATTACGAAACATTTAAACGTAATTGTTTTACTTAAAGAAAAATACGAGGAAATACGTAAGTGCTCACTATCACGGTGAATCACCGTAGCATCATTATCGCTTCGTAAATAAACGAACAAAAATAAAATAATTTGGCGGGCTATCAGGGCAATCACCATGTCAAAACAATGTTTGAATGTAAACTTTATAACGTCAAAAAATAGAAAAAATCTATTAGTCACGACGATCGTTGAGTCACGGAACTAAATTGTCTTAAAGAAAGTAATCGAACATTGCGTGACAAACAGAAATATTTGAACAAATATCGATACAAACACTTGTGACTATATGTATAGGATCGTCATTAATTTTCGGACACGGTGTTTGGTATTGGTTGCACGTACGTAAAAGCATCAAGTATGAAATCGAATTAGACGGCGGAACGAAACCTGTATCATGTGAACTTGTAATCAAATAACGCGTCACGTTTAAGCTTTTAAAAATCAATTACCGTAACTCAGTAACTGTTTACCTACGTGTAGTTGTTTCCGAACTTACATGAAAAAATATCAGTAGCTTCACTAAATGCACCATTGATTAAATTATCAACGCGGGTGTCCTATTTGATGTATTTAAAATGCAAAGCTACCTAGCCACTACTTCGTAAGGTTTCAGTCATGAAACACAACTTTGAGCATTCTCCGATGTAAATTAAAAAAACTCACCATCCACGATTTTTTTTATTTCTTCTTAAGGCGATTACATGAGCTAAACGCGATTTTTATAATTACTAAAAGTATATGATTCACTGCTATAAACAAGACCAGAAAAATATATAATATTCTTCAGGATATATGCTAGCATGATACTGTTTTGAAAACATAATACAATTAATTTGGCTCGATAAAAAGAAATCACGAACTTATCTCTAAAAATAACTTTCAAACTATAAAAAACATACTAATATACATGCGATCATTCTGATTTTTTGGCAAATAATTCTACAAGCAATATGTTAGCATGATACTGTTTTAGTTTTTTAATCCAATCATTAGTTTTTTTGTAAATCGATCAAAACCACTCATTTCGCACTATTTCGCCCGCAGTGGCTGACGTAACAAACACTTTGTAGTGCAAGCTGATTACAACTTCATTCTTACAGCATTTCAAACAAAGTTTGAACCACCACAAATAGAGTTGCTAATTTAGCTCGTCTAAGCGCCTTGAGATCGTAAATAACGTCACAAAACGTTAGAAATAAAAACGCGAACAAACAATCGCCATTTTTCCTTTTATTGAAAGTGCTGATCATCAAACTAAACCCCTGCTCAACACGTTTCGATAACAAACTCTCATTAAAGGAAAAAAAAAAACAGGAAAATGAAACAAAGAAAAAGCTGAAAAAATATTGTACGGCGTTGCTCAAATTAATGACAAGAAAATATTATAAGGGATCATTAAAACGTAGGAACGGAATATGAGTAGGTACCTACCGGCCACGGTACTTGTTACAGCATTTCTACATTATTAACTGCAGTTTTATCGCATTAGGACTAACGAGCATTTTACACATTATTTAGTACCGAGAGGTGAACACGGCTGTATTTCTAGTAAAGTGCTAAATTATAATCACAACGATGCCCTTAAGCTCAGCAGCTCCGATCAGGACAGGTGAAAATTTATTATTATTGCATTACGGAAATGTGGGCTTCCTTTTCCGGTAGGATTTTTATTTTCTGTACAAAAACCGATAGTAACAAAGACTCTAAACCTCCTCATTTACAAATTCTGGACATGACTTTCGAATTTACTCTCTTAATAGGAAAGTTAATGCGATTAAATGCTAAACTGAGGTAATGAGGGGTAACGACGCCGTAGACGTAACTTTTTAGGCTAAACTGTGACATTTCTGGAGAGAAATGTTCCAAAGATATTGAAGCACTTTGGAAGGATGATTAAAATTCCGTCGTTACAATTAAATAGTACATTTTGATTTATAACATTACGTTTCTCAATGTTACGTTTGTCACCTTTGGCCCGTTTTCAATAGCTCTATAAATTGGGAAGCCAAACTCGCACACCTGACCGCTGAACAGGCTGTCAACACTTTCTATGATATTTTATACGGGATAATTAGACAACATGTTCCTGCAACTCGAATCAAAAATTCACAATTTCCTGTTTGGTTCACACCCTCTTTGATCCGTATCTTTAAAAGTAAAGAACGAGCGTGGATTAAGTGGAAAATATATCAAAACCTGTGCGACTATAATCACTTTTCGAGTTACCGAAAGTTGTTTCAAAATGAGTCCGTTATTCGTTTTAAAAATTATATTAACTCAGTTGAAGACAGTATACCTAAAAACATAAAATACTTTTAGACATATGTATCCAATAGAAAGGGCAAGACTAAGTACCCAGCCAATATGTATTTATGTAAAAATGGATTGTCTGATAGCCCTACTCATATATGCAATTTATTTTCTTCGTTTTTCGCTTCTGTCTATGAACTATCCACGTTTGATCCTGAGAATAGGGAACCATCAAACATATACCAGGATAGCTCTGCTTGTATACCCGATATTAACCTCATAAAAGAAGAAGTACAGTCAGCAAAACAGTTAGGTATGCAGGCTAGCAATCTTCTTACGACTATTATAAATGTAAAAGTCTGTAAAGATCGATTTTTGTTATTCTCTCACGCAGAAACTACTGAAAGGATTTGGATGAAATTGCAAACAGATTGATTATAACCCTTTTCCACTTATAATAGTAGTAAGAAGATTGCTAGCCTGCATACCTAACTGTTTTGCTGACTGTACATCGAGCAGTCAAATCACTGGACCCATCAAAGGGAGCGGGCCCCGCTGGTCTTCCACCTGTCTTCTTTATAAAAACAGCTGATAACATCTATGCTGCGTTGTATTTAATTTTCAATAAATGTCTACATGACGGTAGGTATATTTCCCACCGTGTGGAAGCCAGCATTTATTACACCGGTTTATAAAAGTGGAGACAAAGACAATGTAGAGAATTCTTGCCCTATATCTATTATTTCCACCTTGTCGAAGCTTTTTGAGAGACTTGTACACAGCGCTCTTTATCCTCAATTGCATGGCCTTATTGTATGCGAACAACATGGGTTCGTCAAACGGCGTTCGACGACTACCAATCTTATGATTTTCAGTAACTGTCTTTTTGAAAATATGGACAGGAGAGTCCAGGTAGACACTGTGTAAACGCTGACACGCTGATTTTCGGAAAGCTTTTGACAAGCTGGATCACACAATTCGTTTGGAAAAGCTTGCTTACAATGGTATCCGAGGCAATTTACTTCGTTGGTTTGCATCATATATTTATAACAGGGCACAAAAGGTCGTTATTTATGGGTTTGAATCTGAGAGTGTAACTGTCAAGTCTGGAGTTCCTCAAGGGTTCATCTTAGGCCCTTTGCTTTTTATCCTATATATTAATGACATAAAATATTGTTTTGTTAATGCAAATTTCCTAATGTATGAGGATGATATAAAAAACTACAAAGCCTGCCAAAACCTCGATGACTGCCTACTGCTCCAAGAAGATCTTCACAGACTTGATATCTACAGTAAAGACAACAAACTCTTTCTTAGTCTTCCTAAATGTCACAGTATATCTAATATATAAAAATGAAACCCGTTTTCCGTTGTCACGACATACCGTGAAAACGGCTTGACCGATTTGGCTGATTCTTTTTTTGTTGTGTTTGTTATTGTCAGGAGAAGGTTCTTATGAAAAAAAATGTAGTAGTAGGTAGCTTTTTCCCTCTTATGTGACGCAGACGAAGTTGCGTGGGTCAGCTAGTCTTTTAATAAAAACAAAAATTAAGTTAACTTTACGTATACGCTGAACAGCCAACCATTATTTGTTGTGGAATCATGTTTTCACTTTGACTTGCATATAGAAAATATAATGAATAAAGCCTTTCAGATGTCTAGTTTTGTCATGAGATACTCGAATGACTTCGTGCGGCCCTTCGTATTATATAAAACGTTGATAAGATCTCAATTAGAATACGCGATTCCTATTTGGAATCCGTTCTACCGCAAATACAACATAAAATTATAATTGGTACAGAAAAAGTTTTTACGTACCTACTGTGCACTATACATGTTACCATTCAAGGATGCCGTACACACAATTACTACAGCAGTATAATGTTTTAAGTTTAGAGTCTCGGCGTTTACTTCTGGTGGCCATGATGATGCATGGTTTGTGTAACAATAGATTTGACTGTATTGAAATTACAAATAAGTTACGCTATACGGTACCAAGAAATGTAGTCAGACGGGCGACCCGAGTGCCCCGGTTGTTCCACGTGGATTCATGCAGGACCAACGCCGGGGCACGAGTGCCTCTTCGTCAACTAGTGGAAACCATACCACACACTTCATGGACATAGATATATTCTCTCTTTCTAGTAACAAATTGAAAACACTGGCTATAAATATTCTTTCACCACAATCTTAATCTAACACTAATTACTCGTATTTAAATCAACTCTAAAATCCAAATTTATCTTTCCGCTATTTATTTGTTCATCTATTAATCCGTGGACAATAGTGTGGGTTACATGTTTACCTATCTATTTAGGAACTCATAATTTTAAACCTGAACATGTAACTGTTTTTTTATCCCTAATAAATAAAATAAAAATAAAAAAATAACCGTCAGTTAATATGTCAGCTACCTGTGTTTCTATAAACAAAGTTAGCTTGAAATATCCTATCCGCGTCACCGACCTGTCACTTGATTCATTGGATGATCAAATTTTCTGTGCCGTTTTGTTACTAACCGTACGTAAGCAAAATCTCAAACAGACAGAAATAGCAATCTACCGAAACCGGCTAGTAAGTTATTTAAAACGCCAGTAAATAAAGTCTAACCCGCTACCATTAGTGTCTTCAGTCACATATTAGTCAGTGGGGAATACCGTTAAAAGCTAATTTATTGTAGATGGCGCCACCATAGCTGGTATCAATCTGACCAATGAGGTCAAGGTATTTTAAAATATGAAATGACATTCCTTGATTTTCAATTAATGGCGATGCTTGGAACCAGCTATGCTAGCGCCATTAGTTCGACAGTGTGCATCCCCATTGGGATCCCTGGTCCTCAACCTCTTCTTCTTTATCGTGTGGTTAGTGCCGAACCTAGTTTCAGAGTTTTTAAGCCGCTGCCCTGGGCCTCTGACTTGACTTTATGCCGTCGAGAAATGTCTCTCAGGCATACTGGTATCCTCACGATGTTTTCCTTAAACGAAGCAAGTGATAATTATCCATCAGCCAAAAGAATCCGAAAAATCAGTCTTGGGTTCAAACTTCAAACCAATGTCTTGACAGTCCGCGGCGATGGTCTCACCACTATGGTATCACCACTATGGTATCACCACTATGGTATCACCACTATGGTATCACCACTATGGTATCACCACTATGGTATCACCACTATGGTATCACCACTATGGTATCACCACTATGGTATCACCACTATGGTATCACTGCTATAACTCCACTACTGGTCCCTACTGAGTATTAGCGACCAACCAAGCTAAAGTAGAGAAGTCTAGTGATACCTTAACCTATTCTGTAATGGCGGAGGTGAATACAATCCAAATATGTAACTGAGAATTTGTTTTACTTTGAAAAGACGAACGAAGGAAACTACATAAAATTTGCGAGCTGCAATAATCTCCCTCAAGATGAAATCGAATGTGGCCGTCAAACTACATAATTTTATAGTACTGCATGGCTCTTTTGTCGCTTGACTGATATTATCACTAAACTTATGTGAAATTATACTAAACAAGCTTATAGTAAAAACAAAAAAAGCTTTTGAATGAAGGTGTGACGTCTCTTGTAAATAAAAACGAGCTCGTTACTTCTAACTATGACCACACGGCAAAAGAACCGTTTAGCACTATCGATTGTATGTTATTTTATATTCACATGCTTGATTGTGATCAGGCAAAGTACTAACCTTAAACCTATCTATAACGTCATGTGCCGTCATTCAGGTTTGACGTGCTGGTGAATGGAGGAGGCGCCGTTACCCTGCAATTCCAGCGATCTCCGTTCAAGCCGCTGAGGAAGACAGTCTTCGTACCTTGGAACCAGATCGTCGTATTGCCCCCAGTGCAAATGGAACTTAGTGACGACAATGTGAAAGTACCGACGCCCAGGTGAGAAGAGATTTTTTAATGGACTGGATGGTGGAAGGAAATACAATATTTTTAATGTTTGGGTGTTGGTGTTTTATTTACTGATGATGGAATATGTAATTAGATGTCTTGTCACTTATGAAATTAATTTGGTTGTTTCTTTACGGTTGATAAATCAGATACGACTCAACCCATAAAGCCCAGGAAAATACACAAATGGCAAATCGGGTCGGTTTTTTTTTGCAATGGAGTTTTTGACAGTGGGTATTTCTAATGCCTAAAAAAGAAAAGAACATATGAGAGAGTAAATAAAAGTGAAACCTTCACTTTAATTTTATGCAAAAGAAAAAACGTCTTTTCCACCATAATTTTTACATACCTACAACACAACATAATTCAAAGTTGAATAAAACCGGGATTTCTATTTTCTTTTCGACCATTATAACCAATAATAATCTCTAGGGCTCCGCCTCGCATCGGCTGGTCGCCAACACCACAATGGTGGGAGGCAGAAACACCACCTTGTGCGGCACACGACCACGAGCGACTTAGACCTGAAGTAGTGGCAGTACCACCGCTGGCAGCGCCGGCTGCCTCGTCTGCAACCACTACTACCGTCATATACCCTGAGGCTCAGGTGAGAAGAAACAAAAGCTCTTGTTGATACCCTATCTAACCTACAGATTAAATCGGCCCGAGTGGAGACGACTTGTGCAACGGCAGGTCAACGCCTTTGAAGAGAGAAGAAGGTCGCAGCTAGACTTAAAGCGTGATGACCTTGAAGCTAGGGGGCCTACAGCTACACCCTACAACTTTGTCAACCGTGTTCTAACATGTCCGCTTTGTGCTCGGAGCTTTTCCGCCATACTTGAATATGCTGGCCAGGGCCACTTTAGAGCACATTAAAGAGCAGCACATTAGGTGTGCTAGACGACCATCCTTAGATAACCATTGAATGCAGTCGTTGTGGCCGAAATCGGCAAGATGGCATAACAGATTTTACAGTTATCCTAACTTTCGATCAAAGTCCACTTTTCAGATTTAGTTCCCCTGTACCCGAACACATTTTTTTTTTCCACACACAAGATGCATACGGCAGCGGTGCCATGCAGTAGCACCGCGATGACTACAAACTTCCATAGTAATCCATTCAACTCTCACGACCGTAGATTTTCTAAAACCCTGTGTAGTACTCTGAGATTGACCTAATTTATTCCATAAGCCACGTCAAGTGATGGTTCAGTTATAAAGAATGTATTTTCTCATTTTCAGATTGTAAGCGAATCGATCGGCATTCCTGGCTCATTGGTGAAGCTGACATACCGCTCATCTCAATCAGCTGGCTACCTATCATGCGTTCATGTCCAACTGACTCGTCGTATCGTCCCAGCATCCCTCATACGAGTTCATGTTCGCGTTGAGATTGAGGGCTCTTTGCATACCCATACCTACGAAGCTGATCCCGACTTGACTCATATCTTCGCGTGGAACAAACGAAATGTATACAAACAAAAGGTAAGAATACCTAAAATGGTTACGCTAGATTTCTTTATGATACTTAGACGCTAGACTTAGACGTTTCTGCACTGAAGCACTTTCCAACTTCATTAATAAATTCTTTAAAATGTATCACGAATATGTTCCTTGGACTAATCGATCCAATGCTACTCATTACAGGTATACGGCCAAGCGCAAGCCAAAATATCAATAGGATACGAGTACACGTCGTGTGCATCAATTGTTTGGGAGACACAGACAGCGACTCTAGCCGGTTTCGACGTGGATATCTCAGATATCGGAGGATGGGGACTGGACATACACCATCATTACAACTTCCATGAGGGAATTCTGCAAAAGGGTGACGGTGCTCTTCTTCATTTGAAACAATACCCTAGAACTGTTCAGGTAAAGTCTAATTTCAACACACAAGCACCTCTTTTCTTAGCAAGGAATAAGTACAGCTTTTAAACGTTTTCAAAACACCTATTAATATATCGTGCACGCTCTTTTCTAGGTGGTTATGGGAACCGGTCTTCAACGATCTCTGGAATGTCCTGACCACTGCAATGGCAAAGCAGCAGATGCCCGTCTCTTGACTCCAACAGCACTGACTTCAGGTCCAGATGGATCCCTGTATGTTGGCGATTTCAATCTTGTCAGACGTATCACTCCAGAAGGCGTTGTTACTACTGTTCTTCAGCTACAGTAAGTATTCGTTGCAGTACATTCGTGCAACTTACAAATCTATCTCAATCAAACGTACCTACTCGATTTATATACTTGCGATATTAATCTAACTATCTTATCATTTCAGAACCACACAAGTTGCATATCAATACTATATCTGCATATCACCAGCGGATGGATATCTTTACATATCAGATTCTGAGAGACACCAAGTCCGAAGAGTGATAGCTTTAGAAAAAGTGCGAGATCCAGCCACAAATTCTGAGGCTGTAGTTGGTAACGGAGACCGTTGTGTACCAGGTGATGATTCTAATTGTGGTGACGAAGGACCAGCAATAAAGGCGAAACTGGCACATCCTAAAGGTAAAATATAAAATCATTTCTTAATACAAAATCATCACCCTGTGGATGAAGTTTCCATAGATATCTTCCTTTTGGCTAAAAGTTAAATAATAATCATGTGTATTCTATCCCAGGTCTTGCAATCGCGGCAGATAGAACAATGTACATTGCAGACGGAACCAACATCCGAGCAGTAGATCCAAATGGCATTATACACACTCTTGTAGGACATCACGGCCACCACAACCATTGGTCACCAGTTCCATGCCGTGGAGCGATCCCACCTTATGAAGCACAGTTACAATGGCCTACAGGAGTAGCCTTATCACCGCTCGATGGATCTCTTTACTTCATAGACGACAGAATCATACTGAAACTAACAGTTGATATGAAAATCAAAGTGGTTGCTGGCCAGCCATCACATTGTCGTATTGGAAATGATGGGAAACCTGTAACAAAACCCAGCAATCGAACAAGTACTGACATCAGAGAAGATTCCAGTTTAGGCACAATTTTAGCTATAGCTTTTGCGCCAAGCGGAATCTTGTATGTGGCTGAGGCAGATTCGAAGAAAACAAACGCCATAAAATCTATAGATCCATCTGGCAAAATAATGCACTTCGCTGGAAAAGTTCAGGAGAATTTGAAGGAACTAAGCTGTGAATGTAATTCATCAGCCTCTGCAACGGCTGTACCAACGAGTTCACGAGATGATGCTGGCTGCCCATGTAGACTCAGTGTAGCCGCGGGTGATGAACCACCTACAAGCACGGAAACTTTATTATCCTCAAATGCTAAGTTCCAAACGATTTCTGCTCTTGCTGTAACCCCAGATGGAGTTCTAAACGTTGTTGACCAAGGTAAATAAAAACGATCAATAGGAGCATAGCGAATACTTTATCCTTTCATTAAACAAATTATTAATGTGTCTAATTGTTTCAGGATCTCTCCATATACTAGCGCTAAAACACTACCTGCCAACGCATGACGAAAATGGAGAATTTAGAATACCCTATCCACCCACTTCAGAAATATACGTATTCAATCGCTACGGTCAACATATAACAACAAAAGACTTAACATCAGGAAAAACTAGATATTCATTCTTGTATTCAAAGAATACGAGTTTCGGAAAGCTGTCCACAGTTACTGATGCCTCTGGAAATAAAATACAACTACTTAGAGATTATAGCAATATTGTTAGCTCAATCGAAAATACACAAGATCATAAACTCGAATTAAAGATTTCTGGCATTGGCTACCTAACCAGGATTTCTGAGAAGGGATCAGCGGAAATGGAATTTGACTACGATGCGAGTACTGGGCTACTAAACAGTCGATCAGGGGTACGTTTTTTGATACTACGCATGTCTTAATAAAATTGATTGATTATTAATGAAACAATATGCTTATTACAATCTTATTTGTTTTTAGGCTGGCGATACCGTCATTTACAATTACGACGAGCTAGGCAGAGTGACTAAAATCATTATGCCCTCGGGTGAGCAAGTGCACATCACCTCTGGCCTTGCGAAGAATTACGGATTAGCTGTCACTGTATCGAATCCATCCAGCACAATACCAGTTGGAGTTGCCAAGAAATGTGAATACGTGTTACATGGACAATCGTTCAAGCAAATCACTATAAATAATGGGAAGCAGATAACTGAAGGTCGAATCTATACAAACAACACCTTACTACTCGAAACACCATGGGCAGGGAAATTTGAGAGTATCGCAGCTGCTAAGCACCCGTTGCTAGAAGCAGCATTGCCTATAGAAGCTGAAATGCTGCACATGTGGTCACATCAAACGACAACATTCGGTGACTCACTAGTAAACAACATGTACTCTTTATACACATTGGTGGGTGATGTAAGGAATCCACAGCAGACTTTGAATAGAGAAATATGGGTTAACGACTCCCGAGTACTAATAATTGAATTCGATCAGTTCAAGAGCCGCGAAACTTTCTTCAACGCTGACAGAAACCCACTGTTTACCATATCGTATGATGTCGCCGGACTGCCACTTTCGTTCGACCCTCACGGTGCCGGGGCTCCTCTCAATATCTCATACGATAGATTCTACAGAATTAACGGCTGGAAATGGGGTGAAAGTGAAGAAACCTACAGCTATGACCCACATGGAATGCTATCGGAGATAACGAGTCCACAAGACGGCACGAAGTTCATTTATTACAATGAAGGCAATCTAGTTTCCAAAATAAGCTTAGCCAGTCAAAGAAGTTTCAAGTACAAATACGATAATGATGGTGGACTTACCCATGTTATTTTACCTTCTGGATCAAATCATTCGTTTAGTGTGCAACCGTCAATTGGCTTTTTGAGAGTAACGTACACTCCTCCGGGATCCTCAAAGAAATATTTGCAACATTATGCTCATACTGGAGAGCTCCTACAGACCGTATTCCCAGGTGATGGTGCAAGAGTTGTTTATCGTTATTTCACGACAAATAAGGTGTCTGAAGTAATTCATGGGGATGGCCAAACACAGATACACTATGCAGAAACGAGTGGACTGCCATCAGAAATATTACACGTTGATCGTGACGTAGACTACCGATGGGAATCTACTTATGCTGGTGGGCTACTCACCGAAGAAAGACTTGATTATGGTGCCAAAACTGGACTTAGCAATGCAAAAATAATTTACGAATATGACAACAATTACAGAATAACTTCCGTCCAAGGTAGAATTGGTGGGCAAACTCTGATTCCGCATCATATTGTTTACAATAGCAAAACAGGTTCTCCTGAAATACTTGGTCAATTCACTGTTTCGAAACAGAAATGGAATGAAACTTCAGTATATGATGGAATCGCAATGTTCTCCCGTTTACTTAACGATCAGTTCCTAGAGAAAGAAGTAACAGTTAACATCCATAGGATGGAAGTATTCCGAATGGAGTTTTCATATGATAGACATGGAAGAATATCTCAAACACGCACACATACTAGAAATGTAGGTGTCAATACATACACAAACGTGAAGAACTATACTTGGGACTGCGATGGTCAACTGACAGGAGTAGAGGCTCAAGAACCATGGGGATTTAGATACGATGACAATGGAAATATGCTGTCACTGACCTACAGAGGGAATACGATACCAATGGAGTATAATGATATGGATCGCATAGTTAAGTTTGGCGAAGGTCAATACAGGTATGATAGCCGTGGTCTGGTTTCCCAAAACGCTAGAGAAGAAAGGTTTCAGTACAATTCTAAGGGACTCCTGATTAGAGCAACAAAACGAGGAAGATTTGATGTTCGATACTTCTATGACCATCTTGACAGGTATGTCGAAACAAAAGTAAATTATTTTGAACACATCACAAAACACTGTTCACACACTGTTCTTACCAATATTCTGTTTCAGGCTTTCTACCAGAAAAGATAACTTCGGAAACGTGACTCAATTCTTCTATACGAATAAAGACAGACCTCATGAAGTCAGCCATATTTATTCGCCTCGTGAGAATAGATTCATGACCCTAGTCTACGACGACAGAGGGCACCTGATCTATACACAGGTGTGTAGCGATATAAAAGTCACATCTTAATGTATTGCTTTAAAATACCCGACCTTCTAACTAACAAAATGCCCTCTGATTTCAGGTTGCTCGACATAAATATTACATCGCCACCGACCAATGTGGAACACCGGTGATGATTTTCAATCAATATGGAGAAGGAATAAGAGAAATAATGAGATCTCCATACGGTCACATCGTATACGATTCTAATCCGTACTTGTACCTTCCGGTTGATTTCTGCGGGGGACTATTGGACCAAGTGACGTCATTAGTCCACATGGCAAATGGAAAAGTATACGACCCTCTGATTGGACAATGGATGTCCCCATTGTGGGAGAATCTCATCGAGCGAATACACAACCCAACTCAGTTACATCTGTATAGATTCAATGGAAACGATCCGATCAACGTACGACCGCAGAACAAAAAACCGACAGGTAACTGAATCAATATTTTTTATACAAATATTATAATATTCACTGACATTTTGAATATTTTGTACTTATTCGGGACTTTGCCTTTCTAGATCACCTGTCATGGCTGAAGTTGCTTGGCTATGACACGAAGAGCCTTGCACCTCAACTCTACCCTGACGAACTACCCGGCGGGTCAGTGCTGCCGAGCATTCCTCGAGGTCGGCCAGTGTGGGGCACCGCGCCGGCGGTTGACACGAGCCCTGGACTTCCTTCGGCCATGTCTTTGTTGCCGACAGTCACCATAGAATCAGGCTTCCTATCTCATATGTCAAACAAAAGGATAGCTGACTTCAGGAGCTTGTCGATACCGGCTATGTCAGCACTCAAGACTGACGCGCTGAACCTGGCACCAAAACGCATCGGATCTGATTCCGAGCCACCGTTCGGTCGCGGCATCCTAGTGTCGCGCAACTCCCGCGGCCGAGCCGTCGTCACCACTGTGCCGTCGGCCAATGCTATCTACCGCGACGTATATACCTCAGTGTTCAATCGATCCCATCTTCTGCCATTCTCATTCGTAGTTCATGGCGATCAACAAGACGTCTTCTATTTCGTAAAAGAGGACACCTGGCGTGCTGCAGATGATAAGCAACAACTGAAACGAATGCAAGGAAAATTGAATGTTACATTCCACGAAGTCGCCGAGGGAGGACGTTCATACGCGGACGTGAAAATACATGGAAAAACCAGCATAGTGAATCTACGGTATGGCACTAGTGCGGAACGTGAGCGACAACGACTTCTGCACCACGCGCGGACGGCTGCCGTGCGGAAAGCGTGGCACCGCGAGCGTGAGGCGCTACGTAGCGGACTCGGCGGCTCACTCGACTGGTCCGCAGCCGAATTAGATGAAATCCAGAAGGCTGGATCAGCAGCAGGCTACGAAGGAGAGTACGTGCACGATGTGGCACGATACCCAGAACTAGCCGAAGACCCATACAACATTCGCTTCGTGAAGAAGCGCTCGGACCGCGCCGAGCGGCGGCGGCGGAAGCGCGAGGACTGTCGAGGGGCCTGGTGGCTCGCCTGGGACGAGCGCTGCTAGTGACGTGCCGCCATCCATATGCCAAATGGTGTGAATGTGAAATAGGTGTGTGCAAACGGTGAAGTATGAACGTGTGAGTGTTTGTGGAAATATATTTTGTAAATAGTCTCTATTAATTGTTAATTGTTGATGTATGTATGTACGGTAGATGCGAATCCCTATCGCTGTGTAAATAATAAAATTTAATTTGCAGGGAGAGAATGGACCTTTTGAGAGGACTGATATTAAAAATAAATGTAATGTATGTATAAATAAGATTTATGTGAATATGAAATTATTTATACTTATTTATCGGTAAAAAAGCTTCATTGTGTCCAATGTTCTTATAAATTTAGATGAAGACTATTTGAAAGAATAAAAAGGCATACTTTTTTAACCAAACCAAACTGTAGTTTTATTTTTTATTCGCGGTAGCTAAGAGGGATAGCAGTGCTTTCGAGACTTCATAATATCAGTGAAAGATTGTCAGGTGCCACATTTTGGTCTACCAATACCGTAAAAAAGTTGATGTAGTTAAGGAGGTAAGTAATATAGTTACCTAAAACTTAGAACACGACTACCGAGTCCATATTTAAGTACGGTTTAAGTGAACACCGGCTTTACTGACAGGGTGGATATGGCTGGGTAGAATCAGAAACTTACAACAGTAGGGCCTGAATTCTTGTCGCGCAGACGTCTGTCGCGTGCGTTTGTCGGGCGTGCGTGTATACATTATGGTCTATACAACGTGTAACAGAAAGGTTATAGTCATATGAAAGGGTGTGTATTTAAGTACGGTGTAAGTGAACACCGGCTTTACTGACAGGGTGGATATGGCTGGGTAGAATCAGAAACTTACAACAGTAGGGCCTGAATTCTTGTCGCGCAGACGTCTGTCGCGTGCGTTTGTCGGGCGTGCGTGTATACATTATGGTCTATACAACGTGTAACAGAAAGGTTATAGTCATATGAAAGGGTGTGTATTTAAGTACGGTGTAAGTGAACACCGGCTTTACTGACAGGGTGGATATGGCTGGGTAGAATCAGAAACTTACAACAGCAGGGCCTGAATTCACGTCGCGCAGACGTCGGTCGCGTGCATTTATCGCGCGTGCGTGTATATGTTATGGACGAAGTGATGAATTGGGCATTATATATAATGCCCGGGCATTATGAAAAATGGCCAATATAAAAGTGCAATTTGATAAGAATTATTCAAATAATCAAATTGACCGGGCATTATACATATTGTCCATTACCTTTTGGGCAGAGTAATACAAACATATTTAATTACTATTTCTTTATTGTTATGGTCATAAATATTGAACCATTTAAATAATCATCATTCCTCTTTCGTCCGAATCGTTGTTCAGTGCAGACGTGTTTACTAAAGTTCTAAACAAATTTAAGTTAACTCTACCTGCGATAATAGTTCCTATTGCAACTAGATAAATAAGATTGTTGTAAGAACTCTGCGCCGCATAGTCCGGAGAACCGATACCGCCGCTGCGTCAGAAGCGCCCCGCACCTCGAGCCGCGGGAAAGAGAGCTACCTCAATAATTGCCATCCCGCTCTCGCGCCGCTGCTGACGGACTTGTTGTGATTGTGACGGATTGTGACCAGCGCCTGACTCGACGAAAGAAATAAAAACAATAACATTGGAAGCGCAGGTAAAATCTAAATATTTATTACATTACCTAGTAAGCAGGCCCAATTAATAAAGTAATAATGGCGGGCAAAATGGATAAATCCCTTTCTGATACAAGCATTAACTTGATGGGATCTGAATGCAAAACCCCGCCAAATTACGTATTTCAACGAACGAAGAGAAGAGCGGAGGACATGGAAGACTCGCTCAGTAAACAGCTGGAAGAATTTATGCTTGAAATGCGTAGAATGATGACGATATTCTCAGACAAACACGGCAACGAGATTCAACAAATGACTACTACTCTAAAAGAAATACAACAGTCAAACCTTAATATAGAAAACTCAATTTCTTACTTATCTGCGCAAAACGAGGACCTCAAAAATAAAATCAATCAGTTGGAGCACCAGTCTAAGGAAGACAAAAAGTGTATTACTGTTCTGGAAAACAAAATTGAAGACCTGATTATGGGAGGTCGTAAAACTAATTTTGTCATAAAGAATGTGCCAAGAAGAAACAATGAAAATAAAGAAGACCTAATTGAAATGGTCATGTGTCTCTCCCGCAACTTAAACTTCAATATTACCAAATATGACGTGAAGGACATCTATAGAGTACGTGGGAAAAACTCCTCTCAACAAAATACTCCTATAGTTGTGGAAACTGGCTCCACTCTTCTGAGGACTGAAATCTTAAAATTGGGTAAGGCCTTCAATATAAAAAGTAAAACTAAATTATGCTGTAAGCATCTGGGATATAAAACTTTAGAAGATACCCCAGAACACTTAACTCCGAAAGGATCCCGCCTACACTTTCTCGCCCGTGACCTAACCAAATCGGGGGCTTATAAGTTTTGCTGGACTGCGTATGGCAAAGTATATATAAAGAAAGATGAAGCCTCACCCACCATAACCGTTAATTGTGAAGAGCAAATACATCAACTCCTAGTGAAAACATGACTAATTACTATAACTTACAAGTGTACACGTTGCCTAACTAAAATATTTATAATGTTACTGCTAATCATTATTTTAAAATTGTTTTTAACTTACCTTATTGTTACTTACTTGCAGTGTGCTGATATCGCTTTAGCTTTAAACTCAAATAGTTTTGCAAACTTTTATGCAAACTCTTACCTTTACATTTATCCTAATCACAATTATATACTCGCTACATACCTACATCTGAAACTAACATACTTTAAATTATGTATCTGTATATTCTTTACACAAATAAAAGCTTTCATTATGTGCCATCGCAAGCTTACACACGAATCTTATGTACACATTAATTCTGAACATTTACAATCTAAATGGGTGACACTTTATTAACTGTAAATGAGATAGATAACATCGAGATTGCCCGTACTGTCCAATGTGATATCTCAGAGCTAAATAAACATGTTCACATAAACAAAAACGACCTTACTATTATTTCCCAAAACATAAGAAGCATTTACTGCAACTTTGACGACTTTGTGCTTACTCTCTCAACATTTGACTTCGAAACTGACATCATTATTCTTACGGAATGTAGACTTAATGCTCTTAAACCTATTCCCCAATTACAAAAATATCAATCCTACTTTACGTCACGTCAGTTAAACCAAAATGATGGGGTTGTTGTATATATTAAACAAGGCCTAAAACCCAAAGTAAAAGAAATAGAGCTATCTCAAGCATCTTGTCTTCAGTTAGAGATACTTAACAATATTATACTGTGTATTTACCGCTCCCCTTCTAATACTAATACTGATAGCTTTGTGACCTCTCTCAGCGCTCACTTAGATACACTAATTGCATGCACTAATATCATAGTAGCGGGGGACATAAATATCAATATTAAACCAAAAGAATCGGAGACGAATAGTGAGCAAAATATTAGAAATAATTATCTCAATATGTTGTCACTGTATGGTATCCTACCTGGACATGTATTACCTACAAGAGAAAGGAACTGCCTAGATCATTTTATGATAAAAATTCAAAGGAAAAAGGTATCGCCATTTATTGCTATTTTACAAACCACAATTACCGACCATAATACTACCTTTCTGTCTCTAACTAAATTAAAAAACATTCATATTCCTAACAAAACTACTACTATTCTAAATTATGAACAGGCCTTGAAAGATTTACAACAACAAAATTTATCTGAATTACTCTTCTGTAATGACCCTAATTTATTGACTAATCTTCTCATTAATAAACTGATCCACACCTTAAAAAATAACACTACTATACAAACGGTACCAAATAGCAAGCGTATAATTAAGCCGTGGATTACCACTGGTATTCTACGTTGCATACGAAATCGTAATAATCTACAAAAACAATTTAGACTTGACCCACACAATGACATTTTAAAAATAACCTATACGAGATACCGGAATCATTGTAATTATTTAATTAAAAAAATTAAGCGAAAATATGAAAGAGACTTACTCACAAATTCAGTTACGAACAATAAATTGCTATGGAAAAATATTAAATATCTAACTTATTCTAATAAATGTAAAAATCATAACTCTGAAATACTAAATATAAAGGTATCGCCACAAGAGTCAGTAAATTTTATTAACAATCATTTTGCAAGTATAGGTAAACAGTTAGCTCAAGAAATCCAGCTTAATTTTTCTAACACTAATAAACAAATAAATAACTTACCGTCCCAAAGAAACACCTTCGTTCTTCTAGACACCAACTCTGATGAAGTTGATGAAACATTGATGAGCCTTAAGTCTGACAGTGCCCCTGGTTGGGACAATATCCCCACAAAATTTATAAAATTTTCTAGAATTGTAATTGTTCCCATTATAACCCACCTGACTAATCTGTGTTTCCAAAAAGGTGTTTTCCCTGATCAGTTAAAACAATCCATTATCACCCCAGTACACAAGGGGGGGGACAGAGCCGATGTCAATAACTACAGACCTATATCGGTTTTACCATGTATTTCAAAAATTATCGAAAAATTATTAAATCATAGATTAATGCAATATTTAACTAAATTCAACATATTATCCAATTCGCAATTCGGTTTTAGGCAAAAATTATCCACTGAGGATGCAGTTACTGCTTTGACTTCTTTAGTTACTGAGCAACTTGACTGTGGGAATAAATGCTTAACTGTATTCTTAGACCTCAAGAAGGCATTTGACACCGTCTCTGTCCCTGTCTTAGTGCGAAAACTGGAAAAGGCTGGAATAAGGGAAACAGCACTCAACTTATTAAAAGATTATCTCTCGAAAAGAACACAGAAAGTTAGGGTGGGAGGGGTTACCAGTGATCAAGCGGATGTATCATTCGGCGTTCCACAGGGAAGTGTACTAGGCCCAACACTCTTCCTGGTATATGTCAATGACCTCTGCAACATGAACATCAATAACGCGAAGGTGTTCTCATACGCTGATGATACTGCGATAGTTTTCTCGGGGAACTCCTGGCACGATGTGAAACAAAAGGCAGAGTTGGGAATGGCCCAAGTAGCTAACTGGCTAAACATCAATTTACTCACTCTTAATACTTCCAAAACGAACTACATTTGTTTTAGTATTAGCAAAAAAACACAACCTAGTAAAGACTTTAACATAAAAGTTCATGTATGCGGTGACATTAATAATAGACATTGGTGCCGATTCTCTTGTACACCGAACTAACTTAAACTAAAACTAAAATTTCTTAATTTTAGTTAGTTGGTTTCGGTAAGTTATTCTGAAAACAAAATTCTCTAATTTTAGTTTTAGATTTGACACAATTAAAATCGAGTTTGACAATTGCTAAATTGAATAGACCATAGACTAAGATTTGTCGGAGATTAAAATAAAAACTGAATGAAAGTGAACGAAATGATCCGAATTGCAAAAAAAAAACCCTAGTGAAATCAAACAATTATTTAAAATTGTTTATCAATAATCATTAATGAAATACAGGGAGTATTATAAGTGCGTAAAACATTATTGTTGTTAAATATTTATTTTTCAGTTTTTATTATCTGTGACCATAGTAATCCTGCTAGGGTTGGAAATCGGAAATGACTTAAAATTTTGGCGAAACTTTTCGGTTTTCAATATGATTAAAACCTATGATTTTATCATAATCGACAAAACTGCCGTGTTTAAAAATCTATGAGGTAGCATGATTTGTCCTGTTATTTATTTCAGTCTAATTTTAGCTTATTAATAAATAAAAATTTGATCTTAAAAAAATATGTTCGGTTTTGTAGTTGAAAATAACCGTTATTTTCGTCGGGGTTTGGAAGGAAAGCCCTATCTTTGTTTTGATTGTCATGTCAGATGTCACACGTCAATAATATTATTATTTTGTTGGTCGGTTAACATAATTAATTAACAAATAAATACTCTTTGATGTTCGATTCGTTTACGAGTAGTAGTAAAGTAACGTATAGGTACTTGTGTACACTATACTAGTATATACTCTAAAAGGTAAAACAAGAAGAAAATCAAGCTGATCCCAAAGTATTGTGGAATGCAATAAACGTATTGAGTATTGAGAGCAGTGGCAACAATGTAAGTTGTTTCAGTAAGATGAAATGTGATACTGGATTGGATAAGAACATGCATAATTTTCATGTATTCTAAACTTATTTAATTTCAACAGATTTGGAGTGTGTGGGTGACAAAATTGAAAACAAAGGCAAGAAAGGCGAGGGATTCCATCAGGGCTACTAGTGGAGGACCAGCAGGGGCAGATCCCAATGACATTCAACGCATGTTATCCAGAAACATGTATTAAATATGCGGTTTCAATTTTGTGATTCATAATCGCTACTCTTTTTTGTTAATTGTTGGAGCTGCTGAAGATTGTACAACTATCTTTGCATTGTATAAATTCAATATCTTTAGTATTATATAACCTCATATCCCATATTGTGTGAGTGCCATGTACTAGAATGCTATCATTCGCTGGAAACCTTCGTTTTTATTTTTTGACTTGAATGTGCCCTGGCGGTTAAGAGTATGTCATGCTCACTCAAATGTCCCGCTGATGGTGGCGAGTGTGTCGGGTCATTTAGTTCCCTTCAAAATGGTTGAGTTGAATGGTGCTGATACATGCGTCATGTTCGTGAACGGGCGCTGTCGGTTGGGACTGGTCTGGTCTTGGTTGCCACGGCTTTTGTTTTTATTTTTTAATTAATAATTTTATTTTTGAATTGTTTTTGTTAGTTTTACCTATGGACACTTTTATCGTGCACATCTTGCTACATTGTTCTCACATAATGCACCATCTCAACAGGAATGATGTAACCAAGATTTTGTAACAACATTATGATTTAAAAGAGTGTCCATGGAGTTTCTTGCCCGTTCTTCTCCATAGAGATCTACGCTAGGGAATGGGCAACTACAGTACTTTCACAGTTTTTATGTCTTGTGACTGGGACTGTAGCTATATTTAATTATTATCTTTGTTTCGACAATTCAAAAGCGCCTGTAACTGGCCTACTTGAAATAAATGCTTTGATTGATTGATTGATTGATTAAGGTTTAAGGAGAAAATAAATATTTTAACATTAAAGAAATAAAATGTTTCATTTAATTAAAAGAAGTGACAAGTGATTGCTGAATTTTCCACGCATCAGCAAGGAAATCTGTGCAGGTATCCTCCGCAATAGCACTCTGCTCGCTATGCTCGGTGACATTAAAGTCTTCTTCATCTGCAAAGATACACTTAATTAGATTTCTTATTTTGAAAACAAATAAAACAGAATTACATATAAATCAAATCAAACACTTACAATCAAATTTTTCCAATTGTACAGGGTGCAATATGCCAGAATAATTTTTGTAGCATTTTCTGGTTCTGTTCACTAGGCGCCTATTACACATTTCTACCACATTTCTTGCCCTTGAGTGGCACTCAATATAATGAAGCATCCCCTTCCGTACGTGGCACCACCATGGGAATCATGAGCCATGACTGTATAGTGGGTATCCGTTCCTAAAATAAATAAAACTTTATATGTACTTAGTTAATAGATATACCCAATAGGTATAAAGTTTACAAGTGACCTACCAAGAAGCCACTGAGATCTTTCCTCATGTATTTACTATTTACTAACTTATTTCTTTAATAAGTAATGCCTTGGTGTAATGTATCACGTAATAAAAGTCACTATGACAAAAACAAAATCCAGGAAATGTAATTCTTACTGAATTACAGTTCCTTGTATGTATGCAGTAATTAACTTGTTTTAGCAAGTGAATTACTGCATACATATAATATATAGGACACAAAACCGTTCTAACCTTTAGGTGTTTAGGGATAAATCCTTCATCCAAACGAGGATTCAGCTTATCCACCAAATAAAGTGCCCCCGATCTAGGTGTCTTTTTATTGAATTTCTTCTCTGCCATTTGGAATGCGTTGGATTGCTCTTATCTTTCCAATTGAATCCTCTCTTGATAGTTTCTAAAACATAGTTATTTCTTATTAGTTATTACACAAAACCTGGAAGGGGCTTTGATTATGAGAAGTGTATGTAAAGTAGCATGTGCATTAGATGTTTAGTACGCAAATCCTGGTCAGTGGGTCGTCTTATCGGCGGATTTCCCTTGTAAGTTTTCATGAATGCATTTCGTATTGTATCATAATAAAATAACACTAAATTTACCTTTCTGCCGAATCGACAACTGCTGCAATCACATAAGCTTCCATTCTGAACTCAAACACATCCAAACTTTCAAGAAAAACGAGAGAAATCTGCTTTGTAAATTTTAGTTCATGACAACTAATTTTATTCCACATCTTTTTAGTCTCGATTAAAAATAGTCTGATTTAGTTTGACAATCAAAGTTTTAGGTGAAAAACGTCAATTTCAGAATGGCGAAATTGCCATTTTCACTAAATTGAATAACTTAGTGCTGTCAAACTATAATTGATTTAAGTTATGTCATTTTAATCAATTTCAGAATAGGAAACGTCGTTTGACAGGAATAAACTAAATTTTAGTGATTTTTAGTCTAGTTTAGAGAAATTTGTGACAAGAGAATCGGCACCATTGTAACTGTTCGCTCATTTCACAGGTTTCACAGACAAAGTACCTAGGAGTGATACTCGATCAACGTTTATCCTGGTATCCCCACCTTGAGCAAGTCACGAATAGACTTAGAAGATTAAGCTGGATATTCAAAACTCTCAGACATATCGCACCAAAGAAAATAAGTACGAACAATGCCCGAAACCCATCCAGAAATATTTTAAATGAGATATATATAGCTCTGGTCCAGTCGGTCCTAATATATTGCATCCCCATCTGGGGTGGGGCAGTAAAAACTATTTTTATCAACGTCGAACGCGCCCAACGGGCCCTAATTAAAATAATGTATTTTAAAAAGTTAAGACACCCTACTGAAAACCTGTATCAGATTAGTGATTTACTCTCAGTTCGTAAGTTATACGTAATCCAAACTATTACAAAAATACATAAATCCCTAAAATATGACTCAAGCATAACAGCTCGAAGAAGAAAAGACCTAATTGTACAAATCCCTCATACAAAAACTGTATTCGCCGGTAGACAATACAATAAGCGATCGGCTTTACTGTATAACAAAATCAACAGGAAAATATACATATACCCAAAAAAATACTACGACTGTAAAAAAACTTTAATAGATTGGATAAGATCACTAACCTATGATGACACGGAGGCACTCTTGGAACACATTAAGTAAATATTAAATAAGTAGTAATAATCATACACCCACAACTATACCTCTAAACACCAAATTCACAACACGCACACATATGATCACTTGTCACACATAAGTAAGTAAAATTATACTAATAACACAAAACACACGCCCTAATGACATCCATCAAATGAAATACATCACACTCGCACACACACAACATAACACTACTATCCTTCATACACAACACAATACCTTACATAACACTGAACACACACCTGCAAGCAAGATTTTCTTAGGTTTAAAATTAAATTGTAACTTTGTAATCTTATTTTATTTTATACTTTTCTTTTTACTTTTAATGTCAAACTTCTGTACCTATTGTTTTCTTTTGTTGTAAATACCCAGTTTTGTATTGCTTTGCTATGAAAGAGCGGGGCTTCCCAACACAGGCATTACTTGCTTAAAGGGAAGCTCCATACACTAAACTTTTATGTTAACTTATGAAGCAAAAAAAAAAAAAAAAAAAAAAAAAAAAAAAAAAAAAAAAAAAAATCAGACTCATTATTATGATTAATCAAATCATATTAAAAATATAACATAAAACAATAAAAAAATATTTTTTTTACAACATGTCTATGTCTAATATTGTTTTATAGAATAACTTATTATTATCCTACTTATCCTACTCATCATCATCATCTGCCTAGCCTTTTCCCAACTATGTTGGGGTCGGTTTCCAGTCTAACCGGATGCAGCTGAATACCAGCATTTTACATGGAGCGACTGCCTATCTGACCTCCACAACCCAGTTAACTCTAGGAAAACAATACCACTTGGTAAGATTGGTGTCAGACTTTTGGGGCCACTGACTACCTGTAACGACTGTCAAAGATGGACAAATGACAGTCGGGACCAACGGCTTAACATACTTTCCGAGGCACAAAGAAACTCGGTATGAAAGGGTGGTCACCCATCCACAGACGAACCTAGGCAAGCACGGCTTAACCTAAAGATCGACCCGAGCGGCTGTTATAATTTAACCACGAACCTTTGCCTTTGCCTTTTTGGCTTGGCGACAACTACATTATCAGACTTCCAACCATTTTTACAACCACATCTACTATAAACGTTTGTGATGAGAAAATAAACATATATATTACTAGCGGACGTCACGCGGTTTCACCCGCGTAGTTCCCGTTCCCGTGGGACTACAGGGATAAAATATAGCCTATGTTACTCGTGGATAATGTAGCTTTCCAATGGTGAAAGAATTTTTAAAAACGGTCCAGTAGTTTTTAAGCCTATTCATTACAAACAAACAAACAAAGTTTTCCTCTTTATAATATTAGTATAGACTAGCTTCTGCCAGCGGCTTCGCCCGCGTGAAGTTTGATTATTGTCCCATGGGATCTTACTACCGGAATAAAATGTATCCTATGTTTTATGTGGGTCATAGCGTGATGATATAAACGTAAGAGTAAACAAATATAATAATAACAAATCTCCGAACTGCTAAGCTATCGGGAGTTACACGTGTTATTGTGAGTCAACTATAAAAGATAGACATATGCTGTCGTGGGATATTTTTTATATAATTTTATGTGGAATATTTCCGTTATACATGATTTCTATGTAGCTTTAACCATTAAGGCTGCACACGCGACGGAAGCTAAAAAAACCAAGTAACTTCTCCCGTTTTCCCAACATTTCCTTTCACTGCTCTGCTCCTATTAATGGTAGCGTGATGAAAAGTATACTATTACCTGCTCAGGAGTATGTAGAATAATTGTACCAAGTTTCGTTAAAATCCGTCGAGTAGTTTTTTTTTCTATAAATAACATACAGACAGACAGACAGACAGACAGACAGACAGACAAAAATTTTACTGATTGCATTTTTGGCATCAGTATCGATCACTAATCACCCCCCGATAGTTATTTTGTAAATATATTTCATGTACAGAATTGACCTCTCTACAGATTTATTATAAGTATAGATAAAGAGCTATGGAGCGTAGTGTATTGGGTATCAAGCTCAGTGACCGAATTCACAATACCACAATACGCTCAAACACAGGAATCGCTGATGTGGGCAATAAGACTGCTAGGTTGAAGTGGGATTGGGCGGGCCATGTCTGTAGAATGCATCAGGACCGATGGGCCAAAGTCGCCACTCAGTGGGTGCCAGAAGACGGGCAGCGTCGCCGAGGGAGGCCTAGAAAACGCTGGAGTGACGACTTAGAAGCGTTTGCGATGGATTGGCCTGAGAGAGCCGCACGTAGGGAGGAGTGGAAGACTATGGGGGAGGCCTATGCCCAGCAGTGGGACAATACAGGCTAATAAAAAAAATATTATAACCTTGCCCTCCGTATTTAGAGGACATTCTGCAACACTTTCTCAGCGAAATCTCTGTCTCTGGAACATCTTCAGGCAAAATAAATCTTAATTTCGTAATGCAGTGTTAACACAGTCGCGTTGACACTGAGTTACGAAACTGAAACCCATCCGCGTCCGTCAATATTCGCTTACATTGCAAAACTAAACAAAAACAATAGCGCTTGAAGTCAGCCGCACGAGCCGCGCGCTGCATGGCGGTCTCTGATTGGTCAAAGCGTGCTACGCTATGCATGCTCCCCGCCCTCACACCGCGTCAAATTTGGCTTTATTATCAAATTGCCCAATTATTATTTAGCAATATAATAATGACCGTGCAATGTGAAAAATAATGAAGTTAAGATAGTATTAATCACTTAGCCCGATAGAGATAGCCATTATTCATAATGCTTGAACATTATGTATAATGCCCGCATTAATCACCTGGTCCATAACATATACATTATGGTCTATACAACATGTAACAGAAAGGTTATAGTCATACTAGCTGACCCACGCAACTTCGTCTGCGTCACTTAAGAGAGAGCTCACAAAGGGAATAAAATTTCCCCCGTTTTTGCAACATTTCTTATTGCTGCTCCGCGCCTATTGGTCATAGCGTAATGTTATATAGCCTATAGCCTTCCTCGATAAATGGACTATCCAACACAAAAAGAATTTTTCAATTCGAACCAGTACTTCCTGAGATTAGCGCGTTCAAACAAACAAACAAACAAACAAACAAACAAACTCTTCCGCTTTATAATATTAGTATAGATGAAAGGGTGTGCTATAGACCATCAAACTGAACAACTTTCTCTACTCTTTCAAAAAAATAATCAGCTGTCTCATACATTTTGGTCGAGTAGGTTTGGAATTTTACTGTTACACGTATAGCACCATACTGCGACGCTGACGTACGCGACCGACCCTCACCGTAACAGGAATTCAGGCCTAGAAGAACACTTACACACCAGTACACGCTAAAAATAATTTGCCCTTGTTTGCCCTGCCAAGAATGACGACTCCAGTATGATCCAAGTCTCGGACATTGTTCGGAGGTTCACCGAGTGAAATGCAAAAATCCCCATCCACAAAGTGAGTGTGGTGTGAGGGTTTCAGAATGATGTCAGACATACACATAAAATAAAACTAAATGGTTTGTGTAAAAGTTATTTATTTATGTTCGAACCGTCAATCTTTGAACAACGTATTCAAGTTATTTTTTACAATGGTGCCGATTCTCTTGTACACCGAACTAACTTAAACTAAAACTAAAATTTCTTAATTTTAGTTAGTTGGTTTCGGTAAGTTATTCTGAAAACAAAATTCTCTAATTTTAGTTTTAGATTTGACACAATTAAAATCGAGTTTGACAATTGCTAAATTGAATAGACCATAGACTAAGATTTGTCGGAGATTAAAATAAAAACTGAATGAAAGTGAACGAAATGATCCGAATTGCAAAAAAAAAACCCTAGTGAAATCAAACAATTATTTAAAATTGTTTATCAATAATCATTAATGAAATACAGGGAGTATTATAAGTGCGTAAAACATTATTGTTGTTAAATATTTATTTTTCAGTTTTTATTATCTGTGACCATAGTAATCCTGCTAGGGTTGGAAATCGGAAATGACTTAAAATTTTGGCGAAACTTTTCGGTTTTCAATATGATTAAAACCTATGATCCTACTAATATTATAAATGCGAAAGTTTGTAAGTATGGATGTATGGATGTATGGATGTATGGATGTTTGTTACTCTTTCACGCAAAAACTACTGAACGGATTTGGATCAAATTTAGCACACAGATAGTTTATTACCTGGATTAACACATAGGATACTTTTTATCCCGGTAATAAGATCCCGTGGGATAATTTCAAACTTCACGCGGGCGAAGCCGCTGGCAGAAGCTAGTTTTATCATAATCGACAAAACTGCCGTGTTTAAAAATCTATGAGGTAGCATGATTTGTCCTGTTATTTATTTCAGTCTAATTTTAGCTTATTAATAAATAAAAATTTGATCTTAAAAAAATATGTTCGGTTTTGTAGTTGAAAATAACCGTTATTTTCGTCGGGGTTTGGAAGGAAAGCCCTATCTTTGTTTTGATTGTCATGTCAGATGTCACACGTCAATAATATTATTATTTTGTTGGTCGGTTAACATAATTAATTAACAAATAAATACTCTTTGATGTTCGATTCGTTTACGAGTAGTAGTAAAGTAACGTATAGGTACTTGTGTACACTATACTAGTATATACTCTAAAAGGTAAAACAAGAAGAAAATCAAGCTGATCCCAAAGTATTGTGGAATGCAATAAACGTATTGAGTATTGAGAGCAGTGGCAACAATGTAAGTTGTTTCAGTAAGATGAAATGTGATACTGGATTGGATAAGAACATGCATAATTTTCATGTATTCTAAACTTATTTAATTTCAACAGATTTGGAGTGTGTGGGTGACAAAATTGAAAACAAAGGCAAGAAAGGCGAGGGATTCCATCAGGGCTACTAGTGGAGGACCAGCAGGGGCAGATCCCAATGACATTCAACGCATGTTATCCAGAAACATGTATTAAATATGCGGTTTCAATTTTGTGATTCATAATCGCTACTCTTTTTTGTTAATTGTTGGAGCTGCTGAAGATTGTACAACTATCTTTGCATTGTATAAATTCAATATCTTTAGTATTATATAACCTCATATCCCATATTGTGTGAGTGCCATGTACTAGAATGCTATCATTCGCTGGAAACCTTCGTTTTTATTTTTTGACTTGAATGTGCCCTGGCGGTTAAGAGTATGTCATGCTCACTCAAATGTCCCGCTGATGGTGGCGAGTGTGTCGGGTCATTTAGTTCCCTTCAAAATGGTTGAGTTGAATGGTGCTGATACATGCGTCATGTTCGTGAACGGGCGCTGTCGGTTGGGACTGGTCTGGTCTTGGTTGCCACGGCTTTTGTTTTTATTTTTTAATTAATAATTTTATTTTTGAATTGTTTTTGTTAGTTTTACCTATGGACACTTTTATCGTGCACATCTTGCTACATTGTTCTCACATAATGCACCATCTCAACAGGAATGATGTAACCAAGATTTTGTAACAACATTATGATTTAAAAGAGTGTCCATGGAGTTTCTTGCCCGTTCTTCTCCATAGAGATCTACGCTAGGGAATGGGCAACTACAGTACTTTCACAGTTTTTATGTCTTGTGACTGGGACTGTAGCTATATTTAATTATTATCTTTGTTTCGACAATTCAAAAGCGCCTGTAACTGGCCTACTTGAAATAAATGCTTTGATTGATTGATTGATTGATTAAGGTTTAAGGAGAAAATAAATATTTTAACATTAAAGAAATAAAATGTTTCATTTAATTAAAAGAAGTGACAAGTGATTGCTGAATTTTCCACGCATCAGCAAGGAAATCTGTGCAGGTATCCTCCGCAATAGCACTCTGCTCGCTATGCTCGGTGACATTAAAGTCTTCTTCATCTGCAAAGATACACTTAATTAGATTTCTTATTTTGAAAACAAATAAAACAGAATTACATATAAATCAAATCAAACACTTACAATCAAATTTTTCCAATTGTACAGGGTGCAATATGCCAGAATAATTTTTGTAGCATTTTCTGGTTCTGTTCACTAGGCGCCTATTACACATTTCTACCACATTTCTTGCCCTTGAGTGGCACTCAATATAATGAAGCATCCCCTTCCGTACGTGGCACCACCATGGGAATCATGAGCCATGACTGTATAGTGGGTATCCGTTCCTAAAATAAATAAAACTTTATATGTACTTAGTTAATAGATATACCCAATAGGTATAAAGTTTACAAGTGACCTACCAAGAAGCCACTGAGATCTTTCCTCATGTATTTACTATTTACTAACTTATTTCTTTAATAAGTAATGCCTTGGTGTAATGTATCACGTAATAAAAGTCACTATGACAAAAACAAAATCCAGGAAATGTAATTCTTACTGAATTACAGTTCCTTGTATGTATGCAGTAATTAACTTGTTTTAGCAAGTGAATTACTGCATACATATAATATATAGGACACAAAACCGTTCTAACCTTTAGGTGTTTAGGGATAAATCCTTCATCCAAACGAGGATTCAGCTTATCCACCAAATAAAGTGCCCCCGATCTAGGTGTCTTTTTATTGAATTTCTTCTCTGCCATTTGGAATGCGTTGGATTGCTCTTATCTTTCCAATTGAATCCTCTCTTGATAGTTTCTAAAACATAGTTATTTCTTATTAGTTATTACACAAAACCTGGAAGGGGCTTTGATTATGAGAAGTGTATGTAAAGTAGCATGTGCATTAGATGTTTAGTACGCAAATCCTGGTCAGTGGGTCGTCTTATCGGCGGATTTCCCTTGTAAGTTTTCATGAATGCATTTCGTATTGTATCATAATAAAATAACACTAAATTTACCTTTCTGCCGAATCGACAACTGCTGCAATCACATAAGCTTCCATTCTGAACTCAAACACATCCAAACTTTCAAGAAAAACGAGAGAAATCTGCTTTGTAAATTTTAGTTCATGACAACTAATTTTATTCCACATCTTTTTAGTCTCGATTAAAAATAGTCTGATTTAGTTTGACAATCAAAGTTTTAGGTGAAAAACGTCAATTTCAGAATGGCGAAATTGCCATTTTCACTAAATTGAATAACTTAGTGCTGTCAAACTATAATTGATTTAAGTTATGTCATTTTAATCAATTTCAGAATAGGAAACGTCGTTTGACAGGAATAAACTAAATTTTAGTGATTTTTAGTCTAGTTTAGAGAAATTTGTGACAAGAGAATCGGCACCAATATCAATTTTATACACAAAATCCATGCCAACGCAATCATAAAAATTTTATTGTACACCATTTATGTTATAAACGTCTGAATGCATTATCACATGTCATCTAAAATAAAATAATATTTACAATGTAGTTTAATCGACCTAGTTGACACTGAAAACTTCATACAACCTTGAACTGAGTAATATTGTTTTATTTATAAAAATCTCCTTTCGAAAATATATACAATAATTATTTTATTATTTCTTAAAATAAAGGTACATTTACATGTTCAAATAAATTTTATGTTTATACAATCGTCTACATATTGAGCTATATGTCCGTAAACAAATGAGATCAACAAAACGCACAATTATTCATCAACACCTCGACTTATGCAATATTTGTGTTAAAAGCAAAATATGTCCATGCAATCTATCATACACCTAGGCAATACAAATACATATATGTATCTACAAAACAAAATAGTTCTCTTATCTAGGCATGTCATAGAATGCCGGTATGAACACATCTCGTTAACTAAAATAAATAGTAAATACAGCGACACCTCTACGTACGAGTACATAATAACTGTACACAATAAAATATATGAAATGGTATGCCTATTGCAATATTTCGGCAGGTAACATTAATAGTACATAATGCTTGTGCGTGTGAAAATGTAACAATAACTATTAATCTTAACATAGTATAGAACAACTAGTGGGACGTAGTTCATAAGAGAAAACAGCTTCGTTCATTTAAAAAAAACCTTTTTCCTATTAATTAGTGGCGAAGACATGCAGAAACAGACAATCCCTGGTTGGTAGCTACCCAGTGCACTGCAATGCGCAATAAAATCTACTCTAATCCGACAAAATGTTATTTTATTTAGTATTAATTAAAGCCACACATATTTCAAAATACAAAGCTCTATATATTTACATACTGACCAAATTTCAAACGTGTAACACAACTCTTCCGATTGGTAAGTACAATGGGCAGATACCAACATATCTTCGTAATTACCAATATTATGTACTGTTAATCTCTGAAATCAGAAGCTTGCCATAACATGGCCGAATAACTGCACATATCAACAAACTCGTTAGTTACTTAAAACAAAATCGACCATCGCGTCTAACAAAACACTCGAAGAAGATTATGTATTTATATCTCTTATGTGCAAGATATCGAAAACCATCAGTTCCAATACATTCACCTACATTGCATTGTTAGATTTAATTCGTTAATTGCGACGTTAAAAAGTTCCGTAGATTTCAGTTACATTCATACGTAAATATAGTTAGCCTTCTGTCTATTATTGATGATACAGAAAATATTACGTATTTAGATCTTCATTCCGATTTATCTTTTATAAGGCCCTGTTTTATGACAATGATATAAATAAAATAAGTTTTATAAACGAACTTATATTTTCTTAAGCTTAATTAAATGAAAATGAACTGATTCAATGTTTCATCCATTCTGCAAACAAACTATAAATAAATTATCAATGCAGAATAAAAAAATAAATTCACTTTTACACACTCACGTGAAATCTACGAAACTCGATAACGATTACTATAACACATATCAAAACAAACATTACTATTCACAAACTCTATATTACAGCAACGTACAGAAAACATAAATCAACATTCTTACATTCCAACTAACATTAGCTGTGATGCTTACACGAAACTAATATAATACATATTTACAACTTATCTAACACAGATTCACGAATCACTGCAAAGTGTTGTACTTCATTAAGTTCCAAAAACGTCAGTACTCGGCTGTCATGCGAACAGTAATTTAATTCTTATTAATACTGATTTACGTAAATTTTCTACAGTGTGGATATTAGTCAAGGATCACCACACATTATCATACTTTACTCAATTTATTTTACTGTATTGTATCGTCCTGTGCTGTTCTACATTAAATTTGCTTTGTTAACAATCTCTTTAACAACGTTTATATACAGCTGATGTCAATAATACCAACCACAAAATAAAATCTCTGCTACGATAATAATATCCGGATTTATCAACAATCTTATTACACTATGTAGTAACACTTTTAACTTTACTCACAATTCATGTCATGATCCAATCACTTTCAATGTTGCATTAAAATTTAATTTAAAGTTCATACATAATATGTATTGTAATTTGTGACATTTAAATAATTAAAATACATGATTGAAATATAGTATTTGATAAATAATTCGAATAAAATAAAATGTGTCAAAGACATGATTAAAACAAATAATTGCAATCAGTATTGTAGATCATTTACATGTAGTGTGATGAAAACTGATAAATTTTATATTAGCTATCTATATTATATAGGCATAATCGCATGAAATAACACTGCTACGTTATAAAAATTCAGTCGTTGTTTCAGACATTATTGTATTGAATAATAGCAACATTGAGGATACTAATTAAATAGATTTTATATTGAAACTAGTTATGTATTAGAAAACAATTACGGTATTGACAGACCGTAGCTTAACCAATGTTATTTCTAACAGGAGTAATAATAACAACTGCATGACGTATTAATAAAACAACCATGTTTCAACTATTGCATACACGCACATATAAGTTAAGTCTATTTCTCAAATATCGGTGTTTAAAAATGGCCGCCGGGGTACGTATGTAGATCACAGCGTGTATACTGCGCACGGCACTGGTCACTATATCTCTAACGTTATAATAATTTAGCTAGGGTTAATATTTACAGTATATTTCACTAAGACGTCGACGTGACGTCACTACGAACTGTCCGCGTTCGATTTCCGCCGCACTTGTTGCGCGCTCAGTGCCTGCGCTTGCGCCTGGGTTATGAATTGTGTCGTACCTGCGATACATATTGCTCTCATTACTAATATTATTTGAATGTAGGAGGTTAATCTCTGAAACAACTCTTCGACACATTCTTTCGCTGAAGGAAATATACACATTTGCAGTGTGGCATAAAATGTGTAAGTAATGTATTGTCGCTGGAAATAGTGGATTATAAAGATGCTAGCTGAATGGCTTAGAGACTAAAAACACACAACCTTCATCTGTTATCGAAGTAGACACAATAGTTAAACAATGGACGACTCGAATGGCGTAGTGGTAGTGATGCTGCCTTACGTTCTTAGGGTCCTGGGTTCGAATCCCGGTAGGAGCAAATGTTTGTGTGATGAGCATGGACATTTGTTTCCGAGTCATGGATGTTTATATGTATAATAAGTATGTATTTACAAACAAAAAGTATATATATGTAGTATATCAACTATCTAGTGTCCACGATACAAGCTTTGCTTAGTGTGGTACTAGGTGGCGCTGTGTGTTAATGTCCAGCGATATTTATTTTATTTATTTATTTAATGGCGTCAGACCTATTCGGTCGAGCTTCACAGAAGAAGGGGTGGCGTTGCATGGCGAAAGAAAGACAGAAAGGTAAAAAGAAGGTAACTTAACTTATTCGAAAGGCTTCGATGCTGCTTATACTGAGTGGGTAAACTGTATCCTAATGCTACAATAGTGTGTACTGACCGGTCTGCGGCATGTTGCTGGGGGCGGGCATGGAGGGCGGCGCGGGGGCGGGGGCGGAGGGGCGCGCGGGGCGGGGCGCGGGGCGGGGGCGGGGCGCGCGCACCACCTGCACGCCGGCGCCGCGCACCTGCCCCTTCACGCCGCCCGGCATCAGTTGCGCTGGAAATAGGAAACAAATGCTTGTATACAGTTCAACTACTACAAAAAACTGCAGCGGCAGCGTTCAGTAGTACAGGCCCGAAGGCACCTAAGAAGCCGATTCCTGCTACTCTACGTAGTGTATAATGTTATGGACCAAGCGATGAATTGGGCATTATACATAATGCCCGGTCATTATGAAAAATAGCCAATATAAAAGTGCAATTTGGTAAAAATTATTAAAATAATCAAATTGACCGGGCATTATACATATTGTCCATCACGTTTTGGGCAGAGTAATACAAACATATTTAATAAATATTTTTTATTGTTATTGTCATTTAACTTAAACTAAATATTGAACCATCTAAATAATCAGACTCATTATTTGGATTAATCATTAAGGACTTCTACATTAAGAAGTCACATTAAAAATATTACATAAAACATGTTAAAAATCAAAAAAATTACAACATGTCTATGTCTAATATTGTTTTATAGAAATGAATTATTAATACTCGTATCCTACTTTATATTTCCTACTTATCCTACTCATCATCATCATCTGCCTAGCCTTTTCCCAACTATGTTGCGGTCGGCTTCCAGTCTAACCGGATACAGCTGAATACCAGTATTTTATATGGAACGACTGCCTGTCTGACCTCCACAACCCAGTTAACTCTGGGAAAACGATACCACTTGGTAAGACTGATGTCAGACTTTTGGAGCCACTGGGACAAATGACAGTCGGGACCAACGTCTTAACGTACTTTCCGAGGCACGAAAGAAACTCGGTATGTAAGGGTGGTCAACCCATCCACAGACCAACCTAGGCAAGCACAACTTAACCTAAAGATCGACCCGAGCGGCTCTTTGCCTTTGCCTTTTTGGCTTGGCGACAACTACATTATCAGACTTCCAACCATTTTTACAACCGCATCTACTATAACGTTGCCCTCTGCATTTAGAGGACATTCTGCAACACTTTCTCAGCGAAATCTCTGTCTCTGAAACATCTTCTGACAAAATAAATCTTAATTTCATAATTCAGTGTTAAGACACTCGCGTTGACACTGAGTCACGAAACTGAAACCCATCCGCGTCCGTCCATATTCCTTTACAATGCAAAACTAAACAAAAACAATAGCGCTTAAGTCCGCCGCACGAGCTGCGCGCTGGATGGCGGTCTCTGATTGGTCAAAGCGTGCCACGCCATGCGTGCCTCCCTCCCCGCCCTCACACCGCGTCAAATTTAGCTTTATTATCAAATTGCCCAATTATCATGTAGCATTATAATAATGACCGTGCAATGTGTTAAATAATGAAGTTAAGATAGTATTAATCACTTAGCCCGATAGAGATAGCCATTATTCATAATGCTCGAACATTATGCATAATGCCCGCATTAATCACCTGGTCCATAACATATACTTATATTGTACACACGTCTGTGAGAATCACATCACAGTGCAGACGTTTAATACATATCATAGGATAGAAAACATAATAAAAATGCCAACATTTTTCATGTCAACAAAGAAAGCAACAGGTAGCGCCAAATAAATTCTCCGCTCTCTACTCGAGAACACGTCTCGCTCAACACAAAACCTTCATACATGTATAACGTTTATAATCCCGTATATGTCGCAGTCAATTCGTATACCGCTCGATTGAAAAACGTAGACGTTATATAAAGCGGCGTCCTCACGTTTAGTGTGCTTTACCAAAGCCGAAATGCACTAGTTGTCCCCGTCATTGCGATCAATTTTTGTCCTGGGAACTTTTTAGTTCCGGAGATATTGGGGGTTCCAACAGTTCTAATTTTTACACAAGTCTTTTTTTAAATACATGTTTTTAATGTATGGTTTTTACTTTAAACCAAGAACAAGTGCCTTTTGGCTTCGTGAAGAGGTGTTTTACACCCTTTATAAGTGAATATAGTTCCTTACCTATTGGTAAAGACAGCACCGATGGTTGGTTGGCTAGTACAACGGAGGTGGTAGGTGGCACAGACACCAGCAGACCACTGGGCGCTCCCGACACGTTCAGGGACAGCGATATCGGCGCCGACAGGCCCGGGATCTGCACTTGTACGTTCTGCAGACCTTGGATGCCTTGCAGACCTTGGAGGGATGCTAAACTCAAGCCCTGAGGAAACAAAAAACATTTTTAGACTTTCTTGTTGCTAATTTTTAGATAAACAACCAGTCTTAGAGGTGTGGCAGTCCCTCCATGATAAACATTAGAATTTAGCTGCGCTCCGTTACACTGAAAGTCGACGCTAATATAGTAATCAGATGTATTTGCTGAAGACTATCAACTGTAAGCTGTAAACGTGGCTTGTAAAGTAAGTAAATATCTATAACCTAACTAATACAAATACTCAATAATGTCTACTACTCGTCGGAACGTCGTTCCTTAAGGATTTGTTGCTATGTTCAGATTGTTCAGTTGTTGTCAAAATATATTGTCTGATGACACTGGCAATAGAAAAGAGAGACTACAGAGAGATAGAGAGAGACAGAAATAGTGGTTTCAACATGTTATAATTATGTGAATCTTTCGCAGTGAGAACATGAGATAAAGAGCTATTGGCTAAATTTTAGATTTTTTTATTTTTTATTGAGCCGGTCCTGTCCCATAGCTAGGGAAAGGCCAAAGAAGATATTACTTCGACTAAATTCTGTTACCTGCAAATGGCACACAGGTTGTTGCTGCGAGGCAGGCGAGGCAGAGGTATCGGGTCCCATCAACCGCTCTAATAAAGCGCTTTCACTACTCGACACATTTGTCGCTTCATTCTCTCTCGAGTAACCGCTCATTACTTGGACGCCAACTCCCTGGCAAACAAGAATTAATTGTTAATATTAAACTATAGTGTTTGTTATGTAGTTTAATATGTATATTATGTTATTTATGCAAAATAAAATACATAAATAAATCAAAGATACTACTATTCTACTTGTGACTATACGAATGAACAACCCTAAAGCAGATCTGTGTTGATACTTTTGTAATTGAATTCCATTACCATTTACACACAGTCCAAATTGAAGCGCGGATCCACCGTTGTGAGCACGATGGGCATGCCGACAACCCTAATTGAGGTCGATAGTCTGATGTTCTACATATGGCCTTACCAAAATTAAAAAAAAAAACATAAAATGCTAATTTCCCCTTTTTTTCGGATGGGAAATCATCAAATGACCCCTCCCACTCTGGGCGGAGCGGGAGGGAGTGTCAGACTTTTACTGACTAAAAACCATCCATGTTCCTTTTTCTTTTTTTTGGGTTGGGAAATCATCAAATAACTTCTCCCACTGTGGGCGGAGCGGGAGGGAGTGTCAGACTTTTGCTGACTAAAACCCATCCATGTTCCTTCCTCGCCCTTTATGTTCCGGGGCCACGGTATCTCTTTCGAACAGGCCCGCAACCCCTGCAGGCTTCGGCCCTTGCGGGCCCTTTATGCTAACATCTCTTTGAGGTGCGCGTGGAACACAAACGCGCCGTCGACACGGCCTGTCGTCATTAGACGGACGGACGGATACCTAGCCCATAGCTCACTGTCCACAGGCCCGCGTCTACGGTGGCCGGTAGCCACCACGTGGTCCCCGACGCCCGGTGCGTCTCCCGCGGCGGCTGGGAAGAGAGGCTCTCTCCCTCTCGCGCTCCGCCACCTCCTTCGTTAGCATGACTGCTTCGCAGAAAGAGGTGACGGCTTCCCATTCCGTCTCGCTCCGGACCATGTACTGAACCAGGGCCGGACACGAGAGGTCGCCGCCGCCGATCGGCGCTACGAGGACACGGCGGTGCTCCGCCCACGCAGAGCAGACCTCCACCGTGTCCTCCGGTCGATACTCGCAGTGGAAACACCCGGGCGTTTCCTCCCGCCCGATTCCATGCAGGAACCTCGGAACACATCCGTGTCCGGTGAGGACCTGCGTCAGGCGGAAGGTGAGGACGCCGTGGCGCCTCTCAAGCCACTCCTCAAAGAGGGGACTTATCGCCACTGTCGTGGCGTGCCCTGCACGGGGTTGCGACAATCGCTCTCTCCATGTCGTCATGTCCGCTGAGCGGCGGTTTGCTGAGGCAGCGGAGTTTCCCCCCGTCGTAGTGCCTCCGCGAGCCACTCGTGCAGGCGCGCGAGGACTATCGCCTCCAGATCCCATGGCGGCAATCCGGCAAGCAGGCCCGCCGCCTCGCGGGAGATCGTGCGGTACCCACGGACCATCTTTACGGCCACCACTTTTTGGGGCGCGTTCAGATAATGGGCGGCTCGCGGCCTCAAGGAACGCGCCCACACTGGGGCCCGGACCGCACGACCCCCGCGTAGAACCTACGGCAGGAGGCATTTGGCCACCCCAGGTTGGGCAGGAGCCGCTTGAAGGCAGCCCCGGTCCGTTCCAGATGCTAATTTCCCCTAACATTAAAATTTTCGGAGAGCGGCAGATCATTTTGATTATAATTATATTCGTTTTAAACTATTCACCAAAATCGGTGGAACAGTTTAAAGTTTAAAATGTGTAAAATGCATTCAAACAAACGCCCTTCTGTAATTATCGTGATGTCATTTATTACTGTTCAGCCCACGCAGCTTTACCTGATACAAGTAATGGTATTCTTATTTCCCTTGGGCCGAGAAGGCTTTGGCCTGGCGCATGGGCACTGGCAACAGGCTGCAAGGGGGTGCACTTGCACCCCCCTAACGCAAAAGAAAATTTAGAAAAACCAGTGCATCTGTGTCAGATAAGAAAAAAATTCAAGCACGCTTTTGAATCCTATTTTTTTCGTTTGGTGGGTTTTTCTAGATATCTAACATATCCGATGTGGAGTGCCAAAAATATCGAGCCGTTTTAATGAAAGTGAATCACTTGTACATCCTAGTCTCTTAATTGTTCAGAAACATTATGTCGACAGTATTATCTGTATGAATGGTAAAAACAAAATCTAAGCAAATCCGAGAAGGACTGCGAAGTTTTTCAAGCTCATTCTCGCTCTAACATTCTGGAGCCCAATTTACTTATTTATAATTCTGGAACTGTCATGCATAAGTCAGCAAAAGAGGGTGGGTGCAACAAAAACCCTCATAAATTCTTCATGTTTCCCAGACGTAAGATTACGTGTTATTTAGCGTTAAAAGTGTGGAGGGCACTGCGAGCGCATTTGTCGTTAAAAACCAACAGCCGATGGATCACGCAAGACGATACTCGTAGTATCAATAATCTTTTTAGTCTATTAGTTGGAGTTTTGGAAAATATTGGACACGTAATGTTTTTTTATTTGTGAATCAATGAATATTGACAAAGATAAAGATAAAACACATCAAAACTCGGGAGTGGGGGCTCATGATGTTAGTACGCTCTAAAAATTATACCTCGGCGTGACGTATTGAGAATTTTAAAAGCGTAGTATCTTCGTCAATTTTGATTTGCGAAATAAAAGGAAAAATACGGGTCAAATATTTTTTGATAATCTAACTGACGGGCAAATTATTATTTTTTGTAGTCTATCCTATACGCGTTACATTTCACGATACATTACATTACGCGTAACACACACCCGGACCCGGCTTAAGAGGATGTCGTCTGCTTAACTGGACTATCCTGTGGGTGACTAGCGTGACTAGCCAAGGGCATACTAGCCTGAAGGTAAAATATTCTGTCAGTTTAACAGTTCTCACCTGTTGTGTATAGGTAGGTAATGTATGCGAGGCGGTGGTGGCAGTGATGATCCTGGCGCCGGCGATGGAGACACGACCGAGCAGCTTGTGCGCGTCGATGGTGTTGTCTGCGCTGGAGGTGGCGTGTGTCATGGCGGCCGGCGCACTGTTCAGCAGGTTCAGTATGGTCGCGTTGCTGTTCGCTGTGCTGACTGCTGATTTTGCCGCGTTCTGGCTGGCCGCTGTTGGGGATAGTTTCCGAGTTAGGATGGTTGCAGTGGTGGATGTGGCTATGACATTTTCAGGGAAACAAAACTTGTTCAGTATTTAATGACATAATATTACACAACACTTTTTGTTATATATGTGTCTGTGGTCGCATGGCGGTGTTCGTGGAGTGTCTTATGGATTTTTTTAACGTTAAAAAGCTGATTTTCAGCGTAATATGAATAAATATATCTTTTGATTTTGAGCAGCCTGGCTTCTTTGCTGAAATGCCCGAAACTGTGTTTACAAAAATAAGTATTTCAAGAAAAAAAATGATTATATGTGGTTTCTTTCAAAAGGAGTTGTGAAAAAGTTCTCAATTCGATTGTTTTTTTTTTCAATAACCCAATTTTTCGTATTTGACTCTGATCAGGAAACCTTGCTGTCAAATCTCATGCTCCGTTCAGTTTAAGAAAGTTGTTCGGTAGTCATTTGATGAAAAGAAGAAACTAGTCTGTTTCCTTGTAAAAAGTAAAATCTGCAATTTCAGTACAATACTTACCTTGTTGGAACTGTTGCGCGGAGTTCATGAGACTAGTAACAAGCGCGCTGATGGCGGGATTCGTTGTCCTCGGCTTTGACACGGTCGCCTTCTGCTGGGTTGTCGTTGTATTCGTGTACTGGATGTTTTGTACCTGGCAACCAAAGTTAAATATGTTAAGTTAAACTAAACCTAAGGAAGGTAGGATTAAAGGTGACCTGTTAAAAAATGCCTTTGTCTTTAAGTCCACCTGTTTACTGAGTGTCATACAGTGAAACTTGGTTAAGTGGGACCTGAAACCGTATTCACAAACGTTCGACTCGTTTCCGATTCGACAACTCGTATATCTGTCTTCTTCTGGCATTACGAAAACGACCGAGATAGATATACGACTTTCCGAATCGGAAGCGAGTCGAATGGTTGTGAACAAGGGGCCTGGATAAGTGAGAAATCTCCATAGCTGGAACTCGTGCTGTGGTCCCGACATTAATGCGTGGATATCTGAGACACTGGGTAAGTAGAATACCTCTTTAGGAGAAACCAATTTGCAGGTCCCTTGAATGTCCCAGTTATCCAGGTTTCACTGTATAAATAACTAATAATCAAGGCTGATCTGCCGCTGACCTGACGCTGCCCCACCTATGCCAGGATCTCATTTGCATTCTGCTAAATTGACGTTGTAGCTTGGCTATGGCCTGGTTGAGCAGATAATTCATACAAGACAAGAAAGACAGGAGACAGGTGGATGTTTTTTTACCGTTAGTACGCATTTAAAACGAAGGAGGAAATTATGGTTGAAAAAGGTAGTCGCTAGCAGCAATTTCTCTAAGACATCCTTATCAGATAAAATCGTGAATGGTTTGTTGTCACTTTGTTTTTAAAGTTAGCAATAATCTAAACTTTGAAAATTAAGTGAGTGAAAGAACCTGCACATGCAGATAACATAAAAATTTAAATATATTTTTCTAATGGAAACTAAGACGACGCTTTCAATGAAAAATACCTGTTTTAACATTAAAAAAAAAGAATATGACAATAACTATTCCTTACCTGCGACGTCCCAGCAGTGGACATCAGTGGATGCTGTATATGAATAATGGCTGACTGCATCTTCTGAGGATTGAGCGGTTGTGGGGGGTTCGTCAGCTGTTGAGCCAACAACTGATTCGTGGACGCCTGCATCAAACGTCACATGTATAGATCAATTTAGCAATAGCACTCGGAAAGCGGGTTAAAAATAAGATGGCGTTATTGAATAAAGCAAGCAGAAGAAAGAGAGAAAACAATCACGGTTGAACGAAAGCTATCAATAATACAATCACTACATTTATTATAAAAAAAAACCTCCGCCGCGTCTGTCTGTCTGTCTATTCGCGATAAACTCAAAAACGACTGCAGTGATTTTCATTCTGTTTTCCCCAATGGATAAAAGCAAAATATTTTATTTCATATAGGCCTAGATGGGCACTTATAAAACGTTAACAAAGGTGCACGGTTCGCGTTGGTCGATTCCATGGAGAACTACTGGTGCTACTACATGGTTACTAGATAGAGTTCTCGAGGGAGGTTTTAGTGTACAATTTTTACGCGGGCAAAGAAGCGAGCATCAGTTAATCAACAATAATTGTCTCTTGAATAAACTAGTTAAATTTTGCCTTTTGCAAAGGTAAACTCGGAGTGCACGAATTGTAATAATCTTTAGCTTTCGTCAATATAATCTCACCACGACACACGGTGCATTCCAGGCATCAATCACATGCTGAAAATGAGCCTTCGAAAAAGCAAATTGGACGAAATACTAACTTATTAGTAGAACTAAACACAATGAAAGGGTTATATTTTGCCTCGTTTAGTCCACAATGGCTGTTCTTAGGCGTGGATGCTATCCATAATAATAATACACGAACCTGTGGCGATAGCAGTGGTGAAGCTGCAAGTGAAGGCTGCTCCTTAATCCCAGTGTCACTAGTGGTGATGACGTTGCCCACGACTGTGCCCACGTTGCCCACTATGTTGCCCACGCTTCCGACCACATTCCCACCACAAATACGCACCTGTGGCGAGAGCCGTGGTGTCGTAGGGGAGGGTTGTTGCTTGAGCGCGGTGTCGCTGGTGGCGGTAGCATTGCCCACAACGTTGCCCACCACTGTGCCCACATTGGCCACTACGTTGCCCACGTTGCCTACCGTGGCCACGCTACCCACTTGTTGTAACTGCGCCTGCTGTGTGTACAGAGTTTCAACATTATCATAATGGATGTATACAGGGTATCCCAGGGTGTGATGCAGTTAAAAGAATAGTTCAATATTCTGCAGCAGAAGTGTTAATGTGTAAACATTATGAGTTTTGTATTAGAATTTTATTTAACACTCTGACTATGTGAAGAATAATATAACCAATTTATTGTATACTTACAAGTATGGGTAGCTGACGAGCATTCGTAAGAGTATTTGTTGTTGCTTGTATGGTTGAAGTTCTGTAAGTTATATAAAAGGAATTAGAGACACCTACCTAAATCAGTTATAAACATTGTCATAAACTTTAATAACTTACTGTTGAGGCGCATTTACTGCTTGAGCAGACCAAATACAAATTAATAATTTCCTTCAGAAATAAGTTTTAATTGATGGCACATACATGGAAATTATGATAAACCTACACCTATCGATTATTGCCTTCATTTCCTCACATAGAGTAGCCCGGGGACCACTTCTGATAGCAGTTTTATTTATATATACTAGCTGTTGCCCGCGACTTCGTTCTCGTGAAAATATTGATGGGTCATGTGTGAGACTGCATCGTTGGTCAGTTGTCGCAAGTGCTACTGAGCATGAGCTCCTGGGTTCAATTTCCGGGACGGGCAAAGTGTTATTATATTAATTAACCTTGTGCCCGGTTGATAGAAATAAGCTAATTTTGCGAAATGTGGGTGTAGGATTAGATACCTAACAGTGGCGAAGGGTGTAAATACTGTCAGGGGAAGCCGAAGAAAAAATGTTTTTTTTTTCTTCTGGTAACTTTTTTTCCCCATATTAATTTTGACCTCATTTTCATTATCAGCCACACCAAAAACCACGGAAGCGACCCATGATGAAAAATCCAAAAATTTTCGTCGGCGCCATTTTGGATTTCAATTTTGACCTCATCTTCATTATTACCCCAAAAGGTAATTAATTAAAGGGAGAAGAATTAAAATTCCGTCGACTACGCTTATAAAGTGTTTAAGGTTAGGTTATATTAATCGGTATTTCTCAGAAATGGTACATTATTATTTTCATGAGAGTGGTACCATTGGGCAAAGGGGACCCCTCCTTCCCTCTACACCATGTGAGTTGAGAACCATCACATGCATTTCACGAAAAATAATGCGTTATAATGTAAGCAGTATGTTCGTTTGACAACATTTCGAGAGTTTACAATATCGCTAGAGAGATTACAATCTAACGTGTTTGACAATTTTACGGTGACATTAACATGTAACTTGATTTGATTTTCATGAAATCTCATAAATGGCGCTGCTTTAAAATTGTCTTTATACTATTAACATTCTTTAAACTATGTTTCTCTGCCCAAGTCACTTAAATGGCGTAGTTTTTATTGTGTAAAGCTAGATAATAGCATGGCTTACTTAAAGACACCATTTAAATAGGTATGCGTCGTTAGATTACACGCTGTCAGAATGCGTAAGAAAAATAAAGATTCACAGCTCCACCGCCGTAGGTGATAGCGTGATAATATGTAGCCTATATGTTGACCCGACCTCTTCTTACTTAATATTCATGCAACATTTGAAGTAAATCCATGCAGTAGTTTTTGAGTTTATCCCGGACATACATACAGACAAACAGACAAAAATTCTAAAAACTATAGTTTTGGCTTCGATATAGATTGCAGATCACGTCCCAAGTATTCTTTTAAAAAAATATTCAATGTACACAGTTTTGACTTTCCTACGATTTTATTTTATGTATACAACATTATTTTTTAAATCGCGAAAAAAAAATCAGCTGTTCCCTACATTTATGTTCGCATAACTCGTCAAAATGTAGGGAACAGCTGATTTTTTTTTCGCGATTTCAAGGTTCGTCCCATAGAAAACGTTGTTCAAAATGATGAGTACAATGACCCCTTTTCGGGTTTAGTATAAACAAAAAATAACCCTGTATAGATTATTTCACAGTAGGAAAGAAATGGAGTTACACATCCTGTATATATATTTTGCTCCTTTTCCCACACTTGGCATAAGTGGTTAAATTAATATTGCTATAGAGTTGCTAGTTCCAGTGTCTCAGCAGTGGGATCATTATTGCATATTAGAAGTTCTGGTGTCAAATAAATAGGTAACTTACACAACAGGCACTGTGGTGGCGTGGGTCTGGACAGTCGCGGCGCTTGCAGCCGCTGAGCGCTGCTGGAGCAACAGTTGCTGACCCTGCTGAATATTATAACCACGTATGAATCCCAACGCGAAACATAGAGAAGAGTATGGACAATGCGCTCTAATAAAGGGATGGCCTATAAATCCCTTTCGAATGAATAAACACTAGCTAAAAAATAAGACCTCCAAAACTAATATTGCAGAAACCGATATGAAAGAGAAACTCAGAGAGTTCCTTTAACCCAAATAAAATAAATAACCAACGTCATTTAATCCCGATCTTCGGATTCAGTTTGTCATCTACTTTTATTATGGCATTTGTCTCCCCGCCGATGTTTAGCGAAATGCGACGGGTTGGCGACCAATGATACTAAAACAACCTAGAGGAGTTCTCGTCACGGCAGTTTGAACCATCAGTGATCAACTACGAATGTTAATGTATCTCTTACTGACAAGTGTCGTACGACATCTTTCTATTTTTGACAGAACCTTCCTTTTTTCTGATCTTTTAAAGCGATTTCTGACTAGCGTATTCTTCTGCACATATAGGACACGCGTCACATTTTGAGCTTCGCAATTTGCCAGCGTGTTCGCTCAAACGACTATACGAGCTTATAAGCGCGCCAACGCTCGTACGTAGGAGTTGCATGTGTGGCAAAAGCCGCGAACAAGCGCTCCCATGAGCGCCAACAAGCGCTTATAAAAACGAGCTTATACGCGCACCCCCTTCTTCCGCACGCTTAATGAGCGAGAAAATAGTCTATAGCTAAGTCGTTCCCTCGTCGGCAGTGCATCATCGTATAAGATTTGATTCTTACCAATTCTCTCATTCCTCCAGTGAAAGACACTCTTGGTAGTTGTCCAGGCACGATGTGTCTTATTCTAACAGACTTGCGACCTTCCTCGGTGAATATCTCCGTGAACTGCTGTATATATTTATTTGCTTGAAGTCTTGACCCTGTAATACAAATTAATTGTTTACTTAGCTTGTTATTTTATCGTAAAACGTGAAGTTAATTAACTCGTGTTTATGTAATGAGACTATAAAATATAAATAAATAAGGATTGTGTAATTATGTGTTTATGAAAACAGAATAAGTATATGTCTAGTCTTTTCCCAACTATTATGGTGTCGGCTTTCAGTCTAACCGGATGCAGCTGAATACCAGTATTTTACATGGAGCGATCCTATCTGACCTCCACAACCCAGTTAATGCTGGGTAATACGATACCACTTGGTAAGACTGATTGTCAGACTCATGGGCCACTTACTACCTGTAACGACTGCCAAAGATGGACAAATGACAGCCGGGACCCACAGCTTAACGTGCTTTCCGAGGAACGGATGAAACTCGGTATGTAAGGGTTGTTACCCATCCACAGGCCAACCTAGGCAAGCACGGCTTAACCTAAAGATAGGCCTGAGGGCTGAGATAGGCTGTTAATATTTAGCCACAAGATCCTCTTATACGATGTTATTTTTTAGCTGTTCAGTACATTTATGTTCGCCTTACTGGTCAAAATGTGCTGAAGAGCTGATTTCTTTTTCGCGATATCAGGTTTGGTCCCATAGTAAAAGTTGTTCATTTTTATGAGTACTATCCGCCCTTTAAGTAATAAAAACGACTAATAAAAAATAACTTTGTGTAGAGTGATCCTGTGAACCCTCACAAAAAAAAACAACATTTACCACTCAAGTCAGGTGACTCGGGTCACTCGAGTCCGACTCGCACTTGGCCGCTTTTTTTTAATACGAGTACGTACCTAATGTGAACCGGCACGCAGCACCATTCCTCTCTCCTTCAACATGATCCCTGTCCACATATAGTTCTCCAAGGAACTCCTGGTCGGACGGCCTCTGTAGTATCGATAACTTAATGTGGAAGAACCCAGCGCTGGCATGGGGGGATGTCTTCTCAGTCTCAAGGATGTACTCCTCTACTAGTTGCGGTTGGCAGTCGGGCGTGGGCCGTGGTCGCTCGTAAGCGCGCGCCAGGCGAAGTGGTCCGCCCAGCTCTGACGGTACCGCGAGGGATAACGGATCCATTTTTGGTGGCTCGATGGGTTTGAACACCTATGAACATCATAGTAGCATTAGCATAATCAGCTAGGTAACCGGCCTACTCTCTTTGGAGAAGGCTATAATTCCCCACATGGGCGTAGTGGATGAATGTCTCCTGTTATTTGTATTCTAGGACATATCGGTTTCTCACAATGATTGCCCTCACCGTTTGAGGGTAGTGGTGATGAGATAATAGACTTGTTTCCACCATCAACAAATTGCAAATCTATTTAGTCCGTCAGTTAGAGTATTTGGAAAATAATGGACACGTGTTTTTTGTTTTTGTAACTCAACGAATATTGACAAAGATAAACGCATAAAAACTGGGGAGTGGGGTCTCGTGACGTCAGTACTCACTACGAATGATACCAAACAGTGACGTATTGGGAATTTTGGTTTATGTGACAAAAGAAAAAATACGGGTCAAATATTTTCGGACTAATTAGATTTTTTCAGTTAACAAGCCTATTATCACTAACAAAAAACAAAACAATCTCTCATGTTATTAAATTTCAGAACAATCCTTACCTCTGGTGGTTTTTTCGGATACTTAGATGTAAGTCTCGTAAGTGGCACTGATTGTCTACTATTTTTCGCTCTTTGACGATGTATTAAGTCTAATATCTCTAAACCATGATAATGTGTGAACTGATCCAATTTCCTCTTCCGATTCACTGCAACCTAGAATAACAAAACACACTTTGAAGGAGGTAGTAGTTTAGTCCATAAATAAAAGTAAATATCTCAACAGAACTGTTGATAGAGAAGAGCTTTAACTTTGCTTTCAGAACAGAACAGAACGATAAAATGAGTTTTCGACTCCATAAAAACTCATTTTATTTAGAATAACTGTCAAATTAATCTTATAGAGTCTTATCGAATCCTACGTACTTGCACTGCTGGTAAGATACCTTAACTTTACACTGCACGGCACTCTTTTATACCTGTGAGAATCTCTTGGCCTGCCTCCTAATGCGGGGCGTGTTGAAGAGGCGGGGTGCGGCGTGCAACCTCGCGGCCAGCAGCCCCACGGCGGGGCGCGGGTCGAGGCACAGCGGGGGCGCGGCCGCGTGCACCAGCGCGGCCTCCACCGCCTCCAGCGCGCCGCGCTCCTCGCCCGCCCAGCCGCAGCGACCGCCGATGCACATCGCGTCCGTTATTATGCTCTGTTGGACAACGTTACATCGTCCTCATCATCATTCCCCAAGTGTCGCCACATTGACCGGATTCGTACGACTCTCCCTGCCTACTGTCACAAGTTTGGCAATTCTTCGGGATACATCGTATACTTTGTCAACTTGTGTAATCACCTCCACCACGTAAAGTGGGTCGCCCTCAGGCTACGTCTCTACATAGCCGCAGCTAAAGGCCTATCTGAGCGCAAAATTTCATCCAAATTCGTTAAGTAGTTTTTGCGTGAAAGAGTTCCAAACATCCATACATTAGAAGGAAGGATAATTTGGAAACTTGAACAAACCTCAACTGCAATTGAGTTTCCAAAACATGTAAACAAATATATGCTTAAAAAAATCTAATAAAACACAGTTATTACACATAAAATTAAGATAGAATGCAAACATTTTCTTGACTTTTCAACAGTACCCTACCAGTCATTCTGAAAACGACTTAACTAACACTGGCAAAAAGCTGTAGGTAAGTCAAAATATGATCAATTGGTATCTTGGTAGAAAGGATTTCAATATGGAATGGCCATGAGACACAGTCTACCTATCCACACTATTTTTAGTCCACATCTGAAAGTTTGAGCACAGAAAATTGAGGAATTGTGTTTCCTAACAGACCCTACAAACAAGTTATTTCTGCCAACCGATACAAACTGAACACATAAGCATTTTCGACTTGGGACATAATTAAGTTTTCGATTCTATTACCAATTTCCATTTTGTCATGTATGACTGACAATAATTACTTGACAATAGTTACTCGTCTATTTTAATTAAACAATGGAGTAAAAGTAGATCTAGGTCATGGCTTTCTTGAGCCAAATTAACATAATAATAAGCCATATGTCGGAAACCAAGAAACCAGTGGGTGTGTAATATTAGTGAAAATTTACTGATACTTAAAACTTTAACTACTTAAAAAACAATGGATGGACTGTGAAAGTGAGACAGAAGATATGGCTCAAAAAGGACTCTTAGGATGTCGACCAATAGAGAAGTATGGATGAACATGACCAGCTGCGCAAACCCCAAATAAATTGGAATAAGGGCAGGAGTGGCCCATATTGGCCCTGGATCGAAGAATTTGGCAGTCATGGGGAGACTGGCCTTTGCCCAACAGTGGGATGGTACAGGCTAACAGTAACAGTAAGGCAGTTTCAAAATTATAAGTGAGTAAGTCGATTTTGGATTGACCAAGTTTATATTTAATAAAAACAGTATTTAGAGGCTATGATAGATTCAATCCCAAAATAAGTATCAACTTTGAGAAGCAGGAAATTACTCATTTTCATGGAATAATACACATTCGCATAATTTTTAAACTAACATTGAACTTGCAAACAATTTTTTTTCTATTTTGTTTAGCAGCATAAGTATTTATGCCTTTTTTCCTCAAAACATCATTTCGGACATTTACCTGTATGGTTCTCACAGAATCTCATCTAGCTACTCATTAACAATTGCCTAGAATTAAACTTATTAACTGAGAATATTTTTTGTTACTTTTCAGTTGGGTTCAAAACACACAGTTTTTAACAGATATGTTGTTCAACCATGCAGAGGTCAGATTATAATCCCAAATGGACATACTACTGGGAATAAAATACGACATGGGCTTTTGCATGTGGTATTTTATGGTACCTTGGTCTTGGTCTAACCATCCATCTATACAAATTGTACCTACATTCATTTCTTTGCATTCCACAAGGTAAAACATGGTGTTAACAAAAAAGGCTTGGAGCTAAGAGCCATTGTAGACCCTGTCAGGGCACAGTAAAATCTAATTCTTACATGCTAAAAATTTAAATACATACCAATACATTCAATCAAAACACACAGTTTTTAACAGAAATATTTTTCAACCATGCAGAGGTCAGATTATAACCCCACATGGACATACTACTGGGAATAAAATACCACATGTGGTATTTTAAGGTAACTAAGTCTTGGTCTAACCATCTATCTATGTACAAATAGTATGCCAATACGTCATGTAGTCAAAACACATAGTTTATAACAGAAATATTGTTCAACCATGCAGAGATCAGATTATAATCCCACATGGACATACTACTTGGAATAAAATACTACATGAGCTTTTGCATGTGGTATTTTATGGTACCTAGGACTAGGTCTAACCAACCATCTATACAAAAAGTATGCCAATATCTTCAGTCATCAGACATGAAAAGATAACAAACGGAGTTTCTTTCGAATTTTTAATATTAGCATGGATAATAAATATGTATTTTTTGTTTAAAGTGTTTAACAACTAATTTACTGAATAGATGAGAATATGACTGTGTTAATGAATTTTCAATATTGTTGTTAGGTACTAACCTGATTGGTCGGCCTTAAGAGTACATGATGAGTATCACAGAGGAAACTAGGATATGCCTGTCTGTAATCTCTAATTTGTGCTATTATGCATCCAGAGTAGAACAGACATGAGTGTTCAGTCTCCAACAGGTCCAGCAACACTACGGGCAGCTCTTCATTGTCTATGTAACTCAGTAACTCTTCTTCTTCATATGGCCATCGAGGAGTCTCTATTAACGTTTCTTCTTGATTTGATGATGACTAGAAAGATAATAAAATATGTTAAATGAGTCTTCTTTTCCTAGATCAGATACGAAGCCACCTTCTAATTCGGATGTTTAAAAAGTTTGTAAATTTTGTGTTAGAATAACATAAGATTATGTCTGTATTTTCCCAAGGAATTAGGCAAAGTTCCACCAGTTATAGTTAAGCCACATTTAATTGGGGGATGTCCCATGGAATCATTTTAACCCATGATTTTGAATTGCATGTTACTTTAATTTTGAATATTTTAAAGCAGATGTTTATTTTAATAAAGAATCAATGAATTTTAAATGTTTACTACACCATTACTAGCAAAATAGATCCTATAAAATGGATGCTACAGGAAGTATATTAAGAGTGAAAATGAATGTTATATTTAATATAGTTTCTATGTCTGGTAGACAGGATTTCAATAATCTTAGTTAACATTAAGTATGTAGGTCAACGAGACACCTTCACCATTGCGTTTTATAAAGGAAGTTTAATTGGTTTACTTACATGTCCATCTGGTGGATGTAAATATTGCGAGTTGCCATTTACTTTCAAAGATAAAGAATATCCCTTATTGCCTGGATACAGATTTATGATTAAGGTATTAAGATTATATATTGCTAATAACTTCTCCAATAGATATGATGTGGTCTTCAGGCCTTGCTGAAATATTAAGAATAGAGAATTACTTACAATTATGTGTTTATAGTACACATTTATCAATGTTATACCATAACTTTAACTCTTCTGACATGATTATTGATTAGTAATATGCAATGGTATTTGGCTATCAAGCATTAGTATGAGTATAATGATAATGAATTGCTGATGCAGACCATTAACACCCTAATTATGATAACAAAAAATAACACATGAATGTAGATGCACAAGTAAAGCTTTTATGTTCATTCTATTTTAATTCACAGTAAAAAAATAACTCTTGTTATCACCATGAACTTTCTAATTTCATTTTGGTTGATATTTGTACATTCCCATGGCGTGCAGAGATATGATACCAAAGATGGGTTTGCATGGTTGCTCTGTTTATATAACTGAAGTTACTGATAGATGACAATAGGGAACACATTCATGTTATGCTAAACAGACTGGATCAGTACTTACGTAGTTCACCTGTAATGTCTCATCTCTACTTAGCTCGTTGTAAAGTTCATGAAGTTTTTTAAACAAATCAAACTTCTCTGTCGATTTGGAAGCAGAGCCAGACGAATTACGTTGAAATTTCATTCTAGACTCATCAACAGATTCAGCTAAGTGCATCTTATCATGGGTCCAAGTCATTTTGTGGTCTGGGACACCACTGTTGAATTGTGATAAGTTTGAGTTCACATGTTTCGCCCGGTTAAGTATTACCTGAAATATTAATTATTGATTATAAACAAACTTAGAAAAAAGAGCAGATAAGTAAGTAAAGCTCGTTTATTAAATAGAAGAAAGCAATGAAATACCTCAGCTTCCAATGCCGCGTGAATTAAACCATCCATAATGTCATTAATTAAAACAAATATGTAAGTGGCAGTTATTTTATTAAATTTATTATTTCATATTAACAGTTTAGGCCTGAGTATTAAGTCATGATTTTTACAAAAACTAATATGCTTTATTTATGTTTCACACTGCATGACAGTAAAATAACATGTCCAATGTCCATCAACAATTTTTGACAGTGCAAGTTGTAGATAATGTAGAGATGTCCATGGAGTTTTATAAAATAATGGTATTTTTAATTAATTTTTTGTAACCAAATAACAGTGAAAAAATAGTTAATTGTAGACCAAGTCGAATAATTGAACAGGATATTATATTCAAACATTTTTAAATAGCTAAATAGCGATAAAAGGCTTTTAAATTAAAGAATAATTCAAAAGGTCTTGTCTCAAATTAGGAAGAAAAAAGCAAAGACAAAAAGAGTATTCTGCTTGCAAAAACCAATAGTTTTCGTATAATTATTAATTTGCTACTTTAAATGGCAATACGACGATATTATCTATAGCAAGAATAAGAAAATGGCAATTAAGTAGATTAATGATATCGCTGGCCATTAACACACAGCGCCACCTAGTGCCACACTAAGCAAAGTTTGTGTCGTGGACACTAGATAGTTGATATACTACTGAAATACTTTATTGTTTTGTAAATACATACTTATTATACATTTGAACCCGGGAAGAACGTAAAGTAGCGTCAATACCACTACGCCAATCGGGTCGTCAAATTCAATTTTATAATCTCGTCGATTACACAAGCACTGTTCGTAGTAATTGGAGCGAGCGCCACCTAGTGTCATAACTACTTAAGTACAAATAGGTTCGTGTCACCACCACCAGTGCTCGCGGTGTTTGAGCTAATAGGTATCTAATCTGTGTGTTTAAGGCATTGAGGTAGGTAAGCTAGTTTGAGGCATGGTCAAGGAACTAAGTTCCTTGGGCATGGTACAATAATATACTTCGCCAGGTATAGCATTCCGAGAGACAGAAGTCACGTGGGTGACACGCATCTACGTCATAACCGCTATCAATGGTTCTCAAACTTATAATATGGGGAAATTCAATCTAATAAAACATTGATCTAATTATTAAATTCCTCTAACTTTTGCCTTTAGGTCTCCTGCCTTGCCTCTACCCGCATTGTAGGTTTTCGGTGGCAAAAAGAATCCTGCTTCCATCCTAGGGTTCCAAGCTTCAAATTACAAGCCAAGGTTCGGTAGTCTCCGGGGTTGCGGTCCTATTCGAAAGAGATAGCGCGGCCCCGGAACATAAAGGACGAGGACGGAACATGGATGGGTTTTATTCAGTAAAAGTGTGACACTCCCTCCCGCTCCACCCAAAGTGGGAGAAATAAAAAAAAAAGGTTCGGTAGTCTATTTATGTGAACAAAGGTACCATGGAGACATTACAGACAAATCTACTTTTGCATTAACTATATTATTGTATCGTACCGTATTGTACAACGGGCTGGTGTCCGCAATGGGGTCGGCAAGTTAAAGCTGATTGTAGATGGCGCCACCACCGCACAGACCCAATCTGACCAATGAGGTCAAACTATTTTGAAATGTAAAATGACATTGACAGATTTTCAACCAATGACGATGCTTAGGTTCATGCGGTGCTAGCGCCATTAGTTCCACAGTTGCCAACCCCATTCCACGCTAAAGCGCGTATTTTTGCGTATGTGCTAAAATCCACTACGCGGGCCCAGTTTGGGTTGGTAGAAGTTACATGTCTTCGAATTTTTGATTCTAGGACATGCCGGTTTCCTCACGGTGTTTTCCTAAAAAAGAATAATCAATATCGGTTCATAAACGACGAAGTTATCCGCGAACACTCATATGACAAAAAAAAAATACGATCGAATTGACTAACCTTCTCCTTTTAGTTCACCTCGACGAAGCCTCGACGGGTATTTTTAATTAATAAGTACGGCGGATTGACGACGTGAAGTACCGTTGAACATCTCCTCTTTTTAACCACGAATAACGACGGGGATGTGAGGATAAGTTTGACGTGTCTGCGTGTGTGTGTGTGTCTGTCTGTGGCATCGTAGAATCGTAGCGCTCGAACGGATGAACCGATTTTGATTTTGTTTTTTTTTTTTTCTTGAAAGGTAAATTAGTCGTGAGTGTTCTCAGCTATGTTACATATAAATCAGTACAAGATGGCCGCCGCCACAATATGGCGGACTACATTTTAATTCAACAACTCCCTCAATATGGGTATCAAATAAAAGGGCTAGAACACTATGATAAATTAAAAATCCAAGATGGCCGCCACGGCAAAATGGCAAATTGACGAATTATTTTCTACTTAACTTTTAGTACCTACATTGTGTCAGGGGTTATTTATCAATTTTTTAATTAAATTTTACTTGTTTATTTTAGTTATGACTACCTTACCTGCCATTTCTCTATGCATGGACAATGGAAAAAGCTATTGTACAGGACCTGGGATGGGTGCAATCACTTTGCCCTTTTTTTTTAAGGATGGGAAATCACAAATAACTTCTCCCACTCTGGGCGGAGCGGGAGGGAGTGTCAGACTTTTACTGACTAAAACCCATCCATGTTCCTTCCTCGCCCTTTACGTTCCGGGGCCGCGATATCTCTTTCGAACAGTCCCGCAACCCCGGCAGGCTTCGGCCCTTGCGGGCCCCTTCACTTTACTGACATCTCTTTGAGGCGCGCGTGGAACACGAACGCGCCGTCGACACGGCGTGTCGACGGCGCCGCTAGCAAGCCCATAGCTAACCGTCCACAGGCCCGCGTCTACGGTGGCCGATAGCCACCACGTGGCCCCCGACGCCCGGTGCATCTCCCGCGGCGGCTGGGAAGAGAGGCTCTCTCCCTCTCGCGTTCCGCCACCTCCTTCGCTAGCATGACTGTTTTGCAGAAGGAGGTGACGGCTTCCCATTCCGTCTCGCTCTGGGCCACGGATTGAACCAGGGCCGGACGCGAGAGGTGTCCGTCGCCGATCGCCGCTACGAGGACACGGCGGTGCTCCGCCCACACAAGGCAGCCTTCCACCATGTGCTCCACCGTATCCTCCGGTCGATCCTCGCAAAGGAAACACCTGGGATTCCTCCCGCCCGATTCGGTGCAGGTACCTCCCGAAACATCCGTGTTCGGTGAGGACCTGCATCAGGCGGAAGGTGAGGACGCCGTGGCGCCACTCAAGCCACTCCTCAAAAGCCCTCTTTGAGGCGGTAAGTCCCCTGACTTGCCCCTTGTTCCATCGGCTGTCGAGTACGAGTCCTAGGTACTTCAACGTCGACTGGACGCCGATGGCTACCCCTCCCACCATCAGTATGGATCCCGATGGTGGCGCATTCCGAGGCCCATGAAAGCACATGGCCTCGGACTTGTGCAATGCCACCTCGAGACCCAGTTGCCGGATCCTCTCAACGACTATCGCAACCCCGCGTCATATTTTCGGCCGCTGCATCGTGCGACCTCCCCTGTGCCAGCACCAGGGTGTCGTCTGCGTAGCAAACAACGCTGACACCACTAGGGAGGTCTGCGCGCAGCACCTAGTCGTAACCGATATTCTACAGGGGCGGTCCCATAACCGATCCCTGTGGGACACCGCACGACATCTCTCGCCGGTTCCGTTCTCCGTAGCGACTGGGGTAGATGACGGCCCTGTCTGTCAGGTAGTCCCCGACCACACGATGGAGAAAGGTAGGCACCCGGTGGTACCGGAGTACCTCCCTGATGCAGCTCCAGGGCAGGGAGTTGAAGGCGTTGGCGATGTCGAGAGACACCGCCTAGACAACCCCGCCCAGGGATATTGCATCCCCCGTCGTGAGGGCTCTCACGCGCATGATGGCGTCCACTGTAGAGCGCCCCTTGCGGAAGCCAAACTGGTTCTCCACAAGATTCGGCCCTATCCCCTCAAGATGCTCGGCGAGGCGGTTTCAATCACTCTTTCAAAGAGCTTGCCCACCTCGTCGAGCAGCACAATGGGCCGATATGTGGACGGAGAGTCCGCAGGGCCCCCCGGCTTCTGGATGAGGACCAGTTTTCTTGTCTTCCAACGAAGTGGGAACTGGCCTCTCTCCCAGCATGCGCTTACGAGCCCTTTCAGTTGGGGCCCGAGAGCCTCCGCATCCGAGGCCAGGACCCAGGCTTTGCCAGGCAAGCCATCGGGTCCCGGGGCGGTATTTTTGGCCTTAAGCCTACCTACCGCCACTCTCAGGTCTACCCCAGTCACTTTCGGAGTGTCGTCGTCATCGTATGGGTCCTCTTCCGGCACCGCAGGTGGCGGAGCCATAGGTGGGGGCGGATGTTCCCCCCGCGAGGGGAACAGAGCGCTCACCACATCCTCCACGAGCTCTGGCCGGAGACTCTGCGTCAGCGGGGGGGCCCAGGTGCGGAGTTTATTCCGCACCATCTTGTAAGGGCGCCCCCACGGATCTCTGTCGAGAGTCTCCACGAGCATCTCCGAGCGGGCCAGCGTCCCGGAGGGTGGTCTTCGCCGCTCTGTATCCCTCGTACAGCTCCACCTCAATGGCTGATGCTGGGCCTGCGATGCCTGGCGTACAGGCGCCGCGCTTCAACACACGCCTCACGTAGAGACGTTATTTCGCGCGACCACCAGTACACCTGACGTCGGGCGCTTCCAGGCCGGACTCGGGGCATTGCCACATCACAAATGTCGGACATGGCCTCGCTTGAGGACTGGGAGGAGACGTCAAACCGGATGTACCGGTGGTCGGAGTAGGTCTCCACCCCCTCCATGACACGCCAGTCAGCGACACGCGGTGACAGTGCGGGGCTTGCGAACCAAATGTCCACCACCGACTCGTCCCACATCCGCACACACGTGGGAACAGAACCCCGATTAAGGACGTCCAGGCCCTTCTCCAGGGCCCAGTCCTCCACCATCCTTCCCCGCACATCTGTGCAACGAGAACCCCAAGCAAAGTTCTTGGCATTGAAGTTCCCGAGGACAAGCACGGGGAGGGAATGGTTTCCGACGACGACACTCAACTCTGCGAGAGAGTTGTGGAACTCGGCGAGAGTTCAGCTCGGGGAGAAGTAGACTGCCACCATGACGATCTCCCGAACCGTGCTGCTACGCAACCCCGATCCCTCCTGACATTTTCATGGGTTGGGGTGCCGGCGGCGGCCGATGACACTATGGTCACTGAGCCGTCAAGGTCTGCCACCCAGTCTTCCCTGGGCAGGACAAAGTACGGCTCAGCGACCACAGCAATATGTATCGACCACTGCGCCATGCTCTGGAGCAACAGATCCTGAGCACAGGCGCAATGGTTGATGTTCGCCTGGAGGAAGTGTAACGGCGCCGTTATTGGCAATCCATTACCGCTTCCTCCCCATGGGCCCCCTGTGAAGGCCCCTCCGCAGGCGAACTTGAAGTGCTCGGGGCGGCAGCGGCGGCGACAACGGCAGCGGCTGTGGCGGTCGCGGCAGCGGCAGCGGCAGTCGAGACGGTGTTGGCGGAGGCGGCGGAGGGCCTTCCTCTGCCTCTGGCTCTGGGCCTGGCGGGTGCAGCGCAGGCTTTGCCCCCGGCGCGTCGATCGGCTGGCTTGCGAGCCGCCGCACATGCAGGGCAGTGCGGCGCAGCGCTGCAGGTCGCCGACACGTGGCCGGGCTGACCGCAGCGGAAGCAGAGACCGCTGCGGTCATCCTCCGAGGCGCACTGCACTGACACGTGGTGTCACACGTGGCAGCGATAGCACCTCAGAGGTCTGGGCTCAAGCAGTTTAACCTGCGCTGAAACCCAGCCCACCAGAAGCCTTCGGCCCTCTACGATGGTTTTTGCCGCCGTCACAGGGCAGCTCACCGTAACGGTTCGCATTCCTGTGGGGTCCGGACGTAGGGTGCCTGCCTTGATCTGCTCGGCAGAGCACCCCCCGGACCTAGCGACGGCGGCCACCACCTCCTCCTCGGTGACCGTGTCGTCCAGACCCATAATGCGCAGGTCTGCGCATCTGACGGGCCTGGACACTCGGGCCTCGTCCGCGTTTAGGGACGCTCTCAGCTTTTCAGCGAGAGCGTCTGCGGTTGAGCCGCTGGTTTCTCCGGGGATCTCCAACATCCGCGCGCAGTGACTTTGAGCCGGAGGCCCCCGGTGATCCCGAGCTCACCGAGATTCACCGTCTCTTTTTGCCTTCGCCAGCAGGTCGCGGTAGGACACGCCCCTCTTCTCCGCGTCCGGCTGTAGTGTGATCACTACAGCTGCGGTCTTTGGGGCGCGACGCCTAGCCGCGACCCTATTTTGGCGCTGCCGCTCCTTTTTGCGGGCTTTTTTGTTTGCCTTTCGCCCCCTCTTCTTCTACCCCACTAGCTGCCATCCGGCTTCAGCCGTGGGAGGTGTAGGGGCTGGGGAGGCGGCAGCGGCGGCAGCGACGGCTACCGTGCCGCAGGCACTGGCCCGCTCGCCACTGTCGCTGGTGCAGGCACAGTTGCAACCCGTGCCGCTGCTTTGCCCTTGCCCTTCTTCCGGCCCGCCGTTTTCTGCTTAGCCGGCGCCGCCGCCTGTTTGGCCGGAGTCGGCTTTACAGGAGGCGGGGGCGGCAGTGCAGCCCTGCCGGACGGCCGACTGGATGGGCCCGGTGCAGGTGCAGATGCAGCAGCCGCGTACGAGACCGTGCTCGTGCCCGCGGCCGCCCTGCTCGCACCCAGGGGAGGGCGCAGGACAATTCCCTCCAGGACGGAAAACCGCGCCTGGAAGGTAGCCAGCTCCTTTCGAACCAGGTCCAGGACCTGGTTCTCAACCAGCACAGGCTGGCTTGTGGTCTGCGCCTGAGCCCCCCCGCTTTGAGGTGCCACGCGGGGGCCAGGCCCCCACAGACTGGCCAGGTCCGCCTGGAGCTTCGCATTCTCCTTTTGGAGAAGCTCCATGGCAGCCGTCACGCGAGCCACATCGGCCCGCAGTTTGGCCAGCTCGTCTCCCTCTGCCGAGGGAGGGGGAGGCCCCGCAAAATTGGCCTCCGCTGCCGCCATGATGGAGGCGGAAGCCGCGGGTATGGCCCTGAGTTTCGACGATGTCTTAACTTTCAAGGCCTCCGTCCTTATGGCGGCTTCCGCCTCTTTGGTGAACCTGGCCTTACGCTCCACCGCCAGACGCACCCGTCTCGCTGCCAGACCCGCGGGCTGTTGTCGTGCCCGGGTGGCGCCCCTCCTCGGCCGGCCTTGCCGGCCTCTCGGAGGCAGAGCCCCCCCCCCCCCCTCTTGCCTCGGATCCCCCGCGCTTGCTGGTGGGGATCTTGCGAGCAGAGGCCATCTGCTCCTCCTCCGAGGACGTCGCCATCCTGCCTAAGCCGCTTGCGGAAGAATTTATTGTTCTCCGCAGCAGCAGGCCCGGCCCCTGAGCCTCCCGCAGCACTCACCTCACTCGATGCGGCGTCGGACTCCGACCCCGCATCCCTCCTCACCTCTCCTTCTCCTCCTTTGCCGTTTCCGGCGTTTGTTTTTTTTGCGTTTGTTTTTTTTATTTTCTTCCATATTTGAACCCACGAGTATGGGGGAAATATACTCCTAATTAGGCAGAGACCCTTGTACCTAGAAGGGCAGCTTTTTAGTTTTTATTACTCGCCAGGGGGTCTGCAGGTACCCCAGCGAGGATAAGCAGTAGCGACTGATTCGTCCAATAGGCACACCCGTCAGCCATACATCCCCTCGTGCTGCGTCGCCGCTTGGGATTCGGGGTAACTTTTTATAGAGGTTTTCTACCTCGCAGTCCAGGCGGTTAAGCCAAGACCCTCGGTCCACAACACCTTCATATAGGTTACACAATTGTAAATGTTACATGTTGAATTGGTAACCCGTCAGGGTGGCCCGCAAAATTCAATTTTTTCTACGTTTTTGCAATTTTCAGGGCAGTGCTAAGTTTTATGTTGATAATCATATCGGTCGCGACTGTAAGACGTATAAGTTACACAATTATAATCATTAAAACCATCAATACAATCCTCCAAGTTCGTAAGAGTTCCTTTAGAGACCTTCTTCGAGTCTCTCTGACTCCCTCCCCACATTGAAATAGCTATTCATATAATTATAAGCCATTATTTTAGCCATGAAGAAATCGCCGTAGAAATCTTGCCCAAGGCGGTGGTAGTGCTAAAACCAGCACTGGGGGTAGAAGTGTTCTTGAGTGGAGACCACAAATTGGCAAGCACAAGATAGGGATGACTGTGTACAGATTATTTTGTTGGGTATCAATGCTTTTTAGAGTTCTGAATGGCAAGAACACAACTGTTATAATTTCATCATGTCTATCTGAATTGCATTGATTGAACCCAGTCATTTTACTCTGTGTAGTGTGACAAAATTAATGAAAAGAGTTTTCTGTGCACAACAATGGTATCATGTATTTAATTACGAAAATTATAATGAGTGGCACTCACCATGACAAATTTAACCAAAGGATAAAGGAAAAAATAAGTAAGTAGCGGCCAAGTGCGAGTCAGACTCGCCCATGAAGGGTACCCTAGCAGCAACTACCTAACATAATATAAAAATATTAGAGAGAAAGGTAAATAAAAAAAAGCTACTTACTAGATATTAATAATACAAACCAAATTTCGGTGGAGGTTACATGATATTGTTCGTCATAATATATTTTTTTCAGTGTTATCAGTCTCTTTTAAAGTCTCTCCCGCAAACTATTCAGTTTAGAAAAAAAATATTGAAACCTCACCGTAACCGATATGACACGTATGGGTAAACCCCAAAAAAGGCAGAAATAGAAAAAAAAACTAAATTTATTGTTTTTTTTTTAGTTTTGTGTGAAAATCTTAATGCAGTTTACATAATCTACTTACCACATTTCAAAAAATAAGTGGCTATGATATACGGACAGACAGCCTGTCTGTCCGTCCCTATACGTAGACATGACAAATCCATAAGGGTTCCATTTTTTGCCATTTGGCTACGGAACCCTAAAAAAACAATAATCCTTGGACAGCATGGGAAATTCATTGAATCCAATTATGAAAAAGATATAGCTTATTAGGATATAGTTATTAGTTTCTGATATAATTATTGGTGGATTATGGAGTGACCATATAAGATTTCGAGTTTTGATTTTGCCATTAAAAAAATAAACCTCTACAGATGAAATTTTTTGAGATTGGTCAATGGAAAACACGATTAAATATTAAAATATATATTTATTTAACTTATTAATACAATTACCACATCAGTTGTCATTTGATGCCATGTGTCTTATTAGATTCGATATAAACTTATCTATTTTTCTTACATCTTGCTGAACTTCAGTTTTGTATTGAAGACACTGTAAATACAAAATATATTTAATTAATTAGTCAATTATATTTATTATGTTATGTGTGATTAAAAACTATTACTTAGATACTAGTTTATTTTCGGATCTTTTAACGTGAAGACTAGAGTACATTAAGGTTAAATATTTATCAAGTCTTAAATAAAAAAATATAAACAGCAATATTTTTAATGTTTACCTTCTTGTTATCTGTTATTTTAACGACAAATACACCTTTCGTATGCGAATATTTGATACAGTATCGAGTGTTCATAGGATCCCTTAAATATAACATCTCTGCCGATTTTTCAAACTCTTCCCAATTAGGTATAAAAGTCATTTTTTCTTATTAAACTCCTTGTAATAATTAGTGAATCTTTAAATAGTGAAGTTATCAAATCACATTAATAGTTTCTTGGTTCTTGAAATATTTTTTAAAGAAATCTGTAACACTGCCAAACAAAATGTCACTTTGTCAATTCAAGATAGGGATGGGCAAAAAATATTGAAATATCGCAATATCGACATTTTACCATATAGCTTGGCAAAAAAGTCTAGAAACGAAACTAATTTTTTTGTTTGCTGGCAACATTTATAAACTTATGACGTTTCATTCAAAACAAAGTTCGCAAGCTTATAAAATTTATTAATTATTATTAATAAAAGCGTGATACGTAAAGTGATAAAAAAAGGAATAAAACCATCTGAAGTGCTGGCAGAGAGATTATTTATAAGATTCATAGGCGATACTTGGCAGAAAAAGAGGCCAAAACCATTTTTACCTCAGCAATGTTTTCCCAAGAACCGCTGCTAAGACAAGTATGTAACTGTTTGTTTTGTTGATTTTCAGAATGATTTAAGTGTTAATTGATGAACCCCTTTCTGTTTTGATATGCTTGCATACGAAATAAGTGGCATTTTGAACACTAATCATCGACCACACAGATTATGTTTACATTTTGTCTGACATCGCTTTGGTATAGCGCGCCAGAGTAATGTTGATACTTGAGTGGCGTACTTTGTAATTTGTAAATTTAAATTCAATTTCTACGTAACTTATTGTTGAATGTGATTTTCAAGGTGATAACTATGTTTGTTATATCATTAGACTTAGAAATGTACCAAAACTTGATTATTTATTAACAATATAAATTAATATTTCATACAACATTATTTTTAGTATATGCGAAACCTAAATATAGTTTGTTCAGAATCAGTAACTGAATCGATTCCAATACTTTTTACACCATGTTATATTTTGCCCCAAAATTATTTAAAAAAGGTTACGAGTTGGACACCTATGGTGCGCACACTAGCAGTCTGTGGTGATAACGTATCCCCGGCAGTGCGGCGATACCAGGGACAATTCGAGTGTCGTGGAACACTATGCTTTCCGCCACTCAACGATCAAAGGACTATGGTACCTTTTGGCCTCCGACAGCCGTTAATAGAGGAGTGATACAAATTCCTACCACACAACCACCACCGCTCGTCTGTGCACAAGGCAAAGAGGAGGACATTTTGAACAATTATTAAGATACGTCTGAGTGATTCAAAGCCATTGTAAATAATAGTAATTCAAAGACATTGTAAATAGTGATTTAGTAAATTATTGAAAATAGTGATGATTAACATTTTTAAACACGTCAAGCTGGTTAATTATCGTAGAAAGTTATTATTTGTAGGTACCTAGAGCCTGCAAAATGGTCAAGTAATGCGATGTTTTTCATCCACTTTAAACTTTAAGTGGTTGTCGTAAGTTGCAACAAATCGCATTGACTACATCTTATCCCTTACGGCTGCATTCAAGGATAAAGTAACAATAACAATATCTACCTAACCTTTACCATTACGACAGTCCAAACCCTGCAAGTGTGGTGGAAAATTTTACATTAAATTTGCCGTACGGTTAGGTACTAGTAGGTAGGTACTTAGTACCAAATTATTATCAATGAACGTGCGACTGTCGAAGCTTGAGCGGGCGGCCCGCGGTGGTATAGAGGCGCCCACGCCAAGCTGCGGCGCGGCGCGGTTACTCGGTAAGCATACTTTTGAACGGACAACTATTTAATTAAAAAGCTTATATCTTTGTGATTTTTCAAGATACAGAAGATCAAAACTAATGTTGTATAAATCACATGAAATAAAAATGATGCATTTCATGTATATTGAGTAATTTACAAAGTGTAGGCTCGATCGATATAAAGGTACAGTTTGATTTATTAAAGTATGATATTGAGAGATGTTATATTGATGTTTTACTTTTAATATTGATAGAGGTTTAATCAAATGTTTCGGCTTTATAGGAAGCAGCTGAGCACGCATTCAATTTTCTTTTTTTAAATTAAATTACAGAGGAGAAACTGGACGAATTCATGCCAGCATTTAAAATTGAAAACGATTATTACGAGCGGGAACTAACTATGTAAAAAGACATGGAGCGAATAGTGATAAACCTCGGAGACGATAGCAGCGTTGCCAATTTAGCCCTTTCGGGGCTAGATCTAGCCCTTTTTTAGCTTTGTTAGCCCTTAAAATAATTATTTAGCACCTAGCCCTATTTCTAGCCCCCAAATGAAAACCCTAAATTCAAACAAAACTTAGCATAAACTAAACGCACTCACAGTCTCACACACACACTATCACTCTAATTCATCAAATGTCAATGTCATTAATCTAAACGTCACTCACGTCACGTCACGACTTGGACATTTAAGTAGTTTTTTTTTAAATTAAGTTAGATTGTTTTTAAATTTTTGATAGTGTGTTCCAAAAAATATATGTAATAAGTAAACAATAGTTAACAAAACTCAATTATTTTATTAATTTTTATTAAAAAAGCAATTTAGCCCCCATCTAGCCCTTTTTTGACTCTGTTTAGCCCCGAATCATAAAACCCAGTTGGCAACACTGGACGATAGTAGTTTCTCTGAATCGACGAACGATTCAGACGAATATGCGGCTAGCTCTAGCCAAGATTCGGATGACATGGAGGGGTGGAATATTTGGAAGAAATTATATTGGATCAAATCACAATAACATTATATCTACGTCTTTTAATTCCAGAAATTTAAAAGAAAAACAGTATTACTAGCCTATATTTATTTTAGGCAGTTCATGAGGAGAATAAATTATTGAGCAATTAAATTATAATTACTGATTTGAATAAATACATATACAAAAAAAGGATAAAGACGATAATTTGGTACGCTATACGGTCAGACAGGCTATGGTATGTCCACCATAGCCTGTACCAAATTATCGTCTTTATCCTTTTTTTGTATATGTATTTATTCAAATCAGTAAGTATAATTTAATTGCTCAATAATTTATTCTCCTCATGAACTGCCTAAAATAAATATAGGCTACTAATACTGGTGGTTTACTAAAAACACTTCGTTTACAGACCCGAAGAACTGTCAAAAGGGATTTCGTTTGACAATTGTTTTAGTAGCGATGGATAAGTAAGGATATGCGCGCACTACGAAAATAATTAGTGGCGAAGAAACTTTGTCAATCTGTGAACAACAGAAATTTACTACAATCCGCGCACTGCCAAAATAAATTTGAGATTTATTTTCGCACGTATGTATATTTTGTACCCTATGAAGCGGTACTGGCTTCGCGCATTGCGGAAAAAATAGCAAGCGCAGCGGTCAGTCGACTTGTGATCTTTGACGATGTCAGACAGATAATAAATCATAGTGCGCGTAAGCATTATTGTCGTTTGCGACTTTATTTCGCACTTTAAAAGTCGCAACGATTTATTTTCGTAGTGCGCGCATATCCTAAGCATGGTTCACCGGTTCACAAGTTTGTTTAGAATTTTAATTAAGACAAGTCTTATTAATTACTTATCTGTAAAGCTTATCGACAAAAATAAATAATTATTATAATTACACAAAAAATATGGTAAGTGCAAGCCAGAATAGGTTCAGAACACTTAATTAACAATTACATATCGATAAGAGCAAAACTATACACATTTCGATAAGAGCAAAACTAAGCCAAATTGCACATCCCTAAGACCACATGTCAACAAATGGCACGTCACAGGCTGTCACAGGTAAAGTCAAGATGTTTTTTGTTTTTAATAGGTGATTTGAATAGTAGGGTTTATACATTCATAAAATGACTTTGATGACTCTCGCTGTGTAGTGCCTGTTTCAAAACAAGAAGATTTAGGCTGGTTTTATAGTCACGCCGCTAGACGCGCCGTTGGACAGAATTTGAAACGCTACTACCTACTACTCCAATACAAATTCTGCCCAACGGCGCGTCTAGCGGCGTGACTATAAAACCAGCCTTATTTCATGTGGTAATATCATAGAGGAAAAAGCTCGAGAGTTGGTGAAGAGCGAGTCACCGAATTCCGAAAATATCATACTACTTTTTGTGAGAGGCGAGGACACTGCGGGAGTTTGACAATCACAATAGATAGGAAAAAAATAGTAGTCTTGAAAGTCGATTTACGGGCAATAATTAACGTGACAACGACAAAACATTGATGAAATGATTGCATACATACGCTTCGATCGCAACTTTACAATAGTGTAACGGCGTTCATCGATTTAGTAGATGGTCACGTCAAAAACACACACATTGACAAATTAGCGTGTAGTCCTGGGGGTCTAAAATGGCCGCTTTAGCAGAATCGTAAATGAATCACTTTAAAAAAAAATCTTAGAAATCGTCTTTGTAACCATTACCATAAAGTCCCTTTTAAGAATTTTTAATTTTCGTGATTCATTTTATTGAACAAAATTAAAATTCTTAAAATGGACTTTATGTATATGATTAATTTTTTTAAAGTGATTCATTTACCATTCTGATAAAGCGGCCATATTAGACCCCCTGACTACAAAAAACGTAGTCGTAGTCGTAGTGGTCGTATTTCATTCGTCATTCGTCATCCATGAATTATTGAACAAAATTTTAATTTTAGTTGTACTACTACGTAAACATTAAATAAATAAATGGCTATCACTATATATTTTTAAACAAACTCCTCCACCGCGTATGTCTGTTTGCGATTAACTCAAAAACTTCTGCACCGAGTTTCATTCTGTTTTCACCAATGGATAGAGTGGTCTTCGAGCAAAGTCTTAGTATATAATTAGCTTCTGCCCGCGACTTCATTCGCGTGAAGTTTTGATATTGCAACGCATCGCCTGCTCAACGGAAGCTTTTTTCCCGCTTGTAACATTTCTTATTGCTGCTCCGCTCCTATTGGTCACAGCGTGATGTTATATAGCCTATAGCCTTCCTCGATAAATGGACTATCCAACGCAAAAAGATTTTTTCAATTCGCGCCCGCAGTTTCTGTGATTAGCGCGTTCAACCAAACAAACAAACTCTTCTGCTTTATAATATTTGTATCTAGATTTGAACATGGACGAAGCCGTGGGCATCAGCTAGTACGCAATATGAAAAGTGAACAGCGAAACTTTGTAGGTCAGTAGTAACGACAAAAATGTACGAAATCGATTATATTCATAAAACTTATACATATTAACATTGTTTTCCTAGTTAATAAAAGTTTAAAACATGCTCCATAGCTGGGCCTGCTCATTTTATTTAAGAATGACGCTACAGGTAGCTCATCCTTAACGTAATAATTTAATAATCATTCGTTTTTTATTGTATTCTTCAACCTAAGTTCTATATTTTCGTTCAGATATCGTACACGCAAATACTATACAAGGTGGCATCGACAATAAGACATTACCTGAATTATATAACAAACAAATCCTTGCATCCAAATACATATTAATTATAATAAGGTCTTACAATACTCCAAAGAGTAAAGTATGCAATACTCTTTGATAGAGAGAGGTAAGTCTAGCTATGCCAAATCTGGAGCTTATAATGGACAAATAATTATGAACTCAAACTGCTTAGACCCACGCTAAGCTAAAATCTTAGTATTGAAATCAAATCGTTACCTTCATCATTCTCCTGCTTTTATCTGATTGTTTTGATTTAAAATGGAATTTGTGAAAGACTAATAATATTACTAGATTAATTTAACACAAGACAGGAGGTCTTGTATATCTTGAGCCCTCAGTCTTTATTGGACTCAACATTTTCTTCATAGAAAGTGGAACACCCAAGGTATATCTTACCCATGAGCTCCTTTTGTATTCTGGCCTTTTTGGTACTCATTCCCACATCTAGATTCAGACTCCCTCTCATGTGAGAAATAGTATAATAAGGTAAAAAACTTTTAATTTTCTGACTTTTAAGCTTACTGAGCTTTCGGCTTCTCGCAAATAAAAGTGTGGTAGAAGGTGAGTTAGAGATAAACTGGCAACACTTGGGCCACAGACAGCGCAACCATCTACGCAGAAAATCAATACACCGTGATGTATTCGCCTTTTTAAAATGAGAACGTGACAAAACATTAATTTAATTCATCGAAGAAACCACTTTTATTTAAAAAAAATATCTGTTGAGACTTGATGCTCATTTTTTATTTATTTACAAAGTGATGAGTATTCTCATAGTTACGGCGTGGTAGAAGTTTCTGCGCGTAGATTATCAGCTTTTCCTTCAAATTATAAACTGTTAAAGGTTAGTAAATCATTAATAATTAAAACAAATTATTGAAATAATTAACCTATGGGGAATTTTGGCCTTATTTGGGTAAAAACGTGTTGAAACGGATTATCGACCTTCGCCATTGTCTGCATGGTGCATTGCGTTTATTGTGCGATAGGTATGTACATTGGTAGTATTTTACGAAGCCATTTTGACGATATATTATAGCTTTTTTGCTGTTTTTATTTGATTTAAAAATGCTGCATCGTATTCAGTTTTTTCTTTCTTTTTATTAAAGTCCGTGCACTATTGACTTTGGCATCTTAAAAAAATATTTCTTATTCCAAATGTCCGCCTAACAATACTCGACTGTGAAATTCTCGTGTCAAGTCGGCGGCAAATTCATATTTTACATTTTTGACGATGACCAATGGCTTTTTTGTCAAGAAATTTCAGCCCTCTGTCACTATCGATTTTAACACTGTCAGTAATAAAAATTCTATTATCCCGTTTTGTTACAATCTTCAATTAACTGTGTTTGGAGGCTCAATGGAATTCAAGTTCAAGATGTTGTGAATTACTTCAATTCAATCTACAGGGCAAAGGCCTCCTCACTCTTTTCACTTATCTCTTTTTAGAGAGAGCTATTTATCACGAATCTTAATTGGAGGAATCCAGGCCTTCCCATCTTCTCCACTTGTGCTTGCAGTGAGGTTGCTTTTTGACTAATTAGTATGTTTGTAAAATATTGTGTGTCGGCAATATTAATGTATTTTTAAGTTTAAAAAACAACCGCTAAGAGGAATAAAGGTTGTATTAAATTATAAAGAATTGGAGTCTCTCAGAAAAGTAAATCTCGCATACAATTCTATCAAAAGAATAGAAAAATTCAATTAATCTATAAAGCTGAATAGTTTCGTTTGTTTGAACACTCTATTCTCAGGAAATACTGGTTGGAATTGAAAAATTCTACTAATCACGCTGCAACCAAGAAGAGCGGATCATTATTGTTGCTAAAACTGGGAAAATTTATTACTTTTTGTGAGCTTTTTCTCTCTTATGTGTGACGCAGACAAAGTTGCATGGGTCAGCTAGTAAGACTATAAACAGAGATGAATATCAAAATTAAATCTAAAACGGCATGCCCTGGCTGGCTAAGTGGAATAATAAGAGCTTGGAAAGAATAGTTAAATTTAAAAAAGCATGTTTTTATCTAGTGAATAGATTAAAGCCTAGGAATCAGTTAAAAAACAATTTTATCATTAACCTCATAATTGCTCCACCACCCTAAGGTTGATGTCATACAATTCGAGGTGCATGGTGACGCCTCTGTAGGGGCTGCACTATAATTCAGTCAATAAGCATGCCACATTTACTCACATAGACATATCTTAATATATATAAATCTCGTGTCACAATGTTTGTCCTCAATGGACTCCTAAACCACTTAACCGATTATAATAAAATTCGCACACCATGTGCAGTTCGATCCAACTTGAGAGATAGGATAGTTTAAATCTCAAATTATGAGACGCAGACGAAGTTGCGCGAGTCAGCTAGTATAATCATAAAAACAGTGCTTTGAATGACTCTGAGACAAGTAAAGGCACATTTTTGCTAATTTTATGACAAAAGAAACACAGTGTAGGGTTCCATAGTAGCACTGTTATCACAATATAGAATGGTTGTTCTGAAACTTATAATATGTTTTTTCTAATTTTTGATTTTGTTTTTCTATGCAAGTCTTTACCTGTTATAAAGAAGCAACAACTTCATCAAAGGATTTATTGTAAGGATTTTGTATTTGGTACAAAATTATCCAACACCCAAGTTAATGACTTACTGCTAAAATAATTAAGTGACTATATAAAACAAACTATTGAATGTTTCCAAATTTTTCAATCCAGTAGAAGTTTAGCTTTTAGAGGGGGATAAAAAAAGGAATTTAGTTATTTGTACTTTAAAGTTAAATAATATTTCGTAAATGGAGCATTAAAACGAAAAATAGTATTAGTCATAATAAAAGGCCTATTCAACGGTACCCCATACACAGTGGGAAGACAATAAAAATAAAATTCACCCCCACTTCACTACCCCAATAAAAACTATTTTAAAAAATTTCGTTTTACCATTTTGTCCCTTACAAAATTACAGCTTTCTAGTAGTAACGGTTGCTTAGCAAAACCTCTGACGGATGGACATGAAGAAACTATAAGGGTTCCTTATCAGGACAACGGAACCCTAAAAAACGGGATGCTGCAAGTGTGGTGCTTTGGATTCTGGCCCCGTGGTCAAGCTCTATTTTTGTTAAATTGCATTTAGACAACTGTGATGGCAGTTATTGTCAGATGCAATTACAAGTGCGACATGCATTCGCATAATTATGGTTTTTGAAGCAGCCTGAATAATAATCTACTTTTATGTTTTTTTCATGTGCATTGGTTTTTTTGTGTTTTATGCGTACATAGAAGCACCCTTTTTTTAAGTTCTAATAGGTACATTGGACTTCTACAAGCAAAATAATAATATAGCAGTGGGTTGACCATTATGTGGGTAAATTAGGATTGATTTGTCAATTAATTTGATATAATTAACTAGCCATACTCCTTTTTACGTTTTACAACCCAAGCAGCAGTTGGTGGTAAAAAAATCTAATTATAATATTTGTCATTACAGATTCTTGTTGAAAAAGGTCAGGATATATTCATTATACAACAACATAATTGTAAGTTAAAATGGAAGAAATGAATGGGGATCTTTATGGGGGGGGTGGTTTAGTTAGTTTGGGAGATGAGGGTTCTTTGGAGTCTACCGAAAATGGAAAACAGGAGCAAAATTGTACAATTTGCGAGTGAGTAACATGTATTTCGTTATTTTAGATAAATGTATTTGAAACCTACAGTTTTATGAATAAGTTCATTATTATTTTCAGCAATAAGCTGTGCAGTCCCCGTGTATTGTCTTGCCTTCATGTATTTTGTGAAGCTTGCATTGACAAGTTGATGGTTAATGAAGCTGGTGATTCTCTTAAATTTGATTTGGCTGTAGAATGCCCAATTTGCAAACAAGAAACCAAGGTAGGTAATCATGGATAAGAAAAAGATTCTTCAGCTTTCTTATTAGTTTTAGGTACACATCTAACTTATGTGTACTTTGTTATCAGATACCTGGAGGTGGGGCTGCATCCCTTCCTTCCGATTATGTGCTCACCAACATTTTGGATGTGTCTGCTATGGATCAGTCTGTTGTTTGCACCTGTTGCAAGAGTAAGGAACCGGCTGTTGCTAGATGCACTGATTGCTCTCATTTTCTATGTTCCAACTGCAATTCTGCTCATGAATTCATGAGATGCTTTGAAAATCACCGAGTAGTACCATTTGATGCTCTAAGGTCCTCCAAGGAGAAATCTGCCGTGCATAAGCCCATATTTTGTGCTCGTCATGCTGGAGAGAGTCTTAAGTTTTATTGTTGCGAATGTGAGGTTGGTGCTTGCACTGAATGCCTTACTGTGGATCACAAAGTAGGTGAACATCGTTGTGAGAGAATCGTTGATGTCGAGCCTAACCTACGTGCTGAATTGCGCAATTTCATCGTGGAAGGTAATGCTCGAGCTGCAACAGCTGGTAGTGCTTCAGCCAGGCTCGATGATGCCCTTGGAGATCTGCAACGTCAACGAGATGAAGCCGAAGGTGTAATCAATGAAGCTTATCACGCATATAAAGCGGCCTTGGAGAGATGCCGTGAAAAGGCTCTTGAAGAACTTGAGCGTTTGCATAAAGAAAGAGAACTTAAGGTTATGGATCTGTTTGATCGCGTAGATAAAACTGTGCAGCGCATTGATTGTGCCTGTAAGTTCGCCGCTCGACTTCTCCGCCGCGGTGATGGTACTGAAATTGTGATGTTGAAAAAGACAGTTGCTTCCCAGTTTTCCCGTTTGTTGGAAGGAGCACCGGAATTCGATGTTGATTACTCATTGGAGTTTGTTACAAAGATGGATAAATTTGAAGCTATTTCTGAAGAAACTTTTGGAACATTCCGTACAGAAGCGACTCGAGCCGAAGAAAGGAAGCGTGCAAGCGAGTCTTCTGCTATTGTATCAGTGACATCGAATTCTCATTCTCCAGCTGTTTCGGTGACTAACGCTCCTGTTTTTGATGATTATCCAATGGGAGGTGTCCGCCGAGTCACTGGAGTTGGAGTCGGAGGTATGGTGGGAGTTTCAGGGGTGCCGGCTATTGGAGTTCCTGGTGTCGCTGGAGTAGGTGTCGCTAACGCTAGTGTCATAACTGGCGGCATGAATAGCGTGCAGGGAGTCGGGGGCTCTGCAATGCCGTCTATGGTTGAATACAATTTGCAGCAGTTGGCTAGTATTGCTGAAAAAGATGTACCACCGCCTCCTCATGCATCTCCAGCTCCGACTTTTACGCTCGCTGAACTACTTGCTGGTGACCTAAACTCGCCTCAGGCTTACAACAATTTACAAGCTCTTGCTAAACTCGGGCTAAACACTGGTAAGTCACGAATAACATTGGTCTGGAATACCTCAGATTTGGAAATACATGGTTGTTAATTCTTACTGATTTTTTTCCAGAAGTGAATGGCTTTGGCGGTGTTGGTGGAATTGGCGGCGTGGGGCCTCGTGGTGTGTCTCCGGGAAGACCTTTGTTAACTGCTGCCGAGGAAGCCGCTCTTGTACCTCCTCCGGCTCCTCTAGTGCGTGCCACTAAAGCTACACCCATGCATATTCGATTCAAGTTTGGTCAACTGGGAAGTGGCAAGGGGCAGTTCAATTCCCCTCATGGGTTCTGTCTCGGAAACGACGAAGATATTATTGTCGCTGACACTAACAATCATCGCATCACGGTATTTATATTGGCACAATTTCAGAATAAACTTTGGTAATTAATTTAGTAAATTTTTGGTAAATTCATTCAAATTTTTTAGGTGTTTGACAAATCTGGAACTTACAAGTTTAATTTTGGCATTGCTGGAAAGGAGGAAGGCCAGCTGTGGTACCCGCGTAAAGTGGCAGTCGTTCGTGCCACTGGCAAGTTCGTGGTTTGTGATCGCGGCAACGAAAGGTCCCGCATGCAAATTTTTACCAAAAATGGGCATTTCTTGAAGAAAATTGCTGTAAGTAAACAAACAATGGTTTTTTACAGGGTTTTTAATACATAGCGGTACAATAACTGGGTGCTAATTATCATGCATACTTTTAGGTGCGTTTCATTGATATTGTGGCTGGATTAGCAGTAACTGCTGAAGGTCTTATTGTGGCGGTGGATAGTGTGACACCTACAGTATTTATATTATCGGAAGAAGGCGACCTCATGAGCTGGTTTGATTGCAGTGAGTGCATGAGGGAACCATCTGATATTGCTATTAGTGGTGAGTGAGTCCATGGTATAGTTAAAAAGTAAAAGTAAAATAATGGTTTCAGACTAGCGTATTTACGCGCTGGTTACACACGCATTTCCAAAAACGAGCGAAATGCGCGTCGAAAATACGCTAATCTGAACCTGGCTCTTACATGAAATGCTATAATTTACACTTTTGAACGTTGCTATTTTTCACACATTATTGCCATAGATATCGAAGCAGTTACAATAATAATATGGTACTTATATTCTGTTTTAGGCAAGGAGTTCTACGTCTGCGATTTTAAGGGGCACTGCGTAGTTGTATTCGACGACGAAGGGCGTTTTCTGCGCCGCATTGGATGTGAGAACGTCACAAACTTTCCCAACGGCATTGACGTGTCTGACGCAGGTGACGTGCTGATCGGTGACTCTCATGGCAATAAGTTCCATGTCGCCGTATTCTCGCGTGACGGCGTTCTCGTCACTGAATTCGAGTGCCCCTACGTCAAGGTCGGTGTTATACACTATAAATTCATATTAATGAGTCTTTAACATAATTATTCATTAAACGCTGTTTGTCGTTTCCAGGTGTCTCGCTGCTGCGGATTGAAGATTACATCTGAAGGTTATATTGTCACTCTGGCTAAGAATAATCATCATGTTCTAGTCCTCAACACCCTTTATATTGTATGAGGAGTAACTCGATGGCTGTAAGTCTGCATACTACAAGATCTCACATTTATTCCCTATATTTTATATTAATTGCTGTTTTTACAAAGCTTAACATTTTTTGCTAAACCAGTATTTGACTACTTATTTCGTTATGTTGTGTTAAATTTCATGTTAGTCTGATATTTTAACACTCTGTCCATAAGCAGTGACCTATAGTGATCCTAATTTCGGCATGCTTCGTGATTTTTTTGTTTTATGGCATTCTAGATTTAGAGACGCTATATTTTTATTCACTGCTATGGATAGACTTAAGTCATTATTATTTCCAAAGTACTGAATACTTGCGTATTGTTTGGGTTTTTGTTCATCTGTCATTATTATTATTTTATAATTGCATTTAGTGCTAGTAATGGAAAATCCAAAGGTTAGTATATAATATTCAACTTCTATTAATTATTTTCGTTATAGTCCAATTATCAATTTTGTTATATTTGGTCATGGAGGATCAAAAAGTTTCGGATTTATTTTACATCTGACTATAAGCTAAAAAACTTATGAAGCGGGTAGAAACGGACAATTTTTATTTTATGAGTAAAATATTATAAGCTTCCCTATAGTCGACTCCACTCAGATACATCCGGAACTTCCGATTTTCTGCGGAGGAGCAACCATAACCAAATTTAACTTAACAATTCCCATCGACAGGACTTTTATTTTGTTTCTAAATTTTAGCAGCTGGTATGGTTCCTAGTTCGAGTGAAGTTAAAACATGTCAATTAGGGGACTGCGTAGGAGTGTCGCCTCAGAAAAATGTTGATTTGTTCGAATGTTAGCCCAATATACGTACGTTTTGTTTTTTTATATTATTGATTCTTTTGGACATCGGTAATTTGCAGAATGAGAACAAATATAAACGCACAATTGAGTTTTTTAAAGTATAAAAATATAGTCTTGTCATGACCAAAGGAGGCGACACCATAATAACGTGCCATCTAGTTTAGGTTAATCTCGTATACAATATTATATATTGTCCGTTAAAATATATTTACCATTTACAGAATTCTTGTGTCTATACAAAATGTTTTTCGTGTACTCTTGTTTTGAGAGCCTATTACATATTTGAAAGATTTTTCATGAGTAGGCATTACAGTATACATTGTTAAGAATTGGTTTATTAAGAGTAAAATAATATCTTAATGATGAAACATTGTAATGCATGCTGTATTATTAGAGAACCGCTATAAATAAATACATTGCAAATAACATTGCAAATATATTGTACAACAATGTAATTTTTTGGATAGTTAAAATAAATGTAGACAGTTAGTTTATCTGGCATATTCTTGTATATAGCGAGCTTCTAAAAATAGTATTGCAAGCTTATTTCTTTTATATTAGTGCACTTACATTGTTGTTGGAATAGTCACTCACCCATAAACGAATTACCATGTTCTAATTTAAGTATTACATTGTTTCTAGAAAATGAAAGTATTTTGGAAACCAAAACAACTACTATTACTTGTTATGTACATGAATTTGCCACAATAAAACGTTTCTACTTATGATATGTTCGATGAGTATACAGTTCGCCAAATTATATATTTTTATAACTATCCACATTTATATTCAAAATTGAGAATTCATAGTTTTAGATAGTAGGTACAAATGCGGTTTATTAAAGCGATACCATATTTAGATATATTCACAATTTACATCATATAAATGTCCCTTGTTAGGTTTCCTAAAATTAGTATTTAGGAGGGACACTTTATGTCATATAGAATCCCTATAATTAATGTGGTATCAAAATTGTAATACATAAGTAATGGTCAGATACAATTTTACCTTATACCATGACTATAATTCATTCCAGGGATCCATGGTCTTCCAAATATAATTAGACAATTTGAACGAATTTTCAGACTTAAAAAGAAAGCCAGTTGCCGTTTGTTCTATGAATAACATGAAACAGCCATATATGTGATATTTGTTGCTCTTACACCGCTACAGTATTCAAGAAATATGAAATTTCGTTTTTTTATGCCGCTATCATCGTCAAACAAATTCTATAGCCAGATAAATTGTGTTGTACATGACCATTATTTTGTTTTACACATTGAAAATAGTACTTAAACAGACCACCTAAAATTAAGTGTGATATTTTACCAATATTGTTAATGTCAGTTTTAAATGCTCTCTAATTTTTTGGTTTGATTTCTTTACGTTTTGAAATATTTTAATTTCTTAATTTCCAAAAATAAAGTGCATCTCATTGAAAAAAAAAACCTTCATGTTACTAAATTGTAATTAAAGTTAAAATATTAATTAGTTTATAGTCAGGCACTCTCTTCGTATTGCTGAGCCATATTATTTACACCGAATAATAAAATCATAATTCAAGAGTAACATGTATGGATATGTGTACTTAATTAGAAATAGGTATTTATTTTATGTATTTGTTGTGTATTGGAACAGTTTTACAATATTCGATACGCAAAATTAGATGTGATATGAGCAATAATAGAGAGACATAATGAACCAACATTTTAAGACTTACATGACTCAATATTTTGAAAGACACGAGCAAAGATTGAGACGAGGGACGATTGAGCAGCGTCAGATCTTTGGAAGCCAGTGATAAGTTGAATTTTGACATTTGAGTCTGAATCCTCTTTGATTAGTGAGTAACTTTTGGGTTAATTTTTCATATTGTTTTTAAGTTATTTGTTTCAGGATTTTTGTCCCAATAGTTTAGGGAATTTTATTTTCTTTATTTTAATTATTTTAACTAGTTTAACGAGTCTACATACCCCTCGCAGAAGAGCAGGTGTGATTAATACTCTGATTTTGTCGTTTTATTGTTTTGTTTAAATATATGTTCCGGGCCTATATTATATAAATAGTATTTTTGGCCAGTGTGTTTAGGCCTTTAGATTTACGAATTTTTACTGCCAAATTATTTTCTTACGATATTTGTGCATGCACATAGTAATTATTTTATTGTATAATATTTGTAAAAATTAGTTATTAGTTGTTGCCAATTTTTTTGTTTTATTAATATTCAGGGTTTTAATATTATAATGTTCAATTTAATTCGTTGTCATTGATCAAAATTATTGTGTGTTAGTGAAGTAAAATTAACCGAAATAGAACTTATTATTGCCCCAAAGGGAGCGTTTGACGCTAATAATAATATTGCTTTAGGGTTGCATAAAATTATTAAAAAGTGGTGTGATAAGTTTTGGATAATTTTACAAATTATACTATTTTATGTGTGGATTCCGATATTTAAAATTCGAAGTCAAATATTTTATTAAAACAACCATTATTATTTTTCAGCAACATTTAACGACTATTGTTTTTAATTCAAAAGTATTATCTTGTCAACGACCCCCCCGTATATCGTTAATTTTGGTGATATCGACACTTTCCTCTTTTCTTGCCATGTATTTTATGTAGGGATCAGCGTAGAAATGTTTAGTAGGTACTAGTATTTTTCAATTGATATACACACATAACAGTATCACAAGTTTGCCTATATGGTGGTGTTGTTTAGAGATGTTTATTAGGGGTTGGCGCGGGCCGCGGCGGTTATTCGTCGCGTCTGCTTGGCTGTATAATTTGCCGTAGCGAGTAAGCACTATGTCATGGATGAATGGCAGTCAAATGGTATCTATTGTCCATTGACATTACTTGATAATAATTGTATCATTAGAGTACATTACAGTAGCCTTTCTCGGGAATCTTAAAAGTTACCTATATACACTTTAAAGCAATTTTTGGTAAAGATATTTCTCTTGAATCTATATTCCCTTATGTATCCAGCAATAAATTACTTCAGTAGTTGTGTAGTATCACTTTATATGGCACTGATAATTGCAGATTTCCTTGTATCATTAAAGCTCTTATGTGGATCGCCACGCGTTGTTGAGAACATCAAGGACATTTGCATACTTGGTGCCAGGTAATGTGATAGAGGTAGGGTTCGCAGCGCACAAGGTGAGCTCTAATGTTACCCTCCCTATTGGAGGTGGGCGTATTGCCTATTAGTGGCACCAAGCACAGCTCGACGGTCTCTGTGGAGTGGTGTGGCGTTACTATTCAATTTTGTTCAACTTTGAACCGTGGGTGGGATTAAGATTATTTCTATTATACCTGATTATTTTATTTCGAAATGATTCCAATTAATACTTGAAAGACGGCATGCTCAAACAATAATATATTTTACTTTAACCTTCACCCACTTAACCAATATAATCTCCACTGTTCTAAAACAACATAAATAATAATAAGGTTGTGAGCTCTATTCCCGTTGGAATTTTAAGCCACATGTGTGCTTGTGCAATAAATATCACAGTTTGGATCTAGGCTTTTAAATTATTATAGATTATATACATTGTTGAGCTGATTATAAAAATTTAATATATTATTATACCTTTTAATATTGTTAAAGAATTCTAATTGCATTCCACATCTTAGAGTGAACGAATTTGAGATGACCGTTTTCAGTCTACATTATACAATTTTTTTTTTTACAATTGTAGGATTATTAGCAGTTGCCAATGTTTTCCTTTAGTCAGTAAAAGTACAAATATTTTAATATACAATCTTGGTATTTACGTATTGTAGTGATCTTATTTTTTGATTCTATAACTATAAGCATAATTTTTTTCTCTTAAGCGGCCATTCAGATATTTCTTCATCTCACAAATTATTCAGTAAACAACAAAACATATCATACCGAATCAATTTAGTTTACATAGAAATTGTCTGCAACTCCCGTGATTTTATTCTCCTCATTGGTTTACATGTTGTTAAAATGGCTATTTCTTTTGTTTTCAATGTAGATTTAAGTATATTCTAAGTTACACTGTCTTATGTTCTTGTCATTTTATGTTGAAATGTGAAATTTATTGTAATAGTTAGTGTGAAAGGTGCAAGTTCCAAATGCATATTTTAATTTTGATCCAAAGATTTCATTATTCCTTATAATTTAATTATTTAATTCTCATTTTGCGGAAATGACGTTTGTGGAGTATGCATTGGTATTTGATACTAGGAATAACATGAATTATTCTGTAGAGTTGGTGCAGCCGAGCAAACCTCTACTAATATTCTCTTAAGAATATATTGCTCAATAATTTAATTCTGTTAAAAGTATTTTAAACCTAGTTGTAGTCCACCGTGTGTTTAGTATGAGTGTGGACTCCAGACACGAAATTATATCTAACAGACAATACCCTCCGTAAACATTTGAAAGAAATTAAATGTTGAACTTTTATTAGATGTAGTTGTTTGCCTTCAAGGCGGCTTGCCGCAGAGTGCAAGCTGCAAGGGGCACCAGCAGCATCAGCACATGGGATTGCCACTGGCTCTGAAACCATTATACTATACTGCTCGTTTTATAATAGCACAACACACAGCTTTCTCTTCATAGGTACAGTTTTATCCGACATATCTTTCTCATCGAATATGTTCAATAAATGTAAAAGATTTGGCAGTTTATATAATGTCTTCAGTATACCTTGTGATGGTGTTGACTGTTATTGTACTATTTAGCCCCACAGTCAACGAAAATTGTTATATGATCCATACAGGAGCCTCTGCTGCATTGTGCCTAGATCTTAGAAGTTAATGGTATCAAGGTAGAGTTAATCTCAAATATTTGGCTCTTTGAATATTCCATGATATTATTTTTGTTTTTCATGAAAATGTATTTACATTATATACATACACCTAGATTATTGTATACAATATGAATATACATTGCGTGGTTTGTAACTTGATGTTTAATTATTTTATCGTAAAATTAAGATGCCCAACTGGTTCTCTGTCCACACCTACGATGATAGGGAGGAATTGAGTGTATTCGATAATTAAACCTATATTATTCAATATAACTGATGAATAGTTTGATGTTTATTGTGGACAGACGTAGAATTTATTTGTTAACTGGTTGCACATCTTACTTTGACCAAATTCTTTTTCCCGCTGAAGTTACTTGAGAATTTGAATGATTGCTATTTTGCACTCTTTCTTTAACTTTTTTTAATGGCGAGTGCAAATTTTCACGTGACATTAGCGGTTTTATTAATAATTATAAGTTTTATTAACGTGAACTGTGGCCAGGATAACAACAGCAGAGCAGTGTATTTCAGAGCCTGCCTAAAATATATTTTTGTCATGATTTTATTTAGGTATATACATGTTATTATTCACATATTACAGTTTTCTCAATATTAGCTTGTATTTTAATTAAGAAATAATCATATTTAACATTGCCAGGTGATCAGCAACCTGCACTTTAATATTTTTGGAAACTATTGAACTTAAATTGTACTGACTTTATAAATATATTTACTTCAATAAAGATTTTCCATGCCACTAACAAGACTTCTAAATTATTATACTTGCCCGTTTGTAAACGTTAAAGAACATTATTCCACAAATTTCAATATCAATTATTTCTGATTTTGGTGGTAGAAGGTAATGAACAAAATAAAAACGTGTGCATCTGAATTGAGGGCCCATTTTTTTGAGCCTTGAGAAACATATTTTTATAAACAACTAGCGGACGTCACGCGGTTTCTCCCGCGTAGTTCCCGTTCCCGTGCGACTACGGGGACAAAATATAGCCTATGTTACTCGGGGTGAATGTAGCTTTCCAATGATGAAAGAATTTTTGAAATCGGCACAGTAGTTTTTGAGTTTATTCATTACAACCAAACAAACAAAGTTTTCCTCTTTAGAATATTAGTGTAAATAAAACTGACTTCAGAGAAAGCGAAAGTTAGGTATTTTTATTTTTTTGTTTTCTCTGAAGTCTGGTTTTATTTTTTTACTTTTTAGTGGTTCACATATGCTTACGTTTCCGTTTCGATAGCGCGGCCACGAAGTTTTTTTTTTTAAATTGCCATGATTTTGTAAAAAATTTAGACTCCTAAAAACCATACATTTGTCAAAGCTATGTTATGTTAAAAAGTTATAATGGTTTGAACCTGGTCGCGCCATTGAAACGCTCCGAACCGCGCGGCCACGGAGATCTTTAAAACTAAGCATTGAAAGACCTGAAATTTTTCTAAGTAAGATTGAATTTGTAAAAATTTAGTAAAAATAGGTATAGAAAAATATCCTGGGCTTATATTTTAGGAGCTGTAAGACTAAGTACTCATTCACATTGACTCGCGGGCGCGGTCACGAAATATCAAACATAATTATAATTATGGCGTAATATCCAAGTGTTCACGTAGGTACACAACGCACGTGCGGTCTAAGTAGCGGGCAAGCTAGCGACTGGCGCGAGCGGCGGGCTCGCGGCAATATCAAATGCGTGAGATGTTTGTCTTGTGTCAGGATGGCTGGACCAAGAGAGATTTTGTAAGTTTGAGCAATACCAAGTTTTAGTACCCTAGGTATTTGTACTATTTGGTACCAGATATCAAATAATTTGTACTTCGCTAACGAGGGAAAACTAAGAGGAAAGTGGCCAGCCATTCTGACGTCAGAATGGCTGAACCAAAACGGTTTCACCTAGTTGTAGGCGTTATAACTACTTCATCTTTTCGTCAATATTTTAAATGTGTTGTCACCGTTTCGATGGCGCAGCCTTGGCGTATTAGTCTTACAGATCCTAAAATATAAGCCCAGGATTTTTAAATAGGTATATATTTTTTTTTTACAAATTACAAAACTTCACAAACTTACTTAGCAAAATTTCAGGTCTCTGCAATGCTTAGTTTTTAAGATCTCCGTCTCCGCGCGGTTCGGAGCGTTTCAATGGCGCGGCCACGTTCAGACCCTTATAACTTTTTAACCATAGCTTTGACAAATGTATGGTTTTGGGAGTCTACTTTTACTTTTTTTTTTACAAAATCATGGCAATTTAAAAAATAAAGTCATTGCCGCGCCATCGAAACGGACACTATGCTTACCCCTTCACAGCGTATCGGCGTGATATTCTGTTATGAACTGGTGTAAACAATAGACAGATATGAGATTTCAGCAATCCCAGTACATTTGCCATTTATTAAGGAGTTCCGTTGCCTATATCCGAAGTTCTTCATCAGATCTTCATCAAATTGAAATGGGATCACTTCGAGAAAGTCCACTTCCTAAAACTACCCAAATCGCTTCTGGTGTGCCTATAAAATATGAAGAGTTCACTCTATTTCTCCAGGATTCCGTCATCAGATCCTGATTTGATGATTATGGGACAACCTGGGAAGTATATACCCTTTCAAACTATCGAAAAAAAGTAATCGAAATGAAGTCTGTTAATAACGACGTCATGGTAGGTGACCTCAAATATCCGGATAGCCTATAAGATTCGGCCGAGTATCGTTAATTTGCTCTTAAGAATTGTAAGAGTTCGAGAGTTTGTTCCTTTGTCATGGATCCCATAATTAGAAGTAATCAGAACCCCCCAGATTTCCCTTGAAGTACATCCTTTCCAATAAAATAAAATAAACAATAGGTACATGATACGGCAATAGGCTTATCCCCAATAAATGGAACACACCTAACTGTCGAATTCCGGGTGTATTATACACTGAGTACCCCCTCAAAGCATACAGGCGTGATGTTACGTCATGCCACTGTATAAACAATAAACAGCCAAGCGTTTGCAGCAATCACTGCAGCTTTGCATTTGTTGGATGGATGCGAGTCGCACGGGACTGGCGACACTTGGAGAAGGGCTACCTATGTCCAGCAGTGGACGTCTTTCGGCTGAAATGGTGATGATGATGTCTCGTACTATAAATGGTTGAGTCTAGATTTGTTTTCGTAATCTGTTCCATCGCTCATGCAGCATTTATCTTAGAATATTCTTGGTTTGTCTATGCCTGCCCGCTTAACAAAATCCTAGCTACGCCCTTACGGGTGCGTGAACGTTCACGTGACCTAATTTTATTTAATGTACTTGTTGTTTAGTAAAACGATGAAATTATATAATGAATTATTGATATAATTTCAGTTCATCTAATTTTATATGGCTTAATAACATTTCCTATAATGCACGTTTAAACTAGGTAATATTAATTTAGTATAATGTTAAGTTAGAATAATATTTAATTGGTAGGTAACCCCTCTATTGTTGGAGAATCATCTGGGTTAGCTCAAGTTAGAACAGTGACCATTAGCGCGCATTACTTATTCATTACAGAATGTTGGCTGAAAATGAGTAAATATGAAAATTATGTCGAATGAAAGTTAGGTCAAATAAACGTTACATTAAAATTAAAACAGCATTATACAAATTGAAAATAAACGTTATAGGTACTAAATGATATTAGAGTAAGTTTATGTTACATGTAAAATTAGATCACATGAAGTTATATTATTTGTTTTTATAGCATATGAAAATTATATGATGTGAACGTTATTTCAAGAGAAAATATACTATCTGTTATTATAGCATACATATATAACACACCCCCCTTGGACAGTTCAAGCAATATTTACTTAGTCGCTTAAAACATAGCACGTACGAATTTTAACTAAACTAATCTGCCTGTGCAGATTAGTTCAAAACAGTAGGTAAGTAACAAAATCATATAACCACCCCACAAAATTTTCTCCTACAAAAAATATAATTTAAGTACTTAATAAATTTTCTCTTAAAGTACGGCATTTAGAGGAACGAACGATAGGTACGTTATATTTTAGTTAAAAAATAGTAAAAAAACTTGTTCTAATTTGCGTTAATCTATGAGGTTGAGCCTAGTCAATAAAGCCGAAAATGTTGGGCCCTCTGTCTAGACGTTTTAGTAACATTCATCTCTGATTTACTTTTGTGTAATTATTTCTTTTTAACTAATTCATAGAGGTGGTATTCTACAGATTTGGGAATTTCTTAAAATATTTATGAAATTCGTAACTAAATCCTTAAATAAAAATTACCAACTCAGAGATAGTACTTTTTGAGATTTCGATTATGCCACTTTAAGCAAGCGTCTGGATTGATATGATTATAACTATTTTAATTCACGTTTAAGAAATTCATGGCCTATTGCTTTAAGTTTTTACTATTTTTAACTAAATTCCCTTTAAATCTTACCTACTTCGTTTCTCAAAGATTTAAAAATGGGCTCTCAATCCAGATGCACACAATAAAAACAAGTTTTCATAATATCATTTGATTATAATCAATTTCCACCAATTCATGTTGGTTCGTTTGGATTTTTAGAAAAAAATATATTATAACATTGTATTATTGGTAACAATTGTTCATTACATAATCCATAAAAATAATATTAACTGGTCAGACCATTAAACTTATTATCACATAATTTCACTGTTTATCACATTTATAAACACATTCGCCGGCGATCCAAGTAGACTCGATTTCAATTGTTTCAGGATGAAGTATGACAAAATCGGCATCACATCCGAAATTTAGTTTCCCTTTTCTATCCTCAATGCCCAAAGCTTTAGCTGGGTGAAGTGAAGCCGCTTCTAAGGCGTATTCCAAAGAGCATTCTGTAAAAATTATATAAATTTACTTCATATAAAAGTAAAATTAAAATTTAGTTAAAAACCCCCGACACAATAATATACATTATAAATAATGTAGGTAAGTACTAAAAGTTAAATCGTTGTGGATAGTTCAATTCCGCGTAACTAACATTGTTAAATACCGCGTATGTACACTTTCGCGAATTTTACAGGAGGGACGAAAACTAATCGGCCGAATTTTGAACTTTGGATCGTTTTCTTCTCCTCGATCTAATGTAGGTACTATTTTTAAAGTCTATATTGCTTTTAGTTAATTTACAAAATCACTTAGGTAAACGATCCTGGATCAGGTAGGTACTTACGCGAAATTGACCATGAAAAATAATTCCACAACTTCAATGAATCTATACTCTATACTAATATTATAAAGCAGAAGAGTTTGTTTGTTGTTGAACGCGCTAATCTCAAGAACTACTGGTTCAAATTGTTTTTTTTTGTGTTGGATAGTCCATTTATCGAGGAAGGCTTCAGGCTATATAACAGCACGCTACGACCATTAGGAGCGGAGCAGGAATGAAAAATGTTGCAAAAACGGGGATTTTTTTTCCTTTTTTTTTTCTTTCTTATGTGACGCAGACGAAGTTGCGTGGGTCAGCTAGTCACTTAAATAATTAAATGACTTAATTTAATCATACATATCTTAATGGATAAGAAAGAATGAAATATATCTACCAAAAGTACACGACAGCAAATAAACCGAGCCACCCGCTACCTAGGCACTCTAATTCGATTTTCTCAAAAACTAAAAAACCTACAATTATCAAAGTTGTACCTACAGAAAGTGCGTTTCATGGTGATTAAAATGAAAGGAAACTCATTGGGTTTAATCAATATTTCAGTGTTTATTAAGGATTTTACAAAGAAGAGTCGTTTTCCAGTTGTGACAATCGTTAGTAATGATAAAGTGAAAAACAAAATTAAAGCCAAAAACAATGATAAAATAAAATAAAAGTTTTTGATAAATATTCCGTATTCCCTCCCCTTGCTTGGATAACTGTCAGCATCCTTGTATTCATCGACCTTACGAGCCTGACGATAAAATCTTGAGGAATTGTATTCCACTCCTCTTCAATTGCGATTCGCAGCTCTGGAAGCCTTGTTGGAGCAGGTACCCGGGCTCGAACCCGACGTTTCAGCTCATCCCATAAGTGTTCTATCGGATTCAAGTCCGGGCTTCGAGATGGCCAGTCCATCGTACGAATGCTGACGTCGCGTAGATACTGGGTCACCACATGAGCAACATGAGGCCGTGCATTATCATGCATCAATTGCATATCCTGTCCGATATATCCTGCGTAAGGTACCACATGGTCTGCGAGGATTTCGGTAATGTAGCGATGAGAAGTCAGTCCACGTGTACGGCCCATCGGTTCGATGAAAACTAACGCTGTATGTGCTGTTAACGAGATGCCGCCCCAGACTATTACAGATCCTCCTCCATAAGCAACACTTTCCTCGATGCAACACTGAGAATAACGTTCTCCAGGGCGACGATATACTCTCTGACGTCGATCACTTCCATGTAGACTCACCCTGGTCTCATCAGTGAAGAGTACATTACTCCACTGCTCTAATGTCCAATCCCTATGCTCTCGAGTAAATTCAAGTCGTGCTCGACGGTGTGCTACCGTTAATGCTGGGCCTGTTGCAGCTCTTTTTGGGGTCAGGTTCCGTTCAGTAAGTCTCCTTCTGACGGTATCTGAACTTATGACCACTTGGCGTTCGTCACGCAGACTTTGTTGGACTTGAACTGCGTTGAGATGGCGCAGAACAGTAAGGTGGATATAACGATCATCTGTTGCTGTTGTAGCCCTAGGTCTTCCCGTACCTGGACGGCGATCGAATGCTCCAGTCTCTAGGTATCGTCTGTAAACTCGTTGCACCGAAGATCTGCTGATTCGAAGCCTTCGAGCGACTTCACGTTGCGCAATGCCTGCTTGAAGTAATGCTACAGCTTGAGCTGCTTCCTGAGGTGTTGTATCAATTATTAATCGAAAAAAGTAGTAAAAACACACGCGTCTGAGCAAACGATGGACAAAAACTAAAGAAATGATAAGAAATATCCGACTACCCTCATTGTAGAGACAAAGAACGCTAATTTCAACTCTGGTGAAAACAACAAATTGTTAGCATTGTGTTTGTTGCTCGATTACAATGTCAGTTGACGGTACTTTCGAATTAATTTGTAGTCATTTTAATCACCATGAAACGCACTTTTTGTAGGTATAACTTTGATAGTTGTAAATTTATACTTTTTGAGAAAATCGAATCAGAGTTCCTAGGTAGCGGGTGGCTCGGTTCATTTTCTGACCAGTGTATGAATAGTAATAAAAAGTCACGCTATTTTTTCTATAAATTAATTCAGCTAAATAAACTCCAATATCAACATGATCAACTATGTATGTAGGGCCATACAAGAACATCAAATAAAAATACAGGGTGTAAACCACCTCATCACAAAGTCGTTAACCAAGCATTCTGTAAGTACATAGTTTTTATAATTTATTGTATGTATGTATATGTCACCGTAAAATTGTCAAACACGTTATATTACAATATAACGTGTTTTTTCTCATATTGTAATGTCTCGAATTATTGTCAACTGAACATACGGAAGTATCTCTGCCCCCATAATCGGGACTTGGGGCACCCCCCCGTTAGGTTAGTTAGGTTCCTTTAAACCCTGCACTCGGAAATAGGGGCCCCGCGAAGCGGGGCTCCGTCGACTACGCTTTTTAGGGGGAATATAAAGTGTTTTAAGGTTATGTTATATTCATCGGTATTTCTCAGGAATGGTGCATTATCTTTTCATGAGAGTTGTGCCACTGGGCAAGGGGGACCCCTCCTTCCCTCTACACCGCGTAAGTTGACTACCATCGCATGCATTTCACGAAAAATGAAATTTCATTTCATTTCGTTTTGTTGTAAGCAGTATGTTCATTTGACAATAATTCGAGACTTTACAATATCGCTAGAAATATTACAATATAACGTATTTGTCAATTTTACGGTGACATATATTTGTATTTATTGTTATATTATAGTCTTCATAATTTTCTTTACTGTTGCACCTACAGTTTAATCTCTGCATCACCCTAAGGTAGACTGGTAGAAAATGCCCAAGGCATTACATACACTAAGTGCATAAAGTTTAAATAAATAAATAGTACTAAGTACTAAGTAACTTTACAAAAAATATTGCTGGGAAACAACTTTTTTTTTTGAGGTTATTAATCATGTTTTGTGGTAGAACTCAATGTAACGCACTTAAAACATTGTGCTGATAGATGGATTGAAAAGAACGGGGGTCATGGAGGTGTTAAAAGTTAAAATCTTACAAAAAACTTGTCAAAAAGTTGTAACTTTGACCCCCCCATATCTCCGCAACTAGAAGGTTCCCCGACCTTTAGACTATCAATTATTGTGAAATTTTCATTAAATATTTCTTCCCGATTCACCCCTTTGACCCCTATCCAATGGAGCATGGAAGGGCCGGGAAGGTTCGATACGACGTTATTTACGATTTTCAGCTTACCCAAAGACTGTTTCAATGTTGCAACACATTGATCTAGGCCTGTAGTACTGCCACAGAGTACTTTAGTGCCGGTGACGTAGGCACGACCACCTTCTACCGTAACATGCTGCGGTCCTATGCGATAGTTTCCATCAGCCAGGCCCTGAGCAGCCACTGCATCACTAACCAATACTAACCCTGTACAAAGAAAAAAAAAGCAATTTAGGTAAGTTCACGTAGATTTCGCCCGCCAATTCGACAATACGGCAAGATTTCATTGTTATCGCTTTCATAAATTTGAGAGTTATTCTCGATAAAATGATTTTTTATGGAGAATATTCTATCTAATCGAGTCCTACGTATATAGGTATTTGCACTGCAGTTTCGTCATGTCAGTCTGTCTGTCTGTCCGAGGATTTGCTAAGAGTCCATTAATACTAGAAAGCTGTCGTTTTGTAGGAGTGTTTTTTTTTTTTTTTTTTTAGGATGTGTTTTTTTTATCGTCTACCCCATCGTGTGGGATAATACTGTTTTCGATTTAATGGTCCTAAATGGACCATTAAATCGAAAACAGTATTAGCAAAATATTAAACGTAAAGTCCATTTTTTTTTCTCTTGTCCCCCAAAAACTAAAACGCTGGCTTGAAAAATCGGGATGATGAAAAGTCCAAATCTGGATTTATTTATTATTCTGGTTTCTGGGATGGTGACAGATCCCATGAACTTTAAGGCGACTAGATGAGCTAAATTAGCAACTCCATTTGTGGTGGTTCAATCTTCGTTTGAAATGCTCTTAGAATAAAGTTCTAATTAGCTTGCACTACAAAGTGGTTGTTACGTCAGTTACTGCGGTCCAAATAGTGCGAAATGAGTGGTTTCGATCGATGTTTTCAAAACACTATCATACTAGCATATATCCTGAAGAATATCATATATTTTGCTGGTTTTGTTTGTAGCAGTGAATCACATACTTTTTGTAATTATAAAACTCGCGTTTAGCTCATGTAATCGCCTTAAAGGAAAAAAGCGATTAAGATTACTTTATTAGTTTAGCAGTAATGGTTGTTGCAACTTGGGTGTTGGAAAATTATGTAGGTACCAAATACAAAATCCTTAGAATAAATCCCTTACAGTGACTAAGATGAAGTTAGTTACTTATTTGTTTATGACGGGTGAAAAAAATTAAAAAACCATAATACGAGTTCTTATCATACTCGTAAGTTTCACAAAGCTACCGTTAGATGTAGATTCTATATTGTGTTAACGGGATAGGTACCTCCGAACGCTACACTGCGGCCGATCGTCCGACACGCACTTGTAGCTATTAGTTAGGCTTAATGATTTGTGCATGACAACTTACCTTCAGGGTTCGTTCTACTTGCGATTCGTAAAGCAGCTGGGTGGGTATGGATACCATCTGATATTATGCCGTAGAAAACCTGTTTTTTCGTTGTGGACGCCAGCAAGCCAACCAAACCAGGATCACGGTGATGGAACTTAAAAAAAAAGTTTCTATTTACAACAGATACGCGCGCAATTTTGCCCCCTCTCACACATTGTGCGAGCTTTATTGCGTACGGTATACCTACTATGTGATAGTGCACGACTTTTTCATACGCGCACTAAACGCCGTCTCTAGACTAGACGTGCATTTGAAAATACGGTATCATAGACTAGTCTGTCGGCAAGCATTCAGGCGATTAGACGAGCTAAATTAGCAACTCTACTAGTGGTGGTTGAAACTTCGTTTGAAATGCTGTTAGAATAAAGTTCTAATCAGCTTGCACTACAAAGTGGTTGTTACGTCAGTCACTGCGGGCCAAATAGTGCGAAATGAGTGGTTTCGATCGATTTACAAAAAAACTATTGATTGGATTAAAAAAATAAATACTATCATAATATATTGCTTGTAGAATTATTTGCCATAAAATCAGAAAAATCGCATGCGTATTAGTATGATTTTTTTTTTCTTTGAAAGATATTTTTAAAGATAAGTTCGTGATTTTTTTTATCGAGTCTAATTAATTGTATTATGTTTTCAAAACACTACCATGCTAGCAAATATCCTGAATATAATATATTATATGATATATTTTTCACGTCTAGTTTATAGCAGTGAATCATATACTTTAAGTAATTATAAAACTCGCGTTTAGCTCATGTAATCGCCTTAAAGGTCAGTTCAGATTCGAGTTCTTTTGTATAAAATTATAAACAAAGCTGTTTCATATTACTTACAGGAAGCATAGCATTAAACAAATGTGTGATAAGATTTGCTCCACATTCAACAGCTTTTTCTCCCTGAGCCAAACTGGCAGTAGAGTGTCCTAGTGCCACTTTGATGCCCACTGCAGCTAATTCCTTGATTGCCTCAGTGGCACCGGATAGTTCTGGGGCAAGAGTGACTATAACAACATCGTCCAAAGAGCCATAAACTTCTTCTACAGTCTTTATACCCTGGAAAAATTAAAAGCATATACCTATTAGTTTTTATGTGAACATATTTTTATTAAACCTATACAATTTATGAGATCAAATTAAATTATGAAGACTTAAGGTGAAAGCGTCAGGGTGGCTCGCGAAATTCAAATTTTTATTATTGATTGCATTTGCATTCGTTCATAAGAGTTGAGGAACGACTTTGGCCGTGAAAAATTCCTTGACTCTTAGGAACTTGGAGGGTTGTATTGATGATTATAATTCTGTAACTACATATGTGTTACAGCCGCAACCAATATTTTTATCAACATACAACTTAGCACTGCCCTGCAAGAAAACGTGAATTTCGCAGGCTACCTTGGATCATCTGCCTTAAATTGCAAATATTTTGCAGCCCCTTATTTTTGAGAGACTGATAGTAAAACCACCATTTTGTGATAACTGGTGGTATTTACTATCTGTTGTGGAAAGTACAATTATTTGTGGTTTCATTTCCCAAATACCTATCTCTATTTATAAGTTACTACTTATGTTGATACAAGGTTTGTTAACATATAAACGGTATAGTTTTAAAGTACCCTTTTGTTTACAAATGCCAATGTAAATAAAATCGTAAAAACATTACAGTCCAGCATTTGATAAAAAGTTCAATAGCCTATAAAAAGTCTATCTGTGTTGGTTATTTACAACTTACAATAAGTAGGTCAATGATAAATGCCAACTGATAATGTCAATAAGTATTGCAGAATGATTTAACTTCAACCACAGTAAAATGAATGATATTAAATTGTTGCTTTTGTTGACACTAAGTTGAGTGTATTTTTTTATTGATCTTTTTATATCACTGTTATGATAAGAAAATTATTGGTAAATGTGTGAAAAGAAAAGCAAAATAAGTTCTAAGTTGTTTAGGTCCATTATTTTGTATTTAATTATGATACAAACCTCATCAGGTGTCTTCATATATTCCTCCATATGAGCTCCTTTTTTAGCCTTACTAATAAATGGTCCTTCTAAATGCACTCCTAGAACAGTGGCCCCATGAGTGCCACCAGCAGTCTTTTTGATTAAAGGCAGGATTTTGCGGTATTTTTCCACATCGGAAGTCACCATGGTGGGACAGAATGAGGTCACCCCGTGAGAAAGAAGTTCTTTTGAGACTTTTCTGAGACCTTCTTTGACATTGTCCGAGTCATATGAAAAGTCAACACCCCAACCACCTATGAAAAACAATAGCAGGGTGTAGTACCAGTAGTGAGATGATAAAAAAATATTAACTAGATTCTTATCAGAATCAAAATAGAATTGGTACCCAAATTCTTTAATAGGAATAAATGAGGTGTGATCCATATTACAAAATAGCAAGATTACATACCAGATGAAATACAAGGAAAACATAAAAGAAAAATTTATTAAAGATGACAAAGGATAATTAAATTATATTACTTACTTATGTATTTAAAGTTGACCTAGAGAATTATATTAAAGTTGTATTCCAAGACAGTACAAAATTGGCAGCTGATTATTTACATAATATTGAAACTTACCATTGATCTGTATGTCAATGAACCCTGGGGCAATCAGCAATCCTTCGCAGTTTACAGTTACATCTGCATGTAGTTGCTCCACATAGAATACCTGTTCAGGGTTCTCGATTTTGCCATCTCTTATCCATAAGTCCTCTTTTATGATCTTACTATCACGAAGAATAAAACAGTTGTGAAATCTAGTTAACCCTGTTTTAGATTTCATTGTTGTTTTAGAAAAAAGAAATAGGGAAGAAGTGCAAGCAAAGTGTTTTTCTTTACGAAGAACCGGTAACAAACTGACAATTCGACAAACAATAATGAAAAGGAAAAATCAACGTCAATGTCAGCTGTCAATGTCTTAATTGACAAATGACAGTCTGCCATCCGTGACAGTTCTTGAAGGTGTTGTTACACGATTCTTAAATAAATCTAAATGAATAAAAAAAACCTAATGGATAATGGGAGATGAAACTAAACGTCAGCCGCACTATCAATCTGGTAGTGTAAATATAAGAGCGGTATCAGACTTCCACCTAGCACATTTTGTGGCCACAGACACACTTTGAACCAGGGTTGTTGCTGATGCAGGATTTTTTCACATCAGCGGATGCTGATGCTGATCTTAGGTTTTTTTTTTAGTACCTACTGAATTTTGTAAATTTTTAGGTAAATATAATATTTTCTTCGATCAAATTTTAATAAAAGATATATTTTAATAATTCTGTAACTTTTTAATGAAGAAAAACAATAAATTAAAAATCAATCAATATATAAACTAGTTAAGTCATAAATTATTATTAACACTGGAATTTTATTAACGGCAAGTTGTATTTTAAAAACAACAACTGAGCTGCTTTTTCAGCTTGCAGTCTGTTGCGGGCAGGTTTGTATATAATGCCGGCACTGCTGAATAACTGTTCGCTAGGGACGCTTGCCGGCGGAGGTGACAGGAATCTCCGAGCCAGTGGAGAAAGATTGTTATAGATGTTTTTATTTATTCTCCACCAATCAAGCGGGTTTTGTGACAAAATTATTATTTTTTCTTTGTAATATTGTTTCAACTCTGAATTCAGTATAGTGTCAGCATTAATACCACCGCTGTTGTCATCTTCTTCATCACTTGAATCTAACAAACTTTCAAGCTCATTTTGCAGAGTTACTCGAGATGACTGATTTGGGTCTTGTCTTATGCTTGCAATATTGACGATTTGTTTTGAAATGTACGTATATTGATTGGCCAAGACTCGGAAGCGACAGCGGCACGTGCCATTAACTCCGCCCACCGCCAGTCATGTCGCGACACGAACATTGAACATCAGCATCTAACATCAGCAACAATTAATGCGGATGCTGATGCTGATGCTGATGTGGACAATAATGCTGATGTTCCGCTGATGCTGATGCTGATACTGATATTTGCAACAACCCTGCTTTGAACTAATAATAATTATAGTTCGTAGTGTGTTTATGCTGGTATCGGTTCGCTTTTACAAATGTTACCATAAAATCATAAGTAAATTCTCCCTAAACACGAACGCGCGATATTCGTATAGCGTCGCGGCTGGAAACGAAGTGAGAGGACAGATATTGCCACAGAGCATCTATATATACGGGAAAGGTATTGCTATCAGGACCTACGAAATATGTTATCCACATATTTCCTGAAAGCAAAATCTGTGCGTCTCCGACGACCATGGTTAGCGTCGCTATAATGATTGGCGAGCTTCACAGCAGTAGGTACCCATGATCGCGCGAAAACGGCCAATTTTTGTTACAGCAATCGCGTCGCTAATAACGCGATAATCACGTAAGTTTCCGGTCAGTGGGTCGTCTTAGGTTCGTATTTCTGTTAAGATGACAGTTTTAAATCAAAGTTTATTAATGGGTTAAGATTTTTAATATCCTGGCACAGCTGGCAATATTTTTTTTTTGTAACTGTGTTTTTTATTCGCGTCAGACATTTATTATAGGTACCTACTTTAATCTGTTCCGCTGCTCTAGAACCAAAAATTCGAAGACATGTGACATCTACCAATCCGCACTGGGCCCGCGTGGTAGATTATAGCCCATTCCCTCTCATTGTGAGGAGGCCGTGTCCCAGCAGTGGGAACATTATAGGCTGATGATGATGATGATGATGATGACTTTAATCTGTTTGCGTAATTAAAGAAATTCAAGTAGATCTAGGTGTGTTTAGGTGACTTTTTGGCTTGACGAAGAAATCTGCGAAAAACAAATTTTGAGGTGTGCAGGAAACGCCACTGTAGTGGTGGAAAGTCCCCTCTTTGAGGAGTGGCTTGAGAGGCGCCACGGCGTCCTCACTATCCGCCTGACGCAGGTCTTCATCGGACACAAATGTTTCGGGAGGTTCCTGTATCGAATCGGGTGGGAGGAAACGCTCGGGTGTTTTCACTGTGAGGATCGACCGGAAGACACGGTGGAGCACATGGTGGTCTGCCCCGCGTGGGCGGAACCCCGCAATGTCCTCGTAGCGGCGATCAGCGGCGGCGACCTCTCGCGTCCGGTCCTGGTTCAATCCATGGTCCGGAGCGAGACGGAATGAGAAGCCGTCACCTCCTTCTGTGAAGCAGTCATGCTAGCAAAGGAGGTGGCGGAACGCAAGAGGGAGAGAACCTCTCTCTGCCACGGGAGACACACCGGCCATCGGGGATAGCGTGATGGCCCCCGGCCACCGTAGGCGCGGCCTGTGGACGGTGCTATGGGCTAGCTCGCCGTCCGTCTGTGTCGATGGCGCGTTAATGTTGCACACGTGCGTCAAACAGGTGTCTGCTAAATGAAGGGGTCCCTTCGTTTAGCTGGCATCTGACGCCCGTAAGGGCCCGCAAGGGCTGAAGCCTGCTGGGCCTGCGGGACTGTTCGAAAGAAATACCGTGGCTCCGGAACATAAAGGGCGAGGAAGGAACATGGATGGGTTATAGTCACTAAAAGTCTGACACTCGCTCCCGCTCCGCCCAGAGTGGGGGAAGTTATTTGATGATTTCCTATCCGTAAAATTAAAAAAGGTACCTACCTACTAATAAATTTGAACGAATAGATGGACTAGTCAAAACGCCTACAAAAAGGTGAAATCGACGTGGTCAATCCTGACCTCAGAATGGCTAGCCACTTTCCTGGTAGTAATTTTTCCTCTTTAGCGATGTACCAATTATTTGATTTCTGGTTCCAAATAGTAGGGTAGGGTGGTGTAAGTTTGCGCGGGCGATAAAATTGCGCACACATGGTTATTCGACATTGGCGAGAAACAGAATGCGCTCCGGAAAAAATATTGAGCTAAGAGAGAAAACAGTGAGTCCAAGTGAGTTAAAAGTTCTTTCAACACACTTGCTCAAAATAGTAGTTTATCTACCCAAATATCATAAACCCTCTCTTATGCGTTCAAAAACCATAGGCAATGACCAGCATTACCAACCAGCAGAAATAAACGGAACTGTAAAATGTAACTGTAACAGTAGGTTATGAGTTTTAAAACTCATAACCTACTGTTTTCAGTTGCGTTATGAGTTCAGTTCCGTTTATCTGAAGTAGTGCATGTGGCGCCATGTGCAAATTCGAGCCATTTTCATAGAAACGTCAAAGATTGTTGCGACTTTCCGACTGATAAACAAAATAATTATATGAGTTCAAGCGAGGAATCAGATGTTAATATGGAATCCTTTTTTTGTTGATCTGAGTATGGAATCAACTCCACCTGAAATTTTGAATGAGGTGCAAATTGCGGAAAACAGTTTCTTGCCGCCAAAATCGCAAGAGCGCCATTTAATAATTTACAAAAGAATTATAGCGTGGTTTTAATATACTCATCATCATCATCCGGAAATGTGTTGAAAAACGTTGTATGACACACGTGCAGAAATTGGTATTTACAAACGTGACTATGGTAAGCCTTCGACTTCGTCTCAGGCTTACATTCGTGTACTCGTTTGTAAAAACCAACTTACCGCGCTAGTATCATAAATAACTATTACTTACAGGTTTTTTTTTGTTTCTGGGGTGGATAATCCTCAATGGATGTCCTCCGCCCTGGGAAGAGTGTAGGGGTCTGTCAGACTCGTACTGACTAAAAACCACCCCGGTGTACAGTCCCCTGATCTAACTTTTTGTCATTTTACAAGTACCTATAACTGATAAAAAAAACTGTTGTAAGTAGGTACACTGTTTTGCAGATCGTTTTCCTTGGGTTTAGCATGGGTTTCGCTTTGGAATTTCGGCTAGAGACAACGTAGTTCATGTTTTTCTTAATAGATGGCAGTTGTTTAGTTGTGCTGTTATGATTGCGTTGAAGGCCAAGTGTGTAAGTTTGCGCATTTAGGGCGTGGATAAGATTGCGCGCGCAGACTTACAGACTACTGTGCAATATTAATATATTGTTAATGAATATTGGTTGTTTTTAATTATTTATAAATAGCGATTCACTTTGTCGTGAAATGTCGCGAAGACCACGCAGATCTAACCGTGGAATTTGCTCAACTTCCATTATCAAGGATGCTCGTAAGCGTATTAGATAAGGAGAAAGCAAGAAACAAGTTGCTTTGAAAAATAAAATTTACACACGGGGGGTGTAAATTTGCGCAAGTCCCGGATTCTGTTTTTTCGTTAATAAAGTTAAAAGTGATTATGTTTGCTCAAAACTGCGCAAACTTACACCACCCTACCCTATCAAACAAGTAAAAAACTCGTGGATTGGTATTGCTCAAACCTCCAAAATGTCTCTAGGTCCTGTCATCCTAACGCAAGGAATATTTATAGGTAGATTGTCATCATCATCATTATAATTATTTCAGCCGAAAGACGTCCTGCTGGACATAGGCCACCTCCAAGTGTCGTCACATTGACCGGTCCCGTGCGACTCGCATCCAACGGATTCCCGTAACCTTCACCAGGTCATCGGTCCACCTAGTGGAAGGTGTTCCAACGCATCGTTTTCCGGTTCGCGGTCGCCACACCAGAACTTTCTCGCCCCATCGGCCATCCGTTCTGCGAGCAATGTGCCCTGACCACTGCAACCTAAGTTTGCAATTCTTCGGGCTACGTCGGTGACCTTGGTTCTCTTGCGGATGTATTCATTTCTGATTCGATCACGCATGGAAACTTCGAGCATAGCCCTCCAATGCCCTTTGGGTGACTTTAAGCCTTTTGATAAGGCCCATTGTGAACGACCACGTTTCGGTCCCGTATGTAATCACTGGTAACGTACATTGTGATAGACTTTCGTCTTGGAACACTGCGGAAAGTTGGATGAGATAATACCGGGTAGCTTTCCGAACGCCACCATACCCCTGCACCATGCCTGTGGCGTTTTCCCCTAGAGTATGACGGAATTAAACAGGTTTTGAAGGTACCGGTCCACCCGCCTTCAGGATTTCGGCCATAATTCCGTCATCACCCGGTGCTTTGTTGTTTTTTAGCTGTTTCAGAGCCATCTTAATCTCGTACAGGCTGACATCCGGGAGGTCTTCGGTATAGTGTCAGGTCATTCTAGCTCTTGGGTCGTTTGCAAAGTCGATAAAACGGGTTTACTGGTTGACGTGTACAACTGTCCATAGAAGCTCTCGATCTCCGTCAGCTTAGGTCCGGGTTGGCGGATAAGATCCTACCATCGTCGGTCTTCAATAGCTAGATTGTCACTCCATGTAAAATACTGGTATTCAACTGCACTTGACAGGAAGTCGACCCCAATAAAGTTGGGAAAAGGTAAGGCTACTCAATCCTTTACTTCTTTACTAGTGCCAATCATTCTCCTAAATCATTTGTTTCCAGATAATCAGAACACATCTTTTGATGGACTACAACCCACTCTCGGATATTAAAATACGTCCGCGTTTAGCTGTTAAACCTCTGTAGACATTTAAACAGTAAGTGGCCTCATACGACACTCTGAAAGGGTTGGCTAAGTCTTAGCTGTGGGTTCTATATAACAATATATGCGGCAAGCCGGGCTCAACAAACTTGCCCGGCCTTTGCGATGCGCCTTAGCGGTTTTCGCGGTTAGAATGTTGGCGGGAAAAAGATATGACCTTAATACCTACTTGCAGGCTACTGGCGGGTGGTTTCGTAATCAATTGACCAAAACAGAACCATATTCTTTATATAACCGCATGTGCTTTTTGCCTATAGGTAATACAAATATTAAATAAGGCGGGAACACTCCTATTTTATACTTACGCACACCTGTCCTTATTTTAACGTCCCGTTGTTAATGTCAAGATAGAGCAAAAAAGTTACAAAAGGTCAATATATGTAGGTAAGTTAAGTATTGTGATAGGCCAGGTAAACACGACACTCCAATAGAAAACCACAAAAATGGAAGAGGAACGTATTTGGTTTTATAAAAAATGGTACCATAATGGTGCTATAATTATGTACCATTACCACCCGATATTTTGATTAGCATGCAGAAAGCAATAAAGATAGAGAATACTCTGTGAGACGGTTATCCTTGTTTCTCTCCCTGCCTTTCCTTATACGTGTTATCTTCTTCTTTCATGAAAGGTAAATGAGTGTGGGGCCAATGGGAATGCAAATTACTGATTTCCCGTTGACCCCGCCAGTGGGACGAACCAGTGGGGTCAGCGCTGCGGGAACAAAATTGCAAATTTTCCGTTGACCCCACCAGTAGGGGGTAGGCTGGTGAGGTCAACGAAATGACAGTTTTTATTTTTCCCGTTGTCCCCACCAGTGGGGTCAGCGTAATTAAAGGGTGTAAAACACCTCTTAACGAATATGAAAGGCACTTGTTCTCCTCGTCATTCTGATCATTTTTTTGTTCTACACTATACCTGGGAACCTTCTAGTTACGGAGATATTGGGGGTCAAAGTTGCAAGATTTTGACAAGCTTTTTTTTAAATACCACTTTTTATCGCATGATTTTTACTTTAAATATCTCTACGACCCCCGTACTATTCAATCCATCCATCCGCACAATGTTTTGAGTGTGTTACATTGAGTTATACCACAAAACATGATTTATAACCTCAAAAAAAAAAGTTGTTTCCCAGCATTATTTTTTGCGTTATGTTACTTAGTTTGATGTACAGAATGCTTGGTTAACGGCTTTGTGATGAGGTGAAATACACCCTGTATAAATAGTTCTCAAGCAAGGTAATATTCAGATATTCCCGATCCAGATAATATTCACAAATGCTACCTATGAGCATTCTCGTCAAGTAACTATTCGAGCAATGTTTTTTTGTAAATAACCTTCATTTGCAAAAAATATGGCTCTCTATTCTTTTCTTCGATTTCATTAACAAATATTTTTTATTCTCAAACGCAGCTGGCAGCGACTTGCTTCCCGCAAAGCCCTTGTCATATTTGTGCTGTTGATGCAGCTTGCACCAATTTGTCCCTTATAATATTTATTTATGCTTGCTTAGGTAAGTAGTTCTAAATAACAACTTGCTAAATGTGGTTGTTTTAGTTGCATTTATGTCTAGAACTGTCATCTCTTTGACTAACTTTGTAATAGCTGGCTTCCTTTCTAATTATTGCTTTACCATACGCAATTGACGGCAATTTGCAAAACGTATTGAAGTGAATAATCCCCTAAATATATTTAATTACATAAGTGTTACATATTTAATAACTAAACTCACCCGCGAAAACTAGCGGAATTATTTCGCTTATTTGAGAAAAGTACAGAAATAACGTTATTTTCTTCTCAATTATTTTAAAAACAAAGAGAATTCTCCGGGGGTCCATATGAAAAGTACACAAAATGTATAGTCACAAATCGTTAATTATTTCAATAACTGAATAAAATTGTTATCCGAATATTTTCCTTAAATTACTAGCCGACGAAGCAATGGATGGTTGCAAGAGTTGCGACTGCGCGAACTGTAGAGGAATGCAGCGCGTAGCCCGTAGCCCGTAGCACGTCGCTACGACAGTTGGCTTCCCGCGGCTACGCGCGTGCTACGGACCCAGTCGTCGGCTCGGTCCCGTCGGCTTCAGCTGAGAATCGCGAACGCGTAATGTTCACACGCGCGTGATTGCATGATTATTGCTACTTAACAGTGACAGCCCAAGTGATTAATATTAACATTAAAACAGGTGAACTTTGTTATGTTGAATAACCGTTGTGTATGTTTCGCGTAGCTCGGAAGGCTGCACTTTCTTTAATAGAAATTTTAGTCCCCGTGGAATCGAACTTTTCGTATCTCTATGACTGTTATTTGTCAACTTTTTGTACCTAATGGATGCGATGTTTCTTTCCGATGGATCTGTTTGAGAAAGTACTTCAAGTTAATTTTGTGGATGTGATATGATTAGTTATTACTTTGTAGATACGAGTAGAGGTAGTGTTTTATTTTTATTTTTAGTGCTTCTAACAATTTTCATGTCACTATTTCCCTATTATTTTTGTAGTAAATAAGTGTACAATATTGGAGGAAGTTTGCAGTAAATCTACGTTCTTTAAATCGTTGTGTATTTCCATGTGTTTAAAATAATCATAATCTGAAAAATAATCTGGGATAATCTTTGGATTTCTTTACAAATTTAATCATTTGACCCGAAACGTTGCATGATCTCAGTAAAAAAAGAGCTATGAAGTGATAAATAGGAGATAAACGTCTACAATAATTACTGACTCCACCAATTGATCGATCGAAAGATAATATCATGCCCAGTGGGGACAGCCTTCTTCTGGCTTATTTTTCATTTACTTCCCCATGATAAAAACATAATGAAGAAAGGAATAAATATTTATTTCCAGGCTGCTACAAGCTTAAGTTATAACGTTTTCTTTGTGATCGGCAGACGTAGGTAGCCTTTTGTTGATATTTTCAAATACGAATAGATTGAGGAAATCAGCTCACATAAAAAGAGGCGTAAGTACCGAGATACGACGTGACTAGGCTTAGGATTTTGTCAAAGCCACGGAAAACATGAGTTGTTTCATCTAAGATTTTCTAAATTGTAGTAGGTAATCGCATAGCTAGGTCAGCTATCAAAACTGTATCAAGCTCAAACTTAAATCTTTATTGCACTACTTATAAATGTTGTAAGTATAGATGTCACAACAATGTGGAAGCCAGGATTAGACTATCCTACATACGCTACATTTCAAGTTATACAAAAGGCAAACATTTATATATTATAAAGTTTCTGCACATGTGTAGGAAGTGGGTATGGATTAGATTGCCAATCGCAGCTTTTGTGTTGGGTTATTCAAAAGGTAGGTGGTTCCTTTTGATAATACTTTTAAGGCAATTTACGTCTTTTTCATCTCATTTCTGTGCAATGGCATTTGTAGAACATCTTTCGTATTGTTTTTACCAATAAACACCATTCCATTGATTACCAGTCTTACCAAGGAATATTGTATTACCCAGTACTATCTGGGTTGTGGAGGTCAGATAGGCAGTCGCTCCATGTAAAATACTGGTATTCAGCTGCATCCGGTTTAACTAGAAGCCGACTTCAGCATAGTTGGGAAAAGGCTAGGCAGATGATGATGGAACACTATTCGATTGGGCTCTGACTAATAACGGAATACATTTTTTTTCAGTTATCAGTATAGTAACTTACTTCATTAGCACCAGCGGGATAGATGGGTTTAGGGGTTACCAACTTTTCGTATTTTAGGTGGGCATATGGGTTCTTCTTTGTTAGGATAGTAGGACAAGCATGTGGTGTCCTGAACTGCCTTTGTATAAAACGGCATGGATTTTGGTCTTTTTTTCTGAGCTATGTTCAAACGACCCGTCCATTTGGTGAGACTCCCTTGCAAAGGTAAAACTTCTTCACCAGAGACTTCTGCAGTCTGGATGGATTTGTGGTACCTATACAGCATGGAGCTGTTTTTGAATAGCTCCTAGGTTGATTTCGTCGTTGTCTGTCTCCTAATCTCTATGTTCCCAATATTCTTAAATTACACATTGGTTTATTTAGAAACTCGTGGCTTAATTACAACCGCCGCACGGGTTGATCTTCAAAGCTAAGCAGTAGGGATAGGTGACCGTCCATTATATACCAAATTCCCTCCGTGCCTTAGAAAGCACGTTAAGTACTTGGTCCCGGCTGTTATTTAGAGATCTATGACAGTAGTTACAGGTAGCCAGTGGCCTGAAAGTCAGACGAGCAGTCTTACCAATTTTTTTGTAACTGAGTTGTAGAGGTCAAATAATAGTATTTTACATAGAGATCACATTGCTCCGATTAGACTAAAACCCGACCCCAACATAGCCGGGGAAAGGACACATTGATTAATTTAATAAATATTTGATACTGAAAGTTTAAATGAGATAAACAAGTACCTACCACTTGTTAATAGTTTAAATTAGTTTTAGAAGTTTTAACAAAAAGACGTTTACTTAATTCAAGAACACTAATTCAAAGTAACAGCCTTTGACAGTTCAATGGTTTTAAGGCAAACGATTCAATAGGCTTAAGCAATAAATAGGACATTTTAGAAGCTAATTGAATCGTTAAACAATTAATGAAACCTAACAAAAATATATCTGTGGGGCTACCGACCCGTATCATTCCACGGTTGAATAGCTACTCTATGGTTTCTCCAGACAAGTAACAACCGATGGTGTATTTACTTAAATCCCGAAACCTCTTTCATTTCTTTATTTCGACATTCTCGATACAATTCTTCTACAAGAGCCAATTGTTTCTTCACCGCTGTGAATGCTCGCACACAGTTCAGTAAAATTTTATTAGAAATATCAGAGTGAAAACGTACCGCTATCGGCATTGAATTGAACCTCTTTTCAGGCAACCAATCGAGTAATAGATTCATATCTTACTAAATTATTGTATAAGAGCTACCAATTAAATTAATTATAGGTTCTACAGTCTACTAATGACTGTTTGTTAAGTGGAACTATTTAAAAACATTTTCTATTACGACGATCATTATCTGTCTTGCTTTTAATAGATGGTAATGGATAATTTCGTTCTGGTTGAGTGTATTATTACAATTAACTATAATGTTCACATTTATCAAAGTCTGCTTAGTTCGGTAGATAGGGGATACCGGTGTCCTCCTCAAGTATGCGATCAAATATAAAGAGGTTATGTGAGGGCTAGTGATAGGCCTTTAGGTTAAACGATATCAGATACATGTTAGTCGACTTCAACATAGTGGGAAAAAGCTAGGCAGATGTTGATGATATCAGATAAGAAGAGATAGGAATTAAATAGATCGCGACCATGAGACACTCAATCAATTTAATACTTTATCAGCTCTATGCTAAAAGTTAACCTTGTTTGTTGAAAATAAGAATTTATTTATTATATTGTTACATTGAGTGCTTCTAGAACTTATGATCATTTTGGTCACCAGGTTGGCACTGGTCTAGTGAACCATAAATGTCACCGTAAAATTGTCAAACGCGATTGTAATCTCTCTAGCGATATTATAAAGTCTCGAAATATTGTCAACTGAACATACGGAAGTATCTCTGCCCCCATAATCGGGACTTGGGGCACCCCCCCGTTAGGTTATAAGTTAGGTTCCTTTAAATCCTGCACTCGGTAATACCCCGGGAAGCGGGGCTCCGTCGACTACGCTTTCTCATCATCATCATTCTCTTGCCCTTATCCCAATTTATTTGGGGTCGGCGCAGCATGTCTTCTTCTTCCATACTCCTCTATTTTTCGTCATCTCATCAGACACTTCTTTTCTTACCATATCCTTCTTAACACAGTCCATCCATCGTTTCTTTGGTCTTCCTCTACTCAAATACCCATCCACATTCATACTCAAAACTTTTTCCACGACATTTTCCTCATTCCTCCGCATCACATGCCCATACCACGACAACCGATTACCACACAATTTTTCAGTCACCGGCGCTACTTTCAGACTTCCTCTAATATACTCATTCCTTACTTTATCCATTCGCGTAACACCACACATCCCCCTTAGCATGCTCATCTCCGTGACATGCAGATGCCTTTCATTCATCCCTTTTGTGGCCCAACATTCTGATCCATACAACACAGCAGGTCTAACCATTGTTTTATAAATCTTCCCCTTAAGTTTTAGGGGAATGCGGGAGTCGCAGATCGTTCCCGTGACCTGCCGCCATTTCATCCATCCTGTGTTAATTCTGTGCTTTACACTACGATCTATTTCGCCATCGCTTTGCATGAGTGAACCAAGATACCGAAAGTCGGAGCAGACAGGAAGAGACGCGCCATCTAGCGCTATGGCTCCAGAGCTGGAGAGACCGCCGAAATCGCAGAACATGTATTCCGTTTTACTTCTGCTGATTTTCAAGCCAACATTCTCCAGTTTCTGTTGCCATTTCTCCAGTCTGCACTGGATCTCAGGTCCATTTTCACCGACAAGAACAATGTCATCGGCAAAGAGCATGCACCAGGGTGCCTCTTCTTGGATGTCCGACGTCAAAGCGTCTATGATCAACAAGAAGAGGTAAGGACTTAAAGCCGACCCTTGATGCAAACCTACAGCCACACTGAACTCACCGGTGACGCTACGCTTTCTAGGGGAATATAAAGTATTTTAAGGTTAGGTTATATTAATCGGTATTTCTCAGGAATGGTACATACATTATCTTTTCATGAGAGTGGTACCATTGGGCAAGGGAGACTTCTCCCTACCTCCACCGCGTGAGTTGACTACCATCGCATGCATTTCACGAAAAGTAATACGTTTTATTGTAAGTAGATTGTTCGTTTGACAATATTTCGAGAGTTTACAATCTCTCTAGTTATTTTACAATCTAACGTGTTTGACAATTTTTACGGTGACATAAACATAATCTAGCCGTTGGTATACTGAATATCGTGTCCTGTTGTCTGCACGTAACAGAAACTGATGGACGTTACAGAAGGTGCCAAACTCGTTGCCAAATTCTGAGTCGACTCAATTTACATTGCCATCGACAAGCTAAGTAGGAGATTTTATACGATTCAATTTGCGTGCTTATTCATAAGTGCTGTGAATACGTGTAATAATGTCAGTAAAATCCGTTTAATTTTATCACAGGTGAGTTTGTATTGTTTAGGTTCGTTTACGCCTGACTTAATTTATCAGCTTCATCAACTGACGTTTGGTGAAGCAACAAACTTCCCATTGTCCTTTTGGCGTGCGCATCAATTTATTAAACCGGACAATCTCTACTTAAGTTCTCTCCGGGATTCCGGATTGCGGGACCTACAACCCTACCTTATTAATGTACCTCATTAAGTTATGTTTGTTTAAGACTCTCGGTTTCATATTTCAGAGCAATTATTTTGTATAATAAAGTAAACTATTTAAAATAGAACGGATTATTTTTATTTCGTCGTCTGCGAGACTCGGATGTTGGACGCAAGTTCCATTTATCTTATTCGGTGGGGTGAATAAGAATGTAAGTAATGCATCACGCATTGCAGGTATTCTTTTCTTTTATTATGCGGAATAAAGGAGAGACTTACGGAATAAACGTTAAATGCGTTATTTTGGCTCAAGTGCCAAAACCCGTTTTTGTATAAGGATCTAGCCGACGAATGAATTACGATGACCGTTGTCGTCCTCATATAATTCCTGAATGTTTTGTGCCGAGGTAAGGTGTTCAACGCATGTGGAATGTTAAACATTTAATATTATCTCCACAAAATAGATAAAACTCGAACATTAATGTAAATGCCATGTTTCATCATGGCATTTACATTATTTTTTAGAAATAACGATGTATAGATAACGAATTGTATTATGTGCGCAGAAATGTAGAATTTTTATATGTAAAAACGTTTAAAGAACTACCAAATCTAAATGATTTATTCATACTAAGCTGGCGTTCAGCATTTTCGAAGGTCAAAGTTACTACAGGCAGAAAAGCCTGCCGATTCATAGTGTTGCCTTCAGATAAGTTTTACGATTTTCGTACGGCGATAAACTGTCGATACATGCTGTTGCATTAAAGTATACTTCCATGAGCGTCGAAGAAATACTCAAATCCGAAAGTAATTGCTAGTCGAAGTTCAGTGAGAAGTAAATTTAAAGTTAGTCGCTGCATGCTTCACTTCTAAACTCTGCGTCTCCGGGTTAGCCGCTGGTCATTACGAGCCAGAGTAAGTCTTAGTACCTTCTTTAGTACACATATTTAATCATTGTTGGTAGCAGGAACCGCGTTGGAGAACAAAAAAGTGTCGGTGGCCGCGGGTTGTGACAGTGACTTATGCGTCGTCCGCCCTTTCGCCGCCTTCTTGGACTTGTCGCTACTCATTGCCTTGAATTGTTAGCAAAATTTTATTTTTGGCCTTATCCGTTTTATTCTTCACGTAGCTGTGTACTCGAGAATTTAATCCACTTTAGTTTTTCGTCTTAATTAGAACGTAGCCTGCGACGATATTATGATGAACTGAAATAAAAGTGACGTGAAGGTAAGTAGGCTAGAGAAAAGGTCGTTATGGCTTACGTTCTTGTTAGAACCAACCACACCGCAAGCGTATTGAAAGAACTATTTCCATCCAGCTAATGATTTAGGTACCCCACTACTTTCTTAGAAAATGTTCACTAACATCCCACGTTCTAATTTTTTACTGTTAAGTCAGGCGGTACAGACCTTTAAGAAATATAAAGGCCGGAATTTATTTATTAACCTTTTAAAAAGGTTTCGGAGTCAAGCCGTTACTGGTAAGTCTTTCAAGGTTACGAACGCGACGCGCTCACTAGAATTTAAAATATTTCGGGAAATTAATTTATTCTATGGAATTCAAAGTTTAGTTTTCAGTTGTATTGGAATGATTGCGTGATGAGGAAGGAAACGTTCCAAGGACACAAGAACAAAGGGAGTCAATGGACAGGTACGGTATAGGCAGCTTTGACGGATGTACCTACTCGTATATACTTAGCAAAAATCCAAAGTATTTGGAGGTAGTCGTTCTCAAATAAGGGTAACCAACATATTTCGTAGCCCCATAAATATAGTACAAAGCTTGGCCAGAACATTTCCAGACACACAATATTGTCATTTGGGGTACGCTGGTGATTTTTAAGCGCTCGAATACGCGCTCAAGTTACGTGATGTCATGCTTTGCCTTCCAACACAGAAATCCGATAGCCTGTCTGTTTGTTGTTCAAGCTCGCCTCAGCGTAAGTAATGGATCCTAATGGAATTTCACATGCGGCAACATCAAGTCTGGTAGAACTCTAATATATTTATAAAGAATATAAGCAACCTTTTATTTTATTAAGTCTTGGAGATCCCTTGAGGCTCAAGGCCGTATACAAAATCAGGCCAAACATTCTGGCAGAGGGGAGTGTATGTATCATGTATCTCCGATTTTTTTCAACGGGAAGTGTGGTTTTCAGAGCACATGCACTGATGCACAATGCGTAAAATATATATGTCCCTGTAACCTGAACCATATAGAAACTTATTGTAGAACATTTGTATGAAGATTGGTCTCTGCAGAAAATCTACTCTCGCAAAAATAAACTTTGTTACATGTAATCCAAACCAACTAACGCAGCGACTGATCCGAGTTACAAACACTAATGTATACACTGTCTAATGTAAAGCATACATAAACTGATCGAAAATAGTCTGCAGTAGGTGAGACTATCCAAACTAATATTATAAATGCGAAAGTAACTCTGTCTGTCTGTCTGTCTGTCTGTCTGTCTTTGCTTCACGCCTAAACTACTGAACCGATTTGTGTGAAATTTGGTACAGCCATAGTTTGGTACTTGAGAAAGGACATAGGATAGTTTTTATCACAAAAAAAAAAATCTGCCGGAAGTCACTATTCCACGCGAACGAAGTCGCGGGCAAAAGCTAGTCCAAACTATCCAAACTAATATTATAAATGCGAAAGTAACTCTGTCTGTCTGTCTGTCTGTCTGTCTGTCTTTGCTTCACGCCTAAACTACTGAACCGATTTGTGTGAAATTTGGTACAGCCATAGTTTGGTACTTGAGAAAGGACATAGGATAGTTTTTATCACAAAAAAAAAATCTGCCGGAAGTCACTATTCCACGCGAACGAAGTCGCGGGCAAAAGCTAGTAGTAAATAAAATAAATAAATAAATGGCAGGAAAAAAGCTTCTTAAAACATCACAAAGAGTATTCGAAAATCTTTTAAAAAAGAAGAAAAGGAATAACTATAAAGTGTTTACGATACATTGACCTTAAAGTTCTTTGTACCTCTGAAACTGTCGTGAAATATGCTTAGTATTAATTTTCACGTTATAACAAAGAGTAGACCAGACAGCCATCTGATTTCTCAATGTTTCATTTAATTCCTTGAACGAACAAATTTAAAATGTCTAGCACAATATTCTCGCTGAAAATGTTAGAGTTGTACATTGTACAGTTGTTATCTATGAAATTCCTGGCGCCATTTTTATGTTGGCTTATTTTCACGGAAAAATACTGGCGCGAAGATCGTGTGAATTTTTTATCATGATCTTTAAAGAATGTTATTAATCATTTTAGATTTTAGTACAAACAGACTAACCATGTGTGTACTCATAGGACATTTAGCCACGTTAACTTAGAAATCAGAGTAAAATACCTGCCGTAAAATATATTATCCGTGAGCCAAGTACGTACGTATAGCCTCTAGTAACAATTTCGCAATTTTACGCGTATTATACTCTGTTATTTATGCGAATCCCTTCAACAAACATTGCGTAATTTTACTACTTTGTTTATCCCTAGCATCTATTCGAGTTAATTGTCATTAACGCAGGAATCTAATGTCTTGAGTAAACATGTCTCTAATGACGGCCGTGTTGTCTGTGATTTAATTAAAATTCTCACGTTCATTAAATATGTCTTTGTACGTCGACATCAGGGGCTTGGAAAGTTTTTGTCAATGTGACCTTCATCTTGCCTTTTTTATAAGCGTTCCTTGTTTCTGACGCACTGCAAAGTGCGAACACATAAAAAGTGAAAACAGCTTCTTTAGGCCGAGCCTTTTTAATGCAACTTGGAGTAAAATATAAACCAACAAGATAAATATGGTAAATAGCTAATGAGGGCATGCGCGTACTGCCACGTTACGTAAATAGTGATAAGTTTGGCTCATTACCTATGAATGCCATGGCGACCTATTTACTTTAATTGACCTTTACAACATGCGTGGGAAGTGAACTAGCAAAGTACACGTGCTTTCTTTCATTTCCTCACACAACTGTGTGGTTGGTGTTTAGTGAGTCGTAAAATTCAAAATGATAAAAGTAGAGTTTAGTGAATAGGTTTCAGCTACGAAATATTATTCATGTGTGAGCGGAAGGCGGCTGTTTCGTTTAGGAGTTCTGAAATATGCATAGTGTAAGTGCCGTAATTCAAAATTTATTACGGTCGAAAAATATAATAACAGTATTAGATTTGCAGATGGTTTAGTCGATTCGTATTTTCAGCAGAGCATGTCTCGGCGAGTGACGTTGGCAACATTTTATCGTTTCACATATTCATAAAACGCCCGTAGCTATCATTTATCAGGTGTTGTATTCCGTCGGGGGCAAACATTTTACAAAACATTTATTTGGTGTGCTTGCAGAGATTTACATGTGGGCGACACACATTAATCGTGTACAGAGCCCCAGGAGGAGCATCCACTATTAGTACTCTCATTGTAATAGATGTGTAGCACAAAAACGACGTTAGAGTTTTTGCACCTCTCTCATTACGCAGGACAGTAAAAAATTCGCTCTTCCATAATTGCGAAAATCCACAGGCTAACCTTTATAGCGCCGGTATAATTTAACCTGGATGTAGCTGTGAATAGAAACGGCATGGCTTCTTTTATTGCTGGGTCCGGATAGATAAATACTTTATTTTTATGTAGATCCGTAGTCGTTGTAGGCCAGTTCTAATTCGTTATGAGAATTTCCCTAAACAGTTGAAAGTTAAATATTTCGAGCACAGCTTTGTGAAGATTATCCTCATAAGTTACAATCCGTCGAAGCATACCTACCCTCGATTCTGCAGCTCCTTTCGAATATCCCTACAAAAACTAGAACATTTTATATTTCAGTTATTGCCTTAGCCGTACCATATGAGATGGAACTCGCAGAGCTTTTTTAAATTTGAATTGAATCTAATTGAATTCTAGAACTTTATATTACATTCGTATTTGTAGGTTGCATGAAATCAATGAGATTCAAGTTTTAAAAAAGTATTTCTAACCTTTCATGAAATCATGAGTTCGTAATGTGAATTAGCACTGTAGTAGAATGCCATGTAAAACCGAAGTTCATTCCAAATGAAATGCCTATATAAAATCATCGTAAAACATCGAGCATTTTCGATTACAATCCTAATTAATCATTGGTAAACATGTGTCGATAGGCTCTCATTGCATAAAGTATGCGGTTACATTGGTAATGAGATCTGTAAGGCCTTCCCATGTCGCCGGACGCGTAGGGGAGAGAGGGGATGTGAGCGGTCACTCGTGGATGATCTATGCGAATTTTTTATAGCCATTTTACTATGAGCTTCATATATTCCGTAGACAAAGGTTAAATTGTCGCACTCGTTTGTTTTTGTGGGCAAAGGAAATGCTGCAACATATAAAACGTTTCGCTGAATGGGTCTGTGTTTATAGTATACATTTTCATGTTATTATTATACCTAACTGTTTCGCCTTTGATCCCGGGAGGCATCAGAGGTATATTAATTGCTTACGCTCACAGAGTGCTGATGGTGGTATAGGATCTCTTATTATTATGCTGGTGTAGCTATAATTAAGAGTGTTACATAACACTAGATCACTGAATCTAAGTATTAGGTAAATTTTGTTCCTACCGAGTATGGTTTTTGTCTAACCAACAAACAAAAAGAGATGTAATACAGAATTGGTGTGTGCAGTAAATTAGGTACAAGATATTGAGATAACGCTACTCATTTTACCAAACATACATACATACCTACCTACAGTACACGTCATTAATCTAATTAATTGAAATTGATGTTGGCTTAAAATATGCGGTTGAACGACGTACTGGCGACACAGCTACGTACCTAACTAGCACATTCACTATACATAATTTGATTTTAGTGGCCTAAATTAAATGATGTGCTTTCTTATTTATTCATTAAAAGCTAAACACACATTTTTTTCCCAGAAGAATCTGCCTGCTGTATTTACATTTTGTTGGAATGCCACAATAGTGTGGCAAAAATATATTGGTGTAAAAATTAAACCAATGGTGTATTGTCAGAATATACAATAAATTATTTACACGTATTTTACAAGTTTACATCTGATAAGGGTTTTATTCTACCTCGGAGGATTCAAATACACGACGTATTTACGTGGTACGTACACAACTTTACGCATACGATTACAAACGTTATATACATTAGTAACAGCGTTGTTCAGAACACTACTAGTGTTGTACTTTCTATTTCCGTAGCATGGTTTGTGTTTAACTGATTGTCATATTAGCAAAAACTGTTGTGGATATCTATAATGTCAACAAACAAATACAAAGAGTTTCATACAAGCATTCTGTACATCAAACTAAGTACAAAAATTATCTTACTTGCACTAAAAAGTATTTTAAAAAAACTTGCGAAAATGTATGGGAGGTTTCCAGGTATGGTCTAGAACAAATAGATGATCGCAATGATGGGGAGAACAAGTGCCTTTTTTTTTAGGATAGGAAATCATCAAATGACTTCTCCCACTATGGGCGGAGCGGGAGGGAGTGTCAGACTTTTACTGACTAAAACCCATCCATGTTCCTTCCTCGCCCTTTATGTTCCGGGGCCGCGGTATCTCTTTCGAACAGGCCCGCAACCTTTCGAACAGGCCCGCAACCTTTCGAACAGGCCCGCAACCTTTCGAACAGGCCCGCAACCTTTCGAACAGGCCCGCAACCTTTCGAACAGGCCCGCAACCGAGAACAAGTGCCTTTCGGTTTCGTAAAGAGTGTTTTTACACCCTTTATATTTAAGTTTATGAAAAGACCTTAATTTTGCCAAAGGTAAGGCATACGGCTAGTTTGTCTATGCAGTATGCAGAGCGAGCAATAAAGCCAGCTTCCGACAGTGCAGTACCTTCTACACGAAATAGACGCCAAATACACAATAATAGTGGTCAACTATAACATGGTAGTAATTGAAACGTTCCATACACTTATGTGCAAAGTTGTGCTCTGCACACACTTGAAACTGGAGAGCGACTGATAATTAAAACAAGCGCTCTAACGCTTTCCTCTAATTCTAAAAGTGTAACTATATGTGTGTAATAAACTTATATGTGCTAAAGTAAAGACGCGCGTTTGAACCAAGTATGGAGCTCTTAAATGAGTTTTATTTTTGCTTAACTTTGACGACCTTAGTCTTCAAATACACACACTAAGAATTTCTACTTTTGAAAGCGCGCTCCAACTTACTACTCTAGGTATGCATGCGTGGAAGCACACCTTTTGTTTCCACACCTATTGTGTGTGAAACAAAAAGTATTTAACTTATTCTATCCTGTATTTGTGCTATTTATCTACCTACACATTGATTGGTTGGAAACACACACGTTGGTTGCTTATTTAGTGTTAACAAAAGCTCTTCGGTTTCTGTCCTATACGTATATTTTATATTGATGTTGAAGTCACATTTACGAGCACTTACAACAAGCTCTAAAGACACATTTGTGTATTTTTATTGTGGCTAGATTAAATGAAGGCAGATAAATGGTTATATCAACATAATATATGGTACTTACTTTAACTATTGTATTTATGAACAATTTATCTAGGGAATTACATGAGATCAGGTATTCTGTCCTGTTCTAGTACTTCTAGTTAGGTACTTGCTTAGGAAAGGTCTTTAAAAATAAAAATTAAGTAAGTTTCTAAACACCTGCTCGTATATATAGCCCTAAGGCAGGTAACAGTCGCAATCCTATTACGAGAACATGATGGAAGTATGTATAAGGGACACAATCTCACAAACAAAAACACTTTCTATAAACTTCCAACAACCTAACATTATGAAGTCGACTTCATATTATAAAGTTACCTACTAGTTTTTCCACCACATTAAGAAGTATGAAAGTAACACATCGCACGTATTCATTCAAATATCATTCTAAACAACTTAGATTTTTTCTAAAACCTGCCACCCTGTATAAACACGTTGATATTTTACAAACCTATCACTAGAAACTGTTTAAATAAACATAGGCAAATTTATATCGCAGCTTGCAACGAAGAACATGTGCAAGATATCAAGAACACACCAGATTAAGCTAGACTTTGGGGAATTGTATGCCGTTGCCGGTCTAGCACTAAATATTACAACAACAACAGCCATTGCGCTCCCGACGTGTATCTCTGTATACTTCACATTATTTTAATTTACAAGGAAAAAAGAAATATAAAAAGTCTCAGCTAACCCAATTCGTCTTACTCTAATTTGCATTTTTATTTCAGATAGGTGCCTTCTAACCGACTGTTGTATTTGTAGGTGTAGGGTTCCGTAATAAAAAGATACGGAAAATCTTTTGATGGCGAGATTTGAGGGCTTTGTCTGTGCTTGCAATGCATTTCTCCAAAACTTTTTCAAGAAGGTTGGAAAGTAATTAGTAGAGAAAGATGTACCGTTGTAGTCGCAAGAGTCGGCGACCAGTCGGCTCTTTGAATAGGTCTGATGAAAATGAAATTTTAACCTATGTTGTTATATTTTTTTGTTTTATACTCAGTCTTACCGGATTTTTTATTTATAACTAATTTCCCGCTTGCAACATTTCTTATTGCTGCTCCGCTCCTATTGGTCATAGCGTGATGTTATGTAGCCTATAGCCTTCCTCGATAAATGGACTATACAACGCAAAAATAATTTTTCAATTCGAGCTGGTACTTCCTGAGATTAGCGCGTTCAACCAAACAAACAAACAAACAAACAAACAAACTCTTTTGCTTTATAATATTATAATATAATATAATATAATAAGTATATAAGTATAGATTTGGGAACTTGTCTTTTGGTAGTCAATAATTGAACTAAAACCAAGAGAAATATAATTTGACTTATAGGTTATAACGTACGACGTGTGTAAGCGAGCGGGTTACATAATTTACTCAAAGCAAGCGACACAGCTGTACACGAAGCCCCACGGACTTTCCCGATACCACCAGAACTCCACCAAACCAAAGCAAGGATCGGCTTTACTTATGGGCTGACTAGTCGGCCATTTGGCATCCGACTAGTCTACCCATCTCTAGTATTAAGGAGATGTTTCATTAAAAACAATAAAATATCACTATTTGCACCAATTATCCTATAACTTTTTTATATATTTAAATTATAGACAAGATATTCAAGACGTGCAGTTTTGCCCGAATTTAAATGTATGTAATGAATTTTTAATTGAAGTAAAATATCGTGTTTCTGGTTCTGGTTTCAAAGAAGAATATTCAAACATCTTAGTATTCAACTGTCTCAGGATTTCCTTATTATTTGTGTAAGGTATGAAGAGGAACTAGACTAGACTTAGGTACTATTTACGACTACACACTTTGACATAATATCAATTTACGATTTCATTTGCTCATGTAAAATATAGATAACAAAGTGTTTGACACATAAAATGCTTAGTTTATAATATTTGTATAAATTCTGTAAACTATAATATAAAACAATATAACATTTTATTGCTCATTTTTTTGGAGAACGTCCTTTAATTAAAATATAAATGCGCCGACAGAGGAAAGTAATGGCGGCTAATAAGCTTTCGGGTGACAATGGCAACTCTAAACGCGCGAACAATAAAGGGAAGGGAATAGGCAATAACGAATTTTATGATTCTACGTCATAGGTTAAATGCTTGGGGTAAAATGTACAGTACAAATTAAATACCTAACTAAAATTAACGAGCGTGAGGGAATCTCGCCATTCTTGTGGCGCACAGACTGTGTACTTTAAACACGTTTTTGTATTTTCACCTCGGGGGTTTTATTAAAAAGAAAGCCTTTTTTCTTACGTGTGTGTAGCCGAGCGACATTCCGTTTTCCGCCTCGTATTTTCCTCTAGAATGCAAGATAACTTAGTGTCTTGAAACAACTTGATGTGTCTCCAACGTTACGAGTCACCTCCACATGGACGTAGCTTCCGTGCAATAAATCTGATTTCACTCCGACTTCGTTCTAACATCTGATAAATAACTCGTTCCACTGGTAAAAATGGTTCAAAGGTAGGTATGTATGAGAGCCTTTACAATTGACAATAGGTGCCAGTGTTTTGTTTTCGATAAAGTTCTACAACTACGGGAAACTGGAATGACGTAAGTTGGGGAAGTTCGCTTTTCAGCGAGTGAACGTGCAAAGCTTTTATTTTGTGCTCGGGTATTGTTACAAGAATGCCGAGTTGCGAGTCGCGAGCTACTCTGAATGTTAATCAAGTGATGAGGAGAGGACGACGTCCATCAGTTATTCGTGTCATAACTATGTCCATGTCGAAACTCTTTTAGCGCCCTGCTGTTGCTCCCCTCACCTCATACGAATGTGGCCGCCCGCTGCGCCGCAGTCACATTCTATTTCCAATTTAATTTTGGACTATTTGTGATGAGATAGACTGGCTACAGCCAACCCACTTAAAGACTTAAAACAACAGTTAGTAACAGGAAATCCTACTTTGTGGACTTTGACAACTAAGTTGCTGACCACGCCACTGTACGAACTAGTAACTAGCAACAGTTTGCAATACTCTTTTTAGAGCGTGTTTTTCAACTCAAATATAGCTGTAAATAATAAAAAAAATAAATGTTGAAACGCTTTGTTGGTTGTTCATGAAATCAGTTTTTTGTGGAATTACAGATTCAGAATTTCTGAACTCCAATAAAATTAAGAATGTTTTAAAAGCTTTTCGGGCCTGAATGATAATGGGGAGCCGGTCGGTTTGCGAGGCGCGAGCCCGAGGTGGGAAACACTACGCCCTGGGGAAGATTTGTGTTGTACTCGCGACAATACGTCGTAAACCCGCGCCTCCGCCGCTCCGCCGTCGCGCCGCGCCGCACCGCTGCCGCACGTCGTAGCTCATACGTAAGTTTCACGCACACACTCACACAAGAATTACGGGCATCGTGTATATAGGGAGGCGTAAAGTGTCAAGTTTCGCGACGTTTTATGAAAAATATTTTTACACAGCCGCAACTTTATTTTTTTTAAGTGCCAATCGAGCCTTTACCTTTGTTACATTTTTAAACGAAGTTATTTTATGAAGTGGCAGCTTGTGTGCTGGTATTTGTAATGGTATGCCCCGCACATGAACGTGATCAAATTATTTCCAATGTATTTCGTCCGTACAATAAAAATCTAACAACGGATTTAAACATTTTTTGATGGGAGAACCATTTTAAGGTCGAAGATGTTATTTTTTATATTAATAATAGATAGATGCGACTCTTTTAAGAGCACAAGTGATCACAATCTGCTCCTATCACACTTAGGAACACGCACCGCACATTATTTGAACGTATCGCGAAAGTGTGATTTGTTTTATTTATTTTTCGACTAACGTTTCGGGAAGTTTCGTTCGGAAAGGGCAGGGAATTATTAGCTGACACATGTAATCTTATACTCGTCTTGTATAAGATTATATGTGTCAACATGTACCATCTCGTTTATCTTGGGATAATGGAAACATTCCGCGGTTCCCGACACCAGTTAACAAAAACAATTTTGCTCAATTTTACCTTTGTTACATTTATTTCACCGTCATATTGTTTAACGTGTAAATTGTTTCTGTCATACGTTTATAGAGGTAATTGCTATTGTTTTGTACCTGCTAATTAGTTGGATGGATGGAATGGGTGGAATGTTAATTAATATAGTATGATGTATAGCGTTGAGATGGATTCACTGAAGTGACGAGATTGTAACGATAAAAAGTGGTATTCAACTTAAAGTAGATATCGAAATTTTAATGAATCATCTACGTATACTCGATTCTTATAACGTAGAAGATCGTATTGACTCTTTCAAAGAGCATATCTAATACTTTAACATTCAGAGCACGATAGCAACACTTTTACCAAAGACCCTTTACCAAATTGTGGTGCAGTAACTTGTGGTAGTACCTACAAGAAACGTGGATCCCTGTATTTATCCACTCCTTACAGTCCTACAGGCCTTTTAAAGATTGCCTGAAAGAACACTTTCTGAATACTAACTTGTCTAATCTTTAAGCCTAGAAGTTACAGAACTCAGAACCTCAATCTCCAGAGCCTTTCCTAAGAATACCCCTAGACCACTGAGACGATTACAAATTACGAAGCAATTTGAGACAATGTCGTAATACTAAACTCGTAAATTACAAAGTGGGCACACCACAAGCAAAGTTTGTCAAGTTCTCAAATTATGTGCCTGTGTGCACCCGCCAACCTCTGTACATCTTTCGTTATCTTCACAATATACCAAAGATTTATAAAGTAAAATCTTCTAAAATTTTTCGAGACGAATAAATGTTGTTACTTTAAATAATTAACACTAATTTACTTAGACAAAAGACCTTAGTTCTAATGATATAAACCTACTAATGTAGAAAGTTCTGAATACGCAAATTAGTCTCGGAATTTAATTTACAGAGACGCATCATTATACATTTTTTATAAGAGTTTCGGTACCAATGTTGTTGAAATAATACGACTCTCGACTAATTCGCAGACTTGAACTTTTTGTTTGCCAGTGTCTACAGTCTATCTACGTTATAAATAAGTCTCACTTTAGTAATAAAATAACATACACAGTGAAAGATTAGTTTTCGTTTTAAACTGGCATTATAAAGTGTTCGCAGTATGATGTTTTGTGTGAATGTGGTAGCTGGAGACTAAACGGCTTTCATCGGTTTAGACTGTTTGGTATACTACTTGTTGGCTTAGACCAGGTCACCAAATGGCGGACCGTGGTCCCGAATCCGGAACCCGCCGACCTAGTTTATGTGGACCTTAAGTCATCATTATCATCTTCTTGCCCTTGACCCATGTTATTTGGGGTCGGCGAACAAGTTTCTTTTTCCATTCTCCCTTATCATTTAGTTCTTTTTCCTTCATATCATTCCTCGCATAATCCATCCAACCAATCATTTAGTCACATCACATGCGATCATCGCTCTACATAACAGGCCCATGTGTGGACCTGAAGCAAACAGCATAGTACAATATAATTGTGTGTAACACTATAATTTAACTTAAGTACGTAATTTAAATAAAAAATAATTAGGTTTTAACGAAGTAAATACGCACGGGGTCAAATTCCCTCGTTCAATCCATTGTCTGGAGCGAGACGGAATGGGAAGCCGTCACCTTCTTCGGGTAGACGCACCGGGCGTCAGAGGCCACGTGGTGGCCCCCGGCCACCGTAGGCGTGGGCCTATGGACGGAGAGCTATGGTCTAGCTCGCCGTCCGCCCGTCTTATCACGACAGGCCGTGTCGACGGCGCGTTCGTGTTCCACGCGCGCCTCAAAGAGATGTCAGCAAACTGAAGGGCCCAGGGCCGAAGCCTGCCGGGGCTGCGGGACTGTTCGAAAGAGATACCGTAGCCTCGGAACATAAAGGGCGAGGAAGGAACATGATGGGTTTTAGTCTGTAAAAGTCTGATACTCCTTCCCGCTCCTCTAGAGGGAGAAGTCATTTGATGATTTCCCAACCGAAAAAGTGGTCGAGCCTTATGGAACTCGGAGATCACATTATTTTAAAACCGACCACAAATGAAAAAATAACTGATGACCCTTGGTTTAGAGCAACAAGCAGTATACTGATCTGGTCGTAGAGCACTACTGCATGACGTCTTAGAAACCATTCCGAGATCTAGCATAGTGCCATTGGGTTTCGTCGTTAGGAATTTCTAAGTAGCTGCTCTGAGTCTAGGTTTATGTCTGGATGATGACTGAGTTTCGGGGAATACTGGTTTATGTTATGCATAAAATAAACTGTGGAGAAAAATATCTGAGCTGAGATAATAAAGAGACCCGACCATATCAAAGACAGTCAAATATTGCCCTGTCTGACCTCTAGCAGAATGTCACACAAAGTTCAACAAGTTCAGCAGACGTCCATTTCATTTTATAATTTTATATCTCCAACAAAAAAAAAACAAATTAGACTAACCCTAATCCTAAGCTACATTGACAGGCAGGCATTTGTAAACCCTTTATGAGGCTAGAATAGTTTTGCATTATACTGTATGTATAGTTATACAAAACAGATGTTCTAGCTTTTAGAGAAGAACTTTTTATAACCTAAATTGAACTAACACTTGCAAGTTCGGCAGACGAGTGATATATTTATCTTCGTATTTCTAGCTCTTTTTATCATACCCTATACCACACTTTCCGACAAAAAAAGGACGTTTTGCATTGTTAATTAACTGCGTATTGGGTACTTAATATTTTTGTTTCTTAATAAATATTGATTGTCCATACTATGAGGAGCTCGTAAAAATAAGTCGTTAATAAGTGCTTGTAACTTTATAATATCAGCCATTCGGGTCGATTCAGGTTAAGCCGGGCTTGCCTAGGTTGGTATGTGGATAGGTGACCACCAATAGGCTTGTTAACTGAAAAAATCCAATTAGTCCGTCAATTAGATTATCAAAAAATATTTGACCCGTATTTTTTCTTTTGTCATATAAACCAAAATTGATGAAGATACGACGCTTTTAAAATTCCCAATACGTCACTGTTTGGTATCATTCTTAGTGAGTTCTGACGTCACGAGCCCCCAGTCCCGAGTTTTGATGCGTTTTGTCTTTGTCAATATTCGATGATTTACAAAAACAAAAAATACGTGTCTATTATTTTCCAATACTCTAACTGACGGACTAAATAGATTTGCAATTTATTGATGGTGGAAACTAGCCTATTATCGTTGTTGTTTCCTCCGTTCCGCCGTTGTGGTCCCGGGCGTCATCAAAATATTACAAAAGAAGCTTGTATTAAAAAAAAAAACTTGTCAAAAAGTTGTAACTTTGACCCCCCATATCTCCGTTACTAGAAGGTTCCTAGGTATGGTGTAGAACAAAAAAATGATCGCAATGACGGGGAGAACCAGTGCCTTTCGGATTCGTGAAGAGGTGTTTTACACCCTTTATAGGCAATCATTCCACGTAAAAATTTTGGTATTGAAATGCATCCGGTTAGAATGGAAGCCAACCCCAATATTGTTGGGAAAAAATGCCTAGCCTTTCTCAACAATATGACAACGGATGACAACTATTGTCAACTGATGATGACTATGATTACCTTTGGAACTTGCTACTATTTTAGATCTCTTTAGATTCATTGCAAGGCGAAGTTAAGAGAACACGTGAAATTAGCATTTCATTCTAAATTATTTAATAAAGTTTTCGTAAGTAATTTGGAAAAACATATTTTAACTTTTTTATTGAAATTAGTTTTTATAAAATAGCTAGTAGAACCTAAAATTATAATAATAACGTATAACGAACTCACTGTTGTCGTTTGTATTTATATCGACATCATTATGCGAATGTTCCCTTTGTTTACAAAGCTGTGACCGTTTCAAAAAGCCTTTAATAATATGTTTATATATTTAACGTTGTATCCGTTTATATTTTCTTTTATAACATTATACTTTGAAGTACTCTTTTCGAATATTTTCTCTTGTCATAAACACAGCTATTTATACAATTAGTTAGATATTTCAAAGGCCGTGTTTGTGAAGTCTTCGATGAATATTGCGTGGATTCATATTTTTATTTTATGTGGTCTCAAAGCGGTGGGAATATTCATTGGTGAAAATGTTGAGGAATATAGGCTTAGAGCGTCCACATATCATGGCGGACGCTCTTGGTGCGCCGACATGACCCGCCACTGCGATGATTGATCGTCCGCTGCCGGGAACCAATTAAACTTGTCCACTACACTGGCAGACATAAAATTTAGTAAGATATATCGAGCATCAAACATTTGCCCAACTAAATTGGAAGGCAACTTGTATTCTGGATCCTTCGGACTTGCGTGTGACAGGTTATAGGTCCCTGTTGGTGGGTACTTACAAAAGGTTAATTGAAATGTCAAAATTTTCACCGCAGCTCCGGCAGGGTGTGTGACCCTCTGCTTATCAGCTCGGTGAACTCGCTATGATCTCTGGACAGGGTCACTCGAACTCAATATTTTTATGTTTGAATCTGAAATCAAAATCTAATTTTAACATCAATCAGCGAAGCGATTAAATAAGCAGTCGTTTATTTATTCCAAATGATCGGCTGTCGCAATTATTGCCATGGTAATAAACTTATAGCACCTGTGATTAATTTCTGATATTCGATGACTAAAAATGATTTTGTGAATGTGTGTGGTTTGTTCCAGCGGGAAACACAGGTGTCGCTGTTGTAAGCAGGTGTAATGCTATTTGGCGTATGATACGGTAGGATATGAGATTTGATAGCTATCAGATTAAATTGAGTAGTTTAGACACGATTGAAAAACATAACAGTAAACACCCCATCGAATCCATTCCAAATATTCATGCTAACATCTTCGAACTGTTCAAAGGAAGGTAACACGCTATGATTGCCATCCTGTGGTATTTTATAGACATTTTAAAATCCTTTTGAACACGTTATCATGCAATAAACGGGATAAATACGACTATAAAATAGGAATTCAGTTCGTAAAACATCTATAAGATGGCGGAATTTAAGTTTATTTTTCTTGGAAGTGACTGATGGCAATTTTGACTCACCCTACACAACCCCCCCACCCACCCTTATTTTGATTTTGACCTACACAATTTTTGTTTGATTTTTGACCTTGCTGTCTGAGCTTGAAGTACAATGCACAATTTCAACCGGTTCTAATACCAAATGGCAAAATCATAACTCTTATCTTGTCCGCCATTCTGAACGTAAAAAGAACTTTAAACGAAAAAAAAAACGTTTGAATAAGGACACTTTTTCGTAAAACTGTAGCAGTAACTTTTATTTGTCATTAACATACTATAAAAAAAGACAATTTTTTAGACCCACTCGGTTTGATTAATTTATTATTCAGACTAGCTATTGCCCGCGACTTCGTTCGCGTGAAAATATTGATGGGTGATGTGTGAGACTGCACCGTTGGTCAAGTTGTCGCAAGCGCTACTGAGCATGAGGTCCTCTGGGATCGATTTCAGGGACTGGCAAAGTGTATAAGTGTGTAAGTGTATTATTTGTGCCCGGTTGAAAATCTTTAGTTTTGCTGTTGAATGTAAATTGACCGATGAATAAGCGTAAAAATATTGTTATTTAAATATTATATGGTGTTGCAAAACACTTTTTGTGCGAGGCTGACTCACACCTGGCCGAATGTTTTCAAGTTTTAAGCCCGTTTATATAGCCTCACTTACTGCTTCAGTGACACACTCGAAAATTCAGTAGCAAAGTGCAAAGATCCATCATCATCCATTAAACTACATAGTTGGCTGCGATAGAACTTGAAATTTAAATAAATAATTTTAGTAGCTGTGATATCTTTACTGAAGTACCTAAAGCGGCAAAAGATTCAGTTAGGAAAACACAATTTTGGTTGGGTCGACAAGCCGATAAAATGAAAGAAAAAGAAATCATTGTTTTAGTTCTCAGGTGACGGTCAAATAAAAACATGGCCGGGAAGGGATAATGCCGCTCGTGATTTATGTTAATGTTAAACTAGCAATGTCACTTTACCTAAAAAACGTTGATAAAATGCTACTTGATCGTTTGGGAGAGGAAAACCTTTGAATATTAGTGCATATCGTGCCATGAAAATATTGAACTTAACTATATTTTCCTAGAAAATAATTTAATTTTTCATCCCAGCTTCATTTTCAGCGAAGTCACAAATAGTGTTAAGCTCTTTAAAGTAACGTATTTTAAAAGTCTTCTCCCAGCTATTTTCCTACACATTTTAATATGGCTCTTAATTTATAGGTGCCTACATAACTTTATATTTTATCTCTTAAATTGCTTTCTGCTGCATGATTAGTGGCGGTGGTCTATCCTCCAGTGTATTCTACAAAAAGTATAATTTGTTTTGCGAGCAATTTAAGCGTGGTTTAGTTTAAAAGCGTATGCGTCTTTCTTGGGCGGGGTAATGGCGCTCCGGGGGACTATTCTTTGCAGGAAACCTCCACGCGAAGCAGAAAACATATTCGTACAATTTTAAGTTTTTGGCATGCAACATGTACATTATTCAAAGCGTTTTGTATTACAAGGAACCTCTTCAGACGTGTGTCATCACATGTAAGCCTTTATCGTAGGTCTTTCAATGTTCCCACCGCTTTATTTTCGACTACATTTTAGAAAGTGGCGCTTTGTATTTTACTCTTGGCAACGTTTGGTTGTATTTCATTACTATTTTGTCACAAGTTTTAAGTTTTATTAAGGAGCTGTGAGCCTTTTGATATTTTTAGTTTAGTTCAGCTCAAATCGAGCTATGTAAGTAGGTACTGTAGATTCACATATATACAATCGTGTTTAAAACTGTACCTTTTAAAACTAAAAGTATAAATGTGACAAAAGCAACGCGTAGCGTTAGCGTGCTGTCTGGCTTCAGTCGAAATTGTAGTCAGAGCAATTTAATACAGTTCGTTATGTTTCTGAAAAAGGAAAACCGCCATGTTGTCGACCTATATAACATGAAACCAGCTTTACTAATCCACGACTCACGAATTCAACACGGCCTCGAATACAGAAATATAGTATACTTTCTACAGTATCATGTCCTACCTAGTACAGACATCAAGCTAACCAAAACTGCCAAAAAATTCCTAATCAACCTTAAACCGTAAGCGATAAAGTTGAAAATCTATTAATAGATAAAATGCAGAAGCTTGAAATGCTGGCGTTGATACCTTCCATATATACGATCGAAAAAACGGTTAAATCTAATTATAGCACCGGCCGTGGTCGTGCAACCTGTCAAAGTAGTCTGAGCCACAAGACGGTTATAAGTCAAACACTTGTGCCAGAAGGGAGCAGGTCCGCGGTGTGACAGCGCCCCATCATCTCGACATTTTCAATTTCCGTTTAAGTATAATTGAATTTTGAATATGCGCATTTTTCTTTCACTAGGTAAAGGACCGGGAGATATCATATTTTATCAATTTGCATATGCTTTTTATTTGCCATACCAGAAGATATGTCCTTACAGATATTGCACTCCTGGTTGTTAAAATTTCATTTGAAAGTTTGAAAAGCTAGTGCTGCAACAAACGATAGTCTTGCTTCATAAAACACTCGCACAAGTTTCTGCAGCTTGTATTCAAAAGATAAGTTTTACCATGCAAATGTACTAAATAAATGAAAGAAGCAAAAAAAAAACAGAGTCATTAGAAGCTTATTATTCCTCGCGAGTTGTAAAAGTTAACTGGGGGAAACTGTTTACGAACTGCGCAAAAGAAACGAGTAAACAAGTTGTTACTAATTGTGTACTAAGGCAATATTTAATCCAACTTGTTATTGCTAAAGCTGTGGTTTTAACTGCAAACAACGGATTTTCTGTTTGTGTAGTTAAAGAGCCGCCCGCCCTTTACGAAAAACATATGTGGTATCATAATTTATGATGTGTGCTTGTGGGCTTAAAATGGGACCACCCAATGGACCACACCATCTCTTTCCGTGGTGTCGTAAGGGGCAACTAAGAGATTAATCTCATTTACCATCGGGTATATGAAAACGGACTACAAATAGATCATTTTCTTTTAATGAAATTCTGCATATATAACCTTCTTGGTAAACTAGTTGTAGATAGAGTATCTATTTCCAAATTCTCGGAATAGCAAGCTCACGTGGAATGGTACGAGATTAATCTGCGGAGGAAATAATACGATTAGTGCGTTCACGGAAGTAGATGAAGTAAAGTAACTGTTTAATTATTTGTTGACAGGCATTTGTAGTGTGATGGCGGGGCTCCGGTGAGGGCGCGCGGCGGGCGGGGCGCTCCGCCTGCGTCCGCCCATGGCCCCGGCTCTCCGACTCAGGTAAACAATCACATTCTCCGTTTAAATGCTTTTGTACTAACTACGGGTATGCAGGCTTAGGTAATAATGGCTTAAACAAAGCCCTTCATATTTCAAAGCCTGAACATTATTAAAAACCTTTTACTGAAAGCTTTGATTTTTTTTGAACTCTCAAAAATATTACGAGTGTTTGGGAGATCCTAGATTGCTAAATCGATCGCTGTATTCCCATTAGTTATGGGAGAGTTCGATGTTTACAAACTCATCTAGAATAGGGTAGACGACAAAAAAAACTAATTAGTCCGTCAGGTCGATTATTAAAAAATATTTGACCCGTATTTTTTCTTTCGTTACGTATATCAAAATTGATGAAGATACGACGCTTTTAAAGTTCCCAATACGTCACGCCTAGGTATAATTTTTAGCTAGTGCTGACGTCACGAGCCCCCACTCCCGAGTTTTGATGCGTTTTATCTTTGTCAATATTCATGATTTACAAAAAAATATATATATATGTCCATTGTTTTTCAATAAACTAACTCACGGACTTAACAGGTTGTAATTTTTTGATATTGTCGTCATGACTATTACCGCTGTGGTAAGGTATGTGCTCGTATGGTTGGCAAAGCTTGTTTCACAAAGTCAAAGTCAAAGATTTATTTGCCGATAAATATGGTTACAAAAAATCTTAATCGAATGGTGTAATAGTAGCCTAACATATTCAATCATAAAATAATGACATGCAAATTTTTGATACACTGATAATCATTTAAATTTAAACTGTAAGAATTATTTTACATTATAGAAAGGATTATCAATCCTATCCTACTTCCTACTAATATTATAAATGCGAAAGTTTGTGAGGATGGATGTATGTTTGTTACTCTTTCACGCAAAAACTACTGAACGGATTTGGATGAAATTTTGCACACAGACAGTTTATAACCTCGATTAACACATAGGATACTTTTTATCCCGGTAGTAAAATCCCATGGGACAATTATCAAACTTCACGCGGGCGAAGCCGCTGGCAAAAGCTAGTTAACCATATGTGTAAAGCTCTTCTGAAGCGGACCATTGGACAGCGGACATTTTCTTCGCAGTCTGTATATTATCATCTCCTAGCGCCCAAATATCTTAATATAACGTTTGCAGATAACATTTATCGTTAATTAGTAATCGAATTACGGATTGTGTCACTTGATCTTAATGGAAGTCAATGTTTTTATACGAGTATCTACTTTATCTTCGGAACGGTCACCATCTTCATCAGATCAAAGCCGTAGACTATCTGCCTTTAGGCCCGATACCAATTCCACGTTGTTTTCATTCCATTAAATTTACGAATAAAGGTAGGCTATTGTAACAATAACACCTGGGAATGTTTGATGTTTATTTATTCTGTTATTTCGAAATGACTACCCACTCGTATAGCGCACGAATTTTTTTGATATTTCATATTTATACAAACACGCTGGAGCTTTTTACTGGAAATCCAATTCTATTAAAACTTTGCAAATAGATATGGGTAGTATTTGAGTTGGAAATGGAAACCTACTACATTTAATTTAGATCTCAATTTCCAACTATGCCCTATTATTAGTGGTAAAATTGTACATCTCACATGCTCACTAATTTCTACAGATTACGTCAACCGGTAAATATCCAACGGGTGAACATAAGCCTCTCCATACCCTGCCTCACCGAGCGGCTCTAAATGCGAATTACCATAATTATCCATCTCGCTTCAGCGGTGGATTGGTGATTGAATTCCTATACTACGGCAATTCCGCTACTATTTTCAGACATATCTACTGTAATTATTTAATTAAACATATAACTAACACAGCCTCGTGGTGTAGTGACCGTAAGCGCTACTGCTGAGCATGATATCCTGGGTTCGTTTCTGAGGTCGAACAAAATGTTATTGAGTTTTTCCTTCAGGAATTTCTGATCAGCAGTCACGGAGTGTTAATTTTCACTCGGTTGATGGCAACAGGGTCATCCTCATTACATTAGACTTAATCGTCACTGGCAAAATGTGGCAGTTTTAGGTACACTTCTGCTCAGCACTTCGTGCATTACAGTCGAGATTTTGTATTAACTAATACTAACGCTTTGAGTTAATATCGTCTGGATACTAGATCTCCAACTTCGGACCTCCAAATCGTAAAGTTTGGCAAACTGTTGCGTTGAGATTCATTATCGAAAGCAAATACATTGAACTGGCTACAAGCTTGTAAAGTTCGCATTTCATAGTTTGTTAGCACAACAAAGTGCTAATTCTTGAAACTATCGACGATAACGTATTATAATAGATTTTGGATGATTTGGGACGAATATAAACAGAGACGAAATTACTGAAATTAGTTTGTACTTTTAACCTAATTTGAAGTAACAAATGAATTTCTTTGGATAGCATTAATTCTGAATTAAGTTAATGAAATATTATAAAACTAATATTAGCGAGACATCTACGTGTTTAACTTTCTTCTGTACCTACGTTATTTTACTTTGGAAATTAGTCGTTTCAAAAGTAAAATACCTATTCATAAAACATTACATTAGTTTGGGGATCAAAGAACTCGTCCGCATTGCTTTCGGTCACATTACTTCTGCTTCATTTAGTTGAACCCTGTGGTTAACCTTGTTATTGAATATCGTTAGTCAAACTACTTGAAATTATCCGTGTAGTAGTCTGACATTGTCCTCCTACTTTAACTACACGGGTTTTATTCAATGTCAGTTTGTTTTAATCGAACAGGATTTCTAAATGAGCTTTTAAAGATTATATTGTTTTTATTTTATCGTGTGCTTAGTATTTATCTTTTTTTTCATAGTGTGTTTAGCCCCTAACTTGGTGTGAGGATTTTTATAGCGCATGGGCCTCTGAATTGCCCTCATGCCGTTGAGAAAGATCTTTCAGGTATGCTGCTTTCCTTAAGATGTTTTCCTTCACCGAAGCAAGTGATAATTATATTATAAGCACAAGAATCCGAAAAATCAGAGGTTTCTTTGGTTCGAAGTCGAGACCTATAAACATGATTTATTTCTTTCTTTTCTTTCATATGACTTGTGAGTCCGACGGTCATTCCACTAGACTTTCAATGCTAGTTATCACAATATAAGTATAACCGATACCAAAATCCAACCACCAAGATTTTTTAACACTGGTACTAACATCTCAGAAATACGTTTCTGAGGTAATTATGGCCAGTGTGTTGGTAACTTAAGTAAGAAGTAAGTAAGCTAGTAAGTTTGCTAGTGGACCTGTGTTACGACACAAGTTTGCAACCTCAAAATTTCCTCGACCACTACATATTGCGGTAACTCGGTGTTGACATACGAAGGCGCATTGATCATGTTTCGTGGCGATAGGATACCGAACCTGTCATAACTTATACAGCTCATCTTTGACCCCGCACGGACCGGTACGTGGCGTTAAACCTGCAAACACTTTCCCATATACCGTCAACAATCGTTACTTCAATTACTATGTCTGTGTGAGACCAGCTTATAGCGCATATGTGCGTATCTATCCAATTTGGATTGTGGGATCATCCCGAGATATCGTTGACGAGAAAATAAGGATGTGTTGCGACCTTAAAAGGTATCGTGAAGTTATCTGCATAAATTGCACTGTCGATAAACCCAAAGGAGTGTAGAAGCATGTGCCACACAAATACGTGAGGAATTTGGCATGTTGGTAGCACATTTTGTGGGACTCATGAAACAGTTCCCTACAGAATAACTACGGTCTCGTTTTCACCAGTAGACTGTTTTCACAAATGAGCTGGATATTAGGATAATATTTCTGACATTTACACCGAGTCTAATAATCACGCGCCCCTAACGTGTGTGTTAGTAAAATGAAGGTACATTTCGGTGCGAGGTTCAGCTGCGGTGTCCGCATACAACCGTGACACCTGAAAGGTGTTTAAATTGTCGGGAATGCGAATATCGGGTAATCGGTTTATTCAGTGTGAAACTCTGAGGTTTATTGGGAAAATTATGCATTTGATTGCAGAGCAGGTAAAACACGTGCATACAATGTTGTAGTGATTTAGTGAGAAAATCCCTTTCAAGTAAATTTGTACCTACCGAACTCAAACAATGACAGTAAAAGCAGTTTAAATATACTACTAAAATGTTCAAATGCTGTCCTCTTGACTGAATTTCGGGCATGGGAGCCAGTTTCAGCGGAGGCTAGCCATCAACGCAGTAGTTATTAAAGTGCACAAGTGTACGCAAACACAGGTGCACTCTCCGTTCTCTCTCGCTCGTTGTTCAATGGGTGGCAAACCGATACTCCTCTCCAACTGTTATGTATACTAACGCGCGTGAGACCACGGACGCAGACTTTTTAACCATAACTGACTGTGCTAAGATTTCTAGATTATTCAAACCACAGACCGACGTCTGGGAGGAACTTTTGTCTGAATGGCAATGTAGGTGGAATAATTCTATCAAGGGCAGAACCTCCACCAATTCTTTCCATCCGTTCGTGAACGGCTGGCCAGGACATGGCTGGAGGCTGATCACTGTGTTGCCCAATTTCTCACAGGTCATGATAACTTTAAGAGTATTTTTTTTCCTTTAAGCTTGTTGATTCGCCTTTTTGTCAATGTTGCACATCTGACTGCGAATATGAACAATCTGCACATCACAAGGGATTGCAGTCTTTGGAAAAATGAACGCAACGTTATGTGGTACAGGTACAGGTGTACAGGTTACATCCAGAGTTATTCACTATTCAAGCGTTCAAGCGTTTTTGTCGGCTTCCGCTGCAGCTTTCGGATGCAGCTGAATACCAATATTTTATATCTGACGTCCACAACCTAGTTAGTACTTGGTAATACGATACCACTTGGTAGGACTGCAGGTTGTCAGACTTTTTGGGCCACTGTCTACCTGTAACTCACTGTCAAGGATCTACAAATGACCGCCGGGACCGCTATACTTTCTGATTAATTTCGTTGCGTGATCCAAGACAGTTAAATTCATTCTGTGGGACTTCGTCGAGCTTTGTTGTCTCGGCGGTTTTCTGGTGGTCGCCACTGTTGATTCTGGCTTGCAGGAGTTACAGTGGTTTGGGAATAGTGTAGCAGGCTAGTCCAAAATACAAAACAGTAAAAAAAACTCCTCTCCGACTGAAGAGAAAACAGGTGCAGGACCAACAGTTAAATATTTTTATTCATCATAATAACTTGTCACCAGATGGATGTTGCGGTGGTTGGTGACGGCGACGGCGTGGGGCGCGCTGTGCGGCGGCGGGCGTGCGCACACGCCGTCGCTCACGCCTGCGCTCACGCCGCCATGCCCGACGCACTGCATCTGTCTGTCACAGTCGCAGGTATCTCGTTCATGTTATCAGTTATCATAGTGACGGCTGACGGCTTTATGGCTTACTAGTCTTAATAACATCTATACTATTAATATTATTAAGAAGAAGAATTTGTTTGTTTGGTTGAACGCGCCAATCTCAGGAACTACCGGCTAGAATTGAAAAAAATCTATGTGCGTTGGATAGTCCATTTATTGAGGAAGGCTATATGCTATCTAACATCACACTATGACCAATAGGAGCGGAGCAGCAATAAATAAAATAGAAGCGAAGTAAAGGCCCATTTTACTTATACTAGCGTCACCTAAATGAACGCCTTGATAAAAATGACGCTGTTGGACATTCAAAACACTGGTCAGCGTTCAAAGTTAAAGCTTTATTCGACGTAGAACGTAAGTGAAACGAAATAAATACCTTCCTTTTTGACTCCGCCGCAGTCGGGTAAAATGATTTGACACACGAAGTTAAAACAACGTAGCTTTATTATTATCTACGTAATGTAGTAACTATACAGGGTGTAAAAGACCCATCAGATAGTCATCTAAGCACCGTTGTAAATCTAGTAACATTGAGTAAAAATGATTGCTATAGGGTTTCAATTTTACTGTGAAAAATCACTGTTTACGGTGGCGCGCAATGTAACGCACGCAAATCGTTGAACTAATGGTGGCATGAAACGGAACAGGCGTCATGGGGGTATTAAAAGTTCAAGCACCTAATGACAATTATAACTTGTGTTCGTAAAATAAAAACGTACAAAGTTGGTACCTTAACGTTTATATATTTCGGAAACCAGAAGGGTCCCAGTAAGGACCGGGAAAATCAACTTTCTGTCAGTTTCATTTTACATCTGCTAAACTTACATGAAGTACCTAAATAATTTGCTCGTAAACTTTACCAAAACTGTATAGAGGACTTAAATTGGCCCAAACTTACACAGTAAGGTGTTCCGAAATGATTTACTCTGAACGTTGTGTTCCACGCTATTCACCATCTGCTGCTCGCAGCCGCTTATGATAATCCACCAAAATATACATTTGCATTTTAGGTGGACAACTCTGTTAACTCGGAAAAGTTTTCAAGCAAAGTAAAAATATAATAAAATGTCTCTAATTGCTGCCTATTTAAACTCAACAATCACACAAATGTTAGCTATGAAAATTTTAGAAAATGGTCCGATATGTACTCGTATAATTTTTTCATAAAAATAAATCATCTATTATTTCTGTCATCCGTTTTGTCACCTGTAAACAAAAATAAATCTCAATGCTAATACCTGATTCTACAGCAATTTCCAATCACATTACAAACTAATTTCTCAGTTGCGCAGTTCACCGAATTTAATACTATTTTACGGTACATAGCTAAAGGCAAAGGAATCTTAAATTATTGGATTAAATTGAAATTAGAGACGGTAATCTTCACGATTGAAGTCCGCCCTTGTCCCAGCTTTTAGATGGATATATTGTTAGGTTTCTTTTCCAGGAAATTTAATTTTCGGTACCTATATCAATGCTCATTTGTTCAGAATCCTGTTACCTATTTTAATAATGTGAACCCTGTTATAACATAGATAACAAAAAGTATCAATGTGTCTAGTAGTGCCACCTATGCAACGCTATGTGTTAAGCTTTTAAGAAAAATAAAGTCAGTCTATTACGGAAAGCAAAGACTACAATATATATAATGAGATAGACGGTACTCTCAACAGTATTTCCGTCATCATACAAGCAGCGCTCTCTATCCGTGGTGGTTAAATCAAAAACGAACAAAATAAATACAAAAAGTGTGTCGTGACCGAGGTTTGATCTTACGATCTGCAGCTCCTAAGTCAGTGGTAGTTCTCAACAGGCTACCCGTTCTATTGACAATCTGCCTAAAATAGCTGTTCTATTGCATGCTATGACAGTTGTCAGTTGGTGACAGATGGTTGATAGTGTAACCATGAATAAAATACGTTTCTATCATTGATTGATTTAATTCTTTTAGTTTTTTATATTTACATAGATTGGTGTAGATTAAATACATATGGTTTCTCAATCTAATTTATCAAAATTGTTATTTTCAATTAAATCTTATCACTGTTATAAAGTGGCAACCCAACCAGTAAATAATTTCATCCTCAGGGATAGCTGGCGCTAGTTTCCGTACAAAATTTTCGAGCAGGCTCCAATGTTCTAAGAGAGCACAGCAAGACGGAAAGCAACGTGTTTTAATAGGTTATGGGCTATATCCAAAAATTTTCGGTTTTCTACAGTGTAAAACAGTCGAAAATTGTTGACTTTTCGTGGAAATATGGCTGTGAACTATATTCAAAGTATTCCGAAACTCAAAGGACGCGAGAATTACGATGAGTGGAGTTTTGCTGTCGAAAATCTGTTGGTGCTTGACAACCTGGTGAACTACATCAAGGCGGACGCCATTTTCGAGCCGAAAGCATCAGATGACGCAAAAGCCAAGGCGAAGCTAGTTTTAACCATCGATCCAGGATTGTACGTGCACATTAAAGAAACGAAAACATCGTTAGAGTTATGGAAAAAACTGAGAACCATGTTCGATGACTCGGGTTTTTCTCGTAAAATAACCCTACTGAGACATTTAATCTCGCTACGACAAGAAAATTGTGATTCCATGACTTCATATGTTACGCAAGTGGTCGAGACGGCTCAGAGATTAAAAGGCACAGGATTTACAATTACTGAAGAATGGATAGGATCATTATTATTAGCAGGTTTGCCAGAGAAATACGCTCCAATGATAATGGCCATCGAGCACTCAGGGATACAAATTACCACCGATTCAATAAAATCTAAGTTGATTGACATGGAGGTTTCAAAGAATGAAATGGATTCCAGCGGCGCAGCATTTGCTACAAACTACAAAAAGACGCAGAAAAACAAAAAAGGCGCGTCATCGTCTACAACTTCAAAAGTGACAGGTGACAAGATCATTACTTGTTACAAATGTAAACAGACGGGTCATTTCCGAAACCAGTGTCCATTGTTGCAAAAAAGCAAACAATCAAATGCTTTTAGTGTGGTATTTTTAAACGGAGAATATAGTACAAACGAATGGTACGTAGATAGCGGCGCAAGTGCACACATGACGGCTAACAAAGACTGGATTAAAAATGCAAATTTTTCACCACATTTGTCAGAGATAACCGTCGCGAACAATATGAAAGTGCCAGTTTTGTGTTCAGGTGACGTACAGATATCAACAAATTGCGATTACGACATCATGGTTAAAGATGTTCTATGTGTGCCAAGTTTAACAACAAACCTGTTGGTCAGTGAATGAACTAATCAAAAACGGAAACAAGGTTGTTTTTGAAGAAAACCAATGTTACATTCGCAACAATAAGAATGTGCTGGTGGCTACAGATATGTCAACAAATGGAGTGTACAAGCTAAATATTAAAGTAGCAGATTGTATGCTGGCAGCACCAGCTGTAGTAAGTGCTGAGCTTTGGCACAGGCGGTTAGCACATATTAACTGCAATGATTTAAAAAAAATGAAGAATGGGATTGTGGAAGGAATGTCTTACCCAGATACCAGTGATATGACGAAGACTAAATGTGTGACCTGTTGCGAAGGTAAACAGATGAGACTACCATTTAATCATGTTGGACAAAAAAGTACAGAAACACTACAGATAATACATGCTGATGTATGTGGTCCTATGGAGACGAAGTCCATAGGTGGTGCTCAATATTTTGTCTTGTTCATTGACGATCACAGTCGTATGACATTCATATATTTTCACAAACATAAGAATGAAGTTTTCAAAATATTCAAGAACTTCAAAGCAATGGTTGAAAATCATCAGAATAAAAAGATAAAAACATTGCGCACAGATAATGGTGGTGAATTTTGCAGTGGTGAGATGGAGAATTACCTACAAAGAGAAGGAATTATCCACCAGAAGACAAATGCATATACACCGGAGCAAAATGGTGTATGTGAACGGGCAAATAGAACTATTGTAGAGAAAGCGCGCTGTTTACTTTTTGATGCAAAACTAGAAAAGAAGTTCTGGGCTGAAGCGGCAAATACAGCAGCATATTTAAAGAATAGATCAGTAACTTCAAGTTTGGGAAGTAAAACACCCTATGAAGTGTGGAACAAAAAGAAACCAGATCTAAGTCATATACGTCTGTTTGGCAGCCCTGTTATGGTTCACATACCGAAAGAAAGAAGATTAAAGTGGGACAAGAAGGCCCAAATGAATATACTTGTAGGATTTTCAGAAACAGTGAAGGGATATCGTGTATATGATCCTATAAAAAATATTATAACAATAAAGAGAGACATAATAGTGATGGAAGAAAAAACAGTATCATCAGTAATCAAAGAAGACACAGCAGAATGGATACAGGAAGGTGTTGAAATTGAAGGGCATGAATCTTCGGCTGCAAATGAAGATGATAGAGATTCAGTGGGGGAGTCATCAGTGAATGAATCTCTACATGAACCTGACTCAAATACATCTGTATATACTGATCCAGCTAGTGAAAATGATGATGATACAACCGTCACAAACACAGAGACAGATATCTCGAGCAGTGAGGTTGAACCAATTCCGGACTTACAAGAACTACCTAAGAGAACACGAAGACCTCCAGAACGTTATGGACATGGTAACATATGTATTTCCAATTGTAGTCCAGAAGTTGAACAAACAGATTTCTCAGAAGCGTTGAATGGACCAGAAGCTGAGCAGTGGAGACAGGCCATGCGAGAGGAACTTCAGTCATTCCAGGACAACAATGCTTGGGAAATTGTTGATATACCAAATAATGGATCAATAGTGCAAAACAAGTGGGTGTTCAATAAAAAGCTAGATGTGAATGATAAAGTGCGTTATCGTGCCAGACTTGTGGCAAAAGGTTTTACACAGCGACGTGGTATTGACTATGAGGACACTTTTTCTCCAGTTGTAAAACATTCTACGCTGAGAATGTTGTTTGCGTTGAGTGTACAGTGGGATATGGACATTACACATCTTGATGTGACAACAGCTTTTTTAAATGGACATTTAAAAGAAAATATTTATATGTCAATTCCAGAAGGTTTTGTAAATAAGCAAAGTGGAAAGGTCTTGAAACTAAAAAGAGCTATATATGGACTAAAACAATCTTCTTTAGTCTGGTATGAAAAAGTGAAAGATTGTTTACTTAACATTGGTTTTAAAATAAGTAAATTTGAACCATGCTTGTTTACATTTTTTAGTGAGAATGTAAAGATTATAGTAGCTATATATGTTGATGATTTTTTAATATTTTCAAATAGTACTTCTGAGACTGAAAAATTGAAAAATAAGTTAAGTTCAGAATTCAAATTGAAAGATTTAGGTCCTGTTAGACGTTACTTAGGCATGCGAGTTAGTGTAAACAGAGAATATAAGACTGTAACTGTAGATCAGCAGGAATATATTGAGAAAATATTGTTAAAGTTTGATATGTTTAATTGTAAACCTATAGATACTCCTATTGAAAGTAAATTGAACATAGAAAAGGCTAAAAACTGTGTAGAAAACATTCCTTATCAAAAGCTAATTGGAAGCCTTATGTATTTGGCAGTTTTGACTAGACCAGACTTGTCATATTCACTTAGTTACCTCAGTCAATTCAATAACTGTTACAATGAAACTCATTTTAGTTATGCTAAACGAATACTGAGATATTTACAAAAAACAAAACATTATTGTTTAACATATCATAAAGATAATGTAGGGCTGACTGGTTTTGTTGATGCAGACTGGGCTAGCGACAGTCTAGATCGAAAGTCTTATACTGGGTTTTGCTTTGTGATGAATGGTTCTGTGATTTCTTGGCAAAGTAAGAAACAGAAAACTGTCTCCTTATCCAGCACAGAGGCAGAATATGTTGCACTTTCAGAGGCATCTAGAGAGGCTATTTACTTAAGAAATCTGATTTTTGAGCTAACTGGTAAGAAATGTGTAATTGAATTGAAATGTGATAATCAAAGTGCATTAAAATTGGCAACAAGTCATCAGGCACATGCTAGATCAAAACATATTGATGTTCGTTTTCATTATGTTAGAGATGCAGTTAAAAATAAATTGATTACTATTGAATATATCTCAACTCAGGAAATGCCAGCTGACTTGTTAACCAAAGGTCTTTTGTCAACCAAGCATTATAAGTTCATGCACATGCTGGGAATTAAGGATAAATAAAACATAATATTGTATTTTGTTTGGAATTTCACATTTATTTTGTTAAGTGGGGGTGTTATAACATAGATAACAAAAAGTATCAATGTGTCTAGTAGTGCCACCTATGCAACGCTATGTGTTAAGCTTTTAAGAAAAATAAAGTCAGTCTATTACGGAAAGCAACGTGTTTTAATAAACCCATAGTTTTTCACTAAAAATAGTTTCAAACAGTTTGTTTTTAATATTAATTTTATTCGATGAGACTCTTCAATTCAAAACTCCTGGAAGTTATCAAAACTTAAGTCCAGGGATCAGCTCTCGGCGAGTTTGTTAATGTATTCACTTCTTCTTTTGCAAAGTACCTATAGTTATATTAATAATTCAGTGTGTCACGAAACGTGCCTCGAATTTATATCAATCGATTGGATGGACAAACAGGCCACTAATACACGTAAATTGAATTGGTGCGCACCTACTAAATTGAATTGAAGCTTCGATATCGACGCTTTATATGATTGTACCTACGGGGATGAATCAAATTGATATTTGTTTTGGTCGATTATGTGCGAAGCTTAAGTTTGGAACAATTCAATCAAAATATTATGGACCTCGGCCTGCGGACGCCGATGATGACAATATTTCGAGAAGGATTAACCTTATTGACCGAGCAAACAGTGGAAATAATGCTTAGGTCGTGACACGGCGAAACTGATAATTCAATCATTTTTGTAGGATTGCTGTTTGTCACGGACTCAAAGCTGGAAAATATTTGAAGAGGATATAACGTTGATTACAATGTGAAATGTTTATTTTCATGTCATTGTTTGGTCGTAGGTGGTGTGCAACAGCGCGACGCTGCGCGGCGTGCCGTCGGCGCTGAGCGCGAGTGTGACGCAGCTGTCGCTGTCGCGCGCCGACCTGCGCGTGCTGCGCTCCGACGCCTTTGCGCACCTGCGCCAGCTGCGCCGCCTCGCGCTCGACGCCTGCAACCTCACGCGCATCCGCCCCTTCGCCTTCCGGGGCCTGCCGCGTCTCCGCGAGCTCTACATCCAGCACACGCCGCTCGCGACTGTCGACGCATTCGCGTTCGCGGCTCTACAAAACATCACTTCAATCGTCCTGACACACAACAGGATCGCTCAAATCGAGGGATACGCTTTTGCAGGAACCAATTTTATAAAACTCATCTCCCTACGGAATAATCCAATTAAACGTATATTAGCTCATGCCTTTTCGGGGCTGAATGACGTAGCGCAGATTGAACTCCCATCCGGAATAAGATCTATCGAGCCTCAAGCTTTTGCTGGGCTGGAAGGGGTTGGCGTACTTGAATTGGCGTACATGGATCTACCGGCGGTGCTGCCCGATACCTTCCGTGGACTGGTACGTGTCGGCAGGCTCGCTCTTCGGGAATCTGATCTGGGGATAGTGCGGGTCGGCGCATTCGACGGTTTACAGCGTATCGATATATTAGAAATTTGTAACAATAAGATTGACGGCATCGAAGAACTCTCTCTTGTACAAAACAACAGCGTCACCACATTTAAACTAACCGGTAACCATATGCTGGAGACGCCGGAGGCGGTCATTTTAGAAGTTGAGAATATAGTGATACGCGGGAATCACGTGCCGTGTGAGTGTGGACGGGACCCTCTTGCCAACCCGTTAGCCCTGACGCCAGACTTCCCGGAAGAGAACTTTTGTATATCACCATTAAAAGTGCGTGGTCGTAGCCTGGGTAGCGTGAGCGCGGGAAGCGCGGGCTGCCGCGGCGAGGCGGGGGGCAGTGCGCGCGCACGTGCGGCCGGCGCCGGCGCACGCCCGCGCGACGCGCTCTCTTCGCCGCGCCTGGCACTCACGGCTGCCGTGCTCGTCTTTCTCGCGAGTAGTTAACCGCCCTCGGTGTTCAATTAAGTGAGTTGTATCCAATTGTAAATATTGTAATATATGCGAGTGAACATAATAATGCGAAATTTTACATTGAAAGGGTCCGTTCATTGTGTATACGTTGGACAATGAATAAAATTTGCCTTTCGAAACGCTGGCTTTTATTTTTATCCTTGAACGTAGCACCATGATATATCTGCTCATTTACAAAGAAATCTCAAGAATGATCGATCCGTAAATCACAAAGGTATTTGAAGATTTATGGCGGAGTAAAAATAGCGTTTATCTGTATTTCTAGTCAATTAGCAGACGACATCAGATAGCGCCTGAGTAATGTTCCGGCGGCGGTGCGCGGCGCCGGCCGCTGTCCGCCTCACAGACACAAATATCGTTTGTTCTTAACTACTGGAATGTGAACTACTTTTGTGTATGTACGGGCATTAGCTCCGCACACTGAGATGTATTCTGTAGGAACGAATCACCCGGGATGTACACAGGAAAATAAACTCACTGTTTTGTGTCCGATAATGATTGACAATTTGTTAAGTAAAACAACAAATTATATAATAACAAAAGTAGGTGGCTTGTGGCGGGCGTAACAACCTAGTCAGCGAATGTACATAAATCGGTGAATTAGCAACTGCTTGTTCAGGTTAAAACTAAAACAATAAATATCATGTGGCAATGCTCGATAATACTATATTACTTGCCACGTGCCAGTATATTTTAAACGTTCTAATAATTGATGAAAGTATTTTTTTTTTAAATTATTTGTCAGAAATCATATCGAGATACATTATGATGAGTATTTTCTTCACCCAGCTGAAAACCAAAAACATTTGTGCTACACCAAAGCCTTATACTTACTACTTGTTTCGGTTCAAACACGAAATGTAAACCAGTTTGACATGCATCGAAATCGCTACGGTTGTGGTTTAATTTTTGCGTGAGAAGACTAATTGGTATTCGAGCGAGCATTTGGTGCTGAAAGCTGCGGCAGCCGGAATGCACAAGCGCACGTGCCGCGGTCCGGACCGGCGCATGGCGGGACCGAGGAGGGACCGTGCCGGGATCGACATTCGATACACACATGTCGATTGTCGACAGCATGTCACGGCTCATTAGTGCGCTATCGATCGGACGCCCACTACATAAGAGCGCACTCTCGACTCCGATGCCACAATTAACAGCTCACACTCCACTGTCCATAATTCGACACGTCCGATACAATCCTAAGGTTTTCGGCAAATTTCAAACCAACAATCGGCTTTCCCCAATTTTACATCTAACTTTCAATTATTTACGCATCAAAGCGATTTTCCGTCCCATTTCGTTGAATCCTGCCTGTAATACCATTGTGAATGCCGAAAGGAGGAGCAAAGTTTCTTCGAGATCTTTTGTTGGCGATACACGGTATTTCGTAGATTTTACGCAATTCTATGTTTTAGTTTAAAATTCTGAAATAGGTAATGCGACGTAAAAGTTCGGACTCCTTAATCATCGTTTATATTCGACTTACTTCTTTATAAATATATTTTCACTTTTCACCTAACTGTACAAGCCCTGACAGTGGTGTTGATTGAGGGTCGGTGTGATTTGAGTTCGTGCTACGGCGTAGCTCCGTAGCGGGGCTACGAGTCGCCCTAATGACCCGCGGTTCTACCTGCACCTGACGGCTACAAACATAAAAAGGGACTGAATAAAAGAAAATATTACTGTGATGATTTTATATCTGCGAAAGAAATTTCATTTACGTATTTTGGGAAAAAATATCCGAGCGAGATGTCCTCATCAGAAAATATGAAAATAAATGAGAATAACTAAGATAAGTAGGTAAGTCAAAATAAACGGTAAGATAATGTAGTGAATTAAATACGACCAGAATACAACAAAGGAGATAAACATAGTAAATAGGCCATGCCTCGGAGCGGTTACATCTTTTGAAGCAAATGAGTTTAGGTTTATGAATTTTGACGAAGCGTAGAAATAATTATGAAAGGGTAAATAACAAGCGACTGAGTTTGAAATAATCTGGCTCATGAAACTACGAGCAACAGGAAAATTTAGTTTCATAGCATGGGACGTCAAACTTTGTACCTTCATTATAAATTAATAAAATGATTGGTATTTTAAGAGGCTTATTCCACTAATCCCCCTTAAGAGAATCCCCCTTAGGGGGGAAAACTGGACTCCAATGTAAGAATAATCCAGAAAGTCCCCTTTTAATTTTGAGTTAGTCTATTATTCCCCCCCGAGAAAATCTACCTCATAAACAAACCATAATGTAATAAAATCCAATATTTTAAACGCTAATTATTTTCAAAACTGAACCATATGGAAATAAAAAAAAAAAAACAAAAATTTGAATCGTAATTATTTTCAAAAACTGAACCATATTGAAAAAAAGTAGAAAATTTGAATGCTCATTATTTTCAAAAACTGATCCATATGGAAAAAAAAAACAAAATTTAAATGCTAGTTATTTAAAAAATTGCCGTAGTGAAAACCAAAAACAAAATTTAAGTGCTGATTATTTTCAAAATTGAACCATAATGAAAAACAAAACAAAATTTAAATGCTAATTATGTTCAAAGCTGAACCTTAATGAAAAATAAAAACGAAAAAAAAGCTAATTATTTTCGGAAACTGATCCATAAGGAATAAAATATATAATAATAATAATAATACATAAATAATTTGTGGTTCTAAAAAATGTTGCTGAGTAAATTAAAAAAAAAATAACAACAAATAATCTGCTCATTTTTCAACATAATAAAATTCAAAAATTTTAATGACCATTTTGGTAGTCAACTCACGCGGTGTGGAGGGAAGGAGGAGTCCCCTTTGCCATTAAAATAAAATAAATACTGGCTCCTTGTTTTTCAACATCTACTATGCTAGTGTAGTAAGTACATCAACGCAGCGCAATTATAATAATTTTCTAAAAACAAAAAAAACTTGGATTACATTTTTTTTTGGGGCGATGGCTTTGTTATAGTGATCCTCTGAAAATATTTCGTGTTTTAATAGATCGATGACTAAAAGACCTTCAAATTATTATTTTAAGTGCTATTTAATACATCCCAAATAAAAATGGTATGTCCGAAACTAGGGCAAAATAACACACTGTGCAATGCATTATCCACAGATATAATACTACATACAGATACTCAATACCATACAAAGAAATAACACCTCCTTATAGCCCGGTTCTCACCGCAAGCGGAGCGGACCATTAATGACTTCTAATACCTACCAGGTATTATATATAGGACCTAATAGGTACATAAGTCTTACATGGTCGAATTTGCAATAACAAACGATCACAAAAATTAAATTTCAAATTTAAAAAACCCCGACATAATGTACTTGCACTTAACAGTTTAATAGAAAATAATTCGTTAATTCGCCATTTTGTTGTGGCGGCCATCTTGGATTATATAATCTTGATTAATTTATCATAGTGAGGTTGGTGATACCCATATTGAGGGAGTTGTTGAATAAATATGTCATCCGCCATTTTGTGGCGGCATCTTGGACTGATTTTTATCAAACATAGCTAAGAACACTCCCAACTAATTCAACTTTCAACCAAAAAAAAAACAAAATCCGAATTAGTTCATCCGTTCGGGCACTACGATGCCACAGACAGACAGACACACACACACAGATACGTCAAATTTATAACACCCCGTCGTTTTCGCGTTGGGGGTTAAAAATAAATGCAAAATTATTACTAAGCTCGCTTCGCTCGTTCCTGATTTCTAAGTTATCTAAGTAAAATATCTGTCACCGCCTGGGGTAAATATTTGACAACGACCACCCGCGAACAAATTGTCACCCAGCACCAATAGCAAAGGCACTTTTTAGCCAAATTAAGGCTTAGGGACCTCAGGGGGGAATTATAGACCTCTTGTTTTTTACATTCCAGTTTTCCCCCTCGTGGGAAATTTCAGGGGGGATTTGTGGAATGAATATTTTTTCGATTCCACTTTTCCCCCCTAAGGGGGATTATCAGGGGGGAATTGTAGACTTTTCTTTTTAGATTCCACTTTTCCCCCTTAGGGGGACTTTTAGGGGGGATTTAAGGAATAAGCCTTTAAGGCTTATTCCACTAATCCCCCTTAAGAGAATCCCCCTTAGGGGGGAAAACTGGACTCCAATGTAAGAATAATCCAGAAAGTCCCCTTTTAATTTTGAGTTAGTCTATTATTCCCCCCCGAGAAAATCTACCTCATAAACAAACCATAATGTAATAAAATCCAATATTTTAAACGCTAATTATTTTCAAAACTGAACCATATGGAAATAAAAAAAAAAAAACAAAAATTTGAATCGTAATTATTTTCAAAAACTGAACCATATTGAAAAAAAGTAGAAAATTTGAATGCTCATTATTTTCAAAAACTGATCCATATGGAAAAAAAAAACAAAATTTAAATGCTAGTTATTTAAAAAATTGCCGTAGTGAAAACCAAAAACAAAATTTAAGTGCTGATTATTTTCAAAATTGAACCATAATGAAAAACAAAACAAAATTTAAATGCTAATTATGTTCAAAGCTGAACCTTAATGAAAAATAAAAACGAAAAAAAAGCTAATTATTTTCGGAAACTGATCCATAAGGAATAAAATATATAATAATAATAATAATACATAAATAATTTGTGGTTCTAAAAAATGTTGCTGAGTAAATTAAAAAAAAAATAACAACAAATAATCTGCTCATTTTTCAACATAATAAAATTCAAAAATTTTAATGACCATTTTGGTAGTCAACTCACGCGGTGTGGAGGGAAGGAGGAGTCCCCTTTGCCATTAAAATAAAATAAATACTGGCTCCTTGTTTTTCAACATCTACTATGCTAGTGTAGTAAGTACATCAACGCAGCGCAATTATAATAATTTTCTAAAAACAAAAAAAACTTGGATTACATTTTTTTTTGGGGCGATGGCTTTGTTATAGTGATCCTCTGAAAATATTTCGTGTTTTAATAGATCGATGACTAAAAGACCTTCAAATTATTATTTTAAGTGCTATTTAATACATCCCAAATAAAAATGGTATGTCCGAAACTAGGGCAAAATAACACACTGTGCAATGCATTATCCACAGATATAATACTACATACAGATACTCAATACCATACAAAGAAATAACACCTCCTTATAGCCCGGTTCTCACCGCAAGCGGAGCGGACCATTAATGACTTCTAATACCTACCAGGTATTATATATAGGACCTAATAGGTACATAAGTCTTACATGGTCGAATTTGCAATAACAAACGATCACAAAAATTAAATTTCAAATTTAAAAAACCCCGACATAATGTACTTGCACTTAACAGTTTAATAGAAAATAATTCGTTAATTCGCCATTTTGTTGTGGCGGCCATCTTGGATTATATAATCTTGATTAATTTATCATAGTGAGGTTGGTGATACCCATATTGAGGGAGTTGTTGAATAAATATGTCATCCGCCATTTTGTGGCGGCATCTTGGACTGATTTTTATCAAACATAGCTAAGAACACTCCCAACTAATTCAACTTTCAACCAAAAAAAAAACAAAATCCGAATTAGTTCATCCGTTCGGGCACTACGATGCCACAGACAGACAGACACACACACACAGATACGTCAAATTTATAACACCCCGTCGTTTTCGCGTTGGGGGTTAAAAATAAATGCAAAATTATTACTAAGCTCGCTTCGCTCGTTCCTGATTTCTAAGTTATCTAAGTAAAATATCTGTCACCGCCTGGGGTAAATATTTGACAACGACCACCCGCGAACAAATTGTCACCCAGCACCAATAGCAAAGGCACTTTTTAGCCAAATTAAGGCTTAGGGACCTCAGGGGGGAATTATAGACCTCTTGTTTTTTACATTCCAGTTTTCCCCCTCGTGGGAAATTTCAGGGGGGATTTGTGGAATGAATATTTTTTCGATTCCACTTTTCCCCCCTAAGGGGGATTATCAGGGGGGAATTGTAGACTTTTCTTTTTAGATTCCACTTTTCCCCCTTAGGGGGACTTTTAGGGGGGATTTAAGGAATAAGCCATTTTAAGAGACGTAACAGATTTCCGCAGTGAAGTAACTTATGTTTCATAACTCAGTGCATTTTCCTATAAAGCAACGATTGACGTCAGAATACCTGTGAGATAAGGGGAGAAATTTACGCGTTTACATTGTGACATAACCTTATTTTATACCTTTTGCCATCGTTCGCGGAGGAGATCTTCAATTTATTGCCACTGAGATATGAAACCTCTTCAACTAAAAACTTCAAGGTATGCGTATTTTACACCCAGGAAGAAGTTTATATTATCATACTCTGTTTTGTAGTTTATTTAGAACTTGCGGTCGAAAATAAATCGGTGGAAGTAAAAGAAATTCAAATATAGGTACTTCAAAGTCCACATTTAAAAGAACTTGAAGCAGTGATCTGAGTCATATTTCCAAGTATTTGTCATTCGGGTCACAGATACTGTCACATATTTAGTCCGTTCAATCGAAAACCTCGGACTGAAAGGTGGATGGAGCTGGAACGAATTCTGTATTTGCTTTATTCGATCTTCTATGGGATCGTTCTGCACCGGATTTTTCCCGGGGCGTTATCTCTTCTCACGTATTTCATAGGAAATCGGACGATGGAAAAACGAGGCTACACTCCAGATCGCTTCGAAACACCTTTTGTCTGCGCCGTGACGTTAACATACTTAAAAAAAAAGGATCGAGTAATATGTTGCATTTTATGGCCGAGTATTTCTTTCAGTGAGTAGGTTTTTATATTCGAAACCGCAAAGATATCTGTTTGATAGATAAGCAAAGAAAAATAATGAGATAAACAATAAACCAATAGCAAATATACGAGTATCTGATGTAACAAGCAAATATGTCTAGACCACTTACATTACATCGTAATCACAATATATGTTTGAGGGGCTAACAGAAGTGTAAGTGGTAGAATCCAGCGGAATCGATTACAAGACAAGATAAGGATCAAACTGACCTTCAAACAATAAATCCATGTTGAGAAGGGTAAAACGAAAGGGAGGAAGTTTTTACTTCGGCCAAAGTTGCTAATGATAAGTATAGTAAACGTCTATTTTTACAAATGTATATAGATCGAAGAGTTTCGTGAGGAGAGGGCAGAACGACTTCCGATGCTGTTTCTATTCAGGGAGATAGAACTGGGAACTTTCAACAGAGCTAGTCTACGATCTTGCATCTCCGCGCAGAGATAGATAGCTGTAATAAAACTAACTTTGCTCTATTTTATAACATGTTTTTGTTCAGAATACTTCTTCATATAGCTGACTTGACTTATGACTAAGATATTGCAAAAATAATACAATTGCAGGAATATTTTTGAGTTTGTTATCGCGTCACAGGGCGCCCCTTGTATTTCGGCCATTTAATGCAACGCCGAGTGTAAAGCATTCATCACTGACACTCTGTAGAGTATCTTTGTTATCTCCCTAGCGAGAGCACACTGGACTTTATGACACCGTATTACATATAATATGTGTGTGTATCAGTAGGCGAGTATGCATTCTTTAATCGTCTGTAAAAAAAGAATAGTATGTCTTTAATTTACGAACCTTAAGAAAAACAGAAAAACGTTTTCTTTTGCCGGGAGCCAAAAGAAATAATATGACCACATCATTCAGCTTCTCGAAGTAATTCGTAAAAGTCGATTGAATGAAAGAAAGGCCTTTTTTATGTTAGTACCTAAGAAGCCTAATTCACTGGGCACGGTACCTGGCTAGTCCTCGTTTATTAATCATGCTGTCGGGTCTTCAATGTTTTCCAACGTTAGTCATTTTGCTTTCCAACTCATCGTTATTTATTTAGGAAGTATGATGAGTGGAACAATAAATTTTGTTTAAAATAAAGCAGAACTGACGGATACTTTTCCTGGCTGCTGTTCAAATTTTAATTTTGTGAATATTGAGCCGGCGTGGTTACGAGCGGTCGCCTCATTCGTGGTCACGGGTTGTCTACTCGGAGCGATGAGCCCTGTAAAGTGCTCCAAATGTCAGGAAAAATTTAATTTAAACAATACACTTGATAAACGAGCAAAGCCTTTGCTTCTTTAAATTAAATTATTCAAAACCACGCTGTTTAAATTAAAGATTGAAATATTTACAATGGGTTACTACCGTATTCAGCCGTTATGTATTCACGTGCGGTTTTTTCTTTGCATTTAATCTGTACCGTTTTTTTCCTAAAACATATCTGCGTAACGTTATAGGTATTCAATTATTTAATTCATCAGACAAAGTTATGCGAGTAAAAGATCTCTTTTAACAAAAAAACAACTAATCGGTGAACTCATATCACTTTTATGTTTATACCCGACAAAATCCAGCGTACTGTGGAAAAAGTTTGCTTAAACATCAGAAAACGTAATCAGACTCCATGTTTAACCTGAAATACTTACGGAAAGAATAAAACGAGAAACCCGAATGAAATTACAGTAAATTAGAACTGAGTAGCCTTTAAAATGAGTTGGTGCTGATATTATAATTGGGTAAGTCACCCCTGCAAATTGAATTATCTGTAGGGAGCGTGTACGGTAAGGTCAGATGGCTCTTCATTTCAAGAACCTGCAGTCGACAAGTGGAGTCCGCCAAATTAATTATGATATAAGGTACGTTCTACTGATTAATATACCAATTATTCTTAAAAGGTTTGGAGATACTACGTCTTCCATTATACAGCAGTCACGCAAAAGCAGACCGGTTCCTGATTTGTTTGACTTGTAATAAACTTACAACTGTAGGTATTGGTATTAGGTACTCCATTCAAGAGATTATTTGGCCTGAGTATGTATCGACATATCACACAACAGTTTACGGGTGTCTGATATCAATAAAATTTCTGTCTCGAATATCTTATTTGAATTCTGATTACTTCCTAGGTCTATTTGCGATTCGAAATCTCCAGCAATGCAATTTTAGATCAGATGCTAAATTAGATAAGGTAATATAGAAAGCACTTCATTAAAATATACGGTGTATAATAACGATATTTATATTTGGGTGACAGCCATTTGGCATTTATTGAAATAAAAAGTGAGCGTCCCGGGTGGCAATGAGGGTGACAAAATTGTGAACATTACTCATGGCATTTCGGGTGCTTCACATTGATTGCTGTACGTCCTCGCTTGATGAAATTATATAGTTCACTATACACTGGTTTCATAAAGAATATAGGTACTGTTCTTTACAAGATGTCAAACTATTTCCTTGAAATCTCTGTGGAATCCCTATCCTCGTGGTTGTAAGCGTGACTGTTGATCGGACCCTTGGTTCGACTCAGGTCGAGAAGAAATGCTTTGGGCTTTTCCATTAGGAAATTCTCAGTACGAACCTGGAGTTTGATAGTTGACGGTGTTATACCCCTGTGCCCGGAAACCAAGTTAAGGGGCCGGCGGAGCATACGTATTTCATACAAACGTAATATGAAAATAATTTGTAAATCTAACATATTTTTAAAGTAGGGTATTTATTTCGATTGGGTTACAGAATATCTATGTTCCCAAATATAAATTATGAAAGGAAAATGATACAAAACGAGATATGAGGAATTTAAAGTTTCCATAGAAAACGAATTTTTCTCATAACTTTTGTTTAAATCAGTGTCCATTTAAAATATGTATTTGGGAACCTAGATATTCGGTAATCCAATCGAAATAATTACACACCACCTTAAGAATATGTTTGACTTACAAATTATTTTGGTATTACGTTTGTATGAACTACGCATGCTTCGTGGCCTTGCGCCTGATGCGAATGTGTCGGATTGTCATCCCATCTAACTATGAGAGTACAGGAACAAAGACTGTATCTATGTTGCACTATAATATCTCCTGTGTAGTTGGCTACCTAATCTCCGTTGAAATTGGCCGCAGTGGCAGTAATTCGATAGTAATACATTTTGCTCGGGTCGGTTTCATTTTAGTATAAAACAGCAGAAAACATAACATAGGAAAACATCTACTTTGGGTATAATAGTCATGTACTCTCTGTTACACCGTGTATAACAAACTAAATGTATAGGTAGCGATTAGCTAATCGTTAATCGCACAATCGGACATTGGAAGTTTCCACCCTGTATAGCTTATACTTTCCCTCCAGGTGGCATTGAAAAATTCCACGCTGTATAATGTTTCGAACATACTCCGTGACCGTGAATGAGAGAAATACTGCTGCCCATTGAGTTATAGTGCATTACACTCTTCGAACATAGGCGATGAACTTAGTGGAAGTGTTTACAGGAATTGTAAACGTCCCTATTTGCACCACCAACATCTAATTCAGTACTAGCTTCTGTCTTCGATTTCACTACCGTCGAGATCGAAAATTAACATCGGAACGTACATGTTAGTTACCGAGATAAACAGTTTTCATACATACTATCTTGTGTCACATAGCAATTTTGTCAGCCTTCTAGGTGTGAGAAGGTAACAGATAGATAGACAGTGCTATTTTCGTATTTATTTTCGGACTGGTTTTGTAACATAACATTAAGGCTGAATCCCAAAGAGTTAGTCAGAGGTATACCTAATAGTATCATTTCTGTTGTTATTTTGAAGTCCCATATAATAGAGAGCGAGCCTATTTCCATCCACCGGACACAAATTCAGATACCGTGGCTGCTACTGAGAAATTCCTGACGGGAAAAAGCGGCCAAGTGCGAGTCGGACTCGCTCATCAAGGGTTCCGTAGCTGCAAGTAACATAACATAAAAGTTAAAATATGACGTATTAAAATCAAACTACTTACTAGATCTCATTCAAACCAATTTTCGGTGGAAGTTTACATGGTAATGTAAAGCTTATATTTTTTTTGTTTTAGCATTCTCTTATTTCAGAAGTTACAGGGGGGGGGACACATTTTACCACCAACCTATTAAGTTTAGAAAAAATGAAATTAAAAACCTCAATATCATTTTTGAAGACCTATCCATAGATATCGTATGGGTTTGATGAAAAAAAAAATAGTATCAGTTCAAATTATGGGGAACTCCAAAAAGGTATTGTTTTTTTTTTCTATTTTTGTGCACAGAATACATCTACTTACCAAGTTTCAACAGCATAGTTCTTATAATTTCGGAAAAAAGTGACATGACGAATCTATAAATGTTCCGTTATTTGCCATTTGGCAACGGAACCCTAAAAACCCAATAACAACTTGCCTCACCCGGAAATCAAACTCAGTCCCATATCCAGCTAGATATTCAGTTTATTAAATGAATCTCTCATACAACGCTCTTTGTTATTGTCCGATCAATACGGAAATATCTGGACGAGTAATTTGTCAGCGCATGTAATTATGAGGCGAATGCATTACCAATTAACTTCGAAAACATAGTTGCTGTGATATTATTGTGACTCAAAGTGGTGCCACATCAATTATACTAAAAGAATCAAGCGAAGTTTATTTTTTATTTAATTTAACACCGTGTAAAGCTTTAAAATATCCTTTGTTTTCAATATCCAAATGCACCATTCACGAACTGTTTTCAATACGAGCATAAAAAGATTAACTGAATACGTATTGTAAAATACGATTTTCGACGAATGCTTGCGAAATATTTAGTGGTAAAATACGGACTTTTTTATGAATAGTCAGCCTTATAATGGCTTTATCCCCCTAAGGTGAAACTTGACACGTGACTTCATAAAACGGCAATGTCTATGACAGATAGGAAGTTACAACTTCAGTGAAGTTTAGCTAGGAATTGTTGCCATCCATGCAGGTAGGTAAAGTCTTCTGGTAGGTACCTACCTCACTTTGTTTCGAATTTCGTTCTTATTTGTTTCATAACCCTATAAAATGTCTAATAATGTGGCGTGGGTTGTAACACCACGCGGGCTGTGATTACCTACACTTTGGGTTAATTTATTTAATTATTATAAAAATTCTTCACAAGTAAAAACTGTAAAAAGGCAAACCAAATGCCATGGGGATCTGTTAATCTGTTGTACCCATATTTAAGTTATAGAAGTTTCGAGTCAGATTATGATGTAACTACATTCCCTGTGCGGTCGTTTACATTTGGTTTGGCCAATGGAGATTCGATAGTGCACGATTTTCATACCTACCTAGCCAGTGGCTATGCAATAGGTACACTCGTTGGAGTTTTTCAATATTTTGAAAAGAAATAGAAAAACCAGCTCTCAGTTCAGTATTTCTTTTTTCACAACCAAAATACCGGCTCTACGGCTTGCTACGACGTGCACGATCACATGAAATCGCAATAATGTCTGCATATAAATGAGAATAATCAACATCAGTCTCCGTTGCTACCGTTTTACTTGCTCAGGTAGCAAAAATCAAGGTTTTTATTTCAATACTAGCTTTAACCCGCCACTTCGTTCGTCTACAGACTTCGATCGTCTTTTCGGGGAAAAGAACTAATGAAAAATTCTTTGTTTATCTTTCAAAAAGGTTTCTATCTTCAGTGGTTTAGGCAATACGTTGTCTATCTGTCTGTCAGTCACTCAGTCTGTTTTTTTAACCGACTTCTAAAAAAGGAGGACGTTCTCAATTCGGATGTTTCAATTATTTTTTTTTTATCTTTGTCCGCGCATATCTCCGTCGTTTGCCAACCAATTTGAAAAATTCTTTGTTTGTTGGAAAGGGTATACTTTCCAAATGGTCCCATTATCACCAAGTCGGGATCTGATCATGGAATTTTGGCAAAATCGAGGGAATTCTTCAAATTTTATAGGAAAACGTACAGCGATTATGGTATTTTCTACAACAATTTATTATGGTATTTTTTTATTATGGTATTTGCGTTTGACAAGAACCATTCTACCATCAGATCTGATGATGAAGCCAAGAGTCAGGCACTGGAACTCCATAATGATGTATCGTAGTCGTGTTTGGGCTTGTTGCAATTGTAACGGTATGCACTTTCCATGTGTACCAAGCACATGTGAACCACTAAAAAGTGAAAAATAAAAACTTTTTTGCAAAAAATAAAACCGACTTCAAAAAAAAAAAAACAAAAAAGAGAAAAATAACTAAAGCTTCTGAAGTCGGTGACAAAAAAATTAAATCAATCAAACAAAGGTCACCGACTTCAGAAGCTAGAGTTATTTTTCTCTTTTTTGTTTTTTTTTTTAAGTCGGTTTTATAGTTAAACCGTTTCATGTTAAGAATTGCAAGAGTTGTGAGATAAACCAGCACAAACTTTTATGTTTTCCAGTTGTTACGGGCAGTCGGATGTCCGAGAGTCTGACAGCCAGTCAGTAACTACTTAAACAAGTTACACGGACACTGAGTTGCGGAGGTCAGTTAAGTAGTCTGCAGCCAGTTAGACTGAAATTCGACCCCAACGTAGTTAGAAAAAGGCTAGGCAGATGATGACATATCTCTTATCCAAGACAAATGTAAACCTAAGTTTCTTGTAGTAGAAATTGTTTCAATAAAAAGAAACCAGTTTCAATTAACTTTTAACAGCTTTAGGCCATGAGACAAATACGGCTCAGAAAAGATTTAGGAACAAATTGCTCCTACACAAATAATATCGTTAAAGAGGTCTCTTTTTAATATACCAGTTAAGAATCACGCACATATCTTTCATCATATATATGGACTATAAGTTTAACTTGAATTGGCGGTAATATAAAAAGTTTGACGGGCTAGATAAAAAAATTGGAGGCAGTTATCGTCAATTATTTTACACGAATCATATAAATCGATGATTCCAATTAGGGGAAAAGCGAGCTGTCTTTGTAATAAGACATTTATTTTGGTGTTATATGTGACGTTTATTGACCAGATACACAAGAATAAATATAGGGAAGTTGTAGTAAGTGGAACATACAGAGTTGTGGTGATCAATCATGTCGCAGTCTCCGGGGTGAGACAACAAAAAGTAATAGGTCAAGTGTGAATAGTTTACGTTCTTATTCTAACACAGATGGTGGGTACATTTAATGACTTCATTAATTAAGTTGTGTGTAAGAAAAGATAGCGAAATTGTTCTGTATATAGCCCATGATTGGACAATTCATTTGATGAATATTCTTGTGCGCTCGCCAAAACGGCACGCTATTGGTTGCACCGTGCTGCATGTCATTGCAACAAGGCGATCTGCGCGCCATCTACGAGGAATGCATAGTGAAAAGCGGGAAAAATTGTTCCGTTTTTTAGCTCCTTCGAACAGTACCTAATAATTTGACTCCGAGAATGAAAAATGTTATTTGAACAGTCTGTGCACTACCGTGTTTTGTGCAACGCTGGGATCATCTTCCCACTAAATAAACCATCAAGAGGCGGCTGCAGCTGAGAAAAGGTGAGTCGTACTCGAATTTTTCTTAATTTGGTTGATTCTTGACTGGGCGAACGAGTAGAACTCAGTTCATACAGAACATCCTCTTTTATATCAAAAAACCGTTAAAATCATACTGTCCATTCCTCTTCCACCTAACTATACTATAGTTAGGTGTCTAGCTACGGAAAAAGAACAAATCGATGAAGTAATAAATCTTTCACACATACGTATAAAATTAAAAAGAGAAACAGCAAGCAGGTTAATTAATAGGCATGGCTGCAGCAGTCAGTCAACTGAACGGTCGCCGGTCTCATATTTCGTAAACACAGCGAAGCGAAAAGCGTGGAACTGAGAAGTGTCATTCGATATCCGATATTCAAAAGATCGATAGTTGTTAGAATAAAAGAAAAAACTAACTGGCACGAAACAATAGCCGGTACGAGCGGCGGCGCGCTGAAAGCCCCATGAGCTTGGTGATTCGTTAGCAAAGAGACAAAAACGGCCAGCCGCGAATTTGTTCTACAGAGACGGTTTCGCACCTGACATTTAAGTATGATCCTATTCAGGATTACATATTCCCTTACGGCAGGTGGGACGCTGACAGAGCTGTCGCCGGGGTGCCGGAATGAAATGCGATGACGCGAGTTCTAATCCGGTAATAACAAAAATGTATTCTCCCTTTGTCTTTTGTAAAATTTGTTTTGATGAAAAACATGCAAATTGAAGGAACACAACACAAGTATATCTGAGTATACGACTAGATTTTTTGGATTTAAACAGATACTTTTTGTTTGTTTTGAAGTTACCATTTCAGGATCCTTGAGAAATTACACACCATCATGAGCAGTTTTATGTTGTATTATTTTATTGAAAGGAATCCTGAAAAAACGATAAATTCATTCGTGGCGCCCTGTTCGTGACTGTCCCGTGTCTGTCGACATTCTTCTCTGTAACAGTTTCGCCATTTTCAGTAGTTTCATTGATGCTTCATGTTAATTTGGATATCGACACTCTGCCCGTTTCTAGGTACATTATTTTTTATTTCCTCGACAAAAGGTCTAGAGCGAAAAGTACTTTGGACATTCGCAAGTCGATGGCCTCAATAACTGTATCTAGAATTCAACACTCGATACAGGACGATTCGTGAATCTGAAATCGTCTAGTTTCGTATTCTAATCGGGAGCAAATCAACATAAAGTATCAAATTGCGACACTTGCGTATATATTTAATATGCCACCCAAATTTTAATGAAGTTAAGTGCCTAAAATGTAGTATGTTCATAAAACTTGTGTAGTAGTTGTACCAAAAGTAAAATGTTAACAGGAACATTTAATATTCTTCATCTACTCAGTTGTGTGTGACTTGGAAACTTCTTGAATGTAACCAAATGACGTGTTACAGTCGTGCTTATATTTATCACCGCCCATAAAAACTTAAATTTCGAATAATTTTCTGCTACATTCCAAACTTTTATTTGGTAATACCCCAGAGCAATTCCTACTTTGTTTACAAATAAACTTGCCGTTGAAATTGGGAAGGAAAAAGCTTTTCGAAAGAGGATAGGTAAATCGATTTATGCAAAACAGATAGCGCTTTTTGTATGCAAATTTTTGTTGATTTCCCAAAGATTGAAATCGTGGTATTGTGAAATGGAAAATATTGATTATCTACCGACAATAAACAACGTGCCCAGTGGCTTGGTTGGAATAACCATCAATTTATTATTTCATGTTTATTTTATTGGGAAATTGTAAAAAGAATGTAAATTATAATTACCTTTACTGAATTGCGTTTTCGTATATAATATAAAGGTTTGCGCGGAAATGGAACTTTATAAAACTAATTGCAACGAAAATGAGAGCAAATAATAATATGTGGGTTTTTTGTTGTTGTGCGTAATTTATCAGTCTGAATTAATGTTGAAATTAATTGCTACAATTAGGGACTGTTAAATCGACTCCTATTTCAATATTATTATGAAATGTTGCCGTGAGGATACATTAAGTATAAAATATTTGGCCTTAGGAGACTAACCTAGTATAATAAAATGAAAATGTATAAAAATGAATTATCGTCCTTCAGCCGTCTCCCCAGTAGGTAAATTAGGAACCGCTAAAACCTCGCGGAGGTGATAAATCTCTGTCGAATTCGTCAGCCAACAGTTTTATTTCTTTTCCCTTTTCCACCAGCTTTCTTTTCAACAAAGTTACTCAGCCCCTGGATGGACGTACGCTTATGAGTACTTATACATGTACCTACTGAGGACAAACGTTATGAAAAATTCTTCGTCTTAACTTATATTGTTGGTCCTAAGCATACATATTTGCACCTACAAGAATTTAGATTTCTTAGGCCAGTGTTATTACCACCAATACATAAGTATTTAGCAGCAGATTTGTGTGTTTCTATTTTAAGCAATGTTTATAATTGATTTTCAATTCGTCTGATTGACATGTGACTGATACCCTACTTATTAAGTGAAGCTTTCATATTTTTTGAATATTCAAATCAATTCTTTTAACATAATTTTTGAATCTATAAACGATGAAATGGCATAGTAGGGAGAAACATTTATAAACTTACTTATAGAGGTTTAGCGGCTTTATATCGTCACATATTCGATTCATAGCTCACTAGACTGATATTAGTTAGCTGTCACTCGAAGCGCGGGAACAGGCTCTGTAGGCAGTCGTTGGCGGTGCGGCGACGACGAAGTGGCGACATCGAGACGACGATGCGGCGACATCGAGACGACTCCGGACCGGCGACGGAACGGTGGCGAGATTCCTCGGCACGCTGCCGCCTCGTCCCCGACGCGATTTGTTCGGGAATTGCATTGTTCCGCCGACACCTGGAATCTGGATTCGGTTAGTAGAACCTTTTCCGGCGAAGAAGATTTGTTGCCACGTATTTTCTTCGCTGGAATTGTTGTTAGCTACGGATCAATTTAACAACCGTTCTGCGAGAAATAGTCTGGTGCTAGAATAACTAACTTGGAGCAAGGAACAGCTCCCGTGTTCTATATTCAAGATAATGCTATTCATACAATCTGTGATAAAGCCTTGCTATGCGTTTTCCCAGAATATACGTTCACGCAAAATTTCTCACTGCAGTTACAAGAGGCTGCTGGTATAATTATTATTGTGATGTTGAACTGAGCCTATATAAGTTTAACTTGAACTGTTGTTTATTTATCGCGGTTCTAGGAGTCTATTCTACTGGGAAACTGGGAACTGGGGACTATTTATTAAGAATGTTCAATAGGATAGAACTATTTTTCAAGAATTTCGCACATTTCACTACATCTTAGGCAAGTTGTATAAAATTTAGAGCGACATTGGCGGCGGGGATTAGGGGTGGAAGGCTCAAAACTTGAGCGATTTTGTGAACTTTCTATGGCTTATCTATTCTCAGAGAATATTCAGCTTTTCCCGATTTTAAACAAAGCAGTTATTAATTTGATTTGAAATACAGCCTTACTGTGGAAGATAATTAAATAATAATTTGGATGTGGTAACGGAATACGGATCATCGAAAAGTTTTTCAATTTACTTAATGGAGTGGAAGCGTTTTATTGGAGATTTATAGGTACATACATATTAAATACGAAGTGATGTACTGTTTTACTTGTCTTGGCGTATTGTACGGAAGTTAAGGTTTGTGTTTGGCTTTATTCTTGTACGGCTATGTATTTTACTGACGTAAAACAATTCGAATGAGGAATTGGGTAGGGTGTTCCTAATTTCCGTGTTTGTATTTAATATCCCGTGTTTCGGTTTAACTACTACATAATAGTTACTATTAGCATAATTAACTACATGAATGATTTTCATGTAGATTAAAATGAAAACCTCTATAGTGAGATATTATATCGTTATGTGTATTTATTATTTAGTGATTTCTATGAGGGATCTGCATATCCTTATGGAAATAACAGCGTTATATTATAGGTACTAGGAATTAATCTTAAGTTTCAGGAATAGGTTTCAATAATAGATGTTGTTGGCCCAAAAAGTCTGACAAGCAGTCTTACCGAGGGTTCCTATTACCCGGTTCTAACTAGGTTGTGGAGATCAGATAGGCAGTCGCTCCATGTAAATGGTATTCAGCTGCATTCGGTGAAACTGGAAGCCGACCCCAGCATAGTTGGGAAAAGGCTCGGCAGATGATGATGATGAATAGATGTTATTATTCTAATTAAGGTATGTCGCCTCAAAGAGATGTCAGCATAAGGGGAGCGGCCCGCAAGGGCCGAAGCCTGGCGGGGTTGCGGGCCTGTTCGAAAGAGATACCGCGGCCCAGGAACATAAAGGGCGAGGAAGGAACATGGATGGGTTTTAGTCAGTAAAAGTCTGACACTCCCTCCCGCTGCGCCCAGAGTGGGAGAAGTCATTTGATGATTTCCCATCCCAAACAAAAAAAGTATGTCGCCTTAAAATAATAATAAATGCGTAGGTACAGCAGACCTCGTATTAATAAACAAACAATATGCCGCAAGTGACATTACAATGTAGGTGAAGTTACTAAGGAAATCACTTAACAAGATGCTTTCCTGCGCTCATAAAGCATCTATGTTGACATATATCGCCTCGGAAAGGCATGAGACTTTCCAGGATATTTTCTAAAATTCTACGGAATTTAGTAGGTTGTTTCCGTTGTTTCTTTGACGAATACATTTTTCATAACCTGATACACAAAATAGCATTTTCGCATTTGAGATCATGAAAAATTCATGGCTAATGAGCGGAAAAACATGAGGAAAACATAAGAATTTCCTTTTAGCTACACTGTTTTATTAATCGAATAATTGAAATTGAATCTTCTGTTGGGATTTTATATAAATGAGAAATTGCTGTTCCGTCATATGAAGTTGTACCAATCTGCGGTATTGGAGTGAGACATTTATTTAGTAACGGTGGTGGTGCTGTTGGTGGCGGGGGGGGGGGGGGAGGTGTGGCAAGGTGTGCACGGGGCTCGCTAACGAGTTTCTGTCTGATGTTTGTGAAGTTCGCTCCGGGTCACGGCGCTACGTCCGCCGGCTACACACACCCGCGCGGCCAGCTAATGAAATATCCGTCTGGACTCAACAACCATACAATACCATTTTATACAGGAAATGGGTCAAATCGCAAGTATCGAATGATTGCTTGATCAGCGTTTACTTGTCAGAAAGGAGAATTTATTTTATCCTCGATAAAATACGAGTTGCGCAAGTTCTTAAACTATGTTGTTTCTTACCTCAAGCAACTTTTGTATAGACACGGCGAATTCCCTCGACACTCATAATTCAAAAGATGTTACCGCTGCGCGAGTATAAACGGCGATCTTCTCCGGACTCATTATCGACGAGAAGGCTCTTTCAAGGAGCACAATTATCGAGATTTACCAACAAACCATTGAGATTGAGATGTTTGAACATTTTGTAACTCGTAACAGTTAGAATTTCAGACAAGTTATGTGAATTAAACGTCAGTGGTTAACAAGCTTATCTATTATGTGTAGTTTGTGGGATTGCAGTTGAAATATCTAATTATTTGTGGTCACAAAAGTTGGTCGTCTGTGTCCCACAAGCCCACAATGGTAATTTCGCGTTAATATTTATGACGTATCGCGATGCACGTCACGGGACACAGAGAGCAATTTTTATGTCAATAATGTGGGGAGCAGATTGATGCTGTATTTTTCATTGTATTACGAGCGTAATTGCTAATTTTATGGTTCGTTTGATGTGAAAGAGCATTTCAGCGTGTTGTCAAATGTCCGCGTCCTTCATCATGCTAAACGGTTTATGACTGACATGAAAACCATACCCTGTCCGTCTAAATTAACAAACACCATTCAGAATTAGGTTCTTAACAAATATGCTGGAACGACCCCGGCTGGAGTCTTAAAATAGAAATACTATCCTATTTCAGAGGTCGCGAGTAATGTGGAACATGTGTATGATCATAGGGTGGTACCTAAATCTCTTGTGACATTCCAAATCATTGAAAGTGTTCTTGCCAACCAACATGGGTATAAAAATATATGTGGCCGCCGAATAGTAATTTTGGACCTAACGTCGATATGTAGGTTCATATACAGACGGTTTAATCATATTTTATAAACGGGTATTATGAAGAGGTGAAATTATTTGTTAAGATTGTTTTCCAAATGTTACAGATCCGATTACAAAAAAACTTTGCAAAAAATGTAACCGACTTCACACAAAAAAGTGAAAATAACTTTAGCTTCAGAAGTCGGTGACCTTTGTTTGATTGATTTAGTTTTTTTATCACCGACTTCTGAAGCTAAAGTTGTTTTTCACTTTTTTGTGTGAAGTTGGTTATATTTTTTGCAAAAAGTTTTTACTTTTCACTTTTTAGTGGTTCATATGTTTACCCTTGCACAGCGTAACGGCGTGATTTTTGTTGTGAACTGGTGTAAACAATAGAGGGACAGGCGATTTCAGCGATCCCAGTACATTTGCTATCATTTATTGAGGAGTTCCCGTCGCCTATCATCCGAAGTTCTTCATCAGATTTTTACATTGAAATGGGATCACTCCAAGAACGTACTCTTCCTAAAACTACCCAAATCGCTTCTGGTGTGCCTATAAAATTTAAAGATTTCCCTCTATTTCTCCAGGATCCCATTAAATGGAAATTAACACATCTAACCGTCGAAATCTGGGTGTATTGTACACTTCTGCGTACTCCCTCAAAGCATACAGGCGTGATGTTACGTCACTATGTTACATAAACAATAAACAACCAAGCGATTGCAGTAGTTACTGCAGCTTTGCGGTGTATTTTTGAAGAGTTCCATTTATATCTCCGAAGATCAGCGTCAGATCTTAACCAAATTGAAATGGGACCACACGAAAAGCACCAGCCTTCAAATAAAAAAAGAATCATCAAAATCGGTTTACCCAGTCGAAAGTTCAGAGGCAACAAACATTGTCGAAATCTGGGAGTATTGTACACATCTGCGTACCCCCTCAGAGCATACAGGCGTGATGTTACGTCATGATGTAGTATGAACAATGAACCTACAAGCGATTGCAGCAATTACTGCAGATTTGCCGTCTAGTTTTGAAGAGTTCCATTGTATATCTCGGAAGATCAGCATGAGATTTTCAGTAAATTAAAATGGGCCCAAACGAGAAGCACCAGCTTTCAAGTAAAAAAGAATCATCAAAATCGGTTCACCCACTCGAAAGTTCTGAGGTAACAAAAAAAAATACAGACGAATTGATAACCTCCTCTTTTTGGAAATCGGTTGAAAACTTGCCCATTACCATAGCAAATTCAAGGGTCGTATATGGGAGAATATCAGCAAAGTGCATTTTTTGACAATGTTGATGATGCAAATTCTTCAGTTTTCGTGAAAATAAGTCCAAGCTTAACGCATCTTTAAGAAGCCTAAGAATATCTCGATTACTTTTTGAGATATTTTAGTTTAAAATATAGTGTGGCCACCAAAATTTAAAATCGCCCACCAAAATTGGAAATCAGTGGCACTAAAATTGAATATGCATCGCATGTAATGTATATCTCTACCTGACCCCAAAAATGAAGATAACAGAACCTCACAGTAGCTAGATAAAATAATATAAAATAGCTGTCAAAATTCAGCCAAGATGAAATCGAGGTGGGTGTTAGACAGCTTAAAAATGGAAGAGCTCCTGATAAAGATGGAATAACCACACAGCTTCTGAAAACGAGACGAAGGCCTGCCTTAAGAGAGCTTTAGGAGTTTTTCAACTCGTCCCTGTTGTCTGGGAGGACTCCAAAAGCGTGGAGAAGGGGCGTGGTCGTTCTTTTCTTCAGACACGTTTCGCTCCTTAGCTACGTGCTGTTTTAACCGTCTGCGGCTGACGCGGCATTTTTCAAAAGCGAGCGCCACCGCTGTGAGTACCTTAACTGTAGAGGGCTCGCGCGTCGGTCAGTGTGCGGTGGGCGGTCGCAGTGAGCACATACGTGCGTAGCGGAGGGAAGGTGTCCACGAGACTACCACTTCAGTCAAATGGTTATATCTTCATAGTGTCTCCTAAACAACCACATCAGTAAATATGTTTAGTTTATGTTACAATAAGGTGTTTATTTATTTATTTCGTGTTATTTTAGAATTTGATTTTATTCACATAATTTATACATAACTATCCTTCTATACTAATATTATAAAGGAGATATTTTATAACTTGTTTTTTAGATGTCTGACGTAACTACCCCACTTTACCCCAGGCTAGGTGCTTTTTTGGCGTAGATGAGAATGTCAGTATACAGTGGCTGAAACAGGCAATTGAACATGCGTAAAGCGATTCTGATGGTGAAGACGAAGATCCAGAAATCCAACACCTTGAAGAAGATGTAATTTCTTGTGAACAAGGTCCAGAGCTAAAAGTAGAAGCGCTACAAGACTGCTCACAGTAGTTGAACGCCAAAAATCTTCAGACGAGTCACAAAACATACGATGAAAGATTGCCATTGGAACTGCGCATGACTCACTAGGGTTTCAGGTAAGTATTTCCCCCCCTCCACATCCAGCAGTTCGGTCTGTTCCACCAACTGCCCGAAAACTGGTCTATAAGTCCATTCGTCCGTTGCTGTGATTGTTCGAAGCCAATTTACCTTCAGTGCTCCAAGCTATTATGTAAAAATTGGCAAAAAAAAACCGTGACTTTAAAACTGTCTAATTTTGAATTCAACCAATGAATGTTTATTTTATTTTCTACACTGATTATTGTAATTGTACATTTTTAAATTGTGCCATGTAATATTTACAAAAATAGATTTTGTAAATTTTTCTAGGTCATTAATACATATTTAAGTGGAGATTCATAGAGTGATTTGCGTGAGTTCAATAAACACTGTTTAATTTTGAAATTACTAATTGTTTTTTTTATTTAAAGTTCATTTAACATAAAAAACGGCTAACAATTTAAAACTTATAAATAAAATAGCTGCACAATGTTATTCTATAAAAATATTTGCAGTTGAAATGTTGAAAAGTTGCTTCAGTTTTGAGGTGTGGTGCGATATTTTGGGGGAATTCGACGGATATTAACATCATTTTTAAAGCACAAAAACGGTGCATAAGGGCTATGTTTGGGCTTCAAATGATCGAAACCTGTAAACCGTTTTTCCAGGAGTACAAAATTTTAAATCTCCCAAGCCTATATATTTATGAAGTCTCAGTATTTGTCAAGACCAATAAAATGTTATTTACACTAGCCTCAGAAGTGAGTAATAGGCAACAACGTGAGGAATTTCGCCTCTTTGTTCGCCGAACACATATCGCTTTAATGCACAAAAGTGTATTTCACATGGCTCCTGTTATTTTCAATAAATTACCTAAAGAAATCAGGGCAATGAATACTACCTTATTTAAGAAAAGCCTGAAGAGCCTTTTAGTTGGTAAATGCTACTATAATTTAAATGAATTCTTAACCGATAATTTTCCTAAACTTAAAACCTCACAATGACGTCAAGCAATAACAATATTATTATGAAGGTATCTTAAAATATTGTAAAAAATCCAGACATAAATGACATTCAAATAATAACTAATCTGTATGACATTGAATTAATTTAATATCTTATTATTTTGTTTCTTTTTATTTATTTTTTATTTACTTTTAAATTAATTTACCAGTCCTTTGTTTTATTCATTGTATTTTGTGATTGTATACATTTTGCATGCCTTACGATAGAATCACTTGAAACATGTAAATCTTTTTAACACCATTGTAACAGAGTTTTTTGCAAAAATAAATGATTTGATTTGATTTGATTTGATTAATGGTGCCTGGTGTTATGTACTACCACGTCAGTAAAATTGTGCCACGTCAGTCGCAGAGGGTTAAGAGTCGTCACGAATCGTCTAGCGCAAAAACTCGACGACTTCCAGCCACCGGAGCATACCGGGTTTTGAGGAGGATGCAGCACCATAAACCACATCCACACTATGCGGCAGAACATACAGAAGTCCGAAGAGTGTAATCGGACGCTCTGTCTTGCATTTGTAGATAATGAGAAGGCTTTGACTCTGTCGAGACCTGGTCAGGTCTGAAGTCTTCCCAGATCCTATTGTTGTCAATGGCGGTCTATTCGAGGTTGTTCTAGAATATGTTTGTTTCAGGCAAACTGTGAAGTTTGGTAAGACCAACTCTGCGACTCACAGCAGAATTCAGCTGGGCAGGGCAGCATTTGGATAACGTCGTGCGGTCTTTTTCTCGCGTTTCCACAGTACCTAAAGAAAGAAAGTCTTCAACCAGCCCGACCTGCCTGTTATGACTTACGGCGCCGAAACGTAGACACTTACGGTACGGCTGTGCTTGGAGTTTCTCTGAGGCGAGGTGGGTCTCGGGAACGAGGTAATCCAACAGAGAACCGGAGTTGTACACATAGCTCACAGAATAAGTAAGCTGAAGTGGCAATGGGCCGGTCATATTAGTCTTAGAACCGATGATCGTAGACGTGTAATTGAACCGGAAGACACGGTGGAGCTTACGGTGGTGGTCGCGTGGGCGGACCACCACCGTGTCCTCGTAACGGCGATCGGCGGCGGCGACCTCTCGCGTCCGACCCTGGTTCATGCCATAGTCCGGAGTGAGAAGCCGTCACCTCCTTCTGGGAAGCAGTCATGCTGGCGACGGAGGTGGCGGAACGCGAGAGGGAGAGAACCTCTCACCCCAGCCGCCGCGTAAGACGCACCGGAGGTCGCGGGTCACGTGGTGGTAACCGTCCACCGCAGGCGCGGCCTGTGGACGGTGAGTTATGGGCTAGCTCGCCGTCAGTCCGTCTTATGACGACAGGCCGTGTCGACGGTACGTTTGTTTGTATTCCACGCAAGGGCAAGGGCCGAAGCCTGCCGGGGCTGCGGGACTGTTCGAAAGAGATACCGCGGCCCCGGAACATAAAGGGTGAGAAAGGAACGTGGATGGGTTTTAGTCAAAGTCGTAAAAGTCTGACACTCCCTCCCGCTCCACCCAGAGGGGGAGATTTTATTTGATGATTCCCCATTCGTTTAAAAAAACGTGCTCTTGAGTAGAGGCCGCGAATCGGCAAACGTAACGTGGCATGCTCTCAGTCTCGAGTGAGTGACTGACTAGAGTGACGATCTTTGCAGGGTGGCTGGTAGCAACTGGATGAGAATTGCTGAGAAACGAGTTGAGTGCTTGCCATTAAGGAGGACTATGTCCAGCAGTGGTCTGATGATCAAAACAAAAACAACAAAACACAAACAAAACAAACAAAACATGAAAACAACAAAACAAACACACATGAAAACATTATTCTTGCTTTTCCTCTTCTTTTATCCATTCTTTGTTTAAACAGTCTTTTTTCATTGGTGTCCTGTGCTCTAAATTTGTTTATCCAATATGGTTTAATTCTTAATAGATAATGTGTCTAATGCAGAAGCTATGGAAAATGTTTATTTTTATTGTACTTTAAATTGCTACTTTGGTGAATGCAATTTTATAAAAAAAATGGAACTGGGACCAGCCACAAAACTTGAATTTTAAGCCGATTTTTTCTCCTGATTATTCATAAACACTTAAACAAGAAATGTGGCCCTAGGTGCACCAAGTAACGTAGTTTACTATAAAAAAAAATAAGAATCATCCTTACACCTTGATTCTCAACGTGGACACGCAAAATTTGTTGTTTTGATATTCACCCATATAATCCTGCTTCAATGGAGTTGAATAATCTCTGTAAGCATTTATTTTGCTTACATATTCATGAAGAAATAAAGTACCTGTCGTCACCAATGACTATGTTTTCGAGTGTTCAACACAGAATTACGTTTCGGAAGACTAAGCTCGTTCCCTTGACTATGCTTTGTACGTTTGTCCCGTATTGAACACGGCAAAGCGATGCATATGCGGCGGAGACGACGTGGTGCGCTATTGCTGCTTGTTCTAGTTGTGGTGATACTGGTGAGGTACGACACATTGTGTTCGGGTCAACATGCTTCGGCATAGGCTGGACGGCATAATACAGGGTGAATTTTAATAAATGCGACAAAATGAAATTGAAGCTTCAGTTACAGTAACATAGTAATTATAAACTGTTTTTTCTACAATTTAAATCGTTAAAAAAATACGCGATTATCGTTTTCAAAAGGTCCATTGATGTTATTATCTTTATTTAAGTACGAATCGGTATTCCAGTAATATGCAAAATAAATAAGAAAAACTAAGGCAAAATTAGGTAAATGACCGCTATATTGAGCACTGCGATGAGTCGGACGAGATTTTTTGATACATTTATTATTTTAAAGGTTTTCGTAACACTGATCAATTATTTTTTAATTTTACATTTGATATTTTATACATTTTCTTGACAAAATGTATTATTGTATATTTAAATTTGTCGCATCTATTCAATTTCACCCTGTATATATTTTGCCGCCGCCCTGTGATTTCTTCTTTTTCGTATCGATGGACATGTCTTATCCTAATGTTAAATTACTTGGGGTCAGTGTGTGGCCGAATTGCGACTTATCCGGTCAATCCAAATATGTGTGTGTGTGTAAATAGTTTTACAGTTATAGATATTCGATTTTGTTGCAGTAAAGTCTTTTTGCGTGTGACGAGTATTAATCGCGGTATTCAAACCTACCCACTCAACTTGTTTTTATTTTCGCGACAAAAATTGCTTCGGTCCTTCTCCAACGTCCCATCACCCCCTTCCGAAATTCTCATCAAAATTGATTCTGAAGTTTAGGCGTGAAAACTTAACTGAAAGACAAAGTTACTGTCATGATGCACATAACCCATATTTCTTATAAATATCAATGGTCACCTTCACGAGAACGTTCCTAGGTGCCTGATATACTTAATCGAGCATCTAATGATGACGAATGGTTACACAGGAGTGTTATGGCGTCGTTTATGGCAACATGAGGGCCCATATATATGGACACGTTACACTTTATTATGAAAGGGTGGATTCTCTTACGGCATTCCACTTGCTTTTACCACTTGGGTAATGCTGAAAAATAATAGGGTCTTTGAGCTGTGGTGGACTAAATCTCGTCCTAATCCCATCAGTTTAACGGCTCTTTTGGTTGGGACTGCTAGGTGCTGCTCTATTCGAATTGTGTATTTTATCAGTCTTGTCTCCGTTGTATTTTATTGTCATTCTGAAAAACTATTAAATTGTAAAAAAAAAACAAATATTCTCATCGACACCCGGATGGAAAACGAATCGTTTTCCAACGGACTTGATAGACTATGGCTCATTGTTTAAGCCATTTAATCTAAAGCATTTTATATTCAACGTAATCTAGGCGTTCACTACCGTTCAACGATTCATTACTGTGTGCACAAACTGTGTATAATATACAGAATACAACTGCCAAACTTTACACCCCAAACAGCTTCTGAAGCGAAATTAAAACTGTTCCAGAGTTTTGTCTGTTTCCGCTATGATAAACAATATTTCGATTGCAACGTTCGCGTCAGAATAACGTCAAATAATCACAATATTCTGAACTCCGCCGCCATATTTTCATTAGCAGCACCATGTTAAAAGACTTTTAAATAGCACAACATTTTGCGATGAAATGTTTTGTTCATTATCGGAATTCCTCTAAGTACATAGCTACCCATCGATTCAGCAGTTTTAAAAAAACGCGTAAAGCCTTGTGAATTGCTTTTTTAATCTGATGCCGAATTTGTTAGTAATAAAAGCCAACATTAATGTAAATGGTTCAGGTTAACAGCGACAACGGCGACTTGCTAAGCGTCACAGAATAAAACGAAAATAAATACATTGCACAAATCGCTGTGGAAACCGTGAAGCATGTTCCAGTTGTAGAAAGTATTGAGGAAATTCGTTGGAGTTTTATTTTATTTCGACTAAGGATTTTCCGCTAGAGAGGTTCCAGGTTCGTCGGTCAGATAAAGTGCGCTCAAATATAAAGTTTCAATTTCCCCGCCGTCCGCGAGACGTGCGGTGCCTTCCCAAATGAATGCCTTTTTCTGATCTGTCTCTCTCGCACTCCATTATACACTGGGATCAGTTCATTAATGCGTATTCAATATTAAATTCACAGAAGTGACACACTTTTTCCCCGAGTGAAATATTCCGTATGGCGTGTTCAACACCCGACAGCGCGTATTTCCATTTCAGAGTTTCAGACTCCACTCGCCTAGTTCATTTTTGCACCGCACTTGATTTTCACAAAGAACATGCATCTTTTTGCAATGAAAAGCTTACAAAATAAAAATGTGTAGCAGATATGTTTTCTTATGTGTTGTTTCCCGTGTGGAAACCATATCTCGCTACAATCATTATACGAATGTAAAACGATAGTCGGCGTTTTACAACCACTGCATATATTTTATCTGTAACATCATTGCCGTGAAAAATCATAACAATCGCAACCTATCTGTCATGAATAATTCTTAAGCATGATAACCCGAAAATTCAATCTCCGAACAATGGGATCGTATTAGCATACAAAAGGTTTCACATATTTTACGCAAATCCGTTATATTTTGAGTTATCTTCTCCCAAAAAGGCAATGTTTTTCCCCTGACCTGTGAAATAAATTTCATACGAGACAGAGGTTGTTAGCGCGTACGGGTTGGATTGTTTGAATTATTAATTCCTAATTGACCGAAAATAATTACAGGTACTTTAAGCTAAGATTTAATTAATTTAATAAAGGAGACGGTAATTGGTTGCGTACTCTTTGTTGTGATGTATCATGTAAACATTTCGTACGCCAAACGAGGTACGCCAAACGTTGGTGACTGGCGTGAGTAATATAGCCGTCAGTTTGGGGTCCAGTATGCGAAATCAGGTGTTTATTCTGAAGCATGGAGTGGTTCCGCATAGCTCTAGCAATCACGTTTGTCTGCAGCTGGGCGCGCTTCGCCTAGCCGCGCCTCGTTCTGTCTCGCTGTCAAGTTGTCCATGTTTTACACGTTGTTTGTATGTTACAGCGTCCAAACTGCGGTTTGAATAATTTTACCGTTGTAGCCCACGATGAGGTCAAACACATCCGTATGTTTACGCATTCACTGATTCAGAACTGTAGCGTACTCGATTTTTTCATTCGTCATTCATTCATCGTTAAGGTTACTGTTTTATTTCGTTGCAAAATAAATATACAGAGTATTTACACTGATTCAAACCATTGTGCACTTTTCATATATGTTTTTATCACGGTATACCAGTTTATTTAAAGCACGATGATGAAATCTGTTTTAAATAAAAAAAAAAGATAAGCTCCAAATAAGAGACATGTTCGGTAAATGTTTTCAGCAGTTATTTAATTTCACGTTTGGCAGAGTCTCAATCAGCTTCGCATTCGGACCAATCATTCAATCAACATGTCCATAATTGATGGTTATCGCATTACGCGACTCGTTAGCGATTGCCGTTGATTTTTGTTATCATTCGACCTTTTTATGAGGATAATGACTACCAGATGGGAGTTTAAACCGATTTCGCTAAATGGTACCAATTTGGTGGGGTAACGAGAATTTGCAAATTTGCCAGAAATATAGTAGCCTAAGTAGATGCTGTTTGTACTGGGGTATTGGTGTATCGGAGTTCAATAAATTTAAGTCAATGCAGCTAAATTCTCACAGGTAGAAGGTGGTTCACGTAAGTGTGACACGAGGAAGGTTCACCTCGAAGAGAGTTGCTAACTTAATTCATTATAGTGCGCCGTGTTTGAGTTCCGTGAGCACTCTCCGGTTTCGGCCTTGTTTCGGCAAACGAATACCCCCACCTCTCCGCGCCCCGCACACGATCCGTTTCACCCTCACCTCCGAATAAACAACCACCTGATTGACACCTATACCATGCAAATTACTTGCGAGAACTTTTAAGGGTAGCATAACATCGTCCTAGGTACTGTAAACATATAGTTCGGCAACTGTATTATGTATACGTGAGCTACAGCCCCAACATTGTTCGTTTCTATTTGAATATTTCGGGAAACTCATCTTAAAGATGTCGTTTTATTTTAAATAAACCAGCAAAAAGCAACATGTATATCCTTCTTTGTTGTTTTATTAAAAGCTAAACAGAAAAGAATACTGAAAAGATTTTCTTGTTGTGTAAATTCCAATGATTATGGAATTCTTCGAACTGTGTTATCGTCGTTGTCAACGTAATAATTATATTCCAAACAAACTTAATTTTCTATTGTCTATTTCCTCATTTACCAAAACACGTGGTCTTTAGTACCTCATCGAAAGGTCGCGGGCTCAAAGTTGTTTAAAAGCTATTTCGTAAACTCGATTACTTAAAGAAAATGAAGAAGGATTAAAAGGCAACTTAGCGTTAAATTAAATTAGCCCGTTAAGTTATTTATAAAAAAAAATGGAGCTTCAGAGTGAACAGAATCATGTCGAGCTTAGTTAAACTGTCACCAACAACGAGCGTAAACAAATCTTAACTTAAATTGCATCTCAAATCAACGAACTCTCTCACAGATGGTTAATTTTGTTATGATATAAGTAGACTTCGTTATGTTCGATAGAAAGTCACAATAGTGTTAAGAATGAACGCTCAGCATCATTAGCACAAGAATCGATAAAATCTGGACCTGGCTTTTTGGTCGTGAAATGTTTTACACGAAATTGTTCCCAGTATTTCTGTTATTAAGGTTGTGGGTACTTCAATTGTTCGCGTATTACTTACTAACGATCCTAACTGGACGTTGTTCGTTAGTATCACAAAAGCAGGATTAGCTGGCAATCCGAGAGGCACAACAAAACAGTATCAATAAAACGATCGCGTTGTGAAATGGGCACGGACTCATTGCTCACATAATCGAAAACGGAGGTGGTATGTATGCATCCTTTTGTATCTTCAGTGTTATTTATGTTACCTAATTGCTCTGGAGGCTTTTAGGCTCTGTGTTTATCTATATCGTCTTCTTGAGTTATACAAATACCTTTGTCATATATTATTCTGAAGGCTGTTAATATTTGATTATTTAAAAACAGGTTATTAGCGAGTATATTATAATGAGCCATCCGTATATTCTTTTTTAAATAAAATGTGTAGGTCTTACTCAGCCAGTTATCGGTACAAAAAAAGATCAGATTACCTTTATATTCAGTTGATTCCACTCCGGTGCAGTTTTGCGGTTCTCTTGGAGTTTGCTAATGATTTAAAGTTCGTCGCCTGGGAACGGAAACCACAGCTTTATAACCCGTCATGTTTATAACTATAAAGATAATATTTCTCCAAACATTGTACTAAGCTAATAGCTAGGATTTCGCAAGGAACGTCGACTTGCTAACTTTTAATGGTCTAAAAATCAGAACGTGGATCAAGTGATATACCAAGAATAACTTTTGTTGTGTGTCTGCAAAATTATTCACATTGAGAGTGTTGGAGGCGCTTACACATAAATGGTATTTAAATGCAACAAAAAGCCAACAAGTATTTTCTCTTTGACAAACCTGTGAAATTCAGCTTCCAAACGGCAAATAATTTGAATCGGTGCGTCGCTTAACGTTTAGTGAGCAAGTTGTTCCTAAACGTATGTTATTCAAAATATTTTCAGTGTCATGAGATAAGAGTGTACCCTCACGGGAAATTACTGCCGAAATCTCGGCGCCCGCCTATAGACAGTTCGCTCGCCTCCTTTGTGCCTTGAATCAATTCCCGTAACTTATCTGCATATTTTATAATGCGAGACGAAGTGACGCTGCAGCATTCGGTAGGTACCCCCTTTAGGGATTCTATCGTGTTTTGGAACGCGGAGTGGGGAATTACTAATAAAGATATCGGAAGAAAACTAATTTCTGATAAGCGAAGTTAATAGGATGGGCGCGAACTTCCAAATTTTGGCGGAGTTTCACGCTTCTTTAAACCGAAAACCGATATTTTTTATAGCTTAATCTCGGGTTAGGTAAATTACGTTCATGATAACGTGTCAAAGGTAATGAATAGGTGAAGCTTGTAAATTGTGTTTTAGAATAACGTGTATTGTTTCGGAATAGGACTAATCCGTCCCAAAAGTAGGGACCTACACATGTGTTTATACAACTCCCGCAGCCAGTCTCAATCTCCCGAGGCGTTAGCAGCGTTTTGTTGGTAACGCGCACCCAACTTTTAGGAGCAACTGGCGCGAGTCCGCACCGCAAATAGGATTACCGACAGACCTAGAAAGCCTGCGCGTGTCGGCTAATTCAATTTTATTGTCAATATAAAACGAAATAAACTTTTTTGTTCAACTTTGCTTTCAGTTTGGAAACTGTTATATTCTGTTAAAATTTCAGCAACGATTCGTCGCTTTAGACAGGTCCGATATTGCCGAAATTGCTCCATTTTAGATACAATGAAACACGAAAGAATGGAGCTCTCTTGAATGTCCAATTTTAACCGTAGCTAGGATGAGCCTTTGAAGTCGGTGCGGTGTAGCGGTGCTGGCCGATTTATTCCCGTTCTGACGGAAGCCAATCAAAGCTTTTGCAGATTTAGATCGCCGTCGGTCGAAAAGTGAAACAACGGAGCCAATGGATGGTTCGATCCGAGCACACAGGCGCTCGTCTGCGGCCGCCGACGTGACGTCCCAAACAAGCTCAATGAATACTACCAGTACGTAGTTACGTACTGCCACCAGCCAACGTACGCCAGATGAGAATAAAAAATGATCATGCATGAATTTATTCCACGCGGTTGCTTTGTGATAAATTTTATCGTTTTTTTGTTCGATCCTCTATGGATTTGAACATGTAAGGAGTCACGGTATTAGCTGCATATGATAGGTGTTCGCCATGCTCAGTATATATCTGTGTACTTATATTTTTCATGTACTTATCCTACCTCCAAACATCCTTTTAGTAAATTCAAGCTTTAAAATAAAATGGAGGCTTTATTTAAATATTTTGCTACTCCAGGTGAAGAAACAAAAATTACAACTTCTATTTAGGCAAGCTGATGGTCCGAAACGATAATTAGAATGTAGCGTTCCTTAGTGATTTAAAACATTAGCAAAAACTTAGCCTAATTAATTTGAAGAAAATGTACAGCAAAAGTGAAACAAGTTAATTCCTACCAGAATTGTTACAATAATTAGGTAGGTATACACACCGACCGTGCTTTTATAACTGACAGTAATAAAACGTGCTATGTACGAATATTCTGCAAATCATTAAAGGTGTGAGAAGATTTTTGTGTGAAACGTGTTTTGGCGTCTTCCGCCATTATATTTTTTTAAGTATTAAATGAATCAATAGCCGGTATTATTAGAAACCAATTTTATAGGAAACTATTTTTTCTAAAGCAACACGTTTCCTAGATATTATGAGCTATCAAAGTTAGAATTTTTTCACACAAGACAATAAAAAGAAGAAAAAAACGTTGCTTCTTATTAAGATTTTTTCCTGGTGAGTTTACAAACATCCAACTAAACTCACATACACAATTAAACAGCCAAACCCGGAAGAGCTATTTGTAAGTAGGCACCTTAACATAAAGGTGGTGAGCTACCATAAATGTTCAAAGATGAGAAATTCGAAAGTTAATGAAAACACATCTGGCTTTGATCATACTCTCCTGCTTTGAAAGAAACATTAAAAAAAAGCGATAAATAAACGTTATTTCTACGAAAAAGTGTGAACATATTATATACCTATGATGGTATCTATATGAAAGTTATTGATAGGTGTTTTAACGGTTTCCGCGGTTTTAATAAAGAATCACGGTCAAACGTTACGATTCAAATTTAACTTTATTTTACGGTTGTTTTAACGACTTCGAGATTGTTGATAAAACTCCACCGCATTGTCTTATCGTAATACTGCAGTTAGACTTCTGAAAATATTACAATATTGGCGTTTATTGGTCATTATTTCAACTGCTTTCGCAAGCTTTCAATGTAAAACGGTTTTATTTAGATCCCGAGAAGATAAAAGATAAAACGTTACGGAGAATTTTCTTCGTCGCTTGAACATAATTCTATTGGGTGACTGGCCTCGACTGGGAATAGATCGCCACTATCCGCGGGTATCTTAACAGACGATTAAAAGTGTACAGAAGGGACAGATAGCATTTTTTTTTAATTATGTCATTTTAAAACCAGTTTGTTGTTTCTTTCCATGGCTCAATGTCAAAGTGTCTAACGTGTCCCTGTGCACCTGCACTTTAAAGGACTTAAAACGCAACTGACGCCTCGATTAAAGAAGACACATGCTGAGCCCAAGAAATGTTATATGTCGTACAATCGATGTGAAACGCGAAGAAGAAGAGAGTTTGTTTATCATGTAATGTGCTATTTTACAGATATACATATAAAAAGATTCCCTTTAGACCATTATTTCTATGTAGCAACTAGCAGTGGAACTTTAAGGTCTGATTTGATGGAGGCTTTTAGTAAGAAGTGTTAACAAACACATGTAACAGCAAAAAGCCATAAAGTGCGCGTCTCTATCTGTCCCTTAAGGTTAAGGGCAGGATTCCTAACGTTGACATTTATGTCAAGAACAAACTTGTTGACATTGGAAACTTACTTCAAAGTGGCTATTTAGAGGTCCCAATCGTTGAAGTGGGAAATTAGGCGAGACACCTAAGTCCACTCATAAGTGTGGCTTAAATAGTTTAGGTGGGGTGAGCTAAGTTGTCATGAATGCGGCAATAGATTTATCACTCCAAGGCGGTCATGTATGGTTAGCGTGACGAAACACTGAGAACATTTTCAAAGAATCATTTTACCTACTGCGTGTGAATGCTGTGCTCTCGACCAGACGATATCCCACTTGCTGGAGAGTCTGAAGTGTCACAACACCTGCACTTTAGAGGTCCTAGAAACAACACATACGCTGCGATTAACGTGGTCACATACTGGGCCCAAGAAATGTAAACAAGTTCCATCGATACGAAAGAAGAACTGCGCAAATTAAAAAAAAACAAGAATCCAGAAAGTCGTCATAAATATTATGTTAGATACCAATACCCTGAACATCTTTTAAGGTGACGCTTTATCGTGGACAAATACTCGGATGCTGGTTCGCAATACTCAGTAAGTAAGTCCTACACCTTTTAAAATCTTCTTATCAGACGGAAATATTTAAAATCGTGATAAAGAAATGCTTTAGACATCTATCTGTGACTGTTTTGAAGGAGTGAGGGAGAATCGCTGTCGGCCTTTCTAATCAGGGGATTATCTCGTTGAATCCCGTTAGTCGGCAGTCAGTCGGTGATCCCGGGCGACCAGCCACACTGCTCTGTCACTCCCGCATTTTTTGCTTACACACACTAACGCAGATTTGTAGCTTTTAAGGATTATATTGTCTATGTTTTGAATAAATGTCGGTTCGTTTCTTTGTCGACCCATGTAACTTTATAGTGATATAAAAACTTTATGACAACCTAGAAATTGTATTCTCTCGGTTAGTTTGGAACTGACAATGGTTTTTGTGGCAAAATAGGCAAACATAATTTTAGTTGGGAAATCCATGATCCAGATTCCATTTCTGATTACTCAAAGGTTTTCAGCAATTCAATTCAAACTGAAAACTATTTCAATAAATACGTTGACAATTATTGAAAAGGGAAGCAGCTTTCTGTGTATAGTATCCACTCAAAAATTCAAAGTTGAAGTGACAGACTAAGTTTAGTCGCTACGTTCGGAAACTAATTCAACCAAAATTTTGCAGAGTGCAGTCCGTCCTGCTCAATTCCGCTTATTTTAGATTAATATATTTTGCCCTGAACTGGACCGCCTTAATAGATCGTTGTTTTTACGGTCAAGATAGAATTTATTGATAAAAAATCTATATTCACAAAGCTACTTAGAAATTAAATATTAATATGGCTTGTGAGTACCTACATTAAAAGATTTAGATAGACTGACTTATTTCTTGTTATTTGCCCATGGAACTGATGCACGATGTCTACGTACGATATACCGACGTCGTAAATACTTCAAATAAAGTGGATGCGTATGTATAAAACTAGGCATTCCCTAAAGGGTAGTTCGTAAGTAACAGTTATTTGTCGAATATAAAGTTCTACCGGAACAGTTGTCGGTAACATGCGTCATAGACAAACTTAACGCCTTCCCGGTCTCGAGTACTGGAACATAATAAAGTGACAAGTGCGATCTCCAAATCTCGGCAAACTATATAGCCAAATGTTTGTGTTCACTCGGAGTTTGCAAGTAATCCATTTAAAAGTGTCAGATTAGAGGGGGTCGGGTGAATTTGCTTAGGCGGGTCCGGTCAGCAATTTATGTCCGCGTGCCGCCGCAGATGTGGTCGGTGGCCTAGCGCCTCCCGGCTTGTGGCACTGTTTATAACAACAAAGGCGGAGTAATTAAACACTTAGACACGACACCAGGACCCTCCCGGATAATACCACGCTTTACACAAGTGTCTGGGGAACTTTTGCGTACCTACTTCGATAATAATTCGCCCGAGCACAGTGTAGTTTAAGTTTTAGTATTTTAAGAACGAGCGCCTTGGTAACTATTAATTTTTAATTAGCTCTGAGCATTTCAAAGAATCTCGTACTTGTCTTTCTCATTTTCTCGCAAAGATGGGGCAATGCCGCGGCCAATACTTGTGTACTTAGCACTTACCACTAGATATCAAACTGGTTGGTTTTCTTTGACTTTGTGTTAAGTTATTTTGTGGAAAAATAGAGCAAGATAATATAAAGGATTTCAAAAGAATGCAACGCGTGTAATACGTTATAAGAAGACATTAGTTAGCTATTACTTTGAAAACATGTGTTGTAGCGATGGCGGAACAAGTCCAATAATAAGGCGCATCGTTATCCCGCACTCAGGGCACGTGATCCTATTCAACACAATGAGTTTATCCGGTGCTCACACACTACTTACGTGTGAACCCACTGTACTACCGGGGCCGGGGCTTGGGTGAACTGTGAGTCAGCACTGATCATGTTTTCTATGTGGAAAGCTACATACACGATGCAATTCCAGCCCTAAAATAAGATTATTTGACTGTAATTTTTAACAACAATTTTAAGTCTGAAGCAACACAAGCTTGTGTATTATTGTAAAATTAAGACCTGAAATCATGATGAGTTCGTGATAATTTGAATTTAATTTAACTAAATTGCCTCTATCATACCAATATAATTGAAGATTCATATTTCATAATCTTAACATTTCATTACGGTATAACACCTACTAGTATAATTTCGTTTCCTTAGTAACAAATAGCCAGTTAAGAATCTAATATAAGCCAAGTTAGATTTATATGGGAATTACGTAATTTTCCACTACGGTTATCCTTGTTGGTCCCACTTATTACTTCCGAGTAGTATTTTTATATTTTTATGCGCCTCTATTTTTTCTTTTATTACAAAAGAGTTTTTACTATTAATTTGTTAGGTACATTTACTGCTGATCATACCCAAGTTTATAGGAAACTAGCTTCTACCAGCGGCTTCGCCCGCGTGAAGTTTGATTATGGTCCCATGGGATCTTACAACCGGGATAAAAAGTATCCTATGTTTTAATCCAGGTTATAAACTATCTGTGTTCAAAATTTCATCCAAATCCGTCCAGTAGTTTTCGCGTGAAAGCGTAACAAACAAACTTACATTCACATTTATAATATTATAGTAGGGATATCATTTTAATTTGTGTTCAAATATCGTGTAACATTTCGCTAAATATTATTTTGGTCCACCAATCACAACAGTTGGCATCTCATTTGACGTCTAGTTTACTGAAAAAAGTCCTGATCAGGCTCTCAGTATTCGGGGAGTGGCCGTTTCAACGATGCCATTAATTAATTGTTAGTTTCGTGGAATTGTACCGCAGTCCTAATAGGATATCTGCTCTAGACGTATATTGGGTGGTGATGGCAGTTTGTTGTTATTAGTATGAGGGTCGTATGTCTAATTTCTAGTGTAGCCATTGATAAAACGTACGTGTCACGTATACGCTACGTTATCGCGTCATCAACGCATAGGTTTTGCTAACTCACAGTAGTTGAAGCTTGAGAAATATGGGAACTTATGTATAATAAGAGCACACTCCTGCTTTACTGGCCTAGGATTACAGGTGTGATAATTATTATGTTTTATGTATGTTAAGCAGGAGGATAGAGAAGAGCTTAACTGTTTAATTGCCAAATTACGGGACCGATTAGTAGTTTATTAACCTCTTAAATAAATTAATCTAAAATTTTGGTTCGTTTAAACTGAAAATAGAGATAAATACATATCTACAGAGGTGACCATATAGTCAGTTCACCAAACATTAATCCAAAACTTTAACTTGACAAGCAACGATTAGCAAAAACATTATTTGTCATTACATCATTATATAACAACAAGTTTAACAAATAATTCACTTAGCAAAATCCGATAGACTTTTATTTATAATAACGTATTATTTGACAAACAATTCATTATTTTCTCATTTTATCTCATAAAATAACATTTGAGACAAAGAAATTACACATATTGATAGTGCCACCCTAAAAAAAAAATTGGTTTCCTATAAGTACAAATGTGACAGGAATGAATAGCTGCCGACTCCATGTAGTCTTTTCTGCCATACCCTTTTTAAGGTTCCGTAGTCAATTTGGATCCCTTATAGTTTCGCTATGTCTGTCTGTCCGTCTGTCCGTCCTCGCTTAATCTCTGTGACCGTTAGCACTAGAAAGCTGGGTACCAATATGTGTATCAATCACGCCGGCAAAGTGATAAAATAAAAATTGGAAAAAATGTTTTATTAGGTAGCCCTTTAAGTAAAGTGGGAAGTATTTTTTTTTTATTTCAACCCTAACGTGTGATATATTGTTGGAAAGGTATTTAAAAATGAATAGGGGTTTACTGAAATATTTTTTTTTTATTTTGATAATGTCAATAATTTCGGAAATAATCGCTCCAAAAGTAAAAAATCACCCCCTGTAACTTTTGAACCATAAGTTTAGAAAATATGAAAAAAATCGGAAAAGTAAAGTTCTACTTTACCTTGATTTTTAAGGACTTTCTAGGAAAATAATTTTGAACTTGGATGGAAACAACAGTTTTTGTACAAAAAGACAAAAAGTTGAACAAAACAATTTTTAAACTCATAAGTGGGAACACTTATTGTGACGGACGGGTAACTAAGGAACCGTACACTGAGCGTGGCCCGACACGCTTTTGGCCGGTTTTTTTTTTTGCCCTACCCCTAGAGTGTAATTTAAGCCCGTGTAGGAGGGCCGAGGCGGCCTGCGAGCTGCGGAGCATGTGAGTGTAACACTCACCGCCGCGGCTGAGGCTGCCGAAGCAGCCAAAGCTGCGGTGGTGAGCGTTAAAACCCTCTGCAACGATAAGCTCACGTATGACCGCCGGAGCCCCGCAGCCAGATCCGTGACAGAAACCATGCCTGCTGCATGTTGCAAGCATGCAGTGCTTGCGGCTTGTTCGCTGCTTCCTTGCTTGCATGCTTGCTATATACTTGCTGCTTACTTGCTGCGTGCATGGAGTATGCTTGTTTGCATGTTGTGAAAAAACTATGCATTTCCTAAAGTTTTGCTTAAAAAAGATTAATAAAAAATAGCCTGTTAGGAAGAAACATAAATATAATAATTTATGTGGGAAGAAACGTGACTTATCCAAATGTATCTAAATAAGAAATGAAAAATTATATAAATGAGTAAATATCATCTGATGCATTTGATAAAAGAAGTTTTTGCGAAATAAATGTTTGTGAAACGAATGTTTTTGAAATAATACATTTGCGGAATAAGTTGTTTGCGAAATAAATAGTACACGAAACGTTGGTTGTAAAATGAAAATTTGTCAATGGACTGTTGGTGAACCTATAGTGAACCACCTACACAGCTCGCAGTAAGAGCTGTGAAAATTTAATTAGTCAAAACCTCTTGCGTTTCATCCATTGAACATAATATGTATTATAAATAATATGATTAAGTCGGCTTAAAGGTTGTACTTTCATAACCAAACGGGTTCAATATAATAATAATTAATTGCTCTGTTGGTTTTTAAATCTCTTTGTTTTAAATCCATACCTACATATTCTTCTTTTACCATTATAAGTACTAGTACTTACATTTAACTTATTTTTATTTTTAGTCTACATAAGTCCATGAAAATAATGTTAATGTGTTTGTGGTCATTTAAATCATTCAGGGTATTACTAATTTCTATGTTTTATTTTCAAGCTTCGTAATAAACTTACCATTAAACTAAACCATTAAACTAGAGATCAGTTACGACGATAAACGTCGTATTTTCATAAACACAGAACTCGTACATTTGGATTATACTAGTGCTATTAATTGTAACACAATTATCCAGCGATGCATTTAACATAAATTCAATTTCCTAATTAATCATACATTACACTATCAATTCTGAACACGTCGCTACAACTCTAATAATGCTGATTGCTTTGAATGCTTGCGGTTACGTATTGTGGTTGCTGATAGATTAAGTAGGTAATCATGTAAGGAATATGTATGTCACCGTAAAATTGTAAAACCCGTTAGATTGTAATCTATCTAGCGAGATTGTAAACTTTCGAAAGATTGTCAAACGAACATACTGCTTTCAATTTAACGCATTATTTTTCCATAGATTATAATCGATCTTAGTGATACTTGGTAATACGATACCTCTTGGTAGTTTCGAGTTTTGGGACTGTCTGTAGCTTTTGTAACAACTGTAACAGATTTACAAATGACAGTTGGGATCAACGGTTTAATGTGCTTTCGATATGTAATGAATGGTCACCCATCCACAGGTTAAGCTTGGCAAGTCCTACTTAACCATGAATGTAGACCAGCCTAGTAGCATAATTATTTTGTTGGCATTTAGTTGGGCCACATACCTTTGGTTATTTGGCAAATGCATACAAGTGGCGGGCAGTTTGCGGGTTGGGCCCAAAACGTGGATTTTCCTACGAAGGCCCAAATTGCGATTGGGCCAAACGTAGATTTGCCTACGAAACGACTACACGACTACCACTGTTTACTACCGAGCTGGTAGTGTTGAACTAACAACAACCGTGTGAACTGTGAACACTAATAGGGTTGAAAAAAAAAACAGTAGAACCTCCTCTTTTAGGAAGCCAGTTGGTAAATGTAAATTGGGTTCTGATCTAAGCTGGTAATGCATTTACTAAAATTCACTCGAACCCAACCAAATCGTGCCAAATCGTGGTAACACAACGATAGCGAGTTCTAATTGGACTGCAACGCCATCTATCGAGGTTGGGGTACAACTTTTGAACCTTTACGATATTATCATTACGGTTTTGGCATGAACATACCGCCCACCAAGGACATTTAGTGACGGAATGTCCGTATATACGTATCATCCCTAACAGGCCCATTGAAAGGTTTAAGTTGGACCGATGTAAGTTGTTATCATAACTTAAATCCCTACAAAAAACTCCCAACAGTCGGAATAGAAGCAGCAGGCCCGTCGTTAGTTGGCCCAATGTTGTTTTAGTAATTTAAATCCCTACTAAAATTTCCCAACAGTAGGAATAGATGCAGCAGGCCCTTCGTTCGTTGGCGCAATGTTGTTATAATAACTGAAATCCCTGCAAAAATCACCCAACAGTAGGAATAGTAACAGAAGGCCCTTTGTTGGCTATTCATTGGGCAAATAGTGCATGTTTATGACAATGGGCCTATTTTAAGTTTAGGTTGGCGGAACAACTAACCGTCTGCCAATACATTCCCAACTGTTGGCATAAGGAAGCCAACGGCAATTGCTACTAGGGGTGCGGCTGTTTTTATTTAGCTACGAACTCCTCAATAAGGAACTTAGAAGGTATTTTCCGAGTGTTAAAAAACATAGTTCAACACTATGTAGAAGTTGTTTTACACGAGAATAAAGTTTTTGAGAGTTTAACGACCAAACAATGATGCGATAACACGGCAGTCGCCAGTACGAAGACGGCTCTATACGACGCAAAATGAAACTGGAATCGGTTACAAAATTCGTATGGATATCGGTGTTCTCGTGTGGCCCAGTTGGATAAAACTTTAATAATGGAAGATCCCGATAGCTAAAGTTTGCTCGGGTAACGACGTTTGCCCGCGAACTCGGCCGGTGGCAAAATAAAATCAACTGACTTGACGACCAACTACTGTCCGGGTCGACTTCCCGGCGACGTTCTGTATCAATAAGGTTTTTTACCTGATTGTACAGTTGTTTACTACAAGGACTACTGGCTATGTACTTTTGAAAGGTTTCTCAATTCTATGACCACCGTTCAAAAAGGTACTTAACCGCTGTAGAACGTAATTACATTGAAATCTTATCTAGCGCTGAAATGATCAGTCGTTAGCACGTTCAACCACTCTCATTACATAATTGAACGTAATTCTGAAGTCTGTTATTAATTACATTAATTAGTATTAAGTTTCTTGACACGTGCAGGGGGCATGAACGGCTAGATAGGTCTTAAGAGGAATTAAATATTTATAAGACGTTGTTAATAATAGGTAACCTGTTGCTTGAGTAGAAAATAGAACAAACATGAGAACAAAATGTGTTTCCACATTGTATGCGGTGTATGAAAATGAGCAGTTTTTTAAATATTTTTAATTATGCTTCGATATTCTCGTCATTTGGCTACTCTCACATAACTCATGTCTATACTGGAAATATTTTTATCTTCGAATCTTCAATGCGACTGGAAAATGTTTTAACTTAGTTACAACCAATTACGGTAGGGTGTATGGGTGTTGTCTTTTCAGTTTATTCAAAACAAGAGTAAGAAAAAAAAATCTTTTCTTCGATTATTATTTGAAAATTAAATATTAATGCTGATTCATAACTCAAACTGCTTAATTGAGTTGAAAACAGGGTTTATTTTTCGTTATTTTTGTAAGATTTGTCTGGTCCTGCACATAGGTACAGTAAAATTGCAAAAAACAGAGCTAGACATAAATATAGTTAAATTCTGATTTTTGATTACTTAAACACATTCTTTGTGACCATTTTTTAAGTTATCACTTAACGCGTGGAATTGGCAAATTGCGTTCGTATCAACGGGAAGTGACATTCTTTGTTATTATCAATGATATTGTCACTTTGAACCCTGCTCAAAACCATACAAAGTAATTATATTTTAATGAAATATCGAGTACGTTTGTGTATACTTTGTGTATACACATCTAATACCTTATAATCTCTAACCGGTTCTTTATTGTTTAGAAATCAATTAGAGAAACCACCAGTACACAGTTAAAGAAAATCAATAATTAAAATTTCCGCAACGTACAGCTAGAGAATTAAATAGAGCTGAATATAGACTTCCAAGTAATAATTAGGCAAAAAGATCCGGCAGGTAGGTAGGAAATTGTCGATTCGCAACACGCGCAGGGCGCACGGGCGCGCTTGAATCGGCTCGCCGGCCACCAAATAAGATCACTTAAATTCCACACCCGTAGCCTTACACCCAGATAGCACTACCAGTTACTTCTGTTACGTATATGAACCCCACACACACAGTAATTACACAAAAGAAACGGAACTAAGGAAGGCGTTTAAACATTGCCTTCGGTCGCTATTAGATCCTGCAGAGTAAACCCGGAATTACTAAAATATACTCTTTCTGCTCGCTATGTTATTAAGTTTAGTAGCCGTTTGGGTAGCGGGCAGAGTTGGGTCTCCGAGGAGGAAGTTACGCACCTTCGCTGTTCTTTCTCACACTAGTGATAAGAATAATGGAAACGGAAACTACTGGCTAACTTCATGTTTTATTTCCAGAAACTTTTAATACATTGTACATGAAGGCGTCGAATAGTCTATTTTTACTCTTTCTGTAGGTTACAGTATCAGGCGCGAACGATCAGTTAAGACGCGAACTTCGCCCATTGGCTTTTACTGTTGTCAAAGTTTAGTACTAAATCAGACTACGACTAATCTTAACTAATCCGTGTTTTTGTATTGATTGGCCACTAGCACTTGTTACCGATTATATCGGCTACTTCTACGAAATGGGAAAACCTAGACTGCAGTGGATACTTAAATTCGTTAAACTTATTTATATATTTCCATAAAACTAGCTTGGTATTAAATCCTTTCTGAGAAACGATTTTCATTAAAACGACTTCTCCATTGTGTAACTTAAACTGAGGTTTATAAACGGATTTGAGTAGGTAGTTTACTTACCTAGTTGATTTAATCGACCATATTTCAAAATGCAACAGTGAATTCCAAAGTTTCGTTGGATGATAATTTCCCAACAAAATCTAGACAATATTGTGATTCCAGGATGTGAAGTAAAACAATAACAAGGAACGTATTAAATGGACGACGAACGCAATTATTACGAAATTGCAGTAGTTTTTAAATAATGTTTTGAAGAGGCGCGCAGCACTGATTCCGACCGGGCTACGTCCAACTTCGTAGGTTTATTGTCTTCGCTTGAATTAAAAAAGTTTCACTCAAGTTCTCTCTTAATACTTTGAGCACATATTTACTTACCTATGAGCGAGGTAATAAAACATTCTTTTCTCTGGCCATTGCACAAACTTATCCGTTAAGGTAAAAATACTTCAGTCACCATATCGAACCCCATCAATGTAAGACACAGTTATGTGCCTGTTATTCCCAAAACTAGGTTATTTCCCATTGAAAATATCAATGGGGTAATTCAAACGTTATAGCACGTACCCGATCCTCTTTTGGCATTACGAATTATTGAGGAAAGTCATCGGTTTTCTCAAAGAGTTTTTTTAAACAGGTAGAGAGCTTTTCAAAAAGCACTTGTGTTGAGTCGTTTTAGTTTCTTAAACTGAAACGGTAAAGTCTAAATTACCTTTTGATCAACTTGTTAAAATTGCTTTTAGTTTGAGTTTTGAACTAGTGCGATAATAAAATTGGTATTCGTGAGCCAATGAATTTCAAAGTACATGAACCTACAAGAACATTCTATGTTGTTGTAGGTATCTTATTTCTTTGATAGATTCCCTTGTGGCTATCGGTGGGTAGGCTTCTCGGCGACCATATAAGTTACGACTAATGAACGGAACTAGGTTAATTTCTGCGGAAGTCTTACTACTACGGTCGCACGTACCGATAAATAATTCAATCTAAATTCTAAGGTGTCCTTTGGCATAAAAAGGTAGCTCAATCTACTTTGTACTATCAGCTCTCAGCGAATTCATGAAATATTCCACCCAATCAATCTGAAATTCCATTAGATCTCCAATTTCTGTAAATGTTTACACATTCAAAAAGGCGTTTTAGTAAATACTTCAGTTCATACGGAGATTAGATTACTTGTTTAAAAAGATTCTCTTCTTTTCTTGTTTTATTTCCATCGAAGTATTCTACGTCGGCCGGGGTTAAATGTTAAAAAAATCCAGGAAATTCAGTTAACGTTTTGGCCGTGCCTGTTGAAGTTGCTAAATTCCAATTTTTTTTTTTGCCGGAACAGTTGTGTGTATGGCGAGAAGCTACAAAAATTTAAACCTAAAACACGCGAAGCCTTATCTTACATGTTCACGTAGAGCTGGTTCTCCTTTCCAATCGTAATTTGGGAAAATGTATTGTTTGGATAGATATATAGGTCATAATCAAAATACCAAGTATACACTTACTTGGTATTTTGATTATGACCGTAAAGACAAGTCAGAAAAATATTGGTTGGAACGCAGTATAATACAAAAATAAATACTACATCGTATAATCCAGGTACAACATAAAAATCTTGCAGGTGACGTCTGTCTGGTACAGTCGAAACAAAAATAAACGTGACAATAAAGGTTCTTTACATTAAGTGGCATTTGTGGCAAACGCGTGAGTGTCGCGGCCGACAACGCGACACGGCGACAAAACAATGCTTTGTTTGTCGACCACAGCAGACCACAACGACCGCTTATTGCAGATTGTTTTAGCAGCATCCATTCAAAATGTCGCTTGTGGCTTTTCAAGCAACGCACGCTTGTAATTAGCCTATTTCCCCGTAAAGGTTTGTAAAAAAATTAATTACCTACCTACCCACCATCCGGACATTTATTCTGTAATGTTGAAAAACTAAATTTCGAAATGGACATACGTATTTTCACGTAGCTTAATTAAAATTGAAGGGTGTTTTAGCAAGATTTTTCTATTTAATATCTACTAGTAAAATAATTTTTGTTTGAACAAATATTTTGACATGGAACTAATTTCATCATTACAATATATTCATTTCAATGTTTCAGAACCCAAATATTCGATAAACATAGGTCAGCGTCACATTGTAAAACCATTAGATTTCAATATAACTGGCGAGATCGAAAACTGTCGAAATATTGTTAACTGAACACATTGCTTATAATATGACACATTATTTTTTGGTAGATGATAATCTGTCGCAGTGAAAACGTAATATTGTGAAATGTATGCGACGGATCTCAACTCGCGCGTTGTGTGGGAGGGGAGGGAAGGGAGAGTCCCCCTTGCATCCTGGTACCACTCCCATGAAAAGGTTATGCACCATTCCTGGGAAAAACCGTTTAATGTAAATGTGTAAAAACCGTTTTAAATGGTTTATTTTCAGGCGAAACTGTGAAGTATACACACCTTCTTATAGTACCTACATAGTTAAAAAGTCTATGGACTACCTAGGTTGCTACGCAAGTCTGGTGTAGACACTTTGAAGTTTTGTGGCTTACAATAAAACTATCTTTTAGTGTGTATTTCTATTTTATTTAACAGAAACTAGCCATTTTAGCCTGAAAAGCGTAGTCGACGGAGCATTTTTGTATGACTGACAGATTACAGTCATATCGAAAAGAATAAAATAACTGACAGATTGACCATCCGTGATGTCAATATGAATCTCTTACAGCCCGATAGTGTGTTCACGTGGTATAATAATTCGATGCTGACAAATCTGCGGACAAAAACTAGTGTCAAATACAATATCAGGCCAACTGAACAAGTTCAAAATGACACACAGTTACAGTTCATAGGTGGAACTAGAACTTGTTGTAACTGTAAATACTCGTACAACACCAAATTCGCTGAGAATGTATAAAAGCCAGAAATTGCAAAACACGTGTTTGCAGTTCAGACCACTGCAGATCAAATAAGTTAAGTAAACTCTCTGGTTGCTTTTACAATAGTCTCAAAAACTAAACCAGCTTCGGTCTATTTATTAGTTTGGTTTCCTTGGATCGCACGTAGCTACGTATTTTGTTAAAATGTTACCTGTGCATATCTACTGTTCGGTGTTATTTCTTTGGAGAATTAAAGAGGTTGTGTTTTTTAAACGGTTTTTTAAACGGTTTTATTTAGCTCACCCCGTTTGTTTTATTTATTCTTGGGTCAAATTTAGTCATTCAAATTTCACCCTCTTCCTGTCAACCGATTAATCTGAAATTTTGTATACACTTTGGATTTTGGTGACAATACAATTATGTTTATTCATTATCATTATAAATTCAAGATGGCGGCCGCTACAAAATGGCGGATAACGTAGGTTTTATCAATCCCATCAATATGGGTATCAAATGAAAGGGCTCAACAAGCAGAATACAATATACTATAAAAAATTTAAATCCAAGATGGCGGCCGCTACAAAATGGCGGATAACGTAGGTTTTATCAATCCCATCAATATGGGTATTAAATGAAAGTGCTCAACCAGTAGAATACAATTTACTATGCAAAATTGAAATCTAAGATGGCCGCCGCTACCAAATGGCTGATAACAATTTTTTATCAATCCCACCAATATGGGTATCAAATAAAAGGGCTTGACAAGAAGAATACAGTGCACTATACAACCTCAATATTTAAGATGGGCGCAGCCACTAAATGGCGTATAATAATAAGATTTAAATTTAGAAATAATCTGTAATTTAGGTATCTGATTAATCCAGCCTGAATCCACCACCCAAGTCAAGATTTTGTATCATATTGAGGACTGTGTGGCGTTAGGGTGGCTAAAAATGATACGTCGTTAGCGGTACACCACCCAAGTTAAAGAAACCTTGCAATAATGAAGCACTAAATGAATTAAACAGAATGCGAAATAAAAACTAAAAACTAGAAAATAAAAATAGGTAAAAAAACTTTTTAAGTTAAACGGTTTTATGTTAAACATACATTGCAATGTTTAAGATAAATGTACTAAAAACCAAAAAATAATAAAATAGATACAGTCGTGGGAATTATAAACATATGCATAGACTAGACTAAAATAAAACCGTGGGGCACGTCAATTGTCTACAAATTATCGACTCAATGTGCGATAGAAGAATCGTTTAATTCGTCGTTAGGCAGTTGGCCCGCAGACGGTGAGGAAATTACTTACTATTTTCTTGCTCATGGAAATTCCAATAGTTATACACTCCATGTAAATAAAAGAGATGTTTCAACTAGTTTATCGTTGGACATTCACACTGCTGGCTGGCGAGGAATCGTTTCACTGCTCGTAGTTTGTCTTTAATCGACAAAACATATGATAAAAGTACTACTCGCTCACCACTATGAAACCCTAAAACTCGCTTATAATCGAGCTTGCTAGCTTGTTTCCACATTCTAGCCCTTCTTATCACACATCCATCGTTGTCGGTTGAACAACTGCCTAATTATAGTGTAACATTACAAAACAAACATTTTAATCAACGATTGTAGACAATTGACGTGCCCCACGGTTTTATTTTAGTCTAGTCTATGCATATGTTTATAATTCCCACGACTGTATCTATTTTATTATTTTTTGGTTTTCAGTACATTTATCTTAAACATTGCAATGTATGTTTAACATAAAACCGTTTAACTTAAAAAGTTTTTTTACCTATTTTTATTGTTTCAGGGTGTTGATTGTGATGTTGGTAGTGTATTGCTGAAGGAATAACTACGAGTATTAGATGTTGGTGAGGCAACAGCTTGACTTTGTTGATATTTTAGGTGTGACATGAGGTTCATCAGACACGAGCAGTAATATATTGTATTCCCACACTTAGTAAGATTTAAAAGCTTTTTCCTTGTAGACTATCGATTTGAACTTTGTCATATTGCAATGAAATATTGCCATTAACACAATAGGAGAAAAAAAAAAATGTTGCTGCGTATACCTATCTATCTACCTTGGGGTTTGGGTTTCCACACTTTAGTTCTTGAGGTGGACCATTGTGCGTATGCTCATCCCTATATATGTCACCGTAAAATTGTCACACGTTATGTTGTAATCTAATCTATCGAAGTGAAACCGTAATATTGTCAAAGAATGCGACGCAAGTATCTCTGCCGCCATAATCGAGATTTGGGCCATCCTCACGTTAGGTGTAGGTTACTTTAAACCCTGCTGACAGAAATAGGGGCCCCGCGTAGCGGGTTTCCGTCGACTACACTTTTTAGGGGAATATAAAGTGTTTTGAAGTTAGGGCATATTAATCGGTATTTTTCAGGAATGGTACATTATCTTTTCATGAGAGTGGTACCATGGGGCAAGGGGGACACCTCGTTTCCTTCCCCTCCTGCACACGACGCAAGTTGACTTCCATCGCATACATTTTACAATATTACGGTTTCACTTCGATAGATTACAATCTTCCGAAAAATAATGCGTTATCTTGTAAGCAGTATGTTCGTATGTCAATCTTTCGAGAGTTTACAATCTCTCTAGTAATATTACAATCTCACGTGTTTGACAATTTTACAGTGACATATACATACTACACAGCCACTGCGGGTTTACATACTCACGCCATTTCATCATGAAAAAAAAGGAAAAACTATAGAACGTCACCTGCTAATTGTAGCAGGTAATGAAATGCTAATGAATGCTCTAATAATAAAACTAATGCTTGGAATTTGTTTCATTGTTTTATTATGTAGTAGGTATGTAATTGCTCCTTGTACATTCACACAGCTAATTTGGTAATAATGCACACCAGTCTGGCTATGCCCAATAAGAACAGTCCCTCCCTCCTCCTTGTTATTACTTTAAATATTCTCCTCAAAATATAGGCCGACAGCAGACTGTATCGAAGAATAATATTGATATTGTCAATATATTGAGCACGATCAGTTACTAGGAACCACTTGTTGTAAAGCGCTCTTCTAAGAAAAGCCGGCCGCTCTTCACTCACAGATAAAAAGAACTAGATTTCTGGCCAAAATGTAATTATTTTAATAAAAGGCTAGCTTGGTTTTACAAAATACAGGTTAAATAATTTCTGCTTCCACAAGTTGACGTGATCCGACCTCAGGTCTTAGGTACTTAATATCCAAAAATAGTTCGGGAAGATCTTTGCGGATCATGCATTAGTCGGGGTTCAAGCGTGGGCTATTATCGGCTTTATCAAAATAAATGGGTCGGATACGATTTCCATTGTTAGGTTTATTTCTAGGAACAAAGCAATTTTAGTAAATAAAATATACATAATCTGTGTTTATGTAAATAATACACTTAGATATTTATGAAGATTGAAAATGACTATCACGTGGACATTACCTATGAATCAACTATAAAACTAATCAATACAAGTATTCCTAAAATGCAAAACTTAGAACAACGCAAACAGGTAATAAACAGATACAGTTAAATACACGCTAATTACACCATAAATTACCATTACCATCAAGTATTAAAGTGAAGTGGCGTTTACAAGTGAACATCTAAATTGAAAGCTAACCCAGGGCATTGGATAGAAGTTGTAAACGACGTCCAAAACATCGAAATTCAAAATACCGAAAGTTTTAAATGCCGATAGTCGTTATATCGAAACACAAAATACCGATGTTCAAATGGCCGAAAGGACGAAATCCCTAATGGACAAATACCGAATTGACGTTACGTGCAGTAAGTATGCGGTTACATTCTTACTGTACCCCGCTACGTACAATAAGAATCTGCCTTACTTACATCCTGTAAAGCACTACGTACAGTACGTATGCGGTTCACTATAAGTTCTAGTGTCAGGTTACGTGCAGTAAGTATGCGGTTACATTCTTACTGTACCCCCCTACGTACAATAAGTATCTGCCTTACTTACATCCTGTAAAGCACTACGTACAGTACGTATGCGGTTCACTATAAGTTCTAGTGTCAGGTTACGTACAGTAAGTATGCGGTTACATTCTTACTGTACCCCGCTACGTACAATAAGTATCTGCCTTACTTACATCCTGTAAAGCACTACGTACAGTACGTATGCGGTTCACTATAAGTTCTAGTGTCAGGTTACGTGCAGTAAGTATGCGGTTACATTCTTACTGTACCCCGCTACGTACAAAAAGTATCCGCCTTACTTACATCCTGTAAAGCACTACGTACAGTACGTATGCGGTTCACTATAAGTTCTAGTGTCAGGTTACGTGCAGTAAGTATGCGGTTACATTCTTACTGTACCCCGCTACGTACAAAAAGTATCCGCCTTACTTACATCCTGTACCGCGCTACGTACACTAAGTATCCGCCTTACTTACATCCTGTACAGCTCTACGTACAATCATTACGTATGCGGTTCACTATAAGTTCTAGTGTCAGGTTACGTGCAGTAAGTATGCGGTTACATTCTTACTGTACCCCGCTACGTACAAAAAGTATCCGCCTTACTTACATCCTGTAAAGCACTACGTACAGTACGTATGCGGTTCACTATAAGTTCTAGTGTCAGGTTACGTGCAGTAAGTATGCGGTTACATTCTTACTGTACCCCGCTACGTACAAAAAGTATCCGCCTTACTTACATCCTGTACCGCGCTACGTACACTAAGTATCCGCCTTACTTACATCCTGTACAGCTCTACGTACAATCATTACGTATGCGGTTCACTATAAGTTCTAGTGTCAGGTTACGTGCAGTAAGTATGCGGTTACATTCTTAATGTACCCCGCTACGTACTCAAAGGGGAACCCAGTAGTAAAAGTCAGAATTATTAACTGTCGAGTTTAATAGGATAACTAAATCATAGGCACTCGCGAGATAGGATTTATTTACCTAACGAATTTCAACTTAACAAACATAATATTATAGATTTATTTTTCATTAACACAGCCCTTAGACTAACTCAGTCTTGTAGATCAAATAATTTATGTAACTAATCAACATATTAATAAACTATTTACTAACAACAGTCTTACATAATTGAGGTTCAGTCATTCTATAATTTTTACATCCTGTACCGCACTACGTACAGTACGTATGCGGTTCACTATAAGTTCTAGTGTCCGGTTACGTGTCGTGCAGTAAGGTCCATGCAAAATTTCAACCTCCCCACCCCACTCCTACAGAAATAGACACGTTTCGAATTTTTTAAATTTCTCTAAACTCGAGCTAGGAAAAAACCGTAAAGCTTGGTGAATAGCTCTCAAAATTCCTTGAACAACGAGCCCAAACATGGATCGGTTCCGACCTGCGGTCCAGGAGAAAATCCAGTTTGAAATGTGAGTTTGACAGTTAACGTGAAAAATTCAAATGCACCTATCTAGGCTTCGGTGAGTCGTAGCGATATTTTTTTCAGTTTTGACTTTGTCTCAATAGGGGCTATTTATCGATGTATATAAACAGCCCCCTACGCCCCCCCTAGTAGCAATTGCCGTTGGCTTCCTTATGCCAACAGTTGGGAATGTATTGGCAGACGGTTAGTTGTTTCGCCAACCTAAACTTAAAATAGCCCCATCGTCATAAACATGCACTATTTGCCCAACGAATAGCCAACAAAGGGCCTTTTGTTACTATTCTCACTGTTGGGAGATTTTGTATGCATTTAAATTACTAAAACAACATTGAGCCAACTATCGACAGGCCTGCAGCTTCTATTCCTACTGTTGGGAGTTTTTTGTAGGGATTTAAGTTATGATAACAACTTACATCGGACCAACTTAAATCCTTCAATAGGCTTGTTAGGTATGATACGTCTTACAATTATTGTATTGTCGAACTTAAATCGTATCATATTTATTAGAGAGATTTGATCCATAAATGATTGAACCTATCGATTGATGTCAAAAAGGTATATTATTTTTCGAACTTCAGCCGATCCATCCCGGGTTCGATTCTGGTTCGAAATATTTTTTGAAAATCTTCGAATGCAGATTTGTTTCTTTTTAAAAATAAAGGTATGTCTCCTTTGAGTAAAATTTGCGTTCTCCAGTATTTAGAGTACTTTCCCTCCAGGTGGCATTGTAAAATTCCACCCTGTTTATTATAGTCTAGTAAATATATATCACAACACTAAAGAAGATGACTTAATTCCCTTGTTGCTATGATTCGTCAGTATCTCGTAACTGATTGTCCTCAATTTATCTTACTTAGATATCTCACTAAGTGCAATCTTGTCATTGGTACTTGATATTATATTAACTTGTTAACATTGTACTGTGAGTGCAATCTAAGTAAAGGTACCATTATTCTGGGAAAGAAGACGCGTAAGTACAGCACGTTTTAGTTTGTATCTTTAAACTAGATGGCGTTGTACAATTACGTCACGTTTCTGAATCGCGGTGTTAAGATTCTCCCGCGTCGAATGACTCTCGCGCAGTATTGTAGTGAATTCATGGACCGCCAGTGGTCTGATCTGTGAAGTAGTCGTAGTAAGAAGCGCCACCTACCTCAACATCAGGAAGTTTCTCTAAAAGTGTACGGACGTGAGGGTACCCGGAGAAAACGTTTTCCGCTCGGACCGCCAAATCGCTTCACTTTCCCTGTGTTCGTACTAGTGCCCAGCACTGGGACGAGCACAGGGGAAGTTTCCGACGCAGCCCGGTGCAACGCATCGTCGCGGTCGCGGATCCAGGAAAAATAGTTTTGAAGTTTTTAAAGTTTTTATTGTTTACATTGTTGATCGTTCATCAACAAGATGCCCAAGCCTGGCTCCCGCAGTTCATTGGACTGCGGTGATGCCGGCCAAACTGTGCCTCAACCGGGGCTGGACCGGACAACGTCGATGCCCAACATCGGAGATGCACCCACATATGTACAATACGTAGGCAACACCAGTATGTACGTAAGAAACAACATGACGTAATGCACCCACATCTGTACAGTACGTAGGCAACACCAGTATGTACGTAAGAAACAACATGACGTAATGTACCCACATCTGCACAGTACGTAGGCAACACCAGTATGTACGTAAGAAACAACATGACGTAATGCACCCACATCTGTACAGTACGTAGGCAACACCAGTATGTACGTAAGAAACAACATGACGTAATGCACCCACATCTGTACAGTACGTAGGCAACACCAGTATGTACGTAAGAAACAACATGACGTAATGTACCCACATCTGCACAGTACGTAGGCAACACCAGTATGTACGTAAGAAACAACATGATGTAATGCACCCACATCTGTACAGTACGTAGGCAACACCAGTATGTACGTAAGAAACAACATGACGTAATGCACCCACATCTGTACAGTACGTAGGCAACACCAGTATGTACGTAAGAAACAACATGACGTAATGTACCCACATCTGTACAGTACGTAGGCAACACCAGTATGTACGTAAGAAACAACATGACGTAATGTACCCACATCTGTACAGTACGTAGGCAACACCAGTATGTACGTAAGAAACAACATGACGTAATGTACCCACATCTGCACAGTACGTAGGCAACACCAGTATGTACGTAAGAAACAACATGATGTAATGCACCCACATCTGTACAGTACGTAGGCAACACCAGTATGTACGTAAGAAACAACATGACGTAATGCACCCACATCTGTACAGTACGTAGGCAACACCAGTATGTACGTAAGAAACAACATGACGTAATGTACCCACATCTGCACAGTACGTAGGCAACACCAGTATGTACGTAAGAAACAACATGACGTAATGTACCCACATCTGTACAGTACGTAGGCAACACCAGTATGTACGTAAGAAACAACATGACGTAATGTACCCACATCTGCACAGTACGTAGGCAACACCAGTATGTACGTAAGAAACAACATGATGTAATGCACCCACATCTGTACAGTACGTAGGCAACACCAGTATGTACGTAAGAAACAACATGACCTAATGCACCCACATCTGTACAGTACGTAGGCAACACCAGTATGTACGTAAGAAACAACATGACAGCCAGATGTTGCCTACATACTGTGCAGATGTAGGTGCATTACGTCATGTTGTTTCTTACGTACATACCAGTGTAGCCATCTGCATCTGCATCTGCACAGTACGTAGCCAACACCAGTATGTAAACATGACGTAATGCACCCACTTCTGTACAGTACGTAGGCTACACTGGTATATGTAATGGAGAGGGCTACGTAGACTACGCCCTCTGGCACAACTGCCGGTTACGTACGCGGCATGTAGTCGGCTACTTATGTAACAGTGTCCTGAATCAGTCCTCCCATACGTAAGTGCACTACGGATATACGTATGTTTTTTCTCTCTGTGTAGCGGCGATCGGTGGCGGCGACCTCTCGCGTCCGGCCCTGGTTCAATCCATGGTCCGGACCGAGACAGAATGGGAAGCCGTCACTTCCTTCTGCGAAGCAGTCATGCTAGCGAAGGAGGTGGCGGATCGCGAGAGGGAGGAAGCCTCTCTTCCCAGCCGCCGCGGGAGACGCACCGGGCGTCGGGGGCCACGTGGTGGCTACCGGCCACCGTAGACGCGGGCTTGTGGACGGTTAGCTATGGGCTAGCTAGCCGTCCGTCCGTCTAATGACGACAGGCCGTGTCAACGGCGCATTCGTGGTCCACGCGCGCCTCAAAGAGATGTCAGCATGAGGGGAGGGGCCCGCAAGGGCCGAAGCCTGCCGGGGTTGCGGGCCTATTCGAAAGAGACACCGCGGCCCCAGAACATAAAGGGCGAGGAAGGAATATGGATGGTTTTTATTCAGTAAAAGTCTGACACTCCCTCCCGCTCCGCCCAGAGTGGGAGAAGTTTGATGATTTCCCATCCTAAAAAAAAAAGAAGGCTCCAGCAACTATTGTAATAATTAACGGGAAGCAATTATTTCATAAACAATCTGGCAAGGAAATATTTAGTATAGTCACGTAAATCGTTACATCAGTTAATATGCGTATCCCAACACCTCTACATTGTAAGCATATATCTTTACAATATAACAGCACTAAAGCTAATCAAATATATATGAATATTAGATACTCCGCTATGCTCTCGAAGTGGCGCCGTGTAATTAAGATAGTCGTATGTATAAAATATAGTTTTATCAGTTGTTAATATTCCATAGACGTTATACAGTTCAGTGATTGTACTTATAAAACACTGCCAGTTACTTGCTATTTATAGGTTTTTAATAAAAGCTGCCGTGGGTTCCGCACAATCGTATTGGGAGGGCGGATTATACGCCAAAAAATTAAGGTAAATATTCCCCGCCTACCCATTTAATTTATAATTTTCTTTTTGTTATGGCGGCAACAAAAATACACATTTTGTGAAAATTTCAATTGTCTACAACCCGCTGGCAGACAGCAGACGGACGGATGGACCGACAGCGAGCGGAAGCATAGTAAGAACCCTAAAAACACTTTTTAGTTTTCTATTTCAAAATTGAGGTGAATTTTCTAACTTCCTTCGGGTAAGCCAGGAACAAAAGCGGAGGCCATCAATTCCACTTATCTATACAATTATTCAACTACCATCATAATGTGGGTTTCCTTCGAACCTTTGTCTGTAATCGAAACACTAAGCCGAAGTGATTTAAGATTATGGTGTGGGATAATGGCGTTCATTTTCGTTTCTACGTGGCACAGGTGCGATACCAAATTTTTCTTAAAATCGTGAAATTTATGTTCGCTGTAATTTCGTTTAGCGAAATTACTCTTGTTTAAGTAGGTATGCCAGTGTTGACTCAGCTACTACCTTCTCTTCATGTAGAAGTGGGCACTGTTTTTAGTTGAAGTGATACACCCCAAGAAATGCCAGGGGTGTTTTAGGGTTAATGATAAAGCCACACACAAAAGTTTCTCGTTTACATAGAGGTAATTTCCTGTTGTGTACATCTCAAAATTATTCCATACGTACGCAGGAGGTATATTCGTGTTGCCGAGCTCTCAAGAAGCCCCCTGACCCAGTAAAGCAAAACTTTGCGCATTATTGTGGGTATATTCAACAACACAAGTGAGCTCTGTAAAATTTCACACTTTCACATATAATAAAGTTTTGCAGGAAATATTGCACGTGACGTTTCTATATTTATGCTGCATGTGAATATGCGTTTGATGTTGTCGGAGTAAAGTTGGAAGCCGTATTTGTTTTATTTTTGTTGTAGACTGTACTCATCTGTTGGGTATTCAACAAACATAAGGCTGTCACCCGACCCCTACCGTTATTAAGTTCGGGGTCTCACTATCCTGTATCCCAATGAAATCATCAAAAGGAAAATTTTCATCCTTACGGTCCTACCCGGGTTGTAAGTCAAAACTGTTGTTCAAACTAACATTAATAGGAGTGTAAATATTCATGCAAACTTTGATACAATGTTTGCCTATAATAGCTATCAAGGACGCTCTCAATCTCCTTGAAACTTTAGAATATCAAATGTAACACTACATTAGAATATATAATTAGAGAGGATTTGAGTTGACTGAAAAGCTTACATTGGATTACACTATAATATCATGCAATAGACAGACAAGAACTCCTATATTCCTGTTAAGGAATAAGGAAAGCTACATTTGAAGTACAGGATGTAAAAACGTATATTATTTGGAAGATGATACGAAAGATAAAATAGAGGAAAACGGCCACCTGCCAACACATTTCTCATCGGACGATTGGGAATCCTATATCCATAGATTCGAATAAGCCGTGAATGACAAGTGAGTGATCATCGAGGCAAGTCCCGCGGGCACCGATTATCGTCATCGCTCGTCCGGCACCGGACGGCACCAGACGGCGGCCGACGGACGTCATCCGTGAGGGTTCGGCACGCATCATTGCCGTATCGATGCACCGTCAATGAATGCTCGTGATAAAGCCAGCCAGTTTTATAATGTAGTGTGTTTTTTGTGACAGATAATTTAAATATAGATGAAGTTGGTATCTGTAACTTGGCTACATCAGTTTATTGTCTTGCTTGGTTGGCACTTAACTGAAGAGTTAACTATAACTATGTCAAATACAAAAGTTTTCAAAAACACGACAATTGTAGTCGGGTATACCGCCGTTTACCCGAATTTTATTTGCCCTAATATCATTTGCCATAATAGTCAACAGCCATAATATCATACGACATAATACTCATTTGCCCTACTCTCATTTGCCATATTAGTCACGTGCCAGAATCATTGTTTCCCATAAAGTCACTTACCATAACATCATTTGTCATAATCATTGTAAGCCCTAATTATCACATGCCATAATTATGATATGCCATAACATAATTTGCCATCGACATCGGGTGTGTAACGGTTGTTTATATCAAGAGAAATTGGATGCAATTGGGACTTTAGGGCACCCCGACTCGGACAGGTTAGGTTAGAAGGGGATGGCGGGGTCGTGTGAGCGAGCGAAGCGAGCGAATAGACCCGCCATCCCCTTCGTGGTTATTTTTTTATAAACCACTTAAAAGTAGGAGCCCCGCGAAGCGGGGCTCCGTCGACCTAGCTCACCATCAACCATGCACAGAAAAAAAAACCATGCACAGAATAAATAAGTTTGTCTAATACTTGTTATGCCATTTAAATATAATGCCATTTAAATATTATGTCTTATAATTATTATGGCACATAAAAATAAGGCAAACAATACTTATGGCATTCGTATCTTATGGTATCTAAAATTCGGGCGATTAAAAGTATGTCATATGTCTTTTAGGGCAAATGAATCATTCGGGCAAATTAAATTCGGGTAAATGAAATTCGGGAAAATGATGATTATGGCATATAATCTTCGGGCAAACAATAGACAACCTTGTAGTCGTACTGTCCAGATTGAGTTAACAAACTTTCGCCATTTATGAATACATAATGTGATTAATAAAGGCCTCGTTATAATATTTGCGAACTTTTTAATATTTTTCAGCTTATTATTATTCCCATTGATAAATAATGTAGTTTGCAACAACAACGCTAGGACGCAACAAATTAATTTCGTGGTCCACTGCATATAACCCATACGACCTTTTAAACTGATTGTTATTCATTTGCAAGTTGAAAAATAAATCCAATTATATTGGAGTGTTGTGCCAAAAATAAAACGAGACAACCTTTTATACAGAATCTTTTTTGTTTTACACAACGTGGTGTTTTAAAGCTAAATATCTGCTGCGAGGACATAGTCAGCGGGTGTCTAGGAACTATGGTCCCCGTGGGAATCTTAGGCTTTTACTAAATATTACACAAAAACTTTGTAGAGAACTTTGCGCCTTTCAAGTTAGGAGTCGTTGGACGCCTCTCCCTATAAACTGAAGCTGTATGCGTCCTTGGCCACTACGATCTTAATTTGGAAACTTTAGAAGCTCCTGACTATAAGACCTTATACTATTCGTGATAGGCATCTTCCTAAACTAGTTTCATATAATTAATAAAATAGAAACTATTTACTACTACCCACTACTACTTCTACTTACCTGTTACTGATCTGTACTGTAGATATTGATCAAATTATCCTTAAAAGGATTTTTTTGTATTAATGTAGTAGGTAATAAATCTTTTGAAGAAAATTATGTCGGAAACATAAATAAACTCACGCCTTTATCCTTTGTAGGTAGGTAGGCTTAAACTATAGAATTCCAGCTTTTACGTCCTTACATACTTATTTTGCTGTTGCAAAAATTGTCACACACATAAAATATTTCAAATATATCGAAATACTCGTTAACTGGCAAAGAAAGAATTGAGGAGACAGTAACTTAGTTTTATTCAAAACATGTTTACCTGAGCAAAATTCGTTAATTGTATTATTTAAAGTTTCATGTTCTGAACCGGTCAGCGCTCTAACGTGAAATAATAATTACCACAAACGCAAAAAGTTTCCACAAATAATACTAACTGGTATGAAAACAAACTTTTCAATATCGTGTCAAAACGGATAGATTGTGCGAGTTTTACACAGTACATACTAGATGTATTGAACAGATACGTACGACGTACGTAGGTTACATTTGTGAAGATGCATGTAAGTGTTATCGCCGGGTATCGGATCGGCACTGAATTGCATGTGCAATATGTTCCTTTGGCGAGCTATCTCTGCGGCTCACTGTACCTTATCGCTTCCTCATTGACGCATGACCAGACGGCCGATGAAACATGAATGATCATTGGTCAACAGATGAACTCAATCACTATGTGTCGCTCCGGCGATCTCACACCCAGCCACGGCTATTTACGACTATGGAGCTGGGTTTAAATGCATGCTGCTTACTCCTGCGTAAAAGTCAAATGAGTGAGATTGATAGCCCTCTAGTGATTGATCGCCAGCGCAATAGTTTTAGAATTACAGTGTAGTGTTAGCGTATCAGTTACACCATTTATTTGGTGTTCTGCAGCAGTTTTCGTTAGCCTTTATAATTGTCCAATTTACAGCTTTATCCCATGACGAATAAAAGCATGAGTGATTCTGAATGGCACCCGCTTCCTGAAGACGCGAACTCGAAAAGGTTGTGAAGTAATGTGTAGGGATGCGAATAAAACATTAAAATATATGAGTACGACATTTTTATCGTGTAATTGAGACGGACGTGGGTGGCGTGCGAAAATTGTTTGTTATGTGAGTAAAACGTTAGCTTTCATTAGGAGACAGAATATTACAAACGGGGCTTAAACCAATAAAATAAGTAGTCACAGAACCTACTCAATATAATTCACGAAAGATTTTCTTAGTTATTAATTGTGACATCACTCTTTATTTTAGCTAAAGTTAATTAAAATCCTACCAAAGTTTGAGCTAATCTCTGTTCTCCCTAAATAAAGCACCTTAGTTTGGCTTTCGTGGAAAGTTCTGAAGACCAGTTATGGACTTTGCCTACATCTAAAATTCATGAAGTTATCTATTTAGTGAAAATATAATAAAAGATGGAAGTAATGTCATAAAAGATATTGTGGCGTAATTTTTACTGTTCTCGAAATTGGCGTGGTGTATAGTCGAGTTCATGCGTTTATGTGGCCATGAATAATACGGCATAATACATACAGAGGTATAATATAAAGCATATTATATGATGGCACTTTAGGTGCAGTAGTCAGGTGCTGTAAAGGATATATGTATCTCTATATTAGTACCCATTTTATGAAATTATTTTCAGGGCTATAATTATATTGTACCCTAAATATAAATGTAATTGAAATAGTTGGTGTCCTCTTAAATTCTGAAAGCTTGCATCATCGCAAATATCTATATTCTGCTAAACCATTTTGCAATGCATAATAACATCATATAATATAAATTAAACTCTTAGCCAACGGCCACACAGAAAAGACGCAAGAGGAGGGCGGGGCGCGAACACGTCGCAAACAGGGCGCCGTCTCGACTTTTTAACTTTTATAGAAAAGACACGGACCCGTCGCAGACAGGGCGCCGTCACGACTTTTTACGGCGCGCGTTCTGTGTGGCCGGAGAACAGACGCAAGGCACTGACCCGTCGCAGTCGCGGCGCCCGTTTAATCTACTCGCATATAAAATGTATACAGCCGTCGCGACGTAAAACATACAGAAAAGACGGGACGCCGTCACGACGTTAACTCGTCGGCGTCCTATTGGAAAACATATAGAAAGGACAAGGCGCGGGAAGGGCGCGGGCCTGCACGGGAGCAAGCGGGGGAGCGGAAAGGGCGCGGAGGGCAGGTTTGGACATAATAATGTAAAAACATTGTGGAGTCATCTTGTATACTTCTTGAAAACGATCAGGATAATAATGTAATAATAATAATAATAATGATAATAATGTCTTTTCTGTGTGGCCGTTGGCTTATTCGTAAGTCAACACCTTTTTATTTGTGAGCGTCAACCACAACCCTGCCACATCAAGAGCGTTACCAGCGGCTTCCGATAGATTGCTCAAAGTGTAGGTGAAAAGAAAAGTTGTGCGACTGACAAATGACTGAAGATGAAAGCATACAACATAATAGGTGGCTCTCAATGGCCATACATTGGTTGATATTAACGGTGAATTCTTCTAACAACTAGTGGCAGGTTAAGAGTACTAAATCCTATACAAGGAGTAGTTTTGCATCCTAGTCAGAATTCAGGAGCGGGTCAAAAAATACGTAAATAATCAATTTAAATTACGATATCCGGTCAAATAATCAATGAAAGTGCCATTTTTAGTTGTTTAAATTTGACTGTATTTCAGAATAACACGAAAGCAATAGAAAAGATACCCATCGCGCGACATATCTCTGTGTGCGTTTATTTGTGTGTGGGTGGTTTACACTTACCGATTTCCGTAAATAAGAAAATAAACCACCTATACTTCCTTGACCAGAATGCAAAGCGGAACCTTGTATAACATTCCCACTACTGGGGAAAACACTTCGTCCCAGAAAGAGAAAGTCGCCCGTATACAGGGTGTAAACCACCTCATCACAAAGCCGTTAGCCAAGCATTCTGTACATCAAACTAAGTATTATAAAACTTCAGGAGACGGGTATTTATCGCGAATTTACCTTTAATTTAATCCCGACGTTTCGACCGGATTGCACCAGCCGTGGTCGCGGGGAGACTGAAGTATTGGAGGTACCGCGACAGCAAAGTGAAGGCGTTTATTCAACTACCCTCACTCATCTTCATAAATGTTAATTAGGGCCGGTTCACACTAGCACACTACACTAACAGTGTCCCGTATATTGAGGCGATTTCACTTGACGAGTACACTTAGTGATCACTGTTAGTGTAGTGTGCTGTCCTAGTGTGAACTGGCCCTAATTAACATTTATGAAGATGAGTGAGGGTAGTTGAATAAACGCCTTCACTTTGCTGTCGCGGTACTTTCAATACTTCAGTCTCCCCGCGACCACGGCTGGTGCAATCCGGTCGAAACGTCGGGATTAAATTAAAGGTAAATTTGCGATAAATACCCATCTTCTGATGTTTTATAATGTGTTCTGATCGTGAAAGTTTAAAAAAGACAATCAAACTAAGTAACTTTACGCAAAAATTATTGCTGGGAAACAACTTTTTTTTTGAGGTTATAAATCACGTTATGTGGTAGAACCCAATGTAACGCACTTTAAATATTGTGCTGATGAATGGATTGAATAATACGGGGATCGTGGAGGTGATAATAGTCAAAATCTAACAAAAAAAAGACTTGTCTTTAAAAAAAATCTTTTCAAATAGTTGTAACTTTGACCCCCCATATCTCCGTAACTAGAAGGTTCCCAGTTATGGTGTAGAACAAAAAAAATATCGCAATGATGGGGAGAACATTTCCTTTTCGGCTTCGTGAAGAGGTGTTTTACACCCTTTATAATCCATAATGCGGGCTCGTGCAGGTTGGTAAATGTCACATGTCTACGAATGTTTGGCTCCAGCACATGACATTTCACTTTATACCTTAGTCTGACAGAATAGGACTAGGTCTAGGTCTGTATTACCATCTAACTTACCTCAGTTCAACTAATAACAATATAACTGCATCTGTACTAATTGGAGGCACTTGGCTACAGCGTGTCACGTTAGTAGCGACGGGTTATCATGTATGAGCGTCTACGTTGTTAACCAAATTGAATCAGATGCCTTGTCTATCTCCACTTTTAAGTATACGTGGTCAGAGGACAATAGATTTTGTAGGAGAAGATATTCTTCTTTTTCTTTTTTTTTTTAAGGAAGAAGGAAGGAGAAGATATTTTAGGAAGAAATAATACATTGCAGATAGATTTGTTCTTGTAGTTATGATGGCTAATGGGATGAGTTTAACTACCTTGTATTAATTTATGATGCATTATGGGGTAGTAGTGTGACGTATTGAGTTTTAGAAAAAGTTTAGCTTAGTTGAGGGTCGTCTCAATCACGTCACACCTATGTGTTCAACAGAGTGTAAAATAATAAACGCAAATTTATTTATTCGTTTATTTGGGTACATGCAATATACATTTACGAGCAAAACATAGTTCCCCAAAATTGCTCAGGCAGTTTTTCAGTGGAATCAGGATGTAAGTACGTACACAATATCCTTCAAATAGCATTTTGGTTTAACTATTGCGACACGCATAAAATATATTAGTCATAGTTAAGATCCTTAAAACTAATTAAATATTACGCGAAACGAGGGTTTTCATTTGAAATTACGTTACGTTTTTAAGCTAGTTCGTGTTGTGTCCAATTATTTCACATAATTGACTCACTAGTTGTTTCTGATACTCGTAACGTAAGTTCAGCCACATTCCCTTTTAATTATAAGGATAATGCTTACTTTATTTAACGAGGTGGGCCAACTTTCCGGAACATCGTAATCATTTGTCGATGAACTTCTCTCCTATAATGAGGTACTCACTAACAAGTACTTGCGTTCACTTTTTGTGATTAATTTTAATATTCATTTTGGGTAATAAAACGTACATTTAGTACTTGGAAGTGACGCCTTTGTTGAAGATAATACTTAAATGTGGAACAGTAAATGTCAACATAATATACGGTATGAATTTATGGTGCTTATACAACGTTATTTTTTAGTCGTTTTAATTACTTTAAGGCATCCGCCTCTGCGGGCCTGTGAACGGTTGGCTATGGGCTAGCTAGCTGTCCGTCCGTCTAACGACGACGACAGGCCGTGTCGACGGCGCGTTCGTGTTCCACGCGCGCCTCAAAGAGATGTCAGCATAAGGGGAGGGGCCCGCAAGGGCCGAAGCCTGCCGGGGTTGCGGGCCTGTTCGAAAGAGATACCGCAGCCCCGGAACATAAAGGGCGAGGAAGGAACATTGATGGGTTTTAGTCAGTAAGAGTCTGACACTCCCTCCCGCTCCGCCCAGAGTGGGAGGAGTCATTTGATGATTTCCGATCCCAAAAAAAAAGGCATCCGCCTTAAAGTTCTCATGAAAATGAACGATGCGACCTTTATTTATGAAGCAGCTGATTTTTTTTCAAGATTTCATAGTCGGTTGCATAGTAAAAGTTGTTTCCCTCTGTAACATGTTACGTGCATATTTTTATCCTCTACCTACATAGTGAAAAGCTCTCTACTCGTATCTATCTATTACTTTTGCTCTACTCAAACATAATCAGTAAAAGACTTAAGGGTTAAACCAATAAACTATATAGTAATTATTTTACCTGTCTCCACACGTGTCAACCAGCGCTAAAGAATGACACCGACCAATGTGTATAGGAGCATTGTGGTATTGTGGTAGCCATGTGTTGGTATGCGACGGCTCGGCCATGAGTTATGATGGTTGGTACTTTGTATGTGGTTGGGCTATGACTAGATTTCCTTATGTAAATGTTACGGTACAGTTGTCTCGGGCTGTCTGAGAAGCCACGAAAAGGTAAACAAATAGTACTTAAATACCTGCCAGTACTAGAGGCAGACGAATACTGCTGTATGTTATTTTTAGGAATGTAAATTCGATTTTCTCAATCCAAATTAAAGTAAATGTTGACCTTACTGATTTTGACCAAACTAAACATTTTATCAGCCATCGATTCAGCTGACCTGCTTTTAGTTTTGACGTTATGCGCCTATGTAAACTAATATAAAACAAGACGTAGGTATCGCACGGTTGAAAAGTCAACGCAATCTTGGCAAAGGGTCCCGTGTGACTCTCACCAAAGAAATTACCCGAGATTTGCATAAAGGAGACTCAAGGGATCGTCTTTGAAACTCGCCCTAAGTTTGTGGACATCCCAACATGCTTTATATTAAGTTACGCTTTGCTTTGTTCTAAGCAGTCTACTTTGGCACTAAATAACGGGGATACGTGTGAAGATAACAGGTTGTATCTATATCTTGCGCCTCCTTGCCGGGAGGAACCCGCCCTTAGTCGCAAACCATAAGGAATACGAGGGAGACGTGAGAGTCCTCCTAGTTAACAATTATATCGCGAGTGTTCGCCCGCCCCTCCGCACTTAATTACGGTCGCGTTAGTTTGTTATCAATCAAGATTGACGCGCCGGTAATTGTAATAAGTTACATTATGCCCTAATTAATGATGTACATATTCGGAAATGTCAATTAGCGTTCGCGCACGGTATCGGCTCGCTGTTATTTAGCGCAAATATTTCAGTACAGTGCACATTTGGGCGTGACGCAACAATTGAGTGTGCGGATAGTAATTTAAGATTATCTCTCGGGCTAATGGCGGCAGTTAGACTGACTATCTGGCACACGTTGGACAGCACATTTGTCCACGCGACAGGTACAATTACCGGGAACCGGTCTCATTCGTTCAAATACCTGACCGATTTACCTTTATCTGGTCCTCGCACACAATTATTGTTTGGTGTTGCGCCACTTTATGTTACACGATCATAACACGGTCTAGTGAATCTTGTGAATACTTTTACAGATAGTTGACTGTACTAATGAAATTCTTGATCATCAAAACTCTAAACAAAGACGTCCTAAAAGTTTTGCGAGTACATACGCACAAAGCTCGTAATTTCCCCGGAGATGTCTAAGGCCCCTAGTTAAATTAGCTTGGCTAAACATTTCTTAATGAGCTATATTTTTCAACTGTAAACGAAATGTTTTCGTCTTCATATTTTTGCGTCTATAGACTTCATTTCGCGGGAAGTTTATTTATTCAGATATTAAGATTTAAATAATATAGGCTATTCACATTGTAACTTCTGAGAAGTAGTGTGGAGTGTGGAATACAGAATTACAGAGTTACGAATAAATCAACGACACAAAAGGGGAAAGCTTGCTGCATTGTACGGCTTTAGGCATTCGATATTTTTTCGGGTTTATTTCATATATTGCGTAAATAAATAGCAGTTAGGTACTGTCTTTCAACCCTGAGTTCTGACAGATCAAGTTCAGATCACAATTCAAATATCTGTGATTGATCTTGATAAAAGTTTACTATTGTGTGACATATTTTTAGAATAGAACAGCTCATAATATAATTTTAGACATGAGGTTTGATAACATAATTATTACATTGAACCAGCTTACCGTCGCGAACACCGGGAAACCAAGACGGATCATAAGTGTAGGTGTACCCTTTGACAATATCATCTACTATCATCTATTATAGCATGAATAATTAAGCTTGCAATATTAGCAGCAAATAATACTGGCGTATATAAACATGAGAGAGCGTAACGTGCAAATGGCGTATGTGGGGCATGTTAACCGTGAGGGTGATGTGATGTGGGCACATTAACGTGGCCAGCCGTCGAATACGCGGGGGCGTGTCACTGCTGACGGCGACATGGATGCACGAACGTAATTTCTTCAAAGATGAGGGTCGCGATAACAAGAAACCTGACAGATGTCCAACGTCGCATCGACGAACCAGATTGACATATGTCGCGGACAAGCTATTACTCACGTGGCTTTTAGCTGATTGTAAAGCCATTTTTGTTAGCCTCTGATGGGATTTTAGATTTCATTTCGTGTTATTGTCATTAATAAAACGATTGCCATTCACAATTTTGGCATCTGTGAACAAATATAATTCGGAATTAAAAATAGGCCGCGTGTTGCGGACCGGAGAGGCATTTAATTACACGACAGTTTAGACTAATCGACATTTAATTGCAATTGGTTTATGCATCAATGTTATTAATACCTGTTTAATGTAATCGTATTAGGCCACTCTAACGTTGAGACATATACGTGTAAATGATGTTTAGGTATGTACTCGTACTTATGAACTATTTGTTTTACTACGGCTTATAAAAGGACAGAAGATTTATTCTAAAAGCCGAATACTTCAATAAGAACTTATCGCACCGTCAAAGAAACTGTGGTTGGGTACATGAAATCTCACAAAGAAGTGGTGGTAGCAGTTTTCTCATATCAACAAATATGATTTTCTTTATGTATTACCATAGAAATGTGTAATAAGATCACACATAAGTAAAAATATTCCAAATAATAAGAAAAATAACCTGGTGCTGGAGTTGTGTCACACATCACATCGGTGCTAGAGGGAAATAAAGCGCGCCTGTATATTTCTTTGTGAGCAGTTTTTCTCTAAAACTTTTACCTACTATTTCAACTTTTTTATTCAACAACTGTCAAAATGTCTATGGAGTGCGCACACTATTTTGTGTCACAATAGGGTATTCCCGGAGCGTAGGGCCGCACTTGTGGAATTTAGTTAGAAACTTAAGGAATTTACTTGTTCGATCTCTCCAAGGTGAAGTATTGTCGTAAAATATTATTGTACTTACGGCTTGTATTTTCAGGGATATTTGAGGACGAATCTTTTTCATTTATTTTTAAGTATATTTATGAGTTAATAAAAATGGGTGCCTATACGAAATAGTATTACAAGAACAACTCTCTCAGACACTTAGGTACAAGATCATTAACAGGCAGTGTATTACAGCACTGTAAGCCGCTTGTTCGAGAATGTTCCGTCCGTGTCACAGCCAGACATAGACTATTGATTGAAGAGAAATCTTTATCAGAATAATTTATCATTTTCAGACAGAAATACACTCAGCTTTTACTCGATCTCCGACCAATTCTTTCGTCCAGAGGAAAATCTAATTTTATTTCAGTACTTACCTGTCTTTTCCATTTTAGATTTTTACCGCTTACATAAATCACTAGTTATTGACATTTAAATATTATATACTAATGAATCATCTTGCTAAATAATATTATCGGATACGGTGCCTGTAATAATTTAAGCCGATCATTTATTCGCCGCAGTATATAATTACAAAGTAAATGTACAAAATACTTGGAGCTTATCAGAAAGGCCTCATCTACATTTCATGGTTGGTCGCTCGCGAGATAAATGAATGGAGGATGGTGGTTTGATTACTATTCATAAAGTGGCGAGTTGTGCGCAAACAAAATTGTAACGTCGCCTAACATCGTACGGCGCGGTGTGGGCTCGGCGCGGCGCGGGACGCTCCGGGTCCCGACTCCCGACCCTGCCTTCAAGCTGCCCGACTGTTGCTGCAAATCAAAAGGGCACAACACCAAACTTATTTTCCGGTTCCACGGTCTCATATTTACATAACAGATTTCGACGCCTCGCTAAAATGAAGCGCGGCTTTTTAAGTACAAATTCTGGAAAATGTTCCAATCTGCCACGTTCTTTGTACGTTATTACAGATTTTTGTGAACGCGGCGGCTGATTTTAATAATCTACATTAAACGGTCTGATTAGGCAGATGTCTTGATGTTGCCGACGATATTAAATTACTCAATCCGTTTGCAGAAACTTTTGCTGAAGTTTTAGAACTAAATCTTTTATCTCATTTTAATCTTTTAACTTTCTATTTAATCTATAACCATCAGTTTATCCCAATAGAATTTAATAATAAAATACCAGTAGAGACTTGAAACGCAATAAAATGATGGCATTTTATTGCGTTTCAAGTCTCTACTGGCTTATTATTCAACAGTCAACATCCTCCTTGCTGCTAATTTAATGAAGGATAGCATTGCTCATTTGCAGTTGCGTTGAATTAGCGCTTCAAAGAGCCTAGAGCACCTGTATGCACCTCGTTATGGAAATTGCTGTGTGATTTCTCTGAGTTACTGGGGTGTCAGTTGCTTTACACAAATTTTCTAGAGTGTGTGAGTCTTACCGGGAAGTTCAGGGAAGTCGGCGCATTCTGCACATTAACCCCGCTCATTTCTGGCAATCAACTAGACACATGGCAAACACTAACTATTTTTGGCCCCGTACTCGACTTTAGCTCGAAACTGTGAGTCTTTCCTAAAATTTGTAAATATGTTTCATACAAGAATAGTGCAAAAGGAACACCGTTTTGCACTATTATTGTCTAGATTGGGAGAAATCCTCGATTGAGATGAAACTCGTTGCTGCTGAGCTCCGTTTGATACGATTACTAGCTTACCGCTTCGTGACATATCGATTACACGCCTGATTCAGTTTCTGATCTCGTATTGGTACGTTATTGATAACCGCCTTAATTCTTATTGGCTCTGATATTATTTAGAATTTTATAGTTAGCCTTAATGCTTAGCCATTATGAATTTGTACACAATCATCGTAATCAATCTCATTTTGTGATTGTTGGTAGTTTTCTTGTAGCGAGTTACTTTTTTCTTTGTTACTGTACTGTACCTAATATCTATGTCGTGAAACGCAACACGGCGTGTAATGAATAGATATTCCTTTTATTGTCTTCGTGAAACTATACTTGGGGTCAATGGTCTTCATAGGTGAGAAGATATGTCTTAGAGCGATGCACCGATGAATTGTATGTTATGTGTCAATTGTTTTAGCTGGCCCTTATCTGTTGTTATACATTGTAATAGGTAACAGTTTTACAGTGAAGTAAGGTATGAGCTATACAAAATGTGTTCCTAGTTGTATTACAGCTGCACATACTCTTATTACTTTAGAGTTACCATGTTATAACATCTCACGTATAAGTACTTTTGCATTAAGTCCACTTTCATTTAACTCTATAAATAAGGAAGTCTCGGGAGCCTGCTTAATAAGTACGACTTCGTTATTTCCTATAATAAGTTGAGTTAATATATTCCGAACACGTATTTAATAATTTAACAAGGACTCGAGAAAAGATTTATATATTGCAGAATTACTTTAACCTAATTGTTGGAGAGAGTACGGAATTTACAATTTGTAATACTTTCTTTTATCAACACTGTACTTGATAAATTGATAGGTACTTTTATCGATATTTTACGAATTGGTAACATAGTTGTGAAAATGTGCCGAAAGAAAACAAAACTACTCAAGTTGAATTGTATTGGTAGTTATTTATATTCACTTATTGGCTTTGAAGGCACTTAAGGGCTTCTACGAGTATTTTTCAACGATGAATTGACTTGAAAGTTTAATCCGAGACGTAAGTTTTTAACATAAATAAAGAAACGGGCAATCTGGCAATGAAAGAAAAACAAAGTTTATCAGGTGCCCCTGATCCCACGCAAATTGTAAGTCAAGAAGGGGAATGGGGTGTAATGGTGCCCTCCGGCAGTAAGCCAGCAGTCTTAATAGATTGTGTACATTATGTGTATAATTGAGCGATGAATGTCAAGGATCCATGATTATGTGTGTGCAGGAGCCAAATTTACTGACAAAACATTCAACTTCCTAGCTTCTCTTAACAAAATAGTCATCTGTAAAGACTTTCAAACCTTCTTGGCCCCCACTTTAAATGAATGTAGGAATTTTATGCAAACCGACTGCTTGCTGACTTTTTGGGAATCCCCAGAGATTACCGATACCGTACGCTCAACCCCTTTCTCTAGGGGCCCTACTTTAGAGGTTCTTAACCCTTGCTTGAAAAAATATTTAAAATGTCTACTGATAAACAAACACGCCGCGGGATTTTTGCGGCTCGAGAGCAGATGCCACCTGTATATGTTATCAGATCATGATGAATAGGAGGTAGACAGTAAGTTTAGTTGAGGGGCCCAAAGTTCAACGTACTCTAGATGCTACTATTCAGGTGTTTATAATCAGATCTTATGAAGATTCGGCTAAAATAAAGAGGCATATACTACATCCAATTATAATAGTTGTAATAATGCGTGAAAACGATTATTTATATTTTTAATTAAATAATTATATTAATTTAAAACTTACTAAATATATTTATCTATTGTAATTATTAGTTAGTTGTGGTTTACTTAGTCTTTAATTGTGGTATAATAAAGGCATTTTTGATACTGAAGGCTTTTTCTTAATATTTTTGACTCCTTCATAAACAAAATAAATATGTCTAAAATAGGAGTCTAAATTGATTTGTATCTTTTTGCTGGCTTTTAATTTCAAATCAAACCATAAAGTTATGGTTGGCGCACCATTACACTTCTGCTTACCTATTCAACGAAGGTGAGTAGCGAGATAATAATGAAAAAAAGACATAGGACACAGATGACATTACAAATGTAGAAAAAGCTAAGTTACATTAGGTACATTAAGCAATCATTTGCTTTCATAGTTAAAGTAGAAAGTTAAGCCGATCTTTTCGAGTGCATCTCAGGAGCTGAGCAAACATTTATGAATATCAAAGGTTAGCTGAAACTGGAGACAGAGGGGATATTATACATGATATAATTCTTCTTATCTAAGTTGAGTAAGTAGATATGTACTCAAAAGATGTTACACGAGTACACACTATGTGGTCATAATTGTTAAATCTCAATCGTTAAACGCAGTTTTCTGTTGCAGCTCAAAGAATTGATCTGTTTTTTTAAAATCACCATTTAGTTATGTTGATGATTACGAGATCCTAACCTAATTGTGCAAAGGGGTCATGAAAAGATGACCATAATAATTAAATTAAATAATTAAATAACTGATAGATACCCAGATGCTACAGTCTGATAAAATCACACATTGTTCATATGAATGCACGGAAAATAGAGCCACCTACGAGACGTGTGCTACGCCGTAGCACTACTACGGCGTAGACCACATGACATGAACAATGATTAATTACTTGCATCTGTTACAAATACGAGTAATGTTCTACACTTTGTTTGCTACTAAAATAAACTAAAGCTTCAACAGCATACAGTATTTGTAACCTGAGTATTAGAAGTACGAAACTGTGATCAAATCAGCTTAACTAGTGTTTGTACCTCTCCTGGATCTAAAGTTAGCCCGGCTAACAGACAAGATTCTAACTTAGTTCTTCCTACTAGGTTTGTAGAAGGGCAACTTAGACTTACAATAAACGACAAAGTAATTGATTTGATCCAAAGTCTTAAACTATAAATATTGGTTCTAAAGTGTTCTTCGATTCTTGTTTGGCGTTTATTGAGTTTGGTTCACGTTTGTTAATATTCCTGGAACATGTTTTTATGAAACGTACAATAAAAAAATCTACGCGTACATATTTATGATAACAACATGTTTGTATCTCGCAAATACCCTCACAATGGGTATATTTATCAGGCGTGTGAACACGCGCGAAAATTGATAGCTTTTCTTTCTTTTCATAGTAAAAGAATTTTGTGAGTGGCGCATCGGCCGCGATAACGAGGTTTCCGCACAAATAGCAACACGTGTGTAGTGGCTAATGGAGCGGCCGCCGCGCCTGTCGGCCCCAGCCGGCCGACGCCCGACACCCGACCGGCATCGGGCCGGCACAAGCGCGGCGTCCGACCGGTGTACGACGCGCAACGCCCGACATTACCAACCACCGCAAGTCGGCTCATGCTCATAACAAATATTACGAACAATTCACCTGATATTTGATTTATAATTTGCTAAATTGTTGCGGCGTTTTGGTCGGAATAGGAATCAGTTTCGGTCTAACTATTTTGTGTTACAAATATTACGGTACGGTATGGACTATTTTCGGTGTAATCCAAAATGAACAACAGCGCACTCAAATGACGGTTACTGTCTAAAGTACCAGTAACATTAAATTAAAATTTTGAAAATCTCCGACGAATTGGGTCATAATTTCAAGGTTTTTTTTTTATCTGATACCGAGGGAGTTATGAAAAAAAAATCGCTTTTTGTGGTGACAGCCATCTCAGATTTGTAATTCATTATAGCGTTTAGTGTTCTACTAGTCAAGCCCTTTCATTTGATACGCATAGTGAGAGATTGGTTGATTATATATGTAACTAGCTGACCCACGCAACTTCGTCTGCGTCACATATGAGAGAAAAACGAAAGGAAAAAATATCCCCGTTTTTGCAACATTTTTCATTCCTGCTCCGCTCCTAACAGTCGTAGCGTGATGTTTTATAAGCCTATAGCCTTTCTCGATAAATGGACTATCCAACACAAAAAGAATTTTTCAATTTGAACCAGTCGTTCCTGAGATTAGCGCGTTCAACCAAACAAACAAACAAACTCTTCTGCTTTATAATATTAGTATAGATACGTAATTTTGTGGTGGCGGCCATCTTGGACCGTTTTTGCCCACACACTCACACACACAGACACGTCAAACTTATAACACGCCGTAATTTTTCCGTGGGAGTTAAAAACATGATGACATAGTTAATATAAGTATGCTCTAGCATACTCTGAAAACGTTGTAAGGCAAGCAACAGCTACTTATCACCGTTAACATTTTATAAAACTCGAACGTAAACCGAGTCATTGCGCTGATTGCAAGCGATCGTTCAAAAATTTTACTTTTCATTTATCCATAAAATTTTCACCAAATTAATAGCCGCTCTCATTTCATCGTCATTTTATGATTATGGAAAACCGATAGGAGGACGATTGATCGAAACGGGATAAAAATCTGTTCAATATGTTTTACAGACAAGTTAATGCGATGTGGGGATCATGGCTCGTTGTCTGTGCCAAACGGGAAGATGCTACCTTCCCCTCACCCCCCCGCGCTTTCCGTTTTGAGAAAAGCCTAATTTCCTGTGGGTGCTCATTATGCTTCCTACTTTACTTTTAACAGTTATTTATGTATAGGTTATCATGTTTTCTCATCGTTTGATATGGACAATGAACTTTTTAATAAGGTGTTCAGTAATATCTGAGGATTATTAAAAAGTTTTTCAAATAAGAGTATTAACTGAAACTCTGATTTGTTATCTGAAACGTTTTTGTACAAAACTAAGCGTGCGGACAAAATCTGGCAAAAACGTTCCTAATACACTGTAAGTGTAGGTGATGGAATAAACTTGTCATAAACTTTTTTTATTTTGACACTTATTACGAATTACGAGTCCCTAAAGTGGTTCGTAATGTTTCCCCCCTTCCTTTACATAATTTTCCATCCAGAAAACTGAAAATAAAATTATAGGAATAAAATTTAGTAAGACGTAAATTACGAGCTCCTGAAGTGGTTCAACTTTGGATCATAATGAGCAGTTCTAGTTTACGAGAAAATATATTGAGTTTTCAGTGAAGATGTGTCATAGAAATTTGAAAAATACGCAAGATAATGAGACTAGTATGTACCAGTAATACTCGTTCGGTATCCGTTCATGTTCGCGGTCAATTATAAACGCAGACCATAACAATTTGGCACTGAGCATACTGCTGAAATACATCGCAAGTACTCGTATGTGGTACGTAGATGTTTGCGCGTGTCGTACTATGGCGTAGTGTGGGGAACAGGGCGCGTGCGACCACACGACAGCCGCAAACATGTCGCATGTCGCGTGTCGCGGTCCTGTCCTGCCCTGTCGACCACTTAGCATACCCGACCCCTTTTACGTAAAATATCGTATATCGAAAACTGTTACAGGACGGGCTTAACCTTCGAACATTGAACTGTGAAGCACTCTCTTCATTTACGTGTTAAAACTCCATTTATATTTCATGATAACTAAGTTTGTTTGTTAACCTTTGTATCGTGTCTTTCTGAATATTAATAAAGATTTAAGAAGGTACTAAATGAGTTTAGTGTCTGGATATTCTGAGATGAACTAAAGATTTTTTAATTTGGTGAAGTACGTCAATAAAGATCGTTTTATGTCAACAATAAATGCATCAATAAAGGTAAGGTTAGATAAGGTTTCCATGATGATTGCCAAAATATTACAAATAGGTAAGGACCTTATACAGGATGGAATTAAGCAATACCACCTGGAGGGAAAGTTCTCGAAATACTGGAAATAGCAAAGAAACATTCCTTTATTTTTAAAAAGAAACAAATCTGCATTCACACATTTTCGATAATTTGTTTGCCACATTCGGGAATCAAATCGACTAAAGTTGGAAAAAATAACACCCTGTACTTTTTTTAAATCAATCGATGGGGTCAATCATACGAATCAAATCTCTCTAACAAACATAATAAATTAAATGAAGAGATAACCATGAAATCTAAAGAACAGTTATAAATTCAATGTGATAAATTCATGATAAATTCAACAAGATGAAGCTTTGAACTTTTATTATTTTTTTCTTTCATTCAATTAATTATGTTTGTTAGAGAGATTTGATCCATATGATTGACTCTATCGATTGATGTCAAAAAGGTACAGAATGTTATTTTGTCGAACTTTAGTCGATCCATCCCGGGTTCGATGCAAGAGTGTGGCAAAACAATTTACGAAAATCTGTGAATGCAGATTTGTTTATTTAAAAAATAAAGGAATCTTTCATTATAGTAAAATTTGCTATCTCCAGTATTTAGAGTACTTTCCCTACAGGAAGCATTGAAAAATTCCACCTCAAAAATTCCACCCATATTTACCATGACCACTCTTGTCGCGATGAACATAAATACTTATACGTATTGTTATACAAATTCAATCCATAGTCCTCGTGTTTTTCGGAATAAAAACTAGAGTGTGTGCGTGTTAAGCTGGGTCATGAACTATGTCTATTGTCTCTATCAGATTCCATACAAGTTATGAAGCCATTTGGATGTAACAAACAATCCAGCTTTATTTCAAGTTTATGAACATATTTTATTCGTGGATAAATAGTATCACTTTGAATACCTATTTCCGTACGCCTTTATGTTACCGCCTTGTTAATTACACTACAGTGTTCAGCAACATTTGCGTTACCGTATATTACAAGCAAACATTCACGGTTCGACCTGGATCTTAGTAATTGTGCTAGGATTTATGTAGGTTTGATGACGCGTGGCGCCCGCGGCACCGGCCGGCTACCACAGCATCGCCACGACGCCTTTGATTAACGGAGCCATTGGACGTACTCCGCCGCCAATAAACATTACTATAATACGTCTGCACGATCGCTACTACCATTTGTATAGCCGTTGGGACCCAAGTAACAGCTACACCGCCACTACCGCCAACCGACCGGCAAAGGACAATAAATTTGTCTTAATAGCCAGGGTGTGGCTTTTAGCGTCCGACAGCCCGGAACGATCACTACACGTTAGCTTTGTACCGGTGCAATTCAACAGCTCATCAAAATGATACAGACGAATGATTATTAAGCTGTTTACCAATATAAATAAAATAATAAACATCCTTTCAGGTCTATATTTGCTTAAATTAGAAATATTAATAGTGCATGAATTCAATGCGCGCAAGCAAATTGGTTGCGAAAGAAATTCAAAGTAAGGAATCGATAATAAAATAAATTATGCGTAGTTCCCGTTCGATTTCCACGAAGAAGTACGGAGGCTAATTAAATTGGAAGCTAGTTGAGAACAAAGTGACTCGTTAATGTGATAGTGTCGCTGATGCCGTACCTGACCCAAAACTTTGTCTTACACCTCAAAGGAAACACTCGCCGAACCCACATTATGAGAATTGTTTTACAAGTTTTTTACATTTACTAAATTGCTTCTCTAAACACAAAGCTAATTACTTAGACTTATTTTGAACGTAGTTTGGAAATTTACATTAGCTCTTGTTTTTATTTGCATGTTGTTATATTTTTGTGAACATGGGTTTTTACACCAGTTTTTCACTAGATGTTAATGTTAGCATTTAGAAGTTTATACCTAAATATGTAGATATTTTACATGAGTTAATGTCATTAAATGCAGTCTTTTCTCAATCACGTTAGGTTAGGATTTCTTTCATTACTATAATACGATTTATACGCTGAGTGTCGACAGATTTAATAAAATCATACAATACAAATATGTCAAAACAATTCAATTGCAAACGCTTGGATTGCAACAAAGTGTACTAAAAAAACAACTGCTACGGGCAGTGGCCACTGTCGGTATCAACCCTGTTAGCTTCGGGCGCTATTAATATGAACACATCCACTTATTACCGCCGTACACAATACATCCACTACTAATTACACATTAACATAATGAGACTTTAATATAAATCTATTAGTTTTATATCCATCATTTTCGCTGCCATGTTTAACTTTTTAATTGAACGTATGATTTTGCGTAATGAGTTTCATATATTACATTCATGTTTGTATATACATTTTTATTTCGTTTTTACCTACCTTTTTTCGGTATTAAAGGTCATTATTTAACATTTTCTCTGACTAGTTGGTACGTGGTGGCCATTCTTGATCATCCAACTCGGATTCAATTATAAGAGGCGTAGCTAAAATTAAACGTAGCAAGTAATGTAGTGAAGGGTGTAAAAAACCTCTTAACGAAAAGCCGAAAGGCACTTGTTTTCCCAGACATTTGTTTTACACCATACCAAGGAACCTTTCTGTAAGGAAGTTACAGAAATATTGGGGGTCCAAGTTCCAACTTTTTGACAAGTTTTTCTTAATACAAGTTTTTACTATTCACTCCATACATCAGCACAATGTTTTGAGTGCGTTTCATTGAGATATACCACAAAACATGATTTTTCATCCAAAAAAATAAGTTACGTAGTTTGATGTACAGAATGTTTGGTTGACGGCTTCGTGATGAGATTGTGTACACCCTGTATTTTGTGTAGCTCGTAGCATTTACTGCTCGTAGCACCTACTGCTCGTAGCATCTACTGCTCGTAGCATCTACTGCTCGTAGCATCTACTGCTCGTAGCATTTATCACGCGTACCACTTTGGCACGTAAGTTGTGGTAATAATGCATTCAATTATTCATTAAATCCAATCAATTACAGCAATACGTTAAACATATTGTTTCAATTAATTTCAGTTATTGATAGGGATATAGGTGGTTAACGTCCATCTTTACTATCAAAAAGAAATCTCGTTTCAAGAATTAGTTTCCCAACTCTCCAATACCATCTAAGCAATACTTAATTCCGATTATATCATCGGACGAGCCAATATTCGTAGAATTTCCAATTACTTTCAATCAGCTAATTGGTTTGCTCAGTCAGAATCGCGTTATTCTGTAAGCGCTAACTAACAGAAAATACTTGCTTTTGCTTCAGGGGATTACATTGTATTGAAACATTGAATTGTATCTTACAATGGATGTAGCTGTTTTCTCAATGCATTTGGTCTTGGCTCAAAGTCAGAGTATATTTAAGAATCAAACGAACTTACCTTGTGAAGTTTGATATCTAATTATACGAGTGTCTCGACCGAAGATGACTACAGTTTACATGCAGTACGAGAGTTGATGCTGTCCTATTCACACTTTTTAAAGCTATTTAAATGCTTTTAGAATTTATTTTTAAATAAATACAGAAAAGTAGTGTATTGACTAATTTTTCCCTCTTCAGTTCAATCCGCCATTGCCGTTGCAAGCGAATCCTTGACTCATTTTTTAGAGCTAGATAATTTTTTCGATAGGTCTCGGGATTATCAGGGAGGGGGGGAGTGTAGTCATCTTCGGTCGAGACACTCGTATAATTAGATATCAAACTTCACAAGGTAAGTTCGTTTGATTCTTAATTATACTTCGTATCTCTCCCGAAGATGACTACAGTTTACATGCAGATGTTTAGAGCATCGAAAAAATGCAATATTGAAGCGATCGAAATATGTTATTTAATAAATTTTAATCACTGAAACATAATGTTAACTTATCTGTTTGTAATCATCATTTAACATAAAATAACAAATAATTAACTAAAGAGTGCATCTACAAATTCAGTTTCATTAGGGGTACATACATTCTTGTTATAATATTTTTGAAACACATGGGAAGATTCACTCCACCCTGCGGCCTTTCGAATAGTTTCCAGATTGACACCTGCTCTGCTAGCAGCAGACGTAGATGCGTGCCTTGTACTGTGTGCGCCATACAATTTCACATCTATACCACTGTTTTCTAGAACTTTTTTTACCCAGTGAGACAAAGTTTGTGAACCCACTTTTTTATGTGGTTTTTGATAACTTAAAAATAAAGAATCTTGTTGACGTAAACTAACAGTTGTGTTTATGTAATGTTCGAGGGTTAAAGCTGGGCAAATCTTAGGGTTTTCTTTGATATACGGCAACATAATCAATGGTTGGTAAGCACCAGGCCTTGAGGTTTTTATTAAATCTTCGATTTTAATTATAATTTTGTCTGAATCAAAAGCAATATCTTTTATTTTAATTAAGCTTAAAGTTTGCATTCTCTGAGCAGATGCTAGTGCTAAAAGAGTAACAGTTTTTAAAGACAAATCTTTTAGTGTAATAGAATCATTAGGGTAACAATTTGTTAGATAATTTAACACAAGTTTTGGATCCCAGGTGGTCTGGTATTTTGGTGCAGGTGGCTTTACACGATAGACCCCTTTGAAGAACCGTTTTATGTAATCGTTACAAGTTACATCCTGACCTAACAATATTGATAATGCAGAACGATAACTATTAAGTGTGCTGTAACTAGCACCTGAATTAAATTTCTCAGTCAGGAATTCTAATAATTGATTAGTGTGGGAATTACAGTAATCTAATCCTTTTCCTTCACAATATAGCCACCATGATTTTAGTGAAGTATTATATTGGTTCAGCGTGTTTATGGAGAAAGAGGCCATCATTATATTGAGAGACGCGTTGGGTATTCCGCGCCTTAGTAGCGACTGCCGGATAATTTCCCTGCCATCAGGGTGAGATCCGTGTGGAGAGGATGCTCCTCCCTGAAAGGAGAACACAGTAATTTTTTGTCAGGATTAAAATACAGTACTTTCGAAATGAGTAATTGTAACCAGACTGGGTACCACGGTTGTGTTGGCCAATATGGCACCACTACAATCCCTTCTGCTTTGTCATTTTTAATCTTTTGTAAGACTTTTGCGATAAGACTAAAAGGGGGAAAAGCATAAAATTTTATGTTTTTCCAATTAAATGTGAATGCATCGATAATTTCGGAATTTGGATCTAATTTCCAGGAAGCATATCTATAACATTTATGATTCTGACTACTTGCAAATAAATCAAACTGTGGAATACCGAGAGAAAGTGTTATTTTATTAAATGCGTAATCTGCTAGTTCCCATTCTGTGTCTCTGTTATATTCCTGACGAGATTCAAAGTCTGCTATTAAATTATCTTTGGATTGGATATAAGATGCAAAAACATGTATACTGCGCCTTTCACACCATTGCCATATATCACGTGCAATATTATTCAGATGCATAAATTGTATACCTCCCATTTTATTGATATAGGCAATTGCTGTGGTATTGTCTATTCTGAGTAAGATATTGCAACATTTAAGGTGTGATGCAAAGATTTTTAGTCCATAAAAAGCTGCAAGTAATTCAAGAGTATTTATGTGTGATGACGATTGGGAATGTTTCCAATGTCCATGGGCGGTTTTGTTATTGCAAGCTACGCCCCAGCCAGTGGTTGAGGCGTCGCTGAATATTACAAGTGCATAATCATTTGATTGAAAAGAACAAAATGAAGCGTCAATATGTTCTTTCCACCAAATTAAATCATTTTTTATGTTATCTCGTAATATCATCTGTTTATTATAATTGTCAGAATAGTTTAGTGCCAGAAATTTTTCTCTTTCTAGAAGCTTTGTGTATGCCCAGCCGTATTTAACTGCGGGGCATGCTGATGTTAGCAGACCTATGAATCTAGCAAGTTCTCTGATTGTGCATGTGTTTGTATTTAACAATTTGTTTGACATTAATTTTATGCGCTTTTTCTTTTCTAAAGGTAATGTTAGGGACATGTTTCTTGAATCAAATATGAAACCAAGGAACAGACATTTTTTATTTGGGTGAATTTTACTTTTGTCAGTATTGATTAAAAAACCTAATTTTATTAATAATTCTTGTGTCACTGCGACGTTATTGAGACAGCTTTTATATGAATTACCGATGCATAAGAAATCGTCTATATAGTTTACTGATAAATGACCCAATGAACGTAAATAATGTAATGCAGGTTTTAGTAATTTAGTGAATACATAGGGTGCAGTACAGAGTCCAAATGGCAAGACGTTAAATTCAAATAATTGATTATTATATCTTTTTGAGTTCCAAGTAAAACGAAGGTAAATCCTGTCACTTTTTGCAATCGCAACCAAAAAATACGCATCTTTTAAGTCTATACTTGCCATATACAATTATGATCGATTAATTTTATAGCCGTGCGATAGTCTTCCATTTTAAAGTGGTCAACATGAATAAATTTATTTAATTCTTTTAAATTAAGGATGAAACGATGTTTTCCGTTAGACTTAGGTACTGTAAATATAGGTGAAATGAATTGCTTTTCACATGGGGTACATTGAGAAATGAAGCCTGATTCCAATAGCTCAGAAATGCAATTATCAATTATGTTAGATTCTGTAAGCATGAATATCCTTTTAGGTATGAATGTCTGATGTGGTTCACAAATAATAGGTATTTGATATCCTTTAATCCAAGAAAGGATAGTTTTATCCTTTGTTATGCGATGCCATTCATTAATGTAATGCTGTAACCGGCCAGCTATAGGTATATTATTATTATCTACCTGTGCCGAAGTGATTAGCGGCGTCGGGCTGAGTAGTTGGTCGTCCGTGCACGTGTGGCCGTCTGCGCTCGGCGATGGTCCCGCGGCGGCGGCGGTGGCTGGCGCCGAGTTTGGTTGGGGTACACTCGCGACTCGGCGGCTGGTGCCCGCGGTGCCCCCCGTGCGTTTAAAGCACCGTTTTGACGATACGAAGAAGTACTCGGTTGATTACGCTGTTGATTGAATCTCGCACTATTTGCGGTGAATCTTAGTTCTGAGGCAGACATTGTTATAGCCTTGGTGGATTTAAGATAATCAGACAAGTTAGAACCGAATAAATAATCATCTATTTTAGTGTTTTTTATTATTTCTCTTTTTTGTTTACTTATGGCATTAATGATAGTGAATCTTCTAGACAGTGATTCTCTGTAGTGCGTGTCGCATATTAGGCGCCCTGCATCACTGAGTGTTTTAATAATATCTTGTGGAATGTTTTCGGTTTGGGACAAAGCTACATTCAATGCTTTGCCAATTGCCGAGATACAGCTGGCCATTTGATTTTGTTTCTGCTCACTGTATGAATCTTTTTTAATGTTGGAATCAGACAGTGCCGATTTTAACTCAGGATTTAGCATGGGTGCTTTCATGTATATACAATTTTCAGCAGGTAGATACTGTTTTAGGATATCAACTTTTTCATCTTTAGTCAGACCGTTAGTTAAGATATGTTTCCAACGCGTTGCCAAATCTTTGTGTAAATTGTCTCCATATGATTTATTAAGAGAAGGGTCTGAGCCTAATAATTGCAAAATATCCGGGTCTAGTTCATCAGGATTTTCAACAACAGTTTCTTCGCCTTCTAATGGTGCGTCAGTACTTGGGATCTCATCTGCCAAGGAGTAAAATATTATCATAAGTAGATGCCCACCGGAAATAGGTAGGTACTTTATCCACACACGCTTTGCGTCGGGATATTTAAACTGGTGTTGTACACGTAGTACGGCCATAGTATCCACACACGATAAACGTCGGGATATCACAATGAACATATTCATTTTATGGCACTTGCAAGTTAGCCTTAAGCATCCACACACGATTTGCGTCAAGATATTATAATTGGTGTTGTAGGTACCTAGATAAATTATTACGGTTATAGGTACGTAGGTAGTATCCACACACGATAAACGTCGGGACAACGTATATAATAGGCATGATATTAATTTTATTTTGTGTTTATTTTTTGATAAATTTATCTCAAAGGCAGTTGGTAGAAAACAAAATGTGTAGGTATTTGTTTATTCAGTTACCGTGTGGTTCTAGATCACTGGTTAAATCGTGCGGCAGTGAATGCGATGGAGATAACGCTGGTTCACTTTCCGATGACGATGAAGAAATTCTTCTTCGTTTTTTAACTAACTTTTTCACTTTTTTTAATAGTTTTTCGACACTGTCACTATCTTCCTTATTAGATCGCTTTCTTTTCCCCATAGTGTAACGAAATCAAAGTTATTTCCAGACGAAGCAAAGTTACGTGTGAGTCGGACAACACTAAATCACGTAATGAGTCAAGGATTCGCTTGCAACGGCAATGGCGGATTGAACTGAAGAGGGAAAAATTAGTCAATACACTACTTTTCTGTATTTATTTAAAAATAAATTCTAAAAGCATTTAAATAGCTTTAAAAAGTGTGAATAGGACAGCATCAACTCTCGTACTGCATGTAAACTGTAGTCATCTTCGGGAGAGATACGAAGTATAATTTTTATAGTCACACCTGCGAACACCTTTTTGTGACACGTATTAAAAAGTTTTAGTTATAATGACCCAAGTATATTCAACACCAAAAGTGGATATTAAAAATTGAAAAATAAGATTAAACATTCTTAAAAGTACTCATTTTCTAAAATATGATACGAAAAAACTTCATCTAGAATTTTACACAATCATTAATCAAAAAGTTTATGTTCGGGAACAAAAGTAAATACTTAATGGAGTTGTAATAAATAGCCCGAAGTAACATGTTTTGTCCTTTAAAGTAAATCCAAGACGAGACAAAATAAAATACAATAAGGTATGTGATTGAACACCGGGCGTCGGTTACCTTACCAAGAAAGTGACTTTTAGACTACCTGACTTTGGTAGTGCTCTAGCCATAAATTTATTACAATAAACTGTACTGTACTGTGTGTATCTTTTGTTCGTTTTTCAATATTATCAAGAACTTGTAAATTATATTAGAATTTAAACTAGGATTTTCACGAAATTCGATCAGAATTTAATCAGTTATTACAAGTCTTTTCGAGCGAAGGACTATTTAAAAAAAATTAACCAGTATTTGGTGGAAAGTTACAAAAAATATTCTTGCTTCTAGGTGCTACCTTCTAAATAACTCTTGACCTTGAAGTGGGTCTATACTCCACGTCAAAAGTGTATGATGTTAGTGGCCCAGTTATACCGATACTCGACCTCTTTTTAGATTCCGTCTCATTCGATATCATCACGTTGTTAAATGTTTAGTTAGTGTGAAACAAACAGATATACGTGTGACCCAAATAAATAAAAATATTCCTTTGTTCGCGTGAGCTAAAATAAAAAAAATAACAATATTAAATTAGTTCAAAAACCTGTGCGGGTATTGCAGTTGCAGTGACCATTTCATTGCATCCCATGGGAGCGAATTTCCGTTCTTTTTTTATTTTTATACTTGCAATCCGACTATATGAGTCGACGTGGGAATACGGGAAAACTGGTCGTTTTGGTATTCGTGTGGACCAATAACACACAATCTGTTACCTTTTTTGTAGTTGTGTCGTATCTCTATTGTAATCTATAATGTAGTAGTATTAACATGCATTTTGTTGCAGCATCAACTGATGGAAACATGACAAATGTGGTTTAGATATTTTCTTCTTTTCAGCGTGTCCATGGCATTTTTTTATATATTTGTTCCAAAACTCAGCTACGCAAATTCTGCTCGCTGATACATTTATAAGATCATGGAGTGTGCACGTGTCAGGGCATGCGGTGCAAGAATGAAGGTGGGCCATTGTCACACTGTCCATTGACATGGGGAGATCTCAGCCATCCATGAGCCCCTGAAAATGTTCTTCCTAACATTTTTCATCATAACAATCACAATTCCTAACTTCTCTGTCTCTAATGTCTGTTCCGAATCATTCAACTTCATAACGTCAGTAGCAATAAACATCTATTATACTACACTCGAGAGCAATGAATCCGGGTCACTTAAAGAATCCTAAAAATCTCGGAAACTAAAAATGCTAGGTTAATGCAATAAATTTTATTTAATAGACAATGTAATACTCCTTAAATGAAGGTATTAAAACTTCTTAGTTATTGTAAAGTTATATCATAAAAAACAAATTTGAAAAAGGGCCACTTTCGAAGATGGAACTACGAAATTACAGCATTTGGTTTTGCTTTTGTTTGTAATCTGTCATATATGTGGGTACATAAACCATGTTGATAGTGCTCTATATTCATTATTCAAGCTGAAATTATGTCGCTTACGCCTGAAGAATGCACCAGAATACTTACAATGCTGGAAACCGGCCGGAGTCAGCGCGATACAGCCAGGACTGTCGGTGTGTCGCTGTCAACAGTACAAAGAGTTCTCCGACGTTACGAAGAAACTGGTTCTAACCTACGCAGACCAGGAACGGGCAGAACCAGGTGTACCACAGCACGAGAAGACCGATACTTGGTGAACACCATGCTTCGAAATCGCTTTCTCACAGGAACTGAACTCACAAATCAGTTTCGACGCCTCGGAGGAAGTAACCCAAGTGCATGGACAGTAAGACGTCGGCTTGCTGAATCTAACTTAAAACCCCTTAGACCTGCAAACGGCCCTAAACTGGAGCGTGGGCATCGTATTTCAAGACTAAGATATATGATATGAGAGCCACGTAAATTGGAGTATTGAAGATTGGTCAAAAGTTATGTTCTCCGACGAATCAAAATTTATGCTCTACAAGCACGATGGAAGACACAGAGTGTATCGAAGACCAGGGGAAAGATTCAAGCAAGCATGCATCGAAGAAAAAGTAGCCTACGGTGGTGGGTCTGTACTTGTGTGGGCCGGAATTTCTTCTGAAAGTCGCACAGAGCTGGTGATCATAGAAAACGGCTCTTTAACTAGCGTAAGATATGTGGAAGAAATCCTCAATGATCACGTTGGTCCATTTATGGTCAATTTAGGTGAGGATGCTATATTTATGCATGACAATGCCCGACCTCATACAGGTAGGATTGTGAATGACTACCTTCAAGAGATGAACATTACTCGTATGGAGTGGCCAGCGCGCAGCCCGGATATCAACCCGATCGAGCATGCTTGGGACGAGCTAGGCAGATGCGTAAAACAACGAAACCCTCCCCCAATCACGCTTCGTGAGCTCAAAATTGCTCTCACAGAGGAATGGGAGAATATTCCCCAAAATCGTATAAGGAACTTGGTGTACAGCATGCCAAACCGCGTAAACGCAGTAATGGAAGCACGAGGAGGCAATACGAAGTATTAAAATTCAAGAAAATCGTAATAAAGTTCAAAAATTTCATGTTTCCTATTTTTGTTTTAAGGAGAGATCAGCAGTTTTTTTCTTTATGTAATTTTGTGTTAGTAAAATGTATGGTGACTCATATTTTTTTTACTTTCATTTAAGGAGTATTACATAGTCTATTAAATACAATTTATTGCATTAACCTATCATTTTTAGTTTCCGAGATTTTTAACATTCTTTAAGTGACCCGGATTCATTGCTCTCGAGTGTATTATTTGTTTTCCCATATTTTCTCAACATAACCATCTTTTACACTATTATTCAAAGTCGTCTTTTTTTGTTTAGATTTGTTCATAATAATCAGTATTATATACATTAACTTTGCGTAACTTTATTTTTACATAACATAAAACACCTAAATATAAGGCTAAAAGTGTTTTGGTGTTTTTGTCTCCGACTAACCGTTTGTCGCAAAAACGATGTGGAAGGTATCCATAGGTTTGCGTAGTAGTTGGTCACAGTTCTAACCTAACCTAGGTTAGAACTGTGACCAACTACTACGCAAACCTATCTCGAAATTGGTCGCGAAATTTTTCCAAGTTTTTTTTTCATAGTGCCCCCAAGACGACACTCTGACCTGAATTTCAATCCTTTAATCAAAAACAAAAAAACTATAAATATCATCTTCTCCCCACTTTCTGAGTATGAGTGAAAATATTATGGTAATTATGTTTAGGGATAAAAGCGTTATGATAAAAAACAGTAGGAGTTTCAATATATTACATGAATTATATTAGTAATTAAAATTTTCGGAAACATGAGTTTTATGAACATCGCCGGTAGCACTACAAATAGTACGATTGAAAACTTTAGGATGAATTTTTTTAGGAAGAGTACAAGTCGTTATTAAGAACAATTTCGGGTAAAGAAATTTAGGTGAGCCAATATGGACCCGATTCTGAGATGTGCCCAGCTGGAAAGCTTTCAGACGGCTGCATGGAGGAAACTATCAGAGGGTTTAAGCAGCTCTCGCCAGAGATTACATCGTACTGTAGAGGCATTTCTAGTAGGTGGACTAGTTAGGCCAACGCACCCAAGTATAATTAGATATAGTAAATCTTTATTTAAATGCGCACCCAGTGTAGAAATAATTTTATTACTAAACTATTTGGATTACTGATTGATTGAGTACTGTAAGTTGGTTTTCAAGTTGTACATTATAATTAAAACATTTTTAGCTGATCTTAAAAACTAGTTTATAATATATTATGTGTTATATAACGCAAAATATGCTTTTACCAAGAAATACGTGTAATTTACCTATAAATAAACCTAAAAATACATTTCCAGTTCCACCTACTCAACATGAAAAGTTCGGAGAAACCTGTTACATACAGGGTGTATTTCACCTCATCACAAACCCGTTAACCAAGCAATCTGTACATCAAACTAAGTAACTTTACGCAAAAAATATTGCTGGGAAACAACTTTTTTTTTTGAGGTTATAAATCATGTTTTGTGGTATAACTCAATGTAACGCACTCAAAACATTGTGCGGATGGGTGGATTGAATAGTACGGGGGTCGTAGAGATATTTAAAGTAAAAATAATGCGATAAAAAGTGGTATATAAAAAAAAACTTGTCAAAAACTTGCAACTTTGACCCCCAATATCTCCGTAACTAGAAGGTTCCCAGGTATAGTGTAGAACAAAAAAATTATCAGAATGACGAGGGGAACAAGTGCCTTTCGTTTTCGTTAAGAGGTGTTTTACACCCTTTAGATGTTTTTGAAGATATTGTATTTTTTTAAGAGGAGCATACTTAATTGTACGAGCCGTTTTGCCACAAATAACTTACATTTCGACTTCCCATTCAAAACGTTTACGCAAAGAGATGCCAAACCCACAATAATAGTATTATTGTTATTCATATTTATGACCTTTATAATATGTAAAGAACTATTTTTGCATGTTAGAAAGGTATCAGTGGAGACAAGACTAGATTGACACATTACTTGAAATTTTTAATAGTTAGGTTTTCTACGGTTAACTTACAGTTGTCAACGAAGAACAATTAGATACTTATTCTTCTTTCAATGTATACGAACTTTGCCTTTGTAAAATATTAGCTAACCAATAAAACGTCAGAGTTTTAACGTATATTAAAATTACGCTACTCCTAGAGATTATTTCAACCCCTGTATTGCTTTTGTGTGATAAAAATAAAAATAGGATCGACCTTGGGTCACAATGTGACGTTTGAGGTACCTACTTCAGTGATGTCGGTTGGGAACGATTTTATTTATGTTGCTGACTCATTCAGTGAAGTACCAGTTCTGAACCGACATTTTCATTACTTAGTACTACTACACAATATAGCGTTTTTTGCAACTTATTTTTAGTTCGTAATCTTTACAGGGTGTAAACGGACTCTTCACGAAGCCGTCAATCAAGCATTCTATTCATCAAACTAAGAAAAAAACAGAAAACAAAAAAAAATAGAAACAGAGCATTAAGAAAAAAAAATTGAAGTCATTTCTTTTTTGGGGTGTAATGTACTGCACTCAAAACATTGTGCTTTTAGATGGATTGAATAGTATGAGGTCGTGGAGATATTTAAAGTAAAAATATTACATGCAAGTATTTAAAAAAATACTGGTTAAAAGTAGTAACTTTCACTCGAAATATCTCAGTAACTAGAAGAATCCCAGGTATGCATATGGCCTGAACTCTAGAACAAAAAAATGATCCCAATTATGTCATCAATAAGTGTCTTTCGGTTTCGTTGAGGGTCTATTTACACCCTTTAGACTACTACGATGCTTAAAAATTCATTTATCTTCCGCCACGTAAACAAGCTATTTGGTTTACAGTTTAATCCACAAATTACATTGTAAAATGTAAACCAAATAGATTGTTCGACCGTACATTTGGCTATTCAAGCTCTATGCACAATTTAAAAAATATAAATAAAGGTAGAACAGTGTAAAAGTCTTCCCGCAGCCACCTGGAGTCAGGCGGGAGGCACTACCTCAGCGGGACCCGCAGTCCCGCAGTCCCGCACCCAACTCTTAATTCTTATTGCCCACAATCTGATCCGTGCTCTTCATTTTTATTGTTTCTATCATTAACTTCTTTGTCATCGAAACTTTATATTGGCTTTTGGAACTTGATATTAAATCTTAAAATGGACTGAAATTGTTCAATAAAGAAATTTAAACTCAATCATAACCTTTATTAAATAATTTTATAAAGTAATACTGTTTCCTATCTAACTGCCCCTTACAAGAAAAGCCGAAACAAACTTTGTCACCGAGGTTTCTTTTTAAACTTCAGACATTGTTAACAAGAGCAAAGATCATAGATTTGTTGGCAGCAAATTAAATTATCAGTACCCGAGTCGAATGTAATATTGAAATGAAAGAACATTTACTAAAACAATATGAGCGTTAACGAAAGAAAAAAGTTGAATTGAAATTAAGTTAATAGTCAGCAGCAGCAGGCGGGAGCAGAAACCGCAGCAGTGTAGGGATTGGCTATGAAATAAGCGAACAGCCGGACACCTGGATCAAGCAGGTTTTAGCTCAGGATTTAACTGCCGGACATAGACACGAAACATACGAGACCACCACAAACTACTCACTGTGTTTTGCGCAATAGTAATTCAAGTTATGCAGAGCGTTTTTAGTGACCATTTAAATGAAGTGTTTGACTATATTCATTATGTACATTGTTTGATACTATCTATATTTATACTCTTCCTCCTTGCTAGGATGCGTTGGTTTATAATACAATTCTGTGCGTATTTAATTAATGTAGCGTTACATTTATACCAGCTCATCGTTTCGGCACACGTGTGGAAAATAAGTCTCTTATTTTAACCTTTAAGATTTGCGTGGGAAGTTGCCTCGGCAGTTGACACAATATTTATTTATTTGTTTAAGAATCTCACAGCTTCACACATCAATGGAGTTGAGGTACTGGTTAAGTGCAAGGAAATTCAATTTAGGAGTTCAGTGAGCTGAGAATATGATTGAATATGTACTTATAAGAGACCAATCTATAAAGTATATTGCTAATGTAATAATGTTTTCTTAAATTATGCGCTAAAATTTATTTGTGTTATATAAGAGTACCTACTCGTATCCTGGTATTTAGTGTAATTAGAAGTGTGTAGAGTTAAATTGAAAACAGTAGTATACTTTTCAAATCATATCACAAACTAGAAAACAAAAATAAGTTAGCCAGTTGGAAACCCACGGCCAATAAAAAATTGGGACAAAGCTTTGCTTTTCGTTTAACCAATAATATGTTAATATAAAATGAATAAAAAACTACCTTTTACTTATACACACGCAACACTTACAAAAAACGAACCTCCCATTCTCCGAAATTGATTCAGGCACTCACAGAAAAATCGTAACCAATAAACCTAAACAGCTTCATCTCGCGACACATCCCTTGAATCGTGAATAAAACCAAAGAACCCAATTCATTCTCACAATTTCTCGGTCCCCGTCCCGCCTATTTCATGGCTCATAACAAAGAATTAAATGTAGCGTCGGTCGGATCCGGGATCGCTGAGTTAGTGCCCCGTCGGTGGCCGGAAACAGGTGCTGCCGCCCCACCCGCTCTTACAACTCACTAATTTTATATAAATGTACGTACATATGTACGGCCCGACGCGTATGTGGTCGAGTGATTTGTCATGGAAAATTTAACCACCTGAAAATGACTCTCATTTTACGATCGATAATGGGTGCATTTGAAGCTGAATTTCAGTTTGCGACCGCAGAGATTCATTTCTCATTCTGGTTGCTCCATTTAACGCAGCCTTTTAATTAAGAACGCTTTATTAGCATCGCTCTAGTTACATGAATAGCACAATATAATTCACGCACGACTTTAGTCACAGACAAGCAAAGCAAAGCTTAACGCTGAAAACTAAAAAACACATGAACACACGTTCGTGTTATGCTCTTAATTAAATTACACGCCAATTTTAAACAAAAGGTTTCAAGACGCTCTTTGGCCTTGCACACATATAACGGTACATACATAAATTATCACCTGTCACCGCTCAAGGCATTATTCGCAAGTGCTGACGCGACAGGCGCAGCGACCTCGTTTGATTTGTGTCCTGTCTGCTGACCCGTTTGATGAATACAGCCCACGGAGAAGTCACACCCAGACACAATTGAAACAAATTAACCCTTGAAAGAAAACAATTAATCAGAATAAAGTAGAGAGGAGTGGCTCTCCCTATTTTATCGTGCACCTCACTCAGCCAAAAACGCAGTAAAACCAACGAGTTTGAAGCTGAAACACATCTCCAAATTGAATTAGACTTGTTACTGCTCGTACGACTACACCTCTACAACGTAATCGTGCCGATCGAATTGAAATTTTAAAAGATGCAAATACGTATAAAATGGATGTCCTGGTGACCGAAAAAATGTCTGCACCCATCGACAGACAATGCAGCGTATTTCGGTGTTGAATCGCGTATATATCAAACTTGACAGATTTTATATTTACAAAACTATTTTAGCCCATGTGTATTTTATCACATTAATAATGATTACTTTCAATTTTAACACAGACACGGGTAAAATTTTTGATATCATGAAAATGCGTTTTATGTTATATTTACCGCGGTGTATAAACGCTTGCACTGGCGGATATTGATTTTTTATTTGTTTGAAGCTGTGGATAATGGACGCTTTTATGCAAATGCAGCATCCGCACTGCATCATACACCGAGCGAGGTGAGCAAGAAAAACAAACAGGATGAGCCCGTTGTCCATTATACCCGCGTATCTACGAGTACGTACAGTGAGGTGGCACAGCGATCACTAACTTTATTATGTGCGGAGAGGATGAGGTAACATTTAGTACAAACAAGATAACGGTAATTTATTAGTGGATACGTTTCAGCATGTTCTTCAATAATAAAACTGAACAAAATCGACGAGCCGTATGGCGTCCATGTGTAGTGTTTGATTCTCGCTTTGTACAAATATTTTATGAGCTACAGATATTTGTTTCGAGTCTGTTTGTGCGTGTGATTTGTGAATGTAATAGAAACCATGATATAGGGAATGCACTTGTGGGCTGTGCGTGTAACTTTTGTTTATTCAATTACATATTCAGTTAAAGCTGGTTTGTTTGTTTATTGTTTTCATTGATGATTTTCTTTGCAAAATATCACCAGTAGTGAGATGATTGTTTGTCTCTCTTAGTAGCAAAACAGCTGTCATCCCCAGAGATACGAGTAGAAACATAAGCTGTCTGGAAAGGAGCTCCCAATCTCTATAAGCTCTGCAAGCGGACTTGCGACAACGGCACGCTGCTATTACAACGGAGCTAATAGTTATTGCCAATCCATTTACCTCAAGACTCCAAGATACCTTTGCTGTGACTGTGCACATTTGGAATCAACATCAAACCGACCCATAGCAATTAATTTATAACAATCACAGTAACACACTTGCAAAGAAATATTATAGGTGGCATCTTTCACGAAGATAATATATATAATATTTGAAGCATACTCTAAAATTTCAACCACCTAAATGTCTGGAGGGTTAAATTAATTAAAAGGTTCGCTAAACGATTACAGCGTTTTCAAAGCTGCTGATAACATTCGAATTAAGATAAAAGATGTTTGTAAATAGTCGATCTACAATCATCTCTTTGATATCAACGACTTTGACGCAACTTCAAATAAGTAGCGGCTTATGTTGATCATTAGATAAATACGGCACATCAATATTAAATAATGGAAAAATATGTAACAGCGTGTAAGAAAGATTTTTCTTTTTTCCTCTTCTTTATATTATGGGAGATATACACAAAGGAGAGAGCGACAAACCTAAATGAGATTATGTTTTGCTACTTTTGCTACTTTTGGCTAAATAGCTCTTTTGAAAACATATCTATACAAATAAATAATGAAAATAATTGATCAAGTTACATACAATTAAAAATTAAAAAACCCCCGACACATAGGATCATAATTTCAAGAAAGTGTTTTTTGGAACGAAGTATAATACAGGGTGTAAACCACCTCATCACAAAGCCGTTAACGAAGCATTATGTACATCAAACTAAGTAACTTTACGCAAAAAATATTGCTGGGAAATAAACTTTTTTTTTGAGGTTATAAATCATGTTTTGTGGTAGAACTTAATGTAACGCTCTTAAAACATTGTGCTGATAGATGGATTGAATATTTGGGGGGTTGTGGAGGTGTTAAAAGTCAAAATCTTACAATAAAAACTTGTATCTAAAAATAACTTGTCAAAACGTTGCAACTTTGACCCCCCATATCTCCGTAACAAGAAGGTTCCCAGGTATGGTGTAGAATAAAAAAAATGATTGCAAAGACAGGGAGAACAAGTGTCTTTCGGTTTCGTGAAGAGGTGTTTTACACCCTTTATAATATACTAGCTTCTGCCAGTGGCTTCGCCCGCGTGAAGTTTGATTATTGTCCCATGGAATCTTACTGCCGGGATAAAAAGTATCCTATGTTTTAATCCAGGTTATAAACTATCTGTGTGCAAAATTTCATCCAAATCCGTTCAGTAGTTGTCGCGTGAAAGCGCAACAAACAAACTTACATTCACATTTTATTCTCCGAACTGCTAAGCTATCGGGAGTTACACGTGTTATTGTGAGTCAACTATAAAAGATAGACATATGCTGTCGTGGGATATTTTTTATATAATTTTATGTGGAATATTTCCGTTATACATGATTTCTATGTAGCTTTAACCATTAAGGCTGCACACGCGACGGAAGCTAAAAAAACCAAGTAACTTCTCCCGTTTTCCCAACATTTCCTTTCACTGCTCTGCTCCTATTAATGGTAGCGTGATGAAAAGTATACTATTACCTGCTCAGGAGTATGTAGAATAATTGTACCAAGTTTCGTTAAAATCCGTCGAGTAGTTTTTTTTTCTATAAATAACATACAGACAGACAGACAGACAGACAGACAGACAGACAAAAATTTTACTGATTGCATTTTTGGCATCAGTATCGATCACTAATCACCCCCCGATAGTTATTTTGTAAATATATTTCATGTACAGAATTGACCTCTCTACAGATTTATTATAAGTATAGATAGATAACTTAATCCCTTTCAATATAGCATATAGTATTGTATCAGTTTGATACCCATATTAAGGGAGTTGTTGAATAAGTTTGTAATTCGCCATTTTAAGGCGGCAGCCATCTTGGACTGATTTTTATCAAACACAGCTAAGAACACTCCCGACAGTACATCCGATTGGGAGCGACGATGCCACAGACAGACACACACACACACACACACAGATACGTCAAACTTATAACACCCTGTCGTTTTTGCATCGGAGGTAAAAAATAACAGTTTTTTAATGAATTCATAGGAAAGTATATTATGTCAATTAAAACCATTTTTTATCTTTGTTTTTTCCCAGTTAATCCCCGAAACGGCTCGACCAATTTTGATGGATCGGATTTTCTGGCAGATATGTGATTTTATAAGCTTTTATAACTTATGCTTCTTTTGTTTAGAGAAACGGATTTGGGTAACGTGCAAAAAAAATAACCCTTGAAATTTTATGTGTATTTCTCGTACTTTTCCTATCTCAATCGGATTTTTTATAATCTGGTTCAGATAGGGAAAGTAAAATTTTAATACTAATGTCCCGTTACAATGGTCGCGGTGTACAGCTATAGTTTAACATATAATCTGTAATGAATACAGTTTCATCAATACTATATGGCTTAGTAAATTACAGAGTAAAATACGATACATTGACCCGATAAACGCACCGTAACAAATTTGTGGTAAGGTTGTAAGTAGCACAAAAAATCTACGTGAAAGTATCCATTAGATACGAAGGGGCTGCTTTGAGGTCGTTTAAACTTGATATAATGAATACTGAGTACATTAATTTGATCATTTAGTACATAAAGGCACTCTTGGCGAGTAGCGAGGAGCTCAATAATAACAGTCGCTCGGGTCGATCGTTAGGTTAAGCCGTGCTTGCCTAGGTTGGTCTGTGGATGGCTGACCACCCTAACATACCAAGTTTCCTCCGTGCCTCGGAGAGCACGTTAAGCTGTTGGTCCCGGGTGTCATTTGTCCATCTTTGGCAGTCGTTACAGATAGTCAGTGGTCCAAAAAGTCTGACAACCAGTCTTACCAAGTGGTATCGTATTACCCAGTATTGACTGGTTTGTGGAGGTCAGATAGGCTCCATGTAAAATATTGGCAATCAGCTGCCTTCGATTCGACTGGAAGCCTAGGCTAGGCAGATGATGAGTACATAAAGGCACACGTAGCACATACATCGTGTCATGTAGGTACATACGTGTCTATCGGTTGGCCATTGTCTGCGTGGAATGAACAGCACAGGTAATTATTTTGCGCTAGGCTCACTATGATTTGAATTGGTGATTGGAGTAATTCCTGCAGCACGCGCGACTCGGTTTGTATCTCTAAAGAGATCACGAATTAAACCATCAGACCTCGAGTAATTAAATTAGACTCATTTTAAACAGAATTTGCGAGTTCAGCGACTGAGCAGTAAACACAGTCGTCGGCTAGAATGATAAGCTTCGCTCTGTAAGTATTTTTACGTTGTTTTAACGTAAAATGTTACTTTGTTTGCAATCACAATTTTGGATGCTGGAATTGTTTCTTATAGCTTCACATACATATCATCATCACGCTTGTAATCCCCTAAAGGTAAGTCAGAGATGTACCTATTAGGCATGGCGACAGTATCAAAACTTGTGCAAATTTATTTAGTAGTATTGGAAAATAATAGACACGTATTGTAGATCAATGCATATTGACAAAGATAAAACGCATCAAAACTAGTGAGTGGGGGCTCGTGACGTCAGAACTCACTAAAAACTATACCATGGCGTGACGTATTGAGAATTTTAAAAGCGCCGTATCTTCGTCATTTTTGGTACACATACCAAAAGAAAAATTACGGGTTCAGTAGGTATTTTTTGATAATCCATAGGTAGATAATCGGACTAATTGGTCTTTTTTTCGTCTACCCTATACTACACCGATATTTTGCTAGTTATGTTAAAGTATATGTAACACAGATACCGACTCCGTAGCTGCTACTGAAAAAATTCTGATGGAAAACCCAATAACATTAATTTGCTCGACCCGGGAATCGCACCTAGGACCTTTTACTCAGCAGTCGTGCTTGCGACCACTAGACCAACCTTCTTATATTATTATTCAACTATCGTGACAGTTCTATTTGTGTTCAATTTAAACACATAAAACGTAGTATATACCAAAAAACTCACACACTATACTACACACATCAAAAGTGTCTAGGGATCAACATATATTTTTGCAATAACTTTTCTCCTGATTGATATTAATTCAAATTTTCTTTAAGGATTCATCAAATAAAGTGTTTTCGTTTGTCACAGTAACGATAAACCAAGTCACCTTTGCATTAATAAAGAAATTTGCCATTTTCCTAATAAAGGGATTTTTGACATTTGAACCACTAACACAAAAGTTCGAAAAAAAGACTGAAATAACAGTTTTCTTTAAAATTTTATTGGGTAACTTGAACAATTAATAATCCGTGTTTCTACCGCGAACACTAACAACACAAGAACATCGGTTTGGCATACTCAAAATGAGTTCATCCAAATCACGCTGTGGAATGACCGCCCATGTTCGTTGCAACAACAAAAAAAGGTCTTCTTGCGACTGGATACCCTCCATATTCGGCAGAGCTCTTCTCTGTAGCATATCCCATGCATGCTCAATCGGATTCAAGTCTGGCGACTGAGCAGGCCAGGGCAGGACATTGATGTTAGCTGCGGCGAGAGTCTGTCTTACAACTCTTGCGGTGTGCGGTCGTGCATTATCATGCATTAACTGAAATGAGGGACCGATTTGCACTTGTAGAGGAACGATGACGTCTTATACAATCGTCTCAGCATAAATTTGAGCGTTGAGGTTGCCTCTGATCCAAATCAACTCAGTTCTTCCGCCGATCCAAATACCCGCCCATACCATGATGGTTCCACCACTATAAGGATGGACTTCCTGGCAGGATTTTAATCGCTGTTGGCGTCCAGGGGTTCTCCAGTGTCGTATACGTCTTGTATCCGGTCTCATACCAAAACGAGACTCATCAGAAAAGCACACGAAACGCCATTGTTCTTCTGCCCAATTTCTGTGTTCAAGAGCCCATTGATATCGAATCCTACGATTGTGCATTACTATAGGTGGTACCCGTAGCGGTCTTCGGGAATGAAGGTTCACTTCATGCAAGCAGGTTTCTGACTGTTTGGTCGCTAATTAAGTTCCCTGAAGAGTGATGAAGCCTCACGGCTAACATCATGGCGGTTATTGTTGGAGCTCTTCGAGTTAAGATTTGAATGTATCGGTCTTGTCTCCGTGTGGTGCAGCGATACCGTCCTCCATGGCGCTCAGCCACGGTACCAGTGCTTCGGTAACGTGTCCAAAGTCGACTGATAACACTCTGACTTGTATTCAGAGCTAAAGCCACAGTACGTTGCCGGGAACCAGCTTCTATCATTCCCACGGCTCTGAGCATTTCTTCCCTGCTTAAATGACGTCGCCGCTCCATAATAACGTTGGTTTTAATCAGTAGTAGGGAAACAGTAGCACTAATAATGTTACTATTCAATGCGTTGTATGTTTTTATAGGGAAAATATTGACAGCTGATTTTCATCTTTTACTCGAATTTGATTCACAGTTCCTGATTCAAATTATGAAATGCACCAAAAAGGATCCATATAAATTTATAAAATCATAAATTTATTACAAAGCCACATCTCAATCTCAAGAAATCCGCATAAAAATGCTTGATCCCTAGACACTTTTGATGTGTGTATATGTTATGGACCAAGTGATGAATTGGGCATTATACATAATGCCCGGTCATTATGAAAAATGGCCAGTATAAGAGTGCAATTTGATAAGAATTATTCAAATAATCAAATTGACCGGCCATTATACATATTGTCCATCACCTTTTGGGCAGAATAATACAAAGATATGTTATTACTATTTTTTTATTGTTATTGTCATTTAACTTAAAATAAACTAAATATTTAACCATTTAACTAATCAGACTCATTATTTGGATTAATCTTCTACATTAAGAAGTCATATTAAAAATATAACACAAAACATATAAAAAAATTACATGTCTAATATTGTTTTATACGAGTAGAAATGACTTATTATTATCCCACCATATAATTATATCCTACTTATCCTACTCATCATCGTCATCTACCGAGCCTTTTCCTAACTATGTTGGGGTCGGCTTCCAGTCTAACCGGATGTAGAAGAATACCAGTATTTTACCGATTGGCTATCTGACCTCCACAAGCCAGTTAATACTGGGAAAACGATACGACTTGCTAAGACTGGTGTCAGACTTTTGGGGCCACTGACTACCTGTAACGACTGTCAAAGATGGACAAATGACAGTCGGGACCAACGGCTTAACGTACTTTCGGAGGCACGGAGGAAACTCGGTATGTAAGGGTGGTCACCCATAGGGCACGCCACGATAGTGGCGATAAGTCCCCTCTTTGAGGAGTGGCTGGAGAGGCGCCACGGCGTCCTCACCTTCCGCCTGACGCAGGTCCTCACCGGACACGGATGTTTCGGGAGGTACCTGTACCGAATCGGGCGGGAGGAAACGCCCGGGTGTCTCCACTGCGAGGATCGACCGGAGGACACGGTGGAGCACACGGTGGAAGTCTGCCCTGCGTGGGCGGAGCACCGCCGTGTCCTCGTAGCGGCGATCGGCGGCGGCGACCTCTCGCGTCCGGCCCTGGTTCAATCCATGGTCCGGAGCGAGACGGAATGGGAAGCCGTCACCTCCGCGCTGCGAAGCAGTCATGCTAGCGAAGGAGGTGGCGGAACGAGAGAGAGAGAGATCCTCTCTTCCCGGCCGCCGCGGGAGACGCACCTGGCGTCGGGGGCCACGTGGTGGCTACCGGCCACCGTAGATGCGGGCCTGTGGACGGTTGGTTATGGGCCAGCTAGCCGTCCGTTCGTCTAACGACGACGACAGGCCGTGTCGACGGCGCGTTCGTGTTCCACGCGCGCCTCAAAGAGATGTCAGCATAAGGGGAGAGGCCCGCAAGGGCCGAAGCTTGCTGGGGTTGCGGGCCTGTTCGAAAGAGATACCGCGGCCCCGGAACATAAAGGGCGAGGAAGGAACATGGATGGGTTTTAGTCAGTAAGAGTCTGACACTCCCTCCCGCTCCGCCTAGAGTGGGAGAAGTCATTTGATGATTTCCCATCCCATAAAAAAAAAAAGGGTGGTCACCCATCCACAGACCAACCTAGGCAAGCACGGTATCGACCCGAGCGGCTTATATTATTTAGCCATGAGCCTTTGCCTTTGCCTTTTTGGCTTGGCGACATCTACATTTATCAGACTTCCAACCATTTTTACAACCATATCTACTACTAGCGGACGTCACGCGGTTTAACCGCGTAATTCCCGTTCCCGTGGGAGTACGGGGATAAAATATATCCTATGTTACTCGTGGATAATGTAGCTTTCGAATGGTGAAAGAATTTTTAAAAACGGTCCAGTAGTTTTTAAGCCTATTCATTACAACCAAACAAACAAAGTTTTCCTCTTTATAATATTATAGTATAGATAACTATAACCTTGCATTTAGAGGACATTCTGCAACACTTTCTCAGCGAAATCTCCTGTATCTGGAACATCTTCAGGCAAAATAAATCTTAATTACGTAATTCAGTGTTAACACACTCGCGTTGACACTGAGTTATGAAACTGAAACCCAACCGCGTCCGTCCATATTCGCTTACAAACTAAACAAAAACAATAGCGCTTGAAGTCCGCCGCACGAGCCGCGCGCTGGATGGCAGTCTCTGATTGGTCAAAGCGTGCCACGCCATGCGTGCCTTCCTCCCCGCCCTCACACCGCGTCAAATTTAGCTTTATTATCAAATTGCCCAATTATCATGTAGCAATATAATAATGACCGTGCAAAGTGATAAATAATGAAGTTAAGATAGTATTAATCACTTAGCCCGATAGAGATAGCCATTATTCATAATGCTCAAACATTATGTATAATGCCCGCATTAATCACCTGGTCCATAACATATATATGTTACTGTAAAACCCCGTGTCTATGCACGGCATGCCTACTCGCGCCTGGAGGCGCGCGGTGGCTGAGGAGGCGCGCGGGTGGCGGCAGCAGCATCGGGCGACAGCGGCGGCTGAAGGGCGCGCGGGCGGCGCGGGCGGGAGCGCGGACGCGCGCGCCGACCGCCGCCTCACTTCTAAATTTTACCACGACGAAGAAACTGCTTTGTAAACCACTTGTATTCTGGATTACACCAGATCGAACAGTCCACTGTATTTTATTTCTCTCTTCTATTCTATTCTCTGCTCTTGTAATTGAGCACAAGGCGTAAACGCGCCAACATATGAGAAGTGTGACGCAAGAATCCTACTGGACAGCGGTAGCACGGCTAATTTCATTTCCGAGAACTTATGTGGTAAGCTGCGTTTGTCTCGAAACGGCACGGGCTCCACTATAACGGGTATTGGCAACCAAACTAGTACTAGTGCACAATCTTGTAGCCTAACAATCGAGTCTAATTACGGAGACTATTCGGTTAACATTGACTGTTTAATTTTACCAAAAATTACGCATCTTTTACCGTCAGCTCCGATTAGTTTAAATCAACTAACCATACCTGTGGGCATACAACTGGCGGATCCGACATTTAATATTCCATCTGCTATAGATATATTGGTTGGTGTAGATGTGTTTTGGAGCATCATATCAGCCAACCATATAAAACTTGGCAAGAACCAACCTAGGTTATGTGAGAGTAGATTAGGGTGGTTAGTTTCAGGCTCCGTAAGCTGTCACTCACGTACGTCCCACTCACACTTCTGTAATCTGGCCAAAACCAAGCCCAGTACAGATTTATCAAAATTTTGGGAACTGGACACGGTGTCTGAAAAGCACTCCCTTTCTTCAGAAGAAAGGGCTTGCGAAAACAGTTTTTATAAGAACACAGAACGTAGGGACGACGGTCGTTTTGTCGTCACAATTCCGTTTAAGTCAGATCCTTCTGTATTAGGAGACTCATACGGTATCGCAAAGCGCCGTTTTTTATCAATAGAAAAACGTTTTCAACGTGACCCTAAGTTCAAGTCAATGTATTTAGACTTTATGTCAGAGTACGAGAGTCTAGGTCATATGACGGAAAATGATTCCACTTCAAAGCCAGCAGGTGAGGTCAAATATTTTTTACCACACCATGGGGTCCTGCGCGAGTCCAGTGCTACTACTAAGTTACGCACTGTATTTGATGCATCTGCAATAACAACAACAGGTATATCTCTCAATGACTTGCAATTTGTAGGGCCGACCGTTCAGGACGATTTGCTTTCTATTTTAATACGGTTCCGACAGCATAAATTCGTGATCTCGGCAGATATCGAAAAAATGTATCGGGCTATTGAAGTAAATCCTATCCAAAGGTCACTACAACAAATCATTTTTCGTAAAGATTCTACAGAACCGTTAAAAACATATACTTTAAACACGGTTACTTACGGTACAGCGTCAGCTCCGTATTTGGCTACTAAGTGTTTAGTGAGCTTAGCTGATAAAGCATCAAATCCTTTAGTCAAGCGTTCTATTCAGCATGACTTTTATGTAGATGATTACCTTAGTGGTTCAGACACAATCACAGGTGCACTACAATTATGTAAGGAGACGCAAGCTATTATGGCGTCTGCTAAATTTAATTTAAGAAAGTGGCAATCCAATAGCCCAGAAATTTTAAAACAATTAGGTAGTTCATGCGACTCAAGTAGTGTAATGTTAGACCTTTCAGACAACAATACTGCTTCTAAAACGTTAGGTGTACATTGGTTATGCGATTCTGATAAGTTAGGATTCTCTATTAATATCGAATGCTGCAAAAGCAAAATAACAAAACGACATATTTTATCTGTAATTAGTCAGATTTTCGACCCACTAGGCTTAGTCGGTCCCTGCATTGTCGAAGCAAAAATATTAATGCAGAGACTCTGGAAAGATAAATGTGAGTGGGACGACGAAGTGTCGCAGGAAGTTACAGACTCATGGCTAGTTTTTTCGAGTACCTTGCCTTGTTTAAATAACATAAAAATTCCACGATGGATTTTATGCAATAATTCGATAACCCATGAGGTTCACGTATTTACGGATGCGTCTGAAAGGGCTTATGGCGCCTGCCTATATATTCGTTCTATAACCAGTTCAGGTACAGTCACTGTTCACCTGCTAACTTCCAAAAGCCGTGTGGCACCAATCAGGCCTACTACTACTCCACGGTTGGAACTGTGTGGGGCTCTGTTAGGTTCCAGGTTGTGCACAAAGGTAAGAGAGTCTCTCACGTTACCAATATACCGGTTTCACTATTGGTGTGATTCCACAATAGTGCTAGGATGGTTGTCTACACCGGCCCAGCAACTAAAACCTTTCGTTAGAAATCGTGTCAACGAGATTCAAGAGAGTAGCTCGGGTACTAAGTGGAGATACGTGCCGTCTAAGGATAATCCGGCGGATCTTGTCTCTCGTGGGCTGAAGGCTGATCTCATCAGCGGTTCTGCGCTTTGGTGGTCAGGCCCTCGGTTTTTATTAAATAATGAAAGTGTGTGGCCACAACAGCCAAATAAATGCGTGAAACAAGATCTACCAGAAGTAATTTCTAACTTGGTAGATAGTCATAACAGTAATTCTAGTGCTAACCTAACATGTAGTTCAGTCATACAATATTTGATTCACAAATATTCTAATTTTAATTATTTACAACGCGTCGTAGCTTACATTTTAAGATTTATTCACAATGTTGGCAGTAATAACTCTAAAATAACGGGTTCCCTTTCTGCTGATGAACTTAAAAAAGCTTTATTCCTTATATTACGTGTAGCCCAATCTGAAATGTTCCCGGATGAGTACACTGTTCTTAAAACTGGAAAGTCACTGACACGTAAAAATAGGTTAATTTCTTTGACTCCCTTTTTAGATTGTGACAATATTATTCGTGTAGGGGGCAGACTAAACAACTCCTCGTATGAATTTGACGTAAAACATCCAATTCTACTCTGTAGTAAGCATCACTTCACGAAATTACTATTTCGTATGCAACATCAAAACCTCCTACATGCAGGTCCACAATCGCTTCTATCGACTATTCGCCAAACTTATTGGCCCTTGGGGGGCAGAAATCTTGCTAAGTTAACTGTAAACAAATGCCTGAAATGTTTCAGATATAAAGCTCAAAATGTGCAGCCAATCATGGGACAATTACCAGACACTAGAAGCACTTTAGAGTTTCCATTTATTAATAGTAGCGTCGACTATGCCGGGCCTATACTGATATCTGACCGGAAAGGTCGGGGATCTCGATTGATAAAGTCCTACCTGTGCATTTTTGTATGCATGGCTACCAAGGCTGCGCATCTCGAACTTGTCACGGACCTCTCTAAAGAGGCCTACAGGGCTGCTTTAAATCGTTTTGTCGCACGTCGCGGAAGGCCACGTACTATCTTGTCCGATAATGGAACAAATTTTGTCGGAGCATGTAACGAGTTAACTAAATTTTTACAGGACTCTGATGTTGCAAGCGAAATAGCTCAGGAGGGAATACAATTCAGGTTTGCACCGGCGTATTCTCCACATTTTAACGGTCTTGCCGAGGCTGCGGTTCGGTCAACCAAATTCCACTTAAAACGACTCTTACAGCTCACTCACTTCACTTACGAGGAAATGGCTACATGCCTTACTCAAATAGAGGCAATATTAAATTCTAGACCCCTTACTCCTCTCTCCACTAATCCTCTTGATTTCTCTGCCCTTACTCCTTCTCACTTCCTTATTGGACGCTCACTAATGTCGGTTCCAAATCCACAGGTTACCGATGCCAACATCAATCGCTTGGAGCGCTACCAACGCGTGGAGTGTATAAGACAACACTTTTGGAAGAGATTTAATCTAGAGTACATTTCCAATCTTCAGCAAAAAACCAAATGGCCGACCTCTACCAACGGTGACATTGCGTTGGGCTCACTCGTTCTTGTAAAGGACAAGGCGCTCCCACCGCTCTGCTGGTTGCTGGGACGCGTCGTGCAGGTGTACCCCGGCAGCGACGGCATCACGAGGGTCGCAGATCTGAAGACGAAGAGAGGGACGATTCGGCGCGGCTTCAACACTATCTGCCCGCTTCCTCTTTGAAGTCCACTTCAACCCGGGGAGCATGTCTATGCACGGCATGCCTACTCGCGCCTGGAGGCGCGCGGTGGCTGAGGAGGCGCGCGGGTGGCGGCAGCAGCATCGGGCGACAGCGGCGGCTGAAGGGCGCGCGGGCGGCGCGGGCGGGAGCGCGGACGCGCGCGCCGACCGCCGCCTCACTTCTAAATTTTACCACGACGAAGAAACTGCTTTGTAAACCACTTGTATTCTGGATTACACCAGATCGAACAGTCCACTGTATTTTATTTCTCTCTTCTATTCTATTCTCTGCTCTTGTAATTGAGCACAAGGCGTAAACGCGCCAACACCCCGAATTACGGTAAATCTTAAAATTTCCCAGTAAATTCTAAGATTTACCAGCATGAGTTGGTAAATGTCCGAATTTTATAAAAAAGAGACAATATTTCGGGCTTTTACCAGCAGAGTTTGGGAAATGCTAAGATTGACCAATGATGGTTGGTTAATGTTGGTTATGGGAATAAAATAATGACATATTTCTTAATCGTTTATTTTAATTATCGGTCAGTCAAAGCTTTACATATTTTTAATTATATTTATGATGATACAGTTTTAATGTTATTATTTTTTATTACTTTTATTATCATGTGTGTTTCTTAACCATTTATTAATTATTAATAATCAGTCGCTTCATTGTAATTTGACTTCTGTTTCTTTAGGAAACGTTGACAAAGTCAGTCAAAGCTTTACATATTTTTAATTATATTTATGATGATACAGTTTTAATGTTATTATTTTTTATTACTTTTATTATCATGTGTGTTTCTTAACCATTTATTAATTATTAATAATCAGTCGCTTCATTGTAATTTGACTTCTGTTTCTTTAGGAAACGTTGACAAAGTCTCAAATAGGTCTTAATAGCCTCAACTGTTAAATTTTTATACTTGCGGTTACATTCCATTATCATCCTTGTCCTCCCACCGTGTCCAACAGTAACGTGTATTTCTTCGAGAACGTTAAACAAGTCTTCGTAACATACGTAGGTAATGCCTGATTTCACCATTTTTTTCTTTTATTATATTCAATTTCGTATTTAAACGAGCAAAACGATCGAATAAAGCGCGTGGAGGCGAGTGCGCTTTTGTGGGGGGCTGCAGAGTGCTCGCGAGTACGCCACAGTCTCAGTCACAGATCTGACACGTTTCGATTTGTCAATTTTTTAACATTTACCGCTTCTCTGGGGTAAATCTTAAGATTTACCGAGTGTATGTTGGTACATGTCCAAAATTAACGATGATCATAGAACATTTCGGACATTTACCACTGAAGCTGGTAAAACTTAGGTTTTACTGGGAAATTTTAAGATTTACTGCACTTCGGGCTTTGACAGTAACATATATACTATACTTTTCTCAGCACAAGAATGCGTATATGTACTAATAAATAAAAATAAATGTCTTGTTTTTAAACATAAAGGCACGTATACATACACGAAAAAAGCCAACTGAAACAAGCAAGGCCACCTGTTACTTGAGTAAAGACAATAGACGCACAATCAACTGAACAGCAATCACTGTTCGTTGTTAGAGGATTCTCTAACCTTACTTTTACGTTTTCTTTGTAGAGTAATCTACAAAGAAAACGTAATGGTTTTCTATTCCACTGATGTTTTATTTCAATAAGCTTGTTTGAGGTCGACTTATTGTCAGCGTCACACACATTAAACAGTTCACAGTAAATGTCCTTTGAAAGTAGAATAAATTACGTTATAGCGGGATACGACTTCAATGAACAAAGAGTAAAAAAATGTATTCGTATGATGTGGGAAGTTGTATGTGGGTACCGAGCGAGGCGTAGATTAGTATTTTAGTGATGTACTTGATATTTAAAAGTGATCTACAAATATATAATAGTGATCTACTATAGTGGGATGTTCACATCCGCTATTTTATCAATTATCCTCTTGACTTAATTGGTTAAAACCGCAATTGATCTGATTTGTTTGGTTTTACTTTGTTAAACTATTGATTTAATTAACGATACATTTATGAGGATTTACCGTTTGCAATTGAACTATCTGATAGCCTAAATAACCTGGTTGGCCTAGCCTTTTACACATTCTTAAAGGAATTCAAAAGTTTTAATGCCAAATAAACCCAATTTTCTTTCATTTTCTTTCTTTCTAAAACACTCCAGATCTTCGAGGGAAAAGCAGGAATACATTTCCAATATTTTACTACGTTATTGCCTATGAAAAGCCTTTGTATGAGCCACTAGCGGCTAATAGCTTTTTCCGTTAAACTTATATCACTATAATCACTAGACTACGCCAAAGCAACGATATTCTCACACGATACCGCGAGCTAGCTAACATAATTTCAGTTCACTTTGGAATCAAAGCCAAAGCGATACATCCTGATAACTACGTACCCAAACAGGTAACGACTATCGATTTGTGGAGTACCGTTTCTAGAATTGGGTAAGAACAATTTATTTATATACAGCATTAAGGCCGCAAGCAGGTACGGTGCCCAAGTAGATCAACTGCCAAAACCAGAGTCAGGCCCGCGGATATTACGCGAGACATTTAATTTTCTACGTGAAAGGATAAGGCAAGTAGAATTTCCTGGAACATCCTGTTCTGTTCAAACTGTGTTACGAGTTTACGACTGGCCTTAAATAGGCGCGGGCCATAGGGTAGGCATGACAAGCAGTTGTTGTACTCGCTTGTATTCAATTTGGACCGTTCCGTCGATAGAACATCTATAAAAGTACGAGTATCGATTTCGAGTTCCGATTATTGTGAGAATAATAAATGTTGGTTTATTCTTGCTTCTTTACCAACGAGGCATTCAAATTCAGGCACAACACGTAAACTAGACGTAAATAAAAAATAATCACTTGTACTTGTACTAAATAGTCACTCATCTTTTGAACAAAATAATCATTTAAATTATGCTACTGCCAATCATTAATAAATGTATGCACCGTCAAATTAATCATTGAAATATAAAAAGTAGGTAGCTACTCAAAACTATAATTGAGTAATACTTCAGTAATTAACTGTTTGCAATGCCTATCTATTATTACAGGAAAATATAAATACTATTAGAATCATAAATAAAACACATAAATGTGGGAAAAATCACCAACCTGGTCTTGGCTGACTTACATCTATTTAGTACAGAGGACACTGGTGCCGATTCTCTTGTACACCGAACTAACTTAAACTAAAACTAAACTTAATTTTAGTTAGTTGGTTTCGGTAAGTTATTCTGAAAACAAAGTTCTCTAAACTTAGTTTTAGATTTGACACAATTAAAATCGAGTTTGACACTCGCTTAATTGAATAGACCATAGACTAAGATTTGTCGTAGATTTAAATAAAAACTGAATGAAAGTGAACGAAATGATCTGAATTGCAAAAAAAAAACCTAGTGAAATCAAACAATATATTTAAAATTGTTTATCAATAATCATTAATGAAATACAGGGAGTATTATAACGGCGTAAAACATTATTGTTGTTAAATATTTATTTTTCAGTTTTTATTATCTGTGACCATGGTAATCCTGCTAGGGTTGGAAATCGGAAATGACTTAAAATTTTGGCGAATCTTTTCGGTTTTCAGTATGATTAAAACCTATAATTTTATTATAATCGAAAAAACTGCCGTATTTAATCATCTATGAGGTAGCCTGATTTGTCCTGTTATTTATTTCAGTTTATTAAAGCTTGTTAACAAATAAAAATTTGATCTTAAAAAAATATGTTCGGTTTTGTAGTTGAAAATAACCGGTATTTTCGTCGGCGTTTGGAAGGAAAGCCTTATCTTTGTTTTGTTTGTCATAGCAGATGTCACATCAATAATATTATTAATTTGGTGGTCGGCTAACATAATTAACAAATAAATACTCCTTGATGTTCGATTCGTTTAACTAATCTCTGTATTCCCGAGTAGTATTAAAGTAACTTATACTTGTGTACACTATACTAGTATATACTCTAAAAAGAATAACAAGAAGAAAATCAAGCTGATCCCAAAGTATTGGATTATAGGCCAAGCAGTGGCAAGAGTAAGTTGTTTCAGTGAGATGAAATGTTATACTGGATTGGATAAGTACATGCACAATTTTCATGTATTCTAAACTTATTTAATTTCAACAGATTTGGAATGTATGGATGACTAAAGTGAAAACAAAGGCAAGAAAGAAGAGGGATTCCATCAGGGCTACTAGTGGAGGACCGGCAGGGGCAGCTCTCAATGACATTCAACGCATGTTATCCAGTAACATGTATTAAATATGCGGTTTCATTTTTGTGAAATCGCTACTTTTTTTGTTAAGGTTTAAGGAGAAAATAAATATTTTAACATTAAAGAAATAAAATGTTTCATTTAATTAAAAGAATTGACAAGTGATTGCTGATTTTTCCTCGCTTCAGCAAGGAAATCTGTGCAGGTATCCTCCGCAATAGCACTCTCCTCGCTATGCTCGGTGACATTGATATCTTCTTCATCTGCAAAGATACACTTAATTAGATTTCTTATTTTGCAAACAAATAAAACAGAATTACATATAAATCAAATCAAACACTTACAATCAAATGTTTCCAATTGTACAGGGTGCAACATGCCAAAATAATTTTTGTAGCATTTTCTGGTTCTGTTTTTTTTTTTTTAAGGATGGGAAATCATCAAATGACCCCCCCCGCTCTGGGCGGAGCGGGAGGGAGTGTCAGACTCTTACTGACTAAAAACCATCCATGTTCCTTCCTCGCCTTTTACGTTCCGGGGCCGCGGTATCTCTTTCGAACAGGCCCGCAACCCCGGCACATTTCTTGCCCTTGAGTGGCACTCAATATTTGGCACCACGATGGGAATCATCAGCCATGACTGTAGTGGGTATCCGTTCCTAAAATAAATAAAACTTTATATGTATTTAGTTAATAGATATACCCCATAGGTATAAAGTTTACTAGTGACCTACCGAGAAGCCACTGAGATCTTTCCTCACATACTATTCACTTATTCATTTCTTTAATAAGTAATGACTAGGTGTAATGTTTCACATAATAAGTCACTATGACAAAAAACTAAATCCAGGAACTGTAATTCAGTAAGAATTACGAATTATGTGTGCAGTAATTAACTTGTTTTAGCAAGTGAATTACTGCATACATATAATATATAGGACACAAAACCGTTCTAACCTTTAAGTGATTGGGGATACATCCTTCATCCAAACGAGGATTCAGCTTATCCAACAAAAAAAACATGCCCCCGATCTAGGTGTCTTTTTATTGAATTTCTTCTCTACCATTTGGAATGGGTTGGATTGGTCTTATTATCTTTCCAATTGAATCCTCTCTTGATAGTTTCTAAAATATAGTTATTTCTTATTAGACACATTTATTACACAAAACCTGGAAGTGGCTTTGATTATGAGAAGTGTATGTAATGTAGCATGTGCATTAGATGTTTAGTACGCAAATCCCGGTCAGTGGGTCGTCTTAGGGGCGGATTTCCCTTGTAAGTTTTCATGAATGCATTTCGTATTGTATCATAATAAAATAACACTAAATTTACCTTTCTGCCGAATCGACAACGGCTGCAATCACATAAGCTTCCATTCTGAACTCAAACACATCCAAACTTTCAAGAAAAACGAGAGAAATCTGCTTTGTAAATTTTAGTTCATGACAACTAATTTTATTCCACACCTTTTTAGTCTCGATTAAAAATAGTGTGATTTAGTTTGACAATCAAAGTTTTAGGTGAAAAACGTCAATTTCAGAATAGCGAAATAGCCATTTTCACTAAATTGAATAACTTAGTGCTGTCAAACTATAATTGATTTAAGTTTCAAAACATAAACGGCCGTTTTTGTTACAAATGCACGATTTAGCTAAACAGCTATATTTCAAGTGGTGACAATGTGTTATAAAATGACGTTATTGCCTTTTCTACAGTAATAATAGACCACATTTTGTATTTTTGATTCTATTTACGAGTTATGACATTTTTTCGATTGGCGGCGCTAGTGGACTGTAAAACGCCCCTTAATGATGGACTGGTTTTACAATGTTAATGTTACCAATAACAAATATCTTTAAACGCGGTTCAAATTATCCAACCTCCTCCTTTTTTGCAGTCGGTTAAGAAGGTTTTTTTGTACAGGTTAGTTGTTTCCCTTAGGAATAGATTAAGCAATGAGGTAGGTAATTCTCGTGTAAGTATGAGCAAGCTTAACTGACGCTCCGGTTCTGAATCCGGATGCGAGTCGAGCAACGCGCGCCGGAATACACCCACCACATTTCCGTATTTAAATTGCGTGGATCTACACAAACATGTTTTAGTTAAGTGAGGAAGCCTCCGTGACTTTTGACTTTACCTTCACGTTATAACAATACGCAAATTACTTATGAACTAGTGACATCTCATTACATGTTCCTGGAATAAAACCTTTTCTCATTTCAATACGTAATAAGCTTACGTTGGAAACCTTCAACTTAAGCTTATTACATGGCAGTAAAAAAAGACCAGCAAAAGGCAGTTCAACCCGCTATTTTTCTTTCAGAATTCATTCCGGTAACCTTTCTAAATGGACTCTTATCGTCTTAATGTTGAAAGTATAACAAACCACTTATCAGGTTTTCAGTGACCCCTGAAGGGGTGCAATAAAATTCAATATCGCGGTTTAACTTTGGACTCGACGGAACTTGAAAAAAAACGTTAAAAGCCATTTCGCTGCAGTTTTTCGCCGAAACGGTTGATAATTCTATTTCACCGCTATCCGACGAGAGAGTGCTATGAGGTGAAATTATAAAGTACTATCTCTTGATAAAAAGTCAGTATTTGATGTGGTTTGTCAGTTTACTTTCGAAGCTAAATTCTGAATATACACCTAGCAACTTCTGGGAGAAAAAAATTGCAGCTTGTTAGGCAGAATGATGTGGAATGCCCAACATGGGTGACAAAATTCTACGAATGCCATCGGAGTATAAAAGTGGTTTTGTTTTCACATGGATATAATATGTAACAAAACACATTTATACCGAATTGAATTTTCGTTAGTTAAAAATTCGTAGAATTTTTTGTCCAAATTTATTTAGTTTTGATGTGGCAGTCCTCCCCAAAGCGAAAAACTTTTCAAAATAGAATAAATTGATAATTGCTATTTATCTCAGTATGATTTTTAGCATCCATGCACTTACTGTTATTAACAAAATATTGGTGTGCTTGCATCAAAGAGCTTTGGAGATTAGCCCGTCTAAATGCACACAATAATGTTTACATACAACACGTAACCACCAGTAGATACGAAACATAAAAGTTTGCATCCATTGCATAAATATGCTTTTTTTACTTCACTGTTTTTGTGTTGATTTGAGATAAGTGGTTTTTTAAGGTTTTATTTTCATATGAGTGGGAATGCTTTTGTTTCGCTATTAAAAGTAAAATTAATTACTCAAAGGTCACGTTAGATTGCTGTCGAGTAAACGAAAAGGTTAATTTCTTACCTTTCTCGACGTAGGATGTCTTCAGGTGGAGCTTATATAGTGGCGGTACTTTCATACAAGCCTAAAAGCTTGGCTTGTCCTTACAATCTACTACTCTTCATGGTGCTTGCCTTATGAGCTTGCCATATTGCTGGTGGAGCTAGAATTAAAATTAACAAACAAAATCAAAATAACAATATCTAAGTACCACAAACTGATATTAACGTTACTTGAGAACCAAATAGATTAAACCAGGGACAGACGTCAAACTCGCTCCAGCTTACATCTCTTACGTGCAAACAACCTGAGCCACCCCTCTCTTCAAACTATGATAGTTAGTAACACAGAACTAGTTTTCAGGATACTTTATTCTCTGTGTATCTACGTCCTAAGGATTGCTTTTGTCCAACGTGTCAAGAGCTCTCTCCACCTACAACTTTCGTTACAGTTTATTATTCAATGAAATGGAGTTTTCCTTATGTCAACCTTCAGTGGCAGAGAGTAAAGAGCTAATTTGTAATTGAAATAGTCGTTGGTGCTCGTGAATTTGATGCTTAATTGTTAGAAAAATACAGCTACAGTATAGCCAGTTGTACGGATATAACTAGCTAAGGTTGTACATCTATATTTCGATGGAGCTCTCAGTGAAAATAAAGTAATAAGGTATCCTATTTTCAGGAAGAAAATAACCTCAATTTCAGTCCTTAAAGTCTCAATTTCGTCCGTAAAAAGAGACTTTGGTCGTGTAGAATAGCGTAGGTAAAGATTTCAATGGACATACCCACATAATGTATTTGTATGTTGTGAAGTGCCGTCAATTCAGGCTAAAAAAAGGTCAATGGCTACTTGAGTACGTACTCAGTTCGAGAGCTGAACCGTTTCCGTTTATCGATTAAATTTTACACAAACCCTTTAAACTCACTCATTTTATCTGGAGCGAGACGTTGTAAATAGGTTCGTTTATGACTTTTGTGTTTTATAAGAGCGATTGTGAAACCAGAATGTACTTAGTGTTAAGTAAAATAATGATGAATAGAATATCAATGTAAACCAGCCATTTAGTAAATTAATAATATAATATCCATAAGATATCTATGAAGCCTTATTTTTAATCCCAAAGTTGTTTCCAGTGTCAATAAACGCAGCATAGAAATAGGTCCTCTCTTGAACTATCAGCACAAGTTTATAAATCCATTAACTGCTATTAACACTTAGTATGTAGATTCACACTGTTTTTCTGAGCTTATCAGACCGATCTTATTACTTCGTCGAGCGACTCGGCAAAACCGTCTCCAAGTAATTATTTGACGACAATTCCCTTTTAAGCGGCCATTTATCCAGTTGGTGGTACCTTAGTTATGTGGTACTTAGTTGCTCGTTGAACCTCCAACAGTATACTTTTATTTAGACCATGCCTATAAATATTGTTAAGAGGCCTGCGGAGCGTGCGAATTTCATACAAACGTAATCCCAAAATAATTTGTAAATCAAACATATTCTTAAGTTAGTGTGTATTTATTTTGATTGTATTACAGATTATATAGGTCCAAATAGCTATTTTGAATGTAAGTTATGAGACAAATAAATTTACTATAAAAATTTTAAATTCCCCATATCTCGTCTTTATATCATTGTCCTTTCAAAATATTTATTTGGGAACATAAATAATCTATAATACAATCGAAATACATACACACTACCTTAAGAATATGTTTTATTTTCATATTATTTTGGTATTACGTTGGTATGAAAAACGCAAGCTCCGCCGGCCCCTTAAGTGTTAGTGAAAATAGCAATTATTCTCTTATTGCGTAAATATAACAAATGTACACGTCGGTATAAATTTGTAGAATTGGTCGAGCATCAAATGGATTATTGTGTATGTGGGAAGCTACTCATACATATTTTGATTTGTTCCAAACGTTCTTTCTGTTTTCAGAAAACGCATTGAGTCAAATAATTATGACATTCATGAGCGTAAGACTACCGATCAATCTTCTTTTGATGAAATCCTGTAGCGTTTTTACAGGGTGACGTCATAGATACAATTATTAAGTAATCATTACAAGCCCCGGTTGCTGAAGAGGTGGGTGGAGTCCAACAGTACGTCAATGTTTAAAGGTCTAAATTCATCTAATAGTTAAATCTATTGAATTTTCTTTACGTGGGAGTCAAATCTAAAACCTTATACTACACCGACAAGCTCGAAGATAATTTTCATTTACATTTTCCAAGAATTCGTAAAAACGATACTGCCTCCAATTCGCTTAAAACACAATTCCGCTGTTTTCTCATTTAGGATGCCGATCACAATTTGCAATAGTGAAGCGTTGTATGCCTGTGTGTCACCATTTATTTAAAATGTAAGCGCACGTGAAGCAAATGTTTTGAATCATGTATGTCTAGCCTGCAGGGAAAAGGTAGCTGGTGTAGTTTTTACTTGTACAGACAACATCCTCGTAACGACGAGGTGGAACGCACAATGTTCTTTTGTGTTGGCGCTACCTGCATTTTGTATGCTTGCATCTGCAATTTCATTTGTATAATAATATTGCAAGGTACTGTTGTGTTTTTAATTGACGTCACATTTACTGTTAGTTAGTAAGTATTTTTGGAGCACCTTGTTCCTTACAATGCTGGATTTCTTTACACAAAACTCCAAGCTTTCCGTAAACCTCAGGGAAAGATGTGAAATACAATCTCAACGGATGTCTACCGCTGTCTGATGAAGATACAGTTTATTAATCCAACAAGGTTTTCCACAATAACCTGATACGTCGGGTCAACCATCCATACAGGTACGAAAATAAATTAAAACTTTGTTTCTAAACAAACGCCTAACTTCTGCCATGTTGGAATATTTAGCAGAGCATACTGAAACGTATGACAGCTTTTCACCATTTGTTCATATGAATAGGTACCTTAGGCTTTTAGTTTTGATTAAATTATTACTTTCGATGGCATAATATTAATTGAGCCCTGGCACTCTGTTAGCTCTTTCACATTGCAGTTACGCTGTTTAATAACGTTCCATTAATTTATAGTGCCAGTATTGAGAAAGGAATAAACGCCGAATTTATGTGATTGGTAGTACATAGGTTAAATTGCAGTAAAACGCAGTAGTAAAACTTCACCGCGCCGGTATTTCTCCGAAGGGGAACGCGGGGTGTCCTTACGGGCTGCGGGACTGTTCGAAAGTGATACCGTGGCCCCGGAACGTAAAGGGCGAGGAAGGAGCATGGATGGGTTTAAGTCAGTAAAAGTCTGACACTCCCTCCCGCTCTGCCCAGAACGGGAGTCATTTGATGATTAACCATCCGAAAAAAAAGAAGGTGATGCAATGTAGTACACCCAAAGATTCAAACTCCGACGTACTGCTACTGTAAGAAGAAAGAGCAGATGCTCAGTGACAGTAATACCAAATGATTTGAAAAGAGTAACCATGGAGTTTCTTGCCGGTTCTTCTCCATGGAATCGACCAACGCGAACCGTGCACCTTTTTCCACGTTTTATAAGTGCCCATCCAGGCCAATGTGAAATGAAATATTTTGATTTTGAGTAACAACGCAACAGTATACCTAGTATTTTTCAGTGAAATATTGTAGTAAGTATCACACATATTGCTCATATTTTACATTAATAAAGTTGGAAGTATTAACCCTAGTAGCTGTGCATGGAGATAAGTGGAAAGGAGTTGGCTTTTTCAACGAAGTGGGAACTACGGCTTAATAAAAAAATATAGCCGTGGGCAATCAAATTAGGTCACGTTCGATAAATTAATAAATATCCAGTTAATAAGGATTATGTCGAGCATCGAGGCTTCGAGAAAACCTTACAGGTTAAAAATTGGAAAATTAAACTTTTACATCATCATCTGCTTAGCCTTTTCCCAACTATGTTGGGGTCGGCTTCCAGTCCAACCAGATGCAGCTGAATACCAGTATTTAACATAGAGCGACTACCTAACCTCCACACCCAAGTTAATACTGGGAAATACGATACCACTTGGTAAGACTGGTTGTCAGACTTTTTGGGCCACTGACTACCTGTAAGGACTGTGTAAAATAGACAAATGACAGCCGGGACCAATAGCTTATCGTGCTTTCCGAGGCACGGAAGAAACTCGGTATGTGACGGTCACCCATTCACATACCAACCTAGGCAAGCACGGCTTAACCTAAAGATCTACCCAAACGGGTGATATTATTTAGCCACGAACTCCTCGAAAAAACTAAAGTTATACATACGCCTAAGACATGGCGTCTTTGAACTACTAACAATATACTGAATATTCATAAGAGCAAAATTTTAAGTGGCCTCCGTGCAAAGCGATGCCATGAAAAATTTGACGTCATGTAACTCAGATATTATCCACGTTAAAAAGTATAATGGGTTTCAATTGTCAACGAGGTAGGTATATAAGCCTATGTGAAGTGATTTGCCGGTACAGTTGTATGAAAATATGGCTCCAGTGCACATAAAACTATTAGTAGTGTTGGGGTTCTTGGTGGGGGTGAGTTTCTGCCAAGATAATGCTACCACCACTACGGTGGCAGCTGCGACCCCCACAGTGGCAGCGACCGCGACGGGGTCTTCGTCGTCGTCCTCGTCTACAACCACGACCACCGTCACTACTAGACCAAGCATTGGAAGTTCTGTAAGTCACAAGCTGACCATATGATTATTTTGTTCTGGATCTGCAACAGCAAAATGTTAATAAATCTTAAATACATAGAATGTTAAATATGTTATTCTTATAAAGGGTGTAAAAAACCTCGTAACGAAGGCGAAAGGCAATTATTCTCCCCGTCATTGCGATTATTTTTTGTTCTACACCATACCGGGAACCTTCTAGTTACGAAGACATTGGGGGTTAAAGTTCTAACTTTCTGACGAGTTTTCCTCAAAAAAAAGTCGTTTCCCAGCAATATTTTTTGCGTAAAGTTACTTAGTTGTCAGAATGCATGGTTGACGACTTCGTGACGAGTCTGTTTCCACCCTGTATTAATATTTGAATATTGTATTATTGCCCGTGTTAATCACTTTAATCGTGATTAAGTTACATCAGGGTTAATTCATTTTCAGGGAAAAGACTAGGCAGATGATGAGGGTTTATTGTAATTTTAAAGAGTGTAAAAATAGTCCCTTAGCCAAAAGACACTTGTTCTCGCCGTCATTACGATATTTTTTTTTAGTTCTAGACCATATTTTCCTTCTAGTTACGGAAACATTGGGGGTTTCTTAACAAGTTTTTTTTAAGACTCAACGCGAGTTTTATAATGCCTAAAAGTATATGTTTCACTGAAATAAAACAAAAAACAGAAAAATATATGATATTCTTCAGGATATATGCTAGTATGATAGTATTTTGAAAACATAATACAATTTATTTTCCTCGAAAATTAAATCACGAGTAAAAACCATAGGTACATACATGGGATCATTTTGATTTTTTGGCAAATAAGAATTATTTGTATAGTTTCATTTAAAATCTCATAACGTTTATTTCTTTTTTTTCAGATATTCGGCCTGTTATCAGTAGTTCCTAAGGGATTCATGGATGCTTGTAAATATGTGAGTATTTTTTTTTTCAACACACTTGCTCATAAAGTGGCTCTAATTTCACCGCAATTAGGCACATAATGACACCTGTAATCAAACTGTGACTTTTTCATTGCTATTATTCACAAGTGAGTTATAGGGTTTTTTTATTTGATTGGTTGAATTGCTTTGTTCTTAAAAAGTTTCGATACAAAAAAGATCGTGTTCAATAATACAAATAAATTAATGTACCTATTGCTTGCTCATTTCATGCAACTTCGTATCTACATAGATAATTTCAATATCTATATAGATACGAAGTTGTTTGTCTTATAAGTTTTTAATAAATACAACTATCACTCAAATGTAACTTTTGTTTTCTCTGTATTAAATAAAACTTTGAATTCCCCATTTCGTACGTGACTAAAAAGCTATCCTCGAAAAGCCAAAAAAAAGAAACCTCATTCTTTTAGTCTACGGCCGATCGCCATTGTTAGATGCGCGCGCGTAGGAAAACTGATTAATTATTCCCGCCAAGGCGAAAAAAAATTCACAACTCGTTTTCACTGTTGAAATTATAGTTATTTATTAATTCAAATGTCTACAAGTACTAGTTATGAAGAAAATGATTTATTTTGTACACCGCCCGATATAAGATGTGCAGCCCTTAACGTTATGGAATGTTTACTACCTGAAAACTCCAAGGACAAATATCTATTTTAGTATTATTTTATTCTCAAGTGTGTTGAAAAACGTCGTATGATACACGTGTGTGTTGATGATTACCGTCCTCGGCTTTCTTAAGACCCTCGCCTAGCGGCTCGGGTCTCAATGGCGCCTCAGCGGTAATCACCAACATTACACACTTGTACCATAATGTACTATTTTTTTTAATGTTATAATAATATCCTCCAAACGCTATATATTCTAGCGGTCTAGACTTTTTCCAACTATGTTGGCATCGGCTTCCAATCAAACTGGATGCAGCTGAATACTAGAACTTTACATGGAGCGACTGAAAATCAGATTTTCACTACCCAGTACCCAAACTTTCAGGCCACTGACTACCTCTAACGACTGCGAAATACCTACAAATGGCAGCCAGAATCAATGGTTTGTGTGTAATGCATGGTCACCCATCCACGGACCAACCCTGGCAACCGCGGATGAACCTCGACCCGTGCGGCTGTTATTATTTACCCATTAATCATTACTAATTTCTTACAGACTCTGACGGCTGCTAGCAGTATACTCCAACATATGAAACAAATAACCGATAATAAGATTAATATATTATCATCATAGAAATCTGTTTTATTTTATTAATAGAACCCCCATAAATCCTTGTATTCACACGATCCTTATATTACCTATAGCTCTTTATAAATGCGTGCAATATGAAATTTCTTATATCTGGCCTTATAGAAGAGACGGGTTTCAATCACTAGTGAGTTTTTGAGATTCAATGACGAACAATAAAGACACACACAACACCGTACACAATCACATATACATTAAATTACACAGCATTTCAACGCTTGTTGCGATCGAAAGTTGAAGCAGTAATAAAAGTTGCTCAGTGTAAACAGTTAAGACATTGCAAGTATTCGCTGCTTAAATTTTTATGAATGCAATAGGCAAGAAACTTGTATTGTGTAAATGAGTCAGATGTATCAGAAACAAGATATATCGCCAGAAGAGCTACGCGCCCAATTACGGAGAAAATTAAAATTGCACCTTAAGTTATAAGCAGGACTTTTAAGTAAAGCTAGAAAATTTACCTAGAATTATGGCGCTAACCTACTTTTCAAGTTGCTTCTTGAAAATATAAACATGACGCATTTATTTTTCAAATATGATCGGTTATAGTGAGGTAGTCACCAGGCTGAAGATGTTTTCCAAACACAACTAAGAAGTGGCAGGAGCACTATCACCGATAACTTTCAAATATATATATATTGTTTTAAATTATCAGATGTGGTAGGTTGAATTTTTCTTCCAAGAAATGTTTAAAGTTAAAACCATTACATTCATAAGATAAATCAAACCAACTACTCTTGTTAAGTTTACGTAGTTAAAAACCAACTACGCAAATTTAATTAAAAATAAAACAACATTTTATTTCCGCACTAACAACACATTTCCCTGAAACGACACTCATTTACAACTAAATTAAAAAGGACGTAACTCCAATTAAAAAATATGTAAATTTTCGTGTAAAACAAGCTATGTGTCGTGTGATGTAGCGCAGTTTGAGCTCTAACCCACCCAGTGATGAAATAATGTGTGCACACGTGAAGTACATTCTCTGAATATATTACTATACAGTAAAATCAGTCCCATAACATCCAAAACGTATATTTGGAACAGATTTTTAAATAAATGAGCATTAACTACCGAAAATTATTTGAGCATAATTAGTTAAGATCGGTAAGTAGGTACGTTTTGACAGAATTGTCCGAGGCATAGTCACTATAGTCAGAAAATATAGAAGTACATACACACATATACATTCAGTTATTATTTTCATCAAACTTACAAAAACAACATTTTATCTAAATGTTGTCAGAGAATGTGTTTGCATAAATGGGTTTAGCTGTGCGCTACATCCTGTATCTTAAATTCTGTTTAATTTATCGCAATTTTGTCTTCAGTGGTTTAGGCTGTGTGGTGTTCGCTTGCCTGTCACTTACTCAGTCACAGTACGGCTAGATATGACTATCTTGTAAGTTCATGAGATCAGTGTGAACATAAGCAACAGCCAGACAATGCTTGGCAGATAAATTAATTGGTAGTGTTATTTGTGAACGAGATGGACTGTTATTAATAATACTATTAAAAAATGAGACGCTAATTTCCATATATATGAATAACAACAAAATCTGATCTAGTCCTTTATGATAAGTTCAGTGTCATTCCAAATTTTCCTTGTATATTGCATGCCAGAAAGAAATTGTTGAGCCAGGGAAATTAAATATTAATAAAGTATATGGCACTTTCTAGCCATTTGATTTACAAAGAATGATGGTTGTGTTTTGAAAATAGGAACAATTCATGTTGAAAGTCATCAATTAATTTTCTGACTTTACTTATAGTATTAGTAATTCCGATCCTCCATATGTTCATCAATAGACAACAAAAAGTAGTGCTTAGTGTACACAAACTACACATGTTTGTTAACACGGATTAACTTTTAGTTTAGTTTGAACCCCACCGATGTTGAGTACCAACTTTACACAGAACATTCGGATTGAAATTGCATCGATTTTTAGCTCAGAGCACTTTACTGTGTGAGTACGTAGACGGGTCAGTGGTGTTTGTTTATCCAATACTCTGAGATACGAAGTTAATTTTATTTAGAAAAGGAACTGGATTTATTTTCCATTACTCATATTAGTAAAGTTGGTATGATATTGCCTGAGCGGGTTTAAAGTTATGCTCTTCAGAATAGGGAAAATCGCTTTCAACTGACAGCGGTCAAATTATTAAAAAAAACTAGTTCTATTTAACCATGTTCTAAATTTCTATACAGCTACTCAATGGGAGAGACCGTTAAAAGCTAATTGTAGAGGGCGCCACCATAGCTGGTCTCAAACTGACCAATGAGGTCAAGATATTTTAAAATATGAAATGACATTCCTTGATTTTCAACCAATGACGATTCTTGGAACCAGCTATGCTAGCGCCATTAGTTCCACACTGTGCATCCCCATTACAGCGCGATGTAAAATTGGAATAATATAATCATCATCATCTGCCTAACCTTTAGCCAAATATGTTGGGGTCGGCTTCCAGTCTAACCGGATGCAGCTGTACCAGTATTTTACACGGAGCGATTTCTTATCTGACCACCACAACCCAGTTAATTGAGTTAATTGAAATAACATAAAGTTTATTATCGAGGAATATATATATTTTTAATTACACTGTTATTATTTAGTTCCAACTATTTCTACAAAATAACATAGATTTGGGCAAAATATTCACCAATTTTTCAATGATGAAAAATCATGGCTGAATAGCTAGCCGGCCACAGAAAAAAAAAACAAAATAAGCGGGAAAGCGGCAATCCGATCTTCATTTGTTTTTTCAAGTTGATTGATGTTTTATTTTTATTTTCCTTGTATTCGTAATGAAAAACACAGTGTCTATAATACCTCGTGTTAAAAACTTACTTATTAGTCCCTCGAGCTATTGGCGCCTTCGCTACGTTCGGGCGCCAAACCCCGGTATTCGTGTGTGTGCCGTGCATGTTTCTGAACGACTTTCCTTCGTAACAAAGAATAGTGATATATAGACATTTCTCGGGAATTCATTGAATGACAGCCATCATCTTACAGTCAGAAATATGTAGGACTACACAATATACACCTGAAATTGTAATCCATGGCATGGACGCAAATCGCTCCATGACTGAGCCATGACTTCAACCGAACCGACAGTAGTCATCCGAACAGACAATTCGTTTCGTACCCATTATGTCTACTGCGATCGTCATCAGCATGTACTGCGTAGTTACTGCTTATAACTTCGCTATACGACAAGCTACGGCTGTTGTTCTCTCTGAATGGTGCCAAGTCATTGTCTAAATCTAAATCTGAATAGATAGGTGAACATATAATCAGGGCCACTTAGTTTGCGTCTCGAGACACGGTTCTCCGTTCACAGTATTCAGAAGTTTCTTGAAACTTCAATATAGATGTTGAAACATTAGACACCCGTTTCGAAATGCTTTTGTCATGTGTCTGTGAACAATAATTATGCTCCTGTGCTAATTACAATCGACGTAGTTCTTGCTTAAACATAAACAATACATTTATGCTTAACACATATTATTTGTTAATACAGATGGATGTTACGTATGCGCGTTAGCGATACATGTCAATGCGGCCTACATAACGCAGAAAACAATAGATACGTTAGTTAAATATATGTATGGAGTGTTAAATAGGCGTGACAAGCGTAAATCGGAAAGGATTAGCTCCAGCTTTGACGTTGCTTCACACATTGAGTGCGATGTGGCAGGCTATGATCGTGTAGCTTTTGTTTTGTTCCATTCATGTAGCGGAGCGTCACACGCCAAATTACCGAGGTAAGTTTGGCGTGTGGCCTCAGGCGACGAGACAAGGTTTAGACGAATCCAGTGTTGGATATTGGCTTCGTATAAACAGTTCTTTAGGCAAAGCCAGAGCTTGCCAAAAGCATTTTTGGCGCCAATTAAAAAAAAAATTTAAATTTAAAAAGATAAATTATGCTATGAACCAATTTGGACTATGTGTATGTAAAGTTATCTGTGGCAATTTTGCTTTTTGCACATGTGTAGAAAAAACATGAAAATTGGACGTGTGTGAAATACACTGCATTTTGAACCTACTCGTAGTGCGAAAAGAACCAGTTTTCGAGGAAGTTTATTGAAACAATATTTTTCTTATTACATTTGTATGAAATTCGCAAGCTCCACAGGGCTCTTAAGTCAGCTAGAACAGTGAGAACCGGTATTCCCGGTTATAAAAGCACCCAAACCTATCGAAAATCTGGAACCGTAACCGGTTCTGCAATGCCCTAGTCAACACAACACCCCTATGAGAGATGAAACCACTGGTGTAAGTAATTTGTAAAATGTATGCGACGCGATGAATTGGCTATAAGTAAGTGTGAAAATTGACGCCTCCAGTATGGAAAACCATGTTGTTTTTATATCAGAAGAAAAGTTTGCTTAAACGTGTTACGAACCTTTCGTTACACGTTTTACTAGATGACTTAATAAACTTAAATTAATAATTATTACTGCAATTGATATGCTTTTTTAATGTTTATTTAGCCTATTCGGTGCCACTGCTGGGCCAATGGCTCGCACAGACCATTCCAATTTTACGTTAGGTATGGTTAATTCTAACTAACCTTTGATAATGTTACTGTTTTTGTGAATTTATCTAACAGAAAGAAAAATCCATCCCTTTTTTTATTTCAAATCTATTTTCGGCCCTTAGTGTTCAGTGAAACAGAGGTTCACTGTTTTCGATATGTGCCTATGTTCGTAAATTGTAAAATAAGTAGGCACTTATATTGACTTACTGGATCTATATGGTTGGACTTTTAGTTATTATTAGATTCTGGTACATATTCATGATTTAAGTACTTTTATTCATAGATATTTGCTTCACTGCAATTGATTCTACAAGCCACAATGAAGTGGCACGTACCAAAATAATAGGTATAGCTGAAGCTACTTTCCTGTATTGATTTATTATACCGGGAACAGCAACCGATACATTGAATACACACGATATTTTCCTTAATTTCCGGCACACTGTACTATAAGTAGAAATAGATTCTAAAATAGATTTCGTAGAGTAGAGAATAGAAAAATATAATCTGAAAATGTAGGTAAATCGAACTTTCTACTAAACTTGGTGAAAAGACACCATATTTTCCACGAACTATGCATATTTCTATCACTGGCAACATAGAACTGGCATGAAATGATAAATATAAATATTTTTCGTGTTTATTTTTTCAATATCTGGTTTTCAGAAATGTTCGTATAGATAAAAAAAATATTTTTTGGATGTGCGGTGTACCTTTCTTTTACAATACCGTTTCATTAAAAGTTATATGTTGAAACTGTGTTGAAAGATACCACAATTGAAATATCACACCTGCATCGCAAAATCTGCGTCGAAGCTCCTCATATTGCATCCAGCGTTCGTACAATACGGCACGTAGCATTGTGTGCTCACAATTAAGGTGAATATTATTCAAGTTTCTCTCTCTATAAAATTTTATACATATTTTTGAAGGCATTATAAGTTCTGTAGGGAATTTCGAATTCTTTGCATGCATTGTTATGATGATCAGCTCAATAATATTTATTTTTATCGGAGAATATTAGTAGATAGCGACTAAATGTATAAGATGCGGAGGAACAGGTGTGTTGGCACAGCTTGAAAGCCTAATACAGTGAAACTTGGATAACTGGGACATTCAAGGGACCAGCATAAAGGTTTCAGAGGTATTCTACGTACCCAGTATCTCAGATATCCACGGATAAATGTCGGGACATCATCATGAGTTCCAGCTATGGAGGTTTCTCACTTAACCAGGTCCCACTTAACCAAGTTTCACTGTACCACTAAGGTCCATGTTCACCAAAAAGATGACGGACGATTATTTAAAAACAGCTGTTTAAAACACATTTTTGTATTGAAACATGTCACATTGACAGCTGTTTTTAGATAACCAGACTGTTATCTTCTCGGTGAACATGGACCTAAGACTTCGATTGATGGGGCAAATAGTATGATTTGTCAAATTTGGCTAAATATAAGATGTTTTGTTCCAAGTAGGCAGACACCTGATCTATTTAACATAAAAAAGTTTTCATGTCCCACAGCTGGACAAAGACTTCCCCCATATCGGACGACCCGGCGATCCCCGTGGCCAGTCCCAGGTTTGAGACTCGCCACAAGGAACATGTGTTTGTGTGATGAGCATGGACATTTGTTTCTGATGATGGATGTGACGTTTGCATGTATATTAAGCATGTATTTACAAACAAAAATAATTTAAGTATTATATCAGCTATCTGATGTCCACGAGACAAGCCTCGTTGCTCAGTGTGTCACTAGATGGCGCTGTTGCTTAGTATTGCACTAGATGGCGCTGTGTGTAATATCTAGCGGTTCATTATTCATGTTTTCTTGTGCTACCTCAAGCCAGCCACGTCAAACGCATCATGGCTACGTCTGGGCAGGGGCAAACCATGAAATGCGATAGTGTACCTAAAGCAATTTTCCATAGATATAATAAAGAAGCCAGCCACGTCAAACGCATCATGGCTACGTCTGGGCAGGGGCAAACCAGGAAATGCGATAGTGTACCTAAAGCAATTATCCATAGATATAATAAAGAAGCCAGCCACGTCAAACGCATCATGGCTACGTCTGGGCAGGGGCAAACCAGGAAATGCGATAGTGTACCTAAAGCAATTATCCATAGATATAATAAAGAAGCCAGCCACGTCAAACGCATCATGGCTACGTCTGGGCAGGGGCAAACCAGGAAATGCGATAGTGTACCTAAAGCAATTATCCATAGATATAATAAAGAAGCCAGCCACGTCAAACGCATCATGGCTACGTCTGGGCAGGGGCCAACCAGGAAATGCGATAGTGTACCTAAAGCAATTATCCATAGATATAATAAAGAAGCCAGCCACGTCAAACGCATCATGGCTACGTCTGGGCAGGGGCAAACCATGAAATGCGATAGTGTACCTAAAGCAATTATCCCATTCGTGAAACTTTGCTTCAGTAAATGTGAGTAATTTTTCTTCTGAGGCAACCTCGAAACACCAACTGTTTTTGTTCTGTACTCATTAACATCCGAGGTTCACAAAAGAAAGAAAGAGTTTTCAAGGTCGTTTTACAGGGAAAAAGGAGAAGGTAAAACAAGACAGAAGAAAATTGCCTGTAGGAATGTTAAAATAAATAAAATGATCTTAATAAAATTATTTTAATATCACATTGATATATTTTCGTTTTTATTTTACTGAGTTCTCTATTATATGGCATCTACATAATTTGTACAACAAAAATATACTTTGATCAAAAACAACGGATTCCCACTTACTTTTTAAAAGTATACACATGGTACTTGCAAATTGGAAATTAGCATACAATATTATTATAAGTTTGCTTGCAATGATCTTAAAATATAACAGTCAATATAAATTTTGTAAAATAGTCGATTAGTACATCTCCGAAATATCGATTTAGCTTAATATTCGAAAAATAAGGTTAAACTTTAATAATAAAAATATATTGAAATATATGGGTTCTTCCACAAAATTATGAAAACATCGACTATTTTCAAGTTTATATACATTTTATTTATGTATGCAACAGGCGAAGCACCTATTCTCTTGCATACAATTCTTAAAATAGGCTACCGTACATATTTTAATAAATGAAAATCAAAGCAGAACTAAAAGGTGTGAACCTGAATATTATACCCAGTCAAACAATATAGCCGTCACAAAATATTCTTAATCAACGTTGACTTATAAATACAACATTTGGTGGAAGTTTCCAATCAATATCACCTACACACAAATAAAATAATAAAACAGTAACAAGTGTTATGCAAATTAATTCATAAGATTGCGTCTATTCGAAAATAAAAAAAATACAATAGGAATGTTTTCGGTAGAAATACAAATATTTAAAACATATTCACATTTATTTTACTGGTGGGCTTCGCAGAACGTATATACTGGCTACATTCATACTATCGAGTCCAATTACAAAGTCCTATAACAAAATATCACATCATACATATCATGCCTCCACTCTTACATACACACAGCATGAGCACGGTATTGCCAGGTCCTTTACTGCTGTAGGAACATTTTACGTCAGTATACGAACTATTTGTATATCCGTACATCAAGGATAAATCATGTACCTACTTGTACACCCCTGGCAACCCATGACATGGCGAACATTAAATATTCTTCACGGTGACCATTCCACATCTTCTCCTGAGCCACCTACGCCAGTCAGTCTACACAAAAAGTAAACATTTCTGTACATACAATACACCTAGGATACAAACCTATTAACATGAATGAAGATACAACAAATAAGCTCACTAAATGAAGGAAACAATTAGGACATAAAACTAACATTTACGTCAGATAAGGAAAATAAGACACTCACATAAAAGAAAGTTTAGAAAGAAATACAGGATTTTCATCAAGAATAGGCACAGAGATCAAAATTAACAGTAATCAAAGACATTCATGCAGATTATGAGAATATTATACATAAGTAGATACTACGTTAGTAAATGAGATTAGCTTATTTTGTTACACCAAATGAAATTATTTGACTAGACCGTTCGGTATGTTCACGTACGAATTAATAATATCTTTCGGTTTCTTTTCGATGTCGACGTCTAACGTGATATACGTCGGGTTAGTGACTGTGTTGAGGGCGTTCTTTGCATTGTTTTGGTGTGTTGCGAATACGTCATCGGTTTCTTCGTCTATCCTGGGGCACATGTTGAGATACGGGGACTGGTTGCCTTCCTGGTCGGATTCTGAACCACTCCTAGGTAGGTTGTTCAAAGTAAGCATTGGCGTTAACTCTGAACCACAGCTGCTGGCTTCAGATGCCCTCGGATTGAATTTGCGCGCGTCAAAGTCAAACTTGGTATCCTGAGTTCGAGGACTGAATATGTTCTGTCTTGAAGCAGGACTCATCTGTAGATAGCCGTCATCATCTGAAATTGTGAACCAAGCTTAGCAGGTACCTTTACGTGTTGAGAAAGAGAGAACACAAAACCACACGAAGAGAATTCTAACTACAAATGAGAGCCAACCAAATTAACCAGACGAGTTATAATTGTTTTAGTTTGGAGGTGTGTAGTGTGCACAAGTGCAGTGATCAGTACCAACTAGGGCATGCAGAACCGGTTTCTCACCCAAAGTTAAACCTGGTAAAACCGGTTTCGTATGCCCTAGTACCAACACAGTTCATTGTTAGTTACAACAAAGACATGCGTTGAATTACCATTTGTAGTATTTTTGTGTAATCAGAATGTAGTGTTATCCGTTCCGTCTGATGAAAGGAAATAATATTAAACAGTCGGAAAAACATACTACTTTCTCTTATAAGTTTAAAAAATGGTAATAAACAACCTAGTGTTTGGATAGGGTATCAGTTTATCATGGATTTTACCTTTTGTATTCACTTCGGCAGCTTGAAAAATAGAAATTAATGTTATGAAAACGGTACCATTACGAAACATGAGACATTGTTGCTGATACTATTTAAGGGTTGCTACTAAATGGTGTGACCTGAAGTGTACCACCTTTTGGTAAATATCCACATCACTTCTTTGGCTTTAACTCCAGGAATACCACCTACCCACCCACTGTCACTGTTCACTGTTCTACCCACCCATTGTCAATGTTCACTGCATAACTGACAATGGGTAGGTATAAACGCCTACCCACTGTCAGTTATGCCAATTTCACTATCACGTCTATTTAATACCAAAATAAAAACCCACTGTGGGTGTCGTCGAGGGTTGAAATTACAATATGCAAAAATATTTAGGCAGTCTATTTAGATTCTTAATGTACATAAATGAAAAGGGGCCTAAATGTTAGCTCCTACGTATACTATATGCTGGACAGCGCCCATTACACCCCTCGTATCAATACTATTATCAATTGCTTACCTATCTGAGTAGGTGTGGTGGGGAAGAAGCTCCTATCGTTGACGTAGTGGTGAGGGCTGGGCGTCACGAGATTGTTATAGTCAGGTGCGCAGACCATGGCCAGGTAGTCTTCTCCACCAGGCTGCACGTTCGTGTCCATGTATGCTGTGTTTAAGTCCACGTAGTGCTGGAAATCATAATCGGAAATAAGTGTTAGAAGAATTAGATTGTAGAATCTGTCTTAAATAGTTCTAGATTCAATGGAGTGTGCGGACTAAAGGAACAACTCTGCCCAACCTTCGGGAATTACAGATGTGATTTTATGATGATTATTAATATGTTTTTGTTCGGTTTAATATTTAGGCGCTATCCTACATTTTATTACTAGAGTTAGTTAAGCCATTGGCCAGTTTTGCGATGCCTAAACTTTAATAGCGAAAATAAATGAGAACTTCTATTAGTTCAGAAAAAAGCAGATTTCTGATTTTACAAAAAAGCCCAACCGCACATAAAGGTAGCTGACTGCGCCATCTGTTACAAGACTCGTGAATTACATACGCCTGTATTTAGTCCACGAGTCTTGTAGTTGAAAACGTGGTTCATTTCTTTCACCGTGTCACGTCTATACAAAATCGTTACGTAGAGGGAGACAGTGCAGTGTTTTTACAAGCTTTTTATTTATTAGATTGACCTGTGCTGTGTGTCGACAAACTGTTGTTTCATATTTATAAAATGTAATAAAATGGTGGGTACGTGTTAACCAGCAGATCGCGTCCATTCCTATAGAAAATTCAATTTTTTTGAGGAAACGTAGAACAAAAGTCGTTCTATTGCGTGGTCCAAGACACCACACGAGAGTTCTTGCGTTTATTATGTTACACTTTGCATAAAACAAAACGCTTTCAAATCGATTGGCACTTGTCTAGGGTCTCTTCTATCTAATCACGAGCTTTGTTATTCTATTATGTGCTTTAGATCCTTTGAATACACTTACATTTCGCACATTGTCCTCTAAAAATCCGCCAAGAATCTCCTGCAGCTGGCTGAAGGTGGGTCGTGCCGTGGGTTTCTGCTCCCAGCACTTCATCATTACGTCGTACAGCCGGTCGTCCGCGTACGTCGGCTTGGCTAGACGCTTCCTGTAACATTAATTAATGGGGCGTTTAAGCAATTTATGTAATCAAACCTACAAGTAGATTCTGGTAAAGATTAAATGCTCTAATTGGGAGTTCCTGTTGTTAATATTTCGTATATATCAGGTTAGACTAGACGCCGACCCCAACACAGTAGGGAAAAGGATAGACAGATGATGATGGGGGTTCTAGTGAAAGGTGACAAAATATCATAATGATGATAGTTTCTGCATGTTTTTCCCAATAAACTACAAATACCGGTCAAAATTTCGGTGTTTCGATCACATCTTTTGAACATGGAATCTGCTTTTAGTTACTCTCTCCCTTCACTGCCTAGGGCCTAAACCCTATACTGAGGCACCTTCTTCTCAGCATACCGCAGGCAAAAAGTCCAAAACTGTTTTCCTCAAAAATTCACCTACGCTAACTCCGCCTACACGATGCATGCAGGTCGTAATTTTATGAAGTACACAGGTGCCTGGGTGAGAAACATGAACTTGCATCGTTCATATAAAACATCATATTAAGTGGTCTACGTACCCTTCAGACAGCCACTGCAACAGAGCTGCTGGGCTAATGTTGGGGTAAGGCGTCTTGGCGAGAGAGAACAGCTCCCACAACACGATGCCAAACGACCATACGTCCGACTGCGTCGAGAATATGCGATCTGTCATACACTCGATCGCTAGCCATTTGACGGGTAGAAGACACTAGAAATATACAAAGACAATTTAGTTAAAGTTGTAGGTCACAAAACTCATAATGTTGCTTCATCAGAATGAGAAGCTCTTTCACGAAACAACAAAAACATACACCGATATGAGTGGATCTGGACATAACTAAGCTTTATGATAAGACTAGCTTCTGCCAGCGGCTTCGCCCGCGTGAAGTTTCAAAATTGTCCCATGGGATCTTACTACCGGAACAAAAAGTATCCTATGTGTTAATCCAGGTTATAAACCATCTGTGTGCAAAATTTCATCCAAATCCGTTCAGTAGTTTTTTCGTGAAAGAGTAACAAACATACATCCATCCTCACAAACTTTCGCATTTATAATATTAGTAGGATAGGAAGTAGGATTAGTAGGATTAGTAGGATTACAAATGGGAAATTATTACATAACAATCAAAAGGACACTTGACGGTGTCAATTATCTTTACTAAGAAACCATCATTCAGAAAATAATGAGACCGACAACCAAGAATTCGAATACAGCAAACTTTGATTTACGGTTCTCTTAAGCTCATGACACTGAGACTAACATACATTATAATCAGATAGAACAATCCCTGAGAGATTTAGGTCAAGCGGTTGGTCTGCATTCAATCGGAAACAGTCTCTTGCTCCCGATGGAATATGCAAACGTATTACCGTAACCGGATTCACGTACAGTTTGCCGGTAACGCCATTAGTTCAGAGTCTATGTGATTTGAGGTCAACCATCTCAATTAACTCGGCTCAGTTTCAATTTGCTCACAGCTGATATTACTTCTTGAACAATGAGGAAATTCAGTATACTAACTATCGAATGGTTTCCAAGGACTGGAAAAAGATGTGCTAGTTTTCCAGCGAGGTGGGCATACTAATTTGTTGTCAGTTATAGGAACTTGAAGATTGATACTTAAGTCAATCAAGAGGTCTTTACCACCCTGCAATGGGTAAAATCAAGCTTAGGATGATGATGATGATGATGATGATGAAATATTGAATTATTAATTTAACCGTCTTTAATATACCTAAGTGTCTTTCAACTAAACCAGTTTAGATTTTTTCACTCAATTCATTTGTCATTGCTAATAGACCAAGCCGGTTTTATGTTCTATGTTTGAAAATATTAAACAATGGCGTAATGTGAGTGTTTGAAAATAGTTGAAAAACACTAAACATTGTTAAAAATGTTGATCTAAAATGAATGTTTGTCTATATTGATTCTCTTAAAAAATTCACATCAAGATTTTGAACAATGCTTCTTATAACATTGACGCAGTTTCTTAGACGTAAACAACGTATTGTGTTTGCTTTCAAAGTGACCTTCATGGATGTGAGGTTAATGTAGATAAATATATATATATATATGAATACTCACGTTTTCTTTCTTTTGATATTCATCGTTTTTGTAAATGCTCCTAGCAAGACCAAAGTCGCAAATCTTAACAATGTTGTCATCGGCTAACAACACGTTTCTTGCTGCTAAGTCTCCGTGTAGAACCTGAAATTTACAAAATGTATATTTACTTTTACATTTGCCATAGTGTTCCGACAATAGTTTGACAATTTTGCCTGTCTCAGTTATCAGCTCCCATAGGAACTTATTTGAACCAAACTTACGTGAACGTATTGGCCAAAGTTTGAGAAAAGAGTTGGGTATAAGTATACTCAACAGCATTAAGAGCAGCGACATCAGAGCGAAGACCAAAGTCACTAATGCTTATACACAGAATGCTGTATATGGCCGAGAAACTGAAGTGGGATTGGGCAGGCCACATCACGAGGACCACAGACAACAGATGGAGCGAGCGCGTCCTGCACTGGTATCCACGAAACGGAAACAGACGCCGAGGCAGACCATTGCAACGATGGCGAGACGACATCGTCGCACTGGCTGGGATAGAGTGGACCAGAACGACCCAGATAGATTAAGACGGAAACAGATGGAGGAGGCCTTCATCCAGAGATGGATGACCCCTTATAACCTATTAAGGGGTCATCCATCTCAGTCTCATCTCATCTCAGTAATAAAAAAAACTGATTTGTTATTGTTAATAATAGGGATAAAGGCTATTTTTTATTATTTTTTTTATTTTTTTTATACTCAACAGCTATTAAGTGAAGACTTTTTCCCTGCGATCGGACACAAATGACTAGCAATTTTAATAAGACAGTGTGCAAAGAACATCTTGTTTTGGGGCCAAGATATGAATAAACAAGAAGCTCATAAGATAAAAACAAAGTTAGCATCCTGAGACTTATTTCCATAGGTTCTACCCTTGTTTTAAAGTCGTCTTTCTCTGTTATAAACTTTATGACTGATAGGATATTGTGAGCTTAAAATTTGACTGACCTTCCTACTAGCAAGATACTCCATGCCCCTCGCGATCTGGAAGGACCACACGAGTAGGTCGCGAGAGGTCAGCGGCCGCGGGTTACGTCCGTCGAAACTGTAGTCGCTCTCGTAGTTTGTACGCCACTCTGGTTGCACGTAGCCTTCTGATACTGGAAACCATTTCATAAGAAATATATTAATATATTACTCTCTTTATTTTACCTCTAGAAAACACTAATTTACTACGTAGCAACAAACTATGTGAAATAAGGAAGCCATACTTTTAAAAAGAAGATTAGAACCTCTTAAAAGATCTCAAGGATGGTAAAAGCCTTATCTTTTAAAAACGCGCTTCAACTGTTCTGATTGATAAATAGTCAACCAACGGAAGAGATCAACACGAGATTACTTAATCGATTAAATTAATTTGGGTTTCAAAAAGTTCATGGATGTTGGAAATCCTCTATTAAAATAAAAGTGCGTTACGGTGCTCCCAGAGTTTTACAAGCATACTTTTGTCGTACCTTTAAAATAAAAATCACGTGAGAAAAGGTCAAGCCTTCGTGCGTCAGCAATGATTGCAATCACTGGCTCAGAATAGAATCCAGGACAACCAATGCGAGATGCGGTTAATCAAAGTACACAGTATACCTATGATTTATGGATTTCCATATACATATGTCACATCGCACGAAGCATTCTAATAATAGAGTTTATTATACTCGCCACTAAGTCATTCATTAAAAGAAGTATTTATGATACCGTTTGTAATAACAGAATATCTACACGCTGACTGTTTCCAAGTAGTTTTTAAACTTGGCTATAATACCTACTGGTTACATAAATTGCATTTGTCCCTACGAGTTTGACGAACTTGATTTATTTACGTAAGATATACTCGTACCAATAAGTAGAAATACGTCAACGCACGTGCACCGCAGTATAGTGAACATTATCCTCATGAACCACTGATTAAAATATTTGTTGAGTTGTCATACACTTACGTAAAGGTATTTTAAAATGCTTACATAAAATTGAGTGGACGAAATCACAAAACAGGTTGTAGGCCGACAAAAGTTGGAAGGATCAACTTGCATCATATCCAGTGCCCACAGAGAGGGGTTACTACACTTGGTCTTTAAATAATCAAGTACTGAACCATTCGATAGTCTAAATATTGGCAACTTGCCATAATAAGGAGCAATACGAAAGTAGTGTATATGTACTCTAAACAATGCTGCAAACACCCATAATGCGAAAGCGTGATTTTATAATACTTATAGATTGCGGCAAATTTTTTGTGCAGAAAATAGACATCAAACAAAATTACACAAAAAGATAACGTAAATGCAATTACTCACTATCACATTGATAAATCAGACACGATATAAAACTGTGCTTACATAGTAATTACAACGAAGCGACTAAAACACAATGTTGGTGCAAAATAAGTACATGTGCCCCTAAAAGTTACCTTTTCCGGATTCCACTTGGTGATTTTGGTTTGGGATGTCTGGCAAAAAATTACAAATTATATTGTAAACAACTTTGAATATATTCTTTTAAAATATAAATTAAAACACTTATGTAAAATTTATTTTTGTTTTAAAAGTATACAATTTTTCATTTGTTTTGGATTACTCGAGTATTTACAAACCAACAAAAATAAACAACAGCTAAGCATGTACGTTCGTGTCATTGAAACAATTATTTATCATAGCTATTTCCACGTGGTAAACACGGAACTCTACCCCAAGACTGGTTTTTAGATTTACAGGCTTCCAACTACACTCGAAGTTCTGGAATTCCGACTACACTCAAAGTTTTTTGAATAACAGCCAAATACAACGACTTAAAGGTAAGAGAAGACGTTACAATGATCAACTCACTGATTTAAATAAATATTCCAATTTTTTGTAACCTCGGCTTCTTGCTATACAGTTAAAAATATACCAGTTCGATAGCTTAGCTAACGAATACTTTTTGCTTCATCTAAAATTCTAAATCAATCAACACACCTATACGCGTTTCTTCAGTTTTTATCTCTCCATTATTGTATTATCAAAAAACATGATCGTGCATTTTTTTCCAGTTACTGTATTAGTATAACATGTTGTCGTATCTCCTTGACATTTTATATAACGAAACGTAATTACCTTTTCTTGTGGATCTGTTGGTGTTTGCAGTGTTGACAAATGTGTGATCGGTGTCTTGTGTACTGGACGCGAAATAATCTGAGTGCGCTCTGGAAACGGTAAAAAATCCATGTAAGATTATTATTTTATTATTTATCTGAGAAAACCTGAAGAGGAAGTTATTTTTCCGGTATGAAATTTTAATTTTAGCTTTCTACTGCTATGTTACAAGTGTTTTCAGAATTCCTTTTAAAACTTTTCTCACCCGGTGCTGCCACTGCTGCAAGAGAATCCTCTGTTAACTCTGCCTAGATTCTTCTCCTTATTATCGGTCAGTTGATCTATGAAGACCTCGCGGTGCCTCTGCACGTAATTGTGTATATTGCCGAACTTACAATATTCAACAATTACTATCAACTCCCCTGTAAACACAACAAACCTTCAATTAGGAAAATTAGCACATCATTGGCTGCGAACTCATATCGATCGATGATAACAACAGTCTTTTATAAGCTAAACTGTAAAAAATACAATTACCTTGATGGAACAAACAAAACCTGACTCAGCAGAAGGCATTCATAAGGAGAAGAAGATTATTTATCCTACTAATGATGTTATAATAAATAAAATAGAGCTATGATAGAACATTCATTATTTCTTATACGAAGATAAAAAAGACGGCTGTTTTAGTAAATTAAATTGTTACTAAAACAGCCATTGTATTGGCGCTTATAGACGTCAATTTCAAGTTGCACAATTTGTATATAGTAGACATTTATATACAGCAAGACAACATTGTAAAGAAGGAATGTGGTCTAAAAATGTAGAAATAACACCCGTCTTACGTTTCCCAACATTTTTCGTGCACGCTCCTAGCAGGTTCACGATGTTTATGTGTTTCCCCAAGTGCACCATTATTTTTAGTTCTGAGGCCAACGCTTTGATATACATATTGTCTGCAGTTTTCTTCACCATTTTCACGGCCACCTCGGTTGTTTCTTCGGCGTTTATGATTCCACGTGCATCCGCCTTATATACAACTCCAAATGCACCTGCACCTAGCTGCTTGCCTACAACACATATGTTTATGTTACATCAGACTATAACTAAAAAGCAAAAGTATTAGGTACTTCAAAAGTAATCATTGCATTTGGTTTTATTCCTACACAGGTACTTCGGCATATGACATTTGCCCTCAACAGTTAGTTCCGAAAACTTAAATTTAAGCAGAAATGAGATAAAATTCTTGGTTTTGTTGTACTTCGCAAACTTACGTAATGAGCTGGAATTTGAACAGTGCTTAACACATACCTTGTATTTACTTGCGTACCTATTTATAACGTTTTAACTTTGCATGTTCTGTGTACCTACTTCGCCGACAGGAAAAAAGCATGTTTAGTAGTAATAATCTTACCTAGAATTAATTTGTCTGCAGGAAATTCAAACTTTTCGTCGTATGGCAACAGTTCAGCTTGTTCATCGATACCCAGGTCGGGATTTAGAGATTTAGTAACACCTTCTTTGAAATAAAGTAGGCCAGCTGCCGCCAGTTCTTTTCTAAATCTCTTCTCTTTGCGAACCTTCCACGTGAGGTACAACACCACGAGGATCAAAACAAAGATGATTACAAAGATTACGCCTAAATATATTGCGTACGTCGGTTCTGCTGAAAAGTAATAATATTTTAAAATTGTGCATAATCCTATCATCTCGTTTTAGTAAAACGTGCATATCAGTGAGATGAGGTCGAAGTCCCGAATTGCCTTTGCGAGATTTGGGATCATTCTACAAGCTGACGCTCGTTGATAAATATTTAAAGCATACTTTGAATAGAACTTTTATCAATGAAATTTTTTGTGGGATCAGTTACCTTTCAGTACCAGTGTGTAAACGCGTTTCGCCGTCAGTGCATCGTTGCTGGCCGTACATTCATATACTCCCTTGTTTTCGTCCACCATTTGATTTATCACTATGGTTGAGTTGATAACAGTGCGATTTATAATTTCCGTATAAATCTGCGCGTTTGTGTCGTTTGTCATTAAAACTTCATCCTGATTGAAAAATAAACATTAAAAAATCTTACAATTTGTTTGATCGACGACCATAACTCGAGTTTTCTATACTAATATTATAAAGAGGAAAACTTTGTTTGTTTGTTTGTAATGAATAGGCTTAAAAACTACTGGACCGTTTTTAAAAATTCTTTCACCATTCGAAAGCTACATTATCCACGAGTAACATAGGATATATTTTATCCCCGTACTCCCACGGGAACGGGAATTACGCGGGTGAAACCGCGTGGCGGGCGCTAGTATGATATAAAACTAAAAAATATCTCATCATCAAAGACGTCAACAATGACGATATAGACCCCAAGTGTCGCCATATTGCACGTACTCGTGCGTGTCGCATTCAGCGGATCCCCTGGAGTTTTATATACTCGACGAAAGATTATTTCCAAAAGCACGATTAATTCCACAATATAACGTCAAACTTTACCTTATACCAGTCTAATTTGGGCGGTGGTACTCCCTCAGCTTGACAGGTAAGCTGTACCGGTTGGAACAGAAGCACTTCTTGGGTCTCGTCTGCCATAGGAATGCTTATTTCCGGCGCTTGAAGAGCTGTAAACAAATTTTATCATTGAAACACACATTGAACTTATTATGCAGTATAGCAGATCAACAAGGCACACTTACGAGCAACTGAAATAGTGACGGTTTCAGTTTCATTGGAGCCGTTAAACCTCAACCCTCGACATGTATATGGGCCACTTTGGTTCAAAGAGATGTTCGGAAACTTCAATTTGGCAATAAGCGAAAAAGTATTTTTCGTATATTCCACAGCAGCTGTTGAGAATAAAGAAATTCGTTAAACAATAATTAATTAAGTGTCAGGTACGACGTCATTTGTGACGGTATTCACAAATAATAATTGTCGTTTCGTTTCTGGGAACTTACCAGTTCCATTCAAGTCTTCCTCGTCTAAGCCCAACCAAGTAACCCTATAAAAATCATACTTGGATGCAATACATGTGATAGTCACATCCTGGTTTTGCGAAAACCATGTGTCGTGAGCATTCCTAATGCCGAAACCGTTGCTCATCTCGTAAACGAGAAGTCTTCTTGTTTCTCTACCTTCACCCTCTGAGTTGGATGCGTGGCAAGAAACGTTATTGGATGCATGCACTGGTATTTCCATGAACGCTGTCTCTTTATATACTGAATGCTCTATGACACGTGTGCTTTTCTGAAAGGAAACGTTTATTAATAAAAATTAAAGAAAACTATTTTCTGCTACATTATTAGTCTTTAAGTAACCGAACTGCGGGCCTAAAATGGCCGCTTTAGCAGAACATATTATGAATCACGTTAAAAAATTTAAATTCTTAAAATGGACTTATTATGTTCTGCTAAAGCGGCCATTTTAGACCCCCTGTTTGTATTCACTGAGGTTCATGAAATTGATGAAGATAAGAACCCTTCTCTAACCATGAATTTGATTTACCTGTGTCTGGTTTTCCACGCCATTATAGAATATCCAAGTGATTTCTGGCAGAGGAAACCCTGTCACCACACACCTAAGCGTTGCCATCGTATTCTCCATGTATTTCTTATCATCAGGAGGTCCAAAGTCGATAACTGGTGGTGCTGTGGAACAAAGACAATATTACGTAATTTATTGTAAATTATAATAGACTGTTAAAAACATGTACTTATTACTTTTATGGAATAATCCTTCCTTAAACTATGTTTAATACAGTTCCATAGTAGACATGTGACTCATTTTTATTAAAAAAGGTACTGTAGGTAGAATACTTGGGGAACAAATATTCGAAAATTAAGTATAATATGAATTTCCCACTGCGACACAAGCCAGAGGGACTAGTCTGTAGTCCACACCAGTCAGAAGCAGGCCCAGTGCGTCCATTAATATAATCATCAGCTTAGCCTTTTCCCAACTATGTTAAGGTCAGCTTCCAAACTAACCGAATAGAACTGAATACCAGCATTTTACCTATCTGTCCTCAACAACCTACCAAGTACTAGGTAATACGATACCCCTTGATAAGACTGCTTGCCAGACTTTCGGGACACTGACTAATAACAACTGTCAAAGATCTACAATTAGCAGCTGGAACCAACGGTTTAACATGGTTTCTGAAGCACGTACGAAGCTTGGTATGTAATGGGTGGTCACCCATCCACGAACCAACCTGGGCAGGCGCGGCTTAACCAGAAGGCTGAGGCTACATTAGGCCGCGACGCAACCTGCGACACATGAGCGAGTAAAACAAGTAAATGAATGCTGACGTTTATGGCTACAATGTACATCAAACATTACTAGCGATCTTTGATTTCTTTATGCGATCGGAACAACATTACTGTAATCACGGCATCGGCTACACCAACATAGCAAAATTGAAGCGAATTTATTAGAAAATACGCCGGAATCTCGCTTGTAATGTAGCCATACCAATTTTTCTCGTTTCGCTCTTCCAGTCGCATCGCAAATCGCTGCCTAGTGTAGCTTCAGCCAAAGATCGACCCGAGCGAATTTTACCACGAGCTCGGTACTAAAGAAACTTAATTAACCATTTCTTTCTTACCTTTGACTCGCAAATCGTAAGTAAATTGTTTTTTCAAGTATCCGTTGGATGCAACTAGGGTATAGTTTGCGGAGTCTGTGACAGATGAGTTGAAAATGGTCAATCCAACGTCTCCGGTTTGGGAATGCCGAGAAATCTTGTACTTAGCTTCGTTTTGAGGTACAGGCGAATCGTTGATTAAGCTGAAACGTATTTATTAACTATCTATACAAACAGGCAAATACTGTTAAATAGTGATATATGGGTGGCTTCACAGCATTTTATTCGGGATTTTCTACTATCATCGTTGAGATCACTAACATAAATCTCATCCACCAGACACGGAAAGACGATACGTTGGATGTCCTCCCACTAGGTGGACCGACAACCTGTGAAGGTTGCAGGAATCCGTTGAATAGTAGTCGCTTGGGACCAGTCAATGTGGCGACACTTGGGGGAGGCCTATGTCCAGTAGTGGACGTTGACGGCTGAAATGATGATGATGAGACACGGAAAAGCCTTGCGGGAATCGAAGACGCGATAAGTGAAATGACAACAGCCGTGTTGTAATTTTCCATTTTTTTTTATTTAAACATAAATAACATCATGCCTGTAATCCCGGAGGAGCTACACATACTGCTTATCCAGTATGGACAGAGGTGCACATGACTGTACAGTCACGTCTAATAATATGTAAACACTTAAGAATTGTTTTAATTGTGTTTCTCCTAATGCACTGATTAAAATGTAATGTTAATTATTACGCACATAGTATTCTGGAACTCATATTTTATGAAAAAGATCTAATCTCCTAGTTACAATCGTTATTTCTCGCGAAAATAGCTATAATATTAAGGAAAGTGTATCCATATTATTAGACGTGACTGTACACCCACACTTCGCCAGTTATGTTTAAGTGTGCACGTGTGAGCCTATTGCCACCAATATGGCACAAATCAAGACTCCAAGAAATTCCTGATGGAAAACCCAATAACAGTTTGACCGACGTGTAAATCGAATCCAGGACTTCCTGCTCAGCAGTCGTGCTTACGACCACCTACACCAAGACAGTTTATTTATTTTCAAAATTATTGTTGATAGTCATAATCTGTCCAAGACCATAAAACTTTTTTAAATCTAAATGCTGTACACAGAAGCTGTTGGTGACATGGGTTCCCATGTTAATTAATAAATCTGTCTAGCCTTTTCCCAATTATGTTGGGGTCGGCTTCCAGTCTAACCGGATGCAGCTGAATACCAGTATTTTACATGGAGTGACTACCTCTCTGACCCCCACAACCGAGTTAGTACTGCGTAATACGATACCCCTTGGTAACACTGGTTGTCAGACTTTTTAGGCCACTGACCTGTAACGACTGTCAAAGATGTACGGAGGGAACTCGGTATGTAAGGGTGGTCACATCGACAGACCAATCTAGGTATATAAGCACGGCTTAACCTAAAGATCGGCTGTGTGGCTGTTATTATTTAGCCACGAGAACCTCTCTGATTAAGATGATTATTGATTGTTGATGAAAATGAGTGTTTTCAAAAATTCTATAAGTTGGTACTTACAATTTATATGTACCAATCGGGTAATCGAGCATTTCGACTGTCAACTTTACAGTTTTCTTTTTAACCACGATGGTGTTTCCTTTGGTCGTCGATTTAAGTTCTAGCAAGGGATTTTCTAAAATATAAAAAGAAAGTATAAAGATTAAATGAAGGTTGTGTATATTTATGAGACTTTTGATCGATGTTGGTGATAAGTAATCCTCCAAAAATAAGCTTTTATAGGTAGGTTATTTTCTGAGTCAGTTTGTCACAAAATGAACAATATCAAATAATTAACTCTTCACTTCGCACTTACATCATTGAGTGCGACATCCTAGGTAGTACACAGATTTAGATAATAACTCGTACGTTATTTTAAATAAATTACCTAAATATTCCTTCTTACTGCTCATTGTCTTTTTCCCACAATTGTTTTTGGCTATACATGTATAAATTCCAGCATGATCTTTTGTCGCATTTTTCACAGTTATATTTTTGTATAAAATTCCACCAGTCACTTCAAATTCGTTCGATCTTGTTTCAATTGTTTCCTAGAAACAAATCAACGAATTAAAAAAAATCCGATGGTTTTTAAAAGAAAAATACAATTTATTATCCAGTATAAGCAAAATTGAAATGCACAAACAGAAAAAAAAACACTAACTGAATTAAAATAGTAGATATTCTTACCTCTAGCACATTCGGAGGATATTCCCAATTAATGTTGACCACAGAATCTATTTGATATTCAGCTGTACAATTTAATGAAAAAGATTCCCCTTTTAAAAATTTTTCATGACCCCTTATGATATTTGGAATTGGTGGTACCCTAACGACTGAAAGAAATACAACATATTTATTATTCGTACATTCGATGTACATGATTGTCTGTGAGATTAATCTGTTGTAGAAAACATTGTTCATTTGAGCATTTTCATTCGGTATACGTGTTCTTTGTCAAATGAATTAATATGTAAAAAATAGTAACTTTGTGTTGATTATGCAAAACTTGCCAGATTATCTCACAGACCACTTAACATTTATAAATCATATCACTACATAAATAATTCCTATTATATCATATGAATAAATACATTACGGCATTAAGTACAATGCTGATTCAATAATAATAAAACAACTAAAACTGACAATAGCTACTGAAAAATAAAATCAAGCGTTCAACCTAATCTAGTCAATAGGTAATTGTTCAATTAATATTTTAATCAATAACTCAACTAATTCATTTCAAAGGTTATGAAATTAACTGACTAAAAATCAAGCAGCATTCATTTACTAACTCATAATGATTCTCTATATTAGTTGGGAAAGTAAAGTGCTTTTACCATTCGCAAACTATAATCTCATGACAGGCAAATAATGATTCACAGCAAAACAGTGATTGAGAATTAAATTAATGATATTTAAATCAACCCACCGTGAAAACATTAGAATATAAGTAAGTACCACATAACATCAACTATCTAAATAAAAATAAATTAGAACAAAACAGGTGTTAGTAGATTTTATCAAACGTGTAACATGCATACAGGAGTTACGCAGAGCAACACACCAAAGAAGTAGAAATGATAGAAAGAGTAGTAAGCTTAAAGCTAGTAACACAAAACATCAAGGATTAAAGGTCATCTAGTGGAACACCGAATATTAAAGTTGTTGGTCCAGTGAATGAAACCATCACACCACGCTACCTTGTTAGGTGACATCAAAAGTGTAGCACTACTTACTACGTTTATATTTCGTTTCGTTTTTCCCTTTCCCGCGTTGTCCTGTGCATTGGTACGTAGACCTACATTCTTTACACACTCTCAATAAAAACCCAATCTTTGGAGAGTATATTGATTCTGGTGTCTTGTTACTCTGCGACTATTGTAGTATTGCCAAATAAATTCTGGTTAGTAAGTACGGATTATATAGTTATGTTTTTCAATTTTAAATGTTTTATGATTTATTTTACTAAATGAGTTACTGGTAAATCTAATGAAATTGAAAAACACAACAAGCCACATTCAGACAAAGTAATTAATTTCGACTGTTGTCGTGTCTCTCTAAGTTATTCTCGTCATGAGCAAGGCAACAGCACACCCTTTCTCGTGAATGTGGTATAATATAAAGTATAGTAAAAATGTTTAAAACGCACACATCTGCTATTCACCTACGTTGGAAAACGACTGTTTTTTCTATCCAATTGTCTCTTCCCTGAGAAAAGTCACAGGTGATAGTGTGAAACATCGAAATCGATCCGAGAGGATCCGAGAGCATATCGGTATCGATGACATACCCGATTTTGGGACTATATTGCTGATACATTGGGTCTGCAATGTCCTGAATCTGAATATTAAGAATGTTATTATGAAAATTGTATTTCAATCTATCATGCTTTAGTATTGGCTTGGTTTTTAGCAATAAGCATTAGTTGTTTAAGCTTCAAGTGTGAAAACGTTGATATTGTGTGAATTTTAATTAAACACCAACAGTAAAATTTATTACCTACAACAGTCGATGTTATGTATAAAGTAGCCAACATAATTTACTTTGCTTAAATAGGCCACAATGACAGCATATTGTGTTATTTAAATTTTGTAAATTATGTATTATCATGCAGATGCAATAAGCAGTTGATGTAGCGCTAGCGTAGTTTTAGATAAATTTTAATTAATTCAATAATTAATTTTATTTCGGTATTTAATCATTTTTGGTTTAATTGGCATAAACGTAAATATGATAGGCTTACATTCAATTTATATAAAATACGTACCGACGTCAGGTTTACTACAACATCTGGTGTAGTTGGTCTACATTCAACTACAACCTTACATTGTTTCCTTGGAACAATGACTTCCCTCATGGGTGCAAACAAGCTACCCGTGCCTAAAAGTTTTATAATTCATGAGATACAGACACAGACGTTAAAAATGTATTGAATGTCAGTACAAAACCAATCTCACCATTGACGTAAATATAAATAAAAGTTATATGTTCCGTGTTATTTGGTTCTTCAGTGAGGTTGTTAAGTATCTCGCTACCGTTCACCGTTTCGTCGAAACAAGCGAAATAGCCAATCGCGAACTGGTCAACGTAGGACAGCTCGAGGACGGTCTCGAACCAGTACTCGCCGACCAGCGGAACAGACGTATTTCTCGGTTCCATTTGAAATGGTCCGATTACTTCTTCTGGTACTTCTTGTTGTTTAATCTGAACTGCTGTTTTTCCTCTGCACTTAATCGTATAGTTTTGTCCCTTCTGCAATATATTGTTGCTTTTTATTTCGCTATGACTGCATAGAGTTATAATCGGGCCATTTGTTTGCAGTCCATCTGAAAGCGACAATGGGAGCAAACTTTTAACGAGAGCCAATTGTTACTTATTTAGGTATGTTATTTTAACAACTTTTGAATTATGATTAAGTATGATCAAAATATTATTAAGTATTTATGCGTTCATGTAGTGTGACCACAAATAAAACATTATTCATCTGTTTTTATGCAACGGTTGAAATAAAAAATCGCATTCCTATTCATTTGTTTACAAAAGAACTGTTGATTCCTTGACTAGCTACGAGTAATAAATTACAAAAATAATGATAGTCAATTTGTCATCGTCAAAGAGGTATAACTCATCAATTTGTATGCATAAGCAAATATCGATGGCCTTACAAGGGTGAGTTTAGAATTTCAACGCGCTAATCGAAGGGTAATATATCATCAAATAGGTAAGTGAGTGACGACAGTGGAGCTGTAGCAACTTGACGAGCTTATCATCATACTAATGGCGTTTGTAACATGAGCCGCAGCGCGGGCGGCGGAGAGCGCCCGCCTCCTACTGCACACCTATCGAAAACACTATTAATTAGCAGTGTTCACGTCCAGGGCGTGACACAGGTGCGGTCAACATTCGGGAAATTAATCCTACCAGTAGGATAGCAAATGAACCACAACGTCATGTCCCTCGCTGATAACAATTGATCGTATTAAACCCTGGAAACGGCTACCAATTAAGTGATTAAGACCCCGCAGCTCTACTTATCAACAAATTAATGGTCATCTCATCACGCTAAGTGCAAGTGATGTCGACATTTTCAGTTAATATGATATATATCTACGTAATACCTATTCGTGGGAAAAGTTGTCTACGTAGTGTAACACTACGTACGTATGTATATGCCACCGTAAAATTGTCAAAAACGTTATATTGTAATCTCTCTAGCGATATTGTAAACTCTCGAAATATTGTCAAACGAATATACTTCTTACAATAAAACGCATTATTTCTCGTGAAATGCATGCGGTGGTAGTCAACTCACGCGGTGTGGTGGGAAGAAGGGGCCCCCTTTGCCCAGTGGGCCCCTATTTCCGAGTGCAGGGTTCAAAGGGACCTAATTAACCTTACGGGGGGGGGGTGCCCCAAGTCCCGATTATGAGGGCACAGATACTTCCGTATGTTTAGTTGACAATGTTTCGAGAGTTTACAATATCGCTAGAGAGATTACAATATAACGTGTTTGACAATTTTACGGTGACATAAATACGTTTACCGTCCCGTTAGCTCCCGAGTGGGCGAGGCAGCCAGTAGGCTAAAATCAAATTAGTGTTGTTTCCACTGAATTCATGCCTACTGATTGTTAGTCTCGGGACACGAAGTTAGACACATTCATTTTATATTTGTCTTTAATAAAAAACTTTGTATCATTATTATTTAAAGCCGATACCCGCGGCTTCGCCCCCGTAAAGTTGTATACTAAAACCTTCCTCTTGAATCACACTATCTACTAAAAAACCCACCCACATCAAAACCCGTTGCGTAGTTTTAAAGATCTAAGCATATATAGGGACAGACAGACGCAACGGGACACTTTATTTTATAATATGTAATGATAACAACATATCACGCCCACATTTCGCATAATTATGTTAAAGTCCCATGTGATAATGGCCGAGCCTATCAACTGGACACCCAGACTCAGCTACTGATCAATTGTTGATGGAAATACACTTTATCTGACCAGGAATCAAACCCAGGAGTCCCAGGACCTCTTGCACTGCAATCGCGATTGTGACCACTAGACACACGAGATAGTCAGTGGTAGCTTTGTTTAAATCAATCTTAACTGATCTTTCCAGTTCGGGAAGTGGTATAAAGATGCTACGAACTAAAGTCACTAAACTGACTTGACATGAGTAGTTCAAGATGTTTTATTATTGTTTTAGATGATCTTTTGTATTACATCAATCAAACATTTTTTAACGAATTGGTCTTTCGATAGCATTCGACACTGCCAACAGATGTCTTCCATGAAATAACTTTACACAGATATAATAAGTGGTACATTTTCATATTCTTACAGCTGAGTAACTCAATACTCATTAAAATAAACGTAACACGTATACAGTGCACTACTTTAAGTAAATTAAAACCTAACAATATCGGAGTCCCGTAGGGAAGTGTAATTGGTGCAATTCTATTTGCGTTATTAATAAGACTCGATGGGCACCATCAAATAAGAAATGTGTAGTAAATACTACGTGATAATAGGCTTTTAAACAGAATCATAACTTTATGCTTCAGTATTCATATATAGTTGAAGTTTGTGTAACAACACTGACCTCAAACTGTTTGTGGTATAAATGATAGTAAGTGCAACTCAACGCATTGTATGTCAATGTTTTATGTTATATATTATACTGACTTCATCATCTGCCTGGTCTTTCCCAACTAATTTGGGGTCGGCTTCCGGATGCAGCTGAATACCAATAAGGTGTCAGACTTTTTGGGCCACAGACTACCTGTAACGACTGTCAAAGATGGACAAATGACAGCCGGGACCAACAGCTTAACGTGCTTTCTGAGGCACGGAGGAAACTCGGTATGGAAGGGTGGTCACCCATCCACAGACCAACCTAGGCCAGCACGGCTTAACATAAAGATAGACCCGAGTGGCTGATATTATTTAGCCACGAGCTCCTCTCCTCTCCTCCTCCTCCTCTCCTCTCCTCTCTTATATATTATACTGACTTCGTCGGTGTAAATTATTGCGTGACGGTTGACAGGGGAGACTGATAGTAAAAAACGTGATGCACCGACCCCAAGTAACATGGGGCAAGGGCAGGAAGATGATGATGATGATGATTCTACTGCCATCATTACAAAACGAATGATCTATGTTGGATCAAACCGAGCGCTGGTAGAGTGACTGCACTCCTCGAGGTCAAAGTATTAAACGGTTTAACTGAATCTATACTAATAATATTATAAAGCAGAAGAGTTTGTTTGTTTGTTTGCTCGAATTGAAAAAAAATAAAACATTTTATAATCCATTTATCGAGGAAGGCTATAGGCTATATAACATCACGCTATGACCAACAGGAGCGGAGCAGCAATAAGAAACATTGCAGGCGGGAAAAAAGCTTCCGTTGAGCAGACGATGCGTTGCGATATCAAAACTTCACGCGAACAAAGTCGCAGTTATGTTAAGTTAAGTATTGATAAGACTATAATTATGAGGACTGAAAACACACAAAGTGGGAACCAAATCGGGAGCCAATTTAAAATGTATTTAAATGTTATTCGAAATTAGATCAGAATTATATGCATTCGACTCTAATGTATATAATTCAGGAGGTATGTTCTTCCAATGATTAGAGGAATATACCTCCATGTTTAAGTAAGTATAACCTAATTCATATTATAAAAAAGAGTATTGCCATTGAAAAAATAGCTACATTGAAATAATAACCTACATTGAAATTTTATCTAAAGTTGCATTATAGCTATAGAGAAACGAAAACAGTCGTATTTATAACTTTAACGTATAAGTAATGAACGGAAACAATATGTATTGATACCGAGATGATAGGTAATCGGTGTGCGTTTAAAAATAAACACAATCAATAGCAACTACAGTGCAGTTCTAATAATGTTAATTTATTAAATTAAATAATAAACGAACAACAGTTGACACATCCGGTAAAACTAACAGTCGGTGAAACAGTACGAACAGAACTTGCGCAGGAAGTCTGCGTTAAGATATGAGAATGTGCATCCTGTCGCAAAAATTATTGTAAAACAAGATACTTCCTTCAGCTCTATAATGAGCACAGTGTGGATCTGAGTAAACCAGCATTGCACGTAAAGAATATTCCAACAAATAGGTCAAATAAATGGGTTAACGGTAAAGCATTGATTACCTCTCCCGAATTAGTTCACCCTGTATATTTGTTTACTCATAACTTACATCGATACAATCTAGTCACGCGATTCGATTCAGGATTAGTTAAAGCAAATCAGTTCTTGTGGAGTTAGGATAAGAGTTACGATAATGGTAAACAATCAAAATGAAAAAAAAAAGAAAACTGAATCCAAAGAAAAACCATTACCTATGAGCAGAATCATCGAAAGAAATGCGTCATGAAAAGGTGCCCCTTGACCTGGGAAAGCTTACAAAGAAAAGAACAGTCTAAAGACACGAACCTAAAAGATATGGCAACTAAAATATGCGAGAATTCTCAAATTGTTAATGATTACTAGGCCGGTCGTGGCATACCAAACAAAAAATAAAAACATATTTGGTAAAATAGAAAGGGCAAATGGATTAAAACTTGAGGAAAATAACGTTAACAGCCACTACAAAAGGAAGAGGAAAGAAACAACGGATTCCCTGAAAGGCAAAGACATAGTCACATAACCCATTGGTTTATTGCATAATTGTAATAATTCTCTTTTTTTGTTGTTGAATGTGTTTTCTGAATACTTACAAAAATAACAAAGAAATGTTCCATCTGTGACCAATGTGTTGCCACCAATGAAAAAAATCAGTTCACATTGAATTGCAATGCAATAAAATAAATATTTATGTTAAATAAAAAATAAGACATCGAATCAAGGCTGAAAACTGATATAGAAGTAAAAATTCTCTACCTACTACCTACGTACAACTCTTAGCTACTGGTAACTCTTCTTAAATCTGACGTCATTTCGTGGAAAAAAATACTACAATATTTATCAAATCTCTTGAAGTTCCCATCTTACTTCCGATAGATGATTATGTTTATATTACAAAATAAAATTAGAAAAGTAATTGATGAATGATTTATAACCTGATTGAAATCCATTGCGTAGTTTCACACAGACAAACATGAAATATACTATAGAAGAATCTACTTTATTTACACCAAGTGATGAAATAGGAGGCCAAATGAAATCAAATATTTTCCTGTTCTTAAAATTTTAAGGCTGCATGGTTTTCGGGGATTTCCCAGTCACCCTTAAAGACCCCTAATGCTCCATTAATTTTTATTAACATTTGTCCAATGGCGCACTGGCTCCTTATTTTGATTGTCTAATATGCAAATATAAGCGAGGTGTCGCCTAAGTAGACAATGGTTCTAACGCACAGAGCCATTAATGTAAATGTTTTAATTTATGATTAGGCCGATCACACTATCAAATTTAATGATCCGATGGCTCCAGTGGTGTGTGTACTAAAGTGTATTATGTTTTATTCAAACGGACCATTACAAACAGTTCTGTATCAAGCATACTAAAAATATCTTGATTTGGTATGATAGCACTAGACCATCATTATGTACTATTGAATAACTCCGAAGCAACATTACGCATTCCGCCACGCCCAAACGATTGAATTCATACACCATTTGAACGATGACTTAAGGTTCGTTATGTACTTCTGAGAAACTCTATAGTATGTTAATAAAACGGTATAATCAAATCAATATGTTTGAAATGTAATCTACATCTAGATTCTCGCTTATGAAGGTTACGCTTATTCGCTATTACGTTCGAACTCCTAGTTTTTTTTTTTAATTTAGTTACTAGTCACCAGTGTACATGGCCAGATATTGCTTAGGACAGAGAGGTTTGGAAGAAGAAAGCGGAGTCCTTTGCCCGGCAGCTGAATGCTCAAATAGGCTGACAAAAAAAAACTAGTGTACCTGGATGTTGATAATTACGTTTTTTTTTTTTAATCATAAAGGTAAATCATCACTTGTGTACCCATATTTAATTTGAGTTATAATAAAAATCACTCTATCTCAAAGCTCTCACGACTTTTATGGTTTCACGCATTAGAGCAGATCACAATAATCAGCCAACTTTTTGATGGATGGAGGCAATATTATAGATAAATAAATACTTACAATATACATATATCTAGTTAATTCATGTGTAAATACCGTACCTAATGTTTTACAAGCTAGAGTGGTAACACGTCATCCGATATATCACCAGATATCTATGCTACAAATGTTACGATTAAACGAGAACATGTGTGATACATATGAGCTAACAGGATCGATTTGTATTTGATTTTTGCACAATTTGCGACATGGGGTTTTTAACAGGACTGCGCTTAAAACCGAGATTAAAGTAACACAATCATATTACTCAACTATGAGCATTAATTTTGCGACATATTATTTCCTATTTTATTTTTAGAACAGTAGTATTGTGCTGTTAATAATAGTAGCAAATGTCATAATACGTACCAGTTATAATAACAATATATACGGGTCCATTAGTATCCGTTGATAATAATAAGCTTGTTAAGTGTCAGTTTACGACATCTACAGAATTCGTCCATTGATTTGTGTAATAAAAGTGTCGACAATCAATTTTATTAGCCATTAGCGAACGCAATTTTATCCATGGCCTACGGGGGAATGTTTATTTGGCCTTCCTTGAGGTAGTTTTATGAAGAATTCTAACAATGAATGAGTAATGAATTAAAACTAGCATTTAATAATCGTATTAAAAGTGTGTGTTTACCTGTATGCACTGAACTACAACACGTTAACCTACATCCAGTCAAGAGGCGTTTTAACAATTCCTTTACCCATAGATATTTATATTTTAAGTGAGTTTTTTTTATTTTTATATTTGTCACCGTAATATTGTCAAACACGTTATATTACAATATAACGTGTTTTTTCTCGCGATATTGTAATGTCTCGGATTATTGTCAACTGAACATACGGAAGTATCTCTGCCCCCATAATCGGGACTTGGGGCACCCCCCCGTTAGGTTAGTTAGGTTCCTTTAAAACGAAGCGGGGCTCCGTCGACTACGCTTTTTAGGGGGAATATAAAGTGTTTTAAGGTTATGTTATATTAATCGGTATTTCTCAGGAATGGTGCATTATCTTTTCATGAGAGTTGTGCCACTGGGCAAGGGGGACCCCTCCTTCCCTCCACACCGCGTAAGTTGACTACCATCGCATGCATTTCACGAAAAATAATGCGTTTTGTTGTAAGCAGTATGTTCATTTGACAATAATTCGAGACTTTACAATATCGCTAGAGATATTACAATAACGTATTTGACAATTTTACGGTGACATATTCATATCTGTATTTGCATATATATGTTTTTGTAAAAGAAATTGTTTTTATCATACTACTACAACTTCATGTGTACATTTGTAGTAACTTGAATAGGTACCTACTACTATAATTTTATCAAACTACCGAACCGTGGAAATTTCTGAACTGCCAAAAAGGATGCTAAACAAACAGATATTATCACTTCCGTTTTACCTAACAAGCATAAGGACATAATAATGTCATGCGTAAATACGAAAATCTAGAAACATCCGTGTTTACAAAACTTTTATCATTTTTCCAGCTACTGCTAATTGTAATTAGTAATTACATCAAGTAGTGGCTTCCATCGCCACACATTTACTGGGTTATCTACTCCCTACCCACACTGCCCTAATAATGTCATCTAGCACACCATTTTATTAATATAAATTGTTACACCTACGCCAAGTCTGCTATGACGCAAAAGTTCCCATTAGTCCTGAAATCTGTAAACTGTTTAAGCTCTGCTTTAATATTTCACGCGGAATGCATTTACGAGGAAATGTACACTTGCAGTAGCACTATTATGAGTCAACCTTCAATGAAATTTTGCTGTTAGCTGCGTCGTCGGTTAAATTAGGGAATACTTACTTTAAACAATGAAACCGTTGCAAAAATAACAGTGAGTGATTTACAACCACTCCGCTACGCTACATTCAAGTACTTTGTAGTCGATTTTTCTTTTTAAATTAATTCATTATAGGATGACATGGCATAGGAAGGTTCTAGCAAATTGAGATCCACTATCCAGAAAGTGATGGTAAGTACATTTCATAAACTACACAAAACTTATAAACAAAAAAGACGAGAATGAACAAAAAAAAGAAGTTTGTTTAATAGCACGAAGGGCGAACATTCGCTATAATTGATATTTCCGGACACTAAACTGGGATTAGTAAAGTAACAGTTGGTTGGAAGAGGGGCCCTTATAAATTAACTGTCAGTTACATATATAAAAATAGTAACACCGAAATAGACAGAAAACGGCGATGAAGAGTAAACTTTTTTTTCTCGTGATTTTTATGTAGTAAAGTGGTGTCCGACTTTAGTCTCAACTAATGTGACAGTATGAAAGCTAAGATCTTAGGTTATAAAACGGGAAGGCACTTTTCACAACAGAAAAGTATTTAAATGTAATTTTTATTTCCATCCATAAGCAAACTGCTGCGATTGTAGAGAATACTTTAATCTAGCAGATGATCAAACAGAAGAAGAAGACGAACCCGTCTTCTTCTTCAATGAAAATAATAAAGTAATAAAGTAAACCAAGTTTAACCAAAGCGATGCAAATAGGAGATGATTCAGTGCTTGCAGCACAGAAGGGTGTGTCATGTTGGTTTGCTATTTAATAAAACGAAATGCTGTTCTGCAATGCACATTTGCTTGCGATGGCGCTAAATAAAAGTATATACACTTGACTCAAGAGATGAGGCATTTATTTGACATCTCCGAAGCTAATACTCAGGTAGTGTACGTGCGTCAGAATAAATACTTGAACTCAAAGGAATGAAAAATAAATAGATATTCCATTATGCCTTAAAAAAAAATAGATTTACTGAAATGTCCTATAAAATAGATAGATTTACCTAAATATCCTATAAAAATAGATAGATTTACCTAAATATCCTATAAAATAGATAGATTTACCCAAATATCCTATAAAAATAGATAGATTTACCCAAATATCCTATAAAAATAGACAGATTTACCAAAATATCCTATAATCATAGATTGATTTATCTAAATATCCTATAGAAATAGGTAGATTTAACGAAATAAGTTTCCTATAAAAAAAAACAGATTTTCCGAAATATCCTTTAAAATATGCAGATAGATTTTCCTAAATGTAACGGACAGATTTTCTAAAATCTATGTTTTTGTGTTACTACCAATATTTTATTTCTTAAGTGGCTGCATATTAAGAGGTCAGGTGTTCGATTTCCAAATTTATCATATCTTGAAGATTGGAAGCTGTAAAGAATTTAGATAGATATACATTATGATATAGAAACTAACAACCATCTCAAGTAGAGGAGTGATAAGAAAGGACACAAGCTGATAACACTGAAGAAATACTGTTTATTTTTCAGTCATAGCAAAAAGTACAAATTAATCCCTAGCGATGATATAACTGCACTAGTAGATTTAAACCTACCAGCCTATTTTCTTGGACCAGGTACCACTTCGGTGTCTTTCTTGTTAGCAGGGACCATAATGTCCCAGATAAACATGGACTCCGACAGGATTATACCTAGAGCGATTAATCTTAGAATAAAGATAGTGAAGATACAAAAGCGATCGAAGTGTGCTTGAAAAAATATTTTGCAATCATTCATAGAGAAACAGGAATAAGTTAATAGATTCTCAAAAATGTTAGAACATCGCCTTTGATAGGTTCATTTAGGTTGGGTTGAGCTTGCATCTTCTGTGCAAGTTAAAAATGCGGATAACACTTGAAGCTTTCGCGGTTCGCGGGCCTTAGAGGTTTAAAAGCTCCTGCGGACCATAGGTTGGGAACCACTGTTCTAGAATGTCCGATGGGATCTTTAAACAATTGTTAACTAAATGACCCTCATACCAGTCATGGTGTTTGTTCAACTATTGTGTTTGCTTCGCGGACATTGAACCTGCCATGACCCAATCCATCAACTGATGTGTTTAGTCGGTATGATTAGGCACAACATAAAAGAACTAGCCGATGTTTGCACTCGTCCAGTTGTCCATCTTCATCAAGTTTTCTACTAAAAACTAATTAAGAGGCAGATCTTGTTTACACATATTACACACACTGAGTAAATGTTTCCTAGAAGCTGCAAATAACGTAAGTAAGTAATTAACGACAGTAAAGACCACCCTGCTTTGTAACATAAGCAAACATCGCACCTGTAATCCTAAAGAGTTAAGCAGAGGAGTAGTACTTTCTACAATATTTCTCTTCAAATTTTATTATTAAGATTTGAAAAATATATAGTGAATGCTGCGTATACCTATAATAGGCATACATACCAGCACTTTCATGTTATTTTCATTGTTTCACATTAATTCTTAGTATTGCTGTCGGTGTACCAAATAAATAAATATATCTTGCGCCATTTATGTTTAGTTTCTTTTAAAAGAAGCTTATATTATGTATCGGGCTGGTGTCCGCAACTTCACGTCAAGCTTGTATTTTGCATACGGGAGGAGGAGTTTCTCGCTTTTCGCCTTTGGCCATACACAGGACTCCGAACCTGCTATTGAGAAAATTTCTATGGAAAACTCACTAACACTTTGTACTAAGCAACTTTTGCTTTGACGAATACAAAACCAACGAGACAATCAGTTGCGTCAAACAAAAACTATTATAATTCCACGAGTTTATTAAGACGCCAAATAAAGAATCATCATCTCCTTGTCCTTGTCCCATTTTATTTGGGGTCAGCGCAATATGTTTTCTTCTTCCATTCTCCCCTGTTAGACGTCACGGCATCATTTACTCCTACACTTAAAGTACTTACGGGATTATATCCGTGAATACGCCGCGATCATGATGCTTGCAACAGCGTCGAAATATCGAGAGCTCACCGAAACAAAAGAAAATCACGGATATAATCCCGTAAGTACTTTGAGTTTAATGAAAAACCGTGAAAGTCTAAAACAGATCATTTACTCCTTTCTCTTTCATATCAGTCTTCACATAATCCATCCATCTTTTCTTTGCTAAATAAAGAATAGATGAAACCAAATACGATAGCTGGAATGCCAGTATAAATAATGTGTAAACTCTCGAGAACTGCAAGTAATAACTAAATACTTCAAACACAATAGGAGTTTCTGAGGACAAGTGAATGAAGATATCAGAAAAGGGGACAGTGACAAATGCGAGCCTACACAACACCTAATATTACTACAACCCGACAGCTAATAGAAAATCTCTCTTCCACTTATTTACTACAATAGTACCTACCTAGGTACAGTCTACAAAAGAGTTCGGTATTCAGGCAAAAAATAAACATCTCACAATGTTAAAATGTTATTTTATGACAAAAGTTTTTTCTAGGCAAAGAAAATACCTGTTATCCATGCTAATTCAGTTTTGTTCGACCTATCCTTGATTTTACAATGTTATTTCCTTATTTTCTTTTTATAAAAACGTTTTCCTTGTTGATAGCCTTAAGCTAATTTTAAGCAGCTACAAGTTTAGCATACAGTTAACATAATAATTAATGATAAACAAATCAAGTAGGTACCTTGCCGAATTCGTCAGACATAATAATATTGACAACTCATCAATACGTGCAGACCATTGGGATCGAATGTTAACCATAAGCGCAGCTAACAATACGTTTTTAAAAAGACAGTAACCCATTCTTAATTAGGTACTAAGGCAGTCCCAAACCATAAGGCTAATTAACAATATTTATCCGTAAGTAATTTGGTCTGTTCGGAATTCCAAGTAGGTACCCACTAACCAAAACCTCATTAGTATAGTCAAGTTAACTGATAATTACACCTAATGTTTTCTGATAATTACACTCATTGATAATAATTATCACAAAATATTTTCTCAGTAATTAGGCAATGACGTCATATACTGGCCCTTTCTTTGGTTTTACTCAGTTCTTAGCTTCCACGTTTCACCTTCTTTACGGCCCTATGTGCCCCTAACGCAGTCAAAGTGACCTCTACACTGCGATCAACGATGTCATGGAAGTGGCGAAATACAATATGAGAACGACACCAAGAAGAAACAGATTACGGAGTTATCAAATTTGAATTATATTACGTAAGAACAGAGTTCATAATTTGTAATTACAAGTACCATGCATCATTAGAAGTTGTCTCTATGTCTAAATATAGTCGAGACAACCTTGATCGATGTTTGAGGCCGTACGGCAAAAATTATAAGCCAAGCACTGAATGAAGGCAATTGATTCAATCACTCTGAGTGTTCTCACTTCGCATTCTTGTGTTATTTTCATACTCTTTTTATCAGCGGTTTGCTAGCTATTTACTTTGCTGTTGATAACTCATTAAAACTTTTTGTCGCGTTACATCTGAACCAACTCTACGTTTAATAACGGACGAGTACCTCGAAGGAAACCGGTTTAGCCAAATTTAAGATGGTCTCTAAGACAGGGCGTCCCACGTTGGCCTGTCAAAAAAAGAAGTGAATCAAGCAAACTCCTTATTCAAAGTTATACACAGTGAAATGGAGTAGTGTTTCTCATTAGAGTTTGGTTCACACATTTTTCATTTTCATAAAAAAATCTGGTCAAAATACTGTAAAAAAAAAAGTTTATTGATGTCAAGTATGACAGTTTATTCCTGTGAATAAAACAAATGTCTATTAAAGTGTGATTATGTTGTCATTCCTATATTTAGACAAAGATCTGTTTGTACACTATCTTATCAAAGATGGTGCACATGTGATATTTTTATCTCTGAAACTGCTTTTTTACATTTTTCAGTGTTAAATAATAAAAAATATGGCCCAGAGGTTAAGGTTTCTGCTATCATAAACGACTTTGTGGATTCAAATCCGGGCGAATACTAAAACGACTGTATCAATCCATATGTAATTTCTACGTTTATCTTGGACACCGATATCGGTGAGACAACCTGAACTAATCATTAATGGAAGTTTGAAATTGCCAACCCGTCTTGAGAAAGCGTGGTGATCAATACTTGTCCCTTTTCTCTGTATGAGAAGAGGCCTTTGTCCAACAGTGGGACAGTAATAGGCTGGTGTCATGGGTTTAATTCAATCAAATTCAATCAACTCAGTTTAGAACCAACAATGGCAGAATATCATATATATCATATCACACAGTGTAACTTTCATTTCGGCCTCACTATTTACATCACTACTTTAATTTATAATTCGTTGTCAATTTTATCATTGTTATTGTTTTTATGAGCATTTTTTACACAATTGTTAGATTATAATTAATACGGTTAAGTAATTGATTATTTGATAAACTTGTTTGTATAAAAAATGGAACGATAGGTATAATATAGGTACCTATCAACACTAACAAAATCATAAAAGATTTTACATTGAGATGATGTTAAAAATTTGATTTGACTTTGTCGTGTAGTTCATTTACCTTGGAATCAGGTAACCCTTAATATAAGTAAGTACTTATTTTTATAAAAACTAATTAATCCTGTTTTTAGACAAATTTATAATAAAATACCAATCTGTAGCTAGAGTTACGAAAATCTTCAGAAAAATCTTAGTAGAAACGATACAATTTGACCTCCAGTCAATGATCGGTCAACTGTGAATATAATTAAAATCGTCAAGTAATGAACAACTTCCCACGCAGACGCGAGACAAATAAAACGATTGTTTGCGAAGCAAAAAATGCTACTGACGTCCACCTGATATTTAAAAATACCACTCCTCGAAGTATACATAGTCTACACTACTAGACTAGACAAATTAAGTAAGTATTATTTTTATAAACACATGGTTGCCATATATGTTTCTTGAAGCTTTTTTAACAGTTTTAACTTTGTATGAATGTTGGTCGGATAAGTTATAAGAGCTACTCTAAAGTTACAATGAAATGCTGAATACCGGGAAATTTGCTTAAAAATACCTACAACTTTAGATGAAATATCAATGGCATGATTAACGTGTGTAGGTACAGACGTTGAATGAGTCACTCCATGCACACGTTTCTCGTAAAATGTTGTGAATTCATCCGAGTCTCCATTGATGACTGAGGTACCCACTGAGTCATGACCGGCTAGCAAGGCTGCCCCCTTATAGGACAAGACAAGATAGTACAAACAGTACCCGTATCAGGATAACCAAGCGACTACGGTAGGAGAATGAAATCGATTGATGAATCTTTTTCCTTCCTGTTTGGAAAAACAATTTGCCTCAATGGAAAAACAAGCTACCTATTCATTAAAAATTTTACCTAGATACCTATTTAGGTACCTATAATTAGTCACGTAATTGGAAAGTGTATGTAATTATGCACTTATGGTGTATCGAGGAAACAGTCTTTATACTTGTAACAAACATAGTTTAATACTAGCTGACCCGCGCAACTTCGTCTGCGAGTGAGGGTTAGTTTTTTTTAATAAAAAGTATCCTATGTTATTTCTAATACCTCCATGAATATGTGTACAAAGTTTCATGATGATCGGTTGAGTAGTTTTCGCGTGAAAGCGTAACAAACAAACTTAAATTCACATTTATAATATTACTAGCTGACTCGCGCAACTTCGTCTGCGTCTCATAATTTGAGATTTAAACTATCCTATCTCTCAAGTTGGATCGAACTGCACATGGTGTGCGAATTTTATTATAATCGGTTAAGTGGTTTAGGAGTCCATTGAGGACAAACATTGTGACACGAGATTTATATATATTAAGAAAGATGTTATTAAATAAATCACTTGAATGATACATTTCACGATGCAATATGGTTACGGTGACTTTTACGATGCGAATGTATGAGTAACGCATAATACCTAATATGTTTATTTTGCAAATTGTAGCGTTTTACACGCAATCGATGCGCGTATACGCACCACAAACGCAACTAAATAGTTCTGCTACTTCAAGACTGAGAACACAATCCGTCAACTGGATAAATTTTCCATGGCATAATTAGTGCCCCTGCTGCTCACAAACTCTCAACAAAATAATTGAATTTCCTCATATTTCATTGGCAATTGCGGTAACCCTATTTTGGCGCCCCTCTCAGACAAAATCAAACGGCTATTTGCTGACAAATAATACGGAACAGCGTCTGAGTCTGACTCAGCTTCATTGATCTCTCTGTTTTTCTTTTACCTTGGCCGTAAGTAAAAGTTAAAACAACAAGTTAACTGTTCGGGTACCGTAATCTATAAGCTAAAGATATGGATGTGATCAGAACAAACACGATTTACCTACTTTAACTTTTTTTTAGTTTGAAATACTCAATGAAATATTTCCCCATCCTTAGTAGGTATTTTGCAAAGAATCAAGTATGTCCAAATGATATTTGTGATGACGTTTTTAAATCAAATAATGATTTGGTCCCTAGATCCTAGGCCCCAGGTTGTGTCAAGTATGTCGCATCCTGATTCCTGGTACGTAGAACCCTGACCAGGACGTCTAAGTGACGTACATTATTGTCAAACTCAAACAAAACAGCTTAGTTCAGTATTTTTTTTTTTACTTTATTGTTTATTATTTTGTGTGTTTGTGTATTTGACATGAATATTTACTTGTTACTTTTGACATTTAATGACTTGACAGGAAACTTAGTTCAGTATTTTATTATTTTTTACACTTTTTTGTTTTTTTTTTATGTATGTGTATTTGACATATCGTATTGTAAAATTTTATTAATTTTTATTTTATTTTTTACTTTTTCATTACCCCTCAACTGTCTGGCAGTTTGAGTTCTATAAGCGACCTACCCAAATGTCCTTTCTTTGGTATTGTTCGTCGTTTCGTTGAGCTCCTTGTGTTGTAAGTCGAGCTACACGATAACTGACAGATGCTTGCACTGACTGGACAGGTTCACTCAAATCTGTGTGGTTCTTTCTTCAAAAGACCATTTCAGACACTAATATCTACATGATCCTCATGTGAATGGAGCAAGATTATGTCCAGACTTTAAAAGAGACTATGACCTCTGAGTTTGTTTCGGCTGTTTCTTCTCAGATTAGTCAGGTACGAAACACCAGCCCCATATAGTTTAAAAAAAGACGTGTAAAAGTGTTTGTGAAAACCTACTTACAAAATAAACATCATTTATCATTAATCAAACTGTTGTGGGCGCAGAGTGGGATACGGGTAAACTAGAGAATTAGCTCCTTTAACTTGTATACAGTTATTTTTACAGAGTCAATTACTAACACTACTGTACTAACTAAATACTCTGAACCTAAAAGGAACACGGAGCAGTGCCTAGACCAGTATGTGTCGCGACCACGCCCGAGCGATCACTGTCGATCCATGGGGCCGAGATCCGTATCGAACACCATACCTCTAGACTCAGCTCAACGCCAAAAAAAGGCATTTTTTGTTAAATTTTAAGTGCATACTCATCAGGATCCGACACAGCCATCCTGCAAGACACACGTTCTTGTGTGTAAACCTGCAATACCAGAGATTCCCATCACAGGATACCGTTCGGTCATTCTGACTACACCAAGAAAATACTCATCGTCTCATACTTCTCTTGTTACTAAATTATCAGTCTAACTAGAACATCCCATTATTATAGGATGTTATCATCAAAATCACGTCGTTTGTTGACAAAGTCCGTCCAGCAATTTAGGACTCATAACAGAATAGTCAACCAAACAAAGTGCAGGTACCTTTTAACAGGAACTCGAAAACTCAAAAAAAAACGGACAAGTTAGCTATCTTAGTAGTAATGTCCCTAAATCTAAATTAATCCAGCAATGTCATTTGGTCTAACCGCCATCTTTATGGCTTCCGATAGTTATCCCTGTGACCATCACTACCTTAGTTATCCTAGTGACCAGATCGTGTAACCTTCCCTGTGACTACCTCAGTAGTTATCCCAGTGATCACTACCAACCATAGTAATTCTAGTGACCAGGCCTCGTTACCGTCCCTTTGGCTACGCGGTAGACACAAAATGTAATAATTCTATGATAACAATGAATTCACATTCAACTCGGGAATCGATCCCAGAACCCCACGCTCAGCAGCCACGCCTACGAACACGAGCGTAACGGGCCAACGGGTAGATCGTATTTAAAACATCATCATAAAAGCAACGAAGTTAAGTTGCATTATGACATCACACTTGCAAAAGCAAGAGCCATGCAGAGATGCACCCAACAGTACACTCCGTCCAACCTGAGAATCAAACCCAGGACCGTCCAGTAGTCGCGGTCACGACAACAATAACCCAACGGGCTAACAAGGAGATCACATTAAGGCATGATCCGAACAACAAAGTGAAATAACATGATAACTTTAAAAATCCAAAACCACATTAGACGAAACCATGAAATAATGTTTCATCTGACAGAATGAGTCTGTTTAAGGGAATCGATCCCAACAAAACGAAAGAACGGCTCGGCCAGTTGTTTGACGTGCGAATAGGTATCAAAGCAACTTTGTTGCAACTCTGTTTCTGGAACAGTTCACGCCATTGTCTATTCGCACTGTTTTCCTGTCAGGAGATTTCTTAGCCCACTCGTATCTCACTTCTGTTGTCGCATCCTGGTACATACTCGTAGGACCCTGGCCAGGACGTACTAAGTGACGCACATAGTGTCAAACTGTTGTGGGCGCAGAGTGGGATACGGGTAAACTAGAGAATTAGCTCCTTTAACTTGAACACAGTTATTATTACAGAGTCAATTACTAACACTACTGTACTAACTAAATACTTGGAACACGGAGCAGTGCCTAGACCAGTATGTATCGCGACCAAACCCGAGCGATCACTGTCGATCCATGGGCCGAGGTCCGTATCGATGCAGTGCCTAGACCAATATGTATCGCGACCAAGCCCGAGTGATCACTGTCGATCCATGGGGCCGAGGTCCGTATCGAACACCATACCTCTAGACTCAGCTCAACGCCAAACAAAGGCGTTTGTGTTTAATTTTAAGTGAATACTCATCAGGATCCGACAAGTATAGTATGTTTATCGGTGAACGTTTACCTTATACATATTAATGTAGATTACTATACATTCTTAGCAAGCCTTTAAATCGCATCATTGACTGGGTATATATACTAAAACCAGTTTTATTATAGAAGTTATTTCGATGTAAAATAAACTTCATATTTTTTTGGATTTTCCGAGTTGCCATTTTTAGCGGATGTTGATTTTATCGGCAGCTGATCTGCACTGATTCCCCAGGATTTCTATAATAACCTCGTAAATATGCAGATCAATTGGGTTATTTATAACGTTTAGCAAACAGAGAACGTTTTCACAAGCGCGTTAAGAAAATTCCTACCAGAGAAAACGCCCACTTGAAATTCAATCGTATGCAAGGCTTAGGTTTCAAAGTATTGCGTTAAAGTTCAACACCCTTTTCCCCGACAGGTTGAGCTGGGAGCAGAAAAACAAAAGCAAAAAGGATTTATGAACTGCTTAGGTTCTTCGGGGGATATGAAATAAGTGATTCTACCTTTTAAAGCCGGGTGGCTTTTTTTGGAAAAAATCTCGTAAAATCGATTTCGAACAATGATAAAGCTAAACTTCGCCCCTAAGACGACCACGAATTGTCTAACAGATCCTTCGGTACATCGTTCTAAAAGGTTCAGGAATCACAGGATATTGTGTTAAAACAGTTATGATTAGATTATAATAATACCGGTTCAATTAGAACAGATACAGCCCAAAACTTGGCAGAATGCCAAACTGTCTGCAATATCAATAATTGCGTGGGCGCCGATTACAACAGACTTTACTTACAGAGACTTACAGAGATTGCAATCCAAATAACATCGCGCACTATCCCGAAATGCTGTGATTTATTGAATCTTAATAACACGTGTTAAGGTTCAAAATGTTCACCGGAAATGTTACTGTTCTTTATGGTAGTAAAGGTTATGACAGTTCACCGCCTCGTGTGTTTTCATACCGTATATCAACATGAACTTCAACCACTAATGATAAACACTATTACGATGTTGATTCATTCGATTGAACCAAATATTTTGTTTGACAATATTGTCGTTTCGCTGCCCGTGAACTAGTTTCTTTTGTACCGTTATAAATTAGCCTCAGTAGTGTCAGGTTTTGAAAAACAGTTCAATTTATGACGCAGTTATTACATAGAAAATCGTAACTAAAAATAAAAACAAACATTCGGAGATTTCGGATCGGTTTCATTTGTATGACAAAGTGTTGGTGTCCATCAGATTCATACGTGTTACGACTCAAGATTACCGTTAAATAAACTTCAAAGACGACAACGACTATGATTTGCCCAAATAACATCGTACGCCCGACGTCATGCATTGTAATATGGACATTTCATTTACTATTTTCCATGAACATCACAAATTAGATTTCAATGAATTTCCTTACATCATCGTGGGTGTTCTTTTAAAATACCTACATTCAGGTATCACTGGAGAAGTTTACAAGCCAAAAAGCATTGACTTTTCTTTAGTTTTTCTTTCTGTTACAGCTAATTTTATTATTATTAGTGTTATGTCTACGCCATCCAAATTATTCTTCATTAAATCCAGAGCTGTCAAACAAACAGAATTTATCGCAGTCTACGCATGTAATGTCTATGTTATCCAACCATACATTTTTACGGCCGTCAGATAGTCCTGACCCTAACGCTTTTAAGCATTCCATTTACTAAGTGACTTGAAGCAAAGTAACCCTTTTTGAATTTTGCTGTTTTAGCGCATTTGTTATTGTTAAACCATTAAAACGATTCGATACAATAGCTCCTGGTGTATGGTTTCAGTATTAGTGACTGGTTTAATATTAATATTATCAGCTTTATTAACTGTGCGAATTTTGTTAGCACTGCCAGCATGGCGGCATCCACCAGGCATCCAAGAAGCGTCATACGATATCCCTTGTTTCTATACATACCCTTGCAAAGCTATCTTCTATATACATCCAGCAGTCCACAGCTGGAGCTATTCTAAGTCAGTAGCAAGCTTTAGTTACAAATTAGTGACCATAATTAAACAAATTCAAAATGCCAGTATTAGGTACGCGGAAAAGTGACAAAGTGACACAATGCTGTTAGATTATTTGTTCATTAATTAGCTTTTTATATAGGAAGGTTTTGTATGTCAGTGAGGTTGACACCTCGCAGTGCCTGCTCCTACTTGTGGTTAACAATACAAAATGAAGTCTTAAGTTTATTGTATTCCTACTCTGTGTTCATTCATTTATTTAAATGTGAACACGTTTATGTATAATAAATTTCGTTTGTATTTCCAATAATTTGTTATGAATTATTGGAAATACTAAAGATTGTTGTGGATGAATCAAAAGGAAAACAATAATGTGATCAATCTTGCAATTTAACTGAACAAAACTTCTTCATTTAGATAAGAATCCCATTAGATGGCACTGAGACGACCAGTAATAGCTGTGGAATCCACAAGTTGGAGGAGGCTCTGATCACTGAGATAAGGAAACAGTGCAAAAGAGTTTTATGTTTGTGGATTGAAAGTAATTCTTCATTCGTAGAATATCATGCGTTACAATCTCCAGCTCGATTAAGTAAGAAATAAGTAGTCAACGTGACCAGATGGCCACTGTTAATTGTGCATACTTGACATAACCTGCTAGTTAATCAATCAACGGCATAAACAGTTTTATATGCTTCGGAAAGAAGATCCACTTGGTGTCAAAAGATAAAAATGATCTAACCTGGATCTGTACAGATCTGAGCGTTCATGCCCGAGATCATGTACATAATAGTGAACACAACAGAGTGCCACTGACGACGTCCCCAGCTGTTCGTCATATTGCTCACGATTATACACTGTAACTTATAACAAACAGACGCGATCAGTTTCTCCCATAATAGAGAACGATCAGATCCACGACATGGGATCTTAATATTGTTCTATTTTTATGCCTTCGTATCTGGTTTGAGCAGAACTAAGAGCGCACATTCCACCGTACAAGTCTGGAACACTTAGCTGCGAACACTTTAATTTTTAAAAACACTGACTCATTTTGATTCTTAGCATAAGTACGCGTTGTAATTGTGTACGGAATTGAATATTTCCATGTTTATCATATCACATAATGATGATGAAACTTAGTGATCACTGTTGTTATGCAAACTATCTTTGTAGACGAGGGTAGTGCATTGCTGGCACCGTTAGTTTAGAACGAAAGTTATCCAACTATTTTACGTGAAACGTTATAGAGTACGGTGTATGACGCGGCCGTTTCGCGGCATCTACTCCGACGGAATGTCATACAAATCAGGCGCGCGGCGAGCGCGCTCGCGTGCTCACTCGACCTCGCGCTAGCCAAAAGATAAAACACACCATGAGCGAAGGAGACCCACATAGCCGGTATTGTATTGTAGCGTCTCCATACTAAACAAGTACCTAAACCATAGAACATAAATACAACTGATCAAGAATTCGCAGTGTATGTTTGAGACGTAAATACCTCAAGTACTTAAGGCTAGTTTCTGGAAGTCTAAATGAAAATTGACAAGGCATTAAGCAATAAAGTAATGGCGAATTGTTGTTTGTAAATGATCAACTGGCTCTGTTTGTAGAAGTTACATGTTTGTGCACTTTGTACATCGCAACAGTAGGTACCGCAAATTAGCTGTTTGGTAGAACACCGGTAGCCTGGCAATAACAAATTTCCTTTGGTCGATTGTATCTCAAGCCGGCTAGATATAGTACGCACACACACAATATTAACTTATCCTTTTTAAACAAGTACGCTGCGTACATTATCATAAATAACTTGTTGAAGTACCTACAGTCTATGAGTCTATGTAAATCAATCGCTGAATTATTTTAATTTAACTATTCAAGGCAATCAAAACAAAATACACATAGTTAACTAAAATGAAAATAAGCTGTTGCTAAGTAACTTTAACATTGTATGTTGATGAAAAGAAGGTTCTTGTTCATTCAAATAATATGTAAAGTGAGTTCACTCCAAGTACTTAGTAAACATGCAATTTCATGACAATATAAAACTTTATTCATAGACACTCAACGTTATTTGAAATTTAAATACGCAGTGTCGTAAACATCCAGGCGATTCAGCCCTTAAGTCGGTTAGAAGTCTCTACTGCCATAACATAATATTTATTATTCATAGACCTTTCATTTTATAGCTGAAGCAATAATAGGTTCATCAAAAGGTCTGGAATGAATAAACAATTCATTGACGAAATGCTTCCACTGAATCCAGTTTACTGAGAAGGTAATTACATACGTAGAGAACTGTCCTTAACATTGAATTGACCTTAAATTGATTATAAATAATTGATTGATAATTGATAATAAATATCCTAAATTGATGAAAAAGCAAAAAAGGATTATTTAGTATTTTCTTGTCAGTATGCTCAAACCAAACAAACATAAAAATAAACTTTAATTTGTTTGAAGATTTAAAAAAACTAACAAAACTGCAAAGAAGGAAAAAATATATAAAAACCACGGTACAATCAACAACCATGTCTATTAGCAACAACGGGGAAAATATTTTTAATTTATCAAAGTGTAGTTGCAACCTAATTAATTTACGAGGTCCCAGGAGAATGCTGAAACCCCGTAGTGTGTGAATTATAGACACAACACAGGTGCACCGCACATAACGTAAATACTCACTAAATGCATAAACTACAAATATGCACATAGAAAATATTGTCTAGACGAAGTAGACATACTGTCAAGCTCCCTTCCCTAGAGGAATTGTATTTCCAATTTGATAGAATGCCCTTCCCAAGCTACGCACGTGGACGATATACTCGTACAATCAACGGCTCGTCTATGGTACCAAATTTACTTTTATAGCAACTTTATTGCGTAGGAGTAAGGGTGGTTTTCGTTACTGACGCGCGGTTGACCGTTCTACACAGCAAATTGAATCATTACTTTGTAACACAATAGGAGTCATTGTTACGCTTGCTTTGATGACGGTAGCTAGCACAATATTGCTCCCAAGCTTATGGGATGACCCTGACCCCAGTTGTCATTTATTTTTATGAAAATAAAAGAAGACATTTTCTTTCTCAAACAGTCTGCTATGAATCCAGTACCTATCCAGTTACAGGCACCACAGGTATTCAAATTAAACTGCAGATCCGGGGGTTTAAAATGGCTACTTTAGCAGAATCATTATAGGAAAATAATATGAATGGCGTAAAATTTAAAATGGTCTTATAAGTAAATTCATAATATTACCTGTCTGTGACCATTCTAAAAAATGTCTCAAGTCATACTATTTTCCTATTATGATTCCATTTTAGACCCCCTGGTACTAAAAGAACTAGGTACAGTACGGCCATTTTAATTGAAATCAATAATATTTTATTACAGTCGTTTTAAAGTTACGATTTGTATTTTGATGAAGTGTCAAATGTGATCTATTTATCTGGGCCTTCAGTAAGTATAAATTGGTAGTACCCCTACTGCATAATGTTTTAAACGAAATCAACATAATAATAATTATACCCAATTATGTCCACACAAAATATGTAAATATGATCTGATTTTAAGTGAAAGTTGCAGCATATGTATGAGTCACAGTTGATCCGGTCTCACTAAAGAGTAAATTAACAGTCATGACGTCAGAACTTTTGAGAATCGTGACGTAGATGCCTTACTTTATCAATAAAAATGAATGACGTCACTATCTTGACCTATTTGACATTATACATAACATATGTAAGATAAAGTTTTTTTGTAAAAATAAGAAGGAAATTGTACATGATGACTGTAAAGTCGAAACTGTTAATCAGCCAAAACAACATTTAACATCAGTTAAAAGTATTTGAACAATTACTTAAATAATTCTTTTTAGTGTTCCGTAGCCAAATGGCAAAAAACGTAACCCTTATTTATTCGTCATGTCTCTCTGTCTGTCCGTCCGTATGTCAAAGCCACTCTTTTCCGAAACTATAAGAACTATGCTGTTGAAACTTGGTAAGATGATGTATTCTGTGAACCGCATTAAGATGTTCATAAATTTTGGGGGCTCCCCCATACCACAGATTCCCATACTTAAAACCGATACTCGATTTTTTTTTTATCAATCCCATACGTGTGATCTATGGAAAACGAGTTCGAAAATGATGTTGAGGTTTTTATTTTCATTTTTTCTAAACTGAATAGTTTGCGCGAGAGACACTTGCAAAGTGGTAAAATGTATATGAAATGAAATTAGGTCATGTTATCGTTAAAACTTTTGTTATTATATCAATACACATTAATGTATATACCTACTTGTAACTTGTAAAATAAGAGAATGATAAAACTAAAAAAAAATATGAAATACATTACCATGTACTTAAACTAAGTAGTTTTTTAGGGTTCCGTAGTCAACTATGAAGGAACCCTTATAGTTTCGCTATGTCTGTCTGTCCGTCCTCGCTTAATCTCTGTGTCCGTTAGCACTAGAAAGCTGAAATTTGTTACCAATATGTGTATCAATCACGCCGACAAAGTGGTAAAATAAAAATTGGAATGGATTTATTAGGGTAGCCCCCCTATATGTAAAGCAGGATGTGTTTTTTTTTTAATTTCAACCCTAACGTGTGATATATTGTTAGAAAGGTATTTAAAAATGAATAGGGGTTTACGAAAATCATTTTTTGATAATGTCAATAATTTCGGAAATAATCGCTCCAAAAGTAAAAAACAATGTATGTCCCCCTCTAACTTTTGAACTATAAGTTTAGAAAATATGAAAAAAATCTGAAAAGTAGAACTTTATAAGGACTTTCTAGGAAATTCATTTTGAACTTGGATGGAAACAACAGTTTTTGTACAAAAAAGACAAAAAGTTGTACAAAATAATTTCTGGACTAAGGTTGTAGTATAATCGTATATGCAAGCATTTTTTTATTGTGACGGACGGGAAACTACGGAACCCTACACTGAGCGTGGCCCGACACGCTCTTGGCCGGTTTTTTATTAATACGTCATAAACCGCAATTTACCTTTCACTTACAACGAATTACAAGATCTTTATTTATTTATTTATTTAAACAGCTTAAACTATCATTACAGGGTTTTATATTATATACTAGCTTCTGCCAGCGGCTTCGGTCGTGTCCAGTTTGATTATTGTCCCATGGGATTTTACTACCGGGATAAAAAGTATCCTATGTTTGAATCCAGGTTATAAACTATCTGTGTGCAAAATTTCATCCAAAGCCATTCAGTAGTTTTCGCGTGAAAGCGTAACAAATAAACTTACATTCACATTTATAAAACATTTATATTAGTAGGGATGTTACTTTCTGCTACGAAACCCTTTATGGGCGACTCCGACTCGCACTTGGCCGCTTTTTTTATAAACATTGTTTCATTGTAATTCAACATAATTAGAACGAAATAAGGCGTTTGAAAAAAAAACAGATTAACAATTTTGACACTTTTTGATCTATTAACAATTTTGACCGTAATATAATACCTACATTTTCCTTATTATTTTTTAAAACTTTGTTTTGCCTTAATGTTTTGTTTTATGATATAAGACATAATGACATTTTCCATATTATGTGAAATATGACACGGCCTAGGTGTAACAGAAAACTCGTCATAATCATGACTATTTGTAGATATTTGTGTCGTGAGAACAATTAAATTATTCTAAGTAGGTACCGATGTATTGACCAATATTTTCCTCTAAAATAAGGAAAACTTATGATTTTTTCCAATGAACTAAATTCAGTTAGTGATATAAATTCGTGGGATTGTCAGGTTTAGAATGTAATAAGGTCACCAACTCATTGTTTATTCTTAATAACTTTCCTTCTATTACTTAGGTATTTTACGATGTCAATATGTACTTATTATCTATTAACACAATTTAATAATAGATGACTTTAGTACTAACACGTGTGGTTCTTATCATAATATTTATTTACTCACTATTCAGTGTTTTGTTACATTTTGTCCGATGACAGGTACTTATCACTATTTAAACTATATTAAGATATCTTGTTATGATACAGATTCATATAACTAAACAATTCATTGAATAATTTATCAATCGTCCTGAATCACCATTTGCTGGAAATGACATTATCAGTTATTATTTATACACGTACTATACACCGTGAAATTTTAATGGTTGTTTTCCCGCGGCAGGACGATTACCCATCAGTAAGCACTATCGAAAAGCAAAGTTAAACTTTGTTTTTTTTTTCAAATTATTTTTTTAACTTATTGGGTTTTGTGTTGTATTAAGTCAGGAGTAGTGATCAGCTGATTTATACGCGAAGTGCAACGACCGCACGGCTGTTCTGGACACCCCCTGCGCACGTCCCGCATTCCGCGTACATATTACTGTTGGTTCAAGTCGCTTTCGAGTTAAGTTTGTCACATTGTTAATCTGCCATTTATTGAGTCAAATTTTTATTTTATATATTAATCGATTGTATTACCGATACAATTTCATTTCGCTTCGGGAAAACAACCACTAAAATTTCACGGTGTATATACCTGCGTATGCGAACTTTAATCAATTCAACAAGTGTGTTTGATGATCTTTGCATGAATAATGGTTAATTATAGACTATAGTATGGTGCGTTTTGCTGTTCGAAGAATGAAGGTGTAGATGGAATAAATAAACATCTGAAAATCTAGAACTTTCCTAAAATATATCAGAAGTTGAACGTAAATAAATATAAGGAAAGCCAAACAAAGCTAAATATAAAATAACACGACTACTCAAAGTGTGCGTACCTTTGATATAATAAGAAAAGTTCTAACGATTACATGACCTAATTTCATTTCATATTCATTTTTTTAGTATAACGATGAAATGAAATAATGAATTATTATTTATTTATAATTTCAGTTTACCTACTTAATTTTATATGGTTTAAATAACAATATCAAAATCAAAGCATTTATTTCAAGTAGGCCAGTTACAGGCGCTTTTGAATTGTCGAAACAAAGATGATAATTAAATGTAGCTACAGTCCCAGTCACAAGACATAAAAACTGTGAAAGTACTGTAGTTGCCCATTCCCTAGCGTAGATCTCTAAGGAGAAGAACGGGCAAGAAACTCCATGGACACTCTTTTAAATCATAATGTTGTTACAAAATCTTGGTTACATCATTCCTGTTGAGATGGTGCATTATGTGAGAACAATGTAGCAAGATGTGCACGATAAAAGTGTCCATAGTTAAAACTAACAAAAACAATTCAAAAATAAAATAATTAATTAAAAAAGAAAAACAAAAGCCGTGGCAACCAAGAGCTGACCAGTCCCAACCGACAACGCCCGTTCACGAACATGACGCATGTATCAGCACCATTCAACTCAACCATTTTGAAGGGAACTAAATGACCCGACACACGCGCCACCATCAGCGGGACATTTGAGTGAGCATGACATACTCTTAATCGCCAGGACACATTCAAGTCAAAAAATAAAAACGTAGGTTTCCAGCGAATGATAGCATTCTAGTACATGGCACTCACACAATATGGGATATGAGGTTATATAATACTAAAGATATTGAATTTATACAATGCGAAGATAGTTGTACAATCTTCAGCAGCTCCAACAATACCATTTAATGCTATCCATTTATGCGCCCCTGTCCTTGTGGAGCCAAGCATTTTTATCAGCGATATAATCGTCCAATTTGTAATATGCTTGCTTACACAGTGTGCGTTTAATGCAAGTTTTAAATTTGGTTTCATTGAGTTCAAGAATGCTTTGTGGAATTTTATTATAGCATTTCAAACAGTACCCTACCCCATGAAAGACGAGTCTACTTTAGCGAGTCTGAAGCCAGGCTGAACTAATTGGTCTCTATTTCTAGTACTGTAATTGTGTCTGTCACCTCTTTTACCAAAAAGATGCAGATTTTTTCTGACATACATTACGTTTTCGTAGATGTATTGACAATATACAGTCATGATGTTAATTTCCTTAAAAAGCTTCTATAATGCACATTCAGCATTCTATAATTAACATTTTCTATAATGTACATTTGAAATAATATTCAGTTAGTATGATAAATTTAGTTATTATTATTTAAAATCTATAGTTACGTTTAATTTAATTTGAAACGAACTACTTTGTGTTCAAAATGTTTGCAAAAACTGATTGGACTATAAACGCCTGCTACTTTCATGTTCCCACCCCCGAGCCCTTCGAGTGACAGATCCCCTCTATTGTTGGTGAATCATCTGGGTTAGGTTAGGTTAGAACAGTGACCACTAGCGCACAAATATGAAAATTTGGTCAACTAAACGTTATATTTAAACAGCATTATGAAAATTGAAAATTATTTGAAATGAACGTTATACTAAATGTTATTAGAGTAAAAGAAGTTTATATGACATGTAACATTAGATCACATGAAATCAGGTTATTTGTTTTTTATAGCAAATGAAAATTACATGATGTGAACGTTATTTCAAGTAAAAATATACTATCTGTTATTATAGCATATATTACACACCCCTACTAAAACTATTAATCACAATAATTAATTTCGAAATACAATTAACGTTTCAGAGATATTTTAATTGGTATAGTATTATATTAATAATTATATTAGTATTCCTCTCAACATACAAGTTTTTTCGAGAGCATCAATATGGATAACTTTTTTGTATTCTACGCGAGTACAAGAATACAAATTATTTGCGATTCGATCCATTGTGTGAGAATATTTGCAGTACTCCACCTTAATTTACGACGAGGTGCCCCGGCAGTCGGCACGCACAAACACTAGCCACGCCAGTGTCGCATAGTAAAAACCTGCTTTTGGAGGTCACCAAACGAAAATTAGCTAGAAAACTAATAAAATATCAAGGATACAGAGTCTAGTATAGCCTGCATGACAGAAACTACTTAAAGTTATTATTTCATTGTTTTGGGTTTGAAGCATTATAACTTGAGTGGACAGTTGTAATGGTTGACATCTTTGGTGGGATTTAAGTTTATTTTAATTGTAGATTGTTTAATACATAAGACCGGCTCTGAGTAGAACTCCTTTCTGCATTTGAAAACTTCTTTGTTATTCAAGCGACACCAAATATCTTCGTAAAAAAGCCGTCCGAATGCGCGTTTGACTCGCTTATGAAGGGTTCCGCACCATCGAAGTAGGGGAGCCCATGTTTTTTCGTAGCACCAACAGAAATACACATTCTATCAAAAATTGAACTGTCTACGTATCACGGAACATGAGACACAGCCTGCTAACAGACAAACGGACGGACAGTGAAGGCTTTTAGTAATAGGGTCCCGTTCGTTACCCTTCGGTTACAGAACCCTAAAAAGGAAAACAAATCTATATCAGTCACTATCTCCCCACTCAATACATAGAAGGCAATCGGGGGAAATAGGTTACTACAGTTCACGTGACTGATCAGCTACCCAGCTGTCATCGTACAAAACGAGTGCCTATTTTCGATTCGAATGCAAAAAAAAACTGTTTGTTAAATTGGGGTACCTAAAAGAGCATAATGTACATGTAGTTGTTCACTTATCGTTGTCAGATAGTGCAATCAGAAATAAATATACTTTGTGGAGTCCACATGATATGACATCTCGCAAAATGCTGCTATCTCCACGTTTGTGTTTACGCTCCGATAGCGATAACTGATAATATCGCTGGGATTTGTAATTATTTTTAGTGTACGCTCGTTACATGGTTATTGCACTCTTCGATCGTATAAAAGGAAACTACTCATACTTTTTACTGCAGAATCTTATCATTTCATTTCATTGTAGTCTGCGTATGCTTTTCCAACTATGTTAGGGTCAGCTTCCAGCCCAACCAGATGCATCCTGAGTCTCAATATTTTATTTAAATCAACTGCAAGTAAAACGGCCCATTCAGTCAAAGTCTCTTTATCTTTCCCAACCACTGAATTCGATACTGTATCGATTTATATTGAGTAGGTAGTATTAAAGACAATTTTTCCATGATTAAATATGGGTTAGGGATAGCATGGAATAACACCACGTTCCAGTAATTTTTCCTTTGAGACCCATTAAATTAATTGCTATCGGTGGCAATGCCAATAAATATAATTGATAATCTCACTGATTAGGCCAAATATCTGTTTTGCCACGGATTAGTCTTTGTTAGAAAATTGGTTTGCTAAACAATACGGTTCAGGTTGCCCTAATAGTTGTCTGGTAATACGCAAATACAAGTTCTGTTTTTATTTTTGTCTTTAAATCAACAAGTATGTATTCAATTAGCAATATTTGCTTCGCAACAAAACGTTACAACGCTACGCTGTCCGTCGTGGCTCTGGTTCGTAGAACGTTAAATTTTACGTGAAAATATTACTTACGAAACATCAAACTAATTAAATCATATATGTACAACGGTGGCACCATCGGGCATTAATTCCACAAATTGGTCTAAATGACAATTGCCGTGCGCGGGGACCACCACGCTGCCGGTCGCTGGTCGCCGGTCGCCGGTGGCGTCGGTCGCGTCGTTTGCGACGTTCGCTGTCGGATTTTGCCAGCTAAGGTCTAAACAGACATGCGACTATTACTTTATCACTTTATACTTCATAACTTTATCATTTTATCAATGCTGCATCCCATTTCGGAGGTAGCAAATTGACGTGAATAGTATTTGAACGTGGCAGCGCAGATGCCAAAGGTAAACACTAAATCGCTGCGGCTGGCATCCGAATGACTGCAGAGTCCAGCATTCAATCGCATTAATTGAGTTCTAAAAATCCACTACGCGCAAAACATAACGTACGTTATGTACTAAAACGCTGATTTGATATGTATGCTAACTGAGCTCGTTCTTTGTACACAGCTATAAAAAATTACAAAATTTCCAAAAACATGTCTGGCAAAGCCCTTACCTAAGCCGTAACCTTGACCTGTCGCGTGCTAACTCAAATGCCGCCTGGTAACGTGCCGTTAGCGTTTTTCAGTTAAATCCACACGTCACCGAAATGTACAAACATTATAATATTAATTGAACGCAACAGTACACGATGTTAACCTTGTAATTTTCAACAAGAACTCTTGAATACGTTCGGACGTTTGTTTTTTCCAAAAGTTAATATTGCATCACATTATCCAATAAGAAATGTTTTGGAACATCCGAACACAGTTTCTTGTGTTTACCCAGACAGTTTGTTCTTTGAATTCAAGCTTATCTATACTTACACTAATTAACCAACACGATGCGTCTTTCGAACGGCTAAAACGATATGTTTAAAATACCCACCGGGGTATCTTCATACTAAATTAAATATTGTCTTTGTTGTACGAGCAAAGTAAAAACTGTAACCTATTTATTACTAGTAAATTAAAAGGTGTATAGTACATAAACACCTGTACATACACACCGTGTACATTATGTCAGTAGTTATTTAATAGCAGCAGTTAAACCCACTGGCTGACGCAGTAAAATAATTACGATAAATTGGATGGATACTAGATCATAGAGTATTTGCATACACGCGTAATACGGTAATCATAGGTAAGTGCTATTCACATGTTGTTAATATTCAACAATTACACAACCAGGTCGAATTAAGTCATTTGAGTTGTCTTTACTGAGCAAGGAAACAACGCATTATAATGGACCATTTAGAAAACTCAATTTGTCTGGTGTAAAATGATTGTCCCGAGATAAGGCAAATATAATATTTGGTAAGCATCGTTTGCTTATTGAATATTTGTATTACACAGATATAGGCGTAATGTTTTAGGGGTCATTCACAATTTGAAGTCATCAGTTGGTGAGTAAATACTTGATAATTACAATAAGCTTCAAAAAACGCATTATAGTGTTAATGAACTTGTGTCTTATCTTTTCAGTATAATTATGAAAAACACACTGCATCTGCAAGTAGCAATAAAAAAACTATTGACGATACGGTGCACCTCACGAGTCATGGGGTGAGGTTTTACGTTCTCAATCTCTAGTTAGAAGACTGGACTGGATTTGTGACAGCATTTTAAGAGGCCGAAAATAATTTATACGAAGACATTACGTTGACATCTGTGTAGGCTAAAGTAGGCTTGCCGTAGCTGCTCGTAAACATCTCTTAGGTGCCTCGTAGCATCTGCGTATGTGTCTCGTGGAAGTATTTTAGTGTATCGTAGACTAGGCATGCAATAGATCTCTCTTAGACGTGTCATAAAGTTCTCGAACTCATGTCATAGAGGTCTCGTAGGCGCTTCGTAGAATCTCAAAAGCTCGTCGTAGACGTCTCGTAGGCATATCGTAGTTTCTCGTAAGCAAGTCGTAGAGGTCTGGTAGACTTGTCGTAGAAGTTTCGTGGGCAAGTCGTAGATGTCTCGTAGGCGCGTCGTAGAAGTTTCGTAGGCAAGTCGTAGATGTCTCGTAGGCGCGTCGTAGCATCTCGTAGGCAAGTCGTAGAGGTCTCGAAGGCGAGTTGCGGCATTTTTTAGGCGTTTCGTTATATGTCTGTAGGCATAGTAAACATTTCGTAGATGGTATGTAGTCGTTGGACAGACAAAATGGTCGAAATCATGGCGGTCAAAACTAATGTTGTGCGTCGTAATTCAGTTGTATTCCACATTGGTTTTATTTTCGCAGAAGAAATATAAGATTTCAACAAAAAATTAAATATATCCATTTACTATACTACTACTTAATTGAGTTCCCGACTCCTAGAACTATTCAATAAAATATTTGGACTTTTATTATAGTAACAAATAATAAAATGCACGACTAAGATTTAGCGATAAACTTGATAGTGTGCGGTGTCGAACCTACACATGCTTATCGGGGACAAACATTAATTTGGTTTATTGTAGGGTGGCGAGCAGTAGGGGTGCGGGGCGCGGGCGCGGGGTGCGTTGGTGCTATTACGTCAATCAGCCGGCTATGTCGCGTGATTGTACCTACTTCATTAGCTCCGCACTTACTGGCTGTCCTGCAAACAATGCATTAGAATTTTCTTCGCTTTTCACCGTGAATAGCAAAATAAAAGTGTACTGTGAGAAATAAATGGGATTGGAAAATACGGTACGTCATTCTAAATACACTGAATTTACGTAGCTAAACAGCTGGCACCGCAGCCCAATCGAGTTACAAGCTTGCAACATTGTTAAACCTATTTGCAGTAGACACATTTTTCCGTATTTAAGACAAAACTCCAAACCTCTCTATATCTGAATTGATTTTTAGGTATTTCTTTGTAATATACAAATGGATATTTTTTGGATACTAAAGGATATCCTGTTAAATAGTGTCATTTTTGGATCAACTCTTGTAACTTTCAATAATAGGTCCAAAAAGAGGAGGTTCTCAATTCGTCTGTTTTTTTTTTTGTGTTTGTTACCACAGAACTTTCGACTGGTGGTTGTTGGTGGTTTGTGGACCGATTCTCAAAAGTGGTGCCATTTTAATTTGGTTAAGATCTGATGCTGATCTTCGGAGATATACAATGGAACTCTTCAAAAATAGACTGCAAATCTGCAGTGATTGCTGCAATCGCTTGTAGAGTCATTGTTTTATACTATACAGGGCGTAAACCACCTCATCACAAAGCCGTTAACCAAGCATTCTGCACATCAAACTCAGTAACTTTTTTTTTAGGAAACAATTTTTTATTGAGGTTATAAATCATGTTTTGTGGTAGAATTCTATTGAACACACTTGTATTTAAAAAAACTTGTCAAAAAATTGTAACTTTGACCCCCCATATCTCCGTAACTAGAAGGTTCCCAGGTATAGTGTAGAACAAAAAAATGATCAAAACGATCATTAAAACAAGTGCCTTTCGACGTCGTGAAGAGGTGTTATACACCCTTTATTATGACGTAACATCACGCCTGTTATGCTCATGTGTACAATACACCCAGATTTCGACAGTTAAGTGTGTTAAGTTCCATTTATTGGGGATAAGCCCTATTACCGTGAAATGTAATGTTTTTTTTTTATTGTTGGTAAGGATGTACTAAAAAATATATTGATGAGAATTTGGTTAGGTTCCGATTATGGGATCCATGACAAAGGAACGGAATTCTTAAATTCTTAAGAGCAAATTAACGATACTCGACCGAATCTCATACAGGCTATCCGGATATTTGAGTCACCTACTATAACGTCGTTATTAACCGACTTAAAAAATAAGGAGGTTTCCAATTCAATGTTCCCCGATTACTCGAAGATGGCTGAACCGTGTAAAAATCGTGTAAGGCCCATTTCATATACCTGGAAAAGAACTTTAGACCTAGCTGGATTATAACTGCCATCGAAGATCTAGGGATGGAGACGAAAGGCAGTTCCGGAGGTCCTCAAGAGTTAAAAGCATCTTTAAATCGTATTAGGATTTTTTTCATGCACTTTGAATTTTAAACCAAGCTGGAGTACGACTTTCATCAAAGTCTGACGATGGAGATGGAAGGCAGTTGCAAGACGTCCTCAAGAATTCACGCGCGCCTCAAAGAGATGTCAGCAGAAAGGAAGGTGGCAAGGGCTGAGGCCTGCCGGAGCTGCAGAGCTGTTCGAAAAAGATACCGTGGCCCCGGAACACGAATGGCGATGAAGGAACATAGATACTAGATAGGTTCTAGTCAGTAAAAGTCTGACACTCCCCTTCGCTCCACCCAGAACGGAAGGATCATTTGATGATTTCCTATCCGAAAAAAACGGCTGTCGAGGGAAGCCCTTATTTGGAAAACTGCAGCATATTTGAGCGATTACTTAATACGAATATTTTCGAGAAATTTATTTTTATAGACCTACTTGAAACAAAACTAATATTATAAAGCTGGAGAGTATGTTTGTTTTGTTGGTTGAACTCGCTAATTTCAGGAATTGTCTACTGGTTCGAAATGAAAACATGTTTTAGTGTTGTGGTTCCTATAGCATATACATAATTACTATGTCTATCTTTTAAGTTTGACACTCTCTAACCCTCTCGCTCCCTTATGTGATGCAGATGAAGTTGAGCGGGTCAGCTAGTTAAACATATTCATACTTTTCATTCATTCATTAAATCAACGGGAATAATAACTTATTGTAGTACTACATACGTTCTGTATTTTCCCCTGTAGCTTAATTAAAAGCGAAATGTCCTACAGACGCATTGACTTATGTTTCCTGTTATTTCCTCAAAGGAAACTTACTTAATGAACCATTTTATTGTATACTCCAATTAATAGTTGTACCGCACACAATCAAGTTACGAGCGTTTCCTGTTTTTTTCAAGATTTGAAACTGGATATGACCAGCAGCCATTGTTTTCGATAAAATAAGGCAAAAAAAACGAGTTGATAAAAATAAATGTATTATTATTTCCTTTATTCATTCATCAACCATATTAATGACGTTTTTAAATACTTATGAAAATCTCAAAAACAGAAAACATTAAAAGAAGATGTATTATTGTTATACATTTATAGGTGTTCCAATCGATTGATCGCCGATCGATAGTAGAATGGATTATTCGAAAAAGAGAAACTATCAATTGACGTCGATTAATCCCCTCTCCCATCACGGTAACACATCCTTTATTTAACCTCTTGAGACGAAAATCCAAAAATCCCTTGTAATCGAAACTCCTGTGCCAAGCTTCAGGTAGTTTTCGCTGTGTGTTTTCTGTCAATGTCTTGATTAACGTAGATGGTGAGGTATTTCCTTCCTCGGACTAAACGAAAATGTTTTCCTACAAAAGTACGTGTGCAACTGTGCATGCTTATTTAAGTAAATGATTTAGAGGTTGCGAAATTGATTTATTAGGAATGTCCTATAAGTTTGTTTGGATGGAATTCCTCAAACATTTACAGCTTTACATGTACAGCTGGGTCGGCCATATTGAGTACATCAATACTCAATACTCAATACATTTATTGCATTCCACAATGTGAACTTAGGTGGTAGGTACATAAAAATACATAATATAGTTTTGGAGCATTGTGGGCCCTGTCGGGCATAACAACATAAAAATTAAAAATTAAAAATAAGGAGAAGGGCTATTATAAATATTTGTTCACAACTTCAACATTAAAGTTTTCTTAATATCTATGATTAATATTATGTAGGTAGGTGGGCTTATAATTAATTGCATCACATAATTTTTGCGACTTATATATTGAATTTATGCATCAATATTTATTTAATTTATACATGTATTATTATTATTTGTATTTACTTATTTATTTATTATATGGCTTCTCAACAATGAGTACACTGTTTCAATGTCATTTGTACATCCCAAAGTTAAATCTAAGCGCCTCATCACTTATAGAAAAGCACAGCATGCACTACATTATGTGGAGATAAATATACAATTAAATCATTAATTAAAACAATAAATACATAGTTTGGTAAAATAATTATGCAGGTTACACTTAAATATTTAAATTAAAATAAATAACATGGATTAAATTAAATTACAATTGATAAAGTTAGAAAAAAAACAAAATTGGAACAAATTAGATTAGAATTTATTAAAATAGAAAAAAATAAATTGGAATAAATTAAATTAAATTTGAGTAAATTAAATTTGAATTAAATTGTTTTATTGTAGACTAAATTATTTTAATATCCAAGGTTACTAGTTAGAATTATTTTATTATAGATATAAAAAAATATTATTAAGGTATTATAGATTTTTGGTATACAACACACACATCATACAACACACTCGCTGACACCTGCCGTACTTTCTTAGGAATTCTACATTTATGAGTCTATTAAAAGTATAAATTCATTGATTACCAAAGGAAGTGTCCCGATCCCTGATTTTTTTATAAAATATAAAATATTAGCAATAAAGGTTATAATTTCACTACCTGACCCACGCAACTTTGTCTGCGTCACTAAGGGAGAAAAACGAAAGGAACAAAAAACCCGTTTTTGCAACATTTTTCATTCCTGCTCCGCTCCTAATAGTCGTAGCGTGATATTATATTTTCCCAACTATGTTGGGGTCGGCTTCCAGTCTAACCGAACGCAGCTGAATATCAGTATTCTACATGGAGAGACTGCCTATCTGACCTCCACAATCCAGTTAGTACTGGGTAATACGATAGCACTTGGTAAGGCTGGTTGTCAGACTTTTTTGGCCGCTGACTACCTGTAGCGACTGTCAAAGATCTACAAATGACAGCCGGAAACAAAAGCTTATCGTGTTTTCCGAGGCACGGAAGGAACTCGGTAGGCATAATCATAAATAGTGAATACATATTAACAAAGTAGCACAAGATGTACAAGACGAACAAGAAGATAAAAATATCATAAACTAACAATGGACAATACAACTAGATACCTCAATAAAATTCGACAACATGCCTCCTACTTAACTATTTATGTAGGTGATGGAAATAACCAAACCCATTTATTTATTGAACAAACCACTTATACTATTTCTACACACGCCTAAAAGCAAACAGTTTAAATCATTATTTACAATTCAATTCCCGTTTTAGATTCGTAAGTGATGAAATTTGTATTAGCTACTATTTTTTTGAGGTGTCAAAAGAGGGCCGACAATCGATAAATGTAATAACGTCACTAGCGTAATCTTTCTGTGACGTCAAAGGGGTGTTTTGTAAAACCGTTTGTGTAAATTTTTTCAATAGAAGCCAAGGTAACGAAGAATGAGCTATTTCATTCTAAGCCCAAAGTAACGAAGACGTATTGCAGTATAGTGTCACGGATGAAAGTTAATAGAGGCTTTTTTCTTCATCTTACCTTTTATTACAGAGCCATATATTCTCATTATCTTATTTTATTAAGTAGATTTCTCTGATATTGGTATCGTGGATTGTGTGCCTCATTAAAAAAAAATATTGTTAGTAATGAAAGTACAAGAAAATAGGCCAATTGGTTGAGCCAAGCCCAGTGATTATAGCAATACCTTTAACTATGAACATTTATTTTAGCAGCCTGGGAAGCCCGCTGTGCGGTGGACGTTTACTCAAACGCTTTGTTTATGTCCACGTCCAAACATGTTAAAATAGGTGTTACACACGATGTTTGCTTTCTCAGACCTGTATATTTAACGCTGCTCTTTCCACGATACGTCAATGAAACAAACAATGGCTATAGACGTCAGTGCATGTTGTATACAATGTGGATTTATGCTTGAATTTAATTATGAAAATCCCGTTACTTGTAAATGTATTTATGAAAGAAAAGATCAAAGGGTCCTTCTAATATTATATGCGCATATCATTGACATTTCTGAAAGTATTGACATTATCATTTTACAAAACAAAGAATACAAATACATGCTTTGCATTAAATCAAAAGGAAGCGTAGCATTTTAAACATCAAAATCACCGATCGAATACATAACACCACAATACTCTCCAAGACTGGCATCGCCGGTGTTGGCGATAACTCAGAGAGGTTAAAATGGGACTGGGCAGGTAACATTTCCTGGATGTTCTAGACAGATATGCCACAATCGTCGCAGAGGCGGCGGGTGACTGAAGATGGTCATCGCCACCAAGGCAGACCCAAGAAATGATGGCGTGGCGCTCCTGACTAATTATCCAGAGAAAGCAAAACACCAGGAGAGTTGGAAAGAAATGGGTAAGACCTTTGCCAGCAGTGAGACAAAATTGGCTGATTGAAAAACCAAAAGACTAACAAAAGCCCATTACATAAAAACTATTTTGCAAAAAATAAAACCGACTCCAAAAAACACAAAAAGGTGAAAAATAACTTTTGCTTCAGAAGTCGGTGACCTTTGTTTGATTGATTTACTTAGTTTTTTGTCACCGACTTCTGAAGCTAAAGTAATTTTTCACCTTTTTGTGTTTTTTGGAGTCGGTTTTATTTTTTGCAAAAAAGTTTTTATTTTTCACTTTTTAGTGGGTCATTTGTGCTTACCCCTTCACAGTGTAGCGGCGTGATGTTATGTTATGCACTGGTGTAAGCAATATATGGACATGAGATTTCAGCAATCCCAGTCGATTTGCTATCTTTTATTGAGGAGTTCCGTTGCCTATCTCCGTAGTTCTTCATCAGATCTTCACCAAATTGTAATGGGACCACTTTCAGAAAGTATTCTAAAACTACCCAAATCACATCAAGTGTGCCTATAAAATTTGAAGAGTTCTCTCAATTTCTCCTGGATCCCATCATCAGATCCCAACTTGATGATTATGGGACTACTTGGGAAGTATACCCTTTCAAACAAAAAAAGAATAATTCAAATCGCTCCAGCTATCTTCGAGTAATCGGGGAACATACAAAAAAAAAACAAGGTTCCGACGAATTGAGAACCTCCTCCTTTTTGAAGTCTGTTAAAAACGACAAATAGGGAACAGAGGTTCTTACCCTTTTACAGGACAACGTAAAAAAGAAGGAATCAATTAAATTATGTTAATAACTAACTGACCCGCGCAACTTCGTCTGCGCCACATAAGGGAGAGAGAGGGTTAGAGAGTGTCAAACTTAAAAGATAGACATAATAATTATGTATAATGCTATCGCGGAACCACAACACAAAAAAATGTTTTCATTTCGAACCAGTAGATAAATCCTGAAACTAGCGCGTTCAACCAACAAAACAAACATACTCTTCAACTTTATAATATTAGTATAGATTCAAGTAGGTCTATAAAAATAATTTCTCGAAAATATATTTGCATTAATAGCTCAAATATATTGCAGTTTTTCCAAATAAGGGCTTCCCCCGGCAGCCTTTTTTTTTCGGATGAGAAATCATCAAATGATCCTCCCGCTCTGGGTGGAGCGGAAGGGAGTGTCAAACTTTTACTGATTTTTTAAATCTTTCAGCATTAAAAAAATCTCAAAAAGAAGATGTCTAAGCTGAGTTATCAACCCGCGGACCACTGCTCACAGGGCGTTCGCTGATACCGACGGGCTACACACTTCGGCGAGAAAATCTCTAAAATAGCAGTTCTATTTTGATGCATGTCATGACAGTTGTCAGCTGTCAAACAGTAGAAACTGTTCTATGAGGCATTTCTTTCCGCCTGGCCAGACAAAAATGGTAGCTTGGCTAATATGCATATTATGATATCAATACTATTTATAACCTATAGCACTCACGTTTAATGTAGCTTTCTATATACCAATGCTGGGACACGGCCTCCTCTTAATGAGAGGGAATGGGCTATAATCTACCACGCGGGCCCAGTGCGGATTGGTAGATGAAAAAAGCCGTGCTGCCGTGGAAACATTACAGGCTGTTGATGATGATATACCAATGAAAGAATTTTTGAAATTGGATCACGAATTCCGCAAATTACCCCTTACATACAAACTTACAAACAAACTTTACCTCTTTATAATATTAGTATAGACTAGCTGACCCGCGCAACTTCGTCTGCGTCACATAAGAGAAAGAGAGGGTTACAGAGAGTGGGTCGTAAGCAGCTATAATACAATTTTCAAAGACCACATCACACACATCCTTCCGCATAATGAAAATGCGCGCCCGGTACATGATCATTATTTTGCTGCGGAGTTATTTAAAACGGTGTATCTCCTAAGATATGCATTGAAGTCAATTTACGTGCCCAAGGGCAATTTTGTTCAAAATCAAATACTTGTGATTAACAACGTATTTATTTGAATAAGAATAAATTACCATGTTAACTAAAACAGCTTTAAAGGCTTCTATTGACAGCTTTACATCTTCATATTTAGACACTCGATGACAGTCATACTCCAGCTAGGTCTGCAGTTCTCATCAAAGTGCATTAAATGAGCCGCAACACGATATAGCTGCTGTAAACTGTTGCGGACCTCTTACAACTCTTACCATTTAAAATTTCAAACTCTACGTCCCTACGCTATGACGCCGTGTCTTAAAGTGCACAACCTCTTCAAAGCTTAAAAACCTTCAAATTTGGTATTAATATTTTAAGGTGACTTTCGAGACATTCCAATTTTAAAGAGTATTTGCAATTTTGCACTAAACTTTTATGTGAGTTCAACCTTTTTGGAATAAAATCGGATTGGGTTTTGAAACATGTATCAAACTAACTTGTAGTTTATATCAAAATCTCGAAGGAGTATTGATATCAAATTCGAAACAAATCACCACCAAAATAACTTTCTATCCCATTTTTAACCCCGTTAGGGGATGAATTTCCATCCATGTCCATGTCCATCAATTCTGTTAATATTGTTGATTGCAAAGTTTGAAGTAGATTGGACCAAGGAATCACATTTTCCCATACAATCTTAGCCACCCCTTTTCACCCCTTTAGGGGTATAATTTCAAAATTCTTTCTTATGGTATGCCTACGTTATACAAAAAATACACCCTCCAAGTTTCAGGTTTCTACAATCTGCGGTTTAGGCTGTGCGTTGATCCATGAGATAGTCCTTCAGGACAAAGGCATTTTTTATTTGTAGATAGTAGGACTTGTACTCGTTTGTAATGTATTTGTAACTTTTCCGGCTTTATGTCTTATGTAAAATAAAAATAATGATTGGCATCAAAAAAATGTTTTGTGTAAAATAGCAATTTTCTGGCTAACTATTTCCCCTATACTGCCCCGCTGAAAGTTATATTTTTGCGATTTATGACTTTTTGAGTACTCTAACCTGGGTTGGTTTGGAAGATCGATTGGCTTCAAAAAAATTGTTTTATGTAAAATGGCAATTTTATTGCTAACTGTACTTTATTTTTGAATTAAATCTGTGAATGGGGATAAACATTTTGTGAAAAAACTACGGATTGTTACCTAAGACCATTTTTGTGTAGTTGCAGCTCCCCTTACTGCCCCGTTTACCGTTTCCATCCTGTATTAACAACTACTTATACCGAGGAAAGACGATTTTCTTGAGTTCCGCTATTTTGGGCGTATTCACTTCAAAAATCAAATTTCAAGAAAATTGAGAAATGACATTTACCTCTATTAGATTTGAAGTATTTACAGCAACTTTTAAAGGTTTCCACTTCAATGGATTTTATTCTATAGGTGTATGAAGTTAATTAATTTTAAACACAAAACCCTCTTTTATACGTCTCTGGATGATTTAAAAAAAAAAAACGGAAACAGGTATTTCTTTATTTTTAATAATAAGTATTTATTCTGAGTTTCATAAATCACAAAAATCATCAATCAAAAAAATTTTTTTCATACAAACTTTACCCCCCCCCTTTCACCCCCCTTTTCCAAAATTTTCCATAATTTCTATAGCCTAAATGTTTTTCTGAGTTTATTTAAATAGATAAGTGAAGTTTTCATCAAAATCCGTCCAGCAGTTTTTGCGTGATGCGCGGTCAAACAAACAAACAAACACGAATTTTAAAAATGGTTTTTATATATTCAGTTACTTATTTTAAGTCACCCTGATCGGTTTTTTTTTAAATCTTCAATGTACAGATTTTTTGGTCTCAACGATTTTATTATATGTATAGATAAACTACCTCAATGATTGCGATAATTTTTCATGAATTAATTTTCCCTTTTACACCTGTCGCCCTAATTTTAACACACCAATTCAGATTGAATGTGACAAATAATTCAGCATGGGTGTGACAATATTTTCGGATAGTCACAGATAGGTACTTGGAATTTGCTTCTAACATCCTGTGGATTTTTTTTACTCATAGTGTTAACTTTTGCAGGTGTAACAGACTTGATACACACTTAAATTATTTTACTGGCAGCACTGAGTGGGAATTTCCGTTGGTTTAGTGGGGTTGTGCACTGGTAGTGGGGAACAGTTACGTTCAGGCAGAAACGATTCCTTTCCAGATTCATTCTATTCTGGAGCTCATAGCGAGCAGTCACTTCTAAATAAAATCGACGTAATTATTACTAGAAGATTATAATATACTGCAAGTTTATACTGTAACATCGTTATTGTCATTCCTAAATAAAACGCATATTCAACCATCCTGCTGTTTCAATTCTGGTTGTTTTTACATCTCAGAATTGGGATTGACCAATAAATACGCCTACAATATTAAGAAACCATGGACCATACTGATCAATACTGTACACCGGAAGCTCCGATGAGTCCCATAGTGTCCCGGCCAGTCATGACTGCAGAGGAGTCGAGAGAGACGCCGGATAGACGTCACAGTAGAAGCAATAGTCTTCAGACCTCGCACTATCGATCACGACGTCAAGAGCGATCACGCAGCCGTAGTGAAGTTAGGGAATTAGAGGAAAGCATCAGTCTGGAGAGGCAAAGATTGGAGCTGCTGGAAAACCGACTTCAACGAGAACGGCAAACACTACGAATCTCTAATCTACGAAGAAGATCGAGACTGAGGAACAGTCCAGAAGATGGATCTCAAGATAGATCCAGGGATAGATCAAGGTATGACACAACATTAATGTTTTTTGAGGAAATGGTAAAATTGCTAAGGAATAGGTCTGGTGATAGTTTTCCCTCCATGAACAATAACGTTATCCCCGAATTTGATCCTCTTTCGAAAGAACAAACCGTTGCTGTTTGGTTGAGCAAAGTGGATGAGTGCTCGGAAATATACGGATGGAGCAGTAAACAGACTATACATTACGCTCTGCCCAAACTAGTAGGTCAGGCAAAATTATGGTATCAAGGTCTCCCTTCTCTTATGCGAACTTGGTCTGAATGGAAGCAATTATTAAAAGAATCTTTTCCGGCTTCAGAAAATTATGCTGAATTGTTAACAGAAATGCTAAGTAGGAGGGTCGCCCAAGGAGAGTCACTAGAAATGTATTATTTTTCTAAAATAAATTTACTAAATCGTTGCAAACTATTTGGAAAGGAAGCTATCGATTGTATTATCCACGGCATAGATGATAGGAGTATAATGCTGGGTGCTCAGGCCGCAAAATTTAGAAAACCGGAAGAAGCATTAGAATTTTTCAAAACTGTTAAAACTCAAACCACAGAGAATAGCGAGTTTAGAAGAGGCAGAATTTTATCTAGATCAAATAATTTTCAGACGACAAATAAAGGTAATGGACCTCCAGATGATTCGAATAAAGCTCGTCAAAACTCTGATAAAGTAATTTGCTATAATTGTAAGGAGAAGGGTCATGTTAGTTTTAAGTGCCCGAAACCTATTATTAAATGTAACTATTGCAGATTGATTGGTCATACTATTACGGAATGCCCAATGAACAGGAAACCCAAACCCGATTCACAAAAGTCCGTTCTTAAAGTTGCTACCAACAATACCAATGTCTTACCAGCATCTTTAGAATTATCCCAAAATGAACCTAATAATAAATACAATTTTAATTAAAATAAATCAGAATCCAATATTATGTCAAGTAGATTTAGGTAGTGAGGCTACATTATCCGTGAAAAAGAAGCTAGACAAATAGGATTAAACTGGCAAACCGGTACCGGGCCTTTATTACGAGGATTAGGTAATGCGCCTTATTTGCCAAAAGGAAAGGCGTTTATTACAATAGATGTACAGGGTGTTGTACAGAATGATGTAGAGGATTGTTTAATAAATTATCCAGTGCTTCTAGGACATAGTTTTACAGAAAGGCCCACTATTCATATAATAAAAACTCCATCAGAGCTGCAATTTCAAAGGGTAATACCGAGGGACGAGTCAAAAGTTATTTTAAAAACTAGTAGTGCGCTCTGTATTGAAAAGGGAGAAACTAAGTTAATTCCCGTAAAGTCAGATTCTGCGTTCACAGGCAATATTTATGTAGATGGTTCAGTTAGAGGGAAGATAGGTAGTGAGTATTACCTATTACCGGGAGAATCTGTATCTAAACATCAAAAAACAAGTAAGGAAAAATTTGATAAAAATGGGAAACAAAGCACAAAATATAAAATAGGCGACTTAGTGAGAATAATTAGAGCCATTGCGTCGGGAACAGGGCAATCGAAGAAATTGGAGAGTAAATGTCACGGTCCGTACAGAATTCAAAAGATTTTGCCGAATGACCGATTTGTTGTCGAAGACACTCCACTTACTCGAAAGGGTAGACGATTTGAGAGCGTAGTGTCAATTGATAAAATATTTCCGTGGCTCAGTTACAATGTTGTTGTAGTTGATAGTTGATAGTTGTAGTTCCAGTAGTGATAGCGAGGATTTATAGCTTCACCAGACTTGTTCTAAAGTAGGTTTCTTTCTGTTGTAAATGATGTTGTGTCATAAAAATAATGATAATGATTTAATCAAGATTAGTTTTAATACAGGTAGGAGCACATGAGTGCCGCCTGAAATTGTTGACCAATACAGGTAGGAGCACATGAGTGCCGCCTGAAATTGTTGACCAATACAGGTAGGAGCACATGAGTGCCGCCTGAAAATGTTGACCAATACAGGTAGGAGCACATGAGTGCCGCCTGAAATGGTTGACCAATACAGGTAGGAGCACATGAGTGCCGCCTGAAATTGTTGACCAAAACAGGTAGGAGCACATGAGTGCCGCCTGAAATTGTTGACCAATACAGGTAGGAGCACATGAGTGCCGCCTGAAATTGTTGACCAATACAGGTAGGAGCACATGAGTGCCGCCTGAAATTGTTGACCAATACAGGTAGGAGCACATGAGTGCCGCCTGAAATTGTTGACCAATACAGGTAGGAGCACATGAGTGCCGCCTGAAATTGTTGACCAATCCAGGTAGGAGCACATGAGTGCCGCCTGAAATTGTTGACCAATACAGGTAGGAGCACATGAGTGCCGCCTGAAATTTTCGACCATCACAGGAAGGAGCACATGAGTGCCGCCTGAAATTTTCGACCATCACAGGAAGCAGCACATCAGTAATGTCTGAAATTGTTAGTCAAAAGTTCAGGCCAGGATAATTGAATTGAAATGTATAGTACTTAGCATTAGCAGCACTCTGTTATGATTAGTGGTGATTGTGATGAGAAATTGTTTATTATATTAGTGTTGACTGTGATGTGAAATTGTTTTGTTCCATACTGTTTTATACATTTTTATATTATAATGCTATGTAATTTTTATCTTGTCTGTTATGTTTTTCGTTACAGTATTCCTTGTATTTCATTCAACCACGGTTCATGATGTGATTACTTTTATCTTACGTAGTTCACTTAGAAACGTTATTTTTTATATTTTTATAATATTATATCATGTTCTTTAGTGTTCTGGTGTTCTTTAGATTTTTATTTCTTTTTTTTTCTCATGATTTTTGTCAACGAAGGGACTCGTTTCTTTTGGATGGCCGAATGTTAACTTTTGCAGGTGTAACAGACTTGATACACACTTAAATTATTTTACTGGCAGCACTGAGTGGGAATTTCCGTTGGTTTAGTGGGGTTGTGCACTGGTAGTGGGGAACAGTTACGTTCAGGCAGAAACGATTCCTTTCCAGATTCATTCTATTCTGGAGCTCATAGCGAGCAGTCACTTCTAAATAAAATCGACGTAATTATTACTAGAAGATTATAATATACTGCAAGTTTATACTGTAACATCGTTATTGTCATTCCTAAATAAAACGCATATTCAACCATCCTGCTGTTTCAATTCTGGTTGTTTTTACAATAGGATGCTGAAATATGCCTATTTGGTGAATTATCAAGTATCATGTACATCACCGGATATACCTACATTATGTTTTATTGTAAATCTTTTTGATTTTTTTAAATACTATGAGTGAATATTTCTACAGAATACGAATCAACGGGTCAACCCTGATTCGAATACATTCTGATTTCAACTTCATTCCCTATTTTCTGCAAATTAATTTAGAAAAAGCCAAACAGTCATTTGCTCCCTGTTGTGCGACACAAACACAGAAACCACTTGGCACGAAGAATAAAATATATGGTTGATAGCAAAAGGTCAAGGAAGGTTATTACCTGTTTTTATTAAGTTAATCGTTCTAATTTATTGCGATTCAAAATTTTTAACCTTGAATAGTTGAAGGTCTTATAGACTGCGTCATAGAAAATCTGTTAGCGGCATTCAGGTAGTGCAAAACCTCGAATAAAACATACCAATTTACTCAGAAACGGGATAGTGCTAGAAAACATCAGAAACTATGTATCCTCTGGTTCTGTAATTAAGTATACTTAGCCTTTGTCTGTTTTGGCTTTGTGTTCTCAAGCCAAGCGTGCAGTATTTACAGCTGCATCAGGCCGTAGCGTGAAAACCACGGCGATTGTGGTGTGCTGTTCTCACAAAATACTATGTGGTCCGACTTAATCTGTCGATGAGAGAGCGGAGATATATTATAGTATTTTGTTATCTGTACTTTTAGTCTCCGCCGCGCACAGCAAAGACGTGAGCGGCGTACGGTAGTTCTTAAACTGGAAGTGAGTATCCTCTACATACGTTTCTGTTCCGGTGCATCAAGTACGCATCTCCGCATAGCTACGGTAGATACAATAAGGCAGTGGCGAAGGTTTCATACAACGCGATTCCTACCAGTTTTCCTTTAAAAAATGGCACAATTACCAGTGCCGGTGCGGCGGTTTACCACCTACAAATATAGACCCTTCGTTACTGCACTAGCGAAGCGGAGAGAAGACGATGCTTAGGAGCCCAGAGATGCTTAGGAGCTAGGCATCCTAGGCTAGGCTCCTAAGCATCTCTTCTCCCCGCTTTGCACATCTATGCACGTCTCCGCTTTGTCCGGGCCAAAGGATTCCAAAAACTGGAGTCGGTTAACAAAAACATGAGACTTTCTGGTACCATTTTTGAGCATCTCCTTTCAGCCTCCCTAGAAACTTAAAGCAGGTCCCACAGAAACCTTTAACCATTACTTTAGTTGACCAGTTAGTGTCTGGTTCCGTTTTTTTGCCATTTGGCAACGGAACCCTAAAAACGAGCTTGTATGAACTTTTAGAAATTATTACATGGTCATGATGATACATTTAGCCTCATTGCATCGTTCTCTCCGTAAGCTTATAAGTATCGCCCACCTGCTGTACGAAGCGATGTCGCATGCGCTGGAAAAAAAAGTACCAAGAATCCGATTCCCGACATCTCCTCTTCGGCCTCATAACTGCCCCGGGCAGACTAAAAAGTGGCAACAGCTTACTGCACTCCACTCAGGCAATCCAAGACAGGCCACCCTTTGCGTATCGTGTTGTGGCTATAAGAAGCAAGTTATGGCAAGACTGGTGTCCACCACCACACGACTTCTTAAAGGGGCTTTAAGTTAAAGCCCCTAGGACACCTGGCTCCCGGCAGTAAACTACAGTGGCCTATTTGGAAAGCTCTGAATCGATTGCTTATCCAAGTAAGCTCCAAACATAACCTGGTACTCGTAAAATGGGGTATTATTGGTTCTAATAATGCGGACCTGCTTGAGTGTCCCTGCAGGGCTAGCATGGCCGGAGACATTTTATCCACGGGGAGAGGATAAAATACTATGCCCCTCTGTCAATTATGTCCACCCTCCGAGCATGGCGACATGGGTGGATAAACTATTCACGGGGGACAAAACAGGGGAACGCTTGTCCACGAAATTATTGCCATTATAAGAAAACTTTTATTTAATTACAAAATAGTCGAGAATATCGTCGTAAACCAAAGTACATTTTTCGTTATATTACATCTGTGCTGGATATTTATTTTGTTTTGTTATCAATGTCTCTGAGTACATAACAGTGTTGATCAGTGTTGATTAACTGTATTACCGGTTGCTCCGGCTCCTTGAGTTCCCGCTCAAATTGGGATATGTCTGATAGCCATGTCTGATTTTTTATAAAGTCTAAGTCATCTTTATGAAAAATCAGACATCGCGCCATTTGTCGTACACGTCCAAAAAAAAAGGTTATCTCTGAAAATTATGGAAGCACACTGCATCCCATCACATTTGGGAAGTTTTTAAAACAAAATGTCTTCAAGAATATTATTAACGGCAGTGTCAAGAAAATCGGGCGTAACAAAATAAGCATTTCTTTTTTGATTTCCTGGACGCGAATTCATTTATGAATAATTTTTCAAAGAGAAATACTTAAACCCACCAGAATTTCTCCTTTTGTTATGTCAAAATATCTGTATTTTTCTTTTCCACTAGTCGCCATGCTATAGGCGGGGGATGAGTATCCACGTCTAATGTCAAAAAGTGATATAATTCTCTTTCCCCCTGTTGCCGTGCTTTGGCAGGTGGATAAAATAATTTTGTGCCTTGTCAGTGGAAATAACCGGTGGACAAAAGTTTTATCCCCTGCCCATGCTAGCCCTGCAGGTGTCCGTTTACTGTCACTCTTACCCACCATCCCACCTTACCACCATACCGTGTAATTGAAAGGAACATATACGATACGATAAGAAGAAGACCTAACTTTAGTTAATCATATCCATATTGTGTACAGACCTAAATATCACTATCAGTCCTTATTATTATTGGTGGGTTTTTTCTACAAAAATTATCAAAGGGTCTCGTTTGAACATTTTTTGTCCCATTTCTACAGTTGTCATGTCGCATTTATCTAGGCGTCATTGTGTCGCACTGTTGTCAGATGTCACTATTGTTGCTGGGGCTGCGTGGGTGCACAGTTCGGTTCACTGTCCACTTATCCAGTACTACATTCGTAAAGCTTCCGTTCCGAAGCGAGTACGGCCGTGGCCACACATCCGCCACGATTACGTGTGAGTCAGATAAAGAAAAAATAACAACTTTACACAATGTAAATAAATATTTTTGAGCGATAAATATGAAAAAAATATCAACATTGTTTTCCGCTTGTTGTGTCAGTTATTCTCAGAAACAATGTACCTACAGTAGCTGTAGTAACAAAGCTTTTTTGCGATTGCTACTTTTGTTATTTTAATGATGCACTTGCGTATCAACGAAACCATTTGGTAGCAAGGCAAGGTGGTGTTCATCACTTCCCGACAAAGTTTACTGTGGATGTTAGCAGCAAGAGATGTACTAAATTATAAACAGCCATATTTCAGTCCTGTGGTCGGTTCCCAAAAACATTATGTATAAATAGAGGTACTTGCAACAACTTGAAATACATTTCGAGACCCGTTATGTGGGCATAGAAATAATATACATAGTATGTAATAAAAACTTTATTAATAAAATTTCCATCGTATAACAATATTAATATTATTATTCTTAATGTTAATTGTCAAAAAACTTTTAACTTATAATTAGAGTTCAATAGCGTTATGAAGAAACGAGTAAAATTATTATAAACCAAGAGATATCGTTTCTCTATTATGTTTATAGAAAGACGAATCTGATTTTTATGTGAATAAATTAATAAATAGCATTAAGGGTAGAATAAAGCTTTCATAATCGTAAAAAGATCAAGGCGACTTATAAAGGTTAATCATCCAAAAGTATTGTAAATTACTAAATAGGTTATATTGGTAGGATCAATACTACAGCTAAATGGGCTTATATTCCTTGGGCTCAAGTTACTTGACGCCGACATCTCTTGACGTCACTACGGTGGCGGTGCGGGTCACTGCAGTGGACTCGTTGGCGGTTTTGGCTGCGGTTCCCACCTTCCTTATAGTAGTTGTGGTCGTTGTCTTGGAAATACCACCATTGGCAAGTTTCTGGACATCAGTGTTAGATCGCACTTCTTCAGAAGCTGCCTGTTTGGTCTCATGAGCACTCGCATTCTTCACATTCCGTCCGACATTCTGTTCCAAACCTTCCCTCCTAATCACTTCGTTACTCCTTTCCTCAGTGCACCTACCTCCTCTATCTCCCTGTTCCGCGGTCCTGATAACTCCATTCTCAACAGGAATGACCTCACTGTTCTGGTAGTGTTCAGAATATCCGTTGCCGTCGGACGTATCGATGGTGTAAGAACCGCGACGTAAGGGCTTCTCAGGAACCCACACGATGTCTTGTGTCAAAGTTTCTCGGTGCTGTATTGGTTCGGGCGACACCGTCGTGCTTCTAACCTCACTGTCGTGTCTAACTTGAGTCAAATGCGCGCCTGTGTTGTAAATTTCATCGGTTTCGTTTGATTCTACGACATGTTGTTGAATAATGTTCCTGCTGTCTTCAACTTGGTCCCTATTCTGTTTGATAACAGTCTTTTGGACTTGAATGACTTCCTTAGTGTTATCCATAGAACGTGTAGGGGTTCTCTCAGCAGGGCGCTGTGGCTCTAATTGTCTCAGCTGTCCTAACAAAGGCGAGTGCTTGATGCCGAAGGTTATTTGCGGCGTTTTGTTGATCTGCACCTGTAACCACCATATTGGAAATTTTATTTTAAAGCTGAGCTGAAAGTGTGTGGTTATGATGTTCATTATAAGCGCGTGATTTAAGTAAAGTTGCTGTTTTTTTTTCCTAATTAATACAACTTCTTAGACTTCTCGTAGATAAATGACGACATGGGAATTTCTGCTTGCAATATCCGTCAGCTACAAGCGTTTTACTATAGCCAATGTAACAACGACATACATTTATATTTCTATACATCAGAGTTCATTTTCTTGGAATCAGGAATTCGGGAAACAGGTAAAAGTATGAATTTCTGTTAATATAATCTATACTTATAATAAATCTGTAGAGAGGTCAATTCTGTACATGAATTATATTTACAAAATAACTATCGGGGGGTGATTAGTGATCGATACTGATGCCAAAAATGCAATCAGTAAAATTTTTGTCTGTCTGTCTGTCTGTCTGTCTGTATGTTATTTATAGAAAAAAAAACTACTCGACGGATTTTAACGAAACTTGGTACAATTATTCTACATACTCCTGAGCAGGTAATAGTATACTTTTCATCACGCTACCATTAATAGGAGCAGAGCAGTGAAAGGAAATGTTGGGAAAACGGGAGAAGTTACTTGGTTTTTTTAGCTTCCGTCGCGTGTGCAGCCTTAATGGTTAAAGCTACATAGAAATCATGTATAACGGAAATATTCCACATAAAATTATATAAAAAATATCCCAAGACAGCATATGTCTATCTTTTATAGTTGACTCACAATAACACGTGTAACTCCCGATAGCTTAGCAGTTCGGAGATTTGTTATTATTATATTTGTTTACTCTTACGTTTATAATATTCTCACTCAACCCCAATTTTGAAACTTCACGCGGGCGAAGCCGCTGGCAGAAGCTAGTATGTAATATAATTAACCTTTTCGGGTGAGTAGGTGCCAGGCGCGGGCACTCGCGTGCGGTCATCCACAGGCACCTTGTGTCGTCCCGATATCGTGTACACCGGGGTGTCCAACACTGACGGGATGCGGTACGTATTCGGTGCTGAAAATATTAATAAAAAATAAATAATTGCATTACAGCTACACATTTGTTTTTCCAGCGTCCAAGTCCACGTGTTATGATTAATCGCTCAACCTATTCGCCTAGCCCTACATTATTAAATGTTAAACCCATTGTAAAATTTTGTTATATTTTAAATTGAATCCTTATTGTTTATTAGTTCATAATCCGACATGCTTTGTTACTGTGATTAGTAACACCACTATTCCTGCAAAACTATAACTCACCAGGGGTGTCAGCGAATTTATTTGTATGTACTTTGATACCAAAAGTGTGCTGTGGAGAGTAAGTTAACATGAACTTGTAGCCTTTCTCAGGGTTGTAAGTCCCCGGAGCCGGCACCTTCAGCCGCTCGTCTATTGGTTCCTTATGTCTACCCGAAATCGTATACAACGGAGTTTCGACAGGCGTCGGAATATTGTAGGAATTCGGAGCTAAAATGCATTCATGAAGAAATATAGTTATCCTGAATTTAGAAACAATGACAGTGTCAGTGCAAAGAATGTATATTTACCTGGAGTTTCCTCAGGCTTGTGAGGATTGGTCTTTATCCTGAACGAGTATCGAGGTGCGCTGTCTAACAGAATCCTATCCGCTTTCTCAGGGCTGTACACGTTAGGACCAGGTGTATCGTTAATTTTTTCTTCCTTGCCTCTTGGGGACAATGAGTGGACAGGAAAATGGTGATGAATCATATTATCACCTTTTTCGGGATGATAAGCACTAGGACCAGGTGTGTTGAATATTTTAGCAGGATTGTTCTTTTGTCGGAACGTATAAGATGGTGCATGTTCGTGTGTCATGCCATCTCCTCTTTCTGGATTGTAAGCGTTACAAGCGGGATAGTCATTTATTTTAACGTCCCTGCCTCTTGGGGCTAAGGAGTGGGCAGGAGAATGGTGATGAGTAACGTCATCGCCTTTTTCGGGATGATAAGCGTTCGGACCAGGTGTGTTGAATATTTTAGCCGCATCTATTTTTGGTCGGAACGAATAAGATGGTGCATGTTCGTGCGTCATACCATCACCTTTTTCTGGATTGTAGGCATTACAAGCTGGATAATCGTTTATTTTAACATCCCTGCCTCTTGCGCCAAAGGAGTGGGCGGGAGAGTGATGATGAGTAACGTCATCCCCTTTTTCGGGATGATAAGCACTAGGACCAGGTGTGTTGAATATTTTAGCAGGATTATTTTTTTGTCGGAACGAATAAGACGGTGCATGTTCGTGTGTCATGCCATCTCCTTTTTCTGGATTGTACGCGTTACAAGCGGGATAGTCATTTATTTTAACGTCTCTGCCTTTTGGGCCTAAGGAGTGAGCGGGAGAGTGATGATGAGTGATGTCGTCTCCTTTCTCAGGATGATAAGCACTTGGACCTGGTGTGTTAAATATTTTAGCAGCATCTATTTTTGGTCGGAACGAATAAGATGGCGCATGTTCATGTGTCATTCCGTCGCCTTTTTCTGGACTGTAAGCATTAGGAGCGGGGTAGTTCGATGGTTTATCAGCTGGACCTTTCGACCCAAAACTGTATTTAGGCGTGCCATCCAACATGTAGTCATACTTGCTGGGATCGTATGCGTTTGGACCCGGATAATTTTCCATTCTTTCGGGTTGTCCTTTACCAGCCATGGTATATTTTGGTGTGCCATTTAAAATATGAGGATCGTATTTGTTAGGTGCAGGTGAGTCAGAAATCTTGGCGTCGGGCCCTTTTCCTGAAATCGTAAATTTAGGGGTGTTGGAAGGCAGATGTGGATCGTAAACATTTGGACCAGGAGTATCAGAAGGCTTGCCATCATGTCCTTTCCCAGAAATCGTATACCTCGGAGAATTATCAGGTAAATGAGGGTCATAGGAATTCGGACCAGGTGTATCAGATGGTTTTCCATCATGGCCTCTACCAGCTAAAGTGAATTTTGGAGTACTATCAGGCAAATGAGGATCGTATGCATTAGGAGCTGGCACTTCGGACAGTTTCATTTCAGGATGTCTTCCAGCAATTGTAAATTTAGGTGTTCCATCGATATAATGTGGATCATAAACTCCAGGCCCAGGTGTGTCTGAAGGTTTAGCATCGTGGCCTTTGCCGTACATACTAAATTTAGGCGTGCCATCTAATAAGTGTGGATCGTAATTGTTCGGCGCCGGAGTATCACTTGGTTTATCCGTAGCAGTTTTCGGTCTGAATGTGTACGCAGGTGAGGACTCGTGTAGAAGTTTATCAGCCTTATCTAGACTGTATGCGTTCGGTGCTGGTACATAATCTGTTTTTTGGGTCTGGCCCTTTCCCGCCATACTATATTTCGGTGAATTATGATACATTTGAGCAGAATTTTCTGGTGCATAGACATTAGGACCTGGCGTACTTTCAATTTTGTCAATGTGTCCTTTACCGCCCATGGTATATTTTGGGGTTCCATCCAACATATGCATCGATTTTTCAGGAGCATAAACATTAGGTGCTGGGGATTCACTCCTCAGAACGGTTTGATCTTTAATCCTGAATGAATATGCCGGAGAGCTCTCATGAAGGACTTTATCAGCCTTCTCAGGGCTGTAGCTATTTGGTGCTGGAGTTTCTGCTAACTTGGTACAAACTCCTTTGCCCAAGATAGTATACTTAGGTCCACCATTCAACATATGCATTGACTTCTCAGGAGCATACACGTTTGGAGCTGGTGTTTGCTCAATCTTTTCGACTACTTCTTTCGAACGCATCGTGTATGATGGGGAACTTTCATGTAATATTTTATCAGCCTTTTGAGGGCTATAGTAGTTTGGACCGGGAGTTACTTCATGCTTTTCAGCAGCTCCTTTACCAGCTAAGGTATATTTAGGACCATGTTTTAGTGTATTTAAAGATTTTTCTGGTGAATAAATGTTTGGAGCGGGTGCATCATCCTTTTTAACAACTACGGTTTTTGTTCCGAATGAGAATGCGGGTGACTTTTCCCTTAACATTCTATCTGCCTTTTCGGGACTATAAGCGTTAGGAGCAGGAACTTGTTCAGACTTTTCTAACTTCATTTTTCTTGAAAAGGTGTTTCTTACGGTTTTCTCGCGCACAGTTCTTTTACCCTGAAATTACAGAAATCGTTTTATGTAACTGGTAAAGACACCATTTAACTTTATATTACTGAATGGTAAACATCTACATAATTATCAAACATGATGAAAATAAACAAGTACCTGGTTAATAGATGATCAGTAGAAGCAACGGCAACATGCAAATTATATATTCAATAATGATCCTCGGCCAGTATATATATATGCCTGTGCGTTTTGTCATCTGACAAAACAAACGTTTGTTGGAAAAGGTTATGTAAAAGTTTTAGTTTTCTGATAATACATAAATGTTTATTGTTAAAATGATTTTTAGAAGAATATTTAATAAACAGTTTTATATACATCACAAAATACAGCAATGCTACAACGATAGAAAGTTCTCAGCTCCCACAAAGCATGGCGATGAATGGTGAGGTGGAGGAGTAAATCTTGTTACGGACGGATGTCGGTTATAAGGCGGGGATCCCTTCTGGCGCGGGATGGTGGGCGGCTTGCCCCACGTACTGCGAATGCCGGATGCCGAACGTGTGTGCTGGCGCCCACGGCAGGTTCACGCACACCTGCACCCACCCCAATGTTAGTACATGTCATGATGTAAGTAGGGACAGATAGACAGAGCATCTGAACAGGAGGCATTAAGCAACGAACAAGTTGTAGTTATATTGCCGAGAGAAATGCAAAAGGCGCCGTTCTGTCTCCAGTTCATATGCTCTTTGGTAAAATCGCTCGTTAATAGCATTAGTCTAAATCGATATTAGTGGGCGGAAGGTTGATGTTCTCGAGTTTTATTGTTAGTTGCAAATGCGCGCCCACTATCAATTCAACCCCTCTGTGCGGGCGTCACTGGCACTGAAGTTAACTTCCGCGTGGAGAGAATTTAGGAAGCATTCAATTCTAACATTAATTTATGCACCAAATTCACGAGCGCGCTGACATCACCCGCCTCGCCTCGACTCGGACTATTTCACAGAGGTACACAGACAATGATTGATGTAAGCAATAAAATAAGACGGGACAACATCAAATACCTACTCATTGGTCAGGCGGATAGTTTTCATGAAATAGTGTCATCCTTTAAAACAGATTAATAATAACATCCAAGGATAATAATTGTGAGTTCATAGATGACATCATCGTCGATTTGTTCTTTTACAATGTTATGCACCTACCGAATAACAGTAATACTTTTTGTTACCTTTTCGGGGCAATAGACTCCGGGTCCGGGCACGATGGCTGTCGGCGGCTTCGTCTCTCGTCTCGGCGCGATGGTGTAGGCAGGAGGGCGCTTGGTTAGTACTGCGCAAGCCTTATCGGTGGTGTAGGTGCCGGGTCCCGGCAGCGGGATCTTCGACTCCAACGTCTTACCACGGCCAGTGATGCTGAACGCTGGTGCTGCGCGTTTACCACCCTCCTTTGCTTCTCCAAGCACAGGGGGCATGGAATATGTATTCGGCGCTGGAAATAATACAGTGTTCGAAACGTTATGATATAAAAATATAAACCAAGTAATTGATATAATGAATACCTAATTTAGAGTTTAAAAGAGTGCCATATAAATACCTTCTATTTATAATGTAATTTACCGCATAATGCGTGAATAATGCTAAACATTACAAAGCAGAGTAATAAATCATAGCGTATCAAAACAACAATGTGTCACAAAAACAACGAATGAACAAAAAATAAGAATGACATCAGGCATCGAACCACTAAACGAGACTCCGAACGCTACATAAAATAATGAATGGAAAGCTAGATAAATGACCTTGATGAGAAACCGTCTCTTATCTTAATTATGAATTATTTCAATAACAAAAACAGAAAGGTTCAAAACAAACGACTACATATTAAAAAATTTACGCTTTGAACTTGGTGCAAACAATTTGATACAAAGGGACCTTGGGATCAGACAGACAAACAAGGATAAATCTAAAGCTCAAAACCACTAAGCGCGTCAAAATATTTTTTTTTGCAGTACGAGTATCTATGTTTACAGCTACAACTACAAGAGATTTGTGAAATCATGCTTTCTGGCCTTCAAATTTTCTTCAGTACAGCATGATCTCAGCTTCATAAAAGTGCGGCATTTTCCAGTTGAACTCAAAAGGCGGAGAGCACTTTCGTAAAACATAATGAAGTGTAGACCATAAATAAAATACTTAGAGCTGAAAATCTACAAAACAAGTGACTTGCATGCTCTTCTGACCGACAGCTACGAATACCATAATACGGCATGATTCAAGTTGAACTACTAACGGCACATGCTACGAAAAGGCTATTATGAAACCTGGCGATCTGCCGCTGGGCTGGGGAGGATTCACTCGCAGGCCGATCGAGAAAGCCGGAGCGTGGTCGGACACGGCCCGGACCCCCTTGATTGGCTCGTAGTCACACGGCGCAGGAGTGGCGGCAACCCGCGGCGGCGGCCACCGACCGTGGAGAGACGCCGCAGGCGCACCGGACCGGCCTGCTTGTTCGGTCAAGCGGGACATATTGTACGCTCAACCGCACGTCCGAGTTAACACGAGAAATGGCCCTTGATGCTACGGTGAAGGCGCTGTTGAATTGTTAACAAGAACGTGCGGCTGCCTGTACATAGATTACTACTGTTGTGATATTAGATACGTTCAATGTCTACATGAATACGTCTTTGGAATTGTCATCATATTGTTTTACATTCATATATAGGTATACCTTAGAGCATTGATATGTTAGAAATTATTTATCTTGTCCTTCAGACAACTTTTGGCAAGACTAAATTGGCAGTACAAAAGCTTATTGATGTTCTTTCTTTTGTAACGTACTACCTCAAACATTTACTTGACCTTGCTATGTCATTGTATAAGAACTTGGTCGTTTATTCCGATGTAGAAAAATCTAGCAATGTTTTATACGCACGCAAGTCATGAAAACCCTATGCAGAATTTAATGAAACTTTTACGGTTGCAGTATTTACAGCCTCAGTAAACTAATAAAAGCTGCATAATAAGCTATTCGAATGAATTATGCGAACGCAGCACGAAGTAAGCTATAAGTAGACAAGCTTGTATTTTAAGGTATTCATACCGTAAAATCTATTCAGTTGCATGGGTAAATATTTTTATTTTATTTTTTGTAAGAAAAAAAATGCTTTGAATGTTATATTGAAAAAACATGTTTCAAATTTATTTTCATTGTCGAATCCAAAATAAAACGCTGTCCCCAACATAAGTTTTTATAAATATAAAAACTTGTTTAGCGTGGCTAGCTACTAGTAAGTAAATCAATCACAGATGTTATACACCTAGTAATTCATTGCTCTAAACATTAACTCGATATTTCTCATGTAAATGCCCGGCTATTCAATTAAAATTAACTTTGGCCTTTACATATTAAACCCTAATAGAAAACACACCTATAACTTTGAGCACGTACGTTACGAGAAAATTATTTATTGGAATAATTAGTATGAATTAAAATAATTTACCAAATAAATCCTCCCGTTCAAGGCGTAACTGAAACACTGCACTCGAAATCCCTCTAGCACTGATAGCCTAAACACAACTTGTTCGAACAAGCCCTAGGTACGGTGTAGTGGCGAGTGAAGCGAGTTGGATGCGCGACTGAGCCTGTATGGGGCCGACACTGCCAGGGTCCGACGGGCACCTACACTGCTCTCGGCTCTGACTCACCGGCACCCGATCACCTTCGAGCTTCGCACATACGGACTTATTTGGAGACATCGACCAAATGCAGCCGCAACAGGAGAAACTAGCGACTGTTCGATCATCCAATGCCACAGTAATTGTCCAATTAAGAACATAAACATTAACGACTAACATATATCCACATATGGCATATTCATTGTTGATTCGATGATTGCACGTCTCATTTTTAATTATTTAGTCTACGATTGCCCGTGGTTTTTCAGCCAATAAGACGAGTCGTTAGCGAAATTATCTATCAACAAGTTTATTGGTACTAATTGAAGGAAAAAAAATGTGCGCAGTATTTATGCACATGAGATATGAACAGGAACATCAGACTATAAAATGTTTCGTCGCCCACACGTAGTTTTTGTCAATGACATTGTAAATCGCAAGTTAAATTAAATGACAGCGAATTTATGTCGAATCAGGCGCCCATATGACTGTGCCTACTAGAAAAATCTGTGACTCGTGCTTAGCTGTGAATAGCGAGGTGTACGGTAACTTGTTATTTTAAAATACTATTCACTTTCAAACCAAACATAATTGTTATAATAGAAAAATATAAGAAAGAATTAGTATCTGCAGCAATTCACACAACAAGGAAAATGAAAATAGTCACGTACCTAGGTACTACTTTAAATATTTTAAGTGCCTAAGTAAACAGGTATAAAATACCACTGCAGACGACATCGCTTTATGTAAATCAGACTGCAGTCATGACCCACTTAAAGATTATTTGTCGCAGCGTGAATCACGATGTAATAAATCCTAAAGGTTTTCTGGAAGAAATATTTATTTCACTCAATCCACAAGATCGTTTCAAAAAGCTAATTCAGTCTTGGAAAATTTTCAAGCACCTCTTACATCTTAGCACTTAAACGTGTAAGAAACAAACAAGATTGTTAATGATCGAGTTAAGACAAATACTGCGTACAATTCGTGGGTGGCAGACTGTATAATTGCCTATAGAAAGATAAACGGTTCAACTCAAGCATAGGCAACCCAAGCAATTATCCAGTAAACGACAATTGCGGACGGCTACCCACGATTCTATTATACAAGCCAAGAACGAGTAAATTCGATTGTTCCATACGCTGCAGTCGTCAGGCGGGATGTGCTCCACTAGCTACATGGTATTTGCCAAGAGTGGGCGAGGCCAGCAATATAAAATCAATATATTCAATCAAGCGGTCAACCTTTGTCCTAGACCTTTATCATGTTATGATATTAAATTAACATAGATTCACAAGTTATTTAGATAGTTTCGTTAAGTTATATTGACTACTAGCTTCTGCCAGCGGCTTCGCCCGCGTGAAGTTTCAAAATTGGGGTTGAGTGAGAATATTATAAACGTAAGAGTAAATAAATATAATAATAACAAATCTCCGAACTGCTAAGCTATCGGGAGTTACACGTGTTATTGTGAGTCAACTATAAAAGATAGACATATGCTGTCTTGGGATATTTTTTATATAATTTTATGTGGAATATTTCCGTTATACATGATTTCTATGTAGCTTTAACCATTAAGGCTGCACACGCGACGGAAGCTAAAAAAACCAAGTAACTTCTCCCGTTTTCCCAACATTTCCTTTCACTGCTCTGCTCCTATTAATGGTAGCGTGATGAAAAGTATACTATTACCTGCTCAGGAGTATGTAGAATAATTGTACCAAGTTTCGTTAAAATCCGTCGAGCAGTTTGTGTGTTTTTTCTATAAATAACATACAGACAGACAGACAGACAGACAGACAGAAAGACAGACAGACAGACAAAAATTTTACTGATTGCATTTTTGGCATCAGTATCGATCACTAATCACCCCCCGATAGTTATTTTGTAAATATATTTCATGTACAGAATTGACCTCTCTACAGATTTATTATAAGTATATAGATTCCAAAACAATATCAGTCTCCCAATAAACTCTGAAAACGACCGCTTTGACGCCCAAATCATGTGACTGTCGTAGGCAGGCGATTTGGTAAGTAGTTTCGGCAAAATGTCCTCTGAACACGCAACTCATTTATGGTTTGATGCCATCGATTCACTTAATGTGGCTTCTGACGACAGATTTCTCTTTTGTGCTTTTGTGAAGAAAAGGGGTTAAGTTGCTTGACATTATTTACCCACCACTTTGAACCCTCAGCCTAGCTAACAGAAACCGCACATATTTTTAGAATAATAGGCCAATTTTACACCACATAGGCGATATTAAAAAATCACGTCGATCTGTGGTTTCGTTACTGCGCAAATCAAGTAATAAATTACCTTTGCATTATTTCTAAATAGGAAAACTTACCTTTAGCTGTCATGCCTTCTGTGTTATACGTAGCCGGTCCAGGGCCAGCCCTGGAGTTGACGGAGCCAGGTGGATCTAGCTTATGGCCGAAGGTGAAAGCTGGTGCTCGAGGTCTGCGAGATTCTTGCGGTGGTTTACCTGTAGAACACAAACATTTAGAAACCAAAAAAAATACCAGAACCTCCATTGTGTATATACCTATAAAACTTCTCTATAGCATTTCCAAGGATTTTGCGTTACATAGTTTCACATGTAAGGAAGGACCGTCTGCAATGTAAAAAAAAAATTGCGCATTGGAAATGCGCGATATGTAATTACTCCGAATTTTATCTCACCTGGTTTGTTACGGTTGTAACTTATTAGAAGTAAAATAAACTGATTTGAATAAAATTCAACAATGACAACTACAAAGTGTTAGCTCAGTCAATGAGTAACGTCTCCATTTTGGGACTTCAGGGAGTTCTTTTAGGCTCATTATCTTTGACTAAATACATCATAAGGTTAGCTTCTGGCATTTGGAGCGACACGGCTATCAGATCTTCGCAACTGAGAAAAAATATTGACGGCAAGATATTTTACACCCTGAAGAGACGGTATGAAGTTAATTTTTGTATTCGTAGCTGTTATAGGATGTTTCTGAAAGATCCTTCCTTTTAAGGCGTATGTTTATTCTCTGAGACAATATTTAAAAAAGGCTTCTTCTGCTGTAATCCTCCTCCTTCCTTCCCTCCTTTTGTAATACTGGTTTGGTGTGCATACCGACGCGTGCCTTAACCGCTGTTGAACTTAAGAAATACCTGTTACAGGAGAATTTCTACATACATTTCGTCTTATTGAAATTGAAAGAGATAATATTTTCGTTGATCGGTGACTTTTTGTGCACATTTACTTACATATGAACGAGTTGGTGTCAGGTGTCTGTGATAGTGATAACTTTGATGACATTGATAAAGCGTTTCAAAACATATCTGTACAAGGAGGTACATAGTCTCATCTATATTTTGTTAATCTATGTACCTACATATACCTACATTATGTATACTTATCAATTATGATGAATACTTTAATATTTAATACTACTACTACTAATACTTTAACTTTAAGATTTACAGAAACTTAAAATTCTGCAGAATAAAATGTTCAAGAGTGGTACATAGGCGGACTTAATGCCACAAGACATTCTCTACCAGTCTACTACTACCCTACCTTTGGGTCAAATAAGACAGCATTGTAATAGAGTACAAAAATCAATGAGAAAAATACCATTTTGTATAACATATATATAACACGGTAGTAACGAGTTGGCTTGGTCAATGTCACACCATATTGTGTGTAGGTACTACACGCACTGATAGAGCTCACCTTGGTCAGGGTCAACGTTTTCGTCCACGGCCCACGCTCTTACCGATACCACTTATGTACAAAATGTGACGATGAAATTTCATAGAAAGGCTTTTAAAAATGTTTCTAAGAAGCTATTGCTTAATACAACAATAAGTGACCGTGGACAAGTCTTATTGTTATGTTACGAAGGTGCGAATGTAATGTATGTGTTTTGATTATGATATGAACCATGTTATTAAAGTTACTTACATAACAAAGAATCCAAGTGCTAAACACAATACGAATTCAACTAGTTTACTTACTAATAATACTAAAAATAAGTGTGCAAAGTTATTTGGCGAATAGCATTATAAGTATGATCTCACTTTGTATATCAACAGAGCGGACGAGCAAGGCCGGTGCTTGCGGTGCGCAGGCGATAATCTCACAACTCAAAACACAACCTCTGCTGGAGTGGGATGGGTGACGTAAGCGCGAGTCGCGAGCGCGAGACGAACAATACCGGTCGAAATAACGCGACGAAAGAAATGACCATAACGACACTATGCAATATGTACCATGCAAACACACCATAGGTAGGTTTGTATTTAAACTTAAATATAGTATTTCACGTTACAATTTAAACAAACTCTGTTTTACATAAGAAAATACTGGAATTTCCACCAATTTGGATACATATTTGAACTAAACTATTCTTCAAAAACGACCTTTTGATTAATAGTTTACCTCATTATAATTTCACGTTTAGTTCGTCATATGAATCTGTTCATTAATTCACTTGGTATCTTCCATTACTATCAATAAATCTTTTTTAACGGTCGTCATTTATTGAAACTGAGCACTGCAAATAGCGATCATTTATAAAACGTGTTTTACTAAAGACACTATTCTACGTAAAACGTGACCTAAGTTTTAAAAGAATTTCCGTGCAGAAAAAAACTACGCTATAGGTGTTCAATGCTACGAAACAAGTCATGCTTATTGCAAATTATTGTACCTATAAGTGTGGGAAGGGATACGACTGCAGGCCCAGGACTTGAAGCCTCAGCCGCAATAGGGCCTCGCCGGGTTGTAGGAGTCCATGGATTCTGCCGCACCCCCATCGTACTCTCGCAAAGGTAACTTGTCGATGACGCGGTGCGTGAAGGCTTGGACTTACTATACCACTAAAATATCGTTCATCGTTAAGACAGGGAAACGAATAGTACCACAAAATACATCATTATTTTTAGATCGTTCTGGAACCGAAAACCTGCATTTAACTTGATCATCGAACTCGGAACGATTGAGACTGTCGGTTCCAGAACCGGACCTAAAATTAGCCGTCTATGGAATATTTTCATGTCTCTTAGAAATGTTTCTTTTTTTTAATTTAAAGTGTTGTCCAATTTCAAGTTCTGTTGTTTTATTTCTGTTGGTCAATCAATATTTTATTAATAGCTCTGACGACATCGATTTCAATCAGAAACTTGTTCAAGCTTCAGAGTAACAGGCATGAAGGTCCTATTCTTTCTATTCACACAATACATTTTTGACTGTACTTTTAGACAATTTAGGTCACTATCGAATTACACCATTACACCTGAAACATGAACCATTAGATACCTATCATCCACCCCAAAGGGCACGGGTAGAGAAAGACAAGGGGGTATTATAGGCTTATTTACTAACACTACCAGGTTGGAGGTAGGTTGTACCTACTACTGACACGAGGACTAAAGGTGAACGCACACTTTTCAGACTCACTTCCTTATACTCTTTCACTTTTATGAAATCCTATGAAACCTCGCACACTTATCCGCGTCGAACCGGACGAATAGAAAAGGTTAGGTTAAGGTTTGGGTGCTGCACTGGCTCCAAATATGATGAGCACTGACTAACTCTACACTATGCTCCTGCTGCCTTTTGGCTAGAGGGTGGGAACCTTATTGCCTAATACAAGTGAAATATACACATAAATACTGCTTGCTTACTGGATTCACTGAGTTCGGCCGAGTCGTTCGTTGATGCGATATTTTACTCATTTTGAAAATATTTCACGACAAAATCGTAAAAACTAAGAAGAAAACTTTGACCAAATATTTAACGAATTTCTTAAATACGTATACCAAAACACGATTTTGATGTATCCGTCACGACATGAATAAATGTGTAAAAATCTGATTCCAATACTAAAATAATAATATAATATTAGGTATATTGAAATTAAAAACCACAGAGTATATAATCACTACGTTTTAAAAACGATGTTGGTTTTAAATGTCAAAATTTGACACAATTTTGTTTTCTTTTTTTGCATTTACCTACCTAACCTACATGAGTGAGTTTGTCACTAATCATGTCTCATTTATATTCATTTCACAAACGTTTAATTTCGTTGATTTATTTTATTAACACCTATCCGCTTAATACACGAGATGGTGTCATGCTTCTAATTCAGTACCTAATTTAGGCAACAAAGTATTTTATCAGCTAACTTCGCTCTATGTAGATTATCACATAAGGTCCTAAATAATCTAGACAGGAACAGCCGGATATTTGAGGATTCAGGGGGCTTTACCGATAAGGGGCTTATTATATTTCTCGGTATTTTTACATAATAGCTTCATATGGTGCGATAGGAGAAAAAGAAAAGCTTAACGAAACTAAATTTTTCCTACGTTTTCTGCAATTTGCTGTGTCAGGGTCAGGTTTTGTATGTTGAACATACAAAAGCTGACCCTGTAAAATATGATCCACGACCGTAAAACGTCAGAATTGTAGTCATTAAAAACCTTCATACAACCCCCTTATGTTCATTTAATCCCCCCGAATGACTACTTAATGAAAAAATCGTTGAAAAGGGTTAATAGTTATTTGTGCAACAAGAGAGCAAAGTGAGTTTTTGCTGCGAGTGTTTATTTTGAATCACGAGTAAGCGAAGGATTCTATAGTCGAATCACGAGCGTAGCGAGTGATTCTAGGTTAGAATCCTGAGCGTAGCGAGGGATTCAAAGACACGAGATGCAAATAACTTTGGTCTCGTGTAACACACACAACTTTTCACCTCAGTAGCGAGAACATACACCTAAACAATACGAAACAGTACATTCAACAACATACATACAACTACAACATACTAAACAACATAGTGAGATATAAATAATGAATGGATATTAAATAATGTACAGATGTCAGACAGGCAGGAAATTTTATTCTGCATTTTTACATTATGCTTCAATTCTACGGGTGATAAATAACTAGCAGACTTCGTCACTGGACTCACTCATATCTATGTATTATTATCTTAATCATCATCATTATCATCTCAGTCGAAAGACGCACACTGCTGGACATAGGCCTCCCCCAAGAGTCGCCATATAACACACACACATACACACATTGCGTATTATCTTAATATTCAAATTTTATTGTACTTTGTAGCTAGCGTACATTGACCTAACCATTGCCTAGCGTAACAGAGAATTTTTGAACAATAAATATTCTGACCCCGCTATTTTTTTAAATGCGTTCTGAAACTACACTCGCGGTATTCTGTCTCAATATTAAAGATTGGTAAAACTATAAATAAATAAGTAGATACTTGATAAACTTCGTATTGTTTTCTTCAACATTATTCATCTTGATTTAATTGTAAAAAATATAATTCGATTATTTGAAATGCAACATTTTTTTATTTAAAACCTAAACACGTAATATACAATATTACGATTATCGATTTACAATATCGGTATCCGAACGTTTTACTGTTTTTTTTTTCTTTTTGTGCCTACTAGTTATGGAATTTGAAAATCGAATTTCGAATCGACTTGTTTCCATCTCTTGCTTTTTTTGTATCGAAGTGAAAGTGACAGAACAAAGTGAAGTTGAAATCTTTCAAATTTTGTGAGTAGACTTGCACAGATCTCGATATTTAAAAAAAATAATTAAAAAGTTACTTTGTCTCACGCTCGCAGCAAAATCGAATTTTGCACACTGTCTGTAAACAGCAAAACCTGCTTGTTTGAGGTGCTGAGGTGAAAATGATTTTAAAGGATTGAATTAATGATTTTAATTATAATAACTCAGTAAAGCCATATTTGTGATAGTCGCGAATCATACTTTAATCAACAATATCTGGATGACCAGCTTTGCTCCGGTTTTTTTTGGACGATTTCTAAAAATTAAATCGAAATTTAGTATCGATCTAGCTCAGATCGACAAAATTTCATGAAAATCGTTGGAGCCGTTTCCGACATTCAGATTTGAAAGGGTGTAAAACACCTCTTAACGAAGCCGAAAGGCACTTGTTCTCTCCGTCATTGCGATCATTTTTTTTGTTCTCCGCCTACCTGGGAACCTTTTAGTTACGGCGATATAGAGGGTCAAAGTTCCAACTTTTCGGCAAGTTCTTTTTTTAATACAAGTTTTTAATGTAAGATTTTTACTTAAAACACTTCTACGACCCCCGTTTTATTCAATCCATCCATCAGCACAATGTTTTAAGCGCATTACGTTGAGGTCTAGCACAAAAAATGATTTTTCACCCCAAAACAAAAAGTTGTTTCACAGCAATAATTTTTGCATAAAGTTACTTAGTTTGATGTACAGAATGCTTGATTGTCAGCTTCGTGATGAGGTGGTTTACACCCTGTATACTCCAATACTCCAGGTGTAAGGTTGTATCTAATCCATAGATTAGATACAACCTTATACCTGCAAATTGTCAAGTATTAAAAAATAATAATTTTGCGATCCCGGCGCTTTCACCTTAAGCTTTCCAAGCTAATCCATTATACAAATCTTCATGGAACTGATTGAGTAGACATTATAAATGTATGCAGATGCCTACGTAAGAGAAAGGAGGGAAATTGCAGCAATCATGAAGATTAGCAAATCAATTGCAGACACAAGCCACAAGGTACACGGTGACGGTTAACTACAATGAATTATCACAATTTAAGTTTCAGAGTCACTACGAAACTCATCAACACTAAAATTACAGAGCAATTAAAGAGTCGTTTAGAACCCTGACGAATATTATGTTCTATTTCCATCATACCAAAATACTGATGACAAACAATACAGGACCAAATTGAATGAGAAATTTAAACAAATGTAGAAAAAAGCTCGTCCCACATATCTGTAGCTTTATATGGATGGGTTCTGTCGTGTCGCAAACATCTAGGTATCGTAGAAAGTTGTTACTCCTTTTAGAGCTTACGTGACATAAGTTAGAATGTGTGTCAGTCCCATGTCGTGTTGGGCCTACATATTTAACAACCGGATCTTTTAATGTAGGTAATAAATAAGTGCCCTATAGTTCATAGGGTATCTACTAACTAAACAGGACTATTCGTAGTCCTGTTTTAAAGTGAAGTAGTGTCAAGTGCCTTGTATTCCCAGCCAACATGATTTGACAACATAAGGAACGGAATAACTAAGCCACAACATTCTGAAAGAAAAATGGCCACGGCTTTTTGGAACAAAATAAAAACTTTGTGGCCAATAACGTAGTTTGTGTCTTTCTTGGTTTTAAATACAGGGTGTATTTCACCTCATCACAAAGCCGTTAACCAAGCATTCTGTATATCAAACTAAGTAACTTTACGCAAAAAATATTGCTGGGAAACAACTTTTTTTTTTGAGGTTATAAATCATGTTTTGTGGTATAACTCAATGTAACACACTCAAAACACTGTGCGGATGGATGGATTGAATAGTACGGGGGTCGCAAAGATATTTAAAGTAAAAATCATGCGGTAAAAAGTGGTATTTTAAAAAAATCTTGTCAAAATCTTGCAACTTTGACCCCCAATATCTCCGTAACTAGAAGGTTCCCAGGTATAGTGTAGAACAAAAAAATGATCAGAATGACGAGTAAAACAAGTGCCTTTTGTATTCGTTAAGAGGTGTTTTACACCCTTTATGTAACTAGGCTAGTTTCTCTTTAATCCATTAAAGGTGTTTACCTGAATAGGTAGGTGTGCAATGATTCCCAGCTATATATATAGCTGGGAATCATTGCTCACCGTTGGGTGTTCGATATAAGGTTAATTAAGGTTAAATAAATCAAAAGGAGGCCACTTCTGCCCCAGTGAAAACAACCGCTACTTTTAAAATGAGTTGTTGTAAGCCGTGGGTTAAATTAAAACCCAGACAGGTACTATACTTTGTGTAAATAATTTCATTACCAGTATTTTAAACGGCATTTTGCTAACCCCGTGAGGAAAAATTTGGAGACATCTACGAACTCCACTGTCATCCGACATCTACTCCTCCCACAAAGTGAAAGCCTGCGCTCGGTAGTGGAAACATGAAAGGCTGAATAGATTATGCTAAATCAAAAGGATTTAACACCATCCAGTCTACGCTAACAGAGCTGCTTGATCTCTCAGCCGTGGGTAATCCTACGCAACATTTACCTACTCATCAGTGCCTGTGCCTTTATTTTTGTATTTGTAAATACAGTTATCTACTGGTTGACGTAATCTTTTATTATTACTGGATATCATGAATTGTGGAAACATTAAAGTCACTAGGCACACCACTGCAACTTACAATATGTTGTAATTAATATAAAATTCGCGAAAGCGTTGTAAATCCAAAAACAGAAGTTTGAAAGTTGTTACACAATCACCTGCACCAATCAACTCAAAGGATGTGTTCAATGTCGCTTTATTGTTTATATATGATAATTTATACAAAAGAGACAGTGAATAATATTGTACCCAGAATATGTGATCTTCGGAGTTCCATTTAACAAACAATGGCGATCAATTCATGATATCGCTAAATCAATTGCCATCATACAGTATGTACAAGGTGTAACTAGTTGGTTTACTCATTGAAACGCCTCCGTACGTCGCCCACAACCCTAAAGCCTGAGTGACAGGTTTGTTTAGTACTGATTTATTTTGTTCCTACGTATCGCACACTAGGGTATACTATTATAAATTTACTGTGTTCGTGGTGGGTAGTGGTAGGAAGCATTCCACATGTTTTTATTATATTATTCTAAAGTGAGGCTAAAATATTCTGCCGGGGTTGCGGGCCTGTCGCCGGGGTTGCGGGCCTGTTCGAAAGAGATACCGCGGCCCCGGAACGTAAAAGGCGAGGAAGGAACATGGATGGTTTTTAGTCAGTAAGAGTCTGACACTCCCTCCCGCTCCGCCCAGAGTGGGGGGGGTCATTTGATGATTTCCCATCCTTAAAAAAAAGGCTAAAATATTCTTAGTACTCATCATCTGCCTAACCTTATCCCAACCATGTTGGGGTCGGCTTCCAGTCTAACCGAATGCAGCTGAATAACAGTATTTGACATGGAGCAACTGCCTATCTGACCTCCACAACCCAGTTAGTACTGGGTAATACGATACCACTTGGTACGACTGGTTGTCAGACTTTTTGGGCGGCTGTCAAAGACCTACAAATGACAGTCGAGACCAACAGCTTTTAACGTGCTTTCCGAGGCACACAGAGGAAACTCGATATGTAAAGGGTGGTCACCCATCCACAGTACAACCCAGGCAAGCATGGCTTAACCTAAAGATCGACCCGAGCGGTTGTTATTATTGAACCACGAGCTCCTCAAAGTACAAAGAAAATATTTCAGCACTCATTTTAATTTATTGTTTGACGAATGCTTTAACTTACCTACTTCGTATTTATTGTACCTAGAAATGAATATGAAATGAGTAAGTAAAATCAAGTGAACCTACGTGTTTTGTGTTAGTTATCACAATCTCTCGAAGGAAATGGAATATAAATGATGCACTTGGTAGACAAGCCTGTGGATAAAATCGGATCAGTTGCATTATGATTTATGAATGTAGGTTATATTACTTTCCTGTGGACATTTCTTTCAAATTTCTTACTTCTTTTACAACGAAGTGTTTTACTATTAAAAATAGAATATGTTTTTATTTAATGTTGTTATTTTGAAATCAAATGTGTGTAGACACCTAGCTACATACTAGCTAAGTATAGGTACCTAACCCGTCCTATCTGTGGGTTGTGACCTTTTTTAGCAGAACGTTGTTATTGTAACAAAACACATTTAAGTATTCCCGCCATGATAATAACAACTATGTATATCTAAACATAAGTATATAGGACTCGTCACCGGCTGAAAGAAAAGCTAATTCAGTGCCAGCTCGTACGAGTCACTGTCGTCGTGAAAAATGAATAAAAGCGTATTTGGGCCATCCGCTGCGTCCTGAAGCCTTTGCGAATATATTCTAACTTTTACATGAATAGCTTTTCTGTCACACATAGCTTTGGCTTTATTTATGTAGCTTTATTTTTGGGCCGTATTTTTCCGTCGTTGCGTGATAGGTTGATACTTACTTGCTTTTTTTTAAATAAAATATAAAGGCAGACGCTTCAAGGCTGGCCTTGGATATCAAACCACAATTATGTAGTTATTTATTTTCAGAATAATAATTATTCACGTTATACCTATAATTTGTTGTTATTCATATTGCCTAACGACGCTAACTTAATAACTTAGTAGGCACTAATTAACTCGACATTGAATGTATCAACACGGTTGTCTAGCTTCGGTTATCCAATGACAGCCTTTTATCAGAACAAGTGTTGTCTCAATTGAGCTCATTTGCCGATAACCTGTCCGGTAGTGGCTGGGGCCGAGCAGCCGAGTATGCCGTCATCGACCATTTCGTCCGCGACGAGCGCATGCATTTCATTACAGCATCATCAGGAAACATTTTGCTAAGGTCGAAATGTTAAGGTCGGTATAACAATCAAGCCTAAGATGGTAAACACGGTTCCTTTCATACAAATATTAGGTCATTTCGTATGCCAAAGCTGATAAGAACAAATTCTCTAAGGAATCAATAGATCTAAAGTCTATTCAAGTTTCTATTTTAGATTTCCATAATATTACTTTTATGTTGATGTGCTATTAACATATTTTGTGTTGTTATTAGTAATGTTCATTTTGGAATGAGAACTATTGAAAATTCAAAAGACATTAGGAACTAAGTCGTAAAGGCAGTTGATGAGTTATGACTTGTTATGAGCTAATAATATTTGTATGATACACGAAGGGGCTGCTTGATCGGTGCCGGCTGTAGATCTTTGACAGTCGTTACAGGTTGTCCGATAGTCTGACAACCAGTATTTCCGGGGGATATCGTATTACCCAATACTAATTGAGTTGTACAGGTCAAATAGGATGTCGCTCCATCTAAAATACTGCTATTCAGCAGCATCCGGTTAAACTGTTAGCCAACCCTAACAAAGATGGAAAAGGTTGAGCAGATAATGATGGTACGAAGGCTCTGTTGGCACGTTTCGTTCTGAGATCTCCGATAATACGTGGTAATCGATTGACAAACAAATAAATAAGCAAGTTTCAATACTCGCAAACCGATTGACATGAGTATGCAAATGTGAGGAGTGTTATCCATCGGAACTACATAGGTAATCGTATGTTAATGAGTGTAATGTCAGAACTACAGAAGTAATAATCCTTGCTACTGTAATAATGCTAGAACTTAGAATGTAACACTTTACACATATCGGTATGTTACGAGTATAGATCTTAGGTACGTAGGTAAGTCTATGGTTACAGATCTCAAGTGAACCAGAATCCTATCCCTACTTCCCTACTTATTATATAAATGTGAATTTAAGTTTGTTTGTTACGTTTTCACGCGAAAACTACTCAACCGATCATCATGCAACTTTGTACACATATTCTTAGAGGTATTAGAAGTAACATACGATACTTTTTATTTAAGAAACGAACCCTCACTCGCAGACGAAGTTGCGCGGGTCAGCTAGTAATATTATCAACACTATATCGTCATTCATCACCTCTTTTCAACCGACTTCCAAAAAGAGGAGGTTATCAATTCGTCTGTATTTTTTTTTTTTTTTTTTTTTGTGTTTGTTACCTCAGTACTCTCGACTGGGTGAACCGATTTTGATGGTTCTTTTTTTGTTTGAAAGCTGGTGCTTCCCGTTTGGTCCCATTTTAGTTTGCTGAAGACCTGATGCTGATCTTCGGAGATATACAACGGAACTCTTCAAAAATACACAGCAAATCTGCAGTGATTGCTGCCATCGCTTGTAGGTTCATTGTTTATACTATATTATGACGTAACATCACGCCTGTATGCTCTGAGGGGGTACGCACATGTGTAAAATACACCCGATTTCGAAAATATTTGTTACCTCAGTACTATCTACTGGGTGAACCGATTTTGATCGTTCTTATTTTATTTGAAAGCTGGTGCTTCCTGTGTGGTCTTATAATCAGTAGCTGATGATGGGATTCTGGAGAAATATAGAGAATTCTTCACATTTTATAGGCACACTAGAAGCGGTTTGGGTAGTTTTAGGAATTGTACTTTCTCGAAGTGATCCCAATTCAATTTGATGAAGATCTGATGAAGAACTTCGGATATGCAACGGAACTCCTCAATAAATGATAGCAAATGTACTTTGATTGCCGAAATCTCATATCTGTCTATTGTTTACACCAGTTCATAACCTAAAATCACGCCGGTAGGTACGCTGTGAAGGGGTAAGCACATGTGAACCACTAAATAGTGAAAAATAAAAACTTTTTTACAAAAAATAAAACCGACTTCAGAGAAAACAAAAAAGTGAAAAATAACTTCAGAAAAAACGCTTCAGAAGTCGGTGACAAAAAAACTAAATCAATCAAAAAAAGGTCACCGACTTCTGAAGCGTTTTTTCTGAAGTTATTTTTCACTTTTTTGTTTTCTCTGAAGTCGGTTTTATTTTTTGTAAAAAGTTTTTCTTGCCATTTGTCATCCTTCACACGAACCACCGTCCATCGTTTGTTTTGGAAAACTTAGGTTGTATAATAAAATATGCAAATTTATCAACACAACCCACTATTAGTATCTTTACGAATAAGCCTAACAAAAAAGGCCTTTTGGCACAAAATTGTCTTATCTTACAATATCCTTTTGGTAAAATTTTCCACCAAAAATCTAAACTCACGCGTGACACACACTCTAAATATGTAAATATTATTTCAGCAATTTATTATTTACTGAAGGAGGCTCTAAACCGTTTTGCACACCGTACAGCCTTGTATCACAATAGGAAGATTATTCCATTAGAACAAGTGACTGTCAATTGAGTTAAGTGTGTGGAGATTGAGTTAACGTCCATTTTATTGTGAACATTTTCAGGAAAATTACAAAATAGCGTTAATTGTTATATTTAGTGAGGGTGTGAAGTAAGGAACAGTGTGGGTGAAAAAGTTTATGTAAGAAAATTTAGGTAACATCTATAATCTTTTCCAGACTTTTCAGCACTTGTACCTTACTTTCATTCAGTTTACCTGTATTATTTTATACCTAGGTTTATAAGTCGTACCTCGCAGGTGCCTAGGTAGGTACCCTTGTGTCATCAATAAAGCCTTTTGGATATCGCTGCAGGGTTTTGCCAATACAGTACCTACCTAAGTCTAACTTAGCATTCGGAGACGTATAAAATACGTCATTTCGTACAGTATCCCTTAGAAGCAATAGGAATCTCTAAGTGGACGTGTTATCTGTATGTCTTGATAAACAATGTCTATGTTTTCAGAATTGTTTCAGTTGCCTATGCTCGTGTCTTGAAAAACTGTAAAAACTACAGTGTGTGTACAAACGGATAAACGGGTTAAATCGGATACGGATTGTTAGTATTAATGGTTTGTAGATAAATAAAATACGCTGTAAGTAAATATATGAACGTAGCAAATAAATATATGTTTTGATAAAACGAAGGCTGCAGAATTTCAGATATCAGGTTATTATTATACCCACCTAGTTCCAATCAACAATATTTTATTAATTAACTGGAGCGAAAATGTAGCTATCTATATCACGAACATATCAGTATGTAGATAATATCTCCATAATCAACAAGCCTCTACGACTACAAATTAAATTAATAAAATAGGAGTTGACTCACCTGCTCACTGCTCTGATTTCAACAAGTACTAGTACAAAGAATCTAATCAGGCGTCACTGTTCGAAAATAACTCTAAATCTAATCGTTGGTGATATCTAAATTCTAAGCTAGTTTATTTATTTACGTTAGACATCTGTTAACAGTCGCGAATTTTCGATCAGCCGGGGCTGTCGTCGGATAGCGCGGCGGTCGCTCGTGGCGGTGCACTGCGCTCGAATGTGACTGTTTAGTTATCGCCGTAAGCCGCGTGATGAATGTCTCCGCTGGATTAGCTGCCATAGTATAGCCGCGATACCCGCGAGCGTGGGCGCTTCCCGCCAAAACCGGTTGCCTCGGTTACCAGACGCCATCATGGCGTCCAGATGCACGCATGCGCATTTTCACCATGAATGCCCGAGGTTTGTTGAGGTTATGGAAATTAACCCCATAAACTTCAGCAATAAACTAATTTTAGGTTTCTGATTTACCGTAGGCACTTATCGACTTTACCTAGGTACTATCAATTTATTTTTAGAAGGTCTTAAAATAGAAGTCGGCCTTGCCAGAATGGCTTTGAATGGATTGTCCTAGACTTTTCGAGATCACTGCTGTTCCGAGTGCTTCTTTCCTTTGCTCGGATTTCTACGAGTAAGTATACATATTTTACATTTCATAGTTTTAGACTGGTTTGGAGTTTGAAACTCTCGAAAAATCCCAACTGCGTGTGTGAAACTGAAACTGGAAGACTGGAAGACTCATTATGAAAAGTTAAAACCAATCTTAATGAATGTGTAACGCTCCAGTATTGTATTGACCAACGCCAAGCCATTGTGTACACGGTACAGCCATGCCAAGCCATGCCACGCCATTGTGTACACGGTACAGCCATGCCAAGCCAAGCCAAGCCATCGCCATTTGGAGCCAAAGTTGTCAAAGCGAGCAAATGACAATGAATGGCGGGAAACCATACATTTTTGACTTAGATTGAGCTGTGAAAGTGTAAAACTTTGTCGAAGATTTTATAACTTATTACTACCTTCTTAATTACTTTTATTACTCTAAAATAAATAACCATTGTGAATACCTATACAAGAAGAAAGTATTATTTCACTCCCGTTTCACTCAGAAGTGAGATATGAACCGTAATCACCGTACTACATCTGTTGGCCGTAGAGTCCGTCCGCCGTGATGATGAAGAATTCCCGCCACCACCAGCTAGAAAACTGCTCAAAAGAATGCTGGAAAATGAAGTAGGTAGGGCGATACACGAACTCAACGACGAAACCTTGCCGCTCAACCATTTCAAAGGCCATCGTGCGGCGTCACTTATCCCGGAATTTGACCCCGAAGGAGAAGATTGCACAGTGTCGGTATGGTTAAAGAAAATTGACCAGTTGGGAGATATACATGGCTGGAGCGACCAAGTGAAATCATTTCACCTTCAAGATAAACTACGTGGTCAAGCACGTAAGTGGTACAATAGACTTGATGAATATAACTATTCCTGGAACGAATGGCAATGCATGCTTTTAAGAGCATTTCCTAAACATCGTGACTTCAGTGCTTTGTTAGACGAAATGATGAACAGGAAGAAGTTACCGAACGAAACAATGACTAAATATTACCAGGATAAAATTGCTATGTGCTTTCGTTGTAACCTGTCTGACGATGCTAGTGTTTCGTGTATAATCAGAGGGCCTTCATTACAAACAAACGCACGGGCTTTCCAATGCAAGCGCCCAGATGAACTGTACGAGGCATTTCTCTGTGCCATCGATGATTATCGCGTTCCGACATTCGAAGTGCGTGACAAGACGAACAAGGAAGCTAGGCAACTGCCGAATCCGGACAAGAAAGTGAACCCTGAGACCGACCCCTGTCCGCGTTGCAAGAAGACTGGCCACATCTTGCGGAATTGCTCATTACCTGATCAACGTATTTGTTTCAAGTGTGGTCAGCAAGGTCATATTGCCACGCGTTGTCCTGGCTCTTCAACTATACATGTTAAGTCGTCTGCCGAATCGAAGAGCAACGTCAAGGAAATTAAGCTAGTTCAAAATAACAATGATATTTACAAAAAGGTTGTGAAGGTAAATGGGATTTATTTGAAATCTTACATTGATACAGGAAGCCAAGTTAATGTTATAAATGCACATATTGTTGGTCTTTTGGGACTTACAGTTAAATCTACAAGCACGATTCTAAAGGGTTTTTCTGGTGGTTTACTTACAAGCCGCGGAGAAGTAGAATTTGACCTAGATATTGATGAAATTCACGTGAGATGTATTGCACATGTAGCAGAGGCAGACATGCAGGACATTCATTTACTGATTGGTCAGCCAGTTATCAACGGTGATCGTGTGTCGCTGGAGGTGACTAAAAGAACTGTCACCTTAAGATTGGACCCTGGACCTTTTGCTGAACTTCAAGTAGTCCAAGATATTCAGAAATTCGACGTAGTGACATCGTGCAAAGAATCCTTGCCGCCCGGTGTCTCTATCATCAAAGTTCAAGTGCTGGGCAATGACGAGGAAGATGATGTCTGCACAGCACCGCGTTACTATGAACTGCAGGGAGTTTCCTACTCGTTACCGGCCACGTTACTTCGAGGTGGAGGTGGCTTCATGAAGATCATCAACACCGGCACCAAAGACATCGAGTGGGAAGCCGGCCAGATCCTCGCACGAGCAGACAGCTGCGACGAATCAGCGATCCAACCAAGCCAAGCCAAGCGGGTGAGTTCAGCCAAGCCCTATCTTTCTTGCCCGATAATTTGCCAAATAAACCAAATTATTTAGTCACTAATTCTTCTAATCCATGTGACCTTACCGTCCCGTATGCTTCGGTTTTAACAACGACTAAAATCACTTATGATAGTATAGGCGGGTTACCTATATCTGAAATCAGTATGGGGAGTTTAAATGAAAATGAACGTGATAGTTTAGTACATTTATTATTACAATATAAACACACCTTTGCAATTAACACAAAAGATCTTGGTTGCACCAATTTGTTAAATATGAAAATAAAACTTAACACGCAGCAGCCAATATATCGTCCAGTTAATTCTAAAGTTTGCGAGTTACTAGATTAGTTATTAGTTAGTATTATTAAAGAATCCGAGTCAGAATATGCCTCTCCAGTTATCTTGGTAAAAAAAAAGAACGGTGATAGTCGGTTATGTGTTGATTATCGTGCCCTTAACTCGATTACTATAAAAGATAGATATCCGTTACCAAACATCGACGATCAGGTTTCCAAGTTAGCCGGTAAGAAATACTTTACGAGCCTCGATATGGCTCAAGGTTACTACCAGCTGCAAGTCGCACCCGAAGACACACATAAAACTGCGTTTATAACACCTCAGGGTCATTATGAGTACATGCGCGTTCCGTTTGGTTTAGCAAATGCACCTTCAGTTTTCATGCGAATGATCAATAAAATGGTTGATTCTATTCGTTCTCAAACGTCACAAACTCACAGTTCAACTGGTGAAATTCTTGCATTCTTAGATGATTTATTACTACCTTCGGCCGATTTTAGTTCTGGTATAAAAATTTTAGAATCGGTGTTGCGAAAGTTTGATTCGGAAAATCTAAAATTAAATATGAAAAAGTGTTCTTTTTTACAAGAGAAAGTGATCTATTTAGGACATGAAATTTCGTATGAAGGTGTGCAACCGGCAGAACCAAAATTAATTGCAGTTTCGCATTTTCTACACCAAAAAATGTGCATGAGGTACGCCAATTTATAGGCCTTTGCAGTTACTTCCGAAAATTCATATATAATTTCGCGGTTATAGCTCGCCCTATAACAGAATTGACTAAGAAAAACGTACCGTGGTTATGGAGTGATAAACAGGTCGATAGTTTTATCGAGTTAAAAAAGTGTTTATGCTCTAAACCAGTGTTAACTTTGTATGATCCTACATTAGATATAGAAATTGCATTACCGATGCATGCAAATTAGGAATAGCAGGAATTTTATTACAAAAGCAGTCTGACGGTACTTTGCGCCCCGTTATGTATTCTAGCCGAGTGACGTCTAGGGAGGAAACTATATACCATAGCTACGAGTTAGAAACATTAGCAGTAGTGGAATCGTTGCGTAAATTTCGTGTGTACATAATAGGTAAACACGTGAAGGTAGTCACCGACTGTACCGCCGTCCGAGCCACCCTCACTAAACGCGATATTATACCGCGAATCGCGAGATGGTGGCTGTTAATTCAGGAATACGATATTAGTGTAGAATATAGGCCTGGTGAACGAATGAAACATGTCGATGCATTAAGTAGGAATCCAATCGACGCTGTAAATATTAATCGTTTAGAAGTCACTGATTGGTTCTATACAGTTCAATATCAAGATGATAAATTAAAAAGTATTATTGACCAATTAAAAGCCGGTTCGACTGAGCGCGACATAATAAACAATTACGTGCTGATAGAGGATAGGTTGTATAGGAAGACGCTTAGTGGTAATCGACTTGTAGTGCCTGGGGCAGCTAGGTGGAAAATTCTTCAAATGCACCATGACGAAATAGGGCATGTGGGATTAAAACGATGCATAGACTTGATTAAAAGTGATTTTTGGTTCCCTAAAATGACACGGTTCATTCGTAAATATGTAACCTCTTGTTTAAATTGCGCTTATGGAAAGGGAGATCATGGCAGAAAGTAAGGCAAGTTACATCCGATTCCTAAGCCAAATGAACCGTTTAGAATGGTACATGTCGACCATTTAGGCCCGTTTTGTAGGACAAAGAAAGGTTATGAATATATGCTAGTCATTACTGACGCTTTTTCAAAATTTATGTTATTGCAGAGTGTAGTCGATCAGTTAATTTTGTAGAAACTATTAGAATCCTCAAAAGAATGTTTTCCTTATTTGGTTATCCGGATAGAGTAGTAACTGACCATGGCAAGGCATTTACAAGTAGGTATTTTAAGAAATTTGCGTCAGATAAGCAATTTAGACATACGTTGAATGCAATTGCCTGTCCGCGTGCCAATGGGCAAGTTGAGCGCACTAATCGCACCATACTAAATGCCCTACGCGCAACTGACCCTAGCGAGGCCGCTAATAGCTGGTCTAATCGTCTACCCGATTTGATCTGGGGTATAAATAATACTTTAAATGAGACTACCGGGTTTAAACCTTATGATTTAATGTTTGCGCGTAGTAGTAGGCCTGTGTGTGATGTAACCATCCCAGGTCGAATAGCTGAACCAACCCAGGCCAAGCGTGGCAAGGCCAGTGCACGTATAAACAAAGCTAGCGCTAGGATGAAACATAATTTTGATAAGCGTCGCAAAAATTGTCATGTTTATAAGAAAGGAGAGTTGGTTTTATGGAGGCAAGCGCCTACTAGTACTGCTTCCAAAGTCAACACAAAGCTAGATGACTTGTATTCAGGCCCCTATATAATAACTAAAGTTGTTGGCAATGACAGATACAGGATCAGGAGTATTAAGGGTTTAAGGGGTTATAAAAACTTTACGGGGCTTGTTTCAGCAGACTCTCTGCGACCTTATCGTAGCATAGCTTATGTATCTGACAGTGCCAGCAGTTCTGATGATCAGCTGGAGACGGAAGACTTGGTTGATCTATTAGAAAGCTAATGAAAATCGTGTGCTCCATTGCGGGAGCAATTGTTACAGGATGGCCGACTGTAACGCTCCAGTATTGTATTGACCAACGCCAAGCCATTGTGTACACGGTACAGCCATGCCAAGCCATGCCACGCCATTGTGTACACGGTACAGCCATGCCAAGCCAAGCCAAGCCATCGCCATTTGGAGCCAATGTTGTCAAAGCGAGCAAATGACAGTGAATGGCGGGAAACCATACATTTTTGACTTAGATTGAGCTGTGAAAGTGTAAAACTTTGTCGAAGATTTTATAACTTATTACTACCTTCTTAATTACTTTTATTACTCTAAAATAAATAACCATTGTGAATATACAAGAAGAAAGTTTTATTTCACTCCCTTTTCAAATGGTTGTTCATAGATCTGTAGCATTTCCTACCACTTTAGTTCATGGACATTGATATATTCAACGACACGTGAATCAACGGGGCCTCCGCCTCCATAATCTAAATAGGAGCTTACCTACAATAAAATAGGCACATAAAGCCTTCTTAGTTTTTATCGCATGACCTTAACTTCAAAGTAGGTACGTTTAGATTTGATTATAGTCAATTGGTTAAACATTTTAGGCTTCGCTTAGTTAGCCACGAGTCCTGGTACAGCAACTGTCAAACAAATTTCAAGGACATAATTTATAGGTACTTAAGTAAAACAATTCAAAACCAAATTCAGAGACCATAAATTTATTTTGAATACGTATTCAAAAAGCGGTAGTAAACAATTCAAATGTCGAGCATCTCCTCCATGCGTATGGAATAGGGCACGTCATGCAAGGAAGTCCAATTGACGGTGTTGGAGCGCGCGACCACGTCACCCACGAGTTGGTTGCGGAAGTCCTGCCATTGGCGCGCCGCCACGTAGTCTTGGAATAACTGCTTCTTGGTTGGTATCTGAAACAATCATAGCATGATCAGAGTAACGTGACCAGATCAGCGGGACGCAGATTTCCCCTTTGTGGGAGGGAGCAGGCCATTATAGCCACAATGCAGGCCCACTGATGCTTGGTGGATTGATGTACAATGTTACCGGCTTTTGGGGTTAGAAAACAACAATATTTGTGAATTATCGACATATTACTAAGATACAAAGACATCGTAAGTTCGTTGTCCGCCTTAGAGGCGAAGTTACCAAGCCAGGAGGCCTAAAATGGCGGTTTTAGAAGAACCCTGTTAGGAAAATAATATGGATATTATTATAATTCGTAAAATCGCCACAAAGCGACAATTTATAATATTAACTGCGTCTAAGACCATTACAAGAATCCTAATAATCCTACTTCCTACTAATATTATAAATGTGAAAGTTTGTGAGTTTGTAATTTGTATGAATGTTTGTTACTCTGTCATGCAAAACCTACTAAACGGATTTGGATGAAATTTTGCACACAGATAGTTTATAACCTGGGTTAACACAGGATACTTTGTTATCCCGGTAGTAAGATCCCATGGGACACTTATCAAACTTGACGCGAGCGAAGCCGCTGGCAGAAGCTAGTTATTTTATTATAATCCTCTTATGATTCTGCTAAAGCGGCCATTTTTCGCATCATTGCTCATATCAGCCCGGAATCACCGCACCGCCGGGTATAGGCCATATAGGCCTCTCCTTTTTTCTGTCACGGGTGAAATTCGCGATTCGGTAACCGAGTTTCGGACACCAGCCCGATATACTCGTACAAAACAATACACTCCAAGAACTGCGAGTGCGTACACACGGTAACTATTAGTACCTACCTAAGGTATTCCCCCAGGCATGCATATAGGTTGGTGAACTTATTGTTCGCCGTTCAGTTCGATAACGGTGTATTAGATATAATATGTGTGAATCCAATTTGATAGAGAGCAACCAGAATGGGGTTACACCAGGTAATACAGCCCGACAGGTATCAGTTTAACAATGTCTCTGGTACTGCAGCGATATCGACGCCGCACTGTTGCCGTAATGCGCGCGTTGTATGAAAACAAACGAACGTCCGTACGCAGTACGACAAACGCACTGCTGCGGCGCCGCAGCGGTGCGACACGAAACGTATAAATTCAAAGCGCCCTAAAGGTTCTGCGTTGGATATTGATTCCTGATGGAAAACCCTATTTAAATAACACTTTGCCCTATCTAGGAATCGAACTCAAGACCTCAAGACCAGGAGCAGCACCAATCCAGACTTCTGGCTGCTATAGTAGCCCAGAGTCTATATTTATCAACAATTGATGAAAATAGGCTCGCCGTAATTAAGCAGGTACATGAGACTTACACATAACTGGAAGCGAAGAGTGAAAGAACATTACCTATCCATTTCGTCATAATTGCATAAGTATTTATTATTAGTTTTTCTTTTTTTTAATTGTTTTAAAGTTTTTTCTTTATTTTTGTATGTATGAGTATGTATGTATGTATTCTTATTTTGTATATATTTAAGATATTTAATCTGTTTTATGTATTCCATTTTCTCTCCTTCTTTTACACACTATGTCTACATCTCTTTATTTAGTATCTCCTTTCGCAGGTATGCTGGAAGAGATTTCATTAGAAATAAGCATCACCTTTGTACTATTTTCTATTCCTTTTATATTTTCTGTAATAAGTGTGTACATAAATTGTTAAATAAATAAATAAATAAAACTGGCAAAATCCGCGGGTACTAGATGTAAGCCTATACCACACCCTTCGAGGAATACAGGACTGAAGTTATGATCTGTTTTGTTTAACTCAATATTCTGTACCTTTTTTTCCAGGAAGTGCTCTATACGTGACCAGATGTTGGCGGTGTTTCGCTGCAGTAGCCACATCTTCGGCAACAGCATGCAGTCGACCGGAGTCAACGCAACAATGCGACGGTCTCGCATGTTCTCACCGAATCCGAACGTTGAGCCAGGGTTATATCGAACCACCTAGATATACATTTAGATACATTTATCATCACGTGAATTAACTTAAACTACGCCATCTCAGACGAATACACATCTAAACCAAGTTGAGTTGTCAGTAACAAAATTCCTTCTTAACGATGACTGACACGTTAAACGTGGTTTGCCGATCGCGATTGGATTCATAGGTCAAAATAATTACATTTGCTGCCAGTTGAGGTTGCAATAGCGGTCATTGACCCACCTAAATTTATTAAAAGCTTGATCTTCAACATTTTTTCTAATGAAAAACGATACACGGTTCATTTGTTTTGCTTCGTACTAGGGAAAGGGCAATAACCCATTTTGCGATCTAACTGACAGCAACTACAGTGCTTAATTATACGGCTCATAATTAGCACTCGTGTGAAAAACAAGGACAAACTGAATTTGCGAACATGAAATGTTATCAATACGGATAGGTAGAAGGTGCGATTATGTTCCGCCATTTTGTAGTTACTTAGGTTTATGTTCACCAAAAAGATGACGGACGATTATCTAAAAACAGCTGTTTAAAACACATTTTTGTATGGGAACATGTCACATTGACAGCTGTTTTTGGATAATCAGACTGTTATCTTCTCGGTGAACACGGACCTTAAAATATTAAAAACATTTGCAACCTGCATAAAGTAGGTCCGAAATTCTGGTAGCTTTATTGTTGGTTGCGCAACACTTTCCCTGTAATTAAAAAAAAAAGTATAAGTTGGTAGTTTTAATTAACAACAAAGGTATCCACTATTTGTTCAAATACTTACATAAGTAACTACCTACATATAGACAAGAAAAGTTTTTTCCAGGTGTACATCGACCGATCAAGCTTTACAAAACCAGTAAAACCGGTAAATCATAACCAGTAAAGCAATACAAACCGGTCTCTTATTGTGGAAAATATATACAAAAAGGCTATTTTATACTGCACATGTATAGCTTGATGTGTCGCCGTGTGTGATGTCAAAAACAACTTCATAATGCAAGCACCTCATAGCGTCTCTAAATTCTGAGGGTTCCAACAACAGCACTTCAGATTTCATAGGTGCAATCGATTCTTCTCTTGCTGGTGTTTCTCCTCCAGTTTGAGATTTTTCTTCAGCTTTTTCGTCATAAACCGTCGCTTCAGACCTTATTTGAACACTCTCTCGTTTAGTACTAGTCGCAGAAGTCCTGCTAGTCGTAGATTTGCGTTTCTCTGAGTATTTCAATATACTTTCCAAGCGTTTAGTACCTGATCGCCCAGCGCTCGCCGACATTTCGGCGTTGTCGATAGACGATTGTTCTAATCTCTCTAATTCTCGGACTTTATCTTTATAAGCCCCAAAATATTTCGTATCGAGATCCTGCTCACTTTCCTGTTTAGGAACCTTAAAAAAAATCAACTGTTAGTAGATAAAAACTAATAATATAGGTACGTTACACGTATTTGTCCCAACAAGTACATTTTAGAAAAAACGACAATAGTTTACAATAAATCATACATATGGATCGATGAGTGAGTAAATTGTATGTCCGCAGCGACGTTCGACGGCAACTTGAAGGGTCTCTATCATCTGGCATTGCCCTGACAAGATGAAGTAAACATAGTTAGCTATGCCACAACCATCTCCCAAAAGTGTTTCATTTGTTTGATATGATTTCATTTTAGCCACTATACATCCCTCACGTTGAGCCACCTGTTGAAGAAAGAAAAGCTTAATACGACTTTATTTATCAAAAAGTCTTAAATTATTGTCATTTCACTGAGCTCCTTAAGTTATAACTTGTCGAGCTAAACGACAAATGACAAATGCTTGCACCTACTGGACAAGTTAACCCAAATCTATGTGGTTCTTTCTTCAAAAGACCATCACAGACACTCATCTGTATAGTCCTCATGTGAATTGAGCAAGATTATGTCTGGACTTCAAAAGAGAATGACCTCTGAGTTCGAGCTCAGCTGTTTCTTCTTAGAGTAGTCAGGCATGAAACACCGGCAACATCTAGTTTTTTACAAAATGAAGTGTAAATGTTTTTGTACAAACCTACTTGCTAAATCATCACCTTCCTGCCCTTGTCCCATTCTATTTGGGGTCAGCGCAACACGTTTTCTTCATTCTCCCCTGTCAGACGTCATGGCATCATTTACTGCTCTCTCTTTGGCCTTCCTCTCCCTCTATATCCACCAACATTCATGTCCACCACTCTATTAGTCACATGCGTTATTCATCCCTCTTTATTACTTGTCCATACCAAGACAAACGACTTCCTTTAAATTTTTCAGTAACAGCCACTTTCAAACTTCCTCTAATATCTCTATCCATTCTTGTCACTCCACACATCCATCTCAACATTCTCATCTCCGCTACATGCAATCGTTTTTCATCCATCTTTTTCAAAGCCCAGCATTCTGATCCATACAGTACGACAGGTCTAATCATGGACTTTGTTTGGGATGTGAATTATAGTTAGAATAAGATGAGCATGTCATGGCAACACCACAGATGTCAATTGGGCAGAGCAAAGTGAATACACCTATTATAATGATTGCTACATGTTTTATTTAAATAAATGCCAAAGCCTGTTTAAAAAGACTTGGTATATTTTCCCCTTTAACTTAAGGAGCATAAGTTTATCCGCTGCATTATGTCCCGGTCTACTTCGCCATTTCCCTATTTAAGCGACCCGAGGTACCGAAAATTGGAGCATACCGGAGACCGCCGAAATTACAAATAAGTATTCCGTTTTGGTACTACTTTATTTCAGGCCAACATTCTCCAGTCTTTGCCACCACACCTCCAATTGGCTATGGATCTCTAGGCCACCTACTTGCTAAATAAACATAATTTATCATTTATCAGACAGACAGATGAAGCGCAGCAAAAAACCCATAGGTTTAGGGCGTCCGCTAAAACTCGCGCGGGTGCACAGAGCGAGGCCTGTAGTCAAATTTTCTTTGGAAAACCAGCGGCGTAGCGTGGGTGTCGGCCGCCCGGGGCGGAAGACAATTTTGCCGCCCTCTTATTTAGATATTTCAATTTAATGTATACTATACATTACATAACATACATTTAAATAAAAAAGTTTATCTAAGTTTTACAATCATCTTTATTATACATTGATACATTTTTTATAACAGGTACACTCAAGAACGCGTCAACCTATACACTTTGGACTTTGCACCATTCTTATTAACAAACGCATAAGATCGAAACTTGAACTGCGAGTGTATAGCTTGATGTGAGCTCGACTGTACAATACCTATCACCGCAGATTAGGTACAGCTGTCGATCGTCAGATTGACAAAATTAAATAATTGGAGAATTGAATATAAAACGCAAATAAATTTTTAATAAAAACTAGAACTATACTATTATAATAAAAGACTTTGCTCTTAAAAAAAGTAGACGTCAAAGTAAATTTATACGTCTACTTTTTTTAAGAGCAAAGTCTTTAATTGCACCATCAATGTCTATAGCATCACACATTTCTTGCTCAATAGACAAGATAGCCAAATTAGTTAGTCTTAAAGTACTCATGTTTGATCTTAAATAATTTTTAATCAACTTCAATTTTGAAAAACTTCTCTCACAGCTGGCATTGCTTATGGCAACTGTGAAAAATATTCGTAGCATTATTAAAATATTGGGCAGAGCATCTTCCAGCTTGGACTCCACAATAAATTTTAATAATTCAAGTGAGTCTGCATTAATTAATTTATTTTCGTTACCTGTAGCAGCAACGAAAGTCCGTAGTCGATGTCGTTCCAGCTTGAAATCCTGCTCGTCAATTTCGACAGATGCGTAGTCTAGATTACATTTAGTGTCGTCTGGATCTAACAATATAGCCGGCGATAGATAAGCAAACTTATCTGTTAAATTCTGTAGCTGCTGAAAACGCTCACGAATTTCTACAATGATTCTATCTAACGGAGAAAACAGCTTTCGTCTCAACTCATTTTCACAAGACAAGTCAGCATCCCTAGATCCGTCATCAAAAATATGCCTTCTTCTTATGCGCCTCTGAGGTTCTATGGAAATTCCGAGTTCTTCACACATATTTTTTGCATAACTTACAGCGCCATCTGCCCATTCCTCTCGTTTCTCTATCAATATTATCTGCAAAGCATTTACTTTCTGAGCGCACAATCTTAGGTCAAGTCCCTTTGTTTGTAAATATTTTTGTGTATCATTTACTTCATGTAGCACCGGTTGCCAAAGGCCCAAAAAACAAAGAAAAGAAAATGACTGCATCATTACTAGTAAAGCTCCTGCATCTGTCCTAGTGTTTAAGCTTTCACATGCCTCTGTCAGTTTCTCCAAAGTGACGAGAATGTCTTTGTAATGATGCCATGTCATATTTACGGCATCGCCTCTTGCACTCCACCGCGTGTCTTGAACCCTTTTTAAGCCCTTGCCTGTAGCTGCTATCAGAACTTCCCAACGATGTGTAGATGTGGAAAAAAATGAATAGCAACGTTCTAAAGTGCCGAAAAAAGTAACTGAACTCACCTCAACTGAGGCAGCGTGTAAACAAACTAGGTTTAACGAATGATTTGAGCAAGGTACGAATTCAACTTTAGGGTTTATTTCTTTAATTCTTTGCTGAACTCCTGAATGCTTTCCAGCCATAACAGCAGCATTATCATATGCTTGGCCTCTACAGTTGCTTATATCTAGGCCATCAGTTTGAAGCTTGTTTAAAATCATGTTTGAAATACCTTCAGCAGTTTTGTCTTTAGTTTCAATAAAATCTATGAAAGATTCCACTACGTTTACTTCCTGATTTTCAATTACTACGTATCTTAATACCTGACTTGTTTGATCTTTATGAGAAAGGTCTGGAGTGCTGTCGAATATAATTGAATAATACTTAGCCTTTTTTATTTGTCCGATGATATGTTGGCGAACATTATTTCCCAAAATGGCAATAAATTCATTTTGTATTTGTGGTGACATATAAGAAATTGAAATTTTGTCACACATTTTAGATCTTACAAGATGTTCACGAAGTACGGGATCGTATTTTGCAATTAGATGAACCAATTCCAAAAAGTTTCCTCTATTGGTACTGGTGTCGTTTTCTATATGCCCACGTAAAGCCAAATTTTGTTTGGCCAGGAATTTTATAATATCAAACATTCTGAAAAGAATTTCCTGCCATTTTTTTGTTTCCTTTGCCACTATGTTTTGCTCTTTCTTGTCGATTGTCTGTCCTTTTTGAAGTCTGCTCTCCAACTCCTTCCAATTGCAATAATTTTGGTTGTGTAGTGCACTTGATTCGTGACTTGAAACCTTAGGATTTAATTTCCACCAAGTATTAAATCCATCAGATGAGCAAAATTTAGATCCATTCGGTGTATTTACGTTCTCAAATAACCGACAACAAAAGCAAAATAATGATTTTTTGGATGGAGAATAAGCCATCCAAGTACGTAAAACTTTTTCGCCGTTAGTCAATGTACGGTAAAACCATTCCTGAGTAAGCCGTCTTGTCTCTCCTTTTGATGTTGAAGAGCACGAATCTGAACGTATTACTGTTGAAGTTTCAGCAAAATTAGTATTAATATGCTGAACAATTTCCTGTCCTTGTTGGACGAGATACAATCGCATATTGTCGTCTATGTGTTCAGGCCATTTCCCAATATCGTCGAAATTTTGATATTGAATAGCAGACAATGCCGATGTTGTATCAATCTCAGTTTTGGAACTATGCCTGTCCATGTCTAGACGTAGAGATAGAGACTTTAATTCAGTGGATGTTATTGAAATTTGATCTTCAGGAATAATGTCAACACTTCTAACAGGTACCAGATTAACAGTGTTAAGTTCTTGCACTTTTTCAGCTTGTTCTGGGTTTGAAGGCCCAGTTGTCTGTGATGAACTTAAGCCTAACGTGGAATCTGACGTCTCAGGAACAACACTTTTCACATATTTAAGTAAAGCCCCTTCATTTGCTTTAATATTTTCCAACTTAGCTTTTCTCTTATTACGGTAAGATGCCCCACTTTCTTTTGCCCTTTTCATTTTAGATGCTAAAACAAAAAGAATATTATATCATAAAGTACAAGTTAGAGTCGTAAACGGTAGTAGGTGGTATGATGACAATAGGTCCATCTCTTAATAATGTTTTCGGTGCGTGATCTCGCCTGGGGTGTACCACCCACCACCCTAGAGGAACCCGCCATAGTAACTATAGGATACTTTCCGTTGACCTATAAACATGAAATTTGGCAGGAACCTAGGTATTAGACTGTGCCAAATTTAGGCACTATTTGTACGGAACCCTGAGTACGCGAGTGTAAAACTCGCACTTGGCTGGTTTTTTATTATAATAAATTACAGCTTGAACAACATATCAGACAGTCGAACATACAATTACAAAAATAAAATACCTTTTTAATACTCACACAGTTGAGGTACACGTAGCGGACAAATTCAATTTTTCACAAAGTCCAATTATTTCACGACCACTACACGTATCTATTTGCACAAAAATCACAGTTTTAAAGCGTAACGTAAATTACGATACGAGACATCAATAAAACTTTGTTTGAATCGTCAGTCATTCTCGCTGTTGTTTTGTTAGCCATAAACAATCCAAGCAATAAATAAAATACGGGGAATCCCCGCAAGTCGTAGACGGTGTTGCCAGCAGTCGCTACAAAATATCATTCAAAGAAAGGGGATTCCCCGAATCCGTTACAGAATAAGTAATGAAAAATTCCATGCTCTTTTCAATCGGTCCTTTGTAGTTGCGTTAAAAATATGAAATGGTTCAAATATTTTTATTATTTATTGTGAAATTTTGCCGCCCCGCTAAAATGTGCCGCCCGGGGCGGGCCGCCCCTGCCGCCCCCACTACGCTACGCCGCTGTGGAAAACCCATCACACGCGCACTCGCCTTTCAGCGTTACACATACTTACTTTTATTTTCAACTAGCTGACCCGCACAACTTCGTCTGCGAGTGAGGGTTAGTTATTTTTTAACAAAAAGTATCCGATGTTACTTCTGATACCTCCAAAAATATGTGTACAAAGTTTCATGATGATCGGTTGAGTAGTTTTCGCGTGAAAGCGTAACTAATAAACTTACATTCACATTTATAATATTAGTAGGGATACAGACACGCGAGCGTGAACCGCCGCCGCAGACGCCCTTAGAATCATGAAATTTACAACTAGATTTTCATACAAATAGGTATAGGTAGGTAATGACAGTGGACGGATTTCTGAAAATTAAATCCTTGAAGGGTTTAAATAGGAGCGGAACATAAATGAAAAATGTTGCAAAAACGGGGAAATATTATTCCTTTTGTGAGCTTTTTCTCTCATATATGTGACGCAGACGAAGTTGCGTGTGTCAGCTAGTACTGGATATACGTCTGTACATAAGTTAGTGATGGTCTATTGGGAATCTCATCGGCTTGTTACTGAAATAATATTGTTAACGTCATTTACCTCGTCGAGTGCATCAAAGTAGGTGAACGCTGCCATTGCACGTCGCACTTCATCCCATTGCTTCTGCACGGATGCTTGAAGGACATTCTTGAAATCTTCCTTCATTAGTGCCAACAATTCACAGTGACCTAGTGTCAATAATATGTAATTACCTACTTGATAACCTATCTCGCACACAACACAGACTAAAGTGTGGTAACGTCGAAATCGAACTTGTTTGTTACCAAGATACAGTTTGTTCGATAAAAATTGGGACTCGTTTCGAAGACGCTTCAAATAAAGGGTTGAAAAATCGATATATTATGGATGGAGACACTTCTTATTTCCGGCAGCTACCTACTTATCTACCGAAATATTCATTTTTTTATTTCACTGGCACTAAGTTGTACTTATATAACTGAATGCATACTGACCATTTTCTCAAAGATGAATCTATAGCAGGCACCTCTGGTACTCTGGTACCTATAGGTTTTAACAGGGTGTCTACTGTACGGTCTACGCAGGTTCTTCGTGATCTTCTTATAATATCTGTGCAATGACTGCATCGCACTCGCAGTTCAACAATATTAAACATATTGATAGACAGGTAATTTTTTAGAAGATCTTCAGATGTAGGTAAAGTCGACCTTGTAATTATTTTATCACTCCAGTGAATTTAAACTTGAATAAGTGTACCTACCCTCATTAAGGCTGAAACTATGACTATCACAGAGCCCGCATAGGTACCTTGTCGCTTATGACGTGCAAGAGTGTAATTGGTTCTCAGGGTGCTAAAGTAAAGTATCCCAAGAAGTACAGGTAACAAGAGGTATTTCTAACCAACAGTAGTGCAAGTAGCAGTCCTAGGTATGTTATGCAACAAGGACACTTCGCCGAACATGTCGCCCGCGTGCATGACACCGATTTCCACGGACAGGTACTGCTGCAACAACTCGTCGAAGATCATCTGGCTCACTATGACGTCACCGGTCACTATGAAGTACAGCGCATGCGCCTCGTGGTGTTGGCGTACTATCACGCTGCCAGGACGATAGTACTTGAAGTATGTTACCGCTGCCAACTTCTTTTTTACATGCTGAAGAGGAGAATGTTTTTTTTTATTATTGGATCATTCAGAATACATGAGCACCTTTTGTTCCCTAACTAACGAAAGATTAAATGAAAACTGCTGTGGAATTTGGTGGTTGTCCCGCCCCCCTCCCCCTAGTCATTTGACTAAACGGACATTGAAAATATACAAAAAGTGATAGTTCTTACATTAGGGTATCTCTTGAAACATTTAAGTCCGCCAATGATCCGGAAAATGTATTTTTTCTCTTGGTCCGTCCTTTCAGAATTGGGCTTATTCAGCAGCGCTTTATCCTGAAAATAAATGAATTTGTTTTTACCATGGAAGTTACTGCTGGTGCCAGTTAAGATCGAAATAGAGGTCATTGCTCCGACTTTCATCCCGTTGTCGAAATATTAGCGATACTGTCCCTCCATCCGTACAAACCTGTCGCAAATCTGATATCGCTTGAGTCTCATAATACATCGAAAATGACCAATATACAAAACAAAGTGCACAACCCAAATACATAAGAAATCGAGCAAACGTACCCTACGAAATTAATTTAAAAAATTAATCGTTTTAAATATTGTATTATCGTTTTTAACACTATTCTAACTTACTGGAACGTCAATTAATTTATTTTTTGCTAAGAAACCAATTGTATTAGTTTCATAAATTCGATTTGGAACAACACAAGATTCTCAACCCCTATATGTCTAGCCGACTGGTACCACGATACTCTAGCGATATAAGCATTTATCGCTTATTGGTAGACTTAGGTAATAAGTAAGTGTCATTATCGTTTCATGATGAGAAACTTGGTAGGTAGGTGTGAATGACCTCTATTTCGATCTTAACTGGCACCAACTATAAATCATAAGTACCTATAGGTACGAGCTACTAGGGCATCGAAAACTGGGCATTTTCGAAACCGGGTTTTTGATTTCAAAACCGGGTGGTGGGTACCCGGGTTTTTCGGGTATTGTCGCGTTTTTCATCAAATTACATATGTTTTTATGGATTTTACAAACACTTTTACACGTCTTTTTTTAAAACTAGATGGGGCAGGTGTTTCGTACCTGACTACTCTTGAGAAGAAACAGTTGAAACAAACTCAGAGGTCATAATAATCTCTTTTAAAGTCCAGACATTGCTCAATTCACATGAGGACTATGCAGATTAGGGGTGTACTATGCCAAATCGAATACCAAATAATCGAATATCAATTGATCGACCACTATAAGTCGAACATCTAAATACTCGAACGTTCTTAATATCGAATGGTTAATAAATCGAACATTCAAAATATCGTACACTCAATACATCGAGTGTTCAAAATATCGAATGATTGTTTGATCGAGCGTTCAAGGCATCGCATATTCATTCTATCGAAATATCAATACACTGAATACTTTTTATATAGAATACAAGAAAAACACAAAATTTACTAATAAATCACATTTTAATCTTTAATTATTATCTTTTACAGGTACATTTTAATATTTTGTGTGAATTGCAATTGCACGGAGATGTTGTTTTTATTCGATTTTAAACACCTTTATAAAATGATTACCTCTTTTTTTGAAGAGTATTATGATTATATTGAAAATTAATCATAGATAAATTAAATGTATAATTTTATTACAATACATAAACTTTCGTTAAAAACAAGTATATTTCTGAACGAACAACTAAGTAAGTCATATTTATTTCAGGCTACCCTCATACATTGTAATATTGTTTTCACCTCATAAATAAAACTATGTTCATCTGCAGAAAGCATTGTGACTAAGTAGTGCATTACAAGTGAATTTTGTGAAAAATGTCTGTAGGGTCTTATTATAAGCCAGAATTGTCCCAAAAACGCAAGTCGGTCTTAGTTTTGGATGGCTATGTAATGGCAATAAACAAAAATATTAATAACAAGTTCTACTGGCATTGTTCCTACAAATATAAATACCATTGTAATAGTACTGCAACAACAAAATTGCACGGAAGTGAGGAGCATTTGTTGGAAAGCTATACAACGCAGCATAATCACGCACCAGATCCTGGTAAGGTAGATGAACTACGTTTTAGGAATTCCCTAAAAAGTGATGCTGCCAGCTCGCTTGATAGACCGAGTCAAATTATTCAGCGAAATGAGGCCAACATTTCAAAATCAAGTTCGTGTGCTCTGCCAAACAAAAAAGCAGTATCGCAAATTATACGTCGAGCAAGAAGAAAAGAAATGCCAAAGGAACCGATTACTTTGGATGATATAAAAATCCCCGATAGATTGCAGAAAGTTGATGGTGAAAGATTTTTAGGGCGTCAGGTTAAGTTTGAAGAAAACTGTGTTATGTTATTTGCAACGAAATCGAATTTAATACTATTAAACAAATCACAACTTTGGGTGATGGATGGTACCTTCGCAACATGTCCTATACTTTTCAAACAAATATATAGTATACCTACATGGTTTGGTGGACACGGGTACAGATCGTTATTATGTACCTTTAGTATATGCGTTTCTAACGAATAAGACGCTAAATTGTTACTTGTATTTTTTTCAAGCACTAAAGGCATATGCTCTAGAATATGATATCCCATTGAACCCACGAGTAATAATGACGGATTTCGAGATGGCGGTCATTAATAGTGTAAAAGAAGAATTTCCTGATGCGCAACACAAATGCTGTCTATTCCACTTAGGTCAAAATGTATGGCGTCAAATTCAACAAAATGGTTTGCAAAGTAAATATGGCCAAGATGCTGAGTTTGCTGTCAAGTTAAGACACATTATCGCACTTGCTTATTTACACCAAGATGAGATACCAGATGCTTTCGATAAATTGAGAGAAGAAGTGTTACCCGACGAGGCAAGTGATATCACCAACTGGTTTGGAAAATATTATGTTTGGGGAAATATTAATTCTCGTGAGACGGGAAATAATAAATTACTTATAGCACGCTCAGCACCGATGTTTCCACCTTCACTGTGGTCTGTGTTTCAAAATAATACACTGGGTTTGCCTAGGACTCAAAATAACATTGAAGGATGGCACAGAAGATGGAACACGTTGCTTGATAAGCACAAAAGGGGTCTTTATGCTACCATAGAATTTTTAGTTAAGGAGCAAGCTATAACAAATAGGACAATTGAAAAGGCAAACGCGGGATTGGAAAGACCTACTCCACAAAAAAGAGGCAAAAGAGATGACAATGCGATTGAAAAAATATTAAACAGTAAAAACAACATGGATTTATTAGAGTTCCTCCGTGCAATCGCAATTCACACAAAATATTAAAATGTACCTGTAAAAGATAATAATTAAAGATTAAAATGTGATTTATTAGTAAATTTTGTGTTTTTCTTGTATTCTATATAAAAAGTATTCAGTGTATTGATATTTCGATAGAATGAATATGCGATGCCTTGAACGCTCGATCAAACAATCATTCGATATTTTGAACACTCGATGTATTGAGTGTACGATATTTTGAATGTTCGATTTATTAACCATTCGATATTAAGAACGTTCGAGTATTTAGATGTTCGACATATAGTGGTCGATCAATTGATATTCGATTATTTGGCATTCGATTTGGCATAGTACACCCGCAGATTAGTGTGTAAGATAAATAAAATAGTGGCAAATCTTTAGGTAGGATGAGACGCGAAATGCGGCGTACGGGCAGGAAGTCCAAACTTTCGGAGGAGACTCTGGAGCTTATGACGATGACGGAACGACATGAAAACCCACTCATCACAAAGACAGAACTACAGGGGCTCAGAAAAATAATTAGTAAATTGGTAAGACGCGATCTTTGATGCAACAAAACTGGGGGTCGAATGTGTCCGTGGAGGAGCCCCACCTGACGAAGTTGACTAAATCTAGTGGGGAATGGGAATATCGTCGTTTCGAAGCCGGATATTCTTTTGAAAGTCGAAAACTCAAGCCACGGATACACTAGGGGACAATTGGAGCAACATGTTGCGGAACATGTTCCTCAACAACTACGTGGAATGTGCCGACATACATGTCGCGGAACATTTTGTCGACCACACTTCTCAGTGTTTATAGAAATGTCGCCCGAGGAGGAGGTTGTGGCTATTAGTGCTGCGTACATAGTAATTATATTGAGTGTGTTGAAACGTAAGAGAAAGAGAAGGTGGTGGATGCGGAATTTCTTATTACAACGAGAAAGAAGAGTTAATATTCTAAGTGATCTGATCTAAGTATCCCACAACAAGTCACGACTTTCGTAAAGCTCTATAAGCAAAAGCACGGTATCATTTCCCCACACTACAGACATTTTAAAGGCACGTTGCGTACGCGACTACACTCGGTGACAAATGGCGCAACACTGACGCGGGACACGTGCGCTCGCTCTCGAGGCGGGAGCAAGCAACATGCCCCGCGTCACGTACAATGTTGTGGGTCATGTTGCGGGACACTATGCAACGTTGCAGCGTCACGTATATTTAGTGTCGCGCGTCATGTTGCGGGACAAAATGTTTCCTAGTGTATTCGGCGCTTTATACGGCCAGTTGCACGCATTGCATGCAATTGGATCTGAACCCGAAATTGAGAATCCCAGAGCAACATTAAGAAGTTACATTTCCTTTTTTCCTTAAAATCTAGAAGTGAGTACCTATCTATAAGGTATTGACTGTTTTCGAATAATGAATGATAAATCATTAGGTACTTAATGAATATTATTTAAACATATTACATTAATAAAAAGGCAAACGACTGCCCGTTTTCACTTGTGCTAAGCAGCACCTACATTCTTCATCTGCCTAGCCTTTTCCCAACTATGTTGGGGTCGTCTTCCGGTCTAACCGGTTGCAGCTGAATACCTACCAGTAAATACGGAGCTACCTCGTGGCACCAAAATTAATACTTAATTATTTCTACACTGTTGAATTTTAAGCTCTAGATGAGCCTTAAAAATTCAACAGTGAGTAGGTAAGTGAAAACGAGCATTACTATATTTAACAGTATAACGAAACGTGGTGAAGTTAATGACTAATGTTCTTATTTCAAAATAATTGATCATTATATAAGAATTGTCTAACAGTGATAGTCAGCAGCCGTTTCTTCTTCGCCTTCCCGCGAACAGCCTGAGCAACTCGCCTCTTCACGTCTTCCACGCCTTCGTAATGATCAGCTGCCTCAATCATCCAGTGTGTGTTGGCCAGCACCATGCGACCAAGTGCTCGGAACCGGCATTTGGCGCGGAACTTACGGCGCAATAATTCTTCAGGATCCTATAATAATAAAGTTAAAAGACTCAGCGCCTGGTTATTCAACAAGCGCGGGGCCCGTCGCAAAGGGGTTTGAACTTTTTGGCCGTTTGTTTTTCCACCATTTTGTATTTTTTTTTTCAGAGTAGCGGTCACGCATAAGACCTATATTAATCAATAGCTGGTATCAATTCAAACAAGTTTTATGAGAGATAAAATGGCATCAATACATAGCTGAGAACACTCCCGAATAATTCACCGTTCAAACAAAAAAAAACTAAATCAAAATCGGTTGATCCCTTCGGGGGCTACGATGCCGCAGACAGACACACACACACACACACACACACAGACACGTCAAAATTATAACACTCCGTCGTTTTTGCGTCAGGGGTTTAAACAAAACGTTCTATAGTGTCCCGTTTCCGAGAAATTAGCTATCAAAGTTAAAATCCAATCACTGATTGCAACTTTAGCACAACTTTGATTTGGTCAGACACGTATACAACGTGTATCAATCGATAGCTGGCATCATCATCAAATCAAAATTGTGCTGAAGATGCTCAATGAATTTACTTAAATTTTGTTAGCACATAACTCGGCAACGTGACACTTTAGAACGTTTTGTCTCTTACAAAACTTGTTTGCATTGATACCAGCTATCGATTTATATAGTTAGCTTAAGATAGCTTAAAGTCTTAGATATAGGTAGGTATATGTGGCTGGTACTTTGAAAAAAAAAAACAAAATGGTTGAAAAAGATCCGACCACGCTTCATACAAAAATGTTCCAAGCCCTTCATCGATTCTGCCGGGGTTGCGGGCCTGTTCGAAAGAGATACCGCGGCCCCGGGACATAAAGGGCGAGGAAGGAACATGGATGGGTTTTAGTCAGTAAAAGTCTGATACTCCCTCCCGCTCCGCCCAGAGTGAAAGAAGTTATTTGATGATTTCCCATCCGAAAAAAGGACCTGTCGCGTGTCGGTCCTTGCTTGCGTTTCGAATTTAGAATGTGAAGTAGTAGGTAGGTACCTAACAGCATGGTCAATATTATTGTACCATGCCTAACAGTAACAGAATAACATGGCATGTTATTAAGTCGGTGCCAGACAGCTCTAGTTCTATCTACGGCCAATATTGCACCTGAACCATACGCAGAGATGACTGCATCAACTTACGAAGACGCAATTTGCTGCTTTGCGACACGGGTACTTGTGTAGGTAAAAACTGCCATTTTTCACCACAATATTGCACAAATCTTACTAATCTTCAAATGTTTGAAGTCTTGAGTCACGACATACACATCAGATAAACTTAGAAAAATTACCAGTTCTTTCTTTTCTTTTCCACCACGCGCCGAAGCCATAATTAGTAAATTGTTCCCAAATAAATTTAAGAAAACAACAGTATACAACTTATCAATGGAAGTAATTCAAGTTCAAATATGTGTGAAATGATTAGACAAAAATGACATTGAAGTCTGTTGGTTGTCAGCGTCACAAACAATTTTTGCAGTCTGACACATGGTTTTAAAAAACACTATAAGTACCTAGTATTCTACGGAAGAAATGAGGTTTTACGTAATAAGTAGGTAATAAGAAGAAATGAGATTTAAGGGAAGGATAATATAAAAGGTGTAAAACAACTCTTCACCAAACCGAAAGGCACTTGTTCTCCTCACCATTGCGATATTTTTTTTGTTCTACACCATACCTGGGAACCTTCTAGTTACGGAGATATGGGGGGTCAAAGTCACAACTTTTTGACAAGTTTTTTTTAAATGCAAGTTTTTTTGCAAGATTTTAACTTTTAACACCTCCGCGACTAATCAATCCATCCATCGCCACAAATCCATTTTGTGTACCTACTTACCTAGGTACCTACTTACTTATGTAACTACGGTACTTGCTGTTTTTCTAAACAATTACCTACTTGTTGATTGAATTCGTTGTGATTTGTCGAGGTCATATAAAAGTACTCTGCGGTGGAGGTTTAAGTTAATTTGAGTGATTGATATTTTGATCCGAATTAGAATAAACATTTTTACCCACGTACTAATTCTTTTTTTTCTGTATCTCGTTGTCTTTTTTTAAACATCTTTGCTTTTATAATTATATCATATTCTTTCTGTTAGCTACGTAATACCACAGAATAGATGTAAGTAATACCCTGCGTTCCTTTGTTATTCCTGTTCCTGTGACAATTTATTAGGAAATACAATAGCATTAGGAGTTTGATACTATTTTGTGCCTTACAATTAAAAAAAACTACTTTCTGTGTGCTTTACTTTAGAAGACAATTTTATTATTCATTATTTAGACAAACGTCCATCCAGCGGGCCTCTTCTTGAAATACTACTTTTTTAAAATCACACAATAGCGTTAGGGCTTGATAATATTTTGTGCCTTACAAATATAAAATTGCTACTTTCTGTGAGCTTATACTTCAGAAGATATTCGTTAATTAAACAAAGGTCCATCCAGCGGGACCCTTTTTAAATATTACTCTTTTATTACATACCTACAATAGCATTAGGTGTTTGATACTAATATGTTCCTTACAAATCCAAAAAAAAACGATTTTCTGTGAGCTTAAGAAGATATTCGTTTATTTACACTAATAGATAGTTAGACAGCCGCCGACACTAAACCTAGTCTGATAAGGCTCCCAGGATCACCTGGGAGCCTTATCAGATATTATAATTATACAGGGTGTAAACCACCTCATCTCGAAGCCGTCGACCAAGCATTCTGTACATCAAACTAAGTAACTTTATGCAAAAAAAATTGCTGGGAAACGACTTTTTTTTTGGGATGAAATATCATATTTTGTGATAGAACTGACTCAATGTGACGCACTTAAAACATTGTTCTGATGGATAGATTGAATATTACCTACGAGGGTCGTAGAGATGTTAAAAGTAAAAATCTTAAAACAAAAGCTTGTATTAAAAAAACACCATGTCGAAAAGTTGTAACTTTGACTTCCAATATCTCCGTAACTTGAAGGTTCCCAGATATGGTGTATAACAAAAAATATCGCATTGACGAGCAGAACAAGTGCCCTTCGACTTCGTTAAGAGGTGTTTTACACCCTATATAATTAGCTTCGTTATGAATGGGTGAACATAAAATGGCGATGCTGCTATGCAAAAAACCTGGCGGTGTTTAAAAAAGATTTTTAGGTAGGTATCTATTATGATTGGTCTCCTGGAAAAACCAACGCTCATCAGAAAGATCATGAATTGCTGTGTAAAAAAAACCACTGCTGACTTTATTCAGACTTAGTGCTTGAATATCGCTCGGAAGTTTATTGTAAAAACGTTTACATTGGCATCTGAACGTACCCCCTATTTTTTTAGCCTCGTTGTAGGAACAACAGATTTGTGTTTGTTCCTCGTACTTATGTTGTGGCTATCACTGTAATTTTTGAACATATTAATATTTTTATGTGCGAATAAAAGGTTTTCACTCATAACAATTTAAGTTTGATGAAAGTCGGAATTTTGAAAATGTTGTCGGAAATAATGTATTTATGAAAAGCTATCACCTGTTGATAAATCTCGTTGGGGCCTGCTATGTAGACTCACACATAAGGGTGATGTACGGTAGACCGCTACGTCTGTGGGTGGATACAGAACCAGTACAAGCAGGTCTCTTATTCTACTAAAACTTTATTATGTTAGGACAGCTCTTGAGACCTTGAGCTCTTGGACCTTTGAGCTTTGGACCGATTTTCAACAAACATTAGCTAAGAACACTCCCGACTAAAGGTCGTAGCACACGTATCAACTCAAAAGCGATCGTCACCGCATGGCCTTTCCCCTTGGCGTCAAAAAGGCGTCCACGTAATGTAGCTCCGGCACGTCGACTCGGCTGCAGCTAGACGACGACGCCGCGCTTACGCCTCGCCGACCGCTGGTTGACGGCTAGGCGGCACTAGTTCAATCATTTTGAATCCAAAGATTGGGTGTAGCGCGCGGTTATGTCTCGGTTTACAATACGTGCGTTGGCTATCATTGCCATAGCACTTGATGAAGAGGAAAAAGAAAATATAAAGAAACGAAGAAAAAGAATATGGGTAAACTATGAATACAGTAAGAAGCACTGAAGGAGAATTTCTGACTATTATATCCATACCATTATATAAATGTGAAAGTAACTCTGTTTGTCTGTCTGCTACCTTTTCACGACAAAACGGCTGATCGGATCGTAATGAAATTTGGCAAGAAGGTGTATTTTAACCTAGGGAAGGACATAGGCTATATATTATCACGCTAATTACTTACGGGGGTGAGCAATATTGCATTTCGTCTATAGCTTTCAACTGTTTGACAACTGACAACTGTCATAACATGCATTGTAATAGAATAACAGCTATTTTAGACAAATTGTCACGAGAACAAATAGCCCGTCGGTGACGGCAACCGCCTTCCGAACAGTGAGTCGCAAGGTCAAGCCTCAGTACCTACAGACATAAAATACTTTTTGATTTTGTGTAATGCTGTAAGATTTCTGATAATAACTTTGGTTCGCACGTTCAAAAACCACCCGGTTTTCACTTTTTGTAACAACTTATTTTGTTTTTTTTTTAAAGCTTACATATTTCCAAATCATAACACTTAAACGACAGTTTGGGAATCATTTATTTCAAATAATAAATCTGTAAAAAAAAGCGCTTAAACAGTTAAAGGATCTCACACTGAACCCTCTTTCTACTATTTCTTAAATTTTCGTCTGTGTCTGTGTGTCTCAACGTAGCCCTTTTACGTGTAAATTATAAAATCAATGTGGTTTGATTTAATGCACAAATTATTATTGTGCATAACTTAGAGAAAGTTTTGATTTTTGTTTCTTTGCAATCGGTGCTCTCCATCAAAAGATATATGACTTTAAAGTTTTTAAGGAGAACTTATCATCATGATCTAAGGACAATGACATCAGCTATGAAACCAAAATGGTACTAATGAATAAAAATCACAATATCTAAGAGAAGAGAATAGTCAACATCACCCTGCTTTAAAAATCTATAACAAAGCCAGTAGAGTGTCTGTTCGACCGCTTTCCATATGTTTTGCATATGTTCTCTATAAATGGCGTTGTTCATTTGACTCCATTTTCTGAATCACGTTTGTCTCAAGTTTGGTTTTTTGGAAGCAGTTCTCAATTCAACGCCTGTTTTTCTTTATGTAGATACCTATATTATGCCTGAGCAATACTCAAATAACCGAATGATGAAGTCGCACGAGACCGGTCAATGTGGCGACACTTGATAGGCCTATGTCCAGCAGTGGACGTCTTTCGGCTGAAATAATGATGAATGAATTCAAATGGAGTAGGGTAGGACACCTAGCAAGGCGCGGTGATGTCAGGTGGAGTAAAGCTGTGACCAAGTGGCATTCTAGAAATCCAAACAGAAGTTTTGGTTGTCCAGCGGTGAGATAAGCAGACGATATTGTTGCCATTGCGGGAATATCCTGGATGAGACTGGCACAAGAGCGTGGAGCTTGGCACAAACAAAAAGAGGCCTGTACCCAGCAGTCGGAAGTCGGACTATGAATGATGATGATGATGACGCATAACTTTTTCCAGAGACATCCGATTTTCATGATTATTTTTATTGAAAAGTGTTTAGCAAAGTTTGTCCCATTTTTTATTGAAAATAGTTGTGTTCGAATTCATGTGCGTATTGTATAATCATCGCTTGCTGAAACATCGTGAGGAAACCAACATGCCTGAGAGACATTTGGCATGTTAAGCCAAGTCAGAGGCCCATGGGCAGCATAAAAACTCTTACACCAGGTTAGGCAACAACACGATAAGGAAGGAAAGATCGCTTGGTTCGGTGAAGAAAGACATCGTGAGAAAACCACAGCATGCCTGAGAGTTATTTCTCGACGGCATGTAAAGCCAAGACAGTGGACCTTGGATGGCATAAAACTCTGACAACAGGTTAGGCACTAACCACGCGATAAAGGAGAAGATCGTTTTGGGGCTTATTTCATAAACCTTTTTGACAACTTTAGACCTGTCTGAAGTTTGACTGTGATCAGTTACAGCAGCTATATCGTGTGTCGGCACATTTCATGCACCTTGATATAAACTTTAGACCTAGCTAGAGTATGAGTATTATCGGAGGTCTGACGATGGAGACGAAAGGCAGTCACAAGTGGTCCGCAACTCTTCAAATCTGCTCTATCGTGTTTAAGGCTCATTTCGTGCATCTTGATAAGAACTTTAAACCTAGCTGGAGCATGACTGTCATCGATGGTCTAACAATGGAGACTGAAGGTAGCAAGAGATCCTCAACAGTTAACAGCAGCTAAATCGTCATTGGGCTCACTTAATGCATCTTGATGAGAACTTTAGAAATTGCTAGAATATGACTGTCATCGAAGGTCTCATGATGGAGGCTTGGAGACGAAAAGAATTTGCAATAGGTTTTCAAGAGTTTACAGCATCTACATCGTATTGTGTTGACCTCTCTGGAGTATGACTACCATTGAAGGTCTGACTTTGGAGAAGGAAGGCAGATGCGAGAGATCACTTGATGAGAACTTTCGACCTAGCTGGAGTATTATATTGTCGAGTGTCCAAGGATAGAAAAGTAAGGCTGTCGAGGGAAGAGTCCTTATTTGGAAAAACATAAGTTGAATATTTTGGCTTTTAATGTAAACCTATTCGAGAAAAAATAAATTGTTATTGACTTCAATCTGTACTAATATTATAAAGCTGCAGAGTTTGTTTGTTAGGTTGGTTGAACGCGCTAATTTTAAGACCTGTTGGTTCGTCTTGCGCAGACGAAGTTGCGCGGGTCAGCTAGTAATAAATATAATTTCGAATAGATAGTCCCCTAAGGGCTTCTTCACACGTACCACAACCACACCACGTCGCAACGACAAAATGCTGTCAAGCAGTGGTTACGTGTGAATAGTGTCGCTGCAGCTTTTTGTAGTTGCGTTGTGGTACCGACAAAATGTCGATGTGGTTGCGTTGTCGCCAGTAGTTGCGATGCGGTTACGTGGTGTGCAGAGACATAGCGAACTCATGGAATTCGAAAAGGAAACTTTGTTATTACTATCCCGTCGAACGCAGAATGAATGAACCGGGGGAGGGGAAGACCGCGGACGGCGTGCGCGCACTGTCGTTGCGTCGACGTAACGTGGTGTTTGCGATGTGGTCGGCCATCAGTTCCCAGTGTCGCTGGTGGTTGCGTTATGGTTGCGATGTGGTCGGTATTACACACGGTCGATAACGACTGCAAAATATGGTACGCGTGAATAGTCCTATTTATTTTCAACTAGCTGACCCACGCAACTTCGTCTGCGTCACACAAGAGGGAAAAAGCTACCTACTACTACCTACCTTCTACAACCTACCTACCTACTACTAGTCTACTACCCACTACTACCTACTACTACCTACCTACTACTACCTACCTACCTACTACTACCTACCTACCTACTACTACCTACCTACCTACTACTACCTACCTACTACTACTACTACCTACCTACCTACTACTACTACTACCTACCTACCTACTACTACATTTTTTTTTCATAAGAACCTTCTCCTGACAATAACAAACACAACAAAAAAAAGAATCAGCCAAATCGGTCATGCCGTTTTCATGCTATGTCGTGACAACGGAAAACGGGTTTCATTTTTATATATAAAATTATGTCACCGTAAAATTGTCAAATACGTTATATTGTAATATCTCTAGCGATATTGTAATGTCTCGAATGATTGTCAAATGAACATACTGCTTACAACAAAAAGCATTATTTTCCGTGAAATGCATGCGATGGTAGTCAACTTACGCGGTGTGGAGGGAAGGAGGGGTCCCCCTTGCCCTGTGGCACAACTCTCATGAAAAGATAATGCACCATTCCTGAGAAATACCGATTAATATAACATAACCTTAAAACACTTTATATTCCCCCTAAAAAGCGTAGTCGACGGAGCCCCGCTTCGCGCGGCCCCTATTTCCGAGTGCAGGGTTTAAAGGAACCTAACTAACCTAACGGCGGGGTGCCCCAAGTCCCGATTATGGGGGCAGAGATACTTCCGTATGTTCAGTTGACAATAATTCGAGACATTACAATATCGCGAGAAAAAATACGTTATATTGTAATATCTCTAGCGATATTGTAAAGTCTCGAATTATTGTCAAATGAACATACTGCTTACAACAAAACGCATTATTTTTCGTGAAATGCATGCGATGGTAGTCAACTTACGCGGTATGGAGGGAAGGAGGGGTCCCCCTTGCCCAGTGGCACAACTCTCATCAAAAGATAATGCACCATTCCTGAGAAATACCGATTAATATAACATAACCTTAAAACATTTTATATTCCCCCTAAAAATCGTAGTCGACGGAGCCCCGCTTCGCGGGGCCCCTATTTCCGAGTGCAGGGTTTAAAGGAACCTAACTAACCGAACGGGGGGGTGCCCCAAGTCCCGATTATGGGGGCAGAGATACTTCCGTATGTTCAGTTGACAATAATTCGAGACATTACAATATCGCGAGAAAAAACACGTTATATTGTAATATAACGTCTTTGACAATTTTACGGTGACATATAGATACGAAGTATACGCCCGGCCACGTGGTGTGGTTATGGTTAGTGTCAAGAAGCCCTAAAACGCCCGCACTTAGACTATTCCTAGTGTCGTAGCTGGGAAGAAGAAGTGGCGGAAGAAATTCCTCAGCAACACATCATTCAGTTAGATTAGAGGAACCTGATTCTATACAATAATAACAAATCATCCAGTACATTAAATTATTATCACATGTCAGCTAGCACTAATAATAAAAAAAATACTTATATGAAAAAATATACTCAAGCATTAATAAAATCTCCAGGCATCAAGGGTCCGCTAACACATGCAGTGTAGGATCATACAAAAAAATAGCAGTAACTTAAAGACACAAATAATAAACTATGACCACGTTAAGTCATTGGTCTCGGCTGTCATTTGTCCATCTTTGACAGTCGTAACAGGTAGTCAGTGTACCTGTTAGAGATTCATCTGATTCGAAACATAGGCGGTAAAATTTATTTTGACGTGACAACGTCTTATAAATTGGTTTGCTGGGTGACACTTCAAGAAACTGCGTTACGCTCCGCTCACGTTATGCGCTCACAATGAGAGCGAGTGAGAGGCACGCGTCCCTTCCACTCGGGCATGGTTAGCCCGCCTAAGAGCGAGAGAGACAGACATAAAAAGTGAAAGGCACGCGTCCCTTCCACTCGAGCACAGTTAGCCCGCCTAAGAGCGAGAGAGAGAGAATGAGAGAGATAGGTATGTATGTGTAAAGGTAAAAATAAAATTTTGTTAATATGAAATTCAGTGCGAGATTCTTTGTATAAATTAATGTTTTAAATATAATTCTTTGTATAAATAAATGTTTTAAATTGTTACTATTATTTCATCCTTCTTCCTACTATACGAATGAATATTCACATTAAAATTATTTTACCACTCAAAGTCGTTGTCACGTAAAACTTTCGCCCGTATACCGACTTTACAGGCAACCAATTTTTTTGTCATAGATGATTGTGTTGCCCTTTCACCATCAAACAAACCTGAAATAAAATAACATTAGTGGTTAAGTATTATTATTACGTAAATAGCAAAATAACATTAGTGGGCAACAATGGTCAAATAGCAATATTTCTAAAAACTGTTAGAAGATATGCTGTACCTGTCAGGGATTAATGTAGACACGGGATCCCAATCCCAAATAGCTTCTGATTTTATTTCTATTGCAGTTTCAGGATCTGAAAATTGTAAAATTACCCACATTAAAAAAAGAAAGATAACATTTTTATTTGGTTCTACAACGCTCTAATGCCAAATATTAATAGAAATGGTATACCTGTTAGGGTGTAACGGGTCTTTTAAGCCTGTTACATGAAAGCGGATTTATTTCTTTAAAATTATTTTTTTTGTGTAGTGGTCACACTGATTTTGCTTAGCTGTGGAGTTTGTCTTTGACAACTGTCACTTTCCGACTGAACATTTTGGAAGAATGGTGGTGATCTAGATCTCTCGATAATAAATCCGTATAATCGGGTTGCAAGACACCAGAAATTAGTGCGAAATGCGTTAGCTGCCGGTACTCTTCCATGATTCCCCCTAGGATTCCGTTTTATTTCAATGGTAAGCGAGTTCTTCGTATTTTCCAATACAAATTCAAAATTGTGTTTGCGTAGTGTCCGACGCTCATCGATGCAAATATTACATTGTTTCAGGAATCATACCCTTAATTGATAATCTAGATGTCCTGCATGAGGAGGACAATAATTTGAATTTTGAAGGAAACAGTAAGTAGTATATTTGATAGATTTTCTCGGAAGGCGTGCGACGCCATATTTTTGGTAATGGCGTCACCTAACAAAGTTGTTCGTGTTTGCAGCCCAATGAGGTGTTTCCTTTACCTTCTACAAATAAACTTTGGACGCGCGGCTCCTACCAACTCACCTGGGACGCACACCTGAGTGGAGGACCCAGGAGATGAGCATCGTGTGTGGTGGGCTGGTTATACTGGCCTTGGTATAATTTTAACTGTAATATTCAAAAAAAAAGTGCAATAATGATCTGACCCTCTTTCTTAGTTTTTAAATACTCTTTTCTTTAGGAAGGAATCTTCAATTGTTTTAGTTATAAGCCCAGCAGCCTACGGGCAAATAAAGTTAGATTTTTCTTATAACTTTGTTCGACTTTTATTGATGCCCCCCGCTAGCAGATTAAAGGTTTTTAATGCCTGCTGCCTGAACAATCCGTAAGCATGGTGTGTGCTCTGGGCCCGAGGTTCATTTTTAAACTTATTTTTTTGAGCACACACACTATTCATATTTTATTTTAACCCAGTAGCTTCACAACACTGGAAAACACATATCAATAAATATATAATTTTTTTATTTTTTTACTATTACAATTGTCGCTCAGCGAACAGGGACTTGAAGTAGGTTGTCTGGTGCTTGTTTATGAGTATACACGGTCATTATTGCACAATAATTAATTAACCTATGAGTCTTTTGTTTGTTCATCATTGTTATTTTAATAACTTTGTGTTTATTTTAGTTTTTGACTCATAAGTAGTACTTAACTTATTTTGGTGAATCTTTGTAAACAATGTTTGGTGTTTACAATTGATAATTTTGTTTATTGACTTGTTTGTTTTAATAACATGTTTTTTCTTAGCAAAACCAACATATTTATAGTATAGACCGCGTTTAGTTGTTGCACTCAACAGGAAAGTTATTTAAAAAAAACTAAGTTTAACTTTGTATGTAATTAATTTAATCTAATTGTTAAATACAATATTGTACATTTAATTTAACTAGACTTAAGCTGTTTGTAAGTGATTATTGCACTTTTTTTAAAACAATATTTAACTTAGTAATTTTTCATGGGCAAACCACATTGACTTTCATACTTAACCTCAAACTTGAGAATTTATTTTCAAATCTTAAAACTTTTTGACGTTTAGTTCTTGCTTATCGCTTCTTATTCGACTTGCTGTTTTGTTAATCATGGACAAGGGAGTTCAGTTTCCGCCGCTTCAGGAATCGGGTATTGTTTGTTTTAAGTGTCAGAAGGCAGGGGTCACTTCTAAGACTTGTGACGTTTGTAATTCGGTTGCAACGAGCCCACGTTTTTGATAAAAAACTTCGCGTGCCTCGATGTGTGAAAAATTAATTAGAAGTCACAAGCCGGATGATGTTACTCGTGACAAAGATTTCTCAAGCTGGTTGGATTATTTAAAAACCTTTTTTTTTACATTTACCGTTCAGCTCCTATTCTTTTTACAAAACAAAGTGATGCTATCCGTTGATATCATAGGAATTCTACCTAAAACTTATTCTGGTCATAGATACATACTTTCGGTTGTAGATGTTTTTACTAAATATTGCTGGTTCTTTCCAATGATCAATGCTACCACTAGAGTAATTTGTAAACATTTTGAAAAAGAAATATTTCTTAAGTTTGGTTGTCCAAAAATAGTAGTCTGTGACAATGGAACCCAATTTACTTCAAAACATTTTGTAGATTTTATGAAAGGTTTTAATATAACCAAAATATTTTATAATACTTTGTATACACCTCAAAATAATCCTGTTGAGAGGTATAATAAAACGGTCGAAACCTGCATATCGTGTTTTGTTAAAGATGATCATAGAACTTGGTCAAGTTTTTTGCCCAATGTTCAATTAGCTTTAAATAATAGTGTAAACCTTGCTACTGAGTTTACTCCTAACTTTCTGATGTTTGGTAGGGAGCTTATTCTTGATGCGTCATTACATCATTTTAGTAGTTCTGTTGAAGATTTAACTCAACTAGAAATTTCAAATAGGAATGCTTATGCAGTTTCTCTTAGTTCACTTAGTGATATTTTTGTTAAAGTTCAAGCTTACTTGTTAAAGGGGTATAAGCGAAATGCCGCTTATTATAATAAAGGTCGGAAAGTCATTTCTTTTGATGTGGGTGATATGGTGTGGAGAAGAAGTTTTGTTCAATCTCATGCGCCTGCATATTTTTCGGCTAAGCTTGCACCTAAGTTTGTAAAGTGTAAAATAACTGAAAAGGTTTCAGATAACGTCCATGTTTTGAAAGATTTAAATAAAGGTTCAGTGGGGCGTTATCATGTTAAAGATATTATTAAATTTTAATTTTGGGAACTTTTAGACTTTGTTTTGTTATTGAGTATTTTTGTGTGAAGATCAACATTTGTTAGGATGATGTATGAAAGGCTATTGTTGTTTGAAACTTATTATTATGTTAGGTAACTTCACTATAATTTATTAGATTCCAATTCGATTCTTTCTAAAATAAAGCTTAGGTCATTCTGGTTAATTTAATACTATTTTTTTTCACACTAACTATTTTTCACATCGAAGGATCTTATTTATGTTTTGTTTGTTTTTGTTGGATTATATATGATTCTCTTTTCTTTTTAAGGGTAATCTTTTTACCTGTTTACATTTTATTAGAATCTTATATAATCCTACACTTCAGGTAATTTTACCTTGGGATTCAAAGACTTAAATTCAATTTCAAGCTTTTGTAATCTTCACTTTTTTCATAGTTTAAAATCATTCTATTTCCTCTTCGTTATAAATAGTAATCGATTTTTAAATCTATTTTGTTTTGTTCATTGTCAGAATTGTTTCTCATTTTTACTAGAGTTTCATTCTTTTTAATGATCGGATTTGACTTTGTTAGTACGCGTTCATCCTGGACTTTGCTTTTTAGGGTCATTCTGTAACTTTTGTTGCAAAATGCCTTATCATTTTTTTGGATCTTGGTGTAATTTTTGACCTTGATTTCGACTCTTTTACCATTGTGCTCGGAAGGTCGGTGGTGTTGTGCCGGTCACAATGTGGGATTTTGGCCCCGGCCATATTTTTTCCTTTTCCATTGTGTTGGACATTGTTGTTCCAATCACAATGCGGGATTTTTTTTTTGACTTTCGTCATTCTTTTTCTTTGCGCTCGGAAGTTCGGTGGTGGTGTGCCGATCGCATTGTGAAACTTTGGGTTTCGCCCTTTTGTTATTGAGATTTCTCATTGGAGATCTCAATGTTTTTTGTGAATTTGTTTGTGTCTGGGAGATTGGTAGTGTTGAGCCCGTCACAGCATTCACATTCTTTTGCAGCTGTTGTGCTCGGGAATTCGGTGGTGATGAGCCGATCACAATACCCTTTTTTCTTTGTTTTGTTGCAGGTTGTTCCTGTAACAATATTTTTAAATAAAGTCCTTCAGCTTTATTTGAAAACTTTTGTTTGGATTTTCAAATATTTTTTGGATTGTAGAACACGGAGTTAGTCAGTGGCGATAGAGCCTAACTGCACTCTAGAGATGGTAGAGTTGGAAGCAGCTGACCTAGTAGTCAGTGGCGATAGTGCCTAACTGCACCCAAGGTTGTGCTGTTCCAAATGGATTGAAATTTTTAGTCAGTGGCGAAGGTGCCTAACTGCACTAAAAATTGTAGTTTGTTTTGTGTTGGTATATTGTTAGTTCGAAATTTTTGATCAGTGGCGAAGGTGCCTAATTGTACCAAAAGTTGTAGTTTGTTTTGGTATATTGTTCGAGTTTGTTCGAAATTTTTAGTCAGTGGCGAAGGTGCCTAACTGCACTAAAGGTTGTAGTTTGGAAGCGGTAAGAGATTTCTCTCTTCGTTTCATTTATCTAAGTTTTTATAACTTATTTTTTTATTCTGTTTTTCACAGATTTCTTTTTTGTTATTTATATTTTTTGCTTTTATAGAGTTCTTGATACTTAGTCGCTTGACGTTTCCAGAATTCATTTACACTTTGAATCTTTTATGATTTTTTTTTATTTGGAATTAGAAAGTAATTATGTTTGGTTTATTTGGTTGAAGATTGCTTTCTAATAAAAGAAAGTTCCTTTCTTTTATTTTTCGGGGAGGGATGTAATGTAACGGGTCTTTTAAGCCTGTTACATGAAAGCGGATTTATTTCTTTAAAATTATTTTTTTTGTGTAGTGGTCACACTGATTTTGCTTAGCTGTGGAGTTTGTCTTTGACAACTGTCACTTTCCGACTGAACATTTTGGAAGAATGGTGGTGATCTAGATCTCTCGATAATAAATCCGTATAATCGGGTTGCAAGACACCAGAAATTAGTGCGAAATGCGTTAGCTGCCGGTACTCTTCCATGATTCCCCCTAGGATTCCGTTTTATTTCAATGGTAAGCGAGTTCTTCGTATTTTCCAATACAAATTCAAAATTGTGTTTGCGTAGTGTCCGACGCTCATCGATGCAAATATTACATTGTTTCAGGAATCATACCCTTAATTGATAATCTAGATGTCCTGCATGAGGAGGACAATAATTTGAATTTTGAAGGAAACAGTAAGTAGTATATTTGATAGATTTTCTCGGAAGGCGTGCGACGCCATATTTTTGGTAATGGCGTCACCTAACAAAGTTGTTCGTGTTTGCAGCCCAATGAGGTGTTTCCTTTACCTTCTACAAATAAACTTTGGACGCGCGGCTCCTACCAACTCACCTGGGACGCACACCTGAGTGGAGGACCCAGGAGATGAGCATCGTGTGTGGTGGGCTGGTTATACTGGCCTTGGTATAATTTTAACTGTAATATTCAAAAAAAAAGTGCAATAATGATCTGACCCTCTTTCTTAGTTTTTAAATACTCTTTTCTTTACGAAGGAATCTTCAATTGTTTTAGTTTTAAGCCCAGCAGCCTACGGGCAAATAAAGTTAGATTTTTCTTATAACTTTGTTCGACTTTTATTGATGCCCCCCGCTAGCAGATTAAAGGTTTTTAATGCCTGCTGCCTGAACAATCCGTAAGCATGGTGTGTGCTCTGGCGCCCGAGGTTCATTTTTAAACTTATTTTTTTGAGCACACATACACTATTCATATTTTATTTTAACCCAGTAGCTTCACAACACAGGGAAAACATCTAGCATCAATATCAATCAATATATATATTTTTTTATTTTTTATTATTACAAGGGGTTGATCTGATGTAATAGGATCTAAAATAGGTTCTGATTTGACTTCTGTTGAAGTTTTGTGGTCCGACAAACCTAGATGCTCTAAAGTTGGTTCCGGGTTGATAAACACTTCTGATGAAGTGATGATTTGATTTTTGATGGGTGTTATTCAAACCTAGAAATACAAAAATAATATTATTTAAAAGAGAGTAAATAATAGTAACAGGCCGAGGACTGTTTTTGGTCACAGTGGCAAACCTCAGTGGAGATTAGCCATTGGTGCAGCAGCCATTATAGTGCACAAGTGCGTGCGCAGGTACAGCGCAGTACACTCTCTTTTCCCTCACTCTCATAGTCCAATGGGACGGCAATCCGACACGGCGGGAAAGACATCAGGCCCAGGACCAACGGCTTCACGTGCTTTCCGATGCACAGGGGTATTATCACCACCAACATGCAAATTCCGGGCTGCTATTTAGAATTTCCTGATGGAAACCCAATATACTTTTCGCCCAACCCTGGAATTTAATCCAGGACCCCACGTTGCTGAGCGTGGGGTCCTTGGTTCGATTCACGGTTGCGACAGCGAGACCAACGGAGCAGTTTGCAAAGCAAAGAAGAGAAAATACAAGAGAAACAACTAGAAGACGTGTACTAATTTTTTAACACTTGGAGAGTCGCATCCTACTTTGAAGCACAAGTACAGTCATATCTAATAATATGTATACACTTCCCTTATTATTATAGCTATTTTCGCGAGAAATAACGATTATAACTAGGAAATTGGATCTTTTTCATAAAATATGAGTTCCAGAATACTATGTACGTAATAACATGAAATTTTAATCAGTACATTAGGAGAAACACAATTAAAAAAAACTAAAGTGTTTACATATTATTAGACGTGACTGTACTCGCTACCGGGTCCGCTAGACCCAAACTAATATCATGAGGTTTTTTCTAAAACTATGTAATAAACATAAATGTTAACTTTCTTATTGTTGATTGAATTTAGTAAAGACACAAAATATCTACTTACCAGAGGTTAAATCATATTCTATTAAACATCGCGTAAGCATAATGTCCAGATTGTTGCGAAAATTAAAACAATAGTCGTATCGATCTTAAGGACAATGCAACCACAAGTTAGAATCGTCCTCTGGGCGATACTCTGACCAAAACTGCACTCTTCGCTACAGAGGAGTAAGACTCAATTAAGGTCTGTGATTTAATGTCTCGTGCATATGGATTTATGTATGTGCAAATGGTCGTTTGTAGACAAGCTGATGATAGTTGAAACAAGGATCACAAGAAGGAAAACTCGGAAAACTATTTATTTGAAAATTAAAAAAAAACAAAAAGTCAAAAACCAAAACAAAAACATCAACAATGACTTGTCAAATTGACGTTATTTCAGTGTTACTACGTAATTATTCCACCAAATTGATAAAATTTAAAAAGGCTTGCATCATTTTTTTGTACCCTTTCAATACACTGATTTATTAAGTACTGCAGTGCACTTAATTGATCGTCTAAGATCCCTCAAATGCAAGTTAACAATGTTGCCATATTTGTTTGTTCACGTCTCAGTAATTATTATTTCCATGTCAAAAAGTTTATTATAAAACATATACACACTAATATCTAATCTGTGATATACACTTCATTTTTAATCTGTGAACGTGATTTAACAATTTTTGACATTTAATTTATTGACAGCAGTGTTGCCACCTTGGTGGTTTTCCCACCAGGACTGGTGCTTTTTCAAGGCTCTTGGTGGTATTTTTTATTCATTTGGCGTTTTTATTTTTTTTGGAGGTTTTTAGCGGTTTTCCAATATGGAAACTGGCATCACATATTTGAGAGGGAAATCTCCTACGTTTCTTTAAATCACATTGTTTTTTAACTTATTTCTCTTGGTCTTAGTCAAAATCAAATAGAATCGAATCGAGCGTTTGTGAATAACTAACAGATTCTTCACAAAGCCAAGCATTCTGAATCCATATAATATCAACTAAGCAATTTTATTTAACACATTCACTGTCCACGAAAAAAGACAATAGTTAAACAATCGCTCTGAACCATATGTGGCTCATGGGACAGGAAAAGGGTTAAGTACTTAAAAAATATTGCTGGGAAAGACTTTTTAGTGATAAATCCCATATTTTGTGGTCGAACTCAATGTTACGCTCTCAAAACATTGTGTGTGCTGATGGACGGATTGAATAGAACTAGGGTCGTGTTTAAAGTAAAATCTGACATTAAAACTTGCATTGAATATCTCTGAAACTAGAAGGTTCCTAAATAAGGTCTAGAACGAAAAACATATCGAAATGTGGGGAGAACAAGTGTCGTTCGGCTCCGTTAAGTCTTTTTACACCCTTAAGATCACTACTTTTGTCAAGTTTTACCGAATGTAATGTTTATGTTTGGTAAACTGTAAGTTAGTAAAAAATCTATTCTATGCACTCTGATAAAACTGTACAAATTTTTTAAAATACGTCAAATATTATTATCTACATATTAGTCGTTAATAAGAACAACCAAATATTGTTTGGCATTTCATACATATTCATTCGTTTTCAATGTCTTTTGTCTGAGATTGAAATGCAATAAAGTTAGCGGAATTTGGTGGTTTTTTCTTAGTCCAAATTTCTGAAATCTAGCGACTTTTTACCCTTGATCTGGCGCCTTAAAAAAATCCAAGGTGGCAACCCTGATTGACAGAATCGTCGGCTTGTACTTGGCTTTAGTATTTTTAAAACGATCTTGTCGCTATAATTACCATCCCAATTAATAAAAAACAGTATAAATCAACTGATAGTTTATTTAATTTGTACATTTTACTCAAGAAAAATGGTAAGTTTAACAACAAGTCACTTTAAGGTTATTGTTTGTAACAAAATACCTAAAACAGCAATATCATGATTACAGAGTTTCGGTCTGCCTCCACTGAAAGCAAAGCCTGAACATGTCAGTAATATCAAGCCACAGGAAGGTCCGTTCGGTGTGCCGAACCCGCTTGTGGCGGGTCTGGCTGCTACGAAGTCGAAACTTGGCATGTCACATCCAATAGAAATATCTGAAAGAAGTGTAAGTAACAACATTTTTATATACAGTTATGTTTAAACCTTAGTCTTACATATAAATGTTCTAATCTGCTGTAAGATTTTCTGTAGTTACATACCATTAGTCTGTAATAATGGAATTTTGTATTCTCATACCTACTAAAACTCAAAATGAACCTGAAATTTAAGACTTGATACTTAAAAACTACAAAAACAATGCCATGTCGACTTTAATTATAAATATCAAATATTGTTTATTATGAGAACTATCTATAAGTGGAGACCGCAAACCGACCTGGTGAAGGTTGCGGGAATCCGTTAGATATGCGAGTCACACAGGACCACTCATTGTGGCAACACTTGGGGAGGGCTATGTCCAGCAGTGGACGTGTTTCTGCTGAAATGACGATTATGATGAATATCATAATCGTCATTTCAGCAGAAACACTATATTAAACAGCCATTCTCTTCAAATCAAATCAATTCATTTATTCTTTGCAAACATGGGTACATAGATGATGATGATGGGTTTTAATAAAGTTCTCCACATTTTGCCATCATTTGGGCATGCAAATAATTATTTGGTTAACAATAAAATTGTAAATTCAAGACAAGTGGCATGTCAATGGAAAAATTAATGTAACATACAAAAAATGTCAAGAATGGTCAAAGTCATTAAAAAAAATCAATACAAATATCAAGCTGTTCAAAGTAATGACTCTTATGCATAGATTGTTGTTACTATACTTTCATCACATTATGTTATGAATCAAAGCTCAAGATAGAATTTAAAGATGTCATTATTTTTTGCAGTATCATTTAAACCAGGAAAAAATGAACATGGCAATGCTCCGCAACATCCAAGGTCTTCATGCGCCACTTAAGCTCACTATGGAAATGAAGTTCACTAGCAAGGTATGTTATTTTAGTACAAAAGTATTTTTGTAATAATATTTCATTTTGTAGCAATAGGTTTCAAACACTACTACTAGCTTTCACAGTATAAAACTACTGGATGTCCTCCATGATGAGTGTACAGTTTGCATCTTAATTATTTTAAGGGCCAAGCTTCCAAAACCCTTACAATTTTAAAGATTTGTGCTGCTTTTAAGGAAGCTTCAGGAAAAGCCTATTTAGTGGGTGGTAAGAAGTTTTAATTTGATTATATCTATTGTGAAAACATGACATCAATCAGTACTAATCATAGGCTGCTGCAGCAATCCATCTGCCAGGCTTTCATATCTTTAGCTATGTGTGAAAAGGCTAATTCGGAAAACTACCATCAAATTCCATACTTTCAGATTGGTCACCTTCCATTCCTTCAGAGGTCGAACTTCCAAAATGATGTGTTGTCTGGCAAGCACCTGGATGTTGGCTTCGAAGACATTCTGAACACTCCAGAACTGCGTGAAGTGGCCGGCCAGCCTCATGCTGTCATGGAGCGGTCGCTCGGAATACTCTGATCTACTTAGTTTAGGTTTTCTTGTAATGCATTACTGATTTATAATAAAAGGTTATACTACTAATTTGTTGTTTTTAATTGAAATGTATTCAAAGCACTATAACAGCCTTTCTATGCTTGCAGATGGGTTTAGGCTTATTAATAAAAACATGAACAATAATTAAGAAGAATTTTATATTATGATTTTATACAGACTGTAGGCACATTTAACTAATAATAAAATTATTGGTTACCTAAAACAGCTTTAAACTCAGTTTTTTACAATATCAAGTATTCTAAGTTTGCATATTTTCTTGACCTCGTTGATGCCAATAGTAATCTCTTGTTCTGAAGAATTATTATAACGGCGCTGCAGACCGTCGATTATTGATTGCACTTTGTTCTCCCTCGCGCAAATAATGAAAGGAAAACCAAACTTCGCTTTGTATCTGAAAAAATAATGCAAATGTACCAATATAATGGGTGTAAAAGATCTCAAACAATCCCGAAAGGTAAAGGTTTTGATGAAACATTGGAACCTAGTTGGGGAGATAATTTATCTATTTCACAAGTTTTTATATATTATATTGTATAGTTTTTATATTTTATAGAATTATTATAATACGTTAAAAACCTCTATGATCCCTCTACTATTCAATGCATCTATCAGCACAAGAATTTACGTGCAGTTAATACATCACAGAATACTTTTATATAATGTACATCAAACTACATACTACGTACCTTATAGTATATAACTGCGTACAGAATGCTTGCAGAACCAGAAAAACATTGTAATAAGAAGTGAGGAGAAACTAACAAGACCGTACAACAGGAAACGCGAAAAATGTCTTTATAATTTGCAACATACTCAATAGATGGCAGTAGTAGAACAAACTCAATGACACTCTACTAGATGTCGCTGATAACCTGACTGTTATTTGTTTCCTACTGGTATATTATCAATATTATTATCCTTTTGCCGTGCTATAGTTGAAAAACAGTATTCTACTGCTGCCGCTATAGTTAATCCTCATGGTTAGGTACCTATATAGATAGATTATTAAGTGGACATGTAACTGGTGGAACGCACTTTTGGGATGCGCTACTTGTTGCAATTTACTTATTTTATCTTTAATTGGGTTTTTCGTTAAGACTAGGGAGTGTGGCCCCCCCTTTAGTTCATTAGGGGTTTTAAGTTTTGAAATAACTGGCGAAATTGACACCTCTGCTGAGTAACTGGGAACACAGATCTATGATGTCATGTGTGACAATCATATCTGTGATAGAGTGATGTGACCGTAGGACTGCCAAGTCATAGGTCTCGAGACCTCGAGTTCGCACCCAAGACGCATCAGATTTTTCAGATTAAAAAAAGAGAGATAGAGTTTTTTTTTGCATAATTTCAGTTGCTTCGGTGAGGAAATTGGCAACAATTTAATACAAATTTTAACACCAGGTTAGGCACTAACCTCGTGTTAAAGAAGAAGAGATTTGTGATAATACATATTTGGTAATTACCGTTGATTCCTCTCATCCATAACCTTCTTCTGTTCGGTCGTGAGTCCATCCAGCCCGGCTGCTCGTTGTTCACCGGCAGATTCCGGAGTCAGCTCTCCTCGCGCCGCCAGCCTACCCGCTAGATCCGGGTGCAGCTTCAATATGACTAGCTTATCTGAAATAGTAATGTCTTTTGGTCAAAAGGCAATATATAGTACTTACCTAATTGATGGTAAAGTAGTTAAAGTCGAGAGTTTAGGATTACCTAGTGACAAGAAAATACTTATAAATGATTTCTGTTAGCTATGGTGTTAAATTATCTTATAGATTTTGAAGATGTTATTTGTCCGACGATAAGCCATTAAGGCTTTTCCAAATCCGCTATGGACTGGTACCTATTTACTTAGTTAAGTACTCCTTACCTTCTACTTTTATTTCCTCTAAATAAGTTTGAAATGCGTCACAAAGAGCTGTTAGATCCTGGAAAGGTCTCTTCTTCTTGACCTCTACGGCCGCATCTGCACATAGTTCTATTACATTTCCAAATACCGACTCAAACTGTTCATCACTTAAAGAATTCACCTCAGAAATACTTATTGGTAAAGTAGGAGACGCCATAATATTTTAAACAATTTACGGACAAGTGCCACAACAAACTTCGGACAACTGTGTCTTTATCAGTTCAGTTTATCAACCGAACGCAGTTGGGTCATTAGGAGTTCAAGTACCTACCTAATGTGAAATATTTAGATGTCATTGCCACAAACGAAACAAATACATATTTTGGAGCCATTTAACATGGGTAATAGTTTTCTACGCATTAGCTACCTACGTTTCCATGCTTCAGAATGTACTTTGCAGTGTGCTTATTTCAGCCTATATTGAAATCCCAAAGTTGGATCACAATCCAAAAAAAGAAACTCAAAATCAAACGAAACGACGTCGGGCTTAAATTAAAGGTAAATTCGCGATAAATACCCGCCTTCATATGTTTTATAAACTCAAAATCAAAGCATTTATTTCAAGTAGGCCAATTACAGGCACTTTTAAATAGTCGAAACAAAGATGAAAATTAAATGTAGCTACAGTCCCAGTCACAAGACACAAAAACTGTGAAAGTATCATTTTCCCATTCCCTAGCGTAGATCTCTATGGAGAAGAACGGGCAAGAAACTCCATGGACACTCTTTTAAATCAAATTATTGTTAGAAAATCTTGGTTAAATCATTCATATTGAGATGGTATATTATGTGAGAACAATGTAACAAGATGTGCACGTTAAAACTGTCCATAGTAAAAGCAAAATAATTCATTCAAATAACCCATGTCAACTAAGAGATGACCAGTCACAAGCACAACTGACAGAGCCCGTTCACGAACATCACGCATGTGGGTCATACTCAGAAAAAGTGTACATTATACATTTTCAGAGATGAATAATTGTAACGAATATTCATCGCTTTACTTTTAACCCCTTACCGCATTGAATACCATATTTGCACACCAAAGTTTTCGTTCTAAAATTCAAATTTTATTCAAGTTTGAATGCTGGCAGCACTAAAGATCATACATAGACTAGATGTTCCATGGTCATGAATAAATTTAAAAAAAAATGACTAGATGTATACTTTGACGTTTAGTGACGGAGAAATGATGGAATTCGAAAATCAGTTTTTGGCCACAATTTTTTTCCAACGGAAATATTTTGGATCTTTGAACATTGTTATCATTCCTAGTAAGAATACGGATAACTTTTAACTTTTTGATGCAACCCTTAAATTCGGGGGGGGGGGTCTATATACATATTACCGTTTTTTTTGGAAAAAGAATATGTTTCCGAAACGGTAAACTTTTTTAGCGTGGCAATTTTTTTTTATTCTCTTATGTGGGGGGGATTTTAACAAGGGGTTGAAAAAGTTGGTAGATCCTTCTTCGAAATGTACCTCCTCTTGCGGCTTGCCGAAGGGATTTTTATAAGTAGGTACCGTTGCACTTTCCTAAGCATTCCGTAATAAGCTGTTACTTTGAAATTATACACTAACACTTTTACTACTTGTGTAGAATTAGACTTTCTGATACACATTCGTATATATTTTTTTTATATAACAATTTTTTTTTCGAAGCTGTCTTTTAGTCGTAGAAAAAGAAATTAAAAAAAAAAGTTTTTTTTTTTATTTATGCATTGAACCAATGTCGACTAAGTATATAAGTATACTTAGTCCAAATTGGTTGAATGTATAATTTAGTATAGTTATCTGCCAAACTTTCTGCACAAGTGTAGAAAAAAATAGCAGAAACGCACGTGTGCATTGAACCAATTTGGACTACTACGACCTAATCGTAGTGCGAAAAGAACCAGTTTTCGAGGAAGTGTATTGGAAAGATAGTTGTACAAACTTCAGCAGCTCCAACAATGCCATTTAATGCTATCAATTTATGCGCCCCTGTCCTTGTGGAGCAAGACCAGCATTAAGCCAAGCATTATAATCAGTAATATAATCGCTCAACTTGTATTATTCTTGCTTACATAGTGTGCTACTTAACTAATGACTAAGGGTACTTTTTTTTGTTAGCCTATATTGTTTCACTCTGAGCAAAGGCCTCGCTCCATTCCTCCCACTTCTCACGATGGCCTGCTTCCAAGACGTTAAAAAATAAAAAATAATAATAAATACTAGTTTATAAAACTGTTGCATAATGAGGGGTATTAAACACGAGTATTTAAAACCTTATTATGTGCAGTTTTATACAACTTTTTATCTACTTTCATACAATGAGATTAAATCTACTAAATAAAAGATCAAAGTGCAAAAAGTAAGACATATCGTATAACTTTTTCGACTTAGCTGGTAAAAGGTTGTGAGTAGTGATGCAACGAATACGAATATTCGTATTCGCTGAATAGTAGACATTTACTGAATATTCGTATTCGGCGAATACTAATACGAATATTTAATTTATCGCCAACTGCTGATCCACTGGCCTTTTGGCGAGAAGATGTCCATTTTCCAAGTCTGAAAAAACCCGCCCAAAAATATTTTTCACTGAAGCCATGTACAGTCGCCTCGGAAATACTTTTTTCAACGACTGGGAACATCCAGACTCAAAAAAGAAATCGCCTAAAACCAGAACATCTACAAATTGTATGTTTTTTAAATAAAAAATTGCCTGTTGTAAATTTTAATTATTAGAAGATTAAACATTCATCAAATATAATATAAGTCAGTATTACCATAGCGAGATATTCGTATTCGTATTCGTATTCGCCGAATATTAGGTTTGATATTCGTATTCGTATTCGTAAAAGTAGTATCCGTTGCATCACTAGTTGTGAGTCATTTCCGTCGCCGCATCTAAAATATCGGGTGGATTCAAATTTTCTTCACATTCACTGGTATCGCACATTTTTAAGCAATAATAGAATAAAACAGTAAATTCAGAAGATACGTAAAAATGACGCCAAAAACCCAGCTCTTCACCGCGCTTTAGCGCAACCACAGATAAGTAAAATTAATTAATTAAAACAAAATATGTAAAAAGTTCGATTAAAAAAGGTTATGCTATAGTTAGTTATGTTATATCCTTCGTGATTTAACTTCTTGGATTCTGTATCGTAATGGAAAAAAAAATACTTTATAACATTATTTTGTTCGCAGTGTTAATACACTACGTTGTGAAAGAAATAAAAGAAAAAGCATTTATTAGCCCGTACAGGACAAAACACATAAAAATTAACATTATAAATTACGACTATTGAAAACTAAACATAGATAAAAAATAAAAAGAAATCGATAAAGAGAGAGAGAGATTGTGCTAAACAAGATAGAGGAATCAATCGGGTCGGGTCGGGTCGGTGGTGTCGGGTCTAGGAATGAGACTGGACCTGAGGGTCCGGTCTCATTCCTAAGTGAAATTTCAGTACCCGAAAATAATGCGTTTTGCGTCGGAAAGGTCTCGTCCAGCGGAAACGATAAAAACAGGCTTACTGTTCAAGAATTGCATGCAAATCATTAGACATAAAAATACGGTCCCTTAAACTTTCTTCCTTCAACTGACTACCTAACTCCATCTGTCTGACATATTCTCACAATTCACCAAAGGTTCAAGGTTTACAAAGCGAATCGTCCCCGAGCGTACAGAGCATCTAAATCGTTTCGTAAAGAGAAACAAAAGCGACATTTATGTGTCAGTTGTGGGAGCCCGAGTGGGGCTCGAATAAATGTGGCTGAAGGAGAATAAGCGCGAAAATGCGCGAATAAACGCGAATAAATCAGCGCAGTCGCGTTGACGCGCGGTGCCTCTAACGAGGCCTGGGGGAGAGCTGCCGCGCTGTCGCCCGCGACAAATGGCCGCCAGGGACATGTCTCGTCTCACAACCCGCACACCATTACAAAACCGACTACGATTACCATGATTTATGTTTTTGCTGGGATGTTTTGTGGCATAACGTGGCAACGTACCTACTTTCTTTTTAATTTACTTTGTGTTATGTTTAGAGTGGCGCCCGCTAACAACTTCTAAGCGAAAGCCAACATCCATCGCTTCATCTTGGTCGTAGACACATAGATTTACCGTTTTGCCGATGCGTATTAGGAATATTTAATTTACTACATCAAAGGATCCACTAAGTATGGGTACCAACACTAAAATGTGAAAAAAACACGCTACCTATCATAGGATCACTACACATTGCTGATGTGACGATCTAGTTTTTCAAACCAAAATAGAATCATTTCCCGAGTTTCGTGTACGATCGTGGTCACCCTACAAAATACGAATGCGCCCCGTTTTGATAGCAATTTGAAATTTGATCCGGCTGCCGGTTGTTTAATTATATTTTCTCAATGCAAATCGCCATCACACATCGGAATAACACTTTACAATAAACTAAACCCAATGTTTCACTAGAATATCCGTGAAGTAGGTAAATGAATAGCTAGGAGCTACCTACAAGAAAGCTATGTTTTATCAATATTCGTACATCATCAAGTAATTGCTGTGTATTTAACATTTTAAAATTATTATAATAAACAGTTCAAGTTTCTAAAGGAGTTTAGAATATTTGATTGAGCTCACGATTTACTCTAATTAATCACGAACGGATAATAATAAAAATATTTTTGATATAGTAAATACCATAGTAGCGTACAGGAAAAAGTTAAATGCCCGCTATTAATACATTAAATTGTTTATTACTATAAGGTAACTGTCGTGGGTTCGGACCTAGACAGACGCATTACTTTGTGTGTTTATTTTATCACCACTGCTCTCAAAACGCTGAAACAAAACATCGTAAGGAAACCGGCATGTTGAGAGGATCCGGCAATTGGGTCTCGAGGTGGCATTGCACAAGTCCGAGGCCATGTGCTTTCATGGGCCTCGGAATGCGCCACCGTCGGGATCCACACTGACGGTAGGAGGGGTATCCGTCGGCGTCGAGTCGACGTTGAAGTACCTAGGACTCGTTAGCCGGTGGAACTTCGTGGAGCACTTCCGACGTTTGGCCCCCAGGCTGGAACGGACCGGGGCTGCCTTCAGGCGGCTCCTGCCCAACCTTGGGGGGCCAAACGCCTCCTGCCGCAGGCTCTACGCGGGGGTCGTGCGGTCCATGGCCCTTTACGGGGCCCCAGTGTGGGAGCGTTCCTTGAGGCGGCGAGCCGCTCATTATCTGAACGCGCCCCAAAAAGTGGTGGCCGTAAAGATGGTCCGTGGGTACCGCACGACCTCCCACGAGGCGGTGGGCCTGTTTGCCGGATTGCCGCCATGGGATCTGGAGGCGATAGTCCTCGCGCGCCTACACGAATGGCGCGCGGAGTTACTACGCCGGGGCGAAACTCCGCTGCCGCGGCGAATTGCCGCTCAGCGGACAGACCTCCGGCGCGATCTCATGGCGACATGGAGAGAGGGACTGTCGCAACCCCGTGCAGTGCACGCCACGATAGTGGTGGTAAGTCCCCTCTTTGAGGAGTGGCTGGAGAGGCGCCACGGCGTCCTCACCTTCCGCCTGACGCAGGTCCTCACCGGACACGGATGTTTCGGGAACATTCTGCACCGAATCGGGCGGGAGGAAACGCCCGGGTGCTTCCACTGCGAGGATCGACTGGAGGACACGGTGGAGCACCGCCGTGTCCTCGTAGCAGCGATCGTCGGCGGTGACCTCTCGCGTTCTGCCCTTGTTCAATCCATGGTCCGGAGCGAGACAGAATGGGAAGCCGTCACCTCCTTCTGTGAAGCAGTCATGCTAGCGAAGGAGGTGGCGGAACGTGAGAGGGAGAGAGCCTCTCTTGCCAGCCGCCGCGGGAGACGCACCGGGCGTCGGGGGCCACGTGGTGGCTACCGGCCACCGTAGACGCGGGCCTGCTGACGGTTAGCTATGGGCTAGCTAGCCGTCCGTCCGTCTGATAAGAAAGAGATGAGAAAGAGATGTCAGCATAAGGGGAGGGGCCCGCAAGGGCCGAAGCCTGCCGGGGTTGCGGGCCTGTTCGAAAGAGATACCGCGGCCCCGGAACATAAAGGGCGAGGAAGGAACATGGATGGGTTTTAGTCAGTAAAAGTCTGACACTCCCTCCCGCTCTGCCCAGAGTGGGAGAAGTCATTTGATGATATCCTATCCTAAAAAAAAAAAAGGAAACCAGCATGTCCTAAAAAATCGAAGATATGTGACATCTACCAACCGGCACTGAGCCCGCGTGGTGGCTTATGGCCCATTCCCTCTCATTGGAGGCACGTGTCCCAGCAACATATTAATAGGCTGATGATGATGATGATTATGTACCTACATAAAATTGTTTATTACTATAAGGTAACTACTATGTATTTGTTAGAAATTATCCTGGTACAGCCAAAAAGTTATAAAGCAAGTTTGAAAAAGCTTTGAAAAAGTTTCCACCCCTTGAAGATGTACGCGAAGGATAGCCCGGGCCGGTTCGAGGTGACGTGGGAAAAGAGTAGATACCTACTTGGAAGGATTTGGGAAAGGCCTCAGTCCAGCAGTGGGGCATAACAACAATTAATGTTGATGTTTCACGTCTGCAATAAGAAAACCCATCAAGGAAGGTACGTTTCTTTGTATTATGTTTCGTAAGCTAAGTAAACTCTTAAATGTAAGCCCTGCCGCCATACAAATCCATTGAACTTCGTAAACGAGTCGCGTCGCCAACATTATGGATTTGTATGGCGGCAGTCGCTTGGCGACTATAATCGTCGAGTATCGAAGATTTTTGTTGCCTTGTGTACGAAGGGGCTAAGGTTTACAATTTTATTTCCTTTCTAGAGCCACTCTTTTCTTCTCTTATGTTACCGATCAGTTATTTTTGTGACTGGTGGTTAACCTGTAATACGCGGGTAGATGAGGTGACACTATAAACCAATAATTCCAGACACCAATCTCTAAAAAATATTTTTTTTGTGCCTGAAAACCCGATACATTTTCAATTCATTGCCAAATTAGATTTTTAGTTGCTTTGAAATCAAGTTGACCAAACAGTGACGTCACAGCGTGCTATTGCCATACAAAATCTCGCGTTTTGTCAGATCTTCAAAAGTATGTCAATTGATTGGTGTGTCAACTAACCTATAGGCGACTGCGTAAGTCCAAGACTGTAAAACCTATATGTATACTTAGAAATATTGTACACAGAAACTGTTGGTAAACCTACGAGTAAATGTCAAATAGTAAATAACTACTTTAGTTCTTCTCATGGGAAAAGACCTTTTACGTGCATCCATGATCAGAAAAGGTGGGAGTTTATTAATGTTTGTATATTCACCGAAAACGGTACCTGAAACTCAAAAAGTACCTATACTATTTTGAACAGCTATAAATCAAATATTGCAAATCTTAGGCTTACAGGCTGGCGTTACGCAATGTAGCAGCTCATGAATGTATCATAGCTGCTCGTAGATGCAACGTAGCCGCAGGTGCTACGCAGCGTAGCCGCTTGTAGATACATCGTAGCCGCTCGTAAAAAAGCGTAGTTGACCGCTCGTAGATTCGGCGTAGCAACTCGTAGACAGAGAGTAGCTACCGCTTATACGCAGCGTAGCCAACTTGCCACAGCGAAGATGCTTAACATACCTGCGGCGATGTGTGGAGAGTGAAGAAATAAAAATAAATGGCCAGTACCTTCCTACTACCAAGCAACGTATGCTTGGTACGCGTGAACGGGTAAATGTGAAGTACGAAGAAGATCTAACTATGAATCTGATATTATAATAGGTAGGTAGTTGATGCCTGCAAATAAATGACATGCAACATGGCATGTTGTCTTGGCATTAGATATTTAAAGTATGTAGAATAATTATTCCCCGACGTAAGTATAATAGTATGGCATTACGTGATGATGAGATCCTATCTACGTAACTATACCTAAACAGAGGCAGAAAAGTAGGTGGGCCTTGCTGCGGCACGCAATTAAAATAATTATGAAAACGGCCGAGCTATTAACATGATTCTAATAACATTAAGTGAAAACTTGCGTACCTAATAACAATTGAACAGTCGTAATAATACTTACACTGTTAATAAACACAGCAGTCATTCAGCAAACAAAACATTATGACGGTGACACTCTTGAGAAATCAAAATGTGGTGCTTTAAAATGATATGGAAACAATAAACATAAAAGCTGCGGCGTGCACGGCGCATGTGATTGCTGTGAATTAATTAAAGTGGTTTTCATTAGGACCATAAATGCGAGTGGCGGCAGTCCGGCGTGCGGGACGCGCGGACTTTAGGACCACTAAATAGAAAGGCACAGAAGGTCGACTCCACTCAACAAACTCGAACACAGTCGGGCGACTGCGCACTACGAGTGCAAGTCCACTTGCGACTGGCATTCCGTTTGATAAGTGTGTGATGGCTATACGTACAAACGTGTTACGTGCCTATGTGTGCATTCATCTGTTTTCGCTTCTTGTCTGGAGTAAAACTTCTTTATCTATCTAGTGTATGGCGGCGGGAGTGCGGGCCGGCGGCCGCCATGTTGTCCGCGGCAGGCTGTGCGCGCCGCCAGGGCGCGGGGCGGGGCCTGATCGCAGATAACAAAGCTCCGCACGAACGCGGTGCGGTGCGCGGTGCACTCGCCCGCTGCCACACGTGACGCACACCGCTTTACCTGCGCCCGGACGCTTATGTACCTATGTGACGCATGTACTATCCAATATTTTGGCAACAAATACATAACGTCTACATTCACAAGCTGGAAACGGCGATAGGTGTGGGAAATTCACAGAGATCATATTAAAGACAGAACTAATAAGTCTTTAACTCAACTAATCTCTTCCTCGTTACATATTGTCTTAAGCAAAATGCAATAAAATTATCTGAACGTAACGCTAACTTAGTAAACATCAAAAATCGCAATTAGATCATGCTTTCGTTGACATTGGCTCAGTTTATTTACATAGTACGGAACAGCCATATAATGATTACCTAGTGACATTTGAATGTGTTATCTCGTCGTGGATGCAAGTCCCACTATAAACCCTTTTACGTAACACGTGATGTAGACGTGAGTGATTTACTGCGACGATCGGGACCACAATATATCCCAAGTTTACTTTAGACAATCCGAGCGCCCCGCACAATACTTTGTATAATTTATTTACACGCGACGGGTAAACTTTGGACCTTTATCTCTTTGTTGGGGAGTTTTAGGTAAGATAAAACAGATAATGTGTTCCTTTATGTGAGTAATCGTAAAGTGATGTCCGCTCCGTCACGGCCTCATGGGGTTTATACCAATAAGGGCATTGAAACGACTCACTAAATCCGTACAGAATGACACGGCACACGTGAACCTACAGTTGTTAAAGTTTTCCTAGCGTTTATAACATTGACAGATAATCGTGAAGAATGTCTTTATCAAGATAATAAAACGCTTAACTCATAGCTACGTAGATCATTGATAACAAAGATAGCTATGTGGATTTATACTTGCGCGCTCTTACCTGTTCTTGTGTATCTATGCGCATTTCTATTCTTATATAAGTAAACTTAGGTAATACACAACTTAGCTATGCAGGTAACAAGTCACGTACATACTTGTCTCCTACAGTAATGTTCCTTATTCAACAAAAAGCTAGTATGACATAACTAAATATAAAAATCATCCGTCGCACGTACCTATCGATGTCGGGTATTTATATAGGCAGGAACAAAAGTTACCGGGTGCCAATGAATGATGAATTACCTTAATAAAAGATAAGCTATAAAATTCACTTAGATTGCAAGAATCAAACCATCGAATTCGAAAGTCTCATTGAGCAAGAAAAGCGTTATAATCGCAAATATTCGTAGCAACCATGAAAAACAGTCTTCTCAAACTGTGTCATGTTAATGTAAAGTTGCTGAAATGATTCTAATTGAAGGGGAAACATACAAGTGCTAAATCATCCAGGATTCCTGCCTATCTTTAAACTTTAGACCAGAGGTTCTCAAACATTTTTTCCTGGTAGACCACTTTGAATTTGTTTTGGTGTCGGTGGACCCCCTGTAGCATTTTCTTTCAAGCCCGTGAACTAAAAAAGAAAAGCAAGACAATATTTTTTTCGCACTATCTGTTAGGATTGCATGAGGATCGTTGTTCCCAAGATATTTTTTTTGGCAAAAATCCGTAAATTGTAATCTTCTGGCTTCGAAATGTGTTTTTTTTATGACTTAACACGACCTTTTCACCGAAATACAACCTGTCATCACCGGAACATTTGATCTTTATTACTCTTTCTAGTACCTAGCTTAATATCTGGCTACATTGATCAAGCTAAGCCAACATTTTTGTTCTTTGGCATCAAACCCAGGTAAAATTTCGTGGACCTCCACTTACAGCTTGTGAACCCCCCCATTTTCTTCAAGCCAATGTAAACCCCCGATGGGTCTCCCGTAGACCCCTGGGGGTCCACCTGGACCACTTTGGGAATCACTGCTTTAGACTTTGTAGTAGTTGGTAGCCATTGCGTAGCAACAGCGATGATTTCATTATATTTCTCCTCAATATTTGGACCCGAAATAAAAATATGTCTCTTTTTGTTAATATATTTAAAGGAAGATACTACTGTGTATGCATTTCCCTTCGATTAAGTACTTTCCCTAGTTGTGAATACTACAACGTTGCAAAGGTGTAAAATACAAAAGTAAATTCAACCAGATAGTTTCTTTAAGGCAACTACATGAGCTAAACGCGAGTTTATGATTCACTGCAATGAACAAAACCAGAAAAATGTATGATATTCTTCAGGATATATGCTAATATGATAGTGTTTTGAAAATAAAATACAATTAATTTTACTCGATTAAAAATAATCACAGACTTATTCCTATAAATTTCTTTTCACCTCAGCACCTCAAACAAGCAGGTTTTGCTGTTTATAGACAGTGTGCAAAATTCGATTTTGCTGCGAGCGTGAGACAAAGTAACTTTTTAATTATTTTTTTTAAATACCGAGAACTGCGCAAGTCTACTAACAAAAGTTGAACTTCACTTTGTTCTGTCACGAATCGAAATTCGATTTTAAATTCCATAACTAGTAGGTGCCTACTAGTTATGGAATTTGAAAATCGAATTTGAAAAAAGAAAAAAATCAGTAAAACGTTCGGATACCGATATTGTAAATCGATAACCGTAATATTGTATATAACGTGTTCATGGACCTAAAAAAAAAGGTACGTGTTTTGGTTATAAAAAAACAAAATTTCAAATAATCGAATTAAATTTTTACAATTAAATTAAGATGATGAATAATGTTGAAGAAAAAAACACGAAGTTTATTATGCTAATTATTTATTTATAGTTTTAACAATCTTTAATATTGAGACAGAATGCCACGAGTGTAGTTTCAGAACGCATTTAAAAAAAGTAGCGGGGTCAACATTTTTATTGTTCAATGTACGCTAGCTACAAAGTACAATCAAATTTGAATATTAAGATAATAATAATAAATAGATTTGAGTGAGCCCAGTGACGAAGTCTGCTATTTATCTGCCGCAGAATTGAAGCATAATGAAAAATGCAGAATAAAACTTCCTGCCGGCCTGCTATCTGGACATTATTTAATATCTATTCATTATTTATATCTCACTATGTTGTTTGTAGTATGTTGTAGGTGTATGTATGTTGTTGAATGTACTGTTTTGTATTGTTTAGGTGTATGTTCTCGCTGCTGAAGTGAAAAGTTGTATGTGTTACACGAGACCAAAGTTATTTGCATCTCGTGTCTTTGAATCCCTCGCTACGCTCAGGATTCTAACCTAGAATCACTCGCTACGCTCGTGATTCAACCATAGAATCCTTCGCTTACTCGTGATTCAAAATAAACACTCGCAGCAAAAACTCACTTTGCTCTCTTGTTGCACAAATAACTATTTAACGAGTAAAACCCGTACTAAAATACATGCGATTATTCTGATTTTTGGCAAACAATTCTACCAGCAACATATTAGCATCATGGTGTTTTATTTTTTTAGTCCTATCCATAGATTTAAAAAAAACGAACGAAACCACTAATTTCGCACTATTCGGCCCGCAGTGACTAACGTAACAACCACTTTGTAGTGCAAGCTGATTAGAACTTTATTCCAACAGAATTTCAAACGAAGTTTTAACCATCACAAATACATTTTTTATAGTATGGTGGAAGCTTCTCTCCACCTTTAGCTACTTGCCTTTTATATTATGTCAGTAAAAATCGTGCATACCTAGGTACAAACTTGTGGATCTAAAAAATAATTTCCTTTTTTCCTCCGGCAATTTCCGCCAAAATCAAGCGTACTTTTTCTTAGGTACTTCTCATTTATGACAAGTAAGAATAACAAACCCTTTATAAATCGCTTTATAAAGCGATTTGTATCAATATTCTGCTTGAAGCGCTTGCAGCAGCAGACGAATATTTAATTTACACAATAAACTATATTGTATTTTTTTTTTATTATGGAGGTACCGGAGTATAGAGGTGTACTATATAGCAAACACCGTCAAGTAAGTCCAAAGCAAAAGAGAACTATAGATAACTGCCACCTCAGAGAGGTTTTGAAATTGTGCGAGCTCCCATCACCATTTTCTGCTCACTATCGATCGAACCTACCTTACCGCATGGCGACTTTTAGTCGTTAGCACCCTGCTCCATAGTTAAGAGGTTTTGATTATAAAATTATAGCCAACAACATAATTATATGACTTATCATTCATTTTCCTGAGCTGATTACTAGAATATTGCTGTACAATATTATATGTTTCTACTACACACTGCGAAACGTACGAATAGCTTTTGACCGCATACCTATTTGACTATATGCAGTCCAAACTCCGGTCGATACCAGCATAATTTTGCTGCCATCAAAATATGCAATCGATAGGTGTATTACGTGTTAGTTAGTAACAGTATGTAGTACTCAGTGAGGTCGTTATGTAACGATATTAGAATGTTAATTTATTTGTGGAGGCAGGACTCGGACATGTGCGGAGTTCACACGGCGGCTGATTTACGAGCCGCAGTCGGCGCGGTCGGTGCGTGACGCGGCGGCGGCGCGGCGCGGGCGCGGCAGGTACGCGGCCGGCCCGGCTTTATAGCGGAACTTTAATTTACGACCGCTCTAAATTACGTGGATTTACTGCGCGCCTTTATTGGCCCGCTCCGAACGCCCCCGCACTCCCGCCCTTCCACCTCCCCCACTTTAGACTGCTTCCCTCTTCGAACGACGAACTTCTGCTCGAAAAGTGCATGTAGCTTAAACTGCATAATTTAACGCGCCGTAAAACTGATAGCGAATCCAAACTACCTCACTCATAAATCCCGTACGAATTCAGTAGCATGGAATATATGCACAGAAGTATGAATCAGAAGGCAAGTAAATAAAACACTTATATTTGCTGCTAATTAGCTTTTATGTTGGTAATCATCGCGACGCGTCGTCGCTAGTAAACAGTCAAAGTGTAAAGATAAACCTAGTGACCGCCGACCGGTCCATAACTTTCATTAGGTGACTCATGCACTTATTTATCCGTTGTACAAACTATTAAGTGAAGCATTTTTTTATCCCAACTTTGGAATGTATCAAGTAATCGTGAAAAGCTATGTTCCCGGTCGCGTCGGAGTGCAGGCGCAAGGCCACGTCATATCCGGCGTTATCTTCAGGAGAAAGCGGATGCTGCACGCATTCGTCGGCGACTTCAAAGCGCCGAAGCCCTTTGTCGGCATTTCATCTTAATTGCTCTTGCAAAACTACCTAAGTTTATTACCCCATAATTAAGTTCAGTTATCGGCGGAAAAATGCGAACACGTTCAGGTTCTGTAAAATTGTTTCAGTTTTTAGTACTAATTACTATTACCATTATTTAATAAAACGGCCATTAAGAGAACTTAGAAGGGGCGTCCAAATACACTCACGCGCAATCGCTATTCTTGGAAGACATAAAACAACCAAGACATTCAATACACAGCCATTGTTGAGATCTCACGATGCTCATAGTAAATAAAGTAGGCCTGTGTTATATAAAGATTATATGGGTACGCGTTTTTTTGCTCTCCACTGACTATTCACCTAATGAGAGCTAAGTCATGTGGCCGTGTCCTGAGAACCATTTAATGGTCCCTCGGCCCACGGCCCGGCTTTTAACTTCTAATCTAAGCCTATTAAACATCACGAAACCCTCTCCGATTTCTCGTGAATGCATTTCCAAGTAACCAAGCCGATATAATTGTAAAAAATAAAACTCGGGACGGACAACAAACACGTTTTACCTAAGCATAATTTGCATCTGGCGCGATCACATATACTGTATCTCGGGGCGGTGATATTCAGATTTATGTCTTATTTCTTGTGAGTATAAGTTGAAGGTAGTATGCTGTTATTCAGTGTGTAAGCTCATTTAGTATGGACGTTGATTTTATAGCGTTGGCGGCTGGGCAGTAATTGGAAGCGAGGATGCGCGGGCGCCGTAAAGCGGCAATTGACCAGAAAATAACGAGCCCTCGCCCGCGGCTATACTTATACGCACATAATATGTCTCTTATATACAGCTGCTGTGTGCCAACGTATTTATTGTTCTCCGAAAATATTTATTTATTACAATTAAACGCAATAACTTTTTGTATGGCTTTATTAATAAACTTCAACTTTGTCGTTCATTCATCATTCTTCTCCTATTATCCCAATTTATGCATATTTTCTTCTTCTATAGTTCTCTATTAGTCGTCATTCATCATATGAGTCTCCCCTTTCGTTCCATCTCACGTTTCCGTCTCATTCATCCATTGTTGGTTGGTCCACATTCATACTCGAAACTTTCCTCACACTCACAACAATTTCCTCATTCCTCCGCATCACATGCCCATGTCAGACAACCTTCTTCTTTTACATACCCCTAATAGCATTCATCTCAACCGCATATAATGCGGTTGAGATGAATGCCTGTCGTTGGAGATGTTTGGGTCCTGAAAATCGTAACTAACCGAAGTCAATTTGTCACGACGCACTGTTTATGACGCTATGAATGTATAAAGATAGACTATTTAGGCACTAAAAGACAAACTTGCCAGTTGTCATAGACAACAGGTTCGTCGGTTTAAACTTAAACAAAATAAATAGAGCGTAGGTTGATTTTCCTCGATGTATAAACAGACTTCTATTGTGCGCATTCGGACATTACCTGTTAGTATGACAGTAATACATGTAATTCGATTCCTGGGTGGGGCAATGTTATTGGGTTTTTCCATCAAACAATTCTCAGCATCTGCCACGGACTGGATCTAGATATGAGCACGATTGATGGCAATATGCGCGCCCACTATTACATGTGAAATGTGGGTGTACTATATGTCTGTGCCTAGCCCTTCGGAGATTACCAGACGGATATTATGTTTAGTTTATCCATTTTTATTGTATTCATTAATCTTATACACACTATCTTTACAGGATGACACCAATAATGGTTGTGGCACACACAATTCATCAGTACTTGCGACTTATATGCCATCCTACCTCTAAGTCTGATTGTCTGAGCACGTCTTTAGCGAAAATTCTAGAGTACAGGTACTTTTTAACAGTCATCCTAAATTCTGTTGGATCGATGCCCTAATCAGGCTCGGTCGAGCTTCATATATACGGCTATAGCACGTAGCCATGATCTTAACGGTATAGAGTATAGATACTCTTGGTATAGTAGTTAGTTTGAAGTTCGACTGCTAATTTTACAGTACTTGACAATCATCTCAATATTATCCGTATCATAAACTGTCGTATTTGCCTTCAAATACGACAGTACCCTTGTACTATAGTCACAATCAAGACAGCGTAGGCCCATTGTGATATTAATTAGCTAGAAAACATTTTTTTTTAGTTTCTTTCTAGATAGCAACCTCAAACTTTCCTGAACTCTGGCTATAATAAATAATAAATAAATATCACTGGACATTAAACACACAGCGCCATCTAGTGCCACACTAAGCAAGGCTTGTGTCGTGGACACCAGATAGTTGATATACTACATATATACTTTTTGTTTGTAAATACATACTTATTATACATACAAACATCCATGACTCGGAAACAAATGTCCATGCTCATCACACAAACATTTGCTCCTACCGGGATTCGAACCCAGGACCCTATGAACGCAAGGCAGCTTCACTACCACTACGCCATTCGAGTCGTCAAGTTCAAGTCATACAATTACCCATTTTTACTTACATGTAGACGTCTATTGCCGAAGACGTCGCCGTCGTACCGGGCTACGCCAAACGGTAAGGTACATACATTTCACGTAGTATAAAAATAAGTTATAGCCACTATATTTCCTAGTATACTACAAGCATGACAGGACTCCTTTTCGTAAGAAAGAGTACCGAAACCTATCACTCGGGCCTTTAGTTTATGTCACAAATATGTCTTCGATTTTCTGGATCAAGGACATGCTGGTTTCCGCATGACATCCTCCTTTACCGTTCTGAGAGCAGTGGTGATCGAATAAATAGTCCATCTCTTGGACACCACTGCATTTTAAGTTTTTGTTGCTTCAGTGTTGATTTTGATCATCTATCAAAGATGGCCTCTGACTGTTGTTGATGTTGCATTTTCGTAGCACTGGCATGGCATCGTGCAAAATAGTTTTTACATTAGTTTTACCATACAAACCACTTGCATAAACAAACGTGCATACAGGCCTACAAAAAACAAGTTATGAGAAGATCGTTATATGCTACTTCTTTCTAAGATACAGTTTATTGGCAATCATATAGAACACAACATAAGGATGAATGAACTGCAGCAATTTAAAACAAGTTCCAATGAAAAAGTCTCGTGTCTGTGGCACGTTAACAAGTGTAAATAAATGTGTATCAAAATACAATCCGTAATGGTTATGGACCCACGCTGCGAACGAATAGAGGAGTCCATACAACTCGATGATGATTCCATAAATTTATACAGTGCACAATAAAAAGGCAGCTCGGAACAAAACGGCGTCACCTCTTTTTATGGACTGCCGTACGCGCACTAAACGCACCAATCATTGTTCGTCAAGCTCGTCTAGTTTTAAAACAATCAGTCGACGGCGGCGTCGCAGCTAATTACAAGCCGTGAAATTGGTGAATGACCAAGTTTATTGGGATTTAGCGACTCAATATTGTGGCCGATTGCCCGATTAGCTCCGAGGTAAGCGCCGTAAACAGAGATTCGCCTTGACACACATGACTTGTCTCGGCTCAACGTATCTATGTCGTGTTGGAGCGGTCGCATTCACGTACCACCGCTAATTAAACACCAATAAAAGCTTTACTAAAATGACCAAATATATGAATACTTTAGTATGTACATTTACGAGTCGGAGTTACAAAATTAATGTAGCAATTCTTTGACGTGACATAAAAATGTCGTACAGTAAGTAATAGAGCAAGATTCGTAAGTTATTTATTACGACTGTCGTTGCTTCGGGATGCATTATTCATCTACATTTAGTTAGTATCTAAATTTTTTGTTTCCATTATTCTCTATAATACGTGTGTGGTTACGGGGATGAAGCAACAGGACGTTGCGTTCTGTAGTTCTATAACCTATCCCCATGGCGAAACAACGTGACCTTATGTGAGTATTGTATTGACTGGTCCTTTCATATTCCTGATGAATCTGCATTTGCATAAATGGTGTATAAACCTCTTAACGAATCCGAAAGGAACTGGTTCTCCCCGTCATTGCATTTTTTTTGTTTGTCCTACACCATATACCTGGGAACCTTCCAGATACGGAGATATTGGGGATCAAAGTTGCGACTACTCAAGACTTTTTTAAATACAAGTTTTTATAGTCAGATTTTTACTTTAAACACCTCTATGAACCCCGTACTATCCAATCCATCAGCACAATGTTTTGAGTTCTACCACAAAACACAGATTTTTCACTAAAAAATTAAAGTTGTTTCACAGCAATATTTTATTTAGTTTGATGTACAAAATGCTTGGTGGACGGCTTCATGATGAGGTTGTTTACTCCCTGTAATATAGTTTCAATTGATTTCAGACCCTAGTTTTAGAACAAATGCGTGGGACAAGTTTAGAGTGCTATGGACACCTTCAACATTTACCTACAGACTAAGATTTTTATGAAGGTCTAGAGCTAGACAGACACAATAGGTGGATAATGTCATCTTTTGGTATTTAATTATTTATTACCTGTTATGAACGAATGAACAAAAGCAACAGAATAAAAAATATTACTGTAAGAAAAAGGCGCGCTATTGCGAAATTATATAATAGATAAATATTGAAGTTTTTTGTTCAGAAAGATATCGATGTTTTTGCATAATTGCGACTGTATAAAACTAATTAGACTTGTCGTAAAACAATATTAGTTGTAAAAGTTAATTGTAGGAAATTACACAACTCTGCTTCTGGATTAGAAGCTGTTGTAACTGGTATTTTCTCACCAGGTCAAGCAAACGAATAATACATTTTCAAATATTTAATCTTAATCAGACCAACAAATTAAAATAATAACCCAACCAGCCTAAAAAAATCAGTATACAGTCATTTCTGGTCAAAATTTGTCAACATGAAGTAGTTATAAAAAATTTATAACCCGAATTCGTTTGCATAGAAGGTCTACAAGCCTACGGGTCGTAGCGCGTAGGCGGGGCGTAGAGGTGCGCGCGCGCCTGCGCGGGGCGGCGCGCTTCGGGCGGCGGATTAAACTCGGACAAAGGCGACACATGAAAAGCGCCGCCGAATCTGCTTATCACACCTTATTGTTTGTTGGCCGCTCGCTGTAATATCACCCTCTATATATCAGCGCTCACGTGGACAGCGTTGATATATTATATCATACGAGTACGTGTGTGTTTATGTAACGATAAACTTGGAGTAGGCATTACGACTCTCCTTCCCGAGTGGCCATGTTGATTGTAATTACTGTTTTCAAGTGTTCCCGATTCCTGGATATTTATTGACTTTTCAGAAAGTAACGTATTATTGATTTATTGGATTAGTGATACGTTTCTGCAATAGTAACTGGTAATTAAAAATTTTGTGTTTGTCATCATCAGCCTATTAATGTTCCCACTGCTGGGATACAGGCGTCTATTCTAAGAGAGGGAATGACTATAGTCCACCACGCGGACCCAGTTCGGATTGGTAGACGTCACATTGGTAGTCTTCGAATTTGGTTCTAGCGCATGCCGGTTTCCTCGCGATGTTTTCCTTCACCGTTTGAAGAGCGTGATGAAATAAATTACACAAAGAAATAAACCTGTCTGGGTTCGAACCCACGACTTACTGTTCGTAGGCTTGGGGCCGCCACCTGGGCCACAGCTGCTGTTGCCCGCGTGGAGGTCAGAAAGAATCCCACAGAAATGCACTACCGGGGTCTTCTTCTTTAGCGTCTCGATGACAATTCAAATATGAGTCAGCCCAACATTTGGCGACCAGTTTGGCAGTTTCAGTAGCCTCTCTTAGCTTCTGGAAAACAACATGACTGGCAGGACTGACTGACTACTACCGGGATAAAAAGTCCAAAAATCAAGACCCTAAGTCGTGAAAAGTTAACGTTTAGCCAGAATTACTTTAACCTCTTGAATGCCGTAATTATTGAAACTATTAATAAAAAGCTATTGTGTCTCGCGTGGATCTACGTTCCGGCACATAAACGTCTAAATTTCATTTAAAATATTGGTATGGATGTTTTAGCCTGATTATCAGTATAAGAAAAATCTAACCTAACCTAACCTAACATCGAAAACCTTTACCTAAATATTTACAAAAAGGATTCTCGAGACGAAGTCGACCCTGTCAACAATTTCAGTAAACATAGTTACTAACGTCAAACATCAATAAAATAAGCTTAACTGTTCGCTGTTCTAAGTTAACCGAGGTTTGAGACACGTGTGATAATCGTCTTGGTACTAGGATATGAGGTGAGAGGTCGTTTGATGTAGATGTTTCTAAGTTGCAAGAACACAATGTTGCATGTTTAATGGCAGGATGACCCTTCTTGATGATCTTGTCTATTGCTACATCAGAAATCTTATTAGTAATGTATCACTTATCTCGACTTCACTTAAATGGTTTCCTACTACGTGCTAATTAAGGCTGAAAAAGAAATAGAAAGTTTTTCTCCCGGTACTTGTTACGTACTCGTATGTGTACCACGTTAGATAAATGTAACAAAGTTAGTGAGAATTCACATAGGTACACGCGACATACGATTAGAGTGTCTTTTGATGCGTGGCCACAATCGAAAGTGATTCTGCCATGTTGTTTTTTAGTACAATTTCCACAGACAAAATAACAAATGTTTAATTATTTACAGCATGACAACTTTAATCTTGCTGTCCTAGGTGGCGCTGCTTGTCAAGAAAAAATGCATCATTATGTCAAACTTGGTACATATTTTAGTTCTGTGTTTTCCCGCTTGCACAGATAAGTTGGTTGAGCTGTACCGACAGCACCCTACTCACAATATGTTCATGCGCCAATACAATCATGCTGCATTATACACTCAAAATAAAAAGATACGCATACTCCGGATATGTTAATGAATGATGAACAATATAAACTTTAATAATGTAATATTACATTTCCCAACATCGTTATGAGCAAGAAACAAAATGTCTAATTTAAAACAATGCGTTGTAATAAAGCAACCTTTCTTTCTTACATACTCGTACACCCGACAGTCTCTTGGCCCTCTTATGTGATTACTGTAAAAGGTGCATGCAGATAGGTTAGCTAAGAAAAGGGATATAGAAACAATCTTCTGTTTTTTTAAAACAAAAAAGACTGCGAAGGTAAACCAAATCCGTCTCGCAATCAACTCAGCCTAATCATCCATATGGCCTCATGGCCTACGTCAAGTTTCCTGTTCTTTTATTATTTGTAGTTTAAAGAAGTATTATTTGAATTTATGTTTTCACCGCCGATTTGTTTGTATTGGCGCCCAAGATACAGGTTCTGCCTAATTTGAGGCCAATGTAAAGCTTGTTTGTAATATTTCTAGCAATAAAGTTTTTGTATTTGTTTATTGAAGTCCACTGCTGGGCATAACCCAAGCTGAGCTTCTTGGTCATTTACTTGTCTGCCTTCCGCACCATCTGCTCCAGCCTCCTTGCCACATCAGCCGTCGGTCCTTCGACAGTCATGGCCGCATTCCAAGGATTTCTAAGACATTTGATTTTGAATTGTGCTTGAGTGGTCGTAGACATATTTTTGATTTCACATAGAAATATGAAATTATTTGTAGGTTGTAGCTACACCACCATACTTATTTCTCGATTACTTATGTGGTCTTGTGATGATATCTGTATTTGGTTTCAAAAGAGGAACATTTGATAATTCGGTTCAGCCTCCGAGAAAGACTGCATGGGGTAGCAACGCACCTGGTATGTCTCCGGTTTTTCCGAAGTCTATAGACGGCGCTGTGCTTTGTATAGACAAAAAAAAATGCACCGAATACGTAACCTCTCTTTTGTCAAGTCGGCTAAAACGAGGAAAATTTATGTTTTTCCAAAATGGCCTGTACCAACTCCATGACGAACGCATTTTGAGCCTACCTACATGGTTGCAACCTGTCCTCATGCATATTAAATATCCAGCGAAGGTGTCCATGGGCATGGGCACTTAAATGGTAGATCGTTTTTTTCGTGCAATTTCTAGCTTCTAATCTTTACGATATAAACGCTCACCTAACCAACGATTTTAATGGTTATCTCAATGCTAGTATATCTATGCATACCTGTGTTGTAAGGGCTTTGCATTATTATTTGCAATTATAGGCATTGATACCAGCAGTTGGCTCACGCGGGGCGGAGCGCCGTAAATTGCCCACCGTCAGGGAACCCGGCTAACTACATATTTACAGCTTTTTATGGCGCATAATCGCTGCTCTTATTAAAATTTAAGTGGTTTCCTTTCCTGACGTAACTATGTACTTGTAAACGAATCTGTATGTTCGATTGTTAAGTGCACGTAAGTGGGTACCGGCTGGGTACCGCCAATCCTTTGCCGTAGTCCGACGCCACCGAACTACTTGCGATGAGCTTGCACAAATCAATGTTGCGAGAAGGCGAAAATAAAATATGTTTTATCGTGCTAATAAAATGTAATCGTAAGGTTATTATGAATGGCGACGAAAAATTTATTGTACTTACAATTTATCATTCTACGTTGGACGACGCCATGCCTACTGCTGAAACGTATGCAGATATCGAACTGCTAAGCACAATACAATAGATTAGAAAAAAAAAAAAGTCAACCTTGCGGGGAAAGATACCTCAGATAGTCGTCTCGTCATTCGCAGAGTAACCTGCAGGCAATTTATCAATAAATCATCAGATATCCTTCAACTGCCTCGTTGGTCTAGCACGACAGCTGAGCTGCGATCCCAGGCCCTCAGGCCAAGCTTGAGCATGAGTTCCTGGGTTTGGTTGGGCTAAATGTTATTGGGTTTTCCATCTGGAATTTGCCAGTAACTACTACGCAGTCTGGATTTGCGCCCGGTTGGTGGCAATAGGCTCGGCCCCTATTTCTTGGGACTTAAACAACTGGTGAAATGGGTGTACTATAAGGTGCACCTCTGCCTGTCCCTTCTGAGATTACAGGCGTGATATAATGTTATGTTCATATCCTTCTTAAACGGAAAATTCACACGTTTAATAAGAATAAGCAGCTAAAGTTAAATAAACAAACCGGTTTCTGAATTCCAGGACATTTCCAGTTGGTAAATTCTCAAAAAGTCCGACGCTTCATTAACAATTATTGCTCAACTCTTCTAGTTAATCCTCTTAGCATTTTGTTTGTGGACAATTAGGCTCATAGACAAACAGCAAACCCGAATTCCGCCTTCTTTGAACGCTCACTAAATAGATTATTTCACATGAATATACATAACAACTAATTCAATTATCTGTTCCAGTGTCGATAACGTTTCGACTCCTCCGCACTGTATTGTGTCGGCTTTCTTTGAACAATTAATACAATAGGTTTTTTACTTTGCAAAGGGATTTTCCCGCAGTTCGCAGCTTTGAGACAATAGGGTTGAGACTGACTTCACAAATAGTGCGTACTAATATTCCTAGGCGGTAAAGCGGGTAATGCAGGTAGCCACCTTTGTTCTGTTACCGACCAACTTTTATCTGTAACTGTTCTATTTTGCTGAGAGAGTTGAGAGTTATCGAGAACTTTGGGTGCTTGTGATTCGTGGTAAACCCAAAATCGAAGAAACTTAAAATCTGCGTCGAAAATTGTGTCGCTGTTAGTTTTGGCGCTGCTCCCGCTGTACAATCTTCTTCACACTTTTTAAATGACAATATTCACTTTTATCAGGCCTAGAATGTCTGAATAGAAGTGTCTTAGACGAGATTACGAGAATTAAATAACCTTGGAAGAAGAAGACATGATGCGCTGACCGCAATTGAATTGGACAATGATGATCAGGTCTGCAATAGTTAGCGGTTAACATATAGTTTTTCGATGACAACGAAAATTATGAGAACCGAACACGAGTTAGGGGACCGGATGGCCCAGGTGCAGTGAAGAAATTCAAGCGACGGATGACAAGATGCATTTATTTCCCGAAATCAGTTGCATTTTGTGTGTTCGTGTTCTACGTATTAATTCAGTGTCAGAATTGTCAGCACTACCTACTATGGGTCAGAAAGCTGTCCCTTAGTAACTTAGTTTCGCGTTACACGGCGCGTAGCTTGAAAAATCGAAGAATGATTGCAGCGTTTCTTTTTAAATAAACTGTCGTTGGTATTTTTAATTGTGTTGGTATGGCAAGAGAATGATTTTAAATGTAGGCATCAGTGTACAATGTAAGTACATACTTACCTACCGTTAATGCGTTCAACTCCAAACAACAAATTTATTAGAAAGTGTTTGGACCAAATAACATCATGATAAGTTTTCTGTACATCGTCTCTAAAACTGTAATCGTGTTTTTTTAACACAACGTGATATTACAGTAATAGGTGGTAGGTAGATATAACTATATACTATGAGTAATACTTATACACATTAGACATTTGGTTCGGAATGTGTGAAGTTCAATAAATAACTCGGGTCATATAATGGGTTGAATAATATGGAGTAGGAATAGGCAACTTAGATTTTCCGTGAGATCAATTTGAATTTCAACTAAACAATTATATGTGTATGCGAGCCCGGCTCCGCTCGGTTACGTTTATTGACCGAATCGTGGACAAAGACGAGGCTTTTACGACCTCGTAAAACTCACCATTGTTCGGAGCAACTCCGCACGAAACTCAGGCTCGCTTATTGTTAATACTTAAATAAGATATCCATTTTTTTTATTGTTTAGCCCATTACGGTCTGCGTTTGTACATATTTTGACTCGGACGCCCTTTAAGGATGATTCCCCTTTAAGTTGCCGCCCGCCTCCTTAGTTTTTGCAAATGATCACGTGCTAAAATGTTGTGCGTAGTTGAGTTTTTACTTTTTTTTCTAACGTAGGGACCGACATTGTTTATAGTCGGCGTTTAACCATTAAGCTTAATTGCAACAATAGTTAAAAATGAACCGTTAAACATGACGGTATACCGTATACGTTACCTTGCCGTATCAGCTATACCTATTAACAAACGCTAATTTGTGAAAAATGAAGAAGATGAAACATGTTATAACATAAACACTAACGCAGGACAAGACCAGAACATCATTTAATTCTAGAGTCCATATGACAGATGTGAGTGGACAAAGTAAAAGAAAGTATTAGGCAGTGGGTAGACCTGTTATCTGGGGGTACGTCCCATAGGCCCAGTGGGGGTTGTGTGCGAATGTATTGGTACCTACCAAGCCCACGAAACGGTAGAGAACGGGGTAGTAAAAGGAAGTAGGAACAGTAGGAAGAAGTCAGTTACAGTCCGAAGTACCCCTCCACTCTCTCCGGAAGGAGGGTTCCATAAGGATTTTCACGTCAGTAGTTAGATTTTATAGGACGTCATTATCACCACATTCTATACCTTGTAACCGTGGGGAAATAGCGTGAGTTTAGTTTTTTGTGTCTAATTATTAAGAGCTTTAATGAAAAGGAGACATGTGCGTTATTTTCAGGTGTCAGTTACCAAATAAAATAGGTACATGCATAACAATATATTTAAGTAACAAAATTACATAACTTTATTGCCTTCTTTATTGTTTTAGGATTTAGGTAACATAACTTAAAGTTAACACTATTATCATTCTATGTAGGTATTTTAGTGCCTGAAATATCTAGATATATCTAACTATCTACCTGCAACGATTCTCTGAACAAAATCGTAAAGATTAATCGTCAACACGCGTCAATCGTATTTTATCATTGTAGCCAATAATGGTGCAACAAATCCAATTGTTAATAGGTACCTAATGTTATATATAATTTAAACGGACTTAGTGACTTGTAGTTTATGGTGCAAGCGTGCACTACAACTCACAAGTCTGTTTAAAATAATTCCGTCTTTATCATCTTCAAACGATTGACAAAGACAGAAACATGTTTAAAAGTTAAGCGCTAAAACTTTTTACCTATTGATTTGGGATGGACGCAGACCTTAATGTATCTGATATGACCTCACGCCTGCTATCCCCGAAGGATTAGACAGAGATAAATACCTGATAGTATACCCACATTTTGCGAGTCCATTGCCCCAAAATCCCAACTCTGTGGCTATCTGTAATCGAACCAAGGACTTGGAACCTTGGACTCTGACTAGAACTTTCCAACCAAACTAATTACTTACTAGTTAAATAATACGAGTATCTGAAACTTACTTCTGTAAGCCAAACGTGCATAAGAGCAAATAAACCCAACCCGAAAATACTTTTTAAAATTAGTTATCTGACAAATAATTTACATTGATCCCCAAACGACATTAAAACGAATTCAAAAAATATATAAAATGAATACATTTGTATGTGTTAGAGACCTGTATTTATTTGATATTACGACGTAATCGTCAGGTAGGCAGGGGCACCTACACAACTATCGATCGACGGAGTTTCGACGTATTTTATAACCCGTCGTAAATTAAAAGTGCTATAAATATAAATCTTGGTCCGCGTCAAATCGCATCACATATTCATGCCTGGTGTTATTAAAAACCTAAATAACCGATGCCACTTCAAAAGTGACCCGTAAGTATTAGGTAGGTACCTCAAATAAAATCAAGTATTGATACGTTGTGGATCTTAATGTATATTAACGAACACATTTTGGACGATATAAATAATTGTACCTACAAATTAATTTAAAGTGTAAAGTGCTTTGAATGAAAAAATTATAAGTATGTTTATACTTTACTTCTTTCTAGATACAGTTACATAAAGGTATGAGTCCTGAGTAAAAATAGAGAAAACGAATTTCCCAGATATGATACACATCTAGGTCGATTTTTCGTTCGTTAACCCGTTTTGCAAGTTTCAACGAAAACTTTAGAGATTTTTCGAAAACGTTATTACATATACATATTATATCTAATATACATACATACATACACATATTGTTCATGAAAAATGTAGTGTAGAATTTGACAAAATTGTTTTATTTTCTTGCACCAAACTGTGTTCAGGCTCATTCATTCATGAATTCATATTTTTGCAATTAGTTTTCTTACTACGAGTAAGAAGTAACACAACTCAGAGATTTTGGTGTTTTCATCATTAATTAACTTGCACACGGTATACCTACCGCTATTAATTAATATCGTAAATTAACAGTAGCTTGGCGCCTCCACCGTTTGTAGTTTACCGGGTACCAGGAAACAAATGCAATAATTAAATCGTTTTAACTTTTCATTCTGAATTCTACTTCAGCTGTTGACTTGGTGGGCTGCGGGACTGTTCGAAAGAGATACCGCGGCACCGGAAGGTAAAGGGTGAGGAAGGAACATGGATGGGTTTTAGTCAGTAAAAGTCTGACACTCCCTCCCGCTCCGCCCAGAGTGGGAAAGTCATTTGATGATTTCCCATCCGAAAAAAAAAGCCGTTGACTTGGAGATGATGAGGATGTCAGCCGTCGGCCGAATTTTTAAATTAGGATTGTTTAGATATAGGTGTGAACTAGTGTTATTACTGATATCAACTATTAGTGGAGGTCGGCTCCAGAGAGACCGCACTACCCATACAAAAAATAACTCTTAAAAAAAAAGTGACGAGACATGTTATAAAATAAAAATAGAATGTCATGTCCTCCTCTCCTCACGTGAATTTCGAAAACAACATTTTTATTTTATACTTCTACTTCAATTTTATGCATATTACAATGCAAAGCTGCCTACAGCGCTTCATTTAATGTATTCAGTGTGAATTGCAGATGTCACAACTTTTCAAGGAAACTTGTCGAGCGAAAGTAGCGAATCCGACCCATAATAATTATGTATTCTGTTTGTGAAAAACCGACGAATTTATTAAAACTACGAAAGTTTGAATAGTATTCTTTTGGATTTAAATAAACTACTAAAATACTTACTGCTGGGGTTATACTTACTCTAAATATAATCTCTATTGTAGGTTTTGTATTGTATTGTATTGTACAACGGGCTGGTGTCCGCAACTCTACGTCAAAGCTCGTATTTTGCGTATGGGCTATAAATCTGCCACCACGCGGGCCTAGTGCGGTTTGGTAGATGTCACATGTCTTCGAATTTTTGGTTCTAGGACATGCCGGTTTCCTCGCGATGTTTTCCTTCGTCGTTTTTTAGAGCAGTGGTGATGAAATAAATTACACAAAGTAATGCGCCTGCCTGGGTTCGAACCCACGACTTACTGTTCGTAAGTCAATAAAATGTTTTCAAATGAGATGAGATCAATTTCTCAGGTGTGCATAATACCTAATTCAGCTGAAGTTTTCATGTAAATCATAATTTTTATGCGGTTTTTTCACCAAGGGGCAGGAGGAGTAGGCGCTTTTTCTGCAATGTTTAAAAAAGGTTGTGCAGCTACGAAACACCGCAAACAGTAAAAAAATGATTTTGCAGGCTAAACCAATGTTCATCATAATAAATTCGTCAGAAATTACAGGCACATCAGATACGTAGTTAGCAGCTTTATATCAGTCATCAGGCACGGGAATGTACCTGCAATACCAAAGGTAATAATGGCTGAGTTCTTACCATCACCTGCCGGCACTAGCTTTTGTAAAACTATTACTTGGAGAATCCTGTCACTAATGCTCGAGTGTGGCACGGACTCGTTGGGTTTAGGAACTGCATATTCAGCTTATGTTCAGCTGGAACACTGCGTGACTGGTGTACATTTCCCGCTTGCATTGCGCTAAAAGACGAGGTTCACACCGAGCGTGCAGTTACTGGAGTCGCGTCGCACCGTCAACTTCAAGGCGTTAGTGGTACGAGTACCGAATTGTTATCTGCCTATGGTGAAAGAGGAAGACTCTTGGCCACAGGACGTGGTGTTCCGTCGCTTCCGCAGACAAGTACCTGGACAGACAACACAGTGTAGTGTGACTGAGTGAAGTGCTACTAACATAGTTTTAAGTCTTATTTATTAACCCAATTTTTGTATTTACTTTATATACGTTAGTTTATAATGCAGGGGCCATTGAAATCTATACTTATAATAAATCTGTAGAGAGGTCAATTCTGTACATGAAATATATTTACAAAATAACTATCGGGGGGTGATTAGTGATCGATACTGATGCCAAAAATGCAATCAGTAAAATTTTTGTCTGTCTGTCTGTCTTTCTGTCTGTCTGTCTGTCTGTCTGTCCGTATGTTATTTATAGAAAAAAAAACTACTCGACGGATTTTAACGAAACTTGGTACAATTATTCTACATACTCCTGAGCAGGTAATAGTATACTTTTCATCACGCTACCATTAATAGGAGCAGAGCAGTGAAAGGAAATGTTGGGAAAACGGGAGAAGTTACTTGGTTTTTTTAGCTTCCGTCGCGTGTGCAGCCTTAATGGTTAAAGCTACATAGAAATCATGTATAACGGAAATATTCCACATAAAATTATATAAAAAATATCCCACGACAGCATATGTCTATCTTTTATAGTTGACTCACAATAACACGTGTAACTCCCGATAGCTTAGCAGTTCGGAGATTTGTTATTATTATATTTGTTTACTCTTACGTTTATATCATCACGCTATGACCCACATAAAACATAGGATACATTTTATTCCGGTAGTAAGATCCCATGGGACAATAATCAAACTTCACGCGGGCGAAGCCGCTGGCAGAAGCTAGTATGAAATAAATAAGTTGATTGATTTGATTGATAATCCACTATGAGGGCTTGGCCCGGGTTGGTGGATGTCACATTTCTTCGATATTAGGTGGCAGATAAGCTGGATCCCTGACGTTCTACTATACTCACTTTTGGTAGCAGTAGTAATAAAATTAATTAGAAAAATTGAATAACACATAACTTTTCCCACTCTGGACGGAGCGGGAGGGAGTGTCAGACTTTTACTGACTAAAACCCATCCATGCTCTTTCCTCGCCTTTTATGTTCAAGGGCCGCGGTATCTCTTTTGAACAGACCCGCAACCCCGGCAGGCTTCGACCCTTGCGGAACCCTCCTCTTTCCTTCCGGGTCATGGCTGTGAGGCGCGCGTGGAAAACGAACGCGCCGTCGACACGGCCTGTCGTCATTAGACGGACATGCATGAAATGCATGCCTCGGTTTAAACCTCCCTTTTTTTCGGATGGGAACTCATCAAATGACTTTTCCCACTCTGGGTGGAGCGGCGGGAGTGTCAGACTGGAATAAGGAAATCTTAAGCCTTTTTGTATGTAACACAAGTTACCAGCCAGTTCTACACTTAAGTTATTTAAAGTAGACTGAATCCTGAATCCTGAATTGCGGGAATCCGGTGGATGCGAGTAGCAAGAGACCGGTCAATGTGGCGACACTTGGGGGAGGCCTATGTCCAGCAGTGGACGTCTTTCGGCTGAGATGATGATGATGATGATGATGAATCCTGAAACACAACATCTTGGCTTGTTGCGTATAAAGTTTTAATCTGCGTACGATCTATAATCTCGTACGTGTCTCAACTTATGAGGTTCGTAGATCCTACGCATTGCAGACACGACCTCTTACAACAACATGATGTTTGATGTAGTTTTTTTATTCTAACACGTCCAAACCAATCAGGCATAAAGCCTAAACAAATACCTTTGATAAACGATAAAGTAATACGTGATATTTAGAAGATAACGTAAACAAAAAGATATAATAATTGTTTGACAACTGAGGTATAGGTAATGGCGACATAATCCGAGTTACCAAGGTGACCTCGTGATCAAGGTCTATGATCTTTGAAATCAATATTATTTTCAATGTCGAGCTTTCAATATCTAAGAATCATAAATGAGAAGGGGGTGAAAGAGATATAAGTATCTAATGGCAGAAGAAACACTCTGACTGGACTGTTGAACACTTGGACAGAGCAGGAGGACGATGGTGGTAAAAGAAAAACATCTCTAAGAATGATTTAAGTCAGTTGAACTTCGAGAGCAACTCTCGCTCGACCTTTACTAAAAACAAAGCTTGAACTGTAACATAGTGAAAACTATTGCCGAAACATTGAGTAGCCGAGTTGTCTGTACTCTAGTATTATGGAGAAACCCAAGATGCAGTTTGGTTCTTCGTAGCTTTCTGTACGTTGTATGACCTAAAAACAATGAAAAGCTAATGAAAAAGAGACAAAAGGATAGTCAAACTAGTTTTAGCTGGTAAGTTCATCATAGGTACTGCTATATAATTTAATCATATCGCAAAGGAAGTTTGGATGAAGTATATCAGTAATACTGATATCCAACAGTCATTAACATTTGGTGTCGGTACATAATAATTAACCTACTTATGTACTTACTTAAATATTAAAGGCTATAAGGTATCTGCTTCTAAATCTCAACTTGGTTGTTATTATAGACTGATACATATATCCAGTCCCTTATATAATACGTATTAATATTAATTGTCTATCAGCTCATTATATAGTTTTATTTCTTTTTCATCATTTCCATAGGCCGTAATAGCTAGTTTAGATTAAATTAGTAGATATTTCTTTGTTTTTGATTTATTACAATTTTAGTTTCAGTCTGACTCTGAGTGCGGTGTGCTTAATAATGAGAAAATACGGGTACCATAAAACTGTGTTAGATTTTTAATTAATGAACATGTCTTGAGCGTAGTTTATGGTAGTGATGCGCGACGGCTAGGAGCGCGCGGGCGGCGCGGCGGTACGCTTGATATCGTACGATTCGTATCAACGACTTGTGTGCCTACGTCGACAAGATATGGCCAAGTCACCGAGGGAAAGCTGGATTAAAAATTAATTTAGGCGCTTTCATGTTCGCCGATAATCCAGACATTATCAAGATATCAAATCAAGTGGATTAAACCCACCTAGTTAAATGTAATGCACACGATAACAACTGATTATTTATCTACTTACGTGTTAAACACAAAGTTTTATGTGATATTTTTCTATATTGTTATACAAGGAAATCACATTTAATCGTTGATCCGTAGCAATTATAATAGAAACGAGCTGCGAGTCTTGTATTTTTGGCGTCAAGGTTATTACTAATTTATGAGTCTACACTCTGAGTGACTGTTGGATCTGACACGCATGGATGTTGTTCTTTGACTATTTCCGGTATGTGTAGTCTCTGTTTGTATAGTTTAATGACGTGTGTGATGATTTAATGCAATGATTAGAGCGGTTTCACGTTTCGGAGCCTGCAGTTAGGTGTGACGTGTTAACGACCTGTGAGACTGCTGTCAAAGGGCAAACAAACGCAGGGTGAGCGCAAACACGTGAAGCTCTGTTTGAAGAACGGCCTCTGTGTGGAGAACACTGCACGTCGCGGTGGCCGGGCACACACTCATGTTATAATCTTTCAATTGCTTGTTCCCAGATTTCTATGACTCAGTCTGAAAATTGTAGTTGTAGGTATCTCAAACTCTGATTTAAGAACAACATTTTTTAATTGATGGCAAATAATAATACAAGTTAAAGATATTAAACAACTCTTTTTTGTATACTACGACGAATAAGAACTTTTTACGAAAGAACAAAAACACATAAAAAATAAAAATAACGAAGTTCTTCATTTCTCAAAATGTCCCGAAACTAATTCAATGAGCGAATTATTAACTGGTAGAGATTCCTGAGTTTTAAACAATTTCTATAGTTTCAGGACTTCATTAAAACGCATCAGCAGTTAATGGGCTCTGTACTTGATGGTCATTCGGACCCATCGGATTGACCATTCTGCGTGACCAGCACCTGCAATCGAATCAGTCGTCAGTTTTCTCGATGCCATTGTAGATTCTGGCTAATAGAACTTGTAGTCCCTGAAAATAGTACGGGGCGGATTTTTTTCAAAACTCGGCACCCTTTTTTTTTTTTTTAGGATGGGAAATCATCAGCGGGAGGGAGTGTCAGACTCTTACTGACTAAAACCCATCCATGTTCCTTCCTCGCCCTTTATGTTCCGAGGCCACGGTATCTCTTTCGAACAGGCCCGTAACCCCGGCAGGCTTCGGCCCTTGCGGGCCCCTCCCCTTATGCTGACATCTCTTTGAGGCGTGCGTGGATCACGAACGCGCCGTCGACACGGCCTGTTGTCGTCGTTAGATGGACGGACGGCTAGCTAGCCCATAGCCAACCGTCCACAGGCCCGCATCTACGGTGGCCGGTAACCACCACGTGGCCCCCGACGCCCGGTGCGTCTCCCGCGGCGGCCGGGAAGAAAAGATCTCTCTCTCTCTCGTTCCGCCACCTCCTTCGCTAGCATGACTGCTTCGCAGAAGGAGGCGACGGCTTCCCATTCCGTCTCGCTCCGGACCATGGATTGAACCAGGGCCGGACGCGAGAGCTTGCCGCCGCCGATCGCCACCACGAGGACACGGCGGTGCTCCGCCCACGCAGGGCAGACTTCCACCGTGTGCTCCACCGTGTCCTCAAACTCGGCACCCTGGTGTAGATAATTTTGTAATAATTTTTCATACCTCCTACAATAATAGACCTAGCCATAATAATGAAGGTAAACTATAAAATTAATATCCGATTCCGAATAGTGGACGTAACGTCAAATTATTTTAGCATTATCATTAGATACTCTTGAAAATCTAAGTACTCAGAACAAACAAGTACTTCGCGTACTTAACGTACGTTCATACGTTTAATGACTCCTTAATTTGAGACAGATACTGACTTTATTGGAGAGGTTTTTCAGGCAGGACCAAAATCTAAGGATGGAGGAGTATGTAAGGATCGTATTAGGTGATGGTTCTGTGGTTTCTGACTACCCTCGTGGGAAAAAGATGTAAATTTATGTAGGTATGGATGTATTTGGAGAGTAATTCTTTGCTAACTTACGTGTAAAATTGAATACCTAACTGAATTCATAATTACGATCCGATCCGATTGACCACTCTGCGTTACGAAGTGATGCTAGCTGTCAATGGTGCGCAGGGCTTTGGAATCACCATATGATAAAGGTCTGAATTCTTGTAGCGCTAAGCTACGTGTACAATAGAATATCTAGCTGAATTAATAATTACGATCCAAAAAAACAGGAAGCTCAATACAAATGACACAGTAAAAAACTGACTTCAAAAAACACAAAAAGGGAAAAATAGCTTTAGCTTCTGGTCCTTTTGGTTGGTTGATTTAGTTTTTTTTGTCACTGACTTCAGAAGCAAAAGTTATTTTACACTTTTTTAAATTTTTTGAAGTCGATTTCATTTTTTGCAAAAAAGTTTTATTTTATTTTAAGTGGTTTTTAAACAAATAATTGCCATTAATTTATTGTACATTGTTAACAATACATAATACCATGGTAATAGGCTTATCCCCAATAATCAAAAATCATAGTTGAACTAATATAATTATGTAATTTTTCACCTATTTACCGCATGCTATCTCTAGCGAACTCCATTCGTAGCGAAATAGATGTCTCTGCTGGTTCTGTAGTCTCAGTTAGGACTAAACTTAGAGCTTTAATTGTGTAATGCGTTTCTGTTTTTGTTTGTTTACTTAGCCTATGTCCCACAGCTGGGCAAAGGCCCCTTAGCGTCCCACTCTTCTCTCTTTTTAATTTGTAGATCCTTAATTTTACTGTCCCAAAACTTCATAATTGTTGGAAAAGTCCACAATTTGTAAGTTTTATTTAATTGTTTTTGTATGCATGCTAGATGCACTTCTAGTAGATGTCAATCAGAAATATTGTGTTGTAGCTTTTTTATTGCTATTGTGATTGTACATGAGTTTAGTGAATTAAATAAAAAAATAACAAAAGTCGATTAAGAAATCCAAAACCTGCTATGAGAGTCGGGATGTGAAAGCTTTTCCCTTGCTACGCGTTTTGCTGCGACAGTACCGCCGCGCCGTAGCAGCGTTGTAATCTAGTATTACTTCCCTCGTCTGTCTTTCCTTATTTCCCTAGTTACTTCCTCTTCCTTGTTTTAACTGCAAACATTCGTAAGATAGATCTTTCTATAATTTATAATGGGCATCCGTATCTTTCGAAAATCTTGTGCCGAATTGTTACCAAGAGGTATTATGAAAATATAGGTTCTGGCCTCCTTATTTATTAACGAAAGAAAATGGTTCTCTATCGTATTACCTAACTTTTTAATCCATAATCTAAAATTACATAATTGTTTTTGTCATAATCATCATTCTTCCGAATGATAATTTACCCGAACTTTAAATCACATAATATCATATGCAATAAAGTTGAAACGCCTGAATATAATAAGCCCTACATCCGTTTGTCATAAGTATTACAATCAATAATATACAAAAGACATAAAATCGTTTTCAATAAAAGTCATAAGTCCTATTCTAAGTAAATTTTTAATCGTATGTAGGCGTTGACCTGCAACGCAAACAAGCATGCAGCAAGCATGCGGCATACATGTAGCAAGCATGCGGCAAGCATACAGCAAGCAAGCAAGCATGTAGCAAGCAAGCATGCAGCACGCATGTAGCAAACATGCGGCAAGCACACAGCAAGCAAGCAAGCATGCAACAAGCAAGCATGCAAGCAAGCACGTAGCATGCAAACAAGCAAGCATCATGCAGCAGGCATGGTTTCTGTCACGGCTCCGGTGCTGCGGGGCTCCGGCGGCCTCACGCGAGCTTATCGTCGCAGATGGGTTTAACGCTCACCACCGCAGCTTCGGCTTGCTGGCCGGCTTTGCCGGCCAGCCTCAGCCGCGGCGGGGAGTGTTACAACCACCTGCTCCTCAACTCGCGGCCCGCCTCGCCCCTCCGCGCCTACGCGATTTTAAATAACACTCTTGGGGTAGGGCAGACAAGACTGCGTGGAGTCGGATTTACAGCAATTCGTTTCTGTCACTAAAACCTAACTCTTAGGGATTTTTTTCGTGACTAACAATTTATAAATGACCATTCGGAATCATACACATTATGTGATACAATACTTAGGACATACGACTTTATGTCATGTAAAATTAGGAGATTCAATTATTATAGTATTCGATATTATGACCAAATAGTATTAGAAGTAAAGTTAGTTATGTAAGACATAATTTCGGTGTTTTGAACATTATGGTTATTGAAGTTTATAGCAAACGTGTTATGGATAATGATTTTCGGACAAAAAAAATTAGGAAAATCAAGGGAGTACCAAGAAAATACCACGTTTGTAAGCCCCGAAGGGTTTGGCAGAGGCGTATCTTATAGTACAGTCACATTTCGCCAGTTATGTTTAAGTCAATTCCTGGTGGAACAACCACACCGCACCAACCAACTTCACCCGACACAGAAAACAAACCCAGGGCCACTAGACCAGCCTGCCGGGGTTGCGGGTCTGTTCGAAAGAGATACCGCGGCCCCGGAACGTTAAGGGCGAGGAAGAAGGAACATGGATGGGTTATAGTCAGTAAAAGTCTGACACTCCCTCCCGCTCCGCCCAGAGTGGGAGAAGTTATTTGATGATTTCGCATCCTAAAAAAAAAGGGCCTACTAACGAGGTAGTCTGGCCTGCTTATTTATAAACATTACTAACTATTTACTTATACTGTAATGCTGTTATAACTTATAATACACCGTTATTTTTAAGTCATTTTAATAAATTACTATAAATTACCGTCGTATGGCAGCCAAGATTTGCTGTAAATTTTATGGTGAGGCTGTTTCGGAAAAATTTCAGCCTGCGAGGCTGTCGTACAGTCACGTCTAATAATATGTATACACTTTCCTTATTATTATAGCTATTTTCGCGAGAAATAACGATTGTAACTAGGAAATTGGATCTTTTTCATAAAAATATGAGTTCCAGAATACTATGTACGTAATAACATTAAATTTTAATCAGTACATTAGGAGAAACACAATTTAAAAAAATCTAAAGTGTGTACAAATTATTAGACGTGACTGTACACGCTTTGTCGACCTACCTAAATTCTGGCAAAGGTGAGGTCATCCTGAAGGTTGATATTAAGAATGCCTTCAATTCAGTTAATAGGGACACATTGTTAACAGAAATTACAACATAAGTTGTAAAAAGGCATAGAAAGCTTGCTACCAAATAACAATTTACCGATTTTTCTGTCATCTCTGTTTCTTTATTTAAAGCCAGCTTGATGTTTATAAAATTAATCAATTAAAAAAGCTTTGGAATGCCCGCTATTCCTAGCCTGGTCAGGAGGAAGTGCGGGGCGGTCAGTAGGCGGTAAGATCCGACGCGTCGGTACCTTTGAAGCTGCTCTCGAAATGCCCTCAATAAGCATCGGTTTACTCAACGTTTAGCGCATTCACATTCCTACTGCGCATGCTCCATGCTCTAGGGTTGATGCAGAACGTAAGAAGTAAGTTAAAACGTTTTCGTTGAATTCAAGTAGACGGTTTAATTATTAGTTATTTCAGCTTATTTGCTGCTAAACAACGTGATTTAACGTAACGCTTGTACACATTCTTACAAAAATATTTGGTTTTACACAGCTCTATGGTCTAAGATATAAAGCTACTTTATTTTATAATGATACTGTCCTAATTAAATTTTGCTATGTAAAGTGATGTCCTGAAACACAGGTTTAACTTATAAACCTACTCTACATCGGGCTGGTCAAACGGTACTCCCTTGATAGTCCTAAAATTTTTTGTCCGAAAATCATTATCCATAACACGTTTGCTATAAACTTCAGTAACCATAATGTTCAAAACACCGAAATTAGGTTTTACATAACTAACTTTACTTCTAATACTATTTTTTCATAATATCGAATACTATAATAATTGAATCTCCTAATTTTACATGACATAAAGTCGTATGTCCTAAGAATTGTATCACATAATGTGTATGATTTCGAATGGTCATTTATAAATTGTTAGTCACAAAAAAAAATCCCTATAAGTTAGGTTTTAGTGACAGAAACGAATTGCTGTAAATCCGACTCCACGCAGTTTTGTCTGCCCTACCCCAAGAGTGTTATTTAAAATCGCGTAGGCGCGGAGGGGTGAGGCGGGCCGCGAGTTGAGGAGCAGGTGTTTGTAACACTCCCCTGCGGTGGTGAGCGTTAAACCCATCTGCGACGATAAGCTCGCGTGAGGCCGCCGGAGGCCCGCAGCACCGGAGCCGTGACAGAAGCCATGCCTGCTGCATGTTGCTTGCTTGTTTCCATGCTACATGCTTGCTTGCATACTGTATGCTTGCATGCTGCACGCTTGCTTCCATGCTTGCTTGCTGCATGCTTGCCTGTTGCATGCTTGCTTGCTTGCTTGCTTGCTTGCTGTATGCTTGCTACATGCATGCCGTATGCTTGCTGCATGCTTACTTGCATTACATGCTTGCTACATGCGTGTTGCATGCTTGCTGCATGCTTGCTTGCTACATGCTTGATTGCTTGCTGTATGCTTACCGCATGCTTGCTACATGCATGCCACATGCTTGCTGCATGCTTGCTTGCATTGCAGGTCAACGCCTACATACGATTAAACATTTACTTAAAATAGGACTTATGACTTTTATTGAAAACGATTTTATGTCTTTAGTAAATTATTGATTGTAATACTTATGACAAACAGATGTAGGGCTTATTATATTTAATGTGTTTCAACTTTATGGCATATGATATTATGTGATTTAAAGTTCGGGTAAATTACCATTCGGACGAATGATGATTATGACAATAACAATTATGTAATTTTAGATTATGGATTAAAAAGTTAGGTAATACGATAGAGAACCTGGTCAAACATTTGACGTTTAACGTTTACATTACCATAAAGCATCGTGCAAGTGAAGTGTTACTAACATAGTTTTAAGTTACTTAGTACTTACTTACACTAACAAAAATTGTTATAAGTATGTATTTTTAAGTTAAGGTATTTATCTATGGGTCTTTGTTACCTGTAATAAATAGTTTATTACTATTATTATTACTTTGTAACATACACACACACATATAACAAATATAATATTTTAGTGAAAGTGTAAACTTTAACTAAAATATTATCTTTAACAGTCATAAACACTAACTATAGATAGGATCTGTGTCCCAGCTGTGGGAACGTTAATAGGCTGACGATGATGACCATGATGACTAATTATAGCATTAAATGAGAAATAATACAACTGCGGCAGCGCCGTGTAAGTAGGTACCCTTTTTTGTATTACTTAAAAAAAAAAATCTTATGATTTTCTTGTGCTAACTTATTTTTCTCAATTATACGTGCAAAACAATCATTTCAGCGCAGCCCTACTTGCTCAATAATTCTCAATATTGACTAGCTGTCAGTATTATGGGTCTAATTTAAAAGTAAGCGTTTATCTAACTTGAGGCTACACACTTCCGTTGCACACAAATACTAAGTGACAACAACACTTCAATGTTCCATTCATGTTTCTATGAGTATGTCGACTGTTTGAAATTGAAAGTGGAGTAAGTTCAAGCCAGAAAGAACCTTAGTACAGTCACGTCTAATAATATGTATACACTTTCCTTAATATTAAAGCTATTTTCGCGAGAAATAACGATTGTAACTAGGAAATTGGATCTTTTTCATAAAAATATGAGTTCCAGAATACTATGTACGTAATAACATTAAAATTTAATCAGAACATTAGGAGAAACAAAATTTAAATCACAATTTAGCATCACCTTTGTACCTATTTTCTATTCCTTTCTTCTTTTTCGTATTTAGTGTGTACATAAATTGTTAAATAAAAAAATAAAAAAATAAAAAAAATTCTTAAATGTTTACATATTATTAGACGTGACTGTACATACTTACTTTGCGTCCATTCAATACCACGTTCATAGCTATGAGCTTAGCGGGGGTTTACTATAGCACCCACACTTTGCAGGTTACGGGCGTTAAGTCCTAAGTAGAGAGCAGCGGTGGCCCAGTGGTCGCGGCCCCGACCCACGTGCAGTGAGTCGTGGGTTCGAACCCAAGCAGGCGCCATTACTTTGTGTAATTTATTTAATTAACACTGCTCTTAAAAACGGTGAAGGAAAACATCATGAGGAAACCGGCATGTCCTAGAACCAAAAATTCGAAGACATGTGACATCTAAAAACCCGCACTGGGCCCGCGTGGTGGAGTTGCGGACACCAGCACGTTGTACAATACAATACAAGTCCTAACTAGGCACCAAAAGGGAATTAGGAAACATATATTTAGAAATAAAAAATATCCGAAATTCCTGTTATATTATTATTTTAGATATAATATCAAATAAATACTTACTGCATGGCAATTATTATATTTAACCATTTGCCAAATAGTATTCAAGACTTGCCATTGCCGTTGTTCAAAAGGGCATTGTCTGCTAGTGGAAAAAGCTATTACAGTGTTCAAGAATACCTGGAGGATAAGCCGTTAGTGAGCATACGGCAAAATAACCTTTAGTGCATCACATGACATAGTCATTGTTAATTATTAGTATCACAACAATACAATTTCAATCTTTAATAATACTCGTACCTATATGTATCATAATGTATACCCGCATTCATAATTGTTTATTAATGGTTTTTGACTTTCTTGGGTTGATTTAAAAATATTTTAATTGACATGATCTTCATTTTATTGTTGGCATTATGAGAAAATATATGGATCTTTAACATTCCTGTTTGATGATGTTTTATTGAAAATGGTTATTTTTTCACGTAATAAACATAATTCATTTTAAATTTATTATAATAATTGTATACCAAATGGCAAAACATAAAGTAGGTAATATGAAAATGTGACATCTCACACACTCTGTAACTGCCTAGTTTAATAAAATAAACATTCTGATTCTGAGTTAGTGATTTGCTTTTGTGTAGCTTTGTTTTTGTATAAAAATATTTGTACGCCATATTATGGCAGGGTATGCTGGGACCAATACTGTAACATCTATTTTGTACCGTAGCATATTCTAACAAATAAACATTTTTGATTTGATTTGATATTAGACAGCCTAACTATTGTGCTTTTTTTTCGAGTTCGCTCTTTGTTTCCTACTTTGTCTTAGATTGTAAGAGATTGTAGATTGTATCTGAATAAACCGCAAAAAGTAACGGTTCGTGTCTAGGGGCGAAGGAAGCGTCCGTTCGAAAGTCATCCTCGGCGCCCATGGGTGGCACTGGCAAGTCTTGCCATCAATCAGCACATCTGTGTGCTCAAGGCTTCTTACTTGTCCTGCCGGGGTTGCGAGCCTGTTCGAAAGAGATACCGCGGCCCCGGAACATAAAAGGCGAGGAAGGAACATAGATGGGTTTTAGTCAGTAAGAGTCTGACACTCCCTCCCGCTCCGCCCAGAGTGAGAGAAGTCATTAGATGATTTCCCATCCCAAAAAAGGCTTCTTACTTGTAAAAATGGAAATGAATCAGGCGTGTATAGCTCAAATTACCATAACGGCAGGAGGTTCAGAGCAAGACGAAAATTATCCCTCTAAGATGGATTTTACGTTCACAAAAGAAATTGTGGAAATTTCATATTATACACCTTCCGCCCGATTGGGTTTCTTATAGGCAAGAATGCGTGGTCGAACTTCGACACAACAACTTTAATCCCTTTAGACTCTAAAGGGATTAAAGTTGTGTCTAAAGTTTAGAGGGTGCATTAAATTAAACCTTTAGTGTTCTTGCTTTCAAACCGAGCGTTTTATACCTACTCGCAGTCTGTGCGAGAGCATAGTGTCACTAAATTACAGATTGTGTCATTAAATAAGTAGTGTTCTAAGTATTTCCTTAGGTGTTTCTGCTGTAAGTAATTTTTTTAGAGTTACAGCATTAAATACCTACTTAATATTTTTGCATTCAATTGTTTTTAATCAAAGTAAAAGAAAGTGTGAGTATTTTATGTACTTTCATTCTACTAACAGTAAGTTACCCTATGCCTAAGTATAGGTACCTTACTTAGGCACAATAGACACGCTTCAAGTTGCGAGCCGTCGGCAAGCCGAGTCTGTTGTTAATACATAGCTCCGCCTTTTGAAACAAAGCAAAATAAGCAAATTGTGCCTTTGAAAAACGTGTGCCGGAACATTGCGAGACTAATCGCAATTATTCAATCTCGCACATCTTTGTTATGATTGTAAACCAAGATCAGGAAAAAGATACAACAGTATAGATTAACATGAATTTATTTAGTTTATCAAATGTGTTTCGTGATAGTGCTGCGTAAATTCTAACAAATCATGTGTCCACAAACGATTTCAAAACATCAACCTTTAATACAACAAGCACAAATGTTACCAATTTATTGCGTCGCACAATGTACTGATGTCCAACATAGACATACAATGATACAATACAAGTGAAAATGAATATTGTTAGCACCACAATATTATACATAACTGTTACCACAAAACAAAACGATAAACGATCACGTTACTTCCTCGGGCTGGGTTTGTATCAATCAATAAATAATATATCGTAACTCAGCATTTAACAAATCAACTCAATCGTATTCTAAGTATTTATGTCGAAATTACAATCAAACCCGTCCATAATGATTTATCCCATACAAATATTATGATATCTCAAGACATTGTCGTTTGTGAATTGAGTGATAATTCTTTACCGTGTTATGCTATAGAAATTGGCGTAAGAATAAATTATTCTAGAATTTAAGCTATTATTTACAGAACAATTAAAACTAGGAATAATCTCATTCAACGTAAAAACTATTTGCACCTACTTCTCAAGGCCACAAATGCGATGATGATCATTATCATGCAATACAATAGCGTATTTCACTGCCGTACGTAAACTCGTACTTATGAGATTCGCAATGAAAGTATAATCACATTTATCACTTAACTCAAACTACGTAAAGGCTTCGAATCGTTAAAAATGCAAAAACAATAGTACTTACAAACAATGAAGTCAATCGCTAAATTCAACTCTCCAAACAATATTAAGTTTATTACAAGCTACCTAATTTAAATCACTGGGAAGGCACTTGCAGCATTGAGAAATAAATAAACCGTTTAAAAATAATCAATTTAATAATACTTAATTGTAATAATAATATAAAAATATAGTTATTCTATATTTACAGTCAAGTGACAAAATTCAATTCATTACATTAATCTGTACCGTTTAAAAGAAAAGGTACTAAAATAGCTATAAGGCGTGAACAGTTAGATAACTAGAATTAGGACTAAAACGTAACGTAGGTAAACGTTTCTGGTGCAACGGCTATTTCAATACTGGTAGAAATTACAAGAAATAGTGGCAAGTATCTCATTAAAGAAAAAGCCATAACTCCAGAAAGTTGGTTAAGTGTCTCCGCTTACAGCCGTTAGGTAACTAACCGTGTAGTACCCAGGAGTATTAATTTAAAAGTTTTTAATGTATAACCGACACGCATCACCACAAAATTGCACTGAATTTATCACACATTTGTCGTATATTGTGGATGCACTGCGGCGCCCTGTCGATGTCGGGGCCATTGTTCAGTAGGTAAGGAGCGGCGGTGTCTCGGACCACCGATTAAAGTCACTACGCGAAGTTGTCACTGTGAGCACAGTAGTGTTGCTGGTGTGGTCACAGGAGCGGCACGGGGGGCACGCCGGGGACCAGGGGCTCCGGGACCCCCTGCAGCACCCCCTGGTGATAGTGGTGGTGGTGCATCATACCGTTCATCATCTGCTGGTGGTGTAACATCGTCGCGTGGTGCAGTTGAGCGTGTTGTAGTGAGGCGTGGTCCCCTTTCTCCTTCATCACTACTTCTTCGCGTTTCTTTACTTGTTTGCGCTCCTTAGCGCGCCGGTTTTGGAACCATATTTTTACCTGCGACAGTGAGAGTTTTATTAGTGGGTTTTCTAGAAAATTGTATTTGTTCTTTGCGTTAAGATCCTAGTTTACTTTTTAGTCCTAAATTCATACGATAACATATTGCATCATACTCTATTCCGTTATGCAATATAAACGAAGGTTCTGATCAGCATGTGCCTTATCAGTCTATGCTGGAAACGAGTGATTCTTTTCAATGCTCTTGGAATCAGTATTTACACTTCCTTGTCTTTTCAAACCTAGGTAAACAAAATACATACATCAGATTTCTTTAGATTCAAACTGAATATTCAGTGTCGACGTGCTTGTTTAAATTTAACCGAACTGTTTTATGAATTTGACTTTTTATATCTGCATAACATGTAGTTTAAATTCTTCTCCGTCTGGCTTGACATAAGTACTGGCAAATCAAGTAGATTGATGAAACGTGGGTTGCACATTAACTATTGTCAGCATGTCTGCACTTGAGCTAAATATGCTGGTAATCAAATCGTGTTTACTTCAATTACCTGTCGCTCAGAGAGTCCGAGGCTGACGGCGAGCTCGGCCTTGCGTCGGATGGTGATGTACCGGCTGTAGTGGAACTCCTTCTCCAACTCCAGGCGCTGGTGATCGCTGTACACAACCCGGTACTTGTCCTTCGTACGCGTTTTACCTGCAACAATGTCATCTTCTATTAAATATTATATAGTCTTCTCCTCAGATATGTTTTAATTGTAACTTTTTTTTTAGTTTTCCTACAACCTAACTAAAACTAAAAAAAAAGTTACGCAGCAACTATAACAATAGTAACCTATAATTTGAGTTTCCGTAAAATAAATGATAATGGGTAGGTATATCAATATTAAGCCAATGGGTCACATGAGCTTTGAGAAAGTTATAAGAAGGGCACATTTAAAAATTATGGCAGACGTGGTTTCCAGTCATAAATGCCCCAACTACAACTTGAGTGTAACATAATTCCTCGATTTACTTCCATGAAAAGTCTTTTATATTCCCGTAACGAGTCACGCAGCCGCGGAGCGTAATGGAGGGAGAGTTGTGAGGGAAACAAATCCCGAGGGCTCGATAAGGTAAAGCCGGGCGGCGGGATCAAGGGACGCCGAGCGCTCGCGGCTTACCGCGGATCAAGCGGGGACCACACCTTGCGACTGACAAACCCACTGCCCCTACACTGGTATGAGAATATCAGTTACCGTTTCTTATTATTTAGAAGCATTTTTCTACCTTTGGATAAAATAATAAAAGGTACTTTTATACAATGCTGATTCAATAGTTTCGGTGTTTGCACTTGTTTGAAATGTAGGAACATTTTCGAGCGATGAGTCGCAAATCGCGATTGCTATAAGTTCTTTATAATTATTCTCAGAAATTAATAGATGTTGTGATGATTTTCATGTTAACAAACGAGATAGTAATATTGAAACGTTATTGTTTCAGAAATGATAAATTGTACCAAGGAATTATAAGATAAAGTCGGGTATGCGATTCATTTGGTATTTGCACAAGACCAGAGCAAATACTGTAAAAGATAAATGAGTAATTAAATCAGAAACTATACGGTAATTTATGATTTAATTATGCAGGAGTCGCCTGATACTTTGATTTTAACAATAGTGTTATTTACTGCTGATTTAAAAAGAATTTATACATTTTGTGAAATGTGAGATATGTGCTTATAAGCCTACTTCTAAATAAGCTCAAAAAGTTAAGTTGCGCAATCATCACAAGGCCACATGGTATCTATGTGTGTTTTGGTACAAATGGTACATAAAGAGTGTTCAAAACTCCAAAACCCACTATCACAGAGGATTGTTGAGTGATATTTACGTTTGAACTTTACAACACTAATGTAGACTCACAGATTAGACATTAAATCTGTATGGAATGGGAAATTCTCTGGGATTTTTCGTTGTGTCGAAAATGTAAATTTTGTTTACAATTTTTATCTGCAGTGTAGATGTCTCAACGAGTAAAATTACCAAGATACGTATATCTATGTACATAACACTAAGACAGAGGTGAGGTGTCTGCTTGTGTACCCACTCGGAGTGTGTAAATATTCCTTATCTCGGTATTAAGAACTTCATAAATTATGTTTGTCACTCGCGAGAGAATCACTGTGGAATTAGACACTTTACGTAACATTGAGACTACAATTAATTGCTGCAAGTAAGTGCCTATTCTACTTTCGTGAGTAGGTACACTTGACATGAAAATATTGAACTTGAAACGCAAATGAAAATGTGAGGTGGTAGTTAAGTAAGTCTACGTAATGTATGCGAGTGTTTCGGTATAAGTACTCATTTAATGTACAGGAAACCCGGGAAATCGCAGGTAAAAGTAAGTTTTTTTTAACTCTTCGAACAACATTACCTGTGTATCACAAGACTTAGAACCTCACGAGTTACTACTACGTATAGTAAACAACAACGAAGGAAAGGTAACTAACCTTACAGTTTGAACTGCAGTAAATTGTTATACAAGCCGACAAGATTCTATAATATTTACAACATAATAAAAGCGATAATATTGTCATAACCACAAGGGGTCAAAAGACAACACAAGTGACATGTTTTCGAAGCCTACTACAAGATAACTCTTTAGAGTGCTCGAATGACAGAAAATTATAACTTAAATAAATTTCCGGTTAGGGGAGCAAACAAAAGGGGATGTCTGATAACTGGTAAGGCACACAGAGATGTGTTCCATCCATAGGCGATACAGCCGATGCGGCGTTTGATAGCAGGCGCTAAGTGTTGAGGCAAACTGCTACGAAAACGACCAAAAATGTGTATTTTTTCAGAAAGAAAGGTAATATATTTATTTGGCACAAGCGAGAAAAAGTTCACGCGGATCGCTCCTGTTATTTACGGACAGAACGTTTTTTTGAAAATGTAGCTTCCAGCTAGTGAAAATATTTTTGGAATCGGAACAGTAAGTAGTCTGCAGATTACCCCCTTAATACAACACAAATCTATATCATACTATTATAGACATGCCATAATACATAATAATGAAGAGCAAAAATGGTATTCAGAACACTTTTTTCACCGCGCTTTGGAAGTACACAAATGAATAATAATTTTAAGTTAATTAATTAGTCACATCTCCACTCTGATAGATAAGTGGTATTGAAGGTCACCCTTATTATCGTTGTTTTCATTTACTTCAACTGTTTTACTTTAAATGTTGTTAACATTTCAAAATCTCTAAAAACAAAAAAATATTTTTTGTTAGACTCATCAAAAATGTTTGCCTAAGTTTTTGAGCGCTGAGCGGCTGCTTTATGCACCCCGACAACTAAAACCTCAATGTTAAAATTACTAAATTTATGGTGCAACTAATAATGTAAATAGCTATTATCATGGTAAGATTTAACCGAAAATACTTGGTTGTTTGAGGCAGGCAAACAGTGCGGGCGGGCGCGCCGGAGGGCGGCGGCGAATTCTGTTTAGTCGGCGGTTATCATGGACAAATAGGTGCACAGACACTCTGATAGCCCAACTGACAGATAAAAGGGCAAGTTAGACGGAGTTGGGGTGTATACCGTGTATGGTGATGACAAATTTAGCGTATTTTTCAAAGGAAAGCTGCAGCTTTCCTATTGAAAAACACGCTCCCTTGCTGGGTATGGCGTTTCAACAAACTAATTGGTATACACTTTAACCCACAAATTACATTGTAAAGTGTAAACAAAATAGCTTGTCCGACCGTACATATATACTAGCGTCCAGAATAAAGGGATGTAACGATAATTGGAAAAAACTAATCGGTCGTTTCTTTTAATGTTATTTCTGATGAACAACAGTTTCCTGCATACAATAAGTATAACCAAGGTGTAAAATCTAAACATTTGTACTGCTGAAATGCCGAATATAGTGAAACTGTCTTATGAAATTATGGCAATCTATATTCTTGCAAATAAATAAATATCATTTATTATAAGAGAATCATCAGCATTGTGATTCAACTCAAAAATAATGCTCGAAATTCAAGACTCATTATTACAAGAAATCAAAACATAACATTTTAGGAAAACTGAATTTCTGATAATACCCAAATATTATTAGACTAGCTGACCCGCGCAACTTCGTCTGCGTCACATAAGAGAAAGAGATGGTTACAGAGAGTGTGTCGTAAGCACCTATAATACAATTTTCAAAGAGCACATCACACACATCCTTCCGCATAATGAAAATGCGCGCCCGTTACATGATCATTATTTAGCTGCGGAGTTATTTAAAACGGTGTATCACCTAAGATATGCATTTGAAATCAATTTACGTGCAATACGAAACGCGTCCATCAATTCTGTTAATTTTGTTGATAGCAAAATTTGAAGTAGATTGGACCAACGAATCACATTTTCCCATTCAAACTTTGCCCCCCACCTTTTCACCCCCTTAGCGGTATAATTTCAGAAAATAATTTCTTATCGTATGCCTACGTCATACAAAAAATACACCCTCCAAGTTTCAGGTTTCTATGGCAGGTATCTGCGGTTTAGGCTGTGCGTTGATCCATCAGACAGTCCTTCAGGACAAAGCATTTTTTATTTGTAGATAGTAGGATTTGTACTCATATGTATTTGTAACTTTTCCGGCTTTATGTCTGATGTACATTCGTATAGTATTATTTTATTTGCAAATACAGGGTGGAAACGATTAACGAGGTAGAAAGGGGAGCTTCCCGTTGAGTATTAGAAACAGGATCGATTGGCATCAACAAATGTTTTATGTAAAATGGCAATTTTATTGCTAACTGCACTTTATTTTTTTAATTAAATCTGTGAATGGGGATCAACATTTAGCGAAAAAAATATGGATTGTTTCTAAACCTTTTTCGTGTAGCTGCAGTTTCCCTTACTGCCCCGTTTCCGCCCTGTATTACCAATTACTTACACCGAGGAAATCCGTTTTTTTTGTGTTCCGCTATTTTGGGCGTAGTCACTTCAAAAATCAAATTTCAAGAAAATTGAGAATTTATATTTACCTGTATTAGATTTGAACTATTTACAGAAACTTTTAAAGGTTTACACTTCATTGGATTTTGTTCTATAGGTGTATGAAGTTAATTAATTTTAAACACAAAACCCTCTTTTTTACGTCTCTGGATGATTAAAAAAAAAATGCTGAAACAGGTATTTCTTTATTTCTAATAATAAGTATTTACTCTGAGTTTCATGATTCTAGAACAATCTAAAAATTATTTTTTCTTTACTTTACGCCCCCTTTACACCCCCTTTTTCCAATTTTTTCCATAAATTCTATAGCCTAAATGTTATTCTGAGTTTATTTAAATAGATTAGTGAAGTTTTTATCAAAATCCGTCCAGCAGTTTTTACGTGATGCGCGGTCAAATAAACAAACAAACATTTTAAAAATGGTTTTAATATGTTACGTTACGTTACTTATTTTAAGTCCCCTGGGCGATTTTTTTTAATCTTTAATGTACACATTTTTTGGTCTCAACGATTTTATTAATTATGTTTTATTTTTTTCAGTCATATTTTTCTCACAGAAAATCACTTCAATTGAACACAATTATTGTAATGTATAAAGTATTTGTGAATGTATTTAACAATTGTTCATCTATACAACATATTACAATTACAATATAGGAATTATGATAAGGCGAATCGCTCGTTTATTCGAAGATAAACCTCTATATATCGCGCAGTCCCAATTCATGAACTACTCAATCGGAATAAAGTAAAATGTTTTTCTCTTAAACTATGTCCCTAATCATCCAACGTTTGTACGAGTATGTATAAATTCTATTTTAGATATAAATACTGATAACTAATTTAGACCGTGATTAGAGGAACAATCCTAGAACCTTAATTATAACGCCTTAATAAATAATAATAGAGGTACTATTGTCAAATAAAAATCTGCGGTAGCAATTAAGAATAACCTCTAGCGCCATTTCTTCGAGATCGCAGGCTGTTAATGAAATGAGGACGCATTAATTGATTTACAAGATTACCAGTGTATAAATTATCGTACATTACCGATTGCTTGTCGAACACGTACTCGGGTTTAATTATGAAAGGAAAACTATTAATCGGGTGGTTATCAGCGCCGCCCGTGGCTTTGTCGGCCTGCCGAAATCCTGCTTTCAGTTAACGTGCGATAATCGCGACTCGGTACCGATAGCGGTGTCTTTGAACATGTTGACTTAAACGCTTGTCATATCGCCTGGTTACCTTCTTGTAAGCGCCTGTAATGCGTTTTTGATAGACGAGGGCGCGGCCCCTATCGGCTATCACGCCGATACAAACTGCCAAAAGAGTTATAGTGATACTTCAACTCGAGACGAGTGATGCGGATTTGATAGCTCGCATCATCAGATCTGATTTCAGAGATTTATGTTTTATCGGTCTCTTTAACTGGCTGTGTTGTTGGAGTATATAAAGCGAGGGTGAATTATAATGTTCCCCGTGATCCTGCACACTCCCCCGGGAGGCGCGGTGTTTGTGTGGAAGGGCTCGCAGAGGGCGGACCATAAAGCGACTCGGAACAACTTTATATCCTGTTTTACTTCCATTTAGGGCTCGATGTATTCGACGTTCCTGTAGCCCAATATCAACGGCGCCAAATGGTGCGACGGCACAAATTACATGCTGGTTCATTTTAATGAGCTAAATAAATTAGGACCGACACCGATCTAAGATCAATAATTTAAATAAATAGGAAAGACACGAGATATAACTAGAGAGTTAGCAACTTAGTTCGTCATCCAGTATCCAATTAATCATCTACTGTTTATTGTTTTCAGCGTCAAAACAAAGCAAATACATAACCCAACTAGCAATTTTCTCTTGTAGATGTGCTGATTTAAGAACTAAGGTGTTACAACTGACTTACATGTGTCTTGACTATGACAGAACATCTTATAAAAGCATGATTTAAGACGTTTTGTACTTAAAGAGTACTAACACTTAGTACGTGCTCTTATAGATGTATATAAAGAATCGTTGTAACACATCTATCAGTACAGTTGTCTTACAAGCGCATTTTTACAGAGCAATTGCTCTTGAATATTATTTACACTTAAAAAAGCATCTTAAAAGTACATACTTTCTTAGTAGAGTCTGCTTTGAGTGGTTTATAACACTTATGATCTTAATATACTTTTGCATATAACTACTATGAAACCAACTCGTTCTAAGTGTAAATTGTCTTCTCTGAGTCAAATTAAAGAGAAAGCGAATAATAGTAGAGCTCTATCAGACTATTTGGTCTTATGGAAGACTTGTGAACACTTTACTAAGAATGTCGGCCATTATATTCATGTAAACAACGCTAAGTGTTTGTAACACTAACAGTTAACTATGGAGTTTGAAAAATGGAAACATGGACATAAAAATGGACATATAATATATTGATGCATATTTGTCTCATCTAATATTACACCTACCACAAAATGGTAATTTGTAAGCCATGGTTTTAAAAGGAACCCTAAATTTATTAAATGGCTGCAAGTAGTTCTTTTATGTAAGAGCTCAATAAGTTCAAAAGGCTTAAAATTAACTTAAGTAGTGTGAAATAAGACATTTTAGTATTAAAGTTATCTTAGAGAAGAGTAATTGGTCTTATAAATCTCTAATGGCGTCAGTTTTTATTTTTATAATAAGTTAATATGTTTTTACTAATATTCTAAATACATAATTAAGTGGGCCTGTGAAAAAATTCTACTTTATTTCACAAAACATTCGAAGAAATGTACACCGCAAGTCATTTAAGTTCATAGACACATAATTATCAAGCAAATGAACTAAATGGTTACAAGAAATAAAAATATTACTAATACAAATAATACTTCCACAAGTTGACAGTTAAACTTGTTTTTTTTTTATTTCAACAGCACTCGCGCACACACTTTCGGTTGTTGTGAAAAATATTCCGTTATTGAGCTTCCAGAGAGCAATATAAGGGGAATTACACTTGCAAGTGCAGTCCTAAGAGTGTTCTAAGTCTATTTTCCCTCAAACCATGCTGTTATAAGACCATCATAAGTTATTTTGGTCTTACAACAGCAGTAACAAGATTATTGTTAGTGTAAAGTAATCTTCAATAAGAGCGTTATTAGTTAACTGTAAGTGAGAATTCTCTTATAAAGTGCGCCTAAATCGACACTTACAGTTGTCTGTAAGTATGCTAAAAGAGTAAAAATTATTGGTCTTAGGACACTGTAAGTTAAAATTTTGCTAGTTGGGAATATACTCAACACAATAACAAATCGGTAAGCGTAGGCTATCTACGCAAATTACCGAATTAGCGAGCATGATCGATGGTGGACGTCAGGCAAAAGATAGACGTAATAGTGTGGCATGTGACGAACTTGTTATTGAACAAGTAATAATGCAAGTAATAATAAATAAACAAACTGTTTTAGTTACGCACAACATGAAAGTAGGATTTTGAACAAAGAAAATGACTCCAGCAGAACGCCCAAAAGGCACATTATTTACAAAAAGAAAAAAAATAATGACTGATAATAATCCACGCCTACTGTCCGCTCCTGGCTTTTTTGCAAGCTCCCTGTTGCGCGACTACCACATAAACAAGAGAGAGCCTTCAACACCATCCAAAATAATTTCTCGAGATCCATTCATGCTTTGTGTTCCGAAAACCATTTGTCAGCCTCGATATATTTATCTCATCGAGCGTGAAATGTCGACAGTAATCTCCCGTCGAGAGTTGGGATTGGTGAATGTAGACAAATAGAGATTTATTTCTTCGAACGTCCCCAGGTTTGTGCAAACACGACTCGAAGGCAAATAAAGGCAAGAAGGTTTTGTACACAGAAAGCCAGTCGGGAAGGACGTTGTGGACACAAACACAATATAAACATGTATTACATGTGTAAACTTGACATTGTATTGATGTAACGTAACATAATACTTATGACGCATTTAACGTATGTAACTTTAATTGCTTAAATTTGCGTGAAATTATTTATCTCCGCATTCATGTCTAAAAACGCTACAATTTGACATAATAATTCGTTGCACTTTCGTCGTTTTAGCTGAGTAAAAGTGTGCCTCACATAATTATTCCAAATTTTTAAATCCACAGAAACGTTTCATTTTTTAACAAAGAACCGAAAACTGAAGTCGCTTTTTGGCTCAGTGCAGCAAGTTGGCAATAGGTAGTACATACAATATCGAATTGCGGCAGAGCGGTCGCGAGGAGCAAGTTGGCAAAGATTTAACTTGTTCAGTTGGGTCCCGGGGGCGCCATTCTCGGTGATTGTCGCCGGGAGCCGGGGCGCGGGATGCCCGGGATCCCGGGATTAATTGCTCGCTCCGTGCACTCGCTCCCAAGGCACACGTTAACACACAGCCATTCCAGTAAACGCAAAATAACACATCTAATTTTATGCCCAGTGATAATTGCAACGACTTGACAACATTACGCGCGGGAAGGGTGACAAACATAAAATGTACATTTTAATGTTACACATTTGAATTAGAGATTAAAATTATGATTGTTCTAATTTACGCAGTAAACTGAGTAACAAGAGTGAGAAAAAAACGGACCGAGGGTTTTTACAGGAGGAGTTGACCATTTGGCAACACGCGGTCAAAAGGATAATTTTGATGTTAGGCAAATGCAGCCAGTGACTTCCAAAAGCTCTTTGAATCTATAAAAAAATCTAAAGGATCTTTTTTGATGGTTTCACGGAATCAAAAAGTATGGCTAAATAATGCTTTACTGCTTATCCTTACTTCGTTTTATCAATGTTGAATTATTATAAAACCTCTTATATTTGGAGTAAGTATTAAGTAATGTTGGGCAATACTGATATAGGTACGATTCCAAAAAATCTTTCACTAATTGGAAGCTACATTATCACTGATTGTCATACGCTCCATTTTCAACGTTTCCATTGGATAATTTCCAATTATAACGCGAGGGATGCCGCAGTCAAAACCCAGGGCTAGTACAGAAATAAAATGGCACATAAAAGTGGATGTCGAAAAAAACAAACATTTAACTGTTTTTGTATTAGTATATGTAGTTAGTTTATTTTGTACATTGCATACGTTGAATTAATTGCTACGTGATGACTTTAATTCATTAAACTACTAGAACCTAATTTATAAATAAATAGTAACAGTAACTTATGTAGTAACAGTAGTAAGACGGTGAGCTTCAATTTCATAAACTATGACGAGCTTTGCCTTGTGGGTTCGAAAAATTTTTTTTTATTTATCAAAGTAATTACCCATGCAATCAATGCATTTTTACCAACGTATTGGTAGCTTATTGATGCCCTTTTCGAAAAAGTCTGTTGGACGGGAGGCAACAAATTCTTCAAAGGCATTTTAAACTGCCTCTCCGTTATTGAATTTTTTCCCCGCCAAGAAGTTATCCATATTCTGGAAAAAAAGTAGTAGTCTGTAGAAGCATGGTCTGGTGAGTACGGTGGATGACGGAGAACTTCCAACCCCAGCTCTTGTAACTTGGAGACCGTCTGCTGTGCAGTATGAGGTCGCGCGTTGTGATGCAGGACCAGCGGAGCCGAACGATTGACTTGCGAGCTTCTCTATTATTATGGTCAAGTTCTTCACACTCACAGTACACCTCTGTAATGCTCATCCCGTTTGGTAAGAAGCTGTGATGAATGACACCGGCGCTAGACCACCAAACAGTGATCATCACTTTTTTAGGGGTCAGTTTTCGTTTGGGGCATTGTTTAGGTGCTGAACCAGGATCTAACCAACTTGCTGCATTTTCGAACAGAATTCATTTTTCGTCGCAAGTAACAATGCGATTCAATATGCCTTCGTTTGTGTGTCTGTTGAGCAGTGCAAGGATCAACTCGACGCGTGCTTCGCGCTGGCGATCACTCAATTCGTGGGGCACCCATTTGTCAAGCTTTTTACCTTGCCAATTCGACGCAAATGGACCAATATTGTTTTGAAAGCTGCTGCTATTGAGAATCATCAGTTTCCACAATCGCCTTTAATTCGTTATTGTCGACTAAAGTTTTTGGTCGACCACGGGGTTCATTTCCGAGGTCGAAATTTCCAGAATGGAAGCGAGCAAACCAATAACGGGTGGTGCAATCGTTAACAGTGTTTGCTTCGAATATAATAAAAACAGAACGCTAACCTTTAAACAAACGACTGATTTTCAAAAAACAATTCCATATTTAAAAAATAAAAATAATTTGAACTTAGAATTCTTACGAAAAAAGAAAAAAATGGACTTGGAATAGCCAGTATGGCAGAACGGCATTTTCATAGGTAAAAACCTATTAATAATATCAAAATCCTAATTAGAGCTGTACAACAATGTTCTGGTTACCTTATTGTAATGGATAGGTAGGTATGGATTTTTTTACTTGTAGCTATTAAGTAGTTCAAAAGACGTATCTGCATACTTATCTGTGGCTGTATTGACCAACCCTTTAGAAAAAAACATTACATAGTTTGATATGATGCCATTTTTAAGTCTAAAATAGTACATTTGGATACAAGTGGAGAAAGTTTGTTATTGTAGTTCAAGGCGGTAATGTTTTTGAGCCGAGAACTGCAATGACAAATGTCCACGTGCATCAAACGATTTCTTTTTTTTCGTCATCGATGTTCGAAAAAGCATAAGTCTTTATTCATAATTCATAAAGAACCGACTTATTACTGTTCCATTAAAAAGAAAAAAATACATTTTATTTAAAAAATGGAACGAAACGCTCGGAACGCCGACCTCTTTGGCAGAATGTGTGCGATGCATTCCAGCTACAGAAGTAATAAAAAAGGCATTGGCGCGAAATTTTATGATTTTTGCTGTATTATTTATTAGTAGGATTCCTTTTTATCTCCTACGTTTACCCCACAGACGACACAATATTATATTCGTCTTCACAGAGAACTGAAATTATGTTGCCGGGGAAAAACATCTCATTAAAGAACAACAGTACAAATTGTAAATGTAATTGTTAATAAAATAAACAATCATATTAAATATGGTTATTTTATTTTCTCGCAATCGTAGTGAAAAGTATGGTATAACCCATTGTATTACAATGTGCTATTCCGCGCTTAGCTTTCGCCAGGTACAGCCTCATATAAAAAAAAAGTTTTTTTTATATGATTTTGAACTTAGAACACAAATGAATGATAATTTGTTTATAAAAGAAAATATTAGTTTGAAAGAATCATGTTTATCTGTGATATTGAATTTATAAACACTTTTTTGTGTAGGTATTAAAAAAGTGTTTCCGCCGTTTTTTTTTAAATTATGCATTTACCAGTTTGGACTGAGTATAGGTATAGTTATCTGTGGCAATTTTGCTCATGTGTGGAAAAAGCATGTAAAACGCACGTGTGTGAAATACACTTCATTTTGAACCTAATCGTGGTGCGAAAAGAACCAGTTTTCGAGGAAGTGTATTGAAAATAATCTTTTCATAACTCAACTCGGAAAGTAGGTCTGAATTGCCTGAAGTACTACTACTAAGTATTACATGAATTGATTCTCCCTAGAGCTTCTCCCCAGCTCTAGGGAGAAGTCACTTTCAACTGACAGCAGTCAAATATAAAAAAAAAATAGTCCTATTTTCACATTTCTATTGAACCATGTTCCAACAGCCACTCAATTACAGTGCGATGTGAAATTGAAATAACATTAAGTTTATATTAATTAAGAATATATATTTTTGAATAACTTAATTCTATTTTAAGTAATTTAGTTTCAATGATTTCTTTACAAAAATATGGTTTGGGCAAAATATTTAGCATATTTTCAATGATGAAAATGAGAAATAGGTACTGGCTGAAAATCTGACCGGCCACAGAAAAAAAAAATAGGCGGGAAAGCGGCAATCAAATGTTGATTTGTTTTTTCGATTAATTCATGTTTTTATTTTTATTTTCCTTGTACCTATTCGTAAGGCAAAAATCAGTGTTTACCTCGGGTTAAAGACTTATTTAGTCTTTCACCCCTAGGGTAAAAATGTACTATTAAACTTCAGAAGTACCTATCTACTAATTATAAAATCACACTTATAAATGTTAAGTGAAAATGCGTTGGATCAGTCTAGTTATAACAATAACGAGCGGTTTCGGTGTAATACAAACGTACCTAACTAATTAATTACAGATTCTGACGTCTTTTTCCCATGATTGAGACAGAAATAAAATCAAACTCAAAGCATTTATTTCAACTAGACCATTACGGCACTTTTGATTGTCAAAAATACAAATAAAATCTAAGCTACAGTCACAGTCACAAGCGATAATAACTTGAGAAATTACTACAGTTGCCCATTCCCTAGCGTAGATCTCTATGGAGAAGAAAGGGCATGAAACTCCATGGGCACTCTTTTAAATCAATATATTGTTACAAAATCTTGGTTACATCATTCATGTGTGATTAATGATTATACATATATGTGAGAACGATGTAGAAAGACGTGCACATTATGAGTGTCCAGAGAAAAGATTAAACCAACAATGTAAAAAAAAAGAAATTAAAATTAACCGTGGCAGCTAAGAGATGACCAGTCTCAACTGACAGCGCCCGTTCACGAACATGACGCATGTATCGGCGCCATTCAACTTGACCATATTGAAGGGAGCTAAATGACCCGACACACACGCCACCATCAGCGAGACATTTGAGTGAGCATGACATTCTCTCAGCCGCCAAGGCAAAATCAAGTTAAAAACAAAAGAAAACTGAATGTAAATGGTGGCTTTACAGTACGTAGAACTCACACAAATGTGCTATGCAATTATATAATGCTACGAGATGGAATCTATACAATGCAAGAATATTTTACAATCTTCTGCAGCTTCCACAATAACGTAACATCAATTAGTTTGCCTATGGTTGTGGAGCAGGACCAGCATTTTTATCATTAACTAGCTGACCAACGCAACTTTGTATTCGTCACATAAGAGAGAAAAACGAAAGGAAAAAAACGTCCCCGTTTTTGCGACATTTTTCATTCCTCCTCCGCTCCTAATGATTGTAGCCTTCCTCGATAAATGGACTATCCAACACAAAAATATTTTTTCAATTCGAGCCGGTAGTTCCTGAGATTAGCGCGTTCAACCAAACAAACAAACTCTTCTGCTTTATAATATTAGTATAGAAGTATAGATGTAATCCCTCAAATTATAATATGCTTGCCTACATAGTGTGCGTTTTATACAAGATTCAAATTTCGTCTCATTCAGTTGTAGAATGTGAGGTATTTTATTGTAACATTTTAAACAGTACCCCATGAAAGATGAATCTACTTTACCAAGCCTGAAACCTGGCTGAACGAGTTGGTCCCTATTTCTAGTATTATAGTGGTGTCTGTCGCCTCTTTTACTGAACAAATGCAGATTTTTCCTAACGTACATGATGTTTTCATAGATTTATTGGCAAGGTACTGTCAAGAAATTTATTTCCTTAAACAGTTCTCTCAGAGAATCGCGTCTACGTAAGTCGTATATGGCTCTGATGGCTCTTTTCTCAGAATGAATATAGACTCGATGTCCCTATAGTAAAATACCGTATTACTATGAAAATAACTAAAATAGACTAGCCTCGCGGTATCAATATCAGTAAATTGACGGATCTGTCTAACAGCATTTGCTGCTGTGCTCAGCCGAACCGCAAGAGATGTTAATTGAGGACCCCATTATAGCTTTGAATCGAGCTCAATTCCCAAGAAAACTGTTTTATCGACAAATTCTAGTTTCTCTTGATTCAACATTATGTCAGTCACAACACTACTTTTGACATTTGGTAGGGCAATTCGAATGCACTTAGTTTTTTTTCCCATTGAGTACTAAATTGTTAGCGGTAAACCATCAATCTTTACATTCTCCTTATGCCTCGTCCATGTTCATGGTTCATGGGTTTACATATGAGGTGTACACATAAGTAATTTGACTAATGGAATAATAATTTGAAAATTAAATACCTACATAATACATTGTTTTTCATCCCCCCTTCTCGGAAATAGTTCCTACTAACTTCCTTGAAGTTTGGCAAACACATTCTACCGTGCATCTATCATGCACAATTCGACATTGCGTGATAATTATTTTATAATGGAGTTGTATGTCTGGTGAGGAAAAAATATCGTTATACTAAGCTATATCATATTTAAAAAAGACTAAAACACGATTCAGGATATACGGAATCTAGGCGTACGTTACTATAGGTCAATTCTGCCTAACCTGCCGATGAAAGTATGTAAAGCTAATTAAATGCAAACTTCCAAAACTGCCGACACATCGACCTTCTGTCCTCATCCCGATTTATTTGGGAAAGGCGCAACAAGCCTTCTTATTGCCCGAATAAGAGGCGACACTCCCTTTTGAATTTTATGAAACTACTAGCAGATCCACGCAACTTCATCTGCGTCACGTAAGAGAGAAAAAGCTCACAAAAGATATGCTCCGCTCCTATTGGTTGTAGCGGGATGTAATATAGCCTCTACCCTTCCTTATGAATGGACTATCCAACACAAAAATATTTTTCAATGCCAACAGATGCCAGATTAGGCCTTTCAACCAAACAAAAAAAAAATCTTCAGCTTTATAAATGAGTATAGGTTTTATTATCTTTATATCAAACACTACAAATGCTTTTTGATTAAATTATATGCTGCCCAGGCGCTATTTTCACCTACAAATCGCAAAAAACTGCCTCATTGGTCTATTCCTTAAGCGTGACTGTTAAGCATGCGGGGTCTTGGGTTTGATTCCCGGGCTGAGAAACGTGTTATTGAGTTTTACCAGCGTAATGAGGGTGTACTATAAGGTACACCTTTGCTGACCCTTTTGGGATTACAGGCGTGATATTATGTTTTACAATCGCAAAAGCTTGAGTTGTCTAAAGGCGAAAACTTCAAACTTTACGGAAATATCTTAAGTTCCTTTTCCAAAATCTTAACAATTATTATACTTAGCAATATGCAAAATACTACCTATTTTGAATTTTATTTATGTAACTTCCTACTGACATTATGCTTTGAATAATAGTTATATTGTTATTTTGTTTCTACTACCTGCCCAACCCAAACCAACGCATGCGCGATGCCGATGCATCACTCCGTACATAAGGAAATACAATGCATGCGTTTGCGCAGGCCTCGCCGCCATCTTGGATGCTTAGCTAATTACAAATTAGTTACAGACTTAATTAAAATTAAACTTGAGTTTTAACGGGTTAAAATAAAACATGTCACGTTTTTTTTTAAATGCCTTTTAATGACTTGAAAATACAAACACGCTTAATTTTTTTTTAAAGCGTTTAGATCAGGGAAAAACCTTACTTACTAAAGTTTATCTCTGAGCAATTCAGTTATTCTAACTAATGCGCGTTGCGGCTGCTGCAAATTACATAGTACGTAAAGTATCTGTCAGTTTCCAATGTCCGCAGCAGGTCTGGGTGTCTAAAATGGCCGCTTTAGCAGAATCATAATGGGATAATAATATAGTGAGAAAAAAATCGTGAGGAAAGTTTTGAGTTTGAATGTGAATATGAGTTAGAGAAGACCAAAGAAACGATGGATGGACTTTGTTAAGAATGATATGGTGTGAAAAAGAAATGTCTGATGAGATGACGAGAAATCGAGACGTATGGAAGAAAAAGACATGATGCGATGCGAATGGTGAATGGGATAATTATATGAAACACGTTAAAATTCCTAAAATAGTTTCAGACGGACTTAATATTAGGGATTGTAAAGTAAATTATAAGTACAATGATTCTGTTAAGTCAGCCATTTTAGACCGCCTGTACTCTGTCCGTACTGGAATGACCGAATTTAAACAGAATTTGCGAAAGTCAGCTTGTCGCTATTGTTTACACGGTATTAGTATTGCTGTAGAAATTTTACTTCTACAGGATATATTGCTAATGTAAGTTTTGTTAAAGACCGGTACAACACTAATAAAATTAATTTTGTGTTTTCTGAATATTGAAATGGAGAATTATACAGTGCTTTAATATTCAGTAAGAAGTTGTGTAACTGGGATTTTATAAATTTTTGTTTCGATCTATACGTAAAATATACTTTAACTAGCTTCTGCCAGCGGCTTCGCCCGCGTGAAGTTTGATAATTGTCCCATGGGATCTTCTACCGGGATAAAAAGTACCCTATGTGTTAATCCAGGTTATAAACTATCCTTGTGCAAAATTTCATCCAAATCCGTTCAGTAGATTTTGCGTGAAAGAGTAACAAACATACATCCATCCTCACAAACTTTCGCATTTATAATACTAGCTTCTGCCAGCGGCTTCGCCCGCGTGATGTTTGAAATTGTCCCACGGGATCTTACTACCGGGATAAAAAGTATCCTATGTGTTAATCCAGGTTATAAACCATCTGTGTGCAAAATTTCATCCAAATCCGTTCAGTAGTTTTTGCGTGAAAGAGTAACAAACATCCATACATACATCCATACTTACAAACTTTCGCATTTATAATATTAGTAGGATTAGTAGGAAGTAGGATTAAATGTTTGAGGCTCAGTTAAAAGGTAACATAAATTGTAAAGCTGTACTACATAACATAGGTTACTTTTGCTTACACAAACCATTCACAACTACAACTATGCCAAAAATGCAACGACCCATGACCCATTGACGGCATAGAAACTCTAGACACCACGGGGTCTAAAATGGCCGCTTTAGACTTTAAATTATTAAATTGGACTTTATAGTTCTGATTATTAAGTCCATTTTAAGATTTATTTTTATCAACCAAGCATTCAAACTATTACGTTACGCAAAACATATTGCTGGGAAAGGACATTTTTTTGAGGTGAAAAATCATGTTTTGTGCTAGAACTCAATGTAACGCACTTAAAACATTGTACTGGTGGATAAATTGAATTGTACGGGGGTCGTAGAGGTGTAGAACTTTGACCCCCAATATCTCCGTAACTAGAAGGTATGGTGTAGAACAAAACAAATATCACAATGACGGGGAAAACAAGTGCCTTTCGGCTTATGTATTTTCATAAATAAGTTACAAAAAACATGATTTTTCTTCACCTTCCGTAAAACTTGTAGGTAGGTACATTTTAAACAAAGACATATCAAATTGTGATGTTGATTGTATTGTATCCAAATATGTAGCGTTAGCGCATCGCCTACGCAGCTACGAAGCGTAGCGCCTACGCCTCGCCTACGAGGAACCTGCTACGCCACGTCTACACAGCGCCTACGCGGCGTAGGCACGTCGTAGGCTGGAATGGGATGTTTTTTTTTTTTTTTTTTTTTTTTTTTTTTTTTGGATATGGCATCTCGCAGTTCAGTCTGAGAAGACTGGCTTCTGCTTAACCGGGCAATGTCCTGTGGATGCCTTGATTCTAAGGCCTCCAGCCAGGGCGAAAATAACTAAAAACTAAGCGACAGCGCTCTAAGGGCACCCCCTGTGGGGTACGAACCTCGGCTTAGGGCGTCGCTGGGGGCAGCAAAGGGACAGGCTGGATCTGATTGTCCTTATTTAGGGACTGATTTAATACTACAGGCTGGAATGGGATGCTTCCAAGGCGAATGCACTACTTCGATGATTCGTGCAAGTTTTAAAATTGAAAAGCTTATTGTATATCATATCATACATATCATGCATCTAAGGTGGGCTTTTTTTCAACATTGCTTTGGTATTATTACTAAGCTTTCAAAGTTACTATTTGATGCCAGTAATTGATTTTTTAACGCGAGGCTGTTATTTTTTAAATACACTTACTTTATCAAATCATTTAGAGAGTTACGAAAGATTCTATGTAGGTATAATATATTTTTATTAACTGAAAATCTGGAAGGTGAACATGGCCAGAGATAGTACATGACAGAGAGGGTTGACAGGAGAAAGAGCCTATCGCCAGCAGTGGAACTATCAACAGAATGACAAATAAAGTTATAAACCTTAAAAATCTGTCAATATGTAAAAACCGTGCAAAGCTGGGTCGAGTCACTAGTTAGTTTATTTATTTTGTCATTTACGAGTTTGCTTTTAATGTCCACTTTTTTTCTTGTCTATAGTATGTCATTAACCTTAGAATAACCTAACCAACCAATTCAAAGGGCACCTGAGCCAATCAACGATTGTTAAATAATCCTTTCCGTCCTCTATGACTTTCCTCGAATACTAAAATATTCTTAAATCATGTTTTGCATTTTGATTTCACACCTCCGTCTTTTACTTTATTTTTATTTTATTCATTCTTATTAAAATTTATTGAAAGTGTTTTATGGTTATAACATGTCAACATGTTTTTATTTATTTGCTGTTTGACATTCACTGTGCCATTGACTGTTTCGTATTCAGTTATTGAAATGGCTGAAAATGCAATTAATTGTGCAAAATAATAAACAGAATAAACACTTAATAAGATTTTATACTTTATTATGGCTGCGTTTTTTCGTGGTCAAATTGTGAAATTAATTTTAAGAATATTCTATAATTTATTCATCATCATAAAAATGACTGTTATATAGCTACTTACCTACTTTACTCAATTACTAATAGGTGGATATTAAACCATTTTCGTCAGAAAACTAATTTTACCCTAATTTTAATTTTATTATACGCTAATTTACACGTGGTACTTACGTGTGATTATGTGCTTATTGAGAATGACAATAAATGCAAAATTAACATCAGTAGCAAAGTTTTAAAATTAATCCTACCGTATATTGTAAACGTTTCTCAGTTATGAAGCTTTAAAAATAAAACAATAACATCGTTACCTACTTAGTGAAGCCATCAAACAAACAACGTTTACATCTTTGTCGGGCTTTTAAATAGTTAACTTTTTATGGTCATTGGCCGCCTTAAACTGTGATAAAAGAAATACCGGCTAGAATAATGACATTTTTACTACTGGACTGGGAAAACCTTAGAAATAGGTATCAGGTGTGTTTTCTGTCTGTAGAATGGGGAGATGCTGGCGTGCTTACTAGCAAACGATTAACAGAGCAATACATACTAATATTATAAAGCAGAAGAGTTTGTTTGTTTGTTTGTTTGGTTGAACGCGCTAATCTCAGGAACTACCGGCTCGAATTGAAAAAATCTTTTTGCGTTGAATAGTCCATTTATCGAGGAAGGCTATAGGCTATATAACATTATGCTATAGCCAATAGGAGTGGAGCAGCAATAAGAAATGTTGCAAAAACGGGTGAAATTTTATTCCCTTCGTGAGCTCTTTCTCTCATAAGTGACGCAGACGAAGTTGCGTGGGTCAGCTAGTACTAGATAAAACCATTAAAGAATTACTTCATATTTTTGTATTATCAACCCTAGGTACTATGCCTAGGGTTGATATTACAATAATAATACAAAAATGGCCGAGCATAGTAAACCCAACAGTCTATTTGTTATTTAAGCGAAAAAGAGAACTTTAAAAGTTATTTTTTTTTTAGGAGCATACCTACAGAACATGGAAACATTTAAAAATATTTATTGAAGCAGATTGTTTTCAAACAAATTAAATCTGATAAAAATTACCTAAATGTATTGTGGTATCTACTACTACCACTACTATATGTAAGACAGGGAATTGAAGTATTCAAGAAATAGACTACAAACCTAAACAGTCCGTATACCTAAGCAGTGGTTCCCAACCTATATGGTCCGCCGCCCACTGGTGCTCCACAGGAGCCTTGAATAGAATAGAATAGAATAGAATAGAATACTCTTTATTATGTACACCATAAAAATATAAATACAAACATTTTAAACACTTTACAAGGGGTGACACAGGGGTGAATATAGTCCGCGTAACGTTAAAATGTTTTATTTTGCACAGAAGAACCCAACATAATACCTATCAGAGGCGAAGTGCTATTTTTTTTGAGAATCCAATAATTTATTCCTATTTCTGTATGAATGATTGATAAATATTTCGAGTTCGTTTCAATCGCTTGTGTACCTATACCTACTATCTTAATTCTGAAGAATTCATACCATATTCCAACAAAGTGGTCCGTGGTCCAAGAAAGGTTGGGAACCACTGCTATAATGTATTGAAATGTTATTTACAGTGCTGTAATGTTATGCAATTACTATAACACGGTAACTTGACTGAAGGTGTCAATTTGCTTAACAATTAATTTCTCTGACGGAGCATATACTTGGGACATTATCACGTACACTAATTGTTTAGAAAATACTTTAGACTTTGACATACACTACACTCCCAGAGAAAAATACAGGAGCTGAAGTAGATGAGTTTATTTTTATCATGTAGGATAACAAACGAAACAATGATTTCGGTAGTTATTACTTTGTAAATGAATCACTTCATTGGTATGCGACAGGCACAGCCCGTAAATCAATAATTTTCTTTTAGACCTTATCGTTATCAGTGAATTCAACGTATAGGTTATATATTTTCTCATCACGGACATAATCAAACGATGGGATTGATTTCCAGGCTAGGCCATAGGCAACAATTTATTTTTATTATTTCCAGTTAATAATTATGACAAGAGTGATTAGAGGCCGTCAAACATTGTTCCGATACGTAACCATTTCTATGTCCATAAAGAAGGAATGACATCAATAAAATTCGTATAAACAATCATATGCTTTATAAAGTAGCTGGTGCAATATCTTATTGAATTATCACATACATTATGGGCAAGTTATCAAGTTAAAGGGCGGTGAAAGCGTTTATAAGGACATTATAAGACTATGGCTTAGGTTGACTGAACCTACATAGAGTTAATCTCAAACGCTGGTACCCAACTTTACCTTTTTACAAGTCTAAACGTTACAATTGAATAATTTAGGTTTACTTCATTTTGCAAAGGAACCCTAAACATAAAACATTTTTTGTTCCAGTAATCGGTGGGTATTTCTTCAAAAATAACCTGTTTACTTTTGTAAGCACGGAGGTATGTCTACCGCAACAACAAAATATAAAGTGGAATGTTGGTTTTTCCTACATGAGTAGTAATTGAAATTAAAAAAGATAAAAACCTGGATTGGGCTGTGTCTGGTAATTAGGTTTCTTCATCCATTCGTATGGTGACCGCGGCGGGGCTGGGGGCTGTGCTGGCCGCGAGCCCGGGGAGCCCTCGCTGGGGCTGGCCAGGTCACCCCGCGCCGGGGAAGGCATGTCCGCGATCTCCCGCTCCCCGGGCTCTCGCTTCGGGAAGTGATGAGGATCCGGCGCCCATTCTCCTCCCGCTGGCGCACCGTTCCACGCACACCACTGTTGCTCCTCAAAGTTTTGGTGCTGCCAGCCATACCAGCCGCTGCCGTACTGCCCGCCCTTGCCTTGGTACATGGCGAGCGGATTAACGTAATTCACCATGCTTCGATCACAGTCCGAGCATCGCACATACACTCGCTGTCACAACACCACCGTTCTGTTAACAGGTGCCGGCACGAGACTCGAGATACACCACACGCGACGAAGCGGACGCGACTGAGCGAAACGAAGGAGGTTAGCGAGGCCGGCGGTGTAGAAAACGGGAGGGACGATGACGGAGTCGGAGGGCGGCGTCGGCGGCGGCCAATGAGCGCGGCCGCGCAGTCCGGCCCGCCCCGGCGCCCGGCCCGGTGCCCGCCGGCCGCACTCCGCCGCACTCTGCCGCACTCGCGTTTCATTTGCCTAATTACTACAAAAATAATGAACACTGCCATAATGAAGTGCGCCTTTTGTGAGAAATTTCTTAAGGCATAATAATTTTTTTGTGTTTTGCAATTAAACTGTTTAAAAACGAGTATTCACCCAATCCTCCTATCTAGTATCTAGTTAATAAAGTTGTAAGTACGCGAAAAATGTTTCCGCTTTATGTTTATTTTTCCTGAACGTAGTAATTACATATTATATTCATGCTTATGTCTATATAACTGTTGGTATAGATATACAGGGTGGAACACAAGCGAATTCAATTTATTCATTCCATCATCCTAAACAGGCCTCATATAGAAATTGTATGGCACTGCGAAAATAGATTGCCCATATTCTTACGTAACAGAAACCTAAGAACACAAAAGATTTTTTTTAAGCTTACAGACAATCTTTTCATTTAGGTAATCTTATTTATTCTTCAAATATAACATTTAATTGGCCATTTATTTACACCCTTAACTACTGTATATTAATTGCTATTTCAAGTACAGTAACCTGTCAAAAAGTAAAGCTGACAGTAAACTAAATACGGCATTAAAAATATTGGAATATCCAATTAAAGTTAAATATATGCTAAGTGATGCACATTTGTGTTTTTTTATAAACCTGCCTCATTCCTTATATTTACATAATATTTTCTGAATACGTAAATCAGGGACACCGGGATTAAATAAAAATACCACGCATTGACTTATTACCTAATTTTTATCTATAATGTTATCTACTCTAAAAAAATGTTCAGGCACCAATGCCGACGGCGGCGGTGCTTTCAAAGGGGAATACTTTGTTATTGTTTTGCATTGTTTTCTATTATCTTCCTTGAATGAATGTTAGTACCTACCTACCACGGAATAAACGCCGCATTATGTAAACTAGCAGGTAGGTCTGTGCCAGTTATAGTAGAATAGTAATAAGTATGTTTCGATAAATAGGTACCAGTTTCGGTAAATGGAAATTTCACAATAGGTATTTACCTGTATACCTCGATTTCGACATTCATATCTTGAACGAAAATAAAATAATAAAGGTAGGAGGTAATTTTAAAACTTATATAAGGCAACAGAATGGTTAATTTCTTCATAACTAACTCCGTTTAGCATCTCATCATTCTCCTGGCCTTCTCCAATTTATTTTGGTTGCAGGACATCATGTCTTCTTCTTCCTTTCTTCTCTATCTAATCAGAAAGCTCCTTTCTTGCCATATCATTCTTCAAACCTTCTTAGGTCTTCCTCAATGTTATACCGACCCACATTCATACTCAAAACTTTTCTCAGAACATGTTCCTCATTCCTTGGATTCCTCCTGATAACATGGGCATACCACATCACCCGATTACGACACAACTGTTCAGTCCCGGCGCCACTTTCAGTCTTCCTCTTATGTGTTACTCATTTCTAATTTAATTGATTCGCGGACACTTCACCCTTATAATAGGCTTGTGTCTAGAAAAAAAATAATTTGTTCGTCAGGTCGATTATCAAAAAAAATTTGACTCGTAATTTTTCTTTTGTTACGTAAACCAAATTTGACGAGGATCCGACGATCCGATTCCATGATACATCACGCCGTGCTATAATTTTTAGTGCGTTGTGACGTCACGAGACCCCCCCACTCCCGAGTTTTGTTGCGTTTTATCTTTGTCAGTATTCATTGATTTATAAAAACATAAAAATCGCTTCCATTATTTTCTAAACTCCTGAGAGACTAATTCGATTTGCAATATTTTGATGTTGGAAACAAGCCTATTTAGCATTCTCATCTCAGTCGCAAGCAAATTAAATGCCTTTCATTCAACCCTTTTGTGGCCCAAAGGAGATAGTTTTTTTTGGGCCCACCTGGTCGTTGCATTTATTATTCATAATAACACCAAAAAAAAGTAACCATTTTACTATGGTTTTAAAGGAAATATTACGTAGAAATGAAAACGGAATCTTAAAATCAAAATAAATAAGCTATGTTATGATATTTTTTTGCGAGTCAAATCATTCCTGTTGTGGTCAATGTCATTTGACAGCAAATACTTACGTGAATAGGGGCGTTTTACTGTTTACTAAAAAAAGTACGGTACCTATCCGTTGGAAATCATATGTGCTATATAATTATTATAGAATCAGAAAGAATATAAAAATAAATATTATTAAACTATGAGCATTTTTAATGCCATTTTTATAGGTTTACACTAAAATCGCATAGGTGGTTTAAACAATCAACGTGGCATGAAACGTTATAAACCCACTTTTTTTGTGATTGACAGACAACTTCATTATTTTGACATTTACTTTTTCTGTTTATTTTGGTTTTCGTAAGTGTTTTTGCAGATTTTTCGCATTTATTCCGGTTAGACAATGCTAAACTAATTAAACCACTGGAATCTAGAGGTTATAAGGAAGAAATCAATGTAAGTTTCATTATTATATGCTAGAATTTATGTGGGAAACTAATCGTCGAACAAAAAAAATTGTCTCCATTCTGATCTATACTAGACAACAGATGCAGCCACTGTTTTAGAAATGTTTCCCTTAAGTTTAGGGGAAATGCGAGAGCCACAGATTATTCCCGTGAACTGCCATCATTTACTATAACGACCCTTGTGAATTAAAGTTAATAAATAAACCCAAAACATTAAAATAATATAAGAACGACAAAACTAAAACATTGTAAATCATAAAAACTATCGTGTCGTAGCCGCGTAGCAATCTCGTAGCAACAGATTTTCATTTCGTAGCCATAACGTTCAAAGGTACGCAAATTCGCTAATTTTATTTTTGTATTGCGTACCTGGGTAGGAGTTATTTTTTAATTTGAGTTCTAATAGTCATCATCATCATCATCATCAGCCTATTAATGTTCCCACAGCTGGGACACAATTTTGTCCTCTCTATGAGAGCTATTGACGAGAGCGATGGACTATAATCCACCACGCGCGCCCAGTTCGGATTGCTAGATGTAACATGTCTTCGAATTATTAGTTCAAAGACGTGCCGGTTCCTCACGATGTTTTCCTTCACCGTTTTGAGAGCAGTGGTGATGAAATAAATTACACAACATAATACATGTAGAAGTTCGAAACCACGAGTTCTTGTTCGTAAGTCGGGGCCACCACCACTGGGCCACCACTGTTCCCTCTGAGGTTTTAATTACTATCACTACGTATTATAAAACAAAGTCTGTCTGTTTGCGATAAACTAAAAAACTACTCCACCAATTTTCATGCTGTTTTCACCAATGGATAGAGTGGTTCTCGAGGAAGGTTTTAGTATATAATTTGTATATGAGCGAAGCCGCGGGTATCAGGTAGTAGTAAAATAAAATAATCGGATATTTTCTTAATTTTGGGAGAAAATTAATCGTTAAAAGGCTGATTTTTCAAGCGTCTGTTAATTCATACGAGGAATATATTGAAGATATAAGATGCCGAGAGCCAAAAAATACTCAAAAGGTTGAACAAGGGTTAAAATGGGCGGATTCTTATTGAACTTTTTTGAGGTGGGTTCCTAGAGGAGTGGAAAAAAAGTAACAAATAGGTATTTCATATATGAATAACTTGAAATTCGACTAATTAACATTGTGGCGTAATAGTTTAACCTGTGTGCATTATCTTAAAAAAATTAACCACATGATACGCAAATGCATAGTTGTAAATGACATATAATCGCATAAAAACCGGCCTCTAGTTAAGAACACGAGCGCTACCTGTATAAATAGGGTACATAGGGATAAAACTCATTCTAATTTAATCCAAATCATTGACTACTTTCAGTGATAATGCAAGGCATTTCTTGTATTTCCCATGCTCGAACACTTCGAATAAAATAGGGAAAGACACACAAGGTTATTTAGGCCATCAATTTTCATTATCGATCGAGAACATACATACTTAGTAATATGCTATCCCCATACCTAGGTATTAAGGATTAGTACTAATTTTGCCGTGTTTTACAGGTGTATGTGAACCACAAGTAGGTGCCTGGGTGCTTCCCGTACTCTATGAAAACCGTGGCGTTTAAAAAAAAAGCCATATTAACAGCCAAAAAAATCATCATCATTTCAGCCGAAAGACGTCTACTGCTGGACATAGGCCTCTCCCAAGTGTCGCCACATTGACCGGTCCCGTGCGACTCGCGTCCAACGGATTCCCTAAACCTTCACCAGGTCATGGGTCCACCTAGCAAAAAAATAATAAGTAATAATAATAATTATTATTATTTATTTATATTTAAGCCCACAAGGACCAATTACAAAACATAAAACATAACATAATAATGCACACTCTATAATACGGTGCATCTGAAAGGTAACACCGGCTACACTGCGGAATTTGTCGGGTTGGATGGAGGAGTTACCTACGTGATACCGTGATAGTCGGAGCGAACAACGTAATTCAATTTCACGATTATTATTTCACAAATACTCATCAACCGCGCAGGGACAAAAGGACTAAATGTGGGAAACGCCAGCGCCAGGATAGCCCACGAAGGGCGGACTGTTCAAAAGAGATATTGTGGCCCCGGAAAATGAAGAGGCTTTATTTTCCGAGACTTTTACTGACTAAAACCCATCCATGATGGATGCGTGTCTGATCAAATCAAAGTGCTGAAGATTCCATCAGAGAATGGACTTTAACTTTAATAGCTCATAAGTATATCTCTTAAACATGACATTTTAGAACATTTTGCCCAAAACAAACGTGTTTGTATTAATACCAGCTATCGATTAATAAAGGGTGTAAAACACCTCTTAACGAAGCCAAAAGACACTTGTTCTCTCCATCCATCATTGCGATCATTTTATTGTTCTACACCAAACCTGGGAACCAGTAGTTACGGTACATATTACATCTAGTTAAGGAGATAACGGGGGTCAAAGTTCCAACATTTCGACAAGGTTTTTTCAAATACAAGTCTTTAATGGAAGATTGTTATTTAAACACCTCTACGACCCCCTCACTATTCAATCCATCCATCAGCACAATGTTTTGAGTGCATTATTTTGAGTTCTACTACAAAACGAATGGCGCAGTTTGACAACTCGAATGGCGTAGTGGTAGTGACGCTGCCTTATGTTCTTAGGGTCCTGGGTTCGAATCCTGGTAGGAGCAAATGTTTGTGTGATGAGCATGGACATTTCTTTCCGAGTCATGGATGTTTATATGTATAATAAGTATGTATTTACAAACAAAAAAGTATAAATGTAGTATACCAACTATCTAGTGTCCACGACACAAGCTTTGCTTAGTGTGGTACTAGGTGGCGCTGTGTGTTAATGTCTAGCGATATTTATATTTAAAACATGATTTTTACCCCATTAATTAATTATTGCGTAAAGTTACTTAGTTTGATGGGTTGACAGCTTTCTGATAAGGTGATTTACACCCTATAGACGTCTTTTTAGAATTTAATTCCATTAGTCCGTATTTCCTATCTTTAATAATTAAACTAGCAAAAACTGCTTAGTGTTTGCTTCCATAGCGCCGTGCCGCGGGGGCCCGCGGGAATATATTGTCGTTGCGCGGCATACACGGATGTAGGTAGAGTCGTGCCGGACTTGTGACCCATGCTAATATGGTATGTCCTCGAAAAAAATAAAGGATTAACGACGCTACAAAAAAAACAGTATTCTCAGTGGAACACCAACCGGCAATCCAGAGGTTAGGCAGGATATTCGCCTACAGAGTTGTGTAAATTTAAGTTTGTTAGTTACTCTTACTTCCTGTGACGTAGAGAGGTTATTCAGTCAATATAAAGGGTTTTTCCGATCAAACAGAAGGAGCTTCAATTTTGAAAATTTGATGAAACATCGTCGTTTAGTGCAACAACTCGAATAACGAAGCAGACAAAATTTTAGCTAAACAATTTAATTTTGTTAATTTTTATATATTTTTCAAACAATAATGATACAAGGTAATATTCTAGTTGTCTTTTTTAGTCCATGGTTTTCATAGATAGTGCTGCCATCTGTCTAATATAGAACTTAACCAAAACTGGTGGTAAGAGGCCATAATAGTGGGAGAGCCAATAAATTGCCATCAACGGGGCACAAATGGTCGCACCCTTGACCCTTGATCTGTCAAGCCTGACCGTAACGGTCCGACGCCATAGTTTAACTATTGTGTCTACTTCACTGACAGTCAATGAAATGGAATTTAATGAATTAAGAGAGTTGTATTGAAAAAAAACTAAAGTGGTGACTGCTGAGATGACGAGTACTATAGAAGTTATGTATGGAAGAAGAACCGGCACCGACCCCAAATAAATTGTGATAATGGGAGAAAAATTATGGGCAGGGGAATGATAATGATGATGATGATACAACTCGACACTGACTTGTAATTTGCAAACAACCTAAAGTAATTGAATTTCGCGGGCTACCCTGGCACTTCCACCGTAAGCTTGTGAGATTATTGTAGCCATGTGCAAATTCTTTACGTACCCGCCAAGTTCGTAAGAATCGATGAACGAATTTTTCACGCTTCGACTCTTATGAACTTGGAGGGTTGTATTGATGATTTTGATGACTATAATTCTGTAACTTATTACGTCTTACAGTCGCGACCGATATGTTTATCAACATAAAACTTAGCACTGCCCTGCGAATTGCAAAAAACGTTATATTTTAATTTCGCGGGCCGCCCTGTTGCATTCACCTTGAAGGCTTATACGGTTGTTAACTAAACCCACCCAAACTCCAACCCTGTGTCAGCCCGCAATTAAATTGAATGCAACAGCGTTGAAATATTGGTAGCTCAAAATAATTAATAATCACGGAGTGAAAGGTTTTCTTTTTGAGAGTTAAAAATGGTAAAAGTTTCCAAGAACTCGGTAGATGGCGTTGAACTGACTACGTTCCTACGTGCCAAACCCAAAACGCTTAAAAAAACACACGTCACATACGCTTGTTAACTGAAACTTTCGTTTGCATAAGCCATAGATAATACACTATATAGTACAAGATAGATGCGCAAAGAACTCTGGTTTTCGTTTTTAAAACTGTGTACCTCAACTGACAGATGGCTCTGTTACTTTCTGTTCAACCAAGTAAATACAAAAAGTAAACCTTGACTAGGGATTCGAACCTGGGAACTATTATTCATAAGGCAACCGCTGTCACCGCTAGGTTACTTCACGGAACAGTTGTTTAAAATAGCTGTTCTCTTTATGACAGTTGTAAAACAGTCAACCTGTTGAAAAATTTGTGTCCTCACACACACTCGCACACACAGATGGCAGCACTATCTATGAATATTTTCTTTGACGACATCCAAGTGAAATGATTCAATGAGACGTTCCGTTCCTTGCAGTAACTTACCAAGTTCAGCGCTATCTATCCAGCGACTAGGGAAGAGTTTAAAAAGAAAATCTCTCATTTTGTTTTGCCAGTATCACCCATTTCAAGGCATACACCCGATTGCACCCAATTAGGGCTACAATTTTTGAACTCACTAGATAGAATCACTGGCGAGTAAAGTCAATAATTCTGTTTTGTAGTTTTTAAAGTACCAATTACTTCATAAAAAGTTTATTTTATTACGTTTAACAACATAGTGTTAATTCAGACTCATGTTTACAATATTCTCCCTGAAATTAGTAAGTAAGAAACATTTATAAAAGTCATTCTATCTCCAAGTACTAAAAATAAAAAAATTAGACCTTAAATATCTATTCTAAATCCGCAAGAAAATATGAGATGGAAAAGTACATCATGACACGCGAACATTCAACAATTTTTGACATTTCGCACGACCCCTTATCTACACGAACGTCTCCAACTTTGAATTCGTTGGAGGTTTTACACGTAATCAGAAAGTAGTGTTTTTTTTTGTCGATTCGGACGGTTTGGAATAGTTTTGATTGTTAAAATTTGGCAACACTGCTTTTGTCAATGATTGTCACAGCACAGAGTAATTATTGTCTATGTTCGTTCGTGAATTCGTGATCGTGATTGTACGCGGATGTGACTCGTTCTCATCTCGTGGGATTTATTTACAGATATATTTAATACTATCGAGTGCAAATTTGATTAAAAAAGCATTTCTATTAAAATTCACATAAGTTCGTTCCATAAAAAGCAAACATGTCAGCAGATAATATTGAAAAACTGTACCAAAATTATGGTGTGTTAGCCGACGCCAAAGATGACATTTCTAAGGTAACCTATTTTATACGGTTCTAAAGATGTACTTCGCGCCTTTTAACTTTATTGATTGCCTTCTATTTATCATATTTCTGTCTTAATAATTTAGCACGAAAAGGAATACTTGGAAATACTAGCCGCTGTGAAAGGATCAGACAAGGAAAAACGCCTGGCGTCCCAGTTTATTGCGAAATTTTTCAACAGCTTTCCTACTCTAGCTGATCAAGCCATTGAAGCTCAATTTGACCTGTGCGAGGATGATGACGTTGCTGTAAGTCTTTTTGTTTATGACACATCTGTAAATAAATTTAGTCGAAATAAACTAATAACGGCCACTTCCGCGACCATACAAAATATACATATAGCTAGATAATTTCTCAACGTGGTATATATTTTTACATTGTTTTACAGATCCGTAAACAGGCTATCAAAGATTTACCATCATTGTGCAAAGATCACAAAGAGCACACCCAACGAATTGCAGATATTCTAGCGCAGCTATTACAATCTGATGACACTACTGAAATAAATGTGGTCTCAAACTCTTTACTGGCTATTCTGAAGATAGACCCAAAAGGTGCACTTACGGGTATGTTCTCTCAAATACATCAGAATGCAGAGAGTGAAGTTACTAATGAGATTGTAAGAGAGAGATGCATTAAGTTTTTGTCATCAAAAGTGAAACAACTCGGCAGGGAAGTAATTACTAAGGAAGCTGAAGAATTGATCATTGCTGAATGCAAGAAACTTTTGGAGGTAAGATAAATCCACCATTTCCCACTATCTATCTAGAACATACTTTCATGTACTAATCCATCAAACACCTAATGCACACAAAATACCAGTAAGTATAACAATGTTGTATTTTATTTAGCTCCAAGATGTTGTAGCTGAGGAATTTGAGCATATAATGGAGTTGTTGACATGGTCCAAGTTGGGAAAGACACCAGCAGGCAAAAAGGAACTTGTACAAATTGTTGCTGCACTTGCATTTACACCTGATGACTGGCACCCTGAAGATCCTGAATATGTAGACCGAGTTATACAATGCTCACAACATGCATTGCCATTGTTCTCTGTAAGTTATTAAATAATAGCCTGAATTTGTCATATGCCTTTACCAGTCATTATTTCGATGTATGTTTGTGAAAGCAACCTTTCATTTTGTGTTCATAGGCTCAAGTTGACTCCACCCAATTTGTCAACTTTTTTTGTGACCATGTGCTTCAAGACTGGGACAATATATTAGCACCAGAAGGAGGATCGGACCCAAAACTGGAACTTTTGAAGATATTTGCAGAGCTAAGCGAACATTGTGGAGATCTTGAAAACCCTCAGCAAAAAATTAATGCAGTGTATGATTTGCTTATGACGGTGAGTCAAATCACATTTTAGAAATAAAAGGAAACCTTTCAATTTCTCTTTTTTTATAAACTTTTTTGTTTGTTAATTTTACCATAGATCAATTTATTGAATCTATAGTTAATTACTTTATTTGTCATACAGACATACTTGCCTGAAGCACCAGTTGAAGGTGATGTGACTGAGGGTGACAAACCGGAAGAGAAGACAGAAGAGTCCAAGACCACACCATCTCTAAAATTTTCCCATGTAGAGTGTGCATTGTTTGTTCTACACTCACTATGTCGCAAGTCACCAGAAGCACTGACTGTAGATGCCAATAAAGTGAAAGCTTTACGTCTGCGTTTACAATATACTGCACGACTAACACAGGGATACATAAAGAAACTGAAGGAAGTGACACAAGTATGTATCTGATATAATTTGAAAAACCTACGAAACATTTTTACATTTACGGACGACCCGAATGGCGCAGCGGTAGCAAGGCTGCCTTACGTTCTTAGGGTCCCGGGTTCAAATCCCGGTAGGAGCAAATGTTTGTGTGATGAGCATGGACATTTGTTTCCGAGTCATGGATGTTAATATGTATTTTTATTTATAGCCTTTTTTCGGACATGACAGTATTTCTTTATTTTTCGCAGATTTTCTCCATTCTGGCCTTTCTATGACCACTCTACCCCATGTTGTTCCCGCGACTTGTCTAATGTCGTCGTCCCACCATTGTGTGATTATTTTACTCCATTTATCCTTTCCTCTGATCATGTGGCCTGCCCATTTCCACTTTTGTCTCCTTATTTTCAAAGTTATGTCCTGTACCTTAGTCTTTCTTCTGATGTTGCTACTCCTTACTTTGTCTTTTCTTTTGATCCCAGTCATACTCCTTTCCATGGCATGTTCACATACGGAGAGTTTGTTACATTTTTTGTTAAAGCCCATGTTTCGCTCCCGTAGGCGTACTGCCCCCGTATTCACAACGCTTCGATTCGCTTCCGATTCGGTAAGTCGTATGTCTATCTCGGTCGTTTTCGAAATGCCAGAAGAAGACAGATATACGAGTTGTCGAATCGGAAAAGAGTCGAACGTTTGTGAATACGGGGTCTGGTATGACGCATGTGTCAAATAATTTGCTTTTCGTTGAGGTTTGTAGGTTCTTGTCTTTCATTGTTTATTTTAGGCCCCAATATTTTTTCCAGCTATTCGCAACTCTTCTTTTGACTTCTTTATCGTCAGGAAACATCAGTTGACCGACGTAAATGTATTCTTCGACATAGTATAAACAGGAGCAGAAGTGCATCTACAGCTCAATCCGCGTTATAATTACCTACCGTACGTGCCTGTCTCAGGGTTGTCACTTTTTGTTGTCGTTGTCGTTGACGTTGTCTGGTTTTCATTGAGATCTACAGCATATATTTTTTTTACTTTCTCTCTTTAAAATTTAGAGGGAGGGGGGGGGGACATTTTGGATGGGTCTATCTTTCAAACGATTGTAACGCAATATAACGCATTCTAAACATTGTTCTGATGAATGGATTGAATAGTACGGGTCGTGAAGATGTATAAAGTTAATATTACAATAAAAACTTGTTGGTCAATTAAGCGCAGCCACTGAAGGCGTCTGAAATGGATAGCACATTTAATATACCTACAAAAGTTACTAAAATATTATATAAAAAAAACATCGTAAAACCACCAAAAAACTATGTCTCTTAGACTATTATCAAAAAAATATTCTACTACAAAGATGAAAGAGTGTGAAACTTACGATGAACACAATGTTTACTATTTGTTTTAAACTAAACGTTGGACTTGGCTTAAAACCGATATCCATGCAAAAATCATGTAAATCTAATTTCAACGTCATATATTAATTCACAAAAAATGACCTTTTCAAGTTACGTAAATATGTGACACAAAACTTTAAATTACATTTTTCTTGGACTTTCACTTGTTGTAACAAAAGAAAAAATACGGGTTAAATATTTGTTAATAATCTAACTGACGGACTACCTAATTAGATTTCCTTTGTCGTCTACCCTATTCGTCAATCATTTTAAATTTCGATAACTATAGGTAGGGATTTAGTTACTATACCTACCTAAAATACTGAGAAATCGGCATAACTCAACGTAAACAAATTCAAAGAATCTATTGTCAGATCAAGTACCTAAGCCGTGACGCGCGAACTTTGTGCGGTGTGCAAGCCTCGATTGGCGGCAGTAAGACACGGGTCGAGACTTTGTTAGAGTGTACGTGCAGCGACGTAAAGATAGTATGACGCGCACATACAAGCCGCGCGCGGTGCGTTTAAATGAAGATATCCTACTTGTCTTTTTGTATACTATGTCTTCGACGTAGGAGATTTGGTTCTGTTCCATTATTACAGGGTCTTTGTTGCCATTGGTCATGATTTTTGTTTTTTCCGGGTGTAGCTTCAATCTGGGCTTTGTTAATATGTATAATAAGTATGTATTTACAAAACAAAAAGTATACATGTAGTAGATCAACTGTCGGGTGACCACGACACAAGCATTGCTTAGTGTGGCACTAGATGGTGCTGTGTGTAATGTCCAGCAATTTTTATTATTATCATTTATTGTTTTTTTAACAGTTCAACTAAATACATTCATTTTACAGGGCCAGAAAGGTGAAGATGCAAATTCAGAAGAAAACAAATTGAAAATAGTAGCTCTAAAGACAACATCTAATATCAACACACTAATAAGAGATTTGTTCCGCACTCCACCCAGCTTTAAGAGTAAAGTTCAGCTGTCATTCCATTCCAAGAAAACTGAAAGAGAGGTGAGTGTTATACTTGTGGTTAAAATTGATTAAAAGTTTATTTTTTTTAATGAAATCAATCAAAACTTATTTGTCTAGGCAACCAAACAAATTGATGATCAATTCTTTCTTCCAGGAAAAACTATCTGCTGACTCTGACGATAAAAAAGCATCGCCAGTTAACAAAAGACATCGCCCTATCACGTTTGACAATGAAAATGACAAAGAATCTCCTGAGAAAAGAGCCCGAAGCGGTGATAGGAATGTCAAAATGTACACACCCCCATCTGGCAAATACAGTTCAAGACTGAATAATAATGGACGGTTCTCTGGGAATAATAACTCTGGAGGGCGGGGAGGACGAGGGGGATATGGTAGACGAGACTTCAGAAACAATGGAGCGCCCTACCGAAGGCGTAATAACTACTAACATCGTAGTTTTTGAGATATTCCAAATGACAATGATTTTAACTAATAAGAGAATAGAGATAACAATTTTCTCTTAAAGCTTTATAGGAAACTTCAGAATTCCTATTTTTCAACTTCCAAGTGTTGCAATGGCAGATACAATAAGAAACCAACAATTTGCTAATGCAACAGATTTGAACGGGGTTTTAGAGTTAGGCTGCAGTGTGCGGTTAGTCTCCCAGGCGTTTCTTTGTGGTTGTTTAGGTAGTCATTAAGTTTCACCAATTTCTTGACCCTTGCTCCTTTTCGAAGCGCAGATAATGAAGAAAATGCAGTTTGAATTAATTTTGGAAGTATAATGTTTTAGTTGAGCTGTAGATATTGTTTGGGTTGATTTTCGTCTACAGTAACATCTCTATAATGGTCGCATGGGTTATCTTTCTTTATCGTAATAGGTGCAGCAGTCACATTCTATTTTTCATCACAAACAATGGGACGCACTATTTTTATTTCCAGTAGCCACTCCAACTGTGCAGCATGGTAAGTAGCACTGTTTTAAGATTTAATTATTAATTTAGCAGTCGTATCTTATAAAAGCAACTGATTAGTATTAAACATGTTGACACTTGTAAGTATTAGAATTAATTTTTAGAATAATAGTCATCCAACAATCTTTACGCCGACATCGTGTGTGGAAACAACGTAATACCGTAAGTAATATTATAAATTATTATCTTTCGTACCTACAGAGCCAGCAAGCTACAGGAAAAATTTCGTCTCCAAATTATTCGTATCGACTCTTCTAGATATTTGTTGAACTCTTTGTTGATGACCAAGAAGACTCTTACAATGGTTTGGATTACAGAATACTTGTGGAATTCACTTCAAAAATAAAGCAATTTTTAATAGGATTAGTGTTTTATTTATAAATCCAATAATTTGCTTATTAACAAATATTTAAAAATACACAATTTAAGGACGTCTACTTTCTAGTCGAGTAATCTAATACAAAAAACCGGCTAAGCTAACTCACGCATGAAGGGTTCCGTCCCATCGTAGGTAGTAGAGGAGCCCCTTTAATTTATTTTTATTATTTGTATCACAGTCCATGAGATGATAGCCTGGTGACAGACGGACAGTGAGACATAGATACAAGAGTACCGTGCAAAAAATAAAACCCATGAAATAAGCTAAATCCGATTCCGACCAGTCTAAAATTAATCAAATTTGTTTTATCTTCATAAGTTACAAAATCAATTTTCCTGACGATATAAGCGTCTACCATGGGTATCTTTTACAGCTGCTTATTTGGTTCTAAGTGTTTTGGTTTACTTATTGATATACTTGATTTTTGAAACCATTTAATTCCATTGGTTTACGACGACCAAATCAAAAACTAATGTTTAGACTAAATTAAGCAAATTAAGGTCTCTTGTTGGTATTTTTTTTCAATCTTCTGCGTTGACCCGTTTTCGAGATCTAGGGCATCCCAAAATGTTACCGCAACAAAATCTTAAATAACTCGAGAACCATATCACACGCAAATTTTGCTAGTTGCTAACATTTACTACGCAACAAAAGCTATCTATTCATATATTTGGTTCCGGGCTAAACGATTTTTTTGAAAATCGACTTCGCCAGGATAACGTTTCAAGCGTTACCCCAGCAAAATGTGTTTATCTCAAATAACTATTTAACTATAATTCAAGCAAATTTTGCTATTAGTAAGCAAATTGCTCCTCATGATACTCTAATTATTTGTTAAGGTCACACATCTCAAATGCACAACATTTGGCCAGGGTAACACACACCAAAATGACGGGACCACTGTTCATTTGATGAAAAATACAGGATGTGATCTTAAACTGAACACATACAATTTTAATACGAAATAGTGCCACTACGTTTGAATCGTTATTTTACATTATTAATAGTAATTTCAATTATAAAAAAGGTATACTAAGTTGACATCAGAGCGCCTGAAGAAAAAGTATCAATTTTATGCCATGTAGTATGGCTCATAAAATGTATTAAGGCTTTTAAAACGTTTGGACCGCATCCAATTGGGTTCAGAAATATTTTATACAATTTAATTTACTTCTTGAAATTAAAACTATTTTAATTCAGTTAATTTAAAGATACAGTTAAACACTACAAAATTCAATTGCAATGAGAGATTGAGAGATTTTCTTTTTAAACTCTTCCCTAGTCGTTTACTGCAAAGAACAGAACTTCACATAATTTCACTTGGACCTAATGGTTATACTCGGAAGCTTAAGCAAACGAAAGTGACAGTCAACGAGCATGTGACGTTTTTTTTTCTAGCGTTTTGGCATTGACACGTTTCTTATTTGCGCAACGGTGCTTATTACTGTGAATTCTGCTGACCCTAAAAAAACGTTCTTTTCTTTGTATATCTCAAAGATCCTCCCGCTAATTATGTCTATTATAGTCTGTGGCATCTGCGCAAGGCAGGCCAAGCGGCTCTATATGTGAACGCGTTGCAAAAAACCACAATAGACGCGCGGCTCCTAGTGGGGACGCTCCCTAAGAATTGCAATTTGCTTGCCTTAAGGGGGAAGCGTCAAAGTAGCCGAAATTCAAATTTTCTTACGTTTGGTTGTTTTGATATCAAAATGGCGGGACCAGTTCTGTATGGAATTTTTTCAAATTTTATGGGTGTAGAATTTTTCTATGAAAGTATGAAATAGTAGAAATATTGTACTAAATGCTATTCACATGATATGCGCAAAACCTGGCGTGGTCCCGTCATTATGACGTTCACGACAGTTGACTCCATTCGCACAGAGCATCAGGCATCTGTAGCAGAATTCACATTCAATTCTCATCTGTAGCAGCAGGTTCTTAATTCGTCAGAACCTTTTTTTTTTATGTATGTTTTATTCTGGTAGTTTGTTGACAAATCTATTACTGTTAATTTTCCCTACTTCCAAGATTAAAATTAAAATAAACCTATTTCTAATAAAAACGAAATTACAGCAACACAAATTAGACACTTATCTCATATTATCCACAACATTACACATAATACGATCTAGTTCATAGCATGGATCAGGATTTGACATATCATTGTTACTGCAATCCATGTGCTCAAGCATTTCAACGGGCACCTTGAAATTGGCTTCTAGTTCGTGCTGGTCTGGCAGACTTTGTAGAGCACTTTGCAGTATGTCTTGTACTTTGTCTAAGTGTTTCTTAAACCTGAAAAAAAAATCAATGTAGTTATTTTATCAGTCAACTCTCACCAGCTGCTCTCAGTGACAGGGAGTATAAATATAATATAATTTTGCAAAATCCTTCTTTAAAGGATCCAACTTGCCCACAGATGTGTGCCAAGTTTGATTGTTATCCATTTAGTGGGTTGAGCTGTGCATTTAAATAATCAGGACCATCAGTCTTGATAGCATACATAGACTACATAGTGTCCAGTTTTTATTTTTATTAGGTCTTAATATCTCAGTAACAGAAGTCTAGTAGTTCTTAGCATTAACCTTTTGGACGCCATTGTCACATATATGTGACAAGCAAACGCGTGACCTGTACGCCAAATATCACAAATGTGTGACAAAATTGTTTATGAAATTGTGGCTTGGCGTGGAGGGCACGCGCAAGCATTTATGCTGTGGCGGTCAAAAGGTTAATCACATCCCATATTTTACAAGGGAACACTTTCATAGTTCAGGTGTTATGTTGTACACTGCCAAGAGGAGCTATTGGGCTTGAAGGTTAATCTATAAATAACAATCAACTCAAGTTGGCCCACAGCTATTAACTCTTCGAAAAAATAAAATTTTATCCTGCAGGGGAAACAATATTTAAATGGAACAAAATAACAAGTAAATAATCACAGTAGGTACCTTGTTGCAGTTTCAACACGTTGGCGTTTCTGCAATTCCATCATTACTCTCAGAGTTTCTCGAGCTTGATGAGGTCTAAACTCATTTAATAAATGATGTATGTGTATAAATAACAAACTTAGATCCTCCACCTTTTCTGCTCTTTTAGGTGAGTCAGGGCAGTGGACCAACAAATCTAATAGATCTAAAAAGTTCACAAGTAAAGAGTGATTAAGTTTCTTCAGTTCTCTTCTTCTTTCAAAATGCATTGGGTACAGTCGCCGAAAACCCTAGAAGTATAAAATTGGTTATAGATTTGTTCATTTCAAGAATAATGATACAATTTCTTGCACAATAACAGATTGTTACCTGGCTTTCCAGTGACCTGATTATCGTATCATCCGCATTGAAAGTGTGTCCAAACATCGAATATGAATCGAGAATAGGTCGTGGTGGTAAAGGTGCTCTATTTCTTCTAACATTCTCATCAGTGTAGAAGTTTATATACTGCATAGGCGGCAGTGGTAATGAACTAACTTGTGCAGTCTCGGAAGACATTGTTGCGAAAAATATTACACAAAGCGAGTTAAACAAATAATTTCTCCGTTAAACTAATAAATATCTTAGATATTGGAAATACTTTAATGCCTTGCGAGTTTAAATTATTCTTTCTTCGTCGGAAGTACACAAACTCACAATCCATCCAGCCCAAAATACAACCAAATTGACAACTACCACAGATTACATATTAGTGGCTACCAACAAACAACTACAAGATACTTCACAGATTAGATATTAATAGCTAAAGGTGCATTCCGAGATAAGAAACAATCACTCACAGCGCCCACATCAATACTTTGCGTTCCGATTTAATTTTCACGACGTCATCAGGTCATTTGACAGCGCTCACGGTAATTGTAGTAAATAATGTACCCGTAATACAGGTTATATTTAACAAAATTCAACAGTAAGTATTGATATAATGACACAATCGTGACAACTCGGTTTCTTCTTTAAAATATTGAGCAAGGAGTTCATATTATATTACTACATTCTCCTGGGCTTATTTATTATCCTACGTAGTCTGTTAGATAAGCAGGCGGACGCCGCTGTACTCTTTCAGAACGATGCAAAGTCTCTGTCATGATGTTCTGTGGCTGGACCATCTCATTCTGGGCATCTCGCTGGCCTTCTGTGTCACGCTCGTCGCCATCGACTGCATCGATGTATTCGTCGTCATCATTGGAATCAGCTTCATCATGTGCTTCAGATTCCCCAGCAGGGGCTAAGTGTCGATTAGATACAACAACTTCTCTACCACTGCTCAAACGAGAATGTTGAGGATTACTTTCCAGAGTCTCTACTTCTTCAACCAATGGATCATGTTTACTAGTTCGATTATGGTTTCGCATTAATACTTTTCCTGGGACGTTTAGCCATGTAGGCATCGACTGACCAGTTGAGGATCTCCTGGCGTGAGAGAACATCCGCTCATGGGGTGTACTGTTTGTAGCCGTACAAACAAGTGATCTTACTGAATGCAGAGCCTGAGTTAAAACTGATTCCCATTAGGTTATAGGTAGATCATGGCTTTTCAGAGCCAACTGTACTGTTTGCCAAATAATTCCATTGTATCTTTCCGCTTGTCCATTACCCTGAGGATTGTACGGTGTAGTGTAGCTCGTAGCAATGCCCTTCTGGTGAAAAAAACTGAGTTATCAGGATTGTGTCATTATATCAATACTAACTGTTGAATTTTGTTAAATAAAACCTATATTACAGGTATAATATTTACTACAATTTATTAACACAATTCAACAGTAAGTATTGATATAATGACACAATCCTGACAACTCAGTTTCTTCTTTAAAATATTGAGCAAGGAGTTCATATTATATTACTACATTGATATTTATTTGAGGCATGGTCGGTGTAATCAAAAATCAAATGCAAGATGGCGCATGTCATGACGATTCAAGGGACATCGATTTCGCGCTCACGGCAATTCGGAACGGGTTTATGGACGCTCAAATTGTTTACATCCTTACTCGGAACGCGGCCTAAGTAAGATCATTCTGGGCTGTCAATTGTGTGTTTGTCAGTGTCAAGCGTCAAGGACTGAATGAATCTAGTGTTCATAGAGACTGTAACTGTAAAAACGTCCCAAATTGTTCGGTCCGTGCTATAGAGGGATATGTTATAGAGACTGCATAGCTGTGCTTTCCCCGTTTCCAACGCACATTGGCCATTTGACCAATACGTACACGTTATTATAATATTAAACTAGTTTATTCTAGGAATGTTACGGAGCTTTGACTCCGACTCCGAAATGTCGGAATTTCCGATTGTTCTTACACCTCCGGTTAGGACTTCAGTTTGATTTAACCGGAAATCCACCTGGCCCCTTATTCACAACCATTCGATACGTTTCCGTGTCGGTAAGGAATCGTATTCGACTATCTCATTTCCGAACCGAAGAACTGTCAAAACGCTATTCACAGATCCGAACGGATGCGTTTTTTTCTATCCGTTTGAGATTGTGTTTATGGGGATCGCTATAAAATGGTAGTAAATAGATGATCGTGGTAGAAAATGAAAAGTAGTAAATAAAATTGGTTTATTTGAATATTTCGTTCTGTTTATATAAGTAAATATACAGGTAGTTACTTAATAGACAGCAAACGAAACAAAATGATTTTACTGAAATAAAATAATATAAATTTTCAAATAAACTTTATTTCGAATAATACCAGCTTTGTAAACAGCCGTCTGTCAAACTGGCAAAGCGGAAACGGTGTTTATTTTTAAGTCAAATTTTCTTTTTTCTTAAAAGGAAAAATGACTGAAAATGTGTTTAATATCAGTGGTATACAATTCTTGCTTGTTAACTAAAATCTAGAACGAATTACACATTTTTGTAAACACATTGAATTTATGTAAATACGGATCCATCAATGAAATACGGTCAATAAAACTACTAATAACTCACAAACAACACCGGACTATAATTAAACTTAATTTACTTACTTCAGGCAGTGTTTAAAAAGTTTGATATTTTTTATTTTACTGAAATAATCTGGAAATATGGTTTATTTCTTCGTTTAAATTTTGTTCGATATGACTCCCGACAGCAAACAGCTGTCGGAAAGATTCGAGTCTTCTTGTCGAATTGAACTGTCAAAATTATTCGATTGCGGATTTATGAATAGCGTTTGGATGACATCTTCGACATCTAAGACGTTCGATTCGGTTCGGAAGCGAGTCGAATGGTTGTGAATAAGGGGCCAGGTTCAGTAGCCAACGAACTACTTTTTAGGGGTGCTTACCTAATCTAGACCCACTAAGAAATTTATTGGACGACAACCGAGCTGCAAAGCTTTTGTTTACTAATAACCCCCTGCCGCATAATTCTCAACATATAAAAATCAATTATGAAACATTTGTTGTCGGGTTTTTTTACACCATCTCATAGTTTTCGACATTTCAATGAGGGATTTTCTTTTTCAACTCTTCCCTAGTCGCTGGATAGATGGCGTTGGTCTGACTACGTTACTACAAGGACCAGGCCCCTTATTCACAACCATGCGACTCGCTTCCAATTCGGAAAGTCGTATATCTGTCTTCTTCTGGCATTACGAAAACGACCGAGATAGACATACGACTTTCCGAATCGGAAGCGAGTCGAATGGTTGTGAATAAGGGGCCAGGAACGTCACATAATTTCACTTGGACCTAATATTTGGAAATCTTATGCAAATGAAAGTGTCAGTCAACGAGCGTATGTGACGTGTGTTTTTTCAAGGGTTTTGGCTTTCAACTCAATCTATCGAGTTCATGGAAACAATTTTTTTTTAATGCTCAAAATGAAAACCTTTCATTGTATCCGTATTCATGATCTTACTGTCACTCAGATTTTAAATGTACTTTATTCACAAAAATAAATAAGTAATACCTACTTATTTTTCACAATACAATACATTTTACAAAATTATCATATGGTAATGTGCATGTGTGATGGGCATGAAAACAAATAAGTACAAAAGCTTTTTCTGTCTAATACTTTCTTGAAAATTGAAATAAAATAAACGCCTACTTATCAATTCAAGTTGATTTACTGCATTGCTCTACTTAGCGCACACGCGCATTTAGTATCGACTCTCCATGCCCCCGCTGGGGTAAGTGACTCAAGAATCTGATAATAGGTTTTCTTTTTGACAATTAAAAAAAATTGTTTCCATGAACTCGATAGATGGCGTTGATCCGACCACGTTACTGGGTGCCAAAGCCAGAACGCTTAAAAAACACACGTCACATACGCTCTTTGACTGACACTTTCGTTTGCACAAGCTTTCGAATATAATCATTAGGTTCAAGTGATATTATGTGACGTTCTGTTCCCTGCAGTAACGTAGTCAGACCAGCGCCATCTATCCAGCGACTAGAGAAGAGTTGAAAAAGAAAATCCCTCATTGTAAGACGTTCGGTATGTATGTACAGGTAAAAAATGTCTGTATATTGAGGGTTTTTCATATTTTATTTGACACCAGATGTCGCTATGTAGGCGTCTTTTGAGAATAAAAAAATAGTTTCCTTGAATTCGGTAGATGGCATTGATCTGACTACGTAATCCAAGTTACTTGGTGCCAAAGCCAAAACGCTTGAAAAACACATACGCTCGTTGATTAACACTTTCGTTTGCATAAGCTTCCGAATATACGGTAATCATTAGGTCCAAGTGAAATGATGTCATTGTGACGTTCCGTTCCTTGCATACCGAGATCAGCGTCATCTATCCAGCGACTAGGGAAGATGAAAAATAAATCCCTCATTGTATGTGAAACTTTTACCCAAAATTTAATCGTACTTGGACTGTTTTACAATATAAGTGTGGATTACGAACAAAGAAAAATAGCTGAACTAAAGATTACTGCAAAAGTCAGTGGTACAAAGAAAACTTAAGAAAGGCAGTAATGCGGCCCAACACTAAGGCATTTTATTAATGATTTAAAACTTAATTAAATGGAAAATGCACACACACACACACTCGTGTATTGTGAATGTGATAGATGTTTAGGCCTTACGTCAGTGCTGCCACTTAGTGCTTTTGTCATTTCAGAAAACCCTCATAGATCGTGTCACAGGCCCTTAGTATAAGTGTAGCCACAATCTGTGGTGTAGCTTCTGCTTTTTTTCGCATGTCGTTCTGTTTCTATTTACTGTCAAAGGTTTTCATTCGTAGTTCATTCATTTCATTCATTACTCATTTCATTTCATTCTTCGTGTTTCGGGTTTGGAGTAATAAAATAAAACTTTTGGTTTTAGCCCAAAAAGTTAAAAAAGCCATCTAATTTTTGTTTGATTCTTATGTGTTGAGTGTACTAACCAAGCGTCAGATATTGTAATTTAGACTAGCAATAAAATATCGCCAACATACTTTTTGGGTTCAATACTGATACTCATCTATTTGTGATGGATTTCGATGTTTGAAGGTATGTATGGGTTTACGTGTTTGAAAAGTGGTCTCACCGGTGTTTCAGGAGTGTATAATCTTACAATAAAGTTTCTTTATTATGCTTCAGGCTTAAAATGGCTGGAAAGGATGATGATGAAGTAATACTGCAAACGTTTATGGTCAAGAGATCTCAAAATAAAAAGCGATTTACACCGGTCAACTACAAGGAACGGTGGCTGGTTTTGACTCGTCGAGCGCTTATTTATTATGACACAGATGGCGAGGTAAATTGCTATACTTTTATTATTAAACGATTGATTCTAATGTCACTATATTTTGCTGACTATTCGCCAGTTAACAGTTTTTAGTATCTTTTCCTTCTAACTCAATGGTTGAGCCTGGAACCATTATAATAACAACATAGTTTTAAATATTGTTATGTCTTGCAATCTTGCTAACTTATTTTTCACTTTGATCTATTGAAAAGCTTGTTTATTAGCCTAGATTCAATAACTTCTATTTATTTCATTTTTTGTGCGGCTAAGGACAATTTTTAAAACTTAAGGTAAGTTTTTCTAAACATTATCCAGAAGAAGGCAGTAACTTATTATTCAATTCAAGAAATCAGTTTTTATGATGAGAACAATCCTGAACACTTTGGGAGTTTATTCCTTGTATTGCTTACAAATTAAGGACACTGGAAATATTGTTTGAAGTAAGCAGACATTAAATATACTTAAATTTAAGCAATTTTATGAACAACACTGCCTTGTTCAATGTAATTTTATGTGTTAAAATATTAAATGCTTGTAGCTGAGACAGAGCTAACAATAATGTGGCTTCAAAACTGTCTTTTAACTCAAAATATAATCTTTTAACAATTTATTATTCATAGGTTTATTTGTTGCTTGGATGTCCCAACACATTCAAGCAACCAATAAACCTCAGGCAATCATTGCAACCCAGGCAGTCTATTGCAGTCAGTAACTCTAAAGTTGCTGACTGCAATGGACTGCCTATTAAAAGTTAAGAAAAAATAACACTAACATTATTATCTGAATTTTGGCAAAACTAAGTGTTAAAAAACATTAACATCAATATTAAAACAGCTGTCAAAATACGTACTTACATATTAGTTAACTGTTTTTGCTGCATCTAAAACTGCATTTAAAATCCTTAACACCATCATGCTCGCTAATACTAAAGAAATAATGACTACAGATGATTCTGTCTGGTATTGAATAGGTAATAAAACCACTCAGTCACTATTTGTAAGCTCTAGCCCAACAGTGGCAATATTATAGGCTGATAATGTTAATAACACACAGTCAGTGCCATGCTTAAACCATGCATGTATTGTTTACTTCCTGTACGCTGCTTTATCTACCTAGATCACACACAAAACAACACAACTTCTATAAGAGCATAGGTACTAAATAATAACTAAACCAAAAAGATCTACTGCTGAATCTTAAATTGTGTTATGAACAAACTCGCGTCTTTTTCCCATGGCGGTAAGAAAAAAATCCCATGAAGCTTTACGTAAAAAGTATAATATTCCTGCAAAAAAGTAGTTGTTACACCAATTACCACCTATTATAAAAAAAAAACAACAGTGCAATGATCAGTTGTTACGAATTTCTCGGAACCATTTTGTAAATCTTCGATTAAGTCGTCGCACACATAAATCATCTCGAAACTGATTCAGTACTGCCTCACTTCCTAACCCGTCGTCAATCAGGCATCAACAGAACGCGGGTTCGTTTTCGGCGAAGCGGCTTAGGAATTCACAACTACGGTGCGTTAACGACTCAGTGATTGCTGGCGGAGAGCCCTTTGATGGTTTGCGAGATACGCAAATACGTCAAGTACATAATAAGTGGGGCGATCATTCGGTAGGTCGTCACCTAGCGAGTGATCGCCAGCTGGTCGGCCGCTGTACTTTGTTTGCCGCCGCTAGGCCGGTGTCAGACTTGGTTGGTAGTCAACTAAGTACATACAGGGTGGCGCAATAGAACGTGCATTTTTAAAATAATTATTTTGGAATAGTGAGAGTCTGGGATTCTCACTATTCCAATAACGACAATTTTGGCGGTTTACGAACCCATTCATATGAAAATGTGCCTCATCAGAGAAAAGGATGTTTTCAAAATTTGAAAACCGATTGAGCATTTCATTAGCAAATGTGAGCCGTGCTATGAAGTCAGAGTCTTTCAATTCTTGAGTTAATTGCAGCTTGTATGGATGCAATTTAAGATCCAAGTTTAAAATTCGTTGCAAACTTCGTCGCGATATGTTTAGGACAGACGATCTCTTGCGAGTAGACATTTGTGGATCTTCTCGTACCGACTGCTTAACACTCTCAATATTGTCTTCGGTCCTAGATGTGCGTGGACGACCTTTTGCGTGTGGTTTAAACGTCGATCCAGTCTCTTCAAACCGCTTTATCCAGATTTTAATTAAATTAGCACTCGGAGCCTCCCTAATTTGCCGTACACCATACTCAGAACAAAATAGTCGCCTGACAACTACGTACGAACGAGAGTTTTCGTAAAATGCGCGCACGCAAAATGCGCGACGCTTCCCGTCGAAGTGACTCATAGTGACTAAAACTTCATGAACCGCACTACCCAACGATATCGGTCTCCCCTCGCCCACGCCCCTTCTACCCCGCAAAAAAAAATGATGCAATATGCACGTTCTATTGCGCCACCCTGTACTTAACACGATTAGGCTCTTTGCTTTGAACTTTTAAAGTCTGCTACGACATACGACAGTACCGGGTAACCTATAAGGCGGTAAACTCACAGCGGAAATGCAAAAATATCCCAATGAATGAATAAAAGGTTTAAGGTGCTACACGCGTCCAAATAAGCCTGACAAAATCTGGAGTCTTTTTTGTCACGGCTCCAGCCCATCTCGTAACTTTCCCATTTCGACAACTAATCAGAATAGCGTTACAAAAGTCCCATTACTTACGTAACTATTTAGATCGTCATACATTGATTCCCCATTTCGTAACAATATAAATCGTCACACATTGATTCCCATTTCGTAACTATTTTGATCTTTTGAACGTAGTTTTATCTTTTGAACGTCTTTCGAACGTAGTTGGTAGTCAATTAGTCCTAGTTGACTACCAACTACGTACTGATTAGGCGATACCGATTCTGTGCCTAGAAATTATGTGTACGACGACCTTTATTACTTACTAGCTGACCAACTTCGTCTGCGTCACATAAGAGGGAAAAAGCTACCTACTACTACCTACCTACTACTACCTACCTACTACTCCCTACCTACCACTACTTACCTTCTACTACCTACCTACTACTACCTACTACTACCTACTACTACCACCTACTACTACCTACTACTACCTACCTACTACTACCTACCTACTACTACCTACCTACTACTACCTACCTACCTACCTACTACTACCTACCTACCTACTACTACCTACCTACTACTACCTACCTACCTACTACTACATTTTTGTTTCATAAGAACCTTCTCCTGACAATAACAAAAACAACAAAAAAAGAATCAGCCAAATCGGTCAAGCCGTTTTCATGCTATGTCGTGACAACGGAAAACGGGTTTCATTTTTATACAGGGTGACTTGTAATTAGAGCACAACCTTGTAAGGGGATATAGTACAGGTCATTTGCAACAACTTTTGTAGGAACACTCATATGCAAAAGTGCACCAACATTGAGTTATAATTTTTTTCGTGTTATTTTGAAAAACTCTTGTGGGGTAACCTTAAAAAATTAATAAATAAAAAACTTGACATAATTTTGTTAATTTTCTTTTTATTATTTAGTCTATAACGTTCCAGTTACATGTCAGCATCATCAAATGTACATTATTGACATTATTCTAGACACAGTGCTCCAAAATCCAAAAACCTTCAACAAATTTTACTGGCATTATTACACAAAACAGCCTGTTTAAAAAAAACTCACTATGGCACTTGCTCTGCGTATTATTAAAAAAACATCTACATTTCATAAGCTTTCAAATGAGATGTAAAAGTCTGACATAGCTAGTTTAACATTAAAGATATTAGCCAAAGAATAGAACAGGCTGGTATATCGAAAGTTTCGCAAATTAATGGCCATAATGTTTAAAACACAATAAATACAAATTTAAGTAGAATGTGATCCACGCACTTAGTGGTGACAATTTTACAACACATTTTAACTTGATTTTAATTTTAAAATTTTTAGGGTAGCTGGTCCTTACTTCAAACTTCTCTTATTAAAAGAGACAAAAATATCTAAAATTAGGAAATTTTAAAAGTGTGTTGTAGAATTGACGTTCTCTAGTCATCCTCAGTCATTCACTTAAATCTCATTTTCGAAATGACTCCCACCGTTACGCACGCAAATACGCATCCTTTTCCTCAATTCGCTTTTCACCACCGCAGTGCTGAGATTTGCTCGAATTTGGTCAGCTCCCAAAATGATTCGCCGTCTTAACTCGTCAATATCTGGGACAGGCTGATTATCGACATAAACCAACGTTTTCATATGTCCCCAGACGTAATAGTCCATTGGCGTCAGATCTGGGCTTCTTGCTGGCCAAGGTATGGGCCCTCCTCTACCGATCCAATTATTGGTATAATTTTCGTCTAGCCAGTCTCTGATTTGTCGTCTGTAGTGAGCTGGACACCCGTCGTGTTGAAACCTGATAGCACGCAAGGTGGCTAAAGGTATGTCCTCCAGTAATTCAGGTAAAACATTTCTTAAAAAGTGTTCATAATATTCACCGTTTAAGTTGTCTGGCAGAAAAAAGGGCCCAATCAAATTATTGTTAATAATTCCCATCCACACATTTAGTGAAAATCTTTGTTGCGATCCTTTGGTCGTTTTTTTTTTGGATTTCCCACCGCCTTTTCTTCCCAGAAATGAGTGTTATGGTAATTTGTGATTCCATCTTTGTCAAATTTTGATTCGTCGGTCCACAAAATTTGTTTTAAATAATTTGCGTCCTCTATGTCGCAGTTTAGCTGATATCTGCAAAATTGGACCCTTGCAACAGGATCACGGTCTTCCAGGACTTGCACTGGAGTGTAGTGATATGGATGACGCCCAGATTCATGGACCACTTTCCACACTTTATACTGTGATATTCCAAGTAAAATGGCCATTTGTCTTGTAGAGATGTTAGGTTCCCGTTGAAAATGACGTAGGATTTCTTCTTCATCATCAGCACGGTATATTCGAGGTCTGCCCGCATCGCCTGATAAAAAAAAACTAATTTAAATAATCAATTGCGGTAAACAATAGGGGTAATAAACCAAAACCCATTCAGTTTTAAAGGAGCCATTTCGGCCAAGAAGCCATTTTGACTGAAATACAATGACAAAATTTATTTATTTAATTGTTCTAAAATAATAAATAAAAATACGTGGTTTTATAATTATTTTGTAAAAATTAATAATTATTAAAAATGAAGGAAGATAACATAGGGAAAGTATCTGTACGTACCGCACCTGCTTTGCAAGTGTTTACAAAGAATTCACCCGCCACAATTTAATACTATTGTTATTGGTAATTAAATGACGGTCTAAGTGGAAACACGCAGCTAATACTGAATGCACTTACAATTTTTTAAAAATGATAACCCAAGTCAGGCCTTTGTTTGCTTACGAAGTTAAATTGCAATAACAAAAACATTTCGGAGAAAACTATCTTTTTTTTTTCCGGTACTACGTAAGTAGGTACAGCCAGAAGCAAATCACGATTGACAATTGAACTGTGTTTAACTCTCTAAGAAGGTACAAAATGCTTAAGCAGCTGTTGGCTGTAAACTTGCAATTTAATCGCAATTATTTATTAAATTACATTTTTTATTACATACCTTGACGTCTTTGAAAGCGTCCAGTCTCCCGGGCTCGTCGATAAACTCGAGAAAACACGCCTACATCAGGTAAACGGCGATTGGGGTATCTCTGTTGATATTCGCGCTGGGCAACTAAAGCATTGCCTCTAGCTACGCCGTAAGTGTACAGAATATCGGCATATTCTTCATTCGTAAAATTTGCCCGTTGTCTTTGAGCCATAGTCCTTGATACGCGCCAAAACCACAAATGAGCATAACACACGGAAACCAGTTGAAAAGCCAAGTCGTCAGGAGAGCAATCAATCACAAAAACAGTCACAAGCCGGGTCGTCAGAGATAAAACAAAACTGCAGAGCACACACAAAAGCATCCGATCGCAACAAATCACAAGGACGGACTAACCTAAACAACCCAAAAGAGATTAAACAATGACCGGCTGTTTTTACCTGCTTAGTAGAGCAGGTAGAAACAGACCTTTTTCTGGCCGTGCGCCTTTGTTATGCAAATATCTTCCCTATTGGACTAGCTATGTTAGGGTTTTATATCTCATTTGAAAGCTTATGAAATGTAGATGTTTTTTTAATAATACGCAGAGTAAAAGCCATAGTGAGTTTTTTTTAAACAGGCTGTTTTGTGTAATAATGCCAGTAAAATTTGTTTAAGTTTTTTGGATTTTGGAGCACTGTGTCTAGAATAATGTCAATAATGTACATTTGATGATGCTGACATGTAACTGGAACGTTATAGACTAAATAATAAAAAGAAAAATAACAAAATTATGTCAAGTTTTTTATTTATTAATTTTTTAAGGTTACCCCATAAGAGTTTTTCAAAATAACACGAAAAAAATTATAACTCAATGTTGGTGCACTTTTGCATATGAGTGTTCCTACAAAAGTTGTTGCAAATGACCTGTACTATATCCCCTTACAAGGTTGTGCTCTAATTACAAGTCACCCTGTATATATAGATTTCGGCCCAAAATATCTTTTTAGACGTTAAGCCAGGGTTCGAAAATATCCGAAATCTATTTATTATAAATATCAAAATATCGGATATTTATGATATATCCGATATAAATAACAAGTTTGATATACATATATCCATTTTGTGTGAAAGCCATATTATTATTTTATTGTATTATTTATAAATAAAAATAAATAAAATACTTAATATCCCTGGACATTAACACACAGCGCCATCTGGTGCCACACTAAGCAAGGCTTGTGTCGTGGATACCAGATAGTTCATCTTTTTTGTTTGTGAAAACATGCTTATTATTATACATACATATAAACATCCATGACTCGGAAACGAATGTCCATGCTCATCACACAAACATATTTTGCTCCTACCGGGATTCGAACCCAGGACCCTAAGGCGGTTCACCCACTGAAGATGCGTCCCGCCGCGGTGCGCGGAGCGACGGATTTTACCATTGTATGCATACAATGGTAAAATCTGCCATCCGGCGCTACGCGACGGGGCGCGGTGCCAGTGGGTGGAGCGCCTAAGAACGTAAGGCAGCCTCACTACTCATTCGGGTCGTCGAAGTTTTGTAAGCTATTTGCATGTGCTACATAGATAATATAAAAAAAAAACTGAAATGTTTTATTTATTCATAATCAAACCACGTACTTAAAATCACGACTGATGCCACTAATGGCCGGGCAGAAGTGTTGCCATTTATGGATTAGACTATGTTTTAACTCTACTCCAACGCTATCTACATTTGGGAAGTAGAAATACAGTAACGAATGCCAAAAATTACTTAATAATATTAAACCATTTTTGTATTGTTTGATATCCTACTAATATTATAAATCCTACTTCCTACTAATATTATAAATGCGAAAGTTTGTAAGTATGGATGTATGGATGTTTGTTACTCTTTCACGCAAAAACTACTGAACGGATTTGGATGAAATTTTGCACACAGATAGTTTATAACCTGGATTAACACATAGGATACTTTTTATCCCGGTAATAAGATCCCGTGGGATAATTTCAAACTTCACGCGGGCGAAGCCGCTGGCAGAAGCTAGTATATCATAAAAATGGTTTGATATATCGGGGGTTCGTGTTATAATAATATATCCGATATATACTCGAACCCTGCTTAAAGCAAAAATTAGGCATAATTATGTATACGGTATTTATTTGTATTATTTAAATAAAATAAAAGCTTAAAAGCCTAAGAAGTGACTCGTAAAATATAAAAAAGAAAATCTGCGTCTCCCATCGATTAAACGTCTTTAATTACAAAAACTTGGAGAGCTTAGTTTTTGTAATAACAAAAGAATTCCAGCGCGCAGGTAGTCAGCCAAGTGGAATAATTGAACATCAGAGCCAAACCGAGCAAACGCAAGATATGATTCACAATCTAATTGCTGGTTCATTCAAAAACACTTGGTTTTGTACCCTGCCAAACTATTCTTGGGCTTGGAACAAAAAACATAATCTTAATATATGTCACCGTAAAATAGTCAAACACGTTATCTATCTATCTATCTATCTATACTTATAATAAATCTGTAGAGAGGTCAATTCTGTACATGAAATATATTTACAAAATAACTATCGGGGGGTGATTAGTGATCGATACTGATGCCAAAAATGCAATCAGTAAAATTTTTGTCTGTCTGTCTGTCTGTCTGTCTGTCTGTCTGTATGTTATTTATAGAAAAAAAAAACTACTCGACGGATTTTAACGAAACTTGGTACAATTATTCTACATACTCCTGAGCAGGTAATAGTATACTTTTCATCACGCTACCATTAATAGGAGCAGAGCAGTGAAAGGAAATGTTGGGAAAACGGGAGAAGTTACTTGGTTTTTTTAGCTTCCGTCGCGTGTGCAGCCTTAATGGTTAAAGCTACATAGAAATCATGTATAACGGAAATATTCCACATAAAATTATATAAAAAATATCCCAAGACAGCATATGTCTATCTTTTATAGTTGACTCACAATAACACGTGTAACTCCCGATAGCTTAGCAGTTCGGAGATTTGTTATTATTATATTTGTTTACTCTTACGTTTATATCATCACGCTATGACCCACATAAAACATAGGATACATTTTATTCCGGTAGTAAGATCCCATGGGACAATAATCAAACTTCACGCGGGCGAAGCCGCTGGCAGAAGCTAGTATTACAATATAACGTGTTTCTCTCTATTGTAAACCCTCGAATTATGGTCAACTGAACATACGAAAGTATCTCTGCCCCCATAATCGGGAATTGGGGCACCCTCCCGTTAGGTTAGTTAGGTTCCTTTAAACCCTGCACTCGGAAATAGTAGCCCGTTAACACCATTTTTCCGTCTCAAGTTAACTCCATTTCGCCAAATGCGGGTCGGCCGTCCGATCTATGCGGTTAGAAACCGGATGTTACGCGGATAGGTGTAGCTTGTCTAGGTAACTTGTTCTTTTAGTTTCACACCTTATGCTTGGTAATTAAGAGGTAGTCTATGCTTCCACCCCATATTTACAAAATATGGGTGACCTTATCCACTAACAGTTTTTTTTTAATTTCATTTTGACTAGCTCGTCCCGCCATTTCCTTCGTGGTCTTCTGCGGCGTTGCGTCGATGTATCAGGGGGCCTCTGCGTACTAACTTTGGTCTACGACTCATCAGACATACGGCAGACGTGGTCAGTCCAACCCCATTTTAGTTTTAGAGGTACATTTAGTGAATCATAATTAACGTAGGACTGTCAGACTTTCTCTGAAACTTGTGGAGTTTCAAATCTATGTCAGTGTCATTTTTGTGAGAATCAACATAAACTGCTATCCATGCGGCATACGGTTAAACATTCGAACGATGAGTGCACATAATTTCCAAAAACTCCTGAGGAGCTTTCATGACATCCACGGGACTCTTTGAGAAATGAGCTACGAGTTTAGGTACAATAACTTAACGCCTGTACACGTTATTTAGCTTTATTTCTGCTCTTCGTTATTCATTGCTATCCTATCCAAGACCGGTCATACAAAACAGCCTAGCTCATGTTTGTTTTTTAAAGGACAGGACATTATTACTGACACAAAGCATTGCTGTTGCTATCATAGTGGAATAGGACTTCGGAGAGCATATTAAATGAACCCTACACTTCTTGTATGAACCAATAAAGTCACGGGTGGTCTGAAACCAAACAGAAGATAACTAGCCACTAGACCAATTACTAAATTGGGTTACAAAAATTGAGGGAAAATATTCAAGAAACATTTCTAAGTGAATTTAGAAACTAGATAGATGGTGATGGTATTTTAGAGTATCTAGTATTAGAATGTATGTATCATACATTCTAATAAAAATTTCCTTGTTTTAACATAAAACAAGGAAATTATAAGCACACCGTGAATAAAACAATAGGAATTACGATGGTAGCAGGACAATTTCTCAAAACAGACGGGGCAATGTCTACACTCGGTTTACACAGTGAGTTTTGGATGGCTGAACACAATGTAAACTAATTATTATTTATTCAATCAAATACAACTGGATTATTGCAGGATAAGCAGGCTGTGGCAACAAGATAGCAAAATGGTCTTACACTCTTTTATAAAGCTTCTTAAAAGATTGTAGCAAACCTATCGAACTTTAATCACGTAGCATATAGTGATTACAGTGGTTGAGTTGTCTCCTGCCACATCAGTCCTGAAGTGACGGGCAACCAACTCGTGCGTGAAAGTCACGTCGACTGCAGTGTAGGCGATCAGACAGCTTGTTCAGCTAAGCTTCGGTTTATCATAAATCTTAGTGCATTATTTAATAAATTCATTACAAAAGTGTAGTCATATTTACCCAAAACTACAATACAAAAGGCAGATATTTGGAACCTAGCTAATAATTGAATAGTTTTCCAAACTACGTTGCATTTTAGTGAAGCTGTGGGGCGCGCAGGTAATGTTAGTTTTGTTCGATGTTTTAAATGAAAGCTGGAGGACGTAGGGGTGAATGTGTGGGGTGGGAGCGCATGCGCGAGCTGGGTGTGTCTGTCGTCCGGCGCGACACCCGGCGGCGACCGCGGCAGTTCCGCAACACCGCCCGTCGCCGGCCCGCACCGCATCCCGACCGCCGCTGGTAAAATACCAATCACTTACACCTCAATTACACATTCAGTATTTACTTAAAATGACACACAAACTATGTTTCGTTTACGGTTTTCATCTCATAGTGTTACCAATATCTCTCTTTTTGGTGTTATTGAGACATCGAACCGGTGGCCAAATAAGTGCGCATTCCTTTTTCAGTTTCCACCTACGCGAAAACCACTTTTTTTACACATTCTAAATTGGAATTTTTATTCCTGATTGAATAATTACCGCGTGGTATTTTGATACATGACGTTTTTGCTGTTGTAACGTTTTCCGTGACCGTTTGATGTTCGATAGCGGCGTCTGATAGGTAGCTTCAATTACCGTGATCAGTTTCTCCAGCCATTTGCTTGAACTTGGTCGGTACCTACTTTATTTATTTAAATAATTTTAATATAATGGAGACTCAGACCGGCACATAATAATTTAATAGATGCCTTGATGATTTTATGTTGATCGTCTTATATTTCTAACATTTCGGAGAGTGCTTTAATATCGGAGTGTATTTATTTGACTATCCTTATTATTGTATTCGGGGTGTATCCGTGTATTGTTTGGGAATTGAAAAGCAGATATTTTATGATAGGTAACGTACTTACTTTAAAACGCACACGAAGTTCTTAAAACATAAAAAAATTGTCTATAAAATAGTAACTAGTAAAAAAAGCTGTTCATTTTCGTTAAAATAAACTACAATGAAGAAAATATTCATACCGTGTGAATTGCTATTTTTCAGAAACAATGTTTCTATGAAATTAGGTACTAAAAATTGAGGAAAAAGTATGTACAGTCGAAAAACTACCTATTTGGTTTACAGTTTAACCCACAAATTACATTGTAAAATGTAAACCGAATAGCTTGTTCGACCGGACTCAAATAAAAAGTGCAATTTTGTTTAGAAAATTGTTAACACCCGGGGAGTTGTTCAAAAATATAAAAAAAAAACATTTGTGAAACTAACATTTTAGAACTACTAAAATCTTCTGAAGCAAGAATGATATGGAAAATTTAGATTGTTGTAGATACTGCACAGTGTATCCAAAACAATTACTAAGTAAGTATGTAATGTTTAGCCAACCAAAACCACTAAAACCTCCAAAGACAAAAACAGTGTTCTAAATTCGGCCTACCAAATATAAAGAAAGCAAAGGGAATTCCCTGACATTCCTGATGTATTAAACTGCACAGTAACAGAAAGCTCGAAAAGTGCAGTAAAATAAACAAAAAGTGTGTCGTAGCCCTCGCGCGCTCAAATAGACTTGGCAATCAGTCCCCGGTCCCCACAGCGAGTGGCGGAGTGGCGGCAACCCCTCACTTCGCTAATGTATGTACCGTCATGCCGCGTGTGCTGTGTGGTCCCTCGTTATGTGAGCAATTTTAATGGAGAGCCCTCCGACGCCCGCTAATTGTTTGAAAAAGGTTCACTCTACTGACTCAACCGCGTCTCTCTTCTGAACTGTGTTGTTTCTGTTCACTTCAGAGAATCTTTCTGCTTTGCATGTTTTAACTCTTTTAAATGTAGAGCTCGTAGCTTGCTTTTTTGTGTCTAACGGGCCTTTTCTATAACTTACTTACTTACGTATAACTGTTGGTCCTACTTCCGTAGCTATCGGTGTTTTTTTATCTTATCCGCGTCACCTACCCGTCCCTTGATTTATAGAATAATTCAAAGAATGCTTTTCTGTGACGTTTTGTTTCTAACCGGTCAGTCAGCAAAATTTCAAACAGACAGAGATAGCAACCTACCGAAACCGGCTAGTAAGTTATTGAAAATGGTCGTAAAAGTTTGATGTCCATAACTTCTAAAATTAAGTTGATACCGATCATCATAATTGCCACCAATCTAAGCCTAATATAAACATTTTTTTTGTTTCTAGTAAGTACTATGATCATGTCTAAGATAATAATGATTTAACTCCTAATGATCGAAAGGAACTACAAAAATTAATACAATAATTCCTATATGCAACAACACTTCCTAGTTCCCACGCTAGCGAATCTGTCTAGTAAATCTGCTAATTATCTCGGCGTAGTGCATTATTAACCATTCATTAACTAATTAATGATGCACAATAGGACTCGCATAATCATACCTAACGCCAAACAATCAGATTAAACCAATTAAACCGTTCGTCAACTCTGTTTTGAAACACCATATCACACGAATAGCAAGATATCATTCGGTTCAATTGACAATATCGGGGATAGCTTTGTCGGGAGTTTCTGCAAATCGAGGTGTATATCCCCCCGCAGGAAATCAACTCGGTGATTTGATTCATTACGCAACCCGGTGCTCGGCCGTTGTGCGCTTTCAGGATGTTATTAGATCAAGTCACCTGGCGTGATGCTAATTCGATAGAAAATCTGCATTTGTACTGATGAACTCGTTCTTTGGCTTCGACTTAACTGAACGGGTTTTTTGATTATACATAGAGTCGGAATTCATTTATCTCACAAATATGTCAGCTGAATGGCCAGCCAGTGGTAGACACATGCTAAAAGTATTCGACATAGTAAATATACGAGTAAATGTTTGCAAGAACTATCGCGTAAATAAAGTTAAGTAAGTGTTCCGGGACAGGTTGTGATGTCGGTAATTGGTGTAGTGTGTTACTTAGAGAGGGCTTTTGCCAGTCGTTTGGCATGACGCCAGAGCAGTCGTTGCTCTTATCGCTGCGGGCTAGCTGACACACTAATCTTGTGTTATATATGCCTCGTCGTCTATACACTTACTTAAGTACTTTAACCACCATTTACTTAAGTGTTAAGTTTGCTGGTTATACCTCCCTTCCTTAAAGAAATAACTAAGCCATATAAAGATCCCCCAGCCCTAGTTGCATGAAAATATCGAATACCACTGGGGAGTGCCAGTGAATATGGAAATTTTCACGCATCAGCGAAATTGGAGTTTGGGTCTGAAAAATATCCGAGCTTTCAGTTCCGACCAGAATTCAATTAGGGGGAACTGTAGCGTGAACTACTTCTTTTGTGCATGTTTAATTGGATTTTAAATATTTTTGAAGCTTATGTGATTAAAATGATCTCCAGGTTACAGTTTATGTCTTTTTTTTGGTTGCTTTTCAACAATACACAAGAGCAATTTGTTGAAAAAAGTTAATCCGGTTTTCCTGATTCGATGACGGACTTTCTGTAGAGTTTTTATCATTTGTAACTACTTCTTATGAGAAAGCTTTCTTTCAGGTTGTGCGTCTCTAGATTAGCTAGGTAAAAGGTTTAGAACTCGTGTTTGATGCTAGACCGATTTCGGTATCTCACCCGGTTTGTTTCACGAAAATATACTCGTTTATATATCACCCATCTTTACCATAATAAGCTGTCACTTTTGTAACTTCATTGCTTCTAAGCTTTATAGTAAACTTTATCTAGGTCGCGGACTCGCGGTTGATTTTACACAAGATAATTTCACTTGTAAATTTTTAAGGTCATCTTCATTCAATATTGGTTCTTTTTGCTTTGAATCACTCAAAAATAACCGTACTAACACAAGTTATCTAAATATTATGCCAACCGACAGCGCCTGATTCAAGATAGCTCGCAAGAATTACATCTGCAACTCCTAGGCTAATTATACTTAATTATTTTATTCATATAGTGTGTGGTCTAGTCGCGGTCATTTATACACTGTAAACAATCGAATATGGCCTCGGTTAAATGACTAGTTGACGTCAGGACGGTACTGCCGGCAGCCGTAAGACGCTCTTGGCTCATAGTGTGTATTAAGGTGAGCTGGCGTTGTGTGTTGAATCGTTGAATGGGCAACTTCCTTGAATGTTAAAATTATTAAAATATTCGTATGAGGGGTGTGACGAAAGGCTATCGTTTGTTTGGTTCAATTGTGGAAAAAACGTTTCGAATCGATTGTAAAATGGTTTATGTCGTGTGTGATAGAAACGGAAGGAACGCGGGCGCATCGATACGGGCGCAATACATACTGTGGAGCAGGCGCAGTTGGGGGAGCTGAGCAAACACATACCCGAGGGTGACGGTGAGAAGAGCCCCGTTTATAGATATCCCTTTCAGGTAATGATATATTAAATAGTACCATAACCATTCACAGGTATATTGGACAATGATATTTCTTAACAAACTGTCTGTTTACTTGTATACTAATAAAAACTCATTATCATTATGTATGTATGTAAAAAACTTACTCACGTGTGTACGGTCAGGTGGGGTATTCGGAACAAAACACAGACTACACACTTTACCTCATCGCCGGAAACCATACGGATCGCCTGCAGTGGATCCGCTCTATCAGATCGGGTACGTACTCAACTACCCATCCACTGTTACATAATGTCGTTTATTACGTGTGACGTAGGTGAACCCTGTAACTGACAATCTTTATTGTTAACTTTGTACGCTCTACTCAACGTTCATTAAATATGGATACCCCCTTTGTTTGATTAGTTAGATCTCTGTGAACATTTTTTGTACCTACCTAACATTAACGGGGAACAGAATCGGTACTTAAAAGCCTTACTAAATACTATTGCCTAATTGTTTAAGGACTGTCTGATGTCATGCATCCCAAACAATAAAAATAAACAATCTATAGAAAGTGAACTGCTATAGCTTGGGAAGGAAGATGCTCTGGAATTAAAAAAAAATACTGACAGATCTGGAAATCATGATAATATTATTAGTATTAAATTGGTTACAATTTGAACTCATCATTTCTTTTTCAAAATTACCAAAAAAAATTGGGTCCAAAGTAGGATTAAGCAGTTAATTTCTCACGTTATTGGTGCGTTAAGTCATGGTGGATTGCAGTGTGCACAGTTACTGGTCGTCGAAGTCGGTACCACCCAGGCGCGTGGGCCGCGCGGCGCTGGAGCTGCTGTGACCGGGAGAAGACCGCATCCGGGTGCGCGGGCGCAGACCTCTGGAACCTCATCGAGTCTGACCTTGACCTGCTTACACCGCCGCTAGAAAATCGACCGGCGAACGACCCACGTGCGTATATTATATTTCACTAAAACAATACATTGTCGCGACACACTTTGAAGCTCCTTAAATATTTCAGGTTTGTACTTACAATTTTCCCCATTTCTTTATTTTATTGAGGAGCTCGTGGCTGAATCAGCCGCTCATTTCGATCTTTAGGTTAAGCCGTGCTTGCCTAGGTTGGTCTGTGGATGGCTGACCACCCTTACATACCAAGTTACCTCCGTGCCTCGGAAAGCACGTTAAGCTGCGTTACAGATAGTCAGTGGCCCATAAAGTCTGACAACCAGTCTTACCAAGTGGTAAAGTATTACCCAGTATTAACTTGGTTGTGGAGGTCAAATAGGCAGTCGCTTTCGGTATTCAGCTGCATTCGGTTAGACTGGAAGCAGATGACTTTCAATTTTCCCTATTTGGTTTCAAAAAACAAAACGAGGTTGTGCAACTACCACAACAAATAAACATATTAAAGCTACAACAAAACTTTACTTTAAATAAAAACACAAAGACGAAGACACGATAGGGATATTGACAAACCTACACAGAATATTTTGAGATAACTCTACCAAAATGAGTTGGTCAATGCAATCGAAAGGCTTCTGTTGAAGATGGTTTAATCTCCGAGCGAGCAATTGCCGTTAATGACGTATGTATAAATTACCTGTCTTCTTTCCACGTATGACGAGACCAGCAAGTGAAAGGGAGAGCGCACACCGCCTGCGCGCGCGCATCGAATGGTGAATGTAGGCCGAGCGCGACCATCTTTGAGCCCTCGCTCCTCGTCTCAACAACTATAAAGCCTAGTTCTCCATGGGCTGTCGAAATATCACTAATGCGGGGGCTTAGGCATTAAGTCCGCCTTTGTACAGTTTTAATTGTGCATAAAGTTTTAATAAATAAATAAATAAATAAATATTACTACCACAAATCATGGAACTAATATTGTTCCCTAATGCCTATCTAAAATATTGTGGACTCATATTTATTAGATTTTTTAGGGTTCCGTAGTCAATGGCACAAAATGGAACCCTTATAGATTCGTCGTTCATTCTGTTAGTCTGTCTGTCCGTCCGTATGACACAGCACTTTGATTGACAAGATTGTTGGCACCACAGCTGTTTGGCGAGTGGGTGACTTCTATGGGTGTGACCCTCACTTTATCAACAAAAAACAAAAAATAAACTTATTTATAGATATATATTACGTATATAACTGTCTCTCCTTTTGTTCTGTCTCTTAAAAAAAATATCGTGGTTCCTCAAATCCTTTTTTCTAGTTATTCACTTCTGTAAAAACTGTGTCCTCTCTTAACTATTAAGTATAAGGAACAAATCTAGAAAAAAAAACATTTAGTGGAAAGTAAAAAAAACTTGCAACAAAAATTGGTTTCAGTATGATTTCGTGAAACTGCAGCAATTACTTTGTTTTTATTAACATACTATGAAAAACAAATTTAGTTTTGCCGTTAATTGTAAATTGCCGATTTTTACGTAGTTAACTATACGTTTGCATCACTTTAACATAAAATTATGTAGGTATAGTTTTCAAATAACTAGTTACTTAAATTTAACAAACAAAAGACAAGTACAAAACAGCACGTTTCAATTATTACTTTGACTCAATAATTTCATTATTTATTGGTAGCTTCGAAAAAGTGACAACATATAAAAGTTGTCTCGATCACGTTTTACGTGCCGTATCGGCGGCACGCGGTGCCACCGTTATGGATCAGGCTTTACCTTCGCCGCGGTACTTGGACACGTTTCTAGGCAGTCGGAGCGAGGTGTCGTGCGCGGACGTCCGGTCTCAAAGTCCCGTTCCCATGTTGCCGAATAAACCCGAAGACGAGCCAATGGTGACTAAGAAGAAGTCGAAAATACCATGTCTTTCGTTAGCGTCGTTTCTCCCGGCTCTAGAGGGTACGGTACATTTCGTGTGACCTCTATTTATTCGGCCTCGTCGCCATCGGTTGCGTTCACTGGTCTCGTTGCACTCACTTTCTTGTCTTGGTCAGGTGTAATGTAATGTGTTTGTGTAATGTCTGCAGAAGTGATACTGTGCTGTGATTCTGATACCCCTCAGTGTTTAAGGATAGTGCTCGTTGTGCCATGGATATAGGTCATCATTTCTCTTGTGTTAACTATGTTCTGGGTTTGTTGTGTTCGATGGACAGTTGATATGTCAAATTGAGAGATCGAACTACATCTTTTAAGGTTATCATCGTACCTACTTTCTAACAAGAACCACAGGCTAAACTTCAACGTCCCAAATTATTTGTTATAGAGGCTGAAGATTTTTGTCGAGTTTCATCAGTTCAATCTGTATATCATTTAAGTGACTATGATAGTCGATATTTACAAGAAAATCTAATCTATCATGTTGATATTTCCAAGAAAAACTCTCACTAAGGTAGAATATCACTTGCACTTGAACATTGCTAGTGGTTATTGTTTCATTATTATGATAATTTCTATCAAAAGTATTAATAGTTCCGTGGCCTTAGCATAATGAGTAGTTTTACGGCTCTTAAACAAGATTTTGTATAAAGGAAAACTGGCTATTGATTTTGGAAGTGTTATCCGCATTCACCTGAGGATATTATATTATTACTAGCTGACTCGCGCAACTTCGTCTGCGTCTCATAATTTGAGATTTAAACTATCCTATCTCTCAAGTTGGATCGAACTGCACATGGTGTGCGAATTTTATTATAATCGGTTAAGTGGTTTAGGAGTCCATTGAGGACAAACATTGTGACACGAGATTTATATATATTAAGATGTTCATGATATTTTGGTGATAATTAATTAATTATTTAATCTAATGAAAACGTAATTTTACAAAATAACATAAATTTCAATGTTTTGCGTCTGTATGTTTGTTCCGGCTAACCTTCGAAACGGCTAGACCCATTTTGACGTTACTTTTACTGGCAGATAGCTGAGATTATAAGAAGTTATCTTAGAAATAGGTTTATTGTTAAGTGCACAAAAATTAAAACCCTTGAAATTGTTAACAAAATCCGATTCAATTGAGGAAGTAAGTAATATTTTCAAGAACAAAGGTCGCGGGCATCAGCCAATTTCATATAAAAATAAAACAGTACAATATAATATACTACTATTTTAGAAACAATTAATATAATTATTTAATACAATAATTCAACTATAAATTTATATTTGCTACTCATCATTTGCCTAGCCTTTTCCCAACTATGTTGGATTCGGCTACTCATAAAAATTATAATATAGTTGATAACTAGCGGACGTCACGCGGTTTCACACGCGTAATTCCCGTTCCCGTGGGAGTACGGGGATAAAATATATCCTATGTTACTCGTGGATAATGTAGCTTTCGAATGGTGGAAGAATTTTTAAAAACGGTCCAGTAGTTTTTAAGCCTATTCATTACAACCAAACAAACAAAGTTTTCCTCTTTATAATATTAGTGTAGAAGTGTAGACTAGGTACAATTGTGTCATGTATGTGTCAACCAGCGTTATCGACACTTAAGGCAACTGCATAAGCTAAATTAGCAACTCTGTTTATGGTGGTTCAAATTCCACCTTTAAAACTGTTAGAATCTATACTAATATTATAAAGCAGAAGAGTTTGTTTGTTTGGTTGAACGCGCTAATCTCAGGAACTACCGGGTCGAATTGAAAAATTATTTTTGCGTTGGATAGTCCATTTATCGAGGGAGGCTTTAGGCTATATAACGCTACGGCCATTAGGAGCGGAGCAGGAAAGAAAAATGTTGCAAAAACGGGGATTTTTTTTCCTTTCGTTTTTCTCTCTTATGTGACGCAGACGAAGTTGCGGGGGTCAGCTAGTATAGTTCTAATCAGCTTGCACTACAAAGTGGTTGTTACGTCAGTCACTGCGGGCCAAATAGTGTGAAATGAGTGATTTGATCGATTTACAAAGATTAGACTAAAAAAATAAAACACTATCATGATAATATGTTGCTTGAAGAATTATTTGCCAAAAAATTAGAATAATCGCATGTATTTTAGTATGTTTTTACTCGTTAAAAGATTTTTTTTTAGATAAGTTCGTGATTTTTTTTTTATAGAGGAAAATTAATTGTATTGTGTTTTCAAAACACTATCATACTAGCATGTACCCTGAAGAATATCATATATTTTTCGGTTTGGTTTATTGCAGTTAATCATATACTTCAGGCATTATAAAACTCGCGTTTAGCTCATGTAGTCGCCTTAAACATTTTCAAATTTTGATTGGATGTTTTGGTGTCAATTTATCATTCTTAGTTATAAAATAACTAGCTCATTTTCGTGTGAATTTATCCTTCTTAGTCATAAAAAGTACCAAAATTTCATGAAACAGTATTTAATACGATGCGATTTAAATAATATGATGTATTTCGTTTTAGCCGTCACGGCCGCAGTCATGCCAATGCCCGGGGGAGGGGGCGCTCCTCCCGGCACTCCGTCCGCCAAGCCAAAGGTAACACAAAATGCTGCTGTAAGTATTCCTACCTTTTATTTAATGTTTTGTTCTTAGTCTATTTAATTTTCAAAATTTTATTGTTTCGGCCTTTACTTGATATATCAAAAAGGAAGGAACCTGAATGTTTTATGTAGATTTTTGTTCTATTCCAAATACAATTATTTCTTTAGCTCGATTTTTTTTAAATAAATGAAATTATTATGTAAGTTTGTCAGTTGGTTTTTAAAGAGTTGTCGAGTGGCCGTTTGCGTTAATTATAAATAATTTACATTTTCAAGCTATATTTTATTTAAAATCAGATAAATATCTGGGCACAAATCCATGTAGGTATTATTATTTACAGGAGAAGCAGAGAACCAAAGTTGTGGTGGCCCTATATCCATTCAAAGCTATTGAAAGCGGAGATCTCTCACTAGAAAAGGTGAGTTTAGTTTAATACATAAATTACATTACTTATATAAACTTCTATACTAATGTTATAAAGAGGGAAAGTTTAGATGTTTTTTTTGTGTGTTTGTTACGATTTAACTCAAGAACTACTCAACCAATTTTAAAATAAGCTACATCTCTACCGAGTAACGTAGGCTATAAATTATATTGATATCATGCAAATTAGCCGAGCTATCACAGTTTTCCCGGACGAGTCGCGGGCGAAGTGCTAGTACCTAATATTTTTATATCTATTACCTACTAATTAATGTTGAATTTGATTTGAATACATTTTTATTGTAATATTAATTTAGATTTGTTTTAGAAACCATAGCTGAGTGTTAGTACATAGGTACTCATTGACACTGTTTTAGGCTTTCACGGTTTAAAACTAAACTTATATTGTCACTTACGGGATATCAAACACAAAACACAAAGAAACAGGGTAGACAGATTTGTCTGCTCGTAACAATTTAATTTCCTTCCACCCTCATACTCCAGTCAACCCGCGATCATGGCGCTTGCAACAGCGTCGAAATATCGGGAGCTCAACATAATAAATAATCACGGAAGATATCCCGTAAGTGACAATATAAGTTGGTACTCATATGATTTTCAGTAGACCCTTCCATATCGAGTTTCCTCCGTGCTGTCATTTGTCCATCTTTGACAGTCGTTACAGGTAGTCAGTGGCCCCAAAAGTCTTGGCACCAGTCTTACCAAGTGGTATCGTATTTCCCAGTATTAACTGGGTTGTGGAGGTCAGATAGGCAGTCGATCCATGTAAAATACTGGTATTCAGCTGCATCCGGTTAGACTGGAAGCCGACCACAACATAGTTGGGAAAAGGCTAGGCAGATGATGAAGATTTTCAGTAGACACTCAACGACAAATAAGTGATGATGTGCTTACCTGTAAGTGATTCTATAGAATGTATCTTGTAACTTTGAAGCAGTGTATTCTATAGTTGGTGAGCCAAATAAATAAATAAATAAACTCTTCCTAACACTAGCGGACGTCACGCGGATTCACCCGCATGGTTACCGTTCCCGAGGGAGTACGGGGATAAATGTAGCCTATGTTTCTCAGGGTAAATGTAGCTTTCCAATAATGAAAGAATTTTTGAAATCGGCACAGTAATTTTTGAATTTATTCATTACAAACATACACAAACAAAAATACATTTATTTTCCTCTTTATAATACGAGTATTAGTGTAGTTGTACCTACGCCATACAAGTTAAAGTTGAGAAATTTTTAATGTGGTGACACAATGAGCAGTCTTATCGCTAAATAATGCGTTACCCAGCTTAACCATTGTGGTGAGACAGCTACTTGTTATATTGTAGGAGGATATTTAGTGTCAAAAAGATAGACATTTCCAAATTAATCATGATATTTTCTCTGTAGTGCCATAAATGGAAGTCTACTACAGTTAATGGTCATTATTAATCAACAACAAAGTACATGGAGTTTTTGGTAAAACCGTGGGTGTCGTGCACAAAAAACAAACAAACACCGCGAAGGCAATCATCAAATGATTTTTTTTATTTCAGCTGTTTTTGTTAATGGGCTGTATGCTGTATGGGGACATAAGTATTATCTATTTTGGTATCTCCCAATACGAAACAGCTAGAAAAATTCTACATAATATAATACTACATAATTAATGTGATGTAATTGACTCCTATGTTTCATTCGATTTCCTAATATAACATACAGTACAAGATAATTTTATAGGAAAATACACAGTTGCACAACCTATTCAATTACATATTTCGATAATGCGTATTATTTTTATTAAAAATATCGTTTTAGGGAGCCGAATATGAAGTTATCGACGACTCTCAAGAGCATTGGTGGAAAGTCAAAGATGAGAATGGGTATGCAACATTTTATTTAATTACTTCTCTACTAAAGGTAGAATTTTGATTAAAACAAATCTTGAATTAATTTTCAGGTTGGTTGGTTACATTCCTAGTAATTACGTGAAAGAAAAGGAAACAATAGGATTACAGAAATATGAGTGAGTAGTATTTAATGCTATGATTTATTTAGGATATTATAACTGTCGCATTACCAGGTAATTGGATGATATATATCACTATTGGACGCCTAGTCAGTGGATATAGAAATTACATAGGGAAACAAAACAGCGTTCAAAAACGATGTCATGCGTCAGTAGGAGGATAATTTTAGACATTTCAGGTGAATCTCTTTTAATAATAACACCGTGCATGATTTATTATTTCACTTGACATTAGAAATCATTTACGTATTGTTAATAATATTTAAATTATTGGCTAATAGACATCTTTTACATCGGTTTGTATGCGTCTTTGTGAGGTGTGTATCACAAGACTTATGAGCTCAGTTCCAGAGGAACTACTGCTGAAACTAATCTCATAGGCAAATCTATTATTATCACATGATATGGGAAGACAGGTCCCCTTTACCTACGTATCCGGTATTAATATTTCTTATAAGTACATTTATAAACATTAAACTAAAAAAGTTTTTTTTTATTAATCAAAAACTACAAGTACCTATCTACTTATAACAACAATATAGTAATGAACATAAACTTTGAAGAGGATATATTTGAATAATAATCTTGTGGTTTGTTAAACGTTTGTAATTCTCAAGGTTTAGAGTATCTACTTATTCGATGCACGTATTTATCGTCATTGACAGAATGAGAACTCGGAAAATTCGGTGATATTGGTTTGTATGATTTTGCTGACATTCTAGAATAAATACACCAGCATTTTACAAAGAAAAGTAGTGGTTCCTGATATGTAAAGGTGTTTTGTGGAATATGAATTAAGTGGAGAAACGAAGATACCTAGACTCCGTCTAAAATCCGACACCAAACGATTTTTTTTGCAAATAATTTAATAATTAATCATTTTGAATCTGGGGTTAGATCTGTTTTAGCAGAACCTAATTTAGGAAATTAATTTATTCATAATGCATTGTCCATATCTGACAAACGGCACGTCAGTGTTTTATATTCCGCGTTTTGCACTGAGGAACCAGGATAAAACAATAATAAAACTATTTGCATAAGATACCTACATACAACGTGTAAGAATTCCCAGGATAGTATGGCCAGAATTCCTTGAAGGTTGAGGCATACGTGTGTAGTTAGTTCCGGGTGTTTATAAAGTCTTTGCGCAGGTGGTACGTCGGCGAGATGTCGCGACAGCGAGCGGAATCTCTTCTCAAGCAGGAAGACAAGGAGGGATGCTTCGTGGTCCGCAACTCCTCAACCAAGGGCATGTACACGCTCTCCTTATATACCAAAGTGTAAGTATCCTCTTAACAACGCTGTAGAATAGATCTGGAAAATTAAATTGAAATTCTTGCAAAATTATTCAATTGATTTTGAAGGCACTTGGCGCTTATCGCCTTGGCATAATGTCAACATCGCTTTAACTTGAGCTGTTCCCATTTCTTTATGTCATTGTTGCCAGTTCTCTTCAGGGTGTATATTTGGCATGTTAGCATTGTGTATATTTAGTATCTTACCTGCTATTAATAGTTGCGAGACACGAATCTATCATCACAGTTAACATTCTATTGCAATAATTCCAGTTACCATCCTCAAACGAAGCACTACCACATAAAGCAGAACAGAGGCAGCGAGTACTACCTGTCGGACAAGCACTGCTGCCCGAGCATACCCGAGCTCATCAACTACCACAAGCACAACAGTGGGGGACTGTGCTCGCGCCTCAAGACCACGCCGTGCGACCGGCCCGCGCCGCCCACTGCCGGACTGTCGCATGGTCAGTACGGTTAGTCGCACACATCCACATTATCACTAAGAACCATCACTAACCACATTTGGGAGCGGTACTACTAATGCTGGTTTACTATCTGTTCTTTCTGAAGGTGCGACTGGATTGCGATCGTATCCGAATGATCGCAGTCTAGTGGCATCCTTGTATTAAACGCGCTTGGTGACGAATTAACGCTTGTAATTTAGTACTTTCTTACTAATAAGAACACTGAAAGTGACTGTTCGAGTCGTATTTACTGCAATATCCTTGGATTGCTTACGAAAAAGGCAATAGAAATATATTATTTTCTTCTACATAATGTATTGACATGGGTATCAAATCAAATCAAAAATCATTTATTTCTTCATAAGTATTTATAAGAACAGAATTAGTGATTGGAGCCTCCCTTTAAGCAAGTAACGCCTTTATTGGGAGACTCCGCTCTTCCATATCAAATATTTGTAGATAAACACAATATTTGTGTGAGTGTGTGTAATTGTGTGTTTGTGAATGTGTGAGCAGGTTTCTGTGTGTGTATAATAAGTGTATTACAGAAGCTTGTAATTCAAATGTACACAACTGATGTAAACAAGAATGTACGTTAAAATACGTGTGTAAAATACGTCTGACGTCAATTAGAAATTAATACCACATTCATGCGATGCAATTATATAATTGTGTATAACCCCAGTGTAATTTAATGGGGCAATTTTCCTTGGCTCGCATTGAAAAAGATAACTCCGGCTCATTTACGTAAATTACGTTCAAATTAATTGTATTTATTGTATCCCAAAGGCTGACAATTAGGGCAGATGATTGCTATAAATAGCACTAACATTTACTGTAACTGAGATAAGTGGTCACTCTGCGGCACATTTTTCCATGTAGATCTTTTCATCAAGTTTTCACTGAATGCATTTTTAGTGCAGTGAGTTTTTGCATTAACTATAGCAAAGGGTATAAAGGGGTCAATATTTGGTCCAATTATACATAGATTTTATCCTTATTAACAAATTCCCTTGTGATTCAAGGAAATTTATTAATACCTACATAGGATAAATTCTATAATTGAATAAAATCGAAGATCAGAATACTCGTATATTAGTCGCCATCGGATTTTTAACACGAATGCCCAAATAAAATGGCTTTTATTCCTCAAATGATATGTTGGGGCTATAGTCTAACATGACAACAATGGGCTTCAACAGTCATTACTGGACTCCAAAATGCTCTTTCCGCATAAAATCGCGTGTCACAGTATTTGAACAGACTGTTAAAAAAATGTGAATTTGTATTTCCAGACAAATGGGAGATCGATCCATCGGAGCTGGTGTTGATGGAAGAGCTGGGCGCGGGACAGTTCGGCGTAGTGCGGCGCGGGAAGTGGCGCGGACGTATCGACACCGCCGTCAAGATGATGAAGGAGGGCACTATGTCTGAGGACGACTTTATTGACGAAGCCAAGGTTATGACGTAAGTATACCATCTGGAATTTCACAATAGCAGATTATCGTAGTAGGTTCGTTCCATATTAGATTGCTTAGATATAACTAGCGGCGAAATGAGGGTTTGGTGTATGTGTCACCGTAAAATTGTCAACACGTTATATTGCAATATAACGTGTTTCTCTCTAGCGATATTGTAAACTCTCGAAATATTGTCAACTGAACATACGGAAGTATCTCTGTCCCCATCATCGGGACTTGGGGCAACGTCCCCCCCCCCCCCGTTAGGTTAACTAACCTAAAAAAGGAACCTAACTAGGTTTCTTTAAACCCTGCACTCGGAAATAGGGGCTCCGCGGCCGGGGCTCCGTCGACTACGCTTTTTAGGGGATTATAAAGTGTTTTAAGGTTAGGTTATAATAATCGGTATTTCTCCGGAATGGTACAGTATCTTTTCATGAGGGTTGTACCACTGGGCAAGGGGAACCCCTCCTTCCCTCCACACCGCGTGAGTTGACTACCATCGCATGCATTTCACGAAAAATAATGCGTTTTGTTGTAAGTAATATGCTCATTTGACAATATTTCGAGATTTTACAATATCGCTAGAGATATTACAATATAACGTATTTGACAATTTTACGGTGACATATATATTTCTATTTAAAGTCTGACACAACTTTACAACAAGAGCCCGATATAAGTCAAAAAACATGTTTGTTATTTTAATCGAATGTGCGTAAAGCACAACATTTTATTCTTCTTTTGCATACAATATTCATCTCTTCCAAGCCTCCAGTTTCTTCGGGACACTCCTCCGTCTCGTCCGTGGGGACACCACTCCAGCACTTTCTTCCCCCATCTTACATTTAGTTTACGGCTTCTAGGGCCACTCCCACGTTCTTTTTGCTATCATTTCTGCCATGTCTGTGAGTCTCGTTCGTCTCCGTATTTCGGTGGTTTTCACACGGTCGTAGAGGGAGATGCCCAATATGGCTTGTTCCATAGCTCTCCGAGTGACTTGCATGCGGTGGATAGTGCATTTGGTGAGCGACCAACATTGATATCCAGTAACTAACCTTCCACAACAACCCATTTCAGCAAACTCCAGCACGGCAACCTGGTACAGCTGTACGGCGTGTGTTCGAAGCACCGACCGATCTACATAGTGACGGAGTACATGCGGCACGGCTCGCTGTTCAACTACCTGCGACGTACGTCCCCCGACCAGCTCGGGCCCGCCGTACTCCTTGATATGTGTATACAAGTAAGATGATTTCGCATTTTACATGACCCTTGCTCATACGGACTGAGTTTGCATTCATTCAAGGAATGAAAACATCATAAATACAAAAATAAAACGTTTTATCGGACCCCTGAATATAAAAACGGAGGAAAGGAGCATAAATATGTGTAGCTTCCCATAAACCAATTTATGTCCTTATCCTTAAGATTTTGTACTTATGCAGGCATTCTCAAATTAGATGGTTGCAACAAATCTAGTTACTTACAAATAAATTTTACTTAACTTATATTTTTTATGTATTTTATTTCAGGTTTGCAAAGGAATGGCATATTTAGAAAGACATAATTACATTCATCGAGATTTAGCTGCTAGAAATTGTTTAGTTGGAGACGAGAATGTTGTAAAGGTAGGTTTTGAAGATCAAACTTTTATTAAGAGAGAAATTAGATTATAATTACATTGCCTAATGGTTCAGCATGAAAAAAAATACAAGTCCACAGACTGAAGGACACGTAATTACGTACGAAGTAATTACCTATATATATTAAGGCATTATTAAACATTGCAGGTGGCTGACTTCGGGTTGGCGCGGTACGTGTTGGACGACCAGTACACTAGTTCTGGCGGCACCAAGTTCCCCATCAAGTGGGCGCCGCCAGAAGTGCTTAACTATACGCGCTTCTCATCCAAATCTGATGTTTGGGCCTTCGGTTAGTTACTAGCTCTATCAATATTTAAATCAGTTTTGAAGAAGTATGCTTTCAGTGTTATTCCTGTTTATACATATAAATTAATTTAGAGTTTTCCAATTCCAATTTAAACGATTATCGCTAGAGATTTATATCGAGGAATTTGTCTGTTTAGCCACCTACTACCTATACGAGTATCTAATCACGTTGTCATATTTGATCTGAACACCCTGTAACCTATAAATTATTTCAGGTGTGCTAATGTGGGAAGTTTTTACTTGTGGGAAAGTGCCCTACGGCCGAATGAAGAACTCTGAAGTAGCGGACATGGTTCAGCGGGGTATGTTGCTCGAGAAACCCAAGGGCTGTCTCAACGAAATATACAATGTGAGTATTGTGCTGCTGCTTATTATCCGACAACAAAAGAAATAACAAACATGGCTGTTATTATGGTGCGGGTCTCGTTGAAGACGTGAGGAGTAACGTGTTCTGTCGATGCAGGTGATGAAACTGTGCTGGCGACGCTCGCCCGAGGAGCGGCCGTCGTTCCGCGTACTGAAGGAAGAGCTCGGCGTCATCGCGCACTCCGTGCTGGCTGATTGACTGCGCCTGTTGCTGCAGCTGCTGCGGCCCGCGCCCGCGCACGAGTCGCCCGCGCCGCCACCCGTCTGACGCACGCACGACCACGCACTGCACACGTGACGCACGCGCTACACGTGACGCACGCGCTACACGTGACACACGTGCCGGAGCGGAGCCCTCCGAGAAGCTTTCGCCGCGATTGAGTTGGTTGGGGCGCTGCGGGCGCCGGTCGCGCCGGTCGCGTCGGTCGCGCCGGTTGCGTACTGGCGCCGTGCTTCAGTCGCGCGGACTGGAGTGCGAGTGGTGAGGTTACCGTGGACGCCCCGACATTTGAACTATTCAACTTTTGATGATATAGATTCGGAAATCAGATTCGATGTTTATTTTGTGATTTCGGCCGCGTTACTCGCGTATTTGATATCTTGCAGTTGTGTACTACAACCTGCACATCCTGCTATCACTTGAGGACGAACACAAGCAGACATCGAATTCCGAGAATAACACAGATCTATAATACGGAATTGATCTCACAATAGGAATTGACATATTATACCCGTGAACCGCGCGAGTAATCGTAGGTGCCGTCCACTGCCACTTTAGAATTTCAATAAAAAGTATTTTTAGTAGCTTCAAGTTGTCTTTCTAAGGAAAGTAGTCTAGTAAAGGATACATGTAAAACTATTTACCTTACTAAGACCACTTGATTTGAAATAATAGACGTTTTTTTTATACGTAGAAAACGTATATATAATACTGATACGATGTAATGTAATGTAAACATGCAAAAAGACAATTTCAATAATGTATTAGTTTTCTGATACCTTTAAGCCGTTTCTGTGTACCTTAGCTATGATTTCGGCTAAAATTAGATAAAAACTCATTTTTACATCCTCATATCATTATCCATGGTAGTTTTATTGTAAATATAATACTGTAGCTATGTAATATACTAGTCGGTACATACACAGCGACGTTATACTTTGTACAATGCCGTCGATGTTTAGTTCGCACATCACGTTACTCTGAATATCCTTTCCTCGTATGTTCCTACACACGGCGCGTTTTCATCAACACCTAGTTTCCCAATAACTTACTGTTGTTTTATCTCGTAATCGTCACAAAATCATTCCAATTATATTGATTATTGATCGAGTCTATTTTTTGTACATTCCTTTTAAAAGTACTAGTCATTAAGAGAATATTAAAAAACCGTCTAAACATAATGTGAAATTTTAAAATCAAAATTATAAAAAGGAATAAAGGTAAATGAGTAAATGTAACCACAACATAGCAATGAATAGTTACAACAATTTGTAGATAAATATTTATTAAATGAGACTTGTATATCTGTGTCTCCTGCATGTTGTGTTACAATTTGCTTATCTTGGGATATACTGACATGGTGGTAACACTAAGAAAATGTGCCAATTATGTATAAACCCTTATTAATTTTAGGCATTTATGACTGAATAAAAATTCTCAATAAATAATAATTTTAGGTTCTTTTTCTGGTTTGTATAAGTAATTCAATAAAAATGGGCGTGAAATTCGAGTAGGTACCAGTATTTATAAAACATTTTTACAAAATGGTATTTTAATTCCATTAAGTTATAAGTAAATGTATTTTTTGTGATAAATCTTAATTTTTTAGTAAGTATTCTATAATAGGAATTATGAAGAAATGAAGACTACCTGTAGTTTTAAATTTTACAAAAAAAAACTGTACTAATGTAATATTCCATAATTAGGAAACAGTACATAAAGGAGGTAAATCGACTTTTTGGGAGAACGGTTTAGGTGTGGCGTAGTGAAACTCATGAATTTAACGTAAACTAAATAGGATATGATTCTCCATAATATAATCGCCCTAGCCCGTTCTTCCGATTAACATATTGCCTGTAGTATACATGTCGCTCGATACATAGAATCTGCATTCAAATAAAGTTCGCTACACATTTGTACAGCGAGTGTTTGTATAACTGTTTTGTAAAACTATTAAGTCAAATAAAATAATTATTAAAAAACGGATGTGTTATTATTTAAACGAGATCTCAATTAATCGTAGAACAAGCCATCGCCATTAGTACGGAAAAGTTCTTAAAAAAGGGAAAAGCGTCTGGGGGTAATGCAGATCAATGCAGCAATGCATAAATGTACTTACATTATGTTTGCAAGTGAAATCACGGTTTAGTCGATAAATGTCAGATTCTAGAAATGCTAGACGAGTTTATAATGCCAGATTCTACAAATGTCAGATTCTATAAATGCCAGATTCTAGTAATGCCAGGTATACATTGCAATGTTGTTTTTTCTGTTCTGCAGTGCAAGCACGTACAACCGTAGAACTCGATTAGATAATTTGACAGTTATTCTTATAGATATATTAAAGAAGGAGATATGCCCGTTTGACGAAAATGTATCGGAACCCTGTGTCTCCACTTTATGCCTACCACACGGCAACTACTACACATGCAGTTCAGTAAAAGCAATAGATACGCAGTCGCGCACACACCTGCATATCTTAAATCAGAACGTAGTACACAATCAATTATAAACCTTATGCCATCAAACACATCGTGCATTTACCAAGCACCGTACAACCCCGTCTTTGCGAATTTATTTTATTTTATTCTAGAAGATAGTCTAGATCTCAGATTCTCAGGTATGCCAGGGACAATGCACCTTGTAGTTACAGAGATATTGAGGATCAAAGTTCCAACTTCTCCAAAAGTTTTTTTTTTAATAAGTAGGTAAGTACTTACGTAGACTGTCAACCCTCGCCTCGGCTCCGGTAGACATTTGTAGGAACTCTTTGCAATGACAGCCTTTCCGCACTTGTAACGAAATATAGGTACTATTTTGTAAAAATCGGTAGGTAACAAAACCGATGCTCAAGAACAAACGGATCATGAAAACGAAACCTCGAAGTTCCATATTCCCCTCTAAAAGCTTAACTGCTAGCTTGAAAAATCTGAAAAAAAAATAGTTTAGATAGTACGTTTCATGAACTTTATTAGTTTAGTAGTAGCAGAGACTTGTAAAATAAATTATTTTATTTTACTTATTTTACTAGTCTCTGGTAGTAGGTACTTAATAGTCGTTGAACTTGGGTGATGGATAATTTTGTACCAAATACAAAATCCTTAAAAGTGGCGTTGCTTGTCTAAAACGGGTAGAGTGCATTGAAGAACAAAATCTAAAATAAATATCATGTGATAACGGGTTACTACGGAACAACCTACACAGCGCCTGGCTCGATACGTACTTGGCCGGTTTTTTTAGCGATATTTTTCATTTTATTTACATTTTCCCTTTGTGGCGAACCGGAGCACTTCTGTGAACTCTTAACGTCTATAGTATATTTTTAACCGATTTCAAAAAGGAGGAGGTTCTCAATTCGTTGGAACCTTTTTTTTTATTTTGTGTATGTTCCCCGATTACTCGAAGATGGCTGGAGCGATTTGAATTATTATTTTTTTGTTTGAAAGGGTATACTTCCCAGGTGGTCCCATAATCATCAAGTCGGGATCTGATGATGGGATCCTGGAGAAATTGAGAGAACTCTTCAAATTTTATAGGCACACTTGATGTGATTTGGGTAGTTTTTGGAAGAGTACTTTCTTAAAGTGGTTCGGTTCGTCACGTGTACATCTTTTTTTGAAAAACGCCCAGGTACGTACTCTTAATACTAGGTACCTAAAGGAAAAGTTATTTTTAAATTAAACTCCGACTAGATGACCATTTATTTATTATAGTACATAGATACATCAAAATATAACTTAACAAATAAGTACATGAGGTACATAACGAAGATACTTCATAAAATTTTAATTATTTTAAAGTTAATGGCATTCAGCAGGTACTAAATTGTAAAAATAACTACAGAAATCAATTAGACAAATATTATTACTTATAATAAAATGTCATGTCCCAGGTCATTCGACATTTCAGTACCTATGGTTTGTTTTGATTGCAAACGAGGTAGTCTGTTGAGGTTGGAAGCCCACAAGTACTTCACATTTATTTTTCCTCTGGCAGCAGGAATGGAACCCTATACTGATGGGAATAAAGATTACTGATTCAAAGAGAGACAAAATACCTGTGAAATGAGTGTTTATACTGAACCTGAATCTAGTCTACTCAGCGTCAGGAGCATTCACGCTCTATGCTGCAGACAGCAAACATTTATGGCTCATAATTTGGAATGTAGAAGTTGTATATTTGGAAATCGAATAAATTTATATCGTTATAAATATGTGGTAGTTACACTTGCACTTGCATGAATTTGTAAAAGGCAGAAAAACAATGTTTCTTAATGCATTTGGAATAAAATAATTTATCCTTGGCGGAATATGTTACAAGATACTTAATAAATATACAGGGTGACTGGGTCTGGACCCGCCATTGTAAATTTGCATATAAAGGTCATTTGCTAATTATTAGACCATACTTTAGACATTTTTTTTAAGTTTTTTTTTTCAAAATATATTTTTTTAAAAGCCCTCTATCTTATTTTCAACCCTAGTTTCAGGGAAGTTTCGGGAGATTTTAATCACCAATATTTAAGACTAACAAATAATAAAAAAAAAAACTACTAAAATAATGAAAAAAATATCTCAATAAAACATAGACAACGTAGAAACATTGACATATCTCCCTAACTATAAAACTTTAGCTAGGGAAAATAAGGTTCAATAATTAGTAAATGACCTCTATATGCGAAATTGCCATAGCGGGTTCCGTTGAGTCACCCTGTATTAACTAGTTTTAAAATAGATGTTTCAAATTTGCAATATTGTTGGGGGCACATACAACTACATACTATACTACATGATTGTAACTATCATAGGTACATTTATAATTCGTGAAATCATAAGAACAACATAACAAATTCTTAGCATTAACAACAAGAGACCCTGTAATATTTTCAGGATTTTAATTAAACTATCAGTGTCAGTTTTGCATTAATGTTTCCCATTGAATTAACTGAAATAGTTACGTTTTAAATCATTATGATCAAATTACACAATTATTAAATTAACAGGAACATCCACAGAACTGGACAATGTGGCGAAAGTGATAAAACCTATCAACAATATTGTAATTAAAAAAAGAATGAAAGTAACTTAAAAGTAAGTAAGTAATATATAAATAATCTAAAACAAATTTCCAAAATTTTTTTTTTTTTGGAAAATCGTTAAAACGAATCTCATTTACAATGATTAATTGACTTTTTGGTGTTTATGTTTTGTTAACTATGCTAAAAAAGTAAGCGTATAAATGAATGACGATGTATTTCTTTTAAGAAATTACAATAGTGCTGCGCTGTACCTATTTAGTAGTTAAAGAGAGAGGACTAGTTACGGTTGTCATATGAATACATAATAATTAAATTATAATATTTTAGGTGAAGTAATTTCATAAAGCAAGCAGAGGAATAAAGTTGACAATGATGCCCAGCAGGTTGGCATTGCAGATTCTTTTTTACACTATGTCGGCTTATGAGACTATATTTATGGATGATTTTGTTGTCAGTAATAGCTTCCTTTTACATAACTGATGTTTCAACTATGCTTTTTTCCGCTGTCGTCAATTAGGAGAGCTAATCTATAAGGACCTTGGTCATGGAAGAAATTTATCAATTGGTTTTTCTTTTAACTTTATTGTTGAGTGCATATTAACTTTTAGCTTTATAAAATGCAAAACCAACTAACAAACAAACATTAAACCTTAAACAAGGAAACATTATTGTATTTGTAATTTGGTTTATGTAACTATGAAAAAAGATAATTGTAATAGTAATAACAAAGGCTTAACTACCTATTATTGGTGGTAATAATTTATCTAGAGGACACATTATAAATATATACATTTACATAAAAGATACATCTTAATGCTAGACATTTATGCCGGTAAATCTTTGCGTTTGTCTGTATTATATTGTTCTTGCATTCACATGTCATCAGGAAGTATGTCTGGTATCAGATATTGACACAGGTCCATTTCTGAGTGCATGAATACAACCTTACTGGCAGTGTTTTCATCAAGCCTGAAAAAATACATTGAAATTTTAATTCAGATATAATTATATATTTTTATTTTTTTTATATAGACAATTCTTTGTAGCAGCCATGGTTAATAAATAATGTGTTCCTGGGTGTAATTCTTATGTTTTAGAAACATAGAAAGGTTATTTAAAGATGTCAATAATTCGTTAAATATTCAAAGAACCTAATAACATGTTAAAAAATTATATCTATTATCTACCAATAATACCATTGCCTATTTGGCATTTTATTTACTGATTGACAGATCGTTATGCCTGTTAAAGGGTTAAGTAAATCAATATTGTTAAATAGAAACAGGCTCGATACAATAAGCATCATTTCTGCTGAGCCTTTCGAGCTTTGCTTTGAATGTACATTTGATTGACTGAAAGTTCTAAAAGTTAAAAGGAATATTTCTTACCATCCCTTTATGACAGCCCAACATCCAGAGAAGAAAGCCGGTGCATTGGTGACAAGACAAACACCAAGTCTCTCAGGGTAATGCCGACTGAGCAACCAGATCAGGTTCTTCAACACTTGGTAATCCATGCAAGACAGTGTGAAACCATTCAAGTCAAAAACTATGCACAAGTTATCCACCACTTCTTCAAAACATTTCTTACTGGCATCTTCCTGTAAATATAATAATATAAAAATATTTAGAGAGAGAATAGAATTGGTTTTTTTTTGTCAAGGTTAGGTCAAGTGTATTATCATTTCTAGATAAGATATAAGTAAATACATCTATGAGGCTAAATAAGATTCAACAATTATAAAGTTAAAATAATATTGTTAATAACAGGTTTTGAATGCATGAATACTATGGTTTAAATTATGATAAATTTAAAAATATTCAAATTTCTTGTTAAACTGGTTGGTTGACTTATCTAAGCTAAATCAGGTTCTATAAATTCAAATTACCAAGCAGTAGACTATGAATTTAGTCAAATCATCAATACTTCTGTCACTGGAACTGTGGTTCTTTGCTGGAATGTATATTATAGGTCGGCCGGTGATGTCCCTGTGTCTCAGTACCCTTGCCTTGTTGGAATACTTTTCTATAATCTCTTTATTTTCACTTAGCTCAGCTACACCATACTCCACTCTCCATTTGTTTGTTTTTATTATGGCCTGAAATAATGGATTTATTTAAATTGTGGAGACAAGATACTATCATGGGAGCCCTTGTTATCTGAAGGAGGAATTTATAGCTCCTGAAGGCGTCCAAAAGTGCTATATGATGATGATATAAGCTAGTTCTGAAACAAGTAATGGCCTATCTTCATCTGCTATATTGGGAGGACCTTTACCCTCTTTACTTGGCCAAACGATAGCAATAAATAATTAGCGTTTCCACTGGCTTTTACTACTATGCCGAAAAAAGATAATGCTTACCTGAAATGCACTGTCGACTGTTTTAAACGCCCGTAGGTATCTTCTCAGCGAATATTCATTGTGATATTGTGCTGGATCTGCACTGACGATTAAGTTCATCCTCTCTTTTAATTGTTTCAAATCATCTTCGTTAACAGGCTTCAGTTCATCTGCCATGATTAGTAGAGAGCTCTCACTTACAACAATTTGAACGAATGGCTTTTCCCACCTTAATAAGTAAATAAATTAACGTGACCACCGACCTACCCCTCAAAAATAAGGATTTTAGAACGAAAAACTATTCTTTCGCTTCATTGGATCTTCTACACGTATCAAAATCAAAAATCAAATGACTATAATTTGAATTTTGATTTATAGCATGAGCTAATGTTTGTCTTCGATGGAAATATTGAGTGTGAAAGAGACAAGAGCTAGCATGGTATGTAACCTTTGATTTATACTATGGAACGCGCTAAGCTTTATCAGCTGCTGTCAAATCAACGTGACAGGCGGGACGAGGCAGAGAGGAGTGGAGGTGGAGGTCAGCAGAACCACAGAGTAAGCTATGATTCAGAAGTAGGTACAATACAAGTTTAGGTTTCATTTTTCGATTAGTTTGAATCTAAGTGAAACTCGACCTTTTTCTTGGAAGGGATTATGATGAGATAATAGGTCACTAACAACAAATTAGTTCCAATTAACTAGTGGTCTAAACTGGTTGGTTACCGAGCTGTGTCAGTTTATCGTTTTTTAAAATTTTCGAATTTGTCGCTAAAAAAGGTTTCCTGTTTTGGGGAAACATTATTTTCTTTAATTATTATGTAGTCAAATATGTAATTACCATCTGATAAGAAATTCTGGAACGGATTGCATCAAATTATGATATTTTGTCCTTACATTTCTGGTTCGGGGGTCGTCTTTAGCCTGCTGTCCTTACAATATTATTTTTCAATACACTTCCTCGAAAACTGGTTCTATTCGCACTACGATTAGGTTCAAAATACTGTGTATTTCACACACGTGCGTTTTTGTATTTTTTTCCATACGTGTACGGAAAGAAAAAATGACCACAGTTATTACTATACCTTCATTGCATAATTGAAACGATCTACGTCTTTACGGCGTAAACATTTTTTGAATTATTCAAATTGTGTTTATAAGTATCATAGATAACCATGATTATTTTAAACTAATATTTACTTTTTTACACAAATTAACATTTATTGGTGTTCTGATTCTAAATTCAAAAATATAAAAAAAAAAATCTTATATTAGGCTGTATAACGGCATACTTCATACTTTTGCTTCTCATTCAACCTGGCCAGAGGAAAGCGCGGAAAAATGAAAAAAAAAATCAATATTCTCATCATAATTTATTCTTGACACAAATAGTTTATATTTCTTTAAAAGTGTATTGAAAAACGTCGTTTGATACACGTGGATGAACGGCTTAAAAACACCCTCGCTTACGGTTCATGTGTAGGTAATAGGTACCGCCTTGAACTATACCTACAATAACAAACTTTCTCCACTTGTATCAAAATGTACTACCTAACCTGGAAGTCGGGAAGTAGCACAGATGGTGCACATGTGCCTTCCTTCCGAGTTCCCGGAGAAAGATCCTTGTCGTATTTTGAGAATTTCATTCCTGTTGAAATTATTGTAGGTATGTAGGGAATAGGGATATTTATGTAAGTAAAGGGCCGTGTAGTATTTGCATCCGAGATTTCTAAAACGAAAATCACGTAAAAATACACGTGATTTTGGGTTATAAAATGGTAAAAAAAATATAACGTGATTAATGGACGGCTCATAGGGTACCTAAATTTATGACTAGAAATCTTAATAGTTTAATGTGCACATACAATACTTTTTATGTAAATCAGTTCAAATACTTTGTCTTTGTTTAGGTAAACTGAATCATGTGCAGTAGGTAGGATGGGTGGATCATATTGTTAACATTAGGTAGGTAATAGGATAAATAGATAGGTAATAAAAGTCACTGACTAATAGAAATAGACTAGATACTTATACCTAGTTAATAGGTACTAAGGTAGTTTTATGTATTTGCTTATTCAACAAAGGGTGACTAGGACTACGCTTAGGTAAGAAGATCGTCGACAGGAAATTCAGGAAGATGCTTCACAACCTTCCTAAAGTCATCAACAGTGCAGCAGAAGCTATATCCGATGTCAATGCGATCAGGTTGCCACCTGAGCCAGTTGAACGCGCTGTTGTTGCGGCAGCGATCAAAACAGAACGTCAAATCTTTCACTTCTGTCTCGTTGTAGTACGGGTTGTTGATACTCACGAATGCCGTACCGAGGCGACGGGATGAGTCATACACCACCTCGAGAACAGAACATTAGATAGTATTAGGTAAATCAATAGATCATAGCGATCAGTCATCATTGCTTATCATCGAACAAAGATAAATCATGATGTGTTTGTTTGCCCACTTGCATTTTACTATTGATCTTAAAACGTTGATATTTATCATATTCAACCTTGTAGCACATTTAATTTTGTTTGATTTCTACTAACTACCTAAGGGAACATATCAATCACATGCTTCATTCAGCACATGGTTCTAGAGTTCTAGACCCTCCAGCGTAAAATGTTCCATGGCAATCTGCTGTGTCATATAAAAGTCACTGACACACAGGCCTACACTGTCAACAAAAGGTCGCCTGCCTCTTGAATTCATTATCATTCACATCCTATAAGGTGGTATTTGCAGTTACCTTGTAATAAAATCGAGGCACCGGAATCTGGGGATTGTTGTTTTCATCTGTATACAAATAGATGTCGTGGAATTGATCGTTCTCATCGCGAAGCTGAGTCGTTTGGAAGGTGCCGGTGTAAATGGTGGTGTTGTAGCCAGCTTGACCGATGCGAGTGCGGACGTCCTGTGATTAAAGATAGTTATTAATTTATTGTTGTGGAGATGCAGGTACCGATAACTTAATTAACGAAACCGAAAATTTCCCCCGTAATTAATAGAATTCAGTAGGAACTCGGTAGGTAACCTAAGTATTTAAATAATTGGAGTTCACATTCTCTTTTTTAGGAAGGTAAGGAAGGTCTTACTTGTTCCAGCAAGTTCCAGTTACCACCGTTGAAGAGTTGCCACTGAGGAGCAGCATTGATGAAGTAGAAAGAAGCTCTCTGCCCGGTAGCGTAGATGAAGTCGGTTTTAGCGGCGAGATGACCACGAGCAAGATACTGAGTGTTAGTGACATACTTGTCAGCCAGATTACTGCCAACAACATTGGCAATCGAAATTTTTTGTTGAGCTTGGGTGTACATTTTGTCTACAGCCACACCGGGGTAAAAACTACCAGCTGGAAGTAAAGAAACGAGACGTCATAATTTGAAAATGTAAGTAGGTAAGGTTTTTTTCGTCAATATAAAACATTTGTTATTTACCGGAAAAGCTGCCTGGCCTATTAACTCCAGTCTGGGGTAAAGCATTCTGGGGGTTCTGTTCGTACCACACGTATAGCACTTCGAGGCGGGCTTGGTCGAAACATGACCAGTACAAAGGGTAGAACACATCCTCAACGGTGAATCCAACCCTGTTAGAAGTTAAAATAAAATATAATAAATCAAACACGCCTACAATTTAGGCGATGGTGAAACCTATAACACACACATTTCGCCAGTTTATGTTAAAGAACCATGCAATAGGGGGTGAGCCCATTACCGTTAACCGGGCACACTCGGTGGCTGCCTGGTGAGAAACTTTATATCGAAAAATCTAATAACACTTTTCTCGACCCGGGAATCAAACCCAGGACCTCATACTCAGCAGTCGCGCTTGCGACCACGAGACGAAAGAGACAGTTGAATAATAGTTATTTATGATACTAGTGCGATAAATTGTTTTTTTTTTTAATGATTAAATGGCGCTCTCGCAATTTCGGCGGCAAGAAACTGTTTTCCGCAATTTGCACCTCATTCAAAGTACCAGTTGGAGTAGATTCCATATTAACATCTGATTCCTCGCTTGAACTCATATTATTATTTTGTTTATCATTCGGAAAGTCTCAACAATATTTGACTTTTCTATGAAAATGGCGCGAATTTGCAAATGGCGCCACATGCACGTGGTGAAAATTAGAACTACATCTTTCGTCTCACTTACTTTTTTGTATTAAAGTGAGACAAACGTATTGAACTAAAGCACTTCCAAGGAGATTCGATCATCCGGCCCTGGTTCAATCCATGGTCCGGAGCGAGACGGAATGGGAAGCCGTCGCCTCCTTCTGCGAAGCAGTCATGCTAGCGAAGGAGGTGGCGGAACGAGAGAGGGAGAGATCATCTCTTCCCGGCCGCCGCGGGAGACGCAACGGGCGTCGGGGGCCACGTGGTGGCTACCGGCCACCGTAGATGCGGGCCTGTGGACGGCTGGCTATGGGCTAGCTAGCCGTCCGGCCGTCTAACGACGACGACAGGCCGTGTCGACGGCGCGTTCGTCTTCCACGCGCGCCTCAAAGAGATGTCAGCAAAAGGAGAGGGGCCCGCAAGGGCCGAAGCCTGTCGGGGTTACGGGCCTCTTCGAAAGAGATACCGCGGCCCCGGAACGTAAAAGGCGAGGAAGGAACATGGATGGTTTTTAGTCAGTAAGAGTCTGACACTCCCTCCCGCTCCGCCCAGAGTGGGGGGGGGTCATTTGATGATTTCCCATCCTTAAAAAAAAAGGAGGTTCGATCAGTCAGCCTATTAATTCTCGTAATGTGAAACTCCTTGGTGGAAACCTTTTATTTTTTTTTGAAAATTAAAAAAAAACCGTAAAGAATACGCACGGTGCTATACAAGGGGTGCGGTAAAAAAGGTACTTAGGTGAAAGTACCTATTTTACCGCACGGTCCGTTGTATGGTGCGTAATATTCAACTTTCGAACAATGTATACAGGCTTCGTAGATACACGTTTTGAGCAAGTGTGTTGAAATAGTTATTTGTGCAACAAGAGAGCAAAGTGAGTTTTGGCTGCGAGTGTTAATTTTGAATCCCGATTAAGCGAAGGATTCTATAGTTGAATCACGAGCGTAGCGAGTGATTCTAGGTTAGAATCCTGAGCGTAGCGAGGGATTCAAAGACACGAGGTGCAAATAACTTTGGTCTCGTGTAACACATACAACTTTTCACCTCAGCAGCAAGAACATAATACCTAAACAATACAAAACAGTACATACAAAAACATACATACAACTACAACATACTACATACAACATAGTGAGATATAAGTAATGTACAGATATTCACCGCGAGACTTTTCAGGCAGGAAATTTAATTCTGCATTTTCATATTATGTTTCAATTTTCCGGGTGTTAAATAGCAGACTTCGTCACACGACTCACCTATATTTATTTATTGTTATTATTTTATTATACAAATTGTAATGTACTTTGTAGCTAGCGTACATTGACCTAATTATTGCTAGCGTAACAGAGAATTTAAACAACAAAAAGTTGAATCCTGCTTATTTTTAAAATGCGTTCTGAAACTACACTCGCGGTATTCTGTCTCAATATCAAAAATGGTTAAAACTATAAATAAATAAGTAGATACATGATAAACTTCGTATTTTTGTCTACCATTGTGGTAGACAAAAATACGAAGTTTCTTCATCTTGATTTAATCATAAAAAATGTAATTCAGTTATTTAAAATACTTTAATTTTTCATTTAAAACCTATTCACAATATCGGTATCCGAACGTTTTGTTTTTTTTTTCTTTTTTGGGGCAACTAGATATGGAATTTGAAAATCGAATTTCGAATCGACTTGTTTCTATCTCTCGCTTTTTTCATACGAAGTGAAAGTAACAGAAGAAAATGAAGTTGAAATCTTTCGAATATTGTGAGTAGACTTGCACAGTTCTCGATATTAAAAAAAAAATATTAAAAAGTTACTTTGTTTCACGCTCGCAGCAAAAACGAATTTTGCTCACTCTCTGTAAACAGCAAAACCTGCTTGTTTGAGGTGCTGAGGTGAAAAAATATTATTGATTTTATGCAGATCATGTAGGTCACGAAGCCGAAAGGCACTTGTTGTCCCCATCATTGCGATCTTTTTTTCCCCCATACTTGGGAATCTTCTAGTTACGGAGAACACATGAATAAACCTTAATTTATAACCTCAAAAAAAAAAGTAGTTTCGCAGCAATATTTTTTGTATTAAGTACTTACTGTTACTGTTACTACCGTATTTACTATTAAGTAGGTTGGTACTTTGGTAATATTGTAAATGCGCAAGTAAGTTTGTTTGTTTCTTACCTTTTCGCGCCTGAAATCGGTTCAATGGGAGCCGATCATCCTGGAATTTTGCATAATATAGGTACGTTGCCAGGTATACAGAAATGGACATTGGGTTACCTTTCTTTCCGAAAAATACTGTTCCCGAGGAAAACAACAATAACGTTCTTATAAATAATAGATGGCGCCACGTGTCTGTCGAATGAGATTTTTTTTAATTTCAAGCGGATTACAAACCCGAATTGTTTGTTATATTCTCGCGGACAAAAGCTAGTAGGTATGTATGTCACCGTAAAATTGTCAAACACGTTAGATTGTAATTTCTCTAGCGAGATTGTAAATTCTCGAAATATTGTCATCTGAACATACTGCTTACAATATAACGCATTATTTTTCGGTAGATTGTAATATTATACCCAAGTGAAACCGTATTATTGTGAAATGCATGCGACGGAAGTATCTCTGACCCCATAATCGGGACTTAGGACACTCCCACGATAGGTTAGTTAGGTTCCTTTAAACCCTGCAGACATAAATAGAGGCCCTGCGTAGCGAGGCTCCGTCGACTACGCTTTTTAGGGGAATATAAAGTGTTTTGAGGTAAGGTTATATTAATCAGTACTCCTCTGGAATGGTACAATACCTTTTCATAAGAGTGGTACCATGGGGCAAGGGGGTCCCCTCCTTCCCTCCCCCTCCTTTACACCGCGCGAGTTTACTTCCATCATATTCATTTCACAATATTACGGTTTCACTTCTATAGATTACAATCTACCGAAAAATAATGCGTTATACAGGGTGTCTCATTCAAATCGGTCAGTATGGGAAAGTCTGAAATTATAAGACATACGAAGATCTGTTCTGAGGAACCATGTCATCGATTTTAATAACAAGAAAAACTGCATTCATACATTTTAAAAATCATCTGTACTCCGTTCGGGAATCGAACGCGGTTATTTTGAAAAAAAAACCTACACTATTTCTATTTAGATATCGATTGTGTAGGTTAAAACTTTTTTGCAAAAAATAAAACCGACTTCAAAAAAAAAACAAAAAAGTGTAAAATAACTTTAGCTTCTGAAGTCGGTGACCTTTGTTTGATTGCTTTAGTTTTTTTGTCACCGACTTCAGAAGCTAAAGTTATTTTACACTTTTTTGTTTTTTTTTTGAAGTCGGTTTTATTTTTTGCAAAAAAGTTTTTATTTTTCACTTTTTAGTGGTTCACATGTGCTTGATACATGGAAAGTGCATACCGTTACAATTGCAACAAGCCCAAACACGACTATGGTACATTGTCTCATTATGGAGTTCCGTGACTCTTGGCTTCATCATCAGATCTGATGGTAGAATGGTTCTTATCAAACGCAAATGCTTCACTTGTTGTAGAAAATACCAAAATCGCAACACGTTTTCATATAAAATCTGAAGAGTTCCCTCGATTTCGCCAAGATTCCATCATCAGATCACGACTTGGTGGCTATGGGACCATTTGGAAAGAATACCCTTTCCAACAAAAAAATAATTTTCCAAATCGGTTGGCAAGCGACGGAGTTATGCCCGAACAAACATAAAAAAAAAAAAAAAAAAAAAATAGAAACATCCGAATTGAGAACCTCCTCCTTTTTTAGAAGTCGGTTAAAAAGCAGTAAATGTCTGTATGAAACATGAGGTCTGAGATGAATAAAATGCATTGTTTCCACATACTTTAATTAATTTTAGTAGGTGCTTGAACTGACCACGTTTACAATATTAAACAAGTTCAGGTATTTAAAATTGTCTCAATGGTTGTTTGTACCTCTTTGTTGATGTTGCAACTTGATACGTACACCGCTTTACATACATATGACATTGGCATTGCATTAAACCATTCCGGAAGTTTTGTTATCTGCGATAATATTATCTAATATCGTGTTGAATATTGTATTGAAAAAGGCGTTGGTGACTTCGAGCACCTACTAAAATAAATTAAAGTATGTGGAAACAATGCATTTTATTCATTTTAGACATCATGTTTCATACAGACATTTACTGCTTAAGACCTACACAATCGATATCTAAATAGAAATAGGGTAGGTTTTTTTTTCAAAATAACCGGGTTCGATTCCCGAACGGAGTACAGATGATTTTTAAAATGTATGAATGCAGTTTTTCTTGTTATTAAAATCGATGACATGGTTCCTCAGAACAGATCTTCGTATGTCTTATAGTTTCAGACTTTCCCATACTGACCGATTTGAATGAGACACCCTGTATTGTAAGGAGTATGTATTCTTTTGACAATCTTTCGAGAGTTTACAATCTCGTTAGTTATCTTACAATATAACGGGTTTTACAATTTTACGGTGTCATGTACATAATAAAGTATGTTTGAAAATTTATGAAATAATTTTGAAAGTCCTTAAAATTTCGTTTTTCCTGTGTGTTTCCCCAGTCTTTCCTGTGTTAGGCATTCCTAACATTACTGGGAATGACCCTACAAAACGAAAATAAGTACCTAATCACCTGTATGGAGTTCTTTTGACGTGTGTGCGTTCTTGACAACCACAATTCCGTAATATGGGTAAAGTTAGGTACTTAGTCACTATAGTTATATCGTGAAATATACTTAACACAGTCATGTGTTTACCAACCTATTCTTAAAACATTGTAAGTCCCTACATATTAGAAGTCATGTAGCCCGGTGGAATTCCCCATTGGCAGTATACCTAATGCCCCTAATGCCAAACATCCACACTTTCATTCCCGTTCTTTTGGGGTGAAAATTCCAGATTTTTTTCCAAGTAGCCTTAAAGTCTTGCGCAAAATGACATCCTTTTATAGTCCCCGGCACGTGAAACTATAAGTTAGTTAGTTAACTTAATAACTCAATGATGTTAATTTCTATTATTGCTTTTTCCACGAACCTAATAACAGAGTTGTTATTATAACATCTGTCGGTGGTTAGCACAGCGTCGCTGTTCACATTGGCAGAGCAAGTCAGTCCAGTGAACGCTCCGTTACCCTCCAACCAACCGGCGCCGGAAACTAAATCGCTGTTCTCGCACGTTGCTGTCTGAAATGATTAACATTTTGTATTCAATATAGATTTTGTAAACATAATTGAAAATCGTCGTGTGCATATTTTTTTTTTAGTTTTTAATTTTTACATTTCTTGCCATAATCAGCTCGTGAAGTCGTCAGATATTATAAGTCACAACAGCTTTTGATTTAGGACCCGTTACCATTCATGATTGTGTGAGGAATTATGTGAAAAAGACCAAATAGAATGGGGACTAGAGCAGGATGACGATGAATAGAACTAAATTACACGACCCGAATGGCGCAGTGGTAGTGAAGCTGCCTTACGTTCTTATATAGAGTCCCGGGTTCGAATCCCGGTAGGAGCAAATGTTTGTGTAATGAGCATGGACATTTGTTTTCGAGTCATGGATGTTTATATGTATAATAAGTATTTATTTGCAAACGAAAAGCATACACATATGTAGAATATCAACTGTCTGGTGACTACGACACAAGCCTTGCTTAGTGTGGCACTAGATGGCACTGTGTGTTAATGTCCAGTGATATTTATACATAGGCCATACAAGTGCCACATTGACCGGTCCCGTGCGACTCGCATCCAGCGGATTCCCGCAACCATCACCTGCATTAAATGAGTTACTTATGCATTAAATAAGTTACTTTTATAGGTTGTATAGTCGGTAGGTATAGTCCAATCAATCAAAACGCAACTAGGCCTATTGATTTTTATAAGTACTGGTTCTAGGCCTCTTCCAAGCTGCGCAATCACACCTTGTCTTCCTCATTCACAAAGATGGAATAAGAAATAAAGTTATCAATAGCTTTAATAAATGAATTGTTCTAGATTGGATACTTACAGCGACGTCTACGGATGCACTTATGTTCGGGTGCAGGATCTTACGGCCCGGGCAGGCAATGCCGACTTGGTCACCGGTGTTGAGGTTGATGACGCCTGAGTTGCCGGTGGGTTCCAGATAGTTGCCATTGTATAGGTACAAAGGTTGCGGCTGTCCCAGGTCGTTTATTTTGAAGGCGCAACCTGAACATAAAACATGGCTAACCTGGAAGTTGCTACCAAAAAGACACCGGACACAATTTAGTCAAGCAAACAAAAGCGGTCCCAGTGGAGGTGAATATACGATTTTAGCCTGAAGAGATTCCTGACATCACGTTCAACGTATTGGCAATGGCATAAGGATAAGCACTTATACCAGAAAACTGCAAGAAGTGATGGACGCTGGTGATAGCACCACTAGTTCTAAGCTATATTCTATACCGACACATTATACATAATAATATATTGCACAGGAGAAGAGGAAATACAGATTTTTTTAATAACCACTCTGTGGTTGTATCGTACTGAAAGTAACATTCTTTATTTCTTTGTAGTCTTCAAAGTCCCCACTTAAAACGAGAGGTTAGCTCACCAAGCTCTGATTTTTCCGTGGGTTGCGCAGACACTGCAGCTGAGACAGCTGCCACCAGAATTAATACACTCTCCATTATGCTCTTTGAAATATTTACAACACTAATAAATAGATAAGTGTCGATCCACATAACATGCACCAGCAGTATTTGGTAACTCCTGTCACTTTACTTTTTATTATATCGGATCAAACAAGATACGCCGCGCCTCGCCTTCAAGATATGACGATATTCTGATTCAGGCAATTCTTGATTTTCTACTGAATCAGACGTTTTATAAAGAATTTAATAACCGTATCACAAAGTTACTACGACCAACCTAACTAGTTACCATACCTAGTCTAGTAAAGGTGTCGTCAAACATCGATGCGCTAGATATACAAATATTGCAGATGATTGTTTGAAGTGATAAAACACGATACGGTATCTATCATGAATTTACTTAAGTACAATTAATTGATAACACTTAAACTTAAAATGCCGTCTTCTGCTTACTCTTGACGTAAAATTTATTGGCAAAAATCATAATTAGATCAGATATTACAAATATACCTCATAATTATCACAATTTATCATAATTTTATACTGCTGATGGATTCTTAGATTAATAAGTCAAACGTTGATTAATCTGCACTGTTGTTATAAAACAATCGATACAATCAAATGGGTTTTTTTGTCTTATTATAAGTTCGCAGTGCGGAATCTTGATTATATTTTGCGATTGTATTTTTGGTTTGCTTATGAAGAAATGCGATATTTGTCACCAGTAACCCGTAAATGGATTTGTTGCTATCTGTAGATATGTAAGAAAGTCTCACATTTTTGGAAATAATGTGTAATGAGGTTGTTATATAGTTTTTCCCTTAAATTTCATCGACTATACCTGGTTTCACAGAATAACCATGATTCGTTTTATATTTTTTTGCGAATTTTGAAATAGCAGTTTTATTCAATTCGGTTTTTTTTTCGCTTAGAGGAACCATTTAATATGAAGATAATCGTTAGATGTTCACTATTTCTAAACATGGTTTCAAATTATATTTTTTAGGTGTTTATGTGTTTGTCTGTACTTGGAAAGTACTCAACATTATCAACAGAAACCATCTTGAATAGCTAAAGTACGTACATTATTTTGTACTTAGTCATGAAAAGTCAAACAATGTTCCTCAAAATAAACGTACTTACCATGTATTAACTTCTGAAATATTAACATTATCAAATCAGTTCTGTGTAAATTTTGTGTAGGTATATGTATTAAAATTACCTTAAGGCAACAATGTCGCTGAGACTCTAAAAGTAGCTAACCTATCACGTAAACGAAATTGATCTCCACCAACTTCAGTACCGAGTTTTGAAGGTAAATAATTACCCAAGTTTAATGAGACCCTTCGTCTCAGTAAATGGTGCAATCAATGAAGTTGCTCCCTGAGATGAAGATAATAGAAGTTTGTTTGAGGTTAATCTAAGTATTGTATTACCTGATGCAGCCAATCTTGGAAGTTTTAGCGGAGTTCCTACCTGCGTAGCATTGCCTAAGCGAGGAGCTAGATTGCGACTAGATCTCCGATTGTTACTCCTGCTGAGACTGTACCCTGGACTAGCTGGATAAACATTTTTGCTTGTCGACTCGAAATTCTGCTCATGGTCGAAGATGGTCGAGACGAAATTCAATTTCGTGCTCTTCTTTTGTAAAACTTAAACTTTCAAACTTTCCTAGGTCAGACATTTCCTACCAAATTAGCGATGAACTAATCCAACCAACAATTTATTTAATTTGTCTTGATTTCGGTAATCTAAAATTTTTCAAACAATGGTCAATGGCAACATGAACATTTGTGATCACTAGAAGACTGATAAAGTTTGCTAAAACTTCGGGCCTATATCAAGCTTATATTTCATAATTTTAATGGTCTAATATTGACTTTACCGTTAACGGGTAGTTCTGACTTAAAGCTACCGAATAAATAATCCCCCTCCTTACTCCTTGTCTTACAATTACTTTAGAACTGACGTAAAGCTTGTTGCTTTCAAAGTTTGTGCAATTAAACATCCCATAGCTTGAAGGGTGAGCTGTCAATGTCAATAGCTGGTAATGGACTCATATACATCTATACTATCTATACTTACTCGTAATATTATAAAGCAGAACAGTTTCTTTGTTTGTTTGGTTGAACGCGCTAATCTCAGGAACTCCAATTGAAAAAATCTTTTTGCGTTGGATAGTCCATTTATCGAGGAAGGCTATAGGCTATATAACATCACGCTATGGCCAATAGGAGCGGAGCAGCAATTTGAAATGTTGCAATCGGGAAAAAAACTTCCGTTGAGCAGGCGATGCGTTGCGATATCAAAACTTCACGCGAACGAAGTCGCGGGCAGAAGCTAGTCTAGTTATGGTTATGTAATACTAGCTGACGTCACGTGGTTTCACCCGCATAGTTCCTGTTCCCGTGAGAGTACAGGGATAGAAAAAGTCTATGTTAGTCGCTGATAATGTAGTTATCCATTTCTCCAGTTTTTAAGTTAATTCGTTACATACAAAAATACAAATCTTTCCTCTTTATAAAATACTAGCTTCTGCCCGCGACTGAAAATGTAATGTATAAGTATAATGTTATAGTACATTGTTACCCTAGGGGTGAAAGTAACTTATTTAGTCCAGAGACGCGCTGGGCGCCATTAGTTCGAGGGACTAAATAAGTCTTTAACCCGAGGTAAACACTGTGTGTACGAATACAAGGACAATAAAAATAAAAAACCCGAAACAAATCGAAAAAAATTAAGTTCGGATTGCCGCTTTCACGAATATTTTGTTTTTTTTTTCTGTGGCCGGCTATTCAGCCTTTATTTTTCACTTTCGGTCACTGAAATAATCTATACATATAATAAAATCGTTGAGACCAAAAAATCTGTACATTGAAGAATTAAAAAAAAAACCGATCAGGGTGACTTAAAATAAGTAACTGAACATATTAAAACCATTTTTAAGATTCGTGTTTGTTTGTTTGTTTGTTTGACCGCGCATCACGTAAAAACTGCTGGACGGATTTTGATGAAAACTTCACTAATCTATTTAAATAAACTCAGAATAACACTTAGGCTATAGAAATTATGGAAAATTTTGGAAAAAGGGGGTGAAAAGGGGGGGTAAAGTTTGTATGAAAAAAAATTTTTAGATTGTTCTAGATTCATGAAACTCAGACTAAATACTTATTATAAAAAATAAAGAAATACCTGTTCCAGCATTTTTTTGAAAAATCATCCAGTGACGTAAAAAAGAGGGTTTTGTGTTTAAAATTAATTAACTTCATACACCTATAGAATAAAATCCAAATTCAAATTCAAATTCAAATTCAAATAATTTATTGTGGATCACAGGTTCATAAGATGTTGTGATAAATACAGGTGTCTGCTATGTCCCGCCATTAAGGCATACAAAATTCATGTCACAAGTTTGGAACAAAAATACAATACTATTAGTTAATTAATTCAAACCAATTAAATTTAGATAAAATTACAATAAAATTAAAATACAATACTATGAATTGATTAATTAAATTAAATTAAATTTATATAAAATTACAATTAAATTTATATAAAACTAGCTTCTGCCAGCGGCTTCGCTCGCGTGAAGTTTCAAAATTGGGGTTGAGTGAGAATATTGTAAACGTAAGAGTAAACAAATATAATAATAACAAATCTCCGAACTGCTAAGCTATCGGGAGTTACACGTGTTATTGTGAGTCAACTATAAAAGATAGACATATGCTGTCTTGGGATATTTTTATATAATTTTATGTGGAATATTTCCGTTATACATGATTTCTATGTAGCTTTAACCATTAAGACTGCACACGCGACGGAAGCTAAAAAAACCAAGTAACTTCTCCCGTTTTCACAACATTTCCTTTCACTGCTCTGCTCCTATTAATGGTAGCGTGATGAAAAGTATACTATTACCTGCTCAGGAGTATGTAGAATAATTGTACCAAGTTTCGTTAAAATCCGTCGAGTAGTTTTTTTTTCTATAAATAACATACAGACAGACAGACAGACAGACAGACAGACAGACAAAAATTTTACTGATTGCATTTTTGGGATCAGTATCGATCACTAATCACCCCCCGATAGTTATTTTGTAAATATATTTCATGTACAGAATTGACCTCTCTACAGATTTATTATAAGTATAGATTACAATAAAATTAAAATACAATACTATGAATTGATTAATTAAATTCAATTAAATTTACATAAAATTACAATAAAATTAAAATACAATACATTTTTGTCAGGCAGTACATTATGATTAAATTAGCAAAATATTTATGTCAGATTAGCAAATATTTATTCAATGGATTTCAAATTTAAGTAATTTATTGTGGATCGCCATTGAGGCGTACAAAATTCATGTCTCAGGTTCGGTAAATATATAGTCAATTAACATACAGCCAATTGTCATGCAATACATTATGATTAGACTCGTACAATAATTATTTAAGTCAAATTAACTAATCGTTCATTTGCTTTAGTGTATTGTCATCCAGAAATTCTCTAATGGAGTAATAACATTTATTTATCAGTAATTCGTGTAGTTTTTTTTTGAAGGTATATATATCGCTCATAGTTCTGAGAAAAGGTGGCAAATTATTAAAGATACGTGGGCCCATACAAAAGATGCTTTGGTGCAAAAGCTTTGTTTTACTGGCTACGGTGCGCAGTTTATCTTTATGTCTGGCCCTAGTGCAAAAGTCAAACAAGGTTGAATTTGTTTTTATGAAGACTACAGTTTCATATATGTATACGCAAGGGAGAGTTAATATTTTTAAATTTATGAAGTGTGGTCTGCATGAATCCACTTGGTGTATATTGCACATCGATCTGATACACCGCTTTTGAGCTCTAAAAGCACGCTTTTTTTCTACAGAGTTACCCCAGAATATGATGCCGTAGCGTATAATTGAAGCAAAATATCCATGATAGGCGGTTAGTAGTGCAGACTGACTGACAGTGTTTCTTAGTCTGTAAAGAGCGTAAGAGCTCTGACTAAGCCTTTTGCAGACTTGCTCAATGTGTGACTTCCAATTCACTTTGCTGTCAATATAGAGACCCAGAAATTTGGTTACATTGATTTCTTCTATGCTGGTTTGGGAGTAAGATATATTTAGGTTGGCATCTGGCTGTACTCGCTGTTTAAAATTCATGATTTTGGTTTTTTCGAGGTTTATTTTTAAGTCATTTTTATCAAGCCATTTTATAATTGTTGTTAGGGTGTTATTTATGTCAAGTTTTAGATCAGTTCTGTCAATACCAGTAAATAATATAGTACTATCGTCAGCAAATAAGGTCATATGGTGCATTGTAAGAGTCGACATGTCATTTATATAGATAAGAAAAAGTGGTGGGCCTAGTATACTGCCCTGGGGAACACCGGAAAGGATATTTCTAACCTCAGAAACAACGGTTTCTTCAGTTCGGCTAGTTAGGGAGACTCTTTTTAATTCTACCGTCTGTTTTCTGTCACTTAAATATGATTCGACTAGTTTGAATACGTTACCTCTTACGCCACATGCATATAATTTATCCAGCAATATTTTATGGTTGACTCGGTCGAATGCTTTTGACATGTCCATGTAAAGAGCTATGGCTGGCGACCTAGTGTCCATATTTAGAAGGACTTTGTGTAAGAAGTTATACATTGCTGTGTTGACCGATTTATTTTTCCTAAAACCATATTGACTTGCGCTAAATATGTTGTTACTTTCGAGAAATGGGTAGAGGCAGTTATATATGGTTTTTTCAAAAATTTTAGAGAAAATTGTTATTAATGCAATTGGCCTGTAGTTACTGATGGAACATTTGTCATCTTTTTTATGTACTGGTTTTACCACTGTCAATTTTAATTTTTCTGGAAAAATACCATGTTCTATGCACAAATTAATAATGTAACTTAAAGGAGCAGCAATTGAAGTTGCTACATCCTTAACAATCTTAGTAATAATACCGTCATAACCTGCGCTATTTGTATTCCGCAGAGAACTTATAATTTTAAGAATGTCTGGAGGAATTGTTGGGGGCATGAATATTGATTTAGAGTTAAATGTCAAGTTAGAGGAATGTAATTGTGTTAAGTCAGAGAGAATGTCATTATTTTTTTTAACAATGTCAGCAAAGTAGTCATTAAACGTATTTGCTATAGTCATAGGATCAGTAAGTACATTGTCATTGATTATCAGTTTCTCAATGCCGTCCTTAGGATAGTTGTATTTAGTGTCATTTATTACCTTCCACGTTGCTTTGGATTTATTAACAGCCGTATTTATAAAATAGTTGTTCTGCGACCTTTTTGTTAGCGAGATTATTGTTTTGTATTTTTTAGCGTAAGCTTTAAACTTCATTTTATTGTCGTTGTTTGAGTTTTTTCTGTACTTCCAGAGAAGTTCGCGTTTACGCTTACTACACATTTTTATTCCTTTTGATAACCATTTAGGTCTCGAAATATTATTTATACGAATTTTCTTTATAGGAAAGCATAAGTCATAGATCAAGCTGAATATATCATGGAATGAATTATAGGCACTGTTAGGGTCTGTAGACTCATAAACACTGCAAAACGAGATTTGTCTTAAATATTTAGCAAATAAACATCTATTTTCTTTGGTGAAACTACGTTTATAAACATACCAATATTCAATTGGACTAAACTTTTTTAATGGACACTTTATAATTTGTGCAGTGTGGTCGGAGAGCGCAAAATCTCTGATTTCACCTTTGCAGCCCTTAATGTTATGAGCTATGTTATCAATACAAGTATTGCTGGCGCTTCGTGTTACTTCATTAAACTGAAGGGTTACATTAAAACTTAATAGTAACTCTACAAATTCAGCAGATGTTTTTGAGTTGATTGTTATATCTATGTTGAAATCTCCACAAATAATTATTTTTTTACTTTTACATAGTTTATTCAATATTTTAGTTAAAATTAAAAAGAAAGAATTTATTGATCCGATTGTTTTGTTCGGCGGTCTGTAAATGCATACAATATATATTTTGTGGTCTATTAATTCAACGGCCGAACATTCAACAAAATTTTGATTTTGATTTTGAACAAAATTACCCTTGGGTACGTAAATTAACTTCAATGCATATCTTGGGAGATACACCGTTTTAAATAACTCCGCAGCAAAATAATGATCATGTACCAGGACCGCATTTTCATTATGCGGAAGAATGTGTGAGATGTGCTCTTTGAAAATTGTATTATAGGTGCTTACGACCCACTCTCTGTAACCCTCTCATCATATTATATAACGCAGACGAAGTTGCGCGGGTCAGCTAGTAGTAAATATTTTGCCCAAATCTATGTTATTTTAAATAAATACTTGTAAACAAATTATAACTAAGTTATTTTAAAAGAATATTGGTATTCTTGAATAAATACTGAATTTTATGTAATTTTACATCGCGCTGTAGTTTAGAGGCTGTATAGAAAGAAGTTGGAACATGGTTCAATAGAAAGGTGAAAATAGAACTAGTTTTTTTTTTTTATAAATAGACTGCTGTCAGTTGAAAGCGATTCTCCCTAGGGCTGAAAAATTTTACTTTCAACCCGCTCCTCAGGCAACTTCAGACCTACTTTCCGAGTGTGAGTAATGAAAAAATCTTTAAGCCTAGATGGCGCGCATAATGTCTTGCTTTAGTTTAGAATTTAATCGGTAAAACCGCATCTCCGTCACAATGTTGCTTAAGGGCAAAACAGAGCAAAATGCATATTATGTTTTTACAACAAAGCAATTGTATCCTTTTACATACCGTATCCAATTTATGAATATCACCTTGCTATTTACATGTTAATGCGTGATGTTGTAAATACCTATATATTATGTTCATATTTAATCCCTATGTCCCATCCTGTCCTTGTAATTAATGCACATGGTTATGTCCGCCTTTGCGTACTTTGTGCTTGAAGTGTTAAATAAACTTATCATCATACTTTTGTAATTTCTATGTTATCTATGTAGATAAGGGTATATCCCCCGGCCACTATAAGCTGAAGTCGATTGTGAAAGTTTGAAATTAATCGGATAAGCCGTAATTGTGTGAATCCTCAACAAACAAACAAAACTTTTCATTGTATAATATTACTAGCGATCGTCTAGCGGCTTTGTGCGGTTATTGCTCAACTAGCTGATGCCCGCGGCTTCAACCGTGTAATAATTTTATACTAAAACCTGCCCCCTGAATGACTGTCTCTATTAAAAAAACCCGCATCAAAATACGTTGCGTAGTTTTAAGATCCAGGCATAAATAGCGACAGACAAACGCGGTGGGGACTTTTTTTAATATACTATACACCTACTACCTACCTACTACTACCTACCCACTTATCTACCTACTACTACCTACCTGCTACTACCCTACTACTATTTACCTACTACTACCTACCTACTATTACCTACAATTTTTTTTTTCATAAAAACCTTCTCCTGACAATAACAAACAACAAAAAAAGAATTAGAGAAATAGGTCCAGCCGTTCACGCGGGAAGCCCTGACCAATGGAAATAGGGATTCATTTTTTTTTATATAGATAGATAGATGTAGTAGTAGATATCTTTTACGATAACGTGTTCTAGTAACAATAACGCCTGATACAGAAGGCGGTTCTTTTAAAAATAAAATGCATTGTGCGGAGGTTCCTGTCTCTAGAGCCTTAATCACCGTCACACGAATTTTATGTTTTTGTTTTAAAGAAATATTTGAAAATGTCATAAAACATTGTTACCAGCCTATTATTTTATACTGTAGCTCTTTTCTTAGAGAAGGCTTGAGCATTGATCATCAAAGTTAAATATATATTTCTTTATCATAAAATCGTACCTACACTACCCACTGTGATCATCAACAGATTGACTCACTAATCAAGTCTTTATTGTTTCTGTATGTAGTACATAACTATGGAAGCTCTCGAAGAATACTCTACATGGGTACATTATTAAGCAGATCTTAACTATTAATTGGTTAATATCCACTCCAGCGAACACAGGGAGACATCACAAAGCATTCGAAACAAAAGGGCCTCTACATTCACGGGTGAAGGTTGCTGTGTTTGATCAGACATATGTTTAGTACATGTTTCGACTTTACCAGCTATTAGTGCAACTAATTAAACATATTAATTAGACTAACGAGATTTAAAAACTGCCTGACTGCCTGAAGGTTACTCTAGCAAACGCAACTGTAGATCATGAGTTCCTGTGTTCGATTCCCATCACGGGCAATTGGGTTATGCAGTCAGTTTGTCAATAGCAAAATTCTGGTATTTTACTACTATAATGCTTTATGGAGAGAAGCCTATCGTGGTAGAATAGTACCTGGAAGAATAAAGGGTAGGCCTTTGCTCAGGTGTGGGACATTCAAAGTTATTTAAAAAAAACCTAGAAAAATCTGATTTTATTTATAGTCCTACTAATACTTTTGCTATCAGGAATTATTTAATAGATTAACGTAACGAAGCAGGTGCTTATCATTACTAATGAAACTTAGTATTTTAATGTCACATCACAGCCGTCGCGTCATTTAGCACTAGCCATGCTTCTAAGTTACCTCTAAAAAGTAAGTAAATATAGTCACGTCTAATAATATGTAAACACTTAAGAATTTTTTAAATAGTGTTTCTCCGAACGTACTGATTAAAATTTAATGTTATTACGTACATCATAGTATTCTGGAACTCATATTGTTATGAAAATGATCCAATCTCCTAGTTACAATCGTTATTTCTCGCGAAAATAGCTATAACATTAAGGGAAGTGTACACATATTATTAGTCGTGACTATACCCGTACCTTGTTGAAAAATGTAACTACACCGACAAGGACAGTGACCTACTCAGGGGAAACATTGTAGTGCCTAAACGAACATCGTCCTTAAAATAATTGGGTTTCTTTTTTACCAGTGTGGGCAATAACATTTTTCTGAACACAATAGGTTTATTATTATGTACTGAAAAAGGTGACTACGAACAATAAGTAAGTGCTACGTAGGTAACCAGCTCGTAGCACTTATTGTACGTAGGCTTTGATGTAAGGTCTAGTCGTAGCTCCTACGCTGCTACGAGGCCTACGTGCGTAGGCGAACGAACTTTTTAAACAAAGTTATTTAACATTTTTGGAGGTCTATTTACTCGTTGTTTCAATCAGTACTCTTTTATTCTTTGTTTTCTTATCTTTTAAAGCAAGTGACTAATCATGAGATAAATGATAAAAAACATTACGGTCATCCAAATCCTGCACAAATCAGTCGATGGCATAAATGATACAATCGCCAAAATATTAGTGGATTTACATAAGTAATAAATATATGTAGTTATGTAAATAATTATTTATTTCAATTTAAATTATTTGTTTATTTATGTTGTTGTTTTTCTGCGGAAAAAATCATAACATTACCGTATGAGAAAATTAATTGCAGTAACTACCGATTATTTTTAACAAATAATCGTTTCAATTTTGTTGCGTATTGAAAGGGCTTAACGTAGTGGTGTTACGAGCAAAGCAATAGATTCGCTACATTGTATACAACCTTATTCAGTGGTCAGCGGGATGGGGTTAATCCTATAAAATGACCCCGGTACAAGTTTATGGATCATCATACACTGGATGGCCCTTGATCCCATAAAGATTACGGGCAACTTGCTAGATTGAACCGAGTGGTTTATGTTGTGACGTTGACTTACGTCTTGTTGTACCGTGGCCTAACTATAAATTGTGTCAAAACGCGGTCATCGCATTCACTTAATTATTTGACAATCGTTCTAGTAAGGACACTTATTCTTAGTTTCAGAATTTCTGTTAAATAAAGGTATTTAGCATTTGTGACAAAAAATTTTTTCAAGACAGCCGTGCTTTCGTGTTTGATAATAATTAACGAGTGCACACTCGTAACTCGATAAATTTTCCACTTCTCATGGTCTAAAAGTACGATAAAGCCTTATAGTGACCCTTTTAGTCTCTAAGACGTAAAAGTAATTACTTTATACTACACCTGCTTGGAAAGTACCTTGATACTTTATCAAATTTACGGTAGAAAGTACGTCATTGCATATCGAACAAATATGCGGGGAGAAAACGCATCTGAGCGGGAGAGAAAAGTGTATGAAAATCCATTTCTTACGTGGTTTTTCTTTTTTAATTTTGGGTAAGACTATGCGCCGGTAACCTAAATATCAAGAGCCAAAAAGTTTTTACAGAGAGTTTTTACCTCCAACTTCGCAAAATGACACTGTCCACTAGCTGTGTGTTGGATGGTGTCGGGCTGGCAGTGCGACCCTGCGGCGGCAGGATAAACAATTTGAAAAAAGAACATGTGAAAATTGCAGACGCCATTGGCGCCATTTTCAATTTGTGTGTTGTCTGAGGATTCAGTTTTCGTAGAAAGTAAAATAAAACTATCAAAATGATAAGTACCTAGTGATAGTGATGATGAATCTCAAAGAAACATTAATGGAAAAAGTGTTACATTAAGCTTCACTAACTGCAACAATTTCAATATAAATTTCAATTAGTCAAGATTTAGTTTTTTATTTTCCTCGTAGGTGTAGTATAAAGCACTATGTATCACTCGAGAGAAAGTGCGATTCCCGATCTCGGGTGTTTTAAAGCCCTTTTTTTTTTTTTTTTTTTTTTTTAAGGATGGGAAATCATCAAATGACCCCCCCCACTCTGGGCGGAGCGGGAGGGAGTGTCAGACTCTTACTGACTAAAAACCATCCATGTTCCTTCCTCGCCTTTTACGTTCCGGGGCCGCGGTATCTCTTTCGAACAGGCCCGCAACCCCGGCAGGCTTCGGCCCTTACGGGCCCCTCTCTTTTTGCTGACACTCTTTGAGGCGCGCGTGGAACACGAACGCGCCGTCGACACGGCCTGTCGTCGTCGTTAGACGGCCGGACGGCTAGCTAGCCCATAGCCAGCCGTCCACAGGCCCGCATCTACGGTGGCCGGTAGCCACCACGTGGCCCCCGACGCCCGTTGCGTCTCCCGCGGCGGCCGGGAAGAGAGGATCTCTCCCTCTCTCGTTCCGCCACGTGTTTTAAAGCCCTCACCTACGGCTCGGGCTTCAAACGACACCCTCGACGGTAATCGGTCACTTTCTCCTCTCGGTGAACAATGTACTATTTTAATTTTCTTCATAGACAAACTCCAAAGGGTATAAACGGGACCCTATTACTAAGACTCCGCTGTCCGTCTCTCTGTCCGTCTTTCTGTACGTCTTTCTGTCCGTGTGTCTGTCTGTCAGTCTGTCTGTCCATATATCTGTATATCCGTCTGTATATCCGTCTAGCCGTCTATCTGTCTGTCCGTCTATTGGCGCTAAAATTCAATTATCTACGAGGTAGTAAACAGGAACCGAGTTAATTTTAGCCCCTTGTATTACAATGTGTACAATTAAATAACACTGTCCAAAGTTTTTAAAAATGATTGGGGTTTTATATATTTAAACAAAGTCAACCGCTAAGAAACACTGACCGTGATTTAATTGGATTTTTATAAAGTTGATGTAAGGTTTCCTGAAAACCTTAATTTTATTCTGTTAAAAAACAAAACGATTGTCTAGGTCCTCTAGTTTTATTAATGGTTTTACTATTTAATTAACTGCAATCGATAGTATAAAATCTCTTGATTGGGGGTTAAGATTTTTCTGTGTAGGTGAGCGGATCTTTCATGTTTCATAAAACTTAATGGCAGCATAAAGTTGTGGCCGCAATAAGCCCAGTATATAGGTGAAGCGAGTGAGCAAATTTTCTCTCATTTCGCGGTAACGTCGGTGTATGGCGCCGCGTAATAGAAGCAGTCCCTGGTCCCGACCCGCGACCCTTACCCTGAAATATTACTAATTCAATGACCTTTCTCAAATTATTACCTCATATATATGAGTATAATATATACGTTTATACATGTTTGTACATATTGTATATTTTACTAAATAAAGATAGTAACCAAAATTAGGTCTCCATTTCTACTTTGCATTGTTTGAAAATCTTTAATTAATTATAAGTTTTGCACAAACCACAAAATTAGGTGTGAAATGTGGTGTACCTTTGATGGAACATAGTTATTACAATTAGCAGCAACAAAAACGTATTGGGAATTTATTAAAGTAATAAAAGCTCCTTGCCGTGAAATAGTTGTTTAATTGGATTTGGCTTCCAATTAGGCTTATCACGAGATAATTTTATCCATTCATAGTAGTTGGGAACAGCTCCGGCATAAGTTTAATGATTCAATTCAAAAGTCCCGGCCCGTCCCGTGACCCATGTAAACGAGCTATGATGACGGCACCCGATTCCCTTTATTATACAACTTTGTGATACTGTGAGATAAGCACCGGTATTAATATAACCCAAAATAATTTAACTATACAGTTCACAAACTCCTGTCTGGGGTATTAATCAATGTCATCTACATTTTAATCAACAAATATCGACCATTTAAAGATTTGACCCAACATAAACATTAAAACTTGACCTACTTTGTATTGACGTTTGAATTTTAAAGTCGATTTGCTGTAAAGAGCAGGATGCAGGCATTTTGCGTCAATCCGCTCAGCCATCGACTGGGGCTTTCCATCTCTTTTCTCTACCTATTCACTTTATTTGAATGATGCACGTTTATACAATTTTGTAAAATCTGACAGTACCTACTCGTAGAGAATTTTATAGATTGATTCAATTTAACAGACGATTTAAATTAACTTATTGTGCATTGAGGTTCTTCTAAATATATAGTTAGTCAAAGTTCCCGTTCAATTTATGTGACATACTCAATTTAACACACCGCTAGGCGTACATTTTGCTCGAACATCAAACAAATTCGGGTGGAAGTTTTGAATGACGTCGTATCCATACTTGATTTATTAGTGTTTGTGGGCAAACAAACAAACTTTAGCTATTAAAGATTTGTTATTAGCATAGGAAATCCTTTGTACAATTTTTCAAGTTATGCCAATATTTATTTTATACGGGTATCGAGAACTGAACCGACTCAATCACTCAGAAACTCACGAAGTTTTTCGACAAACAATGGATTTAAATTGAGATTTATGAGGGGCTTGTTGCTCCCTGGTTGAACTATGCTGAAATTTTCCTTGCGTGGCTGACAATTATCCGGTCGTCACAGGAAATCCGGTCTAACCTTGGAGGTCAATGTTTCAGTAATTGGGTTGCTGAAGGTATGGCTATGCTAAGACCAATATAAAAGATAATGATAGCAGACAAACAGTAGTGGCTTGCTCAATACTACGTATTCTTACTAAGAATGCGAGGTTTTTAGGACTGGGTCAAAATACATGCAATGATATAGTGTTAGGAACTAACGACCTGACGCGGCAGGCCGCATTTAAGGTCTCTTTTTATATCACTTTTTTTAATGAACATCCAAAGAAGAACCGCAACAATAATGCAAGCACAAATGGGCTTGTTGTGAATCAATTCATTACTGTTTAAAGTGAGGCCAAATTACTAATTGTGTGACAAACAATTACGTTGATTAAAATCAGTAAAGTATAAAACAATAGGTGTGTCACTCATTGCATTTGCTGTTAAAATATTGCGCAGTGCATATTCATAGGAAGCGGTGTGGGGTGGGGTTGGAAAAACTGGGTGTAGAGCTAACACATGCACTGGCCGGAAACGATCGGATTAGCGAATTGGTAGACACAGATAGGAAAGCTACCTCGTTGGAGAAAATTTATTTATGACCTACTTTTAATTGATGAAGAACTTTGTAGTTTGATCAACACTTATTATTAATCTATGGGTTATTTATTTCTAGCAGACTTTCGACATGATTTTCAGAAAAAGCTCAATAAAAAATGCCACCAATGTCATGGACGGTGCCCTGATCATAACATTGGAGATACCTTGTGTCAAACGGTTTTATCATAAGACTAATTGTGCAACATATCTACCTTTTGTGTACAATTTCCCATTGTTATCGGCATTAAAACAAAGTTTTTCTAAATCTACCTTTTACGAGTATGTATGTCACCGTAAAATTGTCAAACACGTTATATTACAATATAATGTGTTTCTTTCCAGCGATATTGTAAACTCTCGAAATATTGTCAACTGAAAATATGGAAGTATCTCTGTCCCTCATGTCTCTCTGTTTGGTTAGTTAGGTTCCTTTAAACTCTACACTCGGAAATAGGGGCCCTGCCAAGCGGGGCTCCGTCGACTACGCTTTTTAGGGGAATATAAAGTGTTTTAAGGTTTCTCAGGAATGGTACATTATCTTTTCATGAGAGTGGTACCACTGGGCAAGGGGAAGCCATTCTTCCAGGAAACCACGAGACCCTCGACATGAACCGCATGTACGGCTTCCGAGGCTAGGTGTCCTCTAAGTACACCTCCCAAATGGCTGTCCTTCCCTCCACACCGCGTGAGTTGACTACCATCGCATGCATTTCACGAAAAATAATGCGTTTTATTGTATGAAGTATTATGTTCGTTTGACAATATTTCGAGAGTTTACAATATCGCTAGAGAGATTACAATATAACGTGTTTGACAATTTTACGGTAACATGTACAAACTTTCCATTTTTATCGGGATTTAAACAAGGTTTTTGTTGATTTATTTCCAATACATTTTAGAAATTATGTGGCTATCAAATAAATCTGAAACATTTCGTAGTTCACAACATTATTTACTGGAAAGTTGTTGTCAGAAATGGTACGTATACCGCATTATTCTGCGATATTGAATGGAGCACACAATAGCCACATATAAAGTTAACAGAAAGGTATTACGTACTCTTTGTATTTTGCTCGCCAAGCACGTTCTCTCCTGTACTATTCTCAGACTGATGAAATCATTGTTGCTTTTAAAAAGGTACATTTGCACACAATGTAGGTACTGGTGGCATCTCATTTCAGTGTCCGAAACCAACGCAAACTTATCAACTATGCCAAGAAAATTTGCTATATTGATTATATGGAAAAGTTAACTTAGTTGGAGATGCGATTTTATCCGAGTCTTTCCAAGCACTACCCAGCAGCTATACCAGAGCTCTGTCACTCTGTGTGTAGGGATGAGATAATTACCTGCCACTTCGCGGATACTGAAAGTGCAAGTTCGGTAGGGCTGTCGCGCTCCAGCCGTGCGTATGCAGCGTTAATTTTTCGCGCTCTTTCGACTGTGTCGTTATTGATGCATCATTATTAGTGTAAATGACAAGCTGGATAAACTGTTGTGTGAATGGATGTTTTAAATAGATTTAATAAATATAGAAAACAAAATAGAGAAGGCAAGAAATATATGAGTCATTATTTTAAAGTAAAACAATTGTACTTACATAAGTTTCAATTAACATTTAAAGCTGATGCTTCAGGGGCGAAATTATTATTTAATATTAATAATTCGTTAAAACACAAAAATGTGGAAGTATTTTATTTTTAGTACTTGTGGTAACCCTACCGATTGAGCATTAAGCTGCAAGACGCCGAATAACATACGCTAACGTAACGGCATTAAGGCTCAATTTAGATCGAACGTTTAGGTATATAAAAGGTCGGCTTTCTTCAAGATCAAAGGAGTGCAACTTCTGTACGCTAGTACTACTATCTATTCTGTGGCTATACAGTATACATAGTTTACGTAGCGAAGACTTTCAAAGATATTTTGTCTGTGTTTATACCCAATTAGCCTTGTAGATATGATGAAGGTAGTATGAACCCTAATCTCTGACGGATTGTATCGACTATTGATGTCAATCTGTTCAGCATTTCCGATTGATTAGCTTACAGTCACAGCGGATAATCCTGAAACGCGCAACATGTGAGTGTGTTGCCAGTTATGATACGCGCACATGGGTAATCATACGGTTTCGTACGTGGTCTCGGGTGCGTATGAATAGCGTGCGTCAATCTATATCACAGTTAACCACATTATTTTGTGTTACTCATTCTTATGTTTTGTTTTATATTATATTTGAATAGGTAGTTGAAGATGGCCCTTACTTGTTTGCAACAATGCTCAGGAAAATGTACGAGTATAAAGGATTTAATTCAATCATTAGCATTAGCTACTGCCCTGTTGATGTAAAATGAGCCCTACTAAATGAAAGACAGTTTATAAGGTGCAATTGGGTATAATAATTTAGATCCCAAGAAAAATAGCAAAAGAAAAGACAGGCAAGCCACCCCATCACTAGCCAACCAACAATCAAACCCCTAGCAACGGGGTTGCCAGATCTCTGAACAACTCCTATTACTGCACACACCCATTTGTAATAAGAAAACGATCTAAGCCAAGCAGACTGTCATAGAAAGAAAGAAAGAAAGAAAGAAAGAAAGAAAGAAAGAAAGAAAGAAAGAAAGAAAGAAAGAAAAATATTTATTTGACGTCAGTTAATAAAGCACACACAATAATAAATAAAAAAGATACAAAACAATGAGTAGGACTTAGTAGAAATGTGCTGTGTGCCTCACAGCTGCGCCAAAAAGGTCCATTTCAGCATTCATGCCAGACAGGTGATGAAGCTGTCTGACGCTGGTCTTCCAATGAACCTTGAGAGGGTACGATACAGAATAAGCGGTTTCAAACATCATCATCATCTCATCGTCATCATCATCTTCTTGCCCTTGTCCCATTTTATTTGAGGTCGGTGCAACACGTTTTCTTCTTCCATTCTCCCCTGTGAGACGTCACGGCATCATTTACTCCTTAGCCAGGCAGACTGTAATCAAGTAATTAATATGTGATTAGTTATGTGATTAATTTTTAATCATTTGTGAATGTAATCTATCACTAATACAGCTATGTGCACGGATTAAAATTGATTCGTTTTCACGTGCAAATCATGCATGGCAAACAACTTCTACTGTACATATATCTCGATTATTATGCTTGCTTCGTAGATGTTTGTAATAAATAATACTAAAGATTAAATCTACCTTCTATACTCTTTTCTTCATTAGATATATGTACCACTCCCTGTTAAAGGTTTTGTTGTTGAGAAGCCTACTAAACTAATATAATGTACCTAATTCGGCTACTTGACGAAAAAAACCCACAATAGAATAAAGTTCACGTCCCTGACTAATCTTCAAAGAATAGCTCCGTAACCGCAATTTGACGGGAGGATTGATGACTCGCGACTCTGACGTCCGCTGGGATGCAGATACTTATTACATTTTTCTAAAACATACGAATGTCAAACGGATCGAGTGATATTCCTAATTCAAAATTCTAGATAAGGTGAAGCACGGGTCCGAACCCATATTTACCGATTTGTTTCTGTCACTGTAAAATTGTCAAACACGTTAAATTACAATAAAACGTGTTTCTCTTTAGCGATATTGTAAACTCTCCAATTATTGTCAACTGAACATACGGAAGTATCTCTGCCCCATAATCGGGACTTGGGGGGTTTTAAGGTTAGGTTATATTAATCTATATTTCTCAGGAATGGTACAGTATCTTTTCATAAGAGTGGTACCACTGGGCAAGGGGGTCCCCTCCTTCTCTCCACACCGCGTGAGTTGACTACCATCGCATGCGTTTCACAAAAAATAATACTTTATTGTAAGCAGTATGTTCATATGTTCATTTGACAATAATTCGAGAGCTTACAATATCGCTACACAGATTAAAATATAACGTGTTTGACAATTTTACGGTGACATATCCATCTCTTTGTTGATTTTCTTTTTAGATTAAAATCATGTCGGGATTTTATCAAATGGCTTCTGTACGTACCCCGTTCATTCTTGTGAGGGGTTTCTTTATGCATTAGGGATTGGTGATCGTAATGATCTTGTTCATATTATGTGGTAAATTATTATTAGTTCACGTCTTAACAAGTACAGGTGACGTCAAACTAATTACTGTTCTAACAATTCAAAATGATTATTGATCGCCATTTTTGTTATACTATTGAAATGTACCGATTTGAAATGATAATCTTAGATACATTTGCTTTTAAGCAATAAGTGATAGTCATCAACAAGATTGTTAGCAATTTGGGGATTTCCAATATCGTTGAATACCTAGCACTTCAGCTGCGACTTCGTCAGCAAAAATTGTGACAGCTCGGCTCATATGCATGGTATAAATATTCATAATTCGTATAATTTGATCATTCGTTTCGAAGAAACTCCCTACATACAAAATTACAAAAAAAAAGACGTGTGGCACTCGGGACTGCCGCGGTAAAGCTATTGCATAGCATTTTTTTATCAACTTATGCAATTATAATTATTTATTTATTTTATTTTTTCGCTTATAAATTATTATAATTGCATAAGTTGACAGTTACAATGAAGGTCTAACACCCTACAACTCCTAGTTACCGCAATATATTAAAAAGAAAACTAGCTGGTCATTGTCATTATCTGACACGGGGTGTTAGGTTATTTTCGTTACGGAATTTCTGGATTCGGTCTCCACGCTCAAGGCCCACGATAGAAGCTATGCAGTTTAATAGCTTAAAAACATAACAGACAAATAGTTTTTGATTAACACAAATTCATTATGTTTTGCTACGATACAAAAAGAAGTATGGAGAAGTATTGCAGTTTTGATACCAATCCAACATACTACTCTGTCAAGAAAGTAACGGAAAAGGATCAATAATACACAATAGTACATTGTTACCCTAGCAATGAAAGTAACTTATTTAGTCCCGAGACGGGCGCCAATAGTTCGAGGGACTAAGTAATTCTTTAACCCCAAGTAAACACTGTGCTTTTCATTACGAGTACAAGGAAAACAATAATAAAAACACGAAACAACTCGAAAAAAAATGAAGGTCGGATTGCCGCTTTCCCGCCTATTTTGTTTTTTTTTCTGTGGCCGGCTATTTAGTCTTTATTTTGCACTTTCGTCACTGAAAAAATAGTAAATTTTGGGCCCAAATCTATGTTATTTCACAGCAATATTTGTAACTAAATTATAACTAAGTTATTAAAAAAAAACTTTAATCGCGCTGTAATTTAGAGGCTGTCGGAACCTGGTTACATAGAAATGTGAAAATAGAACTAGTTATTTTTTATAATTTGACAACTATCAGTTGAAAGAGATTCTCCCTAGGGCTGAAAACTTTCAAACCCGCTCCTCAGGCAACTTCAGACCTACTTTCCGAATAGGAGTAATGAAAAATGTTTGTTATTCATCCAAATGTAAATTATCACTTCCAAAGTATGCTCCTTCAGAAACGATTCACTTACGCCAACGAGAATTGTAAAAAAACCTTGTACGTAACCGTGGTTTTAAAAATAATTCCTTCATCGAAACTAGTTACGTGCAAGGAAAAATAATTCCTTCATCGAAACTAGTTACGAAATTACGGTTTCGTAGACGGCCGAAGGGGAATAATCCAATCATCAAAACATTTTTAAATGCTGTTTCCGGAGTTGAGTTCAGTTCTTTTTCGGTTTCGGTTCAGTTGGAAGGCGCCACTCCGAAGCTTGTTGACTAGTTTTCATGTCAAACTCATAAACCCGCGTCTGTCACCAGTAACAATGCGTTTCATGAATGTTGGGTCGGAATTGACTCGTTCTAGCATGTCCTCAGCGACTCTCATGCGATTGAGTTTTTGGAGAGAATTCATGTCTCTTGGGACTAGCCGAGCGGTAACATGTTTCATACCCAAATGATTAGTTAAAAAGGTACGGATCGACTCGTAAGATACAGAATATTCGGCGGCTATCTCTTTCAAAGTTGAATGAGGTTTTTCAGTCACTATTTCCTTCACTTTTGCGATGTTAACTTCAGTTGCAGACGTTGGATGGCCCACCAGAGCGAGGCAAATTTTCCATCACATGTCGACCGCTTTTGAACGCTTTGTACCACTCATAAGTACGTTTTGATAAAGTCAATTCACCGTAAGCCTTCTGTTACATTTTCAGTGACTCCGAACACGAAATTCCATTGGTGATGCAAAATTTAGACAAACTCTTTGTTCAATGTTTTTGTTCATAATGAAATTCGCTATACACACTAATATGATATAACTAAAAACAGCACTGTATTTAATATAAGTAACAGATGCAACTCAAACTCGGCGCCAAAATGGAAAACAATTGTGTCAATCTAACAACAACAAAAAAAAAGCAAAAGTTTGAATTTGGAACCATAAACAAATCATCCATTCCCGATACTTTCTTGACTGAATGTAAATAACATTACGTCTGCAAATCTGTATTTATTCCCCGACGGGACAAAAACAGGTGTACCTGTAGTACACGCACATTTCGCCAGTAATGTTTTAGCCCTATGTAATAGGGAATTAATATCAAATCGATCTTGCGAAGTCATAACATGGCGTTTGTGTTCGAATTATTAAACTGAAAACTTCTTTAGTTGCGTTGAGCGCTTTTTGGGTGAACACAAATCATGGAACTCGCGTGACCGTCACCTAATGCTTCGTAGCACTCGTAGCCGATCCACTACGTCGTAGCACTTCTTAGGCGTGCGCGGGACACAACCCGTAGAAGATACAGATTATTTCGTTTTCACTTCTATCGGCAGTCCCCAAAGACTGCCCCGCATGTTTTTTTTATTTAATTTCGAAAGATGGTATACGTAACTATGTACGGTCGATCAAGCTATTTGGTTTACATTTTACAATAGGGTTAAACTGTAAACTCAATAACTTGTTCGACCGTACGTATTACTCTCTGTATGGTATTTAGTATATGATGATGTTATTAAAGCTAGCAGAGAAAGGCATCTTTCTTTTGGTCCAAGAATTGAAGAGGACAACGGATCATCTTGACAGAACATTACTCTGGCCATTGTGTTGTAAGAATTGACGATATCCGACTTCGACTGTCTGACTCTTAACAAGGACTTCTAAGGAGGGCTCGAAACAATACTCAAAAAGACTCTTGACAAAAGACAACGGTTTTACTAACGCCATGGTTGTAATGTTGGAAATTTCACAAGCTCCATATTGTCGAGTGGAAATTTTGTTTTTCCTACCCCTCCGCTATTCTTTTCGTTGAGACCGTTCAATTGTTTCTCCGGGACTTAGTCGAACTTCACTTTTTATTCACTCGGTGCTGTTTTGGTGGCCACCACTGTTAATTCTGGCTTTCAGGGGTTTCAGTGGTTTAGGGATAGCGTGGCGGGCTTGTCCTAAAAAGAAGCTACATATTGTCGAGTATTGCCACTTCATGGTGTGTAAAAGTATTGATGGTAACTGCTACCTACCTTTCAAAGTTAAACGATATCGACACTTTATTTGAGCAACCGAACAAATCGAATGTTACCACTTCTGATTAATCTCATTCATAAGCATCGTGATAAGACTTATAATCAAAGTATAATCGCTAATCATTTAGTTTTTGTGGAAACGTGTTATTTACGATAATGTCAATATTGGTGATGGATAACATGATATCTGGCACTGGTTGGTCACGCACAGGCCCACCTTTGGTGAATAATACTTTATATCAAAACAACTAAAGGTTGACTTGTAATTTAGCGACGGAAAGGCAAAAAGGATTAAATTATTATGTTTCGATTATATCGCATACGTATGAAATGGGCCCCGCCCACATGTTATGTACCTAGAATACTCGTATGTGGCTGTTCAGGCCTGTTCATCTCCCAATCTATGCAGCTTCTATTGTAGGGAACAGGGTCTCCTTCTGGCCTTTCTGTGGACATCTGATCGCTGCCAGTCCTTAGCACGTGCCGTCCTCTTTAGATTGGTCTGCAGCCCACAGCTAGAATAGGAAACGTAAACTTACAAAAAATAATCCATTCCACTCATCATCATCTGCTTAGCTTTTCCCCGACTATGTTGGTGTCAGTTTCCAGCATAATCGACACAGCTAAATAATAAGCATAATAACCAAGGAGTTTCTTGCCTATTTTTCTCCATGCACCTATTTTTCGACTTTTCATAAATGATGTAGGCATTAGTGATGAGGTGATGTTTATGTGAAATAAAATATTTTAATTTTAATCATCACTTGACAATTTAACCACGAACCAGTTTGTACTCGATTTATGGTCTAACAATAATATATAAATAATATTTGTATATATATTTACTAAAACAATGATAAGATAAGGTACGCACGAAATCATCATTATCTGATCTGAAGGATTTGGATTTATGCAGTACTTACAAGTTTGTAAAAGGAAATGTTTGTATGTATTAGGAAACAGGAAGTTAGACAAGATCTCGAACTAACAAGTTCAATGAATTAAATGTAGAATGTTATAAAATCAACATGAAATTGGTGTTTTATTTTAATACCTAATATTGAGTGTGGAACCCAGGATACATAAGGTCTGGTTTAACAACCATGTGAATCAACAACATAAGTTGTACAAATCACTCAATTCCAGTAATGTTAACAATGAAAACTCTTCAGCCAAGGTAATAACAGAAATAGGTTTTTAACTATTCAAGGAATAAGTATGTACGATGTATTGTGCAAAACCTGGTTTATAAACATACCGTTATAATAGTGATATAATTAGTAATAATGAGGATATTCTTGTGCAAGGCGAGAAAGATTTAAAAAATCAAGTATCTTGACTTAGTACACAAAGTTGTGCACATGAGGGACTACAATACAATACTCTACAATCATTAAACCAATAGCTGTTGTTATGGTCTAATAGTGAAGAGCTTTGATCAACACGTTAGGAGGTACTCATAGCACGATTGGATCAAAAGAATTAAAGTATGCATCCCAGACTCCCAGAGTATTGCTAACTGTATTATTTCTTTGATCCAGCCGCGCTATGAGAACCTCCTAACCTTCTTAAGTCATGCATTTTCATCAAAATTACATTTAATAGTGTGGTACGTAAATATAGCTCACTGCGGCGGCCGAGGCGGTACACTCATGAGCACCAATATATATACACTTTCCTAAATCTCAAAGCAATTTTCGCAAGAAATAACGATTGTAACTTGGATATAGGATCATTTTCATAAAAAAAATATGAGTTCCAGAATACTATGTTCGTAGGGCCATACGCAAAATACGCGTTTCGACGTGGAGTTGCGGACACCAGCTCGTTGTACAGTACAGTACTATGTTCCTAATGACATGAAGTTTTTGTCTGAATAGTAGGAGAAAAACACTTTTAAAAGTTGTTATGTGTTTACGTATTGGTGCCGTTGACTGTACACGCCACAGTGTACCCACCTCCACAGTAACCTATCAGCTGTCGGATGATGCACCTCTATGTTACATAGGTAGCACCACATTACAAGGTGTGAAATAATATAGAAGCGACTTATTTTCGACTGGCGACCAGACTACAGAGATTCGCGATATGAAAGTTCATCATCATCATCATCATCATTACAGCCGAAAGACGTCTACGGCTGGACATAGGTCTCCCCCATGTGTCGCCACATTGACCGGTCTTGTGCGACTCCCATCCAACGGATTCCCGCAACCTGCACCAGGTCATCGGTTCACCTAGTGGGAGGTCTTCCAACGCATTGTCTTCTGGTTCGCGGTCGCCACTCAAAAACTTTTCGGCCCCATCGGCCATCCCGTGCCCTGCCCACTGCCACTTAACTTTGGCAATTCTTCGGGCTACGTCGGTGACCTTGGGTCTCTTGCGGATGTCTTCAGTTCTGATTCGATCACGCAATGAAACTCCGAGCCCTCTCCTGTGGGTGACTGAGGGTGAAGCTTGTTGATAAGGCCCATTGTGAGCGACCACGTTTCGGTCCAGTATGTGATCACCGCCAACACACACTGGTCATAGAGTTTTGTCTTGAAATACTGTGGTAAGTTGGACGAGAACATACCGTGCAGCTTCCCGAACTCTGCCCAGCCGAGTCGGATTCGACGATTGACCTCTTTCTCGAAGTTAGACCTACGAACTGGATCGTTTGTCCCAGGTACACATAATCGTCCACAACTTCGAGTATGGAGTCTCCGATTTCGATAGGAATGGGTGTGACATGGGCATTCAACATGACCTTCGTCTTGTCCATGTTCATTTTTAGACCCACTCTTTTTGAAGCTCTACTGAGGACATCGAGCATTGTACTGAGGTCCTCCATGGTCTCCTTTTTTTTTTCGGATGGGTAATCATCAAATGATTTTTCCCACTCTGGGCGGAGCGGGAGGGAGTGTCAGACTTTTACTAACTAAAACCTATCCATGTTCCTTCCTCGCCCTTTATGTTCCGGGGCCGCGGTATCTCTTTCGAACAGGCCCGCAACCCCGGCAGACTTTGGCCCTTGCGGGCCCCTCCCTTTATGCTGACATCTCTTTGAGGCGCGCGTGGAACACGAACGCGCCGTCGACACGGCCTGTCATTAGACGGACGGACGGCTAGCTAGCCCATAGCTAACCGTCCACCACCCACTCTGTCGGAAGCTCTACTGAGGTTATCGAGCATTGTACTGGTGTCCTCCATGGTCTCAGCCATGACCACCATATCGTCGGCAAACCGAAGGTCAGTGATGTACTCGCCATTGACGTTGATGCCTTCGGACTTCCGTATAACTTGCCTCAGCGTATGTATGTGGTCCACGGTGCTAAAGCCTTTTCGGAAACCGGCTTGTTCGGGTGGCTGGAAATTTTCAAACCTGCGGCCGAGACAATTCGTGATGACCCGAACCCTGACGATCCCTATGAAAGTTGATTAATATGAAATAACCGGAACTACGTACATGTAATAAAATAAACCGGAAAAACCCAATTACAAAATTGTTCACTGATACAAAAGAAATAACTTAGGCAAATAATTATAAATTATCTGAAAATATTAAGATCTTATTGATTGTTTTGAGACGTCATTAATAGGTGCTACGTATATTTCGGCTTATCAAATTAATGTTTGTGTATTTTATCGTGCTTGAAATTTTATTTATATCAATTAACAGTTCATTTTTAGAGATCCCTCCATCCACTGTTGTTCATACCATTAATTTTGGTTTCTGGTACCAATCTTGAAATAGTACCTACGCATATCTCAATATGCATACACCATTACACAGTACTAATGCTTTTTTCCAAATAACGTACCCAGTGGTAAGTACCTGCCCATCTACCTACCTATGTTAGAGACACAAAATACTATATATACTTAAATCGATGAGAAACATTTTATTTCTTGTAACGTGTTTGTCGAGTTTTAAAGTTGAACTCCTGAATCCTAAACATTCCTTGGAGATCCCTATCCTTAGAAAGGATGCGATTACCTGCTCGGTAAGTTTAAGAATTATCTTGAAACCTACGGAACTTGCAAAACCGGATCAACTTTATGAGTTATTATGAGAGAACCGATAATGAGAACTAATCAGGTATGTAAATCTTGTTTGATAAAAAATACAACAACTGGAGTACGCGTACGCTATAAAATGTAGACGGCAATCTCCATAACAGCAGTGCAGGGTGTGCCATACTCAAAGATGCGTTCAGTGTTAGTGCTTGCAGCTCTGCTGGCTGCGGCGACAGCGTTGCCGACGGAAATACCGGAGCCGGGTCAGCTGGCTCTGGTTCTCGGCGAAGATGATTTTGAAGACTACCTGGATGCCTGGCTGGCGCTGGAACAATCCAAATCTGCTAATTCATCTAACGTTGAAGCTGACCTCAGAAGCGGTATTTATTTAATTCTTCATCAATTTTTATTGCCGACTGACGCATTCACTCTTTTTGCCCGACTTCCAAAAAGAGAAGGTCATCAATTCAACAGATTTTTAAATCCCTCTATAGCTTGCAGATAAGTTCAAAGTGAATCTTGTGTTTAGGCTGCACGATCAGAGTAAACGGAGACCTTGGGCAGCCTCAGCCGGTATATCTCCGTGGAGGCAACAGGTACCTGGCTTCCGATGGGAATTCCGGCCAAATCCGCCTGAACACCGGCGAACAAGTCGTGGTGGCTTGCACCGGCTCCGGACGATCCATCCTGCACCCGAACATCGCGGCTACTAGAGACGTCGCCGTAAGTTCTATAATGTAACATTGTAATGTAATTAAACCGTGTTATGATCTGACATACTAAATTATATTAAATTATTTATATTTAATTTGTGTCCTTCCCTGTAGACAGCGACGTGTGTGAACAACAATCTTGTCTCCGGTGCCGGCTGGTTGAACGGCAACGGAGCATTCGGTCAGCTGACTTGCTCTGCGCACGCATTTCATGAGGCTCAAGGAACTACCAGTCGTTGTTTCAACAATAACCTTGTTATTCGGTTAGTAATGTATTTTATGTCAACTTAGTCTATAATCTTTGCTAGTGTGAGTCTAACGTATAACTTGTACTAAAACTAACTACGTTGTTTGTTTTAGTGTGGGCTTCATCGTTAACAACGTTTTCTACCCACTCTACTGGTCTTGCTTTGATCAGAACCGTCTGGAAGTTCTGTACGTCTGGTATGATCAGACCCCCGAAAATGCTGTTCACCAAAGTGGCGTTGACAGACCTAGTTGGCTTGGTAAGTAATTTTATTTAAAAAAAAAATAATTTTTTTGAACGGGCGGAGGAAAACAGATGGCAAGCGATAAAGAACATGATGTTTAGTATTTACCATTTAAATATTTTGATAAAATCTAAATCAAAACAAAAACTTGTTTGTTTGGCTGGGGAAAACCCATAGTCATATGGGTAGATACGGATAGATCTTCTTTAATGATTTTTGGTTGTAGCTGGAAGCTTCTTCCCCGGAGTTGCCGTCAATACTATGTACACTCAAGTTAACCAGAAGGCCGTCATCACCCAATATGTCGGAGCCACGTTAGCTGACAGATATGTCACTACCCACCAGTTCATGGCTCGTGGTCACCTTGCTGCTAAGAGTGATTACGTCTTCGCTACTGGTCAGCGCGCCACTTTCTATTTCATCAATGCTGCTCCTCAGTGGCAACCCTTCAATGCTGGTAACTGGAACTGGCTGGAACAGGTTAGTTTTTTATCGAGGATTTATGAACCAATTCACCATTTATTAATGAAAACCATAACAACATGGCCGAGGTAGTACTCGTATTTCACCGGTTATGTCAAATTATCTTGAAATAATCCAGTAGATTGTACCTAATTATTATTTTTAACATTTACGTAATTGCAGAACCTCCGTGCTCGCATTGGCGCTGCTGGGTACAACACCGTCATATACACTGGAACTTTCGGCATAACACAGCTGCGTGATCAGAACAATCGCCTCGTCGACATCTACCTGGTACCGGAGCGGAACCAGCTCCCAGTTCCGCTTTACTTCTATAAGGTAAAATATCATTCATGAATTCAGATAAGTGAATCGTTACACTAGTGCTATAGTATGACTTTAAAAGGCAAGATCCAAACGGAATTAATTGGATTGGTTATTTTCTGATTCGCGACTTATTATTCGCGCCAAACTTTTTCAAAGCTCGTTTGTCTGAATAAAATTCGCTACTTTTGTGTATTGTTTAAATAATGCTATATTTATTTCTCAGGTGGTGTACGATGCATCTCGCCGCATCGGCACTGCGTTCGTGAGCATCAACAACCCTCACTACACACAAGCTGAGGTACAAGCCCTGACGTTCTGCACTGACCGCTGCCGCAACAACAGCGCGTTCAGCTGGCTCAACTGGCAACCTGACCGTATTGACATCGGATACAGTTTCTGCTGTACAGTCGACGACTTCAGGAGAACTATTCCCCATCTACCCGCATTCACCACCAACGGTCTTCTTGCATAAATTTTAATGTCGTCACCATCTTAAAAGACAAGGGATATAAGTATTTTATTTTCTGTAAATAAATATTGTCTAAAAATCATATTAATATTGTTTTTTTTTTGGTATTTTTGATGTAAATACAATAGTATACTTATTTACGACAATACAGCAATCAAGCAGACGTGAGAGTCAGGCGTCAGCCAAATACAATGATAAAAACAAAATTGTTTTTTTTTTATAAAGGGTGTTGTGCCTCTTAACGAGGCTGAAAAGAACTTGTTCTCGTTTTTGTTCTACACCATACCTGGGAACCTTTTAGTTACGGATATATTGGTGGTCAAAGTTACAACATTTTAACAAGTTTTTATTTTAAATACAAGTTTTTATTACAAGATTTTTACTTTAAATACCTCCACGAACCCCGTATTATTCAATTCACCCAGCAGCACAATGTTTTCAGTGCGTAACGAATTCATTGAGTTATGCCACAAAACGTGATTTTTCAGCCAAAAAAGAAAAGTTGTTTCCCAGCAATAATTTGTGCGTAAAGTTACTTAGTTTGATGTACAGAATGCTTGGTTGACTTGGCTTCGTGATGATGAATGGTTTACACCCTGTTTAATGTCCCTAAAGGAAATAAGAGTGTATTAAATGTGTATGAAAAGGAAAATATTAATAATGGAAAGAGGAGATTTTGAAAATTATTACACTAATGGGAAGCTACGTTATCCTCGAATATCGTGTGATATTTTTCGATCATAACGCGATCGTAACACAATCCCGGTCAAAAGATTATACAGATCTTGAAATGTTTGAATGGACCTATGAACTCTCAATGTTGCGTTCAACCTGCACAGGACATTAATAACTTTATTATCAGTTGCCCCAATGAGTGAGTTCCGAATTGCTGACACTCAACTGGTTCTGGATGCATGAAAAATAATAGATGAGTTTAGAAGTCTCATATTTATATTTAAAAAATACTGTAGTAGGAGGAGATAATAATATATTGACGAGTATGGAAACATCAATATTAGCTGGTGAAAAGGTAAAAGTACCTAAGTACCAGCTTAAAAACAGCAATACAACATTTTAGCTCATCATCTGTCTAGCCTTTTCCCAACTATGTTTGGGTCGGCTTCCAGTCTATCCTGATGCAGCTGAATACCAGTATTTTACATGGAGTGACTGCCTGTCTGACCTCCACAACCCAATTAGTACTGGGTAATACGATACCCCGATCGAGTGGGTCGTCTTATGGGAACCCTTGGTAAAACTGGTTGTCCGACGTTTTGGGCCACTGACTCCTGTAACGACTGTCAAAGATCTACAAATGACAGCCGGGACCAACGGCTTAACGTGCTTTCCGAGGCACGGAGGAAACTCCGCATGTAGAAGGTGGTCACCCATGCTCAGACCAACCTAGGCAAGCACGGCTTAACTTAAAGATCGACCCAAGTCGCTGTAATTATAAATTAAAATTATAATTATAAAAGCTAAAATAATAAAAAAAGTAGATTTTAATTGTTTGAACAAAGCAGCTGGAGACACGTTTAGTGTCCCAAGCAGCTTTATTAGTAGTGACTAATAAATCTGCTTAAAGGTTGTTTAAGGTTGTACCATAAGCATCATGCGTGTAGGTAAGTGTCCGATCCACTGCCTGGTAAAGTTATCTGCACTGCACGTCAGAGGTAAAGTTGATAAGTTCGATTGTCAACCTTTTATGAGCGTTAAACCTTATATATTATAGTTCATTGAGACATACGGAACTTAAAAATACATCTTAATGTATTTTTGGCAAAAACGATAAAGAATATTAATCGGTTAAGCATGCGATAAAATTGACAATACGGACTAAGATAGATAGACAGATAATTTGCTATTGAACAAAGATTGGTATAAAACAGTTGACAATAATCTAAAAATCAGTAGTGCAGGGTGTGCCATCCTTAAAGATGCGTTCAGTGTTAGTGCTTGCAGCTCTGCTGGCTGCGGTGACAGCGTTGCCGACGGAAATACCGGAGCCGGGTCAGCTGGCTCTGGTTCTCGGGGAAGATGATTTTGAAGACTACCTGGATGCCTGGCTGGCGCTGGAACAGTCCAAATCGGCTAATTTGTCAAACATTGAAGCAGGCCCCAGAAGTGGTAAACATTTTTTTTAACGATTTGTGCCGCTGAAGTAACTAGCTGGCGGACGGAATTAACGTTAATTCCGTCCGCCGTGTGCCCAAAATAGTAACTCAACTACATCTTATTTTTAGGTTGCACGTTCAGAATAAATGGAGATCTTGGACAGCCACAACCGGTATACCTTCGTGGCAACAGGTACTTGGCCGCCAACGGCAACTCCGGCCAGATCCGACTGAACACCGGCGAACAAGTTGTGATCGCATGCACCGGCTCGGGACGATCCATCCGTCACCCGAATATCGCAGCCACACGAGATGTAGCTGTAAGTTTCACAGCAGTTTAATAGTATATTTTATAACGAGGGACTAAACGAAGCCATTATATACGTACCCGAGGTGGTTTGACTCCCGAGCTTGCGAGGGAGGCAACGAAAGCGAGGGTATATTAGATTGGCGTTTAGTCTCGAGGTGCAAACTGTACTTTTCACTTCGAGTGCGAGAAAAATAGTCATTTAAAACCGTACAAATTTACCCTTGACAAAAATTCTGAACTGAGCGGTCAGTTTTTTCTTCTATAAGGTCAGTCACAGATTAACAATTTAAAACACAACACAAACTCTCAACATTCTCGCAATGAAGATGATCCACACTCCACAGATAATTACAGTAGGTACCTACATTACTGCAGCGGCTAGCAACAGAGGCATTCCACATACTTTTTCAAAATCAACGTTGCACACAGACAACCATAAATTTTCCCGCGTTGAAGAGTTCATTTGTTTTTTTTTCAATATACCGCTTTCTATTTGCAAGCCAATTCGAAATTTAAATAAAACCTTGGACAAGTTACTCTTTTGTGACCATGTTTCAGAGTAAAAGATCGTTCCATTTTTAAATTACTTTTTACTCCCTAGGGAATAAACGGTCACTTTAATCCCGCTTCGTAGGGCTATAATGGCGTACTTTTAGAGCATGAGAAGTGAAAAAATAGTTTGCATAGTTAACGTTTACGTTACCACAATTGTCAGAAGACTAAGTGCACATGCGTTGTTCTTGGCCAAGTCATCATATTTCTTGAATAAATGAGCCAGAAGAAATTGTGTAGATACTTCAAATAAAAATCCTTTATTAGGAACTTTTGGACAAGATACGTTTATTGTAGATATTTGTTGTTCACGTGATGTTATTTCGACACGTCTGATACTCGTATTAAGCTATTCTTTTATATTACATTATCATTCCCTATAGACAGCGACATGCGTGAACAACAATCTCGTTTCTGGCTCCGGCTGGTTGAACGGCAATGGAGCCTTCGGCCAGCTGACTTGCTCTTCACACTCGAACCACGAAGCTCAAGGAACTACCACTCGTTGCTGGAATAACAACCTCGTTATTCGGTGAGTACTTATTTAAATAAATTGAACTGTACTTCTACTAACCTAATGCAGGTCTCTCTTTAGATATCTTTTGGTTACTTAATGTTTACACGTATATGCTAACGATGGTTTATATTTTCAGTGTGGGTTTCATCGTCAACAATGTTTTCCACCCTGTCTACTGGTCTTGTTTCAACCAGGCGCGTATGGAAGTTCTATATGTCTGGTACGATCAAACTCGCGAAAACGCAGTTCATCAAACTGGTGTTGACAGACCTAGTTGGCTGGGTAATTATATTTCGTTATGTACTCTTTCTTGTTTATTTTGTAATCAATTGTTTTACATGTGAGCGCAATTGGTCGAAACGGTAAGTGAACTTATTTCACACGTAGCTGATGATTTGATAAAAAAAAAAAATTGAAGCTAATATCGGTATTGAAACATGCATAAATTAATCAAGATCTTACCAAAGAACATTATTTTGTTCTTTCAGAACACTAAGCTAGAACAACTTTAGGAACCGTATTTGATTTGATATTTACATTTATAGCTGGAAGCTTCTTCCCGGGAGTCGCCGTTAATACTATGTACACACAAGCTAACCAGAAGACCGTCGTCACTCAGTATGTCGGAGCCTCGTTAGCTGACAGATACATTACAAACCACCAGTTTATGGCTCGGGGTCACCTTGCTGCCAAGAGTGACTACGTTTTCGCCACGGGTCAGCGCGCTACATTCTACTTTATCAATGCTGCTCCTCAATGGCAGCCTTTCAACGCTGGTAACTGGAACTCATTGGAGCAGGTAAGATTTAGGCTGACAATATACAAACAATTTAATATTCTTTTGCATTATTTTTTATTAACATCAATTTATGTAATTGCAGAATCTTCGTGCTCGCATCGGTGCTGCTGGCTACAATACCGTCATCTACACTGGTACCTTTGGCGTAACACAACTGCGTGATCAGAACAATCGCTTCGTCGACATTTACCTGGTCCCACAGCGCAACCAGATCCCAGTTCCACAATACTTCTACAAGGTAAACCATAACCTCCATAAATACTTTACCCCCAGTAAATCGGAATCGGGTAGGGGAATTAAAATCTCGATGAGACTTTAGAAAACTGTATTTCAGACCTCAGTAACCGTGAACCTTTACTGTTCAATTAAAAAAAAAACGTTTTCAGGTGGTTTACGACGCATCTCGCCGCATCGGCACAGCGTTCATAAGTATCAACAACCCTCACTACACGCTGGCTGAGGCCCGCGCTCGTCAGTTCTGCACGGACCGCTGTCGTAACAACAGCGCGTTCAACTGGCTGAGGTGGCAACCTGACCGTGTCGACATTGGATACAGCTTCTGCTGCACAGTCGACGACTTCAGGAGAACTATTCCCCATCTTCCTTCATTCGCAACCAATGGTCTACTTTCTTAATTAAGCGTATGAAAGCAAATATATCCTAGTTGTTGACTGCTGGTTTATGTTCTGTAAATACATCATTTACAACAAAAAAAACATGTGTTTTGTTACGGTCGTGCGTATGTCATATTAATAGTACACCGGGTCGATGACGACTAATTAATCCCCTATCCTACAAATGAAAAAAAAATATATAATGCGTCATATTTACCACTCCTGATGATTTCAAGTATCGATATGTAAAAATTGTCAAAGTCTTGGGCCTAAAAGAGTGATGGATACAAATATTGATGTATGGAGATAGAGAGAGGAACACCACAAAAAATAGCTGTTAAAAATTAAGTGAATTTAAAAAGGAGTCATATCATTCACTCCAGCTACAGCTTTAGCTGTGCAACAGATATATGGTAACGTCGTTCGGATTAATATCTGTGGATCATGTTGGCCTACATCAATTTTAACAAGCTTTTATTTAACTAGCAATGTATGTATGTATGTTTGTTCGGGTGGAATCTTATAACTCAATTTTGAACCAGATACCTTCAAGCGATTGAGCTCAATTTTTTGACGCACATGCATATTGCGTGACACTGCAATATTATATAGCTGTTTGATGATGGAGCTGGAAGGTGGCCATAAGAACTCTTAAATTGAACGACGCAAACCAAGTCGAATTTGGACACGTTTGATTCGTCATGACGAGTACTTTGTCTTTAGAATGTTTTAGCGCGAAGGCGAGCGAGCGGAGCGAGCGTGCCGCGGCAGCGGCCGCCGAGTGCCAGATCCTCTCTATTGTAGGTGAATCATCTGGGTTAGGTTAAGTTAGAACTGTGACCATTAGCGCGCATTATTTATTGAAAATTATAAGTAAGTATTAAAATTAGGTCAAATGAAAGTTAGGTCAACGGAAAATTATTTGAAATGAACGTTATACTAAATGTTATTAGAGTTTATGCGACTGTGCATAATGCCTAATTATGTATAGTTGCATACACTACTTTATCTACCCAAATATCATAAGGGCTCTATGATGGGTTCAGGAACCATAGGGAAATGACCAGCATTGTTACTTGGCCCTTAATTTTTGTGGCAACAGGTTATTAGTTGCATTCGTCGCTGCATTTACGATATCTGGCGGAGTGTTCATGTCCATTTCTGAGTCACTATCACTCATTTTCGACAGAAATAAAGAACTTATCAGAAAATTTGTCTACTCGTAACTGGAAATAAAAAGCCAACGAACAAATGACAGCTCGAAATGGCGGCGTTTCGGATATCTGTCATTTTTTTTATAATCATAGGCAAACGAACGAAGTCACTATTCTTGTGTCACTCGAGATCAAAATGTCGTGCGATTTATAATTAAAATCCTTCGATCAATAATAGTACTAGATAAAGGATCAGTAACAAAAATACGTCTTTCAAGTGGCCACGTTTGCACACACGCAAACATCTACATTTCATAGCAAAAAGTTTAATAATCTGAACAACGTACAGTTTAATATAAACCTTAATGCTTAAACGTAAAGTTTAATTACCATTGCAAAATTATATTGATTTAAGTCCTTTCATCGAAGAAAGGATTAAAAGAACAAATTTAAAATGTTGCTTGAAAATAAAAAGTCATCAGTACAAAAATATTTATTCTAAAATGAATCTTAAGTCTGAGTCCTTAGGTTAAAAACATTTTGTTTACAATTTCGTGCTTATTCTATTGTGGAACTAAACGTAATTTTTGGTATGACATTTCAATATTTAGAACACAGTAAGTATTGAAAGACGTAGAGTTGCAGAATATATTTTTTGGGTTTCGTAGTATGGTAGCAAATATTTTTGATCGATTAAAAAAGGTAAAAAATACTGTTTTACATTGCCGCTATTACAACGAATAGGTAATAAAAAAAACTTTAAAAAAATAAAGGGAATCAAGAAACATGTTTTCGGCGTATTCTTTATACAAAAGTATCTGAAATAGTAATCTAGGTAAGTTAATTATTAACATTATAAGGGTTGCATATTTTTTTCCTCTTTCTTTCGAGACATTAGATATCCATTCTGCACAGCGAAATGGGTCACTAGAAAAACGATAACTAAAAATAACAACACTACTCCATGCGTCCCCTGTTCAAGAACTGTCGATGTTTGATACAATAGTTGGTGCGTTGTAGCAAACATTGGCCAAACAATTATAATATTAGCTGTTTGAATTTATTAACTATTTAATGGTTTTTATTTAATGAAAAACACTTTATGATATAAACTTACCAAAAAAAAAATATTTCTTCCAAAACCTAGGTGTTAAGGTGGTATTTTTACACAGTTTTTGAACTCGCACTGCGGCATTTTGACGTCCTAATGTTGGCTATGCTTGGACCATACTAATTTGAAATAAGACCACAAAAGTATTTGTGGTCTTATTTTTCGGGCCGTTTTTGAAGCGCTGATCGGGAATCTAGTACTATTATTGATCGAAGTTAAAATCATACTGAATTGGGGTTTCGATATCTGATTTAATGTAGATACTAGAATAGCACACTCATTTGAATTTGACACCTGTTCCAAATTTAAACTCATAACCTACTGTTTTCAGTAGGTTATGAGTTCATTACAGTTCCGTTTATTTCTACTGGTTGGTAATGCTGGTCATTGGCCTATGGTTTTTGAACGCATTAGAGAGGGTTTATGATATTTGGGTAGATAAAACAAGTTTATTCGACATGTAACATTACATCACTTGAAATTAGCTTATTTGTTTTATAGCATATTCATGAATATTATATGATGTAAACGTTATTTCAAGTGAATTTTTTTCTGTTATTATAGCATATTACACACCCCTGATGATGGGATCCTGGAAAAATAAAGGGAACTCTTAAAATTTTATAGGCAAACAAGAACCGATTTAGGTAGTTTTAGGAAGAGTACTTTCTCGGAGTGATCCCGTTTCAATTTGGTACAGATCTGATAAAGAACTTCAGAGATAGACAACGGAACTCCTTAATAAATGATAGCAAATATACTGGGATTGCTGTAATCTCATGTACTTATGTCTATTGTTTACAAAAAATAACAAAAAATCACGCCGGTAAGCTGTGGAAGGGTAAGCCCATATGAACCACTAAAAAGTGAAAAATACAAAACTCTTTTGCAAAAAATGAAACCGGGTGCACACAAAAAATTGGAAAATAACTTTAGCTTCAGAAGTTGGTGATAAAAAAAGTGTCTTTTTTGTAACGCAGACGAAGTTGCAATGCGTGGGTCACCTAGAACGATAATAAAACTTGACGCGAGATTTACCGGTGTAAATAAACAAGTAAATTAAACAACTTCATCAAATGGATTTATATCATAAGATCTGTAATAACGTTCAAAGTTGATCACAAAAATTTAAAAGGAAATGTTAATTTTATTATATTTAGCGAACTTCAATAAAAGCTTGTTTTTGAATTTTTGTTTTGCTTTTAATATATCACCATCTTAATCATAGTGACGCATTGAATACATGTGGTAAATATTATAAGTAATTATGGTAAATACTATAAGTAAGTAATTAATAAGGAAAACAACAACCGAATATCCTTAAATTAAACAAAATTCCTAAAGAAACAGCTATGCACATCCAAGTTAGGTGGGTGGCACACAGAGGTTGAGAAATCAATTGAAAAGTTTGGTACCAGGAATAATCCGGTTATCGATGTTGTGGTAACAAAGAATGCAGATTAGAGCATATACAATCTCAGGAGACATTGACTCGTCGACCGCTCGAGTGCATCCAAACGGTGGCGCTGAAGCCGTCAATGATTTCAGGACAGTGTGGAGTAGGAATAGGTTTGGGTTGAATGTTGTGTAACCTCATCACAAAGCCGTTAACCAAGCATTTTGTACATCAAACTAAGTAACTTTACGCAAAAATTATTGCTGGGAAACAACTTTTTTATTTGAGGTTATAAGTCATGTTTTGTGGTAGAACTCAATATAACGCACATAAATCATTGTGCTGATGGATGGATTGAATAGTACGGGGGTCGTGAAGGCTTTAAAAGTCAAAATCCTAAAAAAAACTTGTCAAAAAGTTGTAACTTTGACCCCCCATATCTCCGTAACTAGAAGGTTCCCAGGTATGGTGTAGAACAAAAAATATGTCACAGTTGTGGGGAGAAAAAGTGCCTTTCGGCTTCATGCAGAGGTGTTTACACCCTTTATTAAGGGCATATTATTTAATCATTTCTGTCGACAAATACACGTTCATAAAATACTCCCAACCTCATACCCCACGAATGACCGCCATTTTGTTTTTCTAATCGGCTGATCTAGGGTATGTTCAATGAAATTCTAATATCTTTGAAATTAAAATAACTAGAGACGTGAAAATGATCTTATTGCAAGAGTAAATGATGACTCTATCAAATGATTAAATAATTTTTCTTAAATAATAAGCAAAAGGACCCCAAAACAATAATAATAATAATAAGCCTTTTTTATTTCCAAAACAGTAACAGAAAAATTAAGTAAAAAACTATTTTAAAATGTTGAGTTTCTGTCATGGCCCCTCACGGGTATAGGCCTCCTCCAACTGCCTCCATTTTTTTCTGGTGTTCGCCGCTTCCAACCAGTCGCTTCCTGCTATTTTTAACCGACTTCTAAAAAAGGAGGAGGTTCTCAATTCGGATGTTTCTATTTTTTTTTTTTTTTTTTTTTTTTTTATGTTTGTTCGGGCATAACTCCGTCGCTTGCCAACCGATTTGGAAAATTCTTTTTTTGTTGGAAAGGGTATTCTTTCCAAATGGTCCCATAGCCACCAAATCAGGATCTGATGATGAAATCTTGGCGAAATCGAGGGAACTCTTCAAATTTTATATGAAAACGTGTTGCGATTTTGGTATTTTCAACAACAAGTGAAGCATTTGCGTTTGATAAGAACCATTCTACCATCAGATCTGATGATGAAGCCAAAAGTCACGGAACTCCATAATGAGACAATGTACCATAGTCGTGTTTGGGCTTGTTGTAATTGTAACGGTATGCACTTTCCATGTATCAAGCACATGTGAACCACTAAAAAGTTGAAAATAAAAACTTTTTTGCAAAAAATAAAACCGACTTCAAAAAAAACAAAAAAGTGAAAAATAACTTTAGCTTCTGAAGTCGGTGACAAAAAAACTAAAGCAATCAAACAAAGGTCACCGACTTCAGAAGCTAAAGTTATTTTTCACTTTTTTGTTTTTTTTGAAGTCGGTTTTATTTTTTGCAAAAAAGTTTTTTTATTATGTCGTCGACCCAGCGGGCTTGTGGTCTGCCTTTTGCTCTTTTACTTCCAGGGCCTTTCCACTTTGTTATTCGTTTGGACCATCTTTCTTGTGGATAGCGAGCGATGTGTCCTGCCCATTTCCACTTTAATCGCCGTGCGTGCGTTACTGCGTCTATCACTTTCGTTTTGTGTCTCATTTTTATGCTGTTCTGTTTGTCTATGAGCTTGATACCAAGGATGCTTCTCTCCATAGCTCGCTGGCACGAACGTATTTTGTGCATACTGCTTTTATTGAAGATCCAGGCTTGGGCTCCGTATGTCAGACAGGGTAATAGACTTGAGTCCATAACTGCTTTCTTCAGCCTTATGGAAAGTTTTGATTTAAAGATTTCTTTGCAACTCCAGTATTTTTTCCACGTCATGTTTTTTTTTTTTTTTTTTAAATCTTTATTTAAGGGAACTCGGTCAACAATGACGATGTCGCCCCGTAATTCTAATTATACTATAACTACTTATTCTACTATGGCTAGATACATCTTAACTCTTCAAAATCTTATCAGAATCTTAACTATGCACTATTATTATATTGCCGTAAATGGCACATGTATAATGCACATAACTTCCTGGCCCCTTCCGAAAAAGGAAAGGCCAAGAAGCTGCTGCATAACCCTAAATTGTACTGCGAATCCCCAAGTGCCTGTCGCCGCTGAGCTTCATTCCGGACACACTCGACCAAAACATGGTGCACATCCTCGATCACGTTACACTCCGTGCAATTAGGTGAATCCGTTTTACCCATTAAATATGCAAATTTATTTGATGGAATATGCCCGGACCGAAGTCTCAGTAGTGTCACAATATATTGTCTATGGGCGTCCATCTCCTGGAACCATGGGCAACGAAAAGGTCCTGCCTGTATAGTCCTGTACCATATGCCTTTGGTGAGCGACCTCTCATCAAAATATTCCTGCCACAAGTCTTCACAGATCTTTTTGACTGTCTGAACCTGATCTGTGTGTAACGGTAAACAATTGTATATGACCCCCTCTGATGAAGCTAATTTTGCTGCCTGATCCGCTTTTTCATTGCCCATGATGCCAATATGAGCTGGAATCCACTGTAGAACTATGGTTTTATTAGTCATACGCAGCTCTAAAATGGTTTGGAGGATAACAAAGGCTATCGGGGAACCTCGAAAACTCGAGGGTAGCCGAGCCAGTTGCAATAAAGCACTCTTAGAGTCAGTTAGAATCACAATATGCTGAGTATTAAGAGTTAGCGCGTAAGACAGGGCTTCGGAAATTGCTATCAGCTCACAGTACATTACAGCAATATTAACCTTAATTTTAAATTGAAGCGTAATATTTAACTGAGGGTCGAATACAGCTGCTCCCGCACACTGCGCGTTCTTAGATCCGTCTGTATAAAGTTGATAGAACGAACCGTAGTTATCATTCAAGTATTTGGTACACTGAGAAAAATTGATTTCTGGCTTAAGGTGTATTCCGCCTTTGACGGCTAAATTGTAATGTCGCGAGGCGATTTTGTCACGCTTACGGTTATTTTGGCTTAGCTAGGCGTTTCCGTTAAAATGGTACGTCTTTTATGATAAACACTAACCGACAAAAATATCTTACCGTAAGGCAGTCTTGGAATTTAACTTTATACTGTTAATACAGCAGTAATGGACTCCAAAAAACGCTTTAAATTTACGACGTCGAATATGTGGTGAATATCACTGTAATTATGGCAATATTTAACTTAAATTAAGGCGATATATACTTCAATAAAAACTAAACAAACGTAAACATAAGTCATAAACAAACTTTCGAAAGCGTCATAATTAATCTTTAGCAGGGCAATATTCACCTTATAATAAGGCGGAATATACTTCGGTCACAACAATTTAAACGTAAACATAAAGTTTTTCAGCGACGTATGTATTCGGCAATATAAACGTATAATGTGGCTACATTTGCCCTATCATAAGGCGAAATGTGCTTAGATTACGACGAATCAAATGGTAACCTTAGGTTATAATAACGACGTACATATACGGCACACGTAAACGTAAATATAGCAATATTCACCTTGTCATAAGGTAAAACATGGTCTAGTTACGGCTGATTGAACGGTAACATTACGTCATATAACGACGTACATATTTGGTCAAAGCAACCGTATATTTGGCAATATTTGTCTTATCATACGGCGAAATATACTTAGATCACGACGAATCAAATAGTAACCTTAGGTTATATAACGACGTACGTGTACGGCACACATAAACGTAAATATAGCAATATTCACCTTATCATAAGGCAAAACATGGTCTAGTTACGACTGATTGAACGGTAACATTACGTCATATAACGACGTACATATTTGGTCAAAGCAACCATATATTTGGCAATATTTGTCTTATCATAAGGCGAAATATGCTTAAATTACGACGAATCAAATGGTAACCTTAGGTTATATAACGACGTACATATGCGGCACATATAAACGTAAACATGGCAATATTCACCTTATCATAAGGCAAAACATGGTCAAGTTACGACTGATTGAACGGTAACATTACGTCATATAACGACGTACATATTTGGTCAATGCAACCATAAATTTGGCAATATTTGTCTTATCATAAGGCGAAATATGCTTAGATCACGACGAATCAAATGGTAACCTTAGGTTATATAACGACGTACATATACGGCACATATAAACGTAAGTATGGCAATATTCACCTTATACTAAGGTAAAACATGCTCAAGTTACGACTGATTGAACGGTAACATTTCTTGATATAACGACGTACATATTTGGTCAATGCAACCGTAAATTTGGCAACATTTGTCTTATCATAAGGCGAAATATGCTTAGATCACGACGAATCAAATAGTAACCTTAGGTTATATAACGACGTGATGTGAAATGGTAACCTTAGTGAATTGCATAAATGTACTTAGAATAAGTAGAGCCTTATGTTAGGGTAGTCAGTAATACACGCTTGTATTGAACAGACGTGTTTGATTCTACCTGCATACCTCATGGCGACCCTGCCACACACGTTTCGGGAACTGCGCTGGCAAGTTATCCGTTAACGGGCGCAAAGTGCAAAAGCGGCGGATTCCTGTGTGCCTTGGTGCACCAAGATACAATGTAAAACAATAGGAATATTATAAGCACGAGTGAAAATTGGAAAAAGTTATTCGAAGACTGAGGATAAGGAGGTTATCATCGCCCAAAACGCTTCAGGAGGCAAAACAGCGCCAGTGAAATAGCAAGAAAATCACATAAAACTAAATAACATTTTGATGACGACCTTTTTGGTGCTGTTGCTTATTGTGATTCTTGCAATAATTATAAGAAAATCATACAAAAGTATAACAAATGGATAGACGAGCAAGTGGATTCTGCATTTATAAGAAGGATGAGGCAGCGTCTATCCGGAAGGAGAGACCAAGCTCACGCTGAAGATGTTTAGGCGCATACTCGTACAATTCAATCCCAGAGAAGATTTGTGAGTGCATAAGTGGAAAAAGTGAAGAAACCGAAGTTGTGAAGTGAAGTGTTTTACGCTTAAGAGTATTGACAATCTTCGATTTAAAAGTATGTAGTAATATTAAGTTCTAACGCAATCCAGGCAGCCAAGGACGAGTCCCCACCATCATCGTCTTCTGCCAGGCCTGCTGAGGTTATGGAGGTAAATAAAGAGTACGTACTTCCAAAACCTGGGTATCATTTATTTTATATAGGTATTTAAAAAGGTATTTTTTTGTACTTTTTGCTGCGCATATTAACAGTAAACAGACTTTTTTTTTGGTTATGATAATGGATTTGCATAATATTACATGACTGGCACTAGTATAGTAAACATTGTGTAAAAAAGAGTATTTTAGCGTACTCTATTTTTGTTATAGATTATAGAGTACGCCTACTTGATATAGAGTACAATAGGTACTCTATTTTAGAGTACGGTTGGCAACCCGAATCATAACCTACCCTTCACATTAAATTTAAATTAAATAATTAATAAAATAAGTACAATAATATTTTTTTTATTTATTTAATTAAATTTAATCTTACCAATGACTACTTAAATAATATTAAAAGTCTGATTACTCGTAAGTTTACTCTAAGTTAGACCTCTGTTTTGGTTTTAAATTGTTATAAGTTCTTTTACCTAAAGTTACAGTAAACGGAATGAAAAGGTTCGTCACACCCTTCAAATTTTATTTAAATTAAATAATTCATAAAATGAAATAGTAAATAATAATTGATTTTTATTGAAAGTTAAATTTTATGTTATTAAATTTTTCTTACCAATGACTACTTGTTGATATAAAAGACTGATTACTCGTAAGTTTGTACTCTAAGTTAGACCTCTGTTTTAGTTTTAGATTGATATAAGTTCATTTACCTATCGGTACAGTAAACGGAATGAAAAGGTTCGTCACCTTAAAGTCGGTTTTCGCTTTGACATTTTGACAAGATATACAGTCAAACAACTTTGACCTGAATAATTTTGAAGTTTGATTACGAATAGTTAAAACATTATTTTCTCTTATCTCAGTGTATTCTGTCTATTCAGTTTCAAAAGGCATATATCGTCACGAGCACATGCTCGTTACGTTGAACAAATCAAGTTGAAAACTGACGGAACCTTTTGGTTCCGTCAAACCTATTACTTACAATGTAAAATATTGAAAATTTGTATACTAAGAACGGTCGACCAAGCTATTTAGTTTACATTTGAACATGCAAGTTACATTGTAAAATGTAAACCAAATAGCTTGGTGAGCGTACCTATATTTTTATCTTGTTTTAAGTATCTAATAAATATAGTAATGTATCTTAATTGATTTTCTATTTTATAATACAGATTTTTTTGATTTTTTTAATGGTTTTATTGCAATGCACTATCATTCCTATAAAATACAGACGCTATCGGCTTATTATTAGATTGAGGTTGTAATGTTGGGTTGAGGAGGTACTAATCTATCTATGTTTCTTTAGTAAACAGTTATTATTGAAGTGTTTTATACATTTTCGTTCTATTGATTGCAGAAGCTTACAAAGACTGGGAGAACAGCTTTCTGAGAACAGCAGGTTACGCTGTTCACTGAAGGCACGGTTGGCTGATCTACTATCATGAAGTTCATGTGAAGGATATTAGCTCGCGCTACCTTAGAGTGAACGCGCACTTTGAGCGGCCCAATGCCCTTAATATGAACTAATAAATGATAGTAAAGCAAGTCAATCATGCCTTTAGGGAAAATCGTTACCAGCCGTTAGAAGGCTTTCTTTCCGGTCTTCATAAAACATTTCTGCTCGAAAAGAAAGCATAAATTACCTTACGATACGGCTAACCTAATCGTATGGAACATTCTAAGACAACTTACTAGAAGGTGAATACGACTTAGTAAACGTTGAAAACGCTTAGTGGATAGGTTAAACCACAGTAAGGAAAGACGTAAAACACCTTACTAAAAGTGAATTACGACTTATGAAAACATCAATAGCGCTTAGTGCACAGGTTAAACCCCAGTAAGAAAAGACGTAAAACGCCTTACTAAAAGTCAATTATTACTTTAAAAAACATTAAAAGCGCTTATTAGACAGGTTAAACCACGGTAAAGAAAGACTTAAGATGCCTTAATAAAAGCCGATTACGACTTAGGAAACGTTAAAAATGCTCAGTGAACAGGTTAAAATACAGTAAGGTAAGACGTTAGACGCCTTACTAGAAGTCGATAAACGCTAAAAGCGCTTAGTGGACAGGTTAAACCACTGTAAGGAAAGACGTAAAACGCCTTACTAGAAGTCTATTGAGACATAAGAAGCAGTAAATAAACATTCAAAACACTTTGTGAACAAAATAAACCACAGTAAGAAAATACGTAAAACGCCTTACTAGAAGTCAATTGGGACAGTGATACGTCGGAAAGTTTTGTGTCTTTACCGTTAATATCGCCTTACCGGAAGTTAAATGTCATCGTCAATCAGACAATTCTATCTGACTTACCACGTTTATAGCTTTTGAATTAAGGCTTATCTGTTAATAATTACGTCTAAAATACACGTAAGAGAGTATATTGCTGCTTATTTTTTGCGCCTTACGCTTAAGGCGTAAAACGCCTCCAACCTAGGAAGGCGTTTTTGGTCGGTTGACTTTTGGTCGTTTTTTCGCCTTCATTACGTATAAATCCGCCCTCGTTACGAAACATTCGGCTTTACATTTTTCTCAGTGTACACTTTTGTCTTAAATCTAATACATCCATTGATCTCTTTGGAATGCATACATACGGGATATCGTAAGAGATGTTCTTTGTTAAGTCAATGCTGGAGAGCCATGTATCCAACGAGAATACACCCAATATGGAACTTGCATAAATAGGTAAATTTTGGATTTGTCTATGCGTGTCTACTAAACATGGAATCTTTTTATTTCTCCAGTATTGACCCTCACACAGGTTCGACAATTCCTCAATAATATTTATAGTCACATTATCCTTAACCGATCTAGATTTAAGCCAGAATTTTCCTGCCAAATATCTTCTTCGAATTGGTAGCGGCTGTAAGCACAGTTCGTTTTCCATGACGTGAATTGGAGTGCTCTTAATGAAGCCCCCTATGGTCCTCATACATAAATTTTGAATTCCGTTAAGTTTATTCAATTGACTGTTAGCGTAATTACCAAATAAAAAACTACAGTAATCGAGTCTGCTACGAATCATTGAGATATACAGGCGTCGCAGATGTTTCGGGTGGACACCCCATTTGGATCCAGCTAGCACTTTATAGTACATTATGGTACAAGTGTGTAATGTTGGTGATTACCGCTGAGGCGCCATTGAGACCCGAGCCGTTAGGCGAGGGTCTTAAGAGAGCCGAGGACGGTAATCATCAACACACACGTGTATCATACGACGTTTTTCAACACACTTGAGAATAAAATAAAACTAAAATAGATATTTGTCCTTGGAGTTTTCAGGTAGTAAACTTTCCATAACGTTAAGGGCTGCACATCTTATATCGGGCGGTGTACAAAATAAATCATTTTCTTCATAACTAGTACTTGTAGACATTTGAATTAATAAATAACTATAATTTCAACAGTGAAAACGAGTAGTCAATTTTTTTTCGCAATGGCGGGAATAATTAATCAGTTTTCTTATGCGCGCGCATCTAACAATGGCGATCGGCCATAGACTAAAAGAATGAGGTTTCTTTTTTTTGGCTTTTCGCGGATAGCGTTTTAGCCACGTACGGAATGGGGAATTCAAAGTTTTATTTAATACAGAGAAAACAAAAGTTACATTTGAGTGAAAGTTTTATTTATCTATTAAAACTTATAAGTTGAAATTATCTATGTAGATACGAAGTTGCATGAGATGAGCAAGAAATAGGTACTTACATTAATTTATTTGTATTATTGAACACGACCTTTTTTGTATCGAAACTTTTTAAGAACAAAGCAATTCAACCAATAAAATAAAAAAAACCCTATAACTCACTTGTGAATAATAGCAATGAAAAAGTCACAGTTTGATAACAGGTGTCATTATGTGCCTAATTGCGGTGAAATTAGAGCTACTTTATGAGCAAGTGTGTTGAAAAATATGTTTACTAATCTTGAGCCCTTTTCCTGTAATTCGTTAATATGTCTTTTCCACTTCAAAGATCTGTCCAGCCACATACCTAGATATTTTACATTATCCACCTGTTGTATATTATGATTGTCAATATTTACCGAAAATGTTTTCTTATTTCTACCTCTGCTGAATAAAATTATTTTAGTTTTACTCAAAGAGATCTGTAACCCTACTTCTTCTATTAAGCTTTGAAATAATTTTAAAGAATTTTGGATAACGGTAACGGAGTCCGAAATTTGTTTCTTAGCTATATATAATACAAAGTCGTCTGCATATTGCGACACAAACACATCAGCTATATTATGACAAATCTTTGAAGTGGCTGCATTAAATAATAGTGGGGACAGCGGATCGCCCTGTGCAATGCCTGTCCCAGTGGTCCTCACTGCTGTTCTACTATCATTAGTTTGAACTGATAGATGCCTTTCATGTAAAAATTCCCATAAGTATCTGCACAACACCGCTCCCACTCCCAACCCATCTAACATTTTTAACAGGGCTACTAAGTTTATATTGTTATAAGCGCTATCAATGTCAACAAAACATCCCAAAGTGTTAATGCCCTTCGAAAACCCTTCCTGAATGCGCGATACCAATCTAGCCAAGTTGTCAGCACAAGATTTTGTTTTCCTAAATCCGGTTGTTTCATGTGAAAAACAGTTATTTCTTTCAAGAAACCATTCTAGCCTACGGTTTAGGATTGTGTGTAAGATTTTACAAGGACATGACAATAAAGCAATTGGTCTGATACTTGATACAGAGCCAGCATCCCGACCTGGTTTTGGTATGGGTACTATTTTGACCTCTCTCCATTGATTCGGGACAAACCCCGAAAGTAGAAATCTATTGTATAGTGAAACTAGAACTGCTTTACCTACCTCTGGTAAGTGCCTGATCATGGAGTAGGAAATATTATCCCCACCGGGAGCGGTATCAGTTTGTTTAATACAGTTATCAAGCTCTTGGATCGAAATTGGGCTGCTCAGTTGTTCATTTTCTGATATAAAATTAGGCGTAGGAGGGCTTACGTAATCTGGTGTTAAACTGTGTAGTAAATGTTCCGTTTGCTCCAGATCCACGGTACTTCTTGCTGTCTTATAGCCTTTGAGCCACTTCATTCGTCTGTACACTTCAGGCGCTGACATCGTGTTGTCTATGCTGTCACAGAATTTTCTAAACGAGCTAAACCGGCTATTCCGAATCAATCTCTGAGCATCACTAGTTTTTCTTTGAATTTTATCTAAATTCTGTGGCGTAGGGTTCTTCCTGAATTCGGCTAAAGCCAGACGTCGCTCAGCAACTACACGTGATAAATCCGGTCCCCAATATGGTTTTGGTTTAAACATCTGCTGCCGAATTGGGTTATCGCAATTTTTTATTTTAGGTATGCTTTGATCCGCTGCAGCATTTAGGGCCTCAATAAAATTGTCGTAGGCTTTTTGATTATCTGCATGTATGTCTAAAACATTTAATTTTTCATTGATAATCTGTCTATATTTTGTCCAATCTGCCTTTTTATAGTTTCTTTTAGTTTTGTACGTATTTACATTATTAATTTCTGTTTTAATTTTTAGAACTAGGTGATCGCTCCCTAAGTTCTCATTCATAACTTGCCAACTAAACTTCATTGCCAAATCCAGTGATGCTACGGTCAAATCAGGAGAGGTACTTTGTAGCACACCATTAACCAGTTTAACACGTGTAGAAGTGCCATCGTTAAGAGTAATGTAATTGTTTTCGAATATGGAGTCGAACAGCTGCATACCTCTTGTGTCCGTCTTAGATGACCAGTTTGTATGGTGTCCATTAAAATCTCCGGCTATAAGTGTTCTTTCTTGCTTCAGAGAAAAGATATGGTCCCAGTCTCTTTTATTGGCGTATACTGATGAAGGACAATAGACGGTAATCACATTTTCTAGGTGTTCGCAATTAGAAATCTTTACATGTAATAGTTGGATACCCGGATTGCTAATGTTGGTGTTACCTCGAATTGCTCTTAGGGACCAATGAGTTAATATTGCGACGCCGCCATAGCCGTCATCACGGTCCCCTCTGAATATGTTATAACCACTTATACGAAAATTGCTTTCCGGATCAAACCATGTTTCATTAATTATAGCAGTATGCACTTTCTCTTGATTTAACAGCACTTCGAAGTCAATAGCTTTAGGTCGAAGGCTTTGAGCATTCCACTGCAGGATATTGATTACTGAGGGTTTGTTAGTTCGTTGATCCATTGTTTAAAGTTAATAAGGACTGGCACTTCTAAAATGTACTTCATGATATTAGATTTAATCCATTCAAACAGTATACGTACACAGCTCTTTATTTTATTCTCCCATGATGACTCTGTATCCAACAGTTTTTCTTTTAATTGGCTCCATATCCCTCTCAAATTCGATCTCCTGCTTCTTGAACGATTCCTCCCTCTATAATTATCTTCTGATTCTTTACCTTCATCGTCACTGTCTAATTCTTGAGAGCTTTCTTTTGCTATATCATCGGGGGGTAGGGGGGTGCCCCTCCTTCCTTTACTTTTCTTCCTTTTCTTTTTTGGGTTTTGGTTATCTTGATTACTTTTCACTGTGTCTGCGTAGGTATTCTTACTTTCAGAGGAAATCGCTACAGTGTGATCTTCACTTGACTTCTGTATCTCTTCTCTGACTATGTATTGGTTTTTTCCTCTAGAAGCGGGTTCCGTTATAGGAGGCTCTGGCGGGACATACATGGTAAGGGCCCGCTTATACGTACAATTAAATTCTGCCATCGGGTCTCTGATCGTTTTTTCCTTAATATATACAGGACACGTCTTTGCTAAAGTCATGTGATTTCCGGAACAGTTATTACACTTGTAATCCACTGAATCGCAATTAGGGTGGTTCTTACTACATTTTGGACAAATCACCTTATTGGATGGGCATAATTTCAAAATGTGTCCAGCGGGGTTTCAAAATGTGTGGGGGTAACTTCTGCTCTTGTGTTAAATATATTTATGTAGGAGGGCAACGACGACCCCATGAAACATATACGAACTGCCTCCGATGGCTCCCATCGAGAATCTAAACTACTTCTGCGTTTTAGTCTTTTCACTCCTATTATCTGAATATCACTCTCCAGACCTTCCACTATTTCTTCTTCAGATAAGTCCAGATCAATGTATTTCACCACCCCGTAAGACTGAATTGTTTCCAAAGTTCTTTGACATTTATAACCCTCCTTTTTAAAGTATTGCGAGTTCATCAATCGATCACAACTATCTTCATTACTAAATACTATCAGTACTTTGTGAGGGTTAACGTATTTTATTCGTGTGATGTCACCTATGTTCTCAGATTTTAAAGTTTTTGCCAATTTAAATTGCTTAGGAAGTACATTTGTTGATGAAACGCATACTTCGATTCTGTCCTCTGCTGTTCTGATTGTATCATGTATCTCACTCCCTCTAGCATATCTTTTCCCTCTTCTGTTGACTGTTGTCCAAACCTCGTCCTGACTTATTTCTCGGTTCCTCTTATTATTTGATATATCTGCTGTCGACTGTTGTTGAGACACAACACTCGACATGTCCACATCCAGATTATCTCTCGCTTGATTTAATTCTTCCATACTACTTGTCATCTCACTGTTTTCCCTAGTCATTCTGCTCACATTATCACGATCATTAAAAGCATCTAACTCTACCGCTAGCCATTCTTAAACAACATCGTAATGAGTTTAATATGTACAAACGATAACACTCGAGCCGTAGTCGGGTGATTCAAACCGGTTTTGCGTCGAGCGAACAGCGCGTCTAACGATATGAAGCGCCCGCGAGCAACTGCGCCACGTCATGTTAATTCGTCTGTCTAGTTCATCTGAGTGTCTTGTGTTTTTAAAAGATAGTAGCTTTCCAAGGTAGATATAGCTCTCTACGTATTCAAAGGTTTGTTGGTTTATCACTATGGGGTTTTTCGTACCGTTGGTAGATATTTTTGTCTTTGAGGTGTTCAATTGCAGACCAATATTTCCACTCGCAGCAATCAGTTCTGTTAACATTACCTCCAGCTGTTTTGATGTCTTAGCAAAGAGGACTATATCGTCTGCGAATCTCAGATTGCTCAGGTATTTTCCCTCTATAACTATTCCTTTCCTGTCCCAGTTTAAATCTTTCATCATATTTTGTAGGACAGCTATAAAGATCCTTGGTGAGAGTGGGTCTCCTTGTTTTACACCTCTGCGAATATTGAATTCTGGGCCCAGTCTGTCCAGCTTTACCATGCTTGTGCTTTTTCTATATATATCCTTTATAATATTGATGTATGTATTTGGAAGATTCTGAAATTCTAATGCGTCCCAGATACTTTTATGCGAGATAGAGTCGAACGCTTTCGCGTAATCTACATATGCAAGGTAGAGGTGTTTTTTAAATTCAACGTGTTTTTCTATTATTTGCTGTAAGGTATGCATGTGGTCAGTTGTTGAGTATCCTTGGCGAAAGCCAGCCTGTTCCACTGGTTGGCTCTTATCTAAATTTGGCTCTATTCTTTTCTCTAGACACATTGCAAACAGTTTATATATAGTTGGTAATAGACTGATTGGTCGATAGTTATTTATATCTGCTGGATCCCCCTTTTTATATAAAAGAATTATCCTTGATTTAGCCCAGTTTTTAGGTATTTCCTGGCTCTCCAGTACTTTATTGAACAGGGTTACTAGGTGGCTTATCAGCAGGTGTCTTCCACATATCAAGGCTTCGTTTGGGATGTTGTCCGGACCCCAAAATACTTCACTAGAACAACAACTCCTTAGTCAAAATAAGTGGCTTGGCAGTTCCGTTACTACTAGAACTATTGTATAAACGAAAAGTAATGAACAGTGGATACATTTTTCACCTTACGCCCATGTGAATATAGCGAAATGACCAAGCCATATATTTTGCCCAAGGTTTAGACTTTGTGAAGTTAGACCTTGTAGAGTTAGAAGCTTGGCTCTACCTGAGATCTGATAATGTCTGATGTCTGATATGGTCTCTTCTTGGCAACATTTCACATGAAAATGTTTTTGATCTTGGATTGGATCTATGGTACAACGCCACGCTCACAGGCTATCATGATATTTCTATGATCTGAGGGCTACCACGTGGTTAATGATTATGGCTAGGTAAACACTTGCCTTTAACAAAAAGAACTTGATGTGTCGTCAACCTAAGTAAACAGGATTTACTGTAGAATGTTGTTGTTGGACTATAAAATAAAGACATATTTTATAAATATTTAAAAGCTCATGGGGCTCTGCTAACGAAACATAACACTACAGTGAACGATATATTTTTGAACAAAAGCAAACATTAAATATAATAGTGTAACAAGGGAGTGCTGTAGAATAGTGGATAGAAATCAATTCAGCAGGGTGTTCTGATCCAAAAATGCGTTCAGTATTAGTGCTTGCTGTTCTATTGACTTCGGTGGCGTCTCAATTACAGGACCCCGAAGAAGTGGCTCTGGAACTCGACGAAGAAGCTTTTGAAGACTATGTCGATGCCTGGTTCGAGCAAGTACAATACCGATTGCCTATTCTAAGCCCACCCAGCAGTGGAGGTAAACTTTGAATAAGCCTAAATAATTTAAGTATACTATAGGAACATCTTTCGTAATCCAAACCTACATTAGGTAAGGTACACACCAAAGCCGCCGACTTGACCGTGTTGGTGACTTTATTATCAGCGGCTTCAAATCATTGCAAGTCAAAAATCCAAGAGGCAACTCGATATTTGTAACTTTTTTTACAAAACAGCTTGACTGCTTACGCAAGTCAGTACTTTGGGGTGTAAAGCCCATTATTATTTCTGCAGAAAAACTTATGATTCACGAGAAGCTTAATTTTTATTCTTTCTATCGCTTAACACGTTCACGGACATTATGATTTATTAAAAAAATACAATATGACACACGAATTCCCATACAACGGCTGTAGACGGATTGTCATATATAATAGAACATTATTATGTTTGTTATGGCAACAACCGCCTATAGACGATAACGTCTCGATGTTAGATGCGTCAGCGACCGCGCGCAACGTGATGTCTCACACGGTGGCACTGGGCGACTGAAGTACGAAAATCTCACGTCGATGAACGTACTGTCACGATGGGGTGCGCGGGAGGGGGTGAGAGGAGAACTCTAAAAAACGACTGTATTTTGGCTTTCCTTATGGCACTAGCGATATAATAATTGATCGTGTTGTGACACAATATCTCGCTCTCCTTAAGAGTGTACGCAAAGCAACCGTCCACTGACGGAGTAGCGTTTTTTGTATAATTCATTGAAACGTCGATCGACGTGGTGTCACAACCTAATCTATCTGTATTACGCCTATCGACGGAGTGTCCGTGAACGTGTTAAGGTTTAAGGTTTGCTTACGCAATTCATCTTTTCATCGACATACAACCTGACACTGACCTGCACATAGCAAAAAAAAACTGCGGGCTACTCTGGCGCTTCTAACTTAAAATTAATTTACTATCAACTAAAACTTTTATTCAGGTTGCACGTTCCAAATAAACAAAAGGACCAAGGATAAAGACCTTGGGCAGCCTCAGCCGGTGTACCTCCGTGGCAACTGGTACTTGTCTTCCTACGGCAACACCGGCCAGATCCGGCTGAACAGCGGAGACAAAGTCACTCTTGCGTGCACCGGCTCCGGAAAGCTCCACTACCCCAAAGGCCCGGATAATATACAAGTTGCTGTGAGTTCTTTTTATATTAAAACAATGGATAAATTTCTAACTAATTGTATAATCGGATCTCGGTGCTTTCCAAAAGTTATAATGATAGAAGGTGAGAGGTGGTGGAAGGTGGAAGTGGTGTGGTGAACGGTTGTTATAATTATAGTATTACTAGCCGACCCGACACACTGTTGTCCTGTCACATACTACCTACCTACTACTACCTACCACTACCTACCTACCACTACCTACCTACTACTACCTACCTACTACTACCTACCTACTACTACCTACCTACTACTACCTACCTACTACTACCTACCTACCACTACCTACCTACTACTACCTACCTACTACTACCTACCTACTACTACCTACCTACCTACTACTACGTACATACTACTTTTTTTTTTCATAAGATCCTTCTCCTGACAATAACAAACACAACAAAAAAAGAATTAGTGAAATCGGTCAAGCCGTTCACGCGTGATGCCGTGACCAAGGGAAATAGGGATTCATATTTATTTTATTTAACTTCAAATATATATTTAGAACACATTAAATTATCTGGCGTGTCTTTGTTCCCATGGCCTTTCGACCCAAATGCTTTTAGCCTAATAACAAAATATCGAAACGGTTTTTTCTGGCAATGTGATCTGATCCCTAATTTGTCAGCATAGCTTCAACAATTCATGTTTTTGATCATTATAAACCGATTGTCAACTTAAAAGAAATATTTAATAATAACTCGGAGCACATTTCAAACAGTTGAAACTACGATTTTAGATGTAGCATCTGATATGAATAATTTGGACACCACTGTTAATGTCCGCATGCTTTTTAGATTTATTCAGAGCCTTCGATACTGTGTTGCAGCTAGTATAAACAGCGGATGAAGCTGGTGTGCACTGGTGTACTGGCGGATGTAGTTTTAGTGTAGAGGAATTGATATCAGTACTAGGGAAACCAGGTACGGTGGGCTGGGGTGGTGCCCCAGGAATATGGCATGGAGTGTGGTGTGAGGCAAGAGGGAATTAACTCTCCTCTGCTATTCAACCTATATGTTAAGGACTGAAAGCTGTCAAGGATAGAGTTTGAGTCAATAACATTAATAATGCAGACGATATGGCGTTGCTGGATGGATGCAGCTCGTAAACCTGTGGCAATATGTGGGGCGGACGCGGCGGAATATAGTCTGATAGTGCATGTTCCACCTCTAGCCGAATGAGAGTAGAGCTGACCCATGACTCAATAATCGTTTTTTATGTTATTAACATAATTTAAATAATAAAATGTGTTTGTTAAATTTTCTGTAGGAAGCGGAGTGTGTGAAAAACAATCTCGTCTCCGGTAGAGGCTGGTTGAACGGGAACATAGACTTCGGGAAGCTGAGTTGCACATCGCACCCGACCCCCGTGGTTCAAAAGACTAAAAAACAATGCTGGAATGGAAATACCTTAATAGCGTTAGTACTTTCTTTTAAGAATAATTTGCTTCATCCCACAGTCAACGAGCCTCCAGCACACCAAGAATAGTTGACAGTACTCATACAGCGTGTATCAGAAAGAAATGTGTCTCTGGTCATATCGTGGTGTACAGACCGTTGAACTAGTAATTTTCTTCATGAGTCCAACATAGTAAGTGCGAAAATAAAACTAGCTGTAAACGTGGAATAAATTGGGACATGGTTCTGGCCTATTTAGGCCTGGCCTGGTACTAGGTACTGAATATTGTTTTTTTATAGTCGATGATCTTCACTAGCCACCACTGCTGCGGTTGCCACTACTAATGGAGGTATCTCTAGTCTTACTTCTAGTAAAGTGTTGAGTAAGGTCTCATCGTCTGCATTTTCCTTGTTTGACAATAATGCTGTTTTTAATTTTTAGGGTGGGCTTCAATGTCAACCAAGTTTTCTACCCGCTGTACGTGTCTTGCTTCGACGAGCGGCGTATGGAATCTCTGTACGTTAGGTATACACAGACACACGAAAATGCTGTTCACCAAACAGGCGTATCGCGACCTACATGGCAAGGTAATTACAAATTAATGTCCTAATGTGTTCTGAGAAAGCATACTTGGCATGATATAAACTTAGATCATCAATTTATTGAACTTGGTGAAGTCTAATGCTGTTGGATAAAGGTAGAACTTACAGGTTTTGAAAGCCTTTGTCTGATCGCCCGCTTAGTCACGACAACAGTTATTACCTGCAGGTAATGATTGCATTACTAAAAATGTACCATATCCCTCAGTGTTAGTTTTTAGTCGGCAGTCTACGATCGGCGGGCAAATGACCTGTAAAGGTGGGTAGGACTCAACCTTGGGGTAAAACGGTCTGTACGGTTAGACCAGTCCACTCGCGGATGTATTTGTCTGCCTGCTACGTTCGTTCTGACTTTTTGGTCACTAGTGGGGTATGTCAACGCAAGCATTGAGGAGCTAAATAATATCAGCCGTCGGGTCGATCTTTAGGTTAAGCCATGCTTGCCTGGGTTGGTCTCTCGATGGATGACCACCCTTTTATACCGAGTTTCCTCCGTGTCTCGGAAAGCATGATAAGTTGTTGGTCCCGGCCGTCGTTTTTAGATCTTTGACAGTCGTTTCAGGTAGTGGCCAAAAATTTTGACAACAAGTCTTACCAAGGAGTAGCGTAATACCCAGCAGAAAAACAAAAAAAAACACAAAAAACAACAATAATAATACTGGTATTCAGCTGCACTCGGTAAGACTGGAAGTCCACCCCAGCATAGTTGGCAATAGGCTCGGCAGAGGAGTGGAATGCGTCAGCGACAAAAAGTTCCCAACTGTTACCTTATTGAAATTGTATTGAATGAATTGTGCTATGTTAATGATACTGATATTAGAATATCTACCGTTGAACTGATTAGTCAGGGTGCCCTTTAATATAATTTTAATTAAATCAATGACGATGGGAAGAAACCGCTTGTCTTTGCTTCGGTGGAAGATGGGTAGGTCTTTAGTGTGGGACGCAACATGTGTCGATACTCTTGCGCCTTCCCATCTTCCCATCGTGCTGTGCAGGGGCTGCCGCTGCGGCTGCGGAGAAGCTCAAGCGGCGTAAATTTAGTAACTTTACTGGTAACTATATATTCGTACCGTCCGGGGTTTTATCTTTAAGCTCACAAAATTTTCAAAATGCCTAGTTGACACTTCCTGTGACCCAAGGGCTAGCTTTTACCACGGCCAATGGCTTCTTACCGTTGCCATACAGAATGTAATGCCGCCGGTCTCTTGGGGACATTACCAACTGATAGCGTTGAGGAGGAATTTTTTGACGCCAATTTTTAAGTATGTTGTTTAGTTGATTTTGATTTATAAATGCACATAATATTAAATAAAAATAGCATTTAATCAATAAGAATAATGTTTACTCAAAATTCCAGAACTTTTTAAAGTGAAACGCTATGAAACCTTTCTGAATTCATGTTTATGTTTTTAGCTGACAGCCTCTACTCTGGATTTGACCATAACAGTCTTAAGACAATATACACTCAAGCTTATCAGAAAATGGAGCTCACCCCAATCATCGGAGAGGAAAATGTTAAAAAATATCATACCAAGGCAAAACAACGCTTCTTCGCTCGCGGTCACCTTGCTGCCAAGAGTGATTTCGTTTTCGCCACCGCTCAGCGCAGTACTTTCTACTACTTCAACGCTGCTCCTCAGTGGCAGTGCATCAACGGTGGTAACTGGAATACCCTGGAGCAGGTCAGTTTGTTATCGACCAACAATTCATGGCTTCAACGCCACTGATTATTCCATTATAGGTGGCCTTATACGAAGTCAGTACCCCCCCCACCTATTATTTGGACGTAAATATTGCAGAACCTCCGTGCTCATATCGGCGCTGCTGGCTACAACACTGTCATCTACACTGGTACCTTTGGAGTGCTGCAGCTACCTGATAAGAACAATAAACTGGTCGACATCTATCTGGCGCAAGGCAAGATCCCAGTTCCGCGTTTCTACTACAAGGTAAAATTAAATTTAGAACTTCAAGATAGAGATAGGTAAATTATATTTAAGTACAATTTACTGTGTGAATCCTCTGAATAAGTAATACTGTCGATGTTGTTCCCATGGAGAAAGTTGTTTAGTTAATGGTCATTACGACCACAACATTCTGATATATGCTACATGCTGTTCTCAGGTGGTGCATGAAGCAGCTAAAGGCAAAGGCACGGCGTTCATAACTATCAATAATCCTCACATCACGACGGCCGAGGCGGAGGCGACCGCTCGCGAGTTCTGCGATTGCCACTGCCGCCGCCGTAGCGAAGATTTCAACTGGCTCAAGTGGAAACTTGACCGTATTGATTTCGGATACAGTTTCTGTTGCACAGTGGAAGAATTTAGGAATAAGATTAAGCATCTACCTGCTTTCACAACCACTGATCTCTTTGTGTGATGGACTAATATACAATGTACCTACTTAGTTAACAAGGATATAAAGATTATTTTGTGTTGAGTTATTTTGTGTTTTGTTTTGTTATGTTTTGGCCTGTGCGGGCTAATAAAAGTTTTTTCTTTCTTTCTAAATATCATAACAATCTCGGAAAATTAAAGTTAACATGTTTACTATAAGCTATTTGTGTTTTCTTTCGTTTGTTTTTGGCTCGCCGCTCGATATCTACGAGGCTCTTTAGTAAATTGGTCCCGGTCATTTGGGGCCCCGCGGGATGAGTTTACTATATTATTGTTTTTATGTCATTTTCTTTGGTAGATTGGTCCCGTTCTTAAAATTAAACGAGTAGTACAGATTCTTCAACTTCTGCCTAAAACACACCTGTATCATTCAATAGGTGGTCTCGTCATGAGAGAAAATATGAGTATATTTTACCTGAACTTACCTCTCTTCTTTCTTGTGAACGAGTGTACAAATGTTGATACATTGTGTATAAGTTTTAAAGTTCGCTTATGACACAAGTTCAAATGAAACCATCATACGGTAAGTACACACTATACTAGTATCATACTATATTATACCCTCTGTCTTCATTCAAATGCATATAAACTCTTATGGCATGGCTAAACAATATGTCATATCAGAAAACGGAAGACTTTATTACATAATAGCAAACACACACAACACATATATGACACACTTACACCACAACATTATTTAAATTATTAATAGTACACTATTTGTATCTCGTTTACCTGTAATTGAATATTTATGTAAATTGTACTACGGTTCTGATCGACGCTGGCAGCCGTGATACAGTTTACACTAGTACGCTTGTCAAACGTTTACTTTATTTGGAGGCATACAATTATGTGCAAATGTGTGATAGTTAGAGAAATTACTATAACTAACACAAATTATATAAGCGAACGCGCGCGCGTGTTAGAATTAACAGATATCTGTTAATTTTCTTTTTGCCAAAAATAACGTACAAAAATATTTGTGACATTAACTTAAAAACACTAACTGTGTATCAGAGTTGTTGAAGTTAAACTGCAGTAAAATCATATTGTGTGCTTTTCCCTATTTTAAAAATTTGGGTAGTAGAAAAAACAATTATATACATATGTTAAATAACCATGTACATTTTCTGGCAGGTCACTATAGTGACAGACTTATATACCTAGATATCAACACTCTTGTTGGTAAACTTAAGTCGACACGGGGTAAGGTGTATCTACCTATTAGATGTAGACACAAAATAGCTTCGCTATTAGCTTTTAATATTCACACAGACATAAATAGTATGTCTAAGTTTAGTACTATTATTAACACTGCGACTATTAGTAATTCTACTAATGTACAGGTGACTTTAAATGAATATAGCAGTAGTGCTATAAATCTTTACAAATATTGCTCAGAGGAGGATCCATCTGTCACCGTGGTGAATCCTCAATTAGGGTCTATTAGTGATAGGGTCTTGTTGTCTGAGGATGGCACGGGAGTCTCCGGCCTCACTCCAAATATTAATATTAATTTAAACTAGAAAGTGAGACAACAGAAGGTACTATTAATTCTTGCACTCAATTAGTTACTAAAAAAGGGCCTCAGCAGAACACCTTAAAATTATTTCACCAAAATATCCAAGGAATGTCTTCCAAATTATTAGAAATTGAATTGTTTTTAGAAAATAGTAAGTATGACATTATTTGTCTTACTGAACATTGGCTAAAGGATTACCAAATGCTTATAAATTATGAGAACTATATGGTGGGTAGCTGCTTTAACCGTAAAACGATGCTTCGTGGAGGTTCCCTAATATTAATAAAAAATAGTTTTAAATATAAGCAACGTAATGACATAGTAGGTCTCTCGGTCGAACATTGCGTCGAACTGTCCTGTGTTGAGCTAGATAAGCATGTAATTGTGTGTGTGTACAGACCCCCAAACTATCAAAACTTTTCCATATTTGAATCAATAATGGAAGATGTCCTGGCAAAACTTGCAGCCAGTAATAAATCTACAATAATTTGTGGTGATTTCAATATCAATATTTTAGAAGAAAATTCACATAGCGGTCGGTTATTAAATCTCTTTAAATCATTTGACTTGACTAACGTTTTTATTGAACCTACTAGAATCGCAGCATCTTCTGCTACTTGTATAGATAATGTTTTCTGCGATTGTGATTACTTAGATAAAGCCATAGTAAATTGTTTGCCGTCCGACCATAGCGGACAAACTGTAACTTATAGGTGTAATACACCATTGCAAAAAGTACAGATTAAATTTAGACCCATAACTTCTAGCAAATTAAATGGGTTTAATATTTCCCTACAGAACAAGTTAAGTGTTATAAGCCAAGACGATATTAATATAAATCAATTTTATAATCGTTTCTTTTCAATAGTTCACACGGAATTCAACAAAACTTTTGAAAAGAAGACAAAAAGTATTTGCCCTAAATTCATATTTAGTGATTGGGCAACTAGAGGTATCAGAAAAAGTAGGGAAAGACTATTTGAGCTTTATGGCCTTAAGCCTCTTATTAACACTGAAACTTTTAACAAGTATGTTGCTAAGTATTCAAAATTTTTTAGAAATACATGCAGGTTTGCTAAAGCCCTGCATATTAGCAACAAGATCAAAACAGCAGAAAATAAAATAAAGACAGTTTGGAAAGTCATACATAACGAGACTAATAGGAAGAAAATACGCAACACCAGCTACACATTAGACACAGCATGTGGTCCTAAAAGCTCTAATCAGGAAGTAGCTCAAGAATTTGTAAATTTCTTTACAGAGATACCATTAAAAACTACGGAGGCTCTTAATTCCTCTCCTGAAGTCTCAATGGGTTTATTAAAGGCGAATGTGTCTGGCTGCCTGGCTGAATTTAAATTTAAACACATTAACCCTATGGTAGTTATTAAAGCTTTCCGGCAAATAAAAATCAAACTGACCGAAGATGTATGGGGAATGTCTATCAAAGTTTGTACATCCATACTTGAGACTATAGCCCCATACTTAGCTTTAATTTTTAATCTATGTGTGGACCAAGGAGTTTTCCCTGATTTAATGAAATACAGTAAAGTCATACCTCTTTTCAAATCCGGGGACAGTAAAGATACTAACAATTATAGACCTGTCTCCGTGTTGCCAGTTTTTAGCAAGGTTTTTGAAAAAGTAATGCTTGATCAAATGCTCTATCACTTTAACACCAACAGAATCTTACATGATCAACAGTATGGTTTCACCAAGGGACGTTGTACAACTGACGCCGGTGTAACCCTATTAAAGCACATATTTACTGCGTGGGAAGAGTCCCAAGACGCTATAGGAATATTTTGTGACCTCTCCAAAGCGTTTGATTGCGTAAACCACGACACATTACTTATGAAACTTGAGCATTACGGACTGGGTATACTTGCACTTAGTTTGGTAAGATCATATTTAAATGATAGACAACAATATGTTCAGATAAATGGTGTTAACTCACAGGGTTTAAAAATAAAAATGGGGGTTCCACAAGGCTCAACATTGGGTCCTTTCCTCTTTCTAGTATACATAAATGATCTACCCTATTTATTGAAAAACCAACCTCAAAATATGGTGTTATTTGCTGATGACACTTCCCTGATTTTTAAGATAAATAGACGGGCACAAAATTTAGATGACGTGAATAATGCCCTACTGCAGGTCCAAAATTGGTTCACAGCAAACAATTTGGTATTAAATGAAAAGAAAACCAAATGTATAAGATTTGCTTTACCGAATGTTAAGGGTAGTGATTGTGATATATTATTGAATAATGAGAAACTTGAATTCGTAGATAAAACGGTTTTCCTGGGGATTACGCTTGATTCAAGGCTACAATGGGGCTCTCATTTAACATCTCTTGCGGGGCGGCTAAGTTCAGCAGCATATGCCATTAGAAAAATCCGTCAATTTACTGATGTAGATACCGCTAGACTGGTCTATTTTAGTTACTTCCATAGTATAATGTCTTACGGTATTTTGCTATGGGGACGAGCTGCAGATATCGAGTCTATATTTATTCTGCAGAAAAGAGCAATTAGAGCCATATATAATCTTCGTAGGTGCGATTCTCTAAGAGAGCTGTTTAAGGATATTGGCATTATGACGGTACATTGTCAATACATCTACGAAAACATAATGTACGTCAGAAAAAATTTGCATCTTTTTGGTAAAAGAGGTGACAGACATAACTACAGTACTAGAAATAGGGACCAATTCCACAAAGTATTCTTGAACTGACTGAGACGAAATTTAAAACATGCATTGGACGCACACTGTGTAAGCGAGCATATTACAAGTTGAGCGATTATATCGCTGATAAAAATGCTTGGCTCAATGCTGGTCCTGCTCCACAAGGACAGGGGCGCAAAAATTGATAGCATTAAACGGTATTGTTGGAGCTGCTGAAGATTGTACAACTATCTTTGCATTGTATAGATTCAATGTTAGTATTATATAATCGCATAGCCCATATTGTGTGAGTACTATGTACTAGAAAGCTATCATTCACTGAAAGCCTACGGCAGTTCTTGACTAGAATGTGCCCTGGCGGTTGAGAGTATGTCATGCTCTCTCAAATGTCTCGCTGATGGTGGCGCGTGTGTCGGACCATTTAGCTCCCTTCAAAATGGTTGAGCTGAATGGTGCTGATCCATGCGTCATGTTCGTGAACGGGCGCTGTCAGTTGTGACTGGTCATCTCTTAGTCGCCATGGTTTATTTGAATTAATTATTTTGTTTTTGAGTTGTATTTTATTTTTGTTTTGCTATGGACACTTAACGTACACATCTTGCTACATTGTTCTCACATAATATACCATCTCAACATGAATGATGTAACCAAGATTTTGTAACAATATTTTGATTTAAAAGAGTGTCCATGGAGTTTCTTGCCCGTTCTTCTCCATAGAGATCTACGCTAGGGAATGGGCAACTACAGTACTTTCACAGTTTTTATGTCTTGTGACTGGGACTGTAGCTACTTTAAATGTTCATTTTTGTTTCGACAATTCAAAAGTGCCTGTAACTGGCTTACTTGAAATAAATGCTTTGATTTTGATTTTGATTTTTGAAAAACAAAAAGTCATCCCCCTTTTCACCCCTGATTCAATTTCTAACAAGCGCGCGCGTTCGCTTCCAACTATTCGCCTAGATAATAAATTTAGTGATTTTTACTTCGAAAATTAACTAAGTACTTTCCATATAAAACTTTATACCCTTTAGTAAATTTATAAAAAACGTTGAGACACGTATAAAATAATTTTCAATCGTCAGCCCAAACACAAAATTTTAAGATCGTAACTTTGAAACTGCTTTCATACAAACTTTCAACCCCTATTTTACTCCCGTAGGGGTTGAATTTCGTTTTTTTCCTTATTGCTTGTCTACGTTATAAAGGAAACCACTGTGCAAAATTTAAGTTTTCTAGCTCCAAGGGTTTGGGCTGGGCGTTGATCGCCGGTTCGGAACGGTATGACACTTTTTTGTGAGTGCAGCAGGTGTTCATCGATTTATGAGACGTTATCTCGTCATAAACATAGCCATTTCTTTATGTCATCAAGATCAGCGATTTGGATTGAAAAAACTATTGACGGACTATAGAACAAAAACATTTTAAAACTTTTTAAGGTCATGAACCTCTGCTTACAATCCGCCACATGAATTTATAGTGAAACTAGATGTTGACCGCAGCAGCTTTCAGCCACTCTGTTGTCATTGATTAACAAACATCTACCGACCCAAATTCTCGCGTTTTACCAGACTTTGTCTTTTCACTCCTATACAGTCGCACGGATTTAGGTAATATTTTGCAAAAAGATAGATTGTATCCTGGAGATGTTCACAGTAAATTGCCCTAGGAGGTGAGCAATATGCATCATTCCCGTATTCTTCAACTGTTTGATGTTTCAGTCATGTCATACCTCTGAACAGTAACAAATTAAATAGTCTCACGGTTTTTAGACCGGATAGGACGGGTATGCGATGTTTCGAAGTTCATAGTTCAACCATAATTCACTTTTTGGGGCTATTTAATTTTTTTACAATTAAACACGCTTAGCTGGCACATTGTCTGCGAGTGTAGTTGACTACAGCTTTCAATAAAGAATCAGTTACAACATTTGTTGTGCAACAGATGTAGTGTGTATAGAATTAAAAGTAACGTCGTTTAGATTAATATCTGTGTATCATGTAGGCTTTTGTTCATTTTTTTATCCTCTACGGAGAAATATGCGTATTATATGGTTCCTGTCTTAATCATAGTGACGAATTTAATAAAAGTGGTAAATACAACTACTGTACAGTAATTAATAAGGAAAACAACAACCGAATATCCCTAAATTAAACAATCCATTTATTTGCCTAACTAAACAGCTAAGCACATCCAAGTAAGGTGGGTGGCACAATGAGGTTGAAAAATGAATTTAAAAGTTAGATACCAGGAATAATCCTATCAGGAATGAAAAGTTATCGAGGTATGTGGTATCAAAGCTACAAAAGGCAGATGGGAGCATGCACAGCCTCAGGAGACGTTAAATCGACCGGTCAAGTTCACCCGAATGGCGGCGCCAAAGCGGTCAATAATTTCAAGACGAAGTATTAATCGGTTTGGGTTGCATGTTGCGTTATATTTAAAGCAACTTCTGCAAGTGCATATATTTGTGGCCGAGAGTGAAGTGTTGCATTGTGCATCGAAGCTTGAATATGAAAGGAAACCATGTATTGAACTCCACACTTAACTAAATCTAGGAAAATATAACATCTGTTGCAACACGCAACTCTCCAGAGACTAACACGTACGTGGGTACTGATTACAGCTATTTAAACACTTGACTTTTACAAATAGCGCTCGGTATGTCGACAACCTCAGTAAGTGGGAATTACGCCATGTTATTGTCGGACTATAAAACAAAGATCCATTTTATAAATCCTTATAAGCCCATATGGCTCTGCTAACGAAACATATCACTAAAGTAAACGATATTTTTGAACACAAAAAAACATCAAACATTATAGTGTAACACGGGAGTGCTGTAGAATAGTAGATAGAAATCAATTCAGTAGGGTGTTCTGATCCAAAAATTCGGCTTCGGTGACGGCTCAATTACAGGACCCCGAAGAAGTGGCTCTGGAACTCGACGAAGAAGCTTTTGAAGACTACCTCGATGCCTGGTTGGAGCAAGAGGAATCCCGATTGCCTAATCAAGCCCCACCTAGCAGTGGAGGTAAACTTTTAATAATCCCATATGATTCTAGTATATTAATATGGGAACATCTTTCGTAATTCAAACCTTATACATTTGCTAAGTAAAGGACTTTACACACCAAAGCCGCCGACCGGACTTTGTTTTCAACTCAAAACATTGCAAGTCAAAAATCACGAAGCAGCTCGAGATTTTTTACATTACAGCTTGACTGGTGCGTACGCAAGTCGCCGAGATGTCAGCACCTTGGGCGTGTAGAGCTCATTAGCATTTTTCAGAAATAAACATAATTATGCTTCACGCGGAGCTTCCGACAACTTTAACTAGAATTTGCATTCAGGTTGCACGTTTCAAATAAACAAAAGAACCCAGGATAAAGACCTTGGGCAGCCTCAGCCGGTGTACCTCCGTGGCAACTGGTACTTGTCTTCCTACGGCAACACTGGCCAGATCCGGCTGAACAGCGGAGACAAAGTCACTCTTGCGTGCACCGGCTCCGGAAAGCTCCACTATCCCAAAGGCTCAGATAACAGAAAAGTTGCTGTAAGTTCTTTTTATATTAAAACAATAAATGAATTTCCGACTTATTGCTTATTCGGATCTATAGTGCTTTCCAAAAGTAATAGAAGGTGGGAGGTAGTGGTAGAAACCGATTCAGAAATTAGAAAACATATCTGGAAATCTCATAGCATATAAAGTTTAACTCAGTGTACGGTACAAACAGACTAAAACTAGGATTTTAGATATTAATGCGACGTAGCATCTGATATAAACAATTTCAACTAACTTTTGGAGATCACTGGATTTATTCAGAGCCGATGCGGATGAAGCTGGTGTACTGGCGGATGTAGTTTCAGTGTAGAGGCATTGGTATCGGTACCAGCGAAACCAGGTACGGTAGGCTGGGCGGTGCCCCAGGAATATGACATGGAGTGTGGTGTGAGGCAAGAGGGAATTCACTCTCCTCTGCTATTCAACCTATATGTTAATGACCTCATCTGTGGGTTGTTCCGACGAAGTTGGAATCAGTGACATTAGTTATGCAGACGATATGGTATTTCTGGGGCATTTCGTAAACTCGTAGCGACATGTGAAGCGGACGCGGCTAAATGCGCGGGCAATTGTCTGAAATATATTATGTCTTGTTTTTAAAATTGGAAAGTGTGTTCCAGTGCATATACATAGTTATTCGATTACCCTCTCACTGGAACGCCACACATACTAATTACACCAATGCAGTACATTAATAGCTAAACTGATGTTGCTTTCTTCCATCCTGTGCGTGGTGGACGTCGAAAGGGCGTATATACTTCTAGCAGAATGAGAGTAAGACCTGCTCAATGATCGTGTTTTATTCATGTTAAAATGTCTTTCTTTAACTTTTTGTAGGAAGCGGTTTGTGTGAGAAACAATCTCGTATCCGGTATAGGCTGGTTGAAGGGCAACGAAGCCTTCGGGAAGCTGACTTGCACGGATCACCCGACCCCCGTGGTTCAAAAGGCTAAAGGAAAGTGCTGGAATGGAAATACCTTAATAGCGTTAGTACTTTCTGTTAAGATAATTTTGCTTCATCCCACAGCCACCGATAGCACAGCGTTTATAATAAAGGAAAGGGTGGTCAACTAATAATTTTCATGATGAGTCCAACATAGTAAGTGCGAAACAAAAACAGCTGTGATCAGTTCACTGTTCTGGCTGTAATAGACCGATAGTGCTAATTTTTTAGGTTCCAAAAATATTAAAGTTGTTTGTTTTTTGCATATAGTTTCCGGGCCATGCCCAATCTACGACACTAATTTACAACTCCCCCCCCCTTTTTTGTTTTTTTATTGTTTTTTTTTGTTTTATTACAAAACCTAGTAAAATCCATAAAAGAAAAATCAAGATTTAGAGTTAACGAGTTTTTGATTATAATGGAATATAATATTATTTGAAAAAAAAAATACATACTGCCTTATTGTCAGTTTGCATTGGACGAGAATGGCACAGACGCAAGTCGATGGCGCATCGTAGATAAGATAAATAAATAAAATAAAAAGCCTTTTTTTTCTTGCAGAATTAAGGTTTACAAAGTATTTTTTTTTTAGTAACTTACTTAAAGTGTATATATTATTCTAGAGTTAGTTTGCTGTTGATGAGTTTAATTACATGTTTAGTTTTCTAATTTTTGTTTTAGCGTAATTATTCCGCAAGGGCCCTCTGCAGGTCAAGGCCTCCTCCAAAGTGTTCCAGTCTTCTCTGGATTTTGCTGTTTGCATCCAGTTTGGACCCGCCGTGTGTTTTATTTCATCTTCCCATTAATTGCGGGGTCTCCCTTTTTTCTTTTGCCTACTGGTCCCTTCCATGCCGTCACACTTTTTGTCCACCTCTGGCCTTGAAGACGTGCTACGTGCCCAGCCCACTTCCATTTTAGTGCAAGTGCGTGTGCCAGGCCGTCTGTTGTGTTTCATTACAAAACCCAGCAAAATCCATAAAAGAAAAATCAAGTTTTAGAGTTAATGTGGTTTTGATTGTAATGGATCTTACTATTTGAAAAAAAAAAAAAAACATACTGCCTTATTGTCAGTTTGCATTGGACGAGAATGGCACAGACGCAAGACGATGGCGTATCGTAGATAAGATATACATATATTATGATATCATAGTTATTTTAAACTTTAAATCAATTTTGCCAGTTTTGATTTGAATAAAAATAATCAACCACAAATCATCAACTTACTGAAAATGCAATAGTCAGATGTGACACAAAACGCAATAATATTCTTCATAGGTATGACTACCACAGGCAAGAAATAAGCAACTTTAGAATTGTTGAAATTTCATCATCATTATCTGCCTAGCCTTTTCCCAACTATGTTGGGGTCGGCTTCCAGTGTTATCCAATTTTTTTTTAAACTTATGGCATCAAAGTAGCCCAGTGCTATCGGACTCTAATGAAATACGTACTATTATAGTTATTGTAGTTTTTTTTTAAAGTCGATACCCTCTGTAGCTACTACAGCTGCGGTTGTCACTACAACTTGAGGTATTCTTTAACTTCTAGTAAAGTGTTGAGTACGGCCTCACCGTTTACCTTTTCCTTGTTTGACAATAACACCGTTTTTAATTTCTAGAGTGGGCTTCAATGTCAACCAAGTTTTCTACCCGCTGTACTTGTCTTGCTTCGACGAGCAACGTATGGAAGCTCTGTACGTTAGGCATGTACAGACACCCGAAAATGCTGTTCATCAAACCGGCGTGCCGCGACCTAGAATATGGCAAGGTAATTACGAGTACAGTTTATAAGTACAGTGTAGAACTAATGTGTTCTAAGCTAGAAAATTTGGTCGCATAGTGGATGAAAACAGACCATTTGGAAAGATATAAACTTCGATCATCAAGATGTTGAACTTGGTGAAGGTCAATTCTGGTGGTTAAAGGGTTAAACTTTTAGTTTTTGAAAGCCTTTGTCTGATCGCCTGCTTAGTCACGACAACGGTTGCCTCTGGAGGTAGGTAATGATTGCACTACTGCAAAAATTACCATATTCACATACTGTCAGTTTTTAACCAGGTGGGTGAATTTCAACAAATGCTATTTTTTTCATCATATCGGTGAACTTTTTCAATTATACTTATTTGTATATTTTTAAGGTTTTATGTATTTTTAAGGTTTTATGTAATTTTTAGAATATCAAATATCCCCAAATTTAATATCATCAACGTATCATTTAAGACTAAAGAGAAAATTCAGTCTGAATTCTGGTTTCCAACGATATGACAAATCGGCACCGATTATTTTTTCTGTACTCCGATATTATATGTTTATCCACCGAAATGATGTACATATCCAGCGATATGATAATCTATCCACCTTTGAACATCAATAAGGAATAATTTGTAGGGACAGATAAATTTTTAGAACCAAGCGTGACTTAGAACTGAAGACCTGAACTTAGGGTCTGATGTAAGTAGATCACATCCAAAGAGAACTGAGTTCTTAGAAATCCAATTAAAAAATATTTTTTGAAATTATCTACCTATTTTATTATATTTACTATAGGTACACAGAATTTAAAAAAAAATGTTTATCTTTATTAAAATGAAGTATAAAAAATCAAAAATCTCATATCTAAGGTTAAAATTGCACAATACACATTTATTACTGTGGACGATCCAGCTAATTGTTTTGCCGAGTGTACACTTAAAACATTGAAGGCTTATTCTCTTAACACAGGATCGCTTTCGATTTTAGCTTTTCTTATTCTTTCCAGCAACCTCTTTCTCTCTTGTTTCTCCTCCTTTTTTACTTTTGGCCTCGGCATTCTTAAACAAAATTAAGCTATTTGTATGTTTTCTTTTTATCTATTTAATATTATTATAAATTGTAAGTAAATGTATTATAAATTAAAAAATTTGTAAGTAGGAACCTACTTACAATTTTTTTAACTAGAAAATAATTTCTATAGAAACCTTTAATGCGTTCAATTGCTCCACCTCACCATAACCATCTCAACCTATAGACGTACATTACCGAATACAGACCTCCCCTTTTTTTTTTTTTTGGGATAGTAAATCATCAAATGACTTCTCCCACTCTGGGCGGAGCGGGAGGGAGTGTCAGACTCTTACTGACTAAAACCTATCCATGTTCCTTCCTCGCCCTTTATGTTCCGGGGCCGCGGTATCTCTTTCGAACAGGCCCGCAACCCCGGCAGGCTTCGGCCCTTGCGGGCCCCTCCCCTTATGCTGACATCTCTTTGAGGCGCGCGTGGAACACGAACGCGCCGTCGACACGGCCTGTCGTCGTCGTTAGACGGACGGACGGCTAGCTAGCCCATAGCCAACCGTCCACAGGCCCGCATCTACGGTGGCCGGTAGCCACCACGTGGCCCCCGACGCCCGTTGCGTCTCCCGCGGCGGCCGGGAAGAGAGGATCTCTCCCTCTCTCGTTCCGCCACCTCCTTCGCTAGCATGACTGCTTCGCAGAAGGAGGCAACGGCTTCCCATTCCGTCTCGCTCCGGACCATGGATTGAACCAGGGCCGGACGCGAGAGGTCGCCGCCGCCGATCGCCGTCACGAGGACACGGCGGAGCTCCGCCCACGCGGGGCAGACTTCCACCGTGTGCTCCACCGTGTCCTCCGGTCGATCCTCACAGTGGAGACACCCGGGCGTTTCCTCCCGCCCGATTCGGTGCAGGTACCTCCCGAAACATCCGTGTCCGGTGAGGACCTGCGTCAGGCGGAAGGTGAGGACGCCGTGGCGCCTCTCCAGCCACTCCTCAAAGAGGGGACTTACCGCCACTATCGTGGCGTGCCCTGCACGGGGTTGCGACACTCGCTCTCTCCATGTCGCCATGAGATCGCGCCGGAGGTCCGTCCGCTGAGCGGCAATTTGCCGCGGCAGCGGAGTTTCCCCCCGGCGTAGTACATCCGCGCGCCACTCATGCAGGCGCGCGAGGACTATCGCCTCCAGATCCCATGGCGGCAATCCGGCAAGCAGACCCGCCGCCTCGCGAGAGATCGTGCGGTACCCACGGACCATCTTTACGGCCACCACTTTTTGGGGCGCGTTCAGATAGTGAGCGGCACGCCGCTTCAACGAACGCGCCCACACTGGGGCCCCGTAAAGGGCCATCGACCGCACGACCCCCGCGTAGAGCCTGCGGCAGGAGGCGTTTGGCCCCCCAAGGTTGGGCAGGAGCCGCCTGAAGGCAGCCCCGGTCCGTTCCAGCCTGGGGGCCAAACGTCGGAAGTGCTCCACGAAGTTCCACCGGCTGTCGAGGACGAGTCCTAGGTACTTTAACGTCGACTCGACGCCGCGCCGATGGATACCCCTCCTACCGTCAGTGTGGATCCCGACGGTGGCGCATTCCGAGGCCCATGAAAGCACATGGCCCCGGACTTGTGCAATGCCACCTCGAGACCCAGTTGCCGGATCCTCTCAACGACTATCGCAACCCCGCGTGTCATAGTTTCGGCCGCCGCTTCGTGCGACCTCCCCTGTGCCAGCACCAGGGTGTCGTCTGCGTAGCAGACGACGCTGACACCACTAGGGAGGTCCGCGCGCAGCACCCAGTCGTAACCGATGTTCCACAGGGGCGGTCCCAGAACCGATCCCTGTGGGACACCGCACGACATCTCTCGCCGGTTCCAATTTCCGCAGCGACTGGGGTAGATGACGGCCCTGTCCGTCAAATAGTCCCCGACCACACGACGGAGGTAGGTCGGCACCCGGTGATACCGGAGTGCCTCCCTGATGCAGCTCCAGGGCAGGGAGTTGAAGGCGTTGGCGATGTCGAGAGACACCGCCAAGACGACTCCGCCCCGGGATATCGCATCCCCCGTCGTGAGGGCTCTCACGCGCATGATGGCGTCCACTGTAGAGCGCCCCTTGCGGAAACCAAACTGGTTCTCCGCAAGATTCGGCCCCATCCCCTCTAGGTGCTCGGCGAGGCGGTTTGCAATTACTCTCTCAAAGAGCTTGCCCACCTCGTCGAGCAGTACGATGGGCCGAAATGCGGATGGAGAGTCCGCAGGGCGCCCCGGCTTTTGGATGAGGACCAGTTTTCCCGTCTTCCAACGAAGCGGGAACTGGCCTCTCTCCAAGCATGCGCTTAAGAGCCCTTTTAGTCGGGGCCCGAGAGCCTCCGCGTCCGAGGCCAGGACCCAGGCTTTGCCAGGCAAGCCATCGGGTCCCGGGGCGGTGTTTTTGGCCTTGAGCCTCCCTACCGCCACTACCCCTACCTCCCCTAATGATACATTTATTATACATCTTCTACTACCCAGTTGTATCGTGGTAATGATTTTGGCAGTCTATGTAGGTAAGTAAGTATGTACGAGTATGAAGGGTACAGGGGCAAAACAAGAAATGTCACAAAAACAAAAAGTTGTTTATTTAACATTTTTATTTTTCAAAGTTAATAACTTTCTTAGGTATTACTTAAACTTGTAAACTGTTACTAAGAACTTAAGTATACCTTTTAAAGTCTTAGTTTTAGAAACAATAAATACTTTTATGAAAATAAAAAGTTTGAGAATGATAAAAAAATTAATGTAAGTAGTTCCCTTTTAGAACATACAAAAACTGGAAATGTCCAATACGTACCATACAAAAATTGATAAAGCTCATACCAAGTAGTACTTGTTCTGTCCACCTGCTAAATCACAAAATATTTCTAAATAATTGGTTTAGACGACTATTCAGGTGGTTTGTTAAATATATTGAAACAGAAACAAACATATAAAAAGTTGACTACTAAATTTTTTGAACGTAAGATGGGACCTTCCTTCTTACGTTCCGTTTCAACATGGACCTTCCCTGTTTTGTTCCTGTACACAGTTTTTAAATTCGAGTATTACATCTGACTACGCTTGTTTTTACGCCTTTTGTATAATGCCAATAAAAATACGCGGGAAAATGAGAATGTTGCCATCAAAAATTAACTTTTGGATTTTTTGTGACATTCCTTGTTTTGCCCCTGTACCCTTCGTATGTATGAATGTTTGTATGTAGGTATATATGAATGTATATAATTTATGTGTCTGTATGTATGTTCCATTGTTTCTTTGTATATTTAACGAAATTACACGGATCATGAATCTAAACACCGATATTAAATATAAGACACCGATTGATTTTTTCTTATAATTTCGGTGTAAATGATCACATCGGTGGTAACAAAGACCACCGATTACAGCCATATGAGAACAGCGACGTGAGAAAATAACACACTTTTTAGGAAATTAGAAAAAATGCATAATATCTAGGATAAATTCAATAACAGACAATGAAGCTAATTCACTTACTACCTTTGTTAGAACCAAACAACAATAATAAAACTACTCATTACACATGAAAAATGCAAACACCGATAATATCAAATAATTGTCCGGGAGCAACTGAAATGGCGCACTTACGTTATTGGCAGGAAAATGCAGCGATTTGACACAGGTCCATCCTGACAGCGCACTAGCACACACTAACGAGGGAAATACAAATGGGGTGGGGACACTATCGGACTCGTCGATGTGAAGTTAGGTTTAAATTACTTTTGTCCAGCGATATGAGAACATTTTTCAGGACAATACGTTTGTGCCTCTCAGTAATAATAATCGTTAATTATGTAATAAAATATGCTATATATGTTAATAACAAAACTAATATTCTATGAAATAGAATAAGTTATATACTTAACTTACTTATTTGTATTAGCGTATAAGCTGTTTTTTTTGTAAAAAAAGTAGAGGGACAGCACCGATTTGAAAAAAAAAGATGTTTATGTATTTATTTCTACCTTTTGTAATAGTCCAAGGCAAATTATATTTTTGCCACAACCTATTGAATACAAAAAAAGTAAGAACAATATTCCTTTTTTCAAATATTAATTTCACCGAAGACAAAAAAATAAGTCATTTGGGAAATTCACCCAGGTAGTACGCGATCGGCAGACCCTCGTCTAATGACCTGTAAAGGTGGGTAGGACTCAACCTTGAGGGTCACCCCAAGGTCTGTACAGTTAGACCAGTCCGCTCGCGAACGTATAGTCCGTTTGCTACGTTGGTACTGACTTATTGGTCTGTAGTACTGAGATGCGTCACCGACAAACAGTTTGCAATTGTTAACTTATTTATAACGTTATTGTAGGGACTTGTGCTATAGCTGATAGGAGAATTATGTTCACTCAGAAGTTCAGATTTGTTTTAAGTAAAAGGCTTTTAATTCTGAATTTATGTTTGTTTTTAGCTGACAGCGTCTACCCTGGAGTCGATCTTGGGACACTATACACGCAAGTTTCTCAGAAGACGGTACTCGCCCGATACGTTGGAGACGATTTAGCTAAACGATATATTACCAAGACCAAAACACGCTTCTTCGCTCGCGGTCACCTTGCTGCTAAGAGTGATTTTGTTTTCGCTACCGGTCAGCGCGCCACTTTCTACTTCTTCAATGCTGCTCCTCAGTGGCAGTGCATCAACGCTGGTAACTGGAATAGGCTGGAGCAGGTAGGTTTGTTATAGAAGTAGTAGGCGTCAAACTATATTTGAAAAGCTTCAGACTATTGACGTCATGAAAGGCCAAAAAAATTATAAGGTATGTATGGGGTACATACCAACAATTCATTGATGAAAATCAACGCCGCTGAACTCTCAATTTTTTTGGCCTTTCATGACGTCAATAGTCTGAAGCTTTTCAAATATAGTTTGACGCCTACTACTTCTATGTAAATATTGCAGAACCTTCGCGCTCGCATCGGCGCTGCTGGCTACAACACTGTCATCTACACTGGTACCTTTGGAGTGCTGCAGCTACCTGATAAGAACAATAAACTGGTCGACATCTATCTGGCGCAAGGCAAGATCCCAGTTCCGCGTTTCTACTACAAGGTAAAATTAAATCTAGAACTTCAAGATAGAGATAGGTAAATTATAATTACAATTTATTGTGTGAATCCTCTGAATAAGTAAGTCTTTGTTGTTCACATAGAGAAAGTTGTTTAGTTAATGATCATTACGACCACAACATTCTGATACATCTTACATGCTGTTCTCAGGTGGTGCATGATGCAGCTAAAGGCAAAGGCACGGCGTTCATAACTATCAATAATCCTCACATCACGACGGCCGAGGCGGAGGCGACCGCTCGCGAGTTCTGCGATTGCCACTGCCGCCGCCGTAGCAAAGATTTCAACTGGCTCAAGTGGAAACTTGACAGTGTTGATCTCGGATACAGTTTCTGTTGCACAGTGGAAGAGTTTAGGAATAAGATAAAGCATTTACCCCCCTTTGACACCACTGGTCTCCTTGTGTGATGGACGAAACTAAAATATCTTCGCAACCTCGGAAAATAAATAAATGATAAATAAATCGTTCGTTTTGGCTCAATACCTACAATCAGTACAGAATCTTCACTTAATTAATCATATTCTGCCTAAAACTCACAAATAAAATCATTCGATAGGTATTCTCTGTAGAGAGAAAAGATCGAGGATTTGATTTGCTTACAGGAGTTAAGAGGACACAACACGGCCATTTTTACATACAAATGTTGTTCTCTGTTTAATGAAAACTCTAATCATATTTTCATTTCCAAAAAATCGATGACCACTGCTGGCCCAAAGTTTTCTATTTTTCATAAATTATTTATTAGAACAGATATGAATATAAGTTTTAAATACGGTAGTTTCGTTTTAAACTATCCATGTGAAATTATTATCAAGATATGTATTACTTCCGTACTTGAATCGGATATTATTTCATGTTTGATAGTAGATAGTACATGTTTGTAGCTTGTTAAAATTACGAAACGGATTTGGTTGCCCCCACACTAGACATTTCTGCTGTATCATGGGTGCGTTTACACACATTTTAACTCGCATATACAAACAGTCAGACCCGGAACAACTGCCTGTAAGCCATACAAACCACGGCAGCCACGGCACCAACCGTGTCGTCAAAATGATGCATGCAAGCTAAAGAAAAATAAAAAAAAATAAAACCAATACACAAACTAATCGAAATACTCAACAGGTATATCGAATAAACTTTTTGTTGCTTAATAATAATGACTCATTCAATAAACATTTAATAATGTGGTAAATGCAACTGCAGAAATAAATAAGGAAAACCAAAGCCAGTTTTCCCTTAAATGATGCAAAATGTATAAACCGGTCAGTTCGTAGTAAGGTGGGTGGCACTATGAGAACTAATAATTGAATTTTTGTAAATAGGTGTAGGTACTAGGTACTCTTTAAGGGATGAAATATTTTCCTTCTGCGAAGCAGTCATACTAGCGAAGGAAGTGGCGGAACGCGAGAGGGAGAGAACCTCTAGCCCCAGTTACCGCGGGAGACGTACCGAGCGTCGAGGGTCACGTGGTGGCCTCCAGCCACCGTAGGCGCGGGCTTAATTGTGGACGGTGAGCTATGGGCTAGCTCGCCGTCCGTCCGTCTTATGATGACAGGCCGTGTCGACGGCGCGTTCGTATTCCACGCGCGCCTCAAAGAGATTTCAGCATAATGTAGGGGCCGGCAAGGGCCGAAGCCTGCCGAAGCTGCGGGACTGTTCGAAAGAGATATCGTGGCCCCGGAACATAAGGGGCAAGGAAGGAACATGGATGGGTTTTAGTCTGTAAAAGTCTGAAACTCCCTCCCGCTCCGTCCAGAGTAGGAGAAGTTATTTGATGATTTCCCTTCCGAAAAAAAAGGCGGTGAGGTGATCAGTACGATGATAATGGAGACAAGATTAATAGAAATCCTGTCTCACACATTGCAGGCACCACTCGACGCACTGCGCGGGTGAGTTGTGCGTTTTCCTGCTACGCACAGACGAACGGAGGCCAAATGTGTGACTTTACCATGTCTAGTACAATAAATCGTTCGCTGGAGGCTAACATGAGGTACTGACTACGACTTGAAAACCACGACTATTTTTTGTTTTGTATTAAGATTAACGTTAAACCAAGACGTAGCCTCTGAAGAGCATTTTCGGCTTAAAGTCTAGTCGAGTCCCAGATTCAACTTGTCAGATTAGCATACGTTATGATTTGGCTATTGAACAACGATTTCTTGCACAGATCGTTAATAAAGGGGAGAAATAACGTCGGCACCAACAATCTGACAAGTCGAATCTGGGATTCGACTAGACATTAAGCCGAAAATGCTCTTAAAGAGGCTACGTCTTGGTTAGATGTCAAATGTTCGCACAGGGCTCATACACAGTCACCTCCAGCATATTTTATCTAAGTCCACTTCAATTATAAAAGAAAATTTACTATAAGATAGTTAACTATTATGAAAATATTTTTTAAATTAAATTTGTCCGTACACTTCAACCAATTTAAGACGAAGAAAGATTTGTAAGGAAATATGTTTACATATTTTAATATGTTAGCACAGAGTACAGAGTCTTAATGCCATTGGCAGTATGTACCAGTCAACCTTTGGGTGATGCAGATACAAACAGATTAAATTATGTTATACAGGTAGCCAGGTAGATATACGATATACGACCGTATACGTGCGTTTGATTCGACGTCCATAGATAGTCAACCTTATCTAATAACTGGTCCAATAAACCTGGTGAAATAAAAACGCAGTAAAGTTGAATATTGTGTGGGATATTGTCTACAAAAAAGAGGGAAAAGGATTTCAGAAAACTATATCGCAGAATGTGAGGAAAACGCCTGCAAAAAATACACCAGAAAGACAATTTCAATGTCGAAACAATCTATAAAATAGACATGATAGGCAAAAGCAATTCTAAGCATTTATTTTACTGTAAAATATATTACGGTTTTGAATTTCACGTTCGTTCACAGTATGCTCATCTAATATCTCTTTCCATTTACCCGAGCGCCTTAACGTATTACCGATTCCTATATAAATGCCTGAACTAAGAAACAACAAACTAACTAAACATACATATTCAGTGTCTAAGGCCTAATGGGCGCCAGGTAAGTTGTTTAAATCCCAAACTGATACAACTTCGTTGGCACGCAAAGTTAGAACTTCTCTTTGCTTGAATTATAAATAGGTCGTTGAGTGTTAGTACAGCGCCAAGCGCAGGTCCAATAAAAAGGTTTTTATTGCCTCTCAATAGTCACTGAAATGTAAAGTATCAAGGAAAAAGGCTTTAAGGTTTGTCCCAAAAGGTCCTAAATTACCTAAGGTTGTTGAATGCATTTACATACTCAAATACACAGAATGCAAATTTGATTTCAGGTTAAGCCAATTGTCCCAATACGACTTCATTTGAAATGTGATTTATGGAATACAAAATTCCATGGTATAGATTCTATCGATTCTTCCATTTATTTTTGTGTGGTATGGATTGATAATTTATTGAAATAAATATGAGTACGGAAAATATTAATAATACATTGAAGGAGTAAGATCGCTTCCGAATAGGTCTTTTTTTCCGTAGTAGCGATCTTCTACGATGAACCGCCTGACGTAGCAGCTGCTACGGCGTAGCGTCCTTCGTTCTCGTAGCTCCACAAGTTGGGCTGCTACGCTGTCGTAGCTTCGTATTTTATACTAACTCATAAATGCAATCGGTGGAATTCGTATTATTTTTTTTTGTTACCTACAGTTGTTTTACGTTTGCTGTTTTATAAAACAAAATGATCAAAATACAAACTCATCTTGAAATTCTTTAAAAGAATTTATAATTACTGTACCAAAACATTTTCCTCGTTTTATTTATGCAAGGCACTCCTTTTGAAGTCTTGACTGGACCTTTTCGGAATAAAGATTAGAAGTACTTGGTAATTGTAGGGTCTGTAGTCATGCTGGTTTCACCATCTACATTTTCTACAAACCTTACACAACATCACAAATGAGTGAAAATAAATTATCATCTAATTAAGGTCTATGTTCACCAAGAAGATGACAGACTGATTATCTAAAACAGCTGTTTAAAACGCATTTTTGTATGGGAACATGTCACAGTGACAGCTGTTTTTACATAATCAGGCGGTTATCTTTTCGGTGAACATGGACCTAAGATTATTGATTGTTTTTTAACCGACTTCTAAAAAACGAGGAGGTTCTCAATTTGGATGTTTCTACTTTTTTATGTTCGCGCGTAACTCCGTCGCTTGCCAACTGATTTAAAAAAAAACCTTTTTTTGTTGAAAAGGGCATAGTTTCCAAATAGAAAAAAAGAAAGAAAGAAAAAGCATTTATTAGCCCGCATAGGACAAAACATCAAAATTATCAGAAAATGGTCCCATAGTCACGAAGTCGGGATTTAATGATGGAATCTTGGCGAAATCGAGGGAACTCTTCAAATTTTAAATGCACACATGATGACACACGCATGAAGCGATAAGGGTAGTTTTTGGAAGAGTACTTTTTCGGAGTTGTCCTACTTTAATTTTGTGAAGACCTGATAAAGAACTTCGGAGATAGGCAACGGAACTCCTCAATTAATGACAGCAAATGGACCGGGATTGCTGAAATCTCGTCTGTCTATTGTTTACACCAGTTCATAACATAACATCACGCCGGTACGCTGTGAAGGGATCAGCGCAAGTTAACCACTAAACCTGACCTTTGTTTGATTGGTTTAGTTTTTTTGTCACCGACTTCTGAAGCCAAAGCTATTTTTCACTTTTTTGTGTTTTTAGAAGTCGGTTTTATTTTTACAAAAAAAGTTTTTTGTAGTTATCACTTTACAGCATACTTTGTAACCCGTAGTGAATAGTTAATCGGAGTGGTAGTGCAGTACCTCACTTCCCCCGCTGACTTGAAGAGGCCTGTAGATGCGGGCCGGCTACTAGCCAGGGATCGTGGAAGGCGCACTGGTTCCCATGATCCTCGATGTAAGTGTAGGAATGGAACACCGGGGTGGTTATTAGTCACTTAGAGTCTGACAGACCCCGAGAACACATGAGGATTTTGCATCCCGAAACTAAAATAAGGTGGTAGTGCATGGTCAGGCTAGTATCGAAGAGGTGAGCATTGGAGGATGAAATAAAACTCAAATTAGGTCGTACTTTATTTATTGTTCTTTCAGTGTACTTGATTTTAATAATTTTATTTAAAATAGTGACTTTATTGAGTGCAAAAATAAGTATCATGTACATACTTACATTGAAATGAGTGCTCTCAAAACTCTAGTTTTACTTATTACCATTTAATTTTTAATAGTTTACATAATAATATCCAGTTTGGTACTACAGAGTAATTGAATAAGTAGATCGTGCTGTCACACATTTCGTAAAAGTACCTACTTAAATAGATCATTATGCTTTCCTTGGTAAACTATAATATTTTGAAAAAGGCTATAAATTACATAATATATTCGTACAGGGATTTATAATTATTTATATTTATTGCACTTCCGTATTACTTATATGTATGTAATAACTATGAGGTATACAAAACGTTAATTGAAAAGAGTTAGAATGCTTTTTAAAGGAAAATAAGTATAATCAAAAGATAGTTTGCAATATAAATCTAAAGATATTGAGCAATTTAACCGAACTAACAGCAAATGCATATTTTGTGTGTGTGGGGATGGTACGGGGTTGATAATATGGATTAAGTTTATATGAGATGACGCGCTCGTGGAAGGTCGCGGCGGTGGCGAGACGACGGCGGAGACTGATATTGCAGCTTATTGGCACAACCTACACGAGCCGTGCAACATTACATCGCACGGCGGAGTTTCTACACCAACGTAATTCCGTCACTATATTTCCCCTTCTAAGATAGATTTTCAAAACCAAGCCACAATTTGTAACACTTAAACTTAACAGTTGACTATCATGCCATTTTCAGTTTCAAATATGTAGTAACAAAAGTGCTACAACATGTTTCATCAGAGTACCTACTACTGATTATGAACACAAATACTTATGTTAGCACGAAACGTTGAATGCCTACAAATATAATAATAATATTTTCGTGATAAAGCACGTATCAGCTACTTTGTTAATATTAATGATGGCATCCAACTTGTATCTCGAGACAATTAGATTTCTAACTTCGGCAAAGCTATATACCAAAATAATCTAATGTGTACGTAAGTTAAATATAAATTTAAGGAGACTTGGCAAAGTTGGGAGCAGAATTAGGAGGAAACGTAACGCAAATTAGCTATTAATCATTTAATTAACCTCACAGTAAGTACATACATATTGATATAGTGCCATCATACATTCTCGCGTCATGTATCGCAGCTGCCAATTTATACAAGATTGTGTCTTTTACTTTATATACCATAGTTTATTAGATTAAAATACATTTAACCTTAATAAGTACACACGTTTAAGGAACATCTGAATAGACCACGTCACGTGTGCTCGGTGGTGCGCCGTTGTGATTGTTATCCTCGGATTATTTTGTTCGCTATTGTTAGATAGAATAGGATCTTAAACATGAGAAGTGATATAAAACATCAATATGAAAAATTTGCGTGGAGATAAGTTACAATAAAGTATTCATATTTAAAGATAAGACGCATACGACACAGCACTGCCAGGATCTCTGGGGTCTAGTTATTACTTACATATTATGCTCAAAAAGTTCGAAAATGCGAGTTTGATCACTTGTTAGGGGTTCCGTATCATCAATATAGAGATAAAAAGTTTTATTAAAGTGTAGTTAAATACATTTGAGAAAGTTGCTGTTTCACGCCTCGCGGTGTTTCGGATTTCGGTCGTTGTAACAGCCTGGGTCCGAACGAGGTCGAGCTGATAAATAAATATTTACACAAACACTTGTATTTGCAATCGAAGTTTTGAAACGATCAGTAAAGTTTAGCCACCAAGAGTCAAGAAGATAGGACTTCAGTAGTGGAAGTATTTTCGGTGGAAACAAGTCGAAAGATGTGACTAAGAACAAGATAAAGTATGTTTGCATATATTTTTGGTAATTTAGTTTCGCAAAGTAGTATACATAATTATTGTTTGTTGCGGAACCCCAAAACTAAGAAAATTAACGTTAGTTCACTTTCTATAATTTTATTTTCTTAATTCGTTAATTGGTATGCAGAATATAATAAAACAATGTGTCATCATACTCATAGTGAAAGACGAAGAAAATGAAGAACAAATTTAAAGGCATAAATATCTAGAGTTTGAATGGAATGCTGCATGTGCTTAAGGAAATAGTTCAAACTTAAAAAAAAAACATCAGTATTTATTAAATACTAGAATTAATAATAGTATAATAATTCATCATTTACACATTGACTATAATAACAAAGATCTTTAACAGATACTTAGCTAGTATACTCGCATCAACACAACCTGTTATCCTGGTAGGTACTTCACTAGGCGTATTCGTCAAAATATTCGCGTTACTTGGTTAAAATACACCCTATAAGTATTGTCTATAGAGTTCATTTTGTATCAACGAAATAACGCGAATATTTGCACGAATGCGCCAAGTGTAGCGCCAGAAAAAAATAATCTCGACAAAAGGGTCTCTCTCTACGAATTAATGTAGTCCACGTGCCGACCAGGTACGCCTCGGTATTTGAGTTATATACTTCTACGCATAATTAATAGCTTGCTAACGTAGGCACCTATTCGACGACGCCTTCAGGCAAGTCGCAGTACAAATTATATCGTAGGGCAAGTCTATACACGATGCAACATTATCGAGGGAGGATATTTGGGGACATCACATTTATGTTACGTTTAAATAAAATTTCCTATTGAGAATATTCGAGAAATAGAAAAAAACACTGAGCTTTTGTTTTATAATCAGATACTTTTACTAAAATTATGCTCTTCCAAAATAATGTCGCATCTTGTATTACTGACGTACATAGAAGGCATAAAGGTCTAGCATGAAAACATATGCAACACAGGTAGGTATTATAATAGTGGGTTTCCCTCATAAATCTAGTAAATATTCGATCCAAAAGCAGCTCTTATATGTAAGAGCTCAAAATGTTTAACCTAGTGATATTCATTTTCCTTTCCTAGACAGAACTTGGTCATGAGATATAATTACTAATCGTGTAAAGTGTCACGATAAACTACTTGAATGAAGGCCTCCATTACAGTATGTACAAGAAAGACTAAGTATAATAATATCTCATAGGAAAAGTATCACTAACGATTTAAAGATTAAACTGGCGCCCACAAATATGGGCTTTAATATTATAATATCTCACTTTTAAATATTAATATTAAGACGTAACACGCGTAGATTATAATTTACTATCTACTCAATGTCACATCGATTAAATGTTGTCAAATTTTGTTGAAGAGCGTCGATGGTTCCAGAGGGACAGTGCATAGGATGTTAGATATAGCTGAGATTGTGATTCGCGACGCGATTTTAACAAGCCCAACGAGAAATTCAACTCTTCAACACAACGAGTTAATTCTCTACATAATATTATGTTAAATATCAAAAACGTCTATCTACAACCACAAATAAAGAAACTCACAAAACAGTGTTATGTATAATGTTGCATATCGTTTCACTTACGATATAAATGAACTTACATTTTTACATTACGACCAAAATTCTCACAGCTTTGTCTTTCATTGTTCGCTTGTCAGCGAGTAGTACGAGTAAATTCGATAAATACTAAACTATTAGGTACATCTACTAGTAGAGGTATTGGCATAATAGACATAAACAACACTTACCGATACAAACTCGTACAAACGCACAAATCATTCAGAAGATAGTTAGACGAGATAATAAATAACAATTGGACGCGCAACGAGAGACAGGCGCGCGGCGAGGACCGCACGCGACGCCCGCGTCAACGTTACGACCTAAACATTCCACAAGTGAGTGCATTTAACTCTAAACTAAAGTAGTATGAGATAACAAACAAGTAAACCTGTATTACAATACTCATAACCGTTCATTATTACGACATACAGAAATAAACTTGTCACCGTAATACGGATACATACAAATACTGAGATCATAATATATACAACACCGATTATATCAGTATTGTACAACTCAGTAGTATAAAATTTAGCCTTAGACATTAAATTATTATTGCCGAAGACTATGATAAGAATATTAGAACACTTATACAAGAAATATTGCATCAAAAAAACAATACATAATAATATTTAAGTATTTAGGCCTAATCATCGAGTAAACAGTATAGCTTTATCAAAATAACGAAGTCACATTGATGTAAAATACGTAAAACAAATGACTGGCAACACAACACACACATTGTACTATCACAACTGTACTCGTAGGGTCCGCAGAGGCTTTCATAAGATGAATAGATCGCATAGGAAAATTTCTCATTATCACAAACACTTATCATTCCGTAGAGTAAGAGTAAGTTAAGGTCCCATGGATTCATAATTGAAGTAATTTAGAAGGAAATCTGGAAAGGCGAATCGTCTGTAAAGGGATGTAAAATTTATTCTAAAATATACAAGTATACTTAGAAAGGTTCTTTTGACAGAACACAAAAGGTCGACATCGTGAATGTATCCCTCCGCATTATCTTCTTATGTTCGGCTCACACTCCTTACATGTTCAGATATCAGACAGATTTCACGTGAAAGGTTCGCTTTTTAATAGTTTAACATAAAACACGAAGGATTTATTTCTTTGACTATATTTTGCGTGATAAATAAAACATCTTTTGAAGCGCTCAAATAACACAGTCCAAATGTAAACTACAGTACCTAAGGGATTTCTTTGGACAGCAAATATTAATCACACTCAGTCTCAAGCGAAACCGCTGCATTCACAGTTTATGAAAGCTATCATGTTCAGTATACCATTTCAAGGTGAAGTTTTTCATTTTTGTATTCATATTGGAGTGCGGGGATACATTCCATTGTCTTGTTGTTTATACAGCACACGGGAAAGGCACACACTTTTACTTCAGAGCAGTTTCATAGTTCATGAAAACACTCACTCCTAATAATAGAAAAGAGAAATATTTAAAACAAAATGCGAAAAGATTCACCTTATAAGTGTATATTCTAAATTCATATTTAACTACAACTATAAATGTTACAGTAAAGATAATAATAGAATAAACTTGGATTACCTTAATGGATAAAAATTTTGAAAGCTCTATCATAATATTGTAATTTTTAATTAACATATTTCGTAGGCTATAAAGTGATTTATTTATCTGTAACATTTACAGTGACTAAATTCAATAAATTAATTGAATAATAATGTTATTATAATAATTTATGACGAAAATATAATTATGATTAATTTTAACTCTTTCATATGATTATATTATTAATGAAACGTTTTTATAATGCTACACCAGATCTGAATATCACTTTGGTGTTTTAAACAATACTCGTAAGTCATGTTATCACTTATATCACTAGAGTTTGGTAGTGCCACTAGTGCGAGCTCCATACTTTACTTCCATGCCGAGGTCGCGGTCGACGTATTTGGTTTTTAAACGGCAGTTTCTAAATCCTCTGACACTAATTGGAAATGTTCCTGACCTGAAAAAGAACATTGAGTTTTTATACGATAGAATGTATTCGTTTTTGCAAACGTAGGAGGAGTAAATGGAAATTGTGAAGAAAGTACAGAGTATAATGGTAATGAGGTATGAGCGATACTGACTCTCGAGGTAGGCGGCGAGGTCGTGGTCCTCGGCGCGCAGCGCGAGGTGTCTTGGCGTGAGGCCGGCGTGGTCGCGGCGCGTGAGCGAGGCGCCCCCCGCCACCAGCATGCAGCACACGGCGCGCCGCTTGTGCGCCGCCGCCTTGTGCAGCGCCGTCTGGCCGCGCTCGTTGTCGCGCATGTTGAGCATGGCGGTGGGCGCGCACGCGATCAGGTACTTCACGATCTCCTTGTTGCCGTAGCGCGCCGCCACGTGCAGCGCCGTCTGCCCGCTCGCGTCGATCGACAGCAGCGAGTAGCCCGCCGCGTGCAAGTCTTTCATCTAAACATAATATATAAATACATAGCGAGCCTATTGCCGTCGACCGGGCGCGAATCCAAACTCCGTGGCTGTTAATGAGAAATTTCAGGCGGAAAACCCAATACTAAAGCTTTACTCGACTAGGGAGTCAGACCCAGGATCACATGCTCATCAGTGTCATGTAGACCATTGGACTAGCGAGGCAGTCTTTCATCTGAATTATTTATAAACCATTTTCCTCCCTTTTTTCCTTTCATCTTCACCGACGCGAGTAAATTTATGGCTTTTGATCGCTAGTAACACGAGCCGCGCGATTTGCTATTTTTATAGGTTGCTAAACATTTACTGTCACGATAGACGAGAGGTGGGTAAATTCTCAGCGACTGTCGAAATTATTATAGCAACACAGGACAAACAGGCATTCCCACTCCAAAATAAATGCTTAAATTATGAATTTGAATGTATTGAAGAGGTTTGAAACATTTTACCAATTGACGAGAAAATTAATTTGGTAGTAATTTGATGAATATGGACATTTCATCAGGAAAATCACAAGAAAAGAAAATGTCTGTGATTATTTCTCTCACCATTCTCAGATCGCCGACTTTGGCCGCTTTGAGCAGAGCGTCAGATGTTTTTTCCAATAAATTTCTGAAACAATGTCAAAGTTTTACTTTGTCCTGCAAAAACTGAATAAGTTTGAGAAGATAAATAAAATGAGACGTCTTGTTAGTGTTGTGGCTTAACTGACTCGTTCAGAGCTGAGGGAACGAGATACCTACAGAGTCGTGAACGTGTCATGTTCTTGTGTATGATTGTTAGGATAACATGTTGCGGTAATAAAGTTACTGAATGAAATTATTTATTGTTTGTTACTTTCGCTGTCACTGTGGTGAAGCTGTCAACATCCTCGGTCCCCAGGGCCTGTCATGCAGCCGAAGTGTAAGCCGTTAGGTGCGGTACGTGAATAAACGACATCATCTGAAGAGCTACTATGGCTTTAGAACCCTATGACTTGGCGCGTGACGATGACAAAAGACTGGACGGCCTGCCTTTGTCTCCTTGGAAGATGGGTAGGCCTTTGGTGTGGAACGCAACATGTTTCGATACTCTTGAGGCCATCACACTTTCCAAACTGATCGATCTGTGCTGGCGCTGACGATGCGGGTCAGAGAACCTCACGCGCGTTTGATTTTGTTACTTACTGTGTCATTATCATCATCATCATTTCAGCCGAAAGGCGTCCACTGCTGGACATAGGCCTCCCCCAAGTGTCGCCACATTGACCGGTCCCGTGCGATTCGCATCCAGTAGATTCCCGCAGCCCTCACCAGATCATCTGTCCACCTAGTGGGAGGCCTTCCAACTCAACGTCTTCCGGTTCGCGGTCTCCACTCCAGAACTTTTCCCTGTACCATGTGCCCTGCCCATTGCCACTTAAGTTTGGCAATTCTTCGAGCTACGTCGGTAACTTTGGTTCTCTTGCGGATGTCTCACTGTGTACTTTGCGTTTATGTGGTAAGTAATTATAACCTTATTATCTTTGCGAAGCTTAATTGCATGGGTATCTACATTAAAAATATAGTTACAGTTGCATAAATACCGACTGTTTTATAAATCAACTTTTTAAACAGATATAGATACAGCCCGACTCTAAAAACTGTAAAATCTAAGTATGATATGAATAACACTGTGTTTTAAACAATATTACCACAGACGTCTCATTTATAAAATTAATTGAATGCGAAAAATGCCAAAGTTGTTGAAGGCAAAAGTCATTGGTCAATGTTAGAAGTTGCGTTATGGAGCAGTCAGTAGATGTGCAGATTCTAAAACTACACTATAGCTAAAACCATCCATTTAAAGTCTCACCTATAGCCAAACACTTCTTGTTCAAGTCCAAATAATTTTTCATGTATGCTGCATGCAATAGAAGAAAGAAGAGATAGAGTGCAGATTTCAGTTTAAAACAAGTGTGCATCGTGCTCCAATGCTCGTACTTGTGCGATGCTCCTAACAGATAGTCACACATTGTTGCCTATAGCGGTCCCATTGGAGACAAAATAATTGATCAAGAAAATTTAGCAAATTCTATTTGTCACACGCACACGTTTCTAATGAAATATTTAGTTCCAGCTACTTTTTATTGCCATTTGCTAGACAAAAGACTTTATTAATAACTACTAACACAGTGCTGTTAAACTAATCTCAAACTGTGACTACAGCTAAAGTTTGCAAAGATGGCTCGACATACTGATGCCATATTAATCCGTATTATAGAGGGTCCTGGGCTCGGGATTCTAACCCCAAAAATCCGCTCGGGCGTGCGCATCTACTAAGAAACACCCGTTTGATTCATCACAGCAGCGTTATAGAAGCGCTCAAATGAATACATTGCATCTAAAGTGTAGGCGCACACACAACGAAATCGTTAGATGATACAAGGGAACGTACTCACGTTTTGAACCGCGCTATCGAGTCGGTAGTGGGCTCGTGGTCCCTCGCGGGCGGCGAGGTGCACAGCGGCGGCGACAGTGGCTCACCCGGCGCCGCGCCTCCCCCCGGGCTCGGCGGCGCCGGGGCCAGACCGCTCGGCGGCGGCGTCTGAGGTGACAGCAACTCCACCGACGATCGCGCCGGACTGCCAAGACCCGATTCACTGTTTCATGGTCAAACTATCGTTATCAATCTCCAGAAAGAATGATGGCATAATTTTGTCTGCTTTTTTTTTGGCGTCCATTGATTTCATATATATGCATCAAATTTAATTAATTTTCTACGATTTTTCAATTATTCACTCCTTCTCGTAAGGGCCGGAGTTATTTTTATGTTTTTAAAAGCTTATCAAATGATGTTCGAAATAGGTACACTCGAAATGTAAGGTTACCATTTTGTCTTTGACAGTGACATGTCGTCTGTGGTTGTCTGTCAAGACGCTACAGAATGACAGAATCCTTCTGCGTTTTTCATCTTGGTTGTGTTTTGTGTTTATACTTGGCTTTCTATTTATTTTTGACTGTTTATGGAATGATTGATACTGCCCTGTGTGACTAGTACGTGCCCTTAGGATTAGGACTCCCATCTGCAGCATTGTTGCATCTGTTGAACAGATTTGGTGTTCGTTTTGAGAATAAATACATTCCTCAGAAATATTTGATGTAATTCGAGAAAGAATTGACTTAGAAAATAATCTGGCAAACATGGTAGAGCTAGAGGCTCTTAATTGGAATAGACGATCAGCCCACTTTTAAATATAATGTGCTGACCAAAATAATATTTCATGTTTTCCAACATTGGAATATAGCTATTTTATTCTGTTCGCCTTGTAGATGTACCAAATAAGACAAGCTCGGTCTTATTACGGTGAACATGAACGTTTCCAAGCGGATACAGAATAAAGGTGAATAGGAGCAAAATTGTCACTATAACTTAGTGTGGCATCTAAGATAGGCCAGACATCAAGAACATATCTCAGCACCATCAGGTTTTCTTGATGAGATTGAGATTATAATACGAGAAGAGGATGGGGAATAAAATAAATACGTTATACAAAATATGTTTTATTTGCCCAACATTAGGTTTTATAACCCTAAGTTTTAGGTTTACGGGGCTACTCAGGGCAAGTGTACTTTTTTAATACGCGCCCAGCTTTTGCATACATTATATTGAGTGTAGAGTAGTCTCTACACCGAGGGTTAGAATTTATTAGGGTTTTTCTCATTTTATTCATAAATACTCTTATCCTCACTTTCGGCCTGGCCACAATCAAGAGCGGCGCGAATTGCGGCGCATATTGCGGTGCGGCAAACGGTGATCGGCTAAAACAACTAGTAGACAATATATGATGTATGCCACAGCAATCGTCGACGCGCTGTGCGGCGCGACCTGCGGCGCGGGTAGAGGCGGCTACAGCTCAGAGCAACTAGTCTAGTCTAGCTGTGACAAGCAACCGCAAATTGGGCCGCCCGTCGCGCTCTTGACTGGTACCAGGCTGTTGGACCACACCACATTGTACCTACATTTATTTATGATATAAATTCAATCTGCGAGGTTTTTGAATAATTGTTGTTTCATAACCTAAAACTTCAAAATCTTTTTTTTCGGCTTTCCCAAATGGAAATAGTCTCATTTATAGATTCTGGAGCGAACGCCAAATCTTTTAACATACTTTTCATTACGGGACGCTTCAATTTGTTGCCAGACAATTCTTAATATGGAGATCTGCCATTGTTCTTTTAGGTAATGCACTGCACCATCCAGCACGAGCTACATTCTGTGTTCAAACCAAGGCAACATTTTACAAATAAATTTATTTATAGAAGATGCTGAGATGAAATAAGTATGATAACGTTATGGAAGGAAGTCAACCATGAAGCTGGATGAAATTGCAAGCCACGCGTGAAATTATCCAGATTCATTCGCAACCCGATATTTATACAGGGTGAAAAAGACGCTGACGCATAAACGGTTACCACGTAATCAGTAGGAAAACGTAGATTTAAAAAAAAATGTGTGCTCAGTTTAAATGAGTTTTTCAAAATTTAAAAAAAGCGGATATCTTTTCACGAGGACATTAGCTGAGTGCTGACGTTGTGGAAGTTAAGCATCATGAAAACGGATAACATGAAAAAAGCACTACTAAACTAGGTTGATATTAAACTGGGTTGTTTTTTCAATTTTGTTTCAGGATGTTCAGTTTCACGCAGTGGGTGGTTTAATTTTAATAGCGCCAAATCCGTGTGGCGTCTTACGACAGTGTAGATTAAATGCTGCAATCTAGCAAACCAGTCACATTTGTGAACATTTGCTATATCTTCCTTTGCCGCCTTGGTAGCTGTACTGCCACTCGTCGTTCTAATTTTATATTATACAGGAAGGTTAAGAGTTAACTTCTCTTTTGGCAAATTCAAAAGAGAAGTTAACTCTTAACCTTCCTGTATTCCTTCCTCTAATAGATAAAAGTATTTTCTATAAACTTTTATCCGGTATTTAATACTATCGTTTGTTTTTTTCACGCTTGCCTAGTAGAAACCGATTCACTCGAACTTTGACTAAATCCAGATAACAATTACCAGGGAACAGAGAAACCGGCTGTGAATTCCACAGACTGGCAATGGCGGTTCGCACAATTCGGTTTCGCCATGATTATGAGAAGTTCACATATAAACGCACAAGTGGTTTTTTGTGCAAGTACAAAAAGCGATTGGTCCAAAATGTTAACTATAAAAGTAGGTGGAAGTGGACAAAGACTATGAAATGCAATCATTGAAGAAACTCACCAAGGATGTGACTCAGGCACGTCTAGCGAGACGGCCGCGCTGGGCGTGTCGACGCTCTGCGAGATGTCGAGCGACACGGAGAGGCCGGTGGTGGTGTCGAGCGAGACGGAGGCGGCGGTGCGCTCCAGCGAGCCGGTGGCGGTGGTGTCCGGCGGCGCGGTGGACTCCGTGTCCGGCGTGCGCGGCGTGTGCGGCGCCGCGTCCAGGATGTAGATGTTGTCGTGCCCGATGTCCGCCGGGTAGTGCAGGTTCTCCTGCGCCTTGTCGATGCGGAAAAACCGCTCTGCTGTTACAGCTAACAACGAAAACTCATAATTATTAATGATAGATAACTGACGAAAAATCTAGAAGTCGTCTGTTAAGAAACGCCGGTGCACACTAATAGTCTCGGGCGCATGCAGCAGGTTTTGTCAGGATATTTTGTAATTGGGCACCCACTCCGGCGTGCGCCCGAGCGTGTTTTAGTGGAAGCCTTTCGTGGTTAACTGAGAGCTTATATTTCAATTATGGGATCACTTCATCAGTCTGTTCTCTTAGTTTATCTGAAGTTACATATTTTCTATAAAATAATAACTGTGTAACCGGCAAACCTATCCCATAGCTGTATAATGACTCACGGTTTCAGTCGTTTTTAATAGATTTTACTCTATTATTAAACATAAAGTAAATAACGCTAAAAGTGAAACTGATTTAAAGCGTCATATATTATGTGAAAGTTTCCCGAAAGCTGAACAATTAGGTTACGGATACAATTCAATCACGGTCTGAAAAGTTGAATAGATACGACTACATTCAATTATTCACGTGAAATATTTTTCCTAACTGAATACGAAAACCTATACCTAAAACCAAATTTATTTGGCAAAACTTGTAAACATACCTTTCTAATTGTATGGGAAAAGGGCATGTTGAATTTATATGGCGAACATAAAATGAAAATGTCGTTGGAGGTATTAGTAGGGTTTGATAATGTTGAAAATACAAGCTTTAGTTGAATAAGCATCTGGTCCTTGGACCTAAGTAAGTTAATTGACCAAAACTTTATCCTCGTTGAATTGTGCTCGTGTCTGCGCTAGTTCGTCTACGACTTAACAAGGCAAGTCAAGGTAGGTATATAAATAGACAAGTAGCTCTCTCCAGATGTCAGGTACAGAAAGTGAATCCTACCTATATCCAACATTTATTTATTTAACCACATTCAACAGGGGTACGTACTATTTGTTAAAATAACAAAAAATCTAACGCTCACATGTCCTAATTTTATTTCATATACTTTTTTTAGTATAAAGATGAAATTATATAATGAGTTATTGATATAATTTCAATTTATCTAATTTTATATGGTTTAAATAACATTTTCTATAATGCACATTTGAACAAATATTAATAGTTAGTATAATATTTAGTTAGCATATTATTTATATCTATAGCAACGTTTAATAAAATTTGAAACGAAGTACTTTGTGTTCAAAATTTTTGCGAAAACTGATTGGACTATAAACGTATGCTACTTTCGTGTTCCCCCGACCCCCTCGAGTGCCAGATTCTCCTGGGTTAGGTTAGGTTAGAACCGTGACCAGAAGCGCGTGAAGGCGAGCGAGCGAGCGTGCCGAGTGCCAGATCCTCTCTATTGTTGGTGAATCATCTGGGTTAAGTTAGGTTAGAACAGTGACTATTAGCGCGCATTACTTAGTCATTACAGAATTTTGGCAGAAAATTAGTAAATATGAAAATTAGGTCAAATGAAAGTTAGGTTAACTAAACGCTATATTAAAACAGCATCAAACAAATTGAAAATTATTTGAAATGAACGTTATGCTAAATGTTTTTAGAGTAAAAGAAGTTTGGCTGTAACATTAGATCACATGAAATTAGGTTATTTGTTTTTATAGCATAAGTATCCAAATTATATGATGTGAACGTTATTTCAAGTGAATAAATATTTTCTGTTATTATAGCATATATTACACACCCATCCAACAGAAAGCCATGGTAAAAAAAAAACTCACAGTCGACAAACCACCAGTCCGTGAGGTTCGAGTATGCTTGAGATTCTTTCATCATGTTCTGAATGAGGCCGCGCATTTGCTCCAAGTCAGCTGCAGGGTTCACATCTAAGGTGCCGACTTGCTCCGCTGAAACAAAACAAATTATATTGTTGTAGCGGCACTACAAAAAGTACAGTGTCCCTTGGAGAACTAACATCAAATTCCTCAATCGCGATGTTCAAGTTATAGCAATTCAAGCGTCCATAAAGAAAAACCTAACTACAGGTGTCGGCCAGTAGCCCACCAGACACAAAACCCGTGTATCTATGGTGGATTATTCGTTTCATACAATTTGAAATGCGCCCATTATTTAGCACCGCGGAATTAAATTTAACAAAATATCTGCCACAGTCATACACATTCACGTCCATTCATCAGTTCCCGGGACAAATTAATTTATCGGCCATCAGATTTATTGGCATTTCGACCGCGACCAAATTTGTTTTATTATATGTGGCGATATTACAATTATAATTATATATTCGGTTTTTGTGTTACTTTAGTCATGTAGCTAAAACACTTACAACAATATTTTGCATAAATGCACAAAGGGACTGGGTGTAGCTACACGGGAGGAATTATTCATCGATATTAATTATTTAAAACGGAGTTTAACTCATCCTTTTACTAGGCTACGCTGAGGATTTACATTAAAACTTTGACTATCAAACGAACTTCATTATTGTTTAACAATTATGTTTTTTTTCGGTGAGTTCGCGAGATCAAAGGACTTCAGCTCGTTTAAGAGCATTTTCCTGTTTACGATGAGTGAGGCTTTCAAATGTTTGTCAATCCAACAAGACAAGTAAATCGACGCTTAATCCCATTAGGTAATATTATAAATGCGAAAGTTTGTGAGATTCGATGGATGGATATTTGACACTCTTTCACGCAAAACACGCAGACTGGATTTGAATGAAATTTAGCACACAGATATTTTATAAACTGGATTAGCAGATAGACTACTTTTTATCTTGGTAATACGATACAGTGGGACAATTACCGAACTACACGCCGGCGAAGCCCCGGGCACAAGCTATAGTAAATTTTACAAATGCAAATTCACGTCACACGTTCAATCAGGAGTCGCTTTATATTCAGATCGGTTGTTATTTTGCGAGCCGTGTCTTTAAGTTTAAAGTTAAATGGAGCTACCTGTAACCTATGAAAACCTACATCTATTTAGTTTTCATTCAGGTTTTATAGAGTTCATCGGTTAATTTAAAAAAACAAAATTCTAAATAAACTCAAAAGCTCTAATCATAGGTGTTTGCCCCGAGTTTAGAACGACCTGTCTCGGCTTTCTAAGCATACAAAGTTTACAAAAAGCAGTAAAATTAAATTATTAATTACGTGCGACATATTTATTAAATAACTTTTTGTAATTAAAAAGTAACGTAGCTGTATGAACGAACGAACTCGTTAAAAGTTCAAATTAGACGTGTGACAATATTTTTACATAATTAGGAGCATCAACAGTAATGTCAAAAGCAGGTTCTTTTTATGATACAATGTACCTACTAGTTAATTAAGTACATAACTGCACACTGCATAGTAAACCATTCCTCAATAGCTATAATAACTTTGTTAAAAACCTTCTGTTCGGTGTTCATAAACGGAGAGCAGTGAAAACAACCCCGTCCAAACTACATTTCAGTTGCTAAGTACCTCGTTCGATTTGTCACTTTGGATAAGCACAGTCATTTGAGAATCAGATATCTAGTTTAGCAGTAATAGATCAGGCTCATTTGGTCGTTAATTTTATTACGGGTATAGATATGAGGCAAAAAGTTTTACGAATTTAAAGGGATCGTTTATGAGGCCATTATTGGTAATGAACTCATTACCATTACGAAGGCCCGCCTTAGCAGAGGTGAAAAAAAAACGGTAACCTGCTGTCAGAAATATATAACCTAGGATACATTCAAAAAATTAATGTTCATTTGAACACACTACAGATGAAAAAAATATTTTGTTTTGGCTTTTTGGTTACGGAACTCAAAAAATAAAATAAACGCTACATGTAGTTTGAGTAGCAAAATAAAAGTTGTGTTACATTAATTTCACTTGAATCGGCGTCGATTACTTTTCAAGGAAAATAACTGATATGAAATTCCGCGCCAACAATCGACATGAAATAAACAACCGAACTTAAAGCTCTGTGAAGCATTTCCAGTTCCAGTTAAATCAAGCCTGAATATCGATTTGTCGTAACTTAACTGGGCAAAGTTTTCTGGTCAAGATGAAACGTTATAGCGACAAGTTTCCAACTACATTTAGTAGCAAGATCTCGGGGCGTGTGATTGAATAACATAATTTGCAAAGTTAACTTTGTAAGGGTTACGAAGTCGGCTGTTAATTGAATTAATTAATGTTAATGTACTGTACAATCATATTTGTTACCTGTCTTGGCGAGTAGTTCCTTGTCGTAATGATGGCGCTCGTAATCAGCCATCGTTATGAGATTCACTGTTAGGGTGAGTTTGTCCATTGTTGTTTGACTGTAACAATTGATTTACATTAGAATAATATAAAACCAACTTATGAGGCTTTTGGTGACTCACATGATCTACTTATTAAAGGACTTAAACAAAACTGACTTAAGATTAACACCCTCCTAAACCAATGAATAATATATGAAGTCGGTACTTAATTATATATATTTGAAAGCTTCCGAGAAGAGTATATATACTGCTGAATATTTTATGATACCGTACATCATGCAAACGTGTAAAATATTAAATAATCTTGAAATCATATTTATTGTTTTATTATGATTTCAAATAATATATTTCAAAAAAATTCATTCTTTATCTCGCTATGTTATATTTAGTACAGCTTCCGGCTCAGATTTAAATTTGAAACATTGGACCTCCAAAAGTTAAAACAAGCAATCTAATCTTAGAATATCCGTATATCTTTGCTTCCAAAGGTCAGACGGGAATCGCTACAAAATGCAGCTACTCTGACGTATCTATAATTCTAAACAAAGTTGCACTTCAATCAAACTTGTTCTGTTAATCGTTGCTCAGAGAAAGAACAAAAATACCAGAAGATTGAAGCTTTTAAGATTTTTGCATTTTTCAATATGACACTCATAGCCATATGCAAATATTTAATCGCACCTAATTTTTAAATCACCTTATAGCCTCGTGTTGTCCATTTCACTTAAAGGTGAATTGTAGTGAAGAGTTTAGAGAGGTTCTTAAAGTTAAGTGTCCTCTGAGTATTCAAAGGTTCAGTGGGTTTAAAGTGCTTACGGTGCGATCGTTCTGCCAGGTTTCTTCTTGGCAAGCATGGTGGCTTGGTTGAGGCGCGAGAGTGTGATGACAGAGGGCGCTAGTCGACACGCCTCCCCGTCCACTTGCATGGGGATCACCTTTGTGGTCACAATCTTTGCAGTCTTACACTGAGTGATGCAGGTGCCGTGCCCGCCTGCTTGCAGTAACGGCTGCACAATACAATTTTATTAAATAAAGCTAAAAAGTAGTATCAAATCTTTTCCTAAAACAACTATACATAACGAAAATGAATACTTAAAAGCACTTAATCGGGAAACAGGTCAGAATTATTGTAAGTGAAAAGCTTAATATTTTTTGGAACCTGCGCTACAGCTTGAAAACCCTCATGAAAATGCTTACTACCAACATGTGAAGAACTAAAGGAACCCTGAACTCCAATTTTTTTTATAAAATATAAAATTACTGGGAGATATTGTTTTATTAATTTCACTATTTGTATGCGGAATTTACTCATGCATGTTCCAGTTTTCATATATTTTCTATGATATCATCTATGTTTTCATAACTTGAAATGCATGCTTGTTATTCATATTTTTACAAGACTAAGAGAAATTCAGATATAAAGGATGTAAAACACCTCTTCACGAAGCCGAAAGGCACTTGTTCTTCCGATCATTGCGATATTTTTTTTGTTCTACACCATACCTAGAAACCTTCTAGTTACGGAGATATGGGGGTTCAAAGTTACAACTTTTGGACAAGATTTTTTTTTAATACAATTTTTTTTTGTAAGACTTTGACTTTTAACACCTCCATGACCCCGTACTATTCAATCCATCCATCAGCACAATGTTTTAAGTCCGTTCAATTGAGTTCTACCACAAAACATGATTTATAAGCTCAATAAAAGAAAAAAAAAATGCGTAAAGTTACTTAGTTTAATGTACAGAATGCTTGGTTAACGGCTTTGTGATGAGGTGGTTTACACCCTGTATAATATAGCAACGTATGGAACTTTTATTCCAAAGTTAAGATGGATGTTCACATTTCATTTTTTGTTTGTACCACCTTTATTTGCTAATTGTGTTCATATAATCAAACAGCGGTTATAGCTTATTACGATCAAAAATAAAAAAGACGATGGGCAATTTTAAAACAAGAAGCAAATGGGCCCCGCCCCGGGGCAAATATCAGCATTTTCTACTCTTTTCTTCGCGTGAATCTTGCAATGAACAACAAATAGAATTATTTCAACTTGAAGGTACAGAATAGTTTAGTATCGAATATTCGATATTTCTTATTTCTACGGATTGCGGATTTAGGCACTAGAATATTAAAGCATTGATCATGTCACAGGCTGCGATAAGAAGGAGGATAACGTAGTACCTGCGAAAATTCAAACATTTCAATGATCGATCTTCCAGCGACTTACCAATTGATAAGTGGTTAATCCTACTACTTCTATTAAGCCGTCTTCAGTGGAGGGTTCAAAGGCTCCTCCGGACTTATTCCAAGGGTGCGTCCCACCCCCGTAACTGTAAACAATACAGACATGTAAATATCTCTCAATATAATGTATTTTGACTAGACTCAAAGACATTTACAGTTTCAAGCACACATAAATAATGGGATTGTTTTAGTATTGATTCGTGGGTCCACAATTTCCTAATAAGTTCATTTTTTATTTAAACTGAGGTTTCACACAGAGAATTTATTCTTTTCACGATTTCAATTTCTTAAATGACACAGGGTTACTTTTATGTATTATTTAGTCGGCATCGTTTGGCGGCACCTGTAGAAAGTAGGAATACACTTTAATAAATGAGACTGGGCTAACCTTGGAATGTTTAAGAAGACAATGGCGTGAACTTTGTGCTCTCGGAGCACGGGCGTAAGGTCCTTGCCATCGCACTCCATGGTCACGAACTCAGCCAGGCCCTTCCACTTGCGCTGCATGAGATCCTTCCCTCCGGCAGTACCGTAGAACAACTTGTTTCTTATTCGAGAGTTGAATTTTTCTGGGTGTGCCTCTGTCAACAAAAAAACGTGAATTTGCAATAAGTTCATCAATATCATCTTATAGTAGCATTCTGTAGTAGCAAAGGAAGGGTTATTTTCTGATCACATTCCATAATCCAAACGGCGACGCAATTAATTTATTTCGATTTAGATACAATAGGGAATGTGAACAAAGTCAATGACTGTCAAGTCAATCGATTTACATGAATGATGTCATGGAACCTTGCGGTTTTCATAAGAATTCATTAATAAAAGAATATTAGTACTCAACAAACAGTCGCCAGTATAACAGCAGAGATCGTCTGCGGTTCGTAACTTTCAAACGATTGAAATATTCAAATAGAACAATATGAGTTCTCGCAAAGTTTTATTAATAAGAGGAAAGCTCGGGACAGCTTAGCAACATGTAAATAGAATTTGTAATGCATGCATATCAAATTGTCCAGCGTAGAATTGTGGTCTCCTTTGTAGGTAAATTAATCTCGACAATAAAGCGGCTTACAAAATTGGCTCGACTTTGTGACTTTGTATGATTTCAGTTTGTTAAAGATATTTTACTAATTTGAATGTTGCCATAGTTTACAGCAGTGTTTATTACGTTTAGTGAAAAGAATTACCCAGTGTATCATTATAATATAGCGTGTTACATAGTTCTTGTTATGTAGTCGTGCCTGACTAAGTCGTGGTAATGTAAACGGGTCAATGGGTTTATTTTTGCATTAGATTGCTCTCTGTGGAAAATATGTGCTGAGACTGTGCATTATTATATTTGCTATAATGCAAGTTGTCTTTTTATGAATGTTATGAAAAAAGTTAGTTTTGACAGGCTTGTAGAAATTCTCCAAGAAGAGTTTAAAAGGGAAATTAAAATGAACACAAAGATATCTGCAGTTATAGGTCTGGATGGCAACTTATTATTCTACGAGCTCGTCGCCCTCGGCTTCGTCCACGAAAAATGTGTTATCTCGCCTAATTTGCATCACATCATTGCAATGTATGACCTTTGGTATTTGGTAAAGACGTAGCTTTCCAATGTTGAAAGTATTTTTCAAATCGGTTGAGCTGTTCTTGAGTAAAATCGTAACCAACCACCCAAAAAATCAAACAAAAAATCAAATCTTTCCTGTTTATAATATTAGTTGTTTGTGTATTATTCACTGAAGAATATCAGAAGCTAGCCAAAGACCGTGTAAATGGATATTAAGAAATACATTTCATGAATAGCTTGAAAGGGAGGTAACACTGAGCTGACGGATGGATCCTCCTGAATAGATAAACTAGCATAAGAGCAGATATGTGAAAACGACGACGGTTGAACTGGCTTTTGCTGAATTGAATGTATACCTTAAGCTAACCTGGTTATCAAAACCTTTTTTTGAAACATTCAGGGTAAAAGAGAAAGTGTAATTTAATGTTACAAGAGGATAATGAACCACTAAGTAGTACGAGTTATAAAAACTTACCTCTCGCTTCATGGAACTCCAAGGCTATGTGAGCATCGACGCCAAATGAGAAATAGTTATTGACGACGTTGAGGGGTAGTTCTGGCTTTGCGTTGCTGGTGTCTTCACCGGCGGCTGCCGTGTTCGGCACCACCCCCAGCTCCCATCGGTCCAGCAGTACAGTGTCACTCTCGCCTATGTTCGCTAAGATCTTCGATATTGGCTCATCTTCGTAACCCTATAAAAAAAGTCGTTTAGAGACATGGAGACGAAGTTTCTACACGCGTATTATCATATTTCACCCCAGTTAAAATATATATATCTCCCTCTTGCGTCGTCGAAAATAAAGGAACAAACTTTATAGCATTAAAATAAAGGTTGAGGGTGAAAAAGCAATGCTAAATTCCAACTCTATGTAACCTATTTCGCTCTGCTGAGTCTCACAAGTTGCGTGGGAACGTACGCAACCAGCTGCGTATTCGGTGTTTTTCTTCATTACATTAAAAAAAAACAACGTTTGTAGTTTAACAATTTATTCAAACCCGCTTAAAGTTGTTAAGCTATTAAACTTGCACATCCTTATTTGTGTTATGGTTGGCTCGTTCTTTGCCGTGTTTTCCATGTGCTTTGAGCAAAAAAAAACACGTTTATGTTGGTTAACAATAGTCAAACAAGACAGTGCCCCCGTGTGTAGTGAGGTCAAAGTCCCAATACATCATTAAACAAATATTTTACAGACGGGCCATAATACACGCAAGGGGGCTTTGGGGAAGCTCTCGGCAGCGGACGGGTGATACACATTGTACATTTAGTAGCTTAATTATGTTTTCAAATGGCTTATTAGGGCAGCCCAGTGGTAGTTATTTTTTTGGGCCTGAAATGTAATTGTAATTTTAAGTGTGTTTTACATTTATATGAATTATTAAGTTTGTCTTCATTTCCATACCTATCCAAAATCAGCATGGGTACCCAAGTAGAACATATTTTTAAGCCAATCAAAAGCTTGATTTGGACGTTTTCTGTAGTTACCCACCCGAGTCTTATCTCTATCTGTATAAAGAAATACTTGACTACACTGCATAGAAATATACTAAGTGGACACACGACATGTTATATGTAATATCCTTGGTACTTTTAAAACTTCCAAACATTGTTTTAGTTCCATAAATTGCTGAACGGTTTGTGTTGACATTCTGCTGTAGATTTAGGGGGTTAGTTTTGTGTACGCCTGAAGGTGGTTTAAAACTTTATTTTTAGTCCTTGATAGTAGTACCTTAGTTTCTTCTAAATAATATATTATTTGTTTTCGACTACTTGGATTTGAGACGAAATTAGTAGGTAACAGAATAGGAAATTAGTTACAAAAATAGGAAATTACGTAATTTCCGACATGTTCGTGGACAAGGACGACAAAACCCCCATAGAGTTATCAGGAAAAGAGAAGAAGCAAATATATTATTCTTGACGGACACTTGAATTCTAGGAACTAGCTAACTTTTACATTGAAAGGTAGTGTAATTAGAAATTATTAATTTGTTTTACGTTTAATTTGTTTTCAATAGGAAGTAACGTTAAGTAATTAGGTAAAATTAATTTTACCTTGAGAATGGTACTTTAACGGATTCTTTGAAATAGTGGTACTCAAACCTCTGAGCAAATACCTCATTAAATAAACACTTCGGCAACCCTCAATTTTGTTGACGATTATTATTTGTAACTAGTCTCATTTAATAACATAACGTTATGTTCAACCATTTAACATTTTGATCGCATTATCGTGACCTTAATTTCCTGCCGAAATGAGACCTAATGAGAATATTACGCTAATCTGGACTGTACCCCAGCCGGTAAACGCTAGCTGGGTAGAACGTTACGAAACTGTAATGCTCAATATTATTACGGGTAATTTTATAACAATGTAGCGAAGCTCTTTATGACCCGGTTCTAGTATCTTGTTATTTGTTTGCGGAACAAAGCTGATGCGTTAGCCTTGTTGGCTTGTTGGCTTGTTGCCTCAGTGAGCCAAGTGTAAGACTTCTTACCTCTACGCTACTGTATATGGGGATTTAGTTAAGTACAATCTTGTTTACCGCAAACTCAACATATATTGGTCCTAACTACGTTTATAACACAAGTATACGCTTATTATGTACTACTACATTTTTGTTGTATCATAACGAAAATATAGTTAAAAGGCTTTGTTGTCAAAACTAAGATACGATTAATTTCTATTTCATATTTTCTTTTATTAAATTGTTCTGAGGTGAGACTGAGTTACGGCATATAAATTTAAAAGTGTCTGCAGCAAAAGGTTCATTTTGCAATGTCGTGAATGTATATTTTACCACGTCAAAGAGTAGTCTGAGGGGAAATTACGCGGTCGTTTGATAATTATCGGTAAATAAACACAACGAGGGGTGAAAATGTAAGAACATTTGTGCAGCATAACAATGAAAGAATATTACACAAATCCGGAGCCAGAGCAGAGGTCGTTTGTCGTTTTGGAGACCAGTAAAATTTTCATGAACAAAGTAATAAACTCTGTTTATGGTCTCGTTAAAAACATATTGTCGTACATCAAGCGACAACGAGTAATAATGGCATTTGCATATTCATAGGTATAAGTTTTTCTTTTGATTTTCTCATTCAAGCACAAATGAATGTGTGTGTAATAAATTTTGCATGACAAGTTGGCGGCCTTTATTTTAGTATCCGGAAAATAAGCTTTTTTCAACTTTTTCGGTTAAGTATTTTTCGATATAATACCACTTACTGAAAAGGTCTTCGTGTTATTCAAGTATTTATTTCCTGACTATTGATTTAGACTTGTAGCCGACCTTTTACGGCAAGGAATAAAAGACGCAAACGTTCACTGCATTCTTTAAGAAGAGAAATACCCGGCCTAAGTAGGAAAACAAAAATAAAAGAGTTTTCAACACACTTGCTCATAAAGTGCCTCTAATTTCACCGCAATTAGGCACATAATGACACCTGTAATCAAACTGTGACTTTTTCATTACTATTATTCACAAGTGAGTTATAGGGTTTTTTTTTTAAATTTTATTGGTTGTTTTGCTTTGTTCTTAAAAAAAGTTTCGATACAAAAAAGATCTCGTTCAATAGTACAAATAAATTAATGTACCTATTGCTTGCTCATTTCATGCAACTTCGTATCTACATAGATAATTTCAACTTATAAGTTTCTAAAAAATAAAACTTTCACTCAAATGTAACTTTTGTTTTCTCTGTAAGTATTAAATAAAACTTTGAATTCCCCATTTCGTACGTGGATAAATCGCTATCCGCGAAAAGCCAAAAAAAAGAAACCTCATTCTTTTAGTCTATGGCCGATCGCCATTGTTAGATGCGCGCGCATAGGAAAACGGATTAATTATTCCCGCCATTGCGAAAAAAAATTCACAACTCGTTTTCACTGTTGAAATTACAGTTATTTATTAATTCAAATGTCTACAAGTACTAGTTATGAACAAAATGATTTATTTTGTACACCGCCCGATATAAGATGTGCAGCCCTTAACGTTATCGAAAGTTTACTACCTGAAAACTCCAAAGTCAAATATCTATTTTAGTATTATTTTATTCTCAAGTGTGTTGAAAAACGTCGTATGATACACGTGTGTGTTGATGATTACCGTCCTCGGCTTTCTTAAGACCCTCGCCTAACGGCTCGGGTCTCAATAGCGCCTCAGCGGTAATCACCAACATTACACACTTGTAGCATAATGTACTATTTTTATTGTTTATTCCTCTACTTTGGCCCCTTATACAGAACATTTTGGAAAACTCGGCTTTCTTGCGCTGAATCTTCGAATAACACACGAGTGAAAGATCTTCACAACTCTATTTTATTCCATTTTGGGGAATCGCGGCAGCCATGTTGGGCACGGCATGTTGACCAAAAACATTTGAGATTTTTGGTCAGAATACGATGTAGACGTATATACAACACTTTCTGACTATTTCACATCGGTCAATAGATATCCAATAACATTGTTCGGCTATTTTTACCATTTCTGGTGTATTCACCACTTTTGGTCGACCAATGCAATGTTCATCTTCTAATAGCTCATACGGTCTCGTTTAAACTCGGACACGTAATATTTTATTGCTGTAAATTAAGTACTTAGCAGACGCCTGCACGACGCAAACGCCACCGAATCCTGTGATACTCCCTACCAAAGGCATTATTTCAAACAACAACCGCCATAATACGTCATCCCCGGTAAGTACTTTTCGGACGGCCCTAGAACTACCTACAGCCAGCAAACTAAGTTTCCTGAAAATCCAATTTATTTGTGTATGACAAAGTTCAGTTTCATTATTTAACAACTTCTATTGTTTAGAATTAAATTCTAAATCCAGTGTTTTAAATGTCGTGGAACTGGCAAACAAACGTAGGTGAGTTATGCCAGGCCATTTATACATTTACTAAATACCGTACGTCATACCTAGTTAAGCATTTGGACGGTTCCCACGAGGCGCGAACGAATTTATTTTACTTGTTCACGCACGACACTCCCGCCCCGAGGTATGGACAACGATAACGTCATAATAATACCTTCTGTCATGTCTCTACACTCATTAAGTACGCGGTGCCTGCTTTATTTTCACCCCAATTTTTGTATCCCGACAGGTATGTCAAAAGCTTTGTATGAATACAGGGTGTAAACCAACTCTTCACGAAGCAGTCAACCAAGCATTAATCTTCAATCATTTATATATAATAACATTACGTAGCTGCTATGGGTGAACTGTATGTGATTATGTGCATTGTCTGAAATAAAAAGGTTTTTTTTTTATTTATTTTTTATTCTGTACATAAAACTAAGTAACTTTACGCAAAAATCATTGCTGGGAAACAACTTTTGTTTTTGGGTAAAAAATCACGTGTTGTGGTATAACTTAATGTAACGCACTCAAAACATTGTGCTGATGGATGGATTGAATAGTACGGGGTTTGTGGAGGTATTTAAAGGAGGTATAAATATCTTACAATAAAAATTTGTATTAAAAAAAAATCTTATGAAAAAGTTTTAATTTTGACCCCCAATATCTCCGTAGCTAGAAGGTTCCCAGGTATGGTGTAGAACAAAAAAATGATCGCAATGACGGGGAGAACATATGCCTTTCGGCTTCGTTATGAGGTGTTTTAGACCCTTCATACTGTTCAGGTTAGCCGAAGCAAGGAAAACCTTTTCAAGTAGAGATTCATAAATGACTCTGCCTGGACTATAAATGTGGTGTTTTTCCACAAAAGATGGGACTCTTAATATCGTGTTCTGCCTGTCCTCTTGTTTGTGGATTACAGGAGCTGATGGACGCAAGTGAATGCCCAACTTAAATTTAGTTTTGTTAAATTTAAAACTACATTACGAGTAAAATGTGTTAGATATTTTAATTTTTAAGTTTGCATGCTGATGAAGTCAGCGAAATATGTGAAACCTTTTAATTTATAAGACCATCATGTAACGTACCATATTTCATGCAAATAAAGAATCTTGAATGTTGAATCTTGAAACTCGTCTGAATCAATTTAGATTGTCATCGACACGCTATAAAGATTATATTGTTCGATTATTAAAATATAAACATTTTTATCTACCCAAATATCATAAACCCTCTCTAATGCGTTCAAAACCATAGGCAATGACCAGCATTACCAACCAGCAGAAATAAACGGAATTTGGAACAGGTGTCAAATTCAAGTGAGTGTGCTATTCTAGTACCTATCTACATTAAATCAGATATCGATACGAAACCCCAATTCAGTATGATTTTAATTATAAATCGCACGACATTTTGATCTCGAGTGTCACAAGAATAGTAACTTTGTTCGTTTGCCTATGATTTAAAAAAAAAAGACAGATATCCGAAACGCCGCCATTTCGAGCTGGCATTTGTTCGTTAGCTTTTTATTTCCAGTTACGAGTAGACAAATTTTCTGATAAGTTCTTTATTTCTGTCGAAAATGAGTGATAGTGACTCAGAAATTGCCATGAACACTCCGCCAGATATCGTAAATGCAGCGACGAATGCAACTGCATAACCTGTTACCACAAAAATCAAGGGCCAAGTAACAATGCTGGTCATTTTCCTATGGTTCCTGAACCCATCATAGAGCCCTTATGATATTTGGGTAGATAAAGTAGTGTATGCAACTATACATAATTAGGCATTACAACACTCGTGTGATGGTATTAAGAAACTCGCCACTCGTGTTGAAATGCCCTTCATTATGCACAGTCGCATAAACTACTATAATGGCGAACCGATGAAAAACAACATCGGTTTTGTGCTGTAAATACAAATAAAAAATCTTGGATATAAACATATTATCTAGAAATATTGCTTGATATTGGGAAATTGAATGTGTAAAAGACGTCAAAACGGTGCGTGGGGTTGATTTACGTAGTAGTGTGGTACTACAGTAGGCGTATGTTTTATATGTACATCGAGCTACAGACAATGTTCGATTTTGTAGAATGCGTCACTGACAACATACGGGTGAAATCACATAGGTAATGTGATTTGACTCGCACATAGATTTCCATTTTTGTATTTTTCTAATCACCTAAATGCCACTAGGAAAATATATACAGAGTGACTGGCTCGGGACCCGCCATAGCAAATTCGCATATAGAGAAGGTCATTTGCTAATTACTGAACCTTACTTTCCCTAGCCAAAGTTTTATAGTTTAGGAGATAATGTCAATTTTTATACTTTATAGATTTTTTTCCAAAATTTGACCTTCAAGCATTCGTAACTTTTTTTTCATTGATTTTTGTGGGTTTTTTTACTATTTGTTGGTAGTCATAAACATTGGTGATTAAAATACCTCGGAACTTCCCTCAAACTAGGGTAAAAAAATAAGATAGTGCGCTTTTTAAAGAAAATTATGAGAAATCAAAATCATTACGATCAAATTCAACCTCAATTAAAAAAAAAGCTACGGTGTTTTAATAATTATTAAAACACCGTAGACTGAACTAAGTTAGAGATGCCAAACTAGTTTATACTTTGCGCTTCACTGTGTTTTTAGTCGACATGGTTTTACGTGTACCTTTTTTTATTTTTTTGGGATGGGAAATCCTTCATTTGTATGAAAATATTAGTTCCAATTAAATTTATCAGCTCTAAATTACGTCCGTCTCTTTCTCGTTTTATTAGAGAGAAAAACATAGCAATAGCTTAAATTAAGTTTAGTTTGTGCACCACAGAATCGACACCTTTGACTTACTTAGATTTAGATTGTATCTTTACTATTAAGGGTGTAAAACCTTAACGAATCCGAAAGGCACTTGTTCTCCCCGTAATTGCGACCAATGATTGTTCTACACCATTCCTTAGGAAACCGGAACCTTTTAGTTCCCATATTGGGGCTCAAAGTACCATATTTTCGACAAGTTTTTTTGTAAATATAGGTTTTTATTATTAGATTTTTACTTTAAACACCTCTATGACCCCCATGCTGTTCAATTCATCCATCAGCACAATGTTTTAAGTGCGTTACATTGGGTTCTACCACAAAACAATATGATGTTTCACCCCAAAAAAAAGTAGTTTCCAGTATTTTTTTTGCGTAAAGGAACTTAGTTTTGATGTACAGACATGTGACATGTGTTTTGATTGTTGTGTTTTGATGTGAGTTTTGTGTTCGTGATGCGGTTGTTTACACCCCGTAATCACTTTTAAATGTATTCTAGTTTTTACCGGTTCATAATGTGGGGTTCGAATATAAGTGCCGAAATATGGGTATACTAATAAGACACACCTGTGCTTCACCGTTCACCGTTCAGGGATTACAAGTTCTGTTGTGTTATAGTACTTACACCTCCCCAGCCGAGCGCGCGCGCCAGATCGTTGCCGGTGCCGAGCGGCAGCACGCCGACCGCCGGGCGCGTGCCGATGCGGTCGAGCACGCTGAGCACCCAGCCCACCGTGCCGTCGCCGCCGCACGCCAGCACGCGCAGGTTCGGCACCTTGCGGAACAGCTCCAGACTGAAATTGAACTCTGTTATAAATTCTGGAAATCATAAAAATCACTAACACTATGGCCACTGGATTCGAAAGTGTGTCAAAATGGAAAAAGAAATTGCCCTTATTAAACCTAGGCCGAAATAGTGGTACCTCATTGGGCTTTTCCCCAGCATGTAGGCTGCGCAGAAACCAGTTGGCAATGATAAGTAATAATTTACTATGAGCCATCTGGTCACTTGTCAACCTTGAAGCGTGCGATCACCACTAGCGTTAACTTTGAGTATGGACTAAAAATGAATGAGAAAGATTTCATTGAATAGTGGGTCCAGGTATTTTATATTTTAACTCATGATGACATAACTTTCTATTGTTTATTTATGAAATGTTCGAGTCATTAATTCCTAATGACGTTAACAGAATTTTTAAAATGACTTCCCTTAAAACACCGTTATTTCAGTTTGATCAGAAAAGTTGACTCCATCGTTAAGAAGGACGATGAACTAACTTGAACTGTAGTCATTTGAATTAAATATGAGCATCTTTTTTCTCTGGTGAAGGTTGCGGGAATCCGGTGGATGCGAGTAGCAAGAGACCGGTCAATGTGGCGACACTTGGGGGAGGCCTATGTCCAGCAGTGGACGTCTTTCGGCTGAGATGATGATGATGATCTATTTACGGTATTACAGTTTTTGTTCATTTGCGAGTAGGAGGTGCTATGGTTATAGATTGGTGCTAATTAATTTATGATGCCTTGGTGTTTAAGTATTGCAATATTTATTACAAGAGCATTTTTAAAGTTCGGAAAAAGAAATTAAACTTTTTTCAGGAAAATTTTTGAGATGTTTATAAATTGATCAGGTTCGAAGACCTAAATGCTCAATATATGGGCACTGCGACCGAAAAGTAAATATTAAATTAGATAAAGAGAGAGCATCCCTAAATCAAATCTTCTAACGCTAATAACAATGATGTCGGAGGATCCCCCACAGCACGTCCCATTAGCCTGACAACTCTTCAGGACTAAACAAGGTGAATGATGCACCGAGATCAGACGGCCTTGACATTTTAATGGGTCAAACCTATTACTGGCCTGGTCAGGTCTACGAGCGTAGGCAGTGTTAAGAGTGCTGCTCCCATTTCGTAAACAGAACCAAATTCTTACAAGTCTTAGTGTTTTGCAAAAAAACTTGACAAATGTTTTCTGTTCATTCTTTGAATCTTTCCCTTTTTTCTTGGAAGCACTTTTTTTCTTAGGCGATTTTCTTAGTGACGACTTAAAACTACCTCTTCAGTGCAAAAAGTGCTGCTCCCATTTCGTAAAGAGAATCAAATTCTTACAAGTCTTAGTGTTTTGCAAAAAAAACTTGCTCGGAATTGTGCGCCAAAAGACTCAAGGAATCCGTTGGTTTGAGACAGAAGTCAGGGAAAAGTTTATGAGCATGTGCCATGGTGACGTAACAACGTTGCCATACAATAGGTGTATGTGGAATTGTATGGAAATTCAAGAAGTAGCAGATTTAAAGGGTGTAAAACACCTCTTCGCGAAGCCGAAAGGCACTTATTCTCCTCATCATTGCGATCATTTTTTGTTGTACACCATACCTGGGAACCAGTTACGGAGATATTGGGGATAAATGTTCCAACTTTTTGACAACTTTTTGTTAAATACTTTTTTTTATTGTAAGATTTTTAACAGCAACGACCTCTCTACGATCCCCGTACTATTCAATCCATCCATTAAAACAATGTTTTGAGTGCGTTACATTGAGTTGTACCACAAAATATGATTATTCATCCCAAAAAAAGTCGTTTCCCAGTAATATTTTTTTCGTAAAGTTATAAGTTTGATGTACAGACTGCTGGGTTGACGGCTTCGTGAAGAGGTGGTTTACACCCTGTATAACGTAGAAGATGCCACACTCCAAAGACCGTCGCTCGTCACCAGGGCATCCTAGAGAAATTTGCCACTAACGGTTTATCTGCACTTTTGTGTTGTGACGTGTAATGAGCATTGACAGAAACGATAGTGATGAAAAGGTGACTTTATATTTACCCAGGTCCTGGTCCACCTTGTGTGAGATCAAAAACTTGTCGTGGGTTGAGCAGCCACTGGAATTTCTGCAGCAGTTTGGCGCCCTGGTTGCCTCCACTCTTTGGGTTTATAAAAACTAACACTGGCCTCACACTCGCTGTAGGGATGGGCTTTATCACAAATGTTTTCTGTTCATTCTTTGAATCTTTCCCTTTTTTCTTGGAAGCACTTTTTTTCTTAGGCGATTTTCTTAGTGACGACTTAAAACTACCTCTTCTTGGCAATTTGACGATCCACGCTGGTGGTACTATTATATTATATTGCGATCCTACGGAAAACAACAAATGATTGGGCAAATTTGGAATTATTTAAGTGTTAAGGGAATAATGAGAAAAGTTTTTGGTCGTTAATACTGTACCTAATGAGCATTCTTCTCCTATCCGCTGGAGATTGAAACAACTTTCTTTGTTGTGGTATGCGTCTTTACACCACGAACAAGTCAAGGCAACGATTTCCTTCGAGCTAAATGATAGTTTAGCCTGCAGCGACTGTAGGAAAAAATGAGAAATTAGAGCAAATGCATGTTACGAATAAAATGATAATCTTACACCAGTTAGCTACAACGATTTCAACATTAATGTAAACCAAGCAACGATATAATTAATTTAGACACAGGTTGGATTTTAATTACCGACATTCCCGAAATTCATTTGTTATGCGTAGGTCTGTTATAAAGATACAAAGTTACTTATAATACAGACTGAGCTTCTTTAACTGGAAATTCAGCCGGTTGAGTTAAGATAAATTGTTTATCTGAAAACGAAATTTTAATAAGTATGTATATACTTACATGGACTTTTGCTAAAATAATAATATTTCAATTGATACAACAATGTCTCAATGTCAAATGAACAATGTCTTTTTATATGGATATATGGGTATTTATTTTTATTTTTTCGGGAATGTTGGTTTAATAACTTAGTCCGGTCCTGTATGAGCACCTGGCCCCTAGCCTCCACCTGCGGCAACACATTTGTATACGCACATTCACAATCTCACCACTGTCTACTCCTATAGCCTTGTCTACAGTGTCCTGAGTTGGTATGCACCACCGACAGCAGCTGCGCCGGAATGACTGTGACAACAAAACAACCATGCAACACACATGCAGATGAATAAAGTGAATCACACAACGAATAATAAAGCCACATAAAGCAACATAAATATCGCTACCAAACTAAACATGGCAACACATACTTATGAGTGTGGAAAAAATACCAATAATGAGTTGATGATGTATTGAAACCAATTTATTTAGTGTTCTGTGAATGTATAACAACACAGTGTAATTTGAAAACGAATGTAACATATTATGTACCTAAATAAACATTTGTCAAATTCAACTACTGTGTATTCCTGCAAGTAACGTTAATGAATAACAAATGAATCTAATCATAACAACAGCATTTAATTGCCAACTAAAAGCTTGACTCTGTACTTATACCTACACGCAAAGCGGTTTCTGTGCACGAAATCACACACTAAAGTAACCAAACAATAGTCGTGAGAACAAAAGTGTAAAACATAACCCAGAAACACTATTTTTGTTGAAAATTGTGCAGGGTGCAGGGTAAGTCCCATGTGAACGTTATGGTAACACATCATTAAAAATGAAGTTTTAATACCGCGTTGAGCGGGAGCGCGGTATTTATGTGGGTTGGTTTGGTGACGTGTCGCATGCGATGGCGGCCATGTTACGTATGTAGATGCAAATCATTTGAGTTGACAGAACCGCGTGGTTCGACCGAGGCATGCCGTATCGGTCACACATACTTCATTAAACACGTGGTTACCAACCGCACCAAAAAGCTATAAATGTCAGTCACGTCATAAAATATTAATTAGTGTCACCAATAAAATGATGAGACTCGCAATAAAGATTTTCCTCGACTATAAAACAATGAGGTTAACATTATGTTCATAATATATCATTCAGTAGGTATAACAACGTCAATCCATTAAAAGTAAATTGGCCGAGATCTTTAATTAAAGATTTTATTGTTTGATAACTAAATAATATCACCAAGTTACCTTCTTGCATAAACTAAAATCCCAAAATAATAGAAGCACATTGACGTAGTTACGCAGCAAAAGGTTCGAGATAGATTCACATACAGAGCCTTGTTCGAGAGGAAATCTGTACGGTACATTTGCGTTATTTTTGTAATCGTAAGTAAATACCTAAGTAAGGTAAATACCCCAAGGAATAACAGAAACGAAATGGTAAACTTAACTATATAATGTACTTGTACATAATATATCCGTTAACATACGAAGCACCTAAACTAAATTTGCTGTTTATTCGGTTGGTAAACTTTAGTTACCATTTTGAGTACATTTTTATAAATTTGTTCAAGAAAGAGCCCACTTACACCGTAATACGTCAGACTCAAGTTTAAGAAGCATCAGGTAAACGAATATTTATATATTCGTTTACCTCAACGAGGCAGTCGTGACTTGCTCAAAGGGTCTAAACGGCAATATGTTTAGATAGTTTGCCCAACCAGTTCGAGAGTTCTGGAGGAAACTTTGGAGAGGTTCAAATCCAACGGTGAACGATTTGCTAAAAGCAAATTTCGGGTATTTAAAGTTGTGTAGCTAATATCCAAATTGTGTGGATTCAATTCATGTATTTACTATCAATAAGAAGTTACTTATTTGTGATCATTGTGCTCAATAATACTGCCTCGTGTTAGTCTCCAATTGCTTGCCATTTCAAATTAAGTAGTTGCTGCTGTAGCATTCTAATACCTACGGAAGATGTTTTCGGCGTTTATTAAAAAGCAAAGAATAGCAACCAATATTTTATCTTTTTTCAATGAAGAAAGTATTCATGTTTCACATTTTTGGCTGATGTAAAACTCGAAACATGGTCCGGTTAAAGCCGGACGTTCTGCGACTCCAACAGGCAAAAAAAACATCCGTCAGCGCGACCTTTTATTTTCGTAGCGCTGCTACCGATTTTTATCTCGTCGTTCGGTACGTGGTTTCTATGGGAATTTAGCACTTACATAGGTCATTCGTGGTTCGCTCGTGTGTTTGTCATTCTGGAGTAACGCGGCTTTATGCTGCAGTCAGGGTTCACACCCGTCAAGCTGCATCCAGCACGATAAAAGTATTATTAAAATTTTAATCAAGAAAGTAACCGCCTTAACAAAGTCTTTAGCTTTTATGATGTTGAATGTAGGTGGGTGCTTAACCAGGATTCATCATCCATGTCGATTATCGAGCTAAATGTACGATGTTACGACTTTAAACGTTTGTTTGTTATTACCTACGTTTTACTGTGTGATTAGACCGGTAATGGTCCTAGAATGTATACGTAGGTGCCTCTGCCACGCTAGAAAACTTTCCTCATTAAATAGCCGGATCGTCGGACACAATGGTACTTATCGATTCCTTAAATAATTAAAGACTCGATTAAGTGGCTGGTGGAAAGGACTTTTAATGTGATAGCTTTGTCTGGCGGCTAACTTCCAGTTTGTGATTGCACGACAACATCTTGGTTAGTCGAGGCGCACCATACATATTAATGAATCCTCCACCGGAGTGGATGATCAAGCTGGCTCCCTTAATTGTAGCAAGCCCCATTAAGTATTAATCAGTCTGTTTATTAAGCTCCGGTAAGCCTATCCGTATGTGAGTAATTGCTAATACTGCCATGTTCTATAACATCGATATTGTAATTTGGTAATCGTGTATTTACAGGCACTACCTATTAAAATATTGATACACTTATGGAGACGACGGTAGGACCACGAATTTGTAATAAGTATCTGCATTGGACAAGAGTCAACAAGACCTAAAAAAGTTGGCTGGTATTAAAACGAATAGTTTTTAAATTAAAGACTATAAATTAGTATTTTGTCGCGATCGATGTCCTCAATCGTATATACATATCATTATCTGTTAAATAAATCTTTCTGGACATTTTAACAAAGTTGAAGGTTACAGCAATAATTATTTTGAATATATTTGTATATTCAAAAGGTAAGGCACATAGAAATAAAATATTTAAAAAAACAACGAACGACTTCGTAAAATAATCTTGAGTGAGACGTTTATCCTCCGTTTGAGCAGCAGTCATGCGGAATTTGTCTTAATCTGATCGAGTTTAAAATATTCAACGCACGTAATGTCCTCCAACAGTCGAAACAATAAGGAAATTATGATTGTTGTTTTTGTAGATGTTCCAAAAGAATTTTCATAAAATTTTGACTTGTAAATGAGCACGAAACACGGTTGAAATACTGAACGAATACAACCTATTTCTGCCATCCTACTAGACCTGTAACTCATAAATAAAATATTTAATGATGTCACAAAAAAGAGGTAATGGTAGAAAAGAGTGAAAATTTGACTTACGTAATATTTATTTTCGTTACAGTGTGTAACAAACATTAAGTACCTACAAGCTATATTTGCATTTAACAACTCAACGAAGTACTCAGATCGTAAAAATAAATACTGTGAAAAGTTAATGAGATATGGAATTACTGTAAAGAAAAAACAATACTAAAATGATATCTACTATGAATGGCTATCTAATTAAAAGTGTGACGAATAAACAAACAGGGAGACAAAACTCACACAGGTTAATTACAAATACCAAATTGACCCATACGCCACCGTCATTATGAAAACGGCTGATTTAATGCGACATCTGTGTTCGTGGTGATTATTTCCATTTGCATAATTATACAAAATAATTAAAAAAACGAAATATTTATTGTGAAAGACTACGGTGAGTAAACATGGAGGCAATTACTATACTAACGAAAGAGTTTAAATTTGGTATTTATTAAACTTTACATCCTTAATGAGATTTTCGAGTTGCAAAAAAAAAAAATACTTTTAGGACAGGCGTAAAGTAGGAGCAAGTAGTTGCTCTTTAAAATTAAAAAAGAACCCGAGATTTGTCGTGCTTTGATAGTGAGTTAATTCGTTATTTTTATGTATTTGTCCATTTTTATTTACCATTATCCGCCATCTTATTGTATTTGAATTTCATAATGTCACGGCCATAAAAATGAATGATTACCAATAAATACTGCCATTAAAAGTTTTTACTGCCTTCCTAGGCAAAATAATATGCCAAGGTATTCATGGAAACTACTTTGTTTAACAAGTAACTTTGTATTTTTATTATATTCTCGAAAGATTTTATTCACTAACAAGAAATTTTGAGAGTAGGTAAATTCTAAATCTGTAATACCGACCTATGTATTTATTTAGGTAATGAACATAACTTCCCGTCTGTTCATGATATTTGAATGCAGTTTTTGATTAATAACCACGGTTGAAAGCAATCGATTACACGCAAATTACCCATACTAATTGTGTACCTACTCTTAAACTAAACTACCTAACATAACGTAATTATTGGTGACCATGACTAATGCAACCTATAAAAAAAAAACTGCAAAAAAAGTCGGTGGCAGTTAAAACGAAACTAAAAAAACCAAACACGACCTACATAAACACAACCGTTTCCATATATGACAGCACAACATTGACCGAAGACGTAAGCGACATATAGATTGCGGCCCTCACCTTACCACAGGCCTTGCACTTGCCCTTCTCTGAGCGGCGGTGGACCCAGTGGTGGTGGGTGATGGTCTGCTCCCGGTACTGCCGGACCCCCACGTCTCTGAAGGTAGGCTTGCACGTGAACTGCACGCGGTCCATCAAGATGTCGATACATGCTGTATGCGCAACGATCTTGCACGCCGAACATTTCATGCGGGACCCGTGTTTCTGTGGAGACGAAGTATTGTCAATAATTATTTTTGTGAAGGTTATCATATTATTAAACAGGATTCCGTATCCGTTTACTTTGCTTGTTGCTTATTTGGAATAGGGTATAGATGACACACCAATCCATTGAGATACTTTTTAAGAGCTGTCAAAACGCGGTGCTGCGTGGATTTTATACTGTTTAATCAACTAAACGACTCAACCATTTATTGATTTCAAAGCAACAAAAAATAGAATTAAACTAAAAATAAATTGGGTTTTCAGGCCCAAAGTAAAGTTTATTTTTTTAGAGATGAGTGTCTTGGAATTATTGTTTTATGGTGTCAGTCAACTACCTTATTGGGTACTCTAGTTTAAGAACTATCTGAGCCGCCATGTTACGTGAAAGCTCATGACAGACTTTCATCCAAACTACGCCCAGTTCTAAATAAAACTAAAGGTAAAGATTATCATTATCACATCTACATTCTAAATTATATTTAGCGAATATTCATACGATTATTTTGGCTTATTTTTGTGTGACGTAATAACACTAGTTCTTCTTTTACCGCATAAAAATGTTCTTAAGCCAGAACACGCAAATTCACTACACGCTGATTTATTGACCCGAGCACGTTTGCTGAATAAATGCCTTGGAGACCTTAACTCCAGTGGCTCTCTTGAATTTTAAAACTCCTTAAAACTAAATAGACTCATCAAAATTGCTTAGGGGATAACCAGTTTGAAAATCATATAATGTGGTAGGATAAAGATTTTTTTTTGGATAATGTAATTTTTTAAATTTAAATTCAAATGACGTAAGCTTCTATTCTGATGGTGTAGCCATTGTAATAAACCTAACGGATGGAACTATTGAACATTTGTAACAATGTTTTGTTGTTTAGAATAAAACAACTGCGGACGAAAATATTCAATCAATAACACCCAGCGAAATGTTCTAAATTCGGCGCACGGAGACTCATATAAATAGATAAGAGTTGAGACAAAGAATAAAGTTTGATTAAGGTGCCGTAACTATGGACACAAGACAGGATGCTACGAACAAAAACGGTACCCTTTTACTTGAACTTTGAAGAAGTTGCTGAACAAAATGCTGGAACAAGTACATCAAAGTATTTATATGGTTCCAAAGTTAGTGGTGAACGTATTACAATTAGAAATTGATTACTTTCATGAGGCTTACGAGACACCCTTTTGTTGCACCCCGTGACAGGTCATCGCCACAACAAAATGGAGGCATCAGGTCATTAATCTTATATACGACTACAACCAACCTGCGACATAATAGGCAGGAAACTTGCTAATGGTTGTTGGGGAAATTACATTTCTTCCACGGTTGTTTAACCAAGACACAGGGCGAGATACCTTGTATCTTGGTGTAAACTTCCGATAGATTTTTCATATTAATGCCTTTATTCGTAGCGTTATAAAGAAGTTATTGTAAAAGAAAGAAAAGATCAAAATAAGTAACGGGAGAATGAAAGTAAAAGATATCTTGTACTGGACGGAGAACTCTGTAACAGAATATTACAAAAATAAAAGTGTGTTTTGACGGACTTTTCATATTCTCTACGTTAAAATTCATAAAACTGCCAGGTAATTCTCTTCACTCAGGTCGTCTAGTAATTTACCAGGTTCATTGTGTCCTTGTTATTTACTATGAGCATGTCATTCAAAGAAAATGCTTTTTATTTTTCATTGTACTTAGCTGGTCGTATTGCTAAAGCTTTTAGTCCGAATTTTTAACTTTAACAATACATTTTGCTATAGTAACGCCAAAAACAATACTTAAGTACCCAAGTATTATTTTCCGAAATGGTGTCAAATTAAGCCTCTAATGCTTTTAACGTGTACGGCAGTAAAATATACTCGCATCGTTAAGTAAAGTTATGTCAGGATTTAATTTTATTTATGACGCAAGTACAAAATTTTCATGTTACCTAAGTTAAAATAAAAGTGGAAAAGCAACTATAATACTGTGAAAGTAACATTTTCCCCATTTAATCCTGCAACGTGCGCTAGATTAACTTTATGGTCCTGTGAGAATTGCAAGATTGGAAAATTCTGGATCGTTGACTTAATTTTGCATGATTGCGAGTTTGCGACCTCGATCATTATTATCGTTGTAAATTACGTACTTTATCGCCGTGGAAAAATATCGAGAAGAATTACTTTTTTAAACCATGTTTCTGTAGGTAAACTACCTATACTTGTCTGCTTACTACCTACCTATTTTGTGTCTAATAAAAGAATATTTTGTGTAAGTACCGTACCCAAGCAGGAAGTGCTGATTTACGTGCAGCATCTAATTTACTGACATAAATGCCCCTTTATTAAATCTGCACTATTATTTGACGGTGTTCCATAAATAACGCTGTAGATTGCCGGTATCATTAATAGCCGGAAACGTATATTTCATAATCAAGGTAATTCAGGCGTATACCATTTGGAGCTGTAATTTGTCGTCATAGAAAATTCACCTGTTCATTAAATCGTCTTCGTTATTATCATGTCACGACTGTACTAAAATAAACAGTAACAAAGTATACTTAAGTAATAATATCTTTTGTTGTTTATGCTTTTAATAACTTTATTTACTGAGGACAGAAATTATTTTTCTCAACGAGAATAAAAAGTGAACGAACATCTCTAATAAATTTTTCACTAGACAAGCTCCCTACATTAACAAACTTCAATTTTACAAAGCGCGGTTCTAGTTCATTTTAATATTTGTTTTGTGTTAATGAAGAACTACGAGTAGCAGGTTCTTTATTTATAACATCCTTTCGAGAACTGTAACAAGGAACCAATTTTAACAAGACCTTTAACAACTGTATCATTGTTTCTGTGGCCATTTATTAACCAACCAAGTAGCTACATTTTCAAGCCCTTGGCAATAAAATTCTCACTTAAAGTAGCTTTCATGGATGTTTGCCTCGTACACAGTGAGAAAGATAAGTCAAGGCACCACTACATGATAGCAGTACAGCCTATTTCATTCTACGTAGATTAATCGAGTTCTCTGTTGCTTTATCGTAGACAAGGCGCCTCAAGAGAATGGGTCTTTGAAGGAAACATGTTTGTCTCCGCTGGCTGTTGTTATTCTAGACTGGCCGCCGAGGTGGCCGCATGTAGTAACTAAGTTTAGGTCCAGTCTAACTAGATATAACTCTGACAAGTTATATTGTTAGAAGTGACCATCACTGTCAACATACTGAGAATACTAATATTATAAAGTTAGACCATTTGGGCTTTCTGTTTATGCAGCACGTTATTTTTCATTATTTCTAGCTGGCAAACTTCATCGGTTGTCAGACTACCCTTTAGATTCTAACATATTATTCTGTATGTTATTTATTGTTTTTTTTAATGATTTTATTCTTTTTCTCACTTTGTTAACTTTTTATTAGTTATAATCATGTTTTTTATTGTATGTTTTGTCCTGTCAGCATAATAAATGCTTTTTCTTGTTTTTTACGGGTATCTATAATAAATACAACAATCCGAACTGACATTTAGTGAGCATTTTGAGCAGGGACCATTTTGGTTACCCATTGAAAGGGTTTTTGATAGGGTTTTGACAAAGTGTTGTTTTAAAAACCATTTCATATTGGTTACCAATTTTTACGAAAACCCTGATCAATGGATAACCTCTTCCAAACCCTTTCGATATGATTACCTGTATATTCGAAAACCCATTCTTGGTGGGTTATACTTTTTAATGGTAAGTCGTTTTGAACGGGTTACCCCTTCAACGACTGTAAAGCCGTTGAAGGGGTTACCTATTCGGACTACCAGTATTGTAATTTTATCTCTCACGTCTTTTCTTTAAAGTACTAAACTGCATACATTCGGCAGGAATGCGTCAAGTCGCAACACGCAGTCTAGGCCCTAGCGATGAGTAGCGACTCCTTACACATGCGATTATAGTTATTATTGCAGAGTTTTTGAAGTTCAATGTTTTTTTTTCCTGGAAAAGTCGGGATTGTTTCCTACATGGTACAATCTTGTCTTTTTTACGGAATCATAAATAGTCCGACAGCGCTGGGCTATTTTAATGCCAAAGTTTCAAAAATTTTAAAGTTGCTTATTTCTTGCCTGTGGCTACAGTCGTACCTGTGAAGCTTATTATTGCGTTTTGTGTCACATCTGACTATTGTATTTTCAGTATCTCGATGATTTGTGGTTGATTGATTATTTTTATTCGAATCAAAACTGGCAAAATTAATTTAAAGTTTAAAATAATTATGATATCTTATCTAGGATAGCCTGCAAAATCCGTAACATTTTCGACAGCGAGGGACTAAATAAGTAAACACTGTGCTTTTCATTGCGAATACAAGAAACATAAAAATAAAATCATGAGTCAATCGAAAAACAAATCGAGTTCGGATTGCCGCTTTTCCGCCTATTTTGTTTTTTTTTTCTGTGGCCAGTCCGCTATTCAGGAATTCTGGGATATTAACCCTAATCGTATCAGTTAGGTACTACTACGTCATTATAACGAAATCAACTATCATTTTCTTTTCCTCTAACAGTGATCGAAAAGATAAATAGCCAAATTTCTCCCTAACTAAAGTACCTAAAATGACACAAATTAGTGTAGTAGCGAAAAACAAGCGAAAAATAAAATACATAAATAATTATAATTGCATAAGTTGATAAAAATGGTTACAAAGAAGGTCTAACATCAAATGTATACAACTTACAAAAAAAAATTAAAAAGAAAACTAGCTTGTCATTGTTATTATCTGACTTGGGGTGTTAGGTTATTTTCGTTACGTTATTTTCGTTACGGAATTTCTGGATTTGGTCTCCACGCTCAAGGCCCGCGATAGAAGCTATGCAATAGCTTAAAAACTTAGCTTCGTAGCATTCGCCGTTAGAAGAATTCGTGATTTAACTGATTTAGAGACAGCCCGTTAAGTTTATTTCCATAGCATGATGTCGTACGGTATTCTCTTGTGGGGCAATGCCACCGACATTCAAACAAAAAAGGGCAATTCGTTCTACTTATAAACTAAGTCCCAGACTGGGGAGGTCGGCACGCAGCACCCAGTCGTAACCGATGTTCCACAGGAGCGGCCCCAGAACCCGGGCGTCTCTTCTGGCCCGGTTTGATGCAGGAACCTCCCGAAACAGTCGTGTCTGGTGAGGACTTGCGTCAGGCGAAAGGTGAGGACGCCGTGGCGCCTCTCAAGCCACTCCTCAAAGAGGGAACTTATCGCCACTATTGTGGCGTGCCCTGCACGGGGTTTGCAACAGTCGCTCTCTCCATGTCACCATGAGATCACGACGGAGTCTGTCCGCTGAGCGGGGCGAGGACTATCGCCTCCAGATCCCATGGCAGAAATTCGGCAAGGCCTCGGCTCGCCGCAGATTGTGCGGTATCCACGAGATTTACGAACTTAAGACCTGCTTGGAGAATGAATGTCATCCATGGTCTAACGATGAAGACAGAAGGCAGATGCAAGATGTCCTCAACAGTTTGCAGCAGCTATATTATTATTAGGCTTATTTCACGCACCTTGATGAGAACTCAAGAGCTGCCTAAAGTATGACTCATCGAAGGTCAGCAATGGAAGGCAGTTACATGAGGTATCTACGCAAGAGTTTACTGAAGCTTTTTCATGTTTGGGCTCATTTTTTGCACCTTAATGAGAATTTTAAACCTAACAAGAGTAAAAGTTTCATCCAAGGTCCGACGGTGAAGAGGCAAAGCAGTTACAAGTGGTCCTGAAGAGTTCACAGCATCTTCATCGTGGTTGGACTCATTTCATGGTCCTTGATGAGAATTTTAGACCTAGCTGGAGTATGACTTTCAGCGGAGTATGATTTTTTTTACAAAAACAGTGAACATTGATTCCTTTTGAGAGCTAAAGCGGTTAAAGTTACGCAACAATCATGTAGCACGGAATTGTTCCTCTTAAAACGAGTCCGCGATAGCATTTCATGTCTATCTTTGAAGGTTGACTCACACTGTCTAACCCTCTCTCTCTTATGAGACGCAGACGAAGTTGCGCGGGTCAGCTAGTAACTTAATAAAACCTTTGTTGATAGATTTCGTTTATTTGTCACTGACTTCTGAAGCTTAAGTTATTTTTCCTTTTTTGTGTTTTTTGCAGTCGGTTTAGTTTTTGCAACATAAAAAACATTTTTCTGTTTTTAGTGGTTCACCTTTCACAGCGTGACCTGGCCTGATGTTATGTTATGAACTGGTGTAAACAATAGATAGCCATGAGATTTCAGCAATCCCAGTCCATTTGCTATCATTTATTGAGGAGTTCCGTTCCCTATCTCCGAAGTTCATCATCAGATCTTCACCAAATTGAAGTGGGACCACTCTGAAAAAGTACTCTTTCGAAAACTACCCAAATCGCTTTATGTGTGCCTATACAATTTGAAGATTTCGCACTATTCCTCCAGGATTCCATCATCAGACTTGATGATTATGGGACCACCTGTGAAGTATACCCTTTTAAACAAAATAAAAATAATCCAAATCGGTTCAGATATCTTCGAGTAATCGGGGAACATACATAACAAACAAAAAAAAATTAAAAGGTTCCCACGAATTAAGAACCTCCTCTTTTTTTAAGTCGGTCAAAAAAGAAATCACCGTCCTATCAAACCGAGTAAGAAACACTTAATGAACGATTCTATATGATTCCAAACTTCCAAGGTCAACAATACCTTTTCCTCAACTTCAACGTAATTTAAAATTATTTGATTTAAAACCCTTTGGTTACCCCGACAAAACCCTTTCAAGGGGTTATCTTCTTCAATTGGAAACCATACAGGAGCCGGTAACATCTTGTACTAGTTAACTTATTGAGAGGGTTACCCTAACGTTAGTGTTTTGAAAGGGCTACCACTACCAAGAGGTAACCCTTTCCGTGACTGAAGCCGCACAACATGTAACCCTTTCGAAAGAATTAACTTATATTCGGGGTTGTACGGTCCCTGATTTTGAGACACGGTAATGTTGGCTACATAAGCACGCGCTACCTCCCGCGAGGGCAACTTAACTTAGAGGATGTATCAATTGGCGGAGCTGTTCCGTTAAGAGCTTCTTTATGAGTTAGTACTTACGACTAATAAAAGAAGCTCATAAACCAAGTGAACTAACTAGAAATTTTGTGTCTGTTCAATTGAGATCACCAGCGATACTCTCTCTAATGCAAGAGCCACATTGGCGGGATTCGGAAAACCGTTTCAAGTGTGGGAATGGAAAAGAGATGGAACTCCATCTCTTTCCCAAACCCCACGTCTTGACGACGTCCGAAGACTCCAGTAACTACTGTAGCTAGCAATGCAGGACGTCGAGCTTCATCTCGTAAAGTGATTCGCCGAATACCGCCAATGTGCCCCTAGTCATCATCATGATCTGCCTTTTCCTACTATGTTGTCGTCTCCGGGTCGTCTTCCAGTCTAACCGCATGCAGCTGAATACCAGTATGGAGCGACTGCCTATCTTACCTACACAACCTAGTTAATACGGAGTATTACGATACCACTTAGTGAGACTGGTTGTCAGACTTTTTGGGCCACTGACTACCTATAACAACTCCCAAAGATGGGCAAATGACAGCCGGAACGAACAGTTTAACGTGCTTTCCCTAGTATAAGAAGAAAAATAGTACCTGGCACTCAGCATCACCGACGTAGCAGCAGTCGCCGGAGACGGATGTGGGCGACCAAAGGTGCTCGCCGCTGATGGCGCTGTCGCTCCAGTCGGGTGTCGAGCGCACCACCCGCGCGCCGCCACCATCGGTCGTCCGTCTGCAACAAACACAACAAATGTTATTCTGCTTTTGCATTTTTTTTTCACACAATTCGACAGTTATTGAAAATACAACTAAAATAAATAACGTTTAGCATCAAATTGATATTCGTTTATAATTCTGAAACAAACTTTTTAATAGACTTTAAGAAACATTTTATAGGCACGTGTACCTACAGGGCGGGGCTATATGGAATTTATGTCCCCCCCCCTCCCGAAATCTGACTGAAAATATACGGGATCATAACAACTGCGAAGTTCGTAAATTATAGTACAGTATATGAGTGTACAGTTTTTACACAGTTCCATGGGGCCGGCGCCGGCCACTGGGTGTATAAGGTGCCGAAACGGGGAAGAAAATACATAGAACAACCAACCATCCGAACCAGAAAGCAAAAATTATCGACACCTATTTTTTTTCTGGGTGTCCATAATAGCAAAATTATACGAGCGTGCTCAGACATATAATATTATGTCCTTTGCGTTCATAAGCTTTTCTTTATAAATTGGCTAAATGGCGATTTGCTTTAATAGAGGACAAAAAAACCTATCAAATTCGAGGAGCATGCAAAAATTTTCAAGCACGCTGCGCTCGCTTTTCGAATCATACACACACAGTTCTCATGGTTGTTTCAATGTTTGTCCCCCCCCCCCCCAAACCAAAAGTCTGGATACCTGCTTGGTTTGAACTACTACTTAGATCATGTGAACATGACACGGTCGTGGGAATATCCAAAGAGCAATTCGGTTCATATTTGGTTATTCCGCCTTTTTCACAGTTTTCTGAACCTTTAAATCAAGATCTGTTAGAGTTTCTCATTGGTGACGTATTTGATCATCACAAATAGGTTGTTACTACGAAAAAAGAAAGGAAATCGGAACTAATAAAGTAGAATTTCACACGAGCAAATAATATTGTTTGGATTTAATATCAACGAACAAACAATATCAAAACTAATATAAACCGCATTTACGTACACAATACACAATATTCATAAAAATATATCACAAACGATTTATTACGAAATAATACGACCTTAATAAAATGTTTAAGATAATTTGGCGCCAAAACGTTTTATTACTTACGACCACAGATTAAAAATATAGATACCTATTAGAAGACTTGGCCTTTAAGGAGTTTTTATATGGGAATGAGGTAAACTAACTAACGAAATGACACGAGGAAGGTGGAGTGATGACTGGTACTGGACCTAACGAATTATTTTTCATTCAACTTTTAGTACATTATTTACTTCATTATCATGTGTCGGGGCTTTTTTTAATTTTAAACATAATTTTACTTGTAGACCAATGTCTGCTGAAACAAAAAGGTGCTGTTTTCTTTGTTAACATAAATAGCACTTAGTAGCACTAGTTCGACATAGAAACCATGTCTCTTTTGGTTAATGAAATCTCCATGTTGATTTTTTGGTACTTAAAATGATGCTTTTATTTTTTATCAACAAAGCACTTTGAAGTTATGTTAAAGATGTATAGCAGCAAGTGCTTTAATTTGGAATGAAAATCATATTTGCATAGCCAAATAATTCTTTTTGCGCAAAATAAAAACCAGTAGTACATTTTGGCTGTGAGCCAAAACGTTAACATCGTTACACGACAGAAATGCTCTAAGGGACTTTAATACATTCCTGAAAGGTTTTAATTTATAATAGGTGTTGGATTATAATACCTGTAGAAATGTGAAGTGTTGGGCGAGACCAAATTTACAATAATACGAGAGTACCTTAGAACTCATTGACAAGGCTTGGGACCCACCCCTTTGTCTGTTTTCTATTGTTATGCAAAATGTTCAGCTGTTCCTCTTGAAATATATGGGTTCAAAGTGAATATGAAGAGAATTAGGTAACCAACTCGGCTGTTTATCAACATGTTTGTGAATGTTACGATGATAACACATCATTATGTTATACACATCATTTAGGTATGTGATGTTCATATAATGTTATGAGTAATTTATCTTATAGATTTGTTTATAACACAGAGTATAATAATCACTTAATAAATTAGGAAAGCTCGCATCCAAGCTTGATGCTAGATATAACTCTTCAGTTATCAAAATGACAGATATGTTTAGTAGGTGTACCATAGACAATTTATGGTTTGTGTATAATGGTTCCTCTCGAAGAAGAATAGTAATCCGGATCTTCACGACAAAAATAGAAGACAGAAATCGATAAACTATTTTTATCGTAAACGTATTTCATTCATCTTTAATATAGGTAAGGATCCTTTCAATTTTGTTCAAGTGACGTATCTCGAGAAAGATACGCAGGCATAATACATAAGAACTTATCGGTAAGGTAAATGGGAAAGCTTATAGATTAATACGTAATTATATTAGTCTTTACACAATAAACGTGTCTTGATTTAATCTCAAAGCCCACAGAAACGGGACGAGGGCCTTGGCCCGATGGCTAAGTACCTGTAATCGTATAGTGATCGCCAGAGTGCCCCCGTTCGCCTAGATTAATTTGGCAAACGAACGTTGCAACTAATATTGACGATAGAAGCTCATGTAGCAAAGGTAGGGACTTGAGAATTTTCACATTTAGATAGTGAAGAACCTACATTGAGTGGACGCGTTCTCCTTAAGTCACAGAAAGGTTCCTGAAAAAGTATTTCGTCATATCTTTATGACGATTTACTTAACATTTAAAAAAAACTCTATGAAAAATCTTTTAACACTTGCTGTGAAAACTTCGTTTTAAAAAAGCTGCTTCATTTTCCTTTTTACATAGTACTAGCGGACGTCACGCGGTTTCACCCGCGTAGTTCCCGTTCCCGTAGGACTACGGGGATAAAATATAGCCTATGTTACTCAGGGTGAATGTAGCTTTCCAATGGTGAAAGAATTCTTTAAATCGGCACAGTAGTTTTTGAGTTTATTCATTACAAAAAAACAAACAAACAAACAAAGTTTTCCTCTTTATAATATTAGTGTAGATATAAGTGTATATAAAACCCTGTGTTAGATAGAATTCAGTCGGGTGATCCATTGACTTGTTTTTTGTAAATACGCGTATAATTTGTGGTCAACACGAATAATTCATCAACGCAGTTCTATATCCATGTAATGTATATGACGCACAGCATAGATGAGGCAATCAACAGGTTGTTTGTTTTACCCTAAACAAGCTCAAACAAGATAGTTAGGTATTCCTGATTCTGACCTTAAGTCAACAAGAAATCACGCTTCTACCGAATGAAACCTCTGAAAAAGCTTTCTAAATTGGCCGATTCAGGTATTAGAGAAAAATCGGTCAAGGTGAGGAGACTTGATTGGGGTTTTCTTTTCATAGTGTAATTAGACTATTCCATTGAGAACAAATCAGTCAGCCAAATTCCGAATTTGTGACAAAGTATGTAGATGTGGGCTACATCTTGCCGGCAGTGGACTGATTCTGAGTATCACGCAGAAAAAATCTTTCTAACAGCAACGAGACAGAGATAAGATATCCGTTGGCTAATTAGAATATTCTCCATTGGTAATATTTTTTTTTTCAACAAGTAGGTATAGATTGGCAAATGAAAGTATAACACTGGAATTATTTGCAAACTTTTCATACACTTTTCATATAATAGGCTCGTTGTCGTTATCAAACCTTTTCTACAGTTATTTCTAAATGTAATAAAAACTCTTCTGCTATTCAATTTTAAATAAAGAACGGAAAAAGAAGCTAGAACAAAACTGCGTTCATTTCTTCAGTTGAGTTTCGCAGTCATACTAAGACACACATTATTTAAAATCGCATAAAAAAAATTAAAATAGTTTTTTAAGAACAATAAAAAGCAGAATACATTCTGGAATAATTATAAATATAGTGTAGTGAATATTATAATATTGTAAGTAAAATTATTTTTTCCATTCAAATACACATTCAAATTCGCGCTTGGATAACGGCCTGCTTCCTCTCACAAGGGAGGTGGCCTGTAGCCAAGCAGTGTGAACATTAAGGTTGCTTCATCACCCAAAAGACTTAGGGCCAGTTTCACCGGTTCCGGATAAAGTGTCGGTTAGTTATCTGATAGTTAATACTATCTACCACTTAAAGGCTGGTTTTAACTAATACTTTATCTACCAGATATCGCTATCCGACACCTGTGAAACCAAAACTGTTAGTTATCTGGCAGATAAGTTCCTAATAGGCTAACCGACACTTTATCCGCAACCGGTGAAACTGGCTCTGAGGCTCTACACATCGTCTTCTTCCATACTGCTCTATTACTCGTCATCTGTTCACACTTCCTTTTTTGGCATAATATCATCCTATATACAGTCCACATCCGTCGCTCCTCTACTCTACCCATCCACATTCCTCCGCATCACATGCCATGACAACCGATAACCACACAACTTTTCGATCACTGGCTGACAGCTATTATGTAGGCTGTTTAAGGTTTTCTGGCTGGTTCGCCAGTCGACGCGAGAGCAGACAAGAAAATTTTTACTCTTATAAATCCTGAACTAACAAGTATTTTTGTCCTCAGTAAAATTAGTTAAGATGGACTGTGCGATCTGTAACCACACGACGGAGGGCTGCGCCTGCATCAAGTGCAGCATGTGTGCGTCACAGTTCCACCTGGAGTGCGTGAACAGCGAGCACCTGTTGCCCACCACGAACAGTTGGCGGTGCTGCCGGTGCTGTGAGGCGCTCAGGGCCGCTAACGCGTCAGGCAAGATCGAAACAGACGTCCGTGCGTAGAATGTAACTTTGTCTAAGTGGTAAATTGATTTGTGAACCTCCATTGTGACATGTTTGGTCTAAAATAAAAGCGTTTTGTTGACAGTGCTTTTTAGTTTGATTTGTGGTTTACCATCATTTCATACACTTTAGTCTTACTACTAAAGAAGGAAGGTCAGTTCAGACAAAACCGAACAAAATATGTGCAGGCGCCGAGGCTTCCCTGGCGACCATAACGTAGCTCCTTCGTACACATTAAAAATATACCTTCTGGGCTACACAATAGATCTCGACAAAATAACTTTACAAATTCAACATTTTGGGATTCAACATATTCAACTTTTTACAAATTCAACATTTTGGGATTCAACATTTTGCGAATTCAACATTTTGCAAATTCAACGTAGTGCAGAAGGAAAAATTTTCGATACTCTACGATTTGGTTTGTTCCCGTTGAGTCCCACCATTTTCAACAGACTTCCAAAAAGAGGAGGTTCTCAATTCGACTATTTATTTTTTTTGTGTTACCTCAGGACTTTTCGACTGGGTGAACCGATTTTGACGATTCTTTTTTATTTGAATGCTGGTGCTTCTCGTTTGGTCCCATTTTAGTTTGCTGAAGATCTGATGCTGATCTTCCAAAATATACAATGGAACTCTTCAAAAATAGACTAAATAGACTGCAAATCTGCAGTAATTGCTGCAATCGCTTGTAGGTTCATTGTTCATACTACATCATGACGTAACATCACGCCTGTATGCTCTGAGGGGGTACGCAGATGTGTACAATACGTGAGAGTCAAAATGGCGGGTGTACCATAGCGAATCAAATTATACCAATTACCAAACAAATGTACCTAAAATGTACTATTCTGTACCTAGGTCTAAAAAATCTGTACCTCCTTCAGAACAAAATTATTTCGAAATGAAGGTACACCCGCCATATTGACGTCAATATGGCTGGTGTACTATAATATTATATTAATTAACCATTATTCATAAAATTTAATTACACCAAAAAATTGTACCTAAAAAGTACCTCCATTGAAAGAAAACGTACACTTGAACAGTTGGATAGTTCTTGAGAAATAATACCAGCCGTGTTTTGTGTAAAACTAAACACGATACTTAATTATAATAATATTATTGATATAGTTACATATATTATATGTACATTGCAGTGTAGCCCAGTGGTAACTGCCCCGACTTGCAAGTTGTAGGTCGCGGATTCAAACCGTGTCAGGTGCATTACTTTGTGTAATTTATTTCATCACCACTGCTCTCAAAACGGTGAAGAAAAACATCGTGAGGAAACCGGCATGTCCTAGAATCATAAATTCGAAGACATGTGACATCCACCAATCCGCAATGGGCCCGCGCGGTGGATTATGGCCCATTCCCTCTCCAAGAAAGGAGGCCTGAGTCCCAGCAGTGGGAACATTATAAGGCCAATAATGCTAATGCTAAATTATGCATTTATATTTTTATTTATTTTATTGCCCGAAGTCTGACAACCAGTCTTACCATGGGGTTATCTACATGTACACGTGTTTTCCAATAACTAGTTTTTGGAGGTCAGACAGGCAGTCGCTCCATGTAAAATACTGGTGTTCAGCTGCATCCGGTTAGACTGGAAGCCGACCCTAATATAGTTGGGAAAAGGCTAGGCAGATGATGACATTTATATTTAAAGGATATTTTTAAATTATGAATTATATGCACGATAATAATTATTAATAGTTATTATACTCCGTCGGTTTAGGTAGTTAACTAAATGTAAACAATCTTGGCATGTCTTTTTATCTAAAAGTTGTCTATAAATTGTATATAAAAATCTTTGCGACTAGGTATTTACCTAAATCGATGTTAGCTAATAAACTAAATTTAAATAATCTTTGTGTATATTATATACGACCTCTTTAATATAAAAAGACATACCAAGATTGTTTACCTTTAGTTAATCACCTAAACCGATAGACCATAGCAATAAAATATATAGTATTATCTATATAGGTATTTTTGTTATTAGCAATTTTCCGCAACTAACAACTAACTTCGTAAATGCACATTTGTGAATTGTGATCAAGTATGATGCGGGTAGTTGATAAAAAATTGCGATTTACACTGTGTTTCCTGATTAATCATACGAGCTTCATAGCTTGCATTCGGAGATAACTTAATTATCATTGTTATAATTTTCACAGCGATCACATAGAATAAATTAATATGAAACGCGGAAAAAAAATGTTGTTGACTTAAACGAACAGAAAAAAGTGTTTTATAAATACAAACGACATTTCCCATCGATTCATGATTTGCCTTCACCGTGTAGTGAAATATTTTCAAACACTTTTTTCTGTTCGTTTAAGTCAACAACATTTTTTTTCCGCGTTTCATATTAATTTATTCTATATGATCGCTGTGAAAATTATAACAATGATAATTAAGTTATCTCCGAATGCAAGCTATGAAGCTCGTATGATTAATCAGGAAACACAGTGTAAATCGCAATTTTTTATCAACTACCCGCATCATACTTGATCACAAATGTGCATTTACGAAGTTAGTTGTTAGTTGCGGAAAATTGCTAATAACAAAAATACCTATATAGATAATACTATATATTTTATTGCTATGGTCTATCGGTTTAGGTGATTAACTAAAGGTAAACAATCTTGGTATGTCTTTTTATATTAAAGAGGTCGTATATAATATACACAAAGATTATTTAAATTTAGTTTATTAGCTAACATCGATTTAGGTAAATACCTAGTCGCAAAGATTTTTATATACAATTTATAGACAACTTTTAGATAAAAAGACATGCCAAGATTGTTTACATTTAGTTAACTACCTAAACTGACGGAGTATAATAACTATTAATAATTATTATCGTGCATATAATTCATAATTTAAAAATATCCTTTAAATATAAATGTCATCATCTGCCTAGCCTTTTCCCAACTATATTAGGGTCGGCTTCCAGTCTAACCGGATGCAGCTGAACACCAGTATTTTACATGGAGCGACTGCCTGTCTGACCTCCAAAAACTAGTTATTGGAAAACACGTGTACATGTAGATAACCCCATGGTAAGACTGGTTGTCAGACTTCGGGCAATAAAATAAATAAAAATATAAATGCATAATTTAGCATTAGCATTATTGGCCTTATAATGTTCCCACTGCTGGGACTCAGGCCTCCTTTCTTGGAGAGGGAATGGGCCATAATCCACCGCGCGGGCCCATTGCGGATTGGTGGATGTCACATGTCTTCGAATTTATGATTCTAGGACATGCCGGTTTCCTCACGATGTTTTTCTTCACCGTTTTGAGAGCAGTGGTGATGAAATAAATTACACAAAGTAATGCACCTGACACGGTTTGAATCCGCGACCTACAACTTGCAAGTCGGGGCAGTTACCACTGGGCTACACTGCAATGTACATATAATATATGTAACTATATCAATAATATTATTATAATTAAGTATCGTGTTTAGTTTTACACAAAACACGGCTGGTATTATTTCTCAAGAACTATCCAACTGTTCAAGTGTACGTTTTCTTTCAATGGAGGTACTTTTTAGGTACAATTTTTTGGTGTAATTAAATTTTATGAATAATGGTTAATTAATATAATATTATAGTACACCAGCCATATTGACGTCAATATGGCGGGTGTACCTTCATTTCGAAATAATTTTGTTCTGAAGGAGGTACAGATTTTTTAGACCTAGGTACAGAATAGTACATTTTAGGTACATTTGTTTGGTAATTGGTATAATTTGATTCGCTATGGTACACCCGCCATTTTGACTCTCACGTACAATACTCCCAGATTTCGACAATGTTTGTTGCCTTGGAACTTTCGACTGGGTAAACCGATTTTGATGATACTTTTTTATTTGAAGATCCCTACCTTGATATACCTATATAATTATCTACACTAATAAAAGAGGAAAACTTTGTTTGTTTGGTTGTAATGAATAGGCTTAAAAACTACTGGACCGTTTTTAAAAATTCTTTCACCATTCGAAAGCTACATTATCCACGAGTAACATAGGCTACATTTTATCCTCGTACTCCCATGGGAACGGGAACTACACGGGTGAAACCGCGTGACGTCTGCTAGTGTATAATATACTAGCGGACGTCACGCGGTTTCACACGCGTAATTCCCGTTCCCGTGGGTGTACGGGGATAAAATATATCCTATGTTACTCGTGGATAATGTAGCTTTCGAATGGTGGAAGAATTTTTAAAAACGGTCCAGTAGTTTTTAAGCCTATTCATTACAACCAAACAAACAAACAAACAAAGTTTTCCTCTTTATAATATTAGTGTAGATGTAAATAATTGGTAGTCGGGTTTTAGATTTTTAATCAAAATCACTTTTTTAACGTTGGTGTTTAGTTGGCAAAAGTGATGGACGGCAGTTATCGTGTCGTCCTATATATGAACACCGCCATTTAAATACACAAGCCACGACACTTAAAACTACACGATTATCTTTCGTCAGGACATAGTGGGTTCGGGGCCTTACAGTGTAACCTGCGTCGGGATATTTTCTCCCAATGGGTAACAATGTAACACAACGAATGGTGTAACTGAACGGGTACATACCTTTTAGCCAATACTTAACTAACACCTTTCTACACAAGGTAGGCAAGCAAAAGTTAAATACTTGAGTATTTGAGTTGGTACTGTTGAACCTATCTACCTCTACCTATTAGCTTCCTAGCCGTAGCCAAGGCCTTCGATCATGTTTTTGTTGTAGGTAATTTCCGGCCTTAGTTGGTAATTTGTAGTAGGTATATTATAGTAAGTAACGTGTTATTAGCATGTTTGATGTTCTTTTATATCTTCTTATTTACACATGTTTCATTCCTACAGAGTTTAATAAAACATGAATGTTCCTTTAGGTTCAAAACGAACACTTCCTAAAATGGTAATTCGCTAGTAATAATGGATTTCGTCTCACCTTCGGGCATGTATTTCCCTCAACAAGTTCTCCATGGACACACACGATTCTAAACATTCGTGGACGCTTTGTAGGTACATAAAACTGTAATTTGTGCTTTCAAGTCATAGCACTAACTAGACGTGTATGAATAAACCAAACTGCCGGGCAATTAAAACGGTCGCCAAGCATGCAGCTAATAATGTACGGCTATATCTACGGCTATTTACTTTGTCCATGCTGCATGCAATTATATCGGCGACCTCGATCGTCAACAATAATACTGGGAAACAATGGCTCCTCCGTTACAACAAAAATAACACTGAAACCCAAACTAATTAATACACCCTTTGAAAAGGGATCTTGATGGTTTGGCTGTTGTAGCTTTATCATAATTTTTGGTTAGAAGGGATAGTGATAATATTTAGGGAACGGGGATGTTTTATCGTTCATTTCTAATCATTACATGTTGAATGAAAAACATTTAAAAATAAAAATTGAATCCCACCGGTAGGTCAAGCTACCGGGAGCGGTCAGGGCTCCAGCGAGAGTAACATCCGAGCAATTATATTGTTATGATGTTCCTCTCGCTGGAGCCCGTGTCGTGACAAGAAGTAGTATTTTATGAATCACGCCCCCAAGAGCCTCCATAAGTAAGCTCTTGGCAATCTATGTGTCAAAAAAACTATTTTATTTGTAATGTAGGTAAAGTTTCACTACGATTTTATTATAATATTGTTATCGCAATTTTTGCTTGAAAAAAAAAAACTTTTTAAATATAAAAAATAGATGTAAACAAGTTAAATTGTGTTAAATGACGTCACATTATGGCCGCGACAATCACGGACGTTTGCAAGGTCTAGAAAATTGCAGGAGTTTAATATTATTTTTGAGCAACAAGAGTGACTGAAATTAACTTTTAATACTTTTCTTGAATTCATAATAGTGTATTTTATTGATTTAATTAAAGGAAAAAATACATGCATATTCCTTATTAACCCATTTACTAACACGACTTGTAAGCTTATTTAAATACCACGTCTTTCTATCCCATACAGAACAGATCATTTGAAGTAATTGAAGGCAATCATTGTTGAATTTCTTTCCAGGAAAAGTTTATCATTTGATAGGTAGATAAAAGCATAAAGCTTCTTGGCTAATGTAAAATATTCGCAAACCGCACAGCTTGTCATTGCGAAAGCGTCGACGGCGTCGTTTGCCTTTCAGTCAACCCTCATTAATTCTAAGATAATCCCTCATTTGCCTAAGACCGCAGCTTAGCGTGAATACGATAAAGCAACACCTTTTATTTATAATGTAAACTTGCGCATCTACTGCGTCATGGTTTTATCATTAAAAACTCAAAGAGCAGTTACTGAGCAGTTACTTAATTTACTAAGCATGTAACAGGTAATAAGCGTGGATGAAATCGCGGTTCTCAATTACTACATCAAAGCTCCGACTTTTCAACTCACGCAGTGTGACTTTAGTTAATAAATTCGCTTTAGCAGAACTGAAAGTTTAGGAACTGAATCTCATAAATCTTTAGCCCTTACCTAAACTAAGACTAGCTGAAATAAAATAAGGGTGTAAAACTGTGAAACAGTAGTTTTTTGCCTATACTATTCCTTCGAGAAACATAACAAGTGAGACGTCCATGGAAGTTATTTCTGTATGTATTATTTTAGTTCAACAAACAATACCATAGGGTACTTGTTAACATATAAAACAAACTTACGTATACGTAGAAGTTCAACGTACATAACAAATTAGTGGCGTGTTCAGAGTTGTATAACAGTTGCCGTCAATGGCATTGCGGAGGACGATGTGCTAATAGCTACAGCATGTGGGCGAACCGGTTCTGCGCAGAGTCATCGCGACTCAACCGGCTTGCATCCACGGCCACCAGACTAGGGCTTTACTAACGTACACACCGTGTTAATTTAATTATAGACCTGTGATTTACATCTATATAGATTAATCTTGATCAAGTTCCGGATTGCCGATGCCTTTACCGTTGGACTTGTGGTCGTGCATTTTCGAACTATTCGAGGTATTTGATTCGATCACTGCTGGGTGTTATTGGATTTTTCAATAAGGAAGTTCTTAGTGAGCTCAGGGTTGTTTTGCGGCTAGTATCAGACCAAGCAAATCAAACCTTCACTGCTAATATAATATTAATTGGGATTTTAATACTTTTGTCCTCCCCGGATTTTCTAATGATCACCACTTTTGATGCAGCTGTCATCTTATTCTATGTTTCCCAAACTATAAATCCTACAGCATCCCCAGCATTGAAACTTAAGTCCCACAAAGTAAAGTTGTAAGAGACGCCACATGCACAAACAAGCAGACTGAAACATCTGTATCAGTAAAGCATACAAATCTGTAGCAGCGAGCAGCGCAGCGCTGTGCAATGTGGGTCGTCACGCTGTTTCGACAATAAGAGTAAACACGCCGTATCACTGGGTTATTATCCCGTGGAACGTAAACTAAGGTAACTTTGAAAAGCAGGATTTTACAATACTCATTTTATATGGTTTACTATAGAACCGTGGTTCTGTAGGTTCTGTTTATAATTTTTTATCGATCGTTATTCCGTATGCAAAATTGGTGTGAAGATAAGGCAGCTGAAAATCATAATAAAAATTGTTGATAAGATTTATGTTTCCGTTATGAAATTGAGCATAAAGTTTTCTAGTGTTAAGGGGGTATAATCACCATAATCGTCAAGGAGGTGACTCTATCTGGCTATACAATTTTTACTCTGGAACAGACTCATTTTTCGCTACTACGTTTATTATGACCAGTTGCGTTATCCATTGATGCAAAAAAACTACAATACATAATGAATGAGTCATTTTTTATATTTGGAACATGTTGAGTGATGCAGTTCCGTCAATGATGGCGTTGGTAAACAATAAAAAAAAGAACAAATAAGACGAAGAGTGTGTTTGCTCAATGATCTCAATGTTGTCATCCGATGACGAGCATTTTTGCGGCTACTATTTTATAGGCATTTTCCTTCTACGTTACGAGCTAAAGGAAAATCTTTAATAAGACAACATCTAGTTTATTTTCTTAATAAGTTTAGGTAGGTACGTAAATAATAAGTTCTATTTAACTTAAAATACGAAGTTAGTATTTCCCCTTTTCCATAATAAGATGTTAGTGGGAAGTAATTTTATGGAACAAGGGTTTTTTATTTGTGCGTAAATACAGGATAAACATTCTAAATTCTCTAGTTGCTTCAAATCGAACTCAAAATAAATTCTGACGTTCTTTGGAACTTCGCCTGGAACCCTCACGAGTGGTCTCTAAATTTCCAGACAAAAGACTTACAGGATATTGAATTTGTCGGGTTATTCGATTATTCGACAAATTCGAGGTATCTATAGAGAAGGGTCCGTCTCCCCAATGGTCATAATTCAGATAAATCGGACAAATTGAAATTGGGTCAGATAATTCAAAACGTAGTGTAGATACGTGTTCAGATTATAATTTGGTCCCGCAGATTTTTTCGGTGCTATCCACTTTTGAATGAATTGGTGTTTTTTCAACTTTTTGTGGAGTCTTTCGTCCTCCTTGTTTGACTTGATCCATTGAATGCAAAATGCTTTCTTGGAATACGTTAAATGGTTTCAAAATGTCAACTTTCCAACAGTCATTTATTATTGGTACATGATTGGTACCACTTTAATGGAGCATGACACATCCTCCATTACTCGATATTCGGCATTGACCTGTGGGCTGTGACAGCACAATGAGTTCCTTTCACTTTTCAATAAAAAATAATCCGAATTTATCACTGAATTTATTTTTATTAAAATTGTTAAAGAACTATTTTATGTAGGCAGTTTGAATGATTCAAACTTGCCTGTTCATCTCTGAATTTGTTTGTTTTTTGCTCTATTTAAATAATAATGTTGGTGCGTTTACGTGCTTAGCTTTGTGATCGTGATTATTTCCTTTAGATACTTGTCTACATTCTGATGTCATAGTGTGACGCACACCGATTAAAGGGAGCTTATACTCTTTATTATAATGGAGTCACTGTGGGCAGTGCGAAGATTACCACTAAGAGATTAGTGGCCTGACCACATATTTGCAGGATTTAGCTTTGAGTTTTAAATGTGTAGACTGGATCATTTATGGTTTTAACTTGAAGTTGATTGTTTTATTGAAATTCGTAAACAATTCCTACAATGTACATGGGTTCCAAGTTAGAAACGTGTGAGTAATAGTTGCGACGTATGATTTTGAATACGCATGGTGCTTGGACTGACTACAATTCCGTTTTGGAACACTTGAATACTCTTTATTTAACACGTAGGGTGTTTTTTTCATAACCAATTAAAAATTCGATAAATATTTATGTCGTAATGATTATTGAATTAATGAAAATGTTAGGAATAACGTCAAAAAACATAAAAATGCAGGAAAATAGGCTATGGAAAATCAGCAGTATACTCATTTAGACGTTGACGAAACATAGGTACCTACCTCGAATAGAAATACAAATCCAGTTTTTAATTGCAATAATTATTTAGATTATTTTAATCAATTAACCTTGGTGTTTGTTTCAATATCGTAATAACTTCCGATTTTATTTGACTGCCCATTCGCAAAATTAATAACTGAAAATTTTAAAAAGTTCCGGTGGAACCTCACGAACCAACCGCGACCCCTTCAAACAATTAGCTTAGCCCTTGTAACAGAACTTTTTTGTGTTAATTGTCGTTATTTTATGGGGTTAGACGACTGTAGGCCCTATGCAGTGACGTTTACGGTTATTATTGCAAATCGTCATTGATGGTCACCGATCCGTTTCGGCCGTCACGGAACGTTGATGTGGTTCCGCAGCACAATCGTGTGTCATACAGGTATGTGTATATATGGGTACCTGAATAAAACATAGTCACTGGTTCAAAATGTAACTTTATATGTGCCCCGGCAACTTGCTCTCTCACAGGGGTAGAATAAATTAAGTCGCTATAATGTGATAATATGGTATCTAGATTATACGATAGGGAAACATTTTGCAAATTAAATTTAGAAAAACCATATCGTTTCCTTTTGTATGGACTAATGACAAATATATTTAGCATGACATAGTCACTACATATTACAATACAAAAACTTCCGCCGCGTCTGTCTGTCTGTTCGCGATAAACTAAAAAACGACGGCACCGATTTTCATGTTGTTTTTACCAATGGATAGAGTGGTTCTTGGAGAAGGTTTGTATATAATTTGAGCACGGGCGAAGCCGCTGGCATCAGCTAGTTAATTTATAATATAAATAATAATAATAATAAACATTTTTTATTTCTCTTCCACAAAGGCGCCTTAAAAATATGAATAATACTACATCAGATAAATCCTTTGTGGGAGACTGGTATCTGCACTAGGGAAACCCTGTCACACAGATTATCAGCCCCCCCCCAAAAACAGTGTTTTAGTATTAAATCTTAAATGCTAACAAATTATTGTAACCTTTAGCAGAAGAACACAGAAGAACACAATAATCAAACAAACAGAGAAACTAAATTTACAAAATAAAATTATTATTGATAAATTTGATAATGAAATAGTGGAGTGAAACGAAAAGAAGAAGTTTAGGAACATCTAATAACATTGAATGTATGTATTATAAAGTTTCGTATCTGAGCCCGTTGAGAAGGCGAGGAGTTCTCACGTGAGGAGGCTATCCTGGCTGCAGGATCAAGTCAGATCAATGGTGTGTGCGCTTGAGGGGACCGGGTTTGAAATTCAGTTGCAAGATTTGACCAATACAAACTACTTAACTAACCAACCAACTAACTTACTAACAAGGCAAGTTAAATAAAAGCTTATAATAAAAACAAATAGCAGCGACGTAATTACATTGAATCGTTCATCATCAGTCGTCGACATGATTAGCTTATTAACATAAGTAATTAATATTGACTGAGTACTATTAAGTGACACCCATACAAACCGCAAATGTGATTTACATACAAATTTATACATCGATAAAAATCAATTTGGCATTTACATAACAAAGGAACTCAATGTACCTATGTTAAGCATTATTTTTAAACCTAAGCTACCTACAATATCAGACGTTTCATAACTGAAATGGCGTAAACGAGGTTGCTGTTTAACTAGCCTTTAGCCTTAGCTTCCAGTCTAACCGGATGTAGCTGAATACCAGTATTTTACATGGATAGACTGCCTATCTGACCTGCCTATCTGGGAAATACGATACCACTTGGTAAGACTGGTGTCAGACTTTTGGGGCCACTGACTACCTGTAACGACTGTCAAAGATGGACAAATGAAATGGCGTAAACGAGGTAAACAGTAATCATTGATTTCATTGTGTCATGTTGAGCGGGTACTGTAGTAAGATGTCGTTCAAGGGTGACAAGCTCGATGAAGCAGAAACCTGAACTCAGTACTCAAGTACTTGCAATCATGTCAACAGAATCACCTGACTACAGATGACAATGTTGTCATACCTACGCGACATTAGCAATTCAAATCATTTCCTCTACAAAATATACAAAATAAAATAGGAATATTTATAAAACCACCCGAACTGATAGCAGTATCGTTAAAAATACATTACGAATCAAATTCATGTTTAATGGCCTAAATGCTTTAGTCTGATCATGACTTAAATAATATCATTGTGATATTATTTTTATTATATAGATTTTGTCCAAAAAATGCTGGATATAATATTTGTATTTTAATTATAGTTATGTTACATCCACATTGTCGTGGTCAAGGACATATTTTGTACCATCGGGAACGCAACGTAGGACACGGAGCATGGACGCGATGTATGTTAGTATACTTACATAGGCACTCGAAGACACTACTCGATTTGCAGAAAACAGTTATCTTCACTAAGAGTGACGTTGCACGTTCCGATCTGGTGCGATTACCTTCCGACACGTTATCGTAGATAACAAACTGCCGGTTACTCAGTCTACTTACTGTTTCTTATTTAGATGAATCAAAATTTTAAGTTTTAACAGCAAAGTTTTCATAAAAATTACAGTTACTCGCAGTGGTAATTTTACAATAACAATTCCTTCTGAATTTTGAAAATATTGAAACAAAATGTAAATAGGAATGTTTATATTGTGCAGTGATGTAACACATTGTGATGTTAGTTTAATTGTAAATTTATACATACACAAATATACGAGTGTATACGGCTATTTATAGGTTTCCGCAAAACAATTACCTTGTTAAAGTAATCGCTACGTAAGGTCCGAATTAAATAATTGCATCGAATGACAAGCAACGAGTTTACAATGTGCGAGTGACATCGTCCTGTGTTAGTACATATGCACCTATTTTACTTTATGCCATGCTGTATAATATGTTTGTTTACCTTCGTCCTTTGCATCTTCTTTTCAGTTTGAGGTTAGGACACTTTTTAAACACAGAAAACGAAACACCATCTAGAAACCCCATGGTTGTTGATGTAACATCACATTTTATCACAAGAATGAAGGTGAAGTACAATTTTATCACAGATGTTTGCACGAGTGTGGCGGCACTGGCGGCATGCGCCGTGACTAAGCGATTAGCGCGTCCACGGAGACTGTAGGCCTGCGCCGGGCTCCAGCGGGCCCGGGGGCCGGCGACAGCTGAGCGCGCCGCTCTCCACGTCCCTTGCACGATGCACTTCACTGAACGTGCCGCGTTTACTAAGCCACTAGCCGGCTCTGCATTTTTTCGTGACGTACTCCTACTGGGGAGATCCTTCTCGCGATCGTTCAAGTAGTCATCGCGTCATATTTATGTGCCGGTGATCTCTCGCCGAGACATGTGTGAGCTCTGCGCGCGCGCTCACCTACGACTATACCGTGTCACACGACAGTTCCCATTTTAACCGTCGTTGTATTTAAACTTTTTATTAAGACCTTCTGTTGTTAATTCCAGTTACATATTGTCACACAATCTTATACTCGGTTTACTTGGATGATAATGCTAATTTACAATTAAATCAGTTGAGTATGTGGTAGGGTGAGGGTACAAGCTCGTTGAAATATGTAGATAAATAATACAAGCATTATAATTATCTAAATTGTATGTGCTTTAGCTGAAGCGTTTGATAGTGGTTTGCTTCGTATGTGACAGTGTTAAACCTTGTACTTGCAGACTATGTGAACGTGTACTTGTAAACGCATTATGTTTTTGCGATAAAAAGGCGTGGCCACACAGCTTGATCATAGTAAAATTAAAAATTAACGTAAACAACTCATGTACACGGCCCTCAATGATAATACAAATTCCTACATAATGTTCTGAAGTGCGTACTTATGTCTCACAGCAGTGAGTCTACGGTATTTACGTCTGTGACGAATTATAATTCATAGAATAGGTACTATTTCATAAATAAATAAACATATCGTGTCAGTTTGTCTAGGCCAGGATTTATGGTCGAAAACGGTCTGTTGAATATTAATCACAAGCCAGACCCATCTCATTCTAGATGTTATAAGTTAATAACGGAAAATATTGTTTTTGTTTAATAGTATTTTGTTGTCTTTATTATATTTTTATTGAAATACTACGTTACATAGAAATAGTTTTTCATTAGCTCGTAATTTCGTAATTGAAATATGTACTTTGAACATATTTTATTCGTTTTATGTTTATCAAGTTTTATGTTTTATCGCTACATTCTTATTTATACTTAATCCATTTTATAAGTCCGTATGGACTAATATATTTCAATATAAAAAAATAAAAACGTAAATTTTAAATAACACATAAAAATACTTATGTGGCTCTTATTTTTCTTCAATGGCTATATTTTATATTATTATCATGGGTACTTATTAAAGTATTAGGTTTTTATATTTATCTTTAGCATTAGGACCTTAAGATAGGTAACTGATGTGTCTTGTGATTCGTTCAGTAAAGACATCAACGCTAATATGCGTAGATATTTTTAATTAAAAATAGCCGTCATTTATTACAATAGACATATCGATTGCCAACTGCTCGCAATGGTATTGATGTTAAATCGAAATAGACGTTACCTACCTATACCCTATGAACACGTAACATTATTAGGTCCAAATTCACCAAAAAGATGACGGTCTGACTATCTAAAACAGCTGTTTAAAACACATTTTCGTTGGGGAACATGTCCCTTAAACAGCTGTTTTTAACCGACTTCTAAAAAAGGAGGAGGTTCTCAATTCGGATGTTTCTATTTCTTTTTTATGTCTGTTCGCGCATAATTCCGTCTTTTGCAAACCGATTTGAAAAATTATTTTTTTGTTAGAAAGGGTATACTTTCCAAATGGTCTAGTCACCAAGTTTGGATCTGATGATAGAATCTTGGCGAAATCGAGGGAACTCTTCAAATTTTATAAAGGTAGCAATTAATTGACTAAAGGTAGCAATGGGTAGCAAATAGGTAGCAATTGTTGGTCACCACCATGACGCGGACTGATGCAGACAACCAGCCATCCTGACGGTGACAATGTATGTACTAGATTTATCTTATATCGCCAACACGCAGTTTGCAAGCGAAGGCTGACTTTTCCCATGCGAAGCTAAGATGTGTTTAAGCTACGAAACTATGTATATGTGTGTGCGATATGATAAGAAGTAGCGGTTTGAAAGTCTTATTTATGTAAACAACTATTTAATTTTGTTTAATTTTTCAGCTTCCACCAATGTTATGATAAGTTTTAGGCCTGAATTCTTGTCACGCTGACGGTCGGTCGCGCACGGTATTCAGACCTTACTATGAAAATCGGCGATCCTTTGGTAGGAGATAAATAGAACATACTTCATTAAACTTACGTAAGTGACAATATCTTACGGAATATCTTCCGTCATTATTTATTATGTTGAACTCCCGATATTTCGACGCTGTTGCAAGCGCCATGATCGCGGGTTGACACCGGGTTGAAACATACTTCATTGTTCACCAAAATATTGTAACATAGTTTTTTTAGAATATTGTTGTATTAGTTATAATGGTGGTTTTATCGCTGTTAGCGATGTCTTCCAGACCAACAATGAATGGACTGTTCTGTGTACCGACTAACTTAAAATAAATAAGGAGCTTGATATCAAACACGTTAGCATTTCTCTGGCAGCGTCACGCTTGAAGCGTAAATATTCTCCACGAGGTACGAGGCTCCTCAAAATGTAACGGATATTAAATTTCTAAGATACCGTAGAAGTGGTACATAAGACGTACACCTACATTACTTGTATACCTACAATGTATATTTGTAATATTGATGTATATTATCTGATCCTAACATAACATCATTACCACTACATCGTCCTAATTTAATGTAGATTCTGACTAAGACTCTATTACCCGTTATCTCAGTAACCACCCCCTTTCTAACCAGATCGTCTTTCACAGAATTCGTACCCCGGGGAAAAGATTCTCCTACCCGTACATTCCTCCACGTTCAATCTTTTCTATTTGCGAACGTGAAGAACAATGGAACAAATTCCGCGCTTTGTTAAGAACACTTGGTCGTGGCTAAAGTCATTATAAGAGGTAACTTATTGGAAATAGAACCGTGGGCACGACCCTTCCTTTGATATCTTTGTAACAAAGCAAAATCGAGCTTGTAGCCGTTTCTTTGTTGACTATTAAAATATTAAACAAAAAATCTGGATGCTTTTATTGTAAAATCCATGCTTTTCTGATATCGAGTTTTAATTGTTTTTAAGTTTGTGAATTAAATATTTGTGAAAATTTGTTGTACCTGCTCAAACTTCCAGCTTCTATATTTAGTTTCCGTTTTCATGACGCCGTCGAGTTGGAAACAACGTCTCTTAAGAGTATTTGGATCCAAACAAATATCGACATAAAGGTTTACTATACTCGGCGGATTTGAAACCTTTTTCTGAGTACCTTTCTAACCAGTTTTACGAAAACTTGCTATCTATAAACAGATAACACGTTACGATAACGTTCCATAGAATGATATTATCTTTATCCCTAAAGGCCTTGAGTAAATCTTCGTTACATAACCATTGTTATTCATAATTGAAGCTACATATAAAGTTTATTAACCCGCATGAATCTTTATCATAAATACCAGCAAAGAAATCAACAATTCATTTAAGAGCATTATTTACTTCGATCAATTTATGTTGACGCCCAGTTTCAAACACAGATTCAGATATTAAATCGGAGTGTCGCATCGCATTGACTTGCAGATCAGTCTGTTCACTGACATGTCGACTGAAGATTGCAATTTCATTTCGCGCCGCTCTTTCATCAGATCTGAAAGCTTTACTGCTTTGACTACGAACTGAAACTCGAAAATCGACCGTAAATATCGAACTATCAACTTCCGTAGTTTCCTATTTATTTAGTGCAACAAATACTAAAAATGCTAGGAGGCTTTCAGAGTAGGTAAATAATTAATGGTAGCGGTGATTAAAATGTGCTAAATGTAAACCTTGTATAAAACATCAATTGGAAAGACACATCAGGCTTTAAATTAGGTAAAATGTATTCATCTGATGAAAATACAATCCAGTACACAAAAAATAAATTGTAAATAAATTTATTATTATATGGGTCTTTTTTAAGCTCACTCAGGGCTAGTCAATTAGATTAATTCTATTCTGTACCTATACGTATTCGTATACACGCGTATTCTAATTTAACAGTATTTGAGCTTTGAAATTGAGCCTAATAACTGTATGTAACTAAAGTTACCAATTCTCACAACGTCTGCTAAGTTTTGCAATGTAATTTAATTTTAACCCTGCATAATTCATCTTTTTATTTGATTTACGGTCGTGGGTTACTTGCAAAGCATAGCAGTTTAGTCATGTAAGATAACAAGAAATATTACATTATATCATGTTAAAATATTATAATATCTTAACAGATAGGAATTTCGTTCAAAGTTACATTGAGTTAATCACCCACAAAGTAGATGTTAAACAAGATTATCTGGGCGACCTTGAAAGTTATATTTCCAGTACATTATTTTAAAAGACAACCGGATACAGCAACTTTCCTAACAGATTATGTTTTATTATTATCGGTTTAAAATTAACCACGGTGTAAGTAATTCCTTTTTTATTTATATAACAATTTATCTACACACTAAATATAGAGAAGAAGTAAGGAAAAGAAAATAGTACAAAGGTGATGCTGTGTCGTTGTGTTTAAAATAAAGTCTAATTTCTTTCATGTGAGTACCACGATGAAGCAAGATGGATATTTGATGGTTGATTGGTTTTATGGTATGATGGTTGTTTGATGGTTTTTGGGAACTACTAAACTACTATTTAAAATCAAAACTTACCGTATTCATGAGTTGGTTTGATGTAGCTGCCCATCGGATATGTAATCCCTCGCCGTATTTAAACTATCATTATAAATAGGAAAGATTTGATTTTTTTGTTTGTGTGTTTGCTTGTTACGATTTAACTCATAAATCACTCGACCGATTTTAATAACTCTTTCACCATTAGAAAGCTACATCTATACCGAGTAACATAGAATATATGTCACTGTAAAATTGTCAAACACGTTAGATCGTAAAATAACTAGAGAGATTGTAAACTCTCGAAATATTGTCAAACGAACATACTGCTGCTTACAATAAAACGCATTATTTTACGTGAAATGCATGCGATGGTAGTCAACTCATGCGGTATGGAGGGAAGCAGGAGTCCCCCTTGCCCAATGGTACGAGTACCACTCTCATGAAAATATAATGTACCATTCCTGAGAAATACCGATTAGTATAACCTAACCTTAAAACACTTGATATTCCCCTAAAAAGCGTAGTCGACGGAGCCCCTCTCCTCGCGGGGCCCCTATTTCCGTGTTTAAAGAAACCTAACGGGGGGGTGTCCCAAGTCCCGATTATGGGGGCAGAGATACTTCTGTATGTTCAGTTGACAATATTTCGAGAGTTTACAATATCGCTAGAGAGTTTACAATCTAAAGTGATTGACAATTTTATAACGGTGACATTATATCGATATCACATACCAGCCGAGCTATCACAATTTGTGAAGTGCTAGTGTTTAATAAAGCTCTAAACTTACATGTCTCGATTTTATATTTTTAAAGCACTCCGTAACATCCTTTAATAATGTATTCCATATATTCTGAAATGTCAAGCTGCTTTGCCTACCAAGTGCAACATGAGTGCAACGTTTATTAAATTCTGAATAATATTTGAGCTCCTAACGTACCTGGTTTGAAGCCTGGTTATGAAAATATGGTAGCATGAAGCATTACCGTGACTCGACTTTCATTTTAGCCAAAATTTGAAGGGTGCCTCACAATATTGAACCCGTCACAAGTTATTACCAGATCATTTATTACTTTATGAGATCGATTTATTAAAGCCATGGTAGATGAGAAACTCTATGCTTTTCAATTAAATACACAGAGATGAAGGAAAGATTCTTGAACGAGTTTACAAGACAAAACATGGAGACCTTAACATTTGAAGTTTAGTGAGTTAAATAATTGCCAAGTTGAAACTTTTTGCTAAAGTGGGAAAAGAAGCGTTAAAAATGAATAAGCTAAGTTAAGACTACCTACTTGAACTTAAAGAATACTGAGTTTCACAACTGTAGTTGTTCGCAGAATTATTATAAATGAAACGCTTTATCTCTGGGAGCTTTGTTCGTAAAAGGAAATAATGTCAACAAAGTTTAGATTTTTGTTTTAACTTTTTGATAACTTTAAAAAGTTTGGAATGCAAATGAGTTTGCCAATAAGAAATAATGTGGCCATTTGTTTTTGAATAAATTAACACTGCTTTTCTTTTCAACAATATTATACAATTACTGAAAAACATTCTCATACCTAGAGCTCGCATCTGATCTGTGCCATTAGGTCAATTTTGCTTACCTGTAACGAGAAAACATTACATTAAAGACTAGAAAATAAAACATGGGAACATTGAAAAATAGTCGTAATTGAACAATATTAAAATAGAGTTTCCTTTATTTTTGTGTTGACAAATCAGGTTGATCATTTGTTATAAAAAATAAAACCGACTTCAAAAAACACAAAATGTGAAAAATAGTTTCTTATTTGCTAAAATGTGCACTTTTCAGTGGTTCACACCTTCACAGCGTACCGTCGTAATGTTATGTTATGAAAAAATAGACAGACATGAGATTTTAGCAATCCCGGTCCATTTATTTAGGAGTTCCGTTGCCTATCTGCGAAGTTCATCATCAGATCTTCACCAAATTGAAATTCTCCTCCTTCTTGTCTTCTTAAAACTACCCATATCGCATCAATTTAAGTGTGCCTATAAACTTTGAAGAGCTCTCTCGATTTCCCCTGGATCCCATCATCAGATGCTGAATTGATTATGGGACCACCTGGGAAGTATACCCTTTCAAACAAAAGAATAATACTCGTAATTCAAATCGGCCCAGCCATCTTTGAGTAATCGGGGAGCATACATAAAAAAAAGCTCTCAACGAATTGAGAACCTCCTCCTTTTTGAAGTCGGTTTAAAAACACTGAAATAAAACGAATTAAATAAACGTCCCTTAATAAGATGATTTAGGTTAATTATATTTACTAGTTCGTTCTTTGTTGTAAACTGTTTAGCGATGTTAATGAAGTAAAACTCAGTGAATTCAAACGGGAACTATTTAGGTTCGCGAGGCGTTTTGCCCTGTAGCGGTGCCTACGAACTACATCATGGAGATGTATTCCAAACCATTAACATTGTGATCGGAAATCACCCTGCATTAGTAAATAGGGTAATCATGCAGAAACAAACGGATAAGGCCTAACAAAGAACATGAACGCAGATTTACTATTGACTTAGGGTAAAACAGGCAAATGTGCCCCACTATTCGAAAAATCGAAATAAAAATCATTTTTTGTTCAGAACATGTTTATTAAAGTAATCAGTCTTAACCTCTGACTCAATTGGCATAACAAAAACTAAAAAATCTTCTAAAATATAATTAAATATAACTGAGATCAACAATTTTGTGAAACTTAGGGTGGGGCACATTACAAGGATAGATCCGTCTTATGTGCCCCAGCAAAACCTCTCATTTAGAGGTTCTTTTTCCTTTCCCTTTTCCTTTTTCTTTGGTACCGCAGTTATTGCATTTCTCTCTATAACTTGTACAGTCTTCATGTAACCAGCCAGAACACTGGCACTATTTCATATAAACGACTCGCTTCATTTACCCCCATTTTCTTATTTATTACATCCTCCACCGCCTTCTGCATTTTTTTTTCCGTCCATTTTCTTGGATCAACAGCTTTAACCTTTCCCATTTACTAAAAAAAAAAAAAAAAAAAAAAGTAATCAAAATAAGAATTCAGGAATTATCTCCAAATGGGGCACATTAGCCGAAAAAAATCGGGGCGCATTAGACGATGTACAGTGTAATGTGCCCCACTTAAATAATTCTTATATTTGTTACGAAAAACGGTACGTAATTATAGGCAAACAAAAGTTAAATGAGGTTAGTGTTCGATAAAAACTTTACAAACACGAAATAATATCGAGCAAATACTTTTAATCAACGTGAAAATAGATATAAAACAAATTCTTGTAGGCATGCAAACCTTTTAATCACTTTTTCTCACTAAAACTAAATAAAAACCAGCACAGTGTTGTTTACATCGCGGCCATACTTGGAACACTGACCAGCTAGGATCAAATAAGCGCCAAATTTGAAATGCTTCATTGAGTTTCGCGAGTGGGGCACATATCCGACTGGGGCACGTTTGCCTGGTTTACCCTATGTCAAAAATATTTACAAAGAATATTCAATAAGTCGATAAAATAGTTTTCCGAGAAATAAGGTTCTCTTTATAGGCGATTTTTTCCTTTATACCTCGGATTAACATAAAACTGTGCCATTACGGTTTCCATGCAAAAACCGTTACGTTCATCTACGTATACTAAAGTATGTGTGCATGTTTACTGTAAAAGTCCGTATATTGGCAAACCTTAGGTTTTACTAGTAAATCTAAAAATTTACCAACGTAAGTTGGTACATAAATGTAAGAAATTCTCGTACAGCACCATCTGAAAGAACATCATCAAGCTTTAAAAATAGAGTTTGTAAATAAAACTGTTGCAGTGTTGCCTATTGTTTACTAAACCTAATTCAGTCTAAACTCAGTTGAGCGCGTTCAAAGTATTCATAGCGCAATAAGAAGACTCTTGAAACTAGGTTCCTAATTTATTTAAGATGACAAAGAAATTCTTTTCTCGTAAAAAAAGTAAAACGTAAAGTACAGCTCCGTGTCTTAATTAATTAATTTACTCGGATTAATTAGACGATTTAAGTGTATTTTACGAGCTGGAAGCGAGGTGTTTATAGGGCAGGCGCAGCTGGTCGCTCCAAATGACTCGTCTACGCAGCACTGGTGAAATGACGGCGTCGTTACTTTGATTAATAAGGCATGGTTCTAAATAAAATGTGTTTTGGACTACATAAGCCTGGATTATAATTGAAAATTTGGGTGACGTGTACTGTCGTTAATAACATAAAGGTTTTGATACTTTTTCACAAATGGCGGGGGTGACAAGGCGATCTTGTTCTTGGTGTTCTAAATTCTGCACGTTAAAAGCAGTTTAGAGATGTTACTGAAAATCCTCTCAACTAAGTTTAGTTCTGTTATAATAAAACAGCCCTGCTTCCAGAATTAGGGTTTATTCCACATGACTTAACAGATGTGGTTTCTACCGTTACCTACATCAAGAAGGTCTCTCAATATAAATCCCACATCATTCTTCCCCCTTTTTTTTTAGCATGGGAAATCATCAAATGACTTCTCCCACTCTGGGCGGAGCGGGAGGGAGTGTCAGACTTTTACTGACTAAAACCCATCCATGTACCGGGGCCGCGGTATCTCTTTCGAATAGGCCCGCAACCCCGGGTAGGCCCGCAACCCCGGATCATTCTTCCCCCCTTAAGTTCGTTTCGTAGTCCTGTAGATGAGTTGGCAGGCTTTTTTCAGATCACCGAGGGCCAGGTGGAGAAAATGGAGAAGATTCTTCTATGTCATGAAACTAGATATCCTCAGATTCTGAAGTTTCGCTAAAATCTGCGCCTCCGCCTCTTGGCGCCAAGTGTCTGTTAGATACCATCATTTCCCGTCCATTTGCAAATCGCACTCTGCTACCCAACCATCCCCGGTTCGATCATTTCTACTTCTTCCACTAGTGGATCGTACTCGTTTCTTCAAAAGCACTTTATCAGCTTTGAACCATGTTGGCAGTGCTTGTTCCGAGGATGATCGTCTTGGGTGGACAAACATCTGTTCGTGTGGAGTCATGTCAGTTGCGGTGCAAAGAAGTGATCGAATGCTGTGTAGAGACTGCGTTAAAACATTCTCCTAAATCCTAAATTTCTACAACCATGTTCTTTGTTTTCAGTGCAAGACGTGAGTATTGATTACCATAGCGTTCCATTTAGACGCGGACGGTGTACTGTCGATTCATTAATCCGTCGATGGAATGTTGTCGATACAGCGACTGTCGATGTAGATACTGTCGATATTATGGAGGTAACCCGTTGACCGGATGGTAGCGATTCCTAAGAGTTTAGACAGTATTTTAGCTCCCTGGACATAAACGCGGCTCCTAGATCTTTATGTATCATTACATGTACATGATGTACACATGGCATTCCAAAAATTGAAAATATATCCGTTAAGCTTTTGATGCTGCCTGAGCTTGCGTCTTTTGAAATGGGAATCTCGCATATTCATCAATTTTTTTTTCTAGTATACAGGGTGTATTTCACCTCATCACAAAGCCGTTAACCAAGCATTCTGTATATCAAACTAAGTAACTTTACGCAAAAAATATTGCTGGGAAACAACTTTTTTTTTTGAGGTTATAAATCATGTTTTGTGGTATAACTCAATGTAACACACTCAAAACATTGTGCGGATGGATGGATGGAATAGCACGGGAGTCGTAGAGATATTTAAAGTAAAAATCATGCGATAAAAAGTGGTATTTAAAAAAAAGCTTGTCAAAATCTTGCAACTTTGACCCCCAATATCTCCGTAACTAGAAGGTTCTCAGGTATGGTGTAGAACAAAAAAATGATCAGAATGACGAGTAGAACAAGTGCCTTTCGTATTCGTTAAGAGGTGTTTTACACCCTTTATATGTCACCGTAAAATTGTCAAATACGTTATATTGTAATTTCTCTAGCGATATTGTAAAGCCTCGAATTATTGTCAAATGAACATACTGCTTACAACAAAACGCATTATTTTTCGTGAAATGCATGCGATGGTAGTCAACTTACGCGGTGTGGAGGGAAGCAGGGGTCCCCCTTGCCCAGTGGCACAACTCTCATGAAAAGATAATGCACCATTCCTGAGAAATACCGATTAATATAACATAACCTTAAAACACTTTATATTCCCCCTAAAAAGCGTAGTCGACGGAGCCCCGCTTCGCGGGGCCCCTATTTCCGAGTGCAGGGTTTAAAGGAACCTAACTAACCTAACGGGGGGGTGCCTCAAGTCCCAATTATGGGGGCAGAGATACTTCCGTATGTTCAGTTGACAATAATTCGAGACATAACAATATCACGAGAAAAAACACGTTATATTGTAATATAACGTATTTGACATAAGTATTGATGGATGGAGGGGGAGAGGAAGGCCAAAGAAAAGATGGATGGATTGTGTAAAGACTGATATGAAAGAGAAAGAAGTAAATGATGCCGTGACGTCTAACAGGGGAGAATGGAAGAAGAAAACGTGTTGCGCCGACCCCAAATAAAATGGGACAAGGGCAGGAAGATGATGATGAACGTATTTGACAATTTTACGGTGATATATATTTGTTTGCAGTGGAAGATGGTAATAACCCTATAAATTCTAGAGATAATGGCTCGAAAAGTGTTGTTGCTTTTATCAAATTACTGGATACATGTTTTTTGAATCTTGGTTTTTCTTCGGCACATACTTTGCAAGACCCGTGTTTAACCTCTTCCAATGAATAAGGAAGATTTTTCCATGTCACCCAATGTATCATTCTCGTTATTCCAGGATGGCACAAAAATTAGTGTTATCTAATGTAACATAACATTATTACCATTTGTATTTGCACATATTGCTTTAATACGTCACAGAGTATCGGGAACAATATTTTTTTCCCGCATCGATACTTAATGTCTATTTTGTAGTTAGCGAGTTCCATTCACCATCTTTGAATTTTTTCATTCTTTATGTTACTTGTATGTCCATTCATCACAAACGCCACAGAATATGCCAACTCGTTTTGGTTGCCTTTAGAAACTGAATCCTTTAGTAGCCAAGACGTATTTCACAATTCTGAATACCTAGCTAGTATGACGTCATCACGTCGGTGTTGGCATATGATATGGAGCTATGCTTCATAACGTACCCTGTCCTGTCTAGTGAGCTAGCTCTCACGTATTCGTACTGATATTAATAAAGCTGGTAAAATTCGAACCTGGCTGACTGATAAAACCGTGCATAACCATAAAACCCGTGCAAAAGGCTCACTTTTATGCGTTATTCCTAACGTGTTTTTTATGGTTTTAGTACATTTATTACCTACCTATCTCGTTTGAAAAATAAACATAATAAAAAGAAAACAAAATAGTCTTAAACTACGGCCTGAATATATTTCCAATTTTTGAATAAGGCACATCTACATCTACACTAATATTATAAAGAGGAAAACTTTGTTTGTTTGTTTGTAATGAATAGGCTTAAAAACTACTGGACCGTTTTTAAAAATTCTTCCACCATTCGAAAGCTACATTATCCACGAGTAACATAGGATATATTTTATCCCCGTACTCCCACGGGAACGGGAATTACGCGGGTGAAACCGCGTGACGTCCGCTAGTTAAACATAAAGTGAATGCTAATGGCCAGTTATAAAATGAACAGTGTGACAAGTTGGTGACGCTTTTAAAACCTCACCGCGACAGTTATGGCACGAAAATAAACTAAATGGCAAGCTTTATTTTGAACGGATACCTAATTAGTAATATACAACTCAATTATTTTGATATCCACTATTACATAGGTTAAATCATGACGTTACTTAATTTAGGACTAAGTATAGTTTTCAATAAGTGAACATGGCAGGGGGCAGCCCGTCTAAGCACGAAATTAGGTAAAGCTAAAATTTTATCTGCCTCGGCTAGGGTAATTTGGAAACAATAACAGTCGGAAAAAGCTGACCTTAACGTTAATTTAAATATTATTATAAAACTCGAAAATTTAATTAGTCTAGTAGAATTTTGAGACTTCTATAAGTATAGATAAAATAAGTTTGTTAATAGATAATTATGTAAAAGGCCTGAATTCGAGCCTACATCATGCTGGAGGCAGTTCTGAAACACATTTTTTCAGAGTGAAGACGTTGTCATCTTGAAAAGTTGAAAGCAATAAGGAAGGTGGTAACCGATGATCCTTTACAAGGCATCATATGTTACGTTACTTGTTTTATGTTTCTAATACACTTTACCGTCCTAGCGTAAGTGTATTAAATGCATAGTATATTATGTGGGACCATGTTAAAGCCATAATAAGCCGCAACGCAAGAAACAATGTTATAATAATATATAAGTGTTTACCATTAAGATTACTCACGTAAGAATCTATTTATTTTGGTTCTACCCGAATAGTTTTGACTGTCAAAACAAGTCAAGCAAACCAATTTAATACAAAATTAATGAGATGAGGTTTCTAAGAACTCTTCTTTAGTTAGAAACTAGTCGGGGAAACCTACGTCAGTAAAATCGTACCTACCCTTTTTTAAGCATGAGTAATGACGCGTTACGTGCAAGTTTACTTAAGTAAGTACTAACAGTTTGGCCGTGAGCTTCCAGGATATGGACACATTTCATCTTGTCTGCCCGTAAATCAATATCAATAAGTGAGCATAAGATGATATATCATGAGAAAGGGCACTTAAGCACTCACTGCGATTACCAATCCATTTTCAAAACCGCTAACTCTAGCGATTACTGGGAGACCCATGTTCAGAATTGGACGTTTATGTCAGATGGGGAAAACTGCCACATGAATAAAATAATATTGAAAATGTATTTTTAAATCCCGGATTGATTTTAAGTTATTTTTTGTTACTGATATTTATCCTACTAATATTATAAATGCGAAAGTTTGTGAGTGTGGATGTATATTAAAGTTTGTTACTCTTTCACGCAAAAACTAGGGAATGAATTTGTATGAATATTGTACTTGCACAGATACTTAGTTTATAACCTAAATTAAAACTTGGATACTTTTAATCCCGGTATTAAGATCCCATGGAACAATTTTCAAACTTCACGCGTGCGTAGCCGCTGCCAGAAGCTAGTTTATAATAATATTGTGTTACGATCGATAGGCTTTAGTGAAAAACATTGCATTATTAACAAAATAATATTAGAAGGTAACTCAAATTGTACTGCCGATATCATAAATCGAAAACAGATCCTAAAAGCAAACGAAACGTGTACTCAGTGACGGATTAACCCTTAATCAAATTAAGCAATTGCCTAGGGCATCACGCCTGGGGGGGCCAGAAGAAGTACAGAAAAAAATCCGTCCTTAGGGCATCACGTCTCATACAGAGAAGATTAGCATGGCCCCGGCCTGTGCAAGGATGACACGCAAAATCGTGAATCATTCCATATTTTTCGCGTTCTTTGAGGCGGCGAGCCGCCCATTATCTGAACGCGCCCCAAAAGGTGGTAGAAGTGAAGTACCATGGGTACCGCACGATCGCCCGCGAGGCAGTGGGCCTGCTTGCCGGATTGCCGCCATGGGATCTGGAGGCGATAGTCCACGCGCGCCTACACGAATGGCGCGCGGAGGCGCTACGCCCGCCCGGGGGGAAACTCCGCTGCCGCGGCAAATCGCCGCTTAGCGGACAGATCCCCGGCGCGATCTCATGGCGTCATGGAGAGAGCGACTATCGCAACCCCGTGCAGGGCACGCCACGACAGTGGCGATAATTCCCCTCTTTGAGGAGTGGCTTGAGAGGCGCCACGGCGTCCTCACCTTCCGCCTGACGCAGTTTCTCACTGGACACGGACGTTTCGGGAGGCTCCTGCATTGAATCGGGCGGGAGGAAACGCCCGGGTGTTTCCACTGCGAGGATCGATCGGAGGACACGGTGGAGGTCCACCCAGCGTGAACGGAGCAATGCCGTGTCTTCGTAGCGGCGATCGGCAGCGGCGACCACTCGCGTCCTGCCCAGTTTCAATCCATGGTCCGGAGCGAGACGGAATGGGTAACCGTCACCTCCTTCTGCGAAGCAATCATGCTAGCGAAGGAGGTGGCGGAACGCGAGAGGGAGAGAACATCTCGCCCCAGACGCCGCGGGAGCGCAGGCGTCGGGTGCCACGTGGTGCCTATCGGCCACCGTAGACATGGGCCTGTGGACGGTGAGCTATGGGCTAGCTAGCCGTCCGTCCGTCTAATGACGACAGGCCGTGTCGACGGCGCGTTCGTGTTCCACACGCGCCTCAAAGTGATGTCAGCATAAAGGGAGGAGCCCCGCAAGGGCCGAAGCCTGCCGGGGCTGCGGGACTGTTCGAAAGAGATACCGCGGCCCCGGAACGTGAAGGGCGAGGAAGGAACATGGGTGGTTTATAGTCAGTAAAAGTCTGACAATCAGAGTCAAATCAGCCCTGATTTAATGACTTCCTATAAGAAAAGGGCATCACGTCTCCGGCGAGGCGGCGAGCCTATTTGCCAGATTGCCGCCATGGGATCTGGAGCCGCTAGTCCTCGCGAGCCTGCACGAATGGCGTGCGGAGGCGCTACGCCGGGGAGAAACTCCGCTGCCGCGGCAAACTGTCGCTCAGTGAACAAACCTCCGGCGTGATCTCATTGCGACATGGAGAGAGCGACTGTCGCAACCCCGTGCAGGGCACGCCACCATAGTGGAGATAAGTCCCGTCTTTGTGGAGTGGCTTGAGAGACGCCGCGGCGTCCCCATCTTCCGCCTGACGCAGGTCCTTACCGGACACGGTTGTTTCGGGAGGTTCCTGCATCGAATCAGGCGGGAGGAAAGACTCGGGTGTTTCCATTGCGAGGATCGACCGGAGGACACGGTGGCGCACTGCACCGTGGAGGTTTGCCCCGTGTGGGCGGAGCGCGGCCGTCCTCGGAGCGGCGATCGGCGGCGGCGACCTCTCGCGTCCGGCCCTGGATCAATCCATGGTCCGGAGTGAGACGGAATGGGAAGCCGTCAGCTCCTTCTGCGAAGCAGTCTTGCTAGCAAAGGAGGTGGCGGAACGCCAGAGGAAAAGAACCGCTCGCCCCAGCCGCCGCGGGAGACGCACCGGGCGTCACCGGCCACCGTTAGGCGTGGGCTTGTGGACGGTGAGCTATGGCTAACTTGCCGTCCATCCGTCTTATAACGACAGGCCGTGTCGACGGCGCGATTGTTTATTATTTATTTTATTTAGTCAGTAAAAGTCTGACACTCCCTCTCGCTCCGCCCAGAGTGGGAATAGAATAGAATAGAATAGAATAGGTCTTTATTTGCTTAGAAGCCATTTGATGATTCCATCCGAAAAAAAACGCCCCAACGGTCCCGCAGCCCCATAGAACTTAACCTACTACATTGACGAATTTAGGAAGGAACATGGACGGGATTTAGTCAGTAAAATTCTGACACTCCCTCCCGCTCTGCACAGAGTGGGAGAAGTTATATGACGATTTCAAATACGGAAAAAAGGTCATCACGTCTCACTCTCACGTCGCCAAAAACCACACCAAAAAAAAGTTACTGGGACTTACTGAAATTCGCGCGTTTTAAGTTGACATAGAGTCTGACCAAGACTACTACTAGACTTTTTGGCGATTCTAGTTGACATTTGGATAGGGGGCCCCACAGACGTGGATTGCTTAGGGCATCAAGTAGTCTTAATCCGTCACTGCGTGTACTTCTTTCAGAACAAGTATGTACCTACGTGTAGTTTCTTTCATAAAGTATGTTGTACCTATACTTGTATTTTCCGTAGTAGGTATGCCTTTATTTTACAGCAAACATGTAATGTGTATAGAAAAAAGTCAAGTTATCTCCTAGGAAAATGGGTCACACACGTTTTATACGCTACTTTTTCAAGCTTTTGTAAAGAAATGTGCATATAGGTGTATTAGGTACATGTACCTCTCTCGTATCTGCAAACGAACGAAAGTAAAATAGTACATTTTATTTCTACTTCAGCCCGTCATTTTGTGTTGAAGCGATCATTAAATATGCTACACTTTTTCAACCGTACCTAATTAATTAAAGTAAACTAGCTTTTTTCTTTTAAATACTGGGGGTCTAAAATGGCCGCTTTAGCGGAACATAATATGAATCACATTAAAAGTTTTAAATTAAAAAAATGAACTTTGTAGTCATAAAGTCCAATTTAAGAATTTAAAATTTTTAACGTGGTCATATTATGTTCTGCTAAAGCGGCTATTTTAGGCCCCCTTAACACTGAATTTTATTTTCAATTATTTTAGGGAATTAAAAATATACTTTGGAAAATATTTAAAAAATAATTAAGTACTGGTATCAAGAAGGGTTACGAAAAGTACTTCATTTGAATTAATGTGTCACAAAGGTTAGAATAGGAACATTATAATAAATATCGTACAATATATGTATAAATATACCTACGAATAACATTTCTTGACATAGAACATATGAAGACGGGTATTTATCGCGAATTTACCTTTAATTTAAGTCCGACGTCGTCGGGCTTAATAAATTATACCCGTCTTCATATTTTTTATAATGTAATTTTTTGGCATAAATAAATATTACTTATTGGTAGCAAACCGAAAAAGAGAAAAAGAAGAGTCTTACAATATTTTGTTATGACAACCTTGAACAGCGAGCTGAAACTTTTCGCCCCTCGGCCTACGCCTTCGGGATAGATTTTTAAAACAAAATGTGTAAATTGTTGGAGTAACTGTCAGTTGAAGGCTTTTATTAAAACGGCTATTTGATTTTGTACAAACAACTGGAGTTTGTTTTTGTTACTTAATGTTATTTCAGATCAAATCTAACAACCGTGATGCCTTTTTAATTCGTCTCAAAAGTTGGTAATTAGTAACATCAATTCTGAGGCTGGGTTCAGGGTCTTAACAACAAAGCAGAAAGCTAGTGACGATTGAATAAAGCGGGCATAGCTGGTATTTTACATGTTCACACAATGGTGTCGTTAGCGGCGGAGGCACGCGCGGCGATGCTGCATCGTGCATCGCCGGAAACCGCAAGCCGCCGCGCGCGGCGCACCATTCACTGGGACACTAGACTACCACCTACCACCATCTGTTGCTACTGATATTAATTTAGTACAAAATTATTACTTCAGCTACCACTTTCCCTATAAATTCCACATTGTGATTTGGAACACTATTTACTAACGAAATAATGGTAGGTATTGTTCCATAATATTTGCTCATGCTGCTCATTAATGCTATGTGCGCTCTATAAATTAATGAAAATGTTGGTTCATGTATATTGCTGTCGCGTATTATATATAAAGTTACGCGACCAAGTCTTCACAAAAGTATTTGCTCGATGTCTCTAAACTATAAACCTTACGAAAGTTTATAGCCTAATAAATACGTCACAGTCTGTCAAATCTGGTTAAACGAGCTCCTCGGTTCGGTGAAGTGGGACCTGAGATTACAACCTATAAAATGGAAATGTAAACTAGGTATATAAACTTTTTGCCCGTCGTTTCGGACAGACGTGTGCAAGGACGTGATTATTAGTTTAAGTGAAGCGAAGCAGGTGGTATTGAAGCGGGCAGGTATTCATAAATTATGCACAGACGACATCGAGTGGGAGTCACTTGATATTTCGGCACTGGAGTGGCTCGAACAGCTCAATACCGCACAACGAGCGCTCTCGATTGGTAGTACAATTTAATTTTCCATCACGATAGAGGACGTCCCGCAGCCGACGCGTTTCGCTTTGATTGAAGTTCACTTTGCTCTCACTCCACTCACTAAATATGTCATATGTGATTATACCGTACTTCAACAATATTCTTGATGTATAATGTAACCGATAGGCGATAGGTGCCGCGAACATTATAATGAAAAGCCGCTTGGGATTTTCATTAAACCGTAATCAAACTATGTACTTAACGATCAATCAGCGGCAGTAATGGCTTTGTTAACAACTTAGTTAAATTGTGGCGGAGGAGCCTTTGATAATTTCTCTACACATTATGGAATCAGTTAATAGATACCAGGTTGATAGATTGAACTAGAATACCCTACGGACAGTAAACTAATTGATTTAGTAAGTTCAAACTAAATAAAAGCCATTCTATTCCCATTTCGTGAGTATTAAATAATTCATGACGCTGAAGTTCTCGCATTGACCGCCTATTGCCCGACCTTCGAACTTCGAGAGGTCGTTGGTTGAAAAAAAAAACCTTTTATGTATTTCCCTTTGAACGTTGCAAACAAAATTAGAGGTAGCTACTTAACATAATATCTACGGGATCATAATAATAGTTGTAGGTTTTCCAATATCTATTATAATCTATCGCTCACTGAGACGTTGTAAATAAACATTGTAATATTCTTGTAAAATATTGCGGCGAACGTTGTTTTCGATGTAGTGGGTAATCCATTTAAAATGTAAATATAGTGTAGTACTGAGTAGGTTTGGGTCAGCGCTCGTTTCGTACCTGTTGCCGGGCCCGGCGAACGGCGCGGCGGCGGCGCTGTCGCGGCCGGCTCTCCGGCAGCCACACACGTGGCTAGAATGCTAATTGGCTTTTTGCCGGATGTCGCTCTTTGTTCCCTTCGCACATCTACATCGCGACTCACCGCACAACTTGCTCGATTCATCATAATGACACGGACGATAAGCCGACGGTTAAATAACAAGCACGTGTTAAGTAAGGTCGGGTTCAGTCCATTGAAATAATAATCATCTGCAATTGGCGAAAACAATGGGGGAACATAATTATCTCAATTTTCCCTATAATAGGTTCATCCCATTGTTGAAAAGAGTAAATGGTCTGTAATTTGGGCAGGTAGGTACCAGATGTGAGGGGTTAAGTGGGCTACATTCATTGATTGACCTCAATCTTCTAACAATATAGACCGCACCGACGGCGCGGCGGGACGAGATCCTGGTCAGCGTAACCTTCTAAATAGATTAATTGTGATCGGGAATGCTTGAAAGGTTTCAATAAGTGACACTTAAATCATTGTAGACGCATACTTAGATATTTTCAGTACCGTGGGTGGTTGCATTTACAGCGAGCTCTAAATAACCATTGTACATGGAACGGGCAATCGATATCATTGCTATGTTCAGTACTTTTATCTAGGCTGTTGTTGAGTAGTTAAACTAGTTTCCGTATAATATGTTTTATGATTCCACCAGTTATTTCTATATTACAATAATATCGTAATTATATATTCTGATCAAAGATGGAGCAAACAGAATCTAATAAAGACAGCCGCTTTAATAAGTATTTACCCGAATAAAATAATATAACATAGTACTTAGATAGTATCTAGTCATAACTGTTACAGACCTGATAACTCTGTAGGCAATTTTAGACTTCCTCTTAAATCTTACGGCGTGTCGTCTTCGAGCCAGGGCGGAGGTGCCCGCGAGCAGCGCGCCTTGAGCTTCGCTGTCGCTGCCGGCTTCCTCGCCACTAGACGCCGGCAACGGGCGGCTGGCGAGCACCGGCTTCTTGGAGCTGCCTGCGGAGCCCCCGGCCCTGCCCCAGGACAGCATGGAACTCCGCAGGGACCTGAGAGTCTCCGTTGTACAGCCCCTCTCACTGCCCCGCCACCATGCAACAACATATCGGCGCAACGACACACACGCGCCTTCCACCCCACACACCGGTCACTAACACGAGTCACCATCAACCTCACAGATAACACGCTCTACATGCTACGGTAGAGAGATATGACGTCACTGCTTTTTATGAACTCGTTACCGCAGACAGGTAGACAAACACGTGGTTCAGAGTATGCACAGAATGTGCGGAGTGAGCGAGGAGCGCGCGCGGCCTGCTCGCGGCATCATTATCTCTGAACAAACACTGGTATCGGCACCGCATACATTAGCGGCGATCGCACGTAAATGCGGGTGTGCGGACATATATTTTTCTTTATCTATAGCTAAACAAACAAGGAATGCATGAACGCCTTTTATTCCCTGTCACTTATCTAAATCTCTCATCATTGCCCTGCACGAGCCAGCTAATTTCTATGCAGATAATGGTAGAGTCAAGTGAACTAGAGGCATTTGTATAGTTTCAAATTAATAACTTTGTGACTGTTACACTCATTAATTAATAAAAATAATCACAACGCTTTACTGACCATGTTCCAAATAATCACAATATATCCATACAAGCAATGAGTCATATGGTGACGAGGATAATGGCCTTCACAATGGGAATATGTAATCAAAGTAATAATGATATAATAACACAATAGGTAGTTGGCTGCTGGTATTTTGAATTTTGATTGAAATCACTAATAACGGTGAGGTAATTGATAATCAAAAATGCTACAATCGTTATTATGAATCTATCGTAAAGTTTGACAGAACTGGTTTTAAGTGGTCATAAAACAAAAAATAAACTCGGTCCGTTAACCGCTACACTGCGCGTCGACACTTCACAACATATTCACACATTGTAACACGTGATCGTCTGAATTTTTCAGCACACAATTATTATTGTCACGGTCAACAGGAAGGCAAAACATTGGGCACTCGCAGTCTGTTGATGAGGTTAAACGTGTTCCGTACGGGAAACATGCGCGTAAACTAAGGAGTGTGCTCGTATGCGCGGGCGCCGACGCCGGGCCGCGTGCCGCCGCGTCTCGAGCGCGCTGCGTGCGCCGACACTCGCGACATTTGCGCCGAAATAGAAATGCTTCCCGAGCCACGCCAGCACCAGACTGAGACCACCTCTCTACAGACTGTCACCTTGCCGAATGGTCACCTATTGATGTGGCCTCAGAATCTAATTTGCATATATTAACTTGATTTTTAAAGATTTAGCTGGTTATGCTAAACTGATTACGATGTTTTTTTAGAATGAAATATTTGTATCTATTATTATTTCGAAATGACATGATATGATCGTTGCCATAATTGCCTTATTACGTCAACTAGCTTCTGCCAGCGGCTTCGCCCGCGTGAAGTTTCAAAATTGTCCCATGGGATCTTACTACCGGGATAAAAAGTATCCTATGTGTTAATCCAGGTTATAAACCATCTGTGTACAAAATTTCATCCAAATCCGTTCAGTAGTTTTTTCGTGAAAGAGTAACAAACATACATCCACGCGACGGAAGCTTAAAAAATCAAGTAATTTCTCCCGTTTTCCCAACATTTCCTTACACTGCTCTGCTCCTATTCATTGTAGTGTGATGAAAAGTATACTATAACCTGCCCAGGAGTTTGAAGAATAACTGATGTTACTTTTTTTAATTGGGGTTGAGTGAGAATATTATAAACGTAAGAGTAAACAAATATAATAATAACAAATCTCCGAACTGCTAAGCTATCGGGAGTTACACGTGTTATTGTGAGTCAACTATAAAAGATAGACATATGCTGTCTTGGGATATTTTTTATATAATTTTATGTGGAATATTTCCGTTATACATGATTTCTATGTAGCTTTAACCATTAAGGCTGCACACGCGACGGAAGCTAAAAAAACCAAGTAACTTCTCCCGTTTTCCCAACATTTCCTTTCACTGCTCTGCTCCTATTAATGGTAGCGTGATGAAAAGTATACTATTACCTGCTCAGGAGTATGTAGAATAATTGTACCAAGTTTCGTTAAAATCCGTCGAGTAGTTTTTTTTTCTATAAATAACATACAGACAGACAGACAGACAGACAGACAGACAGACAGACAGACAGACAAAAATTTTACTGATTGCATTTTTGGCATCAGTATCGATCACTAATCACCCCCCGATAGTTATTTTGTAAATATATTTCATGTACAGAATTGACCTCTCTACAGATTTATTATAAGTATAGATAAGTCACCATGATTATTGACAAGAACAACGCACTATGTAGGCACATAGCCTTTATAGATGAAAAACACGCATATCCTAACTTATTCAATTAATATCTACGAAATAAAAACACGACCAATATTTAAAAAATCCTAACGTAAAAGTCCAACATAAACGGGCGAGAAAAGTGTGGTTATTAAAAAACTTTGCGCCTACTTTTTAACCTAATTCTGGGTTTTCCACTTGGACAGTTAACCTCTCACTAAACCGTGAATTTAATTTAATGCAGTCTTTGCAATTCGTCGTAAAAGTTAAGAGCTATAAATTACGCAGTTTATTCTAGGTGAAACAAGCTGAGAAAATAAAATCGTTGAGAATATTACAGCTTAAAACAATAAGACCGGTGTTTCGCTTGCTAGCCAGTTCATTAGGACCGATAAGCTAGACGCTCTCACGTCAATACACAATTATATCGTGGCCTGAGTGTGTCCCATTTAGGGGTGAAACGTATACATTTTTCACCTGACCTTTTCACCCAGATTTGATTATCATCGGTTTCTGTTTCAGATTGAGTCAATGTTCGTTTTCGTAATTTAGTACAATAACGCTCCAAGGAGCTTTAAAAAAGGAGTCATATGCACATAATTATATTATATATTTGAACAAAGAATTGGCTAACTCATTTCAATTACAAAATCAAAATTCATAATCAATCAAAGCATTTATTTCAAGTAGGCCACACAGGCACTTTTGAATTGTCGAAACAAAGATGAAAATTAAATCTAGTTACAGTCCCAGTCACAAGACATAAAAACAGTGAAAGTACTGTAGTTGCCCATTCCCTAGCATAGATCTCTATGGAGAAGAAAGGCAAGAAATTCCATGGTTACATCATTCATGTTGAGATAGTATATTATGCGAGAACAATGTAGCAAGATGTGCACGTTTAAAGTGTCCATAGAAAAAACAAAAATAATTCATTCAAATAAGCCATGGCAACTAAGAGATGACCAGTCACAGTTGACAGCGCCCGTTCACGAACATGGCGCATGGATCAGCACCATTCAGCTCAACCATTTTGAAGGGAACTAAATGGTCCGACACACGCGACACCATCAGCGAGACATTTGAGTGAGCATGACATACTCTCAACCGCCAGGGCAACTTCAAGTCAAGAACTGCCGTAGGTTTCCAGTGAATGATAGCTTAGCTGATTTTTTTTTCGAGATTTCAAAATCAGTCCCATAGTAAAAGTTTTTAATTTTCATGAATACTATCCGCCCTTAAAGGGATTAAAACGAATAAAAAATAACGTTGTATAATACTAAAATTTTATCTATACAATGCAAAGATAGTAAAGTACAATCTTCAGCAGCTGCAACAATACCATTGAATGCTATTAATTTTTGCGCCCCTGTCCATGTGGAGCAGAACCAGCAGTAAGCCAAGCATTTTTATCAGCGAGATAATTGCTCAACTTGTAATATACTTGCTTACATAGTGTGCGTTTAAATTTCGTCTCATTCAGTTCAAGAACACTTTGTGGAATTTTATTATAGCATCTTAAACAGTACCCCATGAAAGATGAGTCTACTTTAGCGAGTCTAAAGCCTGGCTGAACTAGTTGGTTCCTATTTCTAGTACTGTAATTGTGTCTGTGACCTCTTTTACCTAAAAGATGGAGATTTTTTTTTAACGTACATTATGTTTTCGTAGATGCCAATATCCTTAAATAGTTTCCTTAGAGAAAAGCGCCAACGAAGATTATTATATGGCTCTGATGGCTCTTTTCTGCAGAATAAATATAGACTCAATATCAGCAGCCCGTCCCCATAGCAAAATACTGTAAGACATTATACTATGGAAGTAACTAAAATAGACCAGTCCAGCGGTATCTACACCAGTGAATTGACGGATTTTTCTAATGGCATATGCTGCTGAACTTAAGCGCGCGCAAGAGATGTTAAATGAGAACTCCATTGTAGCCTTGAATCAAGCGTAAGCCCCAGAAAAACCGTTTTATCTACGTATTCGAGTTTCTCTTTATTTTATATTATCTCACAATCACTACTTTTAACATTCGGTAATGAAATTCTTATGCATTTCGTTTTTTTTAATACCAAATTGTTTGCTGTGACCCAATTTTGGACCTGAAGTAGGGCATTATTCACGTCATCTAGATTTTGGGCCCGTCTATTCATCATAAAATTCGGGAAGTGTCATCAGCAAATAACACCATATTTTGTGGTTTGTTTTTCAATAAATAGGGTAGATCATTTACTATACTAAAAAAAGGAAAGGACCCAATATTGAGCCTTGCAAAACCCCCAGTTTTACTTACGTACAATATAATAACCTCCTCTATAGCAACACCTTCAGACAATATTAGATTACAAACTCCCATGTTAATCCTGATGGTCGCATGTGGATCCTGTGGCCGTTAAACCGTCACTTCCCACCATCTTCCGATCATACATTAGTGAGAGTAAGTGAGATCGATCACTGGAATATTAAGGAAGTCAAGTATCCATTCCAGAAAGGAATCCCATGTTAGCGAGACGTCTACTGACTGGTTCCAAACTGAGACTAATGAAGTTTTAAACGATATTTTATCATCAGTCCGTCCAGGAGGAAATGTTTTCTAGTAGCAACATTTGGTAACTATGACAAAATAATGATATGATCTCAGGGGCCAGACAAACTGATATTATAATAGCCAAAATTATGCTGGAAAATCCTAAAATGGATAGGAGTGGCACAAGATACCAAGCTGTAGGTCATTGTAGGAACACGCATTGTATGACCACTTTTAGTGTGCAGTTCATTGTCAACAAAATTGTAAAAAAGAACGTATTAGGTACATTTATTTTAGTTCTGTGTTTTCTCGCCTGCACAGATAAGTTGCTTGAAGTGTAACTCTTTGCAAAGCAAAATTGCGACTTGTCTAGTTCCTCGGTCCATTTACATGCGTCAAACTAACTGCTGTTTATGCTTCATTTTGTTGTCAGCTATTTAACGTCCCCAGAGCCACACAGAAACCAATATTAATGAAGATGATTAACCATCTTGGTCGCGCTGTAACCATTATAGCCTTCTGTATAATATTCTGAATTAAGTACATTATTTAGTTATAATAAATCTAGTTATTGTTTTGTTGTTGTTGTTATTTAGTGTATTTAGTTTGTCTGTTCCTAACAAGTTTTTCTATCCACCCGCATTCTCCAGTCAACCGCGATGATGGCGTTTGCAACAGCGGCAGCGTCGAAATATCGAGAGCTCAAAATAAATAGATATCACGGAAGATATCCCGTAAGTGACATTTTAAGTATAATATTTTATTTAGAACAACATATGAACATTATGATATCACGAGTATTAAAACTTCAAAACAGACTTGATTATTTAGAAGTCGAGGGAATCGTGGAAAAAACGCCCAGCTAAGTTATTATTAAAAATGGTACCTAGCTTACTCAATCTAACTTTTGCGAATTGTACGAAATACAAAAGTAAACGTAAATATTAGACGAAAAAAGTATAATTGCCTTTAAAAAGTAAATTGCTTGAGTAAGTATAAGTAAAGTAAAAAAAGATAGTGGGCGGCACTCGGCAGATGCGGGCGCACCTACAATGTTGAAATAGAACGATATCACATGAAACTACAGATTACATTGCTGCACTAACTGTTAGCCTATACTTCTTAAATGTCGTTATCGTGATAAGATGGACCCTCATCAACATGTAATGGCACTTCACAACAATTTATTTCATCACATTATGATTGCTGTGAAATTAACAACAAGAAAACATCTGTATGGCTACAGCTATACGCTAGCACGAACAAAATATTTGAGGTAATCGAGAAGGGTTGTGCATTGAATAATTTTAGGAAAAGGGGTCAGTAAAAATTCCGGACGAAAAGTTTTCTTGGCGTTAACGAAGCAAGAGGGCATTTTGCGGCTTTCGGAATAATTAATCGAAAAAGTAAGCGAACGATACCAAAAGCAGCATCCTGTAGAATACAAAGTTATAAGGTATTCTAAAACATTGGAAGGGAAATTATAAGAAAACAAAATCCTTGCGAAGGAAAACAGGATTCCTGAAAATCTTGAGATGATGTGAATATAAGAAGAAAACATAAAAATTGTGGGAATACTGATGGGTACTCGCTACTCGCAGTTTAACGTCAAAAAATGAAGGAAACACGCAGTATTCGGAAGGTCAAAGAGGGTCGTTCGCAGTTTTCATCTATAATATTTGACATTTAAAAGAAAATGGACAAAGACACAAAATTCCGAGCTCCTGAAAATATTTGTGTTTGTATTTGTGTATAATTATGTCAAAACGAGTCATAGGTACTAACAATACAAAAGAGTTGTATGTATGAAGGGTGTATGAAGATATAATTTGAAACTCCAGTAACTAACACGATTTTCATACACTTATAAAATGATGTAATCGGAGAACATGGACTGAATTATTTCATACGGGTTTTTAGTGGTTGTAAAAGTAAGACTTATGTTCCAATGCCATAAGAAATTCTCGGTTAGAAGGACCACTTTTCTCCCAGGCTCCGCTTTGAAGAATCCAATGTTCCTACGGTTTCCAAATTGATGGTTTCCGAATTAATTACAAACATGTAAAAACATTTGAACAAACTTCTCCAAACAGATGAATGGGGTGCGCAAAAACAACAACATTAATTGGCTACCTTCCTCGTCATGTCACATCCACCATCTACAGTGACTTTCATTGTTTCGTTAATTTTACATAGAACAGTCGGGGACATTGATCTATACTATATAAAATAAATAAATAATAAATAAATATCGCTGGACGTTAACACACAGCACAGCGCCATCTAGTGCCACACTAAGCAAGGCTTGTGTCGTGGACACCAGATAGTTGATATACTACATAGATACTTTCTTTTTTTTTTTTGTTTGTAAATACATACTTATTCTACATATAAACATCCATGACTCGGAAACAAATGTCCATGCTCATCACATAAACATTTGCTCCTACCGGGATTCGAACCCAGGACCCTATGAACGTAAGGCAGCCTCTCTACCACTACGTCATTTGAGTCGTCGTCGTTATATATAATATTATAAAGCAGAAGAGTTTGTTTGTTTGTTTGTTTGGTTGAACGCGCTAATCTCAGGAACTACCGGGTCGAATTGTTTTTTTTTTGTGTTGGATAGTCCATTTATCGAGGAAGGCTATAACATCACGCTATGACCATAAGGAGCGGAGCAGGAATGGAAAATGTTGCAAAAACGGGTTCTTTTTTCCTTTCGTTTTTCTCTCTTATGTGACGCAGACGAAGTTGCATGGGTCAGCTAGTTGGTAAATAAAAAGTCTGTAGGTACATAAAACTCATAAAATAAATTTTGTATGAAATGAATAGGTATAAATCACTGCAAATTGACGAGTGGTGTTAATTTTCTTAACAATTAATTTCCTACACTGTAAATAATAGGAAAATGTCTACAAATAACCTGGGCATGTTTTAATTATGCCAAGTAAGCGGGATCAACTTGTTCGCTTCGTGTTCTATCAAGGGAATTCTCATGAATATTTCCACCGACAAAGTAGAACAAAAACCCTATATTAGTGTAGTTGAGATTTTTTCAGAATTAATAAGCTTTTCTCAGTTTTCCACAACTAACTGCACGCTTTATTACCGAGGCGGGACTGTTATTTTTTTTATTACGTTGGCTGTCGGTTGCAAGACATTACAGAAGCTCTACCAAGTTGTATTTTTGTTTGAGACTAGGTAATGTAGGCACTTAGATTTTATAATATAAAGCGATAGAAAATTAGGCCAAGACATACCTTTGATCGGCTTGCTAATGCTTTAACAATTATTAATGAAACTTTTGAATTTCAGTTAAAAATATACTTTGTGAAATGTCACAAAAGTTAATTGTCGCATGAAAATGCTTTGCTTTACGAAAATAAATGAATATTTAACCGACTTCATTAAAATTATGTATTCTGAAAATCGTGTTTTTGTGTGGACTGTAGGTATTGCGTTTATTGCACTTTGTGCTGCGAGTTGTTTTACGACTACTCATTATTTATTCAGAAATATTATGGGACATTACTTTTCATCAAGTGATTAAGCGTAACAGCAGGTTTAAACAAACAACGTTATGTTATGTTATACGATATTTAAAATAATACTCAAATACAAGCACACTGTTTCGGTTTTAAAACTTTATTTAGGCATTCAATTAGGTTTTATAGGTACAAGCAATCATTTAGTTTATATTTAGGTGTATAAAATACTTAAATAATACGGGCCAATTAAGTAGCACGTGACAATAACAATTAAAAATAGGTCATCTCAGATGATTTGATCTTGCTTAAAGAACCCACTAACGAAAGGAATAAGAAGGCGGATGTTAGGGACCGTCTGACCGCCGCAGCCGCCGCCATGCCGGGAGGGGTCGGCTTAGAAGGACATACGAACCTACATACACTGATCTTATTAGTGACACGTCCTTCTGAAAGGTCAGGCAGGTACGCAGTTTTCGCAACCGGCGCCTTTATTATCATAGATATGGACGCCGACGACGCAAAAGACACACTACTAGTATACCTTATGTCATACCTAGCATGTAGGGGCTCTTTAGTTTGCCGACCCTTTGAAAAAAGAGCGCGAGTTTATGTAAATAACTATGTATATGCACGGAAGCCAAAAGAAAACGTTCCGACACTGACGGTGAGTATCAATTTCATCTTAAACATATTGCAAAACTGCTGATTAAAAAATTATGCTAACCATAATGCTACATTCTCGCAACCTTGCGTCACATGCGCCTTTGGCGATACTGAGCCTTTGTCAAACATAATAGGGTTACAAAGCTGAGTGGCACTTGAAGGCCAGACATGTGATTGCATACGTTTGTATAGTTCCGTATTAGAAAGGAAAACTGACGTAGCACTGACGTAAATGCTACGTAGACAAGCGATCCCTGAATATATAAATTACCATTGTAGATGGAGGAGCGCTTCTGCTAACAGATTTATTAAGCAATCGATAGTAGTTAGATTTACGCGTCAATCTCCATGTCGGTGGCCAAAAATAAATAACGGAGCTCGGTGGCGCGGCGCGAGAGCACGCGACATTTGGCGTGGAGTGCGCGGGCGCCGGGATTGCCAGGACATTTGCCAACTGATAGAGCTATATATAGCCCACAAATATGCGCGTGACCGACCACTTCGGGTGACACATCTATTTTAAGTGGGTACAATAAAAATGTTCGCAAGATAAACACGGAAGAAATCGCTACATTCTTGACATTGTTTGCTGTGCAGAAATGTTTCTTGGTTTGGTTCGGATAAAACGAGGCGCTCGCACATGTTTTACTTTGCAAAATCGATAGTCAACCAAATATCAGTAATTCATGGCAGTTTGCTTCGATGTGCAATAAATGTACCGCGCATCTGAAGGGGGTTACAAAGAAAATATATTTCCATCAAGCACAAAATTTCGAGTATTACCTAGTTAAAAATCGTGAAACTGACTACAACTTCTAAATGTACAAACAGCCCACGCGCATCAATTATAATGTACGTACAAAATAAAGATGGAACATATTAGTTCCACGTGCGCCTACGTCAACGCGAGTCAATGTCCAGCACTTTGTTTTTGCGACCCAAGTACCCAACACACACGCAACATATTGACACACAATCTTTTTTAATGTTATGATCTTTAAGTCTTTATATCATTGACGACCATTTTATAAACAAAACAGTAGACTAACAAATCAATCATCAAACGCAATTAGCTAATATTTAATGGATTTAATTTGCACTCATGATATTTTCATTTTTCAATCGGTAATTCAGCGAAATAGCAGTAGTAGATGTTGTCTGTAATTTGAAAAGTTCGATCATATTTAATAAGCTGCTTAATATTAATTGAAGTGTCCAAACTCCTAAATTCAATTAGGCTGTTAAAGATTTAGCTGCAAAACATCTACTTCAAACCTATTAACTTAATTCAATGTTCAGCATCTATTCAGAAATATTCAATCTCATTCAACTCGATGGCCGATGAGTGGCATTCAGTACGGGTTTACCTCGGTTTTGTGAGGACACAGGTTCGTAAAACTAGTTTAAATTCACTCGTATATCAATAGCTACTCGTATTCCATTTATTGAAATCTTTTCATAATTGTATCTCCACGTAGCGATGATAAAAGTCGCTCCTTTTTATCTAAAAGTAGGGCTTAAAATGTTTCGCAATTTTCAGAACAATGGATGAATGTACAATAGAGGCTGGCACGGCACGCCGTCACGGTGGGGACGCAGGCGCTGCGAGCGAGAGCGTTAATGTTGCCAACATGCAGCAGTTCACACGACCGGCTAATTTATAAATGCCATAAATTTAACAAGAGATGTCCGACGTCTTACTGCAAACAGCAACAGACATTTTTTAATTAGTACCGCCCGCCGCTAGCACAGCACATATCCAGCATTTTTTAAGTAAAATCACAGTTCGTTAGAGTTTTGAAATAATGCGCAACAAACTGTAACAATAAGGTAGACTGGCAGAAAATGCCTTTGTGCAGGTTAAATGGCTAAGGTCAAATCAAAACATGAAAATGGCTCACACGTTTTAAAACCTAACATATATATGTCATGCATAAATAACGTTTTAAATAATACGGTCTACAGTTCAGTTGAGTTTTAAAAAAAGTACCTACAGAAATCTGCGGATGAAGTATCCCAATTTCCTCTCCTGAATAGTAAATACACACATATTTTGAAGAGCTATTTTTGCGTGATAAAAAATATATTGGTATTTCTCTCTATTGAGAAAATTAATACCTAAATGTTTTTCCCAATTTGGAGCTTATGATAAAATTCTAAATTGCGTATGGCATTGAAAACCTTTGATTTCTGTACCGTGATGCTTCGCTATTGATCGTGAGATATACGCCGACGTACTCACTGAACCTCTCTACGGAAGCGTATTCATTAAAAATTACCCGAATCCAACGAATACACGAATTAATGTTTATATGATTGCACCCTCCCTAACTCCCTTAATGGATCGAAAGTAGAGTAATTTGATTGCATGTCAGCATGCAAAAATATTTTGTAAAGCTATTTCACTTCCAGTTCCATTTCTTTGGAAACCACAATACAGCATTGTCTCCTCCGCCTTTGCTCTAATCAGCCGCTCTTAAATACCAAGAGAGTATCGTTCCCTCTTAGCCAATGTTGAATTAAACTCTACAAACAATATAGCTAATCTGCGCGAAATACCATAATGTGCATAATTGAAGTGTTCGTAATTTCCAACTTCTAATACCTTCACAGAGCTGTGTTAACATTTTGCAGTTAATTAATGTTTTTCATTAACGAATTGAGTTTGGTAGTAGCTGTTTTCTCAGATTTGTTCTTTTAATGAAAGCCCCGGCGAACCAGGAACACAATTTCCGATCAAACGCGGCGAACTTACAAAAACTAATTCAATGGTTTCGCTTGGTAACTATTCATTTGCTTCATACATTTTGGAATAAGCAATTATTTCATATCCCTGAAGCATTTTTCAGACTTTTATAGCCAGTGGCAGCCGTGGGAATGGTCCTGACAAGCACAGGACGACTATTGGGATAGGTCTACGTCTAGCTGTGAGTGTCTCGGCTCAAACAATGATGATCATAATTACGAAAACATTTTCAACAGGAAAAATATAAGAGAATCTGAAAGAAGTTTCTACACAGATTTACTAGGTAGCTTATTTTGTTATTGAATTGAAATACGGAAGGTCTCTATGCGTTTTGTTTGTCATGTCTACGTATGATGTGGGTCCAATATAATGTCAAACATCTGAAAAGTCCTTTATCAATATCAATTTGGCTTTGTAATTTACGATTTTCGTCCCCTCGTATTTCGTCCATAGATACCCGCTTAAATACACAAAGAGCATTAACGTTTAATAATTTACGAGTGTTTCGTGAAATAGCTTAGTATGTGAAGTTATAATAGAGGGCATCAGTGTTTTCGTTTATTCTAAAGAAGCACCATCATTTTTGTTAGTTGGTGCAGTTATCCGACTAGATACAAAAACGTACACGTTTCTACCTATGATCTATTTTAATAAGCTCTATTTTTGTCTACCTCAACGTAAAAGGCGAGGAAGGAACATGGATGGTTTTTAGTCAGTAAGAGTCTGACACTCCCTCCCGCTCCGCCCAGAGTGGGGGGGGTCATTTGATGATTTCCCATCCTTAAAAAAAAAAAAGGGGCAAGTAAAATCAAGCTTCGAATAAGCAACGTGTCTTATGTCTTCCCTCACAAATTAGGACACGTATTACCAGTTTATATGGGAATACTTACGGAATTTTATTCTGTAAGTATTTGCCGGTTGTTACATGTTATTTCACGTATATAAATAACTTAATCCAGGTAGCTGTTATTATAATAACCGATGTGTAATTCGATGCTTAAGTTCTATTTAAATGAAAGCCAACTAATAGGCAGGCTGCGGTGGAAACATTGTAAGTAAGAAGCTGCGTGGGGTAACGGCGCGCTTTGTTAATTACTTGCTACAAAGCGTAGGTCGAATAATTAAATTAATTAGTTTATATGTTTATTTTTCTTTATATTTCGTGTTGTTGCTTATAAATTACTCTATCAATACATTCTTGTATTTAAAAATTGACTTTTAAAAACTGTAGGTACATAGATCTGTTGCAGTTTTAAGTATAGATTATCAAGTGTCCCCTTAATTAATGATCTGTGGTGACGGGAGCCACAAAAGCGAATTCATTCAAGTGACAAAATAAAAACAGCTAGGGTATCTCATTAAAACCATAACGAGAAGCGACTCTTCGCCCGCATTTCCATAATTTCAGCGAGAGTTTTCACGTATGCGTAATTAAGCTCTCAACAATGTAAATTAATTTGATTGAGACGAGCATAAATCTCTGTATTCTATAACACGTTAATTAAGACATGCAAATATTTAAGAACCTTTAACGCATGAGTTCCTACCATTGTGATGTATATTAAACACTGAAAACGTATATACAAAAACAGTTTTCCGACGCCTACATACGGTGATGTAAGTGTATAAATATAAATGTATCGTATCGTACAATAATTGGAACAATTTCGTAGTTAAATCTGAATCTGTTATAAAATAACAGAAATTACTGCGCAATTTAACTCGTCCGGCATTTTCATTTCACTTCAAGTAATATCAATATTGTAGAGATGTTGCGATGATTTGCGGAGTTAATAGCATTAACTGGTAGGTCCGCCGGGGCTCAAACCGGGAACCGGTAAAATCAGCCACCACCAGTGCCTTCTGAATTATTGATTACCGTTTGTTGTTTCATTTGCATCCTCTTCAGTATTTAGATAAGTCATTAATATTCTATTGCCTAGTTGGTAGCAATCTGTTATTTATCTATATCTTTATACATATAATAAAAGAGTAAAAAACTGTGTCTGTACATTGAATATATTAAAAAATATACAATTATATAATTAATTATATAGATTATATAAGGGGGTTTAGAAACAGTAATAGAGCACGAATCCAAAAAAGAAACTCTGTTTATCTGTTTGTCTGTTTGTTTGTACACGCTGATCTTCGGAACTACTGGACGGATTTGAATGTTTTTTTTTGTTGTAGGTATAGATATTAAGTCTGGGCAACATATAGGCTATAATTTATCTTGGAAACTTGAACACCTGATGCAGAACCGCAACAGATCAGCTTAACTATAAGAGATACAAAAATGACACCATAGCAAAAATTGTTCCACGTGATGAGCATTCTCTGTTGAGAGAATAAATTGGAAGATCTGGAACACCTAATGTGGAACTCCATGGCCTCAGCTAGACCATAGCACTTATAGGAATGACGTCTGAGCAAAAGTTGTTCTGTCTGATAGGCATTTCCTGTTGACTTATAAAAATCGAAGATTAGAAACATCTGATGTGAAAATAATTGCAAAACTATCACTAATTTCACTGTGTAATTATTATAAAAAACTTTTTTGCAAAAAATATAACCGACTTCACACAAAAAAGTGGAAAATAACTTTAGGTTCAGAAGTCGGTGAACTTTGTTTGATTGATTTAGTTTTTTTGTCACCGACTTCTCACTTTTCACTTTTAAGTGAAAAATAACTTTAGCTTCAGAAGTCGGTGACCTTTGTTTGATTGATTTAGTTTTTTTTGTCACCGACTTCTGAAGCTAAAGTTATTTATTTTTCACTTTTTTGTGTGAAGTCGGTTATATTTTATCGAATAAATATGCCCTCGGGCTTATGATAGGTGAGTGTTTAATTTTCTTTTCCATTTATCTTCGTGACTCGGTAGCCTACCCGGTAACGCAGGGGAGTAGTTACTTAGATTTTAATTGACCAGGTATCTTCACAACAAAACTATAACCATGCCTAGACAGAAGTCAAATCTTTCCCAATGTTTCAAAGGAGCTAAAAGATTGAGGATCATAAGATCCCAAGAATCTACCGAAGAGCGTCAGGAGAGACTTGATGCGGTTCGAGAACATCAGGCTGGAACTTGCTCCGTGGAAACCCCTTCGGATCGCGAAGCACGCCTGCGTTCTCAGCGTATTTACGCATCTGCATCCAGGTCTCTAGAGACCAGTGAAGAATAGATGTGTGACTGACCGCTGATCGCGAACGTCATGCATTGTCTCGCGAGTCGGAGACGTTCACGGATAGAGAATTGCGCTTGAGTTCTCAGCGTATTTACGCATCTGCTTCTAGTTCTCTAGAGACAAGTGCGGAACGTAGTGCGCGACTGTCCGCTGATCGTAAGCGACATGCATTGTCTCGCGAATGGGAAACGTTTTCCAATACAGAATCAAGCTTGAGTTTTCAGCGTATTCGCACATCTACTAACAGGTCTTTTGAAACGAGTGATGAACGTGATGCGCGACTAACTGCTGCTTCGAGATTACCATACATTGTCCCGAACACGCACACAACAAAATATTCATTATCAATTAGAAAGTAAGAGAGAAAGAATTGCTGGAGTACGGCATGAAGAGACAGAAGAAGACCGCGAAAACTTCAACATTCTCTGAACAGAATGTCGATATCATCTGAAGAATCGGATGTGTCTCAAGATATAGCCATAGGGCATGGCGACCTTCCTTGGGTTGATAAGGAACGGAGCGCATTTACGTATACTCCTATGATTGAATACGCCACATAATCCGCCATGGGAGTTATGGTTTAAAATTGTAGTTTTTGTGAAGCTGTTTTAAATGGCAAAAAGAAATAAACGGTATGTGTGGCTCAGGTGGGAAAGATACGTTATTTTCCATCCCCGGGCTCTTACAATTCGACATCAGACGTTTCAGATCTTCGATTTTGACGACCCCGTTGTCGCTAGCATAAGCAACAGGATCCGCGTACGAAGTCGCAGAAGCCATTCTTTATTTCCATTCTTACTTTATCTGCGTAGCATTGATTTTATTTCTCCTAGGTAGTAGAAACTTTTGATTTGAAAGTTGAATTATTTTATTGTACTAAGTAATAAAATTATAATTTGCAGATGAAAGTATTTTTATTATGAGCCGAGTTTGAAAAACGGAGCGTATATTTGTTTTTTTCTGATCATTACTTTAATTAGGTACAAACAGATAATTTAAGTAAATAATAAGCTATTTACCTAAAAAAATAAGATAAATTATTTAAGTATAGTTGTGTATTAGCGATCCCTCAAGCTTTCTTTTACAGTTTTCTTTTTTAAGTTTATCCTATTTTCTTTATTCGTGGTAGCTTTAACAAGAAAAGGAAGCTTATCTTTTCAGCGCGTCCTAAATTATTATAGTGCTGTAAGTTAGAACAGAAAATACGACCGCGGAAGACATAAAGAACCAGTCTTAGCGGTTTTCAGGCTTGAGCAGTTTTAGTTTCAGCTCAGACACTAATTACAGCCTCAAGTTTTGGCTAACCGCAAAGTTGAAGTCAGATCATTAAGAGGTTAGGTACCTACTTCTCTATAGGTGTTCCCTAATTATATCTCAATAGGTAAACCGTAATCATCATCATCTGCTTAGCTATTTTGGAACTACCTACCTGTACACTTTTTTTAAACTTATTCTATATATAGGGTGACTGGTAATTAGTGTATGATATTTAAACACGTGATTGTGCTCATGGTAACAAACAACTTTTACTATGGTAACAAACCTGAAATCGCGAGAAAAAAATCAGTTGTTCAGTACATTTATGTTCGCCTAATGTACTAAAAAAGCAGATGTTTTTTCGCGATTCCAAGTTTGGTCCCATTGTTAAAGTTTTTTGTTATCATGAGTAGAAACAATCAAAATGTTTGTGACGAATAAACTCAAAAAGAACTGGACCGATTAAAAAAACACCATTAGAATGCTACCCCTATGAAGCATCATCATATAGACATATTTCTCTGTTGCCCGTGTTATCAAAACTATTTGAAAAACTGTTATTGAAACGGTTAAAACCAATAATAGAGGATAAAGACCTTATTCCAAATCATCAATTTGGCTTCAGGGAAAAACACTCAACAATAGATCAGTTAGGTACATAGAATAGCTAACATCATTGGAAAAACCCTTGTGTCAACAACGTCTGTGCCACCGTGTTTTTAGATGTCGCGCAAGCATTTGACAAAGTTTGGCATAAGGGTCTAATATTCAAATTCAGACGCATGCTACCAGAATTTTCAGATATCCTAAAGTCGTACATTACTAACAGAATGTTAAGAATAGGGCAGGTATGTCCAAAATTTTGTTGAAGCCCTCGAACACAGACTTCATCGACACGTGAATGTTGAGGTCCTAGACAACACAGACTAAGTGCGTTTAGGCTAAAAAGAACTAAACCTTTTCAATTAGTGTAGGCAAAGTTGTTGTTGTAGTGTTTTCAAAGTGAATGAGTAATAGTAACAATGTTGTGCTAATATAACACCCCAACTTGCACATTAGCGAAAATTACAGTCAAAAAGGCCTCTACTACAGCCAAATGCTCGTTTGTAGCTGTACAAATGAATAAAATGATTCTTGCAACTGTATGAGGGGTGATCTCTACACTGTTAAACAGCACAGCTGGCTAATGGCTGTAAAATGGTGAAAAAAACACAAAATTTAAAAGACGTATTTGTCCAGCTTTGGCTACGAATCTGCGGTGCTGTTTAGTACCGTTAACCAGCCATTAACAAGCTTTATTCGTCTTAACCTGCTAGTAGCACTATGTACAGTTTCCAGATGATTAATAGACATAAATATGGCCATTAACCAGAAAAGAGTGGGACAAGGGTGTTCTGAGAAATTTCGCTGGATAACAAATTAACTTTAATATAAACGAGCAGATTACATATGAAAAAACACTGATATCCATTAAATTTTCATGATATTTGAGAACTAATAAGATAAAACACCTTATTTCATTGTTACAATTAGACATTAATGCTCATAACCTGAAAAAAAAATTAAAAATCCATGAATAATTTTTACAACGTGTTTATTTTGTATAATATTTTAGTAAAACCATATTATTTCAAAGGCGCGTGTATTATTTGAAAATGTAACCTATATATATTAACAGTAAAGTGATACCCGCAGTACAATTTACCAATAGAGGTACAAAATCAACGTGAAAAAACACTTAACTTAAATGAGACATTTATCATATGTCATGCACAGAAAAAGTTTAAAGACTTTGACGTACGTAACATTGCAGGAACTTGTCAAGTTTTTTGTTCCTATATTTCTTTGTAGATTTAACATCAGCCGTTAGTAAGCCATAAACCATTTCCTGGCTGTCTAAGAGAATTAATGGAGCTGGGCAGTGGATAGGAAGATAGCTAGTCCAGCCATTGTACAGCCGCTGTCCATCATCCAGTGCTCTAAAGAGCTGCTAACGAGCTACTGTATCGCTCAGGTTTGGTTAATTTGGTTAATTTAAACAAATTCAGAATTACAAGGGCTGGGTAGCAGGCTATCCAGCCCTTGTACAGCAAAAAATAACAGCCTCGAGTGTTCAAAAATTCTGGTGTCCAGTCTTTAACCAGCTATTTGTGCTAGTTGGGACATGAACATAGTGTTTTATAAATTATATTAGACTCTAAGAAAGTGCTAAGGACTTGTGTAAAAGTGCAAATGAACATTATTCTTAGTTTTAACATATTCTTCACGTAACATATTAAGTTACAGTTAAATTGCTTATTAGTATTTTAGGCTAGATCGTAATTAATTTTATTTTAATTTGTACTTACTAATAATGTACAAAAAAAATAGAATGCTGCATTATCCCTGAGTAAGTAAATAAGGCACACGGAAAAACCATTGTGGAGCGTTGCATCTGTCACTCATACGATTTGAGACTCTTTCTAATAAAGCCCATAATTACGTTTTAAGATCCGGTACTGTCTTTTAACGCAAATCAGGAAAACAATTCTTGGTTTCCTATCCCCAGAAGAGCGATTTGTGGCTAGGATGCGAACAAACTTAGATTACACTGCGCGGGAACCGCATTAAATAAAGACATTTTAAACTAAGACAGACTGCTGTGTTCAATATACGCATACGAATTCGTTAGAGCAGTTTATAAGTTTAGATGAACAAACACCACAACGGTCTTACCAAAGGGTTACATAGTAACTGCAGGCTGTCAAATATTGGTATCCAGTAACCTACTTCCGTTTAACTTAAAAGCTGACTCTAACTTAGTTGGGAATATACTAATCAAACGTATAAGCGCAGAAATATTTGACTGACTCAAATATTTAGTACGTATTTTTGTGTAGCTGATTAATACAGGAAAAAATATCATTAATTATCCTTCGTAATTATGTAAATATTTTTTTTTTCCGGTTTTAACAAACTTCACGCTGTAAATTGATACTTTAAACAAGCACCTAACTACCTACCAACTTTTAGCTGGCGTGTTTGCAGGTTTAGTACCAACTATTAAGCTAAAGGGTGAATATCGAAGCAGCAAATTTTACGTATCCACGCTGAGAATCAAGGTTTCAAATGAAGGGATGTTTCTTATTTTTTTTATAGCAAACTACGTTACTTGGTGCGACTAGGGCCACATCTTTTGTTGTTGTGTTTGTGTTTATAAATAATTTGGTAAAAATTGCCATACAATTTATGTTTGATGGCTTGTCCCAGTTCCATTTTCTGAGATAATTGAATTCACCAAACTAACAATTAAAGGCACAACAACAAATGAACAATTGACTAGAAATGCACTTTGCTGATATTCACCCTAAACAATTCGTAAAAGAATAGAACAAAAAGCTCTTTCATAACAAAATAATATAGTTATAACTCCATTCTACGTTTCAGACTCACAATTTGAATGGCTATTTTCTTTAGAAAGGAAAAAGGGGAGCGCAGTGACGTAGCCCGCGGCGAATAAGACTCGACGTAAAATATGTTCTATTTCATTATGTAACGTTTATATCCTGATCTGGGCATTAGATAAATACGAGAAACGCAGATCGTGCACTCAACTTGGGAGAGGAAAACATGTGTTTAACGTTCGTATACGTTACCTTATCAAATGAGTTTTTTACATTTGATAAGGATTGATTTGTGGCAATATTTGGCTCGATAATAATTTCAGTTAACGCCAACCCAAATTGTTAGAAGTACGACTGATTTAAAAAAAAAATGCTTATTGAACAATAGAAACACATACCTATAGGTAGAAATCGAAGACCTAGCAAGGGTAAATAACAATTATACAACAAGGAACATTTGTGGGTATAAAACAGATACCCAATAAAATCAAAGTGTTGAATAACACGGTAATATGAAATAAACTGTCAATTCACGTTGCTGTAAAGAAAGTAACATATATGACGGCTGCAATTATTTATATTGCGGCAAAAGCGACAGCACCGAGTGTCATAATTTTCCCGCTTTTAACTCGTTACAATTCAAAGAATCCTCTTAATAAAAAAGAATTACACGCTCGGTCTACCATGGCTGCGTAATATTGTCAAGAGCTTCAGAGATAAAATAATTGTTTGAAACAAAAAAAAATGCAATTATACACAAAAGGAAAAACACAAATTATTTTTTTGTTACCTCAAACGTTTTAATGGGTTTTAGAAATTGTCAAGAATTTCTCTTATCAAATAAACTGAACGAGAAATCTTCATTTAATTTCTATTCCAATAAATTATCATACCTTTTAAGATTCTACTCATTGTGTTTAAAAGTCTATTAATTAAAAAGTTTAACGAAAAATTACGTTCAATTATTAAGGAGATCAACGATTTCTAACGTCTTTTTTTTATTTAAGGTCCTTAGGTCCTCCTTCTAAGATTGATGGGATCCCAAGGTACCTCCAACCAAGTATTGGCACACATACAGAGTTTACAAGAGTGCAATTTGTTTCACAATTGTTTACACAAATAGATATGTCTAGCTCGATTTTCACAAATTTAGTGACGATAATCTTGTGTTATTAAATTCTAACTCAAATTAGGTAGTCGTTCCTCTTCTATTCACAAGTTTCTATATGATTACTAGCCGACCCACGCAACTTCGTCTGCGTCACATAAGAGAGAAAAACGAAAGGAAAAAAAACCGTTTTTGCAACATTTTTCATTTCTGCTCCGCTCCTAATAATCGTAGCGTGATGTTATATAGCCTTAAGCCTTTCTCGATAAATGGACTATCCAACACAAAAAGAATTTTTCAATTCGAGCCGGTAGTTCCTGAGATTAGCGCGTTCAACCAAACAAACAAACAAACAAACTCTTCTGCTTTATAATATTAGTATAGATTACTAAACAATACATTGAATTAATACAAGTTACTATAAAAATATTAAAACACCGATCATGATAGAATAGTAGTACGTACCTAATTTAATCCAGCAAAAGCTCATCATCTTCCTACCCTTGCCCCATGTTGCTTGGGGTTGGCGAAACATGATTTTATATTCCTTTCTCTTCTGTCAATCATCACGGTATCAAAAGCTCCCATTCAATTTTATGAGGAGTTATTAAAAAGTAGCTTTTTGGCTTTGTTCAAATGAAGCTCCAAGCTATAATTCAAAGCTTTTATATATCTACATACTAGCTGACTCGCGCAACTTCGTCTGCGTCTCATAATTTGAGATTTAAACTATCCTATCTCTCAAGTTGGATCGAACTGCACATGGTGTGCGAATTTTATTATAATCGGTTAAGTGGTTTAGGAGTCCATTGAGGACAAACATTGTGACACAAGATTTATATATATTAAGATTAGGTACCCGCATCCCGCAATGGCAGACATGTGTAAAGAGATTACTTCAGTATTAAATCGTACTTATTAGCATAAATGGTATAAAACCGACCTTAAAGTAACAGAGAAAAACGATACATAGACATTTAAGAGTCCTCATCATCATCCTCATCATCATTTCAGCCGAAAGACGACCACTGCTGGACATAGGCCTCCCCCAAGTGTCGCCACATTGACCGGTCCCTTGCGACTCGCATCCAACGGATTTCCGCAACCTTCACCAGGTCATCGTGTTAAGAGTCCTCGAAAATGACTATTTTAATTAAAGAAATATCAGGTTTACTTAACACGGTCATAAATAACCAAAACACGGTGAGAAAGTACATAAAGCAGTAGGAAAATTCTTCGTAAGCAAAAATCACTGGCAAGGGAAATCCTGTTTACATTACCACCTACTGACAAGTAAACGTGTTTGACATTGTTAAAAAAAGGAGCATCCGCGTGACACTAATTAGAAGTTTATTTTCAGTCACTACGTTATATGAATAAACTGCAGGTGATAGTGCCATGTTTGAATTTCTTCTTGGAAAAAAGTGGGATTTCTAAAGAACTAGAAACTTCACTATAAAACATATGAAGACGGGTATGACGGGTAAACTTCACTGTAAGAATTAGACCTTAGGGATTTATCCATTTCTTTGTACTTGAAAATAGCATAAGCAGCCTTTAGTTTTCTCTCTGCAGAGTCTTAGGTCTCATTTCACTGAGAGGGTGCGGGCTATAATCCACCATGAGTACCCAATGCGGACTGAAATTACAAGTCTACGAAGTTTCAGCACTAGGACATACTTACGCTACGTGAAAGGTGTTAATTATAACAAGTTCCCTTGAGAGTTTACCTAACCACTCGGTTAATGCGATATACACAGATCAAAGTGACGTCATGAACTACCAGCTGGTAACTAATCTATTACTGGCCTGTATGCTAATGCATATCTATGGTCATCAGTGCTCAATAAACTCCAGCGGAGTATATAAGTATAGTTACTAATTAAAAGTAGATTAATTACATACATCATCTATTAATCGAAGCTATGACATCCATATTTATTACTATTACACATTATCCACACCAATTATTATTATAAAGGCGGAATGTTTTTATTTCTGCCCAAAATGGCTGAACAGATGACGATAAAAATGGACACTCAGGTAAAACATGACCTATAATTCCGGTGCCGTGGGACAATTTTCATTGACATCAACGCGGGTAAAGCCGCAGTCAAAACTAGTGTAATATACACGTACAGTTAAACAAATAAAGGATGAAAGTAAAGGTAAGTGATGAGAATAACAGTGGAACAAAATATGAGTAAATATTGTGAAAGGGTTCGCTGATAGTCAAACAGAACGTCGTGTTGTTTCCACGACGTGGTTCATTTTCACGTTCGACAGTTTGCTTACGTGATGGAGTTGTGTAAATGTACCATTTACTATTAAAATGTTTCAGGTTTTCATTTTATTTTTTTCAGTATCGCACCACTGGGTTTATAAAAAAAAACATGAAGCTAGTAATAGTTCCTAAAAATATATTTCGCAAAGCTTTACGGAGATTATGATCTAAATGGGTGGATATATCCGTGGATAAACATAAAAATCACCTGCTTTTAAAATTAAATTCCATGTTTATAAATTGTACCATATCAATTATACATATAGGATTGACTTTTTGTCATACGTCTGAATTAAATCGGTGTCGCATCTATCTAGGCATCAATAATTCATCGTGTATTTAATCAACTGAATAGAGCCCTAATGAGCTTTAAGTGTCGAATTTAATTGTGTTCACAGAATGTCTGTAGATTGCAATAGACAGGCTCAGACCACAGACTTATATCCTAAAAAAAAACTAAAAAAATAAAAAGAGTTATATCTTACCACCGCACCACCGCGCCGATGGCTTCGAATCTGCTTCCGACATCGGCGGATCTCTATTATCAATAAATTTAACTTGAGCAAACTTTTTTTTTTCATCATGTAAATTAAGATGTTAAAAAGGAATGATAACGTTTTATATAGGGTTATTTTGTAAAACACCAACAACCTCACAGGAGTAGATTAAGAACACCATAAACAAAAACATTTGTTCTACGACTTTTCCGAAAACAGTCAAACAAAATTCAACTCTCCATACAGAACAGCTAATCGAGTTTTGTGTGAAAAGTCGTTTTTTTTTTGCCTGTTCTCGAAACAGTCGTAGAACAAATGTTGTTGTTTATGATGTTCTTAATCTTGTTGGTGTTTTACAAATAACCCTGTATACTATGTCAGTGTGTTTTATGTAATTACCTATTATAGGTATTCGAAAGACATGAAACACAAAACGTACAAAACCTAGTACAGAGAAAGAACAAAGATGAAACAGAGAGCCGAATACCGGCTGTCGCGAGCCAGAAATAACCAAGTCTATTCAAGCAAAATATTTTGGAAAATCCTTTTAAATTGCCAAAGATTCCGTCTTTTTGACCGTGTGTTTGAGCGAAGTCTTCACTCATTTTTAATTAGTGAAAGCCTTTACTAGGCATCCAGATCCAAGTCTCCAACTACCATCTCATTGCCAGAATCCTGTTAATATTAATTGACTCTGACTCGAACTGAAGCCAGGAGCAGTGAAATTGGAGCGGGTTTTTGCAAATATAAAAAATACACTGAATTTTTAATATCCCAATTTACCTTCCTACCTCTTAAAAATGTTAATGTTATTAACTGGTTTAACATAATAAAATGCCCGGAATATTCTCATTTTACACGTTAAAAAGCACGCAACGCATTGTTTCAAACTGAAAATGTGTTAATGATATTAATATGGTAATATAATCTCATATGCAAAGAAGACACGCTTGTTTTCTCGTTGACCCAAAATTTTACCGTGCAGCGCTGTCCCTATGGCAAGCTTTATACTTAAAACGAAATTCCACGAAAGAAACAGACTTGAATAACAAATTACATAATTTTCAAGAAACGTGTATTTAATAATAGAATAGTAGTTGTGCCAAAGTACGAACTAATTAAACAGTAAAGGAATCTCCTTTGAGCTCAATTATCACATACGGTTTCATCGATTGTTGTAAAGATCAAACACATTACCAAATGATAGAGGCACTGTAAATATGTTAACTCATTGGGTAAACAGAATCGCTCAAGTTTATTCGCTACAATAAGGTTTTCGTGAAAATGTGTACAATCTACTATCCTTATTTCTCCGCTTCGTAGCGCTGTCAAGTGGTAAAGTACCTTCTATCTGGCAAAATAAATGCGAGAACGACTTGGAGATATATTGTACACATAGTGGTCCCGGAATCCCGCGGCTGGCTACGTATTCGAGGTACATACAATAATCATAAGTACAGGTTTACGGCGCCGCATTATTCAACCGAGGAATCTGCGGAATGTCGGGAACTATTTGCGCTGCGGCTGGGGTACGTTCACTTATAGCGGCACAGATTATACGTTTATCGGATGAGATCGTTGTTCTTCATTGCAATTGGTTATCTAAATACGTATATAATTATTTAATTTGTCTTTTTATTTGAAGAGCGTGCTTTTTTATTTGAACTTTTCCCAAAAATGTCGGAAAATAGCCTTTATAAGCGCATCGTTTATTGTATTTAAGTTAAAATTGTCCATTTTCAGTTTAAAACTATAATGAACTCAAGACCCACAATTGGTATTTGATTCAAGTTAATTTTTTAAACTCACTGTTAGGTTTCAATAACGAGTAATCAAATTATTATAACCCAGTGCTTCCTGAAATTCTCAGTGGGTCAATATTGTGATGGTTCATGCTTCTAAAGTCTACATAATTAATTTCATTAATAACTTCTAACAGTTAAGTAGTTTATAAAATTACCTACTTGAATCAACCGCGTTGCCTCTGGTACCTACGATTCATTTATATTTATTCTGTAGCGATGATCTAATAACTGGAAATTTATTGAAGCATCAAAAGTAATACAATACTGCTTGTTCATACATATTTTATTTTACTTACTCAGGTAGGTACTCACTTAAACCTACCAAGTTATTATTAACCTACATGCTTAGAGATTACTTAGAACAAGCAAAAACATTCAAAGAAAATTCTATGAATTTGTTTATTCTGTTCTAATTTCAGAATAATGAATAGTGTGCCTTATCTCCATGCTGAACATATATCTATTTAGTTTTACTTATATCTGTCTGTGCACCGGTATCCAGTTTTCAGCAATCAGGTACCTGTGGAGGTACCTGTACCTACACTAGATATTGTTATTTTCCATATTATACTGATAATCTATTTTTATTTTGTGTCGTTACTCTTTGGGCCACCCTGTATATTGTGGGATGCTTAATATATTAGTGTTTGTTTTCCTTAATGTAATAATAAAATAATTGTTATTCCAACTTGATGTATGCGGTAAATTCCTATTTTTAGACACATTAATCTGGGTTTTCAAGAAAATGCTAAGTTGGTCAGATTTATTCAGAAGTATCTAAATTAATTAGGAACACGGAAAAAGGATTTTAAAGATGCCTCATTTGCGTTTGACATTTATATTTTCTTGGTAAAAACTTTACTGACGAAATTATTTTAGGATCTAATTCTTTATGCTAATACTAGCTGACCCACGCAACTTCGTCTGCGTCACATAAGAGAGAAAAACGAAAGGAAAAAAATCCCCGTTTTTGCAACATTTTTCATTCCTGCTCCTCCTTCCTCATGGCCGTAGCGTGATGTTATATAGCCTAAAGCCTTCCTCGATAAATGGACTATCCAACACAAAAATAATTTTTGAATTTGAACCAGTAGTTCCTGAGATTAGCGCGTTCAACCAAACAAACAAACAAACTCTTCTGCTTTATAATATTAGTATAGATTTAATAACTTCTGGCCTTAACATTTACATGATGTAGTCATCGCCAGCAACATAATGTGGTGATTATTTCGGTGTTTTAATAGGTAGATCACTGCAGAATCATTACGTATGTGTATGTATGTGTTTATATGTATAAAAAGTATGTATTTACAAACAAAAAAGTATATATGTAGTATATCAACTATCTAGTGTTCACGACACAAGCTTTGCTTAGTGTGGCACTAGGTGGCGCTGTGTGTTAATGTTCAGCGACATTTATTTATTTATTATTTATTATATTTTGCCAATATGTTTTTACAAACACGTAGATTGAAATTAGACAGTTCTCATACATATTTGTTGTTCAAATGATCAAGACCTCGAATTAACATGACTGGTAAACATTTATGTAAAGTTGAGAGAATATCTCAACTTAACATAAATATTACTCGTGTCAGTCAGAAAGGGTTGGCCATTTTTTTAACAGTCCAAAGTAATATCAAACTAACTTATTCAGATTAGTAAGTCTAGTTTCCCATATCAGTCATTTTGTTAAGAAAAGCATCAAGCTGGACACTGTTGCGTCTTTTAAATTAATCGTTTATTTTAAAAAACACTTATTCTGTCAACAATACCTGAAATTCATGAGTTTCTCTTAAAATATTTCTCTACGAAAACAAAACAACACTTTTAACTTTTTTATAACGCAATAAATAATAAGAATGGTCCAAAAATAAAGTAGCGATATAAAAACAGAATCGCCAATAACTTATTAGAGCTTTCAGTTCAGTGGATCGTATATAATCAATTTGTCGGCAGATAAACAAAATCGTCCGCCAGATTATCTATATGGGCGGCCGAATGCGCCATACTAAACAATGTTTATTTATGCTTTTTATTAAAATGTTCTTTTCATTACAATATTGATCTCTAGTTCGGTTTATTTTTATGTGATTGGTTATTCATGATAGCGAAAATAAACAACGTTTCCAACCAAATTTCCAAAAAACGTGTTATGCAACGTGAGTGAGTGACTTCTAAGTGGTAGTAATAATAATAATATATGTTCTTAATAGTGGTAGTCCCGTTACGAATATGTTATTTCACTTCTTTACATAGTATATTTAAAACCGAGTTGCTCCCGCTGTTTGTACGTTTTAGCTCTTTTAAACTACGCAACTCAACGGATTCAGCAACAGATAGAGTGATTCAAGATAATTATGTTGCACCCGTTCGAAGCCGGGCGGGCTAATAACATACGTGAAATGTTAGACTCTGGGACAAAATAAACTTGTACATTATAGGGTATACATTATAGTGTAGACGATGCCATAAATCGATCGTAACGTCCGCGGATTATACACTCGACTCCAAACTTTATCAACATTCTCTTACGTCTTCTTACGAGATTAAGTACAACAATTTATAGCTCAATCAAGTTGGTTACACGTAAATAGCTTAGAAAAAGTTATTAAAGCGTTTTACAGGTGTGCAGCTGATTAAATTTTTCATAATAAATTAGTAATAGGAATACACCACCATCCCACTATAAACGTAGAAACGCTCCAACTTTACGTCGGCGTTTGCATCGTTTTATTTATTTCCCTAGAAGATCGATGGGGATATAAAAAAATAAAAAAACAAAACATTCAAATAAAATTTAATACACTGCTAGATGAACCAAGCAACTAACCTGATTTCCCCGGATGGAACAGCCTGTGACGCAAGTTCTTCTTGCTTCTGCTGATTGGAAGAAGTCGTCACTTGCTGTGCCGATGTCAACGCTAACGCCTTATATCTCGACTGCTCAGCCGTAGGCAACACTATATCTACCGATCTCGATCTAAGTCCACTTCCGGGAACTGTAAGCGAGTTCCCGGTACCGTCCAGCTCCTCAGCTCTACCACCAGAAACTTTAGAAAAACACGAATCGACAGACGCGGCGCGGTCACGTTTTAGATCAGGAACTTGCAGATAGATGTCGTGAACAAGGCAGTCTTTCGCAGCGTAAGCCGCTTCTTCTTCGGATGCACGAACATTTTCGAGCGAGCTTCCCGTGGGCTCCACGAAGAAAGCTTCTTGTCTTGATATGGAGCGCCTCCGTTGTGGAAGACTGGGTGGTTCATCAACGGGCGGTTGTAATTCGAAGGACGGTGCCCCCGGTGTCGGCGGCGGCGAGTGCACCGGGGGCGGTGGGAAGGTACGAGGCGGTGGCGGCGGAGCAAGCAGCACCTGCGGAACGTCCTGCTCGCTCTCGTCGTCCTCGTCGTCGTCCTCGGCCGAGGAGGACGCGAGGATGCGATCGGGCGTGACGCGCTCCTCGCTGCGCTGCGCCAGCCACGTCTCCATGTGACGGCAGTGCACGCATGGTGGCGGCGTGCCCTTGCCGGATCGGCGCCGTGACCACAGACGCGGGACCTGTCACGAAACACAAACGAATCTCAATTTCGGTAAAATCCACATAGACCACTATAGTAATGAGCAAAATGTTATCTACTGCACTGATTTAATATGCTCTTTGTAACAGGTTTCGTTAAGCTTGCTTTGCCTTACCTATTTGTTAATTAAACAGTTTTATTTATTAACTACACATAAGTTTATACCAGAGACTAAGTTTGTTGCGGGTAATTCCGCTTGCTTCGCAGAACTGCAACCACGGCGGAGTTAACATGGCACAGCTGCTGGGCATCCTTATGAAAGATCTTTTAGCATCCTGCGATCAGTTTAGAATAAACAACTAGTCAACTGTGCTGAACTATTGGTCAAAGAATGGTATTGATTTATGTTTTGCACATCTTGATCAATATCAGAATTTGATGCCTTTACTACCAAAATCAACGCGTGGTGTTACACCAGATCTTCTAGAATCTAGAGCCTTTGCAAAAAACGGACGCTGTCCAAGTAATGCGCGCTAAGGGACCTAACAGATTCAAGTTTTCCGCTCTTCAGAACCCAAATTATTATTCAGACAAGTTTTTTTCTTCGCATACATATCTAACTTACCCGGCGAAAAGCCCGCACGTGTGAAAACCTTGACATAATTATGATCTTCAGCGTTCGACACAGCTAGCGTCACCCCGTTGTAAGAGAATAGCGTCTCCAATTACCAGTTTTAGCTACCATACAAAAGGCATAAGAGTGAAGAAAGGAGTTTAAGTAGGTACCCAATTGCCATTCACTCAGTGAGTGTGTCTAGGAGGCAGAGTTTTTAATGAAACGCTTTCAAACTTCAACTAAATCCATTAATTCACTCATGCCGTACAAAGTACGACAAATAAATTAGTAAGAAAACACTCAGTAAACTAAGTTGAACCGTAGTCTTTGCTTGGACAATTATGTAGAAGGGACCTTGTTTATTCTTATTTGTGTCAAAAGACTGCTTGATGCAAGTTAAGTACTCATTAAAGTCTATTCATCTCGTTGAGAAACCGACGTCAAAGCTAACGTTGACGTAATTTTGTAGTCTTAGGATCCCGAGACCCTTCATCCGAAATAACACGGAAGACGTTGAAAAGCCTTTACGTTTGGCTGCTTGTGGATCGTTTCGGAAATGAAAATGTAGGCCTATTATTATAGCTGCATTGATTTCAAATCAGTTTTGACTTAATTTTCGTTGTTATTTGCAAGCTGAAACTATTGAAATGTTTTCATGGATTTCATAAGATTACATTATTCACAACACTCATATTTTGAATTCCATTTATTTTTATCAATAACTTCGTAAGCAATGTTTTCTTTTCAATATATTTTACTTACTGGATTTCGGCATTATATTTAAAACATGAGTTCTGCAATTTCGATATTGAAATTGCAAATTCTTTAATCAGATTTTCTGTTCCAAAATTGCGCCCAATCATTACATGTACGGAAAGCTGAGTCATTTGGTAGAAATGGTCGCAGAAAAATGTTAAATTAATTAATTGTTCAATTATACACCTACGTAATTACAACCTGATTTCACTTTATTTTTTTTAAATAAATACATTTAGTCGAAGAGAGCGCAATTTTAGTTCAGACGATCTTAATTTAAGTCCGACCCAATTCCGATAGTGGAACTTTCAAAGGTCGTAAAAGACATTTATTTATTCCTGTATTTAAAATTTCCACCGTCGATTTGATTAAAAACTGTGAGTAACTTACCTCGAGATAAGTGCCCGAGTCATCAGATCCGGCCGAATCGAAGGATCGGCTCCGGCCACCATGCTGTGGGACCGACAGAAGGACACTGGCGCCCGAGCCGCGGACGGCCTCCAGTTGGATCTCATCGAAGGAGGCGGACCGGACCTGCCAAAGACAATCTGTTAGATATACAGTATGAAACAACAGCTTACGAAAAGAGACAGGAAATTCGAACACTGCGAGCCAATTGCTTCTCGATAAAAAGTCTAGAGTTTCTGATATCATAACGATTTTTTTTGTGCTGCAGTCATGTTTCTGGCAGTACTAAAAGGGCAGCCAGGTAGGTATAATGCATGAAGTAAATAAACGTTAAATAATGTTATTTTCATTTATGCCAAATTGCCAAATTTCAGTTTAAAAACACTTCTTTGCCAAAAACAAACAATATGTTTAAGACACCATTCTACAAAACCAGATCCTGGGCGTCATTGGTCTAGTGGTCTGTGGTGCGACTGCTTAGTATGAGATCCTGGATTCATTTCCCAGAGCGAAGTATTATTCGATATTTCCATCAGGAGTTTATCAGTAGCAACGACGGAGTCCGGATTTGTGCTTGGCTGATAGCATAGACTCGCCCCCCACTAAACACGTCTGAAAATATGGGTGTACTGTTACCTAGGTACGCCCCTGCCTAACCCTTCGAGGATTACAGGTGCGATGTCATGTTATGTTATTTAGATTGGATCGCCAACCATAAGAAGCCTTTGCCCTAATGATGATGAAATTTGTTTACCTGCTTGGGAACCTCGAGGCTACTCTGCGTCTTCATGTCGGCGGGCGTGGGCGTACGAGATCGTTTGAAGGTGGTGCGCAGGCGCTGCATGGCGGCCGGGGCGGGCTGCGCGCGCGCTCCTCATGTCGCGGGCCCGCCCCGCCGCCCTCGCCCGCACCCCGCCGCAACGCGCTCTCACCACCTCTGTACATCACATATAACTTTATAGAAAATGCTCTTGCTGGAAGGACATCCATTTAAATTTGCCACTGTGATAAAATATGACACAACTTTTAGTCACCCTCCAGTCTTTTAAATTAGTTTTCGTTTTATATTTTGCATCTACATGAGAATATGCGAAATCTGTAATGTAGGTCAAAAAGAAAGAAGGAAGGGACTGCAAATCGAGGATCAAGTAACATGGTATAACGAATGAAAAGGATCGGATTTCCTACGTCAGTAGGCTTACACTCGGAGGGCACGGGGCGGCGGCGAAGCGAAAGCTTACAAACTGAAATAACCTGATTTAAAATAATAGGTTTCATATACCTACTTATACGTACATGATCTCCAAGAAGAGATAATTGGTTTTCCTTTGTACAGATTACTTATACCATTTTTTTTACGACACTACAACTTACATCATATGAAAGTTCGTAAGCGTTCTAAGCGTAACCATCATCATCTGCTTACTCTTTTCCCAACTATATTGGGTCAGTTTCCAGCTTAACCAGATACACCTGAATACTAGTATTTTATATAATGGAGCGACTGCCTATCTTAAGTCCAGAACCCAGTTATAGTACTAGGCAATAACTTTCGGGTCACTGACTACCTGTAACGACTGTCAAAGATCTACAATTGACAGCCGGGACCAACAGCTAAGCGTAACCATATCATACTATCGAATAGAACAGTTGCAAGGAATGATAGGCAGCTCACAGCTACTTTACTGCTATACTATCTTTCAAGTTTCACCCCAGACTAACAAGCTTTAGAATTCGTCCATTCCTACATAAACAGACGGAAATACGGGCTCCAAAGGCATTGGTGCGAGATGAGATAACGTCGCAGTAATTCTATAGCACCATTATATCTCCCCATAGCGGTTTTATTCTACGTACAATTAGATCGCTTTAGTAGATTACACGAAACCTGTTTGTTTGTCATAAAATAGTGCTGAACCTAATCAAAACGTTGAAAAAAATGTGTTCTTTTTTAGTTTTCTGTTAAATGTAGGTACATAGTATTATATTGTTTTAAAAATTTTGAATATGATTGTTGACTATATGGTCTAGAATTTCATAGAGAACACGATACCTACTATAAAATATCCTCAATACAAAGATCTTTTTTTTTTTTCGTTTTACTTTTCAACCGACTTTCTTCAAAAAGGAGGACTTTCTTCAATTCGGTTGTTTCGATGTCAAAGCGTAATGACAAGCGTTATTGAAACAATTCTACTCTAAAATATAGACATAGACAATAATCGTACTTGTCTAAACTATGATACGACAGTTTTAGATTGAGTAATAATAATAATAAAAAATCTTGGCAGTCTGGCAAAAAGACGATGTGCTACAGATACGGTAAAGGGCTATATAAATTTTCGCGCTGAATCAATTCAGTCTCCAGAGTGATGACTGTAGAAGGGCATTCAATCTGAATTGTTCTCAATACGGAGTGCGCCGCGTCTTTCAATTTGAATCGCATTGGAAACTCATCGTCACGTGTACCTCAGTTTAAATTGAAAAGGGATTTGAATCTAATGATTTAAAATCCAAAATCAATCTTACGTCGACGGGATTAAATAAATACGTAGAATATTTTTGCTTAAACTCCATTGAGGAACAAAGGAAATCTCAACCTCAAATCTGTCGAACTTTGCCAATATCTATGATATTGTTCTCCTGTGGGCATCCTTTCCCCTTTTGTTGTTCTAAAACAATTTATTGTAAATAAAATTAATGGATCAAGTATTGTTTAATAATTAAGGCAACTCGGTTAGGAAATTACCTACAACAAAAACAGAAGGTAATAATTGTCGGATACGTTTTATTCAGGAATGAAAATAACTTACCCACTGATCAATACAGAACAACAAATAACAAAACTGTTGAAACCTACATGAAAATCTACTTGTTCATTCATCCATGAATAAAAACAGGAAGAGGTCGGGGCAGTGGGCAGTCTGACAACAAATTCAACATGTGTCCTAAAAGCTACCTACCTAAAAACCTAAAAGCTTAAAGTTCAAACAATTTCAGTGAAATAAATGATAAACCTTTAAATAAATAACAACAGAACGTTAATGGACAAAACCACAAAAGAGTGTTTGCGTCTGCCCATTAAAACGACGACTAATTGCAAGGTCGGTACAATTATCATTAAAATGTCATCATGTATTCATAAGTAGGTAGCTATAGTTCCTATAGTATAATATCTAAATGTTAATTGTTCCCTACATCATGCAGAAATCTCTCCCTTTAGCGTTACCGTTACAAACACGTTAATCAGGAAATGCCAGAAAATTTCTTGATGAAGGTTTGATTAAGGTTTAGCATGGAGATTTACACAATCAAGATACATTTTCATCTGTAAATAGGATTACGGATTAACTGTATTGGACCTATAGGTGCTGGTGAATAGGAACACGTCGATTCGACATACAAAATCCGCCAATCCGCTTAAGGGCAGCCAGTCTACCTATATCAATCATAACATTATGGAGGTATGTTATCGTCATACAATGGACGTGTGAAACTAGGTGTCACAATTTCGGCATAAGTTAAGCTCATCAATCAGTTCAGGTTTCAATCAAACTTTTCTGTTATTAGCAATGGTATGTGTATAAATAACAATACTTATTTAAATAAAAAAGGCAAAAACTCAAAACAAAGGCGTTCTTGATTAGATTTATTAAAAAAATATAATGTTGATCTTTGATTCCACCATATCACGGTGTTTTTCAAAAACTCATCCAGAGTGTTTTAAAATGTAGGCCAGAATAGCTACATACATAAAGTTATAGGGTTTTCATGGAAAGTATACACTTAAGATGATACTGTAATCATGAAAATATCATAGGCATTTGCAAAGAAGCAGCAACACTATTCTACATACAACAAGAAAATCAGTTTCATTCATTCAGTTAATTCCAGCGAGCCACCACCTAACACACATGGCACACATCATTACGCTCGCGCGCATAATGCCGCAAACTTTACAGCAGGCGCTTGAACGAATGTTAGTCAAGTTGAAATATGTGCGACTTACGTGCTTACCCCACTTGATAAAACCAGTCGGAGGGAACCTGGAAAAATATATCAAACGTACAAACCGCGGACCTTGTGAAATATTGATAAAAAATGGTTTTAGACCTTACTCAATCCTCCCGTCCTTTTCAACCATTTATACTTCAAAAGGAGGGTTCTCGTTCTCATTATTATTCTAACATGATAAATAATTCACTTTCTTAAGTTATGACAGAGAAAATGAGTTTATGTACTTAATTAACTATTCTGCTATTAGGAAGCAAAACAATCCCATATTAACACGAGCAACTCGACGCCTATGAGAATGTAAGTTTGACATACGAGTATACTTAGGCATTTTAGCAACGAGATCAATAATACAATTTAGTAGTGAGTAGTGAGCTACTTAGTTGTTGGTTGTCGTAAACAAAAGAGCAATGTAGGTACCTACCTACACTTTGATCATCAGATGCGACGTTGGTAATCAATTGAAGGAAATAAATTGTTAAGCTTTTCAACTGACTCCAAAAAAGAGGAGGTTAGCAAATCGTCTGTTTTTTTTTTTGTTTTCTTTTGTTTGTTACCTCAGAACTTTCGACTGGGTGAACCGATTAAGATGATTCTTTTTTTATTTGAAAGCTGGTGCTTCTCGTTTGGTCCCATTTTAATTTGCTGAAGCTCTGATGCTGATCTTCCGAGATATGCAATGGAACTCTTCAAAAATAGACGGCAAATCTGCAGTAATTGCTGCAATCGCTTATAGGTTCAATGTTCATACTACATCATGACGTAACATCACGCCTGTATGCTCTGAGGACCCCAGATGTGTACAATACTCCCAGATTTCGACAATATTTGTTGCCTCTGAACTTTCGAATGCGTAAACCGATTTTGATGATTCTTATTTTATTTGAAAGCTGGTGCTTTCCGTGTGATTCCATTTCAATTTGGTGAAGATCTGACGCTGATCTTCGGAAATATAAATGGAACTCTTCAAAAATACACGGCAAAGCTCCAGTAATTGCTGCAATCGCTTGGTTGTTTATTGTTTATGTAACATAGTGACGTAACATCACGCCTGTATGCTCTGAGGGAGTACGCAGAAGTGTACAATACACCCAGATTTCGACGGTTAGATGTGTTAAGTTCCGTTTAATGGGGATGGGGAAATGGGGATCCTGGAGAAATAGAGGGAATTCCTTAAATTTTATAAGCACACCAGAAGCGATTTGGGTAGTTTTAGGAAGAGTACGTTCTTGGAGTGATCCCATTTCAATTTAAACATCTGATGAAGAGCTTCGGAAGATAGGCGACGGGAACTCCTCAATAAATGATAGCAAATGTACTGGGATCGCTGAAATCTCATGTCTCTATATTGTTTACACCAGTTCATAACAAAAAATCACGCCGTTACGTTGTGAAAGGGTAAGTACGTATGAACCACTAAAAAGTGAAAAATAAAAACTTTTTTGCAACAAATATAACCGACTTCACACAAAAAAGTGAAAAATAACTTTAGCTTCAGAAGTCGGTGACAAAAACACTAAATCAATCAAACAAAGGTCACCGACTTCTGAAGCTAAAGTTATTTTTCACTTTTTTGTGTGAAGTCGGTTATATTTTTTGCAAAAAAGTTTTTTTATTCATATACCAATCAACCTACTTAGGTATAAGTACATTAGTATATTATGAAGTATACCTATGACTGTAAGTAAATTATGTATTAAAAAAAACATTCGAATTGATACGCACCTCCTTTTGGAAGCCGGTAGTTGAGTAGAATAAAATAAAAAGATTTCTGACATTAAAAGGCAGGAATTCTCTCTCTCAAGAGATTCAGCAACAAGTAATAAGAACTGAAACAACGTAGCCTAACTATATTTTAGCCCTATTGAACAACACTAGGAAGTTATGGAAGTTCAATAACGTATCGCTTTGCGAATAATAGTAGATTATTAACCAAGGGCTGTATGACATCAATTGCATACGAGGTTTTTGGCGCCTGAGCGAAGCGAAGGCGCTAATTAACCCGAGTATGCAATTGATGCTTACGCCCGAGATAAATACTCTGCTTTACATATCGATTGTGAGGTAAGTAAACAACAAGACAGCAGGATTCAATGAACATTTATTAAGAAGAAAAAAACATAACATAACATAACATACGATGTGGAAACAAATAGTTCCATATTTAAAATAAAATCTTTATAAAATAAATTGTCTAGATTCCGATTCGAGTAATTAATCGATACCGAGAAAAAAAAAATTAACTTTTTAAAAATATTATTCGTGCAGTATGAGTATGACAGTTCTTTTTTCAAATTCCAAAACCTATGCTGTAATGATAGTCATACACCCCGGCATTCAGGGGTGTAAGGGTGTACTTACAGAGCAAGAGATATGTAAAAGAAATAAATAACAAATGAAAACTTTGTAAGGGTTCATTCCATAAATCAGATTATTTTAGCTCAGTTTGTTTCTTTTAGTTTCGTATCCCATCTTATATCCCTCCCATCTACCTACTTGTGATAGGAATCTAAACTTCTCTAAGATAAGAGAAGTCTGATTAATCTTTGTTAACAATTGTTCTTAATGAGTTCTGAACTATAAGTTCTCCACTGAATAGATTAAAACTACAAACATAAACTAAATGTCTTCCTATTTTGATTGAAATCAATTAGTCAGCCATGCCTAGCCATGGTGGCAGCCACGACATCACAAAAGTCTTACAGACTCTATTCATGTTCACGTCTGCTTTCACAATTATTTTTTTCTCGTTTACAATGTGAATGGACTGAATAGAACTCGGATTTAATCGCTTGATTCTAGTCACGCCTCGTAATAACGATTGGATTTAAAGGAATTAGTCCGTTAAGTACTTAATTATGGGAAGAATGGTCCCCAAGCAGCACTTCTCAATTCTCTACGAAACGTAAAAGAAATTGTTTTAATACTTGATCTTTGAATCTTAGTTACTATTCAAGTGAAGGGTATACGTTTCACGTGACCGAAAAAGGATCACTGGTTCGCCTGACTGGACCAAAGTACATAAATATCCTATTAAAAGGCGACTTGACCTGATCTTCAAACCTCTTTAATCATAAGTTCATAACCTTTGATTATTTGCAAGAGAATTCAGAGAAATACCTTAGCAACGGGCGAACCAATAGAACCATTGGATGAACAGTATACTTACGAATACCTGGTGCATACTATCAAGTCAAATACACTACAAGGATATCAAACAGAAACTAAAACACCAATTGTAAGATAGACTCAACACAATTGTTAAAAGACAACTCTCGATACACAGTAAAACCAATTAATAAACACCTTTGCTCTCCCTGCCATGTCCTCACTTATTCGTTTGGGGTTATCAATTAGACGAAAACAGACTTGAAAAACTAACACGGCAAAGTTATCACTATGACTAAATTCTGTAACACATCCATATCATGCGTGCAAAGGCTTACACTACCGCAGAAAGAAGGAGGCAGGGATATTGAAAAATTTCTCAATAGACAGATCTTTTCTCTCACAAATCTCTCTCTCTTTTAATGCCAAAATTGAATCTTCCACACTCCACAAACGAATAGCTCAAAACCACCTCTAAATGTTAAAGACACAACTGACGACACGACGAAATATCTAATGGACCGAAAAGTCTCTACATGGAAGACATCGCTAAAATGTATGCCAACCAAATGTCGACAAAGAAGCGTGGAACGTCGAGGCGAACTCTTCCCAGAGACTAAAAGGTTCATGCTAGCAATTCAGAGCCAGGTAATAGAAAGTCCCTAGAGAGAACATAATAAAACAAAACCAGTAGAAAATGCAACAGTTCCCCGGAAACAATCCAACACGTAACTGGTGCCCACAAAAATGAATAGCTCAAACCTACAACAAACAAGCTCGACCAAGTAGCCAAAATAACCCAAACGAAACTAGCTAGTCAGTACAAACTTGTAGACACTGTAGTACCGTAATTATAAATACAGCCCTGAAATAGTATCTAGCAAACCCCACAACAAAGTTGCACTTTGACCGACCTCTCGTCAACGGCCGCAAAATTAATTATAAAAGACCAGACATTACATTGATCAACTAAAATTATTTACAAAAAGGTACATGTTATTATATAATATAATATATAATATAGTATAATTGTCCCCATAATTAACATCTTCACCAGGAGTCGCCACACTCGCCACCAAACACCTTCATCAGCCCCTGAGTTCCCTTAACGTACCAGCTAGCACCTACTATACATACTTACTGCAGAAGGCAGAAGGATTTTAAACACATGCAGGGTAGTAAAAGAAAGTTTCTGCAGTGTAAGTCGAATATAAATGTGCAAAAAAATAAATGTTGCTTGGCTTTAAGAGCCCTCTTACAGTCCACTAGCGCCGCCAATCGAAAAAATGTCATAACTCGTAAATAGAATCAAAAATACAAAATGTGGTCTATTATTACTGTAGAAAAGGCAATAAAGTAATTTTATAACACATTGTCACCACTTGAAATATAGCTGTTTAGCTAAATCGTGCATTTGTAACAAAAACGGCCGTTTATGTTTTGAATGCACGATTTAGCTAAACAGCTATATTTCAAGTGTTCGGAACCTATATATTCTGTAATCCAATCGAAATATCTACACACTGCCTTAAGAATATGTTTGATTTTCATATTATTTTTTACGTTTGTATGAAAAACGCATGCTCCGCCGGCCCCTTAAGTTTTAGTTTTTTTTTTAATAATTGTCGCTATTTTCTTCACAAAGTGTACAATTGGAATTTTGATCTAATGATTTAGGCTACAATTAAATAAAAACCACTCATTTCGGACTATTCGGCCCGCTGTGACTGACGTTACAACCACTTTGTAGTGCAAGCTGATTAGAATTTTATTCTATGTTTCAAACGAAGTCTAAAACACCAAAATAGAGTTGCTAATTTAGCAGATACCACAGCCTTAAGTGCGGGGACGGAAATATTAGATTCCATGCGGTTGTACGCAGACTGATATAATTTAAGGCCCGTGCCATCAAAACTTTCCGGCTAGCCGAAGATACAAAAACAATAACAATGAAATTGATTTATTTCTCTAGAATTGAACAATGTTCTATTAAAGTGAAATTGTTATCTACATTTAACAACGGTACCATCTTGTCCTCAAAAAGAAAATAATATGGTCATGTTATATGTTAAACAGTTTTGAAGTTGTAGCGTTCGATTTATTTTATTTCCTTTTCTTCGTATTCTTCGTTTCGGTCGGCGTACTTGTAAAACTTTTACACGTGTAACTGAAATATTATTTGTTTTTGGTTCTTGACAAAAATACAAGGCTTTTCTTAGCCCTTAAGCCCAGAGGTGGCATGTAACATAGTGGCTTGCCCCTTAGCGTTGGCACTAATAGTTACTTAGTTTACCCCTCTAGGGATCATACTGCGATGTTATTTATGTGTGTAATTATGCATAGGCGTGCATACGTAACCGCTTGGTAACTTAATACCACACGGGCTTCAAAATACCTCTCGGTCTCACTATAATTACGTGCAAGAAGATGAATAGTTTCACCGGAAAATACTACGGGTAATAAGCCCACCGTCCAGCTTATTACGAACATAGTTATTATATATCTCAAAAAGTCTCTTCATGGAATACAAATCTTCGAATTGTATTCCACCTCATTAGCATCTGTGTGCACCACGGAGTACACTACGTAGCCCTGTTTCTATTTCCATTACCTTACTGTTGTATGAACAAAGTTCTCACATCTTTATGAGCCCTTGCCCTTTTGTTTTGACAAGAAACAGTTACCACTATGCCAACAAATCTTTTGCACATTTGTTCAAGAAACGTTCCAGACTATTCTACTAACAAATAATCCCAGCTTACAAGTATTCATAACACGAGCACTTTTCCATATTAATATGAAACAAAATAGTAGCAGACTTCAGACGCACAGCTTCTTTGAAAAAGAGGTATTCCAAGAGATTTTCCTTTAAAATAATAACTTGAGGAAAAATAACGCAATATGAAAAATAATTTTGATAAGTAGAAGCCTCGCAGCCAACAATACGTTTATTTATATTTTATTATTCTAATTTCACTTTACCCTTAGAATTTAGGAGCTTAGCGGCTGGAGCTGTCTTAATACAGGCAGGTGACAGGTGTATTGTTGTACCTACAACAATCTTTTGCTGCGAACCTATTCCTCTTTGTCATCTCTTGGGGAGGATTCTTAAACCCGGCCTTCTACTGACAGTTTCCAAGCAGATTTTTTTTTTTTACCGGGGTCTAACTTGTGCTACGTTGACACAAAACCAAAGAGTACTAAAACGAAAAGCACTGACGACTTATGGCTGCCACAATCGAATTGTGGATCCCTAAAAACTCAGGTAAACGGTCGTTCAATATTGGAAATATCAATTCACATTGTGGAACGAATATAGGATTTTACAATTGAATGAGTTCCGAAAAGTTTTAAGAAAATGACGGTATTTAAGTACCGTCGTACGTTCAAAGCAAGGCAGATGCAAATGACTAACAAACTTCTTCCGAAACTTTGTTACGTTCAATAAAGACAAATGGTACGAAGTGCTAATATGGCGAATTCTTTCGACAAAATTATCACCGCCCGTTTTTCATTACTCTCTTCTAACGTAAAGAAGGTTAATATAAAGTGATTCTACGGTCGTATTCTCCTCCTTTTTGACGTTTGGTAGTAAATAATGAGTGTAATATACGATGGTAGAGGATAACCGTGATAGGGTCGGAGCAAATCCCGAGTGACATACTGATGGCTTTCGCCAGAGTAAGCACAAAAGACGCTGTTTGAAAAAAAGAAAATAGGCTTTTGCCACTAAATATCCACTGGAAAATTGGGTAATATGGAAGTGAGTTTACTTCTAGTGCAATAAATATAGTTATTATAATTTTTATTTTGTTGTTTTTTTTTCGTTGTTCAATTAGCTGTACAGGCGACTTGAATGGGGTAGTGGTAGTGAAGCTGCCTGGGTTCGAATCCCGGTAGGAGCAAATGTTTGTGTGAAGAGCATAATTATACATTTGATGTTTTATATGCATGTATTTACAAACTAAAAAGTATATATGTAATATATCAACTATCTGGTGTCCTCAACACAAGCCTTGCTTGGTGTGGTCCAGCGATATTTGGGTCACTTAAAGAATGTTAAAAATCTCGGAAACTAAAAATGATAGGTTAATGCAATAAATTGTATTTAATAGACTATGTAATACTCCTTAAATGAAAGTAAAAAAAATATGAGTCACCATACATTTTATTAACACAAAATTACATAAAGAAAAAACTGCTGATCTCTCCTTAAAACAAAAATAGAAACATGAAATTTTTGAACTTTATTACGATTTTCTTGAATTTTAATACTTCGTATTGCCTCCTCGTGCTTCCATTACTGCGTTTACGCGGTTTGGCATGCTGTACACCAAGTTCCTTATACGATTTTGGGGAATATTCTCCCATTCCTCTGTGAGAGCAATTTTGAGCTCACGAAGCGTGATTGGGGGAGGGTTTCGTTGTTTTACGCAACTGCCTAGCTCGTCCCAAGCATGCTCGATCGGGTTGATATCCGGGCTGCGCGCTGGCCACTCCATACGAGTAATGTTCATCTCTTGAAGGTAGTCATTCACAATCCTACCTGTATGAGGTCGGGCATTGTCATGCATAAATATAGCATCCTCACCTAAATTGACCATAAATGGACCAACGTGATCATTGAGGATTTCTTCCACATATCTTACGCTAGTTAAAGAGCCGTTTTCTATGATCACCAGCTCTGTGCGACTTTCAGAAGAAATTCCGGCCCACACAAGTACAGACCCACCACCGTAGGCTACTTTTTCTTCGATGCATGCTTGCTTGAATCTTTCCCCTGGTCTTCGATACACTCTGTGTCTTCCATCGTGCTTGTAGAGCATAAATTTTGATTCGTCGGAGAACATAACTTTTGACCAATCTTCAATACTCCAATTTACGTGGCTCTGGGCATATCTTAGTCTTGAAATACGATGCCCACGCTCCAGTTTAGGGCCGTTTGCAGGTCTAAGGGGTTTTAAGTTAGATTCAGCAAGCCGACGTCTAACTGTCCATGCACTTGGGTTACTTCCTCCGAGGCGTCGAAACTGATTTGTGAGTTCAGTTCCTGTGAGAAAGCGATTTCGAAGCATGGTGTTCACCAAGTATCGGTCTTCTCGTGCTGTGGTACACCTGGTTCTGCCCGTTCCTGGTCTGCGTAGGTTAGAACCAGTTTCTTCGTAACGTCGGAGAACTCTTTGTACTGTTGACAGCGACACACCGACAGTCCTGGCTGTATCGCGCTGACTCCGGCCGGTTTCCAGCATTGTAAGTATTCTGGTGCATTCTTCAGGCGTAAGCGACATAATTTCAGCTTGAATAATGAATATAGAGCACTATCAACATGGTTTATGTACCCACATATATGACAGATTACAAACAAAAGCAAAATCAAATGCTGTAATTTCGTAGTTCCATCTTCGAAAGTGGCCCTTTTTCAAATTTGATTTTTTATGATATAACTTTACAAGGGTGATCTTCCAATCTCCCTGAAGCGAAAACTCATTGACATGTGCATCCTGCCCGTCCTAACCTACGGTGCTCAGACCTGGTCGCTCACCGAATCTCAGAAGCTCCGCCTTGGAGTTTGCCATAGAGCAATGGAACGCAGCATTTTGGGTGTCAAAAGACAAGATAGGGTTCGAAACACCACGCTGCGTTCCAAAACGGGCATAGTGGACGTTGGCATGAAGGCTGCTAAGCTAAAATGGGATTGGGCGGGTCACGTCAGTCGCATGCGCGATGACCGCTGGGCAAAAGTCTCCACACGATGGTTGCCGGAAGACGGACAGCGTCGCCGAGGCCGACCCAGGAAAAGGTGGCGAGACGATTTAGACGCGCATCACGAGGGTTGGTCCGAGGCGGCACAGGAAAAAAGCACATGGAAGGAATTGGGGGAGGCCTTTGCCCAGCAGTGGGACAGTACAGGCTAATAAAAAAAAAAAAAAAAAAAAAAACTTTACAATAACTAAGAAGTTTTAATACCTTCATTTAAGGAGTATTACATTGTCTATTAAATACAATTTATTGCATTAACCTAGCATTTTTAGTTTCCGAGATTTTTAGGATTCTTTAAGTGACCCGGATTCATTGCTCTCGAGTGTAGACTAGTGTTAGTAATGTCACCGTAAAATTGTCAAACACGTTATATCTTAATATATATAAATCTCGTGTCACAATGTTTGTCCTCAATGGACTCCTAAACCACTTAACCGATTATAATAAAATTCGCACACCATGTGCAGTTCGATCCAACTTGAGAGATAGGATAGCTTACATTTCAATTTATGAGACGCAGACGAAGTTGCGCCGGTCAGCTAGTTACAATATAAGTTTTTTCTCGCGATATTGTCAACTGAACATACGGAAGTATCTCTGCCCCCATAATCGGGACTTGGGGCACCCCCCCGTTAGGTTAGTTAGGTTCCTTTAAACCCTGCACACGGAAACCCCGTCGACTACGCTTTTTAGGGGGAATATAAAGTGTTTTAAGGTTATGTTCTATTAATCGGTATTTCTCAGGAATGGTGCATTATATTTTCATGAGAGTTGTGCCACTGGGCAAGGGGGACCCCTCCTTCCCTCCACACCGCGTAAGTTGGACTACCATCGCATGCATTTCACGAAAAATAAAGCGTTTTGTTGTACGCAGTATGTTCATTTGACAATAATTCGAGACTTTACAATATAGCTAGAGATATTACAATATAACGTATTTGACAATTTTACGGTGACAGTAATACACAGAGAAACCAACAAACAAATTATTAAAAGAAAGTAAATACAACAAGAACGTAAAAACAACAATCACTGCTGCGCCATCCCATGAGATATGGCGCTGCAGTGATTGATGTAACTGCAGTCCAGACGACTTGCGATCATGTTAAGGATGCTGTTGGCGCTGCCACGTACTCTACGCACCAGGGAAGCGCATCTTTTACGCATCGTAGCGCAAAAGCAGTCGACGCGATGTTGAGCAAACATCCCTGATGCACTACAGAATCGTCGCAGCCCCATCAGCACCCTGAACGCATTATTAAATTGAACTCGGAGAGCACTGAACGACTTTTGAGAATAGTCTGCCCACAGGCTGCACGTGTAGAATGATGTACAATAAGATCTGAACAGTGTAATTTTGACTTCTGTCGAACAACGTGCAAACCTGCGGGCTATCATGTTCGCCCGAACTGCCAGCGCCCTCCGTTCCCTCTCGATGTCCTCATTGTCCTTGAGGTCAGAGGTAAGCATGTGTCCTAGGTATTTAAATTTTGACACCCTACGCAAGGCTGTACCATTAAGCGTGATGTTGGGAAATACGTTACCTGTACTATTTCCTCTGGCCTCAAAGACCATGACCTCACTTTTAAGTGGATTATATTTCAAACCATGCTGCTGGGCATACGCCTCACAAATGGCAAGCAGTTTTTTAATGCCATATACTGATGCACTCAGTAGCACCATGTCATCAGCATAGCTTATGTTATTTACACTAATTCCATCTATGTGACAACCTATCCGGTATAATACATGTAGTGCTCTTCTTTATACGATAGGGCACTTAGATTTAAGTTATTTTTATTTATTTATACAGGATGTAAGCAGATCTTCCACGAAACCGTCAACCAAGCATTCTGTACATCAAACTAAGTAACTTAGCGCAAACATTATTTGCTGGAAAACTACTTGTTTTTTGGTGGTGTTTAAAATCACATTTTATGGTAAAACTCAAAGTAACGCGTTCAGCATTCTGTGCTGATGGATGCATTGAGTAGTTAACCGGACATGGAGGTATCAAAGTGACGTTATAACATTATAAACTTGAAAACTTGTGAAAAGGTTGGAACTTTGACCCTCAAAATCTCCGTAACTAGAAGGTGCCTTTCGGCTTCGTTAGGGATATTTAAACTCTTGATATGTAATAGTGAACACATTGTTGAAGAGCCAAATAAAATGAATAAATAAGTAAAATTCATTTTTGGATGCATTATAAAAATCAATTGAAAAACTTTAAACCATCTTTCACGAAATACATAAGTTGTCATAAATAAGTAATCATCAAATTATAGTCGTTGGTGTACAAAGTTCGAAGGAGACATCTGTAAGACATGCGTAACTGGAATTCCAGCAACGAGAATTGGTCATATAGAACGAAATTGAAAAGTATTGTGAAATTACATTTGGTGATAGTGGGACGATGTCGTTTTCAGAGAGACGCCTAACCCTGCGGCGCTCTGTGGAGAGGGGAGATACAAGATTAGCGAGTGGCTGCTTCAGCCCGCAGCGATACTCCAGAAAAGCGCAGTCATTTTACTCTACGCGTTTATATCTATCTACAGCAGTAAAGAGAAATAATGTTAACATGTCAAAACCTCCAATAACTTAAGGAAATCGATTTTCACAAATGTGGGACGCAGTAAAATGCAATTCCATTTTCATTACGTTTTAAAAGAAACATTGGAGTCATACAACGCGTCACTGAAAACCTTCTGATAGCAATTTCATAAAAAGCATATATTTGTTTTGTTTTAATCACCTTAGAGTAATCTTAATGCGTCAATATTTTAAACTGCCGTATAAAATACGTTTCGCTTATATTTAAAAGTAAACATGTGAGTTGTTACTCGCGTGCTATCATACGATTAATTCAACACATGCTTTTTTACGCATGACACGTTATAATTGAGTACGGTAAAGTATACCTATACCATAGTGTACTATACTGTACGTATACCTTCTTATTTGAATTTAATTGATGGCTATTAATTTATTACCTGTTGTTGAACTTTGTAGGGAAGGAAATTAATAAATAGTATTCTCATCTATTGCTTTTCTCGTCGATATTCATAAGATAACCTTATTAGATTGACAACCTTAATTCTTTGGAAAGCTCAACCCTGTCAAATTCCATTAATCCTTATTGCCAAAGCCTCCTTAAGAGCTTCCTCTTCTTCTTACGAGGTAAGAGATTCTGTAATCCCGAAACGAAAGATGGCTATTACTAAGTTTCACACAAATCAAACGCAAGAAACACAGATACATGGTGGCATAGTGATATTCAGTACATACCTAGTGCTCTAATTACAATCATTATTATTCTTTCCTGCCATGATTACTAATACTTCCTATGTTGTACAAAAATTATTACTTACGTCGAGTAAGTAAGTATCGACTACCGTACATGTTTGCTGTAGATAAATATTGAATTGTACATTTGAGTTAGAAGACACGAAAAAGACATTTATCGTCGGGCTAATAAGCAATTCTAGGTTCAAACGTACGAGATAAAAATGTTTGCCTCATAGGCCAACATTCACATCAAAATTGCAATAACCATTTTAAGTCACTTGTTTGAAGATACAAAAATAAACTTACGACTTGAAAGTCTCTTTGAAGTCGGTTAAGAGCCATCTTTTAAAAACAAATCAGGATTAGAAGGAAATAACATTAAAAAGCAACGAACAAGACTTTTCAGAAGTAAAGCGTCACGAGATTCGTGAATTTTAAAGGGCGAATGATTCTTATTTCCTTCAGCTTATTATGGATTTTCCGAGGCTCCACATTCACATTTACATTCCCAGCACGAATTTTTAAAGTGAAAAATGGAGTACAAAAATAAATATTCAACATTTGCCACACGGTTGCGCCGTGAAATGGTTATTTTTGCAAAAGACTCATGAAGCGTTTAATTTCCCTTTGTTTAATTAATTGAATAGAAACGTATCGTGGCTTCTGCCGTAACTTCTTGCATAATAACTGGACAGGTACACATTTAAAAGGTGCTGCTTTGTTAAATGACTTTTTAATTTAATGTAATTCAGGTAAAAGAGTTCTTTTATCTGAGTTTTCAAAACTTTTCTTTTTGCATCATGAAAATTCAAGGAAAAAGCCAGAAGCTCGGTTTATATAATGTATATTGTGTACGCACAAAAAAGGTTTATATTTGTAATGGAAAGGTTCCTCCTTTGGTTGATTTACTACAGAATCAAACCGAGCTCAGCATTCTTAACCAATTGGGAACAATATAGCCATCGACCGAATGTTATTTTTAAGGGAACAGTTAGATTCCTTGAAATTATTCCCAGTACCTACTTACTTAGTTAATTTTGAATTTCAAAATAAAAGAAATGAGAAGGATATTCAGAGGACAGACCAAGTAACATTCTTTAAACGCTAATGATGATAAAAAAAAAAAAACGGCAAAGTGTGAGTCGGACTCGCACACCGAGGGCTCCGTACAAACTTATAGGTACTAGATATTTTGTTATTAAACCACATATTTACGTTTTTCATTTTCCCCTTTACATGTGCTATAAGATAGTGCTATGATTCTAGGTCAACAGAAATACCCCGTAGGTTTTGATTAAATATGGATATGGTCGTATCTTTTGATCGCGTTGACTTACAAGTTGATTTTCACAGCTAGAAAAATAAAAAATGTGTTTTTGTATCTAATAATTCAATTTCATACTTTTGCGCGTTCTTGGCCAAGGGGTCTTGATAGACGGACAGACAGACAGAGCTACAACAAAATTATCCTATAAGGTTTTTTCCCTCCTGAGGTACGGAACCCAAAAATTTAAATTAAAAAGTGAAAGAGAGAGAGAGTGAGTGTGAATGTGTGAGTGTGTGTGTGTAAGTGTGTTCAAGTGGGAGTCGCATTATTATTATATTATTATTATTTAATATTTTTTACGCTCATTCGTAGGTCAATTTACACTCAACATTTACATATTGCAAACAAATATAGGTACTGCTGCAGTTTCACGATAAAGTCCAATATCTCAAAAGCTAAATGTCAAATCTTATTCAAACCAATTTTGTTGAAAGTTCCAAACCTAACTTTTGTTCAGAATTTTCCTCCTCTTACTTTAGAAATAACAGAGGAGGGCACAATATTCACGCATTTTAAGTAAATATCTCGTAAATCCATGACTTAAAAAGTATTTGAAGAAGCTCAATATCAATTACTAGTACAACACACACAATTATAAATAAATATCGCTGGCCATTACACACAGTGCCATCTAGTGCCACACTAAGTAAGGCTTGTGTCGTGGTCAACAGACAGTTGATATACTACATAATTATATACTTCTTGTTTGTAAAACATACTTAATTATTATACATATAAACATCCATGACTCGGAAGTAAATGTCCATGCTCATCACACAAACATTTGCTCTTACCGGGATTCGAACCTGGGGCCCTAAGAACCTAAGGTATGATGATGATAATGTGCCATTCGGGTTTTCAATTATAAAGGGTGTAAATAGACTCTTGACGAAGTCGAAAGGCACTTGTTCTCCTCGTCACTGTTTTTTTTTTTATTCTAGTTAGACCATGCCTGGGAACCTATTTACGGAGAATTTGCAAATGTGATACAACAAAAGTTATACAGTTTCATGGCCTGAGACACTACACGAGAGGTCTTGCGTTTATTCTGTTAAACCCTGTATACCTGCCAGTGTCCAAGACAACGGCATAGGGATTTTTCTCACCAATTTCATAATAAAGTCGCTGTTTTTGACATACTTTATCGCATAAAGATTATGTCGAACATGACACATGAGAACATCCGATTTAAGTCAAAAGGAAAATTACAGACAGATATTTAAGATAAGATATTTTATTATCGGCTCAAATCAATATATTAGTCATTGCTCTCATCTCACATCACGAAGTTTGACGAGGAATGTTTGTGACTCATTCAGTATTTATTTTCCTTGTAAGTACATTTCCTAGAAACATCTCTTTACTCTTTACTGTATAAAATTCCGTATTTGGTACATTTGATATTAATCTTCCACGTGATATTCGGGGTTAAATATATGAGACTATCTTGTGAGTTCAAAATGTTACCGTAGTAAATTCAAATGTAGGTAGATACAAATAATAGTCTTCCAAATGACGAGCACGGGTATATGTATACCAGTTACGCGTGCAAAGGTTCCTACACATAAATTGAGAATATCACTGTACGGTACAGCTATCGACCAATACTGTATTATGCACTCTACAGTTTCGTTTTCAGGGTCTCAAAACGGTCAACCGGTAACACATATTCCACTGGTATATTTACTGTTCTGCGCTGGAATCGAACCCAGTTGCGATGCGGAAGCCACAGCTCTAAAACACGTCAAAGTTAACAACAAAATGTAAGATAAAACATATTTTGATGATGACACATGGAACGTGTACGTGTTTACAAATTTGCATGGTCATAGTAATCGTTATATCAGTATGAGTATCAGTTATTTACTTATTTAATCACAATACATAAAAAAATGACAATAATTGACTTAGGTATACGTGTGAACAGAAACCCTTTTACGTAATTGAGCCCGAAATCCTATATTAAATAATAACTGGATATTGGATAACAATTTCAGCTTAAAAACTTCACATTGTTTGTTCCATTAGGTACTTAAAAACAAGTATCTAGGTTTATATATATTTTGGTAGGGACTACTTAAATGTCCTGAAAGATAAATCGTTTTAGTTTTTTATAAACCTTACTGGAAATTTCTTCATTGTGGTAGGTGATTTGCGTAAAAGTAACACATATTATACAAATAATTGTAGAATCGACTTAAAAAAGATAGGAAGTTATTTTAAGCGAATATTCATCGAAAATATTACTTATAGTCCTACATAAAGAGCGCACTGTCATAAACCTGCATTTCCATTTGTATGTAAATGCAGGTAGGCTTATTACAGTTGCAATAATAAATTATTAATTTATTACACTTATTTACAGCATCATTATTACGTTTGCGTTCCGAGAGTAAAATGAGTAAATACAGAGTGTAATGGAACCTGCAATACCCGTAGTTATCTGTTGGTGTTTGTTCGAGTTGACGCATGGCGATGCAAAATTTAATAGTTTGGCCATTCAGTTTGTACGAAACGGTCCATTGTAGCGATCAAAACAGTACCAAAAATACATATGTACCATGCATCAATTGAGCAAACCTGGTTCCCGACAATAACTCATTTGAAATGCAAACGCCGTTTTAGATATTAATAGACACATTGTCCTGAATCGCTGTAAATAAAATAACTTGCTTGTAGCCCGATTTAAATTTCATTTAAGTGCTACTTTCCTAACGTATAAAACATTAAAAAGCCATATAAGTGCATGTTAAAGGAAGCTAGTAAAACGAGAAAGGAGTTAATACTGAAATAGTAAAGTACTTTGTAACACTTCGGAAAGAAATACAATGTCGAAGGATGTCATTCAAATTCACACGTGCGTGCTGCCTTGTTTCTTTCAATCGTTTTATATCTGTAAAGTTTCTCAATGTATTAGCTTCAAATGGAGTAGAAAACTATTTATCACAATTCGTTTTCTGTTGAGTTAAGAGTTTTTCTAGGAATATCGCTACTCAGCGCGTGTTTGTTGTCAAGTCCACAAAGCATTAGTTAGATAAATATAAGGTAGCAGACTAATCAGAGTGGAGGTCGCTAGCCCAAACAGATGTCAAGAGCTGTCAGTCGAGTCGCGGTGCATGTAGTTAACTAGCTACCTGGAGCCTGACACCGCGTCACCGCGCCTGGCAGTGCGGCCACATGAATAATACAGCACCACGCCGCGCTACCTCCCGCGCTTTCTTCTTATGTCTCAAACACAAATATCCAAATTCTAAGACTTAAATCAGGATTAAAATTAACGCTTTTGTCTGTCACCTTAAAGTATTAAGAGCTACATTAAGTTTTAAAGTAGGTACTTGGAAAATACGATGTTTTAAAAGCTTTAGTACGCAGGTTATATTTCGGTCCGCGTTGTCACAAGAATTAGTTAGAGGTGGCAGGAGCTTAATGGAACTTATGTACATAGAATTTAATAGTATACCTGTGAACAAGAAAGTATCTAATTGCTGCCAATGTTTTTTATAGACTGTGTTTCAAGCTCTTGTTGTTTGAAGTACGTGTTTAAGTTAAATACGTAGTAGTCTACGAAGTTTGAGGTTTCAGCTGAATTATAAATGAGATGGATTAAACATTTGTAAGACTTGTCCAAAGACGACGCATCGACACGCAAGGTTCTTGTTAACACATGTATACATACCTAAGCATGAACTTGTTGACGATGACTATTTTGGGCTGATAATAAAGACATTGGAAATACTATACTTCGTGATAAAACTTATAAGTTATTATATATCATCTAGAAAAATCACGTAAACAAACAACATACACAAATAATATGTTTGCGAAATTATTGACGTATTGTGTAACAACAACGGCAGCACACTTATGTAGTTAAGCATATAATCTTGTCATAAAAGGGTTCATACATAATTAAGATTTTGATCTCTAACCCGACCGGCCAAACCCTTTTGATTGTCGGAATTTGGTATGAAGACACCATAAGGTACAATAATAAATTGTAATACTGCTCTGCCTTTGGCAAAACTATGAGGGTCATGATAATTGGAGACCATTGAAAATTCTATCGACATATCCACTTACAATCTCAGGTAACATACGACGTAGGACATCAAATCTATCTCTAGGCGAAAGCACCCAATTTGCCAACGTTAAAATTCGATTCGACGTCGGTTCCCGGCGCTAGTGGCTTTTTAGTTCCTCATTACCAATTTCGCAACCGAGCGGTAATTAGGGCCTCCACGTACGGTTTAAATATGTAGCTTAAGTCAACTTCATGCTGAACTCGTTTGCAACGTAGATTCGTTCGTTCACATCAGGTGAATGTCAGGTAAAGATTGACCTATATTTGAATGTGGAGTTGGAAACTTCCTGCGAATGGAAAGCTGTCCCAACTGACTGACCCAAACGTTTTCACGTGTGTTTGAAAATACACATTAATGTTGTGTTTCCTTTACTTAAGTATATGCCACCGGAAATTGTCAAACACGTTAGATTGTAAAATAACTATACAGAGATTGTAAACTCTCGAAATATCGTCAAACGAACATACTGCTTACAATAAAACGCATTATTTTTCGTGAAATGCATGCGATGGTAGTCAACTCACAATGGGAGGGAAAGAGGGGTCCCCCTTGCCCAATGGTACCACTCTCATAAAAAGATAATGTACCATTCCTAAGAATTATCGATTAATAAAACCTAACCTTAAAACACTTTATATTCCCCTAAAAAGCGTAGTCGACGGAGCTCCGCCGCTACACGGGGCCCCTATTTCCGAGTGCAGGGTTTAAAGGAACCTAACTAACCTGACGTGGGAGTGCCCCAAGTCCCGATTATGGTGGCAGAGTTATTTCCGTATGTTCAGTTTCCAATATCTCGAGACTTTACAACCTCGCTAGAGAGATTACAATCTAACGTGTTTGACAATTTTACGGTGACATATACACATGTCACTCCATCAATATAATCTGACATAAATAAGGTTTTTACGGGAATAGGGTACCAAGGTTTGATTAAGTTTTATCCGTACTAACACGAAAGTAATTCTGCCTCTCTGTTACCTTTTCAGTTAAAAGGCTTACTGTATTTCTATAATATTATGCACAGGTGTCCCATCATTAGGACGTAGCTGTAGGTTAAGTTTTTTTAGCAATAACTACATTTCCGTGGGATAATTAGTAATCAGTAACGCGTCATTTATGTCGTAAATTTTCATGTGAGTTTTCTAAAGTAAATTAATGAAGTATTGTACAATTGTACGTGTCGTAAAGCGGCAACACTAATTACAAAGGGGGCTCTAAACGCGACTACACACGGCTCTGCAATCGATTACATTAACCGAAGTCGTATTAACGGCTTTGTTCAAGTAATGTACTTCTAACACAGAGTTTACTAATGAACTTTGGGTAGGCTAGGTTCGCGTTTTTTTAATACATTTCTAGGTTTGCATAATTAGTCTAAGAGTTAGGGAAGAGTTTTTTTCACAATGTGTTTGCACTCAATGAAGTAATATGCCTCTTTCTACAGTCATTTCATAAACTATAATCTAGTAGACGGCCAACCCCAGGTTATCGTTTCTAACTCATTTGTCCAACTATCCATTCCACCAGACAGTTGAAATTACTTGAAGATATCTACTTTACCCAAAAATAAAAAAGCAAGAACCTCATTAAACGTTTGAAAATAATATTTCATTAAAGAGCGGTAACGAGGAGGAATTCGACAGTATCTGTTTGTTCCCACAGGAAATAAAATAAAGAATTTAATAAACTGCTGTTCTTATCCGGCCGAGCTTTTCTACTCCTATCTAACATTTTTCAAATGCTTCCGAACGGGCAAACGTAGTGTGGACTGCGGTCTAATATAGTTTGAGACGAACAAATAGTGTGGAGCGAACGTATAAGCGGCTGGTATGCCTTTGTATCGGCATCAGGCGACCATTGTCTGCCAGCAGCCACGACCACTGCATGCCAGTCAATGTCAAAACGAACTAACATTACTCTCTATTGAATTGTACTCGTGTACCTATAACTTATACTTATCAGGACGATGTGTACATATACTGCGTAGGAACGATAACTGACCTTTTGCTCTGTGGTACAAGCATGTCCCAAATACAAACCCAGTGGTTTCCGTATGGTCCCCCTGACTATAATAGATTTATTATAGATAGCGATGTCGGAATCAAATCAGCGCCACTGAAGCTAAATTTTGTATTTAGGTTCATTAATCGTTAATGATGCCTCGTTTCGTTTACATTTATAATAGTAGTTCTAACAGGGCTCAATTCATTTTAATTGTAGGTACCTAACCCAAGGACCTAAATCTACTGGTATTTAACAAGGATTGCCGGTCTCTTGGTCTCATGTAATTGAGGTACCTTAGTATTTCTACACCTAAAAGTTTATTTTTGTACAAGAGTGGTTTAGGTACAAGATTTGACTTTCAGCCTTTGAATGCATTTTATAATTTGGTAATTATGAGATATCTATATCGACAACAATTGCTACGTATTTGCAGCATTTTACTGACTTTTAACTTCAGTCTCAGAGACATCATTCTTCTCGAAGATCCTAAATAAATAAAAACTAGCCTACAACCAGCGCCCACCGCCATGCCCATCACGGAATTCCTGGCATGTGGAGGAGATGGAGTCCCAGGTGTCAGGCTGAGAGGTGTCGCTCTGTTCATGAACAGAGACACAGAAAAGCTAGGCATAAGCTTCTGTATAGGTTCAAGCCGAGCTGGAGCCCGTATCCCTATCTCACCAGGCCTTGCCGCCTTAATCAACGGAAGCACCACCAAAACGAGCATGAAAGGCAGTAAGTACGCTACACTGCCTCAAGTGGAAGTAGCCACCCACCGATGCCGTCTAGTGCGATTCAAAGGAAAGACGATCGCACTACTCGAGTGGCAGGAGGAGACTTCATTTGCTCAGGCAAGCTCATTGCTTCAAAAGATCAGGGATTCCGGAGAACACATGCCAGTCACAGCCCGCACAATAAGCGTTGACGCGATGAAGGTCGGAGGAGAGAGAGGAGACGTCGCAGACCGCTTCGGCTGCTTAAAAGCCTCGGAACAACATGAGGTAGTCGTCTATGAGGACAGAGGGGAAACTTTAAGTTTCCTGAAAGCCCCCAGAGACCCAACAGCCATCGCGACGAGCTCCACAACTAGCACGACCACACAAAGCGGATCAGAGAGGGCTCAGCAGAAGGCAGCCGCCGAAAAAGCTGCAAAGGAGCAGAGTGCCCCCATCAGCCCAGAGGACCAAGCCAGGTCGAGGAGTCGCCTGAAAGCCTTCGGTACTTTTCTGAAAGCACTGCTCCCAAGCACCAGCCGCGCATCACTGGCCGAGAAACAAGAAGCAGCAGTGGAGAGGTTCTTCAGGAAGGCACCATCAGAACCAACCCAATGGAAGCCTACACCAACGAGAGCAGATAAAGGACAGGTCAGCCCGCCTGTCCTCGCAATGAACTCGGGCACCACAGATCACGTGAAGAGCGCTTTCCTTGAGTACGTAGCAATCGTGAGGGCGACCAGAGAGGTCAACCTCATGACATGCAGGAAGATCCTGCAGACCTTTCAAAGGAACACAGAAGGACTGCTAAAGGTACTACTCAAGGAGGCAGAGGCAGCGGTGTACGACAACGTTAAATCCCAAGTCATCAAAGGGGAAATGACAGGGTCGTACATGGCCAACAACAGCCTACAGCGCAAAAAACGGTTTTGTGGCCCTTGACGAGGAGGAAACGGAACGCGTGGGAAAAATAACATTCAGAACCCCAAATGACGACCCAATAGTGGTTACCGCCAAATGTACCAAGATTATGCTGGACGATAAGATCCTTGAAATGGCACAGTCCATTTCAGGGATCCCGGACAACACAGCATCTCATGGAAATTGGACGGTGCCCAATATCAGGTGGGTAAACGGAGTTCCCGGTTGCGGCAAGACAACCTGGGTGGTGAAACACTTCGATGAGGAGAATGACGTTGTCGCCACCACGACGACCGAAGCTGCCAAAGACCTCAGAGAGAAGCTCGCGCACCGCTTAGGAGACCGAGTAAAGACAAAGGTGCGCACTATGGCCTCAATCTTAGCCAACGGGTTCAAGAAAGAAGAGAAATGCTACCGCCTAACGGTGGACGAGGCTCTTATGAACCATTTTGGGGCCATAGTAATGGCAGTCAAGTTGTCAGGAGCGAGCGAGGTTGTCCTCATCGGAGACATAAACCAGCTACCATTTCTGGACAGAGAGAACCTTTTCGAGCTAAGGTATACCCGTCCAAATCTGGTGGCTGGCATCACCCAGGAGCTGCTCTGCACACACCGCAATCCAATGGATGTGGCATTTGCGTTGAGCGAGATATACTCCGGTATATACTCCTCCAAGCTGTCGCTGTCGCGGGTCCACTCACTGAGCGTGAAAGGTTACACAGGAGCGCAAATACCGAGCACCGCCCAAAACACCCTATTTCTGGTTCATACGCAAGAAGAGAAAGCTGTTCTCATCAGCCAGGGATACGGCTCCGGCGAAGGGTCGCGCACGCTAACCATCCACGAGGCCCAGGGTCTTACCTTCGACAGCGTGATTATCATCAACACCAAGTCTAGGAGACTCCAAATCCACGACAGCATTTCCCACGCGGTAGTGGCGGTGTCGAGACATACAGTCAGTTGCGTCTATTACACCGACGACGCCGATGACGCCACTGGCCGCTTTGCAAAGAGAGCGATGGATGCGCCAACTAAAACGGTCGTTGAGTACAACCTGAAGACGGCCATGCAGCATCGAGACACAGTCGTTGTGGAAGCTTTGCTCAGGCTAGCGAAGTCCCTGATCAGACGACGTAACTAACAAAAAACCCCCATCCTAACCCCAAAACCCAAAGCCAATACATCCCACTCCCAAACAACTCTGTTACCAAAAAGAGAATGTAAAACTGCATGGCAAGGTGAGTCTGTCATACTCACGTAAAAACAGTGCCGATGGTGGCGCTGCACATCCGGTCGCTAAGTTCCCTACAAAATGGTTGAGCTAAGCGGCGCGGATGTGCAGGTCATGTCCGTGAACGGGTGCCGACGGTTGCTGCCGGTCGACTCACATTGCCATGCAGTTATGAAACAGCTTGGTGTAGATTTTTGTTAATTTTGTTAATTTTAATTAGTAATTAAATATAAATATATATATATATTTGATGGACTCACGTAGATCATAAGTTACTAATAATAAGCTTAGTTTAATGTAACGTGTCCAATGATGGAGCACGATCGTAGTTTTAATTATTTCTAAATCAATTAAACAATACATAAAATGTAAATAAGAGCGCGGACCCCCACGTCTGCGGTAGAAAACTAACTAAAAAAAAAAAAAAAAAAAAAAAAACCTATGGCGCCATAGAAACGTAAAAGTCTGGTAAAGTAGTTTTCATTTATCAAACGGCATTAAATTGTTTCCCATTTGGGCCATTTGCATCTTTGAGAAATCAGAAATGCTGACAAGCTTCTACACTGCATTTTTTGCTTGCTACGGAAACAATAATAGGTACTATACTCTCTTATGCTACGACTTGGGATTCCCAAGCTATAGGTAGTCTAGGAGCTAAAGTTATGTTCATTAATTCATTAGAGAATATGAGTATGTGCATGTAGTATCAAGCATAACTACCTAGTACATGGTGGGTAGTTAGCAAGTCTGCCAGTTTGCATCCCTAAGTACATTAGTGGTTTCCTGATTCTCTTGAAACTAATATTTCTCGAAGGGGAATATTTATGTCAGATCATACTCCATTGGGAAGCTAAATACAGATATCGCGTCACATACCGATTTGCCGTGTATAACAATTGACCTAGAAGCAATAAATAGGTTAGACGTGAATATTATTGAAGCATATTTTTTATTTAACCCCGATAAACGTTTGATTAGTTTACCAGTGTCTAAAGTGATTTATCTAGGCACAATGCTGAAGTGACTTGTAGATGAAAAGTGGAAGTCTAAAGCTTCTTTGCACAAACTCAATTAGCGTCGACTTAATTGTTCACAATCCCAATCCAATTTGTATTGTGGGTTTAGTACTATAAATTAATCGATTATTTCCACTGAATTCGGCATACAACTATAAAGAACCTGGCTACTATTGAAGTTTACTGAAATTGCATAACTACCTGTGCTATGTCACTCACTATATCATATTGTTACGTTGTACCTATTAGAACATTCTAGAAAGCACGTGATTACAGTGTGTTTGCGTTGAAACTGCTAGTTATTAGTTTTGAAGTTAAGTAGGTAGGTACCTACACATTCGCAACCTATTTATAAAAAACATCAGGAATTGTCATTATAATTTCGACCGTACACCTAGAGTATAAAGTACCTACTTCTTTCTTTTGTACTGCAAGTTCTTTATTATCTTTTTTGCCTACAATATTCCTTTTGTATTTTTTTTGTTGATGTATTTTATAAAAAAGTTCCACACGCCGCTAGAATCTTCGTGAATTTATTTGTGTGTCTGTTGGCTAGTATAAAAGCACCGCGTGAAAAGCGACGAGCAGTCTGATTTTGGCTACACAATGAAGCGAATCCAAGTGAACGAGAAGTGCGATATCTAAGCGAATAGTGTATTTTTGATTAAGTTTTAATTGTTTAATAATTAATAAAGTTATTTTGTTGTTTAATTGGTAGTCAATCATTTATCTCATAACAATATCACTGTTATAAAACAAACCTCGATTCGATCCAGATTTAGAGCGGCCCAAATATTGACGTTCCTCTTTTAATGTCCGATCGATCGTTCATCTGTAGAGGTTAAGTAATCGTTACGAGCATTGTGTATGATGCCTATAACAATGAAATGCTCTGGCTAATCCCCAACACAATCACAGCGTTTATGATGATAGCGCTCACGATATAACGATAACGATTGCTTGCTATCGGCGACACTGATAACCGAAATTACGATAATGGAGACAAGTTATCTGTCTATACATCGTATCAACTCTGAATTGAGATAAATGAAAGACGATAAATCAATATTAAGTAGGTAAGGTTAAGATATATCGGAAGCTATTCGTGTCAAATTCAATTGATAGAGATGAAATGATGAGGCGGCTCGTTTCTTTCATTGCGTACATTCTAGGTTATTTATACTTATAGGTTCGTGGAGGTATTTGCAGGAATATGTTTTAAGTGGGGCGTTAATTGGATATTGGTAAACGTGCCGAATGAACGTTCCGCCTCAATAGTAAAGGTCGCAATGATATAAAGTCCGTGCAAAAAAATCAAAAAAGTGGTTTTCAAAATCTTTGTTATTTTCAAGGCCAAGGAATGGAGCGTAAAGAAGAAATAGTAATTTTCATTTTCCACAGTTTTGCATTTGGATCTTGGGATAGCCCAGGTCCTGGATTAACTCTAAACATCATTCAAGTTCGAGGGAAACCGCAGGCAAAAACTAGTTAATTGAAAAGCTGACAGCATCTTAAGCAAACATTTACAAAAGTATTGTAGCCTTTAGCTCTCGGGTGAACTTTTTGTTTTAATAAGCAGTGCCTATTGAGAATGAGTACACCTGTCTGGTACGTATTGATTTCATGGAAATAAATTTAGTTGCGAGAATGTACTAACACAGCATGATTATATGGTGTGTTAATAAGGTCATAGTTGTATTGTCACCTAGCGTCAATATCAAACTTTACGAAGAGACTTTTTCCTAAACTCCTTGTAGCGAAATTAACTAACAAGTTATATTATAGCCTATCTACAAAAAAGTGTAAAAGTACCCACCACACCCAAGAATTCTATACATCAAACTTAGTTCATCTTCTTCGTCGCAACACTCTTAGGTCGTCAATTCAGGGGTGGTGGCAACCTGCCGGGGCTGCGGGACTGTTCGAAAGAGATATCGTGGCCCGGAACAAAAAGGGCGAGGAAGGAACATGGATGGGTTTTAGTCAGTAAAAGTCTGACACTCGCACCCGCTCCGCATAGCCCACTCTAGGCGGAGCGGGTGCGAGTGTCAGAGTGTAGAAGTCATTTGATGATTTCCCATCCGAAAAAAAACGGGGTGGTGGCAAGCTTCACAATCCGTCGCCATTCTTACTACGTACTACCTCCTACACACACACGTACTGTGGCTTTTCTTGTGCATGCTAGTTTCATACATATTCAGTAGTGTTGTGCACCTGTGTCTGCGCAACACTAGTGCACAATATTTTCCGCACCGATTGCTAATCTCCGCATAGAAGGACTATTATTATTTTACCAGCGGCTTCGCCCGCGTGAAGTTTCAAAATTGGGGTTGAGTGAGAATATTATAAACGTAAGAGTAAACAAATATAATAATAACAAATCTCCGAACTGCTAAGCTATCGGGAGTTACACGTGTTATTGTGAGTCAACTATAAAAGATAGACATATGCTGTCTTGGGATATTTTTTATATAATTTTATGTGGAATATTTCCGTTATACATGATTTCTATGTAGCTTTAACCATTAAGGCTGCACACGCGACGGAAGCTAAAAAAACCAAGTAACTTCTCCCGTTTTCCCAACATTTCCTTTCACTGCTCTGCTCCTATTAATGGTAGCGTAATGAAAAGTATACTATTACCTGCTCAGGAGTATGTAGAATAATTGTACCAAGTTTCGTTAAAATCCGTCGAGTAGTTTTTTTTTCTATAAATAACATACAGACAGACAGACAGACAGACAGACAGAAAGACAGACAGACAGACAAAAATTTTACTGATTGCATTTTTGGCATCAGTATCGATCACTAATCACCCCCCGATAGTTATTTTGTAAATATATTTCATGTACAGAATTGACCTCTCTACAGATTTATTATAAGTATAGATATAGAAGATATCAGGGATCCCGTAGTGTGGGCCAAAGACGTGGGTAGCGAAAATTCGTAAGAAAGCGACAAGCTTGGGGGACGTTTATGACCAGCTGTGGACGAGTTTCTGCTGAAATGATGATGATTTAAATGGTGTGTTACTGTGTAAGTGATTAGTACCTAATCTGGTTTCAGAGTTCATATTTAATGTTTATTCTTAAAAAATATTTCTCAGGTAAAAAAATGACATTTATTCACACTTTCCATACGGAAAGTGTGCAAATGAAGGAAGTCATTCTATTCGATCGTTGTCTATGAAGAAAAATGCTATATCAATATCAATTCATCCCAATTTTTCCTCGCGAAGGTATTTGTTCCTAGGTAAGCTCTTTTCCGCCCATTTAGTCATTTTAAAATTAACTCTTGTTAAAATCTATGCCATTAATGTAAGACACATATTAAAATAATAATCCTATTAACGTTGGCAACGATTTCATGAAATACCGGGAATAATGCACAATGTTGAAGAGCAACTATGTGTAAAATCCAATTATACTACTAATTGCATTGAAACATCAACTTTGTTTTGGAAACTAAGTTAAACTGCCGAAAAATGACGGTGGCGAAACGACTTTATTTTTGGTGTGGAAAATCACGGTTTAGCGTCCGAGGTAGCGCACTCAAACATTTTGTTGTTACTCGTAATGACACAGGGGTCATGATGGTAATTAAAATTAAAACATTTATGTCATGTATAAAAAAACGAGCAAATAAGTTCAACTGTTACTTTCAAAATCTCCATAATCAGAAGGTTCCTCCAGATATTGTGAAGTATACGCAATTCGAAGCGCGCTTATCTACTGTACACATCAAATTGAGATTTTATAAATCGATTAATAATTGCCAACATGAAGCTCCACTGTATCAAAATTGGATCGCAGGTTGCGAATCGCAGTTCGAGTACATAGTTATTAGTAGCGATGTTCGCTCGTGTGACCCAGCTTTGTGTCGGTGTACACAAATGGCCAAAACACTCGTCGTGTGCACCAGGTTGTCGGCTGTCTCGTGCAGCCGCCGCCGATCGCGTGCAGCTCGATGGAATGGAAAATGAAAAGCTCGTACAAAGAGTTCAATGTATAAAACCCAAAAGAATAACACGACTGAAGAACAAGACCACCGGTACAACAACACAAATCCACCACTACCACCACCACCACCACCACCACCGCCACCACTTACACCACCACCACCACCACCACCTACCACTTTTTATCTTTTTATATTTCACACGAGTTTTTCTTTCATTTATAGATATTGTTCGGTAAATGTAAGCGAAACAAAGTCAGCTGTTTATTTTCCCAGCGCAAGGAACAATAATCAACAATAGGAAATGACTGGCATTTTATGTAAGAACATATGGATGCACTGATACTGTAAATCGTTTGATATTTGTGTCTATACATACGATAAACGTACCGACTGGAATGATTGATCATACTATCTGCAAACACTGGATGAAATTAGATCAAGATAGAGTCACAGGAAACGATACGCGAGCCAACAGCAAGAAGCCACTTGCGGCTGTTTAGTGTACTGGCAACCACACACGTAAACAATCACCATTTGTTGAATTAACTGTTCTCCGATACCGCCAAATATATCAAAGTTTGACCACACATTTATAGTAAATTAAATCAATTCAAGAAACAAGTTATTTCCCTATTGTGTTTCTACAGACACACAAAAGAGTATTGGTATTTACATCAGAGAAAAGAAAAACATTTTTGTATTGACTAAATATAGCCGGCCGAGTTACATGTTGTACATTTTATTCTCGCTGTTTTATTATGTATCGCAATAGAATAACAATATGCTTACACAAAAAAGAATACAATATGGAGAGATAAATTATGGCGAGTTCACGTAAAGATGTGAGTAGGTACGTACGTACGCGTACAATATGTATATACGTGTAGCTTCAAGCGAAGCGTAGCACAACTTTTAATTAGTCTCTTTAGTCACGCGGCTTTTCCTGTCTTCCCCGGGGGTACTCTGACTTAGTCTTAAACAAATGGCTAGTAACTTTGCCTCATTTTCTCCCCATCATTTTATCAGTGTGCGTTAACCTAACTAATCTTTTACATTCACGATTAAAATTACCGTCAACACGTCCCTGAATAGAAAAACACCCTCCCTAAGACGTAGTCTCTTTGCTGAATTGTTTATAAACGTCGCGCGTCGGGACCGAAGTCCGAAGGTAAGCGAATGTGACGCATAATCGTCTCTAATAAAATAACTAAGCAGACTGTATATAAGTACGCGCGGTCCGATTTGGCGTGACTGCTGCATACGTCGCCGATAAGCATGCTATTGATTTTTCGATCCCCTTTTTTCCTTCACTAACTCCATTCTACTTTTTTGCCTCATAAAACCCAACGATACCAGAGACGTTTCCACTTCAGCCACTAAAAGTGTTTTGATGTATTTTGAACACGCTCACGTTAATAAACATTGAAACCTGTAGGTTTTAATGTATTTTGTTAGCATTACATTGTATGAAAGATTAAATATTTATCTGTTCGATTACGTGTTTCCTGTGAAAGTTTTAAGCTTTCAGCTCAGTGAAACATAGTAATTAACACTGAAAACGGTGTATTTCCCGGTATATCGGTATTTCGATCCCGTTTTTAGTGTTAGTGGTAATGTTTGATGAACAATAAGTTTCGAAACTGACATGGTCACTAACCGTGTCAGTTAAAACTTATATCAGTGAGACAATACATTGTCTAGAATTATTATAATCTACATACATACTCCCACATTATACAAATAGACAAACGTTTCGCTACATACGACTTCTTTAAACATGCGAATGCAAAGTGAAAAATTACATATTTCCTGAAGATGATAATGAATTAATATTTTATTTTTAGGAAAACAATATTGTATATCCTCCTACCCTCAATTATAACATAACATGCCAAAGTGAATTAAAGCAGCAAACAAAAGTTATTTGATTGAAAGACACTCCCATTTTCATTAAAGTTTTTATGTTATAACAAATGCGGCGAAAAAAAAACAAAAATAAAACGGTTTTTACAAGTGCACGTTTATTTGTTTGAGCGCGCCGAAGCCGTACGTATGTGTTCAGTTATCGGATAAACCGAGATACATGTTACCTTTGAAGGAATATCTTCTACAAAATATATGTCACCTTATTATTTCCGAGAACAAAAGAAAAATATTCGATGGGAAACGATTTCGTGTCTTTATATACAAACTCCGTGCCTGCAGGGAAAATCTTATTCGGTACTGTACTAATGCGCCTTTACATAATGCGGAAACTACCCAAAGTTCCCTGTACTTTGTTTTCGTACACTTGACTATGCATTATAAAATTTGTTAGGTAACTATTCGCCCGTAAAATTAATATAAGGTAAGTTTAGAAGTAAATAGGAGCTGGAAGCGGTAAGATTTCAGCACGGTAATTATGATGCAGCTTTTACTGCATAGATAGTGTCTGCTGACGCTAATAGCTCTCCCTCACAAGTCGGTGGTTAAAGGAAAACTCTCGTATTTCCATCACACTTATGTTCACTTTGTTGCACACGCTTGTATCTCACCGACTTCAGCCTAATTTAACTCCGAAATTTGATGGGCGTGGGAATGCAAGCTTTTACACTGTGAAAACCAAAATGTAAGTGGCTGTAGCTTTTTGTAGATGTGCAGAGTATGCTCTTGTGAACATAAATAGCATTAGAATAACTAATTGACTCCCAAACCTACCCACGCTCTGCGTTTATTTTCAGCCCCATCGAGGAAGAAGGTTTTACGAGTTTGAAGTCTTTATGTAGGTACAGTATTTGCAATATAATAATGAACAGACCTTTTTGGATTTAAAAAGAAAATGAAAAGTTTATAAATCCGTTGTCACGGTCCTGTCGCCACGCTACGGCGTAGCTCGCAGTGTGCTACGACCGCGTAGCGCTACGAAACGTTTCAGGAGGCTTTATTTTAAGACGAATTTCATTCTATCGATTTTTCTTCATGAAGATATTTTTTTGCCGCACCATGTGCTATAATAGCATCCTCATTTATCATTTGTCTCAATCCGCTTGCAATGGGCGTCCGTTCCATACATACATATTAAGTACCTACCTCATACTAACTTTTTATGTATATTTACTACGAAATAGGTGCAGGTGGTTTCTAAATGTTCTATTTAGTCTGTATTTGTATTTACGTCTGCGTAGTTTCTTCTAACACCTCGAATTTGTATAAAGAAAATCCGCTTCAAAGTATTATTGAATGAATAATAAACTATCAAATTCGCACGCAAACAAAATTTACGAGCACAATATTTTTGGTATAAAGATAAATCACGAATCAGTAGAACTTTTCTTGGATCGCGTGAAATAGTACTCGAAGAAGAGACATAATAATATAAAGCCATTTTATGATGCCATTGCAAATACAGTATTCACAGATAGTAAGAAAAGTAGCACGATGTTTTTCTTTTTATTTTACACCGCACAGTCGTAAGTATAACCTACGGCATGCAACGTGCTTTGGGCAGTGTAGTGAAAATAAAGATAAATTGTGACGCAGAGAGGTGTGTTTACGAGAAACGTGCCGAGTTTTAGCGCAACATTTTTACTGTAGAACATTAGCATCATAAAGTCTCGCGAAAATGTAATGTACAATGATATACGCGAGCAGCACGTGTATATTAATTTCAGCTCCCGAAGGTACAAACACAGCGTGTGCACTTCACTTTGAGAGATTGTGTGTAATTGCTCACTTCTTATTAAAAAACTCCGCAAAGAGCCTTGACTTAATCATGTGGAATATTTTGCAATTTCCAACATGTTTTATTTCTAATTGCAAGCCTCTAATTAGCAACCTCACACAAAGCAGCAGCACAATTCTTATGCGCTCTGAATAAAAATAAAAGCTTTGGAAAGTCTCCTCCTTAAAAAATATTCAATACGAGCCAACATAAGATGTCCCGAGCACATAGAAAATGCACATAGTACTATCGAGCTCATTGTGTACTCGGAGTTTTTCAAATATTGGATGTGTTTACATATTTATGATACTGATTGTACATGCGTGAAGTGCGATGCTCTCACCTTACACGCAACACAAAGGGGCTCGAATTTATTATACAATAGTATTAAATATGTGCCTTGTGAGACTACACCCGTTGTGTCGTATCTCAGACAATTTTATGATACGGATCTCATGTCTTTAGTTATAAAATAGAGAAACAAGATCGACTGTTGGAGTTTTTGCTTCTGTCCTTTTAAACACTGAACTTTCCTTTTAACTTATTCAGCAAAGTTTAAAATGTTTGATCGTTTGAATTAATTTAAAGCAAGCAAAAACAATCATTTTGTTCAAGTTCAGGTCATTAAATATTCGGTCATTTTATGTTCTTATCATAAATACTTCATTTACCTGAAGCGTTTATCATACGAGCATAAAATGACTAGTTATCAATAACTGTCTGATAACGCACAAGGCAGCGAGCCTGTTAATTTCAGGCTTGCTCCCAAGTCTAATTACGTTACACCCTCGTATCGCACTCCCAATCATTTCGACATCCAAAAAAAGTTAATTGTCATGGTCCAGTGGTCGTGACGGAATATTTTTAAAACATTATGCTACAGTAAACATGGCTGAACTGTCAGAATAAAAGCAACATTGCGTTTACGATTGTTACATAATTAGATTGTTGCATTAGCCAGGTGGCTCGAAACTCAGGTCATCTACAAACGAAAACCGTGTGTTTGTGAAGGTAGCTTTGCTATACGAAGAGATAGAATTGGACTTGATTCGATCGGCCTGTTCAGTTCCGAGGATTTGCTCCTAATAGAACGTAATCGTTCAGGCCGTAAGAGATCGATCCGATCGGATCAGCGACCACTCACGGTAGGGAATTGCAGAACTGACCTTATATGAGGGCGCTATTACAAATTCGTTCAGTCACTGATAGGATTGGGCCAGCGACCTTATCAGTCCTTCCCGACTGTTTTGATTCGTTCGCCTTCAATGAATACATAATCAAGTTATTGTTGTTGTTCAAAACATTGATTTACCTGAGCTAATACACGTGTTTCAATACCTATTACGTAAATATTTTCATAGAAGGTAACGTTTTAATGTTATGCGTTCCCTTATATAGGCTTAAACAGCATTTTACACAAGTTATTAGTATAATAGCTTCACCCCAACCTCATTTCATAAATCGATATGTGTAGATATACTTAGGTGAACGTAAGTATTCCGGTGTGTTTGGTAGTGGACAGGGCTTTGTCGGCTTTTGAAGTCGTAACTTAAGTAACGAGAAAAATTCTATTCCCAATATTTTGAACGGTCGACACTTCCAAAGAAAAGTTTCGATATACACTTAAAATATGGCAGATGGTGCCAAAAGCATTATTATCTATTTTATGCCCAAAAGCTTTATTTAATAAAGTTTTTTCAGGAGTAGCAATACATCTGCAGTGCATATGGGTAATTGCTCACTTAATGAGAGAAAACATATAGGTTATACGAGTACGTTGTAGTACGTATTAGTAAATAAAGACGAAAATTAAAGAACTCTCGAAAATACTGAACAATGGTCACCATCCATGGTCCTAAAAATAATTGAGCCAGTCATATTTCCTATTTACTTTTCTTTCCGTATCTGATATAGGAATTTACCAATGATAACAATAATCCAAATGATAGCAATAATGCCACTAGATTTGAAAATAATCAAATACTCGAACTTTTCCATACTAACCATATTTTTGATAACACTGAATTCCATGAAGGCGGCATATCACACGGATTTCTTAAACAGCAGAATGCATTCTGTCATAAGTGTACTGACAGAACTTTTGTCAGTATACTTATAAAATAATAATAATAATAAAATAAAAAATATTTGACACTTAAAATTAAAAATAACAAGAAAGCACACGAGTGTTTGTCCAGAAATCTGATCCTAACCCCTAAACGAGCCCGGTCGAGCCCTAGCTCGACCTATATTTTAGGGGTCAGCGTTCAGCCATGTATTACATTTTTAATTTTACCTTAGTACCTGATATGATGTTAATATATGTTTCACCTACTATAAAAACTCAAACAGACCGCTGTTGCATCGCACATTCGTATTATAACTCAAATTCATGCAGCCGAATAAAGTTTATTCGTACTTCACAAACCAAATGGCAAAAAACCGTTCGTTTGTATCGGTTTCGTTAATGTTTTAAACGTTTTGGTCAGAATTCCCGAAAATGTATACCTGACGGAACGGTATAATGCCCGCCAAAAGATAGTTGAAATTTTTCACTTCAGACATCACATTATTATCTGAATCAATAGATGTAAGTTTTGAACTCGGGCGGTAATGGTGCCCAGATCCAAATCTTTGAATTCATCTGTCCGTAGGAGGAGCAGATTTGATATAGTAAAACATTTTGGAGTTTTAGCTGCAACAGCGTGATTCAGTTTTTTAACGTTGATAACCAAAAAAACATAATGTAAATTTATGGCTAAACTCATGGGGAAATAAAATAAATGTCATAGTTCAAACATTTAAAACTATTATTTCAGCTGTTGCGACTTTACATCTGAAGTGAATAAATTCAACTATTAACTTTTGGAGAGGACTGTACCTTTTCAGAAAATGCCACGGAAAACATATGAAAGACGTAACGTCAGGAATTGTCAGCCTCAAATTGTATTTTCAGACCCAAGCAATAAAAGATTATACGAAAGCTTTTTACACACATTCAGTGTATATGCCTTTTACGATAAAATTTTGATTTTTCGATATAAGTTTATTTATACAATGTTCACAATTGTTTTCTTGGCAGCATGCTTTCCAGCATGCCTCCTTCTTGCATACTTCCCTATTAATCGTTATTTCGTGGGACACCGCTTTTATAGCTTTCTTTGGCCTTCCTCTAATACTCGTATTACAGCCGCAACAACATTCAAATCATTAATCACAATAATTTCCTACTCATTAAGTCTAGGCACTATCTAGGTGCAGTAGGTACATTGTCGAAATCATAGGCCGTCGCTGTCGTCATATAAATTAGGTTTAGAAAGAAGTCGAATGGATCACGTAGACACGACTCACTAATTATTCATTTATTCAGGAAGTTAATTATATTATCGTTAGGTTGATAGTTTCATGATAATAACTAAGTCGCAATATCAGCCAAAGAACGGTCAAGGCTATCGTCAGCCGAATAAGATAACGAGAAATAAATAAATAAGATCGATAATTATGTACAACGGCTTCATCGGTAACTTTCGGGGATAAATAATTAAAAGTCAGCACGTTCATGAATGGGAAAGCTTCATCAAGCTGTACTTTGCGAAGTAGTAACGAGCCGCGAATGTTTCACGGTCCTGTTAGTACTTCATTGTGAATAGGAGCCGCGCCGCCGCGGGCCACTGAAACTCTGAAACTCAATATTTATTTTGGATCAAACGTTGTTAGAACCTACTTGACTGTAAACAGAAGCCCGCTGTAACTTAATCCCAAAAGGGGTTTTTGTATCAATAGCAATTTGCATTCATATTTAATAGGTGTTATTGTAGGCCGGGGCGGCAGATCGAAACAAAAAAGAGTGATTAACTCGACGATGTTAATGGATACGTCAACGGGTTCACTCAACCTTGTTCAATGCTTATTTGTTGCGCAAATTAATAACATTTTTGCTGGACTATACGTTCGTCTATTGTATACCGTCGTTTGTAAAAGAAAGACGGTGCAATCTTTACACCACTGCGGCTTTAATTTAACAACAAAAACTTGAGACGAGGGATAAGACGCCAATCTATCTTGTCTCTTAACTGACGTAGACAAAGAAAAGATATATGACTCGCTGAAGTTTAAATGTGAATTTTCGAAGCATCATCCATTGTGGAGGATTCGTTTTGTAAACGATGGCAACATCTCGTGTATTTCATTTATACCTTTATGATTAGAATTGTACTCCGTTCTGTTATGATAAGGCCATCAATTTGTGTCGAACAAAGCAAAGTGAGTTGGTACAATTTGAATCTAACGAGCGCTTTTGATATGGTATTCATACTCTGGAGCTGAATGAAATTGTTAACTCGCGTTCCACAATTGAGGTTGGATTAGCGTACAGTGTAAACACAAAATGCGCGTTAGTTAAAACGTTTAAATAGGAACATTTCTAAAGTATCATAGTTACTGGTCCAAATCGTATTTGAATTTATCAATGTTTTGATATCGATAGGTATGTAGGTACTTTTGAATTTAATCGAAAGCCCGTATTGAGAGTATTTCAAAATCACATCTAAAACAAATAGAGTGCTTTTAGACACAAAAACGATCCTTTCAACTGAGAAGGGTTTCAATCCGTTCAATCAGACTGGCGTAGTAACCATTGACAGAAAAAGAAATAAAAGCGACTATTCCGGTGTGTACAAGAGCCAACAAGCAAAATGACAATGAGATCAAGCCTTTTTTTTCTTCTTCAGAAGTGAACTAAGAGGGCACGATATTGAACTATTTGCTTTTGCCTCAACTTTGCCCGCGTTGTATATTTTTTATTGGTGTGCACAGGCGCATCAGAATAATAAAAAATAAAGTAGCCTAAGTGCTATTCCAAATTATAATCTATGTCTGTGCCAAATTTCATCTAGATCCGCTCAGTAATTCTTGCGTGTAACAAACATCCAACTTTCGCGTTTATTATAGTAGTAAGATAAACACAGAAGTATGGAATTGGATTAGTCATAATCTAATTAATATACTTCCAACGGAAGATCATTAGTGAGTAGTAGTGATTATCTATAACTAGATGACAACAGTATCACAATCAGTCCGCATGCGACAGACTATCACGTTATTACCTAAACTAGTAGCTCCCGGCTCCAATAACTTCATACATATTATATAGGTAATCCACAGGTAATACCCATTACACAAACACGCATATGACACACGGAAACACGTCATTCGATAGATCATTGTGTAACCTAAAAGGGTTGCTATTAATTCATTTTGTTCGGTAAATATGTAGTCACTCTAGGCAGGAACCTTGATCGACTTCAAGCGCTGTATCATTAATATTCTGTTACACCACGTGCGACGTGCCTATTCTGATTTATTAGGTAATTTATAGACTAACATCAACTAGAAAAAAGAAGATAACACACCTAGCTACTATATTCATACCCGATATCCTTTCTGTTTTCAAGAACTCATTGTAACTTCAGGTTTTTATACAGATCTATAGAGCAACAAGTAGGTGCCTAAACTTTAATGTTACGATAATGTGCCTGATCCCGTCGTATCTGATTCCCTTTCTCGTACAAATTCGGCTCGTAGCAGTTAAAAAGCAGCGTGTATAGGCGTTGTAAATTCAGTGGGTGACCAAGTTCCCTCGTTAGCAGAGCTTGGAGCAACGTAAGGGCATGGTGCTAAACAGCCGTAGCAATGTGTCGAGAGCAAACAAGTCGTTTGACTCGTTTATATCGGCTGTTTGCAGGCTCGTTATGCCTTGTCTTGTCTCTCAATTCGCGGCGAGACGTTTCCAAGCCTTCAGAGCGGAAAACTCTGATTCTATTTTTGCCATAGCCGGGGCACTTTAACGTGAATGAATCAATACTTTCACAGATTCAAGTCAACAGTCTTAATCGACGTGGATGTAGTCATTCAAGCATGGCGGCAAACATTCCCGTCCGAGTTACCTACGCCGATACGCGCACTGCTACGCCTTGTGCTCATCAAACTAAATATTATTGCGTTTATTGATTTATTTTACAAAAGGAGATACTCCAAACTCCTTAGAAACTTGGGCCTGGCTCTACAGAGCCATAAATTACATTTGGGAAGGTTTCACGTTCCCAACCACGTTGACGTCTCCCAACAATGGTCAAATTGGTAAAATCCGACTTTGTTTTGATTATTTCACTATTTTAGTTATTGTGATCTAGTTCCTAATTAGCTTTAGAGCTTTTAGTTTATTATGAGTAGTTTTCTTGTTACAGTCATTACTAGACTGATTTATGTTAATTTAATGGGAAAAATGGACTTGAAAATCTTTTTTGCAAAAAATATAACCGACTTCACACAAAAAAGTGAAAAATAACTTTAGCTTCAGAAGTCGGTGACCTTTGTTTGATTGATATAGTTTTTTTGTCACCGACTTCTGAAGCTAAAGTTATTTTTCACTTTTTTGTGTGAAGTCGGTTATATTTTTTGCAAAAAAGTTTTTTTTTTTTCACTTTTTAGTGGTTCATATGTGTTTACCCTGTCACAGCGTAACGGCGTGATTTTTTGTTATGAACTGGTATAAACAATAGAGAGACATGAGATTTCAGCGATCCCAGTACATTTGCTATCATTAATTGAGGAGTTCCCGTCGCCTATCTTCCGAAGTTCTTCATCAGATCTTTACCAAATTGAAATGGGATCACTCCAAGAACGTACTCCTCCTAAAACTACCCAAATCGCTTCTGGTGTCGTGTGTGTGGTACAATTTAGGAATTGGAAATTGAAATGGAACTTAACACATCTAACTGTCGAAATCTGCATGTATTTTACACTTCTGCGTACTCCCTCAGAGCATACAGGCGTGATGTTACGTCACTATGTTACATAAACAATAAACAACCAAGCGATTGCAGCAATTACTGCAGCTTTGCCGTGTATTTTTGAAGAGTTCCATTTATATCTCCGAAGATCAGCGTCAGATCTTCAGCAAATTGGACCAAAAAAATGGGAAAAAAATGGGACCAAACGACAAGCACCAGCTTTCAAATAAAAAAAGAATCATCAAAATCGGTTCACCCAGTCGAAAGTTCAGAGGTAATAAACACAAAAAAAAAAAAAAAAATACAGACGAATTGATAACCTCCTCTTTTTGGAAGTCGGTTGAAAATTGATCTCATACAATTTCGTAGTTTGAAAATGTAATTTAAAAGGTACGTCTGTATTTAAAACCTGCACAAAAGGATTCACATACGTTCATCAGTTTAGGAAACATAGTATTCATCCAGATGATTTTAAAACATACTGTTCTAGGACCTTTTATTTGTGATTTTTATTACCTTTGAGGGTTGACAGACTTCTAGCATTACCCAGTAGAGTTCTAAACCAGTTTGAGGAATTTGAAGAAGTGTTACTGTTAAAAGTCGATCATCTGAGTCCCCGGTCCTAAGTTTAAAACTGCTTATTTTTTACAATTGGCCATTGTAATTTAAGCTAAGTTTTAAATGGGTTAATTAATCAAAATAGTACTTTATTTTGGTACATATCTGAGTCTTGTAACGGCTAGGCCAATAATGGGGTATCTTCTTTTCTTAACTAATTGCTTATCATAATAATATTAGTATGGTAACAAAAGCCATATTAGAATTTCCAAGAATTTTATTTATATTTCATTTACAAATCTCTCTCGCAATCGATTTAAGGTTTACTTTAAGAAAACTCCTATTTATGTGTATGTACCTATATCTTTTAATTTCTGTGATGTAAACAATAAAATAAGAATATATTTAGTTCGCTGTTGATCAACGTCAATTTATTTACTTATAAATATCAGATACAACGAAATAGAAAAATAAATTACCAAAAGAGGTACAGGCCGCTTTCTTTAACTTTATCAAGAAATTAGCGGCTAATATCCTATTCTAGTTCAATTTAGATAGTCACGCAATCGACATTCGTGTTGGGTTTTTCAATTACCTACTTGTATTTGTAAATAATGGTCATGGACGACCAACGTTAAAACGTTGTCTGTGAATGTCACTGTTGGGATGGTTAACTTAATTAATTAAGTGCTATTATATGTCTTTTTTAAACTTTCACGATCAGAACACATTATAAAACTTAAGACGACGGGTATTTATCGCGAATTTACCTTTAATTTATTCCCGACGTTTCGACCGGATTGCACCAGCCGCGGTCGCGGGGAGACTGAAGTACTGGAGGTTGAATAAACGCCTTCACTTTGCTGTCGCGGTACCTCCAGTACTTCAGTCTCCCCGCGACCACGGCTGGTGCAATCCGGTCGAAACGTCGGGAATAAATTAAAGGTAAATTCGCGATAAATACCCGTCGTCTTAAGTTTTATAAGTGCTATTATACTTTTCCATTTGTTTTTTGTACCATCATATGCTGCTTTGCCTTGTACGTTCAAAATCTTTGCATTCGAGACTGTTGGTTAATCAACAGATCGAATTATAGAGCCTTGATATTTATTTACCCTACTTGAAAATAACATGACCTTTCAATTCATAACAAGGCAATGGCAAAAAAATATATTTTAATATTAATAAAAATATACTTTTGATTATATTAGCATAATACCGAGCAAAAGTTATTTATAGTTGAATAAATGTAAAAAGGCTAAAGCATATGGTAACAGGATTAACTCTGAACGTAGCTACAAAGAGAAAATTCTCAAGAGCCAGTAAGGCGCTTAAGCGTTAGGAAATATAACTTATTCTTAAAGCTGTGTATTGAAAACATAGTCTTTGTAGCGTTAAAATCTTATATGGCAACCCACACTGTAGGCGCCGCACCGGTGTCACTGTTGCCTTTACTTTAAACACAGTAGAAAGCAAATAATATACTGCAACTCCACACAGGAGAGCATAAATTAAATTGCCTTGTAATGTTACCTACATTCGTTTTCAAACTTTATTCAAATAATGGTTGGCGATATTTCATTCACCTCACTAAACGACAAAATTACAAAACGAATATGATAGCAAGTGTGGGTTGGAGCTTATTCATAAAATGATCTTTTTATGTGACAAAAACAGACTGTTTTCAATTTTCAGATTGGCTAAATGGCATAAAACGTATAAAGACTAGATGAAAATATATCAAAGAGATATCGAAGAGACGGTTTAAGGGAAGATTTATTTTATACATTACTCAGGGGTGGTTAATTGGCTTCGACGTCAATAAACCTTGTTCTTAATCTGAAGCTTTTGATTGGACATCATCCGAATTTTCTGCCGACCGTTTTTAAAAAAAAAAAAAAATTCATGATCAAAGATAAGCTTGTTGTTTTCTCTAAGACACAAGTATAATCTAAGAATCTATTTTCGGGTAGTAACAGATAACGGATATTCTGTTTGTTACCTAGGTGCTTGTATCTACTCAGAAAATTATTCTGTTATATTGCTGCCTTTTCCTGTTTTCTTTAATTAGGAGAACCATTTCTTGGAACACATTTTTATGTGCCTTTAATAAATATACTTTAGTTAATCATTACCATTACATCTATTATGAAAGATACCTACAAAAATGTTACAAACTCTGGTAAGTTTCCAATTTCATTTTAGACCGATGAATTCATAATGTGACCTCCATTGGATTCTAGCACTTAAGAGATATAAGTTAATACCCCAAGGGAGAAGAGTAGCTAAACAAATAACCGTAAAGTACCCACAACAATATTAGATATACATTAAATAACAAAGGGATACTCATTTATGTACTGCATTTGTGGACTAGATATATCGACGCTGGAAAGCGATTTTGTCGTATCTCGAAAAACGGCATTTTTTTTATTGCATCATTGAAATAAGAAAAAAATACTGCGTCAGACGGTTTGATCAACGTTTTCCTACGATGTGTTTTTTTTTTGATACGTCGTTGATTTTTTCTAAAAAAATTTAACAAAACATACTTCAAAATGCTATAAATACCATAAAATCAACTATTTTTAAGTTATACATAGATACATCAAAATCGCTATAAGTATTTTTTTTCGCAGTCCACACCTATTTCATTGTGCCTTAAGTTCCAACTACCAAGATACAGCAAAATTGCGGCTTCAAATTTAAATACCAATTGCTGTAACTAGTATAAAACGCATTTAGAGTAACTTTAGAATGCTATCATTATTGCCATCTGATAAATTTCATTATAAGAAATAAGTGTTCCAAAAATGACCACTCTGATTCAGCTAGTTTACGAGTTACGAATTTTTTAAATAGTTTTTCTGTTCAACTTTTCGAGATACTACAAGATTGCTTTCTTGCGTCGATATATTAAAACGTATTAGTACCTCGTCGTATGTAACTATTTATGAATTTCAATTTATATTAACCAAATGGCATTTTCTATTTTCTTTTGGGTACTTTATAACAATACGAATCCCTTGTGGCATTAAGTCCACCTATGTACCACTCTATATGTACCTACATGTACACATGTACATGAAGTTAAAATAAATTTAAATAATTGATCAAGGACGAATACAGAATTAGATAGCAACGCGCGACCGAATAATGTGCCCGCCGTGTATTCCTACCATGTGTGATTTACCTGACGTTAGGGTACAAACTTGAAAAAGCTTTTTATACGACTCAAAACGTCGATATCACTTACAACTTCAATATTAAATTACACAGAGGATTGCAAAGGATCCCACGATGCTTTTAAAAATATATCAGAATTGTTTTCAATTTGCGAAAAGGGGTTAAACAAAACAAATGGGTGCAATCGACCAATGAAAAAATCCCAAAGTTGACAGGCGGTGGGAGGAAAGGTATAGTGATGTAGGACATTTCTATGAAAACATTAACGTTTTCATCGAAATATATTAGAAGGAGGATTGTTGGTTCGACGACGGTATCTTGCAACCTACCTGCACGGATTTACGTACTTATTGCAGCGAAAAGCCGAAGCGAGAGCTACTCTTGCTGTCTGAAGTGAGCACTTTGGTGGCCGATTAGAACCCTGCTTTTAAAATTTGATGTAGCTCGTGGACTTTTCGCTTATTTACATCTATAGACAACTATGACAAATAATGGTGGGTACTTACGGTACGAAATATCAATGGGTAGTCCAAACAATCTCTCTGTTATAACTACTTAATGTTGACACTGACTACTGAAAACCAGCGCTGAGTGTTTTACACTCAGCATTTGCTGAGTTGGTTACCCTTTCGTTATAGGCATGCTCAGCGCAGTTGAGCTGTTTTAATGAATTGTTAAGCGGTTTTTTGTAATAATGTATATGTATGTGCGGCTCTATTGTGTTGTGCTATCCATTAACGAATAAATGATTATTCTATTCTATTCTATTCTACAATGTCAGCAAACACCTGAACACACTGACCTACAAAACTCTAACTCCCCAGTATATCAAGTACAGCAACTGTTAAATACATTACATGTCGATCAGCATGTTGCAATTCCCAAAGCCCTTGACCAGGTATTTATAATTTACTGGCTACGTCAAGCCGTCAGTTTACAAAGTAGGCCGCCATGGTTGTCCCGTCGCCATACTGGACAGGTGTGTACACTCGTTACTCAGAGGATCAGCTCGTAAAACAAACCGACACAGAACACATATTTCGAATGAAACCAGAAAAGTTTCGAGCAGTGTCGAAGAGCATTGCACGTCGATTTAACGGTAACCTGAACCTCGAGTGTTATGCACGTTATTTTCCACGTCAAAAAGTGCCTGTTGAGAACGTGAGATTTCTCTACTACATATTTTTATCGTAATCAAAATCATCTTTTTCAATTTTGATGATCACGATGTGTATTGTGTTATCTTTACGTAATACATATAGCTATAAATGTGCAGTATTTCTGCTGTTGCTCTACCCAGCTTTTAAAATAATTAATGATTAATCCTAAATCATAATCCACAAACTGCGACCACGCAAAATAATAGGACAGGCTGCCGTTCATAGCTGAGATCACACAGCGCTAATTATTCATTAAAATTTCCATGATGGTCATGATAATCAGCGTGAATTTATGTCATGACATGATAACGAAAGTTTTATACAGTTCTGATAATACAAACCTAACGGACTCAAAACAGACACGATTACTTCACATTCAAAAACAGAAGACAGGTTTAAGTGACGTTCCAAATTATTAATCGAGCACTATAAACAAGGGCTACAAGGTCTGTGTACGCCAGGGAAAGAGGCGCCATCGGGAAATTCGGCGTCAGAAATGAAACGTAAATAAGTAAAATTGTTAAGATATATTTAGAGCGGGCTGCACTCAGCTGGGCGAGAGCTCTGTTAACAGCAGATTGAATCATAAAGCAACATTGACGTCATCGCTTGCTCCACTGTATCGACTTTCAGACAAAACGTTAGCGAAAGTGCCACAAGATAAACACGTACCTAGCCAACCATGAATTGAACATAAATAAGTACCTACTATAATAATGGATTAAATTTAATTTATAGACGAAACACACCCACGAACTTGCGTCGTGGAGGGAATAAACTGTTGGAACATATAACAAACATATTATTCTTAGAATAGTAAATTACAAACAAGAAAATAAAATTATAGGGTTGTATAAAAATAATATTCAAATATATAAAAACACTTTGTTTCACATGAAAGTTGAATAAGCAGAAGTTCTACAGATATGAATATTGCTTCATTTAAGCAGTGTGTAGAGTAGATACACACTGCTTAAAATCATATTTATTCTAATTATGATTTAGTTAAACTTAGCACAAAACACTAGAGTCTGTCAAAAGCATTCAAACATGAAGTTAATTTGGTAAAATAGCTGGCGAAACAAACAAGGTCGTAAAGCGCCAAGCATCGGCCATCGCCTTGCTTTGTATTCGTGTTTATAAATCTAACTTGTCGTCCATAGTATTCAGATGCGACGCTATCGCAGCTGTAAGTAGTCTAGTATTTGTAAAGAGTTTTATTATATTTGAACGATAAAGTAATTGATTCATTATTCAAATGAAATTTTCAGCATAAGCTGTTCTAGTGGTTGCCCAGAAGAGGAAATAAATTAATTTAAAAGTTAGTAACCGAAGAGCGAAGAGCGCTCTTAACTCGGAAAAAAGCCAATCACTTTAAACATCTAAATGATGTGTATATGTTACCGTAAAATTGTAAAACCCGTTAGATCGGAATCTATCAAGTGAGATTATAAATACTCGAAAGATTGTCAAATGAACATACTGCTTACAATTTAACGCATTATTTTGCGATAGATTACAATCTATCGAAGTAAAACCGTAAAATTGTGAAATGTAACATACATTTCTTCTTCTTTTCTCTTTCTTATCTGCAGGGTTTAAAGGAACCAAACTAACCTAACGTCGGGGCGCTTCCAGACACGATCATGGGGGCAGAGATACATCCGTCGCATACATTTCACAATTTTACGGTTTCTCTTCGATATTATACAATCTACCGTAAAATAACGGGTTAGATTGTAAGCAGAAGGTTCGGTTGAGCATCTTTCGAGAGTTTACAATCTCGCTAGATCGATTACCATCTAACGGGTTTTACAATTTTACAGTGACATTTACAGCAATCATTTTTTTATAACTTTCAGACACATTCCAGTCATAACAATGTCCTTAATAAACATCGCACCCCATAAAAAGACACCGACGCGTTACTTGAGAAGTGTCAACAGCGAAACAGGGTCTGAAGTATTTATCCCCCCCGGCACCCAATAAAACTTTACAGGTAAACAAACCAATAAATACGAGGACACCAAATGTTACGGCAATTAAAAAACCGAACCAATACTGCGAACCTAAACACAATGATTTTGTGGAAATGTTTATTTGGACTGTACTTCGGACTGTTGAAGCTAGAATTATGAACGTGCAAATGAAAATCACATCAATTCCACGTGCGTGGATAGATAGAGAACACCTAAAAGCGCTGTTGAAACTCGATGTGCACACTGTGAACCTTTTCTACGGTTCACCGTGACTGTTCATTTACTACGTGTGGCAATTGGAGGTCCACACGTTTCTGTCTTTATCTTTGATCCCCAAATTACAGTTGAATAACTTTTTCAGGGAGCTGTTTCTGCTGAATTGGAAAAATAAAGTGAACAAAAAGTGTTTTATTGGAGTTTATTGGTGACAGTTTAGTATTGAATGAATACATAACATAACATCACGCCTCTAATTCCTGAAGAGTTAGGAAGAGGTGTACCTAATGGTTCACCCATATTTCACTAGTTATGTTTAAAGGGCCTATAACCCATTACCATCAACCGGGCACAGACCCAGACTCCGTGGCTACGTATTCGAAACAACACCTTCCCGACCCGAGAATCTTACCCAGGACCTCATGCTAACCACTAGACGATAACAAGGCAGTCAATGAAAACAAACAGATATTATAATCTTGTTCATGAATTCTTTTCATAATGTTGCGTGGGAATAATGGAGGTGTGGCTCGGTATGGAGATGCCTCGCCAACGTAGCGAGCGAAGCCGATATAAATAGGTAAGTCGAGTAATGCTTTGCTTGTGTATCTTGTCTCGCTATTTGTAACGCGTTCACAGAGCTACATCAAACCAGGATAAACTGCTATTAACGACGAAGAAACGTCTTCAATTTGAACATCTAAAAATGGATTTCCAATTTTTTTTGCCGTTTTGGTGATGATTAAGCTCGCCTTTGTTTATAAGCTGTATTATTATAAATACTTTATTGTTTACAACGAAAACTGAGATTTTTTGTATTACTGTTAATACAAAAAATTTAAGTATATACGTACTTCTAGCTATTGTGACTCGAAATCGTTTTTAACCGACTTCAAAAAGGAGGAGGTTCTCAATTCGTCGGAACCTTTTTTCTTGTATGTATGTTCCCCGATTACTCGAAGATGGCTGAAGCGCTTTGAATTATTCATTTTTTTGTTTGAAAGGGTATACTTCCCAGGTGGTCCCATAATCATCAAGTCGGGATCTGATGACGGAATCTTGGAGAAATTAAGAGAACTCCTCAAATTTTATAGGCACACTTGATGTGATTTGGGTAGTTTTTGAAAGACTACTTTCTTAAAGTGGTTCCATTTCACTTTTTAGTGAAGATCTGATAAAGAACTTCGGAGATAGGCAACGGAACTCCTCAATAAATGATAGCAAATGGACTGGGATTACTGAAATCTCAAGTCGATCTATTATTTACACCAGTTCATAACATAACATCACGCCGCTATGCTGTGAAGGGGTAAGAACAAGTGAACCACTAAAAAGTGAAAAATAAAAACTTTTTTGCAAAAAATAAAACCGACTCCAAAAAAGACAAAAAAGTGGAAAATATCTTTAGCTTCAGAAGTCGGTGAAAAAAACTTAATCACGTTAATATTAAAACGAAATGGCGAAATGTGGATCAGCTTGGCTCTAACAAAGAGAGGCCTATATCCCGCAGTGGATGAAGTCGGGCTGTGGATGATGATGGTGATGATTATGATGATGCTGATGATGATGATGATGATGATGATGATCAGGTATTACAGCTATGTTTCACCCTTCAGGGATTATAGGCATGATGTTGTAATGTTACGTTTATATTAAGATCGATTTCCCCGAAACCCGGGCCAGATTCGGAATAATACACGTGTTTTCGTTTATCCCTTTTCCCCAGTCGTTAGGCACTAGCAGATAGTCTGGGTCAACAATAGTCGAGTGTCGGACCACAGTGCTCGCAGATCGGTCTCTTTGATCAGCGTATTCTGCCTACGATGACATTGCTCGCAGACGTGCACGCTCATAGGGGACTTAGCCTTGTCACAAACCAAGTTATAATCGCTCAAAGGGACCTCTAACTAACGTTAAGTGAATCGTAGCTTGTATATTTGGCTACAATTAGCTATGTTTGTAGAAGAGTTGTTGCACGGGAGAATCTGTATTTCTGATGAAGTTGTAGACACTAAACACCCTGGGCTTCAAGTGGCGATGATATTATGAAATTAGTGATGCCCATGGCCGAGTTCGTAATTATCAAGAAAATTAGTTTCTTTGATAATTTTCATGATAATTATCCATATGCTGATTCTTAAGAGGCCTGCGGAGCATGCGAATTTCATACAAACGTAATACCAAAATAATTTGCAAATCAAACATATTCTTAAGGTGGTGTGTATTTATTTTGATTGGATTACAGAATATATAGGTTCCCAAACACATATTTTGAATGTACATTGATTTAAACAAGAGTTATGAGAATAATAAATTTTCCGTAGAAATTTTAAATTCCTCATATATCATCTCTATGTCATTGTCCTTTCTGAATATTTATTTGGGAACATAGCTATTCTATAATACAATCGAAATATATATGTCACCGTAAAATTGTCAAACACGTTATATTACAATATCACGTGTTTCTCTCTAGCGATATTGTAAACTCTCGAAATATTGTCAACTGAACATGGAAGTATCTTTCCCCCATAATCGGGACTTGGGGTACTCTCGGGAATAGGGGCCGACTACGCTTTTTAGGGGAATATAAAGTGTTTTAAGGTTAGGTTATATTAATCGGTATTTCTCAGGAATGGTATATTACCTTTTCATGAGAGTGGTGACCCACACCGCGTGAGTTGACTAACATCGCATGCATTTCACGAAAAATAATGCGTTTTATTGTAAGCAGTATGTTCGTTTGACAATAATTCGAGATTCTACAATATCGCTAGAGATATTACAATATAACGTATTTGACAATTTTACGGTGACATATACAAACTACCTTAAGAATATGTGTGATTTTCACATTATTTTGGTATTACGTTTGTATGAAAAACGCATGCTCCGCCGGCCGGCTCCTTAACTAGATCTCTTATTTTTTTAAACTAAAATCGCTTTTTTGTTTTAAGTCACTCGAATTGAGTCGAAATAGGGTCCTTATTTTCAGCATTTCCGTACGCTATCACTCTGATTCCAAATAGTAAAAAGAAAACAAAGGATAAATGTATAAAAAAACTGTTTTTTGATCAAAACAACGGTTGTAATAGTTGTTTTCTTAAGTTGATCCTGAAAACGGTTAGTAAGCGCAGAAGCGGAAGTCGAATACACGTGGAGTGATATAAACATTTATAATAAAAGCCTTGCCTCTATTAATATTAATTGAGAATTATTATCAAGTGAATTAACACATCGAACCCTGGTATAAAGTGAAAAAACATGTTTAATGTACAATAATATATGTTTAACGCATGTATGTTAGAAATAATTGGTACTTACATAAAAATAATGTCTACAACGTTTTATTATTTTCCAGAATGTTGTGTTTTTCTTCTTACCTTGTTCTAATTATCTTACTAATTGCGTCTTGTCTTGCGTCAACATAACACACTATTACCTTTAAATGTATCTGTATTTCTTTGAAAAACTTCTTTCAACTCGAGGTGAGGTAGCAAATAATAAACGGAATTGTAACAGGAGTAATTATAAATGCCTGGCATATATCAGATACCGTTCCCCATTTACGTTAACAATTTCGTTTATTAAACGTAAGATAGAGACAATCTATGCAATATAATGATTTGTGGCTGACACGTCGCCTCACTTTCAACTGAAAGTTTGTAGATGACGACGGTTTCCAATTCAGAGTGACTTTTCAGTTACGAGAGACACGGGAGAGCTTTCTCGTGTTTTTCTTCGAGTGCCTAATAATGTCAAACTATCGGCACGTCGAACATTACTCATAAATAGCACTTCATCTTTAAATCTAGAGTTACCACGAAATGAGAATGATTTGAGGAAAACATAATAGCTTTTGCATTATACCTACCTATCTTTACGAATTAAATTGGTTTTCATGATTATAAAGTACTTAATAATGATTAAAGATCTTACGAACTACACCGGCGACATATGAATATTTAAATTCTCATTAAAATTATTTTATCTATTTTCATTTTGCTAGCTTGTCATGAAATCATGAAATGTTCTAGAGTTTTTGACAAATTAATTACAGCTATAATAACAATAATATGTTTCATTATTATATTTCACTACTATTAAAAATTGTTGGCCTAAAATAAAAAAAAATCACAGCTGTAGACAGCTTGTATCCCATATATTTATTGCGTCGTCGGCTCAGCGCGGAAACGACACGTAGCCCGCAGCGTATGGTGCGAGGCGGCCGCTTGTTACGCACAACTCCACCAATGATTGATGGTAAACAAACATTATTCCAAACTTCATCGTAGGATGTAGCTATATTTTGATGTGTGTGTCTTCACAACCGCGCCCCGACTGATCTTGTAAATAAAATAGGTTTCGTTCAGATGTTCCTCAAACGCAAAGAAGACATTTATGTTAGTTTGTGTTCGTAGAACTGGGGTTATCAGATTAACGTAAAACTATCGTCGATGTATCTCTGTGATCCAGTTTTTCCCCGTGTTGTCATGGTGATGTCCGCTTTATTAATATCCATGGCAGCTATTATGCCCAGGGAGAAGAATGAGAGAATTTCTTTATACTGATATATGTTTATTACGGGTACAAATGTTGATGATAACGATAAGCGTTAATTAAATTAATTATTTGTTTTTTATCATCTACACTTCTACACTAATATTATAAACCAGAAATATTTGAGTTTTTGTTTGTTTGTTTGTTACGATTGTTAGGAACTCAAGAAAGCTTCACCGAGTAACATAGGCTACAAATTACGATGTCACCAGCGAAGTACTAGTCTAAAGAAACGTTTTTGCAAAAAATAAAACCGACTCCAAAAAACTCAAAAAAGTGAAAAATAACTTTAGCTTCGGAAGTCGGTGATCTTTGTTTGATTAATTTACTTAGTTTTTTGTTATTTGGTAAAGTTTTGGTTTTTCACTTTTTAGTTCACTTGTGCTTACCCCTTCACAGCGTATCGGGGAACATACATAAAAAAATCGGTTAGTAAATACTTAATAATAAGTCCACTTCTACTCTTCTATTCTGTTCTCACTTTTTCTTTGATTTTCTTGTTTCTATGAAAAACGGATTATCCCGTAAATACAAACAAAACTAGTCTTCATCTGTATTTGTTCAATATTGAACAAATTAGTTTATTAACTTAAATTAATTAAATTGTTGTCTCTAATTATCGCATCTTGAATTTCGCAACGTAAATCTCAGTAATTAAACGTCGTTTCATATGACAAGAACCCACCGCTTAAAGAATATTTTTAATTTTGCCTAGGACGCGTTAACGAACCGGCTCGAGCGGATATCATTTAGCAACTGCTAATGAACGAGGGAAAATTATCCATTCATCACATCAGACCGTAGGTTACTTTTTAATCTGTTGGTTCTATTTTCCGTACCGAAAAAGCTATGCCGTGTTAAAAAGGCAACTTTACTGACAAGTTTAGCCATTATAGGGCCAACAGTTTTTTTGGAATATTTTTATTGACTTATTTATTAACGCCAACGTACTTTGACATATAATTTTATCAAAAAAACATGCTTTTTGAATTGTAATGATACCTAATCCTAACTGAATAATTATTATTTAATAAGTAGACACCATCTCTTCCTACCAATTTGTACGCCTCGATATACGGCTGAACATTCTACAACTTTTCTGTATATTATTATTACATTAAACATGGTGTATCTTGCTCGTTATCATTTTTAAACAAATAAATTTTACTTACTTACCAACAGATTTTACGAAAATTAATTACAAGTAGATCTAATCCTTTTAAGATACCTAACAAAACAAATCTTTGTTCCAGACTTGTAAAAATACTAATAAAAACCTTGTACCATGTTTTTGAAAAATAATTGCGCAACCGTGATCACTGCTCCCGTTTATGAAAAGTATTCATAATTACCAAGCTAATATCAGAATAAGAGCTTAATTAGATGATGACTAAAAAGTTTAATTAGATGAACATAAAAAGTCTGTTGAAGGAATATCAAAGAGCTTTTCTACTAAATTAATATTTAGTTGAAGTTTTCACCTATTCGCTTAGAATGTCTGAGACATGTACCGTTGCTTTGCAAGTTTAACATGTAAAGGTCTCCTCTTCTACGACCCTAGTCTGATTAAAGTTTTGTCTTTCCAACATTAATGAAACATCAAGAAAACCAAAATGAACAAGTAAATAAGCATGAAAAATTCCACTACAAAATTCTCGACTTATCTTAATACCGTTTTGATTTATGAGTTTAATATTAAACGTTCTGAAAACATGACGATTTACCAGGCATGGCAACATGTAATTTCGCCCCACAAATTATTTCCGAAATCCGGGGATTACGCGGATAAAAACCTAATTGGGGAAGGCTAGTGCGTGACATAAGTCGGGCATATGTGCCGAGGGGGGTACGCCAATCGGAGCTTGATCCGAGCCACACGAGCTTATAACATGGTATTCTATTTTCATGGCGTGGTGTCATTATTGAATTTGGAGCTCTTCATTACAAAATTGTGCTGACGATATAACCAGCTCATATTGTGAACCCGCATTTGTCATATTTAATACGGGAGCAAGGGCTTCTATTCCAAGCCGTACATCTGTGTCTAGAATTACAAAACATAACCTATTCAACATGGAAAGCAATAGTTAGATCCCTAGTATATTATGTATAATGTCAACTCACTCAAAATATACCCACTTAGTGAATAGGAGACGGTGGGAGGTCGCGCCTCATTAACCATCAGACATATTGTTATAATTTCACATCATAAAATATAAAATGTTGGAAGCGAGCATATTTAAAGCATTAACAGCACATTTTTAGTTGAGCGTAGGTAAATGTTTAGTTGAAACGAAGCTCGTATTCTTTCCGGTGAATAACTGAGTTATATTCAGGTTTATAGGCGCTTAGTTATAAAACGTATCTCAGCTACATCTGCGATATGAAACGAGAATAGCGATGCTGTTACCTATTGTTAGCTGAGCACCTCGAATTGAACTTTTACACCATAAAGCAATAGAGAACATGTACTTATTCCTCGATCATTAGATCTATTGACTAGCTGTCCGAAACTTAAATTGGGTAGAAACTATGAATGTCAATCCGCCCAGTGCCCGTACTTGAATACTAAAGTACTTGTCTTATGTATGTATGTCAGGGTTAATTACGAACATGAGATTTGCTGGCTTACTAGTGATATTATGCTATATTTTTAATGACCTACTACAAAGAACAGTTCCTTTACAACAAAGCGTTATCAGAAAAGTTAAAGTAATGAGAGTCCAAAAGTTGAAAATTCACGAGTTAGATTAAAACCCTCGCTGTGGACGTCACAAAACGTTTAAGTACAGTAATAGATTACTTTATAACTTTACGAAGAGTTATTGAAAGAGCTCGCCCTTCTCAAATACCTTGTAAAGGTAATGAATATTTAACCGTCTTCAAATATAAGGGAAGGGTCTTAATTTGTCGCTTTAAATACCTTTCGCCTTTACTTGTATTTCATTATTTGGCAAGTAGAAGAACTTTGTAATATCCCGTAGTTCCAAACTGAATTTAGTAGGTAGGTAGTAGGTACCATCTGACGTCAATCTTAACTGTAATCATTCAATTTCAAAGCCAATCTGCCTCCCGGATATGATCAGACGGTTTTTTACCGATCTACCTGTCTACTTAAATCACATAAGAAAATTGTATTTCTCCAATAATAATTTGCTATCGTAATAATGTAGCGATTCAAAATAAATACAACAAATATGGTATTCTCCCACATTAAGAGGTAATAAACAAATGAATGTACCGGTCTAAGCTTTATTAACTTAGAACATGTTCATATCCATTTTATCACAGTGGCAGTTTATAAAGACACAAAAAGTAAAATATATTATGGAAAAGTAACACTTACCAAAACACGTGGAGTAAGAAGCGTGCAAGGTGAGTGTTTAGCCGGCAGCGGCGGCCGCATGGTGACCCCCACACATGGCGCACCACCACTACTGTCCGAGCACTCCTTACACTCACTGTCCTAAAGAACTGTCCAAATTAGTTTTTCAAAATGTTCGCTGGCGGGAACGCTCGGGTCGTAAAACGCGGACGCGTAGTGTGTTTACAAGAATCGTGCGAGCGAGTCTGGGAGCTGGAGCGAATCGCGCGCCGCCGCTCGGAGGCCGCGAAGCCGACTGGCGCGAGCCCACGAGCGTGGACCAGGGCGGGCGGCCGCGCCCCCGCCCGCGCCCAATGCCTTAAATTCCTCGCATACCGTCCCACACTTTTAAGCGCACCTAAGTGTTTATCGAAGCTCCCGCTAAAAGATGTCTAATCGCTCTCGACACGTACGCCGATGTATTTCACGTTCAACACTCTCCGACTTCAATATATTCAGCGAATCTGCGCAAAATATATTGCTCCGTATTTCAAAGTAACGATAACACATCGTATAGTTGTAAGAATTATGGGAACAGCACATTGACCTAGACAGTGTGTTTTGATAGTTCTTTCAACACAATTTTTATGTATTTACTTGTTCGGTGGAAGAATTTCCCATAACATGGGCTTAGGCACACGTTTTGTTTTAGTACACCTATTCAAAAAATACCCGTAGGCTGTATTTAAATGTTCCATTTCAACGTTACAAAAGAATAAACAGTAAAAGCTACTTTTTCAATTAAAACAATAACGAAGTATTACAAAAGAATTCTCGAACAAGTAGCCAACTCCAGCCGCTAACATGCCGCATAACAATTTAAATAAAAGCATAATTTTGTAACTCATTTGCAATTAAAATCAACCTGTACAGAAGTCGACACCATAATTAATATGAAAAAACACATTTTCATTTTGGGACTAATTAGCTGGAATTATTCATAAAAATAAAGAAAACATCTCGAAAGGTAGCTTCTGTGAATTCTATTGTTTATTTGAATATTAAATACGTACTGAGCTCTTTTTAATATCGAGCTTTTCATTGTTTCAAAATTGGTTTGCAGCCAATTCATTTCGCCAGGGGGATTGGTAGGTATTTAATCAAGATTTACGGCATAAAGCTGCTAGGTTGTTCTGAAACGGATGGCTGCTGAGACGATTCTATTCACGAATCGCTCGAGGACATCAGGATAACAACCGTCTGGAAACACAGACACGGCCGGAATGTCAGTCTTCAACGGTTCTCATAATAAAAGGGAAGCAGATTACTTCGTGCGAGCTAAAGGAATGCCAACGACATTGCAATGAAAGCTTGCGTCTGAATGTCCGGTAAAAAATAACATCTAAGAATTGTTTTTACTTTATAAGCTAAGAAAATAACAAGTAAAGACATTGTTTTCCTTGAGACGTACAGTTGTGCGACCTAAAGTTGTAAATGTATCATAAGCTATTTATTAATGTTTCTATTGTAGTCATTAAGACATGATTCAACGTGAAATGTTACAACAACTTTAATAAATGACAAAGTAACAATAACAAAAGGTCAGTACGGTACTTACTAAAACATAATATTATAATGTTTTTCACATGAACCCCTAAAAACTTAATAGGTATACACACTCCGATTCCGTTTCAAAATGCTTGAGTAAATGGTATCGCGTGCCTAATGTTTATACTAAGAGAACGAGGTCCCCCTCACTCGTCTGATAACAAATAGAGCAATACAAGCAAACCAACTTCAACTTGTATCTACATATCCGCCTCGTATTTTATCGACCTCATTTACAACAAAAAGGTTTTCTGTACACAAAGTTCGAACTTTGTATTTATCTTTCGAAGTCAATTAATTCAACATACCCTATTTACAACTTCAGTTTAGTTAAGTAAATTAATTAATATAAGTACTGAAATAGTAGTCGGGGCATAAGCGTAGCAAACCAATTTGTAGTATTCGACGCGTAGGCTTGCTACGCAGGGCCAAAGCCTACGACGACGGTCTACGAGCTCCCGCGTAGCTCCAATGTCGTAGACTTCGTAGCTCGTGCGTAAGATAAGGTAATCGAGATACTGTGACGGTTTATCATTTTGTTAACCGAACAGCGTTTTGTTACAACGTTGTGCAATCATAAAAGGATTCGTGATGTACTGTTATTTTGGGCCCGGGAAAACTTCGTAACGACTTACATATTCCGCAGCAAATCACGTCACAGATCTTTGTGGAAAACTTCGATGAAGCTTTGCAAGTTACAAGTATATTTTCAAACTAAAGTTAAAGTTTTGTGTTTAAGTAACGTAGTCCAAGAATAAACTTCAACGAACTTTTTAAGTGACCGTCATTTTTATTGAAAATATTGCTTGCTTACCGTTTCCAAGGCGTCGCATCGATTTTACATATGAGTTTCTGAACTCGTTTGAAGTTCGCAAGACACTTACCTGCAAGAAAATGAATTATATATTATTCATAATGCTAAAGATGCTCACTTCTTGATGTGCGTAGAATTAAGTGAACGTGTATATTTTTAATAAATAAAACCTCTAAATATTACTTGAAATGAGGCGACTACGCATGTCATACCCTGGTATTATTATCATTAGTAGTGTTATGGGACTTAAACATGTTTGTCATGTCATGTCTTAAACTGTCGAAATGTGAGTACCACAAATACTAATAAAACTATTAGTATTACTAATAGTACACCCTAATAGTCTATTAGGTCCACCTGTACCTAACCCTCCGGAGATAACAGGCGACAATTTTTGTTGTATTTGAGTGTTTTAAGAGTGTAAAACTACAACAAAAATTGTGATATTTATTTTGAGCACTTCATAAAGAAATAAATAAACTTTCTTGGGAATATATATTTTTTTAAATTTTTGGCCATATTTAAACCATAATCACACATCTAAATTCTCAGCCTAGCAGTGTGATAGTGGTTTAGGTATGGCCTCATAAAACACCCAAATATAAGAAAAATTGTGATAACTCTCTTAATAGAAAACCATACGGTATAAACGAGACATTTAAAAAAAGTAGGTAAGTTAGCAAAAATACGAGTACAATAAATCTAGTGCAATATCGGTGGAAAAACTCTCCATGCATAAAAAAGCGAGACTACGATAGTACAAAGGGTGAGATACGAATACGACCCAGGAACTGTGTACGTTCTTTAATGGACCAGTATTTATAAAGGACTATTCTTCAATGATGTGTTTACAGGTCGTCTGCACTTGATGTCACCCCACCCCCTCCCACTCCCTCTTTTCTCCTTCCTCCCTTTCTAGACTCCTCAGCATAAAAATTAAGTTTTAAAAAAAAAATATGATCGTGAGATGTACGTGTTTATAAAAAAACTTAAATCGCTGGCGTGCTACATGCATGTTTAATTTATTCGTCAAAGAGAACCATGCAATTTTATGAAAACATAAAAACAAATACTTAAGTTAATCACTATTTAATTGTGCTATTACGAATAATGTTGAATAGTTATTCAAACAATTACATAATCCACATAGTTACTTTATACAATGTTCTGGAAAATTGTGAACGTAACTTCAAAAGCCGTTTAACGAAGCAAAAAAATAATTATCTTGACATTCTAGGAGGAGCTCGGAAAACAGGGCTTCCTAATGTCAATAGGAAGACCTTCTAGTGAATTTATCGGATTAGGGATGTACATACTACCCACTCAAGAAAGAAACAATGCTTAGGTAACTAAGTGGTGTTAATCGATTATATTCATAAACCCCCGACGCAAAAACGACGGGGTGATAAGTTTGACGTGTCTGTGTGAATGTGTGTATGTCTGTGGCATCGTAGCGCCCGAACGGATGAACCGATATGGATTATGATTTTTTTGTTTGAAAGGTTAATATCTCACTATCGGGAGTGTTCTTAGCTATGTTCGATGAAAATCAGTCCAAGATGGCCGCTGCCACAAAATGGCATATTACATATTTATTCAACAACTCCCTCAATATACAGGGTGTATTTCACCTCATCACAAAGCCGTTAACCAAGCATTCTGTATATCAAACTAAGTAACTTTAAGCAAAAAATATTGCTGGGAAACAACTTTTTTTTTTGAGGTTATAAATCATGTTTTGTGGTATAACTCAATGTAACACACACAAAACATTGTGCGGATGGATGGATTGAATAGTACAGGGGTCGTAGAGATATTTAAAGTAAAAACCATGCGATAAAAAGTTGTATTTAAAAAAAAGCTTGTCAAAATCTTGCAACTTTGACCCTCAATATCTCCGTAACTAGAAGGTTCCCAGGTATAGTGTAGAACAAAAAAATGATCAGAATGACGAGTAGAACAAGTGCCTTTCGTATTCGTTAAGAGGTGTTTTACACCCTATACATATCAAATGAAAGGGCTTGACTAGTAAAATACTATACAACGTAATACATTAAAAATCTAAGATGGCCACCACCACAAAATGGCGAATTAACAAATTATTTAACTTTGAGTACATTGTGTCGGGGTTTTCAAACGTTTTTTATTTCAATTTACTTGTTTTAGGTATGTACTTGCATGGACAATTATTACTAAGTCTTAATACAGGGTGTAAACGGACGCTTCACTAACAAGTATTATTTACATCAAACTAAGTAACTCTAACCAAATATATGCTGGGAAAATACTTTTTTTTTGGATGAAACCTTACGTTTTACGGTAAAACTCAATGTATCGCAATAAAAAAAAATTGCTGATGCACGCATTAAATAGTAAACGGGTTTCATTTAAAGTATAGTTATGATCTTAAAAACAAGTATTTAATAAAAAAAAACTTGTGAATAAGTTGCTACTTTGACCTCCTCCAATATCTCCATTCTAGTTGGTTGTATGGGCTAGAAAAAATATCGCAATGACGGGGAGAATAAGTGTCTTGCGGCTTCAATAAGGGTTTATTTACACCTTTTATAAGTAAGTAGCAACGAATACCAGACATAAAAGAAACCTCAGTTAAGTAGATACACGTACTTTCACACAAATTGAAACAGTCATACAAGTTTTTCCATTTGCACTCTTTTCACAAACATACAGTCATTATATCACAAATGGCGTTGCAACACAAAACATTGTGAAGTGGCTCTGGAGTGCGTGCATTAAGCTCCGCCGTGCATGAATAATCAGAACTGTGAATGGGTGATGCAAGCTAGGCTAGTGCGTGCAGATATATAGAAGAGACGTAGATATAAACATGCAGTGCGTCAGAGTGAGATAGAGACAGGGCACATGACGTCACGGGCTCCGCGTCGCCGCCAGCTGAGCTGACTTGGTGCCACAAGGTAACTCACGTTTCTCTTATGACGTCACTCGGGAAATGAACACGGCAGCCCAGTTTGGGATCAATGGCCAATCTACAAAATAGAAAAATCCAATTCATTATCGCACTTTTTTAGTGCTGTTTGTTGACACTTAAGTCTTTTTTTATTGTTAGAACAATTCCAATTTTGTATCACTTTTAGATACCCTGATACTCTATATCTTTATCATACAATTGTGTAGATCACATTTTGATGACATTAGCGTTAAGTCAACTACGTAATGGAGAAACAATTTAGCATTCCAACTTAGCTAAAGTTCGTAAAACAACCCGAAAGTAACCCGAGCTTTGGTGAACTTTCTACCGCAATCAGATTAGCTACATACCCGTCGTCTCCGTTCTGGTTGGCCTCGTCCGTGGCCTCGGCCTCGGTCGAAACACCATTGCAATGTTCCACTACCACTTCGGGAACCTCACTCATGTCCACTGTCCACTACACTGTCGCCGGCAGCAAGTCACCCGGCCGAGCCTCTACGAGCCAATATCGCAGACTACCATTTCGCCCTTGGTAAAAGATTACCATTAGTACAAGTACTATTATTAAATTAAGCGCAGGTAACTTACAGACTACATCTATATTGGTAATAATTGGTTGATAACTTATAATGTATACATTAGGGTATGATTTAAACATTGAAAGTATGCACTAACGTCAATCATGTTAGACCTTCAGTGCAATTAGTCAAACCGTGGAGTTTCCTCCTGGTTCAAAGCTAAACAAGAAAGTTCTATAGTTAGAAAATTTCTCAAAAGATAAAAATTAAGTCACCTCGCAGAGTTAAATCTGGTCCAAGACAGTTAAACCAGACCTTATACAAAAACAATTCCCGAAATAAAGAAAGTTCAAAAAAAGGTTGTGAAACTAGCCGAGTAAAGCCACTGACAAAGCTTAGTATTGTGGTTTAAGCATGCGCGGTGGATGGCAAACGGGTCACGAACGCACGGTTAGGGCTTCAGCTAACGTAATCCCTTTAAAGAGTAGTTTACCTGTCGTATTCTGAATAAAATAATCACACAATGTGGTCAGAACAGCATAATTAACGTAATAATATTGAGATCAGTAGTACTGTTTGCGAATCCTAAATGAGTATGTCGTGACTATTTCTCACGTAGGTATCATCTTATGTTAGATACCAGTCTCAAGATTTTGAAAACTCTTATAAGGTGCTGAGATCCATGATCCATTCACCGGCAGATTTGACGCAAAACTGCAGAATGAACTTGAACGCTTATTGGGATATAATATAGAAAAATCCTGGTTTCAAATTGTAAACTATTTCATCATCATCATCATCATCAGCGTATTGATATTCCCACTGCTGAGACACAGGCCACCTCTCTTTGAGAGCAGTGGTGATGAAATAAATAACACAAAGTAATGCGAATGTCTGAGTAAAGGTCATGGCATATTATACTACGCAAGCACCGCACTGGCATCGCTTCAACCCAGCAATTAACTTGCCATTCAAATTAGAGTAATAAATCGTGTGTCGTATAATATATTTTATAATGTCTATATGAAAAAGCTTACGGCGGCGCTTGCTTGGCGGGCTTAGGGCGCTTGCCGCTTCCATAGGACTCCACTCGCGGGCGACTCGGCGTCTCGGCGCGCGGTAAGCACGCCGTCCACGCGCTCTAAGCAAGCCGTACGCGCGCTGTTGACCGCGAAGCAACGTACAGTTACATATTATTTTTCATTACTCATACTCGGAAAGTAGGTCTGAAGTTGCCTGAGGAGCGGGTTGAAAGTAACACTTTTCAGCCCTAGGGAGAATCGCTTTCAACTGACAGCTGTCAAATTATTTTAAAAAAACTAGATATATATAATTTCACATTTCTATTGAACCATGTTCCGACTTTTATACAGCTTCTAAATTTCAGCGCGATCTAATATTTAAATAACATAAATAAAATTCAGAATTAATTAAAGTATATATATTTTTTTAAATAACTTAGTTATAATTTTGTTACAAATATTTCTTTAAAATAACCTAGATTTGGGCAAAATATTTAATATTTTTTCAGTGACGAAAGTAAAAAATAACTGAATAGACGGCCACAGAAGAAAAAGAAACAAAATAGGCGGGAAGCGGCAATCCAATCTTCATTTTTTTACGAGTTGTTTCGTGTTACTTATTTAGTCACTCGAACTATTGGCACCCGCGTTACGCTTGGGCGCCCCCCGTCTCGGGACTTAATAAGTTACTTTCACCCCTAGGGTAACAATGTACTATAGAGAGTCCCTGACACGAAACCTAGTTCGATAAGACTCCCAGATGATAAATTTCATACGGCGTACTATAACTTTACTTTCCATGTTTCTTTTACAAGTTCATGCGAGCGGCAGATGCATGCACCATGCAGCTGTTTGTAAAATACTCGGTTTGATGTAAACTACTAATAAAAAAAAAGTCCCACACCCACGCCCACCGCGGATGCCTCAGCTGACGCTGGGTTCACTTATCAGTCATTCGAGATCTATTGAACAAGATGGCAACCGATCGGCGTAAAAACACTACCTAAAATGCAACACTACCCGGACCATCACGGCCAGCGCACAGACTGCAAGCTCACGCTTCGCTGACGACGCGTGATAAGCGTGCCGTAGCCTAAATTCGAGGCAACACCGGGCAATAGCTGTGCTGGTACGGTGCTTGTATAGTGGACCTTTACTGTTCATAAGTTGTATTTCAAAGGATTTAAACATAACTTTCAAAATGTGTTTATCATTAGAAACCCTCTTAATGCCAACAACACATCATCCACGGCAATTATACGAGACATACATATAGATATAAAAACTGGTACAGAAGACAAACGTGCCAGTGAATACATTGATATAACCGGTTATCATGGTTTCCATCCTGGTCACCAATTTCCGACACGTGATAATTCTTGCCTTGATCATGCTTTGATAAAGACTAAAAAAAGCTACTAAAATTGTCGTATATCAATCTTCTCTCACCGACCATGATACGGTTCTAATGGGTATTAGAATAGTACATTGATATCCTAGGGGTGAAAGTAACTTATTAAGTCCCGAGACGGGGTTTGGCGCCCAAGCGTAGCGCGGGCGCTATATAATAGTTCGAGGGACTAAATAAGTCTTTAACCCGAGGTAAACACTGTGGTACGAATACAAGGAAAATAAAAATAAAAACACGAAACAACTCGAAAAGAAATTAAGATCGGATTGCCGCTTTCCCGCCTATTTGGTTTTTTTTTCTGTGGCCGGCAATTAAGCCTTTTTTTTTTCACTTTCGTCACCGAAAAAATAGTAAATATTTTGACCAAATCTATGTTACTTTAAAGAAATATTTGTAACCAAATTATAACTAAGTTAAAAAGAATATATTATTTAATGAATACAGAATTTTATGTTATTTCAATTTCACATCCCGCTGTAAGTTAGAGGCTGTATAGAAATCGGAAAATGGTTCAATAGAAAGGTGAAAATAGAACTATTTTTTTTATAATTTGACAGCTGTCAGTTGAAAGCGATTCTCCCTAGGGCTGAAAAGTATTACTTTCAACCCGCTCCTCAGGCAACTTCAGACCTACTTTCGGAGTATGAGTAATGAAAATGAAAAATGATAATTTATTAGCATTAAGCACCTATATGGGTAAATAAAGGATGATTGGTAATTGAGGGCAGGTCAGGCATTGAAATGGGTGATACTATCCTTGTACAATTTCGACCCCGATAACTTATGGTCCAAACTGGGTGGCTTTTAAGAAAACGTTTTTTTTTTTTTTTAACTTTGTCACCTCTCCACCACAAACTGCTGATTGTGAGATATCTCCGCCGCTCAGGATGTTAAGCTCATGAACGAATGTATGCTTCGAAATAAAGTAAAAAAAGTCAAAACCATTATAGCGCTTATTTGTGTTGTGTGTTCTTTTTTTTTTTTAACTGCCCTTGTCTTTCGAGGAAAGTTTCTCAAAATAAAATCATACTTGTCGTGTTAATAACAGAACCGACCGTTCCTTGTCTCATAAGCTTTTCAAAATGGTGTCACAGTACCCTCTTTTAGTGAGTTTTCAACCCTAGAGAGAATTGCTTTCAACTGACAGCTGTTACAATAATTTTAAAAAAAGTTCTATTTTCACATTTTTATTGAACCATGTTTCGACTTCTATACTTACAGCCTCTAAATTACAGCGCGATTTAAAATTGAAATAACATGAAATTCAGTACAAAAGTACAGTGTTTACCTCCGGTTAAAGACTTATTTATTTAGACCTAGGGTAACAATGTACTATTTCAATACACTTCCTCGAAAACTGGTTCAATTCGCACTATGATTAGGTTCAAAATGCAGTGAATGTATTTCACACTCGTGCGTTTTTGATATTTATTCCACACGTTTGCGGAAAGCAAAATTGCCACAGATAACTATACCTATACTTAGTCTAAACTGGTTCAATGCATAATTAAAAAAAACATTCACCTCTGTCTCTATAGTCAGATGTGAATGTTTTTATTTTTAATTTCGGATAAGCGATCTACGTCTTTACGGTGGCGTAATCATTTTACTTTAATCAACGTGGCGATCCTAAATCAGCTTTAACCCAACAAACAGAAGCAAATTACAGCTTTAACTGTCTTATAGGATATCCTTGAATACGAAGACGTACATCGAAAACACTGTAATTACCCAGTATACTTAATTAAAATTGTAAGTTTTAAGAAATTTTCAGAACATGTCCTTTAAGGCGCTTATTTTCAAAAGAGGCAGATGTCCTTTTTGACGAATTGGTTTTCGAAGAACATGTGCTATCGGAAAAGTATCTAAGTATATCATATAATAAAATCGTTGAGACCAAAAAATCTGTACATTGAAGATTTAAAAAAAAAAGCCGATCAGGGTGACTTAAAATAAGTAACTGAACATATTAAAACCATTTTAAAAATTCGTGTTTGTTTGTTTGTTTGACCGCACATCACGTAAATACTGCTGGACGAATTTTGATAAAAACTTCACTAATCTATTTAAATAGCATTTAGAATAACATTTAGGGTATAGAAATTATGGAAAATTTTGGATAAAGGGGGTGAAAAGGGGGGGAAAAGTTTGTATGAAAAAAAAAATTAGATTATTCTAGATTCATGAAACTCAGAGTAAATACTTATTATTGAAAATAAAGAAAATAACTGCCTCAGCATTTTTTTTTAAATCATCCAGAGACGTAAAAAAGAGGGTTTTGTGTTTAAAATTAATTAACTTCATACACCTATAGAATAAAATCCATTGAAGTGGACCTTTAAAAGTTGCTGTTAATACTTCAAATCTAATACAGGTAAATGTTATTTCTCAATTTTCTTGAAATTTGATTTTTGTAGTGAATAGCCCAAAATAGCGGAACTCAAGAAAATCGGCTTTCCTCGGTATAAGTAGTTGGTAATACAGGGTGGAAACGGTAAACAGGGCAGTAAGGGGAGCTGCAACTACACAAAAATGGTCTTAGGTAACAATCCGTAATTTTTTCACAAAATGTTTATCCCCATTCACAGATTTAATTAAAAAATAAAGTACAGTTAGCAAGAAAATTGCCATTTTACATAAAACAATGTTTTTGATGCCAATCGATCTTCTTTCCGACACTAATCAAGAAGTTCTTCCAAACCACGGAACAGAGAAAAACAGGTTCCGTGTTCCAAACCAACCCAGGTTAGAGTAGGTACTCAAAAAGGCAAAATCGCAAAAAAAAATACTTTCAGCGGGGCAGTGTAGGGGAAATAGTTCGCCAGAAAATTGCTATTTTACACAAGACATTTTTTTGATGCCTATCATTATTATTTATTTTACATAAGACATAACGCCAGAAAAGTTGCAAATACATTACAAACGAGTACAAATCCTACTATCTACAAATAAAAAATGCGTTGTCCTGAAGGACTGTCTGATGGATCAACGCAAAGCCTAAACCGCAGATTGTAGAAACCTAAAACTTGGAGGGTATATTTTCTGTATAACGTAGGCATACGATAAGAAAGAATTTTGAAATTATTTCCCTAAGGGGGTGAAAAGGGGGGGGGGGGCAAAGATTGTATGGGAAAATGTGATTCCTTGGTCCAATCTACTTCAAACTTTGCAATCAACAATGTTAACAGAATTGATGGACGCGTTTCATATTGCATTGAAATTCACCCCCTAACGGGGTTAAAAAGGGGAGAAAGTTATTTTGGCGGTGATTTGTTTCGAATTTGATATCAATAATCCTTCGAGATTCTGATATAAACTACAAGTTATTTTGATACATGTTTCAAAACCCAATCCGATTTTATTCCAAAAAGGTTGAACTCACATAAAAATTTGGTGTAAAATTGCAAATACTCTTTAAAACTGGAATGTCTCGAAAGTCACCGTAAAATATTAATACCGCATTTGAAGGTTTCTAAGCTTTGAAGAGGTTGTGCACTTTAAGACACGGCGTCATAGCGTAGGGACGTAGAGTTTGAAATTTTAAATGGTAAGCAGTTGTAAGAGGTCCGCAACGGTTTACAGCAGCTATATCGTGTTGCGGCTCATTTAATGCACCTTGATGAGAACTGTAGTCCTAGCTGGAGTATGACTGTCATCGAGTGTCTAAGTATGAAGATGTAAAGCTGTCAATAGAAGCCTTTAAAGCTGTTTCTGTAAACACGGTAATTTATTCTTATTCAAATAAATACGTTGTTAATCACAAGTATTTGATTTTGAACAAAATTGCCCTTGTGTACCTACGTAAATTGACTTCAATGCATATCTTAGGAGATCCGTTTTAAATAACTCCGCAGCAAATAATGATCATGTACCGGGCGTGCATTTTCATTATGCGGAAGGATGTGTGTGATGTGCTCTTTGAAAATTGTATTATAGGTGCTTACGACCCACTCTATGTAACCCTCTGTTTCTCTTATGTGACGCAGACGAAGTTGCGCGGGTCAGCTAGTCAGTGAATAAAATGGTATTTATCTATAAAAAATCAGAAAAGGTGTTTCTCTTGCAATTTAAATAGATATTGACAACTCAATTCAAAGTACCTACCGCTACAGTAAAACACTCGTATAATTGAAAGGAAATTGCATAAAAGTCGCAGCAGTTGCAAAAAACTGCTTCAGACGCATCAGGGCAAATAAAATAAACTGTTCAATCAATCTGAACGGTCAGTTGTCCATAAAGTTTTAATAGACTGCCGTCGATCGTTCTAGTACTTACCGTAATAGCCTTGTGATTGTTTGCTCGCTTACGGTATCTATTGGCGTAAGTCACGGTAACTCCTATCATAAAATTACTATGGAGAAATATTGTGCACGTAGATACTAAACTACCTCTAATTTCTCAAGGGACGTGCGCTTAGATAGGACGGTTTATTACCTAACTTCAAGTGCCTGTTAGCTTTCTCATGAAGTCCGTCATATTGTACTCTAAAGTAGGGAACTTCTATGTACTTATATGTTATGTATTTATCAGCAATTTGCAATCTAGAAACCTCTTCGATGCTGTTGTATGTCTTGGCGATAACATGTGCTATACGCGTATCGCAACTAAGCTTTGAAGGACTTTCAAAGTTTACTAAATAGGTACTTGCCTAAAACATTATAATTTATTGGTAGGTACCCCGAGCAACGCCCACTGAGAGAAAAGTACCTCCGGCTTTACTCCGAGCCATCTGCACCGGCCGGAAATTAAATTGGATTAAAATGAAGTTCTATTAAATACCTATTTATACATATGTAAGTACCTACTCAACGTATTATAATTAACTTACGCAGGTATGAGATGAATGATATCATTGCCGTTTAGTCATTCTTTTTCGTATTGGTCATAGGTCATTGATGCTTCATTGATCTAAGTAGTGGTCGCAAACGAAAGCATGACTGTTGAGCTTTGTTGGATTAGCATTATTCCGGTCACTCTACCTACCGCGTGTGGTCGCCTGATCGCCAATCTTCAGATTGGCGATCAGGCGACCCACATATCACAGTAAGTGGCCTGAGTTTCACAGATCTACGGATCCGGCAGTGCTATTGCCGAGACATAGGGTTATTTACGGAGAATTCTATTAATTTCATCTTAGGTAGATTCAACACTCTTACATAGATACATACCCAAATGATTGTTATATTTGTTGATACAAGTTGTGATAGGTTGTAAATCCATCGCCCACAGCGACTCGCCCGGCACCCGGCGCCCGCCCGAGGAACACCAAACAACTCATTTGTCTTGCTAGTCCCAGTTGATTCCGACCAACTTGTGCGGAATAATAAGCAGCCGGCACTCGGCACGCTGGGTGTATTTCTATCAGATCATCAACGAAGATTGCGGTTTCAATTTTAGGTGAGTACCTATTTTACAAGCTTTTCCACAAGTAATAAAATTAAGCGACTGAAAAGTTACGTAGGTAGGTAGACAGGTAGGTATCTATTTCTGAAAACACCAGACTAATTTTGAATTCAAATCTGACCTACATACCTACATAGGTAATATTTAATTATCGATATAGGTACCTAGGTGCCTAATGCTACCTAGTAGTGAATACAAAAATGTAGTTTTGGAAATATGATGGGACGACTTAATTTAAAACTGAAAGGGAAATAATGTGCAAGGTGCGGGCGCACTCGCAGTACCAAAAACGTGATGAACCCACGTGTCTTTGATTAGATTGAGTTATTAATCTTTTTTATCTCTAGTTATTGGATAGTTAGGTAGGTACCTATTTCACTAGTAAACTGGGTGACGAGTACGACGTAGGTCGAGTGCATGCCCCGGCAGCTAGTTCCGTGAGGCAGAACCGCAGAAGTCTTTAACCTTAGTAGGATAGGTAGACAACTACCTCCCTACACGCAAGATAAGTGACCTACTTGATACTTAGTGTTATTTTAAGGGACCTATAGGTAGAGGTGCCTATCAACACACTATATAAGCTATCTCTCTTCTCCACGTGTTGCTTACCTACTTCATTTCATAAAGTTTAGTTACGGTCAAACGCACTGCTTGCTTTGCTTGTGTTTGAACTTCATCCTAATTATAAGACGTCTGATTTTAATGGGGTTAATTAAGAACCTACCTAACACAGTTTTTGTCTCAACGATTATTTAGTACTAGCTGACCCGCGCAACTTCGTCTGCGTCACATAAGAGAAAGAGAGGGTTACAGAGAGTGGGTCGCAAGCACCCATAATACAATTTTCAAAGAGCACATCACACACATCCTTCCGCATAATGAAAATGCGCGCCCGGTACATGTTCATTATTTGGCTGCGGAGTTATTTAAAACGGTGTATCTCCTAAGATATGCATTGAAGTAAATTTACGTACCCAAGGGCAATTTTGTTCAAAATCAAATACTTGTGATTAACAACGTATTTATTTGAATAAGAATAAATTGCCATGTTTACAAAAACAGCTTTAAAGGCTTCTATTGACAGCTTTACATCTTCATACTTAGACACTCGATGACAGGCATACTCCAGCTAGGTCTGTAATTCTCATCAAGGTGCATTAAATGAGCCGCAACACGATATAGCTGCTGTAAACCGTTGCGGACCTCTTACAACTGCTTACCATTTAAAATTTCAAACTCTACGTCACGCTATGACGCCGTGTCTTAAAGTGCACAACCTCTTCAAAGCTTAGAAACCTTCAAATGTGGTATTAATATTTTACGGTGCCTTTCGAGACATTCCAATTTTAAAGAGTATTTGCAATTTTGCACCAAATTTTTATGTGATTTCAACCTTTTTGGAATAAAATCGGATTGGGTTTTGAAACATGTATCAAAATAACTTGTAGTTTATATCAAAATCTCAAAGGAGTACTGATATCAAAATCGAAACAAATCACCGCCAAAATAACTTCTACCCCTTTTTAACCCCGTTAGGGGATGAATTTCAATGCAATATGAAACGCGTCCATCAATTCTGTTAATATTGTTGATTGCAAAGTTTGAAGAAGATTGGACCAAGGAATCACATGTTCCCATACAATCTTTGCCCCTCCTTTTCACCCCCTTAGGGGTATAAATTCAAAATTCTTTCTTATCGTATGCCTAATTGCCTACGTTATACAGAAAATACACCCTCCAAGTTTCAGGTTTCTACAATCTGCGGTTTAGGCTGTGCGTTAATCCATCAGATAGTCCTTCAGGACAAAGCATTTTTTATTTGTAGATAGTAGGATTTGTACTCGTTTGTAATGTATTTGTAACTTTTCCGGCTTTATGTCTTATGTTAAATAAAAAATAATGATTGGCATCAAAAAAGGTTTTGTGTAAAATAGCAATTTTCTGGCTAACTATTTCCCCTATACTGCCCCGCTGAAAGTAATTTTTTTTGCGATTTCTGACTTTTTGAGTACTCTAACCTGGGTTGGTTTGGAAGAACTTCTTGATTAGTGTCGGAAAGAAGATCGATTGGCAACAAAAAAATTGTTTTAAGTAAAATGGCAATTTTCTTGCTAACTGTACTTTATTTTTTAATTAAATCTGTGAATGGGGATAAACATTTCGTGAAAAAATTACGGATTGTTACCTAAGACCACTTTTGTGTAGCTGCAGCTCCCCTTACTGCCCCGTTTACCGTTTCCACCTGTATTACCAACTACTTATACCGAGGAATGCCGATTTTCTTGAGTTCCGCTATTTTGGGCGTATTCATTTCAAAAATGAAATTTCAAGAAAATTGAGAAATTACATTTACCTGTATTAGATTTGAAGTATTTACAGCAACTTTTAAAGGTTTCCACTTCAATGAATTTTATTCTATAGGTGTAGGTATGAAGTTAATTAATTTTAAACACAAAACCCCCTTTTTTACGTCTCTGGATGTTTTTTTTTTTTTAAATGCTGAGACAGGTATTTCTTTATTTTTAATAATAAGTATTTACTCTGAGTTTGATGAATCTAGAACAATCTAAAAATTTTTTTTCATACAAACTTTACCCCCCGTTTTCACCCCCTTTTTCCAAAATTTTCCATAATTTCTATAGCCTAAGTGTTATTCTGAGTTTATTTAAATAGATTAGCGAAGTTTTCATCAAAATCCGTCCAGCAGTTTTTACGTGATGCGCGGTCAAACAAACAAACAAACACGAATTTTAAAAATGGTTTTAATATGTTCAGTTACTTATTTTAAGTCACCCTGGTCGGTTTTTTTCTTTTAAATATTCAATGTACAGATTTTTTGGTCTCAACGATTTTATTATATGTATAGATAGATATAGATTTCAAAGCAATGGTGTAGTTTTCTGGACACCCTCTATCGTAGACTTCATCAATACCTTTCCATCAGGCGATATCGAGGTTAAGAGCAGTCAGGCCCAAGGTCCAAAATTGCCTAGTTATAAGTAGGTACAACTTGATTGAGGAAAACTTAGGTTCGCATAAAACACGGCGTCCTCACCTTCCGCCTGACGCAGGTCCTCACGGGACACGGCTGTTTCGGAAGGTTCCTGCATCGAAACGCCCGGGTGTTTCCACTGTGAGGATCGGCCGGAGGACACGGTGGAGCACACGGTGGAGGTCTGCCCCGAGTGGGCGGAGCCGTGTCCTCGTAGCAGCGACCGGGTGGCGGCGACCTCCCGCGCCCAGCCCTGCTGCGGGCCTGGTAATTAATCCATGGTCCAGAGCAAGACGGAATGGGAATTCGTTATCTCCTTCTGCGAAGAAGTCATGCTAAGGAGGGGCCACCGCACGGGCTCGGGCCTGTGGACTGTGAGCTGTGGCTAGCTCGCCGTCCATCCGTCTCATGACGACAGGCCGTGTCGACGGTGCGTTCGTGGTCCACGCGCGCCTCAAAGAGATGTCAGCATAAGGAAGGGCCGAAGCCTGCCGGGGCTGCGGGTCTGTTCGAAAGAGATACCGTGGCCCCGGAACATAAAAAGTGAGGAAGAAACATGGATGGGTTTTAGTCAGTAAAAGTCCGACACTCCCTCACCGTACCTCCATTACCTACTTATTATTTAAGTTAAGAAATCCTACCTAAACTAGGTTATTCCCAGAATATTTACTTCATATCATTTGAGTTTTGTCGTGTTAAATTATAGATTAAGTATGTTACTTTTTATTATTTATACCTATCACACTAAATTATTGGGATCAAGTGACGGTCTTCGGGACTGATAACAAGAAGTGCCGAAATGGAATTTTATCTATTGAGAAATGTAAAAAATCATTATGCTTATCGGCAGTAATGGTAGTAAACCGATGTTTATATCTTAAAATAAACGTAGGTCCGCTTTTTTAGTTGGGAGCGATACACAACATTTAGGTGACACGGACACCCCAAATACTTATTATTTATTGCACTGTTACAATGTAAGTAACTCTGATAACTGAGCTGCGTGTCGAAAACCAACATTCAAGCATTTATATAGTTGTCACCTAACTAGTGTTATTGACATAACATAACTAAAAGATAAAGTCCCATGTTATAAGAGGCGAGACTATTGCAAACACCCGGGCACAAATCCAAGACTACGTAGCTGGTATAAGGTACCTACCTACTCAGAAATTCCTGATGGAAAACCCCAGTAACTCGCCCCACAGATATATGTATTTCAATGAGTCGCTAGAACAATATACCTAGGTTGTGTTATTGAATACGGGCATAAGTTTAGTAACTACTAAAGTAACGTCTTTCTTTGCGTATGCCAATCTTCACGGCACCACCGCCGTGCGTGCCCCCATCCTGCCCCTGTGGTGCCGGTGGTGCGCCAGTCATATTAAGGATCTATTTGAATACGTTCCATGATCACCTCATTGACTGCAAGGAACTATAGTCTGGCAAATGAAAGTAGAGACTGAAAAAGCGCGGGAAATTAAAAAAATCTCAGCCTAGTAACCCCAAAATTTGTAGGGAGTAACGGTAATAACCTGACTTGATACTTTACAGATACTTGTTTTTTGTGTAAAACAATATTTGTACACTACTGCTTGACAGCATGTGGACAGGTCCAAAAATGGGAAGCTACGGTACTTGTTGTCGGTTTTCAACCGACTTCCAAAAAGAGGAGGTTATCAATTCGTCTGTATTTTTTTTTCTTTTTTTTTTGTGTTTGTTACCTCAGAACTTTCGACTGGGTGAACCGATTTTGATGATTCTTTTTTTATTTGAAAGCTGGTGCTTCTCGTTTGGTCCCATTTTAATTTGCTGAAGATCTGATGCTGATCTTCCGAGATATACAATGAAACTCTTCAAAAATAGACGGCAAATCTGCAGTAACTGCTGCAATCGCTTGAAGGTTCATTGTTCATACTACATCATGACGTAACATCACGCCTGTATGCTCTGAGGAGGTACGCAGATGTGTACAATACTTCCAGATTTCGACAATGTTTGTTGCCTCTGAACTTTCTACTGGGTAAACCGATTTTGATGATTCTTTTTTTATTTGAAAGCTGTTGCTTTCCGTGTGGTCTCATTTCAATTTGGTGAAGATCTGATGCTGATCTTCCGAGATATACATGGAACTCTTCAAAAATACACGGCAAAGCTGCAGTAATTGCTGCAATCGCTTGGTTGTTTATTGTTTATGTAACATAGTGACATAACATCACGCCTGTATGCTCTGAGGGAGTACGCAGAAGTGTACAATACACCCAGATTTCGACAGTTAGATGTGTTAAGTTCCATTTAATGGGATCCTGGAGAAATAGAGGGAATTCCTTAAATTTTATAGGCACACCAGAAGCGATATGGGTAGTTTTAGGAAGAGTACGTTCTTGGAGTGATCCCATTTCAATTTGGTAAAGATCTGATGAAGAACTTCGGAAGATAGGCGACGGGAACTCCTCAATAAATGATAGCAAATGTACTGGGATCGCTGAAATCTCATGTCTCTCTATTGTTTACACCAGTTCATAACAAAAAATTACGCCGTTACGCTGTGAAAGGGTAAGCACATATGAACCACAAAAAAGTGAAAATAAAAACTTTTTTGCAAAAAATATAACCGACTTCACACAAAATTCGGTGACCTTGGTTTGATTGATTTAGTTTTTTTGTCACCGACTTCTGAAGCTAAAGTTATTTTTCACTTTTTTGTGTGAAGTCGGTTATATTTTTTGCAAAAAAGTTTGTTTTTAATCAGACAAAGCAAACTGTAGTTTCTAGATGTAAAATCATGTCTACCCATTATGATCCAAAGCATAGAGACCTTTTGTGCGTGACAATTCGAAAATCAGCTAACTTCGTTGGAATAAAATACGACTAGTTATTGTATTGTTAACGGGCTGGTGTCCGCAGCTCCACGTCGCGAAGCGTGCAGATTGCTGGTTTCCTCAAGATGTTTTCCTTCACTGTTTTGAGAGCAGTAAAAAAAAAAAATATCGCTGGATATTACCACACAGTGCCACCTAGTGCCACACTAAGCAAAGCTTGTGTCGTGGACATTAGATAGTTGATATACTACATAAATACTTATTTGTTTGTAAATACATACTTATTATACATGTAAGCATCCATGACTCGGAAACAAATGTCCATGCTCATCACACAAACATTTGCTCCTACCGGGATTCGAACCCAGGACCTGAACGTAAGGCAGTGTCACTACCACTACGCCATTCGGGTCGTGAGTAGTGATGAAATAAATTACACAAAGTACCTAATGCGCCTGTCTGGGTTCGACCCAACGACTTACTGTTCGTAAGTCGGGGCCGCCGCTACTGGGCCACCGCTGCTGTGACTAGGTAAAATGTGATACTGACTGAATAAAAATGAAAACAACAATTTTCTATATTTTTTATGATAACGAATACAAACAAAGTATCAACATTTAAGCGTCATACTAACTTATGAAATCAAATACCACACGTAAACAATCTTGTTTCTGATTGAACTAGACGTCTTTCTCCTGTTGTTTTTCATCAAACTACGAAATCATGCGAAACAACATCACCCACACTCCACTTTTCTCCAATCGTTTTATTCATGTTTTAGTTGGAAAAATCCTATTTATAGGTCCCGATAAAACAACAATAACATGCCATCTTAATTTGACAAATTGAGATTGACATAATTATGTAAAACTTGCCATATGAAAAGTTTGCAAATAATTCGAGTCTCTACTTTCATTTGCCAGAATCTAGTTGAGTAGTAGGAACTAGTTCATTAAATGTACCTATAGGTATAAGAAGTTTCTTTTTACCCGACTGCGCGACGCAAAGGAGGGTAATGTGTTTATCAGTCTATGTATGTAAGTATGTATGTTTGTTTCTATGTGGCGTTCTAGAGACCAAATGCGTGTGCCGATTTTGATCATTTTAACGTCAACCGATTCGTCTTAACCTTGCGAGTCCTACTAAAGACATGACAGTAATCAAAATTCACCACAGCGACAACCAGACGCCATATTGTCAAAATGAAAAAAAAAGTCGATGAACTATAAGTCAAGTGGGGTGTCGTTGACCAGGTATTTTAAAATCATCTTTAGGTTCCTTTTATCATTTTTCATATTAGATAATAGTTTAAGATATAAGTAATAACGATTCAAAGTTGTTTAACAAAACAATCATTCTCGCTAATTTTCATATCTACTTATTGATTTAAGTTTTTATTCGAAGTAACTAAAGTATGAAATAAAATAAAAAATAATTTAAAGAAAAACAAAAAAATCGACTGCGTAAAAACAAAAAACCCGACTGCGTAAAAACTAATTAAAAAAAATACGTGAAAAAATTAACTTAAATAAAAACTAAAAAGAAACAAGCCCAGTAGTTTAGAATTCTGTAACAAATCATAAAATTAATAATTAAATAACATTAAGATTTTTTGATCGTTAATAATAACTCTAGATCAGAGAGTAGGTATGTTCACACGAAGCCGAAATGTGAGGATTAATTCATTAAAATATACGTATGACCGAAAAGATTTATTTATCTTGACACACTTGTTATATGGTAACTAAGGTACGAAATTAAAACGACAATGCAGTGTCTATTGATACTGGATGGCCAGTTCTCACACTCCTCTTCACGGCATCGTCGTGGTAATCAGGAGTTCAGGAAACTCCTAAACCGCTCCGCAATTTCAACAGCCGCGGGCCGGCTAAGGCTTTGGTTAAGATATCTGCCTCCATATCTTCGGTTCGCAGATACTTGACCTGTATCACTCCGTCCATTATGCAATTTCGTATGAAATGCATTTTCAAGTCAATGTGCTTGGACTTGGGAGTGACCGTTGTGTTCTGACTTAACTTGAGGGCAGCTTGGTTGTCGTTTGATATGACTATGCTTTCGTAGTTGACCCCAAGATCTTTGAATAATTTTTTCAAGTGAATGGCCTCTTTTGCAGCTTCAGTCAAGGCGATATATTCCGCTTCGGCAGTCGATAGCGCCACAGTCTTTTGCTTCTTCGATATCCAGCTTATAGCCGTTCCAGCATATTTATAACAGCAGCCCGAAAAATACTTTCGGTCTAGTTTGCATGCGCCCCAATCTGCGTCAGCCATGCCATGTAAATCTTCGCCAGTTTTTCTGAATATAAGACCAACGCTTTTTGTACCCTTTAAGTATCGCAGCACTCTTTTTGCACATTTGAAATGCTCTTCTCCGTAACAATCATTGAATTGAGAGAGATAGCTAATGGCAAACATTATATCAGGCCGAGTTGCCACTGCCAGATACATGAGTGTGCCAATTAAATTTTTGTAGGGTAGATCGTTCCGTTCATCTCTTCCTTCTTTTTCTAGTTTGAGACCTGGTTCTATGGGTGTAGACGTGGACTTGCAATCTTCCATTTTGAATTTTTTAAGAGTGTCTTCGATGAACTTCTCCTGGTTTAGTTTGATTGCATCTCTCATATAAATAACGTCTATCCCTATAAGTCGCTTTGGCGTTCCTAAGTCTTTTAACTCAAATTTCGTATTTAACAGGTCTTTTATTTTTTGGAGCTTTCTAGGACACGAATAGGCAACTAACAGTGTTCCTGAGAGAGTGTTCCTTTTCTTTAATAAGTTTATCATAGTTTTGACTGTCATTTTCGAAATACATTTTGTCTATTACTTTTATGTCCCTGCTTATCACTACATCATCGTCTTCGGGTATGTACACTCTGTAAGCCTTTGAGGTCATTGAGGAACACTCTCGAATACCTGAAAACAAAAACAATGATAAAAGGGTACAACAAGTAGAAATTGAAATAACAGATAATAAAAAAGACAATATGTTACAAAATTTCAATGAGCAAGAAGATAAAGTTTCTTCCGTAGAAGAAATAGAATTTTACGATGACGCATCAGAAGTTGTAGAAATACCTGAAAATGGGAGGCCGCAAAGAGAGAGGCGTCCACCCACGTGGACCAGAGATTTTATACTGGACCAGACTGAAGAAAATCACCTACTCTCGGAGATATCCTATATATCCGATGGAAATGAAGATGATGAATACTGGCATGATGCTATAAAAGCCGAGATTAGAGCACATGTTAAGAATGGAACCTGGAAAATAGGAAAGAAGAACAGTGACATGAAAGAAGTGGACTACAAAATGGTTCTAAAAAACAAAATAGGACCTGACAACAGTATCACAAAGAAAGCAAGACTTGTAGCACGGGGCTTCACTCAGCGACCAGGCGTTGACTACAACGAAACATACGCTCCTGTAGCTAAACTGAGTTCGATAAGATCTGTTGTTGGAATAGCCATGGAAGAAGGTTTAAAGTTGAACCAGATGGACGTTACAACGGCGTACCTGAATGGTGAACTAGAAGAAAAGATAGTCATGAAATATCCTGACTATTTAGAAGAATATCTGACTGAAATCATGGTTGATGAAAGCAAACAAGAAAATTTAACTTTGTACAACAAAACAAAGACTATGCTGAATGACATAAAAAACAATCGAAAAGGGAAAGTTTGTCATCTCATAAAAGCCTTATACGGACTCAAACAGGCAGGGAGGCAATGGTACAAGAAACTCGACACAGAGTTAAAGAACATAGGTTTCAAAGCATCAGAAGCTGACCCATGTCTATACTTACTAGAGAAAAGAGGAGTTAAAGTCATAATAGTTATCTATGTCGACGATTTATTAGTTGCCTATTCGTGTCCTAGAAAGCTCCAAGAAATAAAAGACCTGTTAAATACGAAATTTGAGTTAAAAGACTTAGGAACGCCAAAGCGACTTATAGGGATAGACGTTATTTATATGAGAGATGCAATCAAACTAAACCAGGAGAAGTTCATCGAAGACACTCTTAAAAAATTCAAAATGGAAGATTGCAAGTCCACGTCTACACCCATAGAACCAGGTCTCAAACTAGAAAAAGAAGGAAGAGATGAACGGAACGATCTACCCTACAAAAATTTAATTGGCACACTCATGTATCTGGCAGTGGCAACTCGGCCTGATATAATGTTTGCCATTAGCTATCTCTCTCAATTCAATGATTGTTACGGAGAAGAGCATTTCAAATGTGCAAAAAGAGTGCTGCGATACTTAAAGGGTACAAAAAGCGTTGGTCTTATATTCAGAAAAACTGGCGAAGATTTACATGGCATGGCTGACGCAGATTGGGGCGCATGCAAACTAGACCGAAAGTCTTTTTCGGGCTGCTGTTATAAATATGCTGGAACGGCTATAAGCTGGATATCGAAGAAGCAAAAGACTGTGGCGCTATCGACTGCCGAAGCGGAATATATCGCCTTGACTGAAGCTGCAAAAGAGGCCATTCACTTGAAAAAATTATTCAAAGATCTTGGGGTCAACTACGAAAGCATAGTCATATCAAACGACAACCAAGCTGCCCTCAAGTTAAGTCAGAACACAATGGTCACTCCCAAGTCCAAGCACATTGACTTGAAAATGCATTTCATACGAAATTGCATAATGGACGGAGTGATACAGGTCAAGTATCTGCGAACCGAAGATATGGAGGCAGATATCTTAACCAAAGCCTTAGCCGGCCCGCGGCTGTTGAAATTGCGGAGCGGTTTAGGAGTTTCCTGAACTCCTGATTACCACGACGATGCCGTGAAGAGGAGTGTGAGAACTGGCCATCCAGTATCAATAGACACTGCATTGTCGTTTTAATTTCGTACCTTAGTTACCATATAACAAGTGTGTCAAGATAAATAAATCTTTTCGGTCATACGTATATTTTAATGAATTAATCCTCACAATTGGTAGCAGAGCGTGGTTTATTCTGCAAATATGAAAAATGGCATCCACGAGTTATCGTAATATAGAACTGTTGACCAAGACAAATTATGACACTTGGTGTTTGCAAGCACAAGCGGTCCTAATAAAAAATGATTATTGGGATATCGTAAGCGGCGAGAAAAAGTTACCACCAGCTTCGGATGGGGCGTCGAGATCGGCGTTCAACAAAGAGGATTTGAAGGCAAGAGCTGAAATCTTACTTTTATTGTCAACGTATCTGGATGTAAAGCGACTGCAAACTACACACCGAAAAAGGACAGTAACATTATGGAATGGCATCGCAAACTTGGCCACATAAACGAAATAGATTTAAAGAAAATGGCTAAGGATAATGTTTCGCCATTCAGTGCTTTAGAAGGGCTACGGTTAATAAGGTAGTTTGCGGTTGCTACCGCTTCCGCCCAGAGCTTTTTAGGTGCCTTGGCCTCGATTAACAGACATCTGGCTTTATCTAGTAAGGATCTGTTCTTCCTCTCGCTAATCCCATTTTGTTGAGGGGTGTAAACTGTGGTCAATCTCCTTTTTATGCCATGCGATTTGAGAAAGTCATCGAACTCCTTGTTTCGGTATTCTGTGCCATTGTCCGTCTGCAGGTTCTTTATCTTCTTGTTATGGAACGTCTCAACTTCATTTTTGTATTCTTTGAAAACGTTGAATACATCACTCTTTCTTTTAATGAAATAGATATGACAATAGCGACTAAAGTCGTCTGTGAAAGTAACATAGTACTTTGATCCTGCTAGTGTGTCACATTCAAAAGGTCCACAAACGTCGCTATGGATTATTTCCAGGTTATCGATTGTGTATAAATCATCATGTCTTACGAACGGTAACCTGGACAATTTGCCTTTGATGCAGGTCTCACATGTTTCCATGTCTTCGTTATTTAAATTTAAACCATACATAAGATTATCCTTAGCCATTTTCTTTAAATCTATTTCGTTTATGTGGTCATGTATATCTTCTCCTGTAGTCATTCGCTTTAGAACCAACTGTTTTAATAATGTGGCTTTTCTTGCAGGCCCTGTGCTTTGATAAGTAGCTTTTAATTTTTCCCATACAGCTTTAGATGTCGCGCAGAGTTTAATTTGTTTTAATTCAGACGGTGACAATAAAAGTAAGATTTCAGCTCTTGCCTTCAAATCCTCTTTGTTGAACGCCGATCTCGACGCCCCATCCGAAGCTGGTGGTAACTTTTTCTCGCCGCTTACGATATCCCAATAATCATTTTTTATTAGGACCGCTTGTGCTTGCAAACACCAAGTGTCATAATTTGTCTTGGTCAACAGTTCTATATTACGATAACTCGTGGATGCCATTTTTCATATTTGCAGAATAAACCACGCTCTGCTACCAATTGTGAGGATTAATTCATTAAAATATACGTATGACCGAAAAGATTTATTTATCTTGACACGCTTGTTATATGGTAACTAAGGTACGAAATTAAAACGACAATGCAGTGTCTATTGATACTGGATGGCCAGTTCTCACACGAAACCTGTTACACCACAGTACCTACCAACGTATAAATACTAGTTGGGAACCTATACAAGACCTGCCAACCAGTTTTAAAAACACTTAACCTCCCAAATTAGTATTGGGGGAAAACCGCAACTCTGTGCTTGCACACTTGGAAGTGTAGAAGTACCACGGGCATGGTAAGGCACACTTCATAATTTTTTGTTCAGTACCTACATATAAAAAAGCTTATGATGTATGATGAGATAATCATGAGATTGCGTAAATCTAAGTAATCTCCCACGTGCGGTAGACAGTGGTGTCGATTCTGTTGTGCACAAACTAAACTTAATTTAGGCTATTACTATCTTTTTCTCACTAATAAAATGAGAAAGAGACGGACGTAATTTAGAGCTGTCAAATTTAATTGGAACTAATATTTCCATACAAATGAAGGGTGCGCGTAAAAACATGTCGACTAAAAACACGGTGAAGCGCAAGGCATAAACTAGTTTGACATTTCTAACTTAGTGCATAGCTATAGCCGTCCTTTTCTCGCACTGCCTTTTAGTAAAAGATAGCAATAGTCTAAATTAAGTTAAGTTTGTGCACAACAGAATCGACACCAGTATTCACCTGGGATTGATGTAATGTTGCTGACGCGGAAGATAGTACGTTTGATGTATCAACTAGGTCTATATAATCGTAGTCCAATGCTGGACATGGGCCTCTCCCGAGGTGTCCACAACGCTCAGACCGTGGTCGATCAAGGCCGCATCCAGTTTATTTTACCTTTTTGAAGGCGGCAGTAGACCTAGTTATGGAGCATCCCACGCTACGCAGCTATGCTTGTCGCCCCAGCGGTTTCCACTCGAGGACTCGTCTGCTCCAAGGGCAATCGGCCTTTAGACAGACATAGCCGACCCACTGCCAGCTTGCTAATCCTCCAAGCAGTTGCCGACTGCGACTGCCTGTGACGTATGGTGCATTTAAATAAATACATGCTTATTATTACCTAATACCTACCACAATAAAATTGATTGAATTTATAATTTTAGATTTCATGGTTTTCCCTTCATTTAGTTTTTCATGCTTGTTCGACCGTACCAACAGTTGGTACAGGGTGTGTTTAGGATTTAAGCCGGTTCGACTTACGGGGGTGGCAATTAATTCTAGAAAATCTAAGATTTGTATCTTTTTAAAAATAAAGGAATGTTTCCTTTGAAGAAAATTTGCTATCTCCAGTATACAACATTATTTTTTGTTTACACTAAACCTGAAAAGGGGTCATTGTACTCATTTTGAAAAACTTTTTCTATGGGACGAACCTTGAAATGGCGAAAAAAAAATCAGCTGTTCCCTACATTTATGTTCGCATAACTCGTCAAAATAAATAAATAATAAATATCGCTGGACATTAACACACAGCGCCACCTAGTGCCACACTAAGCAAAGCTTGTGTCGTGGACACTAGATAGTTGATATACTACATATATACTTTTTTGTTTGTAAATACATACTTATTATACATGACGGCGCATCCGTCAACGTCAGACGTCAGGTTGACTTTTAGCTGCCAAAGTCAGCCTAGCGAAGCGTCATTGTCGATGGTTGTGAGGGCAGCCATCTTGACACACTGTTGTTCGAGACGGCGCCCGCGCACCACGCTTGTGACGAATCGCTTTGCATCAGAGTGATAGTTTAACCTAGTGTCGTAATTAAGTTGGTGTCGTGTTCCTTAGACTGTACATTGTTAATTGGACTGTGTATTTTGATAATTAAACCCTGTGCTGATTAAACAACTGTGGACTTGTGATTTTTCTGCTCACGCCCACCTGCCTTCCTACCTACCCACATACATCGCCCAAGATGAGTTCTGATGAAGGCCCTCCTGCCCCTTCATCAGAAGTGGGATCGGATGGGGCTAGAATTGAGCAAGAAACACCAAAATCAGGTGCAGAAAAATTGCTGAACAACATGGAAATGCTTTTATCTCGTGTTCTCGCAGCCCAGCCAACGCCAACTGTGAGTACTAGCCAGGCAACATATTTCTTACCGTTTAATCCAGACGAACCAGACTGTGACATTGATGGTTGGTGCAATATTACTGAAGCGATCGTTCATAATAAGCGCTTGGAAGGAATAGACTTGCTCATGGCTCTTACCACATCTTTAAAAGGACGAGCGGCTGCCTGTATCACCAAGCTAAACTTAGGTGAAATGTCCTGGAGCGTTGTCAAACAGACACTGTTAGCTAAATTTTCAAAACCAAAGCTTCTTCAGGACTATTTCGACGAAATATTGCGGTTCCAAATAGGAGCTAAGGAGACAGCTTCAGAAGCTGCTCTTCGTTTATGGAACTTAATTGAACGAATACCTAAGACTGTGATGCCTGAAGAAGTGGTGACTGGATTCGTTATTTCTGTGCTTTGTCAGAAGGACAGCCTGATAAGACGCGAATTGATTGCGCACAATATCACAACTCGCACTCAATTGTTCCGAATCTTGGGAGGCGTATCTCTTAAGCGGCGTTCAGACGGTGTCGAAGCTAACGAACCTGAGGCGAAGCGTTTTCGTGCTACCGAAAGGTTCACTGGCAGATGTAACTTTTGCGGAATATCGGGACATCGTTTTGCGGAATGCCGAAAACGTCGTGACGCGCTGGGATCAGTCGAGCCTCGAGACACTCCGAGTACTTCCCGTCCGTTGGAGAGGATGACCGATGTAACGTGCTACACTTGTGGCCAAAAAGGTCATGTGACAACTAACTGTCCCGATAAAAAGAACGGTGGTAAAGCTGCGGCCAAGGAAGTCCACCATTGTGAACACCGACCTTCAAGGGGTATCGTGACAACATCTTCCGGTGAGTCTGTACCTTTTCTATTTGATAGCGGATCGTCCTGTTCTCTTGTGAAAGAAAGTTATCGTGGTAAACTCTTGGGTACTGTGTGTAAAAGTCTCGTCTATCTGAGCGGCATTGGAGGCGATGATATACAGTGTACGACTCAAATTCAGGCCGATGTTAAAATTGGAGATCGCTTGATTAGTTTACTCTTTCACGTGGTTTCCGACAGTAATATATCTGAGCCTATAATTATTGGTAGAGACATTTTTGATCAGGGGTTAAGTGTAGAAATTGATAATGATAATCTTGTTATATACTCGAAACAACAATCTAATCTTTGCGTCGCGACATCAGATCTCCCAGATTTTTCAAAAATTGACACGGATTTGCAGGAACGGGATAAAGACATGTTGATTTCCATATTGAGCAAATATGCGAATAGTTTTATCGAGGGTATACCTGCCAAGCGTGTGAAGACGGGAGTATGTGAAATTAAATTACTAGATCCACATAAAGTTGTGCAGCGATGTCCCCATAAAAGAGCACCTATAGAGAAACAGATAATTAGGGAACAGGTTCAAAAACTATTAGACGCAGGGGTGATTCGAGAGAGTACGTCCCCATTTGCAAGTCCTATTGTTCTTGTGAAAAAGAAGGATAATTCCGATAGACTCTGTGTAGATTTTAGGGAGTTAAATTCAAATACCATACCTGAACACTATCCCTTACCTCGAATCGAGGAACAAATCGACCAGCTTACGGGTGCTAATTTCTTCTCTTCATTGGATATGGCTTCTGGCTTCCACCAGATCCCTATCCACCCTGAGTCAGTGGAGAAGACAGCTTTCGTGACAAACGAAGGGCAATACGAGTATCTTGCCATGCCGTTTGGTTTGCGAAATGCTCCTTCAGTCTTTCAGAGATGTATCACAAGGGCTCTTAGACATTTACAAGATAAACCACTTATCTATATGGATGACGTGTTATGTCATTCTGCTAACATCTCCGAAGGACTGAAGCGCCTTGACTTTGTTTTAGGTGCGTTATCAGAAGCCGGGTTTACATTCAATACAAAGAAATGTAAATTTATGAAACAAAGAATTGACTACCTAGGATATTCTGTACAATCCGGTGAGATTAGGCCCAATTCACGGAAGATTCAAGCATTGGCAGATGCCCCAGAACCTAAATCGGCTACTAATGTTCGCCAATTTCTCGGTCTAGCCTCCTACTTTCGGAAATTTATTCCTGAGTTCACACGAATAGTCGGTCCCCTATACCCTCTTACAAAACTTAAAGGACGAATTACTTGGACTAACGAACATGAAAAGATACGTCACAAAATTATAGGCATTCTCACGTCCGAACCGGTGTTAACTATATTCGACCCAGAACTTCCGGTGGAGCTACATACCGATGCTAGCTCAGAAGGATATGGAGCAATCCTTCTGCAAAAGAAAAATAATCTTCCGCACGTTGTAGAGTATTATAGCCGCCGTACAACAGACGTGGAATCTCGTTATCATTCATACGAGTTAGAAACTTTAGCGGTCGTCAGAGCTGTAGAGCATTTTCGCCATTATTTATATGGTAGGCGATTTGTTGTAGTTACCGACTGCAATTCACTCAAGGCGTCGAAATCGAAGAAAGATCTAACACCCCGCGTTTACCGATGGTGGGCTTATTTACAAGCTTACGATTTTGATATTATATACCGCGAAGGAAGTAAAATGGAGCATGCTGACTACCTGTCTCGAAATCCACTGTCAGATTCTGCTGTTCCTATCACTCCTGTAAAGCTTAAGCCTAAAACTGTCAATTATGTTGAACTACATCAGGGCTGGCTGTCAGTTGAACAAAAACGTGACGCAGAAATTCAGGATCTTATCTCTAAACATGATAATAATAGCTTTCCCGAAACAGTAGGTCAAACATATGACGTTAGAGATGGCATACTCTACAGGAAGATCACTCGTAACAAAGCGGTTTCATGGCTACCCGTAGTTCCCCGATCTCTTATTTGGACACTAATTAATCATGTCCACACTGAATTACAACATTTAGGCAGGGACAAAACTCTAGACAAGCTGTATGAAAAGTATTGGTTTCCCGATATGTCTAAATGTGTACGAAAATTTATAGATTCGTGTATCATTTGTAAGGCATCGAAAGGTCCATCGGGTGCTCAGCCTATTCAGCTTCATTCGATTCCAAAAGTATCCGTGCCTTGGCACACTATTCACATAGATTTTTCGGGGAAGCTGAGTGGGAAGAGTGACCGAAAGGAGTATTGCTCGGTAATAATCGATGCCTTTACCAAATACGTTTTACTCGAACATACTTTGTCAGTCGATTCCAAGAGTGCAATATATGCCCTACAAAAAGCGGTGTGCCTTTTTGGAGCCCCGAAAAGAATCATCGCAGATCAGGGCCGTTGCTATATTAGCTCAGATTTTAAGAGCTTTTGTCAAGAACATAAAATAGACCTCCATTTCATCGCGACTGGTACGAGTAGGGCAAACGGCCAAGTTGAACGAGTGATGCGTACTCTAAAGAGCCTCCTTACTATTATTGAAAACGACCCTAACAAAGCGTGGCGTGACGAATTAAGTAACATCCAACTTGCTCTCAATAGTTCTAAATCTTCCGTTACCAAATATTCACCGTCAGAACTAATGTTTGGAATTCGTTCTAATTCTTTAGGAATGTCTAAGTTGAATGCCGAGAATATAGATCATGAGGTTCGCTTAGATTTAGATTCGATAAGAACTGATGCATCAGCCAACATTTGCAAAGCTGCTGAATCTGATACCCTTCGGTTTAATCGTGGTCGGGCCACAATAAGACCTTTTTCCAAAGGCGACTTCGTATTTATTAAAAAGTGTGAACGGAATAAAACAAAATTGGATAGGAAGTTTCGAGGTCCATATGTTATAGTAGAAGTACTAGAAAACGATCGCTACGAACTTAAAAGTTTAGGGGGTTCTCAGAGAACTTATAAATACTCTCACGAGAATTTGCGCGCAGTACCCCAGGGACATATCGGTTTGATCGAAATAGCTACTAGTCTTTTAAATTGTGAAGAGGCCGAGACGGCGTCGGAAGATGAAGAAAGTATAACTAATTCAAATCATGACAATGATAACTCGGACACCTTGACCGTATGCTCAAACACTGTTTCTGCCGATTCGAGGACGCTCACAGCAGGCTCAGATACTCTCAGTACATGCTCAGATCCTGAGACTTGGGAAATATTGCACGAAACTGAAATTCATACAGAACAAGACGATTCATAGTCGTAGGTAAGTGGAGCCACCTGTAAGAATCTCTTTCCTGCCAAATAGTGAGACGAAATATGTCGTCCGAGTCAGTATCAGATTGACTTGTCTCTGTGCTTTTGTTCTATGAGACGAAATATGTCGTCCGAGTCAGTATCAGATTGACTTGTCTCTGTGCTTTTGTTCTATGAGACGAAATATGTCGTCCGAGTCAGAGCCCTTTAAGTTGACTGACTTGTTCTGGATGTTTTGCAGATTATGGTAAGACGAATATTGTCGTCCGGGTCACATCCACCAAAGGATTGACTTGTCTAATAGTACCAATTGTGAACAGTTAACCTACATGCTGTTTAGTGACGAGGCTGTGTCATCCGGCTTAATTGTAGCGAGACACTCGCCTTAAGTCTTAAGTATCATAGCGCATTGTGAAAATTGTAACTAGTCGTCCGTCAGGATGCCGAACGGACTATGTACGATTGCAACTCATTGTTTCAGAAAATCGCCCGAGGACGGTCGAGTGTCAGTCCGGCCGTGACGGCGCATCCGTCAACGTCAGACGTCAGGTTGACTTTTAGCTGCCAAAGTCAGCCTAGCGAAGCGTCATTGTCGATGGTTGTGAGGGCAGCCATCTTGACACACTGTTGTTCGAGACGGCGCCCGCGCACCACGCTTGTGACGAATCGCTTTGCATCAGAGTGATAGTTTAACCTAGTGTCGTAATTAAGTTGGTGTCGTGTTCCTTAGACTGTACATTGTTAATTGGACTGTGTATTTTGATAATTAAACCCTGTGCTGATTAAACAACTGTGGACTTGTGATTTTTCTGCTCACGCCCACCTGCCTTCCTACCTACCCACATACATCGCCCAAGATGAGTTCTGATGAAGGCCCTCCTGCCCCTTCATACATTTAAACATCCATGACTCGGAAACAAATGTCCGTGCTCATCACACAAACATTTGCTCCTACCGGGATTCGAACCCAGGACCCTAAGAACGTAAGGCAGCGTCACTATCACTACGCCATTCGGGTCGTCAATGTAGGGAACAGCTGATTTTTTTTTCGCCATTTCAAGGTTCGTCCCATAGAAAAAGTTGACCCCTTTTCGGGTTTAGTATAAACAAAAACTAATGTTGTATAGAGTAGATACCCATCTACTTTCCCAAAAATTTCATCCTGTATATGCAATCTTTCAGATCTAGGGCAGGAGGGCAGGCAGGCACCTACAGTAAACTGATGTCATCGGTTGTCATTAACAGATAGTTAATGAAAATAATTACCTTTGGGTTTTTCGACAAATCACAATAATAGATAGAGATAGGTAGGTAAGTTTTTCCTATTACTCATACTAATTATCATAGAAAGATTGAAGTGCACAAAATGTAACGTAAAGTACCTATAGTAGGTAACATTGCTTCGTAGATTAGATTGCATCACGACAAAATAAGTTAATAATAATGCCAAGTATTTGTATAGATTCCTTGCGATAACACGGGACGTGTGGGTTTCATATCAGCAGGTAGGAAGATATGTCAGTTAGCAGATATAGACCATGGTACGAGTGCTTTTGTACTTGACGTCTAACTTGACTAAATGCTTTGACATTTGCGTTAGTGCAGTAGCGAGTTTAGTCAAAGTGGCAAGTAAGTTATGTATTCAAAAACATCAGTTCAAAATAGAGTATTTGTTTGTGAAGACTCACTTACAGAAGTTAAGAAGGTACTTATCTAATTGAAATGTAAATCAGCCTTTATGGTCAGCATACTCAGCATAGACCTGCCGGGGCTGCCGGACTGTTCGAAAGAGATACCGCGGCCCCGGAACGTAAAGCGCGAGGAAGAAACATGGATGGTTTTTAGTCAGTAAAAGTCTGACACTCCCTCCCACTGTGGGCGGAGCATCGGTCATTTGAAGATTTCCCATCCGAAAAAAAAAAGGGTCAGCATAGAGAGAGGGTTAAAAATAGCCTACAAGATATAATCTGTTCCTCGTGCAGCCGCTGTTCTGTCTGCGCAGACTTTTATGATTTGGGTTATCTATGCCCTTTGATGAGGCCTCCCCCTATTGCCTGAACTCCACATCTATCCGCATCTGTTGCAACAACACTTAAAACCCACTATTGAAGCAAGGTATCCCCCGCATGACGCACATACTCGCAGAGAGGAAGTTGACCATTGTACTCGGTGCGGCGGATAAAAAAGCAGCCTTGCTGACCGATTAGGTATAGGCTGAGAAATCGCGCCAGCGATGCGTGTAGCGTGACGTTATAAAAATAATAGGAATAGTTTATCCTGTTTAATGTTCGTAGGAGTTTAGTTTGCCCAATTGACACTAATTGCAACCTAAGTACAAAACGTAACCCACACATGTTCTTTGCCCAACAGTCGAGGACGCTATTATATCAGGATCTATTATGACACTGTTCTTCAATTCTACTAGACAATAGTGGGTGCAGATTTGCTGATTATATTATTTATATTTAGTATCAACATAAAACCACATTAGGTTAGGTAACTTTGACAATAGGTACATATTTTTACCGTCCATTCAGACAAAATGAAAAAGGAAAAGTGAATTACAAAACATCTGAACGCTTGAATTTATTTTACGTTTCTAAGTGTTTTTTTTATGTACAAAGTGATATTTAGATAGGTACCTAATATAATCAAATTTTGATTAAGTTCGTTAACATACATCATTCAACTGCCACTCAATAACATAGAAAACATTATAATAATAGTAATACAAAAATACCGAAACTAATTTAAGACGTAAATCACTTGTGACTACAATTTACAACATAACATCGATGGATCGTACAAACTCGGCGAGATATAACACTAATGTTATATCGCCCTGTATGATAGATAAATAAAATTATTAACAACTGACTCAATTATTATCATGACCATAATGGGCACATATTAATGTCTTTTGTCATGAACTAATATGATAATTAACGAAGGCAATTATTGTGTAATTGAATACTTAGACCATCACAATGGGTTGAACAGAGCTGAACCCTGACCTTTATCCTATAAGAAACTAAGTAGACACAGACCCCAATTAACACTGGTAATTACTTATTCATCTACACTACTACACATTACAACTAGCTATTTATTCATAAATATTTACATGACTAGTCAGATGTGGTGTTTTAAAGCAATTACAATAGTTACATGTTTACTGAAAAGAACTTAAAATTTACTGGATATACTGTGTGCATCTTCTTACTTTCAAGTTAAAAATTTCGGTTCATAATACGATACTTAACAAATTTAAAATATTTTGTAACCAACATTTGTGTCAAATATTTTACTACTTGTTTTAAATTTTAAAATATTGTACTTTTTTTCAAACATCCTCAAATCCAACTCACTTTGACCCAAAACATCAACTTTAATACAAATACAAAATATTATGTACTCAGTCATTTGTGTGCTAATCATTTGAAAAAAAACTAGCCTATGCTTTTTTTTTCAATAAATTAAATTATATTATTAATTATGACTTCATAAAAAATGCAGGAACAGTAATATTTTAATCATTTTGTTAGTGAAAATGAAAACAGATCCTCTCCTTTCTTCTTCCATCAGTTTGCAATTACAATAGTTGCATTAAGTTATGTACTACACATCTATTTAACTACTTGAATCATGTCAGTTAAGTACACCTAGTGGAAATACTTAATGAAATTATAGTAATAGTTGAATGAGGAAATATTTGTATTTTTGTGTGTATGTTGTGTGCCGATTTTCTAAAATTCTTTCACCATTGAAAAACTACAATCACCCTGAGTAACTACATTTTATCCCCGTACTCCCATGGGAACCGCGTGACGTCTGCTAGTGAAATATAACATTCTTGAAAAACTGGGAGTCTTAAATCGCCGCTTTAGCAGTATCGTAAATGAATCACGTTAAAAAAAAACTTAAAATGGTCTTTTTAGCTATTAACATAAAGTCCATTTTAAGAATTTTAAAATTTTGTTCAATAAAATGAAGCACGAAATTTAAAAATTCTTAAAATGGACTTCATGGCAATGTTTACAAAGACCATTTTAAGAATTTAATATTTTTAACGTAATTCATTTACGATTTTGCTAAAGCGGTCATTTTAGACCCCCTGTACTTACAAGCCACTTCTTAAATAATATTTTTATTCGAAAATTATACAATGATTATATTTCAGATAGATGTTTCAATGTTGACAATATGTTTACATTAATTATCTTTACTGTATGTGCATTCAACTATTTTAGTTAAAACTATTAAAAACGACTGCTAAGCTAAGACCATCAAAGTCGACATTTTGATACTTGTAGGAAATGGCTTATTTGTTCTGGACTCAAACTACTACTTATTTAAGTTCTTACATTTTTTACAAATTATGTAATTATTAGACAATATGTGTTAGACTCGAATAGCATAAACTAGTACACATTAGCTAAGAAAGGATAAGTATTCCTAACTTCACTTTGTGTCATTGTTTATTTACAATGAATATTTTATCTGATTTGAATGGAGTATTATTAATTATTATAGAGGACACAGTGATAATAACATAAACACTTAAGCAAGTGCGGCAAACAACCCAAAGCAGTGACATACTTACGGAATTCTTTGTTTTATACAACTCTACATAATATATTACATTGTAAAATATAGTTGTAATTTTTATACAAAAATACGAAATAATTTAATAAGTACCGTGACAACAGCAATACAACAATATCCCGTATTTAAGATATTGTTTGACTAAAACGATGATAAATTATTAGGTGACTTACGTAGGAATTTACATGTTAATACAAACAAAATATAACCATTCAGTATGAAACAACAAGGCATCAAAAAATAAATCATCTGTAGATAAGATATAAAAGCAAAGCTATCATAATATACCTTTACATTTAAATATCAATTGTGCTTAATATTTAATCAAAAAGTTTCAATTTACAAAAACCATATTGTAAATTTTGATACTTTGGTAACAAACATGCACACTGACTAACATTTTGGTATGTACCATGTTATCATCTTTGTGAAAACAATCATTGAATGATTCACTACCTAGTGTGCTGGATGATTCACACTTCAAAGTAAGTGCAAGATTAGTCCTTTAAGTATATTGTGCACTTACTATAGTAAAATCAGTAAAACTTTAAAATGATATGACATATTGTAGTGGAGAATCATACAGTCACTGGGATCTTAATTTCCTTGTTTACTATATAAAATTTGTGCTTTTTCCCTAACACTCCCCAGATAACAGCAACATTTTCAATAATAATATTGAATGGGATAGTAGCTAAGGCTCCACCAATAAGCAAACAAAATCTGACTGGTCCAAATCTATGAATAGGGAATGATTTCATGACACCAAAGATGTACATATAAATATTAACAGCACCTATGAATCCACATACTATGTCCAAACTCTGAGGACAAGGTATGGGGCATACAGCAGCCAAGAAAACATTACTTGTTGACAATGGCAGGGTAACCCATGAGTAACAAGATACTGCCAGGAAGATTTTGTATAGCATAGGTATTTGTTTTGAATGTACTACTAAAAGTATTCCTTGAATCCACCTTTTTCTTTGTTGCATGAAATCCCATAGTGAGAATGGTGATTTCTCCCACATTTCACCTTCAATAAAGTTAAAAGAGTAGCCCTCGTTAAAGGCTTTCATAGCAAAATAACAGTCTTCTGCTACCGATCCATCAAGGCCGTTGTCAAAAGACACTTTTTTTTCTGCACTTACCTGCAATTAAAAAAATAAATTAGCACCATATTTAATCAGCTGCTAATTAGTTAATAAGCAGTACTGTAAGATAAGTAATAGGTTTCAGAATTGAATATTTGAAAGGTACTCACTTGTGTTACAACATAAGAGCCTTTCCAACTGAAAAGTGGCTTATGAAATACATAAAACTGTAGCCTCAGTTTTCCCATATCATCTGCAACACGGAAGCTATCAGCAAGAGTAGTCAGCCAATTAACAATGTGCTCATTAGCATATGTAATCAGTCCCTGACCAAACTGATGCTGGCCATCCAACACAAAGTTCAATATACCCTTGACACAGTTATCAGTCAACAGTGTTTCTTCATCTAAATGCACAATCCAATCATTTTCAGCAAGTATATTAACATTATCTTCCAAGCAATACTGCAATGCTCTTGATTTAAATAAAGCACCTGATTTAGTCTTATATTCTGCTGGCACAACCACTTCTCTTACTCTCCTGTGCTTTGGTAAACTAATTGCTTTGTCAGTCACAACTTCAATCATGAAATTTTCCATTCCCACATCAACACATGTGTTCATATTTCTTGTTACATTATCTCTTACTAATTTTGGGAAGTCCCCTCTAGTCACAATTCGGATACAAATGAATGGTGCTAGCAAAGGTGATCCCTTAAGTTTCACATTTCCTGGGAAAGCATTGAATAATGTCAATCCGGCAAAATTGCACAGGACTTGAGGTATTGTTAGTAGAGTAAAAAGTCTTAATATATATAAAATTATTGCACCGTAAATTCCATATCTTTCGAAAGGATCAATTTTTTCTTTTTCTTTATCATCTAAATTTATTGCTCCAGCAAATACAAGGAATAGAAATATAAATGATATGAAAAAAGTGCAGTGTAGTAAATGTTTCACTCTTCCTCTGAGCATTCTGTAACAAATATTTTTCATTTAAACATGCTGTATATTTTTAGTAATCAGTATTCTAAGAAATGTTTTTAAAAAACATATTATTTATTTACAAAATAGGTAGAGCAATAAACTTAAAAAGGCACTTACAGGATATCTTCCGTGTTTGTTATTTATATCAGGAGCTCAATATAAATAACAATCACAGAAGATATCCCGTAAGTGAAATTTTAAGTTTTGTTGTGAACTGTGATGCTTAAGCAGTGTTAGGTAGTGAAATAGTTAAATTATTACCAATGATTAACAATGATGTAGGTACTTTATCAATATACTGTACTAAAAGGCTGTAGATTTGTACCTAGGCTTTATATACAGAGAAATTTATAGAGAGTATTGATACCTTTGACCTGTAGTAGGACACCACAGACACGCCATTAAAATTATTTATTGAGACAGCTACACCAAAAGCCACAAATTATACAATTGACCCAACAAAGTTCTATCAAGATGTTGTTGTTTTTATCACTAAAATAACGTAAAAATTACTAAAATGCAAAACTCATGACTTGGTTAAATATTGGGCTAAAAGTAAGCACCCATTTTCCTTAATGGAATACACGGTCGAGACGATAAGATTGCGGTTATCACTTCCCACTACGAAATAGAACATCAAAAGGCTTCCGTACATTATAGCATACACAATTCTTTGGGGTGTTTACTAGATACTTTCGTTAGCAAATCACATTATTATGAGACACAATTGCTTCTAATAATAAAAAAAATACTTACCTTGAATCTTGTGAACAATCGGAATACAATCCAACGTTGTCAACTAAATCACAAACTGAAAATTTGGCAAGGACAAAAGTATAATAATTCTATAAATATTATCACACAGTAAAAAAACTAAACAATTATCGTTTTATTTAAAAACTACAAACGTACGCCCCGCGTACACCACTGCTTTTGACAAACACAGCAACATTCATTCATTCATTTCATTTCATGAATTTTTATTTGACAATGACCAACAGACCAACGACGATCGATGATGAACTTTTTTTGCAACATGGAGACCCTGTACTTTAAGCCACTGAAACAATATTTTTGGTGACATGAGTAACCTTTTCGGTAACTTCTTTCCGAGTAATTTTATTTTTAAGTTATTGCATATTGCGGGACTTGAGCGTGGAGACCGAATCCAGAAATTCCGTAACGAAAACAACCTAACACCCCCCGTAAAAAACAAATGCAATAGATTTACCGCGGCAGTCCCTGAGTGCCACAGGTCTTTTATTTGTAGGGAACGGAACAGTCGGAACCCACAGGTTAGTAAGAAGGGACAACGTAGGCCTCGTTACTTACTGCACAAAAAACGTAAAACAAGATAAAAAGTTAACAAACCTCTGGAAATTTACAAATTTTACAAATGAAAGCCCGGACAAACGGGGGGAGTACGTCCAAGGGTCTCGGGATCTAATGAATGGTCACCCATCCACAGACCGACTTATCTCGAAGGGTCTCGGGATCTAATGAATGGTCACCCATCCACAGACCGAGAGCTTGACAGTTCAAGCTCTCGGTCTGTGGACCTTTTGGAGCATTTATCTAGAGTCCGTGAAATGCTGTAAGCCTTGACCGTGTGCATTGTTCCCGAGTACCTCTGTCTGCTTAGCAGTCTAGTCAAGATTAATGATTATGATGAATAGGCTGAAAAATGCACTCAGCCACTCATTCACTACAGTGTTGGATGACATTGACAGGAGGCCGTTGTCGCAAAACATACACATTTTAGGAAATTGTGCCATTACATAAAACATATGTAAAAGAATATCTGTGAGAACTGGCCATCCAGTATCAATAGACACTGCATTGTCGTTTTAATTTTGTACCTTAGTTACCATATAACAAGTGTGTCAAGATAGAGCGTGGTTTATTCTGCAAATATGAAAAATGGCATCCACGAGTTATCGTAATATAGAACTGTTGACCAAGACAAATTATGACACTTGGTGTTTGCAAGCACAAGCGGTCCTAATAAAAAATGATTATTGGGATATCGTAAGCGGCGAGAAAAAGTTACCACCAGCTTCGGATGGGGCGTCGAGATCGGCGTTCAACAAAGAGGATTTGAAGGCAAGAGCTGAAATCTTACTTTTATTGTCACCGTCTGAATTAAAACAAATTAAACTCTGCGCGACATCTAAAGCTGTATGGGAAAAATTAAAAGCTACTTATCAAAGCACAGGGCCTGCAAGAAAAGCCACATTATTAAAACAGTTGGTTCTAAAGCGAATGACTACAGGAGAAGATATACATGACCACATAAATAATTTCATGGACATCGTGGACAAACTCGCAGATATGGATATAAAAGTACCTCCAGAACTGCTTAGCATAATGCTTCTCTACAGTTTGCCAACAACATTTGAAAACTTTAGAATAGCTATCGAATCTCGAGACTCCCTGCCTAATCCTGAGAATCTAAAAATAAAGATTCTGGAGGAATACCAAGCAAGGAGTGGAAATGATCAGCCTGAAAGCTCAGAAGCATACCAAATCAAGAAAAACAGGAAAAGATTGTACTGCAAGAGCTGTAAAAAGAAAGGCCACACTATCGAGACATGTTGGGGCAAGAAAAAAAATACAAATGAAAAAGAGGACAGAAGCAAATACAATTTTAACGTTTGTCTGAGCACCGTAAATTCAGACGCTGATAAAACTGTCTGGTGTCTAGATAGCGGATGCTCATCACACATGTGCGGTGACGAATCGATGTTTTCTACCATGATCCCTGAAAATGGCACCCTAAAATTGGCGTCAGAGAAATATACCAGTAGAATTCAAGGCAAAGGAAGAGTTACAATCAGTACCAATAAACATGGCTACAATTTCAATGACACCCTATATGTTCCTGATATATCAGTAAACCTTTTATCCGTCGCCAAGATAACGGACAAAGGTAATACGGTAATTTTTGAAAAAGAGAAAGCCCATATCGTAGAAAAAACCGGCAAAACGATACTGACTGCTCGAAAAAGAGATGGACTCTACTACTTTGAATCTGGATGTAAAGCGACTGCAAACTACACACCGAAAAAGGACAGTAACATTATGGAATGGCATCGCAAACTTGGCCACATAAACGAAATAGATTTAAAGAAAATGGCTAAGGATAATCTTATGTATGGTTTAAATTTAAATAACGAAGACATGGAAACATGTGAGACCTGCATCAAAGGCAAATTGTCCAGGTTACCGTTCGTAAGACATGATGATTTATACACAATCGATAACCTGGAAATAATCCATAGCGACGTTTGTGGACCTTTTGAATGTGACACACTAGCAGGATCAAAGTACTATGTTACTTTCACAGACGACTTTAGTCGCTATTGTCATATCTATTTCATTAAAAGAAAGAGTGATGTATTCAACGTTTTCAAAGAATACAAAAATGAAGTTGAGACGTTCCATAACAAGAAGATAAAGAACCTGCAGACGGACAATGGCACAGAATACCGAAACAAGGAGTTCGATGACTTTCTCAAATCGCATGGCATAAAAAGGAGATTGACCACAGTTTACACCCCTCAACAAAATGGGATTAGCGAGAGGAAGAACAGATCCTTACTAGATAAAGCCAGATGTCTGTTAATCGAGGCCAAGGCACCTAAAAAGCTCTGGGCGGAAGCGGTAGCAACCGCAAACTACCTTATTAACCGTAGCCCTTCTAAAGCACTGAATGGCGAAACTCCGTTCAAGAAATGGCTAGGCCGAACACCATGTGGACATCATCTTTACGTGTATGGCAGGAAGACCTTTGTTTTGAAAAAGAACAAGCGAGGCAAACTGACCCAGAATGCCAAAGAAGGCGTATTTATGGGGTACTCAATGACCTCAAAGGCTTACAGAGTGTACATACCCGAAGACGATGATGTAGTGATAAGCAAGGACATAAAAGTAATAGACAAAATGTATTTCGAAAATGACAGTCAAAACTATGATAAACTTATTAAAGAAAAGGAACACTCTCGAATACCTGAAAACAAAAACAATGATAAAAGGGTACAACAAGTAGAAATTGAAATAACAGATAATAAAAAAGACAATATGTTACAAAATTTCAATGAGCAAGAAGATAAAGTTTCTTCCGTAGAAGAAATAGAATTTTACGATGACGCATCAGAAGTTGTAGAAATACCTGAAAATGGGAGGCCGCAAAGAGAGAGGCGTCCACCCACGTGGACCAGAGATTTTATACTGGACCAGACTGAAGAAAATCACCTACTCTCGGAGATATCCTATATATCCGATGGAAATGAAGATGATGAATACTGGCATGATGCTATAAAAGCCGAGATTAGAGCACATGTTAAGAATGGAACCTGGAAAATAGGAAAGAAGAACAGTGACATGAAAGAAGTGGACTACAAAATGGTTCTAAAAAACAAAATAGGACCTGACAACAGTATCACAAAGAAAGCAAGACTTGTAGCACGGGGCTTCACTCAGCGACCAGGCGTTGACTACAACGAAACATACGCTCCTGTAGCTAAACTGAGTTCGATAAGATCTGTTGTTGGAATAGCCATGGAAGAAGGTTTAAAGTTGAACCAGATGGACGTTACAACGGCGTACCTGAATGGTGAACTAGAAGAAAAGATAGTCATGAAATATCCTGACTATTTAGAAGAATATCTGACTGAAATCATGGTTGATGAAAGCAAACAAGAAAATTTAACTTTGTACAACAAAACAAAGACTATGCTGAATGACATAAAAAACAATCGAAAAGGGAAAGTTTGTCATCTCATAAAAGCCTTATACGGACTCAAACAGGCAGGGAGGCAATGGTACAAGAAACTCGACACAGAGTTAAAGAACATAGGTTTCAAAGCATCAGAAGCTGACCCATGTCTATACTTACTAGAGAAAAGAGGAGTTAAAGTCATAATAGTTATCTATGTCGACGATTTATTAGTTGCCTATTCGTGTCCTAGAAAGCTCCAAGAAATAAAAGACCTGTTAAATACGAAATTTGAGTTAAAAGACTTAGGAACGCCAAAGCGACTTATAGGGATAGACGTTATTTATATGAGAGATGCAATCAAACTAAACCAGGAGAAGTTCATCGAAGACACTCTTAAAAAATTCAAAATGGAAGATTGCAAGTCCACGTCTACACCCATAGAACCAGGTCTCAAACTAGAAAAAGAAGGAAGAGATGAACGGAACGATCTACCCTACAAAAATTTAATTGGCACACTCATGTATCTGGCAGTGGCAACTCGGCCTGATATAATGTTTGCCATTAGCTATCTCTCTCAATTCAATGATTGTTACGGAGAAGAGCATTTCAAATGTGCAAAAAGAGTGCTGCGATACTTAAAGGGTACAAAAAGCGTTGGTCTTATATTCAGAAAAACTGGCGAAGATTTACATGGCATGGCTGACGCAGATTGGGGCGCATGCAAACTAGACCGAAAGTCTTTTTCGGGCTGCTGTTATAAATATGCTGGAACGGCTATAAGCTGGATATCGAAGAAGCAAAAGACTGTGGCGCTATCGACTGCCGAAGCGGAATATATCGCCTTGACTGAAGCTGCAAAAGAGGCCATTCACTTGAAAAAATTATTCAAAGATCTTGGGGTCAACTACGAAAGCATAGTCATATCAAACGACAACCAAGCTGCCCTCAAGTTAAGTCAGAACACAATGGTCACTCCCAAGTCCAAGCACATTGACTTGAAAATGCATTTCATACGAAATTGCATAATGGACGGAGTGATACAGGTCAAGTATCTGCGAACCGAAGATATGGAGGCAGATATCTTAACCAAAGCCTTAGCCGGCCCGCGGCTGTTGAAATTGCGGAGCGGTTTAGGAGTTTCCTGAACTCCTGATTACCACGACGATGCCGTGAAGAGGAGTGTGAGAACTGGCCATCCAGTATCAATAGACACTGCATTGTCGTTTTAATTTTGTACCTTAGTTACCATATAACAAGTGTGTCAAGATAAATAAATCTTTTCGGTCATACGTATATTTTAATGAATTAATCCTCACAATATCCCCTTTCGCTGAGATAATTAATCCTTTTTTGTCATTTTTTCGCAATAATAATTATGTACTCGTCCCATAAAATCTTTCTATATCATAGACAACACACATGTGAAGGAAAAAGGTGAATCGTGGGGTAAAGCCTTATGGCGATGGCCAGCCGGGGAGGAGAGAGGAGAGGAGGGGTTTTCGTTCGCAATTTGGCAGCTGTCTGAGTGATGTGATGGCGTGAATAGAATAGTTTTTCGTTTACAATTTGTATTTATTTCATTATCACTGAAAATTGTACGCCAAATAAAAACATGTGAGCTAGTTAAACAAATCTATTGCCAATGAGATTCCAGTGCTAGTGTACAATGCTGAGGCAAAACTTTCGCACAGAGACTGGAAGAGAAAGTGTCTCAAATAGTAAATAACGGGTCGATAGAAATATGTCTCTTTCTGATTTATCTGTTGGATGTCGATTTGCCGATTATTTTGCGATATGTGGCCTCGACTTTGACTCTGGGTTGGAGCCTGATAGGCTTTGCGGTAAGTAATAGTCCTATGTCGTCGAACATTATTAAATTAAGTGCAAGATCTAAAACACTGCCTTCATTCTAGGTGACAATTTACATGTATCTCCATTGGATCGTTCCTACAAAGGAAAAATTCTTGCTCACTACCCTGAGAACATAACAAGCAATCCATTTGATGAACATGCAGTGTGTATGGTAAGTGCTCATCTAATAAAGTTCAATTGAAATGTCACATTGATGAAGTCTTTGTTTCACTAGAAACAATTTGTAAAGGTTTCATTTTATATCTGTTTTAGTACTTACTAATAAATTAGAGGACTATTCATATTTCTCAGTATACTCTTCTGTATTATAACATGATTAAATCTATAAATAACTCAAAATCTATATAAAGGTCCAATTATTATTATACACTGCATAATATCTTGTGAATGTTTAATCTTACAGCTTTGTCTGCCAGCTGGCCTTCAGTTTAGAACACAAAAACATTCTTTAGAGCCCAAGTTCCATAGCTTTGTTGTAACCAGAGAAAATGCATCCCGTTACTATGGATTCAGTCTCATATTCTATGAGGAAGTTAGGAACCGAAACATCTGCAGTGCCATGCATACATTACAGGTAAATATATTTATTTAAGTGTTATAATTAATGAGTAATTTTTCGAATGACTAAGAATTGAATTCATGCTTGTTTTTGTAGGCAATGTACATCACAGAATTATCTAGTGGCCAGACTCCTCCTGGCCACAGAAAAGCATCAGGCAAAGAAAGTTCCAGGTCGCTTCCCAGGTCGTTTAAACTTGCACCTCACAGTGGAGCTGCACTGACATACTACGATATAGCCAAAGACAAACTGTATGTCGCCAAAAGTATTGCACTTATATGTCAGTACCCATATGTGAGGGTGGCGCAATTGTTTTTAGAAAATTTATTCAGGTGAGTTGCTTTGATTATTGTAAACAGAATTTAATTCACTTTTATAAATAAAACATGACTAAGCATATTTAAAGAATACTTTTGTAACTTGTAATATGTCTGAAATGAAGTAAAAATTTCAGATATTTTCAAATAACATACTTTGTTCAACATTCAAGACATGTAGTTTTGAGTGAACATTCTTTTATTTTGAAAAATAACACTATGATAATTTTAAACAAATAATTTATTGCCTATTATAGATCTCTCCCAAGGCAGCCAGGTCCAGGTCTCAGTCCTGAGTCTTATGTGTATAATTTACTTTATGAAGTACCAGTGCCACTTCCCGGTCAAGCTTTACGACTCTATGTCCCTCCTTCTGAACCTCATTTGGATCCAATTCCTGTTGTAAGTAATCATAATAAGTAGTTTTTATTCATGCATCTTGGTATTTGCCTAAAGATTCAGTTTTACCAGAACACCAAAATTTTTTTTTACTTTTATAAAATTGCATAAAACCTGTTTCTTAATGTGCAAGTGCATACAGAAAGTATGGGACTATTTTTACCCACATCAATTAGTATCAATCTATTCCAACTTCTATTATTATGCAAGCACCTATGGTTTAAAAAAAATAGAGGCGATTGGTATGGTACCTTTCATAATCAGTTGACATAAACAAACCATAACTTTTATTTATATTTCTTCCAGGTGATAAGAATGCCAAATGTCCCTGATGAGTTACCTCTTTTGGACTACCCCCTTCGAGCTATGTTCTCAACTTTAGGTGTTGAATGTGTTGTGCAGCTGTTCACTTGTGTTCTGCTGGAACATCAAGTTTTACTTAGGTCCAGTGGTTAGTATAATTGCTAAAATTAGTACTAGTGTTGAGAAAAACCTGTTTGATTTCTACAAGGTCAAATTAAATTGATTCTTTGCTTTATTGTGTTAAGATATCAATAACATCACATCTGCTGAGTTTTTCTATAAGTTTAATTGAAACTCAAACTCAATTTTAATTGCATTCATGTGTTCCAACATGGAACCCGATTAGGGCACGGCAACATAATGATCTTCTATTCAAGTATGTAAATTATCCTGTAAGTAATAAAATTAAAAAATAAAACAAGACAGAACATTTTATTTGGAGCTCATATAACATTAATCGCCTCCTCCGTAACATACTAATTGCTTATGAATATTTGTTCACAGACTTCAACAAACTAATGCTAGTAGCTGAGTGCATAGTATCTCTACTGCTGCCATTTACATGGGCGCACGTATATGTGCCAATACTGCCGGCCCCTCTATACCATTTCCTCGACGCGCCAGTGCCATTCGTCATGGGTAAAGTACAATGCACTTTATAATAGAGGTCAATAGGCCACCAGCTAATTCAATGTTGGTTATCTACTTCGAGTATTAAACTACTGCCAATGTTTTTCGTCTTTAAGACATTATTTTGATTGTATAAGAAACTTTTGCTATTATGATTATGTTTCTAAACAAAAGTTGTATAAATTATGAATTTTCTGTAGAAACATGTAATGATTTATCTACACGTAGACATATTAATCCATGTTTGATTTCACGTATTTTTTAGTTCTCGGTCCGATGGATACTGACAGTATTCTTTACAACTCACAGGTCTCCATTCAGATAGTGGGGCAATGAGTATAGGACCAAATGGTCCCCGGAGCATCGCCCTTGGATCTGAAGCAGCTCTCTGCTTGGTTGACATTGACAAACCTGATATACAACTGCCTGAAGAACTGCCGATCTTCCCGCATCGGACGCCCTTCATTGAAGAATTGAATCACGTTTTAGATAAACATCAGGTATAAAATATCCATAAAGAATACTCCCAAGATTGACCAATTTACTAACACATTTCTCCTGACTCAGCCATTTGTTTTCTTCAGAACCAATATATAAAGTTACATAATGCTTAAGTCAAATGAATAATCATATTATCTTACTTATTTAAGTAGATTAACTAATAGATATATGTGATATAGAGATAATTTTAATGCCTTATTCATGTCAATATTTATTTATGGATATTCCACAGATTCAAAGACCTGAAACCGAGCCTACGAAGCTCGGCGTTCCTTTAAATGGAACATCTTACAAGCATATGAGTGACAGTATGAGCAGTAGCTGTACCTTACCATCGGGTATGATATATTTTATTATTACTAGAACATACAATAGTTTTAAAGCATGTCACAACAATAGGGTTATTAAAATTATGGCACACCACACTACACATGTTATAATTTATTAAGACCTCGACTATTTTGAATTCACACTCGTGCTTTAATAATTATACATAATTTATTTGCAGCTTCAAACACTACTTTATCTTTCATCATATCGAAAAATCCTGATTACGAATTCAACAAAAATAGTGCATAATTACATACTTTATTCACGAACATCTCATTTCCGCTACATAATACGTATTATTTGATGTATCGATCATCCCTACTAATAATAATAATATAATATATAATCCTATCCTATAATATTATAAATGTGAATGTAAGTTTGTTACGCTTTCACGCGAAAACTACTGAACGGATTTGGATGAAATTTTATCACACTGATAGTTTATCACCTGGATTAAAACATAGGATACTTTTTATCCCGGTAGTAAGATCCCATGGGACAATAATTAAACTTCACGCGGGCGAAGCCGCTGGTAGAAGCTAGTACGTCTTAAGTCACGCATGCTTCGCAAACCGCTCCTATACATAATGAGATTATACTTATTTATGCGACTTGGAGTTGGAGTGGCGTGCTAACCAGTACATATGTATATGTGCATCAATAGACGCGTGACCTAGACATTACCTCATAGTATAGATATTGTAAACAAATGAATATATTTAAACAAACAAAGTAGGCTAACGCACCGGATTTTCGCGACCTTTATCAGGTTATCAGGTTTTGTTGTGGTTTTTGGGAACGCTAACGTCCAGCGGTCTTTCGGGTGATATAATTTGATATGAAACATATTTAGCATTCAAAAAGTTCAATACAAATGTTTCTTCTTTATCAAAATTATGAAACAGCTGTTTTTTTTTATACTTGAGAGTTGATATTTGATCCCATACACCATCATCAGCATTTCAGCCGAAAGACGTCCACTGCTGGACATAGGCCTCCCCAAAGTGTCGCCACTTTGACCGGTCCCATACATAAGTTGACTAAATGTAAGGTCTAATTAAACCAGAACTAAATATTTTTGAAGGGTGCATGTTTAACAAAACATTTTTAACATGTTTTATTACTTTTTTGTCAGGTGGCCTTCGTCGGAAGCACTCGTTTAACGACGTGCTAGAGTGGGATGAAAGCAGGCCGTTGAATGCGTCGCCACCAGCCTCGCCGACGCGACGCGCGCCCCTTCGTATGGATGCACTGCAGCGAATCGTCGACATCGTCAAACGGAGTGGTATGACAATCTTTACTTTTATGGCAGCTATCTGTTGGATTTTAGCCCTCATGTAATTTTAAAAAAAAACAGTGAGTTCCATGCGAATTCTTAGACAAGTTCAATGCGAAGCGCAAGATTAGAACACTGATTTATATTTGGAGAAATGATGCATTTTGACTGCCACAGTCGCGTATAGGCGACAAACCAAAATGTGCCTTGCACACCACGGTCGCGCCTGCGTGACCTAACTGTAAACGTAAATAAATGTCATGAAACAGCATTGTTTTGTTTATTTCCATTGTTAATTATGTACCCTGACTCTTCTTAATTTATTTGAAGTGAATTGCTTTCGTTAGATTTGATCTTTAGTAACGTAAAATGAAAAAAAAAACCAATCACAAAGTTCGAAAAAAAGAGTGCCGTCAACGCCACAGTCACCATAACAGGACACGTAGTGATGTAGGTAGCAGTCAATATAACAAGAATATCGACCTCGACGGCAACCTACGTTATATTTAATTTACTCCAAATTCTGCACAAGTAAATAAATAAAACATTTACTATTGAACTTTTAACCAAGAAAATTGTGTAATACTGAACTGTGCGCTTTATAAAAATCGAGTGTTAGTTGATTATCGATTAATTGTAATGACTGTAATGCCCATCTCTATCACACCCTTGTATTGTTTGTGCCGGGGACGCCACAGTCGTCTATATTTGACAGTCCCATGACGTCAAATGTGTTTTTTTGTTTTTAAATATAGTAGTTCTTTTACTGTTATTAAATTGTAATAATAATGGATGCGGCCATCCATTATTAACCTTATATTTCATCGCTTACGTCGGATTAATCCAACAAATATTTTCGGGTCCATAACGATTTACGATTACATCTCTCATTTATTGTATTTATATCATATAATAATATTGAAATCAAATTTCTCATATTTATAAAAGTTTTTCCGCAATATGAAACAGAATATTAGTGAATTGAAACTTACGAAAAATACGAAACCATTAAAACTAAATACCTATTATTATTTCGATATTATTAATAAATATCGGTTGCGCACCTCTAGTGCAGAGGCGAGCAAATGAAAAAAGTCGTGCCAGCTACGCCACTGTCGTCTTCAGGTGACAACTAAGTACGTCATGAATGAACATAGTGCTGTGATGGTATTGACTCGGTTTTATCGATTGTTGTTTTGAATTGTGGATTTAATGCCGAAACTGTGACACATATCATTATTGTATCTGTCTTATAGGACAAAGTGGAATGAAATAAAACTCCTGTATAATATTGTTCCGGTATTGACCTTTTATTAAAACATACTCTTGGTTAAAAATTAATAGTTAGTGCTCTATCGATATAATTTCGAACTCACTACTATTTTGTGGGTATTAAAGGTTGAATTCATAGCTTTGCGCCGAGGGCACGCTTTTTTGTTTTTGACGTGGCGGTCAAAATGTTAATAGACCGTGTATTCACAATTCAACAGAGGATGTTGGTAATTAATCCAACTTTTAATGATGATGATATCTCATTATTACATTGTAAATCTTACCATAGCAATGTCCTTATTGAGCAACTTGTTTATATATGTCACTTTTTCAACTGCAGGTGTTAACATAGATGACGTTGATGCAGACACAGTAATGCCAACAACAAAGAAAAAAATCCTCAATGATGAGGAACAATATAACGAAGACATAAGGTTCAATGTTGCCATCAGAGAAACATTCCTTAACAGATTTGTGCACATATTTCTCATGTATGAGAACTTCGTCATCATGCCTGATCAGGTAAATAAACTTTGGATACGTACTTTATAAGGTGCAAATAGATTGCTGTCGATCTATGACGTCAACAGTCCAGATTGATCCAGTGAAGTGTAAGGCTGCCTATTAGCTTATTACGCACATCGATCGACAAGCGGTTATGTTTTGAAATAATAAATAACAATCATTCTGTTCATAATTTAAACTATTATTTCTATATGACCGTGATTCATGGCCGTCATCTCGCGAATCGATGGTGAAATAATAAATAACAATCAATCTGTTCATAATTTAAGTTATTATTTCAATAGGATCGTGATTCATGGCTGTCATCTCGCGAATCGATGGTGAACTTTGATAAAGCATCATTCTTATCGGACCAACCGCAGCGGCACCGGCCGTTCCTCTCGCGGTTCCTCGAGACTCAGATGTTCGCCACTCTTATTGATAACAAGATTATGGGTAGCTGGGGAGAATATGATGCCAATCTGCAAGTCTTTGAACACCGGATCAAAACTGTCAAGTAAGACTAAACTTATAAAAGGGGAACCACATTAACGAAAAATTCGCTCAAAAGAATGAAGTATGATACGTTAGTGTGGTTCTACCATTAAATACCCTACAATTAAAAACTTACTTCAGCATGTAGACTGGATTTAGCATGTAAACTGGGAAATGGATGGTTTGAAAATATAGGTGCACCAACTGGGCACAAGCCACCGCATACTAACGTCATGCCACAAGGGACCATAAACAATAGAAGTTTGAGTGTTTGACTAACCTAAATCACATCACATTTAGGTCTAGCAGCGTGTATGGCTAAGTAAAAATATTCTGTGTCTGTCCTTAACATTGCCAATAAGATCTCCTACTAACATTAGATTGGCTTTTGGAAAACGTCTCTGGCAATTATCGTCAACTTCAGAAACATACAGATTTTTCAAAAACTTGGACATTTGCCATGGCATTATTTAATGTTTAAAATGTTGTGATCCGGTGCTAGGTTTCTCTCGGTCATCAACCGAATCTGTTTCTGCGTCTCTGGCGTGCAGCAGCGTTGAAGACGTGAGTCAGCAGCAAACCGGCAATAAGGTGAGTTTGTGTTGCAGGCGGCGGATAGGCGAGGGTGGACTGGGGACGCGCGGCTACTGCGTGTGGGCCGGGGGTGCGGGGAGTGCGGGGTGCGCGGGGGGCGCGGGCGCGCAGCTGGAGGTGGGCGCGCCGGCCGAGCGGCTCCCGCACCGCGCCGCGTACTACCGCGCCTTCCCCGCACGCTTGGACGCGCATGCGCTGTCCCGCCCGCCCGCGCCCGACGCCAGGTGCGCCCCTCTGTCGCCCGCTTGCCCGCACGACGCCTGACCACTGTCGCCGTCTGTGTCCGAACTCCCCCGCTTCGCTCCGACCTGACGTTTGCCCCCTGAGAGTTGCGACGGGGAAGTTCCGTTCCGAATTCAGAATCTTAATCAAGTTTAGAAACTAATAACTATGTTATACAAAATAAAGTTTAAATTCCATTGGAACCTATTTAGTACCTTTACATTTCAAGCTGCTTAAAAGTTGGAATGTTTTTTGAGTTGAAGATTCTGAATTCAAGTATAGTTACGTCCCGCGTCCTACCGCTCCCCGTATTGTATTGTCCAAAGTTCAGTTGAAGAAACGCGTCTTGGCCGCTTAGTTCAACTAACCGCGAGTGCAGCTTTCGTGATAATATGATTACCGTAGTCTCGTGCGTTCGTCAACCGTCAGAGATGTTTGTATTGCTGTCTGAAGCTTGCATGTTGCCCCGTACATTTTAGGCACCGAGATAACCATTTTAATACATCCATTAACACTGTTATATTATATTCATTGATTTTATTTACACACTAAGACAATATTATTACAAGAAGTAAACTATAACTGTAGATTTGTATGTTATCTTAAACTTAATTTAAACTTAAAAAAACTTAGACTGCTACTAAGGGACGGCACTGAGCCTAACCCTAGAATCAAAATAAGTAATTAAAATTGTTAGCTCGATGAACTCACGATTTTTGGTCATTTGTTTTATTCTCATACTGTTTTAAAGAGTGACCTAAAGTCTATCATAGGTAAAGTTGCTTAATATGGCAGCATGCGACCGTACAAGCCTGATATAATGTATGTTAAAATGTTCATTAGTGATTTAACACTACCGTGTAGTACGTGTAATGTAATTATTGCTTTGAAAAAATAATAATCGCCAGCTTTACACACTCGTTAGAACGTGCGTGAAAGAGCGCGCGTTTAAGAGAAAGGGAAAGCCTATGCGTCGCTATTGCGGCACATGGGTTTTTGGTATGCAATCTTGTACGCTCAAAAGCACTCGCGAAAGAGCTTGCTTGTAAAGATGGCTATAGACTTCCATATTTTTGCAAACAACATTTACCAAATACAATTTGGCAATTTATTGAATCTCATGCAATTATTTATATTGCATAATCGTATCAGAAAAGTTTTTACATCCTGTGATACATAGTATACTCAGTAGAAAGGTTCACAGAGCTGTTTAATGTTGTGGGTGAAGGCCATTCAATTGTAAATTATTGTTTTTTTTTATAATTGTATTGGATCACATGTAATTTTTTTGATCTAATTGAAAAAAAGACGACAAATGTAAAAAAAAATACCTTCTAGTATTGTTGAACGTATGTATATTTAAATACTTACATAATAATTTGTAGAATTTACAATTTAAAAACTTACCTACAGTTTGTAGGAAAAATAGCAGATTACTGCTTAGCCAAGATTAAATATTTTTTATTAGTGCCAGCAAGTTACTGTTGGCAGGTTAACTAGTAATCGAGTTTTAATAATATTTCTTTTCTGAAGCTAAAACATTTTTAACAAAACCAAATTATAATATTTTATATCAATAATATCTTTATAATACATATTCAGTAAGAAGTTTTTTTTTTAAATAGGGTGTTGTACTGTACTTAATGTACCTTACTTTTAAAACAGTTTATAAAGTACTACCATGGTAGCATAATAGAAAAACTAGGCAACTTTTAACTTTTAGCTTTAGCTGACATTTTCTGACTTTGAAATATGGGCTTTTTTTTTTCAAGAAGCTTGTTTTCGGCCACGACTATTCGATACTTCAAAACTTAAAGTAAAAATAACTGGATTATCTATGGTCTCCATTTAACCTTTACGATTTCAATGTTTAAAGCTATTTGTTATTGTTAGCTCAAGGCAGAAACTCGCTTCAGGATAGAAGCCTTTTAGCTCAGTTCATTACGAATTTAATTATTGTTATTGTAAGTTTATTATCTTTTAAGGTTTTATTCCGAATTAACTAAACGTTACTGGTATTGTAACGTCTCATTTAAACAATCATAGAAGAGATTCGGTTCTGAGAGGCTTAGGAAACAACTGAGACAAGCAGCATCTTAAACTACAAAATAAAATGAAAAATAAACAAAAATAATAGTTATTTTCAACACACTTGCTCAAAAAGTGCATTTACGAAGCCTGTATACATTGTTCGAAAGTTAAAAATTACGCACCATACAACGAACCGTGCGGTAAAATAGGTACTCTCACCAAGTACCTATTTTACCGCACGCCCCCTTGTATAGCACCGTGCGTATTCTTTACGGTTTTTTTTTTTTAATTTCCAAATACTATTGCACCAAGGAGTTTCACATTACGAGAATAAATAGGCTGACTGATCGAACCTCCTTGGAAGTGCTTTTGCCCAATACGTTTGTCTCACTTTAATACAAAACAGCTTCGATCAATAATAGTACTAGATAAAGGATCAGGAACAAAAATACGTCGCTCAAGTGGCCACGTTTGCACACACGCAAACATCTACATTTCATAGCAAAAAGTTTAATAATCTGAACAACGTACAGTTTAATATAAACCTTAATGCTTTAACGTAAAGTTTAATTACCATTGCAAAATTATATTGATTTAAGTCCTTTCATCGAAGAAAGGATTAAAAGAACAAATTTAAAATGTTGCTTGAAAATAAAAAGTCATCAGTACAAAAATATTTATTCTAAAATGAATCTTAAGTCTGAGTCCTTAGGTTAAAAACATTTTGTTTACAATTTCGTGCTTATTCTATTGTGGAACTAAACGTAATTTTTGGTATGACATTTCAATATTTAGAACACAGTAAGTATTGAAAGACGTAGAGTTGCAGAATATATTTTTTTAGTTTCGTAGTATGGTAGCAAATATTTTTGATCGATTAAAAAAGGTAAAAAATACTGTTTTACATTGCCGCTATTAATAAAAAAAACTTTAAAAAAATAAAGGGAATCAAGAAACATGTTTTCGGCGTATTCTTTATACAAAAGTATCTGAAATAGTAATCTAGGTAAGTTAATTATTAACATTATAAGGGTTGCATATTTTTTTCCTCTTTCTTTCGAGACATTAGATATCCATTCTGCACAGCGAAATGGGTCACTAGAAAAACGATAACTAAAAATAACAACACAACTCCATGCGTCCCCTGTTCAAGAACTGTCGATGTTTGATACAATAGTTGGTGCGTTGTAGCAAACATTGGCCAAACAATTATAATATTAGCTGTTTGAATTTATTAACTATTTAATGGTTTTTATTTTATGAAAAACACTTACACTATGATATAAACTTACCAAAAAAAAAAAATATTTCTTCCAAAACCTAGGTGTTAAGGTGGTATTTTTACACAGTTTTTGAACTCGCACTGCGGCATTTTGACGTCTTAATGTTGGCTATGCTTGGACCATACTAATTTGAAATAAGACCACAAAAGTATTTGTGGTCTTATTTTTCGGGCCGTTTTTGAAGCGCTGATCGGGAATCTAGTACTATTATTGATCGAAGCAAAAGAGTAAGTGAGACGAAATATGTAGTTCTAATTTTCACCACGTGCATGTGGCGCCATTTGCAAATTCGCGCCATTTTCATAGAAACGTCAAAGATTGATGCTACATTCCGACTGATAAACAAAATAATAATATGAAGTCAAGCGAGGAATCAGATGTTAATATGGAATCTACCGCACTAGTATCATAATAGTTATTTATGATACTAGTGCGGTAAGTTGGTTTTTACAAACGAGTAGACGAATGTAAGCCTGAGACGAAGTCGAAGGCTTACCATAGTCACGAGTTTGTAAACACCAATTTCGGCACGTGTGTCATACAACATTTTTCAACACATTTGCGAGAAAATTATTAATTATACCACGCTATATTTTTTTTTTAAACATTAATTTATAGCGCTTTCGCGATTTTAGCGGCAAGAAACTGTTTTCTGCAATTTGCACCTCATTCAAAATATCAGTTGGAGTAGATTCCATATTAATTAACATCTGCTTCCTCGCTTGAACTCATATTATTATTTTGTTTATCAGTCGTAAAGTCGCAACAATCTTTGACGTTTCAATGGAAATGGCGCGAATTTGCAAATGGCGCCACATTGCCGTGGTGAAAATTAGAACTACATATTTCGTCTCACTTACTCTTTTGTATTAAAGTGAGACAAACGTATTGAGCTAAAGCACTTCCAAGGAGGTTCGATCAGTCAGCCTATTTATTCTCTTAGTATGAAACTCCTTGGTGGAATCCTTTTCTTTTTTTTGGAAATTAAAAAAAACCGTAAAGAATACGCACGGTGCTATACAAGGGGGAGTGCGGTAAAATAGGTACATAGGTGAGAGTACCTATTTTACGGCACGGTCCGTTGTTTGGTGCGTAATTTTTAACTTTCGAACAATGTATACAGGCTTCGTAAATGCTCTTTTTGAGCAACTGTGTTGAAAAATATATAATGTATTGTATAATTTTTCTACATAGTAAAATGATAAGGATCTTGTATAACACGTGACTTATTCTCAAAGCCTCTCAAAATCTACGTAATTATATTATTTCTGAATGTTGTGATAGTCAGTGTTTTGTACTAAAAGTGCATGATTTGTTTATATTGCATGCAGTATGAAATACTTTCATGTAATAATAATATGTGATTTATATGTTTATACTTGAACGATATGGTTTTGTCCAACCCTATTTATTCATTTACATTATTTTTGTTTTGTTTTTATGACATAATTATATCTAACTTTTATTTTATATAGTTATCAGATTTATAATTTAAATCGTAGTTAATAATGTTGACAGATCTTCCCATAATAAGGTAACTCCATAATGCAATATATTGTTTGTTTTATTTTAGGCTCGTATGTAAATAAAATATGATAATAAAAAATAAAGTTATTTATATGTAATACTGCGTATTTTGAATGTTCGTAAACCTGTTCCTTCGTAGGTTTGAATGTATTATGCCTAGTAGTAATAGTGTGCGCGAGTTTTGTGTAATGGTACTATCAACGCTTCCTATGCCTCTTTCTCCATATTTTGCAGTCAATGAACTTAGCTTGAGTTAGGAGAAGTAATAAATTATCGGGCCATTATAAGACTAAAGCTCGTTGCATACAGCCTGTTCATCATGCAGTATCGTGTTGATTGCATGCAACCCGCGCGCTTACTAATATAACGCATCAAAAACCATTCCAACTGAGTTGCTTTTCATAACGTTTCACTCTTCAGTTTCTCACACTGTCTATTAAGTTGCAACTTGTTTCGCTTTCCAGAACTAACAGTCTAAAACGTATAAAGAACGCAAAATGGCAAGTGAAGGATTGTCCACCGGAACTGTTGCTGGGGGATATTAGTAGGAGACTGTCCACAGAAGTGACTCCGGCAGCCATTGCTCAGAACAATAGAGCATTTGTTGAGAAGCTTCTGAAGGTATGACTATATCAACCAATCCTTTACCACTATGAGCTAGAATTGCCAACTACTAATGATATACATTTCAGGAGTGTAAAAGCAAGACGAAAAGAATGCTTTTAGAGAAGATGGGTACAGAAGAATCGGACTTAGGTTTAGGCAGTGAGGTGTCAATAACAGGCGTAGAAGAGAGTACCATGATTGCCTCACTATGCGACCTTTTAGAAAGGCTGTGGTCGCATGGGTTGCAGCACAAATTGGGCAAGTCTGCGCTTTGGATGCATCTCACCAACTACCAAGAGTTGGAGCAGTGCAGCAACTCCACTAAACCTATCGATCCCAACTACCTTACTCCTGGTAAGCATGGTTTTAACGTATATAATGTATGTGATATTGTAAAATTGGTCAAAGTGGCTACCTACTGACCGTTGCCTTCTTATGTACAGTCGAACAAGCTATTTGGTTTACATTTAACAATGTAATAATTTGTGGGTTAAACTGTAAACCAAATAGCTTTTTCGACCGTACGCGGTTACGTTTACCCCGCTAAGCCCCCCAGAATTTGCGTTAAGTACGGGGTCGTGGAGGTATTTAAAGTAAAAACCTTACATTCAAAACTTGTTTCTAAGAAAAAAGTTGGAACTTTAACCCCCAATATCTTCGTAACTAGAAGGTCCCCAGGTATGGTGTCGAACAAAAATAATTATCGCAATGACGGGGAGAACAAGCCTTTCAGCTTCGTTAAAAAAATACCTACAGCAGTAAATTCAAACACTGCTCCAATAATTTCAGGTAAGACCGACTGACCTTGCTAAGCATGGCTTAACCTTACTTATGTAGTTTTGAAGAAATTTGCAAAATATATAAAGGGGGCCTATTTTAGGGTATAATTCCCCTCTTTGAGGAGTGGCTTGAGAGGTGCCACGGCGTCCTCACCTTCCGACTGACGCCGGTCCTCATCGGACACGGATGTTACGGGAGGTTCCTGCATCGAATCGGGCGGGAGGAAACCCCCGGGTGTTTCCACTACGTCTCGCGTTCGGCCCTGGTTAAATACATGGTCCGGAGCGAGACGGAATGGAAAGCCGTCATCTTCTACGAAGCAGTCATGCTAGTGAAGGAGGTGGTTTAACGCGAGAGGGAGAGAACCTCTCGCCCCAGCCGCCGCGGGAAACGCACTGGGCGTCGGTGTCCACGTGGTGGTCACCGGCCACCGTTAACGCGGGCCTGTGGACGGTGAGCTATGGTTCAGCTCGCCGTCCGTCCGTCTTATGACGACAGGCCTTGTCGACGGCGCGTTTGTGTTCCACGCGCGCCTCAAAGAGATGTCAGCACATTGAAGGGCCCGCAAGGGCCGAACTCTGCCGGGGCTACGGGACTGTTCGAAAGAAATACCCCCGGAACATAACCCAACTAGCACACAAGCTCTACAACAAGCCGTACAGCGGCCGGTTAGAGGTTTCTAATAACGGCATAGGCTTTACAGATAAGGTCTACAGTAGATGTACAAGCGGCTATAGCGCCGCTGTACCCCCAAAAGAGGCCCACGTATTACCGCCTAAGGGTCTACAATGTGTCTACAGTGGTTGTACAGAGGTGTTAGTACGGCACGCTCTACCGCTCGCACCCTTTGTAGCACCCTTGGGTCTACAAAGGTGCTATGCGAGCGGTACAGTGCGCCTCAAAATCTAAAATAGGTTCTTGTAGCGCGACTGTAGAGCTCGATCCGTATTTTAGGTGTTAGTACGGCACAGTCTACCGCTTGCATAACACTCTTGGGTCCACAAAGGTGCTATGCGAGCGGTACATGCGCCTCAGGATCTAAAATAGGTTCTTGTAGCGCGACTGTAGAGCTCGAACCGTATTTAAACGCAACTGTATCTCTGAAATAAACAAAACTAATTGAAATTTTAACTTGATGAGTGATTGATGGATGAATTGGAAACGAAACAACAGTAGTGTTGATTTTTCCTTTTATGTATGCAAAATACCAGTGCGAGTGCCACTGTATTGTGAATATATACATATGTTCTAGCTAAAATTTTCACGCGCCTGCTGTTTATGCAGTTTCTTGGATGAATAGTACATTTGATTAGAAGGTTTGAATTTTAAATTTAGTTTATTTAAGACAGTTTATTTATCTAGGTAGTTTCTTTAGAATCCTGGGTGAGAAAGAGTGACGTGAATTCGGTTTTTATACATATATATGGTGTTAATTAAATTATAAAAAATCACAAGAATTGTTTTTATTAATAACTCTAATGGCGTCTCGGTTACAACAGCCTTCAGAGTATACTAGAACCATTCTACCGGTTAAGCCGCTAGTATCGACCATTGTAGACCTTTCAGTTCTATGATGGTGGTATTGACGCTCTATTGTACTCTTCTATGTCTATATCGGTAGTTAATACATCTTTTTAAGAGTCTAAGGTGGTACAACGGATTATTGTTACTCCGTTGTACAACCTGTTTCTCTGCTGTAGATATAGAGTTACAAATATGCTATATACCACCTAAAGCGCTTTAAAGGTAGCTTGTAACTCCATTTAAACACTTTTAACTATTATAGCCCTGTTGTACGGCAATTGTACCACCTGCCTGTTAAAGAGCGATTGAATACGCTACTGTACCACTTAAGTAGTATACTAAACCCCTTGAACGGCTATTGTAGAACCTTCAGGTTGTACAGAAGTGATTGAAGCAGCTTGTGTGCTAGTTGGGAAGGGGTGAGGAAGGAACATGGATGGATTTTAGTCAATTAAAGTCTGACACACCCTCCCGCTCCGCCCAGAGTGGGAGAAGTCATTTGATGATTTCCTATCCGAAAAAAAAGTGCCCTTTTTGCAAATTTCAAAAGTACAGAGGTACCAGTTTACTTTAAACTACTACCTCTACTACCGCCTGTAGGAGTAAATACTCCTGGAGGCGGTAGTAGTGGTAAACGATATAACCGGCCAGTACATTCCATTGGTGTACACCTAAAACGCAAATTCTGGGGGCCTAGCGGGGCAAACGTAGGGCTCTTAGGCGTGACAATAGACCACTTTTGATAGGATTTGATCCATAATTCCCCCGAATATTTAGTTTCGAAAACCATAAGTACTCACCTAAATAATTCATGCAACATTTGCTTACTTTACTTTTTGACATGATGACTCTCGGGTATAATAATAAACGATCGAACTATGTTATCTTTATATGTCATGAGTGTTATTTGTAAAACTATTTACCGTTCTAACTACGGAATTGTTCATCATTTATCATTGTATTGCTTTGGAACATGCAGCTTTGGCTTGGTGTGTGTTGCGAAAAAGACTCGACTGTAAGTAATATTCTTTTCTTCATATCAGTTCATATAAACACTTTTATGTCAAGCAGATCAACTTCATTATAATAATTCTGTACAGATCTCTCATCTGTGGGTGCCGAAGTAGAGGCGCACCAAAGTACGAGTTCAGGCAGTCGCTCCCGGGATAGTTCCCGAGGCGGTTCACGGGACAGTTCGCGGGATCGTCTCAGCAACTCCGGGACGTTGGAAAGGAAATCTTCTCAACTACCCAACCCTTTACGTCCACTGCCAGAGAGTTTAACTTTCGATATGAGGTTGGTTTACGAAGAAATTTTCATTTATCTCTTTCGTCTGGCGCACTGCTGTAAGGTGCTTTGTATATAGCAACCCTATCGGCCTTGTTGATGCCACTTAACTGGCCGTCGAAGGTCCAAATATAGACCTTGTTAACATGTTTATAACGATTGGAAAAACAGATCGGGCAAGATCGAAGTGATGCAGAAGGTAACATAATTCTTATTCTTATTCTTTATTGCACACAAAAAAAAACATCAAATATACATATAACTTGCAATAATATAGCTTATGTACAAAGGCGAGCTTAACCCAGAGTTGGGTTTTCTTACAGCAAACCTAATTTTTGAAAGCGAGATTTGCAAAAGAGGATATACTTACGTATGTGCATTAACATTACATTCTAAATAAACTTAAAATAAAAACTACATTCATACAATAAAATATATGTAATACATACAGCATAGATATATATTATACATACCTATAAAATCCGATACTTATATACATACATATTGATTAAGTAGACAGGAAATGGTCCTTTATTCCCTTCTTGGACACCTCTAACGACGGGCTATCCCGCAAGGAGTGTGGAAGTGAATTCCAAAGGCGCACAGCACGAACAGTGAATGATCCATCATACCGACTTGAGGAGTGGGGAGGAAAACGAAGGAGAAGAGATGATGATGAGCGACAAGGTTTACCTCTAGGTACGAGATACTGAAAGCGTTCACGAAGATAGGAAGGAGCCTTAGAATTATGAAGAATGGAAAAGAGAAAAGAAAGAATGTGACAATCTCGACGCTGACGAATAGGTAGCCACTTCAGCTGCTTCCGAAATTCCGACACATGGTCGTACTTACGAAGCCCGAAAATGAAGCGGATACACAGATTCTGCAGACGTTCGAGTTTATTCAGAAGTTCCTCAGTCGCATCAAGAAAACAGATATCAGCATAGTCTAGAAGAGGTAGAAGAAGAGACTGGGCAAGAGTAATTTTAGTTTGAAATGGCAGGAATTTTTGAAGACGCTTAAGAGACCGATACGAACAAAAAATTCTCCTGCTTACTTCAGCAATGTGACCATGCCAAGATAGGTTGCAGTCCAAGAATACACCTAGGTCCTTTACTTTCTTGGAATAGGCTATGGCGATACCATCGTACATAACAGGAGGGAGGGGCTGATGATTGAGTAAATTGACGAAGTATCTGCCACCAATAATGAGAGCTTGTGATTTTGTTGGGTTAACTAACAGTCCAAAGCTTTTAGCCCACTCTTTGATATTTTGAAGATCATTATTGATGGCATCGATAGCTCCAGGAAGCTCTTCAAGTTTAAAATGGCGATAAAGCTGCAGGTCGTCTGCATAGAGATGATAATGTGACGTCAATACCTTGGTGACAGCGTTAATGAACACAGAGAAAAGAAGAGGAGAAAGGACGCCACCCTGAGGAACACCCGCAGAAAGATCGCACCATTGAGAGCAAGCCTCATTCAGGTGAACCGACTGCGAGCGACCCCGAAGATATAAATCAAACCAAGCAGTCACAGAAGGAGACATGTTTAGAGAGGAAAGGATACCTAAGAGTATGTCAAAGTCAACTGAATTAAACGCACTGCTAAAGTCCAAAAGAACCAACACCGTAAGGAGTCGGTTTTCCATGGCCAGTCGGATGTCGTCAGTAATTTTAAGTAAGGCAGAAACAGTGCTATGACCAGGACGAAATCCAGACTGAAAAGGACTAAGCAGACTATTAGAAGAAAGGTAATGCGACAATTGACTATTAACAACACTCTCAAGGACTTTGGACATGATTGGAAGAATTGAAATTGGGCGAAACTGGGATACTGAAGAGGGATTTGAAACTTTGGGAAGAGGCAAAACGTAGGCCTTCTTCCACGCAGAAGGAAAGGAGCCGGTGAACAGGGAATAATTAATAATGTGTGAAATAACAGGGATAAGGTCATCAAGGATAGGAAGGAACATTTGTAGTTGAAGACCATCATCACCCACTGCTTTTGTAGAAATAGATGTAATGGCCCGCTTAATATCCCCTTCTGTAACTGGGTGAAATGAGAAAGAACATGTTGGCAGAGGAAGATTATAGAGATTGTTTAGAGTGGAAGATTTAACGCTGTCATCCAGAGTCACGGGTGATTTGGAAAAGTGTAAATTGATCGTGTTTAGGTGAACATTAGGCGTGCTGTCGTTCGCAACTTTGCCGATTCCAAGTGACTTGAGGAATTGCCAAACTTGTGCTGTGTTGGAGTGTTGAATTGTGTCGTGTATGTGACGCCTTTTAGCATCCCTACACATACGACCGCAGCGATTTCGCAGTTTTTTATAGAGAGACCAGTTTTCATCAGTAGGGTCCCTTTTGTACCGCCTTTTCACCTTATCCCTTTTAGACATCTCCTTTTTAATTGCATCTGACAACCAAGGAGCTGGAAGATGCTTCACCCTGACCTTTTTTAATGGAGCATGCACATCAAAAAGTTTTAACACTATCTTGGTGAACTCGGCCACCTTAGCGTCCAAGTCATTGCTGCCATAAACAGGGGACCAGTCAATATTGCCCGCATCCTCTCCCAAACGCTCCAGATCAATGTTCTTGAAACTGCGTAGTAATAGAAATTTAGATTTGCGTTTTGGAGGACGAATTTTATATGACATAAACAAGAGATCGTGGTAAGAAAATGAGGCGGAAAGTTGCCCGTACGTGGCTACTTTGTTCGGGTCGGAAACTAGAATAAGGTCTAGAAGTGAGGGATTGCAGTGAGGCGCATGATGAGTAGCATTGAGCTGAAGGATGTGCATGTTGACAGAAGAGACAAGAGACCTGAGTTTACGGCTGCGCACATCATCTTTGATCAGACAGGTGTTGAAATCTCCGAGTATTATAGTGTGGTCGTACAAAGAAGAAAAATTGTCAAGAGAAGTCTCAAAAGAAGTGAAGTAATCAATATGACAGGAAGGACTATAGAAGACACCTAATAGTAATTTTGTGTGATTGAAAGTTATCTCAATAAAAAGGTGTTCAGCTGATTTTGAATAGTTACTCGGAGACTGATCGATAATTTTATAAATAATATCTTCACGAAGAAAGATGGCGACTCCCCCACCACCCTTGCCCGTTCTGTCATTACGCACAAGCCTGTAGCCAGGCAACGAATATTGTGTTGAAGAAAGTGCAGGTTTGAGGAAAGTTTCAGAGACAAGCACAGCATGTATAAGATCAGAGTCAAATGAGGATAACAAATCGGCATGATGGGCAGGAATACTTTGAGCATTAATATGGAAGGCGTTGAAAAACTTGTTGTAGCAAGAAAATAAAGAAGAAAGCTGGTCGCGCAAGTGTACAGAATCATCAGTGAACGCACTGGCGTAGCTCTCGTCAGACGAACAAGAAGAAGAGCAGGAAACAAAACTGTCATCAATGTTGTCTAACATAAAAGATAAATAAATATAAAATAAAATAAATATATATATATATATATTATACTAAACTAAAAAAATTATAAAAAATAAAAAAACACTAAAATAATTAATCATCCTCGATGCACCTTGCCATAATAATGTTTTTCTGTTCCAGAAACGTGCAAGCAATGACAGATATTAAAACTGAGATAGGTTACGCACGCGCTTGGGTTCGATTATCCTTAGAAAAGAAGTTACTATCGAAACATTTGCGGGAACTTCTGGCCGACACTACATTGCTGAGGTCTCAGTACAAACGGACGGCTTTCCTGCGCTCAGAAGAGGAAAGGGAACAATTCCTCTATCACTTGCTCACTTTGAATGCTGTTGACTATTGCTGCTTTACGAATACCTATCCCACCACTAGTAAGCATTTTAAAACTTATTTTGTGATCAATCTCAGCGTGTCGATCTACCCAAAACTGAGCTACTAAGGAGGTCACCCAGCCTCCATACATTTTTGTGCTAATTTCAAAAGTGCCAACCTAAATAAAGTTATTATTTCGATAGAACATAACATAATAAACATTTTTCAATATTACGCCTAAGTCGTAACTCAATTCACCGAGAAGTTATTCAACCACAAAATATCTGAGGTCACCCAGATTGTTGTGGTAATATTTTTTTTGCCAGCCGACTAAAATAAACGCAGTAATTAAATAGAGATTATTAATATAAACATTTTTAGGGTTCCGTAGCCAAATGGCAAAAACGGAACCCTTATAGATTCGTCATGTCTGTCTGTCTGTCCGTCGTCTGTATGTCCGTCCGTATGTCACAGCCACTTTTTTCCCAAACTAGAAGAACTATGCTACTGAAATTTGGTAAGTAGATGTATTCTGTGAACCGCATTAATATTTTCACACAAACATTAAAAAAACAATAAATTTTGGGGGTCCCCATACTTAGAACTGAAACTCAATTTTTTTTTCATCATACCCTTCCGTATGGGTTATCTATGGATAGGTCTTCAAAAATGATGTTGAGGTTTCAAAAATCATTTTTAACTAAACTGAATAGTTTGAGCGAGAGACCCTTCCAAAGTGGAAAAAAGTGTCCCCCCCCCCCCGTCTCGTATTTTAGAAGTTACTTACTACTACTAACTTCTAAAATACGAGACTGATAAAACTAAAAAAAATATATATGATGTACATTACCATGTAAACTCCCACCGAAAATTGGTTTGAACGAGATCTAGTGAGTAGTTTTTTTTTAATACGTCATAAATCGTAAACAGCCTTTTACCTCCCATTCAATCTGCTACGGAACCCTTCATGGGCGAGTCCGACTCGCACTTGGCCGCTTTTTTATTATGCTAAACAAGTTCTATACCCAAGTTTTAAATAATTAACAAACGCTACTGGTCGATGATCAAGGGAGATTTGCCGATATCCGTGAAACCCAAACTCATCGATGTGTGTATCCTGACCGTTCTAACCTACGGTGCTCAGACCTAGTCACTTGACTTATTCCTAAAGTTCCGCCTTGGGGTCTACCGAAAAGCAACGTAGCGTGGTATCCGAACAAGTCACCCCTTTTTAGACTGGCCTTGGCGGCGTCGTTATCCTCAGGCTGATGATTTGGACGCGTTATGCATTTGTTTTGTATAGATTTTACATATTTTTCAGTAACCTTGAATGTCCAACTGCTGGGTAAAAGCCTTCCAGGCGCTCTTCTCCTGAGCCGCCTTGAAACATTGCCTTCGTGACGCGCGTTCAGATCATCACGACACCTCTTTGTAGGCCGGCCTCGGCAGCGCCGTCTATCCTCAGAAACTCATCGTGTTGAGACCTTTGCCCAGCGGTTGTTGTGCTTGCGCCCACGTGACCTACCCAATCCCATTTGACCCTGGCAGCGTTTTTGCCCACATCTTTATTTCCTGTTTTTAAGCGCACCATTGTGTTCCGTATTTTATTTTCTGTTTAAACCCAGAATGCTTCGTCACTTTTTGGTAGGCCCCAAGGCGGTATTTTTGCAATAAGTTGAGTGACTAGGTCTGAGCACCGTAGGTTAGGATGAACAGGATAAACACATCAATGAGTTTGCGTTTCAAGGAGATTGGCAGATCTTCTTTTATCATCGATCAGTAGCGTTTTTATAATGATAATCATTATTACTTATTTAAAACTTGAGTAGCATAATAAAATAATAAAAATTGTTTCTATTCATAAGCTCTATTTAAATATTGCGTTTAATTTAGTTAGCCGGCAAAAAATATACTACCCGAGTCTGGGTGACCTCAGATATTTTGTGGTTGAATAATATATCGGTGAATTGAGTTACGACTTAGGCCTAATAATGAAAAATGTTTATTTCCATTAGTTCTGTTTAATTAAGCATTTATTATAGTTGGCCGGCAAAAAAATACCCCAATCTGGGTGACCTCAGATATTTTGTGGATGAATAACTTCTCGGTGAATTAAGTTACGACTTAGGCGTAATAATGAAAACTGTTTATTTCCATAAGCTCTATTTAATTATTTCGTTTAGTTTAGTTGACCGGCAAAAAAAATACCCCAGTCTGGGTGACTTCAGACATTTTGTGGTTGAATTATTTGCTCGGTGTTTTGAGTAACGACTTATGCGTAATAATAAAAAAAAAATATTATGTTATGTTTTATTCAAATAATAAGTTTATTTTGCTTGGCCGGCAACTTTTGAAAATAGCCCAATCTGGGTGATCGCCTTTGGCGCTTTCGGTAGCGTCCATCAGTTTCTGTAGTGAACAAACAACTGGACACGATATTCAGTGCCCCATCGTTTGTGGAACAGCACCATAGCTACACTCCAGGACAGTCATTTTGGGCTCCGGAACTGTTCGAAAGAGATGGGTTTTAGTCAGTAAATGTCTGACACTCCCTCCCGCTCCGCCCAGAGTGGGAGGAGTCATTTTATGATTTCCCATCCGAAAAAAAAGTGCAGTCATTAATAAATCTCTCGCAGGTGGAAACTTGCATCGACTAACATTTATTATTTGCCGCGATATTTCAGGTTTTTTTTAGGTACTCTAATACCGAGTCATGGATGTTAATATGTATAATAAGTGTGTATTTACAAACATAAAGTAATTGTAGTATATATCAACTGTCTGGTGATCACGACACAAGCCTTGCTTAGTGTGGCACTGGACGGCGCTGTGTGTAATGTCCAGCGATATTTATTATTAAGTTTTTTTTTTTCTGGTGTTCTCGATTCTTGTAGTTATTAAATCTATTATTTTGTATTACAGAGTTGCCATATCGAGTCTTCATCGTACCTTCACGTAAAGCAAGTCAGACGACCGCGAACTGTTGGATTTCAATATCAGGAGCGAATGGCGAATCTACTCCTAAAATACCTATACCACGCAACACTAACGAGTTCGTTTTTCACGTAAGTGGTTTTATAGGTGACTGAATGATAACTTTGTTGAAATGTTTAGACGAAAATTTGGCCTCTTTTGCTGGCTTCATCAAATCAAATAAACAAAAAGGTTTCCGTCAATCTAGGCTCCAGAATGTATGTGCCTATATTCTAGGATCAAAATTAATTCCCGATTTAATTATGTCGTGTCATAATCTGCCTAGCCTTTTCCCAACTATGTTGGGGTCGGCTTCCAGTCTAACCGGATGCAGCTAAATACTAGTATATGACATGGAGCGACTGCCTATCTGACCTCCACAAGCCAGTTAATACTAGGTTGCACAGTTAATACAATACCACTTGCTAAGACTGGTATCAGACTTTTTGGGCCACTGACTACCTGTAACGACTGCCAAAGATGGACAAATGATAGCCGGGACACACAGCTTAACGTGCATTCCGAGGCGAGGAGAAAACTCGGTTTGTAAGGGTGGTCACCCATCCACAGACCAACCTAGGCAAGTATGGCTTAACCTAAAGATCGACCCGAGCGGCTGATTTAATTATGTCGTGTATGAGACAAAAACTTTTTGTTAAATTATTGTTGATATTAATTCTATTTATTTTCGTAATGTAGCATAAAAATCTCGGAATCCTCTCTACGCTACGCATTGGACACGACAACTCTGGACTATCACCGCGTTGGTTACTCGATCAAGTATTTGTGAGGAATGAAGTGACTGGACATACCTACACGTAAGTGGTTGATCATTTCTATCGCATTGTTTAATTTTAGAGGTTACTAGCCGATGCCCGCGGCTTCGCCCACGTAAAATTATATACTAAAACCTTCCTCTTGAATCACTCCATCTATTAAAAAAACCCGCATCAAAATCCGTTGGGTTGTTTTAAAGATCTAAGCATACATAGGGACAAACAGACGCGGCGGGTGACTTTGTTTTATAATATGTAGTGAAGCGTAATGGTAGGGTAATGTCAACAATCACCGCTTTTTAATTTGGAATAAGGTTAAGTTGCGCGTAGGTACTGAAATGGAAATGCATTGCAATAATTGGACGAATTTCTGGGGGCATCCCAATCCATCTTGTCTTGCCAGCCTCAAATTATATTTAGCAATGGACGTCAGAGCAGGACAAGAAAATAAGAACTCGGAATCAAGAAGCTAAGAAGCTAAGTATGCATGTACTGTATGGTCTTTTCAGATTATGTTTCTTATACAAATAAACAATCCACTATGGATTATTATGTATTGAATTTAAATTGTCACGTTAAATACTGCTTTAGCTTGTATGTAAAACAATTAAACAACAAATTATTACTTACAATAAAAGTACGGATTAAGGTCATTCGGCTGAGTGATAATGTAGAATGTGTTGCGGTGTAGGTTCCCGTGCAACCGCTGGCTGGGCACGGGCGTGGACGACGGCTCCACGGAGCGTCTGCTGGTGGCGCTGCGCATGCGCGGCGGCACGCCCCGCACGCCCGCGCCCGCACCCGCGCCCCCCACGCCCACCACCACGCATCTCTCCACCTCCACCATCCAACACATGATCGGTACATTCTACAGCTGCTACCATAGCATGCGACGCGTCTTTGTTAACGCCTGAGCGTGCGGTAACCCCGACTTCTAGCTGAGCAGTGCGAAGCGACGCGCTACTACTAACACTGCAGCGCGTTTCATAAAGTGCTATATGGTTCTTTTGGCGCCTGTATGATATTCACAGGAGAGTACTTCTTGGCCTTGGAAAAAAAAATACGGCATTTGTTCCGACTATGGCAACGCGCCAATATAATCATACTGCACCATACACGTTCTTAACATAAATTATGTCTCGTGTTTACCAGACACAAACGACCTAACTCAGAAGAAAGCTTTGTTGACACCAAGTCCCTTGAAACCGATAAAATCTCGCTTGTGGGTTAAACTAGACCTATACACCTGGAGATGGGATTGCTTGTGTATACGCCCGTGCTCTAGCGCCGGTTAATTTCTTGCTCTAAGAGACAATATATTTCTGAGCAACAAAATAGAACAAATTAGCCATTTGTTCCCGTTAGTTACACCATTTTGTGTTACACTGTTAACCACTGGGAAAAAAAAAACCGTTTAGTAACACTGTAACTCAATGCCATATTTTTTTTTACCTATGATTGACAATGTAACTCAACAGAACGCTGTATTCCCGTTAAGTAAAGGGAAATTAGCTGGATAAAGCGAATCAGTGGGAAATAGGTGGTGGTTTGGTCGTAGGTCTAGCTAGAGCTATGTATGATAAAGGATCTAATAACCATATTCTGCTAGACACACAGCCGCTCAACGCTTAAACACAAGTTTATGAGGATCCTTTGCTATATAAGCAACGCACTGCTCACTATTTCAATCAAAGCTCAAACGTGTGTTTAAACTCAAATAAAAAAACTTCCATAGGTGACTGTGTGAACGCGATAGTCAAGTGGCACTATCAGTCGAAGAGAGACAAGGACGCAAACTCACTCAGCGTACTGCTTTGTGGCGAAAACGGGCTTGTCAAGTGCTTGGAGCAAGCATTCCTGTGTGGTTTCAAATCTGTGCGGCTGTTTGGAAAGAATCTTTTCATTTGGGATTATTTTGGTAAGTGATTTCTATTTTTATGGTTTATGATAAAGGATGGCGCACGCTAGACTGTGCCGGGTCCGGATTGAGTGGCGGCCGTAGCTCAATCTATTGTCCGTTGCTCGGTAGCGGCTCGGAAGCGTGAGTGTGTCCACACAAATTGCACGGTCGAAACTCGGCTCGGAACCGACACGGTCTAGCGTGAGTCAAGCTTTAGTCCGGTTCAATGACACATCCATGAAGAATTACATCGGTAGTCAAGTGGATCTATTTATGGTGTATTCAAAAAAATGCGTGTATATATAGTTATGTTACATATCTATTTAACATCACGCAGCGAGCCTCAGCATTACCCGCCGGGTCTCATAGTTATACTGTAAGGCACAGCTAGTTTTTATCCACTAACTCGGAAAAAATTCTACCTCTATACAGCTAAAGTGAAAGACGAGTTCAAAATGAGCTTGTGCGACGAGCCCACCTCTCAAAACAAGAGCTGCGGCATGGCGTATAACTGCCGACAAGACCAGGAGCACAGAGCCATCTGGCGGTGCTACTGCCACCTCATGGACGAGATCAACTCCGTGGGACGAACTCTCGGGAAAGATGGAAAGTTCCAACTTTTCATTTGTCTCAGTTTACGGTGAGTACTTCTGTTCCGTATGAGGTATTCGACACCAAACGGTACAATGCCTTTCTCGTTTGTGTCTTTTGATTCTCCTGTAAAGGTGGACACACACCTATCCGCATCGAGCGAATCGAAATCAAGGAGGCCTCGCACACATATCCGCGCTGAACGCGCCGAAAGAATCGACCGTGCCGAAAGATTGGAATCACTCATTTTTTAACACAATGACGAAGTAGAGTTTAGCCAGCGAACGCTGTCTAAGAAAAACCGGCCAAGAGTGTGTCGGGCCACGCTCAGTGTAGGGTTCCGTAGTTTAACGTCCGTCACAATAAGTGTTCAATCCAATCCGATTTTAATCATTCTTTTTTTGTTCAAAAAAAGATACGTTCAGGATAATAAAATATGTAAACGAAGTTTAAAAAACATGCTTGCATATACGATCATACTACAAACTTAGTCCAGAAATTATTTTGTACAAGTTTTTGTCTTTTTTGTACAAAAACTTTGCACAAAAATTTTGACAGTCTTAAATTATTGCCCTACTTATTAAAACTTCTGAAAATAATTCGTGGACAGCTTTCGTTGGCCAAACTCTAGTACTCTAACGTTGCGCTGTCGATGTCGTACGCAACCGATAGAATGCGACCGCATCGGTCGAATCGTATCAGCCGCGCCGAATCTGATGACGTCTTCCGACATTGTCTAGGATTTCTGAGGTTCTACTTGATTCGGACGATTCGACGCGGATAAGTGTGGCGAGGTTTCATAGGATTTCATACAAGTAATTCTAAAATTCGATTCTTTCGGCGCGGATAGGTGTGCGTCTACCTTAATGGTGAAAGAGTGAATGATTTTCTTTCAAACTCTTCCCCAGTCGCTGAACTTGGTAAGTTACTGCAGAACGTCACATCATTTCACTCGGATGTAATGGTTATGTCACCGTAAAATTGTCAAACACTTTATTACAATATAACGTGTTTCTCTGTAGCGATATTGTAAACTCTCGAATTATTGTCAACTGAACATACGGACGTATCTCTGTCCCCATAATCGGGACTTGGGCACCAACCTAACGGGGGGGCCGTTAGGTTGGTTATGTTCCTTTAAACCCTGCGAAGCGGGGCTCCGTCGACTACGCTTTCTAGGGGAATAAAGGGTGTAAAACACCTCTTCACGAAGCCGAAAGGCACTTTTACTATTCTCACTGCGATCATTTTTTTGTTCTACACTATACCTGGGAACCTTCTAGTTACGGAGATTTGGGGGGTCAAAGTTACAACTTTTTGACATTAAAAAAAAACTACTTATTTTTGTGAAATTTTGACTTTTAACACCTCAACGACCCCCGTACTATTCAATCCATAATGTCTTAAGTGCGTTACATTGAGTTCTACCACAAAACATGATTTATAACCTCAAAAAAAAAAGTTGGTTGCCAACAATAATTTTTGCGTTAAGTTACTTAGTTTGATGGATAGAATGCTTTGTTAACGGCTGTGTGATGAGGTGGTTTACACCCTATATACAGTGTTTTAAGGTTAGGTTATATTAATCGGTATTTCTCATGTTTTCATGGAAGTGGTACCACTGGGCAAGGGGGACCCCTCCTTCCCTCCACACCGCGTGAGTTGACTACCATCGCATGCATTTCACGAAAAATAATGCGTTTTATTGTAAGCAGTATGTTCGTTTGACAATTTTACGGTGACAGTTATATTCGGAATTTCGTAAGCTTATGCAAGCGAAAGTCTCAGTCAGCGAGCGATATATGACGTGACGCATTGTTTTTTTTTTCAAGCGTTTTGGCTTTGACACCTAGTAATTTAGTCAGTTCAACTACACTACAGAGTTCTTCGAAACTATGTTTTTTTTTTTCAATGGTTATGTAATAAGAATGCAATGTTTTTTCGCAGTGAACACTGGCTACATCGAATGCTTGTACCGATGTCTATGACGCGCGTTACTATCGAGATGTACGAAGAACAGAGTTTCCTGCGCAAGCGCGGCCTTCTCACATTCCTCAGGCAAATACTCGAACCGCTAGATGAATTCGACATTGTTCTCGAAAATTCCCTCACGCAAGGCATTTAATATTTTTTCTTATATTCATCTTATCACTATTTGAAACCTGTGGTTAAACCAGTTTTAAGTCTTATGATTCAATGAGCCAGCTATAATGACTTCAAAATATATTTTTGTATGTAAACGCAAATACTCACTATAAGTTATGTTTATTTGATATTAGCAATCAGGGTCTGATTATTTTGTAGTTTTATTGTTAAGTTTTAAATGTGATTATTATTTCTGTTAACTTGCCAGATCGATCCAAAGATTTTATTTTTATAATAACGGTGCTTATGGCTAAGTTCGTTTTATTAGGAAATTTATTTTTTTATAGTTCACAGGGCTCGTACAGAATACTCCTGTTAGCTTTGTAGGCACGATTCAAATGAATTGCATTGATATTGTAATAATATGACATTATTTCAAGTGTTAAAAAGTAGTTTGAATGAGACCTTTCATTCTAATGTAAGAAATTGGGAATTTATCTACTATTATTATGAATTTATTCTAGTATCTTTAATTGATTTTCGGGTAAATATTACAGCACAGAGTAAACTATCCACCGCATAATTTTTAACTAAAACTTTATATTGTGATTAAATTAGATGTAAGTCGGTGAACCGTGTTTTGTATTGCGTGAATATTTCTAAGTCGAATCTACTCAGCTAATGAAAGTGAAAACAATAATACATAGTAAGTTACTACAATAATATATCAATTAAATCAGTGTTTTTCAATCTTTTAATGTCACGACCACTGAGTATGAAAAAATATTTCCCGAAAAATTTTCAATCCATGCAATTTTGTTATACATTTTCATAAGTAGGATTCAGGTAAATGCATAATTAACATTTTTTTAGATCGAATACGTCGCCAAATTGATCTTTCTTGCCTCAACCGGCAAAAAGAGTAAAAATGAGCTTGCTCTGCTCATTTATAATTTTTCCCCTTTGTGGTGGATTCCCACCACAAACTCTCTAGGAGATAACGCAAACCGATTTCATGACTACGAAGTCCGCTTCACTTAGCCTTTACTCTATCGCGATGGAAAACGTAGTTTTGACATGTTCGTAGACATTTATTAGATATGGGGGATGAAAGTGGTCATGAAAAATTAAATGTTAAAAAAAAAGAAAAAACTTCTTCTTTTGCCCTTGTCCCAATTTATTTGGGGTCGGAACAACATCTTTTCTTTCGTCTACTACTTACCTACTCGTCATCTCATTAGTCAGCTCCTTTCTACCCATATCATTGTGTCTTTGGTCTTCCTCTTCTCCGAAAGCCATTCACATTCGTAGTCACACGTTGAAAAACACTGAATTATAATACAGTTGATAGCTAGTAGGTTCGACGGGGATCTCGACATTTTTAGAAATTAGTCTGTGTTCATATCCATTCTAACTTATAAACAAACAAAATCTTACAGCACGGCAGTCTTAACCATCACGACAGAATATATGTGTGGTGCGGCTTGTTTTTAGCTTTGTAGCATAATAAAATTATAGGTTTATTAGGTGGTTTTATGTAACACCACAAGTTACCCCTATAACAAGTCAGCAAGAACAGCAAAATTCTCGAGCCATTAGCATACATTAAAACACTATGGGAAATTATCTTTTGCACGCTATTTTAAACTCTATTGCAGTTGAAATTTCGTTCACTATCAATGTAACTTGCTCGAACAAGTTGGGTTACATATTGTGAATTTATCGATACAAAGCCGAACTTATTATAGCGGTATCTCGGGTGATAGTCCCCATCCTTTTACGATTGGCATTGCCTTTCACGTGTCATATTAAGTTGTCTCTTACGCACACTTCACTCTATCGATGTACCTATATGTTAGAATAATTTCGAAAAAAAAAGATATTATAAAATGTAAAATATTCGTCCGGAATAAGAAAAACATCTTTTCCTTAAAATTTTGAAGCTCGTAATATTATAAATGTGCACTGTTCGTCGTAAAACATGAATATTTCGACTCATTCATTATAAGTTAAGTTTTGCTCTCTTTTAAATGGTTGTTTCTAGTTCCTGCCGTCCTGCATATTCATAGTTCACTATCAGTGTATTAAATTATGCTTGGTGACCTTTACAGTTGCGCATTGTAATGTAATTATTCGGAATATTCTAAATAAGTTTTATCTACATTTAAAGAAAATCTACGAAACTTAAAGTTTTGTACACAAAAACGCATGCACGGAATGTTGTGCCAAAATCATAATCAATGAATCATTCGTAAACAAAGCCATGTTTGTACCCTTTATTTTCTTTAAAATCATGTTTGTATAAAAATACCTAAGGAGCGTGAGTTTTGAGCAGAATATGTGCGTGAACCTTTTAAACACAAATAGATGATTTTAGTTTATTATGCTGAAATTTTAATAGTAAATATTCGAAGTGAACTGTCTTGTGTAACGAATTATACAACCTTGAAACTATTTTGTTACCTTACTCACTACCTAGCAATCTATTAATAAAACTCATGTTCCTTTCATGTAGATGATACTACTTACTGTTAATTATTATGTGTAGCGAAAATAAATGTGTACACAGTTGTCACATACCTACCTTCAACAAGAAAATCTCAAACAAATCCATGCAAATAACCTAAATAATATTTTTATATAGTGTCTCAGAAATGAAAAGATCTATGTAAAATATGTATAGAGATTAGCGATATTTATAACCATGCAACAATTTGTTCAAAGTAAGTAAATCATTATGTAACTTGGTGTATTTAGATAAAACCAGAAAATCCTACCATTCAAAGATACTTCATTATCATTAGAAATCAAAAGAAAACAGTAGCGATTTAGTTTGCTCTCTCATAATTACCGGTAGAATAGAAATGAGAGTTTTGTCTGAAAGTCTTCCTATCTGATCTATTAATGAAAGATTACCAAAGAAAATTGACAATTTAATTTTAAATAGTCGGCTACTGAAAAAGTTATGTCCAATAAAAACAATTATTGAACTCCAGCTGTAGTTTATTTTCTTCTATGAGTATTTCCCCGATGTAACTACTCTCTTGTTCTGGACGGGTGTCAAAATTACAAACCAGTACCCACAGTGCTGGTGTTGCATAGTTCTTTTCGGGTCACAATTGTAACTGTCAAAAGGTGCTGTTGGTAACATTTGATTGGTTGTGTTGTGTCATAGTACAATGTTTTGACAAATTAAAGATGGCGGCGTCCCCTAAACTCCCTTTCCTTTGCAACCAGTGTGATTGACACTGGCTTGGCCACCATCAGGGATTATAATTTTGATAACACAAAAATTTTGTTGCTTATTAGTCGAAATTTGTCGCCAAATATTAGAATTTGTCGGTCACTGGTTCAAAAGATAATGAGAGTTTATAAGTGGCCGGTCTGAAGACTCCCCAGCTTGGCCATACTTGTAACTCAAAAACTAGGGCACCTAGCGAAGATCTGCTTTCTTCCATATTTTGTCGCCAAGTCACAGATTTAATCGGGTCTCAGTTTAAAAGATTTATTGAGTCCAATTGATAAGGTATGGTCCAAGAGCTAGATTTGCTCGATTGTCGTGAACTTTTCGATCTGGCTTTTGGACTATACCTGACTAATTGTCATTATATCTTCTAAACTAAGAGCCGATTCAATCTGTGACTTGGCTACAAATTGCGACTAATTAGCGATTACATCTTCGCTAGATGCCCTAGTTTTTGAGATATGAATGTGGCCAAGCTAAGGAAACTCTCTTCAGATCGGCCATCTAAAATAATCATAATATCATCATAAACTCTTAAATCTTTTGAACCAGTGATCGACAAAATCTGATATTTGGCGACAAATTTCGAATAATAATCGACATCATTTTTGTGTCATCAAAATTAAAATCCCTGACGGTGGCGAAGCCAGTATCAATCACACTTGCAACCATATCACTTCTACATGGATTGCAACCAGGGGTCGGCTCACAATCTATACAGCACAGGTACTTTCAAAATCGGCGACGTATGGAGAACATCTGTATTAGCCGGAAACTAAGGTCGCCATGTCTTCCTTCTCTTGTGCCAGTCCTCAGCCGGATCTCAGGGGGCGTCCATTAATAACGTGAGGCGTTTAACAGGAGTGGGTCCAGCCCAATCTCACGAGGTATAAAAGAGGGGTCTCGGCAAATCTCGTCATTTATTCCAGCAAGAAACTGTACAATTGCGAGAAAACTGGGTGGCGGGGGGGGCTACGGAAAGACGCTTGAAAAATTGACTGACTGAATTAATGGACGTCCCCTTTTTTGCGGTTGAGAAATTTTCAAATTAAGGGTTGGGTCATTTGATGATTTCTTTCTACGGAGCGGAAGGGAGTGTCTTTTGTGTTCCAGAGCCACGGTATCTCTTTCGAACAGTCCCGCATCCCCGGCAGGCATCGGCCCTTGCGGACCCATGAGACACGCCGGAGGTCTGTCCGGCGATTAGCCATGGCAGCAGGGTTTCCTCCCGGCGTAGAGCCTCCGCGTGCCATATATGCAGGCGTGCGAGGACTATCGCCTCCAGATCCCGTGGCGCCAAGACCGAGGCGGCTTGCGTCCTTGCCGGATATCGTGCGGTAACCACGGAATGGCCTTGCGGCTACCACCATTGAGGGCAATAGACAGAGGCCCCCTTACAACCATATTTGGCTATAACGAATGCCTGACTTTTTGGTCTTATCGAAGTGCGACTGCTAAGCATGAAGTGTGACTGCAAAGTGTTCACTTCAGCCGCAGTCTGCCACTTCAGCTTACTTATTCTGTGAGCTATGTCGACAACTCTGGTTATCTGTCACATCACCTCCCTCGTTCCAGATGCGATCGCTTAGAGAGACTCCAAGCATAGCCGGTTCCAAAGCTTGCTTACCGATCTTGAATTTACGGACCCATAGGCGTCTTTATATACTATGTTGCAGGGTGTGCGTTACACACAGGCGCAGCGGTCCTAGAGAGCGCCGAGCGCCGCTCGCTACGAACTTTTGTTTTATGATATGAGGACGTAATTAGAATCAAGAACATTGTCTGTCACATTGATATGATGTAAGTAACATATTTAGGCGTCCCACACACAAACATTAGGTGTGCGCGTTCCTTGGGCGTGCGGACCACGCGGGCGCCGCGAGCGCGCCGAGCGTCGCGTGTAGTTTTATTTTGTTTGAAAGCTGGTGCTCCTCCAATGTATTCTAAAACAAACTGCGCATTTAATAGCACCAATACCTACTATATGTCATCTCATAAACCTATCATTATCACAAGGTACTTGTGTAGAGTGGCCTAAAAGCTTTGGACTGTTAGTTAACCCAACAAAATCACAAGCTCTCATTATTGGTGGCAGATACTTCGTCAATTTACTCAATCATCAGCCCCTCCTTCCTGTTATGTACGATGGTATCGCCATAGCCTACTCCAAGAAAGTAAAGGACCTAGGTGTATTCTTGGACTGCAACCTATCTTGGCATGGTCACATTGCTGAAGTAAGCAGGAGAATTTTTTGTTCGTAGGTATCGGTCTCTTAAGCGTCTTCAGAAATTCCTGCCCTTTCAAACTAAAATTACTCTTGCCCAGTCTCTTCTTCTACCTCTTCTAGACTATGCTGATATCTGTTTTCTTGATGCTACTGAGGAACTTCTGAATAAGCTTGAACGTCTGCAGAATCTGTGTGTCCGCTTCATTTTCGGGCTTCGTAAGTACGACCATGTGTCGGAATTTCGGAAGCAGCTGAAGTGGTTACCTATTCGTCAGCGTCGAGATTGTCACATTCTTTCTTTTCTCTTTTCCATTCTTCGTAATTCTAAGGCTCCTTCCTATCTTCGTGAACGCTTTCAGTATCTCGTACCTAGAGGTAAACCTTGTCGCTCATCATCATCTCTTCTCCTTCGTTTTCCTCCCCACTCCTCAAATCGGTATGATGGATCATTCACTGTTCGTGCTGTGCGCCTTTGGAATTCACTTCCACACTCCTTGCGGGATAGTCCTTCGTTAGAGCTGTTCAAGAAGGGAATAAAGGACCATTTCCTGTCTACTTGATCAATATGTATGTATATAAATATCGGATTTTATAGGTAGGTATAATATATATCTATGCTGTATGTATTACATATGTTTTATTGTATGAATGTAGTTTTTTTTTTAAGTTTAATTTAGAATGTAATGTACTCGTAAATGCACATACGTAAGTATATCCTCTTTTGCAAATCTCGCTTTCAAAATTAGGTTTGCTGTAAGAAAACCCAACTCTGGGTTAAGCTCGCCTTTGTACATAAGCTATATTATTGCAAGTTATATGTATATTTGTTGTTTTTTTTTGTGTGCAATAAAGAATAAGAATGAGTACTTTTCCAGACAAATTAAAAGTATCAGTTGTAAAACCGATTTATAATAAAACCGGCCAAGAGCGTGTCGGGCCACGCTCAGTGTAGGGTTCCGTAGTTTCCCGTCCGTCACAATAAGTGTTCCCACTTATGAGTTTAGAAATTATTTTGTACAACTTTTTGTCTTTTTTGTACAAAAATTGTTGTTTCCATCCAAGTTCAAAATGAGTTTCCTAGAAAGTCTTTATTAAGTTCTACTTTTCATATTTTCTAAACTTATGGTTCAAAAGTGGTCCAAAAGTAAAAAACAATGTGTCCCCCCCGGACACATTGTTTTTTACTTTTGGAGCGATTATTTCCGAAATTATTGACATTATCAAAAAATGATTTTAGTAAACCCCTATTAATTTTTAAATATCTTTCCAACAATATATCACACGTTAGGGTTGAAATTAATAAAAAAATCACTTCCCACTTTACATATAGGGGGGCTACCCTAATAAAACATTTTTTTCCAATTTTTATTTTACCACTTTGTCGGCGTGATTGATACACATATTGGTACCAAATTTCAGCTTTCTAGTGCTAACGGTCACAGAGATTAAGCGAGGACGGACAGACAGACATGGCGAAACTATAAGGGTTCCTTGACTACGGAACCCTAAAAAGGGAGATAAAACAGAACTGCACAACTATAGGCCGATTGCTCTTATACCTATACTAGCAAAAATTATAGAAAAAGTTATGTTTAAACGGTTAACATCTTTCCTTAATAAATTCAATATACTGATATCTGAACAACATGGCTTTCAGAAAGGAAAGTCTACTACACTAGCTACCTTTAAACTAATTAAAAATATTTCGGAAAATGTTGAAAAGGCATTAACACCTGTGCAGTGTTCTTCGATATGAGCAAAGCGTTCGATTTTGTTGATCATGAAATTTTGCTCCAAAAAGCCTACGTCGCATACGGTATTCCCGGCCGCCGCGGGAGACACACCGGGCGTCGGGGGCCACGTGGTAGCTACCGGCCACCGTAGATGCGGGCCTGTGGACGGTTGGCTATGGGCTAGCTAGCCGTCCGTCCGTCTAACGACGACAGGCCGTGTCGACGGCGCGTTCGTGTTCCACGCGCGCCTCAAAGAGATGTCAGCATAAGCAATATAGGGGAGGGGCCCGCAAGGGCCGACGTCTGCCGGGGTTGCGGGCCTGCTCGAAAGAGATACCGCGGCCCCGGAACATAAAGGGCGAGGAAGGAACATGGATGGGTTTTAATCAGTAAGAGTCTGACACTCCCTCCCGCTTCGCCCAGAGTGGGAGAAGTCATTTGATGGTATTGTTGGAGCTGCTGAAGATTGTACAACTATCTCTGCATTGTATAGATTCAATGTTAGTATTATATAATCGCATAGCCCATATTGTGTGAGTCAAAAAAAAAAAAGCTATCATTCACTGGAAACCTACTTTAGTTTTTAACTTGAATGTGCCCTGGCGGTTGAGAGTATGTCATGCTCACTCATATGTCTCGCTGATGATGGCGCGTGTGTCGGACCATTTAGCTCCCTTCAAAATGGTTGAGCTGAATGGTGCTGATCCATGCGTCATGTTCGTGAACGGGCGCTGTCAGTTGTGACGTCATCTCTTAGTTGCCATGGCTTATTTGAAAGATTTTTTTTGTTTTTACTATGGCACTTTTAACGTGCACATCTTGCTACATTGTTCTGACATAATTTACCATCTCAACATGTATGATGTAACCAAGATTTTGTAACAATAATTTGATTTAAAAGAGTGTCCATGGAGTTTCTTGCCCGTTCTTCTCCATAGAGATCTACGTTAGGGAATGGGCAACTACAGTAGGGTAGACTGGGTACGGTTGAAACAAAGGACGGTTGAAACAGAGCAAATATCTCGTAAACGGTTACGCGGGGAGTGAGGGCGGCAAAGGGAAAACGAAGCGGACGGCAGTTCCGAACGCGAATATAGTAGCGCGCCGCTCCCCGCGCGTTGTTGTTGTGTGCAGGACGCCATATTGTTTTTTATTACCCAAAAGTAAGTATTTTTCTTCTGACATTAACGCTTATATTATCTGTTCTCTGTAAGTGAATGTATTGAGTGTGTGTTTGTGATTATTATGAAGCTTGTAGAATAAGGGACAGTGACTATTTTTACTGTGTTATTATTACTGTCGTAACTATAAAGTATATTCTACCAAAAGTGGTGTTGGGGACGGTTGAAACATTTTTTGTGGGTACGGTTGAAACCAAATTTTTATTTTTTGTAGATGCCGAGAGTTCGAGTGAGGAAGACTTCCAGAGGAGAAATTAACTTGTCGAGCTATAGTAATGCATATGAGGAGGTAAAAGCTGGAGATTCACTACGTAAAGTAGTGGTCTTAGCTACGTTTGCCACAATTGCGAATCTGAATACTCTGATTAATCTCTAAGCTCTGTTTTCTTTGTTATTTCTTTCTTATTTATGTTTATTTGATTTAAGAAGTGTTTTCTTTAGTTTATTTGGAATGTTTATTTGATTAAAAAAAAAGTTTTTATTTAGTTTATTCAAAATGTGTAAATGTGTAATTTTTTAATTGTTTACTACTCGTTAAAGCCTGATGAAACCTTGAAGACTGATTAATGTTGTAATGTGGTGCCTTAATTAGTTTCAATGATAAATAATACATGCTTCCTTAGTATTTATTGTATTATTTGTATGTGTTTCAACCGACCCCAATCGCTGTTTCAACCGCCCCTGGCATGGGGACGGTTGCAACAAATCCGTTTTTTTTTTAAATTTCATATATTTCTAAAAATAATAACCCGGGAACTATAATAATACAACCATATCGTAGCCAAAACTTCACTTTTGAATTTGATGTATCATAATCGTCACTCGGTTTATAAATAACAAAATTATAAATGATAAAAGCTAAATTGTTTCAACCGTACCCAGTTTACCCTACTTTCACAGTTTTTATGTCTTGTGACTGGGACTGTAGCTAAATTTAATTTTCATCTTTGTTTCGACAATTCAAAAGTGCCTGTTATTGGCCTACTTGAAATAAATGCTTTGATTTTGATTTTGATGACTTCCCATCCCAAAAAAAAAAGGTACATAAAGCACATACATGGTTACAAAGTTACCTTTCAAACAGACAACAATATGTAGAAATAAACAAAATTAATGACGAGAACATAGAATTCGCGTATAAATCTCATCTCGCACAAAACAGAGTCGGTGTCCCACAGGTAGCATATTAGGCCCACTTCTCCCTAGTAGCATTTTTTGTTGGCATTTAGTTGGGCCACATACCTCTGTTTAGTTGGCAATTGCATACAATTGGCGGGCAGTTTGCGGGTTGGGCCCAAAACTGATGGCCAACGAAGATTTGCCTACGAAAGCCCAACTTGCGATGGAGATGGAGCTAACGTGGAATCATAGACTAAGAGTATATGGATATATTATAAACTGCGTGGAATTGCCTACGAAGTCCCAACTTGTGAGAATTCTGAGGGGACGGCGCGAAGTCGCGAACGCTTAAAAAATTACGCATCAGAGTTATCCACATTAGGGATAATCGCAAGGGTCAATCTGACTGCAGTTCAATGGCAAGGCCTCGCCCTAGAGATGAGACGTATATACTGGTAGAGGTATATATACCAAGTATGCGCTTCCCAGTACATGGACCGGGTACGGACCGAAATACTGGGTAAATACCTTGAAGGTATGACGTCAGACCCATAGTACGATACGAACCGCTACCACAAGGTAGCGCCCAGTTTTATCGGTAGTTCGGTACGCCGAAGCAACCCGAAGCTACCCGACAGCTTACGAAGGGACCCGAAACGTCATTCGTGCTTTATGAACATTCGGTTGATTTAATTTAGTTAGACAAAATGGGTACCTACTTATTTTTACGTGCATACGGAACATAATAGCATAATTACATTTTTTGTCACGACGTGAAAGAGTTCCTTAGTTTGTTTATGTTAGAGAATATTATTACGTGTTTGAATGTTTACGTTGTCTAGTGGTACTTAGGTCGACAATGTTTTGATTTTTTGCGTCAGTTGTGATTGCGATTTCGTTACACCTGTTTGTTTTTATCTAGAAAAGTGTATAGTAGACACGTATAATTATTCAATAATAATAGCTTTTATTTATGTGTAACAACTTTGTGGTGTAAATATTGGAGGCATGCCATACTTATCGCATACGTTTACTTATCGAAATCCTACCACACCCAAATACTTAGAAGTATTTTGATACCTGGTATTTGTACCAGGTATTTAGTGATACCCATACCTTAAAGGCCGGGTATGGAGAATGGCAGGTATATCTCATCTCTACCTCGCCCTGGGGGAACCGCCTATTTGATCACGGTTTACTTTATTCCAGGTACGTATGAATTCACTACAATACTGCGCGAGAGTCATTCGACGCGGGAGAATCTTAACACCGCGATTCAGAAACGTGACGTAATTGCACAACGCCATCTAGTTTAAAGATACAAACTAAAACGTGCTGTACTTACGCGTCTTCTTTCCCAGAATAATGGTACCTTTACTTAGACAAGTTAATATATCAAGTACCAATGACAAGATTGCACTTAGTGAGATATCTAAGTAAGATAAATTGAGAACAATCAGTTACGAGGTACTGACGAATCAGGAGGGAAAGTACTCTAAATACTGGAGAACGCAAATTTTACTCAAAGGAGACATACCTTTATTTTTAAAAAGAAACAAATCTGCATTCGAAGATTTTCAAAAAATATTTCGAACCAGAATCGAACCCGGGATGGATCGGCTGAAGTTCGAAAATAGTTATTTGTGCAACAAGAGAGCAAAGTGAGTTTTTGCTGCGAGTGTTTATTTTGAATCCCGAGTAAGCGAAGGATTCTATAGTTGAATCACGAGCGTAGCGAGTGATTCTAGGTTAGAATCCTGAGTGTAGCGAGGGATTCAAAGACACGAGATGCAAATAACTTTGGTCTCGAGTGACACATACAACTTTTCACCTCAGCAGCGAGAACATATAAAGAACATAGAAAGGTAAAAAAAACAACAAGGTAAAAAATAAACTACCGTATATATTTAAACAATAAGAACAAACCAAAACAATAAGAAAAAAAATCAAAAGTTAAAAGTAAAATGGTTGCAGTTTTGCAAATTAAAAGTAACAGTTTTGTTTGGAACCGATATTGTTGTGTTAGCGACTTGAGTTTGAGTATTCGCTGAGGTTTCGGCTTCCTTACTTGTGGAAAGTGACGGGAGGATAGTGAAAGTAGGTGACTCAGCGGTGGTATTCATAACTCTGGTAGTAGACGGGCGAGCCCAAGGATCTGAGGTCTGTTCCAAGCTTATAGTTTCGTCTTCTTTATTTGTGGATTGTGACGGGATGATAGTAAAAGTAGGTGACTCAGTGGCGGCATTCGTGACTCTAGAAGAAGACGGGCGAGCCCAAGGATCTCAGGTCTGTTCCACGCTTATAGTTTCAAAATCCTTACTTGTGGATGGTGACGGGAAGATAGTAAAAGTAGGTGAGTCAGCGGCGGTATTCATGACTCTAGAAGTAGATGGACGAGTCCAAGGATCTGAGGTCTCTTTCAAGCTTATGGTCTCTACAATACGCTTACAGATTTTAGATTTATTTTGGATCGAATCCTCAATATATCCTTCCGCGACTATATTCGACCTCCATCCGCCGTGTCGTTTTATTGTAGTGAGGTCGGCTCCTGAATCAGCCAATAGCGTGGCCGAAGTTCGCCGAAAACAATGTCCAGTGTAAAGCTGAGGTTCCTGCAGTTTCAGAAAAGTGGCTATTGCTCGCGGCGTTCCGCCTATTTTGTTGACTCCCATAGGCTGTCTCGAACACTTATTATTATGATACTGCAACAAAAATCGATCTGTTTTCGTATTAGCTGGGCGTAATGCCTTATATTTCTCAATAATATTTACATGTTCGTCACGAATAACAAACGACCTGTCAATGTTCGTCTTTGTATTCGGCAAGTTGATTAATATTAATTTGTCTGAATGCTTTTCGATGGCATTGACAGTTAGATTTAATAGTTCGTTCGTGCGGCATGCTCCATTTATTCCAATAATGAGGATAACCTGCAATAAAAATATTGGGTACATGAGTAAATATACAGGAAAAGATTGAGTTGTAAAAAATAATGGTAAGTTTCGGCCTAGTACTAACCTAAGGCCTGTTACGGTAGATAACTTCACAAATGGGCAGTATGTAATAATTATATAAAACAATACTTCATTACACATAATTATAAATACTTACTTTTGCAGCGAGAAAATTGCAGTCCGGACCTTCATTAAGAAACTTTTTAATGTTAGCGGGTGTTGTAGTCTATGGTTAAAAATATAATGTTATTGTCTATGGAATGACGAAGCACTCTTTCGCTTTCCATATTCAACCTGAATCATGTCGTGTACAGTCATACAGTGCTAATTAAATATTATCTTTGAGTCTAAGGCAGTTTACTTTGATATTAAAGCAATCCCGACCGAACCCCAAACATGGTGTCAGAATTGGTGTCATATTAAATTAAAAGGAAAACGAAAAAGCCAATAAAAGTCGAGAAAACTGTAAGTAAAAAAGTCAAGTCATCCAAGTCACCAACATGGCGGACAAAGCGTTCTTTGTGCAATTGAAACCGTTTATCATACAAAATGGCGATAACGTGGCAGAAAAATGGAAAAAATGGAAACTTAGATTTGAAATTTTTATGGATGCTAATGATTTATCAAAAGTAACGGATTCGAAAAGGACAGCAATTTTCCTAAATGCTATTGGTGATGACGGAATAGAAATTTTTAATAGTTTCAATATAGATCGAAATACAACAAAGTTAGATGACATCCTAAAGAAATTCGACGAAAAATTCAGTCCTCTTTTAAACATAACAGTAGAAAGGTATAATTTTTTCACAAGAGTCCAAAAAACCGAAGAATCTTTGGATGAATATTTGACCATATTGAACAACCAGGCTACCACATGTGAATTTGGTAATTTGAAAGAAGAATTGATCAAGGACATGCTCGTAATAGGCATGATTAGCACACACATAAAAGAAAGACTCTTACAGGAAGAAAATCTTACAGTTGAAAAGGTGATGAAAATAGCAAAAAGTCTAGAATTGTCTCAAGAAAGATCAAATAAATTAAACAACCAAGAAATTAAAAAGGAGAATATTCAAGGGATCAAAGAGCAAAAACAAAATTATAAAAATAGAAGTCGAACACCCTACCGAAGTAATTCGAGACATCATAAAAATAGTCATGGGAGAAACAATAGTCATGGAAGAAATCAGTCAAGCAACAGGAATAAATCATCAGACAGGAATTGTACCAGATGTGGACAAATTCACAGATATAAATGCCCAGCACAGGAAAAAACCTGTAATAATTGTAAAAAACAAGGACACTTTGCTAAATTTTGTTTTTTCAGGAAATCAGACCATAAAGTTAGTAATATTTCTTATGAACAGCCAATGTCAAAAGATTTTTCTAATAATTTTGTCATAAATTCAGTTCAAAATTGTGAATCTACAAAAAATTGGCAAATAAATGTTTATTGTAATAATGTCAAACTTATATGTCAAATTGATACAGGTGCAGATACAAATGTCATAAGCAAGAAAATGTTAGATAAAATTATGTCCAGTTCTCACTCAAATATTAATATTTCAAGAACAAATAATAAACTTTTTTCCTTTTCAGGACAATTAGTGCCAAATTTAGGTACATGTATTCTTAACTGTAAATTTGAAAACGGAATAACCACAAAACTCTATTTTGTTATTGTTGAATGTGAATGTAAAACAATATTGGGTTGGAATTCATGTGAAAAATTAGGTATTGTGAAAAGAATATATGGAATCTGTTCTATATTTCGGGCGTGATGCAATGGGTTCTTACAAATAAAATTCAGGGAGACGAGGACTTGTGTATTGTACATAAAGCAGACATGACCTGAAGTCTAACCACAGACAATATTTCTTTTTCTTCTTTAAAAACTAAGATCATAGACTATAATATGAAACATGCCCTTTTTTTTTTTTTTTAAAAATTGACAAGTGACATTGACAACTGGGCATAACCTGTTGTTTACAATTTACAAGATTAATGCTGAAATACAAATTACATTTATTATTAACTTATGTTTATCGTTTAAGATGAAGTGATAAGTAAATTATACAATAATAAATTGATTACATCAATACATTTATAAGCAATACACTAGCGTTGTCGTGATGTGAAATTATTTCAATACAATGTTTAAATTTATTTGAGTGATATTGAATTTAATGTATTACATTGTGAATAAATTATCCTATAAATCAAATTTTTGTGTCTTTTTGAGTAATCTTCCTCTAGAACTATACTTATTTACATTCTCTGAAACATAGTTTCTTTCGTCAGGAGATATTATAATATTAGGCATTACATTTGAGCATGACTGAGGAGGACTAGTTAAAATTAATTCATCTTGATATTCATAGTGATCACAAAGACTTTGACTACAAGACACATCATCATTTACATTGACAAATTCAGGTGACTTTATGACTGACTGATTTGTTACATTTGATTCAGACTGATTGGATTCTATAGATTGATAATTTTCTGATTCAACATTAGATTCTGTATTGCTACAATAAGAATTATTATGAACTTGACTAGGACTTGAGAATGAGTTTGTTTTTCTACGAGTTATTATGTATGTGTAATCCTGACAACCATCATCATCCCTTTCATTTTCAAAAGACTGACTCGATTGTGACTGAAAGTGTGACTGTGTTTTTTGACCATTAAGATCATCAAACTTAATAGATTCTTTATGTTGTTTTTGTTGACAATAATCAGGTCGAATATGTTGAGAATTTCGCCTATATGTTTTATCAAAGTTGTCTTGTATTATAAAAGATCTAGGGAGTTTAGTTTTAGAGATAATTTGACCTTTTGTCCAAATAATGTCTTTCGGATTTTTTTTAAAATAAATGTTATCCTTGACATGAAATTCTTGATAGTTTTTACAACTTTTATTATAATAATTTTTAGTTTTTTGTAAGTTTTTGTCTTTAATGTTGGAATATTCAGCAAATTTAACAATTTTAGGTTTTAATTGACTAATTTGACTTGGTAATTTTGTTCTTAATTGTCTTGACATGAGTAATTGCGAAGGGGAGTACATGTTTGAACCTTGAGAAGTTCTATGTTGTAATAGACCGATGTGGGGATCTGTACCTGATTCCTCACATTTTCTTAAGATATTTTTGACTGTTTTGACTGAGACTTCGGCTAATCCATTTGATCTTGCCATGTATGGACTGCTGACAATGTGTTCAACATCCCATTCATGAAGAAATTGTTTGAATTCTTTTGAGTTATAAGGTGGTCCACCATCACTGACTAATTGTAATGGAATGCCATGTCTTGCAAAAATAGATTTTAAATTATTTATTACAGATGAAGATCTAGTATCATTTTTTAAATTAGCTATCTCAATGTAGTTAGAATAATAGTCTACCACAAGTAAATATTTTTGATTTTTATATTCAAATAGATCAGTAGCTAGTTTTTGCCAGGGGAAAATTGATTTTTCATGTGACCTGAGTGATTCTTTTGATTTATTTAAACTATACATAGCACAAGTTTCACACAGTTTTATTTTGTTTTCTATATCCTGATTTATGTTAGGCCAAAATACAATACCACGAGCTAAATTTTTGGTTTTTTCTATTCCTAAATGTCCTTCATGTAAAGTATTCAAGATTTCAGTTCTCATTGAAGTAGGAATAATGACAGAATTATTCTTAAAAAGTATATTATTTATGACATGAATTTCTTCTTTGACATTCCAATATGGGAGTACTAAACTATCGCATAGGTTTTTTGACTGAGGCCATCCTTGGAAAAAATATTGTTTCAATATTTGTAACTTTATATCATTGTTTGAACATTCTAAAATTTTATCTAATTTTTCTTGAGAAATTGCTAAGTTTGAGGTTAGTAAATTAATATGAATATCCAAGTTTTGTTCAAATTCTTTTAAATTATCATCAAGATTGTTATCATTATCGACTGGTGCTCGAGAAAGAGTGTCTGAAATGTACATTTTTGAGCCTTTAGTATAAGATACTATCAAATCATAAGCTTGCAAAGTAATCATCATTCTTTGAAGTCGTGAAGGTACTTCAGATAATGGTTTTTTAAAAAGTGTGACTAGAGGTTGGTGGTCTGTCTCTACCTGAATTGGTTTTCCATAAACATATTGGTGGAATTTTTTACATCCAAAAACAATTGCATATAGTTCTTTTTCAATTTGTGCATAGTTTTCTTGACATTTGCTTAAAGATTTAGATGAATAAGCAATAGGATTGTTACCATGAAATATGACTGCACCAACTGCACTTTTAGAGGCATCTACTGACATTCTAACAGGTTTATTGACATCATAATGAATAAGAACTGGGGACTTGCAAATAATTGATTTTAATTTATTAAACTGATTTTCATGATTTTGTGTCCAAGACCATAAGTTTTGTTTTTTAAGTAAATCTCTTAAAATACTAGTTTCTTCAGCTAAATTTGGAATGTATTGACCTAAATAATTAATCATACCTAAAAATCTTTGAAGTTCTTTGACATTTTGAGGAGAAGGCATTTTAGTAATTGCTTCTATTTTTGACTTATCTGGTGACACTCCATGTTGGTTAAAAATGTGTCCCACATAACAAATTTCTGAAAGACCAAATTCGCATTTTTGTTTATTAAATTTTAAATTGACTTCAGAAGCACGTTTGAAAACTGACTCAAGCCGTTCATTATGTTCGGTCTCATTTCGTCCATGAACTAAAATATCATCGACAAATATTACAATACCAGGCAAATCACCAAAGAGATCATTCATTACTCTATGAAATATTTCACCGCTAGAAGCTATACCATACGGGAGTCTAAGGAATTTATACCTACCAAAAGGTGTGTTGAATGTACATAAGTCACTGCTCTCTTTATCCAATTTGATAGTCCAGTAGCCAGAGCTTGCGTCTAATTTTGAAAATATTTTACTACTAGTAACTTGTGACCTGAGATCATTAAATGTAGGATAAGGATAATGAGGTCTTTGAATAGCAACATTTAGGTTTCTCGGATCAAGACATACACGCAATGAACCGTTTGTTTTTTCTACTAAAACAATAGAATTAACCCATTTTGTAGGTTTGGTGACCTTTTCAATTATTTTCATCTTTTCCATATTTCCTAATTCAGACTTTAAACGATTTTGAAGAGAAAATGGTATTCTACGAATAGGACATACTTTTGGTTTCACATTTTCGTCGATATCCAAGTGAATTTCATTTGGAAGACATCCTATACCTTCGAATGTATGAGAATATTTGGATACGACACTTTGTACTGACCTGTCACAATCAAGTTGTAGGTTATTTTGAATTTTATAAATTCTTTTGACAATACCAAGTTTTTCACACGTTTTCCAGCCTAGAATTGTTTGGCATTTACAGTCAACTACAATAAAATATATTTTAGTCTTCAGTCCATTCTCAAATTCACATTGTATCACACAGCTACCTAGATTTGGAACTATTTCTCCTGAAAATGAAAAAATCTTATTATTTGTTCTTTGAATATGTATTTTCCTATTAGTCTGAGTCATTATAGAATTAAGTGTGTCTTTAGAAATAACATTAGTATCGGCACCTGTGTCAATTTGGCATTTTGTCAAAATATTATTTAAATTTACATTAATTTTCCACTCATCCTCTCTATTATTACATTTATTATTGTCAGTCAATTTATTAATTATAAAATAATTGTCATTACAAGAAGAGTCATCATAATTAATACAACTTACACTAGATTTTTGTTGTTGACCCTTGTCCTGTCTGTCCTTGTTGAAAAAACAATATTTAGCAAAATGGTTCTGCTTCTTACATATTTTGCACGTTCTTCCTTCCGCTGGGCATTTATAAATGTGAACCTGTCCGCATCTGTTACAAGGCTTTTTCGATACTGAATTGTCACGTCTTTTCACAGAGTTTTGATTATAATCTCTATTATTTGACTTACTTCTCTGTCTATAATTATTGAAATTGTTGAAATTGTTTCTTGACTTTGACCTGCCTCTGTGGTTTATTTTTGACACTTGCTGAACTGATGACATATTTTCTGAAGATTGATGACTTTGTGACTTTGTTATTTTTGTAGACCTTTCTTGAGATAATTCCATACTTTTTGCAATTTTTAAAGCATCCTCAAGTATTAGTTTTTCTTGCTGTAATAATTTTTCTCTTATTTTTGAGTTGTTTATTCCGATAACAAACATATCTTTGACTAAGGAATCTTTTAAGTCGTTGAATTCACATGACTTGGCTAAATTATTCAATATCGTGACGTAGTTATCCAAAGATTCTTCTTGTTGCTGTAATCTTGTAAAGAAACTATACCTTTCCACTGTAATGTTGCTTTGCGGATTGAATTTTTTGTCAAAGTGATTCAGCACATTTTCTATAGTTGTAGATTTTCTATCGATATTTAGGGAATTGAAGACTTCTAATCCATACTCACCAATGAGATTCAAAAATATTGCTATTTGCTTCGTTTCTGACTGTTTCTTTATGTCATTAGCATCGCAGTAAATCTCGAATCTTTGTTTCCAATTTTTCCAATGTTCAGCCATGTTACCATTTTGTCTTGTTAGGGGTTTGACACTGTTACCCAGAAAAATATTGGTCTCCATTCTTCTATTTCCCTGTTAATATCCTCACGATGACACCATGTTCTATATTTCGGGCGTGATGCAATGGGTTCTTACAAATAAAATTCAGGGAGACGAGGACTTGTGTATTGTACATAAAGCAGACATGACCTGAAGTCTAACCACAGACAATATTTCTTTTTCTTCTTTAAAAACTAAGATCATAGACTATAATATGAAACAGAATCCAGCAAAGGTCAGTACAAGAAATTATTTCCAAGTTTGCTAAAACATTCGAGGGTCTAGGTTGTCTACCATATAAAGCTCATCTAGACATTGATAGTAGTGTTCCACCTAAAGTCTGCCCAGTCAGAAGAATACCTTATTCATTAGAGAAACGTCTTAAAGAAGAATTAGAATATATGGAAGAACTACAGGTCATAGAAAAAGTCGATAAGCCAACTAAATGGGTAAACTCAATTGTCTTAGTCGAAAAACCAAATGGTAAACTGAGAATATGTCTTGATCCTAGAAACTTAAACACGGCTATTAAACGTCCTCATTTCCCGTATCCAACATTCAATGATCTTAGATCTAAAGTTGCAGGTGCATCAATTTTTTCAAAATTAGATGCAAGTTCAGGCTATTGGACTATATGTTTAGACGAGGAAAGTAGTGAACTTTGTACGTTCAACACTCCATACGGTCGATACAAATTTCTAAGACTGCCATACGGAATCAACTCTAGTGGTGAAATTTTCCATAGGACAATGAATCAATTATTCGGAGATTTAACAGGTATAATTATATTTGTAGACGATATACTTGTTTATGGGTCTACTATTGAAGAGCACAATGAAAGACTAGAATCGTTATTCAAACGAGCGTCGGAAGTCAATTTGAAGTTCAATAAATCCAAATGTCATTTTGGTTTGTCTGAAATATGCTATGTAGGACACATTTTCAATAAAAAAGGTGTATCACCTGACCAGTCAAAAGTAGAAGCAATTTCGAAAATGCCAAGTCCAAGTAATGTCAAAGAACTGCAAAGATTTTTAGGAATGGTCAATTATTTAGGTTCCTATATACCAAATCTCGCAGAAGAAACTTCTTTGCTGAGAGAATTGCTCAAAAAACATAATCAGTGGCAATGGTTAGAACAACATGAAACACAATTCAAAAAATTAAAGTCAATGTTATGTCAATATCCAGTCTTAGTCCATTATGATATGAAAAAACCAATTAGATTGTCAGTCGATTCGTCACAAAATGCAGTAGGTGCAGTTATTTTACATGACAAAAATCCGATTGCTTATGCTTCAAAGTCATTAAACAAAAGTCAAATTAATTATGCACAGATTGAAAAAGAACTATATGCTATAGTATTTGGGTGTAAAAAATTCCACCAATATATATATGGAAAACCTATTCAAGTTGAAACAGATCACCAACCTTTAGTCACATTATTCAAAAAACCCTTGTCAGAAGTACCAACAAGATTACAACGTATGATGATCACTTTACAAGCTTATAATCTTATTGTGTCTTATACAAAAGGATCAGAGATGTATGTTTCTGATACATTATCTCGTGCTCCAGTCAAAGATGATAAATTTAACCAAGAATTAGTCAGTTTGGAAGATTTAGATTCAAATATTAATATTCACATAAATTTGTTAACCTCTAATTTAGCCATTTCTCCAGAAAAACTTGAGAAAATTACAAGACACACTAAACAAGATTTAGTTTCTCAAAAAATAATAGAATATTATAAAAATGGATGGCCTAAATGTAAAGAACATTGTCATAGTTTAACATTGCCTTACTGGAACATAAAAGAGGAAATTCATGTAATTAATGATATAATTTTCAAAAACAATTCTGTTATCATACCTCAGACAATGCGTACAGAAATATTAAATATATTACATGAGGGTCACCAAGGGATTGAAAAAACTAAAAACTTAGCAAGAAATGTAGTTTATTGGCCAAATATTAATCAAAATATTGAAAGTAAAGTTAGACAATGCGAAACATGTTCAATTTATTCTGCAAATAAATCAAAACAACCAATGTTAACTCATGAAAAACCTTTATTTCCATGGCAAAAACTAGCTACCGACTTATTTGAATATAAAGATAAGAAATACTTATTGGTAGTAGATTACTATTCTAACTACATTGAAATAGCAAATTTAAATAAAGACAGTCGAACATCTAATGTTGTCGCACACCTAAAATCTATTTTTGCACGTCATGGCATTCCAATGCAACTAGTTTCAGATGGAGGACCGCCATACAACTCCAATGATTTTAGAAAATTTTTGCATGAATGGGACGTTGAACACATTATCTCAAGTCCAAATTTTCCAAGATCCAACGGCTTAGCAGAAGTCTCAGTAAAAATAATAAAAAATATACTAAGGAAAAGTGATGATTCTGGATCTGATCCTCACTTAGGCCTTTTGCAATATAGAAATACACCGAGAGGAAATTTAAGCTCTCCAGCACAGCTTTTAATGTCTAGAACGTTAAGATCTCAGCTACCTAACAAAATTAGTCACTTACGACCTAAGATTGTAAAGCATTCGGAACATAACAAAAAGAAACAAGAAAAAAGTCAAAAAACCAAGTTTTATTATGACAAAAACTGTAAAAATTATCTGGATTTTCAAATAAATGACAATATTTATTTTAAGAAAAATCCTAAGGATATTATATGGACAAAAGGTACTATTATGTCTAAAACCAAATATCCAAGATCATTTATTGTCAAAGATTATAATAATAATACTTACCGTAGGAATAGTCAGCATATTCGTTTTAGGTTCAAGTCAGAAAGTCAAACGTCAAGTCAGAAAAATGTCTCTCAAAATAATAACAAAAAAGTCAACTTTAAGGATAGTCCTAGTCCTAGTCAATTAAATAATGAACTAAACAAGTCAAAATTTTCAGAAAAGGAGGATGATAGTTATACATTTATCTTCACTTATCATGAGTCAAGTCCTGAGTCAAGTTTACAAAACCAGGAACTGAACAATGAGTCAGATTCATTCTTATCTATAGAGTCAAATCATTCTTGTCAGTCAGAAAACCAGTCAGAAAACATAGTAAAGTCACCTATATTTGTTGATATCGATGAAACATTAGTTTCACCTGAAAGTCTACATGACTATAACGAATTTGATAATGAAAGTCCAATGTCTTCTCAACGTAGAAACTTAGAGAACTTACTTCAAAGTCCAAATGAATTAAATATACCAAGTAGTGTAGAACAATCTCCATTACCATGTAATGATGAGGCTGTAAATGCTGAAAAACAATATAGCTCTAGGGGAAGATTGTTAAAGAAAACACAAAGACTTGATTTATAAGATTTAATACATAGAAAATAATACAAGTTCACAATAATATTATCACAATTTAATTCAAATGCAAATTGTATTTTTATTGTATTATTGGCAAGCACTCACTTACTCTTACTATGATATTATTGTATAATTATATTAGTAATGTTTATAATGAAATGTATTTTAAAAATCTTAATTCTTCAATGTAAATTGTTATGGTTGTGTTTAACTTGGATTAAGTCATCTGTCAAATAATTGTAATGTCAATGTCAGTCTGACAGCTCTCTTTTAAAAAGGGGCATGTTGTAGTCTATGGTTAAAAATATAATGTTATTGTCTATGGAATGACGAAGCACTCTTTCGCTTTCCATATTCAACCTGAATCATGTCGTGTACAGTCATACAGTGCTAATTAAATATTATCTTTGAGTCTAAGGCAGTTTACTTTGATATTAAAGCAATCCCGACCGAACCCCAAACAGCGGGCGAAAAAATTTTGGACTTTTTGGATTTGTGCCCTACTGACATTCTTTTCAAAAATGCAATAAGTTTGGGATAGGTTTCGTGTGCACGTCATCTTTTGTTTTTAATGTGGCTTTTAACATTGAGTAAATACTCCACATTGTAGATGGTTGCTTAGATTGTGACCATTCTATAAAGTACGACAACAGTACAGTCTCCGAAAAAGTTTTTGCACCCTTTGTAAGTCTCCATTGCTTAAAAATATCGTAAGGGCGCTTGTACACGCTAAGAAAATTTACCGTTCCTGCGGCAGACAAGACAAATTCTTCGTGTATACGACAAGAATTTTGTCTGTTCCACACACGAAAACTTTTCGTGTCTTCCGCAGACAAGACCAATGGAAACGTGTACACGACACGATTTTTTTCGTTCAGTCGTCAGTCGGGCGTAGGGCGCGCAAGTAATAACAAGTGTGATAATCAGTGTGAGTTTCGTTTATTTATATACCTAAATGTTAACTACAAAGCAAAAAAGAATGATAATAGCATATTATTATTATAACAAAATAAAAAAAGAAACAAAAAACAAGAGACTTTACTGGGTTCATCCAATTATACAAGAGAAAAATGAGTTTGGTGGGTTCATTACCCTTTACCGTGTCATGCGACAACATGAGGAAAAATTTGTGGATTATTTTCGCATGAAAATATCTACGTTTGACAAGCTTTTGACAAGTATAGAAAATAATATACGACATGAAAATACCAAAATGCGAGAAAGTATTCCTCCATACATTAGATTGGCCGTAACATTAAGGTAAGTAATTTTTTTAAGCATATTGATTTGAACGTTGTACAATAATAAATGTCTTTGAAGTGTTACATGTTTCCAAATTCAACAGACCCCTCATGTTCATATTCTTCAGAAAAGTCAAACTGAAATTCATCTGTATGCGATGTTTCCACACTACTAATAGTTTCGGTGTCAAATTGAATGGATGTAGATTTTTGAGTACTGTAACCTGGTCGAGTCGAGTATGATGGGCCGGCTACGTTAAATGACGACGTAGAAGGCTGCGTTGTTTTGTAATACTCAGTACTCCATTGATGCTGAACATCACTTCCCTTTCGTTGTTGCGTAGCACGCACAAGTTTTAAAACTTCAAACTGGAAATCCACCATTTCCGCATCACCGAACTTATCAACGCTCGGAGCTATACTTTTAAAAAATGACATGGCACGGCTCTCTTCTTCTTTGGTAACAGTCTTTATAAATTCTGCCATATTTTTGTCCACCTCGCTAATATCCTGTTTATTTTTTTTCGCGATCGGTGTATGTTCTACGGGACTTTTTTCCACGTTTGTTGTTTCGGGTATATTTGACTCAGTGTCTCGGCGTGTTACAATTTTTGTCAAAAATAACATTTCGTCGTAAAAATCACATTTACGAATCTTCTTAGCTCCCGATCCCGATTTCATTTCTTTAAGTCTTCTGTGACATTTCATCCACCTATCTCGCAAAGTTGTCCATTTTTTTGCTGTAGACTTTGCTGAAACCAAAAACGAACTACCGTAAGAAAGTAGGTAGGTACCATCTATTGCAAGTAGACATAAACTTCATATAAAAAAGGAAATGACCTCATTGTAAGAGTAAGAACACACTTGCAATTAATCGCACTGCAAGTTGCAAGTGTGTTCTTGCTCTAAGACATTGTTACAATTTTTTACAGATACATGGCAACTGGAGATGCCTTCGCACGTCTTCATTTCGATTTTCGAATCGGAATAAAAACAGTAGCGAACATTGTACGTGAAGTTACTCATCATATTTGGTCAGAATTATCTACAGATTATATGCGAATGCCAACACAAGAAGAATGGTTGAATATAGCACAGGGATATGAAATAAAAGCCAATTTTCCACACTGTCTTGGAGCAGTGGACGGGAAACATATTAGAATAATTAAACCCGAAGAAAGTGGATCAATGTTTTTAAATTATAAACATTTCTTTTCTATTGTTCTCATGGCTATTGTGGATTCCAACTACAATTACATTTTTATTGATGTAGGGTCGTATGGTAAAGAATGTGATTCAAATGTTTTCAAAGAAACACAGTTTTGGAAAAAACTTGTTGACAATACGTTAAACATACCATCCCCATGCTCTATAATAAATATTAACTATATATTACCATATGTTTTTGTAGCTGATGAAGCTTTCGCACTTCATGTTAACGTACTTCGACCCTACGGTGGTAACGAACTCACAAAAGAACAAAAGATATTCAATTATCGCTTGACAAGGGCAAGAAGATACGTCGAGTGTGCATTTGGAATAATGGCCAACAAATGGAGAATTCTGCACCGATCTTTAAACTTAAGTCTCGATTTAACAGTTGCTATTGTAAAAACTACTTGCGTTTTGCAAAATTTTATTCATACAGAAGAAGGTCACGTTGAGCCTTTAATCAATCGAGACCGATTAAATAGTCGATTGCATTTAGAAGGCAATAATCTGACAGCAGACGAAATTCGTCAAAAATATACTGAATATTTTTCCTCTGATGAAGGATCATTGCCATGGCAAGATAAATACACATAAAAAATAAGTTCTAAAACTAAAACCCGACTACTAAATTTTAATCCAAAAAGTGTGAAACAAGGAAGTATTCTTACCTGCCATATTGTTTAAATAAACAATTACATGTCATATTTTATTTCATGTTTATACGTATTTTATTATAAGTATTAGTCATTATCGTTTTTAGCAAAGCCGTGGTCGTATGCTATTTAGCGCTATTGAACTTATGATTGCTTGCAACTTAAATCTTTTATTGTAGATGTATTTAGTGTGGGTAACGACAATGATTAATATTTATAATAATATATAGTTATATAGAATATACCTAGTAATCTGTATTTTTGAAAATTGTAAAAAGATAGTAATATGTTGTAAGTACTTACCATATTCATTTTTTTTGACATTTGTCATTTCGTCGAAGTCTTTGTTTAAGATAATAAATATTTCTCTCCATGCTTCGTATGTGAGTCTTTTATCTTTATATATCTCTAAAGTTTTGTCCCACAATACCGGTCGTCCTTCTACTAAAGTTATAAGTAACTCATCAGCCATTTTGTACTCTACGCTGCAATACACGTCCACACCAAACGCACAACAAAAACTACCTGTTCAACCCTACTACACCGCCCCCCGCCGCTCCGCAACAACGTTCGCCGCGTCGTGTCTTGCGCAGACAAGATTTTTTTCGTGCACCGCTGCGAGCAGTGTACACAGTTATTTTCTAGTTACGACACGAATTCTTAGGTATGCCCGGCGTTTTTTCTTAGCGTGTACAAGCGCCCTAAGCCTTTAAATACTTTTCGCGAGACTTTTCAGGCAGGAAACTTAACTTTGCATTTTTTACATTATTCTTCAGTTCTTCAGGTGTTAAATAGTAGCCTTCGTCACTGGAACTCATATTTATTTATTATTATCGTAGCCAGCGTAACAGAGAAAAAACAACCAAAATTTGAATCCCGCTTCTTTTAAATGCGTTCGGAAACTTTACTCGCGCTATTCTGTCTCAATATTAAAGATTGTTAAAACTATAAATAAATAAGTAGATACATGATAAACTTCGTATTTTTTTCATCACCATTTTTCATCTTGATTTTATTATAAAAACATAATTCGATTATTCGAAATATATATAATTTTTCATTTAAAACCTAAACATGCAATTAAAAATATTACGGTTATCGATTTTCACTAACGGTATCCGAACGTTTTATTGTTTGTTTCTTTTTTGGGCGTACTATTAGATATGGAATTTGAAAATCGAATTTCGAATCGACTTGTTTCTATCTCTCGCTTTTTTTGTATCGAAGTGAAAGTGACAGAACAAAGTGAAGTTGAAATCTTTCAAATTTTGAGAGTAGACTTGCACAGTTCTCGATATTTAAAAAAAAATATTAAAAAGTTACTTTGTCTCACGCTCGCAGCAAAATCGAGTTTTGCACACTGTCTGTAAACAGCAAAACCTGCTTGTTTGAGGTGCTGAGGTGAAAAATAATATACCTTTTTGACATCAATCGATAGGTTCAATCATTTATGGATCAAATCTCTCTAATAAATATGATACGATTTAAGTTCGACAATACAATAATTGTAAGACGTATCATACCTAACAGGCCTATTGAAAGATTTAAGTTGGATCGATGTAAGTTGTTATCATAACTTAAATCCCTACAAAAAACTCCCAACAGTAGGAATAGAAGCTGCAGGCCTGTCGATAGTTGGCTCAATGTTGTTTTAGTTTTTTTTTTTTTTTTTTTTTTTTTTTTTTAAAGGTTTTTATTTATATTACAATCTAGCCTAATAAGGCTAATAAGCAATTTTAATCTAACTTAATTTGCTAAAAGTAAAATTATATCTAAGAACACGTCCATTGCGTTTACTTAGCGTCTATTAAGGCGATGTCACTTTGTTCTTGTGTCCATATAAATAGCTAGGTACTATATTTCACTCACGGTAAATTCACAAATATAATAATATCACTCCATTACACTACACTAACTCAAAAGGTTTAGTCCTTTTGAGCCTTCTTACTATGTCCGTGTTATCGAGGAGCTGGATGGCCTCGACATTAACATGATGATGAAGCCGATGTTCGTGAGCTTCTGCATATTTTTGGATAATACTGTTTACGAACTCTATATTTAGGTCCCGATGGATGTCGTCAATTCTTATATACCAAGGCGCATTCACGATGTTCTTGAGTACTTTGTTCTGGAATTTTTGTATAATTTCGACATTGCTTTCTTTGGCGCAACCCCATAGTTGTATACCATAAGTCCATACTGGCATAAGGACGGATTTGTAGAGCAGGATCTTGTTAGGAACTGACAGTGCGGAATGCCTTCCTAATAACCAGTTCATGCTTCTGTAACGAATTTCCAATTCTTCTCGTTTCTTTTTGACATGGGCTTTCCAGCGAAGCTTTGCGTCTAAGGTCATACCAAGATATTTGGCAGTGTTTTCGTGCGGTACAGTTTTGTTGTTTATATACACTGGGTTGTGTTCCGATTTCTTGTTAGTGAAGTCAATGTGAATGGATTTTGTTTCATTCAACTTGATCTTCCACTTTTTGGTCCAATCATAGAATTGATTGATTGCTGTTTGTACTTTTACCACAGCTTCCTTGCGATTAGATCCTATGGACATAATTGCGGTATCATCAGCAAAAGTAGCAATAGTTGCATTTTCTAGTTCTGGTATATCACATGTGTACAATAGGTACAGGACCGGGCCTAGAACACTTCCTTGTGGTACACCAGCTTTTATTTCCTTTATTTCAGAATAAGAATTTTCTTGCCTTACTCTAAAGACTCTACCAGTTATGTATGATTCTAGTATGTCTGCGAACTGTTTTGGCAGCATAGTTCTTAGTTTATAAATCAATCCCTTGTGCCAAACTTTGTCAAAAGCCTGGGCTACATCTAAAAATACAGTGGTGCATACTTTCCTATCTTCAAGGGCTTTTTCAATAACTGTTGTTATTCTATGCACCTGATCTATCGTTGAATGTTTTTCTCTGAATCCAAATTGATAGTCTGGTATAATATTACTATTTTCTATAATAGGTTTCAGTCGTTTTAGAAGTAGTTTCTCGAAAAGCTTTGACATCACTGGCAGCAAGGAGATAGGCCTGTATGAAGATGCATCTTGAGGTGGTTTCCCTGATTTGGGGATCATGATCACTTCTGCAACTTTCCATTGGTCAGGAACATGCTTTAGTCTAAAAGACGCATTGAGTATTTTAGTGAGATTTACCAAGGCTTTTCTTGGTAGATTCTTTAGGATTTCCCCTGTGATAAGGTCATAACCAGGGGATTTTTTTAGGCTGATGTAATCTCTGATTTCTTTAAATACTTCTTTTGGTGTAACAAGTTTTATCTCTTGGTCTATTTGTTGTTGTTGTTCCCAGTGGAGTTCTTGGTCAGCGCTCTCGGTTTGTGTAAAAGTGTCTTCTAGGTGTTGGGCAAACCTTGATGCTTTTTGCTCGTTACTTATCGCCCATTGCCCATTTAGTTCTTTTATTGGCGGTATGTGAGCAATAGGTTGTTTTTGGTTCCTTGTGGCTTTCCATAGTGAGTAATCAGTCGATCGATCATTAGTCAGTTGAAGAAGATGTCTAGTTAAATTTTCGTCGCGAACTTTCTTGATTGCCTTCCTAATTTGTTTGGTTTTTCTATTTAACAGTGTCTTATCTTGGGGAAACCTGTTTCGCTGCCACTTTTGTCTCAATGTTCTTTTTTCTCTGATCAGATCTGTTATTTCTTTTGGATAAGTATGAACCTTAACAGTTACTTTTTTCTCGGGTGTATTTGCCCATGCAGTTTGTTGGACATTTACAATAAATTTGCTTAATTCTAAATTTAGTTGTTGCTTATCATTTATGAATATATTTAAGTCTATTTTACTGTCTAAGTCTATTTTAAAGGATTCCCAGTCTGTAAACTTGTTCACGAGAAACGGAATACCTTCTCTCTGCTTGACATGTTCACTAGTATATAAAATTATTGGTGAGTGATCAGAGTTCATATTAAATCCCTCTTCGGCACTTATAAAGTCAGAGGATATTCCTTTATATATAAAAAAGTCAATTAAGTCTGGAATTTTTCTCGAGTCTGTTGGCCAGTGGCCAATGTTGTTTTAGTAATTTAAATGCATACAAAATCTCCCAACAGTGGGAATAGTAACAGAAGGCCCTTTGTTGGCTATTCGTTGGGCAAATAGTGCATGTTTATGACGATGGGGCTATTTTAAGTTTAGGTTGGCGAAACAACTAACCGTCTGCCAATACATTCCCAACTGTTGGCATAAGGAAGCCAACGGCAATTGCTACTAGGGCTATTTCTACTCTACATCAACGATTTACCTAACGTGAATCATCACTGTACCCTTTTTGCAGATAATATATCGTTAGTAATTAAAATAAAATGTAGTTTAAATCAAAATCGCTATGTTGTGCGTTTTCAATATTCACCTCAAAAATCAAATTTCAAGGAAACTGAGAAATTATATTTACCTGTATTAGATTTGAAGTATATGTAGCTACTTTTAAAGGTTTACACTTCATTGGATTTTATTCTATAGGTGTATGAAGTTAATTAATTTTAAACACAAAACCCTCTTTTTTACGTCTCTGGAAGTATTTTTTTTAAATGCTGAAACAGGTATTTCTTTATTTTGAATAATAAGTATTTACTCTGAGTTTCATGATCTTAGAACAATCTATTTTTTTTTTCATACAAACTTTACCTCCCCTTTTCACCCCCTTTTTCCAAAATTTTTCATAATTTGTATAACCTAAATGTTATTCTGAGTTTATTTAAATAGATTAGTGAAGTTTTCACCAAAATCCGTCCAGCAGTTTTTACGTGATGCGCGGTCAGACAAACACACAAACAAAATTTTTTTTATTGGTTTTAATATGTATGTTCAGTTACCTACTTATTTTAAAGTCACCCTGGTCGGTTTTTTTTAATTTTCAATGTACAGATTTTTTGGTCTCAACGATTTTATTATATGTATATGTCACCGTAAAATTGTCAAATACGTTATATTGTAATATCTCTAGCTATATTGTAAAATCTCGAAATATTGTCAAATGAACATACTGCTTACAACAAAACGCATTAGTTTTCGTGAAATGCATGCGATGGTAGTCCACTTACGCGTGGAGGGAAGGAGGGGTCCCCCTTGCCCAGTGCCACAACTCTCATGAAAAGATAATGCACCATTCCTGAGAAATACCGATTAATATAACATAACCTTAAAACACTTTATATTCCCCCTAAAAAGCGTAGTCGACGGAGCCCCGCTTCGCGGGGCCCCTATTTCCGAGTGCAGGGTATAAAGCAGTGGTTCCCAACCTTTCTTAGGCCAGGGACCACTTTGGTATGTTCATTGTTAACAGGAACCATATGGTCCTAGATAAATACTGACACCGACAGGATTATAACTAGGGGAGTGAATCTTTAACTCACACTATACAAAAATTAGACAAAAGCGATCGAATTGAGCTCGAAAAATTTAGCAATCATTTAGTAATTTTGCCTCTGATAGGTTCAATTAGGTTGGGTTGAGCTTTCATCTTCTGTGTTAAAAAGTATGAATAACATTTTTATCTTTCGCGGACCGTAGTCGAGGCTCCTGCGGACCACCCACCAGTGGTCCGCGGACCACAGCAGGTTGGGAACCAGTGGTTTAAAGGAACCTAACTAACCTAACGGGGGGGTGCCCCAAGTCCCGATTATGGGGGCAGAGATACTTCCGTATGTTCAGTTGACAATAATTCGAGATATTACAATATCGCGAGAAAAAACACGTTATATTGTAATATAACGTGTTTGACAATTTTACGGTGACATATAGATTTCAAATACCAGAAATGGTTTGTATGACGATTCTTAATGTTAGATTTGAAATCTAACAATTTTTTTCCATCTATTTACCCATATTATGCGAATAAATTATTTGATTTGATTGGTAAACAATTTCGGGCAATAACGGCCCCTTGCCTCACCCCCTAATGCAATGGGATAATTATGCTGTTTGCTGGTGCTGAGTTTGAACGGTTATTGTGGCGTTTTCATACACCTCTAGACTTCTCTGCACTAAGGAGTTGGGATGTATCGCCAGTCGACTTGGCATCGCTGCAGAGACTCCAGACCCCGTATTCACAAACGTTCGACTCGTTTCCGATTCGACAACTCTTATATCTGTCTTCTTCTGGCATTACGAAAACGACCGAGATAAACATACGACTTCCCGAATCGGAAGCGAATCGAAGCGTTGTGAATATGGGGTCAGGTCTCGACAGAGTCAAAAGCCTTAATCTCATAGTTCATAAATGCCAGACTTAGCAGCCGATTATACACTTCGGACTTTTGGATGACCTGCCGTACTGTGATTTGATGGTCTATGGGTGCTGTATCCTCGTTGAAAGCCGGCCTGCTCCGGTGCCTGGAAGCCGTCGAGTCTTCACGTGGCTTAGGAGCTAAATGGTTCATTAATTCTTTAATTGTGTCTTGTCCACCTCAAAGAAAAGAACAACCACGCTTCTGGAGTTAGTCGTTTTTAGGAACTTAGTCGTTATCTCATCCTCACCAGAGTTTCGATTTCGTCTTGGCTGACTTCTTGCAGGTCTTCTGTAAAATGTTTCTGGAATCCTCATTTTCGGTCGAGATGTATGCGATGTAGAAAACTAACAGTAGAAATGTTCGATCTACGTAAGAACGTCCAGTTTCAAAACGTCGATATTATTATTTATTTATTTATTTAAACTTCATGTACAATAGTGGTACATAAGTGGACTTAATGCCACAAGGCATTCTCTACCAGTCAACCATTGGGTCAAATAAGACAGCATTGTGATAAAGTACAATAAAAATAAAAATAAACATGCCTTTTTGCAAGAATAAAATCAAACACATAAATGGGTACCTAACTAATACATAAATAAGCATATAAAATAAACTAATATATATTAAAATACATACAAATAGTCCGAAATACGAGAAACCTTATGATAACTATTACAACTCTAATATAGGCTAGTTGGTAAACAATTTAGACAGACTTTAAATAAAACTTCCGAATTGCTCTTTTGAAAGCCAATTTGCTTTCGGTTTTTTTAATGCCAAGGGGTAACGCGTTCCAGAGGTTAATAGTGGAGACAGCATAAGAAGAGGACATAAAAACATTACGGTGAGAGGGAATTTGAAGGATTAGGTTTTTGGAAGCTCGAAGGTTCCGACTGTGAGAACTACCCAACACCTTAAAATAAGTTTTTAAGTATTCAGGAGCACATGGATCATTCATAGTGGTGAAAAGTAAGCAGAGAGATCTGAGAGACCTCCTGAGTCTGATAGGCAGCCATTTAAGCTGAGAGCGATAAAAGAGATGTGATCGTATTTACGAAGGCCAAAAATGATGAATACAGTTGTTCAGAAGACGATCCAATTTGTTAAGAAGTTCTTGGGTTAAATCAGAGTAACAAACATCAGCATAGTCGATAATGGGAAGCACAAGCGCCTGAACCAAAGTTATTTTAGTGCTAGATGGGAGAAAATGTTTAAATCTATAGAGAGACCGCAGCGAGTAAGTGACTTTCTGGCTAACCTGAGCTACCTGCTTATTCCAGCTGAAAGTACCGTCAATGAACAGACCCAAGTCTTTGACGTGTGGTGAGAGAGGTATAACGGTGTTGTCGAATATAAGCGGCACCAGCCGGCCAGTGTCAAAATTTCTCAGGTAGTACGAGCTACCAATGAGGATGGCCTGGCATTTCCCGACGTCGTTGATAGCAACCCCAAATTTGCCAGACCATTCTCCGATAGCTCGGAGATCGGCATTGACTAACGAGATGCAATGATCAAGGTTGGCAATGTCCGATTGAGCGTAAAGTTGCATGTCGTCAGCATATAGATGGTAAGAGCACTTGAGGATAGTGGTAATAGAATTTATAAATAACGAAAATAAGTGAGGAGAGAGTATACCGCCTTGTGGAACGCCTGCTACCAGGTCACACCAGTCCCCACTTGATTTAGTCAACTTCGTAAGGTGGCTCCTCGCAAGTGATTCGACGAATTTTGTTCAATCGCTTTTCTGTTAAACGTGTGCTGGAGCATCGAAGGTCGCGTCAACAGTTTAAAAGAGATTATGGATAGTCAAAAAATAATTATGGATAGTCATGCCGTGCCAGTTACCGTGGCGACTGCTATGCAGACCCTTACTTTAATTGGGTACCTACGTAAACTTATTCAAAAAGCGGCGCGGAATGAGACCACGCCATTATGTACAATTCGTACAATACGTCTCTAGGTTTTTTTTTATATGACTGTAACAACCTATCTATATCTGTGGTAACAACCACGGTAACGAGCTGCACATCATGTCAAATATGGGCCTGTGAACTATTGAAGTAAATAATAATTTTGATATTCAGCTGGAAGCCAACCCCAACATAGTTGCGAAAAGGTTATGCAGATGATGACGTTGGATAAAACTAACTTTAGTATTATAGGTTGTGTTCTATATTTCGGGCGTGATGCAATGGGTCCTTACAAATAAAATTCAGGGAGACGAGGACTTGTGTATTGTACATAAAGCAGACATGACATGAAGTCTAACCACAGACAATATTTCTTTTTCTTCTTTAAAAACTAAGATCATAGACTATAATATGAAACATGCCCCTTTTTTTTTTTTTTTTTTTTTAAATTGACAAGTGACATTGACAACTGGGCATAACCTGTTGTTTACAATTTACAAGATTAATGCTGAAATACAAATTACATTTATTATTAACTTATGTTTATCGTTTAAGATGAAGTGATAAGTAAATTATACAATAATAAATTGATTACATCAATACATTTATAAGCAATACACTAGCGTTGTCGTGATGTGAAATTATTTCAATACAATGTTTAAATTTATTTGAGTGATATTGAATTTAATGTATTACATTGTGAATAAATTATCCTATAAATCAAATTTTTGTGTCTTTTTGAGTAATCTTCCTCTAGAACTATACTTATTTACATTCTCTGAAACATAGTTTCTTTCGTCAGGAGATATTATAATATTAGGCATTACATCTGAGCATGACTGCGGAGGACTAGTTAAAATTAATTCATCTTGATATTCATAGTGATCACAAAGACTTTGACTACAAGACACATCATCATTTACATTGACAAATTCAGGTGACTTTATGACTGACTGATTTGTTACATTTGATTCAGACTGATTGGATTCAATAGATTGATAATTTTCTGATTCAACATTAGATTCTGTATTGCTACAATAAGAATTATTATGAACTTGACTAGGACTTGAGAATGAGTTTGTTTTTTTACGAGTTATTATGTATGTGTAATCCTGACAACCATCATCATCCCTTTCATTTTCAAAAGACTGACTCGATTGTGACTGAAAGTGTGACTGTGTTTTTTGACCATTAAGATCATCAAACTTAATAGATTCTTTATGTTGTTTTTGTTGACAATAATCAGGTCGAATATGTTGAGAATTTCGCCTATATGTTTTACCAAAGTTGTCTTGTATTATAAAAGATCTAGGGAGTTTAGTTTTAGAGATAATTTGACCTTTTGTCCAAATAATGTCTTTCGGATTTTTTTTAAAATAAATGTTATCCTTGACATGAAATTCTTGATAGTTTTTACAACTTTTATTATAATAATTTTTAGTTTTTTGTAAGTTTTTGTCTTTAATGTTAGAATATTCAGCAAATTTAACAATTTTAGGTTTTAATTGACTAATTTGACTTGGTAATTTTGTTCTTAATTGTCTTGACATGAGTAATTGCGAAGGGGAGTACATGTTTGAACCTTGAGAAGTTCTATGTTGTAATAGACCGATGTGGGGATCTGTACCTGATTCCTCACATTTTCTTAAGATATTTTTGACTGTTTTGACTGAGACTTCGGCTAATCCATTTGATCTTGCCATGTATGGACTGCTGACAATGTGTTCAACATCCCATTCATGAAGAAATTGTTTGAATTCTTTTGAGTTATAAGGTGGTCCACCATCACTGACTAATTGTAATGGAATGCCATGTCTTGCAAAAATAGATTTTAAATTATTTATTACTGATGAAGATCTAGTATCATTTTTTAAATTAGCTATCTCAATGTAGTTAGAATAATAGTCTACCACAAGTAAATATTTTTGATTTTTATATTCAAATAGATCAGTAGCTAGTTTTTGCCAGGGGAAAATTGATTTTTCATGTGACCTGAGTGATTCTTTTGATTTATTTAAACTATACATAGCACAAGTTTCACACAGTTTTATTTTGTTTTCTATATCCTGATTTATGTTAGGCCAAAATACAATACCACGAGCTAAATTTTTGGTTTTTTCTATTCCTAAATGTCCTTCATGTAAAGTATTCAAGATTTCAGTTCTCATTGAAGTAGGAATAATGACAGAATTATTCTTAAAAAGTATATTATTTATGACATGAATTTCTTCTTTGACATTCCAATATGGGAGTACTAAACTATCGCATAGGTTTTTTGACTGAGGCCATCCTTGGAAAAAATATTGTTTCAATATTTGTAACTTTATATCATTGTTTGAACATTCTAAAATTTTATCTAATTTTTCTTGAGAAATTGCTAAGTTTGAGGTTAGTAAATTAATATGAATATCCAAGTTTTGTTCAAATTCTTTTAAATTATCATCAAGATTGTTATCATTATCGACTGGTGCTCGAGAAAGAGTGTCTGAAATGTACATTTTTGAGCCTTTAGTATAAGATACTATCAAATCATAAGCTTGCAAAGTAATCATCATTCTTTGAAGTCGTGAAGGTACTTCAGATAATGGTTTTTTAAAAAGTGTGACTAGAGGTTGGTGGTCTGTCTCTACCTGAATTGGTTTTCCATAAACATATTGGTGGAATTTTTTACATCCAAAAACAATTGCATATAGTTCTTTTTCAATTTGTGCATAGTTTTCTTGACATTTGCTTAAAGATTTAGATGAATAAGCAATAGGATTGTTACCATGAAATATGACTGCACCAACTGCACTTTTAGAGGCATCTACTGACATTCTAACAGGTTTATTGACATCATAATGAATAAGAACTGGGGACTTGCAAATAATTGATTTTAATTTATTAAACTGATTTTCATGATTTTGTGTCCAAGACCATAAGTTTTGTTTTTTAAGTAAATCTCTTAAAATACTAGTTTCTTCAGCTAAATTTGGAATGTATTGACCTAAATAATTAATCATACCTAAAAATCTTTGAAGTTCTTTGACATTTTGAGGAGAAGGCATTTTAGTAATTGCTTCTATTTTTGACTTATCTGGTGACACTCCATGTTGGTTAAAAATGTGTCCCACATAACAAATTTCTGAAAGACCAAATTCGCATTTTTGTTTATTAAATTTTAAATTGACTTCAGAAGCACGTTTGAAAACTGATTCAAGCCGTTCATTATGTTCGGTCTCATTTCGTCCATGAACTAAAATATCATCGACAAATATTACAATACCAGGCAAATCACCAAAGAGATCATTCATTACTCTATGAAATATTTCACCGCTAGAAGCTATACCATACGGGAGTCTAAGGAATTTATACCTACCAAAAGGTGTGTTGAATGTACATAAGTCACTGCTCTCTTTATCCAATTTGATAGTCCAGTAGCCAGAGCTTGCGTCTAATTTTGAAAATATTTTACTACTAGTAACTTGTGACCTGAGATCATTAAATGTAGGATAAGGATAATGAGGTCTTTGAATAGCAACATTTAGGTTTCTCGGATCAAGACATACACGCAATGAACCGTTTGTTTTTTCTACTAAAACAATAGAATTAACCCATTTTGTAGGTTTGGTGACCTTTTCAATTATTTTCATCTTTTCCATATTTCCTAATTCAGACTTTAAACGATTTTGAAGAGAAAATGGTATTCTACGAATAGGACATACTTTTGGTTTCACATTTTCGTCGATATCCAAGTGAATTTCATTTGGAAGACATCCTATACCTTCGAATGTATGAGAATATTTGGATACGACACTTTGTACTGACCTGTCACAATCAAGTTGTAGGTTATTTTGAATTTTATAAATTCTTTTGACAATACCAAGTTTTTCACACGTTTTCCAGCCTAGAATTGTTTGGCATTTACAGTCAACTACAATAAAATATATTTTAGTCTTCAGTCCATTCTCAAATTCACATTGTATCACACAGCTACCTAGATTTGGAACTATTTCTCCTGAAAATGAAAAAATCTTATTATTTGTTCTTTGAATATGTATTTTCCTATTAGTCTGAGTCATTATAGAATTAAGTGTGTCTTTAGAAATAACATTAGTATCGGCACCTGTGTCAATTTGGCATTTTGTCAAAATATTATTTAAATTTACATTAATTTTCCACTCATCCTCTCTATTATTACATTTATTATTGTCAGTCAATTTATTAATTATAAAATAATTGTCATTACAAGAAGAGTCATCATAATTAATACAACTTACACTAGATTTTTGTTGTTGACCCTTGTCCTGTCTGTCCTTGTTGAAAAAACAATATTTAGCAAAATGGTTCTGCTTCTTACATATTTTGCACGTTCTTCCTTCCGCTGGACATTTATAAATGTGAACCTGTCCGCATCTGTTACAAGGCTTTTTCGATACTGAATTGTCACGTCTTTTCACAGAGTTTTGATTATAATCTCTATTATTTGACTTACTTCTCTGTCTATAATTATTGAAATTGTTGAAATTGTTTCTTGACTTTGACCTGCCTCTGTGGTTTATTTTTGACACTTGCTGAACTGATGACATATTTTCTGAAGATTGATGACTTTGTGACTTTGTTATTTTTGTAGACCTTTCTTGAGATAATTCCATACTTTTTGCAATTTTTAAAGCATCCTCAAGTATTAGTTTTTCTTGCTGTAATAATTTTTCTCTTATTTTTGAGTTGTTTATTCCGATAACAAACATATCTTTGACTAAGGAATCTTTTAAGTCGTTGAATTCACATGACTTGGCTAAATTATTCAATATCGTGACGTAGTTATCCAAAGATTCTTCTTGTTGCTGTAATCTTGTAAAGAAACTATACCTTTCCACTGTAATGTTGCTTTGCGGATTGAATTTTTTGTCAAAGTGATTCAGCACATTTTCTATAGTTGTAGATTTTCTATCGATATTTAGGGAATTGAAGACTTCTAATCCATACTCACCAATGAGATTCAAAAATATTGCTATTTGCTTCGTTTCTGACTGTTTCTTTATGTCATTAGCATCGCAGTAAATCTCGAATCTTTGTTTCCAATTTTTCCAATGTTCAGCCATGTTACCATTTTGTCTTGTTAGGGGTTTGACACTGTTACCCAGAAAAATATTGGTCTCCATTCTTCTATTTCCCTGTTAATATCCTCACGATGACACCATGTTTTATATTTCGGGCGTGATGCAATGGGTCCTTACAAATAAAATTCAGGGAGACGAGGACTTGTGTATTGTACATAAAGCAGACATGACATGAAGTCTAACCACAGACAATATTTCTTTTTCTTCTTTAAAAACTAAGATCATAGACTATAATATGAAACAGGTTGAATTTACTTTTTATTATTATTATCTTCTTTTCCCTTTTGGGAAGGCAAAGGGATCTAGCCCATGCAGCCTGTTCTTTTGTTTTATTATTTTACATAGTTATTAATTATATAAGGCAAGAAAGCCTAGTCTTAGGTTTAAATTCTTCATGTTTTTCTTTTTAAATTCCTATATCCTTGTATACATTATATCCGTTTTTTGTTCTATCCTTGTTTTTCTTGTCCGATGGATTCCATGTTTTTCATGTTCAATTTATTATTCTTTGTCGAATCCTTGTGTATTTCTTAAGTCCAGTTCTTAGACGATTCCTTAATTTATATGTTCAATTCTTTGTCAAGTACTCGTTTTAAATTTCCTTAACTGTATTGCGAATGAAGTTATAAATGGGTAAAAATGTTTGTGCATTTCCTATGAGTTGCTGAACTGAGCGCGGGATTTGTTCAGCAACCTTAAAGATTTGTAATAGATCATCCATAAGCACAAGGCGGTCAATGCCAAAGGATGGGCATCCAAATATGATATGATCTAATGTTTGTTCTTCTCCTTGGCAGTAATTACATTCCGATGTATTAATCATTTTCATCCGATATAGATGCGAGTTAACTCTGCAGTGACCCAGGCGTAAGCGGTTTATTGTAGTGTAAAATCTTCGATTCAAAAAAGTTGATGATTTCGTGAACCATGGTTTCTTGTTTGCTGTCGTACCTTCTATACCTGCATACCATTGTCCTTTTTGTTCCACTGTTGTTATATGGGTCCAATGTCGGTTCAGATCTTCGCAATACTTATTTCTTAGCTCGATAATAATATCTGTGTGCGGTAGGGCAACACTAGTATGAGTGACAGCTGTATTCGTAACGGAATTTATTGACCTCGCCAAGAAATCTGCATTCTCGTTTCCTTGCACTCCTTTATGACTTGGAACCCAGAAGAAAATAACAGTGATGCCAGAGTCTTGAAGCAACTTCCATGCTCTTTTAATTTCATAAATCAAATAGTTAGACTTTGTATTCAGGCAGTGATTTTCTAGCGCAGTAAGTACACTTAAACTATCACTTAGAATAACCCATTTTATTGCAGATTTTGTATGTTTATTAATGTGTTCAAGTGCTGATAGAATGGCTGTAGCTTCGGCTGTGAATATGCTAGAATATTTGTTGATTTTGGATCCTCCACCTATTTTCAAAGTAGAATCGTATAAGGCTATGGATGTACTGCCAGATATTTTAGATCCATCTGTGTAGACATGTCTATAATCTGCCCAGTGAGATAGTTTGTCGTAAACTTCATGTTTTTCAGACAATTCTTTATCAATTATAATATCCATCTGTGGGTATTTACTTTTATATGTTCCCTGGTAACAAGGCCATTCATTTGAGGAGAAGATGTTCATTGACTCTATATATTGTGTTATTTCAGAAAAATCTTGAAGAATAAAGCAACGATCGGGAAAGTTTTTAAGAAGGTTGAGTTTAATAAGAAGAGGATGTGATTTAATGGCAGCTAGTTTGAGGAGAAATTTTGATTTTAGGAATCTAAAGCGGTATAATAAAGGAGGAATATTGCATTCTAGCTGCATAGAAACAATGGGAGTTGTTTTAAAAGCACCGGTTATAAGGCGTAAGTTACTATTCTGGATTTTCTCTAATTTGTCTATTAGCTTGCCATTGGAAGCAAAACAAAGAAAACCATACTCAAAATGACTCCTTACCAAAGATTTATAGAGCATTAACATGACTTTAGGGTCTGCACCCCAATAAGTTCTACATAGGACTTTTAAAATGTTAGAAGCCCTACGAGCTTTGCATACTATATAATCGACATATTTATTCCAGGATAAATTATTTGTAAAAATGATACCTAAAAACTTCGCTTCTGTAACTACTGGTATTGTGATTTTGTCATAACAAATTCTAATATTATAAGATTTATTCTTGCCAAATATCATGACTTTGCTTTTAATTGCATTTATGTCTAAATTTAAATAAGAAAAATAATGCTGAAGTTTTTGCAATGCATTATTTAAAGTTAATTCAACATGTTTTATATTGTTTCCACTACAGTAGATAGTCAAATCATCAGCATATTGCAGGTTTACAACATTATCTAAAACAAAATTTAATCTGTGAATGTAAAGCAAGAATATCAAAGGACTCAAAATACTGCCCTGACAGGTTCCTTTATAGGAATATCTTGGCCCAATAAGCTTCCGGTTATGTTTAACATAAACTTCCCTGCCATGTAAGAAGCTAAATATCCAATTAATCATTTTTCCAGGTATGCCAAGAAGATTAAGTTGCTCTGTGAGAATGTTATGATCAACATTATTAAAAGCACCAACTATATCAAAAAATACACAAACAGTTGTCTCATTGTTATGAATACTTTTTTGAAGATCAAGATGTAAAGTGCTTATACTTTCACGGGCTGAATAGCCTCTGCGAAAGCCATATTGATTGGATGGTAATAAATGATGCTTTTCAATGTAAAATTCAAGTCTTTGTTTTAAGAGCTGCTCAAAGACTTTGCCAATACAAGAAGTGAGAGCAATGGGACGGTAAGAATCAGGATTAAATTCCTCTTTATCTTGCTTAAGTATTGGGATAAGGCAGTCTGTTTTCCATTGAGAAGGAATTTCGTTATTTAGCCAAAGAAGATTAAAAATGTGAAGTACAATATTAAGAGATTTGGAGTTAAGTTTTTTAAGAAAAGTATAAGGTACACCGTCCAATCCATAAGCTGAATCTTTTCTTGAGGATATTGCTGATTTGAGTTCTTGATAAGAAAAGGGTTCTATTAGAAAACTGGTTGTGGAATTAGAGTTGCTGTCTCCATTAAAGTGTTCAGTCATATAATTATCAACATAGTCTGGTGTATATTTAATTAAGAATTCATGTATCCAATTACTATTGTTGTTACTCATAAATTTGCTATAAGTGAAGGTTTTATTAAATTTTTTCATATTATTCCAGATTATGGATAATGGAGTGGTTCGATTAAATGACTCACACAGGTGGGCCCAACTAGCATCTCTTTCCTTCTTCAAGGTAATTTTTTTTAAGGCCTGTAACCTTTTAAAATTAAGGAAATTAGCTTCAGTAGGATCTCGTTTAAATTGTAAATATGCTTGCCTAGACACTTCAACAGCTGATCTACATTTTTGATTCCACCATGGGAGGTGAGCTCGAGACTTCTTTCTATTGCATGTTGAAAATGGTCTGTTACGTTTTTGATGTATTGGTAAGGACTTTTCAATTGCAGAATGTAGTATATAACAGAATTCATTGTAGCTAGCTTGAGGATCCAAAGGATTTATTGTGTAATTATTAAGTGCACTGTCAACTTCATTAGAATATTTATCCCAGTTGACTAATTTATAACTAGGGAATAAATGTAAATCATTACCAACACTGTTATTATTGTTGTTACTATTACAATTAAAGATAATTTTTGTGATTACAGGTAAATGATAGCTACCAAGCGGATCATCATGAACAGACCACTCACAAGAAAGAGCTAATGTTGGAGATACAATAGTGAGATCTAAAGCATTTGGACGCCAGGTCATGGAGCCCACAGTAGTTACCTGACCATTATTAAGTAATACCAAACCATTTTCATCAATGACGTCCAAAATGTCTCTACCACGTGCATCAGTAGAGTTACATCCCCAGGAGATGTGATGTGCGTTAAAATCACCAGCTAGTATTAAAGGATGAGGAATACTTTTAATGAATGAATCCAATTTATTTTTATTAAATCTAGGAACTGTATGACTTGGGCAATACATACTAACAATGCTGATGACATGACCAGCAACATGCAATTGAACACAAATATTTTGTAAAGAGTCATCAAAGAAAGTATTAAGTTTAGAATATTTAATATTATTGTGAATGAGAATGGCTACTCCATTATGTTTATTACCAGTATCATTACGCTCTATTTGGTATCCTCTAAGTTTAAATGGTTGTTCTGGCCTAAGCCAGGTTTCAGATAAAATAGCTATATGTATGTTGTTATCTAGTAGAAAATTATGTAAAAGGAGTTTATTACATAGTATACTTTGTGCATTCCATTGTATCACGTTAATGTCCATAATTAAATGTTGTTTGAATTTTTATTAAATGTTTCATTTATTATTTTTTTGATGCTACTAGAGCTAACATTTTCTTTATTTTTGTGTAAAGTAATGATCTGTATGACAGATTGAACGAGCATGTTCATGAATTTATCTGAATTTAGAATGTTTTGAAAGTTGTCTGATGAAGAAAGAGATGGAAAAGATTTTTCGTTTACAATATCTGAGTATTTATATGACATGGCCTTTTTTTTCAATTCCGTGATTTTTTGTTTTTTAACTGGGCAGACAGAAGATATAGCAATATGATTGCCTCCACAGTTGTAGCATTTTGCATTGGCTGAGTCAATGGTACACATTTTAAAATTGTGATTTTCTGTGCAGATGGAGCATTTTTCTGTATTTTTACAATATTTAGCAATGTGTCCATACCTTAGGCACTTTAAACATTGTTTTACCGGTGGGACGTATGTATTGACCTCGTGGCGCCAGTGATCCAGGTAAACATGGTCGGGCAGCTGAGTGGCTGAGAACGTTACGGCCACAGTCTGCGTCGGCTCCAACTTCACTGCACCTCCAGTTCTTACCCGTCGCATAAATCTTCGAACTTGTATGATGTTCCTGGTGCTGGCCAGAAGAGAATAAATTTTCTTGTTAGACAATTGTATGGGGACCCTAGTTAGGACCCCAGTGGTCTCCGTGGCAGAGGCAGGTATAGAGGTTTTTAATTTATGTTCTGCAGTTAATTTACTCCCCTGGAGGAACATGTTGGCATTGTTGGCATTATCGAAGACAATGCCGACTTTAAATTTATTTATGGTGCGTAAGTGTTGGACGCCGCTTATACAATCCCTCCGGATTGCGCGCGAGATGCCCATTCGGGTGCCTTCGGTGATTGGTTGGTTATCTTCAACATGTGAAAGGAATACAATGTATTCTACATTACCAATACTGCTATCAGGATACTTCCTTATGTAGTTCGGTGCATTATATGGAACGTAGTCCAGCTTTTCATCAATTGACGACGACGAGTCTGACTCTGTAGACGAGTCGTCGACGATGGAACTTTCCTCCTCTTCTTTTTTTTTCCTTTTGCGCCCGCTTTTCCCCATATTTACAATAATTACAGTGACACTGATATAAATAAGCTATTTACAACTATTATTTATAAAGTTCTAAGGATTATTTAATTAATTAATAGAATTAGCTTAGAAATTGCCGCCTATTTGTTCGAACGATTCCCGCGCTTTTCGAATTTACTTTTTTTTTATCAAGATCGTTGTTCGTGTACTAACGTACCGGTATGTAATATCTTGAAACGTTTTTGAAGTTTTATTTCACACGCAACTCTGCAGAACGTCGTGGATGAACGAAACGTTATTTACAAACGGAAACTGCTCTAATTTCAAAATGATTTATCCATAGCGGCGCAATAATACAAGATCGTTTAGTGATTCTAGTGTGTTTATTAAAAATTGCAGAAATTATCAAGTCTAGCAGAGGTAGTTTCATGAAATCGATATTATTTCCTAAATACATCAAAATATTTGAAAAAATTGTCTTTGTGAATGACTTCTTTCAAAACAATTATCTAGATGGCGCTGTACCGCTTGTTTTGTGTGCGGTCGTTCGTTCGACCGACCGACAGATATTCGACAAGTAAGATGGCGGCGATTAATGTGAAAGGCGAAACGTTGTCGTATTCCCACTTGTAAATAAAGTTAGTGGTTTGTTGAAATATTATTGTCATTATAACGACAGCAGAAGATTTGATATCGTACAGTGTGAAACAATAAGTGATCTGTTGTGAACAACCTATGACTTGAGTTGCTTTTCATTTCACAATAGACAAAACCCGTCGCAAACTCGCAACGAGCACTCGACCAGTCGAGGCCATATTTATGATGTTATCTGTCGTGTGAGCGTCCTCCGAAACCACATTGATAGATGGTTGTGGAAAACCAAGGCGATGGTATGTTTCTTCGTTTAAATGCAAACTTAGTATTCCTTGACAGTGTAAAATACGATTCTGTATTGTTCCGTCACTCTGACGCTTGTGTAGTGAAGCGCCGGATTATTTTTGTTCTTAGGGGTCGATGCTTTATTTTGTATTATTCGGCGATTGGATGTTATATCATTATGTTTATATCAATATTATATATTGTTTCTACTATGAGAAACATTCTTATATTCCTATAGGATTGTAGTCTCATGTTGTACTGGCGAAATGTGTTGTTTTGATACTAATATTCTTTTTCTTTATTTTCAGGAGTTTTTTCTCTGTATGAAGAGTATGTAAAATCAACATGAGTACCAGTGTTCCAAAATAGTGCTAGTAACTATACATACAATTGATTGTGTGTTACAAACTATGGATGAAAGTGTGGACTTCTATTGACATATTGCATACATTGACATTTGAGCATCACGGAGGTGGTAATGGATCCAGTAGGACCATGGTCAGCATATTCATACAATCGGTTAGCAGGGGTTCAGGCCGGTGCTGCAAGTGGGGATTTTCATCACCACCTAGCAAGTGGTGGCTCTGGATTAGGCAGCCAATCAGTGCCATCAACGACAAGTCAGTTGCTTCTCCAAGCAGCACATACTACAGCCTCATTAGCAGGACAACTTGGCTCATCAACCGCTTCACCCTTCAACCCTGCAGGATTTTTGTCTCCCCCAGCAGTTGGGTATGACGCAGTATTTTCGCCGCTGTTTCATCATGCAAACCCCAAACCTGCACACTACAGTTCTTCTCTTCAAGCGCAGCATCGCCAAGTTATAGCTCAAGCTCAGGCAGCAGCTGCATCCAAGCAAACTTCAGTAGAATCAGAATTATCTACATTAAGAGAAAATTATTCACACCAAACATTGGCAGCACAAGGAACATCATTCTTTGACCAATCATCAACCCCAGGCAGCACTACTGGATTAAGTTGGCAAGGAAATAACCAACTGCCAAGCCCATTTGGAATTTTACCTCATGAAAGTGTTGTGCCCTCGTCTCCAAGCCCAGCTACAACAAAAGCAGCAGCAACATATGAGAACTTTAATGCACATTTTGCTGCAGCACAAACCTTAAATAATCATTTGAACTCTCAAATTTCAAGTGCTGGTAAACAAACAAATAGATCTGGTTCACCGGCTACAGCATCGAAGCAGCCAGCAACATCAACTTCATCATCATCAACGTTTTTTCAATCTCCGTCATCTTTTGGAAATCAGACTGATAATTCATATAGTACAAGCAGTGCAAAAAGTGGTCAACTCCCATCGCAACAGGATTATGCAGGAAGTAAGTCCTATTCAAGTTCTGCAAGTTCAACGGCTCATTCCCAGCAATCGTGTATAGTGTCAACTCCACCGGTCACCTCTTCCACAACTCCACCCAGTAAAGATTACCGGTCATCTTCCAGTACTACCTCTAGGCCATCAGCTTCCGTTTACAGTTCCCAGTCTCCCAAAAATACAAGTAGTGAAAAGCCTCCAAGACAGGTCACAAATAGCATAAGTAATTTTGTATCTCCTACAGTCAAAGCGCCACAAGTACAGACAAAAGCTCAAAGTAAAATATATCCAGAAATAACTAATGAACAAAGAAAAAGTTGTGATTCCAATGACAAAGTTCAGCCACAGTCATCCCCAATAAGTTATTCCATAATGGATGCCCCAGGTAGATTGAATTATAGTAGCAGTACTGGAAGTTCATCTAAGACAAATAGGATCAATAGTTCTCAATATTCTACTACACAAAACTCCAGTTTTAGGCATTATCAAAGTGGAAACAACATTGAATCAGATTATCATGTTAGAGCCAAAAGTAGTTCAAGCACAGATACGGGGTACTCAAGCAGTAGTTCCCAAAATGGACCAGATTGTGGTGTAGTTGTGCCAAGGCGACAGAGTCCTTCCCAAGCAGCACCACAAACTTCTCCTCTAGATCATGGGTCAAGTCCTGCCTATCCAATGTATCATAGCCCTATGAACTCGATCAATTCTCCCCAACCACACAATGATCATTACAATAAAGTTAATAATACTGCACCTCGTTCTCCATTAGATGCATCAGTGACGCGATCACCATCTCAAAACAATCAAGTAGCTTACCCTTCTGTTATAACTAGAGCTTTAGGTCTTGAACAAAACAAAACTTATAGTGAAAGCAGATATGAACGGAATCAAACACAGTCTTCTGGTCAAAATTGTTGGGAAGGTGACCGACAAGGTTCTAGGAAGTATTCTAGTAATAGCAGTACTAATAGTTACAATAATGGTATAGCAGAAAGTAATACTCATAATGAAGAATCAGTTCCTCAGAGTCAATCTTCCAGTAGGGTGCTAAGTTTACCAGATAAGCAAAACTATTTTGATGGTAATAATGTAGCTTTACAAGATCTTTCTAGTTGCCGGGGTGATCCCATGAGTATAGTAAAAAATTTGCAAAGTTTGCAACAAAGTTGTCAATTACAAGAAGTCAAATCCAGCAAAAGCCAACCACCTGTAACGGCTCCAACACCTACTAACAAACTACCTTCTAGAAGAAAGAGTGTTGAAAAACCAGTTCCCCATGCAAATATGAATGAATTGTCTAATGTTGTGATGGCTGATTATTTGGCTAATAGAATTCCCCCACCAGCCCATAGTTCAACTAGTAATCAGCAGCAAAATGGTAGCTATTTTGATTTTGAAAGGTGGAATCTTCCTCCTCCTCCACCTAAAATGTTCCCTGGTACTTCAGCATTTGGTTCACAGGCCCCTTTACATGCCACTAATTTTGCTAATCAGCATCAAGCACTCATGCCTCATGGACATGCCTTAACTTACTTTCCGCCCTTCCATCTAGGTCCTCATCCTGAATTCCAATCTTCTGTGGAGTTAACACCACTCTCGTCATTTAGCGAAACTCCACCTTCGGCTTCCTCGTCATCTTTTTCGACGCCTGAAACACGTGAGGAGGAACAGCCTAAGGTGGTAGTACCTAATATAGAGGAAGAACTTGGTTTCCTTGCAGAACAACGGGCAAATACTGCATCGTCGGTAGCACCCTCTTCACAGCAGCAGAACATTAACAGCACTTCACAAGACGCTACTTCAAAAATTATGGATAAAAAATTTAATGTTCCTGTCACGGGCCCCGGTTCAGGATTCATGGCTTCTTACTTGAAATTTTTACAAGGAGAGCGTGACACTTCTCCTCCGCCGGCCGGCAGAGGCGCCAGAAAATCCACGTGGTCGAGAACTAATACTAATAATACAACAAATAATAAGCCTTATACACCGAATGATCATAATAAATGTGATACAAATGCCACACAGCAAAGTGCCAATGGAGCCATGGCGTCGACGAACGTGATAAACGCAGGTATGTCACTAAGTAATCCTGTCATGAGCTCCTCAGCGAGTATGAGTGCGGCAGGCTTGTTGGGTGCTAATCAAATTCATGGCGCGTCGTCGAGTCTCCTTCCCTCTCAAACGAAAGAGTTGGACGATCCCCGTTATTACAATTTGAATAAGGATAGAAAACGTAAATATGACGGCAGCGAGGAAGCTCCCTATGACGCAGAAGAGGAAGCGAGAAGGCTTAATAAGCCGGTGCTCAATGTGCCTAGTACACCTCTAAATGACAAAGGAAAGAATAAAGGTCGAACAAGTATGAATAAGCCGACGCCGTCGGCGGTAGTGGCGCCCCAGCCGGCCGCGCCTAAGAAGCCACGACCTCCTGCGCCGCCGCCCGTGACGTCGCTGCAGGCAGCGCCACAGCAACAATACTATTATCAACACCAGCCCGACGAAGGTGCGTTCAATTTATTAGATTTCCATTTAAGAAGTAGAGCGCGATGGTGAAGAGCTAGCCCTGAAGCTTGTATGACAGGAGCAAGCTAACTGCCTTTTGAGCAGGATGTCGTGAAAACTTGTTACATTTTAACTGTGATAATGTAAATTTTTATTAGATGAAATCTATGATTACATAATTATTTGTAAATATTTTCTGTGACAGAAATGTGATGTACCTATCCTAGTAAACGTCGATATTTTTAGGGTTAGCCTGTAACAAGATTTCACCTAAATTGTTGTTAATGACACATTATTAGTGCCATTTTATTGTAAATTGTAGAATTTGTGACTCTTGTCATACTCGCTATTGAAGGGGTGCTACCATTAATAATTCCAAAATTATGGTATATTTTTTTATGGAATTCATACCAGTGGGTGTCTGTTGTACATATAAATACCTAATGTATTGTATTTTACAGTATTTGAGATTAGTTAGTACTTACAATAGTGTATGCATATTCTATATAGCTGAAAGTGATTTTATATTATAAGGGAAATTAATTGCATAATACATTGACAGCTATAAGTAAGTACGAGATAATGTAATAGAAGGCCATGTCCTGAACATAAGTTTTTTGTATTTCTATTTAATTGTTATTTGTTTATGCACAACTCTCAATATTTTATGTAAATAATTTTGTATAATAGGAGAAGACATAAAATAAACATGAGTATATTACCGATAATGTGTTAAATAATTTTAATTTGTAATTATTCCTGGTAGCACCCCTCACTTCGCCAAAATAGGGATAACATGTACAGTACAACCATATGAGAATGATGTAGCTACTGAACCATTTGAGACATAGTAGCTTTTTAAAATCCAATAAGTATTTTAAATGTAGATCAAGTACTGTAACGTGTGTACATGTTATCACATGATGACTCCATTCATCAGTTGGCTATCCTTTTCCTTTACCTATCCTACCTCTACTTCATAATATTGTGTAAGAACAATTCATAACTAACGTCGTTGTTTTTATTATAAATGAGCATTCATTGAATTTTAAAGACATTGAACTATCACAAAGTTACATGAAACTAGGCCAGACAAGTTTTGATGTGCCTTACCAAATGTTTCGGTATAATGAAGTTTCTAGATATTTGCCGCGATTGTTGGGTTCAATTGCCAAAAGCCTCTGCTTTGCTGGCGCGACACATGATGTGCGCGGAAATATCGAACAAAATGACCCCGCGTCCTAAACTAAGCGATCAGTCGCCCTCTGTTGTTGACCACGCGTCCAGATTAGCCGAATAAAATGCACACAACGGTCAATAATTGGTCGCACGAAAATCGCTACGATTAAAATGCGGCCTTCTAAACTGATACTTAGGAACTTACATTCTAACTGCAATGAGAATTAGCATATGGATTGCTGATTGAATTCATAAAGGGTGTAAAACACCTCTTAACGAATACGAAAAGCACTTGTTCTCCTCGTCATTCTGATCATTTTTTTGTTCTACACTATACCTGGGAACCTTCTAGTTACGGAGATATTGGGGGTCAAAGTTGCAAGATTTTGACAAGTTTTTTTTTAAATACCACTTTTTATCGCATGATTATTACTTTAAATATCTCTACGACCCCCGTACTATTTGATCTATCCATCCGCACAATGTTTTGAGTGTGTTACATTGAGTTATACCACAAAACATGATTTATAACCTCAAAAAAAAAAGTTGTTTCCCAGCAATATTTTTTGCGTAAACTTACTTAGTTTGATATACAGAACGCTTGGTTAACGGCTTTGTGATGAGGTGAAATACACCCTGTATTTCTGCCAGTCTCAATAAGTGGCATAGCACACCCCTGTTGTGCCAATGGGGAATTATTTATGAAATATATTTTTTCTATTTTTATACTATCATAAACGAGGTATTTAAACAAGAAATTTGGAGATCAACAAAGAAACTGGAAATCGTTTTCTTAAATAAGAGTTTTCCATGAGACTCAAATGCTATAAGATTTTGTATTTTTTTTTTGCATTGTGATAGCATCAATGAACCAAAACACTCAATAGGTGTATAAAAACAATGGGTCATGAAAAGGAAACCTTAATAGGAAGAAACGGGCAAAACACGATCGTCGGACCGAATTTTAGGCATGAGTTCGCAGCTAAGTTTGATTATGGTTCTTGGAAACAATCTCTTTTATTATGGAATTAATTATGAAAATATTGTGAATAATTCTATACCGTAAACCGGGGCTATTTGGGAAGGGACCAGAAATCGAACAAAAATAATTTATAATTTTCGGCCGATGTGTGGTTGAAGTTTTTTACCAACTCTAGCAGCACTGATTGGCTGCTACTGAGAAATTCCTGATGAAAAAGCCCAACAATATTTTGATTTCTTTGGTACCAAATTGCCCCCAAAAACTCAAATAGCCCCGTTTTACTGTACTTACTTACTTAGGTATGTTCTATCTAATTTTATACTAGTTCAGGTTTTTAGATGACATTTTCAGAACAAGTGTATTCCCGTGAAAACTTGGTGGGTGTTATATTTTTGTAAAATTCAATTATTTGTTAAGTATAAAAGACTTCAGCTTAAAATAAGAACACATTGAAGTGCTGATAATAAGGCCCGTTCCCACTATGTCGTGACTAGAAATCGTGTAGTTTTAAGTGGCGCTTGTATATTTGAATGGAGATGTTCACAGGACGACACGCTAACTGTGATCGTCCATGACTTGCCAACTAAAAACCAAGATAAATTAATCGTCACGACATAGTGGAAACGGAGCCTTATGCTTTATAGCCTCATTTGATATTATTATTATTCAATATTATAGTTTCAGCACACGGAGCCAACATGGGTTATGGGCTATATGGGACTACAGAAAACGACATTAAGGCGAACAGAAATATGCAACATAATTTAAAATCGCACCATCAAGTTTCCAGTAGTGGGCAGGTAGACAACTCAAGGCCGATAGAAGAAATGCCCTATCAGGTGCGAATTTTTATCTAAAGGTTTTTTGTACAAAATGATATAAAAATTTCATAACCAGAAATAAGTCTTTGTAAAGCACTCAAATCTGGCCATAAATCTGGCTGGTTGCTAGCTGTGCCCGTTTTCCTTGCATTTTCAATTAATCTCTAATTTTATTTATTTATTTATTTACACTCAAAATACTTAATAGGACATTTTGAAATTCATGGGTAGGTACATAGATACATATCATTATAAATTGAATGTAAAAAAGAAAGGAATAATGGTTTCTATTTATCGAATTGGTCATTCATCCAAGTTCTGACGTCAAAAGTTAGCAGTTGTTCGGTGGACCAAACCCTGCTGCCACTACCAAAACTCATTTATGCCTATTTTTTTTTCAGTCTGGAGAATTTATAGCACTAAAATCGGAATTGAATGAAATGTGGCCAGCAATTTGGAGGGTTGATGGCAAGACACTACTGCAAAAATATGAACCATTCGAAGAAAATGGAAAAGTTTTATACCGTAATATTTCTACAGTAAGTATTGAATGTTCGTTTTGCTAATATGGTCTTTAAAACCAATAAATTACGTTCTATAATAGTCATATCTAGGAGTAACGATAAACCGCATCTCTGTATCACTTGAACCACGAAAACCGCCCCTACCGCTACGATGTTAGGTGTATAATTTCATTGCATAGCAGTAAATCTGCAATTATGTGACACTGACTCATACTGTATTTTTTTTTTTTCAGTATACTGTATGGAACCCAGAGAATAAAAAGTTATACACGCAAGTCCCAGTTAAAGTAAGGTCCCAAACGCATTTGGAAACCATGGTCGAGTTAGTTAGAAGTGAATTACCAATCGATGATTGTAGTTTTATCGAGAAAAGAATGTTGGAGACTCAAATGTACCAGGAAAACTTTGAAGTCTATATTCAAACATTAATATCACACGCATTAGATCCCAATTTTCTTACGGAAATATTTCAAGAACAAGGTAATCGTTGTATTTTATGACTGCTTTTATTTACGTATTTTGTACAAGACTAACTCCCCTAAGGTATTAAAAGATTACGATAATTATGATACAAGATTTTAAGAACATAGGTACTACATACAACTCAAAATAATGTATGATGTTACTGAATAGTATAAAAAACCAAATAATCTGCTTGCTTATCTGATACCCATTACAATAACAGTAGAGAATTGGATAATTAAGCGTTGCTAACATAGCGGTGGTATTAAATACGCCTTATAAATAATTGCGCACGGTGCCGATATTGGTGCTTTCATTTTAAGCAATTGTTGCAGCGAGACAGCAGCGCGACCGCAACTCGACCGAAGCGCGATCGTCGCATAAAAGTTTCGTTCCATACAATAACCGCAGCGCGCCTGCAGCGCTGCTGTCGCGCGACCGCTCGGCGATACATGACGACCGTCAAAAGTTGTCGGAATCCATTGTGAGATTTTGCCGCACGACAGCAGCGCTTCAGCAGTGCGGCCAAGGACCCCTCAGTCGCGCTGCCGTCGCGCTCGGCGAGCCCTACGCCTACCTGCACCGTCACATTTCAGACGAATACTTCCTGTCCAACGTGAAGACGGTGGACGAGGTGACGGAGACCATGCGCGCGCGCGTTTCGTGCGGCGGCGCGGCGGGCGCGAGCGGTGCGCGCGCACTGGACGCGGCCGTGGGCACGTGGCCCGGCCTCAGCGTGGCGGCGGGCGCGGCCGGCGCCGGCGTGTGCCGCGCCTGCGCGCGCGCGCCTTCTGCGCGTCTGCTGCTGTACGGCCAGCCCTACAACCCCGCCACGCTCGAGCCCGTCCAGCCCGACGCGCGCCTCGCCTATGAGAAGGTATGCCCGCCCTCTATACTTTGAACACTGATAAGGAATGACATATCGCTCACCGCCAGTGTCTAGTTCATGTCTAAAACCCCCATTTTAGCGGCGAAGTGATGATATTGCTTAATTTATCACATTCATCCTACTGAATATCTATAAGTTTTATTTGAAAGCATGAATTGCTCCTGCACTTGATCTCTATTCGTGTCGGCCCAATTACACATTCAGAGTATGAGACTTGACCTAAAACAGTCAGGAAGAATAGTTAGGCTGTATTCTTAGCTATGTATGTCACCGTAAAATTGTCAAATACGTTATATTCTAATATCTCTAGCGATATTATAAAAACTCGAAATATTGTCAAATGAACATACTGCTTACAACAAAACGCATTATTTTTCGTGAAATGCATGCGATGGTAGTCAACTCACGCGGTGTGGAGGAGGGGTCCCGCTTGCCCAGTGGTACAACTCTCATGAAAAGATATTGTACCATTCCTGAGAAATACCGATTAATAAAACCTAACCTTAAAACTCTTTATATTCCCCTAAAAAGCGTAGTCGACGGAGCCCCGCTTCGCGGGGCCCCTATTTCCGAGTGCAGGGTTTAAAGGAACCTAACTAACCTAACGGGGGGTGCCCCAAGTCCCGATTATGGGGGCAGAGATACTTCCGTATGTTCAGTTGACAATAATTCGAGATATTACAACATCGCTAGAGAATTTCACGGTGACATATATTTAGATATTAAATTGTAAATCCTTAATTGGCTATAAGATTAGTTTAAATAGTTTAGATTAAAATTGTAAAGAGTTGTAGATTTTGTAATAAATAAGTAAATACCTATCTAGTGTTAGGTCTGCATGTCTATTTTGCTTTTCCTTTGCATCAATAACAAGGATAGGTACTCTATGGCATACAAGGTAGTAAAATTTTAGCGAAACTTCGTTATAAACACATTAGTTTTGGGTTTCCAGGATTTCCTCGTTTGTGCGTCGTGTTGTAGTCGAGTGCAGCTATATTCGAGGATATCGCATCAAAAGTACCTTATGTACGCGGAGTGCAGTAAGCGGGTCGGCGAGAAAAGGATGCAAAACCCCAGCAAAGACACTACAGTGATTCTGAACGAGTTGTTGGCGGACGAAGTATGGCTTTCTCAGGTGAGTGACTTTTACTGTTATGACATTAATAATATTGATGTTTTTATTAGAGCGAGCGCTTGGTCATAGTTGGCCTTCCTCCGTTAGCGCATAAATAGCATATCATGATAATTCAATAAAATTAGTCGCATGCAGGTTTTATAGAAAAGAAGAACGATAAAAACATTCATACAGGGTGGTATTTGCTCTAAACGTGACACATAAAATAGGAATCACACGAAAATACCAAGAACAAAATGTACGATACATCCACTGGAAACACCCATCGCCGTGCACGACAGACGCTGGTAGTCACCCAGCGTTGTCGTAATAACAATAACCGATTAGGTGTGACGTGTGTGTGTGTTCCCAGCTGTTCCGCGACGTGCGGCACTCGTGGGCGGAGGCGGAGGCGTGGGAGCGCAAGGTGCGGCACGCCATGACGCGACAGATGATTTAACGTTGGCCGCACCAGCGCTGGCCAGACCTCGCGCGCCTGTGCAGCGGCCTCTAGTTAATATTTTCTAAGGACAATATTTTCATTTCATATTATACAGGTGAAAACGTGCTGTATGTAATTGTTTTGTATTTTATGATATTTTTTAGCATTTAATTATAATATTTCAAATCAAACCTTGGCGGACCTTGTTCTAGCTTTAAACAAACCTAAAAAGTTGTTTACATCTTATTGAATTCATTGACTGTTACTTATGTTTATTTAAATACTCCGGTGCCATTTAATGCTTGCTTCTCCTGAATCTGTTGACATTTACTAGTGTGTTCCGTTCTGGCCTGGCCACGATGCCAACCAAGGTCATGATTATCGGAGTAAACAGAGTAGACTACGAATATAGAAGGGCAGAAGGAATCCTATTGCGTATTAAGCGCCTACCAGACTTGAATAGTTATTGTAAGTTGTCAAATTATACTATTGCTATTGAACTATAGTCAGGTGTCTTCTACTTAATAAATTTGAAGTGAATAATAAATTATTTGGAACGTTTTTTTTTAATATAAGTACGTCTATAATAAAGTACATCACACGTACATGGATCTCAGACACGAAACATCCATTAAAGTTGTGGATTTCTGCCAACCTAAGCGTGGCCGTGCTGGGACGGATACGGTGTAGCCACTGAAAATGGTGTATAAATAATGTGGTACTCTTATTTCTCTTTCTGGTACCAAAAGTTACATATTCGTATACAGTCTACTGGCATAACCATGACCTTGTTTGGCATTGTGGCTGGGCCAGAACGGAACACACCATTTACTATACCGAGAACATAATTTTATTTTCTGTGCTCATGTATAAGATTGTAATAGATATTCATAAACCGAAGGCGGCCTTAGCTTACGAACATATCAATTATGGGCTACCGTGATTGACCAGTAGCAAATTGAAAACCTAAATTTATTGTAACCCCCGTTATTCGCTTAAGTCTACACAACACTTATTGGTTTTAGGTTATCGCTTGTATCCCCATGAGGCTGGGTTATGCGCCTCTTACTTTGAGTGTGATATGATCATACAAAAGGTGCATAAAACAGAGCTAAGGTAATAGCTATATGGTTACAATAACTACTACGCTGTGTTAAGCAATGTAAAGAGAAATAAAGCGCAATAAATAATAAATTGTAAGTACATAGTATACTAGTTTCACAAGTACAGCTGACATTACTTTCTCATGCGTCATTAAGGTCGTTAAGGCCGTCAATACGGGAAAGTATATCTTGCTGTTCTAATTTAAATGTACCTACTACATAATTGAACATAGTTTTTATCATCACAAACATACGAAATCAATGTGATCATCCTGTCTATTAACTTCCATGAACCAATAGAATAGACTCGACTGGACAAATTAAACTCAAATAAAACCTGATGAACATTTTGTATTAAAAAAATACTAGTTCTTTTTTGTGATATTCATTTATTTTAGGGCCTAATTACTGTAACTGCTAAATGTAAAAGGTACGTAAGCTCTTTTTGTATGCATTTTTAATCAATTTAAAAACTTGATTTTATAAATGTATTAAGTACTCATAATATATATAATATGAACAGAATATAAAGTTACTATTTCTTTGACTTCCAAAACTCAACAAAGGTTGTATATTTTTAGTCGCTTATTTACAAAAGTCTAGCAGTATTCATGTCGATTCAAATTGAGTTTGGTAATTTCATGTGAAGATGTAAGATTCCTGTGTAAGAGAGTGACCAAAAATGAAGAGAAATTTATGAAATAATTATATTCACGAAATAAAAGCTAAAAACACGTCATTTGCTCCATTTCGGTTCACTTGGATTCACTTTTATTGCATGGGCATAAAGCTGTTTCTGGACCAGCTTTATGGTCCTCCCTAAATGACGAAACGTGGCCACGCTGCGATGTACACTTGTTTAACTTAATTCACTAAGAATAATATTGTTTAGCTTTAATTTGACTCATACTTCTTCATCTTAGCAGTAAAAAAAAACCAGAGTAAAGAGTATTCAGAGTAGTGTTTGTCTCTTCGAAGTCCATAAACTCCTAAACTACTCATCCGATATTGACAAAACTTTGCACAGCTGGTCTACGTAGGCTAGGGATGGTTCCATTAAAAAAGGCATTGCAATGCATGCTCCGGGCCCAGCTAGTGAGCTTGTAAAAATAACCCTTATACAAATAAACCTAGCAAACATATTTTGTAAATTACTGTGGGACATTCGCTCATTAATTGTTTGCGGCTGCTGTAGACTTCCAAATACTTAATTGTTTCAAGCTACTGCTACCGATATATAACTACTTACAATATTATGGACATGTATACAGCTTGACCATAAGAATAGATCTGACTTTCAAACTGCTGCCCTTTATAATGTATGCATGTGTCATTTTTATATGGTATGTTGAAGAAACTACTAAACAGCAGCTTATAAGCAGCTACACCATGATTTTTTGCAACATTTTATCATATATTTAATAAACTATTATCTATTGATGAAGAACTATTTGCAATTTCAAAATGTGGTGATTACAATGTACACCTATCACAGTCTTAATGATCTCACCCTACGTTATCTTTAAGGGCAATTAAGGACAACATGTATATCTGGCTTAGTTAATCTACAGTCTGTTGTGAATTTGTGATGTTCAAATTCGAAGTAACACATTCCTGGAGCTAAAATTAAATTCATTTATTATTGTATAAAATTACCCCTATACTTTTAAGTGATTACAATTTGACACGACTGTTGTTTCTGCCTTTTATTTATAAATGAACAAATTGTGACGATATTATATTTCTATTTTTAAATATAAGTACACTATGAAAAGATATTTTGTATAATTGCTTTAGGTTGTATAGGTTTTTAATAATATGACTACGTCAATGTAGTTCTATAATAGTTATATAGCATTGTAAAAATAACAGATTCTGTCTGGTAATTAAAGTTAAAGAGGACTTTATTTATTATGTTCAGATGTTCAGATTGGACAGGTATAGGTCTATTTGTTTTAATACCATTTCTTACTATAAGACATAACGGCAATTTTATCGAATAAAACCCATTACTAGCTATACGTTTGTTTTATTAGTGTACATAATAACTTTTGATTTTGTCCGCGACTGTATCTGCGTAGACTTGTTTGGACTTGTTTAGTCTGGGAAACAAAACCCTATGTGTTCACCCAGGCAATAAACTATCTGTACGCACATCTAAATTCGTTCAACAAAATTTAGCCAGTTTTAGTATCAAGAGGTTGGAGTACTTTTGTATGAAGCCTGCTAACTTCCTTTATTTTATTTTGACTCATAAAATACTTGTTTGTATTGATACCATCTATTGATTAATACTGCAACAGAGGGTCTGTTGCAGGTTTTGGCGTAATTGGCCTACAACACAGCCACATCATACACACACACACACACTCGTGCACAAGCACACGCATATTTTCACATACACACACCTACACCACGTAAGTAATTATTCTGAATTGTTTTGTTTTGTTTTTAAATTACTTTATACTTTATTTCTATTTTGTTACCTTATTTTTAATTTGTTTACCAAACTTTAACATTGGTACTTAACAATGATACTGTAAAATGCTTTCGAGGGGCATTTTGATATCAAAATGACAGGACCACTGTTCATTTGATGAAAAATACACTATGTGATCTTATACTAAACATAAAATTTTAATACAAAATAGTACGACTACGTTTGCTTGCCTTAAGGTGAAAACGTCAGGGTGGCCCGCGAAATTCATTTCCTTATGTTTTTTGCAAATTCCAGGGCAGTGCTAAGTTTTATGTTGATAAACATATCGGTAGCGACTGTAAGACGTATTAATGATTTTATTTTATTTTTATATTTTCCAAGAACTCGGTAGATGGCGTTGATCTGACTACGTTACTAGGTGTCAAAGCCAAAACGCTATATAAAAAAACACGAAAGTGACAGTCAACGAGCGTATGTGAATACGCTAGTTGACTGTCACTTTCGTTTGCATAAGCTTCCTTGTATAACCGTTAGGTCTAAGTGTGAAATTATGTGACGTTCTGTTCCTTGCAGTAAAATACCGAGACCAGCGCCATTTATCCAGCGACTAGGGAAGAGTTTAAAAAGAAAATCTCGCATTGCAATTGAACTTTGTAGTGTTTAATTGTAACTTGTAAATCCGATTGGATGCGGTCCAAACATTATAAACGGCTTGATAAATTTTATGAGCCATAAAAATACTTCATGGCATTAAATTATACTTTTTCTTCAGGCGCTCTGAAGTCATTTTTTTTTTAATTATTGGGGAAAACAAACCGTGACACATTATATTAAAATTTAAAAAAAAAGTATGAGTAAATGTGTTACCAACAACATTTTCCACGGAATACATTTAAAAAATACAAGCTTAAGGACGCTGCACCGTTTTCGTTGAACTCAAATTTAGGTATTCAATGCCGCACACAGCAACATCACGCGTACGCACTACGCACACATTCAACAACTCCGAGCGCTCGATTTTATACTTCACCTAAATAATTTAGCTCCTTGGTTTTATTTTGTAATGTTATTGAAATTAACTCCGGAAGAATACTTGGACCTTTGAAAATGCGTTTGGTTACTATTACTTAGTACCGTTGTCGTGATAATAGGTTAGTATTTTCAACCAACTGCAAAAAAAGAAGGTGCTTGACCCTGTCAATAGTATCTTTTTCTTCGCGATTTTCATAACATAAAATCACGCCTGTTAAGGGTAACAGAATATGTACACCATATTGAATCCTATCCAATCCTATCCTATATAATATATAATATAATCCTAGATAATAGATCGTTTTCAGCTCATTATAACTAATGCGACCAATTGTGAAATCCGGCGTACGATGAACATGGCTGCATACACCTCTGAGGATTACAGTCGTGAAGATTTCGTCTCCAAGATTTAGCAAACAGATCGTTTTCAACTCGTAATAACTATTGCGAGCAATTGTGTAATCTGGCGTGCGAAGAACATGATTGTGTGCTTACCCCTCTAAGGATTATAGTCGTGAAGATTTCGTCCCCAGAACTTAGCAAACGGATCGTTTTGAACTCATAATAACTAATGCGACCAATTGTGAAATCTGGCGTACGATGAACATGTCTGCTTACCCCTCTAAGGATTATAGTCGTGAAGGTTACGCTTATGTTTATCAGTAATTAAGTGTTGAGGGCTTTATACTTCTTATACTGATGATATAATAATCAGAAATGTAGAATTTGATTTACAAAAAGTAGGTACTATTTTTTTTTCCCTTTTTTTTTCGCGATTTCCATGAGCTTCGGTAATTGCAAAGCATCAAACACGACAAATGATATGAGTATCCTAGTACCAACAACGCTTCTTGTACCAGAGTCTATAGAAGTCTGCTCGTTCCAGTTTTCTATGGGCACCATTTTTGATTTTGTCCCCATATTCGTACATACACACCTAAAAAAAAAAAGTTAAAATCATAACTCTCCTCCCCATCCACTTCCGAACCTCATCGTGAACAGCTTGGCCTTACCCATCCAAATCCTAACCTTACTAAGAGTTGCTTAACACCACCCATCCATTTCACAAATCCCGATCTTACCCAACATATTTTCTAAAGCACACTTTAATAATAAAAGTAGGAACTCGTAAGTACTTACTTTAATGTCGTTGGAAAAAGTTTCAACTCATTCCGAATACGCTATACAACCGGGGCTACCTACTCACACGCATGCACACTACAATATTTTTTAGTAATAAAATCGTATTTATTTTTTGCGACAGAGCGATACACCCGTCCGTTGAGGAGCGCGTCTCAGCGCAGATTGACGAACCGCGAGTTCAAAATGTATGAAGAATTCGCCAAATGTTTATACTCGTACTTTGGCTAGTAATAGGAAAATGTTGCGATTTGAATACAAAAAAAATGGATTTCCTGTAAAGGACTATATTTACCGCAATTTCTTATTAATTATTAAGATAAAATATGCTTTAAAATGACCTAAATTGGTACCTATTCTGACCCCTTTTTTTTTAATTTTCTGCGATTCTTGTGATGGGAAAAACGTATTTGTGCGAAAATTTTGTATGACGTCATAGATTTTTTCTGATGATTATCTGGAGATTAATATATTATCTTTAAATTAAGACCATGAAATTTTCACATTTGTGACAGCTTGTACATTAAAATGGTACCTGAAAAACACTAATATTTGTAGAAAAAAGTAACAGCGTCCTTAACCTAGCATGCAAGTTTAGATCTACAATTTAAAATAATTTATAAAGTATTTGTTTTTTTTTTGTTTAATTTAATTTACAATTTAAAGCTGTTAAGGTTATGCCTAATCAATGCATAGTGTTTTCAAAATAACATTTTTAAATTCTCTAGCAGAGAGAGCAAACATGTCAACATCATTGAAAACTTTGTTATAGTTACTGGTAAGTCGACGAAGAGGTGCCCGCAGACCTGCGTTGTTATTACACGAGCTAACGGCAAACAGTGGCCGTGCACGCACCCCGCGACATACTGTTGTTCTAGGAACGAAGTAACTTATTTTATTGCGAATATCGAGACAATCATACGCATTACTACACAAATCAAACAAAAATACCGTCTCCAAGAAAGTGCGTCTAGATTTTAAATTAAGTAATTTATACTTTTTAAGTGAATCATTATAGGACACAGATGTAAAAAAGCAACGGTAATGCATGGCTTTTAGAAATTTTCTTTTCAATACGATCTGAATATTTATTGTAAAATTATTATACATTTATTTTATTGAAATTTCAGTTAATAATGTATAATAACGGTTCTAACGTAGTCGTACTATTTCGTATTAAAATTGTATGTTTTCAGTTTAAGATTACATCGTGTATTTTTCATCAATTGAACAGTGGTCCCGTCATATTGAAATCAAAACGGCGGGACCAGTTTCTGTATGGAATATTTTCAAATTTTATGTGTAGATTTTTTCTATGAAAGTATGAAATAGTAGAAATATTGTTTTATATGCTATGCACATGATATTCGCAAAACCTGGCGTGGTCTCGTCATTATGACGTTCACAAATAAATGGAAAAAGGAACGTGGGTCGTCCGGCGGCGAGATGGGCAGACGACATAGTTGCCGTCGGGGGATTAACCTGGATGAGGCTGGCACAGGACCGTGGAGATTGGAACAAGAAAAGTGAAATGTCCGTGACTACCGTCCGACCACGAACGCCAATCGCTTCCATATTTGGTCAATAATTAGTACTTAATTGGTACCAATTAGTACTCGAACAACGAAATTGGTATCTTAGCAGTTTTCGAGAAAATCGACTTTGAAGGTGGTGGACGGTAGTCACGATCCCTTCAGCGGGACCACCATGAGCGCCGAAAAAGGGGGCATTCTACAGCTATTCTAAGTATAAAAATAATTAATACCCTTAACACAATAATCTTTGTGTTATGTGATTCATTTCGTAAAAAAAAAAACAACTGAAATATTTGTATTTACCGAGAAATCAACGATGATAACTTCGTGCGCTCGTTCAGCAGGATCACAAGTGTGAATGTTAATTCCAAGTTTCAGGCACTTGTCGTTTTCCTCACACCTACATAGAAAATTAGTACCCTGGAAGATAAACACTGCTGGAGGATTCAGGTCTAGGCTATCAGTTGCGGAAAGATGGTCGGGTTATATCTCACCTCCTTTAAATGGATGACTTGAAACTCTTTGCCCCAAACGATTTTCAACTGATGGAGCTACTGAAGATAACTGAAACCTTCAGTAGCGCCATCAGGATGGAATTTGGTGTAGACAAATGTGCGGTCATGCATGTAAAGCGAGGGGAGATTGTGGAGTCTGTGGGAACCCAGCTCTCAGATTCCATAAATCTTAGATCCCTTTCAGCAACTGAAACCTATAAGTATTTGGGTATGTCGGAAGCGCTGGGCATCAATGTGGCTGACATGAAGCAATCGTTGAAGAAGCGCTTCTTTGGCCGCCTGAAAAAAGTATTTAATAGTCTCTCATCGGGCGGAAATAAGGTGCGTGCCTTCAACGGTCTGGTCATGCCAGTTTTGATGTACTCTTTCGGCATACTCAAATGGACTCAAACCGAACTAGACGCCCCTGGATACGAAGGTCCGTAAATTGCTGACGGCATTTCGAATGCATCACCCGCGTTCTTCAGTTATGAGACTGTATATCCCGCGAAAGTGTGGGGGTATAATATCTTACTACTGATGACCGCAGGAAAGAATGGCAGGGCAAGGAGCTTCACGGGTGCTTTTACCGGGCTCTTCATGGGCCAGATATAGATTTTCTAGCGTCCGTGTCCTGGTTACGTTCCGGGGACCTCTTCGGAGAAACCGAAGGTTTTGTCTGTGCAATTACGGATGAAGTAATGATGACGAATAACTACCGGAGATTTATTGTGAAGGACGGTCCGGTTGACATAATGTCGGGCATGCCACCGTCCAGGCGAATCAATCCGTCACATTATCTCCGGATGTTCTCGTCTAGCTAACGGAGAGTACTTGCATAGACACAACCTTGTAGCCAGGATTATCCATCAGCAACTTGCTCTAAAATACAATCTTGTGGAATCGGAAGTGCCCTACTATAGGTATGTGCCCGACCCAGTTCTCGTTAATGGCAGTATCACACTGTACTGGGATCAATCCATCATCACTGACAGGACTGTTATAGCTAATAGACCTGATATAGTGGTGATGGATCGATCAGAGCGGCGCGCAATGATTGTTGACATAACGGTCCCGCATAATGAGAACCTCGTGAAAGCCGAGAAAGATAAACAAATCAAGTACCTATCTTTACTTGGCTCGCGAGGTTGTCGACATGTGGGAAGTGCACTCAGCAATCATTGTGCCGATAGTCGTGTCAGCGCATGGCTTAACTGCCAAGAGCCTCGACCAACACCTGAGGAGGCTCTCGTTAGGCAGCTGGATCAAGGGCTTGATTCAGAAAGCGGTACTCCTGGACACGGCCCGTATTGTAAGGAGGTTCCTCTCTCTGGAGCGCTGACCGCCGGTAGCTTGGACCCTGTTCCCGATACCGGTGGGCTACAATTTTTTATATTTTTAAATGTTTTTTATATATTTTTTATGTTAATATTTAAAAATGTAAAAAAATTGTTGGAATAACTTTATTTTTTCCAAAATACAGATTTAACATGTTTTATAAGTATAAACAAAATGTACATGAGCGTTGGTAGTAACACAATGCAGTACAATCTAAGCACTGAGATCAGCACACAATATGGAAAACCCTGCCTCTCACTCAAACTAGGTATCTTGAGAGACAGTGATTCAGCTTAAAAAGTGATGCGATAAGTTTAATAGTAGACTGTGTCGATCTACCTGAGCGACTATGAATATATGCTAATTTGAGCGACTATGAATATAAAGCTAATTTAAGTACTTAATAGTAGTAGTACCTAAATATATTATGAAAACGTTATGTATGTGTGTGTTTTCGCGTGTGCGTCTGCGTGTATGTGTGTATGTGTGTGATTGGTGATATATAGGTAGCTAGGAGACGTACTTAGGTAAGGATTCTGTTTGTAGGTAGTCCTGTTCCAGTAGCCATTCCGTCAATTTTGATTTAATTTCATATCTATTTAGGTCGACTATGTTTAGATTTTTATGAATTTGTTTGTATATGTGTGTAGTATTGGTGTTGAGCGAAAGCGGTTTTGTGAGGGGTACTTAAGGGTAGTTTTTTCCTTTTTTTAGGGTCAGTAGGGGGTACGCTGGCGTGTTTCTAACAGTAGACGCACTGAAAGTACCTTAGAATCAGCGTATAGTTGCATAGTGGGAAAGCTATAGGGTTTGCGCAACATCACCTTCAGTGCTCTCTGCGCTCTCTCGACCCTCAAAAAACAGGTTTTATTTGCACCATCCCAAACTGTGATGCAATAACCAGTGACAGATTGGCATAATGCATAGTAGGTACACCATCTTCAGGGTATCAGGTGCAGCGGAGTCTCTAAGGGATTTGAAAATATGTAAAAGTTTTAAACATCTAGTGGTAGTGGCGTCAACGTTATTAATTTAAGTACTTAATTAATTTAACTCGATAAAAAAATCACGAACTATTCTCTAAAAATATCTTTCAAACAAAAAAACATACTAATATGCTTGCGATCATTCTGATTTTTTGGCAAATAATTCTACAAGTAATATATTAGCATGATAGAGTTTTAGTTTTTTAATCCAATCAATAGTTTTTTTGTAAATCGATCGAAACCACTCAATTCACGCTATTTGGCCCGCAGTGACTGACGTAACAACCCTTTGTAGTGCAAGCTGATTAGAACTTTATTCTAACAGCATTTCAAACGAAGTTTGAACCACAACAAAAATAGTTGCTAATTTAGCTCGTCTAATCGGTTTATAAGTTATTCGCAGTGTTCAAAGTACAAACCGCGCGCGTCGGTTTAATTAAAGAAAATGTAAGTTTCTAGTCAAGCTGTAGTACGATCATTTTTAGGCTGAGAGATATTTCTCGACGGCATTTAAAGCCAAGTCAAAGACCCATGGGCGGCATAAAAACTCTAAACATGTTACCTACGCATTAACCACACGAGAAAAAAAACAAAGAAGCCTTAAAATATTTTAGTTTGAGAGTGATTCTACTCTACGTTACAATTTATTACGTACTAGTTTACTAAAAACTTTTTAAAATTCTGAGCCAAAAGTAAATTGAATTGAGTCCTCGGCTTGACGGTAGAGGACGATATCAACCGACTTCTAAAAAGAGGAGGTTCTCAATTCGTTGTATTTTTGTTTTTGTGTTTGTTACCTCAGAACTTTCGACTGGGTGAACCGATTTTGATGGTTCTTTTTTTATTTGAAAGCTGGTGCTCCTCGTGTGGTCCCATAATCATCAAATCGGGATCTGACGATGGAATTCTGGAGAAATAGACAGAACTCTTCACATTTCATAGGCACACTAGAAGCGATTTGGGTAGTTTAAGGAAGTGTACTTTCTCGAAGTGATCCCATTTGAATTTGATGAAGATCTGATGAAGAACTTCGGAGATATGCAACGGAACTCCTCAATAAATGATAGCAAATGTACTGGGTTTGCTGAAATCTCATATCTGTCTATTGTTTACACTAGTTCATAACCTTAAATCACGACGGTACGCTGTGAAAGGGTAAGCACATGTGAACCACTAAAACATGAAAAATAAAAACAAAGTTCACCGACTTTTTTGTTTTCGCTGAAGTCGGTTTTATTTTTTGTAAAAAAGTTTTTTTTAAGTAGTAAGTATTACGAGGTTTTTTTAGATAGCAAAAGAAAGTCGACCGCCAATCAGTCACACCGGCCCATTAGGCATCTGGAACAGCGCGTATTTGCCCGTATGGCCAGCCCGGGCCTGAGGGTAGATGCGATGATGCTAGATTAGGGCATGCGAAGATATAGGGCCCGCCACGATAGTGAAGTCCCCTCTTTGAGGAGTAGCTTGAGAGGCACCACGGCGTCCTCACCGATCGCCCGACGCAGGTCCTCACCGGACACGGATGTTTCGGGAGGTTCCTCCATCCAATCGGGCGGGAGGAAACGCTCGGGTGTTTCCACTGCGAGGATCGACCGGAGGACACGGTGGAGGTCTGCCCTGCGTGGGCGGAGCACCGCCGTGTCCTCGTAGTGGCGATCGGCGGCGGCGACCTCTCGTGTCCGGCCCTGGTTCAATCCATGGTCCGGAGCGAGACGGAATGGATAGCCGTCGCCTTCTTCTGCGAAGCAGCTATGCTAGCGAAGGAGGTGGCGAAACGCGAGAGGGAGAGAGCCTCTCGCCCCAGCTGCCGCGGGAGACGAACCGGGCGTCGGGGGCCACCGTAGACGCGGCCGGGCTTGTGTTAGCTATGGGCTATAGCTAGCCGTCCGTTCGACGACAAGCCGTGTCGCGCGTTCATATTCCACGCGCGCCTCAAAGGGATGTCAACAAAGAAAAGGGGCTCCTCTCCCTCCCGCTCCGCACAGAGTGGGAGAAGGTATTTGATGATTTCCCATTCGAAAAAAAAAATGCGAAGATTTGATTTCAGCGCCCCCCCCTGATTCTCGCGCCCTTGCCTGCAGAATAGCTGTAGAATGCCCCGTTTTTCGGCGCTCATGGTGGTCCTGCTGAAGGATCGTGACCACCTTCAAAATCGTTTTCTCGAAAACTGCTAAGTAGGTAGCAATTTTGTTGTTAAGAGTACTAATTGGTACCAATTGAATACTAATTATTGACAAACTATGGAAGCGATTGGCGTAGGTGGTAGTCACGGACATCTCTTTTCTTGTGCCCATCTCCACGGTCCCGTGCCAGCCTCATCACGACGGTAGTCACGGACGAAAAGAGAGGCCTAATAGCCAGGAGTGGGTGAGTTTGGGGTGTGGATTATGATGATGATGATGATTAAATTAAACGTTTTTAATTTTATAGAATACTTTTAATTTGCTTGCACACAGCCTCTATTGAGAACAATGTTAAGGAATATGTAAAAAGCCTGGACAAGACAAACAAAAAATAGTTCAGGAGAACCAAATACCACAACATTTTGATTTGATCAATTTAACGAAAATAGCTCTATTTGAACGATAAATAATTACAAGCAAAATCAAATAGAGCTATTCACAAACAGATCGGAACGTATTCTAGTTCACTGTTACATGCAAAATTAACGATATGGCCAGTTCATCTTCTTAAATCATAAAATGTCAACAGGTATATGATAGTTATTATTAGGTATCGCGTACCTGTTCAATTCCAATATAATTAAAAACAAAACTCAAAAAAGTTGCGCAGGAATAGTAGCAAAATTATAACTAAATGTAATTGAGATGAATGCTTTATAATAATATACTTTGATGTTTAATGAGAAACAAATATGTATATAATATCTTAACACATTTATAATTACTATTTTAAACAAACTGTATTAAAAGTACAAAGATCAATGTGATTTGGAAAAGGTCCCAGGTTGACAGTGTTTAGTCAGTTGTGTGCACATCTCCTGTACTTATATTATCACGAGGACGAGGCACGCACGAGGTACTGAGCGATGACGGCGGCCACGGGCGGCCTCTCGCACCGCGTCACTATCGTCACTTGCGTGACATAACTTATACAAGAATCTAGAATTACGTAAGTATTAATAACTGCATATATCATACATCTAAACTCAAGTAACTTATTTTTATTCAGTTTCAAGTTTTAATATTTTACTTTTTTTTTATTATTTTTTTCATTTATTTTTTATACCATAATCTCTCGTTTGTTAACCACAGCGCGTTGTTGCCGGTGAAATCTGCCTTCCACGAATGAATTTGTCCGTCATAATAATACATTTTTAAATCGTGGTGATGCCGCTAATGCAACACACCGTCGAGATCCACATGAACTATTCAACTTTTTCCGGTTTGCGGGTGTACTGCGCACGAGGAGGCCGCGTCGCGCCACGAGCTCCACCGCGAGGTCCCCCTCTGCCGCGGCTCTTGAAGCCACCCTGGTAGCTCTGGTTGTCGTTGTATCTGTCACGACCACCATTTTCATTTTGCTGGTGACTATCACCGGTGTCACCATTACCATAGTATCCATCGCGATCGTCACCACCGCGACTTTGGTAGCTGTCTTTGCCGTGTCTGTTCTGATATCCGTCGTATTGTCTGCTCTGGTAGCCGTCTTTCCCGGATCGGCCCTGGTAATCACCTGGGTGCCTACCGCGGTAGCCCTCTCCTTGTCTATTCTGGAATGCGCCGCGGCCGCGGTGTCCGTTCGGGGCGCCCCTGCCACCGCCTCCACCACCTCCGCGACCGAATCGCCGGTACCTAGCCTGGCCGTCGCCTTGACCGTGAATTTTACGTTCTCCACCATCGTCACGATCGGGACTTCCACCCTCCTTAATGTCATCGTCATTTTTGTCGTGCGAAGGCGAGACGCCCGGGCGCTCTTCTATGGCGGGTGGCGCGGCGGGCGTGGGCTGCGGGCCAGGCGGCGGCGCCTGCATGGCGGCCAGGTGGGCCGGCAGCGGTGCCACGTGCGACACGGGCAGCGGCACGCCGGGCGGGAAGCCGGCGTGCTCGGGGTGCGGCGGGAAGTGCGGCTGCGGGGGCATCGGCAGCGTGCCGGGTTCCGCCACGCGCCCTCCCGGCAGTTGGACGAAGTGTTGGTTGGTGAAAGTCTGAGTTGGAATCGGCCCCGGTGGCGACGGCTGATTGGGGATCACCGGCGGCTGTGGTGTGCCTACGGGGCTGTCTATCTCAGAGTCTTGCAAGAAGAAGAAATTCTGAGACCCTATGACTTCGGCGATAGGTCTCTGTTGAGGATATTGTTGGGCGAAATATGCATGCTCTACCTCCTGCAACGTGATAGGCGGCAGCGGTCTGAGCGGGTAGGCAGGCGCGGGCACGACGGCGGGCGCGGGCGGCACGGGCAGCGCGCCTGGCGGGTACGCGGCCGCGACCTCAGCCTCCACCTCGTTTTCGATCACTTCCACAGGCTCAGTTTCAGGTACGAAAACATGAGTCTCTTCTATCTCTGCTACAAGATCTTCTGAACGGTCAAAGTAGCCACATTCGTGGACTGCGCCCACAATCTCCTTAATATGAGTATAAGTAGTGCCCAATATTTCTTTAGGCCTGCCATCAATTATAGCATACAAATGTTCTGCAGCTTTTGAAGTCTGAATATGGAATCCAGGTTGGCCTTCTTCATTTACCTCATGCTTGGGTGTCACTTCAGGGTACCTGAAAAATCATTATGAATTTTGTAATTTTTTATTTTTGTAAGTAGCAATTGCAAAACTTAGATTATACCAGACTTTCTCTCTCTGACACTGATTGACACACTATTTTTTTTCACTTTAAAACATGGTGCATTATTTCTAATAAACTAGATTTATTATTTCATTCTGGATAAAGACCTGAAGCTTGTGAATGTGCAATTCATTTTATAATTATTACTAAAATTACACTTACAGATCATCTAAGATTTTTAAATCCTCTTCTGTAAGTTTTACTGCACCATTAGTTCCGTTCAGAAAGTCATTTCTGGCTTCTGTACTTCCCATTTGGTTGAGACAATCCAAAATAAGCAAAACTTCTCGAATTTTGCTGGTTTCTGCTGCATACCGTACCCACGCATCCTGTATTCAAATAATTTATGGCATATCATTGAGTGTCTTGATGTAGAAAATTATTTATCAAACAATTTATATGTTGGGGAAAAAGGCTAGCTGGAGCTAGACAGTTAATGAAGTGCCGTTTTCTTTACTTATATTATACATACATATTATGTAGACATTTCACAATTATTTTTTATTTTTATTATTATAATAGTGCCTAATTTTGATTATGATGAGTTTAAGCTGTTATTTTTTTTTATCATCTTCTCATTTAAACAGGAATATATTAAAATATTCAATAAAGAATACTGAAAATCAATACCTTATTTACAGATTTTTTAATAATGAATGAAACAATGAAGTTATTAACTAATTTATGTATGTACCTTCTTTGCTTGTTTTTTAGCCTCACGCTCTGCAGAAGTAGCTATTGACGTGACTTGCTTAGACAGCTCCCTTGCAAACTCCAGTGTTTGAGCAACCTCATCATATTTAGCCACTGCTACTTTTTGGTCACCATTCAGTTCTTTTCCAGCTTTTTGCAAGTCCCGATATGATGTTAGCTTGCTCTGTAACAAAAGAAAATTCACATTCATTCTTGTAGATATTTATCATCATTATGTCTTTGCATCATTCAATTTACAGAATTGATTTTTTTCTTAAAGACTGGTCTGAATTAATTAAGACCAGTCTTTAATAAAAAAATCCAGTTATTATTCCAATTATAGAAATAAACATAACTTATTGGGATTATGTTATAATGTATGATTATACCACACTGCCACTGTTGAAGAGCAACATAATTACAGTTACTAGGAAAAATGAAATGCTGAAGTTATAAGCAAGTGCTCATAAACAGTGGCAGTGTGTAATAGTGTCTCCACACAAATTTATTAAAATGCAAATGCCGCAGGCATTATTTCTATCATAAATTTTGAGTAAACAGTAATTGCACAACAAATCACATATTTTACGCAATTTCATGTAATCAACAATCTCTCTTAATGCACCAGGCGCTGACAAAATCCTTCTAAATCCTTTCTCTTTTCAACTACATGAAGCTTTACATTATTAATAATTAGTAGTTTTTTAAGAAACTAGGAAATAGCAACGAAATTTAACAAAAAAAAAATGTTAAGTAGTACACTTGATCATCTACAAAATAACTCAAGATGTATCCAACTATCCTCGATTTTGTTTCAAAGGTTTTTAATAACAAACTAAACTTGAATAGTAAGCTTCATGTGTAAACATACAAAGAACATAGCTACTTTTTTAGCTTACAAAACCACCTTTTCTTAATTACAGACATCATAAGAACCATAGTAAAAAGATAGATAGACCTACAATATGGCTTTGAGTGGGAACAGGCTTGAAGATGGCACTACCTTCAACTGATTTAGTATTAAGTGTGTAATAATCAACAATGACAATAAATAAAACTTCTCAAGTTTGTTAATATTTATAAACATTGTTTACTATGTCGCACAGTAGATAGCCAAACCGGTCGAGTACATATCATTTTAGTAATTAGATTGACCTTCCCCTATCACCTTAGTATATGAACAAAATGTAAACTTTAGGGCGTCATGGTTTATTGTATCGTCAACATACCATGAGCACATGTGTGAAAATGGCGTCAAGTCTGCGGCAATATTTTACACTAACAGCGAGCAAAATGTATACGGCTTTGAACTAAGCCAAAACATTTTCTGCTTTACATGAATAATAGCTTCGCGAGAAACAGAATATTTTTAATTAAATCGGTTCGTAACTGCTGAATAATAGCGTTGTACATACCTTTCTTTTCTCCAAATTACGGATTTTGTGTTCAAGAATCGTCATAATTTGTCGTATTGGAGAATTGTCCAAAGCCTCCGAAGAGGCTGGTTTCTCAGACTTTGCATTCGCAGCTGAAGGCATCCTTCACAGGCAACAACTCTTCCCGGATTGCGTATGGTGGTGGTTGAAGAGATAGAGATAGAATTTTCTATCTATCTTTATAACCACAAAACAACTGTCATTCCGAGATGAACGACGCAAGTCGTAAACGCATTTCCTTTAGTAGGTTGGTAGAACTGGAAGTATAATTTAATCTGGTAACATTTATAACCCATTCGCGGGCACAAACTGAGGTTGCAGGACGCATTTACAGTGCGCAATGGTTGTAGTTCGCTTGCTGCAAATGCCAAACGTATGTAGCCGGCTCTGGGACGCAGGCTAGAAAGGCTAACGAAATTAGTCACACGCGACTGCCCTAAGTAGTAACAACGCAACGGCTTGTATACCTTACATAAGATTGTATTTTCCACCCAAGCCATGCTTAATTGGCAAAGGTCCACACATGCTCACATAAAAAAAATAATGATCTGTCATGGCTGTCATGTCATTGTCAAGTCAAGTCAACTGGTTTGTGATGTGTGGTTGGTAACGCGGTAACGCCTCCTTACCCGGAAAGAATACTGGAATGAAATAGGTAGTTTTGGAGGTTATTTTTTCAGCCACCGCTGGTTTTGGAAAATTGAGCAATACTAATTTACCGTGTGACGACTGTATCTTGTCGTCCAGATAGTAAACACTACATCTAATTATGTTTCCAGCCGTAAGGGTAAGTAACATTTTCATAACTATTACCACCTACCCAAACAAACAACAATATCCCGGCAGACCTGTATTCTTTTCGATTTAAAATAAGTGAAATCGCAATATCTTACGCCCAGACAATCCTTTGATTATGGAGTGAATGTACGAGTATATTGCAATCAAATTGGATAAAGCTTTGTAAGGACTTAGATAGATATCTTAAAATGTCGTTATTGTTCAAATATTAAACTTGTTTCATGTGTTAAAACAAGTATTACAATGAGGCTTTCATTGTAATTGTTGTGTTAGTTTATTGTAAACAATATAATAATTTTGTAAATCAATCAATTGGGTCAGGTAAGTTATAACTTATAACTGTAATTTGTATCAACTTTTTACCAAGATCCAATAACGAAATTTAAAATTAGACCGTTCAGTATTAATAGTTTAACTATAAATAAATCTTTGCACTGCCCTGGAAGTAATGTATGTATTTGCTTTATGACTTTATCCATTATTTTGTATTTGCAGGTACCACATCTGGTGCGGAGAGTTGTTGGAATACAACAAACTGTGGTTAGGCACAATTCCCAAAAATCTGAAAAAAGTTAGTATACTATATAACTTCTCATGTTCACACTACTGATCTTGCTATGACACTAAACAGTCTAATTTCCATGTGAGAGTGTACACATGAATTTTATTTTAGACCATTGTTGTCTGTATAATATACAATACATTTTTATTAACCTTCTATATTTCATTTTTTGCAGCAGTAAACCAAGTAACATTACTGGGTAGGGTTGGTGCTGATCCACAGAAACGAGGTTCAGAGCAACATCCAGTAATAAACTTTCCACTAGCCACCCATTACAGTTACAAATATGAATCAGGTGACATGTTGCAAAGAACTGACTGGCACAGAATAAGTATCTTTAAGCCTGGTCTTAGAGATACTGTATACAAATACTTAAAGAAAGGCCAAAGAGTGTATATTACTGGTAAACTGTCATACGGAGAAGTCAAAATGGATGATGGTCAAGTTAGATCTGCCTCCACAATTATAGCAGATGATGTTATATTTTTCCAAAATGCACCACCTGAACCATAGAATGAAAAATATTGTTAACCTACTGTTAGATTAAGTTTAACTAGATTTTAAGAGCCATTTTGTTGTAGTTAAGTTAAAAGACAAATGAATAAAGAAGTCTTTATGTAATGATATTTTTTTATACCTTCGGTTTTGTTGTTTGTGTCTGCTAGTGCAGCAATTTCAAGCTAGTTCCTGCGTATTTATTAACCAACTTATATTAAAAAGAGGTGATGTCTTCGCCTGGCATGTTTTCTTTTTTCATGTCTGTTTAAGTGATTCTTATTTCATTTAGTAGAGCATGGTTGCGTGGAGAGATATGAGACAATCTTCGTCTCAGGTAAAGTGGAGGAGTGAGCTGGTTCTTGCCTTGTCATTCCATGTGAGAAGCGCGCAGAAAACACGCGCCAGACTTCCCCAAGTCCGTTGCCAGCGGGTCCTCAATTGCCTGGAACTAGCTCTAACTCCATTTATCGTCTAACCTTTCGTGTTTCGACAGATAACAATTCCACTCGACCGAACTACTATTGATCCACGATTTCACTAGGTGGCGCTATTTTTTGTTTTCTTATCTACAATTAGTTGTATTCCCATACTTCCCCATTGAATCAAATTTTGTTAATAATTTCATGGGTTTTAATTTTCTGAACCCTAATTATTTTACAAAATAAAACTAAGCTAAGTTACACCATAGGGGGCGTCCATTAGAGTGGCGGTAGGTAGGCTCAAGGCCAAAAATACCGCCCGGGACCCGATGGCTTGCCTGGCAAAGCCTCTCGGGCCCCGACTGGAAGGGCTCCTAAGCGCATGCTTGAAGAGAGGCCAGTTCCCGCTTCATTGGAAGACGGGGAAAGTGGTCCTCATCCAGAAGCCGGGGTGCCCTGCGGACTCTCCGTCCGCATTTCGGCCCATCGTGCTGCTCGACGAGGTGGCAAGCTCTTTGAGAGAGTGATTGCAAACCGCTTCGCCGAGCACCTTGAGGGGAAGGGACCGAATCTTGCGGAGAACCGGTTTGGCGGACGCCATCATGCGCGTGAGAGCCCCTCACGACAGGGGATGCGATATCCCGGGGCGGAGTCGGCTTGCCGATGTCTCTCGACATTCCCGACGCATTCAACTCCATGCCCTGGAGCTGCATCACCTACCTCATAACCTACTTCCGTAGTGTGGTCGGGGACGGACAGGGCCGTCGTCTACCCCAGTCGCAGCGGAGAATGGAACCGGCGAGAGATGTCGTGCGGTGTCCCACAGGGATCGGTTCTGGGACCACCCCTGTGGAACATCGATTACGACTGGGTGCTGCGCGCAGACCTCCCTAGTGGTGTCAGCGTCGTCTGCACACGAGGCGGGGGCCGGTAATATGACACGCGGGGTTGCGATAGTCGTAGAGAGGATCCGGCAACTGGGTCTCGAGGTGGCACTGCACTGCCATTTTCATGGGCTATTTCATTAATGGGCCTTGGAATGCGCCACCGTCGAGATCCACACTGACGGTAGGAGGGGTATCCATCGGCGTCGAGTCGACGTTGAAGTACCTAGGACTCGTCCTCGACAGACGGTGGAACTTCGTGGAGTATTTCCGACGTTTGGCCCCCACGCTGGAACGAACTGGGGCTGCTCGGTTCCTGCCCAACCAGGGGGCCTAACGCCTCCTGCTGCAGGCTCTACGCGGGGGTCGTGCGGTCCATGGCCCTTTACGGGGCCCCAGTGTGGGCGCGTTCCTTGAGGCGCCGAGCCGCCCATTACCTGAACACGCTCCAAAATGTTGTAGTCGTAAAGATGGTTCGTGGGTACCGCACGATCTCCCGCGAGGTGGCGGGCCTGCTTGCCGGATTGCCGCCATGGGATCTGGAGGCGATAGTCTTCGCGCGTCTGCACGAATGGCGCGCGGAGGCACTAGGAAACTGCCGCGGCAAATCGTCGCTCAGCGGAGAGACCTCCGGCGCGATCTCATGGCGACATGGAGAGAGTGACTGTCGCAACCCCGTGCAGGGCATGCCACGATAGTGGCGATAAGTCCCCTATTTGAGGAGTGGCTGGAGAGGCGCCACGGCGTCCTCACCTTACGCCTGACGCAGGTCCTCACCGGACACGGATGTATCGAGAGCTTCCTGCATCGAATCGGGCGGGAGGAAACGCCCGCGTGTTTCCACTGCGAGGATCGACCGGAGGACACGGTGGAGGTTTGCCCCGTGTGGGCGGAGCAACGTCGATGTCCTTGTAGTGGGCGTCGGGGACCACGTGGTGGCTACCGGCCACCGTATACGCGGGCCCGTGGACTAGCGATGGGCTAGCTAGCCGTCCGTCCGTCTAATGACGACAGGCCGTGTCGACGGCGCGTTCGTATTCCACGCGCGCCTTAAAGAGATGTCAGCATAAAGGGAGGGGCCCGCAAGGGCCGAAGCCTGCCGCGGTTGCGGGCCTGTTCGAAAGAGATACCGCGGCCCCGGAACATAAAGGGCGGGGAAGGAACATGGATGGGTTTTAGTCAGTTAAAAGTCTGACACTCCCTCCCGCTCCGCGTAAGAACGCAAGATTGGTTATTGAGAAAAAAAAAACTTGTCCTATTACTTTTATTGAAGACTAGCAAAGACTAGTATTTGTTAATATTAACGTAATTTAAAATCACGATCATAAAATTAAATAATGAATATCAAACAAAAATTAACTTGAGTCCTTGGTAAATCAAAATCAAAGCATTTATTTCAAGTAGGCCAATAACAGGCACTTTTGAATTGTCGAAACAAAGATGAAAATTAAATGTAGCTACAGTCCCAGTCACAAGACATAAAAACTGTGAAAGTACCTACTGTAGTTGCCCATTCCCTAACTTAGATCGCTATGGAGAAGAACGGGCAAGTAACTCCATGGACACTCTTTTAAATCAAATTATTGTTACAAAATCTTGGTTACATCCTTAATTTTGAGATGGTAAATTATGTGAGAACCATGTAGCAAGATGTGCACGTTAAAAGTGTCCATAGCAAAAACAAAACAATTCTTTCAAATAAGCCATGGCAACTAAGAGATGACCAGTCACAACCGACAGCGCCCGTTCACGAACATGACGCATGGATCAGCACCATTCCGCTCAACCATTTTGAAGGGAGCTAAATGGTCCGACACACGCGCCATCATCAGCGAGACACTTGAGTGAGCATGATATTACTCACACAATATGGGCCATGCGATTATATAATACTAACATTGAATCTATACAATGCAAAGACAGTTGTACAATCTTCAGCAGCTCCAACAACACCACTTAATGCTATCAATTTTTGCGCCCCTGTCCTTGTGGAGCAGGACCAGCATTGAGCCAAGCATTTTTATCAGCGATATAATCGCTCAACTTGTAATATGCTTGCTTATTTAGGTAGTGTGCGTTTAATGCATCTTTTAAATTTCGTCTCATTCAGTTCAAGAATACTTTGTGGAATTTTATTATAGCATCTCAAACAGTACCCCATGAAAGATGAGTCTACTTTAGCGAGTCTAAAGCCTGGCTGAACTAGTTGGTCCCTATTTCTAGTACTGTAATTGTGTCTGTCGCTTCTTTTACCGAAAAGATGCAGATTTTTTCTGACGTACATTATGTTTTCGTAGATGTATTGGCAATGAACCGTCATGATGCCAATATCCTTAAATAGTTCCCTTAGAGAATCGCGCCTACGAAGATTGTGTATGGCTCTGATGGCTCTTTTCTGCAGAATAAATATAGACTCAATATCAGCAGCCCGTCCCCATAGCAAAATACCGTAAGACATTATACTATGGAAGCAACTAAAATAGACCAGTCTAGCGGTATCCACATCACATAAGACTAAGTAACTAACTGGGGTGTGGAGGTCAGATAGGCAGTCGATCCATGTAAAATACTGGTATTCAGCTGCATTCGCTGAGACTGGAAGCCGACCCCAAAATAGTTGGAAAAATGTTAGGCAGATGATGACACCTGTATTAACAAAATTAGATGACTACCACCTAACACGAGCATAATACCTAATAGGTATCTCAATTGGCATGATGCATTTATACATTTTATAATTTATACTTCGCTCGCGCCTCGGTTTTTCGGACCCGAATCAAAGGGCACGAACTTACTGTTTACACATTCGCCTGCATTCAGCGTTGATAGCTTGCGCCCGACCCGACAGATCGTAGGTACGTAGACAAATATTGGAGTGGACAGAAGTGCGAATTTTAATGTTCCTAGAGTTCTTTTGAATCCAAAACCACCATTATTTTCACGTCCTCCTGTTCGTGTGCGAATGCCAACATAATCCACCTTGCGAATGTGTAAACATTAGTTCGCGATGGCATTCGCATACAAATGTTTCGAGTGACGAGGCGAATGGCGAACACGATTATTGTGTAGATGCGGTAGGAAAAGTATTGAGGAGAACAGGCCACCTTTTGACTACGGAAAATAATATACATTCCTTTGTGTAAAAGCCACTTAAATGGCTTTGTTTACATTTCCTTTGCAATATGACTAATAAATCTCATACGAAATTTGAACATGCGTTCCGTTGATGATTGAGTAGGTAATAGGTATGTTTTAATTCCTGAAACTGGTAGCTTGCGTTATTCTACTGGGGCAAAGGCGTCTCTCAATGACTTCCAGTTGTTTTGATCCAGGGCTAATGTGGACCACTGTTCGTTGGTTTTGTTGAGCTCGTCCTGCCATCTGCGAGGTCTACCGGGACGCCTTCTGGCTATGTCAGGGCTCCAGAAAGTAATTATTTTGGCTCACAGCTCATTGGGTATGTGGAAGATGTGGCCAGTTCAATCCCACTTCAGTTTAGCGGCTTTTTGAACAATATCAGTATCTTGTGTTTTGCAGCACAGTGTGGTGTTGTGTATGTACATGTACATGGTCGGTTAGTTTAGTTTGGGGCCTAGAATGATAACTCCATTGCACATTTGCAGACCTTTAAGTTTACACTTTTGAATGTTTGTCAAAGACTAAGTCCAAGATCCGTAGGTCAAAATGGGAAGAATACACATGTTCATGATTTTTTGCTTGAGTGACAAAGGGGGGTTTCCATTCTTCATGAGCACCTTCATGGACCAGTAGCTCTTCCAGAATTTTCTTCGGTTCGTCTCAACTTTATCTGATCGAAGAACCTACTTCAAAGTAGTCTTTAGTAGTTGCAACCGCTGCTGAATATTACAATAAATATTGCGTGGTGTTATGAACTTATGTTTTGTTTTTGTCGTGTAGTCTTTAAGCTTTGATTAGTTCCACAACGAACATAACGAACGTTATCCCTTTATCTTTTCGTACCTTTGATGTAGCGTTTTTTTCCTGGATAGATGTGAAAAAGTATGGATTGAAACCGTATGTCAATCTTGAATGTTTTGAAGGTTCGGGATACTGGGACAAGTCTCGGTTGAAAGCATTGCGTCTGTCAATAAGTCATATGCCCCGTTTATAACTTAGGTAGAGCAAGTTTATTTGAATTTCAACGTGAGCTGCAAACTTTCGAGCCCCGCTTCATGTCGGTCTTGGAGCCTAAGTCAAAGTTGAAACCACGGCTGAAAGTTTTAAACTGAATATGTAATGACCCATTGCTTTTAACATTTTTTGTAGGAGTCAAGAAAGACTAGGTACCTAACTACCTACCAACTAATTTAGTGAGAATTACTTAGCTTCGATTGCTTTCATAATGGTTTTAGGTCTAAAATAACCTCAGGGTTACACGAGCTATAACCTACAGGCTGCAAGGAATATTGCCGTTCTAACGGTTGCCGTGTATTCACCAAAATCGGTTTAGCAATTTTGCTGTATAAAGTTAGACAGACGTATGCTTTCCCTTGTACATATTAGCTAATCAATTAATTTTGCGTAGGTAGGTAGGTACTACTTAAGGGTGGGGGTTATTTATTTTGGGCTTGGTGTCTACAGATTTCACGGTATTTCGTGATTCTGCAATAGATAATTATGATATATGTTATTGTTTGGAATGTTAATAATGAATGGCCTTTTACACATAATATTATTTCTCATTTATTTTAAGTTATAATAAATCTGACACAATATTTTATTGTGAAACTTCATGTTCATTGTATTGTGTACTACGTCAAGCTGGAAATGTTGGCATCCATACCAAATACAAATAAATGTAAAAATACAAACTCAGTTGTAATAGAACTTACTGATATACTAGGTACTTTGATAAAGCTCCACTTTTTGTTTTACAAATCATACATACACTCTCTTTACAGTCAGTTCCTTATTTCTAACTAGTTCAAAACTATATTAATATTTACAAAGACATCTTTACTCCATAACATCTAACTACCTACCTACATTGATAAAAGAGATCACAGAAAATTGTAGCTGGAAATCTTTGAGTAAAGTCCCTATCGTACTATATGTCTACCACTTTCATTTTATCACAGTGGGTGTGTTTTATTGATTTCAAGGCATTTTTTTTTCAAAATATTTGACATTTTATTGTCTTTTTAATATTTAATAGATTCAATATATTTCTTTACAAACCAAAACGTAATTTTAATTTCAAAGCTGCCGAATACGATGTATTTTCGCATTTATGTGGTAGATGTCATAGTAACTACATTTCACATGCTACAATCGAAGGTTTGCCAAAAAGAACGAATGGAAGACGTTACATTATGATAATATTCTTATAATTTTCAACCCTTTTAGTTCTTTCGGATTATAATCTTCTCTTTTTAGCAAATCTAAACAAAAATATAAAACACTCATAAAACTAATTAAATTACGCAAATGCATTAATCGAGTGCGAGCTACGCACGTAACATTATGGATAGATACAGAGTTGTGGCAACAATCTTCTGTAACTGCTAAATCTCAGTCAACAGCTACGTAAGTGATAGTCCATTGCACAAATCGTATAATAATTTCTATGACTTTAACACAAATAAACTCTTGTCCCTTTTGCTAACTATTTAGATAGATAATTGACACTATTAGGTATAAAAATCACTTGGCACAAAGGCATCATTAAGGTCCATACCCTGTTAAACTCCAATGACCATCCTAAATCCGTCAAAGTACTCTCAGTGATTGTTCATCAAGTACGTTAATATTTTTTTAGAGGAAGACTTAAATATCCTTTCTGAGAGGAATTTGACTAGAATTTTAGTGGGTGGAGCTGATTGCATACTGAATATGCAGAAAATTCGTTTTGCACTGACGAGTGTCCCACGTTTAAAGTCTTTTGTAATCATTGTTCACATTTTTCACTTTTGAGATTGAGTGCGTAATGTTCAGAGGCGTAATCAGATTCCCGTTTGATCATCATGTTGTCTCCAATTAGAGCACTGATGTGGTGTTTGTCATGCGGCTGCTGGACGGGGCTAGGGTCCGGCCGCGCACGTTTCCGCCACGGCTCCGACGCCGCCATACTCAGGTCAGTAGGCATATCTTCATCAACCTGTTCGTCGTCGCAACGTTCTTCTTTCATTTCTGTTTTCACGACTGCTTGAGGCACAACCCTCGTTGGACTCATTTGTTGCCGCAGCAGCGAAATGTTTTTGATGTTCTTCAGTTCGGTTGGATTTCTTAAAAATCTGTAATAATAAATTAAGATGAGTACCAAGTCATGTAAAAAAGAAACTGTACGTGATCTTATCATACTAATTGATATTGAAACTTACTGGTAGCAATGTCTTTCGCCTTGCACTTTCCGCAGAATATTAACGCGGTAGTAGTATCTTAAAGCACGTGACATCTTATCGTAATTCATGGAAAGATGATTTTTCTGAATTCCCCATAGTTTCGCCAGACCGGCGGGATCGACTATTTTGAAAACTCCCGTTTCTCTATTTTTCCATGCAATGTAGTTAGTGTACCGCTGTGAAGGATCATTTAGTAGCTGTTGAAGGAAATCCCAAAGTAGTCTTCCATCTGAAAACAAAATCACAATTATAGTTTCATGGATACAGTTTGACGTCTATAACTACATAAACTTTCAGCTTTCGCTTAACGGTAGGAATGAAATGTGCTATTCAATAACTTACTTGTATTCGATTCCGGCATATCGTTAGGGAAGAACTCTCTGTGTTGAGCTCGGTAATGTGAATGTTGTGGCCCTGGGTGAGGCTGTGGTGCCGGGCTTACTAATGGGGCTTCTTTAGGAGAGCGTGGTTGCGGTGCGAATTGATTTTCTTCATCAGAATCAGAATGATTGCTTCCTGAACTGGCAGCCTGCGTTGTAGCTGGCATAGATGGTGCATAATTTGGTGCGTAGTTAACTGCTTCTCCCCTTTGAGGGCTTCCTGAACTGTCTACTGACGGAGCTGGACTTAGGGTCACGGAATTGGGTTGAGCAGCCGCTGCAGCAGCGCTGTGGAAATGGTGGAAGCTGTCGACAGCCCATGTTGGTGTAGGCGGGTGAGAATGTGGGGAGGGTGGGTAAGGCGCGGCACGCGCTGTTGGTGTCACGGGGGACGAGGGAACTCTTCCCAATAATGCGGCATCGCGTACTAGCATTTGCAGCACATTATGTAGTACGTCACCAGCACCTGGGCAGCGCTCGCCTAAATCAGTTTTCGTCAAAAGGCACAGAGCCTTGCCTGAAAAAAACATAATAATTTTTACATTAATTTGTTTACTTTTGGTATTGATATACTTAGGTACAATAGACATAATAATTTTGACTATTTACCATTCATTTGGAAGAGATCCATATCGAAGTTCGGCAAATCGAATTCTCTTTCGCACCATTTCAGGAAAACTGAAACGTCATCTCTGGTCCATAATCTGGGTTCTGGGGGAAGACCCGCCGGCAGTTGGGCCTTGGTATCACCGAGGGGTGAGGGTGGCGGCGGGGCCCACGGCAGGGGATACCGCCACAGTAACTCCGTAGGGCTAAATGGAAGCGGCAACCGCTCCATGCTGGGCCCGGACGGCAGTTGGAGACTTACAACTTTCATCACGATTGTCTGTAACAACATGAAATAGATTGTTGTAATAAAGAAATTTAGCACATAAAAATACCAACAGAATGGTGTTGCTTAAACCAATCGAGATAAGCCTAAAGTATGAATTATAAACAATTCTATTCGATAACAGTTAACAATGAGTTCATCTATTTGATAACAGGTGGCGCCAAGGTGTCCGTTTCAGTGCGTGATGCCTTAAGCTTGAATAGTTTCAGTTTCTTATCTTTACTGATGGCATCTTCTTATCTACCGTTATTATCGCGTAAAATAAAATGATACTACTGTCTTTATGTATTTGAAGGCTTCCTGATCACGAATATTGCCGAAACAAAAAGGGGAATATCCACTTGATATTTCAATTTTTATTTTAGCAATATTGGTAACGACTTTTTTTTCATAAACCGATGTACCTATAAAATAAGGTTTTCAGTCAAGTGTTGTGTTGTGTAATAATCGAATTACATATGCCGTTATATAAGCAAAACTAAAGCTATTCACTTCAATATATATGTTTCTTGAGTTATTTTTATATTATTATTTTTTTGACAGCCTTTTCGTAAATTGTCAATATCTCTCATGTATTGATTGCATCATTTGTTGTTTTATGTGCTATAACGTATCTGCAATGTTGCTTTTTTCTTAATTTGTATAAAGATTTTCTTCATTTTGACGACGTACAAAAAACCTCCGTCACATTTGGTTCTCTAAGATTCTCCTCATCTATCTTTGAATTATGTTTAGTAGATAGATACATTGCTATTACATTAATCATTTGATTAGGTTCTCCATCATCATCAACATTCAGCAGATAGATGACTGCTGCCTTGACATGCCTTCCTCCCAGTATCAGCACATCAATTCGGTGCATAATGAAACCATCTTTATTTAATTCTTATTTCCTAGTTTGCTTTAAATTTAAACAACACTACTTCACAGGTTATCACAATCCGATAACCTAAACTTCTTCATATCCAAGTTTTGAGCAATGTTGGTACCTATCTAAAGTTGTTTTTGAAGATCATTCTCGTTGCATTCTTGGGGGGAAGTACATTTTACTACTGATGAAATCTCTCGTTCATGTGAGAGGCAATTGCCCAAAACAATTGATAGATTGCGCCTAGATATACTTTTTAGAATTTCTGCAATGTAAGGTTGAATAGGACTAGATTTCAGGACCTAGATAACTAAGTATTTATCTTTTTGCTGCAAGCATTAGCCAACTTTAGATATTAATCAAGCCATGCGTATTATGTTTACCAACATATTTAAGTGTCCCAAAGGATGAAAGTTTTATTTATCGAAGCAAAATGCCACAAACATTACTTCGTATAATAATAATTGTCTAGGTCCTTTGTTGACCAAGCGCTGATTTGTTATATCACTTTACTTCTTTGTTGTGGGTTCAACAAGTTAGCTTCACCCAATGACCCAACTTTACATCATACATTTATTTATTTCTAAGCGGATTACTGTTTTTTCTGCTTTCTTGCACTCCATAACTTCTTAGTTATTAACAGCCAACAACTCTTTACTTAGGTGATTGTTACTTAGGTGATTGTTTTAACTTAGGAATAATGGGCCGAGCAGCTAGGATATTAGCATAATAACGTTTTTAAAATTTCTTGTGATTGTTATTTGCTGCCGGATTCGGAGTTCGTATCTGTAGGCACTGTACAGTCAGTTGCCTTATCGGGCGCGGTCGGAAATGCGTGAGTCCGCGATAGCGTGGACTGCGATAAGCACCGCTACTTACCGGCTGAGCTGATCCGGAACTGGTTGCGTCGTCAAAATCCTTTAAGTAGACGGTAACTTGATAAATCAGCACATGTACATTGTCACAACACAAGTAGCACAGAATCCAGTGTTCACAGAGCACCAGGCACACGCGAAGCAGCAGCGGTCCCTCCAAACGTGTCGTGTTACGGCTCGCCGTAAACCAGCAGCGTATCTGAGGGATCGAGCTCGCAGACAAGCGTCGCGGGCAACTCTCCGACGCGGACTGATGATGCGGTGGAGGCGCGGGCGGACGGACGCGCGCCAACCACTCCCCTCCCGCACGCCCGCTCGCCCCTCGCCACCTCACACATTGAGATAAAACTTCGGGAGCCAGACCAAGTCCCATTTTTAACTAAACGTACGAGCGCTGTTTCCGCAAACCGTTATCGGGGTAGATTGGCTTTGACGGACGACGCCCCGCGACCAGCACTTGTCGAACCAAATCTTAAGTAATAACATATAAAATATGAAGGAACGTTGGAATGGGATTATTATACGAGTGTGCCTGCTTAGGGCACGCGGAAGTGCTAGTTAGTGTGGTAGAATTACGTCAGCGCGCCAGTTTTTAATAACTCACAATATTTCCTTGTTTGTACAGTAATCGCAGAGCCACGAGTCTCGTTTTTTTTACATGGATTTAATGCGTTTGATTTCCGGGGCATACGTAGACATTTTTAATTATTTATTAAGTAGGTATGTACTTAGGAACCTATCGTCGAAAATATGACCGATCCTTTTATTTGATTCATTTGGGTGACAGACAAATCATACTTATCATTTATTACATTACAGAAGTACTTAGGGGAAAGGGGTACACCCCGAACACTTGATGTACCTACATTCTATTAAAATAAATAATGTTATTGTATGCTTTGCGGTATGGAGGGTTATGCAGTCAGTACATCTCATATCTATTAAAGTACAACATAACACTCAGGAACTCACGAATGTGATCTATCAACGTACAGTTCAAGATATCGTGACATTACTGAGACAAAGCACAGGAAACGTCTCAGCAACCGGCCGGCAGTTTCCTGGTGCAGAGTGAGACAATATGAGCGCCAACCGGTTTGAGCTGAGCTCATTCGACTCTGCTACGTGTGCATTATGTTTGTAGGCTCTGCGAGTTCTGCGACACGCATAAGATCATTGAAATCACTCACCGTTGTCTTTTTTTTTTCTTATCGCCATTTTACTGCCTTTGATACCTACCAATTTTCATTACGAAGGTTCCTAATTAAACTTCTTTCCTAAATTACGAAACAGTTAGTGGGGCATCCGGAGCATTCCGGAGGGCAAAAGCCAATGTTGTATTTGTTTCATTAGATCCGTACCGGTCTATATTTTCGTGTATGCGTGTAGGTTGAGATTATCTCGTGTGTGCCCTGGCCGCCGTCCCACTACCGGTTCGAGACAGAAATATTCGGCAGCCAAGACGGAAGTGGCCTCGGAATCTTTACCTGTTGCTCCCTTCGCCCGCCCCGCGCTCCCTGCTCGTGTCGTCTCGCTCTAGCTCGTTGGCCGGTATACGTCGGTGTTCTGGCGGCATGTAGACGTTCGTCGTGGAGTTATGTGCAGTAATTTAGAGAATAAAAGACCATGATGTTCGGTCATACGTGACCGTGACCGCAGAACTTGCTGCTACTTTCTTTGTTAACATTCTAATGTTACAAGTTTGGTATTACGTGATTACGTTTTACTTATCGGTCTACAATGTAACAACTATTATGTTTGTTACGATAACTTGTTTATTTTTCTGTCCTTGTTTTGGACTCTGGTGATCTTCATGTTTGTGTTCAAACTTCAAAGAGCGATTTTAGGATTTAAGGTCATTTCTTTTTAAGAGGTTTATAATGACTTAGAAATGCTGGATTTTATACAAGCAATAACTAAATAGCAGGGTTCTAAAGAATGAACCATTTAAAATAATGCATAAAATGACAGCTAGGTGGGTGGTTCCTAGGTACAGTATAAACTAAAATCGTCAACAACTCTTTATTGATTGCGAGTATTGCGACCCAGGCGGAATGCGATGAGCGTCTGGACTCGAATCCGAACACATGCGGAAGTACCTACCAACCCGAAATAAGTTCATTGCGTGAGCGCATGCTTTCAACGGTCTTCGCCGACCGCTGAAACTTACCTACCTTTTGACATTTTCAGTTTTTTACATACTTTTTTCCACAATACTGGAGAAATTGGTACTAAGTAGGTACCTAGTTATGTGGGAATCCGTTGGATGCAAGTTACACGCGGGACTGGTCAATGTGGCGCCACTTGGGGAAGGCCTATGTCCAGCAGTGGACGTCGACGGCTGAAATGATGATGATGATGTGGGGAGGCGACTAGACATGTGGGTATTAATAAACCTTTTCATAGGTACTTTCGCTTCTTACATGGTAACCCATTAGTATAAAATCCATTTTTAGACTGATGCAGCAAATCGTCGGTCGGAAGTAGAAACGGAAATGAACTAACGGAAACGGAAGCTGAGATGTGTAGGCATAAAAATAAATAAACACTGTAATTATGGCACGTTACTGTTCGACGAAATGTAGATTTTAGCTGTTGATAGAAAAGATGCCACTACTCACTAGTGCTAACGTTGACGAGAATATTTTGATGATTTCTCATAATATCGGTCCCCATAAAATACCTCTAAATAACCTGCCTAATTTTGTACTAGCGACTACCTACTTAATACAAAATTTAACAAGCCTTTCCGAATAGAAGAAGCATGCTTCTTATGAATGTGTAGAGGAAGTTGAAGGCAATGAAGAAACTGAAGGAATTCAAAACTGAAAATATTTTCTCCATTGCCATTTTTCATTGAATTCAAAATACAACCCTCTTTGCACAACCAAAAACTTGAAAATAGAATTACAAAAATCATTACGAATACTTATTAATAGGAAATGAACGACATGAAATAGTTTAAGCCGGAAATTAATACACGCGGGAAGAGGAAATTGGACAGCGGCGGCCTACGGGCACCGGACGTGTAGGGGAGAGAGAGGGTGGGGCGGGGAGGGGGGACGCGCGAATCTCTGTCCCAACTTCCGATGATGGAACCACGGAAAAGGATCGCCTGTGCGGAAACGTCGTCGTATAACTAACTAACTAGCTAGACTTACATGATGTAGCAACAAACTTGCCTCTGTACTTGTACTGTTGTACCAAATGTATCTAGAACCCACGCCTTAATAAACACAATTATCTTCAAAAGTATTTTTCGGTTTACTTCTCCATTAATCCTCGAAGAGTTCCGCGAAAATCCGCTTAATAGATAAAGTGCTTAGGCCTAGTAAGTAAATGATATTAAAAGTATTGTTGTTTTACGTATGCGAAAACCTCGTATCTACGTTGCCAAGGAAGGATAGGATCACTCTATGTACAGATTGCATGGCAAGCAAAACGGTTCGTGGGAAGTTACAACTGGCCTTCAAATATATTTGTAATTGCTTTGTGTTGTTATACTTTAGAATCGGAACAGAATATTCAATTAGTTCCCGTTTAAATTGGTGTAGGCGCGTGTACTTAATGTTTTGTTTGGAAACTTCGAAGTTTTTATTATTAAATGTAAAATAATGTTCAATTATATTATGATATGCTATAGTTGCTGCCAGTTAAAATGACAAATAGCGGTCATTACCCTTCCCTTATATCTGTTCATGCCTGCTTATACGAACTAAAACAAATGCACCATGTATCGTTTTTATTAGTAGACTAGCTGTACCCGGCATGCGTTGCAATGCATTTTTTCCTACCTACCTACTACCTACCTACCTACCTGTCTACTTCTCACCGTTTAAACCTTCCCTGGACTACGACAAACATTTTAAAACCAAAATCAGCTCAATCGGCCCAGCCGTTCTCGAGTTTTAATCAGACTAACGAACAACAATTCATTTTTATTTAACCTTACGATTCAAAACTTGAACAGGATTATTTTTGGCTTTCAAAGTTAAGAACTTTAATAAATGTAGGTGAGTCAATGAGCGCTTTTGTCATTATAACTGGCAGCAAGTATACCAGCATTTAACACATTGAACTTGCTGAGTATCATAATTGCAAAAGAAAATCGATGCGGGGAAAAGCGTTGCAAACAGACCGGAAGTCTGTGCCGGATACCGCACCATTTAAATTGCAGTCGTATGGAAATAGCGGCACTTCCAGCGAACTGACCCGGTTCAGATGTATTACTTCCACTCGACAGTATTGCTCAAGAATGTCACAATACTCATATTTTTATTAAATTGAACACATTGCGTTTGGATAATTTCCCACACCATCCGGAGCAGTCATAGAAGTCATGTCTTACTAGTTTTAGTTGCTGAATCAGTTTGTTATTGCAGTTAAATCAGTCACCGCCAACAGTGCCTAAATTAGATCATCTATGTATTCCACATTATTTTCATCTTTATTTCTGCATTTTCATATCTAGATAACCGATTGATAGACTCTGATTGTTTGTCTCTTCTCAGAGTCCATGCACTATGCACCCCAGAAAAAAATGCAGCCAAGATTCTTCATAACAATGTAGATCTTTAAAAACCTGTATACATGCATTGTGTGACGGCTCATATATACCTACCCGTATAAAACAGTTTTTCACCGGTCCCAGGTGACTAGGGGTAGGGGCAGCAGAATAATGGTGATGGTCTCCATGAAATTGAAAGATAGTTTTGGTTTTGAGAATATCCAAAATTCTTTTGTCATCAATTCTGAGTCTTGGATTCCAAATATTCTTTCGACGTTGTTTCGATTACTAAATCATTGATTAGCACCCAATTATATAATTTGCATTTTACACTAAACTGGTTGAGCGGCATCTAGAGCTTGTAATCACGAATGATCGAGTGTTGCACCATCTGAAGCATTCATTGAGTCTCAACGCACTTCCGAGCGCTCGCTCGCAGACCGCGACCCCGATTCAACCGTCGTTGTTCTCGCATTACATAATCAGGTGCCACTCAGAACTAGGCAACGATGTCACACCGACAAATTGCGCCACTTGCTGCCTTTAGAGTAGACCAGAACTTTGCGTTGTAACGTCTTGTTCTGGTTGGGTAATACATGCAAAATTTTAAATAAATATGAAAGTATGACCAACTTTTCTATTTAAAATAGTGGCATGTATTTCATGGGCCTTGCGTCTAAGCAAGAAACCTTATAAATCTGATTTTAAAAGACGGTACTCCTGAGGTTCCCATGAAGACACACCTGTTATTCTGCATAACATGAAATAAAACACCATAAAGCGGACAAAAAAATGAGGAATGAGTTGAAAATGGATTATCTTTTGGCACCAAACGTCAAGATAAGTTTAGGACGGCAGTGGTCAGAGTTTATCTACTCGCTGTCTATGTGACTACTAAAACTCTGTGCAGCAACAAGCGCGAGAATCCTTTGCTATGGCTTTATGAGGATAACAACGATGCAGTTGGCTGATATGATGAACCAAGTGTTAAGCGTTGATTGTAAACAAGCGTCTATCTTGTCTATGATCTGTAGACTCGACTCGATTACCCACTGCTAGGTAGCTGGTTATACGTACCTACTTTAAATTAATGATTAGATAATTTATGGTAGTTAACGTCATTGCGTGATGTTGATTAAAAAGTCATATAATTATGTTAATAGATGCGTAAGGTGCTTACAGAAAAGATCGTGCTTGTGATCTCTAAAGCGGTTTTGATCGAAGAAAATCACTTCGGGCAACCGGTATTTTCAGAAGAAGAATATTATCAGACATATTGATCTGAATAAAAGTAGAGTTAGATACCTGTTCAAATGAGGAAAAAATGTCTCTAAATTATAATAATACCTACTGGTTTGTTCTTAATTATTATTTTGAATAGAGGAGAGGCAGAAAACAGCAGATTTAATATTAATTGCTTGATTAGAGCGCATATATTCATGCGTTGGTCCTGTAATAATAAAGAGATAACACGTCCAATTAAATAAATAAATATATTAGCCAACGCTAGCATTACTGTGAGTAGTTTATAAGGATAAAAAATAAAAACTTAGGTGTGATTTCGCGTTCGAAGGAACTCAAGTACTGGCTATTATTACCCGGAAATCAATAGCCAGTATTTGAGATTCCAGTTTTCTGGTCAAGTTCCCAGAAAACTCGAATCTCGAGCACTTTAAAGTATTTTAAAGTATACAAATTCGAAGCATCCGTAATCTGAACACGCAGTCCTTTTTCTTGTTTCAAACCTATAAAGATAATTACATGTCATTCAGAAATCGTCAACTTCCGTCGACCTCAGCCGATGGCAACGCGCAACAGTTTATGGTCACGCAACGATTACTTAAATGACTAAAGATTTAAAGCATCGTCTTTCTCATATATAATGTATCTAGTTCATATTAAACGTCTTCATCTATCCCCAAAAACAATTTATTCTCGGGTTCAGCGTTTAATTTGGTTTCTGCTTGATGCATTTGTTCCAGTGAGATCTCTATAGTAAGCAACATAAAAATAATCGTGGAGTATAATTCGTACACATGGCTTTATTGATCCTGTCGATGTAACAACGCGAACTTGCCCTGAATGGACAATTAATCCCTGATTTTAACGAGTAACCCCCTGGGTGAGTCTCTGTGCGCACAAGTGTCACATGACAAAGCGACCCCTCCGTTCGTTTCGGATCGACGTGATCAAAAAACCGGGTCGGGAATGCATCCGTATGGATGAGGGCACATGACGCGGGCGGTATTTTGTAGGTAACGTAGTTCAACATACATTAAAGTTTTAAAGTTGTTTAATTTTACATTTAGACTTAACTTGGCCAAATGGTCATAGTCAGATCAATCTTATGGACTTGTAATTAACTTTAACAAGTTGTCCCCGTTTTCTGTCTCATAATGGCAATACTTAATTTATTTTTTGCCACACCGTTAAAGCAACCGAATACCCATAGCATGTAATAACGTGCATTATTTTGTAAACTTTGATAAGTGACGAGTAAAAGCAGGAAGTAAAAATTCCGTATTCTGAAAAATATTCGCTGTGTTTATGCTTTGGTGTAATAACATGCAATGGTCTTCAGACAGTAGGTAGGTACTTATCTATTAAATGTCGTGTGTAATAATAATATCATAATAACTATGTGTCGTAAAAAGTGTATCGTCTGGGGGCTCACTTGGTATGTCCCAATCAGGCCATGTGCGCGCGGTCCCACGCATAGTTGACGCACAAGTGTGCGCCAGCGCCACACAGCGCTCCTACCTATAGCTGTTATAGTCGCTTCCTATGTGTGGGTGAGTGAGCTGCTACTTCCTGGTACAGCCGCGAGACTCTTTATTTAAATTCTTCCTTTGTGTGCGTACGCAATATTATTTATATTCAGCTACTTCTACACGCGGGATGGTACCTACCTACACGAATATTATTACATTAACCATGCGTGTGTGTAACGAGTCTCTTTAATCTTCATTGTACTTCCTGATTATGCGTCAGTGTGTGTGAGCCACTTGTTTGAATGCTAGGGCGACTTTATCTCAGTGAGGGACAAAGTGCAGAGTCCGATTACTTTAGGGCGGTGCACTATATTTTATCGACAATTTTGCATTAGGTACTTAATTTATCCTTCTTACTTTGGTTACATTTTCTGCATAATTTTTTATGTTAATGACACATTTTACAACATCTTTCGGCTTGAGTTTTGTCATTTAGTGCAGAACAATAAGCATTACATTTGTGCGCCATATGTAGCCACGGTTAATCCTCGCGTCTTTGGCTAGCTACTTACATCAAACAAAGAGCTGATGTTTATATTCACATTGGAAACAGGAAGCATAAAGTCCGCAATATGTCTCAAGCTTGTACTGTTCTCGGTATGAAACAATACCAGTTCCGCTGTGTTTGCTAAACTGTACTCCTTTCAGGAAGTGACCGCACTTTAATTGAGCTACTATAACCGTTGGCTGGGAACTGAATTGTTGCTTAGTTACTGAGTAACGTTACCATTATAGAAGGAAGTAGGTACTTATAGGTGACTTAGCGTTGGCATTGGAACGGTATATCCTTGTATTTGGAAATTCGAGTGATTGCCTACGGCAGCGTGATAAAAAATTAAACATTGGGTATGAAACATCGATGTCGTTTTTGTTGGGCGTCACTATAACAGCAAGTGGACAGATGCATCGCATAGCGAGCAGTTTGCACAATTCGGAAGGGTCCGATCACAGTCAGAGGGAGGGAGGAGATCTATGAATTTTCACCGCTAAACCCCCTGTCGCTCACATCTGTCGTTTCTATGGACTGTAGATTAGATACAACGTCATTAATTGATTTAAGTTTAGGGAAAGGGTTAGGGCTTATTTTTAAATGTAATACGCACATGTTTCGTTTTAAATAAGGGCCCAAAAATCGAATGGTTTTCGCAAGCTCATAGCACATTTTTTATTTCCGATTCAATAACTGTTTGAAATTGATTTTTAATTTTCTTTGAACTCAATTTCCTGATGGTAATCCTTGATTGTCCATGACAGTGACGACATTGCAGTCGGTAATGCAATTAGACTAGTTATGCGTGTTTACGTGCTGGGAAGAGGGATGCGGTGATGGACGAACTTGTAAGGCATCGTGTAGTGTTGCTGATTTCACGTAACTTGCATTACCTATAATTATATTATTATTATAACTCAGTCCTCTACCTGTTGCTAGGAGATTTATAAGTGAAGAGAATAGGTACCGTGTATATTCTACAAAAAGTGAGAAATACACTATTTAAGGCATACAAACATTACCCTCGATGAATTCATAATCTAGTCAAATTTGATATTCTTTGACTAGAAAGATTGACTTCAATAATGTTGAAGAGGAGTGATTCTTTAAATAGCTCTTTGTAAGATTTTATTTTTTCTAACTTCATGCATCACTAAACCCAAGCACCATTAATTTCCTTGCAACTATGTATTATGTTATTGAATCACACGTAATAAAATCAATGAAAAGCATAATCAAACTCATAATTTCGACGATCGATGCACGATGGCACTTGTAAATCAATCGCGACACCTTGCAACGAACTCCGGCGAGCGTGAGAAGAAGGGCAAGTTCAGTTCAGCCCCTCGCCTCGTTAAGATACACACACAGGTGTAAACATTGTTCTGATACCGCCCCGCGACCCTTAAACCTTTTCAACGAGGAAGCTGAGGTTATACCTACCTGAGTGCATGTTGTGTTCAATAGCTTTAAGTAAATATCATTCTTTTTTGAAAGAGTCTGTCTGTAGCAGGTATACGTAGATACCTAATTGATTAAGAGACTTGCGACCTCTGGTTTATTTCTGTTCTGACCTTTGATCGTTTATGAAATCATAACTACCAAAAAACCGATGATGCTTATGTCAGCAGACGTCTCTAACAAAGATCTGCAAACTTATGTATATCTCTGTGTATGGTATGTTTGCATGAATTCATTGGGTAACAATATTATGTTGTCATCTCTGTCTTGCATCTTACTATCTTCATAATGTATCTTTTATTACATCGCTTCCTATTACGCGTCGCTAGACGTTGCGCTCACGCACTTTCAGAAGTCAGAACGGACTTAGTCTAATCATTGTCTTTAATGTAGATGGGAAACCTTACTAATTTACACGTTTTTGAGTGGTATGACGTTTAGACGGTCAGACGTTTTATAGACTGAAAATAGATACCTAATACCTTAGGAAAGTTAATAACTTTCTTAGGTATTACTTAAACTTGTAAACTGCTACTAAGAACTTAAGTATACCTTTTAAAGTCTTAGTTTTAGAAACAATAAATACTTTTATTAAAATAAAAAGTTTGAGAATGATAAAAAAAATAATGTAGTTCCCTTTTAGAACATACAAAAACTGGAAATGTCCAATATGTCCCATACAAAAATTTATAAACCTCATACCAAGTAGTTCTTGTTCTGTCCACCTGCTAAATCACAAAATATTTCTAAATAAATGCTTTAGACGACTATTTAGGTGGTTTTTAAATATATTGAAACAGAAACAAACATAAAAAAAGTTGACTGCTAAATTTTTTGAACGTAAGATGGGACATTCCTTCTTACGTTCCGTTTCAACATGGACCTTCCCTGTTTTGTTCCTGCACACAATTTTTAAATTCGAGTATTACATCTGACTATGCTTGTTTTTACGCTTTTTGTATAATGCCAATAAAAATACGCGGGGAAATGAGAATGTTGCCATCAAAAACTAATTTTTGGATTTTTTGTGACATTCCTTGTTTTGCCCCTGTACCTTTCTGTATGTTTGTGAGTTTCTTTATTTCACCATAACTTCTAAACGCCTAAAGCGATTTCGATGTGCGTGGTATCGTTAGAATCCTTGTGTTAGCCCGGGTGGCACAGGCTATAAAAACTTTGAAAATAATAGGGTTGCCATGATTCATGAAAAACACCAACTTATTTTTTTTGTTATTGTTGAAAATTCGTTTACGTACATTACCATTGTCCAGAACTCTTTGAGTAAATTGCAAAACATAGAACAGCAATATCTTTTAACAATTTTTGCAGTAGCATTCAATATCTATTCGTTCACAAATAATTTTGTTGCTCGTTGAATGGATGGTCGTCGATTATAAAAAAATAAATAACGAGACTATACGGTATCGGCTTTTCATTCGTTTCTATACCTATACCTCAACAATTAAAATCCTTCCTAGACAACATAGTATTATTTTTAATAAATAAAACTTGTAAGTACTTACATGCTACCCCTGTTGGTATCGTTATTTGTTTTTCTTAGAACACGTGGTTAGATTATCTTGTTGTGGAATTGCGGATTTGTTATTTTAAAAACCTTACGTATATTTCTGAAAAAAAAAATTAAAAAAAAAAAATTAAAAAACACGCCTGCCATGTTAAAAAAACATAACTAATAAAAAGACACATATGTACAAAACAATAAATAATTTAAAAGTAAAAAATAAGTAAGTAAGTACTTAAATAAAAATGAATAAAAAAACTTGGGACCTGTAAAGAAATTTTCCACAGAACTGTCCCCCGACTGCAATAAAAATGTTGTTATTCTTTTTTTTTTTCATTTTTATTTACGATTTTTTAAGTTTTAAGTTTTTTTTTTTCATATTATTTACTTATTTTTTACTTTTTAGTTATTTATTGTTATGTACATATGTGTCTTTTTATTGGTTATGTTTTTATTAGTTATATTTTTTAACATGGCAGGCGTGTTTTTAATTTTTTAAATTAAATATTTTGCATACCGTAGCGAGTCTACGAGAGCAAAGCGTAGCGCTAAGGTCGTAAGGCTACAGATGTTATAGTATAATATAGGTATTAGGTAGTGATTAGTGGCGCATCTATGCTTTTTAGGGTTCCGTAGTCAACTAGGAACCCTTATAGTTTCGCCATGTCTGTCTGTCCGCCCGTCTCTCCGTCCTCGCTTAATCTGTGACCGTTAGCACTAGAAAGCTGAAATTTGGTACCAATATGTGTATCAATCACGCCGACAAAGTGGTAAAATAAAAATTAAAAAAAAATGTTTTATTAGGGTAGCCCCCTTTATGTAAAGTGGGAAGTGATTTTTTTTTTAATTTCAACCCTAACGTGTGATATATTGCTGGAAAGGTATTTAAAAATGAATAGGGGTTTACTAAAATCACTCTTTGAGAATGTCAATAAATTCGGAAATAATCGCTCCAAAAGTAAAAAACAATGTCCCCCCCTCTAAATTTTGAACCATGAGTTTAGAAAATATGAAAAACATCTGAAAAGTAGAACTTTATAAGGACTTTCTAGGAAAATCATTTTGAACTTGGATGGAAACAACAGTTTGTGTACAAAAAACACAAAAAGTTGTTCAAAATAATTTCTGGACTGAGTTTGTAGTTTAATCGTATATGCAAGCATTTTTTTATTGTGACGGACGGGAAACTACGGAATCCTACACTGAGCGTGGCCCGACACGCTCTTGGCCGGTTTTTTGTATTATTCTTTTACTTAGGTAGGTAAGTATAAGTTAGCATGCCTAGCTCGGCTAACAAATTATTATGACAGTTTGGAATCGTAGAAGTAGTGGAAGTTTTGTTTATGCTAGTGTGCAACGTATGAGTTCTGACCATCAGAAAGTGATAATATATATATTTTATTAATATTAAATTAGTGTTGATGTAAGTATCTGGATTAAAATAAAGGCATGGGAATTGGCTCGCCTTACAGCAGCTGCGCTCTAATTCCACATCGACAAACAATAATTTCAATGGTAAACTTCGAATGTTTTTTTGTAACAGGTCAATCTATGTCGTAATCGATAAATATTAAAAACCAATTTCAATTTAACAAATTGATTAAATTAGTAACGAGGTGTCGTTTAATAATAGTTAGCTCACATAATAATGTCTAGTAATTTGTGTATTTCATTTTGTTTCCAATCTTCTCAATATTGTGTAGACGTAGATCTGATCATAATAAAGAAGATAGATGTAATAAAATATAGATAATTATATTTAACTTCAGTATTTATTTACCTTCTTTTATTTCTAATTCTCAGTATTGGGTAGTAGAGCTATAGTATATTTCCATGTTACGTTTATCAAAGTTTATTTCTTCTAATAACAGTCTTTTAGAAGCTTGTGGCTGGCAGTGGCACACGCCCTTCGCGGGGATCCCATAAATTGATCAACCCTAATTTTATAGAGTAATAACTCCCCATCCACTACGACTGTAGTGAATACGCATAGCAAATTATATGATTATAACTGCGGATTACTTAAAGTCATGCTTATTGATCAGAAAATAATTTTATTCGAACATAAATATGTCGGAAGCCCCTTGTTCTGAGTTTAATTAAGTGAGTCTCTAAAAATGTCTGTTCAGCGTAATTTCACAATTTCATTCACTTTACCTAAAGAGCAAAATTTCATTTCAGTGGGAATTAACAAAGAACGATGTTATGAATACGTGTCACATCACCCGTGAAACCCCGGCTTTGTCCAGAGTGTGAAAGGGTTCACTCATTAGGAAGATTGCAAGGGCGAGGAGCGATGCAAAACACTGTCTATGCGTGGTTGCGCTCCCGCATTGTCTATGCCTAGTACTCTACTGTTTCTAACGCTACATCGTAGCTTGTACTCAGGAAGTTTATATTTCTCAGCATAAAAGAAACGAGGCTGTATTGTAGGATAAAAGAAAGTGCATTCGGGGTTAGACAGATTCAACCAGTATAAATGGGATGATATACCTGTCTGTCCATTACTGAAATTACTGTTGTCACGGAATAGCAAGGATTTAGTAATGACTTAAATCCATTTTGATTTCGTCAATAGACACTTTATTAAGGAAAATGTGTTTATTTTATTTACTAAGTGGGTATCAGCTATGTAGGAAAAATAGGAACGTATGCCAAAGAAGTACCTACAGCTACACTCCTAATAAGTTTGTGAGGACTTTCATATTTTATGACGTCAATGAAATAATTTTGTCGAGGTTTTATGCAAAATTGCCTATCTACAATGGATACAATAGGAATAACATGCGTATTACCTATATTCATTAATTGGACTTGATTCTTGATGTTCAATAATTATGTGTCGCCGAGCCAGTGTGTGGCGCCGGCGTTCGATTCAAAGCAAACCAAGATGGCATCGAGCAGGAAGTGAAGTAGGAAAACGTTCAAGCGTCATCCAAGGTCGACAACGCGACGAGCTACATCCACCACGCTCGCTATAAGCGGCACCTCGCTTGACAAACCTCCATTGTTTTGTAATTAGTTAAGTTTCGGTATATTTCAGAATATACATACAAAAGATTTTGTCTGATTAAAATTGTATTGACTTCCTAAGTATTAGCATGTAGAGTGTAGAGGCTGGCAAATCGAGCCTTTAGGGACTGGACAATTTGGTAATATTATAACATTCTTATGAGTAGGTGTGTAGAAGCATTCCTAGAAATAATGATCTTTTATTCTTAAGAATTTAGAGACGCACCTATTTTTTCAGCGATCAATTACATCGCCCATCCCACTTATAAAACTTCTGCCAATACATTGCTTTCCACTCCGGTGTATTATCCGATCTCTCGTGAATATTGGCACTATTTATAACCTTCCCATAATGTGTGTGCAATCCGTACTTTTATTCTTTTCAATAGCAGGTAACGTTTGCGGTACACAATGGGAACGAATTTCGTTCAGCTAAAATATTAACTTTCATACAAAGGGATACATTATACTTCCAAGTATGGAGCACTTCTTCACTTCCGAACAATACCTTGAATGGGAAACGAAGTGGTAAACAGTGGTTCTTTTCCAGTTCCATCGCATCGTGTCGTGACCATCCGACTTTGTTGTTGTATTCTTTGCGCTTGAACCTTTCCCATTGGTGGATATACTTAGCATCATTACCTATATTTAATCTAGGTTCTGTTCAGCCGTTACCATAATTTGCAAAGAACTATAATGTAATTTCAACGGCACTGTTGGTCTACCTGTACATAGTCTTTGCTTTGCACAAAGCTATATTATTATTCTGTAGAAGATTTGTCTCCTGTTTGTCTTCGCTTGGTAGGTTTTATCTGGATCGGAAATACAGAACCTTCTGTATTTTAGAGCTGCATTCTAAAAGTGTCAAAACCATAACCAGAATTCAGTGACCTATATAAATATGCTCATGTCTATATGTTTATAAAGTCCTTATGTACTTTAAACGGCTCCAAGTACACAATACAAGCTCAGTTATATTCTATTAAAAGCCTTTTCGTGGAAAGTGGGCAAACTAAAGATTTAAATAGGATATTGAGAGGTCTATTCACTTACAAAACCATGGAAGAAGCGAGGAAATAAAAGGTTCGAGAGCTTTACAACCATTTTATTATTTGTGTAAATACAAAAGATCCGTTCGAAATGTTAGGAATTCCTCTTAGTTAAAGCGCATTGTCTAATAGACGCCGGCGTTAGATTATAAGCTCTACACAATTTTACAGAAGCCTATCGATTGGAATGAAATAAGCCTCGGTTTTCATTCTTTTGTCATGTTCCGACACTAAGAGGAGTTTTATAGTTTACAAGGAACTTTGTTTACCTCTCTTGCGGTTTTGGGATTTGCAGCCACTAAGAATTTTTAGCTGTTTTTTTAAACATTGACTGGATTTCATGTTGGTGGGTTACTTAGAAGGGGAACATCCAATATAAAATCATGTTTTAAAGATACAAATGTTTCTTCCCGAATACTAACGTATTTTCTATTGCTATCTGCACATTGACTAGTATTTGTTACGACTTCCTTTAACTTATTCATTTGAGAAAAATCAGTCCAAAACACTCAGAATACCATAACTTGCGCCTGAAAATAAAACCGACTAGAGGCATAGGAACCACTACCTAAATTCCACTCAACCTAAACCAATATTTTTTCTTATATCATCTACAGTAATTATTATGATCCGATCAGATATGAAATGAGATGGGTACAACTACACTTTATAGCGCTTCTTTTGCCGACGCATTGTCTGCTCGCTCCACCACATCCCAAAAGGATTCCTGTTCGTTATAATTCCGGCCAGCATTTCCATAAAAATCGTTGTGATCGTTATCTACGTGAACAGGTCGGATTCTTTTTTTCTAAGTGCATCATTTATTATCTTTAAGGGCACAAAAAATTGAGGGTCTCTAAGGCGCCGCGGTGTCCCTTCTAGGAAACGGTCTCGGATTTGTTTGACACTCGTCTGTGAGATATAGAGCGGCCAGTAGACAGGGTAGTTCGATGAATCTGGACACTTGCTATGGTTTGGACATCGGCAATTTGGACAAAGAGGTGTGAATTCACAACTTAACGATTTTGCACGGAGCACTTAAGAATATAGATCGTAGATATGAACGTAAAGATTTCCTATGATAGCGCTGAAGAATATGTTAAAAGTTGAAGATTTTGTGTTCTGAAACATACACAGGGAGTTATAATTCAAACATATTCCGCAAGAGTAAAAAAAAAGTTTAAGAACCTTTTTTGCATTTTTCGTTTAGCTAACCTTTTTTGCAATTTTTTGTTCAATTTTTTAGCTCCAAGTCTTTGTCCAAGAGCAACGTCAATTGTTCTGTTTTCTACGCGTAACTGTTACTGTAATCTAGGATTACCTCTCCGGTATACAACGAAAGGGTTGTATAAAAGGCCTTCATTTCACGCTTACTGCTCGTCATTATCTGACATGATACTACCTCCAAGATGATGGATCAAAGGTTTCTTATACCGTTCAACGGTCGTTGCGCAATTTCCCACAGCATCTCAAAAGCAAATACCTTCTATTGAGTCAGGATACAATGGCAGGGCAAGAGTCAGGTAAAGCGCCTCACGCGGCGGGGTTCCAGCGCAGAAGTTTTATATTTCCGCTTCTTTGTCATGTCTTTGGGCCAATTAATAATTTCTCTGGATGACCGAAGTCATTGTTAAACCATCGTGCCGCACCTACGTCCTATTCAAATGGCGAAGATTGATGAACTCCCTGCAATTGTCACATTTTTACGTTTATAGACTGTTTTTGCTTCACATCACTGAATGACTTTGCTCTCTTGCGTTTGTTGTTCGTGTGGGAGAGAAGTGAATCTTTGATATCAAGGAACGTGGCAATAATGTAAATAGTAGAGTAAACTACTAGCTAAACAAATGTTTCTTGTGTATGATAAGATATCATGTAAAATTTCGTTTATTTTCATGCGACATGTTCTGTTTGACGTCAATTGGAATTAGCACATGACTATTATTCAAATTAAGCTGAATAAATGAAATTTTGGGTGCCTACTAATACCAATTCTTGTCTTGCGTAATGCACATTGTTTTCCTAAAATATTCATATGGATGAAATCATAGGCTGTCACTTGGTTAATTTCCCGCAGACCCCGCAAAAACAATCTGCCATGTCTCTATGGTGCCAAAGATTTTATGTTTACCTACCATAGTGACATTTTGGAGGTGAAGGAGTAAATCCTACCTTATTTGTAGAATTTGCTCCCATTAAATGCAGGTGTTTTGAAGATTGCGCTTGTCGTAATATGTATATTCTTACGAATCGAAGTATGTAATAACAAAGGTATGAAAAAACCCACATCAACATTCTTCCATGAACATAAGTTCGTAAATACGTATTATTTCGTCTTTTGTTTTTTTTTGTATTCTTTAGTTTGTCTGCTCGTCTCAGTATTTCCTGTTCGCAAAATTAAATTCAAATATATGCATACTTTTTGTCGACCAGTTACGACTGGGCAGCGGTGGCTGAGCTGGTCGAGACGATGTACACGAGTAAAAAAACCTTTCAAGTTCTTTTAAGACATTACATAGTATTTGCGTGTACTTCCTGGACTCGCTGTATGTCCTTATATTACAATTTAAATTAATCTTATGTTTATAAATACAAATACAACCCATTTCAGCAGCTTTAACACCGTCTTTCATGGGTTTATATTCGTCTCTCACTATTTAATTATAATAATTATTATTTGAAAACGCTAAGAATGATTTTTCCTGGAATGGTTTTACTTCGGAACATTCACTGCACTCGAGTCCCGACAGTCGTGCGGTTCTTGTGAAATCTCTCCTCCCGAACTCCCAACCATCTTTGTTAAGAATAATATCAGAAAAACGAATATTAACTCGTCGAACGTTTCCATATTCACCTACTATTTTATTAGTGGTCTGTTGTTTGGCCAGAATGATAATGAGCAAATCGTTATTCCGGGAAATGGTCATCGATATGTTATTCAGTCAATGGTTTTTTTTCTTTACAGCATAATATTTCGTAAAATTTTCCTAGTTATTTGATGTACAAAAAGATGAATAGTTATGATCAATTATAATTATGTGGGTAGTTTGGGATGTATTTATTTATCAAAATATATGATATAGTTACGGTGATATCTAGATTGACATGAATGATAAACTTCTTACGTAATAATTGGCTTCTGATCCTCTCCAAAACTAGTTTGGTACCCAATTGAAGTAATTTATCAACCGTATGTACCTACATTTGACATAGACATAGTGCTTATTTTATCTTCATATACAGTTTTATAAAATCGGTAGATACCTAGGTACTGCGCGATAAGAATAGTTGCGATTATGAAATACTCATTACAATTTCGCACAACCGGCTAATCAGATATGGCTTGTTGTCAGTTTGTTCTTAAGACTCTGTATCGGGATTAAAAAATGACGTGTCATCATTACCCTATAAATTATTGAATAAATAGATATTTTTATTGGTTGACTGAATGGTTTTTATCTAGGCACTTGATAAAAACCATTCACGACTACGAATGAACGAAGACTAGTAAAGAAAAATAATAAGGTATTAATAATTGTCATTCTTGTGGAAAACTAGCTTTTCTTTCTCGTGTAGTTCCAAAACATCGATATAATATATCACATTGATATTATGATTGGCGTGGACTTTTCGAAATCGGCGAAAGAGATAGGTAATTTAGCTCCTGAAGTTTAACATCGAGAACAAAAACGATCATCTCTAAATCAGATAGTCCGTAAAAATTCACTTAAAGCCAACAGAACAGTGTTGACCATCCCATTAGTTATAGATATCCAATTCAGTATAATTGTTTGCCCGGGTGCACGTGCTATTTACCCAAATAGAATATAAACTTGACTCGTCCAACAGGCCGCGACGTTGTCTGCGCGGGCGCCGATGCCGCTCGCTTCCAGTCCGCTTGATAAGTGTCACCTGGGGACCTAGCGGTCCACCTTGCACTCTACTTGTGATTTTAATTACATTTTATTGGCACTCTACTTGGTATGTCGGTGTGCCGCCATGTTGATACCGAGCTATATGCTCGTCCACTAAGGGTGTTATTAACAAGAATTCCCGTTGTTCATCAAGAGACAGATACCTCATAAAGATAGTGGATGGTTATTTCCCTGAGTGAATAACCACGTAAGTTTTCATCATAACAAAAACGGGTAAATCCAAGTTTCCATTTTGTCTTTATTTCCATGTATCGAGTATCTAAGTAGGTACCTATCCAAGTATATAAAAAGAAGAAACCGTATTATTAATTTGATAACCTTTTAATGTGCAATAACAAAAAGAGTCTTGTGATTGTGACATTGCTAGTTGTCAATGTCGAGACGATGCAGTTTCGAAGACGAAATCGATCTTAAAACTTATTCGAATACAGGTCATTGCTTATTAATTTATGTCAATAATTATTATTTAACGCTATAAATCAGTGTTATGCTAGCGAAAACAAAATGTGGATTATGGTGCCTCTAATAAATTATAAAACAACTAAACTTATTATGCCGGCAGCTATTTATCTTATTTTTTTAAAGTCTCAATACTATAAATAAGAAGTTACGAAATATTCGCCACAAAAATAATCATATTAAAATGTAGCGATAGGTATACCTTATGAAACAAATAATTTCAACACTCAATCCGACATATTTACTTACAAGACCTACGTTGTACACATAAAAAAATCATATAAAACACCTGCTTCATATTTACAGAAGTCAGGCCTGCCCTGGAGGTACAGAAACAAGTCTTGATTAGCCACCGGGATTGTAGTACATGGGTACTTACTTATAAGTATCTATTCCAATGATTAAACCTATCAATTAATAGGCGGCAAATCGCACAAAGCGGTAACAGTATAGCAAGCATCGTCTCCGATACTGTTATGTGGGTAAGTAATGTGACAGATTAGTGCATTTTTCCATGTGGTGCGCGTTTACAGCGAGCGGCGTGGATCCGGGTCAGCCTCGTCACGTAACGGGCTCGATGATAACGGCCCAGCCTAGCCTAGCCTAGCCTAGGTCGCGCAGCGGGATGAACTACGCGGAAGTAGGATTGCGGACGACGATTAAAGCCTACGTGGCCGCGTGGCTGTATTGCATATACCTTTGCTGTGTTTTGCTTTTGAAATAACAATGAAAATCTATCGTTTTTTTTTGTTAGGTATAAACTTTTTACTTCGCAATCTGTGTTCCATATTTTAATGCTATGAAGTGACGTAATGTGAAAATTGCGTTTTTAGGAAATGTCTGGCTTTTGAAATGGTGTCACGTAGGCTGAGCAATTTGGGTTGATTTTATGCTCGATTGGATATATAAATATGAGTGCTTGATACCTACTTACCTAATTTTAGTTTTATATAGCGTGATTATCGTTTATTTTTAGACAGCAATAGGGTTATAAATGTACGGTTTTAAATTGTTATAAGTACACAGCATTGGTTTTTTCGGCGGTGTGTCTATAACTGCATTCAAAATATCTTTAAAATCTTCCATCAGAAATTCAGAAGATACCTATCTACTACCTACTTAAAGAGTGTTTAATTCTTGAATCTATTATTTTTTTAGATTCCACTTTAATTAACTCTTAGTCATCAAAAAAACTTATTGAATTTAATTATTTGATAAAATCCAATGTGGCATGCACATCGCACAATCGCCTCAGAATAGACACGATCGAAATAACGTTTATAAATAATTCAGGAGTGGTTAATAATTGCAATAGATTCAACTCATTTAGTGTGTGCGACAGGTTAGATTTTATTAACCGAGCACGATCCACGGCTCGCCGGTCGCCGGTCGCAGGCTGTGCGCAAGCGCAAGCCAAAGAAAGTAAGTTCACTGCCACGGCCGCGCGCGGTACGACAACCTTGCTTCACACAGGGTTGACTGCTTTTTTGTCGACGATGTCCGTATCAAAACAAAATGTTGCAAACATTTATTTGTCAGAGTTCTCTAATTTTCTGTGCGTTGAATGTTGGTCCAGCGTTACTTGGCGCGGCTACTTTGCTATGTTTTTTTACCGTCGCGCATTGTGTTATCGTGTCGTTAATGTTTGGATAATGTAATACAAATATGACACGAAATACCCGTTACAGTTAGTTGCCTGCAAACTTCTCATTGCAATTATTTTTCTAATGTAATTTTTTTAGTAATACGTAGGTAATTAATCATTTAAGGAAAAATATAATAACAACAATATATAATACGGATAAATAGCGATCGCTTTGCATCTACGCGACATCTCGTAACGCCTACGAAACTGCTACGTCACGCACGCTTATGCAATACCCGGCGTAGCGTACTGCTACGCGGTATTGGAGTAGCCAACGGCTACGTGGTGCCGGCGGCGTAGCATGTAGCGTATGCCTACGCGATATTGCCGTAGCACACGCCTACGCTCCGTCTACGTCAACGCTGAACAAACGCCCTGCGTCTGGTTCGTTTAGGTACTTAGGTACATTAAATTTATATCATGTAGTATGCATTCTTTAATACAATATTAGCTCTCATTGGGGTTGCTTTCTTTTGTCAGAGTAGAAAGTATGCAATAAAAGCAATTAACATTTTTGTCATAGACGTAAATAAATGTAAACAGTGCTGAGATGTTTGGCAACCCTAGCCGTGAGACTGCGTTCCTCATCGTAACGTAACATTTGTCTACTGCCAAATTACGAGTTTTACATTATTTACACATTCAGATAACTGTTATGAAATCAAGGTCTTCAAGGGGCAGTTATACAACTGCGGCCTACTTATCGAATACGAAAGTATAATGTAAAAGCATATTTAAAAAATATTCATATACTTCTAAACAGGTATTCTAAATTATTGTGCTGGATACTTATTATAATTTTGTGGAAAATTATCTGTCTGGAGTAGGCGGAAATATTTTAGATTAACTAATCATCGTAAAAGTTAGACGTTAACGGTACGAAAATATACAGGTATTATCTGTAAAGAGAATTAACACACAATTATAAGGTTGTAATGGAAGTGATGGCAGGCACGCACTCTCCGCGGCGCGAGGTTGGCGCCAGCCCAGCGCACGCGCACCGGTGCTTTGCGGAATGTCCCTGGATCCGGTTCATACACTCCACCATACCAGAACATTAACGTCCCTCTTTGATTTTACTGCTATTTGGGATATCACAAACAGATTAAAGATATTATATTTAGATACAGTGACTACCATAAAGCTGCCGCCTAAAGTGTCAAGTTTGACACGTTTCACTTGTACAGAAAGCAACCAGTTAGCTCTTGGGAGTAGATTGCGATTTTGTTCGCGTCGTCCCGTTTGTAGAATATTTAAATGTCTTTAGGATACCATCACTTTTACGGCCATTTTGTTCAGTAACTAATCCAATTAGCTTCTCTTGTTATAGATCATTTTTGGATCCTCTTTGACACTCACACAAGCAACATTTATCTGGCAAAATTAATAAAAGACGCGCCAATGATTCATATTTGCAAGTTCCTAAGTCCGTCGAGGCAGTAATCTGTGTAAAATTATGACTTTACAAGACGTAATAACTGATTACAGTTATTGATTATGTAAATTCATAAACTAAAGATGTTTATGAACATATGAACCCAAACAGACAAGTCTGCGTCATTTCTTAAAGTGCTTTATTTGACTGGCAAGTGAGCAAAGTCAAGTGAATACAATTTTAAACAATCCAACTGACACAAAAGGACTGGAACAACAATCAAGTAATAAAAACATCGTTCGATTTCCAATTTAACTGATAGAGACATGAATCACTCGCATGATGTGGTTGAATTTCAACTCCAATTCGTACACATACAAATAAGAAATTGAAATCACGAGGTTCGATGAGATTCTCAGACGCACTGACGCGGTATTGGATAGTAGACAGACACGTGTTCTGAATATAAATGCGACAATCAGTGCAACAAGTTCATTATTTTACGCACATAATGTTTATCTACATTGAAGAAACACATTAGATTGATATGATCGATCAGTCAGGAAATGTTGATCATGGTAGTGACAAGTATCTTTGAAATTAATTAAGATATCAAATTGAATTCTACTAATGTAATTTCTTATCGATCTGTTATCTATTTTCTTTTATGCATTTCGTACATTTCATTGATGTTTAAGTACACATATTGATTGGTCATGATCAGCGAACTCTAGTCTGCATACACATATAGGTACATTCATCTATGGGTATGTGCTAGACTAGTGAATTCCAAAAGATGTTAGTCTGGACAGCTACTTGTTGTGTAAGGTTGAATCATAATACAGATATGCAGTGAGCAAGCCAAAGTCAGACGCCATCATATGTGAATCAGCGCGACCGGAAACTTCGCCATGTTGGCTCGCCGCCGCCATGTTTATCGGCGCTCCGGAAGTTGCGCGCGCGCCGACCGTCTTTAGATACCATTTTCACAAGTAGTGAGGAATACGAGTCGGAAATATTCAGCATCTATTTCGGGTGCCGACGTTTTTCCGCTTCACGGAGACATTCGCCGGAGTTAATCATATACTTGACGACGGAGCCCGTTGTATTTATAGAGAAAATTGCTTGCTGCGACGCATTTAGATTTAGAGTCTCATACTTCTGTCTGGGTAGATGTTTGTATGCCACAATGTTTGTTTGGATCACTCATAATTTCGTAATTAATAATTTAGTGCATTTTTCATGAACATGACGTATTCGTGATGAATAAAGATGACTTGAAGTTGTTTCCTGGCACTACGAAAATGATTATGACAGATATTCTTACCACACGTGAATCTTGTTGTAAATCACTTTATTTGCATAAGTATAAATAAATTGTACGAATTATTTAGACATGACGTTAGTGAATATTCATGCCTAGACCGGTATTAAAGTATTAAAACATGTACAATTTTAGCATAGCTGGACAGGACGTATTCAACTTCGCCACGTGAGCAATTATAAAGTTTAATGATTTTATAATTAGGCGGTTGGATTAGTTTTCGTGGAATTAAAATAAATCCTATTAAAATGTACTTATATGTAAATTACAATAGGCCTTTACCCGTCTTATGATTCATTAGTCATTTAGTTCTTATTAGTGATCGTCAGTGTGATGTTTGAAGAAAGGGTGCGCCTGCGCACGGAGGCTCTACAGGAATGTGGTCGGACAAGCGGGAGGGGAGAGGCGGCCTGGGGACCGGGAGGTTGTTGAGGGACAAAGCCTCGAGAACTGGTTTTGCTTCCTGTACGTGTCGGATGTCCTGCGGCTTCCTGCCCCTTTCCCCGCCCACCGCAGAGCCAGAGAAAAAGGTGTGAGTAGGGTTGTGTTCAAAACAAAACACGGAAAAATATTCTTGAAAATATTTGGTCTCCGATTTGATCATTGAGTACTTTGGTTCGTCAAGTGTGTTCAGTAAGTATAAAAGCATGTTGTAGAAACCTTGATGGGATTTATAATAAAAGTGAGATTCAGTTCAGACGCTACTACCGACTTAGAAACAACAACTACTGTAAGTAAATCGTGGTAAATAAACGTCACCAAAGTTTATACAGATAATTTGTTATGATTCACACATAGCACGTAGGTGATACACCACGTAACATCGGCCTTATATAGACTCCGAGCCTTTTGTATCGGACTTACTAACATAATTATGTACACAACGTAGACTAGAGTTCTAATGAAATATTTTTGACACCGTGATAGGTAAATTTTCTAGTTCGTAAGTGTAAATCATTTTGTGTGTGGAGTGACGTAGAGAATGTAATTGTCATTTCCTTAATACTCCTACTATATTTATTCCATTTGACAATTTATGTTACATTGTTGATTTTACACGTGTATTTCCGAACATACGTAATAACTTACGATAGAATCATAAATGGTAATTAATGGAATGATCATGAAATTATTGGCAGCTTGATTGTGTAATTTTCTAACAATACCTTTACCATTTTGGTTTCGAAAATATGAAGAACGTTCTCCATAACTTAGGGACCTAAAAGTTGTCGTTGTTTGTCAGTTGAGGTGACAGTAAGCCCTGCGCGTGAGTGGACCGCAGGACACGCACGATTGAGGACATGCTCTTGCTTTGTTTTTGTTGCGCCCGCGCTGCGGTCACTGTAACACAACACGAGCAGCCCCTGCCTTTGGGAATAGCTACACACACTGCTTTACTGTGCACGTATTTTATCATTAGACTGCTATAAATTCAAGTTTTTTTTTTTTAAATCGTCTTTTACTTCGTGCGATAATGTTACGCACAAATACACTACAATATTCTAATGTCCTTTTTTGTGTTGCAAAATGCGTTTTACTTATACATATTACTTATAAAAATAAATTCATCTTTATTAAGCCTTGCTTAATAATTAACATTAACAAGTATTATATTTAAATTTATTAATTCAAGACAGCTGAAGGCTTTCGGTTAAGCATTGCTTGCCTAGGTTGGTTTGTGGATGGGTGAACACCCATTACATACCTAGTTTCCTCCGTGCATTCGGAAAGTACAAGCAGCTGGTCCCGGCTGTCATTTCGCTGTGTGTAATGTCTAGCGATATTTTATTTATTTATTTGTAGATCTTTGACAGCCGTTGTAGGTATAAAGTCAGTGGCCCAAAAAGTCTGACAACCCAGTCTTACCAAGGGGTATCGTAGGTATTACCCAGTACTAACTGGGTTGCGGAGGTCAGATAGGCAGTCGCTCCATGTAAAATACTGGTATTCAGCTGCATCCGGTTAGACTGGAAGCCGACGCCAACATACTGGTTGGGGAAAGGCTAGGCAGATGATGATGAATTCAGGATGACTAGGAAGGATTAGAAGTATGGCAACTACATAGAAAGGGTGGTTGATCAAACAGACAAAACAATGTAAACCTCTATAGGTGATTAAAGTCGTTGATCCCGCTATGATAATGTATAGAGCGACTCTACCATTCTTTGTGTCTGCTAGATCTCTTAGTTCTTATTTACAACAAGTCAACATTATGTTTTTGTAAATATGATACAAGAATTAATTGTTATAAATTGCGAAGTTTATTATGGTCTCAATTTCCATCGAAAAATGTTGATTATTGACTGTGTAATTTTATCTTGTTTATGTTTATTAATCATTTTGAATTAGTCATTCAATGAATGATTTTTTTTATTAACTTAATCGCCTTCGAATATCGATCAATAACCTATGCATTTTGGTGAGGTTATATGTTCCTTTAAGTTTTGAAAGTGTAGATACGTTCAATTTAATCTTAAAGAAAACCACACCATTTAAAATATCACAGGATATCCAATAAGAGTTAGTTCGTTAAACAGTGACATATTCACTTACCAATACGGTAAACGGGTTTTTAGAAGTGCCATTAACTCAGTAAATACAAGTCGTTAGTCGCATAATGTATCCGTTTCCTCAGCGTCGCCTCCCCCGCGCGTCTCCACTCCCCTACCCCTCCGCCCCCCCCGCGCCGATCTACGTAATCTACGTTAAAACAATGCGCGGGCGCTTCCGTATCGTCAATCGTTTTCCACGCGCAAGGCTAATGCCAAGGTCTCGACTTTCTACCGTATACTGGCGGATACAAAAACTTACAATACAGTTAAGCAGACAGACCAAGTGCAATGTTACGATTTATACCCTGACTTATCTTAGTATAACTACGTGCAAATTCATAGTATACAGATAGGTACATAAAGATCGATGTATAGTACTGTAATCAGTCTGGCACCTTATTTCATGTAGGTACCTATCATTCGTGCGCAGTATGTATTAGGTAATTAATTTAGGTATTCAAAAAGTATGACTAATAAACTTTGAAAGTAATTGATTGTATTACCTATGTAGATTAATAAAGATCTTTTAAATTAAGGATAAGAGTTCTTATAGATACAGTATTTTGGATTTCCTGATTATAGTAATCATTACAGAACTGATTAAGTAATGAATTACCATGCTAAATACCGTTAATAAAATTTGGGAAGATATTAATTAGATATCTATGTGGTACATTATTTTAATGGAATCTAAAAGCGTTGGGTTGTGCCGAGTGTGAGCTTCTCTTCCATATCTCTCCATTTTTGGCGGGTTGGCTCACCTACTTGCCGCCGGATGATTCAATAAATCTTGAAGCTCACAGAAAATAAACAAGATCTATGTTACTGTAAAAATTACCTACATACAAATAAATATTGTGAGTATAAGCTTACCTACTTCTAGTTTTTCGCTTCTAAAAAGTTGAGATTAGATCGCTCGATGTGTACAGATTTAAAGAAGAAAATAAAGTTTTCATTCGAGATATTGTTTGATCATTAATGAGGTATCGCAATTATTATGTCAGTACAATAGCCACTACAAGAGTTAGCACATCCGCGATTGCGTCACGCGACTTGAGAAAAACTGCGAGCCAGAGGAAAATGAATGGAATCCAAGCCGGATATCGTTGTTCACACGATTAATTATTCGATGCAACTTAGCGTTTCATGGCTTGCAACTTGGCACCTGTTCAACCACTCCTCGAATTTCCTCGAGATTCAGGATACAAACAGGCTCTAATTAATTCTTTATGAAGAACCGTGTCCCGGATGTTAACTGATAAACCGTAATACCTCCTGTTTTGTCCTTATATGTTACAGATTGCCACAAGTAGGTATGCTAAATTAACTGCATTTTCGTGAAATGTTGATAAAATGATGGATTGGGTTTTTGAGCCTGTTAAGACGATAATAAATCATTTAATTGGATGTTTACAAACATCTGATATGCAGGTGCGTCAGTGATATTAAATTAGTCGTTTATCATACTGACCATATCTCACCTACATCATCTGCCTTATCTGTGGGTAAAGTTCTACATAATGGCTTTGTAAATCAATCCGAAGTCTGAAAGTTGTAGGAAAACGGTCGTCTTTGGCGCTATAAAAATACGTAATCATGTTGACAATAGGTAATACGATCCACACAGTGAGTTAGATCTAAATTGAAGACACATGATACCAATTGGTCACGCGCGCTGCGCTTAGAAACCCGGGGGGTGTCGACTGCGGCGCACGCAAGCCGCTGTCACTCTCCAACGTCCCGAGAGGAAAACAATGTGATTTCTTCTTTTAAAAAAACATCATGCGAACCAATCTCGAGATTCTTAACGTGATGTTAATAACTTTTGCTATCGATGATATTTTATTTGTTTTACAGCATGTAGATGGAGAGGTTCACGGTGTCTCCCTGGTACTGATTTTAGCTGCTTAGGTATTCATAGTTTGTGGTTTTCCTCAATCATTTACTCTCTTGATGTAGATATTATAATTTATCAATCACATCACGTAGATAGGTGCTCACTTTTGTCATCTCCGGGGATTTTTGAAGTTTCTGTAAAAGATTTTTGGAATTGAATGTGGTACTTACTTACATACAATGGCCAATTGAGCTAAAACACACGTTGATGGTCGACCCTGGTTCAGCCCCTAGGCAATGCCAAACGAAGACTTACTCTTAGAAAAAACATGGTTACTGTTTGACTTAATGTAGCTATTTACGAAATGGCAAAAGCATTACTGCTGTGCGTAGCTGAACACAATGACAGAGAAGCTCGCAAATCGGCTTTGGTTATTCGCTCGTCCACGCTTCTACTGCACGACAAAGCTCGACCTCACAGTAACAATGCACAGCAGACGGTCTCTAAGCTAAAAAAGCTAAACGTGTTCTGCGTTATCCAACATACTCACCAGGGCCCCGATTCTGCTATCGCAATAGTGTCACAATTGTCTATCATTGATCTCATAATTGTTAGTTTTGACAAGTTTGGTGATCTACTAATATAAAGGCGTCATTATGACTTTAAAACGGTCAACCACTGACACTCAATTGAAAGAAATGGCTTAAATTAGTAATCTCGTACATAATGACAAATGAATGACTGACTAACGCGGTAATCTGCCAACATTATGACTGTTAATCCTTTGAAAATTAGAGCCGAAATTGGCTCAATTAGGCATTAGCACCATTTTGTATTGCAATAAATATAGGCTTCTTTAATAATAGTAGTTTATGCGACTGTGCATAATAAAGGGCATTACAACACGAGTGTGGGTTTAAGAAACGAGCCGAAAGCGAGTTTCTTAATAGCATCACACGAGTGTTGTAATGCCTAATTATGTATAGTTGCATACACTACTTTATCTACCCAAATATCATAAGGGCTCTATGATGGGTTCAGGAACCATAGGGAAATGACCTGCATTGTTACTTGGCCCTTGATTTTTGTGCCAACAGGTTATTAGTTGCATTCGTCGCTGCATTTACGATATCTGGCGGAGTATTCATGTCAATTTCTGAGTCACTATCACTCATTTTCGACAGAAATAAAGAACTTATCAGAAAATTTGTCTACTCGTAACTGGATTACTGGAAATAAAAAGCTAACGAACAAATGACAGCTCGAAATGGCGGCGTTTCGGATATCTGTCATTTTTTTTAAATCATAGGCCAACGAACAAAGTCACTATTCTTGTGTCACTCCAGATCAAAATGTCTTGCGATTTATAATTAAAATCATACTGAATTGGGGGTTTTTTTTTATCGATATCTGATTTAATGTAGGTGGTACTAGAAAAGCACACTCACTTGAATTTGACACCTGTTCCAAATTTAAAACTCATAAGCTACTGTTTTCAGTTGCGTTATGAGTTCATTACAGTTCCGTTTATTTCTGCAGGTTGGTAATGCTGGTCATTGCCTATGGTTTTTGAACGCATTAGAGAGGGTTTATGATATTTGGGTAGATAAAAATAATTTAAAACACTTGTAAGAAAATAAATCAAAACGGCCGCTAGAAATAAAAACAAACAAAACGTCACTAATTAGAAATGTCACATTTGACTTTGACAGATAAAATCTATTGGAGTTGTATAGTTTCACATTTATCCGCGTTACACATAACTTAATGTTTTTTGCTATTTACGAACTTCTTACTACTTCAGATTGCTTTTATCACGAATAATTAATATCTAAAAATAAATATAAATGAAAACTGGCATGAATAACTGTTTAAATTTAAAAGTATATTTTCGCAAATAATTTCTCTTAACAGGTTTTATAATACTGGCAATACAACAATGTCATTCTAACACAATTGCGAGACCATTGATCGAACCACTATGATGAATTTAGCAGATTACGAACTTTTAGCAAAATGACAATGGAGATCCCATTGTTATCATCATCATCATCATCAGTCTATAATGTTCCCATTGCTGGGACACGGCCTCCTCTCAATGAGAGGGATTTCCCATCCTATTGTCATTCATCTACAATTTATTATGAGATCAATTTTATACAATTGTGACACTATTGCAATAGCAGAATCGGGGCCCAGACTTTGCGCTGGCCGACTTGTACTTTTATAGAATTTGGACAATTTCTGGGAAAAAAACTCAGTAGGTACCTGAGACGCAGTAGAAAATACCTTTAAAGAGTTTATTGCAGCTCGTCCACCTTAGAACTTTTTCAAGAAAAATCGCATGGACACATACTTTGATTCATAGAACTTAAAAAAATACTTTAAACTTTTTGCATACGTAACAACAATTTCATAAGTAAAGACCTGAATATGCCAAACGAGTTTTTCATTCTAAGATATTCAGCATGAAAACTATTAGGCGTTATGAGAGAACGCCTTTACAGGAAAGACTATCAATGGGATGTTCAGCAAAGACCTGACAAATACTTGCTGAAAAACCCTTTTTAGAACCTTTCCCACTACCTATGTTAAGTTTTAATGTTATTTGCCAAATCATAATACTATCTGGTAATTATATGATGATTATAATTATTATCTAACCATTATCGCAAAAATTCTAGCTGACCAAGATACCAAATGAACGGAATTCGTGATACCTGAAATAAATAATTTGTGCTCATTAGGTTCAGTTGCTTCTGGAGCAATAGGCATTCAACATTTGTTTAAATAAATAAAAAACCGGTAAAGTAGAATAACAGGCTAGATAAATTAAATGTGTAACATATGATAAGTGTGCACTTCCACAAACAGTACGATATATCGATCATCCACCTCGGTGTGGCTCTGATAAGCTATCGACGTCCGCGGCTCCGCGCCAGCTGTCCCGGAAACTGCGCGAATATCAACACTAACGTCACCGCAGTACCGTACACAACAACCGCTAATTAGCATAGCAAAATAATATCTTTTAACATTAACATAAACAATGACAAGTACGTATTACAAGAAAAGTTTTCCGCTGTCTTATTGGTCTTTAGAAGATGTAAATATAGGTAATTAGGTGCTTTGTGTGGATACCTCATTCTGAAATGGATCAAAATATACAGTGAAACAAAAGGTGGCCTAATGATTTTATCTTTTGTTATTCGTAACAGAAATACTTGTTGCTGCTGACTTTGTTGCATCATACGCGGAGGACTTGCAACATTTTTTCTATTTCCTGCACTGCACATAAAATTAACAGATAATTGTATAAATATATCATACCCATATTAGTCATTTAGGTACAATAATCATCAACATATCATATTATATGTCAGTCTTATATAATCTAATACACGACACGTGTAGGAAGATAAAAACACGGAAACGAGCGACTATGTAGAATTGTTGGGTATAAGCAACTAGCTACAAAGTAAAACGGACGTAAACCTTTACATTTACACATTGCTTATTGGTTCATTTACAATCAATCATTATTATTTAAAAATTTAAATGCCTTCATGATTACTAACCATCTACGTACGTCATAAACAAATTAACCTAAACATTTCCTCAGAATAATTATTTTTCCAACAACAATAATAATAAGGAAACGACGTAATATATTGCTTTAACTACGTATGTTCATAAAGAAATTATAATGGTTAGCATGTCTTTTATGAACTTTATTTTATTAAGGATTCCATTATCGTATTCTCAGGTTTAGTAGTAAGTAAATATGAATGATGTAACGCAGTTTTATTAGCCGAATGTGCGATAACAAGATATAAGAGTACATCTCGAAAGCGGAAGGGTGACTGACAGTGACCAATTGAAGCAATTGTTACGTTTGCGAAAATAAATCAAATAACCTATCACTGTGTGTGTGCGCGCCTAGCAATAAACGCTCATGATCATCAGACGAGCTCTAAATTGCTCGACTGTTACACACATACGATGACCTTAATTCACTAATTATAGTCGTGTTATAAAAACTAATTTACCGACTAAATTACTTGCAAAACTACTTAAATCCGTAGGCTCTCTTTGGCGGAAATCTACGACTAATGATCAAGAGGCGTGAATCGCAGACGCTGATGAGTTACATACTTGTTCGCAAGGAATGCCTTATAGAATTGATACCAATAAAGGAACAGGTAACTATTTACGTAATAAAATGTTGCACAACGTGGACTAGTTAGCTGGGTGGCGAGACGATGTAACCGAAGCAAACGTAACTGAAGGACAAGACGGAGGAACAAATAGTCCTTTATAGAATTATGTTGTTGATAAAACAGCAACATTTATTCAGAGGACAGATGTTTGGACGATGATGCTAGTGGAATAGAAAGCGGAAGGGTGGCAGTGTCGTCAATTGGCACAATTGGCAGTAATTGTGGACGGTATGTCCGGGCGCGCCGCGACCCCGGCCGGTCGCCCGCCGCGTCACAGACTGGAAAAAGATCATGTGTAATCTTTATGACAACCAACTAATTAATGGGTACCTATATCTAATCTAAGTAGATTGGGAAGAGGAAATACCATATGTAAGCTTCTGATTTGCGTTATTAAAGAATACGTGATGTTATTGGATGGTGTAGATACTATCAGTAAAAGCGATGGAATGGATTAAGTTTTTCACAATTTGCGGTTCATTGTGATAGTCTTTGTTTATCGCTTAATTATTCTAGATTTCCGGTCAGCTAATCGATCGGAGGTTTATTACTTCAGGATGGGTGGGTTCTTTAAGCTCATTGCTTTATTCCATCTTATCATACACGATTACTTTACTTTTGGACTTATCAAAGAATTATTAGCGCTGTCTCCGGTATTATGACGATGTCTTTAGTTGTCGGTTGTGAATAGCAAGTCATTATATTCCTATTTATCATGATTATGTTACCTTTAAGTACATAATAAAACGTTAAAGTTGATCTACTGTTCTCATTAGTCTGTGACAATGTACTGTCTTACATGCCCGACTGCTGGATTGCTAATACAAGATAGCTATGCATCTATGTTGCTGGTAATGTTCCTGCATTAGTCCATGATTCGCTTGTTTCGTATGGAATTTTGTCATTCGGGAAAATGACGGGAACAGCAAATTCAAAGGGTAGCCTAGCGCTCTGTAATTTCTTCAGGGCTTTTGTTTGAGTTGTTGCTATGTTGGTAGCGAGTGACGAGTCAAAGTTGGTTTATATTGTGAACGAATTTGCACTCGTATACAGAGCATAGTTTGAGGTATCAGGATTTTACACTGTGTGTTCGGCCGTTAGGCTTTCGATAACAGCTATGCATAAACTGACCAACATTCATTTAAAATATGTTGTTCGATGAGATAAAAGATTTTCATCTAAGTACTCTTCCATGTGGAAGTGAAGTGTGAAATTACGGATATTCCTACTCCCCCGCTATACTTTCTGATTAATTAAGTTGCTGGATTCAAGACAGTTTAATTCTTTCTCTGGGACTTCGTCGAGCTTATTGTCTTGGCGCTTTTGCTGTTGGACGCCACTGTTGATTCTGGCTTCCAGGAGTTACAGTGTGCAGTGGTTTGGGAAAAGTGTGGCGGGCTTATCCCAAAATAAAAATAAAGTAGTCTTCCATAGTGAGAACAAAATAGAGATTTCAACATGGTTTGTGATGTTTCGCCAGTGTGAAACACGCAGTTAAACAATATAATGAACAAAGCTCGAATTTATTTCAAAATATAATGAAAGGAAAAGATAATATTTCAGGTTTTAGTATTCTTTCAAACAGTTCAAGTTATTTTCAAATTTTATCAAATCTCTGGCAATGGCAAACCAACCATGATCTCTCACTAGGACTTATATTGTGTTATTTTAATTTTCATGTTTTTTTAACAACCCCATCAACCCCAGTCAACTTCGTGGTAAATCTATTAATTATCCTGTATAGTTATTTCCTCCTTCGTCTCTAAAATCTTGTGAAGCTTATCGCTTTATTGATATGACGCATTTTCTTTACTATCATACCATCTTGTGCTGTTATTTCTTATTAATTTTGTACTTAATTAATCTTGTAAATCAATGTAGTCATATGATTGTTAAATTAATTTGATAAACTGATCGATGGATAAAAATGCAGATAAATGGTAAAACAGCAAAGTTAACTATGGTCTTGTCTGTTCGACATAATTAAACAGATTAAAATCAATATGTTAACTAAAAAAGATACAATAATTTGATTTCATCTGATCTTGTTTTATTAAGTGCTAGATTAAACCCTGTAATTTTAATTACTTGGAAAAAAAATATATCTATATAATGAACATGGACAATTTCCTATAGTTTATTGCTTGATGGGTGAATGTCCCGGGTGGTCTGATTATTTACGGAATAGGAACACGTGACAGTTAGAAACGATTGTGATGAATCGTAACAAGGCACTCGACACTCGGCACCTCTAACAAAATGCCGTCACATGTTTATACATACGAGATATCGTATTACAACATTTGATAATAATTGTCTTCCATTTGGATGTCTCATAATTACGTTACGAGCCGGTGGTTAATAATGTATGTAGCAGTCACGAGTGGAGCGCACGCGCAGCGCAGGGCAACGCGGAAGTCGCACACACTTCCGCGTGCCGCCATCTTGGCTAACACCTCGTGAGATTCGCCTGTTTCTTAACGGATTAGGTGCAGATTCAACGCTGTTATTCGAACAATAGTGGTATTTTAAAATGTCATCGTTTTAGTGTTGTAAATGACCTCAAATCCCATATTGATGTTATCAATGAGATTAAAAGTAATAAGTACTTATAATATCAATGGCGGTGATGATCTTCTTTACAAGATCAGTTACAGGAAATGTGGCACCGCCTGTTTAACTTAAATTTTAATTATTCAATTGTTAATAACCAACCAATCGTGGAAGAGATGAAGTAACGCTGGCCAATCGGTATCCTACAAGCCCATCAATACTTAGTTCACGTGTTCTTGCAATCAAACAGCTACCTAAGCTAATTTACATGCTATATACTCCTGCATAATAATGTGAAATCAGCGTAAGTACCCTCACCCTCTCTTTCTAATTACGGAATAACTTGGTGGAACAAAAAGAGATGACCCACTTTCGGGACCGGTCGTGCGAGATCGGGTGCGCACCGTTGCACACATTACGTGTTAGAAGATGGGGTTATGCACTGAGTGAATTGCGCTGGTGTAACGGAACACAACCGATGTGAATTTTCTCGCCCTAATGCCGTTTTTGCGCACTTTTTCCGATTTTGTAACGTTAGCGACGGCACTTGTGCAACGGTTGACATGACTGCAATCCGAATCTCAGCATAAATTTCTCAAAGGAGGTTAGGTCGGCTCTTGAAGAAGTAGGCACGTGTTTGTTTGTTACACCTACATCGAGTTTTGTAATTGTGATATTACTGTAATACTTCTACATTCCATACATTATTTATTTGTTGTTATACAAACATTGGTTAATAACTATCGTGTTTCAGTAGAGTTTAGTACTAATCTCTTCAAGCTGACTTTTGCTCCTTAAAGTTAAAGTCCTTTAAAGTTCCGATTACAATAATTGTAATGCAGCTTTTAAATGTGTATCTTCTGCAGTGATTTAATTAAACATTCCTCTATTCAAGCTTTCAAAATTAGTCAGCTTTCATAATTCTCTTTTTACCCTGTGCATTTTCTTTTTTATCCTTAATTCCTTACCTACTTCTTTATAAAACTTCCTATCACACAAAAACATAACAATTAGCGTTACTTCTGCTTGAAGATTCATTAACGTTTCCGGGTTAGGGGTCAAGCAACCAGATTGACCCCTAATTGAACCTTGAAAAAATGTCCAACATCAGCAATTACGAACAGGAACTTCATAATTACCTAAATCTCATTAAGGTTGTTATTTATAAGAAAAAAAAATCAGCTTGGCAAAGATTAAACGTTGGAATTACTTAATTGACGAAGTTATTATTTGTAAGTAAGCAGTGCCTATTTTGTTTTGGCTTGAGGATATAATTGATGCTTATGGGAATAATTAGGCATGAACGGAAGTTCCTTTGTCAACTCAAGGGGAAAACATTTATTGAAATTCTTGACTTGTGAGCATATACCTAGGGATGTACGAGTAGGTATGCCAACATTTCTTTTTATGTTTTGACGTAAAATTCAATCTGGATGTCATGGAATTACAACACAATACTGTGACGACTTGTTACATTTCTGTAGATGTTGGCGACTGGCTGGATAAACTACTACCATTTTTTAATATATTTTTTATTGATTTGTTGACGTTGTGTGTCACTTTTGCCGTCCTTTGTGATCGCTGTAATTTCTCTCGTTTTTCTAATTTAATTAAATATTGATTCTAATAGCCACCATCACATCGTTTCATTCACATTCTTAAATACAGTCCACTCGCTCACCAACAGTAGAAGTGGTCAGTCTGAGTGCAGGTAAATCAATCTTAAATTAAAGTTTGCTTACCTATATGAGTTTCGTTCCTTCTCGGTTCAAACGGCTATCTAGCTAATGTGCTAAATAGTAAATGATGTCTGCAACAAAAGAGTGTCCGCGATGTTGAGAGACATTTTAATGTTCTTCTTCTTCCTGCCGTTGTACCACGTTTCTTGGCAGCTTGGGTTAACACTGAACGTTTGTCTCTTCTATTCACTTGGCCTACCGGGCTTGCGATCATTTAATCTTTTTTCGTTCATATTCAGTTTTCTTCGTTCTTCCAAATGCATGTTTTTTTTACATTCCTCTCTCTCCATTCTTAACTTTCATCACTTTGTCGTCACTTTCGGCATTTCATTCCTTGGAGACCATACCAAGGTACCATTTCAGGTTTTCGGTCACGGTATTTTTATTTATTTATTTATTAAATTTCATGTACAGGCATGGTACATAGACGGACTTAATGCCACAAGGGATTCTCTACCAGTCAATCTTTGGGTCAAATAAGACAGCATTGAGATAGAGTACAAAAATCAATGAGAAAAATACCATTTAGTTAACAAATCGAACGACATAAATAGTATACATAGGTACTAATTCATATATTACAGATAAGATGAAATAAACTAATAAGTACATATTAAAATACATACAAAAAGTTCAAAAGACGAGAAACCTAATAATAATTACCACGGCTAGCTTGTGAGTAATTTAGCCTGACTTCAAATAGTACTTCCGAACTGCTCGTTTGAAAGCCATTTTGCTTTCAGCTTTTTTAATGCCAAAGGGTAGCGCATTCCATAGCTTTATAGTTGAGACGGCGTTAGAAGTGGACATAAAACCAGTGCGATGTGAGGGGATTTCAAGGAGTAGGTTTTTGGAAGCTCTAAGGCTACGACTATGTGAACTGCCCAACATTTTGAAATACTCTTTTAGGTAATCGGGACATGGATCGGTCAAAATAGTGAAGAGCATACAGAGAGATCTGAGGGACCTCCTGAACCGGATAGGCAGCCACTTAAGCTGAGAACGGTATGAAGAGATGTGATCGTACTTACGTAGGCCAAAAGTAATACGAATGCAATTATTGAGGAGGCGATCCAATTTGTTTAAAAGTTCTTGGGATAAATCGAGTAACAAACATCAGCATAGGAAATAATGGGAAGCACAAGAGACTGGACCAAAGTTAATTTAGTGCTAGAAGGCAGAAAATGTTTGAATCTATAGCGCAGCGAGTAAGTGACTGTCTGGCTAACCTGAGCGACTTGCTGTCTTTTTCTGTCTATCTTTCCTTTAATTTGAATGCGTTTTTTATTAATAACAAATAGTTATAAAACTAAATAGTTATTGATATGATTAAAACAAAACATTAAGTAATTTAATGTTGCGAGCAACAAACCATTTCGTAACAGCTTTAATATAGTACGTTAAGCAAGCCTTAGGCTTAGGTAACTCGCCATAGTTCCGAGAGAGATTATACATCCTGCTTCGCGGACGAAGGCAATAAGATTTGTTTCTTAATAGCTGTAGGCGTTCCCTCGTGTTTTACGGTCTACTAGATATTTATCGCAATATAACGCTTTCTGACCCTACCCATTTATAAAATATTTAAATATTGTGCCCTCTAAAACTAACTTATCTCCGCAAAAATGTTCCCTTGATACTCCCAAGTGTTCTTCTAAGCGAGCTTCTTCTTTATGAACCGCATCATGAAGTACTTTGATTTCAAAATGCAATCTCCTACAATTATGTTTCCAAATATTAATAAAGATAATTGGAATATCTAGCAAACCAGAAGCGAGCAATTGTCGTAACAGAGCAATCGTCAGGTTCTATTAGAGAAAGGATGGCAACCGGCGCTGTTGACGCGCCGTTGCATGGTGTGTGGTAACACGCCGGTCGCGACCACAGACTCCCGTACGTGTTTCTCAAGCAAGGATAGTGTCCGGGCGCGGCAGCAGCGGCGGCGGCGGCGGCGCGGGCGCAGGCAACACGCCGCACTACGTAATCCCGCAGCAACGGCACTTCCTGAAGGTGGCGCAAGCGGTACGCGAATGTCGGCCGAGCATTTCGCGCCACTTTCGTAATTCGTTGCGTGGTGCGACCGGCCGCCTTGCCTGGCCCGCAGGAAGTAAAAGTTCGAAGGTAAGAAAGTAGGTCTCCGCTGTAATTGGCAACGCGCCTGCATACTGATGTTTACTATATTTATATAGGTTGCGATATTAGCACTAGCACCTGTGAATACAACGCTGCCCATCGACAAAAATGTCACATTCTGATTTTTTAGTGTTCATGTTTTTTTTTAAACTGGGTTTTCCGGGCCAGTTGTAATAATAAAATAACATAAGACAATGGTAATGAAAAAGATATGTATGTGTGTGCTCAAAATAAAAATAAGTTTTAATGGAAATTTCGGGCGCCAGAGTACACACCAACCACGGATAAGCATAGCAGCTAGCATTGTAGACCTACTTGTAGAATAAAAATCGACCATGGAAGTTAAAATGCAAATCATTCGAGATTCGTTCTTGTAGATCCATCAAGAATCAAAAAAAATTGTTTTGAATATCACTAAGTCTAATCTGTGCATTCCTGAACTTCTAACAGTTCCGTATTCCCCAAGGACTACTGATGAATGACGTCTACTTGTTACAACCGAGATTTCCATGAAATGTCTGGAAATAGGTTGAGTGTTTATTAATTTGATTTATAACAAACGTTATTTTGTAACGCTATTAAAGGGTCTGCAGACAGCACGTATGTATGTTACGCACGCTGTCCGTATGACATAACTCGTATGGACAAGGCGCAGGCGCCGCCGCCGCTGACCCAATCCGCTTGCTCTATGACGTAAGGCAGCAGCGAGCGTCGAGCAACCGAGCCACGAACTAGGCCGAGATTCAAGATGCGCCGAAACTTATCGTTTGCGCAACATGCGACCCCGCAAGTGCGCATTTGGGTTTACATGAATTTAATTAACTTGGTAATTAGATAAACATTGGGCAATACCGGGTTGCGAAGAGATTTTTAATTATTGTAAGTAAGAGGACAAAATTAGTTTTAATTGGAACATCAATTATATACGGAGAATGAAAACAGAAGGGGTTCGTAGTTACAAAATGAATAGGAATTTGCATAATAATCGCAAATCCATTGCATCAGTATGCAGGAAGTCGGCGGTGGCACAGTCAGCGTCCATGGCGGGGGCGATGCGCGTGCGCCGCTGAAGAAATTGGGCGGCGCGCCGCGGCGCTGTGCAATAGAGGAAGTGCTGCTATCTGATGAGCTTGCGACAGACTACAACGCTCGCTTTGCGAAATCTCAGGTGTTACGAATTCCTACGATAATTCTAAAATGAGGTAAATTGTTATGTTCGAGAAAATCACGTGATATTTATGAAATATGATCACACAGACACACAGCGTGCGAAACTAAAAAACAAATCTAGACTTTAAAATTAATTTCAAATGTCACATCTAATTGTGGATGTTTTTCACGTCTGTTGAACATTGTTTGTTTGTTCTAGTGAAGCTTTTAAGGTTATACAAATCAAACAACGGGTAGCATTGAGACTAAACAATTTTATGCCAACTGTTGAAAGGAGATAGGCACCTAGAACATTTTTTGTGAGTGAAAACGTTGTACACAAAACGCACGAGGCTAATTAGAGCAGAATTAATAAAGACGGAAAATTAATTTTGAAAGTGTTTGCTTTATCGTTTCGTCGTAAATCAATGTTTTGTTTAGTATTAGATTAGTCTGTTTACATGTTATTAAACCGTAAATTCAGACTTGTATAAGTACCTAGGAGTGCCGTAGTACGATTATTTTTACAGCTTTTGCAGATTAGCTGGATTCCTGAATTTCTCAACAATATCACTTTCTTAATGTGTATCTACGTCCAGCGCACTCTAGGCATCCAACCTCCCTTCTTAATGACTGCTTTATATTTTTCCGTAACAATAGCACTTTCCTGTAGATAGGTACTTGAGAATGGGAATTACCTATCATAATCTTGTCATCTTCAATTTATATTTAGTTAAAATTAACCTGTTTTGGGATGACTCAATCGTAATGGTAGACATCACTAGTAGCAGTGACTGGTAGACCTGATACTCAGTCCTGATAAGTTTAGCACGAAGTTATACGATTTATCTTGAAACCTAGACCCAATCTTAATACATTGTATTTGCCTGCTTGCTTAAAACTTCTTACAGGTAACTCTTGTTTCTGGTATTCAAGAACTAAAGAAGAATTTTCTGACAGCACGTCTTCTCACTACCCTTCTGTGAGCTGGAGAGCCGATCTTTACTACAGACAAAAGGGATCTACGAAACATCTCGGTCCTACTTGTTTAATTGCTAATGTTGCTATGCCATTTTTATTCGTGCTTGCTACAATATTGACAACATTTGGTTTTAGCTTCAAATATTTAGCTTGTCGTTAATTACTTTTTAAGTGTTTAGTCTAGCGAGATAATTAACGTTTGTTAGGTTATACACACATGCTCACTTGCTCAGTGATCTTATGAAATGTGGGTAGGTGCTTTATTTTTCTAATTGCTAGAATGCTATCAGTGCTTAATTGCAATAAAGCCATGGTTGTAAAAAATATACCTGCTCAATCGATATTAAATTAATCGTTCTCGAGATTAAAGCGAACGTGCAGGTACCAGACGGCATTATAAATGCAAATAACTTAGGTCGTCGCCTGTACTTGGCAATGACATTGTTGCCAAAATGTTATTCAAAATAGATCATCATCTGCTTAGCCTTTTCCGACTATGTTGTAACCGGATGCATCTGACTGAATACATACCAGTCCTACTTAATATTATAAATGCGAAAGTTTGTGAGGATGTATGTTTGTTACTCTTTCACGCAAAAACTACTGAACGGATTTGGATGAAATTTTGCACACAGATGGTTTACAACCTGGATTAACACATAGAATACTTTTTATCCCGGTAGTAAGATCCCATGGGACAATTTTGAAACTTCACGCGGGCGAAGCCGCTGGCAGAAGCTAGTATTTTATACGGGGTGACTGCTTATCTCACCTCCACAATATCACAGTTAGTACCGGCTAGATCGACCTGAACTGCTGTTATATTTTATAGCCACGAGCTATAAAGCGCGTTCATAGGGTCCTGGGTTCGAATCCCGGTAGGAGCAAATGTTTGTGTGATGAGCATGGACATTTGTTTCCGAGCCTTGGATGTTTATATGTATAATAAGTATGTATTTACAAACAAAAAAGTATATAAGTAGTGTATCAACTATCTGATGTCCATGATACAAGCCTTGCTTAGTGTGGCACGAGATGGTGCTGTGTGTTAATGTCCAGCGATATTTTATTTATTCAAAATAGGTAAAATTCGCGTTTACTTGCTTGAGTATTAATAATTATCGTATCTCCTGAACCAAAAAGCCTCTTCCACGACAGGGTAGCGAAGAGGAAACTTCGACCGACTTCAAAGGCAGCCGGAAACCGGAACCGCGGTAAGGGTTAGAGCGGAGACGACGCCCGTTTCCGGCGGAAGTGCGGCGCCAGGAAGGTGGGTAGATAGAGAGAAGATAAATAAACCGACGCCATATTGCCGGACTCCAATCGATAAATCCGTTCAGTTTTGCATGTTCCTTACGTACGACTTCCGTCTCCTGTTTACTTTTAACGTTACCGGCGAGGACAAAACACCAACACCGGAAGAGCTGAAAAAGTTTCGGGAAAATCTTTAACATTGTAAGTTTACATGCACGAACCTATATTATACAACATTATTTTTTGTTTATACTAAACCCGAAAAAAGGTCATTGTACTCATCATTTTGAACAATTTTTTCTATGGGACGAACCTTGAAATCGCGAAAAAAAATCAGCTGTTCCCTACATTTATGTTCGCATAACTCGTCAAAATGTTAATGTAGGGAACAGCTGATTTTTTTTTCGCGATTTCAAGGTTCGTCCCATAGAAAAAGTTGTTCAAAATGATGAGTACAATGGCCCCTTTTCGGGTTTAGTATAAACAAAAAATAATGTTGTATATAACAGTAGGTAGTGAAGCAATCACACAATAAACTACTTAATTTATGTAATCTTTTCTAGAATTTCCTTTCCTGAAACCGGAACTACCTATACACATTTTGGCTGTAAGGTTATCGGAACGCTGGGACAATATGAGGAAATGATCAAACGAATCGAGGGGGATCCTCCACCTACTTCCTTAATAGACTCTTCCGCATACGATTTCATATCCTAGCTGCTTTGTTATAGAAGCTTTTAAAAAACGTCTCGTTTTAATGTCTCATGTGTAGCGCTAAGTTTATTTAAGAATCTAATCTGAAAAGACTTATCTTGTTGCTGATTGATCGAAAGTTCGAAACACAATTTGTATTGACCACTGATAAGTATATTTAATATCGATGCGAAACCAGAGAGCTAAACTGCTCTACCATTAGATTTAGTGCCATCACTAACATTTAGGTCGTAATTCTTGTCTTGAAATACTGTCTTTAGCCTTGCTTACACTGTGCACTGTATAGGAAAAGAGTTAATTCATCACTCTCCACGTAGTTGTGGCGTAGTTCAACCAGTGACGTAGATATATGTTGTTAAAAATGTATGTAATGTTTACGAACGTGTAAAGAGAGGTGATAAGACGCCTGCGGAGCATGCGTCGTTCATACAATCGTAATACCAAAATAATTTGTAAATTAAACATATTCTTATGATAGTATGTATTTATTTCGATTGGTTTACAGAATATCTATGTTCCCAAATATATATTTTGAAAGGACAATGATATAAAGACGAGATATGAAGAATTAAAACTTATTTTTCTCATAACTCTTGTTTAAATCAGTGTCCATTCAAAATGTATATTTGGAAACCTAGATATTCTGTGATCCAATCGAAATAAATAAACACTACCATAAGAATATGTTTTATTTACAAATTATTTTGATATTACGTTTGTATGAACGACGCATGCTCCGCCGGCCCCTTAAGTCACGTCGGTTCTAGGAAGCGGACATAATTTATACAAAACATTTCCAAACTTATTTATACCCGGGTTATCTGCTGTTTTCATGCTTTTAGCATGTTGCATCTTCTATAATTATAATGACTAAAAATTCCACAAGAATCTGAGGTGGACTTTACACTCGTTTATTTTAGATACTTACTTACCTAAATTGTATATTTTGAATTGTTGCCGACTGAAGGTGTTAATCAGTAGGTAATATATGGATGTTCAAAACTGATAAATGTTATTTTTACCTAACCTATTAAAACATTTTTAATAATACATGAGAGGGCACTAATTCCTAAGAATTAAAATCACACTCGGGGAAATCCATAAGTCGTAGGTATATCCATTAATCAATCACACATTACAGTAGACTAACATACAGCTAAATAAAAAATTAAAACTTAATTTTACCTACTAAACGGTTAGCTAGGTACGAGTAGCTAAGACCGTAAATTATATCCCAATGAGTCAGAGTTTCCAGAGATAATTTTGATCGCACTAATTTACGAAAACCTATACCTACATAAAAGTTTGTGCGACACAAAAACGAATGAGGTACCTACCAAATTAACTTTTAGGCAGAGCCTACCGGGTGTCCGCATGAGGAAGGAAACAAGTTGATATTTGGCGTCGCGTCCGCGTCGTGCTCTCAACCGGTTTCGCAAGTGTTATTCTGTAAACGAGATGACTCTGGACTTTCCGATCACACATTTTTTTACCTACTCATTTTTTTATCTCGCTCATATGTGGAGGACTAAAACAGCTTTTTACTGACGGACGAATCGAAGGTCACACGGAACTTGAGTCTAGCCCGACGAGAATTATTTTTGCTTGGCTTACGAAGGAAGTAATAAAAACTGAATGAGAATTGATAGAGCAGGTAACATTTAGAGACTTTTTTTAATTCAATAATTATATTCACATATAAATATGTATGCAGCTCCATTATGCCAATTTATACAACTGGAGCGTACCTTCCTTTATGTATATTAAAAGCCTAGTTGTATGTAAATGCCAACTTACTCAATCCTCAGCCATAGTCAAGAGGAACAAATATTGCCGCATCCTTATCCGACAGGTATGAAACGGTTTTATTTCGAATTTCAAAGACGAAATATCTAAGAACAAAATGCATTATCTCACACGTTATGTAACTAAGTAGGTACCTACTGCCCCGTATTTGAATAATTTAACATTCTAATAACCAATCACGAAATAGCGTTCTGTTAGGCGCTCATCTAACTAATATCTGTTCGTCATTCGTATTAGCTATCAAGTCATGTATGCTTTTCAGGCGTATTAATGGACAGGATATTTAACTGAGTAGATAAACATGTCGTCGTCTTATTCTCATCTCAGCTTCATTAATATGTAGATGAAGTTGTAATGAATATGTATGGCCACCGAGAAGAGGCCTCGACGACCGCTCTAGAGGTCAATGTCAGTTGAAAGATACGACCACTCAAGTGAGAACCTTCACAGGCAGTTTACTTCCCTTTCTCTTTTTACATTTACGAAGCACTATAGAAAATACGAGGGCTCAAAGTGTGCTGGCCTTAATATAGACTACCGGTTCCGCTTGGTGTAAGTACACCTAAAGTCTAAAGTTATCACATATTGTTATATACTTGCTTGAGAAGAGTTTCAGTGGTAACGCTCTGTTTAAATATTTGATAGACGTGAAACTTTGTTTCGGTAACGTTTTTCTGTCATGTGCTTCACAGTAGCTACATATCGGGCATTGCTTTGTCTATAAAAGGATGATTGATAATTCACTGTGTTACTGTTTTCCGACCGTTTGGACCATGAATATATTATTCTCTATGGTGTAGGTAAGATCGAACTTTGACCAGAGAAACTTTTCATTTTCTTCTTTCAAAGGAAATTGCACTTGTAATAAAAATGAGTAGGTAACAGACGTTTGCAAACAGTCCAAAAGCTCTCATTTGATTAAAAGTTCTGTTGTTTTTACCTAAAGTTACATTTACGGTCCTATTGTCGACAAAAAGGTTTCCTCTTTTCGAAGTCCACAAAAACATCTAGGTAGGTTGGTGAAGGTACTAAATAACTCAATTCAAACATCAAGTAAAGTCTAGATACTAGGTAGGTAAATGTTAATGTTTGTCTGCTCTAAAACCAAAACACCAATACACAAAACCAACAATCTGTTCCTTCTTTGATAATAATTATAATCAAACAAAATATATCTATTACTTTTTACAAAATTATAAATGTACTTTTAGATATATTATGTGTATCTTCATCTATAGGTATTTACCTACCTAACAGGTGTCAAGTCCAAAACTTTTTGCAAAGTTTGGCTATAGGCATGTATGTTTATGTATTGATGAAAAACTCGACAGCAACTTTACTATTCATCGAAGTTTTTGTGATACTCTACTGTTACCAAGATCAAAGCTGAATGCCATTACGTATGCTCGTCGCTTGAATTCTTACATATTATGTATTATAAATGCGAAAGTAACCTTAATTATACCTATTAGGAACTTTTCACGCAATATCAGCTAAATGGATTTCACTGATAGTTCATTATCACTCAGTGACACTGGTATAGTTGCTGGTTGCTGCCAATAGTAACTATACCAGTGTCACTGAGTAAGAGTTAAGATGATAATAGCGGTCATTGAACCATCTACATTTATTCAAATTCTTAACTTTGAAAACCGAAATTATGCCTGTTCAAGTCTTGAGTTGCCATCAATCGTGATCTCCAACATTTTTTCTTATTTGTTTTGTTTCGTACGAAGAATATTAGGGAAAGGGCAATGACCGCCATTGTCATCTTAACTGGCAGCAACTATAGTGGAGTTAAACCCTCTCCTGGTTTAACCTCCAATCTACACCGGGCCGCCCAAGTAGCACATTAGCGATGAATTAGGTCGTAAACTAGCCACATTACAGTCTACAGCGTTTATGCAGATGTACTAAAGGATAGGACGAGTCTTTAGACTGTATTATGGAAAGATTATACACTATTAAACAGCATAGCTGACTAATGACTTTATAATGACGCAATAGTATACCAAAAGCATTTAAGTAGAATTTTCAAATGATCTAGTCCAGCTTTTGGCTGCATGTGATACTACTAGCTGGTTTAGAAGTCCAAGCTTGTTAACGACTGGTTAATATGACAAATTCGCCTCTTTTGTAATGTTGCGGGCTGCATTATGGCATCAAAATATGCCATTGGCTTTTAATTGGTCTACACTAATTCTATTTTAATTCTACTTCAACGAGCTTGTTAATGGCTGTTTAAAAGTGAATATATGAATCTCTACAAATGCCGTTACATTTTTAAGAGAATCATTAAACACCGTTAGTTGTAAATTGGAGTAGGCGTACTCCATCCTAATGCCAATGCATAAAGTGTAGCTGACTACTATTTTACAGCTTACGGCGTTATTTAAGAATAAATTTAGATTAATGGTGTTTAAATTACGTCAGATTTGATTTGTTTTTGCATAACGTCGACACGACCTAATTAAAGCTCAAGAGTTACTACGTATGTTTTAGTACACTTTAAATAAAAAATGAACAACTTAAAACCATGGAATAAAAGAAAACGAACTGGTGGAGTAAAAAGAAAACTGTCAAAAGAATACGCTAAGGCTGATGCAGTTGATATTTACAAGCCCGTGTCGTTTACGAATAGTGAGGGTTCCGCACAAATAGATTTTGATCAAAATATTGCAGATGCTTATAGTAATCAGGATTTTCATGAACCAAGCTGCAGTAAAGAGAAAACGTCTTTGGAGAACAAACAGAGTTCTATATATTTAATGGATTCCGACAGAGACGAATTTGGATCAAGTACAGATGAAGACAAGGAAGAATGCATATTTATTAAAAAAATATAATTCAAAAATAGCATTAAAGAATGGGCCATAAAAAGAAATATTATAACTCTTTGCTCATCATCTGGATAATCGGACGTATCACTATAGTTTAACATTGATTCAAGAAGTTCTTCAGCTTTATCGTAAGTGGGAATAGACGATCGTTTGACTGTGCACTCCATTTTAGTCCAGTCTGGAAGCGGCGTCGATTTCTCACTTTTTGTCAATTTTAAAGAAACGTTTTTTCCTGGCCATCTCAAAATGCCATTATGCTCTCAACCACTTGGAACAACTGTTAATCTTTCCTTTCCTTTTTCAATGGTTTAAATTATTTTAAACGGCAGTATTATTCCTAAAAACAATAATAAAGTAATTAGCAATCATATTTTATAGTACGAAAAGGGAAAATAAAAATAAATCAAATGAACTAAGAATTTGTGAATTTTGCATGTCCGAAAGATACCTACAATTAAAGTTCAATCCCGATGTTCGTCAGTCAGACACTATCAAGCTTGCCTATGAAATCACTGAAATGACGACCAACAGACGTACAAACAAAGATTTTGCACATAAACAGAAACACCGCACTTACGTCGCCGTCGGTGAATCCCATGAATCCGTTATGGACACGTGCTAGTTTGCAGCGAGCGCGCTTTGTAAGTACATAATGAAATGGTTTTCTGTGGAGACTTATTTATCCCTGAAAAGCTATTGTATGCTCTCTCTTTATACCAGTACACAGTAGGAAAGATAATTGAAATCCTTTCTCCAGCCAGCATAATGCTGGAAGCTGGTACGTAAGACTTGGTAAAACCACTGTACAGTAAATAACTTTACAAAAGAATTTATGGAGAGTTTGGGCTGGATATCAAATGGACGCCATTTTAGCATTACAGACGATTTGTTATTAAATATCCAAATGTTTTTTTTTATGGATTTCAAGGATATTTGATAGGTTTTAATTCAAACAATATATTTTCCACTTATTTCCTAACAGAATACAATAAGTTGGAAAGCAATAATTAGAGGGATAATTATATTAGGGATTCCTACACCATATTTCTTGTAAAATATTTTCGTTAAAGCGATATTATTCTGATGGCGCGTGAAATATTTGATGTAATTACCTATACACATTTACAGTAAAATGGTACTCGCAACTCAATTTACACACAAGGACACTCAAAAACCAACGTGAAAAATATTTAAAATATCTTACCAATTAAATATGTCCTCCTGCACACTTAAAACGAATAATAAATGTCGTCTAGCTGTCACAATCACAAAAGTTTTTTGTTATTTAAACTTTAATAAAAGTTGTTTCCAAGCCTCAAAACATCTAAAAGCTGTTGAAGAGATTTAAAGTAGCTGAATCTTACGCTGCAATGACTGTTGTATAGCTGTATAAGCCATTGTACAGGCCTTGCACAGCTGTTTCAATAATAATACTGCCGTTAACCAGCAACTGTAATGCTCAAGGCTGGTTAATTTGTGGCCCAAATTAGAATTACAAGGGCTGCGTAGCTAACTATACAGCCCTTATGTAGAAAACTACAACAGCCTTGAGTATACACAAAATTCTATTATCAAGTCACTGTGCGGCTGTCATGTGCTACTTGGGCGTGGCCTCGGAAAAATGCTAGTAAGAAAGTAATAAGGTTAATGTTAGGACCCTAACTCTAAAACCTTCCAATCTAATAACAATCTAGTCAATATTATAATTAATGAGATAGCTGAAATCATCAAAATATTTTACCTTTTTTTGTAAGTTTTATTTGTTTGTGCATTAGAATTGGATGCTGTCACGCATGATACGTAGACAATTTTCGATGAGGTAATATATCAAACGTGCTGTGATTTAATAATCTTTTTGGACTTTATTATAATTTTAACAAGTTTCTTGCAAGTCTGGAAACGGCGCGGTTGATTTTAAAATTCTGCAGTCGTGCGATATCAATTTCAACCCGTTTATGAATGCAGGCCTAAAAACCAAACTCAAAATTAAACTTTTATTTTAGTTATGAGATCATTTCTCTCCGTGTGGAATATGAAACTTCAGACACGTATGTCAAAATTAAAGCACCACTCCTTTTATATGCGTCCGGGCATAAAAATCGGAGAATTACAAATTAATCTGCATTAATCCTCATGAATCTCCCGAAGTAGACGAAGATACTTTATATCATCTCGTTAATCATCCAAGTGAATGCTTGGCATTCAGCATTCTGTATATTACAGCAGCGCCTCATAACGCCAATTAAGATGATGAACCAAAATAGAACTAGCAAGGCTCCTGCGACCCCTTTCATCAGTCTGGGGTTCTGGTACCGAATATAATGAAACGTTACATGTAACTCTGATCAAGTAATTCCTTGTCACACCTAGGACGAATGGGCGCAGGCTCGAACGAACAGTTACACACTTGAGATGTCATAATAAGTCCCGCAATTGTAGGAAACGAACATTTCAAGCTTTCATGTCAACAAACACCACTCAATATTTATTTTGGTGTGACAAGTAATGCGCACGAGTAAGAAATGCGGCGTAGAGAGCAAGGGGCATGGTCACGCGGCGTGACAGCGCACTCGTCCAATTGGTCGAGATTGCGCGCTTCCGTCGTGGCTTCCGGCCGATAACAGCAAGACTGGTACTTACGAACTTACGAAGTTACAACAACGGTCAACGGACTTGCTCAATGCTCGATACTACATAGTTAGACGCTCGTTTTGCTATTTAGACCGGACAAACGCCACATCGGATGTTCAAATCGAATATTCCGGACTAACAGCTATTGCCGAGTTGCTATGTAAGTGGAATACCTGCATCGTAAGTACCTAGTTGGTTTTACGGTTAATGATTTTCTGCTTTTATTGAAATTGTTTTAATTTCATCTTAAGAGGTTAATTAGAAGGTGGGATAATTAAGCTAGAGACATTAATTAACACGCAATGTACATTTATTTTAACCTTTTGACCGCCACAGCATAAACCCTCCACGCCGAGCCACAATTTCATCTACTATTTTGTCACATATTTGTGTCGTTTACTGGGCACGCGCTTGCTTGACACGTATATGTGACAATGGTGTCCAAAAGGTTAAAGGTTGATTAATACCCTGTTGTCTGTACGTTACTCGTACAGGAACTGTTGGACGATACTGTCGAGGGTGCCATACACGTCGTCAAATTATGTGTGTAATCAATTTAGATTGCCTTCGACACGCTTAGAAGAATAAATGTTAACTTATTTCGTAATCACACAATAATCACGGATTAACTGAAATAATATCCCGTTTTAGTACGAATGATAGCCAGTTGGTGTTACTAATCTTGAAAGAGATCAGTCGATAATAAATTATCAATAATTGTATGACAGTTCACTATCTTTTTCTAGTCCTCTGACACTTAATTTTGTTGGGTAGGCGAAAGCAGTTAGTAACCGCTCACAAATTCCAAGGCAATGTGTTGTTGACTTGCTATGGATGCACATAATGCACGTGCAATAATCTATACTAATATTATAAAGCTAAAGAGTTTGTTTGTTTGTTTGTTTGTTTGTTTGAACACGCTAATCTCGGGAACTACTGGTTGGAATTGAAAAAATCTTTTTGTGTTGGATAGTCCATTTATCGAGGAAGGTTATAGGCTATATATCATCACGCTATGACCAATAAAAATGATGCAAAAACGGGGAAAATTTATTTCTTTTGTGAGCTTTTTCTCTCATATAATGTGACGCAGACGAAGTTGCGTGGGTCAGCTAGTGAAGTAATAAACATTACGCAGCAACTGTCTACTTCCTGGGAAACGTTTAATAATTTGTAACTTTTTTAGTCTTGATTTTCTAGTATTTTGTGAAAGTACTAAAGCAGGTGTAGATAAGGAAGTTACATTAAATATTATTGGAAACCACTAACTATTTTTACAAAAGTCAATCTTTATCGAACATTGCGGAAGGACTAAAAAGAGTGATATATCAGAAAAGATAATTTTATGACTCCGTAATACGACGCATTTTTCTGAAAACCCCTGAAGTGAGAAATGCGTGTCTATAATGAATAACGTTTCTCACAAACAACGGTATCTTGTTGGTTGTTGTGTATCGATAGCTGTTGATAAATATTGCAAAATTTCCAGAGAAATGAACCGGGGACATTGCGACAGTCCTGTTGTGCTACTAAGACGGTCGGTTAATAAATGTAGTGGAACCAAACGTTTTGCTTCAATGAAACCTGTGCGGTGACCAAGCATTCGAGAAATAGTTTGTTGCAAATATAAAACTGCACCTAAATAATGTAATACTCTACCGTTGGTCCAGAATGTGCAACCCGGGAAGGGTTCGTAAAGTTGAGGGTGATAAATGTCAAGAGGGTGTTAAGTTGATTAGGGATCATTGTATGCGGAAGGCGAATGCCCCGTAGTAAAATTAATAGTATGGTCAATAGCCATACATGCCATATGTGTAGTACACGTAGGTACCTCAGTACCTGTATAAAAAAAAGCGTTAAGATGGCTCTTATAATTTAAGACGAGTCTGTAAACGGTTTATACTAAGTCTTCGATCATATTTAAGGTCACCCTACATAAAGGAAATAGCTGAGAGTGCCGAGGCGCGAGCGAGCAGAGCGGAGCGGAAGTGGCGACCGTTCCCACGGACATTCATCCGTTACTTCACCTCGTCGTACATCCCCCCTCTGCCCCCTTACCGTAACCCCGCCGCACCTCCTTAAACCACCCATTACTTTCTTAGAAGATCTGACTTTACTCAACAAAACAATGAAGCATAAACAACGAACATCGCCCTAAACAATCTCCTATTCTCAATATGGAAACTTTCGCTTCAAATCAAAATTACCTACCACATAAGGCCACAATGAGTCGGTCAAGTCACAAAGATGAACGAACTTATTTAAATTTTAAATTGGAACACAGGAAATTATAATAAAATAGAAGCTTTATGTGTATAGTAAGGATAGCTGGATGTTGGAATGTCGGTCAAGGGCGCCATCATCAATCAAGGCGATCAACATTACGGCGGAACAAGGGCAATAACTATGAAAACATTGTCATATAATTTAACTACTCATCCGAACTAAGTTGTTTCTAAAAATAACAGGAAAACTATTAACTACTAAGTAAAGCATTTAATTCTCTCATAGACCTTTAAACGGTATAAGTATACCTACTGGACGAAGTATTATAATACCTATCTGTGCTACTGGGTAACCTGAAAGACTTTTAGATTTTTATTTGTTTATTAAGAAGTATTATTTACAATATATACACACTAACATTATAATAGGAAGAAAAAATATGTACAAATATCAAAAAAGGGGTAACCTGAAATATATCTATTTACTTTCTTTAAAAAATTGCTGTGCCCGATAGGGTCCATAATTGTTACTCTAATTTTATTTACACATTTTATTTGTAAATGATTTTGATTTGATTTGATTTGAAATACTCAAAAGGAAAATGTAGAGTAGGTAATGGTATTCAATTATTCACATAAATCAGTAGAAAATAGTATCTACTGGCCATCACCTTATAATCCTTGGTTAGGTACTTCCTGATGACCCTCAGGAAGGAGATTGGTCGACCCACATAACACTTTCGCTGTGTCAAAAATCCTGCACTTAAAACCAATCAAGTGAAAATTCTCAAGTGCCGAGTTTAAATTCAAATGAATTTTTCGAACAGCGTGTTTGGCGGTTTGGCGTAGCTATACAGACTTCATATCAATAGTCAGGGATAATCTGACTCTTGTTTACAGTCCCGACACGATCCCGGCGGCCCGAATAGAATCGATGTCTTTGTCGACTAAATAGCCGACTAACGCCATACCCGCAATAGGTCCAGCTGATCTCATTGTTTAGTCTACCCGGGAACGCTTTTAATTCCTAACAAAACTGATTACAAAGCTATGTGATTACTCACGACGATATTTATTGGCTATGTGTGTGTAACTGTGAAGTGTTGTACGGAATGCGGCGGTGAGACTGCTACCTACTTCGGGTTAGGTTACAAAGTTTACTGAAATTGTGAGAAGTATTAATAGAGCAACGTTTATTGGTAAGTACGACGAAGTTATCCAGGACCGACATGCAAGTTTATGGTATCCAATAAATTTGACAGTGTTACAAACTTACAAATGACAACATGTAAATCGACTTCGCATTATAATGGCTGAAATAAATCAAAGTAAAGTTAAGATTACTTTTATTGTTTACGATGTGGAGTGGAAGTAGACAGGCAACTGAGTAGGCAACATGAACTTTCTGGCTATTATACCCGGGCCAGATCGTGCCTATGTTGACAATAAAGTACTAAATCAGTATAAATACAAAAAAATGTAATGTTCGTTAAACCGTCAGTCGGTGGAACGTCGTGATCGTACAAGTGGACCGGATCTCCGGCGTGTGCGCAGCCGGAAGTGCGCAAGACTTCCGCTCCCTCGGGAGTCGGCGTCACGCGTCGCGGCGACTGCGCAACCGTGTCTTACCAACTGCGGCTTTCACGACAATATATAACACAGTACGCCGCTAATATTAAGTGAGTTCTGTTCATATGGAAGATATTAAATACACTCATTAACGCTCGACTCCTCTAATTGGTACGGCTTGCTATTGATAACTTACAGATCGTAGCTTTTTGACCGAGGATTTTTGTCCGTATTCGTTGCACTGTAATGCGGACAATAACATAATGCTACTAGCGTCTGCCAGCGGCTTCGCCCGCGTGAAGTTTGATAAGGTGTAATGTTATGTTATGTTATATGTTATGTTATTTCCAGTCGTAGATCACCATCAATAATAATAGATTTTGCTACTTCTCCGAATTTCACCATACGTCCGTAAAAATGTAGAGCCAACAAGATAACATTTAAAATCATCAAAGAGGTTGCTGATCTTAGATCTAATCAAACGACACAAATGTCGTTACCCCTGTGTATAAGCGAAGAGTAGTTAGATCCTACCTACTCATAGAAACAATCTTCGTTGACTTGGAATCGGAAATGCGCGCTAAGTGGCGATGCGCGGCGTGCTGACGAGATGAACCCTATCGCCATAAACAAAGGCGAGTATACTTGTATAGGTTTGCAACTTTACCTTACTCGAAAGCTCTAACCTCTAAACTAAGTTAACGTCGATATGAGAATGTTTTTTCCCGGCAACATAATTTCAGTTCTCTGTGAAGGTAAGGTCTGTGGGGTAAACGTAGGAGATAAAAAGGAATCCTATTTATAATTCAAATAAATAATACATAAAAAAAACATAAAATTTCGCGCCATGGCCTTTTGGTTGCAATCGAATATTCGAATATTCGAATTATTCGAACTTTCTTTTCAAATTTATATTCGAATAGTAAATAAAAATAAATTCGAATATTCGAATACTAGCAAAAATGTTACTTGTCCAAAGTCTATGTTGGTAGAACTTAAAAATTGTTGTTGGCAACACTTCTAGACGGTATGACTTTGATGACGCCATTATGTTGAGTTACGGAAATAGTCAGGGAGGTATTGTAGCAAGTTCAAGCAAGCGGCTGACGCATAATCCCCCCACAACTATGCAGCTGACGATTTCAGCCAGTTTCTGCCGGCGTGCTATGAGTTATGTCAGATTTTTTTATTTTTTTTACAACTTTAGTAACCTCCAAATCCCAGACCCACACTTTCGTAATCTCTTACTTGAGCAGCTGACGGTTGGTTTACTCATTGGTAATATAAGATCAATCTTCGATGACAATATCAGCCTGCTTACTATGACTTTTTTATTTGCCACGGTACCTCCCGGACTAAAACCGTTGTTATTTATTTGCAAAGCGGTGATTTTCGATATTTTGTTAGGTAGGTAAATCTGATTTAAGTAATTCTGAATTATTATTTATCTGGTTTACTAGTGTAATAGTGCCTAAGAAAATTATATTGCAATATCTTTACGACACTTTTACATATACTTTTGTTTTAATTATTACGAGTTGACTTTTTAATTTGTTTGAATTTTTTTTAATTGTTTTGATTAACATAATATGTTTGTTCATGTATAATCGTGAGATTTACAAGAACATAAGTTTCCCACTATGTTAAATTACTTGCAAAGTTGCAGTGTATATGTCACCGTAAAATTGTCAAATACGTTATATTGTAATATCTCTAGCGATATTGTAAACTCTCGAATTATTGTCAAACGAACATACTTCTTACAATAAAACGCATTATTTTTCGTGAAATGCATGCGATAGTAGCCAACTTACGCGGTGTGGAGGGAAGGAGGAATCCCCCTTGCCCCGTGGTACCGCTCTCATGTAAAAATACTGTACCATTCCTGAGAAATATCGATTAATATAACCTAACCTTAAAACACTTTATATTCCCCTGAAAAGCGTAGTCGACGGAGCCCCGCTTCGCAGGCCTCCTATTTCCGAGTGCAGGCTTTAAAGCAGTGGTTGCCAACCTTTCTTAGGCCAGGGACCGCTTTGGTATGTTCATTGTTAACAGGGACCATATGGTGATGGTTTGGAAAAAAAAAAAAAAAAAAAGGGACCATATGGTCCTAGATAAACATGGACACCGACAGGATTATAACTAGGGGAGTGAATCTTTAACACACTATAAAAAAATTTGTTAATGTGATGAGAAGCTTTACAATTAAGATAGTGATGGATACAAAAGCGATCGAATTGAGCTCGAAAAATTTAGCAATCATTTAGTATAAATTCTCAAAACAATTTAGTCTTTTGCGCTTGCATCTTCAGTGCAAGTTAAAACGTACGAAAAACATTTTAATCTTTCGCGGCCCGTAGTCGAGGCCCCTACGGACCATCAGTGATCCGCGGACCACAGGTTGAGAACCAGTGGTTTAAAGGAACCTAACTAACCTAAGCGGCCCCAAGTCCCGATTATGGGGGCAGAGATACTTCCGTATGTTCAGTTGACAATAATTCGAGAGTTTACAATATCGCTAGAGAGAAACACGTTATATTGTAATATAACGTGTTTGACAGTTTTACGGTGACATATACATACATTGGAAATTTGGAAAAAAAAAATTTTTCACTGTCAATTTTTTGTTTTATAATAGACGAACTTGTGACTTCTTTTGTTGATTATGTAAATAATTATTGCGCCAGGTTTACTTATCTACATGGAAATATAAAAAGCTAAAGCAATAAAAGCTGTATTTTAAGAACTTTTAATTTTTTGGAATTTATTCGAATATTCGAATAATATTCGAATAGTACTGAAAAAATATTCGAATATTCGAAAATCAAAACTATCGAATTTTTGCAACCTCTAAATGCAACGCACACATCCTGCCAAAGAGTTCGGCGTTCGGCGCGTTTGGTTTCATTAAAAAAAAAACACGTTTTTTTTAATGGAACAGTAATAAGTCAATTCTGAATTATGAGTGAAGACTCATGCGTTTTCGAACACCGACGACGAAAATTAAAAAAAAAAACTTTTTGTTCCCAAAGGCATAATATGCAATTTTACGCCCGCTCTAGTACGCTATTATGACGGTATTTTCGAGCAAGAGGAGTGAAAATATGTATTATATGACAGAGTGAAGCTTTTGCCCAGCAGTGTCGTTATAATATGCATATGAGCAAAGTAAGAGGCATATGGGCGACCTAAAAACTCTGACACCAGGTTAGGAAGTAGGAACTACCTAACCACACGATAAGAAAATATGCATGGACAATATTACACAATATAGGTAGGTGACCATATATTTCTGTTTAAAAAACCGGTGTAAAAGTACGCCAACACTTATAGCCCTACGAAGCGGGACTAAGGCGCTCCACCCACTGGCACCGCGCCCCGTCTCGCGTCGTCGCCGTCGTCGCGTAGTGCGGGATGGCAGATTTTACCATTGCATGCAAGTATGCATACATAGTCCGATAGCGCTAGCCAATTTTGATGCCATAAGTTTAAAAAATTCTAAAGTTTATTATTTTTTGCCTGTAGATACAGTCGTACCTACAGAGATTACTATTGCATTTTGTGTCATATCTGACCATAGCATTTTCAGTAATTCGATGTTTTGTGGTTGAATATTTTTAATCAAATTAAAATTGCCAAAATTGATTTAAAGTTTAAAATAATCATGATATCTTATCTAGGATAGTCTGCGGAGTGTGCAAACCCAGTTTGTGTCATTTTCGTCCAGTGCAAACTGGCATTAGGGTCAGTACGTAAAAACAGTACTAAAAAAAAATTACAGTTTATGAAATAACTATTTTCTTTCTCAGATGGCCAACATAAGCTTATTATATAAATTTGTGCCAAATTAGACCACGGAATTTAAAGTTATTTAACTATTTTGTTTTTCCAAGCTAAAAAATATTACAATTATTAGAGTTCTCATATTCAAGATCATTAATGCATGTAAAATCAACACTGTTTTGTGTCATTTTCATCCACGATATTTAAAACTATTAAGACTCAAAAACTATGGTTTTTTGAGCACCGAAGTTAGGGTTTTCTGGGTAACCAATAGCAATTACATATGTACCATTGGAGAGAGCTTTTCAATGACGACTTTTGCTACTTCTATAAGTTTTGTTAATTCGCAGTCCATTCAGAATTATTGACGAAAATGGGCGACTATTTGGACTTCGAATTTAAGATTGTCTATGTAGCCAAAAGCCATAAGAAAGACAATATTAGAAAGAGATTTTTAAGGAGAACCTTTGCTTCTTACGACTTTCGCGAAACCTTATTCCGTTCGGAGTTATTAAGCTAAATAGGTGACGAACTGATCACCGAAGTTAAGATTTTCGGAGTAACCAACATACATAATTTACACCGCTGGAGAGAGCTTTTCAACGGCAAATTTTCCTACTTACATAACTTTTGCTAATTCGCAGTCCGTTCAGAGTTTTTGACCTACATAGCTGACTATCTGGACATCAAAGTTAAGATTGTCTAGGCAACCAATAGGCATATTAACATATACAACATAAGAAATTGATTTTTAAGGAGAACGTTTGCCTCTTACGACTTTTGCGAAATCCTATTACGTTCGGAGTTATTAAGCTAAATAGGTAATGATTTCAGCACCGAAGTTAAGATTTTTAGAATAACCAACAGAAATAATTTATACCGCTGGAAAGAGCTTTTCAATGACAAATTTTGCTATTTATATAACTTTTGCTAAATCACAGTCCGTTCAGAGTTATTGACCTAAATAGCTGATTATTTGGACATCGAAGTTAAGATTCACTAGGCAACAAATAGCCATAATATATACAACATAAGAAAGAGATTTTTAACGAGAACCTTTGCCTCTTTCGACATTGGCAAATCGTATTCCGTTTAGAGTTATTAAGACAATTCGAACGAACGATTGAGCACCGAAGTCAATATTTTCGGAGTAATCAACAGCAATAACATACAACGCTAAAGAGAGCTTTTCAATGACAACTCTCAAAGTTATACATCATTTTTAGTCGAGGGTGTTGGTCGTCAATGTTTTCGATTGCTCGAGGTCTTGGGTGGAAACGGTAAACGGAGCAGTAAGGGCAGCTACATAAAAATGGTCATAGGAAACTATCCATAACTTTTCGTTAAATTTTGAATCAATAAAAAAAATTGTGAAATGATCACGAACACGCGCGGTACGTAACTTAACGTTATTTGCGATTTCTGACTCCTACTCCAACCCGATTTGGTCCTATAGAAGTTTTTGATCAGTATTACAAACAGTATCGAGTAATATCAAAAAAAAATTGTCTCTAACCAAATGTTTGGGAAAAGATTTTGCAATTTTTGACTTTTTAGTACTCCAACCTGGGTTAGTTTAGAAGAACTTTTTGATCAGTATTAGAAACAGGATCGATTGGCATCAATTTTTTTTTGTGTAAAATATCAGTATTCTTACTAACTGTAATTTTTTTTAAAATCTGTGAATGGGAATCAAAATTTAACGATAAATTATGGATAGTTTCCTAAGACCATTTTCATGTAGTTGCAACGACTGAGGTAGCTCCCCTTACTGCCCCGTTAACCTTTTTTAGCCCGTATAAGTAGCATTATAGAACTTTTACTAATTCGATGTCTGTTCAGAGTTATTGACCTAAATAGCTGACTATTTGAACACCGAAGTTAAGATTGTCTTGGCTACTAATTAGCCATCAGATATAAATTATGAGAAAGTAATTTTCAAGGATAACCTTTGCCAGTAACACAAACGTTTAACGCTTAATGGTTTAAAAAAACTAAGAGTGTACCTAGTAAACTATTTTGTAATGATTTGGACATTTTAAAGCTTAAAAAAATCAAACCTGTGTACAAAAAGTAAAAACCAGCTGGGGATGAAACTTGCGAACCATTTTACAGCATTAAAACCATCTTAAGAAATACAAAATGAAAATATCTGACGAAAGTCTCGAACCCGCGAATCGATGTTCTCAAGTCGGTCGCTTACACCGACGAGCCACTTACTACGGTGACAATAAGTGTAAAAAAGCTGTTCTGTTCTTATGACGTTTTGACAATTGACAGGTGTCAAACTGTTCAAGAATACGGACATTACTGCCATTTATGTATTTCAACTTCAACCAAAAACAAATGACACGTCAATGACGTCATGCACGAAATGAAAAGGACAGAAATATAGTTCTGGTAGTTCTATCAAACAAAGTTCGAGACATGTCAATTAATTACTTTAATCGATATCATATTTTAACTTACAATTAATAATAATAATAATAATAATATCGTTTATTTCAGGCAGTAAACCCATATAGATTACATGATAAAATTACATCACATTACATTATTTAAAACCATAATCAAAATTAAAATTCACATCTAAATAAAATTTCACCGTCTAAATCGAAAATTAAAATCAATTAAAAAAAAAAAAAAAAAAAAAGGCAACATTAAAATAAAATAAACATCACAATCATAATTAAAATAATCAAATTAATGACAGAATTTTTTGGTTTAAATAAATCCCTTTGATGGGACTAAAACTTTTTTTAATCAAATTGAATAAACGCATGCACTTGTTTGTCGCAACATGAACCGAATGGCCGCCCTTCGTGCGAAGAAATTGGTTTATTTTTCTTTCAAATAATATGATTGCGTGGATAAAAACGACACATATTATGAATGGTGTTTTGTTTCACCATAATAATCAAAAACACGTAAACTCTAAAAACTTGAATTTTCTTTTGTGGATATTATAGGGTTTTGTAACAAAAAAAATGAAATATCTATAAATACCGTGGATGAATTCGGCACAAAATAAATTGAACGACAGATATCAGTACTCTTAATCGCGTAACACCTATTTCACAAATTGTAATATTCTTTTAGATAGATAGATAAAGCTAGTTGGGCGACGTGTTAGGTACTTGTCAATTAGATGGATTCCCGTGGACAGAGATGACACAAACTGCCTATGTATATCAGTTACTACTTCGTTATTATAATGGAAGTAAAATTTTCAACTATAATTTTCTTTTCGTGTGATAGTGATTAAAAAGACAAATAGCTAAATTTCTCCCGACGCTAGTTCCTAAAATGACACAAATTTATATAGTAGGTCGGGTAAATGGTCCGGAAACTATATGCAAAAAACAAACAACTTTAATATTTTTGAAACCTCAAAACCTAGCGCTACCGGACTATACAATGGTAAAATCCGTCGTAGTAATTATTTTTTTAATTTCCTTCATGTGATATAGACAAACTCAAACAGCCAGTACTCCACTCAGACAATTTTTAAATACAACTGGACATCAGTATATTTATAAACTTTTTAAAATAACATTCAAATACTAAAACCAAGTAATACATACCAATTTGTTTTGTTCATATTCTTATTTTCAAGTATGAAATAAAGAGAATTTCATTCGTTCAATCTCAGTCTACAGCTTTTAATTCAACAAGTCGTGAATTTATTGGTGATTCCTGGAGCAATCATGGATTGTATATTAGCCACAATAGATATCCATTTTTATGAATAAACAAAATATCTAATTTAAACATTATGCTGATCTTAAATACAGAGGTAAAGACGATAAAGAACGACGTATGCACTATTAAACACATTTTACTGATACTTTCCGATCACACAATTTATTTCAACGAACGCAATAGAAGAACCTACACGTAAAGTCTAGTATACTAAACTAGTGAATTTATCTTTCACGTTATTTGGCCTTCATTCACACGTTATTTATTATCGCGGTTTTTTTTGCTAAAAATATTTTATTTACAATACATGGCTATTTTTGTAGTTGTATGCCAGAAAGCAGTAAAGAGGTTTGTCTGCACCTATTTGAATCTATCGCGGTAACAAATTGTTCGTTTTTTTTCTTTATCTATGATTTGAACTTGAGACTAAACGTAGTGATTATATACTCTATGCTTGAGACGTCATGCAACATCCACATGTAAATAGGAGAAATATTAACTTTATTAGAAGGAAACAGAAAAGAAATCGTACTACTCATGTATGTTTGTGATGACAGCATCAAAGCAGAGTAGTGAAGAATCAACGCGCGTTGCTCTCCCTCCGGTTCTCATCCTCAACCTTCGGGAGAAAATCGAACCAGACCAGGTAAATACACACTCCCAGGTAAATATATAATCTCCCAGGTAAATATATACTTCCACTAGTTGTCGAACAAATGGTCTGCCCTGCTTCTATTGTGCCTTCAATTCAAGTTAGTTTTTCGATGTACTACAGATGCTTTTTCTTCACGAGTCGATTTCACTCTTTTGTCTGACCAGTAAGTACTTAGTGTAGGTGGATGTGCAGGAAGTACAGGAGAAAGCAGGTGGGATATATTCCGCAAAGGGTGTCCACGATGGAAATGCATTTGGGAGGGGTCGAATAAAGCTTGACTCACGCTAGACCGTGCCGGGTCCGCGCCGATGCAATTTTGTATGGACACACTCACGCTACCGAGCCGCTACCGAGCAACGGACAATGGATTGTCATGCAAAATGCACGGACGACAATCGGCTCGCACCCGGCACGGTCTAGCGTGCGTCATCCTTAATCTTCAGCGAATTGGCCACTGAAGTGAATGTGTATAGATGAATTGTGAAAGGAGATGACTTAGTTGTAGATGCATAGTATTATGTGGATTGATGTCACCCAAGGGTGCGCTTCCGTGGTGGTCCCGAATAAAGTAATCTGAAGTTTAGACATAAATGTGAATTTATTTTGTCAGATACCTGTCGAAGAGTTAGTCGCACTAGACAAAAAAGAGCATACGGATCATGTTAAACAACGGATGGATGGTCCATACCCCGAGGAACCGCCTCTTGAACCCATCCCTAAATTTTCGCTAGAAATGAGATGGAATCCAAACATCTTGTGTTTTGAGTTGGATGAAGAACCTGTTACACAGAGGCTTCGGTAAGAAATGAATGTTACCTACCTACTACCTACTAAGCATCCACAAAACTAAATACTTAGAGCAGTTGAGTACTCAATAATAGAGAGTTTCTGTAGAGAGGTTGACTTTAGTTTTAGGGTCCCATGCAAGAAGTTCATTAAATCTGTTGAATCGAAGATAATAGGTAGACCAGAGAGACAGAGTAGATTTAGTGACCTCTTTTTAAGTCTATAGCACTATCATCGTTGGCATCAAGTACTTACTTGATCTTATCTTTAAAATCAGGATTTGGAACAGCTCCAATCGTCCCATGCACTTCCTCTATTGCGGATTGTGGGGCGACACGGCGCGGCTCGGTGCCAGCTGGTGGTGCTTTCCTCACACGAGGATCTGGTTGTCTCCGGGCCTGTCCGCAGTAATGACCGTCAAAGCAACCCCTCGGACAACAGCCCTCGTCCCATGCGCTGTCGCCAACATGCAGATAGCGGCTGGACATTTGAGAGATAACGTTACTGGATACTTTGCGGTACCGATACATGTGAAATATTTGAAATACACCCCGCCTTCTCCACCTGAGGTAAACGCTGAATAAAGTGGTAATTAAACCAAGCTGTGTTGTTTTATAGGACGCCCGTTTATTCTTAGTGCTTCTGTTACACCTTAATGGGATAGGTACTTAGTTGAGTCTGGTATCCCTAGTGACTAATTCTTGAAAATTTTGATTCTTCGTCAGAAAACTTAAAATGAATTAGTAAGTAGTTAGTGAGCAGCCTTCAGTAGGTCGATTTTATCTTCTTTAATTTTCGTAACAATTTTCCTTGTTTGAATTTATTTTGTCTTTTATCGACGGTTTATTTGCAGTGCTAAATTAGACTATTGATAAGCATGGTATTAATTAATCGCTTAAGAAGCACCGGATGCACGTACACAAAACAGCGTCAGTCGATATTTTTTAGGGTTACGTACGCGAAGGGTAAACAACGGGACCCTATTATTTGACTCCGCTGTCCGTCCGTCTATCTGTCAGCGGACTGTATCTCATCAACTCACGATCCGTAATAGGTAGATAGTTGAAATTTTCACAGAATGTGTATTTCTGAAGCCGCTGTGACAAAAATATTGAAAGTAAATTACAATGAATTAAGGGGCTCCCCTCCTGCGATGCTACGGAACTCTTTATTCGCGAGTCCTACTCGGACTTGGCCAGTTTTTATTTTCCTTCTAGTTGATAAATGCCAAAATTATTTTGTGAATGGCGATATCTCTCATAATTCCTGGAAACCTGCAACTAATCATACTGACTCAATATCTTATCGATCTAAAATCATAATATACACATAAACAATGTCATATGGTTAAAAAAATGATGGTACTCGTATCATTGATTGATGTAACTGGAACAATAAATAAATACATTGCATAAGACAACCAGTACAAAAAAATCGTGGAATTAAAATTCATAGTCCCAGTCTTACGGTAATCGACCAAAAGTTCATTAAAGTTTGATTGTTAAAGAAAGGGAGTTAAAATAGAAACGTAACTGACATGAAAATCAAGTTACCAAAGAACAGAATATAATGTATTTTTGCCTGGCTGTTACAACATTATTAGTTATAAGTTGACTGATAAAAAGTAAAAACAGATTTTTAAGAACTAGTTCCATCATGTAAATGAAGACAATCTATTAAAATAGATTAGACATAAGCGCCATGATAATCCGGTATCATAATAATATAATATTAACGTATTTGCGTCATCATCACCCTTTTAAATAAGTAATAATATATTTCTATTGGTAGCCACTTTAAAAGGAACCCGGATAAGTATGGAACCTGTTGCTGGGGACGACAAAATGAGACGATCTGCCAAATTACAGTCTAAAATGTTTGTCATTAGGTACATTCTTGATCGAAATCTTCTTTCAGTTTACCTAGGTAAGCTTACTTAATTCGCGTTTTCTCTAGGATATCATCATGATTTTCTCTAGATCATTGTGTTATTAAGATTCAGATAAAACATTTCTTATTTTTCTTTTCTTTACTCGAATTAACTGTATTCGAGTTACAATAAAATACTAAGAAAAGTGTTCAAAACATCAACTATAGCACGAACGGTTTGAAGTTTTGAACACTATACAACATTATTTTTTGTTTATACTAAACCCGAAAAGGGGTCATTGTACTCATCATTTTGAACAACTTTTTCTATGGGACGAACCTTGAAATCGCGAAAAAAAAATCAGCTGTTCCCTACATTTTGACGAGTTATGCGAACATAAATGTAGGGAACAGCTGATTTTTTTTTCGGGATTTCACGGTTCGTCCCATAGAAAAAGTTGTTCAAAATGATGAGTACAATGACCCCTTTTCGGGTTTAGTGTAAACAAAAAATAACCCTGTATAAGCTCGAAACTAAAATTATTTTCATGAAAGTATAACGAACGCTGTCTTGAAAATCTACTAATCGGAAAGTTTTTGAAGATGAAGTAGCTACCTATATAATTTATTGTTTCCATGTGGTTAAGAGCGGGCCTAACGCCAGGAAAAATTCTGATTTCCCCCGCGCGTCTCGCCACACCCGCATTAGTGCGTTTATCAAACACGGGCGGCGGCGCCACGATGCGCGACACGCGGGACCGAACTCGCGTACTTGAAGTCATTGAGCTGAATAGGTATATGCAACATAGATAGATGAAAACACTTTCTATTCTTATTTTTTTTTTAGTAAATTTAACACCTTCAATGCATTCCCATGTTGTTTGTATGTCGTGAAATAAAAGTTTTGAGTAGGTAAGTATTCTATTTCATCTTAGTTTTCTTAATATAAGATATCGGAATTGTAGACATCGGAATGCATGATTAATAGGATACAATGGTTGGAAGCGACTTCTTAATTAGGTGGTAATTTTTTTTCGGCAAACCTGGGTATCTTGACGTTTGTTACGCCATTTTGGTAATCTACTTTTCGACATTAGTTAGCATTTGATTCTGTAGTCAGAAAGTTAAAAAAATGATCAATTCCGGAATACGGAATAAAAACAAACGTTGCAGGTACCAACACACACACACATACACACAACGGTGCTATACATTCGATTCTATAATTAGAACCCTAAATTGGTTTTTAATTTTGCTACAAATAAGAAACGATCGTAAGAAATATCGTATAATCATCATATTAATATTTGTTTATTAGTTTTATTCACAACACTGAAGCTTCATTTACATGAGGCTATTTTCTTGGACATACCGGTGCAATAATTGAATACATACCTTCAAGAATGCCAAGCACCTGTTTACATAAAAAACTTGAAAGCAAATATTATATATTTTACAATTTAATAAAAAAAACGACCAAGTGGGAGTCGAACTCACTCGCCCATGAAGGGTTGAAACAGCAACCCAAAAATGAATTGATTGAATGTACGGTAAACGGTTTATGTATTAAAAAAATACTTACTAGATGTCTTTCAAACCACTTTTCGATGGAAGTTTACATGGTAATGTACATCATATATATTTTTTAGTTTTATCATTCTCTTATTTAAAAAGTTACAGGGAGGGTACACACATTTTACCACTTTGGAAGTGTCTCTAGAAAAAAACATAAAAAACCTCAATATCATTTTTGAAGACCTATCAATAGATGTGTAGTATGGGTTTAAAGAAAAAAAAATTGAGTTTCAAGCCCAAGTATGGGTTTAAAGAAAAAAAAAATTGAGTTTCAGTTCTAAGTATGGGTGAAACCCTGAAAGTTTTTCTTTCTATTTTTGTGTGAAAATAGTAATATAAAATAATACGAACAAGTAAAATTAAATTAAAATTTAAAAACCTTCCGACACATGTAATTAAAGTTAAACAGAAAATAATTGATTATAGTCAAATTCTGGGAACCAGGCATCACTCCACTTTCCGTGTCTCATTTCGTTAATATTCCTTATTCCCTTTGAATATAGTCATTATTGTAGGTTTATAGTCAACATCTTTCATTTGATAAATTGATACCCATATTGAAAAAAAGGTAATTCGCCATTTTGTGGTGGCGGCTATCTTGGATTGTAAATTTATCATAGTGAGTATTCTACTAGTCACGCCCTTTCATTTGATACCCATATCGAGGGAATTGAAAAAAAATATATGCAAGTAATCCGTAGTTTTGTGTCAGCGGCCATCTTGGACCAATTTTCATCAAACATAGCTAAGAACACTCCCGACTAATTCACCTTTCTAATAAAATATAAAATTAAAATCGTTTCATCCGTTCGGATGCTACGATGCCACAGACAGACACACACACACAAAGGCACGTCAAACTTATAGCACCCCGTCGTCTTTGCGTTGGGGGTTAACAAAGGAACTTTGGCATAGTATAAAAAAAACAAGTAGGATATCTTCATATAAACGCACCGCACGCGGCTTGTATGTGTGCGTCATACTATCTTTACGTCGCCGCACGCACACCCTAACAAAATCTCGACCCGTGTCTTACTGCCGCCAATCGAGGCTTGCACACCGCACAAAGTTCGCGCCTCACGGCTTAAAGGCATACGTAAATAAATTAAAAATGGGTGATTATCGCAGGAGAACCCATTGCTGTGTGTATGGGTGTCTGAAAATAACAGGAAAGGTTAGCAAGTCGCTTATTCTAGCATATAATTTATTATTGATGCTGAGATACCTAGTTATTTTTATGTTGTATAAGTCTTCTATTAGACAGACGAAGTAGGCAGGTCTACTTTCCCACTAGAATGTTAGGTACTTGATCTGACAATAGATTCTTTGACTTTGTTTACGTTGAGTTATGCCGATTTCTCAGTATTTTAGGTAGGTATACTAACTCAATCCCTATTTAAAGTTACAAAATACGTAATTTAAAATGATTGACGAATATGGTAGACGACAAAAGACATCTAATTAGGTAGTCCGTCAGTTAGATTACTAACAAATATTTAACCCGTATTTTTTCTTTTGTTACACAATCCAAAATTTACGAATGTGACGCCTTAGTATAATTTTGAATGAGTTCTGACGTCACGAGCCCCCACTCCCGAGTTTTGCTGCGGTTAATTCTTAGTAGGTCCATTGATTTACAAAACCAAAAAAGTATGTGTCCATTATTTTCCAATACTTACTGACGGTGTCGGCGACGAGACTCTTTCTCCACACCAGGGTGCAAGCAATGGTGCAAGTAATGGCCATACGTAAAAGGCATCGCGAGTCGTTTTAGTTTTGAATCAAAATTTTGTGTTTTGAAAACTTGTAATAATAATTTTATGTCGTAAATAAGTATTTTTTTATGGTATCTTATTGGAATCTTCATATAGTATTATGATGAATTAGCACCATCACAATTTTAAAGTCCAATAAGACCAAGAAAAATGTAATTTAGAGTGTTGTCGTGTCACATTTTTACGTAATTTGAAAAGATGATTTTTTGTTAATTAAGATATGACGTTGAAATTCGTGTAAAAAAACGTTGGACTTTGCTTAAAACCGATATCCATGCATAAATCATGTAAATCGGTTCAGTAGTTTAGGAAATATAAGATAAAACAAATAGTAAACACTGTGTTCATCGTAAATTTCAGTCTTTGTTGTAAAAAATTTTTTTTGATAATAGTTTAGGAGACATAGTTCATCAGAACAATGTTTTGAATGCGTTATAATCGTTTGAAAGATAGACCCATCCAAAATGTCCCCCCCGCCCCTCTAAATTTTAGAATAAGAGAGTAAAAAGAATATGCTGTAGATTTCAATGAAAACCAGACAACACATATAGGCACTGAATTTAAATATAGCTAAAAGTGACAACCCTGAGACAGTAATTATAACGCGGATTAAGCTGTAGATGCACTACCTACTGCTCCTGTTTATACTATGACTTTGGTAAGCACGACAGGCGCTCAAGCTATACAAAACCAGTTTATGCAGATCTCTCATTGTACATAAAGTTATACATGGTGAGACCACGTTATACTGGAAATGTAAAAAAATACTTAGCCGGAATGTGGCCAGAGTATTGTAAATAGGTATTCATAATTCTTTATGAAATCCTAGGTGCACACATAAGGTATGTGAGATTTCGGTCGTAGGAAAAGATAAACGTACTTCTCCAGTGAAACATTTTGGTCATTATTCAAATTCTTTTCGACCTCGATGGTACTCCCGACAGAACCATCAACAAACTCGATCACTCGATTTGCATTATTTTCTGGGAACTAATCATAATATAAAAAACCTGAAACAAGCGAGTGTTCGGAATCACATTACTTTTTATATTTTTTAACGTGATTCATATTATGATTCTGCTAAAGCGGCCATTTTAGGGCCCTAGTCTATTTTAAATCTTTACTAGTCGGCCCGACCTACCTACTACCTATCTACTACCTACCTTCTACCTATCTACTACCTACCTTCTACCTATCTACTATCTACCTTCTACCTACCTACTACCTACTCCCACCCACTACTTTCACGTAATAATAACACATAACGTACCGCGTGCGTAACGTATCTACAAGTAATAAAACAAATCCCTTTAAATAATAACTACCATATTTTATTAATTTATAATAAATAGTATACCTACATAACGGTTAATTCGTACGGGTTGTATCAGCCGAAAGACGTCCACTGCTGGACATAGGCCTCCCCCAAGTGTCGTCACATTGACCGGTCAACGGCGACTCGCATCCAACGTTGTATGTAATTATCATAATTTCACACAAAAACAATGCACGATCAAATCAATCATCCGTTTATTTTGAGTTTACTATGCGCTTAGGCACGTAAAAAATACATAAGTACTTTCGACTACGGTAATCAGCCATAAATTGAGTGTTCAACTGCGTTACTTCTCGCTTCTTCCGTTTTGTTACTGTATTTTTCATGTTAGCCATGTTACTCAACAAAAAATTAGTAATATTATGAAAATAATAAGGGCGGCTGGGCGCGGAGCAAAGTGACATAGACTGCCCGTCTCAACAGAGCGAGGGTTACTGATCGGTGAAACAAACTGATGTCTCAACAGGGCTGCCAGGTGCAAAAAACGTGTGATCGTACGCCAACTACAAAGAAATCGTATGCCAAGGAAATTTTGAATGAAAAGGTCGTACAACCTAGAAGTACTAGGTTTTTTATTAAAAATAACTAAAATTTGTTCAATAATAGAAAATTTTCTGTGGTCCTATTGTTTAATATTTCTTTTGTTGGCTTCGTGCAATTTTCGTTTCTTTTTTCTTTGGCTATTAATGTTCCCTTCAGTGTTTCATTTTATAAACAGTTTCTAAGTTTTTGTTGGATTACTGACGAGAAAAGCAGGTTTTTGACAAGTTACAATTATTACCGAAAAAAAAAAATAAGTTTTGTAAAAATGCAAGCAAATACAGCCTGTAAATAAATTTACAAAGAGTCTTCATTCAAGTTAATGATCTAGGTATGCGTTAGGTTGTTGGAGAATTGCCCGAAGCTCATACTTGCCAGTGGAGCACATTCGTTTATTATGAAATGATGCCGGACTTGTAAGGTAATAAAAATCGTACATTTTCCGTACGATCGTGGTCTAGCGATCGTACATGAGTAAAAATGCCAAAAAATCGTAGGAGTACGATTAAAATCGTACAACTGGCAGCCCTGTGTCTCAAGCTCGCGTCCCGCGAGACGGAAGACGGCGCATTTCGCGGATTAAAAATGTAGTAAGCGCCAAACTCTTTCGGGTCTATTATCTCTTAAAATAGAAAATATTTTGAAAATTTTCTCAGAGTCTGCCCTAGGTTACACATGAGTGATAATATTTATGTAGTTTTTGGTTCAGTAATATGCACCAAAATAGAATACAAACCAAAATTCTTGAAAATTAGAGGTAACTTTGTGACGATTTTCTATCGAGAAAATTTTATCCTATTATGTTTTTGCTCAGACCCAACCCTCACATTTATAATGAAGTTTCCTGACATATTTTTTTTTTCTAATTTGAACATGATTTACTATTCTAAAAATCTAATCTAAGATTGAAGATTTTGCTTTAGGCCCGCTCTTAACTTGAATAGGTAAGTAGGTAAGTTATGTATGCAAAAATAGGTGCTCTAGACATAACACGAATACGTATTAAGATGTTTTTTTTTATTCTATTGGGGAATTCCTGACAACACTAGGGAGGGACTTTAAGTTTGAATTAAGTCGAAGAATTTCCTTGTTGGTTTCCAGTGAGCTAATCATACAACTTCCTTAAGAACTGCGTCAGTCGTGTCTGATATCCTTAGATTGTCGCATGACTTACAGACTGGAATAGTAATCAAAACGAATTAAGAATCAAGTATTGTCTGCATGGAGACAGGCACGCGGCGTGGCGGAGACGAGGGCGCGGGCAGGGCGTGACGAGTGCAGTGCGCAGGAGTCGCGGCCGTGCTGCGCTCGCTATAATATTAGGCCTAATAATCTCGTCGGTGACTCACTGCCTTTGTCCACAAACCGTAGGTAAAAACTATTACGAGAGACATTGATGAATAACCCACCAAAACATATTTTCAGCCGTTTCATCAGCGATTTCATGTTGAACAGACGTCTTATTTTTAAACACTTTGAAAACCGTGGGTGTTACAGCAATTCTGTTTTTGCTTTGGAACAAGAAAGTTCAGAAACGGATTATAAAAATACCTGCATTAACGCACGAAATTCCTTCTCATAATAAACTTATAGAGGTACCTACATAGGCTATGTAAAAGCTATGATCGCACACACTAACACTACCCACAAGTATTTACTTGCGTACCTATACCTACATAGGTGGAATAAACCAGGTATAAAACTCTGCATATTGGAAGATATAACTGGTTCTGTTTATAAATCAGCTCCAGTGATATTTTTGTTTTAATGTTGATTGTCCTCTGAATAAAATTATTTGTATAGTGCCTACGAGCCGCAATAGCGCGAGAAATAGATTTTACGAGTGCGTGTGGTGCGATATTTACGTGTGTTTACACTTCAGACGATTTTATAGGCGCAACGACACCGTCATGTGCCATATTAACATATAAGGAGCTCTTTAGTACCCCTGCGTTATTACGTAACTGCTACAGTTTAAGTACCGTACCCGATTCAGGTATCTTTATGGCTGGAAGTAAATTCTAATTTACTCTTGGTCAAGTTAAGAGGGTTTAATTTAAAAATACCTACCTATATTTTTAATTTCTAATCAGAACTGTTGAACGTTAAACCCCATTTTGATTTTTGTTTTTCTAATTAGTGTTTTTTTTTTAAGTTTTACTTGCTTTTGTTTTGCACTTTTCCCCAGAGACTTGGATTCTGTTTAGTTCTATAAAGTTCTTTAAACGTCGCATTTAAATAAATAAATCAATTTATTGACACACACAAGTTACAAACTATACAAGCAAGAAAACCAAAACAATGAGCATACTAAAAGGGGTTACTAGAAGAAACCGTGGGCCCCAAACTAGGCACAGCCTGTATCTTGGTGGCCCAATTCAGACAGTAAAGGCAGATTGTGTAAGTGACTCTTCAGCGTGACGCAGCACAACAGGACACAGGTAACAGTTAAATTGAAAATTATAAATAAATAAAGAAAATATATATAAGTACCTACCTAAAAATAACAATCTTATAATTTTATAATATCAACCTATCTAAATAAATAAATGAATATAAAATAAAATAAAAGCGAAGATGAACATACAAAACGGTCTAAAGTCATAAGTTCAATCACCATTATTAATTCAAATTAAAATTCATCATTCGGAAAAAAAAAAAAAGAAATACATTAAAATCATAAATTCATTCAATAAATCAATCAAACTAAAACTAAAAACATTAAAATCATAAATTCATTCAATAAATCAATCAAACTAAAACTAAAAACATTAAAATCATAATTCATTCAATAAATCAAACTAAAACTAAAATCATCAAAATCACAAATTCAAATCAATCATCATTGCAAACATGATGGCACATTGGCAGGTATGTGTGCAAGATTGACTGTGCGTGTGTGGGTGTGCGTGAGTGCGTGTGTGAGTGTGTGTGTGTGTGTGTGTACTAGTTATTTCAAGGGGCACAAGAGATTTTCTGTCTCATCATAGGTCAGGTCCTGAAGCCATGTCTTAATAGTAATTTGAGGAACGTTTCGTAGCAGCTTACAAAGACGTAATACAAATTTACTTGTAAGTATTAAATGTGCCGTTAATCGACCGAACTTAATCGATGCCTTGGACATTGGTGCCGTATTTCAAGGTTCCTATTATAGGAGCTAGATAATTATGAGGACAGACTTTTTAGGTAAGTACCTACTAAGTAGTTTTTAGGGAGTTAGGTACTACAAATTCGTTCTGTTTTACTGAGTAAGAAACGGAAGGAATTTTCCGAGAACAGAAAACTTAATCATAGCTTTTTCCAACATACAAAATAATGAAGAAAGAGAGAAATGTGCGATTTTCTTGTAGGAAATCACGACTACTTGTTTACGACATTAAACAAATTCTGCGATGACAATGTCTTTGGTTTCAATGAATCATTAATTAATTACACAAAGACAGATTGTAGGTATTGTAGTCGTACCGAGTAGTTGTAATGATTAATTAACGACTGCTAGTACTCTCGTAGTAGGTACCAACGTTGCTGTAGTGTAAGATTTGTACTCGTATATTTTATGACGTAGTCGCGGTTTCAAAACCTTGTTCGTCTGAATTTCAGGTAGGTGCCTATTAGTAAAATCAACCCATAAACAAGTATAACTAAACAATGGTTTAATTTAAACATAAGTCACATCAAATTACACAGATTTTCTATAGGAATGCTAAGATTCTTATCTTACGAAGGCTAAAATCATTTAAAAGAAACACTATAGTAAAAACATTAAGAGCCGGGAAATTGGATGGTTAGCGAATAAACATGTGAATTTGTGGCACGCATCGTCGCCAGCGAACAATCAGTTGGTCCAGCTACAAGGCTTCCGGGTGCTGATTGATGCTGATTGATATTGATTCGAGCGGCCGGGCTCCGGGCCTGCCCCCCGCCGGACATCTCCGCGCACTTGTATGGTACGTTGGTACCCCGACAACACTTGAACAGATTACATTCATCAAGATACGACTACGAATATCTATGTACTGTAGAATAACGATCTTTACAGGATTCGATAGCGTTGAATGCTGCAAAGGACCTAAAATAAATACATCTACCCGCTGTCCTAAAATGAGGACAAAGCGACATGTGAACCGAAACATGGAAGAGGAAGAATATAATCCGCACAGGAAAATATCTTCTAAATAGACTTGATCTTTAATAAAGTGTGTCATTCCATAAAAAATATAAATAAAAGACAATATCATATTGTGACACTTTCTTTGAAATACAGACATCTTACCTATTCAGTTATGTTCAAAGACATTTTATTATTGTTGAGGACTCTCCTGTTCTTTATTAATACTTAACATAAAACGTTTTCAACAATTTAATTTCACCGTTGCTTGTGATGTTCTATTCGGAACACAAATTATCGACTCGGTTTGATCCCACGCCCAAAATAAAATATCATATTTCCTGTCAGGCGGGCAAGCTTCAGCCATTCGAGTGTCTTTTTTTCTTCCATTTTTTCAGGCCACCAAAGTTTTTTAAGGAACTGCATCGCACATGTTTGTTCAACATGTACGCGTCTTCTTTACAAGTAGGTTTTGACGTCTGGCGACGATACTTATTCCAAACGTTTTTATTGTATTCGATGTTTGAGCTATAAGGATTGGTGTATTTTTGGCAGGGACAATATTGTGAGTGTCGCAATTCTTCAAAAGCTTTTTGATCGGGTCTATCTAGTAGCCCTGGCGGCTGCCATTTTTGGTTCAAATGTGAAGATCTGTGAAACTGTACCTTCCTATATCGGATGGTGATTGCTGTGCTCATCTAGCAAAGCGAAGCTTTATTTCTGTAAGCAGCTAATCTCTCAGTCAGTCAGATAACCCTGAAATGATCAGTTACACGACTCAACATTTGTATCTCCGTAGGCAATAGAACATTATATACAAAGCATTTAAGATTCCCCATTGCAATGTGGCCACCTCGATTCTTCGGCTTCCGTAGTATCAGTAGCGTAGCGGTAAACTGAGCGACAATATGCTAGTTGCTAGTAAACTGTTGCTATAAACTGCATACGGCGCGTAACCCGTAATTAATTCAATGACGTGATTTCACAATGGCTGATCAGTGGTGGTTATAACGAGGAGTGCTGCCGTTAGGCGGTTAGGCGACTTGCAAGCGTGCTCATGCGCGTTTAGCGGTGGCGGTGTATTACAGGTGTTGCGCTGCTTCTCACGGCCGGTTCCGCGCCGCTTGCATAACGGCCTGCGCTTGCGCCGCAGCACACGTAACGCGCCGTAACACCGCGCATTATGCATGTAGGGCGCAAGTCGACGACTCCGACACCGCGCTAGCTTTGTTCGCAATAGACAATTTATGGATTTTATACTGTTATTGCTGTTCCTGATTATTTCTATGTATAGACAAATTGCGTGCCAACGAAGGTGTGTCTGCTATTCAGTTATTTTCAAATGCATGTGTTTCTCGTCGAATGCCTCATGCAGGGGAATTTTAATAAGATTATTTTACGTAAAGTATCCTACTTCACTTGGCAAATCAATATGTCAGGTAGGCACGGCGGCTGATCAGGACGACAATCCAAAATCCTCTTTTATAATACCATTTTAGGCTCCAGCTGCTTTTTGTATCGCTACCACAAAAGCCTGCCCACTGCGCCCACGTCTCGGGTTACCGATGAAGATGACATGCGCACGAGACAACTCCGATCACCCGTCAGATACATGCAGAAATCTCGCCTCCATCAACAAAAGATCAAATTCCGCGATTGGAGTCGAATGCACCCATTTTACGGAAGCGGTAGGCGCCAGCTGCCTGTACAGTATCAAATACCACACTGATAAAGGCTTCCTTAATAAGAAAAATGTAAGACGAACTCACGACTCAACTTCGAAATGTTTTCACGCTAAATCGAACCGAGACAGTGGAGGCTTGTAACTTACACCGACTGATTCAACGATCGCATTGAAATCTTCTTTAGTTCTCTTTTCATGCATTACTGACGATGGCTCGTAGTAGATACTTCTGTTGGAATCAAATGTCTTACACACAGATTGTACTGCTGCTACAGCTTTGGCACGAGCGTAGTTTTACACTTGATTTTCAGCGACATTTGGGTCGATAAGATAAGATCTTATGAGGACACGTCATTTTATTCAAAGATTGTTTGTATATTATGTTATGTAAGCACAATACTTTTGCATTTGTCTGCGGCATATATGCGGGCTCATTGACGTTTCGAATTATGAACCTATCTTCCTTAAAGGTAACGGTGTGATATTCAATAGAGCACATTATTCCATTACTTCTTTGTAGACAAAGAAGAAACGATTTGGCTGATGTGTAAAACCCGTAAATTTACGTGTTCTGCAATTATCGGCACTGCTATGAAATGTATACTTTTTAGTCTAGCTTTGAAAGTTCGAGTTGATGCCTGTCAAACAGTCTGCGCTAGAAATTGGCACAACAAACGATTTTCAAAATGACTGTTGATCGGTCGGGCAAAATAGAAGCGATGTTGATGATGGTGGTTTGATTTATCACTGTTAATCAACTAATTGTTAATGACTATATAAACAAATATGTAGGTAATATTATATATAATTTATGATTAATAATCTTAATAAATGAGTGTGAGTCAGAGACAATAAACACTCAAGTGGATGGGCTGGCGTGCTGCGTCAAGACACATCGTTCCTATCATATTTCTTCTATCTCTGATTCACGAGCATATCGCTCAATGAAGAGATTATCGAAATACGAATTAAAGTTTTAAGATAAGCTCATTGTTATTTAATTATGAGTAGGTACGTGCAATGTGCGCAGTTTCCTGTTATGACCGGTGTTTCAGAGCTCGAAAACCAAGTATCCGGGGATTAAATAGGGGAGACTGGGGCTAGTTGAAAAATAATTATGTGATAACCTATTTTCTGCAACATCTCTGGTAGGTAACAATTCAAGTCAAAATGCTTCGCTAAAAGTAAGTAAACCCCAAACGTTATTTCCTCTTAGTGCTGGCGAGTGCCTGATGGCTCTAATGTAATCAACCTTCGAGACCTTCAATTTTAAAATAACACTGCGGTTTGGGTCCATGAGTCTTCAAACTTTTGTATTACTTGGTTCACAATTATTCCGATGGCTCTACAAAAAAAAAATAGGTATTACAGTACCTATACTTTATCACTATTGAATACGTGTGATAAATTAAAAACATGGTCGTCATTTGCGACGCTGTGCTTCGCCCAATTCTGGCATCCCTCTATCAAGATTCTAAAATTCGTACAGCTGACAGCCCCCGTATTCACTTTCGACTCGACAAGTCGTATGTCTATCCTTTCTTGGCATAACGAAAACGAGCGAGATAGACATACGACTTCCCGAATCGAAATCGAATCAAAGCGTTGTGAATATGGGGTCAGGAGACTCTCTAAGCACGAAATCCGTAGTTTCAGCTAAAGTTACGATCGTTTCCTACTCCGTATCAATAACATTTGTTATGGCCGGAACTAAAAATGAATAACAACAGGATTAGGCATCTGACCATACTCCCGATGTTTTCAAAATTCATGAATTCGAAAGTAGTAGAGTTCATTGCTAAGCTACTTTCGGACGGAGCCCATAATTATTATCTTTGTTGACGGACGTAGAGAGTAGACCCCCAGGTTTTGGCAAGTCTAAATAGCCTAGCCTAGACACATATACCCATACCCATATACAGCCAGCCCCGGTCTCCCCATTTATTCGTATGATATTCATTATTATTCGTTCTAGAATCACATAAGGGGAAGAACAATTTTTTTATCAAACCCAAACGATATAAATCAAAACCACATATCGGCAGAGGAAGTACCGTGTATAACCATGTTTATCGATTAATCAGTAAAATAAGGAAAAACTTGAATATTTAAATGCCTACGTTGTTAATGTTGGTATACATGTGAGGTACAATTTTTCTGCATGCAATTTTATTTATGTGTTTTCCGCCTAACGCCAGTTGAAAAGTTGGGCGCGGAAGTCCCGTGACCGGAAGAAGGGGAACATGGAGGGGCGGCGGGAGGAAGCATCCGGTGACGTCCTTGCCTTTCCGGACTTTGACTTCCGGTTCCCTATCTGTGCGATTTTCTCATGAAATCATTTGAGTTGAGTTTTCCTATCGTGTGCGTCTATAGTTACGAATGCTTCGTAAGCTTTTTTTTTTAAAGTTCAATGTTCAAAATACGTAAATGGACTTTACTTATACTACCTATTCAGTATGTGTGCCAGAAATTACATTATGTTTAAAATAAAACACAAAAAAATGTATTAAAGACTCTGCTGATTGCCAAGAAACAATCATCGATCATGCGCGTTTAACTGTGACTTACAATCTGCTTTCACAGTAGCGTGTCATTGGGAAACTTTTTATTTTTGTTCTCATTATAAAGTATACACGTGCACATTGTGTGTATATGTGATTGTATACACTTGTATGGGATGGATGAGTGACGAGACTCCCGGGCAGCGAGCGGACTCCGCGTGAGGCCTTCCGTTCAGGAACCGTGCCCCTAAAATGTTATTACTTTAAAATGAAAGCAGTTTTAGATGTAGACTAAAAATATAAAATCAATGCATTTATTTCAAGTAGGCCAGTTACTTTTGAATTGTCGACACAAAGATGAAAATTAAAATCTAACTACAGTCCCAGTCACAAGACATAAAAAACTGTGAAAGTACTGTAGTTTCCCATTCCCTAGCGTAGATCTCTATGCAGTGAACGAATGAAGTTTTTTTGAACAGGTTTAAGAATTACATAATTATTTTTTCAGCTTTACATAGGTAGAAGTGAATCTTTAAATTCTTGTTTTAGAATATTTAGGTGATTTAGATGGTATCCAAATAATTGACATTGATGGAAAAGATTTGTTCACATGCATATTTCGAATCTTTTAAGAATTTAGAATCGACGATTCGATATACATGTAATTAGATTCGATGAGCTCCTACAAAGGCTTTCAAAGGTAGAATAATTCGGAGAAGCAACAAATAAGTATTAACGATAAGGAAATATTTTACAATAGTGCCCTTAGGCGTAATGGTAGTTGGTAATAAACATGAAGTACCTAATCATGATTCATTACAAAAACCAGAAGTGTAAGCTGACAGGCCACCACGTGTGTTACACTTCGCAGTTTTTAGAGCAGTCGAACAAAATAAATAAATACCATATTGACCGTATTGCATTTCATAATAATGTGTGGCAGTCCGGTATACCGTTACCTAAATACATATTTATTTATCTTTAACTATAGCTACTAATATTATAAAAGGAAAGATTTGTATTTTTGTATGTAACGAATAAACTTAAAAACTACTGGACCGATTTGAAATATTCTTTCAGCAATTGAGCTACATTATCAGCGAGTAACATAATTAAGTCATATTTTATTCCCGTACTTCCACGGGAATGGAAAGGGAAACTACGCGGGTGAAACCGGGTGACGTTCGCTAGTTATTTCATATTGGTACTTTGGTCCATGTTCACCAAAAATATGACTCTCTGATTATCTAAAAACAGCTGTTTAAAACACATTTTTGTATCGGAACATGCCACAGTGACAGCTGTTTTTAGATAATCAGTCGGTCAATAAAACGGTCTGCAGACCGTTATCTTTTCGGTGAACGTGGACCTTAGACCTATTAATATATTGTTTCGTGACTGTAGGTAGACCTGTAAAACAACACTTTATTGTAGATGTTTGTTTATTGAAACTTTATTAACACATTATTATGTATTACATTAGGTACGCACTTAATCTATTAAAAAATATATTCGTAATAAAACGGTGTTTAAACTGAATAAAATGTAAAGTAGAGTCTACTCATAAAGATGAAATCTTTGGTACACTCCATATTAATGGCTACTCTACTCAATTTTGCTAATAAAATCTCAATTTTACGACTACTCAATGCAAACCAAAGCGGTAACATGAAGTAAGTACATGAGAAGCTTCATTGCAGTATGCGTTATTGTTTGTATAGTCAGAACTTGGCATTGCCCAAGTTTCATAAGGAACTCGGCGGGAGAGCAAACAGCTACCTACCAATAATAATAATATGACACACTATATAGCTGCGGGCGTAACCGATTGTGCTGTTACGTGATTCTTTTACTGTTTATGTTATAGCAGGCTCAGGCAACTAGGCAGTATCCTAGAAGTCATTACACTGCTAACTAAATGTGAGATTTAATCAATATCAGCTCAGTAGGCAACAAGTACCTCTGTTGCGTAATGACTTGTTCGAACTGGACGCAATATTCAATTGAGGAAGAAGATATGAAATACAGATATGATGTAATCAATTCGCGTATATGGGAGTCGACATATCAGGCGTTTGCAATAGTAAGGACGTTTCTTGGAATAAACTTGGTTTTTGGCGTTCAAAGCTCCATTGCGGGACAAAATACATAGTGATGTAGGTATTCCCGGGCTGCGTTTAAATAAACACTCTGAAGTAACGTTCGGGCTTGCTACTAAGGTTCTATGTTCTTTGGCAGAACAAACACTTTATTTCCTACCGCAGTGTTTCGTCTTTCTATCTCTACCAGATGTAGCGTTTTTGCGTTGTCTACAAAGTAATCTTGTTGTAAGCATACATTTCGTTGTAGGTGTCTAATCATTACTATATTTTAATAATCCATAGTCAAAACAAAATACATAACAAGGTGAAGGCGTCAAGGTGGCCCGTCGAATGACTTCATACAATAATTATTGAATGGGATTACTTAAATGAATTTGGAGGGCTGTAATGATTATAATTTTATAACTCATACGTTTTACTTGTGCGAATCATATTTTCATCAACATACAACCTGGCATTAACCTGCAAATTGCAAAAAACGTAAGAAAATTTGTGTTTCTCTGGAATGATTTTGAATTTAAGGAACGAAGTCAACCGTTTCGTCAATGATCAAGAATTCTATATGAACAGGAATATAGATATAAAACATTTCGTAACATAACAAATCCATATAGTTGGGTACATTGTCCACACGTGCGCGCCGATCAAGACAAGTGCACTGACATACAACGGTTCAATTCTCAGAATCGGGTTAATTCGGTGCGTGACGTCACCGGCGACTGCGCCTGCGCCGCTTCCTTGTCCGACGGAATAACGACTCGACGGTAATTAATAGTTAAATTCATTTAGTTCCTGACTTACAACTTGACGCTTTGAAAGTGAATAATATTGTCGTTTGAACTGGAATTGCGCGTAAGTGTGCGCGTATCTATCTCTGATAGTGTAACGCAATCCTTATTACTTGCTTTATGTAACTTTACTTAGGTACCTATATGCTGTGCAGGCAAAGTTCTTTCCTGTCTGCGTAAGTTTTAAATATGTATCATATTTAGTTGAGGAGCTGTAAATCTCTGAAATCTGAGCCTAAATAGTTTTGTATCTCCAGTCATAGTCATTATTTTAATTCTTTGATTGTGTAAATAGTTGATGAAACCTACAACTTGTAAGAGCTAATACTTATTCACGCTAAGCCTAGCAAGCTAATTATACTTGCGATAGAGGTACCTCAATGAGCAATCTCTACAAGTAAATAAAAACTCAATTATTAATGTATTATAAAAACAAAACACAAATACGTTCTACAATTTATTCATAAATCAGTAGAGCATACCTACACAATATTTTAAAACATAATTACTAACAAAATGAAGACTGAACCCACTAAGATATCGATAATCGATTTAAAAAAATGAAGACCCCAGCGGTCTTTGATTGGAACCACATGACGTCGCCGAACGACAAAATAAATTAAAAAACAATCACCAGATCATTTAAGTAAACAGAAAAAAGCTTTAAGCCTCGCTGCAACCGAGACATTTGCTCCCGAAAACAAACCTATTAGTCTCTAAGGAACGAAAACGCGTCCACAGTTCAAAGTAAGTTTGTTCGAAGATGTTACCCGAGCTTTAACGTTAACTGCGTTTTGTTTCAAGGACTTGTTGCGTCGCAGCGTGGGAAAGCTCAGTGAGGTCAGGTGGCACATGTGGTGCACTCCTGTTTAGGATGTTTAAAAATAATATTTAACAAAATACAGACGAAGGTGCAGAGATTATGAAGCTTCGCGGGGGAGATGAGTTACACACCTACACATCAACCACCGCCTGGTGGTCCCTAAACAATAACAGAGCACAGCATTATTTATCTCAGTTATGGCGGGACTTTACGATACGAATGGGGAATCCACCTACCTCATGGTGTTAATCGTGTTACCGCGGAATAAAATTACCTCATTATACTTCACTTTTCTAAGCAGAAGAGTTGGGTTTTGTGGTGCTATTTCATCTATTAAAATATCCCAAATTTGAAACTGCTATGCTGCTAGATTTAATGGTGTTCTTATAAATTAATTTTGTGGTCGCATATTGAAGCTTTACTACTAATTAGTACTGTTTTGGTTTACGTACTTCCAGTAGAGTTATTTATGTGTCCCTCTGCGTATTGTCCTGCACTTTCTGCCTCCAAGGCATTTGAATCCGCATCCCCTTGTGAATAGTTTTTCGCGTGATCTGCTGGGAAGAATGTCTTCTCACAAAAAGTAAATCTCAGCATTGGCACCGCCCAACTTTGGCTTCTGTACGTCACATGAGCCCGTGGGATTGAAGTGATAATGGACGGGAATTTGCGACGTGGGTGTCCGGCTCGCGCTCGCATTATGCAGCACTTTTTATGCCTCCTTGTAGATAGAACGTTTTCTGTTCATCGATGCGCAATAACGTAGGCTTTGTGAATGAACAAACATGGTGCGTAAACACGCCCAGTGACGCGTTGCTTCATTGGCTTTTGGTAAACGCCTGCTTCTTACATTTCCAAACTCAAAATGTGTTGATATTCTGAAAATTGTACCTTTTTCTGCTAAATATTCAGGAATGAAAGAGAAATTAACATTTGTAAAACAAGAATTTAGTTGAGCTTATCAGCATGCGTTACGGGGCAAGGTGGCAAACTAGTTAGTCCTATTAAAAAACAATACTAATAAGGTACGTGTATCTCTATTCCACCTCATGATTTTCAGTTGCTTAAGGCCTCCATGAATTGAGGCGGACATACGAACGTATGCGAGATTATACGATCATTACCAATTCAAATAATACTTTACTTCCGTATTTTGAGAGCAAAACTCAAGTTTTTGCGTGTATGTACTACCGTATTTAATTTTTTATACAGCCGTTTGTACATTCAACATAAATATAAGTATAATTTGTTTTTCAAAGTATTCGCTACAAGAAGAACCGTAACGACCTCTACATATTTTTACTTCTGATGAAGTTTTTGCTACGAAGTTTAAGCAAAATAACCAGAAAATTCTGCTGAAATCTACATAATTATTTAGAATTACGAGATTGGCGTTAATAGAAGAAGTCGTACCGGTTGCTGATCGCATAACCGACGGATGTCATAAATTAGCAAGTTGAGCCAGTAGTGGGTGCGAGACGTAGCAACGATAGGCACACAACTTGACAGACTGACACGGAAGCTAAATGTGCCTACAAACGCCCACAGCGACCGTCCGCTTGCGTCAGAATCGAATCACAGCCTAACTATTACTTCCTATTACACTGTACTTGTAGGGTTGCCACGAGATGACGTCCTAGCTACACTAATTACAGTTACATCCAAAATAACGATCTGATAATTTGGAGGATAACCAAGGGCACACAAAACTTAAAGTAATAGACTAGTAGAAACGTAGAAGCGTGGATTTTTGACGTGCCTATCTGTTAAGTTCAAATATGGACCTCAGTGCCCTGAGCGCCTTCATTAAACTAATCAATTAGTAACTATGGCTAATGAGTTTATTGAGGAACCGATATACCTAACAAGTCAATAAGATGTGATCGATCTTATTTACATGCTAGGACGTTTCCTCAATAAACTCATTAGCCAGAAGCTCTATCTAACATAGTATAAAGTGAAATATAACGTTTAATGCAACGAGCGTCACTGTGTCCTGCAAGTCTGGAATATCTATTGTGATAGTACAAGTCGAGTTGTCAGACACTTCCCGGTTCAACGCTCGTCAATGAGATCGCATACCAAACTATGACTTAACGCCTACTGACTGTGGAAGTGCTGTATCTAATTAGGTAGATTATACGTGCACGGGAGATTCAGTTATGCCACGCAGGAAGTTTGCCTCTTTCAGTAAAATTAACACAAATATTTCTGCTCTTTGGAAAATCCTAATCTCGATAAGGAAGAACACGCTGACTGTTGCCATGATAACCCTAAGTGTGTTAATATTGCTTCAGCAAATAAAAAAACCCATTTTGTGAATTGAGGTTCCTTCCTCTAAATCGCATACACTATCGTTTTTATTTGAGAAATCAATGAATCATCAACTCCTGCATTTTGACGTCCACTAAACGACTTGGAGAAGACTGCAGTCCACAGTCTTCACCAAGTCGTTCGACAATATTTGTGCTCAGAATGTTACTATTGTAGCTTTTGGCATTTCCATTTTGCATTCCGTCGGCATCTTTTTATTATCATGAGGCATATCAATGTCCGCCAGAGGTGACTGACAATATCGGTCGATTTGTTGTTGCTTTAAAAACTATTGTTGGGAATAGTGGCCTGAAATTTTCCTAATTTCCTCTATTCAATATGGGGAATTGTAGTCACACGTGAGTAACTGTCGACGAATTGAATCAATTATTTTTTTCACCTCTTCAATTTGTGCAAGTTAAATGATTTTGTTACGTATTAACCTTGAGTTTGTTCGGACAACCTCTGGCTTCCGGTATACACAGTCCCGTCTAGAGACACACAGTGGATTTCAAATTACATAAATCAGTACGTCCGACAATCGTCTAGTCACTTGAACACATATTCTATGTCAACAACACGAGTACCTACTTTTCTGTGACGTAGTGTTTGGTTCCTCTTGAGAACTTCTTCATTATACATAACAGGTTTTTTCCACATAAAACACGATACAGTCTAATAAAAATGTGGATATTTGCATAAAGTTATTTATGTGTTCCTAAGTACAACATTTGGGTCGTTAATATTTATTGATGGGTTTGTGAGATATGGTCAAAAATGTTTTTCTACGATTCTCCGAAACTACGATGCCTACGAGTTGGTTATGAGTTAAATTTTCATTCGCCTCAGTTCCACGAAAATATTAAACGGTGATGTTAGGAGGATGTTTTCTCATTTCACGTTTCTGAGCACATTTTTCCGCTTTGTTTTATTCATTTGGCCAGTCCATCAGTGACATGGTGACGCGGAAACGCACTGGACTGGTAGTGGCTGGTAGGTACACAGAGTGACATCGGGAGATTAGGTCAAGAACAACAAGCAATCATCATTTATCGGTTCAAATGATTACGACGGAAATACCATTTAATGGTGACACACAATTAACCACGATAACGCTTTTAATGTAATAAATTATTAACATTCATCGTAAAATACAACATTGTTTGATTGCAACAACAATAAGCGCTGTTTGAGGTCGTGTCCTATCGTGATAATGCAATTTTACTACACACTGTCAGTCTTTCATAATTCCGTTTATCGGTACCAAAGCATAACAAATTCCAATTACATCACATTATACAAGCGGTCCCGAGTGCCACGTAATAGCTCGTAGATCGTGGAGAAAGCACGCCGGCCTTGGCAATGAAGCGCGCGCAGCCGGGCGCGTCGTCGCGCACCGGCCGCCGCCGCCAGCGCGCCCACCGCCATCGCCACCGCCACCGCTTATAATTGGCGCGAGTTTTCACGCATGCGCAACACTTTCGTTGTCAATGAACTTGGAAAGCGGGGATGCTCTGTCATTGTCATTAGATAGCTGGGAATGCACTCTCGCTGCTTTGCACGCGCTTCAATGGTTGCTGCTTGCACGCAAGTGACGCAAGCCACACAATCGCGGCTTCATTATAAAAAACATCATCTAATTTATTTTAATTTCACCATTTAATCATTGCAGAAACAATCACCCACCTCTTTTTTCAGAGAGTGAATACATCAATATACCTACTTACATGAATATCTGCTGATTAGCTTCACCTAACTAAAAATATAAGCCTACTTATCATTATGTAAATCAGTCATGCGTTTGAGTACAACACTAGATCGTGCGGTCGATTAGGCTGTTTTCGACGAGCACCTTAGATCAAAAACGTGGATGTGACAAAAAACAAGCACGTTCTAGCCGAAATGTTGCCACGCGGCTATTTTCGGTTATTTTCCTAAAAGATTTCTAACGTATCTGTAGCGTGACTTAATTAGTTGGTAATAAGGCTTCGGGTGACGGGGTGCGGGATGGTCCCGGTGGGAAAACTGTAGGCGTTTGGACTCACTTGACGCTCCACCGACCACGAAAACTGCCTTGCTTGTGTCCAGGATAACAAAACATGGAGTCGCGGTTTGACGAGTTTCAAGATGGACTTTCCTACGCTTTGCCTACGCTATGAGGCTGTGCTACGCGACGCCTACGCTGTGCTACGCGACGCCTACGCTGTGCTACGCAACGCGTACGCTGTGCTACGCGACGCCTACGTTGTGCTATATACTCGATGCCGGGCTACGCAACGCCTACTCAGCGTTTACGCTGAGCTTATGCTACGCTAGACATAACGAAATGAATAATTGCGTCACTTTATTTTCAGTTTTTATTTACAAGGATATTTGGCAAATAATATAGACACTTGGCACCCTGACCAGTTTGCTTATTGGAACTGTTAGCTCAACAAACTCGTTATGATTAGCAGATGAGATAATCATTGCATCTTTTTTAGAAATCTTTACAGATCTTATCATTTCGACATTTAACAAACTTTTTCCGTTTATGACCGGAACTTTAGTAATATTATATCCAAGGTTTCCGCTACTTAGTATTAATTAAATAGCTCTATCTTATTTATTATTGCATATTTACAACAAAATATGACATAACGTTGATTATAATTCAGTAAATGCTCATTAACTGCTTCCTATAAGCATGCAATAAATATATGGTAAAAAGACCTACAAATATTATGAGTACTAAAGCAGCTCCACGGTGGTATTGTTTTAAATCACAGCACATAATAAGAAAGGCTTGGGGGAATCGCGCTCCATTGGCGCCGTCGTTACGCCGGGCCCTTCGACACGACTGCCATCTGACGGCTAATGTCGGCGCTATTGTTTTGTTGGTTATATTTCATAAAAAGTGCAATTTTTTTATAAAATTTTAATTATTTTGAATATGTTCAATTGATTCTTTACCTCGGTATCTTTTATCTATTTATTTTGTTAAGAATGTTGTGTACACCTATAATTGGTACGTACATTGGAAACATACCAGGTAAACCTTTAATTACAAATGTATTATGTATCTGTTGGTTCACCTATTTTAAATAAATGAAATAAAATAAACGCAAAGTTGGAGGGTGTAAAAACACCCTTCACGAAGTCGACAGGTACTTGTTCTTCCCGTTAGTATATTTTTTGTTCTGGACCATAACTGGAGGTATTGAAGGTCAGAGGAACTATTTCACTTTCATTTTATATTAAGTGTTGAATAGGGTTTCGAATATCGAATAAATCAGACTAATGGATTTTGTTAAAGTATATTGTTGAAGTATTTTCATCAATTTGAGGTGCCATGATGATCATCAAACAGCTGAGCAGATTCTCCTGACACATAGAGCTAAGAACAACCACGAGCGAACTACATCCGTTCAGGAGCTATGATGACATGACACACAGACAGACACAGATCACTTCAAACTCATAACCTCTTTTTTTATTGGTAGTTAGAAATAGGTTACGTTGAATAAAATCCTAACAAAACGTCACAACTTCCTTTATATCTCTTATTAACTTTTACGTTCGCGTATCTTCCTACCTAAACATGTTTTCTAATGAGTGAAAAGTGAATGAGACAGAAACTGAGATTTGTGATGTTTCGCCTGAGGGAACATACAGTAAGTAGGATCAAGTGACTGAGAAGTGGTTTAGCTACGAACAAAGGATCAGAATAACAAAGATTACGTATGTATCTATTGTACAAAGGAAAACATCTAGGTAAAGAAGTTAATACAGGAAGTTTGTCCACAGCGATGAACTCGCTCAAAATGTCACACCAATCACAAAACATCGTCTTCAAAACAAAATTCGAACGAAACAAGAAATAAAAAAAACAAGAAGCTAATGGAAATATCCAATATAAGGTAGCTGTTGAAACAGTATTAAGTATTCAAACAACGTAAAACAACATGCTTACGGAAATCTTTCGGTGGAAGCAAAAGCTCTCAAAAATGACAGAAGTAACATCGAATTCGACTCTGTATACAAAGCGCAGGCTTTTCACTTGAAACGGTAAGTACCTAACAATACTGTATATAGATTGTTGAATAGGGTGGGGACGCGTGTATCGCAGGCTCACGGAGGCTCGGTGGTAAAGGAAGTGAACGGGCCTGACCTTGACATTTCCCTCGTCGCGAATGTTGTTATAGCCGTCCGCCACGCTAGGAAGTAGGAACACGGTACCGCCTCCCACGGTACTGAAGTTCCAAGCATTACTCATACATCTAGTTTTTCTGTAATTGTTATAAACCATCTACATATTGATTTGGAATTAAAAGGAATACAGGACAATAAAGCTTCTTATTGAGTATAACATACAGACGAGGCTTAAGTGAGAGACATAATAATAACATATTCGGTACATAACCCTCTTCAAGCTCAACAAGTGGTTGCCATAGTTACTAACTGGCACCAGCCGTTACAAGTGTAGCGAGCTTTTATTTTCCTTAACGAAATGAGAATTTGATAATAATTCTTTGTGTCCCTGAAGTGAACAGGTGTTTGAAGTAACATCGCAATAGTTCCAAAAAGAAAATAACGAAACCAATAAAGACCACGCTCCTGGCGAGGCTGTAAATAGAATAATCAAACAAAGCTCCCGATGTCTCAATGAGCAAACAAAAAGTCAATAAGATGTCTCTGAGCAGTCCCTTAGAAAGTGCATTCAAGCGCATCACGTACAATGTGCCCGTAGACCAAGACCACTTCAATCATGAAGCTCCGGGGAAATAAAACGTGTACAAAATGTAATGACGCTCAAAAAACCCTTTATGCCTCAGCACTCAGCAGCCATTTATTGAGAAGATTGAATTTATGAGCCACACAGTCCATGTCCAATTAAGATGAAAGTTAGTCGTTGGTCGCTCGACATTTTTAATTGCTAGCATTGCATCATTAAGATTATTAGTCAACTGTGATTAATAACAGGTAATACTAGATTCGTTACGGTGTTTTTGGATCTATCTGTAGGTACAATTTGGATTGGTAATCTATGTCGTATCATTATTTTTTTCTATGATTAGGTGGTCACTTACCTACATATTCCTATGTGTAAGCTGTGGCTTGATTAGGTGGTGGAGGTAGGTACATACCTATAAAAAAATTGTGGATCTTCTGGACTGACAAGATGTTGTCTTTTAGTATATTTTATAACGAGGGACTAAACGGAGCCATTATATACCCGAGGTGGTTTGACTCCCGAGCTTGCGAGGGAGGCAATGAAAGCGAGGGTATATTATATTGGCGTTTAGTCTCGAGGTGCAAACTGTACTTTTCACTTCGAGTGCGAGTAAAGTCATTTAAAACTGAACAAATTTACACTCGACGATTCTGAACTGAGCGGTCAGTTTTTTCTTCTATCAGGTCAGTCACAGATTAACCATTGAAAACACAACACAAACTCACAACATTTTTGCAATGAAGATGATCCACACTCCACAGATAATTAGTACCTACATTAGCAGCGGCTAGCAACAGTGGCATTGCTTTTCAAAATCAACGATGCACACAAACAACCATAAATTTTTGTCGTGTTGAAGAGTTCAAACGTTTTTTTTTTTTTCAATAAACCGCTTTCTATTTGCATGCCAATTCGAAATTTAAATAAAACCTTTGACAAGTTACTCTTTTGTGACCATGTTTCAGAGTAAAAGATCGTTCCATTTTTAAATTACTTTTTACTCCCTAGGGAATAAACGGTCAACAAGCGGGATTAACCGCTTCGTAGGGCTATAACGGCGTACTTTTAGAGCATGTGAAGTGAAAATAATATCTTTTTAATTTATAAAATTGCATATCCTTTTAATGTACATACTTATTACCACATAGATATAAACTTTTTTGTGTCTACTTTTTACTTTTATTTTTTTATGTTTGTAAATACTTCAATGCATGCTAAATCTTATAATGTACCAATTTTTTTTTGTCTATCTTTTTTTTTACATAATTCTCTGTTAATTGAGAGGTCTGGCTCTTGTGATACAGGAACTCCTAGTACAAGAGCCAGGACTACACTGATGTTTGAGCAATAATTTATCAATTTATTATTTATTTAACCCTACCAATATTATAAATGTGAATGTAAGTTGGTTTGTTACGCTTTCAAGCGAAAACTACTGAACGGATTTGGATGAAATTTTGCACACAGATAGTTAAAACATAGGATACTTTTTTATCCCTGTAGTAAGATCCCATGGGACAATAATCAAACTTCACGCGGGCGAAGCCGCTGGCAAAAGCTAGTTATTTATAAATATATACTGGCAAACAGACACAGTTGGGTACCTATACATAATTAAATATTCTATTTACATTATTATCCATGTGCGTGTTGTAAAATGCTTCTTTACTTGCTTCGGTGAAGGAAAACATCGTGAGGAAACCAGCATGCCTCAGATTCTTGATCTGGGGGCACGGTAGTGCCCCGCCAAGACGAGCCAAGCAAAGTGCCAACAGTACAAGTTGTCCACTGCTCATTATTTGATATTTGATAAGGTGCAGAGTTTGTGAAGTTAAACCTTGTAGAGTTAGGGCTTGTAGAGTTAGAAGCTTGGCTCGAGCTTCATGAGATATAATAACTTTTGACTGCGAGTCATATGGTCTCGTCTTGGCAAAACATGGAAATGTTTTTGGTGGGATAGATATCTCTTGACGGCATGTAAAGCCAAGTCAAAGGCATACGGACGGAATAAAAACTCTGACACCAGAGGCCCTATTCCCTAACGTTTCGTCCATACGGACGGATCTATACACGTCTCTCACACGTACACGTCTGCAGACGTGCGCGAGAGAGGCGGATAGATCCGTCCGTATGGACGAAACGTTAGGGAGTAGGGCCTGTGGCATTACCGCATCCTAATGCGGTAATGCCAGAGTGTGCGTAGTCCCTAGACTACGCACACTTATTCAGCTCTGCATAAGCTGAATAGAGCTGAATAAGTGTGCGTAGTGCCTTAACCACAAGCTGGAAGAAAAGAAGTGTTGATAGGAAGTAAAGATTATAGGTACGGTCTGGTTGATCGTATTTGTAATACATACTGCTAACGTAAGCTTTGATGCCTTGCATAACAATAGACAATGTTTGTTACTTTATGATATTTCTCAAGACTGACTAGAATTGTTAAACAAGTTTTGGTGTTAGTTTATAGTACATCCCATACATGTCATTAACTTATATGATTTACAGTGCGAAATTAGCTGTGTTGACTTAATTCATCATAAATAATAATCGTCATTCTGTAGGTATTAAGAAATAAATTCTTTATTAGTTAACGTGGTCTCTAGTCTATAGCTAAAGCACTTTGTAATGGACCTAAGTTTATCTGCTAATATGCTTCCTTTTTTGTTTCGGACCTGGGAACCTTCTAACAGTTACAAAGACATAGGTGAAGTCAATTTTTCAAATTTTCATTAGAATAAGTACCAGATTATGTACCTCCACCTCCCCTTTACTATCAATCAGCCCAAATGTTTCGGTTTCGAGTGCGTAATACTAGGGTCCTACAGGCAGACAGGCTCCTACCGTACACCGTGATATTTTACCCCCTAAAAGAGTAGTTTTTAACCGACTTCTAAAAAAGGAGGAGGTTCTCTATTCGACTGTATGTATTTTTTTTTTTATGTATGTTCACCGATTACTCGAAGACGCCTGAACCGATTTGAAAATTTTTTTTTTTGTTTGAAAGGGTATACTTCCAAGTTGGTCCCATAGAAATATTGTCATGATCTGATGATGGAATCTTGGCGAAATCGAGGGAACTCTTCAAATTTTTGATGAAAACGTGTTGCGATTTTGGTATTTTCTACAACAAGTGAAGCATTTGCGTTTGATAAGAACCATTCTACCATCAGATCTGATGATGAAGCCAAGAGTCACGGAACTCCATAATGAGACAATGTACCATAGTCGTGTTTGGGCTTGTTGTAATTGTAACGGTATGCACTTTCCATGTATCAAGCACATGTGAACCACTAAAAAGTGAAAAATAAAAACTTTTTTGCAAAAAATAAAACCGACTTCAAAAAAAAACAAAAAAAAAGTGAAAAATAACTTTAGCTTCTGAAGTCGGTGACAAAAAAACTAAAGCAATCAAACAAAGGTCACCGACTTCAGAAGCTAAAGTTATTTTTCACTTTTTTTTTGTTTTTTTTTGAAGTCGGTTTTATTTTTTGCAAAAAAGTTTTCAGCAATAATTTTTGCGTTGTCACTACACTTACTAATAATCCTTGGTCGACGGCTTCGTGAAGTGTAAGTTTACACCTGGTATATTTCCATAAGGAAGTAGGTATTTCTAGATTTTAAGAGTAGATATAGGTACATTTGGTCCCACAGCTGGGTAAGATTCTTCCCCATACACTTCCCTTTCTTTATGTTTTGCCTTTTCAGGACAATTAGTTGGAAACGAATCCCAATTCTCATATTCTCATGCCAGCGGTACTTGGGCCAGCCTCTGTGACGACACCTCGACCAGGCACCGACTTTCCTCGCCCATCTATTCTGTTCCATTTTGGAAGTGGGTATAAATAATTTTATTTACATAAATAAATTATGATCGTTACGATCGTATTTATGTCGTATGGTCGTCGATACAGGGTATAAACAACCTCATCACGAAGCCGTGAACCAAGCATTCTATACATCAAAATAAGTAAATTTACGCAAAAATGATTGCTGGGTAAACAATTTTTTGAGGTGAAAAATCATGTTTTGTGGTAGTACCTACTCAATGTAACGCACTTTAAAACATTGTGCTGGTGGATGGGTTGCAATGTACGGGGTCGTAGAGGTGTTTGGTGTTTTGCAAATACTTACTCGTTAATGAATCTTTATCTTCATTAAAAATCTTCCAATCAAAAATTACGATAAAAAATGACAAAACGTTGGAAAGTATCCCAGGTATGGTGTAGAACAAATGATCGCAATGACGAGGAGAACAAGAACACCCTTTAGATATTATTTTTCAATTATAGCGCAGTACAATCTGTAGTGCAATGTCCCTTAACATTACACTTTTGATGCGGATAGCGCCCTCTTGTGGCAAGTAGAGGAAAACAACTTCAAAACGTTTTCTACTTTTCTGAGACAGATGTCAGTGTTAAAAGAAAAAGTTTTAATGTTTTGAGATACTGAAAATGTTTTTACATTATATAATAGAATTATTTCACTTATGGTAGGTGACCTACCCACATATTTTTATATAGGTAGGTATTAACATTTATGGCATTTTTCTAACCGACCAACACCATTACCGTAGTACCGAAACTGTAGACATTCAGAGATGCTAAAAGAACTTAGAACTGACTGGACATCTACATAAATTCGTCAAAAGCAGAAGACGATGTTTGTGCCATGTGGCCTTGCCTGAGGTACTCGCTGTTAATTAATTTCCTACAAGGAGGCAATTGCAAAATTTACAAAATAAAAATTAATGTAAGAAGCAACTGACTTGACCAACGTTCACACGTGTAAATTTAATAAGTAATATATATTTTCCAAGAAAATACCTAACTATGTATGTGACCGGAAGCAATTACGACAACATTCCAAGTATCAATAGCTATAAACTGATTTTCACATGATGTCTACGTGATGATACGTAGGCGTAATGTTACCGTGTACACATAAGTAATAAATTTACTTCAGTATGTGCCCGCTTTGACCGCCAAATATCGTCATTTGTATTCAAGAAAGGACTCTCAAGTGCGCAACGAAGCTACTGCTTGAGTTTACCTCCATGAGTGGGTTTTTCAAACACTACCTTAAGGTTCATTATCATCATATCCCGGATAAATACCAACCCATACAAAAATAGATTTCCTTTTCTAACTGATACCCTACTTATTCATTTACCTACAACGATTTTACCTAAACGGCTAGACCACGAAGCGGGACGAAACGGTCTGGGGGAATTTGTAAGCAAAAGGAAAATCTTGAGATATTCCAAATGATTCAACGGTAGTATCGTCTATGTCCTGTATATCAATTTAGGTATGTGGCCTAGCGAATATGAGAAACAAAGGTCTTTGAACTTGTGTCATATCGGCAACATTAATCTACTAGGTTTATAGTCAAATAAATAGTCAAATTCATATCACATAAGGCTCGCGGTATTTTTTGTCGGTCTATTATAACATAATAATATTTAAATAAACAATTTTAATTCTCCCTATAAGTACTTGTGCCGTAAAGAACAGTGAGCACCCTATTGTTTTATAACTTGTAATACATACGGACTAAACAAGGATGTACATTCTAAACATTCCGGCTGAATTAATTTGAATGCTTGAATTTTCTTCATGGTCGATTTATTGGTGTGTTTTAATAAAACATAAGGCACAAGTGGTTTATGGCTGCCTACTTACACACGTCTATTGTTTTATGTTCTTTGAAATCAAAACCAACCTGCCAGGTGGTTAGAACCGTTAGGTTATTATATGAATCAAACAATAAGTGCTTCGAGCGCCAGAAAGTCATGTCTTATTGTACAAATTGCACTTATACCTGATTCTAAATGACTAAATATGCGTAGGTACCACCAGTAAATACATGCTCTGATCAATATCGCAGCGCATTTGAATTCTGCTGTCAAACAAGGATCTGAATACAATTTGGTGCTTGTAACACGTGTGGGTCGTCACTAGATAGTTATTATTCACATTTGGCACAAAGCCGACTTGGCCCGCGGTGTCAACGCCCTTGCATCATGTAGGGAAGATCACGTAAGTGTACGTAATGAGGAAACTTATGTTTATCTAGTCCTGCAGTAGCATTTGACAAAATAGTAGACTGAGTCGATAGAAGATAGAATAAAAAGTGTTTTTTTCTACACTTACCCAAATTTTAAATTGAAATCCTGAAATAATTGACACGAGCAGCTTTTATATCCATAGACTCTGCCATGGGGAATCGTGCGGCCAATTTAACCACTGTGCTGTCTACAGGGTACTATTAACATTGAGCATTTGTTCAAAACATTAATTTTAAGAAGTAATTGTGTGCAGATGAACTCAACTGAAATTCTGAAAATAAGCAGGACTTGAACCCAGGATCTCCAGAGAACCGCGTGCAATTGCAATGATGAATGAGCTATGTCTAGCTGACTTCCAATTTGCAGTTTCCTTCTTTTATGTAATAACCTTCAGCATTCTTGACATTTGTATCATCAGTCATAACTCAACAGTCCCGAGTCGCTAGCTAGAACCGATATTATGAGTCAGCAATTGTCTGAATATTTGTTATGCGGTGGCATCACATCGCGCCCAAAACACCCGGTCATGTTTATTTCGAGGAACTTGTTTTAGGTGGTAAGGTGCTTGCGCTTACGGAATTACGGATGCAGAGAATCGTTTTTGCGAAAATAAGGTTAGGTCTGTTTGTGAATCAGCCAATCAGCCAGATAATATAAGTATCGGAATAAGTTATTTTTCCAGTAAAATACTCCAATGGGGCTGGAGAGCAACTGACAGATTATTTCAAGAGGAGGGGAAGCACAGAAATAGTTACAATTATATGCCTCTGTAGTAGCCCACGCCAGCAGAAGCACATTTAAAATGCAGTTTTAAATAATTCGTTCTTCATGCTTCCTCGGTGTTGCAAATTAGGACAAACGCTGGTCCTGGGAAGTCCGGGGAACCGCGATCAACTATCTATTGTTGTGTCTAATCAGTGTAATTCCGTTTGGGCACAGCTTAATTATACATACCCATAGTAGAACGAGTTATGATCGCGAATATTATCCTCAATAACTAGCGTGCTTGGCCCAACCTCAGAGTCGACGTGGTCAAATCGAATTACTCAGCAACTCGGGAACAATACAGTCGGTTTTCCCCCATTACTCCGAAGTTACTATGTCGGAGGCACCTAATCCATTCCGCTGTCGTATTGTACAATTAAATTACCATAGCGGTTGCGGGAACCCGGCCAGCAGGAAGCGCCTGTCCCCGCTGCATACTGATGCAGCACAGCGCTTTGTCTCTATAATCGTAAGCCCTCAGACATTACCTCTTACGTGTATAAATATCATGATAAATCCTAAGCGCCATCTACGGCAGTGCTTTGGTGTAAGCATGTGTTCTGCTGGTAGATACATTTAATTCATGAAAAACGACAACGAGCCTTATAGCCTGCAGGACTTCAGCATAACCAGAGTTCTTTGAAAAGCAAACCTTTTATATTATAATATAACGGGTTTCTCTCTCATCATCATCATCATCATCTCAGCCGAAAGACGTCCACTGCTGGACATAGGCCTCCCCCAAGTGTCGCCACATTGACCGGTCCCTTGCTGCTCGCATCCACCGGATTCCCGCAACCTTCACCAGGTCATCGGTCCACCTTGGGAGGTTTCTCTCTAGCAGTATTGTAAACTCTCGAATTATTGTCAACTGAACATACGGAAGTATCTCTGCCCCCATAATCGGGACTTGGGGCACCCCCTCGTTAGGTTAGTTAGGTTTCTTTAAACCCTGCACTCGGAAATAGCCCGCGAAGCGGGGCTCCGTCGACTACGCTTTTTAGGGGAATATAAAGTGTTTTAAGGTTAGGTTATATTAATCGATATTTCTCAGGAAGGGTACAGTATCTTTTCATGAGAGTGGTAGCACTGGGCAAGGGGGACCCCTCCTTCCCTCCACACCGCGTGAGTTGACTACCATCGCATGCATTTCACGAAAAATAATGCGTTTTATTGTAAGCAGTATGTACATTTGACAATAATTCGAGAGTTTACGATATCGGTAGAGAGATTACAATATAACGTGTTTGACAATTTTGCGGTGACATCTATACTAATTTTATAAAGCAGGAGAGTTTGTTTGTTTGTTTGGTTGAACGCGCTAATCTCAGGACCTACCGGCTCGAATTGAAAAAATCGTTTTGTGTTGGATAGTCCATATATCCTTGTACCTACTGTTGTTCTATTGATATGCTGATAAAAAAAAAATATTTTGCCCTAAACTTTAGTACATATTTATTGAAATCTCAAAGTAGAACTTATACGATCCTGCAACAATCCTAAAGACTTAAGTATCAGACATGCAAACTTTTTACTGCAGGTTTTAATAATATCAACAAATTAGCCAGAAGACGTTAAAAAATAAGGATGCCATATAATATTTTTTTTTTTAATTTATTTATTCTTCTGCAGAAAATGGCATTTGATTTAACTTTTTCAAGTAAATCAGCCTGCATGCACGTTATTTGAATGCGACCTTTTTTTAACACTAATTGTGATAATACTTTTCAAAAACTTTACCTTTAGCAAATTTTAATCTACAATAGAGTAATTTTATGGTGTTTGTAGTATTTTGTGTGTAATGGAAGGATACACTTTGTAAGGAATTGGAGCCTACGTAACGAAATAACGTGACGTTCCGTATCTCCCGAATTCCCGATACAAGAACGTCATGAACTTAAAAAAATAATTGAAAGTTTCCATTAATGGCTCACAAATCACACTCCAAAGGCCAACATTATTTGTTAAATTATTATATTGAATGTTGTGGCATAGAACTAGTGTCTCACAATATCATAATTATATGTGTGTATAGAATTCCTAAATATAACTATACTACATTCTATGAAATATTAGATAAAATATTGCGCAAAGTGTGTATGGCTTCTAATAAAAACATTATTTTGACCGGCGATTTTAACATTGACATACTCAAAAGAAATAATATTACATTAGAATTTGAATGTTTTCTCCGACAATATAATCTCAAACTTTCACTCAGTAAACCAACAAGATTAAGTAGTAACTCTTGCATTGATAATTTTGCACATTCATACCGACGAGGATGGAAAGCGGATGTGATGGATTTAGTCCTATCAGACCATACGTCACAACTGTTAAAAGTACCTATCAAAAAAACGTGTACTCTAAAATTCTGGAAAACTAAAAAACAGGATTTATCGGACATTAATTTGGCTAAGTTCAAGGAACATCTGAAATGTCTATCCTTTTCGCAAGTTTATGAAGCTAAGGACGCAAATGAATCGTATGACCGTTTTATTGATGAGTTTTTATTATTATATCACTTATGCTTTCCAGTTAAAACTGTCACTATATACACCAATAAAAAAACGAAATGGTTGTCTCGCGGAATTAAACTGTGTAGTAAAAAACAGAGACAACTACTTTGGGCTTATAGGCTTAATCCTAATATGGAAAATAAAGTTACTTTAAGAAAATATTCCGTACTTTACAGAAGAATCATAAAACTAACCCAGAAATCCCAAAATAATCATCACATAAATACTTCGCAAAATAAGTCCAAAGCGGCTTGGCAAGTAATAAATAAATCAAAACATAGTTTACCACAAGAACCAATTCTATCTATTAAACATAATAACATGACATTTTCTCACCCCCTTGACATTGCTAATGAATTTAATCGGTATTTTATTGAAGTCATTGAAAATAATATTCAAACAAATAATGATACACCATTTAATAAGCATCATCTGCGAGATAATCTTGCATCACAATCCCTATTCATGCTACCAGTCACATGCGATGATATAATAAAAATAATTACCAGTCTTAAAAATACAAATACCGTTGGATATGATAACATATCAACCAAGGTGATTAAAGAAGTAAAGTATTTAATAGCACCACTACTTTCGCATATAATAAATTTGTGTATCTCTGATGGTATATTTCCGACTAGTCTAAAAAAAGTAATAATTAAACCACTTTTCAAAAAAGATAATAGGACTGATTTAAAAAATTACAGACCAGTTGCAAAAATTCCTATATTTTCAAAAATAATTGAGAAAGTAATATATAACTGCATCTATGCCTATTTTGAAAAATTCAAACTGTTCTGCAATGAACAAAAAGGATTCAGAAAGAATGTCAATGTTAATATGGCTCTATTCGATTTACTATCAAGTGTCTTGACGTCAGTCGATAAAAGAAATCCGGTATGTGCTTTATACACAGATATGACGAAAGCATTTGATTTTGTAAATCATCAAATTTTACTAGAAAAATTATATTGTTATGGTATTAGAGGCAATATCCTTAAGCTCATAGAATCCTACCTAAGTAACAGATTTCAATGCACAGAAATCTCTAGAATTTGCCCAGTTACTAAATTAGAAAAAACATATACCTCTGAAGTAAAGCAAATAAAATATGGTGTACCTCAGGGCAGCGTTTTGGGACCCCCGTTATTTTTGATATACAGGGTGTCTCATTCAAATCGGTCAGTATGGGAAAGTCTGAAACTATAAGACATACGAAGATCTGTTCTGAGGAACCATGTCATCGATTTTAATAACAAGAAAAACTGCATTCATACATTTTAAAAAACATCTGTACTTCGTTCGGGAATCGAACCCGGCTATTTTGAAAAAAAAAACCTACACTATTTCTATTTAGATATCGATTGTGTAGGTCTTAAGCAGTAAATGTCTGTATGAAACATGATGTCAGAAATGAATAAAATGCATTGTTTTCACATACTTTAATTTATTTTAGTAGGTGCTTGAAGTGACCACCGCCTTTTTCAATACAATATTCAACACGATATACTACTAAAATAAATTAAAGTATGTGGAAACAATGCATTTTATTCATTTTAGACATCATTTTTCATACAGACATTTACTGCTTAAGACCTACACAATCGATATCTAAATAGAAATAGATTAGGTTTTTTTTTTCAAAATAACCGGGTACGATTCCCGAACGGAGTACAGATGTTTTTTAAAATGTATGAATGCAGTTTTTCTTGTTATGAAAATCGATGACATGGTTCCTCAGAACAGATCTTCGTATGTCTTATAGTTTCAGACTTTCCCATACTGACCGATTTGAATGAGACACCCTGTATATCAATGATCTACCGAAAATGACAGGGCAAGAAATGGTACTATTTGCTGATGACAGTACGGCTATTATTAAATGCAATAATCCAAATAATTACCAACTTGAAATTAATAATACTCTTGATAAAATAATAAATTGGCTTAATGATAACAATCTAGTGATTAATCTCCAAAAAACCAAAGTTATGCACTTCCATCAGCGACTTGAAAATGCTCCAGTTGATGTCACCTATGGTAATTCTAGAATAGAAGAAGCCAAAAATACAAAATTTTTAGGTATTACAATAGACAACAAATTGACTTGGAAACCACACCTAGAAGAAGTTTGCAAGCGATTAAGCAAGTCAGCATATCTTCTATTTCAATTGTCAAAAAAAGTGAATATGGAGACACTATTAATGGCGTATCACGGACTAGTATCATCGGTTTTGCGATATGGTGTAATTTTCTGGGGACAGTCAACAAACCGAGAACTCGTATTTAAGATGCAAAAGAGATGTATACGGTCGATGTGTGGATTGAAAAAGACAGACAGTTGCATTCCATATTTTAAAAAACTTAAGATTTTACCTCTCCCGGCTTTGTACATCTTCGAGACTTCATTATTCATAAAAAATAATTCCCATTTGTTTCAAAAACTGGCTACAGTAAAGAGAATGCCAGTACGCACTCAATACCTAAACACACTGAGCCATGTGAAATGTCAAACAGCATTGATGAAGAAAAGTTTCTTTGGTATTGCTCCGCAAGTTTATAATAAAATACCCGACGCAATTAAATGCCTACCAGTAAATAAATTTAAAAGTACCCTACACCAGCTGCTACTTCACAAATGCTATTATACATTGGACGAATTTTTGAATGACATTTTTTAATTATCCCAAATTGTAAAATTAACTTTAAATAATCTGTAATATAAAATTGTGACCCTAACCCTCTATTGTAAATCTAACATTGACTGTACAAATTATTCCATACGTGACATTTAAATTTTTGACATAGTAATTTAGTTTTTGTATGATAAATATATCCTTTTTCTTTTTGGTCACAATTCGCATGCTACCATATTTGTACGCCTCTTGGCATAACATAGCGCTCTAAGAACTTTAAGAACTGTATCTACTACCTATGTTACACAAATAAAATGATTTGATTTGATTTGATTTGATTTAAGTTACTGAATATCCTCGTTGTAGTTAATGTCTATCCCATAATAACATGATTAAGTTATTAAGTTTTTTAGAGTTCCGTACCCCAAGGGTAACAAACGGGACCCTATTACTAGGGTACTACTAGGTAGACAGTTCAAAGGCGATCATTTTTTTGGGCCCACCTGGTCGTTGCATTTATTATTCATAATAACACCAAAAAATAGTAACCATTTTACTATGGTATGAAACAAAATATTACGTAGAACTGAAAACGGAATCTTAAAATCATAATAAATAAGCTATGTTATGTTATGATGCGAGTTAAATCATTCATGGTGTGGTCAATGTCATTTGACAGCTATTACGTGAATAGGGGCGTTTTATTCTGTTAACTAAAAAAAGTACGGTACCTACCCGTTGGTAATCATATCTTCCATAATTATTATAGGATCAGAGAGAACATAAAAATAAATATAGTTAAACTGTGAGCATTTTTAATGCTATTTTTTAAAGTTTACACTAAAATCGCATAGATGGTTTAAACAATCAACGTGGCACGGAACGTCATAAACCCACTTTTTTAGTGATTGACAGCCAACTTCATTATTTTGACACTTACTTTTTCTGTTACTTTGGTTTGATAAGTGTTTTTGCTGATTTTTAGCATTTATTCCGGTTAGACTATGCGTAGCTAATTTAACCACTAGAATCTAGAGGTTAAAAGGAAGAAATCAATGTAAGTTTCATTATTAAATGCTACAATTTATGTGGGTGGCCTAATCCCCGAACAAAAAAAAAATTCTCCTTTTCACAAATATTATTTGACGCCATAGCCATAACAACACATAGTATTAAATTAAGTACGGTACCTATAAATTAGTGAAGGCTCCCCGACTAAGATGATACGGAACCCATTATGCGCATGTCCGACCCGAACTTGGCCTACTGACTGCAGATAGGTAAATTTCAGTACCTACTTAATTCCAAAGTTCATATGAACCCAATATATTCGTCACGAGTCGGCTTCTTTTGGGTTAGCTCATTTCATCATCGACCTCATCTCTGTCCATATGATGTTTCAAAGATAGACCAATTCTCTAATTAAATTGTTATTAATTAATCTCAATCAAAACGGACAAAAACACTACAAACTGACCATTATCATTTTCCCGACCCAGATAAGTAAGTAGGAGGTAGGTACTTACCTAGTAGGTAAATGATTCACCGAAGAAAAAGAGCTTTACCTACATGCCTTCAAAATAAAGTTTCTAAGCCTGAACGAATTTCATGATTCTTTTCCGTGTTTTGGACGGCTCTAAAATAGGTAAAATGCTTAACAATAAAAAACCGTTTAAAAGGCGCGAAGCGATTGTGTGGTTATGTTGTAAATAAATTATGCGCTGCTTTCATGGAACAACACTGTACATTACTCATCAATATGACAATGACAAAAAAATGACAATTGTTAGCAGGTACTTGAGAAGTGTCAACATGAATAGTTTTGCACCATTCTCGCTAGTTGGGGAGTCCGCGACCTTACCGGAATACAAAGACAGGCGGCTCCTTATGCACGACGACGCATGTGCGGTCACCGACTCCAGACGCGGCCTCCCCTCCTCCCACACCCCTCTGTCAACCCCGCTGCCTCCAGGCCACGTGCGCCGGCGCATACTTACCGTGAAAATGACCATTTCCACGAACATACCGGAACTCTGAACGTTCACCAAATTATTTTGTCGATATTGATGAGTTATTGCTCGTCAAGCCGCAATTTGAGTGGATATTTTACATGCATTTTGGTGCTGTCTTGTCGGAGTCTTACTTATGTGCCAATTATGATAAGTACGCAGTTTTGTTACTTACTAAAATATGGCTAACGAGACCGGCATCAAAATTATTTTTCACTAGGGCGCAGGACCGCAACTTGCCTCCGGATCCGTATTGAGTAAGAGTCGGGGCGCCAACGCAATAGGCACTTGATGTAACCGTACCGCAACCTTTCCGCTGGCGTGACGCAATAACCAGCTGTTCCTGCAACACTGACGCTCCATCTAAACAGTGTCAGTCGTGCCGACGCGGAAATAATTAGAATAGTTTACGTCACTCATTATGATTACACTCCGTGCAATGTATAAAGATGACATTATCTACAATTACGTTTGAAAGTTGTGCCGGGTGGTCTTGGAAGACCACCCTGTCTATCGGACTGTAAAATTCATCATTGTGATCGTAACTGCGATTTTCGGGATAAGAAGTCCAACCGCTACTGAACTAGGTAAAACAACAATCAACGCCACGCACAATGAATAATTACCAGGTCCAATAGCCTGCTGCCTGTGCAGTTCATTACTTGCCTTTCTGTATTTATATCGCAAGCTTTCATCTGGTAGTCTTCCGGAGACATCCAACATTGTCCAACAATGCTGGATGTCGCTTAAAATTCGGTAGGTTATCGTCGGTCTCAAAAAAATCCAAATGATCGACGAAAATAAGTAATTAATCTTTTAACATAGCTAATCTTGATATACTGCTATCTGATTACTATGTTAATGTAAACTTTAATTCACCTGTAGTTTCATCAGATAACTTGCATTCTCAATAAATACTCGCGCATTAAAAATTGCTTTCATCGACTCCATAATGCGTAAAAGGTTGTTGGACAGAACGAAAGAATGCCAAGCATTTTGAATTAGCTTCTGTTTGTCCAACAAAGAGATTTCTCAATAGTTGATTAAGTATTATGGCATAGTGACCTCTTACCTCACGCATTAACGAGGTAAGAAGTCTAGCAAATTGGTGACCTCTATTATTTTGCCTATGCCTTTTATTTTGGGTGGTTAAAATTCGCATCGTATCTCTCCTGTAGTTGTTCGAAACTTGCACGTCTCCACACCGCTCCGCTCGTCAGCTTTGGTAGTTTCCGGGCCTTAGGCATGCATGAAAAATCTACCAATGTGAGAAGCACAATAAACAAAGCCCTACTCGTAAATTTCCTTGTCGTTAAACTGGCAGTTAATAGTTACCTACTTACTTCTTTCTTCAAAAAGTTTTATTACCATGTTTAATATTTAAATCACTATCATTTCGAGTTTAAAATGCCGATAGCATGTACCTACCCTGCGGCTATTTCTGATGCCTGCGATGTAACGTTGGTCATTATTTAAAAACAGAACACACTCGTTGACATAATCGCGCCTCCTTATTCGGCAAAAATACATTGTTTGGTGTGTCCATGAACAATAGAGTTAACAGTAAAGCTGCTTCTTATTCCGCTCGGATACGGACACGGGGCGAACGCGTCGACCGGTTGGAGTCTGTAAATTCCGTACATTGTAATTCAGATTGAATGTCGAAACGCACGAGTCGGCATGCAGCTATGCGGATGCTTCGGTTGCTCGAACTTTGACTTATAGTATACCTACTCTGTCTGTATGTCCACTTAAGACATTAAACTTGGGGAGGTACCACCATAACATCATCAGTCTCCAGCCGTTACATTTCAATTTATTTGGAGTTGGCGCGGTATTTCTTCTTCTTCTATTACCTAGGTACTTCTCTATTACTAATCATCTCAGTAGTCCCTCCTTTCTAGCCATATCATGTTTCACACAGGCCATCCATCTTTACTTTGGTCTTCCTCTACCTACTCTTATAGCCATCCGCGTATTCATATCTGGGTAGGTACTCAAAACTTTCCTTAGGAGACCGAATACAAGAATATACCAAGATACCGAAAGTCGGAGCAGACGGAGAGGCGCGCGCCATCTCGCGCTATGGCTCCATTTGAACTGGAGGAACCGCCGAACAGGCAGAACGTGTGACTTTTCAGGTTAGGTTAACTTCTGCTGATTTTCAAGCCAATACTGAAGTAATAGAATCCCAAGTTACCTACTGAAATAAGTATAAAAGTAAATAAATGCATTCAGACAGATGCGTGCAGCTCAACTCAACACCTAACTACGCATATTCACGTAACTAGGTACGCTAACTTACTTATTTTAAATTAAAAATACATATTAATTGACTGTGATCCAGCGCGTCGTTTCTAGGAAGCAACGTCGTTAGCATCTTCCGCGTCTCCACCCACTTCATTAATCAGTAAACGTCTCGCGGCCAATAAAAGTGCGGCATTTATAGACTCGTTGTATAAAACACATAAATCCAAGCCAAAAGAATGGCGTACCCTGTCCAACATCACAGAAACAGATTTCAAAGGCTCGTCGTTTTTCATTGGGCCTATAAACTCAGGTGTTTATGGGGTTTGTCACTTTCGCATTTTTTTACCGACCCTTTTATATGTGGAAATATTTATAGCTGTACAACAAGGGCTAGGATTGGGTCCCGGAATGGCAGTCGAAATACGTTACTAGGTACTTGTATTTCGAATATTTGCCTATTTAAACAAACCTAAGCTCTTTTAAATAAAAAAAGCTTTAAAAAGAAACACAAACAGGTGTGTTGCGTTAAATGTCGGCAATTCAAGCAATTTGAGAGATGTGAAAAACTTGAAAAGACACTGGCGATGGCGGCGACTTTTATTTTGCCAACACATATCATATTATCCATTATTCTCAATCGAAACCATTTGGATCATGAATCGACAGTTTTATACACAAGTGCCGATTCTTTAGGTTTTGCTATCAAAAAATAAAAAAAAAATGCGTTCCTTTGTCATACTACGTTCGCCGAACTTTTGTCAAAGCTTTTTGACGTGCCGCCCAACGAGCGAAAAAAAGTTTTACGCCTATGACACAAGAAACCGCTTTTTTAACATCATTCGTTTCCCAGTGGATTATATTCTTTTTTATATAAATCGGATTACGTCGTGTATTTATTTAAACGGAATTGGTATAGCCATTTTGTAGTAGGTACTACAAGGTAGTAATCTTAAAGTAAACACCGACGCTATAATATTTATATTGTAAATGGATGTAACAATATTATTGGAATAAAAACAAATCACTGTGCAAATGTACAAAAACGAATGGATTCAAAAAACAAATAGCGCCTGAACTTTTATAATAAGCAAAGCGAACAATCACAGTAACTAGTACAAATACAGCAGTACACTACAGACTTGCAGACTAGTACCGTTTTTTTTTCGGTTGGGAATTCATCAAATGACTCAGGGAGTGTCAGACTTTTACTGACTCTCATGTTCCTTCCTCGCCCTTTACGTTTCGGGGCCTTGGTATCTCTTTCGAACAGTCCCGCAGCCGATAGACTAGTACCTACCTGGTACATTGTACCTTGTAAACATTTGCATATTACGAGTATAATAAATTTCCGAGAACATTGACCATGCAGGACTTTCCGAATATTTTTGTTCTGTTTTTCAACCCGAATTATTTTCAACTATTACTTTGTCAACTGGGTAAACTTTGCACATTCACTTGAAAGAAAACTTTCTTGCTCACTATTACTATGATAGTGAGTGACCGGATCACTCTCAATTACTCAGATTTTTTCCCCTTTCATTTGATATCCTATTCAATAAGACACAAAAAAAAACAATGACTGAATGAATAAATACCGGGAAGAACGTAACTATACGATACCTCTTTTTTATGAATAAAATGCACATTACCACCTAATGTCACCGTAAAATTGTCAAATACGTTCGATTGTGATCTCTCACTAACATTCATTTAACTATGTTTCTCTGCCCAAACTACTTTAATGGCATAGTTTTTATTGTGTAACGCTAGATAATAGCATGGCTTACTCAAAGACAACATTTAAATATGCGTCGTTACACGCTGTCACAGAATGCGTAAGAAAAATAAAGATTTACAGCTCCTCCCCCGTAGGTGAAAAGTTTCTTCTAACTGTTGATCAAACCTTAACGCTTTTTGGTCATTATTTATGGCCCATTTTCCGTCGCTAGTTCTGATGGGCGGTATTCGTGTAATCAGCCTTTTTAATTTAAATTTGTTGTCGCATTCGGTTCCAACCCAGGACCTCATGCTCAATAGCGCGAGCATGAGGTCCTGGGTTGGAACCACGGAAAACGACACCGACACTTACAGACAAACAAAGAAACAGACAAACAGACAAACAGACAAACAGACAAACAGACAAACAGACAAACAGACAAACAGACAAACAGACAAACAGACAAACAGACAAACAGACAAACAGACAAACAGACAAACAGACAAACAGACAAACAGACAAACAGACAAACAGACAAACAGACAAACAGACAAACAGACAAACAGACAAACAGACAAACAGACAAACAGACAAACAGACAAACAGACAAACAGACAAACAGACAGACAAACAGACAAACAGACAAACAGACAAACAGACAAACAGACAAACAGACAAACAGACAAACAGACAAACAGACAAACAGACAAACAGACAAACAGACAAACAGACAAACAGACAAACAGACCAAATACGATATCGACAATTACTCATTTTATCTTGTTCTACTAGACGTACTTTCTACGAGTATTTCTGCCGTAACTCCCTGCTTACCTAATTTCTTACAAAACGGTATTGCCATTCACGTAGTTAGTTACTTGTCCATACGATTTTAGTTCTGAATTCTGACACCCGTGCACCGGCTTATTTGGCGCTATCTGTTGCTTTCTTTGTTGACATGCTTTTGTTTTGCATTTTTGACACTACGTGTAAGAACTGGAAGAAGACCGGGAATACCTGGAAGAAGACCGGGAAGACCTGGAAGAAGACCGGGAATACCTGGAAGAAGACCGGAAAGACCTGGAAAAAGACCGGGAAGTCCTGGAAGAAGACCGGGAAGACCCGGAAGAAGACCGGGAAGACCGGGAAGACCGGGAAGAAGACCGGGAAGACCTGGAAGAAGACCGGGAATACCTGTAAGAAGACCGGGAATACCTGTAAGAAGACCGGAAAGACCTGGAAGAAGACCGGGAAGTCCTGGAAGAAGACCGGGAAGAAGACCGGGAAGACCGGGAAGAAGACCGGAAAGACCTGAAAGAAGACCAGGAAGACCTGGAAGAAGACCGGGAAGACCAGGAAGAAGACCGGGAAGACCTGGAAGATGACCGGGAAGATGGGGAAATAGACCAGTGAGACGAAGAAGAAGACCGGGAAGACCGGGAAGAAGACCGGGAAGACCGAAAAGAAGACCGAGAAGACAGAGAAGACCGGGAAGACAGGGAAGACCAGGAAGACCTGGAAGAAGACCGGGAATACCTGGAAGAAGAACGGGAAGACCTGTAAGAAGACCGGGAAGACCTGGAAGAAGACCGGGAAGACCGGGAAGTCCTGGAAGACCGGGAAGACCTGGAATAAGACCGGAAAGACCTGGAAGAAGACCGGGAAGATGGGGAAATAGACCAGTGAGACGAAGAAGAAGACCGGGAAGATCGGGAAGAAGACCGGGAAGACCGAAAAGAAGACAGAGAAGACCGGGAAGACAGGGAAGACCAGGAAGACCTGGAAGAAGAACGGGAAGACCTGGAAGAAGACCGGGAAGACCTGGAAGAAGACCGGAAAGACCGGGAAGAAGACCGGGAAGTCCTGGAAGACCGTGAAGACCTGGAAGAAGACCGGGAAGCAGACCGGGTAGACCGGGAAGAAGACCGGGAAGACCTGGAAGAAGACCGGGAAGACCTAAAAGAAAACCGGGAAGACCTGGAAGAAGACCGGGAAGATGGGGAAATAGACCAGTGAGACGAAGAAGAAGACCGGGAAGAAGACCGGGAGGAAGACTGGGAAGTCCGAAAAGAAGACCGAGAAGACAGGGACGACCGGGAAGACAGGGAAGACCAGACGGGGAAATAGACCAGAAAGACCAAGAAGAAGACCGGGAAGACCTGGAAGAAGACCGGGAATACCTGGAAGAAGACCGGGAAGACCTGGAAGAAGGCCGGGAATACCTGGAAGAAGACCGGAAAGACCTGGAAAAAGACCGGGAAGTCCTGGAAGAAGACCGGGAAGACCCGGAAGAAGACCGGGAAGACCGGGAAGAAGACCGGGAAGACCTAAAAGAAAACCGGAAAGACCTGGAAGAAGACCGGGAAGACCGGAAAGTCCTGGAAGAAGACCGGGAAGACCGGGAAGACCGGGAAGAAGACCGGGAAGTCCTGGAAGAAGACCGGGAAGACCTGGAAGAAGACCGGAAAGACCTGGAAGAAGACCGTGAAGTCCTGGAAGAAGACCGGGAAGACCCGGAAGAAAACCGAAAACCTGCAAAAAGACCGGGAAGACGGGGAAATAGACCAGAGAGACCAAGAAGAAGACCGGGAAGACCTGGAATAAGACCGGGAAGACCTGGAAGAAGACCGGGAATACCTGGAAGAAGACCGGGAAGACCTGGAAGAAGACCGGGAATACCTGGAAGAAGACCGGAAAGACCTGGAAAAAGACCGGGAAGTCCTGGAAGAAGACCGGGAAGACCCGGAAGAAGACCGGGAAGACCGGGAAGAAGACCGGGAAGACCTGGAAGAAGACCGGGAAGACCTGGAAGAAGAACGGGAAGACCTGGAAGAAGACCGGGAAGATCGGGAAGAATACCGAGAAGACCGGGAAGAAGACCGGGAAGACCTGGAAGAAGACCGGGAAGACCTAAAAGAAAACCGGAAAGACCTGGAAGAAGACCGGGAAGACCGGAAAGTCCTGGAAGAAGACCGGGAAGACCGGGAAGAAGACCGGGAAGTCCTGGAAGAAGACCGGGAAGACCTGGAAGAAGACCGGAAAGACCTGGAAGAAGACCGTGAAGTCCTGGAAGAAGACCGGGAAGACCCGGAAGAAAACCGAAAACCTGCAAAAAGACCGGGAAGACGGGGAAATAGACCAGAGAGACCAAGAAGAAGACCGGGAAGCAGACCGGGTAGACCTGGAAGAAGACCGGGAAGACCTGGAAGAAGACCGGGAAGACCTAAAAGAAAACCGGGAAGACCTGGAAGAAGACCGGAAAGATGGGGAAATAGACCAGTGAGACGAAGAAGAAGACCGGGAAGACCGGGAAGAAAGAAAGAAAGAAAGAAGAAGATACATTTATTTGGCACACGCTACAAGTGCACACAGTATAAAATAAAAAATAAACAAACGAAATAGATCTAAAAACAAAAGGAAACCAAAAACAATCATACAAAACTTAAAACTAAACAAAAAGAAAAAATGTACCTAAATAAAAGGAAAAAAAGACAGTGTGACACTGTGTGCCTCACGGCTGCGCCAAATAGGCCCAGTTCAGCAAAAATGCCGGACAACTAGTGCCCGACGCTGGTTTTCAACTGGACCTGGATTAGTGAGGTTACGGATGTGAAACAGTTTTATATTTGTGTCAATGGTGATAGTAAGTGTGTAAACATAAATATGTGAAATACATCTGTATATGCAAAAAATAAATAAAATAATAAAACAAAAAATGGGTATACCGCCGTTTACCCGAATTTTATTTGCCCTAATATCATTTGCCATAATAGTCAACAGCCATAATATCATACGACATAATACTCATTTGCCCTACTCTCATTTGCCATATTAGTCACGTGCCAGAATCATTGTTTCCCATAAAGTCACTTACCATAACATCATTTGTCATAATCATTGTAAGCCCTAATTATCACATGCCCTAATTATCACATGCCATAATTATGATATGCCATAACATAATTTGCCATCGACATCGGGTGTGTAAGGGTTGTTTATATCAAGAGAAATTGGATGCAATTGGGACTTTAGGGCACCCCGACTCGGACAGGTTAGGTTAGAAGGGGATGGCGGGGTCGTGTGAGCGAGGGAAGCGAGCGAATAGACCCCGCCATCCCCTTCGTGGTTATTTTTTTATAAACCACACAGAAGTAGGAGCCCCGCGAAGCGGGGCTCCGTCGACCTAGCCCACCATCAACCATGCACAGAAAAAAAAACCATGCACAGAAAAAAAACCATGCACAGAATAAATAAGTTTGTCTAATACTTGTTATGCCATTTAAATATTATGCCATTTAAATATTATGTCTAATAATTATTATGGCACATAAAAATAAGGCAAACAATACTTATGGCATTCGTATCTTATGGTATCTAAAATTCGGGCAATTAAAAGTATGTCATATGTCCTTTTTTTTTTTTTTTTTTTTTTTGTTTTGGCAGGAGTGGGAAATCCCCGCGGACACCTCGACTGTCTCACAGGTTGTGAGAAAGTCGAGGTAGTGCCGGACTCGAACCGGCTAAAACCACACTCCTGCCCCACCAGTGTCCCTCTGACATGGATCAGAGCCCTTGTGCACTAATTTTAAAACTTAATTGGCCACTGATTTTTGAAAAGGCCGAAGAGACCACGCTTTATGCTTTAAATTTTTATAACTGTTACTTTAATACTGTTTACACTTTATTTATTTATTTTTACGTTTTTCCGTCTATAATTGCTTCTACTACTATCTACAATAATATATTTCTGTTTAACTAAATTAATTAATGAAACTTGATCCAATATACAATTTTATTCTACTACCTACTTTAATTTATTTAACAATTTATGCATTTCAGTTTCTTTTAATAATTTCGAAGTTTCTATCCCCTTTATTTCTGCCCTCATGGTATTTTTCTTGTTTTGTTTTATTTCTCATATTTCAGCTTTTCACGTTTATTTATTATCGGTACTATATATTTACTATATAATATCATATAATACTTTTCTACGCTAAACATATGCGAACATTTACGACACAGGTTTGCCGCCAAACTGACACAACAGGTCGATTCCACAAAAGTTGACCTACAAACTAGCATAATCGAAGCCACTTTCTGACGAAAGTAACTCCAATTACCCCCATCCATTAAGCCAACTTCAGTGGTTCGCTCAATGCGTCTGCCATCTGGTTGTGTCAGCTTGGTTATCACTGTATACGCGGAAGTGGGCGCATTGACAACTTTAGCAATAGGCTATTGTTGCTCGTGCGAATGCGTCCCACTTCCGTCATATGTCCTTTAGGGCAAATGAAACAATCGGGCAAATGAAATTCGGGTAAATGAAATTCGGGAAAATGATGATTATGGCATATAATCTTCGGGCAAACAATAGACAACCCAAAAAATGGTTTGAGAGTGAGTGAACGAAAGTGTAGAACAAAACAGAAGGCGCATGGTTACTCGTAAAAGAACCTGTTTTGCACGTTGTCTTGTTGACGCTCAGTAGACCTGGAAGAAGACCGGGAAGACCTGGAAGAAGACCGGAAAGACCTGGAAGAAGACCGGGAAGTCCTGGAAGAAGACCGGGAAGACCTGGAAGAAGACCGGGAATACCTGGAAGAAGACCGGAAAGACCTGGAAAAAGACCGGGAAGTCCTGGAAGAAGACCGGGAAGACCCGGAAGAAGACCGGAAAGACCTGGAAGAAGACCGGGAAGTCCTGGAAGAAGACCGAAAAGACCTGGAATAAGACCGGGAAGACCTGGAAGAAGACCGGGAAGACCGGGAAGAAGACCGGGAAGACCTGGAAGAAGACCGGAAAGACCTGGAAGAAGACCGGGAAGTCCTGGAAGAAGACCGGGAAGACCGGGAAGAAGACCGGGAAGACCGGGAAGAAGACCGGGAAGACCTGGAAGAAGACCGGGAAGACCTAAAAGAAAACCGGGAAGACCTGGAAGAAGACCGGGAAGATGGGGAAATAGACCAGTGAGACGAAGAAGAAGACCGGGAAGACCGGGAAGAAGACCGTGAAGACCTGGAAGAAGACCGGGAAGACCTGGAAGAAGACCGGGAAGACCCGGAAGAAGACCGGGAAGACCTGGAAGAAGACCGGAAAGACCTGGAAGAAGACCGGGAAGTCCTGGAAGAAGACCGGGAAGACCCGGAAGAAGACCGGGAAGACCGGGAAGACCGGGAAGACCTGGAAGAAGACCGCTAAGTCCCGGAAGAAGACCGGGAAGACCGGGAAGACCGGGAAGAAGACCGGGAAGACCGGGAAGAAGACCCGGAAGACCGGGAAGAAGACCGGGAAGACCGGGAAGAAGACCGGGAAGACCGGGAAGAAGACCGGGAAGACCGGGAAGAAGACCGGGAAGACCGGGAAGAAGACCGGGAGGACCTGGAATAAGACCGGGAAGACCTGGAAGAAGACCGGAAAGACCTGGAAAAAGACCGGGAAGTCCTGGAAGAAGACCGGGATGACCCGGAAGAAGACCGGGAAGAAGACCGGGAAGACCTGGAAGAAGACCGGAAAGACCTGGAAGAAGACCGGGAAGTCCTGGAAGAAGACCGGGAAGACCTGGAAGAAGACCGGGAATACCTTTAAGAAGACCGGAAAGACCTGGAAGAAGACCGGGAAGTCCTGGAAGAAGACCGGGAAGACCGGGAAGAAGACCGAAAAGACCTGGAATAAGACCGGGAAGACCTGGAAGAAGACCGGGAAGACCGGGAAGAAGACCGGGAAGACCTGGAAGAAGACCGGAAAGACCTGGAAGAAGACCGTGAAGTCCTGGAAGAAGACCGGGTAGACCCGGAAGAAAACCGAAAACCTGCAAAAAGACCGGGAAGACGGGGAAATAGACGAGAGAGACCAAGAAGAAGACCGGGAAGCAGACCGGGAAGACCGGGAAGAAGACCGCGAAGACCGGGAAGAAGACCGGGAAGACCTGGAATAAGACCGGGAAGACCTGGAAGAAGACCGGGATGTCCTGGAAGAAGACCGGGAAGAAGACCGGGAAGAAGACCGGAAAGACCTGGAAGAAGACCGGGAAGACCTAAAAGAAAACCGGGAAGATGGGGAAATAGACCAGTGAGACGAAGAAGAAGACCGGGAAGACCGGGAAACGGACCGGGAGGAAGACTGGGAAGTCCGAAAAGAAGACCGAGAAGACAGGGACGACCGGGAAGAAGACCGGGAAGTCCTGGAAGAAGACCGGGAAGACCCGGAAGAAAACCGAAAACCTGCAAAAAGACCGGGAAGACGGGGAAATAGACCAGAGAGACCAAGAAGAAGACCGGGAAGCAGACCGGGTAGACCGGGAAGAAGACCGGGAAGACCTGGAAGAAGACCGGGAAGACCTAAAAGAAAACCGGGAAGACCTGGAAGAAGACCGGGAAGATGGGGAAATAGACCAGTGAGACGAAGAAGAAGACCGGGAAGACCGGGAAGAAAGAAAGAAGAAGATACATTTATTTGGCACACGCTACAAGTGCACACAGTATAAAATAAAAAATAAACAAACGAAATAGATCAAAAAACAAAAGGAAACCAAAAACAATCATACAAAACTTAAAACTAAACAAAAAAAAAAAATGTACCTAAATAAAAGGAAAAAAAGACAGTGTGACACTGTGTGCCTCACGGCTGCGCCAAATAGGCCCAGTTCAGCAAAAATGCCGGACAACTAGTGCCCGACGCTGGTTTTCAACTGGACCTGGATTAGTGAGGTTACGGATGTGAAACAGTTTTATATTTGTGTCAATGGTGATAGTAAGTGTGTAAACATAAATATGTGAAATACATCTGTATATGCAAAAAATAAATAAAATAATAAAACAAAAAATGGTTTGAGAGTGAGTGAACGAAAGTGTAGAACAAAACAGAAGGCGCATGGTTACTCGTAAAAGAACCTGTTTTGCACGTTGTCTTGTTGACGCTCAGTAATAATTAATTAATGTATTGCATTTCGTCAACAATATGGTACAAGCCGCCGAGTGGGACGGACTAATTGAAGTCAACTGCAAGATTTTACCTTATGAGTGGATGGTTGTAACAATGTAAAAACAAAAAATCAATAACAGTATGTGTGAAAGTGGAAGTGGAAGTAGTTATAGGAAAAAAAGGAGGTAGATAAGAGGGAAGCGCTTGTTAACAACATCGATTATGTATAAAATGTCCAGGATTATTGAATAATTGTAGTGTGACGGTATATATAAGTTCAAATAAAATTGTAATAATAAGTTAGGTGGGTAGGGACAGTTCATATTATTGATTCATTTAGAGCGACCATACCCAGCTTACGTTGCGCTTCTATAAGAAACTGCCGCAAATGACTTCTGAAAGTGCCTATCGTGTTGAGTAGTCTTATCGGTGGTGGCAAGTTATTCCATACTTTGGAAGCCGCATAACGAAAGCTGCTCCTGAAAGCAGCTGTATTGTGAGACTGACTTGAGAGTTGCTGTGAACATTGTCTTCTTCCACATTCCCGCCTACTTGTTATCCAACTTAGTTTATTATACAAGTAGTCCAGTTTTTGATATTTGACCACTCCGAATAAAAGGCAGGCTAGGTGTAGTTTACGCCTGGACTTCATTTTAAGCGAGAAATGCCTGTTGAGAAAAGGTGTGACATGACTTCTGCGAGGTATATTATAACAAAATCGAGCGCACGCGTTTTGTACCCTTTGTATGAGCCGATCAGTACGAGCTAATAGGCGCGGGCCGTACACAGTGTCGGCGTAGTTCAACCGGGATAGGACTAAGCTTTCTACAAGTTGTTCCCGTAGCGCTTCGGATAAATAGGGCCTCATCTTATACAAGACTTTCAAGCGATAGAAACTATTTCTTACCGAGTCTGCCACGTGTTTCTCAAAGCGAAGGTCTTTGTCGAGTGTTAGACCTAGATTTCGCGCCTCATACACACGCTCAATAGGTTCACCCATTAGTTTTAGGTCAAAACTCATAGGTAGTCGAGCCAGCTGCTGTCTGGTACCGAATACCATGTATTTTGTTTTTGTCGGGTTTAGTGACAAGCAGTTCTCCTCGGACCAAACAGCAATTCGTTGGAGATCTTCGTTAAGATCCTTTATGGCGCTATCATAGTCGTCAGGTTTGAAGGAAATATATAATTGAACGTCATCGGCGTATATGTGGTACTTGCATTTCTTTAGGCAGCTTATTATGTCTGCGCAGTACAATATAAATAAAATGGGACCTAAAATAGAGCCCTGCGGGACTCCTCTTTCTACTGGTATAAGTGCCGATCTTAGAGTAGTGCCATCACTCAAACGCAGGTCTACTCGTTGTTGTCTGTTACTTAAGTAGCTGCGGAACCATTGTATAGCTTCAGGGTCGAATCCATAATATTTTAACTTTGACAACAGCAATGGAATATTTATAGCGTCAAATGCCCGGGAAAAATCTAGTAAAACGAGTAATGTGCACATTCCCTTATCTTGGGCATTTAAAATGTTATCAGTTACATCCAGTAAAGCTGTAGATGTACTGCGCTGTTTTCTGAACCCTGATTGCAAGTCAGGTAAAATGTTATTTTGTTCCAGAAAAAGCGTAAGTTGGTGACTGACGATTTTTTCCAGTACTTTGGATAGACATGGTAATATACTAATAGGGCGCAGATCTTTTAAGGCAATAGGATTTGAAATTTTTGGCAAAGGCCTAATGGAAGCAATCTTCCATAGATCAGGGAATGTTGACGTTACTATAGAGCGGTTGATTATGTCTGTAACAACATCTAACGTGTGCGGCAAAGTCATGTTAATCATGTCCAGGGTAATATTATCGTAGCCTTCGGCATTACTTTTAAGACTAGCGATAGTGCGTGAAACATCGTTCTGGTCCACTGGAGTGATTGTAAAAATAGCTTCACCGTATCTATGATTGTCATAATAATTTATAAGCGATTCACTGGCTGTGGGATTACCGGGTACAATCAAAAAGTTTTTGTTAATTAGATCTGGATCTGTTAAATGCGACGGAAGGTCTTGTCTGGGTTTATAGGACGATAAGGTGGCTTTTAGACTTTTCCATAGTAATTTAGGGTTTTGTTCGGTCCAAACCCAGGGCAAGGTATGACCGAACCTTCCGCGATTCGCGGAGACAAATCAAATTGCCCTTAATGAAGGTAACTTACCTGGTGCCGGTGGGCTGAAGGGGATGACTAGTCCTTGATCAAGCCGGCTCTGGTACTGTATGTCTGTGTGGGTATGTGTAAAGTGATGTGTGAGTGGAGTGGTTCACCAGATCCGACTATGTTTCAACAGACGCTGCCCCAGCAGCGTATAACACGTCTGGACGAAGCACAATAATAGTTCAACTGCACAATGCACGTCAACTTTCACAATTTTAATGTTTTATTCAATTTCACACGCGGGCCAAGCCAACCTCAAATTCGGCGCGGACAATTAACAAATAAGCCCGGTTTAATACACAATTAGGGGCGTTTCGTCTAATCAACGATTAATCACAACCAAAATCTTGCAAACAAAGGAGATTTTCTTAGATTCGGTAATTATCTCAATCAATCAACAAAAATCAATGTGAACTCGTTATGAATCACGACAAGAACTAAACGTCAAAAAAAAAGCTGTCAGATGCTCGAAATGTCAAGACGTGTGCGTTCGGAAACGTATGGTACGAAACATCTACCCCCCCCCGGACGGGCCTACCCGTCCGCTAATCAATTGGAAGTCTTGACAAAGTTGCGACCGCTCTCCTCATGACTGATCCGTCTACCAAAACCTCAGCAAAACGAGGGACCCCGTCGGTGCCAGCCACCAAATTAAGAATGCGCCCCCGGCGCCAATACAAAGGCTTGAGGTTGGCGTCCTTAACCAGGACGAGGTCTCCGATCTTGGGCGGATGAGTTTTGTCCGTCCACTTGACGCGCTGCTGGAGGATGTGCAGATACTCTAAGCTCCAACGCTTCCAAAAGCTCTGAGCGAGCTGTTGCACCAACTGAAACCGCGATAGCCGATTTTGGCTCACATCAACAAGAGGGTACTCCGGCAGGGCGACAAGTGGCTGTCCAATCAAGAAATGGCCCGGTGTTAGAGCCTCCAAATCGTTCGGGTCCGAAGAAAGCGGGCACAACGGGCGCGAATTTAGCACAGCTTCAATGCGGCAAAATACCGTAGTTAATTCCTCAAAGGTGAGAACGGTGTCTCCCAACAATCTTCGCCAGTGCCCCTTTGCCGCTTTCACCGCGGCCTCAAAAATACCCCCCCAATGGGGGCAGGCTGGCGGGTCAAACAACCAAGTGACCCCTCGGCGGGCCGGGTTTTCTCTGTGACAAAAACATTTATTGTATACTATTTATTTATTAGTTTTATTACGTACACTTATAAATGCCCATTTAATATAATAACATTATTTATTTACCACCTACTACCCTCATCCGTGTGTCACTGCGGGGGCCTACTGAAAACCAGCGCTGAGTGTTTTACACCCAGCATATGCTGAGTTGGCTACCCTTTCGTTATGGGCATGTTCAGCGCAGTTGAGCTGTTTTAATTTAATTGTTAAGCTGTTTGTTGTTATAATCTATATGTATGTGCTGCTCTTTGTGTTGTGCTGTCCATTAGCGAATAAATGATTATTCTATTCTATTCTATTCTATTCTATTCTATTCTATTCTATTCAATGTCAACCTGGCTCTCATTAAGGAAGGTGTATACTTCCTTCAAATAGTTACTTGTACCCTTATAGTTAGTACCGCAATCAGATCTAATCAAAGAAGGCAACCCACGGCGAGACACAAATCTATCCAAAGTTGCTACAAAGGCCTCTGTCGAGAGGGAGGTTACCAGCTCCAGGTGCACTGCCTTGGTTGATAGGCAGACAAAAACGCACAAATAAGCCTTGACAATCTTACTATTACGAAGGGTGGACGTCTTCACCGAAAAGGGACCAGCAAAGTCCGTTCCGACGCCAGCAAATGGCCTCGCCTCATTGACACGATCAGCTGGCAAGTCTCCCATTAGGGGCTGCATAGTGGAGGCCTTAGTCCGATAACACGGCATACAACGGAAGACGATGCTACGAATGGTACGACGAGCCGACAAAATCCAAAACTCTCGTTGCAAAATGGCTAACAGAGCATTACAACCGGCATGCGAGTTCTTGATGTGACGATCGGTCACCAAAAATTTAACCAAATGGCCCTCCTTGGGCAACAAAAGCGGGTGACGGGCCCCATAAGAAAGACTAGAGTGCCTCAGCCGTCCTCCAACACGCAAAAGACCCGTGTTATCCACGAAGGGATTCAACTTGCTGACGGCTCCCGACAACTTGACCCTACCCGCCTTCAATGTCTCTATCTCCCCTTCAAAGTGTGCGGCCTGCACAGAGCGGACCCAAAGGAGGAGTGACTCCTGTCGCTCTTGAGGAGAGAGAACCGGTGACAGGCGCTTGTCCCCTGGATTCCTAGAGTTATGACCAAAGCGCCTGATCCACGAGGTTACGTTCAACAATTTGTCGAGGGAGCTGTACCGATTTAACAAAATTTCCGGGTCAAACGGAGGGTCCCTTGTCCCAACAGCGAACACCTTAAGTCCGGGCAAAGGATCCGACATCAAGACTGGCGTTCGAGGCCAATCATCCTCGCGGCGAGTCAACCAGGCCGGTCCCCACCAAAGGGGGTGAGCAATCAAACGGGGGGCCATGCACCCGCGTGAGGCTACGTCGCCGGGGTTCAAGTCTCCGGGCACGTGCCTCCAAATCAACGACGTTTCAGAACTCTGAATCTGAGACACTCGGTTTGCAACAAAAACCTCCAAAGAGTGGACGGACGTCTTCAACCAACACAAAACAATTTGACTGTCCGTCCATGCGTAAGAAGCCCGAATGTCCACAGTTCCACCCAACGTATGCGCCACGTGGTTCAGTAGTCGCACAAGAAGCGCCGCCCCTGACAACTCCAACTTAGGGATGGTCAATGCCGTGCGGAGGGGGGCCACCTTGCTCTTGGCCATGACCAGTGACACCTTCACCTGGCCTGTCGCGCTGACGGTACGCAGATAAACAACGGCGGCATAACCGTTGGAAGACGCGTCACAAAACCCATGAAGGGTAGCAGTATAACCCCCAGGGGGGAGGATGGCGCGTGGTAGCGCGACCTCGTTGACCGCAGGAAGTGCGGATACAAATTGGAGCCAGTCTTCCAACAGGGTTTCCCGAAGTGGCTCGTCCCAACCGAGTTCAGCGGTCCAAAGGCGCTGAAGGAAGCATTTCGCCCAAAACAATACCGGGCAGATCCAACCGTTAGGGTCGAAGGTCCTTGCAACAGTAGACAACACCAGTCGTTTAGTCCAAGTGGTTGGTGACTCCAAGTCGACATCATAGGTAAAGGTGTCTTGGACTGGTCGGTACTGAACGCCGAGGACGGCCAACATGGCGGGGTTGTCAACGTTCTCAAACAAGTGAGGATCCTGCTTATGATCCTCTAACACTCCGTCCAATAGCGCTGGCGAGTTGGACACCCATTTACGCAACTCATAGCCAGCGGAAGCCAGAATCTGGACCAACTCGTCACGCAACAGGATAGCTTCCTCAACTGTGGGAGCTCGAGACCGTGTCAAATGCCTTCGCGACATCCAGGAACATTGCAACACATTTCTTACCATTGTCAAGTTTCTGAGCTATGTGATTAACCAGTTTGTGAACAGCATCAGCAGTGGATAGATTTTTTCGAAAGCCAAACTGGTTAATTGAAAAAATATTACGAGCTTCTAAATATGCTACCAGTCTTGTATTTATGAGCTTTTCCAGTACCTTGGACATCGCAGGTAGAACTGATATGGGCCTATAGTTTTCGACACGGTCACGATCTCCGGATTTAAAAATAGGGTGAAGAATTGCCTTTTTAAACCAGTTTGGAAAGATACCAGAGTCCAGACACAGATTGCAAACATGTGTCAATGGAGGCACAATAGCTTTTCTATGTCGTTTTAGAAAACTGGAAGAAATACCGTCCCAGCCAACTGCACAATCATTTCGAAGTGAAAGAATTAATCGTTCCACCTCCTGTTCATTTGTCTCTAACATTACAAAAGACTCCTTTTGAGGGTCGGGTAGCGAAAAAGATCGAGGGTCTCTATGAATTTTGTCAGCTAGACGTCTCCCTACATTCGCGAAATAATCATTAATTTGATTTATAGAGTCCTGCTTATCGTGATGATTCGCTATGAGATCATAGGCTGGACTTTATTTGTCCTATGTTTGTGACACTCTTAATAACACGCCATACCTGCTTAGAATTTCTTCCTGCTTTTTCAAATTCTAGTCTCTCATAATCTCTTTTTGCTTTTCGTAGCAGGTTTGTACAGAAATTACGATACCTTCTGTAGGAGACCGCGACGACTTCATTTGTTGGATCTGTTTTAAACTTCTTAAACAAATTGTCTCTGTGTCGCATACATTTTAGTAGTCCTTGAGTAATCCAGGGTTTAATCGGCCTGCGTCTACGTGAAGTTGGAATAGTTTTAGTGTTTTTAGATAAAGCTAGGAGAAGTGGTTCCATTAAATATTTAGTAGCCAAATTAGGATCTTTTGCGGCATAGACGGCATCGAAACTTATATTATTAATGTCATTAGCAAGCTCATCCTCACTTATTTTTGTAATTTGGCTTGAGTTTAGAACTTTGATTTTATTTGGTACCAAAGAAAGTAAAACTGCAAAGTGATCTGTGACAGTGGATTGTAGCACCATGACTGTGCTAGAGAAAGAAGTCTTTATATTGTCGTGATCAAGACATGTTGATCCATGTGTTTCTAACGTATGTCCTGGGAAAAGTCCATGGTGACCTAGTAGATCCAAATAGTCCAGTGAGTATGCATCTTTATTATTGTGGGTAATGTCAATATTTATGTCTCCCATAATTACGATGTTTCTAAACGATTTAAGCTCACATAAAACACTGTCCATTGATTGTAAAAATTTTGAGGGGTTTTTAAATGCATAGGGCCTGTACACGGCAATGATGGCTATATCACCAGGCTGTTAAAGGACATTACATCGATGAAGTCAAGCCTGGCCGAGGTGCAGTGTAAGTTGGAGAAGTCGGAGAATACCATCCATGAACTACGTGCCGAGATAGTGTTGCTACGCAGTGCGGTTTCGAAAAGTAGGACAAATGACGATGCCAACATAAACACGCGTCGTGGTGCAGAAAATGCTTCGGACAGCAGTTTTGCGTCGGCGAAATTGGATTCGTCGTCACCTGTTAACTGCAGCGAGGGCGATGCACCGTGCCCCGCCGCCCCCCGCCCCTCTGCTCCGGCAGAGAATACGACACGCGTAGCTACGTTGTCCCCCAAACCAGCTTACGCCGCAATTGCTGCCTCAAATAAATCAGCTGTAATTCAACCTAAGCAGCTGAAAGGGGGAAAGCAGAACCGTCGCTGTGAAAACCTTGCGAGGGATCCGGTACAGCGCTGTCCAGCAAAGCAGGACTGTGATAAGGACGGCTTCACCTTAGTTCAGAAGAAGAGGAAGAAGCCTACTTGTCGCAATCAATGCGGTACTGGACTGTCAGGACCAAATATGCTGCTGCGTCCAGCGACACCAACGACGTTGCTGTATGTGTCCCGACTGCATCACTCCACGAAGGTTGAGGAGATCGTTGAGTACATGAAGGTGAAGACTAGCTGGACCTTGAGGGTCGAGAGATTAGAGCCGCGTCACAACACCAACTTCAAGTCGTTTGTGGTGCGAGTTCCGACACAATATCTCGACATGTTTTTCAAGGAAGAGTTTTGGCCGAAGGGTGTTGTCTACCGACGTTTTCGCGGCAGGCTACATGACACCGCACAGCGTAACACGACGCCGCCACTTCGTGTGAGATAGTTATAAGTTAGATTTCATATGTGTTAGTTTATTTTTATGTTGTTTATTTTGTGTATTTTATCTATGGGCCTTAAGATGCCTGATAATGAAAATTATTGATTGATTGATTGATATCCACTCCAATCGTAACTGTCAAACAGTTCGCTTCGGATACGACGGGTTCTTTAACTTTCACGTTAGCTAGCAAACTATTGACGTATACAATAACTCCGTCATTTTGATTGAAGGTTTTTGAAGACTTATAAGAAGTGTATCCCTCCAGAATCGGAATGACGGGGTTGCGGGAGAGCCAACATTCTGACAGAATAATAATGTCACTAGGTACCACAATTCTTTGTAATAGAGTTAAAAGCCCCGCATAGTTAGCGTTTACACTGCGAATGTTCTGGGATAAAATAGTCAAACACTTGTTAGAGGGCATCAGCTTGGTACAATCATCTGGGTCACATGTTATTGCGTTTGAAAAAGTAGCGTTATCCAAATTATTTATCACATCATTTACATTATTTGAATTATCGAATGGTACGGTTTAAAGTCAAGAAGACAAAGTACAGAGTTCTCAATGTTATTATTTTTCCAGTAACGTGTGAGTCACACCAGTATTTCATAAAAATGCGAAAACCACCTCTAAAGACAGGTCTTGATCGTGAATTTGTAAATTCTGTAAGTATTTTGTGTGTGTAGGGTGTAGGATGGTGTGTATTTTTGTGCCAGTGTGATTGTTTGAGAGTGTTTGCGTGAATTAGTGTTTTATAAAAATCCAAAACTTTCAACAATAAATAATAAAAAACAATGAAGTAATTAAAGAAATAATTAAAATTAGGCATGCTGCATCGTTTTGTACCTATAAGTAAATAGTAACAAAGATTAAAAGTGGACATGCGTGCCTTTTTAATAATCACACAAAGACTACATAGTCAGATTTTAGTTAACTTGGTTATGTCTCCCTCAGAGTTAACTATGACACGCTGAGCTCCGTCTTCTTTGCGTAGGTAGACTTTACCATATGCTGTCCAGCAGTGTTTATAATTATTCTGAGCGGCGAAATCTCTTGCTAAAAAGTATAACTTTCGGGTTTTTGATGGTAGGTGGTCAGATATATAAATAGGTACCTTGGGGCCGTCAACTCGTAGGTGCGATGTGTTTAATTTGTTGTTCTGGTTGTTTTTGTTGAAGGTCCTGACCGAATGAAGTAATTTTGATTTTAGCATAACGGTAGTAAAATCCACTATAATGGTGTTATTCGTGGAGCCTTTGTAGTTTATTCTATAAACATCTTTAATATCGGACTGAACAATGGTGGTATCCAGGACGTTGCCGATATTTCTCACTGCGTTAGCCAGACCAAGCTTCGATTCATCGGCAGTTTTTGGGACATTTTTAATTTCAAGACTAGTTAGTTTTGATTGCCTTTCTAGGTGGTCGATTCTATCTTCAAGTCTACATATATAATCCCGATTTTCCTTTCTCTCCACTTCATATTCCTGCATTTTTGCCAGCATCTCATCATATTTGGCTACAGAAAAATCAACGTAATCCTGAAGCTTACTGCATTGGTTTTTAATTTCCGTAAGCGTCGTTGCAATGTCTGATCGAAACAATGTTTGCTCCTTCTTTAGCTCTTTAAGTGTGTTCGATATTTCGTCCTTGAACTCGCACATGTTGACAAAACTTTCGTGATCGTGTCGTTTCCTTTTATTGCGACTGGTTATATTTGTATCCAAGCAAGGTTCACTCAATTCCGAAAGAGCACTAATGTTAGGCTCAGATTGATGAAGAACAGGTGGCTGCCCACTCATTGTGGCCGGTGATGCAGGCGGAGTGCGTCGTAGCGGCATCATTTTCTATGTATTTTATATTACTGTAAGACTGTGCTGCGTTTAAAATATGTATAATAATTCAGACAAACAATCTTATGCTAAAATAAGATGTATTCGATTATATATAATTCCTTGTGTAGTTGTATATTTATTATAGAAAAGTTTGAAGAAACAAAAAGCAAAAAGTATATTTTCTTGAGGTCTTGGACTTGATCTCGCTACGATGTTTCGACAGTCGGCAGCCTACGCCGCAGTGCTACGAGAGCTTTACAATCGCGATCGAAAATAACAATCCTTAGTTAACGCACGGAATTCGTCACTTAGACGATGCGTGCTGGCTCGTATCCTTTGTGCACACTAATGAGTTCAAAGTTCAAACCTGGCACAGTTTTTAAAATTTTGTTGTCTGTTTAAAGTTTTTGTTTGTATTTTGGAGGAGATGTAATTGTTATTTCACTATAATTTTCACACAGATTGTCACTTGTTCACTTGGGTTTGTATTGATGTGGTTTCCTTAAGAGTGTGATCACTTTTTCCACTGATTTATAATTTTGAATACAACGAGAACAGAAAGCACGTCCGATCACTGTGACACCACGGAGGGGGGGGGAATGGCGCGCGCGCGGCTCCCGTTCAGCTTGCGCGGGGGGTGGAGACTGGTCATCAAAATTGCGGGCCTCTACCCGGTTCCCAACTGGCGTGCCAGAGGCCCGGTGCTTGTCGCCGTCATACCCTCCCCTGCGCGAACCCCCATCAGAAGCTGGTCTGCCAGAGCGGTTCGCGTTGGCGCACAAAATCTCTAGGTGAGCGCCTTTACAAATTCTACACGGGCGGGGCTCGGGGCAGTCCCGATGAAAATGAGCCCCCAAACAAGAAAAGCACAAGCGGCGTGCGTTGGCAATTCGGCGACGGGAGGCCACGTGCAAGTCCAAGAACTCCGGGCATCTTGCCATATCATGTCCCGTGGCCTTACAATAGTCGCAATCAGGACGACTCCGGGTGCCAGCAAAACGTGGGGCGGGGCGACTATCAACAGGCCCCTTGGCCCTAGTCCGTCCCTGGTCTCTTGGCCTAGAAGGTGATGGGCGCGACCCCGTTGCACCACAAGTGTTGTCCATGAAGCGACACTCGTCCTCCAAGAATTTGAGGAGGTCGTCAAAGGGTGGAAGATGGGTGGAACTATCCCCACCATACCTCTGCTCAAAGCGGGACCTCAAGTCAGCGGGGAGCAACCGCAGAACGATGTGCACCAACAGATAGGACCACTGGTCCACCGGCAACTGCAAGCGTCGCAAGGCGTTGGTCGCCGAGACCAATGGGTTCAATAGGTCGGCGCGCAACGCCGACACGCTGGCAATGGCCGGTAGGCCCAAAATCTGGCCGATGTGCACATCAGCCAGGCAGCGCTTGTTCTGATACCGCCGGGAGAGGAGCTCCAAAGCGGTAGGGTAGGCTGCATCCGTCACCGACAAGTGCTGCACCAAGGCTCGGGCCTCACCTTCCAGGACTGACAACAAATAGGCCAACTTTTGGGCAGGTCTGAGATCCGAGCGCGCATCAACCAAACTGTCGAACAGGTTCTGGAAGCCCAGCCAGTGGTCCAAGCGACCATCAAAATGTGGCAGCTCCAGAGTGGGCAGTCTACTCAATAGGCCGGGGGCCGTAGCAACCGAGGCCTCCTGCTTGGCCTGGACAGGCATCCGGCTCTTCAAAATTTCCCGGGCTCGCAGAGTCAAGGTATCCCCCAGTGACAAGATCTGGTCATAATCCGCAGCAACCTTGTCACGGGCTGCCTGACCCAACAGCTCCAAACTCACATCCCCGATGAGCTCGTTGAAGCGCGTGAACGTAGCATCCACATCGCTGAGTCTCTCCTTCAACTGCTCAAATCGAGCAAGCGTGACCTCTTCCAGGTCCACACGCTCAACCGTGGCCGCAGCTGAGGTGGACCCTCTTAGCTGCGAGACCAAACCAGCGGCCGCCTCCTTTACAGCCTTCAGTGAGGCCATTGCAACCAAACCTTATTATGATTTCAACCAAGTCAAATACAATACAACAATAAATCAACAATATTAAACTATCACAGCACACATATATCTACCAATACACTGAACACAATATTCTTATATTACCAGCACAACAGAAAGGGGGTACTTATGTGTGCCAATGCAATTAATTTTAATTAAATGTGAGAGCCCGGCTGACAACGGCAACAAATCAGTTCAATGTTCTAGACTTCCAATCGATCAGGCACAGGTAGGTTGTCTTGTTCACTAACCACGCTCTGCTACCAAAATGTTCGGTCCAAACCCAGGGCAAGGTATGACCGAACCTTCCGCGATTCGCGGAGACAAATCAAATTGCCCTTAATGAAGGTAACTTACCTGGTGCCGGTGGGCTGAAGGGGATGACTAGTCCTTGATCAAGCCGGCTCTGGTACTGTATGTCTGTGTGGGTATGTGTAAAGTGATGTGTGAGTGGAGTGGTTCACCAGATCCGACTATGTTTCAACAGACGCTGCCCCAGCAGCGTATAACACGTCTGGACGAAGCACAATAATAGTTCAACTGCACAATGCACGTCAACTTTCACAATTTTAATGTTTTATTCAATTTCACACGCGGGCCAAGCCAACCTCAAATTCGGCGCGGACAATTAACAAATAAGCCCGGTTTAATACACAATTAGGGGCGTTTCGTCTAATCAACGATTAATCACAACCAAAATCTTGCAAACAAAGGAGATTTTCTTAGATTCGGTAATTATCTCAATCAATCAACAAAAATCAATGTGAACTCGTTATGAATCACGACAAGAACTAAACGTCAAAAAAAAGCTGTCAGATGCTCGAAATGTCAAGACGTGTGCGTTCGGATACACGTACGGTACGAAACAGGTTTTTTAATTAATTATTTATATTCTGTTTAAAGTACGCAATTTTTTCAATGTACAGCGAACTAATCACTAAGTGTTTTAAATCTTTGTAAAATTTTTTCTTAGACTCGGATTTTGTTTTCCTATAACTACTTAGTGCGTCGTCGCGTAAATGCATCATAATTTTGATTGTATCCGTGATCCATGGAAACGATTGCTCCCTTATAGTACAAGTCTTGATAGGCGCGTGGACATCAAACAAGAACGTAAGATCTGTGTTAAAGACATTCACCATATCATTAATGTTCGGTCCAAACCCAGGGCAAGGTATGACCGAACCTTCCGCGATTCGCGGAGACAAATCAAATTGCCCTTAATGAAGGTAACTTACCTGGTGCCGGTGGGCTGAAGGGGATGACTAGTCCTTGATCAAGCCGGCTCTGGTACTGTATGTCTGTGTGGGTATGTGTAAAGTGATGTGTGAGTGGAGTGGTTCACCAGATCCGACTATGTTTCAACAGACGCTGCTCCAGCAGCGTATAACACGTCTGGACGAAGCACAATAATAGTTCAACTGCACAATGCACGTCAACTTTCACAATTTTAATGTTTTATTCAATTTCACACGCGGGCCAAGCCAACCTCAAATTCGGCGCGGACAATTAACAAATAAGCCCGGTTTAATACACAATTAGGGGCGTTTCGTCTAATCAACGATTAATCACAACCAAAATCTTGCAAACAAAGGAGATTTTCTTAGATTCGGTAATTATCTCAATCAATCAACAAAAATCAATGTGAACTCGTTATGAATCACGACAAGAACTAAACGTCAAAAAAAAAGCTGTCAGATGCTCGAAATGTCAAGACGTGTGCGTTCGGAAACGTATGGTACGAAACATCTACCCCCCCCGGACGGGCCTACCCGTCCGCTAATCAATTGGAAGTCTTGACAAAGTTGCGACCGCTCTCCTCATGACTGATCCGTCTACCAAAACCTCAGCAAAACGAGGGACCCCGTCGGTGCCAGCCACCAAATTAAGAATGCGCCCCCGGCGCCAATACAAAGGCTTGAGGTTGGCGTCCTTAACCAGGACGAGGTCTCCGATCTTGGGCGGATGAGTTTTGTCCGTCCACTTGACGCGCTGCTGGAGGATGTGCAGATACTCTAAGCTCCAACGCTTCCAAAAGCTCTGAGCGAGCTGTTGCACCAACTGAAACCGCGATAGCCGATTTTGGCTCACATCAACAAGAGGGTACTCCGGCAGGGCGACAAGTGGCTGTCCAATCAAGAAATGGCCCGGTGTTAGAGCCTCCAAATCGTTCGGGTCCGAAGAAAGCGGGCACAACGGGCGCGAATTTAGCACAGCTTCAATGCGGCAAAATACCGTAGTTAATTCCTCAAAGGTGAGAACGGTGTCTCCCAACAATCTTCGCCAGTGCCCCTTTGCCGCTTTCACCGCGGCCTCAAAAATACCCCCCCAATGGGGGCAGGCTGGCGGGTCAAACAACCAAGTGACCCCTCGGCGGGCCAATCTACTACCAATGTCAACCTGGCTCTCATTAAGGAAGGTGTATACTTCCTTCAAATAGTTACTTGTACCCTTATAGTTAGTACCGCAATCAGATCTAATCAAAGAAGGCAACCCACGGCGAGACACAAATCTATCCAAAGTTGCTACAAAGGCCTCTGTCGAGAGGGAGGTTACCAGCTCCAGGTGCACTGCCTTGGTTGATAGGCAGACAAAAACGCACAAATAAGCCTTGACAATCTTACTATTACGAAGGGTGGACGTCTTCACCGAAAAGGGACCAGCAAAGTCCGTTCCGACGCCAGCAAATGGCCTCGCCTCATTGACACGATCAGCTGGCAAGCCTCCCATTAGGGGCTGCATAGTGGAGGCCTTAGTCCGATAACACGGCATACAACGGAAGACGATGCTACGAATGGTACGACGAGCCGACAAAATCCAAAACTCTCGTTGCAAAATGGCTAACAGAGCATTACAACCGGCATGCGAGTTCTTGATGTGACGATCGGTCACCAACAATTTAACCAAATGGCCCCTCCTTGGGCAACAAAAGCGGGTGACGGGCCCCATAAGAAAGACTAGAGTGCCTCAGCCGTCCTCCAACACGCAAAAGACCCGTGTTATCCACGAAGGGATTCAACTTGCTGACGGCTCCCGACAACTTGACCCTACCCGCCTTCAATGTCTCTATCTCCCCTTCAAAGTGTGCGGCCTGCACAGAGCGGACCCAAAGGAGGAGTGACTCCTGTCGCTCTTGAGGAGAGAGAACCGGTGACAGGCGCTTGTCCCCTGGATTCCTAGAGTTATGACCAAAGCGCCTGATCCACGAGGTTACGTTCAACAATTTGTCGAGGGAGCTGTACCGATTTAACAAAATTTCCGGGTCAAACGGAGGGTCCCTTGTCCCAACAGCGAACACCTTAAGTCCGGGCAAAGGATCCGACATCAAGACTGGCGTTCGAGGCCAATCATCCTCGCGGCGAGTCAACCAGGCCGGTCCCCACCAAAGGGGGTGAGCAATCAAACGGGGGGCCATGCACCCGCGTGAGGCTACGTCGCCGGGGTTCAAGTCTCCGGGCACGTGCCTCCAAATCAACGACGTTTCAGAACTCTGAATCTGAGACACTCGGTTTGCAACAAAAACCTCCAAAGAGTGGACGGACGTCTTCAACCAACACAAAACAATTTGACTGTCCGTCCATGCGTAAGAAGCCCGAATGTCCACAGTTCCACCCAACGTATGCGCCACGTGGTTCAGTAGTCGCACAAGAAGCGCCGCCCCTGACAACTCCAACTTAGGGATGGTCAATGCCGTGCGGAGGGGGGCCACCTTGCTCTTGGCCATGACCAGTGACAGCTTCACCTGGCCTGTCGCGCTGACGGTACGCAGATAAACAACGGCGGCATAACCGTTGGAAGACGCGTCACAAAACCCATGAAGGGTAGCAGTATAACCCCCAGGGGGGAGGATGGCGCGTGGTAGCGCGACCTCGTTGACCGCAGGAAGTGCGGATACAAATTGGAGCCAGTCTTCCAACAGGGTTTCCCGAAGTGGCTCGTCCCAACCGAGTTCAGCGGTCCAAAGGCGCTGAAGGAAGCATTTCACCCAAAACAATACCGGGCAGATCCAACCGTTAGGGTCGAAGGTCCTTGCAACAGTAGACAACACCAGTCGTTTAGTCCAAGTGGTTGGTGACTCCAAGTCGACATCATAGGTAAAGGTGTCTTGGACTGGTCGGTACTGAACGCCGAGGACGGCCAACATGGCGGGGTTGTCAACGTTCTCAAACAAGTGAGGATCCTGCTTATGATCCTCTAACACTCCGTCCAATAGCGCTGGCGAGTTGGACACCCATTTACGCAACTCATAGCCAGCGGAAGCCAAAATCTGGACTAACTCGTCACGTAACAGGATAGCTTCCTCAACTGTGGGAGCTCCAGTGCAGACGTCATCGACGTAAAGGTCCGTTTTCAAGATGGCGGACGCTCGAGGGAACCTCAAACGCTCCCGGTCCGCGAGCTCCCAAAGCGAACGAATAGCAACAAAGGGGCTTGATCGAAGGCCGTACGTGTTCGTGTTGAGCTCGTATACAATCATGGGGTCCTGGGGGTTCTCCCGCCACAGGATCAACTGATAACGTCTGTCATCCCGGTGAATAACCGTTTGCCGGAACATCATTTTGATGTCGGCCACAAAGACTACTTGATGACGACGGAAAGACGTGATGACGTCACAAAGATCCCTCAACAATTTGGGGCCGGAATGCAAGCAATCATTCAACGAGACACCGGAAGAAGTCCGCGCGGACCCATCAAACACTGTGCGCAGTTTACCGGTGGATGGCTTGAGGACCGCGTGGTGCGGAAGGAAGAAATGTTCAACCGAGCGCCAATCTAAATTTGACACCGACATGTGTCCCAAGTCCGCGTATTCACGCATAAAATCTACGTATTTTTGCCGCAGCACCGGGTCCTTGCTCATGCGACGCTCCATCGCCAACAATCTTTTTTCGGCCGTGGATCTGGATTGGCCGAGAGGTGGTCGCACCGCAACAAAGGGCAGCCGGGTTACAAGCCGACCGGAACGGAGTCGACCGGTGTTGTTCTGAAAGAACAACTCGCACTCCTCGTGTTCCGGATTCAAGCGGGCCACCTGAGGGGGCTCCTCAATTTCCCAAAACCTCTGAACGGCGTCAGAGAGAGCGGAACCGGATGTCAACACAAAATCAGGCTCAGGTGGAGGGGGAACTTTCAACACTAGGCCCATCACTGCAAAGTCAAAGATGGTTGAGACAGCCACCAAGCCCCTCCCGTGGCGCTGTGGGGTCTCCGGCTGCAAGACCTTCATATTTCCCAACATTATTCTCCCCAGCACATCGGAGCCCAACAGCAAATGAACCGTACAAGGGGAATCGAACCGGGGGTCAGCCAAATCCAGGCCTGACGTCAACCGTAGAACATCCAAAGGTAACTGACATTGGGGATGGTTGCCCAATATATTCGGCAGAACAAGGGCAGGAGCATCAATTTTAGGGTACGGACAACTCACAGGGGTGATTTCAAACCAGGTCCTTCCCTCAACAGTGGTGACAGCCGTTTCGCCAATTCCCTGAATCTTGCCTGAAAAGTCGTTCACATTTAGGCCGACCTGTCCCGCTAACCAAGAAGACAAAAGGCAACCCTGGGCTCCCGTGTCCAAAATGGCACGGACCACAATCGAGTCACCCAAGGGTCCCCAGACCTTGACCGAGGCCGTTGGCAACAAAACCGTCTCGATCTGGGGGGGTCCTGTAGCGGGGCAGGCGCCAACTTCCTAGCGATGCCTGGGCGGCGACCGATCGCCGCGTCCAGGCTGTCGTCGTTCACGACGAGGGTAGCATTCAAATGCTTCGTCCGCGCGGTGCCCCGAGCCGCTCGCCATCGCCGGAAGGGCATATCCCACCGGATGCCTGAAGGGCGGGGGGCGCGACTCCAACCGGGGGCGTTCCGCCAGCGGAGGGGAAAGGTAGCGGTGCTGGTCTGGCCATTGTTGCCGAGCAGCCGCCGTGCAATTGTCCCTATGAGGGGAGGTCAAATGGCGCGCGCGCGGCTCCCGATCACCACTGCGAGGGGAGACCAAATGGCGCGCGCGCGGCTCCCGTTCAGCTTGCGCGGGGGGTGGAGACTGGTCATCAAAATTGCGGGCCTCTACCCGGTTCCCAACCGGCGTGCCAGAGGCCCGGTGCTTGTCGCCGTCATACCCTCCCCTGCGCGAACCCCCATCAGAAGCTGGTCTGCCAGAGCGGTTCGTGTTGGCGCACAAAATCTCTAGGTGAGCGCCTTTACAAATTCTACACGGGCGGGGCTCGGGGCAGTCCCGATGAAAATGAGCCCCCAAACAAGAAAAGCACAAGCGGCGTGCGTTGGCAATTCGGCGACGGGAGGCCACGTGCAAGTCCAAGAACTCCGGGCATCTTGCCATATCATGTCCCGTGGCCTTACAATAGTCGCAATCAGGACGACTCCGGGTGCCAGCAAAACGTGGGGCGGGGCGACTATCAACAGGCCCCTTGGCCCTAGTCCGTCCCTGGTCTCTTGGCCTAGAAGGTGATGGGCGCGACCCCGTTGCACCACAAGTGTTGTCCATGAAGCGACACTCGTCCTCCAAGAATTTGAGGAGGTCGTCAAAGGGTGGAAGATGGGTGGAACTATCCCCACCATACCTCTGCTCAAAGCGGGACCTCAAGTCAGCGGGGAGCAACCGCAGAACGATGTGCACCAACAGATAGGACCACTGGTCCACCGGCAACTGCAAGCGTCGCAAGGCGTTGGTCGCCGAGACCAATGGGTTCAATAGGTCGGCGCGCAACGCCGACACGCTGGCAATGGCCGGTAGGCCCAAAATCTGGCCGATGTGCACATCAGCCAGGCAGCGCTTGTTCTGATACCGCCGGGAGAGGAGCTCCAAAGCGGTAGGGTAGGCTGCATCCGTCACCGACAAGTGCTGCACCAAGGCTCGGGCCTCACCTTCCAGGACTGACAACAAATAGGCCAACTTTTGGGCAGGTCTGAGATCCGAGCGCGCATCAACCAAACTGTCGAACAAGTTCTGGAAGCCCAGCCAGTGGTCCAAGCGACCATCAAAATGTGGCAGCTCCAGAGTGGGCAGTCTACTCAATAGGCCGGGGGCCGTAGCAACCGAGGCCTCCTGCTTGGCCTGGACAGGCATCCGGCTCTTCAAAATTTCCCGGGCTCGCAGAGTCAAGGTATCCCCCAGTGACAAGATCTGGTCATAATCCGCAGCAACCTTGTCACGGGCTGCCTGGCCCAACAGCTCCAAACTCACATCCCCGATGAGCTCGTTGAAGCGCGTGAACGTAGCATCCACATCGCTGAGTCTCTCCTTCAACTGCTCAAATCGAGCAAGCGTGACCTCTTCCAGGTCCACACGCTCAACCGTGGCCGCAGCTGAGGTGAACCATCTTAGCTGCGAGACCAAACCAGCGGCCGCCTCCTTTACAGCCTTCAGTGAGGCCATTGCAACCAAACCTTATTATGATTTCAACCAAGTCAAATACAATACAACAATAAATCAACAATATTAAACTATCACAGCACACATATATCTACCAATACACTGAACACAATATTCTTATATTACCAGCACAACAGAAAGGGGGTACTTATGTGTGCCAATGCAATTAATTTTAATTAAATGTGAGAGCCCGGCTGACAACGGCAACAAATCAGTTCAATGTTCTAGACTTCCAATCGATCAGGCACAGGTAGGTTGTCTTGTTCACTAACCACGCTCTGCTACCAAATGTTCGGTCCAAACCCAGGGCAAGGTATGACCGAACCTTCCGCGATTCGCGGAGACAAATCAAATTGCCCTTAATGAAGGTAACTTACCTGGTGCCGGTGGGCTGAAGGGGATGACTAGTCCTTGATCAAGCCGGCTCTGGTACTGTATGTCTGTGTGGGTATGTGTAAAGTGATGTGTGAGTGGAGTGGTTCACCAGATCCGACTATGTTTCAACAGACGCTGCCCCAGCAGCGTATAACACGTCTGGACGAAGCACAATAATAGTTCAACTGCACAATGCACGTCAACTTTCACAATTTTAATGTTTTATTCAATTTCACACGCGGGCCAAGCCAACCTCAAATTCGGCGCGGACAATTAACAAATAAGCCCGGTTTAATACACAATTAGGGGCGTTTCGTCTAATCAACGATTAATCACAACCAAAATCTTGCAAACAAAGGAGATTTTCTTAGATTCGGTAATTATCTCAATCAATCAACAAAAATCAATGTGAACTCGTTATGAATCACGACAAGAACTAAACGTCAAAAAAAAAGCTGTCAGATGCTCGAAATGTCAAGACGTGTGCGTTCGGAAACGTATGGTACGAAACAATTAACAGTGTTAAGCGACGGGATAATTCCAAGATTTAACAGTGACAAGTCTATATTAAATGTTTCCGTGCACACATTTTTAAGAGGCCGAAATTTTACTATGTATGGTTTGAATTTATCCCGCTTAATGTTAAATTCACCAACCACAATAGAATGACCATTGAGAGAACCGAACGATTCTACCCTAGTGTATCTTGCTCTCAGGTCGGTACATAAAAGGTCGATGAGAGTTTCACTGGATGTTGTGAAGTGAGTAGGGCTTGTGACCAACTGGTTAAGTTGAAGGCAATTTAGAAATTCATTGATAGTTTTCGTTTTTATCCCCATTGTGTCTAGCAAATTAACGTTGAAGTCACCAAGTAGAACGTAATGGTCACAATTTCCCAACGAACTCATAGAATCAGTTATAGCATCCAGGAAAAGTACCAGGTCAAGCCACGGCGGACGGTAAGCCGTACCTATCGCAATTTTTTTGCCGTTCAGTGAAAGCGTTAACCACATTTGTTCGACCGATTCGAACCTGGGATCGATCGCGCTGTTCCAGGTACGCGCACTGAGTTCACGCCGCACGTAAAATCCAACACCCCCACCACGACCGCGAACACTCGCTGGCCGCGGCTTGTGACGCAGACGATAGCCCGGCACCACCGGAGCGCGCCCCTCCTCGCCTGGTCGGAGCCAAGTTTCATTTATAGCCATAATATCAAAACAATGTCTGTCGAGTGCACCAATCAAGTCATCGTGACCTGTACCTAACGAGCCGGCATTAAGAAAACCAACTTTAAAATACTTTTCTCCTTTAGTCGTCATTATGAGGCTTTGTAATAAATTCGGTCATATCGCAAGAACAATATTATCATCAGTGCACATATTATTATAATTGTAATTTGATATATTATTCGTCTAAGGAGAATTGAAGATAGTTGGATAATGTATAGTGTGTATAAAATAAAATGAAACAAACGTTTTAAATTGTGGTATATTAGTAATAGTAGTATTGTGATGAGTTGGTGTAAGTAAATAAGTGTAGTGTTATAAAACTGGTTTACACGTTGTTTACTGTGGTACGCCGCGAGACACACATCTGCCGATACATAGCATAGCTTAACGTGTGGATTCAAAGTTAATATTACAATTAATAGGCAGTCACTCACTTTTACTGAGCTTACTTTTAAAGTCCGCGTGACTAAATAAATATCATAAAAAACCTTATCTAAAAAACTACAATTAATTGGAAAAATAAACAACACAAAAATAAAAAAATAGACATAAACAAACAGGAAGGCTACTCTAAAGTACACTAGTACCCGTTGGCGGACCGAAGACGCGCAGTATATCAGCCTCACCGCGGATGTGGCAAGTGGCATCACCGGGTTTGTACCGAGCGAGGATACGGCCGCGCTTTGACCACACAAACTGCCAACCAAGGCGACTGCCCGCCTCACGCGCGCTCCGAAACAACTCCCGGTTCTGTTTAGTAAGGCGTTCGTTGACATAGAAACGCGTCGCAGGGCCTGGCAGATCGAGATCTGCTGTGGTCATGCCGCGACGGACTCGCGCTCCCTCCAGCAGCTCGTCTCGTAGGTCGCGACGCGCGAGGCGCACGACGAGGAAACGGGGGCGGGTCTCCACCGGCGCCGTCACCTGCGTGGCGTTGATGCGCCTACCTCCGACTCGCTCGGCACTCACAATATCGCGCGCTTTGACCTTCACGCCAATCTTAGCTGCCACCAACATGGCTGTGTGGGTAGGATTTTCTCCGCTAATCTCGGGAATATTTGAAATTTGGAGATCATTTGCAAGCAAGTCTTGATCACGGTCGTTTATGTCGCTCCTTAACTGGTTTATCAGATCCACATCTGACGATTGCGACACTTGGGGTTGAGCCAGTTTTGTCTCCATTATCGATACTCTTTCCTCCAAGTTACTCATCCTATCATTAGTAAACTTTACAGAGGACCTTAGCTCCGACAAATCATCCCTTAACTGCTGGAACTCGTTTCGCACGATCTTCAAGAATTCCTCCTTAAAACTACTTAGTTCTATCCTGAGGATGTCCAGGTTGAGCTCCTGGGTAGCATCTAGGGCTGTGCTATTTATGGGGCTGGTGTCCATCAGATTGACCAGACTTTCTTCGTGTGTAGCTGGTGTTGGGGCCCTAGACCGTACCGGTGTTTCAGCCCGGTTATCCCTCACCTGGTTTTTTTCGCACTCGGGGCAGTGCCAGGGGGTCGGTACAGGACCTGCATTCGGCATGGCCACGCACGCTCGATGGTACCAGTGCCGACATTTGCTGCAGTTAACAGCCTCTGCCGACGACAGAAACTTTCCACAGGCACCGCACTTGGCCATGGTGTGTTGAAGCTTCTTTGTTTACCAAATTGACAGGTCCTAGTAGTACAGCGAGTTGGCAACAGATGGCGCTATTTGCAGAAACGCGCTTATGGTGTATTTACACGGTGTGTATTATTGGGTACAGGCTGACACCATAGGTCGGACACAGAGTTGGAGTAAAGGTCCGCACACACGTAGTTAGTTCACAGGCTAGTTTTCTACTCCCCAAACAATTACTGCTTATAAATTTGGGTTTCGGGTACTTATTTATTTGCCGGGGTTCACTAATACGTAAATTAGACTTTTTTATGTTTTTAACAGCACATAAACACTACACAATAATGCTACTTGCAAGTTGCACTGGCAGTAGTATATACAAAGTATTTACACAACAATATACGCGATTTAAACTGTGTTATTTTTAATTTATTTGCGAGACGTACACAAAGAGCTTATGGCTGATTGACATCCGTGACGTCACTCCCCCGGAGTCCGGGAGAAGACCGGGAGGAAGATTGGGAAGACCGAAAAGAAGACCGAGAAGACCAGAAAAGGCCGGGAAGACCTGGAAGAAGACCGGGAAGACCGGGAAGAAGACCGGGAAGACCTGGAAGAAGACCGGGAAGACCTGGAAGAAGACCGGGAAGAAGACCCGGGGAAAAAGACCGGGAAGACGGGGAAATAGACCAGAGAGACCAAGAAGAAGACCGGGAAGCAGACCGGGTAGACCGGGAAGAAGACCGGGAAGACCTGGAAGAAGACCGGGAAGACCTAAAAGAAAACCGGGAAGACCTGGAAGAAGACCGGGAAGATGGGGAAATAGACCAGTGAGACGAAGAAGAAGACCGGGAATACCGGGAAAAAGACCGGGAAGACGGGGAAATAGACCAGAGAGACCAAGAAGAAGACCGGGAAGAAGACCTGGAAGAAGACCGGGAAGACCTGGAAGAAGAACGGGAAGACCTGGAAGAAGACCGGTAAGACCGGGAAGTCCTGGAAGAAGACCGGGAAGACCGGGAAGACCGGGAAGAAGACCGGGAAGTCCTGGAAGAAGACCGGAAAGACCTGGAAGAAGACCGGGAAGTCCTGGAAGAAGACCGGGAAGACCCGGAAGAAGACCGAAAACCTGCAAAAAGACCGGGAAGACGGGGAAATAGACCAGAGAGACCAAGAAGAAGACCGGGAAGCAGACCGGGTAGACCGGGAAGAAGACCGGGAAGACCTGGAAGAAGACCGGGAAGACCTATTTATTCTTGTTTCTCTTTTAATCTTTTTGTTATTTTTTTGTTCACTTTTCATGTACTATTTTGGCCGCAGCATGCCCTGGCTAAAGGGGGCACTAATTTGTTTTGTATTTTTCGCAGTGACACAGATTTGATGATACCTATTTTCCTTTAAAATAAGTTTATGTTCTTTTACCTTCTGAAGATTATTTATTTACTACAAACTACTTCCGTATATAATTTTTATTTATCAACATATGCATTATTAATTAACACGATAATAGTATTCTGCACACGTTTTTTGACACGAACAAATGTTTCAGTATTATTATTGTTAGGAAGTATTATAGGTACCTGTATAGTTATATGTGATGGTAGCCTAAGTTAGTGAGAAATAAAGATTTGAAGCAAACACACGTCTTCATTATTCTAGTTTCTGTGCCAATCTAAAGTGAACCTTAACTCGCTAAACATATGGTCCAAACGAACCGGATTCATAAGTGTTATTTTTTAAAAGTTATAAAAACTGTACGGCCGATCGAATACAAAGGAATCGCACATTCCTTAGCGATAAGAGTGAATAACAAGCTCATTAGTGAAGACTTTATAAAATTACAAGTTATTACATCGCCATAATTCGGTGTATTTACTTGAATTTGGGTTTAAAATCAAAGAAAAAAACCCCTTTTTTCAAAAATGAGTACTCCAAGCAGTCAATTACTCAATCTTCTGGAAGAAACAGCTAGTAAAATGCAGAAAGCCCAAGGTAATTTTAAGAAATGTCCACGGGTACGACTAACAAAAGGTTACATTCAAGCAAGATTACAATGCATAGAAGAATATTGGCAGTGTTTTAAATCAACACATGAAGAACTCGTTAAGTGTACACCGAAAGAAAACCGTGCGACCATCCCGTACTTTGTTAACGAAGATTATTACGTTATTGAAGACTTGTTCTTGTGTTTACAAGGAGATTTAAAGGACATGATTTCTTCGTTGACATCAACAGCTGCAGAAGTATGTAGTAACGCCGGTACGAACCAAACACAAGTTAAATTACCGAGGATACAGCTGCCTGAGTTTAATGGTAATTACGATGATTGGCCCACTTATCATGACTTGTTTATATCACTAGTCCATGACAATACGTCGCTAAGTTTGGTACAGAAGTTGCAATATCTGAAATCAAGTATCACCGGTGAAGCTGACGCCTTGCTGAAACATATAAAGGTCACGGACAATAACTACGAACAAGCGTGGAATATATTGAAAAATCGCTTCGGCAATAAACGAGTGATAGTAAATACCTTGTTCAAACGACTTACCGGACAAAAGGCGATGAAGACACCAACTGCAAATCAGATAAAAGCCTTGCTAGACACTACAGCTGAATGTTTGAATAGTCTACAAAATCAGGATTTATGTATTGACAACTGGGACCCTCTAGTTATATTTCTAGTGGTTCAGAAATTAGACCCTGAGACCCACAAGGACTGGGAGCAGCATACATACACTCAGAAGTTTAACAAGTTAGCCACCTTGAAAGATTTTTATAAATTTTTGGAGTCTAAGTTCCGTACATTGGAGTTGGTGAACCATAGTAGTGGTTCAGCTACCTCAAAGGAGAAAACCATTAAAGATAAGTCATGCCATGTTTCTGCAACCTCAGCGGCGAAGACGTGTACAATGTGCAAAGAAGACCACGCCCTATGCCATTGTAAAGATTTTATAAAGCTTCAACCTATGGAGAGGAACGAGTTTGTAAAGAAGAACAGCCTCTGCTACAATTGTCTGGCACCAGGGCATTCAGCCTGGAAATGTCGAGTACCTGTGTTCTGCCGTCGATGCAATCGTCGACATCACTCACTGTTGCATCAGCAGAGAAGTAACAACAAGCAGTCAGACAATACACAAACTCCACACAGTCATATCGAAGGAAAGGAACAAAATAAAGAAGATTCAAAAGAAGACGTTGCAATAGCATCACACTTCACTACGAAGAAGTCCACAGCTTTGCTGGCAACAGCACTAGTGTATGTTAAGGATGATAACGGACTAACAATTGTATTGCGCGCCTTAATTGACCAAGAATCACATGAAAGTTTTATCAGTGAGAGAGCAGCACAAAGACTAAAGATAAAACGCAAATCAAGCAGAGGAACACTCACAACAATTGGAGAGAAACAGACACAAATACATCACATCGTAGAATTTCATCTATTATCTCGGTGTGAAGATTTCAAGATTTCACTGAAGGCATACGTCATACCAAAGAACATAACCTCCAATTTACCACCAAGACATTTCACCCACAAAATCGCTAACTGGCCGCATTTACAAGGTCTCACCCTGGCAGATCCAAGTTATAATCAACCAGGGCGAGTGGACCTTTTATTAGGTGTTCAAATCTATGGCATCATTCTGAAGGGCGGCATAGTTAAAGGTCCATTAGGCTCTCCAAGTGCACTAGATACACACCTAGGATGGATTCTTTTTGGAAGGGTTGAAGAAAACACTTCTACGGAAGATATTACCGTCATGCATCAACATATTGATGTGGAAAATATTTTGAAATCTTTTTGGGAAGTAGAAGATGACAGTAAGAAGAAACTAACAGCAGAAGAAGAAACTTGTGAGAAGATATACAAAGAAACCTACAAGCGAAACGTCGATGGAAGGTATGTGGTAAAATTGCCACTAAAAACAAAACAACCAAAGGCAAGTGAAGGTAAAACTAGAGATATAGCATTGAGAAGATACGTGCAACTTGAAAAACGCTTTGAGGAAGATAAAGACTTGAGGACGGAATACACAAAAGTAATGAAAGAGTATATTGATCTGAATCACATGGAAATAGTTCCAATAAATGAGATCGATAATTCAGCAGTATCCTTACCACACCATCCAGTCCTGAAAGAAACGAGTGAAACAACGAAGGTTAGAGTTGTCTTTAATGCTTCGTCCAAGGGTTGCAATCATAAAGGGTGTAAAACACCTCTTAACGAATACGAAAGGCACTTGTTCTACTCGTCATTCTGATCATTTTTTTGTTCTACACTATACCTGGGAACCTTCTAGTTACGGAGATATTGGGGGTCAAAGTTACAAGATTTTGACAAGCTTTTTTTTAATACCACTTTTTATCGCATGATTTTTAACTTTAAATATCTTTACGACCCCCATACTATTCAATCCCTCCATCCGCACAATGTTTTGGGTGTGTTACATTGAGTTATACCACAAAACATGATTTATAACCTCAAAAAAAAAAGTTGTTTCCCAGCAATATTTTTTGCATAAAGTTACTAAGTTTGATATACAGAATGCTTGGTTAACGGCTTTGTGATGAGGTGAAATACACCCTGTATATCTCTGAATGACGAACTACTGATAGGCCCTCAGCTACAGGAAGACATGAGGTCACTAGTCATGAGGTGGAGAATGAAACCCGTCTGTTTTGTGTCTGACATAGAAAAAATGTATAGACAGATATTGGTAACGCAGGAAGACGCAGACTACCAGCGTATTCTTTGGCGTCAGCACGAAACAGAATCCATTAAAGATTATCGTCTGCTACGAGTCACATTTGGTACTGCTTCTGCCCCTTACCTTGCTGTGAAAACGTTGCAACAACTAGCAGAAGATGAAGGTAAAGAATATCCCATAGCAGCTGAAACCATCAAACATGTTTTTTTCATGGATGATCTGATGTCAGGACAGGATACAGTAGAACAGGCTATAGAAGTAGCTAAGAATATTAGCCATATCCTACAAAAAGGAGGTTTCACGCTGCAAAAGTGGGCATCTAACAGTAGCAAATTTCTGAAGCAATTTAAGGCTGAACAGCATAGTAAACAAGTTAAATAGACATGAAGTTGCATAGCACTGTTAGAACACTAGGTTTATCCTGGAACATGGGTGATGACACTATTCATTATCATCTTGATTACGCCCTCATGACTGGAGGCGTGACCAAAAGAAAGATTTTGGCTGACGTTCACCGGCTATTCGATCCGCTGGGATGGCTGGCTCCAGCTATAGTTCCTGCAAAAATGTTAATCCAAAGTTTGTGGTTGAAGCACACTGCCTGGGATGACGAAGTAGACCCTGAAACAGAAAAAGAATGGATTAGTATAAGAGAAAGCTTATCACATTTGAAGGTAGTTAAACTGCAGCGATGGTTACAATGCACAAGTGAAAACATGAAGGACGCTTCTGTACACGGTTACTGTGATGCTTCTGAAAAAGCATATGGAGCCGTAGCTTACCTGAGGGTGCTAGGAGAAGACAATCAATACAAAACGACCATAATTGCTGCTAAATCCAGAGTTGCGCCTGTAAAACCAATGTCACTACCGCGACTGGAGCTGTGTGGTGCAGTATTACTTTCAAAATTATTAAAGCAAATAAGCGAGGCCATGCATATTCCTACTATTCAAATATTTTCATGGACAGACTCGAAAATCGTTTTATCTTGGTTGCAAGGAGATCCTTCAAGATGGCAAACCTTTGTGAGCAACAGAGTCGTGACGATAATCGATAACATCGGTGACAAATGGTTTCACGTCCCATCAAAGGAAAACCCAGCAGATGTTGTATCCAGGGGCATGCTGCTATCAGAGTTGAAGAATTGTCGATTATGGTGTGAAGGAGCGCAATGGCTGAAACTAAAGGAAATAATATTTACAAGCATAAGCACTTCGACAGACCTAGAAATCAGAAAGGTCATAAATGTAAACGTGGCTGAACAACAATCTGTCGAAGACAAAAATTGGTCAACCCGCTTCGAGATATGTGATACACTGACGGAGTTACTGCAAGCAGTGGCATACTGCCGACAATTCTTGAACCTGAAAAAGAATAAAACAAAAATAAGTATAAATACTGAAGAATTAGAAAGATCATTACACAAATGTGTACAAATAACACAAACAGAATGTTTCGAAGAAGAAATGAAAGACCTGAAAGACAAGGGTAAAGTTAAGAATCGGAGTGTATTGAAGTCACTCAATCCGTATTTAGATCAAAATAGTATCATTAGGGTGGGCGGTAGAATTCGACACGCCAGTATAGACAAGGACAGAAAACACCCCATCATCTTAGATAATAAATCCTATTTGACAAGACTGATTGTGGCCGATGCACATATGGTTACTTTGCATGGAAGTGTACAGTTAATGTATAATTACATTCGATCTAAATACTGGATTGTGAGAGGAAAAGGTTTAATCAGGGCGACAGTGCATAGATGTTTGATCTGTGCAAAACAAAGGGCTCAAATCAGAACCCAGTTGATGGGAGACTTACCCAAGGAACGAGTGACTCCGGCCCGAGCATTCTTGCGCTGCGGTGTTGACTTTGCTGGCCCGTACCAAATCTTAATGTCTAAAGGAAGAGGCGCTAAAACGCACAAAGGTTATATTTCTTTGTTTATATGTATGGCAACTAAAGCCATACATTTAGAACTTGTTGGCGACCTGACATCTGAAGCATTTATCGGTGCGTTCAGAAGATTTGTGTCACGTAGAGGAAGATGCAATCACATGTGGAGTGACCAGGGCCGAAACTTTGTCGGAGCCAACAAAGAGCTTGTTGAAGCCTGGAACGCAGCTAAATTAGAATTTGAAGGTGATATAGCAGATACTTTGGCCAAAGATGGGACGCAGTGGCATTTTATTCCGGTATACAGTCCGAACTTCGGTGGGCTATGGGAAGCCGGCATAAAATCCACCAAGTATCACCTGAAACGAGTCTTGAATAGTCACCTGACGTTTGAAGAGATGACTACACTTTTGTGCCAAATTGAGGCTTGTTTAAATTCACGACCGTTGTGCCCCATTGATGATTCAGACAAGGATAACATGGAGGTACTCACTCCAGGACATTTCCTGATTGGGGAAGCACCAATCGCCGTACCTTCACCAAGCTTGAAAGATGTATCTGTCAGCAAGCTATCTCGCTGGCAGCATATTCAAAAGCTACTGAATGACTTTTGGCAGCGATGGCAGCATGAATACTTGGCAAGACTACAGCAACGCCCGAAGTGGTTAAAGACAGTTCCAGACTTAGAAATTGGTCAGATAGTGCTTGTAAAGACTGAAAATGCTGTTCCTGGGAGATGGCCACTTGGACGCATAGTAGACAAACACCCAGGCCAAGATGCAGTTACTAGAGTGTATAGTGTGAAAACCGGTAACCACATAGTTAAGCGATCAATTGGTAAATTATGTCTTCTACCTATAGACACTAAGGTGTAATTTTAATATGTATACCGTTTAGGTTAATTAAATTGTATGTACTGAAGTAAGATTAATTTACGGAGCATTTAATTTCATTAGTTTACAATTGGTCATAGTTATGACTATCTACCATTTTGTTTCTAGTATTTGATTGTGATTTGCAATGTGTAAATTAATTAAACGTTACAATTTGATTTTGATTTGTTTAAAAGAACTTAGAGCTCTTTTGGTGGGCGGTATGTTAGGAAGTATTATAGGTACCTGTATAGTTATATGTGATGGTAGCCTAAGTTAGTGAGAAATAAAGATTTGAAGCAAACACACGTCTTCATTATTCTAGTTTCTGTGCCAATCTAAAGTGAACCTTAACTCGCTAAACAATTATTATACTATATCACATATTATTTTTACGAAACAAAAACATATTACGAAGACCTGATAATTATCTGCAATGTTTTTTATATTTTCCCTTGTACGACATATTACATTGTGATGTTTGGTGCCACTAAAACATAGTAATGAGTGCGAAGTTCCTCAAGTTTGGATTACTCAACGCTGGATCGCTAGGCACTAACCACGATGAGTTTATCGCCGCATTGGAGCGTCATGATGTTGGTATAATGGCAGTAAATGAGACCTGGCTTAGGACGGGTGAGGAGGGGCGCGCGCCCGCCGTGCCTGGGTACCGGCTGCGTCACGTTCCGCGCCCGGTGAGCGTGCGCGGTGGACGCGGCGGCGGTGTCGCGTTTTATATCAAGCGCGGCATGAATGTGCGCAGCCATGCGGACCCTGTTGACCCGTTTCATGAGTCAGTGGAACAAATGTGGCTTGTTTTGAGCGCCAATGGTATAAAAATCGCCATTGGCACAGCGTATAGACCGCCGTGGATGGATGTTGACATATTTTTGGACGCGTTAACATGTTCAATAAATTCCGTAGCGTCATGTAAATATACCGTTTTGTTGGGAGATTTTAACATTAATTGTCTAAATCTAACTGACTCTAAAACTGCAAAATTAAATGCGTTTCTTAATAGCCTTGACTTAAGTCAACGGGTCACTTCTGCTACTCACTTTACGGCCACTAGCGAGACTCTTATTGACTTAGTGTGTACAGATGCGAGGGTGAGCAGCGTAGAAGTTGACTGGATAGTCGAGCTAGGCGCACATGCTTTTGTTTCTGCCGTTTTTAATTTAAAAAAAGAAAAAATACTACCCAGGGTTGTAACACGAAGAAACCTTAAAAACATCCAGATGGAGAAGTTTACGGAAGACCTGAACTCTATAGATTGGCTTGCGCGACCTTTATCAGGTGACGTCAACGCTATGGTGGCTCATCTCAATTTTGGTATTACTACCCTTTTTGACAGACACGCTCCCCGTAAGACCCAAATTATAAGAGAAAAATCATATCCATGGATAACAGATAACATCAAGTTTATGATGCACTTGCGCAATCAAGCACATGTACGTTGTAGGAATTCAAATTCTGAGAGTAAAATTGAATATTACAAGGAATTAAAAAGTCTAGTGAACAAGTCCCTATATTACGAAAAAGTTGCTTATTTCAAATTCAATATTAATAGTAAAATGAAACAACCCAAAGCCTTGTGGAAGAATCTAAAGACCACCTTGCTACCTTTTAAAAGTGAAACTGATTTACCCTCTCATATTTTCAAAGACCCAGATAAAATTAATACTCACTTCTTGAATGTCCCAGGTGATATAATAGCACCATCTACATGTCTAACTTACTATGAGTCTCATAGATTTAATGACGGCGTATTTGCTATTGAAACTGTTGGCCAATTAGACATAATGAAGATTTTATCTAAACTCAAATCAAATGCAGAGGGTTTCGACCACATTACACTGGACATGTTTCTTCTGACTCTTCCACAGACTTTGGAAATCCTTACTTCCATTATTAATGATTCCATCTCAACCTCGACCTTTCCTGATCTATGGAAAATAGCAGTTGTGCGTCCGATTCCTAAAATCGCGAACCCAACTTCTGAAAAAGACTTTAGGCCTATAAGTAATTTGAGGAGTGGCTGGAGAGGCGCCACGGCGTCCTCACCTTCCGCCTGACGCAGGTCCTCACCGGACACGGATGTTTCGGGAGGTACCTGCATCGAATCGGGCGGGAGGAATCGCCCGGGTGTCTCCACTGCGAGGATCGACCGGAGGACACGGTGGAGCACACGGTGGAAGTCTGCCCTGCGTGGGCGGAGCTCCGCCGTGTCCTCGTGGCGGCGATCGGCGGCGGCGACCTCTCGCGTCCGGCCCTGGTTCAATCCATGGTCCGGAGCGAGACGGAATGGGAAGCCGTCGCCTCCTTCTGCGAAGCAGTGATGCTAGCGAAGGAGGTGGCGGAACGAGAGAGGGAGAGATCCTCTCTTCCCGGCCGCCGCGGGAGACGCAACGGGCGTCGGGGGCCACGTGGTGGCTACCGGCCACCGTAGATGCGGGCCTGTGGACGGCTGGCTATGGGCTGGCTAGCCGTCCGGCCGTCTAACGACGACGACAGGCCGTGTCGACGGCGCGTTCGTGTTCCACGCGCGCCTCAAAGAGATGTCAGCAAAAAGAGAGGGGCCCGCAAGGGCCGAAGCCTGCCGGGGTTGCGGGCCTGTTCCAAAGAGATACCGCGGCCCCGGAACGTAAAAGGCGAGGAAGGAACATGGATGGTTTTTAGTCAGTAAGAGTCTGACACTCCCTCCCGCTCCGCCCAGAGTGGGGGGGGTCATTTGATGATTTCCAATCCTTAAAAAAAAAAAAAAAAGGCCTATCAGTAATTTACCCTTTTTATCCAAAGTACTGGAAAAAGTAGTTAATGCCCAACTAACTGCATATCTTGAGCAAAATAACATTCTCCCTGAGGCTCAATCCGGTTTTAGGAGGGGGCGTAGTACTGCAACGGCTCTGTTAGATGTTACAGACAACATATTATCAGCTCAAGATGAAGGGTGTTGTACTCTGTTGGTTCTGCTGGACTTTTCTAGAGCATTTGATGCTATTAATTTGAGTCTATTGCTCTCGAAGATGACCTACTATGGTTTCGACGCCGCTACCGTTAAATGGTTCGGAAGCTATCTGAGTAATCGTCAACAACTTGTGGAAATTCGGGATGCGAATGGGGCTAGTGTTTTTTCTAATATGAGCCCAGTGGTAAAGGGGGTTCCACAGGGATCGATACTGGGTCCTCCTTTGTTTATTCTATATCCTGGTCTTATTCCAGGTCTTCCCGGTCTACCCGGTCTGCTTCCCGGTCTTCTTCTTGGTCTCTCTGGTCTATTTCCCCGTCTTCCCGGTCTTCTTCCAGGTCTTCCCGGTCTTCTTCCCGGTCTTCTTCCAGGTCTGCCTGGTCTTCTTCCGGGTCTTCCCGGTCTTCTTCTTGGTCTTCCCGGTCTTCTTCCAGGTCTTCCCAGCCTTCTTCCAGAACATGCTGATTTCTTCACAATGTTTTCCTTAACCGCTTTGAGAGCAGTGGTGATGAAATAAATCACACAAAGTAATGCGCCTGTGTGGGTTCGAACCCACGACTTACTTTTCATAAGTCGGGGCTGCACTATAAACACTTTGGTATTAATTTTAAAATTCCATCCTTCCACGACATTGTTTGTTCGATGTAGCTCACCATAGTTACACCATATTTTCACCATTTATTCTTTTAGCCAAATTTTTTCAAAATAATGTTGAAACTGTTCAAGTTCTATTCGATCATCTTCTAGTACAATTTCACTCTTTATGTAATTCCAAACTGATAATATTTCCTCTTCTGGTAAATATGCTAGACTACTGCAGAGTAAAACTATAGTTTTGTGACTTTTATCCTTAAATATACCCATTTGCTTTGCTTTGCGTTTCAAACTATTGTAATAATGGAGGTGACCTTTTATTTCGTGAACAGTGTTAATCTCTCTGAGCGCTGCAATTATTCCCTCTTCAAAATCTATCATTATTTTCTGTGGCTTCCAATCATTTAATTGTGCTTTAATTAAATGAAATAATATAATATACGCTTCCTTGTTTTGATGTGTCATAAAGGCAGAAATCATTGGTATAATATTTGTATTATTAATGTCACTTGCAACACCGCCAGGAATGGTAAATAGTTGACGGAACGGCGTTGGGCAAGTTTTATACTGTCTTACATGTTGCGAACAGAATATTATGATACGCATGTTACCATTTTTGTAGTCCGCCAGTAAAAATGAATTGAATTGATGTGGCACTTCCACTTCCTCTATATTTCTAGTGGAAGTTTTTTTCACACCGGCTTTTTCATTCCTTTTTTTGTAAACTAATAGCAGAATTTTATTTTTAAAAGATGTCACTGGCTTTTTAGCAGCCATATTATAACCCTTCTCATTAATATGTTGCAATGCTTTATTAAAAACTTTTGGTGCTGGTTCTCTACCATCCACGGCTTCTAAACAAGCCTCATTGATAATTATATCAATAGTATTTTGTACATCATCGGGCTGACAGTTATTGATATGAGGTTTTAATTTTAGCATTGTCTCATCCTTAAAATAAAACAAAATTATTAGAAAAAGCATTCTCACGACAAGATTTTGTTTAAACGCACAAAAAAAAAAGAAAATCGCGAAACCGTTGGTGTGTGTCAAATTAGGCTTGCAAGATTTGTACGCCACATACATACTTAAACAAACATGTGAAGTTTAATAAAAGATTTTAAAAATAGCTGGTATATCGCTTTTTGAAAAATAAGAGCGAGGCCACACGATGCGTTGGCGGTGCGGTGCGACGACGGAGCGGCGCCGCAAACGTCATCCTACATACAAATCACTACCCCACTAGTGCGTTGCGCCCTACAATCACTGTTGTGCATTGCCATTTTGACAGTGATTGTACGACGCTGCGACGACGCAACGCAGCGCAACGCATCGTGTGGCCTCGCTCTTATCGATAGCTATGTGTGATAAAACTATTTTATCATTATAAAATAAGACTCGTGGTTGTGACATGTAAAAATATAATTTGAATAAATAACAGCGGTTGCTAAGCAATGCCGACATCTGACATCATACGTTTTTAAAAAGGTTATCAAAAATAATAAGGTTCTAGTCTATCATACTCGTTAACATCCTCCCTTTTTGACAACCCTATTACTATATCAAACCAATTTGTTTTGCGATTGATACAATCCGTGGCTTATGTAATGCTTTGGTCAGTATATCCGCTAGTTGGAACTCGATTCGACTCGACTCCATTAGCAACGAGTTCTCTCACATAGAAATTTCGAATAGCAATATGCTTAGTTCTTCTATGGAGTTCTGGATTGTGTGAGATCTTTATGGCTGCATCATTATCAACCCTTAGCTTAGGTATTTCTTTCAATTTAGATATTTCACCAAAGAGTCTTTTGATCCAGACAATCTCTCTAGCCGCTTCACTGGCAGCAACCAATTCAGCTTCGGTGCTTGATATCGCAACACATGTTTGTCGTCGACTTATCCAAGATATTGCTCCTCCAGAGTATAAGCATAATATGCCTGATGTTGAACGTCCGGTACTTTGGTCTCCACCGTGGTCAGACTCACTGTAGCATTCTAGAATTCCAGCATTGCAGCTCTTCTTAAAAACTATTCCGTAGTTGAAAGTTCCTTTGATGTATCTAAGGATACGTTTCAGCCTCTGGATGTCTTCTTTAGAAGGGTTTTCTAGAGTCCGGGATACAACGCTTACAGCATATGCTAAGTCCGGTCTAGTTCCAACGGTCAGATATGCGAGTGCTCCCACAGCTTGTCTATACGGAAATAAAGCAGGGTCTACTACCTCTTTATCCAGATCTGGCAGTCCATCTTTTTGTATAGGAGTGGTAACATGTTTGCAGTCACTCATACCAAAACGATCTAAAACTTTCTGAGCATAGTGCTTTTGTGACACTTTTATATTACCGTCATGGTCCTCTATTTCTAATCCTAGAAAATAGGACGCATCTTTTATTGTGATTTTAAATCTTCTCTTCAATTCTCTCATTAACCTTTCAGAATCTTCCTGATTTGTTGCAGCGACCAAACCGTCATCTACATAGAGAGCAAGAATAATTTTGTTTCTCGCACGGTTTCTTATAAACAGGCAGGGGTTGGTATCGCATTGATTGAATCCAATGGTTTTTAAATAATCCACCATACATTTATTCCAACACCGAGGCGCTTGCTTGAGACCATACAAACTTTTCTTGAGTTTACAAACCTTGTTAGATCCATCAGAGTAACCATCAGGTTGATTCATATATATTTCTTCACTCAGTGAACCATAGAGAAAAGCAGTTGATACATCAAACTGTGTGAGTTTTAGGTCTTCATTTGCAGCAACGCTTAAGACTGATCTTATTGTCGACATCTTAGCAACTGGGCTGAAAGTCTCATCATAGTCGATGCCTTTTTTCTGTGTATATCCTCTAGCAACTAGTCTTGCTTTGAATTTATCTAGAGAACCATCAGCATTGGTTTTGATTTTATATATCCATTTACAGGATATAGGCTTCCTGTCTTTTGGAAGGTCCACCATTATCCAGGTTTTGTTTTCCTTTAAAGACTTCACCTCACTTTCCATTGCTTTGACCCTCTGATCTTTATGCATACTAGTAATTGCTTCTTTATAGGTTTTTAGGTTCATTTATCTGATTAAAAATTTCATCTGACATCATGACGTAATCTCCGAATCTAATAGGTGGTCGTATTTGACTTCTATCTCGTAGAGTCACTCTAGTGGCTATCTCAGCTATATCATCTGAGATTATTGGTCGTTCAGTATCATCACCATCATCTAGGGCGTCTTCATAGGGAGGTGATTCTGGCATTGATGCTTCTGAAGACGTTTGAAATTGTTCAGTAGAGTCATCTTGGCTTTCTATTTTCTGACTCATAACCAAATCCGGCGATGTGAGGGGCAAAGTCGAACTAAGCTCATCAGGGCTACTTGCAGCGCGATCCAAGCTATTTTCGACACAATCATCCTCCCTTGCATCACACATCGGTGGTACTGAAAGTGGAAAGTGTATTTCGACTGAAGGTTGTTCTTCCAAATCACTTTGACCAAATGGAGTCAATACTGATTCATTAAATGTAACGTCTCTTGACCTTATGAGTTTACCATGTTTATTCAGTAAGCGATAGCCTTCATCACCCTCATATCCAATTAGAATGGATTTCTCAGCCTTTTTAGATAGCTTTTTCCTTTTTTGTTGAGGAATATGAGCATAACATTCACATCCAATTATTTTTAGGTGACTGATTGCTGGCTTCTTCTTAAACCACAATTCAAATGGTGATTTTCCATTTTCTGAGGTTGGACCAGTCCTGTTTAACACGTACGCAGCGGTATTTATCAATTCTGCCCATGTAGCTGACGGTAACTCTTCGTGAGCATGCATCATTGTACGAGCGGCTTCAACTAAGGTTCTATTCTCACGTTCACTAAGACCATTTTGTTGCGGTGTATAGGGCATCGTGAGGCTTTGTCTGATTCCAGCTTCTTGTAGAATGCACCTGACGTTCTGATTATCAAATTCACCTCCGTTATCGCTAAGAAATTCTTTAACAGAGTATCCAGCTATTGTACATTCTTGTAACATTTGTCGGAGTTTCAGGTAAACTTCCGATTTTTGTCGAATAAAATAAATGTGTCTGTACTTGCTGTAGTCATCTTTGAATAAAACGAAGTAGCGAAATTTGTTAAAAGAAGGAGGGAATGGACCACATACATCAGCGTGTAAAATTTCTGCAGGTAATTTAGCTCGTACTCTTGTTCCGAAAGACTTTCTGTGTGTTTTACCATAAATACAGCCAGTACACAATTCTGAATCTAGTCGAACTTTAATTCCTAGTTCTCGTTCTATAACACCTTTAACGTGTTTTTTATTCTGATGGGCTAACCTTTCGTGATACAGTTGTAGTATGTTTTCTGTTGACAAAATGTTTACAATAGGTGTTGACTTTATAATAGTCTCTACATTGAGCTTGTATAAGCCACCATTCTTGATCCTTTTGCCAGTCAGTCTAACTTGTCCATCAACTTTTAGCGAACAGTGTTCCCTTTCAGACGTGAAAACGCTTTTATTTAGTCTGTCTTGAGTGGCCAGTACAGAAAATAGATTTCGCATAATATCAGGTACATACCATACATCACAGAGTGTTACTCTGGATTCCTTGCCATTGATAGCCGTTTTCAAGTCAACAGTACCTTTGCCAATTGCTTTGACAGTAGCTCCATTAGCAATAATGACTATACGATTATCTTCAAAATGCTGGAAACTAGAAAAATAGTCGTTTCGGCAGGTGACATGATTAGTTGCACCATTGTCGACGAACCAACTCGATGTATCATAGTTTGTAAGCATTGAATTTACATCTGTATTGACTTGCATGAGCAATAAGTTCAAACTTGATCGGTTCTGTTTACTTTCAGGCTTGGCTGGTTTACCGTCAGCTTTCCATTTATGACATTGCATTACTTTGTGACCGACTTTTCCACAATATCCACATTTCTTCTTTGCATAAAGCAAAGTAATTCTGTAAGGCTAGAGCTTCTGCAGGACCTTCACTTTTAAAAGAGATAGAGCGCTCATAGGCACAGAGTTGTGTAGTCAGATTTTCTATTGTTCTATCTGTCTTTGACATCAACATCCAGCTTGATTTGAATGAGAAATATGGTTCAGGTAGAGTATCCAGAATTTTGCAGATTAATAGGATATCTGGCAATTCAGACTTGTCTATCTTCATTAATTCATTTATCAAATCTGACCAAATGGTTTTTATTTTGGAGATAAGAGTTGTGATGTCATGTGACGGATCTTTTAAATAGCTGAAGAACCTCATACATAGATCATAACTTTTGTCTTCAGACTTGCCATCGAACAAACGATGTAGTTCGTCCCAAACTTCTTTAGATGAGTTAAAACGCATGATTTTCTGAAGAGTTTCATCTGACATATTTGCGGTAAGCAGAAGTAATGCAGAACTATCAATTTTATTATATTTTTGTAAAGCAGTATTATATCGAGAAATTTCGTCGACATTGGTGTTGATTCTGTTGTGCACCAACTAAACTTAATTTAGACTATCGCTATCTTTTACTAAAAGTCAGTGCGAGAAAAGGACGGTTATAGCTATGAACTAAGTTAGAGATGTCAAACTTATTTATGCCTTGCGCTTCACCGTGTTTTTAGTCGACATGTTTTTAAGTCCACCCTTCATTTGTATGGAAATATTAGTTCGAATTAAATTTGACAGCTCTAAATTACGTCCGTCTCTTTCTCGTTTTATTCGTGAGAAAAGGATAGTAATAGCCTAAATTAAGTTTAGTTTGTGCACAACAGAATCGACACCATTATTGGTAATAGGTTTCACTGGTTTTATTAGATCACCGTTTACTGCATCCAATCCACCGGGCATACCTCTTAGTAGTAATGTCGCTTTAAATTTCCAAGTCGACCAGTTCTTCACACAGGTGTAAAATTGACATTGGTCACTCCAGGTGACCAATGTCAATTTTACAACTTGGTGATTGCATTATGATTATTCGTCTTCCCAGATTATTTAAACTTGGTTGATGACTTCTCTCGTTACTTGTAACCACGCTCTGCTACCATGATAAAACTATTTTATCATTATAAAATAAGACTCGTGGTCGTGACATGTAAAAATATAATTTGAATAAATAACAGCGGTTGCTAAGCAATGCCGACATCTGACATCATACGTTTTTAAAAAGGTTATCAAAAATAATAAGGTTCTAGTCTATCATACTCGTTAACAATATGACAAATGATAATGATAAATGATAAATGATATTTATTTTGCAAATTGGTTCTCACAAACACTTTTACACGTCCTTATTTTTTAAACTAGATGGGGCCGGTGTTTCGTACCTGACTACTCTGAGAAGAAACAGCCGAAACAAACTCAGAGGTCATAGTCTCTTTTAAAGTCCAGACAATCTTGTTCAACTTACATGAGAACTATGCAGATTAGTGTCTGAGATGGTCTTTTGAAGAAAGAACCATACAGATTTGAGTGGACCTGTCCAGTCAGTGCAAGCATTTGTCAGTTATCGTGTAGCTCGACTTTTAACTCAAGGAGCTCAACGAAACGACGAACAATACGAAAGAAAGGACATTTGGGTAGGTCGCTTATAGTACTCAAACTGCCAGACAGTCGTGGGAAAAAAAACAACAAAAAGTGACCCACAAGGTCCTCACATTCACAATTATTAAATAAAATAAATAATAATTTACAAAAACTAATGTCAATAAAAATACGAAATGTCAAATACAACACATAAAATAAACAAAAAATAAAGTAAAAAATAATAAAATACTGAACTAAGTATTCATGTCAAATCATTAAATGTCATGACAGACTGCGTTGCGTTCGAATGAAATCGTCATAAGATATAACTTAGACATAAACTCCAAACTCGATAGTCATATTTTATCGGAAAAAAGCGATTAGGTGTGTAGGACAAATATTACTTACAGTAGACAATGTAATTGAGTCAACACACTTTTCATTGACGTCGATGACTTCGTTATTATTTATAAGTGGCCAGTACATTTCCTCACCAAAGAGGTTTCATTAAGTAAGTTCATTAAGACGTTGGTTGCCATGAGCATGAAAGTACTAAGAGTACCTACATGACTCACGAGAGCTAACTAATATATCTTTTGAACTAGGTGAAACAAAAAAGTCTCATTAGTTACGTTAAAGTTAAATTTTTAAATAATGTAACTACTTGGAATAAAAATGTCCAGCTAGTTACATCAATGTAACTACAATGTAACTAGGTGGAACGGGGCTCAGTGGGGTCGCTGCTTTACCTTGTTTCGTTCATTATGTTCTAACAAGCTTAAAATTGTATGAGTATAACGAGTGGTTACTCCAAGTTGTGAGTTGCTATAACGCTATCTTGGAGATTGAATCGTTAACACGCACTTCGTATAAATGCTTGTAAAAATATTCGACTAAACTGATATTAAGACATCTGTGGTTAATAAATGGTAACGTCTCTAAAACAAGCTACCAACCTTTTAACTTTATGTCAAATCAACTGTCAAATTTAATTCAACACAAATGTATGAAGCTTTTACAGATTTTAAAAATATTTTGCTAAATACATGTTACAAAACTGGATATTTCAAAAAAACAAAATGCAAGGCACAATCAAGGAACTTCTTGACGCGTTAGGGTTAGCTGGGAGATTCATTCTATAAAGAACTTTGGCTAAGAGTCGTGCATTGTAATTTAGGCATTTGTAATTGACGATAATGTCTTTTTTATTGAATTTACAGATGTAGTTTGGAAGCAGACACTGTTTTAGATTACATCCAGAACGATCCCAACTATGGCAACAGTAATTTATCCTCTAAGCAAGTGAACGAATACGCACAGAGATTGGCGCTAAAAGCTTCGAACGCCAAGTCGTTTTTGAAAAAATACGAAGAACTCAGGAACAGAAAGTACGTAATTTTGTGGTATCTTATAAAAAATACCATTTGGTAAATCGCTGATAAATGGTTTTCCCGAGAATTACAATTTCCTCAAAATTTGTAGTATGTCAGTGTAATTAAAACTTAATGATGCATGAACCAAGGGAGCGCCGAGAACCACTTTGTATTGATGTTAGCTAGCAGTATCATCCTATTAAATTTAAGTTATTAACTGTTTTCTTATTCACTTCCAGTACTGATAACTTAGCAGATATCATAGTCCTTTTCTACAAATTAGTGTGTGATGAGAAAAAGTCAAAAATATACAAACCTAAAGTGGCTCCAAAACCTGTACTGGGCGACAACAAACATCAGATTACTAAGGAGGACCTTCCACAAGTATGTTGTTGTTATTTTTTGTATCACTAGCCAATAGAACAATTTTACCTAAAAATAAAATTGATATTAAGCATACTTACCTTTCTCTAAGCCATAAATTGAGATAGGCGTATCCGGTTCCGGTACGGTGCAGCGCGGTAAGCCCCGCAGCGTCATTTCCGCCCCACCCAATCCGGCAGGTAGTGGGGATACGTTTGCGCAGCGCATGACGATATCCCTGAACCTCATTGCGGCTCAATTTACAGTGATTGATAAGGATGTCAATCACATAGTTACATTTATAATAATGAATCAGCAGACAGAAATATAAATTGGCTTAGAGAAAGGTAAGTATGCTTAATATCAATTTTATTTTTAGGTAAAATTGTTCTATTAAGCTATGACTGTACCTTTCTCTAAGCCATAAATTGAGAAGTGTTTGTTATCGACTGCTGGATTGGGACTAAATTAGAACGCCAATGTGATCAACAAAGTTATTTATACGTTTAATTATTACATTAGATCAACAGAATCAGTTTCTATGTCTATAATAATTATAACACTACATTGATAATAATATTTTAAGGAAATCATCTTATCGTTTGAAACAGATTACTGATCTGATTTGAATGACTTGATTCGTTTGTAGACCTGTAATCCTTGATTTCTTTTTTATAATATTTGTGAAATGTCAAGGCAGAGCGCCAATTTCCTCTCTCCAAAATGTGATCAATGGGAATATTATCTGACCAACTAGCCGAAGCTACTGCCGATCGCACACTACCTGGACTAGTTTTTATTCCAGCTTGTTTTAACAACGACTTAATCCAGCCTCCTATGATAGTGCGGGTAGCTGGTTTGGGTTTACCACGTGTGCTAATAAATAAGCTCTTAATATTACCTCTTCGACCATTAGAGTACTCAAGCAATTTGTCAATCCAATAAATTGGGTCAATATTTGAGTTTGACTCGCATTTGAGTAAACACCAACCAGATTGCTTATAAGTGATATTATCAGTTTTTGAACCAAAAATCGGCCAAAACACAATAGAATCATCACTCCTTACAAAGTTTTCTTTATTTATACTCAATAATGTAAGGTCATGAACTCTGCGCCCAGAGCACAGTAAAAGAAGAATGGCAGTTCTTTTAGAAATTTCGAACAATGACATTTTGGAGGGACTTTTGTCAACCAAGAATCTAATTAAAACATTAATGTCCCAAATCGGACTTTTAGCTTTGGGTGGCTGTTTTAATGCTATACCTTTTAATACATGTTTTATAATAATATGAGAGCCTAATGAGAAGCCACTAGATGGACGACAAAAGGTACATACCACAGACTTATGTACTGCAATTGTACTATAGGAAAATTTAAATTTAAGATGTAAATCAGTTAGAAATCGAGCCACATCTTCAGGGGATGGATCTATAGCGCTCACATGATTGTCACGTGACCATCTACACCATCGTAACCATGCCGGCTTGTAAGTATTTAAGGTCGATTTCCTCCAGCTATTTTCTAAAATATCTATCTGATCTTTCTGCCAGGAATCTAACAGTGACGACCACCCTGTATTAACCACACCTTTAAATTCAATTGATGAACTTGTGGAGGAGGTCGATTGGTTGTTGTGTCTATCAAGACTTGGTCCAGATATCTCACCTGGTAGGGAGGGCGCATGGAGCGAGACACCAGATCTGCTCTCCAAAAGACCTTCTCCCAATCTGGTGTTATCACCAGGTACATGCCGGTTGCCTGGTTCAAGTGCGCCAATACTCTGGGTATTAGACAAGGTGGTGGAAACACCCATGCTAACTGGTAGTGCCAAGGGCGACTGAAGGCATTGTGGAAAACAGCCGCCTGATCTAAATCCAGACTCACATACCTGGGTACCACGTGAGCAGTTCGTGAGGCAAAAAGATCTATTTCGGGAACTCCGAAATATTGAAAAATTTTCCCGGTTGCACAGGGAAGCAAATGCCATTCTGTCGGAGCAGATTTCCTTGAAAGCCGATCTGCTACGTAGTTGTATCGACCGGGAAGGTGATATACCGACATATGTATTCGATAATGATCTATTTCGTCTAAGACTTCGTATGTTAGGTTCAAGAGAGGCTGTGACTGTGTGCCGCCTTCGTTGCGCAAGTAAGAGACTACAGTTCGGTTGTCGCTCTGAATTAATAAGCTTGAATCGGTCATTAGGTGACCTTTTACCTGAATAACTCGCAGAATTGCCATCATCTCCAAGATATTGCTGTGAGCGTCTCTTTCTTGTACAGACCAACTGCCACATAAGGTTTTGTTGTTGAGCTGCGCACCCCAACCTGTCTTGGCAGAGTCCGTCGTGAGGAAAAAAGTTGGAGGTGCGTCGTGCAGTGGAGACGCCATGTCGTGATTCTGTGTCCACCACTGCAGGTTCGGAATTACCTGGATAGGCATCAGTGTCCGACCTTTCACGTTCTTTTGCAATAGGGAATTGCCGAAGGTCAGCATTGCACGAGAATTCAAGCGCCCTCGCGGGACAACGAAGCTGGCAAAATTCCAAAGTCCCAGTATACTCTGGACTTCTTTCAAATTTACCTTTGTGGCTTTTGCCATTTTCGATGTTCTCGATTGCAGTAAGCGAACCTTTGCCGGGGGGAGTAATTTGACATTTTGCCAAGGGTCCCATACTATCCCCAGATACTCGATTGATTGCTGAGGAGTCAGTATAGATTTTTGAAAGTTTATTACAAAGCCAAGGGATTGCAGTAGTCTTACCGTTAAGTTCGCCTGACTTTGCAGAGTTTCTCGATTCTGACACGCCAGGAGAAAATCGTCCAGATACACCAGCAATCGGACTCCTTGGTCTCTTAGGATCTGCGCGATCCAATTCGTCAGGCTGGCAAAAACCTTCGGAGCTGTTGCCAAACCGAAGGGGAGGCAGGTCATTTGCCATATTTGGTTCGATATTATTAATCTGAGGAAACGTCTGTGTCCTGGCGCGATTGGCAAGTGAAAATATGCATTTTCCAGGTCTATTTTCACCAACCAATCCTGTGGTTGGAGGAAGTCGGGGACTTTGTACATGTTCACCAATCGAAATTTGTCTATTTTGACATAGTTGTTTAGTAATTTTAAATTGAAAACCGGGCGAAATGAAAGCGTCCCTTCCTTTTTTGGTACAAGAAACACTGTCGAGACAAAGCTCGGAGTCAATGAAGCTTTTTCTAAAACATTTTGATCTATTAGCTTCTTTAATTGAAATAAGATTTCTTTTGAATTTGTTGTGTGAAATCTTCTCGGAATTATCGAGGGATGAATAAGCGGTGGTTTGCTTAAGAAGGGGATCCGATAGCCTGATATGATCTTTAGTATATAACACGGTGCCCCCAACTTCCTCCAGACACTTACCTGATGTTTGATTCCCCCGGCTTGAAAACGCTGATGATAGTCAATCGACTCGTTTATCACGCCGTCCCAGGGTACTACGTTTCTTACCGTATCGTGTATCTTCGGTGTGACGAAAAAACTCGTCTGCCCTTCTCTTTCGTCCTTGCGCAGGATTAGAGCTACTATTAGTGGAGGGGCGATAGTTTGCACTGTTGCGCACAGGCACTATATATTTCCTACCTCCTTGTGTGTCCTTTCTTTGGCCAGACGGTTTATATGACCTGTACTGCGAGGATAATTTAGTAGGAGCAGCTTGAAAAATCTTCAAGACGCCCCCTTGTTTTCCTACAAAATCTGAAAACCTTGCATCGTCAAATAAATGATGAGCGGACGGGGGTATTTTCCTTAACGATTCCTTATAACAACTTTCTTTTACTGAATTTAGAATACCGTCACGACGTTGTTGCACTATGTCAGCCCGTTTGCCACATATCATTTGCAACAAATCCGATTGTATTTTTTTGTATTCCCCGTCGGCAAAAATTTCATTAATTTTTGAAGTAATCTCTTCAGTGGTCGTTGGGTTTTTTAATTCGGATACCCATGAAATAAATTGGCCTAAGCCTTTTTGAAATGCTTCGTTTTGCAAAATAACAGCATGTGACATAGCAGCTAAAGAATTTTCAACAACCGCTAACGAACGATTACGTTCAAAATTTTTCAAAACATCGTTACTTTCGAGCTCTACAAAACCTGGGGTAGAATTATACAGTTTTTGTACTTCAGAATAACGTACTTGAGCCCAGTCAGGCGAATTAAAATGTTGCAATTTGTTAAGCAATTCAAGATGCGTATTATTTGTCTGTAATGTCTGAGACTTGAGGGTAGTTTGAATTTTAAAATCAATCCCCTTTTCTTCGTTTAATTCGTGTTCCAGTTCAGTAGGGCTCGGAATATATAGAATAGACTCACTGTCAGACATGCACGACTGAGTATTATTTTTAACAATAAGATCTTGCAAAGAGGATACTTTCTTAGTTAGTTTTTCGAAAGCATCCTCTAATCTACTTAGCTTTGTACGGCGGCGCCGCTCCTTTCGCCTACGATGTCTCCTTTTTCGCACCGTGGAAGAATCGCTGCTACTGCTCGAACCACTAGATTGCGACCGAGCACGTGGGGCATTGTCCATACTAACATTATTAAAATTTTCGTCCAAAGAATTCATTTTTAACACCAACTAATTTTAATACTAATAGTTAATAAAAAATAGTAGGACACCCTTTTTTAAAAGTAACGAGTTACTTTTAAACGCGACTACACCGTTCGGAAATCCGAACGCCAATGAGGTTCAGGGATATCGTCATGCGCTGCGCAAACGTATCCCCACTACCTGCCGGATTGGGTGGGGCGGAAATGACGCTGCGGGGCTTACCGCGCTGCACCGTACCGGAACCGGATACGCCTATCTCAATTTATGGCTTAGAGAAAGGTACAGTCATAGCTTAATAGGAGGATAATTTACTGCTGATAAGCAACACAGGCAAAAACTCACTGATTAAATTCTATGATTAATACTAAATAATAGGCTATCTGGGAATACTACATTGAATGAGGAAATTATATAATTATAAATAATTATACTTTTTGGTGGCCACTTAATGACATGCTAAAATTTGACTTGTCAAACTACTTCCATTATGAATATAGCACAGCCAATGAATAAAATTTAACATGTAAATGTGTTTTTTTTTTCTTGGTTTTTTAGTAAAAAATATAATATCTTACCTTTTTCAAAGTGATGTTAAAAGTTATCAAAGTTGCCATGACTACATTATGTAAGTATAACCCTGCAGATATGATATTATCCATGGTTCCCATGGTAAAAAACTACAGTGTTGTAAAGTTAGTTCAGGGAAGTAATAAATTGTGAATTTGGAATGGCATATTCTGCTTGGCACATGGTGAATAGAATTTTAATTCACTTAACATATTAGAATTTTTACTAGTTACTTCAACTTCACAGCAATTACCAAATTAATCAGAATAATCTCATTACAAAAGTCCATACATCATCATCATCTTCTGCCTAGCCTTTTCCCAACTATGTTGGGGTCGGCTTCCAGTCTAACCGGATGCAGCTGAATACCAGTATTTTACACGGAGCGACTGCTTAAAAAGTCAAAAGTCCATACTCCAAACTAATTTATGACAAAATAACAAAATATGATTATTTTGACAAAACCTCTGTTGTCTGCAATTTTATCAGAGGTTCAGTATTCTATTCAGAAGTTTAGTTTTGTTATTCAAAGATCCATTTTTTTCGCAGAAAATGTAATTTGCACATGCTCTTATTTGTTTGTTAAATTGGATATTTTTATTTGTTTATGTTTTAGGTTTTTTGTCGGTATTCCATTATAAGGCTGGTTAATTAGAATAATAGTCAGCCACAGATCTCTGGAGATTAATTTGTTTTTCGGAACCATTATTATTTCCCCAAAATAAATCTGTCTCTTCGCTTTTCATACATTGAACGGAGTAGAGCCTCATTTGGGTTAGGACAGGCTACTATACAGAAGTACTTAAGTACAAATGTTCTCAACCACAGTTTTTAAAATCATTTTTATTTCAGATCAAGGACAAACTCCTAAAAGCAGTTGATGAGAGCAAGAAACTCGTCATGAAGTCGTTTGAAGAGAAAGAAATAAAGCTTCGACCAAATTGGTACAGCAGTTTGGACCTGCCCAGCTGGCAAAAGGACCATCCTGCCACGTCCTGGGACTTTCCTAAGGAACCCCTTCCAATTATTTCCTCCCTAAGTATGTTTGAAGATTGTAATAATGACACTATTTTTATATTTTAAAACATGAGTTACTCTTTCAAGAATAGTATGCAGAGAAATGAGAAAGAATGACTAATATTTTTTTCATTCATGTATTCAATTCCTCAGAGAACATGTGTTGCTACTTAAATCATCATACTATTTGTACCATCTTAGAAACCATCTGTATGTTGTCAGTAATCATGAAAATTGGTCAGTCAAATAGCAATTTATTGTATCCTGCCTTAGGAAAATGTGTGATTTCATTCTTGTTCACTGTGTTGTACTTTTTACATCTTAACTCAATCTGAACAGTGTTATAATGTAAAATATGTTGAGTATATAAACAAAAATTCATTTCAGCTGGTGTACCCATAGAGTCTCAAGAGAACATCATAATTGATGATTTGCTGTATGTTTTCTCCGGTATTCCTGGCAACTACATAGTCCATCAACCAGTTAAAGATACCTTTGACCCTCGAACATTCCTAATATCTGATGATCTGGATGACGCACTCAAACAAATTGTTCAACAAATGCTTCCATTGGCTTCCAATTATTCGATAGTGAGAAGGTTTATTGAACACTGTGACATGTGGTCTGGCCAGGTGCTGCATGCTCTGGTTGCAGCCATTGAAATACTTTTGAAGGATTATTATGTGAGTATATCTTATTGTTATAATTCAAGATATTTATTGTAAAATAATAAAAAAAACATTATACATATACAAGTATAAAGAGGTAAAAATAATTTTGATCTACTTTTTCTTTAAACTTGATTAAAAGTTATTTTTTCCCTTTTCAGACTATGATAGCTCAGTTGGAGACGGAGCACTTATCTGCCAACCTCACATTACAAAAGCTTTGGTATTTTGTCTTGCCTACTATGCATACCATGCAAGTCCTTGCTGCTATTGTCACTAACATCGGAAAGGTTTGTAATTTTACTCATGTACACAACCTACACCACCATTCGCCTGATTCGCTTTGCTACATCGTTTATTGTGCACAAAGCCAAGGAGCGGAATTCCTTGCCTGCATTGGTATTGCCAAGTTCATATGACCCTAGTCTATTTAAGTCGCGAGTTAATAGACTTCTCTTGGGTTAGCTTGTTCCATCACCGAACTCATCTTTGTCCTGAGAACAAGATTGAGGTTAAGAGTAGTCCCATTTAATAAAAAAATATATAATACTTAAGTAACATATACCTCAAGTAGTTCCTAAAATATTTTTTCATTACATCATTGTAACTTGTCGATTAATAAAATAAAATGAAAAAATATTAAAGAATTTTAAAACAGGAGATTGAAAAATGCCAATTACACGATTTCTTTTTTGACTGATTGAGAATACCATCTAATTTATGACTTTTGTTTTCAGAGTGAGTTGCGCGGCGGCGCTGTCCTCACAGTTTTGCACGACAAAACGAACACATTGATGGGCGACGCCAGGGCCCAGGAGATCTCTTTGTTCCTCACCGAGCGAGCTTGCCGACCGTACCTCTGTATCTTAGACCAGTGGATACATAAAGGGACTATTGTTGATCCTTTTCAGGTAAATCTATACCATTATTATAAAGAGAAAAGACTTTTTGGTTGGCTGTACCGATAAGCTCCGTAACTATTGGACCGATTATAACTATTTGACACCAATAGGAAGCTATCAGGAAGTAAAATAGGCTTATCCTTCCTACTATCCTACTAATATTATAAATGCGAAAGTTGGTGAGGATGGATGTATGTTTGTTACTCTTTCACGCAAAATCTACTGAACGGATTTGGATGAAATTTTGCACAAGGATAGTTTATAACCTGGATTAACACATAGGGTACTTTTTATCCCGGTAGAAGATCCCATGGGACAATTATCAAACTTCACGCGGGCGAAGCCGCTGGCAGAAGCTAGTAAATTATATTTAAATCATGCAAATTACAGTGAAACCTGGATAACTGGGACATTCAAGGGACCTGCAAATTGGTTTCACTTAAAGAGGTTTTCTACTTACCCAGTGTCTCAGATATCCAAGCATTAATGTCGGGACCACAGCATGAGTTCCAGCTATGAAGGTTTCTCACTTATCCAGGTCTCATTTAACCAAGTTTCACTGTGTTCTGTGTGTGTGTGTAGTTGAGCTATCACAAATTTGCAGACGAAGTCGCGGCTGTAGTGCTAGTATTTTATATTCTCTTATTTGAAATGATTCTGTACATGCTACTGATGATGTAGGGAAACTTTAAGCTATAGTCTAGAAGCAAGGTTTTGGTCATCTCGGGGGCCTTTATTGGTCTCTCAATATAAGGAATTGTGTCTTTTTCTTATAATCGTGGACATTTTTGCAGTCAGCCTTGATGCTACATTCACCGTCGCATTCAGTTGCTTGGATACAATTAGTTTTATGATCTAAGCTACTTTTGGTCTTTTTCCATACTTTTGCTGAATACTGCAGTTTTTGTTTATAACAATTTTATTTTGTATATGTTTCAGGAGTTTATGATAGAAGACAATGAGCTGATCAACAAAGAAGAGCTTCCAGTAGACTACTCCGCCGACTACTGGGAGAAACGCTACAGTATTCAGAGAGATAGAGTGCCAAAGTTCCTAGAAAAGTTCACTGATATCATCCTCAGAACTGGGAAATATTTGAACGTGATTAGTCAGTGTGGTAAGTTATTCATTTAATTGTTTCTTTAAAAACTGCTCTGTGCGAAGAACCTCGAATTCGATTCGAAATTTAAAAAAAGATTTGAAAACTCAGGGATTCCTCATCGTCTCCCCTTGTCTCATGTTACTTCAGGTCAGCTAACTTGATTTTTTTTCTTCCATTCTGCCTTGTCAGCAATTACCATCTTTAAATTGTTTTCCATGTAAAAAGCATCAGTAAATAAAAAAATATTGCACTCCAACAAGAAAAAGTTCTTTAATAAAAAAAAAGTATTACCACACTCGAAGAATTTCTCCTGTATCGTGAAGGCGTTTACAAACATTTAAACTCTCAAACACAAACCACTATACCTCGAAAAACTCCCTGTAGGCCATACAAATATTTTCCCGTGAGGGAATCGCACCCGCAAGATCTCTCCATAGTTTTGTTTTCACTAGCCTCTACTGTCCCAATACTGGGTAAAGGCCTCCCCCAATAGGCTTGTCGACTGAAAAAATCTAATTAGTTCGTCAGTTAGATTATCAAAAATTATTTCACCCATATTTTTCCTTTTGTTACGGAAACCAAAATTGACGAAGACGGCGCTTTTAAAATTTTCAATACGTCGTCACGCCTTGTTATAATTTTTAGTGCGTTCTGACGTCACGAGCCTCCCGAATTTTGATGTGTTTTATCTTTGTCAATGTTCATTGATTTACAGAAACAAAAACTACGTGTTTTTCAATACTCTTAACTGACGAACGAAATAGATTTGCATTTTTTTGATACTGTCGCGGTCATCACACCTATTCCTTCCATGATCTCTTTTCCCGTGCCTCCTCTATCATCTATTCTATCATAGGGTTTAGGTTTCCGCTCTTAGTCCTTGAAGCAGACAATTGTGCGTGAGCCTTGGTGGCCGATTACTCCAACCAGCCCACCTCCCCTCCAGCAGCAGATCAAACTTCCCGGTCTCCTCAGGGCAGGGCAAGTGATCTTGGTGTTCCCAGCGCTTCTCGCGAATCTTGCGCCTCCATGCACGTTCTGCACAGGGGATTGTCAGTGACTCCTAGGGCGTGGAAGCGTTTATTCGTTGAGGCTATCTCTGTCCAGACGCAGAAGGCGCCTAGTCAGCTTTGTATCCAGGGATGGCATAGCACGTGCCTCCCGATACAAACCGTCGCAGTACGCGTCCAAATCGTCTCGCCTCGTTTTTCTGGGTTGTCCTCGGCGGCGCCGTCCGTCTTTCGGCAACTATCGTCCATCGTGTGGAGACTTTTGCGCAGCGGTCATTGTGCATGCGAATGACGTGCCCCGCTCAAACCCATTTTAGCCTATAGTCCCCGCCACGAGAAGCTATAATTTTTGTAAACACACATTCGGGTTCGCAACCTTTGGATCTAATAAAAATAAAACAGCCGTCACCGTGAACTTACTTCAAAATAGCGGCCCAAATGTTTACGTTCCATGAAGTCAAATGGGTTCCACTACCACAAAACATTAGACGCCAGCGCATTATATCGCAAAAATATAACCGCACCAAGTGAAATTCCTCGTTATTTGAGTTTATTAATTTTTTTATTATTTGTTGTTGATTGATTTGTCGCTACGTAACTTGGTACAATATCTTTATTTACAAAAAAATATAGGTTCTTGTGGCGAGGACTATAGTGGCCTTCATGCCAACTTCCACTATGCCCGTTTTGGAATTAGTTAAAAAAACTTCATCATGTATTACTGTCCACATTATGTAACAGGGAAACCAATCACGAAAACCAACACGGAGGAAATAAAATACTCCCTTCGAGAGCAGAACTACGGTGCCATCATCCAAAAAGCATATGCATACGCCAGCAAGTCGTTATTAGAGCTCCTGCTGAAGGAGTATGATCTCATGGGAAGACTCAAGTCCGTAAAGAATTACTTTTTAATGAGCCAAGGAGACTTTATTGTACAGTTCATGGATGCTACTGAACAAGAGCTGTCTAAGAAGATTGATGACATCATACCTTCCAAATTGGAATCCCTTTTGGGATTGTGTTTGAGGTAATATTTTTTCATTCTTATTTACATACTTCATGTTTGCATATTTCCACTTGCACTGTAATGGAGCTTTGTAATATTAATTCTTTTAACAGTAAGTTCCAAGAAATAGTCATTCAATCTTGCAAATTGAGAAGCAATGAAAGGGGTTTGAATTTTCTTCCGCCTGTTTGTTTTTTTTTTAAGTAACGGGCACGCGTAAGACCTATATTAATCGATAGCCGGTATCAATACAAACAAGTTTTTCATGCGACAAAATGTTCTATAGCATCACGTTTTCGAGATATGAGCTATCAAAGTTAAATCTGAAAGCATTTTGAGCACAACTTTAACTTGATCAGACACTTATAAAACGTGTATAAACGGAAAGCTGGCATCAATACAAACAAGTTTTGTCGGAGACAAAATGATCTAAAGTGTCAAGTTTCCGAAATATATAGCGTTGTGATCCCTACCTTGCACCACTTAGATAGCTTAAATCTCGAAAACTCCAAAAAATGTTCCCAGCCCCTTTTTATCATGTAAAAAAGTTAACGGAACCCACGATTACATTCTTAGTCTTGTTGGTTTGGACTTCATGAATAAATATCTCATATCATAGGTAGTAAGTTCATGACAAGTTGATATGTGTCTAATTACGATACGACGGTGTTTCAGGCTCTCTGCAGCAAGTCACGACCCGTACAATGAGGATATGAAGATTGAACTACTTCCCTACGACTTGCAATTCCAAATGTTCAAAATTCTATCTATTGAGACTGAAGATGAAAAAGGTAACTCATATTAAGCTGTAATAATGTGTTTTGACGTTTTTAAGCATCCTAGAATCAAAAATTCGAAGACATGTGACATCTACCAATCCGCACTGGGCCCGCGTGGTAGATTATAGCCCATTCCTTCTCATTGAGAGGAGGCCGTGTCCCAGCAGTGGGATCATTATAGGCTGATGATGATGAATGTGTTTTGGCTTCAGTACTTTGACCTGACTAGCTAGGGTATAAGTGGCTTCCTATATTTTGCTACTTTAGTACTTGAATCATTTCTGCTCTATTGCAAACCTAACATCTTATTAAACCATTAATAATAAATACCATCACGGCTGTAATCCCCAAAGAGGTAGACAGAGGTGTACCCCTTCCCCCACCGAGTACACCCTAGTGGTGGGCGTTGCGATGACGAACCGTTTTCAAAGACCGTTTTGTGTTCTGCGACGATGAAACCGTTTTACGTCCTGGGTTGAAACAGTCTTTGTTGCACAAACTAGTCTTTAGATTACTTGGTTCGATTTTGTATTTCACGCCTATGAAAATACAGTCGAGAGCGCAATGATTCAACTATCCATCTCACTAGAGTCACTCGTCGCCGTCGCGTCGTCGTCCTTTACGTTTCGCTTTATATTGTAGTCTTTGGTTCTGGTTTCGTTTACAAAACAGTCCTTAAAAAAACTGTAACTATTTCACTCGACGAAAACGTCCAAGTTGGATTAGTTTCTTCCTCTAAGCCATTTTCAAACCAGTTGCAACAACGACCGTTTTCTGCAACCGTTTTTGTCGTCGCGAAAATGGGTCTATTTCGTCCGTCAAAAATTCGACCACTAGTACACCCACATTTCCCTAGTTATATTTTAAGTCCCATGGGGGAGACCTCGTTGACTGCCTCGTTGGTCGAGTGGTAGCAAGTGCGACTGCTAAGGCTGAAGTCTTGGGTTTAATTCCCGGTTCGGGCTAAGTGTTACTGGGTTTTTCCATCAAAAATTTCTGGATAATAGCAGATATGGAGTCTGGATTTGAGCCCAGTTGATGACAATAGACCATTAATAATCATTTTTGTTAAGCTTTACTGTTAAAAAACAAAAAAAGTGAAAAATAACTTCAGAAAAAACGCTTCAGAAGTCGGTGACCTTTTTTTGATTGATTTAGTTTTTTTGTCACCGACTTCTGAAGCGTTTTTTCTGAAGTTATTTTTCACTTTTTTTGTTTTCTCTGAAGTCGGTTTTATTTTTTGTAAAAAAGTTTTTATTTTTCACTTTTTAGTGGTTCACATGTGCTTACCCCTTCACAACGTACCGGCGTGATTTTAGATTATGAACTGGTGTAAACAATAGACAGATATGAGATTTCGGCAATCCCAGTACATTTGCTATCATTTATTGAGGAGTTCCGTTGCATATCCGAAGTTCTTCATCAGATCTACATCAAATTGAATTGGGATCACTTCGAGAAAGTACAATTCCTAAAACTACCCAAACCGCTTCTAGTGTGCCTATAAAATGTGAAGAATTCTCTCTATTTCTCCAGAATCCCATCATCAGCTACTGATTTGATGATTATAAGACCACACAGGAAGCACCAGCTTTTAAATAAAATAAGAACGATCAAAATTGGTTCACCCAGTAGAAAGTACTGAGGTAACAAATATTTTCGAAATCGGGTGTATTTTACACATGTGCGTACCCCCTCAGAGCATACAGGCGTGATGTTACGTCATAATATAGTATAAACAATGAACCTACAAGCGATGGCAGCAATCACTGCAGATTTGCTGTGTATTTTTGAAGAGTTCCGTTGTATATCTCCGAAGATCAGCATCAGGTCTTCAGCAAACTAAAATGGGACCAAACGGGAAGCACCAGCTTTCAAACAAAAAAAGAACCATCAAAATCGGTTCACCCAGTCGAGAGTACTGAGGTAACAAACACAAAAAAAAAAAAAAAAAAAAAAAAAAAATACAGACGAATTGATAACCTCCTCTTTTTGGAAGTCGGTTGAAAAAAGCACTGTATTAATCATTTGGCAATATTTCAGAATACAAACAGAATAAAGACTGTCCACCGCTGACTGGAATCGAGACATTCTCCTTCGGTATGGAGGTGAAGTGGCCCGTCTCGCTCATACTCAACCACAAAGCTATTGCTTGCTACCAGATGATATTCAGACACCTGTTCTACTGTAAACATGTTGAGAGACTACTTTGCAGGTCAGTCATTCATTACTATAAGTTAATTTGTATTAGATGCTTCTTTCTAACTTTCTATTCTAACTAATATTTAACTTTGTATTTTTCGAAATAAGCAAAGATCGAAAGTTAAGAAAAGAAGCCATTTGTGTCCTCTTTAACACTCTTATTATTTTCGACTTTATTCCGTTGATATTGAAATTGAAATTGTTTATTGAAATAATGGAAATACAAAAATATTTCAATTATTTCAATAAACAGTTTCAATTTCAATTTTGATATCTATTTAATTGACATATATCTCATCTTTACTTTGAGTTGTGTATACGCTGTTACTTAATTGACACATAACTTCTTTACTCATAAACAATCCTCAAAATTATGCAATGATCATAATTAACCATACTTTTTCAGACGTTTAAACGTCTTTAATGGGGATGATTAATGATGAAAAAATATGATTCTGTTTAGCCCGTCAGAGATATTATCGAAAAACATTGGATACGTGTTTTTATTTTTATCAAAAAATTTACGAAGATAAAACGCGTCAAAAATCATGAGTGACGTCACTATCCGGATTTTTTCAAATGTGACGTCACACTAGTTTTCGACGCACAGTATCGTCTTAATTTTTTGTTTCCGTGGAAAAAGAAAAAACTTATCCAATATTTTTGGAAATACATAGATCTGACAGACTAAATCCTTTTTTTTTGTCGTCTACGCACACTAAATTATGTTCATACAGAGTATGGCTGTACAACATCATGCCTGTAGTCAACATTTGTGAATAAACCCCATCATAACATAAGATGACTGATAACAGGGGGTCTAAAATGGCCGCTCTAGCAGAATCGACGATTTACGATTCTGCTAAAGCGGCCATTTTAGACCCCCTCTTCATACAGGGTATGGCTGTACAACATTATGCCTGTAGTCAATATTTGTGAATAAACCCCATCATAACATAAGATGACTCTGTTCATACAGAGTATGGCTGTACAACATTATGCCTGTAGTCAACATTTGTGAATAAACCCCATCAGAACATAAGATGACTCTGTTCGTACAGAGTATGGCTGTACAACATTATGCCTGTAGTCAATATTTGTGAATAAACCCCATCATAACATAAGATGACTCTGTTCATACAGAGTATGGCTGTACAACATTATGCCTGTAGTCAATATTTGTGAATAAACCCCATCATAACATAAGATGACTCGGTTCATACAGAGTATGGCTGTACAACAAAGTGGTGAAGCGTTTCTCGGAGGCGCGACTGTACGCGGACGCGTTCGCGCTGCGCCAACGTATGCTGAGCTGCATCCAACATCTGCAGTACTACATGTGCGTCGAGGTCATCGAACCGTCCTGGTGCCAGCTCATACAGAGCCTTGATAAGGTTAGTGGGACTTATGTTATACATTTTATACAAGACGTCGCAAAAAAAAAAATCTGCTGTCTCATACATTTGGTTGAGTAGGTATTGGAATTTTGTACGGGGGCGGCAGTTGATTATTTTTCGTGATTACGATGGTGGTCCCATTGAGATAGGTATTCAGTTTTATGGTCTGTAACACACCCTTGAATTTGACCATGATGCAAAACGACACGTAGTATGCATGGTGTAAACAGACCCTCGACGACGAAGCAGTCAACCAAGCATTCTGTTCATCAAACTAAGTAACTTTACACAAAAATTATTGCTGGGAAACTACTTTTTTTGGGTTAAAAATCACGTCTTACGGTAGGATTCATGTAACGCACTCAAAACATTGTGCTGATGAATGAATCGAATAGTATGGGGGTCGTGGAGGTGTTTAAAGGAAAAATCGTACTTTAAAAACATGTTTAAAAAAAGAAACTTGTGACGAAGTAGGAACTTTGACCCCAATATGTCCGTAACTAGAAGGTTCCCAGGTATGATCTTGAACAAAAAATATCGCTATGATGGAGAGAACAAGTTCCTTTCGGCCTCGTCTTTTTACACCCTACTACGCGACTAGGCCTTATTAGACCACAATGCGAACTGTGAACGATTGCGGTTCCTTATGCCAGAAATATAAATTGATTTTGGTAAAATGACAGATGTAGTGGGTATTCGTACCTGAACTGTGTTGGCGTGTCCATTTCGAAACAAGTAAACAAATATATGTCGCATCGTGGGTGGCCGAGATGCGAAGTATCGGGTCTTCTTTACGATCCGACATAGTTTCAAATAGATGTGGGCATTGACGTGGGCACTCGAACGAAAGATAATTTAAATTAAAATAACTTTATTCAACCAACGGTTTTACAATACGAGAAACAAACACGTGCGTTGGTACTGAGCGTCTGCCAAGGCTGTCGGAGCTCGACTGTCGCAACACTCCGTCCCTTCTACAGCCTTCACTGCATCCCCTCTACCGACGATCGTGTCCAAGCGCTAGGCGCTTGCGTTTCCGGTATTGTTAGTTCACAATACTAATTGATAGATGGCGCTGCTAGTTGCACTATGGCGCCTTCAATCCACGACACGGCCATCCCTGACGAGCACCCGTCCTCGGGTGTAGTACCTGTGGACAAAATACTCCGAGAGTAATCTCGCTCGGCTATCCTGCCAATCGTAACAAAGTTGTTTCTACATGGTACTCTATTTCTCCTAGATCTAAGAACTAAAATCACCTGTCGTGATTGACAATGCTCTGTTATTAAGGCTTCGTACACAGTGCTTCCTGCACAACATATTCATTGGAAAAGGTCCGATCAACAAGGTAATCAACGAAAAACTATTTCCACAAATCTGAAACTAATTTCATAGGCAATGCATACTCAACTCATCAAATTTTCGTCACAATCTGTGCACCAACACAGATCAGAATCGCACCAACGATTCATTGCATACTGACTGCCACATGTGCTACAACACATGAGACACTCTGTGCACCAACACAGACCAGAATCGCACCAACGATTCTCAAAACATCTTGCGCAAAATGTGCTACAACACATAAAGCTCTCTGTGCACCAACACAGACAGAAATCGCACCAACGACTTCTCATAGAGCCATCGCCACATGTTACTCATGAGGTGCGGTCAAGAGTTTCGAGTATGAGTACACACGCCATTCTTAATCGGTTGTGGTTTCACTACCACTGTCATCAACTATGACATCTAACTCTCGAGGAACTTGGTGATCGGGGATCTTTCTTACAAAAGCTAGGGATCTTTCTCACAAAAGCTATAATTTTCGAAATAGCATTACTGAACCTTGGTCTATACCAGTTAGAGTACGACAGCATCAATATGCTCACTCTTGAGTTAAGACAAAACTGAATTGGCTCTCTGCAGTCATAACAAAATGAAATCGACTCACCAGAGTGATGAAAAATCCCAGTAGATGCTCATGCGGTAATAATCACACACATGTACACGCGACGTTACTGAGGAGCTGCGCTCGTTGCACCACCGCTGCTAGTACCGCCATTCAAGTTCAGGTAGCCTTATGTCCTTACTTGAACCTCCTGGTATATGTCCTCGTGTGATGGTAACCCTGCAAACAAATACTCCACAACAGAAATTTGTTCCACTCGGTCACTCCTGACCACATCTTTAAGGAAACGCATAATTTGATAATAATTTTACAAAAAAAAGTTATCAATAACAAAAGATTCCTCTAAGTCTCAATCATAATTACTCAGCTAAACTCAACTAAATCAACTTCGATCACATACAACGCTCATGGCCCGGCTGCCGCAGCAGCTAGTGACACTCATGCCACCCATTTCGTCATCACTTCATGTGATACGACCACACACATCATAGAGTCTACGACTCCCAGGTCATTACAAGACCAAAACAACAATAGTCTCCATTGAGACCCAGGTCCCCGCCATACCACCAGCTGCCCATCGCCCCCTGAACAACTCACAAGTGAGTTGCAGTTACGACTACAGACAAGTGCGTACAGTGCGACCAAATAGCCATGGTATGTGTCTACTACTCGGTGGAGGTACTTTCATCACCGTCCTCTACATTGAACTCATTAGGTACACTACTTAGAGGCATCTTTCTTAACCTACACTGTGCGTATTTTTAGGCACGATTAAAATTCAAAACTTTCATTTTATGATAATGATCATCATCACCATCGTCATCATCATCATCATAATCATCATCATCATCATCATCATCATCATCGTCGTCATCACCATCATCTACCTAGCATTCTCCCAATTATTTTGGGGTCGGCTTCCAGTCTAACCGGATGCAGCCGAATACCAGTATTCTACACGGAGCGACTGCCTATCTGACCTCAACAACCCAGTTAATAATGGGTAATACGATACCATTTGGTAAGACTGGTTGTCAGACGTTTTGGGCCACCGACTACTAACCTAGGCAAGCATGGCCCAACCCAAAGATCGGCCCCAGCGGCTGTTATTATTTACTCACGAATTTATGACGATCATCGTCCAAAATCTCAATCACTAATTTTACAAGCAACAGTAATTTCCAGGAACATTCAGTTCCAGAATCAAAATCAAACTTAAAACACTCACCAAAGTGCTTTACGGTTTCTAATGGGGGCTCGACAATGCAAAGGTCGACTCACTTCACCACCAGTACTGTAGCACTGTACCAGCACTGGCCTGCTGTCCAGCGACTGGCGATGTGACCCAGTGTGCCACACTTGAAGCACAACACTGAGCCGTTGCTGGCCTGCGGGGGGTGCGAGGGCTGCCCAACGCCTGTAGCAGCCGGCACAGGCAACCACTTCTTGATGGCGATCGACTTCGTCCAAAAAAAACAGTCTGTGATAACACACCACGAGCACGCATCGGACTCGGTCTATCGGTATCGAATTCGTAAACGATACCAAGTCTTTGTCTTGCATTTCAAACAGTAACCGTCACTAATCACACTCGTCACTGATTGTCTTTAACACTAAAAACGACGTGTATCCCGGTTTTTCTGTTACATGGTAAATAACACTTGTTTAGTGTCTGTTTACGAGCACCATGATCACTGATAAACTAAAGCTATTGCGGGTGGGTGTTTATAAGCACACTAATCGATCTACCCTCTTTCTTGTTCATTTTTTTGCACTCGGTACCCGACACACAAAACTCATCGCGATTATTTTTACCCGACTACGGCGAAGCCAAAAAGGAGGGTTATGATTTTATTTTCAGCACTTTTTCGGTTACACACTTGATACCGATTGTTATTGACACTTTATGCGCGACATACGCGGGGTATGATCTCATTAGCACGGTTTGATCTCAATTCAGATGTTGAGGAGCCATCAGCTGCAGCGTCCGAAGTAAGTTCACGTCCCATCGTGACGTCATCGCTGCATTTTCCGTATTTTCTTTAGCTCGAGTGAATCCCAATTCTGATATCGCATCGTGGGTGGCCGAGATGCGAAGTATCGGGTCTTCTTTACGATCCGACATAGTTTCAAATAGATGTGGGCATTGACGTGGGCACTCGAACGAAAGATAATTTAAATTAAAATAACTTTATTCAACCAACGGTTTTACAATACGAGAAACAAACACGTGCGTTGGTACTGAGCGTCTGCCAAGGCTGTCGGAGCTCGACTGTCGCAACACTCCGTCCCTTCTACAGCCTTCACTGCATCCCCTCTACCGACGATCGTGTCCAAGCGCTAGGCGCTTGCGTTTCCGGTATTGTTAGTTCACAATACTAATTGATAGATGGCGCTGCTAGTTGCACTATGGCGCCTTCAATCCACGACATATATTTCTTTTTGAAGAACAACTTGCTATCTCATTTCTATAATTTATTGCAACCACAATAAATGTAGGTACAATTACATTTATTACTATCAGTTTTGTGTAGCTATGGTTGTAATTGATAGTGTGCAGCAATGATTAACAAAAATATTTAAGTTAAGTAGTTAATAGGCCTGAAAAGTTCAGTAGTCATAGATAGTTATAGTGCGACATTATCATGTTGCAACATTTTGCTCTACAAAACGAAACTATGGTATGGAAGATCCATGTCTTTTTCAAAAGGATGCATTGATACAAAGTTGATATTCGTATAACTGATATTGACAACAATATCAAGAAACAAGGATTTGAATACAGTGAATATGATAAGCATAATTAAAAAAAAAAAACTAAAGCTTTTAGAACTTGAAACAAAATGTTCACTCCTGAAATTGTTGACGTGTATGGCTGCATTTACAGTGTCATTGATGTTGTGTGTGATTGCAAACAAGGCCGTAGCGAGGTATGAGCAGGGGGAGCAGCTGAAGAAGATGCAAGAATGCTCACAGACCGTAAAGTAATAATACGTAGGTAGCCTATTAATCAACAAAACCAAAGTAGATTCTATCGACTGGCATATTTTATAAGATTGTCCTATGAATGGTTGAATCTAGATTTATTTTTCTTGTTGGTCTATGCTTGCCCCCTCCCCCCCCCCCTTAATAAAATCCTAGCTACGCCCTTGATTGCAAACACATTAGTCTAACGCCAACTTCAAACTCTTTCCTAAAGGTTGCGGCAGAAGTGTACTGTATTGTTCCAGCAATTTCTTAGACATTTAATAAGTACATGATAATTCCTTGTACGAGTCTTGCATTGGTTTCAAATTATATTTGTTATATGATGAGGTTTTGGATCAGAAACAAACAAAATAACCTAATGTATATAGGAATTTAATGGAATATTTTAATTCAATAACAATGAGATTCATAAAATCATAAATAGCAATATTGGACGCGATGAAAAATCAGTTTTAATACTCACTTTTCTCTTACTTATCATAAATGCCTCCAAAGTTACAACTGTACTTAACAACTACGTTAACATACTATAAGTAAAATAATTATACATAAAACAAGGCAGAAAATTAGGTGTTAAAAGCTTTAAAATTAAAAGTTATAAAATATCGCTTAAGATATATTAGTTACGGTATTCCAAAGCCTGTAACACCTTCTTCAGGGTGCTTTCAAGACTTTCTATTTTCATTTCGTATTTCGAAAGCTGATTCTTTATTTCGTCAAATTCGGTTACGTTTGTCTTCTTGCTTACAACAAGTTTTGCATTCTTAACTATTTTGCGGTCTAATCTGTAGTTCTGGCAGCGTTCGAAGCAACAAGTGCCTGCACCACCTTCAATGTCTTCATAATCATCTCCGAATTTCCCTAGTGGCTCTGCGTGAGGGATTTCGATCTTGTTATCCTGATTTGGTTTCACAAGTATCCTGTATTTTGGCAGAAAGTGTGGGAATAGACTAATACGTTTAGCAAAAGGTTTGATGCAAAACATTTTAGGCTTTATGATATTAAATTTTTCAAAACTAACGGGCAGCCATGACCAGCACGTGCTCGGTCGGGAATAAGATCTGGCGTTGCCGATCAAGACGCTCTCGAAGTACGATATTAGCTTTACTCTGGTTATGTGGCCCACGAGTTCTGCATCGGCTCTGATTTCTTGAGTATCGCTTACAGCTAAACCGTTAAGTAAATTAAACAGTACGATTGGAATCATAAATACAAATACAATAAATATTAAGTGACTTGTTACTGGGAATGTACTGAACTTAATTGATCCGGCGTCGAATTCACCTGTCAACATGACTATTGTTTTAAACAACGATCCGCCTGGATTCTCGAAGAAGTCTTCGTCTTCATCCTCCCCTTTTCCCGCATTATTAGGGTTTGGTTCTTTCTGTTCTTCATCTTGTTCTTCTTGCCGAAACAATGTATAAAAACTCAAAGCAAACGCTATTATTAAGATACAATACCAGAGCAAGAATTTGAAGAAGTTCCATGAGACAGTTTTCAACATTACAATATTCGTTGATAAAGTAGGGAACTGACCGATGAGTAGAACTAATTCAGCGGATGATAGTAATATGGCGACTGCGGACAATTGTTGTTTAGTAGACTCTTCCGCTGAATCGTTACTTACTATCAGCGCGGTAACAAATATCAATATGATTTCCATCCAATTCTCTAGACTTTGTAAATATCGTGTCGGCGACACAAGTAATTGGAACAACTCTCGAAATATTAATAGGAATAACCCAATTACCGCACCAGCATGAGTAACAACATTCAACGCTTCTATTGAGCCTGGCGGTTTCTTCTCTTCTACGTATCCCAATATTATGTAAAGGATCAAGCACAACCAAAGGAGTGAATAAAATGTTATATTTGCGTAGAAAAGACAACTTATTCTTTGCCATTTCAAATACAAGAAACTGGTGATGACTGGATGTTTTAGAAGTGGTCTCAATTCTTCGTTTCTTGTCATATATAGTAAAGCGTCTGTTTCAGGTGCTAAAAGGGAATCTAAATCCTTTTCGTTATTGTTAGAACTATCCATTAGAGGCATCTTGCAAAATTCGTTTTCAAGCGAATTATTAGGATAAACGAGAAAGCTATATTTCATGTGAATCTCGTAATCGTCGTCACTTGGTCGTTCGCCATTAGTCGTTATGCATTCGTCCAAAAACGTTTCCAATGTTTTTGCATTAATATCTGCTAAGGGCGGTTCACTAAATTTGTTACGAAGGCCCACACAGGCTCCGTTTCTTAATAACTGTAACACAGTTTCTTGGTCTCCATTCCTGGCAGCGTAGTGCAGTGCAGTGTTGTCTTTAAGATCTGGTTGGTTAACGTTGATGTGATTTTGCTTTAGTAATAGGTCCAAACACTCGGTGAAATCTTCTTTTGGTGTTTTAGAATATGACCGCATACCTTTCACAGTTATCTGGAGAAGAGACTCACAATTCACTGAGTCAAATAGAGTAGAGTCGTTGGTTACAAACATTTTGAGTATTTTTGGATACCCATTTTGGCATGCGATTGCTACAGGTCTGTTTGTATTACCTGAACAGGTGGCGTTTGGATCTGCCCCGGAGTTCAGTAAAGTGTCTACTACTCTATGTAATCCCTTTTCAGTAGCCATCTGCAGCATAGTAAACATTCCATTGTTAGCTGCCAACGCTGGACGGTGGTCATTTTTCTTAACGAGTTTAGTGAAATCGCGGATAAAATTATCTTCTTCGTGTCTGCTCAGATACGAAAATAATTTATCGACGTCAATTATTTCTGGTTCTAGTTCTTCAGTTTCGAATTTAGCCAATAGATGTGGGAATGCTTCTTTCAGATAGTAACGCGCCGTTCTTCCTCTCATGTCCTTGTACGTGTCAAGATGAATTGGTTCCTTAGCGTAGTCTAATATCAAAGTTACAATTCTTTCCAGACCTTGTTTGGCAGCAGAATAAGCAGGAGTTACACCCTTCAGATCGGGACTATTGGCATTGCATCCCGCTTTTAGGAGCATTTCAACCATATCTTCATAGGTGGCCAAATCACGCTCTCGGTCGTCATCCAAGTCTTCTATTTTTTTGATGGCCATTAATAAAGCAGTGTTACCTTTGCATTTGATGTTCACGTCAATTCTGTCGTCCTCGAGTAGTACTGCTAATGCCTCGATATTTCCATTTTCAACAGCGAAATGTATAGGAGCTGCGGCAAACTTTTCATTCATTTTGTTGACTTCCACTTCATGCTGCAGTAATAGCTTCACAAATTCTTGTTTGTTTGGTTCGCACACTGCGAGCTCCAGACATGTCTTGTGATCTGGATATGGATATACATGTTCAAGATTCACTGAACCATAGCTGACAAGCTTTTTAAATGTGGCGAAATCGTTGGTTTGTAGCGCCGTCCTCAGCTGGACTTGCGGGTCCGTGCCGAAGAGGGAGCTCCCGCGTGACAGCGCGTTGGGCTTCATCTCGTAAGTGTCCCGCGTCATGGCGCGCGCAGCACTGGCATCTGAAACGTAAAATAATTGTTTTTATCACCCACCACAATTTTCTCATTGAAGTAAATGTTATGAAACTCATGTGTAGTACTCCAAAACTAATAGTTAAGGACAATTGGTTCAATTGAAATGGATTGGCCATTGAACATCTGGCGTACTTTCACGTGCTTGTTTGTAAGCTTTTTAAACCTTTTCTAAAGTGTAAATGAATGAAGATACCCCAAATTCGCGCGTTTATTTGATTAACTACGCTAAGTGCATCCACAAACTCTTTTGTGAAAACGTGATAATCGTTGCCACATATGTTCCTAATTCCGTTAACTACGAATCAATCCGTTTAAGTGAGTCGTGCCCTATTTTAAGAATTCTCATTGAACAAAGATAAAACATACTGTTTTAATTTGTTGTTTGTAGCCTTTAATGTTTTACGGATGTATCGTACAGCATGGAGGTTGATTTGTTACTTCTGAGCTACAAATATAAAACCGTAGCCTTATGGAGTTGCCGGTCATTGTCTTAAATGAGCTACTTTATACCAAAATCAGTCGAGTTTACCTAACAGGCCACCGTAATGAAGGGGCAATTATTCCGAATTTCTCTCACTACCATAAAATTAATGCTCCGCGCGTGCGGCATGCCCATGCCTCTACAATCGAGTAATTGGATTGATTTGCGCTGTCTATGTTATACTTGATAGTAAAACTTAGATCCAGTGTTCTTCAAAAAAGCACCTTGAATAGAAGGCAGAGGAGGTAATTTTGAAAGTACCCATTCTGCTGTAAGTTCCCAATTTGTGAATTTTATTGCAGCATAATTGATTTTTGGAGCATTAATGAACCAATGAAGTTTGAGTACCTACAATACTTTGTATGCTTTGTTGTTTCACAATTTACATGCTGAGTACCCGCATGTTAGCTTATTTACTCTTCCTATACACACTATTGATTCGGTTGTTTGACTATCGTGAGTCGAACATTTTATTGGAGACTTAATCCGCTTACCATTTTTCTATCAAATGTTCAAATCGTGACAAAGAGATACATAAAGCCGCTAACTACGTCTATATTTGTTACGCTTGTCTGAATGCTTGGGACAATATTTATCTTCGGATTTGCTCTGAATACACCATGACTAAATCTCGCCTTGGGCATTGCTCATATTATAATCGTATTAGAGAACACGGCTAAAATGGCTTCTGTGTGCTTAAAAAATAACGACAGCTTCACAAATTCAATGCTTTTCTCTGATGGAGTTTGCAACATTGTAAATACAATGGAATGCTCTAAGTGTTAATGTGTTAATGTTATTACTTTCAAGCAATGTATTTGTAGTAAAATAGGAAAACAGTCAAACAGCAACGTAAACACTTTTTCGAGTAAACGTAACTTCAGTCTGGCTATTTGAGTAACGTGTTTTAACGGAATAATTTGCCGCATCGTACGTCCAAAATAAAGATGAAACTAACAAAGCGTTTTCACCAAACAATAGGTGTGCGCGCCCATCGGAACGACTATGAGATACTCCACATGTCGGCCGGCTATATTGTACAACACTGGACTATACAATATATTACGGCTTTCATGCCCGTCGCTTTTGGGCTCAAACGAGGTTTGCTATTGTGTTCCACATCGGGATCACCTGTTCCGAGGCGAATAGCCGATGGCTCAGTGCGCCATTGATTGATCGAGAAATGTGCCAAGCCGCCAGTACTGCCAGTGCCGCTCGTTAAACTATTTTGTTTGGAACATATTTCAAAGTTAAACAGTATTGTATTTTTGTACTGTTTCTCAGTGTACCGTTTTATAAACTACATAGTTGATTTTTCTTACTGAACATTGCGAAAATTAATTGCTGGTCTGCGCGTGCAAATGTATGAACAGATCATTTGTGATGTTATCTCAGGATTAAAGCTACCTAATTTGATAAGCCAAAGTCTCGTTAGCTTACATAAACCGTGAGCTCAGTCTGAGATAACAATCTCCTTGCCGTGCCCTTTGCATCTTTTATTTGTCCAAATTCAAGCACACCCTTCGAAAATCCTTGGCATTTAAAATAGTGTACATGAAAAAGAAATAGCCATGGGCGTGTACCATGACATAAAGTACAGTTGACCTTTTTATTATTTAAACTTTAATGACGTTTGACTTGCACTCTACATTTACCATCAAAATAAATCTATACTGATACTGAAGCAGAACAGTTTGTTTGTTTGGTTGAACGCGCTAATCTCAGGAATAGTTGTATTGGATAGTCCATTTATCGAGGAATGCTATAGGCTATATAACATCACGCTATGACCAATAGGAGCGGACCAGCAATAAGAAATGTTGCAAGCGGGAAAAAAGCTTTGCGCAGGCGATGCGTTGCGATATCAAAACTTCACGCGAACGAAGTCGCGGGCAGAAGCTAGTAATTACATACTAGGTATCAACATTTTGCTTTGTTGTATGACTAAACGGTCACGAGTATAATTTTTATATTCTCATAGAATATAAGTTTTAAAATGTGATTGTTCCTAAGGGATTTTACTGAAATCAATTTAGTTATGTTTGATTTATTTGTGGTATGGTGACCACAATAACAAACTTTATCAACTGTAAATACTGCAGAAAACAATAGGTTCCTGAGGCTCTTTTAACTAATGATTTAAATATATATAAAGCATGTTGGTAAGTAAGTATAGATAAATACCTACAGTGATTAATAGCAATGAGGTATGAGCTGACTAGCTGACTAAATTAATTTATAGATATTTTATTATTTTGAGCAAAGTAAATAGAGATTGAGCAAGTATAATATGTACAAAATAATTATAAAATTCTATCGATTTGTACTTGCAATTTGCTAATCGATATAACTCTCTAAGTACAAAAATATATAATCTCTCATCTTCATCATACAAGTAGGATATAGTGGCTAACTGGCTACTACTGCGATCTTTGTTTAAGGCTGCGCAATCTGAAAGTTGGCACTATCGCAAATGGTTTTTTTAAATGATGAATTGCAATCAACTTTTCACTAAGCGTAAAGCTTGTGGAGCGGATATGACAGTGGTTTTGCAGTTAATATCGTGCCACTAAGTATCTAGATTCTAGTTTTAGGTTTAAAAACACAAACGTAATTCATTTACGAAATTGTCAACATTGAGAATGCAATCTCCGTAAACGAATTTACTAAATTAGTGGGTTATAAATCGTTTACTAAATATTTCAAATCATCATGTATTTCAACGCATAGGGAAACCTAGTTTAATTTACTTAACTTTTGTAAGGAATAGGATAAGGTACTGTTATTGTGGTTTTCTGAATATTCAATACGTACATATATTTGGCCCGTAGTCGTAGTTCTCTGAACGCAATAACAACATTTTATCATCCGCAATAGGTAGGTACATAATTGCTGAAGAAAACATTACAATACGATTGTTGTTTCAATTAACTAATTACACATAGATGTTCGTCCGTAAATCCACGGTGGCGCGATTTAGTTTGCTATATATCCTTGAAGGTAGTAAGTACAATCTCTATTAAACAACTTTCCACAAAGCAACGCATACAGATTCTTGAAAATAAATGCATGTAAGTATGTAAAGCTATTTTTTTCACAAAAGAAACAACTAGGGAACTTACAGGCTTAAAAAATTGAACCAACCTATTATACACAATGCATAGCGATTTTTGTTGATGGATCATCCCGGCAACGTGTTTATTATAATATCAAACATGTTCTTCTTAGTTCATACACATCCATTGTCTGTGGCCACTGTTTGCGGAAATGTGGATTGAAAATAAAAAGTCTAGTCCTACACATTGATGTTGTGAAGAAGCAGCTACGTGAATATGTCATCCTGTATTTTAAATTCAATATCCTTCAACCAGAAATCACATTTATTTTATACTAGCTTTTGCCTGCGACTTCGTACGCGGATCCTGATGCTAAAAAATATTTTTTTTAATCAAAAGTATCCTATGTTACTTCTAATACCTCCAAAAATATGTTTACAAAGTGTCATGGTGATCGGTTGAGTAGTTTTCGCGTGAAAGCGTAACAAACAAACTTACATGCACATTTATAATATTATAGGATAGGATAGGACAGGATTTATTTAAACTTGTACAATAGCGGTACGTACCTACATACGCGAATTTAATGCCACAAGGCATTTTCTACCAGTCGACCTTTGGTCTAAATAAATGTTTTCCAAATTGTGATAGGGTACAAAATAATATCATAAATAACTTCGAGTTTTCTTAAATTATACTTAGGCACTTAGTTTTCCTGATTGACTGGATGTGAATATGGCAAATAGCAAATAACGCTATCAAAACTGTCTTCATTTTAAAACTCCATGCAAACTTGTCCAAAGACTCGCACGTTCCTTCAATACATAAGCCTTGAGTCAGAGCGCAACGTCAATAATCACTTACTCACATTTATTTATCAGTAACCCCCATCGGATGCTTTGCATATGGAGATTGCGGAGTATTTGTGTTAAATGTCAGTGGGATTCTTGTGCTAATGTAAGCGCTCTGTTGAGGTCATACATCCACAGATATTGTTCTGAAGATAGATATGAGTCCCTTTTTTTCTCTGTCATCAAATGACTTCTCCCACTCTGGGCTGAGCGGGAGGGGGTGACAGACTATTACTGACTAAAACCATCCATGTTCCTTCCTCGCCCTTTAAGTCCCGGTTTATGTTCGGATATGAGTCCCTTGTGTACATTTTGTACTCCACAAGCTTTTATATAACACTAGCTGACCCACGCAACTTCGTCTGCGTCACATAAGGGAGAAAAACGAAAGGAAAAACAATCCCCGTTTTTGCAACATTTTTCTTTCCTGCTCCGGCCCTTATGGTCGTAATGTGAAGTTATATAGCATAAAGCTTTCCTCGATAAATGGACTATCCAACATAAAAATAAATTTTCAATTTTAACCAGTAGTTCCTGAGATTCAATCAAACAAACAAACAAACTCTTCTGCTTTATAATATATAGTATAAATTTCTGAAAAAACATGGCCAATGCAGAACGCACATTGGTTTGCTTATTTGCTAACGCTACCGGTTTGTAGCATCCGTATAGGCTAATGAACGATAGACGATTTTCCCACGATATAGACGTCGCAGAAACATAATGTACTTGATGTAGTGATTTATTATAAACTTGACCACTATTCATTATGGCGATTATGAAACACTGCATGATAGAGTTTTGTACGGTGTACATAAAAGAAAGAAAGAGAGAATTCTCTAGACTTAGAGCTCAAACTTCCTCCCAGCACAAACCTACAAAATATTTATTTTATTTATTTTAGTTTAACTCACATATTTCAGTGTAATATGCAAACCAAATAGCTTGTTCGACCGTATATCATTTTCTCAGTCTGGTCCGAATTAAGGTTTGTAAAGCGCGAAAACTCTTGGAATAATACAACTTTATTTGTTTTTAAGTTCCTAACTTCCTAAGGCATACAAAATGCCCTCGTAAGAAAGTTATTCTAAACTACAAAAAGGTGCCTTTAATGGCGTTAGCAATTAGGCGTATCCGTTGTTTCTCAATGATATTGCTATAGTTATATGTTTTATCTGCACGCTACCGGTGCGCGGTGGCCAGCGCTTCGGTCTAATTGCCGGACACGCCTTACTTTATGAAGAAAATAGCTGCATAAAAAAAAAAAAACTATTAAATGCGATAAGATGCTGCGCTCGCGTTTCTGCGTTTATTTTTTTAAGGTTAGCTTCAAGTAAGTTAGATAAGTAGTTCTAAACAAATAATGAAAAACAACACGCTTTGTACCCGTGCGTTTGTAAAACGTGCTTATGAACTGTAGGATAAGCATAATTATTTAGCTGAATGTCGTCTGGACAAAGACTGCAAAGACCAAACATTGCTAAAAAACATTATTCGCATGAATCAATTTTAATTTAGGAAGATCTTTAATGAGTACATTAGAAAAGGGCAGATAGGTACTTCTGTATTTAAGTGAAAGGGTGAATACGAATACTTATAGATTATATAAAGAAGTATGTACTTACATTAGAAATCACGAGCTTTAGATTAAATAAAACTTTTAAATTGAAAGGCGTCTCTAAATCGAATACGTGATCCAATATTAAACAGTTTAAGATATCTAATAGTATTACGGTCAAGTCGTATATACATTTATATTGCGGTTTGTATGGAATCAGTGATGCAAGGAATATATCTGAACACAATTTACACCTACGACTACTACTTAATATTCATTGAATTTTTAAAATAATTTTATACATAGCCCTTAGGGGAAATAAGGTGCGACTAATTAAATCAATAAAAAGTATTAAATTATGTTGCGAAGGTCGTCTCTTCGTCACTTATGTAATGGATTTTTAGGCCGAAAATTAAGGTTACTAATTGTACTTCTTGAGACCATATTCAAGTTCAATCGCTATATTTATGAATGAAACAATCGGTAGACACTAAAAGCAGACAGTGCGTAGGCGCACCCGAACGTGTTTGCAGATCTTTTGCACTGTCACCTGCAACCAGACTGCCTTGGACGTGATGCAACCGCCCTGACCCGCCGTAATAGCAGTACCACCATCGCATCGTCCTACCGAGCCATACGGTTCTTTGTATCGACTGCGAATCGAGTCAGTGTATTTTTAGGCCCGTATTACAGAACATCGCTCAATACTCAAGCATTACTTAAAACTAGATTCAAGCCATTTGATTGGTTGAAACTAGTTTTAAGCAACGCTTGAGTTTTGAGCGATGTTCTGTAATACGGGCCTTAGTCTGCTCTTAAAGCTTGTGCATTATAATATTTATTTGTCATACATTGATCGTATTTGATCATATTTCTTCTGACAACTGCGCCGAGGTTATCTATGACTTAATAACATCTTGCCCACATTATAATCAGCTAATTCCTTATTCGTAAGAATTAATTCTATTCCTATATATGGCTTTACATAATAAACATTCGAATGTTTTTAACTAAACAGGTTTCCGTGAAATACCAGATTACTCTCATCGTAACGGTTTCTTGAGCTCTTATGAATTTTAACTAGTCTCATCAAGAACTTGTTTTCTTTTATTACAAACTTCAACTGAGATTTGACCGTCAAATACAAACATGCATAGGTATATGTACGTACATAAAAATCCAAATTGTGTTCCACGTACAGTATTCAAGTACCTGTGCATCACCATAAAGATTGCTTACGTACGGACGAACGTGACCAATTCTCTCATGAGAGGAAGATGATGCGTATCATAATGTCGATGCACCCACAGATATGTGGTCAAAATAAGTGTGGAGAATTGGCAGTAATCTCAGGCAGTATTACCACACATCCGGTACTTGACCAACTAAACAGTAAAAAGTCTTCCGTTCCGCACATAACATTTCAATTTGGACGCGCGTTACAACAGTCAGACGGTCGGTTGAACGACGCTTTTTGTCAACTTTGTGCCTAATTTGCTTCGCCCTAAAAACAAGACGCGTTTCTTTTCGTTTCGCTTTCTTCCTTATGTCGACGTATTCTACAATGTACTTAATATACATAATTTCTATGTGAATGGCATGACGAAGGGTTCATGACTAAATCCTAAAAGCGTTCAAGAATTGGTTATAAACCACCCGACTGAATTTATTTCGAGATAAGTACGCATAAAATTGCCAAAGTGGACGCGGTTGTATGGAGGCTATGAACTCTGTATCAAGTGCTTAATGAGCACTAAAGATTAAATCAACATCGTTCATTAACGACACCCTGATGTACTCGGAAAGACCATTTCGTGTTTCTATTTCAGTTCGATGGAGCGGTTCGAGCCGCGTCCGCCGATTAACAGTTTTTACCAAGATCTCCGCAGCCACAGCTTCGCACTTGGCTTGAATACTTTCCGCTTGTTGCGCTTCGGTTATATCTGATAGATTTGTTCTCAACATGGTCTTGTTTTTCAAACGGTTCCTCTTATTTCATCTTTTTGCAGTTTTGCTTATAACTTTCTTTGCACTAAGATGAATCATTGGTCATTCATCCGTTTTACAACGTAGGTATATACAGTTGAATCGTTCTTTGATAGATATTTATTTTGTAAATGTTTATATTTTGCTATCGGTGATAAACTTAAGGCCCTTGAGATGTTCTCCTCAGATAATTTAGATTTTAGATAGATATCTCAAAGGGCCGACACTAATCAATTGACATTGACATAGTAATGCAAAAATCACCGACGAAAAAGAAGTGTTACGAAATGCCTGAAGTGTTTGCATTGGTTTGATATGATTCGACCTAAATAAAGTAGTTTTTCCAATTTCCCTGTCCTTTCTTGTAGTTACGTAGATATACATTTTTTCTAAATTAAGTGCATTCTTATTTTGTAGTATGTGTAATGAGAGTTTTTATGTTTGCTCAAATTACATTTTACTGTGTCAATTGTGGTTAAGCCAGATATAATGTAGACCCTTAATGGCATTGTTCCTATTTGGTCTACTATGTAGTACTACTACTTCTAGTAATAGATCATGGTGTGCGAATTACTTGATTTGACTATTTATAAAAATAACATTATGCTTGTAATCCCCGAAGGGTTAGGCATAGGTCTACCTGATAAGACACCCAAATTTCGCCAGTTATATCGGTAGTCGGATGTAATAGCGCCTATTTATATATAGTTGTTTCAATTTCAATTTGCTGAGCCCCGGCTAGTGTACCTATTATCCAATTGAATATGTTAGTTCACTAAGTGCAGACTGGCTCTAATATGTGTACTTCTCTATTCACACTCCCATATATTCAAACCTATATTTGGCCATAACAAATAGTGTCACTAGCCATACAAATTAATTTCTATTGTAAATAGTATTCTTATATGGAAGTACCGTTTGCTGTAGACTTGTGTGTCGGACTCGGAAGCGCTTTACCGAATCAATATGAATTGATTATATGCTGGTAGTCTGCTACCACCTGTATTTGGTAATGTGGTAGTTATGTGGGCGAGCTGCCGTCATCATTAGTCAACGATTGCATCAATGTTTATGTCCCATGACCGGTCAAATTCGTCAATATTTTAATTTATTTAGTCTAGAGTTGTATCACCAATGTCAAAATCCTTGAAGCACACAAAGATGGGTTTTATTTTGAAGTGAGAGCGATAAATCGGAGCAATTTGTTTTAATATCGGTTCCGCAGATAAAATACAAAATGATGAAAACTATTAAGTGAACAAATAAAAGTTTACGGTGCGGCTATAGCTAGATTCGTAGTATTCGTCACACAAAATATTTATTAATTTGTTACGCGTATTTTACAAAAGAAACTGGATTTTATCCGTCAATTTCCAGGTGATGCCTCAATTTGTGGCGAATTTAAGAACTTTTTATCAGTCAAAAAGCATCTCCATTTAAACGGGTTTTCAGCTTTCAGTTACTATGTAGTGTTAGTTAAATATTTATTCACTGGTGTACCTACGTAGAGATACGGAATAGTAGCAATTATCTCAAGTATAGTATTTATCGGTGGACCCTCCTCTAAGTTCGCAAATAAATTTCCAAAGAGTGTCTACTTTGCAACCGATAAGGTAGGTAATAGGGGTCCAGTGTAGAGGTCGGTTGGAGGTCATGGCTTGTCTTTCAAGTCATTGGGCTGTCTTCTCATCCAATCATCTATTGTAACTTTGCCTCCATCGTGTTATTATCAATTTTCTAATCATTCGCTTCTGAACTTTAATAGAAAGTTATTTTTCTCTTTTCAGCACTGCTCGACTCGAACAATGACAAGAAATATATCATATCGTATGCCTGCACCGATTGCCTCATTACTGATTGCTAAGCTGTCTCCAGTCTTATAAGGACTCTTGTCCTACTTTTATGAGTCACTAAAACATACCCAATAATATACGGGCTGTTTCGCATATATAATTAGGATGTTTAAATTCTCAGAGTTCAAAATTTTTCAATTCCGCTTCAAAACACAAAACACGAGAATTCACATTACTAAGACATCCGTCGATACAGCGGATAGCAAACCTGGGCTAACTAGTTTTGCGAAGTACCTACTTATCGACCGTTCGTAAACCTTCACGTCCCAATGAACGATGCAGTATGCAATTTAACGGGCTCATTGTCTTGCTTTTTCGACCTGCCGGACAAAGATCATCCCTATTTCTTCCACTTCGTCTTTACAGAAACAACCGTCGGTCTTAGAGAGTGCTTGCAAATCAAACCCATTTTTGCTTGGAAAAGGGTCTGATTTGACTTAGCAAAAAGTAGCTTACTTAGTGTTTGTTTTGCATATATGCTTAAAAATATACTTTGACACTGTCACCGGATACGTTTGTTTCGCTGGCATTACTCTGGTGCGCTCGTCGCCTGCATTTGTCTACCACTTAATCAATTACAACCGACAGGGCACAACTTCCCGCACTCTGTATAGGCTCAGCGACCCACATGTCCCGCGTCATCATATTAATAATGACGTCACCCCTGCCGACCTTGTCGAGGGCTTGGACTACCAGCATATGTGATGATCTCTTTTCAATGTTTACACCCACATATGTTTTGTACAGTTAATAAACTTTGTGCCACGGTCATCAACTAAGTATTACATGTAGACTGAACAGATCGCTTGGACCATTTTGTGGTCCCATATTTTAGCATCGTCTATAGAGCTTGTCCCTGTTCCGGTCTCTCCCTAGATAACGAAGCGCTCATTTATCGGTATAGAACGTAATTAAGTATCAACAACTTTCAAAAAATCTTTACAAAATATATCTTTTAACGATGCTGGCGGGGTGACGTATACCCTTCTATTCGCCTATTGCTTGTGCACTTGAGTTTCATTGTTTAAACTTCCAGTACTCATCTCTACATGAATACAAGCTTCTTTTTTGAGAATTGTAATGCACTCATTGCAATTCTCAGTTATCCGATTGCATAAACCGCAGTCTGATACTTCGAAAACATGGAAATGAAATACGAGGATCTCGAATTGCGACTTAATCATTTGAAACGTATTGATTATTTTACTGGATACACTGGATTATTGTGATTTTAGGAATTGAATGTATCCCAAACCCACCTGAGTGTCACAATAGCACAACTGAAAGTTCACACTTCACAAGCACTTCACTGACTATTGGTTGGTGTTCGCATAGCGGCGGAGCGGCCGCGCAACTCGGCCCTGTGATCGGAGTGAGGCGTGCGCGCGCGCCGCCAGTGTGGGAGGCGATAGTTGCTCGCTTATCCTGCAACACTGCTGACCAAACGCAATTACTGACCATACAGATCGTACTGATGTAGTATAAACGTTTTTAATTGCTCATATTACAATTACCGATCACGTCCAAAGCTTAAACTGTTGGATATTGGTTTTACGTGAGTTGTGAATCGAAGGTTGTGGTTAAATACTATTAATTCTAATGTTTGAAAATTAAAGGGATAAATAAGTCGTTTGACGATTTTGCATTAGGTATTTTTCTTTTATGACTCATTTGAATCCACCTGTCTTGCTATAGTGGAGGCATCTCAACCAATCGTGAATCATGACCTCCAATGTCCTTATTAAAGTAACATCCTGGTCCCTGGAGCATCCTACTAGGTGTAATGTAACAAGATAAATGAAGTAATAAGCAGTGTAATAGGTCGCAAGGTGAAAAGCTTGGTCAGCCATATTGTTATAGTTTTTTACGAAGGCTCTGTTTTTTTCTGTGGGCGGAGCGGATTTGCGATAATTTGTAGGCGGTACTCCTTACGAGTTACCAGTGGTTGCCGTCGCGTCACAAGGTTTTATTACTCACTGTTTTGGTGAACGCCGTTTACGTAAGGTGTAAAAAATCATACCTTTAGAACAAAGTATTTGGGGTGGAACAATCCGAATGTCTAAAAACCGAGTTCTTTTTCACACAAAACGATTATTAATTGCAAAGATTATTCTTTCCGTTTGTTGACTCTAAAGCAGAGATCTATAGAGCGACTTAGAGCTGTACTACACCTAGCAGCACGGAATCGCATTTTTCCATGCTCCTATCTTTCTGTCGCTCAAAACTGTCATTTACAAGAACGAGATACCTACAGAGCGCACTGCCGAACGGAATGCGATTATGTGGTGCATCCCTTCGCCTTTACTCAAATTAAGTGTAGTAGCGTTTCATACGAAAATATATGATACTAGCTTCGAACAGCGGCTTCGCCCGCGTGAAGTTCGATAACTGTCCCATCGAATATTATTACCGGGATAAAAAAGTATCCTATGTTTTAATCCAGGTTATAAACTATCTGTGAAATTTTCATCCAAATCCGTACAGTAGTTTTTGCGTGAAAGAGTAACAAACATCCATCCGTACATCCATACTCACAAACTTTCGCATTTATAATATTAGTAGGATTTTTTTTTCATTATCTAACGATATCATTCATGCTGACGGTCGGTCGCGTAGAAGTATACATTGTGTTCTATACAGGGTGTAAACCACCTCATCTCATCACAAAGCCGTTAACCAAGTATTCTGTACATCAAACTAAGTAACTTTGCGCAAAAATTATTGCTTGGAAACAACTTATTTTTGAGGTTATAAATCGTGTTTTGTGGTATAACTCGATGGAACGCACTTAAAACATTGTGCTGATGGATGGAAATTTTTTACAAAAAAAAAACTTGTATTTAAAAAAAAAAACCTTGTCAAAAAGTTGTAACTTTGATCCCCCATATCTCCGTAACTAGAAAGTTCCCAGGTATGGTTTAGAACAAAAAAATGATCGCAGTGATGGGGAGAACAAGTGCTTTTCGGCCCCGTGATGAGGTGTTTTACACCCTTTATAGCACCATACTGAGACGCTGACGTCAGCGGCGATCGAAAGCCGTATTTTGTTCTCGCTAACAAAACGACTGACCGTACGCGACCGACCGTCAGCGCGACAAGAATTCAGGCCAAAAGCTAGCAATGCAGTGGGTATCTGAAACTTGAATGTTCCAGGTGCACAATGTGGACGAGGTGCTGGAACGTCACAACGACTTCTTGGAGTCGTGCCTCGGGGACTGCATGCTGACTAGTCCGCAGCTGCTGAAGGCAGTCACCACGCTGTGCCTCGTCTGCGTACAGTTCTGCACTTTCATACAGGTGACACACATGCCATAGTTTAGTTAGACAATATTATAATCACGATTTTTTAGTATTTACAGGTAGACAACTGAAATTGTATGCTTATTTTGTAATCAAGCAACTTAAAAAGTAGTAACTAGAAATAAATATAAGCCTATGTACACGGCGTTCTTTTACGCGCTGCAGACGCAATATTGCGCCGCTTGTCCAAGGCATTAACGATTTAAAACGCAGTGTGCATAGGCCCTTGACGAAGGAGCAAGAAAAATAAGAGAGTCGCCGAAAATTATATAATAAGTGCATTTGCACTTAGAAATGCACTTGCAAGCTATCTGTAATTTTAGTGTCGGTAGTCAGTGTAGTAATAATAATTATGATATACTTCTACAGTAATTAAATAAATATGTATCCAATATTATGTATGTTTCAAGATTTGGTGGAGGTTTGTTTATTATAATCCCTGAAGGAAGCAATTATTACATAATATTTTTATATATTTCCTTCCGCTGCAATTATCTATATTTTATTATTGATGTTTAGCAACGCTTTGCAGTGGTTAGTATACCTATATGATTTCTAACATTAATTTATTATTGTATTTTCTTTTAACGCTACCGAATCACGTAAATTGGCAAAAGGAGATGCACAAGTACTTCGTGGACGCAGAGCTTAACAGTATGCTTGGATCGACGTATGACAATACAGACTATACTGAGGTATATACAGCGTAGATCAACCGTAACATAGTGCACTGATGCAAAGTAAATAATATCACAAGTATCATAAAATTTCACTGTGAACTGATCTTTGGTAACATGGCGACTTATCAATGTCAAATTTTCAGCCAACCACAAATCGCGCTCACTAAATCGCGTAATATGATTGGGTAAAAACATTTCACATTGCTTCTGTACGGTAAAGGTGTTTACATAATGTTGTACTAAAAACTAATGAATTTGTTACAGTACATCTTGCTTCCATGTAGTATTTGTGAATTATATCAAAATCATTAACCTATATTTTCTTATCATTCTTCCATGACTTTTCTGTTTTAGACTTTTACAGTGAGTATAATATATTATGTATTATTAAAATATCTGCCTTATGTTAAGAATTCTTTACTCTCTACTTTCCCGGATACTATAACAAAATATCGAGATCAATGTTGTAGCTTTTTATTTTAATTTCCCCGTTCTTGCTTTTGTCTTCCCAGGCATAAATCTTCTTCTATTTATTTAGAACCTATAGAGGACTATCCTAGTGAAGTGCTAAAGACTATACTGGAATTCAGAATCTTTGTTTTTCAATCCGTAGCCACTTACTCAAATGTCTGCATAATAAAGACGAGTTATCCGACACTACGAATGACGATGTATCAAAAAATTGCAAATCTAGTTAGTCCGTCAGTACGGACTAACTAGATTTGCAATTTGACCCCTAACTGTAGGGGTCCGTCTGTTTTTATAGATCAATGAATATTGACAAAGATGAAACGCATCAAAACTCAGGAGCCTCGTGACGTCAGAACTCGCAAAAATTAGGTATACCAAGGCGTCACCTATTGAGAATTTTAAAAGCGTCGCATCTTTGTCAATTTTGGTGTATGTAACAAAAGAAAAACACGGGTACTAATTTTTTTTATATGATAATCTAACTGACGGAATATTTTTTTTTGTCGTCTCACTTTGGATTTTTCAATTTTTAGATCACTTTCAATCCGAGGAATTAAATTAAATTGACGGCTTGGCAGCTAGCATATTTATTCTCCAGACGAAAGATAACTCAAGCTGGAAAAATCAGCCGTTAGGAGTAATTTTGGAAATTGGAACGTTTTGGAGTTTTAAATTGCATTGCAACCGTTTCATTTTGAATGGTCACTCCATTCAAAATGAAACGGTTGCAATGCAATTTGGCCTTAATCATGTATGACATTGAGTTTGTGGTTCCAAAAATTTAATAAAAAATAACTAAGATTTTGAATTCAGGTGTAAACCAAAACATTTTATGTATGTATTTCGTTTGTACTAACATGTTTTGTCACATGTAAAGGACGCGGGTTGTGGAGGGACAGCAACGAGCGGGTCTGCGGATTCGTTCTCTCGATCGGTGTCACGCTATGGATTGCGTTTCACGGCGGCGCTGCTGTCTGTACTCGCGATCATCGAGAGGATGGCGAGAGATAACAATACCAACAAACTGCTGAACATATCGGCCAGGTAAGTGTTGTTTTTTGTTCTTTGTGTGTTCCTAAACCAGGAGCCCATCGATTGTTGCTCGTTGTTGTTGTGGCACTTCAATAATGCGAGTAGCCAAGATTGAAATCCAGAACTGTTGCTCGATAGTCGTTAACTTAATCGGAGATTAGTCGTTAATAATAAATAAATTTGATATTTTTATATAAATGCCCTACGTCCATTTTTAAGCCTAAGTAACAATACTATTGAATTACCGTTTTGGTAAATTTCAGTAGTCAATCTTAACATAACTATTCTTTCGTGCCTGTAACAGAAAAAGCGTCTAGAGACAACAGTATAAATACTAACAGCCAGTCTGTTAGTATTTAAACTGTTGTTTCTAGACGCTCTCACCGCGGCGATTTTGTGCTGCAACGCACAAGATGTAAGAAGTCTATTTTAAATTAACCTAAAACCAATTTCCAGATTGAACTTCAACACGTACTACGTGAAGCAGCTGGAGAAGTTCTGCTCGGACGACAAGATGCTGGAGGGCGAGAGGAAGCAGCCCGTGTCCTAGCACAGGCGCGCGCGCAGGCGCACCAACCTCGTCACCTCTGTGTGAACGTACCCGCGTACCAACACTAATACTACGCCACATACTAATAACGGACACTATAACTGAGAAAATTATCGATTCACTTAACCCTTTACCGCATACAGACCCATATTTGGTACAACTCACTTACTGATTGAAATATTCAGATCCACTCCACCTTTCATGCCAGATATTAATTATTTGTATAGAATATAGTGTATCCGAAGTCATGATCACAAAAGTTTTTCCAATCTTACCCTCACATTGCTTATTATTCAGTCCTAAGTTGAAAATGCAGGATAAAGTGCGTTTTTGAGATTTCGGATCGGAAGAAAAATCATTTCAGTGAAATTAATGGAGTAAAAAATCCAATTTTTTGTAAATTTTGAAGAAGAACGTTCTTTTTACATATAACCAACAAAAAATATCAGTATACTCAACTAAAAGACAGTTTTTTATCCATCCAAACATTGTTCCAAATTTGGGACACCATGCACTTATGGTAATTTTTCTTTGTCATATTTGGTACAGTATGCAGTAAGGTAGTTTTTTGTGTTTGGTCAAATTTGGAACAATGTGCAGTAAGGTAGACTATTTTCGGTGTTCAAAAAAATCTGTTTAAACTAGGCGATCTTATTTTAAAAGTTGTTAAGTTTTGAAGTCATAATCACCACATGTAGTGGTAGCTAGACGACATGAAGACTCGTGGGCGAAAAATTACCATAAGTCACACGTGAAGTGTAGCAAATGCCGACTACACTTATGTTTCAATAAAGATAGAAACTGTTTTCAAAGTTTTCATACAGAATGATGCACTAATTTTTAGGCAATTATTTATTTAGTTTGCTCATATAAACCTCAATAATACGTAAAATACGGCATTTTAAATACTTTAGAAGTTTATAATTAAAGATCTTTTATTAAAGTAGATTTTTGCAAAAATATTATCTTTCTATTATTTCTAACAAATACTTTGTTAAAACAGTGAAAGTTAATGCAAAAGACAAACATACATTTTTATTCGAAATATATACATAAATATACACTCCTGTATAACCCCTAATGCATATTGTACCATTTTTGACCAGTCAGCCTAGGGCTACGTTACTGCATGTTGTACCAAATATGGTACATTGATATTATTGGGACTTTTCTCGGTTTTCCCAGAGTTTTATTTATTTTTCTTATTTTTCCTATGATCTAAAAAATATATTTACCCATGTAAATTAATATGAGCTCAATCAAAAAATCCATGCGGTAAAGGGTTAACATAATAATTTCCTTAATACAGGTTGTCAGTACTGTTAGACATTGAAAAGAGGGTGGTTTGAAATGGACTGAAAACCTTCTCGCTTTTACAAAATTATAACTATTTATATAGTAATTATGCCGTCGCTTCTAAGATTCTAATGTATAAAAAACGATGCTCTCCTGCCCCAATTCATAAAGTACAATGTATATTGAAAATACGTGTATTTTTAGTACTCGAATATAACAATCTCTAATAATCTCAAGATGAAATTAATTTTATTGTTGTTGTATGTAACTGATATCTTTAGCAAATAGGCAATAGTTATAGAATCATATTTCGCATTATTAAATTAGTATAATTATTTTTCTAAATTACGATTAAGAAAGTACAAACATCCTAAAATGCATTTGGTAATGTAGACAGACATAATATTTAGATAGACTTTAATCGATGTTGTTCCGTGTTTAGAAGTTTAGCAACAAACTAGGAAAAGTTTTTCAATCTCAAAACAAAACATAAGCTATAATGTGGTAGTAGATACTTGATAGTGCGGAATTTGTATGAAATATAAATATTAGTAGGCAGGTTACGAAGAGAGTTCTACCGACTCACTGAAGCGAAGATTTTTTCTGGAAACGAAAGTATTTTGCGAAATGTGTATGCAATATTATAACAGATATTTAAATCATTATTAAGTGTAACATATCTATAGAGTTTTGTTGCGATGCCGTATAAACTGGTAACTAACATATTTTTGATAGAAAATCTCATTAATATAGGAATTATTTTTTAAATTCCACTAACAGTAAAGTCACAAAGTTTCTCATTCCTTGCCATAAGTGATAAAATTAAGAAGCCATGAAAAATAGTGTTTAAAATAGCCATAGACTTGCTTTGTGTAAATAACGAACAATCACAAAAAAACTCATAATTGTTGTAATATTAAATATCTGAATCATTCAGATATTACTTCCATGTCGATGTAACAAGAATAATATTATATTTATAGTACGAATTTTACATTTGTTGTTGTTAACCTGTCATTCAAAAGCATAAGTTGTTAAATTTATCTGAATGATTAAATACCTTCTGTTGAATAGGATTGCCTTGATTTACCAGTTTTGTTAACCAACTTGTTGAATTAATTTTTGATTACTGTTTACACGTTTGTTAATGATGATCATCACAAGTTCACTATACCATCTCATTGTTATTTATAGGTATCAGCATTAATAAAATAATTGTACACATTGTCATAACGTCATTTTAAAACCCATTGTAAAATGCAGTACGTTACTTACATGTAAATACCATCGTTATTATTACTCAATAAACACAATAACTCAAAAACAATTTTTTATTTTATTTTAAGCTTTCTGCGGTTTTAGCTTACCCTCATATAGGAAAGGCATCAGTGTACATACGTATGTATGTATGGTGTATGCCAAAGCTCATCGCGGTTTCAACGCATCAAAGCCCTACTCAGATCAACTCTCAGTAGCAATAAGTTCGTTAAATCAAGCGCTTTTTTTCTTATGTGTTCAGCATCTGAAATAACAATAACGTATGGTCCAGAGACGGGCTCATAAGATGACGATGCAATTCATATGAAAGCGAGTCAGAATCACAAACGTAGCGGGTGCTATGGCCACCAAGTACTTCCGTCTATTTATACTAGTGAGTGGCAAAACACATAGGTACCAAGGTTTCATCGTAATTCGAAAGCCATTGCGATGTGCACACACGTTTGTTTGCGTATTTTGCTTTACGAATGGTAAAACAGCTACCGTACGTGTTATGCGTCGCCGGTGCGGTTTATACAGCGTTTTTATCTTTTCGTGTTCAATTCGAGATCCCACCGTGAACTCACCTAATTTTTGTAGTAGGTATAGTACTTACCAAAACCGTGTTCAGTTTGCCTCAAACACTGTCGATTCAAGGCGCCATGCCGCAAGCTTTGACATCGGAAAGCCCGTTCAAGTGCCAAATCTGTGACGCGAACTGTAAATAACTTTTGAGAAAAGTTATGGCCGAGGACAATCCCAAATCTCTGAAAAACCTACATTGAAAATGATGAAACTTTCATCTACCTACTCCCCCAAGTTCGGTTATAATACCGAGCATGTTAAATGGAGAGCTCGTGTCTAAACAAAAACAGTCGCACATATCGGCTCGCGAATCGCGGTTTTCTGGGTTGGTCCGCAGATGGTTGACCGCGCTCATTACATACCGAGTTTCTACCTTCTAACTTCATGACAGCCGGGGCTGTCATGTGTTATTGTTTGACAGGCCTTGCAGGGATATATTCAGTCGTCGCGGGGCGCGCATACTTGTATCTCCCGGGCCCCCTACACATGTTAGTAGTAGGAACAGTGGGTTTTTAGTCGGTTCGAGTCTGACATAACACTCCGCTTGCCCCAGGCTGAGGGTATCCATAAGGATTTTGCTACTCGAAAAAAAAAGGTATACTCGGTGGCCCGTTGCCAAGGAGTGTCGTTATATCCAGTACTAACTGGATTGAAGAGATCTGACAGGCAGTCGCTCTACTTTAAACTATACTAGGATTCAGTTGCATCTGGTTAGATTGGAAGCCGACCCCAACATAGTTGGAATAAGTCAATAGATGATGATGACCGATGTGACAAGTTTTAGGGACGCAAAGAACTGATTTCTGATTTAAATACTGCAGTATCATTGAATGCAGTTTCTGTCTACCCCTTGGGATAATGTTAGTTTGTGTATTATGTTTAGCCTTTTGACCGCCAGAGCATAACGCCTACCATTTTGTCACATGTGTGTCGTTTGACACGCGCTTGCTTGTCACGTATATGTGACAATGGTGGTAAAAAGGTTAATGATTGTGTCATTGAAGTATTTAAAAAATCTATATATTCAATACACAGAATAGGCCTCCCCGCAACTTTCACCAGGTCATTGGTCCACTTAATAGGCCTTCCGGTTCGCGGTCGCCCCTCCAGAACTGTTCGGCAACATCGGCCATCTACTGCAACACTCACCTTGGAATCCCGCAACCACGTCGCTGCCGTCGCGACCGAAATTGTACCTAAGAAAGGCCATCACAATCAACTGCAACCATTTCGCACTGATTGCAGACTTACGCTGTGCGAGCATAACTTAGGAATCATTATGTGGCAGTAGAAATCAAAGACAAAGTGACCATGACAATTAATCTATTTTATTATTTAACAGACTTTTAAATACAATCTTATTTATGTAACATTTAATTGGTTTCGTTTGATACCTAAAGCAAACCATCATTTTTGACTTCAACAATAAATACATCATGTAACATTGGAATACTCACTATTCTAGTTCATGATAAAAACAAATAAATTACTTTAGCATGGACATGACACAAAATGACTTGAAATCGTGAATGAAATTGTATAACACAGCATGCGGAATTATAACTAATGAACAAGGAACTATATTAAAAATATATACTGTAAAAGCAACTTATTGCTATATATCAACTTACGACATAATCAATGATAAAAGCCTTGCAATTGGTCACAGACAGTTACTTAATAAAAGTATCCAACCAACCCTTTAAAAAGGGGGATATACAGAATATACAACTAATCAATTCATATTACTTGACTAACACACCATTCAATCATAAAACGAGCAAAACAATTTCATTTAAAAGGTACAGTAAAACTACTAAGGACAGCCAACTTTTATGAAAATGTCTATAGCAGACATTACAAGTAATATCACTGCATTAATAACTACAATGTTTATATGCATACACTTTAATGTTAAGCCTACCATATGTGCATGTTTTACATTTAACATAGTGAAATGGTAACTGAAGTCAACAGCATTAAGTTTGTGCAAAATTTGATCAAGTCCAACTGAAAAACTGCATTGAAAAACCGCTTCTATAAAATGTATTGGCACAATTTTACGTAACCAAAATATAAAAGTAATAATTTCTATGTATCAAGTACCATTTACAATAATTATCATGCATACGGTTATTTTTTTAGTATTTATTTATACGTTACACATCATAGTTTAATATGCTAAGATTTGGGTTAGCTAAGGCATCTTCAAATTGCGGTTAAATATGATGTGCCTAGTAACAACGACGAGATGGGATAATTATGATGATGACATCTAAGTTCAGGCAAATGTTAGCTCACCCGGCTAAAAAAGCGAGTGATAGAATGGAAAAATTCCTAAGTTATCTGTTGAAGTGTTTTAAAAACTCACGCTCAATGTGTATTAAATATATAGATAAAAAGTTAACATGTCTATAAATTCGAAATGCTGGTCAAGAGCATAATATACATATCTAATATAACAAGGTTCACAAGTGAGCAGTCTGATAAAAACATACACAGATCTCAGCCTGAGTTACTAAAACAATTTACATGATATAAATAGAACTTGCTACATGAAATTAGTGTTAATGAATATGTTGACTATCATCAAATGACAACAATAAGTACTTTCTACAATAAACCTTGCAAAATGACTGAATACTTAATTAAACGCAGTTTACCTGTACGCGGTGCCACTTTAAAAATGTCCAACTAAATCTAACATGCATTTGCTTCTACATTTTCTGCGTTTACTCGAAATTTTTGGTGTCTGACAAAATGTCATGAATAAATATATCTAATACATAGCAAAGAGAGCTGCAGAGTTCTAATGATAAAAGCAAATGTATGTGAACCGTAAGTAAAAAGCCTAATGCACATAATTTACCTACATAAGGGGAGTATGTACAGAGCTCTGGGCTCAAATTCACTAATTCACAGACTAGAGTCTTCGTCGTCGGGCGAGCATCACCACATGTGCGTCTCTCGGATCTCGCTGATGATCTGACCAGCGCGCTGCAAAGCCTGGAATTATATGAAAACATTGAGTGCCTCCTTCATTTGGTACTTAGGATTATAGTAAGAAGAAACTGGCAGCAGCCCAATTAGTAGATGAAAAATTAGTTGCTAGCAGAATAATATTTAACGAGATCGCATGTTTGTTTCATTCGTAATAGGTACTTTCGCGCGTCAGCTAGAGTAATTAATATTCATCAGCTTCGTACAAAAACAACAATAACGGCCAGAAACTAACCTTGAGCATGTCAGCGGCCTCCTTCCTCCTCTGCGCAATATGTTCCGACTCGTTGAGCATGCTCTCCGCCTGGTCCGACTTGTACAAGTGAGTCACGAGCTCCGACTGCAGGTTATCTTGCACATAGTTCACTAAGAAATGCATCACGGCCTTCGGTACTGAATCCTGGATCGACTTGCGCACTATGTAGAAATACGACTTGATCAGCCGTTCTGTGAAAAAAACAGTTTACTTAGTTAGTTCTTACCACATGTTGGTTTCTAAAAGGAAATGATAGTCAATGCAAACAATTCCTTATACAAACCAACGACTATCCAAATGTTAGTAAAATGTGCTAAATGGTTCGACTTGTAAATGCAATGTTAGTGAGTTGTGATGGATGTTTGCGTATTAGTTCATAATAATAGCCTAAAATAAAATAATAAAAACTGTTACATACAGGAACAATCCACATCAAATACAACACATTATCAGATTGTAACTAAAGATAGTCGCTATTAATATTAAAGAAATATCTACAGGAAAGAATAAGACTGTAAAATTAACTTAGGTTAATAAAATACGATGGTAAAATTGAATGGCAATAAATCCAAAGTATAGAAGCAGCAAGCAAAAATAGTTCGATGGTAGGTGGTCGGAAGTTTAACAGTGAGCAAAATGAGTTAAGCATTCTGAACACCGCTTTGCTATCCTCACCCACTAAGTCACCCATTTGATTCAATTGCATCACGTTGATGCCCTCAGAGTTAGGTAATACGATTGATGGCTCATCGCTCCGCCCACCTAGCATCACAAGAAAATACTGTTGGATGATACAATGTTGAGTTAAATATGACCATAATATTATTGTGACTAAAGTTACAATTTAATTTAAATTGTTATGAAAACACTGGGTGTTATTCGCAGTTAAATCCAAACCGAATTAAGTTAATATTAATGTGGTTAAATGAATAGGGTAGACGACAGAAAAATGGAATTAGTCCGCCGGTTAAATTATCAAAAAATATTTGACCCGTTGTTTTTCTTTTGATAAGTAAACCAAAATTGACGAAGCTACGACGCTTTTAAAATTCTCAATACGCCACGCTTGGTATAATGTTTTTGGTGAGTTCTGACGTCACGAGCCCCCACTCCCGAGTTTTGATGCGTTTTATCTACTACCAAGCAAGACTGCCTGGCTGTCAAGAAAGTAACGGGAAAAGATCAATAATACAGAAAAAGTTTATTATTCATCCAAATTTATTTTATCACCTTCAAAGTATGCTCCTTTAGAAACGATACAATTAAGCCAACGAATAATCCAATCATCAAAACATTTTTTAAACGCTGTTTAAAAAAAAAAGAATTTGCGGCGAGAACGGAACTCAACTCCGAATTCAGTTCTCGCCGCAAATTCTTTTTTTTTTCGGTTTCGGTTCACTTGGAAGGCGCCACTCCGAAGCTTGTTGACTAGTTTGCTTGTATGTCTAACTCGTAAACCCACGTCTCGTGACCATCACTCATGAATGATGGGTCAGAATTGACTCGTTCTAGCAAAATTCAGGTCTTTTGGGACTAGCCGAGCGGTAACATGTCATACATACTTCCATCACATGTCGACCGCTTTTGAACGCTTTGTACCACTCATTAGCACGTGTTTTTGATAAAGTCGATTCACCGTAAGCCTTCTGGGACTCCGAACACGAAATTCCATTGGCGATGCAAAATTTAAGACAAACTCTTTGTTCCATGTCCATAATGAAATTCGCTATACAAACTAGATATGATATAACTAAAAACAGCACTGTATTTAATACTAGCGGACGTCACGAGGTTTCACCCGCGTAGTTCCCGTTCCCGTGGGACTACGGGGATAAAATATAGCCTACGTTACTCAGGGTGAATGTAGCTTTCCAATGGTGAAAGAATTTTTGAAATCGCCACAGTAGTTTTTGAGTTAATTCATTACAACCAAACAAACAAAATGGAAAACAGTTGTGCCAATCTAACAACAACAAAAAAAAAACAAAAATTTGAATTTGGAACCATAAACAAATCATCCATTCCCGATTCTTTCTTGACTGAATGTATGTCAATATTCATTGAATAACAAAAACAAAAAATACGTGTCGATTTTCGAATACTCTAACTGACGGACTAAATCGATTTGCAATTGTTTCATAAATTCTTGCCGATGAACAAAAGTTAGAATACTATTTTTTTGAACATTCCAGACTATCTACCATGGTAGAAAAGGATGAGGTTGGTAACATTTGACTTACCGATAACATCACAATCATGTTGTTCCCTATCGGAGAGCTTGCGCGATGTGTGACTCGGCACTTCGGGCAGGAGGTTGACGGGTTTCTGCGGAGTCATCACTTTGTTCTCTGGTACACCATTCATCTGGAATGGATAGAATTGTTGCATTGCCTACCTTGGAAACAAGACAAAAATGGAATAGTGCACGAATCGTGGAAGAAGGGATGTCCTGAGTTGGCATACAATAGCTTGGGGCACCTTTGGTCGAGTGGATTCTTTTTGTAGGTAGTCTGTAGGTGATGGGGGCAGTTGGGTGAAAGGCCTGTGTATGTTAAGGGCGATGATCCAATATAAGGAGTAGGTAGTTGTGCAGTGCATAATTTAAACGTATTATGTAAATTAACAGACATGCAAATAAATACGAATTATTTTGGGAATATTTGCATAAAATTGTTATTCTATCTACCATCAGTAACCATTTCTTTTACCTGGGGAGTTTGTGGAGATTCACTGTTATTGCTGGATGGAGACCTGTTTTCCTGACCATCCGTGATCGCTGGCACATGCTAAAAAGAGAATATCCAACGTTTAAGGCGAGCTTCGTTCAGTGAAGTCTGTGCGTGAAAGTACCCGAAATAGAAAAATTTCTATGTGTGTAACAAGATTAACATGCATTCATTAACGACTTGTACAAAAACAACGAAATTATAATTCAAGTATTGACGAAATTAACATAATAATATGTTGCAAATGTTAATTTTGCTTATTAACCTATTCGTTGTAAATGTACAAGAGGTCCCAAGTTTTGTTTTATAGTTAGTTTCCCTGTGAGAATGTTTACTAATGGAAAAAGGTTAGTCAGCAACAATAAAGCCAAGTTCAAATGACTGTACCCCAAGTGCGTTATCAACAATTTTATATTAATAATGCGCTTTAAGAATGTGTTAAGCCTCGTATCCACTAGGCAACAATTAATGCGCAAAACATGACGCTCAACATGCTCGGCAGCGTTGTACAACATCGCGCGACGTTGCCAGCTGGTGCGCAACATGGCACAAGAAAACAAAAGTTGCTAAACAAGAGTTCTGAGCTGACTTTCAACACGTTGAACAACATGTCGTGCGCCAAATGTTGCCTAGTGGATACGAGGGTTAATTTAAACTTGCAACATGAAACTGAACACAAAGCCATTATCCATGTGAATTACGTCCAACGATCTGATTGGATCACGGTTGAAATTGTGGCAACCAATCAAATTACAGAACACGTTGATTAATTCGCAAGGACAATGCTTGTGTGCATTTGATCTGAAAGAGAGCCCACATAGTATTCAAAGCTTCACCAACATGACGCCGTCACATGATTTAGTAAGACAATGTGGCTAACATGAGATTGTAGTATTACGGCACTAGCCCTCACTACAGTGCAACATTTATTTTACCTGATTGTGCGCTTCCCATACACTTGCCAAGAATACTAGGGTGGACCCTCTTTCACCCATTTGTTGAAGGAATAGCTACAAAATAATCGGTAACAGTTATTTAAATCACAAAAAAAAGATTAGGTTGACCAATAGTCGGTAAGAGTACGGAGGAAAAAGAGGTAAGTAGGTAGGCAATCAAGGACCAACTTTGCAGTGATGTTATAAGGTCCGTACGTTGCCAGAGTTGTGGTAACAATTAAAATTAATTCCTCCTTACAGCATCATATGCTGCCATAATAAATCAAGGAAGTCAGTTGTTAATCGAGTTATATAACACGCTAACAAAATCTGCTACAAAAACTAACATGAAACTATAAAAAAAAACTATCACTATATAAGTATTTTCACAGCACAAGCCACAAGGAAAGACATACTAACTACTGCACTACATCAGGGTACTATCTACTCCATACAGTGGTTCATCGCCAGAGTTATCAATGGACTTATAAGCTCAATGTGATAAGTATCAAGCACTATGTGGATCAACAGCAGGCAGCTGCTAATCAATATATTAATGTTACTAGGTGACCCACGTAACTTCGTCGGCGTCACATAAGAGAGAAAAACGAAAGGAAAAAAAAACCCTTTTTTGCAACATTTTTCATTCCTGCTCCGCTCCTAATAAACGTAGCGTGATGTTATATAGCCTAAAGCCTTCCTCGATAAATGGATTATCCAACACAAAAATATTTTTTCAGTTCGAGCCGGTAGTTCCTGATATTAGCGCGTTCAACCAAACAAACAACCTCTTCTGCTTTATAATATTAGTATGGAATATAGTATAGATTTATAACATTATGTTCCTTTGTTCGTATTTTATGCGCGTTCATCAAAACGTTGTCAACAGTACTGCCCTCGTAACAGCAAATGCAGTAATCGACAGATTTACGATTTTCCGTTTTTGTCAAAAATGACATAGGGAGACTTCAAGCAATAAGAAGTTTTTTTTTTTTTTTTTTTTCTATGACTGGAACATGGTGAAGTAATAAGAAAAAATGCAGCATTTCGTGTGAAATTATTTGATATTGTTAGCATGAATGCAGCAATGATCGTATACCAGATCAAAATGCAGTAATCACGTATTTAGTACCAAGTTAGAATGCAGTATTCGCCTAAATACTAGTAAGAAACGCAGTACTCGCATTTAGGAAACGAGGAATGTGAAGAGTGTGAAGGCTATAAATTACATCAGCCCACGTGCAGAGAACCAGCATCTTGTGATGTATGTAGTCGCCATAACACACACCAAGAACGATACAAAAAAGCCCGAAAGTTGTATCAAAAAGATGTTGATTTATCAGCTGCTGATCCCAGAAAAATATTTTATTCTGCCGATTTACAGAAAGTGATTATGCTGCCAAGGATCGAAATGTTTAAAGCCGTAATTTTTTGTCCTAGAATTATAGCATTCAATGAGTTTCGTGTCTTTAGGGCCTACTAAGGCTCCCTCTCTACAGCCCTTCGCCGCAGTATGGCATGAAGCTACCTTTTTTTGGGAAATCATCAAATGACTTCTCCCACTCTGGGCGGAGCGGGAGGGAGTGTCAGACTTTTACTGACTAAAACCCATCCATGTTCCTTCCTCGCCCTTTATGTTCCGGGGCCGCGGTATCTCTTTCGAACAGGCCCGCAACCCCGGGCATGAAGCTACCTCAGGCAGGCTCAGGAAAACAAGAGGATATTATCAGTACTTATAAAGCATTTTTTCTCAGCAAACGTGACTGCACCGATATAGTGGTGTGGACAGATAATTGTTCAAGCCAGAATAAGAACTGGGCTTTTTTTACATTTCTTGTTCAAATTGTAAACAGTTCTGAAATATGTGCCGAAACTATTTCAATTAAATATTTAGAACCAGGACACACTTTTATGTCGGCTGACAACTTTCACCACCAAGTAGAAAACCAATTACAAAAAGCAGGAAAGGTGTATGATTTTGCTGATTACATAGATTGTGTGCAGTTAGCAAATTCAGGGAAAGTCACAGTAAAAACTATGGAAGTTTATGACTTCTGCAAATATATGGATCATTCATCTCAACATAGACCTAAAAAGAGCACAAACAGAGTAATTTAAAAGATATTGTGATTGTGGAGGTACACAGAAGTAAGTAACTTGTTTGTGAAGACACAGTATGATGAATGATTCAAGAAATTGAGTTCCTAAAAGTTAAATACTTAAAGTCATCAATTCCTGATCCCATTATAAACATTCTTCCAAGGGGTATAACAGAAGCAAGAAAATTTGCTATTTTTTCTACACTGTCCAAAATAATACCACAAAACAGATTACCATTTTGGCACAACCTCCACATCAATGATTCTTCGACTGATCTTGTGAATAGTTTAGAAGTAGAAGACTGTGATGAAACATGATAGGCTGTGAGTCTGTGAGATTTAAGTTTAATTAAGTACTACTAAAAGACTGTTACAGTGCCATTATTAATTAATATTTTTTTAGTATCCTATGGAAGCAGTGTTCCGTTTATATAAATATTTTTTAGTTTCCTTCGGAAGCAGTGTTCCGTTTATACAATTTTAGTTAAGTACCGTACTTAGTACAATATAATTTTCTTACTCTATGTGCCAACAGACTGTTTAAATGATAAAATAAAAAGATTTTTACAATTAATCATGTCTTTCCTTTTTTTATATTTAAATGTTTAACAACTAATTTTTACACTGCAGTATAGCTTTTATTCCACATATATTTAGTAATTAACTTTGCTAGTGCACAATGCAGTCAATGTATTTCCTTGATACAAATGCAGTAGCAAACACGTGTACTGCATTACACTTTACTTCTTTGATTTATTACAAATAGAGACACAAGGTTTAAGTGCAGTATTCAAGTTTCTAAAGACCTACATAAGAAAAATTAACATCAAAACTAAACTAAACAATACTTTGTATTTTTATGTACATTTTCCGTAACAAAACATATGAGTTTCATATCAGTTAAAGTAGAGATTTAATAAAAACACTTAAACGCGTTTTTCTCGAAACCGCCATTTTGCAAGTACTGCATTTGCTGTTACGAGGGCAGAGTACACTAGTTCCTTATAGAAAAAAAACAAACAAATATAAACATAATCGATATTGCGGTCTGTGTGGATCCACATCATCACACATCCATCGGCTGCTCTAGACCCCATCCCAATTACTTCGTACTAAAACAGTCCCACAATGCCCAACTGTAAGGAGTTAGACAACAACACTACTTACCTCATGTTAATGGCATTAGTTCCCACAGACACACGAGATAGTAGTAACTTAAGCTTATATACTTTGAACATGGAGAATACCGGTGAGGAAGCAGGTCGGGGAGCCTTCTGGCGGTAGATCGGGCTGTGCTCGTCCATCAGGCTGTCGGTACTCTTCAGTAGACCGGACACGAGGGCTGCCTCGCGGTGGAAGTCTGGGTGCTTCGTGTTGATATACGCCAGCTCGATTTGGACTAGGTTCTCCACCTGAAGATTGTAATATTGTTGGTATAATGGGAATTTTTCTTGCTGTCTTAATGTTCATTTGCTCCATAAACACAATAGTTTGTACTAAGCGTGCCAGTTATAACAGGTTGCTTGATTGAATAAGTGTTGAGTTTGAGCAATTGGCTTATTATTGCAAGTTCTCGCACGTATCATTTATTTATTTGGGAAAACATGTACACAACATAACAGACGTAACACAATAAAGAAAGATAAAACAAATAAAATGAAATACTTAACAACAAGAAAAATTCACCCTTCAAGATTCCAAATAATTGAAGCTTATCCTAAATTACTTCTGACTATACAGACATATAAACTTATTTTATGACCAGGGGATTGTAAAGTTCACGTACAATAGTGAAACCTAGTCTTCTGTATCAATCATCGGCGAGGGACTGTTATTATGTTCTTGGAAAGTTAATCGCGGATCAAAAAGAACTCTCAAGATCTTTTCCCGATTTAACGGTTATCGGTTCTGCTCCAATAGTACATTGTAATACAAGGGGCTAAAATGACCCATTATAGACGAGGTAGTTTTACTACCGAGCTTTAGCGAGGTAGTAAAAAGGAACCGAGTTATAATGGGATTTTAGCGCCGTGTGTTACACCGTACTTTTCACTACGATTGCGAGAAAATAAAATAACCATATTTAAGAGTCCGTGCACAAAATTCACTCGCTAGAGTTTAGGCAAATTCGTTGCAATTCTATGTTTGTGTGCATTGTTCATGCAGATACACGCACACTCGGGTGAAGATCGGGCGTAGTGATCGCTTAAACAATTTTGATCCTGTAGACGATATTATTTTAAAGTACATAATTATATATGCTTAGAAATAAAAGTCAGGAATGTGTGTGTACAGTATATTTATCACAATCAAAATAAAAATGGTTTAATTTTTAGAAACCAATTTTGCGTTTTATTTCGCGAAAGCCGAAACCTTTGGAACCCAATACCTTCTTTATTAATTTAAATAAACTTCACAATATATACATTTTTACAAAGGTAATTGCACCTATTTTCACTTAAAACAATCATATTGCACCTTACATTAAATATAAAAATATCATAGAACAATAAGTGTGAAATTTACGATGTACATAATGTTTACTTTATAATTTGCTTTATATTTTCTAAACGACTGGACCGATTTACATGATTCTTGCGTGAATAATGGTTTTAAGTCAAGTCCAGCGATTTGACACTAATTTAAACGTTATACCTTAACAAACAAAAAAATATCATTTCGAGTTACGTAATTATGACACAAAAAAAAATAACTTACGTTTTTTCCTTTCTAACCAGTCTGATTGGACTTTAATACTAAGATGATGATAAGTTATCATAAACTAACACGATTCTAGTGATATTATATTAATTGTTTACTTAATTAAATGTATCTATAAGTTAATATCACAAGTTTTCAAACACTAAATCAACTGAACGACTCACGTAATACACTAAGTATGGCCACTATTTGCACTCTGGTGTGGAGATAGGGTCTCGTCGCCGACAGTATTAGAATAATTTAGATACAAGTACAAACATTTTACAAAACGGTAAATATAAAAAAAACAAAACATATATTCATCAATGTCAAGTGTATTGTCAACTGGATGTGAACATATCAGAATAGTTACTAGAAAAGGGAAAACAAACAAAAAATGAATTGGAGTAATTCCATTCCAAGCCGTTTTGGCTACACTAAATTATAAAATTTGTATGTTACAAACATACGTCGCGGGAGAAGTGTTAGTTTTCAATATAGGTCTTTAACAGTACCTATAAGTGAAAAGTTTTTGGCACAGTTTAAGTTCTATAAACGATTTGTATTTATTAGAGCTGACATTTTAAATGCGGGTTGGAAGTTTATTATAAAAGCGTGTACATAGACATCTAAACCAGCCACCAATTTTTTTGAGCAGTGTTCTAGGTACAAAAAATATGTGCTTCCTTCTAGTATTATGTTGCCCGTATTTTAAACGAATTGTTGGCTTCCATAGATTTACCAATAATTTAACAAAACATTTACACGAAATGTCACGGCGATATAGTAAAATAAACCGCTGAATACAGTATGCAAAACGGTATTGGAAAGCGGTATTCCCATCCACACTGTCATAACATAACTGACTGCTGTTGGTTTACCGAAAAGACCGTACAAAACTAATCATTGCATTTTCGAGCATAGTAACAATATTAGATACAAAAACTTGACGTGATAAAAACATTTGGCATTCACTTTAGTTATTAGAAGGTAGTCACAAAACAAATCAAATAGGTTCTGTCTAAGGAACAAAGAAAAAGAAATTTGTATACTTAGGTAAGCGCTAGTTAGTGCATTATATATGGTACTAGTGTTCTCAACAAGTATGGAGCAAAGCGTCATAGTCGAAGATTTTTTAAGACTTCAACTGCTGCCAAACGTGTTATGAGGCATGTTGATAGCAGTTGGTGATGCACGTTTAAAATATAGTGGAGGTAAAATATATCCGTATTAACAAGCTTAGAAAATTGAATGTACCGATCACCTACTCCGGTGGAAAAATCTTAAATGTTAATCACCGTAGCCGTCAAATAGAATACGATTTCGAAAAACACAGAGTTTGTTAAAACAGTCCGATGCATGTCTTTGGTTACTTACTTCACTATCACTACATATTATGAAACAAAGTCTCCTGCCGCGTCTGTCTGTCCCTATATATGCTTTTTTATTTTTTTTTTTATTTTTTATTAGCCTGTACTGTCCCACTGCTGGGCAAAGGCCTCCCCCAATTCCTTCCATGTGCTTTTTTCCTGTGCCGCCTCGGACCAACCCTCGTGATGCGCGTCTAAATCGTCTCGCCACCTTTTCCTGGGTCGGCCTCGGCGACGCTGTCCGTCTTCCGGCAACCATCGTGTGGAGACCTTTGCCCAGCGGTCATCGCGCATGCGACTGACGTGACCCGCCCAATCCCATTTTAGCTTAGCAGCCTTCATGCCAACGTCCACTATGCCCGTTTTGGAACGCAGCGTGGTGTTTCGAACCCTATCTTGTCTTTTGACACCCAAAATGCTGCGTTCCATTGCTCTTTGGCAAACTCCAAGGCGGAGCTTCTGAGATTCGGTGAGCGACCAGGTCTGAGCACCGTAGGTTAGGACGGGCAGGATGCACATGTCAATGAGTTTTCGCTTCAGGGAGATTGGAAGATCACCCTTCATTAGCGTCTTCATGGACCAGTAGCTTTTCCAGGCATTTTCGACTCGGCGATCGATTTCTCTTTCTTGCCTGTTTTCGAAAGATACTAACTGGCCCAAGTATATATACTCATCGATATACTGTATCTCCTGCCCATCTACCTCGACCCTACGCTTAGTGCTGTTGGACATGAGCGACATGATATATATGCTTAGATCTATAAAACTACGCAACGGATTTTGAATCTGGTTTTTTAATAGATGGAGTGATTCAAAAGGGAGGTTATCCAAACTAATATTATAAATGCGAAAGTAACTCTGTCTGTCTGTCTGTCTTTGCTTCACGCCTAAACTACTGAACCGATTTGTGTGAAATTTGGTACAGACATAGTTTGGAACTTGAGAAAGGACATAGGATAGTTTTTATTACAAAAAATAAAAAAATAAAAAAAATGTTCCGGACATACAGCGCCATCTATTGCGAGAAAAAAAATAAAACATTGAAGGTAGATTGCGATCGGTTAAAAGGCGAAGGAGCGGGGCGCGCGGTAACGTGTAGCATTGAGCGAGCGGTCGAGCAGGCCTGTGAGTCATCTCCGGCCACTGATAACGATGTTTGCAATCACCTGATCAATTCAAACAAATCCACGTTTGCGAATGCTCTGTTGTGTTCAAAGGACAATAATGATGACAATGAACAAGGATGGACGTTAATACAAAAACGTAGACCAATCAGGAATAACCGTTTAAAGGGAAAAATGGGAAGCAGTACGGTAGCAACCGAATATAATTTTAGGGCGGCAGACCGAAAAATACCCATATTCATTACGAACGTGCATAAGGGAACGTCAGAATCTGATATATGCAAATATATTTATGGTAAAACTTGTGAAAATGTTATCTTATCTAAAATAGTTATGAAGAAGCAAAGTGACCATAACGCCTATAAGTTCTTTGTATCTGCATCAAAATTACAGCTGTTTTTGGATGAGAAACTGTGGCCGAGTGGTATCATTTTCAGACGCTTTGTACATTTCAAGAAGAGATTTTCGGCAGACAATAAATGTTTCTGATAACGGTCAATATGAGAAATTAAATGGCTAGTTGTATATAATTTTAAACTATAAATTTTATGTCGTCAAAAAACTCCTCCTCAACGCTGCCAACTGGTAGGTAATATCCCCATGAGACTGGCGGCGTTACCACGATGTATGGCAACACTTAAACCTTTGGTCAAAGTAAAGGCCAGCCCTAGGGTCACGGGAAGTGTCAACTAAGCGTTTTAAAATTTCCTTGAAAAGGCTGTGAGCACTCGGACCCCACGGTCCTAGAGTTTCAAACTTAAACGGCTCGAAAATATAGTCACCAATAGGGTTATTAATGACGCCTCTTGAGGTTCTCCACAGCCGAAACCAATAGGTTTCTAACCTACTGGTTGAGAATGCCTGACAGTAAGTCCGCCTATGTACCACTCTTGTACATGAAGTCCATGCCTGGATCAACTTGAAATGTATTGTCAACATCAGCTGTACCTACAATCATTTCAGCACTTCCATTGTTATCGATTTCCTGAAATTAACAACATTCGATATTAGTTTGTACTAGTAAATACTTCTACATTCTAACGCTGATGGAAAGTAAAAACTTACGTGTTCTGGAAACGAAACCGTAGCGAGTTGACCAGATTGTCGTTCTTTGAGTGCTGCTCTAGCACGTATCAGTCCCCCATGTTCTTTCCTTTTCTTTTTATTAATGCATGCGTAATGCGTCCCTGTCTTTCGACCCATTACCTACAACAAATAAGAGACGCCAATAGATTTAGAAAACAAGATCTTGTATTTTTATCTGATTCAATGCAGTCGTTCGAGTATGAAACATGATCAACTTTTCCATTTCACATTCCAAAAAAATTGTGCGGTCTGTTGACTCCCGTAAGGAACGTAGTTCGTTACGTTACGTACGTATTATTATATTATAATTATCAGCGCCTTCTTGGATTTTCATATTGACCTCATTTTTATTATCAGCGACCCCAAAAATCACGAAAATGACACCCGTGAAGAAAAAACCCGAAAATTTTACTCGGGGCCATCTTGAATTTTAATTTTGACCTGATTTTCGTAATCAGCGACTCCAAAAACCATGAAAACGACACCAATGACTGAAAAAACAAAAAAAATCCTGGGCGCCATTTTGGATTTTGATTTTGATCTCATTTTCGTAATTAGCGACCCCAAAAACCACGAAAACGACACCCATGAAGGAAAAACCTAAAAATTTCCTGGGCGCCATTTTGGATTTTGATTTTGACCTCATTTTCGTAATCAGCGACTCCAAAAACCATGAAAAAAACACCTATGACGGAAAAAATTAAAATTTTCCTGGGCGCCATCTTGAATTTCATTTTGATCTCATTTTCGTAATCAGCTACCCCAAAGCGCATGAAAACGACACCCATCAAAAAATAATAATATTAAAAAATACTACTAATAATACATAACTAAATACTTACTAGATCAAAATGTGGTAGTCTGCGTTTATCTGGGAAATATATTTACGTATAACTCGCGAGCGCTTGCGAAGCAAAGTGATACGTGTTCACGCTGGGAGTGCCCGGTCGTTACTGACGTGACGGGATCGGGATTGCGCGGTCGATAATATAGTTCACTTTGCCCTTCATTTACGAAATGATGTTATTGTTTATTTATAAATTAAAATTCAGATTCTATTAAAGGGCTACCTTGAGATTAATGAGTAATTTTTAAATTTTCTTTAAAGTGTTTCTAAGGTATAGAAAAAAATACTTATTTGTCCCGAAGTTTTCCATAAATTACGTTTTTTCAACATTTTTTTTTCTGCTACATTTCGTATTGAAATCAATAATGTTTTCAACTACTTTACGAGTAGACCATTTAATGATGCCATTTATATTTTTTAATGTTCAAAATATTTTGTAGTTCTTTGTTCAGCGAACCCCAAACATCACTCGCTCGTTACTTTTGCGAAAAAGGGGTTTTGTATATGGGTGATTGCCATTAATATATACATTATTTTAAAAAAAGAATCAAGCGGTCGACAAGAATAAGAACCTGACTCTTATAATAGCAACAAAGAAGGTTCATATTCTTCTTACCTTTCCCACAAGTAGTGATCAAAAATGTTCAAAATGAGTTATTTTCGTGCACGGACTCTTAATATGATAGTTTATTTCAGTTCTCTGTTCAGACGAATATAATATTGTATCGTCTGTTGGGTAAACTGTAATAATAAAAAATAAAAAAAATATATATTTATATTGAATGCTAGGTGTTTTCCTGTTGTGAAGCTACTGGGTTAAAATAAAATATGAATAGTGTATGTGTGCTCAAAATATAAGTTTAAAAATGAACCTCGGGCGCCAGAGCACACACCATGCTTACGGATTGTTCAGGCAGCAGGCATTAAGAACCTTTAATCTGCTAGCGGGGGGCATCAATAAAAGTAGAACAAAGTTATAAGAAAAATCTAACTTTATTTGCCCGTAGGCTGCTGGGCTTAAAACTAAAACGATTGAAGATTCCTTCCTAAAGAAAAGAGTACTTATTTAAAACTAATAAAGAGGGTCAGATCATTATTGCACTTTTTTTTAATATTACAGTTAAAATTATACCAGGGCCAGAATAACCAGCCCACCACACACGATGCTCATCTCCTGGGTCCTCCACTCAGGCGTGCGTCCCAGGTGAGTTGGTAGGAGCCGCGCGTCCAAAGTTTATTTGTAGAAGGTAAAGGAAACACCTCATTGGGTGTTTCCTTCAAAATTCAAATTATTGTCCTCCTCATGCAGGACATCTAGATTATCAATTAAGGGTATGATTCCATTGAAATAAAACGGAATCCTAGGGGGAATCATGGAAGACTACCGGCAGCTAACGCATTTCGGACTAATTTCTGGTGTCTTGCAACCCGATTATACGGATTTATTATCCAGCGATCTAGATCACCACCATTCTTCCAAAATGTTCAGTCGGAAAGTGACAGTTGTCAAAGACAAACTCCACAGCTAAGCAAAATCAGTGTGACCACTACACAAAAAAAATAATTTTAAAGAATTAAATCCGCTTTCATGTAACAGGCTTAAAAGACCCGTTACATTACATCCCTCCCCGAAAAATAAAAGAAAGGAACTTTCTTTTATTAGAAAGCAATCTTCAACCAAATAAACCAAACCTAATTACTTTCTAATTCCAAATAAAAGAAAAAAATCATAAAAGATTCAAAGTGTAAATGAATTCTGAAAACGTCAAGCGACTAAGTATCAAGAACTCTATAAAAGCAAAAAATACAAATAACAAAAAAGAAATCTGTGAAAAACAGAATAAAAAAATAAGTTATAAAACTTAGATAAATGAAACGAAGAGAGAAATCTCTTACCGCTTCCAAACTACAACCTTTAGTGCAGTTAGACACCTTCGCCACTGACTAAAAATTTCGAACAAACTCGAACAATATACCAAAACAAACTACAACTTTTGGTACAATTAGGCACCTTCGCCACTGATCAAAAATTTCGAACTAACAATATACCAACACAAAACAAACTACAATTTTTAGTGCAGTTAGGCACCTTCGCCACTGACTAAAAATTTCAATCCATTTGGAACAGCACCACCTCGAGTGCAGTTAGGCACTATCGCCACTGACTACTAGGTCAGCTGCTTCCAACTCTACCATCTCTAGAGTGCAGTTAGGCTCTATCGCCACTGACTAACTCCGTGTTCTACAATCCCAAAAAATATTTGAAAAATCCAAACAAAAGTTTTCAAATAAAGCTGAAGGACTTTATTTAAAAATATTGTTACAGGAACAACCTGCAACAAAACAAAGAAAAAAGCGTATTGTGATCGGCTCATCACCACCGAATTCCCGAGCACAACAGCTGCAAAAGAATGTGAATGCTGTGACTGGCTCAACACTACCAATCTCCCAGACACAAACAAATTCACAAAAAAACATTGAGATCTCCAATGAGAAATCTCAATAACAAAAGGGCGAAACCCAAAGTTTCACAATGCGATCGGCACACCACCACCGAACTTCCGAGCGCAAAGAAAAAGAATGACGAAAGTCAAAAAAAAATCCCGCATTGTGATTGGAACAACAATGTCCAACACAATGGAAAAGGAAAAAATATGGCCGGGGCCAAAATCCCACATTGTGACCGGCACAACACCACCGACCTTCCGAGCACAATGGTAAAAGAGTCGAAATCAAGGTCAAAAATTACACCAAGATCCAAAAAAATGATAAGGCATTTTGCAACAAAAGTTACAGAATGACCCTAAAAAGCAAAGTCCAGGATGAACGCGTTTCTAACAAAGTCAAATCCGATCATTAAAAAGAATGAAACTCTAGTAAAAATGAGAAACAATTCTGACAATGAACAAAACAAAATAGATTTAAAAATCGATTACTATTTATAACGAAGAGGAAATAGAATGATTTTAAACTATGTAAAAAGTGAAGATTACAAAAACTTGAAATTGAATTTAAGTCTTTTAATCCCAAGGTAAAATTACCTGAAGTGTAGGATTATATAAGATTCTAATAAAATGTAAACAGGTAAAAAGGTTACCCTTAAAAAGAAAAGAGAATCATATATAATCCAACAAAAACAAACAAAACATAAATAAGATCCTTCGATGTGAAAAATAGTTAGTGTGAAAAAAATAGTATTAAATTAACCAGAATGACCTAAGCTTTATTTTAGAAAGAATCGAATTGGAATCTAATAAATTATAGTGAAGTTACCTAACATAATAATAAGTTTCAAACAACAATAGCCTTTCATACATCATCCTAACAAATGTTGATCTTCACACAAAAATACTCAATAACAAAACAAAGTCTAAAAGTTCCCAAAATTAAAATTTAATAATATCTTTAACATGATAACGCCCCACTGAACCTTTATTTAAATCTTTCAAAACATAGACGTTATCTGAAACCTTTTCAGTTATTTTACACTTTACAAACTTAGGTGCAAGCTTAGCCGAAAAATATGCAGGTGCATGAGATTGAACAAAACTTCTTCTCCACACCATATCACCCACATCAAAAGAAATGACTTTCCGACCTTTATTATAATAAGCGGTATTTCGCTTATACCCCTTTAACAAGTAAGCTTGAACTTTAACAAAAATATCACTAAGTGAACTAAGAGAAACTGCATAAGCATTCCTATTTGAAATTTCTAGTTGAGTTAAATCTTCAACAGAACTACTAAAATGATGTAATGACGCATCAAGAATAAGCTCCCTACCAAACATCAGAAAGTTAGGAGTAAACTCAGTAGCAAGGTTTACACTATTATTTAAAGCTAATTGAACATTTGGCAAAAAACTTGACCAAGTTCTATGATCATCTTTAACAAAACACGATATGCAGGTTTCGACCGTTTTATTATACCTCTCAACAGGATTATTTTGAGGTGTATACAAAGTATTATAAAATATTTTGGTTATATTAAAACCTTTCATAAAATCTACAAAATGTTTTGAAGTAAATTGGGTTCCATTGTCACAGACTACTATTTTTGGACAACCAAACTTAAGAAATATTTCTTTTTCAAAATGTTTACAAATTACTCTAGTGGTAGCATTGATCATTGGAAAGAACCAGCAATATTTAGTAAAAACATCTACAACCGAAAGTATATATCTATGACCAGAATAAGTTTTAGGTAGAATTCCTATGATATCAACGGATAGGATCACTTTGTTTTGTAAAAAGAATAGAAGCTGAACGGTAAATGTTAAAAAAAAAGGTTTTTAAATAATCCAACCAGCTTGAGAAATCTTTGTCACAAGTAGCATCATGCGGCTTTTTACTTCTAATTAATTTTTCACACATCGAGGCACGCGAAGTTTTTATCAAAAATGTGGGCTCGATGCAACCGAACTAGTTTTTTGACTCTTGCCTTCTGACACTTAAAACAAACAATACCCGATTCCTGAAGCGGCGGAAACTGAACTCCCTTGTCCATGATTAACAAAACAGAAAGTCGAATAAGAAGCGATAAGCAAGAACTAAACGTCAAAAAGTTTTAAGATTTGAAAATAAATTCTCAAGTTTGAGGTTAAGTATGAAAGTCAATGTGGTTTGCCCATGAAAAATTACTAAGTTAAATATTGTTTTAAAAAAGTGCAATAATCACTTACAAACAGCTTAAGTCTAGTTAAATTAAATGTACAATATTGTATTTAACAATTAGATTAAATTAATTACATACAAAGTTAAACTTAGTTTTTTAAAATAACTTTCCTGTTGAGTGCAACAACTAAACGCGGTCTATACTATAAATATGTTGGTTTTGCTAAGAAAAAAACATGTTATTAAAACAAACAAGTCAATAAACAAAATTATCAATTGTAAACACCAAAATTGTTTACAAAGATTCACCAAAATAAGTTAAGTACTACTTATGAGTCACAAACTAAAATAAACACAAAGTTATTAAAATAACAATGATGAACAAACAAAAGACTCATAGGTTAATTAATTATTGTGCAATAATGACCGTAAATACTCATAAACAAGCACCAGACAACCTACTTCAAGTCCCTGTTCGCTGAGCGACAATTGTAATAATAAAAAAATAAAAAAAATATATTTATATTGAATGCTAGGTGTTTTCCTGTTGTGAAGCTACTGGGTTAAAATAAAATATGAATAGTGTATGTGTGCTCAAAATATAAGTTTAAAAATGAACCTCGGGCGCCAGAGCACACACCATGCTTACGGATTGTTCAGGCAGCAGGCATTAAGAACCTTTAATCTGCTAGCGGGGGGCATCAATAAAAGTAGAACAAAGTTATAAGAAAAATCTAACTTTATTTGCCCGTAGGCTGCTGGGCTTAAAACTAAAACGATTGAAGATTCCTTCCTAAAGAAAAGAGTACTTATTTAAAACTAATAAAGAGGGTCAGATCATTATTGCACTTTTTTTTAATATTACAGTTAAAATTATACCAGGGCCAGAATAACCAGCCCACCACACACGATGCTCATCTCCTGGGTCCTCCACTCAGGCGTGCGTCCCAGGTGAGTTGGTAGGAGCCGCGCGTCCAAAGTTTATTTGTAGAAGGTAAAGGAAACACCTCATTGGGTGTTTCCTTCAAAATTCAAATTATTGTCCTCCTCATGCAGGACATCTAGATTATCAATTAAGGGTATGATTCCATTGAAATAAAACGGAATCCTAGGGGGAATCATGGAAGACTACCGGCAGCTAACGCATTTCGGACTAATTTCTGGTGTCTTGCAACCCGATTATACGGATTTATTATCCAGCGATCTAGATCACCACCATTCTTCCAAAATGTTCAGTCGGAAAGTGACAGTTGTCAAAGACAAACTCCACAGCTAAGCAAAATCAGTGTGACCACTACACAAAAAAAATAATTTTAAAGAATTAAATCCGCTTTCATGTAACAGGCTTAAAAGACCCGTTACAAAACGTAGGAGATAAAAAGGAATCCCACTTATAATTCAAATAAATAATAGGTACAGAAAAGATCATAAAATTTCGCGCCAATGCCTTTTTTATTTATTCTGTAGCTGGAATGCAACGCACACATCCTGCCAAAGAGTTCGGCGTTGGGCGCGTATGGTTCCATTTTTAAAATAAAATGTATTTTTTCTTAAGGTACAGTAATAAGTCAATTCTTTATGAATTATGAGTAAAGACTTATGCGTTTTCGAACACCGACAAAGAAAATTTAAAAAAAACTTTTTTTTCCCAAGGCCATAATATGCAATTTTACGACCGCTCTGGTACGCTATTATGACGGCCTTTTCGACCAAGAGAAGTGAAAAAAATATTGCACAAGTCGAGGGTATTGAACACGACGGGTGCCTATTGTTCGGTGTCCTATTATACAATTCTACAATATTCGAACACTGACATAAATGTCTTCCTAAAGATGTGTCCGCTAACTCCTCAAAACCATATACCAACTTGAAATCATCAGTGCACTGTAAGGCTTTTCATATCTGTATCAAAATAGTCTGTCTACTGTTACATGGGAATTCGTTTTCTGGATTTGAGTTTCTTTGGTAAAGTTGTTTTAAATTATGGGTAGACACACCTCCTTTAAAGGAACTAAATCCTCACCCAGTGTTTGTCGAGTAGTATCTACTAATAATTGCATGCTGTATCAATGACACTTAATCAATCTTCGATTCAGAGGAAAGCCTAGTTATGAACACATACAATACGTTAGGTATAAAAATAACCACAGTATCCTGTACAAAATAATCACAATGTGTTGCCTGCCAAAAACCGCATTGGAAATGGCGGATTCAAGGTCACACGCGGTGATCATCTATTGAAATGATAAAAACATGTTGCTACACATCATAAAACAATTTTCTCTTTGTTATCTATATCTAGTTATCTCGAAACTTTCGATGGAATTTGATATCACTCTTACTCACGAAATACATGATACATGCAGGAAAAATGCAAGGCATGGCGAATAAGTACAGAAATGTTCTATATCTATCCTCTATGCCTATCCATATGGGAAATGATACCCAGAGGATATACTAGTACCTATACAGACGGGAGACGTGACTACTTTTTATATTACTTTAGAGACTAGATTTCTAACTTTGTAATCGGTGGAAACTAAAGGTCATTTGCAAGGCTGGAACACTATTATAATTATACAAAATAAATAAAGCTAGTAAGTTCTTCTTACCATTGCGTTGGTAGCTGGGAGGCGTGTACGCAGTAACTGAGTGACTACATCGACGATGCGTTGATGCAGACGCGGGAAACGAAGCATTTCTTGTTGCACCTCCGTGCCGCAGTGTTGCACTATACGCTGCATCTCCTCGTGCACCTAAACATAAACATTATGTGACCGAACAGTATGTCAAGATCATATTTTTTTTTTAATATTTTGCTTCAGTCAGTGAACTAAAATGTAATAGAAATAGTTCACAGAAATTACAAGCTCTGCTGGTTTTTCATCTATTGTTGAAAATATGCTATCAAACTTAGTTATTGAACAGTCAATAAATAGGCTAGTTTCTATTTATTATACTACAAATCTTTTTAGTTCGCCGCGCCGCCAGTTAGAGTATTGGAAAATAATGGACACGTAATTTTTATTTTTGTAAATCAATGAATGTTGACAATGTTAGAACGCATCAAAAGGGGCTCGTGACGTCACAACGCACTAAAATTATAGCACGGCGTGACGTTTTGAGAATTTTAAAAGCGTCGTAACTTCATATCTTCGTCAATTTTGGTCTACGCAACAAAAGAAAAAACACCTATCAAATATTTTTTATTAAATCTTACTGACAGACTAATTCGATTTTTTCATGACACAAGCCCATCATGTACATTTGGATCGGTAGGCACTCGAAGGACCAATCTAGAGAAGGATGCAAGAAGAATATGCATCCACTGCTGCTATGTTTGGTTATAAAGACCAGTCTTTATAACCAAACATAGCAGCAGTGGATGTGGAGGAGCTCGTGGCTAAATAATATCAGCCGCTCGGGTCGATCTTTAGGTTAAGCCATGCTTGCCTAGGTTGATCTGTGGATGGGTTACCCATCATATGACCCCCCCCACTCTGGGCGGAGCGGGAGGGAGTGTCAGACTCATACTGACTAAAAACCATCCATGTTCCTTCCTCGCCTTTTACGTTCCGGGGCCGCGGTATCTCTTTCGAACAGGCCCGCAACCCATGGGTTACCACCCTTACATACCGAGTTTCCTCCGTGCCTCGGAAAGCACGTTAAGCCGTTGGTCCCGGCTGTCATTTGTCCATCTTTGATAGACATAACAGGTAGCCAGTGGTCCCAAAAGTCTGACACCAGTCTTACCAAAAGGTATCGTATTTCCCAGTATTAACTGGGTTGTGGAGGTCAGATAGGCAGTCGCTCCATGTAAAATACTGGTATTCAGAAGCATCCGGTTAGACTGGAAGCCGACCCCAACATAGTTGGGAAAACGCTAGGCAGATGATGATGAGCAGCAGTGGGTTTTGTAGAGAATAATGATTATATTAGTAAAATAAGTTTATACCAATTCTACACAGCGAAGTGATGGATCTTCAAGTCTCCTGATCTGCCGCTTTACTAGCAGCTCAAATGATACTTCGGGAACAAACAGAGCAGGCCGCGGACCCGTCGCGTTACGGATCGCCGTCAAAATATCCATGCGCGTTAGACCTGGCAATAAATTACAATGTATTATTTAATGGACTTTTCCCGCAGTTTTGTGATGTAGGGCTCAATGTGAATAGTTTTAGTATTTTCTGGTAAACATGTACTAAATCTAGATAGTAGATAAGTATCATCCAGTTTATTAGATAACCATCAAATCGTTTTGTTTTTAAATTGCTAACTCGTGTACTTATACATGTCGACAGGGAACGTAGATATATATACGTTACGATCGTATCTTTCGTGTAAATTATTCATCAAAAACTGTTCATTCATATCACAAAGGCTAAGATTTTACGCAAGGGAAATCCTAATTTAAAGATAATGCTACGAAAAAGCATTTTCTTTGAATCCGCTTCACGACGATGCAACGAGTGAGTTTTATGTCTATGATAGAAAGGTTCAAATTACAATGATCATGCAACTCTAATAAAATATTACAATACATGTTTCAGATGAGTCACAAAATAATCAGTGTTTAATCTTGACTGTCATTCTTGGACAGTGCATAATAACGATACAATGATCACAGCACATTCATATCCTGTTAACATGATTTTGAAAGTGAAAATTTAGTTTTAAGTACTTATAGGAATATCTTTCGTGGAACTAAAATTACCGCGTCAGTATGTATTCAACACACTGATGTCGATTCTGTTGTGCACAAACTAAACTTAATTTAGGCTATTGCTATCTTTTAATAAAAGGCAGTGCGCGACAAGGACGGCTATAGCTATGAACTAAGTTAGAAATGTCAAACTAGTTTATGCTTTGCGCTTCACTGTGTTTTTAGTCAACATGTTTTATGTGCACCCTTCATTTGTATGGAAATAATAGTTCCAATTAAATTTCACAGTTCTAGATTTCGTCCGTCTCTTTCTCGTTTTATTAGAGAGAAAAAGATAGCAATAGCCCAAATTAAGTTTAGTTTGTGCACAACAGAATCGACACCAATGTATCTGAAAAGCCACTTACCAACTAAAGGATGTATGGAATCCAAGGTGCGTCCGAATGTTTCGTGGAAAATGTAGCATATTCTGGCACCGCCACAGAGTTCGGTTGTCTCTATATTCCTTGCGGTACCCTCTATGGTAGAGCAGTAAGCACTCGCAAACTTTGTGATAATCTGTAGAAGAGTCTGCGACTTATCCGACACATCTTCTCCGTATGAGTTGAGAAGAGATTGGAATTGCGAGATCATTACATTGACGCGCACCTGTCGTAAAGAAGAAGAAAAAGTTAGCTAAAGTTTTCGTCGAATCATGTAATACTTATTATCAATAGTGTTCCATGAGCATGACAATGCGGAATAGTTTCATACTTCCAATAAAATTCACATAAGATAAAACATAATCAAATGCTTAGAATTATCTTGGTTACAGCAATTTTAAGATAATAAGAATTTGAATCAGATATCATAACCCATATTTTTGACTGCACTATCAGACTGATTACAAGATAGATATATTGGCCAAAGTTTATTGAGTTGGCAAAGGTTGAGATGTCACTTACTTACACTATAGCTTTGGTGTTTTTTTTTGCATTCGTTTAGTTAGAACGTGCTTAGTGCATCATATGAACAAAAAATTAGGCCGACTTTGTGATGATCATGCGTTCAATTCAGAATCAATTTAATAGAGTAGACGACAAAAAATAGTTTTTTTTTTGTTCCGTCTTTAGTTTTTATTAGTCCGTCAGGTAGATTATTAAAAATAATTTGACCCGTATTTTTACTTTTGTTCCGTAAATCAAAATTGACGAAGATAAGACGCTTTTAAAATTCCCAATACGTCACGCCTAGGTATAATTTTTAGCTAGTTCTGACGTAACGAGCCCCCACTCCCGAGTTTTGATGCGTTTTATCTTTGTCAATATTCATTGATTTATAAAAACAAAAAATATGTGTCCACTTATTTTCAATAATCTAACTGACGGATTAAATAGATTTGTATTATTTTGATACTGTCGTCATGCCTATTGTATGGTTTCATCACTTCGTGAGAAATCATGAAATATACGGAAATAAATCAAGTCAACATTCCCACTCAACAATCCTCATTTTTAAAATGCAATCACGTTAATTACCTTCAGTTCCGGTAGACAATCCCTAATATGGTGCATCAGTAGTCTGTTCAAGGTCTTGGCCAAGTGTGGCGTCCCGTTGCGTGATGCGATTGTAGGATATTTCCTTTGAAGGTATGTTGCTTCATCTTTGAGCGCGTCCTGATATAAAACAATAACAATCAATGTAAGTACATCAATTATTGCTACTGACTAACGGCCATTTTCAATAACTTACTAGCTGGTTTCGGTAGGTTGCTATCTCTGTATGTTTGACATTATCCTTACTGGATGGTTAGAAACAAAACATCATGTAAAAGTTTTCTTTCATTTTTCTATGAATCAAGTGACAGGTTTATGACACGGATAAGATATTCCTTGTTTATATATAGAATCACCGGTAGCTACGGACGAAAGCACACTAACCAACAGTTACACGTAAGTAAGTTATAGAAAATCACCATAAGGCTGCGTTCCACTGAGGCGGAGCGTCGACGAGCTGTGCCGCGATTCACCAATCACATGGGTTTGATGGGTTGATGTGGATTTCAACTCCTTGTGATTGGTGAATCGCGGCACAGCTCATCTCCGCTCAATGGAACCGCAGCCGTGGAATTCGCCGGAATTCCCGCGGCGCCGGAGTTTCTCATGCGATAATAAGTATTATAGTTATGAATTTAAGTTAAAATTCATATGACACTGAAACTGCGCTGCCCTTCGCCGCTCTTTCGGTGTGAGTTGACCCTAAGACTCTAAGGCTATGACTGCTTCCTTTGTTAAAATAGTATGATACATTTATTTTATAGTATTACAAGTCATGTAAAAATCTTATGAAAACACTTGAAAAAGCGCCAAAAGTGTACTTCCGTTTTTTCGTGACGCTAATATTTGTAAAATAATGAAAATATTCTATTTGTTGGTACTGTAGGTTTATCAGACGAACAGATGTAATGTCCAATCTCACATGAAAGTTCGGCATGCTGTAGGCAATGTAGACGGTAGTTGCAGCCAAATGAATTGAATACCAATACAATATCCAAGCCAAATATTATTGGAGTATGATGACGTAGGTGTATCTAATCGCCAAATAATAATTATTGGTAAAACATGTTATAACACTAATAAAGATAATTTACCCCAATCGTCTTCTTATCAATAATGTCTTGTTGCGATCTATTTACGACTCCGATTATGCCAAGTTTAACAGGAATGACGCGGCCGCATAGGATGTCTATGGCATCAGTTCCTGAAATAAATCACTATTTTAGTAACTACCATTACTCCGAGGAAGACATTTTTTTAGCTAATTTTATCATGAGACTTTACTCAAAGAGTCTTCTTACATTTATCAAAACTTATCATGCAATCTAATTCAGGAGATAAGTTGAAATTGATACTAATTTTTCACAAATGTTTCAGATAGCTTGTAGTAGTTTAATATCCATCTTACATTTAATACATATTTTGAAAGGGTATTTAGCATAGACACGACAAAATTTGCAATAAAAAAAAATATATATGTATATTCAATTACCTGCATCCATGAGATCAAGTTTAGTAACCACAGCTAAAGTTCTCCTGCCATCTGGATCTACCTCTTTTGACATTTGTATAGCTTCACTTGTGGCCATGTCTGTGTTAGCAGCTGTCACAGCCAGAATTATGGAGTTCGGGTTGGCTATGTGCTTTATAATAAGACTCTTTATTTGGCTTTCAATATCTTCAGGCTGATCACCTATTGGTACCTAGTTACAAATGTAAACTGTATAAACATCATGCTAAAACGATTGTGAGGGTTGAACAAACTGTTGAGAGCCATAAACTTATGATAATAAAAACAATACAGTGTGCTAAATAAAATGTTTACCTTTGTGATACCAGGGAGATCCACCAAAGTAAGGTTTACAACTCTGGTTGAGAATATCTTGAGACTGATGGGCTCTGGGCAGATGCCCTTGTTGCTGCCTGCCAAGCGCTCTGTTTCTCGCTCGATCTCTTGCCTCATTTGATCGAAATCTGAGAAGATCTTGTCTTTGGTGTGGAGGAACTTGCCCCATTCTTCTAGATTTACAGTTCCTGTAACAATAGAGATATTGTTTATGTATGGTAAGATAAGGTTTTTAATCATAGATCAGAGTACTGTGTACACAATATAGTCATGGGTTAGAGAGCTAGCATATTTAATTAAATACCATGCAATTTTACTATTCCAATTTTATTGAAAATCCTTAGGTTTTATTTACATGATATCAACACACATTTTATGATTTATTGGAAGATTACATTGATACAATGTTACTGCTATAAACATTGTCAAAAGCAATCACTTGAAATTTTGTCATGTTTTGGATATTGGTTTAGTTAAAGATTTGGAATTAAACAGTCATCCAACAGGGACATGCTGACACAAAATGATTAGTCAGTAACTGTTACAAACCTGTATTTAATTTTTGAGAAAGTTGAGCTATTGGATTCCATGATGATGTCTTTGTATTCTGGATTCTTAGTGCTACCAATACATTCAAATAAAAATACAAAACTAATTAAGCTACTAAATAAACCTGCCACATTCAATATATAGGTGAAAGTCTTAAGTCATGTCAATGTAGTTTTTGATTACACATATTATGAAAAACAGGTTAAAAATTTAGTGTTATTTTGTATTGACAATCAATTAATGAAAAAAGCAATCAACAATACTTTAGTAATGTTTTAATATAAAGTCATAGATCAATGCCATGTCAATGTAACATAATAAAAATGACATTGAGAACTGCACAATTATCAATTGCTTAGAGCATGCACAGTCAATATAAACAGAAACATTACTAGAGCAGGAAGATCAATGCTCTATTATATTACATGACATTGAGAACTTCAAAGACTTGTTATAATTCCTAGACTTCAATTATAAGTTATTTGAACAATAGTAGGTATATTACGAATTAACTTATGGAAATAAATGATATTATTATGATGGAATTCATGAGATTTTTTCTTTTCTGAACAAATTTACCCTGGGCCAGCGTGTGCTTTGTTTTCCTCAAAAAGGCAAAATTTTGCAACATATTATGCTTAATTAACTTACTTCATATTCATGAGATATGCAACTAAAAGTAATATTTGTTGAGGAAATTTTGACTTACCTTCCTCAGCAGAGCGGTGTTCCTTACTGTCTTTTGGGCTGTACACTAATTGTAGAACGAGAGGACGCCTAGTTACAATCCCTGGGCCTCGAGGCAGAAATGAACGCCCCACTAGACTTTCAATAACAGAACTTTTTCCCGAGCTCTGTTAGGAAAACAAAATGTAAGTAGTTTAAGATCCTAGGAGTTTATTGAATTTATATCTACTTGAGTTTGTAATTTATTGACATTTTAATATTTTTGGGGGTAATGATCCTTTGACCTAATATTTGTTCTTCAGTTTACATCAAAATGAAATGTGAACTTCATGATGTCATTGATGTTTTTATTGATTGTAAATGAGAAGCGTGACTATGCGCAAAATAACGACCGTTAATCCAAATTCGGCATAAGACTTCGGTAACTGTGAACCGGGAATTCGGGAGTGCGGTCTTGGTCAATGACAGCCTAGTCCAATGGAATAGAATGGGGACAAAGAACTCCACTGACACCTTTACATAACCATTACAGATACATCAACAGGAAATTCTTCATCTGCCATTGTAATCGCTACTGCTAGTTCAGAATTATTTGTTATAATTCATAGAAAAAATGGTTACCTGAGTTCCTAAAACTACGATTTGAGGTAATTGGATGGCATCAGCTCCGACTGTGTTAAAAACGTCTTGCAACTTATTAATAACTGGTATAAGTGCTTCCATAGTTGCAGATTCTACCGTACACACAACTTATATTTCAATAATCCACGACAGTTTTATGTAATACGAAAAGATTATTTTTATCAAATATCAAAACAGACAAACCAACCGGTGAAAGTCGGCCATATTGATTTGAATGATTTGACCACCCGCCTCAGACCGCCTGCGCCCCGTACCGTACCCCGTCAGTGGCCGTTTGCGGTTTGACTGGAAGAGATGTCCCAACCTAATTCTACTATTAAGTTTTAGTCGATTTATCAATTTATTGGTTTTAAGTAATTGGTAACCCTGAAACATTCTCAAGTGGAGTTGCCATTTTTAGAGAAATACCGCTTTAATGGATAGTTTTGCATGAAGTTGAAAGAAGTTTCAAAGCACATGATAAGTTCCCAAGCGCATGACAAGTTCCAAAGCACATGACAAGCCCCAATCTCCATTCTATTCGGAAATTAACGCAATAAGTGAGGCAATATTGAAGACATTGTAGTGTAGTGTAGTGTAGTTTTTTTTTAAGTTAATTTGAAACTTTTTTGCTTTATTTTGACAACAATAAAAAGCGAGAATGATTTACCACCAATGAGGGATTTTCTTTTTCAACTCCCCTAGTCGCTGGATAGATGGCGCTGACTGGGGTACGTTACTGGAAGGAACGGAACGTGACAATTTTCTGATTATTTCTCTTGTATGTTATTTCGGGAACGTAAAATGAAACGTACATTAAAAGTAAATAAATAAAGTAATGTGACAATGGTCATCACATCACATTGATATTTTGAAAATAGCCTCTATATGTAACTAAACAAAAAGGAAAAATAAAACAATGCTTACCAATACTTTTTAGGGTTTTCCACGCCAGAAAGAAAATGTCCCAAGAGAAAAAGAAGAGAAGTCGTTGCCTTGTGGATGTATAAATGAAGGCATGCATCTTTTTCCTAAAGATGAAAGTCGTAAAGCGCAATGGGTACAAGCCATCGTACATGTCAAACCTGGACGGGCCATAAAAAGAAATTCGCACATATGTTCAGCACACTTTAAACCAAATGATTTTGTAAGAACACCATTATCAGTGTTACAACCAAGTAAGTTCATCTATGTTTAGTATTGTAGGTATTTTCTTAGGATCTAAATTCAACAGAGATTAATTTATTCTATCTCAGATTAGATTCTAATAATAGTTTACGTGTTTGGCCGGAGGAGGCAAAACACCAGAAGAATTGGGTGACGCCTTTGCCCAGCAGTTGGACTGAATAGGCTAACAACAAAAAACAATAGTTTACCTATTTTTAGATGTGACATCAAAAATATTGAAGCAAACAGCCATTCCATCCATATTTCCACGAAAAAATTCATCTCAACCTCCCACAACATCCCATACCATAACATCCAAAGATCAAGATTCAACATCATACGCTGCTCCAGAACCTGATGAACATCAAGATTCTCAGGCTCTCAACTTCTATCTCTCACTGATGGCATATCATGGGGAAGGCCTACGACCAGCCGTCTACGTTTATTATATGCACAAAACTACAAACACACGCTTTGTTATCAATTTAATAGCAAGTACTATTTAAAAAAATGCCAAAAATATTTGAAGCCCCTAAAAATCCCCCTAATCTTGTCCCTAAAAATGTCCCTTTTAACAATTCTATTTCCTGAATTTAGGGGTAAAACCCTTAAGCTGGCAACCATGCCAAGCGTTTTGACTTTGACACTAGTAACGTAGTCGGGTCAACGCCATCTATAGAGTTGTTGGAAACTATTTTTTTTTTTAATTCTTAAAATGAAAACCTCTCATTCTCAAATTCAACGATTCGCAGGGAAATAAGAAATCACTGTCTGGCAGCACTGTGGAAAAGTCAGATGTCATCCGTCAAAGTCGTAAATCAAATTGCAATTTGTTAGTTTTGTTTTGTCTGGGGTTTGGGGATTTAATTACATTTAATTTCCATTTTTATGATTGTGTATGGAAAAATTCTTAGCCAGGAACTATAGTTTCTTATCGTGGATATTCTGAAATATGTTTAACACTGAGGTAACAAAAATGTTGTAGGCATAACCTTCCAAAATGCCGGGAGAAGCCTTACGGCGCGCGGCGCTCTGATGTTCCAATTTTCTATATTTCCAGGGAAACAGTGTGGATGCTGGAAGGTATGCAAGTAATTCGAAATCTATACAGTTTGGGCCATGGCATATATCGTACGATGTGAGCAGCATTCTGCCTAGCGTCTGTTCCACAAAGGTCGTTTGTGAACGCGACGATGATCAATTTTGCCAGTTTTGTATGTAAGTGTTAATCTACTTGTAATAAGTAGAATTTAATAAATAATTATCGCTGGACATTACACACAGCGCCATCAAATGCCACTCTAAGCAAGGCTTGTGTCGTGGACACCAGAGAGTTGATATACTACATAGAATAGAATAGAATACTCTTTATTATGTACACCATACAATAATTTTAAACATTTTACAAGGGGTGACACAATGGGCGGTCTTATTGCTCTTCTTTAAGTGATGGGGCACTTAGACTTAAGGTTGTACTGTATGCAAAAATGTAATAGTGTACTCATTGTTGAAGAGCCAAATAAAATAAATAAATAAATAAACATATACTTTTTGTTTGTAAATACATACTTAAAACATCCATCACTCGGAAACAAATGTCCATGCTCATCACACCTCCCAGTTACACTCTTTGCTATGATCAACATATTTTTTTTTGGATACTACTTTATATTCCAATGAATAATTTGAAAACATTAATTTACAGATACTGCAAAGAACTGAAGATTCCTCACTTTCCTGATATGGTGTTTCCTAAAAACATCCTGAAGTTAACACACAACAGTGGTGCTAATATTTGTTTCAATCCTCTTGATTCTCTGAGATGTGTAGCAAGCAGGATGGAGGCCATAGAAGTTTCTTGTGCAGAGGCTTGGCAGGAAGCCCGGTACTAATATTTTCATTTTCTCACAGCATTAGAATACCTAGCTCAAGATTGCTACCAGTTGCATAAAAAAATTCCTCACACACTATATGATAGCATGACGAATACTAGATCAAGATCACCGGCAAATAGTAAAAAATGACCTAAAAATTATGTATTTTAATCGGATTCATAATCCAAATAAAAATACTTTGTTTTTCTATGTTAATAATATTTTTATCTTCATTTTTTAAGACCAAATGCAGCTAAACCAAAGCGGCCATTCGACTGGACATTTTCCACAGATTACAAAGGAACACTCACAGATAATATTGTTGTAGAGGCAACCAATGAAGCAATTGATTTTGATTTATTGAAACGAAAAGATCAAATAATTTTCTACCATGATCTGACTTTATTTGAGGATGAACTGCATGATCATGGGGTGTCTAAACTGTCTGTAAAAATAGTAAGTGTAATTTTATCTTGATGTAAATCATATTTTGTTCAACATACAACCTGAAAATGGCAAATAACATAACAAAATTAAAATTTCATGCCCCTTAAGGTAATTCTTAAATTAATAGTTGTCCTGTATTTTTAACCAACTTCAAAAAAGGAGGAGGTTCTATGTTTGACTGTATGTATTTTTTTTTACATTATGTTACCTATAACAAAATAAATATAATTATGTAAGAATGGTACCTACCTACAGTCAGATACAGCTTTACATTCTCAATTTATTCTCTTTGTTTCTGTGTCAACCAACACAATATTATGAATTATATTTTCAGAGAGTTATGCCTTCATATTGGTATGTGCTGCTACGGTATTTCCTGAGAGTGGATGATGTGCTGGTAAGATCCAATGAAACCAGAATGTTCCATTCACTCAACTCTGATTATGTTCTTAGAGAATACACAGTGAAGGAAGCACAAGCTAAAGACTTAAATGTAAGTATGAATGTTGTTGATGTTGTGAGTTGTTGGAAATTGATACCTTAACAAATTAACATAAAGTTTCTAAACTTTATTGATACCTGAACAAATCACCATAAACTAAACTTAATGAAAATGGAATGAGGAAATGTACCTTCTCATAATTTGATGGTTCTCATAAGATCCTGGGTTGGATTCTCAGGTCAGCCAAAGTGATATTGGGGTTTTCCATCAAATTTCTAGCACAGCTCAAAATCAAAATCAAAGCATTTATTTCAAGTAGGCCAATAACAGTCACTTTTGAATTGTCGAAACAAAGATAAAAATTAAATGTAGTTACAGTCCCAGTCACAAGACATAAAACTGTGAAAGTACTGTAGTTGCCCATTCCCTAACATAGATCTCTATGGAGAAGAACGGGCAAGAAACTCCTTGGTCTTTTAAATCAAATTATTGTTACACAATCTTGGTTACATAGTTTATGTTGAGATGGTAAATTATGTGAGAACAATGTAGCAAGATGTGCACGTTAAAAGTGTCCATAGTAAAAACAAAATAATTCATTCAAATAAGCCATGGCAACTAAGAGATGACCAGTCAGCTCTACATACTACTTTTAACCACCATGCACGACAAGATTTTGACACATGACACATCAGCTGAATCGGCGGGGTGATGCGAATTTGTCAAAAATTTACAGAATTTTCGTGAACTTTCAGCATTCGATTTTTTTATGAAAAATATGTCTAGGAAGCTGTTTAGGTCGGTAAAACGGCGTCAGTGTATTGCCAAATATTTATAAAACACTAGCTGACCCGCGCAACTTCGTCTGCGTAAGACGCACCAACAGTTCCTAAAATTAGCGCGTTCAACCAACCTAACAAACAAACTCTGCAGCTTTATAATATTAGTTCAGATTCAGATTGAAGTCAGTAACAATTTATTTTTTCTCGAATAGGTTTACATTTAACGCCAAAATATTCAACTTATGTTTGTCCGAATAAGGACTCTTCCCTCAACAGCCTTACGTTTCCATCCTTGGACACTCCACAATATCATACTCCAGCTAGGTCGAAAGTTCTCATCAAGTGGCATGACATGAGCCGAGACACGTTAACGCTGCTTCAAACTGTTGCGGACTTCTCGCATCTGCCTTCCTTCTCCAAAGTCAGACTTTCAATGATAGTCATACTCCCAGCAGGTCAACACAATACGATGTAGATGGTGTAAACTCTTGAAAACCTATTGCAAATTCTTTTCGTCTCCAAGCCTCCATCATGAGACCTTCGATGACAGGCATATTCTAGCTGTTTCTAAAGTTCTCATCAAGGTGCATTAAGTGAGCCCAATGACGATATAGCTGCTGTTAACTGTTGAGGATCTCTTGCTACTACCTTCAGTCTCCATTGTTAGACCATCGATGACAGTCATGATCCAGTTAGGTTTAAAGTTCTTATCAAGATGCACGAAATGAGCCTTAGACACGATAGAGCAGATTTGAAGTGTTGTGGAACTCTTGTGACTGCTTTTCATCTCCATCGTCAGATCTCCGATAATACTCATACTCTAGCTATCATATAAGTGTATATCAAGGTGCGTGAAATGAGCCGACACACGATAAAGCTGCTGTAACTGATCACAGTCAAACTTCAGACAGGTCTAAAGTTGTCAAAAAGGTATATGAAATAAGCCCCAAAACGATCTTCTTCTTTATCGTGTGGTTAGTGCCTAACCTGTTGTCAGAGTTTTTATACCGCCCAAGGTCCTCTGTCTTGGCTTTACATGCCGTCGAGAAATAACTCTCAGGCATGCTGTGGTTTTCTCACGATATCTTTCTTCACCGAAGCAAGCGATCTTTCCTTCCTTATCGTGTTGTTGCCTAACCTGGTGTCAGAGTTTTTATGCTGCCCATGGGCCTCTGACTTGGCTTAACATGCCAAATGTCTCTCAGGCATGTTGGTTTCCTCACGATGTTTCACCAAGCGATGATTATACAATACGCACATGAATTCGAACACAACTATTTTCAATAAAAATGGGACAAACTTTGCTAAACACGCTTTTAAATCAAAATAATCATGAAAATCGGACTTCTCTGGAAAAAGTTATGCGTCATCATCATCATCATCCATAGTCCGACTTCAGCGACTGCTGGGTTTAGGCCTCTCTTTGTTTGTGCTAAGCTCCACGCTCTTGTGCCAGTCTCATCCAGGATATTCCCGCAATAGCAACAATATCGTCTGCTTATCTCACCGCTGGACGACCAAAACTGGTTTGGATTTCTAGAATGCCACTTGGTCACAGCTTTACTCCACCTGACATCACCGCGCCTTGCTAGGTGTCCTGCCCTACTACATTTGAATTATCATCATTCATCATTATTTCAGCACAAAGACGTCCACTGCTGGACATAGGCCTATCAAGTGTTGCCACATTGACCGGTCTCGTGCGACTTCATAATTCGGTCATTTGAGTATTGCTCAGCCATAATATCAGAACTTCTTCCAAAAAACCCAAACTTGAGACATCTGACACGGGAGAAATCATCCCCAGAGTGGGAGAAAAATAAACAAAAAAAAGACATCTGACACGGGCGAATGCCAGTATCATTCTTTCACGGAAAATCATAACACCGTGATTCAGAAAATGGAGTCAAATGAACAACGCTATTTATAGAGCATGAAATTAAACTGCTAAAACATATGCATGGAAAGCAGTCGAACGGACACTCTACTGGCTTTGTAGATTTTTAAAGCAGGGTAATGTTGACTATTCTGTTCTTCTCTATCTTGTGATTTTTATTCGTAAGTACCATTTTGGTTTCATAGATGTCATTGCATGTATCCTTAGATCATGATGATAAGTTCTCCTTAAAAACTTTAAAGTCATATATCTTTTGATGGAGAGCACCGATTGCAAAGAAACAAAAATCAAAACTTTCTCTAAGTTATGCACAATAATAATTTGTGCATTCAATAAAACCACATTGGTTTTTTAATTTACACGTAAAAGGGCTACGTAAAGACACACTGACAAAGACGAAAATTTAAGAAATAGTAGAAAAAGGGTTCTGTGTGTGATACTTTAACAGTTTAAGCGCCATGTTTACAGATTTATTATTTGTAATAAATGACTCCCAAACTGTCGTTTAAGTGTTAAAAAAAATATGTATAAAATTATGATTTGGAAATATGTAAGCTTTAAAAAAACAAAATATTTTGTTACAAAAAGTGAAAACCGTGTGGTTTTTGAACGTGCGAACCAAAGTTATTATCAGAAATCTTACAGCATTACACAAAATCAAAAAGTATTCTTTGTCTGTGCTGAGGTTTGACCTTGCGACTCACTGTTTGATAGGCGGTTGCCGTCACCGACGGGCTATTTGTTCTCGTGACAATTCGTCTAAAATAGTTATTCTATTACAATGCTTGTTATGACAGTTGTCAGTTGTCAAACAGTTGAAAGCTATAGACGAAATGCAATATTGCTCACCCCCGTCAGTAATTAGCGTGATAATCTATAGCCTATGTCCTTCCCTGGGTTGAAATACATCTCCTTGCCAAATTTCATTACGATCCGATCAGCCGTTTTCTCGTGAAAAGGTAGCAGACAGACAGACAAACAGAGTTACTTTCACATTTATATAATGGTATGGATATAATACTGCAGCCTTCCATAAACTAGGTAACGTAGATGCGCTGGAAATAATGTACATAGGCAAGCTTCTCGTTTGCTAAACAAACTGGAAAAAGCTAAATAAAAACAGTAACCTTCTATCTGCGTTCTTATTTTTGCCATTATTCATACATCATTTCATAAAAAATTACGATCAAAGTCTTGACCAAAGAGTACAGTAACTATAGAGAGAAAGAGTGACAACTCTGTGGTAAAATTTGCATGAAGTGCTGCTCCCTTAAGTTTGGTGGGTGAACTAAAGTTCTGATTTACACACACTTACCTGAGGTATGTGTGCGTTCTGTGTATTTATACGTATGTGTGTGTGAGCTAGTATGCATGCATACTTCGGTAATATACCTGTTCAAAACAATAAAAAAACCAATGAAAACCAAAGTTATATATATTATGAACTAAAAATAAAACAAATAACAATAACAAGTAACAATTTTAACAGAATTAGCTGAGATAAACTCGGGAAGCGCCTCAACGTCTTACGTCATGGCCCAATGGCGACTTTGACTATGAACTCAGTTTGACAGACAAGACGGCTGTCAAGTTTGGTTATCCCACCAAACTCCAGATGTCGCTGTCGTCTATGTAAATTGATGACAGTGCTAAGTGTGCCCCCCCTTTTTTTTTTTTAAGGATGGGAAATCATCAAATGACCCCCCCACTCTGGGCGGAGCGGGAGGGAGTGTCAGACTCTTACTGACTAAAACCATCCATGTTCCTTCCTCGCCTTTTACGTTCCGGGGCCGCGGTATCTCTTTCGAACAGGCCCGCAACCCCGGCAGGCTTCGGCCCTTGGGCCCCTCTCCTTTTGCTGACATCTCTTTGAGGCGCGCGTGGAACACGAACGCGCCGTCGACACGGCCTGTCGTCGTCGTTAGACGGCCGGACGGCTAGCTAGCCCATAGCCAGCCGTCCACAGGCCCGCATCTAAGGTGGCCGGTAGCCACCACGTGGCCCCCGACGCCCGTTGCGTCTCCCGCGGCGGCCGGGAAGAGAGGATCTCTCCCTCTCTCGTTCCGCCACCTCCTTCGCTAGCATGACTGCTTCGCAGAAGGAGGCGACGGCAAGTGTGCCCCCCCTGGTCTTGACAAATATTACTAAAAAAATAGTACATTGTTCACCGAGAGGAGAAAGTGACCGATTACCGTCGAGGGTGTCGTTTGAAGCCCGAGCCGTAGGTGAGGGCTTTAAAACACCCGAGATCGGGAATTGCACTTTCTCTCGAGTGATACATAGTGCTTTATACTACACCTACGAGGAAAATAAAAAACTAAATCTTTACTAATTGAAATTTATATTGAAATTGTTGCAGTTAGTGAAGCTTAATGTAAAACTTTTTCCATTAATGTTTGTTTGAGATTCATCATCACTATCACTACTTATCATTTTGATAGTTTTATTTTACTTTCTACGAAAACTGAATCCTCAGACAACACACAAATTGAAAATGGCGCCAATGGCGTCTGCAATTTTCACATGTTCTTTTTTCAAATTGTTTATCCTGCCGCCGCAGGGTCGCACTACCAGCCCGACATCATCCAACACACAGCTAGTGGCCAGTGTCATTTTGCGAACTTGGAGACAAAAACTCTCTGTAAAAACTTTTTGGCTTTTGATATTTAGGTTACCGGCGCATAGTCTTACTCAAAATTAAAAAAGAAAAACCACGTAAGAAATGGATTTTCATACACTTTTCTCTCCCGCTCAGATGCGTTTTTTCCCCGCATATTTGTTCGATATGCAATGACGTACTTTCTACCGTAAATTTGATAAAGTATCAAGGTACTTTCCAAGCAGGTGTAGTATAAACAATGTTGCAACCAACTTATCACATGACGTATCATTTCGTAGTGCTGACCGTAAACCCGAGTTTCATCATTACGATTAAAATGTTGCATTCAGCCTAATCGATACTCGCAATCAAATTAAGTTTGGAAAAAAGTTTTGAGACACAATAAAAACTCCTTGGTTAAATTCTGAAATGAATCATTTTATACTACTTTTTTAATAATACCGTGTAGAATAGTAATTAGTCGTCGCTTTTGGTTGAGTTATTAATAGTTAATAAACACAGAACTCTCTAAACTCTAAACAAATAACGAAATTCTTGCTTCAAGTCAACATTTTGATGATAATCTTTCCTTTAAAAACTTTTGGATTGGAGAATTTGGAGAAACGCCGTTGCCGAACTAGCACCTTGTGGCAAAATATAAGGTCTCATAGTTTAAGCAAAGACAATTAATCTGAAAATGAATTATTAATATTTTCAACCGTACGAACGGACAACCTCTTGCTAAATTCGCGTCGAATTTTTAAATTCTAAATTTAAGTTAGGAATGTAATTGTGACTATACACATACATTCACATATATAAAGTATTTTTATTTACTTTAATAAACAACACAGCGCACGCTGGCACTGCAGTAATAGTAAGAAGCTGCATTAAGCATCAACTAATTCCTGAATACAGAACTTCAAAAATACAGGCAACAACAATCATGGTGCATGATAGCCAAGGCTCTATCTTAATATCATCGATTTATTGCCCGCCAAAAAAGAGAAGAGGACACGAAACCAGTGAGGAGGATTTCAACGATTTTTTCAAAACTCTAGGCAACAGATTTATTGTCGGTGGAGACTGGAACGCTAAAAATTCTCAATGGGGATCAAGGCTTACATTGACTAGAGGCCGTAACCTTAAGAATAGCATCGATAAACACCGTATAAATATCCTCACAACGTGTCAACCAACATATTGGCCCGCAGACCCAAATAGATTGCCCGACCTTATAGACTTCTTCGTCTACAAAGGGGTACCATCCTACTTCTTAGACGTTTCTAGCTGTCACGACAGCTCTTCAGACCATTCGCCAGTAATTGCTACAATGAGCACATCTGTAATAAATCGGTCAAGAAATCAATACTTATATAACCATACCGACTGGGAAGCCTTTCAGAAATATTTCAATGACAACCTAGACCTGAAGATTCCTCTTAAAACCGACGAAGACATTGAAAGTGCTACTTCCTATATCACTAAGTCAATACAGAAAGCGGCATGGACTTGTACTCCATCTGACAAAAAAACGAACGAAACTAAAACTCATCGCAACTTGCCGCAGATAGTAAAACGCCAAGTTCTAGAAAAAAGACGACTTAGAAGGGTTTGGCACTGTAGCCGACACCCTGTTGACAAAAGAGCGTTCAACAAAGCAGCAGCTGATTTAAAAAAGACTCTAGTTGAAATGGAGAATGAAACAATGCAACTACATCTCGAAAACTCAACGCCATCAGCTCCTGCTAAAAATGAGTACTCACTGTGGAAAACTAAAATCAAAAAGAAAACCGCAATTAGCACAGCACCCGCTCATAAAAGAAAATGGTGAATGGCCTAAAACAGATGAAGAGAGAGCAGAAGCATACGGGGAGTTTCTTAGCAGCGTCTTCACCCCAAATGAGGACATCGGAAATGAAATTACTAACCGTGAAGTGAGCTCATATCTTGAGAGTGACCTTCAATTGACCCCCCCTCTCCAATGCTGCACGCCTGCAGAAGTACGTCGCACTATCCTTGATCTGGAACTCAAAAAAGCTCCTGGATTTGACCTTGTGACAGCGGAAATATTGCAAAACTTGCCGAAAAAAGGAATAATGTTCATCACCTCGCTGTTTAACGCTATTCTGAGAACTTCGTACGACCCCAACATCTGGAAAGTTTCTCAAATAACTATGATCCCCAAACCAGGAAAGCCACCGCACCTTACATCTTCATACAGACCAATAAGCCTGCTCCCTGTACTGTCGAAGGTCTTTGAAAAAATAATCTCCACACGGCTTAGTAAATACCTTTACGAAAACGCTACTATCCCAGAGCACCAGTTCGGATTTCGAAGAAGACATGCGACCATAGAACAAGTCCATAGAGTGTGTGAACATATTAGAAATACTCTCGAAAGTAAAAAATACTGCTCAGGGGTGTTCCTCGACGTACAGCAAGCTTTTGATAAGGTTTGGCACCCTGGGCTGCTGTATAAACTGAAAAGAGCATTACCATACAACCTGTTCCTGATATTAAAATCTTACCTGGAAAACCGTATCTTCTTTGTAAAAATAAACGATGCCGCCTCAGAATTTTACGACATAAGAGCTGGAGTCCCACAAGGCTCTGTCCTAGGGCCCCTCCTGTACCTGGTATACACAGCAGATGTTCCTGAATCGGAAAATGTAATGACAGCAACTTTTGCCGATGATACTGCAGTGCTGACATCTGACGCCAACCCAGAAGTAGCGTCCGGTAAGCTACAATCGCACTTGGATAAGGTCTATACCTGGATGAAGAGCTGGCGCATCAAGGCTAGTGCAGCTAAATCCAACCACATCACATTTACCCTTAAACAAGGAGACTGCCCTGCTGTAAAACTGGGTAATGAGCAGCTACCTCACAACACTGTAGTAAAGTACCTTGGATATTCTACCTTGATCGTAAACAAACGTGGAAGACTCACATCCAAAAAAAGCGCAATGAACTTAATCACAGATGGAGAACACTGGAGTGGTTATTGGGAAGGAAATCTCGACTCTCTGTCAACAATAAAGTTTTGATTTACAAAGCAGTCATAAAACCAGTCTGGACTTACGGCATACAGCTGTGGGGATCAGCAAAAACCTCCAACACTGAAATACTCCAGCGATTCCAAAACGGCGTGCTTAAAGCTATAGTGAATGCCCCATGGTACACAAGAATGGATGAAATCCATGAATATCTAAAAATTCACACAATCAAAGAGGAAATCAGAAATACGACAAAAGCTTACAGAGAGAGGATAATAAATCACGAAAACAGACTCGCTCAGGCTCTAAGTGAATCGCTGGCAACAAGACGTCTTAAAAGACTGCACACTTGGGATAATATACTTTGAGTAAAGTAATATCCAAAGGCAGCCCAACAATGGGAGGGCACGCCTAACATGTCAAATACTGTTCAAAAACAACTGCTTATGGTTCAGGAACCGATCGCATGTTTGCAAATAAATAAGAAAAAAAAAAAAACCTTTAATAATTTATTGTGAATTTTGTTTTGTTATGTCTGAAGGTTGGATATAATGCGCCAAGGATCGGAAAAATTGAATGATAAATAAATATTAAGGATGCCAAAACCGTTGTTACTGAACCAAGCTTATCTAAGTATTCAAAATCAAATGAAAATTCATAATCTGCCTTGCCTTTCCCCATCTATTATGGGGTCGACTTCCAGTCTAACTGAAAACCAGTATTTTACATGGAGCGACTGCCTATCTGACCTCCACAACCCAGTTGGTACTGGGTGATGATACTACCTGTAACGACTTTAAAAGAACTACAAATGACAGCCGGGACCAACTGCTTATCTTGCTTTCAGAGGCACGGAGGAAACTCGTTATGTAATAGGTCACCCATCCACAGACCAACCTAGGCAAGCAAGGCGTCCTAAACGTCGCCCCGAGCGGCCGTTATTATTTAACAACGAGCTCGTCGGCCTCTTTTTCAAAATTATATGAAAATTGTCGATTAAAATTATTGTTCGGAAAAGGTGAGAAATAAATAAAATTAGAAAGTCATGGGAAGGCCTTTGCCCATCAATGCGATAGAAAAGGGTGTTAAAAAAAGTATTTGAAAATAAAATGGTCAATCCCAATAACTAATCCAATCGAACACAGTAAAATAATCATACTATTCCCCATTTTGTTTACTAAATACAATTATCATTGTAGGAACCAAACCAATTTTCACCACACCTAAAAAATCAGTACCAAGATCCCTGGCATAGAGTATATTATAACCTTTCATCCCTGGCGCACTGACAACCAACGAAAAAAAAATCACAATAAATTACCTACATTGAAGTACAATGTAATTTTGAACAGCGAGTGCATTCTTAATTAAAATTTTGGTAAGGAAAAAAAATCGGCGCGAATTTAGCCTTTGGTAAATCTGTGCTGTTTATTGTTGGGTTGGTACAATGTACGAAAAACTATTAAGATTTCCTAACTAAAGCTTTTTGACAATTATAAAAACTTTTTTGCAAAAAATATAACCGACTTCACACAAAAAAGTGCAAAATAACTTTAGCTTCAGAAGTCGGTGAACTTTGTTTGATTGATTTAGTTTTTTTTGTCACCGACTTCTGAAGCTAAAGTTATTTTGCACTTTTTTGTGTGAAGTTGGTTATATTTTTTTGCAAAAAAGTTTTTATTTTTCACTTTTTAGTGGTTCATACGTGCTTACCCTTTCACAGCGTAACGGCGTGATTTTTTGTTATGAACTGGTGTAAACAATAGAGAGACATGAGATTTCAGCGATCCCAGTACATTTGCTATCATTTATTGAGCAGTTCCCGTCGCCTATCTTCCGAAGTTCTTCATCAGATCTTTACATAATTGAAATGGGATCACTCCAAGAATGTACTCTTCCTAAAACTACCCATATCGCTTCTGGTGTGCCTATAAAATTTAACTAACTCCCTCTATTTCTCCAGGATCCCATTGAATGGAACTTAACTCATCTAACTGTCGAAATCTGGGTGTATTGTACACTTCTGCGTGAGTACGCAGATGTGTGTCACTCAGAGCCTACAGGCGTGATGTTACGTCACTATGTTACATAAACAATAAACAACCAAGCGATTGCAGCAATTACTGCAGCTTTGCCGTGTATTTTTGAAGAGTTCCATGTATATCTCCGAAGATCAGCGTCAGATCTTAACCAAATTGGGACCACACAGATAGAACCAGCTTTCAAATAAAAAAAGAATCATCAAAATCGGTTTACCCAGTCGAAAGTTCAGAGGCAACAAACATTGTCGAAATCTGGGAGTATTGTACACATCTGCTTACCCCTCAGAGCATACAGGCGTGATGTTACGTCATGATGTAGTATGAACAATGAACCTACAAGCGATTGCAGCAATTACTGCAGATTTGCCGTCTATTTTTGAAGAGTTCCATTGTATATCTCGGAAGATCAGCATCAGACCTTCAGCAAATTAAAATGGGACCAAACGAGAAGCACCAGCTTTCAAATAAAAAAAGAATCATCAAAATCGGTTCACCCAGTCGAAAGTTCTGAGGTAACAAACACAAAAAAAAAATACAGACGAATTGAGAACCTCCTCTTTTTGGAAGTCGGTTGATAAATATAAACAAAATTGTTTTATTTTCCATGTATCGAGTTAATAAAATTTTACAAAAAAGAATCGATTTGAATAATCGCTTTCACACATCACAAATGTAAAAAAAAAGAAAAAAAAATGGTCGTCTATTTTCGTATACAAAATTAAGTAGTGGTAATGAGTTTTACGTGTTATTGGTCCTATATTAATAAATTACGCTAAGATCTGGGTATTCTCATGTTGTTTATAATATTTGAAATGATATTTGTCATATCTGTTGTCGAATCTAAACGTGTCTGTGTGTTAAAATATGAAAAATAAAATGTAAACAAACAAGATTGGCGCGAAACTTTGACGTTGGATATAAAAATATATAATTACCACTGCTTATTAAAATTGAACTATGGATGAATTCATCAGATAATTAAATGACGAGTTATTATTTCTCAATATAGTGCAGCTTGGATGCCGAAAACCTAATTTTTTATGATTTTTAGCGTCGGCTAGCACTGCAGTCAAAATGGCGATGAACGTATTTATGCATTTGGATTTTATTATGGTAAATTAAGAATGTTGCGCGCTAAATACAGAACTTTGAATGGCTCTAACATATGATATTTTTCTCCAACTCTCTTAATTAACGCACACTCATAGTCTTTCATACTCAGAACATTAAATATTTACATAAAAAATAAGGATGTCGTATGACTTAACCGCCGGCCCCATTCGGGGCCAGTACAGAGCCAGCGTAGGTTTCAGTGCCCGGCCCCGAATGGGGCCCGTACCGAACTTTATGGTTAAACGCAACTGCCCAAATGTGGGTGTAATACCACTAACTAGAACCTCTCTAGGCTGAACTGCGAGATGCCAACTACAGTACTTTCTCAAGTTATTATGCCTTGTGTCTGTGACTGTAGCTTTGATTTTTCTTTTTATTTTTGACATTCAAAAGTGCCGTAATGGTCTAATTGAAATAAATGCTTTGATTTTGGGTTTGAGCCATTCCGGAAAAATGTGGGTGTACTAGTGGGTTCACCACTGCCTAACCCTTTTGAGGATTAGGTACAGGCGTGATGTTATGTACCTAATTGCATTTCTATTTTCCTCAGATGCCTACTTGTCACATGAAAGAGGCTGATGACGTGATACCAGTCCTGCCATTGAAAGAAAAAACAACACACAAATTGATTGTGAATAAACCGCCAAATTAGGCTGTAGTGCTTTGATCTCCAATAATTATGAAATAAATAAGTTAAGAATTATAAATGTTGTAATAAAGTGCAAGTTCCATTGGGTAGTGTACAAATATTTTAATTAACAGCCTTTATATCTGAAAACGGTGGTGCTATTTTACTAAACGAAAAAGAGTACCAACTCAAAAGTTTAACTAGACATTTTGATACGTTTCTAGTTAAATGAGAAGTACAAAAAAGATAACACTCACATTTACACACACGCACAATTGTACATAAGATAATGGAACTTTAAATGCTTGAAAAACTATATGACTTACATGGTGAAACTATACATATTCAGCAACAAACAAAAGCAATTAAGGTCTGGGAATGAAAAAAATATAGGATACATTAAAAAAATACACCAATGTGTCTTTAAGGCCCAGACTTTTGATACAAGGATATGCTGTTTATTCTGGTAGAGGACAGTGTGAAGACACCTCAGCGGCTTTTTAGAGAGTTATACAGAATCTGTCCAGTTGCTATGGAGGGGCACCATGTCCTGCTTAGAGAATATACGAGAACAAATCTCTGTCGATTCCAAACGTATTTAGGAGGACTTGCTCAATGAATTTCTACGGTTCTGCATTATCTACCAATCAGGATCACTATTGTATTGCACTTATACGATGCGCCAATAAATAGTATTTTAATGAAAGTGTTTGTTATTAAACACCCAGCAGTTATTGTAATCTTCAAAAGTTCTTATCATTGTAAAAAGGTTTTAATTTGAATGTGGTAATTAGCTTAGCCTCTACATCATACTATAGTTATCTTTAAACAATCTGAAAACAATAACAATGCTTGAAGGAGAAACCAAAACAGCAACATGATAATCGGCGGCACTGGCGGTGTCGAGACATACAGTCAGTTGCGTCTATTACACCGACGACGCCGATGACGCCACTGGCCGCTTTGCAAAGAGAGCGATGGATGCGCCAACTAAAACGGTCGTTGAGTACAACCTGAAGACGGCCATGCAGCATCGAGATACAGTCGTTGTGGAAGCTTTGCTCAGGCTAGCGAAGTCCCTGATCACGACGTAATTAACAAAAAAAACCCCCATCCTAACCCCAAAAACCCAAAGCTAATACATCCCACTCCCAAACAACTCTGTTACCAAAAAGAGAATGTAAAACTGCATGGCAAGGTGAGTCTGTCATACTCACGTAAAAACAGTGCCGATGGTGGCGCTGCACATCCGGTCGCTAAGTTCCCTACAAAATGGTTGAGCTAAGCGGCGCGGATGTGCAGGTCATGTCCGTGAACGGGTGCCGACGGTTGCTGCCGGTCGACTCACATTGCCATGCAGTTATGAAACAGCTTGGTGTAGACTTTTGTTAATTTTAATTAGTATATATGTTACGGCTAATACCCGAAGTGCGGCTGCACCTAGTTTTAGCCGGTTAGAACTAGGTGTAGCCACTTACTCTTGGTTAAACCCAGTACGACCCGATTGTTTTCGGGTAAAACTAGGTCTATCCTTCATCATGCCGGCTACAACTGGGTTCGGCCATTCCCTGTTGGATAAAACCAGGTCTATCCGGTATCATTCCGGCTAGAACTAGGTCCAGACAATCCCTGTTGGGTAAAACTTAGATGCGTGTCCCGCCAAGCCTTCCGCCCCGCGTCACACTCATGACTCACCGCATCTGCAGCAGCGGCGCTGGGTGGAGGGCATAGCGAGGCACGCGCCTCTGTAGGATGTAAGCGCCAGGTGCTGCTGATCTACTGCAGGTCTATATAGCGAGTGTGACTCACAGCGTCTGCAGCAGCAGCGCGTGTCTTAGTTTTATCTAACAGGGATTGGCTGTACATAGTTGTAGCCGGCATGCTATCGGCAGAGCTTTTTTAGATATTAAAAAACATCCATTAAAAAGAAACGTAGAGAGTTTTTTTATTCTTATAAATCACATTGTAATAATTAACAAAAAATATTAGGAGTACAATTTTTAATATAATAGGAAAATCAGAAACATTTTTTTTAACAACAGACAATAGTTGCATATTATAATTTAAAGAATGTTATTATAATTATAAATCACACTTTTATAAAGTAACATAAACTATCCAGGCGCCTGTTACTTGTTTCAACTTGTTTGCATCTAGTTTTATCCAACAGGGAATGGCTGGACCTAATTGTAGCCGGCATGATGAAGGCTAGACCTAGTTTTACCCGAAAACAATCGGCTCATACTAGGTTTAACCAAGAGTAAGTGGCTAGGTACACCTAGTTCTAACCGGCTAAAACTAGGTGTAGCCGCACTTCGGGTATTAGCCGTAACATATATATATATATATTTGATGGACTCACGTAGATCTTAAGTTACTAATAATAAGCTTAGTTTAATGTAACGTGTCCAATGATGGAGCACGATCGTAATTTTAATTATTTCTAAATCAATTAAACAATAAATAAAATGTAAATAAGAGCGCGGACCCCCACGTCTGCGGTAGAAAACTAACTAAAATAAAATCGGCGGCACTCTGTCGTTCTGCTGTGGATTGGGAGAGAGAGTTACGACCGGTTTTATCAAAGTAGAAACGAGCGGAGAGGGGAAGAGATGTGGCAACGGAAAAACCATGTTTGATGAAATCAACGTTGCAACTCTCGTCTATCCTGTGATTGGGCCAATCTTGCACGTCTACTCTCCGCTCCGCTCGGCACTGCTAGGCCAAAGAGAATGGCACTGAATTCTGGAACCTGGCGCCACTATTTGTCTAGTACAGCATAAACCATGTACACTAAATGAAGTAATTCTTTTACTCGGTCTATAACTTTCAGCTCCGAAGCATCTGATCTGTGTACCGATCCAGGTACTTAATCAATCGGAAGAAATTGAAGATGCCTCTTCAGAGCCATTTGTATCGCTTCGATTGACCTGTTATCTTGTGTCGAAATAGGCACCTCGAGCGCAGTTTAAAGTCGTGAGTGAATTCGTTTCACTCGCAATTGAATCTCAAGGAACATACATCAACAGAATCTAGGGATATTTTATATTTCATCAAATATCTAAAAATCTATGAAGAATTTTCTGATATAGTAAATAGAAGAATGATAGGTTATTTTAAGGTCTATAGTAAACAATAAAGAACATTTCGTGTTTTTTTTGTTTTAAATAAAAATGTTTATTTTTTTCATCGCCGTAGCAAATTAATATGGTAAAAAACTTCATTTCTTCTTATAAAGCTATAAATTTTAAGGAAAATTGAAAAAATCTTATTACATCGACATAGACATCGATTGTTCATGCTTAAAATTTGATTGTCAATGTCTTGCTGCGGTATGAGCACCCATGTTCTTTGCAAGTGTTCGTAAAGTTGTTGTTCTGTCGTCAAATTTGGCGGGAAATCTTTCAAAGCTTTTCGTTGTAACATGTCCCAGGCATGCTCGATAGGATTTAAGTCGGGCGACTGTGCAGGCCAATCCAAAACTCGAATATTGTGGTCTCGGAGAACGGCCGACACCAGCCGCGCCGTATGGGATGAGCATTATCGTGCATTAGTTTAAATTCCTGGCCCATTTGGATTCTGTGTGGGACAATAACAGGCTCTACTACCTCCTCGTGGTATTTTTGTGCAGTCATGCTACCTTGGATCCAAATGAGCTGGGTTCGTCCGCCAAGACGAATTCCTGCCCACACCATGATTGTCCCGCCTTGGTATGAGTGGACCTCCTGAGGGTGCCGTAGACGGCTAACTCTCCCTGGAGTTCTCCAAACGCGTGTTCTTCGTGAATCCGGATGAAACCCAAACCGGGACTCGTCGGTGAACAGCACCAAAGACCATTGTTCGTCACTCCATGGTAAATGCTCCCGAGCCCACGAGAGCCACCGACCGCGATTGCCACGTCGCAATGCTGGAACACGTAGCGGTCTTCGAGTATGAAGACCAACTTCATGCAACCTCCTTCGCACGGTTTGGTCGCTTACCAGCAGCTGGTGGTCCTCCTGGAGCCTTTGTACTAGTTGCATCGCTGTGATATTGGGTTGTCTTCTAGCGGTCAGTTGGAGAAATCGAGCCTGTCTCTGCGTAGTAACGCGATATCTACCCGTGTGCCGTTCAGCTACATCCCCAATACTGCGATAACGTGACCACAACCTTGATATCACGTTTTGGCTGGTGTGTAGGGCCTCAGCAACGACGCGTTGAATAGCACCATTTTCTAGCATGCCCACGGCTCGTAACATTTCATCTCGACTCAAATGACGACGTTACATGACTCCTAAAGCTCACACGGCACGTTAAATTAAAAAAGAATAACAATCTAATCCCTTTTCATTAATTAACTAGCTGTACCCGGCATGCGTTGCATTGCATTTTTTCCTACCTACCTACTACTACCTACCTACCTACCTGTCTACTTCTCACCGTTTAAACCTTCCCTGGACTACGACAAACATTTTAAAAACAAAATCAGCTCAATCGGCCCAGCCGTTCTCGAGTTTTAATCAGACTAACGAACAATAATTCATTTTTATTTATATAGATAGAAGATAGATATTAATAAAACAATTTTAATTTTCCTTAACGTAACGAGTTACCAACAATTTTGCCGTCGTATTTTGTTTTTTCTTTTTTTTTACATTCATTTTTTAAATTTTGAAAATAGAATAAATGAGTTTTCTATGTGTATACAAACTTTTTGAAATGAAATGAAATGAAATGAAAATATTTATTTCAGACTATGCACACATTAATTATACAAGTCCATATTATGTTAGTAGGTACTTATGGCTATGTTAGTAAAATTTAAAATAATTATTGTTTTGGACATGCATGAGCGACCAGTGCCGCAGAATTTGGCTGTCCACCCTATCCGACACCACACTCAGAAGCGTGTTGGAGCTACCTTTTACTCGAGACCACAGGGAGGCTATTCTTTTGCGAAGCACCGCCTGGAAACCGTCCGTGCTGTGGTCAGTAAACATGCCGGAGGCACTACACCTCCAAGGGAGCCCCAGCAGGCCCCTGAACGCGTTGTTATACTGGACGCGCAAAGCATTGCAGGCTTTTTTAGTGTAATTACTCCACAGGTTGCACGTGTATAACGTTTGGCAATAGCTTCTGAAGAGTGTGACTTTAACGTCACGTGAGCATCGCGCAAACCTGCGAGAAAGCATATTACCCCTTACCGACAATGCTCTGCGCTCCCTATCCATGTCCACATCATCATTAAGTCTCTCATCGACCCAATGACCCAAGTACTTAAAGTTAGGCACTTGCTGTAGGTCGGTTCCACTCAGTCTTATAGGAGGAATAGTGTAAGTTTTAGACCCACGCTTAAAGACTAGCAGCTTGCTCTTCTGAACATTGTACTTGAGCCCATGGGCCGTTGCATATCGCTCACATATGGTCAATAGTGACCTCACGGAACTGACTGAGGGGCCCAGCAGTACCATGTCATCAGCATAGCTAATATTGTTCATAAAAACACCACCCACTGAACAACCGACTCCAGCACTGCTGAGCTCCTCAATCAGTCCATTTACATATAAATTGAATATAGTAGGTGAGGTTAATCCCCCCTGCCTAACCCCACACTCCATCCTATATTCATCCGAGCATTCGCCCATCCACCTAACACAATTGTTTTGGTTATCATACCAATATCTAAATAAATTGATGATCTCGCCAGGCAGCCTGGTGTTAAGTCTCATTTTTCTTCACAGAACATTGTATGACACCATGTCAAAAGCTTTTGACAGGTCCAGGAAACAGGCGTACACGGGTGTTCCTCTGTCGGTATAGTACCGGACAGTGTGCTTAAGACACAGTACTGCAGATTCTGTGGACAACCCGGGTCGGAAACCGAACTGCGCGTCATGCAGAGGGACATTTTGGCTTAAATGTCTATTAAGCACACCATCCAGCACCTTCCCCAAGGACGTGGCCAGGGATATAGGTCTATAATTTGCCTTTTCCGATGCGTCACCCGTCTTGTTTTTAATTATAGGTACTACTATGGTTTTCATAAGATCGTCTGGTAGGTAGTTATGACGAAGACAGAAGGTAAACAACATGGATAGGACCCTAGGCAGATGAACACCCGCATTTTGCAGATGCTCGATGCTGAGACCATCGTGTCCCGGTGACTTCCCTCTAGTCATCTGCTTAATAACCTTATCAACCTCCTCATAAGTTATTTTAACTGGAGGGTCATCAGAACCGCGTTTCCCAGCATCAAGCATCATTTCGCCCACCTCCGGCTTCAAAAGAGGCTCTACTTTAAAGTGATTCCTAAATAGGTTAGCCACATCACGGGGAGTACTTATCCCCTCCACACTGACTGGGAGACTCACCTTCGGCTTAAGTTTGTTTGTAGACTTCCAAAACTGACTAAAGTTCTTAGATTTATGATGTTCTGCAATGATATCTGTAGCATTTGATGTTATCTGTGACATCAATCGTAATATGTATATTATCTGTGGTTTTTAAAATAAGAATATAGACTCTCGTATCTCGGCATCACCACACGCCCGCTCTGTGTTTTAATTAATATTCCCTAATCCTGGTGTCCCACAATCCTCTACATGGTGTCAGAAGTTTATTTGGAACCCAGAAGAACCAAAGAAAATGCCGGAACAGGTACAAAATATCATTCTAGCTAATAACTTAAAGCCGTTAGTTGTAAATGGCGGCAAAGATGGCAAAAATGCTGCCGAGTCATGGAAGCTGTGGAAACAAAAATTCAAAATCTTCTTTGAAGCAAATGATTTACAGAAGGTCTCAAAGTCAAAACAAATTGCTATATTGTTAAATTCTATCGGTGATGAAGGCCTAGATATTTATAATTCTTTCAATATTCAAAATGAAACGGACGAAACGATAACGACTATTATTGAAAAATTTGATGGAAAATTCAATCCATGCAAGAATGTCACTGTAGAGCGATACAATTTCTTTACAAAGTACCAAAATAGCGAATCATTGGACGAATATGTAACAATTTTGAACAATTTAGCATCAGGCTGCAAGTTTGAAAATTTGAAAGAGTCGTTGGTAAAGGACATGTTTATCATAGGAATAAAGAATACTCAAATAAAGGAACAAATATTGCAAAATCAAAAAATAACGAATGTTGACGAAGCTGTTCAATTTGCAAAAAATATGGAATTGTCACAGGAAAGGTCTAGAAAATTACAGAATGGAAATGAAGCTAATAATAATTCTAGTTCACAAGTGCAATCAATTCGTCAAAGCAGAAGTACATATTTCAAGAACCAGCCATCAAAAAGAGAAAATTCAAAGAAAAGGTCAATAACTCCATACAGAAAATCGTCGGAAAATAGAAGTTCTAGTCAAAATCGATATAAGTCCAGTCCAGCACAATCTTTTTCAGCCAATTCCAGGTTCAACAACAATATTAGAAATAATTCTAACTGTAACAGATGTGGTCAGCTGCATCGGTACAAGTGTCCAGCACAAGGCAAAATCTGCAATATATGTAAGAAAATGAACCATTTCGCCAATTACTGTTTCTACAAAAATCAAAATAGCAAGAAGAATGTAAGTACAATTAGTAGTTCTGAATGTATACAAAAATTGCATAGTCATGAATATGATATTCATAGTAATATTATTCGGGATTACCCTCAAAATGATTTTATTATTAATTCAATTAATTGTAATTCAAATTCACAAAATTGGAAATTAGAATTGAATGTTCATGGCAATATTATAAGATGTCAAATTGACACAGGTGCTGATATAAATGTAATTTCACTAAATACTTTAAAAAGTTTAGAAAATATGTGTAAGAAAATTTTTTTCATTGAAAAGTCAAACATAAAAGTATTTTCATTTGCAGGTCAATTGATTGAAAACTTAGGTTCTGTCAGACTTGAATGTTCTTTTGATCACAAACTATTTAAACCAATCAATTTCATAGTTGTTAAATGTGACTGTTCTACAATTTTGGGTTGGAGGACATGTGAAGAATGTGGCATTGTAAAACGTATTTTCGAACTATCCCAAAACACTTCTAAGATAACAACTAGCAAAGAACAAAGGTCATTACAAATGCTTATTAACAAATATTCAGATACTTTTGAAGGATTGGGTTGCTTACCAGGTAGTGTTAATTTACAAGTAGATACAACCGTCACACCAAAGATTTGTCCAGTTAGGAGAATACCATATGCTCTACAACAAAAACTCAAAAATGAATTAGACCGAATGGTGCGACTACAAGTCATAGAAAAAGTTACTAAACCTACTGACTGGGTAAATTCCATAGTACCTGTAGAAAAACCCAATGGTGACTTACGTATTTGTCTAGATCCTAGGAACTTAAATAAAGCCATAAAAAGACCTCATTTTCCATACCCTACATTTGATGACTTGCGGTCAAGGGTAGTGAATGCGTCAATATTCTCAAAGTTAGATGCTAATTCAGGTTACTGGATGCTAAAATTAGATCCAGAGAGTAGTGATCTTTGCACTTTCAACACACAGTTTGGCAGATATAAATTTTTAAGACTTCCTTACGGAATAAATTCAAGTGGTGAAATTTTTCATAGAGTAATGTCCGAGTTACTTGGGGACCTTCCAGGTGTTATTATATTTGTCGACGATATATTGGTCTATGGTTCTACGCAAAGTGAACATGATGAAAGATTAGAAAATGTTTTAAAAAAAGCTAAAGAAATCAATTTAAAATTTAATAAATCAAAATGTCAGTTCGGACAGTCTGAAGTTTCGTATGTGGGTCATGTTTTTAACAAAAATGGTATTTCACCAGATACGTCAAAAATCGAAGCTATAATAAAAATGCCAAGACCAGAAAACATAAAAGATCTTCAACGATTTCTTGGTATGATAAATTACCTTGGTTCATATGTACCTAACTTAGCTCATGAAACTACTTTACTTAGAGAACTCCTTAAAAAACAAAATATGTGGCAGTGGACTCCTAATCACGAAAAACAATTTACTAAATTAAAATCTCTTATTTGTCAATCACCTGTCCTAGTACATTATGATGTAAACAAACCTGTACGATTGTCAGTAGATGCTTCAAAAAATGCAGTTGGAGCAGTAATTTTTCATGGACAAAATCCTATTGCATATGCATCTAAAACTTTAAATAAGTCTCAGGAAAACTATGCCCAAATAGAGAAAGAATTGTATGCTATAGTTTTTGGTTGCAAGAAATTTCATCAATATATTTATGGAAAAACAACTTATGTTGAAACTGATCATCAACCTCTTGTAACTTTGTTCAAAAAATCACTTTCTGATGTCCCGCCTCGTCTTCAAAGAATGATGATAGCTATACAGTCATATGATCTTAACGTTTCATATACAAAAGGTACTGAAATGTATGTCTCTGATACTTTGTCTCGTGCACCCATATCAAAAACTAATATAGAAAAATTTAATTTTGATGAGTTGGATAGTAATATAGTTTGTCAAGTAAATTTACTAACTTCTAATTTAGCAATTACTAAAGAAAAACAAGAAAAAATCATGTCTCATACAAAATCTGATATGTCACTCCAAAAACTAAAAGAATACTTTATGTCAGGATGGCCTAATTGCAAGCAAAAATGTGATTCAATTGTTTTACCCTATTGGAACATTAGAGATGAGATTCATGTTGTAAATGATCTAGTTTTCAAGAATCAGTCTGTCATTATACCTAAATCTCTACGTTCTGAAATTCTCGCAATTTTACATGAAGGACACATGGGCATAGAAAAAACTAAAAATCATGCCCGTGGAACTGTTTTTTGGCCTAATATTTATCATGATATTGAAATGAAAATAAAACAATGTGAAACTTGCATGACATATAGTTCAAATAAAACAAAGGAAACTTTATTATCTCATGAACAACCTTCTTTACCATGGCAAAAAGTAGCTACAGATTTATTTGATTACAAAAGCAAAAAATATTTAATAGTTGTCGATTATTATTCAAATTACATCGAAATAGCAAAATTAAATCAAGATTCTAGAAGTTATACAGTCATTAATCAAATCAAGTCAATTTTTTCACGACACGGTATTCCATTGCAATTAGTAAGTGATGGTGGCCCTCCATTCAACTCTCATGAATTTCAAAATTTCACAAAAGACTGGGATATTCAACATATCATGTCAAGTCCTCACTTTCCTCGATCAAACGGTCTTGCGGAAGTATCTGTAAAAATTGTTAAAAATATTCTCAGAAAATGTGAACAGTCAGGTACAGACTTTTATATTGGTCTGTTACAATACAGAAATACCCCAAGAGGTAATCTCAAATCACCTTCAGAATTACTTATGTCAAGAAAACTGAGAACAAAATTGCCTACTACAACAAGTAATTTAAAGCCAAAAGTAGTTCAATTTTCAAGTCATTTAAAAAATAAGTCACAAAAGTTGGAAAATAGAAAATTATATTATGATAGAAGTGCTGTATCTCCTCAACAATTTCAGTCAAATGACATAATATTTTTCAAGAGAAATCCCAAGGATGCAACATGGTCTAAAGGTGTTATTTTATCAAAAACTAACTTTCCAAGATCATACTTAGTCAAAGATAGTAATGGGACGATCTATAGAAGAAACTCATATCATATTAAGCTATTTAAGTCAAATCTGTCACAGTCAAGGTCACAAAATAGTTATAAATCGTCACAGTCAAAGGAAAATACCAAAAAAATATTGGAAAATAACAATGATAATGCTAATCATTCTGGTCACAAGTCGTCCAAGTCTTATAATAAATCGTATCAAAAATCATACAAGTCAAGTCTGATAGAAAAGGAGGATACAGAGATGCATCATTATTATATTCCTGAGTATCTATATTGTAGAAGAAAAAGTAATGAGGAACAAATTGTAAATTTAGATGATTCTTATGCATCTGCCGAGTCAAGTCAGTCATCTAATGATGAAAATCCAATACAATTGGATAAGTCTGTCAAGTCAAATGTAATGAATAAAAGTAGGATACAGTCTCCTATATTTGTAGAAGTTAATGATGATGTACAAAATAATGAATATTTGTCAGAAAATGAAATGTTGAGTCAGTCACAGTTTGGTAGTCAAGACTTACCTGAAATGTTAGATATAAGTATAAGTTCAAATACACCGGAGTTAAGATACTCATCCAGAGGGAGATTATTAAAGTCAAGAAAAAGATTAGATTTATAAAAATGAATGTAAATTTATTATGTCAATTTAATGAGTCAATATAATTCAATTTTTAAGGTTAACCCTAGAACCGTACCCATAATAGACTTTCAGTAACAGTACCCTGGGGTACTGGAGTACCCTGGTAAATAAAACAGTGTTTTCACATAAGAAGAAACATTTATTAATAATTAACTTACTTAGACTTTTAGGGTACTAATTTCAGCCTTACATAATTATAATTAGATGTAAATAAAATGAACTTTTCTTAACAATTTTGGCAAATATTTGTATGGTACTCTAAACGTATATAACTTTTATATTTGTCACATCGAGTGCGTGATTGACGGTCTTTTGACCTGCGACAAAATAAACACATTCCAAATTTTGAATCTAAAGGGGTTGCAGCATCAGAAGACCGTTGCTTTTCTAATATACCGCCAATACTTATTTGGATATGCATTGGCAAAGTTTTGTATGAAAATCTGTCTTCCAAATAAGGTTTTCTAAGGTAAACACTCAAAGTTTTGAAATAAGTTCGTCTTTTCTTGAAAACTATAATCACTTTTTCTTCATCATGAGAGTCCAGAAGAAGGATTTGAATATCATTTTCTAATGGATTTTGACGTAATGCCATCTAAAAAAAGAATTCTTCAAATTACATACAATGAAACACAAGACAACAAAAATGTCTAAATATAGTAAATATTAAGTACATACACATTGTTTTTGAACTAAGTTATGTAGGAGGTATTATGCAAATAAAAAATATGTATCAAAAAAAGAAATAATATTTAGTATTTTGTAAAAACATTTACAAAATAGTGATGAATACAATTACCTTAACAGTACCCAGGGGTACTGGAGTACCCCAAGCACGCCTAACCACGACCACACGCTAATAGAACTTACGCCTGGCCGATGCTTCGACACAACCCCCTACCCCGCGCAAATACACGGCAGCGCGAAGAGATCCGTTGTTAAACGTAAAAGTAATCGCAAATTTTCAAAACAAATTATCAATTGTACCCCAGGGTACGGTTCTAGGGTTAAGTAGTTAGTTTGTCCTAATGTTTTTTTACGTTCTAATAGCAATGTCAAATGTCATTAACGTCAATGTCAAGTCATGTCATAATTAGTCAATGTCAAATTTATGTCAACTAACAAATTCAGTGTTGCCTTTTTATTATAAGAAAGGGCATGTAGCATTTGATGTTATCTGTGACATCAATCGTAATATGTATATTATCTGTGGTTTTTAAAATAAGAATATAGACTCTCGTATCTCGGCATCACCACACGCCCGCTCTGTGTTTTAATTAATATTCCCTAATCCTGGTGTCCCACAATCCTCTACAATATCCATCTTTATTTGATCTTCATGATTAAGACAATATTTCAGTTTGGCTTTAAAAACTTTTCTAGAGCTATGCATGCCCTCATAGAGCCTACCCGAATTAGGCTTACCATACGAATACCACTCTTGGAAATGGAACCTAGCCTTTTGATGTGCATCGCGAACATGTTTATTCCAACCCGTGATGTGGCGCCCCCTCACAGGTTTGCATTTATGGCTGGATACAGAGGCTTCTATAAGCACTGTTAGGACATCATGGTACAACCTTTCAATCACATCTCTATGCTCAATATTATTACATAACTCATCAGCACAACGGTTTAGATCATCAGGAAAGTCTTATCACACAATAATATACACACATCAACAGAATCTAGGGAATAAATGAGTTTTCTATGTGTATACAAATTATTTACGAATTTAGTTTAAAATCTTTTTAGTTTTCATAAAAAGTTTGTATACACATAGAAAACTCATTTATTCCCTAGATTCTGTTGATGTGTGTATATTATTGTGTGATAAGTAGCCACGTGTATAAGTTGTTTTCAAGAGTCATCACAAATCGTCTAGCGCGAAGACTTGACGACTTCTATCTACCCACCGGAGCAGGCTGGGTTTCGAGGAGGATACAGCGCCATAGCCCACATCCACACAGTGCTGCAGATCATAACCAGCAAACAGCATATAATATTGCGTTGGGCAAGAGCCACGGCGACGCAATTTCCTCACGAAATTGCTCACCCACGCACTGCAGGATGTGTTTAACCTTTTGAACGCCATTGTCACATATACGTGACAAGCAAGTGCGTACCCTGTACGCCAAACGACACAAATATGTGACAAAATAGTAGATGAAATTGTGGCTTGGCGTGGAGGGCACGCACGTGCGTTTATGCTGTGGCGGTCAAAGGTTAAGACGCTGAAATGAGAAGGACGTGGCAGGAATTAACATAAACGGCGAGTACCTACATCTTACACTAATTGAGATTTGCATTTGACATCGGCATAATGCGGCTGTATCGCTCCACGACTTGCAGCAGATGCTGGATGGCCTAGTTGATTCTTCAATACGCATTTGTCTCTGGATGAACTTGGACAAAACTCGGGTTATATTCAACGAACACGGCACCCAGGACCTATTGATGTCAACAGCGGTTATCTTGAGGTTGTTCGAAAGATGTTTACCTACCTCGGGCATACTTTGTAGTTTGGCATGAACCACGTTGTTAGGAAGACTGACAGAAGTATTCACCTGGGCTGGGCAGCATTTGAGAAACTTCGTCGGATTTTCTCGTCGCGTAATCCAAAGAGCCTGTTATGGCTTAATACGGGGCTTATGGGCTCGAAATGTAGACAATCACGTTAGGTATGTAGGTATACACGTTTGGCGCATTGATTAGAGCCAGACGGGCTCTAACCAATTAATCGCAATCGCATTATCACAATGTAAGTCTAGTTTATAAACGGGTGCTACTAAATGTATCTAGTGTTCGGGGTTCGATTCCAGACCGGAACAAATAAGTATTTGTTCCGGTCTGGATGTTAATACTCTTTTCTCTTTTTTAATGAGAACTCAAAAAAAAACTGATAGGGTTCCTCATATGCTGGCGATCGCAAAATTGAAATCGCTAGACCAAATAATAAAATACTCACATAAGAAAGTAATTGATTGTTGAACTACTCCCGCTGCACTAAAAACGGTCTAGGAAAATGCCATCGTTGTGAATGAACGAAATTTCTAAATAAAACGTACCTAATACATACGTAGCCTAGGTATCTAAGGCACCGATGATATTAATTGTACGGTTGATAATAGGTATATAGGTATTGAGCACTGTAGTGCGCTCCATACATCGAACGATACGACAAGCGGATGACGTCATTTCACGTTTCCGCTGAACGCTGCTTGATGAAACATGGATCGAGCGCATGAGAGAGAGTGCATTTATTTATTTTAACTTCATGTACAATAATGGTACATAGGCGGACTTAATGCCACAAGGCATTTTCTAACATTCAACCATTGGGTCAAATAGGACAGCATTGTGATAGAGTTCAATAAAAATAAAATGGTTATTATTGAGCAAAATTGGAGCTTCTGTATCACACAGTTCGAGTAGCGTGAGAAAACAAGTGATGCAGGAGCCCCAATTTAACCCAACTGCTCTGCCGTCATAACTAAGAATGCAGTAATCGCAGTCGGCGGATTGTGTAGGTCTTAAGCAGTAAATGTCTGTATGAAACATGATGTCTAAAATGAATAAAACGCATTGTTTCCAAATACTTTAATTTATTTTAGTAGGTGCTTGAACTGACCACGTTTACAATATTAAACAAGTTCAGGTCTCTCTATGGTTGTTTGTAATGAAGATACAAAATGCAATTGTAAGATCGTTACCTAAAGGTGTTGAATATTGTATTGAAAAAGGCGGTGGTCACTTCGAGCAACTACAAAAACAAATTAAAGTACTTATGTGGAAACAACGCATTTTATTCATTTTAGACATCATATTTCATACAGACATTTACTGCTTAAGACCTATACAATCGATATCTAAATAGAAAAAGTGTAGGTTTTTTTTTCAAAATAACCGGGTTCGATTCCCGAACGGAGTACAGATGTTTTTAAAAATGTGTGAATGCAGTTTTTCTTGTTATTAAAATCGATGACATGGTTCCTCAGAACAGATCTTCGTATGTCTTATAGTTTCAGACTTTCCCATACTGACCGATTTGAATGAGACACCCTGTATATTTCTAAAAATTCGGAAAAATTTCAAGCTTTTACAAGATAATTTTCCTTTATTTAATTTACTAATATATGCAATTACAATACGTATTACTGCGTTTCGGTTTAGTATCAGGTCGTTTCCGAGTCACAGGATACTAAAACTAAATGCAGCACTTGCGCGTATTACTGCATTATGTCTTATCACAAGGCATTATTTTTTAGTAATTATTGCCATTATTATATGCTCGGAACTAAGTTGAAGTGTACTGTGTCTTCTCAAGGACTTACATAGGTGCATTTTAAGGTTAAGGTTTCTTTCTCTCTTAGCTACGACCTAAGTTTTTACATCGTGGAATTCAAATAAAGTATTGCGTAAACTCAACTTACTTCATGTTCTTATAATTATTACTCCACCGAATGACGTCGCATAACTGATTTATTAAGACAAAACGCGGCAATGGATCGTACTGCTACGACTTCGCAAGCTTTTCATACTTCCACATTACTGCACTTAAATGCAGTAATATGGAGTAAGTACTGCGTTTTAATTTAGCAATGTGTCTACTGAATTTAAAACAAAATAATATAGTAGTGGATATTACTGCATTCTGTTTTAGGGTATTCTTGCAAGTACTGCATTCATTCTTAGGCAATGTTTAATACTGCGTTTTTTCTTATCATTGAAGCAGTTTTTATGCAAGTACGGCGAAAATAATTACATAAAAAACATACTTTGAGTGAATATTTTTATGAAAATATATTTTTTTCATGTACATGAACCTCTTGGGATGCCATTTCTGAAAATCTCAAAAATGTCGATTACTGCATTCTTTGTTATCAGGGCAGTGCTGTAGTCTCGCATAAGAAGTTAACCAATATACTTATTATTCGTTTCTTAGTAGACTAGGACTTACGTTGGTCCAGAGAGCCTTTCATCATCGGGCTGTTTGCTGTGGTAAACAGCCCGTTAGATAGCAACGGTTATTTTTTTGCAATTTCTGAGTTTTTACTACTCCAACCAACCTGGGTTGGTCTGGAAGAACTTTTTGATCAGTATTAGAAACAGGATCGATTGGCATCAAAAACATGTTTTGTGTAAAATGGCTTGTTATTACACGACTGCCCAAAAAAAAAAATGTTATGTTTTCAGGGTTCATGTATGTATATATGTATGTTTGTGAGTTTTAAAATCTGTGAATGGGGATCAAAATTTTACAAAAACCTTGGATAGTTTCTTAAGACCATTTTCATGTAGCTGCAACGGTTAAGGTAGCTTCCCTTACTGGCCCGTTAATCGTTTTCACCCTGTAGGTATAACCGGCATGAAAACTTGATAGCTGAGTAGGTAGGGCGGACTAGGAGACAACGCTTCGAACAGCCATTCGGGTGGGGCCCACTTTCGGTTTGCAAAATGGGCTAAAAACTTATAACGGGTTGTTTATCAACCTTGATTTTCACATTGTACGGGGCCAGAACCAAATCGACTTAAATAGGCAAAACTTCTGTTCATGTACTTGGTCTCCAAAATACTGTGAAAAAATAGTAAATTTTGTTATTGTAGTTCAAGGCAGTATTAACACACGAGCCGTAGGCGAGGGTGTTTTTGAGCTGAGAACTGCAATAACAAACTTTACTATTTTTTTGGTTTGCGCCAGGTTGAAAGAGATTTGAGGCAAAGGTATGAAGCCGTTATACAGCCTAATATAAAATTTTTGAATTTAGAACACAAATAAACGTTAATTTGTTTATAAAAGTAAATATTAGTTTTAAATAATCATGTCTATCTATGATATTGAAATTAAAAAACAAAATTGGAATATTCAAAAAAAAAAATTAAGTACAAAGAAAGACGTAGGTAGATCGCTTTTCCGAAATTAAAAAAAAAAACCTTCACCTCTGACTCTATACCTAGTCAGAGGTACTTAAATGTTTTTTTTTATTATACGTCGAACCAATTTGGACTAAGTATAATTTTGTATTTAAGCATAATTGTGTATTAGTTCTCTGTGGCAATTGTGCTTTCCGCACACGTGTGGAAAAAATTGCAATAACGCACGTGTGTGAAAAACACTGCATTTTGAACCTAATCGTAGTGCGAAAAGAACCAGTTTTCGAGGAAGTGTACCTATTGAAAAAAAAAAATATTTTTCATCCCCCCATTTCGGAAAGAGTATTTTTGCTCTTCGATATCTGAGTGCAAAAGCCGTTTTTATCGTCATGAGGGTAAAGTAAATTTGAATTTAGAACATTGTGTGCACTAAGCATGTGAATTCAAAACATCATTAAACCTATTTACTTCTACCTCTATGGTGCCGAATTTACCTATCATACAATTTTTTTTAAATTTGTTAAGAACTCAGACTCGGAACCTTCTTGGTGTACTTTTTAATAGGTATGTTTTGCGCGCGCCATTTTCTTTTCGCGTTCATATTGTTAACACCTTTTTTTTTTGGGATGGGAAATCATCAAATGACTTCTCCCACTCTGGGCGGAGCGGGAGGGAGTGTCAGACTCTTACTGACTAAAACCCATCCATGTTCCTTCCTCGCCCTTTATGTTCCGGGGCCGCGGTATCTCTTTCGAACAGGCCCGCAACCCCGGCAGGATATTGTTAACACCTTGGAAGTTGGATTCCTTGTTTTTAACCTAAGATATTGTTAACACCTTAGGTTAAAAACAAGGAATCCAACTTGAAAACAAGTGAAAAACCTAAAATGACCACTCATTATCTAGCGACGAGGAAGTTTATTTGACGCCAACAGAATTAACTGAATGTGTTAATAATGCGCATTTTTTTTTGCGTTTATCCATTTCCTCGCTGAGGTGGGATGAAAAGTTACGTGTTGCACTCGAGTGCAAAGATTTTTCACCTCGTGCTCTTTTGATTCCCTCGCTATCGCTCAAGATTCTAAGGTTTGAATCACTCGCTTCGCTCGTGACTCAATTTTAGAATCTTTCGCTTGCTCGGTCATCAAAATTGAGCACGCGGTTAGAAAACAACTTTGCACTCTTGTATAACATATAGCTATTCCTAACTCAGAGCGGAACGCTCGCGCCCACTCGTGCACTGATCGATGATTGGGATAAGGTTTTACCTACCAGGTCTCTCACTCAAGACCCTATATTAATGGCACTATGAAAATGATCCGACCTGCGTTGGGCGAAAGGGGCACCCGCAGACAGCGTCACCGTCTCAATTGTAGATTATTACCCACCCAACGATAATTTTTTCATTAAGTTGAATTTAATCTTAATAATTAATGTCATTACTAGTAGGTACATAATATCTAGAATTATATCGATGACCAAAGCAAGATACAGTCGACTTTTATCTGTAGTTGCAATTTCAATTCATTTTAACGAGTGTCCCAAGTGTGAAACCACATTTATTTTGTGGGTATCATGTTACAAGTTTAAAATTTAGGAATAAATTTTAGTTTTTTCTTGACAATGTGGCAAAAAAAATTGCCTCGGCTAGTTGCCACATTAGGTTTGTAGCTGTGCACAAACTATAGTTATCATTAATTAAATGCTGCTGATTTTACGATGCAATAATTTTTTCCAACGTTTAAATTTTCAGTGTTACTTTACTTGTACAACGTTCATGCCCAGACCGGTTTTGATGTGCAATTAGGGAACCTTCTCCACATGCAGCAGGGCATTGGTTGGCCTTTACACCTGCATGTAGTTGAAGGCCATGAAGCTTTGATGCGGCTCTCTGAACATCTGGAGAATCAACAGACGTGTGAGGTGACCACTCCTGCTGGATTAAAGTTTAACGTCCATAACTCTGGTAATAATAGGTTAGTAACTAAATACACAGCCTTAATTTGTTTATTTATTTAAGTATTTAAATGATAAGTAGATACTGCCTCGTTGGTCAAGCGCTACAGCTGGGCATGAGGTACCTACTGGTTTCAATTCCCTGGTCGAGCAAAGTCTTAATGAGTTTACTTCATAATTTCTTGATCGAATTGGCTCGCCTTTTGTGTAATGGGTCTTTTTGGTCGGTCATTCATGCAGGTAGGTACACTTCGGCCTTACTCGCTTGGGAATACAAACGTGACGTTATATTCTATGGAAAGTAGGAAGCTACCATGTGCATGAAACCAGTTTACTAAAAATACTTTAGCCCACCAGAAACCTAGCAAATTATTTGTAACAGGTGATCCCGACGGTGCTCTATCTTAACAAACTTTAGCTAACTCGTTAGAAGTGACATGATTTAAAAGCCTTTGTTTTAGCGTGCCTATATACTACTATTCTATAAACAATGTGCGCAGTGTGGATTCTTGGCTACACAGACTAGACTGAATTTTCTGACTTATTGTACCTCTGTGCCTTAGTATTATTTGGATACTCTCACTGACCATCAATTTGTAGAAATCCTAAGAAAACTTGAATTTCGTGGGATACCGTGCTAGTGCAGGTTAGGTACGGGACTTGAAAAGTCGTACCGAGATACCTAGTCTAGACATATCACGAACGGTATACATGACTGTATCACAGCTCACGATCTCGGCGTGATGATATTAAATACGGATATCTATATCTATACTAATATTAAAAAGCAGAAGATTTTGTTTGTTTGTTTGGTTGAACGCGCTAATCTCAGGAACTACTGGTTCAAATAGAAAAATCTTTTTGTGTTGGATAGTCCATTTATCCAGGAAGGCTTTAGGTTTAGGCTATATAACATCACGCTACGACCATTAGGAGCGGAGCAGGAATGAAAAATGTTGCGAAAACGGGGATTTTTCTCCTTTCGTTTTTCTCTCTTATGTGATGCAGACGAAGTTGCGCGGGTCAGCTAGTAAGATATAAAGTGATAATAAAGTAGATGGTAAAATTGGACTGCAATTTTTTGGAAAAGATAGTTAAGGAATGATGATGGTGATTAGGGTTTCTCATCAAGATTTCTTGAAATAGAAATTAACGAGAAGTTTGGGTTTATTCGAGACGAAAAAAAGTCATCAAGAACTCTAAAAATAGCGCCTTGATTGGGTAATGCCGATACTTACATCCATCCGGTCCATCTTTGGCAGTCGTTACAGGTACTCAGTGGCCCAGTCTGACAACCAGTCTTACCAAGTGGTATCGTATTACCCAGTATTAACTGGGTTTTGGAGGTTAGATAGGCAGTCGTTCCATGTAAAATACTGGTATTCAGCTGCATCCGGTTAGACTGGAAGCCGACCCCAACATAGTTAAGAAAAGGCTAGGTAGCTGATGATGACTTAAAAATATACAAATTATGTTAGGCTGTTCAGCGGATTTATACCTTTGTCTTCCTTCAACCTGGCGAAAGCCAAAGGCGGAAAAAAAAATTAAAACCATAAGACATGAAGCGATTTGGGTAGATTTTGGAAGAGACCACTCCGAAAAGTACCTCTTTTCGGAATGGTCATACTTCAACTTGGTGAAGATCTTATAAAGAACTTCGGAGACAAGCAACGGAACTCCTCAATAATTTATAGCAAATGAACTGGGATTGCTGAAATCTCATGTCTGACTATTGTTTACACCAGTTCATAACATAACATCATGGCAGTACGCTGTGAAGGGGTAAGCGCATGTGAACCACTAAAAAGTGAAAAATAAAAACCGTTTTGCAAAAAAATATAACCGACTTCTAAAAACAAAACTTCTGAAAAATAACTTAAGCTTCAGAAGTCGGTGACAAAAAAACTAAACCAATCAAACAAAGGCCACCGACTTCTGAAGCTAAATTTTATTTTTCATTTTTTTGTGTTTTTAAAAATTGGTTATATTTTTTGCAAATAAGTTTTTTTAATTATTTTATTTGGAGCGACTGCGTATCTGATCCCAGTTAGTACTGGGTGGTACGATACCCCTTGGTAATTTATCTAAAAGTTAAAGAGAAGTTGAGAATTGGAAAACTAGAGGATCGTCTATTCGAGATTGTCCTCTGTGCTTGCATAAACACACTTTTATTAAAAATATAACGTTTGTGTGAAGATACGAGGCTTGGAGTGACGGCTGCGGCGTGAGGGTCCGAAACGTGGTCCCGGAGGATGGGGGGCGATGGCGTCTGACTGCGTCCAGAGGAAACCATTCGATAACCGGATGGTCAGAAATGCACGTCACAGGTATGATTCACGCTCTTTTGACTATTTCATTACTGTTACATCCTAAGGCGATCTTCTTATTAGAATAGAGTACCTACCTAGGTGGTTGTGGTCTACATTCGTTTAGGTCCATCTACCCCTCTTGTATTATTTAGGTAAGTCAAGACTCATTTAGGGAGACACGGAGTGTCGCGGTCCAAAATACATAAATTCAAACATTTTATGGCGATGTAGGTAGGTAGGTATGGCGCGTATAATTGTGTGTGGCACTAGGTGGCGCTGTGTGTAAATAAAACGCAAAGTTATTTGCGGCGGAGCAGGCAGCATTGCGGCCACTTCCTTTAATACTTTGTTCACGGAGAAGCGGTGTGTGAAACGTAGCGTTAGTTATGTACCCGCAACGGAGCACGCGGCGTCGCACGCGCTTTTTCACGCCCCGCGTATTTGCAAACAACATCGTCTATTGTAAGTAATTATGTTTGTGTTTGCGCGTGTGAAAACTACAGCCGCTACATGCGCCGCCTCTCCGTAAATGAGCCCTGACTGATAAGCATATCTCCATAGCTACTACATTCATCGTTTAGGCATATTTTAAATGTCTCTATTAATAACAAATACTTACCGATTTTAATCAAATAGGTACCGGCTGATTAACGCAATACAAATAATTATTACTTAATGGAAATAGATTGTATTAGATCTCTACAATATCAATCAATGACAATGTTACAGACATCCTTTGAAATTACTTTACAAGGGCAACATTTTGACCGCGCCGGGAGCAAGGCCTGCGCTGCACCCGCCAGGCCCAGAGCCAGAGGCAGAGGAAGGCCCTCCGCCGCCTCCGCCAACGTCACCGTCTCGACCGCCGCTGCCGCTGCCACGACCGCCACAGCCGCTGCCGTTGTCGCCGCCGCCGCCGCCCCGAGCACCTCAAGTTTGCCTGCGCAGGGGCCCTCACAGGGGGTCCAGGGGGAGGAAGCGGTAATGGATTGCCAATAACGGCGCCATTACGCTTCCTCCAGGCGAACATCAACCACTGCGCCTGTGCTCAGGATCTGTTGCTCCAGAGCGTGGCGCAGTGGTCGATACAAATTGCTGTGGTCGCTGAGCCGTACTTTGTCCTGCCCAGGGAAGACTGGGTGGCGGACCTTGACGGGTCAGTGACCATAGCAGTGATCATCGGCCGCCGCCGGTACCCTGACCCATGAAAATGTCAGGAGGGGTCGGGGTTGCGTAGCAGCACGGTTCGGGGACATCGTCGTGGTGGGAGTCTACTTCTCCCCTAGCCGAATTCCGCCGAGTTCCACAACTCTCTCGCAGAGTTGAGTGTCGTCGTCGGAAAGCATTCACTCCCCGTGCTTGTCCTCGGGGACTTCAATGCCAAGAACTTGGCTTGGGGTTCTCGTTGCACAGATGACAGATGTGCGGGGAAGGATGGTGGAGGACTGGGCCCTGGAGAAGGGCCTGGTCGTCCTTAATCGGGGTTCTGTTCCCACGTGTGTGCGGATGCGGGGCGAGTCGGTGGTGGACATTTCGTTCGCTAGCCCCGCACTGTCACCGTGTGTCGTTGACTGGCGTGTCATGGAGGGGGTGGAGACCTACTCCGACCACCGGTACATCCGGTTTGACGTCTCCACCCAGTCCTCAAGCGCGCCGGTCCAACAGGCCCCGAGTGGTCCGCGTTGGGCGTTGAAGCAGCTGGACCGGGAGCTCCTCCTGGAAGCCTCGATCGTGCAGGCCTGGGTGACATCACCGGACAGACCTGCCGACGTTAATATTGAGGCAGAGTGGTTCCGGGAGGCCATGTCCGATATTTGTGACGTGGCAATGCCCCGAGTCCGGCCAGGAAGCGCCCGACGTGAGGGGTACTGGTGGTCGCGCGAAATAACTTCTCTCCGTGAGGCGTGTGTTGCTGCGCGGCGCCCATACGCCAGGCATCGCAGGCTCCGCATTCGCCCGCCGGATGCGGCAGCCATTGAGGTGGAGCTGTACGAGGGATACCGAGCGGCGAAGACCGCCCTCCTGGAGGCGGTCCTGCGGGCCAGGGAACTGGCCCGCTCGGAGATGCTGGAGACTCTCGACGGAGATCCGTGGGGGCGCCCTTACAAGATGGTGCGGAATAAACTCCGCACCTGGGCGCCCCCGCTGACGTAGAGTCTCCGGCCTGACTTCGTGGAGGACGTGGTGAGCGCTCTGTTTCCCTCGCGGGGGGAACATCCGCCCCCGCCTATGGCTCCGCCACCTGCGGTGCCGGAAGAGGATCCAAGCGACGACGACGACACTCCGGAAGTGACTGGGGTAGACCTGAGAGTGGCGGTAGGGAGGCTCAAGGCCAAAAATACCGCCCCGGGACCCGATGGCTTGCCTGGCAAAGCCTGGGTACTGGCCTCGGATGCAGAGGCTCTCGGGCCCCGACTGAAAGGGCTCTATTAAATACACATTTTCATTATGTACAAATATATAATTTGCTAAATTAGTCAATCAATGAACAACGTCACAAGTCGTCAACATGACAGGTGAGGATACTAGGTGGCCAGTATATAACAGTCCTCCACCGCGATTCCTAGCTGCCGCACTCCCGGGGCCGGCAGCAGCTGTTCCAGGTGTCTGCGCCATATATCGCCAACGTCAGTTCGCACTTCATAGTGCAGATTGCCAAGACGACGCATTATCGTGCCAAACTCCCATCTTCTTCTCTGGTCGGAGTAGGCTCTGGCCTGCACTCGATCACCTACGGAATAAGCTCTGACAAGAGGCGGTGTGTTCTCTGATCTGAACGCTGTCGGGGCAGTTGAGTCTTTGAACATCACGTGCAGCTTTGTTCTAAAGTCCCGACTGAACATCAGTCCATAGGCAGTATGTCCATCCTGGTTTGGTGTGCGTCTGAGCCGAGTTTTTAGCACCAGGAGCTTATCCTTAAGATTGCCCCTCTCCCCCTCCATTGCACGTAGTGCTTTCTTAATAGTTTGCACGTAACGTTCAGCCTGACCGTTAGTTGCTGGGTGGTACGGAGCTGACGTCAAATGTGTTACTCCACAGCTGGTAAGGTACGTTTTAAATTCTTGCGATACAAACTGGCGTGCGTTGTCTGATACCAGTATGTACGGTGTGCCAAATGTGCAAAATAACTCCTTAAACTTAGCAATGCACCATGCACTCGTTGTGGTTTTTGTGGGGAAAACTTCAACCCACTTTGTGAATGCATCTACAACTATTAAAAGTTGGTGTCCTCGAACAGGTCCTGCAAAATCTATATGAATTCGTTGCCAGGGGCCGCTAGGTTGTTCCCAGTGGTGAAGAGGAGCTTTTGGTGACTCATTTTGTTCTAATCTGCACGCTCCACAAGATTTTACCTTGTTCTCAATGTCAATGTCTATATTTTTCCAGTATATGTAGCTGCGTGCTAGCAATTTCATTTTAAGTATACCGATATGTCCCGCATGTAGTTCATCAAGAACAGGAGCACGTAAACTTTTGGGTATTACCATTCTGGTTCCTTTCAATATGCAGTTATCCTGGAGTGCTAATTCATTATCACCATAACCATATTGTCGTAATGAGTGACCTGTCTGTAATGCTTGTAGTAATGTATTTAAGTAATTGTCTTTTCTTGTTTCACTGGCTATAACTTCTGGTCGGATTTCTAAGATGTTGATCTGTTGCAATTGATACGCACAATGTTGGTCTATTGATGTTTCTTTTACTATTTCAACTGGGAATCTTGATAGGTAGTCAGCGTTTGAATGTTTCACCGAAGCTCTATATTCCACATCGTAGTCAAATCCCGATAAAAAATGTGCGTAATGAAATAATCTCATTGTGCTTAGTGCAGGTAATGTCTGGTGTGGATGAAAAATCGAGGTAAGTGGCTTCTGATCACCAATACGAATTTCCTGCCTTAACAGTAGTGAAAAAACTTTTTAATGCCCCAGTAGATTGCCGTAGCTTCTTTGGATTTGACTATATTTCTTTTCGCTAGTTGATAGTGACCTTGAGGCGAATGCGATTGGCCTTTCTGAGCCATCTGGTAGTTTGTGAGACAGAACAGCTCCTAAACCTGTCGGTGAGGCGTCAGTAGCTAGTATCAGCGATTTATCTGGGTCAAAATGAATTAAAACTCTGTCGCTCAAAATCGCCTTCTTTATGTTGTTAAAGCTTGCTTCACATTTGGAAGTCCAGTGAAAATCTTTCTCTTTCTTTAGTAATTCATTTAAAGAGCTCGTTAAAGAGGCAAGGTTCGGTATAAACTTGTTGTAGTAGTTGGCCATACTCAGAAAGGTTCGTAGTTCGTTTATGTTTCTTGGTCTTACTGTATTCGTGATGGCCTTGACTTTGTCTTTGTTCTTCTGTCCCTCTTTATCTAGTGTGTCCTAGGTAGTTAATACTACGTTTAAAAAAAAACAATTTTTCTCTGTTTACGCGGAGGTTACTATCTTTTAGTTTTTGCAAGACTTGTCTTAGACGTGTTAAAAGTTGATCTTCTGATGCTCCTTGAATTATAATGTCGATGCCGATGGAACTTCGTGGAGCATTTCCGACGTTTGGCCCCCAGGCTTGAATGGACGCTTGCTTGCCGGATTGCCGCCATGGGATCTAGAGGCGATAGTCCTCGCGCGCCATTCATGTAGGCGTACTACGCCGGGGGTAAACTCCGCTGCCGCGGCAAATTGCCACTCAGCGGACTGACCTCCGGCGCGATCTCATGGCGACATGGAGAGAGCGACTGTCGCAACTCGCAACCTCGTGCAGGGCACGCCCCGATAGTGGCGGTAAGTCCCCTCTTTGAGGAGTGGCTTGAGAGGCGCCACGGCGTCCTCACCTTCCGCCTGACGCATGTCCTCACCGGACACGGATGTTTCGGGAGGTACCTGCACCGAATCGGGCGGGAGGAAACGCCCGGGTGTTTCCACTGCGAGGATCGACCGGAGGACACAGTGGAGCACACGGTGGAAGTCTGCCCTGCGTGGGCGGAGCACCGCCGTGTCCTCGTAGCGGCGATCGGCGGCGGTGACCTCTCGCGTCCGGCCCTGGTTCAATCCATGGTCCGGAGCGAGACGGAGTGGGAAGCCGTCACCTCCTTCTGCGAAGCAGTCATGCTAGCGAAGGAGGTGGCGGAACGTGAGAGGGAGAGAGCCTCTTTTCCCAGCCGCCGCGGGAGACGCACCGGGCGTCGGGGGCCACGTGGTGGCTACCGGCCACCGTAGACGCGGGCCTGTGGACGGTTGGCTATGGGCTAGCTAGCCGCCGTCCGTCCGTCTAACGACGATATGCCGTGTCGACGGCGCGTTCGTGTTCCACGCGCGCCTCAAAGAGATGTCCGAGAGGGGAGGGGCCCGCAAGGGCCGAAGCCTGCCGGGGTTGCGGGCCTATTCGAAAGAGATACCGCGGCCCCGGAACATAAAGGGCGAGGAAGGAACATGGATGGGTTTTAGTCAGTAAAAGTCTGACACTCCTTCCCGCTCCGCCAAATTTTACGTAATTCTTTCGTTTGTTTCCTTGAACGGAGCATCCAGACTCTATTTAAAGCTTCATTCAAACTAAAGCGAATCCCGCGCGGTACGCGGGACGCGATACTAACTTGTATGAACGTGTTCAAATTGGCGCGACTAGTCGCACGCGTTGCAGCGAAATTGAAGCGGGACGCATATTTTGTCCTTGAGTCGCAATGCCCCATGGAATTGTTTTTAGAAAAAATGGATAATCACCGATATCCATTAATCCGTGAATGAATAATTAATTATTTCCTTTTACCTTAAACATATCACGAAACGCTCACTAGGCTTGATTGGCTGTCGGAGATTAGTAGGTATATTGTTTTCATAAATTATTTTCAATGTTTAGAAGAACTTCACTATTCCCGCGTACCGCACGGGATTCGCTCCAGTTTGACTGTAGCTACTTATAGACCAAATTGTTCAGCACTGTACCATCCATTACAATGTGTCTTTGCCCGACTGAACGTGGCTGCAAACCATATTACCCAGCCGTTTTGGTGGCCTTACCAGAATATCAGTTTAGCAGCGTTCCTGTCCTCTGCCCACAGCACTGAAAATTTTACCAGGAAAATTTTACCTCCCTCTCTGGTTGACCCTGAAGTGCCGTGCTTGACTCACAAAGTGAACACCTGGAAGTGGCTTCCGAGAATACGAATTGACCCGTAACCGCGTCTTCCCAGAGTGGGACAATCCGCTCTGCAGGTTGGTATTACGGAACAATTTAATTAATAAGTGAACCAACACGGCTGAGTGTGCCTGCCTGCTGAGTGTGGGCAAATGGAAATGTGGCCTCTGGCTTTTAGGCACTATACCATCACCGAACATAGACACTATGCACGATTAGGTCTTAATTTATTTTTTATTTTTTTTTAGGAATGGAAATCATCAAATGACTTTTCCCAATCTGGGCGGAGCGGGAGGGAGTGTCAGACTCTTACTGACTAAAACCCATCCATGTTCCTTCCTCGCCCTTAATGTTCCGGGGCTGCGGTATCTCAATGCACGATTAGGCCTGCGTTCCTTTCTGGGCTATGTGGAGCCCCGTGGTTAAGCAATTGTCGTGGCCATCTTGGACTTTCATTTTGACCTCATTTTCGTTATCAGCGCCCCCGAAAAAAAATGGCGCTATCTTGGATTTTCATTTAGGCCTCACTTTCGTTTAGACGTGGTAACGTAGGTAAGTTATACCTGATAAGTAAGCAGTTTGTTCGGTTGACAATATTCCGAGAGTTCAGAATCTATCTTAAGATTACAATGTAACGGTTTTCACAATTTAACAGTGACATAAACATTATTAATTACTTACTATACAAACCTCAAATAATAATGAAAATACATAATTATGAACATTAGACGCCCGTAATTTATTGCATATCTAATCAATATGCATACAACGTAACATTTGAGGTAGAGGTGTATGATAATTGTATTTAAAAGATATTGGTATCATATCAGTACCGGTTCTGTCTGGATTTTAATTATGTTAAGTGTGGCCAGCGCAGCACTACGCATTTAAATGAAAAAAATATTGGCTGAGTTTAAGCACAGTATAAAAATATACTGTGGTTTAAGATTACATCTTCGGAGTTACAATTAGAGATCATTAAGGATGGCAATATGCCAACCAATATAATAGACGACTAGGTCATGACTGGCTCTTTGGTCTTGTGGTCACAAACGCGGCTGCTGAGCGAGGACCCGGGTTCAATGCCCAGATTGGGCAAAGTGTTTTTGTGTTTTTCCATTTCGAATTTCTCAGAAACCGCCACGGAGTGTGGATTTGTGCCTTGTTGATGGCAATAGATTCACCCCTAATTACATGAGACTTAAACATAACTGGCGAAATGTGGGTGTACTATTAAGTACATAGAGATGTAAGTACTTAAGGAGCCGGCGGAGCATGCGTTTTTCATACAAACGTAATACCAATATAATACGAAAATCAAAGATATTCTTTAGGTAGTATGTATGTATATACTTTGATTGGATTACAGAATATCTATGTTCCCAAATAATTATTATGAAAGGGCAATTATATGAAGGCGAGATATGAGGAATTTAAAATTTCTATAGAAAATAATTTTTCTCATAACTCTTGTTTAAATCAGTGTCCATTTAAAATATGTGTTTGGGAACCTATATATTCTGTAATCCAATCGAAATAAATATTGATTTTCAAATAATTTGGTATTACGTTTGTATGAAAAACGCATGCTCCGCCGGCCTCTTAAGAGTACACACACATTTCGCCTTCCAAACGACTTTCGACTGCCACAGTTGGACAAATGGCAGCCGGGACCAGTAGCTTAACACAGCAGCTTACCAACTTATATTTTATATACTAGTATGATAGTGTTGAAAACAATACAAATACCTATTGTACTCGATAATTATTTTAAGGAGTAAAAACCATACTAAAATACAGGCGATTTTTTGGCAAATATGGCGAGGTTTTGCTCCCGAGCGTAGCGAGGGTGGTAAAATCTTAAATCACGACCGAAGCGAGGGATTTAAGACGAGTCCTGAGTGTAGCGAGGGATTTAAGTCATGTCCTGAGTGTAGCGAGGGGTTTAAGTTCACCCAAGACTAAGACAGCTTTATCACCGAGGAAAATACTCTACTTTTCGTACCATTTGTGAAAAATTAACACAATAATAATATGAGATAGGTAAGCATTCATTAAAAATAATGACAATTAAAAGTAAAAGTTAACATTCAAAACATTGGTCGAATTATTGATAGAGAGAGTTATATTTTTGTTTGGTACATTTATTGTTGATGAGTTGATTTGAGTATTTCTCTGTTCTTGAGTCTGAGGAACTTGCGTTTCATTGTAGATGTATACGTCGGAGATAGTGGTGGTGGTGCATCGTGAGTTACGGACGAAGATAAGATGCCGGAAGTTGATGGTTGTGGCTATGATGGATTTAGTTTTATATTTTTTGTTAATTTGACTGCTTAATATGCTGCCCTCTATAAATTTCTCTCGGATAGTCGGCCAAACTTCGAGATCCCGGATACTATCATACCATCCGCACCACAATCAATGGCCCTATACAGCGTGGACAGTGCTGAGCTTGAGAATATCATCCTTAGCCTTAAATATCATTGTGCAGTTGGTTTTGACGGAATAACCCCCTCAATTGTGAAGGCAACTCGTCACATTCTTATTCCGATCCTTGTTTTCATCTTCAATTTGTGCTTTTCAACAGGAATTTTTCCTGATGTTTTCAAAACTGCAGTTGTCCACCCTATCTATAAGTCGGGTGATAAAGTCAATGTCGCTAACTACAGGCCCGTTTCAGTGTTAACCACCCTCTCCAAAATTTTCGAAAAAGTAATAAACCATCGACTTACCAAATACCTAAATAAATTTAACCTTCTTTCCAATAATCAGTATGGATTCAGGACAGGAAAATCCACCGAAGACGCTGTCCTGGAACTTACTGAAACAATAATTGACCATTGGGAAAATAAATATAAAACTCTTGCCATATTTTTAGACCTATCCAAGGCCTTCGACACTGTCTCAATTCCCATACTTCTTTCAAAGCTGGAGCATCTTGGGATTCGCGGGACGGCCCACGATCTCTTCAGGAGTTATCTAACAGATCGTAAACAAATTGTAAAGATTGAAAACTTCCTCAGCAACCAGGAAACGATCACTTTTGGTGTCCCCCAGGGCAGTGTCCTGGGACCCCCACTTTTTCTCATTTACGTGAATGAACTGTGTCAGTTATCTTTACCCAGATCATAGCCTATGCCGATGACACAGCTCTAATTGTTCATGGCCGGGACTGGACTGAAACTCGCCTCAACTCGGAGTTAGCCTTGATCACCGTCATGAGGTGGCTGACCGCAAATCTTCTCACTCTAAATGTAGACAAGACCAAATTTATCACATTCTCTACTATGAAGTCAAGTCAGCCTCCCACACCGATTGAAATTCATGCGCACACCTGTCCAAACTTACACGCTAACTGTGGCTGTCAACAATTAGAAAATACCTCTTCCATTAAATATCTTGGCGTCACCCTTGATAGCAACTTGAAATGGAAGCAACATATTGCTTCAACTGTAGCTCGTGTGAGAAAACTTATCTATGTTTTTAAAAAACTCAGAGGAGCGGCTGATTTTAAATGTCTGATAACCATCTACTTTGCGCTCGCTCAGTCTGTCCTGGGGTATTGCCTAACGGTCTGGGGTGGTGCCGGTAAAACCGTGATGCTACGTGTCGAACGTGCGCAGAGAGCTGTTCTTAAAGTGCTGGCAAGGAAACCGATCCGATATTCGACATCTTCTCTATATACCCTCTGCCAGGTCCTTACTGTCAGACAGCTATTCATCCTCCAAACTATTCTTCGCAAACACTGCCAACTTACCCTTGATCCTAAATGCTGTTCTACTCGCCGCTCGAATAGGGTTTGTGCCACTGAGTCCCGTAGAACCGTAGCTGCAAGTCGTCATTACAAACACATAAGTTCAAAAGTCTACAATAAATTAAACAAAAACTTAAACATCTACCCACTAACCAAGATCAAATGCAAAATGAAACTTGACTTCTGGCTGAAATCACAAAATTACGATGACACAGAAAAACTCGTGGAAGTGTAAAACACACATCACTCTCTCACACAACTCATCAAAACCTCACACACCTCGCACACCTCATTAACACTCACCCACACACCCATTCACCGGCTCACTACTCTCGACATCAAAATCGTCAATCAACGTCAAATTATTGTTACCAATTCATAATTATTGATACCAATTCATAACTATTGTCCTACTGTTTATATACTTTCCTTTTTTATTGTATTATTTATCTATTTTCTTTTTTGTTTTTGTTATTAATGAAGTAAACCTAAATTAACTGTAAGCACTTTTTGTGTGGAACATCTTTCCATTATAATTGGTGGCTGCGCTACAGTTGATACTTTTGCAGCTTCCATCGTTTTACCTGTTAACCTTGTGTCGTGTTATTGTTCCGAAATAAACTTTTTATTATTATTTTTTATTATTATTATTATTTATTATAATATGGTTTTATTCGCCATTGAGCTTTCGATATAACCCTCAGCTACTCTACCAGAGCTCCAACCACCGTGTCTTTTTATTGACGTATTATCCGCCCTTGAATCCGCCAAGAAAGTCGCCGAAGTTCTTCTAAAGCAGTGACCGGTGTAGAGTTCAAGATCTTTAAGTTTTAAATATTTAGCAATTTCCTTTGGCATCTTGCTAATTTTATTTGTGCCGATGGCTTGTCGAGTACATTTCCCATTCCGATAGTTTATGAAAAATCTATTGTTTTCCATGTTGGTGAGACGTAATGCGTATTATTAATGCGTATTTATGAATGATTTTAGTAATTTGTCCTTGTATAATGAATTACCGATTTTTCTTTGTCTTAGTTTCCTTTACATTAATCAGCAGTAACTCATTGGAATGATTTTCAACGTCCTCCACCTTTAAGTTTACAAGTTCATATCCGCGGCAAGCACTATTGAGTCCAAAAATTAAGGCCACCTATAACAAAGATAAAAAACAGGGAAATGTATACTGCCGTCATAACAAAGAAGGCCGTAACTAACAATTTTGTCAAAAATGAGTTATAACCATATTTGGAATCAGCAAAGAAAATGCTATCTTGTAGTCTTACTCACAAAGCTGTATCTCGTATGAGATCAAAGATAGCATAAGCATTTTAGCCCTAACTACGACATAAATTATGGTTTTTGAATCTGAAAAGCCTTAATTACACAATAACGGCTTTTTTTTGTTAGTATTTTCGTAATTCTAGTCTGGAAGGCCGCAATTACCAATTAAATATTGTTAAGCTTTAAATATTAAATAAATTTACTACTAGAAAAAGGCCTAACTACGCAATAAGGGCTTTTTATATAAGTATTTTGAAGGAAAACTTCCTCATTCAGTTGCCATGCCAAGCCAAGCTAAGCCGTAATTACATTCTACGCAATTACGCCTTTTCAGATAAGTATTTCACAAATTATAATTATTTTTTTGCTAAGACAAAAGGGCAAAAATAAAATAAAATGAATACGCATGTCTGATTTTAAATAAATTATGGTTCAACATATAGCCTATATTTTTTGACGTTTTATAAAATAAGCATCACTAACTAAAACCATTCAGTAAACCGCGGGCCTCGAATCCGTTTTAGATAAAACTTCAATTATCTCGGAATCAACGTTGACGTAGTTACGGCCTTCTTCCTAATGACGGCAGTATAGAATAATTACCATTACTAAGATACGAAATATTCACAGTTAAATCATGTGTACTTACTTACTCTTGTGGCCAGAAAAATTTCGTCAGGAGCTTCATTCATAATTTTTTCTACATTTTAAGTCGTAAATTTTTTTGACTTCTTTGCGCAATGCACTTTTGATTTTCTTTAAAAAAAAAACAGTAATTTCGTGAATCTATTTATTTCAATGCTGTGTTTGATGCTTATTGTAGCTTTCGTTTTGAGTATATGCACCAAAGTGTATTCGAATTCTTTGTCTTGGATAAATAATCAAAATAGACAAGAAGTACTGATTCTGAAATTGATAGGCCTTTCGCACTTCTCCACGTTGAAAATTCATCATAAGTTTGGATTTTGTTGGAAGCAAATTATTTATAAATGTGGCAGCATTTGCACTGATGGAATCCGACAATTCACTTCTCAATATATAATTATATTGTAGTCTTTGAATTCACTGTCACTGTCGCGTTGATTTAACATCGTAACGTATTTTTCAACACAGTTGCTAAAAAGTGCATTTACGAAGCGTGTATATGTCACCGTAAAATTGTCAAACACGTTATATTACAATATAACGTGTTTTTTCTCGCGATATTATAATGTCTCGAATTATTGTCAAATGAACATACGGAAGTATCTCTGCCCCCATAATCGGGACTTGGGGCACCCCCCCGTTAGGTTAGTTAGGTTCCTTTAAACCCTGCACTCGGCAATAGGGGCCCCGCGAAGCGGGGCTCCGTCGACTACGCTTTCTAGGGGGAATATAAAGTGTTTTAAGGTTATGTTATATTAATCGGTATTTCTCAGGAATGGTGCATTATCTTTTCATGAGAATTGTGCCACTGGGCAAGGGGGACCCCTCCTTCCTTCCACACCGCGTAAGTTGACTACCATCGCATGCATTTCACGAAAAATAATGACTTCTGTTGTAAGCAGTATGTTCATTTGACAATAATTCGAGACTTTACAATGTCGCTAGAGATATTACTATTAACGTATTTGACAATTTTACGGTGACATATACATTGTTCGAAAGTTAAAAATTACGCACCATACAACGGACCGTGCGGCAAAATAGGTACTCTCACCTAAGTACCTAAATGTTACCGCACTCCACCTTGTGTAGCACCGTGCGTATTCTTTACGATCTTTTTTAATTTCCAAAAAAAAAGGATTCTACCAAGGACAATAAATAGTCTGACTGATCGAACCTCCTTGGAAGTGCTTTTGCTCAATACGTTTGTCTCACTTTAATACAAAAGAGTAAGTGAGACGAAAGATGTAGTTCTAATTTTCACCACGTGCATGTGGCGCCATTTGCAGATTTGCGCCATTTTCATAGAAACGTCAAAGATTGTTGCGACTTTTTGACTGATAAACAAAATAATAATATTTATGAGTTCAAGCATGGAATCAGATGTTAATGGAATCTACTCCAACTGATATTTTGAATGAGGTGCAAATTGCAGAAAACAGTTTCTGCCGCCAAAAATCGCGAGAGCGTTGTTTAATGATTTACAAAAATTTTATAGCGTGGTTAATATACCTAATTAATAATTTTCTCGCAAATGTGTTGAAAAACGTTGTATGACACACGTGCAGAAATTGGTATTTACAAACTCGTGACTATGGTAAGCTCTCAACTTCGTTTCGGGCGGTATTATAAATAACTATTTAGAACATTAACTTGTTTATAAAAAATAAATTTTCATGTAAGTAACTTGCACGCCCCGAAAGAACGACTATTTTCGTCTAAATTCCAAATTACCCTCATTTAGATAGCTTTGTTTCATAATTGTTTTAAAATGATAGCCTAGCCTAACCTTTTCAGCAAATTTCTATTAATGAAAACCACATCCGCATCAAAATCTATTCAGTACCTAGTTTCTGAGATTCTAACGAACAAACAGACCCACTGACCGGCGCTCCCAGAAAGGACGATTTTAATGTCTTTTTCGATGTCTTAATTTTACATATCGTCATTCAGATTTTTTTTAGTTATAGCTTATAACCTGCTCAGCAAATTTATCATTTCTGAGATCCTAACGAACAAACTTACCCACTGCCCGGCGTTCCCCGAAAGGAAGATTTTGATGTACATATTTTTCGATATTTTCATTCCAAATATCGTCATTCAGATAACTTTCATTCGTAAATTGTTTGTAAATTATAGCCTTTACAGCTAATTTCTCTTTCTATTAGTGAAAATCATGACAAAATCTGTTCAGTAGTTTCTGAGATCCTAGCGAACAAACAGACCCTTTGCAATATGTAGTGATAGATGTTTAATGTCAATTTTATCTCACACTTTTATTTCAGAACCGATAACAAGTTATACTCCGGACCCTATATCTCTGCAGGATGGCCAGACTCATAACCTAGTGGACCTTACGTCTCTGAACAACTCCTACTGCCTCGTGGCTCAGCCCTTCAGTGAAAGTTCCTTGGTATCGGGGCACTGTCAGGTGACCCTGGATCGAACTACCAGGGCCGTACAGGGAAGATGGAGTATCCTGCTTGGTTTACCTGGAAGAGTGGCTGAATTGCATGTTGATACGAACGTTGCTGTGGAAGGTGAGTATTGCACCTGGTGGAGTTTCTTGCCCGTTCATCTCCATAGATCTACGCTAGGGAATGGGCAACTACAGTACTTTCACAGTTTTTATGTCTTGTGACTGGGACTGTAGCTACTTTAAATGTTCAATTTTGTTTCGACAATTCAAAAGTGCCTGTAACTGGCCTACTTGAAATAAATGCTTTGATTTTGATTTTGATTTTGGTGTAGTTTTTATATGATTTCGTTATAGACAACTTACAGAAATACGATCACTCCCTTGAATTGAGCTGTATAAAAATAACTGCTTATTTTTAATAATTGGTGGGTATTAGATTACTACCGTAAGCTGATTTAGGCTCAGCTATACAAACAATGCAGGACACTACACGGCGTGAAATATACCAAGTGTCAGTGTCACAAACACACAAACAGTCCGACAGTTGACATTCGGATTCAGAGCACGATTTACGATTTAACTGCAAGCGGATCCCGGTATTTCAGGATTTAAATGTCAGAGAAATTCCTGCATGTTTTTTGAGGTACAGGAGCTGAAAATTGTGTTCTATTGCTAGAGGAATTTTAGGTGCTGGCCTGGTAGTTTAATAATGAAGATAGCCAATAAATGAATGGTGCTAACCCCAAGTAACATTTGTTAAGAGTCCTATTAATTTTTGTATGCAAATTCATGATTTTTGACGCTGTAATTTTCAGCAGTAGTAAGATGTTTTAATTATTTGCTTATGTATAATGATAGTGCCATTCTCTTTCTTGAATGTTAGAGTTACACATTTTCATATTTGTTTTCGTATAATTTACTACTTATAAATATTTTACGAACTCAATTTTGCAAGAAAAACCGCTGGCGATGGAAGTTTGACGTTCAAATACGCACAGTTACATTCAATTCTAATAAAAGATTAAATTACGAAAAGATAAGTTGAATGTTTTACTTAGTTTGAATGTTGGAGTTTTAGAATTTCATTAAATTCCTTGAGTTTTCACGGAAAAAGTCGTATAGAAAGCCTAATTTAAGCCATAAATGTCTTGATTCAGCGGCCATTATATTTCAAATAAACTAAATTTAATCAAATTAATTAATATGATATAATACTTCAATCTACATCGAATATGTTTCATAAGTTTTCGTTTGTCAGTAAAATAAGACAAAATTACAATATACAAAATAAAAGTACTCTTAATTCTGCGTCAATTCAGCTCGCTCCTCAGTTTAAGTCGTTCTGACGCGAGCGTTGGATGAGGAAGGACCTGGGCACAACATTTTTGTAACAATTCAATCGTGTACGCCGATCGAAATAATTTGACCCAAGACGTAAAAAACAAAAATTAGCAAAAAAAATTAATAGGACTTTTGATGATAGGCAAATGGTGAGCCGATAAATGAATGATTTTTCCTTGGTAGGTATTTTTTGGAAGATGTGGTTTTCACTTTGGACACCATGTTGGCTGTGCATGAAATGCTTAGGATTTTAATCTTGTCAGGCAAAGCCTGTAACTAGTTGAATGAATTATCAATAACTAATCATATCGATCAGTAATTAGACTTCGTTCAACTTTATTGCATTAATGTTTTTCGAAGCCAATTATGTAAACAATCTCCAAATTCTTTCCTGCTTTATCTTTTAAAGTGATCAGATAAATAAACAAAGAGACGGCGTAATCAGTGCAAGATTAAGTCGTCATTTAAGGTTGGGCGCATCGGTATTTTATCGGCTGGCGATTGCTTGTCAATCGTACCGCTGACGCATCAGTAATGGACATATTATATGACTCCGATGTCCGATTAAGGGCAGCGTCGCAAGCACTTGGTGTACCTGTTCCACGACTAGGTCATGTCCTCGACATTGCCTTATTTATATGTGGAAGGTGATCTTGACATCAGTGTCGTGATTCGAGTCAGTATTTTTGGTGACCGAGCCTCTTCCATGTCTAGACGCAAAGGCTTTCAACGACATTAATATGTCTCAGTTCGATAGCCAAGACATGTAGACAGTAAAATTAAATTTATAGCCACCTTGTCGGAGACTACATGCGAAATAACTTTGCCATATAGGTACCTATTCTTTATAATTACCAATAAGATATGTAAAAGATAGTCATGGATGTGGTAATCGGATGTAAATCAGGGCTATGGGTACTTAACTACTTACCATAAACTTTGGAACTTACCTACTTATAAATTTATTTCAGCTGAGAGTCTCGATGTGGGCTACGTCCGCGAAGCCGATAATCACAAACTTCATTTGTACTGTAATATTTTACATTCGAAAAAGAATATTACTTTTTGTCGTTTCCAAAAATCTACGGAGGCGTCTGGTTTTAATGTCATCGACGGTTTGAGTGACGGTCGGTACAGGTTGGTAATGATGTCCCATTGTTTTGTTTAATTACACATGGTCTTATCAGTTTTGCAGTGGTGTAGCTACAAGCTTGTCCTATGGGCCCTGCGTCAAAATTTGTTGGGCCTTCTCACCTGACGTAGGTGAAAAGGAGCATCTTGACTTGACATCTTGACAGGACAGCTAATTCAGTTCCTCACTTGGATAGGTTCAATTTTACACATTTTAAGATTTTACAACAGCTAGCTACAAATTTTATCCGCATCGATAGCCGGATACATTTGTTCCTGAGCTATAAAAATAATGAAATATTTTACGTGTTTTTGCTTACACAAATTGGGGCCCCTGTAGCGTGGAGACCCGGAATAAGTACGACTGATACGGCAGAAGCCACGTCCCTGCAGTTTGATTTGATTAGGAGAAATGGGATGACTCATAGCTACAGCATATTTATGTTCTATAATGTATAATATCTATAATTTGTATGGAGTATAAAGAGTTATAAGGAGTATTTAATGTATGTCTCTACAGTCCGTTTATCCTTATATTGGGTGTAAAAAGACTCTTAAAGAAGCCAAAAGACACTTGTTCCCTTCTAGTTTAGGAGATATTGGGGTTAAGCCCCAAGTTCCAAGATGTTCGATGCAAAGTGTGTGTTGAATTTGGTGCCTGAGTATCTAGACATTTTGAGAATCAGACTTTTTGCTAAATAAACGTTCTGCTATACAGACCATCTGATAGGTGGACGTTTTGCTACATGGACATTTTGCTTATTAGACGTTTCGCGCTGTTGGACATTTTGCTACTTAGACCTTCTGATCAGGAAGGCAAAGTTCAAACTTAAAAAATAAAAGTTTTTAATAAAGATTTTTACTTTAAATACCTCCACGACCCCCTTACCTACTATTCAATCTATCCATCAACACAATATTTTGAGTGCGTTACATTGAGTTCTACTACAAAACTTGATTTTAAGATGATGAGTCTGTTTACACCCTGTAAACTAGCTTTTCCCCGGTCGGAAATTATTACGGAAACTTTTTAAATATAGCAATTGGTGAAATAATTTACATTTGACCAGTAATTCCGAAGATTACACCCTATACTTTCAAACTTAGAAACTTTATCACATTAGTAGTTGGTATTAGTACTCTATAGCAAAAATATTTTTTGTAGTTACTACGGCCAAGGTTTCTTCAATAAACAATGTGGAATGACAATCGAATCGGTGACAGACCAGGATTATGGTACTTGGAGATGCACAATCGGAGTTCAGGAAAGAGTCGGCAATCACATTCATCAGCTGACGCCAATGCAAGCACTTCTTACTGTTCCTGTCGATGGAGGTGATTAATTAAAGAACTATTATCACTATTAAATTAAATAGCGAAACTTCACAGATGTGATGTACATGCTGTTTGTATGTCTGTTTCTAGGTTCAAGAATAAGGCGAAGTATTGAGAGGTCAGAGCAAGAAATGAGGACGTTGTTCGTTCAGCAACACACCAATCTAACGATAATGTGTCGCGCTGACGCGTCCCTGGCGTATTGTTGGTACCAGCATCCGAACGGCTCTCAGTTCACGCCTGTGGAGCGACACATTGATGAGGAACAGCCTTTTTGGTATTTTTATTTCAATGGAAATTCGATTATTTAATTGTATGTTTATGCTGGTTTAAATACCTCGTTGTTATTGTCACACAGGTACCATGGTGAAAATCTTCAGTCTGGTGACTGCGGGATCACCTTTGCCAACGTATCCAGCGAAGATGCAGGCAAATGGACATGCCATATGGGCTATAAGTACCAGCTAGGGGTTGAGATCATGAACCAAGTGGAGGTTCGAGTAACTGGACCTTTAGCCGCTAATGAAAAAGAAGTTGGTGCCGGGGTTGGTCGTAGTGCCACTATATATTGTCACACCTCAAATGGACCCAGGCCACTCGATTATTGTAGATTTTTAGCTCCTAATTATGTTGGTATGAGTTTGGATTCGTCGGTGGGTGAACACAAGTAGGTACCATTGAATATTAAACTATGACGGCACCAATAAATAAATAATAACAAATAAATAAATATCGCTGGACACTAACACACAGCGCCACCTAGTGCCACACTAAGCAAGGCTTGTGTCGTGAACACCAGGTAGTTGATATACTACATATATACTTTTTGTTTGTAAATACATACTTATTATACATATAAACATCCATGACTCGGAAACAAATGTCCATGTCCATGCTCATCACTCAAACATTTGCTCCTACCGGGATTCGAACCCAGGACCCTAAGAACGTAAGACAGGCACACCACCACTACGCCATTCGGGTCGTCAAAATGACCGTCAATGATCCAATATGCTGAAAGAAGTTCTAAGACTATTTTAAATAACATAAATTAGTATTTAGAAAATCTTTCGTGTTGCTCGGAACTTAAAGAAGTAATAATAATTAAAGTAATAATAATAATAAAGTTATTATAATTAGTATTCGTAGTTAAGAGTCCTATTACACATTTTACGTAAATTCATGATTTTTGACGATGAATGTTGGAATTACACATTTAAATATTTCTTTTCGTGTAACTGTGTACTAAGTATAAATATTTTTGGAACTCAATTTGCAAGAAAAACCGTTGGCGATGGAAGTTTGATGCTGAAATTCACATAGTTACATTCAATTCTTATAAAAGCTAAAATGATTAAAATATTAATTAAATGTTTTACTTGAATGTTGGAGTTCTAGAATTTCATTAAATTCCTTGAGTTTTCACGAAAAAAATCGTAAAAAAAAAACAAATTTAAGCCATAAATGTCTTGATTCAGCGGCCATTATATTCCAAATAAACTAATTTTTATCAAATAAATTAATATGATATAAAACTTCGATCTACAATGACGTTTCATTCGTTTTCGTCTGTCAGTATAATAAGACAAACATTACAAAAAAGAAAATTAAAGTTCGCTCCTCAGTTTGAGTCGTTCTGACGCGACGGACGAGGAAGGACCTGTACACAAAATTTTCGTCAATAACAATTCACTCGTGTACGCCGATCGAAATAATTTGATCCAGCACGTTATAATATAAAAAATGCAAAAAAAATGTAATAGGACTCTTAAATTACTTTTTGCATTTGTTCGCTTCCTCCGCACAACCGCACGGACAAGCGTGGAACTTTTATGTTAACATAATCGCTCTCTGGGGTAACACGTAGCCAAAATGCTTAGTGTTCAAACTGCAAAGAAGTTTTTAACGCCGTAAATTTTCGCAGTGCTATTATGGATCGTTTCTTCTTCTCCCCTGGGAAGAATTTGGACTACGGTGACTGCTCTTTGACTATCAGCCCAGTTTATGAAGAAGATTTTGGAGAATGGACTTGTGCTGCTTTGCTGCACGACCACATTGTGGAGTCAAGGGACACTGTAATCCTTTATGCTAGTGAGAATTCAAATTGTTTGGTTATTTTTATTGGGAATGTGTTTATTAAAATTACAAACATAGACCGAGAAAATGCAGTCTTCATGTAAAATGCTGGACAGTTGGGATTAGCTCTCATCTTCTGTTTAAGGAAATGTACAAAACAATCAATGAATATCGCAGTTGTTTGCAGCCTAAGGCTCCGTACCCACTATGTCGTGACGATTAATTTATCGTTGGTTTTTACTTGACAAAAGTCATAGACGACAGTTATCGTGTCGTCCTATATGTGAACACCTCCATTTAAATACAAAAGCTACGACATTCAACCTTTCATGTGCCGGAACGTCAATCCACGCGAGACTCAATGGCTTTTTAATTGTTTCTATAATTACGGCATAAAAGAGGTAAAAACCACAGGACTATTCCCACTATGTCGTCACGCCACAGTGGGACCAGGCGTCACGATATACCTAAATCGAGTATTGACAATTATGTCAATAAAATAACCTAATCTCCAACTCTCCATACCCTTTATTACTTTAATATGGTGAATTGAAGACAGGATTTTTTTTGTATTCACTTTAAGAAGAAATTACTTAATTATTTCATGGCAAAGTGAATGAATACCAAAATTTTTTTTGTATTTAAATTACAAAAATGATAGTTTTAATATTCATAGAAACCGGACAAGTCTACATAGATTTTTATTGTCAAGGTTTAAGCTTTTTAGGTGAATATTATGCTGTTTTTAAAAATTGTGTTTTTGTTTTTTAGGTTCAGGTCAGATGCCTGCTTTTGCGGCCGGTTTGATTGGATCATTAGTAACTATCGTATTTATAGCTCTAGTGATTGCTGTTATTGTGTGGTTTAGAAAAGGAAGACCCTTACCCACTATACCCTCTATGAACTGGTCTTGGCCTAGTAATCCGTTGCAACGGTTTAGCCACCGAAGTGACAACAACACCTTCGACTTGAATGCGCAAGCTGAGAGTGTGGAGCGAAGAGGAAGCACCAGCACGACAAGCAGCAGTAACACTAGTAACAACGAATTAGCTGGAGAGCAACAGATAAACGTGAGATGAGACTGAACGTGGCGTTCAAAAAAGGTTGTATTTACTGACTTTGACATTTTTTTTTTTTTTTTTTTATTATTTAGATTAAGAATGTATCGAGCCAGTCAAGCTCGTTGTTATTTTGGGCATTGATATTATGTAAACGATATTTAATTATACTTATGAAAACTAACGTTTTTCATTTTAGTTTTATGTAATTGAGCTTTTTAAAAATATCCGTCGTAGTATTTTTGTTAATTTGGTTTGGATTTCGATGTGGAAAAGTTTTTAGGTGGATATTTTCCTATTTGGCAAAGCTTTTCATATCTTTAATAACGACTCTTTGACTCGGGGGCTCAAATAGCCAAAGACTCACTGCCTTTGCCGCAGTGAGGCACATCAGGATCATAAAATAAAGGGGTTTGACTTTTTTAGCTGGTTTTTCTTTCGAAACTTTTTTCTTTCGTAGCGGCCACCCATATCTCGAAAAAGTGTCACTTTACAAAATTTTGCCTCATACAAAACTTGTCTGTATTGATACGAGCTATCGATTTATATAGGTGTTAAGAAAATCCAGCCATGCTTCATATCAAAATGTTCCAAGCCCTTTCTCGATTTGTACATTCAGTTGTATACTCAACCCAGAATGTTATAAATATACTTACACATTCAAACGGGGCAGTCGTTTCATAGGTTTTAGAAAAATAAAAATACATCGTTTTGTCAAAAAATATTGATTTACTCATGTTTAACCTATTAACAAATAACATCACCTTTCTATATACTAAAAACTGCGTATATTATCTTACTAAGAGTTGGTCTCTGTAATAATTAATTAATAGTTGATTTTACACAGGTAAAAAACATTTGGCTCATGCCGAAACTAACCGAAGAAATCACAATATGACAAAGGTTTGAACAATAAACTTATAATATTCGAGAAAAATCTATTGGAAATACTTATAAACTTGTCATTCATCACACTATCTTATCATAAATCGCTTACACTTGATTGCCAAATTGATTGAAAATGCAATCTACTATGAACGACGTGGACTTTTTAAATTATATCACAGCTTAGCTCATTAATCGGAATATCCTTTAACCAATTTACTAGTCGAAAATAAGGCGAAGAATTTGTTGATGACCTTGACGACAGTGCGCACGATCTGCTTGATGGCTGAGGGAGACAGCTCGTCCATCAGCTGCTTCCAGTTCTCGTTGGCGAACTGAAGGGTTGTATCCGCTGGGGAAGAATATCAAAAACGATTTATTCAAAGTTTCACTTAAGGTGCCATTTCACGCCAACGACCTTGAGCGAGTCGTTATTATTGTGTTTTATTCGTAGATACAGCACTGATAAATTCTGAAAAAAATTATCATATTACATATTTTACACTTTGATCTAGATATTTCGGCCGTCCGGTACACGATTAGGTACCTGCATTTTACTGCATCAAATTAAATCAAAAGCAATAACAAGTCTAAATGATGGTCTAAATATTATTTAATTTGAGTTATATTAGACTTTGAACAATAACATTTATACCATAATAAAGACTGTAAAAAATGTGATACGCAACGGCCACCATCATAATGAAATATGTATCAAGTTGGGTTGTTTTTTCGAATAATCTTGGTGCGCCGCGCGCCGTGACGCGGGGACGTGCCTTTGCGGACGACGGGCGGCAGTGTATCGCTAGCCCAAGCATGTGTTGACGCTATTGCTAAGCTCCTCCCACTCGCTCAAGGTCGTAGGCGTGAGGTAGACCCTTAATGGGAATGGGAGCATGAAAGCTCGATAATAATAGCCCTCCTGACATGGCGGCCAGTCGTGGCCGAAATTCAGTCGCATCTAAGATAAGACGCCAATTTCCAATACTTCACGCCTTGGTATATTTTTTTGTGAGTTCTGACGTCACGAGATCCCACGATCTCTCGAAAAAATTATCCCGATTTTTGATGCCTTTTATCTTCGTCAATATTCATTGATTTACAAAAACAAAAAATACGTGTCGATTATCTTCCAATACTCTAACTGATGGACTAAATAGATTTGCATTTTTTGACACTATTGCCATGCCTTAAGTTAGACCAGACTTAGACGATTATAATTAGGGCCTGCGCAGACGACGGACTTATTGTGGGTGACTGACAAAAAGTCTGCGACAAATTTTGCGTGTTTAATTGTGTTTCACTACGTTTTGTCCACTATAAGGATCTACTGATGGAAAGGCTCGTACTGATCGCCTTTTAGTCGACAAAAAAGGTCAAATTAGTAGTCAAATACATTAATCACGCAAAATTTGTCGCAGACTTTTTGTCCGTCACGCACAATAAGTCCGTCGTCTGCGCAGGCCCTTATCCATTATCCATCCAGCGATGTGTCACTCTGACTGCCCAAAGAATTCGTATTCAAAGAGCTGACTGAAACACATTATTACCTACAATATAAAATGTCGTGTGAGTATTTGTGTTTTGAACTCTGGTTGAATTGCAATTAAATATTATATTCAATATTTTCCAGCCATCATAACGCGTAATGATTTTGTACAATGTCATGTGAACTATGTTTATTTAGAAATCAAATTCGTTTGATCTACCTAATGATAATAGATAAATGTAATTCATTATCAAATAATTATTACACCATATAAATCATAAACATTGATTGATTAAGTTTCAAGGAAAAGCAATAAAAGTTCGGGAAATCTGTATCAAAATGATACAGATTTCCGGACAGACACTTTTTACAGAGAACTTTTATTTTATTTCATGAAAGCAAAGTAGGTATTTATACCTTTTTGATAGTTTTAAATAAAAAAGAAGCTGCTGAGTAAGGTTTTTGTGGATATTATTCGTTACAAAAGAGCCCTTTCTATATGTTAGGGCGGTTGCTATTTCTAGCATAATTTACGATGCGGAGGGTCCATAATCATACTAAATTATTTGTATTATCGTTTGTTACATTTTCTACTGTTACATTATCCTATTAGGGAAGAACTGATGGGAACAAAATCATTGTTTATTTGTTTTTTTTTTCCAGAGTTTCCGTTTGTTTCCAAACCTCGATGAAAAAAGGCGTTGTTAGATATGAATGAGGACTGTTTATCTGTCTGAATATTTAAACTCTCAAACGGCTGAAAAAAATCAAAAGCAATCATTTTAGTGTGTTTGGATTATGACACTTGCTGTTGTTGTTGCTGGACACTAACCGAAATCAAATCTCTCATATTTGAATAAGGAAACAAGAATATAGTAAAACTAAATGGGCTAGTCAAACCTGTTTTGTCTCAGACCGGTCCAGGAACTTTTACTAATAAGTATAGGTAAGTATATTTAAAAAATATTTAAATGAACTGTCGTTAAATACTCACCGAGTTGTTTGTTCCCGTTAAACAGGTTCTGCAGATCAAATGTGGTGCGCTCAATAGTGTACTGGAACTTGGGTGTAGCTAACTTGAAGTGGTCGCCATTGCTATTCTTATCGTGGACTAGTTTGCTGTCGATGTGCACTTCGACGCCCTCTGTATATCGTAGTAGTTACATCTTTATTGTTTGTTTTTAAAGGTTAACTGGGTAAGAACTTGTTTTTCCAGGTTTTAATCTGGTTCAAAACACATAGGTAGGTAGGTACTTTAGAGCCGTTTTGACGAAAATAAAACCTGAGACTTTAGCACGAGCGAGCGGTGTAAAGTTAAAGTAAATATACGTCGATTTCATCAAGAAAACTATTTGCAGCAAGCACGATTAATATCATCAACAGATATGAACAAATTCAGGAAATTGTCAAAATTTTAATTATGTACGAGTACCTATAGGGCGTGAAAAACATTCTAACGAAACCGAAAGGCACTTGTTCTCCCCGTTATTACGATCATTTTTTTTGTTCTATACCTGGGAACCTTCTAGTTACGGAGTTCAAACTTCCAGTAGTTCAAAGTTCCAACTTTTTGACTTTATTGTATTTTATTTATACATGTTTTTATTGTATTTTTTTCACTTTAAACACCTCAACTACCCCCGTACTATTCAATTCATCCATCACCACAATGTTTTGAGTGCGTTAAATTCAGTTCCACCACAAAACAGTAGATATGTTTCACCCAAAAAAGTCGTTTCCCAGCAATAATTTTCGCGTAGTTACTTATTTTGATGTACAGAATGCTTCGTTGACGACTTGTATGTGAAACGAGTATTTTTGATCTTAAGAGCCCTCTTACAGTCCACTAGCGCCGCCAATCGAAAAAATGTCATAACTCGTAAATAGAATCAAAAATACAAAATATGTTCTATTATTACTGTGGAAAAGGCAATAACGTAATTGTATAACATTTGTAACAAAAACGGCCGTTTATGTTTTGAATGCACGATTTAGCTAAACAGCTATATTTCAAGTGTTGATAAGGTGTTATACAATTACGTTATTGCCTTTTCCACAGTAATAATAGAACATATTTTGTATTTTTGATTCTATTTACGAGTTATGACATTTTTTCGATTGGCGGCGCTAGTGGACTGTAAAAGGCCCCTTAAGGGGCCGCCGGAGCGTGCGTCGTTTATACAAACGTAATAAGTACCAAAATAATTCGTAAACCAAACAATTCTTAATAAAGTGTGTATTTATTTCGATTGGATTACATAATATCTAGGTTTCCAAGGTTATCTAGACTAGATAATTATGAGGAATTTAAAATTTCTATAGAAAACTTATTTTTCTCGTAACTCTTGTTTAAATCAATGTCTATTCATAATATATATTTGGGAACCTAGATATTATGTAATCCAATCGAAATAAATACACACTTCCTTAAGAATATGTTTGGTTTTACGTTTGTATGAACAACGCACGCTCCGCCGCCCTCTTAAGATGCTTCAAGGTAGCCCGCGAAATTAAAAATTTTAATGTTCTTACGTTTTTTGCAATTAGCAGGGCAGTGCTAAGTTGTATGTTGATAAACATATCGGTCGCGACTGTAAGACGTATTAAGTTAAGTACAGAATTATAATCAACAAAAACATCAATACAACCCTCCAAGTTCGTACGAGTCGAAGAACGAATTTTTCACGCTCAACGTCCTTCTTCGACTCTTATGAACTTGGGTCATCAAAATCATCAATACAACCCGTATTGATGATTTTAATGACTATAATTCTGTAACGTAATAAATACGTCTTACAGTCGCGACCGATATGTTTATCAACATAAAACTTAGCACTGCCCTGCAAATTACAAAAAACGTAAGAAAATTAAAATTTCGCGGGCCGCCCGGACGCTTCCACCTTAACACGCATTTACGTCACTTGTAGGTACACCGCGCGCTCGGTCTAAGGGTGCCACGTACTTCTTTTGGTGCGTGAATGTCATTTGCAGGAGTTGCTGTTTATATATTTTTTTAAATTGTCTGAGGTTTTATGAAAGATAAAAACGGCCACGCGCCATAAAAACAATGAAGCGCCTGCAGTAGAAAATCAATTGACGAGATTGAGAAAGCTGAAACGGAACGTAGATGATCCTGCACAGTCTCACCATCAATAATGAAGGTATTGAACACTAATAATAACATATTATCTAATTAAGTAGGTAGGTACCTATTTAATTACAATGCTTTGCACGGAAAGAAGAATTCTAAATGCATGGTTCAAATGAAGTTTACAATTGACGTCGGTTGTACTTACGTGCATAAACTGTCGCGGGTCCATGTCCTTGGATCGGTAGAATTAGGATTCTGCCATCAGCAACATACTGTGCTGTAAGACTCAAGTTCCCTTTGAATGACAATGAGAATATACCCTCGGTTTTGCCGAATTCTGCCCTGAAACAATAAAATTGTATTGTCAAAAACTAGACCATTGAGTCGTTTGACATATGACTATGACAGTAATTGTCTGCTCAAACAGAAAACATGTTATTATTATAAATACCCCAATATGGACGGAACTTAAAGCAGTAAAGGCGAGTTAATAAAAAAATATAGAACAGAACAAATTAAATCAAAAAGATCTTTTTTTTCCGCGCTTTGCAGACGCAGGTTGATGAAGAAGCAAATGAAGAAGAAAGGTATGAAGCCGCTAAACAGCCAAATACAAAAATAGTTTCTAATACATTTCCTCGAAAATGGTTCTTGTCGCAATACGATTAGGTTCTACTCTCTATCGGCTTTAAATACCTTTGCTTTTCCTTCAACCTGGCGAAAGTAAAGCGCGGAAAAAAATAATACACGTTGAACCAATTTGGACTAAGTATACCTACTTAGAATAAATAAATAAAATAAATATCGCTGGACATTAACACACAGCGGCACCTAGCGCCACACTAAGCAAAGCTTGTGTCGTGGACACTAGATAGTTGATATACTACATATATACTTTTTTGTTTGTAAATACATACTTATTATGCATATAAACAAAATGACAAAAACCGCACGCGTGTAAAATACATTGCATGTTGAATCTAATCGTAGTGCGAAAAGAACCAGTTTTCGAGGATGTGTAGGTAGGTATTGAAAAAAATAAACTTGGGGCCAAAGTCGATGTCCACAGTTTAATTACAAGGTAGACAACAAATTACCCATAATTAGTAGAAAAACGCAGTCTTCGACAAATAGTCAATATAGGATGTTGCGGAACCCATTTAAAAGCAATTACAGACGTATTTTTTTTATAACCTACACGTGTATGATTTGTGGCATGGAATTTTTGCATTGTGCCTATTGTACCTATTGATTCTGCGTAACTCATACCGAGACATCATTGCAGTTTAGTCCACAGTTATCGAAGAGTTCGAGAATTTGCATACAATGTGTAGCGTGGTCTTGGAGTCTTGTAGCATAAGAAGTGTAGTTGTCAATGATCATTGTTTATCGATAAAAACATGTAGGATAGAAAAATACTTCCGGACTTGGCTCTTCATATACCTACAAGGTCTTGAATGTGGAAATAAGAAGTAGGTACCGACGTGAACAGAAATTAAAAAAGCCAAACAGGATGAATAAGCCTGAATACAAGTGAACAAAGGACAGTAATACTGGGACGTGGATCACAATGGTTGCTGGATCTGTTAAGTTTTACTGATTCAAAAAAAAATACAATTTACTTCAATTCCGTCAATTTGCACTCGCTAAGTCCATGCATAGCAGCGTCAGAGAAGGTCAGGTTCAGGCCGTTGCCTATTATTTCGATATTTTTCAAGTGAACAGGATCTGTCGATGGCACCAATCCAGGGATACCCTTCGTGAATTTCGGGAGGGCGATCTCGATTTGTTCTTTCACACAGTCGACGAATTTAGGACTCTTATAGTCGCATGGCGTGATGTAGGACGCTGAAAGGAAAATTACATTTTATTCGTCTATTTTTTGCACAAATTACAACATAAAGTCGGCAGTATCCTAGGTATAATCTAAAGATTTTAGATAAGTTGCTAGACCGAGTCCGGATATGTTTTTTTAAAACACAACAAGTATAAATGTGTATGTTTACTATTATTCTCTGTTTATCTTTCGGGGAATACATAACAAGGGCTACATTATGTGATGACGGAGAAAGCCCATTTTACATAAATATGTAAAGACATAATGTGGGCAATATATTACAAGTTGTAAATCTGAACTAAATAAATAATTTTATGATAATCTTGGTAATTTATTCAATATCTGCTGTTTGTTTAATTGTTAGCCAACGGCCACACAGAAAAGACGCAAGACCAGGGCGGGGCGCGGACCCGTCGCGAACAGGGCGCCGTCGCGACTTTTTAACGCATATAGAAAAGACACGGACCCGTCGCAGACAGGGCGCCGTCACGACTTTTTATGGCGCGCACTAGAAGCTTTACCCGGCATTCAACCGTCCGATTTTGATACGACAACATGTCTTCTTCTGAAGATGAAGATGTATTGGCACTGGTATATAGAGGGTTAGACGTTACTGGGTAGGTACATCCGGTATGGCTAAGCAATGGACAGAATAGATTTTTTTAAATAATGGAGGATCTACATTATTATCCTGATCGTTTTCAAGAAGTATACAAGATGACTCCACAATGTTTTTACATTATTATGTCCAAACCTGCCCTCCGCGCCCTTTCCGCTCCCCCGCTTGCGCCCGTGCAGGCCCGCGCCCTGCCCGCGCCTTGTCCTTTCTATATGTTTTCCAATAGGACGCCGTCGTGACGGGCGTCCCGTCTTTTCTGTATGTTTTACGTCGCGACGGCTGTATACATTTTATATGCAAGTAGATTAAACGGGCGCCGCGACTGCGACGGGTCCGTGCCTTGCGTCTGTTCTGTGTGGCCGGTGCCTTATTTTTTATAGTTTAAGTATCTATGCAATTAACGAAGGAAACGTAATATGAGTTTATGATCTGTGATATACGGATGCATAGACTGATGGACAGGACGAATCTATAAGGATTAATTCCGGTTTTACCATTTGGCAACAGAACCCTGAAATCACGTGCCACTCTTTAATTAACTGATGCTACTCGTGATTAGAATTATGCAGTGTTCTTATGTATGGTCGGTTTCAGTTTGATGATAGGATAATTTGGATACAATAGGTGGCGCCGAGTGAAGCAAGGGCGGGTCACTAGTGAAATATAAGTTTGTTAGTATCATTATTATCGTTGAGACCGTGAAGTTTAAGTAGAGTGACGATCTTCGCAAAATGGATTGTAGCAGCTGAATCCTGTCTAGAATTACACAATGCACTTTACATTCAGTTACGATAGTTCCTATCATATTTAAGAATAGATCATAATATTAGGACCTCAGGCATTCAATAATTGGTCGATATTTACTTAAGTATCTAAATGCTTGAGATCTAGGTAAAATATTTATCTTCTTGATTTATAAATAATGGAAGACAATGCGTTGTGGTTTAAACCGCGACAAAATCCCAAGTTGTGGTCAAATCACCTGGAAATGTGCATAAAGATTGAAAATGACGAAGTGTTTTTATTGTGATTTTAGAGTTGACAATTATTATAATACGGTGATAGGTACCATACATCTGGTTTGATTTCGGTAAATATAAGAGCGTCTTACTTATGTACGTTGGTACGTATTTCTATTTTAATTACTCAATAACTTGTATTGAGACATTCAACACACGCGGCGTTTCCACATCAACTGTGACGACGCGATGCGCGACGCGGCGATGATGATTGATTGTCAAAACGATCACGTATCGTTTACCTTGTCAAACTCTGATTAAATAAACAAAATCATTCCGTTTCGATTTTATTTGATTGATGTTATGTAATCAATGGGTAGAGGGTATTATTACCCAATTTATAACGTGGCTTTTGGGTAGTAGTGGAAATTACAGTTGTTTTTTTAAGCTATTGCATAGCTTCTATCGCGGGCGTTGACCGTGGAGACCGAATCCAGAAATTCCGTAACGAAAATAACCTAACACGCCCCGTAAAAAACAAATGCAATAGCTTTACCGCGGCAGTCCCCGAGTGCCACACGTCTTTTTTTCCTACTCCTCCGCTATACTTTCTGATTAATTTCGTTGCGGGGATCCAAGACAGTTAAACAATTTCATTCTCTGGGACTTCGTCGAGCTTCATTGTCTCGGCGATTTTCTGGTGGTCGCCACTGTTGATTCTGGCTTTCAGGAGTTACAGTGGTTTGGGCGTGTGTGGCGGGCTTGTCTCAAAAAAAAAACGAAGGCATTACGATAGTACCAAAAAATCGATTTAATCCGCCAGTTAGAGTATTGGAAAATAATGGTGACGTATTTTTTGTTTTTGTAAATAAATGAATGTTGACAAAGATAAAACGCATCAAAACTCGTGACGTGACAACTCGCTAAAAATTATACCAAGTCGTGACGTATTGAGAATTTTAAAAGCATCGTATCTTCGTCAATTTTTGTTTATGTTAGAAAAGAAAATATACTGGTTTAATTTAATATTTGTAGATAAATCTAACTTACGGACTATATACTTATTACCTACTTTTTCGTCGTATTACTAGCATCCAGTTTTGAAAAAGAGATATTGCTCAAGTTTATTACGAATTGCGGATGATTCAGTGCAGTTGGAACTCGAGTAGACACCACATGAATATTTAGGTCGGTCGGTACTAAGATAATTAAACAAATGAATCCAAATAGGTTCCTTTAAGAGCCGAATGACGGCTTAAGTTCCAGCTATTGTATGCTTTATATGGTCTTCTTGTTTTTAACAATGCAATGACTGACCCTATGCTAGACATAATTATCATAATTAACAATTATACGTACCTAGTTGGCTTTGGGTTCAAGTTTTTACAACTACGACAACAGAGAAACGTTTTTAGAGTGTGAATGTTGGATTAGAGGTTTTAGAGGTAGCTAAGATTTTTTTAAGGGATGAAGTCGTGGATAAACCATGAATTTTCTAAGATAACATGCTACATGAGCAATGGGGCAGATTACGTTAAAAATGATAAACAAATCTAGATAATACCATTCATAGTACAATCTTATAAAATTTGCCTGTCGATAGAATCCCCTCACGAGACCCACCCCCCCCTTTCCGTAGCCCGTACCTCGCTACGCCGTTGGCTTAACTTGCTCATTTGAAATCATATCGTTAATTTAGTATATTCAAAAACTAGTTCAGTTCCACATCTCATTTCACCAACAGCTCCGATTGAAACCCAAAAGAAATATAGCTTGGTATTATATTCTAACCCTAGTGCACACGACATGCAATCAACTAAGTTATCGATATCATTTTTGTTGTCGTGTCGTTGGTTTCTTTGCCCGGTATATAAACACCGTTGACAGAACCCCGCTTTCAGCACGTTACTGATAGGTTTCGCTGCTATATTTCTTTAAAAGGGTGAGCTATTTCAACGTTTAAAGTTGTAACTACCCTTTTTGTATGAAAATCAGGAATCAACGTCCAAAAACAATGAAGGAAGCAATTAACCTAATGCACTGTTTTAGACTTTCACGATTTTCCACCACGTGCACGTAGAAACCAAAGAAAATCACGGATATAATCCCGTAAGTAGTTTAAGTGTAATATATACCTACTGCTAAGTTAATAAAAGTAATAAATAATTTCTACATAAACCAAGCTATAGGTTTAACATTGTTCTTATTTATTACGTCTTATTTCAGTCTAGGTATCACAGTTTAGGTACTTAAAATAGGTACGATGTTGTGTACCTTGTAACATAATCGGATTTTTTTATTAGATGCTAGTAAAATTCCAGACACAATACGGTTTTTGCAATAGGATAATCCCTTTGATTATGGGTTATATTCACAGCGTCGTAAAGGATTATAGGAACGCTGTTGGTATACCTACAAACTGTCCTTATAAAACTTTAGTAAAGCTAGTTCTCTTATGACGGTAGGTAGGAAAAGAACTATTTAGATTGGAGAACAAACAAAATATTAATAATTTTTTCATATCGCCATCTCGGAAAAAGTATTTTTGCGCTTCGATATCTGAGTGCAAAAGCTGTTTTTATCGTCTTGAGGGTAAAGTTAATTTGAATGTAGAACATCGTGTGCACTAAGCATTTGAATTCAAAACATCATTAAACCTATTTGCTTCTACCTCTATGGTGCCGAATTTATCATATTTTTTTTTTAATTTGTTAAGAACTCAGACTCGGAACCTTCTTGGTGTACTTTTTTTTAATATGTTTTGCGCGCGCCATTTTTACCTTAGGTTAAAAACAAGGAATCCAACTTGAAAACAAGTGAAAAACCTAAAATGACCACTCATTATCTAGCGACGAGGAAGTTTATTTGACGCCAACAGAATTAACTGAATTTGTTAATAATGCGCATCTTTTTTTTGTGTTTATTCATTTCCTCGCTGAGGTGCGATGAAAAGTTACGTGTTGCACTCGAGTGCAAAGATTTTTCACCTCGTGCTCTTTTGATTCCCTCGCTAACGCTCAAGATTCTAAGTTTTGAATCACTCGCTGCGCTCGTGACTCAATTTTAGTATCTTTCGCTTGCTCGGTCATCAAAATTGAGCACGCGGTTAAAAAACAACTTTGCACTCTTGTATAACAAATAACTAATATTGTTGAGAGGGCCTTGAACGTTAGCTTGAAGAAATGTTATCTAATCCACTTAAATTAATATGTGCAACATATTGTACCTACACTATTAGGTATGCGTGTCAAAGACCAATCAATCAATCAATCGATAGAAAATAATGATTGATAGCATTAGCTACGATAAAGCATCAATAACGTATTGCACATTAGTTTCTGAATGAGATGTGGCCTTTGCCCTGTGATGGAGAAATAATATGCCAATATTGATTTTGTTACCACACATAACCTTAAGTGCTTATCTAGTAACAGGAATAGTTTAACAAGATTGTTTACAGAAGGTAGCGGTAGGTAGATAACGTAGCGGGTCCTTGTGCTCATCATTTTAAACAACTTTTATTATGAGAGCAACCCTGAAAATGCGGAAAAAATCAGCTTTCTCCATACATGTAAGTACCTACGCCTTCGAATAACTCGACGAAATAAATAGGGAAGTTGTTTTGTTTTCGTGGTTTCAGGGTTGGTTCCTTATTAAAAGTTGTTCATACTGATGAGTACAATGACCTCTTTTTAGGTAACTTTTATTTTAATCACGCCTTTTTGAATGGTCCGAGAATGCTACTTTCTGAAACTCTTACAGAAACCATAACTTCGCTGAAAAGGCTTGCTAGTTATCGCCTAGATAGGTACTATTCTCTGTTAAAATAACACGAAACTCAGTAATATTTTAATGGCTTAATATAGAAACTATGTGAAGTTTCGAAAGAAAATTAATATTATTATCAATTTTAGTAAGCAAGTACCTAAATCCTCAATTCCTTAATGTCGGAAGCCGTCAAGAATTTTAAAATGAATATTGAAATTTTCTAAATATTCTACTCTGATATCTATCTTAAAAAACGTTAATTATTCAGAAAGTGTTTTTCCCTGTTTGCTTAATGATTATAAAGTACAGTGATGTGTGTGGCTGCCGACGAGGTCCGAGATTCTGCGTGACCTTGTAAATATTTTATGAGTTGACAACATAATTATGCGAACTTGAACTTAATCTGAACCTGAATATCCTGTATCAAGCGAGCAAGTATGTTTTTTCTGTATCAAGTCTTCTTCTTTGCAGATTACCATAGTAGGTATATTATAGACTTAAAAGTAGAGTTTTATATTTTTAGCTAGCAGTTGCCCGTAACTTCGTTCGCGTGGAAATTTTGATATGTATGTGTGAGACTTAAAAAAAAACGCGTGCGTCTCGGGACTCTCGACGGAAGTGATAACTTAACTAATATAAGTTGAACTATGTAATATTTAAATTGTTTAACTAGAAAAGCTTAGGTTATTTCTTAAATTTTGTGTATATTAAAATGATAAAATATATTTTACTCTTGGTTACAATTCTTGAATTTGTACATTAGTACGACCGACCAGTTCGGAAAAGTACCAAATACCTATACACAAACAAAAAATAAATAAATTTTAAGTAGTTCGATAGCAAACACTGTAAACACGAGATTTTTTTGTGTAAGAATATATTACATCCATTTTTTAATTGGATTTTGTTTACGATTTCAAGGGAAATATTTTTTTTGCTTCATGAAATGATGAAACCCTAATCCTAAAGTGGCCTAAGTTATATAACCTTATAACAGCATTTACCAGTAAAAGTCCCGTCAAATCCGTCTAGCCGTTTCGGATATAAGCCGGAACAAAAAAACAGACAGGTCGACCGAAAACAAAAATGTGTTTGTTATGAAGGCCATATTTATATTTTACAACTAGCTTCTGCCAGCGGCTTCGCCCGCGTGAAGTTTGATTATTGTCCCATGGGATCTTACTACCGGAATAAAATGTATCCTATGTTTTATTTCAGAATTTTATTTCACACTAGCTTCTGCCAGCGGCTTCGCCCGCGTGAAGTTTCAAAATTGGGGTTGAGTGAGAATATTATAAACGTAAGAGTAAACAAATATAATAATAACAAATCTCCGAACTTCTAAGCTATCGGGAGTTACACGTGTTATTGTGAGTCAACTATAAAAGATAGACATATGCTGTCTTGGGATATTTTTTATATAATTTTATGTGGAATATTTCCGTTATACATGATTTCTATGTAGCTTTAACCATTAAGGCTGCACACGCGACGGAAGCTAAAAAAACCAAGTAACTTCTCCCGTTTTCCCAACATTTCCTTACACTGCTCTGCTCCTATTCATTGTAGTGTGATGAAAAGTATACTATAACCTGCCCAGGAGTTCGAAGAATAACTGCTGTTATTTTTTTTAATTGGGGTTGAGTGAGAATATTATAAACGTAAGAGTAAACAAATATAATAATAACAAATCTCCGAACTGCTAAGCTATCGGGAGTTACACGTGTTATTGTGAGTCAACTATAAAAGATAGACATATGCTGTCTTGGGATATTTTTTATATAATTTTATGTGGAATATTTCCGTTATACATGATTTCTATGTAGCTTTAACCATTAAGGCTGCACACGCGACGGAAGCTAAAAAAACCAAGTAACTTCTCCCGTTTTCCCAACATTTCCTTTCACTGCTCTGCTCCTATTAATGGTAGCGTGATGAAAAGTATACTATTACCTGCTCAGGAGTATGTAGAATAATTGTACCAAGTTTCGTTAAAATCCGTCGAGTAGTTTTTTTTTCTATAAATAACATACAGACAGACAGACAGACAGACAGACAGACAAAAATTTTACTGATTGCATTTTTGGCATCAGTATCGATCACTAATCACCCCCCGATAGTTATTTTGTAAATATATTTCATGTACAGAATTGACCTCTCTACAGATTTATTATAAGTATAGATATTTTCATATGCATTTGATAAAAGGCTGTCATTTTGATACACACTTCAATTTTATATATCTACTTATATAGAGTAACATAGGTAATTGAATTATATAATTTTTTTAATTAGTAGGTTGGTATGCGATGGAATGATTTATGTTATACTAGAAATTCTCAGCATAGCTTGGTCTGAAACAGTAGGTAAGGAGTTGTAAGCAGGGTTGCAGCACCTTTAAGTGCATCTATTTACTGTGCAGATTCCTTTACAGAGGAAAATTTCCTTTCCGGGTGCTTCAGTGTTTGAAAAGCTTTGGGAGGAACCCCCAGGATGTGTCACTATAAATTATATTTATCGGAAAAACGAGCGAAGCTCTTCGTCTTTTGACACGTGTAGTTTCGATATGAGACGTTTGATTCAGCGTTTCTTTTATTATCATCTAACTTACTACTATTAAGATACTTTTACATAGAATGATATTGTGAAAGTATATCGCAAAAAATACTGAACACCTACACCATATTATAAAATATTGGACAAAAAAAACTGGTACAAGATCTGTGATTATATTTAGAATCACCAGTTGGATCTATAAGATTTTCAATTCCTTTAAAACCCTCATTCTTATAAATTATAATTCTCATAATTATTATATAATCTTACTTATTTATTCAATAGTCTCAATGCAAACCCTATATTTTTATTTTTGTATTCGAATAAAATTTGCGCGCCCCACGTGGTATCCGATGAGGCCTTTCGTTAATTTAAGTAAGACCATGTCATGTATGTATAGGGGAAATAAATGAATTTAATGCCTTTAAAACAAACTACAGGCTGTCTTTTTTATTATGCTTCTAATTTATCGGTTTCATAAATGAAATAATTTTGGTAGTGCCAAAACGAACTCATTTAATTCCGTTATTTGTCGTAATGCCATCATTACAGCGTCAAAATCGTCAAAACCGTTTTATGTATAATTGAGGTTGCGCCACAAAAGAACTTAAAAAAAACCCATTGAATAAAATAGGACTTAATTAACGTGAAGAGTTCATGACCCCATCTATGTCCCTATTGCCAAAGTCACCAGTTGAGTGTTAACATGAGGCCCAAGTTCAGCATTGTATGTTCGTAGTATGGAAGGTTGCTTGTTAGAACCGTCAACCTTGTCAACTAACAAAAGGAAGAATATTACAGTGTGGTATTAAAGGTTTCTCTTAACCGCAAATTACACTGCAATAAATAAGGTTTTCGTACATTGTATTAAGATTTAAAATAATTACCTGCTATTTATTGGCTTACACGTGTACATTATATCTTTGTTGCTAAACTATAGCAGTTGCGTCAAATAAATAATTTTAATGAGCTAGTAATATTACGTGACTGTGTTTATAATTCAAGTTATGATATTAATCGATTGGAAATCTATTGTTCGTGGTGAAAAACGTAAACACTATTCTTTATAATATAACAACGATTCGTATTTCCCGGAGGAGTATCTAGAGAGGCACACACATTTCATCTTTTTCGTACTAAATATGGAGAAAACCGAGTATTTTTTGTTACCGGGCACAAATCCAGACTTTAGTCTTTTATGAGATTTTTGTAACGGAACTATTCAAGAGCAAAACAAAAAAATTGTATCAACTAAAAATATTTTTATGAATTCCTCTTAAAATATCACCATAATTAAAATGACATTAATTGGGTTGTGGAGATATTTTTTCAAAATACATATGTTTTAAATGAGTTTTTTAACACTTACGTAGAGCAACATCTTCGCAATTAGCAACGTACACGAGGAGAAGCACCGCAAAAGTATTAATTGCAAACATTTTTTGGTTAAAATAAGCTTATATAATGATTAAAACAATACTACTGGTAACGTGTGGGTAATCTATTACTTTTTGGCACAAGAGCTCGACACATACTGTGCGTCGCAAGGATCGGGTCAACTTATTTATGTTAACTCGGCGATTCTCTTTTCCGTCCGATATAATATCATGATCATTGTCATTATTTGTCAAAATAGTTTACGCAATTATATACGATGTTCCTTAGACATAAAGACTATAATACAGTGCATTTACGCCGTCAGTGCTTGTGCTAGGGTTTACAAAAAAATCTTGTGCTTATTTTTTTATCGATGGAATGCTAAATGTAGGGATTTTAGTAGATCATACCAAAAAGTTCGTTAATTTTCCGCGGGCGCCAGTAAGGTTACGCGATTTTTGAAAAAATAATAATTTATTCATAGTCTATTGCTTCAGTGAATATTCGAGAAAACACCAATATTTTTTTCTCTAAAGCTCGAGCTTTTTTGTTGTTGTTGTTGAACTGAATATTATATTTTATTTTCCTAAAGGTTGATCGTGTGTTTTCCCAGCCTTGAACTAGTCGCAGATATAACTCTAGGATTTTAAGGAAGTTCCTATTTGTCTGACAACCCTAATTAGCTACAAGCAGGCATGGTTGTTAAAAGTAAACGTCTATAATTGTCATTTTTTATCAAACATTGTCATTTTTAATTGTGTAGGTAGCTGTAGAGTTCACAACCACTATTATAAACAATGTAATTTAAGTGATTTCTTCGTAATTACGATATTGATTACTATGAGAGAGAGGAAACTAAATGAGTGTAATTATGATGACGGACCTGAAGCCCATCTATTGGTGGCTATTTGTTTTTCTCATATAGGCGAAGCACATGAGATGGTGCTACGACTGCGTAGCAAGGGAAAGCCTTTCCCTTTGCTACGCGCTCGTAGCATTCGTAGCGTATATTTTGTCTCTTGCTTTTTATTCGCCGTAGCACAGCACCTTATTTTTAAAACATGATTTGATAAATGTGTATAATTTATATCCTCTTTATTTCTATGGAAAATCCGGATGGAAGAAAGTACAGTGTGAAAAAAAAAAGTTTTTGTACGTCTTTGTTTAACTCAAGCCACACTTAGCAATCGTATTCTGCGAATATTATGTGCCCGGTATTTCCGAGTTTTGTCATACCTACCTAGTATCTACTAGTAATATCTGAATTCACTGAATAACGCTGAACTTGCTAAAATCAATTTAAATATATTAATTTTGTAAAAACAGTGTCTTTGTCTGTTGATTAGTTTGTTTATTCATATTGATTCAAGCATTTTATTATTTGGTCGTTAATAATTAAGATAAACAATTCTGTTTGTCTTTTTAAAATGGCACCACGAGGCGGTGTTTTTCTTTGTTCTTTAATATTAATCATAAATTGTATATCAAACAGGTTCATTCTTAGGCACCTCACCTACTTCACCTTCAGGACACAGAGTTCTAAGGCCTGAATTCTGGTCGTGCTGACGGTCGGTCGCGCACGGTCGGTCGCGTAAGAGTACATTGTGTTCTTTTAAGCACCATATTGCGACGCTGACGACAGCGGCAACAAGACTGCCCTATTTTGTTCTCGCTGACGTTACGACCGACCGTCAGCGTGACAAGAATTCAGGCCCAAATAGTTCCTGTGTTATTGAGATACGTACTTAGTACCTATGTTTTCAAAACCAAATATTATTTTAAATAACGTCTTTGAATAAAACGACAAAATTGTGCGAAAATAATTGATGTCTTGTATGGTCAATTATCTGCAGGTATGCCTGTAGGTTTTATTTATAAACCCGTCATACGGCTCTTAACTAGGACCAATTTTAAAAAAGAATACTCATTTAATTAATTAGGTAGTTAAATTTTATTGACCTTGTAAAGCAAGTTGTATTTTTTTTAAACTAATTATTACCATTGTTGAAATGTTATAATATCCAGTAATAATTTAATCAATGTTTAAAAAATTTAGTTATTATTATATAGATCGAATGGCTTCAATTCTTAGACTGGTTGTGTACCTGTCAAAATGTTGCTCCTATTTCGATAACATTTACATTGAATTTATTTAAACGTGCCGAACCAGCTATTTTACTCTAACAATTCGGCATCAAAAGTGGTAAAATACGGTTTTATTAATAAATGAGTACTATCATAAAACCTAAAACTACACTTCCTAACGGATTTGAATTGTAAATTATTATTAACTATAGATATAAACTTGCATGCTAGGTTAAGCTTGTATTTTTTAAATGTATTTCGTGGAAAATGCTGTTGGTAACACATTTACTCATACTTGTTATTGTTGTTTTTTATATTAATGTAATGTGTCACTGTTTGTTTTCCCCAATAAATAAAATAAAAAATAAAAATCATAATCTGCCTAGTTTTTTCCCGACTATGTTAGGGTTGGCTTCTAGTCAGTCCTTATTAAATAAGTATTAATTGCAAAAAAAATACAAGAACTTTAGTAAAAATCACACTGTAACCTACCTAAGTTCCGAAGTGCGTACAAAGTCACCCCTATTCACTCATGTGATGACTTCTATCCATGGGTTAAAGGCCTTTCTTACGTCGAAAACCGCAACTATTGAATACTTATTTATTTTAGGAATATGACGAAACTGACAATGTTATTGACATTAGAATTTCCGTAATTTACAGTTCGGTGTATTTTATGTATGCCATTATACTGTATCCATTGCGATAAAAACATCAAAAGGTCTCTGCAGGTCAATATAATTATATTCAACAAAAGGTAGTTTAGTTAAGAGCCCTCTTACAGTCCACTAGCGCCGCCAATCGAAAAAATGTCATAACTCGTAAATAGAATCAAAAATACAAAATGTGGTCTATTATTACTGTAGAAAAGGCAATAACGTAATTTTATAACACATTGTCACCACTTGAAATATAGCTGTTTAGCTAAATCGTGCATTTGTAACAAAAACGGCCGTTTATGTTTTGAATGCACGATTTAGCTAAACAGCTATATTTCAAGTGTTGATAAGGTGTTATAAAATTACGTTATTGCCTTTTCTACAGTATCTAATAATAGACCACATTTTGTATTTTTGATTCTATTTACGAGTTATGACATTTTTTCGATTGGCGGCGCTAGTGGACTGTAAGAGGGCTCTTAATAGTAATAATTGTAGTAATTGGATTATTTTTATTTGACATTTGTATTTTGATCATTTAGACAATTCTTGATTTAACACACTCAATTTGACATTGTAAGTTTTTCAATTAGGTATTTTGTTCAATTAGAATCATTGTTATCGTCACAAAATTTGCATGCCGAATTTATCTAGTTGGCGGAATATGATGAACTATTTGTATATTGTAAAATCTGTATAATACCATATTTCAGGCAAATAAATGAATCTGAATCTGAATCTGTAAGGTATTTGTGTACCTAGTCAGAAAAAAATGCAAAACCCTTCCAATAACTAGTCAGAGAAAAAACTCATTTGCTGTTTTATTTCTAGTCTACGTTGTGCAAAATCATGTTAGGTAAGTGATTTAATTGTGACTCTGTCTTTATTGAAACAATTGAAAGTGTGCAGTCAGCGAGCCAATTAAAAAAAAAACAATTGAGAAGTTTGTGATGAGGGTTAGCTGTAGGTAAGTATTCCCAATCTAACTAACATCTTACCTACTTATATAGATCAACAGGAAATGTTCTCGAATTCTCTTGATGAGCAAATAAAAATCTGTCTCTGTAGCTTTTATAGAATCTTGTTTTTTTTTGTATGTAATTGGTAAAACTTGTTATTTTATTGACGTCATAGCCAATTAAGACAACCAATTCAGTTGTTTAATAAAATATACATCGAAATTCAATTAAAACTGATTAATTCAGTCTGACTAGGACTAGTTCCTGCTTATCTTATTGATGAAATTAACAATAAAGCTGATACATTTATTAGCATAGTGGATTACTTTAGATTAGACTGTAAAGAACATTGTTTCTACGAGCGTAGAGTGCATTATTATAATTTACTAGCTGACCCACGCAACTTCGTCTGCGTCACATAAGAGGGAAAAAGCTACCTACTACTACCTACCTAGTACTACCTACCTACCTACTACTACCTACCTAGTACTACCTACCTACCTACTACTACCTACCTAGTACTACCTACCTACCTACTACTACCTACCTAGTACTACCTACCTACCTACTACTACCTACCTAGTACTACCTACCTAGTACTACCTACCTAGTACTACCTACCTACCTACTACTACCTACCTACTACTACCTACCTACTACTACCTACCTACTACTACCTACCTACTACTACCTACCTACTACTACCTACCTACTACTACCTACCTACCTACTACTACCTACCTTCTACTACCTACCTACCTACTACTACCTACTACTACCTACCTACTACTACCTACCTACTACTACCTACTACTACCTACTACTACCTACTACTACCTACTACTACCTACTAATACCTACTACTACCTACTAATACCTACTACTACCTACTACTACCTACTACTACCTACTACTACCTCCCTACCTACTACCTACCTACTACTACCTACCTACCTACTACTACCTACCTACTACTACTACCTACCTACTACTACTACCTACCTACCTACTACTACATTTTTTTTTCATAAGAACCTTCTCCTAACAATAACAAACACAACAAAAAAAGAATCAGCCAAATCGGTCAAGCCGTTTTCATGCTATGTCGTGACAACGGAAAACGGGTTTCATTTTTATATATGTCACCGTAAAATTGTCAAATACGTTATATTGTAATATCTCTAGCGATATTGTAAAGTCTCGAATTATTGTCAAATGAACATACTGCTTACAACAAAATGCATTATTTTTCGTGAAATGCATGCGATGGTAGTCAACTTACGCGGTGTGGAGGGAAGGAGGGGTCCCTCTTGCCCAGTGGCACAACTCTCATGAAAAGATAATGCACCATTCCTGAGAAATACCGATTAATATCAGAAATGACACCTACCACTGCTTGTCTCTGCATCACCTAAAGGTTGACTGGTAGAAAATGCCTATGGCATTAAGTCCGCCTCTGTACTTTTGTGCTTGAAGTGTTAATAAATAAATAAATAAATATAACATAACCTTAAAACACTTTATATTCCCCCTAAAAAGCGTAGTCGACGGAGCCCCGCTTCGCGGCGCCCCTATTTCCGAGTGCAGGGTTTAAAGGAACCTAACTAACCTAACGGGGGGGTGCCCCAAGTCTCGATTATGGGGGCAGAGATACTTCCGTATGTTCAGTTGACAATAATTCGAGACATTACAATATCGCGATAAAAAACACGTTATATTGTAATATAACGTGTTTGACAATTTTACGGTGACATATATATAGATAGATTATTTCACTATTTAGTGCCGTTTTCTGTTATTTTATATCAAGCAATCAAATGCCGATTTAGACTAAGAGCAAGGTTTATGTTACAACGTCACTGGCAAACTTATTACCTATTATAAACCCAATTTATTATTTCAAACCCAACTTATAATTACCTACTACATCTATCTATACTTATAATAAATCTGTAGAGAGGTCAATTCTGTACATGAAATATATTTACAAAATAACTATCGGGGGGTGATTAGTGATCGATACTGATGCCAAAAATGCAATCAGTAAAATTTTTGTCTGTCTGTCTGTCTGTCTGTATGTTATTTATAGAAAAAAAAACTACTCGACGGATTTTAACGAAACTTGGTACAATTATTCTACATACTCCTGAGCAGGTAATAGTATACTTTTCATCACGCTACCATTAATAGGAGCAGAGCAGTGAAAGGAAATGTTGGGAAAACGGGAGAAGTTACTTGGTTTTTTTAGCTTCCGTCGCGTGTGCAGCCTTAATGGTTAAAGCTACATAGAAATCATGTATAACGGAAATATTCCACATAAAATTATATAAAAAATATCCCAGGACAGCATATGTCTATCTTTTATAGTTGACTCACAATAACACGTGTAACTCCCGATAGCTTAGCAGTTCGGAGATTTGTTATTATTATATTTGTTTACTCTTACGTTTATAATATTCTTACTCAACCCCAATTAAAAAAAATAACATCAGTTATTCTTCGAACTCCTGGGCAGGTTATAGTATACTTTTCATCACACTACAATGAATAGGAGCAGAGCAGTGTAAGGAAATGTTGGGAAAACGGGAGAAATTACTTGATTTTTTAAGCTTCCGTCGCGTGGATGTATGTTTGTTACTCTTTCACGAAAAAACTACTGAACGGATTTGGATGAAATTTTGCACACAGATGGTTTATAACCTGGATTAACACATAGGATACTTTTTATCCCGGTAGTAAGATCCCATGGGACAATTTTGAAACTTCACGCGGGCGAAGCCGCTGGCAGAAGCTAGTATCTAATAAAAAGAGTTACAGTTTTAACCTAACATAATAAGCATTGCAAAGCATAATAAATATCAACGATGATGTATAATTTAAGATTCTAAATATAAAATCTGATGAAGATCTACAAAGTAAGTCTGTTATTATTCATTTATGTACAATTAGCGTCTATAATGTGATTTTGTGAACATAATTATTCGTGTTATACTTACGTCATGTCACACGTGTCTTGTTATGGTACGTTTTTATATGTGAAGACGTGATCTTTTCTAAAATATAATGAATGCTTCCAGGTATGTAAGTATTATTCAAATGGATATCTTAGATTTTTGGAATTTCTTCTATCAGCTTCTGCGAGTTGATAGTTGTTTAAATTCACGTCAAGTTCAAGTTGTGAATGTTTCCACGGTGCAGGTCGGTCGTGGCCGTCAACTTGTCCAATTAAACTTGTAAATGGTGAATGAACTGAGGTTCTTGTAAGAGTTCAACGAATATTGGATACTAGCTGTTGCCCGCGACTTTGTCCGCGTGAACCACCTTTGTCACCTAGGGATATAAAAGTAGCCTACGACTTGTTTTCTGGCCTACCGAATGAATACAATTTTTTATTTATTTTTTATTTTTAAAGACAAATAAATAAATAAATATAGCTGCACATTAACAGACAGCGTCATCTAGTGCCACACTAAGCAAGGCTTGTGTCGTGGACTCCAGGTAGTTGATATACTACATATATACTTTTTTGTTTGTAAATACATACTTATTATACATACTAGCTTCTGCCAGCGGCTTCGCCCGCGTGAAGTTTGATTATTGTCCCATGGGATCTTACTACCGGAATAAAATGTATCCTATGTTTTATGTGGGTCATAGCGTGATGATATAAACGTAAGAGTAAACAAATATAATAATAACAAATCTCCGAACTGCTAAGCTATCGGGAGTTACACGTGTTATTGTGAGTCAACTATAAAAGATAGACATATGCTGTCTTGGGATATTTTTTATATAATTTTATGTGGAATATTTCCGTTATACATGATTTCTATGTAGCTTTAACCATTAAGGCTGCACACGCGACGGAAGCTAAAAAAACCAAGTAACTTCTCCCGTTTTCCCAACATTTCCTTTCACTGCTCTGCTCCTATTAATGGTAGCGTGATGAAAAGTATACTATTACCTGCTCAGGAGTATGTAGAATAATTGTACCAAGTTTCGTTAAAATCCGTCGAGTAGTTTTTTTTTCTATAAATAACATACAGACAGACAGACAGACAGACAAAAATTTTACTGATTGCATTTTTGGCATCAGTATCGATCACTAATCACCCCTCGATAGTTATTTTGTAAATATATTTCATGTACAGAATTGACCTCTCTACAGATTTATTATAAGTATAGATAAACATCCATGACTCGGAAATGACTCGGATTTATTTATTTATTCACCTATGATGATGTAAAGTAAACCTAACCAAGAGTAAACCGTAGTTGCCATTAAGTCGCGCATTTGTCTTGATACCACAATAATCCTGTACAGAAGTCGAATCCGCCATCTTCTGGATGTCAAAATAAATACTATATTCGTAATCAGCACCCCTGATAATCTCGGAAGCGACACCCATAATGATTTTTAATTTTTCATTCCAACCCCATTGCAACCCAAATGGGGATGATGGAATTTCAGGTCCGCCACATTAAATCTTAAAATCATTGCTTTTGTAATACACCCAACCCGATACACAATACAAACAACACCCATGTTGATTTTCAGACTTTTTCTCCATATTAGGGGTTGAATTCTGAACAAAACTGAAACAAATGTTAATTTATCGATTGTACTCCTGTTAAGTTTCAAATAAAATAGACTTACTAATCTTGTTTTCCCATTCAAACTTTGGAGCCCTGTTTCACCCCCAAAGACTACATAGTAAACTTATTTGCCAATTTTGGAATCTGTAGACCCAGCGGTTTGGACTGTGCATTGATTTTTAAACTTGGTTACCCCATTCCCCCCTCTTAGGGTTTGAATTATGAAAAACCCGAAACCCGTTTCTCTTCATTTATCAATAGGAGTACTCCTGTGAAGTTTCGAATGAAATAGTCTAACTAATCTGGTTTCCCCTTACAGACTTTGGAGCCTCGTTTCACCCCTTTAGATAGTGAATTTTGAAAAATCCTTTCTTAGTGCACCCTAAGACCAAATAAGGAACCTACTTGCCAAATTTGGAATCTGTAAACCCAGTGGTTTGGGCTGTGCATTGATATATCACCCAGTCAGTCATAAAGATTCACAGCTCCTCCCCCGTAGGTGATAGCGTGATAATACTTTTTGAGTTTAGCCCGGACAAACAGACAGACAAACAGACAAACAGACAAACAGACAAACAGACAAACAGACAAACAGACAAACAGACAAACAGACAAACAGACAAACAGACAAACAGACAAACAGACAAACAGACAAACAGACAAACAGACAAACAGACAAACAGACAAACAGACAAACAGACAAACAGACAAACAGACAAACAGACAAACAGACAAACAGACAAACAGACAAACAGACAAACAGACAAACAGACAAACAGACAAACAGACAAACAGACAAACAGACAAACAGACAAACAGACAAACAGACAAACAGACAAACAGACAAACAGACAAACAGACAAACAGACAAACAGACAAACAGACAAACAGACAAACAGACAACAATTCTAAAAACTATATTTTTGGCTTCGATATCGATTGTAGACGCCCCAAGTATTATTTAAAAAAAATATTCAATGTACAGTTTTGACTTTCCTACGATTTTATTATATGTAATAGATTGACATTGGTTGAATAAAAGGACGGAAGGAAGAAGGACGTTGAATAACAGCACAAATTGTTGTTGAGTGCGTTAAAAAGATTCCTAGCGAAAAACGTGATTTTTCACCCCAAAAATAAAGTCGCTATCCACCAATAATTTAGCGTAGAGTTGCTTAGTTGCACAGAATGCTTGGTTGACGGCTTCGTGCAAGGTCGTTAACACTTTGTACATATACAGGGTACTTTATAATATCCAATCGTGGGTCTGCGACAACGAGATTAAACGACGTTGCGCCATAACTCGATCGGCTGCACAAAAGCGGGACAAAATCTGGAGAGACCGCTGAATTACTAAAATTACCAAAATTCGCCTTATGAACACCTTGGTTTTCCCGATCTTCCCCTATGGAGCGGAGACGTGGCCATTACGCATGCAGGACCGACGCAAGATTGACGCCCTTGAGATGTGGTGTTGGAGGCGCATGCTAAGGATTTCCTGGGCCTCGATTCTGCTATTACGATAGTGTCAGAATAGGCGATCATTGAAGTCATAATGATCAAGTTCTCACGAGACCACGTGGTCGATCACCAACCCGTTGGACAGACTCCATTAAAACTGTCACCAAGATCCCAGAATGTACTCGCCATGCGCCCAACAGAGACCGGTGGAAAGGATCGCGAAGGCAGCGACCGCAGCTGTGAACGACCCCTCATGACCGGATCTGGCACTTTTGCGCGAAAGACAAATGCGCTAATAGACTTTTGTGCGATTAGACATTTGAGCGAAAAGACAATTGTGCGACTGGAGATTTGCGCGACTTAATGGCCACAGAGGTATACTCTGTGGTGTAAACATAACATAACGCTTTAAAAACTTGAAGGGTTTTTTTTTTATTTTTTCATGAAGGGTGTCATTTTCATAGTTTTTGAGGTCGCTGATAACGAAAATGGGGTCAAAAAGGAAATCCAAGATGGCACCCTGGATTTATTTGCTTTTTCCATCATGGGTGTCGTTTTCATGGTTTTTGGGGTCGCTGATTATGAAAATGAGTTCAAAACGAAAATCTAAGATAGCACCCTGGATTTTACTTGGTTTTTCCGTCATGAGTGTCGCTTTCATGGTTTTTGGGGTCACTGATTACGAAAATGAGGTCAAAAAGAAAATCCAAGATGGCACACTGAATTTTTTTGGTTTTCCTGTCATGGGTGTCGTTTTCATGGTTTTTGGGGTCGCTGCATGATTACTAAAATGAGTCTAAAACAAAAACTAAGACGGCACCCTGGAAAATTTTATTTTTTTCCGTTATGAGTGTCGTTTTCATGGCTTTTGACCCTATTTTCGTTATCAACAAACAATCTGTTGTATGTCTGTCTCAGACCAAATACAAGACAGCGCTGTGAACAATAAAATGAAGCCAACGCAAAACTACGTCTTGCTTTGTGCATACACGCTCACATGCACACATTTACATCAATCTACAATGAATATAGGTACGTTTCAATAAATGAACATATGTTTACGAAATCTTCCTCACTTCTCTGTTCGTAGCGTTCCGCTTTTTTATTTAGTCTAAGATATCTCTTGATTGAATGGAACAGTGAAAGAACTGCAGATGAATGCTGGCATATTTTTATAATCTTCACTCTCCCTTATTAGAAGTATTTCAAAACATACACTACTTACTTGTAAAAAAAAAATTGAAACAATAAACTAGGTGGTGACTGACCCGAATGGCGTAGCGGTAATGAAGCTGCCTTACGTTCTTAGGGTCCTGGGTTCGAATCCCGGGAAACATTTGCTCCTGCAAATGTTTATGTGATGAGCACGGACATTTATTTCCGAGTCATTGATGTAGGACGTAGTAGGAGGTAGGGTAGTAGGACGACCCGATTGGCGTAGTGGTAGTGACGCTGCCTTACGTTCTTAGGGTCCTGGGTTCGAATCCCGGTAGGAGCAAATGTTTGTGTGATGAGCACGGACATTTGTTTCCGAGTCATGGATGTTTATATGTATAATAAGTATGTATTTACAAACAAAAAAGTATATATGTAGTATATCAACTATCTAGTGTCACGACACAAGCTTTGCTTAGTGTGGCACTAGGTGGCGCTGTGTGTTAATGTCCAGCGATATTTATTTATTATTATATTTATATTATTTATTGATGTTTATAAAGGGTGTAAAACATCTTTTCACGAAGCCGAAAGGCACTTGTTCTCCCCATTATTGCGATATTTTTTTTTGTTCTACACCATACCTGGGAACCTTCTCGTTACGGAGATCTGTACGGGGATATTTTTTTTTAAATACAAGTTTTTTTGGTAAGATTTTGACTTTTAACAGCTCCACGACCCCCGTACTATTCAATCCGACCATCAGCACAATGTTTTAAGTGTGTTACATTGAATTGTACCACAAAACATGATTTATAACCTCAAAAAAAAAGTTGTTTCCCAGCAATAATTTTTGCGTAAAGTTACTTAGTTTGATGTACAGAAAATGTAACGGCTTTGTGATGAGGTGGTTTACACCCTGTATGTATAATAACTATGTATTTACTAACAAAAAGTATACATGTAGTAAATCAACTATCTGGTGTACACAATAGAAGCCTTGCTTAGTATGGCACTAGATGGCGCTGTGTGTTATGTCCAGCAGTATTTATATATTTTAACTCACTTGCTCAGTCTGACGCATCTCAATGCATCCGTTGATTGTCATTTCCTATCGTGTATGTCAGGGTGTTCAAGAAACTTCATTTTGGCGCAAGTCTTTTCGATTACCGCCATTGACATTTGACACGGAAGGTTTATAAAGTTCATTATATGTTTCTGCTACATCAAAAGTAATTTAAATTCACTATGCTGAGATTTCTTGAAATACCTAAATGAGACTGTCCATTGTATTTATGAGTCAGCGTTGATGTAAATATAGAGTTGTAAATGGAATATTTCTTTTTATTATTTTTTGCAAGCTTGTTTTGTCTCACAATACTGGTTCCTCTCTATTTTTTTGCCATAGGATATTTTTTTAGGGTTTCGTTGCCAAATGGCAAAAAACGGAATAAGTATGTATTCAAGTATGTATTCAAGGTGGAATTTTTCAATGCCACCTTGAGGGAAAGTACTCTAAATACTGGAGATACCAAATATTACTCAAAGGAAACATTAATTTATTTATAAAAAGAAACAAATCTACAATTACAGATTTTAGAAAATTCGCTTGCCAAACTCGATAATCAAACAGACTAAAATTGACATCATGGCAGTACTCCTATCGATAAATTAGTAAATAATTTGTGTTTCAGGTTTTTTCTGAATTCAATCCCTAAAAAAATCTAAATGGGGTGTTAATCTGAAAATCAACATGGGTGTTGTTTGTATGGTGTATAAGGTTAGGTATATTACAAAAATGACGTTTTTGAGATTTAATGTGGCGGACCTGAAATACCATCATCCCCAGTTGGGGTTGGAATGTCTAAAAATCAATGTGGGTCGACTTCTTTATCGGGTTTTTGGGGTATCAGGATACTTGCGCGCAAGACATTTGCGCGAAGGACACTTTCGTGAACGCACAAGTTGCACGAACGACATTTCACACAAATGCACGCATGGAAAGGAGACAATTTTTTTTGGGCCCACTCGATTGTTGCATTTATTATTCATATTACTCCAGAAAATAGTAACCATTTTATTATAGTAAATAAACGACATATTACATTGAAGTCTAACAGGAAGACCACGAATCGGTAAACGTAAGGTGGGTCACCCTCAGGATCGTTAAAGTGTCGCAAGGTGGCTGGTAGCAACTGGATGAGAGTTGCTGAGAATCGAGTTGAGTGGCGTGTGATTGAAGGGGCCTATGTCCAGCAGTGAACTACTGTTAGGCTGATGATGATGATGATGAAAAAAATTGTTTCACGAGAAACGTTTCACTAATTATAAATCATTTCTCATATTCAGTCTATCAAATCATGAAAATCGTATCAAAAACTTTAAAGTAGTACAGTCAAGGACGAGTGATTTTGTTTTATACTATTTTTATTATTAAACAGTGAACTACGTTAACTAAAAATACCGGAAAATATATCTAATTGGGCAATATCGCTCGTTTGAGGTTAATGTAAGATTCACGTTTTCATTATCGTATTTCTCAGCATTCCGGTTAGACAAGGCTTAGTGAATATTACCCCTGTAATCTAGAGACTATAAGGAAGAAATCAATATATGTTTCATTAATATATGCTTCATATATGTGGGTGGCCTGTTCTCCGAACAAAAAAAAATGTCTCCTTTGCGCGAACGGACTTTTGTGCGCCAGGACACTTGGGCGACTTAATAACCACTGAGGTTTACTCTGTATCTAAACTTAAAATTACGCCTGTTATTATTACTTGTTGGTTTTGTTATATTTCAAAGAAAATCATAACAATCAGGCATGTGATTTCTATTCAATATTGTAAAATTACTTTGTGAATGCATTTGCACTTTGCACTTTGGTGGATTTTTTTGGTTTTTACGTCATAAGTGTCGTTTCCATGGGTTTCGGGGTTGCTGATTACGAAAACGAGAATGTCAAAACATCTAAAACCATCTAGTGCTACACTAAGCAACGAGGCTTGTGTTGTGGACACCAGATAGTTGTGATAGGTGTTGTTGTGTGTTTGTTTGTCTGTATGTTTTTTGGATAAATAAAATATTATTATATAGAGTGAATGGTAATAAGAGTACGAAACTTTAACACGTGATTGTGCTCATGGTAAAAAATAACTTTTACTATGGGACCAAAGCGGAAATCGCAAAAAAAATATCAGCTGTTCAGTACATTAGGCGACCATAAATGTACAAAAATCCAAAATAATACAAAATTTGCTCCTACAACATTCGAACCCGGGACCCTAAGAACGTAAGACAACCTAACTACCGCTGCGCCATTCCGGTTGTCATTATGTTTGGTGAGTCAGAGAATAAGTCGTAGGGTATTTTTATACAACTAGGTGACAAGGGTGGTTCACGCGGACGGAGTCGCGGGCAACAGCTATATTAGTTTCATTTATAATTTTAGCTTCACCTAGTATAATTTGAAACACATATACAGCAGCTTGTTTGATCATATGTCTCATCAGCCATAGATATGAAGATAAATCAGGCGCAACATAATAATATTATATTGCACTGTGCTAACAGATTACTGCGCCATGACACCTAGTGAGATATAGCTTTTAATTATGTCTCCAGCAGATTTACGACGGACGCCTATTGAAGACACCGAATTATGACGAAGGTAGGTATTAGTTTAAAATGTCACACAGTTTATCTTTTTTTTCTTTTTTCAAGAACTACTTGTAGTTTTAGTTTTGTTTTGTAGCTGGTTTTTCAAGTAAAAAGTGTCAAGGTTAAATAAAGGTCGTCTGTGTTTTTCCTGCTACGTCGTTGAAAAATTCGCTTTTGCATCTCAGGAGATCTTTGTCAGAGCAAACTGAATTATCAACTCTGCTTTATAATTCAATTTGATCTGATATAGATCGTTTGTCCCACGGGATTGTAATACTGGGATAAAAGTAACCTACGTGAAACATTCGGGTTATAAACTATCTCTGTGCCGAATTTGATCCAGTTCCGTTTAGCCGTTCTGGCGTGATTGAGTAACAAACACCTATCTAACCAAAGAACCCGGGCGAGACAATTGTTGATGAAATTATTGAGCGTCTACGTATATCACCGTGATAGATGCCTACGAAATAATTTACAAAGATTTATCAAATCAAACTTAAGGTCTAACGAAGTCTGTAAAAAAATTCCTCATTATTATGAGCTCAATTGACTAGAATAATGATGAATGAGAAAAATAATCATGACTTACTTTTTTTCTTCCTGGATTGACTTCATGGCTTTTGGCTAAGATATACTTTTAAGGTGAACGCACACTTATCCGCGTCGAAACAATCGACCGCGCCGAAAGAATCGAATTTTAGAATAACTTGTATGAAATATTATAAAACCTAGCACACTTATCCGCGTCGAATCGTACGAATAGATGACGTCATCCGTATGAGAAATAAATATTTCTTGCTTTTTTTATTTTATTATTGATAAGTGTGTGTCCACCTTTAATGTCATCTCCAACAAAAAAAAAACATGACATTTTATTTGTCAACCTGCTTAATGACATGCGCTTTACCGTCATACGGTGAAAGGCCGTAACTAACATTTTTGCCAAATCTCAGTTAAACATTGATTCGAATTCAGCAAGAAATTCTGTATAAGTCGCCGGTAGCCACCAGATACACTTAGATAGAAGGGCGTTTGGCCTCAAAAACGATGTTTCCTACGAATAGTTTGCATACTTGTTGAAATCCGCATCTTTATTTGAGGCCTTTTCGGCCGTGAAAAGCCTTAAATAGAGTTATGGCCTTCCATCACATACATCATTGTATTGTGTCACGAATTGTCTTTTCATAATAGGTACATAGAATAATAATAAAGTGTGTATTGTATTGTATGTAGTATAATGGCTGAGCTGTCTCTTTAGAGGAAAAAACCACGCTTGTTTTCGCGCCTCAAGGGGCCGAAGATGTCACACGGCGCGTATCATGCGAAAGTTCCTGAATGAAGTGAATATACAAACGGGCGATGGACTGGTCGAGTCCAGATATGGACTGATATCGAACGCTTATGGGACGAGCTCAAGAGAAGGGTCCTGGGCAGAAATTCAGTCCCTTCAACCATAAAACGATTCAGCTGCAAAACAACTTAAGCAGCAGAAAGGGGGAAAGTAGAACCGTCTCGCTGTGATACCCTTCCGAGAAATCCGGTACAGCGCTGTCCAGCCAAGCAGAAATGTGATGAGGACGGCTTCACCTTAGTTCAGAAGAAGAAGAAAAAGCCTACTTGTCGCAATCAATGCGGTACTGGACTGTCAGTACCAAATATGCTGCTGCGTCCAGCAATACCAACTACGACTTTGCTTTATGTGTCCCGACTGCATCACTCCACGAAGGTTGAGTAGGTCATAAAACTCGTAGAGTACATGAAGATGAAGACCAGCTGGACCTTGAGGGTCGAGAAGTTGGAGTCGCGTCACAACACCAACTTCAAGTCGTTTGTGGTGCGTGTTCCGACACAATTTCTCGACAAGTTTCTCAAGGAAGAGTTTTGGCCGAAGGGTGTTGTTTACCGACGTTTTCGCGGCAGGCTACGTGACACCGCGCAGCGTAACACGACGCCGTCACTTCATGTGTTCATAGTTTATAAGTTATATTTTGTATGTATAAGTATATTCTAAGTTGTAATGTAATGTCGTGTATCTTATTTATGGGCCTTAAGATGCCTGAAAATGAAATGATTGATTGATAAAAGCATTGAAGGCCGCGTTAACGGACGGGTGGGACAGAATTCCTTAAGGCACCGTCAAAAACCTGATCAGGCCCCTCATTCACAACCATTCGACTCGCTTCCGACTCGGAAAGTCGTATGTCTATCTCGGTCGTTTTCGTAATGCCAGAAGAAGACAGATATACGACTTTCCGAATCGGAAGCGAGTCGAATAGTTGTGAATAAGGGGCCAGATTAATGAAGAATCGAATGCAGGCTGTGATTTAGAGCCCGGGTAGGCAATAATAAGAATTGACAGAATAAATAATTTACGGTTTTAACAGAATTGTTTTATTTTTTAAATGACTAAGCACAACACATATCCCATTTTCTCTCTACTTTCACAGAATTGATTTTAAAAGTAAGTTTACCAGCCTATTACTGTCCCACTGCAGGGCAAAGGCCTTTTCTCAACAGAGAAGGCACGAACATTGAAGGTAATTAAATAAATATTCTTCTGATCATTTATTTAAGTAGGTAAGTACCTAATTACGTCTCGTGTGACCATGTGAGCCATGTGGCAGATCTACGAACGTCTGTTGGACATAATATTCTGAATACGGAGTCCTTAAACTATTCTCCCACTATCCTTATATTCTTCTAAACTTCGCGTGGCGCAGCTAGTTGTAAAAAAATGCATTTATATTAATGTATTTAAAGTGAGTAAAGGTATTTTTTTTTAGATATATTTTTCGAATAGTCTGTTGTTAACAAGATATAACCTCTAAAACTTCAAACTAGAATATCTTTAAATCCTGACTTCCTAGAAAAATATGACTGAAGACAAAACTCTTCAGGAATTCAAACTCTATACTTTTATATAATTTTCATGGGCAGACGCTAAAATAAAATATCAACAAAAATTTGTTCGCAAGTTGACCGGTGTTTTTTACGCATATTAGTATACAGGGTGTTTGGCTACCGGTTACCGATATTTACTCATTTCTATCGTCAAATACACGTTCATAAATACTCCTAACCCCACACTCTGCGAATGGCAGCCATTTTGTTTTTCTAATCGGCTGATCTAGCGATGTTAAACTCTTATTGCAATGGTTAATGACGAGGTTATCAAAAATAAGCAAAAAGACCGCAAACAAAAGAAATGGCGAAATTTTACATGAATATTGCTTGTTACTTTACATTGTCTAACCTCGGAATGTTACGTATATTTTTATGTTAAACTGGCTGGCCCGCGCAATTTCGTCTGCGTAAATTGTGATTTACTAGATAACTGCACACGGTGTACAAATTTGATTAAAATCGGTTAAGGCGATTACATGAGCTAAACGCGAGTTTTATAATTACTAAAAGTATACGATTCACTGCTATAAACAAGACCAGAAAAATATATGATATTCTTCAAAACAGTAGCATGCTAGCATATATCCATATGCTGGCATGATACTGTTTTGAAAACATAATACAATTAATTTGGCTCGTTAAAAAGAAATCACGAATTTATCTCTAAAAATATCTTTCAAACAATAAAAAACATACTAATATGCATGCGATCATTCTGATTTTTTGGCAAATAATTCTACAAACATTATATTAGCATGATACTGTTTCAGTGTTTTAATCCAATCAATATTTTTTTTGTAGATCGATCAAAACCACTCATTTCGCGCTATTTGGCCTGCAGTGGCTGACGTAACAACCACTTTGTAGTGCAAGCTGATTAGAACTTTATTCTAACAGCATTTCAAACGAAGGTTGTACCGCCACAAATAGAGATGCTAATTTAGCTCGTCTAAGCGCCTTAAGTAGTTTAGGAGCCCATCGCGGACAAACAACGCGATACGTCCTACTAATATTATAAATGCGAATGTTTGTGAGGATGGATGTATGTTTGTTACTCTTTCACGCAAAAACTACTGAACGGATTTGGATGAAATTTTGCACACAGACAGTTTATAACCTAGATTAACACATAGGATACTTTTTATCCCGGTAGTAAAATCCCATGGGACAATTATCAAACTTCACGCGGGCGAAGCCGCTGGCAAAAGCTAGTTATTTATATATGTCACCGTAAAATTGTCAAATACGTTATATTGTAATATCTCTAGCGATATTGTAAAGTCTCGAATTATTGTCAAATGAACATACGGCTTACAACAAAACGCATTATTTTTCGTGAAATGCATGCGATGGTAGTCAACTTACGTGGTGTGGAGGGAAGGAGGGGTCCCCCTTGCCCAGTGGCACAACTCTCATAAAAAGATAATGCACCATTCCTGAGAAATACCGATTAATATAACATAACCTTAAAACACTTTATATTCCCCCTAAAAAGCGTAGTCGACGGAGCCCCGCTTCGCGGGGCCCCTATTTCCGAGTGCATGGTTTAAAGGAACCTAACTAACCTAACGGGGGGGGTGCCCCAAGTCCCGATTATGAGGGCAGACATACTTCCGTATGTTCAGTTGACAATAATTCGAGACATTACAATATCGCGAGAAAAAACACGTTATATTGTAATATAACGTGTTTGACAATTTTACGGTGACATATAAATATATTAAGATGAGAAGTATTTGAGTCAATCTATAAAAAAAAACAAAATACTGAATTTATTTAAGAGTTATACATAATTAAACATAGTCCTGTCCCAGCGCATTGACACCAAAAACATAGGGCTCATTTTGCACTAGAGTAGAAAATGTAAAAAGAATACTTATGAATAATACTTATGAGTAATATGAATACTTATAGAATGTTAACTCTTTCAAAAGAGAACTAAAAAAAATACTAATTAATAAGGGATACTACAATGTGACGGACTTTTTGAATGACAAAATTTGAATTTATAATTTTGATTGAATAATTTAATTTGTAATTTTAGTTTTAATGTTATTGTTTTAATTATTCTTTGTTTTTTTTTTTTGTATCGAATGTGATTGTGTTTTTGAATTAATTTAATTTTGACTACTGTTATTTCTTGACTAATGTGATTTAATTATTGTATCGACAGCAATTATGTATTTGAATTGATTTAATTTTGGTTATTGTGATTTCTTGACTGATGTGATTTAATTATTTATTCATTTGTGACTTCCAATGAAGTAGGTACTTTAAAACTAATTTGTACGCCGAATATGGCAAAACATGTTGAACCAGCAATCTTCAAACCTCGTTCCATCCCTATGTGCATATCCATGTATCATGTCACACATGTTAAACAAATAAATGCTTCTTTATCTTTATCTTTATCTTTAATAAGTAGGGTCTGTCGAATTACGCCTAGAGGTTAATTTCGCCTATACTAAATAACTAGGGTTATGTACCTAATATCTAAAATCAAACCAAATATCTACGCGTCAAGGTTTTTAAATCCCGAAACAGCCCCGAGTTGCACCCGCGGCACTGCCCCACCCCCGAGCTAGTATTTATAGATAATACACTATATAATACAAGATAGATGCGCAACTACGGTTTTTGTTTTTAAAACTGTGTACCAAACTGTTAGATGGCACTGTTAGTTTCTGTTCAACCAAATCTATATCTATATATATATAATCTATATCTATATATATATATTCTATCTATATCTATTTTCTATCTATACAGGGTGTATTTCACCTCATCACAAAGCCGTTAACCAATCATTCTGTATATCAAACTAAGTAACTTTACGCAAAAAATATTGCTGGGAAACAACTTTTTTTTTTTGAGGTTATAAAACATGTTTTGTGGTATAACTCAATGTAACACACTCAAAACATTGTGCGGATGGATGGATTGAATAGTACAGGGGTCGTAGAGATATTTAAAGTAAAAATCATGCATTAAAAAGTGGTTTTTTAAAATACTTGTCAAAATCTAGCAACTTTGACCCCCAATATCTCCGTAACTAAAAGGTTCCCAGGTGCAGTGTAGAACAAAAAAATGATCAGAACTATGAGGAGAACAAGTGCCTTTCGTATTCGTTAAGAGGTGTTTTACACCCTATATATATCAAAATCAATTACTGTTCGTTAGTTTCACTAAAACTCGAGAACGGCTGGACCGATTTGGCTCATTTTGGTTTTGAATTATTTGTGGAAGTCCTGGGAAGGTTTAAACGGTGAAAAGTAGTAGGTAGGTAGTAGTAGGTAGGTAGTAGTAGGTAGTAGTAGGTAGGTAGTAGTTGGTAGGTAGTAGTAGGTAGGTAGTAGTAGGTAGGTAGTACCTAGTAGGTAGGTAGTAGTAGGTAGGTAGTAGTAGGTAGGTAGTAGTAGGTAGCTTTTTCCCTCTTATGTGACGCAGACGAAGTTGCGTGGGTCAGCTAGTTAAATATAAAAAGTAGTTCTTGACTGCGGATTCGAACCTGGTACCTAATAATTAATAGGCAGCCGCTGTCACCGCTAGGCTATCTACTTCACTGTCAAGTTGTCCATAATAGCTGTTCAATTTATGACAGTTGTAAAACAGTCAAACAGTTGAAAAGTTTGTGTTCCCAAACATACAGATGGCAGCACTATCTATGAAAATTTTGTATGACGCCAATGTATGGAAGTTTTACCCCCCTGAATACTAGGTATTCGACTAACATCCGTGGCTAGCTGTTTCTGAGCCGTTTGGGAATTTCGCGGTCAGTTTGAAATAATAAAAAAATCTGTTTTAAAATGATTAAACCGGCTTATTTTATTAGCATGGTTATAGTACCGTTAAAAACCAGTGTTGTTCATGGTATCAAGCATTCGATTTTCCATTATATTTAAAACTTACGTTGTTACCCATACTAAAAGCTACTACAGGCGTTTTTAACATCTCGTGAGCTTGTCATCAAAGGACTTTATTTGTACATTATGAAACGAATTGATTTATCCAGTAATTTATTTTAGTATAATTAAGTTTAAAACACTATATTTTACATTTACACTATTATATACACTATTATAGTTACATTTGCGCGGCAAGCGAGGTGGTGCACTTACGTGCAGCTTTCCAAGAAGCTCGCTACAATCAACAACCCCATTGAACAGTGTGTGAAGAAATGTGAGATCTAGAACTTGTCTTCTATCTGATAAAGAGGACATTTTGTAATGTTGTAGTCTCAGGTTGTAGCTCTTGTTTTTTTTTTTGCTAGACGGTCTTTATAGCACAGATGGTACAGAAAACGTCTTTGCACACTTTCCAAGCGTTTAGTGTAAATGTCATTGTGAGGATTCCAAACGGTGCTATATTCAAGGAGTAGGCGAACTAATGCGTTATATAAATGAATCCTAGTTGACGCCTTAGAAAATGCTTTGCTATTGCGCAAGACAAATCTTAGCACTTTGAACCCTTTTGAAGTAATAGTTAGTTTATGCCAATCAAATTTCAGTTTTCTGTCAAACACAATTCCCAGGTCACGAACTTCATCTACCTTTTGTAGTGTTTGCTGGTGCAGTATGTAATTGTGTGATTGCAATGTTTATTACGAGAAAACTGCATACAATAACATTTGGAAACATTAAGCGTCATTCTGTTTACTCTACACCAATCCGCCATTCTATCGAAATCAACCTGTAACAGTGCGGCATCTAGGTCTATCACCATTGGTTAAGATACTCCTGTTTTAGACTAATTATGTTTTTAATTATAGAAAACTGTGATTATGCTAAATAAGTACTTAATTTTAATAAAACTGTCGTGGGCGAAATTTGACATAGACAGTGTAATTGCGCCAAAACGAGCGTGTTTGAATCTGATCTCTTTTCGGTATTTTAATAAACATATCAACAATATTTTGTGTTTTTTTGTACAATAATAATCATACATCCATACATTCCATGAATACATTCTGTTTTTCATCTAAATTTTATAATTTTAGAGATATTTACGTTCAACCTTAAGGCGACTACATGAGCTAAACGCGAGTTTTATAATTACTAAAAGTATTTGATTCACTGCTATAAATAAAACCAAAAAAATATATGATATTCTTTAGGATGTATGCTAGCATGATACTGTTTTGAAAACATAATACAATTAATTCGGCTCGATAAAGAGAAATCACGAACTTATCTCTAAAAATATCTTTCAAATTCAAATTCAAATTCAAATATTTTTGTTTGTAGAACATAGGTAACAAAAGTATAGATGTCAATATTTATAAAATGAGCGCTATGTCTTGCCGTCAACGGCGTACAAATATTCTAATTATAATTTATTTTCTTATGAATAATAGGTAAAAATAATAGAAACAATCAAGATTAATAACTAAACTCAATTATAACAATACAAAACGAAACAAAACATTTACATTAATTAAATAAAATAACAATAAATTTTACCAGACAAACAGAACAATTAAATTAAATAGATTAAACAAATCAATTAAGTTACTTACAAATAAATTGAAATAAATAAAATGTCATTAAATTACAGTTTGTCTTCTAGGAACTCATTGACTGTGTAGTAAGCTTTCTCGCAAAGTAAATTAAGAAGAGCCTTTTTGAAATGGTGTATGCTGTCAAGATCTTTTATACTAATGGGCAACTTATTATATAACTTAGGTGCCATTCCTAAAAAGCTTTTTGAGTAGAGTGCAGTCTTGTGTGGAATAGCACATATCTCTCTATTGCGTCGTTTCGATCTGTGTGTTTGAAATAAATGCAAGTTTGATTTTGCGAATACAGCCGTCTCGTAGATGTACATACAGGGCAAAGTGAGGAGTTTATATAGTTTAAATAATGGCCTACAACTATCAGTCTTTTTCAGCTTAAACACAGCACGGACACACTTCTTTTGAGCTTTGAACGCAGTGTTTTTTTCAGTGGAATTTCCCCAATATATTATTCCAAAACGTATCGTTGATGAGACGTACGCTTTGTATGCTATCAGAACTACAGACTCATTTGAAATTTTCGCAAGATTGTAAAGCGCATACGAATACTGGTTTAGTTTTTTACACACACTTTCCACATGACATTTCCAATTAAGGTGACTATCCAAGTAAAGTCCTAGAAATCTGGCACAAGCGGTTTCCGGTATTTTCTGGTCTTTGTATTTTATATTTAGATTTTGTTTTTTCTTCCTTTGTTCGAACGTCATAACCTGTGTTTTTACTAAATTTATTTTAAGCTTATTATTATTTAACCAGTTAATAATGCAATGGATGGCATCATTTATATCATTTTCATGAGATTCTAAACTTTTGCACGGTATAATGATTGTACTATCATCGGCAAACAAGACAGTTTGATATTCGGTACATTTCGGCAAATCATTAATAAAAATGAGAAACAGCAACGGCCCAAGGACACTCCCTTGAGGTACTCCGCAAGTTGTATACCTAATGGATGACTTGTGTGCAACTTCTCTCTTAGAGTTGGGACAAATTCTAGATAAAACTGTAATTTGTTTTCTTCCACTTAAATATGTTTTGATTAGGCTCAATATATTTCCTCGGACACCATAACGTTCTAATTTACCCAGTAATATTTCATGATCCACGTGATCAAATGCCTTAGACATGTCCATGAATACTGCGGCAATAGGATTTTTTTTGTCAACATTATCAATAATTTTTGCAACCAATTCATAGACTGTGTTGATAATATTTCTATTTTTACGAAAACCGTATTGTTCTTTAGCGAGTATATTATTAGTTTCAAAGAAAGAGTTAAGGGATTTATAAATTACTTTCTCAAAGACCTTTGAAAATAGCGGTATTAAGGCTATTGGACGGTAATTTGAAATGGTTGCTTTATCGCCTTTCTTATAAAGTGGCTTAATCAAAGTCGTTTTTAATGCGTTTGGAAAATGACCATATTCAATGCATAAATTAATCAAAAAGCTTAGTACGGGTGCAATTATATGCGACACTAATTTCAGAATTTTTGTAGAAATTTCATCAAATCCCGTGCTATTGGTATTTTTTAGCAAATTTATGATTTTAAACAATAAAACACATACTAATATACATGCGATCATTCTGATTTTTTGGCAAATAATTTTAAAAGCAATATATTAGCATAATACTGTTTTAGTTTTTTAATCCGATTAATAGTTTTTTTGTAAATCGATCGAAACCACTAATTTCGCGCTATTAGGCGGTGGCTGACGTAACAACCACTTTGTAGTGCAAGCTGATTAGAACTTTATTCTAACAGCATTTCAAATAAAGTTTGAACCACCACAAATAGAGTTGCTAATTTAGCACGTCTAAGCGCCTTAAGTAGACGTTATTCGATAGACCTACCTTAATTTTTATGGAAAATTTAGTAATTTCTTATTTTTTTGGGGTCTTTTTGCTTATTTGTCAAGAAAAACTATAACTTGAAAGCCTCGTCATATACCCTTACAATTTAAAGATCATTTGCACGTCTCTGGGTCTCTTAAATTCAAAGATTTTAGAGCATTTTTTAGAACATTTTTTTAGAGCATTTCTTTGAACATACTCGAGATCCGGCGATTAGAAAACAATATGGCTGCCTTTCGCGGGGTGTGGGCTTAGAAGTATTTATGAAAGTGTATTTGTCTAAAGAAATTAGCAAATAATATGCCCTTAAAGTATCGGTAACCGGTAGCCAAAAACCCTGTATATATTTAATTATTTATCAATATATATCGTAAGATGCTTTACCATCTACCATAAATAACTGCTTAGCTTCTTTAATTTCTGTCCACCGTCATGGAAAAAAGGCTTTAACATAATATAGTGTGGAAACTACTATTTTAAAGTAATTTTTAACAAACGTGACGCAGAACCAGTACCAAGCAGCACCTTTGTGCTCTTCTATCGTTAATGTAATGTCCTATGAAGTATTTTGTGTGTACATAAATAAATAAATAAAAGCTCCTTTTCTTAACGTTAAACACATTAAGCTCTCAGGTATAACATTTACGGTGTAATATTATGCTACCCTGGAGTGTCGTCATTTGCAAGTGGACACCTGACCCACAAAGCTACAGGGACCGACTGGCCAAATGATCTGGCTTGCTAATAGCTTCATCATTATTAAGCACACATTGTTTCCATGGGGCACGTACCATCATTAGTGATTGAAAGCGCGGTTTCCTTATATGTTAGATGCTCCGAATTGTTTTAAGTAGGGATGTAATGTTTAGAACCATTCCCATAAAATTAATTAGAAGAACGTTTTATTGATTTTCTAGTCAATGCTTATCGACGCTGAAAAGTCAAGGACTTCTTCCATTTTGTGATTCGTTGCTCAGAATTCAACTTTCATTACACTGCCACAATATATAATTGACTGAGCGAGTCAGTCATCAAAATGATTATTAATCGGAACCGGTTTAAATTAAACCGTAGTTTTCGAAGCGAAGTTATTTCAGTTAAGGAACAAGTTTAGTCAGGAATAGGGTTAAAGAAACGGTCAGTCTAGAAGATGAAAGGTATAATAATCTACAAACTCCGTAATTATTCATAAATTGTGAAATTTCGGGCCCTTTGAAGTTGATTGTGACCATTAATAAACTATTCGTATTTATCACAATAACTTCCGTAGTACGACGCCTGCCGGAAAACGCACGAATACTAAATTAGGTGCGTTTTGAATCAGAGTAAACGATAAGGCGTTCGCGTGCAGCTAATAAACATTTCAGAGTTAGGCATGGCCTTGTCGTCTTAATTAGCCCCAATATTATCGAATGGTATTCATGCATAGCTGAATTTAATAAGCAAGCCGTCTTGATAATGGTTTTAGCAGAATTTTATTTCACATGAGTTTTCATAAAAAGTCTGACAACCAGTTTTACTACAAAGTACCGTATTACCAAGTACTAACTGGGTTGTGGGGGTCAGATCGGCAGTCGCTCCATGTAATATACTGGTAATCACTCGAAGCCAACCCTTAACTAATTGGGAAAAGGCTAGGCACATGATGATGATGAGTTTTATAAACAGAAGGGACCTACTCATTACTTTGAATAATTTTCTTTCTTTGACTTTAAAGCCACTTTAGTTCCAAGGAGGGTGGGAAGCCAGAACAAAAAGAAAGAAGAAATTAAGGTGGGTGGGTGCGGTCATCAATTAGCCGTTTTAAAGAAATAAAAAAAACCTCTGTATTATTGGAACGCTATGCGACACCCTAAATATTTATTAAAATCTTCTGTTATTTCTGTGGGTGTCGTTACGACAGGTGCGAAACCTACAATAAATATCTGTTTAGCATTTACTATATCCCTTGGTCTTATAATAAATCCATATACCTAGAGAGACAAGCCACTAAAACCTTTCAGCAAGGCTTACAGCGATACGATACGGAGCGATGAATGCCATCCCGTGCGCTCGCTAGTTTCAGAGATGTGAAAGCTCGAACAATTTCAGTTATTCGCGAGTCGTAGGCGGGAAAGGATGCTCGCCGTTCCCGCTTCCCCGAACAAACGATCGTGCGGAACTTCCTAACTTTGTGACAACTTGTGATTGTGAAACACTGAAACTGGAACCATAAATGAGTTTAAAAAATAGTTCGTTATACTTTTCCGCTATAAATTAATAAACCGTGTGAGTAAGAAATAAGATTCGCATTTGTGTAAGTAACAAAATTAATCATTTGAATATTGATGAAGGGGATCAACCCGGGCTGCCTAACGCATATATCAAACATTACGATCTTTTCTTTGAGGAAACTGTGTTTGTATTAAAGTGCTACTTTATTAGGTACATAAACCGAGTGCTTTCAGAGTATTGGCATGATAAACACCACGCTGCCGCCACTCGCCCATTTTCATGGCATACCTAGACGTACTGGAAATCTGGTTCTACTTATGTAACTCTACGGCATTGCAGGTTATTTATCTAAGGTTTATTTACCTTTTTATGACCAAAAACTAGATCGTTTTTTTTTTGTTTGAAAGTGTTGTTATTTATATTGCTGAAAATTATGGTTACGGGACTTGATGCCAACTCAGTTATTTATTTTCGTTGGTATATAACTGATGTGATAAAAGGTATTTATTAAATATTAAATAGTGCTAATATGAAATTAAAATTATTAATTTTCTCTAAATAACCATAATCACCAACCAATAAATTTTTCCAACACATTCAATCGAACAACACTATTTTTATTACCTATTCTATCTGAATTAGAATATTGCATAGCCAACCATTCGTTGAAAGTCAGTTGGACCATTCGCTTGTACACTGCCAACAAAGACTGCGTAATATGGTAGTTTGTGTCGAACCACTTTAACATCAAAACAGACTCGAGTACCCAGGCTTGACAAGCAACCCACGTAGACACCCAACCATGCCTCAGCGATTCTCTTTACTTGTGGCGAAATCAACAACATTAACGACTCTATTCATCAGAGCCCATTCCAAGTCACAAAAAGGTTCAACCAACACTGTGGAACGTATCGATGTCATTTATACAAGTCTGATTAAACACACCAACGAACTTATTAAACGGTATCGAACATCGAGGTATGGTTATTAAATTGCCTAGTGGTTGTAAGCGCGGCTGGTTAGCTTGAAGCCCTGGGGTCGAGTGCTAGCTCGGGTATGGTGTTATTGGGTTTTTCAAAAGAAATTTCTTATTAGCATCCTCGGTGTCTGGGGTTGTGTCCGGTTGAAAGGGTCGCTTCTTATTACACGGGACTTAAATATAACTGGCAAATGTGGGAGGACTATAAAGGACACTTCTGCCTTTACCTTCGAGGAGGACAGGGGTGATGTTATGCTATGTTATGATTATTTAAATCCAGTAAATGTTTGATAAATAAATGCATTCATAAATGGTAAACAAACATTAAATATGACTGTCTCTACTATAACAAACAAATCATGAATGCGAATACATACATCGTTGAAAAGTTTCAGTCTTGGCAACTATCTGACTTCCTTAGAACTGCAAAGGAGGGCGGGGCATACAGCATAAGGTGAATGGTATTCAATAGCTAATTTGAGGACCTATCTCTCTCGGTCGGAAAATCTGAAAGCGCCAAATATGCAAAAAAATGCATCGCGACGACCGCTTATGACACTGGGGTTACGTACCCAGTTGTCAGCCCAAAACACAGGTCCAAGGAATCAAAAGATTATAACTTCCGAACAAACGCAATGAACAGATAAATGGCATACAAAAGGCTAAACATTTATATTGCACCAATCCAAATACATATTTCCTGTGTGTTTCGATTTTCTTCAAGCTGAAAAGAAAACTACAAGGTTCTTCCTAGACAGGCTTCGATCTCTCCACAACAATACAATTTCAAAGATCACCAACATCTGCTTTGTCTTTTCCCAACTACGTGGGGTCTGCTTCCAGTTTTACCGGATGCATTTGAATAACAGTATTTTCCATGGAGCGACTGCCTATCTGTCCTCCTCTGATCTGAGCTTAGCGCTGATTTAATTTCAAATCCTACTAATATTATAAATGCGAAAGTTTGTGAGGATGTATGTATGTTTGTTACTCTTTCACGCAAAAACTACTAACCGGATTTGGATGAAATTTGCACGCAGATAGTTAATATATGCACACAGATAGTTAATAACCTGGATTAACACATAGGATACTTTTTATCCCGGTAGTAAGATACCACGGGACAATTATCAAACTTCACGCGGGCGAAGCCGCTGGCAGAAGCTAGTATTTAATAAACGAAGAAATGGTACCCATTTTATTGCATTAACAAAATTAATAACGACGGATATAAGATCACTGGTGTGGCAATGGTAAATAATTAGATACAATTTTAGTAATACCGTCACGTCCTTCCATAGTCGTAACCAGAGAGAATTGGTTCGCATTATGTCAGTTAGTAGGGCACGTCTACAGTTTGTTCAGGACGAACTGAATTTATTTTGTATACCTTTGTAAAATATTTTTGTCGATTTTCTCCTATTGATAAAATGCGACATCACGCCTTGTAATCCCCGAAGAGTTAGGGGTAGGTGTACGGTCGGACAAGCTATTTGGTTTACAGTTTAACCCACAAATTACATTGTAAAATGCAAATAGCTTGTTCGACCGTAAAGGTCAACATAATAGGGGATGAACTTATTGCCATCAGTCGGGCACAAATCCAGACTCCGTAGCTGCTACTGAGAAATTCCTGATGGAAAAACCGAAAACACTTTGCCCGACCTCGCCTGGGAATCGAACCCAGGACCTCATGCTCAGCAGTAGCGCTCGCGACCACTAGAACAATGAGGCAGTAGCTGTGGTGAAAAACCGCGTCATGTCTGTATTTTCCATAATAAAAGATACCCTGTCTGTATACTATTTTCAGAGATATTAATTTTGTTGTCTTTAATGACAACGTTGCATCGTCGGTTTTCTAAAATGGGTGAGCCGACTTCCATTCCATCATAATTTCATTCAGGCCCCTTATTCACAACCATTCGAATCGCTTCCGATTCGGAAAGTCGTGTGTCTATCTCGCTCGTTTTCGTAATGCCAGGAGAAGACAGATATACGAGTTGTCGAATCGGAAACGAGTCAAACGTTTGTGAATACGGGGTCAGGACTGGTACTGATTTTTTTCTAATAGTTCAGTAGTGTTTTATCTACTACTAGAATATTAATAAAGGCCCATTGTGTAAGTAAATGTAATTTATACTAGGACTCAAGGGATTGGGGAATTTGACTTTCTAAAGTAGGCTATAATCCATTACCCATTAATTGGTTTTTATTATTAGTTAATTACCAAGTAGAATTATTTTCGCCACTCTGGAAACTATGGTAGGCTAACTTGTGGCGAACATTTTACAGTGAACAGCCCTTGTTACATCATCTGCCCAGCCTTTTCCCAACTATGTTGGGAGCGGCTTCCAATCTAACCGGATGCAGCTAAATACCGCAGTATTACATGGAGCGACGACAGCTTATCTGACCTCCACAACCAAGTCAGTTCTGGGTAATACGATAACCCTTGGTAAGACTAGGTGTCAGACTTTTTGGGTCACAGATCACAGCCTATATTAAGAGTTACAATTGTCTCAGTAAGACTTACTTCTTCAAGAATGACTTTTACCGTCACGATGCACGAGGAAACAACTGGAAATTAGTCACTTTGCATCAGTGTTATTTACCGATATCCTACTTTTTTTCAATAAAACATGTGTCTCCATCTCGAGTTCTATTCTAAGTATTGGCTTAAAGAAAAAGTTATCGTGTACCTAACTTTGGCTTAACTTTGACTTGGCTACAAATCAAGAGCTTTCGTAAAGCTATATGTAATAAGATTAGAACCTAAAGATCTAGGTCCGGCCTATTTCTTCAATACCTATTTGAGTAGGGTTCGACGGTGATATCTCTTAGTCGGATTTTTATAAATAAAATAATATACTGCAGTGCGTCAAATACAGTTTTTAGGTATCAGTCTACCGATACTTTACCGTTTTGGTCCGTTACCGTCTAGATTTCTAGAACATATTGTTATTTATTAAATTATATATTTCGAGCAATAAGACTCATAAAGTTTTAGTAATACACTTACAAATAAAACAGAACAGAAAACAGATTGTGACATCATTGCTGTAAGGTGACAGACAGCAGACACAAACGGATCAGGGATGCGCACCGTTTCCGCATTACCGTGTAGAAACAGTCTACCACTCTACCTACGTGAGATTCAGCAAACATCCCCGATGCGCTGCAGTAAATATCGACGCCACCCCATCAGCACCCTGAACACGTTATTGTGCTGGACGCGAAGGGCGCCGTATGATTTTTGTAGTATAATTGTTAATAAATTGATTCTACTTGTCTAAAACCATACATATTTTGGTAAACATTTATTTCCAGACAACTTTCCAAATATATCTTATCGACTAACATGCATATCATAAAATACAAATAAGTGTCGATTCTGTGGTGCACAAACTAAATTTAATTAAGGCTATTGCTATTGTTTATTAAAAGGCAGTGCGAGAAAAGGATGGCTATAGCTATTAACTAAGTTAGATATGTCAAACTAGTTTATGCTTTGCGCTTCACCGTGTTTGTACTCCACCAGTTTTGACGTGCTTTCTTCATTTATATGGAAATATTAGTTTTATTTAAATTTGATAGCTCTAAATTACGTCCGTCTCTTTCTCGTTTTAGTAGAGAGAAGATAGTTAAAGCCTAAATTAAGTTTAGTTTGTGAGAATCGACACCAATTGTGTTAGTAAAAATAATCCTAAAACTACGCTAGTAACACTTCACTATAAACCCAGTTCCAGTTAAAAACCCTTGCTATACAACTTGCTCTCTTACAGTTCCACAAAATGACTATTAGATGCTATTGAACTCTAATCCAAATAAGAAACTATGGTGAAGTTATTTGCTGAAGTGAAAAGGACCTGACAATATGTGTAAGAACGTGAAGAGCGTGTCATGGGAGACGGAGACCCTCATGGGCACTCCTCCGAAGAACAAGTGGGGGAGCTTTGAGCCCAGGGCCGCGCTTTCCCATGTGGGGCTGTTCGTGGCGCTCATGCTGTACACGGGTGGAGGAGGATTGGTGAGTACCATCATATATTTTTGAAGTAACAAATTCTTTAGCACTTTTTGGGTAAACAAAAGTCTTGGAACTTGCGTGACCGTCATCTAAGGCTTCGTAGCACTCGTAGCCGAACCACTACGGCGTAACACGTAGCACATAGGCGTGCGCGGGGCACAACCCGTAGCAGATATAGATTACTCAGTTTTTACTTCTATTGGTAATTTTCAAAGACTGCCCGGATGTTTTTTTTGACACTTGTCTTTGAACGCCTCAGCTGCCAGATAGAACAGCAGCATAAGGGACTACTCACATCTATTTAGCTCTATTCAGCTTATTCCCACAGAAAACAACAATTTTGTATGAGACGCGTACGCGCACGTTCAGTGAGTAGTCCCTAAAAGGTGCGGCCGAGTTTGAAAGTTTTCACGCGTGTGTAGGTACCCGGTACCGGTAAAAGATTATTTTTAACTTTTTTTGTGTTTTCATGCGTCACCATCGACCGCGCTACCTGCCCCCGGCGACATATTCGCTATAGAAGTTGCCTAGATTTCCAAAATGGTAGGATCTTCGCTCGCGACTTAGTCCGCAAATAGTAATAACTCCACTAAATATGCATGATATAAATGTAATTTATAGCTTATAGCACCCACATTGCAAGAATAGGCAGATAAACAATATAAAAAATTGCAAATCTATTTAGTCCGTCAGTTGGAGTGTCGGAAAATAATGGACACATTTTTTTGCTTTTGTAAAATCATTGAATATCAATTGACAAAGCTAATAAAACGCATCAAAATTCGGGAGTGGGGGGTGTGTGACGTTAGAAACTCACAACGCACTAAAAATTATACCAAGGCGTGACGTATTGAGCATTTTAAAAGCGTCGTATATCTTGGTCTATTTTGCTTTACGTTACAAAAGAAAAAATACGGGTCAAATATTTTCTGAAAATCTAACTGATGGACTAATTAGATTTTTTTGTTGTTTATCCGATTATTAGAATTGGATCATTAGCTCCGGAGATTACCTCCTACATCATCATCTCATCCGAAAGATGTTCACTGCTGGATTTAGCCCCCCCAAGTGTTGCCACATTGACCAGTCCCGTGCGTCTCGAATTCAGCGGATCCCGGCAACCTTCACCAGGTCATCGGTCCGCCTAGTTGGAGGGCATCCAACTTCTTCTTTTCGCAGTCGCCACTAAAGAACCTTTCGGCCCCATAGGCCATTCGTTGTACGAGCAATGTGCTCTGCCCACAGGCACTTTAAGTTAAAAAAAAGAAAACCGAAAAAGCTAGCTTGGCAATAGTAGTACTAGGACAAAGCAGTAGTAGGACAAACCGCTAATTTAACATAGGTATTTGATTTTGCAATGTTTTTGCTACAACAACGGTGTATATTTTTTGTGCTCAAATGTTTAAAAAAAATTGTTGGCTCGCAAGTCAGTATATTTTGTATGGATGCATAAAAGATTAGATTTGTGTAGCATTGTGTATAAATGGCCTTGCGACTTATAAGACATAGCCCTGTGGAAGACAAATGGAAAGACAGTGGAGCCTTAGTAATAATAGCCCCGTTGGCACCCTGTGGGTATAGAATTCTAGATTAGTACATTTGATACAAGAGAAGAAAGTTTGTTATTGTGTTCGAGGCGATATTACCGCACGAGCCGTAGGCGAGGATGTTTTTGAGCCGAGAACTGCAATAACAAATGTACACGTGTATCAAACGACGTTTTTCAGTACACTTTTGAAGAAATAACCTAAAAGAATGAAAAATTTATTTGGCATGAATTATTACGAAACTATGATTTTAATTTTTGTTTTTTTCCGCGGTTTGCTTTCGCCAGGTTGAAGTAGAAGCAAAGGTGAAGGAAAGCGATACACAGCCTAATATAAAAAAAAATGATTCTTTTATATTTTTGAATCTAGAACACAAATAAATGTTTTAGTTTTAAATAATCGTGTTTCTAGGATATTCTATTATAAACATAATTTGAATAGTCGCATATTGCTTTGCCGAACCAATAAAAAAAACATTTACCACGGACTACTTATAGGCATTGAACCAATTTGTACTAAGTATATCTATGGCAATTTTCATTTTCGCACACGTGTTGGAAAACTGTCATAAACGCACGCGGGCGAACCAGTTTTCGTCCAGTCTTCGTTTTATAATAAAAACTTTTTTGCAAAAAATAAAACCGATTTCAAAAAAAACAAAAAAGTGAAAAATAACTTTAGCTTCTGAAGTCGGTGACCTTTGTTTGATTGCTTTAGTTTTTTTGTCACCGACTTCAGAAGCTAAAGTTATTTTTCACTTTTTTGTTTTTTTGGAAATTGGTTTTATTTTTTGCAAAAAAGTTTTTATTTTCAACTTTTTAGTGGTTCACATGTGCTTGAAACATGGAAAGTGCATACCGTTACAATTATAACAAGCCCAAACACGACTATGGTACATTGTCTCATTATGGAGTTCCGTGACTCTTGGCTTCATCATCAAATCTGATGGTAGAATGGTTCTTATCAAACGCAAATGCTTCACTTGTTGTAGAAAATACCAAAATCGCAACACGTTTTCATATAAAATTTGAAGAGTTCCCTCGATTTCGCCAAGATTCCATCATCAGATCCTGTTTTGGTGGCTATGGGACCATTTGGAAAGAATACCCTTTCCAACAAAAAAAGAATTTTCCAAATCGGTTGGCAAGCGACGGAGTTATGCCCGAACAAATATAAAAAAAAAAAAAAAAAAAAAAAATAGAAACATCCGAATTGAGAACCTCCTCCTTTTTTAGAAGTCGGTTAAAAATAAATAAAATGAAATGGTCGAACGTAGACGTAACGCAAAAGCGTTCAAGATCGAAAAATAAATACCAGGTTAAACTGCTCGTAATTAATTTATTTAACGTTATAAGGATTCTTCTTCAGTAGACAACACACACGGTCTTTATCAGTAAAATAAAACTTAACATTTTTTACACATGCAGTACTTAAACTAAATTATTACCTTACTCTTACAGTGCAATTAAGTTTGCAAACATACGGTGTATTAAAAATCAGCAAAATCTTCCTCGTAAAGGTTCACAGAACATTCTTTTAGTTTTTCAGGATCAAAATGTTCAAAATTACTTGTATCTGAAGGGTGTTTCACTTTCGGGATAAATGGAGGTTGTATCAGACTATTCAAAAGATTGTCCCAATCAATCTCTGTGAACCATTTATGGTTCTTAAAATCCAGAACACCGCCTTTAAGTACGCCAAATCGCCTAGTTATATCTACTTGAAGAACGCGTCCTACTAAGTCCTTTAATTCTGAACTAAAATGTCCCGGCAACCTGTATTTCCCGGCTACAATTTTCTCGTAAATTCTCATGGGGTCTGAATCATAGAATGGTGGATGACCAGCGCTCATTTCATACAGTAGAATACCAAATGACCACCAGTCCACCGACTTCCCGTAACCCTTACTAAGTATAATTTCAGGAGCTAAATATTCCGGAGTTCCACAGAGCGTCCATGTCCGCCCACGTATCAACTTGCAGAACCCAAAATCAGTTAGTTTTATGTATCCTGTTCTGTCAATTAAAATGTTTTCTGGTTTCAAATCACGGTAAACTAGGTCACACGAATGAAGATATTCCAAAGCGAGAACTACTTGAGCACCATAAAATTTCGAAGCTTTTTCTTCAAATTTTCCCGTTTTACGTAGATGTGTAAACATTTCTCCTCCAGGTACGAATGGCAAGATAAAATAAATGTACACGTTATCCTTAAAATAATACTTCATATAAACAACAAAGGGGAAGTTGAGACCGCAAAGAATCTTCTTCTCGTATAAAGTGTGCTCGACTTGCTTTAATTTGATAACTTTGTCTTTTTCTAATGTTTTCATTGCATAATATTTTCCAGTACTCGTGTGCTTTACGAGAAACACTACTCCAAAGGCTCCATTGCCTAGAACTTTGTGTATCTCAAAGTCACTAAATTTTGCATTACATCCCGATTTTTCATTCCATGAATCTATAAAATCTTGATGTAACTTACGTAAATATAGTGCGTATTGTTCTTGTTTTTCTCGAGAATACCCACCACCCCCACCAGATACATAGCCCAGATTGTCTTCGCCCATGTTGCTCGTGTTCAGGCTGTACCTGCCCCAGCCTACCAGTTAGCCGATTACTTCGTTAACAATTGAAACCTTTTTATAACTATACAGTAATAATATAACCCAGAAATGGGAAAGAATATTTATAATCCAATATAATCCACTGCAGTGATTTTTAACAAATGAACCTGTGCAATGAACATTTGTTTTCTTTCTGAAGTGCAGTTCATCTATTGGATATATTTTTAATAGGCTAGTAGAGCATGGAAGTATTAATTACGCCTAGAATTTAAATATGATACTATTTTGGAACAATGTTGGTAAGGAGGGCAAGCAGGTTTTCATTGCGGTTGCGTTGGCGTTGCTCTTGATACCCTTTGCCATTATGTAAGTATGTGAAAAAATTTAGGTAAAGAGCGAATGACTACTGTAGTTTTGTGTGGCATGGATATTATGGCGCGTGGCAGTAGTCAGAACTAACGCAACTAACAAAGTTATTTAAGTGCTACGACAACCATGCAACACTCTAAAGGTGGACGCACACTTACCCGCGCCGAAAGATTCGAATTTTAGAATTACTTATATGAAATCCTTTGAAATACTTATCCGCGTCCATCCGCGTCGAACAGTGGGAATCAAGCAGAACCCCAGAAATCCTAGATAAATTCGGATGACGTCATTAGATCAGTTGCGTACGACAGCGCAACGTTATAATCATAATCAAAATCATTTATTCATTTGCGAATATGGGTACAAAACAAATGGTCTTAAATAAACAATGGTGTCCATTAGCCATATCCTACCATAAGGCATTAAAATACTACTTCTTCATTGTTAAAAAAAAATTAGTGATTCCAATCTTTCGGCGCAGTCGATTATTTCGGCGCGTTCGGCGCGGATAAGTGTGCGTTCATCTTAATCCAATGGATTTAAGATTAAGCGCTGTTTACACATTTCCGGGTTTAGGCTAACCGCGTTTCGAGTTGATCGTCTCAGTGTCCTGGTAGTGACTATATACTCTGTGTTCCTCGTCAGGGACGTGCCATCCATCACCCGTGTTCACATACAGGGTGTAAACATCACGAAGCCGTCAACCAAGCATTCTGTACCTACCTCAAACTAAATAATAAAATAAATAAATTATTGCTGAGAAACAACTTTTTTTTTGGGGCGAAAAGTGATGTTTTGTGGTTCAACTCAATGTAACGCAACCAAAACGTGCTGATGGAAAGAAAATTTTAATGTAAGATTTTTACTTTCAACACCTCCACGACTGGTTTTAAAAAAAAAAACTTGTAAAAAGTTGTAACTTTGACCCCTAATATCTCCGTAATTAGAAGGTTCCCAGGTATGGTGTTGACTGTAGAACAAAGAAATGATTGCAATGACGGAGAGAACAAGCGCCTTTCGGCTTCGTTAAGATGTATTTAACACCCTTTGTATCAGGCAAATCAGTATTAGTGTCGTCCGATCTAGTTAGTGATCTGTATACAGCCCGATGTCCTTATTCAATACAGAAGAATTGACAATGATTGCAATAGCGCTAGATGAAGAAGAACAAGAAGCAATTAAAAGTATCAGTAACTATAATATGGATTAGAAAGATCGCAAAGTAAATTATTCTGTCGTACAAGTTCTATCAACCTTTCTGGCAATAAGTGTACAATACTTAAACACGTGAGTTTGTACTCATTTATTTATTACTTAATTTATTTATTTATCGGATCTCCAACAGCAACTACGCAATTATATGAAACTAAGTATTAAGAAAAGATAGAACAGGGACAAATAAAAGTGTGCGCTTCAGTGTGTGCTCATGATAACAAACAACTTTTACCATGGGACCAAACCTGAAATCGCGAAAAAAAATCAGTTGTTCTGTACATTTATGTTCCCTTATTGTACTGAACAGCTGTTTTTTTTCGCGCTATTAGGTATTGTACAATAATTGCCTTTCGCCCTATATAATTATTCATGAAGCACTTGCACAAAAGGTCGTCCATATGGATAAAATCGGGTAGAATAGCACTGTTACAGCATTCATGCGTCAAAATCTAGTAGGGAATGGGAATATCGTCGTTTCGAAGCCGGAGATTCTTTTGGAAGTTGAAAACTTACACGGCCAGTTGCACGCACGCAAGGTGGTCAGATACTGCGTTTAAAAAAATACAAATATAAAATATAATACACCATCCCAACCTCATCACGAAGTCTCCCGAAGCCGTTAACCAAGCATTCTGCACATTAAACTAAGTAACTTGATAAAACCGGTTAGGATGCCCTAGTCAGAACATGCTCCAAGACACTGACAGCCCGGATGAGCTTGACACGGACCAAATTTGTTAAAATCGTGCGCAACGGAGTTTTCCCCGTTTCTGACTGTACACGGCTGGGACGGAGCAGACACTTTATTTTTTCTTAATGACCAGTTAAAATATTTAAAAATGCACCTTTATAGAGCTATGAGTTTATATTTAAAAGTCTCATGGTCAAAATGGTCGTTTGACTTACATATGAATCCGTGAGTTTGCACCTTTATCCTTTATCCAATCCTAAATGCAGATTGTAGAGCAAACCATAGTTATAAGAAACATCTGTTAATAACGTTGTCACAGTCCAATGTCATAAAACATGTAAACGTAGTGATTTCATACTCTGTGGTAACATGACACATGACGTATTGTCGAAAGTCGTGCGTATATACATATTATTTTATTTATATTTTCGAGGCGTTTTTAGTTATTTGGATAGATTTTTAAATGGAATGGAATATAAGATTGTATGTAACGAGGTATGCCTAAATACTCTCAACAATCTCATGAAGATCACCAAAGATATTTGGGAATGCTGAGAGAAGATTTTGGTAAAAGATACAATGATCCTCCAATTGTTGATAAAACACCAGAACATTATGACCGAATCAAAGCCATCGGTAACGGAGCTTACGGGGAAGTATTTTTAGTAAGAGACAAATTTACTTTCGCGTACCACGCGATGAAAGTTGTCGATAAAGCCACAGTAGTTGAACGAAAACACGTTAAACACATAATACTAGAAAAGGAAATTCTTCGTTGTGTTCAATTTCCCTTTATAGTAGGACTAGATGCTGCTTTTAAAGACAACCTGTATATATATTTTGTCTTGCCCTTTATTTCTGGAGGTGAAATGTTCACTTATTTACAGAAATTTGGAAGTTTTGATGAGAACTTGGCAAAATTCTATACCAGTCAAATAATTCTGGCATTAGAATACATGCATTACTGTCGCATTGTTCACAGAGACATTAAACCAGAAAATATATTAATAGACGAATCTGGTTATGTTAAACTGTGTGATTTTGGATTTGCTAAAATAATAAAGAGAAAAACTTGGACATTATGTGGAACACCCGAATATTTGGCTCCGGAGATAATTATGTCTAAAGGTTACGACTTTGCGGTTGATTGGTGGGCTGTTGGTGTTTTGATTTATGAAATGGTTGTCGGAATCCCGCCATTTTATTCCTCGGACCCTAGCAAACTTTATGAAAAAGTATTAGAAGGTAGTTATAAATGTCCAAAAACTGTAAGCCAGGACTGCAAGAGTTTGCTTAAAGGCTTCCTTCAGGTGGAACCAACGAAACGTTTGGGTTCTCAGAAAAATGGAATGTTAAACATTAAATGTAGCGCATGGTTTATTGATATGGACTGGTCAGCAGTCCTGAATCAAAAAGTGCATCCTCCGTTTATCCCTGATACGCCGGGTCCGGGAGAAACCACAAATTTTCCCGAAATAGTTCAAACGAAACTGAAAAAGAGTTCGAAGTGTCTTTATGCTGAGGAATTTAAAGACTTTTAAAGTAATGCTTTGAAAATTGCTATGGGTCGTTAATGATTTTAAGACAACTTTTAATAATATTGTTTACAATTTAATCAATCGTGACTGCTTTAAGCAAATAGTAAATGTAGATAATTCTGTGAAATGTACTTGTTTTATGAATTAACATATAACTATTACTTTAGCCCTGAACAAACAAATGCATGTAACTCGAATTGATGCCAAATAACTTCTGATTGGAGAAAGTCACAATGGCGTGGTACGTTACGAAGAAGATACGTGCAATTGTGTAAACTTATGTGCAAGCTTTCTGTCTGTTATTTGGTCCATCACAATATTATGTATACCTCCAACTTTTGTTGTTTTAATTTAATTAACCAGCATAAACTTAGTCACAACATGGTCACAACCGCATTAAAATGTTCTTCGTATATCATAACTTTATACACAACTTTGTGAATTTTAATGCGTTGCTTAAATTATTAGCTTTGGGATAGAGAAAAACGGTTGCATAATAATATTATCATTCTATGTTTTAAGGTTGTTTATGTCCTAATGGCGCTCGGCCAGGGAATATAAATGGTGTAAAAAGACCCTAAACAAAACCGAAAGGCACATCTTCTCATACTCATTGCGATCATTTCTTTTTGTTCTACGCCATACCTGGGAACTTTCTAGTTACGGAGGTATTAGGGGTCAAAGTTCCAACTTTAATGTAAGATTTTTACCATAAACACCTTCACGACCCCCGTACTATTCAATCCATTCATCAGCACAAGGTTTTGAGTGCGTTATGTGCAGTATAGGTACATTTTAGAGTAAATACTCTCATAGTTCGATGGGATGGCAATTTGACACGACTGGCGACAGGAAGGGAACGTAAGTGTAGCCCCTTGTATAAAGATAAAGAGGGTTCACAGCGACTTGAAAATACGATTGTATGTGACGATTTCATGCAACCAACTTGGATGTAGCACTCGCCGGTCACTACCGCGGCACCACTCGGTTTGTCCACACGACACTCTTATAATCAATTCACACCGAGTCGCGACGCTGCGCGTACATTTTTTGTCTAGCGGTGCCGCGCGTGTCAAGTTTTGTATTTTACATCTATGGTGGCAACGCAAAATCACTTCCACCGTCGCGCCGCGTCACGTCGTGTTACGTCTCGGTCTAAACTGACGTTTACTCACAGATTAAACCTTGGTTAGAGTGCTTACTTTCTGCAACTTTTTGAGCTCGCACAAGTTTATCATCAGTTTTAATCTAACCCTAAAACGAAAATTTCAGTTCCAGACTAATTTCTCGTTTTGTAGTTCAGTTCAGCTGGCTAATATTAACTTTAACATTCACACTCATCCTTAGCCGTAACATAAAGAAAGAAAGTTTAGATGTGATAGTCCGGATGTTTGGAACGTAACGCCTTCACGACTGAACGGATTTGAACGGATTTGAACGGATTTGAATTGTCTCTCAAAACAAATAGGTATAATTTTAGTGAGGTCCGAGCTTACTTAAAGCATCGGTGGTTTTATTTCAAGTACATAATACCCTCATTGAATGATTTCATAATTTAGTTCGCGCGGAGTATTAGTATCCGATTCCTCTGAGCTCGCTGTAGCCTCTGAGCTGACTGTATTTAGTCGATGGATTACCGATTTAGCGTTCATGAGACCTAAGTATACATAGACTGCTAAAATCTGAACCCTTCCTTTTGTTTTTCCAGTAGTCGGGTAAATAGAAAATCATATTTTGAAAACGCTGCTTACCTCTGGTTGGTTATACATTTTTATTGTAGTTCGCCAGTGCATCACAGCATAGCATAATCAACCTCTACTGCTCGGAGACCCGGCCTCCTCTCAGTGGTGATGAAATAAATGACACAAAGTAATAATGCACCTACAAGTCCACGCCGCCACCACTGGGCCACCACGGATCTCTAATCACCATATTACAAAAGAGTTTGATAGATTTTCAACTCGGATACTAAGATGAAATGTTAAATGAAAATATTTTGCATCTACTGATTTTAATCAGTCTATTTATTTTCAAAATACTTTAAAATTTCTCATTCTTCTTTTTTCTTGCATAGGTGTTCCGAGCTTTGGAGTATCCTGCTGAAATGGCCAAGCAAGAGTTTCACAGAGAAAGACTGCGGACCGAGAGACAGAACCTGATACGATTCGTGTCTGAGCGTAGCAACAATGACACTGACAACATCAGCGATCAACTAGCCGTATATGAAAAGGTATACTTGATACAATAGAAAGAACATACTATTAAAACAGAGTTCGGATTCTTGTTAATAAAACTATTTAATTAAACTGGAAATGGAATTTATTATTTTAAAGAAATTGCATTTAGAATAAGAGAATAATGGAAAATAGAGTGATGTAGGACTTCCGACCCGTACCGAGATTCGAACCCAACTGGCGTGCAAGCCCATGAATATGGCGTCTATGATACTAAATGCTGATCAGACAAGTCTGGCAAGCAGTCAGCCATTCTACTGTCTTTGACAAGGTATAACAGTACGCAACATAAGCTTCAAATACAAGACTCATTTTGTTAGACTCTTGGTCACAAGCGCTAGTACTGAGCATGAGGTACTGGGTACGTCTCCCGGGTCGGGAAAAGTGTTATTTTGTTTTTCCATCGGGAATAATTCAGTAGCAACCACGAAGTCAATATCCAGACTTCGTGCTTACGAAGTCCGGATTTCTGATTAATGACAATAGAACGTTTACGTTTAAAAATAAAACGTTTCAAAGTTATGTCTTTAAGACTGCTTTACCTTATCGTTTCCTTTAACTCCACTCAATATAATTATTCCTTTACTATTTAAAAAGGTGTTAGAAGAAGCATCATCGAGCGGGTTGGCACTGGAAGTGGAGAATGATTTCCCCCCGCTAGAAGAAAAATGGAGTACACTACAAGCTGTGTTCTTCTCTTCGACTGTGCTCACCACAATAGGTGTGTACGACGATGTAAGCATATTATTTATTTGGCACTTCAACAAGGGTTTAATGTGATTATTAGTAAATAGAGATAAAAACGTTTTATTTTGTAAAATTTTTGGTTAGGAAGACTTTTCTCCGTATTTTCTTGCATAATGTACTGTAGTAACTATTGAACAGGTATTCTTAAGTATAGCAATAGACTCTACTACCTTACCTACCGCAGGATTAATGGTTTCCATCTCTGTCTGCGCGCAAAGATCTAAACCATAATGTCGAGTCGAATTTTAAAAAGCGCAAGTTTCAGTCGTGACTCGCTGAAAACTTCACTCTCCTACTGAAATTTTATCACCTCATATTTCTTGTCTTCATCCCCATGCTGTTTAAAAAACGTTTTAAACATTTAATCCGTTTTCAGGTTACGGCAACATAGTCCCGGAGACTTTCTGGGGCAGATTATTTTGTATCGCATATGCGCTCATTGGTATACCTCTAACGCTGACTGTCATCGCAGACTTGGGGCGAGTGTTCGCTACGCTAGTCTCTATCATTGCTAAACAACTACCTGCAATGCCTAGTAAGTACAATTTACTTGTGTACTAGTAATGGTGCATCCACACTTCAGTTACTTTTTGTGGGATGGTATTTAAAAGTACTTCAATTTATTCCCATTTCATTTACCTAATTTTGCCTGTGTTCCACCAAATATACTGAATGTGCACCAAAATATGTTCACTAAAATATGTCATAACGAGCATCTATTTAACAACTGTTGCAAATTTCTAAAAATAGTAATACACCTAATTTTAAAAACAAGCATTTATTTTTTTAGTTTTACTTCAGATAATGCACTGCAAAATGTATTTAATCAAAGTGTCAAACACCCTTGCCCAGTGGCACAACTCTCATGAAAAGATAATGCACCATTCCTGAGAAATACCGATTAATATAACATAACCTTAAAACACTTTATATTCCCCCTAAAAAGCGTACTCGACGGAGCCCCGCTTCGCGGGGCCCCTATTTCCGAGTGCAGGGTTTAAAGGAACCTAACTAACCTAACGGGGGGGTGCCCCAAGTTCTGATTATGGGGGCAGAGATACTTCCGTATGTTCAGTTGACAATACTTCGAGACATTACAATATCGCGAGAAAAAACAATAAATATTTTGTGTAACATTCAGGAATATTTGGTGCACGATCAGTATTTTAGAAATGCATACATAGGTGTACCTTTAGATTTTTGGTGAACACAAAAATATTATCCCTTTTTGTGGAGCAATACTGTGTAACACGGTAACATTAGGTAACAATCTGTAACTTTTGTGGACTTGTTAATATTTGTTGAATGTTATCATCGCGTCTATGCTACGAGTAACAAATTATTATGACAAAGAGTAACAAAGAGTAACTTTCGGCAACAAGCGAGTTGCACAGCATGTATTATACAGGGTGATTGATAATTGAGTACAGGCCTTGAAATGGGGGATACTAGACCTTATTTGCAACAATTTTGACCCGATACCTTGCGGTCCAAGCAGGGTGGTTCTTGAGAAAGCGAACGTTTAAAGTTTTCCTTCAAATGTTCCACCACCATAACGTGCCGATTGTGAGAAATCTACGCCATTCAGGATATTAAACTGATACTGTTCTGGTGGCTCATGAACGAATGTATCCTCCGAAAAATCATTTATCAAATCAGTACATCTGCCTTTGGAAAATAGGCGCCATAAAAGTCATCTTCTGAAAATTTCAACTATTTCGATGGCAGTTTCTCAAAATAAATATATTCTATTATTATTAGCCCTGATTGCTGCCTGCTTAAATGACGTTGCAACAGAAAAAAATGACTGCTTTGCCTGTCTGAAAGTGTAGGTTAAAATACATTTGATAGAGACAGACCTTACATGATCTGATCGACCAGGATCCGGCGCAATGAGTCATAAAGCTAACATTACATAGTAGTAATAAGAAAATCTGCAACAAGGAAGACGTACGTCGGAAAATCTGTACTATACAGTTTTATTAAAATACTACCTTCTCATGAACAATCATTACTTTCTGGTTATTCACATACTAAAAGAGGTATTGTGATACCATATGGGAATGCTAATGAGACAAAAAATACTGTTCTGTAATTTGGACGACAAGTGTCATACAATAATTTTGAGAAACCAGTCTCGAAAAGCAAGAAAACTTTCAAGAACATTTCAGAAGATGACCTTTATGGTGCCTATTTTCCAAAGGCAGATGTACTATTTTGAAAAATTGGTTTTCGGAGGATAGGTACATTTGTTCATTAGTTATCAGAAAAGTATCAGTTTAATATCCTGAATTCCTGAATGGCGTAGATTTCTTACAATCGGAAATCGGCTTTATGGTGTAAAGGTGGTACATTTCAAGGAACACTTTAAAAGTTCGGGTCCTCAAAATCGGGTCAAAATTGTTGCAAATAAGGTCTAGTATCCCCCATTTCAAGGTCTGCATCTAATTACCAATCACCCTGTATGTTATAGTCATATTCTCTAACATTTTTTTCAATTGTTACCACATGTTGACTGTTTTCAACAGTTAGGCAACAGTACTTAAATAACTTTTAGCTATCGGATGTTGCTCAGTAACATTCGGAAACGTTGTTCCACAAAAAGTAACTGCGGTGTGGATGCACCATAAGACGAATCTGCAACGTTATACAAAGTGGAAGGGAGTAACTGACGAAAACTGCTGAATGTATGGTCACTGTTTTAGCGTCGGTCTCCCTTCCATCCTGTATAAAAATAATGCATACTCGTATCTAATTGCATATTACTTTGTCTCTTTACTTTTGGATCTTACTTTCTTGTTAACTTCAGAATGCTGCAGTCGAGTTTCCGAAGCAAACCCCGCCGGACAAAGATCGCTGTATGCCTTCGGTGCTGTAGGCTTTCTATTCTTATACTTGTCAGCTGGAGCAGGCTTGTTCAAAATGTGGGAAGACGATTGGTCATTTTATGATGGATTCTATTTTTGCTTCATTACCATGACCACGATTGGATTCGGAGATATCGTACCTAGTAAGCATAGTTTTTATTATTATTAGCTTATCATTACAAGATCTGAATTCAGTGTCATAAAGTTTGATAAAGTAAAATAATTAGCAAGCTAAAACAATGTAGTATGTAAAGTGAATAAACGGGTTTCAAAATACTTTTTCGCTTTTCTCAGAAAGACCAAAGTACATGTTGATTTGTACGGTTTACATATTAATCGGCTTGGCACTGACTTCAACGATTATCGAGCTGGTGCGGCGGCAGTATGCTCAGTCTTGGCAGCAGCTGCGGGCGCTGTCGGGCCCGCTAGCGGACACGCTGCGTCGGCTGGGCGACGCCGGCAGAGGGGTCGACGTCTCCGCGCTGCACAGCGACCTCCGCAAAGTACTTACAGTGGTAAGTAGCTATTTATGTTCACTTTGACGAGAAATGAGGTCACTGAAATGAGTCTTAAGTTATTTGGATGTTGACATACAAAATTGCAGTGAAATGCATCCAAAGCTTCGAGCCGAGAGATCAGAGGTTTGTGATGACAGATGTTCGTTGATAGTATAAACATGAGCTACTTGCGTGACCGCGTGATTGATGCCTTGTTTAAAGAAGAAAAAAGTACTCACATGTGTAAATGTTTAAATATGTAAACACTCAACCAGTTGTAGTTAAGATATTTAATCTAATAAATAAAAGATTTGTAGAAGATATTTTTACGAGTTTTCAATGATTCAACGATATAAATGTTTTCAAAGCGAGTGATGTAATAATTTACTTACAAAACTTACTGTTACGATTGTGTGTCATGATTATTTAGGTCAACTCCATCCTTTAGTTTTACTTGTTTTTGTTGGAATGTGAACTCCAAATTGGATTTGTGATCTTGTTTACTAACATGAATGTGGAATCTTGTATGTTACAAGGCAACTAAAGGATGTGCATATTAGATGCTGATTCTGATGTCAGCAGAAAAAGATATAGTGGACAGTATAGATTACAAAATATATATTTTACAGAAAAGCTATACCGGTCCCGATACTATGGTAAAACCTCGGACCTCACCTCCCAAGGTATTTTGCCAGATTTCGACAAAGTAATTATATTTCTGGCTTTTGGGATCATTCACAGTTAAATATACATATGTACATAGTCCTCTTATTTGCAGCTTAATTTTGTACGCTGTTGTGGACCACCGCATCACTATGCGGAATGAACACAAACCGAGGCACAACTTGCATAGTCCATTCGCCAATACTGCAATATTGTCATTATTTGAAATACGTTTCTATTATTTTCTTCGATATCCTAAGGCCGATGAAATAATTAAGTATTACGAGCGTAGTGTGAGAGAATGAATCAATACTTCGCTAGTAATGTTTTGTATAGAGCTTGCCTAACACCACATCGAGGCCGCTTCAATGTCGCAAGATACATACACCCTTTTAGCTTTAGTGCCTAATAAAATTCACGTTTCGTGCAATAATGCTTGCCTTATTTTCTAATGCACTGCGGGAAAAGTATTACTGCTTTCATAAATTGAAAATGCTGGCTGTCCGTTCCTTATGTTATAGGTAGATCAAATAAAAAACAGGAGTTGATAAAAATTGTTATAGGTATTCTCTGTAGTGCTTTAAATAAGATATATGGGTCTGATACGATCGCGGCGAAAATATCAGTATCGAATTTTACAATCCATAAGATAAATGTCTTAGCGTATTTTTATAGTTTCCGATCTAGTGGTCATAAAACTGGGAACTATTATAAAAGTGCGTCAGCGTTGCGACCTTCATTCAAAAGATCCGACAGTTTCGTCGTTGTTGACCGATTTTGTGTTCCACTTCCAACTTTGTACGTTTTTCCTTTACCCGTAGTTCGGCATCGATAGAATAAATGATATTGATGTTACTTCCGGGGAAGTCTTGTAAGTTAGTATTAAATTATGGACACTTTATTGTACCTCCGTTTGCATGTTTTACGAAAATACACATAATGAATGTGTGTTTAGTTACATTATAGCTGGCTTGTAGTAAAATTGAATTCTAGAGTTCCGCCTTGGTTAAATGTAGCCAATAAAACACATAAAACTTTCATGTACCACATGCGGCCAGTAACATTGTAGATACATAACTCTTTGTGGTACACGAATAGTAGTGGACTCATAAAATTGGTTAAATGATGCAACGATGTCCGAATAAAATCTTTAGAAAAGTGTATTCTATAGCATCGATGTTGTTATTTATGTTGCCTGCTATAAAAATACGTAGTTTAATGTGGCCAAAAGTTTCTATCGCTTTAAGCAAATGTAGACAAACACTTTGAAACAACGATGAAACGTAACAAAAAACTTCAGCTGTGCAAATTTAAAATGTATGAGTACAAAAAATATTATGTAGGTTTCAGTAGGTCCATAATTTCATTTTCTTAACGCAAAGAATGAACTTAAAACACAAAAGCATTTGTTTCAAGGGGTTACAAATGGAGCGCGCCGTCAAGTTATTTTCTTTTAGTGCCAATTAAGCCTGCTCTTTGAATTTTTTGAACGGAAGAGCCAAGTCCAATTCCGAACTTTTATTTAGCTCTGCTGCTGCTTCAACAAAGGACACAATTAATTATACAAGCTTGTGTTCAAAGCAATTTAACAACACATCTTTTCGGTATCTAATTTCTGACTATTTGTTATAGGTGACCATGCCACGATTAAGCAGCGCTGGTGGGAATGCTCTCACCGACAAACGAAGACTGGAGTGGGAGGCGGCCGTGGAAGCCGTCATCAGGGACATCACAGCCCCAGTGCCTACTCAGAAACCACCAATTGTTCAGATCGTCATTTACGAGTCATCAGTGTAGAATAACTCGAAATTTAAAATTAGCTTGAGTTACTGTCTGATTAAGCTTGGCCATTACCAACACAAGTTCAATCGCCGACACATTAATAAAGAAATGCTTCCATTATTGCCACTGCTGATATCATTACATCCAATTATAATACGAGGCTTGATCACGGCCGCTCTCGTTCCGCGTGATATTTAGACATTATGCGTCAAAGTTCAAGGATAAAGCTACCCTTGTTCGTTCGAATTAAGGCACTCAATACGTAACCGCTAAAATACTGGCTCGTTATGAGTTCTGTTATGGCAGTGTTAGTGGGAAGGTAATGTGAAACTATGTCGAGCACGTGGTTCTGTTCGCGTGCCAATGTCGGAAAAAGAAGTGACTCGTCTGTCTACACGCATTGAACTTTTTGTTTGACGTTTTCTGCAAAAATGTTATGAACGGCGGCTGATTGTCTAGACAAGTGTGTTGAATACATTTATTTTTATGAGTTAATCTCGTTAATAGTTTAGTGTGTAAAAGTGTTCATGTGATTCGTCGATCCATTTTGTGTTTGCTACGTCTTTGAATTTGTCTGTGTCTTGAAATAATAAATGATGTAGTTCGTAGCACGTCTCTTGTCAGTAGTGCAGCAATCATTAACGTGATATATTACTGCTACAGATAAGATACATCCATAAAACTACATATGCCTCACACGGAAAACACCCTTCTGTATAAAGACGATGAAAAATTTTCCTTATTGATTCGTAACCCATTTGATTAGATTTCTGAAGATGGAGCATAATATGCTTCATTTTGTAGCAGCATAATCCGACCTAATTATTTTAGTTTACGTCTGTTTTATAATCCAGACAAATGTTACCAGCAACTAAATATTTCGATAGAATATGTAAATAGGTATTAGTAGTTATTAGCCATTGATACTGAACGAATACGTTCTTATTATGTATAGATTTTGGAAAATATTATTCCTATACTTTTTTGTTTCATTTATTTAGGTTAGTCAATTTAAATTATAGTGATTGATGAAGAGTAAGTTTTGTAATAGTTCAATTTGTATTTTTGAAATGTGCTAAATATTTGAAAGGCGGAATAAATGATTACAGGCAAGTGCCTACAAATTACACTTTTCTAAAATATGTTTTATTTCGGCTGAAACTTTGAAGAATATCGTATTTCAATACAACATTTCCGAACTCGACACTGGTTAAGAAAAAATGAATGACAGTATTCTACAAAAATATTTATGACATCTTGGCTTTTGATTTGTATAAAGTTTTTTTTATCTTCAAAAGGAAAACTGGAGTAGAAAATCTCTTTAGATGTAAACTTAACGCGGTGAGATTGTCAAGCGTATGCTGAATTGTGTCAGACCAAGTTTATAAAGAATAGATAGTAAAGTTGGTAACGAAATATGTCAGGTATGTAGGTAGGTGAATACGTATTTAATTTAGGCATTCGATATTAGTGTAAACGTTTACCTAGATAAGCACAGTCTTAAAAGTACCACATGTATTTTGCTTGCACTGCGCAACAAAAGTACCAAACCGGAAAGGAATAATTTAAGTAAGTATTTACGTTAATTTATTTTAATAATAAGAAATGGCGTTTCCGAAAACCTTTAAAATCGTTTGAAATTAGGTTTAAGAATTTAGTTTCATAAGCCTTTTATTAGCATTTTTAATAACTTTATGAAATTGTATTATATTAATGCCCTTTCAAATCCATGCTAAGTACGCGCCATTGATCTATTCCCATCCAATACCAAGAGCTAATACCATTTGGTATTAGTTTATTTCCGAATTTATTTTCTATTCCCAACGAGTACCACATTTTAAAACCAATACCAAAACAAGTTTGAAGAAATTAGGTACAGTCAGGTTCAGTAAAATTAAAATGCTTTGAGTGATTTTAAGTATTGTTTAATCAAGATTAGGGTTTGAATATAAATATTGTTTTTTTTTCTTTTAATTTGTCATTTTTTATATGGTGATGATATAACTGCGTATAGTAATAGTAATAAATCACGTAAAAAATTGGCAAAAATCGAATATGAATAGTTAAAGTACTGATAATCTAACAAAATGATAAAATATCACAAATTATCAACTTTTAAAAGAATTATGTAGCTTAGTAGTAATAAATCAGCATTTTTTTTGGCAAAGACATCAAATATAAATAATTTGCTAACATTTAAAAGTAGTATAAGCATTGTAGTAGTAAGCATTTCTGGTAATAATCAGCTTAATTTTAAAATTTCGCCCATTAGAAGTTAGACTTTTAATTTTTCTAAACAGTGACCAACGCTAATTTTCTATTCATGGAGTTGGTCAGTAACATATGTGATCAACCGATTTTTTGCTATAGTTTCCGTTGCACGCTCATGTATTGATTAACAACCACTGATTGCAAAACTGCGTCTTCTTTCAGAGCTTTTAGAAGCTGAAATAAATTGGCATTTTTGGGCACAGTGGAGATTAATTTCATATGCCAAGACTCTACGGAATTCGTGGTTCGATGGCGTTCACTATAAACACACCAAGTGTCTACAAAACTCTCGTCTTCCAACCATTGCGACACCATGTAATTATTAAATGCTTCAATTGCGACACTTTCAGGACTATCTTCCATAATGAAGCACCAGCCTTGTGATATTAAGTCTCGCGGAAGTAAAGGCAGTAAAGATGAAAGTCTTACATGTCTTCGGGTGATAGCATCTTTAGTCAGATTCAGATCTTTTGCTTTTTTCCATACAATTTTGGAGTAATGAAAGTAACACCCTTGTACCTCAACTGAGGGAAAGACAGCTGAAATGGCCTATAATATGTAAATGTTAGAAAATAAAATAAAACTTTGTGTAACTGAGTGTACAAAAATATCCGTTTTGGTATTCGTTAGTAATAGATTTTTTATTTTAAAAAATATGGTACTCGTTGGGAATAGAAAATAAATTCGAAAATAAACTAATACCAAATGGTATTGTGTCTTGGTATTGGATGGGAATAGATCGCGCCATTAATATCAAAATAACATGATAGAAATGAATTTCAATTTGCCAAGAAGTCGATAATCTGACTTTTCATCATCATAACGACGCTAGTTCTGCGCCAAGCCAAATGCGGGAAGCTAGTGAATGGCGTGTTTGCAAGCAAATGGATGAGTGAAATAATATAATAATAAGTATGCAAGTTCCCCGTGAACAGATGGCCGCTTCTCTTCGACATCTCAGAATCGTTTGAAAAGACATTGATTGTTTAAAATTTACACAAGGCAACATATCTTGCTGTATCACACATCGCATCCTGTAATAGTGTAAGCATTTTGGCAGATGTTGTAACTTCGTGTACCTAGTCTATCGGTACTCGATGATAGAATAACATTCGTATTTTTAATGCAGTTTGTAACTTTACATACACAATATGAACTGACGCTGGTATTTAAATAAATGATTGTTCAATAAATTAATTGCGTTTTTAAACGTGTTTTATTTACTTTAACTCTGATAAAATGGTCTAGACTTTGTAAAAACTTGAGCATTATTGCCAAATCTTTATGGGATCTGGTAAATGCAGATTATCAGCGTAGGAGGATCTGATTTTTAAAAGAATTGAAGAGGCCTATGTTCAGCAGAGCACCGAGTTCCAAACGTCTAAATCCCAAGACGTACAAAGGTCTACGCTATTGGAAATCGAGTTGTGGAATTCAAATGGAGTTGGGCAGGACACCTAGCAAGACGCGGTGATGACAGGTGGAGTAAAACTGTGACCAAATGGCGTCCTAGGCACCGGCCACACAGAACAGACGCAAGGCACGGACCCGTCGCAGTCGCGGCGCCCGTTTAATCTACTTGCATATAAAATGTATACAGCCGTCGCGACGTAAACCATACAGAAAAGACGGGACGCCGTCACGACGTTAACTCGTCGGCGTCCTATTGGAAAACATATAGAAAGGACAAGGCGCGGGCCTGCACGGGCGCAAGCGGGGGAGCGGAAAGGGCGCGGAGGGCAGGTTTGGACTTAATAATGTAAAAACATTGTGGAGTCATCTTGTATACTTCTTGAAAACGATCAGGATAATAATGTAGATCCTCCATTATTTAAAAAAATCTATTCTGTCCATTGCTTAGCCATACCGGATGTACCCAGTAACGTCTAACCCTCTGCAGATTAGCGACATATACCAGTGCCAATACATCTTCATCTTCAGAAGAAGACATGTTGTCGTATCAAAATCGGACGGTTGAATGCCGGGTAAAGCTTCTAGTGCGCGCCATAAAAAGTCGTGACGGCGCCCTGTCTGCGACGGGTCCGTGTCTTTTCTATATAAGTTAATAAGTCGTGACATCGCCCTGTTTGCGACGGGTCCGCGCCCCGCCCTCGTCTTGCGTCTTTTCTGTGTGGCCGTTGGCCTAGGAATTGAAAGAGTAGTGTTGATAGTGCAGCGGACAGCCGAATTCAGACGATATTGCGGGAATATCCTGGATAGGGGTAGCACAAGAGTATGTAGCTTGGCACAAACATTAAAGACAACAAAGGCAGCGTGCACCTAGCAGCGGATGAATTCGGGCTGTGGATAATGACAATGTACAACAGTTGACTGTTATGCATTTAGAACCATCTGGAATGGCTGCCTCATTTGTTTACGTTTGTGAAACGCTTATGAAAATGTTGTCTTGTTCCACAATAAGAATCTCTTCTGAATCGCGGGTGCGTTTACAAACATTTAAATTCACAAACGCCAACAGCCAGACCCGGAACAACTACCTGTAGGCCATGTAAATATTTGTTCCGTGCGAGAATGGCTCCCTAGGAAGCTCAGTAAAGCTCTTCGCACACTACAGACAAGACTGTGTTTAGACAGAATGTTGCTAAAGGGAATACATAGTCTGTCTCGCTCGCACGGGTGGGGTCTGTCTGGAGACAGTCTTGTCTATAGTGTGCGAAAGCTCTAAAAATGTCCATAATTCTCGTCTCACCGTTAATTTGCTATAGTAAATCTAAGAGTCTAAGATCTACAGCTATTTCCATATTCATGAACCTATCGTCACATTGACTGAAGTATTTCATTAATACGATCAACATAAATCGTTCTCTAGCTAGGTCATCCATACTTACTGCTACTCGTCGGACATCCGCACATAAATCTTATTATTCAAGAGCATTAGTTACAAGTCATTAATAAAGTCTAATGCGAACCACATGTATTTACTCGTAACTGTTCGCTCATTTGGCAATATCCTCTTATTCTTCGTCTTGTATCGCTCCGTTTTTGTGGTTTACGTGGTATATTTTTGTATTCTCCTCTAACTTTATAGCCCAATGAAATATGTGCATTGTGTATCCTTCTATTTGTACTGAATTATAATTTATTATGTAAACATTTCTTTACTCTATATCGAACAACGTCGATAGCTCGATATGTTACACAAAGTCCGAAATAAAACATGTTGTTAATAATCGTGCTCTTTATAGAGCGCTTAGCGTTGAGATACTAACCAACATTCGTGTTTTATCGCCATTATAATTCATAATTATTGTTTATGTTTTTTTTTTCTTTCTGTTGCGGCAGTTCATAGAGTAACATAACCGACATAGCTGCTTTCATTTATCATAATCGTTTTATTTGAATCGTCTGAGCTTTATTACGAGCCTTTATCTAACCGGGATTTATATATCCAATTTGGACTTGTAATCTGCGTTGGTACCTACACCCTTTTTATGAAACAAGGTTATAAAAAAGGTATTTCACTTTCAAACTTATCATGAACTGTAACATTAAAATAAAATATCTTAGTAGTTTTTCTAATTCTTTATTGCACAACAAACTAAAAAACATGTACAATGGCGAGCTTAACCTAGAATTTCGGGTTTCTTACAGCATTTCGATGGCGAGATTAGCAAAAGAGGATAATTTATCCATGTGCATTAACAGTGCATTTTAGTACTTAAATTAATTAACTTCATGAACTAAACTACTTAAAACTACACTATACCTATAATACATACAATCAACTATGCAGTATCTAAAACCAGATAATAAAAGCTCGATCAGAATTTACCACAAAATAGAATGTTTCTGATCTCTGCAAAGTAGGCTTGGATATTTTGATTTCTGTAGACAAAACAAAATAAGATTTCGTGCACTCTTTATCAAACGATAATGGAAAATACATGTCACGACAGCAAATCCTTTGTTTTTAATAAACAACCACTGATATATTTTCGCTATTGCTTTGGGAATTCCAGAAGCTTAATAATAATTGACGGACCAGCCCGTTGATGACAAACTTTTGTAATTAATTGAATGTTTTAGTTAGTTAACACTACAACTCAAGCCATCCTATATTCTATATCAGTATAAAGCGACTCTTTTGGTTTGTACGCTCATGTCTGTGACTCACTTCCTTGTTGGTGCTTCATTCAAGTCGTTTCAATATTGATTTCATCAATATATTGGTATCGAAACTATTGCTTACGCACTTACGATTACTGAGAACAGAAAATAAATCATAACAGAATTATGGACTACCGGAAGCGTCTATGCAATAATGGGAAAATATGGTACATTTACGTTGTACTTCTTGAATTTATTGGAAACATCTATTTCTATTTATTATTATTTCGTAGATTACTGAATATGGTACATGAAACATTCGATTTTGTTGGAGTCATACATTTTAGAATCGTTGTTCGAGGTATAATTATATTGTTAAACTGATTCTCAAGCGGAGTTTTATTTAGCTCTGTACCCCGAAAATGAGTCAGTTTCATCTTTCTGAACTAAATTAATATTGATGTATCCTTTTATTTTTAACATCTGACTGACATCTTCTGAGGAAACTGAGGTATGATGTGCCAAACGGAATTGACGAAGCGTTGAGTGTAGTGTTACGTGGAACATTTGGTATGTAAATAAATTACCTAGCTACCTACAACAAAAGAATTTGAACTCTTTTCTCGTGAAAAATAGAACAAGTTTCCCGCGCTGAAATTAAATTAAAATACGAGTATCGATGGCGCCAAACGACAATGAACGAATCGCCCGAAAGGAATGTTGAGAATGCCCAGAGTTTTTGTGTAATCTTCAACTCTGACAAGTTTGACTTTGATAAATTATATCGTTTTATACTTAGACACGTCTATTTATTTATATAACATTTTCGCAACTCAGTGTTATTGCGTAACGGCTATTCTTAACCTTTCAGTGTTTCACAATGTTAGTTTGTTATATCCGGTTTCAACTTTCTATCTCGCCACAATGGCTTGACAAATGGGACGCTTCCATTTACTAAATCTACGTCGAGTCTGGTTCGTTGCAGGGGTGCGACACAATTTGTCATAACCACAATGCTCGCATTCAGATTTGATGTTACGATTCGCCGCCGCGCCCCTGCGATTTGCTTGGTTTATGACCCCATTCGGCAAATGTGTCGATTTATACTATTTCGTGACACTTGTGATGTATTGGCATCAGGAATGATCGTCGGTTCGTGTTCACTGTTGAATCTTCAACAGCGCAGGTGTAACATCAAAGTGTTTGAGCTCAAAACAAGCATTCAACGCCTTTTAGCTAACAATAACAATGTGATTAACGACTTTCTTGATGAGTTGTAAAAAATATTGAAGAAGATAAAGTGGCTATGGGTTATTTATACCTTGTTGAAGTGGTAACAGATGAGTAGATGATAGACTTGATACGATAAACAAAAATATAAATATCTTTGATATTAGTATTGATTGCAAGAAAAAGCCCACCGGACAGTTACGCGGATCTTATGTCGTATTGGCTTGTATAAAGGAGAGTTTTGTTTTGTTCGGAGATTAGGCCATCCACATAAATGGAATTATAGTGAAACGTACATTGATTACTTTCTTTTAACCTCTATATTACAGTAGCAGTACAATAGCATTAAAAATGCTTACAGTTTAATAATATTTATTATTATATTCTGTTCTGATTCTATTATAATTATAGCAGATATGATTACCAATGGGTAGGTACCGTACTTTTTTTAGTAAATGAAAAAAAAAACGCCCCTATTCACGTCAGTATTTTCAGTCAAATAACATTGACCGCAACAGGAATGATTTGACTCGCAAAAAAATATCATAACATAGCTTATTTATTGTGATTTTAAGATACCGATTTCATTTTATGTAATATTCCGCTTAAATACTATAGAAAAACATACTAAAAAACATTTTTTTTAATGAATGAATGTAAACTGCAACGGCCAGGTGCATGGGCATAAAAAAATTGTCTCTTTTCACTACCTAACAGACGTACACCGCAGTGTTGAGGGCTTCAAACAACTCGAAACCTTCCGCTTTCCCTTCGGAACCACCACTATACTGGAGTCTACCATTTCCAAAAGTAAAACATTGTAGGTAATTGATTTAGGACGTGATTGCCCAAACATGATAAAACTACCAATGGTTCGATGTATGGTTTTTTCAAACATTATTAAAAATATGCTTGGTATTGGCTTACCTGGTACAAAAAATTACCCTTCGCTACTGGTACACCGCTTGACCGCGCGGACAAGCGACGCTTCGCCGCCTACATGAGTTGTCGTGTGAGAATCGCCTATTGCATCGATTAGGCATAAAATAATAACCGTCCCGTTAATCTGTTTACAATTTAGCTACAGAACCAAGTAATTGTTAGCCATTATGATTTAATAGAGTTAAACAATGGCTTAACCCATCATTATGTTAATGGGTCGGTAATTATTTAATTAGGACCTCGTACGACTTAATGAAGCAATTTGGGTTTAATTGTATAGTATCCTTTGTTATTTATATAGGTGGACGCGATTTAAAATATAAATAATAAATATCCTACTTTTAGAGGTACGAAGAAATTCAGACGTTATTTCACGTTACGGTACGACGTAAATTCTTGGAATAAGCCACACCAACACATCAAAATATTACTTACTAAAATATTGCATTGAATACCCATAAAGATGAAAATAATAATAGTTTTTGTTTTATCGAAATTCGGCCAGGTTTTCCTAAGTTACAGCGTTTCACCGCTTTTTTAACTTTGCGTTCCCTCGCGAGCTACTGCGATGACGTCATGTCCTCGATTGCGGGTGATGCGGAGAGTTTACGTTCTTATAATTTAATTTTTGAAGGGGTTTGCACTTATTATTTTAAGTGTTTAAGTCCAAATATGATTGTTATAAAAAATTCAGTAAACTGGAATGTCCCACAGCTGGGCAAAGTCCACCCCATATCCTTTTAGGTACTCTTTTCTTGTGCCACCTCGTACCTTCGCAGCGCACGACATCACGTTATATGACAGCGCGGTCGGTCTGATTTTGCCGCAGTGGCCATATATTTTAGTCATTTTTGAAGAAAGGGGTCTTTTCTCGGGTTGCTTTTGGCCATATTGATAGCAAAATACGTTGATATGACTCATTCAGATGCTTGACTTTAAGGTAATGTATTTTAAAAGAATAAGGCTTTTAAAATACATGATGATTATGTATATTATGTATTATTTTTTGGGAAAAGGCTAACAGCCTAGATGATGACGATGATGAAAGATTTTTGATTATTTAACGTTTGTCAGTAATAATAATAATCTTATAAGTACCCCAGCTACGCTTTTATTATTTGAACAAAGCAAATGATACCTCTAATTCTAATAAAATATGTTAATTAAGATTAAGGAACAATCTAGGTTGTGTGGTTTGTTAGCAGAGAGTGAAACAGCAAAATTGCACGTATTCTAATCGTACATTTGTCTCAGAAGAGCGAAATAAGACCAAGAAGTACTCAGTATCTAAAACAATAAAAGAATATGGTGATTGTGTTGTTATGAAATAAATTTAAAATTAAAATTATTTTCTGGAAAAGTTTTCTGTTTTCTGTTTATTACTGACTCAAAATAAACATTTTATTATTTTTCTTACCCGAGTAAATGCTGTCAAATTAATGACAGTAAATCCGTAAGCTGATAACCTGGCTGGTTTTTGACATCTGAAACACAAAACCAAATGAAATGACAAACCAAGTGGTACGTGGGACTAGGAATCATGGTCAAATAAACCAGGGATGTAACGGATGTGATGATATCGGAACCGGAATCGGAATCGGAGGTTTTGGATTTGATATATCGGAATCGGAACAGGAATCGGAACCGGAATCGGAGGCGGATGCTGAAGAAGAGAATGTATGAGAAAGTAGGATTCATTAATGAAATAACGAAAGATCGGCTCGAATTGAAAAAATCTTTTTGTGTTGGATAGTCCATTTATGAAGGCTTTAGGCGATTATAACATCACGCTACCATTTTTTCTCTCTTATGTGACGCGGACCAGCTAGTAGTACATACATTGATAATCAGTCTTTTTAATTTCAAATACAAGCAACAGAACGCCTGACGTGACGAGGCATTGAAACAAAATCAATCTTTATTAATAAAATAATTGTGCATTGTATGTACTTGTAAGTACCTATGCTGGTAATTTAAATCGACAGAAAGCACGTTACGAGGGGCAAACCGGGCAAACCTCGTCGGACACGTATAAACAGGTTTATACGCGTTGACCGCGGCCGTATGCCGAAGCCCGACGCAAGGCATCGACCTCCGATTACCTCCGATTGAAAAGTTTCGGAACAGGTATCGGAATCGGAGGTTCAAAATCAATCGGAAGTTCCGACTTATCGGAATCGGAATCGGAGGTCCGTAACATCCCTGAAATAAACCATGCTAGGAATAAATTAAAGTTTTCCTAAAACTTCCTTCAGTAGTGTGGACTACTGAACTGATCACGAGACCGTCAGAACATAATTAACATCTGTTAATTACTTGCTAGGTCAACAATTACCAGTCACGCTAATGTCTCATAAAAAAATTCATTTCAATAAAAAATGGTTGTTTTTCTTCGCTCAAAACAATTCCCATCAGTGGACCATGAACATTTTCCTTTCATTCAAACATTTATTTCTGCAATTCCTAATAATGTAGCTCTAACCGAAGTAAAACAATCAAAAGATATTTTCTCTCGGCTGCTCCTGTTTCATACCAACGACTCTTGTAAACAGCATCGCCAACACCCATACTCTGGAAAAATAATAAAACATTACCATTACCACTGAAACTAAAACAAATAACTATCTAATTTAAGTTATGTTCACTTACAGATCTCATCACATAATCACCGTAATAACAGTAAAAGAATATCTGGAGCAAACCAAACGTAAGAAATGAGGTGAAAGGCGCCATTAGAGCTATATTTTCGATAACCTGGAACAAAGTGGTGGCACAATTTATAAGTCTCTAGTTTCACAATGCCCAGTTAAAATAAGTTTAGAATATTGCAAGCTTTACCATAAGATTGAATCCTGTAGCGCATATGATCAATGAACTGGTGACTACGTTGAATAAAGTTGATTTAGAGTAAGTGATCTCTAATAAATTCACACATCTGTAAAGTCGCATCAAAGGTCAACAGGCTATATGTAGATTGTGAGTTCATTATTATTGCTGTTATAAAAATAAACAAAAAGACAAAGAAGTAGTGAGCTGAAAAAACTTTAGGTCAAAATAAATAAATTAGCCAAAGCGGCGACGAACTTCTGACTCGTCTTGGCAATGTTCCATAGTGACTCGAAAGATGAGGATTTAAATAAAAGTCCGAACAAACTGGAAATACCTACCCATTTTTGTTGTCAACAACAATGAGAAAGATTTTGTGAACTGTATTTATAAAGGCATAGAATGACATTTCCAGATAAATCCATATTTTTTTAATTTCAATACTCATTACTTTATTTGCATTCCACAATGTGTAGGTACTTAGGTGGTAAATAAAAAAATGAGATCATTATGGACCCTGTCGGGCACAGCAAATGACAAAGACATAGTAGGAGAGAGGAAGCTTTAAAAATACAAAAAAATATCTAAAATAAATCCAATAATACCATAACGCACATAGATATATATGTTACTCAATGATAACGCAAGCATGACTTCAGTTTACAGAATATAATGGAAATTCAGTCAGTAGGTATACTGTTGCCCTAAGGAACGTTATACCGAAATAGCTGATTTAGCAAAACAAAGCGCTGTCGAGCGAAATTGACTTTCAGTAATGTGGAATCCATTACTGTAAAGTCGAGTGTCCACTGCTGCCTGTGATGTTCACGGTAAGTTTATCGATTCTAGCTGCCAACAGTTATAAAGGGTGTAAAACACCTCTTAACGAATACGAAAACCACTTGTTCTATCTGTCATTGCGATATTTTTTTTGTTCTACACCAAACCTGGGAACCTTCTAGTTACGGAGATATGGGGGGTCAAAGTTACAACTTTTTGACAACTTTTTTTTAGATACAAGTTTTTTTTGTAAAATGTTGACTCTTAAGACCTCCACGACCCCCGTTCTATTCAATCCATCCATCAGCACAATGTCTTAAGTGCGTTACATTGAGTTCTACCACAAAACATGATTTATAACCTCAAAAAAAAATGTTGTTTCCCAGCAATATTTTTTGCGTAAAGTTACTTAGTTTGATGTACAGAATGCTTGGCTTTGTGATGAGGTGGTTTACACCCTGTATATATCTCAAGTACGCATAAGTGCGTAACGGTGCCTTGGGTGTTAGAGCTTGATCTCGCTTACATTTTATAAGTAGCGAAGGCACGCGCAGCTTAGCAGTTATCTGTGGATACACCACCTTAAGTCCGTAGCCTATTGTTTGTAGATCAGCTACAATCTCGTACATACCGTATCAGTTCTCGATGTTTATCGACAAGATGCACAAGCTCTGCTTTAAATGTAACAAGTGTGATGTCAGGTTTATTCCATGCTTCTTCTTTTACAATCCGCTCCATGTCATGTTGCAGAATTAGGAATTGAATTTGTATGAACGTGCAGCAAGTCAAGAAGAAACAATCTGGTCCGTAAACGGAAAATACTGCCACCCACGCTGCAAGCATAAAACGTGATATAAAAATCAAAATAGAGTGATTTCAATACTGCCACCCATGCTGCAAGCATAAAACGTGATATAAAAATCAAAATAGTTAGAGTGATTTCAATACTGCCACCCATGCTGCAAGCATAAAACGTGATATAAAAATCAAAATAGTTAGAGTGATTTCAATACTGCCACCCATGCTGCAAGCATAAAACGTGATATAAAAATCAAAATAGTTAGAGTGATTTCAATACTGCCACCCATGCTGCAAGCATAAAACGTGATATAAAAATCAAAATAGTTAGAGTGATTTCAATACTGCCACCCACGCTGCAAGCATAAAACGTGATACAAAAATCAAAATAGTTAGAGTGATTTCAGTTCCTGTAAACAATCGCCAATAAAATGATGTAAGTAAATAATCAATTTTCCACAAGCTCGATATCATTTCAACACTTCTATGTGGAGCGCCTGCCAATAACAAAGCCGTAAGAACGATTTATATGAGGTCGCGGTTTCGCTATAAATCCACCATTATGGCAGCTCATATAAACCACTGATCACACGATCGAAATGCAATCACTACCAGAGAAGTGTAAAGTAGAAATATTATTCTAAATGGGTTTCTCCAAATCCGTGCAGTATTTCATAGAATTGCACTGTTTATGTTTATTCCGTATCTTGATTTGCTGAGCCTTATTTAAAAACTGATGATGATTTAATATGGGTTAAGTTTAAACGAGGAAAACGTCTTTAAGACGAACTCACCTGCCTGCAGTTGATGAAGATATATGATCGGCCAAATCCGTATATCTAATTCATTGAAAGGATACCATACAATAAATGGGTGGACGAGCTTAATTTCACCTGTACTGTAGTAATAAGAACCTGTTATCAAAAACGGTCCCAAAGCAAACGCTATAACGCCAAGAGTAGTCAAACTCAGAAGTAATTTAGATATTGAAGACAAAAACGTCAGCCATGTCTTCGATTCTGCGAGAATGCGTTCGTCATTCCTTGCATCCTTGGTCTGCAAGTTTCTCAGCGCGTTGACTAACTCATTTACGTGGTGCATGTGTCGTATGAAGAAGTATACTTTTAAATCACCAAGTAAGCATAACGTTAGACAAGGTATTATGTAAGTAATTTCCCACAAAGTGCAGCCAAAGATCAGACCTCGTATGAGCCATATTATTTCACCAGTAACGGATAAGTTGAATGAAACCGCGTGAAAATAATATTTCCAATGCTTTCTTACACGTTGTAGCGCAGTTTTATTGTAATCATCGCTGTCTATGCTTAAACCTATTAATTTCAAGAAAGTGTTTATTCTTCCGAAACATGCTTCAAAGTCCAAAAGCATTCCAATGATTAAAGTCTTTACAATCAGTTTTACTGGATTACCATCAAAAGTTACTGCTTTACAGTAATGCAAGTATCGGAATTAAGACATACAATACCAATTCGTATTGTATTTATACTAAGTAGGTAATTACACCAATCCGAACACATAACATGTTATTACAGAAAATACAAGGTGTTCAAAAACTTTTCTGAAATTGTCCTGTTTATTTGTATTTCAGGAAAATATTTTGTAAAGTTTCGCATGTTATATTTCAGTTTAGTTTTCTGACATAAAACACTGTTTCCATCTGCCATTTTTAAATTAGTAACCCGTTCAAAAACAAAAATCTATTTGGATTTAACAATGTGTTTTCTATTAATAAGAAGGTTAGATCTTTTATTTCAAAAGCTTCATGTGTGCCCCTTTCGAACACGAGTTTCACACTGTAATCAATCTTAGTGAGGGTTTTTTGTGTCGGTTTAAAATTATATGTTGTTCTCTTATACCTTCAATCATTGTATAGGTGGTGTGTAATTACCCTGTGAGGTGTTATTTACACCTCTAAATGCACGTTTCTACCACAGTTCCATTTGTTTTAATTGTTCGATGCTACAGCATGTTCAGTGTGCAAACAAAGAAGGTAAAAATGCGAAATTAGCATTCATTTTCATTCTTAATATGAAATTGTTAAAATTGAAGTTGGCTTAGTTAATTTTTTGTGTACTCGTACCTACTTAACTTTTTACCTACTCACAATATTCAAACGAATTTGTAGAATACTTCCCGGTAGTGTTTAAGTTAAAATGATACAGTGACTTTTATTTCAGTGTTTTGACAACACCATGTAGAGGTAATTATTCCCGCTGTATACTGTAGAATTAAACTTAATTAGATATTTCAAATGAAAGGTCTAGGTATTTTTCATTGGGTATATTCAAGAGTTTTCCGACACTCTTTCAGAAGTTAAGAAACTGACACGAGTACGAAAATGTTCGAACAATTTGAACAATGTTTAAAAAGAGTGAATTTTTATCTGAGGTTCGTTGGTTTGAGTCTAGACAGTAGGGATAGGAAAAAAACCATTTCAGAAGTTATCCGTGGTTACTGGATTTTTTTCGCACATTTATTTTCATTGAATTCAGAAGTTCTTACACAATGTTTATGGGTTCGGGAAGCTATTATAGCAGAGAAAAGTTTTGTCGAAATAACTCGCTTGATTCCGTGCCTAGTACTCTGCTTAATAAGTAATTTTAAATCAATTTCAATTGTGTACTATGCGCATTATAATAATGAGTTCATTGAAACTATGAAAAGTTTGCTTTCGAACCAATTGGAAATTGAAGAAGGAAATATGTACAAAAAGAAATTAATTGACACTCACGTTTTAATGTTGATGAACATTATAAAGAAGATAATTTATTTGATTATAGTAGGTATTATGATGTTTGCTTTGGGGCCCGTGTTTATAATTCTCACGGATTATTTAAAAAATAATGAAGTCAAACTTGAAATGCCGTTTATTGCTTATTATCCATTCAATGAATTTGATATTTGGATATATCCTTGGGTTTATTTTCATCAGGTGGAAACAGGTATGTTGCTGATTCAACTTTTGATCCGTTTATTATAGTTTGAAGTTGCATTTACTTATGCTTTAGGAGTCAATTGAGTTTGAAATTACCTAATTAATTGACTTATGAGAAATTGATTACCGGACCAATAGGCACTGAAGAGAGTTTTTAATTTTACTTACTTTTTAGCTATTGATTCACTTAGTATTTTTACGATTATTTTAATTCTGTTCGTTGAAAAACTTGTATTTGTTTTAGCAATAGTCGCTATGCTCATGGTATACGGCCCCGACTGTTTTTTTTTCACTTGTTGCACCTTTCTCCATATTCAGTTTTCATTACTGAAGTATGACATGGAGAGAATTGTAAGTGAAGACTCCGCCAGGTATGACGGACTGAAATTCAAAAAGTTAGCTGTTCGTCATATCGAATTGATGAGGTAAGAAACTGTTATCGAGTTTTTGGTAAAAAAGGCAATATAGAAGATCACACAAGGGATTGTGTCGAGAAGATTGGCTCTTGACCAACCTGATTGAAAACATGGTGTATTTCCTCTTTGTCTGTAGGGAATCATTTTCAAGTTAACTAGCTTTTTATTCCGAAATCGCACACACGTGAAGACAAAAATCTTGTATCAATGGTTGATTATTTATAGTATAAATAATCAACCATTGATACAAGATTTTTATTGGGATCTTGGAATGGTATCGTATAAATTTTATACGATACCATTCCAAGATCCCGTTTCACTGAAAATTATGACCTAACCTTAATTTCAAAAGCTTCAAGTGTGCCCCTTTCAAATAGGAGTAGGTAAAACTTTTGCTTGAGTTTTACACTGTCATCAATCATAGTGAGGGGTTTTTAGCGTCGTCGGTTTAAAATTATATGTTGTTCTCTTTTTCCTTCAATCATTGTAAAGGTGGTGTGTAATTACCCTGTGAGGTGTTATTTACTCCTCTAAATGCACGTTTCTACCACAGTTCCATTTGGACCAAGGGGACGACCCGCGGGAATGACTCTAACTCATAGCGCTATCATAGCTACCGCCGAGTATCGCCATTGGTTCGCCAAAAATGTATTAACGTCATTTTATATTTCAAAATAGCTTGACCTCATTGGTCAGATTAGAACTTAGCAATGGACAAGATGTCTACCCGCGTCTATCTCAAGCTTTGACGAGCCGTCGCCATTAATGTTATATACAACTTTAATTTTCAGATGTGTTAATTTGTTGGAGGAAATATTTACAAAATCAATATTATTCAACGCTTCAACAAGCATAATAATTATATGTGTAACTGGATTTAATGTTATGGTAATAATAAATTACTATATTCAGGTGTAAACCACCTCATCACAAAGCCGTTAACCAAGCATTCTGTACATCAAACTTTACGCAAAAAATATTGCTGGGAAACAATTTTTTTTAAAGTTATAAATCATGTTTTGTAGTAGAACTCAATGTAACGCACTTAAAACATTGTGTTGATGGATGGGCTAAATAGTACAGGGGTCGTGGAGGTGATTAAATCTTACAATAAAACTTGTATTAAAAAAACAGATTGTCAAAAAGTAGTAACTTTGACCCCTCATATCTCCGTAACTAGAAGAACTAGAAGGATCCAAGGTATGGTGTTAAACAAAAAAATGATCGCAATGATGGGTAGAACAAGTGCCATTCGGCTTCGTGAAGAGGTGTTTTACACCCTTTATATTATAAGTTATATTGTCTTCTACGTAACTTGGTGTTTATAAGTAATGACGGAATATACTTATCTCATTTCAGGTGGTTAAGAACATTGTTATGATGGCATCTTTTACAGCTTTTTTGGTATTTGGTTTGATGCAAATGTTTCTATTTTGTTACTATGGCGATACTCTTATGACATCGGTAAGTTACTACCTATTATACTTTGGTATCCGAGTCCCATGGTAAGGGAATCTTAACTGAATTTTAGTGAGTATCCCATGGTTAGGGAAAAGTATTTAAAATTTATTACTCTTACTTTCTCTCGGAGTACACAGAGTGTATTATAAACCACCTCATCACGAAGCCGTCAACCAAGCATTCTGTACATCAGACTAAGTAACTTTACGCAACAATTATTGCTGGGAAACGACTTACTTAATAAAAAAAAATATAAAAAAAGAGCTGTAATAAAATTTAAAATTGTTATAAAAATTAGAATTATTTATGGAATTATTTATTTATTTATGGATGGATTAAATAGCGCGGGGGTCGTGGAGGTGTTTAAAATAAAAAAAATACATTAAAAACATGTATTAAAAAAATAACACAATGACGAGAGAACATGCACGTTACATGATATTTTCGTTATTTTTCAGAGCATGCAAGTGAGTGACGCTATTTACAACAGCAAATGGTACAACATAGGGGCGGCTGATAGGAAAAACTTCTTCATTGTTTTGATAAGGTTATTATTTGACTTACAAACTTAGAACATACGATTTTCTATAAATAAATAAATATTGCTGGACATTTTACACACAGCGCCACAGTAAGCAACGAGGCTCGTGGACACCAGGTAGTTGATATACTACATAGATACATTTTGTTTGTAAATACATAATTATTATACATATAAACATCCATGACTCGGAAACAAATGTCCATGCTCATCACACAAACATGAAAGTAAAGGAAGGGAGAGTGTAGGTACCACTTTTGTGCACTATTGTGTATCTCTTGGGTCCTTTGTCCGATGGTTATAGTTTCCCCTGAGATTGATGGCCATGTCCAAAACTGGGCCAGTTGTAATACAGTTTACAATTATTTTATTTGTCATGTTTCCTAGTCTCCAGATAAAGAAACGAACTAACAGCTTCATTTTTTTCAGAGCTCAAAAGCCCTGTGTACTAACAGCGAATGGATTCTTCAAAATTAATTTACACGCTTTTACTAGTGTACGTGAGCCAGTACGATTTAACCACTAGCCTATAACTTAATTAATTAACTAAAGATATTAACCGGTACTTTACCATTTTCAGATTTTAAGCAGGTCCTGGTCTTTCTTCGCTCTTTTGAAAACAATGTATCATCCTGAATGAAAATTTTGAACATGATCGACTTGGGGATGGCTTCTTCAAAAAATAACAAATCAATAGTATTCAATGTTTCTTATAATAAAAGGCACTACGGTTTATAATAATTAATGAGGTACAAGTAAATAAACATTGTAGATGATGATGTCATAATTTATTTTTCATCCCCCCATCTCGGAAAGAGTATTTTTGCTCTTCGATATCTGAGTGCAAAAGCCGTTTTTATCATCATGAGGGTAAAGTAAATTTGAATTAAGAACATTGTGTGCACTAAGCATGTGAATTCAAAACATAATAAACCTATTTAGGTACTTCTACCTCTATGGCACCGAATTTATCATACTTTTTTTTTTAAATTTGTTAAGAACTCAGACTCGGAACCTTCTTGGTGTACTTTTTTTTAATATGTTTTGTGCGCGCCATTTTCTTTTCAAGTCATATTGTTAACACCTTAGGTTAAAAGCAAGGAATCGAACTTGAAAACAAGTGAAAAACCTAAAATGACCGAGTGGTCATTTTAGGTTTTTCATAAACAATTTATATTTAATTTTTCATCATAAACTTCCCGGAAGTTTATTTGACACCAACAGAATTAACTGAATTTGTCAATAATGCGCATTTTTTTTTGCGTTTATTCATTTCCTCGCTGAGGTGGGATGAAAAGTTACGTGTTGCACTCGAGTGCAAAGATATTTCACCTCGTGCTCTTTTGATTCCCTTGCTAACGCACAAGATTCTAAGTTTTGAATCTTTCGCTTGCTCGGTCATCAAAATTGAGCACGCGGTTAAAAAACAACTTTGCACTCTTGTATAACAAATAACTATTAACGTTCTAAACAACTTTGTTTGAACACAAACAAAGTTCGTTAAATGTCTTAAGGAACTTCGCACAAAACAGCCCTTGACAAATCAAAATGTTCTGAAAGCTGACGTTTAGTTGTACAATTTCACGCCAGTCGAAGCTTGAAGCTGTAATTTGTTCAGCGGAAACATTTGTGAACCGCTCAAAGAGAACAGAGGCTAACATTTTGATATTAATCTGCCTGAACGGTAACCTTTGCAGTAACAGGAAAGTTCTACTAAATTATTATCGCTCGTTTCATTGTTTTGGCATTTCTTACCGTCCGTCTCGGGAGAACCATATCTTACGCCTCATTTCTTTTAAATGTAATTCACGACGTACACTTGATACCTTGTGTTTATTCTGGGAATTGCGGAACAAGGTATTCTCTATTCTTATGTAGGTCATGAATGCGGCAGTTGGTACCGGTGCTCTAAATAGTAGAGAATCCTAAAGTAGGCATGCCGTGTCTCCAGACAGACAGTAGTAAAATAATAGTTAAATTAAATTAGCCAATGGCCATTGTGTCAAGCAGTAAAACTTGTGATTTATGGGACACTATCAACAGATGTCTGACACATCGTAAACAGTTTAAAAAATAGTTTTAGCCTAAATGAAAGTGTCGTTAGAGTGATTTGTATGTTTTGTTTATGGCTGTTTTACTTCTAATAAAATAAACGAAATTCTGGCTTTGTCCAGGATATTATACGAATGTCTTCCAGGCAGCGAAACGTGTCTCGTCACCCTTTTACACATTTTATCGCTATTTGGCACAACATTGAACAAAGGCATCGAATAGAGTGAGTTGACAAAATGATTGACATGACACATTCTTTTCTCAATTTTCATGTTGCAATACGATAACTATATTCTGGGTGCAAGTAATGCTACAAATATAAACTGGACAAGAGAAATAAACTGTCACGACTGTCTCTTATATTTGTTAAGTTTTGCTTGAGACAACAGTGTATAAATTGGGGGCTTACTATATCTTAAATGTTACGGTTACCTCTACCAGGTACTTGGCACTAGAACAATGTCAAATACTTTTCCGAATGTATGAAAAGCCCATTACATTTCCCTATGTATCTCAATTTCGGAATCCAACCGACAGTGGGTGTCCAACCGGCATGGCAGTGTACATCGATTAACTCATGTGTGATAGATAGGTGCGTCCGTAATTAACAAGGGTGCGACTAAATTGCCGTAATTGTCGCCGAGCACACACGACGCGGGATTTGTAATTAAACCACATGTCCGGAAACGTTTGTACAATAGAATGTTGTTTCTGGTTTGTTCATAACGGTGATATTATGTTGTTGAGTTTGGAGACTGAATTTTGGAAAATTATGTTGGTCGTGCAGATTAGCTACCTATCTATAGGATTAGGTATACACACGGAGTGATAATTTTAGTATCGATATCTTACGAGTAAATCGAGTTCAAAGGTGTATTCGCAGGCAGGTACCCAGGGGGGGGGACAGTTGGAATTTAGCCCCCCCCCGAAATCTGACTTACAATAAACGGGATCATAACCACTGCGAAGTACGTAAGTTATAGTAGAGTGATTAGAGCGATTTTAACACAGTTCACATGGTTGTTTTCAATGTTTGTCCCCCCCCGAACCACAAGTGTGGATACGTGCTTGTGTATTCGTGTTATTCTGAATGGTAGGTAGTTCTGCCTCATTTATGTTTGGCTAATCAGTATGCGCAACTGCAAACCGTGGTCATAATTAAGTCTTTAGAAGTCCATTCATACCGGAAGAAATTCTGTAGGTATGAAATATTTTAAGCAGCAAAAACTTTTATTGATACAAATTCCGCATTGCTCGAAATACCAAAACATTACATTTTACATAAATAAATATTCGCATATACATCACGTTTGCGAACTTGTCGTAAAATGATAAAAAAACGTTGGCAAAGTTAATTAAAAATTTATGACCGAGCCGTGTTTGTTGTCGTAGCAACACATGTGTTGTGTTGTGGCTAAAAGAAAGATTTAATATAACGGAACGAACGTGAATGTCATTTTGTGTAAGCGCTTAACCAAACGTGGACGGGTTTAATCCTCACACAAAATTAACTTCATTCTGGGGGCCTAAAATCGCCGCTTCAGAGAATTGTAATAGTAACAATTCATAATATTAACTGCGTCTTTAAGAATTTTAAATGTGATCTATTTTGTTGTTTTGTTTGGCCTCCTGTTGTTTCTAACCCCTGACCTAAATGATATAATACTTAGGAATTTGGGCAATAGTTTGAGCCACAAAGAGAACTGAAACAAATCTATCAAAAGGTTATTTGCCATATGTGGCAGGCTCGAAGTGTTAACACGCCAACTACGAGAAGGTTTTTCCTCACAACAAAACATACCTAAGTTATTAAAAACCACTTGGGAAAAGTTGGCTACAAGAGAGAAAATAACTTTTTTTTTTCGGTATTGTTCAGTATATATATGTAGGTCGGTATTGTGCAGTATATAATATGTTTCTAGCTAGCTCCTTGGAGCTAGCTAGAAACATATCATATTTTGTCTTGCTTTATCGGCAGATCAATGAAAGCATTCAATAAGATAAATACCGGACAAGTGACGTCATGAACAAAGCTAAGATATCACTATACGAAATAAAATAAACTGACGTCACACAGCAAAATTCTGAACCTCGAATCTCGGCAAATCCCTGCTCAGTATCATCTGGTTGCGTAAACTCGGCTATCTGAGAGATGCTCTTGTAAACATTCGCTTACACAAATAATGGCCGTAATATCATCACGCTATCGATTGCAACGTTTGGTTTCGTGATAGTTAAAATAATGTTTTAGTGGTATTTCAAAAGTATTTTTGTTAAATGTTGAAATGAAAGTTATGTTACTCCGCTTTCCGCATAAAATGTAAAACATTTTCCAAACATTGAAATTGCATTCACGTGGTGAATTAAAAACTAAATGGAACCACGTTCTTCCAATATTTTGCTTCTCAACGTTTTCATAGGTCCCGGTCGACAAAACTAAATATTATGCTGATACTATTATGATAAAATGGGGCAGGATTCGACCCCGTGACCTTTCGATCGGCAGTCAACACCCCAGTCGTTGAACTAGGGAATTGTTATTACTGACTGCATTATTATTGTTAGCTTTTGGCATCGGAAAATGTCTAGCGAGCGAATCGTTGACTCGGATAAGGAAAATTGCGGGCAACATTCCTGGGAAATCTGTGTAAGGATACTTATCTAATCCAGTATAAGTACTCATCTAGAAACAGTAAGATTTGGAAAAAAAATGTTGTAGTAAGTAATGAAGTCTGCTTTTTAATTAATTGTGTAAAACTGAATTAAGTAGGTCCCGACGCAATGCTTAATGCAAGCTTTAAAATACGCCGACTCGACGACGTCGTCGGAATGAAAATTAGTTTTTACGCAGACTGTGAGCCACATGGTCTTAGCTCCCACCCTACATTAAAACCTTGATTAAAAGACTTCATTTAGCGATTTATTCACCCTCTTGGACTGCAATGTAATTTTCTTGTACAATTTTATCTAATAGTATGAGAGCTCGAGTCCACAATTTAATTAAGAAGTTGTAAACGCTGACAACTATCATACTAAGATTGTGGAAAGTTTGTTCTTCACTTGGTTAAAGTTTCTCTATTATGTGGCTACACAGGGTGCTTCTCTGATATCGCTTTTCTTTGATAAGTATGTGCAGAGGAAAACCTTGTGTCGTGCTTCTATATGACCAATACATTTTTTATTATATTATAACTTACGGGATAACGGGAGCTCAAAATAACGAATAAGGAAGATATCCCGTAATTGACAATATAAGGTTAGTGTTTACTTACGTTAAGCGGGCTATCACGATTTTTCTTGTATGTGTGTTTTAATTTTTATTCGCTAGGTTTTCTAATTTTGTGATTTTTGTTAGGCATGTAGAAATGTGTATATTTCATTCATTCAAATATTACGAGATGTATTCGGGCAGTCAGCAATATTTACTCCATTATCCTACACATTAGTATTTCGTCTTTCATAAGTGCAAGTAGGCATTATAAACTTTATTATTCGTTTTTTATGATCATTTTTGACCAAATAAAATCGGAGCTAACCTGAAGGTATGTAAATGTGTGCGCAAATGAGTTTGTGATGTTAAAAAAAATATTTATTACATTTTCGTTATGTTCGAAATGTTCATGAATTTTAGTTAGAATAAGATTACAATAAATATGTCATGATGATAAGAATACTTCACTTGGATTTTCTGTCAAACTGTCGTAGGCACATAAGGCAGGTACAGAAATACACCGATCTAATTAAAATTACAAAAAATAGGTTCTTTATTGCCCTGAATTTTCATCAAGTGAAACATCTTCACAAGGTACTCTATGTTGTTCCATATTGAGAAATCGCGGCAGCCACATTTGTCACAGCTTTTTCATGTCCAAATCGGTATCGACACCATAAACGGCACTTTTTGAGATCCCTAACTTGCTAGTTATACTTCTAAGTTGATGGTCATGCAATAATTTTGTTTTAGTTTTTTTTCACCATTTCTAGCGTACGTCACCTCATTTTTTTTTCCACTGCAATGTTTATCTTAGCAACTCATACGGCCATATTTTAATTCGGCCACTCGATATTTAGTTGTTTTAAATGAAAATGAAAGAGGTGATTTCTCCAGAGTAGAATCTAACTCGAACTTTGCTCGGCTTTGATATTAGACCGCCTGAAGTTTTCTCAGTAATTTTTTTGTACCTATCACGTAACGGTGACCAATTTTCTGTATGTCCAACAATTCAGTGATAGTGTTCCACTGCTTCAAAGTCTACATTTTAGTTTTATAACGTTGGTACTATAAAAACGTAGTGATTATATACTCTGTGGTACGTCGCGTTCGCCCTCCCCCGCTCCGATCACTCAACCCTCCTCCTCCGATATGGAGATTGTTGAGTCCGCGCCCTCTGCCGCTGAGAGCTCCCCCGACTCCCCCTGCACCAACTCCTCGTCCTCTGAATCGGAGGACTTTCAGCTGGTGCAAAAGGGCAAGAGGAAGAAGGGAAGGAAGGCTAAGGCCAATAAGGCCAAGAAGGCGGTTACAGCCCTCAATGCGCCTCCCCTTGCTCCTCAAGCCTCCCCGTCCCCGTCAGTCCCCATCGCTCCTCAAGCTGCCCCCCAGGGCAGTCGCCCGCCTAGCCCTATGGCTACATCTCAACCGCAAGGTGCGGCTCCTGCCAGCCGCCCTGCAAGCCCCATGGCTGCCTCACAGCCAGCCCCCTCCTCAGCTGCTCCTTCTTCAAAGAAGCAGCTGAAGCCACCCGCTCTGTACATCCAGGAGAAATCCAGGTGGACAGAGATCTCCAAAATGTGTGTGGATCGCAAGATCCAATACACTAACGCCACGTCTACCCTCCAGGGTATCAAAGTCAAGACCCCCACCTCTACGGATTTCCGTAATCTGGTTAACGCGCTTCGTGGAAGGAACGTCGCCTTCCACACTTACAGCCTCCCTGAGGAGAAGCCGACCCGTGTGGTCATCAAGCGGATCCCCAAGGAGATTCCCTCCTCCGACATCCTGGATGATCTGACATCCCAGGGCATCCCTGTTTCGGCGGTCCACCGCCTCCATAAGAATAGGTCCCAAGGGGGTGACGAGTACGATATGGTACTCGTAATATGTGACCCGGTTGAAGGGCACCACCCTATTTTCAAGGTCCGATCGGTGTGCTCGTTATCGGGCATCATCATCGAGAGGCCCAAAAAGCTCAAGATAGTAGGGCAGTGTCATCGCTGCCAACTCTATGGCCACAGCCAGAAGTACTGTTACGCACCGCACAGGTGTGTAAAGTGCCTCGGCGACCACGCCACGGCAGACTGCACCCGTCCCAAGGACAGGAGTCTCTGCACAGAGCCGCCTAGTTGCGTGCTATGCGGACAGTCTGGCCACCCGGCAAACTACAGGGGCTGCCCCAAAGCCCCGAAACAGTCCGCTGGCAAGTTGGCGAATCGCGCCAACCAACGCCAGCAGAGGGAAGCTCCCTCTTCCTTCAAAGTCCCGTCCAAGGTCCTCCCAGAGCGTCTCAGCCCGCAGAGGCCTTCTCCTTGGAACATGCTGAACCATCAGCAAGCGTTCCCTGCCCTCGCGAAGGGTAAACCCAACCCCCCCATGCCCGGTCTTTTGGACAACCCTGTCCCAGCGCCCACTCCTGTGGCCGCCCCTCAGGCCCCTCAGGCCCCTCCGCAAACCCGAGCTCCCGCTGCTCCTACCCGCGCTCCTGCTTCTCAGAATTCCAATCTGAATTACTTGATGAGGTTCCAACCTCTCTGCACCGCTGAGGCCGACCGCATGGTCGCTGAGCTCAGAGCTGCAACGGACCTCCAGCAGGTCGTCGACATCATTGATGCCTATCCAGTCATCAAGTCCACTCTTCGTAACCTCAACTTCGCGCCGTAATGGATATCACACCAAATCCCTCTTGCACCCAACCCCGGTCCCTTAGATTAGGTTATTTTAACGCCAATGGCATGAGAGGACAGCGCGACGAGATCGCCGCCTTCCTCCGTGACCATAACGTTGACGTTCTCCTCATCCAGGAGACGTTCCTAAAACCCAGCCACCGCGACCCCAAGATTGCCAACTACCGCATAGTTCGCAATGATAGGCTACGTTGTCACAAGGGCGGCACCCTCATTTACTTTCGCAAAGAATTGCATTGTATTCCCATCGATCCCCCTCCTTTAAAGTCCCTACTTGAGGTTTCAATCTGTCGGCTTGCTATGACCGGTCATCAACCGGTACATTTAGTTTCTGCTTATTTGGCCCCCACTAATACTTGGGAAGATCACAACCTCCTGGTTAGCGATCTCACCCTTCTTTTCGGCTTAAGTGACTCCGTGATCATCGCGGGCGATCTCAACGCCAAACACCCGGCCTGGAACAGTAGAACGACGAACCCGAGAGGGAAAGTCCTCTACGATCTAGGCCAATCTCTTAGTTTCGACGCGGTCGCTCCTATGGAGCACACGCACTATCCTGACACTGTCAGTCATCTTCCCGACGTTCTCGATATAGCGCTGCTCAAGAATGTGAACCTTCGGTTACACATGATTGAGACGTTACACGAGCTCCACTCCGATCACCGTCCAGTGCTCATGCACTTAATTCCTCGCTCGGGTATCATTGACCCCAGCCAGCCCCTTCCCACTATTCTCACTACCGACTGGAGGAAAGTAAGCGATATGCTGAAATCCGAAACGTCACCACTTCTAGATGGTATTCCCGACCATATCGTCTCAGTCGCAGACACTGAGGCTGCAATCGACTCGTTTACAGAACACGTACAATCCGTACTGAAGGATTGTTCTCGTGAAGTACCAGCGGTGAGTGATCGCCGCTGGATACTTCCCGACGATATACGTGAACTGATAACCGAGAAGAACGCGGCCATACGTGCCTACAGCTCTTGGCCCTGCGATGCGAACAAAGCTCACATGCGTTCCTTACAGCGTGCTGTAAAGAAACGCACTAGTGAGTTTCGCTCGAGTCAATGGGACAAGACGCTTAGCGAACTCGAGCCCACTCATCAAGCCTTCTGGCAGCTTCAAAGGAAGTTGCGCACCTCGGAAGAGGTCTCTTCTCCACCCCTCATACGTCCCGACAAGAGCGTCGCTTTTGACGACTCTGAAAAAGCAGAATGCCTAGCCGACAGCTTGGAATCTCAATGTTCGCCAAGCACTCTACCAGTAGACAAGCAGCACCTTGATGAGGTGGATGCAGAAGTTGAACGTAGAGCATCGCTTCCCCCTTTTGAAGATCCCGATGACCCCCTCCCCGCCATCACCCCGGAAGAGGTCAAGGATATTATAGATAAGTTAAAGCCTCGGAAAGCCCCAGGCGCCGACGGTTTCACGAATAGAGTTTTTAAAGCCCTCCCCGCTAGGCTCATAGTTCTTTTGGCTGCCATCTTCAATGGCGCCCTGAGCAATAATATTTTCCCCCAAACGTGGAAAGAGGCCACTGTTATAGGTATTCCCAAACCTGGGAAACCGAAAGCCCAGCCCTCCAGCTACAGGCCGATCAGTCTCCTGAGTGCTCTCGGCAAAATCTATGAAAGGCTTATTTATAAGCGTCTCAGAGATTATGCCGAGACAAAGGGCCTCATCCCGAAAGAACAGTTCGGCTTCAGGACCGGCTCCGTCATCTCTCCCCTCGCGTTCACGCTGTACACCAGCGACATTCCGAGGAACCAGAAGGTTCAAACAGCACTTTTCGCTGACGACACCGCGATTTATTACACCGGCCGTTCTCCGGATAACATCCGCCGCATTCTCCAGAAAGCCGCCGACTCGCTCGGCGCTTGGTTCCGTAAGTGGAGAATAGAAGTTAATCCCGAAAAAAGCCAGGCAGTTTTGTATTATAAGGCACGCCTTAAGCGTTCGCCAGGTCCCCCCATCACTATGTTCGGTAAGCCTATCCCCTGGGAGAGGCAAGCCAAGTATCTCGGAATTATTCTGGACGACCATCTGTCGTTCAAGGCCCACATCAAAGCAGCCCGTGACCGGGCTGCCTTTGCTATGGGCCGGCTCCACTTCATGATCACTAGGAAGAGCAAATTGTCACTCAAGTGCAAATTGCGTCTTTTCACCGCAGTCATCCGTCCCATCATGACCTATGCTTGCATAGTATTCGCGCATGCCCACCCGCGTCATATCCACACGATGCAGACCTTGCAGAACCGATATCTCCGTAAGATCACCGGTGCCCCCCCTTACGTCCGTAACGATAGTCTTCACGTAGACCTCAGAATCCCCACCGTTAAGCAGTTCATGAAACGCCTTTCCAAGCGTTACTTCGACTCTGCTATTAAGCATAGGAATCCCCTAATCGCATCGGCCGCCCGGTACGACCCATCGCGTATTAGCTCCGTCCAACGTCCGCGTCACACCCTAGTCGCCCCCGACGATCCGATCACTATCTTGCAAGAGAGTAGGAAAGATACCAGTACAGTTCGTAGAGCTTACAAATACAGACCGAAAACCTACCGACCTCGCCGCAGAGGTCCGGCGCGAAATCCCCGTTCAATCCCTCCCCGACCCTTGCTCGAGCCAGCCCGCGATGCTGAGCCTGTAGTAATAAATCAGTCCCTAAATAATGACAATCAGATCCAGCCTGTCCCTTTGCTGCCCCCAGCGACGCCCTAAGCCGAGGTTCGTACCCCACAGGGGGTGCCCTTAGAGCGCTGTCGCTTAGTTTTTAGTTATTTTCGCCCTGGCTGGAGGCCTTAGATTCAAGGCATCCACAGGACATTGCCCGGTTAAGCAGAAGCCAGTCTTCTCAGACTGAACTGCGAGATGCCCTATCCAAAAAAAAAAAAAAAAAAAAAATACTCTGTGGTACTCTATACCAAAGACATATACAATGAAGATAGGGGTTATGTTTAGCTATTGTATAGTCAGTCAGTTCAGTTAGAAATGATAATAACGATAAAGCTGTGTCTCCATCATACAGAAGATGATAATAAACATGTCACAAATACTGAGGCTGTCTAGTGTCTGCCCCATTTCGTCTCGTCCGTATATTATATTATAGAAATACAAGCTCGTTGCCAAGTTGTCCCAATTATCGTGTCAAGGTCACTATTTAGCCTCTTTATGTTATAGCTCTAATCTCACGGAATGATCTAAGAAACGAATTGTGTAAATTGATTAGCAACTTTAATGAACTATTTTATAAACATGCGAACATCCTGCCTGTTAATAACAAGTTACTAATGTATTGTTAGATCGTGTGATTTCTTTTAATGGTATTGTTTATTTTTCTCCATTTTGATTTCGATATTATCATCAAAATATATAAAAATCAATGCCATTTTTCGTTGTAATTTTATAACTTAAGAACGGGCTCACCTATCCAAACCAAATGTTTACGCTTTGTTCGGACTATTTAGTAGATGGTTAATAATGAGAAATTTGTACAAAATCGGTCGAGCGGTTCTTCACATAGACGAAGTTGCGCGGGTCAGTTAGTAGTAAATAAATAAAGGTACCCAAAAATATTTTCATAGAGTTTGAAATCCTGTTAATCATAAGATTAAAAAAGCAGTGTGGCTTATAACTTTGTTGTATAAAATCGACTAAAATAAAAAAAAAGATACTAAACAGGTTTATCTCTGAGCAAAATCTCAAAATACTGGCCAGATAACATGAAAAAAAACCACAAGCCATTTGCATTGAGAAAATTAAATTAATAAAAAACAAAACATAATGGCGTCCAAATTTATTTTCACTGACATAGTGTTTATTTTTGACTTAAACGGCCTGCAACTCATTTTATTTTATTAAGAAATAGGTTTTATTACGAAAATTTAAAACTGCCGAAAATGAAATATTTTCTTAGAACAGAAATCTATTACATACTTGATTATTGTCTAGGTACTGTAAAATAATAAAATGTATTTTATCTCACATCCTCTATAACGCATATTGTTATGGAGAATATACAGAATATATTATCTGACGTACCAGTGAAAACTGGGAAGGTGGTGTGACGATAGGCGGAATCAAGATCGGGCCTCAGAGTCGGAAATGGTAGAACATGCAAGGATGGAACGTATCAGCATGGAACTGGGCCTATAATTCTATCCCGCAGAAACCAAACTAATGGTGGTAGACCGAGCCGAATCTCGAAACGGTCGATGACTTCATTTACCTGGGCTCTAATATGTCCAACACGGGGTCATGCGAAAATAGAATCCGTAAACGCATAGTTATGGCCAAGAATCTTATGTAACAGCTTAAAAAAATATGGAGAGATCGCAACATTTCTCGAAATACCAAAGTAAAAGTGGTGAACACGCTGATCTTTTCGATTTTTGGATACGGAGCAGAAACTTGGACCTTGAGGCCTACCGGGCTCGTGTAGACGCTTTCAAGATGTGGTGCTAGAGGAAGATGCTTCAAATACCCGGGACGGCATTCCGCACCAACGAGTCCATCTTTCGCGAGCTCCAAATAAAGACCAGACTCTCTACGACCTGTCTCCGCAGAGTTTTGGAATTTTTCGGCCATATAGCGAAAAAAGATAGTAATAACCTCGAACAACAGATGGTTACCGGCAAGGTGAATGGTAAACGGCCAAGAGGCCGCAGCCCTATGCGATGGTCCGACCAGATTAGCTCTTCTCTCGAAACGAAGTTTCATGATGCGCTTCACTTGGCCAAGGATAGACGGAAATGGCGAAACATCGTCAGGGAAAAAAATGTTTCAAGGGTCAGGTTTCAGGGTCGTGATCCTTCACGACCCTCAGTAATGAGGAGCACGAGTTGAGGAGGAGGAGGACTGTAAAATAAATAAGTACAAAAAATACACTGTTATTTGTTACCAACAGGGCTTAGGTACATTGGTTCTGCCTCCATTTATCATTTCAGACAGAAGACTAAATGGGGTCGCCGTTATAAACGATATTCTTCACACAAATGAAGGCAACATCAGTAACTGTATTTCTTATATAGGTTCTTTTTAAGACAAATAATGATATTTTATGCCCATACCCTAAACCTAAAGAAGTTGTGAACTAGTGACAAGCATTAATCGGCTAATTTCACTAACTATTATTATTTACACGTTGGTTTGGGATATTTAGGGTCAGAATTTGAATATTTGAATAATGCATTAATTGCTTAGAAACATTTCAACGAACCCAAACCATGGTAAACAATATTTTGTACAATTCAGTGTTTGACAATATCGTTACGGGCTTGTCCCCTACAATTTCATATTTAATTTTCATACACAAAATAATCCAAAACACGCGTATTTATTAATAGAATTTGGTCGGAGTCGACATTCTTACGAACACGAAAAATCCGAGCTTGGAATTTTTTTTTTGGTATTTTTTTTTTATGTAGGGCATCTCGCAGTTCAGTCTGAGAAGACTGGCTTCTGCTTAAGCCGGTAAGTCCTGTGGATGCCTTGAATTTAGAGCTTGTAAAAAGCAGGTCCTTACTATTAGTAATTAAAAGACTTTTTATAAACAAATTAATCCTTTTAAGCAGTTTTACAAAATATAATCACTGGAAACACTTTTGCCGCCAATTCGTACAAATGTCAAGTAGTAAAATTAGTGATGTTCCACATAGCGTCTTCATGTAGTGCTGTGCTGTATCGATTGAGTAGGTTTTCGGTTTTCTTCCGTCTAACAGCTCGGCCATCCTGCAATCCTTCGGTCCCCGAAGGTGAGGCTCAGTTGCGCGACGAACATCTTGCCAGGAAGACTTAACAGCTATTCAGGAACAGCACTCCAATCGTAGTGTAATAGCTAAGGCCCTTGAAGCAAGCTTAATTGTGGGTAACCCTGCTAAGGCCTCAATGGCAAAGACAGGTACAGATAAAGTGGCTGAGGCCCTTGAGGCAGCACATGCATATAAGTAGATGTTACTGAGGCCCGTGAGGCAAGAACAATGTCAGTCATTACAGCTGTGGCTTCTTAGGCAAGCGTAGACTTAGTAGTATATTATGCTGTGACCCCGAAGGTAAGCATTTTTGTCAATTGCTAAAGCCCCTAAGGCAAGCATAGACTTGCCATGGATATTATGCTGAGACCCCGAAGGTAAGCATTTTTGTCAATTGCTAAGGCCCCTAAGTTTTATGGTATAATGATTTCAGTTTAGGCCCCGTAGGCAAACATCTGGTGGTTGACATATATGTGCTGTACGGCTCCGAAAGCAAGCATGTCAGTTAACGCTGTGTAGGCCCCGTAGGCAAGCGTGATGATCAAGAAACTTGTGTTTTAAGGCTCCGTAAGCAAACACTTGGCTGAACGCTTTGTAGGCCCCGTAGGCAAGCGTGATGATCAAGAAAGTTGTGTTTTAAGGCTCCGTAAGCAAACACCTGGCTGAACACTTTGTAGGCCCCGTAGGCAAGTGTGATGATCAAGAAACTTGTGTTTTAAGGCTCCGTAAGCAAACACTTAGCTGAACGCTTTGTAGGCCCCGTAGGCAAGCGTGATGATCAAGAAACTTGTGTTTTAAGGCTCCATAAGCAAACACCTGGCTGAACACTTTGTAGGCCCCGTAGGCAAGGGTGATGATCAAGAAACTTGTGTTTTAAGGCTCCGTAAGCAAACACCTGGCTGAACACTTTGTAGGCCCCGTAGGCAAGTGTGATGATCAAGAAACTTGTGTTTTAAGGCTCCGTAAGCAAACACTTGGCTGAACACTTTGTAGGCCCCGTAGGCAAGTGTGATGATCAAGAAACTTGTGTTTTAAGGCTCCGTAAGCAAACACTTGGCTGAACGCTTTGTAGGCCCCGTAGGCAAGCGTGATGATCAAGAAACTTGTGTTTTAAGGCTCCGTAAGCAAACACTTGGCTGAACACTTTGTAGGCCCCGTAGGCAAGTAGAATAACATTATCAACTTAAGTTTATTATCAACCGACATGAACGGGCCCCATAGGCAAGCACGATATCATTTCATTGTTTCGGATTATTTCTATATTAAAGGTCTTCGTCAGATGACGAATCACATCGAGCATTCCAAACATTTAACTTGTCACGTGCTACAATAGTTTTATAGGCCCTCTTGCCCCTCGCGGCTGATGTCACTTCGTAGCAATCATTACGCAGAACGGCAGTGATTTTATAAGGTCCAGCGTATTTAGGAACCAACTTACCACTGGATAAATCTGGTCGTAAAATCTTTCGTTCAACCTTTACTAGGCTACCGACCGGAACGGAAAGAGTAAACGTGGCCTCAACCCACACAATAGCTTTAAAGGGGATTTGCCCGTCCCTTGACTCACAATTAAATTAATGCCTAGCTGTACTGTAGGCAAATATTTATTCCAGCCTTTTTGCTCCTCGCCCATATGAGCAGTTAACGAACTCAACATAGTGCGGTTTAGGCGCTCAACCTGCCCATTTGCACGTGGAGTAGCAAGGGATTAGCGTGGAGTTCAATACACGTTTATCCCCAACCCACTGCAATAGTCTTTGAATTTACGTCCAGTGAAAGTCGTACCTCTGTCGTTGACTATTCGTGAGGGATACCCAAACACTTGACCTAGCCTATTTAATGAAGTTATGCAGATTCCAGCCAAACGAATTTAGTGAACCCATAACCCATAACCATAACTGCAAAAATATGTCTTGCCCTTTTTTTTTTTTTTTTTTTTAAGGATGGGAAATCATCAAATGACCCCCCCCACTCTGGGCGGAGCGAGAGGGAGTGTCAGACTCTTACTGACTAAAAACCATCCATGTTCCTTCCTCGCCTTTTACGTTCCGGGGTCGCGGTATCTCTTTCGAACAGGCCCGCAACCCCGGCAGGCTTCGGCCCTTGCGGGCCCCTCTCCTTTTGCTGACATCTCTTTGAGGCGCGCGTGGAACACGAACGCGCCGTCGACACGGCCTGTCGTCGTCGTTAGACGGCCGGACGGCCAGCTATTGCCCATAGCCAGCCGTCCACAGGCCCGCATCTACGGTGGCCGGTAGCCACCACGTGGCCCCCGACGCCCGTTGCGTCTCCCGCGGCGGCCGGGAAGAGAGGATCTCTCCCTCTCTCGTTCCACCACCTCCTAATATGTCTTGCCCTTACTTTTGCAAAATGGCCCCAAATGGTCGACATGCAAACTATCAAATGGTATAGCAGGTCTTGAAATAGGATGCAAAAGTCCAGGCTGCTTGCCTGTCGGCTTTTTGGTGAACTGACACCCAATGCAGCTAGAAATGTATCGTTCCACGTGTTTCCTCATTTTTGGGAACCAATATTTGGCTTGTATAGCCTCCAGACACTTTTCGACACCCAAATGGCCATTTTCGTCGTGATAGGTCTTCATTACGTGCCATCTCGCATTTTTAGGTAGAACAGGATACTACACGGCACAATAATCCATTCGCCACCTTATAGTGTTTAGATAATCCATCTTTTTTTGCGGTTATTAGCGTCTAATTCCAGCTGTAAATTTCTTATACTGGATTGAACTTCTTCATCAGCATCTTGAAGAGTATTGATGAAATCTTTTTCTTCGATGGGTTGAACAGAGACTGGGTTTCGACTGAGGGCGTCTACGTGTACCATCGAAGTCCCAGGTCGATGCTCTACGTCGAAGTCGTACCTATTCTTGCAAATCGAGCCACCAGCGTGCTATGCGCGGCGACAAGTCCCTTTTTGACCATGCTAGCCGTAAAGCAGAACAATCCGTCACAACTCGAAATTTTATTCCAGTTAAGTAAACTTTGAACTTCTGGATACTGAATACGACAGCTAACGCCTCTAACTCAAAGCTGTGGTATTTCACTTTAGTAGCTGCGGTTTGCCGACTAGCATAAGCAACAGCCCTCCATTCACCGTTTTGCTGTTGTTGTAACAGCACACCACCTAGACCCAATTTCGAAGCATCTGTGTGGATCTGCGTTTCACAGGTTGGATTACAAATCGCTAGAACAGGATCAGAGGTAAGTACCTGTTTTAAACTTTCGACAGCTTCAGCCTGTTCAGGCCCCCAGGACCACTCAGAAGTCTTCTTGGTTAACATGGTAAGTGGTTTCGCGATAGTCGCAAATCCTTTTATAAATGTACGAAAATAACTCGCCAATCCCAAAAATTGACGAAGCTCGTGAACTTAGCTCGGGGTTTTAAAGTAAGCAACAGCCGTCACTTTGTGCGAAGATGGACGTATTTCTCCTTCATGAATCTCATGTCCCAAGTACTTAACAGTATTTGAAAGGAATGTACACTTATTGTGCTTCAGTTTCACACCGGCAGAATCAATCAACTCTAAAACATTTCAAAGATTTTTTTTTTAGAAATAGAAACCCAAAAATAACCTGCCTGAAATAAAACGTTTTTTTTTTTTTTTTTGGGCATCTTGAAAAGTCATGTCCCCAAATGATCAAATCATCAATGTACACTTCTGCGCACTCGTTAATAACGGCTCATCATTCGATACTGGAAGTGGCCATCAGGTGTGACAAATTCCGTGTATGGCCTTGACTCTACTGCTATTTTAATCTGATGAGAACCATTGGCTAAGTCCAAGCAACAAAACATAGTCTGATCTACAAGTCAGTCCAATAAATCTTGAATAACTACAAAAGTCTACAAAAGCTTCAGCTGGACTCCCATTGACAAGTACCGTTTAAAAATACTACTTGTTTGTCACAACAAATAGTCTGTACCTTACGCAACCACTTGTTTTGTCGCTCTTGACCATTTCCTACATTCTTCTAGTGTGTGACCTTTAATATCACAGAATGTACAATGTTTCTGATATCTTTTCTTATAACAATCGGCTTCGGTGTGGCCAACCCTATCACAGAATGAACACTTTTTGTCCACTTTATTTTTGTTTGAATAGCGCTTGGCTTCTTGGCACTTGTTCCACTACTAAACACGTACTAGCTCTATGGCCAATTCTACCACACAAGAAACATTTTCTTAATTTATCAGACTCCTGGTAGATTTGCTTGGAGGTACCTGGTTGGTTGTTCTCTTTGCCTAAATCTGCAGAAGTAATACACTCGAGAGCAATGAATCCGGGTCACTTAAAGAATCCTAAAAATCTCGGAAACTAAAAATGCTAGGTTAATGTATAATAATGTACAATAAATTGTGTTTAATAGACAATGTAATACTCCTTAAATGAAGGTATTAAAACTTCTTAGTTATTGTAAAGTTATATCATAAAAAATCAAATTTGAAAAAGGGCCACTTTCGAAGATGGAACTACGAAATTACAGCATTTGGTTTTGCTTTTGTTTGTAATCTGTCATATATGTGGGTACATAAACCATGTTGATAGTGCTCTATATTCATTATTCAAGCTGAAATTATGTCGCTTACGCCTGAAGAATGCACCAGAATACTTACAATGCTGGAAACCGGCCGGAGTCAGCGCGATACAGCCAGGACTGTCGGTGTGTCGCTGTCAACAGTACAAAGAGTTCTCCGACGTTACGAAGAAACTGGTTCTAACCTACGCAGACCAGGAACGGGCAGAACCAGGTGTACCACAGCACGAGAAGACCGATACTTGGTGAACACCATGCTTCGAAATCGCTTTCTCACAGGAACTGAACTCACAAATCAGTTTCGACGCCTCGGAGGAAGTAACCCAAGTGCATGGACAGTAAGACGTCGGCTTGCTGAATCTAACTTAAAACCCCTTAGACCTGCAAACGGCCCTAAACTGGAGCGTGGGCATCGTATTTCAAGACTAAGATATGCCCAGAGCCACGTAAATTGGAGTATTGAAGATTGGTCAAAAGTTATGTTCTCCGACGAATCAAAATTTATGCTCTACAAGCACGATGGAAGACACAGAGTGTATCGAAGACCAGGGGAAAGATTCAAGCAAGCATGCATCGAAGAAAAAGTAGCCTACGGTGGTGGGTCTGTACTTGTGTGGGCCGGAATTTCTTCTGAAAGTCGCACAGAGCTGGTGATCATAGAAAACGGCTCTTTAACTAGCGTAAGATATGTGGAAGAAATCCTCAATGATCACGTTGGTCCATTTATGGTCAATTTAGGTGAGGATGCTATATTTATGCATGACAATGCCCGACCTCATACAGGTAGGATTGTGAATGACTACCTTCAAGAGATGAACATTACTCGTATGGAGTGGCCAGCGCGCAGCCCGGATATCAACCCGATCGAGCATGCTTGGGACGAGCTAGGCAGATGCGTAAAACAACGAAACCCTCCCCCAATCACGCTTCGTGAGCTCAAAATTGCTCTCACAGAGGAATGGGAGAATATTCCCCAAAATCGTATAAGGAACTTGGTGTACAGCATGCCAAACCGCGTAAACGCAGTAATGGAAGCACGAGGAGGCAATACGAAGTATTAAAATTCAAGAAAATCGTAATAAAGTTCAAAAATTTCATGTTTCCTATTTTTGTTTTAAGGAGAGATCAGCAGTTTTTTTCTTTATGTAATTTTGTGTTAATAAAATGTATGGTGACTCATATTTTTTTTACTTTCATTTAAGGAGTATTACATAGTCTATTGCATTAACCTATCATTTTTAGTTTCCGAGATTTTTAACATTCTTTAAGTGACCCGGATTCATTGCTCTCGAGTGTAGTAGCCAAATATTGTAAAAGAGAGCTAGTATCACGACAACTGGCAGACTTAGCACCACAGTTTGTTGCCAAGCGTATCAATCACAGCTTCGGTAATAATGTCGTCACTCAGTTGACAAGACATGCCTATACCCAACTTGGTGTAATAAAACTCAATTGGATCTTCATCTTCTTTCTTGACTCTGTTTACAAGTTCTCTAATCTGAGACAATTTATTTTTAGTAAATGGAAATGCTTTGATTATTTTTTGCTTCCATTCATCCCAACTAATTTCGTATGAAGCTTTGTGCTCGTACTACCCTTAGGCATAACCACTTAATTTTGAAGTACAATTACAGATTAAAGTATGTTCATCCCATCCATGCATTTTAGCTGAACCTTCTAAATTACGAATCCAATGTTCGATGGAAACAGGAGAGGTTTGTGGGTCAAATTGTGGAATAAAATCATTTCGGCCCACATATTGAACAACTGCTGGCCTAGATGTTGAAGCTTCTGATACAGTTCCACTATGGTAATCACTTTTCTTTCTAAGTGTTTTTAATAACCCTTCTAAGGCATCAATACGGCTGTTTTCGGCTTTCACGGCTTAAAACTAAACTTAACAAACAACAAACATAACAAAATAATCACCGAAGATATCCCGTAAGTGACAATATAAGTTTATCAATACGGCTGTCTTTCCTTTTTAGTTCCTTTTTATACTTCTTACTTTTGGAATATCTTACTGACTCATCAGAACTTGAAGACGAAGAACACTGGGACCTATTTCTCTTTTTATGCCAACCCATGTTTAGACCACAATTAGATCAAAACCAATAAATGTAACAGTAACCACACCACCACTAAACCCTATTCCCATTTGCTGTCTATTTGACCCAATGGTTGACTGGTAGAGAATGCCTTGTGGCATTAAGTCCGCCAATGTACCACTATTGTACATGAAGTTTAAATAAATAAATAAACCAGAAAACAGTTGTCATTTATGTACACTTTGTACAGTTCACAGTAAAATAATAGAAATTAAGTTCAGTCAATATGAGCAAAGCCAGCAAATAATCATTCACTTTCAGTCTATTCAGTCCAATACTTACACTTATAATAATGTGTCTTTGATCACTTTGTTATTTACAGTAAGATTAAAAACATAACAGTCTTTAATCCAAAGGTAATCCTGAATAAACTGAAATCAAGTTTAAGCATGAAACAATCTCACCAAACATTCAGCCAACAAACGTGCAGACGTGCAGAAGTATGCTTAGAGCACTGACCACCTTCTTTATGCCAAGAGAGAAGATGAGCTTACTCATAAAAGTTCACCAAAATCACATAAAAAGTTTGTTGTCCACGTTTGTTGGCACAAGGTCAATGTACTTGCTGAACTTAATTAAAAGCATTGAGAAGTCTTGTCACAAAAGCGTCCAAAGAAGTATTAATTCGGGTTAGTACCGACATGCACAGCACTTTAAATAAGTGTCCAACACCATTAAAAGCGTCTTTACCGAAAACACAATTTTTATCAAAGAAGTTGAACAAAACCTCAATCTTTTTTCTTTTCTTATTTTACTCAACAAAACACTTTGTGGGAGTTTGTAATGTCCCGCTTCTGATTCTATTAGTAATTAAAAGACTTTTTATAAACAAATTAATCCTTTTAAGCAGTTTTACAAAATATAATCACTGGAAACACTTTTGCCGCCAATTCGTACAAATGTCAAGTAGTAAAATTAGTGATGTTCCACATAGCGTCTTCATGTAGTGCTGTGCTGTATCGATTGAGTAGGTTTTCGGTTTTCTTCCGTCTAACATTACCTACTTATAAAAAACTTCTTACCACATACAACTTTCCCAAAATGCAAATTCTGCATGATTTCAATCGGAAAAGCTTCCCGCAAAATGTGAATACATTAGCATCCCAACGATTTTATTCGCACGATATTTTGAAATATGTGGGCGTCGAGTATTGAAACATTTTGTGTAGAGAAAGAAATTGTTGGCAAAGTTTATTTGCATCGAATGATAAAGAAACAATTTTAGAGTAGGCGCTTTAAACGTAGCAGTATTTAGCATCTACATACATAAAATAAACTTGTTAAATATTCCCATACCTAGGAATCGAAAGCGACATTAAGTACTGGGTATACTTAGCATCTTTCTAATTGTTATTACTTACTAATCATTGATTATTGTGTGTTAGGAACCACGCGATAAACGCAAACAATATCACACGAGCGTTATTGCTATCTTGATATTTATTTATATCGGGTTAAATGGGGTGAAGAGATATGCACGATAAATCGAGGCAGTACTTTGAAAAGGATTGTTATATCTACATAATGTGCTGGTAGAACTAATTAGAAATGAACTCAATCATCACCTCGCCTCCAGTAGTGTAGGTACAGTTTATTTTGTTTCGAAGCCATGAAAGTTCATGTCATAGATACTTAACATACTGCTAAGATATTATTTACCAGCTATTCATACCAGAGCAATAGCTAAATATATTATCTTCCCGTATCTCTAGTTTATTGTAGTGAGATAAAAATTTATGAAATAAATTAACCGTATCGTAAAATTGTGAAACATTTTCACAATTTTACGAAAGTTAGAGGAATTGTTAATGATCTTCTGGGGATTTGGTAAATAAATTCCTTGGCGTGGCCTTTTAAGACCCCTAGGTTTTATGATGAGCGATGCGCCTGTGCCATTAATCATTCATTATGTAGTGACATCTAACCGGAAACATAACTATTCAACTACCTACTTGAAAAAAGTAGGTAGTACCAATTTTAAGAAAAACAAAAATCCTATTATAATAATAAAATCTATTTTGAGTCTAGTGCAAAAACAGTAATTGGCTTTTAACAGTTATCGTGCTGATACACTCATGTAGTATTAGTATAGATTGATTTTTTGCAATTAAAGATTTGTGCATCGTTTTTATGTGCCTAACAGGTCATTATACTGCAACGAATTTCATTAAAGTACATCCTATTCACGAAGCTTGGATTTTCCGTGATTTATTCAATAGGAAATGTTTTATAAAGAGTCATTCTGTTTAATTATTACACTGTTAGGAAAATAACTTAACAGTTATTTATTTCATTAATTAAAACGAAGCATTTATAAGATTATTTTTTATACATTCATTTCCTATACAAAGCATCTTTTGTAAAATGAATAACTATTCTCCGGAGCACATTTGCATACTGTACACTGTACAGCGTTCAACATGAAAATGTTTAACATTTTGTTTGTCAAAGGAAATATTCATTTCCTCTAGCGACCTCTCCGCATAGTAACGAGAATTTTCTTGTTTTCATAAAATGAGAACCCATATTTTTGCAACAAAGGATTTTAATTTGACATCAAGTGTAATAAATGAAGACCTAGAAATATCCTTTGAATATTTTAATTATAGCCTTTAAATATTTTAATTAATGTACCTAGCTATGGAACGGTTAAAACCATTTTAAATTTAGCTCTTGAGAGCAGTGGTGGCCCAGTGGTGGCGGCCGGCCCCGACTTACGAATAGTAAGTCGAGGGTCGAACCCAGGCAGCTGCATTACTTTGTGTAATTTATTTCATCACCACTGCTCTCAAAAACGGTAAAGGAAAACATCGTGAGGAAACCGGCATGTCCTAGAACCGAAAATTACATGTGACATCTACCAAACCGCACTGGGCCCGCGTGGTGGATTATAGCCCATACGCAAGATACGCGCTTTGATGTGGAGTTGCGGACACCAGCACGTTGTACAATATAAAACAAATTTAGTTCTTGACTTAATTTTGTGCTTTAAATGATAAGCAATGAATAAGCCGGAGAGGTGAACTGTACCACAGGACTTTCCTACATCAGACACCTTACTCTATCTAAGATTGTGCATAATATTAACCAGCGCATGTTATTCATGATGTCGAGAACAAATATAATTTTGATTACTTAGTTATGAAATTTAATCCTCCTCCTGGTCCTGCTCCACAAGGACAGAGGCGCAAAAATTGATTGCATTAAATGGTATTGTTGGAGCTGCTGAAGATTGTACAACTATCTTTGCATTGTATAGATTCAATGTTAGTATTATATAATCGCATAGCCCATATTGTGTGAGTACTATGTATTAGAAAGCTATCATTCACTGGAAACCTACTTAAGTTTATGACTTGAATGTGCCCTGGCGGTTGAGAGTATGTCATGCTCACTCAAATGTCTCGCTGATGATGGCGCGTGTGTCGGACCATTTAGCTCCCTTCAAAATGGTTGAGCTGAATGGTGCTGATCCGTGCGTCATGTTTGTGAACGGGTGCTGTCATTTGTGACTGGTCATCTCTTAGTTGCCATGGCTTATTTGAAAGAATTATTTTGTTTTTACTATGGACACTTTTAACGTGCACATCTTGCTACATTGTTCTCACATAATTTACCATCTCAACATGAATGATGTAACCAAGATTTTGTAACAATAATTTGATTTAAAAGAGTGTCCATGGAGTTTCTTGCCCGTTCTTCATAGAGATCTACGTTAGGGAATGGGCAACTACAGTACTTTTACAGTTTTTATGTATTGTGACTGGGACTGTAGCTTCATTTAATTTTCATCTTTGTTTCGACAATTCAAAAGTGCCTGTTATTGGCCTACTTTAAATAAATGCTTTGATTTTGATTTTTAATTGAAAGTAGCATGAAGTACACATTTGCCAATTTAGTAACTCTACAGCTACACTGTTGAATTTTCAACGCTTGTAAGATGTAGATCTATTAATTATGTGTATAACCTACACGTTCCGTATGAAAAATAGTCGTAGCTAAAGGAATTCTGAAAATATTCCAATCACATCGTGACTGGCAAATGTTACAGGCATCAAGAAAACAATATTGCTCAGGACTTCGCCTCGTCATGTTTCCAATTTTCATGAAATACGTACTTCTGGATCTAGTACTAGTAGATATAGTGGTGAGAATCTAGGTCATTGAACTCAGACACACGTAGGTAGCACCCATATATAAAGCGTGATTAACAAAATCCTCTATTTTTTCTTTTAATAGAGAAACTCTTCTAATATCCGTATACTGAGACCATTAATCAAAAGGTAAAAATGAACTTTCATTCCATGACTTTCTGATAAAAAAGAAAACCGTATTTTTGGTTGGCTAGTCATGTAAGAATAATTTAATACGACCAAGGAGTCGACAAATAAAAAACGAAAAACTCCGCCATTTGTAAAAGTTTTGCACTTGATGAGAACCATTTTGTAAATTATCGGGGCTCGTGAAATATCCGCATTTTAAGTTTAAACTGGCATAATATTTTACGCTGATTTGTGATACTAAGCTTAAAATATGGCCTTTATGGCTCTATTCTGTTATTATTCGAAAGCCAATGATTGTGTTTATGTTAGTGTTTTCCATTAACTGTGTTTTATGTGTTCTTATGCCCATAACTTTGGAAGGGTTAGTTATTTTGTCGCTGTACTAACGCTGTTTAAAGTTCATAAAGCTTTTTGCTGTACCGGATGTTTATGAAATAGTGTTATGAAAGCCAAGCTCCCTTAATTATTGGCACACACGCCATTATGCAGTATTACATTGTGGTTAAACGATTTTATGCTTAAACTCCGTTTGTTTACGGGTTAGAATTGAACAGTAATATTGTAACTGGTAATAAAATCTTATTATTGTCTCCGATGTTTTGGGGTGAAATTATCACCCAAGCGTGTGTTTTATCAGAAGGTATGGTCGTGTTATAGAAATTATGTATTTACAGTCGTGCGACTGTAAAATTGTATTTAGAATATTTTCTTGATTTGGGATATTAAATTAATAAAAACATTAAGGAACACAATTAATTAATAATTTATTTTTTTATTAAAAAATGGGCCTGCTCTTGATCTCAAGTACGCCTGATGGAAGCGATGGATCAGCTCTATGATGAAACGAGCGTGCCCAAAAAATGCCTGTTCACTCTTTCAATCAAAAGAGTGAAATGTGAAAAGATAACCTTGAAAATTGTCTTTTGTTTTTTTTTTCTGCCAAACACAGACATAAATCACTGGCTAGTAGATACAATTAAAACGTACATTTGTCGTGACTTACAGCAATTAATCTTCATCCCCTACAATATTATCTAATGCAAAGACATTCGTCTCTTCGTAAAATAGAATGTGGGCCCATTTGTATATGAACTTAATCTTTTTGGTCACTCCACTTAATAGTTACGTATATTCTGTGTATTGGTCACGTAATTCTTGGGAATACCGTTACTGTTATTATTTAGACAAGCATTCTGTTGAACACATCCCTCCTCGAATACATGATCGTCCTTCTGATATTCTGTCTGTACTAAACGAAGACTATTATTGAATGCTAATGTTATTGTAAGCCTGCTTTATACCACTGCTGGGCAAAGGCCTCTCCTCTTAGCTTCCAGGTGTTTCGATCCAGGGTCTGGGTGGAATCATTGAATGGTTTTTAGACGAAAAGTATATTGCGCAGGGCAGATTAATCCATCTGGTGCAGTTTCAGAGGTAACTTTACCGGTTCCAGATCCTTTTTGACTGCAAGTAGGTATGTACCATAACCGGTTGGATAGATTCATGAGCCGCAAAAAGTACTTCTTTACTCCATTTCAACTTTTTCATGTAATAAAGATTTACAACCGCGACAGTAATGTGTGCTGTCTTTAAACAAGTACTGTATAGTTTGCAACGTATGTTTGGGGGCTTAAAACTTTCGAAATAAATTCAGGTCCTGAGTCTTTGTTTCAGTTTTATTGCGGTTACTCTTCCAGGCACATTTTATGGGCTAACTCGACTTTATATTCAAGTACCTACCTACATTTTCTTACGAGAGTTACATAAGGCCTCAAAATAAAACAAGACTCCTAGGAATTATGTGTCTACATTGGCTGTGAACATATTGAGTAGACAATAATAATAATGACAAAAAAAAAAAGATAAATGAAAAATAAAAGAAAGTTAAATGATAAATGAATGATGATAATATGCCGATTTAGGCAGACTACAGTAAAATATTGGCTTTGATTTGGGTCAGCAATAGATCGTGAGCTATGTTCCCTTTCCCTATAAATCCCGAAAGATTTAAGCTCGAAATAATGCCTGTACTTATGTGTAAGCTCGAAATAACGACTTAGAAAATATTTTGTGTCTGTTGACCTGAGGGACTTATAAACTAACCAGAGCTATACAGACGCGTACACGTTCCATTGGAGACACAGAGGCCCTTATGGATCTGCTAAAGTCTGCTTCAGTGTTGTTTTAAATTATGTCTCAGTGTTTTTCCTGACAAGTCAGTTCTTCTACTTAGTTTTAAAGGTGACGTACTTTCAATCGATAATTTATTCAACTATCATACCAGTTCCTTGAAACCTATATATGAGTGACACATTTTGATTTGATATTTTGTCTAGGTTTTCCGGTAAGTTACTCATACTTACCTACCGCAGTAAATTAGGTGAGGATCTTGAGGAAGAATTTTGGTAAAACAAGCACGTATATTCACAACTTAGATTATAGCCAGGACTCATTTGCATTATACTGGGTACGGTAATGTCCCTGATAACATAATTCATCGTTTCTTAGTAGGTGGTAGATTGAAGTTTAAACTTTAAATTTAATATTCAGGAATGATACAAGGAGATCCTTTATATGTTAATATGCTATATTGATAGCTTTCCTTTTGTTTTAAGTTTAATATTTACATAGTTTTCCAGTCTTATTCACGTAGGTTTTGAAAATTGTTTCTTGGATTATTTCTACTCTAACGCCAAGCTTACTACTGAAATTTAGTAATACAGACGAGTTTCAGCACAATGTGTTTAGTGAACGTTGGTTCTTCTTCGAGAATAAGGCTTGATTTATGAGCATATGACATGTTATTACAATTTGAAAGGCGCCATGCTGTGAGAATACGAGTTTCTTTGTTATTCAAGTGTGTCTATTTTATGGTGGTGCGTGAATTCGAGTTAAGATTCTTATTTTTGGAGCCATACATCGCAGTTATCCTTAGACAACACAACCTTACTGAAATCTGTGAATCGTATTACTTGTTAGTGTCGAATCAACCTCTGTACAAACTCTAGATTTATTGGCGTACCCTAATCTGGTTTGACGACTCGGACAAACAGGATTTTCCTTTACAAAAATATCCACGAGGGACCGAAAGATAAATGGTACCTATTGTCTTAGAGATTTTCTTAAGAAAATGGAAGTATAGGCTTCTATTCAGCGAACGTGCTACGTGTTGATAGGTCTCGATATTAGACTGAGAAAGGGTTTACTTGTTTTCTGAGTCATTTTGTATAAATTAGGGTGCCTACTGTCTCGGCGGGGTACCGAGGGAGTCACTGCGTGGGAGTGTCGTTCAGTCCTAAAACTTTTCTTGATATTTTGAAGTCACAATATTGGTAACATCGCAAATTTGAAACAGAGAGCTCATTTTCACTGCTTATTGAAATTAATAAAATAAATAACTACTATTTAAGCGAATAACTCGCCTAAATATGACTAGGTCTTACGTAACACGAAGTACCAGTGTACAATTGTTTAAGTCCTACTGCAGTCAGTAATTCACAAAAAAGTTCCAACATATAAAATTTATGTGCGTCGTCCTGCCAACACAATACAGAGTTCGTTCTTCCGTCCTCATTTCTAGCTGAGCCATATTTAACTACTCGTATCGAGTTCCAGAACCCAATTTTGCGAAAAAACGCCCAATGTGTATGAATTCATGTAAATGATAATTTAGTAATATCTATGGTAATATTTTAGGTTATCAAATCAAATAGAGTAAAAATGAGGCTCGGTCTACCCTTGTCACAACTTTGTTCGCGAAAATTGGCTTGTTTATTTGGACAGTCACAAAGTTTTCCCCTATTCATGTTTAGAGGACCTACCTTATGGGTAATTACATTATTATTTATATTTTTTGTATTTATTATACAGCCAACGACTTCAACTTTGGAATCGATTATTAAGCCTGTATCCTAAGATGACTTACCTAACTTTTAATTAACAGACGAAAAAACGGAGAAGATTCTCAAGTCCAACGTCTGTATTTTAAAACAGGTCCGATGACGGTCACTGGCGGACGAAATAAAAGTAAGATTACTTATTCATTAACTCAGCACTAAAAAGGAAAATAAAAATTGAATGTGATTGTACGGCTCAGGATCTTGTCAGTTTTTTTTTATAACTTTTGTTGCATAATCAAGAGTCACTTGAATATCAATCTCATAAGGAATATCCCAGTGACGTCTCCGGTAGAGACCGAACCAGTCCTTGCTATTACGCGAAATGACGTCAAGAGACCTTCTATAAATAATCGGGAAAAACCTAAAGAATGAAAGATGGGCATTGATGCAAAATGAAAAGGTACACGTATACAAAATGAATAGGTCACGCTGTGCTCATTCCTAGCGATTAAATCATTTTTAACAGACTTCAAAAAGGAGGAGGTTCCCCGGTTACTCGAATTTTTATTTTATTTTGAAAGGGTATTCTTCCCAGGTGGTCCCATAATCATCGAGTCAGGATCTGATGATGGGAACCTAGAGAAATAGAGAGAACTCTTCAAATGGCACACTTGATGCGATTTGGGTAGTTCTAGTAAAAGTACTTTCTTAAAGTGGTTCCACTTCAATTAGGTGAAGATCTGATGAAGAACTTCGGAGATAGGCAACGGAACTCCTCAAAAAATGATGACAAATGGAGTGGGATTGCTGAAATCTCATGTCTGTCTATTGTTTACACCAGTTCATACCATATCATCACGCCGGTACGATGTGAAGGGGTAAGCACAAGTGAACCACTAAAAAGTGAAAAGTAAAACCTTTTTCGCCAAAAAAAACAGATTTCAAAAAACACAAAAAGGTGTAAAATTTCTTTAGATTTAGAAATCGGGGACAAAAAAACTAAGAAAGTAATTCAATCAAACAAAGGTCAACGACTTCTGAACCTAAAGTTTTTTTACACTTTTTTGTGTTTTTTGAAATCGGTTTTATTTTTGCAAAAAAGTTCATTCTTGTTTCGTCCTTTCGAGACACTGTTTCCGTAGTCGGGTTATAGTTTTTTTTAACTTTTTATCAAAGCTTTCAATAGCAAACTTATGCAACACAAATGGATTCACAAAATCTTTACCATCCGATAAAGTTCTAGAATGTCTGCTGAAAGCAACTTCAAGTGTTTCAATAATTAGCATACCTTCTGTTGCGATTGCGCTGCGGATATGCGATCGTGATACGAGTACGTAAGCGCGGCTTAGACGTTAACGTGAATCACGAAAAGTTAACGTAGGCCACGTAGACTTAATTTTACGTTTTAGGTCAGGCGTAGGTGGGAGGTTGCCACGTTCCTTAGATTATGCGAAACAGTCCGTATTTTTCGAAGGTTACTGTGTTCTGTTTATCTACACTTTGCCCTGAATAAACTTCCATGTATCATAAGGGTAAGTAGACAATCCATTCTCAGGGTTTATATAAATATCATTTTATGTATTAAACTCATCTGAAGGCTATGCTCGGGGTTTCCTTGCGTGAGAGAAATGAAGACATCCGCAAGAGAACCAAGGTCACCGACGTAGCCCGAAGAATTAAGCTACTAAACTTAAGTGGCAGTGGGCAGGGCACATTGCTCGCAGAACGGATGGCCGATGGGGCCGAAGGTTCTGAAGTGGCGACTGGAAGACGACGCGTTGGAAGACCTCCCACTAGGTGGACCGATGACCTGGTGAAGGTTGCGGGAATCCGGTGGATGCGAGTCGCAAGGGATCGGTCAATGTGGCGACACTTGGGGGAGGCCTTTGTCCAGCAGTGGACGTCTTTCGGCTGAGATGATGATGATATTAAACTCATACTTCACCCAAACATTCACCCTTGGAACTACGCTCAAGCTCAACTTTGTCGAGCTTACGACTAGCAAACAGTGAAACAATTTCAATTAAGTACACTAGAGATACAATTTGAATGTTACTTCTACGGTTAAACTTCATTCCAAGCTAAGTATGCTTATTTTCACTGCTAGTTTTCCCTTAACTTTAGCTACTTAGTCCCTAATGTACTGCATAAAGCCAGCAATGAGCACGGTAATTGTGGTTTTATCTGCAACATTGACCACGAAAGGGGGGAAAAGGGGGGACGTGTCACAATAAGTGACACTCGAGGGTAAATGTAGAGGAACTTGCTCTTTTATGGTCAAGTGTATTGTGCAAATGGACATTTGTGGAGATTACTACGGCTTGCAGGAAAAATAATTGATAAAAGGTCTCGCATCGGAAGACTCACGTAATTAAGTTTGGTGGCTATTTTTGTAAGTTATCCCTCTTTTTATACTCGTCTCTTGCAAAACCTGTTGTTTTTGGGTAGTATGACTATCAATCACTCTCATATGATTATTATTTAAATGTTGAAAATCTTTGTGCTAGTTTTTCGAGTGAACTTCAGGATAATTTTCTATCTCATGACCTTTTTGCTTGTTTCTTCAGGGAAGACTGCTATAAAGACATAACATTAACAAGTTAATGTCCTAAAAGCTTTATAGCTTTAAATAACGTTGTTGTTTCGCAATGCAGTGGGTTGTGAGTGGCTAGGCGACATGCCACGCGCCTGTGTGTCGGCAGAGGGCACTGTGTCACAAGTTACAAACTTTATTAATGGAGAGTACACGATAATTTTATTGTTTGTACTGAATTTTAATATGTTCTATTTTTGAGTATTTGCAATGTCTACTAGACCACGAATGATGCAGTAACTTACTTTACCTCCTTATTGTATATAGCAGCGTATAATACTAGAAACATATAATATGCTATCTGATCTACTTAGAATTCTGCGGTCGGCAACACGCGGCCCGCGGACGTCTTACTTGCGGCCCGTGAATGCTTTGTAAATACTTAAGATAAAATATCAAAATTAATGAATGAACGAACCGCGATCGACCGTAAAGTGTGAATCCAGCCTTAAAGTGACACTAGTCGACAATTTTTCTATAGAATTTTGGAATTGTCATTACTCCTCTGTTTGACATCCCTAGTTAAACATGGTATCGTTTCGTTTTCTCATTATTAATTTTGTCTGTGCGGAAACAGAATAGTAAAAAAGCCAAAGTTAAGAGCTACCAAAGATTAAATTTTATTGCCAATTTTATAATAACAAAGTCGGTACCGACAAAGCTTTTTTTGACAGTTTTCGTGTTTTCTGTGGGATATGACCAATTATACGATAAATCGTTTCGTTTGCCACATTGTGGCCCTTGCCTGCCAAAAGGTTGCCGACCGCTGACTTAGATGATAGTTAATAAGTTTCAGCCAACACTACACAAGCCGTTTGAAAATACGAGTCTCTAAATCCAACTACTCTGTTGAGAGGATTTACTTCAAACATAAGTCTTTACGATAGAATTTCATCTGATATCTTTGAAGCGTGTTCTTATTACCTGTCATCGATGGGATTATTAAGGATACCAGACGGGCTGCGGGCGGGATACCATATCCTGACACTTTTCAGGGATAAAGTGGGATAGTAGGTGACGTGCAGTGTGATTACTTGAGGATTTCAAACAACCTTCGCTTGACTAACACTGAAAACGGGAAGCACCATGATCTCATAAATAACGGAAACGGATGGTGGAAATTACGGTTTTTTTTTCCTACTCGTCCGCTTTACTTTTCTGATTAATTTCGTCGCGGGATCCAAAACAGTTAAGAGGGCTGTGACAATTTTTCTTGTATTTGAGTGTTTTAAGAGCCTAACACTCAAATACAATAAAAATAGAGATATTTATTTTGAGCACTCCCTAGAGAAACAATCAATCTTTCTCAGGCACATATTTTTTTTAATTTTGTTACCATACCTAAACCATAATCACTCATCGAAACTGAAAATTTAGATGTGATTATATATGATCTTCAAATTTGTACACAAAATTAAAAAAAAAAACATGCCTGAGAAAGATTGATTGTTTCTCTAGGGAGTGCTCAAAATAAATATCTCTATTTTTATTGTATTTGAGTGTTAAGCTCTTAAAACACTCAAATACAAGAAAAATTGACACAGCCCTCTTAAATTCATTCTATGGGACTTCATCAAGCTTCATGTCTCGGCGCTTTGTGGTCTACACTGTTGATTCCGGCTTTCAAGATGTGCAGTGGTTTGTGAATAGTGTGGCGGGTTTGTCCCAATAAAAGCACCATAATCACGGATAAACTAAAGTTATTGCGGATGGGTGTTCCGTGGGGTTCGTTATGTCAGTTTAAAAACTTATAACTTTGTTTGCTCAAGCTCATTCGGAACCTGATGACTATTAATAATGGCCGCAATAGCGGTCATTGACCCACCTACATTTATTTAAGTTCTAAACTTATTATAATGTAATTTTAATTTTAATTTATGTTTCTAATTTTATTACCAAATGTGTTATGATTTTAATTCAAATCTAATTTAATTTTCCAATTTAATTACTTAATGTGTGTTGATGTTAATTTTATTTTTTAAGTGCAACTATAATTTTGTTTTGTAACATGCTTGGTTATACATTTGATTATGCATGCTGTGGTCTCCTGTAAGTGAAGGAGTACACCTACGTGCTGCTTTTGTCGTCGATTCTTTTTTTCGTGTTTTGTGTATATTCTTTGTTGGAGATCCTAAATAAATAAACTTTGAAATCCAAAAACAAGCCTGTTCAAGTCTTGAATCGTCATCTATCGTGATCTTCAACATTTTTGTAATGAAAAACGATTCATGGTTTGGCATTCAGGGAAAGGGCAATGAACGCTATTGCGATTTATACTGACAGCAACTATAGATAGGTACCTACATATATCACCAGAAAGAGAAAAAAAATACCAGTGCAACATTAAAGATTCATTTGAAAACATCAAATATTCCAAATATAAACTCTTCGCAGCTTATGAGAACCGTATACAAGAAGATTGATGTCTTGGGTGATTTATGGTAATGAAGACAAATTGCAACGCATAAAGACTGGTAGAAAACTGAAGGTGACAAATTATGACAACATTCCACCGAAGACAAGCGTCGACAAAATGTGCGATAAGCGATTTTAATTATGAGTACGGGGTTTGTGAAGAAAAATTTATTCCCTAGAATATGAGTGATATGAGAGTAGGGCGCTACAAAGTAATAATAGAAATAAAGGCAAAGTTATGTCGACTAACTGAAGGAATTTGACGATTCTGAATATCTTGAATGCAAATTGTTTCTTGGTATACATAATGGTGTGTTTATCTTCTTTGTACTTTCCCTCCAGGTGAGGCTGAAAAATTCTACCCTGTATAGTCGAATAGAGGCATTTTATAGTATAGCGGCATTTTATTGTTACAAATTAGCTACCATCCAATTTTATCCATTGTAAGCAATGAGTTTTTAACCCCCGACGCAAAAGCGACGAGGTGTTAAAAGTTTGACGTGGCATCGTAGCTCCCGAACGGATGAACCGATTTTGCTTTTTTGATATTTTTTTGTTTGAATGGCGGATTACACGTTTTTTCACAACTTCCTCAATATGGGTATCAAATGAAGGGCTGGACTAGTAGAATAATGTACACTACTTTGAAAGCATTGAAAGAGAGTGACGAATATTAACTAACGAAAGGAAAACTAAAAACTTGAAAACATTTCTTTTTTAGTTATGACTGGTAGGTACCTAAGAATCTTCAAACGCAAAAAAATAAAAAATTAAGGAGTCCCTCCAAAAACCAAAAAACAAAACCCCTGACTCAAAATAAACTGGAAATGTGAAACCCTAAAAAAGAAAAAAATAACCTTGAAATTTTGACCTTACCTTTTGGGGTATTTTAAATTTTAAGTTTAATAAACTTGTTATTAGCTAAGGCCGATCCGACAAGGTTTACGTTCAGTTATTTATGTCACCGTAAAATTGTCAAACACGTTATATTGTAATCTCTCTAGCGAGATTGTAAAGTCTCGAAATATTGTCAACTGATCATACTGCTTACAATATAACGCTTTATTTTTCGGTAGATTGTAATCTATCGAAGTGAACCCGTAATATTTTGAAATGCATTACGGTTTATATTAGAATATAATACCTAATAGAGCAGCTTATGATGTATCAGGACCTAAGTAATGAAGTTATAATTAAAAAAGAAGTGGGTAGGTACCTACTGATAGGTATTTCCAATGCTTATTTTTCTTGATTACATTATGTAAGCCTGACTTAATTTCGACTTGAGGAATTGGAGTGACAGCGATCCAATTACGCAAAGTAATACTTTTTGTATTATTTTTCGATCTTACTGTTTTCGCGGTGTTTATTATTGATGGTATCTTGGCTCGCTCTCTAAATGAAATATTAATAATAAGTACACCTACAGTGGGCTTGGGACCTGGCCAACAGGCCCCCAGGGTGGAAATGGTTAACAATTCACCTTTTCATCATAGTTTATCGTTTGCCTCATTCAAGTCCTGGAAGGAGCAGTTAGTTGCATGACAGGCATCAGAGAGAATGTGGTATCTTGTGTTAGGGCTCCACACTCGCATTGTGTTCGATGTGGGTTAAGTACCCCATCTAGGCAGATTGGATCTACAGCTGCTAACTTGAGCCCGCAGACGGCAGGCCGTTTTCTACAACTCTTACGTATAATTTATGTCAGTTAATATGCCTACTCACGTAGCTATCTTTGTTTCTATAAACAAAATTAGTCCTACCCGTGACATATATCTGTCACTTTATTCATAGAAAAGTCAAAGAAAGGTAAATTCCAGGTAAATATCTTGGTCTTACCAAATACCAACATACCGTGCCATAGTTATATTTTGTCTAAGTAAAACCTCAATACATACCTATTTGACACTTATTTGACATCATTTTTGACCTTCGGCATGTGGCTCTTTGGTTCCATCGTTGTAAAGGTGGATGCGCACTTACCTCGCACGGAAAGATCTGCAAATTAAGTATATTTTGTAAGATCCGAAAGCTCCAACTGCGGTGATTTCTAACACTGACAATATTTGAAAAAAATAAATAATATTCCAGTTTTTTTAACTCTCTGCTCTATAACTGTTCTATCGGACTCTTGTGCACCACGATATCTTCCGCACCGATGGCTAATCTCCAACTGAGCTTGGCCGTGTGACCGGAAAACCGTCAGGAGGGCTAACTATTCTAGCAATGATCCTTTTACTACTATATTTGATACTCTGTTAAACGTAGTGATTATATACTCTGTGACTCTGTTACCTTCACAAAGTAGCTTATCAAACACCACCTTTATGTCAAATAAACAAAAAATCACATAAAATGAAAACATTTTTTAAAAATGCAGAAAGAGAAGAAACTTGGGTTAATTAAAGGTAAACTCCGTAAAAGGCTTAATAAAGTACTTGTAAAATTATGCCTCTTTCTGCAAGTTTTCGACGAGGTAAGCTCTTCTTACTATTGTGACCGTAACAACTACCTGCCCTCTTTTCTTGGATGTACTAAATGAAAAGCTTTTCCCCATTGCTCCAATGGTTTCGCGAAATTAACGTGTTCGCATTACAACGCTTGACTTGTTCCTGCACATTAGTTTAGAACACATAATTATGTGCGTAATTAGAATTTGCGTCATTTGTAGAGAGGGATTGTGACGCTATTGAGCTCAATGATGTTATACATATATGTCACCGTAAAATTGTCAAACACGTGAGATTGTAATCTCTCTAGCGATATTGTAAACTCTCGAAATATTGTCAACTGAACATACGGAAGTTGTTGCCCCCATAATCGGGACTTGGGGCAACCCCCTCCCCCCCGTTAGGTTAGTTAGGTTCCTTTAAACCCTGCACTCGGAAATAGGGGCCCCGCGGAGCGCGGCTCCGTCGACTACGCTTTTTAGGGGAATATAAAGTGTTCTAAGGTTAGGTTATATTAATCGGTATTTCTCAGGAATGGTACATTATGTTTTCATGAGAGTGGTACCACAAGGCCACCAAGGCAAGGGGGCAAGGGGCACCCCTCCTTCCCTCTACACCGCGTGAGTTTATTACCATCGCATGCATTTCACGAAAAATAATGCGTTTAATTGTAAGCAATATGTTCGTTTGAAAATATTTCGAGAGTTTACAATCTCTCTAGTTATTTTACAGTCTAACGTCAGCATCATCATCATCAGCCTATAATGTTCCCACTGCTGGAACACGGCCTCCTCTCAATGAGAGGGAATGGGCTATAATCTACCGGTTCACCCTTGTTTGGTATAACAACTTTTGATATAATTTAACTAATTCGAACAACGTTTAAGAAAATAATCAGTTTGTATAATATCGATTAACATAATTTTCATTTCATCGAATATTTATTTGCGATAACAACATTTGCGCTATTGATCAAAAGGTATAATGTTCATTCGATGTAATGTTCAGGTGGTATAACATGTATTTTATCGAATATTCAATTGATGTAATGTTATGCAGAAAAGAAAACTTTGTAAATATTTGCAACTAGCTGACCCACGCAACTTCGTCTGCGTCAAAAGTACTACCTACCTACTACTACCTACTACCTACCTACTACTACCTACTACCTAGCTACTACTACCTACCTACTACTACCTACCTACTACTACCTACCTACTACTACCTACCTACTACTACCTACTACTACCTACCTACTACTACCTACCTACTACTACCTACCTACTACTACCTACCTACTACTACCTACCTACTACTACCTACCTACTACTACCTACCTACTACTACCTACCTACTACTTCCTACCTACTACTACCTACCTACTACTACCTACCTACTACTACCCACTACCTACCCCTACCTACCCACTACATACAGACGAAAATAATTAAAAAAAAAAAAAAAAAAAAGTATCCTATGTCCTTCTCCTGGTTCTAAGCTACCTCCCCACGCCAGAACTTTTTCAGCCAAATCGGTTCAGCCGTTCTTGAGTTATAAATGGTGTAACTAACACGACTTTCTTTTATATTGTACTAGCTGACCCGCGCAACTTCGTCTGCGTAAGACGAACCAACAGTTTCTAAAATTAGCGCGTTCAACCAACCTAACAAACAAACTCTGCAGCTTTATAATATTATTTCAGATTCAGATTGAAGTCAGTAACAATTTATTTTTTCTCGAATAGGTTTACATTAAACTCCAAAATATTCAACTTATGTTTGTCCGAATAAGGGCTCTTCCCTCGACAGCCTTACGTTTCCATCCTTGGACACTCGACAATATCATACTCCAGCTAGGTCGAAAGTTCTCATCAAGTGGCATGACATGAGCCGAGACACGTTAACGCTGCTTCAAACTGTTGCGGACCTCTCGTATCAGCCTTCCTTCTCCAAAGTCAGACTTTCAATGATAGTCATACTCCAGGCAGGTCAACACAATACGATGTAGATGCTGTAAACTCTTGAAAACCTATTGCAAATTCTTTTCGTCTCCAAGCCTCCATCATGAGACCTTCGATGACAGTCATATTCTAGCTATTTCTAAAGTTCTCATCAAGGTGCATTAAGTGAGCCCAATGACGATATAGCTGCTGTTAACTGTTGAGGATCTCTTGCTACTACCTTCAGTCTCCATTGTTAGACCATCGATGACAGTCATGCTCCAGCTAGGTTTAAAGAACAGAAAAAAGAAGAGAAAAACTCTCAGGCATGCTGTGGTTTTCTCACGATATCTTTCTTCACCGAAGCAAGTGATCTTTCCTTCCTTATCGTGTTGTTGCCTAACCTGGTGTCAGAGTTTTATGCTGCCCATGGGCCTCTGACTTCGCTTAACATGCCAAATGTCTCTCAGGCATGTTGGTTTCCTCACGATGTTTCAACAAGCGATGATTATACAATACGCACATGAATTCGAACACAACTATTTTCAATAAGAAATGGGACAAACTTTGCTAAACACGCTTTTCAATCAAAATAATCATGAAAATCGGACTTCTCAGGAAAAATGTATGCGTCATCATCATCATCATCCATAGTCCGACTTCAGCGACTGCTGGGTACAGGCCTCTCTTTGTTTGTGCCAAGCTCCACGCTCTTGTGTCAGTCTCATCCAGGATATTCCCGCAATAGCAACAATATCGTCTGCTTATCTCACCGCTGGACGAACAAAACTTCTGTTTGGATTTCTAGAATGCCACTTGGTCACAGCTTTACTCCACCTGACATCACTGCGCCTTGCTAGGTGTCCTGCCCTACTCCATTTGAATTATCATCATTCATCATTATTTCAGCGCAAAGACGTCCACTGCTGGACATAGGCCTATCAAGTGTCGCCACATTGACCGGTCTCGTGCGACTTCATAATTCGGTCATTTGAATATTGCTCAGCCATAATTCAACTTCTTCCAAAAAACCCAAACTTGAGACATCTGACACGGGAGAAGTCATCCCCAGAGTGGGAGAAGTCATTTGATGATTTCACATACTAAAAAAAAAAAAACAAAAAAAAAGATATCTGACACGGGCGAATGCCAGTATCATTCTTTCACGGAAAATCATAACACCGTGATTTAGAAATTGGAGTCAAATGAACTACGCCATTTATAGAGCATGAAGTTAAACTGCTAAAACATATGCATGGACAGCAGTCGAACGGACACTCTACTGGCTTTGTAGATTTTTAAAGCAAGGTCATGTTGACTATTCTGTTCTTCTCTATTATTCATAAGTACGATTTTGGTTTCATAGATGTCATTGCATGTATCCTTAGATCATGATGATAAGTTCTCCTTAAAAACTTTAAAGTCATATGGAGAGCACCGATTGCAAAGAAACAAAAATCAAATCTTCTCTAAGTTATGTACAATAATAATTTGTGCATTCAATAAAACCACATTGGTTTTTTAATTTACACGTAAAAGGGCTACGTAGAGTACACACAGACACAGACGAAAATTTAAGAAATAGTAGAAAAAGGGTTCTGTGTGTGATCCTTTAACAGTTTAAGCGCCATGTTTACAGATTTATTATCTACTAGCTTCTGCCAGCGGCTTCGCCCGCGTGAAGTTTCAAAATTGTCCCATGGGATCTTACTACCGGGATAAAAAGTATCCTATGTGTTAATCCAGGTTATAAACCATCTGTGTGCAAAATTTCATCCAAATCCGTTCAGTAGTTTTTTCGTGAAAGAGTAACAAACATACATCCACGCGACGGAAGCTTAAAAAATCAAGTAATTTCTCCCGTTTTCCCAACATTTCCTTACACTGCTCTGCTCCTATTCATTGTAGTGTGATGAAAAGTATACTATAACCTGCCCAGGAGTTCGAAGAATAACTGATATTATTTTTTTTAATTGGGGTTGAGTGAGAATATTATAAACGTAAGAGTAAACAAATATAATAATAACAAATCTCCGAACTGCTAAGCTATCGGGAGTTACACGTGTTATTGTGAGTCAACTATAAAAGATAGACATATGCTGTCTTGGGATATTTTTTATATAATTTTATGTGGAATATTTCCGTTATACATGATTTCTATGTAGCTTTAACCATTAAGGCTGCACACGTGACGGAAGCTAAAAAAACCAAGTAACTTCTCCCGTTTTCCCAACATTTCCTTTCAGTGCTCTGCTCCTATTAATGGTAGCGTGAGGAAAAGTATACTATTACCTGCTCAGGAGTATGTAGAATAATTGTACCAAGTTTCGTTAAAATCCGTCGAGTAGTTTTTTTTTCTATAAATAACATACAGACAGACAGACAGACAGACAGACAGAAAGACAGACAGACAGACAAAAATTTTACTGATTGCATTTTTGGCATCAGTATCGATCACTAATCACCCCCCGATAGTTATTTTGTAAATATATTTCATGTACAGAATTGACCTCTCTACAGATTTATTATAAGTAATATATATAGATATATATAAAAATGAAACCCGTGATCCGTTGTCACGACATAGCATGAAAACGGCTTGACCGATTTGGCTGATTCTTTTTTTGTTGTGTTTATTATTGTCAGGAGAAGGTTCTTATGAAAAAAAAATGTAGTAGTAGGTAGGTAGTAGTAGGTAGCTTTTTCCCTCTTATGTGACGCAGACGAAGTTGCGTGGGTCAGCTAGTTTGAATTAAATGACTCCCAAACTGTCGTTTAAGTGTTAAAAAAAATATGTATAAAACTATGATTTGGAAATATGTAAGCTTTAAAAAAACAAAATACTTTGTTACAAAAAGTGAAAACCGGGTGGTTTTTGAACGTGCGAACCAAAGTTATTATCAGAAATCACACACAAAATCAAAAAGTATTCTTTGCCTGTACTGAGGCTTGACCTTGCGACTCACTGTTTGAAAGGCGGTTGCCGTCACCGACGGGCTATTTGTTCTCGTGACAATCTGTCTAAAATAGTTATTCTATTACAATGCATGTTATGACAGTTGTCAGTTGTCAAACAGTTGAAAACTATGAAGAAATGCAATATTGCTCACCCCCGTCAGTAATTAGCGTGATAATATATAGCCTATGTCCTTCCCTGGGTTGAAATACATCTCCTTGCCAAATTTCATTACGATCCGATCAGCCGTTTTCTCGTGAAAAGGTAGCAGACAGACAGACAAACAGAGTTACTTTCACATTTATATAATGGTATGGATATAGATTTTTGCTTTAAGTAAATCTAATTCCGTGTAAGTTTGAAAACATTTGCTAAAAATAAGGTTTTAGTGACAGAAACGAATCGCTGTAAATCCGACTCCACGTAGTCTTGTCTGCCCTACCCCTAGTGTGCAATTTAAAATCGCGTAGGCGCGGAGGAGCGAGGCGGTCCGCGAGTTGAGGAGCAGGTGGTTGTAACACTCGCCGCCGCGGCTGAGGCTGGCCAGCAAGCCGAAGCTGTGGTGGTGAGCGTTAAACCCATCTGCGACGATAAGCTCGCGTGGGGCCGCCGGACCTTTGCAGAACAGATAGTATTATTTTGTAGTCCACGTCCCGCTTACAGCCGTTCGCTTATAATATAAGATTGTAAGGGATAAATCGTCTTGGGAGATTTTGAGAGTCAAAGCTGTTCTAATAAATCAGGTCTAATTGAGCTTAGATAAGTTTGACTAATTCGTGGCTTTCAAGTTTAAGTTCGAACGCCAAAGGACAGATTAGCCGGCAGCCTGCTCGTTGGTATGGTTTTTTGTTCGTAAATGAATTGAATAACCACATTTTTTTATTGCACCGTGAGTTTCTTGAATGATGATTGGTTATCTCTCGAATTAGACTGAAGCTGCTTATATATCTGACTTCAACAAAGCGGACGATGTTATAGTGACGCGACACATTAATGTTTTGCACAGAAATGCTGACAGCACTAAAAAATGCAAAGAAGAACAGAGAGGGAAAAAAAGATGAAATCGAAAATCCTGAACATGATAGTAATGGAGGTGCTACCAGTGGAAACGCCACCACACTTGAAGTATCACCGGCTGTTTCGGCGGCAGTTATCGGCCCTACTCCGAAACCTGAAGGTGTAACAATTAAAACAAGTAAAGCGAGTAAAACTAACGATTCTCTTATAGACTAGTCACGAGTAACCAGCAGTACAATGGTTACAGTCAACGTCCAGGTGCACAGCACAAATATAAATAGTGGAATGTATTTGAATTATTACTGCTTGAGTAAAGATGTGTGATTTTGTAGGTGCTAACTAAAAGTATCACGCCAATCAGAAACTTAGACAATTAAAGTAATATTCTGTTTATATTGGAGCGATTTCATTTATTTTTAACCGACTTCCCAAAAAGGAGGAGGTTCTCAATTCGGCTGGTATGTTTTTTTTTCTATGAATGTACATCGATTACGCCGCGGTTAATGGACCGATTCGCGTGATTCCTTTTTTTAGTCGACGCGAAATAGTTGAGGACATCACTTCGTCAACGTTGTCTCGCCAGACCGAATTATTCATTGACTAGCAAGTGTTTTATATTTTGTACACTACGTACGTGGTATTTGTCTCTGTGCTGCGAGGTTAATAAATCTGCGCTTCGCTGATCTTCTGCTCGTCAGCTGCGAAAATGGAAGAGATGTTTCAAGAGTTAAGCAATACAAGCCTTAGGGTTGGACTTAAGATGTACATGTCGAATACAGCTCACCGATCAACGTGCACAAAGACGGGTCAAGTAGTCTTCCTCTAGGCGAGATAAAGAAGTTGAAAGAGTTATTGGAAAACGCCTGAAAGAGCTACGGGTATTTGTTATTGAAGAGCTTTTCAAGGGCGATTTACCGATCCCCTTAAATCACAAGCTTATGGACATGACATGGTCAACATGGACATGTGTGTGTCTCTATACTGACACATGGTCCACAGCAGTAGATAAGACTTGGTCTTTAACTAAAATCCAGGAGTCCCAAGTCATGGTTTGCCAACGGGCAATAGAGCGTAAGCATACCTACTTACGGTTTTTACTAATCGAATAAGGAATAGCACACTGTCCTCCAAAAGTCAAACTGCTGAAGTGCCTCAAAAAGCTGCACAACTAAAATGGGACTGGGCAACCCAGGCCAAGTTCAGGGTAACAAAAAAAAACTACATACAGTCATACATGTTCATAATAATGAAAACCTTTATTTTTTCATTAAGTTCTGTAAAAATTGAATCAACATTTAATGCTTTTAACAGTTATGAAATGATTCCTTTTTATTGAACCTACTGATAAATTACACAATCATTGTTCTATTTGCGATTTAAGTCTGTATCGACTGTAAGTCGTAATGGCGGTGATTAGAGAGACAAGGGTAGAATTGATCGGAATAGTTTGGCGACTCGGCAGGCGCGACGCGACTTTTCGGCGCCAGTCTCAAACACCCCTGAAAAGGTTACATTGAAAACATACAGCCTACATTATGAGTTTTAGAGATTGGTGTGTTTTTGAAAAAGGCATGTAATTTAATCGATATCTGCCATGTATATTCCCTTTCTCGAATGAAACATTTCAAAGATAAACCAAAAATACTGAGTTGCATAAAAATTATGCACACTAAAAAAATCAAATTAAAAATACTGCTTAATGGTATTTGCAGAACTGTTATAATAAACGAATAACTATTATCGAAATAGTATATCTAACAATTCCTTAGTTAAAAAAACATATTAAAACTTTTTTTAAGGAAAACCACCGCCTAATTTACCTTTAGGAACTTTTATTAGAACCTGCTACGACTCCTGGACGCACGCTCGCTTCTGTCGCATTTTTAATACACTCTTTCACTTCCGTCCCCGAAATGCAAATGATTAAATAAACTGTTGTTGTCAGAAGGTATTCCGTAGTGAGATTGTACAATTTAGAGTGCAAGTTAGTATTTTTGATAAGCGGTTCATACTTTTGTTTTGTAAATCATATCACATCGGATATACTCGTATGATTTACGTGTACGAACCACATTGTTGGTGTGATTTCGATAAAATAGGTCATCTCGTTTTGTGTGTTTTTTTTTGTGTAGTTAGTTAATTAATTGGTTTTTGCACAGCATTCATTACTGGTATGCATTAAGTTAATTAGTGGAGTTACCTAATGTGCTGAAAAATTATACAAATGTGCATGAACTATCTCCAACGATTACTATTAAAATTTCATGTAACATTTAATAATTAATATTTATATTAACTTACTTGTCATAAAAACCAGTTCCAGAAACTATGCAAATTGGGTATGATTGATGAATACAGTTTTCTCCTTCATTATCTTCATCATTATTTCAGCCGAGTTTCGTCCACAGCTAGACATAGGCCTCCCTTAAGAGTCGCCACATTGACCGGTCCCGTGCGACTCGCATCCAGCGGATCCCCGCAACCTTGGCCAGGTCATCGGTCCACCTAGTGGGAAGTTTTCCAACGCAACTTCTTCCGATTCGCGGTCGTCACTTCAGAACTTTAACCTTACTTAGTAGATGTCCCCATTTCTGTTTTCTCTTTATTTAAATTACTTTACTTAAACAGTTCGAGACGGTCAGACGACATCGTTGCCATCGCGGGTATATCCTCGATGATGCTGACACGGGAACGCGTAGCTTAGCACAGAGCACAAGCAACGAGAGGCTTATACCCAGCAGTGGGTGAAGTCAGGCTGTGGTTGATTTAACTTAGACGGAACGGGTACCCTTGATTTTGCCACAATCTCTGGCATTTACAACAGAAAATAATTATCTACCTACAGGAATTTAATAACTGGTAACCCTGTCGGTGTGCTGCGGTTTGAAGCTGGAGCGGCAACGCATCGCAAAGCAAACATTTTTGCGTAGGAATACATTACTTGATTTGTAATCTTCCTAAAATGTCCGATTTCACCTTGTAGGTAGGTAAATTCTACTGTTACTTTGTAATATAACTTAGCGATACGACTTGGTACTGAAAATGAAAGTTACAGTAACTATACATTATGTTTATTAGCGTCTTTGCCCATTTATCAAGCTCATATTCTTTATTACTTCATTTTTGTCAGCGGCGCAAAGTGAACCTTGGTTGCCTGTTAGGTAGATACGTATGTTTAAAGGTGAACGCATACTTATCAGAGCCGAAGGAAGAGAAAGAGCCGAAAGAATCGAATTTTAGAATTATTTGTATGAAGTCCTGTGAAACTTCGCACACTTATCCGCACCGAATCGAACGAATTGATAATGTTGTTTGATAGAACGTTTCGTTTTGGGTGCCGCCGTCGATTATTTCGGCGCGGACAAATGTGCTTCACACAATAACAAGAAATAAAATAAAAACATTAAACAGTTTTCGTAGAGAAAAATAATACTGAATACTTCGAACAAGATCGTACTTTTCTTTTCGATATAACTGTAACAACGAAATAGGTACCTATTTATGTTAGACTCTACAAAAAACGTATGGCGGCAGCCTAACGTTTGTAATTTGTTTCATTTGGGTCGGGGGTCGTGTGTCGCCGGCCGTGATAATGTCACCTCAATTCAAGGTTGCGCCCAATGTACATTCAGTCATCCGTTGTGAGGCTATTTGCATTATTTCTAATATTGTGGACACAAGGATTTTTATTATTTCCAAAATTGTAGACACAAGAATTTGCTAATAACTACGCGTGATTTTCCAGTCTTGGCTTCGTTGTTTAACTTTTTTAAATGAGCACCTATTTGAAAATCTTTAAATATTTGGTAATGAATATCTTGGACACACACTTGGCTACACACACTTGGTGTCTAGGTAGACGCTTAAGAAAAATGTACTTGATAGCGACTTAAACGTACGCATGTCTGATGTCACGTTCCTAGTAGTTCTATGGAACTGCGTACAGAAAAGGACGCAACGGTCGCCACGGTAGGGTCTGAACGCAAAGGAGGCCATCTTTCAGTGCCGACGTAGCCGACCCGATTTGCGAAATCGAACGATACGTCACTTACTGCTTGACTATTTAACTTGCAAAAAGGCAAAAAAATTTAACACTTGCTATCTTATTTTGGTCTTACACTACAATTAGTCAGTTTGTGTAAAACACTTCTCCATGACGTCTAGAACGACGGCAGTACAGGCGCGACGTCATAGGATGCTTATACCTAAATCAACCATGACTAGGCTTGGCTTGGAGGATTACAACCGTAAATCCGTGTATTATGTCAAACTGATGAACGAAAGAGAGCTGCGAAGGTATACAGGTTTTACAGCATAAATCTTATTATAATATAAGTAGTTTTGTGTTATTGGCAGTGATTCCCCTGGATGGAGCGAGAAAGACATGAAAACCAAGAACAAATTCCCGTATGCCTGGTTATATTAGTCTGCGAACATATTTTGTATCTACTGTCTTGTGTTTAAAGAACAGCTCTTTGGGGAGGGACAAAAACCCAAAAAAGCTTTTGTACACTTCCCTAATTTAACTTAGTTTATATGAATACTCAAGTCCTGGGTACTAGAACCTCATCTGTATTATCCACACTAATATTGTAAAAGATTTTATGATCTGTTATGTAAATAAATTATTTGATTGATTGATTGATAAAGTGACATTTGTTTGTCACTTTATATGTAGGGTAGGGGGTAATCTTCGGAACAAATGATCCAATTCTACTATTGTTTTTACTGACGGAATGATAAAATATTCGTGGCTGTTATAAGCTATAAATTATATTTATATTATCCAAATAAGCCGGACTGTTGCGGACGAAAGCGCGAGCGAAGTGCTTGTCACAAGATAGTAGAAGTAGAAAGATAAAATATAACAACAATCATCGAGCGCGTGATAGGGATGGGCAAGTGAAAAAAAAAACGATAATTATCGATTGAAAGATATCATCATCTTCCTGCCCTTGTCCCATTTTATTTGGGGTCAGCGCAACACGTTTTCTTCTTCCATTCTCCCCTGTTAGACGTCACGGCATCATTTACTCCTTTCTCTTTCATATCAGTCTTTACACAATCCATCCATCTTTTCTTTGGCCTTCCTCTCCCCCTCCATCCATCAATACTTATGTCCATCACTCTTTTAGTCACATGCGTTTCATCCCTCCTCATTACATGTCCATACCAAGCCAAACGACTTCCTTTCAATTTTTCAGTAACAGGTGCCACTTTCAAACTTCCTCTAATATATTCATTTCTTACTTTATCCATTCTTGTCACTCCACACAACCACCTCAACATTCTCATCTCCGCTACATGCAATCGTTTTTCATCCATCTTCTTCACAGCCCAGCATTCTGATCCATACAATACGACAGGTCTAATCACGGACTTGTAGATTTTCCCCTTTAACTTGAGGGGCATCCGTGGGTCGCAAGTTGTTCCAGTGACCTGTCGCCATTTCATCCATCCTGAGTTGATCCGGTGCGTTACGTCCCGGTCTACTTCGCCATTTCCCAGAATAAGCGACCCAAGGTACCGAAAATCGGAGCAGACCGGTATGGGCGTTCGGGCACAGGACTGGAGAGACCGCCGAAATCACAAAACAAGTATTCCGTTTTGGTTCTACTTAATTTCAGGCCAACATTCTCCAGTCTTTGCCACCACACCTCCAATCTGCTCTGGACCTCTAGGCCACTCTCGGCAACTAGCACAATGTCGTCGGCAAACAGCATGCACCAGGGAGCCTCTTCCTGGATGTCGAACGTAAGAGCGTCCATTATCATAAGGAAGAGGTAAGGGCTTAGAGCCGACCTTTGGTGCAAGCCGACTGAAACATTGATTGCCGGTAGTGCCTGCTGTAGACCGTATTTGAGTTCTACATCGACTATACATAGCACGGATCAACTGCACATACTTCCCAGGCACACTTTTCTCCTTAAGGGCCCACCACAAAACCTCACGTGGTACCCGGTCGTATGCCTTTTCGAGGTCGATAAACACCATGTGCAAGTTTTTATGTGCACCTCTATATTTTTCGCACAGCTGGCGGATAGCGAATATGGCGTCCGTCGTTCCCCGACCAGGCATAAAACCGAATTGGTTCTGTGAAATTTCACTCTCTTCTCTCAGTCGCCTTTCAATAACTTTTTCCCAAACTTTCATACTATGTGACATTAGCTTTATTCCTCTATAATTGTTACACTCCAGCACATCACCTTTGTTTTTGAAAATGGGCACCAGCAAACTGTTACACCATTCGTCAGGTATGGCTTCTTCCAGCAACAATTTATTGAAGAATAAAGCTAACCACGTCCATCCGTCCATCCGCAATAACTTCCATACTTCAACCGGTATTCCGTCCGGTCCTAATGCTTTACCATTCTTCATTCCATTTACTGCAATCCTTACTTCATCCACGCTAACCTTTCTCACTAATCCCTCATTCACTGGTTTATTTTCGAGTACCCCACTCCATCTATCCTGAATTTTCTCATCATCCGAAATAACCATTCCAGCTTCGTCTTTTACGAATTTGACCTGACAAACATCCTTCGCCTTTCTCTCTCTAGCTCTAGCAAGCCGGTATAGGTGTTTTTGGCCTGCTGGACTATCCAGTGTGTCATAGAGTTTATTCTGGGCGTTTGCTCTCGCTATAGCCACAGACCTCTTAGCCATTTTCTTGAGAGCATCATACTCACGCTTCTTTTTAGCTTTTAAACTAGCACTCTCATTTCCAACACTCTGCCATTCTTTGAACTTCTTCTTTTATCCTTCAGCACATTCTGTATCTCTGGCGACCACCACCATGTATCCCGGTCTATCGTGCCCTTTCCTTTCGTCTCTCCCAAAATACCTTTTGCTGCGCTCCTTATACACCGAGCCATCTCATTCCAACATTCATTTACACTTTGATCATTCATATCACCCATCTCATTTTATCCACCACTCGTTCTATTAATTTCTTCGCACAATCATACTTCTCTAGCATATGCCATTTTATTTTAGAGGGAGGTCGCTCTTTTTGTTGAATAAGCCTTATTTGAACGACTACTTCCATAACCAAGAGTCTATGTTGTGAGACCAAGTCTTCTCCCGGTAGCACTTTGCAGTCTTTGATGTGCTTAAGGTTGTTGCGTCTGACGAGGAAGTAGTCGATTTGTGTGTTATGCAAACCACTTTTATAAGTTACAAGATGTCCATCGGCTTTTTGGAACCAAGTGTTGGCCACTGCCAGATCAAATGCCGTAGCCGATTGCAGTAGAGTTTCCCCCTCATTGTTGAGATTACCATATCCCCATCCCCCGTGTACTCTTTCATAACTTCTTCTCATTCTTCCCACATGTCCATTAAAATCACCTCCAACTATCAATTCTTCATGCACAGGGATGGTCATCAAAACTGTATCAAAATCCTTCCAAAACTTCTCTTTCACCCTTTCTTCGCATCCTACCTGTGGGGCATACACACTAATCACGTTCAGTACAACGTTTTCTAACATTACTTTCACAACTATTAATCTATCATTAATCCTTTTTACATCCATCACACTTTCTTTCAAATTATTATCTAATACTACTCCCACGCCATTCCTCTTTCCGTCACTTCCACTGTAGAAAAACTTGTACCCTTCCACTTAGTTTCTTGCAAACATGCCACATTTATTCTTCTTTTTTTCAACACATCCGCTAACTCTCTGGCTCTTCCAGTCATTGTCCCAACATTCCAACTGCCATACCTCAATCTCACTTCCCGGGCTCGCTTCTTACGTCGCACCCACCCGGGTTGGTGCAACAACCCTTGTCCATCGAGTGAAAGATATCGATATATCGATATATCGACAGTTTTCGTATGATTATTCATACACATTCCCAAAGCATTCAAAAATCGTAAAAAAGAATAAAAGAATACAGTATTTTTATTGATGCTTGACCCTAAATAATTATATAATATTTAATCAAACCAGTAGTCATCAGATTTGGACACGTAACCAAAGTTGCGTTCAAAAAATCGAATTTGATACGAATTCGATACTCTTAAATAAATATCAATTATCGATATATCGCGATGAAAGAATATCGACGATAAATATCGATATTTGTATGCCCATGCCTAGTGCGTGACGTTACCATTATGTTCGCTCGGCCATCTTCTGATGACTGATAACTGGCTCGACGATGTGCCTGTGGTGGCTAGTGCTACTACTGCTCCTATCTTGAAAGTGTAGTTGACTTTTGCCATCAAGAGTTACTTAGTAGCACCTAGTCGGGATTTGTGTTTAAATAAAGGTTGATGGTAAAATGCCTCTTTTGGCATGGTTTAAGTAACTAGCGAATTAAGTGAAGCTATGAATGAATAGACAGAATATTGGTTATACACCATAAAAATTATAGGTATCAAAATCAGACAAAAATTGTTTTAATCAGGAATGGGAACAATAAGATACCTATCTTTGAACATAATTATAATGCTTGGTCCCAACTTGGGAACTTTCTGAGCAAATTAACACAACAGCAGATAGTGAATGTGTGCAGTTTTGCCTTAAAATGACGATAGATACAATCATGTAGAATGTAATGAGCAATGTTGCAACACATTCGTGCGTACGTGACGAAGATATCGTTATAATAAAATATGAGATACGTGTCGATTGCAAGCGTTTTATCATTACCACTAAAATGTTAGAAAATATTAACAAATCTAAGAGCATTATGTGATATTATTTTCACAACACCGAAACTTAAAAGCCAACTTTATTTGACGTAGCTATCCAAAATATAGTTCTACTTGGTAACAATGAAATATTATGATATGGGGTGAGACTGGACCCTGCCGAATCCATCATAAAATGTAACGAGAGCACTCGTAAAAACTAACAAGGCTTTTTATTGTATCATATTATTTGGGGTCTGCACTACTTTGTTCATAAATATAATGAACAAAGTAGTGGTCTATCTAAAAAGCAACTTTGTTATAATTTTTAAAAGAAGAAAAAAAATTCTAAGCATTTTAAACAATATTAAACCTCATTTAATGTGTAGCCATGGTTCATGGTTCTGTTGGTAACCGTTGTGAAATTGTCTAAATTAAAAAAAAAAACAAGGTGGTAATGTTAGTTCCAACTATGACCATCATCACTATCATTTCAGTCGAAAGACGTCCACTGTTGGACATAGGCCTCCCCGTGCGACTCGCATTCAGTGGATGACTATGACCATGCGCTAACATAACCATGCAGGTGTTTTCACAAAGTGTTAAATTGTCACCCCAAAAATGTTAGTCGTTTAGTGCCCAATGTTATTTCCGAAATAGAAAAAAAGCAAAAAAAAATTGTTAATTTTTGATACACTGTTCCTTTTGATAGCAGTAGTTCATAAGTAGGTATGAAAGAGTATATAATCACAACGTTAAGTGGGTATATCATAGAGCATCAAATATTTTACTCTGTAATAGCCTGTGGTAATAGCTACGATCTCAGAATAATGACTAAAGCATAGAAGGAAAGCTAAAAAATGAATTCTGTAACTACTTTTATACTCGTTCTATCTTATGGCACGAAAACAGATGTGTGAAAGAGATAAATGATTTACTCTTTGTTTTACTTTTTGGCATGTCACAAGATGAACTGTCATTTGGTTCTATTGGTCATGAAGATCACGATCAAGATTATTTATTTTTCAGTTTTTAGTCGGTCGGTTTGTATTTTATGGCGTGCAAACAATAAAGTATCCATCCATATATTATTATTTGTCTTTCATTAAAGATTATGAATTTCCACTTTGTAAGTCTAAAATCCAAATAAATATAAGAAAGTAATTTGAAGCAAGAGTTGCTGAAAACATTCTTAAAACCGAAGTCTCCCACGTTGTTCCCATCAATCACTATGACAATTAAATACATTCGGGGGTAGCTGGGTCAGGTTTAATACTTGGATACATACAAATCTGTAGGGAACCAAAGAGGACTTTAGTGATAATGATGATGATGACGAACTATCATCTAGTTCGTACCTAAGTACGAACTAGATCGTTCGTCATCAATCATCAGTCGTTTTTTGCAGTTCGTCTAAAATAAAAAACTTCCAACTTTCAAAAAGAACTTCCAAAAAAACGATTTAGATGTTATACCTATGTATAAATTGTAATTTCATCCGCCTACCTAGATATTACAATAAATGCATAAAAATGTACATTCACACATGCATTGTAAATTCTATCGATGTTGAAATTTAGTGGGTCACATCACTGGTCTGAACAGAATGAGTGACAACCAACAAAATTTCAAAACTTTTTCTGTATAGGTGTCCTTCTCTAACATAGAAGCGGCTCCATAAGTCAAAATGAAGCAAGTATATTGAGTTTAGTTGCTATTTTAGCCCTCCTTCTATGCTTTAGTCATTATTCTGAGGCTACGATTGAATCTTGACCACAGACCATAGAGTATATTTTATATAACTGCCACAGAGCATTAAGCGTAGTGATTATATACTCTGTGCAGAGCATCACAGAGCCAGAGCATCTACATAATCTTAACAACTTTGTAAACATATTAAACGTAGTGATTATATACTCTGTGAACATATTTTTACATTATTTTTTACGAAGTGTTCGAGCAATAAATATTAATAATGGATTCCGCCAGTGGTTTGAAACCAAAATCGGTACAAGAGACCACCAGTGCTGGGTTTCCGAAATCATCCTTACTATTTGCCCCCAGTACTGGGTTACCAAAGAAGCGGCAACTGCCGAAACTGATGGCATGTATGACCAAAAACAGTTTGGAGACATTTCGAAGCAAAGCTTTGTTTTCATTATCATTTCTCGATGCCACTGGTGTGCGGAGGTATGAACGTGTTTTACAAACATTACCTGTTTGATCAACAAGCTAGCAAACTGCTTACATCCAGCTGGGGTTTAGGTTTCCGCACTTAGTCCTTGAGGTGGACCATTGTGCGTGAGCTATGGTGGCCGATTACTCCAACCAGCCCACCTCCCTCCAGAAGCAGATTAAACCCGGTCTCCTCAGGACATCCGCAAGCGATCTTATCGTTCCCAGGATCTCCTCGCGAATCTTGGTAACGCCTGTGCACTCAAGGAGCTCATGCGCTACCGTCTCCTCCGCCTCCATGCACGCTCTGCACAGGGGACTTTCAGTGGTTCCTAGGGTGAGGAAGTGTTTATTCAGCGAGCAGTTTCCAGTGATGGGCGCTGCCACCAGACGCAGGCTATCTCTGTCCAGGCGCAGAAGGCGCCACCTGGTGTCGAGGTCCACCATTTCTCTGCATTGTTTCTCTTCATTTGTATTCGAGTGTGATCCTTTAACCAGTTCCTACAACCACCTGTCCAGTTGGGCAGTTAAAACAAGTCGATGATCAGTAGACTATACTTTTTTCATACTTGTAGGCGTAAACAACCCTTATACGAATGTCTTGTACACGAACTACGAGAAGCCGGGTTTGTAGACGCCTCAGCGTATTTGCAAGACCTCATTTACGATAATATACAGCTGGTTAACGAAGACGATATCGGTATTGTAGTGGATCTCAGAAAGAGGGAAGATTATTTGGAACACATCACTGAAATTCTACAAAAGGCGGAAACGGAACACGAGCAAGGTGTGTGCTTTAAGCTGATAGCTATTTTTAAAATGTTTTTTTACTTTGTTCTTTTTGTATCTCCGACAAAAATGGTTTTGTACAGCTAAAGAACTTTTGGTTGGAAAAGAAGTACAGACACACTACCTACTTTCTACATAAAACATTTTTTTTTGCATTTCCCTATTCTTTTCCCAACTTTGTTGGGGTCGGATTAATTTTCGTTTCTTGTCGCTAAAAAGCTCAAAGTTAATGAATTATTATCGTACTTATCTACTTGATAAAGTAGTCGTTAGTACTAAGTACTTCGTAGGTAAAGTCTGGTCGTACACTAGGTAAAAACAATCTCGGAAAACGTTCCAAGCGGCTACTTGAAGCATACGAATTCAATAATTAATTTATTAATTATGAGGGATTTTCTTTTTCAACTCTTCCCTAGTCGCTAGATAGATGGCGCTGGGCTCGGTATGTTACTGCAAGGAACAGAACGTTACATAATTACACTTGGACCTAATGGTTATATTCGGAAGCTTATGTAAACGAAAGTGTCAGTTAAAGAGCGGTATGTGACGTGTGTTTTTTCAAGCTTTTTGGCTTTGGCACCTAGTAACGTAGTCAGTTCAACGCCATCTACCGAGTTCTTGAAAACGTATTTTTTTTAAATTCTCAAATAGAAAACCTCTTATTGAACTGTCTCTATTTATTCCACTTCCAGATGAACCTAAGAAAGAATGCCTTTACTTACTAAATCTAGCACTGTATTACGCTGAAAGAGAAAAGGGTATCTTATGGTTAGCTGAAAAGTTTTTCCAAGCATCTATTGCTGTATCCAGCCAGTACCTCATTGATGGTGGTCGGCTAAAAGCGGTCTGTAAATACCACTATGGGAAGTTTCTTCTGGATAAATGTAAGTTACTTTAGTTGTTGAATGTATGACTGAATGATCTTCGCTTACATTATTAATATTTATTAGTTCCAGGAGCAGATCCTGAAGAACCATTTACGTTACTTACAGAAGTCAGAGATTCTGCTATTGGAAAGGTTAAGTATTTAATTTTTTTAATTAAACATATTTTATGTATTTTTTTTTTCTTTAATGGTAGCAAATAAATCAATATGGGCTCGTTCACGGAGAAAAGGCGCGTCGTGGGTCGCGGCGCTTGGCGGCGCGTTGCACGTAAAAATACGCGCGTTTTACGGAGTAGCGGTGCGTCTAGCAGCTCGCGTTATCACACACGCATACACAAACAATAATGGCAATGTTTAAGGGCGCACAGAATGACAGCTAAAATTCAAATTTTGCCCCCGCTTCCTCAGGCTAGATAGTTCTATCTCGCTCACACTATCAAGAAGATTTTTTTAGGGTGAACTACACTATTGATGGAACGATGGCAAATATTCATCACCTGCCTGGTCTTTTCCAAATATATGGAGGCAACTGAATAAAAGTATTTTCAACCGACTTCCAAAAAGAGGAGGTTATCAATTCGTCTGTATTTTTTTTTTGTGTTTGTTACCTCAGAACTTTCGACTGGGTGAACCGATTTTGATGATTCTTTTTTTATTTGAAAGCTGGTGCTTCTCGTTTGGTCCCATTTTGATTTGGTAAGACCTGACGCTGATCTTCGGAGATATAAATGGAACTCTTCAAAAATACACGGCAAAGCTGCAGTAATTGCTGCAATCGCTTGGTTGTTTATTGTTTATGTAACATAGTGACGTAACATCACTCCTGTATGCTCTGAAGGAGTATGCTGAAGTGACACAACACTCTGATTTCGACAGTTAGATGTGTAAAGTTCCATTTAATGGGATCCTGGAGAAATAGAGGGAATTCCTTAAATTTTATAGGCACACCAGAAGCGATTTGGGTAGTTTTAGGAAGAGTACGTTCTTGGAGTGATCCCATTTCAATTTGGTAAAGATCTGTCGAAGAACTTCGGAAGATAGGCGACGGGAACTCCTCAATAAATGATAGCAAATGTACTGGGATCGCTGAAATCTCATGTCTCTCTATTGTTTACACCAGTTAATAACAAAAAATGACGACGTTACGCTGTGAAAGGGTAAGCACATATGAACCACTGAAAAGTCAAAAATAAAAACGTTTCGTGTCAAAAAAACTAAATCAATCAAACAAAGGTCACCGACTTCTGAAGCTAAAGTTATTTTTCACTTTTTTTGTGCGATTCGGTTATATTTTTTGCAAAAAAGTTTTTATATGGAGCAATTGCCTATCTGGCATCCACAATCCAGTTAATACTGGGTAATACGATACCTCTTAATAAGACTGGCTGACCGACTTTCGAGCCACTGACTACCTGTAACGACTGTCAAAGATCTACATATGACAGACAGCAGATTTCCGAGGCACGTAGGAAACTCGGTATGTAATAGGTGGTTACCCACTTAAGGACAAACCTAAGCAAGCACGGCTTAACCTTAAGATTGACCCAAGCCGCTGTTATTATTTAGCCAAAAGCTCCTTACCTCCCCTCGCTTAATCATAATGAAACCCAAATTAGATAGACAGACGTACTGCAATATTACTGACAAGTCAACACGAGGAAACTAATATTTTGGTAACTTTATAAAAACGACACCACTCCTTTGCGATTCCGAGCACTTTAAACTAATATAGAAAAGCGTGGTGTACAGTGAATTAACATGCGAGGCGTTTTTCACTCTACATTTCTTGATACTAGCCTAAAAAGAGATTTCTATCGACAATTTTTCAACAGCAAGATTTTGTTCTTGTTTAACATAAAAACATAATTATGCGACACTCGAATGAATTTTGAATTTTGTAGCCGGATTATCTTTTATTATTTTGTGTTTTATTAATTTAAATTACGGCCACGCGTAATACATTATATTCATCGATAGTTGGTGTCAATACAAACAAGGTTTTTCTGAGATAAAATCTTCTACAGCGTCACTTTTTCGAGATTTAAGCTATCAAAGCTTGTGTTTTCGAAAACGTGTCACTTTAGAACATTTTGCCTCATACAAAACTTGTTTGTATTTATACCAGATTTGGATAAAAACCCATATTAAAGGTTTTCTATTATGCGTGGCCGCTACTTTAAAAAAGATGGTTGTCTGTAAAGTCGGTTTAATGGACGATAATTTTACGTGATATCGTCAGATTTCATGATATTCGTGAATTTAACTTTAAGAACAAACACCCCCTTTTTTTTTTTTAAGGATGTGAAATCATCAAATGACCCCCCCCCCACTCTGGGCGGAGCGGGAGGGAGTGTCAGACTCTTACTGACTAAAAACCATCCATGTTCCTTCCTCGCCTTTTACGTTCCGGGGCCGCGGTATCTCTTTCGAACAGGCCCGCAACCCCAGCAGGCTTCGGCCCTTGCGGGCCCCTCTCCTTTTGCTGACATCTCTTTGAGGCGCGCGTGGAACACGAACGCGCCGTCGACACGGCCTGTCGTCGTCGTTAGACGGCCGGACGGCTAGCTAGCCCATAGCCAGCCGTCCACAGGCCCACATCTACGGTGGCCGGTAGCCACCACGTGGCCCCCGACGCCCGTTGCGTCTCCCGCGGCGGCCGGGAAGAGAGGATAACAAACACCCCCTTAAGGATTGAAATTCTAACAACACCGTTGCGTTAGTTCCAATCATACGCCCTTTTTTTCGGGTGGGAAATTATCAAATGACTCCTCCTGCTCTGGGCAGAGCGGAAAGGAGTCCCAGACTTTGACTAAAACCCATCCATGTTCCTTCTTTTCCTTTCTCACCCCTTTGTGTTCCAGGGCCATGTTATCTCTTTCGAACAGTCCCACGGCCCCGGCAGGAATCGGCCCTTGCGGACCCCTTCCCTTTCCTGACATCGGAACGCGCGGCACCTCATGTTGCCATATGACAGACGGACGGTAAGCTAACCCATAGCTCACCGTCCACAGGCCCGCGCCTACGGTGGCCGGGGGCCATCACGTGGCTCACAACGCCCGGTGTGTTTCTTGCGGCGGCTGAGACGTGAGGTTTTCTCCCACTCACGTTCCACCACCTCCTTTGCTAGCATGACTGCTTCGCAGAAGGAGGTGACGGCTTCCCATTCCGGCTCGCTCCAGACCATGGATTGGACCAGGACCGGACGCGAGTGGTCGGCGCCCCCGATTGCCGCTACGAGGACACGGCGGTGATCCGCCCAAGCGGGGCAAACATCCACTGTGAGGTCTACTGTGTCCGCCGATCGATCCTCGCAGTGGTGACACCGGAGCGTTTCCTCCCGCCTGATTCGGTGCAGAAACTTCCCGAAACCACCGTGCCCATTGAAGACCTGCGTCAGGCGGAAGGCACTATTTGGCGTTGTGGTCGCTGCTAGCAGAACTTTGACAGCTTAGATCACGGAAACGTGACACTGTAGAAGATTTTATCTCAGAAAAAAACTTGTTTGTTGTGATGTCAACTATCGATTGATAAATACTTTATGGGTTTCTGATCAAATCAAAGTTGATCAGAAGATGTTTTCAGTGATTGTATTTCAACTTCGATAGCTCTCATCTCGGAAATATGACAGTTAAGAACGTTTTAATTTGTGCAAAATTTGTTTGCATTGATGCTAGCTGTCAATTGATAGACGTTTTATGCGTGTTTGATCAAATCAAAGTTACGTTGAAGATTCCATCGGTGAATGCACTTAAACTTTGATAGCTCATTATCACGGAAACGTGACACTTTAGAAGATTTTACCTAATACAAAGTTGTTTAGTTGTTTTATACCAGCTATCGATTCATAAAAATCGTAAGCGTGGCTGCTACTATTAAAAAATCCGGCCAAAAAAATCTAATTTAATCTGTGTATACAGTTTGGTATTTCAGTTTCATATCTATCATCTTCATCTTAAATTCATTTACACCATTGGATACATAAGGGTTCAAAAAATTCATTACACCAAGTGAGGACTGTGGTGCACCACGCGGGATGAAGGGGTGTGAGTGTGACTACAATTTGGACGAAAAATGTAATTCCTTCGATTTATAAACTTGACTAAAACAATTCGGGTTAGTGATAAAGATCATAATGGTAAATTTTTCAAAACTTTAAGTTCTCAGGCAAAAGTGCAAAAGGGCTTGGAACATTTTTCCGCCATTTTGTTTTTTTTTTCAAAGTAGCGGGCACCCATACGACCTATATTAATCGATAGCTGGTATCAATACAAACAAGTTTTGCGTGAGACAGGATGTCCTAAAGTGTCATGCTTCCGAGATATGAGCTATCAGAGTTAAAGTCAATTCACTGATGGGAATCTTCAGCACAACTTTGGTTTGATTAGGCACGCATAAAACACGTAATAAATCGATAGCTGGCTTCAATACAAACAAGTATTGTCGAGACAAAATGTTCTAAAACGTCAAGTTTCCGAAATATATGGCATTGTGATCGCTACCAGCACCCCTTTGATAGCTTAAATCTCGGAAACGTGACGCTTTAGAAGTTTTTGTCTCGTACATAACTTATTTGTATTGATAACAGCTATCCATTTATATAGGTTTTGTGCGTAGCCGCTACTTTAAAAAAAAAACAAAATGGCGAAAGAAAATCCTGCCCAATAGTTCAAACCTCTTTGCACGGATAAGTCACCTGCTATTTTTATTATAATTTTTAATAAAATGTTTTTCTTGTCGACTTTGACTCTGACCATCGCCGAGTAAGGTCGTCTATTCAGTTGCGCTTGCCCATCTGGTACAGATAAAAAAAAAACGGACGTCGCCGCCGAGTCGCAATCGTAGTTTGCTAGTATTGTACATACTTACCTAATATTAATTTTTGTCGTTTTGAAATCTATAATCGCGAGTGTTTGCAAATAGTGAAATCTCGGAACCAAAAATTGCAGTGACATATCGTGAACTTAAATAAGATTAGCAAGATTATGGTTTAAACATTTACAGGTTGGCAAAAATGTCCTGAAACGGAACTAAAAAATTTAACCGTTGGCAACTTCTCCTACTGTCACGTCTAGTCAGTACATGTAATGTCATTTCATGATATCGGTGGCTGTTTTTCGTGTATTTATTGTTATTGTGTTTAAATTGGTGACTCAAAGGGTTCAATATGAACAGAAAAACCATTCGCAGCTCCGTTAGAGAAATAATGTATAAAGTTTATTTGTGATGTTTGGCGGAACATGAAGCTGGACGAATTTTATCGGATATCAACGATGTTTATAAAAGAACTGCGGAAATGTCAGGTAAAATGATCTTTTATCTAAGTAATCAGATGTAATGTGTGTTTAAACTTGCACTAGATTGTATAAACCATTATACAACTATTATTTACATTGAAAAATACATCGATGAATTTTGTGGTTATGTGCATTTACAAAGAAGCACGCTCCTATAATTTTGATCCTTTTTGTGTTACTTCCAGAATAAAAGTAACTAAATATATAATTTTTCTAGGTTAATCCGTAAGTACCATACGACGAATTGCTCGAGAAGGGCATACAAACAAAGGCATTTACTCCACTCCAGAGAAACATAGAGCAGGGCGACCTAAAAAGAATTGGATGATTTTGACTTGTGATCAGACAAAAAGTTCAGAAAGATTTTACATTCTTAGAAAGAAGTATTTTATTAAAGTTTAACTGTCTTTATTTTTTACTGTTGTTGGCCGTGGCTGAACAAGTGTTTGCAAGCATCTCTGTTGGTGATTGGAAAAAAAACATGTGAACATGTTATGTAAATAGAAAGAGAGTAATATCAAAGGGGACAAACTCTGTATAGTGATATAGACAAAATAGTCATAAATCTGCAAGATGACAGCAGCAGAAACAGACACGAATGAAGAACTTTCAGATGTGGAATATTTAGCCGAAGACATTTTAGATTCTGATTGAAACATCTGTAAAATTCTATCTTTCTTATTAATAAAAATGAAAAAAAGCACTTAGACGGATCGTTGGTATTATTTTCCTCATAATGTAAATCAATATACACACGTACTTGCGCATTATCATACAAAAGCGTGAGTATTTTTTTTTTTTTTTTTTTTTTTTTTTTTTTTGGGACAAGCCCGCCACACACGCCCAAACCACTGTAACTCCTGAAAGCCAGAATCAACAGTGGCGACCACCAGAAAAGCGACGAGACAACGAAGCTCGACGAAGTCCCAGAGAATGAATTTAACTGTCTTGGATCCCGCAACGAAATTAATCAGAAAGTATAGCGGAGGAGTAGGAAAGAACTGTAATTTCCACTTCCCTCCATATCAGCAGGAGACAGAACGAAACAAGGCCAATAGGCACAAAGGGACGTTTACAACTGGGATAGGCCCAGTTGCCAAGCACCACGGATAAATATTAACGTTAATGGGTCCTAGTTGAGAGCTGTTATATTTGATTCCAATAATAGGTATGGCAAAAACGCTTGAACGCACGGAAATTTGCTCTAGTTTCCACAAGGTCCGTATAGTAAATAACTCCGGATGTAACCTGTACACTATCCAACATAATATTGCGTTCATTTTGCCAAAGACTACACTCCCACAAAATGTGATGAGCAGATTGTTCATATTCGCAGTCAGATGTTGAACATTGACAAAAAGGCGAGTCAACAAGCTTGAAGGAAAATAATTTACTCTTAAAGTTGCCATGGCCCGAGAGAAATTGGGCAACACAGTGATCAACCTCCAGCCATGTTCTGTCCAGCCGCTCACGAACGGATGGAAAGAACTGGTGGAGGTGCCTGCCCTTGATGGAATTGTCCCACCTACATTGCCATTCAGATAAAAGTTCCTCCCAGACGTCGGTCTGTGGTTTGAATAATCTAGAAATCCTAGCACGATCACGTACGGTTAAAAAGTCTGCGTCCGTGGTCTCACGCGCGTTATAGTATATTGCAGCCCGCCGCTGCACCTCCAAATCGACTGGAAGTACACCCGCAAGCACCGGAAGAGCTTCGGTACTAACCGTCCTGTACGCTTTGCATAAGAATATCAACGCCAAACGCTGGCTTTGAAGCAATTTACGTCGCACCGCTCCTATGGTGGCCCTATCGGCCCAAACAGGTGCCCCGTAGCACATACAACCCAAGTAAGTAGCCACGTAGATAGTCTTTAAAGTTAAAAATGACAATCCCCACGTAGATTTGGATATCCTCGTTAAGGAATAAAAGTTCTTTTTAGCTTTTTCACCGACATTTTTTATGTGATCTACGAATGAAAAATTCCTCTCTAAGACCAGTCCAAGGTAGCACACGGACTGCTTTCTTTTCACGGGAACGTTATTAAATTTAATGCTCGGCCACGATTTAAGATCACCTTTTAAAATTAGTTGAAATGTTTTATGCGGTGCAAAGGTCAGACGGTTTCGATCGCCCCACTGAGATATTAATCGTAGGCAAGTGTCAGCCAAATTCTCGAGTCCAGCCCGGGTACTTGACTGAATGAGCAGCAGGCCGTCGTCCGCGTAACCGGTTAATGAACAGCCCGGTGGAAGTGGGATCGCGAGGAAATCATCAAAACCTATATTCCATACATACGGCGAGATTACCGAGCCCTGTGGACATCCCATGGTAAGGGACTTTGACATAGAATGATGTCCGAGTTTTAGTTGCGCGGTACCATTTAAAAAGAATGAATGAACAAGATTATATATGTTTTTGTAGCAGCCACGATTTTTCATTTTAAGTAGTAGCATCGGCCACCAAGCGTTATCAAAAGCCCCGGAAATATCTAAAAAGATTCCAACCACGTACTTGTGTTCAGAGTTATTAACAATTTTTCTAACAGAAAGTGTCGCGTCAACAGTAGATTTACCCACGGTGAATCCGAATTGGTTGTTATGAAACTTTGGTCCGTCCGGTAGCAAACGCGGAACGATAAGGCGCTCCAAGAGTTTTCCCAAATTTGGTAGAAGGGTTAAGGGCCTGTACGACTTAGGGTCGTCCGGTGGCTTATCACCACTTTTTGGAATTATTCGTATAAAGCCACGTCGCCATACGCGAGGAAAAACGCCTTCCGCAATACATCGGTTGAAAACAGATAGAATGGCGTCGCCCGCTTTTTTACACGCTTCTATTATCATCCGATTAGATATTTTATCTTCACCTGCTGATTTTTTAAGAGGCAGTTTCCTGACAACATTAATGAATTCGTCAATGGATGGAAGGTCTGACGCTGGTGATTCAGGTGGCACAGCAGCCCACGCTCTGATCTGTTGATGGTAGTCATTGTCATTTACCGGCGAATCATCAGGTATCAGAGTATTTAATAGGACTTCGGTCGTTTCCTCAATACCGGTGGTGTGTTTATTATTTACTTTAATGTTTTCGATAAACGCTAGGTCGACCGATCGATTGGCTTTGAACTCGTGATACAAAGGAGACCACGGACCTTCTTTATCTAATTTTTCTACAATTTTTCGCAGTAAATTACCCTTAGATTTTTCAGTCGATGCTCTGTAGCGGGACCTGGCAACTCTAAACGCATTTAAAGCAATGGTATATGGGTCTCCGGTGACTTTTTGTTTTTTAAGCTTATTTAAATGTCTACGCGCTCGGCGATAGCTTTTACGTTGTTCAATTAAGTAGTCACACCACCAATCACATCTACGGAGGTTGGTCATAGATGCGCGACCAATAGCGATGTCAGCACAGTAAGTGAAGGTGTCTGACATAATTTCAGCACTTTCTTCAGCTGACAGCCCATCACGAGTGAAGTCTTTGGCGTGACTTGCAAAAAGCGAGCCAAAGAATTCCCAGTTCGCGCCTTTACTTTTATATCTAAAATTACCAGTGATATGAGTCGGACCTTGAGTAGACACCGGAACAAATTCGTACACGATCAGGCGATGATCACTACAAGACGCATCTGGTAAGACACGCCACCTATCCAAGCGAACGTCTGCACTAGAAAGTGTGACGTCAATACAAGATTCGCCCATTGGGCTGCAAAAAGTAGGTGGTGCATCAGGGGTATTATGAATCGATAGGTTCATTTCAGCAATAAAATCTTCAACAGCACAACGTCGGTCGGAATCCGTTGACCTAACCTTGCCATACCACAGAGACGATGACGCGTTAACATCAGCGCCAACGATAACTTTACAGCCCGCGAGTGACTGCAAGACGTGACGGAGGTTATGTATATGAGGAGCAACAGGATCTGAGTATTGAAAGTAACAGCTCACAACGTAAACTTTGAAAGAAGCTGATGAGACTTCCGCAACGGCACAGTGGGGCGTCATGAGGTTACGCGAAGATGTTACTGTAAAGTTAGAAGAACGCGTCACGTAAATTCCGGCTCGTGCTTTGCTGTCCAGCTGAACTACTTTGTGACGTAAGTGTGCATTCTGGTATTGTTCTTGAACAAGTACAATGTCTAAGTTATAATCGATAATTAATTTGTCTAATTCAGAGGTCGCCACCCTATCGTTGTGGAGATTTAATTGTCCTATATTTAAACTATCCATTATTTTAGTAGTTAGTGTTGAGGATTAACTGTTCGAGCTTAAGTTTGTATGTGGTACACTCTGGAGACCCACAACGATGGTCAAACGGTTTTTTAAAACGTTTACACGCCACGCAAGTCGGTATATAATTTAAGTTATCCTTGTGCGGGCAGTTATTTGTTTCATGCGCTTCGGAGCAGTTAGCACAGGTAGGTGATTTATTAACGCAATGTTTCTTAACGTGACCGAACTGTTGACAATGTAGACAACGGACTACCTCGACATCATCGATGAAACGGCAAGTCGCCCAATCAATAAATAATTTTTCTTTGGTGGACACCAGATGTTTACGTACTGAGGACTCGATTTCAACACCTATCCACTTGCGACCGTTATCTAAGGAACGCCGACGAATAATTTTAGTTGACTTAATAAAATCATCCTCATTTATTGGCAACTCATCTTTAATGTTTTGACGGTATAACGCGTGCAGAAAAACATTGTCTTCCATTGAGGATGGGACGTCTTTAACTAATATACGGGGCCTTCGGCCTTTCGGTTTTTCAAGTCTTAGACCGGCGGACCTAATAGCTTCGACAGATTGCAATTTTTTTATTTGGTTGTCATTAGCGACACGTAATACAACGCCAGATTTCGCGGTTTTCTTAACGCCTACAATTTGAAATCCGTCGTCACTAGGCTTAATCGCTTTCATAAGCGCTTGTTTAGTCGCGGACGATGACGAGTAATCGGCTGACCGCTCAGCAGTAGGGTAGGCGACGACGCACGGGAGAGGGGCGCGCGACTCCACCGCTGGCACAACTTTAGGTAGACGAAGTTTCAACGAATCCGCATACGAAGATTTGTTACAATCACAAGTATTGACATTATTATGATTATTAACAGTATTGGAATTGAATTTAATTTTATCTAATTCGCGTTCCGTATTGGCTAATTTAGTTTCGTTAGAGGATGATTTTATTGCTAACAAAGAAACGATGGCCGTTACGCGCTGAGTCATGTCCATGATAGCGGATTTATTTGCGACATTAATGCGGGACCCTTGATCATTAACAAGGTCGTTAATTTTGGATAAAAATGCAGACGCCTGTGACACTAAATCGCAATAGTGGTCGCTGCTCGCAGTACTGACGTTTAAAATAGGCGAGGGCTTCTCAATTGAGTTGGATGTGTGAAGCCGTTTTGACCTATCTTCGGGCGAGATGTACGAAGGTGACATTTCGCGAAACAAACGTTTTGTCGAGATATTAGCGGAGGTCGTCGGCGACCCGGGTGTATGGAATGCATCTCTGCCACGGTCAGGCGGGTCATCATTAATGGACAACATATTATAAATTATGTAATTCACACAAACTATTAAAACGTAAGAAAAGAAACAGAATTACCAAACGACAAAATTATATCGAGGTACCCACACACCAAAGAAAGTAAATGTACTCACCGAAAGTAAACGAAATGAACTAATTACCAGTAATAACCGACGTAAAAACACTAAAAAACTTACGATACCAGCACTTAGCACAATAGCACACACCTAGAAACAACTCACGAGCCGAAAATCGATCACGGAACACGAAAATCGTAATTAAAAACAACAGCAAAATAAATTGCATCCAGCCCGAACGAGTGCGCGGAGGGAAGTCGTGAGTATGTAACGAGCAGAAAAAAATATGTTTATTTCAAGTTTAAGTAATGTATAAAACCCGTTAAAGTCATTTTCATCTGCATAGCCTTTTCCCAACAAATTTTGGGGTCCGCTTCCAGACTAATCTGGATATATACTATGGATGCAGCGTGGATATCAGTATTTTACATGGAGCGACTGCCTATCTAATCTCCACAACCCAGTAACAAGGTAATACAATACCACTTGGTACGACTTGGTTGTCAGATTTTCGGGCTCCTGACTCACAGTAAAGATTTACAAATGACACGACAACAGCTACAAGTGCTTTCCGAGGCACGGAAGAAACTCTATGACAGATGGTCACCCATCTACAGACTAACCTAGTTAAGCACGTCTTCAGCTTGAAGATTGTCCTGTCCGGCTGTTATTATTTAGCACTGAGCTCTTCTAAAACCCGTCAACGTACACATTAAATATAAATAAAAATTGAAAAAATAAACCAAAGTATCAAACTGTTATTGTCGTACTATATAGGGTTACAATATGAACGATAGTAGCGCCACCATTATTTTCACGACTTTCTTGCCAAGCTGTACGCAACCAAGAACAGTGTCACAGTGTGGTGCTAGGTACCCTGTCCACAACGCCTAAGGCTGCGGTAGCAGTGCAGCGGACGCTGAAACTCGGTGAACTCGTTTAATTTATTGATCTTAAATTAACACATATTATTTTTCAGCCAACCAGCAGCCATCTATGTACAAGTCTGAGATTTCCCAGTTTATCTATCTAGGAATACGTTATTGTGCATGATAATTTCCTCTATTTATAAAACCAGGTCCCCACATAAACAATCCACGTACCTACTATTAAAAGCGCGTGATACCTATTTCTGTGTTAAAAATATTAATCCTTGTAGAAAGTAGACCTGACGATATTAAAATATAAATATGATAAGTGCCCTGGCTTCAACTTTACTGGAAGAGTAGCCAAAATTGCACACGTCTATTATCATATGTTCTGTATATGTTTAGCAATAAACACACGACTATTATCATATTGTGTAAATTCACACAAAATCAGGCTTTGTATTATATAATAGCCTCACTGAGAATAGCTTCCATGATACCCATAACTTCAGTTTATGCAATTGCCTGTAACATCTGGAGGCCATAAAACTTTCAAGCAAACAAAACGCTAGCCTAACCCTTTAAATCAATAGGACAGAAAAAAAATCGTTACGCCATAAAACAATAGAACAGTCTGCTAAATTATTTTTATCTGCCTCATTCTTGGTCCCTACGTACACATCTGGCAAAAAACACAAAAGGGGACCCTGCTCTCTCCTATTACCTACGAAACGAAAAAAATTACAAACCCGGACCATCAACAAAGTAACAAAGCGACGTCTAAACACACAAAACAACGCGAGATTAATAAAAATCCTGGTAAAGTATCACTAGCTAGTAAGCCCTTTTTACAGGTACGATAATAACATTCTCCGCAGATTAAACCACCAAGGGTACCCACATTATAAAGAACCGCAAAAAGCAAAAATAGCAACACATGTCGAATCCTAGTGAAGTCACAACAAAGAAAGCAAGAATGGAGCAGCACAATTGTAGCAAACAAGATTCATTATCATCAAATCTAAATATGGAAATAGTCCATATGATTGGTGACGGGAACTGCCTTTTTAGAGCCATAGCGCATCAAGTAAACGCCATATTTTTTCTGTCGTTCGACCACCACATGATAAGAAGAGACCTGGCTAAATATGTCGAGGAAAATCAACATCAGCCGAACATAGCACTAGCGCTCGCGGGAAACCTGCCTACTACTGCGAACCTAAGAAGCGCACACGAGCAAAGGAAGAAATATATCGAACAACAATACAAAGATGGCGTTTGGGGTGGTGAAGATATCATCATTGCAGCAGCCGAGTACTACTACATCAATGTAACAGTATATCAAGCCGGGTCCAATGCTCCCATTACATATCGATGCAGAGATCCACAACACGCCGTAGCCACTATTAACTTATTATATCAGAATAACCACTATGACAGCCTTAGCACACCCATTAACTCTCAAGACTCTGCAACAGAATGCACACTACGCAATACGATAAGCACAAACACAACGTTATCGCCGAATGAACAAGTTGACCCCACCGGATATGCAATACTAGGACCTCCACCCTGCCATAAAACTATAACAGATATTGATAGTGTCAAAATAGCAACCTGGAATGTCAGAGGCACCGCCACACATTCAAAGAAAAATAACATTGACAAAACCTTGAAAGAGAAAGGGATACACATAGCATGCCTACAGGAAACAAACATGAGTACCGGAATATTTAACTCATAACACTACACCTGGCACCTCAGTGGCTCTACCAAACGGCGGGGCCTCGCGTTACTTGTAAGAAAAGACACGACGATAACAATTCAAATAACAAGAAGAAATACAAATGCCATGGCGGCAGTTATAACAGCTCTCTGCAAAGGACAATCTGTGAATTTGTATATTATTACAACACACATACCAAGCACTATGTCAACTAAGTCATTTTCCGATCTGATCAACTGTATCAATGCAAAGCCTAAAAGGTCAAACATGATCATCCTAGGAGACTTTAATGCGCACATAGGAAAGCAAGACATAAAAACCAATGGAAATGAAACGATATACAAAATTGGTGCTAACTTGCTGCACACAATATCGAATAACAATGGTGAAATCTTATTAGATATAATAAAAAGAGAAAACCTTAGAATAGATACATCAAGAGGCAGATCAAGCCTAAAAATAACATGGAAATCTGGAAGCAGAAAATCGCAAATTGACCATATACTTACTGCAGCGGACGAGCCAAATATATTTAAATACATAAAAGGCGAGTGGAGAAATAATATATCAGACCATAAAAGTATTTTCGCGGATATTATCATTCCGAAACTCAAAAGGGAGAAAAGAAACTCAACACTGCATATGCTGAAACCCAACGAAAAACCAATGCACAAATCTGAGCCTGAATTCAACCACAGAAATTACGACTATAGCCGACTTCAAAGTGCGAAAATAATAAAAGAATATCAAAAGGAAATTAAAAGCCAACCTCGGGTAATGAATCTACGAAACAAGCAAAATAGTCAACTAGTCCCATGGGATTCCATTATGAATATAATGAAATCAGCAGCAGGAAAAATGCTTATAAGCAGGCCAATCAGATCCAGAGAACATAGAATCGCGCTCGCGAAACTACAAAAAGCCAAGTTCATCAAAAACTGTTACCCTAGAGAAGCATTTGCAATCAAACAACTAAGCGAAGCAAGACACAATTTGCAAAATACAAGAAATAAAGAAGAAGAGGAAAAATGCGAAATATTTTTTAGAAACCTAAGCAGAACACATCCATCACAACGAATGAGAATCACATACGATTTTTACAGGAGACATATAATGAAAAGAAGCGCAACAACAAACAACATTTTATACCCATGTCAAGGTGGGAAGAAGAGATAAAAAAGTCAGCAGGTCCACGCATAGAACTCCTACCCGATGAAAACCCATCAGACGCAAGAGAACACCCATCAGAAGAGGAAATAAGTGACATCATTAAAAGCATAAGGCTGGTAAAGCACCAGGTGCCGACAAGGTGGTGTCAGAGCTATTCAAAGCCTTGCCAACAGAAATGCTATCGGAAATTATAAAGCACATGCAGGCAGCATGGGTAAGCAATGATAAACCAATGTCTTGGAACAAAACGATCCAAATTCCGGTGCCTAAAAAAGCAAAGCCAGACGGAATTAATGACTACAGAAAGCTATCCATGTGTAATGTGGGATATAGGATATATGCGAACTTTCTTCTAAGCAAACTGGATGCTTCAATAAAAGAATTAGGAAGTTACCAAGCAGCTTTCCTTCGCAATAGATCGACCGACGACCATATGTACACACTTAGGAGAATTCTCGACGAGGAATGGAGAGCAGGCTCAAAAACCTATGTGCTGGCGTTAGACATTGAAAAAGGTTTCGATACACTGGTTCTAAACTGCCTAAGAGACATTTTAGTAAGCAGAACTAACAAATTTCTAACAAATAGAATCGTTAAGGCATGCATGAACGAATCCACCTGCATAAAATGGTTTGGGCAGCAAACTGAATCGATGCACAAAGGCAAAGGAGTCAAACAGGGATGCCCGCTGTCCCCACGGCTATTTACCATAGTAATGGACGATGTTCTCAGAACACTAGAAGAAGAAATAGAATGCCTTCATCTAGACCAAGATCATGAGATTCAACTTCCAATAATATTGTCATTTGCAGACGATGTGATAATAGCAACAAATAATCTCAGTGAACTGGACGAAATAGTTACCAAAATCAAACCGTTACTGGAATCAGTCGGACTACACATTAATGAAACGAAAACAAAACTAGTAATCAGAGACCCACACAGTCCCGAAACCCGAAGTCATATTAGAATTGGAGGAACCAGTATTCAACCAGTAGACGAAATCAAATACCTAGGCACGTATATAACATCGACACTTAACAGAAACAACACAGTCAACGCTAGATGCAAACAAGCGATGCGCAACTCCAAGGCATTAACATCCTTCATAAAAAACACAAAAATGGAGTGGAAAACCGCGCGGCTTATCTATAAAATGGTCATAGAACCAGCAATGACCTACGGTCTTAAGGCAGCAGCACTCACAAAGGCAAACCGATCGAAACTCAGAAGATACGAAAGACTCATTCTTAAAGATATGATAAAGAGTACGCGAAACCCTCCGAACAGAAAAACACGCGAAATTCTTATGGGAAAAACAATAACCAAAAAAGTTAAATGCCTACGGTTATGCTACTACGGACACATCCTCCGGCGACCAGAGCCGCACTTACTACACGCAGCTTTCAGATACAAGGCAAAACGGTTAAAAGTTGGAAGACCAATATATACATGGAACGAGTCACTCCAACAAGACATGGAATATTTCAATATAAGCAAAGAAGAATGGATTCAGCTAGCAGCAGATAGAGAAAAATTCAGATCAGCCACCCAGGAAATATACCAGCTTAGCGAAACTGACAGCGAAACAAATACTACTGATGAAGAAACATATACGAGAACATGATATTTCATCGCAATCACCAAAAACGAACATGCCTCTCCAATGCTAGAAGAGAACAATCAGAGAAGATCAAAACACCAATGCTCATTCCTATGGATTGTACCCGTCTTTACCACTATTCCTATATTGGCTCTAGGCTGCATAGTCGGTCGATTGTGCCCGACTGGCTGCGGTTGGTCGGGCTTCCTCTCCCATCCCAGAGCATGTCTTTCCTTACAAAATCGTGCCCCCTGGTGTATCCGGCTTGTCCGGGTCAGGCTTGCTCCTGGCTGGGTGTGGTGCTCAATCATCATCATCATCATCAATTTTTAATAAAATGTTTTTCTTGTGAAAAATAAATTTGTTGATACAAATATCTCTCTCGATAACAGGCACGTTTACCTACTGACATTTTTGACGTTGACATTAGATTTCGATTTCAAACCATTTCAAAAATTATTTCATCAATGAAAACTACAATATTTTGGAAAAATAAATACACGGGTGCTTTATTTTTTCATCTAAATTTCATGTTTCATTCATTCATTTCAAATAAGTAATTTCTTTAGAACATAAATCAGTGTCCATCGGGTTTTCTGCGCGAAAACAAAGAAATACAGCCCCCACGTCTGAAGGCCGAAGCCGCACTGACAATTGGTGCATCGGGGTCCTAGCGAGGGCCGGGGGGCAGGGCGGTCCTATCTGTGACTGGTTAATAAGCTTGAAATTTTAGAAAAGAGGCTATTACGATGAAAATAAAGCGTTTAAAAAAAAAAGAAAACGTATGAACACTGCGTTATATAGTTTTCGACTATCACGTAAAGTTTCACGACCTAATTTAACGTTTTTAATTGAATACTTGGTTTTGAAATTTATTTTAGAGGTAACTTTGAGGTAGTTTTCTATCGAGAAAATTTTATGGAATCGTGTTTCCGAAACGTATGAACCTTAGAAGCAGTCCTCAACTTTGCCATATATTAATCCTAAGGTGAATGCTTTAGTTATATTAACACGAGACGGGTTTAAAAATCACGATTTTGGGTTATACGGGCCCTTAAGGCGATGACATGAGCTAAACGCGAGTTTTATAATTACTAAAAGTATATATGATTGCTGCTATAAAGAAAACCAGAAAAATATATGAGATTCTTCAGGATATATGCTAGCATGATAGTGTTTTGAAAACATAAAAAAAACTCGACTCCTCGTTTTGACTCGATAAAAAAAAATCACGAACTTATCTCTAAAAATATCTTTCAAACTAAAAAAAACATACTAATATGCATATGATCATTCTGATTTTTTGGCAAATAATTCTACAAGCAATAAATTAGCATGATAGTGTTTTAGTTTTTTAATTCAATCAATAGTTTTTTTGTGAATCGATCGAAACCATTCATTTCGCACTATTTGGCCCGCAGTGACCGACGTGGACGTAACAACCAATTTGTAGTGCAAGCTGATTAGAACTTTATTCTAACAGCATTTCAAACGAAGTTTGAACCACCACAAATAAAGTTGCTAATTTAGCTCGTCGAATCGCTTTAATGATCTAACTATCAAAGCAAATATACAATAAAGCAACTAGCTCTAAACGGTAAAGTGCGATTGTAAAGAGAACTGGATTTTCTTAATTACAGAATAACAAATTAAATACAAAAATCTAGGAATTTAAGAATATGCGATTCTACGATTAATGTCACTATAAGTAATCTCGTCGTATCACCTGAAGTCATTCTTGTTCATTCTAGGTACCAATTACTGCAAAATTTGCATCTATATAAGGTCCCATTAAAATAGATGGACACAGCGTTCAGTACGTCTAACCAAAGATATCTAAGCAAAAACACACCAAGGTAACAAACACATGGCTCTGACTTTACTGGAACTGATAACAGCTTTCAATAAAAGCATACGATGGTTTTAAGTGTGTGATTGTGTCACGGCATGTTCGTTCGTCGTCGTCGCTAGTTAACTGAAATATATATACCTACTTCTAATAAAGTCGACAAAAATGATTTTAGAATAGGTACTAATTTTTACAACTAACTCTCAACTCTAACATATTTTTTATTTCTCTGTAGTATCCAAATATTTAATTTATCCTCTCTCATCCTAACAAAAAAGCGGCCAAATGCGAGTCAGACTCGCCGAAGGGTTCCGTAGCAGCAAGTAACATAATATAAAAGAAAACGTATTAAAAAAAACTACTTACTAGATCTTGTTCAAACCAACTTTCGGTGGTAGTTTACATGGTAATGTACATCATATATTAATTTTAGTTTTATCATTCTCTTATTTTAGAAGTTACAGGGGATTAATATTTTTACACAATAATAGAAAAAAAAAATACATTTTGGGGGTCCCCATATTTAAAACTGAAACTCATTTTTTTTTTCTTCGAACCCACAGGTATGGGGTATCTATGGATAGGTCTTCAAAAATGATATTGAGGTTTCTAATATCATTTTTTCCTAAACTGGATAGTTTGAGCGAGAGACCCTTCCAAAGTGGAAAAATGTGTCCCCTCCCTGTAACTTCTAAAATACGAGACTGATAAAACTAAAAAAGATATATGAAATAAAATATTGGTTTGAACGAGATCTAGTTAGTAGCTTTTTTTAAATACGTCATTAATCGAAAACAGCAACTTACCTTTCATTTAATCTGCTACGGAACCCTTCATGGGCGAGTCCGACTCGCACTTGGCCGCTTTTTTTATTAAAATTAATTTAGTCCATCCAACGGTCTCTGGAAGGTATCACTACCAGCAATAAGACAACCGCTGTACCCGTAGAATTAGCAATATTTTAAAATAGCTGTTTAAATATTTTGATGTACTGCAAAGTATATTCCATCTAACACAACCCAAATTTAGCAGAAGACGCAATTCTAAACATTACGTTCACACAATATACAGGGTTACTGGTAATTCGACGTATTCCTTGCAAGATGTTATAGTAGGGTTATAATGCAAGAAATTTAGCCACCAAATGTTCTACCAAAATTCAGTGGTTTTTGAATTAGGTCGATTTTTAGTTTTTATAAAAATCCCAGATTAAATCATTTAAAGCGAATTTAAAAACGATTTACGGTGCAAATGTACTGAAATTTTATTATTGAATTTACGGTACAAATGTTATTATCATAGCTGATGACACAGCAGACCTTTGCTAATAATTAAACGTTCAAAAATTCAAAACTCTTAGTAGAAATCACTAATGAAACAATTTTGTTTTGTAAATTTTGCCATTTCTTATTAGAAAGATGTTGCATAGTGAAAAAAAATAATTATACTACGCCAGATGTTCAAATTACTATAAAAATATCCTTGTCTAATCAGCTATTTAAGTAAGTCATGAAATACAATATGAAAATCGTTTTTAATTTAGTACAGGAAGGCGTTCATCTCATAAAAGGTATTCGGGAAATCAAATTAAACAATTCCGTGAACACTATTTTAGTTTTAATCAATATCAATCACAACGGCAAAGCTGTTGGTAACTTTGTGAGCAAACATGTTAGTACGAGAGCCCATATCCAAAATGTTTGCCTCAACCTTTTACGATCAAATCCGTAAAAAATGTAAATTAGTTTAATTATTGTGGTTCCAAAAATACTAACTTCAGTTACTTGCCTGACCGCGTTTTCAAATAAGCTCAATTTTGTTTTAATCTAATCCGTCTGATTAAATAATGTAATAATGTAGTACAGTATGTAGTTAATTTTGAATACCAAAGACACAATTTTCGGACACAGTAGTGTCGCACGTTCTGAGAAAATTTAAAATGAGTAAAAAACAACCTGTTGCAAATAGTCTGCAAATCTTGTTTTCGACTGACATTGGTCAGTCGATGCGAATATTTAATTTCTAATACTGTTTAGGAATCTTAGTAGATGAACAAGCACATTGCGAATAGGTTTAAGTTAAGATGGTAATGAGTTGAGTTGCCTAAGTATCCACATTATCGCGATATACTTTGACAACCTGAGACGATCATGGTCTTGACGTAACTTTAATCGACAACACGTTACTAAGCTTATTAAGTAATATTATTTATTCGTTGAATGAAGGTCGGTCCCCTAGACTATTTAATCGAGTGCGCGAACAGAGAATGCGTGTTCGCTGTCTCGAGTCCACTGCTACTACGTATGCTCTCACAAATGAGCGCGAACATTTCGGTGAAGTTATGCCCGGTTCAAAAAGTTACTAAAAGCCCACACAATGAATACATACAAATAAGTTAATAAAAAAAAAGATGAACTACATAAACAAAATGCAAAAACCATATCTTGTAATTAATTAAACTAAACTAAAAAAACCTACTCAAAATATATATTAGAGAAATCATGTATGTACCACCAAACAATCTATACATATAATAAAATCGTTGAGACCAAAAAATCTGTACATTGAAGATTTAAAAAAAAAACCGATCTGGGTGACTTAAAATAAGTAACTGAACATATTAAAACCATTTTTAAAATTCGTGTTTGTTTGTTTGTTTGTTTGACCGCGCATCACGTAAAAACTGCTAGACGTATTTTGATGAAAACTTCACTTATCTATTTAAATAAACCCAGAATAACACTTAGGCTATAGAAATTATGGAAAATTTTGGAAAAAGGGGGTCAAAATGGGGGGTAAAGTTTGTATGAAAAAAAAAATTTAGATTGCTCTAGATTCATGAAACTCAGAGTAAATACTTATTATTAAAAATAAGGAAACACCTGTTTCAGCATTTTTTTAAAAAATCATCCAAAGACGTAAAAAAGAGGGTTTTGTGTTTAAAATTAATTAACTTCATACACCTATAGAATAAAATTCATTGAAGTGGAAACCTTTAAAAGTTGCTGTAAATACTTCAAATCTAATACAGGTAAATGTAATTTCTCAATTTTCTTGAAATTTCATTTTTGAAGTAAATACGCCCAAAATAGCGGAACTCAAGAAAATCGGCTTTCCTCGGTATAAGTAGTTGGTAATACAGGGTGGAAACGGTAAACAGGGCAGTAAGGAGCTGCAGGTACACAAAAATGGTCTTAGGTAACAATCCGTAATTTTTTCACAAAATGTTCACAGATTTAATTAAAAAATAAAGTACAGTTAGCAAGAAAATTTGCATTTTATATAAACAATTTTTTTGATGACAATCGATCTTCTTTCCGAAACTAATCAAGAAGTTCTTCCAAACCAACCCAGGTTAGAGTACTCAAAAAGTCAGAAATCACAAAAAAATAACTTTCGGCGGGGCAGTGTAGGGGAAATAGTTAGCCAGAACATTGCTATTTTACACAAATCAATTTTTTGATGCCAATAATTATTTTTTATTTTACATAAGACATAAAACTGGAAAAGTTACAAATACATTACAAACGAGTACAAATCCTACTATCTACAAATAAAAAATGCTTTGTCCCGAAGGACTATCTGATGGAACAACGCACAGCCTAAACCGCGATTGTAGAAACCTGAAACTTGGAGGGTGTATTTCCTGTATAACGTAGGCATACGATAAGAATTTTGAAATTATACCCCTAAAGGGGTGAAAAGGGGGGGCAAAGATTGTATGGGAAAATGCGATTCCTTGGTCCAATCTACTTCAAACTTTGCAATCAACAATATTAACAGAATTGATGGACGCGTTTCATATTGCATTGTAATTCATCCCCTAACGGGGTTAAAAAGGGGTAGAAAGTTATTTTGGCGGTGATTTGTTTCGAATTTGATATCAATACTCCTTCGAGATTTTGATATAAACTACAAGTTATTTTGATACATGTTTCAAAATCCAATCCGACTTTATTCCAAAAAGGTTGAACTCACATAAAAATTTGGTGTAAAATTGCAAGTACTCTTTAAAATTGGAATGTCTCGAAAGTTACCGTAAAATATTAATACCGCATTTGAAGGTTTCTAAGCTTTGAAGAGGTTGTGCACTTTAAGACACGGCGTCATAGCGTAGGGACGTAGGGTTTGAAATTTTAAATGGTAAGCAGTTGTGAGAGGTCCGCAACGGTTTACAGCAGCTATATCGTGTTGCGGCTCATTTAATGCACCTTGATGAGTACTGCAGACCTAGCTGGAGTATGACTGTCATCGAGTGTCTAAGTATGAAGATGTAAAGCTGTCAATAGAAGCCTTTAAAGCTGTTTTTGTAAACATGATAATTTATTCTTATTCAAATAAATACGTTGTTAATCACAAGTATTTGATTTTGAACCAAATTGCCCTTTGGTACGTAAATTGACTTCAATGCATATCTTGGGAGATACACCGTTTTAAATAACTCCGCAGTAAAATAATGATCATGTACCGGGAGCGCATTTTCATTATGCGGAAGGATGTGTGTGATGTGCTCTTTGAAAATTGTATTATGGGTGCTTACGACCCACTCTCTGTAACCCGCTCTTCCTCTTATGTGACGCAGACGAAGTTGCGCGGGTCAGCTAGTATTATATAAGACTATAAACTGAACACAAAATGACAACAAACCTGCTCACAACAGGCAGGCCCATTAATGCCACATCCAGTAAAAATCTACTACTACATAGGTGTTGTTTTGTTAAACTTATGATCGAGTTTTTGGTATTATTTATTTGTGTACCCTCATAATCTGTGCGCTCTTACTATAAATTTTAATTTTTGTGTCTCAGTAAGTGAATTAAGTTTGTAATTTTTATGAGAAATAAAGTTACTTACTCTTAAACCGAACACGCACATGTTTTGTTCATGATCACTAGAACGAGTCCACCGAAAAAAACATGTGGCACACTGGTAAAACGTCTTAGTCTAACAAGACGTGTAAAAATTAGTTATTTAGGTTTTAAAAGTGAAATGGATTAAAAATACCTAATAATAATTCACGAAATTCTTTTCTTTGATTTTCCGCATACATTTTACCTTTTTTTCGTTTTCTACAAAATCAAAAACACATTTTTCATGACTTAGTCCATAACTTTTCAATAAGATAATAATAATAATAATATCTTTATTTGTATAGAATGCAGGTGTTACAATAATGGTGTTAGTTTCAGATATATTTCCAGTACATTCTGCCTGTTGGCATACAAAAAATATAGTGGTAACTTCCAGATAACTTAAAAACTAGGCAAGTACTTAAATTCAAAATGAAATCATAGATCAGCTAAGTCTAAAATTATTTACATAATATTATGAGATAAAGTGAAGCAAAAATTACAATTCATCATTTAAAAAATCGTTCTCTTCTTTATGACGGAATCAGAAAAATTACAGAAAAAAAATTGTTTCATATGTGATTTTTCCTAAAGGTGTTCGATTTTTAAAACATATAGTTATTTGAAAAAGTTTGCTGCACCGTCAGCTATGATAATAACTTAAATTTCAGTACATTCGCGCCGTAAATCGTTTTTAAATTGGCTTTAAATGATTAAATCTGGGATTTTTCGTAAAAAAAACTAAACCTCGACCCAACTCAAAAACCACAAAATTTCGGTAGAATATTTGGTGGCTTAATTTCTTGCATTATAACCCTACTATAACGTCCTGCAATGAGTACGTCGAGTTACCAGTTACCCTGTATGTAGTATATTTATCACTTCGCCTTAATTACCAGCGACTTCTTACTTGCAGGATTGGTTACTATACGAAGCCGAAGAAGGTGAGGAAGATAAGGAAATTCCTCCTGATACCGTGTTCGCGGTGACTGCCTCACAGCTGTTTAGGGTACTCCTCAGCAACGCCCGGGCGGTGCGAAAGACGGACACTCCTAAGGCTGAGAGACTGGCTCGCTTGGCCGAGAGGAGAGCCAGAGATGGTTAGTGAGTCATTTGGTAGTCGTCGTTTAGGGTGTTCTCAATGTGGTTATAGTAAGTGGGTTGGGGTTAGCCCACAGCAGTACTAATACAGCCTAATCTCTGGAAGTTTGTCACGTCCGATGGGTAGAAAGAATATTTTAGTTGGATGACTGTTTTATATTGGTTTGCTGGGTAGAATCAAAATATATAAGTGGTCTAAGTATTATGTTTTCTAGCAACCATATTAATTATTTATGAATTTTACAATGGCAGACAAGGCATTTTCTAGGCCAAACACATATATCTTGATCTGGTCCAACGATTCAGCTGCTCGAAATTAATTTGGCTTTTTGCCCTTAATTAGATATTAATTTGTAATATTTTAGCTGGTGAAATAAATAAAACGGCGGAGGCAATTATGGAAATCGGCATATGTCAGTTAATGATGGCCAACTTGAATAACGCTCAGAAGACTCTTGAGAGAGCTTTCGAAATACACGAGAAGACTCAGAACATAGAAGGGCTTTGTGAGGTCCGGATGCACAGTGCGGCTGTTATGCAACGGTGCGAACCTTGTCTTATGTTTTATAATTTAGAATTGATACTTTAATTTGCTTTCCGTCAATACGGAGGATCACGTCCACATACGATGCGTCATGCGGTCTTCTGTAATCGGTACATGCGCCTTCAATGGCCTTCTGACCAGTGCTCTGCGAATAAAAAAAAATGCCTAGAAATGGATGGTACAGCGTTAGCTCGGCAAGAGATGATGACAATTTAGAAATGATCTGGGACTGGTATGTGGAGACCCAGGGAACAATACGTAGTGGGACAAAATTGGGGGAGGCCTTTCCTCAGTAGGTGCAGTACCTACTTAGTAACATTATACATGTATAATATTTTTATTTAAATCTCTCCGTCACATCCTCACTGTATCTTTTCTAAGATGTATTTCATTACAACTATGACTTTCTCTGCAATATGAAAGAAAAAAAAATGGAAGCTTCTTCGGTATCTTCTATCTGCTCTTCTTTGATTTCTTGTCTGTTAGCTGGACAATAAAGCTTCAGTAGGAAATCGCTCTTGTCACAATTCTTTAAAGTGATAAGCATTGCTGAACTTATGTTCCGAATTGATCGTTAAGCGAAACCTATCTGGTACAGATTGGGTGACCATGAGGAGGCGGCCAAGTTGCTGACACAGGTGGGAGCCAGTGCCATGGAGCACGGTCTGAGAAGAATGCTAGGACGGGCGCTGCATCTGCTTGGCGAGCTCCATCTAAGGAGGCAGAGACCAGAACTGGGTACCCAGCATCTAGCTGAAGCATTTCTTTGCTTCATGGGCTTTCATTTTGAATCAGTATGCATACAATGTATTTTAAGTAGGCTAAAAAAAAACATTTGTAAAGTAACTATTTGAAATGACATAATGTTTTGTGTTACAGGTAGGTAAGGCTTCCTTCTTTGATACACATCTGGTGGAGAACACAGAACGAGAGTTGGATGCGATATACGGGCACACAGATGAAATATTCGAAGAGGAAGCTGAGCAGTCAAGGCTTATGACGGCTATTTCTGCAGGTAAATGACCTGTAACATTTGTCTTGAAGATCAATCTAAGATTCGCAATTTTGTTTTTCGGGAATTTCGAAGGGTTTTGGGTTTTGAGTTCTTCGTGGCAGAGATTGATTAATTCGTGGAATTCATCATCATCTGCCTGCCGACCAGCCAACCGTCGTCTTCCCGTCTAACCGGATGCAACTGAATACATATGGCTTCCTTTTACATGGAACGACTGCCTATCTGACCTCCACTAGTTAGTGTTAGTCACTCAGTTGTTAGTACTGGGTAATACTGTACCCCTTGGTATGACTGGTTGTCAGACTTTTTGGGCTACCTGTAACGATTGTAAAAGATGGACAAATAACAGCCGGGACTAACAGCTTAACGTGCTTTCCGAGGCACGGGGGATACTCGGTATATAATCTGATCACCCATCCACAGACCGTCCCAAGCACAGCTTAACCTAAAGATCGACTCGAGTGGCTGTTATTATTTAGCCACGTTATAGCTCCTCAAACTTTATATGAACTAATTGTTAAACACTTTTGTAAAAACAACCTTTTGAAACTCCGATGAATCTGGTGGTATTGATTGTTGTATTGCTACAGGTCAAGAACTAATGGCCTCCTATTTTAATTTACTGAGAGAGGCTGGCGGGTGTTCAGTTGCAAAAGTGAAAACGATTGAATGGAAACTGTCGCACTCTGGCTGGTGGATCAAGAAAAAACAGCACGAATATGTGCCGTGCATGTGTCCCGTACACAACCGATCGCCGTTGGATGTGCTGTGGTATATTATTTTAACCCTTCTATAATACAGTGAAGCTTGGTTAAGTGGGACCTGGATAAGTGAGAAACCTCCATAGCTGGAACTCATGCTGAGGTCCCGAAATTTATTCCTGGATATCTGAGACACTGGTATAGTAGAATACTTCTTTAAGTGAAACTAATTTACAGGTCCGTTGAATGTCAGTTATCCAGGTTTCACTGTACTTATTATACATTTGTGAGGATGGATATGATGTATGGATGTATGTATGTTTGTTACTCTTTCACACAAAAACTATTGAACGGATTTGGATGACATTTTGTTATCCCAGTAGTAAGATCCCTTGGAAAAAATATCAAACTTCCCGCGGACGAAGCCGCTTGCAGAAGCTAGAATGATTGGCATGACGACACGATCAAAATAAAGCATAATCTATTTGGTACAACAGTTATTAAAAAAATAGAGTATTGGAAAATAATGGACACGTTTTTTTGTTTTTTGTAAATCAATCAATATCGGGAGTGTGGGCTCGTGCCGTCAGAACTCGCTTAAACTTATACCAAGGCGTGACGTACTGAGAATTTTAAAAGCGTCGTATCTTCGTCAATTTTGGTTCATGTAACAAAAGAAAATACGGGTCTAATATTATTGTCGATAATCTATCTGACATTTTTTTTGTCTTCTACTCTATTTGCACTTTACTGTATACAAGAAGAGTTTCTTTAGAAAAACCCAATATTTTTCTAACTATAACAATTGATAATTTAGGAAGTAAATTATTATTTCCAAAAATAATTTTATTTAGATTAGAATGTATTGCTTTAAGGGGCCGGCGGAGCATGCGTATTTCATACAAACGTAATACCAAAATAATTTGTAAATCCAACATATTCTTAGTGTGTATTTATTTCGATTGGGTTACAGAATATCTATGTTCCCCATTATATATTTTGACAGGAAAATGATATTAAAAAGAGATATGAGGAATTTAAAATTTCCGTGGAAAACTTATCTTTCTAATAACTCTTGTTTAAATCAGTGTCCATTCAAAATATATATTTGGGAACCTAGATATTGCGTAATCCAATCGAAATAAATACACACTACCTTAAGAACACGTTTGATTTTCAAATTATTTTGTTATTACGTTTGTATGAACTACGCATGCGCCTCTTAATATTTTTTTTTTACTGGTTTATTTAAGATCATGATTATATTTATGTCTATTTTAATAGTATTTTTAGTACACTTAATACTTTTTATATTTTTGTAGGATCCAATTAGCACTCAGGTCAGCTTCCGGCGTTGGGATATCGTCTACTGACAATCTCTCTTATCCCTCTCAGCGGGATGGGCTCGCCAAGTCATCAACCATTGCCGACATTAGAATACGACACAGCAGCTACATGGGACCGCAACAGCTATCTAATATTATTCAAGAAACAACCACCGAATAATCTAATAATAAAGGATGTAAAAAGACTCTTGTCGAAAGTCGAAATATACTAAGTTCTCCAGGGCATTGCGATCAGTTTTTAGTTCTTGACCATACCTAGGAACCTTTTAGTTAAGGAGATATTGGGGATCATAGTTCCAACTTTTTCACAAGTTTTTTTTTTCAAATACATGTTTTAATGTATCACCAGCACAATGTTTCCTTGATTCCTACCGAATAACATGATATTTAACCCCAAATAAAAAGTTATTTCCCAGCAAACATTTTTGCGAAGTCACTTAGTTTGATGTACAGAATGCTTGGTTGACGGCTTTGTGAAGAGTCTATTTACACCCGGTATACTATTTTTTATACATGATACGTTGTTTTTCATATATGTCGAAACGATTTTCATGTTGTTAATTATAATAGGGGGTTCTCGAACTGTCCAATTTAGGTATTTATTTATATAGTAATAAAAAGCAGATTATTTTTTACAAAGTTTATAACTCATTCATCGTACAACGTACAAAGGGTATAATTTAAATGTCTATTTACAAAGAACTTAAACTAACCGCATAGTTAAATAATATTGAGCAAAACATGCAAATGTTGCACCGCCTTCAATACCTTCCCGTGTGTAAAGGGTCTGCCACCGATATAACATCTTGACAATAACAATATGGAACAAAATTACTTTATTCTGTGCTATAAAGCACAGACTTAACGAAAATGCGAGAACCATGCGTCCATATTTACATTAAAATTAAGATTTAACTTAGCAATCCTTCGTAACTATTCAGCACGCTTTGGTAGTTTTGCGAGGTGCCAGGCGGACTTTGAAACCTTCAGCGCGTTTCAAGATGATGTCAGCTTGCAATTTGAAGTCAGACTCCTTAAGATCCGAGTGCACGCGGAAACTCCTAAGTATCGTCGACAGGATAATCTTCAGCTTCAACATGGCGTATTTACGACCTTTGAAAGAAACATATAAATTGAGTACACACACATGATTAGAACATAGATTTTTAAATGTTGTTAGATTTTGTTGGTGCACTCACCGACGCAACTCCTGGGTCCGGCGGAGAATGGCACGAATGCGTAGTAATGGCGATTGGCAGATCTTTCAGGCAGGAAGTTGTCGGGGTCGAACTTTGTGGGGTTGGGGTATACGTCGGGGCGACGGTGCAGTTTGTACGTCGCTACTACAACGGTGGTACCAGCAGGCACTTGCTTACCGCAGGAAGCTGTAAAAAGATGAAGTTTTGTCAAGATATCTGTTATAAATGTTCCAAAAATACAGCGGCAGTAGAAGTTTTTACTTACGTAGAGTAATATCTTGTTTAAGGTGACGCGCAATGATTGGCACTGGTGGGAACATCCTCAATGTTTCCATGAGGCACCTTTCTAGATATTTCATTTCCAGAGTATCCTGGAATGTGGCGGGGCGGTCTGAGTCACCAAAGATCTTATCGAGCTCATCAATAACTTTGTCTTGAATGTCCTGATGGATGCCCATCATTGATAGGAAGAAACTGCTCCCAGCAGCAGTTGTGTCGTGACCCTGAATAAAGTATTATTTATAAAGCATGATGTTATATTCTACAAAAACGTAATAATTGTTGCCTATTCTGCTAATTTAGAATAATATTTACCTCAAACATAATAGTGTCCACTTGTTCTTTAATTTCCTCGTCGGAAATAACAACGCCGCTCTGTGAGCTCTCGAGGAGTAGGTCAAGGAAAGCCAGACGTTTCTTCTGTCCTACATCGACGTCATCTACATCCAAGTCATCCTTAAGGCCAGCCGATTGACCGAACGACAGACCCTCAACGGATGTCGTTTTGGTGGCTTCCTCGGTGGTGGTGTTGTAGTCTTGCAAGATTGTTGGCCTCTTACCAGAGTTGAATTCCTCCTTCTTCCTTCGGATAACCTAAGTAATGAGATAAATGCTTCAGTACGTACAATCTAAGTCATGTTTATTCCGTCGCCTTTGATGATCGCATCACTAACTAGTTCCCAGTAGCATCCAATAGGTCATTGAGTCTAGGACGGCGAGATAATTTCAGTTATTATGATAGAATACAAGACTTATGTAATAATTATGTGTGTTACCTTCTTGGTCAGACCGTGGATGACGTCAAGGAGTTTGGTCTGCGTCTTAGCGTAGTCTGTGAAATTGAAGAGAAGGTCTGGCCTGAGCCAGATCTTAGTATGTCTCAAGTGAAGGATGTCGCACATCTTCATTACAGCCATGGCGTATTCGAATCCACTCTGGTCTTGTGTGGATTTGCTGACACCCATAGCGGTTTCTAAAATAAAGAAATAAATTTCGTCTTTTAACAGATCGTAATAATGAGGTGAAACAATAAATCTATATTATTTTATAATGACTTAGCTCACTGTGGACATGTGATAACTGGTTAATTGTAGATAGATTGGTTGGTTTAGTGCGATACTATTAGGCTCAACATAAATGCGGCTTGATTTTGTTGGCAACAAAACGAAATATAACGTCCTACAGTAAAATCAGATGCGCGCACCGGACGCACTGCCGCGCACTCCTATTTATAAAAAGAAAGAGTTTTCGACCTCCATTGAATTCAAAACAATTGCGTAAGGAGGATAGCAATAAAGGAGCCTAACGATCGTGGCCGGGAATGGCGAATATTGGCCATTAGCACGTGAGCACGTGGGGGGTCGCCAAACCTGACGGCAGTAGTACTACGTGCCGGTGAATCAGTGCCGAGTGGTACCACGCACGTACCAATGATTCAATCATACTACCATCAACACTGACCGTAGAGATTCGTCTTTATGAAATAATGATCTGGCACGGTGTTCTTGATGGCAATTGAAATCTCGCACTGAGATGCAGCATAGGAGTTTTATTAAATTGCTTTGAAAATATGTACGATACAGGACTTTTATTCATAAAAAAATATATAATCAAACCGTTTTTTACAGTCCCTCTGCTGGGCAATGACCTCAACTCGATTACTATGTAATTTTGATATCGTGTCTAGTAAATTAGTGATAATAAAAATTCTCATAAGGACAACGTTAATAGCTAATTACAAAACAAATAAAAGTTTACCCGTCTAATGGCCTTTGTTAAGCTTTGTTAACGCGTAAAAGGTTAAATTAGCTTGGATGGAACCTAACACGCAAAGGTCTTTTAGTTCCTTCCGAGGCTTGGTATTCCGCTTTAAGGAAAAACATGTAGTATTAATAATACCTCGAGTTTAGGCGGGTCTGCTCTGAACCGGATAAATTGTTCTAAGCAAACTATACCTATAATTACTACCATAAACAGTACGGATGCAAAATCCATAGTGCTATTTAGTGCTCTAATTATCTCAACTTCCTTCTAATGACCATTATTATTATACGCAATAAGACGATAACTAGCTACGTGATAAGTGTACATTTACGTAGTTTGAAAATCTAGGAGTTATAGTTGCACGGAATTACTTCTTAAAACCGCATTATACGATCATGCAATATGCAATAGTTAGTTGGTGCAAAGCGGCGCGCGGGCGGCGCGACTCTCAAATATTGTGCATTAAACATAATTTTGTATAAGAGTGAGTTGAATCAACACGTAGGTAATCTTCGTCTCGTAGATTTCGCAAACGGTTTAATAGGTTCTCGGGGCATTTGCTTCAAGAACACGGTCTGTCGTCCATGTGAGGGCCGCCGTGTTGTCACAGTATGCCTGCCTACGTGACATTACATACAAATTGCTCTTTATCCTGCTTTATTTTTGTGCAAACACCTTGAGATTTAAGACCATTTCCACTTAATGCGTTCAGTCTAATACAGTTTTGGGGTGCTTTTAGTTTAATGTCGGTCTTTATGTCTGCGAATGCTCGAATTCAAAGCGAAGGTATTTAGCTTGTTTCATTATCTTAAATCAAAGATATATAAAGCCCCTTCACTTTTATGTTATAGATGTAACTTGCGAATCTAGGCAAACAAACTGCTGATGTACTAAATTATCAAGTGAAGGTTGCCAGTAAATTCAACACCTAGGTATTGGATTTTCGCATTGTTGGGTAGTCGCCGATTCTGATTTCAAGACTACCTTGCCCACCTACTGGAAGTCGGACACACATACATTTTACAAAGTATTTAGTTAACATCAAAGTGAATTGCATTGAATAGACGAGACATTGAGAGGAATATATTCAAATTATAACTATTCGGCGCACGCACATGGGACCTTTGGTAACAAAAACTGAATGATCCTACGCACGTAGGCGACATTGAAATCACAAGAAATATTATTTTAACCATTTTAAATGTTACATTTAAAGTACTTGTTGTTCAATTAATCGAGTCATTTGTTGACACCGAAGAATACAATAGTCTTTTTTTATAATAATATAAATAAGTTGATTCCGTTTGCTGTATATTTCCGCCTCATTTCCATTTCATTAGAATTTAAATAAAGCTATTCAATGTTAGACGCAAAACTGACGTTAATAGGTACTTAAGTGACTACTGGATCTAATGACAAAGCAATTTCTACTATTGCTATCCAGCAACAATTAAGTCAAGAATTCTGTACTACTATTTGCCGAATCAACGTTCTTTACATTTAACTGCCGCTACTGAAATTCCAGCAAGGTCAACTCAGCCGCAGAAAAGTCTTATGTAACGATGACGTAATGTAATGAGACGAGATTATCTACTTACCAAGTAAGATTTCCACTGTGCATTCGCTCATGTAGTCATGGCAGTCGAACTCTCCAGCTTCCTTCTTTAGTTTGCTGACAACGGCCCTGGAGTTGGCGTTGAACAGGTCGATGAAACTCTTCAGCACGTTCAAGTGGAAGGTAGGAGCGATCAGCTTGCGGTGAGACCTCCATTTCTGGCCTGAGATTATGAGAACAACATCAAAATGATTCACAAGACTTGGCGATTTGAAGCATCTAATCAATGTTTGTATCGTCAATAATTACGAGTTAATAGACACTTCTTTATGCGGCTGTAAAGTGTTTCCTGAAGTCAGTTTATGGATTTACTTTGTCTTATCTAAGTGGAACTAGACGAATGACCTTATTTGTACAAGTAGACGCTGCCTCTGGGAATTTTTGGTTTAGATCAAATACTTTTCCTCAATAAAACTTAGTCGATTGACATTCTGTAATCGTCGACAAACTTCATTACAATTTGACGTCGCAGTTCGTCGGTCACTGTGTGCATGAAAACATAGTCATAATTTTTTTTCGGAAACTACGGCCGAGTACTTCTATCTAGTTTTAGCTCTTTGTTCCGTGGAATAATTGTACCCATTCAGTTATTTTCCTATCGTCGCCTATTAATAGTTGAACGTTTTTGCATAATTATAAGAACATGTTTGGGATTAACTCACCAGTACTGATCAGTAGACCATCTCCGAGCCAGGGCTTGAAGAATCTGTATTCGTCAGCCTTGTCGATGTGTGTGTGGCTGCTGAGGATCAGCTCCACGTCACGGGGATCGTACAGGAACACCAGGAGGCGGGGTCCGATCCAGATCTTCACGACAGACTCGCCATCGAACGGAATACTCTTCTCGATGACATTTCTGAAGATGTCTGCAGGAGGAATAAAAATATTTTAGTTTAACGGTATACCTCTATTGCATGATAGAATGAATACTCAGTTTTCGGTGGATTTATTCAAAAGTTTTAAATTGCGTACTTTTCTGCTTTTTATGATTCAACTTTGTGATGCACGATACTACTTTTTGTCGAAAATGTTGTTTGGATGCCTGCTGGCTGTTTGTTTTTTCAAGAGAATATTAGCATTTTATCCTTTAAAAGGTTAAAACTGTCATAACGTACCGTGAGATCCACCGGTGAACTCCAGTGCATTTCCGAGGATTGGTAGGCCAGGGGGTCCGTGTAGCTTGGCTGCGAGCTCATACATGTGCCTCCTCGACATACGCCAGTAGGCGTACCAGAGTATGAGGGCTGGTACTATGAGCGCATAGAACAGGCTGGTGGCAGCCCAGGTGCTGGTTGGCACCACGGTCTCGGCGGCCGCGTAGCTCATGTTGAGATGATTACACAACTGCAGAATTTGAGTCGAGTTAACATTCTAGGCTTTCAAGTAGGTGTCTTAGAGCTTCAAAGTTACTCTCAACCCCGATTTATGTGTATCATGCTTTATAATACTTGAACTTGTAACAACGCAGACCTACGATCCACATTAGCCATCTATGTGACGCCAAATCATTTTTTTCACTATTTCTTTCGATAAACTGATAAACATTAAAAGTGAAATTGATTACAATCTTGATATCATTACCTACACAAAAGATAGATCCTTATCTATTAACAATACTGTTTCTAAAACGTGCTTCCTTACTAATCTAAGATTAAACAATCAAAAGATAAATAGATAACATGTCCATAAGTTTTGTTACGTAACTTGGAACAAGATTGTAACTTGGAATAAGCACCATTTAAGTTCATAATATTATGTGGAGGCACTCGTATAAAAGTCTAGTAATTATTATTTACGTTTATAGATCTCTATGAATGTTAATATTGTTATTCTATTTACACAATATCATAACGTTTGATGTTAAACGAGATTATGGAGCTTGTAGTTGAATAGTGACGCTATTGCTATAGATAAACTGGGCAACTAGAAGATACTTGGCCTTAAATAACACGGATTTAGATATAGTGATTCTGTGTTAGACGGAATGTATTTTGTTTGTCTTGAATAAAAAGTTAGCGAGTTGTTTTGAGCGGAACTTTTAGATTTCGTCAGCGCATTTAACAAAATATTTTATTATTAATAATGTAGTTTAGCGGTGTCAAATGTAATAACAACGAAGCTATCAAGGGTTATCGTATTACTAGTACTCAGTACTTACTGGATTGTGGAGGTCAGATAGGCAATACCATGTAAAATACTGGTATTCAGCTGCATCCAGATATACTGCAAACCGACCCCAACATGAGTTAGGAAAAGACTAGGAAGATGACGATGTCTATTTTACCGAGGACTCCAGACATGAAGTTGGGAGAAAATTGGTTAAGTTACTTAAGAAATACAGAGCGAAATTTAAGGGACTTTAAATCTATTTGCTTCCTAAGCTCTTTTCAGAAATGTAGTAGGCTTTTAGTTTAACCGTCTTATGTTTTATGAATTCGTTACAAGTTTACATGAAAATTGCCGCATAGGTTTAAGGATATAGCTGTAGGTATGTACTGGTACATATGTCAAACGTTTCAAGTACTTTACTTCTACTAATAAAGAAGTGAGCTATCAAGTCAAACAGATTTTCAGTATGCGTAAACTTAAAACAAACACGCATACGAACATAAAAATTTAAATACGTCAATAATTAAATTTTCTACGTACATAGGAATTAATTTGTTGTTGAATATTAAACGTGTTTTGAATTTTAATTAGCTTACAGAACCATCTACATATTGGATTATACCTATTAGCTATAAATTAATAAACTAGTGCCTATTATCGTGTGTGTGCAGTATTTATTATATCTCGTGGATTATTAAATAGAAAAAGGTAATTGAAGTGCTCAATGTTTCTATTGTAGAAGATAATCTCAAATTTAATTAACTTTTTATCCGCCACTAACTACATTGACACGAAAATTACAATTTTCCACCCTACCGAATGGTTGTTTTTGATAGGGACATAACTTTGTGTACATCAAGAAGGAAACGTCTGGTTGTTAAACTTTTGTTGAACTTTGTCAGTACCTTACCCCGTAAAATCAGTATTGTGAAGTCCAAATGTGACACCATAGCAAACTGCTTCTGCCTACCTTTACGACATTATTATAGCTTTACGTTTGTGGGACACAATGACCCATTCAAGTAAAGGAAACTTCGGAACTTTTGCATAAACTCTTGAAGTTTTCGCAACGCAATATAAGATTATTTGTTTGTATTCAAGCATAGCGCGCTTTAAAGCTATTATATGACTTACACATTATAGTATACTGTTAACACGATACTAAACGTTTGGTGTTAAAGCTTTATAAAACACATTTATAGCCAATAAAACATCAAGTAACGTAAAACTATACTAGAATCAATCAATGTATCGATCTGTTCTGGTAATAAAATAAAGCGATTAAGTATTTGCATTGTATTCATGAAGTTTTTGCTGTTTTATAATAAAAAAAATTGATTAATCATCCAAAGTCTCATATCTTGAATGCATCGGGTTTACCGGTGAGTTTTAATTAAAACAATTACTACAATTGGATATCAATTAAACGTAACTGTGAGATTTACGGGTTAGTTACTTGCGGGTCTAAAATTCTGATATTCACTTTGGAAAAAGTGATTAATAGTACATCAAATTATCATCAAGTGCCTAGTCTGTCGATTCAGTCTAACTCGGTACAACTGAATACCAATATTAAACGTGGAGAGACACTCTGGCTCCTGCAAAACACCCAAGACCAAGATTGGTATCTTCCTTGATAGCCAACCTATGGTATTGCCCCACCTTCGATTCTTAATCTCGGAGACGGAGTTGACGAAAGCAGTAGAATATCGCCTACGTATATTTCGCAATAACCTAGTTCTTTCACCACTGACCTTGAACTTGGACGTGATTTTTATAATGAATGCGAAATTTACTCTCGTTGTTTAATGTATTAAGGTGTTTATTCAGCAAACACGGCTTAATTTATGCTGATTCGACGATTCAAAAGAATGTATTAAGGTAAAGATAAATTCCTTTGCCTAAGTATGATTGCGCGATTTATAGTCAGGTCAACTTTGTAACCGGTATTAATGTTTACTTACAATTTAGTATTATGATTCCTTTTATAAAAGGGCTATGAAACGATTTAGCCTCAAAGTGATTAAAGCAAAGGGAATTAAACAGTGTTTCCGAAAAATAAAGATTTAATTTAAATAAGTTTTACGCAGATTTATACAGCGAAGTAAAAGACAGATTTGATCGGAACATACAGAAAAAGGGGAAAGAGGTAGAGTTAAAAATAATTGATTTCAAAATGTAGGCATGTAACAAACACCCGAGAAGAGCAAATGACAGAATAGAGACACACAAAATACACAGTCCGTGTGAGGGGGAATACAAAAATTTAAACGGACATCCAAGTCGTACATAGAACAAGATGGGAATTGCTACACCGACAAAATGCCCGGCACTTAAATTATGGATGGATGTTTAGTTTAGATCAATCATATTGTGAAAGATTTGGAGTTGACTCGAACTAATGTGATCATATGAGCGTAACGCACTATAGATAACGCTATAAAGATGATTTTCAATTGAAAATTGACATGTGAAAAACATCTCATAAAAGTAAAAGTCCTTTCTTGTAGTGACTGCTTTCATTAGTACGATTGTTGTCGGTAACGTATATTAGTAAAATTGTTTATTAGGATATTGCAATCACTCTCCTTTTCTAATAATTAGAAAAGGACAGAGTGATTGCAATCTCCAATATAAGACAGTATATGGAACAAGTTGTAATCAAGGATATGGTTATAGTACATTACTTATAACGAGCTCTGAGCAACAATCACAATAATACGCACAGTTGATTTCACAAGTGTTTAGGTTTAGTTTGAACCAGTTTAGACTTAGATAAAATTTGTGTGGGTCACTTTTGTGAAAGTATGCAAAATATAAAATGTGTATTATATCACTAGAAATTCACTTAATAATTAGGTATAAAACAAGAAACGTGTCTAATTGTAGTTACCTGCAATTGAACCAATTATTTTTGAACTTGCGAAACCAAACTGATATTTTAAACTGCGTTATATGACACTTTATTAAACAAAATGGCTCCCTACCTCTGGTTAAGATCACCTCCACTGCGGGGTAGACAAATTGTCCTATCCCCAAACGACACTCAACGTGTCTCACTACAGACTATCTTTGAGACTCCTGCGCAACTGTCTATATACACGCGCTTGACGTCAAGCGTCGTCACCGCTGCCTGATACTCACAGGCCACATTATTATGCAAATCTTATTTTAAAAAACTAAAAGAAAAATGTTTATTTTGTACACATTTCCCAAAATCGTTCTCCATTATGCTCATAACAATATTCTTTCAACACAATCGTTAGTAGGAAATTATTTTAGCTTTGTTGGGAAACAAATAAATACCTACAATTCAGAAAGGTTTTTCAGAAAAATAACTAACAATTCAATGTTTTTTTTTAATACATAAGCGTATGTAATTATTGGCAAGATGATGTACAAATGATCTAAATGGAAATGTTTTAAAACGGTTTATAGGTATAGTAACCAGGTGCATTGTAAAGAGTTTGGTAAAGGGACATAAAATGTACTCGTGGAATTTGTTAATTCCAGTAAGTATATATTGTCTCAAAATAGTTTTAAATGTTTATTGATGTAAATGACAATGTCCGTTGTTTGAATTCATTTGGCGATGCAGGGTATCAACAAAACCAACGCTGCCCTATTGGAAAATTATTTTCATTCTAAACGAAAATAAATAGTCGACTGGGCAATTAGGAGTATATCCCATTAATAATGGATGAAGCTAACTGCTGAGGAGTTGTGGAACAACACGATTTACGCCAGTTAATAAATTGTGCATGTAATATAATCCAAGGAAGATCGTATGTGTTCAATTATTTCAATAAAATAATTATAACCTTTGATCGTTAAGATCGTTCAATATTTAAAACATATTTTCTTATTACCAGCCTATCTTGGGAGCAAAGTAAGAATGTGATGCTGTCAAAGAATTGGCTTGTTTGCTGGGCTAATATTTAGCAAAAAAATGTTGTAGTGTGCGAATAAATATTTTCCTACAGCTTCCAGTGGAATTATACCTTTATAATGGACTCGTGAAAATGGCTTAATGAGAACAAAACTGATTAAATTCCGGTAATATTTCATGCCTCCTAATGTTTACACGAACAATTTATTTTGATAGATATTATCGTTTTATTCCAAACGTGCCATCAGTTTTGTAATTATATCTGTTACACAACTATTGTAATGAAACGCTCTTTTCCAAGATAAGTTATTATAAAACTGCTACTCTATTGTTCGTTTGTTATTTATTATGAATAAACCGTTTTCCTTTCTTTTATGTCTCTTTATGAATGAAATGAAAAGCAGTAAACAAACCTACGATGAAAACATGTCACTTACTTAAAGTAAAAGTATTAGTGACTAACGTATTTCTTTTGCGTATGTTACTTTATTTGAATTTACTTACGCACGTGCCTACTAATTTTTGAAAACTGAAAAGAAAAATGCAAGTCTATACCTACCAGTGGGTACTTTGAACTGTGTTTGACCGTGTTTAAACTGAATGGTAATTCGTTTAAAAATACAAAAAACCGGTCAAGTGTGAGTCGACACGAAGGGTTCCGTGGCAATATTATTAAAGCTTATTAATAGGAGCGTTTTACCTTACAATAAAACGCTTATTAAATACTTACCTTATTTGAAGCTTACTAGTTAGAGATAGGCCCTTTCCGTTTCCGCTTATATTTGCCTCTCTTTCTATATCCGCTACATCTATCTCGCTCGCACATCCCTACCACCCCCACCAGGTGCCTCGAGTCATCGGAGCTCGGAGGCGTTTGTCATTGTGTCGAAAACACCAGGCAGAAATTAAATGTAAGCTTCAAATAAGGTAAGTATTTAATAAGCGTTTTATTGTAAGGTAAAACGCTCCTATTAAATTCTTGACCGTTATTTGAAGCTTACCAGTTTGAGACGTGTTTGTTATCGCCTGGTGGGGTGGACGCCAATGTGAAGAGTTTAGAAGCTATGTAAATCGAAATCCCTGTATACCTACTTTAGTGGATTTTACCTGAATAGTTAAAAACCTTATGCTATATTAGTAGGCATATAAGTGGCTAGGTAAAGATGTACCTAGTTACTGATTAGGTAAGAATTTGAACTAGACTAGTTACTCATTTATGCAGGTAGGTATATGTACTTGTTTAAGTATGGGATGTGTGAATAGAAATATGTTATATTTCTCCCTAAGATCACATGATGCATAGTAGTAGGAAAAGTAAGTATCTATGTACTATGGGTTGTATGAAAAGGTAAATACCAATAAGACATATCTTTAGAGGTTACAAAAGAATACTTAAGTATATTATAATCAAGCAAATAGTCATACAATATTGTGACACAATACATAGCAATGTATATATTATGGTATCTTAATTAATGCATATTGTACCTAAATGTATAAATATGATGTAAATAAAGTAGAAAATCATCATAAAAAACAACATTGTCAGAATGGACTAATCAAATAATTTTATAGCACAAATCGATAATTAGTAGATTTCTAAGAGTGCTACTATGGGTACTTGTACTATGGATGTTGTCAATTAATTGGATTGAACAACCTTGTAATGCTATTGCTGACAGAAGCTGGCTTAACTTCACGTTTATAAAATCGCGAAAAGGTGTTGCTAGAACGCCAATTACCTCTGGCTAAAATTTCGTCTAAAGGAAAGTTATTGTCCCAATTTTTTGAAGCTACTGCAGAACGTAAACTGCCGGCCGAAGAAAAAATACCAGCTTCTGACAGGACAGCCTTGACCCATCCAGCAATTACCATGCGTGACGCGGCCTTGTTCTGACCTCTTATGTTTACAAACAAATTATTACATTTGGCCAATTTGCGTCTAGAATCTAAAACTGAAATCGTCTGCCTCATCCAGAACACTGGGTCCAGATTCTTATTATTGTTATTGCAAAGTAATTTCCACCCAGACTGTCTGTACGTGGCACTATCGGTTTTCGAACCAAAGATAGGCCATAAAACAATAGAATCATTAGAGTCAGTAAGGTGGTCTTGATCTATGGCTAGTAATGTCAAGTCATGCACTCTTCTTCCAGAACACAAGAGCAAGAGTGTTGCCGTATGACTACACGTTGCAAAACTATTATTCTCGTTAACGTTTCTTTGCTCCAAGAAGGATGACAAAACATCTATATTCCAAATAGGAGGCTTATGAGCTACAGGGTTTTTGATGGAAATAGATTTCAATACATTTTTAACCAGTGTATGTGAGCTTAACAGTCCAGCATTCTCAACATTAGATAAGGTGGCAACTACCGACTTATGTAGTAAAACTGTGTTGTATGACAATTTGTACACTAAGTGTAAGTCTGCAAGAAACCTAGCTACTATTGAGCCGGTAGGCCTACAAGGATCAATGTTATGCTTTCGGGACCAATGGAGCCATCTATTCCAGGCTACTTTATACACCTTACGGGTAGATGGCCGCCATGCAGATCGTAACAACTCTAGCTGAGCTTCATTCCATCCCATTAAACTCCCTGACCACCCCCAATTCTCCATACTTCCAGTGTCATTTCTTGGACACGAGGAGGTGGGTGGCCCGTCGCTAGATCGATCAGATTGCGGTTCAGATGGTGGAGAGTGAGAGGGGCTGCTGTCGCTCGAGTTTTCAGATCTGCGCGCCAGAATACGCGATCCCATCTGGGAACTACTACCAGGTAAACTACGATCGCACAGTTGAGGTGGGAGAGCACCTTGGGAATTAGATAAGGTGGAGGAAAAACCCATGCCAGTGGGTAGTCCCACATTCGGGAGAACGCATTGTGATACAGAGCTCGATGGTCGTTCAGATCCATCGACACATAGTTGTGAACTACATGCGCTCTTTCTGATGCGAAGAGGTCGATCATGGGAGTTCCGAACTTCCTGAAAACCTTCTCTGTACACGCTGGTAGCAGATGCCACTCTGGTGGAATGTTGTGACGCGATAGATGGTCTGCGTGGCTGTTGTATTTGCCGGGCATGTAAAAGGGAGCCAGATGTATCTGATGTCTGTGCAAGAGATCGAAAATTTGGATTGTTATATCCAGCAAGGGGAGGGACCTTGTTCCGCCCTCGTTCCTCAGATAAGCCACGGCCGTGCGATTGTCGCACTGTACTAGAACTGTGGATTGATACATGAGATCGCCATGAACCTGGAGAACCTTCAAGACGGCTATCATTTCTTTGGCATTGCAATGTAGGTTCTTTTCGTGATCGTCCCATGTTCCCGACATCGACTTGCCGTCTAGTTGCGCACCCCAAGCTATATCGGACGCATCCGTGGTGAGAAAATGAGTTGGTGGCGCAAAGTGGATCGGCGAGCACAGGTGACAATTTTGCTGCCACCATGCCAGCTCCTCGTGGGCCTTTTTCGGAAGACAAAATTCCTTTATCGGGGGCGCATCGAGAAGAGAGTTCAGAAATAAAAGAAGATTTCGAAAATGTAGCCTGCCCTGGGGTATTGCAAAACTTACAAAATTCATAAGACCAACTAGACTCTGTAGTTCTTTCAGGCAGGTCTTGCCTTTCTGGGCCATTTTCTCGTCTGGTAAAGACTTTTCGTTTGTCCACGGGTTCCAATGAATCCCCAACAAGGTTATGGTCTTTTGAGGAATCACTTGAGACTTTTCGTGATTAACTTGCCAACCCAGATCTTGCAACCGGTCTAATAAAATTTGAACATGAGTCTGCAGAATGCGTCGGTCCTGGTGTACAAGCAGAAAATCGTCCAGGTAAACGATTATCCGCAGGCCTTGTTCCCTTAGTGTTTGAGCCACCCAGTTGGTCAAAGAGGCAAAAACTCTTGGTGCTGTGCTGAGGCCAAAGGGAAGACAAGTCATTTTTTTTTTTTGTTATTTGTTTCATGCGCTTCGGAGCAGTTAGCACAGGTAGGTGATTTATTAACGCAATGTTTCTTAACGTGACCGAACTGTTGACAATGTAGACAACGGACTACCTCGACATCATCGATGAAACGGCAAGTCGCCCAATCAATAAATAATTTTTCTTTGGTGGACACCAGATGTTTACGTACTGAGGACTCGATTTCAACACCTATCCACTTGCGACCGTTATCTAAGGAACGCCGACGAATAATTTTAGTTGACTTAATAAAATCATCCTCATTTATTGGCAACTCATCTTTAATGTTTTGACGGTATAACGCGTGCAGAAAAACATTGTCTTCCATTGAGGATGGGACGTCTTTAACTAATATACGGGGCCTTCGGCCTTTCGGTTTTTCAAGTCTTAGACCGGCGGACCTAATAGCTTCGACAGATTGCAATTTTTTTATTTGGTTGTCATTAGCGACACGTAATACAACGCCAGATTTCGCGGTTTTCTTAACGCCTACAATTTGAAATCCGTCGTCACTAGGCTTAATCGCTTTCATAAGCGCTTGTTTAGTCGCGGACGATGACGAGTAATCGGCTGACCGCTCAGCAGTAGGGTAGGCGACGACGCACGGGAGAGGGGCGCGCGACTCCACCGCTGGCACAACTTTAGGTAGACGAAGTTTCAACGAATCCGCATACGAAGATTTGTTACAATCACAAGTATTGACATTATTATGATTATTAACAGTATTGGAATTGAATTTAATTTTATCTAATTCGCGTTCCGTATTGGCTAATTTAGTTTCGTTAGAGGATGATTTTATTGCTAACAAAGAAACGATGGCCGTTACGCGCTGAGTCATGTCCATGATAGCGGATTTATTTGCGACATTAATGCGGGACCCTTGATCATTAACAAGGTCGTTAATTTTGGATAAAAATGCAGACGCCTGTGACACTAAATCGCAATAGTGGTCGCTGCTCGCAGTACTGACGTTTAAAATAGGCGAGGGCTTCTCAATTGAGTTGGATGTGTGAAGCCGTTTTGACCTATCTTCGGGCGAGATGTACGAAGGTGACATTTCGCGAAACAAACGTTTTGTCGAGATATTAGCGGAGGTCGTCGGCGACCCGGGTGTATGGAATGCATCTCTGCCACGGTCAGGCGGGTCATCATTAATGGACAACATATTATAAATTATGTAATTCACACAAACTATTAAAACGTAAGAAAAGAAACAGAATTACCAAACGACAAAATTATATCGAGGTACCCACACACCAAAGAAAGTAAATGTACTCACCGAAAGTAAACGAAATGAACTAATTACCAGTAATAACCGACGTAAAAACACTAAAAAACTTACGATACCAGCACTTAGCACAATAGCACACACCTAGAAACAACTCACGAGCCGAAAATCGATCACGGAACACGAAAATCGTAATTAAAAACAACAGCAAAATAAATTGCATCCAGCCCGAACGAGTGCGCGGAGGGAAGTCGTGAGTATGTAACGAGCAGAAAAAAATATGTTTATTTCAAGTTTAAGTAATGTATAAAACCCGTTAAAGTCATTTTCATCTGCATAGCCTTTTCCCAACAAATTTTGGGGTCCGCTTCCAGACTAATCTGGATATATACTATGGATGCAGCGTGGATATCAGTATTTTACATGGAGCGACTGCCTATCTAATCTCCACAACCCAGTAACAAGGTAATACAATACCACTTGGTACGACTTGGTTGTCAGATTTTCGGGCTCCTGACTCACAGTAAAGATTTACAAATGACACGACAACAGCTACAAGTGCTTTCCGAGGCACGGAAGAAACTCTATGACAGATGGTCACCCATCTACAGACTAACCTAGTTAAGCACGTCTTCAGCTTGAAGATTGTCCTGTCCGGCTGTTATTATTTAGCACTGAGCTCTTCTAAAACCCGTCAACGTACACATTAAATATAAATAAAAATTGAAAAAATAAACCAAAGTATCAAACTGTTATTGTCGTACTATATAGGGTTACAATATGAACGATAGTAGCGCCACCATTATTTTCACGACTTTCTTGCCAAGCTGTACGCAACCAAGAACAGTGTCACAGTGTGGTGCTAGGTACCCTGTCCACAACGCCTAAGGCTGCGGTAGCAGTGCAGCGGACGCTGAAACTCGGTGAACTCGTTTAATTTATTGATCTTAAATTAACACATATTATTTTTCAGCCAACCAGCAGCCATCTATGTACAAGTCTGAGATTTCCCAGTTTATCTATCTAGGAATACGTTATTGTGCATGATAATTTCCTCTATTTATAAAACCAGGTCCCCACATAAACAATCCACGTACCTACTATTAAAAGCGCGTGATACCTATTTCTGTGTTAAAAATATTAATCCTTGTAGAAAGTAGACCTGACGATATTAAAATATAAATATGATAAGTGCCCTGGCTTCAACTTTACTGGAAGAGTAGCCAAAATTGCACACGTCTATTATCATATGTTCTGTATATGTTTAGCAATAAACACACGACTATTATCATATTGTGTAAATTCACACAAAATCAGGCTTTGTATTATATAATAGCCTCACTGAGAATAGCTTCCATGATACCCATAACTTCAGTTTATGCAATTGCCTGTAACATCTGGAGGCCATAAAACTTTCAAGCAAACAAAACGCTAGCCTAACCCTTTAAATCAATAGGACAGAAAAAAAATCGTTACGCCATAAAACAATAGAACAGTCTGCTAAATTATTTTTATCTGCCTCATTCTTGGTCCCTACGTACACATCTGGCAAAAAACACAAAAGGGGACCCTGCTCTCTCCTATTACCTACGAAACGAAAAAAATTACAAACCCGGACCATCAACAAAGTAACAAAGCGACGTCTAAACACACAAAACAACGCGAGATTAATAAAAATCCTGGTAAAGTATCACTAGCTAGTAAGCCCTTTTTACAGGTACGATAATAACATTCTCCGCAGATTAAACCACCAAGGGTACCCACATTATAAAGAACCGCAAAAAGCAAAAATAGCAACACATGTCGAATCCTAGTGAAGTCACAACAAAGAAAGCAAGAATGGAGCAGCACAATTGTAGCAAACAAGATTCATTATCATCAAATCTAAATATGGAAATAGTCCATATGATTGGTGACGGGAACTGCCTTTTTAGAGCCATAGCGCATCAAGTAAACGCCATATTTTTTCTGTCGTTCGACCACCACATGATAAGAAGAGACCTGGCTAAATATGTCGAGGAAAATCAACATCAGCCGAACATAGCACTAGCGCTCGCGGGAAACCTGCCTACTACTGCGAACCTAAGAAGCGCACACGAGCAAAGGAAGAAATATATCGAACAACAATACAAAGATGGCGTTTGGGGTGGTGAAGATATCATCATTGCAGCAGCCGAGTACTACTACATCAATGTAACAGTATATCAAGCCGGGTCCAATGCTCCCATTACATATCGATGCAGAGATCCACAACACGCCGTAGCCACTATTAACTTATTATATCAGAATAACCACTATGACAGCCTTAGCACACCCATTAACTCTCAAGACTCTGCAACAGAATGCACACTACGCAATACGATAAGCACAAACACAACGTTATCGCCGAATGAACAAGTTGACCCCACCGGATATGCAATACTAGGACCTCCACCCTGCCATAAAACTATAACAGATATTGATAGTGTCAAAATAGCAACCTGGAATGTCAGAGGCACCGCCACACATTCAAAGAAAAATAACATTGACAAAACCTTGAAAGAGAAAGGGATACACATAGCATGCCTACAGGAAACAAACATGAGTACCGGAATATTTAACTCATAACACTACACCTGGCACCTCAGTGGCTCTACCAAACGGCGGGGCCTCGCGTTACTTGTAAGAAAAGACACGACGATAACAATTCAAATAACAAGAAGAAATACAAATGCCATGGCGGCAGTTATAACAGCTCTCTGCAAAGGACAATCTGTGAATTTGTATATTATTACAACACACATACCAAGCACTATGTCAACTAAGTCATTTTCCGATCTGATCAACTGTATCAATGCAAAGCCTAAAAGGTCAAACATGATCATCCTAGGAGACTTTAATGCGCACATAGGAAAGCAAGACATAAAAACCAATGGAAATGAAACGATATACAAAATTGGTGCTAACTTGCTGCACACAATATCGAATAACAATGGTGAAATCTTATTAGATATAATAAAAAGAGAAAACCTTAGAATAGATACATCAAGAGGCAGATCAAGCCTAAAAATAACATGGAAATCTGGAAGCAGAAAATCGCAAATTGACCATATACTTACTGCAGCGGACGAGCCAAATATATTTAAATACATAAAAGGCGAGTGGAGAAATAATATATCAGACCATAAAAGTATTTTCGCGGATATTATCATTCCGAAACTCAAAAGGGAGAAAAGAAACTCAACACTGCATATGCTGAAACCCAACGAAAAACCAATGCACAAATCTGAGCCTGAATTCAACCACAGAAATTACGACTATAGCCGACTTCAAAGTGCGAAAATAATAAAAGAATATCAAAAGGAAATTAAAAGCCAACCTCGGGTAATGAATCTACGAAACAAGCAAAATAGTCAACTAGTCCCATGGGATTCCATTATGAATATAATGAAATCAGCAGCAGGAAAAATGCTTATAAGCAGGCCAATCAGATCCAGAGAACATAGAATCGCGCTCGCGAAACTACAAAAAGCCAAGTTCATCAAAAACTGTTACCCTAGAGAAGCATTTGCAATCAAACAACTAAGCGAAGCAAGACACAATTTGCAAAATACAAGAAATAAAGAAGAAGAGGAAAAATGCGAAATATTTTTTAGAAACCTAAGCAGAACACATCCATCACAACGAATGAGAATCACATACGATTTTTACAGGAGACATATAATGAAAAGAAGCGCAACAACAAACAACATTTTATACCCATGTCAAGGTGGGAAGAAGAGATAAAAAAGTCAGCAGGTCCACGCATAGAACTCCTACCCGATGAAAACCCATCAGACGCAAGAGAACACCCATCAGAAGAGGAAATAAGTGACATCATTAAAAGCATAAGGCTGGTAAAGCACCAGGTGCCGACAAGGTGGTGTCAGAGCTATTCAAAGCCTTGCCAACAGAAATGCTATCGGAAATTATAAAGCACATGCAGGCAGCATGGGTAAGCAATGATAAACCAATGTCTTGGAACAAAACGATCCAAATTCCGGTGCCTAAAAAAGCAAAGCCAGACGGAATTAATGACTACAGAAAGCTATCCATGTGTAATGTGGGATATAGGATATATGCGAACTTTCTTCTAAGCAAACTGGATGCTTCAATAAAAGAATTAGGAAGTTACCAAGCAGCTTTCCTTCGCAATAGATCGACCGACGACCATATGTACACACTTAGGAGAATTCTCGACGAGGAATGGAGAGCAGGCTCAAAAACCTATGTGCTGGCGTTAGACATTGAAAAAGGTTTCGATACACTGGTTCTAAACTGCCTAAGAGACATTTTAGTAAGCAGAACTAACAAATTTCTAACAAATAGAATCGTTAAGGCATGCATGAACGAATCCACCTGCATAAAATGGTTTGGGCAGCAAACTGAATCGATGCACAAAGGCAAAGGAGTCAAACAGGGATGCCCGCTGTCCCCACGGCTATTTACCATAGTAATGGACGATGTTCTCAGAACACTAGAAGAAGAAATAGAATGCCTTCATCTAGACCAAGATCATGAGATTCAACTTCCAATAATATTGTCATTTGCAGACGATGTGATAATAGCAACAAATAATCTCAGTGAACTGGACGAAATAGTTACCAAAATCAAACCGTTACTGGAATCAGTCGGACTACACATTAATGAAACGAAAACAAAACTAGTAATCAGAGACCCACACAGTCCCGAAACCCGAAGTCATATTAGAATTGGAGGAACCAGTATTCAACCAGTAGACGAAATCAAATACCTAGGCACGTATATAACATCGACACTTAACAGAAACAACACAGTCAACGCTAGATGCAAACAAGCGATGCGCAACTCCAAGGCATTAACATCCTTCATAAAAAACACAAAAATGGAGTGGAAAACCGCGCGGCTTATCTATAAAATGGTCATAGAACCAGCAATGACCTACGGTCTTAAGGCAGCAGCACTCACAAAGGCAAACCGATCGAAACTCAGAAGATACGAAAGACTCATTCTTAAAGATATGATAAAGAGTACGCGAAACCCTCCGAACAGAAAAACACGCGAAATTCTTATGGGAAAAACAATAACCAAAAAAGTTAAATGCCTACGGTTATGCTACTACGGACACATCCTCCGGCGACCAGAGCCGCACTTACTACACGCAGCTTTCAGATACAAGGCAAAACGGTTAAAAGTTGGAAGACCAATATATACATGGAACGAGTCACTCCAACAAGACATGGAATATTTCAATATAAGCAAAGAAGAATGGATTCAGCTAGCAGCAGATAGAGAAAAATTCAGATCAGCCACCCAGGAAATATACCAGCTTAGCGAAACTGACAGCGAAACAAATACTACTGATGAAGAAACATATACGAGAACATGATATTTCATCGCAATCACCAAAAACGAACATGCCTCTCCAATGCTAGAAGAGAACAATCAGAGAAGATCAAAACACCAATGCTCATTCCTATGGATTGTACCCGTCTTTACCACTATTCCTATATTGGCTCTAGGCTGCATAGTCGGTCGATTGTGCCCGACTGGCTGCGGTTGGTCGGGCTTCCTCTCCCATCCCAGAGCATGTCTTTCCTTACAAAATCGTGCCCCCTGGTGTATCCGGCTTGTCCGGGTCAGGCTTGCTCCTGGCTGGGTGTGGTGCTCAATCATCATCATCATCATCAATTTTTAATAAAATGTTTTTCTTGTGAAAAATAAATTTGTTGATACAAATATCTCTCTCGATAACAGGCACGTTTACCTACTGACATTTTTGACGTTGACATTAGATTTCGATTTCAAACCATTTCAAAAATTATTTCATCAATGAAAACTACAATATTTTGGAAAAATAAATACACGGGTGCTTTATTTTTTCATCTAAATTTCATGTTTCATTCATTCATTTCAAATAAGTAATTTCTTTAGAACATAAATCAGTGTCCATCGGGTTTTCTGCGCGAAAACAAAGAAATACAGCCCCCACGTCTGAAGGCCGAAGCCGCACTGACAATTGGTGCATCGGGGTCCTAGCGAGGGCCGGGGGGCAGGGCGGTCCTATCTGTGACTGGTTAATAAGCTTGAAATTTTAGAAAAGAGGCTATTACGATGAAAATAAAGCGTTTAAAAAAAAAAGAAAACGTATGAACACTGCGTTATATAGTTTTCGACTATCACGTAAAGTTTCACGACCTAATTTAACGTTTTTAATTGAATACTTGGTTTTGAAATTTATTTTAGAGGTAACTTTGAGGTAGTTTTCTATCGAGAAAATTTTATGGAATCGTGTTTCCGAAACGTATGAACCTTAGAAGCAGTCCTCAACTTTGCCATATATTAATCCTAAGGTGAATGCTTTAGTTATATTAACACGAGACGGGTTTAAAAATCACGATTTTGGGTTATACGGGCCCTTAAGGCGATGACATGAGCTAAACGCGAGTTTTATAATTACTAAAAGTATATATGATTGCTGCTATAAAGAAAACCAGAAAAATATATGAGATTCTTCAGGATATATGCTAGCATGATAGTGTTTTGAAAACATAAAAAAAACTCGACTCCTCGTTTTGACTCGATAAAAAAAAATCACGAACTTATCTCTAAAAATATCTTTCAAACTAAAAAAAACATACTAATATGCATATGATCATTCTGATTTTTTGGCAAATAATTCTACAAGCAATAAATTAGCATGATAGTGTTTTAGTTTTTTAATTCAATCAATAGTTTTTTTGTGAATCGATCGAAACCATTCATTTCGCACTATTTGGCCCGCAGTGACCGACGTGGACGTAACAACCAATTTGTAGTGCAAGCTGATTAGAACTTTATTCTAACAGCATTTCAAACGAAGTTTGAACCACCACAAATAAAGTTGCTAATTTAGCTCGTCGAATCGCTTTAATGATCTAACTATCAAAGCAAATATACAATAAAGCAACTAGCTCTAAACGGTAAAGTGCGATTGTAAAGAGAACTGGATTTTCTTAATTACAGAATAACAAATTAAATACAAAAATCTAGGAATTTAAGAATATGCGATTCTACGATTAATGTCACTATAAGTAATCTCGTCGTATCACCTGAAGTCATTCTTGTTCATTCTAGGTACCAATTACTGCAAAATTTGCATCTATATAAGGTCCCATTAAAATAGATGGACACAGCGTTCAGTACGTCTAACCAAAGATATCTAAGCAAAAACACACCAAGGTAACAAACACATGGCTCTGACTTTACTGGAACTGATAACAGCTTTCAATAAAAGCATACGATGGTTTTAAGTGTGTGATTGTGTCACGGCATGTTCGTTCGTCGTCGTCGCTAGTTAACTGAAATATATATACCTACTTCTAATAAAGTCGACAAAAATGATTTTAGAATAGGTACTAATTTTTACAACTAACTCTCAACTCTAACATATTTTTTATTTCTCTGTAGTATCCAAATATTTAATTTATCCTCTCTCATCCTAACAAAAAAGCGGCCAAATGCGAGTCAGACTCGCCGAAGGGTTCCGTAGCAGCAAGTAACATAATATAAAAGAAAACGTATTAAAAAAAACTACTTACTAGATCTTGTTCAAACCAACTTTCGGTGGTAGTTTACATGGTAATGTACATCATATATTAATTTTAGTTTTATCATTCTCTTATTTTAGAAGTTACAGGGGATTAATATTTTTACACAATAATAGAAAAAAAAAATACATTTTGGGGGTCCCCATATTTAAAACTGAAACTCATTTTTTTTTTCTTCGAACCCACAGGTATGGGGTATCTATGGATAGGTCTTCAAAAATGATATTGAGGTTTCTAATATCATTTTTTCCTAAACTGGATAGTTTGAGCGAGAGACCCTTCCAAAGTGGAAAAATGTGTCCCCTCCCTGTAACTTCTAAAATACGAGACTGATAAAACTAAAAAAGATATATGAAATAAAATATTGGTTTGAACGAGATCTAGTTAGTAGCTTTTTTTAAATACGTCATTAATCGAAAACAGCAACTTACCTTTCATTTAATCTGCTACGGAACCCTTCATGGGCGAGTCCGACTCGCACTTGGCCGCTTTTTTTATTAAAATTAATTTAGTCCATCCAACGGTCTCTGGAAGGTATCACTACCAGCAATAAGACAACCGCTGTACCCGTAGAATTAGCAATATTTTAAAATAGCTGTTTAAATATTTTGATGTACTGCAAAGTATATTCCATCTAACACAACCCAAATTTAGCAGAAGACGCAATTCTAAACATTACGTTCACACAATATACAGGGTTACTGGTAATTCGACGTATTCCTTGCAAGATGTTATAGTAGGGTTATAATGCAAGAAATTTAGCCACCAAATGTTCTACCAAAATTCAGTGGTTTTTGAATTAGGTCGATTTTTAGTTTTTATAAAAATCCCAGATTAAATCATTTAAAGCGAATTTAAAAACGATTTACGGTGCAAATGTACTGAAATTTTATTATTGAATTTACGGTACAAATGTTATTATCATAGCTGATGACACAGCAGACCTTTGCTAATAATTAAACGTTCAAAAATTCAAAACTCTTAGTAGAAATCACTAATGAAACAATTTTGTTTTGTAAATTTTGCCATTTCTTATTAGAAAGATGTTGCATAGTGAAAAAAAATAATTATACTACGCCAGATGTTCAAATTACTATAAAAATATCCTTGTCTAATCAGCTATTTAAGTAAGTCATGAAATACAATATGAAAATCGTTTTTAATTTAGTACAGGAAGGCGTTCATCTCATAAAAGGTATTCGGGAAATCAAATTAAACAATTCCGTGAACACTATTTTAGTTTTAATCAATATCAATCACAACGGCAAAGCTGTTGGTAACTTTGTGAGCAAACATGTTAGTACGAGAGCCCATATCCAAAATGTTTGCCTCAACCTTTTACGATCAAATCCGTAAAAAATGTAAATTAGTTTAATTATTGTGGTTCCAAAAATACTAACTTCAGTTACTTGCCTGACCGCGTTTTCAAATAAGCTCAATTTTGTTTTAATCTAATCCGTCTGATTAAATAATGTAATAATGTAGTACAGTATGTAGTTAATTTTGAATACCAAAGACACAATTTTCGGACACAGTAGTGTCGCACGTTCTGAGAAAATTTAAAATGAGTAAAAAACAACCTGTTGCAAATAGTCTGCAAATCTTGTTTTCGACTGACATTGGTCAGTCGATGCGAATATTTAATTTCTAATACTGTTTAGGAATCTTAGTAGATGAACAAGCACATTGCGAATAGGTTTAAGTTAAGATGGTAATGAGTTGAGTTGCCTAAGTATCCACATTATCGCGATATACTTTGACAACCTGAGACGATCATGGTCTTGACGTAACTTTAATCGACAACACGTTACTAAGCTTATTAAGTAATATTATTTATTCGTTGAATGAAGGTCGGTCCCCTAGACTATTTAATCGAGTGCGCGAACAGAGAATGCGTGTTCGCTGTCTCGAGTCCACTGCTACTACGTATGCTCTCACAAATGAGCGCGAACATTTCGGTGAAGTTATGCCCGGTTCAAAAAGTTACTAAAAGCCCACACAATGAATACATACAAATAAGTTAATAAAAAAAAAGATGAACTACATAAACAAAATGCAAAAACCATATCTTGTAATTAATTAAACTAAACTAAAAAAACCTACTCAAAATATATATTAGAGAAATCATGTATGTACCACCAAACAATCTATACATATAATAAAATCGTTGAGACCAAAAAATCTGTACATTGAAGATTTAAAAAAAAAACCGATCTGGGTGACTTAAAATAAGTAACTGAACATATTAAAACCATTTTTAAAATTCGTGTTTGTTTGTTTGTTTGTTTGACCGCGCATCACGTAAAAACTGCTAGACGTATTTTGATGAAAACTTCACTTATCTATTTAAATAAACCCAGAATAACACTTAGGCTATAGAAATTATGGAAAATTTTGGAAAAAGGGGGTCAAAATGGGGGGTAAAGTTTGTATGAAAAAAAAAATTTAGATTGCTCTAGATTCATGAAACTCAGAGTAAATACTTATTATTAAAAATAAGGAAACACCTGTTTCAGCATTTTTTTAAAAAATCATCCAAAGACGTAAAAAAGAGGGTTTTGTGTTTAAAATTAATTAACTTCATACACCTATAGAATAAAATTCATTGAAGTGGAAACCTTTAAAAGTTGCTGTAAATACTTCAAATCTAATACAGGTAAATGTAATTTCTCAATTTTCTTGAAATTTCATTTTTGAAGTAAATACGCCCAAAATAGCGGAACTCAAGAAAATCGGCTTTCCTCGGTATAAGTAGTTGGTAATACAGGGTGGAAACGGTAAACAGGGCAGTAAGGAGCTGCAGGTACACAAAAATGGTCTTAGGTAACAATCCGTAATTTTTTCACAAAATGTTCACAGATTTAATTAAAAAATAAAGTACAGTTAGCAAGAAAATTTGCATTTTATATAAACAATTTTTTTGATGACAATCGATCTTCTTTCCGAAACTAATCAAGAAGTTCTTCCAAACCAACCCAGGTTAGAGTACTCAAAAAGTCAGAAATCACAAAAAAATAACTTTCGGCGGGGCAGTGTAGGGGAAATAGTTAGCCAGAACATTGCTATTTTACACAAATCAATTTTTTGATGCCAATAATTATTTTTTATTTTACATAAGACATAAAACTGGAAAAGTTACAAATACATTACAAACGAGTACAAATCCTACTATCTACAAATAAAAAATGCTTTGTCCCGAAGGACTATCTGATGGAACAACGCACAGCCTAAACCGCGATTGTAGAAACCTGAAACTTGGAGGGTGTATTTCCTGTATAACGTAGGCATACGATAAGAATTTTGAAATTATACCCCTAAAGGGGTGAAAAGGGGGGGCAAAGATTGTATGGGAAAATGCGATTCCTTGGTCCAATCTACTTCAAACTTTGCAATCAACAATATTAACAGAATTGATGGACGCGTTTCATATTGCATTGTAATTCATCCCCTAACGGGGTTAAAAAGGGGTAGAAAGTTATTTTGGCGGTGATTTGTTTCGAATTTGATATCAATACTCCTTCGAGATTTTGATATAAACTACAAGTTATTTTGATACATGTTTCAAAATCCAATCCGACTTTATTCCAAAAAGGTTGAACTCACATAAAAATTTGGTGTAAAATTGCAAGTACTCTTTAAAATTGGAATGTCTCGAAAGTTACCGTAAAATATTAATACCGCATTTGAAGGTTTCTAAGCTTTGAAGAGGTTGTGCACTTTAAGACACGGCGTCATAGCGTAGGGACGTAGGGTTTGAAATTTTAAATGGTAAGCAGTTGTGAGAGGTCCGCAACGGTTTACAGCAGCTATATCGTGTTGCGGCTCATTTAATGCACCTTGATGAGTACTGCAGACCTAGCTGGAGTATGACTGTCATCGAGTGTCTAAGTATGAAGATGTAAAGCTGTCAATAGAAGCCTTTAAAGCTGTTTTTGTAAACATGATAATTTATTCTTATTCAAATAAATACGTTGTTAATCACAAGTATTTGATTTTGAACCAAATTGCCCTTTGGTACGTAAATTGACTTCAATGCATATCTTGGGAGATACACCGTTTTAAATAACTCCGCAGTAAAATAATGATCATGTACCGGGAGCGCATTTTCATTATGCGGAAGGATGTGTGTGATGTGCTCTTTGAAAATTGTATTATGGGTGCTTACGACCCACTCTCTGTAACCCGCTCTTCCTCTTATGTGACGCAGACGAAGTTGCGCGGGTCAGCTAGTATTATATAAGACTATAAACTGAACACAAAATGACAACAAACCTGCTCACAACAGGCAGGCCCATTAATGCCACATCCAGTAAAAATCTACTACTACATAGGTGTTGTTTTGTTAAACTTATGATCGAGTTTTTGGTATTATTTATTTGTGTACCCTCATAATCTGTGCGCTCTTACTATAAATTTTAATTTTTGTGTCTCAGTAAGTGAATTAAGTTTGTAATTTTTATGAGAAATAAAGTTACTTACTCTTAAACCGAACACGCACATGTTTTGTTCATGATCACTAGAACGAGTCCACCGAAAAAAACATGTGGCACACTGGTAAAACGTCTTAGTCTAACAAGACGTGTAAAAATTAGTTATTTAGGTTTTAAAAGTGAAATGGATTAAAAATACCTAATAATAATTCACGAAATTCTTTTCTTTGATTTTCCGCATACATTTTACCTTTTTTTCGTTTTCTACAAAATCAAAAACACATTTTTCATGACTTAGTCCATAACTTTTCAATAAGATAATAATAATAATAATATCTTTATTTGTATAGAATGCAGGTGTTACAATAATGGTGTTAGTTTCAGATATATTTCCAGTACATTCTGCCTGTTGGCATACAAAAAATATAGTGGTAACTTCCAGATAACTTAAAAACTAGGCAAGTACTTAAATTCAAAATGAAATCATAGATCAGCTAAGTCTAAAATTATTTACATAATATTATGAGATAAAGTGAAGCAAAAATTACAATTCATCATTTAAAAAATCGTTCTCTTCTTTATGACGGAATCAGAAAAATTACAGAAAAAAAATTGTTTCATATGTGATTTTTCCTAAAGGTGTTCGATTTTTAAAACATATAGTTATTTGAAAAAGTTTGCTGCACCGTCAGCTATGATAATAACTTAAATTTCAGTACATTCGCGCCGTAAATCGTTTTTAAATTGGCTTTAAATGATTAAATCTGGGATTTTTCGTAAAAAAAACTAAACCTCGACCCAACTCAAAAACCACAAAATTTCGGTAGAATATTTGGTGGCTTAATTTCTTGCATTATAACCCTACTATAACGTCCTGCAATGAGTACGTCGAGTTACCAGTTACCCTGTATGTAGTATATTTATCACTTCGCCTTAATTACCAGCGACTTCTTACTTGCAGGATTGGTTACTATACGAAGCCGAAGAAGGTGAGGAAGATAAGGAAATTCCTCCTGATACCGTGTTCGCGGTGACTGCCTCACAGCTGTTTAGGGTACTCCTCAGCAACGCCCGGGCGGTGCGAAAGACGGACACTCCTAAGGCTGAGAGACTGGCTCGCTTGGCCGAGAGGAGAGCCAGAGATGGTTAGTGAGTCATTTGGTAGTCGTCGTTTAGGGTGTTCTCAATGTGGTTATAGTAAGTGGGTTGGGGTTAGCCCACAGCAGTACTAATACAGCCTAATCTCTGGAAGTTTGTCACGTCCGATGGGTAGAAAGAATATTTTAGTTGGATGACTGTTTTATATTGGTTTGCTGGGTAGAATCAAAATATATAAGTGGTCTAAGTATTATGTTTTCTAGCAACCATATTAATTATTTATGAATTTTACAATGGCAGACAAGGCATTTTCTAGGCCAAACACATATATCTTGATCTGGTCCAACGATTCAGCTGCTCGAAATTAATTTGGCTTTTTGCCCTTAATTAGATATTAATTTGTAATATTTTAGCTGGTGAAATAAATAAAACGGCGGAGGCAATTATGGAAATCGGCATATGTCAGTTAATGATGGCCAACTTGAATAACGCTCAGAAGACTCTTGAGAGAGCTTTCGAAATACACGAGAAGACTCAGAACATAGAAGGGCTTTGTGAGGTCCGGATGCACAGTGCGGCTGTTATGCAACGGTGCGAACCTTGTCTTATGTTTTATAATTTAGAATTGATACTTTAATTTGCTTTCCGTCAATACGGAGGATCACGTCCACATACGATGCGTCATGCGGTCTTCTGTAATCGGTACATGCGCCTTCAATGGCCTTCTGACCAGTGCTCTGCGAATAAAAAAAAATGCCTAGAAATGGATGGTACAGCGTTAGCTCGGCAAGAGATGATGACAATTTAGAAATGATCTGGGACTGGTATGTGGAGACCCAGGGAACAATACGTAGTGGGACAAAATTGGGGGAGGCCTTTCCTCAGTAGGTGCAGTACCTACTTAGTAACATTATACATGTATAATATTTTTATTTAAATCTCTCCGTCACATCCTCACTGTATCTTTTCTAAGATGTATTTCATTACAACTATGACTTTCTCTGCAATATGAAAGAAAAAAAAATGGAAGCTTCTTCGGTATCTTCTATCTGCTCTTCTTTGATTTCTTGTCTGTTAGCTGGACAATAAAGCTTCAGTAGGAAATCGCTCTTGTCACAATTCTTTAAAGTGATAAGCATTGCTGAACTTATGTTCCGAATTGATCGTTAAGCGAAACCTATCTGGTACAGATTGGGTGACCATGAGGAGGCGGCCAAGTTGCTGACACAGGTGGGAGCCAGTGCCATGGAGCACGGTCTGAGAAGAATGCTAGGACGGGCGCTGCATCTGCTTGGCGAGCTCCATCTAAGGAGGCAGAGACCAGAACTGGGTACCCAGCATCTAGCTGAAGCATTTCTTTGCTTCATGGGCTTTCATTTTGAATCAGTATGCATACAATGTATTTTAAGTAGGCTAAAAAAAAACATTTGTAAAGTAACTATTTGAAATGACATAATGTTTTGTGTTACAGGTAGGTAAGGCTTCCTTCTTTGATACACATCTGGTGGAGAACACAGAACGAGAGTTGGATGCGATATACGGGCACACAGATGAAATATTCGAAGAGGAAGCTGAGCAGTCAAGGCTTATGACGGCTATTTCTGCAGGTAAATGACCTGTAACATTTGTCTTGAAGATCAATCTAAGATTCGCAATTTTGTTTTTCGGGAATTTCGAAGGGTTTTGGGTTTTGAGTTCTTCGTGGCAGAGATTGATTAATTCGTGGAATTCATCATCATCTGCCTGCCGACCAGCCAACCGTCGTCTTCCCGTCTAACCGGATGCAACTGAATACATATGGCTTCCTTTTACATGGAACGACTGCCTATCTGACCTCCACTAGTTAGTGTTAGTCACTCAGTTGTTAGTACTGGGTAATACTGTACCCCTTGGTATGACTGGTTGTCAGACTTTTTGGGCTACCTGTAACGATTGTAAAAGATGGACAAATAACAGCCGGGACTAACAGCTTAACGTGCTTTCCGAGGCACGGGGGATACTCGGTATATAATCTGATCACCCATCCACAGACCGTCCCAAGCACAGCTTAACCTAAAGATCGACTCGAGTGGCTGTTATTATTTAGCCACGTTATAGCTCCTCAAACTTTATATGAACTAATTGTTAAACACTTTTGTAAAAACAACCTTTTGAAACTCCGATGAATCTGGTGGTATTGATTGTTGTATTGCTACAGGTCAAGAACTAATGGCCTCCTATTTTAATTTACTGAGAGAGGCTGGCGGGTGTTCAGTTGCAAAAGTGAAAACGATTGAATGGAAACTGTCGCACTCTGGCTGGTGGATCAAGAAAAAACAGCACGAATATGTGCCGTGCATGTGTCCCGTACACAACCGATCGCCGTTGGATGTGCTGTGGTATATTATTTTAACCCTTCTATAATACAGTGAAGCTTGGTTAAGTGGGACCTGGATAAGTGAGAAACCTCCATAGCTGGAACTCATGCTGAGGTCCCGAAATTTATTCCTGGATATCTGAGACACTGGTATAGTAGAATACTTCTTTAAGTGAAACTAATTTACAGGTCCGTTGAATGTCAGTTATCCAGGTTTCACTGTACTTATTATACATTTGTGAGGATGGATATGATGTATGGATGTATGTATGTTTGTTACTCTTTCACACAAAAACTATTGAACGGATTTGGATGACATTTTGTTATCCCAGTAGTAAGATCCCTTGGAAAAAATATCAAACTTCCCGCGGACGAAGCCGCTTGCAGAAGCTAGAATGATTGGCATGACGACACGATCAAAATAAAGCATAATCTATTTGGTACAACAGTTATTAAAAAAATAGAGTATTGGAAAATAATGGACACGTTTTTTTGTTTTTTGTAAATCAATCAATATCGGGAGTGTGGGCTCGTGCCGTCAGAACTCGCTTAAACTTATACCAAGGCGTGACGTACTGAGAATTTTAAAAGCGTCGTATCTTCGTCAATTTTGGTTCATGTAACAAAAGAAAATACGGGTCTAATATTATTGTCGATAATCTATCTGACATTTTTTTTGTCTTCTACTCTATTTGCACTTTACTGTATACAAGAAGAGTTTCTTTAGAAAAACCCAATATTTTTCTAACTATAACAATTGATAATTTAGGAAGTAAATTATTATTTCCAAAAATAATTTTATTTAGATTAGAATGTATTGCTTTAAGGGGCCGGCGGAGCATGCGTATTTCATACAAACGTAATACCAAAATAATTTGTAAATCCAACATATTCTTAGTGTGTATTTATTTCGATTGGGTTACAGAATATCTATGTTCCCCATTATATATTTTGACAGGAAAATGATATTAAAAAGAGATATGAGGAATTTAAAATTTCCGTGGAAAACTTATCTTTCTAATAACTCTTGTTTAAATCAGTGTCCATTCAAAATATATATTTGGGAACCTAGATATTGCGTAATCCAATCGAAATAAATACACACTACCTTAAGAACACGTTTGATTTTCAAATTATTTTGTTATTACGTTTGTATGAACTACGCATGCGCCTCTTAATATTTTTTTTTTACTGGTTTATTTAAGATCATGATTATATTTATGTCTATTTTAATAGTATTTTTAGTACACTTAATACTTTTTATATTTTTGTAGGATCCAATTAGCACTCAGGTCAGCTTCCGGCGTTGGGATATCGTCTACTGACAATCTCTCTTATCCCTCTCAGCGGGATGGGCTCGCCAAGTCATCAACCATTGCCGACATTAGAATACGACACAGCAGCTACATGGGACCGCAACAGCTATCTAATATTATTCAAGAAACAACCACCGAATAATCTAATAATAAAGGATGTAAAAAGACTCTTGTCGAAAGTCGAAATATACTAAGTTCTCCAGGGCATTGCGATCAGTTTTTAGTTCTTGACCATACCTAGGAACCTTTTAGTTAAGGAGATATTGGGGATCATAGTTCCAACTTTTTCACAAGTTTTTTTTTTCAAATACATGTTTTAATGTATCACCAGCACAATGTTTCCTTGATTCCTACCGAATAACATGATATTTAACCCCAAATAAAAAGTTATTTCCCAGCAAACATTTTTGCGAAGTCACTTAGTTTGATGTACAGAATGCTTGGTTGACGGCTTTGTGAAGAGTCTATTTACACCCGGTATACTATTTTTTATACATGATACGTTGTTTTTCATATATGTCGAAACGATTTTCATGTTGTTAATTATAATAGGGGGTTCTCGAACTGTCCAATTTAGGTATTTATTTATATAGTAATAAAAAGCAGATTATTTTTTACAAAGTTTATAACTCATTCATCGTACAACGTACAAAGGGTATAATTTAAATGTCTATTTACAAAGAACTTAAACTAACCGCATAGTTAAATAATATTGAGCAAAACATGCAAATGTTGCACCGCCTTCAATACCTTCCCGTGTGTAAAGGGTCTGCCACCGATATAACATCTTGACAATAACAATATGGAACAAAATTACTTTATTCTGTGCTATAAAGCACAGACTTAACGAAAATGCGAGAACCATGCGTCCATATTTACATTAAAATTAAGATTTAACTTAGCAATCCTTCGTAACTATTCAGCACGCTTTGGTAGTTTTGCGAGGTGCCAGGCGGACTTTGAAACCTTCAGCGCGTTTCAAGATGATGTCAGCTTGCAATTTGAAGTCAGACTCCTTAAGATCCGAGTGCACGCGGAAACTCCTAAGTATCGTCGACAGGATAATCTTCAGCTTCAACATGGCGTATTTACGACCTTTGAAAGAAACATATAAATTGAGTACACACACATGATTAGAACATAGATTTTTAAATGTTGTTAGATTTTGTTGGTGCACTCACCGACGCAACTCCTGGGTCCGGCGGAGAATGGCACGAATGCGTAGTAATGGCGATTGGCAGATCTTTCAGGCAGGAAGTTGTCGGGGTCGAACTTTGTGGGGTTGGGGTATACGTCGGGGCGACGGTGCAGTTTGTACGTCGCTACTACAACGGTGGTACCAGCAGGCACTTGCTTACCGCAGGAAGCTGTAAAAAGATGAAGTTTTGTCAAGATATCTGTTATAAATGTTCCAAAAATACAGCGGCAGTAGAAGTTTTTACTTACGTAGAGTAATATCTTGTTTAAGGTGACGCGCAATGATTGGCACTGGTGGGAACATCCTCAATGTTTCCATGAGGCACCTTTCTAGATATTTCATTTCCAGAGTATCCTGGAATGTGGCGGGGCGGTCTGAGTCACCAAAGATCTTATCGAGCTCATCAATAACTTTGTCTTGAATGTCCTGATGGATGCCCATCATTGATAGGAAGAAACTGCTCCCAGCAGCAGTTGTGTCGTGACCCTGAATAAAGTATTATTTATAAAGCATGATGTTATATTCTACAAAAACGTAATAATTGTTGCCTATTCTGCTAATTTAGAATAATATTTACCTCAAACATAATAGTGTCCACTTGTTCTTTAATTTCCTCGTCGGAAATAACAACGCCGCTCTGTGAGCTCTCGAGGAGTAGGTCAAGGAAAGCCAGACGTTTCTTCTGTCCTACATCGACGTCATCTACATCCAAGTCATCCTTAAGGCCAGCCGATTGACCGAACGACAGACCCTCAACGGATGTCGTTTTGGTGGCTTCCTCGGTGGTGGTGTTGTAGTCTTGCAAGATTGTTGGCCTCTTACCAGAGTTGAATTCCTCCTTCTTCCTTCGGATAACCTAAGTAATGAGATAAATGCTTCAGTACGTACAATCTAAGTCATGTTTATTCCGTCGCCTTTGATGATCGCATCACTAACTAGTTCCCAGTAGCATCCAATAGGTCATTGAGTCTAGGACGGCGAGATAATTTCAGTTATTATGATAGAATACAAGACTTATGTAATAATTATGTGTGTTACCTTCTTGGTCAGACCGTGGATGACGTCAAGGAGTTTGGTCTGCGTCTTAGCGTAGTCTGTGAAATTGAAGAGAAGGTCTGGCCTGAGCCAGATCTTAGTATGTCTCAAGTGAAGGATGTCGCACATCTTCATTACAGCCATGGCGTATTCGAATCCACTCTGGTCTTGTGTGGATTTGCTGACACCCATAGCGGTTTCTAAAATAAAGAAATAAATTTCGTCTTTTAACAGATCGTAATAATGAGGTGAAACAATAAATCTATATTATTTTATAATGACTTAGCTCACTGTGGACATGTGATAACTGGTTAATTGTAGATAGATTGGTTGGTTTAGTGCGATACTATTAGGCTCAACATAAATGCGGCTTGATTTTGTTGGCAACAAAACGAAATATAACGTCCTACAGTAAAATCAGATGCGCGCACCGGACGCACTGCCGCGCACTCCTATTTATAAAAAGAAAGAGTTTTCGACCTCCATTGAATTCAAAACAATTGCGTAAGGAGGATAGCAATAAAGGAGCCTAACGATCGTGGCCGGGAATGGCGAATATTGGCCATTAGCACGTGAGCACGTGGGGGGTCGCCAAACCTGACGGCAGTAGTACTACGTGCCGGTGAATCAGTGCCGAGTGGTACCACGCACGTACCAATGATTCAATCATACTACCATCAACACTGACCGTAGAGATTCGTCTTTATGAAATAATGATCTGGCACGGTGTTCTTGATGGCAATTGAAATCTCGCACTGAGATGCAGCATAGGAGTTTTATTAAATTGCTTTGAAAATATGTACGATACAGGACTTTTATTCATAAAAAAATATATAATCAAACCGTTTTTTACAGTCCCTCTGCTGGGCAATGACCTCAACTCGATTACTATGTAATTTTGATATCGTGTCTAGTAAATTAGTGATAATAAAAATTCTCATAAGGACAACGTTAATAGCTAATTACAAAACAAATAAAAGTTTACCCGTCTAATGGCCTTTGTTAAGCTTTGTTAACGCGTAAAAGGTTAAATTAGCTTGGATGGAACCTAACACGCAAAGGTCTTTTAGTTCCTTCCGAGGCTTGGTATTCCGCTTTAAGGAAAAACATGTAGTATTAATAATACCTCGAGTTTAGGCGGGTCTGCTCTGAACCGGATAAATTGTTCTAAGCAAACTATACCTATAATTACTACCATAAACAGTACGGATGCAAAATCCATAGTGCTATTTAGTGCTCTAATTATCTCAACTTCCTTCTAATGACCATTATTATTATACGCAATAAGACGATAACTAGCTACGTGATAAGTGTACATTTACGTAGTTTGAAAATCTAGGAGTTATAGTTGCACGGAATTACTTCTTAAAACCGCATTATACGATCATGCAATATGCAATAGTTAGTTGGTGCAAAGCGGCGCGCGGGCGGCGCGACTCTCAAATATTGTGCATTAAACATAATTTTGTATAAGAGTGAGTTGAATCAACACGTAGGTAATCTTCGTCTCGTAGATTTCGCAAACGGTTTAATAGGTTCTCGGGGCATTTGCTTCAAGAACACGGTCTGTCGTCCATGTGAGGGCCGCCGTGTTGTCACAGTATGCCTGCCTACGTGACATTACATACAAATTGCTCTTTATCCTGCTTTATTTTTGTGCAAACACCTTGAGATTTAAGACCATTTCCACTTAATGCGTTCAGTCTAATACAGTTTTGGGGTGCTTTTAGTTTAATGTCGGTCTTTATGTCTGCGAATGCTCGAATTCAAAGCGAAGGTATTTAGCTTGTTTCATTATCTTAAATCAAAGATATATAAAGCCCCTTCACTTTTATGTTATAGATGTAACTTGCGAATCTAGGCAAACAAACTGCTGATGTACTAAATTATCAAGTGAAGGTTGCCAGTAAATTCAACACCTAGGTATTGGATTTTCGCATTGTTGGGTAGTCGCCGATTCTGATTTCAAGACTACCTTGCCCACCTACTGGAAGTCGGACACACATACATTTTACAAAGTATTTAGTTAACATCAAAGTGAATTGCATTGAATAGACGAGACATTGAGAGGAATATATTCAAATTATAACTATTCGGCGCACGCACATGGGACCTTTGGTAACAAAAACTGAATGATCCTACGCACGTAGGCGACATTGAAATCACAAGAAATATTATTTTAACCATTTTAAATGTTACATTTAAAGTACTTGTTGTTCAATTAATCGAGTCATTTGTTGACACCGAAGAATACAATAGTCTTTTTTTATAATAATATAAATAAGTTGATTCCGTTTGCTGTATATTTCCGCCTCATTTCCATTTCATTAGAATTTAAATAAAGCTATTCAATGTTAGACGCAAAACTGACGTTAATAGGTACTTAAGTGACTACTGGATCTAATGACAAAGCAATTTCTACTATTGCTATCCAGCAACAATTAAGTCAAGAATTCTGTACTACTATTTGCCGAATCAACGTTCTTTACATTTAACTGCCGCTACTGAAATTCCAGCAAGGTCAACTCAGCCGCAGAAAAGTCTTATGTAACGATGACGTAATGTAATGAGACGAGATTATCTACTTACCAAGTAAGATTTCCACTGTGCATTCGCTCATGTAGTCATGGCAGTCGAACTCTCCAGCTTCCTTCTTTAGTTTGCTGACAACGGCCCTGGAGTTGGCGTTGAACAGGTCGATGAAACTCTTCAGCACGTTCAAGTGGAAGGTAGGAGCGATCAGCTTGCGGTGAGACCTCCATTTCTGGCCTGAGATTATGAGAACAACATCAAAATGATTCACAAGACTTGGCGATTTGAAGCATCTAATCAATGTTTGTATCGTCAATAATTACGAGTTAATAGACACTTCTTTATGCGGCTGTAAAGTGTTTCCTGAAGTCAGTTTATGGATTTACTTTGTCTTATCTAAGTGGAACTAGACGAATGACCTTATTTGTACAAGTAGACGCTGCCTCTGGGAATTTTTGGTTTAGATCAAATACTTTTCCTCAATAAAACTTAGTCGATTGACATTCTGTAATCGTCGACAAACTTCATTACAATTTGACGTCGCAGTTCGTCGGTCACTGTGTGCATGAAAACATAGTCATAATTTTTTTTCGGAAACTACGGCCGAGTACTTCTATCTAGTTTTAGCTCTTTGTTCCGTGGAATAATTGTACCCATTCAGTTATTTTCCTATCGTCGCCTATTAATAGTTGAACGTTTTTGCATAATTATAAGAACATGTTTGGGATTAACTCACCAGTACTGATCAGTAGACCATCTCCGAGCCAGGGCTTGAAGAATCTGTATTCGTCAGCCTTGTCGATGTGTGTGTGGCTGCTGAGGATCAGCTCCACGTCACGGGGATCGTACAGGAACACCAGGAGGCGGGGTCCGATCCAGATCTTCACGACAGACTCGCCATCGAACGGAATACTCTTCTCGATGACATTTCTGAAGATGTCTGCAGGAGGAATAAAAATATTTTAGTTTAACGGTATACCTCTATTGCATGATAGAATGAATACTCAGTTTTCGGTGGATTTATTCAAAAGTTTTAAATTGCGTACTTTTCTGCTTTTTATGATTCAACTTTGTGATGCACGATACTACTTTTTGTCGAAAATGTTGTTTGGATGCCTGCTGGCTGTTTGTTTTTTCAAGAGAATATTAGCATTTTATCCTTTAAAAGGTTAAAACTGTCATAACGTACCGTGAGATCCACCGGTGAACTCCAGTGCATTTCCGAGGATTGGTAGGCCAGGGGGTCCGTGTAGCTTGGCTGCGAGCTCATACATGTGCCTCCTCGACATACGCCAGTAGGCGTACCAGAGTATGAGGGCTGGTACTATGAGCGCATAGAACAGGCTGGTGGCAGCCCAGGTGCTGGTTGGCACCACGGTCTCGGCGGCCGCGTAGCTCATGTTGAGATGATTACACAACTGCAGAATTTGAGTCGAGTTAACATTCTAGGCTTTCAAGTAGGTGTCTTAGAGCTTCAAAGTTACTCTCAACCCCGATTTATGTGTATCATGCTTTATAATACTTGAACTTGTAACAACGCAGACCTACGATCCACATTAGCCATCTATGTGACGCCAAATCATTTTTTTCACTATTTCTTTCGATAAACTGATAAACATTAAAAGTGAAATTGATTACAATCTTGATATCATTACCTACACAAAAGATAGATCCTTATCTATTAACAATACTGTTTCTAAAACGTGCTTCCTTACTAATCTAAGATTAAACAATCAAAAGATAAATAGATAACATGTCCATAAGTTTTGTTACGTAACTTGGAACAAGATTGTAACTTGGAATAAGCACCATTTAAGTTCATAATATTATGTGGAGGCACTCGTATAAAAGTCTAGTAATTATTATTTACGTTTATAGATCTCTATGAATGTTAATATTGTTATTCTATTTACACAATATCATAACGTTTGATGTTAAACGAGATTATGGAGCTTGTAGTTGAATAGTGACGCTATTGCTATAGATAAACTGGGCAACTAGAAGATACTTGGCCTTAAATAACACGGATTTAGATATAGTGATTCTGTGTTAGACGGAATGTATTTTGTTTGTCTTGAATAAAAAGTTAGCGAGTTGTTTTGAGCGGAACTTTTAGATTTCGTCAGCGCATTTAACAAAATATTTTATTATTAATAATGTAGTTTAGCGGTGTCAAATGTAATAACAACGAAGCTATCAAGGGTTATCGTATTACTAGTACTCAGTACTTACTGGATTGTGGAGGTCAGATAGGCAATACCATGTAAAATACTGGTATTCAGCTGCATCCAGATATACTGCAAACCGACCCCAACATGAGTTAGGAAAAGACTAGGAAGATGACGATGTCTATTTTACCGAGGACTCCAGACATGAAGTTGGGAGAAAATTGGTTAAGTTACTTAAGAAATACAGAGCGAAATTTAAGGGACTTTAAATCTATTTGCTTCCTAAGCTCTTTTCAGAAATGTAGTAGGCTTTTAGTTTAACCGTCTTATGTTTTATGAATTCGTTACAAGTTTACATGAAAATTGCCGCATAGGTTTAAGGATATAGCTGTAGGTATGTACTGGTACATATGTCAAACGTTTCAAGTACTTTACTTCTACTAATAAAGAAGTGAGCTATCAAGTCAAACAGATTTTCAGTATGCGTAAACTTAAAACAAACACGCATACGAACATAAAAATTTAAATACGTCAATAATTAAATTTTCTACGTACATAGGAATTAATTTGTTGTTGAATATTAAACGTGTTTTGAATTTTAATTAGCTTACAGAACCATCTACATATTGGATTATACCTATTAGCTATAAATTAATAAACTAGTGCCTATTATCGTGTGTGTGCAGTATTTATTATATCTCGTGGATTATTAAATAGAAAAAGGTAATTGAAGTGCTCAATGTTTCTATTGTAGAAGATAATCTCAAATTTAATTAACTTTTTATCCGCCACTAACTACATTGACACGAAAATTACAATTTTCCACCCTACCGAATGGTTGTTTTTGATAGGGACATAACTTTGTGTACATCAAGAAGGAAACGTCTGGTTGTTAAACTTTTGTTGAACTTTGTCAGTACCTTACCCCGTAAAATCAGTATTGTGAAGTCCAAATGTGACACCATAGCAAACTGCTTCTGCCTACCTTTACGACATTATTATAGCTTTACGTTTGTGGGACACAATGACCCATTCAAGTAAAGGAAACTTCGGAACTTTTGCATAAACTCTTGAAGTTTTCGCAACGCAATATAAGATTATTTGTTTGTATTCAAGCATAGCGCGCTTTAAAGCTATTATATGACTTACACATTATAGTATACTGTTAACACGATACTAAACGTTTGGTGTTAAAGCTTTATAAAACACATTTATAGCCAATAAAACATCAAGTAACGTAAAACTATACTAGAATCAATCAATGTATCGATCTGTTCTGGTAATAAAATAAAGCGATTAAGTATTTGCATTGTATTCATGAAGTTTTTGCTGTTTTATAATAAAAAAAATTGATTAATCATCCAAAGTCTCATATCTTGAATGCATCGGGTTTACCGGTGAGTTTTAATTAAAACAATTACTACAATTGGATATCAATTAAACGTAACTGTGAGATTTACGGGTTAGTTACTTGCGGGTCTAAAATTCTGATATTCACTTTGGAAAAAGTGATTAATAGTACATCAAATTATCATCAAGTGCCTAGTCTGTCGATTCAGTCTAACTCGGTACAACTGAATACCAATATTAAACGTGGAGAGACACTCTGGCTCCTGCAAAACACCCAAGACCAAGATTGGTATCTTCCTTGATAGCCAACCTATGGTATTGCCCCACCTTCGATTCTTAATCTCGGAGACGGAGTTGACGAAAGCAGTAGAATATCGCCTACGTATATTTCGCAATAACCTAGTTCTTTCACCACTGACCTTGAACTTGGACGTGATTTTTATAATGAATGCGAAATTTACTCTCGTTGTTTAATGTATTAAGGTGTTTATTCAGCAAACACGGCTTAATTTATGCTGATTCGACGATTCAAAAGAATGTATTAAGGTAAAGATAAATTCCTTTGCCTAAGTATGATTGCGCGATTTATAGTCAGGTCAACTTTGTAACCGGTATTAATGTTTACTTACAATTTAGTATTATGATTCCTTTTATAAAAGGGCTATGAAACGATTTAGCCTCAAAGTGATTAAAGCAAAGGGAATTAAACAGTGTTTCCGAAAAATAAAGATTTAATTTAAATAAGTTTTACGCAGATTTATACAGCGAAGTAAAAGACAGATTTGATCGGAACATACAGAAAAAGGGGAAAGAGGTAGAGTTAAAAATAATTGATTTCAAAATGTAGGCATGTAACAAACACCCGAGAAGAGCAAATGACAGAATAGAGACACACAAAATACACAGTCCGTGTGAGGGGGAATACAAAAATTTAAACGGACATCCAAGTCGTACATAGAACAAGATGGGAATTGCTACACCGACAAAATGCCCGGCACTTAAATTATGGATGGATGTTTAGTTTAGATCAATCATATTGTGAAAGATTTGGAGTTGACTCGAACTAATGTGATCATATGAGCGTAACGCACTATAGATAACGCTATAAAGATGATTTTCAATTGAAAATTGACATGTGAAAAACATCTCATAAAAGTAAAAGTCCTTTCTTGTAGTGACTGCTTTCATTAGTACGATTGTTGTCGGTAACGTATATTAGTAAAATTGTTTATTAGGATATTGCAATCACTCTCCTTTTCTAATAATTAGAAAAGGACAGAGTGATTGCAATCTCCAATATAAGACAGTATATGGAACAAGTTGTAATCAAGGATATGGTTATAGTACATTACTTATAACGAGCTCTGAGCAACAATCACAATAATACGCACAGTTGATTTCACAAGTGTTTAGGTTTAGTTTGAACCAGTTTAGACTTAGATAAAATTTGTGTGGGTCACTTTTGTGAAAGTATGCAAAATATAAAATGTGTATTATATCACTAGAAATTCACTTAATAATTAGGTATAAAACAAGAAACGTGTCTAATTGTAGTTACCTGCAATTGAACCAATTATTTTTGAACTTGCGAAACCAAACTGATATTTTAAACTGCGTTATATGACACTTTATTAAACAAAATGGCTCCCTACCTCTGGTTAAGATCACCTCCACTGCGGGGTAGACAAATTGTCCTATCCCCAAACGACACTCAACGTGTCTCACTACAGACTATCTTTGAGACTCCTGCGCAACTGTCTATATACACGCGCTTGACGTCAAGCGTCGTCACCGCTGCCTGATACTCACAGGCCACATTATTATGCAAATCTTATTTTAAAAAACTAAAAGAAAAATGTTTATTTTGTACACATTTCCCAAAATCGTTCTCCATTATGCTCATAACAATATTCTTTCAACACAATCGTTAGTAGGAAATTATTTTAGCTTTGTTGGGAAACAAATAAATACCTACAATTCAGAAAGGTTTTTCAGAAAAATAACTAACAATTCAATGTTTTTTTTTAATACATAAGCGTATGTAATTATTGGCAAGATGATGTACAAATGATCTAAATGGAAATGTTTTAAAACGGTTTATAGGTATAGTAACCAGGTGCATTGTAAAGAGTTTGGTAAAGGGACATAAAATGTACTCGTGGAATTTGTTAATTCCAGTAAGTATATATTGTCTCAAAATAGTTTTAAATGTTTATTGATGTAAATGACAATGTCCGTTGTTTGAATTCATTTGGCGATGCAGGGTATCAACAAAACCAACGCTGCCCTATTGGAAAATTATTTTCATTCTAAACGAAAATAAATAGTCGACTGGGCAATTAGGAGTATATCCCATTAATAATGGATGAAGCTAACTGCTGAGGAGTTGTGGAACAACACGATTTACGCCAGTTAATAAATTGTGCATGTAATATAATCCAAGGAAGATCGTATGTGTTCAATTATTTCAATAAAATAATTATAACCTTTGATCGTTAAGATCGTTCAATATTTAAAACATATTTTCTTATTACCAGCCTATCTTGGGAGCAAAGTAAGAATGTGATGCTGTCAAAGAATTGGCTTGTTTGCTGGGCTAATATTTAGCAAAAAAATGTTGTAGTGTGCGAATAAATATTTTCCTACAGCTTCCAGTGGAATTATACCTTTATAATGGACTCGTGAAAATGGCTTAATGAGAACAAAACTGATTAAATTCCGGTAATATTTCATGCCTCCTAATGTTTACACGAACAATTTATTTTGATAGATATTATCGTTTTATTCCAAACGTGCCATCAGTTTTGTAATTATATCTGTTACACAACTATTGTAATGAAACGCTCTTTTCCAAGATAAGTTATTATAAAACTGCTACTCTATTGTTCGTTTGTTATTTATTATGAATAAACCGTTTTCCTTTCTTTTATGTCTCTTTATGAATGAAATGAAAAGCAGTAAACAAACCTACGATGAAAACATGTCACTTACTTAAAGTAAAAGTATTAGTGACTAACGTATTTCTTTTGCGTATGTTACTTTATTTGAATTTACTTACGCACGTGCCTACTAATTTTTGAAAACTGAAAAGAAAAATGCAAGTCTATACCTACCAGTGGGTACTTTGAACTGTGTTTGACCGTGTTTAAACTGAATGGTAATTCGTTTAAAAATACAAAAAACCGGTCAAGTGTGAGTCGACACGAAGGGTTCCGTGGCAATATTATTAAAGCTTATTAATAGGAGCGTTTTACCTTACAATAAAACGCTTATTAAATACTTACCTTATTTGAAGCTTACTAGTTAGAGATAGGCCCTTTCCGTTTCCGCTTATATTTGCCTCTCTTTCTATATCCGCTACATCTATCTCGCTCGCACATCCCTACCACCCCCACCAGGTGCCTCGAGTCATCGGAGCTCGGAGGCGTTTGTCATTGTGTCGAAAACACCAGGCAGAAATTAAATGTAAGCTTCAAATAAGGTAAGTATTTAATAAGCGTTTTATTGTAAGGTAAAACGCTCCTATTAAATTCTTGACCGTTATTTGAAGCTTACCAGTTTGAGACGTGTTTGTTATCGCCTGGTGGGGTGGACGCCAATGTGAAGAGTTTAGAAGCTATGTAAATCGAAATCCCTGTATACCTACTTTAGTGGATTTTACCTGAATAGTTAAAAACCTTATGCTATATTAGTAGGCATATAAGTGGCTAGGTAAAGATGTACCTAGTTACTGATTAGGTAAGAATTTGAACTAGACTAGTTACTCATTTATGCAGGTAGGTATATGTACTTGTTTAAGTATGGGATGTGTGAATAGAAATATGTTATATTTCTCCCTAAGATCACATGATGCATAGTAGTAGGAAAAGTAAGTATCTATGTACTATGGGTTGTATGAAAAGGTAAATACCAATAAGACATATCTTTAGAGGTTACAAAAGAATACTTAAGTATATTATAATCAAGCAAATAGTCATACAATATTGTGACACAATACATAGCAATGTATATATTATGGTATCTTAATTAATGCATATTGTACCTAAATGTATAAATATGATGTAAATAAAGTAGAAAATCATCATAAAAAACAACATTGTCAGAATGGACTAATCAAATAATTTTATAGCACAAATCGATAATTAGTAGATTTCTAAGAGTGCTACTATGGGTACTTGTACTATGGATGTTGTCAATTAATTGGATTGAACAACCTTGTAATGCTATTGCTGACAGAAGCTGGCTTAACTTCACGTTTATAAAATCGCGAAAAGGTGTTGCTAGAACGCCAATTACCTCTGGCTAAAATTTCGTCTAAAGGAAAGTTATTGTCCCAATTTTTTGAAGCTACTGCAGAACGTAAACTGCCGGCCGAAGAAAAAATACCAGCTTCTGACAGGACAGCCTTGACCCATCCAGCAATTACCATGCGTGACGCGGCCTTGTTCTGACCTCTTATGTTTACAAACAAATTATTACATTTGGCCAATTTGCGTCTAGAATCTAAAACTGAAATCGTCTGCCTCATCCAGAACACTGGGTCCAGATTCTTATTATTGTTATTGCAAAGTAATTTCCACCCAGACTGTCTGTACGTGGCACTATCGGTTTTCGAACCAAAGATAGGCCATAAAACAATAGAATCATTAGAGTCAGTAAGGTGGTCTTGATCTATGGCTAGTAATGTCAAGTCATGCACTCTTCTTCCAGAACACAAGAGCAAGAGTGTTGCCGTATGACTACACGTTGCAAAACTATTATTCTCGTTAACGTTTCTTTGCTCCAAGAAGGATGACAAAACATCTATATTCCAAATAGGAGGCTTATGAGCTACAGGGTTTTTGATGGAAATAGATTTCAATACATTTTTAACCAGTGTATGTGAGCTTAACAGTCCAGCATTCTCAACATTAGATAAGGTGGCAACTACCGACTTATGTAGTAAAACTGTGTTGTATGACAATTTGTACACTAAGTGTAAGTCTGCAAGAAACCTAGCTACTATTGAGCCGGTAGGCCTACAAGGATCAATGTTATGCTTTCGGGACCAATGGAGCCATCTATTCCAGGCTACTTTATACACCTTACGGGTAGATGGCCGCCATGCAGATCGTAACAACTCTAGCTGAGCTTCATTCCATCCCATTAAACTCCCTGACCACCCCCAATTCTCCATACTTCCAGTGTCATTTCTTGGACACGAGGAGGTGGGTGGCCCGTCGCTAGATCGATCAGATTGCGGTTCAGATGGTGGAGAGTGAGAGGGGCTGCTGTCGCTCGAGTTTTCAGATCTGCGCGCCAGAATACGCGATCCCATCTGGGAACTACTACCAGGTAAACTACGATCGCACAGTTGAGGTGGGAGAGCACCTTGGGAATTAGATAAGGTGGAGGAAAAACCCATGCCAGTGGGTAGTCCCACATTCGGGAGAACGCATTGTGATACAGAGCTCGATGGTCGTTCAGATCCATCGACACATAGTTGTGAACTACATGCGCTCTTTCTGATGCGAAGAGGTCGATCATGGGAGTTCCGAACTTCCTGAAAACCTTCTCTGTACACGCTGGTAGCAGATGCCACTCTGGTGGAATGTTGTGACGCGATAGATGGTCTGCGTGGCTGTTGTATTTGCCGGGCATGTAAAAGGGAGCCAGATGTATCTGATGTCTGTGCAAGAGATCGAAAATTTGGATTGTTATATCCAGCAAGGGGAGGGACCTTGTTCCGCCCTCGTTCCTCAGATAAGCCACGGCCGTGCGATTGTCGCACTGTACTAGAACTGTGGATTGATACATGAGATCGCCATGAACCTGGAGAACCTTCAAGACGGCTATCATTTCTTTGGCATTGCAATGTAGGTTCTTTTCGTGATCGTCCCATGTTCCCGACATCGACTTGCCGTCTAGTTGCGCACCCCAAGCTATATCGGACGCATCCGTGGTGAGAAAATGAGTTGGTGGCGCAAAGTGGATCGGCGAGCACAGGTGACAATTTTGCTGCCACCATGCCAGCTCCTCGTGGGCCTTTTTCGGAAGACAAAATTCCTTTATCGGGGGCGCATCGAGAAGAGAGTTCAGAAATAAAAGAAGATTTCGAAAATGTAGCCTGCCCTGGGGTATTGCAAAACTTACAAAATTCATAAGACCAACTAGACTCTGTAGTTCTTTCAGGCAGGTCTTGCCTTTCTGGGCCATTTTCTCGTCTGGTAAAGACTTTTCGTTTGTCCACGGGTTCCAATGAATCCCCAACAAGGTTATGGTCTTTTGAGGAATCACTTGAGACTTTTCGTGATTAACTTGCCAACCCAGATCTTGCAACCGGTCTAATAAAATTTGAACATGAGTCTGCAGAATGCGTCGGTCCTGGTGTACAAGCAGAAAATCGTCCAGGTAAACGATTATCCGCAGGCCTTGTTCCCTTAGTGTTTGAGCCACCCAGTTGGTCAAAGAGGCAAAAACTCTTGGTGCTGTGCTGAGGCCAAAGGGAAGACAAGTCATTTGGAGTAGTTCTCCTTCGTATACCAGACGCAAAAACCGCCTGTGACCTTGAGCTATTGGCAGGTTGAAGTAAGCCTGCGAGAGGTCCACTTTGCAGAGCCAATCGTTTAGTTGCATGAATTCTGGCACTCTGAATACATTTATCAGCTTGAACGGTTCGGTGATGACATATTCGTTTAGTGCTCTTAGATTGAAAATGGGCCGGTTCGAGCCATCGCTTTTGGGCACAACGAACATTTTTGACAGAAAGCTTGGAGACCGCGGGGCATCCTCCAAGACTCCCTGCTCCTTCATTTGCGTGACTATTGCAGACATTGATGCGGATTTCTCCGTGTGAAACATATTTGTCATCGCCAAGTTGGGGATGACTAGAGGGGGCTTTTGTCGAAAAGGTATGCGATACCCCTTTATTATTTTCAACAAAAATCTTGGAGCTCCCATCTTTTTCCAGCGCAAAAGGAATTCTGCTAACCGGCCCGCTTTGAAAATCTTCGAGTCAAAATTTTCGTTTTTTGTTGGAATTGTTTTCCAAGGCATTTCCTGGGCGTTTTCGGTTTCCCTTACCTTGGTCCGAGGGTCTGTTGCCCTGACGACCACCTCGGGAACGAAAAGTTCCTCTTAAATTGTGAACCGTGCGACGGTCCGAGTTGTTCTGACCGAAACCCTGCGAGGGTCGGTTATTGTGACAGCAACCCTGCGAGGGTTGATGGTTTTGCTGACGTGAATGATGAGGCACTTGGGCGCAACATCCATGATTAGGACCCTGCGAGGGACCAGGATAAATGGCCGACCCCTGCGGGGGGTGGCGCGAAGTCTTGTAAGATCCTGTTTGCGAAACAGGTCCACTGTTAGACTTCAGGGGCAAAAAGGCTTTTTTGACCCCTCCTGCTTTCTCCAAAGCAGTGGTGAAAGCCTCTTGACTAAACAGATGTCTGTTAGAAGGAGGCACTTTTCTCAAGGCAGATTTGACAAGAGGATCACGCACCATGTTGGTAATGCCATCCCGGCGCATTTGGATCACTTCGGCGCGGTGGCCGCAGACCATTTGCAATAAATCAGACGAAACTTTTGAAAACTCACCTTTAGAAAACAATTCTAATAATTTTTCGTGCATCCCTTCAACATTCAACTCGTTTTGATTACGGGCCCAAATCAGCAACTCACGCAGACTGCTCTGGAGTGCATCCCTTTGTTTTAATACGCAAAAGGTTAGGGCAGCATAAGCCTTGTCTGCATAAGAGAGGTGACGTAATGAGTCATAGGCTTTGACCTCTTCGTTGACCTCTAGATCCACGAAGCCAGGTGAATGGTTGTAAGATTTTTGAACCTCGGCGTATCGCACCTCACACCATTCGCTTTTCTCAAAGTATTGAATATCCTGAAGGGTATTTAGCATATTTTCTGGTGCCCTGGGCACTGCTGGTTCTTTGAGTTTTGTTTCTATGCCAAAATCAAAGCTAAGTTGTGACTCACTCATTTCATTATTCCGGCTCTCATCATTATACAAAATACCACTGACACTGTCATCGATAATATCACCATCTAAAGCAGGACACTGATCAATAGGGGCACAACTAACGTTAGAGCAATGACCGTTATGTGCATTAGAGTTGTCAGTGGAATTTTCATAATATGTAATTTGTTTTCGCAAATCACTAACCTGTCGAGACAATTTATCCAATTGCTCATCATTTCGGCGGGTGCGCTTGCCTTTTTTGTTGCGATGCCGGCGTGAGCGCTTCCTCTTTCTGGACCTGGAGTCTGAAGAACTCGTGGAGGAGCTGCTGCTGGTACTCGAGCTGCTACTACTGGACGAGCTGAGAGCTCGTACCCGCCGTCGCCGAGTATTCGAGGCCGCGGGCGGTGCAGATGCGTAACCCGCACCGTCTTCCTCACTCACTTGTTTTTCGGTAGTTGTTTTGTAAGAATCCATCGTGTACACGAACTTATCAGTTCTTTGTTACTGATTAATCACCACACTTTTAAATTTATAAACCGTTATTTGTAAAAATATACGTGAAAGTGCACAATTTTTGTACCACTTTTTAAATAAGAATATTGTAACGGAGTTTTTTAAATGTTATCACACTTTTTTAAAAGGTGACTGTTCGCGGCGGAAAACAAGACGCCAATGACAAACGCCTCCGAGCTCCGATGACTCGAGGCACCTGGTGGGGGTGGTAGGGATGTGCGAGCGAGATAGATGTAGCGGATATAGAAAGAGAGGCAAATATAAGCGGAAACGGAAAGGGCCTATCTCTAACTAGTAAGCTTCAAATAACGGTCAAGAATTTAATATTAACTTACACTCAACAGCAAAACATTTGTTTTGCATGGTTTGTTTATGAAAATTGCCTAGGTAGGTCTGTGGATGGGTGACCACCCATACAAACCGAGTTTCGTCCATAGCACATTAAGCTGTTGGTCCCGGCGGCTGTCATTTGTCCATCTTTGGCAGTCGTTACAGGTAGTCAGTGGCCCAAAAAGTCTGACAACCAGTCTTACCAAGTGGTATCGTATTACCCAGTATTAACTGGGCTGTGCAGGTCAGATAAGCAGTCGCTCCATGTAAAATACTGGTACTCAGCTGCATCCGGTTAGACTGGAAGCCGACCCCAACATAGTTGGGAAAAGGCTAGGCAGATGCTGGTTTGTTAATAAGAAACGAAACAAAGTTACTGAAGAAACAATTTCATCACAACAATATCACACAATTCTCTAAAGCTTAATATCAAACCATAAAATACTTAAACATGAACTAATTTTCGTTGAAACTGTTCTTTTTACGTTCTACAAATCTCCTTTTTTCAGAATTTTCCTCCTCTTACTTAAAAAAATTGAGGGAAGAGGACACATTTTTACGGTTTTAGAAACGGTTATCTCATCGACCATTGGACTCAAGAAAAAAAGTATTTGAGGAACCTTATTATCATTTTTTAAGATCTGCCATCGATACCCCACACTGTTATTATTTTTCTACTTTCAGTTCCGTGTAGGTATTGTGCTAGGCCACCCCTATTTTTTTGAATTCGTAATTTCGCATAATTTTGGTTGGTTGTGTGTTCATAAAAGACGCTGCTCTCCAAATTTTTAGCTTTGTGGTTTACATTACATTTAATACGAATCCGTTGGATGCGAGTCGCACGAGACCGGTCAATGTGGCGACACTTGGGGAGGCCTATGTCCAGCAGTGGACGTCTTTAGGCTGAAATGAGATGATGATGATGATGAACAGACAGACAGATAATCAAAACAAATCTAAAAGGGTTCCATGTTTTGTGACCTGGCAACGGAACCCTAAAAAGATGAGAAAACGAGTAACAATACAACTTTTCTTTGTCTCCTTTCCTTTAATAAATATCCCGGTGCCCGATTTTAAAGGGCGATTCATCGATACCTTCCTATCACATCTGTGTATGACGACTTTTCACCACGGTAGAATAACATGAATTAATATGGGTACATTTATTAATACTGTGGTCAAAGTCAAATGAAGGATTTCTGAAGGCGCCACAATCTTCGTCCCAAAACGTAATTTTTGGGTCAGGTATACGACACAAGTTTTTTATTTCGTATGGTTAGTGGTAAGTGTCAGAGTTTTTGACTTGCCTTTACATGCCGTCAAGAAATATCTCTCGGGCATTCTGGTTTACAAGTACATAAATAAGTTTATTTTTGATCTCTGCATTTTGTCGATTTTGTTTCCGAAATTCCGTAAATTTAATGTAAAAATCGTTCATAATGATAGATAATTAAAGTGACTCCGCGTAAAGAAATAAGGTTGTATATCTGTATGTGTGTGTGTGAAAGTTTAAACAAAATATTATTCAAGTTTCGAGGGGCTATGATAAAATCCATGATCTGGCAAACAATCTCTGTTCTGGAACATTTTATACAGACCAAACCACCCCAAGTGGCCTTTTTAAGTTAACAGCAGTTACCTTGCAAACTGTTACAAAAACAAAGGTTGAATAAAAAGATGCTGAGAGCGTAATTTGCTAGGAGTTTGGAGTGAGCATAGTCCCGACTATGTTAACATTCCGCTCGTCTATTTGCGGGCTCGGCAATATTCGTGAATCTGTACCCAGACACATTGTTTGCCTCGTTTAATTTAAACGAAATGGACTGTGTGCAGGTGCTGATAGCCGAGACACAATTACGTGCTTTTACATACTAGGCTATATCCAGTCCATGTTACTGGAATACAGTTGAAATTAACTACCTATTTAGGAAACCCTAGTTTATATTAGCTTACGTTACGCATAGCCTCCTTCCTGCATATCCGTTTGGGGAGAATGGATGTCGGATCCCTGTCCGGCCGACTAAAACCCCATGTTTTCTATCAGTGCCATGCGACGGAGAGTCGAAATATACTCGTACCTACATTAGCACGAACCAGAATTTTACTGAATGAAGTAAGTCTGTTTCAAACGATGCTACGTAAGCAGTGCATTTGGAATCAAATGCACTGCTTACGTAGCTCATTCATTCAGTTTATGGACAGACTTAACACAAGGAAACGTTTTGTTATAAAAATAATCGATTTCTCCGACGGAAATTATAATTTGATACTAATAGGTAGTAATATGAGAAATCGACTAGTTATGTCTCTTGATTTAGAGATTTTTTCTTAAAATAATTATTTGATTCATCGAATTTTTCTATGTCATTTAATTTTTATTGATAACACTAAAGTGACGTCGGCGGTATTTCCTTTCTGCCAAATCTTTTGGTTTTCTTTCTTTTATAATTTTAGATACCTATCAATAATTCATTAAAACAAAACTCCTAAGATATTTTTGCTACTGTTAATTAGCCCATTGTATATGTTAGGTTTAAAGTCAATTTAGGTATTCTAGGTGTCTGACTAATAATAATGTAGATTTTGATATTACCTACAATACTACGTTCTATTGATGTAGTTCGCTTGGTAAATAATCCTTGCAGCGTTTTTCAGCCAATAATATGTTTAATGTATAATGTTTAATTTTATCTATTTTGTTTCGTATGTACCTACTTACTCTTCTTTAGTGAAACGTTGTATATTTTTTGCCCAGCAATAGATTTAATAGGTCTCCTAGCTGCGTTACGCCTACCACATGGGTTTCGGACCCGCCTTTTTAGATTTTCGGAGGGAAGTTATGTATTTGTTTTGTACTGAACCCTAATAGTTCCTACTGTAAATTAAGTTATACAAAGGTTACTTGTAGCTGTTCCTAATGTACTTTATAGTATATTTTAAGTGACACAGTGCGACGATCGTCCGTCCAAAGCCTACGACAATAGGCTATCATGATGCAGGTAAGCTTATCTCATAATCTATAAAACCGACTTCAAAAAACACAAAAAAGTGAAAAATAACTTTAGCTTCAAAAGTTGGTTACGAAGAACTAAATGAGTGAGACAAAGGTTTTTCATAAAAAGGTTGTATTATTTTTAGTGACATATTTTAATCTTATAAAATATGGGGAGGCCTAGTAAATATGCTTCTCGTATTGTTATTTGAATTTGATTTTATAATTGAGGCCATGAGAACCATAGTGGCCTAACTCATTTTCTTACAATAATGAGTTTATGATTTATTTCAGTTCAAATTGATCATTTTGAACTGAAAAAAATCATAAACTCAATATTGTAAGAACCATAGTGGCCTAACTCATTTTTTTACAATATTGAGTTTATGATTTTTTTCGGTTCAAATTGATCATTTGGACTGAAAAAGATCATGTTATATATTCGGGTGCCCCGCCGAGTAGGTCAAAAGGTCATGACCCGAGACTTTAGGAAAGGTCAAAATCCTTGGGTCCAAGGTACCATTATTAAGGTATCTGTTCCTAATACTACCTATTTCATCGATGTTGATGGCTTAATATGGAAAAGACACATTAACCAAATGTTAAATTGTAGTCAATGTGATTAACTACCTTTACCGCAGTAGGAATTGGAATGACTTGTAACAAAAACACAAGTTTTAGATGTAAGAAAATTGTATTAGTTTTGTATTGCTTATTTACAGCATATTAGGTAAGGCTTTGTTTAACATTTCTTAGATTATAAGTGTTACTAGATTCTAAGTGTTATAACTACATAAATGTTGCGGGGAAGAGTGTAGTATATCTGTGGTAACTTGCCTCATTTGTTCACTCTTTCCACTCACTCTCTCTTGCATACCCATATAAACGTGTAGTATTGCTGTCGTGTTAATTTAAGTAAAACTAAATAAAAAGTGCGTTTCCTAAAGCTGGGTGTTATTAATTAATTACCACCAACGGCGGGGCACCCGAATATATAACATGATCTTTTTCAGTTCAAATGATCAATTTGAACCGAAAAAAATCATAAACTCAATATTGTAAAAAAATGAGTTAGGCCACTATGGTTCTTACAATATTGAGTTTATGATTTTTTTCAGTTCAAAATGATCAATTTGAACTGAAATAAATCATAAACTCAATATTGTAAGAAAATGAGTTAGGCCACTATGGTTCTCATGGCCTCAATTTTTTTTTAGTTATCAATTGTGTGTCGTTTAACAAAATGAGAAACCGAGGAAAGCTCTGTCATCCAAATATTGATGAAGCGTCGGAGTTATACGGACAAACATATTGAACAACACATAACGAATTGAGAACTTCCTCCTGTTTTAGAAGGCGGTCAAAAACAAAAACTCTAGTTCTAAAATAAACGATTTAAAAAAAAAACGCTGTTTCATTTGTGACTGAAATCTTAATGGGGATTTAATGGATTTTTTTTTGTATTCATTCTGCCTTAGAGTTTGTATTTAACAGGTACCACACTAGGTAGGCAGCTACATTGCCTACTAAACACTATCAAATTTTATTCAAAATCCGGGTTTCTAATATTTTAGTTTCAACCCCAACGTACATACTTACGTACTTGTTAACTTAGTAACAGCTATTTAAACATTAGTATACCTTAGTTAGTTAGTTAGCAGTAGGTATAGCTATGAGGTGTTCATGAAATCAGGCATTCATTAATTTTGTTAAATATCATAAATGCTTGATTTTACGGATCACTTTAAACGGTTACTGTTTTTTTTTACGACTTTATGTTTCACTCGCAAAAACTCTCACCCTTCTTTCCGTTCATTAAAATAGTCATGATCGTCCCACCGGGTGTCCTGGGGCTGCCGCATCGCACTGTTTGGTGGTACTTAGCGCAGGGTCAATTTTTGAAAGAGGTCCTACATATCATTAATGTGATTCTTTAGAACACAGATTCTACCATATTTCAAAGGAAACCCGGTAGGAATCGAGTTGTATGGAACCTTCGCCACTGCTGTTTGGTTATTTTGGCCCATAGCTGCCTAAATTGTCTCAATAACTTTAGGAACTACCAAAATTCAATCATTTTTCATAAAAAAATCCACCCTTTTAGTATGCCGACATAGTTAAATTGAAATGGACGTTAGTTTAAAACCCATAAGTAACAATGAGTGTGTGAAATTGATTAATTTTATAGCAAATAGCGTGATTACTTTCTTTATTGATTCGTTCAAGTTAAGTAATCGCATTATGTTATTGATGATAGCATAATAGTATGTTTACATACAGACGCCTGCGGAGCATACAAATGTAATACAAAAATAATTTGTAAATAGAACATATTCTTAATGTTGTCTATATATTTCGATTGCATCAGTGGAAAAACTAGGTTCCCAAATATATATTTTGAAAGGACAATGGTTTAAACAAGAGTTACGAGAAAAGTGATGTCATTTAAATTTGGTGAAGATCTGATGAAGAACTTCGGAGATAGGTAACGGAACTCCTCAGTAAATGATTGCAAATGTACTGGGGTTCCTGAAATCTCATGTCTGTCTATTGTTTACATCAGTTCACAACAGAAAATCATGCCAGTACGCTGTGAAGGGGTAAGCACCATGTGAACCACTTAAAAGAGATTTTTTTTTTATATCAAATAAAACCGACTTCAAAAAACACAAAACAGTGAAAAATAAATTTAGCTTCAGAAGTCGGTGACAAAATAACTTAATCAATCAAACAAAGGTCACTGACTTCTGAAGCTAAAGTTATTTTTCATATTTTTTGGTGTTTTTTGAAGTCGGTTTATTTTTTTATAAAACCTTTTTATTTTTCTGGTTTAACTGTGCTTGTGACTGCTAAAGTTATTCTTCACTTTTTTGTGATTTCTGAAGTCGCTGTTAATTTTTGTAAAAAAGTTTTTATTGTTTTTTCTAAAGCCGCGTGTGTGAATTATCTCGAAGGTCCAAAACTCACATCAGCTTTACCCAACAATAGGAATAAAGGGTAACTTGTAGGGTCAAATAGGCTTGATGCGAAACCCTATTTGACCCTCCAAGTTACCCAGATTATTTTCTTGAAACAAAAGTACGTTTTACGCAATTCTCAGCTTTTACTTTTACTATAATTTCCCTAACGTAACGTTTAACATCGCGTACGCAAGGGACACAAAAGTTAAATAAATCTCACAACCATTTTTGTGTGTTACTTAGAAGCCAGATGCAAAAGCAGAATAATCTGAATGTTAAATGGTATAATGCAGTTTTAAAAGATTTGCATACCTAGTAATTTTTTTGAGGTAAGTATTGTTTCTAGAACATTTTTTTCGCTATGCAGGTTAAATAGAGGGTTAAGGTGGCGTACTGGATGTGGACATGGGTTCAAAGTGTGAATTTATTTTAATACATATTATTATGTCATAAAACGTATTTATTAATGTCATCAAACACCTCATTCAAATTTGGTGCTCAATTTACTGGTGATCAATTGATATTTTAGGTGATAGATGTCAGAAAGTTATTTTTGGTAGTCATAATATTTTCCCCCATTTTAATATCATGAAAAAATAATGCTAGTAGGGTGATTTCCGATTCGGTGAGCAAAATTTTAAAGTTGTTATATTATTATATTATTGTAGCAAATATCAATAGGTATGAAGTGGCAAGCATCAAACGTGAAACACTCGTATATAAGTTTCACTTTCACTTGTGCGCTGTATCTAAACATTTTTTATACAAATTATTACTAATTTGACACTGAAAACCGAACACAACTAGCAGTATTTTTTTAATTATTAATTATGGCACAATAAACAGAGCTACAAAATATAAAGTCTACAAATAACAATAATATAAGTATATGAAGTATTAGCAATATTGCAGCCCACTACATTATCCGCATTTTAACAAAATTAAGATAAGGCAAAAAGTGCCACTAGTGCATTACTCTCTAATATGTATATAAATTAAAATAACAAGAAATTAAAAACACAGATTATTAAAATAAATACAATACAATTAATTTATTATTTAAAATGAACAAGTTAAGTAAAAAAATACAAATGAAAATAGTTTTAAAAGTTTGCTATTATTCGTTAAGTTTAAATCACAAATAAAAATTGAAATGATGTAAAACAAGGAAATTGACATCACAGTACAATATTAGAAATTCATATCAATTACATTCATTCAGTTCAATGTCATTCAGTATTCAGGGTATTCAATACAGAAATTTGTGAGATATAATGAGGGCTCATTAGAGGCCATTCATTAATTACGTAGTAGTCCCGAAAGACCTCTCTCTTGCTTTGGTGGGAGGCCGTCAAACTCATTCTTACATAAAAATACTTAGAAAACGCGAACCATCCATTGGCCACACATGATTGAGGTACGTGAACTGGGAGTTTTAGTGTAACTGATCCTTTTCTAACAACATTTTATTATTTTGAAAACCGCAATGAAATCTTATATAAGAATATAGGGGGAGGGGTTTTAAAAATCTTGCTTAAAACATGACTAAAATTATCCTTACGTAATTAATGTGGACCTTATATCTCACACATGTCTGTAATTAATAAGGGTTCCTTTTTTACCCTTTGAGGTAAAGAACCCTAAAAAATGTTTGCTTTCTCTGTTTTTTTTTTTCAAAATACCTCCTACCGTGTTCTCATTAGTGTTTTGACCGCGAGGTCAGTTATTGGGTCAATATTGCATTTATTATAAGCAAATATCTTCAGGGACGCCAAATAATATAGACTCTAGACATAGGTTAAATACCTACACGTGTTTGTTATTAAATTACACAATGACCTTCAGTAAATAGGTAATTTTCATCACCATTTTTTACCCATTTTCTACAATATTTTGTATAATAAGTAATATATCTTACAATGGCCTATGCTTGCAATAAAAAGGGGACGATTTATTGGATATAAAATAATATTACTGCTACATAACCGTTTATCGTGCGAGAATGAGTATTTTCGTTTTTAAAGTATGCAAAAATAATATTTATTGGAAAAGTAAAAACCTCTGAACGAAGCCGGAAGGCACTTTTTCTCTCCGTCATCGCGAACAGTTTTTTGTTCTACACCATACCTGGAAATCTTCCAGTTACGAAGATATTGGGGGTCAAAGTTCCGAGCTTTTGAAAAGTTTTTATTGCTAAATTTTTACTTTAAACATCTCCACGACCTACTATACTATTCAATCCATTCAATCCATCCATAAGCACAATGTTTTGAGTCCGTTACTTTGAGTTCCACCACAAAACATGATGTTACACCCAAACAAAACAGTCGTTTCTCAGTAATATTTTTTGCGTAAAGTTACTTAGTTTGATGTATAGAATGCTTGGTTGACGGCTTCGTGATGAGGTTGTTTACACCCTATATAGTCTGTTAACTGGGACGCCTATATACCTAAGAGCATATGGCTAATTGGAAGTCTGCGTCTGCAGTGATGGAATCTATGTATTGGTAAACCCCAGTTTTTACGTACCTAGGTATCTTGTTTATGAACATTTTTTGTGACTATTTACTAATTCCGAAAAGGTACAGGTACAACGAACGCATCAATATTTTGAAATGCATGTTTACTTTAAGTTTTCGGTTTCCACTCAATATTGGAAGTCAACTAGTAAACATTGACTTCAACTAGTAAACATTGTCTTTCCGAAAACACCGTGGAGTTTATTGCTCGTGAGTGGCTCTGGCAATTTACCTGCCATAAATAAGTACTATAATCGTAATTATGATCATTAAATATGATGTTTTAGAGATATAGATCCAGAACTTTCCGTTGGCGATAAACAGCGTCGATGCGCTTGAGTTGGTAAGTTAAGCCATAAGCTGAGAGCTTTCTGGAATAGGTATTTGTGGTATTTAATAATTTAATACATTTTCAAAGGAAACTGGAAGAAGCCGCAATAAGTTCTAGCTATGCTTACTATTATTTATTTATTTATTTTTATTTATTTAAACTTTATGCACTTAATGTACAAAGGCGGACTTGGGCATTTTCTACCAGTCTACCTTAGGGTGATGCAGAGATTAAACTGTAGGTGCAAGAGTAAAGAAAATTATGAAGACTATAATATAACAATAAATACATATATGCATACATACAATAAATTATAAAAAGTGAGGAAAGATAAAAAAACAATTAAAAAAAAAATGTTGATGAAGAAAACAAACAAATTATAGTGTTGCATTTAACGTAGCTATACAGGGTAACTGGGTCTGGGACCCGCCATAGCAAATTCACATTTATAGAGGAGGTACTTTACTAATTATTAAACCTTATTTTACCTTAGTATAGGAGATAAGTAATTTTTTATACTTTATTGATTTTTTTCCAAAATTTGACCTTCAGGGATTGACAACATTTTTTTTGTAGTTTTTTTTTTATTATTTGTGGACAATCATAAACATTGGGAATTAAAATACCTCGGAATTTCCCACAAACTAGGGTCCAAGTTACTCTGTATAACTTTCTATATTCTGCACGATTATATGAACCATAAGAGAGGTCATCGCACCTGAAACAATATTATTATTGGCATAGATCAAAAATATCATAAAAACAACAAATGCGCAATCAAACCATTAACTCGTTTATCATTATAATAATTTAATTAAACCTTGTTTACCAAGTTTAAAAATAACCCCTAGTTAAACTTAGCCACTTTTTTATCAATATAAACATTAATGTTTCTGTGTTCGTTGGTACATTTCCACGCAACTGACGTCAGAAGGCGGACTTTGGGATTTTATACCGTAGATTCTAGACTAGAATCTTGTTCGATGGATTTCCAGTGTATTGCTCTTGGGATATGAAATGCAATTAATACAAAATTGAATTTATTCTTGGCAATGAACTTGGACTTGATTTAAAAGTTGTTTGAAGGAGAGCTCCAAAACTAAAATATTTTATTAATTTCATAGTTCATACTTTTATGGTTTACTGCAACATTTTGTAGTCTGTGTCTTCACTTCCGGTCACAATCGTTAAATTAAACCATAACCTAATGTAACGGACGACGAGCCCTTCACAAAATGTGTAACGGACGACGAGCCCTTCACAAAATGTAACCCTAGTATAAGTAGTTTTTAGGAAAATAACGGGGACCTCTATGTCTGTCTACCCCCGAACTATTATATACTAAAAGGCCTTAAGCCTTACGCAATGATTTGCGATGTTGCATCAGCTTTTGTGGAGGGGATATTGGTCAAGTCAGTACTTGTCCAAAGGAAGATATTACGCAATAAGTTAAACTATTGCATCAGCTAATGGGAAAGTCCATTTTCACGGGCTATGATTGATTAAAGGTCCCAGAAAGACGCAATAGTGCCCCCACAACTTGCAATGGCGTAATAATCTATGTAAGGGGAACCGATTATTTAATCGATAATCGAGTCAAATAAGAACAAATAGAAACAAGTAATAACTTCATTCAACCAGTGAATCAAGGAGAAGTCTTCAAGAAGTCAAGGAAGAGCTCCATATCAGACAGATTGTCACAGATATAAAGTAGATTCACAGTTCTTATCAGTTACCTAGTGTCGTAACAAGTTAATAAGTAAATGAGTCCCACGTTCCCCACGTCGTAATACGTTATGTACATTCCTTATATAACAGGAACATTTAACAGTGTAAACTCTTGTGCCCCGCTTCAAATATAAGCTATTTTCGATCTCTAATATACAATAAAAGTGTTAAAGTATCCACCTCTTTAATTAAATACAGTCCACCCCAACAGTTGGTCCTTCGAGCCGGATAAGCAGTGAAGTCCCAACATTTGGTCCTTCAGATCCAGTTAAATAGCGAAAAGTGCCGGTATAATACATAGCGCGTAATAAAGTGTTATAAGCGGGCACATAAAACTGTAAGTACTGAACGAAATTAACTTTATATATATCGTGCGTAAATAAAGTTCCGTGATAGGAAAAGTGATATTCTGTGTGCCAAAATCGCGATCATAAGTGCGCGGTAAAAAAGGGTAAGCAGAATAACAGGATTCATAAGCGATATTCTGTATTAAATCGCGATCATAAGTGCGCGTTTAAAAAGGGTAAGCAGAATAACAGGATTCATAAGCGATATTCTGTGTATTAAATCGCAATCATAGTGCGCGTTAATAAAGGGGGTAAGCAGAATAGTGGGACTCATAAGTAAATATTAAAAAGTAAATTGACTCGATTCGCGTTGTGAATGAAATACTAACGGATATATTGTTATAAAACATATAAAAGTGACCGTGTTGTGAATAAATAGTTACGCGTCATATACAAGCGCGCGTTATATAACATAGCGCACGCCCGTTGATAACGTATTGCCGCCGTGACTAGATATAGTGCCGTATGGTACATAGGGCCGTCGTAAGTTATAGTGCCGTCACAAGTATATAGTGCCGTCACAAGTATGTAATAGTGCCGTCGCGGTAAATAGAGGACTAGTCGTGATATAATAACAGCGTTGAAGTGCAGCTAAGTGAACGTCGTAGTGGACGAATCTGGTGAAGTCCAAAACCACAGGATAGGACTGTCGCGCATCTTTCTCCCCGCTTAAAGTCAACCTGTAGCGTACCATCTCGGACAATGGTGGTCACCCGAAGCCAGGGTGATGCTGCAGAAGCTGAGGACCGGAGGCGGGCCCTGCAGGAAAGGGCAGACGAGCATAGAGAGGCAGTTCTACGCCAGGAAGCGGAACGGATTCGAAGAGAGAGACTACGGAGGATTTCAATAAACCCACCCTTGTCACCGGCAGTGACAAGTGAGCAAAATATTATATCTTCACGACCAACTACCGCGCCCCTTACGACAGCAGACACGACCTTAGCAGGACCATCGTCAGGACTTCTTCTGAGTGAAGAACATGGACAAAGGACGAGGTCACCCACCCAATCGGTGAGGTCACATAGGTCACAGAGGTCACAGAAGTCACAAAGGTCAACCAACAGTATTACAACGCGCATAAGGCTAGCCGAATTGGAAGCAGCAGAGAAGCTTGCAGCCATCCGGAAGAAGTCTCTCGACCTGGATGAGGACCTGGTCAAGAGAAGATTAGCCGCCCAAGTATCTGTCCTAGAGGATGAACAGGACAGCCTGCAGGATGAGCCCCTCATCACTCAGGAGGAAAGCCATCACAGTAAAGTGGATGAATGGCTTCAAACGAACCCCCTCAGATCACGGGGGGAGGGGGACCAAGGCCCCCCCCGGGAGGACCCAAGACATATTAAATTCGACTTGCCACGGGGAAGGTCGCCGGCATCGACGAAGCACAGGAACAGCATCGATAACTTGGCAACGACCTTAGAAAAGATGGCAAGACCCCGATTACGGCATACGGATTTACCGGTGTTCTCCGGTAGTGTGAACGAGTGGCTGCCGTTTAGGGCGGCCGTGAACGACACTACCAACATGTACAGTATATCGCCTGCTGAGAACATACAGCGATTAAGGAGCTGTCTCAAGGGAGAGGCAAGGGAGGCGGTTTCCGGCCTCCTACATACTGCCACTGATCCAGAGGCCATCATGAGGACACTCGAGCAATGCTTCGGACGACCAGAGGCACTCATCGCTCGCGCCATCGAAGATATGAAGAAGATGACGAAGCCCATGGCATCAGCCTCGGACTTAAACAACTTCGCCATCAAGGTGCAAAACGCGGTATGCGTGATCAAAGCAGTCGACCGAGGAGGATACCTACACAACCCAGTACTGACTGGCGAAGTGCTGGACAGGTTGAGCCAACATATGAAGTCGAAATGGTGCGACTTCGCCTTCGAGAACGACGACAAAACGGAGCCGGAGATAGTTATGCTGTCTCGTTTCCTGATGCGGGAAGCGGATAGGGCGTTACGATACGCCTACGCCCCGCCCACTGGCGCCGCGCCCGCCAACCAGAAGAAGGAAACCAGACAACCAGTGACAGCAAAGAAGAGAGCTACCCCCGTCTACACAGCCGTCGAGAGCCAAGAAGAAAAAGGTCGGTGTCCTAACTGTAAACAAGATCACGTATTACATAAGTGTCCCAAATACAAGGAGATGAGCGTCAAGAAGCGATGGGAGTATGTCAGAGCCAACGGCATATGTTTTAGATGTGTCGAAAGTAAACATGGGCGATATAGATGTAAGGCGAAGCCGTGCGGCTTAGGCCAATGCCGCCGGCCTCATCACGCCTCCCTCCACGAAGAGAGGGAAGGCACCAAGGAAGAAGTGACGACCGTGAAGGTTACCGCAGAGCCCAGCAAGGAAGAAGCGGTGCTGTCGGTGGCGACCAAGTTCGCGGCCGACCAGAAGAAGGTACTGCTGAAGATGTGCCCCATCATAGTCACCGGGTCACGGGGGGAGGTAATGACGTACGCATTGTTCGATGAAGGAGCGACCGTCACCCTCATTGATCAAGACCTGGCGACCAGAATAGGAGCTGAAGGGACCCCACGCCCGCTACACATACGCGGCGTGAACATGTCTTCGGAAGTGCAGGAGAGCAGAGCGGTACGGGTGCAGGTTAGGAGCATCCGGAAAGACGGTCAGTCACACGAGCTTCGAGCAAGGACCATCAAGGACTTGAGGCTCCACCAACAATCCATCCCAGACAACCTGCTGAATCACAAGCACCTGCGAGACCTGCCCAGAGAGGAGGTTTGTTACGAACAAGCTCGTCCAGGACGCTTGGTGGGCACAGACCATTGGGAGTGCATAGTGACCAGGGAACTACGAGTCGGTGGCCGCGATCAGCCAGCCGCCTCACGAACGGAGTTGGGATGGGTGGTGCACGGAACAGCACCACGAAGCGTTATCACGCAAAAAGAAGACATACTGCACGTCATCGAGACCGGGAGAGGAGACGAGCAACTGCACGATCTAGTCGAAGCACACTTCAAAATAGAAGCCTTGGGCGTCGCCAAGAGACCCCGCGTGAACGAAGCGGACCAGCGGGCGACGACCATCGTGAAAAGGACGATCAAGAAGATCGACGAAGGCTACGAGGTGGGGCTGCCGTGGCGGACTGACAACGTGGTCATGCCACCAAGCTACGGAGCAGCGCTGAGACGACTGAAGAAGATCGAACAGAAAATGGATGCGTCACCGGACTTTGCCGTGCAGTACGCCACACAGGTCAAGAACCTGTTGGACAAAGGATACGCGATGCCATGCGACGGAACAGAAAAGGACAGCCCCGTCTGCTGGTACCTGCCTCACTTCGCCGTACAGAACCCAAACAAGCCTGGGAAACAGCGATTAGTCTTCGACGCGGCGGCAACGAGCTATGGAAAATGTCTCAACGACGAGCTACTGGAAGGTCCAGACCTACTGCAGTCCCTGCCGGGCATAGTATTCCGGTTCCGAGAGCGGGCAGTGGCAGTCACCGCAGACATACAGGAGATGTTCCTGCGGGTGAGAATAAGGCAGCAAGACCAACCAGCTCAGCAGTTCCTGTGGAGAGACCAAAACAGGACGTCGGCCCCGCGTCACTACAAGATGAGAAGCATGATCTTCGGAGCAGCCAGTTCCCCGTATATGGCTCATTACGTCCGGGATTACAACGCGGAGCTTCACGGCAGAGAGTATCCCAGGGCCTTAGAGGCCATAACCAAGAACCATTACATGGACGACTTGGTGGCAAGTTACAGCGATCCAGAGGAGGCGTGGAAGACAGTTGATGAGACTAGAAAGGTGCACGCGACCGCCGGCTTCACGCTACGAGGTTGGAGCTCCAGCGACGCGACGGTTTTGCGCGACGTGCCCCAGACACTCCACGCCACCGCCCCGACACAACTAGGAGGGGAGCAACCTGAGAGCAAGATACTCGGGCTGTACTGGAACGCAGAACGAGACGAACTCGGGTTTAATACATCCATGAACCGAGTGCCGTCCGAAGTAAGAGAACGAACTCGTGCTCCCACCAAGAGGGAGGCACTGAGCGCAGTGATGTCCATCTACGACCCGCTAGGACTGCTGAGTCACTTCACAGTACGAGCGAAGATAGTACTCCAGAGCCTGTGGCGCCTACAAACAACGTGGGACACGCCCATTCCGGAGGAAGAGAACGAGCTCTTCGCGGCCTGGCTAGGTCAATTAGAGGAAGTAAACAGACTGCGGCTACCCAGGTGCTACCTTAAGAAGAAAACACAGCGCATCGAACTGCACGTGCTGTGCGACGCAAGCGAACAAGCGTACGCGACGGTAGCATACTGGAGAGCAACAAACAAGGATGGGACCATCGACGTCGTGCTGGTCGCGGCCAAGGCAAAAGTAGCACCGCGGCGAGCCCAGACAATACCACGTCTGGAGCTGCAGGCAGCGGTGATAGGAGCCCGACTCGCCGACACCATCAAGAAGGAACACCGTATCGAGGTCAACAGTACGACTTATTGGTCGGACTCCTCTACGGTGATCCACTGGATCCATCACGACATGAAGAGGTACACGCCGTTCGTCGCGCACAGACTCGGAGAAATCGCCGAGCTCACCAGCAAAGAAGAATGGCGCTGGGTGCCCACGGAGCACAACGTGGCGGACGACGCTACCCGACTCACCAACGCGCCGATCTGCGCAACCGACCGCTGGTTCCGCGGGCCGGGTTTCCTCCGTCTATTGGAGGAGGACTGGCCCGGGACGCCGGCGTCGGAAGAAAACGAAGAGGAGGTCCTGCACATTGCGCCGGCCCCTGAACGAGACAGCTGGCTGCCCGATCCTGCCCGCTTCTCCAAGTACGAGACGCTGGTACGCGCTGCTGCGCGCGTGCTCGCATTTATTGATGCGTGCCGCCGCGTCTCGCCTCGACTCGAACATCGGCACATTGAACGCGCCGAAAGGGAGCTCCTGCTGAAAGCACAGCAGGACAGCTTCCCCGAAGAGTTGAAGAGAATCCAGTCTGCTCGCCCCGTCCCCAGGACGAGTCGGCTGTACAGACTGGACCCCGTATTGGAAGACGGCCTATTACGCGTGCGAGGACGAATTGAAGCCTCTAGCGCGCCTGTGGAGGCCAAGCGACCTATCATTTTGGATGGTCGCCACCGAGTGAGTAAGTTAATTGTAATGCGCGAGCATTGCGCCGCTGGGCATGCCAACAGGGAACGAGTTACCAACGACTTACGGCAGCGCTATTGGATCATCCACTTGCGACCCACGGTGCGAGCCATTGAAAAGGCCTGCGCGTACTGCCGGAGACTGCGAGCAACGCCGCAGCCGCCGGCCACGGGAGACCTGCCGCGCGCCCGCCTGGACCCCTTCCATCGCCCGTTCACCAACTGTGGTGTGGACTATTTCGGGCCCATGATGGTCAAGGTGGGCCGGCGCCGAGAGAAGCGATGGGGCGCACTGTTTACGTGCCTCACCTCCCGCGCCGTGCATCTCGAGCTCGTCGCATCATTATCAACAGACTCAGCCATTATGGCGCTGAGAAGGATGGCTGCGCGCCGCGGCTCATGTATTCCGATAACGGAACTAATTTCAGAGGAGCAGATCAAGAACTGCGATCGGCCTATGCGGAGTGGGCACCGGCACTGCAAGAAGAGGGACTACTGCACCGAATGGAGTGGCGGTTCATCCCTCCCGGCGCACCCAATCAGGGCGGTGCGTGGGAACGGCTGGTACGCTCCGTAAAGACTGCCCTCGCTGCAACTCTGCGCGAAAGGGCGCCTGCTGAAGAGGTGCTGCTGACTCTGCTTACCGAAGCGGAGTTCGCCATCAACGCACGCCCTCTGACTCACGTTAGCGTGAACCCCACCGATCCGGAGGCCCTCACCCCCAACCACTTTTTGTTGGGATCCTCCACGGGCCTACCCTCAACAGGGCCTTGTGACGAGGCCGACCGACGTGCTTGGCGGGCCAGCCAGGCCCTTGCCGATCACTTTTGGCGACGCTGGCTGCGGGAGTATCTCCCTACACTGGTACCCCGCGGCGAGCCGCAGAGCAAACGCCAACCGCCGGAGATCGGCGACGTCGTCATCATCGCCGACAGCACCCTGCCACGAAACGTGTGGCCACTGGGAGTCGTCGAGAACATCTACCCGGGACCTGACGGCGGCATCAGAGTAGTCGACGTGAGAACAAGGACCGGCGTCTTCAAGCGTCCGGTCAGCAAGCTCGTCGTTCTACAAAAGGAAGAGAAGGCTGCGCAGGCTACGCCGGGGGGAGAAATGTAACGGACGACGAGCCCTTCACAAAATGTGTAACGGACGACGAGCCCTTCACAAAATGTAACCCTAGTATAAGTAGTTTTTAGGAAAATAACGGGGACCTCTATGTCTGTCTACCCCCGAACTATTATATACTAAAAGGCCTTAAGCCTTACGCAATGATTTGCGATGTTGCATCAGCTTTTGTGGAGGGGATATTGGTCAAGTCAGTACTTGTCCAAAGGAAGATATTACGCAATAAGTTAAACTATTGCATCAGCTAATGGGAAAGTCCATTTTCACGGGCTATGATTGATTAAAGGTCCCAGAAAGACGCAATAGTGCCCCCACAACTTGCAATGGCGTAATAATCTATGTAAGGGGAACCGATTATTTAATCGATAATCGAGTCAAATAAGAACAAATAGAAACAAGTAATAACTTCATTCAACCAGTGAATCAAGGAGAAGTCTTCAAGAAGTCAAGGAAGAGCTCCATATCAGACAGATTGTCACAGATATAAAGTAGATTCACAGTTCTTATCAGTTACCTAGTGTCGTAACAAGTTAATAAGTAAATGAGTCCCACGTTCCCCACGTCGTAATACGTTATGTACATTCCTTATATAACAGGAACATTTAACAGTGTAAACTCTTGTGCCCCGCTTCAAATATAAGCTATTTTCGATCTCTAATATACAATAAAAGTGTTAAAGTATCCACCTCTTTAATTCAATACAGTCCACCCCAACACCTAACGTAACAGCGTTTAAAGAGGTCGCGGTCAAAAGGGGGACTGCTCTATCACTACACTTGTAGTGGGCGGCTAACAAATATAATACTACAGTCTAGTTTTAGCACGCATAAGAAGACGCCCCCCTGATGTAGGTAATTGTAAAAACACACTCACTGAGGTAACCGTAATGCCATTCATCTTGACGATTCAACAACGCATATTGCGTGAATTTTCGCTGTCCAACATTTACTTTAAAATAATAAATGAAGCTATGGATTAAATATTTTTTTAAAATTCATAACGCAATAATAATATGTGGATTTTAATCGGCATTTTAAACTGAGTTTTTTGTTGAGTGATGTCATACAACTTTAACTCCTAACGTTAAATAAATAAAGAACTGGTTTTATTAGAACTTTGAATGTCACGTCTACTATTACATCTAATAATGAATTAGATGGAGCAAAAACGTGAATAACTAATAAATAATACCTAAAACATTCATAAGTTCCTTATTCACAAAAAAATTAAAAATGTCTAAAAACATTAAAAAACACAATTTGATAAGCACCGAAAATGAGGTAGTAGTGAAACCGTTTCATATAATTTCTATCCAAGTATATGGAAAGCAGAGAGAAAAAATCATTAGGTAGATATTATTTGGAACTCACAACGCAGTTTGCAGCAGCAACAAAATTAATAAGAAACTAGCGTATTTTATCTATCTAAATACTCGAGCAGTTTTTGCATACTTATTTTCTCGTTTAACCCTTCTAAATTTAGATGTTTAATTATAGAAAACACTTGTGTTTTCGGAAATCCCTCGATGTAATTTAGTGAATAGGTATGAGTACTACATTAAAGACACCATTTTTACGTTTTTTTTCATTTTTAGTGATTCAAGTCCAGTTTGATGAACTGGATTTAAAAGCAAACTTGATTATTAGTTGGGATGACGTCAATTGTCAAATCAGTTCAGGGTAAATTCATGTATGTTCCACAGACACATCGCATCTTATTGATTTCATAAATATATGTCACCGTAAAATTGTCAAACACCTTAGATTGTAAAATAACTGGAGAGATTGTAAACTCTCTAAAGATTGTCAAACGAACATACTGCTTACAAAAAAACGCATTGTTTTTCGGTATATTGTAATCTATCGAAGTGAAACCGTAATATTGCGAAATGTATACGATGGAAGTCAACTCGCGCGGTATGCAGGAGGGGGAGGGAAGGAGGGGTCCCCCTTGCCCCATGGTACCACTCTCATGAAAAGATAATGTACCATTCCTGAGAAATACCGATTAATATACCCTAACCTCAAAACACTTTATATTCCCCTAATAAGCGTATAGTCGATGGAGTATTTCTATCTGCATGGTTTAAAGATGCCCAAGTCCCGATTATGGCGGCGGAAATACTTCCGTCGCATGCATTTTGCAATATTACGCTTTCACTTCGATAGATTACAATCTACCGAAAAATAAAGCGTTTTTTGTAAGCAGTATGTTCAGTTTACAATATTTCGAAAGTTTACAATCTCACTAGAGAGATTACAATCTAACGTGTTTGACAATTTTACGGTGACAAATACACATGATCATCATCTGTTAAGCCTTTTCCCAACTGTGTTGAGGTCGACTTCAAGGCCAATTAGATGCAGTTAAATATCAGTATTTTAGATACAACGACTGTCTATCTGACCTATACATGCAACTCAGTTAGTACTGAGTTATTCTTATTAGTATACCACTCGGTAAGACTGGTTTCTTTTCCGTTTTGATTCTACTTAATTTCAAGTAAACGTTCTCCATTTTCTGTTCTCATTGCCACCACAATACCAATCTGCTTTGGAGCTGCTTAGGAGCTAGGCTACTCTCAGCAATCAGCACAATTTCGTCGGCAAAGAGCATAGAGCAGGGAGTCTCATCCTGCATAATATCACTACCTACATACGAGTATTATAAAACAAAGTCCTCCGTCAACAAAACAAAGTCTGTCTGTCTGTTAGCGATAAACTCAAAAACGACTGCACCAATTTTCATGCTGTTTCCACTAATGTGATTTTCGAGGAAGGTTTTTTATAGAATTGGTACGCGGGCTAGTAAATAACAAAATTAGGAAAAGGTGATTCTTGTTGACAGCGACATTGAGTTGCGAGTACTACCCGCAGCCGAATTTAGGTACTGCATTTTTTTTTTAGGATGGGAAATCATCAAATGACTTCTCCCACTCTGGGCGGAGCGGGAGGGAGTCTCAGACTTTTACTGACTAAAACCCATCCATGTTCCTTCCTCGCCCTTTATGTTCCGGGGCCGCGGTATCTCTTTCGAACAGGCCTGCAACCCCGCCAGGCTTCGAACCTTGCGGGCCCCTCCCCTATGCAGACATCTCTTTGAGGCGCGCGTGGAACACGAACGCGCCGTCGACAGGGCCTGTCGTCATTAGACGGACGGACGGCTAGCTAGCCCATAGCCAACCGTCCACAGGCCCGCATCTACGGTGGCCGGTAGCCACCACGTGGCCCCCGACGCCCGGTGCGTCTCCCGCGGCGGCTGGGAAGAGAGGCTCTCTCCCTCTCTCGTTCCGCCACCTCCTTCGCTAGCATGACCTGCTTCGCAGAAGGAGGTGACGGCTTCCCATTTCGTCTCGCTCCGAACCATGGATTGAACCAGGGCCGGACGCGAGAGGTCGCCGCCGCCGATCGCCGCTACGAGGACACGGCGGTGCTCCGCCCACGCAGGGCAGGCTTCCACCGTGTGCTCCACCGTGTCCTCCGGTCGATCCTCGCAGTGGAAACACCCGGGCGTTTCTTCCCGCCCGATATGGTGCAGGTACCTCCGGAAACATCCGCGTCCGGTGAGGACCTGCGTCAGGCGGAAGGTGAGGACGCCGTGGCGCCTCTCCAGCCACTCCTCAAAGAGGGGACTTACCGCCACTATCGTGGCGTGCCGTGCACGGGATTGCGACAGTCGCTCTCTTCAGTCTCTTTATGTCGCCATGAGATTGCGCCGGAGGTCTTTCCGCTGAGCGGCAATTTGCCGCGGCAGTTTCCCCCCGGCGTAGCACCACCGCGCGCCATTCGTGTAGGCGCGCGAGGGCTAACGCCTCCAGATCTCATGGCGGCAATCCGGCAAGCAGGTCCGCCACCTCGCGGGAGATCGTGCGGTACCCAACGGATAGGTACTGCATCGACTGTAAATCGCTCGAATCACCAGGCACACCATGCTATTCTTATGAAAATATGAGATACTCGTACATTGATATTAACAACATTAATATGGCATTTCATGAGGCATTGCTTGTCCGGCGCACTTCGGGCTACCGCTCCCACTACCTAGCTGATTGGTTTAATGCGGGTTGCAGACCAAGAGCTAAGCTAAGTTAGTTTAGCTTAGCTCGCATAGGTGACGCAGTTTTTCATACTTGTGCGCAGACTGCAACCTATGCAAGTTAAGGTATGTGCTGTGAGCTAACTGAAACATGTGCAACTAAGTTAGTTGTGTATGCCGATGAACAGCTACGCGAGCTAAGTTAAGTTTCTGAGATTAAATGTGTTCATATATTATTAGGGTTTGGAACGTCTTTGTTTTAGATAATCATAAGTCAGTATTTATCTCCTTCATCATCGAAACTGTCTTCATCGATATTATTCATGGCGAGCGTCCGTCGAATTGTACCTTGCAACACTGACTGAGCTTTCGCTTAGTGTGCACAGTACATATTTTTAGCTTATCTTAGTTTTGATTACTAGCTTAGCATCGGCATTTAGCTCTTGGTCTGCAACCCGCTTAAAATGTATGTAGGTTTTTCACCACGGTAAGTATAGATTTATATTGTACAAACAGTTTCATGCAGTTTGATTTGCCGCAGATTTCATATACCGATGGATATTATATTTTTATGGAGGCTACGAGGCAATTCATTCATATTTATGACCACTTGTGAATAATCGTTCGAGTCAACGCTGCATGTAATTATTAGTTGTTTAAGGGTGACTTATATAATAACTAAGGACCCAAGGTTTGGTTTCGGTTTTGGTTAGTTTCGGCCACAGTTTCGGTTTCGGCCAATAATTAACCGAACTTACGGCCCCGCCGAAACAAGGTGTCTGTGAATTGTCGCGCATCATTCCGCTTACTTCGAGTATTTTCCCAGAGACGGTGGGACGAGCCGCTCTGCAGAGTAGTTCAGATCAATCTACTGAACACGTCTGCTACTACTGCTGAGCGTGCGCGCCTGCTGGCTGTGGGTGAATGGGAGTCGGGTCTTTGGCTTCATGCACTACCTTCGTCGAACACTGGCACATTGCTCGACGACACCACTTTCCGCCTCGCTGTTGCTCTACGCCTAGGCGCTCCATGTTGTTCTCCTCACCGCTGTCACTGTGGTGAAGTTGTCAACAGCCTCGGACACCACGGCCTGTCATGCAGCCGAAGTGCGGGCCGATTTGCGCGGCACGCGAACTTGAATGACATCATCCGCCGATCTCTTGTTACCGTCGGTGTTCCAGCTTTATTAGAACCCAACGGTTTGGCACGCGACGATGGCAAGAGACCGGACGGTATGTCTTTGTTTCCATGGAAGATGGGTAGGCCTCTAGTGTGGGACGCTACATGTGTCGATACTCTTGCGCCTTCCCATCTTCCTAGTTCATCGTGCTGTGCAGGGGCTGCCGCTGCGGCTGCGGAGAACCTCAAGCGGCGTAAATATAGTAACCTTATTGGTAACTATATTTTCGAGCCGTTTGGGGTTGAAACTCTAGGACCGTGGGGTCCGAGTGCTCACAGCCTTTTTAAGGAAATTTCAAAACGCTTAGTTGACACTTCCCGTGACCGTTAAAAGTCACCGGTAAAAGCCAGCCCTAGGGCTGGCTTTTACCTTGGTCAAAGGCTTAGCGTTGCCATTCAGCGTGGTAACGCTGCCAGTCTCTTGGGGACATTACCAGTTGACAGCGTAGAGGAGGAGTTTTTTGACGCCATTTTTTAAGATTTTAGTTTAAATTAGTTAGTTTAGTTCATTTTAGCAAATTGTAAATTTTACATTAGTTTAAACTTAATAAATAAAAGTAACTTCGAGTAATGTATTTATTTTTACTTATGATTAACTAGGTTTTGCCCGCGACTTCGTACGCGGATCCTGTTGCTTATGCCATCGACAACGGGGTTGTCAAAATCGACGAACTGAAACGTCTGATGTCGAATTCAAAGAGCCCGGGGAAGGGAAAATAACGGATATTTCCCACCTGAGTAACACATACCGTTTGCTTCTTTTTCTGCCATTTAACAGCTTCACAAAAAGTACAATTTTGAACCATACCTCCGATGGCGAACTATGTGGCGTATTCAATTACAGGAGTATACGTAAATGCACTCTGTTTCTTATCAACCCAAGGAAGGTACGGCTATATCCTTCAGATGATATCGACATTCTGTTCAGAAAAGGTCGAAGTCTTCGCGCTCTTCTTCTGTCTCTTCATGCCGTACTCCAACAATTCTTTCTCTCTCACTTTCTAACTGATTATGAATATTTTGTTGTGAGCGTGTTCGGGGCAATGTATGATAATCTCGAGCAGCAGTTAGTCGCGCATCACGTTCATGACTCGTTTCATTTACATGACCTGTTAGTAGATGTGCGAATACGTTGAGAACTCAAGCGTGATTCTGTATCGGTAAACGTTTCCGATTCGCGAGACAATGCATATCGCTCACCATCAGCGGACAGTCGCGCATCACGTTCCGCACTTGTATCTAGAGACCTAGAAGCAGATGCGTAGATACGCTAAGAACTCAAGCGCAATTCTCTCCGTGAACGTCTTCGACTCGCGAGACAATGCATGACGTTCACGATCAGCGGTCAGTCGCGCATCTATTCTTCACTGGTCTCTAGAGACCAGGGATGTAGATGCGTAAATACGCTGAGAACGCAGGCGTGCTTCGCGATCCGAAGAGGTTTCTACGGAGCAAGTTGGAGCCTGAAGTTCTCGAACAGCATTAAGTCTCAATCTTTTATCTTCTTTGAAATATTGGGAAAGATTTGACCTCTTTCTAGGTATGGTTATAGTTTTGTTGTGAAGATAGGTTACCGAGTCACGAAGATAAATGGAAAAGGAAAATAAACACTCAAATAACATAAACTCAAAGGCAAATTTATTCGATAAAACAAAATAATGAATGGGAGTTTTGGCCAGTAGAGTCAAATTTTCAATGATATACCATCGTCATCGAAAATCAGTCCTAAACTGCTAGCTTATGTTATTATTTTATAATATAGATATATATTATAAAAATGAAACCCGTTTTCCGTTGTCTTGACCGATTTGGCTGATTCTTTTTTTGTTGTGTTTGTTATTGTTAGGAGAAGGTTCTTATGAAAAAAAATGTAGTAGTAGGTAGGTAGGTAGGTAGGTAGGTAGGTAGTAGTGGTAGGTAGTAGTAGTAGGTAGGTAGTAGTAGGTAGGTAGGTAGTAGGTAGGTAGGTAGTAGTAGGTAGGTAGTAGTAGGTAGTAGTAGGTGATAGTAGTAGGTAGTAGTAGGCAGCTTTTTCCCTCTTATGTGGCGCAGACGAAGTTGCGTGGGTCAGCTAGTTATACAATGAAATTACATAAACCTAATAGATACTAGGAATATTTCCGATGGTAATTATATAAGTTATATTATATTTGGATACTCACTGGATGCTTGTTTTGTCCAATGTATTATGTTGCCGTGCCCTAACCGGGTTTCATGTTGGAACTTCCTTACGTAGTATGTATGTATTGTATGTAACAACTGAATGTACACGTGAATGCAATAAAGAGTTTGAGTTTTAAATTAGTGATAGCTTTGCAATAATTTTCACATCAGATGTTTCTGATCTTCGATTTTTTATAAGTCAACAGGAAATGCCCAACAGACCGAACAACTTTTCCTAAGACGTCATTCCTATATGTGTAGCTGGGCTCTTGGAGTTCCACAAAAGGTGTTCCAGATCTTCAAATTTATTCTCTCAACAGAAAATGCTCATCACGTGAAACAATTTTTGCTGTTGTGTCATTTTTGTATCTCTTATAGTTTAGCTTGTCTGTTGCGGTTCTGAATAAGGTGTTCAAGTTTCCAAGATAAATGATAGCCTATATGTTGCCCAGACTTAATATCTATACAACAAAAAATTAGCGTGTAACAAACAGACAAACAGACCGATTTTTTTTTGGATTCGTGATCTATTACTGTTCCTAAACCCGCCTCATTTTTTTTACTCTTTTTTTATATGTATATAAATATATAGATAGATGATGATGTATTTTTATAGCAGTCTTGTCTTGTTACTTGGACAATAAATAAGTTACTTAGTAAGTTGTAATAGAATAGAATTCATTCGATATTTTACTTGGTTCTATTGATTTATTCCTATTGAACTTATACAATATGAATTTATGTTGAAATTAATGTAACAGATAAATCAATGCCACCTGGAGGGAAAGTATTTGAAATTCTCGAGATAGCAAATTTTACTCAAAGGAAACATTCCTTTATTTTTTAAAAGATACAAATCTGCATTCACAGATTTTCAATCATTCGCTTGCCGCACTCGGGAATCTAACCAACTTAATTTTCGAAAAAATAACATCCTATAGTTTTAAGACATCAATCGATAGGGCCAAGCCAATCATATGGATCAAATCTCTCTAACAAAAATGATAAATGAAATGAAAGAAAAACCATGAAATCTAAAGAAGTGTCCTGTCAGTGTCGTGTGTGTATGTGTGTGTGTGTGTGTGTTGTGTTATAAATTCAACAAGATAAAGCACTTTTATTCAAGTCTTTCCTTTCATTTAATTATCATTTTATCCTATCGGTTTTTATCATCAGCATCATAGTCAGCCCACAATAGGCCACAGGTGGACATAGGCCTATTCAATAGTACGCCACTCAAATCGATCCCCGGCAACTCTCATCCAGTTGCTACCAGCCACCCTGCGAAGATTGTCGCTCAACCGAGCCTGAAGGCATCCGACCTTACGTTTGTCAATTCGCGGTCTCCATTCAAAAGCATGTAGACAATTAGACATGCTCTTGGGGTAGAACCCAACGGTGCTTGGTTGGCCAGTCAGCTGTTTTTATGTTTTCCGATAAATAGGTTGATGTGGATAAGCTACAATTGAATTTTAACTAATTCATGGGGAGGGAGGGGTCTTGTAAAACGCGTTACGTAACATTGTTCTTTTTTAACACTTCTGAATAACATCTCCAAAAATTGCGTTAATTAATACTTGAACGCTCCCAAAGACGATACCTAGTTATATTTACAAATCCATTGAATGATACTTCTGTGTCTCCACCTTTCGTTCATTCGCCTGTATCAAATATTTTTCAGTCTCACTATACACATAGCAATTTTTTCATTTGTCCGGAACCAGTAAAGTATATTGATCGTAAAGTTCACATAAAATAAGAACTTCTTGGCATTTAGGGTTGTAAAATCGAATACAGGAAAATGAAATACGGGAATGTGCAACATTTTGCGAGTAAAAAGATTGGAAATAAATCAGAAATCCTTCTGCAAAGTATGATTGTTGACTTAAAGATAATATCTGTAATAATAACCGGTGGCCAATGAACTTTGTTGCAGACAAACGCCGTGGCCACGAGCTTCACGTTAAAGCGACACAAATCTAGCGACCGCGGAAAAATCTAATGAATGAAGTTATTTAACTGCAACGAGTCACCGAGTCGCGACTTGTGGTATGGCGGTGGAGGCGTGCACGGGACCTAGTGATATCAGCCCAAGGTACAATACAACATGGATCTATTAAGTTATTCTTCCTGCCCTTGTCACATATTTGTCTTGTCTTCCCTGTCAATTGTCACGTTATCATTTACTCCTTTTTCCTGCATATCATTTCTCACAGAATCCATCCATCTTCAATTTAGTCTTTCTCTGCCTCTCCATTATCAACATTTATAATCACCACTCTTTTATTCATATACGTGGCATCCATCTTCATCACATTTCCATCGGACTCTCTTCCATCTTTTTTGTAACAAGCGACACTTGGAAACTTCCTCTTAATCCTCATTTATTCATTTATCAATTTACGTCACTCCATACATCCATTTCAACATTCAGATCTCTGCCACATTTAATATTTTTTCATCCATTTTCTTCACTGTCCAGCATCCCGGTTTACATAATATGACAAGTTAAATCACGGACTTGCATATTTTCTCCTTTAACTTGACATCCGTGGGTCGCAAGTTGTCCCAGTGACCTGTCGCCATTTCATCTATCCTGTATGATCCGGCCAAGCTATACTGGGAGGAATTTTTCAATGCCACTTGGAGGGAAAGTACTCTAAATATTGGAGATATAAAATTTTACTGAAAAGAAATTATTTCCGAGTATG